>OX411333.1:2882129-12882129 GCA_948150665.1 Conistra vaccinii
ATGTGTATTTCTGGAGGAGCTCGTGGCTAAGTAATAACAGCCGTACGGTTTGATCCATCAGGTTAAGCTACGCTTGCCGGGGTTGGTTTGTGGATGGGTGACCATCTTAACATACCGCGACTCCTCCGTGCTTCGGAAAGCACGTTAAGCCGTTGGTCCCGGCTGTCATTCGTGGATCTTTGACAGTCATTATGGGTCGTCAGAAGCCCGAAAGTCTTGACAACCAGTGTTACCAAGAGGTATCGTATTACCCAGTTACTGGGTTGTGGAGATCAGATAGGCAGTCGTTCCATGTAAAATACGGTATTCAGCTGCATCCGGTTAGACTGGAAACCGACCCCAACATTGTTAGGAAAAGGCTAGTCAGATTGATGTGTATTTCTACTACAACAATTTTCTCTTCAACCCAGGCATGGCGCCGCGGGCTCCAATGCGTCACATCATCCCCTGGAGACTCCTGCGAGTTGTGGCCCCGCGCCGTCTCCCTCGCGTCGTTACCAGCTCGACGCTCCCGACACGCCGCCCCAGCTAGAGGCTATGCCCTCGCCAAGATAGTGAGGTCTACGCAGCGCTCCAGTGATGAGACTATCGTGGTAAGAATGCCTCCAAAAAAGCCTATGTGATTAGGGTTAACATCCGCCCGATTTTGTCCGGATATGTCCGGCTTTTGGATCCCCATCCGGACTTTGTCCGGACTTTTCGACATAAGGATACCTTTATAGAAAATAAAATAAGTAAGTAAATGAGGACTGAAAAAAACATTCAAAAGTAAAATGTCCGGTTTTTTTAAATATACTGCTTTTTGTCAGGAATTTTCATATTTCGAAATGATAACTACCCTATCTATAACAAACGGATAATAAGTGATCTTAAAAAGGTTCCGAAAGCTCCGTTTTTCCTTTTTAGTTCGGAACCTTAAAAAGAGCCAAAATTTGATATTTTTCATCCGTCATCAATCACAATCATTCATTTTAGCTGAGGATTAGCGCTTTTTGAACTTCAAAAGATACAAAACCACTTCATTTTACCAATCGTTTTGTTTATGGCAAAAACTCTTTTGACCAATAAACATCCTTGACGATGAAAAAGGTAAACAAAATAACTCAACTCAACACCATTTTGTCACTTAATCCACTTAACTGTTCTTAAAGAGTCTTCCTGTGAGACCCTGTTTTTCACTTTGCGTTCGGCTCTTGCCGTGGCAACACGTCGTGTCTGAGTTCGTAACAAGTCAATCGTCGTCCTGAGGATGCCTCGTTGAGAGGCGAAACACATGTCGATTTCTTACAGGGTTCTCTAAAACTCAACACTATTTCTTCCGACAGCTGGTATGCCGCAAACGTGACGTTTTAGCATCAGCCGTCAGCATCGCGCGCTCCTTCCCGCTCTTCCAAGCTCGCTCCGCCGCCGCTCCGCTCAGCACCACGCCCGCTCCGCAAAACACCAGAGCCGTGGCCGTCGAGATACATCTGGTCAAGGAGGACAAACAGGGTGAGTGTGACGTAATGAGCTCGGTCCGCTCCGCTCTGCACTGCTCCCACCGAGATTCGAATATGAAAAGGCTAGTTAAAGGCAAGCAAACGGTCGAGATCTCGACCTGGGCACTTACAACCTTCTTTAAGTTCTGTCCCGCGACAAGAATAAATAATTTCAAATTAATTTAAATTCCTTAGTAACCACGCCATTATGATTTTGTACGTTTAATATTTTGACCATTATATTCGATGTTCATAGATGCCTGCTTAGTGCTTACCAGAGCAGGTGCTTAAAAATCACTTCACTTTTTACCAAATATTGACATGCATGCATTGATTTTCGAATATCGTGTGCTTCTTTTCTTTCTGCTGCTGACAATTTACCCCTCCAATCGCCATTAATCTCGATCCTCATCCACCCAGATGCTACTATTTTCTTATAAAAGCCGTCTTTCAGACGGCGAATCAGAAGACGAAGGCATTGGTCCCCTCGACCCTGCGTTATGTGATAACACGTTATCAACCGAAGAGGTACAAACTTTACAAGATGCGGCCGACGCGACCCGACTGGCTGCCAGGATCACCGACACACCCGCCAACTTCATGAACGTGGATAAGTTTATTGAGGTACGATTTTGTGCTTTATTTATAAGGGAATAGGGGTTCATTAAGGTTTGGTAGGTTTCCGGAGATTTTCGGTCCAACAATTGATTGAATGCAGCAGAAATGAAAAAAACATCAAAATAGTTGAAAAAAAATCCTGTCCATTAATGTATGAATCCTGAAAATATTGTAGCTTGCGATAAAATCAATAAAATTAATTGAGTCAATTTTTTCTAAATAGATTCGTTTCAGCCATAGGAGGAACCCTATTGAAAATGTTTAAATATTTCCAACTGGTCGAAGTTGAGTTACTTTTCCGTTGCCTAGCAACTGCCAAAGTAAATATCAAAATAAATAGTCTTTAAAATTACGTAAGGATTGCGAGGTAAAAAAGCAGTCAAAACATACTTCATGAAAAGTCTAAATAAATTGTTCATTTTTGTTAGAAACTATGTTTAGAATTTCTTTTTCGTTTATGAATCAGTGTTATGAGGCTTGCACTTTTGGATTTTGCAAACAATTTTTTTTATATATTTTTTTTCTTTTTTTTTTTTCTCTTCCATAGGAAGCATGCCAAGTAGCAAAAGAGCTGGATATCCCTCCGCCCACAATCATCCGCGGCGAGGAGCTGAAGGCGCGCGGCATGGGCGGGCTGTACGGCGTGGGCCGCGCGGCCGAGAGCCCGCCCGCGCTGGTCGCGCTGAGCTGGCGCGCGCCCGGCGCGGCCGGCGGCGTGGCGTGGGTGGGCAAGGGCATCGTGTACGACACCGGCGGCCTCAGTATTAAGGCAAGGGTGAGTTTGTGGCGGTTACTCATGCTTTTTGGCTCATTTTGTGGTTGGGGTGCTCATTTTCGGGACCAAAACTTTCATAAAGTCATTTAAGAAAGAAAGAAAAATAAGTTTTTATCACATCTATTCAAAAAGACGTAATTTAATCCTCGTAAACAGGGACCAAAATAGCTATTTAATCCCTAGGGCCTAAAAGTGATTTGAATTTGGAATGTGGATATTGTTAGTAAAAGTTCTATTCACCAAAGAGATCGATCACGAACATTGTATGAATAAGTAACAGGCTGGCAAGAGAGAGAGAAAGTGTGAATTTGATCAAAATTTAAATCCAAGATGGCGGATGCGAAATTTTTCGTCAAGGGTATTGTTTTCATAGTTTTCGACGGTGGTAAAGGCGATATTGAGGTCAAAATGTAAATCCGAGATGGTGGATGCGAGAATTTTAAAATTTTTCGTCATAGGTATCGTTTTCATAGTTTTCGACGGTGGTAAAGCCGATAATGAGGTCAAAATGTAAATTCAAGATGGCGGATGCGAAAATTTTAACATTTTTCGTCATGGGTATCGTTTTCATAGTTTTCAAGGGTGTTAAAGCCGATAGTGACGTCAAAATTTAAATCCAAGATGGCGGATGCGAAAGTTTTAAAATTTTTCGTCATGGGTATCGTTTTCATAGTTTTTGAGGGTGGTAAAGCCGATAGTGAGGTCAAAATGTGAATCCAACATGGCGGCTGCAATATATTTTTTTTTTTTGTGTTTAAAATCATACGTGAGTAGGAAATTCATTTCTTATGGGGGTCGGTCCGCACACGTTTGTTTTCTCATAGAGGGTGATAAAAAATAGTGTTCACCTCGGAACCAACACTATTTTAAGCTCGAGTGATGTACTTTGAATCCCTCGCTGCGCTCAGGATTCTAATCTAGAAACATCCGCTCCGCTTTGGCTTCAAAGAAACACTCTCGCCTTAAAAATAGTGTTTGCTCCCTTGGCAAACAATCTACTATTATTTGTCACAGAAACAATATTTATGTATAACATAAACTCTACTAGAACAAGAAAATCAAACAATAGATACCACTCACGTACAGTCAGTACCCTGCATTACCTGACCCCTCTTACAAAGAAGAGGAGCGGAAGAGGGGTCAGGTAATTCAGGTCACTGACTGTACAGACGTAAATTATACACGCTCAAGCCCTGCGGTTTGACACTGACGCGCCCCATTACGTTACTTTTGACATTTTTCAGAATTTTTGGGTGTTATCTATCATTTTTTGACAATTTTACTTCTAATCGACGATAATATACGTCAAGCCATAGAGAGAAACAACCCACAGATCAAACGGAATCTCCGTCAAGCCCCATCGTGGCCATCGGGATACGCCGTACCACGCGTATCCCGATGGATACGGTGGGGCTTGACGAAGATACCGTTTTTGCTATCAATTGTGAGATAGTGGGGCTTTAGCAGCAAATAAGCAATATAATCACGAGCTCAAAACAGAAATAGTAGGAAGCTGCTGGCACGTCATGACTGTGACAAGAAGGCTACCACTCAGTATGATGATGTGCTATCCATATCCATTACCCACAGCTCAGCGCTGATTTTCAGTTGTCACCCGAGTGGCATTTAAATCGGGACTGAATCCAAAAAAAGCTCTGACTTGTGGACGTTTCGAAAAAACAGCGTGTACGCACGAACGAACAAGAACATGGTAAACTTGAACATCGAACATTGAATTCTTTGCTTCAACACTATTCACAACCGATCATCATAATATACAGTCATACTAATCTCGGATACATCTCGTCATGGTGTGCACTTGCTTACTAATTTGCAACTAAATCTAACATTGTGTACTGTTTGTGTTGTGTATGTAACCAAGCTGTATTGTTGACCACAAAATGGACGGTTGAAAATAGTGAGTCATCGGTCTAGCTCCGCCCCTCGACCAATCAGGTCGCTATATTCTCAATAGCGGCCCCACTGGTGGACTAAGTGAGGGTAAGCAAGTGGTTTAAGAATAAGTTTTTTTTATTTTCTCGCCACAATATACATTGAATACATGGTATCTAGAGCACACTTGAATACAATAAGAATATTGTGGGAGACTGGTGCCTAAACTACGCTTGGGGCCTGTATTTCAGGACACCAGGTCTCCACCGTTTTGGTTATATAACATTCCAATGCAGACAGAGTGGTCGCGAATTAGGAAACATTTAAAAATATGTAATTTCTATGTCTATATAGTGTTAGTATGTATTGTGTGGGGATGAAGTAAAGTGTGGGGTTGAGTGTGTTTTTGGGTAGTGAGTGAGGATGAAGATGGGGAATTTTCTGCTGCATTTTTTTAATTATTTTTTATTTTTATTTTTTAATGTTATATGAAATTGATTTAACATCCTGTGATTACTTTCTCAAACACTGACTTATTAATTGTACGTTTTTAGGAAAATCTACAATATTTACAATGTTTGTAAGTATATGAGCACATAATCAATTTATCTGTCGTTGCTTCATTGTTGGTTTATGTAACTTTTGACGTTCGAAAGTGCTTTACAAGGGCCTATTTGAAACAAATGATTCGACTTTGACCTGAACATATAAAATATTGATAAATATAATGTAAATTGTTTATAAATACTTTGTAATCAAATCCCAAACAAAGCCAAAATACGTTCAGTAAATTAAAGGCAGTATTTGTTGGGGGCCCCATTAAATGTTGAGGGAAAAATATTGAAGCTCGTTTTACTCTCTCTTATATTTTACGTTCTTCTGGTTCTTAAAGTTTTTTGCATACCTGGGCGAGGGGCCCCCCACTTAGTTTGCCAAGCCCCCTATAGTACTTTTTTAAATAAATCTAAACTCTTTATTTACCCTCTCTGACATCAGAAATACTTTAATTCTTCTAAAAAAAGTTGCCAACCCTAATCCCCCTCCCCTGAAATGAATTTCTGGGTGGGTGGGTCCTGCTGACCATTGCCGACAGATCCTCGTACGAAACGCTTGTCTTTTGCGACCCGATTGGTCGAGGAGCGGGGCTAGGCCGTTGACTCACTATTTTCTTAACGCGAAAGGACTATAGTGAAGATTGCGGTAATTTGAATGAAATTTGTCAGACAGATAGTTTATAATCTGGATAAGCACAAAATACTTTTCGTCCTGATATTCCCATGGGATCCAGACTTATGTGGGTGAAACCGCGGGGAGCAGTTAGTCAATACTTTATTTTCATTACAGAATGTGTACTAAGGTGGTAAGTTAAAATTATATACTATGTGCGAGTGTGAGTTTGTTGCGCCACTTTTTCTCTCCAGCAAAAGCACTAGGAAGTGGTGAAGGGCGGGCGTTTTTGGGGGACTGTCTTATGTAATTTTGACGTTCGAAAAGTGCTGATTCTCAGCCTAGTTTGAATAAATGACTTTTGAATTTTGAATTTTGTGATCATTATGGACCCTGTCGGGCACAGCAAAATAGTAGGAGAGAGGAAACTTTGAAAAGCTGAGTCCTTCTATAACATTGAACTTTAGGCCGGTTTTACAGCTGTCCGGGAGACCCGTACGGGTCGTCCGTGCACTGGAGACCCGTACGGGTAACGCGTGTGCTCTGAAACGAGGGAGTAGTACGATACGTTGTACGGGCTCTACCCGGAGCGGCTCGCGTACGGACCAATTCCGCAACAATGTTCTAGTGCATCACGTGTGTCTCCGTGCCGGGGGCTGTGAAACCGGCCTTAACATGAATAGCAAAGTGTGAATGTTCTTTCCTTCAGGGAATACAGATCTAGTATAGTCTTGTAACAATAGCCCCTCCCCTGCAGGCGTCCATGGTGGGCATGAAGGGCGACTGCGGCGGAGCAGCGGCGGTACTAGCCGCGTTCGCGCTGGCCGTCAAGTCCAAGCCGACCATCAACCTGCACGCCGTCCTGTGTCTCGCGGAGAACGCGGTGGGGCCTCTCGCTACCAGGTAAAGATGTTATCTATCAATCTACCGAGCAGGATCATTTAGCTCCCTTCAAAATGGTTGAGCTGAATGGTGCTGATCCATGCGTCATGTTCGTGAACGGGCGCCGTCAGTTGGGACTGGTCATCTCTTAGTTGCCATGGCTTATTTTAATCTTTGAATTGTTTTTATCTTTTTATTACGGACGCTTATAACGTGCACGTCTTTTTACATTGTTCACACATAAAACTTCAAAATGAATGATGTAACCAATATTTTATAACAATTTTTTATTTAAAAACGTGTCCGTGGAGTTTCTTGCCCGTTCTTCTCTATAGGTACCTACTACGTTTAGGAATGGGCAACTAGCTTCATATTTCTAACTGACCGACTCCTTGACAATTCAAAAGTGCCTGTAAATGGTTTAATTGAAATAAATGCTTTGAGTTTGAGCTTGCCTTTTCCCAGTAATGTTGGGGTAGACGTCCAATCGACAGGACGCAGCAGAATACCAGTGTTTTACATGGAGCGACTGCCTATCTGACCTCCACAACCCAGTAACTGGGTAACACGATACCTCATGGTATTTAAGTGTAATAATATTTTTTTATTTATTCACAGACCTGATGACATTCACACGTTGTATTCGGGTCGCACCGTCGAAATCAACAACACGGACGCTGAAGGTAAATTAATATTCTATCACCAACTGTCTGAATCCCGCAGGATGTGACTGAAACCGCGGCAGCAGCTAGTTTTCCAATATAATTATAATTATAATATTCTGGTATCATTTGTACAGGTCGTCTAGTCCTCAGCGACGGCGTGGTGTACGCGTCTAGAGATCTGAAGGCTGACACCATTGTAGATGTCGCCACTTTGACCGGGGCACAGGTATGTCTGATACATTTTTTTAAATCTTTATTCAAGAAGCTCGGTCAACAAGACTAAGGCGCTTCGTAAGGCTTCCTATACATGACGCCGGAGCTGCACCGGAGCCGCACTAGACCGCAAGATGATTTTTTTGGAACGAAGTTCCCTTTCGCGCGTTGCGAAAGGGGGCTAGACTAAAAGCTGCTAAAAGTTGTAACGACACTTTTTATTTTTTATTATAACGCCATCTGTGAGCGACCACAGGTACTAATTAGTGGCATGCCTTTGTGAGGTTATTTTTTTATCATAACGCCATCTGTGAGCGACCACAGGTACTAATTAGTGGCATGCCTTTGTGAGGTTCATTCCACAACTTCGTTCCATCCGGGTGTCCCTTGACACATCTCAAGTTTTTTTTTCAGAATATCGTAAAATATACGCGGCGACGGCGCATGGGCGATATTCATTCTTATACGTAAACATGCGGTCCGTTGCGGCTTCCGCGTCGTGTACAGGAAGCCGGAGGCTTACTTATAATATAGTACACCATTTTATAAACATAATACAGTTCTTATATATGAGTACCAATCCGCACAAGTTCATATATCAGCTTAGCTGTTTTTGACAAGTAGGATGCTAGAATATTATTTCTTTTTTCACCTCTTTATCATTTACAATCAGATCATGTATTAATAACTGGTTGTTCGGTACATTGTTATACATTAATCTAACAATATTAGTCCGTAATAGAAAAAGATCAGACATTGGTTACGGCTGTTAAAAAACTGTACTATTGTGATATCTTGTTATGCAAAAGTTCGCCTCGCTAGCATTAGAAACGAGATCAAAGGAACTTAATTTAAGGCTTAATGAGAGAGGAACCTTGTAACATATGATCCTGCTATCTAATTAATTACGTAACATATTTTCGTAAACGATTACGACTAATCTGCTTCATTTTGACAGTTCAACTACATTCATTGCGTTATTTACGTTGTGGAGCTGATTTTTTTTCTCGAACTTATGAAGCAATGGACTAGTAATCTGTTTCAATTCATTTCAATTTCTTATTGATCGTGCATTACATAATTAGGGTACTGGTCTACAAAAAATAATGAATGCATTCCCTTGATAGCAATTACGCAACGAGAGCATTTTCACATGTGGTTTAGTTTTCGTTAAAAGCACTGAAAGCACGTTAACCTGTTGGTCCTGCGCCTGATTCCTCTCCGGTCGAGTCCGATTCCCGTTCAGGATTTTAAGAGTGAGGGAAGAGAGAGTGCACCTGTGTCTGCGCACACACGCCTGCACTATAATATCTCCCGCGTCGAAGGTTGGTCTTCGTTGAGCTCGGCCGTCAAGGCCGAAATTTGGTCAGGAGGATTATTAATTTTCGTCATTCGACAATTTTAAATATCTTGGAGGAGCTCGTGGCTAAGTAATAACAAGCCGCACGGGTCGATCCATCAGGTTAAACTACGCTTGCCGGGGTTGGTCAGTGGATGGGTGACCATCTTTACATATCGAGACTCCTCCGTGCCTCGGAAAGCACGTTAAGCCGTTGGTCCCGGCTGTCATTTGTGGATCTTTGACAGTCGTTACGAGTCGTCAGAAGCCCGAAAGTTTAACACCAGTCTTACCAAGGGGTATTGTATTACCCAGTTACTGGGTTGTGGGGTCAGATAGGCAGTCGCTCCATGTAAAATACTGGTATTCAGCTGCATCTGGTTAGACTGGAAGCCGACCCCAACATAGTTGGGAAAAGGCTAGGAAGATTGATTGACAATTTTAAATAAAAAATTTACGATATCACAGTCCTGTGTTTTAGAATGTAACATGAACCCCCCAGGGCACGGCGACGGGCAAGCACCACGCGGCCATCGTGTGCAACAGCGCGCGCCTGGAGGCGGCGTGCGCGGCGGCGGGGCGGCGCTCGGGCGACCTGGCGCACGCGCTGCCCTTCGCGCCCGAGCTGCACTTCACGGAGTTCACCAGCGCCGTCGCCGACATGAAGAACAGCGTCGCTGTACGTATTTAAAGAATAAAAAACTATTGTTTTTTGAGATTATGTTATAGAGGTTTCTAATTCACTGCTTGCCCAATTTGTTAATCTGTAGAGGTATGAGGAACAGGGTGTAAAGTTCACTTATCTTTTATAGAAATGAGAGGATCCTCAAACGGGTTACGATTGTATATATAGGGTATCAGGGACAAAAAAAATCAACCGATTTTTTTAAATAACCAACGAATAATTTCAACCCCTATGTTGAAATTTTTTGTCGGTTTTTTTTTTTAAAATCATCTGTTCCATACATTTTGACCGCGTAGGTATTGCACTTTTCTATGAAACAGCAGATTTATTTTTTAATAACCGACGATAAATTTCAACGCCCCTGGGATTCAGAATCTTGTACTGAATCCATGGTAACAGACTTCGCGTCGATGTCCCTAACACCCTGTATACTACAATACTACTCGCACGGTAAACTCTGCTTGCAAGATGCAAGATTTTGCGTGACATTAATGTGACGCGTGGTTTGCATATGGCGATATAGATGCCATCGCCATTCTATAAAATATCGTCATATTCCAGTAACCATTTCGCGTAATATTACAATCGAAAATACACAAAGCCCAATTTTTTTTTTTTTTTATAAAGCAGTTCATATGTTAATCAATTTTAAAATTCAGTTTTTAAAAGAAATCGCTCCATTATACTTTACCTATTGACGTTTCTAAACAATTTACAAAAAACAATATCTACAATAATAATATCAAAGAGAAAAAAATTGTATGTTTGTTTCTAATGAATAGACTCAAAAACTACTAGACCGATTTAAAAAAACATTTTACCAGTAGAATGCTTTACGGGGTGGCAGGGACATCGACGCGAAGCCGATTACCATGGATTCAGTACATGATTCTGAACCCCCCTGCGTTGAAATCTTTCGTCGGTTATTAAAAAAAAAATCTGCTGCTCCATACATTTTGACCGCGTAGGTATTGCACTTTTCTATGAAACAGCTGTTTTTTTTTTTTAATAACCGACGTAAAATTTCAACGCAGGGGGGTTCAGAATTGAATGATCAGTTCATGTACTGAATCCATGGTAACCGGCTTCGGGTCGATGTCCCTGCCACCCTGTATTATCTCTGAGTAACATAGACTATAATTTACAAAGATATCACGCAGGCGAAACCTCTGGCGGATTTATTAATGAAACTAGCTTCACCCGGCCCGGCTTCGCACGGGTGGCACTAAGTACTTATCGACGGCGCACCTACCCTACCTACCCCGCAGCTTTTCCATATTTTCTCAACGTTTAAACCTTCCCTGAACTACGACAAACATTTCAAAACCAAATCAGGGAAATCGGTCCAGCCGTTCTCGAGTTTTAGAGAGACTAACGAACAGCAATTGATTTTTATACAGGTGGACCAAAAATACACGTCATAAAAAAAATATAGATTCCTCATGTCCAGGGGTATTCGAAAATACCCCATGTATATTCCGCGATTTTTTGTAGTTTTCGAGTTATTATTTTTTTTGTATTTTTTTTTTGAGTTTTCTTGCCGGTGGAGCCTCAAAAATTCATGTCTTTTTTGTAGTGAGTATTTTCCACTTTTTTTTATGGCGTCGTATTTGGACCACCTATTTTAAAGCTTAAAAGGATTTTTAGCTTAACCTTCGAAGGCCGATTACAGTGAATTATTAGAAGGCTAAGTACAAACTTTTTTTTTTGCGTAGCTTAGGAACCTGCATAGTTTTTAAAGTCAGCTAGAATATATAGAACCTCATTTTTGTACTTTTAAATTGAAGTTGAAAATTTCAATCTTACCACTAAAAACTTTAATTAAAAAATTAAATTCATGCTATCGATACTTTTTTGAGTAACTTGCGGGAATGTTAGCAAGTTTATTATTTTATGTATGAAAGTAACATTCAAGACGATATTGTCGCAAAAAAAAAAACCGGAAAATACTCACTACAAAAAAATGTATGAATTTTTGAAGCTCCACCGGCAAGAAAACTCAAAAAATTACAAAAAAAATAATAACTCGAAAACTACAAAAAATCGCGGAACATCCATGGGGTATTTTCGAATACCCCTAGACATGAGGAATCTATATTTTTTTTATGACGTGTATTTTTGGTCCACCCTGTATATATAGATAAACAAAAACAACATTGAATTCATAGAATGTCGAAGTTTCATAGAACTGCTCCAAATCCCTGCTTTGTTTGTTCAAGAAAGAGATTGAGAGAAAATGGCACAACAAACTCCTAAGCAACATGTATATTAATGATAAACAATGCGTTATTCCAGGACCGCAACAACGCGCAGACGTCGTGCGCGGGCCTGTTCATCCTGTCGCACCTCGGCTTCGACTTCCCCGGCAACTGGCTGCATATCGACATGGCTGCGCCGGCGCACTGCGTGAGTCATCTACCTTTACAGTAGCAGTACCTAATGGTCTGAGTTCGCGGTTAAGTATTAACACGTGCGTCGATCGAAGGTTAAGCTACGCTTGCCAAGGTCGATCCGCGGACGGGTGACCATCAAATGTTTACCCAAATTCCTCCGTGCCTCGGAAAGTTACCCAGTAACTGGGTTGTAGAAGTCAGATAGGCAGTTTCTCCATGTAAAATACTGATATTCATCTGCATTCGGTTAGACTGGAAGCTGACCCCGACATAGTTGGGACTAGGCAGATGATGATATCTTTACACGACTACGGCGATGCTCCAGGAAGGGTAATTGATGTTTTTTTCTACCTAGTCAAACATTAACTTTATTCTAGTGTAAATAAAATTGATTTTAGACTGACTAGTACTTTTGAAAAAGTCATTAAACATATGCCGTCTTATTACAAAACACGGTCTAAATTTGGTCCAAGCTTAATCCTTCCAGTCAGTTGTTTTATTTCGAACCTTATTCCGACTGGTTTAAAGTTCTTAATTCAAAATTGACATCTTAGACTCGGATTTAAAATCAGTTTTTGTATTTAGAACTTTAACGATGTCAAAATAAATTTCGAAATTCAAAAATGGCTCACTGGTTTAAACCTGGTTCTAAAAATAAACCTTGTTTTGTAATAAGGCCGATGAAGTTGTAGCGCAAACTGAACCTTATTGGTAGACAGTTTTTTTTAAAACTCGTGTTTGTTTACATGTTTTGTAAATAAATTGCAAACGTCGATTATGTTATTTATTTAATTATTGAAGTCATAGGTCTCGAGTTCGAATCCAAGGCACCACCTCTGACTTTTCGCATTCATGTGCGTATTGTATAATTACGCCCTGAGCGTCGGGAATCGCGAGCCGATTCCCGCCCGCCGTAGGCACGGGCTTGCGGTCGGAGAGCAATGAGTAGCTCGCCGTCCGATAAGGACCAGGCCGGGTCGACGGGTCCACTAGGGCCGATGCCTGCCGGGGTTGCGGGAAAATCCTAAAAGTTACCGTGGCCGCTGGCAACGTAACACGGGTGGATTTTAGTCAGTAAGTGTCTGACACGCCCACCCGCTCCGACCAGAGCGGTAGAAGTTATTTGATGATAGAAAAGAAACATTGAATATTTAGCCATAATCTGTCGTATCTTCCCCGCAGGGCGAGCGCGCCACGGGCTACGGCGTGTCGCTGCTGTGCGTCCTGTTCGGTGCGCACACGCAGGCCAAGCTGCTGCGCGCGCTCGCGCCCGCGGACGTGCTGTGACGGGCCGGGCCGGGCGAGCTGGAAGGTGAACACACATTATTTTAATAGATTTTACTTACTTATAATAAGTTGTTACAACAAAATGGAAAATCACTATACCATGTACCATCGAAGAAGTTCATATCTTAACACCGTAAGGACTATTTCTGCTTGCAGCGCTCAGCCGCTGTAGAACTGGGGCGGTAACAGATGTTGTCATCGTATTCACGGAATTTTGTTTTCAAACTGCTTAGATATGAAGTTCTTTCGATAGAACCTTAAATTAGGCATACAAACATTAAGAATACAGCATGCTACATAATATTAGTTAATTGACTACAAGTCTATCTGTTCGCCACGTTTTTGTGCAAGGACATGTCACGGCGACCAGGCTATAGTCCGTGCGCGACTGCTAGTCTCCGCCCTCGGTACACTCACAGTGAGATGGAGGAAGTAGACGTCGCGCGTCGGCCAAGCTGACTCCGTCTGACTATTTTTGCCAATGACACCCTACTCCGTCTCACCGTCTGTGTCCCAGCTGTGCGAACATTATATGCTAATTTATGATTATCTTTATTCCACAGATATGAAACCCAGCGTCCACTAAAGAGAGAGAGAGAGAAGAGAAGGAACATTCAATTCGAAAATCAAAAAGATTCTGTAAATTAGTGAACGTCCAGCCTTTAAAACAGCCTTTACAAGAGTTTTATTTCGATAAATATTATCTACAACAATAGTCATTCGCTAGATACATGGATTTGATATCTTATGGCTTCTAAACATAATTAATTGAAACCTCAGAATAAGGTTGTTGACAGCGGAAAAAACGAACTATTTAGTCCGTCAGTCAGATAATAAAAAAATATTAGACATGCATTTTTTGCTTTATCATATTAATAAAAAATGGTTTAGATAAAACGCATTAAAGTTGGAGAGTGGGGGTCGCTACGTCACAAGTCAGTATAAAATCTACCGGGGAGTGACGTCATGCCACATTTTAACTATGTATTGCTGTAATCTTTTGATTACGTAAAAAAATTAAACATACGTGTCCGTTTATAACCTACCTAAAAAACAAAAAAAAATTGTCCCTTTTACAGAAGATATAAAACTCAAACAAAAAACACTTATTTCAAATAAACCAATTACAGGCACTTTTGAATAGTCAAGGGGTCGGTCAGTCAGAAAGATGAAGCTAGTTGCCCATTCCAAAGCGTAGTAGGTTCCTATGGAGAAGAAATTTCCGAAACCTTTTATCTGTGTTTGAAGCCATAAGGTACTCGTAAAGCATTTTGAATTTATACAAATTAGGTATACAAACAAAGTCTTATACAAGCTTACAACCTCAAACTAATTATAATTAATAATCCTCTTAGAATAATAAGTATAATTTCTTAGGTAATATCAAAGAATACCTACTAGATTTTTTTCTTATTTTTTTTTAGGCTAATTGAGATCTTATTTTTTTTTGGTGTGTTAGTTAGAAAATGTAGATTTAAATATAACTGTTGTCTAGAAAAATTATTATGAAATCTGAATATAATAATAATAATATTGTGGCTATTTAATAACACTGCCCTGTATTTGTGTATTTTATACATTTATAACCGAATAATAGATATAACGGCTAATAACTTTTAAATAATATTGTTATAACAAAGTTTTCTATATATCTAGGACTAATTTAGTTGCTAGATTTGCCTTACATGGGCAGGGTTGTCAAAAACTTGGAATACTGGTAGTTAGCTGAATTTGCAGAAAGTCAACCCTAACACACTTTTGAAAAGATTAGGATTATGATGTCCAATAACTACCATCGCCTACCAGACATAACCGAGTCTGGCATTTTTTTATTGGGTGGGAAGTCATCAAATAACTTAATAACTACCATCGCCTACCAGACATAACCGAGTCTGGCATTTTTTTATTGGGTGGGAAGTCATCAAATAACTTAATAACTACCATCGCCTACCAGACATAACCGAGTCTGGCATTTTTTTATTGGGTGGGAAGTCATCAAATTACTTCTCCCGCTCTGGGCGGAGCGGAAGGGCGTGTCAGACTCTTACTGATTAAAACCCACCCGTGTTCCTTCAGTTGCCTTTACGTTGCCAGGGGCCACGGTAATCCTTTAGGACTCCCGCAACCCCGGCAGGCATCGGCCCTAGCGGACCCCGTCAGTTGTGCAACACCAGTCTGACCAAAGGTTTCGCCTTTTTCAATGGAGGGACATTCACCTTGTTCCGCACCCTCCAAAAGCATTTCGCAAAATGTTTGGGAACCCACTCAATCTTATTTAACTAAACTCAATGTCATTGAGAGTGGAAACGTTATTTTAGTATTTATTTACTTACGATACCTAATACAATGGATGTACTTCATAAAGAAAGAAAGACGCGCGTCTATATTTAAAATCAAAATATTTTATTTCACATAAACCTACTGGATAGATTAAATGTCTCCAAGCTATTTGATACACACGCATCAGCTAATAAGCTGCTAGTGTGTCTAACCAAATAATAATAATAATAATGGGCACTTATGAAACGTCAGAAGCTAGGGGCACGGTTCCAATTGGTCGTTTCCTATGGAGAAGAGCCGGCAAGAAACTCCACGGTTACTCTTTTAAAAATAATTGGCTTTTACAATGTTTTCAACTGACAGTGTTATTAGGTATGCGAGGACAGTGTAGGTCTTTCAACAAGTACCAGGTACTAACAAAATAGAAGATGGTCAACATAACTTGTACGGGACAACTGAGGTTAGCTGTGCATGCAACTTTTAAACTACAAAATGTGTGCCTCAGCTTCCCTCTAAAGACCTGACATTTCTTACCTTCTCTTTACATCAAATCTTCCTGTATATAGCTTTTTGACAACCCTTAACCATGTCGAGTCTAACGCCATGCTACATAAACCGAAAAGCAATAAATAATGTACAATAATAAATGTTAAAGTTAATGTTATTTGCAGTTACCTGTTACAGACAATATTATGTACTTATAGCGTCCGCCATACTACCTTTGTTTGTGACAACAACTAATATTCCACGATAAAAGTCTGTGTAATGACTGATCATTATCTGCCTAGCCTTTTCCCAACTATGTTGGGGTCGGCTTCCAGTCTAACCGGATGCAGATGTAGCCCGACCGCAGACCAGTAGTGCCGCCAACGCTCGAGCGATAACACGTTGTTCTATCTTCTATCTACCGACTGGAATACGGGATGCTGCCGCCTGCGGGCGGGTGAGGAATCATGACTGCAGCGACATGACGCCGCGACACGTCGCCTGCGGTCGGGTACGGAATGGTACCTTTATAGACACACAAGCAATGCCCTAATATAACTGTTCTGCCAACTGCTAAAAACGCTCTAATAAGTAATTCATTTAATATAAATATACCAGTTGCAGTTGTGAAATGTTTTGTATATTGTTAAACCATTATTATCTAGCAATAATTTATTAATATATCTGCTGTTTACTGCGAAATGGGGCTTTCAGTTGTACCGATACCAATAGCGAAATAAAAGCAGTAATATCATCTCAATAGGGTGCACTATCTCTGCCAACCAGGGGCTGAATAAATGATTTGGGGACAAATGACTACTAAAAATCGTTCAGGGGCAGAATATCCAATTCCCGAAATCGCCAATCTTTGATAATATAGTAAATTAATTCAATCCTACTGATAATATCTAAATACATATATACAATCAAAATCTGTCTAGCCTTTTCCCAGTTATGTTGGGGTCGGCTTCCAGTCAAACAAGCACTGGCAGTCGGTTAAGACTGCAAGCCGACCCGAATTGGACGTTTCGGGAATTGGACATTTTGACACCGTTGGACATTCTGCCCCTAAACGCTAAAAATTGGTACAACTTGAAGGTCTGTACATCATTTTATAAATACGCTAGAAATGTAAAAACATTTGAGAGGTGTCGCACACCCGTTTGGAACGAAGTTCTATTCGTTGTATATTAAATAACAGACATAATGAAATAAATTAATAACATTTGAGAGTAACTAAGGCAACTAACACACTGCACTGCGCCCCGTCGCGTAGCGTGGGGCGGCCATAGCAAACAATCTAATACTTTAACCGCCTTTATGGTCTACTTTATTTTAATTTTATTTATTTATGGTCTATTGGTTAGACCTGTCTCAGACCCAGAGGTCGATTCTCAGTGTGGAAAAAAATCTGGCGTTCGGTTGGTGGTAGGGCTTGTTCTGAGTCCGCCTGGCTAGCTACCACCATCTTATCTAAGTCTGTCGCAATTAGAGGTAAGATAGCCAGTTCCTTTGGTTGAGGATTCTGGATGAAGCTCGCTTCCACCTTCAGCCTGATCATCATTTACCATCAGGTGAGATGCAGGACAAGAGCTACCCAGTTGTGGTCGGAAAAAAAAACAATGTTAAATCTCCCGCCTCGCGCTTATCGACGGAACGCGATGCAGTGCAGTAATCGCCTAAATGAAAAAAAAACAAGCATTCTTTGGGGACTCTCGATAGAAGTGAAAACTAAGTAACTTTTTGATTCTCGCGTTGATGTCTTTTGTTCGATACATATAGCTCATGGAAAGCGTTAGGTGACGATGACGTGAGTTCCATGATTTTCGTTCACCCAAAAAATGCTTAACGCGCATAAATAAGTTTTCACTTCAAAAAGGATCGAGATGGTCGAAAAGTTACACTTTTTCGGTTTAGCTCTCATTCGCCAACTGAGAAGAGTAAAGGTCATCGCTCATTATAGCAGCACGCCTCCGACACGGCAAATAACTTGTCAATCAAGTTAGGACTTTAAGTCAAATGTATTAGTCTATTTTACGATGGCTAAACAATATAGTGGACGGCTCGCAGACAGCGAGCGGCCCGCGAGCCGTCACCCGTCGGGCCGACAGCGCGCTTCAAGCGAGGCGCCGCACCGTCCGCGGGGTGACGCCTCACCGTAAGCGCGGTGACACCTCGCCGGCCGCACGGTGACGCCTTGCTTGTGAATAAACAATAAACTGTTACCTCGCCGGTGGCGTGCCGGCGGCTAGGTAACGCCTTGCTTACGGCGCGTTGACGACTAGCCGTCGCCTTGCTTCCGGCGCGTTGGCGACTAGCCGTCGCCTTACTTCCGGCGCGTTGGCGACTAGCCGTAGCCTTGCTTACGGCGCGTTGACGACTAGATTTTTCGAGGCGGTGCCGGGGCGCTGCCGTGCTGGAGCGGTGCTGTTATAATGGGCGATGACCTTAAACCGTGCGCGTTATGAAACTTCGCTCCAAAAATGTTTAGCCAATAAGTGTAAAATGTGTTCGTTCTGAGCCAAAATATAAGCCATAATATTTTTTTATTACACAATCTAGCATTTAGTTTCAATATGCAATAAAAATACTAACTTGTAGGTTTTTATTCATTTTGGAACGAATAATCTGTCAATATTTATGTAGTCATAAGCGAAAGTGATGACTTTTTTTAAATAAAGTTGTATTTGAAATTTTGAATACTATGGTTTTTTATTTCCCTGCTCCTATGTGGAGCTTTGAATCTGTCCACCGCACCGTGAACGGGACGTCAACGAGAAACGAGATTACGCGGCCATAGTAAATATACTGTCGCTAGTTCGCTACTTCGGCGTCGTCATCTCGTTCTCGTGACGTGCCGTTCACGGTGCTGTGGACAAACTGCCTGAAACAGTTCCTCGTAGATGGCGGGACGACCTGGACAAAACATGCGACCAGTGGTCCACTTTAGCACTAGATCGAAAGTCATGGGGAGAGGACTTGCCCAGCCGTGGGATGATACAGGCTAACAGCATGGTATAAGATTTGAAAGCGTCGACTGCTTCTTCACCGGACTAGAACCTTTGACTACGAAGAGTTTTCTTGATTTGACTTGAGTGTAAAGAAATCGTAAGGGCTTAGGTCAGGACTGTATGGAGCATCGTCAAGAATTTCTAAGTTTTTCTGTTTCAAATACTCAATCGTTTGGCAAGCGCGTTTAGCTTGCGTTGTTATGGTGTAGGATGATGCGTCGCTTTGGGTTAGATTTCTGAATTTCGGAGATGACTTGTGGTAAACAAACTGTGGTATACCACTCTGCATTAACCATTCTATTGAAACGGCTTTCAATACCAATACGACTTCGTACAACAACTGTCGAAATACGAAACAGATGTCGGGCCTTTTTTTTTTTTTTTTGGTGAGAAATCATCAAATGACTTCTCCCGCTCTGGGCGGAGCGGAAGGGCGTGTCAGACTTTTACTAACTAAAACCCACCCGTGTTCCTTCCCTTGCCTAGACGGGGGCCACGGTTTCCCCTTAGAACTTATCCGCAACCCCGTTGGTAGGCATCGGCCCTAACGGACCCCTTCAGCTTCGCTGACAACTCTTTGAGGCGCGCGTGGAACACTACGCGCCGTCGCCCCGGGCTTGGTCCTGATCGGACGGAGAGCTACCCATCACTCTCCGTCCGCAAGCCCGCGCCTACGGTGGCCGGAAATCGGCGATCGATTCCCGACGCCCGGGGCGTCTACTACCGCGGCGGCTAGGGGCTCGAGGGAGAGACCTTTGTCTCTGCCTCTCGCGCCACGCCTCCTCCTTCACGAGCATTACTGCTTCGCAGAAGGAGGTGACAGCCTGCCATGCCCTCTCGCTCCGCACCATGGCCTGGACCAGGGCCGGTCGTGAGAGGTCACTGCCGCCGATCGCCTGCACGAGGACACGGCGGTGCTCCACCAGATGTCGGGCCTGCATTTGCATTTGAGCAGGATTTGCAAAAATTTTGAAATAAATGTTTAAAATGCAATTTGTCTCAAGTAAAACCCAAGAAAAGATAGAGATAAGAGACAGATTTTAACTTATAAGAGTGAGACATTAGATTTAATAGGTTTGATATTTTTATGGCATGTGGTACATCATTAGCAAGAGGATAGTATAGAGAATTTTTGAGGGAGTTGGAAGATCCCGGTCGCTTTTGTTTTTTTTTTTGTAGCCATGTAAACAGCTGTAATATGTACAACATTAATTTAAGTTTTACCTTTACGAGTAAATTTAAAAAAAACTAGATGTCTGATGTCACTAATTTTGTATTTAAAATCACTCTAATACAATACACATTTAAATAAAATTAAAATTCAGAGTCTGCGCCTAATACTTAAAAAAAAATTGTATTTGAATGTAAAATTTGGGTCTTTTTTTAACAAAACAACGAAAAGTCAATAAAAAAAATCCACAGGGCATGAGAGATGTTAAGGGGTCTGAAAGGATAGCACATGACCCCTTCAGTCGACCATTTCAATTTGGCCACGTTGCACCAAACATCCTGTAATTAACTCATAACTAAGCTTAATTAATAATTACAACTGTCAAATTGCTATTTAATAAGCGATGATGCGTCGGGCGCTGGTTCTGTCAAAACACAATATTAAACACAGTGATTAAAAAAAATCAAACCAAAGGGCCCGATTTTAACAAAAATTTATTTGGATAAAATCCAATACAAATGGTGGAGAGCGCCGTTTACCGAAGCTTGTTTCACAAAAGCACCCCGAGGTTATATATATGACCCGTTGTAACGAAACCATAGCGAGATCTAATTAGATCCCAACACCATCTATCGAACTCAAACACAAACTGTCATCAGTGGGAGTTACGAAAATATTTTTTTAACAGCTATTTACGTTCCAAAAATATTGTAAATGAAAGTAATGCATTTATTTTTTTGTCTGTTTACATAGGTAATATTATTTCAATAGTAAGTCGCTTTACGTCTGTTCGCGTGTAGGTTTAGTACTTCTAATCTAATATAATCAACAGTTCTAGACAATGGGCTTTGATGCGGTTTGCATCATTTGAATACATTCCAACTAAGATATAGGTACCTAGGCCCCTAGTTATAACATTCGCCCGAGACGCGCGTTTTTTGCGCTGCATTTTGGGCGCTCAATAAAATTGTATGAATTTCTATGTACTTAACGAAGTACATAATTACATCAAGCACTCTGCCACCCAAGGGCGCACGAATCCTCGTGGAAGATAGGTGGCGGTGACCTCTCGCGTCCGGCCCTGGTTCAGCTAGACCATGGTACGGAGCGAGAGGGCATGGCAAGCCGTCACCTCCTTCTGCGAAGCAGTAATGCTCCCGGAGGAGGAGGTGGAGCGCGTGAGGGAGAGGCAAAATTCGCGCCCTCACGCCCGCAGGAGACGCCCTGGGCGTCGGGAATCGGTAGCCGATTTCCGGCCACCATAGGCGCGGGCTAGAGGACGGAGAGCAATGGGTAGCTCGCCATCCATTGTGTTCCACATGCGCCTCAAAGAGATGTCAGCACAATTGACGGGGTCCGCTAGGGCCGATGCCTGCCTGGGTTGCGGGAAGGTCCTAACGGTAAAAACAAATACATAGAAATGTATGAAGCATGCCACGGCATGGGCACGCCGCGCCGCTCGCAGCGGCAACTTTTTAGTTCCCACACCGCGCCGCTCACCGCGCTGCTTGCCGCGCCGCCCGAAGTCGTGAATGGGCCGTAAGGGGTGACCGAGGCCCCTGGCAACGTACAGGCAAGTGAAGGAACACGGGTGGGTTTTAGTCAGTAAGAGTCTGACACGCCCTACCGCTCCGCCCAGAGCGGGAGAAGTCATTTGATGACATCCAAACCAAAAAAAAAAGGTTGCGAAGCGCCCTCGAAGCGTGGACGCAACCACGCAAGTTCCTTTTTACCCGACTGCCCCAGAAGGAGGGTAATGTTTTTCGAGAGTATGAATGTATGTATGTATGTTTGTCTATTTCTTTGGCACGCTCTGTAGCCTAAACGGCTTGATGGATTTTAACATTGAGGTGTCGTTAGATTCGTTTTAACTTTTAATCGCAGGAATGACATAGGCTGGACCGAGTTATTTGAGCCGGCTGCAATACCTCGCGGCCGGTTTTTTCCACTTCCCCGCTCCGCTTCCTTGCTCCACTTCCCCACTCCGCTTGCCGGTTTTGTATGAATTCTTAAACTAGTTCGCAAATCCCTGTCCACTGAAGCGGAGCGGAGAGATTTTACACAATTCCATTGGTTAATATTGGCACAGCTCTGCTCCGCTCCTCTCCTCTCCGCTTCAGTGGACAGTCAGCCTTATGTTGGACTTTTTAAGATAATTATTATACAATACTGTAGAACATGACATCTTCAACAATAATCGTCATATTTCAGCCAATTTACACCATACCTTAATGAATTATACACTAAAACCTTCCGCATTAATCACTCCGTCCTATGGTGAAAACCGTTTGAAAATCCGTTTGGTAGTTTTTGAGTTTATCGCGTCCAGACAGACAGACAGACAGACTGACGCGGCGGGGGACTTTGTTTTATAATATTACTAGCTTTTACCCGCGGGTTCGCCCGCGTGGATGTCGCAAAATATCCCACGGGAACGTTCTACCGGGAATACATACCTAATAGCCAAGGAAAAGGTAATTGACTAACTTTCAGCGGACGCAGTGGTAGCCTACTGCGCCGGGTTGCCGTCAACCATAATTATTTTGTTACGCGTAATTTTGAAACTGAGATATCTCTTAAACTATTCATTTAAATGATATGATGTAAAGGCATATTTTAATCTAAATTTAATGCCCAATTTAAATTACATATTTTATTGGATAAGGATTAATATGCTATCGGTCAAAATAGCTCCGGAAATAACAACGAAAATTTTATTAAATTTTGAAAGATAAAAATGGTTACTGTGGGTCATCCTTAGAAGATAGACATATGCCATCGCGGACTTTTTTGTTGAATTTGTTAAGATATACAATACTCTAGAACATAAATTTGATTTATCTCTAACGGCTTACGCGGCGCACGCCAGTAAAGCTCCCAGTCGGCATGATTTTTCCGACATCTTCAACAATAATCGTCATATTTCAGCCAATTTTCTCAAAACCTTAATGAATTATACACTAAAACCTTCCGCATGAATCACTCCGTCCAATGGTGAAAACCGTTTGAAAATCCGTTCGGTAGTTTTTGAGTTTATCGCGTTCAGACAGACAGACGCGGCGGGGGACTTTGTTTTATAATATGTAAGGATAAGGATGTAAGGATTATGTAAGTGACAAAAATAGTGTCCGGGTAAAGTCCGGGACACTATTTACAATCCCCGCCCGGACGCTCACCAGACGCCCTCCAAATTAGGACAACGGGGACACGGGGACAGGACACTAGGTACCTATTTCATTATTGTGAATAATAAGCCAGCTAATGGTAATTGGAGGTAGATAATATTTATGATTTACGAGAGATGTAAAATGTTTCATTTGAATGTAAACTAATGTGAACATGTTTTTTCACTCGTTAAATTATGAATATTATTCTCTTTATTATTCTAAGATTATTCTACTAGTTTGAAAGTAAAATTGTCAACCATTATATGTAGGTTGTATTAACTATTATTTTAACTATTTTGCAGTGAAGCGATGCATTTTACCTATATGTTGCAGTTATATAGAATGTTATAATTACTACTAAAATAAATTATATTTGTTTCATTTTAATATAAACCTACTTGTTATTATAACAATTTTTTTTTTAATTGTTAAACTATTTAAACAACTTAAAAAAAAAAAAACATACGAAACAAAACCCTTACTATCAGACTGCCAGTATTGAACCTGAATCAACGGTATCGTATGCCACTTCCTTGACCTAGTCTAATTTTTTTGTCGAACTTATGAAGCAATGGACTGGCAATCTTTTTCAATTGGTTTCAATTTAAAATTGATCGTGCATTACGTAATTAGGGTGCAGCTTCAATTCACTCATTTCTAAAACTCTAGTCTAGACCAACTAAACCTCTACAGCCTTATTACAAAACAAGGTTTATCTTAAGAACCAGGTTTAAACCAGTGAGCCATTTTTGAATTTCGAAATTTATTTTGACATCGTTAAAGTTCTAAATACAAAAACTGATTTTAAATCTGAGTCTAAGTTGTCAATTCTGAATTAAGAACTTTAATCCAGTCGGAATAAGGTTCGAAATAAAACAACTGACTGGAAGGATTAAGACCGTGTTTTTGACTCTATTCTGAATTAAGAACTTTAATCCAGTCGGAATAAGGTTCGAAATAAAACAACTGACTGGAAGGATTAAGACCGTGTTTTTGACTCTAGCCGTCTTCGGCTTAAATTTCGAAATTCAAAAATGGCTCACTGGTTTAAACCTGGTTCTACAGATAAACCTTGTTTGTAATAAGGCCGTAGAGGTTTAGTTGGTGTAGACTAGAGTCTAGACCAACTTAACTGCTGCTAACAGTTCTGAAATAGGTATTCTTGTGCATCTATAAACTGTTTGAAAACATATTACAATTAAATACACAACTTGCTATGCGTGGCCGCATATCAAGTTTTGTATTTAATTGTATTGTAATATTCGCGAGGTTCGAACGTAGGTGCTTTCAAGGGCACCCACATCGTGAAGCTGACTGTACCATAGATATTAAGAAAAAGTTAGATAAGTACCTACCTTCATGGTAAAAATTAAGTAATCATTTTGTTTGGCTCCTACTGCAGCTACCCCCATGTCAATAGGGACATGATAACTCTGAAGAGTCCTAGGAAAATGGGAATGCCTAAATGTGTTATGTAAATAATAAGTAAAGACATTTTGCTTTTTGAACGACCAGGCAAGTATGAACCTGCTAAGAGTTTAATTGTGTAATGAAAATAGACTAAAATAAAATGATTTAATATAAAGGTATAGGTATCAACAAAACAGTAAAGAAAAACACATATTGGTAGTTTAAAACTAAATCATTTAATTATTGCAAGTTTATTAAAATTTACAATTGACAGCTCCCCCAAAACGCCCGCCCTTCGCCACTTCCTATGTGTTTTCGCTGGGGAGAAGAAGTGGCGGAACAAACTCCCCAGCAACACACTGTCTGGGTAGTTAGAGAAGAACTTGAGATTACATTTTAAGGCCAAAGTTTTATTTATTGGCAACTAATAAGCTGTCATTTGACTTTAAAGTTAAAATCTAAAAATAGAGAATAAAAACAAAATTAATAACAAATTAATAAAACAGCCCCCCACAGTTCGACAAAAAAAAAATTGAGCAGATTTTTTTTGTCGGTCTTATGAAGCAATGGACTGGCAATCCTTTTCAATTGGTTTCAATTTAAAATTGATCGTGCATTACGTAATTAGGGTGCTGGTTCATTCATGAATAACAACAAATCAGAAATTAGATGAATCAGTTATGTTCAGTTTATTAATAAAATTCGTTACTTTAATTTACTTGTCAGCTCCCACACATAATTTGTTTGTTTGAGATGGAGACTGACTGACTGTCAAATTGACTGACCCAGAAACGGCCGTCAGCAAGAAATTGAGGAATGGAAGTTCAAGGACGAGGATAGATAGTTAGATACTACTGGTGTCACACCCAGTTATGTTTGTAAGGATGTGCACCAGTACAGGGCTTTATTATGAAGTATTAATGCCATCATTATTCCACTGCGAAAAAAGGATGGTGCTATCGGCCTTCTATAGCTCCGTCTCAATCACACTCGAAAAATTATGGCATTAATACGTCATAACACTGTATTACCCAGCGCAGGTGTTAAAGGAAGAGGAATTTTAATGGTGTTATCCAGCGCTGCGCTGGCAGTATTGAGACGATGACTAGCAGTGGGACTACTGTCGTGGTCTTCGTTGTATGGTAGGAGGTTTGTAAGGAATGGGGACAGGTACTGCACTGCTGGTTTTACCCAGTGGCAATGTTTGTGGACGAGGACCGCCACTGGTATTACCCTGTGTCGTGGTCCTCGTCGTTTAGCACCGATACTGGTTTTACCCAGCTTCAGTGTTTGTTTAGGAAAGAGGTCAGGTACTGCACTGCTGGTTTTACCCAGTGGCAATGTTTGTGGACGAGGACCGCCACTGGTGTTACCCTGTGACGTGGTCCTCGTCGTTTAGCACCGATACTGGTTTTACCCAGCTTCAGTGTTTGTTTTGGAAAGAGGTCAGGTACTGCACTGCTGGTTTTACCCAGTGGCAATGTTTGTGGACGAGGACCGCCACTGGTGTTACCCTGTGTCGTGGTCCTCGTCGTTTAGGACCGTTACTGGTTTTACCCAGCTTCGGTTGTTTAGAGACGAGACCGGCACTGGTGTTACCCAATGTCGAGGTCATCGTTAGTTTGTTGCGTGTTTTGTCTTGAATGTGGTTCTCGCCACATTTAGACCTGTGCCTGTACCAATGTCGTTCCTCATGCAGCCTAGGCCGCAGAGGTATCAACTTGAGCAGTAAGCACAGAAGGAGCTCCATCAGTTTTCACAGACTCGGTGTTTTATTGCATTGCATATTATGGAATTGTATTTCTTTCCGGCTTCCACCCTCCGTGGAGTAGGAAACCTTGGGATCGCCTTCCAACCTTAAAATAACATAATTAAAATTGGATTATACAATCTGTAGGTATTTCACATTATCAGTCATGATCTTTTAGGCCATTATCGAAGAGTTAGAGCATGTGCATAGTTCCGAACACACTTTTGTGTGACGCTTCACTCTGGTCCACATACATTTCCTATAGGGTAAATGTATGGGGACCAGTAGTGACGCAGCGGCATTGCCGCGTGCAGCTTTATTCAGAATCATACCTTAAGGCTGCCTGTCCACTGGAGTGGAGAGGAGAAAAGAGGAGCGGAGATGTGCCAATATTAACCAATAGAATCTTGACTCCGCCCCTAAGTTTAGATCAGTGATCCTGAGTCAAGATTCTATTGGTTAATATTGGCACATCTCCGCTCCTCTTTTCTCCTCTCCGCTCCAGTGGACAGGCAGCCTTAGGGTAAATCAAGTGATTTTATTTCGCACCAGCAAGTAAAATACGCTCTAAGACGAAGATAGAGAAGAGAAGTTACATAATATCAGCCAGTCAGACTATAAAAGAAAAAGATAGAACGGGGAAAAGGACAGGAAAAAGATCTACTTAATTAAAATATATTAAAAAAAAAAACAACGGGTTGCACTCCGGGAGTGCCGGCAGAAGTGAAAACTTGAACATTAACGTTGTGCATTTTTGAATATTTTGGAATGGTTATGGAATAATTTCGCACGAATTGCTTAAGAATCGGTATACAAGTAGGTACTATAATTTATGTGGTTAAATACAATATTCATTAGTAGTAGTATATTTATTTATTTTCAAAGTAAAGTCTAACAAAAATAAACAATTTATAAACACTTTTCATGAAGTATGTTTGCCACTGCTTTTTTTTACCCATCAATATGGGTAAAATTTCTTAGCTCGCAATCTTTACGTAATGTTACATAATATCAGCCAGTCAGACTATAAAAGAAAAAGATAGAACGGGGAAAAGGACAGGAAAAAGATCTACTTAATTAAAATATATTAAAAAAAAAAACAACGGGTTGCACTCCGGGAGTGCCGGCAGAAGTGAAAACTTGAACATTAACGTTGTGCATTTTTGAATATTTTGGAATGGTTATGGAATAATTTCGCACGAATTGCTTAAGAATCGGTATACAAGTAGGTACTATAATTTATGTGGTTAAATACAATATTCATTAGTAGTAGTATATTTATTTATTTTCAAAGTAAAGTCTAACAAAAATAAACAATTTATAAACACTTTTCATGAAGTATGTTTGCCACTGCTTTTTTTTACCCATCAATATGGGTAAAATTTCTTAGCTCGCAATCTTTACGTAATGTCAAAGACTATTTATTTTGATATTTACTGGGTCGGTTGCTAGGCAACGGATCTTACAGTCACGGATCTGACGCGAGTTTAACATTTTTTACCTATCCCAAAAAAAAAAAAAGTGCACAACGCCGCTAAAGAAATTTTCACTTCAAAAATATTTGTTGGATATTTTGATTTGACCTTTTTCCCGCGAGAATCTGTTGTTATATAGAATATTTATGTTAGTTCATATTGTTACTATAAGGATGGCCGCCTCACGAAACAGCACCCGAATTACGTAATGCATTTTCAATTTTAAATTGAAACCAATTGAAAAAGATTGCCAGTCCATTGCTTCATAAGTTCGACAAAAAAAATTGAGCAGATTATTTTTATCGAACTTATGAAGCAATGGACTGGCAATCTTTTTCAATTGGTTTCAATTTAAAATTGATCGTGCATTGCGTAATTGGGGGGCAGGTTCTGCGACTAACGAAACAACAGCAGCGTACAGTTACAGCAGCTGTAACTGGCCATGGGTCATTTAATAAACACCTCTTTGTCATAGGAGTCACAGACAGTCCGCTGTGCAGAGCCTGCATGGAGGACGACGAGACAGCAGCTCATGTGCTGGTAAACTGCCCGGTGGTCGCCATACTATACAGGGCAAAGTACTTCGGTAACCCAGGTACCCTGAGATTGTCAGTCACATCCAAGGCGTTGCTGGCCTTCTTTGAGGAGCTGGGGTGGATCGAATAACCGATTTTCCCACCCGTACGCAAAATACGCGCTTTGGACGTGGAGTTGCGGATACCAGCCCGTATTACTTAATATAATAATGGGTGGATGTTACCCAATTAACATTTGAATTGAGAAACAAAGTTATGCACTTCACTTTTTTAGTTGGGGGTAGTTTTTTTTTTTTTAATGTTCATTTTAATAGTGTGTTAATTGAGTAAATAATACGGAATATTGTGTCCCTGTGACTGCTCCCGAGTGTTCTTCTAATTGAAGCAATTTAATTCCTTTGAAATATAGTTGCCCATGACCTGCCTTGCTCCATATTATTTGTACGTTAATTGGCACTTTTCTCCAGATTATCTATTAAATAAATATAATTTAATTATGGACTATTTATTCTAAGGGCCTATTTCACGATGTCCGAATAGCCACTACTTACCGAATAAATTCAAAAATGGAATACCTAGAATTTGTATGAAATTATCTGCCAAGTAAGTTAATAGGAACTAATCGTAGGTGATGAAATAGGCCCTAAGACAAATACATTTTCAATTTCGTTAAGTTGTAAATGATGTAGGGTAGTTAACATACCTGCTTCACTTAGAAAAAAAGTCTGCTTTTATTTTTACTTAATTCTTATCATTTTAACAACATTATCACATCCCGGCCCTAAGATGACTCAGTAACGGCATAACTCTCTTCATTATCAAAGTTACGATAAATTTCATAAATAAAAGGATCGACAACTAGGCAAAGCATACATTTTATTATGAATGTGAAGGATGAACGGAAATGGAAGGTAAGGATCACAGTCTATACAATTCAAATAGTTACCATGTAAAAAAAAACAATATTACTGTCCACAATGACAAAAACAAACAAATTGAGGCGTTATCTATACTTTTGTTTGTAAGTTTGTATGTAGGGACTTAGGGAGTAGGTAATCTCCGAAACTACCTACCAGTTGGATTGGAAAAAATATTTTTACATTGGATAGCCCAACTCTTGACGAAGGTTATAGGCTCACGGACGAAGTTGCGGGCAGAAGCTAATGTTAAATACGGCTATTATAGGGTAAATAAAACAAACTATGGTCGTTTGGTTAATTAATGTATGTATTTACTTCAATTCGTTTACCAATAATGCTGGGTAAAAACACTAGTCAATGTATATAAAAGCCAGTTTAAAATCCAAATACTTTTGTATACAATACATTGTAAAATTTCGTCACGGTAAAATACAGGTAGACAAAAATATAAATGCACTTAACGCGCCCTATACATGGCAACATTCACTTAAGATTTTTTGGCAAATCCTTACGTTACTTTATCGAGTATAAATTGCACAATGACTTTAAAAAAATAAATTATTGAAATTTTACAATTTCCCTAAATAAAAAATAAGTTCCAATATCCTTTTTGTAAAAAAATAAATAGGTATCTTTTTGACCGAAACAGCATAAAATGACTAATGCAGAACTAAGTCACACCAGTATAAAAAATTTAAATAAAAAGCACTTCCCTACTTACAGAAAAATCAATTTTGGGCCTGATGATGGCATATTAATAAAAAGTTACCATAACTTTGATTTTAACTAAAGTTATATCTCTCGCTCACATTTCTTCGCTGGAAGTGAGCGAGACTAATAGTAAAATCAAAGTACTGATATGTTTTAGGATATAGGCGGATATTTTATTGTGCAATTCATAAATCCCTGACCCCAGTCCCATAGTTTGCTCCTCCTGCCCTATTCAAGGCGTCTTTGAATTGATCGATGTCTATTTCGGATTGATTTTCCAATTGTAACTCCACTGCAAAATTCTGTAAAAGAAAAACAAAAGCTATTATAAAATCGTTATTCCGATATTTTACGTGTATTGATTAGGTTGAGGAATGGGTATTATAAAGTGCTCTGTGGGAATGCATAAAATTAACGTAGTGAGACCGCACCTCACGCGTTGCATTGCAGGTCGAGTCGAAAAACGGAACGTTAAAATCAAACGTCAAGTGTCATTGCGGACCGCCAAATAGTAAACTGTCAAAATAAAGTGAACAACGAAAACGAAAGAGAAGTTGGTTGTATAAAAAACCGGAAAAAATAACCAAAAATGGAAGAATTACAAAACAAAGTGCCGTGTAGAGAAGAGCAGTTGAACGACTTGTTTAATTTACTCGGTGAAGGTGACGAATGTTTACCTTGTTCTATATTTATCAGTGGCAGTATGGCAACGGGAAAAACTTTATGCGTGAACTCTATATTACGAAGTTTAAACTATAAACATGTTGTTATTGACTGTATCGAGTGCTATACACCTAAAATTATGTTCGAGAGTATCCTGTCGGGGTTAGAAGATGAGGAAATCGACGTTAAATGTGAAACCTTGATGGATTTAACAAACGGTTTGAATAGACTACAAGAGACACAAATAGGTTATGAACCGGTAATAATTGTGTTCGACAGGGCCGAGAGGCTACGTAGCATGGACCATAACATAATGAGCGCGTATTTAAGACTTCAAGAGCTCTCTAACCTCAACATTTGCACTATATTCATTACACATTTGGTTTATGAGAATTTCTACTTCAAAATGGGTGTTCGAGAGCCCATCAAGATGTATTTCCCGAATTATAACAAAGAGGAGCTGTTTAAAATAATCTTCTTACACCAAAAACGGTTTATACAACACCTACTTATAACCTATGAAGTTAATGAAGATATTAAAGAAGAATTAGAGAAACCAGAGTTATTTGCTAACTTTCTCAATGCATTTTTGAGCGTATTTTATAGACCGTGTCGCGATCTGATTGAATTGCAGCACATGGCATGCGTCAACTTCATAAAATACTGCGAGCCGATAATTAAAAATGAAATAAATGCTTCCGATTTATCCAAACTCTGGCGTCACATATCACCAATTCTCAAATCAAGTTTAGAACTTCTTTACCTACGTATTAGTAACTCCAAACCTACCAAACCGTCACCAGGGAAAGAAAACTGTGATGCAGACAACATACCAATGCACAATTTTGAAAATACATTGAAAGAAGAATTGACATCAACCAAGACATTTGCTCAGAGTTTCGAACTACCCTACTACGCTAAATTTCTACTGATCGCTGCCTACTTAGCCAGTTACAACCCACCAAAGGAAGATAAAAGACTGTTTATGAAGCATCATGGAAAGCAACGCAAAAGGATGCAGCAAGTGAGAGCGAAGGCTAAGATTACTGAAAAGTTAAACACGCAACTTGGGCCAAAAGTCTTTACTCTAGACCGTTTACTGGCCATATTCTATGCAATATTGGAAGAAAAAATTGGTTTGACAAGCAATTTGCTGGCTCAAATAGCTACCTTAGTTGAATTAAAACTGATTGCTGGCAGCAAAGAAATCGATTTGGATACCGCAAAGTACAAATGTATAGTTGGTTACGATTTCATCGCTGCCGTTGCTCAAACTGTAGGTTTTAATGTGAGAAAGTATTTGTATGATTTTATGTGATCTGAATTTCGATTTTTGTATTTATTTATAGCATTTTTAATAAACAATGTTTGAAAATCCAAATGCTTTTTTTTTTTTTTTTTACATTTAATTCTCTACTGTTTCTTATAAGGCCTATTCTTAGTATTGTGTTAAATCTGTTCCATCTATAGAGGAATCATCTGAAAAGAAGCTAGTATTCTTATTAGGGTATCCGCGCACTACGAAAATAAATCGTTGCGAAGAATATTCGTTAATCTGTGAACAACAGAAATGTACTACAATCCGCGCACTGCGAAAATTAATCGTTTGCGATTTATACCTTCAGCTGTCATTAACGAGACACAATAGAATTTTAATTGTTAGATATACCTGGAGGAGCTCTTGGCTAAGTAATAACAGCCGTACAGGTCGATCCATCAGGTTAAGCTACGCTTGCCGGGGTAGGTTAGTGGATGGGTGACCATCTTTACATACCGAGACTCCTCCGTGCCTCGGAAAGCACGTTAAGCCGTTGGTCCCGGCTGTCATTCGTAGATCTTTGACAGTCGTTACGAGTCGTCAGAAGCCCGAAAGTCTGACACCAGTCGAAGTCTTACCAAGGGGTAACGTATTACCCAGTTACTGGGTTGTGGAGGTCAGATAGGCAGTCGCTCCATGTAAAATACTAGTATTCAGCTGCATCCGGTTAGACTGGAAGCTGACCCCAAGATAGTTGGGAAAAGGCTAGGAAGATTGATTGAGATATGTCCACCAGATGTTCACTAGAACGGTCTAGCGTTATAAAGTTGTCACAAAGTTTTTGTACTTACAAAAAGTCTCAACGATTTATTTTCGTGGTGCACGCATACCCTTAAACACAGCAGAACGTTCTGCCTACGCCCTTTTTCATAAAATCTAATGGCATCCCTCCATTGGCGCCAGTATTACCAAATAAGTCTTCATCAATACAGCGAATACATGCATTAGTCACGTAATCACGTTACAACCGACCTCTCCCAGCTATTAAGAACGACTCGTAAATCTGCCTATCCCAATCATTCCGGGTATGAAAATGAATTCATGACAATTTTATTCAAATTAAATTTATTGCCAAAACAATTTGTATGAATGCCGAATGACACGCATATCTGCTCAGTCAAGGGCTCTGTTAAACCATGCACAATCAGAAATGACTTTAGTTTGTGCATCATCTCTTAAAAACCTGTTAGTATACCGTGTGTGAATATTAAAGTCTACGCATAGGACATCCGGGATCTTAAACAGTACCTATAACCGTTTCGTGTATTTTGTAGAACCTCACTTAAAACTCGTTTAAAGCCTTCTGATTGGTTGAAACTAGTTTTAAAGTAATGCTTGAGTCTTGAGTGAGGTTCTTGTAATACGGGCCTAAGCGGATTATTTTGACCGGATGTAGGCGAAACTTAGGCCCGTATTACAGAACCCACTGAAAACTCAAGCATTAGGTACTTAAAACTCGCTTAAAGCCTTTTGATTGGTTGAAACTAGTTTTAATTAATGCTTGAGTCTTGAGTCTGTAATACGGGCCTAAGTTTCGTCTGCTCAGTTTGACCTCTCCAATAGCACAGATAATATCCAATAGTCTCCATGTTGTAGACGGCATTACAAGTGCCGAATCTACGAAACGATGCGCTACCTAGTACATAAATATTTTATTGATGCTAAAATCTGTTTGAAGTCGCCATCGTTACCGACTGGACAAGGCTATACGAAATTATGTAGTTATGCCATCACCAAGGTTTTAAAAATAAGCAACCATATCGAAAGTATTTTTATGGCGCAGATAAAAAATTGTCTGTGTGCAGGTAAAAGAAATATAGCATTGCCCATAACGGTCATAGGTATGTGTGGTCAGTAAAATGCATTAGGCTAGCCTTATATAATCGTCTAAATTACTCATGTCATGTACAGACGCCAGCACATCAACCTACTCCAATCTGTCAAATTTTCCCAATCAACATTGAACCTTACGTACCAACCAACCAACATTGAACCAATAAAGTTGAAAATCTATTAAAGAAATTTGACAGATAACAGGTAACTTGATGTGCTGGCGTCTGTACATGGGACTTCCGAAATGTGGGTTTAGTTATTTTAGTTTGTGTCTCGCGGTTTCCCGCATAATTCTCGATTCCGTAGGAATATCGGGATAAAAATTATTTTATGTCGTAACCCCTGGTCATGATGCAAGTACCCATGTGCCAAATTTCATACAAATCCGTTCAGCCGTTTTAGCGTGAAAGAGTATCAAACATACACAACATTAAATCTTTTTCTTTATATTATTAGTTAAGATTTAGATGTAACACCACAGCCTTCTCCTTTAGAGAAAAGAGGCGTAATATTTAAACTAGTGCGAATTTCACCAATGAAATTGAACGCGTTCATAAGCTGTCAGTGTCAAAATTGTTATGGAATATTGTACACTGACAGACAGTTCTTGAACGCGTTTTAGAAATGCTGATCGCGTTCAGTTTCATTTGTGAAATCCGCCCTAAATATTGTGATAAGGAGGTAAAAAGAGCTGTACTTACAGAGATGATGTCTTTAATGATGGCTTTGTCGGTGGACATCTTGGCCCGGTTGATGACCGACACGTTCGGCCCCACCCACGTGACAAACAGGAACTTCTTACGTTTTGACATCTCGTCGCCCATCTGCAACCTGAGCGGAAATAAAGATATTATTTTCTTGCTCTAGAACAGAACGCAGTTGGGATAGGAAATGAGTAGGTAAGCAGGCAGTGTATAAAACTGTAGTCTGTGGTCGTCTTCGTATCAAATTAACCCTCTCCTGCTGTTACACCAAAATTGTCAAGGTTAAAAACACCTGCCATGAGTTACGACAGGATTAAGATAATTACAGTAAAATGGGGTGAATAGAAATCACGGGGTGTATAGAAACAAATCTGAGAAATCGCGGGGTGTATAGAAACAAACTCTCAGATTTGTTTCTATACACCCCGCGATTTCTATTCACCCCATTTTACGGTAATGCTTTCTCTCTTGGGGTAAGCAAACAGACTGCGGACCTACCTCGAAATACAATGTTTTCATGCCCCATGCCATGCAGATTAGACAAGGTACCAACTGATATTTATTTATCCGGGATAGGTATGGAAGCGCTGTGCGCCCCGTATGTCGCCCTCGGATCGGAGGTTCGGCCCTAGTACGTGGGGAATGCTTGGTTTCTTAATCAATAAGAAGTACCTGTTAGAATGCGCTATCTAGCTATCTACCTACTACAATTTTATTGTGTCACCAGTACCGTCACGGTTGGTGAGTCGGTCACCACTTAGTGATTTAATCGCGTTACACCGCTTGCTTCAGCTGTTACTTAGATGCAGTTGCCTAATTATGCCGCAGATACTGTCAGTCATTATTACTGAATGTTTTTCAGCAATTAAATTTTATAGTAATGCATGTAGTCAGCCCATAATTAGGTAGCTACGAGTAAGCTAGGCTAAGGCTGCGTTTCCTCCAGAAATGAGCGAGGAAGTATAGCGAGGGATGTGTGTGAAACTAACCAATTACATCGCGTCACTGTCATAGCTTTATCTGAGGAGCTCGTGGCTAAATAATAACAAGCCGCACGGGTCGATCCATCAGGTTAAGCTACGCTTGCCGGGGTTGGTCAGTGGATGGGTGACCATCTTTACATACCGAGACTCCTCCGTGCCTCGGAAAGCACGTTAAGCCGTTGGTCCCGGCTGTCATTTGTGGATCTTTGACAGTCGTTACGAGTCGTCAGAAGCCCGAAAGTCTGACACCAGTCTTACCAAGGGGTATCGTATTACCCAGTTACTGGGTTGTGGAGGTCAGATAGGCAGTCGCTCCATGTAAAATACTGGTATTCAGCTGCATCCGGTTAGACTGGAAGCCGACCCCAAGATAGTTGGGAAAAAGGCTAGGTAGGAAGATTGAATTGAACTGTCATAGCTTTATCTAAGTTATTGGTTAGTTTCACACACATCCCTCGCTACGCACCTTCGCTCATCTCTGGTGGAAACGCAGCCTTAGATGCCTCTTAGCTTACTCGTAGCTAATTATACGCTGATTTTGCCATCGAGAAGATAAAAAAAAGCTGAAAACTATCGAGCAGCGACCGAGAGTCGTGTCTGTGGATGGAGTCTGTTTGTCCCTCAATAGAAGGTTGGTATAGGTGCATGCTTATAAGGGTATAACCACTATAGCTATCGCGTATTCGCCTATGAATCCCTATGACAGTGCAGTGGCGGATCAACGATTGTCGTTTCATGGGAGGGGCTTGACCGCTGAAGGTAGGTTTTAGCAAAGAAACCACAAAAAAAACACAACATTTACGCACAATGGTGCACCTGACGGACTCAGTGCGGAAATCTAACCACATATAACATTGAACATAGATATTTCGGTGAATGTAGTGGCGCCCAAACCGGCGAGTATTCGAATTCGTCGCGTAAACAAAACATTTTATAATTATAGAAAAAAACTTATTGATGACAATAAAATTATTGTACCCCTTAGATGTTTGTAGTGAAATGCTTGCTAAACAGTTTATTGGAATAATATCAGGTTCAATTTAAGATTTGTCACAGAACACCTGAGATGGATTTTGGGGGCTTGAGCCCCTAAGCTCCCTCCCCCCTGGATCCGCTACTGTCCTACTTATGATGTGTCTCTCAGTCTCTGCAGCAGGGCGAGATTTAGCAAGCTACTGATTCTACATCTTAGCATTCCAGCAAGACCACTGTAGATCATAGGTCAAAGTCTCTGATAAAGTGCCTACTGCCTACGTGGTTTCCCGTAGTAACCACGTGTTCACGTGTGTATGCGATCGTATGGTCTTCTCTATATCTACCATTATACTCTTTCAGACCGAATTTCAGCCATGGCGGTCAATCTCAGAGGAGACTAGCCATCGCATCGGCGCGGGAGATGTCATAGTGCACAAGTGTGTGAGCAGACTCAGACACAGGTGCATTCTCTCTTCCCTCATTCACGTCTGATGAGACGGCAAGCCTACATAACCGTAGAGAGATCAGGCGCAGGACCAACGGCTTAACGTATACCTACCTAAAAAGAAAACCTCAACTAACCTGAGATATCCGAAGGCGCGGTCGTCATCAGAAAACTGGGTGCGGAACTCTGTGAAGTCTGAGCCGCGTGCAGAACACACGATGCGGGCACCGTCGAATTTGAACACCGCCCTGAAGAATTCAAGGATATTACATTACATGACATATTATTATAACATAATCAGCCTACAGTGTTCCCACTGCTGGGACACAGGCCTCCTCTCTGTGTGAGAGAGAGTGGGCCGTAATCTACCACGCGGGCACAGTGCGGGTTGGTAGATGTCACGTCTTCGAATTTTTGGTTTTAAGACATGCCGGTTTCCTCACGATGTTTTCCTTCACCGTTTTGAGAGCAGTGGTGATGGAAATTATTTACACAAAGTAAAGCGCCTGTCAATGTTTGAACCTACGACCTACAACTCGTAAGTCGCGGACTCGCGGCCGTTACCACAGCTCCATATTACATTACTTTCATTTTTATACATAGGTACATTGAATTATTATCATTCTATTGTTCTTATCCTAATTTATATGTGTACTACATGTCTTCTTCCAAACTTCTATATTAGTCGTCATCTCGGTAGTTACCCCCTTTCTAGCCATATCATTTTTCATACATACCATCCATCGTTTCTTCGGTCTTCCCCTACTCCTAAAGTCATCCACATTCATTTCTTAAACTTACTTTTATTATATAGGTAAACATCCTTCATAAGGACACATACATTCTCCTCTTTGCCATGGTGGAAGTCATAAGCTTGAGAAATGCACGTTCTTACCGCGCTTTTGGCGTTCATCCATACGCTACGTAGTTAAATGGGCTGGTCATCACTACATAAACCGATAGTGAGTAATAAGAAGAAATATTCCTAAGTATGACCCATAGATTATTTCCAACCATTGGGAATTTATATCGTGGGTTAACGTTAGTACAGGAAGGAGTATAAAATGTTTGCAAAGAGCAGAACTGAGTCAACTTGTTGTGTTTCTAGAATAGGTGACTGAAAATTTCAGATTGGGGGGATAATACTTATTGAATTTATTTAGGCAGTGTATAGAGTGCATACAATAGGCAATGGCAAACAAAGTGCCGCTAGCGGCACGATAGTGTCGCTGTCTCGGCCCGGCTAGAGTGCCGTAAGCATTACATTGTCATTGTCACTGTCACTTGTTATTTTGTTTGATTATGAGGTTAGTTCGCTGTAAAACACCACATTCCCAAAACATTACTTACATTCTCTTGTGCGAACCTTGCTTGGCACTCGCCGGCCGCTGCAGCTGCACCGCTCGCTGCGCTCGCTCGGCTCGTGCGTTGTGTGGTCACAGTTCTAACCTAACCTAACCTACCTTTCAGCCATTTTTATTCGCTAAGCCAAGGGATTATAGCACTTAAGTTTAGCCGGCTCCAGATGAAAGAAACTAACCTCAATTATCAAACAAAATAACAAGTGACAGTGACAATGCAATGCTTACGGCACTTTAGCCGGGCCGAGGCAGCGCCACTAGTATGCCGCAATTTATATTCTAGCGGCACTCTATACCTAGATATGGGGTCTCAATTCGCAGAAAATATAATTAGTCTTAAAAAAAGATCATAGATGGCAGCATAGGTAACAATTATGAAATTAACAATCACTAAAAAGCGATAAACGGAAGATTTTGGCTGAAGTAAGATTAGTAAAAATCAAAACTTCCTGTAACTCATAAATCTCGTTTTTTCAACAAAAAAAGATAAAACCTTTTTGTTTAGGGCTCTTTGCAATAGATGGCGTTTTACTCAATTTGTCATAACTGTTGCACATTTAGCCAGTCAATAGCCCGACTAGGGAGGTGTCATTTCTTTGTATGGGATTGGGTATCTGTACGTAGTATTATATTATCTGTGACCTAGACTTCTTCTTGAATGACGTTGACAAGGGGGCGCTGTTGGTTTCACATTCGGGAAATTCTTTCGTGAAATGTATTAAAAAAACAAGATGGCGGCCTTAGTTCAAATTTTGAAGACGCGCCAAAAGAACCATAGAGCACTATAGGTACCTAAAACGTGGTCTGCGAGCTTCTCGTTCTTAGGGCTGATTTCACCAATGAAACTGAACGCGATCAGCATTTCTAAAACGCGTTCAAGAGCTGTCAGTGTCAAAATTGTTATGGAATATAAATTGTTCTCTAACAGCTCTTGAAGTGCTGAACGCGTTCAATATCATTGGTGAAATCCACACTTAGATAGATTAAAACTTACCACTCAGTGGGCGATGTGTCAGATCTTACATCGTCGTAGGCGGCCCGTATCGTATCCCTGTCCAGTCCAGTCGTCATTGTCACCTGGAACAAACAAACAATAGGCATGAGTTGATGAGTTACAAGAAGACATAATCAAAGAGGACTTGGTAAAACAGCACAACCGATGTTAAACGCCTGCTACAAGGTAGCCAACCGCGTCTCCGACAGAGGTGACCTTGGTTGGCGACCGGCAAAGTTGTTCAACGTATGGTCGTAAACCATCATCTACACGGTTTTAAACCACCAAGGTTACCTCTGTCGGGAGGCGGTTGGTGACCGTGTAGCAAGCGTTTTACCTAAGTGGTCACAGACGCCTACAGCCGCCATCCCAGAGACGAAATCGCACCTATAATAATACCCTTCAAACCTTTTTCTAGCTCGATTTTCAAACCGGAATAGCTACTTGGCGGCAGAAATAGGTGTCTATGGTAAGGGACTTCCTTGACTCCTTGTATGAGCTCCTTCCTTAAGAAAGGCACGATTTAATCCACTAATTGGGTGAACACAGCAAATACCGAGGACACTGGTAGATGCTTCTTATTTTACTATCCTAAATAGTAAAATCTCACTTACTTATTTTATTTTATTATCTTATATATATATATTATATTTTATTGCCTTGAGTATCGTCGATACCGGCTTCACTGAGTGAAAGACTGAGCTAATATGAAATCATTTCTGTAATAAACCTATTAATCTTTTATTGGAGGACATTAGATCGAAAACGCGATAATTTTATAAGGATGATTGATGAATCACAAAATTACGTAACCACATACCAAATGAAAGGGAAGTGCGTTATCGACTTGACACTTTCAGTGCCGCTAACACGCCCCGCGTGTTTTTGTAAATTGGTTCTTCCTGAAGGGCCTGCTACCCCCGACAGAGGTAACCTTGGTGGTTTACAACCGTAGATGATAGTTTACAACTAAACGTTGAACAACTCTGCCGGTCGCCAACCAAGGTCACTCTGTCGGGGACTTGGTTGGCAACCGTGTAGCAAGCGTTTAAATTTTCGGTATCGGGTCCCGCGTGTTTGTCGCGGGGTGGCAATGAAATTGTTCAAATAATTTTTATTTCGTAGGTACGTTATTTTACGCTGTATCTAATTAGGTTCTGTAAGCCCAAATAACTTTTAAATTGATTGACCTTCACTCGGAAATATACACACAATACGTTCCTTGTTGGACCAAAAACGGTCTCAGGTAGAAGGTAATTTTCTGAAAGCTTCTTCGAAAGTAAATAGGTATGTAGTACCAACCTTAATTTGGGTCTCTAATTAGAAAGTTGAAGTACGTTTTTGTAAGTAACTTCGTAAACATGAAAGAATGTTTATAAGTTTTTATTTTGTACTAGCTGCGCCCCGTGGTTTCACCCGCGAGCCTTTCGATCCCATGGGTATATCGAGGTAAAAAGTATCTTATCTCCTAGCCCAAGCCATGGTCTACCCATGTGCCAAATTCCATCCAAATCCATTCAGCCGTTTTAGCGTGAAAGCGAAACAAATAAACTAAAAAACACTTTCGTTGTCGTTGCTAACCGTACGTTTGGCCTAGTATTATAATAAATATATTATCTGTGGTTCTCCCTCGGCATGCCCGCTACCACCTTGCTGACTAGTTAATATTCACTTAAAAAATAGAAATAATAATAATAATAGCTCAGTATGAGCTATTTTCATAAAGTTCGAGTCGATACAAGAGAAAGAAAAGAAGAAAACATTTGTAAAGCAACAAACAAACAATAATATTCGACGATTTCGAAACAAATCCTTCCATTTCATACTTCCCGTTTGCTGCCTAGACCACTACGCTTTCGTCTTTTTTGGCAATCTAGCTGAAATGTTCTGCAGTGTTCGCTTTTGTTCGAGTAAAGAAAAAAAAAACAAGCTGTGGACAGTCACAGCCCAATTCTGCGGACAATGACCTCTTATCTAAGAGTTTCATAATAATGAATGGTGCCACGTTCTGCAATAATCCAATTAATTCTGAAAGTAGGTTAGGTGGCAGGAAAATCACAGGTTGAATTAGACTTTTCAGAACAGGTTCATGATATGAAATGATATCATTTTCTAGTGGAGGCATTTCCTATAGGCTAGAGTACAGTGTTTTTCAACCTTTTTCATGATGCGACCCCCATAGTATTAAAAAAAAGTTGACGACCCCCTATCCTCCACTGTTTATAATCTGTATTTTATTATAATACAAATATCAAATACGTACTACATGTTTATTATTTTTTTATAATGACGTATCGGCTAATTACATAAATAACAGACATAAATCGCCAAACGCCTCATAATTAAATCCTTTTACCCGACTGCCCCAGAAGAAGGGTAATGTTTTTCGAGAGTATGTATGTATGTATGTCTATTTCTTTGGCACGCTCTGTAGCCGAAACGGCTTGATGGATTTTAACATAGGAGGTGTCGTTAGATTCGTCTTAATCGTAGAAGTGACATAGGCTATATAATATTTATGTATTGTATCTGCAAGTACAAAAAAAAGGGAGAGGAAGGTTTTTTTTAAAATAATTTTCAACAATATTGGTATCAAATAAAAGCTGGTAATGAGTCAATTCCAAATTAAGATATATTAATAAAACTAAAAAACTTGAAATAAAGAAAATTATTCAAAAAACAAAAAACCCGACTGCAAAAACACATAACTGAAAAGAGAAAAACAAGCATTATAATCTATAGAATTTTGGTACCGCAGGCGGGGAGAGGAGAAAAGAGGAGCGGAGATGTGCCAATATTAACCAATAGAATCTTGACTCCGCCCCTGAGTTTAGATTTGATTGGTTAATAATGACACATCTCCGCTCCTCTCCTCTCCTCTCCGCTCCAGTGGACAGGCAGCCTTAAGGTAGGTACTTACTTAATATCTAAATATTGTTAAAATATAGAATATTGTTTAAACCGTGAAAATAAAATCCGATGTATATTTTAACAATATTTAGATATTAAGTAAGTACCTACCTTAAGGCTGCCTGTCCACTGGAGCGGAGAGGAGAAAAGAGGAGCGGAGATGTGCCAATATTAACCAATAGAATCTTGACTCCGCCCCTGAGTTTAGATTTGATTGGTTAATAATGGCACATCTCCGCTCCTCTCCTCTCCTCTCCGCTCCAGTGGACAGGCAGCCTTAAGGTAGGTACTTACTTAATATCTAAATATTGTTAAAATATAGAATATTGTTTAAACCGTGAAAATAAAATCCGATGTATATTTTAACAATATTTAGATATTAAGTAAGTACCTACCTTAAGGCTGCCTGTCCACTGGAGCGGAGAGGAGAAAAGAGGAGCGGAGATGTGCCAATATTAACCAATAGAATCTTGACTCCGCCCCTGAGTTTAGATTTGACTGGTTAATAATGGCACATCTCCGCTCCTCTCCTCTCCTCTCCGCTCCAGTGGACAGGCAGCCTTAAGGTAGGTACTTACTTAATATCTAAATATTGTTAAAATATAGAATATTGTTTAAACCGTGAAAATAAAATCCGATGTATATTTTAACAATATTTAGATATTAAGTAAGTACCTACCTTAAGGCTGCCTGTCCACTGGAGCGGAGAGGAGAAAAGAGGAGCGGAGATGTGCCAATATTAACCAATAGAATCTTGACTCCGCCCCTAAGTTTAGATTTGATTGGTTAATAATGGCACATCTCCGCTCCTCTCCTCTCCTCTCCGCTCCAGTGGACAGGCAGCCTTAAGGTAGGCACTTACTTAATATCTAAATATTGTTAAAATATACATCGGATTTTATTTTCACGGTTTATAATGATTTGTTCTGTATTCGTTAAGAAAAACCTAGTTTTAAAATGAGCCCTCCGCGAGGGCTCCCGGCATCCCATGCGACATGGGACATCGATGCGGCCCGTATTCATACGAATATAAATATTAAAATACGAATTTTGAACCGTCATGAAAGCTTTTCGCCCTTTCGCATTTATTTATTCTGGCAGACGTTTGAATCAAAAGATTTTAAGAATGCCGACAAAAATTCGTTTGTAGAAGATTGGCCCTCTCTAACACCACAGATGAATCTGCGGAATGCAATCAGCTAAAGTTGTGAAAATACAATATTTAAGTGTAAATTGAATTACTGGAATTTAAATTGGAGTGTACCAATTATTGATTTATTTTATTTTATGCTTAAAATCCATGAAATTGGTTTCCATTCTGAAGGCTTTGATGGATTGATTTGGACTCAGATCTAACGTCTACACAAAATATAGGTAGGTAGGTTATTTTGTAACTCGATATCAAACTGTCTCGCCAGACTTGCGGTTTCGATAAACGACAGACATCGATTACAAACTGTTGAACCCTTTCTTTTGTAAGTAGGTAATCGGAGTCTGTTCAAATGTGTTTTGACTTTTTTTGAGTTTAATCGATTCGATCTTGTTCATTTCCTGACCGAATTGACGAGAATCGATGTTACCTATTTATTTGTAATTTTGTACGACGCGGATGTAGGGAAAAAATATCGGACGCGTCCGTAAGTCGCGACTGACAGTCACATCCGCGACTTACGACTGATAGTTTGCACACAGCACAGTGTAGTGCTAAATGTACTATCCTATACGCGACAGTCAGCCGCGGCTTTCGGACGCGTCCGATTATTTGTTTCCAGCTTAAGAAAAGTTAGTGATGAGTTCGCCCATCGCCAAGGTACCTACCTCATTTGAATCTTGGATGGTTGACGGTTTAGTTAAAATCTATGAGATCAGATACAGATGATCGTACGGCTTGGTTAGGAATTTTTGAATCCAAATTAAAACACTTTTTTGTATGTTTGTTTTTTTGTTACGCTTTCACGCTAAAACGGCTGGAGAGATTTGGATGAAATTTGGCATATGGGTACACCATGACCTGTATTAGGACATAGAATACTTTTTATCCCGATATTCTCACGGGATCCAGATCACCAGACTTATGCGGGTGAAACCACGGAGCGCAGCTAGTAAATAATTCTATAAAATAATGTTATCTGTTAGTCGTAAGTAGTTTAGCTTTTGAGCTCCAAACCTGCCCCCCAATTACGCAATGCACGATCAATTTTAAATTGAAACCAATTGAAAAAGATTGCCAGTCCATTGCTTCATACGTTCGACAAAAAAAATCTGCTGCATTACGCATTACGCGTGCATTACGTAATTAGGGTGCTGGCTCGTCAGTTGCGATGTTACATCAGAAATATTTTCCAAAAAAAATTTTTCAGACAGCCTTTGTAATTTTGTAGTTAATACAGGCATGCGACGACGGCTTTACATTGACCGTATTTGTACCTATCTTGATTTCTGTCTGAAATATTTTCTTCTTTCATACTTTTTAGAGCGTGATTTTTCAGTAGTCGGGTTTTAGTTTTTGAACTTACTTTTTTTGTTACTGTAGTGGTTACACCGCCACATACGAACTACGCAACGAAGACATGACGTCAATCAATTCCTGCATCGCGCAGTTAGAGTTTACCGAGCGAAAAACATAGATAAGACTATCCGAAATCAACATATGGGCAGTTGCCCGCCAGACATAATACCCGTCTGGTTGGAGGATCCTCCCTTTTCTATGGTGGATGAGTGAACTTTACACCCTGTTCCTCATACCCCTAAATTACAAAACCAAAGACACCGACTACCAAATTAAAGTTATTTGTCAATTTGTAGTGTTTTTATTTGGAAGCCGGTTGTATTTTTTTATGGTGTTTTTCATGGTAATCCTTCCTGAATGAAATGAATAGGTATTTCGTCAAATAATCTAACTAAGAGTTTCATAGTTTTTTAGGCTTCAAACCTTAGAAGAGCAGGAGAATCCTGAATGGCACGACTCGACGTCCTCCGTCCGGAACTCATGCCCTTCCGCGTCGGGATTCGAGTCGTCCTCCTTCCCATCCTTGACGATAGCATACAGCTCGTCAATCCGGTTCTTCAGGATTTTAATCTCAGACTTAAGTTTCCCCCTGTCAGTAGAGACCTCTTCTAAAGCGACAATTTTCTCTGAAAACTGCGCTAGAGTTTTCTGCAGCCCGTCCACATTTTTGTTCAGAACGTCGAATTTGCCAATGATATGGGTCTGGTTTTCTGTCAACTTGTTTATGTGGTTCTGCAGTAACTTGTAGCTGACTTCTACATGGTGAGTCTCCTCCCCGTCCATAGTCAACTTGAGGGTTCAGAATTTGTACATTTTATGCGATGAGTTTTACGGTTTTACGATTTGAGGATTTTGTCATAATTATTTGACACTTGGGTTTTGTTTTTTTATTAACATTTTTTTTCTTGGGGCCAGTAAGCAGTTGTTATTGTTAGTGACTCATTGAAGACTAGACCTAGAACCTTTTTGGTATGATTTTTAAATGTTGTTAAGCGCTCCATCTCTGCCTGAAGCCTGTCTTTCGGCCCAGTTAATAACTGTTAAAAAAAATTGTGTATCTTTGACGAATTAACGCCGAAAGAAGCTACATAGTAAGTACATGGACAAATTATAAAAGCCGTTTACCGTACCTAACAGAATAGGTGCAAAATTTAACAGGAAAGACAAACAAAAACAATATATTTATTTTTGCAACACCGCCCACAGGAAGGGACACGAGAACACCTATATGTATTAACACGTTCAGTGCCGGGAGCCCTCCTGGAGGGTTCACCTAGTCGCATATGGAATGCCGGGAGCCCTCGCGGAGGGCTCATTTTAAATGTAAGTTTTTCTTAGCGAATACAGCATTATAAACCGTGAAAATTAAATCAGATGTATATTTTAACAAGATTTATTAGTATATGCGTTGGTTTTCAAACCAAAGAATTCGATTTTTTTTATATTTTTTGTTCACGGTTACTAATATTCACAAAAAATTTCAAAGGTTGGAAACTACGTATAGCAATTATTAGCAACAAGACCCCCAGAAAACACAATTTCACTTCGTTTTATAGTGTTTTATAACACGGTTTTAAACCTAATGCCGTTGACCATCCGCGATGTTTAAGTTTAGCGCAAACGTAATGCCGGGAACCCTCCCGGAGGGTCCATTTGCAATATGTATGGCGGCATGGCGTATGAGCTCGACGAAAATGGGTGGAGTCGAAAGTGTCCCAGAGAGCAATGACCAAAATTATTCCATTTCAAAAACATGACTGACTACGTAAATGACTAGCCTTTTCCCAACTATGTTGGGGTCGGCTTCCAGTCTAACCGGATGCATTGGGGTCGGTTTCCAGTCTAACCGGATGCAGCTGAATACTAGTATTTTACATGGAGCGACTGCCTATCTGACCTCCACAACCCAATTACTGGGTAATACGATACCCCTTGGTAAGACTGGTTAGATTTTCGGCCTTCTGACGACCTGTAACGACTGTCAAAGACCCACGAATGGCAGCCGTGACCAACGGCGTTGTTTCCGAGGGACGGAGGGACGGAGAGTTCTCGTTATGTAATGTATAATCAATCACCCATCCACTTACCGACCGCGACATACGTAGCTTAACCTTCATTCGACCCGTGCGGCTGTTACTATTTAGCCACGAGCCCCTCATAACTGACTCCGTGACCGTCATATTTTATATACAAGGGCCCATTAAAATAGATGGACAAATTTTAACACAGCGTTCACTAACCAAAGATATCCAAGCAAAAAAAAACAGTGATTTTATTTTGACCTAAAATAATTTAAATGGAATTGGGTAACCAAAACTTTTAGTGTATTTTCGTTAGCTGATTTATTTTTATTGTAAGTATCTAATGCGTTTTTCTTATTTAATTTTTTTCTTAATTTGTTGGTCTGAATGATTTCTAAAAGGGGTTTGAAGATTTTTATATGGAGGGTGGCCCTAACATGATGCCGCCATTTTGATTTTTTTTCAGAATCGCGGAAAAAATCAAAAGTTATATATTTAGATAGAAGACACTTATACAAACAAAAAATGTCACATGACATAATATCCTAAAGCGTCAGGTTTCGGAGTTATTCACCAAAATATAAGTCAAAAACTGAAACCTGAAACAAGGATTTTTTTGTTATTTTCCCTTCAGGTAAGTATATTGAACTATGAAAACATAGTTGCATCATGTATAGGGAATATTTTAGTTAAGAGCGAAAGAGACAAAAATATATGTATACCCTCCGCCGAATGAGGACGTGTGTTATATGGTATATGTATTATATGGTGCATGGCATGGGCGCGACACCAAGAAAATCCTAGTCAGCCCCCTGCTGCCTTCTTGGATGATATTATTTATACCGAATATGATTAAAAAATCTTATATTTTATCCACTAGGTGTAGTCAATTAATTCATGTGTAAATAACTTAAGCAACATGAAGTAACTACAACATAAATAAATAAGTAAATTCGTTATAAAAATTGTTATTTTTATCTTTGAATATCTCAGAAACGTGACGCTTTATGATGTTATGTTATATGAAGTTTTATGTTTGTATAAGTGTCCCCTATCCAAATATATGACATTTATTGTGCACCTCGATTTTGAAAAAAAATCAAAATGGTGGCTGATTTTAGGGCCAAAATCTTCAAACCCCTTTGTTCATCTATTTTAATGTGACGTTATAATATATCTCAGTGAAAAAAGAACAAAAACTTTCATCGCATTACCGTTGCACACATTCCGACGCCATCTTGCAGGCAAGCGCGGGAAAAAAACTGTTATTTTGCAAAAAGTTTATCAATCGCGGCACGACACGGGCGTCAGACCGCGACGCTACACGGTAAGACCGCGGATCACTTTCATTTGAGCGAAAACATCTGAGGAACTGGAGCAAACGTGCTCTGGCGCAAGGTATGAGAGAATTGAGAACTTTGGCGAAAGAAAAGGTGCATTGCCGTCCGATACGGCAGGCGCATCGACTGAAGCTGTCAGCTCCGGTACTAAGCCTAGTGACTGACTAATCTGTATGAGAGCATTGAGGACGAAAGAAAGAGCCACACGAGCTTCGCAACATAGTCTAATTTAAGTGACTGGCTAATATTGACTAAGTGGACTAAGGGCGATCCGCTCCGGGCCCCTGTTTCTGGGAGGCCCATAGAAATATAACTTATATCTATGGGGAGGCCCCAAATCTTTAGAAATATTTTTTTATCAAATTCCAAACAAGGTCAAAATATGTTCAGGAAGTTAAAGGCAGTCTTTGTTGGGGGCCCCTTATGTATACTAAATATAAATGTAGAGTGCTAAAATCCTAACCAAAGTGCTAAAATGTTCTTATAATATTATAATGTAAGCGGTAAAATTTGTTTGTGTGTAAAGGATAATCTCCGGAACTACCAGTCGGATACCATTTTTATTTTGGCAACGTTTACCCAATTCTTGAGGAAGGTTATAGGATAAATGTAGCATCACGCTAGGACGAGCCGAGTTAATAGAAAAAAAGTCAGAAAGAACGCTAAGCAAAAACGAAGTAATAGCGCGGGCGGGCGATGGGATGCGACGCGGTCCGACGAAATAAACCTGCTATCATCATCCTCCTGCCAATACCGGTTGGGTAGTTTAGTATTAAAATTGTGAGGAAAATGGCACTATTTAGTGCCAAACAGGACTCCACAAGTTAAACGCCTGCTACATGGTCGCCAACCGCGTCCCCGACAGAGGTGCCCTTGGTTGGCGACCGACAAATTTGTTCACCGTTTGGTCGTAAACCATTATCTACACGGTTGTAAACCACCAAAGTGACCTCTGTCGGGTCGCGGTTGGTAACCGTGTAGCAAACGTTTTAATTTTATTTATTTGGGGTCGGCGCAACATGTCTTTTTGTGCTACTTAACTAACTGAGAATAGCGTCCATCGTTGGGTGGGCAATCAAACTATACTCGTGTTTTTACTTTTATGTAATGCCAGCAAAGTGCTTTTGTCGCCGACGCCCTTGCTATACTATCAAGCGTTCGGTCACCCCCGCCAATCTTATTAACCTTGACCCAAGGTGTGACGTGTGATGTGTGAGTTGTGTGACTAAACGATCGCGAAGTATGTAGTCGTAGAAGTCAAGGCTAAAGGTCACAGTCAAGTTTGCTTTTGTAGTGTTTCTTTTCAGTGACAAATTCGGTTACCTTTCACACAAAAAGTTATAAAAAAAATGTCATTTGCTTTCGTTTTTTTTCTTGTATTACTTATAATTTTTCAAAATGTTTTGATTGTGAAGTCTTTTCACAAAACTTAAGTATTAAAATCTTTCCAAGGTTGTTTCAACACGACGATGAGACGAAACGTCGTTTAAAACCTATAACACTGCGGACATCAAAAAACGCTATTTTTCAGGAGAGAAAAAAAACCGTTTCATTTCTGTACAAAACGACTTCCGCGGTGTTAGAACTTTAGCGACGAATTATTTTGTTCGAGATAGCTTTATAAATAAATGGATAACACCTCTACATCAAAACAGCTGCGTTTGCAATAGGTAGGTATAGGTTATATTGCAGCTGCGTTTGCAATAGGTAGGTATAGGTTATATTGCCAGTATCCATAATATTCTCCTAGTAGGCACTTAAACTAAGTAAGTCCCACGTTGTCGGACCAGTAAGTCCTCCTCATCATCATCATCTGCCTTTTCCCACCTACGTTGGGGTCGGCTTCCAGTGTCAAGGGATGCAGCTGAATACCAGTATTTTACATGGAGCGACTGCCTATCTAACCTCCACAACCTAGTTACTGGGTAACACGATACTCCTTGCCCCCCTTTGGTAAGACTGATTGTAACCGTGATTTAAAAAAACTTGTTAAACTATACATCAGATTTTATTTTCACGGTTTATAATTCTGTATTCGATAAGAAACCCTACATTTAAAATGAGCCGTCCACGAGGGCTTCCAGCACTGAACGTGTTACTAAAGAATCAAAATCGCTACACGCTTTAAACTTGCACCCGTCCGTAAGTGTTAGTAGATGTAGATGACAAACGGAAACATTTTTATTTAACTTATGTTTGTTCAACAGTTTATTTGCTCGATTAACGTTTAGTTTACAGAAGAAAGTTGTCGGATATTGTACGATTTTAATCTTTGGAGTGTGTAAAGGTAATAAATCGTCCGTTTCTTTGAGTCTTTCCGTATATTTCGTAAAAGTCAAGTTATTTGGGATGTCAGGAGAATGGACAGCATTATCACATTAGCATAATCAGCCTATAATTTTCCCACTGCTGGGACACAGGCCTCCTCTCTGTAAGAGGTGGCCGTAATCCATCACGCGGGCGGGTTGGTGGGTGTCACAAACAAATGTCTAAAAAGACAGCTAATGCTAAAAGGATTTTTTGCGATTTTTTGGCACTCGAATGACGTTGACAGGAGGGCGCAGGGTACAACTTGAAATGGTATTCAAAAACCGGTCAAGACTTCAAGAGCGATTCGGACTCGCGCACCGAGGCTTCCATATGTATGATTTCTGAAAAAGTGTGCTATTTAGACATCGTATTATTTTTCCTGTAATCTTTACATGAACTTCTATCACATAGAATAATTTCAGATTTTTCTCGATGCAAACTTCGGAGATAAGGGGGGAACGGTTTTTTTTAATTTTTCGTCAACAGTCGAAAACTATGCAGCCTAAAAAAAAAGGATAATGTTTGAGAATGTGCAAATAGCGCTCTTTCATTATAATACCCGTACCCCAGATGCCCTAGTAGCCCCAATTCAAATTTTTAAGACCCCCGTTCAGTCCCTGTTGCAAGAATTTTTTTTTTTGTTCTTTCTTATTTGCAAAATAGTTAGGCTAACGTCATCTAAAACAAGTTGATAGCATTAGTAGTTCTTGAGATATCCAGCTGTGACAGACAGACGGACGGACAGACAGACTGAGTCTCATCATAAGGGTTCCTTTTTACCATTTTGGTACGGAACCCTAAAAACAAGATGACGGCATTAGTTCCGATTTTGGCCACGCGCTAAAAGATCTTTGTAACGCTATACATCCTATCTGCGTGACCACAGACAAACAGGAAAGAAATCCATTCTTATTTCCATAATAATTATTAATAATTTACACGCTTTTATAGTATAAATATTAATTAATGAAGTTCATAGAATTAATTAAGATTCAAGTTTTCCTCTTCATGTTTACGTTAACGAATGGCTAATTAAGTTTAGAAAATGAATATAATTTTAGGGCGGAGTACATACCTACTTAGGTGCCTCGGAAAGCAGGTCCCAGCTGTCATTCGTGGATCTTTGACAGTCGTTACGGGTCGTCCGAAAGTCTGACAACCAGTCTTACCAAGGGGTATCGTATTACCCAGTTACTGGGTTGTGGAGGTCAGATAGGCAGTCGCTCAATGTAAAATACTGGTATTCAGCTGCATCCGGTTAGACTGGAAGCCGACCCCAACATAATTGGGAAAAGGCTAGGCAAATTAAATACTACTGTTTCTACAATCTTAGTTTTTGTCACTTAAGTATTGTAAACCTGAAATGGGACATTGTATTTTGTATATAGGAATACAGAATACATTGTATAGGTACCTATACAGAATATTATTAATAACTTTTACTACGGAACCAAATCTAAAATCGCAAAAAAATCAACTGTTACCTACATGTTTATTTTTATTTTTTACACTTGTTTTTTTTTTATAATTCCAATGTCTTTTTAAAATCGTCTGTTCTCCGCTGTAAACTGACCAATAGCATCTATTAGATTCTTAAGGCTTTTGCAGACCAGCGCGACTTGTCGCGCTACGCGACACGAACAATACATATTCTAAGAAAACTTCACGGTATAACAATAACCGGTGTCGCGTCGCGCGACAAGTCGCGCTGGTCTGCACAAAGCTTTACTACTCATAATCAATAATACACTGACCCTATTATGATGACTAAATAATATAATTTCGATATCCCGCTAATCGAACAAAAACGTCGGTGAACCATCGAATAACTGACCCCCCCAATTACGCAATGCACGATCAATTTTAAATTGAAACCAATTGATAAAGATTGCCAGTCCATTGCTTCATAAGTTCGACAAAAATAATCTGCTTAATTTTTTTTGTCGAACTTATGAAGCAATGGACTGGCAATCTTTTTCAATTGGTTTCAATTTAAAATTGAAAATGGTTTACGTAATTAGGGTGCATTAAAGTACGCTTAACCTCACAGAGCAGATGAGTTAGCATTTGCAAAATAAGGCAAAGCTAAGGTGTACCTGCAGTAAAACCTCCATTTTGCAAGTTATGTTGTCCAGCACACTAATTACGTAATACACGATCAATCAGAATTTGAATCGTTTTGAAACAGATTGCTAATCCATTGCCTATTAAGTTCGAAAAAAAAATCTGCTCAACAACGTAAATAACACAGTGAATATTGTTGAACTGTCAAAATGAAACAGATTAGTCGGAATCGTTTACGAAAATGTGTTGCGTAATTAGATAGCAGATTTGAGTCTTGTTGAGGGCAATAAGCTCTCCCCTCCCATGATATGGGACTTAAACCTATCTGGCGAAATGTGTGTATTCTATAGGTAGTATATGTAGACCTCTGCCAAACCCTTAGGAGATTACAGGAGTGATGTTTTATTATGTTTAAGTCCCATATAGGTTCCTAGAGCCGACTGCAAATTCGCCATTCATCGCGTAGGTAACTACAAATCGAGATCTTCAGCTGCTATTCAGAAATGAATGATGGAAAAACGCAATAACACTTTGTCAAACCGGGGATCGCAGCCAGTACCCTACTCTCAGCAGTAGATGCTTGCGACCACAAGACCGATGAGGCATTCAGTAGCTATACTATAAATCTTTAGTCTATTCAAATTTTTCCACCTACGATTAAGTTCCAATTAACTTACTTGGGAATATCGGAATAAAAAAAAAACACTTAGTCCTAATCTAGGTTATGGTCTACCCATTTGCCAAATTTCATCCAAATCCGTTCAGCCGTTTTAGCGCAAACGGGAAAAAAAAGGGATTTTTTTCTTGTAAATTGTGTACCGTTTAAGGTTTTGTACAGACGAGCAACTTCTTTACGCATGTTGGCTACTAAAGGATGTTAGAAATATTATAAAAGGGTTAATTCAATTAAGTACCTATTTCATACATTAACTTTAAGCCATTATATATCACATAAAACATTTTGGTTTGACATGTAATTTGAATGAAATAATGAATGACAACAAACATCCCAAGTCGAATAAAAAATTCATCTTACGTTATTCTTATTGTACTGTAAGTATAAAAATACTGTAAGTATAAAATTATTGTTTACTAGCTTCGCCCGCGTGGACCGTAATCTTTTTCATATAGAAGTATCAATAACAGTAATCTGAAAGTCACGTCAAAATCGGTGCAGCCGTTTCGGAGATTAGACAGAACAAACAGACAGACAGACAAAAAATTAAATAGGTATAGATTTTTTGGTATACGAGTAGTTCTATCAGTTACATTACATGCCATATTTTTTGTAATAGTTCGTACCGTTTATAGGTCCTTATGCTTTTTGTAATAAGCTGTTATTTTGACATTACAGAGACACTTCATTTTTTTTTATTTGGATATATGTATGTATAAATTGATAGGTTACCTAACAAACCCTTTGCATGCTGCCTACAATGATTGTTTAAGTCTTCATATAATTAGTATTTACCATATTTTACCAACAGACACTTTACCGTCCTTCAACTATTCATCTAAATACTTTCACGTCAATACAAAGTATACAAACACATCTGCAACCACAAAAAGTCGTTCACAAACCAACACGTTACATTCTCAGCATCCCGTCTGCACCGAACCTAACTTCGATCGTTCGTTCAACTCCAGCGCATGCGTCATTGACTTTATTTAGATCCATAGAGTGTTAACCTTGGTCGGTGTCATCTCCCGATGGGCATGCGCTTCTGTCTGGACTGGGCTTTAAATGGAGTAGTGGGACAAAGAATGGCATTTATTTTTGGTATAGTGGAAATAATTTTAATGATTTGAAATCATTAATTATTAAAAAAAAGAACTATAAAAAAATGACGATAATTATTAAAATTATTTTTATAATAAAATTAATTATTAAAATTATTTTTATAATAAAATTAATTATTAAAATTATTTTAATGATTTGATAGGTGGATTAATTAATAATTATATTATATACTTAATATTAAATTATTTACCATTATATAATTATAATTTTGACAAGGGGAGGAGTGGCATATATGGGACTACATAATATAAATTAATGAACGGTTAGCGTTCGATAGTGAAATGAAAAACTCAGTTGCGCAGTGGCTCTGCTGTTGGTCGCAGCTTCCATTCTCTTCTCAATTTCCATACGAAACAAACATTGTATGTATGTACTTTAATTAAGTAAGTATTATTTTTTCGAGGCCATTTCAGTGAGGAAAGACTCTAGGTATCTACTATTTATTAACATTTAATAATATGAAAGTTTAATGATGGACACAGGGATATTACACGCTAATTTTCAGCACGAAATTCAAAGCCCCGTTCACACGAACTCTCCCGCCGTACTAAACTATCAACTCTACTGTCTTACTAACCTTGAATGAGTTCTCCAAGAAAGTACCGGTCACATCACAGTCACTTTTACCGCAAGGCTAGTTATCTCATAAACTAATCTTCATACACTCATAGTTACTCGGGAATCGTTCGTAATATTCTTATCTGTGGTAATGTCATTTGAATGCTATCAACCTTTATCAAAGCGATTGCTTACTGAGAAATTGACAAGGAATGTAATGTGCTTGTTTGTTGTACCACGCCGTTGGCACAGTATAAATGTGTAACAGTATTATATCTTCATAGAAAACAACCGAAACGATGCGCTTCTAAATCTCAGTGTAGTACGCAAAAATATCGAGTGCGGCAGTTATACCTTGTCCAGTCAGAAATGACGCGCCCCTACCGCATTTTACATACAAGTCGGCGTCGTGTGCGTAAAATGCAGTAGTGGGGCGCGTCATTTCTGACTGAACAAGCTATACGCACGGACGGAAGCGGAAGGTTGGTCTACCGAGAGGCCGTAGGTAATTATTTCAAGGTCACTACCGAGATATAATACTGATACTTTATTATACTGTGCCTTTGGTAAATACTTATTATTTATTGTGTTAATGGGTTCAACAGATAGCTCTGCGCTATGGCGTTACTTTTGTGACAGCGTTTTCGGCCAAACTATAGGGCTCTCACGCAAAACTGCGATGCGATGCGATACGACGCCACATCGCAGGTTTTTAGAGGAGATTTGTTTTTAGGAGCTCGCAGATTTTTACGATGCGATGCGAATTCGCAGTTTTGTGTGGGCACATAGGACGCGGCTATACAATCATAATTATTAGCCGTGGCCTTAGTTGGAGTACACTTATAATTATAAGCCGCAGCAACATTACTCAATTTGTGTTTCAAAGGAAAATTGTACGAAAAGTAATAAACATTTAACGATTCCTACTAAAATCATGATAAACATGGTGAAATCATTATTTTTAAGAAACGTTGAAAGTTTTACAACGATTGGAAATAAAACAAGTGACTTGTCATTAAAATGAGATAGAGTACTACGTATTTTAGCTTATCATCCCACCGTCGCGCGTCGCGTCGCCGTTGCACTGCCTAGTCATAGGTCTGGAGTTCGAAACCAAAGCACAGCTCTCACTTTTCGGATTCATGTGCGTATTGTATTATAACTATCACTTGCTTCAAAAACGGTGAAAGAAAACATCGTGAGGAAACCGGCATGCCTCAGAGATATTTCTCGACGGCATGTGAATCTAAGCCCATGGGCAAAACTCTGACACCAGGTTAGTCACTAGCCACACGAAAAGAAGAAGAAGAAGCTTAACTTATAATATACTAATGTTGCGTGAGGGCCTCCCCCAGTGAGAGTCAAATGTTGCGCCCTCACGCCCCTAGCCGCCGCCGTAGGAGACGCCCCGGGGCGTCGGGAATTGGTAGCAGATTTCCGGCTACCGTAGGCGCGGGCTTGCGGACGGAGAGCAATGGGTAGCTCGCCGTCCGGTAAGGACCAGACCCGGGTCGACGGTGCGTCGTGTTCCACGCGCACCTCAAAGAGATATCAGCTCAATTGACGGGGTCCGCTAGGGCCGATGCCTGTCGGGGTTGCGGGAAGTCCCAAGGGGAAACCGTGGCCCAAGGGAAGGAACACGGGTGGGTTTTAGTCAGTAAAAGTCTGACACGCCCTTCCGCTCCTCCCAGAGCGTTAGAAGTCATTTGATGATTTCTCACCCAAAAAAAAGGGCCTCCCCCAGTAGCGCCAGATTAACAAATTGGGTACTGTGGTACTAATAAAGAGATACTTGGCTGAATGTCGTCTAAACGGCTCAGCAACTGAATTCAGACAAGTGTAATTGAATTCAGCAAGTTAGCCATGCAAAAAGTAATCTAATTTTTAAAAGAAAACGGTCGCTGAATAATAAGCAGCTTATTATTGTCCAACTGCAGGGCAAAGGCTTCTTCTCATACAGAGAAGGCACGAGCATTGGGCTGCCTGTCTACTGGAGCGGAGAGGAACGGAGATGTGCCAATATTAACCAACAAAATCTAAACTCCGCTCCAGAAGTGCGATTCTATTGGTTAATATTAACACATCTCCGCTCCTCTCCTCTCCGCTCCAGTAGACAGGCAGCCTTGGTTGTGGGAAAGAGATGAAGCTCTACAGGATGTATATCTCTGTCTTTCCCCCACTGAAGTAAGATTAAAATAATGCTGGTGGTAGGCCCCCTGATCACCACGCTTGCTCAAGACAGGTTGCGATTACTGCTACTTATTTAGTTAATAACGTAATAGTGAAACAGCCCCTTAATGGGATGGGGGATGGATGTGTCAAGGTAGCCCGCGTAATTCAAATTTTCTTACGTTTTTTGCAATTTGTAGGTCAGTGTCAGGTTGTATCTTGATTAAAATATGATTTGCGACCGTAACAATTGGCTTTACAGACTTGTAATAATTAGAATCAGCAATACAAGTCCTTAAGGTGGAACTAGTCGCGGGCTCGAACTCAATGGTGGGCATGGCCAAAAACCACGCTGTCTCACCTGGCATCGTGTCCGACCGAGATAGTATCAGTGATGAGCAGTTAGAAGCTGGTCTACATGGACAACGTATAGTTCGCACGCACAGAAACACCGTACCGACCAATTTTAGTAAAACGAGTGCGTCAAAAATTTTGAAAAGGCCTATGGAAAAAAGGTTTTTCTGAAAAAACCACTGCATAAATCAATTACAAATAAAATTTATTGAAATCTTCGATAATTTTTCTGTGTCGGTACGGATTTTGTTTTCGAGATTTCACACTTCTTGTATTACTTATTTACGCCCAAAGTTGCGTTAAAATTAGCAAGAAAAACGAATCTTTGTTGGCTCATAACTTTTTAATGGCTTTTTATTTTACTATTCTGCTTCCGTACAGACAATTTTAATAATGAGACCTAACGATATCATGTTTAACTTTGAATGTACGATGTCAAACAGTGGAGTAAAACCCCTCCGAAGTTTGTATGGAAAAAATATCAAATTGTTTCACCTTAAGTTAACATAATCATCAAATGTCATGATTTCATGAAATAGTAATTCAACAATAGGATTACCTACTTGAGTTGTATTGACGATTCGAATTTCGCGGACTCATCTCCCTTAAATTCTAGTCGGTATGACATTTAGTCATCTATAATCCGAACTCGACTGTGTGCCAAAGTCACGCATGTCACTTTTAGGTGCCAAATGTGCCTATTTAGTTTTTAGCTCGTGATCCATCAGTTTGATTTGATGCAGTTTTCTTTTTTTATTGATGCTTTTGTTTGATCGTGACTCGGTGACTCCGAATCTACTTTAGTCGTAAGAAATCATGACGACGCTAAAGCGTCAGCGGTCTTTAATAACAATGAATAAAAATCTTTTATTCTTCAATTTCTTTTTCATTTCGCGATGAACAACTAAAACTAGTATCTAGTGCAAACTTTATATTTTCTGGTCAACAATAATTAATTAATATTTTCTCTCATTCATAACATTATAATATTACGTTTTTAATAATTTAAGCTGTCTGTCGTAAATGGTAACAGTAATGAGTGAAACTTCTCGTAATGACTTGAGATATGTATTGCTTGATGTAAGGCCGCCCACACACCGACGATTTGTCGGATTTCTATGCGATGAGTCGCTAGCGTAGATTAGATCTTTGAATGTTGGTTACGTGATAAAGTGAATGTTATTTCCATAATTAATTAGTTTAGTAGGCGTAACCGTGTTACTGACACCCCTGCCGATTTATTCTTAAAATTTGAAGCTTTGGTGAAATGACCTTGAAGTGAACACACGCAGTGACAGCTCCCTTCAAGTTCATGATCGCATCAGATGGAATGACTGCTCTTTTCAGGCACACTTTTCCAAAAACTTTACGAAATAGACCGGTCGTTAGCCACAAAAAACAGAAGTGTATTTGGTGATCCCAGTTGTAATATAGGTAAGTATAGAGATACCTAGATACCTAAGTATCGCTCTAAGAAGAATCGAAGCATCAAGAACTTTAAGATGCTGTTTTCACACGGTCCTTCATAATGGCTTCGTAATTGTAATTAATCATTGATGATAGCCGCAAATGATTCATAATCCAAAGGTTATTACATGTGGTGGAGTAATTTATTACTTTTCTCCACACTAGAAATGGGTTAACACATGCATAACCGGACCACACATGAAGTTGTTAGTGCCAATTTACGTAAATGAGTTGTAGTTTATACTGAGCGGTACAGTTGTAGGCGGTGTGTAGGCTCGCTAAGTCGTCGCATAAGCAACGAAAACGTACATTCTATTCAATCAGTGTCAATTAACTCACGGCTTGAACTTTTACACTGAGAATGTCGAGATGGGATTATGGTCACTTTTCACTTTTACAAGCTGCGCCCCGCGGTTTTAACCCGCATAAGTCTAGATCCCGTGAGTATATCGGGATAAAAAGTATTCTATGTTCTAATCCAGGTCATGGTCTACCCATGTGCCAAATTTCATCCAAATCCGTTCAGCCGTTTTAGTGTGATAGCGTAACAAATGAACTCACTTTCGTATTTATAATATCCTTACATATTATAAAACAAAGTCGCCCGCCGCGTCTGTCTGTCTGTCTGTCTGAACGCGATAAACTCAAAAACTGCCTAACGGATTTTCAAACGGTTTTCACCATTGGACGGAGTGATTCATGTGGAAGGTTTTAGTGTATAATTCATTAAGGTTTTGTGTAAATTGGCTGAAATAAGACGATTATTGTTGAAGATGTCGGAAAAAATCATGCCGACTGGGAGCTTTACTGGCGTGCGCTGCGTAAGTCGTGAGAGATAAATCAAATTTATGTTCTAGAGTATTGTATATCTTAAAAATTGCAACAAAAAAGTCCGCGATGGCATATGTCTATCTTTTAAGGGCGACCCACAATAACCATTTTTATCTTTCAAAATTGTATAAAATTTTAATTGTTATTTCCGAAGCTATTTTGACCGGTATCTTATTAATCCTTATCCAATTAAATAGGTTATTTAAATTGGGCATTCAATTTCGATTAAAATATGCCTTTACATCACATCATTTAAATGAACAGTTTAAGAGATATCACAGTTTCAAAATTACGCGTAACAAAATAATTATGGTTGACTACGCGGGCGCTGTAGTAGCCTACCACTGCGTCCGCTGAAAGTTAGTCAATGATCTTTTCCTTGGCTATTATTAGGTATGTATTCCCGGTAGAATGTTCCCGTGGGATATTTTGCGACATCCACGCGGGCGAAGCCGCGGGTAAAAGCTAGTTTTATATAATAAATAAATAGTAAAGATTGTATTTTACTACAGAAATAAATTATTCATAAGTATTCGAGTCAGAAGAATTACATACAATACAGTATAAATAAATACAAATAAATGTCAAAGCTAGCAGCAGGTGTAAGTAGCTGTCAAAATACAGAACATATTCTATCAAACGAATTGTAATTCACCAGTGACCCTACCTAAACCTTCATGTCTTCATGTCGCTCGATGGTTTGTACTTTGTAGTGATTTGTCGCAGTGCGTAGTAGGTACCTTTAATTATTTCTGCGACTAATCGCACGCGTGCAGCAGTCCTACCGTACCGCACGAGACAATGCTCTTCCGACGCGGAACGCACAGCGCTTTCCAATTTTCAAATAGCTACAGATCATTGTTTACTTGATGCGATATTTATTAATTGCTTAATTTCATTACTAATTACCGATATGATCTCAAGACTTAATTAGTGATTGATGCTAAACATGCACGAGCACTTAAATCAGTCAAGGAAAACATCGAAATGAAAAGGAAATGTCAACTAACCAAAAATTCGAAGATAGGGATTTCTACCAAGCTGTACTGAGCCCACGAGGTGGAAACTAAGGCCCACTCTCTCTCATAGAGAGGAAGACTGAGTTTCAGTTCAGCAGTGAGAACAGTAGGTACCATTAATTTTATGACATAACTTGCCTACATTACATTACAATACTGATATTTGTATTTTAAAATAAAAAATAAGACCCAGCTGTTAGTGTTCCAGTTCAGCCACCAAGCTGTAGGTATTTTAATACAGTTTTATCAACAACTAAACACTAAACGATTTATCTATTCAAATACCCATCTAAAAATATCGTTAAAAAACCAGAATGGCAGTTTATCCTCAAACCGAATGATCCATAACAATGATTTTTTTTCTCGGTTCATTGCACTGGCTTGTCACTCCTCTATGTGTGGCCGTAACTGGCCAGCGATACAATGTAGCTTTGTACAACCACACATGTGGCTGGGACATCACTTCCGGATAGTTTTTTTTTTGCTTTTAATAATGTGGCTTCGATTTTCGAAGTAATGTTTTGTAATGAATGAGGTTCGTTGTCTGGCTTTGGGAGATGGGGTTACAGGCATTAGTCTGAAGTATTTTTTCTAGGATGAAGAATATATCTTCTGTCTTACCCTCTAACCCTTAGCCCCCTTTACATGTTGGCCCAACATGCGCAAATATAAGCCACAGAATCTTTATATTAACAATAAGTATACGCAAATGACGGTAGTTCAATGTTCTGATAATAGTTTCAGTATACTGTGGCGTAAATTGGCTTACGTTGGCCCAACATGGAAATGAGGCTTTAGATTTTATTGTTTGCGAGTCAATGAGAGATGACTGAATAATTATAATTAATTCATTATAGCCCTATAAATTGCTGGGTCAAGTATATCTTTTGTTTAAACAGTTAGTTTCTCGTCGTGACCTACCTACGATGCAATTAATATTTTTTATCTTAATTTAGGAAAGAAGCAATAGTGGTGACTTTATGTACATTTTACAGTTATGGGCAAACTCGCTAACATCATTTGATGAGGTTTGTATACGAAATACGCATACCTATATAAATAACGATGAACATACCGTTCTCAATAAAACGCTCCCTAATCCACACCATTTCTATCTCCGCCATATTTTCCACGGTCATAAAAGTCAATCCTCTTCTATTTACCTTCTACTTAACATATCTCTCATTCCATATTGGAAATACCAAATTCCCCTAAAGTGATCCTTTAATAACATTTCTAATAATAAATCTGTGTTGGCGGGTGTCCAAACGCAGTGTAGTTCGGGGTCACAACGCTAAAAAAGGCGCCAGTTTAAAGGAAAGCTGCGGCGGAATAGGGAACTAAATTTAAAATGTACTGAATTTGACAGGTTGTTGACATTTTCCTCGACAAACAGCGCCACCCCGAAGTGTCAAGTTATGATGGACACGTGAATGCGTAGCGTGGGTTCAATGCATTTTTTTTTCTAATTATAGCGAATATGTGAGAACTGAGAACGCTTTTAGACGACATTTGTGTTTGGAATGACACTAATTAAATGTTACTTTTTCGCTTCTGGTTATGGACCCCATAAGGGATCTATTAAGGAGGAGGGAGAGACGGTACCAAAAGTACCAGACGGAATAAAGATTACAGTTGTGGTAGGTCATCAATCATCATTGTCTCGCTCTATTCATGAAGATGATTTAAAAAAAAATGGTAATATTATCTTATTTATTTCTGTAAATAGGTTCAAGAAAACACTTTTACACGGGTTATTGTTTGTTTGAATATCGATATCAACAAGTAGACCGTACTTGTCTCTAATTAAATCATAAACAACAATTACCGGGCCCGGCCACGTCTGGCACCTCTGGCACAATGACTGGCTCGCAAATAATGAGTACTTAGTAAAAAAAAGTAATTCTCATTGGAACTTCTCAAAAGAAAGTTGAATGCAATATCTAATAAAACAAGCACGTTGAGATTCAAGTGAGAACACAGACAACTTTATTAGAAAAAAACGAACATGCTACAGATAAAATATACAAGTACTAATATAGGTTAGTTTCACATTAGTGACAACAGATGTCGGTAGCAGTATTGAATGTTGATTATTTAGATATAAATTTCAACACTCCCACTATATCAAATAATCATAACCATAAGCATTTAAGGAAAAAAAAAATAGTTAACACTACACAGTCACCAATCCTAACAACTCCATAAAGATATAATGTTTCTTAGCACACAAACTTTTAGTAAACAAGTCAGCGGGCATGTCAGCAGTCGATAAATAGTATAATTTTACTATATTATTTGAAACACACTCTCTGGCAAAATGATATTTCACATCTATGTGCTTAGATTTTTTTTGAAATACTGGATTCATCGACAACTTCTGTGCACTCTGATTGTCATTAAACAAACTTAAAGTATACATTTTATCTGTGATTTCAAACTGCAAAGTTCTTAAATATATGGCTTCTTTACATGCTTCTGAAATACTCATGTATTCAGCTTCACAGCTTGAAAGAGCTATTGTTTTTTGTTTCTTACACTCCCAGGATATTACTCCATTGGATAACAAAAAACAATAACCAGTATATGACCGTCTATCATATGTATTGTTTGCCCAATCAGCATCAGCAAAACCTTTAATTTCTTTATTTCCATTCTTACAATATTTAATACCAAATGATTTAGTCTTTTTTAAATATTTTAAAATCCTCTTGGCATAATGCCAATGCTCATCAGTATGATTAATATTAAACTGGCTTAAATAGCTTACAGAGTAAGTTATATCTGGTCTGGTTAAAACCGACAGGTACATTAGGCTACCTATAAGCTGCTGATAGGGCACTTGTTTAGTTACATTTTGACCAGTGTTTACATTTAACTTAGTCTCCATTGGAGTTTCAACAGTCTTACAGTCTGCCATTTGAAATTTTTCTAATAAACTCTCAATATATAACTTTCTTGATTTAAAGTAACAGACCCTTCCTTTTTATCAAATTTAACATTCATCCCAAGACACTGTTTTACTTGCCCCAAATCCTTAATTTTAAATTTATTTGACAATATTTCCTTCAGGTTATTAGTTTCCTTTTTATTATTGGAAAAAATAAAAAAATCATCAACATAAAGGGCCACTATAGTTACCATATTTTCAATTTTCTTTGTATACATACAATGTTCTAATTTAGATTTCTTATAACCATTTTCAATTAAACAACTATCTACCTTTTTGTTCCAGGCCCTGGACGCCTGTTTTAAGCCATAGATGGCTTTATTAAGTTTTAACACTTTCTTAGAGTTATCTGGGGAATTAAAACATTCAGGTTTTTGCATGTATATGGTCTCCTCTAAGTTACCATTTAAAAAAGCAGTTTTTACGTCTAAATGTGTAACATCGAGATCTAATTGGACTGATAGTGAAAACAAAAGTCGTAATGTTGTATGTCTCACAACAGGCGAGAAGGTTTCCTTATAATCTACTCCTTGTTTCTGGGAAAAACCTTTAGCTACAAGTCTGGCACGGAACCTAACCTTACTTTCACTATCATATTTCTTACACAAAACCCATCTACATTTAACTACAGTACTGTCTTTAGGTGCATCAGTAAGTTCCCAAGCATCATTATCATTAAAACACTGTAATTCGTCCCTTATTGCCTCTAACCACTGTTCCCTATCTGGTCCTTTTAGAGCCTCATCAAGTGAAAGTTCACAAACATTTTGAATAACACTACTTTCTAAACACATATTAGAATGACCATACCTGTCCGGCTTCTTTCTTTGCCTAGAGGAACCACTTCTTTTAACACTCACAACACTTTCCACACTGTCATCAGAAGAGTCATCTGGTACATAAGTCTCATCATCATCATGAAAAATTTCACTTCCTGATTCATATGATGCGTCTCCCACTGAATCCTCAATGGATTGTGATTGTTCAGTTTCCTCAATCTGGACTACACTTTCTGTTTGTTTGGCATTTTCTATAATGATCACATCACGGCTTGTTGTGATATCCTTAGTGCTTGGATTATAGACTCGATAACCTTTTACATCCTCTGGGAAACCAACTAGAATCCCTTTTACAGCCTTTTTATTCCATTTGGTGCGCTTCTCTTTTGGAATGTGCATCATCACTATACTTCCAAATACCCTTAAGTGGCTAATATCTGGCTTTACTCCATTCCACATCTCAAAAGGTGTTCCATTCAAATTTGCCGCCACTATCCTATTTTGTAAGTATACAGCAGTATTGGCTGCTTCAGCCCAAAAGCTTAAATCCATTTTAGCATCAAAGAGCAGACACCTTGCCTTTTCCACCACAGTACGATTAAATCTCTCTGCCAAGCCGTTCTGTTCCGGTGTGTATGGATTACTTTTCTGATGAACTATTCCTGCTTTACTTAAATAATTATCAAACTCTTTATTCACAAATTCTTTCCCATTGTCGCTTCTAAGAATCTTAATTTTTCTGTTTAATTTATTCTCCACCTCAGCTTTGTATCTTTGAAAACATTCAAAAGCTTCATTTTTGTTTTTCAAAAAATAAATATAGATGTAGCGACTATAGTCATCAATGAATAAAATAAAATATCTGGAACCACCAAGCGACACATTCTTGAATGGCCCACATACATCCGTATGTATTATCTGCAGGAGATCATCACTTCTATTTCCATTATGTGGAAAGGGTAAACGATTTTGTTTCCCTTCGCAACACACTATACATGACAACTTCGATATTTCTGCCTTTCTATCAAGTGTAAGACCTTCCACAGCTTCCTGCATTTTACTTAAATAGTTACTGTTGACATGACCAAGCCGGCGATGCCAAATTTCACTCGAGGTCACCACTGCAGCCAGCCTTTCAGGCATTCTCAACTTATAAACTCCATTTAATAAGCAAGCTGTAGCAACTAGCTCATTACACTTATTAAATATTTGACAGCCATCATCTTTAAACAGGACCTTGTTGCCTTTTGCGATCAATTGACTTACGGAGATGAGATTCGTGGTTAAACTAGGTACACATAATACTCCTTCAACAACCACATCATACTCACAGTTATCTGTCAATGTTGTTAATCTCACATCACCAGAGCACTTTACAGACACTTTTTCTTTATTCGCAACAATAATTTCTTGGACTGTATGATTGTTCGACACATTTGTAATCCAATGTTCATTCGCTGTCAAATGGCCACTAGCACCTGAATCAATGTACCAATCATTCTTCGAGAAACAACCATTTAGGAACACAGCACTGAACGCATTTGTTTGTTTACGTTCACTGAATTTGTTATTTGATGAATCTTTTACATCCTTAGGACATTGATTACGATAGTGTCCCGTTTGTTTGCATTTGTAACATTTGATTACTTTCTGTTTTGACATTGACGTTGGCGTCTGAGTTCTTCCGGTATTGGCGCCATACCTTTTTCGATAACTCGCAAATGCTCCGCTAACGTCGCCACTGTCTTCCTCCAAGTCCATCAATTTTGTTTTAATGGCGTCGGCCGTTATATTAATGCCCGAATGTTCAATCGCCATTATCATTGGCGAATATTTTTCAGATAATCCTGCTAAAAGCAATGAACCTACCCACTCATCATTAATATGAAAGCCCGATCCACTCAATTTTTGGCTCGTTTCTATGATCTGAGTAACGTAGGACGTCATAGATGTACAATTTTCAAGACGAATTGATATCAAGGTTCTCAACAAGCTGATCCTCCTAGTAAATCCTGAATCATCGAATAAATGCTTTAATTTTTCCCATAGTTTCTTGGTATTTTCGACATCCTTGATATGTACATATAGCGACGAGTCAATCGTTAGAATCAATTTTGCCTTGGTTTTCGCATCGGCTGCGGCTTCATCTGGATTCGTGACTTTGATGCAGTCCGAAGTACCTTCCAGTATTAGAAAATTCTCCGCGGCGAAAGCCCACTCCTGGTAGTTCTCACGACCTTTTAATTTTGGCACGCTCACAACGTAATTTGAACTCATTTTCACCGGCACAGTGTATTCTCAGTCCACACAAACTTATACAGCACTAACTTGCAAGTTCTTAACGAGAAAATACACGTAATTCTGGGCACATAACCTCTAATAAAACAAGCACGTTGAGATTCAAGTGAGAACACAGACAACTTTATTAGAAAAAAACGAACATGCTACAGATAAAATATACAAGTACTAATATAGGTTAGTTTCACATTAGTGACAACAGATGTCGGTAGCAGTATTGAATGTTGATTATTTAGATATAAATTTCAACACAATATTCAACAAGACGATGAAATAACAAAACAAGTCTTTGTTCAAAAAATTTTAAATAATATTTTTACACTTTACCACTTTGCCGCTACAAATTCGCGTCATTTTAACGAAAATACGCGTCATGCTCAACGAATTTTTAACCCGATAGCTGAGTACCACTAATAAATAAAATATTTTGCGCCAGCCTTGTTGGCCGGTTGCCCTATTATGGCATCTTTAAGGCTATCTCCTTACCTTTTGGGCAACCATATTTGGGAACAGAATTATCTTGCATTGTTGCGCTTTAAAGCGGTCAAGAGCGAAATGCGAAAAAATAATAATACCTAAATAAATTGCGTAAAGAACGAGTGGTCAAGTATTTTAGGTTTTACTTTGTCGTTTCTAGTGCTAACTAACCCCATACGACGACGTTAAACTTAAGAAACCCATTTTCAATTGACTACTCTTCATTTTTCTTAGCGGCTTCCGACGAAAATATTTCAACGCAGGGGGTTTCGGAATCATGTACTGAATCCATGGTAACAGGCTTCGCGTCGATGTCCCTGCCACTCTGTATTCATAGCCTAGGTTTGAAAAATTCGTCTGCTCAACAGGAGCTCGAGCTCGAGGAGCTCGTGTCGTACTCGTAACCAAGTAATAACTACGCTTGCCGAGGTTGGTCCGTGGATGGGTGACCATCTTTACATACTTTACAGACTCCTTCGTGCTTCGGAAAGTGGTCCCGGCTGTCATTTGTGGATCTTTGACAGCCTTTAATCTTTGGAAGTCGGACAACCAGTCTTACCAAAGGGTATCGTATTACCCACTACCCAGTTACTTTACTGGGTTGTGGAGGTCAGATAGGTAGTCGCTCCACGTGAAATACTGGTATTCAGCTGCATCCGGTTAGACTGTCGAACGTACGGCGCTGAAGGTTCGGTTGAATACACTCGTAGTGTTTTTCAAGTTACCTATGACACATCAGCCGAAAGTTACGTCGCGTAACGCGCTGAAGTAAACGCCGCCGCAGCCGACCGTTCGGCGCGTTTGGTGGGTCATGCCAACCGAATACTACGACCGATAATTCCGTCGCTGAAGTCTCGGCGCCGAACGTTGCGCCTGGTGTGCCGCTACACTTAAAAGATGTGCTATGAAGATGCGCCGCCGCAAAGTAGAGCTGCGCGAGGAAGATGCGCAGCTCGAGCTATGCGATGTATCGATAGTAGGGAAGCATCCATAGCACGCATCGATAGCACGCATCCATAGCACACATCCTTAGCACGCATCCTTCCATATAAAAAACATATCTTAGTTGAATCCGTTTCCACCAGTGCTAAGCTATGTGCACCAATGAATATGATTGGTGAATATCAAACGCATCCATAGCAACGTAGCATAGCATATCTCTGCTGGAAAAGCAGCCTAAGTATAATCTTCTTACAGCTGAGAATTATAATCACTGCTTACACTTAGTAACAGTACAAGTATAAACATATTGCCCCAACAAGCCGTTAAACTGCAGATTACGGCGCGGCTTTACTTCACGGTTATTTTTAACTACTTAAGCGTTGAGCGGTTGAGTTTAACTAGTAGTTAAAGTGAGTTTAAGTTGTCAACTTTTGTAGAAACTCCACAGACGTGATGAATCGATATCTAAACAAAATAGATTTTCTTTTTTTTTTGGGGTCAGCGACCACTGGTAGGACAGAGGGCCTAGACAAATGACATTCGCTTCGGAGCGATTCTATTTCGACAATCGCTATCGCTTCAACGACATACCTACACTACGTTTCGCTATCGTCTGATCCATTGGTTTCTTCGATAAAAATTACATATTATTGTCTCTGATCTTTCGTTAGCAAGTTATCGTTCGAGGCTCTAAGAATGGAATGATGTTAAATATTGTCTAGCTAATTTCTATTCGTTGAGCTATGATCACGTGACGTTTCGATAGCTTTTGTCAATCCCATACATTTTTGACTTTTCTACTAGCGTTGTCGCTAATCGAATGTTACTTTGTCTAGGCCCTCTGGTAATACATAGTAACTTGAAGTAGGTAAGAGTTGGAAAATGTTTTTAAAGTGAATACTTCTTTAGGCGCGCTCAGCATTTTTTGGGTGGCTTTCCATGATAAATTTCGTGTTGACAGCGTACTCTGTTTTACTTTTTTGTTTTTTTTTTAATGGAGCTACAGCTTTCGTTCTTGTACTGACAGCAAGCCACATAAATTCCTGAACATTTTCGTTAGATGGCGTTACTTCGTTTTCACTTCTATCGGCAGTCCCCGAAAACTGCTTGTAGGTGTACTAATAGTTACACCTCTGCCCAACAATTCTGGGAAGCAAGGCGTGAAGTTATGTTATGTGTATCCGTAAGTTAGGTACAACCCGATTCAAACTTAATGGCGGCTCGGAACATGAGGCGAGTTGCTGCGCAGTAACAAAATCATGGGTCAGTGGGGGTGAGTAATGGGGTACATGCCGCGGTATCCCATCACTCACCCCCGATTTAGCTCGACTCGGAAGTTAACTCGGCTCAGAAGTTAGCTCGGCTCGGAAGTTAGCGCGGCTCGGAAGTTAACTCGGCTCAGAAGTTAGCTCGGCTCGGAAGTTAGCGCGGCTCGGAAGTTAACTCGGCTCAGAAGTTAGCTCGGCTCGGAAGTTAGCTCGGCTCGGAAGTTAGCTGGTCGCTGCGCAGTAGTACTGCGCAGCGAGCAGCTAACTTCTGAGCCGCCATTAACTTTGAATCGAACTTATACGCGCGTAAAACTCCAGATGTGGCAAAACCTAGAATACTCTACAGTACGTTTACCTCTAATAAAACCTTGAAAAAAGATTTTCATAACAATTCTACAGTAAAATTGCTATTGTAATACATTTATAGCTTGAACAACAGGATAAAACGTTATCTCAATTCTAAATAAATCCTTATGACATACTTACGACGGCATTATAAAACAGGCACAGCTACAAACTTATAAAAACCTTATTAAATTATGTTGGTTAAACATTCGACACCAGAATAATTCCTGGAAAAAAAGGGTTTTTTTTTTTTTTGTATCTCTTTGTCTGAATGATTTTGAAGGATATTGCTAATCCATTGCTTCATTGTTCGAAAAATAAAAGTTGTCTGCTCAACAACGTAAATTACGCAATGAATGTTGTTGAACTGTCAAAATGAAATACACACTTACCCCAAGTAGCATTTTGTTCTCTTTAGTAGTTCACATTCAGTTCACTGGTGATCTCTAAGTAATAAAATTGGCCACACATGGTTCATTGGCTGTATCAGAGTGAACAAATTCACCTATACCTGTTTATGGCATGCATAGAAGTGCTAAATTCGCCTATTAAGTAACTATTGGTGTTATATTAGGATAACATTAATCTTCTAGCCAGCTTTTATTTTAAAAGCTGATTTATAGCATTTTAAGAGGGGAAAAATACGGCACAGGCTATTTAAAGGTCTACATGTACGGTGTTATATTGCTGGCATTTTTATACAACAAATGTGAACATTACTGCAGCCAAAAACTGTTATGTACAACCTTTTGTGGACCGTTATTCAGCTTGTAGCTGTAAGCGGGTCTAGTTTGTGATATATTAATCAGCCTCTATATTATTCTGTAAAAGAGCGTTTAATGAGTTCACATGTACGTGTAAAGTATATTATGAGCACCACTATTGATATCTAGTAATACTGACAGCTTATTTAATCACGAGTACCACATTGTTATCCTCTGAGCTGAATAACTATGTGAACGTGGTTTTCAAACTTTATTAATGACGGTTCCGTACATAATATAGAGGAAAAAGTGCCTGAAGCTGAGACCAGTAATACGATTTTAAGCGTGAGTCCAAACATAATTAATGACGGACGATTTCACATCAACATAATAACTTTTATTAAAACGACTATTTTAATAAATAACAATACCATCTCGTCTATTAAAATTAACGTATTACTTCAATCATACCACCTACTGCATTTACTATCGAAGACTTCGTACTAACTAACTTGTAGTAGGTATTCAAACAAAATTCAAATGTTCTATGCGGATCTCTAAAATTTAGTGTGCTAAAATAATTCTAAAAGGGTATTCACGTGAACTATTGAAGAACTGCATACCAGCCCAGAGCTGAACATAAGCCTAACGAGCATACGTTGTACAGAAACTGGCATTATAATGGTACACAATGTGAACCTTTCTATAGTTCACGACACTATAATGGTACACATGTGAGACTTTAAAGAGGTGACAACTTTAATCTGGAGTTACAATGGTTCACTGTAGCTGGAGACAATGTCCACCATTTTTTTTCAAACATAACCTATAATATTTCTAAATTAATCATGACTTTATCACATACTACGGAGTTTTCGTGATTAATTTTGTGGTTAATTTTCAAATACAAAATCACAGACTGATTGTAAGGCTATAAAAACACAAATATCAAAAATTTCATGGTTCGTCTCTGCTTATTAAGAAAGATTTGGTTTGATAAAACGGCATTATTTCTGAGGCGTGTGAAAATTTTAACTCTAAATAATATGTGTATACTATACAATAAAGGACCCCGCACAAAATGTTTGCAAAAAGCCGTTCGGCCAATTTGGCTAAAATTTTGGTACAATATAGCCTGTAATATGCTGAGTAAATGTCTATATGGGCGCAAAAAATAATAATGGCCAGTTTTAGAGATATAGCCATTTTTATGTTGAAGTCAGGAAGATGATTTTTATGTTATAGTTGCTGCTAAAGAATAAACAAAAAGCAATCACATCAATCACAAAATGTTCCAATTGATATTAACTCTTTGTATGTATACCCTGAAGGGGTAGGCAGAGGTGTAATACACACATTTCGCATAGTAGACAAGTCGTTCGGCCGTGCAAAGTTTCAACTTTAGGAAAATAATTATAGTCTGTAACCTTGTACTGAAAGTTTATTTGAACACCAGGTTAAATAATGACCAGTTTTCTGTAAAACTGTTTATTACAATATATGATATTAATTATTGCATTTCATTATCAATATTCTAGATCGCTAGTTAGTCACATTTCTTATTTCCAAATGAGTCGAAACATGAGGTAAATATGTAACAACGAGTTTACGACGTTGCCAAGTTTTAGGATGCACGCTCTTAAGTAAAAGCAATTATTAATGTGACTTTTTCAATTCATATGTACTTTCCGAGTTTATCTTGGACATTACTGATATCGGTGAAGGTAAAACATCGTGAGGAAACCTGGACTTATAGCTATATAAGTCCGAAATCGCCAACCCGTCTTGAGCAAGCGTGGTGATCAAGTAATGTGATTAAATGTGATGAATTAATACTCTATTTCTAAAAAAAGATTATAGTACCTACTACTATTATTATTATTATGTTTTTGACTATTCTCTGGACCCTGTGGTCCCAGACTTTTGGAAGGCGTACGAGGGGCCGAAACCAAGTCGCGCGTGGCCCGTTAGACGTTTTTAATTAAATGAGGCACCAACCGACTATTATCCCTGTAGATATGTACTATGCAAGTGCACCCAAGGACAACCCCAGGTTGATGCGGGACTATTGCACGATAAGGAAACAAATATTACTGGTGACCTGAAACTATGGAAGGACTATGGCCCCTGCCTGATCAATGTTTTATATGTACACGGATAAAATGGCTGGGGGGGAGCCCCGAAAACTATCGCTAACACATACTTAGTGACGTAGCGACAAGGGGGCAACATATCCTGAGGTGCTTGAGGAGTGGATAGGTATTCCACGGCTTTCAGAACAATCCCAGAGCCCGGAAGATGGTCAAGATCCCTACGAGCACTTACTGGAATACTTCCTTACTCCGAGCACGTTTGCTCTTGCGAATCTCCACCCAAACCAAGAATGAGGCAAAAATTATTAAGGCAAGAATGAGGTGGGAGCTCTGTTCCTCGTCAGTGTTCACTCCAGCCGGTCAATAAAGCAAGCCAGAGATGAGGAACAATATTTCTCCCAGGAGATAGGGTTCGTGGGGTCGCTACTGCCCAACAGCTCGCCACATGCTGCCCTGCTGGCTTCTGTGTCTCTCTTGGTCTGGCTCCTCATTTTAGACACGCTCCGGCAAAGTAAACTCTACCGGCACAGACCTAGACTTTGGAGCGCGGCCCACCACGACGTCAACGCAACGGAGAGATACGACGGTGGGGATATTATTATTATTTTAGTTTTACATCAGACTAGCAACCCGCCCCTGCTTCGTTCAGGTGCAATATGCTGATGTGGCAACATGTCAAAACATTGAGATACCTGTGCTCTGTGCTATAACGGGTGTGAAAAGAAAGACGCTAAATGAAGCCGACAGTCAATTGTACTCCCCGCAATTGTGAACATTTTTTTGTTCTAGACCGTACCTGGGTACCTTCTGGTTACGGAGATATTGAAGGCCAAAGGTCAAAAACCAAGTTTTCAATGTTATAACTTATACTTCGTGGCGTTACCCAATAGCATAATGTTATGCGTACGTTACATTGCGTGCTGCCGTAAACAGCTATGTTTCACACCAAAAGTCGTTTCCCAGTAATAATTTTTGCTTAATGTTACTTAGTTTGATGTACAGAATGTATAGATAGCGGCTATGTGATGGGTCATTTTACACCTAAGCTAAATATTAATGTATTATAGGTACCTACCTAGGAACACATACAACTCCCTCATAAATATATTAATATTCTATAAAATGAACAGACAGACATGAAAAGCGACTTTGTTTTTTTATGTTGTATATTTATTGTTAAATCTCCAAATAAAAATACCCCATGGAAATAAAAAATACTTTCAATGTAAGATCCCAAAGTTTCAGTAAAATCGGCCGAACGACTTGTCTACTATGCGAAATGTATGTATTACACCTCTGCCTACCCCTTCAGGGTATACAGACAAAGAGTTAATATGAATTGGAACATCTTGTGATTGATGTGATGGCTTTTTGTTTATTCTTTAGCAGCAACTATAACATAAAGATCATCTTTCTGACTTCAACATAAAAATGGCAATATCTCTAAAACTGGCCATATTTTTTTTTTGCGCCCATATAGACTTTTACTCAGCATATTACAGGCTATATTGTACCAAAATTTTAGCCAATTTGGCCGAACGGCTTTTTCCAAACATTTTGTGCGGGGTCCTTTACATTACCCATAATTTTAACACAATAGAATAAAATAAACACAGAATATTACCAGTAATAATTATATCACAATAAAAATGGCTGTTTAGATTAGACACTCCCGAGCGAAATACGTCATTCCTAAATATTTATTACAAAATGTGGTACTCAAGTGATAATTTGGAGAAAAAGCGGCCACTAATAGTTTGTAGGGTACACTTGTGAGCTTAATACGAGATAGAGGCTGTATAATTGTTCACTCGTTACTTCTTATAACTCTCTTGTCTGTGGGAAGAACCACACGGAATCATATATAGTGCCGTTGATCAGCTATAAGACCACTAGTTCTCTCTTAAACTGCCGTTAAAGTGCTGCTATTCAGCTACTGTGTACCTTTTGTGAACTTAAGGCTGAATAATTTGTGCCCAAACCGGTGGTATAAGGGCTGTATAGCGTGCTATAGAGCTCTCATACAGCCTACTTAGAGAGCTTAAAGAATAAACGTGTACCATTAGTCAACCGATAAAGAACCCCCAGTGCTACTTGGGACCCCGCTGTTATAGGTTACAGATACAATAAAATTCACCAGTAAATTGGGTTCCGTATTTAGAATTTTGTTAATTATGTCTTAATTTTTACACAGAAAATACCTCGACAGTAAAATCTGATTTTTCTGGCCAGTATGAATTTCTTTTTCATTCACAATTTAAATAAACACTGGCAATCAAAACCCGTACCGAACGATAGTAAAAGTGTTTTTTTTTCGGTCAAATTCAAAACAATAAAAATCTTGTTTTATGTTACGAGTTTACAACTAAAAAACGTGCTTGAAATTCATTTGATAGCCTGGTGGCTATCAAATTAATTTCAAGCAAATATTTTTATTTTTATTTAGTATTAAAAATCAACAATATTAACTATGCGTGTCCTAAGCACTGTTAAAAATGAGCAATATTTGTAAATATATTTGTAACCACGTTCTCGAAAACGGCTCTAACGATTTCGATGAAAGTTGCAATATAGGGATTTACGGGGGCGGAAGATCGATATAGCTCGGTCTCATATCTGGGAAAATTCGTTTTCTCTATTTTCACCCGAGTAGAGCTCGGTCGCCCAAGCAGGTACTTTAATTAAACAATCAGAAGAAGTAGCGTTGCATGTTGATTATCATAGATAAGACTGCGACGTCTTATGTAATCCTTAATCATCTCCGAGATCCCAAAATTTGGTAAGAAAAAAGCGTAAAGATTATATAATTCATTTAGCGATAACAACCATAACAGTTTGTATAATTTTTCGTCTCTTAATAAAAACGACTGGACCGAATTTAATTACACTTTCACTTTAACTTATTTAAGGTAAATACGAAAGTAAAGAAATGTGATTATTATCTTGTACTTATTAAATTATAAAGTGTTAAAGACCTTGGTCCGCTCAACCTTGCCTAGGCATTTTTACATAGCATTGCCTGGGGCATCACTTTTTAGATGATTCTACCGAAGATAACCCGTAGAATTTATTTATTTATTAAAAGTGATTTATTTAATAAAATTGATTTATTTATTAAAATTGATTTATTTATTAAAATTGATTTATTTATTAAAATTGATTTATTTATTAAAATTGATTTATTTATTAAAATTGATTTATTTATTAAAATTGATTTATTTATTAAAACTAAAATTTATTTATTCATTAATTAGAATAGGAAGGATTGCCATCCACAATCCATTTACAATCGTCATGATGTCCGTCTGTCTGTCCGTCCGTCCGTCTGTTATACAGCCATTTTACTCGGAAAACATTTTTGTATATCGATGAAAATTAGAAAGAAAGTGTATTCTGTGCATCGCTAAACAATGGCGTAGTATAATTACGAAAAAAACCGTAAGGGGTGGCTCTCCCCATACACCGAAACGAGGATGAAAAGAAATTCAATGCACATAAGCGTGCCATTGGATCTTAGATCCCATAATTTAAAAGATTATGATGTTTGTTAGTGCCTTGGACCCAGTGGGAAAAGAAGAACAATAGAATCGTGAACCTCTGGGAACAACCCATTTTTATTTAAGGCAATCGTTTCGTTTTTGAGATCCGCCCGAAAAGATCCCTTTTCGGTTACTCCCGCAGTAATAACTTGGAAAAGTCTTTCTAGAAGACTACTATACTTTATTCGAGAAATACTTACAAATTTATTTTCGCGGTGGATAAAATCGGTACTGCAGTGCATGCGTAAATATTCATCCCAACTACGGAACCCTTCACTGTGCGTGGTCCGTCACACACTTGGCCGGTTTTGATGCAGTTATTTTCTTTGTGAAAGTGAAATTGAAAAATGTCGTTATTTATTTAATTTGACCCTGCATGGACAGTGGAATAACCAATTAATACCAGTTTAAATAAACATCTCAATTGGAGTAGTGACATGCCATTTGATCGTCACAATTAACACATTAGTCGAGTCATCTCAATTGACTCCTAACAGCTTTGGCAGGAAGCTAATCTAAGGATATTTAGAACAATAACAGGTCATATACATCACCCATAGCTCGGTGGATCCCGGTACATAAAATGACAATTGATCGCAATGGTTTTCATTTTGACAGTTCACCCAAGTTCATTGCGTTATTTACGTTATTGAGTAGACGAATTTTTCAAATCAATGCAGCAATGGATTAGCAATATTCTTGAAAATTCTCGGATTGTAATTGAAAGTGTGGATCCCATCCATATGACAGCGCAGCAAGTGGTGCCGTTTAGTTTTTTTTGTTGCGAAGTTACTGTGGAACCTCCGAAAAGGTCGGATAAAAATGACACTGGCTGAGTGGCTGGTGACAGCATGGAATTAGTATGTACTATCAGTCATTTCAGCTGAGCGTCGCATCGCAAAGATAAAGGTTACATGGCAGCTCTGATGGCAGATGATGTGAAGGGAACCATTGTTGTACCTCGTCCACGATGAACTGCTATAGTCCGGCACAATCCTGATGATATTCAAGCTGCTGAACCACTAATACGATGAATTCTTCTGGTAAAGTCTAAAGTCTATCCTGCGCCATTACATACGTAATGGCGCAGGATAGACTAACAGAACAGATAAACAGAATTACTTTTGTTTTTAGTATTAATAAAATATTAGTAAAAATCTTTTTAAAACAAGCTTTTATTGAACTAAAAAGTACAAAATAAAACTTACGTAAACAGATAACTTTAATGTTTTCTTAAAAGCTTGAGGCTTATCTTTATGTTTAAGAAGGACGTTCACGCCTCAAGCTTTTAAGAAAACATTAAAGTTATCTGTTTACGTAAGTTTTATTTTGTACTTTTTAGTTCAATAAAAGCTTGTTTTAAAAAGATTTTTACTAATATTTTATTTTGTGTTTTTTAGCATTAGTATTTTGATAAAATATCTGTTCTATCACTTTCACTTGTCTAAACAAATCCAACGAGTTCAACACAACAGGGCTACCTTGTAAAGTTGAGGTTTTCCTGTTACTACCTTCCGGCACTATCATCAGACCCTAGACTACACCTCGGGAAATAGTTTTTGTCAAAAGATCTTATTTAGTTCAGGATTTTCTGTGACCACTTTCTATGTGTCATCTCTTTTCAGCTCTATTATCAGACCCTGGATACTACTTTGGGCTATAGTTCTAGTCACGACAAAACCAACCAGTTCAAACTCGATGGTAGTCTAGTTTTTTTTAGAAGTTCCTATGTTAATCTTTCGGCTCCATCACCAGACCCTGAATTCCATTGAAGTATAATAGCACAATACATATCCATGTATAAAATGTCGTGTTTATCCTGTTGATTATTGAGAAATCTCGTCGTCTGAAGCCAATCCCGGGTGCAGCAGCCAGGTCATGTTGGAATTTAGAACGGAATATCATAATTAAATGCGTATATAAAGGAGATCAGCAATTCCTGGCCCTGATGGACAAAGTATTACACCATTCGAAAAAATATTTAAATAATTATAAGCCCTACTTTAATCTATCATTTCCTAAAAAAACCTAGGAAAAAAGAATTTCTAAAAAAAGTCAATTAATGTATTCCTCGCGTTGTAGTTGTTTTAATAACAATTGATGTTGCCATATTATGCGATTTTTAAATAAAAATATTTTTTCCCATTAAAAGATTTGTATTATTATATTCGATTTATATTTCTTTTCACTTAAAAAAGTATTATACGAGTTTATTGCGAAATAATTATTAAAGATAGAGTATTTTTTCGTTGTTGATAAGTTATTTTAATGATTTTATAGAAAAATCGATTTGCATTTTTGTAAACTGCAACACTCGATACGGTTGTCACTTGTCAATCAATCTGTTGTCAACAACAGATTGCCGCCACAACTCACTTTAGACATTGGCAGAATAGTCGACATCGGCTTTGCTTGCCATTCAGTAAAAAAATAGAATAACGTTTCTCGCTCGTGTCGTGGACTTTCTTTTTGTGTTTATTTTGTGTGCTACATCTAATTACCGACCCTTGCTGTGTTTTTGGACAATTGTAACTGCCTTTGTGACCGACCCTATTTCGTTCTTGTACCCCGTTTCTTCCAAACCTATTGACCTCAGCACGCATTTTGGACTCCGATTTTGCCTTTTGATATTGTTACCTGTTGCTTACGATGGATAATCTCCGCTGTATTAATTGTGGCATATCGACTGCTCGCATGAGAAGAAACCTGCTGAACTCAATCGATATACTATCAGTGATTAGAGAATGGATATCTCCACGACAGGTAAGTGTTGGGTATTTCATTATTATAAGTGTTATTTTATTGTTATTTTAATTATTAGACTCAAAGTAAGTTTCACATCATATTAAAGAGATAGAGCCTGGCAAAATATTTTTAATCTTTTACTAAAAGTCATAGGTAACTAATAAAAGAGCGGGAACAAATGTGATAATGGAGTCTATTGACTATGGTCTGAAATAAAGTTTTGTTTTTTAATTTCCATATCCCATGTTATATCGAAAAATTAATTGCACAGGGTTATAGACTAATATTACCCCTTGAAAACCCAAACTATTTCATTTTTGTTTATTGAGGCCTAATTTATTAGGACTGTTTGCCGATCTCCTTTCCTGGTTGTACTGTTGACCGTTGAGGAGTTACCTCGTCTGGAGCCAATCCTGGGTGCAGCAGTCAGATCATGGTGTAATTTAGAACGGACTGTAATAATTAAAGCGTATATAAAATTTCCTGTTTGTGCTGTTGACCGTTGAAGAGTTCCTTCGTCTGAAGCCAATTCTGGATGCAGCAGTCAGATCATGGTGGACTTTAGAATGGTCTATCATAATTAAAGCGTATATAATGTTTCGTGTCTGTACTGTTGGCCGTTGAGGAGTTCCCTCGCCTGAAGCCAATCCTGGGTGCAACAGCGAAATCATGATGGAATTTAGATCGGATCGTCAAAATTAAAGCCTATATAAAAATTTATGTTTGTACTGTTAACCGTTGAGGAGTTCCCTCGTCTGGAGTCAATCCTAGGTGCAACAGCCAAATCATGGTGGAATTTAGATCGGACCGTGATAATTAAAGCGTATATAAAATTTCCTGTTTGTACTATTATCCGTTGAGGAGTTCCCTCGTCTGAAGCCAATTTTAGATGCAGCAGTCAGATCATGGTGGACTTTAGAATGGTCTATCATAATTAAAGCGTATATAATGTTTCGTGTCTGTACTGTTGGCCGTTGAGGAGTTCCCTCGTCTGGAGTCAATCTTGGATGTAGCAGTCAGGTCATAATGGACTTTAGAGCGGACCATCATAATTCAATCGTATATTAAATTTCGTGTCTGTACTGTTGATCGTTCAGGACTTCCCTCGTCAGGAGCCAATCCTAGGTGCAGCAGTCAGATCATGGTGGACTTTAGAACAGTCTATCATAATTAAAGCGTATATAATATTTCGTGTCTGTACTATTGGCCGTTGAGGAGTTCCCTCGTCTGAAGCCAGTCCTGGGTGCAGCAGCCAGATCATGGTGTAATTTAGAACGGACTATCATAATTGAAGGATATATAAAATTTTGTGTCTGCGCTGTTGATCGTTGAGGAGTTCCCTCACCTGAAGCCAATCCTGGGTACAACAGCCAAATCATGGTGGAATTCAGATCGGACCGTGATAATTAAATCGTATATAAAATTTCCTGTTTGTACTGTTAACCGTTGAGGAGTTCCCTCGTCTGAAGCCAATCCTGGATGCAGTAGCCAGATCGTGGTGGAATTTAAAACAGACCATTATAATGAAAGCGTATATAAAATTTCGTGTCTGTACTATTGGCCGTTGAGGAGTTTCCTCGTCTGGAGCCAATCCTGGGTAGCCAATCAGGTCATGTTTGTCATAAAAATGTATTGTCATCGGAATCGAACCAACATGTAAAATATCAACTCCGTGGAGTTAGAGGAAGTGGTCTTAATTCAGCTTGCAAGAATCCACCTAAACAAACATACTAACTTACATACAAACAAACAAACAAACAAACAAACAAACATTGCAAGTTGAATAAAAGCTTTTAAAAACAAAAGTAATTCTGTTTATCTGTCACCTTTTCTCGGCTGAACGAATTTCGATGGGACACAGGTAGACCATGATCTGGGTTAAGGCATTGTATACTTACTTTTTATTCCGGTACTTAATACTTTCTCGTGAGATAATGTGTTAGCTAAAACCAGTTTACCATAGGATTACAAAGTGTAGCTCTTGAATCATTATTAGGTTCATCAAGGGGTGAGCCTCCCCAAGCGACTTAAGTACGTCCGGTGCAGCCTTAAAAGTCAGTCTTGCTACCATCCTGCTGACTGGCTAATCTCTACTCCACAGTATAAGCTTTATTCTGTCTGAGGGCGACTCGTGTCAGAACGAAAATTATTAAGGGTCGGCTATAGGCAAATCCTGTGTGGTTTTGGGTATGTTTAGTAGTTATATAGAAAACTTAAAGAAGAAGCCACTAAAAAAAAACGTCTGGCTAGCTGAAGAGTTTCACCAGTCAGTGATCAAATCGGATTGAGGATAAACCACAGATATATGAATATCTGTGGGATAAACCTTGTAGATAAGTGTAAAAAAAAAATGAATATCAATAAAAACGTACTAAAAGGACTGCTACACTACATATTACACACATCAAAAGTGTCTAGGGATCAACATATATTTTTGCAATAACTTTTCTCCTGATTGATATTAATTAAAATTTTCTTTAAGGATTCATCAAATAAAGTGTTTTCGTTTGTCACAGTAACGATAAACCAAGTCACCTTTGCATTAATAAAGAAATTTGCCATTTTCCTAATAAAGGAATTTTTGACATTTGAACCACTAACATTAAAGTTCGAAAAAAAGACTGAAATAACAGTTTTCTTTAAAATTTTATTGGGTAACTTAAACAATTAATAATCCGTGTTTCTACCGCGAACACTAACAACACAAGAACATCGGTTTGGCATACTCAAAATGAGTTCATCCAAATCACGCTGTGGAATGGCCGCCCATGTTCGTTGCAACAACAAAAAAAGGTCTTCTTGCGACTGGATACCCTCCATATTCGGCAGAGCTCTTCTCTGTAGCATATCCCATGCATGCTCAATCGGGTTCAAGTCTGGCGACTGAGCAGGCCAGGGCAGGACATTGATGTTAGCTGCGGCGAGAGTCTGTCTTACAACTCTTGCGGTGTGCGGTCGTGCATTATCATGCATTAACTGAAATAAGGGACCGATTTGCACTTGTAGAGGAACGATGACGTCTGATACAATCGTCTCAGCATAAATTTGAGCGTTGAGGTTGCCTCTGATCCAAATCAACTCAGTTCTTCCGCCGATCCAAATACCCGCCCATACCATGATGGTTCCACCACTATAAGGATGGACTTCCTGGCAGGATTTTAATCGCTGTTGGCGTCCAGGGGTTCTCCAGTGTCGTATACGTCTTGTATCCGGTCTCATACCAAAACGAGACTCATCAGAAAACCACACGAAACGCCATTGTTCTTCTGCCCAATTTCTGTGTTCAAGAGCCCATTGATATCGAATCCTACGATTGTGCATTGCTATAGGTGGTACCCGTAGCGGTCTTCGGGAATGAAGGTTCACTTCATGCAAGCGGTTTCTGACTGTTTGGTCGCTAATTAAGTTCCCTGAAGAGTGATGAAGCCTCACGGCTAACATCATGGCGGTTATTGTTGGAGCTCTTCGAGCTAAGATTTGAATGTATCGGTCTTGTCTCCGTGTGGTGCAGCGATACCGTCCTCCATGGCGCTCAGCCACGGTACCAGTGCTTCGGTAACGTGTCCAAAGTCGACTGATAACACTCTGACTTGTATTCAGAGCTAAAGCCACAGTACGTTGCCGGGAACCAGCTTCTATCATTCCCACGGCTCTGAGCATTTCTTCCCTGCTTAAATGACGTCGCTGCTCCATAATAACGTTGGTTTTAATCAGTAGTAGGGAAACAGTAGCACTAATAATGTCTTCAATGCGTTGTATGTTTTTATAGGGAAAATATTGACAGCTGATTTTCATCTTTTACTCGAATTTGATTCACAGTTCCTGATTCAAATTATGAAATGCACCAAAAAGGATCCATATAAATTTATAAAATCATAAATTTATTACAAAGCCACATCTCAATCTCAAGAAATCCGCATAAAAATGCTTGATCCCTAGACACTTTTGATGTGTGTATAATAATATTCAAAAGAAAAAAGATTAGAAAGAAATAGAAACTACGAAACCAATTTACTTAAACATTATTTCATCAGTAGAATGTTATATATTATCATCACTGAGTAACATAGCCTATAGTTTATACCGATACCTACAGATATCACGCGGGCGGAGCCCCTAACGAAAGCTAGTAGGTAGAATAGATACAGTGAGAAGAAGTCAAGCGTAGTGATAATCTGAGAATCCTGACGGCTCTTTCTCGTACAGTGTACACTTTTCTCCTCTCTCCTCGCCGGCGAAGAAGCGGGCAAAACCAGCTCCCTAATTACGTAATGCACGATCAATTTTAAATTGAAATGAATTGAAAAAGATTGCTAGTCCATTGCTTCGTAAGTTCGACAAAAAAAATTGAAACTAAAAATTAAAACGTTCACATTCAAGTCGCAATCTGTCAAACTTGTCTAAAATTTTGGTAATAAACAGATTGTATTTTTGACAGATTGCGAATGCGATTCATGCGAACGTTCTTAAAAATTACGGGCATTACCCCTCTGATTTAGTGATAAGGTAGTATTGATCTGCGAGCCGCTTTGATATTGCAATAATGTAGCTAATGAGTCTAATGACCCATTTAGACTATCTACCTAGCACCACTAATACCTTTTTATTGTTTTTATCTATCTATGATTTTATAGCTATGGATTCTATTCTACGAGTCACGGAAAATTATAACAGGATTTTTTTACTAGGTTACATGACATAACATTTTCCGTGAGGAAAGAATTCGTACTGATGAATGACATATATTTGTATGCTTAAAGCGGAAGATACGGTCTGTTCCAGGCAATTTTGGATTCTTACTAAGCTGGTTTCAATAAAAACGTTAACCCAGAAAAATATTTAAGTAAGTATACGTAAGTACAAGAAAACCTTCATCGATCTTCGAACTCCCCAATTCAAACATTTATAATTTGACTCCAGAAAACCCCTTGCGTACTGAACCCTAAATATACCGGATTTGTTAGTTCAATAGGTAGCGAGCCGTAGGTGGGGTCATCGACCTTCGTCTGATCTGGGATTGTATCATAGACAATCATAGAGGATCACAGATTAAGTTATTATGGCAGACATTTGGACTGGAATACGAGTTCAGTGCAAGTGCAAACGTACCTATCGATGTAGGTAATTTCTTGATCGTATCGTAGCTTTTGGTAGAGCCAAAATTGAAAAGTTAAGTAGATCACTGGAAAAACTTTTGCTAAAATTAGCCCGCTTTGAAAATAAAATTGATTGGCAAATGGCTTCAGTATTCTTCTGCTTGGCCAGGTTATTGGAAGAGTCTCATAGTCACTCTCACAGTCTCTCTCTCTCTCTCTCTCTCTCTCTCTCTCTCTATCATAAGCTAAGCTTGTCTTGTGCATTTTATTTTATCTGCCTAGTCTTTGGCTCTGGCTGGTCTTTGACGGTGAAAACCGCGGCGACAAAATCAGTCAGATCACCAGCTGTGGCTCGAGAATGGATAAACGACTTTTACCTAAATTGCTTCCTTTTAGGGTTCCGTACCCGAAGGGTGCCAAACGGAACACTATTATTAAGCCTCCGCCGTCCGTTCGTCTGTCTGTCAGCGGACTGTATCGTATGAACTGTAATAGGTAGACAGTTGAAAAATGTTCGCAGATTGTGATAGTATTCAAATTTTCGATTTTTTTGGTTAGTTTTAGATGCTTCTTCTTAGTTATAATACTGTTTGTATTTCCTGTGAGTGTGCGTGTCCCAAATAAAATATATTTCTTTCTTTCTTTAAAATAATAAAAATAAAATTAAATTAAAAGGGGTCCATTTTGTAAGAAACGTGTTTTGTGTAGCGTTTTTTTTTTGCTAAATATTGTACAGAGGTACGAAACCATAGAAATATTACGTACGGATACGGAACCCTTCGTGTGCGTTTCCAACTCGTTCTTGGCCAGTTTTTATTGACAAATAAGACAAGAAAATATAGCCCGTTGCATTGAACTCAACGGCCATACATAACTACTACGCTAAGCATTTTTTTATTATCTTCGTTGTATGGTATTGTATTTACCCCTCAAGTTTTCCTCATTTTGTTGCGACTAGGTAGGCTCATTGGTATTATACGAGGTGCACCTACTGATAAGGGTACTCGATACTGATAACGTATCCGGTGAGAAGGTTCCATAGTGAAAGTACTTATACTCGTAGGTTTGTTGGTAGAGTTACGATTTATGTATTTATTTATCAAATAGACGCCACCTTTGAGAGGTGCTCGTAGTATTAACTGCATAGTTGTTCTATTAGTCGTTTATTTGTAGTAAGACTACCTCTAATGCAATGGTTCCCAAAGTTGACTGGATCCCGACCCAACTAACAAAAACGTACAAATTCGGGACTCGCCTCTTTGCTGTAATGGTGAAAAAGGGACATACTATAAAATACTAGCTGCCCGTCCCGGCTTCGCACGGGTAGCCTACCCTACCCTACCTACCCTATAAACCTTCCCTGCACCCTAATTACGAAACGCAAACTCAATTTTAAATTGAAACCAATTGAAAAAGATTGTCAGTCCATTGCTTCATAAGTTCGACAAAAAGAATCTGCTTATTTTTTTTTGTCGAACTTATGAAGCAATGGACTGGCAATCTTTTTCAATTGGTTTCAATTTAAAATTGAGTTTGCGTTTCGTAATTAGGGTGCTGGACAAACATTTCAAGACCAAAATCAGCCAAATCGGCCCAGCCGTTCTCGAGTTATAAAATTACATTTGATTTTTATATAATATAATCGTAGATGAATGAAGGACTGTTCAAATAAGAAAAAACCTTCAGTTTAAATTTTAAATACAAGGAGTGCTATTTCAATCTATGATGTATAATTGTTTCCTATTTCTTGTTATCATCAACTTCAATTTTAGTTACTTTTGATCGCAATGAGTTTTCCCTCCAATTTATTTCGGTATTTAGTTTTAATATTATATGTAGCTGAAAATCATTTTTTCAAGGCCCACCCATTCGCTCGACCCATAGTTTGGGAACCACTGCTCTAACGTACAAATGTACATAAATAAACTGACGCCTTTTTCACAAGGGGGTAGGCAGAAACTACAGAACGCCACCTGCTACGATTCATACCATAATAAGAACTACTCACTCCTTTTGCTACGTTTACATTGCTGGCTTACCATGGTGCGCTATATTGCGGACGCACGCGCACCAGCCCGCTATAGCGACGCACCGTGCGGGTATCGTGCGTGCGGTGCGTTCCGAGTTTGAATGCATTCAAAAGGTTTAACCGCCTGTGGTCTAGACCGGTCTACTGGTTAATCCACCTGTCTCAGACCCAGAGGTCCCGGGTTCGATTCCTAGTGGGAGCAAATTTTCTGCTCGATTTGGTTGGTGGTAGGGCTTGTTCTACTTCTAAGTCCGCGTGGCTAGCTACCACCATCTTATTTAAGTTTGTCGCCATAACAGCATTGTTGTGTTTCGGCAGTTAGAGATAAGATAGCCAGTTCCTCTGTGGTTGAGGACTCCGGGTGAACCTCGCTTCCACCTTCAGCCTGATCATCACTTTCCATCAGGTGAGATGCAGACCAAGAGCTTCCCCGTGGATGGTAAAAAAGAAAAAAGAAAATGGTCATACCTTCTGGTCATACACGCACGCCGCCAGCGAGCGCCACGCTGGTTGCGAGTACTACGCACCTCATTTATTTATTTATTATTAGGCTGAAGAACATCACCAATAAGGTCATTGTAATGTCCTCCTAGGGCGTCTCCTCCCGCAGTTTCCAGTCACATCTGCCTTGAGTAAATACCTTTTGTTAGTAAGCCACACTTTAGTGGTATCAAAGCCAGTAGAAGCTGGCCTCTTATTACATTGGAACTCCGTACTACGCTAGGCCAGCTCAAGGTCATGGGTCACCAATGCCATTATGTGGTCTACTGTACCTGATCCGATTTCATCAACCGGGCTCAAAGTCGGACCCCAGTCTACTATTGAGAAATTCCTGATGGATGGAAAAACTCAACACTTGGCCCGGCTGGGGAATAAACCATGGGAACGCATGCTCAGCGGTCGCGTTTGTGATCAATAGACCAACGAGGTAGTAAACTTCACAAAACATTTTCTGTTCTGTAGTAAACTTACATTATCAGCCTATTAATTAATGTTCCCACTGCTGGGACACAGGCCTAATCTCTGCGAGAGGGAGTGGGCTGTAATCTACCACGCGGGCCCAGTGCGGGTTCGTATTTGTCACATGTCTTCGAATTTTTGGTACTTCTAAGACATCTCACGATGTTTTCCTTCACCGTTTTGAGAGCAGTGGTGATGAAATTATTTACAGAAAGTAAAGCGACTGCCTGGGTTCGAACCGCCCGCGCCGACTCGTAAGTCGGGGTCGTTACCACTGGTCCACCACTGCTCTGCACTGCTCTGAAGTACAATAATAATATTATTATGTAATATTTCTCAGGAGCGCACGCACCGATCCGTAACGACCCGCAACGGGTGGAATGACCTCATTAATTAACATATTCCTGATTACATTTAAATAATCTTTTAACGGTACTCAATGGTTTTGCTATCTGTGGCCTCTGTGGGACAGGAGTTTCTTTCTTGATGTTGGTGCCATGTGCCTTAGCAGATGGCGGAATAGGAAAAAACCGGCTCAGTACTAAGCGAGCTGACCTCGCACATGAAGAGTACCGTACGGTATTTATTTAAGATCGAGGAAAAGCGCAGGAAACGCGTTTTTGTATGGGAATACAAAAACCGCGCTTTCGCTTGATCTTTCCGCGCTTTTGCTCGATCCTTCCGCGCTCTTGATCGAACTTTCCGCGCACTTGCACGATCTTTCCGCGCTTTAGCTCGATCTTTCCGCGCTTCTGCTCGATCTTTCCTAGCTTTCGCTCGATCTTTCCGCGCTTTTGCTCGATCTTAATATGGTACGGAAACCCAAAAATAAAACCTATATTCTATACATATAAAACTTTTCCATGGATGACTGCCTGATTGACGGACAAAAATCCACACCCAGGCCCTGAACCGTTGAAGGGAAGTCTATAAATGGTCACAAGGGCTACTCCTGAGCTTGAGGTCTTGGGTTCGAGTCCGGGCAAAGTGTTATTGGAATTTTCCATTAGAAACTTCTCAGTAGCAGCCCGGACTCTGGATATTTGCCCGGTTAATGGCCATAGGCTCGCCCCCTATTACATGGGACTTAAACATAACTGGCGAAATGTGGGTGTACTATAGGTGCACCTCTGCCTAACCCTTCGGGGATCATAGGCGTGATGTTATGTATCAATGAAAGAAGCTCTTGACATAGATAGAGACTTATCAATGAAGGTGCGTTGCCCTCGTGCGTGACCCCACTTATTACTTACCCACTTGTAGACAGTTATATTAAATAAAACATTTTAAACACTACTAAAGGCTCGTGCAGACCAGTGCGACGCGATGGCGCGACGCGACACGATAGATACAATTTCTAAAGCCGCCCTCCCACGGTGCGCCATATCGCGGACGCACGCGCACGACGCACCGTGGGAAACCTAGCGTGCGTGGTAGCGCAGACGCGCGTTGAACGCGTGCGTGGCGGTGCGTCCTCGTGCGGGCTGGTGCGCGCCCGCGATATGGCGCACCGTGGGAGTTGGCTTTAAGAAAACTTCATGGTATAATTAATGGTGTCGCGTCGCGCTGTTGCGTCGCGCTAGTCTGCACGAAGCTTTATAGGTAAAGTTGTCAAAAAATAAAAGGTCCGTTTTGACATTTGATAGCCAGTATACAATTTAAGATTACTAATCGCATAAAACCAAGCGAGGAGCTCGGTCGTGGCTAAGTAATAACAGCCGCACGGGTCGATCCATCAGGTTAAGCTACGCTTGCCGAGGTTGGTCAGTGGATGGGTGACCATCTTTACATACCGAGACTCCTCCGTGCCTCGGAAAGCACGTTAAGCCGTTGGTCCCGGCTGTCATTCGTGGATCTTTGACAGTCGTTACGAGTCGTCAGAAGCCCGAAATTCTGACACCAGTCTTACCAAGGGGTATCGTATTACTCAGGTACTGGGTTGTGGAGGTCAGATAGGTAGTCGCTCCATGTAAAATACTGGTATTCAGCTGCATCCGGTTTGACTGGAAGCCGACCCCAAGATAGTTGGGAAAAGGCTAGGCAGATTGAAGATTGAATCGCATAAAACCAAGGTTTTAAAAACGGGCCTTGTATTTTTTGAGAACATTTCTGAAAACCTAGTCTTTTCTTTAGTAGTTAAGTAAACTAGATATATTTGTTCTCACCTTAGAAACCTTACCCTAATTGCGTAATATACAATCAATCAGAATCTGAATCGTTTTGAAACAGATTACTAATCCATTGCTTCATACGTTCGAAAAAAAATCTGCTCTACGATGTAAATAACGCAATGAATGTTGTTGAACTGTCAAAAGGAAACAGATTAGTCGGAATAGATAGCTTAATATGACTGTGTAGTGCATATTGTAGACAACCCTAACGAATCTAACGTAAGAATGAAAATAGGTCTAAGGGCGTACGCACACCACGTTTTTTACCGGCGCGTTTGTAGCGATACAGACGCGATACGCACGCAAGTCAGACGCAGCCTGTAAACCTTACAAACTGCTCTGTAGAATAAAAGCGCGCCATCGACGCGCGTCGACGGCGCGTTTAAAAAACGTGGTGTGCACAGGCCCTAAAAGTCAATCGCACACATCCATACTCCAAGTATCTTAATTGAGATATCTTAAAATATCACCACCCGTGATATACCATTGAGGAGATCTTCACTTCACGAAATGATACTTTCTGAATGCAAATGCTTGACTTGTTGATGAAAATACAAAAATCGCTAGTATGCCCATAATATTTGAGGAGTTCCCTCAATTTCTCATGGCACAATGCCATACTCCAGTCTGCTATTGAGAAAACCCTAAAGAATTCCCAAATCCCAATGACACTTTACCCAACCTGGGAACCGAGAACGCGGGCCCCAAGTTCAGCAGTCCCCAATCCCCCTACCATATCCCCGTTGAATATCCCATCAAGATTAAATACCCCGAGTGTATTTCTGATCTTTAATTATAACCTGTCCTAGTTAACAGTGAGTCAACGCCGCCGGTAAGATCACACGGTTATTTTAAAATACCGTTACTAACTAACTAGTATTATGTGGGAGGTTACCTCAAAATATACAAACTCAAGACTGTTATATATATGAGTTCTGATTTGCTCTGGTTCCGCTTGAGATCTGTCGCGTATTTTATTTAGTAAGTTTCACGACGGTTTCACCGTTCCACGCTCCTGAGTTCCTGACTTATTTAGGGAAGTGTGAGAGTGAGTGTGACGTTATTTGTGTTTTACACATAAAAACAGATTTGTTAAATCAATGCATTAAAAAAAGTAAACATGTCGTTAAAAAGCCGATGTTTCTTTGTCAATCTATGTCATAAAATAAGTATTCATTTTCAGTCGAACTGGCAGCAAGTGCAAGCTGTCCGTCCCGAACTCCCGACAGGAAAAGACTAGGAGTCTGGGAGGATAATGATTTAATTAGTCTTCGGTATTTACAGTTTGAAATAAATAAAAAATAGAGGTCACGTACCTAAAATTTTCCTGACGCGGCCATTGCCTTCCATTTTTTATCCAACCATAGAGACGGAAGAGTTAAAAATAAAATATGCTATTCCATTTTCAAAACAAAAACAACTTTTTAAATATTTACGCGCGTAATTATTTTTGACAATTAAAAAAGGAACATCGCCCACGCTTCATTTCACGGAATGTCTAATTTAGGTTAATTAGTGGCCTAGTGATATAGGTAAAAATGGGCATGGTGACACTTTTGTAATGGTGGTCTGTTTTCAATGGTGACAGTTGAAAAGGGTTGGGTTATGAATAATTTCATGTGGGTCACACCAGTCACACGCTAGGACGTACTATGACATCTCTCTATAGTATCGTGGTAGAAAAAGTTCTACGCAAAAACGATTCAAGAGATATCAATCATATGCCTAAGTATTCAATCAACTCAGCCTATCGCAGTCCACAGCTGGACATAGGCCTCTCCCAAGCTGCGTCACAACACCATGTCCTCCGCCTTCCGCATCAAGTATTATTGGCACCAAATTGTGGAATTTTTATTCATCACGATCTGATTCAGCCTCTCCCTTGCTGCCCAGCGCCGCCCTAAACCAAGGTCCATACGGCCGCACCCCACAGATGGTGCCTTTAGCGTGTAGTCGCCTAGTTTATAAGTTTTATCCCCTGGCTGGAGGCCTTAATTTGATAAGACATCCACAGGATAGCCAGGTTAAGCAGCCGACAAACTCCAAGGTGGACCAGCGAGAACCCAAACAAAAAAAAAGGAATTTTGTTACCATTAGGAAATAAACTTGAATCTAGGTAGGAACCTAGTCAGAATTCAACCGCCAAAATTTAAAATCATTCGAAATCAATTAAAACTCCAAACAGGTTTCAAAAGTAACGAAATCATATAAAGGTTGCTAGCCCATCATTCACGAGGGAACGAGGGAACCTGTTTTAGTCGATACTAAGTCAACCAGCTGATAATATACATCCTATAAAATGATTACTGGCAGTCTGTCTGGACTGGACAGACCATCGACAATATTATCTAGACAACGAGTCTGGCTTGATGTGGCGAGACAGCGATATTTTTAAGAAAATAATTTATAAATACGTAAATTATGGAGGTTTCTGTTCAGCTCAGCCTTATTAAAAGTTTAAAGCCTTTATCAAAAGTTATTTTGGACATTTCTAATTATGTAGAGTTACCTATCGTTTTATCATCGTCTTTTTAAAGTTATGTCAAGAAAAACGTCGGTTTAACTTTCAATAAATTATGATTTAATCAAGCTCGTACTCTTTACTTTATTCTGGGGTAAAATCTTGCAGAATAACCACTCTTAAGGTCGATGCTCTTATAGCTTTGAGAGCATTGAGATAACTTTACGCAATTTAGTAGTTTACGCACATATCTACAACAGCGATAAACATCCTCAATATTTTTATATGGTCGGATCACACATAATGCCATAATACTCTATTGATATTATTGTTTATATCCATTATGACGGCACTCGGATCATGTAGGCTTTATTATCATTCCGATAGTCTATGCTTCTATTGTTTTACTAGTAGATACTTAGGTACTTATACCCTAGTAGATTATAGCTCACGAGATTATGAAAATGATGAGAATATTTTATAGTTTTTGAAATATTAGCTAAAATATTAACATTACTTTTACATACCTACAGCCTTAATTCGTCATCCAGGTGCTAGCTAGGCTCTAGTTAATGTGTTGGATTAGCATCAGTAGATAATACAAGTTATGAGAAAGGGGCTTCTTACACACGAATTAAAACAATCGTAATATAAGTCACTGTTATAAAAATAAAATATAAGTAGGTACCTACAATACTACCAAGGCGTGGTACGGAACGGCATGTCACCGAATCATAATTTACGATTTTGAAAACAGAACGACATGCTAGAGACAATGTATGCGTTCTGACATTTCATTAAAATTGTTTAGATCACACTATTCAAACCTTACTAAAGGTTTCAGTTTTAATTTTTTCCGCTACTTTCCCCGGAATCATAGAATATACACAATAGGCAAACGAGAGGGTGCGCTAAATTACACATTTTCTTTTTTTATCGAGCTAGCGTTAATTAGAAATAAGTAATTTAATTTAATTATCTGTTTATCTTATCTTATTAGATTCTATTCTGAATTTAGAATCTAGTTTCATGAGCGCGTTATTTTTTTAAACTTAAGAGATTTTTTAACTTCTTATTGTAGCGTATCCAACACATTTTACATACAAACAAATATAAATATTACACACATTGATATCTAAGACATTAAAAATTCAAAATTTATGGCCGAAATACATCATATTTATTGAGCAATAAAATGTTTATTGTTGTATACGGTTCCTTAACGATTTATATCCGCATACACTCGTTTATAAAATGTCCCGACCCACGTAATTTCCCGCCAACGTTTTTGCTTTTAAAACGGGAACGCAGGAAATCGCATCAGCCGGCATTTCGAGACGGCTGCATCCTATAACTACGAAAATGCACCCAGACATTTCTATAGGACACTCTACCTCCCCCCATTCGAACCTAGCGATATATATAACTTAGGCACGCTTGGAGTATATATGTTCTGTGGCTATGACTAAGAGGCACAACATTGTTCCTTCATGCCACGAATGGAATATAAAAAAGCACTTACTTTTCGTGGTCCATTCTGCACAATGGTCTCGTATTCTAAACCTTCGGACATCATTCTCACAATTTATTTAAATCACAATTGAACACTAAAATTAATATTTTTGGTATTTTTACCGGTTTTAACACACTACGGTATTATAGTTTCATGTAGAGCTAGCGGAGCGTTCGAACGTCGTACCGGCACTAAATCTTACAGAGATAAATCACTGTTTCCATTAAGTATTTGATGAGAGTTATTGTTTGAATGAAATTATAACGTGGTGCCGGCGGTCGGCCCGGGTGCAGCAACCAATATCACGCCCACAGCCTCCCTCGCTCTCCAGTGAGTGAATACATACAGATATATAGCCATAGAAAGTAGATAAACATCCCAATACCTACCTACGTGTTAAATGTAAGGTGCGGCTTATAAACGATGATTTTCGTTTTCAGTATTTCCTACGTTCCGTTTTAAGGAGGAGGGTAGGTGTGCGGCACGTTTTGTTATGAATGCGCCTTATTCTTACTTGGCATACGCTGCGGAATCAGTCATTATAATTAAATTATCAATACTGAACCGAAATACAGACAAAAAAACAAGTTAACCTAGGTTGGTTCAAGTATAATAATAATTAAGTATGTAAGAAAATATCTGTAGATTTTCTTAACCGACCGAGTAAACAAAACGTAACAGGTCAAAAATTCAAAAATCTCTGTCAGTGTCAGTTAACTGTCAGTCTGTCACCAATCGTGCAATGTTTACCGAACCCTATTTTATCAACAAACCAAACTGCTTCATAGCACACTATTGAAGATTAAATTGTAAAAAGTGGCATTTAGGAGTGTTTTTATTAACAACTAATATTTGCATACATTTAGGAAAGTGGTAAAGCAGTAAAAGATCCAATTGGGTCAACATGGGAGAAGACTTGAAAGACCTCAAAATACTGAAACAAGGTGCCGAAGGAAAGCTGTATATTTGCAACTATCTCGGAAGGCCGACATTGATAAAAGAGAGATTCAAGAAAAAGTATCGGCACCCTGATTTGGATGAAAATATAACCAAAGAACGGATGAAAAACGAGGCGCGTTCCATAGTCCGGTGCAAAGCTGCTTCGGTTAGAACTCCAGCATTATATTTAGTTGATTTCCACAGATCCCGAATTTACATGGAGCATTTAGAAAAAAGTATAACAGTAAAGGATTTTATAATAAATCACGTAAAAGGTGAATCTGATAAAAACAAATTACACTCAATAAGTAAATTGATTGGCCATACTGTGAGGAAATTACATGAATCCAATATTATTCATGGAGACTTGACCACTTCTAACATGTTACTGGTTCCAAAAGCAAAGAGTGATGATGAAAAATGGATGGATGGGGAATTAGACATAGTAATGATTGATTTTGGTCTATCATTTATTGGTCAAAGCGGGGAGGATAAAGGTGTAGACTTGTATGTACTGGAAAGGGCAATCATTAGTACTCATAATGACTACCCACATCTCTTTGAAGACATTTTCGAAGCTTATAAGAAGCAAAGTAAGAAGCAAATAGGGGAAACAATAAGTAAGTTTGAGGAAGTAAGAGCAAGAGGAAGGAAAAGGACCATGGTTGGATAGTTTTAAGGAATAAAGTTTTAAATTGAATCTTTGTGTCTTTATTTGTTTGATCAATCCCACAAATACTTCTCATTAAATTACTTAAGTAGCTGTGTTACTTGGAAAGATGTTTTTCACCCTCAGGCTCGGTCATCAGTAGCCTAACCGAAGTTTTCGTGTACGCAAACCTTATCAACTTCAATTTCAATAATAATGTTTTAATAACGTGCATTTTATCGTCACGGCGCGCCTGTATTCTTCGAAAGCCGTTGTTCAAGTACCATGTCGGAAGCGAGTCAATTGCCATCAATCGGGCACAAACACAGACTAAGTAGTACTGGCACAAATGAATCACCGGGCTGCTCTGTTACTTAGAATTAAGAAATTCTTATTGGAAAAACGTGCGTGAAAGACATGCGTACTTTAAAGACCGCGGTTTTTAAGTTTGCCAACTTAGAGATCTGCCTCATTAGTGCGGTGCGTCGTCGCAGCGTCAACGCTGCGTCGTTTTCCATATATTTTGAATGACATGTCACAATAAAGCGTTCCGTCGTCACACGCGACGTTTCAACGCATCGGCGGACGAGAGACGAAGCGCGGGGAGGGTGATGCACTGCGTTGTCGGAGCTTCGGTGCGACGATGGACAGCAACAATAGAACACGTTTGTTCTGATCCATTGTGGAGACTGACTGAGGTGCGGGCATCGTCCTCTTGCGCTGTGACGTCGTGCATCGTCGCAACGCAGTTGTGTGGCATACATTGCGTTGATCCGTTGCGACGACGCAACGCAACGCACTCGGCTCGCCGTCGGTGACACACGTGAAGCTTTCTCACAATGTATCGCGATGGTTTCGAATTTTCTGAACCAACAAAATATAATATTACACAAAGGACGAAACAAAATGCTGACTCGCAAGGCGGGCTAAGAGCAAAATTTCAAACCTGTACCTGTTGGATCGCCGGCGAACTTACTCGGCCGTTTTAAAGTGCGTACTTAGAGTAACATACGTACGGGCGAGTAAGGTCGCCGAGCCATGAGACTGCCTGCGTACTTGCTCGCACGTCTATCACCCCTTTTATTGGGAAAACGTACCATCACTGTCGGATTGAACCGAACGACCGGTGAGCGACCCTATGATTAAAATTGTAAAATACGAAAAGGAGATGGGTTTGGAACGCAACTGTCAAACTCATGTCATGATCATCTGCGGATAACCTAAAAACTCTTCTCCGATTTATTGTTAAAAATATTGCATTTATTTTTCAAAATGAGGCGTCAAGTTTTATGTTTATCAACAAAAGTTACGAAAAATAGTTGCACAAAAGCATTGCCATTGACGAGTAAGTAAAAAGGGTCGTTTTGTAATTCAAAATTCAACTATTTTCTCCCGACTGAATAAACTTTAATTTTAACGTTATTTTCTAGGATTTCTAAGTACCCAAGAGGCTATAGATCGACGTTATCACCTTTTCACGTTAGAGAAAAAGCGCCAGTTGGATAAAGTTGGCAGAATCGAGAAAATCGAAGTGCAGTACAAAGGTGTACCAAATGACTGCACACTGGTTATGAACAAGGGTATCTCTACGCCTTTCGACTGTGCGAAACGTAAGTTTATATGTTTAAATATAAATAAGTAAGTACTCAAATTATTGGGCCAAAATAACCAGAATGTGAAGCTCTGACAGACTCTGTAGACCATGGTAAAACGAGCTGGACTAAACACACAACCACTGGTCCTAATAATAAATAAAAGTCGCCCCGGACCGAAAGAGTTGGGAAGATGCCCAGCCGTGGGATGTTGCAGGCTAACAGAAATAGTAACAGAACCTAAAATCACTATAACATAAACCTCTTCTTAGTGCCAATTTAAGTATGACATACTAGTGACTTGCCCAAGCTTAGCACCGGTGCAATTTACATGTAAACACAGTATTCTGTTCACAACACATTGTACACAAGTTCTGAGAAGTACCCTAACAAAAAGTACTAGGCTTGGATGAACTCAAGGTAGTATTTCATTAGTATTAGTAAGTGCTTCTTTTAGTACATTATATTTACAAAATATAGAGCCTATGTCCTTCTAGAATAATGTACCATTCAAATGGTGAAAGAGTTTTTCAAATAGGACCTCTGGTTCCGGCAAATTACCCTCAAAATAAACACAAACTCACAAAATTCACTCTCTCTCTTTATAATATTAGTGTGGTACCTACATCTCCACTCCACATGCTAACTACGCATCAAAGACCTGATGTCACACTCAATCCTGCACTGCGCAATTAGAGTTTACCATCAACCAACATATATATGACTATCCAACATCAATAGTTGGGCAGTTGCTCGCTAGACATGACACATGGTCGGGGGATCCTCCCTCTTCTATAGAGGATGAGTGAACTTTACACTCTGTTCCTCATCTCTAAATTAGTATAGATTTATTTTATTTTCAGATCTAAGTGAATGGCACACAGACACCAGTGCCTTGGCACTCCTTGATGGCACAGTATACTGGGATATGCACAGGCCACTCACAGAAAACTGCACATTAGAAGTAAGTAGTAAGTTTTGTAGTCCAGCTTGTCTAAGTTAAAATGACGCGCCTCACTTATACCTAATTAGTATTGTGTTCAATACGCGCCACGAAAGTTGAGACTTGAACGCGCCTTTCGCTGCGCGCCGCCCCAATGACGCCCCGGCTCAGACCTCATATCGCTAAAGAGACTTATAAATCGTCTACTGCGCAAGCCACACTACGTAGCACGCACTGTACACTACGTATCCCATGGACCGCCATGGGACCGAATGAATCAATACTGGAGGAACTCTACATCTACAATATGCCAGGAGCGTGCCCTCAGCTTTTTCGGACATATTATGCGCTCACCTAAACATGGTCTGGAAAGGCTTATGTTACTAGGCCGGGTGGAAGGAAAACGCACTCAAGGTAGAGCACCGGTGAGATGGTCATACGCGATCATGAAGACTGTTGGAGGCAGCATTTACCAAGCGATCCACACTGCAGTAGACCGCATAGTTTGGAGACGCATTGAGAGACAGATGAAGAAGAAGACTGTACACTACGGTAAATGCGGTAGGGGGGCGCGTCATTGGGGCTTAGACGAGGTCTAAGTATGTTAGACAACTAATACATATTTATTTATTTACATATTATTATGAACAGCAAACATGTAAGCCTTTTTCACAATGAGGTAGACATTGAAACCCAATTTAAAACCTCGATTTAAAACTGCAAGATTCCATAATAATTGCAATTGAATCTAGCTTAAAAATATAGATTCATGTCTGATTATGATGGGCAGTGGATGCTTATTGCCCCTGACTTAATAAATTCTTTAAAAAATTGTCAGTTTGTATAAAACCTACCTTTGCACCTGTATGATACGTATCACAATACCTTTGCACCTGTATTATACGTATCACAAATTTACAATAGACTAACATTTGATACTAATGAAAATCTAATTCCTTCTTGTCCTCAACAGTTCCAAAACTTCACCATAGAAGAGCCTCAGCAAGTCAACAGGGCGTTCTGGAGAACATGCTCGTTCATGCTTGGTGCCTGCGCTACTGTCGCCTTCAAAGACACCGTGTCTGTCAAACTACACAGTTTTCCTGGACCTGATAGTAAGACTGTCTTGAGGATATTTAAATAATGCTCGTGTTTGCACAGTGACGCCCCTGCTGAAATTTACGCGACGGAAATACTTCGCGCTACGTTTTTTATGAAAATTACGCGACGCAATTTCGGCCTAATGTGTCATAGGTAATTTAAAAGGCATTGCATTTGCAATGGATTGCCTAAACACACCGATCTTTCCGTAACGTAATATTGGCAGATACGTCGCTATTATAGTCTATTCAAAAAGTCTCTGATGAGAGTGTAAACATACCCGATTCAGTTTGAATTCTTATGCAATCTCTAACTAAAGAGAACACATTCATCTGTATTTAGAAGGTTTCAACTTTATATCTCACTATTTTTTCCATCAATTATTGTTTGAAGATTATTTAATTGTAATTGAAAAATCGTCGACGAAAATTGACGTAATTAACCTGAATTGTCAAATGAAAAACATCTTCACGTTTGTGTATAAACTTAAAAGAGCTGATTTCACCAATGAAACTGAATTCACACGATCAACATTTCTAAAACGCGGTCAAGAGCTGTCAGTATCAAAATTGTTATAGAATATTGTACACTGACAACTCTTGAACGGGTTTAGATGTGCTGAACGCGTTCAATTTCATTGGCGAAATCCGCACTAAAGGACTGCTTCATCATGTCGGAATAGTCACAATTCACTGAATAGGTTCAAAAATGGAACAGAATTTTGATGAAATTATCTGCCAAGTTTAAGATAAGATTATGTTCCCGTTAACTACGGGAACTTAATCGTAGGTGGTGAAACAGGCCCTAAGTTAGATTCTGCCATCCCCATAATCATAAGTTTTCAGTACGAATTTCGGAGTAACATTCTAAAGAACAAACATTTTAATCTCTCTTAAATCTCCAGCATCTAACCAACCTAACCGTCAGTCCGCAGCGGTTCCTTCATCTACGACGTGGACCTCCCAACCCTGGGTGACTGGAAGCCGTCCCCCCAGGAGCTGATAACCCTGAGCGCGGAGTACGTGAAGCTGCTGCGTCAGAACGAGTCCATTGAGAGGCTGGAAGTCGGTGAAGAGCTGGCTTTGGAGATGTTTGTGGAGAATGAGCATAAGACCAGGCAGATACCAAGTATTGCTAGGAATAATGGTGAGCGACGAATTTCTGTGAAATTTTTATGCTTTTGCCAAACTGAGGCGAATCCCGCGCAGGATGCGGTCGGAATGCTCTTGCGCCGAGTGTGATCAAAATGGCGACGTATTGGGAAGTAATAAAATTTAAAAGTACCATCCACACGAAGAAGAGTCGCGTCCTGCATCCCGTAAGGGTTACACCTCAGTGTGGCCAGAGCTTTAAGGGTAAAGATTACCGGCCAATCGGAGCGCCGAACGCGGTCGATGCGTAACGTCGAGATGGTTAAAAGAAACTCACACTAGGCCCACTGAGTGCTTTGGGACAATATTAAATAAATAGGAAAACACATAGGTATCTAATTAATTATTATTTATTTAATTGATTCGCAGGTAAAGTGACGCTGTACAAAGTGGGGAAACATGTAGATATCTCTAAGGGGCCCATGATCAGCAACACCAAGCAGATTGGGAGAGTAGCAGTCGCGTCCGTACACAAACTAAATGGTAAGTATTACCGAAAAACTATTGAAATTCTTGTTTCTAACTGGTGTTTCTTCCATTTAAACGATTATCAACTTTATGTTAGTGTAAATTGGATTGATTTCAGAATTATTAGTCAGAGGTACTTCTATGGAAAAAAAATTTTTTTTTTTTAAGTGTTTTGGAAGCTGAACTTTATGTAGGTTAGGGGGGTAGGTTTTATAATGGTTTTTCCAAAAACACATATTTGTTTACATGTTACTTTTTACTTAGACGCGCTCTCGAGCTAGGGAGTTTATTTATTTCCAACTTTATTTCAACGGATACAAGGTCGATAATTGTTTGCAGTGAAGAATGCGCTGCGCTACGCCTCGCCAGATGTGCGCCGGCCCTTAGCTTAGAGCAGTGGTTCTCAAACTTTTTAAATGACGGAACCCTTTTGGGAAGCAAAATACTTGATGGAACCCTACAATAAAACAATTGTTTTTATAAGTGTATTTTTTATTAATCAGCATAATAAAAGTACAATGTAACAGTTACTAATTATTATTTACTTCACCACTTGGCAAGGACAACAATAGAAAACATTAAAAAAGAAAAAATCTAACTAGTGGGAGGTATGAAACTGTTTTTTATTTTTCATCAATTGGTTGATATCAGGTTTGATGGAAGAAAGTTGGAGTCTCATATCAGCTTCGGCGTCCAGTCTATGCGATATTTTGTTTTCGTGGCTGCGTAGGTAGAGAATCCTGTTTCGCACAAATATGTAGTTGGGAACGGGAGCAGAATATCCAGAGCCATTTGGCCAAGCATTGCATATTCATCTTGGATTCTGCACCAAAAATCATTGAGAGGCGTCGTTTTGAACAGTGACTTCATACTTGTGTCTGATGACATTTCTAAAAGAGATTCATATAACTCGTTTGACATGTTTTCAGGCTTTTCAAAGTTGGGTAAAAAAGGATTATGAATCCATGAATTCACTTTAATTTTTGTATTGTGTTCTTCGGGAAAATACTTTTCAAAAGATGCGCGCATCGAACTGAGATATTGGACCAATTCAAACACATCATCTTCAAACATTACTGAGTCGTTTTCGCTAACAAACTCACTGAGTAACGTAAAGCTTTCTATTTCTTTCTTACCAATGCAAATGATCCAAAAATCTAATTTTCTTTTAAAAGCAGTTATTTTATTATAGGCCTGAAACACTGTTGTCTGTTTACCTTGCAACGATAAATTCAATTCGTTAAGTTTTTGAAAGATATCCGCCATAAAAGACAATCGGAACAATACAAATAAATAAATAAATAACGTTCATAGCGTTTTGTCTCCGCGCGGCCGCGGAGTCCGCACAGCCGCGGAGCGACCAGAGAGAGGTGTTTTGATTTTTTTTTCTAAATTCTTACGGAACCCCGACAGAGGTATCACGGAACCCTAGGGTTCCGCGGAACACACTTAGAGTATAGCTGGCTTAGAGAGTGCTAAGCCTGTTCAAAGGCGACCCTTCCTTCAGTATCCATGTATCACAATAATATTAAACACACTCATTTGTTGCAGGCTCAGCAAACAGTGACACCAAGCAACTCTACAGATTCCAAGGCGTCGCGTTACCAACCGGCGTCATCATCAACCACTTTGCCTTCTCCATACTCACCGAGAGAGCTAAGAAATTGGTATGCTTTTCTTTTTTTTTTGTTTTAAAATCATCAAATGACTTCTCCCGCTCTGGGCGGAGCGGAAGGGCGTGTCAGACTCTTACTGACCCCTCTTGTGTTTGGAACCTTCTCTTGAAATAGACCTTGACGGTGAAGATTTTTGAAACTGTATTTAAATCTACTTTTCATTTCAGAATGCCGTCAAATCACCAATCCCGAAAACGGTGGAAACCGAAGAGCCTGGAAGCATAGCAATGAAGATGAAGGCGTGAACACGATAGTACCTTAAATTAGTCCGTAATTATAAGTAGTTTAGCTATCTCTAAGTTAATAAAACAAGTGTTAAGAAATGAAATGACTCGTTTGAAATGATTTGAATTTAATTCGATCTCGGTTACAAATATTATTAAAATAGATAGACAGTACGTCCGCCGATGACCGAATCCTTTGACGAGTAGTAGTGGTGGGGGCGCGGCCGAGGCTCGATCAGCTGTGCGACCCTTCTGCCCGCGCGCCCCTCCGCCGCCGCTGGTGCACGCATACGATGCGTGAACACAAGTGTTAAGAATTTGTCTACCGGTGTTTTTATTGTCAAGTTATCATTGGTGCAGTGGTTGAAAGCGCGACTGTTCAGTTTGAGTTCTATCTCTGAGTCGGGGAAGTTTCGAAATCTGACTGGTATCCTGGTCGCAAGCGCTAATGCTGTGTATGAGGTCCTGAGTTTGATTCCCAGGTCAGTGTTATTCTGTTTCTCGGTAGCAACCTGGAGGCTAGATTTATGACTCATTCCTCATAATTTAGCCTATAATGTTCCCACTGCTGGGACACAGGCCTCCTCTCTGTGAGAGGAAGTGGGCTGTAATCTACCACGTGGGTCCAGTGCGGGTTGGTAGATGTCACATGTCTTCGAATTTTTTGTTCTATGACATATATTTCCTCACGATGTTTTTCTTCACCGTTTTGAGAGCAGTGGTGATGAAGTAATTTACACAAAATAAAGCGCCTGTCTTGTTTCGAACCTACAACTCCACCACTGTTCAGATTTTATTATTTACATTTGTGCCTGGTAAGTGGTAATAGGCTTGCCGTATTCCATGAGTCATTAGTCCCGTGGGCCTAATGGCAAATGTGGATACATTTGTCAACTCTGCTCATCCTTCGCGAATACAGGGGCCATGATACGTTTGCCACCATTTATAGTCTAGCCTCCTTACTAATATACGTTGTATAGCGTCTGTATAGTTACACAACGCTTTGTCTTCTTCTTTCGAATGTCAAATTTATAGCAATATCAATATCCCAATATATACAATATCTCTCTCTATATAACCGAGTATCCCTATTTATAGCATTTACTCGTGATTATTCTATGCCTCCGTGCCTCGGAAAGCACGTTAAGCCGTTGGTCCCGGCTGTCATTTGTGGATCTTTGACAGTCGTTACGAGTCGTCAGAAGCCCGAAAGTCTGACACCAGTCTTACCAAGGGGTATCGTATTACCCAGTAACTGGGTTGTGGAGGTCAGATAGGCAGTCGCTCCATGTAAAATACTGGTATTCAGCTGCAACCGGTAAGACTGGAAGCCGACCCCAAGATAGTTGGGAAAAAGGCTAGGAAGATTGATTGACTCGTGATTATTCTATAGGTTCGTATTTCGATATTTCAAATGTAAATTAAAACAACCTCATAGTAGAATTATTCAGTAAAATTTTATTTATTACATAATATTTACAAATATCTGAAATGACAATAAAATACTACAGTATTATTATTTCATCGACTTTTTTATAGACATGAAGATTTATTTTGAAAATGCTAATAAGTACTTTATAATTAGGTTCTAGTCTCTTTTAAAAACCATCGTTTTCTGAAAACCTATTTAATACTCTGTAGTGAAACTTTCTTGTAAAGAACGTTTATCCTAAAATTTGGCAACGTCACAATTAGCTGTCAAATATTTACCTGTTTTGATTAATTTGGCAATATTACTGAATGGAAATATGAAATGTGGTTTACTAGTGAACTAAAATATTGATTATGAAATGCCGTAACACCGAATATTTAGTTTTAGATGTAAAAAAAGTATTTGGTAACTTTCCAAATGCCTTTTTTACACCTAAACCAGTTACAACATCAAATTCAGTGTTATCATTGCAATTCATAATTAATATTCTAGTTCGCTAGTTAGCCAAATTTCATATTTCCATACAGTAATATTGCCAAATTAATCAAAACAGCGAAATATTTGACATCTATTTGCGACGTTGCCCACATTCTGAATAAAACCTCTTAACTTTTATGAGGTCAAGTTATAATAAACGCACTGCAATCAATCAATCTTACATCTTTTGCCAGAAAAGATGTAAGATCGATGGATTACAGTGCTTTCATTATAACTTGACCCGTGACGCAATTGGTATCACTGAATTATGCAGTCACGTGATTGGTACAGTTTGACCGGGGACGCCGTTCCGCGCCTTAGGAATGAGCGGCGGGGCGGGGGGCAGCGTTGACGAATGAGCGCCGGGCTGACGCCGCGCGCCGTGTGTATTGACGAATGAGCGGCCTGCACTGCCCCCCGTCTCGACCCTTGCCCACTTCGTTAGGCGGTAAACATAAATATAGCCTATGACACTCGCAAATAACGTGGTTTTCTATTGGTAAAATAATTTTCAAAATCGGTTCGGTAGATCCAGAGATTACCCCCTACAACCTCACAATCTTTACCTCTTTATAATATTAGTATAGAAGTGAGATGCAATAGCGAGTCTTTGCCTGCTCTTGGAAACTGTACTATCGAATGTCATCCGAGTAATACTTTCCAAAGAAATTATACAATGAAAGCCCCTAGACAAAAAAGCTTGGTTACACGAAGTAGAAAGAGAAGATATACTTCTGTCTTGTTTACTCTAACTACAGGATCTAATAAGTGTGTACTTGTCTCTGTTTACGGATTAGGTTTTCAGAACCGAAGGTTAATCTACTGATCCCATTACCACCATCACAGAAAAGTAAGGAATGGAGTGCTAACACACGAGCGACTCCAGAGAATATAGTAGTCAACGTAAGACGGTACTCAAAGTTTTTTAAGGTTCCATTTTCAAAGGATGAAAACAGAATGCCGCATTTTCATGCATTAGCACTCCATTCTTTCCTAATCCATGAACTCTTTCGTCCCAATTTATTCAAGAATCTGTCCTTTTTTCGTTTCCTTATTATTTTTTACTAGCTTATGCCCACGACTTCGTGCGCGTACCTATAACCTTCCTCAAGAATTGGCCTATCCAAGGCAAAAATAATTTCAATTTCAAAAGTTCCGTAGATTACCCCCTACATACAAACTTACAAACAAACAAATTTTACCTCTTTATAGTATAGAAGCATTGATATATTAAAGGAGGAAGATTTACGCGCTAACATCGCAATCGGTAAACCTGGGCTCGGCGCACGACTACATGCAGCAAAACTCACACATCTGTGATCAGTGTGATCACAGTCGCAAACCTACAGTTAGTTACAGTACGACACAACTTAGATGTAGCATCGGCAAAATTCGTAAAACCGATCACCATCAGAACTGAGTGCGCCTTCAAAATCACCAATCTTTATTACTGCTTTAGGTGAAAATGATCTTTCGAAAACGCAATAACTTGTAAACTCTTATAGCCAAATACATTCGTAAAATTGAAATGAATGAATGAAAATTTTAAAATCTATGCTACATCTAAGTTGTGTCGTACTGTACCAGTTGTTAGACAAGAACAGAGATAGGAGACGGCGCTTTCGTGCGAACGAAATCGCGTTAGTACTCGTCGCGCAACTCGCGCCGCATCTCTCGCTTGTTTGTAATACCTATCTATCTCGCTCTCACAAACATGGCGAAGCAAACATTAAAAAAAATCACTTTCAACAAATTAGTTTTTTGGCTGTATTTACGAGTGGTAAGTAATCCCATGTGTCTTATTTTCTTTATTAAAAGACTGTTTTGCTGCACAAGAAGTCACACATCGTATTTATCACACAAAAAAACTGTAATTATGGAGTTGTTTGATCAACGATACCCCGTGCGCGACTGAGTGCCTACTACGGGGAATCATGTAGTTTGATAGGACCAGGCGCTGTTACTAAGTCCCATATCTACCGCTTTTAATACAACAATGTATAGAAGTATAGGTTACCATTGCTAACTCTGTTACTAAGAAAAGATAGTATTCTTCTAGTGACCTTTATCAGAAATAAATAAATAATTACCGTGATGGAATGAAATGTGATTGAATGAATGGCCTATGAATACAGTTCACAGTAGGCTAAAGTGGATGAATGCTTCTTGAAAGGATGCAGTAGGCCAACTTTTATAGAGAATGTCAGAGGCGACTGTGGCATTTAAGGTGACTGTCATACTAATCATACTATGCGTGTACTACAACTTGCTTTAGACTCAGCACAGGCGGAAAACAGAATGTTCTAATGTCATTGAATAGTGAACTTTGTTCTAAAGTTGAAAGAAGCACGCAGGGTGGACGGCCCTATGCTGAGACGCAGGTGACGCAGGTCCACGCAGCGCAGCGCAGAGCAGATTTTGTAATGCATGAACGTACTGATAGCTGCGTACGCTACGGCGCAGGCACGTGCCACGCAGAAATGTGTCTGTCCTGCTCTGTGTCTCGTAGTGGCGGCACAGATTTCTGCGCGACGCGTGCATGTCGTCAATTGTTTTTTATCATACGTTTGTTTGTACTAGCTAGGACGCGAATGTGTCTGTGTAGCTGCGTCGCAGCATGCGCGGCCTATGTCTGCCTCGCCTGCCATACCCTGCAAAATCAATACTGTGCTGACCTGCGTCTCAGCATATGCTTAGCCTAAGCCCTTTGAAGTCTGTGGCGATTTTTGTACAACTTTGAACTTTATAACACCTATGTGATCCCAAAGTCGAAATTAAATCAGAATAATTGATTTCTGAAGTTCTGAATGCAGAAAACATCTAGTCTTTAGGGACTATCTATGAAGACTTAGGTTTCTTAGGATCAGACGGACCATCTTCCTCAGCTCCAGCCTGAAATATAGGTTGCGGCTGAGTTTTCTTATAAGCCGGGGCCACCCAAAACGGATTCTCTTCAGCGTCCTTCGCATACTTCAGGATAGCTTCTCTCGGATCCTGTTCATCATCCACCCTCTTGCTAAGACCTAGATTCCTGATGACGAAGGAACTTAGTGTACTTCCAGAAGCTGCTACTCTTCCTCCTTGTCCAGATGTGATTGGAAGATCAGGTCTGTGGGACTTTACAGGGTCCAGTCTATCTTTCTCCATCTTTTTCTTGCTCGTCCTAAGTTTCTCTTGCCTAAACAGTGGTAATGCATGAGGAGTAATAATCTGTTGAGCGCTTACAACCTCTACTGAATGTTTCTTTCTATGCGTCTTCACTATGCACAATTTCGCGCCACGCAAGCTCTTCTTCTGGTCAAAATAGCATTTGACAACGCCATTCCCACACCCAACGAAAATCTGGTTCAATTTCGCGTGCCATATGCCTTTAATGACGTGGGATTTGGTGACATCTATATGCGTGGTCTGTTCAAAAGTCTTTGTATTGTAGAATATTAGTCTTCCTATATCCTGGCCCCTTTGTAAGGACTCTCCAGTGAAAACTAAAGTGTCATCTGGACTGAAGGCACAGTCCGTTTGCTCATACCTTGAGAACAGGTCCCCAAAAACATGCAAAGGCTTTCTGAAGTTCCGTAAATCCCATATTTTCATTGTATCATCATTACCTCTGCTGGCTAAATAGGAGCCGAGGTAAGAGTACGATATGCTGGAGATCTCCGATTGCTTTTGATGGCAATCTCTGACACAAGCTGTTGTATTGACGAAGTTCTTCCGATGGTCCCACATTTGTATAGAACCGTCATAGCAACCGCATGCTACAGTGTTGCCATCCCTAGAAAAGGTGCAAGCAGTTGGTTTGGCTTTCAAGCCTCCTTGCTGTCGAGGTTTGATGACGGCCTTGTGTTGTTTAGGGTTCTCTGTGAGCCAGAGTCGAAGGGTCCCGTCTTGGGAGCATGTCATGAACTCTTCACGGACTTGTGGGTGCCAGCAGCCGCTGTTTAGGGCTGCTGTGTGGCCTTTTGTTCTGGAAGAGAAAGAGTTTTAGATTAAAATTTACAGCTAGGTAAGAAGTAAGTAACAATTATTTGTCGCGTAAACAAAGTTTTTCATACAAATTATAAAAATTGGTCATAATTAGATTTTGCTAGGTACCTACGCTTCAAAACGAATATTGCGGTGTAAGCTCAAGTTCGCACGGACGTATTTTTACCGCGGCGATTTTTTTTCGTACACTGGTCTTTCAACTCTCGGTATTGAGCTGAGCATTGAGAATCCAACAAGGTGAATGCAGCGCGTATACCAGCTCGTCAGAAAAGACACTGTTGGATATTCAACTCTCGGCGCTAAGCAGAGCGTCCAAAATCCAATACGCGAAAAAATATCACCGCGTTTTTATTACGTCCGTGCGAGCGTGGGCTTACAAGCTCGCGTGTGGCGCGCGACTCGTATAGACACATCTAACAATTGAGTTGCAAGGTAATCAAAGTATTTATAACTCTATTTTTTAATGGCTTTTTAACCACATAAGATCCATTCTTGCTTAGCAGCAGGAAAACCACATTTTATTCTATTGAAGTGCTGAATTATTGATGGTCTTTTGACGAGTGATCTGTAACTCAGGACTCTCCTGCCTCAGACACCTTTATCCAGTGTCTGTAATAAGATAAATAAAGATAGAAAGAGAGAATCATTTAAACTTACTTAGCCATATCCGTAATATACTGATCCCCCTTCACACACTCGAGCACTTCAAAGCCATCCCTGTCCAGCACCTTGGCCTGAGCTGCGCCACTGACCACCAGGATCGAGTCCCCGGTTGTGGAGTACTGCAAGGCCTTGATAGGGTGGTTCTCGCATGGTTGTAGGGTGCGGAATGAACGCATTGATGAGTCCATACCTGGGAAAGTAAGATTATATTGGTTGGCAAATCATTAATCATTAATGACTTACAAGTTTGCAAGAATATAAAGCATAATCAATTAGTATTCGTAAGACGAGCTAGTGTCCGCAACTCCACGTAAAAGCGCGTATTTTGCATACGGGTGGGGAAAAGCGGTGGTGTTACCGACAATCTCCTGGGATTCCGAAGTACATTGCATGTGGCAACCATGGGGCATATTAGAAGCACATATGAGCTGCTAAAGCATATTCAAACCTTTGTTATGTGTAGGCAGGTGAGTTACCTTATGGACGGTACTCACCGCGAGCATTTGCTTCACAATCATTTTTTTGCAAGCATTTTTTGCGCAATTGAATTGTCATTAGGTATTATGTTTTCAAGTTTTTGAAGTGAAAACGTCTTTAGCGGCGTTGTGCACTTTTTTCGGGATGGGAAAAAAATGTAGAACTCGCGTCAGGACACGTGACCTGATCGAAAATTCGTAAGACGGAGGGAGAGTAGAACTGCACAACGTAAATGTTCAAGTTTTCACTTCTGCCGGCACTCCTGGAGTGCAGGCATCCTGGATCTGCCACTGCATGCAGTTTTGAAATATAGACATGTGATTTGGAGGAATCGGGGATATGTTGTGATAAAAGTTATGAGTATGAATGTGTATGGCTATACTGTGTATGTATATTAAGACATATTCCATCCAAAGGTTGTCTTTAAAAGATCGGTGTTTGAGATAAGACTGCCCATTGTGTCACCCTTTGTAAAATTTGAGCATTTATATCTGTAATTATATCATACATAAAGAGTATTCTATCTATTTTATTGAGGCATGGGCTATATTATGAGACTTAACTCCTACAACTAAAATATTGAAGTTGATGTTTTCTTTACCAGCAAAATCCCAGAAGGAGACATCATAATCAATTGACCCAGTTGCCAGCCGAGCTCCTGACGGGTCCACTGCCAGTGCCACCACAGCTTTAGTGCCATGCAGCATCTCCACCTAGAAATTAAATGTGTTTGTTACTACATCTTTTCTGTATACCTACACTATCTACATAGCATGTCGATAGCAATCTAACTAGAATAGAACTTGGCAATGAGTTTGGTACTTTCTGTAGCATCCATCAGCTCCTGTCACATGCAGACAACAGGACACGCAGGGCACGGTATTAAGTGTCCCATTGTTCCAATTGCACCTTCATTATAAGCTAATTAAATTATTTCTATTTTTAATATAGCATCAGAAGGGTTACCACAATTCAAATTTTTGAAACAAATGTTTTGAACCAGGGAAAGAACATTTGGACTATAAAGCTCATAATGATGTGAACCTTCATGGTTAAAAGTATGCTGGATAGAGAGGGCCACTGAACAAGCTAATCATTATTTAAACAAATAAATAAAACCGTATTACGTAGTCAAATAAATTTATCTTCATCATAATAATTAGGGGCATTGAGGAGCTTGTGGCTAAGTAATAACAAGCCGCACGGATCGATCCATCAGGTTAAGCTGCGCTTGCCGGGGTTGGTCAGTGGATGGGTGCCCATCTTCACATACCGAGACTCCTCCGTGCCTCGGAAAGCACGTTAAGCCGTTGGTCCCGGCTGTCATTTGTGGATCTTTGACAGTCGTTACGAGTCATCAGAAGCCCGAAAGTCTGACGCCAGTCTTACCAAGGAGTATCGTATTACCCAGTTACTGGGTTGTGGAGGTCAGATAGGCAGTCGCTCCATGTAAAATATTGGTATTCAGCTGCATCCGGTTAGACTGGAAGCCGACCCCAAGATAGTTGGGAAAAGGCTAGGAAGATTGATTGATTGAAACAAAACCATATGACCAAAAAAACATGGAGATTGGTAGTAGAATAAATTTATCTTCATCATAATCATTATGGGCAGCCTTGTTCCACCCACTGCTGAGTTTAGACCTCTTCCCTTTTGCGCCATGGTTCCGTGGTCTGTGCAAATCTCATCAAGGTCTTCCCCTATTTATTATAATTTATCTTACCTCATGACTATTTGGTATCCTTTTCTCTATAGGTAAATCCTCATCATCAGAGCCACTCAACTCATCATAGCTGTCTTCACCATCACCCTTACTTTTCTTAGTTTTATCATCTTTATTCGACAGCCCTGGTGGTATAGGTGGACCAATTTCATCGTCATCATCTTTTGATGACTCTATTGGTAATGGGCCAATTACATCTTCATCACTTTCATCATCCTTTTTTGTCTCTGGTTTTTTAGGCATAGCAGCTTCGGCTTCTAACCTCTTTTTATTGGCTTCTTGCGCGTTTATCTTTGCCTGTTCCACCAATTCGACGAGATCGAAGTTTTTAGCTTTTTTACCGAAGTTTCTGATGCCCATGACTTGCTGGACGTGTTGGTTCTCCAAGTCTTCAGCTATTTCTTCTATTTCTTTGTGTTCTTGAATGGGTGTTCGGCCGAAAGTGCCGAAACCCGACGTGTTGGCTTCATTTTTATTACTGTTTTCGCCTGTTTTAGTGATGTTAAACTTGATTTTCCCGAAGGAAATTGGTTTCTTGTGCATCTTTGAAGACTTGATGGTCCTTGTATTTGCTTATTTGTTAATTATTTCAATTTCACATTGATTTTTCATACGGTACTATTATTGGCTGTTACTATCGCGATACCTAATAGGTTCTTAAAATTATAATTTTATAAGATGTGGATACTTATTTCAAATAAAAATAAATTAACACAATACCCAGTCGACAATAATATTTCTCACAAATAACAAATTCACTTCACAAATCACACACGAATTGATTTGTTTTGCAAATGTCAAAATCAATCTTGTCATTACAGATCCTGAAATATCTAATTCATTAATTTTGCATTTTATATGTTGGATCTTTGTCTCGCACGAACCGAAGACAGAGATAATATCACGATAGTATACGGGGTTGACACTTGACAGTGACAATTGTGACAAAGGTCAACAAATTGAAGCTGCAGCGTTTTGTTTATCAAATTTTGAGAATTTAGTTCTAATTCTGAAGTTAAAGTTTTAATAAGACGCTATTTTATGATCATTTTCAAATCTGAGACAAATTGTTAATCATCGGTATAAAATAATGACTCTAAAATCCAGTTGTTTATTAATTAAAGTAATTTTGGAACGCTGTTGCGTTTTATTGTCATGTTGACGTGCAGTTTCTATGCGCGTAACGCTGACTTTGACGTAAAAACTAAAAATCAAATAAAATTCAATTCATCCATCAACAAAAAAGTGTACGGTATTTTCCTGCTTTATTTAAATTCTGGATTAAAAAGATTATTACAGAAAGGCAGAAGAATAAAAAGAATTGGGTAAGCATATAAATCCAACAAAGATACGATCGATATTACTTTTAGACGTCCTAATCAGTTTAAAAATCTTAACTATTTACATTCTTTTCCGAAATAATAAAAAAACATGTTTCCAAATACCCAGGATTTTAAAGCAAAGAATTCCAGTCAAAAGTATCCACATTTACGTATCAAATAGATAACAATTACAATTGTAAATTCTTTAGATTCTTAATGCTAATAATGCGAGATTTTCGCAAGCCTGCAATTATTATTTTTAAATCGTCATGGTCATTCTGCCTAGGGCTGCGGTCCTGAGTGGTCACCAAAGATGTTTGTGCTGCCAATATTCTGTGTTCTCCTCGGCTCGGCCGTCGGATATATTGATAAGGGTGAGTAATTATATTTTTTTTTGTATATTCTTGATGCTGATAACACTGTTAGCATCATTAATGATGTTTTAATAACAGGACAATGTAAAAAGCCGTCCATGAATGAATCGGTTCAAGTTCAGAACTACTTAACGTTGCAACTTTTTGCTTTTTCATCATATTTTAGTAACACTACCTACTTACCTACATTTTTTTTAATAATTTATCTATGTTTTTGTACTTATTTAAATTCTTCAAGCTGATGTAATTTAAATAAAAAAACGTATACTTAACAAAGATGTATGACCTGAACCAGATTGTTTTTCTTATCTCGTATTGAGTTTTAGTAGCAGTTTACAAAACAAATGGAGACAAGCATGTTTTATATTGCTGATAATGTACTATGATTAATTTATGAAAATATTTCATATGTAAGTACTGCTTAATTTACCTATAAACAGAAAATATTGGTATGAATAAAAACACTAATAAAATAAACTTTTAAATTGGTTTTTTCAATTTAGAGGGTAAACAGAAAAAAAAACCAAAAATCAATATAATTTTCTCTCAATGATTTAGTTATTTATTGAATGTCCAACAGAGGCTACACAATTACATGCATGTTTACAAATACAGGGACAAATGTGTGTTGTGTGCTTCTAATTATAAAGGAGACTGCATCATTCAATTATAAATCTAGGTAGGTACAAAAAGTTTGACAAAGATAAAAACATTTTATAATAAATCATAATAGATGACATGAAAATCATACATAGAAAAGCAAAACAGTAAGGGTAAAATATAATACATATTAATTTTAAACAAATAATTAATCCAAGGAGTTCAAATATTATTCCTAATTTATGTCAGATATTAAAACTTTTTTTATTTTATTTTCTAGATGCTCCACCACAATGGAGTCCTGTTTACACCGTGAAGGGAACATTAAACATTCCTTATGCGGAACTAAAAGAACCTTTCTACACTTGGTGAGTCAATGTTCTTTATTAATTAAACTAAAAAAAATATAAAAACATTGTTTCTGCCTTAGAAATGTGTGTTTCGTAATGTTAATTACTTTGCATAGTACGAAGTTCTTCTAACAGCTGTGCTGCTGGGGAGTTTGTTGTGCCACTTCTTCTTCCACCCGAAGTGGTGAGGGAGGGCGTTTTAGGAGACTGTTATGTAATTTTTATGTCCAAAAAGTGCTGATTCTCAGCCTAATTTGAATCAATTACTTTTGATTTTGATTTCATGAGCATTTTGAAGTTTCTAGTGTTGTTGTCATAAATGATGTTAAGTTCCTTTTCATTATTAATAAAATTATGCATCTATTAGTCACTCTTAGAATATATTAGCAGCAGTTTGCCCGTTGCACTTGTACTTACTATGAAATAAGATTTTTTTGCGGTTACACTGCCACATACGAACTACGAAGCAAAGACATGACGTCACACAAATCCTGTATCGCGCAGTTAGAGTTTGCGGCGCGAACGACATTCCGAAATCAATGTACGGGCAGTTGACCGCCAGACATAACATCCGTCTGGTCGGAGGATCCTCCCTTTTCTATGGTGGATGAGTGAACTTTACACCCTGTTCCTCATACCCCTAAAAAATTATGTTTAAATAAGTACAAAACTATAATTTAATTATTCATTGTTAGTATGTTCTTTTTCTGTTAGGGCTACCTCCACTAAAAGATAACTGAATTTGAATGCAGTAGGTATTCAATCAAATATTAATTAACGTACAGTTTAAAATGTTTGTGGTTGGTAATAGCATTAATTAAAGCTTATCATCAACATCATTTTTATTTAACAATTATTTTGCGTTATTTAGCATAATTGTTATTTCAGTTTCTTTCAAAAGGAGAGCTTTTTAAAATAATTATAACAACAAAAATAAATAATTATCGGCCATGTGATACACAGCACAATGAAGGGTTCCGTAGTTGGGATGAATATATCCCAAGAACAAACTTAACATTGTTGTTCAAAAACATGGTCTCCCATACATTCCAACTGCAAATGTAAGTTTGTACGCACAATATTGAGAAATAAGCTATGTTATTTTAAAACCATAGACTTCTTATAGGTTTTCTTGTAATCTATGAGTATAGAACTATTTACCTACATTTTTTTTGGCTCTGTATTTTAATAATATAACGCGCCCTAGACGAGTCGATAGACACTCCATGTATGAAAATCCATCCAGTTGTTAGGATTCTTCGGGGGTATAAAGAATCCCACATACAAAAATACATAGATTCGCATTAAAAAACAGAACCCTGTCTTTGCTGCCGCAGTCGGGTAAAAAAGAAGATAGAATAGTAAGCTCTTTAAAAGTAGTATTTTTATTGAAAGTAGGTGAAAATAGAGAAAACGATTTTTTCCAGAAATGAAACCTAATTAGATCGATTTTTCGCCCCGTAAACAACTATAATGCATTTTTCATCGAAATCGTTAGAGCCGTTTTTGAGAACGTGATTGATGACAAATGCTAGTTAAACACAATATTTTAATTTAAACCTTGAAACCAAACTACAGCAGTCACCATTGGATATTAATTTTATCTTTTTCCTCAATAATTATTTAATATTAAAGGATGTCAATACAAGGAAACCCGAACATAATAACTAACGGATGTTTAGTCTGTATTTAAATGAATTGTAAAAAAAATATTACAATCACAACCATAAATTAAATTAGAATCAATATTATAAGTAATCAAAATTAAATTTGAATTAAATCAAAATTAAATTGGAATTAAATCAAAATAATGTCAAAATAAAATTGAAATATTATTGAATTTGAAATGATTTGTTAGTTTTCTAAAAATAATGCGCAAAAAGTGGCGCATGAAGAGTTTGTTTGAGAGTGGTGATTGGTGGTTCATTTTGCACTTTGCATTGCTTTGCAGTTTGCATTTCATAAAGCAACTACTTACGTTTATTTTTCTATGGCTATTGTAGTATTCAGCTAGAAAGTACAACATAACTGATATATTTTTTTATATGTTTTGAAATACATTCATTTGTAGAGTGATAGTCTAGTGGTGTGACCGTCGCGCGTCGAACTGCCAAGTCATAGATCTCGAGTTCTAACCCAAGGCACCTCTGAATTTTCAGATTCATGTGCGTATTTGTATAATTATCACTTGCTTCAAAAACGGGAAAGAAAATATCGTGAGGAAATACAATCTTCCTAGCCTTTTACCCAACTATCTTGGGGTCAGGGGCGGATCCAGGATTTCATTTTGGGGGGGGCCATTCTGACAAGGTTCGGAGCTAGGGTTAAATCTCAAAAACAAAAAAGACGTTTTCTGCATTTTTTTTTAATTCAACCCAAGAGTTTTCAAGACCAAAATAGGGAAGGTCACTTTAGGAGAATATAATGTAGTATGCAAGAGCGAGCGGAGCGAGCTCGACATTTTTTGCATGCCGCTTCGAATACGTTAGGATTTCTTTGTCTTTGACCATTCATACAGAAATAGAAGTAAATTTATCGACTTATCAGATTTATGTAGAAAATTTAGATAATTAAGAGAATGTAGGATGCAGGAGCGAGCGAAGCGAGCTCGAAAATTTTAGCACCCCGCCTGGAATAGATTAGATTCTCTCAGACAATGCTGAAGTTGCCGGAAGTCATTCAAAACAAAGTCATAGTCGATCGTACTCTTACCGCTTTTGTAGATTTTAAAGTATACTTATCTTTGACCATTCATACAGAAATATATGTAACGAACGGGAATACACGAATTGATCGACTTATCAAATTCATGCAGAAATCGAAAATTTTAGCACCCCGCCTGGAATACGTTAGACGGTTAGACTCTCTCAGAGAATACTGAAATCAATCAAAACAAAGTCATACTCGATAAAAATACCAATATTTAAGCGTACTCTTACTGCTTTTGTAGATTATAAAGTACGCCTTTGCGAAATAGATTACAATTAGGTACATATTTATATGTATTAGAGTACCCTAGGCGGGGTTGGTGGGCCCCCCTGCCTACGGCCCTGATACACCTTTCTAAAGAATATATTTCTGATTCCTGATATACCTACCTATGAGTACCTATGCTGTGTAAAAGTAAGTGCACCTGAATTAAATCGAAAGTATACAATTCCCGTTTGGGGGGGGCCATGGCCCCCATGCCCCCCCCCTGTATCCGCCAATGCTTGGGGTCGGCTTCCAGTCTAACCGGATGCAGCTGAATACCAGTATTTTACATAGAGCGACTGCCTATCTGACCTCCACAACCCAGTAACTGGGTAATACGGTATCCCTTGGTAAGACTGGTGTCAGACTTTCGGGCTTCTGACGACTCGTAACGACTGTCAAAGATCCACAAATGACAACCGGGACCAACGGCTTAACGTGCTTTCGCGTAGCTTAACCTGGCGGATCGACCCGTGCGGCTTGATATTACTTAGCTACGAGCTTCGAGAAAACATCGTGAGGAAATGCCTAAGAGATATTACTCGACGGCATATGAAGCCAAGTCAGAGACCCATGGGAGTAGAGATGGGCAAATGCCCGGGCATTTTGGGCAAATTGGGAAAATTCCTAATAAGTGCCCATAAATTTCTGCCCCTGGGCATTTATCGGGGCATATATTTTTTGTTTCAGAATTCATTTACGAAATTGATATTGGTGCCGATTCTCTTGTACACTGAACTGAACTAACTAAACTATCACTAAAATTCCTTAATTTTGGCTATGAGAATCTTTAAGAGTCTGAGAGACTCTATTCTGCCAAAAAAAAACTAAAAAGAATTTGACAATCTCGTCGCGACTCCACGTGGTAATTGTTTACTGTGATTTTTTTAGAGCCGGAGGCGCGCATGGGGGGCAGCCTCGAAGTGATGACTTATATGGAATTTTTCACTTTTTGTATGGAAAATATGAAAAATTATTACCAACATGTTGGGTGATAGGGGTTTAAGGCTGCCTGTCCACCGGAGCGGAGAGGAGAGGAGAGGAGCGGAGATGTGTCAATATTAACCAATAGAATTAAAACTCCGCTCCAGAGGTGCGATTCTATTGGTTAATTTTGGCACATCTCCGCTCCTCTCCTCTCCTCTCCGCTCCAGTGGACAGGCAGCCTAAGGGTATTATAAAGGGGGTCAAAATTTTCATTATTTTTGCGCACCATTTTCGAGACATAAGCAAGAGAAAAAAAAAAATACAGTCCTGTTTTTGCGCCTAAAGTCCAAGTGTCGGTGTGAATTTTAGTTCATGACATCTAGTTTTAATCCACTCCTTTTTAATCGCGTTTAAAAATAGTCAGATTTAGTTGGATACATCAATCTTTTAGGTGAAAAACGTCAAATTCAGAATAGCAAAATTGCCATTTTCACTAAACTCAGTGCAATCTTAGTGCTGTCAAACTAAAAAATAGATAAGTTGTGTCACTTTAGTCAATTTCAGAATGGGAAATCCTCGTTTGACAGGACTAAACAAAATTTTGGTGATTTTTAGTCTAATTTAGAGGCATTTGCGACAAGAGAATCGGCACCATTAGCTTTGGAAGCTGGTTTAATTTGTTGAGTTTAGTTATAGTTCATTCTTTAAAGCTGTATTTTTATGAAATTGCCCATGCTATTTAAATTTATGTTTTACAAAACCATGTTTACGAACATAAATGTTACGAATCGCGGCGGCGTAGGACCCACCCGGGTCGACGGCGCGTTATGTTCCACGCGCGCCTCTAAGAGATGTCAGCACAACTGACGGGGTCCGCTAAGGCCGATGCCTGCCGGGGTTGCGAGAAAGTCCTAAAGGGATACCAGGGACCCTGGCAAGGGCAATGTACAGGCAACTGAAGGAACACGGGTGGGTTTTAGTCAGTAAAACTCAGACACGTCCTCGCACTTCGCCCAGAGCGGGAGAAGTTATTTGATGATTTCGCAGCCAAAATAAAAAAGGATTGCAGGGTGAGGGATGCGCACACGTACCACGCCGCGCCGTCATTTCGATGATAGTCATCTGCCTGTGTCAGTTTCAGATACCACACGCATTTATTCTATTCTATTCGAGCCTTCCGGTTATAAACACACACAGACACACACACGCACATAGCACACTGCACATATTTTACAATTTTTGATATAAAATTTTTATTGTTAATTTTCACATGAAAAAGTAAATCAATGTTATTATTTTAAAATAAAAATGTGTTCAATCATTGACATTTCTTCTTTTTTGTCTTCAATAAGTACTATTTTACATGAAGAACTATATTAAATCACGTTTAACGAACCCAAATTTTTATGCCCTGCGATTGGGCATTTATTGGAAAGTTATAAATTTATGCCCAAAATGCCGGGTTTTTTCCTTATTTTCCCGCCGGGCAGAAACACATTGCCCATCTCTACATGGGAGGCATTTAAACTCTGACACCAGATTAGTCACTAACTACACGAAAAAAAGGACTTGGAGAGTAATTAATGACATGCACCTGTAATAATATTGATCTACTCAGTAATAGTAATATTAGTAATACAGCCCGATTCAAACTTAATGGCGGCTTGGAACATGAGGCGAGTCGCTTTGCAGTACTTAACCAATTCATAGCTAGCGGGGCGAGGGGTGGGATACTGCGCAGCGAGTGGCTAACTTCCGAGCCGCCATTAAGTTTGAATCGAACTATACCTATTACTTATTAATAATAACTGCTAGTACCAGTAGTAGTAGTAACTTCTACTCAGTATTGCTAATTAATTATCACTTCCCATCGAGTTAGCTAATTGCGCGGGAGACGTTCAATGCCAATGTTGCCATAATATACTTCAACATAACGGATGTAAATGGGTGTAAAATAAAAGACATTAACGAAGCCGAGGGTCACTTAATCTTTCCGTTATTGTTAATTTATTTTTTGGGGTGGGTACTTTCTGATTACGGAATATTGAAGATTCCAATTTTTTGACGTTATTAGGGTACCGTACCCGAAGGATACCAAACGGAAGTCGGAACCCTAACCTTAAAACTCCGCTGTCCATCCGTGTGTGTGTCTGTCAGCGGGCTGTATCTCATGAACCGTCATAGGTAGACAGTTATTTTTTTAGAGATTGTGTATTTCTCTTGCCGCTATAAAAAAAGGTACTTACTTAATAAAAATAAAATAAAGTTAAAAATTAATAAGTTTCTCCTTTAATTTTTAACTTTATTTTTAAACCTGTTTTTTTTCGGCGTTTTTTGCTAATCGCCTCGTGCGCGAGGCTACAGATAATATTACCGTGGCGAGGCGAGTCTGATTCGCACTTGACCGGGTTTTTTTTAACAAAATTACTTACTTACTTTTATTTTTCACACCAAAAATTTAAGTCGCTGGGAACCAGCAATTATTTTTGTAAAATGATACAAAGCTTGATGTACAGAATGCGTAGATGACGGCTTTGTGATGAGTGTTTTTACTTTTTATACTCCGTATCATGTATTTCAGTACACCTCCTGCAAAATAGGTTTATGTAAAAATGTAAAATCAATTAAGCCTACAAGAGTTACCATAGTGTAAATCCGTAATCAGTATTATTGTATTGAAATTCTACGCCGGTGCTTGACCTTTTGACCTCAAATATAACAATTGTGAGTCCTTTGTTTAACAATGTCGGCAAAACAGCTGTGCCAATAATATTGTTTAAATAAAATTATAACAAATGATCTGATGAACAAATATCTTTGGAAGTTCAAATGATTATCATCCTTTTGTGAATTGTTCGAGTAATTTTAGACATAGGTTCTAAATATAAAATAAAGATAAGTTTTAGCTGTTTTAGGCAATAGGTACTTAAATGTGGAAGTCTGTGCAAACTGTCTTTGAGAACAAAAAAGTGATCTTTTTAAAAAGGTTCCGTTTTCCTTTTAAGGTCGCAACCCTAAAAAGCGGAAAAGTGTCTTTATGACAGCCCTGCGGGGTATTGTAGCTTTCACTTTGACAGTTCAATAACATTCATTGCGATAGTTATGTTGTTGAGCAGACATACTGTACGAACTTACGCAGCAATGGATTAGCAATAGGTATCCTTTAAAACATTCAGATTGTGATTATAAGTGTGTTAAGCAATTAGGGTGCTAATAAAAAAAACCGACAAAAATAGTTTGGAAAATCCAAAAGTGCACGCCTCATACTTATCACTCATTCATAAACGAAAAAGAAATTCAAAACATAGTTTAAAAATGAACAATTTATCACTTTTCATGAAGTCGTAATGTCAACGACTGACAAAGATATTTACGTTGTCAGTTGCTAGGCAACGGCACCGGATCAAGGTTGAAAATATTTAGATATTGATATTATATTTTAGTTAGTATTTTATTAATTATAATTAAACTACTATGAATAAAAGAGCCATTTTCAATAGGGTTCCTTCTACGGCTTAAACGAATGTATAAAAAAAAAATTGACTCAATTAATTGATTTTATCGCAAGCTACAATGTTTTCAGGGATCATAAATTGACGGACAGGAATTTTTTTTCAACTATTTTGATGCTTTTTCCATTTCTGCTGCATTAAATCAATTGTTAAAAAGTACAGTATTAATCTCCATTTAATCATCTATACAATGGTATATAAATTAAGTAGGTTCTGTGTACTACCAGCAGTGAAACAATAAAAACAGTTGCAGAAATGGGGCAAAAAATATTTTTCGATCGTAGAGCACACTCTAATGCTTCGCATTACGAGTCGTGCAAAAATCGATGGTCACCTACAGGTCGACATAAAAGAGTCTGAAATGGTGACATTTGAAACAAAATTTTACTTAAGTAATGCAGACCTATGATGATGTCACTACTTTGCCGATGTGCGCTAGTAGGTTTTGAGTCACCCACAAGCAGCGTTTTAAACAATTTATTTAAATTATTTTACTCATTTCACATTCGAAGTGACAGAAGTGCGATAGTAGCGCCCTCATTTATTCCAAACTCTTTGCCAAGCTGCGGGCTTGTGTGTGTCCGCAAATCTACGTCAATGCGCGTGTTTTGCGTACAGATGGTCACCGAATCGCCAGAGCTGAACATTACGCTACTCACAGGTTAAAATTGCTAAAATATAATAAATAATAAAATAGGTACCTACAGCATAGTCTAGATTAGTCTAGTTAGAAGATAGGCAACATCGTCCTCATTTCTGCAATGAATATTAACTTCGTAATCCAGCCCATGTAGCACAATGACCCAGTCGTAGATATCAGGTATCTACTTGTAAATCAAGCATATCAAGCGTCATTGTTAGTGGTGTCAACACTGTCTGTACCTATAAAGTTTATAAACAACGAAATGCGAGGAAATTGTCAATAGAAGCTGGCGAATGATTCTATGCGATTCATAATTATTCACTGTTTCTAATTCTATAGTATGAGTCTGCCTCGTTGATAGCCGTAAGTGCTACTGTTGAGCACGAGGACCTGGGTCGGGCAAAAAGGGTCATCGAGTTTTCCCGTCAGAAATTTCTCAACCACCACAATGAGACGTTAGTGGACTGCTAAGACATAGGTAGGTCTCGAGTTCGAACCTTTTTTTGGAACGAAGTTCCCTTTCGCGCGTTGCGAAAGGGGCCTAGACGGAAAAAGTTAAGACCAAAAGTTGTAACGACACTTTTTTTTTATAATTCAGAGCCATCTAGTATAGAAACATTTTTAGCCTTGTTAAAAATTATACTAGATGGCTTTGTATTAATATATAATATGCAGCTAAAAGAACTTCGTACCCACCGGGTGTCCCACGACACCAACCGACTTTATTTTTTTTGGGTGGTAAGTCATCAAATGACTTCTCCCGCTCTGGGCGGAGCGGAAGCGCGTGTCAGACTCTTACTGACTAAAACCCATCCGTGTTCCTTTCCTTGCCTTGCCAGGGGCGCGCACCTCTGACTTTTCGGATTCATGTGTGTATGCTTTGAGTTTGAGTACATTTCTATTTCTATAGTAAGCATGGCGATGCGGCGTACGCCGTGACGCTGTAAGAGGTCGACGGCGTTTATAGGACACCATAGCCATAGTGACCAAAATTAGGAATACAGTAAAGACCAGTGTTTCTTTCAGGCAAAATTCTCCAGGGGGGCGGCGGTTAAGAGACCTGGGGGGGGGGGGGGCGGAGTAAATAAAGGAAACAAAGTAATATTTAAAATCAATTCCAATTATTATTAATACACACATCAAAAGTGTCTAGGGATCAACATATATTTTTGCAATAACTTTTCTCCTGATTGATATTAATTAAAATTTTCTTTAAGGATTCATCAAATAAAGTGTTTTCGTTTGTCACAGTAACGATAAACCAAGTCACCTTTGCATTAATAAAGAAATTTGCCATTTTCCTAATAAAGGGATTTTTGACATTTGAACCACTAACATTAAAGTTCGAAAAAAAGACTGAAATAACAGTTTTCTTTAAAATTTTATTGGGTAACTTAAACAATTAATAATCCGTGTTTCTACCGCGAACACTAACAACACAAGAACATCGGTTTGGCATACTCAAAATGAGTTCATCCAAATCACGCTGTGGAATGGCCGCCCATGTTCGTTGCAACAACAAAAAAAGGTCTTCTTGCGACTGGATACCCTCCATATTCGGCAGAGCTCTTCTCTGTAGCATATCCCATGCATGCTCAATCGGGTTCAAGTCTGGCGACTGAGCAGGCCAGGGCAGGACATTGATGTTAGCTGCGGCGAGAGTCTGTCTTACAACTCTTGCGGTGTGCGGTCGTGCATTATCATGCATTAACTGAAATAAGGGACCGATTTGCACTTGTAGAGGAACGATGACGTCTGATACAATCGTCTCAGCATAAATTTGAGCGTTGAGGTTGCCTCTAATCCAAATCAACTCAGTTCTTCCGCCGATCCAAATACCCGCCCATACCATGATGGTTCCACCACTATAAGGATGGACTTCCTGGCAGGATTTTAATCGCTGTTGGCGTCCAGGGGTTCTCCAGTGTCGTATACGTCTTGTATCCGGTCTCATACCAAAACGAGACTCATCAGAAAAGCACACGAAACGCCATTGTTCTTCTGCCCAATTTCTGTGTTCAAGAGCCCATTGATATCGAATCCTACGATTGTGCATTGCTATAGGTGGTACCCGTAGCGGTCTTCGGGAATGAAGGTTCACTTCATGCAAGCGGTTTCTGACTGTTTGGTCGCTAATTAAGTTCCCTGAAGAGTGATGAAGCCTCACGGCTAACATCATGGCGGTTATTGTTGGAGCTCTTCGAGCTAAGATTTGAATGTATCGGTCTTGTCTCCGTGTGGTGCAGCGATACCGTCCTCCATGGCGCTCAGCCACGGTACCAGTGCTTCGGTAACGTGTCCAAAGTCGACTGATAACACTCTGACTTGTATTCAGAGCTAAAGCCACAGTACGTTGCCGGGAACCAGCTTCTATCATTCCCACGGCTCTGAGCATTTCTTCCCTGCTTAAATGACGTCGCTGCTCCATAATAACGTTGGTTTTAATCAGTAGTAGGGAAACAGTAGCACTAATAATGTCTTCAATGCGTTGTATGTTTTTATAGGGAAAATATTGACAGCTGATTTTCATCTTTTACTCGAATTTGATTCACAGTTCCTGATTCAAATTATGAAATGCACCAAAAAGGATCCATATAAATTTATAAAATCATAAATTTATTACAAAGCCACATCTCAATCTCAAGAAATCCGCATAAAAATGCTTGATCCCTAGACACTTTTGATGTGTGTATTTTAATGAATAAAAGATGCTATAAGCTGAACCAAAATTGTCAAAGTAACATAGTAAAAAGCCACGAAGAATAATATTCTTTTCAAAAATCTTATTCTTTCTAGGCGCTATTCTGGTTTCTGATTGGCTACTTTAATATGTCATGCACTACTCAATTCCTGATTGGCTGATTGAGTGCCACGTCACGTCAATAAAGGGTTTCCTTTCGGTCGGACACTAGTTTTCAGCTCTAAAATGATACCAGGTTTAAATAATTTGCTAAATTGTAGGGATATTAGTCGCGAATATACGTAAATCTGCTGTAGACGCGCGAGAGTGAGCGAGCGGCAACCTATTGCTATTGATTAAGTTCCCAACGCCCCGGGGGGGCAAAGCCCCCCCCCCCAGAGTAGCCTTACTGCCCCCCCTGTGTAGTAGTACCTGAAAGAAATACTGGTGAAGACCCATAGGTGGGAAACCCACCAATAAACCTCAAATTAATACCTAAATACTTTGGTCACCTCAAGTTTCGGATCTCAGAATCATAGGCGTGAATATAACATTCGATTCGAATATACAACATTATCGCATGCTCATAATGGTTATGATTCAGCATCAGCAATTATTATGGCCTAGAGCAGTTTCGATTTAGGCTACAATCATGTTTTTTATTGCAATATTCACACGCAAACTGTTTTTTGGGGTCAACGTCATCGGTGCATTTTGCTTGGCTATTGAAAATACTACAGTTATGTCAGCCATTTTGCTTTTGGTCTAACTGTGCTCTTACGAAATTTATAAGAATTATTTGTTTGGTTCTTGACTGGCAATCTGGCCCAAACAGTCTGACCTAGGAATGCACAGAGATTTCCTTTATGATGTAGACGAGGAGTAATGATTTTTCTAAATTCCCACAGGACATAAAGGATAGTCTAGTCTATTATATTACACATTATAAATTAAAACCGCTTTTCGTGTCTGTCTGTGACCGCATTGTTCTACTAAACTACGCGACGGACTTTAATGCAGTTTTCAACATCATTTATAAATTTTTCCGGAAGGTGTATGTATGTATATGTGTATGATTAAATAATATTAAACACAATAACAATATAATAAAGTAGTTTCGATGTTTTGAGAGGCGGGTATGGTACTAAATAGTTCGTTGACTCTTCAGACTTCTACTAGTTTATAAAACTATCTCGCCCTTAATGAAGTTGGTCAAGGCGGCCACATATACTACAACTAAGTATACATACACGATATTTATTTGCGACAGACGACAGATATGGAATGACCGCATATCGGACGACCCGACCTTTAGATAAAGTTCAAAACGTATGTAAACAAATATCTAGTCTTTGTTTGTTAGATACTGCTCTATTTTCTTGTGTAAAATTATGCTGTAAAATTCACGCACAAACATTGAGAATCGTCTTTACTTTTTGGAAAGGTACAGAATTTCGAGCAGACTGCCTCGGGAAGTATCTGTTCTGTTCAATGTCACAAATTGTCATGCTGCGGCTGTCTATCGTGACAAAGCAATGCGTGCCGAAGCTTCGTTTTACTCGCTAAAAAGTAATCGCGCTAATGCAGTGGTAACATTAGCGGCCCGCCACGTTTATTATGTATTCGGGCGATAAGTGCTACGCAGCCCGAACTATCGCGACGATAACCGATTATGGTTGGTCACATCTGCGTGTATCGTAGGTATCACTGTGCGAAGCTTCGTCACGATAGACGCAGATGCGGCCACAGCATCAGGGCATGTCGTCAATCAAAAGAATACTGCTAAATTGGACCATTTATTTACCGTTAGCGTTAGTTCAAGCACATCAACCCAAATGTTTTCAAGCTTTTCAAGCGGTCAAGCTGATTTTACATTCGAGCAGAAAGTTCCGAATCTTCTCTTCTTTCCGCTCACACAGATTAAAAATGTGAAAATCCGAAAAAACTTTTTTTTGTTTTTTTTAACGTAGTATTAAAAAAAATCTGCTGTATTATACAAAAATGCAATACCTACGCGATCAAAATGTATGGAACAGCAGATTTTTTTTTTAATAACCGACGAAAAATTTCAACGCAAAGGGGTTCAGAATCATGTACTGAATCCATGGTAACCGGCTTCGCGTCGATGACACCCTGTATAGAGCAGTGGTGGCCCAGTGGTAACGGCTCCGACTTACGAGTTGTAGGTCGTGAGTTCGAACCCAAGCAGGCGCTTTACTTTGTGTACATAATTTCATCACCACTGCTCTCAAAACGGTGAAGGAAAACATCGTGAGGAAAATGGGATGTCTTAGAATCAAAAATTCGATTTTTTTTGTATGCTATTTTTACTATGTTATCCGAGGTCATAGCCTCATATGATCTCAGACAGTAGTACCAAATCTTTTAGTGTGGTAATAACAAAGAAATTTAAAAACTCTATGTTTTTTTCTCAGGTATGACAGCAAAGCGAGCAAGTCACGCATCGACTACTATGGCGCTATGGTCAAGACGTACCAGTTGGCTGCTTCGGCATACAAGCCTTTTGGTACCTCTATCAAGGTTGGTATTTTAACTATTTGTCAGTTTCCAAAAGTTCTTTTGATTTTAGCTGTAGGATGTGTTATTTCCGGGATATACTTCAGTTTCTGCACGTCTAATTCCCAGATTGTTTTATTTCGGACTTAATGCCACCAGGCATTCCAACCTTATATCCATTCCCAAAAAGTACAAATTAAAAAGACAAAGGAATATCAGTCTTTCCCGTCGAAAATGTACAGTAAAAGTTTTGCCAGATGGCTAAGTCTAGGGTGCGCTGAACATAAGTTATAAAGTTAGTATTTGTTACTGATACAGGCGTTTTCGTTGTTAGTATCCCGAAAATGGTTCCAAAGAATAAATATGATCTAAATCAGTGCATGTTCTTTTGAGTTTTGCAAATTTTCTTTCCTTCTATTTCTATCTGTAGCATGCACATGCACAACTATCATAAGAGCGTGCATCCAAAAAGTTGGCAACGTCGCAAATAGCTGTCAATATTTACCTGTTTTAATTAATTTGGCAATATTACTTTATGGAAATAAGAAATATGGCTAACTAGAGAACTAGAATCATCATCATCATCATCAGCCTATTAATGTTCCCACTGCTGGGACACAGGCCTCCTCTCTGTGAGAGGGAGTGGGCCGTAATCTACCACGCGGGCCCAGTGCGGGTTGGTAGATGTCACATGTCTTCGAATTTTTGGTTCTAATACATGCCGGTTTCCTCACGATGTTTTCCTTCACCGTTTTGAGAGCAGTGGTGATGAAATTATTTACACAAAGTAAAGCGCCTGCTTGGGTTCGAACCCACGACCTACACCTCGTAAGTCGGGGCCGTAACCACTGGGCCACCACTGCTCTACGAGAACTAGAATACTGATAATGAATTGCAATTATAACACTGAATTTGATGTTGTAACCGTTTTAGGTATAAAAAAGGGATTTGAAAGGATTCCAAATAGCTTTTTTACATCTAAAACTAAATATTCGGTGTCACGATATTAATTTTTACATTTCTTAATCAATATTCTAGTTCACTAGTTATAGTGTGCGTTTTGTCTAAACTAGCCGGTACTTTCAACGCGTGTTGCCGTCGCGAAAAGTTCCGGCTAGTTTAGACAAAATGCACATGAGATTGCAATAGCGAGATGATTTGTGATGAGATGAGCGGCCAACTTGTTCCACACGCACTATAGCCATATTTATTATTTCCATTAATTAATATTGCCAAATTAATCAAAACAGCGAAATTTTTTATTATAAAAATACTCTTAAAACCCATATTAAACATGAAGCTCGTCATTCACAGATCGCGCCAGTCACGACAGAGGAAGTCCTCAACCAGGACACGTGTCTGCAGGTGAACGGAACTGATGATAACTCCATTGGAATTCAGACTGTTCTTCCTGATATGACTGATTTCAAGTTTATTGGTAAGTTCTAATCTTTTCCTCTAAAAGTTTGTCCGTGGAGTTTCTTGCCCGTTCTTCTCCATAGGAACCTACTACGCCTTGGAATGGGCAACTAGCTTCATCTTTCCGACTGACCGACCCCTTGACAATTCAAAAGTGCCTGTAATTTGATTATTTGAAATAAATGCTTTGAGTTAGTTTGAATTAATGAAAGAAACATGAAAATGGTAAGTTTTCTAAATTCTACAAATGTTGAATAGACGCATTGGTGGAAATGGGCATCACGATGACCGATGCAGCTTGAACGGTTTAAAGGGCTGGTAAAAATTCGTTGTATACAAAATTATCTTTAATTCAATAACAATAGCGTATATTTTACAGTAGTTTTTAAAATGATTGTCTGTTTTGTTTTATGTGGTGTTCAAAAAAGTGTTTAAATAAAATAACAAAAAATATACCCAAGTCATGCGAATATTTTGGCACTCGGCGTCGAGTTAAGTGCCAGCATTAAAAAGTATTTGCAGATTTTAGCAATGCGATTTTAATTACTTAATTTTCTTTTTGTTACTCGATTACTCCGCTGATTATGAATTGATTGTGATGTTTATTTCTTGTTTGGTAGGTCATATTTTCTGAAGCCTACCAAATAAAAAAAAATGGCGTAGGTAGTTTTTGAGTTAGCTTTAATAATACGTATTTTTCCTACTTAGATGCTATAATAAGTTCTGGTCACTGTTATTTACATTGCAGATAGTGATACTCGAATTTGTATGCGGTAGGTACGACAGCAAAAAAATAAAAAATTAAAACTTTATACAAAAAAAAATAAAAAACAACGAACTTTAAAAAAAAACACCTTTTAAAATAACTTTGATTTCGGAAGTCGATGGCAAAAAACGAAAATTCAATACCAAAAACACCGACTTCCGAAATTAAAGTAATTTTTCAATTTGTAGTGTTTTTTTCGGAAGTCTGTGTTTTTTTCCGGAAGGGGTAGGCAAGACAGGGGTTCGTAATACGTCCCTATTTATAGGTGATGTGCCTGTTTTATTAACTGGATCCAAATCCAGACACCCTCAACATCCTTCTACAGAGCATTCTATTGGTAAAGGCCAATAACATTTTGCTCGACCTGGGGATCAAACCACAAAAATCATTGCGGAGCAGTCGCGCTAGAAAGAAAGAGATAAAGAAAGACAGATAGAAAGAAAGAAAGAAAAAGAAAGAAAGTAAAGTATTTATTTGGGCTCGCACAGGAAGATCAGACTAAATATCACTTTTATAACATTACTACAGTGATCAAAGTAATAAAATTGTTTATCTATTACAGGTACAGAAACGATGCAAGATTCTGACGTGTCAAAATGGCAGTTCATACAGACCATCGGTCAGAAGTTGAACAAGTACACCATGTGGATCAAATACAAGAAGTCTTTGAAACTCAGGGGCGAGTCAGTGCCCATTCCTGTCAGGTAATAGAACATTATACAAGTGGCGATTTATTGTATGCTAATTTAGCAGAATTTACTTGACATTTCTTTCCAATTTTCTTGAAATATTTTTCCGTTCCGTGGCTAAGCATTTAACTTCTTCACTACGCGTCCCAGATTTGAATCAGGCACGGATAAAACCTTTGTACAGTTTATAAAAAAACTTTTTACAAAAAAAGAACAACCGACTTCCAAAAAAGACACTACAAAGTCAAAAATAACTTTAATTTCGGAAGTCGGTGTGTTTGGTTTTGAACTTTCGTTTTTTTGCCACCGACTTCCGAAATTAAAGTTATTTTTGACTTTGTAGTGTCTTTTTTGGAAGTCGGTTGTTCTTTTTTTGTAAAAAGTTTTTATTTTGCACTTTTTAGTGCTATGTAAATAACAGTGATTGGAAGTTATCATTATATCATCCATATAAACTAAGTGGGAAAAATACGTATTAATGAAGCTAACTCAAAAACTATCCAAGTAAAGTTAATAAAATTGATATGGGACCACCTCGGGAGCATACCCTTTCAAACAAAAAAACAATTTTCAAAATCGGTCCACAATTGACGGAGAAATCGCGTAACAAACATACAAAAAAAAAAAAAAAAAAAAAAAAAAAAAAAAAAACATACAGACGAATTGAGAACCTCCTCCTTTTGGAAGTCGGTTAAAAAGTTCTTTTGGGTCTGGGTTTTTCGAGCATGTAAACACAATGTAGCCACAAAGTATTTGCGTCTCTAAATACATCCATAATGCAGGAGAAATTCATACTGTGGAGCAGATAATAATATCAAGAGGAAAGGAAGAATTCCGTCCGCCTCTGTACATTTGTGTGCTTAAAGTGTTAAATAAATAAATAAATAAATAAATTGAGGCCGCGAGAGCAAGAACGGTCTAATTAATTTTTTAACAAAAAATATTGTTAGTGGACCTATCGGTGTTAAGAAGATGTTTTTTAAAAAAGCAAATTGGCCTAACATTGATTTTTCGAGCCACCAAGAGATGGCGTTAGTACCATATTGATTGCATTAAAATATTTATTCAGTTTAATTGATTATCTCATTAAGAGTAAGACAAATCAGTAGTCGGTCGTTCTTGCTCTCGCGGCCTCAATTATAAACAGTAATGGGTAATCTTCCAGGTGGTACGAAGACTAAAACACGGTAACTAGATAATAGTGAACTGTAATACAAGATTTTACAAAAAAAAAAAAAACAGACGGTCAACTGGATTTGGATCGTTAATGGCGAGAATGAATATGCAAAAAGCTCAGTAATCAGTGTGGCGGACGATGACGCAGTGGAGTGCCGGCCGGTGCGCTCGCGCTGGTCGAGCGCCCCCTCCGCACCTCCCGCCCGCGGTCGGCCGGCGCGGCGTGATATTCTCGACAATTATTATTATAGAATAGAATTTCTTTATTTCGGACACAAATACCCATATAGTGTTAGTAACATACAAAAATTAACTTATTGCCTAGTGTTAGTATAAATCAACCTCCGTACAAACTGCTGTACAATTGGCGAGCCGAAGCTCTCGGCTACAGTTTTCAGGATGCTGTTCCGACTGCCCCTCACTCTCCTCAGTAGCGACGCAGTTTTATCCATAGAAGTCGTCGGTGCGGGCTTGCGCAAACATTTCCGACGCGCTACAGTAACGAGGCAACCTCAACAACATCCTGAAAGCATTATTATATTGGACGCGCAGGACATCCAGCGATCTCTTAGTATAATTGACCCATAGATTTCCCGTGTACAAACTTTGGCAATAAGCCTTGAAAAGTGTTACTTTTACTTGGTCTGTGCACCGCGCAAATCTACGGGACCACATATATTATAACGTTTTCTTTTAATTTCCTAGGTATGAGATGAAAGGCTACAACTCCCTCCTGGGCTCTCACTACGACCACTACTACATCGATTACGTCGACTACGATGTGGAGGACATCGACCCCGCCATCTTTAACATTGATTCTTGTAAGTACCACCCACTCTTAATCTTTTAGATTACATGCACTTTTGCGCAAATTTTTTTTTCACAATTTGTGCAATTTATTTCATCACCACTGCTCTCAAAGCGCACGCTTTTCGTGAGTTTGAAGCTTTATTGTTCTATTGTACGGACATGAGCTTTGTTTTACACGGAGAAGATATACCACATGCTTACTACGTGCTCATGATTTGTAACAATAGATCCATCTTCAATACGGTTATAAACAACAGATGATATCGTGAGATGTTATTAATTCCTCATTTCCTTTACTGTGTCAGTGGACAATAACTAACGAAGACAGACTAAAGTACGTGACTGAATGTATTAATTGTCTTGTACTGAATAATTATGTACATAATGGGCATTATTATAAGGCTAAAAGTCACCCAAAGGGCCAATGGAGAGGACTATGCTTGGAGTCTCCGTAATCGAATCAGAAATGAAGCCCGAAGAATTGCCAAACTTAAGTGGCAGTGGGCAGGGCACATTGCTCGTAGAACAGATGGCCGATGGGGCCGAAAGGTTCTGGAGTGGCGACCGCGTATCGTATAGTAAGACGTTGGAAGGCCTCCCACAAGGTGACTGATGAAGGCCGCAGGAATCCGCTGGATGCAGTAAGCACAGAACCGGTCGAAGTGGCGGTGCTTGAAGTCCTACGTCCAGCAGTGGACGTCTTTCGGCTGAAATGATATGTCCGTTTCAACCGCTCGGCCACCTCATAAAATTTGATGAAACTTTGCAAGGAATTAGTGGTAATTTGTTACTATACACACCTCTTTTCCTGAATTTGTTGCAAAAAAAACTAAAGCGCTACGACCAAAAATAGTTGGCCGCTAGAACCGCCACTTGCCGTAGTCATCGCCTGTGATTACACAGAAACTAAACAATGCAGATAGGCGAATGATGCATTAAAAGAAAGGTCTTAATTTGTTGTATTTGTTGCAAAAATAAAAAAAATAAAAACTTAAATTTACAAAAAGTTATGCTATATTTAGTTTCCAGGTTAAGGGTAGGTAGGTGTCTCACCGTAAATATTTGCAAATTAGCAACTAATTGTCCATACACATTAGCCCCTATTAATTTGATATGTATGGTGAGATACCTACCTATTCTTAACCTGAAAACAAAATATATCATAACATTTTGTATATTTACGTTTTGATGTATTTTTATTTTTGCAACAAATACAAAAAATTAAGAATAGAATAGAATAGAATAGAATAGAATAGAATAGAATAGAATAGCATTTATTTGCAAATATGGGTTATACATAAGTAGGTAGTAGTAGGTTTTCATAGAGTTCTGCCATATTTCACCATTCGGCATGCAAACATTTTCATTATATAAAATTGTTACAAACAAACAATTTATTACATTAAACATTATTATAAAAGGAACATTAAATTAGTTATGTCATTCTCATTAAATAAAATTATTAAAATTCAAATATTCATGAAAAAACAAAACAATTAAATTGTCAGTAACAGTAGGTATATACAAGAAATACAGATCGTGGTCCGAATATAAATAAACAAGCAAACATCAAAATTCCAGGTCATAGATAACACATCATAAATAATCCATAAGCAAAACAATAATTAATTAATTAAAAATTCGAGGTAGTCTGATAAAAATTGTCCGTTAAAAACTCAGTTACACTGTAATATGCTTTATCTATTAACAATTTACGAAGTGTACTTTTGAATTGCAACGTTTTCAAGTCTTTCCATGCACTTGGTAATTTATTATAAACAACTGGGGCCATGCAATAAATACTTTTGCGCATCATAGTGGTTTGACACGGTACATTATTTAATTTTGAATTGTCACGTCTGTTTCTTGGGTATACATCGGACAAACGTTCAAAACGATTTGGATTGTTCTTCACAAACATAGCCACTTCAAGAATATAGATACACGGAAGGGTCAATATGTTGTACTGCTTGAAATATGGCTTGCAAACTGTCGGTGGTTTTTAGTTTAAACATTGACCGGAGACATCTTTTTTGAGCCTTAAATGCTGTCTCTTTGTCGGTGGAGTTCGCCCAGAAAATGACACCATAGCGTAAAGAAGATTCAGCAATACCGTAGTACGCCGCAAGAAGTGTTTTTGTATCCACTATGGAGGATAGTCTATGTAAAGCAAATGCAGACGAACTTAATTTTTTACACAACCTGTCAATATGTGCTTTCCAGTTTAAGAGGGTTTATTCTGAAAGTTGGCAACGTCGCAAATAGATGTCAAATATTTCGCTGTTTTGATTAATTTGATAATATTTCTGTATGGAAATAAAAAATGTGGCTAACTAGCGAACTAGAATATTGATTATGAAATGCAACAATTAATATCGTAACACCGAATAGTTAGTTTTAGATGTAAAAAAAGTGTTTGGAAACTTTCTAAATGCCTTTTTTACACCTAAAACGGGTACAACATCAAATTCAATGTTATAATTGCAATTCATTATTAATATTCTAGATAGTTAGTTAGCCACATTTCTTATTTCCATACAGTATTATTTCCAAATTAATCAAAACAGGTAAATATTTGACAGCTATTTACGACGTTGCCAACTTTTAGGATGCACCCTCTTAAACTGCAGTCTATTTGTAATCCTAAAAATTTGGTATCAGTTACTTCATCAATGTCGTTATTTTTGTAGTGTATATTAAGGTTAGGTACACGAGGCATACGTTGTCTAAAGTGCATTATCATAGTCTTACTTAAATTTATATTCAAATTATTCTTATCTAGATATTTAATCAAATTGTCAAGAGAATCATTTATGTCCGTTTCACATGTATTTACGTTTTTACACGGGATCGTAATGGTACTATCATCAGCAAACATAGTCAAGGGATGTTCAATGGACGTGGGCATATCATTCACATATAATATAAATCCAAACGGGCCCACAACGCTTCCCTGTGGAACACCGAATGTAATTTTGCGTTCTCGTGACCGTGATATCTCTTCATGTTTATTAATTACATTGATGCGACTAATTTCGGTTATCTGTGTTCTGTTTTCTAAATACGACTTCATTAGTTCGAGTACGTTGCCTCTTATGCCGTAGGCTTCTAACTTATTTAACAATGTATTATGATGGACATAATCGAAAGCCTGCGTCATATCGCAAAATATGGCACATATGGGGAATCGTTTATCCACACTTCTAATAATCGGAAACAAAAAGTCATAAATTGCCATATCGATGGTTCTATGCTGCCTAAATCCTTTTTGTTCTTCACATAATATGTTATTCTTTTCACTGAAATTAGCTAACTGTTTGTAAATGTACTTTTCGAATACCTTTGAGATGACTGGTATGAGTGAGATGGGTCTATAATTTTCCATCAAGTCCTTATCTGCTTTCTTAAATAGAGGTTTAATTATGGATATTTTTAATGCTTCTGGATATACACCCGTACATATATTGAGGTTGATTAAGTGGCTCAGATGACTGCATATCTCGACTGATACTGACTTTATTATTTTAGTGGCGATCCCATCAAAACCCACACTACCAGTGTTTTTTAATGACATTATTAATTTATGTATGTCGTGTGGTGTACTGGGAGCCATAAACATTGATTTAGCACTTCTTGAATTAATGGATGCTTTTGGTTTATATTCAGCATCTAATTTTGGATGAATTTTATCGACAAAAAAGTCATTAAAAGCATTAGCGATATCCAATGGTTTGTGAATAGTTCGATTACCCATTCTTAGTCTTTCAATTTGCTGTTTAGGGATATTGTTATTTGTCCGATTAATTATTTGCCAAGTGGTCTTAGATTTATTTTTTGATTGTTGTATTTTGTAATTATTCTGTGCTTTCTGTGTTAGATTAATAATTTTACTGTACAATTTAGAATAAGTAGCAAATTTATTTTTATTTTCATGGTTAGGATTCAATCTAAATTGCCATAAGAGTTTTGTTTTTTTCTTACTGCACAATTTAACACCCTTTGAAAGCCATTTGGGCTTATTAAATGTGTTTATTTTGATTTCCTTGAACGGGAAGCATAAATCATAGAACAATTTAAACGTGTTGATAAACTCATTATAAGCCAAATTAGGATCTTCAGTTAGATATATCTCTGAAAATTTGAGATTGTTTATACAGTTTTTAAATTTAGTTATATTTTCGTTGCAGTAATCCCTTCTAGTTATATGCCAGTATTTTATTCTACATACAGTGGGTACTGGACATTGAAGCAGCTGAGCTGTATGGTCTGACAATGCAAATTCCAAGACGTCTGTTTTCACAGATTTTTTAAAGTTATGCGCAAAATTATCTATACATGTCTTACTAGCCATTCGAGTCGGTTGTTTAAGAGCAAGTTTTAAGTTGTAATTTAGTAACATACACTCCAGTGCAACTGAATTTCCATTCGGTTTTAAAATATCGATATTAAAATCGCCTGCAATAACAATATTCTTATTAAGCCGGTTGGATACATCTTTGAGTAGCAATTCAAGTTTATTAAAACATTCAGTTATATTCTTAGTATTTGGTACTCTATAGAGACATATGATTATCAATTTATAATTAATTAGCTCAATACCACAACACTCAAAAACCCCTGCTGATGACAATCTAGCTATTTGAGGTATTTCTTTCCATTGGTGACAATTACTAACAATAATACACGCTCCCCCTCTCTTTTTATCCTATCTACTATAACATGCAGCCAAGCTGTAGTTTGGTATGCATAGTTGTTTTTCGAGTCCCTTCATGATGAAATGCTCGGTAATACATACTACATCCACATTTATATTTTTATCACAAAGTTCATTTAAACATACCGTAAGTGCATTTGATTTATTTAACAAACCTGCAATATTTTGGTGTAGAATACTAATAAAATTATTGGAGAAAAAACAATTCTTTTGGCTCATTTAATGTATTAATAAGCGTGTTTTCCTCTAGAATTTCCAGTTGAAGGTTGTACAAGTCCTCAAAGATAGTTCTCACGGCGTAGTCTTTTAAAGCTCCCGATCTTGTATACGTAGAATGATGATAGCTTAGGTTCAAATTAGAGTCCAGGATATAAGCGTATTGATGCGTAAAATTGTCTAAACATAGCATGTTATTGAAAGTTTCTAGTCGTGAATTATATAAAATATTGAAGTTATTGTTAAATTTAAAAGTTGGCAATGCAATAATTATATTTGTGTTCTGCATATCCAGCAATGTGTTTTTCATGTATGTTATTATGTCAAAGTAACATTTTGTAGTTTTAAAATCTTCCTCGCCGATCATAACTATATAGTAATCATTCTTAGTATAATATCTGAGTTTTATCTGAATATCACGTAAAAGATGCATAATACTTGCGCCCGGTGTAAGATAATGACATATTTGATATCTGTCCTGAAAATAATCTTCTGCTAAACCTAATATATTCTTATTAGTTTTATAAGTACTAATAATACATAGGTTATTGTTCAATTTATTGTTGTTTGTTTGTGTATTCTGCATTGTCCCTTGTACATTCGCAGCTTTCGTCGCCATCTGTGGACTGGAATGTGTACTAATATTTTGCTGTCCATCATCACTTTTAGTCACTTTTTCTGTCATTGATAAGCCCGAATCAGTTTGCGTTTCTTTATTATTACACCCCGCTTTTTTGGTTTGTTTTTTCACCGTCTTTTTAGGTGTTGGAGATTTAGATGTACTTGTACTAGCTATTTGTTTATAGAGGGAATTCTTCCGACTTAGATTTTCAATTTCCTTCTTTAGGTTTGCGTTTTCAAGACTTAATGCGTCTTTTTGCACCACATAATTTCATTGTGAGCTCCTCAATTTGTTTCTTTAATTGAGTAACTAAATCAATTTCATCATCCGATAAATCTGGCATACTGCATGCAGTGCCATCTAGAGTGGAATTTGCAACACTGTCATGTAAGTTAATATCGGTGGTCGAACGCGCGCGTGCGCGTCTCATGGTGACGTTTTTGGTTCCGCTCATAGTTCAGCTATTTGTCGCTTGATGTCTTTTAAGTGAAAGTCGATAAAACAGTTAAACAACAGTTAAAAAACAGATAAAACAGTTTAGGCTTTAGTTCAGCTACTGTCCGCTTGAAGCGCTGACAAGAATTTTAAATTGTAGAAAGAAAAAACCGTCATCCCTTATCGTTCACCATAGTTTTATCACAATAAAAAAGTATGTAATGTCACTGCTTAGCGATGAACAGAACTTACTGATGCGACGTAGAAAAATTTTCGTGGTAATATTTGGTAGAATTGTACTTTAATTGTTTATGCACTGTCACTTTGTTTATAACGTTTGTTTACATCTAAACTGAGATTGTTCTTCAAAATAACACTTGTACGATACATTTATCGGTTAATGTTCACTTTAACTCACAATACGTAATTACTAATTTGGTATTTAAAATTAAATCAATTTAAAAAAACTTTCGGTGAGGAACTCAGTGTTTACGCGACGGCAGCGCCATCTGTTAAGACCTTTCTTTTGATGCATCATTCGCCTATCTGCATTGTTTAGTTTCTGTGTAATCACAGGCGATGACTACGGCAAGTGGCGGTTCTAGCGGCCAACTATTTTTGGTCATTGCGCCTTAGTTTTTTTTTGCAACAAATTCAGGAAAAGAGGTGTGTATAGTAACAAATTACCACTAATTCCTGACAAAGTTTCATCAAATTTTATGAGGTGGCCGAGCGGTTGAAACGGACATGAAATGATGATGATACTTATGTTGTTTGTCGTACTTACTGAAGCTTGTATATTTATTTATTGGTCAATCAATCTTCCTAGCCTTTTCCCAACTATCTTGGGGTCGGCTTCCAGTCTAACCGGATGCAGCTGAATACCAGTATTTTACATGGAGCGACTGCCTATCTGACCTCCACAACCCAGTAACTGGGTAATACGATACCCCTTGGTAAGACTGGTGACAGACTTTCGGGCTTCTGACGGCTCGTAACGACTGTCAAAGATCCACAAATGACAGCCGGGACCAACGGCTTAACGTGCTTTCCGAGGCACGGAAGAGTCTCGATATGTAAAGATGGTCGCCCATCCACTGACCAACCCCGGCAAGCGTAGCTTAACCTGATGGATCAACCCGTGCGGCTTGTTATTACTTAGCCACGAGCTCCTCCGAGTATATTTATTTATAAAAGAAAAATAATAATTGTAAAGCACCTTAAAATATAGGGCTACGCGACATGTTCATCATCATGTCAGACATAGACTATAACATCCGGTCCTGTGCTTCCCGCATTCAAGAATCTTTTCTATTTCGTTGAACTACCTTGTGGACTCTTCCCAAAGACCTTCCGCCACTTCAGAACTCTTCAGAGCTCTTCAAGCTATTCGTTCTACGACCAATACTTCAAATGAAACCATAACATCAACAAAAGTAGTGGCGGCATAGTGGTTACCACGAAGCTACCACTGCTGTTGTGTTACTTACGAGTTGTAGGTCGTGTGTTCCCATCCAGCCAGGCGTTTTACTTTGTGTAAATAATTTCATCACCACTGCTCTCAAAACGGTGAAGGAAAATATCGTGGGAAAGCATATCCTAGAACCAAAATCTCGAAGACATGTGACATCTACCAACCCGCACTGGGCCCGCGTGGTAGATTACAGCTCACTCCCTCTCACAGAGGAGGCCTGTTTACCTACCAGCAGTGGTAACATTATAGGGCTGATTTTGTATGTATGTATAATATCAACAATATCATAGAACATTTTGTATTACAGCAATGAAGTGCTCTTCGTTCCCTGGTCCCGGCAACCGGCACTACGCGACCTTCAACCCCATGATGGAGTACATGCATCCTGGCAATGATGAGCATGTGCAGGATGAGTTTGACAGGTGAGAGCATCTTTTAGACTTTGCTTTAAAGATCTGAAAGTTTGATTTAGGATTTTCTAGATTTACAGGAAATAGAACAAACTGAATAGTATAATGTGTTTTAAACACATAAAATATGTAAAAAAACCCTGTCTGATCCGAAAAGGGCACATAGGTATTGCAATAACGTCACCAAAAAGTTTTTTTTAAATTATTATTGAAAATAAAAAGTAATTGCTATTTAAAATTCACCTTACTTACCGGAGAATTTAGGCGTGATATAATGTTATATATAAAACCTGTGATTATTAACCAATTTTTTCTTTAATTCTAGGTTCAAGAAGAAGCACAGCAAGCAGTACGCCACTGATGTAGTACACGAGAAGAGATTGAACATCTTCCGACAGAACCTGAGGTAAATAACAATATCTGGTCAACCGAGCTCTGCTCGGGGTGAAAATATAAACATATCGTCCAGGTACACCAACGTTTTATCAGATTTCCCTAAACCCCTAAATTGCAACTTTCATCGAAATCGTCGAAGTTTATGCTTTATGTATGTATGTATGTATTTATTGTATATGTAAAGTACACCACTGACTACCTGCAGTATTGTCTTTCGTTCTTACTTTAATCCATCCAAAGGTTGTCTGTAAAAGATCGCTTTTACCGATAAGACCGCCCATTGTGTCACCCTATGTAAAATTTCTAAACCTATGTCTGTAATTTTTATGGTGTACATAATAAAGAGTATTCTATTCTATTCTATTCTATTCTATCGTTGGAGCCGTTTTCGAGATTCAGATTATATATATACATAATATATACAAGAATTCCCCTAAGTTATTAGATTATGTCGTTCGACACCATCATATTGATTATCTGAGAATGCAGTAAGATGTCTTCAGATTAGAATCTCTGGATTTCTAGAGATGTATACCTAGTTAAACACGAGCGGCGTCGCAAGTCCTACGTTCGATTCATACGTCGAGCAAAGTATTATTAGGTTTTTCATCTGGAATTTCTCATCAGCAGCGCGGAGTCTGGATTTGTGCCCGGTTGGTGGCAATAGGCTCTCCCCCTATTACATGGGACTTAAACATGGCGTGACGTTATGTGTTATAGTTAAACAACATGACTGCAATATTACACTTGCACCACATATCACGAAATGCATTTAAGTTAATTAAAACTCCTAGTCTGTTCAGAACATCTGTGAAAGATCTGGGTGGCCCGGGGATTTCTGTTCTAATCTGGGTGACGCCTGTGCATTCAAAGAGCACGTGCGCGACGGTCTCCTCAGCCTCCATGCACACAGCACAGAGGACTGTCCGTGATGCCTATTGTGTGGAAGTGTTTGTTTAGCGAGCAGTGTCCCGTGATGGTCCCCGTCACCAGGCGCAGGCCGTTCCTGTCGGCATGGGGTCTCAATTCGAACAAATTATAATTAGTCTTGAAAAAAGATCATAGATGGCAGCATAGGTAACACTGGGGTTGCGGATAAGTCCTAAGGGGAAACCGTGGCCCCGGTCTAGGCAAGAGAAGGAACACGGGTGGGTTTTAGTCAGTAAATGTCTGACACGCCCTTCCGCTCCGCCCAGAGCGGGAGAATTCATTTGATGATTTCCCACCCACAAAAAAAAAAAAAGCATAGGTCACAATTATGAAATTAACAGTCACTAAAAAGCGATAAACGGAAGATTTTGGCTGAAGATTAGTAAAAATCAAAACTTCCTTGTTTAATGCTGATTTATCTATTGTAACTCATAAATCTCGTATGTTCAACAAAAAAAGATAAAACCTTTTTGTTTAGGGCTCTTTGCAATAGATGGGGTTTTACTCAATTTGTCATAACTGTACCACATTTACGCTGTAGCCAGTCAATAGCCCGACCTAGGGAGGGTCATTTCTTTATATGGGATTGGGTATCTGTACGTAGTATTATATTATCTGTGCTGTCGATGAGCCCGCTATCCAAGGATGGGATAGCTTCCTTGGACTGCCTGCAGCCCAGTTTCGAGGTCCGTCAGTACTCGCTTGTGTGTGGGTGATCTCCTGTAGCCACCTGCTTATTTGGTTGAAGGGAATGGGTACGATAGGCTCAAGTCCACAGACTGCTGTGCTGGATCCTCGTCTAGCAACTTTGTCAGCTGTGTCGTTGCCTAGCGATCCGCTGTGTCCTTTTATCCATTGCAGTGTCACCGTGTTGCGGCTAGATACCTTTTCTACCTTTATTGTAACGTAAAATTACGTTACAATAAATTATTATTTCGTTTATTAATTTTGATTCATAGTCATTTACATTTTTAAATATTTCTTTAAAAAAAAGATACAAAAAATTGTTATTCTTTTAATCCATTTTATAAACATATTATTTATATTTTTAAATATTTTTATGAAAATACTGTTTAAAAAAAACATTTAAAAATATAAAAAAAATTGTCTCCCATCGGCATCAGGAACAGGGTCCAAGCTGCCGGTGGTCAGGGCTCTAGAGAGAGGAACCTCCTCACTATGCGTGCCGTGTCTAGGAGTACTGCTTTCTGAATCAAGCCCTTAACCCAGCCGCGCAATGAGAGCCTCCTGAGGTGTTGGTCGAGGCTCTCCGCTATTATGCCATTGGCCGTCACGACTATCGGCACAATGACTGCTGTATCCACATCCCACATGTCGACAATTTTTTTTTTTTTTTACGTCTTTGACATTTCTCGGGACCCTAGGGTCCCGGACCTTTGGAAGGCGTACGAGGGGCTGAAGCCAACTCGCAGAGGCCCATTAGACGTGTTTAATGAAACGAGGCACTAACCGACGATTATCCCTGTCTGCACTATGCTAGTGCACCCAAGGACAACCCCCGGTTAGTGCAGGACTAATTGCTGGATATGAAAAAAAAGATATTGGTTTTTGGGTTTGGATGGGTAAGTGAACTGGTTATTTAGAACTATGGAAAGACTATGGCCCCTGCCTGACCAATATTGTATATAAAAAACACAGGTAAAATGGCAGGGGGTGACTTGCACACTCAATAATTGGCCTCCGAACGGTCACTAGCTTATTAATAATTTAATATTATTAATAATTTCATCCACAGATACATCTACTCTCACAACCGCGCCGGCCGTACCTTCACGATGGCTGTCAACCATTTGACAGACCGCACTGACGATGAGCTGGCTGCACTGCGCGGGAGACGGTACTCTGGACCTAACGCAGGTAAATAACCTCAAAAACCACAGATACCTCAATTGTTATAAAGTCTCTTTTTTAATGTCTGTGACTAAATTGACATTTCCAGTGTAACCTGTTTTTGGCAGTTTTACGAGAATCGGATTTTTGCCGTACAAGACGGTTTTTCGTTGTAATAATAGTAGGTACGGTATGATAATCGATCTTCAAATTTTTGCAGTGATAACTTCTTTAGCGGCTTTGTGCACCATTTTTGGGATGGGTAAAAAATTTAAAACTTGCGTCAGAACACGTGACCTGATCGAAAATTCGTAAGACGGAGGGAGAGTAGAAATGCACAACGTTAATGTTTTTGTTGACAGCGCACTCTGTTATATCTTTTTGGATTTTTTAAATGGAGCTACAGCTTTCGTTCTTGTACTGACAGCAAGCCACATAAATTCCTGACATTTTCGTTAGATAGCGTTACTTACTTAGTTTTCACTACAATCGGCAGTCCCAGACTGCCCCGATGATTATTTTTTTCGACTTCTGGGCTTCTGACGACCCGTAACGACTGTCAAAGATCCACGCGAGTAAACTATCTGTATTAATTTGTTCTTGGGGTCGGTTTTCTCTACCATTCTTCATTGTCAACCGTCACACTGTCATTCACTCGGTGTATCCGCTGAACTGTCGATCGAGCCTTTAGAAACCGATAGCAATAGAAATTCTATTGTGTCTCGTTAGTGACAGTTAAGCATGTATTCCCGTTGTCCCCGTTAAAGTTGACAAATGAAATTTAATAAAATAATTTGAATTACTTGCCGTTGTTTTCCGTTGTCCATGTACGGTGTTCAGGTTCACGTTAATTTATTGTAATATATTATTTTATTAAATTCCGCTTGTCTCCTTTAACGGGGATATTTCTACGGGGACAACGGGAATACAACATTCACTCACCATAAATGAAGTTTTAAATAAAAATACTATTTGTTCCAGGTCTCCCGTTCCCGTACAGCCAGTCGCTGATAGAGGAGGAGTCAGACAAATTGCCAACTGAACACGACTGGAGACTGTTTGGAGCTGTCACACCTGTTAAAGGTAAGACTAACATAATTTAACCAAACCATCGACCCACAACAAATAGTTTCGATGGCCTGTTGTTATTTTAAATTGGAATAAAGGATAAATAGATTAGGTTTCTGCCAATCGGAGCGCCGAACGCGGTCGATGCGTATGGTCGAGATGGTTAAATAAAACTCACACTATGCCATCTGTACAGCGCACAGTGAGTCACTTAGAACAAGCTAGGTGGACAAAAATATTTTATCGTACATATTACTTTTGTTGACGATCAACTTTCGTATTTTATTGTTTTAATTACCATTGACCTTCCTTTTTTCATAAACAAAAACTCTGTAAATATTTCACACAATTATTGTTTGGCATTGTGAAGTCAGCATCCTCCATTTTTATTTTACATAAGGTCACTACTCAAAAAGTAAAAATTGAATAAAATGAAAAATAATAAAAGTTTTTTTTTGAATATTCATTGTTAATGGTCGGTATCTATTCTCTTCCAATTCTCCTCTGTCAACCGACACACTGTCGTTCACTCACCTTAAATGAAGCTGTGGTCACATGCCCGTGGATGGCATTGTATACAGGGTGTCAGGGACATCGACGCGAAGCCTGTTACCATGGATTCAGTACATGATTCTGAACCCCGCTGCGTTGAAATTTTTCGTTGGTATTTTTTTTTTTAATCAGCTGTTCCATACATTTTGACCGTGTAGGTATTGTAGTTTTCTATGAAACAGCAGATTTTCAAAATCATGTACTGAATCCATGGTACTTTAGTGGTATGAGGAACAGCGTGTAAAGTAAAGTTCACTCATCCACCATAGAAAAGGGAGGATCCTCCGACCAGACGGGTGTTGTATCTGGCGGGCAACTGCCCGTGAGTTGATTTCGGATAGTCTTATCTATGTTTTTCGCTCGGTAAACTCTAACTGCGCGATGCAGGAATTGTGTGACGTCATGTCTTTGCTGCATAGTTCGTATGTGGCGGTGTAACCGCTACAGTACGACACAACTTAGATGTAGCATCGGCAAAATTCGTAAAACCGATCACTATCCGAACTGAGTGCGCCTTCAAAATCGCCAATCTTTATTACTGCTTCAGGTGAAAATAATCTTTCGAAAACGCAATAACTTGTAAAGTCTTATAGCCAAATACATACGTAAAATTGAAATGAATGAATGAAAATTTTCAAATCTATGCTACATCTAAGTTGTGTCGTACTGTAACAGGCTTCGCGTCGATGTCCGTGACACCCTGTATTATTGTGATGTCGCTGCAAAATCAAGGCGATACGCTGAGCTTTGTGTGTCTATTATTTTTAAATTATTTGGTTATTTTGGTATATTAATGTTTTTTAATTTTTTCACAGATCAGTCAGTATGCGGTTCTTGTTGGTCGTTCGGTACGACGGGTGCGGTGGAAGGCGCGTTGTTCCTGAGCAACGGGGGGAAGCTGGAGACTCTGTCGCAACAGGCGCTCGTCGACTGCTCTTGGGGGTCAGTACAGTAGTAGCTGTTAGACAATGCAACTGGACATAGACTAATTTTTGAACAGACATAAACTGAAACAGCTGTCAAAAATGTAAATTGTTATCCTACTTCCTACTATATATATATTTAATCACTAGCTTCTGCCCGCAACTTTGTCCGCGTGGAATAGTTACTTTGGGCTAACGCTAAAAAAACTACCCGATTTTGAAACATTCTTCATTGGTGCTCCGCTCCTATTGGTCTTAGCGTGATGATATATAGCCTATAGCCTTCTTCGATAAATAGGCTATCTAACACTGAAAGAATTTTCAAATGGGACCAGTAGTTCCTGAGATTAGCGCGTTTAAGCAAACAAACGCGCGCGCGCGTTGTTATTTTTTTATTGGAATTTTTCTGTTTTTTTTTTGTGTGAATATTGTGTGCCTTAGCCTGAGTCAAATAAATTTATTTTCTTTCTTTTCTTTCTTTCTTTCTTTCAAACAAACTCTTCAGCTTTATACAGGGTGTCAGGGACATCGACGCGAAGCCTGTTACCATGAATTTAGTACGTGATTCTGAACCCCTCTGCGTTGAAATTTTCCGTCGGTTATAAAAAAAAAACAGCTGTTTCATAGAAAAGTGCAATACCTACACGGTCAAAATGTATGGAACAGCTGAAGTTCAGAATCATGTACTGAATCCATGGTATCAGGCTTCGCTTCGATGTCCCTGACACCCTGTATATTGAAGTATTGATAATATTTGCTGGCCAAATCTAGTTGCTATAACATAATATTATGTATAATTTCGTTCCAGTTTCGGCAACAACGGTTGCGACGGCGGTGAAGACTTCAGGGCGTACCAGTGGATAATAAAACATGGTCTGCCTACCGAGGAAGCGTATGGAGGATATTTGGGACAGGTAAGCCCATATATTACGATCCTAACCAGTTATTACTTCTATTAAAAACCAGAGTAAGGTCACAGATAATATAATACTACGTACAGATACCCAATCCCATACAAAGAAATGAGACCTCCCTAGTCGGGCTATTGACTGGCTAAATGTACTACAGTTATGACAAATTGAGTAAAACGCCATCTATTGCAAAGAGCCCTAAACAAAAACGTTTTATCTTTTTTTGTTGAAAATACGAGATTTATGAGTTATAATAGATAAATCAACATTAAACAAGGAAGTTTTGATTTTTACTAATCTTACTTCAGCCAAAATCTTCCGTTTATCGCTTTTTAGTGACTGTTAATTTCATAATTGTTACCTATGCTGCCATCTATGATCTTTTTTCAAGACTAATTATAATTTGTTCCAATTGAGACCCCATGGTAAGGTATAATACATAACATCATAACATCACGCTTTGTTTCCCCGAAGGGTTCGGCAGAGGTGCACCTGTAGTACACCCACATTTCGCCAGTTATGTTTAAGTCCCATGTAATAGGGGGTGAGCCTATTGCCATCAACCGAGCACAAATCCAGAATCGGGGCTGTTACTGAGAAATTCCAGGTAGAAAAACCCAATAACACTTTGCTCGACCTGGGAATCGAACCCAGGACCTCATGCTCAGCAGTAGCGCTTCCACTCACAGATATAGATAGACATAGATAACGCAAGAGCAACTACTTCGCGTGCCCAGCTTACGTACAATAATCGTAAGCTGCCACTTTCGCGCTCAGTCTGCATCGTTGTGCCACGCTAGACGGACGTCTTACGTCGACGTCGACGTTATACATTGTAAAAACTTTACAAATGTGAGGAGAAAAAATAAAGGAAACGATTCCTTCCATCGATAAGTCATTTTGTGATTAATATTATGCGTATTTAATATTAAAATCAATTATTTTTAATCTAATACTCTCTGTAATACCAAATTTGAGAAAAACATAGGTCATCAAACGTAAACTGAATATTCGTATTACATTGCGGCTTTTACTTGAAGCGGTTGATGCGACGTTTTGTTTTAACAAGTGATGAATATCGAAGCAAGTGATACTATCGTATATCGCATCGGTTTCGTTGTACAGGAACTTTTATCATTTTTCTGTCAATTTTAGCGATTAGTGCTGTTCATCGTATGCAACACAAATCGATTCTCAAGAATCGATTTCTGAAACAGAGGAATGATTTTGTATTTTATAGGTAGTAATTATGTAGACAATTTTAATAAATTATCGTAACGTTTAGTGATTTTTTTAGTTTCCCACATGAACCCAATTTAAAAGAAAAATGGATTGAAGCGACGGGAAATAAAGATTGGTTCCCAACAAAGCATAGCACTATTTGTTAAATACATTTTGAGGAAGCATGCTTTGTTGAAGGGAAAAAGTAACGAATATTAACAAAAGCAGCATATCCGACTATTGATGTACTAAAGATCACAACTTTCTTTATCTTTTTGCTGTTGTAGATCAAGTAATTTTGCATCCATTTTAATTTTATTATATCGTATTTTACTGGGCTTTCGTTTACCTTCTAAAATTTCTTCTCTGGTTTTTTTTTTGTTTCTGAAAGATAATCTACAACAATTACAAGGAATAAGTAGGGAAATACTAACAATTTGAAGAAATTATAAATCCCTAACTGCCTACTAAGCAGATCAGAAATTTTTATTTTCCTCTGTTTATCTCATTCCTCTGTCTATCTCATTCCTCTGTATATCTCATTCCTCTGTATATCTCATTCCTCTGTCTATCTCATTCTTCTGTCTATATCATTACTATGTCACAAAATCGATTAATTAATCTATTTAAGCGATTCTCAATAATTCTTTACTGTACACGATTACTCAATAAATAGAGAAATGGTATAATAAAAAGGCGATCTTTATTCAAAATTGAGATGAAAAAGGGTAGAATCTCGTTGCTTTTGTAAACATTAGAACTAAATTGAATATAAGGTATTTCAATCGAATATTCACGTATTTATAATGGTAAACTTACTTGAAATTTTGGAAAAGGTATCCAAAAACGACGTGTGAACGTCGACGGAACGCGCACGAGCACACAACCTCTCAATGCGAAGACTTTTAGTTAGCGTACTGCTGGCTGGGTGAGCGCTGGCGCTAGGCCCCCCCCACCTAGCGCCAGCGCTCACCCAGCCAGCAGTATCGATTTCAAAGATAATAAAATCGATTCAAAGACGCTGCCGCGTGCGGCGGATTTTATTTTCCCATCACTAAATAATGCTTGTGACGTCATAGTAGGTAGTCAAAAAATGGCACGCTTGGTTTTCATACAGATCGTGATACTTGCGTTATCTATGTCTATCTATATCTGTGCTTCCACTAGACCAACGAGGCAGTCAACACAGTTTTTATGACAATAAAGTTGTCTTAAAATTTCGAATCTCTTCTATATTTATATAAAAATGAATGTTTGTCTGTATGTCCTTTATGGACTCCGAAAGGGCTGGACGGATTTTGATGAAACTTTGGCAGGGTGTTCTGAGGACGCCCGCGAGGGTTTCTGGGTAAAAAATAAATATTTAGAAAAGTGGCATTGCAACGCATGGCCAGGTGCAGCTAGTAACGTATAAAACATTATGCTATAATTTCAAACCGTACTTCACAGTTATAATGTGACGTATTAGTCGGTTATACTTATGTTAATTTATTTTCCAGGACGGATACTGCCATTTGGATAACGTGACCATCGCGACGAAGATCAAGGGATGGGTGAACGTCACTACCAACGATGAGAAAGCTCTCAGGGTATGTAATACAAGCTTGGCGGCTTCGCCCGCGCGGATGTCGGAAAATATCCCACGGGAACGTACTACCGGGATTACATACTTAATAGCCGAGGAAAAGGTCATTGACTCCTACCGCTGTGCCTGCCGCCATCAATCATAACTATTTTGTTACGCGTAATTTTAAATCTGTGATATCTTTTAAAGTATTCATTTAAATGACAAAGCATAATTTAATCTAAATTAAATGCCCAATATAGAATAATATTTTATTGGGTATGGAATTAATAATACCGGTCAAAATATCTTCGGAAATAACAATAAACTTTTTATATATATTTTAATTTAGAAGATAGACATGCTATCGCGGGCTTTTTTTGTTGAAATGTTTAAGATGGACAATCCTGTAGAACATTAATTTTATGTATCTATTACGGTTTACGCGGCGCACGCCAGTAAAGCTCCCAGTCGATTTGTTTTTTTCCGATATTTTCAAAATTAATCGTCATATTTCAGCCAATTTACACAAAACTTTAATGAATTATTATACATAAACCTTTCTCATGAATCACTCCGTCCATTGGTGAAAACCGCTCTTTTTGAGTTTATCGCGAACAGGCAGACAGACACGGCGGGAGACTTTGTTTTATAATATGTAAGGATAAAGCTTACTGAACGCTTAAAATCTTTGAAAAAAAGTAGTATTATAGTTGTGTAACTATTCTTTGAGTGACGTTGTATTGAGTTAAAGGTTTTAGTTAAAGCAATGGCACGTAAAATTTTATCGGAGAGGCAACCGGATGGCGAGTGGTAATCTGGGTCTTGAAGTGATACCGAACCCCCCCGTACCATCCGAATGGACCCCAAATGGGCGGGGGCGGAGATATAGGGGGGGGGGGGCAAAACATCAAAATTTTTGGAGAGGCAACCGGATGAAAATGCGGTGGCTTTGAAGTTTATACCCTATTTATATAGTAAATTTTTTTTGCCATCCGAAACACGCGAGCCGTTTTCGCACTAGCGAATTTAGAAAAAAAAAAAAAAAAGTTGTGCGGCAATCGCTCCAAAATTGGTGAGCCTATTTACTGGTACCACTACATGTTGTAAAAAAAATGCCATCCGATCCTGCTGGGCAGTTTCTGAGAAACAACGCTTCAAAGTCGCCAAAAAACTCTTTTTTCGGAATTTTTGAAACAAAAATCGAAAAAATATAGTTGATATTGTTTAAATCGGATGGCATTCGAAACTTAAGGTCTAACAAGTGCAAGGAATTCTGTGTATCAATACCATCCGGTTTCGATAAAATTTACTCCATTTTCGGTGATAAGTCATTGGTAAGGAGTTTCATGAAAAGACATTATTTCAATTATAACGATATTTGAGGTGGCGAAAATGGGGGTGAACCTTATCAAAACCGGATGGCATTGATACACACAATTCCTTGGACTTATTAGAGCTTAACTTTCGAATGCCATCCGATTTAAACTATTTCTACAATTTTTTTTCAATTATTGTTTAAAAAGTGGGAATAAAGTGTTTTTTGCGAGTTTAAAGGGTTGTTTCTCTGAAACTGCCCAGCAGGATCGGATGGCATTTTTTTTACAACATAAAGTGGTACCAATAAATAAGCTCACCAATTTTGAATCGTGGGTGCGAAAACGGCCCGCGTGTTTCGGATGGCAAAAAAATTTTACTATATAAATAGAGTATGTACTTCAAAGCTACCGCATTCTCATCCGGTTGCCTCTCCAAAAATATTTATGCTTTGCCCCCCCCATATCTCCGCCCCCGCCCATTTGGGGTCCATTCGGACGGTACGGGGCCCCCCCGTACCGTCCGAATGGACCCCAAATGGGCGGGATCACTTCAAGACCCAGATTACCACTCGCCATCCGGTTGCCTCTCCGATAAAAGTTTATGTGCCATTGCCTTGAATATTTTGAGGAAGCCGTTTTGAATAAAATGAGTCAACGCTGAATTTATCGCTGGTTTTATTAGGGTTCCGTACGAAAAGGTAAAAACATGAACGTTTATGGTGTAACTTCGTCCGTCTGTCTGCCAAATTGTTTCGATAAACAATGGCAAAATGCTTTTTTTCTATACTTATTTTTAAATCATTACAACTCCTGTCTACTGAGAAATTCTGTGCTTACAGGACATAGGTATTACCTTCAAATCGTGCCTTGATGTAATGTTTAGTTAACTATTGGATTTTTGATTTTTGTCTGGTGATTTGTATATTAATTATTGATGGTAATTTTGACATTATTGAAGGTAATTTTGACATTATTGAAGGTACAGTACGATACAACTTAGATGTAGCACCGGCAAAATTCGTAAAACCGATGACCATCCGAACTGAGTGCGCCTTCAAAATCATCAATCGCTATTACTGCTTTAGGTGAAAATGATCTTTCGAAAACTCAATAACTTGTAAAGTCTTATAGCCAAATACATTCGTAAAATTGAAATGAATGAATGAAAATTTTCAAATCTATGCTACATCTAAGTTGTGTCGTACTGTAATTGTGTCATTATAGTTATGATTTTGACATTATTAATGGAGATTTTGACAAAGTTATGATTTTGACATTATTATTGATTTCTGACATTGAAATGAAATGAAATTTATTTATTTGCCAGAATATAGGTATTTACATAATACTATGGTAAAATAATTTTGGTCTCATTACTAGTAATCATGACCAAAAGCCAAATATTATTATGTATTAACACTAGTGTTTAAGATGAGTATGTACTCGTAATTACTAACAAATTGAATGATATGATCTGGAAATAAAATAATATGAATTTTCCTTTTTTTATCAGTTGGCGATCTTCAAGCACGGCCCAATCTCTGTAGCCATCGACGCGGCACACAAGACCTTCAGCTTCTACTCTAACGGCGTCTACTATGAGCCTAAATGGTGAGTTAAATGATTATAAGTTTTTAATATCCTATTGATATAAGATCATTCTTATAGAGGCATGAGGAACACAGGGTGTAAAGTTCACTCATCCTCTATAGAAAAGGGAGGATCCTCCGACCAGACGGGTGTCCTGTCTGGCGAGCAACTGCCCAATGATTGATGTCGGGAAGTTATATATATGCTGATCGCGCGGTAAGCCCTGCTTGCGTAATGCAGGATTTCGCGTAACGGCACGCGAAATCCCGTGTCGTAGTTGTAGAGGCCACATACTCATTAGGTAGGTATTCAGGATGGGTCTCCGACCATCTTGCCGGGGTTGGTCAGTGGATGGGTGACCATCTTTACATACCGAGACTCCGTCGTGGCTCGGAAAGCACGTTAAGTCGTTGGTCCCGGCTGTCATTCTTGAATCTTGTGCGTGTCTGCTGGCTGGATGCTGCCCAGGACGGGTCTTTGTGGTAATTCCTAGGGGACGCCTATTTTTAGAAGTGGTATTTTTTCCGCGTCTTAGTTACATCTTCCTCGTGTGCGATTCCCCAGCCTGTTTTATGTTTAAAACTTTTTTAACTAGCCCAGTCTTTATTGACACAAAAAAGGCTCAGATTGTAGCAAAATTCAGCTTGCTTCACAAAAATAACGAGGATAGATACCTAAAAACGCGTCCGTAAGGTATATTTTTCAAAAAAACTTAAACGTGTGCCAGAATTTCGCAGTGTTTCGAGCACCGTGGGAGTAGCACAAGGTTTTCAGGGTTGCAAACTTTGGTATAAAACTACTCTCAGGGCACCTAACAACATAAATGTAAAAAAAAAAGTAGTTACATGCGCGTTTCCGATTTTTGCTGTTGTTATTGCCTGAGCTAAATGTATTCCGTATATACAGGTGTCCGGGACATCGACGCGAAGCCCGTTACCATGGATTCAGTACATGATTCTGAACCCCCCTGCGTTGAAATTTTTCGTCGGTTATTTTAAAAATAATCTGCTGTTCCATACGTTTTGACCGCGTAAGTATTGCACTTTTCTATGAAACAGCAGATTTTTTTTTAAATAACCGTGAACAATTTCAACGCAGGAGGGTTCAGAATCATGTACTGAATCCATGGTAGCCGGCTTCGCGTCGATGTCCCTGCCACCCCGTACAAGGAGTCGTCAAGTCCTTTACGAACTTTCCCTAGCTTGAAGGTTTTCATAGAATTGTGCTGTAAAATAAAACAGAAGAGTAATTTGCCCTCTCTTCGTCCTGAATCACATGGTATAAAATTATTAATAATTAATGTTTTCTTCCTTTTCTCAGCCACAACAAAGTTGAAGAGCTCGACCACGCAGTCCTAGCTGTAGGATACGGTATCCTCAAAGGTCAGAAGTACTGGCTAGTGAAGAACTCTTGGTCTAACATGTGGGGTAACGATGGTTATGTGCTCATGTCGACCAGAGACAACAATTGCGGCGTCCAGTCCGCCCCGACATATGTTTTGATATAATAGGGTAACACTGATTAGTAGGGTAAGTTAGGGTAAAGTTCGTTATTTGTCATTATAACTTTTGGATGATTGATATGAAGTAATCAACATTATAAGCTTTTCAGTGTTGTCTTTGAATGACTGAATGTTGTTTTAGGTGCAGTATCCGTTACTTATGTTTATTAAATAATATCAGTTACCCTTTTATTAAACTTAGTAAATTTTCTTTTTAAAGATCTTTGTTAAATTGCAAGAAAGTTCTAATGACAATTAGATTAGGGTAAGAAAGATTATTTGTCTACACTATTTACAAAACGTTTGTGACACCTGTTGAGAGTAGGGTAAAAGTGATTATTAAGTTTTAAACATTCATGATCATTCCGTAAAAGTCCATTGTATGACATGGGCAGCTTTATATTTTCAACATTTATTGTTTTTGTCAAATTAGAAAAATACTGTTGTTAAGCAAACAATTTGTTGTTGGATTAATAAAGATCTTTTATCATTAGCTAATAAAATATAATGTATTCAATATGTAGGTACAAAGTAAACTAAATAAGAAAAAGATAAAAACATTTATGTTTAAAAAAAAAACAAACTATATGTAAAAAATATTGTAAATTATTAATATTGTTACCTTATTGTCATCTTCTAAAAAGTTTATACTTTGCAAGTGTTTGTCTATGCTAACAATTAAAAACGAATATTTTTATCATAGATTGTAAGATTTTAAAACAGGCTGTGTGTGTTGCTATGCTCTCTGAAGTTTTAAGAAATACACTTTTCCATAAAATGTTTTTTTTTTTATAACCTAACAAGCGACCCGTGCGAATAGCATAGTCAGCCTATAATGTTCCCACTGTTGGGACACAGGCCATTCATCGAGAGGAAGCCGTTACCACTGGGTACTGATGTCAACCTTCCGGAATAAATTATCTAACTAAATGGTGAAAACCGTTTCTAAATCCGTTGAGTATTTTAGAGGAACAACGCGGTCACACAGACACTGAAAGCAACTTGGTTTTTTAGGTACTATTTATATAATATATGCTAAGCAAAATGGACGGCGCGTTACTGACCAGGCACAGCGTAGCGCAGTTACCACTGCCAAACAAATTTCGACCTTGCATGAGCTGCAATAAAATTGACAATAAATAAATTTCCATTAGCCCGAGAGCGCATCACAGGTAGGGCATACTATTCGGATATCCGGATATCCGAATTATCCGGATATCCGTCGAAAATATTATCCGAATAATATTTGTTTTACTATCCGGATAAAACGGATAATACGGATAGTTAGTTTTGTTCCAATTTCCTTGTGATAATATAAAATTTAAGGGGGATGCGCCAGGTATCCCGCGATATTCAAATTTTCTTACGTTTTTTGCAATTTGCAGGTCAGTATCAGGTTGAATGTTGTTCTAAATAAGATTCGCGGCCGTATCAAATGTTTATTTATAGATTTATAATCATAACAGTCATCAATACAACTCTCTAAGTTCATGTAACTGTATTGAATGACTAATTCATGAAATCATGACATTTGACACTTTTGCTAACTTAAGGAGTTGTATTGCTAATTCTAATGATTATAATTCTGTAAAACCATATTTGTTACGGTCGCGAATCATATTTTAATCAACATACAACCTGACACTGAGCTGCAAATTGCAGAAGACGAATGAAAATTTGAATTTCGCGGGCTATCTTAGCGCATCCCCCTTAACGTTGTGTTTTAATAAAATAGGTATTCGCAATCGTGACAATTCATGCTATATCTTCAAAAATCCATCTAATGACACAATTACTATGTAGATTCATCATAGAGAAAATTTAGAAGAGATTTTTTTTTTTTAAGTGCTTTTGCACAGAGTTCGACTTCAGTTGACGACAGCGATGGTGATGACGTAGCACTCAGTGATTACAAGCAGCAGAAACTGAAATATCATTTACTTTAACAGAGAAAATAAGCAAAGAAATCGAAAGGACTCTGCAGGTTAACCATCAACAGTGAATGCTTTGACAAGCATGGCATTTACTTTAAAGGCATTGGCAAGAATGATGGCTTTGATTACTAGTGTTGTTCTCTAGATTCATCTCGGTATTGTGTCTTGCTTGACGAGATCTCACAAAACCAAAATAGAGTGCCTGCTAAATGAAACATAAAGAAAAGGTTAGGATTTGCTACACTTGAATAAGCTGTTTTGGTAACCAACCCAAAATCTGATTGATATGGGAAGTAGGAATGTGGAGCAGAGGCCTCATCATGATTCTCGGCATTCATGATTTGCATTAATTCGTTTCCTGCCTGGACCGTAAAAACCCAATCTGGAAAGTCCTCTTTAGGAGGTATTCCTAAAGAGGACTTTCCGGATTGGGTTTTTCAAAGTTTCACATATATTATGTCTAACGGAAGATAGGACTGCACAATCGCGATAACGAGAACTGAATGACCCGAAACGCACAGAAAATAGTACATATTCAGGGAATCGATGAAAGTACATGTCATTCGTGGCTATTAGTTTGTGCTGATCCAACTTATACATCAGATACTTTGACATCTAGCAATGTCAGTGATGTGATTTTGTCTCATTTATTACCAAGCACTATTTTGTAAGACTTCCAGTCTTCATCTAATGTGCTTTCAATTGTTCTAGCCATCTTAACAAAGATAGCATTTGACCAGCTCACGATCTATTATACCATTGGTAGATAACTCGTGGATTTTTTTTTTTTTTTTCTCGTATCTGTCAATGACAGATCGGACAGATTTTGCTTTTAGTGCGAACTGATATACTTTAGTTTTTGTAATAAAAATGTAGATTTTAAACTAATATAAGTTTGATTTACCTCTTTTACAATGGTATCCAAAATATCCATATTATCCGAATATATTCGAATAGTTGTCTGGCAGTATCCGAAATATTCGAATAGTAAAATGGGCGGATAATTGCATGCCCTAATCACAGGACAGATAGATGCACACGTTACGAGTCAGGTAATTTATTTACGACTTAAGGGTGCGCTAGTCGGTGGCCGACTAGCGCACCCTTAATTTTAAAGTACACAATTATGACATTTGTTTGGCAGTGTTTACCGCGTTGTGCTGCGCCTCGCCAGATGTAGTCTGGCTCTAATAGAATGCTGTAACTAAAGCGAAGAAGAAATAATATTTTTTACTAATTATTTTAACAACAATGATTAAAAAAGAAATAATGTTAAAACCCAATTTATACTATATTTCCATAGCACAATATTATGTTACTTATTGCCATAAAGATGCTTTTTGCGAGACGCTCGAATAGAATGACCGCCTTTGTGTTTTCTGCTTGACCTCCTAGTTTGGGATGGGTACGCGGATCTTCGATGTCCAATGCTGTTGATGCACATGTTGCCAACCTTTACAAGTTGCCCTGGGCAGCGGTCGTGGTAGATATTTTTAGAATACTGAAAAAAATTGCCACTTAAAAAAAAAGTTAAATTTAAGCATAATCTTTTCCATTCACTGACAGACAACGCACAGCCACCCAGCTCTAGAAGCATGAACTTTTGCACAAGCGTTCCTTATCTGAAAGTTAGCACTAAAGATTTTTGTTTTTTTTTAAATCTCACAAACGGGGTTAAAAAGCAGATGAAAGTTTATATTAAGGAAGTTTTAATTCTTGCCGATGGGAAATCCCATAGGACACACGGCTTGTATGATATGATATAATATATTCACGCCACCGGTTGGATGTCGTTCATCATTCGTTTCATTCATTTGTTCATCATTCATTCACGACTAAAGGCAGTATAGGCGCTTTGACACTCTTGACAGATCATGACAGATGCCCGGACCTGACGTCTCAGTGCTGCCACTTAGAACGTCATTACAAAAAACCCTCATCGTGCTGGACTGCCCCGTTGGTCTAAGCGCTACTGCTGAGCATGAACTCCTGGCTTTGATTCCAGGGTCGGGTAGTGTTATTGGGTTTTTCCACCAGATAATTCTTAAGAGCGAGCGATACAGAAAGTGGGCAGCGTCGCAAATTGCTGTCAAAAATTTTTTTTTTACCATTCCCCCACTATAAAGCTCATTTTATTAAATTCACTGAAAACAGTGAATAAACACCTCTATCTCAATGTTATACAACCTCCTTAGGCTGCCTGTCCACCGGAGCGGAGAGGAGAGGAGCGGAGATGTGTCATTATTAACCAATCAAATCTAAACTCAGGGGCGGAGTCAAGATTCTATTGGTTAATATTGACACATTTCCGCTCCTCTTTTCTCCTCTCCGCTCCAGTGGACAGGCAGCCTTAACCTTCCTTTTTTCTTAATTAAATGTCTATTTTCACTAAAATAATTTCTCGTAGTCATGTTATAAAGTATAGTATGCAACTCTTGAATAAAACGGATTTGTATCGAGGGCCATGAATCACTCGCGTCGCTCAGGATTCTAACACTTGAATTTTGAATCACTCCATAAGGTCGTGGTTCAGTCGTTAGAATCCTTCACTTGCTCGTGATTCATCTATGGCCCTCGCTTTAAATCCGTTCTTTATTCACTAATTGCATAATAAACTATTTTTCATCTAAAACTAAATAGATATTCGGTGTTACGATATTAATTATTGCATTTCATAATTAATATTTTAGTTCACTAGTTAGCCATATTCAACAGCGAAATATTTGACAGCTAGGTATACGCGACGTTGCATACTTTCTCTATAATCGCTAATAACTACTGTTAGGCTGCCTGTCCACTGGACCGGAGAGGAGAGGAGAGGAGCGGAGATGTGCCAAAATTAACCAATAGAATCGCACATCTGGAGCGGAGTTTTGATTCTATTGGTTAATATTGACACTTCTCCGCTCCTCTCCTCTCCTCTCCGCTCCGGTGGACAGGCAGCCTTAACCTTATTTTGTATTTTTTCCTAAACCGTACGACGTAAACAAATGTTGTAAGGGGTACATTTTATCTTCATTACATTCTAAACGGTGAAGTGAATATGGTGAAAAAGGAATTATATAAGGGGCATATTAGTCCGGCACATCCAGAGCAATCAGTTCCGCTGGATGCGACAAACACGAATTTATTGCTAATAATCAATATGGATTTCGGACAAGTCTATCTACAGAAGATGCAGTGCTGGATTTCACGCAACAAGTTGCCTCAAAACTAGATAAAAAATCGAAATGCCTAGGTATATTCCTGGACCTTTCAAAGGCTTTTGACACAGTCTCTGTTCCCAAGCCCATCATGAAGCTGGAAAATATAGGTGTGCGTGGAATGCCGTGGAATACAAAATCGTAAGCAATATATTAAGATTGATAATTACTTAAGTGATGAGTTTCTCGTGTCATATGGTGTTCCCCAGTCCCCAGGGAGGGATCCTCTCTCCAACACTATTTCAGATCTATGTAAATGACCGAGTGTTTCTCAAAACAAATGTACGTAACGAAAAAGTTGTTACGAAATATTGTTACGAAATAGTCCTAGATGTAACTAAATAGTAAACATAAGGCTTGTTACACATACATTGGAGAATTATAATTTATTTAATATGTATATTCGTAATTTTTATGCATTGTTCTCTTAATTATTTATTGTAATAAGTACCTACTTGTATTTGATAGGACCATGTTATGGGATTTAAAATAAATCAAGGGAATATTCTTTTACATAATTATTATTAAAGAAAAAGTCAAAAATTATTAAAATAAAAAAAAACAAGAAAAATAATTATGAAAGTGTGCGTATGTGTGTGTATTTGGGTGTGTATGTGTGTGTGTTAATGATATTAAAAAAAGTAAACCAAATTTAAAAAACACAAATAACATAATAAAACAAAATTGTAACTTAATCACTATCCAGTAACGATTTATAAATTTCTTCATTATTTTTACACAAATTTAAATAAATTTTTGGCAAATAGGTTAAAAGAACTGTATACACTCAGCTTTACACTGTACTTTTTCGTAGCGTAACGAAATTCATAAGAAACGTCACGAAAAAGTAATAAAAATTGTACTAAATTGGGTCTTAAGAAATCAATGGTTTGATAAAACCTGAAACTGCAAATAATATAATACGCTTAAATGTTCTTACGACACGTATTACAGTAATTTAAGTAAATCAAGACTTACCTTAATGTGAAAAAATGCTATAGTATTTCTTGTAACGAAAAAGTAATCTCACATAAACAACACGTTCAAAACTGATTTTCACATAAAAAATTAAGGCGGAGACGTCAGACCAACAGCCAATCAGAATAAATCTAGTGTTGCCCGTGTTAAAAGGTAACGGATGCGTTCAGAAATTACGTGGAAGTAGGAATAAAACGTAACTAAAGAGTAAGTTACTAAAAAGTAAATGAACAAGACTCATTTTGTTTTTCGCATTTTTTAAATCTTTTTATTATGAAACCCCATAGAAAATCACAATTATACAGAAACTCAATTTAATCAAGAGCCGTAATACACAAAAATGCATAATATTAACGCGACCTAACGTATTTTATGAAGTGTTACAGGTATGAGGTCGTAGGGTGGCAATTTGATTTTTGTATGAAACGCAAAAAACATCGTTTTGAAAAAGCTTTCTAAAATTAGGTAGATATTATGATTATAATATTTATTCTTCACAACTTTAAAGTTTAATAGTTTTTATTCACAATTACGTTATTTTTTGTACGTATGGTTAAATAAAAACATCGTAATTTTGTTACTATTTCGAGGCACACTTTTTTTTCAACGGATGTACATTTATTTTGAGAAATACTCCTCTGCAGACTGAGTCTCCCAAACGGTAGTATTTATGCTTACGCGGACGACACTGCTATTCTTGTAGACGGAATCACTTGGGAGATCGTGAAAACAAATGCGGAGATGACCATGGCTAAAGTTATGATGTGGCTAAACTCGAACCTTTTAACATTAAACCTGCAAAAAACGACTTACATTCCTTTTGCTATACGACGTCACGGAATGCTAAACCATCTCCCTTTTTTAATATAACTGCTCATTCCTGCACAAACCCATCCACCACCCGTACTTGTCCCCCGCTTGCAAGATTCGGAAGTGTTAAATACCTCGGAGTACAGATAGACGACGGACTGAGATGGGACCAGCAAATTGCCGCCGTCACCACCAGAATATTACGACTTATACACATATTTAAGTCTCTCAGAGTGTCCGCCAACCTAAAAATTCTTAAGATGGTGTACCACGCACTGTGCCAATCAGTAATTGGTTATTGCATAGTTGCGTGGGGTGGTGGCACAAAAACTAGCTTTCTGAGGGTGGAGAGAGCACAGAGAGCTATACTTAAAGTCATGACGTAAAAGCCTTATAGGTATCCAACAATTGAACTGTTCTCTGACTGTAAAGTACTTACGGTTCGTCAGCTTTATGTGCTTAAATCCACTCTTAGAAAGCACGCAAGCCTTCCACCTCCTTTTCCAAATAAACGCACGTACCTTCCACCAAGTATCCAACACAGGACTTCCTTCGCAAAACATCAATATTATATATTGAGTACTCATATTTACAAAAACAATAACAAACACCTCAATATTATAAATCTAAACTCACATGCACTAAAATCCAAAGTAACAGAGTGGCTGCTCCTTAAGGACTACTCTTACACGGAGTCTTTACTTACCTATCTTGTATAATACACCCACACACACCCATACACACACACACCACGCACACACAACATACGTACACATACAATTTCACTCTTTGTATACCATACAGTAGAATGACACAGTCCACTTGAGATAAGTTTTTGTTGATCATTGTAATCCATGACCGTAAACTGCCTCTTAAAATACAGGTATACCCTAGTTTAAGAGGTAGAGTATCATTCTTGACAGAATTTGCAACTTAAACTATAAATTTATTTATCAACCAAATATATTTCAAACTCTGTATGTTTTTGGATAAATAAAGAGATTTTTTTATGCCCGGATGATTGCCCAGGGTGTGCTTATGTAACGTGTTGTCACTTACCGTCCAATAGTTCCAATACGGATAACTTGCGTAAGTTACTTTTTCGGTTGTTTCTTCCAATGAGGGCTGTTGTAAGTGTTGTAACTCAGAAGGAAGTTTGCCAGGTGCGAAGGGGTCGTTTTCCTCGCCAGATTTCTCCCTCAACAGCAGCAATGCATTCTTGCCGAATTTATTAAATAGTCCTCGAAATCTTGCTTTAACCTTCTTCTTACGGTTTTGCTGCATCGTGTTTTGGTTTAAAAATTTCTGAATGGAGTTCAACAAGTCAAGCTGGTTCTTCTCTTTTTGAACAAGTACAACTAGGTCTTTAGCTGAACGGTCTTTTTGTTTTTGCTCAAACTCTAAATCTTTCAGAATTGATCTTTCATGTTCTTCAATAGGTTTTTTAACGTGGAACCTGGCTAACGGTTTGAATACAGTGTTTAATTTGGGGTCGTATTCGTACGCTCCTGTGCTGTAACCATGGGGTATAACTCTCTTGACGAAAACTTTTTCCCCTATTGCTTCTAAACTCGGATGTTCTCTTTTCGCATGTCTTACGTGTTTATTCTGATAATCCGGTGCACCATTTCTCTGATTTAGAATTATTTGTCTTATTTTCGGTAGTAATTTGGTTCCTTCCGCGGAATCTAGCTGGTAAATCTTGTAGCTTACAACATTTTGAAAGTAGAGGAATAAAAATATACATATTTTTATATGTTCGTTCATTTATACCGAGTTACTCTAGGATTGTGTTGATTTGCAATCAGGGAAGGACCTCATGCATGACATTAATCTCAAGTCTCATCAACATAAGTACCTATGAGGAAATAAACTGACTTAAGACACGTGTTTCTTCAAATATAAATGGAAATAATAATAACTGCTATTATTTTCGTTTTCTATTATTCGATTATGTTCGTAAGCCAACGATTGAACCTCTCCTCTTTCGATTTATTGAAATGAAAACTGCTTTTGATTGGGGAAAATCTTATGGGTTCGCGACACCAATATGCTAATGTTAACAGTATATTATATCAGTAGCTATGAGTAATACGTATTGCCCCTTGGTCAGGAGTGAAAGCATTTGTTAAGGGTACGCTGGTAGGTAATTCTTCAATAAAAACGTATTTTTTTTAAAATAACCGACGAAAAATTTCATCGCAGGGGTGTTCAGAATCATGTACTGAATCCATCGTAACAGGTTTCGGGTCGATGTCCCCCTGCCACCCTGTATAAAACCACATTCTTACAAATAAATAAATTCTGATTCTGATTCTATCCCTACACAATTATTAAAACCATTGGTGCATAGACCACTTCCCATACTTTGAACAGTCTCTTTTGTTTGTTGGTATAGTAGAGGTAAACTCTAGAACTACTAGTCGGATTTGAAAAATTCTTTTTGCATTGCCTAGCCCAATTCTTGAGGAAGGATATAGGCTCACGGACGAAGTCGCTAGTTATAAATAAAAAAAAAGGTATTTTAATAAAACACGTATAAGTACTAAAAGATTAATAATTAAATTATCTTTAAAATTGTGAAGGTTTCAGATAAATACGCTTGATAGTTTTTTGCGTTATTCTCAGTTTTTTATCCGGGTTAGACACAACTTTACAAATTAATTACACTATGTAATAATTATAAATATACTCGTATTCTAAAACATTCACAGATTAAGTTATTAGGAAACTGCTCTAATTTAACATATATTTTTTCCCAATCATTATCACAACTCGTTTAGACGTAATCTTCAGTATAAAATCTTTAAAAGTCGGTTATCGTCGCCTTAACCAACATAGCCCGAAGAATTGCCAAACTTAAGTCGCAGTGCGCAGGGCTCAGGGCAGGGACATTGCTCACAGAACAGATGGCCGATGGCGTCGAAAGTTTCTGGAGTGGCGACCGCGTACCGGAAGACGTAGCGTTGGAAGGCCTCCCACAAGGTGGACCGATGACCTTGTAAAGGCCGCAGGAATCCGCTGGATGCGGTTAGCACAGAACCGGTCGAAGTGGCGGTGCTTGGGGGAGACCCATGTCCCGCAGTGGACGAGTGTCGGCTGAAATGATGATGATTAATTTTTTTTTAAACAAAAAAGAATACTGTTATTTCATAGTTTTTAGTTTCCGTGATAACACGTGGATGTTGACAACTGTTGAGAAGTACCTACTCAGTCTGTCAAATTTTCCCAATCACCTTATTCTATCGCGATAAAGTTGAAAATCTATTAAAGAAATTTGATAGATTGTAGTAACTTGATATGCTGGCGTCTGTACTTAAGGCGACGGTAACCTACTTTCAATGATTTTATACTGAAGATCATGTCTAAACGAGTAGTACCTATTAATGATTTGGAAAAAATATATGTTAAATTAGATCATTTTCTTAGTAAGTTAATAAAGGAATATTTTAGATCATGGTTATAATTATTACATAGTGAAATTAATTTGTAAAGCTATGTCTAACGCAGATAAAAAACTGAGAATCACGCAAAATCTATCAAGCGTATTTTTCTGAAATCTTCACCATTTTAAAGATATTTTAATTATTAATCTACTAGTATACGCGTTTTATTAAAATACCCTTTGTTTTATGTATAATAAATTAATAATGCATCTAATTTGGGACAGCCCTCCTTGATGTGCAAATCCGATTACTGGCTGGACGTACGACGCGTTGCGTGAGGTCACAGGTACAGAACACGCAAGCTAACGTCACTGGCATATTATCTGCGTGTTAAACCACGAACACCAGTGCCGCGCCGCGGTGCTTGGAATCACGTGGCAGGCTGCATAGACTTGCAGCAATGTCGCGGCAGCAAGGCCGCGTGCGGCGTTTGGAATCATACCTTATGTAGTTTATAAGAGTGTCGTACAAAGCCAATTTTGTCTCTGTCTCTACAAAGCAGGGGCGTAGACTCCTAACAAGCCGATTCCTATCGGCTTCCCTTCGGTAATTCGGAACACAACCACTCTATCGTCATTGAATAATCACACTATAAGTATTTGAATACAATTAAAACATTACAAAACGCCTACATAAAAATTTTTGTCTTTATATCCCAACAACAAAACATTTCGCTCTAAAATAACTCGTAGGCGCGTAAGGGTTATCGTGAATTCAATTTCTATAGAAAATATAGTCCGTCTTGCTTGACGTCACTCGGTCACGTGACACCGCCCTTTCTTAGCAGCCGAGTAAGCCGGTTTGCAACGAGTTACTATAGGGACAGTAGGCGAAAATGCGCTCGTGTGAACGAGAAAGAACTATGTATTGCTATTACTCACTCGTTCTCGCATTTGATATTCGGTTGTTGTCGTTGAGTATCGTAATGCGTTCGGCTCGATGTTCGGACATCAAAACATTATTTCATCATTCGATTGACAATGTGTTGGTTTTTGTCGTAATCGCAACCATATAATTTGTTTACAGTAGTTAATTTGCATTTTGTATTCATTGTATTCATTAGTTTATCATTACTAGTACGAGTAATATTTGTTTTCAGGTATAGAAAAGTGATTAAGATAGTGTTTGTGTTATGAGTTTAGTGAAAGAAACGTACGTTGATTGAACTACGTTGTAATTAGGTATTTGGGGTAAGTAGAAAGTTTAATAAGTTGAACTTACATCATTAGAGTAGATTTGAAAAATGATTAGTACTATCAGTAGGATTAGGATGGCGGCAAATAGTTTTGATTGTTGCTTGACGAATTATTTACTTTGTGAGGAAACATGCTTTTCAAGGTTTGAAAATAAGAAACACATACGAGTAATTAATACTGAATTCTTTATTAATACCTACATTATGAAACAAATTCCTTAATTAAAAATACTTTTTGTATTATAATTACATTTGATTTCACTCTTAGAGTAAAATCAGATGTGCTGTCATCTTGTGTTGAAACGCCAAACTAGCTTCACAAATCTCAAAATAGTATTTCTACTCGCCGACAGATGTCGTTAAACGAATCACAGAACAACTTGATTATTTTTCGCTAATTCGCATGAAGCTCCTATTAGAAAAGTAAATCGAAATAGGAATTTAATGAAACGGTTTATTGACACCATTATTTTGTTAGATACACAAGAAGTAGCTTTTCGCGGCCACGATGAAGGTCTGAATTCCAATAACCGCGGTAACTATATCAAAACTTTGTTATATCTGAGGAAATATGATCCGTAATGAACTCGCATTTAGAACTATGATCTTCAGTTCAGAACCCCGTGTTTTCTGGTCTCTCTAGTGATATTCAAAATGATGTAATACATTGTATTGCATCCGTTTTACGAGACCACATTAGATTAGAGATAGATAAAGCTCAATTTCTGTCTGTAATGATTGACGAAACTCCAGATGTCAGTCATAGGGAGCAATTAACTGTAATTTTTCGATATTTAGCAGAAACTGGAATTGAAGAACGATTCCTGGGTTTTTACGATGTTAGCGAAAGTCGAACTGCTGAAGTTTTATCCAAACAGTTGTTAGAAATACTTGACCAGTATCGTTGTAGAAATAAGTTAGTTGGTCAATCTTACGACGGCGCGGCAGTTATGTCTGGCGAGCCACGGTGGAGTACAAGCGAAAATTCGTGATGCATGTCCATATGGCAATGTTTGTCCCATGTTACGCTCATATATTAAATTTAGTACTGAGCCGTTCCCTTGAAAATATTCAGGAAATGAAAACGTTTTTTGGACACGTAAATAGTATCATCTTATCATGTAGTAAATAGTAACATCTGCCTGTACAAGACTGGAAGAGCCAGAAAGCTAGCCACAAATTGTAAGTAACTGGACTTCACGCACGGCTGCAGCCCCTAGTAAGGCATTTTTTTTTTTTTTTTTTTTTTTTTTTTTTTTTTTTTTTTTTTTTTTTTTTTTTTTTTTTTGGCTCTGGCTTACCTTTTCTATTATGGCACCCTTCGCCACTGCTACAAAGGCGACCTTTCTAAACTTGCTGCCATATTTACGGCAGCGACAAGGCTGCGTATATATGTATACTGTAACTAGTGACAGGAATGGTGGGACATGACATGGGATGACCCGCTTGGTTTCCGAGCTACAAATTAGAGGAGAAATAAAAAAACAGTCATAATTGATGTAAATATAATCTATCAACAAGTTCAGTTATCTGCTTCTTACTGACTGTAATATTATTTTTCTTCATCGCTGCCACGTATTTCGGTATGTCAAATAAGTTCAGAATGGCGGGCGCGGGAAAGCCGTTTTGCTTGTTACTGTCACTGTCATCGAGTAGCACTGTTTCTTTTTTATTTTTTTCTGGGCTAAGGTTGCACCATGCACAGTCTGGTTTATACGAGTAAGTAGGTTTTAAATACCGGCGGAGTGCCGGCTTACTTGCTCGCAAGAGGTTTGAGTATTCTTCGTCTTTAGAGTACAATATATTTGATGATACTAGTATTATTAGTAGTAAAGACATTTTCTAAAGAATCTGAAAATAAATACATCGTCATAAAGATTGTTTTTAGTTTTTAACTATTCTCGGGACCCTTAGAAGTCGTACGAGGGCCCGAAGCCAACTCGCAGTGGCCCGTTAGACGTTTTTAATTAAATTAAGGCACCAACCGACGATATTCCTGTATGTACTATGCAAATGCACCCAAGAACAACTCCCGGTTGGTGTAGCAGGATATGGAAACAAATATATTGGACTGTGGGTTTGGGTGGCTAAAGTTGACTGGTGACCTGGAACTAAGGAAGGACTATGGCCCCTGCCTGATCAATTTGTTGTATGTACACGGATAAAATGGCAGGGGGAGACTTTCACACTCAATAATGGGCCCCCAAAAATTGTCGCTAGCACATAGTGACATAGCGACAAGGGGGCAACATGTCCTGAGGTGCTTGAGGAGTGGAGAGGTATTTCACGGCTTTCAGAACCAGAGCCCGGAAGATGGTCAAGATACTTACGAGCATTTACTAATAAAATACTTCCTTCGTCCGAGCACGTTTGCTCTTGCGAATCTCCACTCAAGCTGGCCAATTAAGCCAAGAATGAGGTGGGAGCTTTGTTCCTCATCAGTGTTCACATCAGCCGGTCAATAAAGGCAAGCTGGAGACGAGGAACAAGATTTCACCCAGGCGATAAGGTCGGTGGGATCGCTACTGCCCAATAGCTCGCCACATGCTGCCCTGCGGGTTTCTGTATCTCCCTTGGTCTGGCTCCTCATCCTAGACCTGTTCCGGCAAAGTAAACTCCACCGGCACAGACCTAGACTTTGGAGCGCGCAAGCCCCACCACGACGTCAACGTAGAGATACGGCGGTGGAGTTATTATTATTCCTTGGCGATTATTTTAACAGATTTTATAATTTATTGGAAGAAGTTCTTACAGATCATCAAAAATGAGGTAGATACTTTTTTAAACTAAATTCTTCGTTGCTTAAAGCAGTGGTTCTCTAATAAAGCACTTTTTAATGCGCTTAAAAACAACTTTACGTAGTATATTATCTATTTAAAAATAGTTAAAGTTGACAAGATAACTTATTACTGCGGCGTTAGTCGGCATTTTGCCAACACTGTCATAATTCATGCACAGTTACCATCCTTCAACAAAACACATTGCATTTTGGGTATTATAAAGCATAATCAGCCCACGGCCAAGTATAATGTTCCCACTGCTGGGACACACGCCTCCTTAATGAGAGGGAGTGGGCCATTATGCACCACGCGGGCCACATTTTGGGTATGTTATATTATTTATTTATTCATTCATTCACTTTTACACTTATTAAATATATAATAAAATAAATAAAAATTTAACATTAAAAAATATAGACAATAGTAGCCCACCGGTGTCGGGAACAGGGTCCAAGCTACCGGTGGTCAGGGCTCCAGAGAGAGGAACCTCCTGACAATGCGAGTGACAATGCCGTGTCCAGGAGTACCGCTTTCTGAATCAAGCCCTTGATCCAGCTGCCCAACGAGAGCCTCCGGTGTTGGTCGAGGCTCTTAGCAATTAAGCCATTGGCTGATACGATTATCGGCACAATGATCGTTTATTAATTTTATTATTTATATACACACAGTAAAATACATATACACACACAAAGATACGACAAACATAATCCGATTGTCGTTGTAGTTGTGGTTGTTGCTGTCGATTGTGTTGTGATTGTTGTTGTTTGTTGTTTGTGTTGTTGTTGTGCTACCTAAGTAGTTATAGATACTGACCATAAGCATCTTTTACGACAAGCGGTCATGTCCAGTCAATCAATCTAACTAGCCTTTTAACCCCCAGCCCCAGCCCCAGCCCAGCACCCCAGCCCAACCCCGGCTCCCCCGGCACCCCCCCCCAGCCCCCCCCCCGGCTCCCAGTCTAACCGGATGCAGCTATTCAGCTGCATCCGGTTAGACTGGGAGCCACCAGTATTTTACATGGTGCTTGCCTGACCTCCACAACAAAGTTACTGGGTATACCGATATTCCTTAGCTTACCAAGGGGTATCCTGTTACCCAGTAACTGGATTTGGTTTGACGATTATCCTACCATATTGTAATACTCACAAAGTTATTTTCTGTTTGCTGACGATTAAGAATGTTTATTTTATTTTCCATTAAGCCATGTTGTTTAATATTCAATTAAAATACATTCGCATGGTTAGTTTTAAGAAGAGAACATGTTCGTGTTTCATGTTGCAGGCATAACTAGGCCGAAAGCGTGATTTTACGAAATGCCTGAAAAAAAAAAGAATATTTTTTAACTGAAGGTAAGCTGAAATGTAGAATATCTATAATTATGTTTATAATGTCTACACGCGTAGACATAGAGCGTAGTGGCAGCACGTAGTGAAAGCGCGTAGCGACAGGGCGTAGCAACATTGCGTAGCGACAGCTCGTAGTGACATTGCGTAGCGACAGCGCGTAGCGATTTCCGGCCCCTACGCATTTTCGCGCGGCTCCGTACTAAACTACGCAGATTTCGTAGCATATGGGCGCCAAAGCGCTACGAGACGGAGTAGCAGATATAGATTTAATTTTGACTTTCGTTTCTGCATATTATATTTTCAAAAGAAAATGTTGTGAAAAAACACACAAAAAACTGGTATTGAACTACAAAACAAGAACAATACATGCAACGATTTATTTATTTATTTAATCATTCAAGCACAGATTTGCAGTAGCCTCTGGGTGATACTCGTACACACTAATACACAGACAAACAATGGTACAATAACGAGGATTTTAGGAATAAATATTTATATATAAAAATAGATATGACATATTAAAAGCTATAAATAATATATAGCAATATTAATAATCCCTTCAGTGCGACACCAAAGGACAGATTATTCACAGAATTTCTAAAATTAAATCATGCGTCTTTAACCAGGGACCTTTGTAAATAAAACTCAACGAGAAACGCAGACATTTCACAAAACATCTGAATATTTAAAGTGACGGCGACTAAACTTCGGAGTTAATAAATTTTCAATGAGATTCAGAATTTATTGTTTTCGTATTAAAACGGAATCTGATTATATTTTATCTTAATTGAATGAAGAGTTTAAAAGTATAGATTGTTTACCCTAAACGTTACACAACTTAGAAGTAGCATAGATTTGAAAATTTTCATTCATTCATTTCAATTTTACGTATGTATTTGGCTATGAGACTTTACAAGTTATTGCGTTTTCGAAAGATCATTTTCACCTGAAGTAGTAATAAAGATTGTTGATTTTGAAGGCGCACTCAGTTCGGATGGTGATCGGTTTTACGAATTTTGCCGATGCTACATCTAAGTTGTGTCGTACTGTACCTATTGTTTACGGAATAGAAATTAACGTACTTACATAAACTCACGACTTCTTCCTGTGGGGGTAGGCAGACACTACAGAACGTCACCTGCCCGACCCTTACAACTCCTTTTGCTTTGTTTATCACCAATATGTCCTTCAAGGGCGTGCCCTCCACGTTTCTTCTCACATCTGCCTTGTTAATACATTTTGTTAGTCGCCTTTTACTCATCTTCTCAACATGACCAAACCATCTAAGCATATTCTTATCGATGTACGTCACTACAACTATTAAACCACACCGTTGCCTTATCACATCATTCCTTAGCCTCTCATTCATAGTCACACCGCACATGCTTCGCAAAGAACGCATTTCCACCGCATTTATTCAACTTTAAAGCCTCTTTTGCCACACTCAAAATTCACATCCATACATATGAATAGTATTTTACTGATGTGTTCTTAGTAAGGGTCGCGCCACACCTGCCGAACGTACGGCGCCGAAGGTTCGGTTGAATACGCTCCTAATGTTTTTCAAGTTACCTATGACACATCAGCCGAACGTTACGTGAGCAAGCGTCACATGACGCGACGGAACGTTCCGCGCCGAACGTTCCGCAGGTGTGCCGCTACACTTAATGTGTTGGATCATTCGGTGCCCGCAAAATGCTTGAGCTGGATAGTGCTGATCCACGCGTCATGTTCGTGAACGGGCGCCGTCAGTTGAGACAGGTCATCTCTTATCTGCCACGGCTTATGTTTAACCTAATATTTTGAATCGTTCTGATTATTTTTATACATTGTTCTCACATACAGAAGCAACAAGAATAATGTACCCAGGATTTTGTAATATCTTTATTTAAAAGAGTGTCCTGGGAGTTTCTTGCCCGTTCTTCTCCATGAAGATCTACGTTTTGGAATGGGCAACTAGCTTCAACTTTTTGGCTAACTGGCTGACTCTTTGACAATTCAAAAGTGCCTGTAAATGGTTTAATTGAAATAAATGCTTTGAGTTTGAGTTTGAAACATTTTGGTTATGGTATTGTTACTTTTTCTGGTAACAGTTACAGCTCATTGTGAAATAGTTCATTTGGGGGAGTAGGTCTTCGGGGATCGTGGAAGGCGCATGAGCTCTCATGAGCCGCGGTCCAAGTGTGGGAAGGGAACATCGGGGTGGTTTTTAGTCAGTAGGAGTCTGACAGACCCTTTCGCCCGCCCCAGGGAAAAGGACATCCACGAGGAACGTCAACACCACACCAAAAAAAAAAACGGGGAGTACGCCTTACTATCTGCTCGTAAATAGAGTTGCTGTTTGCTCACTATTTGCTGCGTGTTAACAGACAGCATGTTTGTCAGTCTCTTCTTCTTTTCGTGGGGTTAGCGACTAACCTGGTGTCAGAGTTTTGAAGCCTCCCATGGGCCTCTGACATAAACTCACATGCCGTCGAGAAATATCTCTCAGGCCTGCCAACGTTTTCCTTCACCATTTTTGAAGCAAGTGATAATTATACAGTACGCACATGAATCCGAAAAGTCTGAAGCCTTGGGATCGAATTCGAGACCTATGACTTGGCAGAATGGCAGTCCGATGGCCACAACTCTTGGTTATTACTGCTCCTTCTTGTCAGTCTGTATGTGTGTCTTTGTGCGGACTATGAGACTGAGGGAAGAGAGAGTGCACCTGTGTCTGCGCATACACTTGTGCACTATACGTATAATATCTCCCTCGCCGAAGGCAGATCTCCGCTGAGATTGGTCATAATCAGCCTATAATGTTCCCACTGCTGGGACACAAGCCTTCTCTCAGTGAGAGGGAGTGGGCCATAATCCACCACGCGGGCCCATCACTGGTTGGTCGGAATCAGTGCGGGTTTGTGAGATTGGCCGCTATGGCCGAAATTCGGTCTGGAGGACTATTACCGTGTGTTTGGAGGATATTTGTTACTCAACTGCTCTGCTCTCTCACTGGAGATGCAGCTGTTCTCAGACGGTGGTATCTACATTCTGCCAGATGAATCGTATGTCAACCAAGTTCTACTTTTTGTGTCGATGGTAGAATAGAATAGAATAGAATACTCTTTATTATGTACACCATAAAAATTACAGACATAGGTAGTCTTATTCTTTGTGTTTTTACATTGTTAGAGCCCAGAAGGTGGCCAAGTTGATTGCAGCTTCAGTGGCATTCTTTAGGTGATTCGAGTTGCAAGTGAATGGGGAGTAAGGCTGCCTGTCCACTGGAGCGGAGAGCAGAAAAGAGGAGCGGAGATGTGCCAATATTAACCAATAGAATCTTGACTCAGGACCACTGATCTAAACTCAGGGGCGGAGTCAAGATTCTATTGGTTAATATTGGCACATCTCCGCTCCTCTTTTCTCCTCTCCGCTCCAGTGGACAGGCAGCCTTAGAGCACTCCATTATACAGTATACTATTGAGCAGTGATAGCGTTGTGGTGTCACCGTCAGACTGCCAAGTCATAAGTCCCGAGTTCGAGCCCAAGGCACGTACTGACTTTGCAGATTCATGTGCGTATTATATAATTATCACTTGCTTCAAAAACGGTGAACGAAAACGTGAGGAAATTGGCATGCCTGAAAGATATTTCTCGACGGGCGGCTTTAAAACTCTGACACCAGGTTAGACACCAACCAAATGAAAGAAGAAGAATTAGGGCACTCCAGTAAGTGCTCACGCGCAATCACGCTCGCTCTGGTGGCTTCTGGGATGGGTCAGAAATCCCCCACTTCGCCAAATTGTGTCTGCAGCGGCTGCTATTTGGGTACGCAACCAACTTGGGATACAGTTCCAAATTCATTAATCATTCATACGTTTACACAGCGCATTTACGACTTCCCTCGACATGGAAAAGGAAGCATTTTATTGTTCCGCAACCAGACCGTCTAAAGGCTCGCGCACATTTGGGCAGGCCGCGCCACAACGCAACGCATTGAAAAAATCGACCTCTATAACTTTATCGCACACTACAGGTGGACTGCAACGGGCCGTAGCGCTACGTACTGGCAAATCGCTCGCTAGGCGTATTTTTGCAGCAATTGTTTTGCGTTACGATGCGGCCCGCCTGTAGTGTGCGATGGTTCATGCTAAATAAATAAATTCTTTATTAGAATAAACAGGTTACATATAATTTTGAGACCCTGGCTCCAGAGCTAAGTTAGAGTACCTGTATTTTAGGAGCCAAATAAATACGAAACTGATCTAAAACGACTTTTGCAATGCATTGCGTTGCGGCGCGTTCCTCCCAAATGTGCGCGAGCACTCGGCATCATTGCAGAGAAGTGAAAAGAAAGAAACAAAGAAAGAAAGAAAATAAATTTATTTAACACAGACCAAAAAGCACACAATTTATACAGCAGATAAAACAAAACAAACAATAAAGATAAAAATAAATCAAACAATAAAGATAAAAATAAAATCTAACAAAAAGTGTAAAATGCGACTGAAATTAGCACGGGAGTGTGCCTCACGGCTGCGCTAAAAAGGTCCAGTTCAGCAAAAAATGCCAGACACTATAAGTGCCTGACGCTGGTTTTCAACTGGACCTGAGTGTGATGTGATGTAACGGATGTGAATCAGGTACCTATGTGGAAACAGATTAAATTCAAATTCGAAGTATGAATCTGTCTGAAATAAATACTGCGTTGCGGGTCCTAATGTGCGCTTATCTTAAAATTCCATTTCAGACCAAAACCGTAAAGCATTTTCATTACGTTTCATAATGCAATAACATCTAAAACTCTAAACCCAATTTGGTGGCATTTTTATAAAGTCATAGGTCGGTTGGCGGACCAAATTCAGTTTTGTGCCTCCTACAAAAGCTTTTAGCCTTAATTTTAGAAGAAATCTCGTAAAATGGCGACCGTCTACCGATGATTATGTTATATCCTGTTGGTGTGCCAATTTATCTTAAAGATTTTTGAAGGTATTTTAATTTTAATCGTATAGATTGTATAAATTAATTGATTGTTGTATAAACATGTAAAAAAAATCCCTGTTCCATCCGTGAGGATGTTGTTGGGTATATAAAGTTAAATATAAAATAAAACTAATTCCAATTTTCAACACACAACATACACTCACATTCATACACACACACTTACATACAACACACACACACCTCAATCACACATGCCTCCACTTCTTTTGATTTGTAATAGTGGACCTACACCACAATATCCATATAATATATGTACTGTGTCTACATAGCCCGGCCGCATTGCCGGCGGCTTGACCACAAGCAATGCCTGCTATGTCGATCTACCATTATAGTATAACATAAATTCATTTTTTATTTTTTTGCGATGTTTTTAGTAGTTTGTCCTAGAGCTGTAAAAAATTATACAGGTACTAACTAACCTAATTTAGAAGTCAGGGTTTCAATGTATTACTAGGTACCTAGCATAAGCCTCTCAATGTATGTACTTCTACTATACCATTGTAATAGTTATTTAGGCTTAGTAGTTCAATAAAGATTTATTTATTTATCATACTTAGAGTATATTTACAGGGAAATTTTCAGGAAAAAATATTGAATGGGTAATTTTACCGGGGTAACATTAGGTGCGGGCGGCTGTCATTTAGCGGGTGTCTCAACTCATAACTTATCCAAAAGGTATTGTTTTTTTTTTTATTATTGAAAATAAAAGCTAATTGCTATTTAAAATTCACGTTTTTAGTACCAAAATTATCCCAATTCCATAAAAAATTGGTAAATTTTCAACAGGGTCATAGCTATGACTTGTAGACACCCGCTGAACGGCCGACGGCCGCCCGCGCCCTATGTAATAACCGGTACCCTAATTACGTAATACACAATCAATTCGTTTTGAAACAGATTACTAATCCATTGCTTCAGAAGTTCGAAATTAAATTCTGCGCTGCAACGTAAATATCGCATTGAATGTTGTTGAACTGTCAAAATGAAACAAATGATCGCTATCGCATTGCTTCTGCAAGATACGTAATAACCCTACCGGTAAAATAACCCAATGAAAAAAAAAAGGCGATTTTATTTTGTTTTTATTCCCCTTAAACTTAAGGGGAAGATTTATAAAACAATGGTTAGACCTGCTGTCTTGTATGGATCAGAATGTTGGGCCACAAAAGGGATGAATGAAAGGCAATTGCATGCAGCTGAGATGAGAATGCTAAGAGGGATGTGTGGTGTTACACGAATGGATAGAGTAAGAAATGAGTACATAAGAGGAAGTCTGAAAGTGGCACCGGTGACCGAAAAGTTGTGCGGAAATCGGTTGTCATGGTATGGGCATGTGATGCGGAGGAATGAGGAAAATGTCGTGAAGAAAGTTTTGAGTAGGTATGAATGTCGATGGCTATAAGAGTAGGGGAAGACCAAAGAAACGATGGATGGACTGTGTGAAAGATGATATGGCTAGAAAGGGAGTGACTACTGAGATGACGACGGAAAAAGGGACATGTTGCGCCGACCCCAAATAAAATTGGGATAAGGGCAGGAGAATGATGATGATCCCTAAAACTATCACATAAATAAACTCCGTGTATGATTCTAAACAACACTCACGGAGCGGACAGAACCACTTCGATTTAGTATAGCAAAAAAAAAGGTTCAGAAAAGAAGATTCAAAGCTCCATCGCTCCCGCTGAAAAAATAACCCGGTCCCTCCAATCATTCGTTTGAATTTTAAACTTAAAACAAACTGTTCCTGTAATTCAGGCACTTATAACCCTGAAACTTCCCGACTGAAGCACTTGGGAACAAAAGTACTTAACAAGTGAAACGTAAGTACTTGCGAACTTGGTTTTATTACTGTTTTTTACTGAAAGGGGCGCGGGTTCGATTCTTTTGTAAATTGACGTATAATTTGGTAAGGGTGTCTTAAATGATATAGGGGTCAATTCAAATAATGATAAGCGACTGTTTTAAAATACATTTTTGACGTTTGAACGTCACTTAACTGTAAGCAACGTTTATAAATAAATCTCTAATGCCCGTTTTCACCGACAACTAAATGACACTTAAAAAATTAACCCCTAATTAAAAGTACACTGTTGGATTTTCAACTATCAGCGCTGAGCCTAGCGTTGAAATTTTAAAAGTGCACTTTAGGTGAAGGTGTATATGGGCATTAGTGTTTTGTGGTGATTTGGTCTCCATCCATTTCTCCTTAGCCGCTTGACCGTTACAGTGGACATCAGGTGGGCATAACAATTCAAATTCAATTGTGTCTCGTTAATAACAGCTGAGAGTTTAGGTATGTCTATTATAACGGGTGTGAAAATACCCTTAACGAAGTCGAAAGCCACTTGTTCTACCCGTTTTTATGATATATTTTTATAGTACTGAACAATGCCTGGGAACCTTCTGGCTGCGGAGATTGTAGGTTGAAGTTGCAACTTTTATTGATGTTGTTTTTTACGAAAGCAAGTTTTCGTAATAGTTAGATATCGTATGGATGAACCATACGTTCTAAAGGTTTTGAAAAATCGTCGTAATATTAGCCTGAAACTCTTACTAAGGCAGCAGGCATCACCTACACAAATCTCTGGGCATCACATTGCTGTAACACACTTACTATAGGTAATAATGCGTTTCATTTTAACAATTCAACATTATTAATTGCGTTATCGGAAAACATCGTGAGGAAACCGGTATGCTTGAGATATATTTCTCGACGGCATGTGAAGCCACATCAGAGACCATGATTGACTTTAAAATTCTGACACCAGGTTAGTCAGTAACCACACGAAACGATGAAGGGTTGGTAATATAGTAAAAATAGTTTGGAAAATCCAAAAGTGCACGCCTCAAACATAACACTCATTCATAAACGAAAAAGAAATTCAAAACATAGTTTTTAACAAAAATGAACAATTTATCACTTTTCATGAAGTCGTAATGTCAAAGACTGACAAAGATATTTACTTGGCGGTTGCTAGGCAACATTAAGTCAATGGTTGGAAATATTTAGATAAAGATAATTATTATATTTTAGTTAGTATTTTATTAATTATAATTAAACTACTTTGAATAAAAGAGCCATTTTCAATAGGGTTCCTTCTACGGCTGAAACGAATGTATAAAAAAAAAATTGACTCAATTAATTGATTTTATCGCAAGCTACAATGTTTTCAGGGTTCATAAATTGACGGACAGGAATTTTTTTTCAACTATTTTGATGCTTTTTCCATTTCTGTTGCATTAAATCAATTGTTAAAAAGTACAGTATTAATCTCCATTTAATCATCATCAATCATTAAGAGTCGTGCAAAAGTTGTTCATAATGATGAGTGCAATGACTTCTTCGGAGGTTTTCAGTTATTTCATAATTGAAATAACTGAAAACCTCCGAAGAAGTCATTGCACTAATGCACCTAATGGTGCACCTTGTATGTATGATGAGCAGAGGACTACTTAGTTGGTGTGAAACTACTAATATTATAAATCATGAAAGTTTGTAGGTATGTTTGTTACTCAATCAAGTAAAATCGGCTGAGCGGATTTGGATGGAACACACAGCACACAGCTGGTTTATCACATAGAATATTTTGTATGTTATGTCTGGCGGGCAACTGCCCATAATGTTGATTTCGGATAGTCTTACCTATGTTATTCGCTCGGTAAACTCCAGCTGCGAGATGTAGGAATTATGTGACGTCATGTCTTTTTTGCTGCGTAGTTCGTATGTGGCGGCGTAACCGCTACAGTACAATTTGACAAAATTGACATGTTTTCTATGGCAATTTATACAATTTTGTCAAATTGTAGACTTGTAAAGTTTTGTGGTAAATGTATTAATGCTTTATGTATAGAGAAAATGTATTTTGAGGCTATAAGTATTTCAAATATTAATTACTTACAAAATACTTCAGCGTCAGGTATTTGTAATGCCGATTACAAATTAAATTTTTAGGAAGTAATTTGATATGCAAATACCAAATATGTATTCGTATTTGAAATGCGTATTTCAATTAGAAGTAATTTGAATACTGCCCAGACCGCAGGGCAATTCTCGTACTTGTATAACGTTCACATTCATGTCGCAATCTGTCAAACTTGTCAAAAATTGAATGTATTTTTGACAGATTAGAATTCGAACGGTTCATGTCCATGTTTTCTCTTACAGAAAACTAGTAGGTTAGTATCAAAGAAAGTACCTTCTTGATAAAACTGAAATAACAATTGCAATAGCGGTGCAAGACCACAGTGCAAGTGGATAAAGTTTCTACAATTCCATCAGCCGTAAAATGAAGTACCTATTGCCATAAAAATACTCATTTTATCGGTCACTGAAACTAGTACCAAGAACAGTATTCTTATTGTTTTATTTTTAGCCACTTAAACTTTAGATGTAGTGACAATAATTGAAAAGAGTATGCTTAGATGGTTTGGTCATGTTGAGAACAGGGATGGTGGAGCATCGGTTCCGATTCCGAAAGGTCGGAACTTTCGATTAATTTTACACTTCCGATTCCGGTTCCGATAATTTTGAATCGGTGTTATACCGAAATTTGAAACGCAGTCATGCACGTGACTAGAGCGCATACAAACAAGTTTTCGTCCGGTAATGTTTATTTATTTTATACACGCTCGCGCTCGAGATCTCTATTTTTTTGTGGATGTTATCGCTAATATTTGACAGATTAAAGCTATGAATAATAATTCGTAGGATTAAAAGTTTTAACTCGTCGCCGGTAATGTTTATTTATTTATGCACGCTCGCGCTCGATGTCTCAGTTTATTGTTTTGTTTGTGGATGTTATCGCAAATATTTGACTGATTAAAGAGACTGATTAATGACACTGAATTATATTTCGTTATAAGCCATCCCTTACACATCTTTCTTCTACTTCCGCCTCCGACTTCGGTTTTGGTTCCGGTTTCGGTTCTGGTTCCGATCAATCAAATTTAAAACCTCCGGTTCCGGTAAAGCGACTTCCGTAACTTCCCTAGTTGACAGGATGGATGAAAGGCGATTACAGTATGTTCTTCTCTCGAAGCGACGCGCCCTTTACTTGTGATTAGCCAGTGTTCAAACAAGATAATGAAAGTGTGCAAGCGCAGGAGCTCTCAGTATCGTCTGAGCCAATGGCGAAGCCGGAAGTGTGTGTATGTGTGATATGTCCTGACGCTACCCTTCACGCACACATTCACAGCGTGTTTGTACACTTAGTTACCATAAGTAAAGTGCGTGTCGCGTCTTGGTTATACCAAAAGAAGAAAGAAGAAAGAAAAAATGTTTATTCTGCACGAACAAAACGCGTATTTAAATAATAAAAAACATTAAATACAGACATTCAAAAGTAGCCAAAAGCCTCGTATTCAACAAATAAATAAATAAAATAATCGGTTGACCAGTTTGACAATGCTGTTCATTGGTAGATGTCAAGGCCACGTCAACATCATCAGCCTATTAATGTTCCCACTGCTGGGACACAGGCCTCCTCTCTGGGAGAGGGAGTGGGCGGGTGTAATCCACCACGCGGGCCCAAGGCGGATTGGTGGATGTCACATGTCTTCGAATTTTTGGTTCTAAGACATGCCGGTTTCCTCACGATGTTTTCCTTCACCGTTTTGAGAGCAGTGGTGATGAAATTATTTACACAAAGTAATTATTTACACAAGGCCACGTACCAATATATTATTCAGGCTTGGCAATTTTATATATATATAGTGAATAAAATCCTAGTCTTAAATAGTAATCATTAATACATGTCTCTAAGTTTTTGTTCCATATAAACTTTTCTTATGGAACAAATCTAACTTAGAGAGATGCATTAATGATTCCAATGAATATTATTCTGTAAATACATATCTGTTACAGTCGCGCATCATATTTTGATCAAGATACAACCTGACACTGACCAGCAAATTGCAAAAAAACGTGAGATTTTAATTTCGCGGGCTACAACTACGCATTCACCTTAAAATCCTAACTTGAATGACCGGAGGGGCAATTTCCGTAATTTTAAGAATTTTCGCATTCGCATCTCATTCGCAATCTGTCAAAAATACAATCAATTTACCAACATTTTTGACAAGTTGACAGATTGCGACTAGAATGTGAACGTTTTTTATGTACGAGAATTGGCCTCCAGTTATTTGCCGTGTCGTAGCGGTGCTATTAAAATGAGCGATGTCCTTTTTAATGTGCCCTAAAAGCTAAATATTACTATCTATTTCTATACTAATAATATAGAAACGTATTTGTGAGTTTGTATGTAGGGGCTAATCATCGAAACTACTGATCCGATACCGAAAATTATTTTACTAATAGGAAGCTACCAGTGGATATATATTTTTTGTTAAAATAAGAGAATTCATGTGGACGAAGTCACGTGCATAAGCTAGTGATTAAATAAGGCAACTAATGCTCCCTCCTTTACAGAACAATCAGCTTGCAATTGTCCCATTGTTATATCAATACCCGTTTCAATCAAAATGCTTTCTCCATTATAAATTATTCAAGATTTTTCCTTAAGGTTTTTTCACTTCACGTCGCCATATTTCATAAAAAAAATGTGTAAGAAAATTGGGTTTTTATTCGAAATTAGAATTTCCAAGAAGCTGTCTTTATCTTCATCGAATATTTGTTTCTACAATCTGATTGGTCGCCGGTCGCCCGCCATGACATGACGGCACACAAGTACCGTGCGTATTTTTTTGAACTATCTAGTCACTCGCGCGTGTTCTGCAAACATCATCCAAAAATATTGTGTGTTGTATTGTGTGAGAAGAAGTAAACAACAACTACAGCAAAAAGTACAAAGAAAGACTTAACAACCACAGCAACACATTAGCTAAAGCACAGAAACCGCCTTAAAACATGGCGCATACTGGAACTCGATCAAAGGAACTGAAGTGTACTATAAATGGTGCTATTCACTGGAATGGCAATCAAACAAATTCCACCTTACACCACATCTAATTATGGCTAAACAGCCGATTGTAGATAAAAAAGAGAAAAAAAAAAAGAAAAAAGCATTATTTTGTGAACGGCAACGAATTTTCCCGCATCGTGCAACAATTTGTACGTGTTGTTTAGACGGTGCTAGTCAATAGTGATGATGACTGGGAAAAAAAAACTATTTAGTCCGTAAGTCAGATAATAAAAAAATATTAGACGCATTAAAGTTGGGGAGTGGGGCTCGCTACGTCAGAATCAGAAGTCAGTAAAATATAATCTACCGGCGAGTGACGTCATGCCACATTTTAACTCAATGTATTGCCGTAATCTTTTGATTACGTAAAAAAAGAAAAAATAATTGTCCAATATTTTTTAATAAACTATCTGACGGACAAAAAAAAATGTTAGTATCCCTATTGTTGCTTCGGTTTTATGATAAGCTACTGACATGCAATGTTAAAGTCGATTACAAATGCAACAGAAGATAAAAAAATAATATACAATAATGTTTTTATAATTTTTATAATATTATTTAGAAATGTAATTTATATGTTTAAAACTAAATAAAGGAATATTAATAATCTTTTTTGAATTTATAAAAATATTTAAAAATGTAAAAGGTAAGTATATATATGAAATAAAGGAAATAATAATAATAGATGGTAAAGATAATTAATTGTGTAGGTAAAGAGATAAATCCCTTCTTTCCTACACAAAACTATAAAGGACAGGCTGATAATTTATAAACATGAAAATACCTAAATCTTCACCCTTTCATCCCAAACCCATAACATATCATTTACCCAAATCTTGTATCATTCGTACCGGGTATTCGTTCCCCCATATGGAACGTTAGCCGTGACAGGGAAATAAAAACAAATAACAGGGGCAGTTAGAGAAATAAATGGGTCCAATGGGTTGCAATAAGTACCCCATGGATATTGGGTGTCTTGGGGGCTGTGGGACGTAAACGTTTGCGTTCACTTTTGTTGTCTACTAAAGAAAAAATCGTGAGGAAACTTTATGTCTATGGTCTTGGTTTGATGGCAATCATGAACATGTCTCTTGCTGGGGTACCTAGTACCTAGTCAATGTAGCTGTCTGTACCTACTGAAGAGAGCAGTGGTGGCCCAGTGGTAACAGCCCCGACTTACGAATTGTAGGTCGTGGGTTTGAACCCAGGCAGGCGCTTTACTTTGTGTAAATAATAATTTCATCACCACTGCTCTCAAAACGGTGAAGGAAAACATCGTGAGGAAACCGGCATGTCCTAGAAACAAAAAATTCGAAGACATGACGTGACATCTACCAACCCGCACTGGGCCCGCGTAGTAGATTACAGCCCACTCTCTTTCGACGAGAAGAGGCCTGTGTCCCAGCAGTGGGCACATTATATGCTGGGATAGACTCTGCCTTTTCCAATCTTTGTTGGGGTCACCTTCCAGTCTCACTGGATGCAGCTGAATACCAGTATTTTACACGGAGCGACTGCCTATCTGTCTCTTCTTCCCAGTTACTGGGTAACACGATACAACTTGGTAAGACTAGTTGTCAAACTGACTACTCGTAACAGCTGTCAAAGATCTACGAATGACAGCCGGGATCAAAGGCTTAACGTGCTTTCCGAGGACGCTTCACGGAGAGGGCTCAGCGTGTTTTGGATGGTCACCAATCCACGAACCAACCGCGGCACGCGTAGCTTAACCTCGATAGCCCCGTGTGACTGTGACGAGGCCCTATAGGGATAGCGAGAGCTCCAAAGATTCAACTGAAACGCAAACTTTTACCTCTCCTCCATCTCATTGAAACAGAAAATTTTTCAGAGGCTGCGAAGCTCACGGCCTGCCTTGATTTATCTCCACTTCCAAGGAATTCGAAGTCGTTCTGACAGTTGTGAGGCTTCCATTTAATAACGCCACCGTCAGTCGTCATCGACTAAATACTATTTTAGGTTAGCGAGGTTCCCGGGTCGACGGCGCGTTGTGTTCCACGCGCGCCTATAAGATTATGTCAGCACTACTGACGGGGTCCGCTAGGGCCGATGTCAGCTAGGGTTACGGGAAAGTCCGAAAGGGATACCGTGGCCCCTGGCAATACACAGGCAACTGAAGGAAAACGGGTGGGTTTTAGTCTGTAAGAGTCTGACACGAAGAGCGGTAGAAGTTATTTGATAATATGCCAAACAGCAAAAATAAAGAAGGTTAGGTAGCTGTAATGTCTTGTAATAAGTATGTAGACATCATTTTTCGGCCCTTATCCCAATTTATTTGGGGTCGGCGCACATATCTTTTTCTTCCATACTTCTCTATTAGTCGTCATCTCGGTAGTCACCCCCTTTCTAGCCATATCATCTTTCACACAGCCCTGCATCCATCGTTTCTTTGGTCTTCCCCTACTCTTATAGACATCGACATTCATACTCAAAACTTTCCACACGACATTTTCCTCTTGGTTTCCGTTCTTCATTTTCCTCCGTTTGGGCAATGGTTTGATAGCGGCTCAGAGTCTGGATTTGTGCCCGGTTGATGGCAATAGGCTCGCCCCCTGTTACATGGGACTTAAACATAACTGGCGAAATGTGGGTTTACTAAAGCTACACCTCTGCTAACCCTGCGGGGAATACAGGCGTGATTATGTTATGTTTATCTTTTCATTTTGAACTGTTTACAAACAGCAACTCAAGAATAAACATTTCCAAGATTAGCATTTTCTATCCAAACCTTCCAGGTGTTTCCGTGCCTCGAGATAACGGATCACCCCAGTGCAAATAATCTTATTCATTATCCCCTCTCCCCCCCTAAGCAATTAGTCTGCATTCGCGCAAATTACAGATGTCGTTAATTCACTCTTGTATATTTTAAACGTTTTATTAATGTGTTTGTAAATGTAGTGTTTTTTTTCTTTTGCGATGAGAGACTTGTCGTTACATTTTTTTTTTTTTGACGTAGGTACCTAAATTATGATAATAATAATGCCATCCTATTGCACGACTCTTAATGCGAAGCATTAGAGTGTGCTCTACGATCGAAAAATTTTTTTTGCCCCATTTCTGTAACTGTTTTTATTGTTACACTCCTGCTAGTACACAGAACCTACTTAATTTATATACCATTGTATAGATGATTAAATGGAGATTAATACTGTACTTTTTAACAATTGATTTAATGCAGCAGAAATGGAAAAAGCATCAAAATAGTTGAAAAAAAAATCCTGTCCGTCAATTTATGAACCCTGAAAACATTGTAGCTTGCGATAAAATCAATTAATTGAGTCAATTTTTTTTTTATACATTTGTTTCAGCCGTAGAATGACCCCTATTGAAAATGGCTCTTTTATTCAAAGTAGTTTAATTACAATTAATAAAATACTAACTAAAATATAATATCTTTATCTAAATATTTCCAACCTTCGACTTGATGTTGCCTAGCAACCGCCAAGTAAATATCTTTGTCAGTCTTTGACATTACGACTTCATGAATCTGCCCTAGCTTCAGAATCTTACAGACGCCTAGGTTTTGTCCTGCGCAATGCCCGTGATTTCAATAATCCTATTGTCATCAAATTATTATTTAACTGTTTAGTTAGAAGTAAGTTAGAATTTGCTGCAACCGTCTGGAATCCCCATGAATCCACATACGAATTGTTGATTGAAAAGGTTCAGAAAGCCTTCCTGCGCTTCTTATATAAAAAGATTTACGGATATTATCCTTTTATGTATCCTACTCATTTCCTGCTGGGAATGTTAGGATATAATTCCCTTTCAGTGCGTAGAGCCAGAGATCAGATTGTAATGGCCATAAAAATCTTAAGGAGCATGGTAGATTCGCCAGAGCTACACAATACTTTGTGTACACTTTATGTGCCTGACAGCTACCTGCGTCATAGGCCTACTCGACGTCACCGACTGTTCGCCACATCCCATTGCCGCACTGTGTCGCGCGCGCAATCCCCGTTGTGTCGCATGCATGGCGCTTTAAACTCATTAATGGAAACAGTCCCAGAATGTGACATCTTTAATGACACACTCAGGTTGATCATGTCAAATTGTCTCATGTTCTGCGAAAGCTATGTTTGTTAAGTAATAAGTTATATGTTATCACTTTATTCGATGTAATTTTATTTTATTTTCTTTAAGTTATTGTTAAGTATATTTGATCCCTGAATTGTTATTTGTTTTCTAATTATGTTAAATATGTAATATGTTTAGTTTTATGCTTAGTTTTACCAGTTAATTACTGTCATTGGCGCAAGCCGTTGTAATTACTTATAAATAAATAAATAAATAAATGAAAAGTTATAAATTGTTCATTTTTGTTAGAAACTATGTTTTGAAATTCTTTTTCGTTTTTGAATGAGTGTTATGTATGAGGCGTGCACTTTTGGATTTTCCAAACTATTATTGTCCTACTGCAGGGCAAAGACCTCTTCTCATACAGAGAAGGCACGAGCATTGATCACCACGCTTGCCCAAGACTGGTTGGCGATTTCTGACTTATATTGACTACCTATAAGTCCAGGTTCCCTCACGAAGTCACGATGTCAATAATGTCCATGATAAACTCAGAAAGTACATGCATATTCGGTCGAGCGTTGGCAGCACTACTGTTCTGCGGTCGGGCTACAAACAAATAAATGAATCTGGCTTACGAATATGGCTACACCGTACACCAAATATTACTAGCGATCTTTGATTTCTTTATGCTATAGGAACAATATTACTGTACTTAATCACGGCATCGGCTACATCAACATACTCGTATCAGCGATTTTTTTTCACTTACACGACTATTTCAATAGTGCTATTAAATATGCGTGTGGCTACATTATGCACATTCAGTGCATGTGTACTGTAGCCACGTCATCGCCGAATATACCTACGCCTGATTTTCGCTTATAATGTAGCCATACCATATTTATCTCGTTTCGCTCTTCCAGTCGCATCGCAAATCGCTGCCTACTGTAGCCTCAGCCTAACTGCCAACGACGACGTGTCGCTAGGTACAGAAGGTATTCATAGAAATTCATAGAAACCAGTCGTGTCGCGGTGACACGTCGCCTGCCGTTGCCTCCTGCGGTCGAGTACGGAATGGTACCTGTTTGAAATTAAAAAAAATCCACGTGATTACTTCTACTTGAAAAATAGAGTTTCAGATTGTATCTTTTCACTAACTACCTGTCAGCTTTTAGATAAGTACATTTCTTTTATAATTATAAGAAAACATAAACGTTTTACGGTTAGTAAAATTATTTTCAAGAAAATTACAGCGTATTTTTCTATGAAAGTACGTTTTTCAGCTGTTCTTTTTGACACTGATGTCTTAAAATTACAAAACACATTTTTTTGTTAAACAAGCTGACCTAGCTGACCCGTCAAACGTTGTCCTGTAAAAATTTCCAAAGGTTCAGTAATTTTCGAGTTTTTGCGAGACTAATGCACGGCAATTGATTTTTATATTTATAGATATAGAGATTTCAACCAGTCGGTCAACTTTGTTCTCAAGACATTAAGAGGTACGCGGTAAATGTCGATTGTAAATCTTGGAGCTGATGAACCTGAAGTGTCTTCTCACCACTGCTGCTCTAGGGTGCTGCTCTAGGGCACAATTTTGCAAACTCTATCGGAGAGGCGATTCGCATAACTACAGATTGGGTCAAAAGTCTGTAGTTATACGAAGAGCTGCCTAACCTTGAGATCTTTGCAAAGTAAGTAAAGTTCAAATGTCAGAAAACGGGTTGTTTTTTTAGAAAGAACCTTTTGTACGGCTGCCGGTTGAGGTGTCGGTTGTCGAGTTAATAAGCGCACTAACATACACACAGACATTGTATTCTTTTAATAGCACCTTAGGCCAAGATCTATAAGTATTATTTAGCACATCATATCACTGTCACAGAACTGTCAAAGTGCAAGATAGAGGCAAGAACCTGTCTAAGTCAGTGCACGAAATAAGTAACGTTTATAGATCTCGGTCTAAAGAAATTAAGAATCAAAGCATGGGGAAAAATAATCATCATTAAATTATACATTATATATATTCTCTAATATCACAATAAAACAATAGATATTAATATACTAAACTATGACACTAGTGCCCGTTTCTACTTTCACTAAGTGACACTTAAACGAATCTCTAAATAAGAGTGCACTGTTGGATTTTAAACTCTCAGCGCAGTGCCTAGCGTTGAAAATCCAACAGTGCACTTTCACACAGTGAAAAAACGGGCATTGTGCACTATTATATTTGATTTTGGGAGACCTTTATAATTCGTCAACGCAAGTGCCATCATCGGCCCTGCCTTTACCAGTGGGACACTCATCGCCTTTCAAAAATGTCCTGGGAGCCAGTTTAACATTGCCACAGGGTTTGCCATCAGCACTGGTACAGTTTTTATCTGTATTGCCATCGGTTTTAGAAGTATCTGTAGTATTTACCATATTGTTAGCAGCATCCTTTGCTTCTGGATTAGGTTCGGTAGGCAGTGTTTTGTTTTGATTTTCTTCTACTTTTGGTGTTGTTATTTTCATTTTTTCTGTAGAACTATTAGGCATATCGGCTTTTGGATCAGGTTTACTTGCTTCATCCTCTTTTATAATTTCTTTCTCCTTTGTGGAAGATTCTAGAGTAGCATTTGAATTCGTATTTTCTTCATTTTCTTTCGGAGGAATTCTGATAATATTACCTAATGCATCGATAACGATTTTGGTTCCATTTTCCAGAGTTTGACGCACTTTTATCAATGCTCCTTGGTTTGGTTCCTTCGCACTTTTAGGTTTCTGATCTTTCGAAATTACCAGGTCATCTAAGAATCCGCACTCGGTACTCACAATTAATACAAATATAATTATAAATGATTTCATGACTGGGTATAAACGTTTATAGGTCACAGAGAATATTGTGGTAATAAATGAAAATAATTATAATAATAATTTATTAAACTTATCGTTGTTAGTTCAGAGATCATTTGAGTGCAGTCGGGAAATATTCACTGTACTAATATACATAAATACTGCAGTTTTTCTAAAAAAAAAAATAGAATTAATCTTAGTGTTAAAACGAGAATTATAACGCTCTTGAGAATGGGTTGTGTGGAGCAGAAAAAAATGGGATTTATTTTAACATTTTTAGTTTACAAGGGGATCATCTGAAATAGAACAATGTCCATATTATAATATAAGTAATTCATATAATTGATTAAAATAAGAAATCAAATACAAACCAGACTATTTGCTTTTATCTACACTCATAGCGTAAAATTAGAATTATAAACTTCAAAACGAATTTATAACATAGGTACTTTGTAAACACAATACCGAAATATAAAAATAGAATCCAGTGATACTAACCTATTGTTTTAATACCCCTTAAAAGGCAATAGTTTAAAAAACTACTATTATTATCTATTTATTATTTATAAGTTCTTAGGCTAATGACTGTGGAGTGATTATAGAACAGCGCTAAGGTTGCCTGCGACTTTTAAATTTTCTTTTGTTTTTTGCAATTTGCAGAGCAGTGTCACGTTATGTTGATTAAAATATGATTTGCGACCGTAATAAATATGCCTTTATAGAATTATAATAATCATTATAATCAGCAATATAACTCTTTAAGTTAGCATAATCACCAAATATCATGATTTAATGAAATAGTCAGTCAATAGGATAACATCTTAGAGACTTCTATTAATAATTTTTGCGATTATAATTCTATAAATAACATTTAAATCAAAATACAACCTGTTACTGACCTGCAAATTGCAAAAAAATTAAGATAATTTGAAATCATGGGCTATCCTGACGCTTTCACCTTAATATAGAGTGCTGCAAGGATCTTATGGCGCCAGAATGACATTGGCAGGGGGCGTTGTTGACATTGATGTATATCAATGGTTGTTGGTAAATATTTAGGAAAATGTTACGGAAATAGTATTGATTAAGAGAAAAATAAGATAGCGTCGTTTGTCCCAACTTTGTCCACACGCCAAAAGATCCTTGTACTGTTGACTCTGTAGGAGAGGCGTTTCACAGTACTACAGGTTGGTTGGGTCATTGGGTGGTACGAGTTTGTTTTTTTTAGTACAGTCTGTAGTACGAAGAGCTGCCTAACCTTGAGATCTTTGCAAAGTAAGTAAAGTTCAAATGTCAGAAAACGGGTTGTTTTTTTAGAAAAAACCTTTTGTCCGGCCGCCGGTCGAGGTGTCGGTTGTCGAGTTAATAAGCGCACTAACATACACACAGACATTGTATTCTTTTAATAGGACCTAAGGCCAAGATCTATAAGTATTATTTAGCACGTCATATCACTGTCACAGAACTGTCAAAGTGCAAGATAGAGGCAAGAACCTGTCTAAGTCAGTGCACGAACTAAGTAACAATTATAGATCTCGGTCTAACGAAATGCATGCATGCATTTCGTTAGACCGAGTAATGCATGCAAAATCTAAGCATGGGGAAAAATAATCATCATTAAATTAAACATTATGTATATTCTCTAATATCACAATAGATATTAATATACTAAACTATGACACTAGAACGATTATATTTGATTTTGAAAGACCTTTATAATTCGTCAACGCAAGTGCCATCATCGGCCCGGCCTTTACCAGTGGGACACTCATCGCCGTTGAAAAATGTCCTGCTAGTCACTTTAACATTGTCATAGTCTTTCCCATCAGTACAGTTTTTACCTGTATTGCCATCGGTTTTAGAAGTATCTGTAGCATTTACAATATTGTTAGCAGCATCCTTTGTTTCTGGATTAAGTTCGGTAGGCAGTGTTTTGTTTTGATTATCTTCTACTTTTGGTGTTGTTATTTTCACTTTTTCTGTAGAACTATTAGGCATATCGGCTTTTGGATCAGGTTTACTTGCTTCATCCTCTTTTATAATTTCTTTCTCCTTTGTGGAAGATTCTAGAGTAGCATTTGAATTCGTATTTTCTTCATTTTCTTTCGGAGGAATCCTAATAATATTACCTAATGCATCGATAACGATTTTGGTTCCATTTTCCAGAGTTTGACGCACTTTTATCAATGCTCCTTGGTTTGGTTCCTTTGCACTTTTAGGTTTCTGATCTTTCGAAATTACCAGGTCATCTAAGAGTCCGCACTCGGTACTCACAATTAATACAAATATAATTATAAATGATTTCATGACTGGGTATAAACGTTTATAGGTCACGAAGAATAATGTGGTAATAAATGAAAATAATTATAATCATAATGTATTAAACTTATCGTTGTTGGTTCAGAGGTCATTTGAGTACACTTGGTAAATATTCATTGTACTTAATATTCTTACTACAGTTTTTCTAAAAATAATTAGAGAATGAATCTTAGTGTTAATAACGAGAATTATAACGCTCTTGAGAATGGGTTGTGTGGAGCAGAAAAAAAGGGAGTTATTTCAACATTTTTAGTTTACAAGGGGATCATCTCTAAAATAGAGTAATGCCCATACTAATATAAGTAATTCATAATATTTGATTAAAATAAGAAAACTAATACAAATCGGACTATTTGCTTTTATCTACTCTCATAACGTAATATTAGAATTATAAACTATAACATACTTTGTGAACACAATACCGAAATTTAAAAATAGAATCCAGAAAAAAACTCCTGTGCTACTACTATTAAAAACTTAGTGTTTTAATACCCCTCAATAAGCAATAGTTTCAAAAACGACTATTATTATCTATTTATTATTTATAAGTTCCAAACCTAATGACTGTGGAGTGAATATAGAACAGCGCTAAGGTAACCCGCGAAGTTTAAATTTTCTTTAGGTTTTTGCAATTTGCAGAGCAGTGTCAGGTTGTATGTTGATTACAATATGATTGGCGACCTAACAAATATGCCTTTATAGAATTATAATCATTAGAATCAGCAATGCAACTCCTTAAGTTAGCATAATTCTCAAATGTCAAGAGTTCTTGAAATATGTAGTCATTCAATAGGATGAACTCGATTAATGAGAGATGTGTTAATGATTTTTGTGATTATAATTCTATAAATAAACATTTGAATCATATTTAGATCAAAATACAACCTGTTACTGACCTGCAAATTGCAAAAAATTAAGATAATTTGAAATCATGGGCTATCCTGACGCTTTCACCTTAATGTAGAGTGCTGCAAGGATCTTATGACCCCAGAATGACATCGGCAGGGGGCGTTGTTGACATTGATGTATATCAATGGTTGTTGGTAAACATTTAGGAAAATGTTAGGAAAATGACAAGATGGCGTCGTTCGTCCCGACTTCGTTCACGCGCCAAAATATCCTTGTACTGTTGTAGATTATATGTATGATATTGTATTCCTTCATCTTCCAGATGAACTTTTCTTTCTTCCATTTTAAAGTATCAAATTGTCCGGGATTTAAGTGTCTCTTTTTCGGACCTCTTCGGATACTTCAATATTGCCAGGTTATTTCAATTTCAGACGAATTGTCATGTAGCTGCCTCAGCCTTTGTTTCTTTTGTCGTTGTTTCAATGTTTAGTATTTCTTTAGAATCAAAAGCGACCTCTATAGACACACAAGTTCTATCTTCGGCCTTGTCTTTGTCTGAACCGCATTCATCTACTGACATAGATGCCATTGGTATGGCTACTTTTGAAGGTCGGCTGTTTTGGAAACGATTTTCATATTGTTTTGCTTCATTTCTACCAATAATTGTTGACTTCCTTTTAAGCGGCTTTATGTTCGATAGTTTCTTCTTCCTGTGTTCAGTATGTTCTGCTTTATTTATTGGATTCGAATTTAACACATTATTTGGTACATTTTTTCTAATAATTCTTTCACTAGGTCCTTGATGGTTACTATTCACTGGTTTTTCTGTGACATTCTCTGTAACAGCTTCATTATTTATCACTTCAGAATCTTTCGCTATCGCTGGATTCTTAAGATCGTGATTTATTGCCACATTGTTAGTAATTTTTTCTGTTATTTTGTGTGATTCTGAATATTTGCAACTTAAGGTTGTAAAAACACAAATAATAAATATTGACGTTTTCATTTTATTGTTCACGACACATTCATGTTTCTTGAGCACACACAGCAATAATTAAAAAACAGATTTAATTATTTTAATGTTGGAACTCACAAATGTCTGATAGTACAATGGGCAGTTCCTCTATAATAATGTGTATAATCATATCGCTTAGTTCATAGTTCATAACAACAGTGAATTTGGTATAAAAGGACGTACATTTTTTAATGAGGAGACATTAGTGTTATCTTATCTGTAAAATAAAACATAGGTTTTATGTTAAAAAAAAAAACTGGCTATCTGTTTATAAACTATACCATTTATTATTCATGCGAAAGAGATTTTTACATAATAAAAATTAATCGCTAAATGTGTTGCTAAGCGCAAAACTTGCGAACGGTTGCACCAAATTGGATAATTCTTTTTTTGTTCTGTTCGTTATTCTCAGGATAAGGTATGTATAAAAGGTAGGTAGGTAGGTTAGGTAGGTAGGTATATAGGTAGGTAGGTAGGCTAGGTAGGTTAGGTAGGTAGGTAGGTAGGGTAGGTAGGTAGGATAGGTAGGTAGGTAGGTATGTATGTAGGTAGTTAGTTAGGTATGTAGGTAGGTAGGTAGGTATGTATGTCGGTAGGTAGGTAGGTAGGTAGGTAGGTAGGTACGTAGGTAGGTAGGTATGTAGGTAGGTAGGTAGGTATGAAGTAGGTAGCTAGGTAGGTGGGTAGGGTTGGTAGGGTAGAGTAGGTAGGTAAGTGTGCCGTAGATAAGTACTTAGTGCTACCCGTGCGAAACTGGGGTCAGCTAGTTATAAATAATAATATAATAATATAAATTCTTTATTGGCATAAATACAGGATATAGAAAAAAAATTAAACCCTGTCTCCAGAGCTAGGGGCTTTCACTTCTTCCACTTCTTACAATTATATTACCTAAAATTAAGGTTTAATAACAAAAATAAGCAATGTTAGAATCAACTTTAAACTTGAAATAATAAAATAAAATCTAGAAAACAAAAACAAAATTTTATTAAATTAAAATCAGGATTAAGACGAACATTCTAAACAATATTAAGAAAATTAAGATTACAATGAAATTAGAATAAAATCAAATTAAAGTAAAATCATGAAATCTAAAACAAAATTAGAATACAATCCGGATAAAAAATTAATTGGAAATTAAAAATAGGAGGATTAAATTGAATTGGAAATTAATATTATTAAACTGTCTTAAATGTTAATAACATTTTTCGCATAATTTGGCAAGCCGACCTCGCGCAACGGGATAAGGCACGGCCAAAGAAGAAGAATATATAACATTTTTGCTTAAGATATTATAAACTAAATGTTGCTATATTTGACCTGGAAGTTCTTACTCGATAACCGGTACGCAAGTATTATCATCAGCCCTCTCTGTCCCAGTTGGACAACCTCCTACTAAAGACTCTGAATTTGAAAAAAGACAGTAAAACTTATTATCTACAGTTACTGTTACTGTTGCAGTACAGATGTTACCATTATCATCTACTATGTCTGTTGGGTTTGCACCGGCGTTAAAGCTGTCAGGTTTTTCTTTATCTTCATCTGTAGGAGCAGTATTATTTTGAAATTCAATTTCTCGTTTATGTATCCTTGAAGAATCGTTAGGTATGTAAACATTACAGATGACAACACCATCTGTAGTTGTACAGTTTTTACCATCAGCTTCTCCGTTCTTGTTTTCCGCGGCTTCTACGAGACTTAGTAGGCGTTTTATTTCTTCTATATCTGTAGGTTGTGAACTATTTTGAGATTCAATATCTCTTTTACTTTTCTTTGATACTGGTTGGCTTATTACATCGACATTTATGTTGAAATGACAGGTAACCGTATTATCTTCAGTTGTACAGTTTTTACTAACAAGTTGTCCTGTTTTCTTTGCAGTGTTTTCTACAATGCTTACTATACGGTTAATTTCGTTTACAGATTGATCACTAGAGAGAAATTTAACTTCCCATTTATGCATTCCCGGTGATAAATCATAGTTTTTTGTTACACTTTCAATATTGGTAGGTCGACCCTCTTGATCTTTTGTTACGTCTATTAGTATTTCAGTTAGTAACGTTACATTGCCAACTTCAAAAAAATCGATTACTCTTGCGAGTTGAGATTCAAATAGACGACGATGTTCTGCAGGTTGTGCATTATTTTGAACTTCAATATCTCTTCTATTTTTCTTTGATATTGGTTGGCTTGTTACATCGATATTTATGTTAAAATGACAGGTAACCGTATTATCTTCAGTTGTACAGTTTTTACTAACAAGTGGTCCTGTTTTCTTTGCAGTGTTTTCTACAATGCTTACTATACGGTTAATTTCGTTTACAGATTGATCACTAGAGAGAAATTTAACTTCCCATTTATGCATTCCCGGTGATAAATCATAGTTCTTTTTTACACTTTCAATATTGGTAGGTCGACCCTCTTGATCTTTTGTTACATCTATTAGTATTACAGTTAGAAAGGTTATATTTCCGTCTTCAAAAAAATCGATTACTCTTGCGAGTTGAGATTCAAATAGACGACGATGTTCTGCGGGTTGTGCATTATTTTGAACTTCAATATCTCTTTTACTTTTCTTTGATACTGGTTGGCTTGTTACATCGACATTTATGTTGAAATTACAGGTAACCGTATTATCTTCAGTTGTACAGTTTTTACTAACAAGTTGTCCTGTTTTCTTTGCAGTGTTTTCTACAATGCTAACTATACGGTTAATTTCGTCTACAGATTCTGCACTAGAGAGAAATTTAATTTCCCATTTATGCATTCCTAGTGATAAATGATAGTCCCTTGTATCTCTTTCAATATTGGTAGGTTGACCCGCTTGATCTTTTGTTACATCTATTAGTATATCTGTTAGTAACGTTACATTGCCGACTTCAAAAAAATCGATTACTCTTGCGAGTTGAGATTCAAATAGACGACGATGTTCTGCAGGTTGTGCATTATTTTGAACTTCAATATCTCTTTTACTTTTCTTTGATACTGGTTGGCTTGTTACATCGACATTTATGTTGAAATGACAGGTAACCGTATTATCTTCAGTTGTACAGTTTTTACTAACAAGTTGTCCTGTTTTCTTTGCAGTGTTTTCTACAATGCTTACTATACGGTTAATTTCGTCTACAGATTGTGCACTAGAGATAAATTTAATTTCCCATTTATGCATTCCTGGTGATAAATTATACTTCTTTGTTACACTTTCAATATTATTAGGTCGAACCTCTTGATCTTCTGTTACATCTATTAGTATTTCTGTAAGGTACGTTAATTGTCCGTCTTCAAAAAAATCGTTTACTTTTGTGAGGTGAACTTCAAATCGACGATGTTCTGCATCTGTAGGTTGTGCATTATTTTGAATTTTAATATCTCTTTTATGTTTTTTTGATAATGGTTGGCTTGTGACGTCGATATTTATGTTGAAATGACAGGTAACCGTATTATCTTCAGTTGTACAGTTTTTATCAACAAGTTGTCCTGTTTTCTTTGCAGTTTTTTCTACAATGCTTAATATACGGTTATTTTCATTTACAGATTGATCACTAGAAAGATATTTAACTTCCCATTTATGCATTCCTGGTGATAAATTATACTTCTTTGTTACACTTTCAATATTCGTAGGTTGACGACCCTCTTGGTCTTTGGTTACATCTATTAGTATTTCAGTTAGTAACGTTACATTTCCGACTTCAAATAAATCGATTACTCTTAAGAGTTCAGTTTCAAATCGACGACATTCTACATAACTTGGAGTATCACTATTGTTCAAATCATCCTTTATAACGCCACACATAGAACTTGTTATACAAAAAAATATAACTAGAATAGTCTTCATGGTTGTTGCGTATATTGTCTCTGGATTTCACAATCACTAGAACACTTTTGCTTTAGCTATTGCTAGCCTCAGCGCCTTTATGTTTTCAACCTGTATTTTGATTGTTGTACTGTTTTTGACTATTAGTAATGTCAGAAGCACTCTCTTTCACTTTGTCAGATACAACTGGAGACAGAGATAGATACGTGGTGTTAACTGCACTGTCCTCGTCAATGTGAAGACGTACTGACAATATTTGAATGTCAGGTGATGTCACTGTAAATACCCATTTAATATTATCATTCCTTAGTTCAAGGTTCAAATAAACAGAGAAGTAGATTTGGCTCATTTGGAACAATGTTTATGTTACTAAAAATTGCAATATGTTCGTCTTCTTATAAAATGAATTACCTACTGGTGTTCGTCATCATCATCATTATTTCAGCCGAAAGACTGAACTGCTGGACATAGGCCTCCCCTAAGCACCGCCACTTTGACCGGTTCTGTGCTTCACGCATCCAGCGGATTCCTGCGGCCTTCACAAGGTCATCGGTCCAACTTGTGTTCGAGGTCTTCCAACCCTACGTCATAAAACTATTGTTCTTAAATAACTATACAGGCGTATAATATAATAATGAATAGCTGCTGATTTTTTTGGTACTCTTCCAGTCCGGTTTAAGTCTAATGTTACGTTGTCAATCATAATTATACCGCATAAGGTTCAAAATCGGTTGACACTTCACTTTACGCTAAATATTGACTGTCTGCCAAAAACTGAATGCATAACCAGCAAGTTCTTTAGGTCTCCGATAGCTTTTAGTAAACTTAATTGTTCTTTGCTGTCAAACTTTCTAAGACCTTCGACCAACATCTCGAATCACTACCGCTAAATAGTTTGGTCAAAGGCTTGTTACGGTCTATCCACTAATGACCGTACTCCGTTAGGGGATAAAAAAAAACAACGGGTTGCACTCCGGGAGTGCCGGCAGAAGTGAAAACTTGAACATTAACGTTGTGCATTTTTGAATAAACACTTTTCATGAAGTATGTTTTGAATGCTTTTTTACCCATCAATATGGGTAAAATTTCTTACCTTAATTTTAAACTCGCGTCAGGACGTGACTGTAAGATCCGATAAGAAAATAAATAGTCTTTGACATTATGTAAAGATTGCGATCTTTACATAATGTCAAAGACTATTTATTTTGATATTTACTTTGTCGGTTGCTAGGCAACGGATCTTACAGTCACGTCCTGACGCGAGTTTAAAATTTTTACCCATCCCAAAACAAGCGCACAACGCCGCTACAGAAGTTTTTACTTCAAAAATCTGTTTTTACATTTTATATGAACTTGTAACACACGTCCGTGGCTGGGCGAAGCTTCACTGCCTGCCTTTTGTGTGTCACGACCGGCGCACTGCCCGCCCTGATATGTGTGGAAGTGTGGATATACCTTTAAGCCAGGGTTTCCTAAAACTGCGGTGGCCGCCACATAGCACCCGCAATTTATCGGAGAATGACGTCATTGGACCGTTATATAAGAAAGTAATTTGGTGTGTTTCGCTGTACGTTTCGCTAGAGAGCGTTTTTTGTCACCGTCAAGTCAAACCCAGTGACTACCATAATTTTCATGACGGCAGTCACCGCGGCCGTCTTTAACAGTCTCAGATCAATTAAAAAACCGAGACATAGTGCTGTCAACAGTGAAGTGAGGCCGGTTTCGTAAACATGTGTGCTCTTAGTAAGGTGTAGTTTGATTGTGAATGTGTGCGTGTGAGCGTGAATGCACAGAGGGAGGTGTAGTTTTAGCACTGTATCGTTTGCAGCGCTATAGCTTGGTTAATTTTAGTGTTTTATGTATGCATGTCAGAAATAGAGAAATATAAGTTTAATTTAACACAAGTAGGTATTTGTTCCATTCGTGCCCGATCGACTCTCTACAATATCTTAACGTTGGTTCTGATAACCTTGGATAAAGGTCAGGGCATTTAGCACTGACTATCTTTGTTTTTGCTAGATTTTGCTTATTAACATACTTAATGCAATTATAAAATTCTTGGTAATAGAGTACCTATCGACAAACAACTTGGAAGAATTCCAAAATAATTCTGGTATAATTACCTAATGGGACTGGAGAGTCCCATTAGGTCATACCATAGTCATACCAGAATTATTTTATCCAACAGGATAAAAATATCTCTTTCACTTTTCATTGAAAAGGACCATTGGTGTAGTGGTCGCATCGCCATGAGGTCCTGGGTTCGATTACATTGTATTTTGTTACAGCTGTAGCTAGAATCATGCATTTGGTTTAAATAGATTTTTATTATTTTATTTATCTTTTATATGGGTAGATTCTTTTCCTCTAGATTTTGTGAATGTGAGAACCTTGTAGGCTTAACAGACTGTATATATCTGTGGTCCATTTTCTATTTTGCTAAGTATCTGGTACTTTTTGATAGGCCTACACTGTCCTCTCATACCTATTATCACTGTAATTTAAAAAAATCCTTTGTAAAAAACCAATTTATTTTTAAAAGAGTAACCGTGGAGTTTCTTGCCGGCTCTTCTCCATAGGAAACGACCATTTGGAACCGTGCACCTAGCTTCTGACGTTTCATAATTGCCCTTGTTGGTTTATGTGAAATAAAATATTTTGAATTTGAATTTGAATTTGAATTACCGGGTCAGGCAAAGTGTTATTGGGTTTTTTCCATAAGAAACTTTACAGCAGCAGCCCGGAGATTTGTGCCCGGTTGTTGGCAATAGGCTCGCCCCCTATTACATGGGACTTAAACATAACTGGCGAAATGTGGGTGTACTATAGGTGCACCTCTGCCTAACCATCATCATCATCATTTCAGCCGGAAGGCATCCACTGCTGGACATAGGCCTCCCCCAAGCACCGCCACTTCGACCGGTTCGGTGCTTCCCGCATCCAGCGGATTCCTGCGGCCTTTACAAGGTCATCGGTCCATCTTGTGGGAGAAATTCTGAGCACACACAAATCCAGACTCCGAGCTGCTATTGAGAAATTCCAGATAGAAAAACCCAATAACACTTTGCCCGACCCGGGGATCGAACCCAGGACGTCATGCTTAGCAGTAGCGTTTGCGACTACTAGACCAACGAGGTAGTTAGTTTATAATATTAGTTGTAAGTTTTATTTATTATGTTTTTATATCGTCTACATATCTCGGGACCATGGGATCCCGGTCATTTGGAAGGCGTACGAGGGGCCGAAGCCAACTCGCAGAGGCCCCTTAGACAATTTTAAATGAAATGAGGCACCAACCGACGGTTATCCCTCTATGCACTATGCAAGTGCACCCAAGGACAACCCCCAGTTGGTGCAGGACTATTGTAGAACATGGAAACAAAACATTGGACTATGGGTTTGGTTTGGTTTGGTTTGGTTTTATTTATTATTATTATTATATCATTTATTTCAGGCTGCGCCCATAGTGTTAGTAACAATGATCTTTAAAAACTAGTGGTAGTAGACATACAGGATTAATGGTGGAGTTTCATCCAATGTTGCAGCATTGGAGACTCCCATCTATCTGCGAATAAACTCAAGATAGTGTTGGTACTGCCACGAAGACGAGCGAGCAGAGAAGCGCTTCTTTTACGTATGATGGCCGCAAAACCATCTATACGCCTTTCCGCGAACATCATTGACGCGCTACATCGCCATGGCAGCCCCAACAGTATCCTGAGTGCGTTATTATACTGGACACGCTAGATCGCTATATGTGCAACTGTGCCCTTTTCAAAGCATTAACAACAGCTAGTATTAAAAGTTTAAAACAGTTGACGGGTTATATTTTTCTTTCTTCGGATAAAAGCGGTAAACTAATTTGTTAGAGACAGTTAGTTTAAACCGTGTGTATATTCCACTGCGAGGAGCAAGTTTTGTAGCAAAATGGGGCCACTAAATCTGCGGGCTTTTTTGTTGAATAGGATTTTTAATGCGACCGGGTATTTGTTCTTACCTGCACGCGCACGATAACCATAGACACGTGTTTTCTAGGTGTTTTGTCGATGGAAGAATAGACAAAATGACAGATTGTAATTGTTTATCAGTCGTTTCTATTATGGTTATGCTAAGTGTGCTGGACAAAGCATGGTACCCTGTGCCATAGAAAATAGGTATAATCACTACTATTCCTGTAAATCGCAAAGCGCTATGAGCGTATTGTAGTTCACTGACTACAATCAATCTTCAATCTTCCTAGCCTTTTCCCAACTATCTTGGAGTCGGCTTCCAGTCTAACCGGATGCAGCTGAATACCAGTAATTTATCGTACCTCTTGGTAAGACTGGTGTCAGACTTTCGGGCTTCTGACGACTCGTAACGACTGTCAAAGATACACTAACGACAGCTGGGCCCAACGGCTTAACGTGCTTTCCGAGGCACAGAGGAGTCTCGGTATGTGAAGATGGTCACCCATTCACTGACCAACCCCGGCAAGCGTAGCTTAACCTGATGGATCGACCCGTGTGGCTTGTTATTACTTAGCCACGAGCTCCTCCACGAGTCCACTGACTACAATACAGCTTCTAATAACAATACAGCTTATGTATGTTGGAGTAAGTACGGAGCTCGGATGAGACAGTAAGAGCGCTAACACACTGGGACGCCATGGCTACCTCTGTCTACCTTCCGTAGCCAAATGAGGTTGTCAAATAAGAAGCCAGTGGACACGTGGGCTTCCGTCCTGGCGATCAGTTGGCCACTGAATGAGGGAGGTGTAACTTACCTGTATAACTGACGACTTGGCTACGCGTCGCCAGGTCGCCAGAATATCCAGTCTCCACGTAGGGGCCGGTCGGTCCGACTCGGTCGTAGCTACGATGCAAAATTGGCGACATCGCCAGACCGTAGCCAGACCGTAGTCAAGTGAGTTAACTGCAAAGAGATATAAATAACAGTTCTTATATCTATGGTTAACTGTCATACTTTTCGATACAAATTGTTTGGGTAGGTACGTAGTCGGCGACGTCACCATGGCGTCCCAGTGTGGTAGCGCTATAAAAATCAATTTAGCGCAGAACATGTTATCAGCATTAAAAAATATTGTTGCTAAATTAGCCGGGAACTTGATTCGCCGTACGAATCAAGTTCTTATTCCAGCGCCGAACTTACCTCAAACATACTCCATTGTGTCACTTTCTAGCAAAGGCATCTTCTTGTTAACAGAAGTCACGAGCGCGACTCACAAGTGTAAGACTTGCTTGCTTTCCTATTCTAAATATCCCGGTTTTATGACGTCTTTCAGATAAAGTATCTTCAAAACGGCTGTTCTCATTAAACTTTAAACCAATTTTGATATCTAAAAGTCTCTTCATTCTCTGTTATCTGTCACGCTTAAGTACCTATAGAACCAAACCGCGTTCATTTATAAAATAAAACATAACATCACGCCTGTATTCCCCGAAGGGGTAGGCAGGAGTGTACAGTCACGACACGGTAGACGGTATTCCAACTTCATAGAAACGGACGAAGCGCGAGCTATACCTACGCGCCTCGATCGAGGTATGCGCGAGGTATGCAGACAGTCGCGTCTGTGCCGCAGTGACGAACGAACGGTGTGTTGTTTTTTTTAACAATAACCGCGCGATTTTTACACTAAAAATAAATTCAAGTACATATTTAATATGACGAGTAGGATATATTGTTGCTGTTTTTGGTTGCATGAATTTGGCAATAACGCATCCAGAGATAACTTTTTTTAGATTACCTGGAAACTTTGAAAGTTATTATTATTAATAAAACAACAACAACAAAATTATTTTATAGTCTTACATTAAAATAATTTTACTTACTAGTAGGTAGGTACATAATGTGTGTCTTTTTAATGGATAAGTATTTCCTTTTATCTCCCGAGAAAAAGATGTCTGGATTAATAAATAAAGTGAATAGAGTAAAGGAAAGTGATAGACACGAGTGAAATTGGTAGTTATAGGCGGTTCATGAATCATGATAGGTACGGTAGTTACGCTTGTTTTAAAACCTCGGCCATATGTGTTTTGTTTTGTTATTCAATTCACAAAGTATTTTATTTGTTTATATAAAAAAAGTACATTTACAATCACAAAACTAAATGGAAACACAAAGTAGGCAAATGTAATTAAAATACTGGAGGCGGGCAGCCCTATCGCATGTTTACGTACCGCGCGGCTGTAGGCATTTATTTCTAAGATATGGCTTAGTTATTATACCGTCTACCGTGGTCACGAGCACCAATATGTATCCACTTAGCAAAATTCAAAAGCGATTTTTTCGTGGAATATTGACTGCACTTTTAAGATAAGGCCTATTTCATATAAATATGGGTTCCAAAATACTATATTCGTAAAAACATAAAATAACAATCAACACAGTATGAGCAAATCACGTTTAAAAGTTGCTAAGTGTATACATATTGGTGCTCATGACTGTATCTATAGTACACCCAAATTTCGCCATAGGGAGCGAGCCTATTGCCATCAACCGGGCACAAATCCAGAATCCGAGCTGTTACTGAGAAATTCCTGAACTTTGCCAGGCCCGGGAATTGAACCCGGGCCCTCATATACATTACCCAAACGGAGGAAAATGAAGAACGAAGAAACAACAGGAAAATGTCGTGAGAAAAGTTATGAGTATAAGTGCGTGCGGCGTAAGAGTAGGGGAAGACCAAAGAAACGATGGATGGACTGTGTGAAAGATGATATGGCTAGAAAGGGGGGTGCCTACCGAGATGACGACTAATAGAGAAGTATGGAAGAAAAAGATAATATCGTGCTGACCCCAAATAAAGGCTTTTGCAGACCAGCGCAACTTGTCGCGCGACGAGACATGAACAATACAATTTCTAATAAAACTTCATGGTATAACAATAACCGGTATCACGTCGAGCGACACTGGTCTGCACAAAGCTTTAATTGGGAGAATGAGAATGCTGACAGGCTATATTCACAATGACACGACTTATTATTCCATACCTCATACCGATACAGAACAATAGACCCCTCCCGCTGCCTCCGTGGCCCCACACCGAAGTAAGAACGTGAGTCGAAACTATTCAGACGTCGCATGCATTAAACTTAGCCGACTGCGCTGGTGACGCGACGGTGTAATGTGTACGCTCATGAGCTGTGACGGTTTGTATAATACTACTACTTTACTAGGCCGGTATGGTGCGCAGAATTAATTATTATTTTAGATTTCAGTATAGTAATATGAGGCGCACGGGTTGATCCATCAGGTTAAGCTACGTTTGCCGGGGTTGGTCAGTGTATGGGTGACCGTCTTTACATACCCAGACTCCTCCGTGCCTCAGAAAGCACGTTAAACCGTTGGTCCCGGCTGTCATTCGTGGATCTTTGACAGTCGTTTCGGCCAGTCAGAAGCCCGAAAATCTGACAAACAGTCTTACCAAAGGGTATCGTATTACCCAGTTACTGGGTTTTGGATTGGCAGACGTTGTCCTGCCTGAACAGTGCCACCTACCGGGTCCAATTGGATTTTCAAACCCACTCAAATATACACACAAAATTTCATCCGAATCGGTCCAGTCGTTTAGGAGGAGTTAGGTGACAAACACACGTACGGAAGAATTATATACCTTAAATATACTTTAATAAATGATTATATTTTATACATTTACAAGCCTAGTATCCCATGGTATTTCCTAGTACTTAAGTTAAAACATTTAATTTGCCTGTAATAACCCCAGTAACTCAGTTTGGCGGGAGAATTTTGGAGAATTACATGGTAGAAGGAATTATATTTAGATTTCCAAGTACCTAATGAATCTTACTTCGGGACAGTGAGGACCTGCGCCCACTGGCGGCACGGTACGGCAAGGGATTTTTATGCGACGAATAGGAACAGAACTTAATAGTATGATAATAAAATTGAAATTCCAATGATAATCATCATGGGTACAAAAACAGCGTTGCGATATGTATAGGCATGCCGTATCGGCAGCTTTTGAAATGCCTCGGCATCCTTCAGGATGCTTCGGCAGCCTTCGGGATGCCGAGGCAAGGTGGGGTGCCAGACTGTACCGATGAAGAGCTACTGTTGTGAAACAATGCGCGAGCACGATTTCGCGACGGTACGTCTCAGGATTCCAGGGCATAGTTGCCATCAGTTCACACTTGCATGTAGTGATGCTGAAGGATCCCTTGCCGTGTCGTGCCGCCAGTGGGAGCAAGCCCTATGATTCACTTGAATCTCGCTCATGAATCTTATCTAGAAGTCTCTGACGGCTATTACTTGCCTACACATTTAATAGATGAAATACCATAAGCTCATGGTGAAGTGAACTCTTAAGCTTACACTACGGGTTCCTAGAAAGCAGTGGCCGGCCACAGCGTCTGCAATTTAGCGGCAAATCACGTCACTAAGGCCGGTAGCACACCTCCACCGCGAAACCATAGCAGCGAAACCGCAGTAGTTCAATTGAACTGGCTCGCGTCATGTTCTGCTGCGCGAAATTCGAGTCACATGACGCGAGCCAGTTGAATTGAACTACAGCGGTTCCGCTGCTACCGTTTCGCAGCGGAGGTGTGCTATTGGGGTGAAAGGTTATTTATGAAAGTAAGTTAATGTTTTAATGATGATTATTGTAATACCTCAATGGTTTATGTGTATTCCTAGAGAGCGTTTTTTGACAACCTAATGTCAAACCCCGCTGTCATAATTTTCATGACAGCTGTCACTGCGACCGTTATGAGGCGGTCTCCACTCTTCTAGGTGGTTGCGGTTTCCGTTACCTTTGGGTTAACCCTAAGTTAGCTGTTAACTCCGAGTTATTTAGCTAACCCACGAACGCGCAAGTGGGCCTTGTGGGGACTGGTCAATATTCTTTTGAAAACTAGACGAGGTCAGTGTTCCCTATCCAACTACTCTGAGTAGAAACAACGAAACAAAATCAGAGATTATCTTGGTCGAATCATGTGAGGAGCATGCAGAATAGTGTCTGAAATGTTCTTTTGAAGAAAGAACCACACAGATTTGAGTAGACCTGTCCAGTCAGTGCATGAAGTTGATAAAGTCGAGTTGCTCCTTGCCAAGTTCCCAAGCCAAATACTGCTAGAAATACGAACCCCAGTTTCGCGCTCCAATAAACTCCATAAATCATATTCCACGATGTTTTTGCCGACCGTACCACCTCCGGCGTGCTAACTTAGTTACACTTGCTGCGCATCGATACTGCTAGCCGTACATTGATGGTGTTAACTTAGACGTCATCTAAGCTAGGATATAATTATGTCATGATATCGTTGCACGTGCTCCGATACTCTTAACGAAGTATAAGGTTATAAAATAATATGTTTAACGGTACAGAAAAATATGGAACCCTCATATTCAAAATTCGTTTATTTACGGTACACGTCCATGTTTGGGTCACAGAAATTCATTATGTGTACCAACTTTCAACTTAATCGGTCCAGTGTAGATACCCACATTCAACATTAGATTCGGAGAAAAATGGTTGTGGTAGACGGACAGACAGACAGACAAAGGCGTGATCCTGTAAGGGTATTTTTCATTCGGACGCACGGAACATTAAAAACTATAGTTAACTATAGTTTTACTCTTTCTTTTTCTTTAACTATAATTAACTCAGGCGTGACTTTGCGGAAATCCATTATAAAATACAATAGACGATGTATATTTAGTAACTTAATCCGCTTAACTGTTCTTAAAGAGTTAGAGAACCGTATAAGAAATCGACACGTGTTTCATCTCTCAACGAGGCATCCTCAGGATGACGATTGACTTGTCCAGGGTTGTTTGTTTCGATTGTTTGCTTATCGCACTGATATCGATCCTGGCCGAGGTGGGCCGATAAGCGATCCTATATAAGTGGGGTTAACGGGCGGTTGTAGCTTACTTTACGTTCGGTTCTTGTCGTGGCAACACTTCGTGTCCGAGTTCGCAACAAGTCAATCGTCATCCTGAGGATGCCTCGTTGAGAGACGAAACACGTGTCGATTTCTTACAGGGTTCTCTAACTCTTTAAGAACAGTTAAGCGGATTAAGTTACTAAATATACATCGTCTATTGTATTTTATTAAAAACTATATAAAATAGTTATTAACACGATTCAACAGCTGTTATAATAACAGGCTTGGGAAGAAAATATACTGTTTAATAAACTAGCTGATGATGTAACCAATACTGACACAATACATACATATTTCAGCCTATTAATGTTCCTATTGCTGGGACACAGACCTCTTCTCTGTGAGAGGGAGTGGGCCGTAATCTACCACGCGGGCCCAGTGCGGGTTGGTAGATGTCACATGACTTTGAATTTTTGATTCTAAGACATGCCGGTTTCGTCACGATGTTTTCCTTCACCGTTTTGAGAGCAGTGGTAATGAAAGTATTTAAACAAAGTAAAGCGCCTACTTGGGTACGAACCCACGACCTACAACTCGTAAGTCGGGGCCGTTACCACTGGGCCAACACTGCTCTACACAATATATACATTGTACATCATACTCTAGTGACACAATATATACATAAAAAGCCCTAGAGGAACACTTTAAAAAACAACACTAAACCCAAAACCCAAAACCCGTACCCTAATTACGTAAAACACAATCAATTCGTTTTGAAACAGATTACTAATCCATTGCTTCATAAGTTCGAAATTTAATTCTGCTCTGCAACGTAATTATCGCATTGAATGTTGTTGAACTGTCAAAATGAAACAAATGATCGCTATCGCATTGCTTCTGCAAGATAGGTAATAGCCCTGCGGATTGACACCTTTAACTCTTAATTTTCTTATTGTGAACACAGAGAATTAAATTAACTTTTCATATCTCATGCTCGGAAAGTAGTGTTTGTTTGATCCGAGTAGCGGGTGGGAGACGCTGCTTCCCGCTCTAGGGCGGGAAAGACTCATAGTAATTGCTTCCCGCCCTAGGGCGGGAATGAATTTTAAAAATAGAACTTATGGTTAGGTAGTCGGCTACGAACACAGATATAAATCTAACTAGATATCGCAAGTCCCTCCATCTTTATGAAAACCAAGCGTGCCACTTTTTCAATTTTTCTATACAGCTCAATATGGCTTAAAAAGAAATTTTTCTAGATTTTGGTGGATTTCCGGTGCCGATAATGCTAAATGAAAATCTCAGATTACGATCATTGATCGTAATTTTACTCCGTTTATTGACACGCGAAGTACATACTTACGTACAATCGCATCATCTAGTTAGATTAATATCTGTGGGTACGAAACTTTTTAAGAAAAATATCGAATAGAATAAAAATAAAAGCTGCGGCAGTGTTTCCACTTACGTTTTTGGTTTTCCCCAGTTTCTTTAATGAATTATCCCTAAAATTCCCTAAAAAATATAAAAATTCCTTGGTTTAGGGAATTTTTAATTTTTATGTCATTAAATACCTAGAAAACATTCATTATTAATCGAGACAAACGAAACAAACCAACTGTAGGTTTAATGCGACTTATTTCTGATGTCGTCTTTAGCCACGGAAATAGTACTATTAACAATAACATGGTAAACTAAAATTAGACGAATAACAATCATTACAAGTTTCAGGAAATCCCCTTTAATCAATCGGTGGTGCCATAGAGTAAAGTAGTACATTGGGTTCTGCCTACTAATTAAACAATAGGGCTAACAATTCAAGTTAAATTTTTCCCTAAATCCCTGCCAAAATAACCATGCTTATTATTAGCCGTTTTCCCTAAAAAAAGGGAGAAATCCCTAAAAGTGGAAGCACTGGGCTCCGGTCTTGTGAGTATATTATAAACAGCCAGTGTCAATAAAAAAAAAAAACTTACACGCGGGACGGCCCGCAGCGGTGATGCGGTGCGTTCCATATTTAAACATTTTTACAATTTGTTCTAACTTGTTAGTTCATTTTAAATAGGTACTACTCATGTTATTCAATATGAATAAATATATTAAACACAATTTTTTACTTTCCTTATATTCGAAATGAAAAGTAGAGTGTTTAACACGGGTGAAAGACATCAATTCCTACTCGGACTAAAGCCGCCCTCGCTGCGCTCGGGCGTCTAAATACCTCGTATGGGAATTGATTCCTTTCCACCCTTGTATAACAATCTACTATTTATTGTACTTTTCTCGATATGTTAAGTGAACTATAATGTTCTTTTTTGACAAATAAATGTGTTTAAATCGAACTTGAACGTGTTATAACAGTTCATTGAGCCCAACCATACCTCACAAACTCCTTTATCAAATAAAGTTAAACAACTCAACATAATAGACTTGATAAAACCTTCACCATTATGTCTCTGATTGATCCGCTACTAGGCAGAATTGAATCAATCAAACTGAATCTATTTGATTGATTCGCAAATTCTGTGAAGTAAGCGATAGAATGGAAGGCCTACTTAGCTTCAAAGCCTTCCCAAGTATGTTTGTGATCAGGTGCAGATGAAAGGGATGAATACTTGGTAGAAGAAAATACGGCTATTCCTGTTTCGTTACTTTCCCGATTCGCCACCCTAACAAAATACCTAATCAAAAGTTCTCTCCGCAAAATCATTTAAATAAAAAGCGACTTTTGGAACGACACAATAAAGTGCAATTCAGGTCGCACAGCACTAATTACCTTCTTTTTGTTTTGACTCGGATGTCATCAAATGACTTTTCCCAGCAGCGGCAGAAGGGCGTGTCAGACTCTTACTGACTAAAACCCATTCGTGTTCCTTCCCTTGCCTGTTCGTTGCCACTGTCTCCCCTTAGGACTTCCCGCAACCCCGGTAGGCATCGGCCCTAGCGGACCCCGTCAATTGTGCTGTCATCTGCTCTTTGAGGCGCGCGTGGAACACGACGCGCCGTCGACCCGGGTCTGGTCCTTATCCTCTCGCGCTCCGCCTCCTCCTACGCGAGCATTACTGCTTCGCAGAAGGAGCTTGCCATGCTTTCTCGCTCCGCACCATGGCCTGGACCAGGGCCGGACGCGACAGGTCACTGCCGCCGATCGCCCCCACGAGGACACGGCGGTGCTCCGCCCAAGCCGGGCAGACCTCCACCGTATGCTCCACCGTGTCCTCCGGGCTATCCACACAGTGGTGACACCCGGGCGTTTCCCGCCTTATGCGAAACAGGCACCTCCCGAAACATCCGTGTCCGGTGAGGACACTGAGGACCTGCGACAGGCGGAAGGTGAGGACGCCGTGGCGCCTCTCAAGCCACTCCTCAAAGAGGGGACTTATCGCCGCAATTGTGGCGTGCCCAGCTCTGGGTTGCGACAATCGCACTCTCCAGGCCGCCATGAGATCCCACCGAAGCTCTGTCAGCTGTGCCGTGACTTGTCGCGGCAGCGGAGTTACACCCCGGCGTTTTAGCTCCTCGCACCACTCCCAGATGTGGGCGAGGACTTTCGCCTCCAGATCCCATGGCGGCGTTTCGGCAAGGAGACTCGCCGCCTCACCGGAGCCGGAGATCGTACGGTATCCAAGGGCCTGTCTCACCACCTACGATTAAGTTCCTATTAACTTACTTGACAGGTAATTTCATACAAATTCTGTTCCATTTTTGAATGAAGATCAAAAAGTTACGAAACAACACTTTTTTGTAGGTAGGTATTTTGTTAGGGGCCACATCAGCCTATAATGTTCCCACTGCTGGGACACAAGCCTCTTCTCTGTGAGAGGGAGTGGGCCGTAATCTACCACGCGGGCCCATTTCGTTTAGGTGAACGTCAAATGTCTTAAAATTTTTAGTTCTGGGACTTTCCTTCACCATTTTTAGAGCAGTGGTGTTGAAATTATTTTTACACAAAAGAAAGTGTCTGCCTGGGTTGGAATCTACGACTTGTAACTCGTAAGTCGCGGCGGTTTCTACTGTGCCACCACTATGGTTAGGGTTGCGAATCGGGAAAGTGACGAGAAGGGAAGGAGCCGAAAATACCTTCGGTAGGTAGGTATATCCTCTTTGTAAGTTTCAACCCTTTTTGTCTAGAACTATGTTTTTATGATCAGCATAAAAGGCAAAAAAAAAATGTTACTATATTATAGTTTCACCGAATTTTTCAGATTATTTCGGAACTAAACTTGCTCAGAATAAAGCTGCTGCTAAGTTACTTGCTTGAAAGAAGCTACTTATCATTTTAATGTAATATTTACTTCATTTAATTCTTCTAAACAAAAAGCGCCTTCATCCTCTCTCCTATTATTAATTAATTAACTTTGCTGTGCCCATGATTGATACAATGTCTAACATACCAACTGTTTTATCTTACATTATGGAATGCAATAAAGTATTGAGTATTGAGTATTGAGAATTATGAGACAATGACATCCAGTAACCAACAAAATAGAAAAATGCTTGGATTTTTCTATGCTAGAGTTATGCCCGGGATACACGAAGCTAGTTTTTGAAGCTAGTATAGTAAGCTAGTGTTAGTAAACTAGTAAGCTAGTAACTCTGGTTTCGTGAATACAGAACTAGCTTCATTTCTAGGCTAGTAAGCTAGTGAGAAAGCTAGTAAGCTAGCGTCTCAAGCCAGGATAGTTTAATTGGATGGAGTTCCATTTTTGATCTAGCAGCGGCCCACCACCGATTTTACTATCCTGGCTACTAGCCTCGTTTGGCCGGCGAACATAGTACCCAATCTGATTATTTCACTCTACAGACTAATGCCCAACCGTGTGAACAGTGCTAGCTTGTGCCAAGCCTAAACTTCTATTACATAGAATAATTTAAGATTTTTCTCTATGCAAACTTCGGAGATAAGGGGCGGCGGCGGAATTTTTTAACCTTTTTCGTCTAACGGTGAAAACTATGCGACCTAAAAAAAAAGAAAAATGCTGGAGAATGTCCAAATAGCGCTCTTTCATATATGATACCCACATGCCCTATATTCGAATATATTTTTATTTCTTTCTTATAAAATTTGCAAAATTATTGGGCAAACGTCATCTTAAACTATTCCAAATTGATAGCATTAGTTTGCGTGCGTTCTTGAGAAATCCAGCTGTGACAGACAGACGGACAGACAGACTGAGTCGCACCATAAGGGTTCCTTTTTACCATTTTGGTACGGAACCCTAATAAAGCTTTTATTATCTGTTGTCTGTATTATAATACCTACCTATGCTGTGTAAAAGTAAGTGCACCTGAATTAAATCGAAAGTTTAAACCGTCTGTTATTCCAATAAAAATCACCTTTAAAAGTCAGCTGCGTACGCGACGGAACCCTATCATATCCTAACAATAAAATTGCAATAAAAAAGTTTAGCATTCATATATTAAGCACACTGGATCTTGTAGTGGACCGTCTGGTTCCCAGTACATGTAATCTGCATACTTGTTTTAAATAGAATCTATACAGTATGTTAACTAACAGAGGGCGTTCCCGTTAACCCGCAATAGAATAGCGTCCATACATGCTAGAAAAAAAAAAAAAAAATAGAAAAAAAAAAAACTTTTTTAAATTTTTTGTCATAAAATATTCACAAAAAATATTAATTTCTTAGGTAAAACAAACACTCTGTATACGCGCACTAGTCGCACTTGTCTTTCCACGTTGAAAGACAAGTGCGCGTGTACAGTGTGTTATATTTACGCATCAATTAAAAAAAAATTGAGAAAATTTTATTTAAAAAAAATTAAAAAAACTTTTTTTTTTTCGATGTTAATATTTTTTCTAGCATGTATAGACACTATACTATTGCGGGTTAACGGGAACGCCCTCTGTTAGTTAACATACTGTATTTATATTTTATATAATACTAGCTTTTAACCGCGGCTTCGCCCGCGTGGATGTCGCAAAATATTCCACGGGAACGTACTACCGGGATTACATACCTAATAGCTGAAGAAAAGGTCATTGACTCCTACCGTTATGCCTGCGTTGCCGTCAACGATAATTATTTTTTACGCGTTACTTTGAATCTGTGATATCTTTTAAACTAGTCATTTAAAATTAAACGATATGATGTCAAGGCATATTTTAATCTAAATTAAATGCCCAATTTAAACAACATATTTAATTGGATAAGGATTCATATAATACCGTTCATAATAGGTTCGGAAATAACAATGAAATATTTATCAAAATATATTAAAGATAAAAATGGTTACTGTGGGATGACCTACAGTAACCATAGAAGATAGATGTATTCCATTGCGGACTTTTTGGTTGAACTCAAACATAATTTTTAGGTATCTTTTACGGTTTACGCGGCGCACGCCAGTAAAGCTCCCAGTCGGCATGATTTTTTCCGACATCTTCAACAATAAAATCGTCACATTTCAGCCAATTTTCACAAAACCTTAATGAAATATGCACTAAAACCTTCCTTAAGAACCACCCCGTCCATTGGTGCATACCATTTGAAAATCCGTTTGGGAGTTTTTGAGTTTATCGCGTTCAGACAGACAGACAGACGTAGCGGGAGATTTGGTTTTATAATTATGTAAGGATGGAAGGATTATACAGAAGCACAATTTTATTGTAAGTTTGTAGTATGTAATCTCCGGAACTACCCGTCGGTTATGAAAAATTCTTTGTCCTTCGAGCCGGATCAATGTTAGCGCGGGGAGCAATAAAAATAGTGGACTGTATTTAGGCAATGGGTTATTGCCGTGCTTTTTACAAATTAGGAACTTTCCCGGACAAACAATAATATATTAATAATTAATATATTATTGTTACAAACAATAATATATTAATAATTAATATATTATTGTTTGTCCGGGAAAATTCCTAATTATTAAGAGAGGAGAATCGTCCGTCGCGGTGGAGTCTGTGGAAGCGAGTAGACGGCCGAGCCGTGCCGCTGTTGCTCAGCTACCCGAGCTGATCACGATGCCTGCGCGTGCAAAGCGCGTGCAAGGTGTTGTGTTGGGTTCGGTTCCCAATAATAACGCTAAACGAAAACGAAGTAATAGCGCAGGCGATGAGATGCGACGCAGTGAGTAGGACGCCGAAATTTCACGAACGAAGTCGCGGGCAGAAGCTGGTTGATAATTTACCTAACTGATCCGGTCTCATAGCGCTTTGTGGCGTGCATATAACATTGTGCATGCGTGTAACTGGTCATCAGCGCATCGGACTGCGCACGCGACGCTCACCATGGCCGACAACGACACCAGGATTACCCGCAGCTCCCAAACTTTTCGACACCTGATTGGTTTCTTTTCGTACGACCTTATTGTTTGGATTTTGTGGGACTGGCTCTTGCAGCGACCATATACGGAGTGACATCGTGGTGGGTGATCAAGAAATTTCGTAGAATTAGAAATTATGTGGATGGTTCCCTCTATGTCGAGTCCCTTAACGTCGAGTTTAGAGTCTATTGTTCTTGCAAAATATTGCTATTTTACGCTTTCTATTACCGCTACGTCGAGTTTCGTTAATAAGTACAGTCAGGATATAAATTAAAAGCCAGTATCATTAAAATATTGTTTTTTTATTTTTTGTAAATACACTATGATCAAGTAATTCAAATAGGTAACAATTATCTTTTAACATTATATTATCTTACTAGCTTTTTCTCGTCGCTTAGCTCGCGAGGAAGTCAGAAATTATCCCATTGAAACATACTACCGGGATAAAAAATATACTATGTGTGTTAATCCAGGTTATAAACTATCTGTCTGCTATGCTGTCATCCAAATCCTATTAGAATAATGCATTCATCATCATCATCATCAGCCTATTAATGTTCCCACTGCTGGGACACAGGCCTCCTCTCGGTGAGAGGGAGTGGGCCATAATCCACCACGCGGGCCCAGTGCGGGTTGGTAGATGTCACATGTCTTCGAATTTTTGGTTCTAAGACATGCCGGTTTCCTCACGATGTTTTCCTTCACCGTTTTTGAGAGCAGTGGTGATGAAATTATTTACACAAAGTAAAGCGCCTGCTTGGGTTAACCCACGACCTACAACTCGTAAGTCGGGGCCGATGCCAGTGGGCCACCACTGCTCTCAGTATAATGCATTAGCATAACATAATGATTGAATACTATCGTGAATTCATGCATGCCTCGTAGTTTTTGTTAGGATACTGCTCAGAAATTGTGCATAACGTCTAATGAATGAAATACTATCTTGTATTCGATGAGATGAGATAGTTTTTAATGTTTTTACTTATTTATTCCATTTTAATTTCAAATTCTATTTCTATTTTTAGGGTTCCGTACCCGAAGGGTGACAAACGGAACCCTATTCATAAGCCTCCGCTGTCCGTCTGTCTGTCAGCGAGCTCTATCTCATGAACCGTAATAGGTAGGCAGTTGAAAATTTCACAGATTGAGCATTAAAGGGGGGTCGCCATACAATAAAATTAAATTTTGAAAAAAATAATAATCTGACCCTGGCATGTGGGGTATCATTTTCTAGAGCTCATCGAGTACAGAATAAATATAATTTTTATTTGTTTTTATCTTCAAAAATGATGAATTAGGGGGCCGTAGAAGTTGTCTGTTTTAGACCATTTTTGTACGAGCTCTATCTCAACAACTAAACAAATTAGGAATTTGAAACTTGTGTGTATCATGTAACATATACTGTTTATAATCAACAAATACTAAAAACGCCGATACATAACGTATTTAATATAAAATGGGCGATTTTCTGCAACTTAAAAAAATAATTTTGTATTTCATGCTAATATTATACGATATAAATTTCACAGATAACTATTTAATAGTCGGAGTAATGACATGGAATTAGTAAGTACCTACTACCATGGCAGCATATACTATTTCGATCATCCAAAAAGGTCTACAAAATAAACTTTCTTCACAAGATTTTAAAACCGGCCAGTATTTTTTGAGTTTAAGAACTTTATCGACTTTTTTCAAAGTATTCCTAGACGGCGTTGATGTGTGTACCTCACGTAGAGTACCTCATGTTAAAACTACACTCCAATAGACAATAATATTCAGTAACATTGAAATGAATGCTGGCACATACAGTGTACTATTCAGTTACCTTAAACCGTTGTGGATACAATTTCATATTGAGAAAAATTATTGGTGTAAAAATATTCGGCCACGGCCGGCGGCCAATCTCAACGGAGACTGGCCTTCGGCGCGGGAGATATTATAGTGCACAAGTGTGTGCGCAGACACGAGTGCACTCTCTCTTCCCTCACTCTCATAGTCCGATGGGATGTGTAAAAATAATAAGTAAGAAATAATAGATTTCTGTATGACTATCAAAAATAACGTAAATAAATACCTGTATTTACCCGTGCGTTTACACTGGCGAAACATCACGACAAAACATGTTGAAATCTCTAGTTCCTGTCAAACATTGTATGAAAAATTGACAGAAAATAGAGATTCCAACATGTTTTGTTGTACTTGTGAATGTTTCGCCAGTGCAAACGCACAGTTATAATTAAAATTTGGCGTACTACTTACATTCTATTTCGTACAATATAGTCTGATGTAGCAAGAGAAATCCTTTTATTTATAAGTAACTACCTTTACCCGGCCCGGCTTCGCACGGTTAGCACTAAGTACTTATCTACGGCGCACCTACCTTTCCTAATTACCTATTTCTACCTAATTACCTACCCTACCTACCTACCCTACCCTACTTACCAGGGTAGGTAGGTACCTAACCTACCCTACCTACCCTACATATCTACCTGCTTACCTACCATATATACCTATTTATACCTACTAATACTATGTTAGTAGCAAATAAATAACTTTGACTTTAGTTAATGCATGTTGCAGGATAAAGTTAACTTAATATTTTTCTCTTAAAATAAATGAAATATACTCCTACACCTATATTTTAACACAACAATATTTTTTCATTAAAATTAGACAATTTCTTTACAAATCTTTGTTTTTTTATAGCGCCTCTGTTGTTACCTTTACGAAAGAATTACAAAAATTCATAGTGTTAAATCTTGTACGACATGGTATGGAACCCTTCGTGTGCGAGTCCGACTCGCACTTGACAGATTTTATTTGTACTTATATGGGTATTTTGCCTGAATTGAAACACAATTTATTTATTTTATTTTTATTTATAATACCCCCCGTACTAGTTGATACTGTATTACAGTAGCGTATTAAGGCAATGATAACCGACTTTTAATGATTTTATACTGAAGTTCACGTCTAAACGAGTAGTGTTAATGATTTGGAAAAAATATATGTTAAATTTCAGCATTTTTTTAATAACTTAATGTAGGAATATTTTAGGTTATGTTTATACAAGGTGGAGACAACAATACAACAAAAAATTAAACGGCGTGTCCATAATGACGTTCCTATTGTGTATACAAAAATTCAATTGAATATATTCAATAGTTTAGTCATTATAGCTCGGCAAAATCCATAGTCGGCTCGGGCTATTCCGTTTATCCACCCCAAAAATCCACCCTAAGGTGGATATTTTGAAATGTATGCCCGAGAATTCACCCAAGGCCTAGTTGGATAAACGGAATTTATAGGTTTAGGGTGGATCCGGCATACATTACATTTAATTTGTTTGAAAAACTCAGTTTTTTATTTCGAAGCTAGGATTTATTTGACAGTTCCAAAATACTCTTAAGCATTAGTAGTGCCAGTATTTAAATTTTTTGTTGTATGGTAGTCTCCACATTGTATAACATAGTAAAATTAATTTGTAAAGTTATGACTACCGCCGATAAAAAACTGAGAATCACGCAAAATCCATCAAGCATATTTTTCTGAAACCTTCACCATTTTAAAGATAATTTAATTATTGATCTTTTAGTACTTATACGTGTTTTATCAAAATAATTTTTGTTTTATGTATAATAAATTAATAAAGCATCTACTTTGAGATAGCGCTCCTTGATGGGAGAGTCCTATTACTGGCTGGACGTACGACGCGTTGCGTGAGGTCAGTACAGAACACGCAACGTAACCACTTTTTTTTTTTTTTTTTGGCTAGGGCATCTCGCAGGTTACCACTAAGGTATTCACTGCTTAACCGGACTTTCCTGTGGCTGCCTTAAGCTCCTAAAAGAACTCAAAGCCTCCAGCCAGGGGCATACAAACTAAGCTAATTAAAACTAGGCAAACGCTCGCTAAGGGCACCCCCTGTGGGGTACGAACCTCGGCTTAGGGCGTTCGCTGGGGGGAGGACAGCAAGAGGGACAGGCTGGATCAAGGATAGATCATTATTATTATCAGGGGAGTTTAAAGCTACAGGCTCAGCAAAAACGCGGGCTGGCGCATCGTTATCGAGCAAGGGTCGGGGGGGACGTAACCACTCAAGTCACTGGCATTATATAGATTGTGCAATCCACGAAGGCGCGCCCCACTCCGCGATTACTGTACTGTAAGCTGTACTTTAGTACGGAGCGGAGTGGAGTGGGGCGCGCCTTCGTGGATTGCACAATCTATATCTGCGTCTTAAGTTAAAATACCGTAGTTGACCGCAGGCGGCAGCAGCAGGCGACGTGTCGCCGCGACACGACTGGTTTCTATGCATTTCTATGAAATACCTTCCGTAGCAAGCGACACGTTGGCGTCGCCTATAGTTGCCGCTTGCGGTCGTCTACGAAATTGTACCTTTATTCCAAATTGCTGTGACCCGTAGAGTAATCAACGAGTGAAAAGTTACGATTATAAGGCTGCCTGTCCACTGAAGCGGAGAGGAGAGGAGAGGATCAGAGATGTGCTAATATTAACCAATAGAATCGCACCTCTGGAGCGGAGTTTAGATTCTATTGGTTAATATTGGCTCATCTCCTCTCCGCTCCAGTGGGCAGGCAGCCTTAGGCTCCTTTGGATAAGAAAATAAAACAAAGAAATACTTATTATTTACAATAATTTAGCAAATAAAATAGCTACACATTTTGGCTTATCTGTAATAGTGCACTATATATATAAAAATATGTAAATACAAAAGGCCGCCAGGCATGCCTGGCGGCCTTTTGTATTTACATATTTTAAACACTATTAAGGTTGAACAAACATCTCGAATACTAATGGATTTTTTCTGAGTACCTATTTAAAAGAAAAAACATTTTTTATTTAAATTGGTAGTAGCCCTTTAAAATATCATAAATCAAAACTTATCGAAACAAGTTAGCCTAAAAAGAAACATAAATTGTTCGAAAATGTAAACGAGAGGTCCGAAATCCAATTATTCACAACAAAGGTTCAGGTAAAGGTAAATTATTCAAATTTCCGATTATTCAGGTATTCAGGTATTCGCAGCGCTATTCTGTAAAAAATCTCATCGTGCAAACTTTGGTGAAGCGAGTTTGAAGTGAGGTGGCAATCCCTAGTCACCGTGAAAACATTTTATGTGAAGTGAGCGTGGACTGAGCTGTCACTGGCATTTCATTGATACTAGGGGTTGACCAAACATTTTACGAAGTGTATAGAGTGCCGCGAGTTTCTTGTGGCACTCTAGTCTCTCTAACAAAATACCAAGTGACGTGACTTAGTGACAGTGACAATGACAATCCAATGCTCGCGGCACTTTGGCCGGGCCGAGGCGGTGTTACTAGGGTGCCTGTAGTGGCACTTTATCCGATAGGGATAGAGTGCCACTGGTGGCACTCTATACACTGCCAACATTTTATTTACAATCATAATCGAGATTTTAATTAAATTCTTAAGCTAATGCTATTTATTGATCATTTTTATATTAAGTATTCTAAAGCTAGTATTTAAGTGTCAAAACATTACTATTTAGGGGGTTTTAAATAAAATAGAGCTGTCAGCGTCAGGTTTTGTTGTCATCTTACATGATGCTGAGTTGAGGCCCTTTTGGCAAATCTGTTTTCTGTTTTTATAGTATCAAGGTGTACTTCTGTAATGTAAATAAACGCATTTTTCTTTCTTTATTTCTGTTGCTGTAAAAGTAGCTTCGTGTATATAAGTTCTCAGGGAGTGATTTTTTACGGAATAGCACTGCTAGTATTCAAGTATTTCGGTAATAAGGCAGCAGGTGCTCCGGATTTCGTCTCATTAACGTCGATTGTTGCTCCAAGTATCTTTAGGTTTACTTAGATTTGGATAAACAGAGTTTACTGTATAATCGATAGCTACTTCGTTGAAATCAAACGATTTAGGGGTTTGACCTCCTTTTATGTTAATGAAATGATTACATTTTTCGTTTCAAATCAATAATTCAGTAACGGCTAAATACAGGGTGGGAGTAGCGACGTACACAGTACCTTCTTTACCATAAGGGCACAGGGGGCCCGTGCCCAGGGCCCCGCAGCACACGAGGGCCCCGGAAGCGCGGAATATTCCTTTACTTGATGATTACCAATTGTAGAGGAAAGCGCTCATTTTCACAAAAAAGGAAATAAAAAATGAATTACGAACGACATTGTTACAAGAACGTCTAACTAATTTTTCAATTATGTCCATAGAACGTGATATCGTTAAAAAAATTACTGAGGATAATTATAATTATAATTTTTTAATAGATTTTGCAGAACAGAAATCCCGAAAGAAACCATTATCGTTCATTCGAATCCAACTCGTACCTGGAGCATTTTATTTAATAATTTACCTACCTAAATCCTACCCATAATAAATATAAAATCATAACAGAAAAATGTTTTTTGTCATTCACTTTTTTTACTTTCCAAGGGGCCCCCAAATTTTTTTTTTGCCGAGGTGTCCTGTCTAGCCCTAAGACGGCCTTGGCGTACAACCTCTAACCATCGTATTTATTACCTGATTCTGGTCGTAGATCTTTGACTGTCGTTACGTGTAGTCGAAGCCCAAAAGTCTGACAACCAGTCTTACCAAGGGGGGTGAGGGGTGTTACTGAATTGTAGAGGCCAGATTGGCAGTCACTTTATGTAAAATACTGGTATTCAGCTGCATCTAGGTATACTAGAAGCCGACTAACTAAGTTGGAAAAAGGCTTAGGCAGAAAGAGAAGCACATGCATAATAATTACAACCTGCCTTAACCCCGGAACGCTAAAAATCATAAATCAAACTATTTTATTTATACCTACATGCGAGATATTTCTCGACGGCATATGAGGCCAAGTTAGAGGCTATGGGCGGCTTTAAAACTCTGACAGTTACCCTAATTACGTAATACACGATCAATCAGAATCTGAATTGTTTTGAAACAGATTGCTAATCCATTGCTTCAAAAGTTTGATAGTAAATTATGCTCAGCAACGTAAATAACGCAATGAATATTATTGAACTGTCAAAATGAAACAGATTAATCGGAATCGTTTAAGAAAATGTGTTGCGTAATTAGATAGCTGGTAAGTCACAAACTACACGAAAAAAAGAAGAAGAACCGGCTTGGGCACTTATGAAACGTCAGAAGCTAGGAGCACAGTTCCAATTGGTCCTTTCCTATGAAGTAGAGCCGATCAATGATTGCAATTGTCATATTTTACGTGATTGATACACCATTCATTTGCAAATGGATCGTCTACCAAATGTAATTTATTTATTTACCTATTTATTTATTTAATAATTAATTTATTAACTAACTTATTAATTTATTTATTGATTTATTTATTAATTTATTTATTTAACTTACACATATAGTTTACAAGCATACAATTTACATGACATGAAATTCTAACCAGACTGAACAGCGGGTCTCAATTTCTCAAACTAGGCATAGCCTGTATCCACATAGAAAAAATCCGAATAAAAATTTCTTCACTAACGGGGGCATTACGTAGACTCTCTGGTATGGGGCTGTGCTGGTCAAACTTACATAAACCAGATACAAGTGATACAAAACAAATTAATTAAAACTCTATACAATTACCACTACCGAACATCAACTAAATAAATATATAATGACACCAAGCTATACAACATACAACAACTATATATATACATAACATGTACTTTAGTAAGGAAAATTATAACCAAGGAAACACATTCTCAATTGACTTTAAAAAAAAAACATCACGGATACTACACAAGAAATCGTAATATACTCGAACTCAGACCACCCAGGACCAATTACGGGAAGAAGAACATTTTATACGAAGGAACGGTACTGTACAATAAGTTGCCAGATAATATTGTTGATGCAAAAAACATAAACATTTTTTAAAAATTGTTAAAAGTTTATGTTACTGAAATACAGTAAAATATAGAAAATGCCTGCATGTTAAATAACTAAAATACCCTTTTTGTATTTTTAGTAGCCTAGTTTTTAAATACACTCGAGAGCAATGAATCCGGGTCACTTAAAGAATCCTAAAAATCTCGGAAACTAAAAATGCTAGGTTAATGCAATAAATTGTATTTAATAGACAATGTAATACTCCTTAAATGAAGGTATTAAAACTTCTTAGTTATTGTAAAGTTATATCATAATTAAATCAAATTTGAAAAAGGGCCACTTTCGAAGATGGAACTACGAAATTACAGCATTTGGTTTTGCTTTTGTTTGTAATCTGTCATTTATGTGGGTACATAAACCATGTTGATAGTGCTCTATATTCATTATTCAAGCTGAAATTATGTCACTTACGCCTGAAGAATGCACCAGAATACTTACAATGCTGGAAACCGGCCGGAGTCAGCGCGATACAGCCAGGACTGTCGGTGTGTCGCTGTCAACAGTACAAAGAGTTCTCCGACGTTACGAAGAAACTGGTTCTAACCTACGCAGACCAGGAACGGGCAGAACCAGGTGTACCACAGCACGAGAAGACCGATACTTGGTGAACACCATGCTTCGAAATCGCTTTCTCACAGGAACTGAACTCACAAATCAGTTTCGACGCCTCGGAGGAAGTAACCCAAGTGCATGGACAGTAAGACGTCGGCTTGCTGAATCTAACTTAAAACCCCTTAGACCTGCAAACGGCCCTAAACTGGAGCGTGGGCATCGTATTTCAAGACTAAGATATGCCCAGAGCCACGTAAATTGGAGTATTGAAGATTGGTCAAAAGTTATGTTCTCCGACGAATCAAAATTTATGCTCTACAAGCACGATGGAAGACACAGAGTGTATCGAAGACCAGGGGAAAGATTCAAGCAAGCACGCATCGAAGAAAAAGTAGCCTACGGTGGTGGGTCTGTACTTGTGTGGGCCGGAATTTCTTCTGAAAGTCGCACAGAGCTGGTGATCATAGAAAACGGCTCTTTAACTAGCGTAAGATATGTGGAAGAAATCCTCAATGATCACGTTGGTCCATTTATGGTCAATTTAGGTGAGGATGCTATATTTATGCATGACAATGCCCGACCTCATACAGGTAGGATTGTGAATGACTACCTTCAAGAGATGAACATTACTCGTATGGAGTGGCCAGCGCGCAGCCCGGATATCAACCCGATCGAGCATGCTTGGGACGAGCTAGGCAGATGCGTAAAACAACGAAACCCTCCCCCAATCACGCTTCGTGAGCTCAAAATTGCTCTCACAGAGGAATGGGAGAATATTCCCCAAAATCGTATAAGGAACTTGGTGTACAGCATGCCAAACCGCGTAAACGCAGTAATGGAAGCACGAGGAGGCAATACGAAGTATTAAAATTCAAGAAAATCGTAATAAAGTTCAAAAATTTCATGTTTCCTATTTTTGTTTTAAGGAGAGATCAGCAGTTTTTTTCTTTATGTAATTTTGTGTTAATAAAATGTATGGTGACTCATATTTTTTTTACTTTCGTTTAAGGAGTATTACATTGTCTATTAAATACAATTTATTGCATTAACCTATCATTTTTAGTTTCCGAGATTTTTAACATTCTTTAAGTGACCCGTATTCATTGCTCTCGAGTGTATTTTCTGTCGTCATTTTATCGACTCACGGAGTTCTTTGTTACCTTATAACTGCATGATTTATTTGTATAACTCATATTTAAGTGAACTGTATGTGTTCTTTATGAGAATAAACTCTTTAAACCGAAACCGATCTTGGTGACCCAATTGACGCAAGATTGACAATATTACTACAATAGAAATTGATGTCAATTGATCAAACCCAATTCATCGTTTCGGGGACCCCTTTTAAATTGAGTGGTGAAAAGGTAGGTTGTAACGCAAGACAACAGTGTCCACGGCTACATTTATTCAAACCGACAAATAAATTAGGAAGCCTTATTGCCCCTTTCAAAAGTAGTTCAGAAAAGCAATGAAACAAGCAAAGGAAATTACCTATTTCAATATATACATTTTAAAGGGTGTAACTATATATTACGCACAGGTGAAACGTATAAAAACCGGTCGCGTACCTTACCTTAATGTGGCATGACCATGTTTATATTTATATTTTATCGATAAAATTTTAAGGATAACAAAAAGTCAGACTTGCCTTTTTTTGATTATTTTCGTTCTAAAAACACCTGCCTATACCTTCGTGGTAAACAAGAAGATCTAATTTGAAAGAAAAATAGCAATTTACACGACATTAATCGAACAAGGTATAGACAAGGCAGATAACATAATAGCATAACACAGACATAACATATTAAAAAAAAACCGGTCAGGAGCGAGTCGGGCTTGCGCACCGAGGGTTCCCTAAGAAGCTTTATTCGTATAGGTACCTAAATAGTTCTGTGCCCAGAAACTAGTCCTTTAAATTGTATGAGCGCCCATACAATTTAGAGGAAATAACTATAAAATATGGTCTCATTAAAAAAGTGTTGTGATAATATTACCTAAGTAAATAGTTATATTTATCTAAATGTAATAATAGTATTTTAAGATAATAGCTGCGTACTTACTAATAATAGAATTATTTATATTATTGTTATTGACTTTTTATGCCAATGTTATTCAGTTTTTAATTTAATGAAATATTTATTATTAGTTTTCTACGACTTGAATTTTTAATTTGTAAGTAATAGCTATGTATTTAAAAATATTTTTTGCTGTGCCCTGACGGGGTCTATAACGGCTCTTAGCTCTAAGCCTTTTGTTAACATCTTGTTTTACCTTGTGGAACGCAAATAAATAATTATGAATATAACTCAGAGGACTATCTTAATTAGCGTCAACTAACACCTACCACCACCACTACCACTTATGGGGACACCCTTTAATTTTAAATTTTTTGGAATTTTTCCTTTATTTGTTCTGTAAGACCTTGTTTTTGCCAAATTTCGTGATTCTAGGTCAACGGAAACTACCATAATATAGGTTATCGACCCGAAACCTATAGGGTACTTTCGGTTGACCTAGAATTGTCAATTTTGGTTAAAAGCAAGGTCTTACAGCACAAGTAAGGGGAAAATTCCTAAAAATAAAAAAAGTTTAAATTAAGGTAAATGGTACTTAAAAAATTTCGCGAAAATCTAGCCCATATCTTTTTATCGTGTTGACTCAGTACCTTGATTTATACACCTAATAGGGACTATAGTCCTCAGTATCTGGTATAAATTTCAACTTGCTAGGTCCACCCGTTCCTGAGAAAATCGGTGTTGTCACACGGACAGACAGACGGACAAGAGAGTGATCTTATAAGGGTTTTTTTTTATTATCTTTTCAGGTACGGAACCCTAAAAATCGTAGTTAAGTACATGCGCGTTTGCGATGTTTGCATTTTTGTGTGTCGATATTGACTGGGCTATTATTACAAACTATAAATATAATATTTATGTGTATATGTATCCAATATACGAATATCTTTCCTACAGTAAACAAAAGTTATAAAATAAGTTCTTAAAAGGAAGTTAGTCCGATTCTACGAATATAATTTCAATAATATCTTCAAGAATTTGAACGCTGAGAATACTCTCTAGAGCGCAGTAAACCGTTAGATGTCCTCTCTGAGTGCGGCAGTAAATAGTGTTGCCTGTCACGTTATTTGTGAAATATAGGCCAACCAACATACCGAGATTTTATTATACTTATTTGAGGATGTCAAAAACTGCATCTGGTGATTCTAAAAGAGACATATTTAATAGCTAGATGAAAACAGCTATAAAATTGTATATCAGCACTTTAAAATAATAATACATCTATGATTTAATAATACCACTTTAATAAACGTGAACCAAATTTCTGCGAGCACCTTGGAACGCTTGAACCGCTCGCTTCGCTCGGTCGGCTCGCGTGCGGTTGGTCACAGTTCTAACCTAACCTAATCTATAACACCCAGTTCAAAATGACGAATCATACAATCTGCCTGCGACTAGATAATTAGACAATCCTACGACATAGTAATAACCTACTAAGCATATTTATAGTGGAAACCATTATTTTTATAGTTCATTCAATTAATTTTAAAGCTAAACATTTTAAAGTGTGAAACATTATTTCGATGGCAGCAAAGTAGAAACGGATATCTACAAAAGCACAATTTTACACGAGAGCAGATTTAGTAAAAAACAGTGGTCTTTTTGAGAGTTATGGACCGATTAATATAAAATTTTGAATGATGCATTAAAATAATCTTCTTTATGAATTATGTAACAGGTTTTATCGCTATGTCGTTGTTTTACTGAAATAATGTACCTAGATGTCTTTTTTTACTCTGAAAAATCTTTGACGTAGAAGAAGACATCTGCCTGATACCGTTTATACGTTGTGATAAAAAAGTGCCCATTTCATTTAAAATATCTAGTAAACTAAGATAATAATCTCCAGTAATATTTAAAGAAAATCTAAGCAACATGCAAACAGTATTCCCAACATTATCTGGTACACATAAGGCGGACAAATTCAAATGTCCGTTTCTACTGCGATTATTTTTTTAAATGGAGTGTATTATGTCTTCATTTACGTGCCAGATTTTCTTCATTATTTTAAAATTTGAAATAATTTTAATACCAAATTGTAGATAGGGTATATATAAGCTCATTTTTGCAAAAAAAGCATTTTCACAAAAAAGTAAATGTCTGTTTCTACTTTGCTGCCATCGATTTGTAAAGTGTGTTTATTATTCCCCATTCTAAAAGCTGACGACAATAATAATCTCGAAAGTTTACCTGCGACGTGGACTGCCTCGTTGCACTATGGAAAACGGCATAGACCTTAATCGAAACACACATATGTCGTTTTTCAATATGTAGTAGGTATTTTATGTTAAAATTAATAAAAAGAGGGATAAAATATGTCTTTTCCTACACTCTCCCAGTTTGTCATCATCTTTGCTTAATTTCATTGAAGCTTTTCACTATCGCTGAAGCTTGCCGAAGTTTTGGATTTCATGTTTTCCTATAGTTTTTATATCTATATATATAAAAGGAGAAACTGACTGACTCACTGACTGACATATCAACGCACAGCCGAAACTACTGGGACTAGGTACGTGAAATTTTGGACTCCGTATCAAAGTTGCGACAAACAAAGGCGCGACAAATGCTAGGGCGACAGTACGAAAGGTCGACCATCAGCGGTGCGACAGAACATCAGCTCGACAAACGTTAGCGCGACAGATTGTTTTCACGACAAACGATGGCACGACGAAACTTTTGATCGACGAACGTTATTGCGACTGATTGTTTTCACGACCATCGATGGGACGACCAAACTTTTGATCGACGAACGATAGCGCGACACAACTTTCGCTCGACAAACTAAAGCACGACAAACATTTCTATAATATTTTGTTGCTAATAGCAGATAAGAAAAAAAAAATTAAGTTTCTAGGTTCTTTATACATGGTTTTCGCCTACCTTGCTCGTAACTGCACTCGCGCACTGCAGTCATTTAACATTGACAATAAAGAATATAGCCAATAAAAACATTAAACACGAAAGTACTTAGTACTTCCCATTTTTTTGTTATCTGCTATTAGCAACAAAATATTATAGAAATGTTTGTCGTGCTTTAGTTTGTCGAGCGAAAATTGTGTCGCGCTATCGTTCGTCGATCAAAAGTTTCGTCGTCCCATCGATGGTCGTGAAAACAATCAGTCGCAATAACGTTCGTCGATCAAAAGTTTCGTCGTGCCATCGTTTGTCGTGAAAACAATCTGTCGCGCTAACGTTTGTCGAGCTGATGTTCTGTCGCACCGCTGATGGTCGACCTTTCGTACTGTCGCCCTAGCATTTGTCGCGCCTTTGTTTGTCGCAACTTTGATACGGAGTCCTTGGTACAACCTAACAAAAAGCACTAGGCTTGCATGAATTCACGATAGTATTCAATCATTATTTTATGCTACTCATAGGATTTGGATGACGCAGACAGATATGTAGTTTTTAGCACCTAAGTTTTTTTTTTTCCAGTACTTAGTACGTTTTCGTGGGATAATCTCCGAGTTCCACGCGAGCGAAGCCGTGGAAAAAAGCTAGTTCATTATAAACATATATTATGTTAAAATCAGCTGCGGTTTTTTGCGGATACGAAAGATATGAACCAGGACCCGATAAGAGTCCTACAACGAAAATATCCGTTATCTATGAAATTTTCACACGAGTCGGTCCTATCACATGATAGCTATGCGGTTAGACTTTTTATAATTATCAATAATAATAACATCGTGGTAATGGTTTTGCACACGACATGCGTGCGAATTATCATAAAAAATTTTCACACTGCCCTCATTTTTACCCGACTGTGGAGAAGCAAAAAAGAGGGTTATGATTTTGACCGGTATGTATGTATGTATGTTCATCTGTATCCTCATGACTTCTAAACTACTGATTTGTTTTTGACAAATGACGTATGGCTTTTTTTGTTTTTGGGTGGAAATAATTAAATAACTTCTCCCGCTCTGGACGGAGCGGAAGGGCGTGTCAGACTCTTACTGACTAAAACGCACCCGTGTTCCTTCACTTGCCTGTACGTTGCCAGAGGCCACGGTCTCCCCTTAGGAAATCCCGCAACCCCGGCAGGCATCGGCCCTAGCGAACCCCGTCAATAGTGCTGACATCTCTTTGAGGCGCTCGTGGAACACAACGCGCCGTCGACCCAGGCCTGGTGCTTATCGGATGGCGAGTTACCCATTGGTCTCCGTCCGCAAGCCCGCGCCTACGGTGGCCGGAAATCGGCTACCAATCCCCGTTTACATAGCAACTTTTAAAAGTGATTTGCTCCTATTGTGTTGATTAATATTTTATGATGTTACGAATATAGTATTTTGGAACCGATATAAATATGAAATAGGCCTTATAACAAAGTTGCTGTCAATATTCCACGAGAAAATAGCTTTTGAATTTTGCTAAGTGAATACATATTGGTGCTCGTGACTGTACGTGTTCACGCATGTGCAAATAAATGCGTCTGAAGTGTGCTCGACCTAAGTGCTTGTTTACGGACACGCGGGGCGTTGGGCGTGGCGTGCGGCGGGGCGGTCCGCACAAAATTCAAACATATGGCGTTGTATGAGAGCGTTTACGGAGAAGCGTTTTTATAGGCGTTTGCTTGAAATGCAGGCGGTGCCCGCGGCGGGGCACGCGGCGGGCAACGCTGCGTTCAACGCCACGTGCAACGCCTGTATTACAAGCAAACGCCTATAAAAACGCCGCGTGCACCGCTGCGTGCGACGCGGCGTGCAACGCCGCAGGCACCGCTACTTTTGACGCCACGCCGCACGCCCCGCGCTTCCATAAACTCATCATATATTGCCATAATATGTTTGTGTTTGCGCGTGTGATGACGCGGGCCGCCGAACGCCACGCCACACGCCACGGTCAACGCCCCGCGTCTCCGTAAACAAGCACTAAGGCGTCTAAGTATTCCTCGACAACGCTGTCATCCGAAGAAAATAATATATCCCTTTTATAACTCCAACTCATGGTCACAACGACCTGACACCGACACTTCTAGGGTAACTGTAATGTTTTATTTTATGATCAGCCTTTATATGTCCAGATTGGGAGTTTATATTTGTATGGGCTGGCCTAGTGGTACGGTAATACGTGCTTATTTTTTGTGTTTGTTTTAATATAGTTTCTTGTTTTGGTACGGTTAACTGGGACAGTCCTCTATTCTTTTCGTGTGGTTAGTGACTCTGACAACAGGTTTGTCAGAGTTTTAAAGCCGCCTATGGGCTCTGACTTCGCTTCACATGCCGTCAAAAACAATCTCTCAGGCATGCCGGTTTCCTCACGGTGTTTTCCTTCACCATTTTTTAAACAAGTAATAATTATACAATACGCACATTAATCTGAAAAGTCAGAGGTGCGTGTCTTAGGGACGAACTCGAGACCTATGACTTAGCAGTCTTAAGCCCAACTCCCACGGTGCGCCATATCGCGGACGCACGCGCACGACGCACCGTGGGAAACCTAGCGTGCGTGGTAGCGCAGACGCGCGTTGAACGCGTGCGTGGCGGTGCGTCCTCGTGCGCGCTGGTGCGCGTGCGCGATATGGCGCACCGTGGGAGTTGGCTTTTAGGGGGACTCAGACAGTGAATAAACCTGAGAATAGAATAAAAGTGAGCATTATTTTTACGTATTGGAGTCGTTTAGGTTATTATGTGTAAGTAGTAGATACAATACATAACAAAATATAAACATATTATAGCTCTGGTCAAATTAAGGTGAATACTGCGCAGGATGCGGGACGAAATTGTCTTGCGCCGAATGTGTCAACAGCTTTTGCCCGCGACTTCGCCCGCATGGAGGTCGGAAATTATCCCACGGGAACGTACTACCGTGATAAAAAGTATTCTATATCCTAACGCAGGTCATGGTCTACTCATGTGCCAAATTTCATCCAATTCCGTTTAGCCGTTTTAACGTGAAAGCGTACCAAACAAACTCACTTTCGCATTAATAACATTAGTTAGGTTAGGTAGGATTTAAGTCAGAGGCTACGTCAATACGGTGATTTAAATCGAAAGGAACAAAAGTAACACTGTTTTCAATTAGAATTTCTCTAACTCTATCGTGCCTAGACTAATCTCACGATTGTAGATACTAAATCAGACTTCAATGCAATGTATTGCTTTAATTTGAATTCCAATTAGTCTCGAACGTCAGATACCTTTTTTTTTTTTGGTTTTTTTCTCCCGCTCTGGGCGGAGCGGTAGGGCGTGTCAGACTCTTACTGACTAAAACCCACCCGTGTTTCTTCCCTTGCCTTGCCAGGGGCCACGGTTTCCCCTTGGGACTACCCGCAACCCCGGTAGGTATCGGCCCTAGCGGACCCCGTCAGTTTTGCTGACATCTCTTTGAGGCGCGCGTGGAACACGACGCGCCGTCGACCCGAGCCTGGTCCTTATCGGACGGCGAGCTGCCCGTTGCTCTCCGTCCGCAAGCCCGCGCCTATGGTGGCCGGAAATCAACGTCCGATACCTTACCTGCGTTTGGATTTCAAGCTTGCAATACGACTAGTTCCGGAATACTCTCCACTTGTAACACTTTTTTTAATAATTGAGACTCTTTTTACATATCTGACCTTTTTTCACAGTTGGAATAACTAAGCTAGGGTACACCGACCTAACAGGTTAGGATAGGTCCGTTCCAGCTGTAACCAACCACGTGCGATCCGAATTGAATTCTACTTATGAAGAGTCACGACAAAAGGTTGTACATATTTTAACTAATGAACCAGCTCATAATCCAAAGTATCATGTTGAGCTTCACACCGATGCCAGCGCAGACGGTTATGGTGCGATCTGCAAAACGTAGAAGGTAAGTAAATAAGTAAAGTTTATTTCTGAACAATAACACAAGAGTACAACAAATAAAACGATGATAGCTGCAAAAGTATAAACTGTAGCGCAGCTAACAACGCTCTTCCCCTGATAGGGAATGGAATGATGGTCCATGACAAAAGTGCAACAGATAATTTAATAATTTAGATTAAGTTAATTAATAATAAAAATAAAACAATAAATAAGATGGAAATGAACAGTACAGGACATAATATTTTATGATTGAGTAAATGGGTAAGTGTAGGGTGAATGGGTGTGCGGGTGAATGTGACGTGTGTGATGATGAGGTGTGCAAGGGGGGTTTATGGTGTTCGTGGCATGTGTGTTGTGTGTGGTTATGTTGGAGAGTGAGGGTGACGAGTATTTTATACTTCCACGAATTTCTCTGTATTATTATATTTTTTTTACTTTAACCAGGAGACAAGTTTCCTTTTGCGTTTACTCTTGGTTAATGGGTAGATGTGTAAGGTTTTGTTTAATTTGTTGTAAATTTTAGAACTTATGTGTTTGTAACTTGCAGCTGCGGTTCTACGAGACTCAGTGTTACAAACCCTATTTGAGCGACGCATAGAGCAGCATTTAGGATCAAATGTAAGGTGGCTGTGTTTGGGAAGAATAGTTTGGAGGATGTGAGGACTTGGCAGAGGGTATATAGAGAGGAGGTCGAATATCGGATCGGTTTCCTTGCCAGCACCTTCAGGACAGCTCTCTGCGCTCGTTCGACCCGAAGCATCACTGTTTCACCGGCACTACCCCAGACCGTAAGGCAATACCCCAGAACGGACTGAGCGAGCGCAAGGTAGACGGTTAGTAAGCAGCTAAAATCGGCCGCGCCTCTGAGCTTTTTGAAGATATAAATGAGTTTTCTCACACGAGCTACAGTTGAAGCAATATGTTGCTTCCATTTCAGGTTGCTGTAGAGAGTGACTCCAAGATATTTAATGATGTGGGTATTTTCTAATTGTTGACAGCCACAGTTTGCGTGTACGTTGAAAATATATCAGAGATCTCCGTCCTTTTCGCTCGCTGATTGTGTCTTTACTTATTATTGCTTGCCCGTGTCTCAAGCGCATAAGTAGTTCGAATAACAAATTGAAAAATGGGGTAACGCGATCGGTGAATGGCGTGTGTGGGGGAATTCACAAAGGGTTTTCAGCATATTTCAACGACTAATAACTTTTTTCTCCCGTGAGCTACAGAGTTGTCGTCATATACATATGTATTTTCAAAGACCTTTCGAATGGTACTAGTCTCAATATGCTACAAGGTGGGTACGAGTTCCGAACAAAATTACGCATTGTTCTTTTTTGTATTTAGGTTTAGAAGAAGACAAAAGTTTAGTCGAACAGATAACAAAGCGATTCCTATACGGATTCATTCGTTATGAAGTTACTTGTTATTTTAGTATGAAAATTAAAAGTGTTTACTATAGAGCATTGTACGCAGTATCTATGAATAATCGTAGGTGTTTCCTGCTCTATGATAAGAGACCACTATTATCGCTTCATATTTGTGGTAAACCAGCGTTTTGCTATAAAATACAATTTTGAACAATGGCTTGTGGTTCCAGATAAGATACCACTGTTATTATAAATGCGAAAAACCTGCATTTTGCTTTACTATTCCAAGAGCGACCAGTGGGTGGTCGCACCCACCTAACCTTGCTGAAACAACTTTGTAATCCTGAAGTATAAAATGTGTAAAATGCGGTGTGTGCTGGCATTGGTAGCGATGTACGTGGGGTTTGTTCACTCCTGGGGTGAGTACGAAGCGCTTGTTTATTTTCTTACTGTAATAATAATAATAAGCCCTTTCTATTCTGAAGATCTATGCATTGTAGTATTTTTTCTTCGTTTACAGAATGTCTTTTTAGTTCAGTGTGCCTTTTGGCAAAGGCCTCCTCTAACAATTTTCTCTGAGTCCTATCTCTCGCAACTCTTCTCCAATTTTAACCCGCAGTAAGTTTCAGTTCGTCTTCCCATCTCTTACAATATAACTTCTTATGTTTCTTTTGCCATCTCTGGGGTACCATTTTCTTATTATCAACGCTCAATTAGTGCTCAAATTAACTTGTTATTACTACAGTAAAACTTGGTTAAGTGAGACCTGGATAACTGAGAAACCGGAACTCATGCTGAGGTCCCGACACTTTCTCACTGAATTAACTCTGTTAGTGGGACCAAACAAACCTCTATCGGAATTAGTTCATTAGATTTTATTGTCATAATTACCTCTATAATTGAGACACCGAATGTATTTTATCTCTTTTACTGAGACAATTTTTTAAAGAATACTTTTGCTAACTTATATTTATTAATTATTGACCTCTGTAACGGAGATAATACCAACTTATTACCTTTCTTTAAAGAGGACTTAGCCGTTTTGTTTACTAATTCTTAGTCTACCTAAATACGTTTTAGTTAATTATCGCACCTCTATATCTGAAATAAGTTCTATTCTCAACTATATTAATGGAACCCTCTGTAAATGAGACATGTAATTATTTATACCTGGATATCTGAGACACTGGGTAAGTGGAATACCCCTTTAAGTGAAACAAATTAGCCGGTCCCTTAATGTTCCAGTTACCCAGGTTTCACTGTATATTTATTTTTTATGAACTTAACCGTTTCGACCCTGGAAATTTCCTGATTTCATCCAAGAATCTGGTTTTGGTTTTAATTTCATCAGATTCACCTAGCTCTCACCTAGCCTCATATTTTAACTTTTAGGTTAAGGTTATTTTTTCTCTTGTTTCAGACATCGCCGTAAGCCTAGGAGATGAACTCGTATTTTATACCAATGGATCCAAAACCGGTACCGAACGTTTTAAGTCCCAGAACCTCACAGCGATAGCGTACGATGAAATTCACAACATGATGCTGTACGTCGACAAACAGATCGACAACGACGCTATATGTGGTTATAACTTACATTCCAAGGAAAAAAAATGTTTCATTAAAAGAGTCGGTGGTTACATTCACAGTATTGCTTACGATCTGGCAACAGAAAAACTTTTTTTTACTGATACTAATGAAAGAAGCATTAATTGGATTTCATTAAAACCTGGATCTAATAAAAATGTTAACGGAAATCTTTTAATCAAGTTAGATGTCCCCGCCAGTGATATTGGCGTGGATAGTTGTAGAGGGTACGTTATGTCGTTCTAATGACAGTTTTAAAATCAAAATGTTGCATTTCGTGATATTCAATAGTGTTTTTCAATTTACAGGTACATTTACTGGTCCTATCTAGAGAAAGGAAACAAGTACATGGAGAGAGTTCGGTTTAATGGTACCGACAGAGAAGTTCTAATTAGACATCTCCCAATAATCAGCTTTGCCATGGACCAACAAACGAAAATGTATTATTTTGAAGGTTGTCAACACTGTTCTGTAGTCTTTAGAAGGAGGAGATTTTAATGGAAAGAAGGAAAGTAAATATTTAAGCTATAATTATTTTTCTGCACCAAAAGAGTTGACCGTTTCAAAAGATTACGTATACTTTATAAAAAGTAGCGACACCTACAGCATCGTTTGGCGTTTACCAAAGAACCTTAGATTTCTTGTAGAACCTAAAGAGATTATTAAGTTCTATGATAAAAGTCCACTCGGTATAGCCGCCAACTACAGAATAATAGATCAATTTCACGGGGTTCAGGATTGTGAATTCTTAAGGAGTTCATTAGGAAAAATCTATGAAAGATGCGATGTTTCAGTCTATGAGAACTATTGTTTGCAAGGTGACTGCAGTATCAATGATGAAGGACTTCCTAAATGCAGGTGAAATATTTTTCTTTTTTTCCTATTTTTTTTGGTGGTTTCTTTGTTTAAGCATAAGTATAATCAGCCCTATGTGTGTCCCAACACAGGCCTCTTCTCTATGGAAGGTGCGGACTATAATCCACCACACCGTTCCAGCTTACAATTTTGATTAGATTAAAACCAAGCAGGGACTTTACTTTGTGTAATTTATTTACTTTACTTTGTGTAATTTATTTCATCACCCCCATGAAATAAATTACACAAAGTAAAGTCCCTGCTTGGTTTCGAACCCACGACCTACGACATGTAAGTCGGGGCTGTTACCACCGGGCCCCAGATAATATAATACTACGTACAGATACCCAATCCCATACAAACAAATGAGACCTCCCTAGTCGGGCTATTGACTGGCTAAATGTGCTACAGTTATGACAAATTGAGTAAAACGCCATCTATTCCAAAGAGCCCTAAACAAAAAGGTTTTATCTTTTTTTGTTGAAAATACGAGATTTATGAGTTACAATAGATAAATCAGCATTAAACAAGGGAGTTTTGTTTTTTACTAATCTTACTTCAGCCAAAATCTTCCGTTTATCGCTTTTTAGTGACTGTTAATTTCATAACTGTTACCTATGCTGCCATCTATGATCTTTTTTCAAGACTAATTATAATTTGTTCGAATTGAGACCCCATGACCGGGCTTTCTTGTTTTTGTTTAAATCTGGATTTATTAATTTATTTTTCTTAATTTCAATTTTTAATATATTTCTTACATTTTAAAATATTTTTATTATAAAAACATAAAACCAAAACATTTAAAAAATATTAATTATCTGAAATTAATCCATACAATTATTAAAAATTTTAAAATACAGTGAACAATTAAGAGAAAGAAAATAAAATACAGCGAAATAAATTATTAGAATTATAACAAGTGTGTTATTATTAGTCAATCTTATACACTATGTTAGTCAACACCCATCACAATACGCATCCATTTGTTCTGGATACGGCAATCCGCACGAGATACAACCATCTGCAGGATACTGTTGCTACTGCCTCGCACGCGCTGCAACAAGGAGGCTACATTCTTCTGTATAACCGCATGAAAGCCGTTCACACCTCTGCAAACATTCCGGACGCACTGCAATAGCGAGGCAGCCGCATCAGCATCCTGATGACGTTGTTGTATTGGACACGCAGAGCACTAGCAGCCCGGCGAGTAAAGGTTACCCACAGACTGCTTGAGTATAACGATTGGCAGTAATTTTCACTGCCTTCGAGCAGCGAGCAAACCTACGTGCAACCATATTCCCCCTGACTGCCAATGCTCTGCGCTCCCTCTCTATATCTGCGTCATCTTGCAAGTCTTGTGTTACAATGTGGCCGAGATACTTGAAGCTGCTTACACCACTCGCAGAGCCGCACCATTAAGCATAATAGGCGGGACATGGACTGGACTAAGCTTTCCACTCTTGAAAACGAGCATTTCGCTCTTCTTTGAGTCATACCTCAGTCCATGTTCCGCCAAGTACGCCTCACAGATTGACACAAGCTTACGCACCGCCCCACCGATGGTCCCAGCAGTACCATGTCGTCCGCATAACTGATGTTATTTACGCTCACTCCGTCTACAAAACAACCCACATGAGTACTGATGAGCTCGCCGACACAACAACAAGAAGAAGACAAGATAATCCAAGGATAGGCTAGGATAGGATTATAGAAGATAATATTATTAAAAAAAAAAAAGATTAATTTTGAAAACAATTTTTAAGAAGTGAAAACTTCTTTAGAGGCGTTGCCGCGTTGTGCACTTTTTTTGGGATGGGTAAAAAATTATAAACTCGCGTCAGGACTTGACCGTAAGTTGCATTGCCTAGCAAGAACCGACAAAGTAAATCCATACTAATATTATAAATTCGAAAGTAACTCTGTCTGTATGTTACCTTTTCACGGCTAAACTACTGAACGGATTTCGATAAAATTTGGCAAGGAGATAGATGGCATCCTGGAGACGGACATAGGGTACTTTTTGTCTCAAAAATAACCCTTAAGGGGGTGATATAAGGGATGAAAGTTTGTATGGGAAATCCGGTATTTCTTAAGTTAGGTATACAGGGTGTTAGGGTAAACACCGTTATCCTTCAAACCAGTGGTTTGGTTTCGTTTATAGAAAATAAATTCAACGGAAAATCACAACTTTTTTTTTTTTGAGATGTACATTTAGAATCGTCACGCAATTTAAGGTAGGTATTTTTGCCTGTCTTAAGCCAGGAAAAGGTTGTATTGTATATTCATGTGTTGTGTAGGTAGGTAGGACGGGCGGCGATCGATTACGTCACTCGGGCGGGCGCATATCCATGAATTTGCGGACGGTGTCGGACAATAACCTTTTTAATATTTGTTAAAGAAAATAACGTAATTTTTTTTACTCGGTTTTTTATGTTTGTATTTAAGCCAACTACCCATAGTTTGAGTGACAACGGTGTTTACCCTTCCATCCTGTCATAAAAATTGCCATAAAAATTCAAATTTATGTTTTTGGTTTAGAAATAAAGAATTATTCTATTCAGCGTTTTTGTAAAATCATCCCTTAAAGGGGTAGAATAGGGGATGATTTTAAAATTCACATGTAATATTGTTTTTTTTTGAGACTTCTTTTCAAGAGATTTAAGGGATTGGAAATATAATGTTAGTCCGAATTTTGAACTACGATATAGTTTTATTTCATTAAAATCGGCCCACTCTGTCAAAAGTTATTACTATAGTCATAAACTGACCTTTCAAACATTTAGGGATTATGTGTTCAATGGCGGCACTAGAGCAGTGTCCTATTACAAATTAATGGTGATAATAATAGTAAAATACTTAAAGTATTATTTTTAAATAAGGCATTTAGAATCATATAAAACTGTTTTTTTTTATACCGGATAAGTGTGAGTAGGATTTGCGCCCTGAGGGTTTCGTCTCAAAGCTGTGCTTGCCTGGCTGCCCGAATTTCCCAATCTGGATTGAAGAATGAACTTAACTTTTCAATTGAAAAAGAACTTTTAATAGAGTAATAATTACAAAAAAAAAACAACCGTCTTCCAAAAAAAAGACTACAAAGTGAAAAATAACTTAAATTTTGGCAGTCGCCGTCTTTCGTTTAGAATTTTTGTTTTTTGCCACCGATTTCCAAAATTAAAGTTATTTTTCATCTTTTTTTGGAAGTTCTTTCTTTCGTTCTTTCACTTCTGCCGGTACTCCCGGAGAGCAACCCGTTGTTTTTTTTTTCTATGTTTGACATTATCATTATTTTAGATGCAATGGCGGTTATTCAGGGGAAAGATGTGAAGTGTACGCGTGTCATGGTTATTGTCAGAACAACGGCAACTGTTCCCTGAATGAGAAGAGTCAGCCAGTTTGCCAATGCAAAGGAGAGTATGTAGGTGATAGATGCGAGGTAGCAGACTGCCTGAAATATTGTATAAAGGGCAAATGTAGTTTTAATGAAGAGGGACTTCCTACATGCAGGTAAAATAATGTTACTCATTGTGTAGATTTCCTTGTTTAATTAAGTTGTACCCGATTTAACATTTCCAATGTTTCAGTTGTAATGCCGGATATTCAGGGGAAAGATGTGAAGTGTACGCTTGCCATGGTTATTGTCTGAATAAGGGTATCTGCACTCTGAACGAGGAGGACGAGCCATTTTGTCAATGTGTTGACAATCACGACGGAGTAAGATGTGAAGCTGCCATAAATGACACTTTCACCAACACCCCGTTGGACTTAGTGAAAAGAAACCTAACTCTAGCTGATTTATTGTCGAGTTGGCGAAAACTTACCTCATATAATAATGCAATATTTTATTCATCTATTTTTTTAAACGCTAGTAGTGGCTATCATTGATTTTTATGAAAAAGTCATTTGAGTTTTCTTTGTCTTGCATTCATTTAATTTCTTTTTTTATTAAAATGTCGTTTATTTATTTTCTTTCTTACATAATTACATTTTTAAATATTTCTTACATTAAAAAAAATATTATGTAACAATGCTTAAAATGATGTTTTATTTCCTCATTATTTTATGTTACACACAGATCAGTCAGTGGGAAGACTCGTTAGCAATCATAATCAACTGTATAATGGTTAAAAGTGTCTATGAACGAAACCAACCAAATGGAAAAAGGGGATTATTACACTTTTCCCCTTAAAGCTGTCCCACCTTTGGAACAAAGTGGAGTGTTAATAACTTTTAATAACTTTGATGTCCATTGCTAGTTCTTATGGAACCAATCTAACTTAGAGAGATGTAATAGTGATTCTAATGATTATACTTCTGTAAATACGTAACTGTTATAGTCGCGAATCATATTTTGATCAAGATACAACCTGACACTAACCTGAAAATTACAAAAAAACTTAAGAAAATATGAATTTTGCGGGTTACAACTGCGGATTCGCCTAAATACCTTTTTCTTTCAATTACGTAGTAATTTTATCATTAATCACTACAAAACCGATCACAAAGGATGTAATTATTGCTTGGAACCAAAACAGTGCAGAAATGTTATATGAAATCTCATGATTGCACAGTTTTTCATTAATGCACTGTTTTTATATTTCTACTAACTGTACCCGCGACTTTGTTCGCGTGCATGTCGGAAAACAATAATGTGTCACTTAGGCCATTTTTGATTTGTCGGTGCAGCAGCGGTGCGACATCAGCACACTCGGTATACGCGGTACCGAAAGCTTACCGAGCGCCTATATTTCAAGTGCAAGGGTGGGGTGGTACAGATACCGCGTCTCGACATGCATGTTCAGCAGTGGCCGCTCTGCATTCTCCGAGTAGGACGCGCGCCCTGGGGTTGGTTTCAGAAACGTGCCTCCTTGCTAGAAAGAATGTGAAGTCTCCTGAACCCTCCACAACAATTTATTTTTCCAGAAACGCATTTTTTTTTTGCACTTTGCTCAAATTAGACTACGCGAGGGATTTGAATTTATTACCAGTCCAAGACAAATCGATTGAGCGAACGGCCTTTATAATATCGACGGACAATATGAATTTTTAGCGATGCCGTTCGGTCTTGGAAATGCCATCTCGGTTTTTCAACGGGCTATTGTACTATTGCGGTGTGTATTGTGCAGTGAACTAGCGCATAAGTATGATGTGATGAAATACGTGGACGACATTCTAATTATCTCTGACTCTAAAGATCAAGGTTTAGACAGGTTGCGCAAAATTTTGGAGGTACTAAGAAAAGCTGGGTTTTCAATGAACTTCAAAAAATACTCATTTTTAAAGTCACGTGTTGAGTTCTTAGGATATGAGGTAGAGGCGGGTAAGATCAAACCCAACAAGCGTAAGATAGAAGCTCTATCAGCCCTGCTTCCGCCTAAGTCGATAACGCATGTGAGACAATTTGTAGGCTTGGAATCATACTTCCGAAAGTTTGTACAAGGCTTTTCCCGTCTCATGGCACCGATAATGCACCTATTCCAATGGAATTCTATTTGTGAAGAGTCACGATAAAAGGTTGTACATATTTTAACTAATGATTCAGCTCATGATCTTTAACACGCAAAATATATTTTATTTTTAACCCAAAGTATCATGTTGAGCTTCACACCGATGCCAGCGCAGACGATTATAGTGCAATCTTACTGCAAATTGAAGATGGTAAGAAACGACCTATCGCTTATTATAGCAGACGCACGACATCAGCTGAGTCACGCTCTCACTCCCACGAATTGGAGACGCTCGCTGTCGTCAACGCGGTACGACATTTTAGGTAGTATCTTCATGGCCGAACATTTACAGCTGTCATTGATTGTAACTAGCTGAAGTCGTCGTATTATTCTTTACCTTAGTACTTATATTGAAGGCACCGGTGTCGAGTATCAAGACTTGTCATATGATCCCAAACATAAAAATCTAGTGGAGTAAGGACAAGCGACGCATGTCAAACTATTAGAGTATGTAGTACGTGTGTTGTATGTTTCAATACACGCAAACTTCACAGAACTGGTGCCTCTCAAATAGCATACTTGTTAAATCTCCATCATCGCGTAGCGTCGCCAGGAGCGGGAAGAACCACCCTTTTCATCACACACGCAGGACCAAAGACCTGATTCCACTCTATCGTCCTTCGAGAATGATCTAACCACAGACTAAACAGAATTGTGTGACACAAGTGACAGTCCACTTCTGAAATTCAATGATAATAATATCAATGTATGACTATAAAATGTGGGAGATTAAATCTATCTGCTAATTAATTTGGAATACTTAATTAACATCAAAGTAATTATAAAACCCAATAACAGCGCCATATATACAGTATTGAGAAACTTTTGAGCTACAAGGTTCTACCGGTAGATGTCACCTAAGATGTCATTTTGCAACGTCACAATACGTCAAATTACAAGTCACCCTGTATAACTCAATATCGCCCAACATGTCCCGTGGCAAATATATTTCTTATGTGATCGTAGACTATTATAGATAATTTTTTTGACTTTAGGTTTAGAAGAAGACAAAAGTACAGTCCAACAGATAACAAAGCGATTCCTATACGGATTCATCCGATAGGTAGTTACTTAGAAAATTAAAAGTGTTTACTATAGAGCATTATACGCAGTATCTGTACGAATAACCGTAGGTGTTTCCTGCTCCATGATAAGAGACCACTATTATCGCTTCATATTTGTGGTAAACCAGCATTTTGCTATAAAATACAATTTTGAACAATGGCTTGTGGTTCCAGATAAGATACCACTGTTATTATAAATGCGAAAAACCTGCATTTTGCTTTACTATTCCAAGAGCGACCAGTGGGTGGTCGCACCCACCTAACCTTGCTGAAACAACTTTGTAATCCTGAAGTATAAAATGTGTAAAATGCGGTGTGTGCTGGCATTGGTAGCGATGTACGTGGGGTTTGTTCACTCCTGGGGTGAGTACGAAGCGCTTGTTTATTTTCTTACTGTAATAATAATAATAAGCCCTTTCTATTCTGAAGATCTATGCATTGTAGTATTTTTTCTTCGTTTACAGAATGTCTTTTTAGTTCAGTGTGCCTTTTGGCAAAGGCCTCCGCTAACAATTTTCTCTGAGTCCTATCTCTCGCAACTCTTCTCCAATTTTAACCCGCTGTAAGTTTCAGTTCGTCTTCCCATCTCTTACAATATAACTTCTTATGTTTCTTTTGCCATCTCTGGGGTACCATTTTCTTATTGTCAACGCCCAATGAGTGCTCAAATTAACTTGCTATTACTACAGTAAAACTTGGTTAAGTGGGACTTGGATAACTGAGAAACCGGAACTCATGCTGAGGTCCTGACACTATCTCACTGAATTAACTCTGTTAGTGGGACCAAACAAACCTCTATCGGAATTAGTTCATTAGATTTTATTGTCATAATTACCTCTATAATTGAGACACCGAATGTATTTTATCTCTTTTACCGAGGCAATTTTTTAAAGAATTCTTATGCTAACTTATATTTATTAATTATTGACCTCTGTAACGGAGATAATACCAACTTATTACCTTTCTTTAAAGAGGACTTAATATCCGTTTTGTTTACTAATTCTTAGTCTACCCGCCAAATACGTTTTAGTTAATTAGCGCACCTCTATATCTGAAATAAGCTCTATTCTCAACTATATTAATGGAACCCTCTGTAAATGAGACATGTAATTATTTATACCTGGATATCTGAGACACGGGGTAAGTGGAATACCCCTTTAAGTCAAACAATTCATTCTTAATGTTCCAGTTACCCAGGTTTCACTGTATATTTATTTTTTATGATCTTAACCGTTTCGATCCTGGAAATTTCCTGATTTCATCCAAGAATCTGGTTTTGGTCAGGGATTGAATAACCGAAAAAATTATGGTATCAAAAGTAAGCGGTATGACGTCATACCTTTAAATTTCGATACCTTAAAATAAAGGTACCTTTATATTTCGATATTGTAATATTGCGGTATCGTTACTTTTTCCAGTATCTAAATTATAAAATAAAGGTTGTCTTTGTACCCTGCCGCCCGCGCCGCGCCGAGGCGTCACGCGTTGTGTCGGCCGCAATGGTAAGGGAGTAGGTACTTGATCGAAAATTTACTGATTTTCGTGGCTCGGCAGCCAGACAAAGCAGGTTGTTTTGCCATTTTTCCGCCATTTATGTTTCCGCGTCTACTTTGTTTGTCAACTTAATCACAAATGTGCTCACGTCAAAAACAGTGAAATTAAAAAGGCACGAAAATTGCAAATAAAAACAATACAACTGACGCGTCGCCGTTCGTTCAAGCACATATTACGTTCAAGTTTCGACACAATAGCACCACAGTATAAAAAGATACAGTAGGACGACACCTTTGATCTCGTGGTAAATGCCGACAACGTGTAGACAGTCGCGACAAATATCAATTTCCGCGCACGGATGAAAGGTCAACAAATCAATTTTGTTTATTTAATAGGGAAGGTGCGTATTTACGCGACTAAGTTTTTAAATTTTTATACCAGATTTTTACTTGCAAGTACTAACTGCCGACCCGAAATACATGCAAGACTTCAAAGTATTTTACTCGGCTACTCATTTCGTTGACGCTCGCTCGACACGATTGTGCTCCTTATTTATGTTTAGTTACGGATCAATGTTCTATTCAAGCATTTTGTCTTCCAACAAGGCTTGGAAACTTCATCAAAGTATTTTACTTAGCTACACGCTCTGTTGACCTCGACGCGATTCTGGTCCTTATTTATATTTAGTTAGGGATCAATCTTCTATGCAGGAATTTTTCTTTTAACAACGCTTGGATAATGGAATATATTTTTTTACATACGCGTTTATAGTCCTTATTTGTCGGATCTATCTATTTGTCGGATGTACGGATCAATTTTTGATGCAGAAAGAAAATACTTTAAAGTATATCGAACCCTGGTTTTTGGTTCTGGTGGCGCCAAAAGCGGTTGGGTCATGCCGGTCCTGAAGTATTCTTTCGGCATACTCAAATGGACTCAGACCGAACTCGACGCCTTGGACAGGAGGGTCCTTACACTCTTGACCGCAAACCGGATGCATCACCCACGTTCATCGGTGATGAGACTGTACATCCCGCGGAAGAGCGGGGGTCGAGGGTTTTGAAATGCGAAAACCCTCCACAACCGCGAGGTGTGGAGCCTCAGGGAATTTTTTTTTAAAGCCGAAGTGGGTATGCACCGTGATGTGGTCGCAGTGGACAAGGGACTCACCCTGCTCTCCATGGCTAAAGAGAACTGGCGCAAACCTGTAGTACTTACTACAGATGACCGCAAGGAGGTATGGCAAAGCAAGGAACTTCACGGGCGCTTCTATCGGACTCTTCATGAGCCCGGTGTAGATTTCTTTGCGTTCGTATCCTGACTACGTTTCGGTAACCTTTTCGGGGAAACTGAAGGTTTCGTCTGTGCAATTATGGACGAAGTTATCTTGACGAATAACTACCGGAGACGTACGGTTGACGTGTGTCGGGCATGCCATCGTCCGGGTGAGTCCATCAGACATATTATCTCTGGTTGTTCGTGTCTGGCTAACGGCGAGTACTTGCACTGGCATAACCAAGTGGCTAGGATTATTCACCAGCAACTTGCTTTGAAATATAAACTTGTGCACTCTGAGGTACCGTATTACAAAAATGTGCCCGACCCAGTTCTTGAAAATGACCAAGTCACGTTGTACTGGAAACGGTCTATCATTACTGACAGGACTATTGTAGCAAATAAGCCTGATATAGTGGTGATAGATCGATCAACACGCCGCCAATGATATATAGTCGATGTTACCATCCCACATGACGAGAACCTCGTGAAAGCTGAGAAAGAGAAACAAATAAAATATCTCGACTTAGCACACGTGACACGAGGTTGTTGACATGTGGAATGTAAGCTTGGCTATCATTGTACCGATTGTCGTAACGGCCATCGGCCTGATGGCCGAAAGCCTCGACCAACATCTCTCTAGACTATCGTTAGACGGTTGGATCAAGAGCCTGATTCAGAAGGCAGTACTCCTCGATACGGCTCGCATTGTGAAGAGGTTCCTGTCTCTGTAGCCCTAACCACCGGTAGCTTGGACCCTGCTCCCGACACCGCCGGACCTCAATTTTTTTTATTTTTAAATGCGTTTTTTATATCTTTTTAATGTAAGAAATATTTTAAAATGTAATTAAGAAAGAAAATAAATAAACGACATAATAATGTTGAATTGAATTTTAAACTAATTGAGCTACTGAAGGTAACTGAAACTTTCAGTAGCGCCATCAGGATGGAATTTAGTGTGGACAAAAGACAATGACCAAATTAGTATGAAGACTGGTGCCTTTTGTTTTTTTGGCGGCCGTCGACCCAATATGAAAAAAACGGTGCAGAAGAATATTATGAATGAATTATTGTATGGGGTCTCATATCGAAAACTCAGTCCGGACTGAGTTATATCAGTTTAAAGATTAACTATTATTTTCATATTATTATGGAATCATTCTTATTACAAAGCATATTTTTGACCTTCCCAAGCGAAATTCACTATTTAGTTATTACTTAAATCTTCAAATACATGTATTTATACATATATATTTTATTTATGTATTGGTTAGAAACAATAAAACCGGTCATATGGTGAATGTTTTATTTGAATTATAACATATTACAAGATATAATAAATATAAAAAACAAAATAATAATAATAAAAAATAACGCGTTTACCGCCGGCTGGTAGCTTGGACCCTGTTCCCTATACCGGTGGGCTACTATTTTTTATATTTTTAAATGTTTTTGTTTCCTATTTGTTTTTATAAAAATATTTAAAAATGTAATAGATAAGTATGTATATGAAATAAAGGATAAGTATAACGCGTTTAATATACATTATATTTGTTTTATGTTTTAATTATTATTTCCTTTATTTCACTATATACATATTAATTAGGGATGCATCCGATACCGATACAGATACCGATATTTCGGCGATATTCGAAGTTTGCCGATATATCATCGGCATCGGCGATATTTTTATGGCCGATACCACGATACTTTTTAAAATTCGCGTTTTAAAAATGTAATGTAAACGCGCGTGTTGTCTCATCTATTTCGTTGGAAACGAGGCACGAACTAACTATGCTCGGGGAAACCCCGCGTTTTATTCAGTGTCTTGTTTCGCCCACCCACTTTGGCCTCGCATTCGCTTAACTATCCCATTTCGCTAGGTTGACTGTTATCGTGCATCTAATCTCAACCTGTCTACGGTTTTATTTAGTTTGTCCTGTTATTTGTTCTTTTTATATTAATTAAAAAAATAACCTGACATGTGTTTTATTTATTTTACCTTCATTTTTTATTTTAATAAGCGTATCGGTATCGGTATCGGTATCGCCGATATTTTTATAAGAGTATCGGTATCGGTATCGTATCGGCAGAAAGGCGTATCGAAGCATCCCTAATATTAATAACATTTTTAAATATTTGAATATAAAAAAATATAAAAACATTTAAAAATGTAAAAAATTGGATCCAGCTGCCCAACGAGAGCTTCCTTAGGTGATGGTCGAGGCTTTTGGTAATTAGCCGTTGGCTGATACGACTATCGGCACAATGATTGCTCACAGAGCTACCTATATCAAGCAATAACCGCAGGACACACGGAAGTAAATAGTTTTCCAACTCTTATATGACCTTATTTTATATGCTCTTGGTACTTATCAGATAAGCTCGAGGAGCTGGAGGAGCTCGTGGCTAAGTAATAACAAGCCGCACGGATCGATCCATCAGGTTAAGCTACGCTTGCCGGGGTTGGTCAGTGGATGGGTGACCATCTTCACATACCGAGACTCCTCCGTGCCTCGGAAAGCACGTTAAGCCGTTGGTCCCGGCTGTCATTTGTGGATCTTTGACAGTCGTTACGAGTCGTCAGAAGCCCGAAAGTCTGACACCAGTCTTACCAAGGGGTATCGTATTACCCAGTTACTGGGTTGTGGAGGTCAGATAGGCAGTCGCTCCATGTAAAATACTGGTATTCAGCTGCAACCGGTAAGACTGGAAGCCGACCCCAAGATAGTTGGGAAAAAGGCTAGGAAGATTGATTGGTACTTATCAGATAAAACAAGCTCGAAGCTATTATGGTGAGCATGGTGGTGGTGGATCGAGTAGAGCGGCGCACAATGATCATTGATGTAACGGTCCCTCGCGACAACCTCGCGATAGTATCAAGTATCTTGAATTGGCAACCTCGCCGAGCCAAGTCAAGATACTTGATACTACACTACACCACCACTATATCAGGTTTATTGTCAACAATAGTCCTGTCAGTGATGACGGAACGATCCCAGTACAATGTGATTTTTCCATTTTCGAGAACTGGGTCGGGCACATACCTGTACGGTAATTACGATTCCACAAGGCTGTATTTCAGAGCAAGTTGCTGGTGGATAATCCTGGCTACAAGGTTGTGTCTATGCAAATACTCTTCGTTAGCTAGATGATGTTGGGATCAGCTTCCGGTCTAACCGGATGCAGCTGAATACCAGCATTTTACATGGAGCGACTGCCTATCTGACCTCCACAAGTCGAATGGATGGAACGATGGAACGACCCATGCTGTTATTACTTAGCCACGAGTTCCTTCAACGTTAAAACTAACTTCAAGTGCTAATTATTGAATTATTTACAATAGTATTTTTTTCCTATAAACACCCATATCTCAGTTTGGACTGAGTTTATGATATAAGACCCCATATAATGATTCATTTGTTATGTTCTTCTGCATCACTTTTTTCATATCCTATCGATAGCCGCCAAAAAAGCAAAAGGCATATTTACAATAATCTTGTTTTTCCTTTTAACACTCATATCTCAGTTTGGACTGAGTTTATGATATAAGACCCCATACAATAATTTATTTGTTATGTTATTTTGCATCACTTTTTTCATATCGTATCGACAGCCGCCAAAAAACAAAAGAAATATTTACAATAGTAGGTATTGTTTTTCCTTTTAACACCCATATCTCAGTTCGGACTGAGTTTATGATATAAGACCCCATACAATAATTTATTTGTTACGTTATTCTGCATCACTTTTTTCATATCGTATCGACAGCCGCCAAAAAACAAAAGGCATATTTACAATAGTAGGTATTGTTTTTCCTTTTAACACCCATATCTCAGTTCGGACTGAGTTTATGATATAAGACCCCATATAATAATTTATTTGTTATGTTATTCTGCATTACTTTTTTCATATCCTATCGACAGCCGCCAAAAAACAAAAGGCATATTTACAATAGTAGGTATTGTTTTTCCTTTTAACACCCATATCTCAGTTCGGACTGAGTTTATGATATAAGACCCCATATAATAATTTATTTGTTATGTTATTCTGCATCACTTTTTTCATATCCTATCGACAGCCGCCAAAAAACAAAAGGCATATTTACAATAGTATTGTTTTTCCTTTTATCACCCATATCTCAGTTCGGACTGAGTTTATGATATAAGACCCCATACAATAATTTATTTGTTATGTTATTCTGCATCACTTTTTTCACATCCTATCGATAGCCGCCAAAAAAGCAAAAGGCATATTTACAATAATCTTGTTTTTCCTTTTAACACTCATATCTCAGTTTGGACTGAGTTTATGATATAAGACCCCATACAATAATATATTTGTTATGTTATTTTGCATCACTTTTTTCATATCGTATCGACAGCCGCCAAAAAACAAAAGGCATATTTACAATAGTAGGTATTGTTTTTCCTTTTAACACCCATATCTCAGTTCGGACTGAGTTTATGATATAAGACCCCATACAATAATTTATTTGTTACGTTATTCTGCATCACTTTTTTCATATCGTATCGACAGCCGCCAAAAAACAAAAGGCATATTTACAATAGTAGGTATTGTTTTTTCTTTTAACACCCATATCTCAGTTCGGACTGAGTTTATGATATAAGACCCCATATAATAATTTATTTGTTATGTTATTCTGCATTACTTTTTTCATATCCTATCGACAGCCGCCAAAAAACAAAAGGCATATTTACAATAGTAGGTATTGTTTTTCCTTTTAACACCCATATCTCAGTTCGGACTGAGTTTATGATATAAGACCCCATATAATAATTTATTTGTTATGTTATTCTGCATTACTTTTTTCATATCCTATCGACAGCCGCCAAAAAACAAAAGGCATATTTACAATAGTAGGTATTGTTTTTCCTTTTAACACCCATATCTCAGTTCGGACTGAGTTTATGATATAAGACCCCATATAATAATTTATTTGTTATGTTATTCTGCATCACTTTTTTCATATCCTATCGACAGCCGCCAAAAAACAAAAGGCATATTTACAATAGTATTGTTTTTCCTTTTATCACCCATATCTCAGTTCGGACTGAGTTTATGATATAAGACCCCATACAATAATTTATTTGTTATGTTATTCTGCATCACTTTTTTCACATCCTATCGATAGCCGCCAAAAAAGCAAAAGGCATATTTACAATAATCTTGTTTTTCCTTTTAACACTCATATCTCAGTTTGGACTGAGTTTATGATATAAGACCCCATACAATAATATATTTGTTATGTTATTTTGCATCACTTTTTTCATATCGTATCGACAGCCGCCAAAAAACAAAAGGCATATTTACAATAGTAGGTATTGTTTTTCCTTTTAACACCCATATCTCAGTTCGGACTGAGTTTATGATATAAGACCCCATACAATAATTTATTTGTTACGTTATTCTGCATCACTTTTTTCATATCGTATCGACAGCCGCCAAAAAACAAAAGGCATATTTACAATAGTAGGTATTGTTTTTTCTTTTAACACCCATATCTCAGTTCGGACTGAGTTTATGATATAAGACCCCATATAATAATTTATTTGTTATGTTATTCTGCATTACTTTTTTCATATCCTATCGACAGCCGCCAAAAAACAAAAGGCATATTTACAATAGTAGGTATTGTTTTTCCTTTTAACACCCATATCTCAGTTCGGACTGAGTTTATGATATAAGACCCCATACAATAATTTATTTGTTATGTTATTCTGCATCACTTTTTTCATATCCTATCGACAGCCGCCAAAAAACAAAAGGCATATTTACAATAGTATTGTTTTTCCTTTTATCACCCATATCTCAGTTCGGACTGAGTTTATGATATAAGACCCCATACAATAATTTATTTGTTATGTTATTCTGCATCATTTTTTTCATATCCTATCGACAGCCGCCAAAAAAACAAAAGGCACCACTTTTACGTGTAAAGCGAGGGGGTTTGTGGAATCCGTGGGAACTCAACTCTCGGATTCCATACACCTAAGATCCCTCTCCTCAAATACCTGGTCTACAAGTATTTGGGTATTTCGGAAGCGTTAGGTATCAACGCTGCTGACATGACGCAATCGCTGAGGGAGCGCTTTTTTAGCCGCCTGAATAAAGTCCTAAATAGTCTTTTATCAGGCGGAAACAAGGTGCGCGCCTTCAACGGTTGGGTCATGCCAGTTTTGATGAACTCTTTCGGCATGCTCAAATGGACTCTGACGGAACTTGACGCCCTGGATCGGAGGGTCCGCACACTGCTGACCGCAAATCGGATGCATCACCCACGTTCATCGGTGATGAGACTGTATATCCCGTGGAAGTGCGGCGGTCGAGTCTTCTTAAATGCTAAGACCCTGCCAGCCATGAGGTATGCAGTGTCAGGGAATACTTCCTTGAAGCCGATGTGGGGATGCACCGAGATGTGGGCTCAGTGGACAAGGGCCTTACCCCGCTACCCTTGGCTAACGAGAACTGGCGCAAACCTATAGTATTAGAAACTAATGACCGCAGGGAGGTATGGCAGAGCAAAGAGCTTCACGGGCGCTTTTACCGGGCCTTACATGGGCCCGATGTAGACCTGTTAGCGTCCGTATCCTGGTTGCGATTCGGTGATCTCTTTGGGGAAACCGAAGGTTTTGTTTTTGCGATTTTGGACGAAGTTATGGTGACGAACAACTACCGGAAATATATTGTGAAGGACGACACGGTTGACATCTGTCGGGCATGCCACCGTCCGCGGGAATCACTCCGACACATTATTTCTGACTGTTCTCGTCTGACTAACGGAGACTACTTGCATAGTAGCCAAGAGCCTCGACTAATATGCGGAGGCTCTCGTTAGGCAGCTGGATCACGAGTTTGATCCAGAAAGCAGTACTTCTGGACACGGCGCGTCTCGTTAGGAGATTCCTTTCTCAGGAGCCCTGACCACTGGTAGCTTGGACCCTGTTCCCGATACCGGTGGGCTACTATTTTTAAATGTTTTTGGTTTTATAAAAATATTTAAAAATGTAAATTATATGTACATAATTTAAATAAAGGAAATAATAATGTTGATAACGATGTTGCTTTAAAATAAACGAATTAATTAATATTGTTTACTTGGGACAACCCTAGCTGTCGCGACAATGCCGACACGTTGTCGGCATTAACCACGAGATCAAAGGCGTCATCCTACTGTATATTTTTATACTGTGATGATAGTGCTCTGTGTCTCGAAACGATCGCGTTCACAACGGGCTGGCAACTCAAGCAACGTCGGTCGCCGCACGCACCGCTCCCCCTCGCCCAGCGGCGCTGCCACCGCGTCGCGCTCGCTCTTCGTCGCATCATTTTTTTCGGTACCGAAATGATTTCGGTAAAGGTATTAGTAATAGCGGTACCACAACCGTAATTCTCAACCGTTTTGGTTCTACCTTTAAATCGAAGCTGTATCGTAATTCTATACCGGTACCATACCCTTATACCTCTACCGCTTTCAACCCCTGGTTTTGGTTTTAATTTCATCAGATTCACCTAGCCCTCACCTAGCCTCATATTTTAACTTTTAGGTTAAGGTTATTTTTTCTCTTCTTTCAGACATCGCCGTAAGCCTAGGAGATGAACTCGTATTTTATACCAAGGGATCCAAAACCGGTACCGAACATTTTAAGTCCCAGAACCTCACAGCGATAGCGTACGATGAAATTCACAACATGATGCTTTACGTCGACAAACAGATCGATAACGACGCTATATGTGGTTATAACTTACATTCCAAGGAAAAAAAATGTTTCATTAAAAGAGTCGGTGGTTACATTCACAGTATTGCTTACGATCCGGCAACAGATACACTATTTTTTAGTGATACTAATGAAAGAAGCATTAATTGGATTTCATTAAAACCTGGATCTAATAACAATGTTAACGGAAATCTTTTAATCAAGTTGGATGACCCCCCCAGTGATATTGGCGTGGATAGTTGTAGAGGGTACGTTATGTCGTTCTAATGACAGTTTAAAAATCAAAATCTGTTGCATTTCGTGATATTCAATAGTGTTTTTCAATTTACAGGTACATTTACTGGTCCTATCTAGAGAAAGGAAACAAGTACATGGAGAGAGTTCGGTTTAATGGTTCCGACAGAAAAGTTCTAATTTCAGACCTCCCAATAGTCAGCTTCGCCATGGACCAACAAACGAAAATGTATTATTTTGAAGGTTGTCAAGACTGTTCTTCTATGGCTTTACGTGGAGGAGATTTTAATGGAAATCATGACAGTATATATCTATATTATTTACATTTTTCTGCACCGAAAGACTTGACCGTTTCAAAAGATAACATATACTTTATAAACAGTAGTGACACCTACAGCACCGTTTGGCGTTTACCAAAGAACCATAGGTTTATTGTAGAACCTACAGAGATTAGTAAGTTCTATGATAAAAGTCCACTCGGTATAGCCGCCAACTACAAAATAATAGATCAATTTCACGGGGTTCAGGATTGTAAAGTCCTATGGAGTTTATTAAGAAAAATCAGTGAGAGATGCGATGTTTCAGTCTGTGAGAACTATTGTTTGCAAGGTGACTGCAGTTTCAATGATAAGGGACTTCCTAAATGCAGGTAAATTTACAAAAAAAACCTACTTTTTTTTTGGTGAGTTCCTTGTTTAAGAGGGTGCATCCTAAAAGTTGGCAACGTCGTAAATAGCTGTCAAATATTTACCTGTTTCGATTAATTTGGAAATAATACTGTATGGAAATAAGAAATGTGGCTAACCAATTGACTAGAATATTAATAACTAGCTTCTGCCCGCGGCTTCGCCCGCGTGGATGTCGGAAATTATCCCACAGGAACGTGTAACATGTCCTAAATCAGCGGGGTAATTGCGTAGCACTTACAATAGCAATGGGTTTCATTTTGACAGTTCAACAATTAATTGCGTTATTTACGTTATTTCTCGAACATAATAATTATTAAGCAATAGCTTCCACTCGGCGCTCTGGCGCGTCATCCCCTGGCTGGCCCGCCCCTCCACCCTCGTTCTGTGCGCCGTCGACTCAATATCGCAGGTCATTCTTATCGTTCTATTTGTCCAAATTACTTAGTGTAAAAGACAAACTTTATCTACATTAAATACCAAAAGCGATGAAGGTATTTATTTTGATAAGAATTAACTAAATACTCTAAAATATGCAATGTAAAAAAAGTATTCAATTTAACTGTATTTATTGCTCACTATTTTGGTTATAAAGGCTTCCACATAAAAGGTAGATAGATGCTGTCGCGGACTTTTATTTAGAACTCTTTAAGACAAACAATCCCACAATACATTTTCTTCATGTAACTCTAATGGTTAAGGCAGCGCACGCAGCATACGGTGGAGGTCTGCCCGGCTTGGGTGGACCACCGCCGTGTCCTCGTGGAGGCGATCGGCGGCGGTGGCCACTCGCGTACGGCCCTGGTTCAGGCCATGGTGCGGAGCGAGAGGGCATGGCAAGCCGTCACCTCCTTCTGCAAAGCAGTAATGCTCGCGAAGGAGCAGGTGGAGCGCGCGAGGGAGTGGCAAAGGCCGCGCCCTACCAGCCCTAGCCGCCGCCGCCGTAGGAGACGTCCCGGGCGTCGGGAATTGATAGCCGATTTCCGGCCACCGTAGGCGCGGGCCTGCGGACGGAGAGCAACGGGCAGCTCACCGTCCGATAAGGACCAGGCCCGGGTCGACGGCGCATCGTGTTCCACGCGCGCCTCAAAGAGATATCAAGGATTGAAGGAACACGTGTGGGTTTTAGACAGTAAGAGTCTGACACGCCCTTCCGCTCCGCCCAGAGCGGGAGAAGTCATTGGATGATTAATCACCCAAAAAAAAAAAAAACAGCGCACGCAAAGATAGATCTCAGAGGGCAGGAATTTTTCCGACTTACTTGATACTTATCGTTATATTATGGCCAAATCACATAAAATCTTTATAAATTGTAGCAATTATGTGTTATTCTGATGTATAAGCTACATTATTGTAAAGTTTCATGAAAATCCGTTCAGTAGTTTTTGTGTGAAAGAGTAACAAACATCCATCCATCCATCCATCCATCCTCACAAACTTTCGCATTTATAATATTAGTAGGATTAATGTAGGGCAGTGTTTTTAACCTTTTTCATGACTTGACCCCATTAGTATGAAAAAAAAAATTCGCGACCTCGACCATTCGAGAACGATTTGAACTCAGTCGAGATTCCCGCTGAGTCGAAGTTTCTGCAGCACGAAACCTAGCCTGATGTTCCCGAGTTGCAGTGAGCCTTGCCTCACGACCTTCCTCAGATTCCTGTGATCGAACTAATCTCATCCTTTTAGCATTTCTGCTACATTGGGAGAGGTTGGATCTTCTTCGAGGCATTCTTACAATAAAATAGTACTTACTACTTAACACTCAGTTATTTAGTAAACACGAACTATCGTAAACAATTAAACTATAAATACCTACAGATTAATAAACAGTCCAAAATTATCACAGTTTAAGTAATAAGTGTTAAGACGTGTAAACCAAACGTAGACCTACTAACTTTATAAAACAAAAGAATTGCTAGAAGAATTAATTACTAACCTGAGCTAATAAACTTATAATAAATAATAATAAAGAAAATCAAGAAAAGAAATGCTTAACCTATACCAAATACTTATAATATTTATATACAAACCCTAAATAAAAATTAAGATAAGTATACCGAAAATCAAGGAAAGAAATGCCTAACCTATAACAAATGTTCGATGTGATTCTTTAAATTGACATAACTTTTTTATTTATGAACCGATTGACATGAAATAAACACTAAATGTTAAGTGAAGCTTACTACAATATATTAGTGAAAACCGCATCTAAATCGAATAAGCCGTTTCTGATATTAGCGTGCACAAACACACAGACAAACAGACAAACCGACAAACAGACAAACAGACAAACCGACAAACAGACAAAAAAAAAATTAATTACAATCTCGGGTTCAGCATCGATATAATAACAACCCCTGCTACTTTTTTTTCATATATTTCCATTGTACAGACACCACTTTTCTACAATTTTATTATATGTATAGATGAATTGCAATTATAACATTGAATTTGATGTTGTACCCGTTTTAGGTGAAAAAAAGGCATTTGGAAAGTTTCCAAATACTTTTTTTACATCTAAAACTAACTATTCGGTGTTATGATATTAATTATTGCATTTCATAATCAATATTCTAGTTTGCTAGTTAGCCACATTTTTTATTTCCATACAGAAATATTATCAAATTAATCAAAACAGCGAAATATTTGACATCTATTTGCGACGTTGCCAACTTTCAGAATAAACACTCTTGTGTGTCCCAACACAGACCTCTTCTCTATGGAAGGTGCGGACACACCGTTCCAGCTTATTTGATTAGTAGGAGGTGATGAAATAAATTACGAAGTGTATATAGTGCCGCGAGTTTCTTGTGGCACTCTAGTGTCACTGCCTCGACCCGGCTAGGGTGCCGTGACCGTTGCATTGTCACTGTCACTTGTTATTTAGGTTAGGTTAGGTTAGAACTGTGACCACACAACGCACGAGCCGAGCGAGCGTAGCGAGCGGTGCCACGGTAGCGGCCGACGAAGTGCCAGGGTCCGTTTAGGCACAAGAGAATGTAATGTTTTGGGAATGTGGTGTTTTACAGCGATTTAACATCGACAATCAAACAAAATACCAAGTGACGTGACTTAGTGACAGTGACAATGACAATCCAATGCTTGCGGCACTTTGGCCGGGCCGAGGCGGTGTTACTACGGTGCCTGTAGTGGCACTTTATCCGATAGGGATAGAGTGCCACTGGTGGCACTCTATACACTGCCATTAAATTACACAAAGTAAAGTACCTGCTTGGTTTCGAACCCACGACACGCAAGTCGGGGCTGTTACCACCGGGCCAACGCTGTACCTTCCTACCCAATTTTTCTGTTTTCTTGTTATTGTTTAAATCTGAATTTATTTATTATTATTAATTAGTTTATTTCAGATAAAAAAATAATCCATACAATTATAACAAATTTTAAAATACAGTGAAAAATTAAGAAAAAAAAATACAGCGAAATAAATTATTAGCATTATAAGAAGTGTGTTAGTAAATCTTACGCACTATATTAGTCAACACCCATCACAATATGCTTCCATTTGTTCTGGATAGGTAAATCCGCACGAGGTACAACTAGTGATGGGTCGGGAGAATATTCTCACCCGGAGAATATTCTCGGATCGAGAATGTTCTGCAATATTCTGGAATATTCTTTTCGACGGAGAATATACGAGAATTTAAAAATGGAAGTAAAATTGCTAAATTTTATTACAATATATTTTGATTTCAAGGCCTCAAGTAAACATCTTTTGTTGTTATTTTATACTTTATTTGAAAAAACGTTACTGTATTATGTTTCGGACTGGAAATGGTGCCGATTCTCTTGTACACTGGACTAAACTAACTAAACGATCACTAAAATTACTTACTTTTGGCTATGCGAATCTTAAAGCAATTCTGACAAAAAAAAATCTTAATTAAAAAAATATTTTGACACATCTAAAATTGAATTTGACAATCGCGTGACGACTCAACGTGGTACTTGTTTGCTCTACTTCGTGAATTTTTTTAGAGCCGTAGGCGCGCAAGGGGGCAGCCTCGACGTGTTTTATATGGAATTTTTCACTTTTTGTATGGAAAATATGAAAAATTATTACCAACATGTCAGGTAATAGGGGTTTAAGGGTTTCCTAAAGGGGGTCGAAAATTTCATTATTTTTGCGATAGGACGCACCATTCTCGAGATTTATGCAAAAGAAAAAAAAAATAGTACTGTTTTTGCACTGAAGTTGAAGTGTTGGTGTGAATTTTAGTTCATGCCAACTAATTTCATTCCACTCGTTTTTAATCGCGTTTAAAAATAATCACATATAGACAGATACACTAAATTTATATGGTGATAAACGTCAAATTCATAATAGCAAAATTGCCATTTTCACTAAACTGCTATCTCAGTGCAATCTTAGTGCTGTCAAACTAAAATATAGTTGAGTTGTGTCACTTTAGTCTAATTCAGAATGGGAAATCCTCGTTTGACAGGACTAAACTAAATTTTAGTGATTTTTAATCGGCACCAATGGTGCCGATTCTCTTGTACACCGAACTAAACTAACTAAACTGTCACTAAAATTCCCTACTTTTGGCTATAATCTTAAAGCTATTCTGACAAAAAAAAACTCTTAATTAAAAAAATATTTTGACACATCTAAAATCGAATTTGACAATCACGTGACGACTCCACATGGTACTTGTTTACTCTACCCTGTGAATTTTTTTAGAGCCGGAGGCTCGCAGGGGGTGCAGCCTCGACGAGTTTTATATGGAATTTTTCACTTTTTGTATAAAAATATGAAAAATTATTACCAACATGTTGGGATATAGGGGTTTAAGGGTTTCCTAAAGGGTGTCGAAAATTTCATTATTTTTGCGATAGGACGCACCATTTTCGAGATATAAGCAAAAGAAAAAAAAAAAATAGTACTGTTTTTGCACTGAAGTCAAAGTGTTGGTGTGAGTGCATGCCAACTAATTTTTATTCTATCTTTATAATTATAAACCCTAACTTTATATCTTTATCTTTATAAAACCCAAAAACCCCCAAAACTCAACATGTAGGTAATATTTTTTTTTTTTCCATACAAAAAGTGAAAAATTCCATATCAAAACACGTCGACGCTGCCCTCATGTGCGCCTCCGGCTCTAAAAAAAATCCCAAGGGAGGGCAAACAAGTACCACATGGAGTCGCGATTGTCAAATTCGATTTTAGTTGCGTCAAAATTATTTTTAATTGTTATTTTGTTTTTAATTATTTGCACCATAAACCTTTCTTATAATGTTGTTTTCTTATTCATTTTATTAATGCTGATTATTTTAAACTCATAAAGTTCGTATTAATACAGAAATCGTACTTTAACATTACTACCATACGAAATTTAAGAGAATTTATGAGAATTTTCTCGGAAATATTCTCGGGAATGTTCTCGCTCAGGAGAATTTACTGAGAATTTAAGTTGTGGTGTAGTTTATTGTAAACTCAAACTTCGTAAAACGTTCAAATGCGCTAAAAACTATTACTCTAAAAAAAAACCGATTCAATAAAGTCAGCCAATTTTTAAATTCTCGTAAATTCCCTACCAAAAGAATGTTCTCGAGAACTTAACAGCAAAGTTCTCGCAAGGAGAATATTCTCGAGAATTGCCCATCACTAGGTACAACCATCTGCAGGATACTGTTGCTACTGCCTCGCACGCGCTGCAACAAGGAGGCTACTTTCTTCTGTATAACCGCATGAAAACCGTCCGTTCTTGCCTCTGCAAACATTCCGGACGCACTGCAATAGCGAGGCAGCCGCATCAGCATCCTGAAGACGTTGTTGTATTGGACACGTAGAGCACTAGCAGCCCGGCGAGTAAAGGTTACCCACAGACTGCTCGAGTATAACGATTGGCAGTACGCTTCGAAAAGAGTAATTTTCAATGCTCTCGAGCAGCGAGCAAACCTGCGTGCAACCATGTTCCCCCTGACTGCCAATTTATTTATTTAAAATTCAAAATTCAAAAGTCATTTATTCAAACTAGGCTGAGAATCAGCACTTTTCGAACGTCAAAATTACATAAGACAGTCCCCCAAAAACGCCCGCCCTTCACCACTTCCTAGTGCTTTTAGCTGGGAAGAAGAAGTGGCGCAACAAACTCCCCAGCAGCACAGCTGTCTGTTCAGTTAGTTCAGTTTATTTATTGCACGACTCATAATGCGAAGCATTAGGCTGCCTGTCCACTGGAGCGGAGAGGAGAAAAGAGGAGCGGAGATGTGCCATTATTAACCAATCAAATCTAAACTCAGGGGCGGAGTCAAGATTCTATTGGTTAATATTGACACATTTCGGCTCCTCTTTTCTCCTCTCCACTCCAGTGGACAGGCAGCCTTAGAGTGTGTTCTACGATCGAAATTTTTTTTTTGCCCCATTTCTCAACTGTTTTTATTGTTACACTCCTGCTAGTACACAGAACCTACTTAATTTATATACCATTGTATAGATGACTAGCTTCTGCCCGCGACGTCGTCCGCGTGGAATAGTTACTTTGGGCTAACGCTAACTTTAATTAGCGACTGAATTACTCTAAAAGACTACAAAAACAATACATTAAAGAAAATTAAATACTACAAAACCGAATAACGTATCTATTTAGATAAGGAAATTAACAAAAATAACTAAACTAAAACAAAACTTTGACATTGACCAATTACTAACATTCATCTAAAAAGTATTATACGATGATATTTTGGAAAAACAAATTTAAAAAGTAGTTCGCTAAGCACAACCGTTCCTAAGAATACTAAACTTATATACATTGTCTTATCAGCTCCGACGACGGTCAGCGTGAGAGGAAAACCAGCCTAAGGAGCTGACTCAGTCAACCACGCGTCTGAGCCGCGCGGCATGGTATTTCGGGGCTATATATAATTGGGGCCACCGCCCTTCCCCCTCATGACTGCCTTACATAACATACATAATCAGCCTATTACCTACTGTTCCCACTGCTGGGACACAGGCCCTCTCTATGAGAGGGAGTGGGCCGTAATTCACCACACGGGCCCAGTGCGGGTTTGTAGATGTCGCATCGCTTCGAATTTTTGGTTCTAAGACAAGCCGGTTTCCTCACGATGTTTTCCTTCACCGTTTTGAGAGCAGTGGTGATGAAATTATTTACACAAAGTAAAGCGCCTGCTGGGGTTCGAACCCACGACCTACAACTCGTAAGTCAGGGCCAATACCTTGGGCCACCACTGCTCCTATTGCCATCATAAATGCGCGCGTAGTACTTAATCATTATTTTGCTGCGACGTTATTTTAAAACTGCGATATCTCCTAAGATATTCATTGAAATCGAATGATGTAAAGGCCAAAACACCATCACAAATAATGCATTATTTTAGAACAAATTTGTTTAGCATAAAAAAAGTTATAGTGAGCCAACCTTATAAGATAGACATATGCTGTTGCGGACTTTTTTTTAGAACTTTTAAAGAGAAATAATTCTGTCATACATGATTTTTGCGAAACTTTAACCGTTTACGCAGCGCGCGCAGCGGAAGCTCTCAAAAGGAAAAAGAAAACCCCGATTTTGAAACATTCTTCGTTGGTGCTCCGCTCCTATTGGTCTTAGCGTGATGATATATAGCCTATAGCCTTCCTCGATAAATGGACGATAGTCCATTTATCGATTTGAAAAATTCTTTCAGTGTTATATCTAACACTGAAAGAATTTTTCAAATCGTACCAGTAGTTCCTGAGATTAGCGCGTTCAAGTAAACAAACAAACAAACTCTTCAGCTATTAGTATAGATTAAATGGAGATTAATACTGTACTTTTTACCAATTGATTTAATGCAGCAGAAATGAAAAAAAACATCAAAATAGTTGAAAACATTGTAGCTTGCGATAAAATCAATTAATTGAGTAAATTTTTTTTTAATACATTGGTTTCGGCCATAGAAAGAACCCTATTGAAAATGGCTCTTTTATTCAAAGTAGTTTAATTATAATTAATAAAATACTAACTAAAATATAATATCTTTATCTAAATATTTCCAACCTTGACTTAACGTGTTGCCTAGCAACCCACAACATAAATATCTAAATAAATAGTCTTTGACATTTCGTAAGGATTGCGAGGTTAGAAATTTACCCATAATGATGGGTAAAACAGCAGTCAAAACATACTTCATGAAAAGTGATAAATTGTTCATTTTTGTTAGAAACTATGTTTTGAATTTCTTTTTCTTTATGAATGTGTGTTATGCTTATGAGGCGTGCACTTTTGGAATTTCCAAACTATTTTATTTATTCGGACAACAAGGATCCATGATGTTAGTAATACCTTAAAGCTAGTGTTAGTAGTACATTATTATAGAATTCGTAATTTATTGAAAGACATTTTGCACAGAAGATGACCAAGTAAGGTACAAAGAACAATGCTCAAAACGTCCCCAACCTTGTATTTATTTTATCATTTATGTACACACAGTAAAATACATAAAGATACCACATAGTTATAATTTAAGTACAAAGGTACTGCTTATTGTAGCACTTTAAAACCTATATTAATCGAAAGGCTTTAGCCATCTCATCATTTTATTGTATTACACTGACACTGAAATGTCCATCCGAAAAAAGTTATATCGACTTGAAAATCCGGAATCAGTCACAGTTATATTGTCGTTTAATGTTCTTTGTTATTAAAAATATGGCAAAACATAATCGAAGATGTGTGTGTTCCAACTACGTATATCATAGCCATAAGTAGATCGTATCATTTTATTGACTGACGGCAAAAAAATAGTAGATTGTTATACAAGGGTGGAAAGGAATTGATGTCTTTCACCCGTGTTAAACACTCTACTTTTCATTTCGAATATAAGGAAAGTAAAAAATAGTGTTTAAAATATTTATTCATATTGAATAACATGAGTAGTACCTATTTAAAATGAACTAACAAGTTAGAACAATTTGTAAAAATGTTTAAATATGGAACGCACCGCATTACCGCTGCGGGCAGTCCCGCGTGTAAGTTTTTTTTTTTTATTGACACTGGCTGTTTATAATATACTCACAAGACCGGAGCCCAGTGCTTCCACTTTTAGGGATTTCTCCCTTTTTTTAGGGAAAACGGCTAATAATAAGCATGGTTTACTGATATTTTATTTTGGCAGGGATTTAGGGAAAAATTTAACTTGAGTTGTTAGCCCTATTGTTTAATTAGTAGGCAGAACCCAATGTACTACTTTACTCTATGGCACCACCGATTGATTAAAGGGGATTTCTTGAAACTTGTAATGATTGTTATTCGTCTAATTTTAGTTTACCATGTTATTGTTAATAGTACTATTTCCGTGGCTAAAGACGACATCAGAAATAAGTCGCATTAAACCTACAGTTGGTTTGTTTCGTTTGTCTCGATTAATAATGAATGTTTTCTAGGTATTTAATGACATAAAAATTAAAAATTCCCTAAACCAAGGAATTTTTATATTTTTTAGGGAATTTTAGGGATAATTCATTAAGAAACTGGTTAAAACCAAAAACGTAAGTGGAAACACTGCCGCAGCTTTTATTTTTATTCAATTCGATATTTTTCTTAAAAAGTTTCGTACCCACAGATATTAATCTAACTAGATGATGCGATTGTACGTAAGTATGTACTTCGCGTGTCAATAAACGGAGTAAAATTACGATCAATGATCGTAATCTGAGATTTTCATTTAGCATTATCGGCACCGGAAATCCACTAAAATCTAGAAAAATGTCTTTTTAAGCCATATTGAGCTGTATAGAAAAATTGAAAAAGTGGCACGCTTGGTTTTCATAAAGATGGAGGGACTTGCGATATCTAGTTAGATTTATATCTGTGTTCGTAGCCGACTACCTAACCATAAGTTCTATTTTTAAAATTCTTTCCCGCCCTAGGGTGGGAAGCAATTACTATGAGTCTTTCCCGCCCTAGAGCGGGAAGCAGCGTCTCCCACCCGCTACTCGGATCAAACAAACACTACTTTCCGAGCATGAGATATGAAAAAACAATTCCTCACTATGCTTTTCTTCTTATAAATGAGAAACATATTACTGTGGGATGATTAACCTTCGTTCGGGGTTTTCAAAGAACTTTTTGGAATCAAAATGGTGATTCCCGCACGGGATACAACTCCCAGGGCAGCTAGAAAAAAGTTCAATGAAGAATTCTGTTGAATATCGTTTTCGTGAAGTAACCATTGACGTTTTTTTTAGGAGTTTTCAAATGAAAATACCTTCTTAATTACAAAAAAACCTTTTTCTTTTATTGAAACAAATAGATTACCGCATAACTGATGTTATTATTTTACGCTCACTCCGTCTACAAAACAATCCACATGAGTACTGCTGAGCTCGCCGAACGCCGGCGACAACAACAAGAAGAAGACAAGATACAAGATAATACAAGAATAGGATAGGATTATACAAGATAATATTAATAAAAAATAAAAGATTTATTATCATTAAAATTAATTTTGAAAACAATTTTTTCAACCTCTATGTTTGACATTATCATTATTTTAGATGTAATGGCGGTTATTCAGGGGAAAGATGTGAAGTGTACGCGTGTCATGGTTATTGTCTGAACAACGGTAACTGTTCCCTGAATGAGAAGAGTCAGCCAGTTTGCCAATGCAAAGGAGAGTATGTAGGTAATAGATGCGAGGTAGCAGACTGCCTGAACTATTGTATAAAGGGCGAATGTAGTTTTAATGAAGAGGGACTTCCTACATGCAGGTAAAATAAATGTTACTCATTGCGTAGATTTCCTTGTTTAATTATGTTGTACCCGATTTAACATTTCCAATGTTTCAGTTGTAATGCCGGATATTCAGGCGAAAGATGTGAAGTGTACGCTTGTCATGGTTTTTGTCTGAATAAGGGTATCTGCACTCTGAACGAGGAGGACGAGCCATTTTGTCAATGTGTTGACAATCACGACGGAGTAAGATGTGAAGCTGCCATAAATGACACTTTCACCAACACCCCGTTGAACTTAGTGAAAAGAAACCTAACTTTAGCTGATTTATTGTCGAGTTGGCGAAAACCTACCTCAAAAATATTTGTAACTGTTGAAGTGTAATGTAGATACTAATGCAATATTTTATTCATCTAGTAGTAGCTATCATTTATTTTTATTAAAAAAATCATTTGAGTTTTCGACTGTAACTTGCATTCATTTAATTTCTATTTTTATTAAAATGTCGTTTTTTTTTTCTTATATAAATAAATTTTTAAATATTACTTACATTAAAAAAATATTAAAATTATTATTATAGTTACAATGCTAAAAATGATGTTTTATTTCCTCATATGTTACACACAGTCTGTGGGAAGACTCGTTAGCAATCATAATCAACTGTATAATGGATAAAAGTGTCTATGAACAAAACCAACCAAATGGAAAAAGTGGAAAAAATGGAAGAAATGTTATATGAAATCACATGATCGACAGTTTTTCATGAATGCACTGTTTTTTATTTCTTAATATTATAGCTGTGCCCGCGACTTTGTTCGCGTGCATGTCGGAAAACAATAATGTGTCACTTAGGCCCTTTTCTGATTTGTCGGCGCAGCAGCGGTGCGACATCAGCACACTCGGTATACGCGGTACCGAAAGCTTACCGAGCGCCTTTAATTCAATTCAGCGTTCCTGATTAGCTCGGTATATCTGAGAGTGGGGTGGTACAGAATCGGCATACCGCGTCTCGACATGCATGTCCAGTGGCCGCTTTCCTATTCTGCCGAGTAGGACGCGCGCCCTGGGGTTGGGTTCAGAAACGTGCCTCCTTACTAGAACGAATGTGAAGTCTCCTGAACCCTCCACAACAATTAATTTTTCCGGATACGCATTTTTTTTTGCAAAGTCTTTGTTCGCTCGCTAGACGCGGGGTCTAGTGAGCGAGTGAAGCGAACTTAACCTATCTCGTGTCGGGGTGCCCCAAGGACTTGTGCCACCCCTATTTGGACAGGTTAGGTTCGAAGAGTATGATGGGTGCTCAAGTGAGCGAACGAACCCTAGGAACGAGTGTTAGGTTGCTTTGGGTAATTATGTCTGCAGTACAGAAATAATCCCGTTATGGCCCCGCGAACCGAGGCTCCTTCGACTAGGCCTTACTTCAAAAACTTTATATTTACTATAAAACATTTTTTTTTAATTATCTTTGACGTTTGACATTGACCTGGAAAATGTGTCTGTTCTGTGAACTGGTGGGTGGGGTTCACCTCCCTCTAAATTTCATTTATCAAACTTTTTATATGATATAGTAAAAATATTTTTTTTTTAAATCAAGTAATTCCGGCGGGGGCGAGATGGTTGGGTACCCCTACACCTACACTGTTGGGTACATACAAACTTACAAAACAACAAACATACAAAAAAACTTTAGCTTTTTTAATAATTAGTATACAGGGTGGCAGGGACATACGCGAAAACTGTTACCATGGATTCAGTACATGATTCTGAACAACACTATCTGTCTGTCATCGTCGGTTATTAAAAAAAAATCTGCTGTTCCATAGATTTTGACCGCATAGGTATTGCAATTTTCTATGAAACAGCCTACTTAATCCATGGTGAAAGTTTTCACTTCGATGTCCCTGACAAACTGTATACAGGGTGTTAGGGTAAACACCGTTATCCTTCAAACCAGTGGTTTGGTTTCGTTTATAGAACATAAATTCAATGGAAAATCACAACTTTTTTTTTTAAAGGTGTACATTTAGAATCGTCACGCAATTCCTAAGGTAGGTATTTTAGCCTGTCTTAAGCCAGGAAAAGGTTGTATTGTATTTATTCATGTGTTGTGTAGGTAGGTAGGACGGGCGGCGATCGATTACGTCACTCGGGCGGGCGCATATCCATGAATTTGCGGACGGTGTCGGACAATAACCTTTTTAATATTTGTTAAAGAAAATAACGTATTTTTTTTTAGTCGGTTTTTTATGTTTATATTTAAGCCATAGTTTGATTAACAACGGTGTTTACCCTTCCATCCTGTATAGTATAAAGATATAAGGATGACGCCTATAATTTTTTCTTTTTTTAAGTAAACGATATAAATGTAACAAGCTAAAGTATCTCCATAACTCGAACTCGACGACAATATTCTTTCGCGATGGCCGCGGTACAAGCGGCTCTGCAAAATGTTTTACCGACATGTGCATAGGTGCAGGCGACGGCGACGCGGTATGTTTTCGGCATCCAAGCATGCTGATGTCGCACCGCTGCTGCACCGACAAATAAGAATAGGGCCTTAGAGTAAGAAGGTGATACCACTCCTCCATTGAAAAGGAAGGATCTTGCCTGGTGGGAAGCGCTACCTGGGGTTCTCTACCACAGCCCTTTCGAATGCAGTCACTGCGTCTTCAGGGTTTATAATGTCAATGCGACGAAGTTTCACTTTGATTTTTGAGAATAAATAAAAATTAAGGCGCCTGGTCGATGCTTGACCTCCACGCGCTCCTGAGAAAAAGGGTCTTGCTTGACAGACTGACGGACGGACATTGAAGAGATCCTATGAGGCTGAATCTCCACTGAAGCGGAGAGGAGAGGAGCGGAGTGGAACTGTGCCAATATTAACCAATGGAATTGCATAAAATCTCCGCTCCGCTTCAGTGGACAGGGATGTGCGAACTAGTTTAAAAATTCATACAAAACCGAGAAGCCGAGTGGGGAAGCGGAGTGAGGAAGCGGAGCGGGGAAGTGGAGTGGGGAAGCGGAGCGGGGAAGTGGAGTGGGGAAGCGGAGCGGGGAAATGGATAAAACCGGCCGCGAGGTATTGCAGCCGGCTCAATTAACTCGGTCTGGCTCCGCACTTTCCGCAACTCCGCTCTTCTACCTCGCTCCGCTACCTAGCTCCGCACACCGCACAGTCCGTAACTGCGCTCCGCTGACTCACTCCGCATCAATGGACAAACACTGTCCGCAAGTCCGCTCCACTCCGCTGGCTAACTCCGCTCCGCTGCCTCGCTCCGCTTCAATGGACAGGCAGCCTCAGTCACAGGTTTTGGTTTTTTTCCTTTTGAGGTACTCGTACCTACGGAACTCTAAAACACTACAAAGTCTAAAATAACTTTAGTTTGTGAAGTAGTTAGCACGAAATAGGTCCTTTGCACTTTGAAGAGTTTTGTTTTTGAAGTTGGTAATTAGCAAGCTTAGTTACAGAACTGTAAAACATACGTAGTTCTAAGTTCCGACCGACACATCAAATTACAAACCACCAGTTCATTATTTAAGGTGGTGTGTTTCAGTGCAGGTTCCTACAAAAATTTGCAATAGGTACCTACCCTAGTACATTTCTTGCAAAAGCACATTCAATTTGTTATCAATTACCCTATTTATTTATAAAGGTTAAATACATGGTAAATGGAATTACCGGAAACGGTTCTTGTACTGGTTATTGGAATTTTTGGCTGTTCTTGTGGTTTTTAGTGAGCATGCAGTTGAGCAGTATTGGCCTATGTGGTAAAGTTGCCCGGATTTATGTGTCTTAGGTCGTGGGTTCGAAGGGTGCGTCTCATATAATATAAAGTCATTTGGTATATTTTCATTTCAATAACGTTCACAAGATATAATAAACGCGAGATATACCAACTGTTGATATAATTTCTTTACATATAACATTTATATACTCTAAAACTTATTTCGTATAACGTTATTGGATATAACGTTTATTTAATCGAAAATCATTAGGTCTATCGTTTAAAATATATATTGATTCATTATGGTTAACACCCCGATTCAAAGCAATCCGACTCGGATAGGTTAGGTTAGAAGGCTAAGGCGTGAGCGGCCGCCGAGCGTCAGATCCCCTCTATTGTTGGTGAATCATTTGGGTTAGGTTAGGTTAGAACAGTGACCATTTACGCGCGAAGGCGAGCGACCGTAGGGAGCGTGCCGCGGCAGCGGCCGCCGAGTGCCAGATCCCCTCTCTTGTTGGTGAACCATTTGGGTTAGGTTAGGTTAGAACAGTGACCATTAACGCGCGAAGGCGAGCGACCGCAGGGAGCGTGCCGCGGTAGCGGCCGCCGAGTGCCAGATCCCCTCTCTTGTTGGTGAAACATTTGGGTTAGGTTAGGTTAGAACAGTGACCATTAATGCGCGAAGGCGAGCGACCGTAGGGAGCGTGCCGCGGCAGCGGCCGCCGAGTGCCAGATCCCCTCTCTTGTTGGTGAACCATTTGGGTTAGGTTAGAACAGTGTCCATTAACGCGCAAATGCGAGCGATCGCAGGGAGCGTGCCGCGGCAGCGGCTGCCGAGTGCCAGATCTCCTCTCTTGTTGGTGAACCATTTGGGACAGGTTAGGTTAGAACAGTGACCATTAACGCGTGAAGGCGAGCGAGCGTAGCGAGGACCATCTTGGCAGGTGGTAATCAGTTAGGTATATCTACTCAGGTTACTAACTGTGATAGAAATGACATATTAGACTAAATATTATGTTTTATGTATTTTGAGTGGTATATCAAACGATTTTATATTAAATGTATGTTATGATTATAAAAATTAGTTATTTTAAAATTATATCAATCGTTTATTATATTAACTGATGATTATATCAAATAAAATTATAGATTCAGTTGTTATATCTTGTAAATATTAGTCATTTTGTAATTATACCATATATTACTTACCCGGGTTCGAACGCACTTTATTTTCTGTAGTATATTTCATCGGGTACGTATTACAATACCGACATTTCATAATAACTATGACTGAAATACCGACGTCCAAAACAACGAAGTTCAAAATACCGAAAGTTTTAAATACCGATAGCCGTTATATCGAAACATGAAATACCGATGTCCAAATGCCCGAAAGGATGAAACCCCGAATGGACGAAATCCCGAATGGTGGTCAAAATACCTAAAATAATGCGTCACTTGCGAACTATTTATAAATCTGTGTATCTGTGTATCAGTGGGTAAAATAGGTTCGGTTAGGTTAGAACAGTGACCAACCGCGCGTGAGCCGACCGAACGAAGCGAGCGGTGCCGCGGCAGCGGCCGGCGAACGCTACTTCCAAGTTGCTCGCAGAATTTATTTGACCATTTTCTAAGTATCCGGGTTTTCGGAATATCCCAATTACGAAATTATTTAATTGGGATATTGTGAATTATACCACTGGGGAGTATACATGGGGAAGGATGCAACATGCAAGCAGGCATACAGCAGGCATGCAGCGTGCAAGCAGGCATGCAGCATGCAAGCAGGCAAACAAGCATGCAACATGCCAGCAGGCATGCAACATGCAGCAAGCATTGTTTCTGTCACGGCTCCGGCGCTGCGGAGTTTAGGCGGCCCCACGCGAGCTTATCGTCGCAGATGGTTTAAACGCTCACCACCGCAGCTTCGGCTTGCTGACCGGCTACGCCGGCCAGCCTCAGCCGCGGCGGCGGGCCTTCAAACCACCTGCTCTTCAGCTCGCTGGCCGCCCCACCCCTCCGCGCCTACGCGGGCTTAAATTACACTCTAGGGGAAGGGCAGACAAGACTGCGTGAAGTCGGTTTTGCAGCGATTCGTTTTTGTTATATTTAAAATAATAATTGTGTTTTTATTTGGATCTTCGGGTTTTTAAGCTTCGGGATATGGATCTTCGGGATTTTAAGCTTTCGGGCAAACGAACTTTCGGGATTTCAAACTTTCGACCAAACAATCATTCGGCGTTTAATTTTTCGGGATTTCGTCCATAGGTATTTTAAAATAGGTATTTTGAATTTCGGTATTGTAATACGTACCCATTTCATCACCACTGCTCTTAAATCGGTGCAAGAAAATATCGTCAGGAGACCAGCTAGAATAAAAAATCGAAAACATGAAAGAAAGAAAGAAAGAAGAAAGAAAAATAGGTTTATTTGTCACAGAAACACGTGCTTAGAAAGAGACAATATTCAACAAAATAAAGAACATAAATAGTTGGCAGCTGCACGCTATGACTGTGACAAGAAGGCATGAGACATCCATTACCCTCCACAGGGCCCGCGTGGTGGATTATGGCCCATTCCATCTCACAGAGAGGAGGCCTGTATCCCAACAGTAGGAATATAATAGGCTCATTATGCTATGATATTATGCATCTAACCTACACATAGAAACTCGAAAAGTGTTTTAAAATCCAAACTTTATTTTTCGAAAATTTATAAGTATGGAACCGGCACCGAATCCCCCCTTAACTTAGCGTACTAAGCTGTGTACTCATGTATACTCCATTTATTATAGCATTAGAAAAAAGAGGCTCGTAGAAGCAGGACTGCAAAACATTTTATTTTAAAGTTAAGTTATAACTTTGTTACATAAATCGAAGACCGTACTAAATACGCAAAATAAACGAAATAAAAGGCATTTTATTTTAAATAATGCTTTATTTATAATAACATCTTCACAACACATTACAAATTTGCAACAAAACGAATGAATGAAACAACCAATCACATGATGATTTTTTAAGGAACATTTTACTAACAATACTTTATTTCAAACATCAGCTAATTTAGTCACTATCATCAGATGATGAAGATGAAGAAGTTTCACCGACGTTAATAATAAATCTTTCTACCACATTATCCATTATGCTTTTTAACCACTCATGTACCTATATCAGCATTTCGTGTGGCTGTAGCCGGCAGCTTCTCCAGTTTCCTGGAGTGGTATGGCGCATTGTCCATAACAATTACAGCACCACTCTCAATATTGGTCAAAATTAACTTGAACCACTTTTCAAAATTAAAAGCTGATCCATTTCCGAGTGGTAATCTCCGTCACCTTTCTTTGCGTCAAATATTAATGCAGCATCCTTTAAAAACCCTTCAGTTGATCCTGTGAAATAAAATAAATAAAAGTAAATTTTTCCGTACCCTGTATATAATTTCATTGCTGGAAATAGATCTTAATACTCTAACAAAATAGCAACAATATTTATTACTTTTAGCTCGCTTTGCATTTGTTAATTTATAATACAATAATATTATTTATTAATAGTCAATGATAATGTTAATGGTGAGGACAGTGAACAAAATATTATATTAAAAGTAAATCAAGTACATACCAATATGACCCATATGATTGACAAGCCGCCTTCCTTTTCTTGTTAGGTTCTTTAAACCAGTGGAAAGACCTGACCGATGTGCTTCTTTTGAGGACTTAATAGTGCTGTCTTGCCATATTAAACTTTTCATGAGACCTGTATGTATGATAAAAGGTTATTAATTATTTAAATACAATATTCACAAAACAAATGAATGAAATGATGTTATACTTTTAATTAAATTCTAATAATTTAACTGTAATTAAATCATAATGCTACTGAATACAGGAGATCATACACTGTTTGGTTCATAAAAAACTGTTAAGAAATATTAGAAGCACTGTACCTTCAGTTAGCCAAGTCTCATCTAAATAATATATTTTTCTTCATTGCCTTTTTATTTCATGAAGATATTTTAGTCTACATAGGACGATCTCCTGCCTGTCTATGAGTGCACTTTTTCTGCTCCGTTTGATAATTATGTGAACTTTAATGTTTCTTTAATTATTATATACAGACTGCTACTCTTAAAATCTGGCAGAGACTCATAACTGCTTACTGTTTCCAATATCTTATCCAAGGTGGGCAACTCATTAGAAGAAGGAATGAATTTTCCTAAGTATTCCGCTAAATGTCATATCATCAAAATCATCATGTTTTAGGTGCTTCCGCTGGTGGGAGGGTTGCAGGGGACCTTCTGTGTTGTACTCTTTGAGTATGTTGTACACAGTAGCCCGAGATACGCCTATAAATAACAAAATATATGTTTTATCACAATGCATGTTACTTTCAAATATTTTTATAGTAATAATTTTATGAATCATTCTTACCCGTAACTTCTGCGGTCTTGTTTATCATCTCAGTCTTATAACAAGGAGTATCTGCAGGCCAGGACTCCAACTGCTTAAAAATATTGATCACTGTTTGCTTTTCTACAGCACCAAGTCCAGTTTGCTTCATTCTCTTTTTCTTGGGAGACATTACTGTGTCGTCGTGGTCAACTTTAGGCCACGTTTATTTCGCCTTTGGTTTTAGTCAGAGTTTGAACTTATATTAATAGATTGTAAGTCACCCGGACCCGCACCGGGATCATCCATAGCGCAACAAAACGTAGCGTTTTGTATAAAACAACCACCACAACACTAATAACGAAAACAAAACAAAAACCAAGGAAAAATAGGGAACAAATTAATAACAACAAAATCACAAAACTTCGACAAACAATACCAACAAGTATTCACAACAAGTGAAGTGAATGACATTTGTTTGACATGACAATCACAGAACATTTACGTCAATTTCACGGACGGCATAAACCGGTAAAATTAGAAATACCCCGCTGTCACCGCTTATGAAGGGATTAGCTGACATTTCAGATTTGGTAGAATTATAGTAAAACGAAAAACGTTCTCGGTATTGTTCACTCCTGCTTCTTTTAGGTTTTTAGGATTGACACTTTATTTTAAATTGCTATGAAATAATATATGAAAGCCACATAATTTCACAAGATAAATGGTTAAACTGATTACAATGAAGTGTGACCGCCTGGTATAAAAATAGGTTATAATAAATTTGGCGATAATCGTAACTGTAACAAGTTTAATGTACTTTTGTTACAAAGTGTACATCAAAAAGAACCTTTTTTAACTTCTGTCTAATGCTATTGTAAATAGAGTATAGGTACCTACAAACTGCACTCATCAACACAAATTGCGCCCAGGTGTCTGCGCAGCTAAGAGCTAAAGTTATTACAACTTATGTTTATTAAGGTTAGAACCTAGTCGGAGTTAGAACTTCTTAGTTCTAACTCCGGCTAGGTCATATAAACAAGGTGCACTAAACTCTTGTTTAGTGCACCTTGTTTATATGAGGCGAGCAAGCTCTCATAAACGTCAAACCTGTATTCCCCAAAGGGTTAGGCAGAGGTGTACCTATAGTGCATGTGGGAAGTCTTCCGGTCGTCACTCCAGAATCTTTCTGCCCCATCGGCAATCTGTGCAAACTGCTCAGCAAGCGCAAAGCGCAAACTTAGTCAATTATTTTAACTTATTAAGGCCTTTTTTTTTGGCTGATTTTTCATCAAATAACTTCTCCCGCTCTGGGCGGACGCGGAGCAGTGCGTGTCAGACTCTTACTGACTAAAACCCACCCGTGTTCCTTCAGTTGCCTGTACGTTGCCAAGGGCCACGGTCACCCTTTAGGACTTTCCCGCATTCGTAAAGGCCTTGCATTTTCTCTGGTTTACGTAGAAAATTATTTAAATGTTTGGAAAACAACGTGAAGGTAAATCTTAAGTTCAATTGCACTTTTGAATATAAGAAGAACATCAATGCATTTCTTTGAATTAGTTAGACCTATGGTTAGACCATAAACCTTTTGATAAATCAAACCGACCTCGTAAATGAGGTAGACGAACTAACTATTCCGTCTAATGAACTCAGATTCTAACTAAAAGCATGCAAAGAGCATAATAAATTCATAAATTTAATGGGAAACGTTAGTTTTAACACAAGGTAATGAACCGAATGGGACCAGTTGACGTCTACAACGTGCATCGACCTATGGTTCAACGTCGTGCATCAGTGTATGGAGTGTATAAACAGAGATTTTACAAATAGGTATATAATACATAATCAGCTTATAATGTTCCCACTGCTGGGACACAGGCCTCCTCTCTGTGAGAGGGAGTGGGCTGTAATCTACCACGCGGGCCCAGTGCGGGTTGATAGATGGCACATGTCTTCGAATTTTTGGTCATAAGACAGTTTCCTCACGATGTTTTCATTCATCGTTTTGAGAGCAGTGGTGATGAAATTAAATACACATAGTAAAGTGCCTGCAAGGGTTCGAACTCACGACCTACTCGTAAGTCGGGACCGAAACCATTGGGCCATCACTACTCTCCGTGTTTACAAATACTTGATGTTATTTTAGTACGGCGGTCTTGAATGAAATTGAGCTGGATTTTCCCCGGTTACGGGGCATTTTGACAAACAAAAATGATCGCATAATTTATGTGACAAATTCTCAGGTAGACGTAATTTGCTGTGATTGGTTGATCATTCAAACAATTTTATGAGAAAACTGAAAATTGCAAAAAAATTACGAAAGGTCGATTTCGTCTTACGCAAGTTCAGATACCCCCGTTTATGAATTAAAGTCACCTGTATAGCTTATTATGGAGCAGTTGTGAGTACAAATCATACAAAGAATATAATTAATTCTTTCATTGTTTTTGGTAGTGATAAAGTGTCTCTGGTAGTGGTAGCACTAATAGCGATAAGGACAGCACCGTCATCTTAGTTATAACAATTTTAGTAACAACTTAACAAATATGCGGTTACCTGGTCAAGCCAATCTCTGTTCGGGTGAAAATATAAACATATCGTCCAGGTACACCAACGTTTTATCAGATTCCCGAGGCTGTGAAAATAGAGAAAACGACTTTTTTAATCCCCGTAAACCGTAATTGCAACTTTGTTTATACAAGAATTGCTCGTTTAAAGTTATTAGATAGATTAATTACCATTGTCATTTCATGTTCAAATTGATTCTATTACAAATACAATTACGTCACAGTCAATGATATTATAATAATTTAATTTAATATCATTGGTCACAGTACTTAAATTAACATGACAGTATTTTGTCCCGTCTGGTTTAGTACCGTAAAACGGTCACTTTAAAAAGCTATCTTCTCCTTAACGGCTTAGTTAAATGATTTGAAAAAAATATATGTTTGCTATAGATTCATCTACAACATATCTGAAACCGGGTTTTTTCGTATGACTAATACTTTTGCCTTAAAAAAATATTTACCATAACGCTATTTTTGGCTAATATTCCTAACTACTTCTAAACGGCTTTGACGATTGGAAAAAAAATTACACTGAAAAATTGTTGATTAAAGGTACTACAAATTTGAAACTGCATTTGTAAATCAATCAATATTTGTTAAACAAAATGTCCCCATTTAGAGATAGAGGTTCAGAGGGGCTCTGCGCGGGACGCGGGCGGCAGTCGCCCGTGAGCATTGAGACGGGATGGCTGTGTCGCTCGCTGGTCCGCTCCGGCTATCGACCGAGTATGCGCATACGTATGTGTTAGTGCGAATATTTATGAACTTATTGTATTAGTGTGCGTTTATAGACGAGCTTGCTGCAGAGAGTCCAAATCGATTGTGCGCGTAGGCGCTTTATTGTTGAGTTGTTCTTTGATGTACATTTATTAATACTTTTTTACATTGACAATTACATACAAATTAACAATTTACAATATAAACTAAAAAAATGTAAATGTAAAATATAACATAACATCACGACTGTATTCCCCGAAGGGTTAGGCAGAGGTGTACCTATATAAGGTGTTAAAAAATTTACTTTAGAAACTTTAAGAGGTGTTTTAGACCATCGAACTGAATAACTTTTACTTTGGGACATACATTGATATCGCGAAAAAAAAAATCTGTTGTTCCATAGTAAAGTTTAATACCTACTGTTCTAAACTGTATGGGACAGCTGTTTTTTTTTTTCGCGATTTCAAAGTTAAAGTAAAAGTTATTCAGTTTGATGGTCTAAAGCACCTCTTCAAGTTTCTAAAGTTATTTTTTTTTAAATCACTAAAATTTGTTTAGTCCTGTCAAACGAGCATTTCCCATTCTGAAATAGACTAAGGTGACACAACTTAACTATATTTTAGTTTGACAGCACTAAGATTGCACTGAGTTATTAGTTTAGTGAAAATGGCAATTTTGCTATTCTGAATTTGACGTTTTTCACCTAAAAATTTAGATTATCCAACTAAATCAGTCTATTTTTAAACGCGATTAAAAAGGAGTGGAATAAAATTAGTTGGCATGAACACACACTTCACACACTTCAGCTGCAAAAACTGTATCTTTTTTTTTATTTTGCTTATATCTCGAAAACGGTGCGTCCTAGCGCAAAAATAATGGAAATTTCGACCCCCTCTGCCACCAGTAAACCCATATGCCCCTACTCATAGGTAATATTTAATCATATTTTCTCTACAAAAAGTTTAAAATTCCATACAAAACACGTCAAGGCTGCTCCCCCCGCGCGCCTCTGTCTCTAAAAAAATTCACGGGGTAGAGCAAACAATTTCACAGATTGTGTATTTCCATTGCCGCTATAACAACAAATAATAAAAATTAAATAAAGTTAAAAAATTAAAGGGCCACCAAACAATAAACTTATGAATTTGTAAACAAAAATGCTTACCCTGGCATGGGGGGTGTCATTACCACGTCGGTCGCGACGTGACTGTCAAATTCAATTTTAGATGTGTCAAAATTATTTTTTAATTTAGAGATATTTTTCCGCAGAATAGCTTTTAGATTCTCATAGCCAAAAGTAAGGAATTTTAGTCGTAGTTTAGTTAGTTTAGTTCGGTGTACAAGAGAATCGGCACCAAATATTTTCTTAAGTTACGTAGGTAAGAAGGTTAAGAAATAAATCTTGATTGGTGCCGATTCTCTTGTGCACCGAACTAAACTATCACTAAAATGGCTATGAGAATCCGAGATTCTGCAAAAAAATATCTCTAAATTAAAAAATAACTTTGACACATCTAAAATCGAATTTGCGTCGCGAACTCGCGACTCCACGTGGTACTTGTTTGCTCTACTCTGTGAATTTTTTTAGGTCCAGAGGCGCGCAGGGGGGCAGCGTCGACGTGTTTTGTATGGAATTTTTAACTTTTTGTATGGAAATTACGAAAATTTGTTACCTTTGTGTTGGGGTAAAGGGGTTTAAGGGTTTCCTAAAGGGGGTCGAAATTTTCATTATTTTTGCGATAGGACGCACCGTTTTCGAGTTATAAGCAAATAAAAAAAAAGATACAGTACTGTTTTTGCACCTGAAGTGTTGGTGTGAAGTTTAGTTCATGACAACTAATTTTTATATTCCATTGCTTTTTAATCGCGTAAAAAAAAAATAGTCAGTTTGAATAATCAAAATTTTTAGGTGAAAATCGTCAAATTCAGAATAACAAAATTCCCTGTTTCACTAAACTACTAAGTTAATAACTCATTGCAATCTTAGTGCTGTCAAACTTCGGTGGCAGTGACCTCTCGACCGGCCCTGGTCCAGGCCATGGTGCGGAGCGAGAGGGCATGGCAAGCCGTCACCTCCTTCTGCGAAGCAGTAATGCTCGCGAAAGAGGAGGCGGAGTGCGCGAGGGAGTGGCAAAGGCCGCGCCCTACCAGCCCTAGCCGCCGCCGCCGCCGTAGGAGACGTCCCGGGCGTCGGGAATTGACTGCGACTGAACTGGAAAGGGCTAGGCATCAACATCAATGGCGAGTATATCACTAACCTTCGGTTTGCCGACGATATAGTTATCATGGCTGAGACCATGGAGGACCTCAGTATAATGCTCGATGACCGCAGTAGAGCCTCCAAAAGAGTGGGTCTTAAAATGAACATGGACAAGACAAAGGTCATGTCAAATGCCCATGTAACACCCGCCCTCATAAAGATCGGTGACGCTACGCTCGAAGTTGTAGACGAGTATGTTTACCTAGGACAAACTGTCCAGCTAGGTAGGTCCAACTTCGAGAAAGAGGTCAATCGTCGAATCCGACTCGGCTGGGAGCGTTCGGGAAACTATGCAATATCTTCTCGTCCCACATACCACAGTGTTTCAAGACGAAAGTCTTTGACCAGTGCGTGTTGCCAATGATGACTTATGGCACTGAAACGTGGTCGCTCACAATGGGTCTTATCAGAAGGCTAAAAGTCACCCAAAGAGCAATGGAGAGGGCTATGCTTGGAGTTTCCCTACGTGATCGAATCAGAAATGAAGAGATCCGCAGGAGAACCAAGGTAACCGACATAGCCCGAACAATTGCCAAACTTAAGTGGCAATGGGCAGGACATATTGCTCGCAGAACAGATGGCCGATGGGGCCGAAAGGATCTGGAGTGGCGACCACGTACCGGAAGACGTAGCGTTGGAAGGCCTCCCACAAGATGGACCGATGACCTAGTAAAGGCCGCAGGAATTCGCTGGATGCGGGAAGCACAGAATCGGTCGAAGTGGCGGTGCTTGAGGGAGGCCTATGTCCAGCAGTGGGCGTCTTTCGGCTGATATGATGATGATAATGATGATATGCTGAGTTATAGGGGTTTATGGATTTCATAAAGGGGGACGAAATTCACATTATTTTTGCGATAGGACGCACCATTTTGCGATAAGAAAAACCTTCTCCCATCACACATAAAGGCAATGCTTGTACAGTCCCTAATATTTCCCATAATTGACTATGATGATGTGTATTACTATGACCTGAATGAAGATCTTCTCAATAACTAGACCGCCTTTTTAATAACTGCATTCTGCATGTTTCGTTTTCTCCTCTTCTGATCGTTATTTCTCCTCTACCGATCGTTATGTCTCCTGACAAAGTTTATTCTGTTTATTATGTATAATATGTATTTATTAATTATAATTTATTCTTGTATTTTTTTAGTTATTTTCGTGTTATCAATTGATTGATTGTGTATTACGTAATTAGGGTACGGGACACGTGCCCCGGGCGACACCGTTAGGGGGCGCCAAATTCGAGCATGACAGACAAGTGCACCACCCAGCGCACCGCAACTTTGCAACAAATGAGACGCGCAACAATTATAATCTTTCTCTGAGGGTGGTGCACTGAGGAAATTACTGATTAGCGTAGGTTTAGGTCGTCAAACGGTCTGAGCGGGTTGTGAGTACTTGTGAGCGGGCGCAGTTGTATTCTACCAGGAACTCGATGAGCGTTTCTGTGGTCTATTTTTTAAGTTTTGCGGTGCCGGGCGTCTTGCTTCAACGCCGACGACGCCTGTGACACAACTTACTTTAACTTTTACCACAGTTTTGGCGCCCCTGTTGGATTGGCGCATTTTCGATCGATTTTTGATTAATATGTTTATTATGCCTAAATTTTCGAGCTCGCTTCGCTCGCTCTTGCAACCTAGTAAAGTAACTCCTAAAGCAAAAATCCAACTTATCTCAGGCAGAGTGAATAAGGCTAATCAAAATAAATGTCTGACACGTACTAGTATATTTAAAAAAAAAACGATTCGGGGTCAGGCGATAGGTTTTGCCCCGCCTCGAAAGATCCGTTCCGTTCTAGATCCGGGGCTGCCCCTACCAAATATCACTCAACGCGCTTAAAGAAGTTTTTCCTAAAAAAAAAAACTATGATACCTACAAAAAATTTCTACAGTCAAAGGCCGATTCTCTTGTACACCGAAATAAACTAACTACAATCACTAAAATTCCTTACTTTTGGCTATGAGAATCTTAAAGCCATTCTGACAAAAAAAATCTCTAAATGAAAAAAATATTTTGACACATCTAAAATCGAATTTGACAATCGCGTGACGACTCCACGTAGTACTTGTTTGCTCTACCCCGTGAATTTTTTTAGAGCCGGAGGCGCGCAGGGGTTGGCAGCCTCGACGTGTTTTATATGGAATTTTTCACTTTTTGTATGGAAAATATGAAAAATTATTACCAACATGTTGGGATATAGGAGTTTAAGGGTTTCCTAAAGGGGGTCGAAAATTTCATTATTTTTGCGATAGGACACACCATTTTCGAGATATAAGCAAAAGAAAAAAAAATACAATACTGTTTTTGGACTGAGGTCGAAGTGTTGGGGTTTTAGTTCATGCCAACTTACTTTATTCCACACGTTTTTAATCGCGTTTAAAAATAGTCAGATTTAGTTGGATACACCAAATTTTTAGGTGAAAAACGTCAAACTCAGAATAGCAAAATTGCCATTTTCACTAAACTAATAACTCAGTGCAATCTATTTTTAGTCTAGTTTAGAGGCATTTGTGACAAGAGAATCGGCACCAAAATATAACTAGCAGACCCGGTAGGCAGACGTTGTCATGCGACAACAGCGCCTCCCAACAGCGCGTCCAACTATAGCTAAGAACCATCGAAGTGACACAAAAAGAATTGAAAAAAAAACATCTAAATCAGTCAAGCCATTTAGCATAAGAAGAATTACAAACACACGCACACCGATATTTTATTTATTGCCAGGAATGTTCTTAAAAAACAAACAAAGTATTTAAATTAATATGCGGGTCAAAATATGGTAGTCGGCGTACAATTTCAGATTTGCCTACGATTCCTTCTCTTAGGACTAGGAATCTTAGGCAAAAAATGCGACATACGTGCGCATGTCTGCGCCTTTGTCTAGTCTTTGATCGTCGTTTTAGTGTAGTGCGCCACCGTTGCACGTTTTACGTATTGGAGAGTAGGGCGTTTAGCTCCGCCCACATGCACAAGGTCAGTGAGCCTACTATACACCTTTTTCAGGAACTGAACAACTTTCCATTCATTCAATCATTCAATAATGAGTATATTTCAGTCCTTTACTAACTCAATAATGAACAAAACGGGTGAAGTTCGTCATTGAGTGATTAATTTTTTAAACGAATTTTGTTGATCGAAGTGAAAGGGAATATTAATGATTGAATTATTTGTTTAACTGACTGAATATGTACTATTTTCGAAAAATTTCCTATGGGCTAGTTTCATATTTCCTAGAGGTTCGGTCATAGGTTCGAACCCAAGCAGGCGCTTTAGTTTGAGTAAATAATTTCATCACCACTGCTCTCAAAACGGTGAAGGAAAACATCGTGAGGAAAATGGCCATGTCTAAGAACTAAAAATTCGAAGACATGTGACATCTACCAACCCGCACTGGGCCTGCGTGGTGGATTACGGCCCACTCCCTCTCACAGAGGAGGCTTGTGTCCCATCAGTGGGAACATTAAGAGGCTGATTATAATATTTCCTAATAATGTGGTGAGTAGTGGTGGCCTAGTGGTAATGGCCGCAAGTAACGAGTTGTAGGTCGTGAATTCGAACCCTGACAGGCGATTTACTTTGTCTAAAAAAACACCACTGCTCTCAAAACGGTGAAGGAAAACATTGTGACAAAACCGGCATATCCAAGAACAAAAAATAAAAAATCAACGGGTTGCACTCCGGGTTGCACAAGTGAAAACTTAAACATTAACGTTGTGCATTTTTGAATGTTTTGGAATAGTTAGGGAATAATTTCGCACGAATTGCTTTGTTTATCAGTATAAAAGTACTATCATTTATGTGGTTAAATACAATATTCATTAGTAGTAGTAGTATATTTATTTATTTTCAAAATATAGTCTAACAAAAATAAACAATTTATTACCTATCAATATGGGTAAATTTATTTTGATATTTACTTTGTCGGTTGCTAGGCAACGGATCTTATGGTCACGTCCTGACGCGAGTTTAACATTTTTCACTCCCTTTCACAGAAGGGAGGCCTGTGTCCCAGCAGTGGGAACATTATAGGCTGATTATGCTATTTCCTAGTCTAGTGGACAACCTGGGGCCTATCCCAGTCCACTGCTGGACATAGGCCTCTCCAAAGCTGCGCCACAACACCCTGTCCTCCGCCTTCCGCATCCAGTCTGTCCCGGCCACTTTCTTAAGGTCATCGGTCCATATTCTAGCTGGGGGGCGTCCCACACTACGCTTGCCGATACGAGGTCTCCACTCTAGGACTCGTCTGCTCCACCGGCCATCGGTCCTTCGACAGACATGGCCAGCCCACTGCCACTTCAGTTTGCTTACTCTGCAAGTTATGTCGGTAACTCAGGTTCTACCCGGTACTTTTTTTACATACCATGATTGAAATCATCATCATTATTCTCCTGCCTTTATCCCAATTTATTTGGGATCTTGCGGCGCGACACATCTTGTTCTTCCATACTTCTCTATTAGTCGTCATCTCGGTAGCCACCCCCTTTCTAGCCATGTCATCTTTAACACAGTACATCCATAGTTTCTTTGGTCTTCCACTACTCTTATAGCCATTCACATTCAAACTCAATACTTTCCTCACGACATTTTCCTCATTAATGAAATGCTAGGGATTTTAAAATAAATATAAGTAACACCGTTTTACAGAATTACATGTTATTTTTCATTTACGTGCCTGAAATTCAATTTGTTAAAGTACTCGTTGATGAATATCAACAATGGAAATAACAATATAATTTATTTTACCTTGGGCATTGGAATTATGAACGCGGTTTACTAAAATTGTCCATTTTATTGCACGTAATATTTTATTGGAATTTTTTTTCTTTGCGAAACATTGTTAAAGTACCAACCAATATTAATATTTTGAGTTATCCAGTTTAAAATTCAGAATATAATATTTTGTATGTTGGAAGCTAAGTACGTTTATAAAATAAACAGAACTATATTCCCGTCGTCACTAACAAATTATTTGTTGCCAGTGAGTCGTGCCAACGCCCCTGCCAAGCAAATATGTAGCTTGAAGTATCAACTCCCAGCTTATGCGGCTCCACTGAAATTAAAAGTAACTGTTAATAAATGAATTCACTCTCTACGGTCGCATTTTGTTCTAAGTTTTTGTACGAGTATTTTATCAAGCAAAAGTTTGAGTTCGCTCAGAGGTTTATAAACCTGCTCTAGGTTGCGGGTTGACAACCTGCATTTAATAATAAACTTTAAGCACAACTCGTAAACTTCGTCAGGACAGCTGTCGTCTTCTCCATACGAGCATACTACGCTTTGGAATGGACAACGAGCTTCATCTTTCTGACTGACCGGCTCCTTGACAAATCAAAAGCCTGTATTTGGTTTAATTGAAATATATGCTTTGAGTTTGAGTTTGAATCTAACCATCTTACATCATATATCTTCTGTCCATGATTATGACCCATTTACAGTTTAAAATTTATTCAATGTCATAAATAGTTTAGTAACCACTAACTTATAGTTTACTAGGGGGACTAGCATTTGACTTGCGTAACACACTCCAAATAATCACAGGACTTACCAAACGGTTTCAACAGTCTACAGTGAACCAGCATGTCGATCAACTTCTCTCCATTTTTAACCCCCGACGCAAAAAGAGGGGCCTTATAAGTTTGACCGCCATGTGTTTTTGTCTGTGGCACCGTAGCTCTTAAACGGGTGAAACGATTTGAATGTGTTTTTTTTCATTTCAAATTCATTTGATCATCTACCTAGCCTTTTCCCAACTATGTTGGGGTCGGCTTCCAATTAGAGTGACTGCCTATCTGACCTCCACAACCCAGTAACTGGGTAATACGATACCCCTTGGTAAGACTGGCTGTCAGACTTTCGGGTTTCTGCGGACCCGTAACGACTGTCAAAGATCTAGGAATGGTTACGGTTTAAAAATGTGTGATGATATGAGGAAAAACATAATAATTAAAAAAAAAGCGATGGTTTCGCTAGGAATAAACTAAAATTAAGTAATAATAAAAACGGTAAACTCGCAATTCATGTATTATTCAGGTGGTTCTTTAATAGCCTTTTAAAAGTTGGAAGTGATGTCGATTCCGTAATTACTTTAGGTATAGAGTTCAGCCAATTCTTAAAGGACAGTCTTTCTGCCGTAGTTTGTCCTCCGTGCTCTTAAAATTATATGGATAGCCTGCCTCATCATACGCTTTTTTTGCATTCTTTTTGTAAATGCTATTTGTGTATGTATATCTCTTATTTTACGTACAATTAAGCAAGTATTATATTTATTTTGAATGACAGCCGGGACCAACAGCTTAATGTGCTTTCCGAGGCACGTATGGATCACGCTATGTAAAGATGATCACCCATTTACGGACCAACCGCGGCAATTAAGCGTAGCTCAATCTGAACTATCCACCCGTGTTTGATATGTTAATGGAAACTATATCAAAAGAAATTAAGGCTTAGTAGCCTTAATTTCTTTTGATATAGTTTCCATTAACATATCAAAATAGTAGGTAATTGCTCGTTTGCTAGTTTACTGTATGTTTCTCACCTTCAAGTCTTTTCCTCTTATAATATCGAATTAACAAGTTCATCATATTTAACTCCAAAGTACAATCTAACAATAAATAAGTAACGACGCCAAATTAACCGAGCAAATGAACTTACATAAACCACGGGACCGAATGAATCAACGAATCAAAAACCGAAGCTGACTGAACAAATTACCGGAAGAGTGAGTGAATGAACCAGTTGGTCGGCGGAGTGTGAAGGCTGAGGGAATAAAGGTATAAATCGGTTTCCAAAGCAAGTGGCCCTCGATTTCCGATCGGAAGATTCCTCATCTCGTTTTCGAGACTCAGCGAAGATCTGCTAACGAATTTTATGTCTTGTGTGTTTATAATGTTTATATAATATATTTCGTCGCTTATGTTACGACACCGGGAACATGTATTTTTTCCGTTATTTATTTTTGAATGCCATTGGATAGAGAAAAAAATTCACGCGTTGATTGCACCAATCGCATTCAAGGTAACTCTCCAATCACAGGCTAGAATTCAAAATTTGTATCACCGCGAATGCTGGTGATTGGCTAGTCTGGCATAAACACAGATAAGAAAAAGGCATACTTATTCGCGGTGTTGTAATACATAATAAGCGACGATTTTTCACAATATTCTTTACTATCCCCCGCCTGCGATATCGTCCGCGTGTAATTTCTTACTGGGACAAAAAATATCCTTTGTCCTAACCAAAGGTCATGGTCTACCTACTCATGTGTCAAATTGTATCCAAATCCGTGCAGTCGTTTTAGCGTGAAAGCGTGACAATAAACTCACTTTTGCCTTTACATATTATAATATTACTAGCTGCGCCCCGCGGTTTAGGTTTAAAGAAACTTTATTCTCAATAAAGACATTATACATATCACTTACTTGAGAACAATACTAAAACATACAACATTAATTACATAAAGTTCGTCGTCATCAAACCAGATAGGTACCCATTCAATGCTCTTATTTCTCCAAAAGTGATTGATCCGCAATTTTAAACTGACCAAGTTGAGTTTTAAATGCATTGAACGAGTGTAGATTTCATACACTAGAGGGTATTCTATTGAAAAGTTGTGCTCCTTCAAAAGTAAGCATTTTTTACCCGACTGCCCCAGAAGGAGGGGAAGGAGGGTAATGTTTTTCGAGAGTATGTATGTATGTATGTATGTATGTATGTCTATTTCTTTGGCACGCTCTGTAGCCTAAACGGCTTGATGGATTTTAACATATGAGGTGTCGTTAGATTCGTCTTAATTGTTGAAGTGTCATAGGCTATATAATATTTATATATTGCATCTGCAAATACAAAAAAAGGGAGGGGAAGGTTTAAAAAAAAAAATAACAATATTGGTATCAAATAAAAGCTAGTAACGAGTCAATACCAAATTTAGATAATTTAATAAAACTAAAAAGCTTGAAATAAAGAAAATTATTCAAAAAACAAAAAACCCGACTGCAAAAACACATAACTGAAAAGAGAAAAACAAGCATTATAATCTATAGAATTTTGGTATCGCAGCGCGCAGGCACAAACAAAACTTACACCATATATCCGGTTATAGTTTGTCCCCGCCTGCGATACCAAAATTCTATAGATTATAATGCTTGTTTTTCTCTTTTAAGTTATGTGTTTTTGCAGTCGGGTTTTTTGTTTTATGAATAATTTTCTTTTTTGCCATAGTTTGTTCTAGTTTTGGGTAAAACTAGCAAGCTAGCTCGCCTTGTGCTACGTTGACTGACTTGTTTATATTGGGTGAGTGTTATGTTCGTGTGAATACTCTTGGTAAGAATTTTTACCCGCGTAAGACTCGATCCAGTGGAAAAAATCGTGAAAAAAGGTATTCTATGTCCTAATCTAGGATATGGTCTATCTGTCCAGCCATCTATCGGTCAGTAGCAACATCGAACGCAAATAAATATCACACAAGTTTTCAAAAGTGAGGATTGTGTGGTGAAGGACACCTCCAACTGTGTATTCATAAATTAGTTATTTTTGGGACCAATAGATGGCGCTTTTTATTTGAGTCCAAAATCTAGGTCGCGGTGTTGAGATTCTCCGCCGATTACTTATAGTTTTATCCAATAAGATTCATATTCGTGCATTTTATCATGTGTTACCAGTTGAAGGTTGGAATACTTGGAATAAACGTTTGGTATATTGGTACCTTATGTTTCATTTTGGAAGTCAGCCTTTGAGAACGTAGGGAAACAGTCGGATAGTGTCATTGTGGGTAGCCCCCTCACGAAGCCCGAGGAGCTCGCAAGACCTATCCATCTTCAGCAATCACCAGCTCGCAAGGTGAGCGAGCAAACCACCCAAAAGCCTCACGAAGCCCGAGGGTTTATCACATGTGCTAATTTGTATCCAAAACCGTTCAGCCGTTTTAGCGTCAAAGCGTAACAAAGAAACAAACTTACTATCGCATATAGTATTAGTTAGGACTAGTAGACTAGACTGTACCCGCGGCTTTGCCTATACGAAAATGTTCGTTATTAACACAGGAAATTCATTGCAGACATTGTAAAGAAATTCAATCTGCTCAACAGCAATTCTCATTGACTCCTTTTATGGGATTTGGTAGGACGCTTATAGTATTATGGTACTCGGTATTTGATAGGCATCAGCAGAATGAAAGATAGTTTGGAAAATCCAAAAGTGCACGCCTCATAAGTTCTTAACTCTCATTCATAAACGAAAAAGAAATTTAAAACATAGTTTCTAACAAAAATTAACAATTTATAACTTTTTATGAAGTATGTTTTGACTGCTTTTTTACCCATCAATATGGGTAAAATTTCTAAACTCGCATCGATATCAATCTCTCTCATATCGACCTCCGGTCTCCGGGGGGGAATAATGTAGAGGTTACACCACCACATACGAGCTACGCAGCAAAGACATGACGTCACACAGATCCTGCATCGCGCAGTTAGAGTTTACCACGCGACCGACATAGATAAAACTATCCGAAATCAACTTACGGGCAGTTGCCCGCCAGACACAAACACCCGTCTGGCCGGAGGATCCTCCCTTTTCAAATGAGGATGAGTGAACTTTACACCCTGTTCCTCATACCTCTAAAGTTTTAAACTGAAATATGAACAAAATATTTTACGGCGCCATTCGCCATACTAAAACTTTCAGAAGTGAAGTGTAGGTACAAATAGCTGCCGTTTGTTTTTATGGCGGATTTTTTTTATATAAAGGGCGGATTTCTCCAACGCAATTGATCGTGATCAATTCACGCTGAACTCAAGTTAAAGCCAAAACTGAGTTCCGAATTCTACTTTTGATTTCTCCAACATAAACGTGAACGCAGTTACGCATAAACCAGGTTATACTCTGAACTCCGGATTTTTGGCGTTCAAGTCTTTAACCCGAGTTCAAAGAGCTGCCAACACGCTGTCAGTGTCACGTTGTTGAGACAATATTATTTTTTGTCATAAATTATTAATTTTGATTTTGTGGTTAGTAGGCTAGTTAAAATGAAAAGATTGTTGAGACTCTGTTATGATGAAAGTTGGGATGAGGATGAGTTCATTGTTCGTCGTCCAAGATGGATACGCGAGAGGCAAGAACACTTCGAAACCCTGGATGATAGAATTTTTGAAAGATTTCGTCTCACAAAACCTACAGTTCTGTCTGTATTGGAGTCCACTGAAGATAAAATAGAGTTTCCTTCAAACATGTAAGCACCAAAAGATGTTTTTATTAAATTAATATACCTTATGCATAAAACAAGTTCTTGGTCTAATCCAATTATTTGTATTTCAGAAACCACAGCATATCTCCAACCCCCCACGGCATATCCTTTTTAGCGCTTGACCTTGGGGCTAGTATTATCTTATGCTATGGGTATCAAGCGACATTTAAGAGATCCAGATCCTATGTGCTCTACGTTTCTACGCAACTGGGTGCTACCAGATGACTGCTGCGGATCTATGTGGATTTAGCACTTCAACTGCACACAGAATTGTGCACAAAGTCATTGCTGCTATTGCCTCACTCCGACCACGCCACATTTACTTTCCCGAGTCACCACATGATATCCACCAAACACAAATCGAATTTTATAGGAAAGCCAAATTTCCGCATGTTATCGGTGCTATAGATTGCACTACTGTGAAGTACACCAAATTACCAGGTAAAGCATTATTCTTATAGTATTAACAGATCCAATCGTCATTTCATGAAAAACTGTCTTTTCTGTTGCGAGAAATCTCTGGAGGAGAAATTTAATACTAACATCTTTTTCTCCGTCTCTCTCCACCTAAAAAAGATCTTTTATATTAGTACCTATTAAATTGTGTCCAGAATATTGATTGTTCAGTCTAATTTAAAACTGCATGCTCCTCTTATAAATTATGTACTTGATCTTTTATTGTGGAAGGTCGCGAAATTTTAAATTAGACGATCCAATCTGTTATAATATTATAAATATATGCTTTACCTGGTGATTTGGTGTACTTCACATGAGTGCAATCTATAGCACTATCGGTGCATCATCTGGTACAACCCAGTTGGGTAGAAACGTAGAGCATGATTTTAATTTCAAAATATGTGTATTTAAATGAATAACATGTATGTAATGGTGTGGTATGTAATAAACAATAATAAAACAATATTTAAACGATTTTTTTATTTAAACAATAAAGTACATTCATAACAAACAAAAATAAGTACCATTTTACAATTTTTTTGTTATATTTGTGAGACCCTCCCCAAACCTCCCTGAACACAAAATGCTGGTTGCGCAAAGTGTGTGCCTGTTTGACCCTTTAAAAAAAATCCCAACAGTTTTTAAGACCCATCCAGTCTCGTGGTTGGATGATGGGAATCGCATTTAATTCATTTGAAATCTTCTTCCACTCCTGTTGTTTTGTTTCACACTCACGGCATCTATTTATTTTTAATTCTAGCACTCGAAAATGTTGATCCACCAACTGAATCAGGGCTTCATTTTCACGGGCTATGAAGGTTGGATCCCTTTTTCGTTTCAAAGACATAATAAAGAAAATTCCCCGAAATTCACACAACAATATTTAAATATTACCGCGACACGAAGTACGAAAATGTCAATGTCAATTGACGCAACCAAAGAGACGAGAACAGTAGAACAGTTTTTACGGTTTTTACCAAAGATAAACTAAACACTCTTTGGTTTTGACAACATGGTTTGACAACTCTGCATGGACTTAATAAGTTCATGCAACTCGGTACCCGCGTTTAGTAGTTTACTGACAAAAAATGTTGTTTTAAGTGCAGTAGGTCGCTATCGCATGTTGCAAATACTAAACGCATTGCGTTCATGTGACAAAATTTACATTCTATGTCACGGAAACTTAGTTTTCGTGAACGCGATCAAAATGTAGCTGGAGAAATCGGTTGGACGTAAATCACGATCAATAACAACACAGGAACTCGGTTTATGAAGAACTTAGTTTCCATAAACGCGGTTTTTGATAGGAACGGAGAAATCCACCCTAAGTATCTAATATTTTGAACGCTGATATTAATGTTTGTTTTATTATATTATGGTTTATGGTTATTTGTCATCAAATAATTATTACAATTTGTTGCATTTTTCCCTTTAAGATTTCCACGTCCGAGCTCCAGGAAACAAGGGAAAAATGGATAACATTTGTGCAAAAAAATCGTAATGAGCAAACGTGGTTGCCAAGTGAACCATCTCACATAATGTTCATCATTAATACAATGGAAATTAGAATAATGTTCTGCAGTTAAAACTGTGTTAGTTATCAAGTAGGCAGAAGAAGCAGACTGTGTCGCATCTGCGGGTGCATTACTCTATGAGAATCTCCTCGCAACGCGCATGCACCGCAGTAGTCAAATGTCAAAGCATCCAAGGGACACATTTTTTGTTCGCGGTGTCTTCTTTGATAGTATATTTTAGTTAGTATTTTATTAATTATAATTAAACTTTGAATAAAAGAGCCATTTTCAATAGGGTTTCTTCTATGGATGAAACGAATGTATAAAAAAAACATTGACTCAATTAATTGATTTTATCGCGAGCTACAATGTTTTCAGGGTTCATAAATTGACGGACAGGAATTTTTTTTCAACTATTTTGATGCTTTTTCCATTTCTGCTGCATTAAATCAATTATTAAAAAGTACAGTATTAATCTCCATTTAATCATCTATACAATGGTATATAAATTAAGTAGGTTCTGTGTACTAGCAGGAGTGTAACAATAAAAACAGTTGCAGAAATGGGGCAAAAAATATTTTTCGATCGTAGAGCACACTCTAATGCTTCGCATTATGAGTCGTGCAATAGAAAGAAAGAAAAATATTTTATTTGGGTTTTGGGAATGAAGAAATTACGTTTTTTTATTTTTATTGACTGCGTCGTTGGTCTAGTTGTCGCAAGCGCTACTACTGAGCATGAGGTCGTGGGTTCGATTCCCGGGTCGGGTAAAGTGTTATTGGATTTTCTCTTACATCTGGAATTTCTCAGTAGCAGCCCGGAGTCTGGATTTGTGCCATGTTGATGGCATTAGGCTCGCCCCCTATTACATGGGACTTAAACATCCAACTTTATTGGGGTCGGCTACCAGTCTAACTGGATGCAGCTGAATACCAGTATTTTACATGGAGCGACGGCCTATCTGACCTCCACAACCCAGTAACAAATACCCCTTGGTACGACTAGTCAGACTATCGGGCTTCTGACGATTATCGAAAATAACATTCTATTCGTTAAAATATAAGCCTTTTGCTTTTATTATTCGTAGCTTTTGTTAAAGTCTCAACTAATTACAATCTCCATGGTTTCTTATAAGTATTACTAAGACGTTAGTTAACTAAAGTATGTCGCACGAAAACACAGACTTAATTTCGAATTTTAATGAAATATTTAGTAGTATTATTACCTACGTATATTTTGCTTTAATTAGCATGTTATAATATCAGATGCTTAATTTACATTTAAATATTAATATCATATACATTAAAATGCCTATATGCAATTTATAACACAACTAACTATTTACAGTAGGTACTGTAAGGTTTTATGCGATAAGCAACCTTATATTGTACAAGGCTGTTAAGAAAACAGCCAAGTCTACATTCGAACATTCTAGCAATTTATATTTAAATAAAAAATAATGTGATTTTTGTTTCATGAAAAAATTATAAGTAGAAGATAAGCGAACATCATCATCAATTCATCATCGAACTGAGCGCGTGTTATTATTAAATATTGTGTTGAACTTAATATAATTATATAAAACACAATATAAGTATAAAGAAGTAAGTACCCTCCATCATTGTTGTGTAGTCTCCCCCTTCCACACACAAGCACATAGAGTGACGTCACTCCGCGTTACTGTACTTACTAAATTAAATGACTAACTAACTAACCATTCAAATAAATATAACAAAAACAAAAATCCTCGAAGTACTCGTCCGCATTGCTGTCATCCGCAAACGTGCCCATAAGACTGACAGCATTGCCAAGTTAAATGGCAATGCAAATTCTTTGGCAAAAGACCGAAGTAGCCCTCTGATCACGTGAAACGTACAATTAAAATAAATAGGTTATCCAATTTTATTCAAATTGTATTTATGTAATAATTTAAAATCCATTTCCGGAAACGGGAAAGAATTATTTACAGAAATGAATCACTGAACGAGTGAATCAATCTTCCTAGCCTTTTCCCAACTATTTTGGGGTCGGCTTCCAGTCTAACCGGATGCAGCTGAATACCAGTATTTTACATGGAGCGACTGCCTATCTGACCTCCACAACCCAGTAACTGGGTAATACGATACCCCTTGGTAAGACTGGTGTCAGACTTTCGGGCTTCTGACGACTCGTAACGACTGTCAAATATTCACGAATGACAGCCGGGACCAACTGCTTAACGTGCTTTCCGAGGCACGGAGGAGTCTCGGTATGTAAAGATGGTCACCCATCTACTGACCAACCCCGGCAAGCGTAGCTTAACCTGATGGATCGACCCGTGCGGCTTGTTATTACTAAGCCACGAGCTCCTCACTGAACGAGTGAATGAACGACGAATTGTCATGCACAATGCCATAAAAGATATAGGTACGTGAAATTCATACTCATAATATTGTAATTCAGTCTGTTACCTTTCACGCCTTAACGGCTGAACGGATTTGGATGAAAATTGACACACAAATAGGCCATGACCTAGGTTAGGATATAGAATACTTTTTATCTAGTCGGTAGTACATTTCTGTGGAATAATTTCCGACTTCCACGAGAGCGAAAGTGCGGGCAAAATATAGTAAGGAACTAAGGATATAAATTGCTTTCTGGAAGCGAAAGTGCCTCCATTTCCGAACGGATGGGTTCCGTATCAGTTTAGTGATACTACTATTTACTGTGGACATTTTTCTTTTATCTACTTGACATTGTATTCAACTGTTCTTTCAAGAGACGATGATACAAGGCAACGATTTTAAAAATACAGAATGAGCTGTGAATCGGTATTTTTTTTTTACTGATTTTTTTCAATCCCTTATTTTTTTACTCATACGCACATATGTAAACTCGTGCATTTTTTACAGGCAGAAGTTACAGATCGCCACATGGTAAGATCCTATTACAACTCATAGATATAATATGAGTTTACCACAATCATGAAACGAAAAGATATCAGCAAATTCCACGGACAAAGACATAATATTTAGATTTTTCACAAATACTGACACAAAATATACTTATGAGGGCGAACAACGATACACTAGCGCTATTTCTTAAAAAGATATTATTGTCTTGTGACTGAGAAGGAATTTATGAATAACGACTAGTAAGGACCCTCGGTAAGTGTGTCTAGTATTTTCTAATACCTTTTATAAAGTCATATTGAGACACAAAGCAACAAAATTCGTTCTAAAAAAAGCGGCCACATTCCTCTAGATCTCTCTCTCTGGTAGAACAATTTCCATGAAGTTTTCGTAGAAATTATTGTACTACAATCGCGTCGCGTCTCTCTGCGAGAGCCTTGGTGGATGCGCCAAGGTAGCCCGCGAAATTCAAATTTTCTTACGTTTTTTGCAATTTGCAGGGCAATATCAGGTTGTATGTTGATCTAAATATGATTTGCGGTCGTATCAAATGTCTTATCTATAGAATTATAATCATAAAAATCATCAATACAACTCTCTAAGTTCATGAAAGTGTATTGAATGACAATTTCATTAAATCATGACATTTGACACCTATTGCTAATTCTAATGATTATAATTCTGTAAAGCCATATCCTTTCATTTGTCGAGCCGTCTGTTCCAGACGGCTGTCAAAAACGGTAAAATGTCGCCCCATCTGAACCAGATGACAAGACAAATCTTTTATTTTGACTTATATTTGTATTAATAATCTGTGTGGTTTATGGTTTTAAATAGATAGAATGGTCCTGAATGAACTAAGAATGATAAACAAACTCTATATCAAAGATCTGACCATAGTTCGAGCCGAAATGTTCATTTCTTTGCAGTCAGTGCCGACTTCGCTACCCAAGATGGCGGATACGATGTTTTTATTTAGATTTTGTTGATTTTGTAAATGTTTTTGTTAGGCAACAAGCCTTTGTGTAGTGTTTTTCCACTATTAAAATTATCCAACATTAGAATGCACGTATAGATTTGAATAAAGTGTGACGAGAAATGTCGTGTTATCCAAAGTTTGTTTTGCGGATTTTGTGGTTTTGTTAGAAGTGCCGTAAAGTGGAAAGTGATAAAAAATAAAAAATTTTAACAGTTAAAACTCTGTCTGCGATAACATGTGGTCTAAACAATAGACCAACTACAATAATGCTCCTTTGTTTGAGTCTCCGCGGATAACAAAAGGTATTTATAAACGCTTCTTTGTTTACGTTGTCGGGTTCAGCGGCTACCCGTCATAACTTTGTTTTTATTTAAGGCCTGTTGGTTTACAAAAAATGTATGGGGTGTTATGTTTTTTTTAATTGATTATTGTTAAATAGTGTATCTTTATGTTAAAAAGACCATCACATTTATTTTAAAATTTTTCTTAATTTTTTATTTTTTTTTTCTAAACGACGTTCCATTGAAAAACCCCCCCTCCCCTGACTTTACATTAAAATTAACAATATATTACGAAACACCACTGTACACATCCATTTTTAATGTGTTAGCTTATTGCATAACGATTCCAACGACATAAGTTTTATAAACAGGTCCCTTAAAAAACTTTAAAGATACCGCCGTGTGTAGCGACTACAATGTGGTTGCGCGACGGCTAAAAACCGCGTAAAAAACGCGCGACACGACCCGCACTTGTCGCAAAACCGCTTGGCTAATGAAAGGGTATATTTGTTACGGTCGCGAATCATATTTATATCAACATACAACCTGACACTGAGCTGCAAATTGCAAAAAACGTAAGAAATTTTTAATTTCGCGGGGTACCTTGGCGCATCCCCCTTAATCAAGGTATTAGGTAATAGGTAAAACGGGCTGGTATCCGCAACTCCACGTTAAAGCGCGTATTTTACGTACGGGTGGGAAAATAGGTTATTCGATCCACCCCAGATCCTCAAAGAAGGCCAGCAACGCCTTGGTGTCACTGACAATCTCACGTAGGGTACCTGGGTTACCGAAATACTTTGCCCTGTAATCGGCAACCACCGGGCAGTTTAACAGCACATGAGCTGCTGTCTCTGTCCCTGGCCAAGATGGCTGAAGCGGCAAGAGATTTATACCCATGCATTCGGCCTGGAACACTGTGTTGTGGACTCCCAATGGCGTGGCTATGTGTATGTTGAAGTCCTCCGAGAAGATTCCAGCTCCTGTGCCACTACCTGTTTTGGATCCGTCGGTGAAGATCCGCAGCTCTGCGGGGCGCAAACCCTTGCATCGGCTATCGTCGTGAAGTTGGATCTTGTATTTTTTATCGAAGATAAATTGTTTGGGTACCCGGTCATTAATGGCTTTCGTAATAGGGAACTCATCAAGGTATTACAGACTAGCTGCTGCCCACGACTTCGTTAGCGTAAAATGTCTTGTTTTGACATGAAATTATATCCTATGACATTATGTAATACTGTAGCTTATCGAAGTTTCGAAGATTACCCCCTACAGACAAATTCGCAAATACCTCTTTGAATTACTCGTATTACTAACTTTTGCCAGCGGGTTCGCCCGCGTGGATGTCGGAAATTATCCCACGGGAACGTACTACCGGGATAAAGAGTATCCTATGTCTTATTCCAAGTCATGGTCTACCCGGGTGCCAAATTTCATCAAAACCCCTTTAGCCGTTTTAGCGTGAAAGAGTAACAAACAAACAAACGAACAAACTCACTTTCGTATTTATAATACAAGGTTTTGCCCGCGGCTTCGCCCGCGTGGCTGTCGGAAATTATCCCACGGGAACGTACTACCGGGATAAAAAGTATTTAATGAGTTAATCCAGATTGTAATCTGTGTGCCAAATTTCATTCCATTCAGTTTAGTAGTTTTTGCGTGATTAACCGATTAAGTAACAAACATTCAAACACACGATCTTTCACATTTATAATACGAGTTAGGATTATTGGCTGTGCCTCGCGGTTCACCCATATAAGTGTCGATCCCGTGGGAATAACGGGATAAACGTCCTAACCCAGATCATGATCTACCTGTATGTCAAATTTCATCCAAATCCATTCAGCCGTTTTATCGTGAATGCGTAACAAAGAAACTAACATATAAACATACAAAAAATGTGGAGACTACCATGCAACAAAAAATTAAAATACTGGCACTACTAATGCTTAAGAGTATTGGAACTGTCAAATAAATCCTAGCTTCAAAAAAAAAAAAGAGTTTTTCAAACAAATTAAATGTAATATATATATAGATTCCGTTTATCCAACTAGGCCTTGGGTGAACTTTCGGGCATACATTTCAGAATATCCACCTTAGGGTAGATTTTTGGGGTGGATAAACGGAATAGCCCGAGCCGACTATGGATTTTGTCGAGCTATAATGACTAAACTATTGAATATATTCAATTGAATTTTTGTATACAGAATGGTAACGTCATTATGGACACGCCGTTTAATTTTTTGTTGTATTGTCGTCTCCACCTTGTATAATATTAGTTTAGATTATTAGTACCTATAGTTATAATATGAGGTACAGATATATTTATTTTCTAAAACATTACTAATATCAAAGCACAATTTTGTCATTCCATAGTACATATTACAAGTTCCACCCAATCCAACAAAACCGAGTGCAAAACCTAGTCAGTTAATAAACCTCTAGCAGCTCCAATGGGCGATCCATTGAAACCCCTACTAGGTACCATCGAAAATAAACACACGTTCCAAAAACCAGCCTTAAAATTTAAAGAATAGAGTTGAAGTTAGCAAGGCATCTCCAACCGTCGTACACAAATTTCGAAAACCAACCTTATACTTTTGAGATAAAGTTGAAGTTAGCACAGCAAAAGTCAGGTAAGATATTCGGGTAGGATTTTCAAGATTCAGTGTATTGATTATATTTCAATTTAATTGTAATTGGTGTATCATGTTTACTTTAAGCTTTGATATAATATTTTTAAGATTTATTGCTGAGATCCGTTTTCCTTATAATAAATTTACAGGAGGCGATAGAATATACATGTTGACTTGGGAATAAAAGCTATTTAGTCCGTCAGTCAGATATTAAAGAAATATTAGACACTTCGTATTTTTTGCTTTATCATTTATTAATAAAAAATGGTTTAGATAAAACGCATTAAAGTTGGGGAGTGGGCGCTCGCTACGTCACAAGTCAGTAGGTATAAAATCTACCGGGGAGTGACGTCATGCCACATTTTAACTCAATGTATCAATGTCGTAATCTTTTGTTAAGTACTTAAAAAAGAAAAAATATGTGTGAAATATTTTTTAACAAAATAACTGACGGACACAAAAATATTTTGTCATCATCCCCTATTCTTGAACAGTAAGATAACAACATAATCAGACTATAATGTTCCCACTGCTGGGACACAGGCCTCTTCTCGGTAAAAGGGAGTGGGCAGAAATCGACCACGCGGGCCCGGGTTGGTCACTTGAACAGTAATGAGGTATCTTTGGTTTTTATTTAAACTACTGCAGATAAAAATATAGTTCTCCGAAAAAAATATGAATACGTTAAGTACCTATAGGCCCTACATGTTGCAAGAGTCCTATAGCATATTCGTAAATGAAAAAAAATAAAATATATATATTTCATCAAAGAAACTCATCATAACTAACCACCTAGTAAAGACTATTCTTGCTTGCAGCGCTCGGCCGTTATAGATCCGGGGCAGTGACAGATTTGGTCATCGTGTGCACGGGATTCTGTTTTTAAAGTGGTTAGATATGAGTTTCTTAGATATGAGATGACCTACCTACCTTGACTGCAAAATTCCATTGCCTATTCGTAATTTACAACAATAAACTCATTATTGAATAACCTCCCTAACGGGCGTTGCTGCTGTCGGGTAAAAAATAAAACAACAATTTTATTTCTACACATAATGTACAATATCTATCTATAAACATAAGTACATCACTACGGACTAACACAAGTGACATAGCTGGCTTCACTGACATGTAGTAATTTGACAGCTGTCACACAAAACAACATGGCGCGGTGTTTTCCCGCTGTTATTACTGTTGATGCGAATATTTCTGCTTTTTGTCGGATTTAGGATGATTTTTGTGACTTCTGTGATCTCTTATATTAAGCCATGGTTTTTTTCAATCTGTTTCTTTTACATAACCGCTGAAATATTGGTGAACTATAGGTACACCTCTGCCTAACTCTTCGGAAAAAATAGGCGTGATGTTATGTTATGTTTTCTTTTTAATTTTAAATCTACATAAATTCACACATAAACTTGTGTTTTCTCTTCTGTAGTTTCTGCCTACCTTCAATAGGCATAAGGCGTGAGTTTAAATCTATTTGATTCATTTAATTACTCACATACAGCAGACAGGCACAGTATAATAAAGGAACAGTATTATATCTCGGCAGTGCCCTTGAAATAATTACCTATACAGTCGCTCAGTAGATAAACCTTCCGCGTCCATGCGTAACAGCGCACACTCGAGACTGTTGGGTGCTGGTAAGTATACACTAAGATTTCGAAGTGCATCGTTTCGGGCGTTTTATTTTTATTTTTTTTGTCTAGGGCATCTCGCAGCTACTAAGGTCCTGGCTGCTTAACCAGGCTTTCCTGTGGCTGCCCTAAGCTCCTAAAAACTCAAAGCCTCCAGCCATGGGCATAAACTATTCTAATTGAAACTAGGCGAATGCTCGCTAAGGGCACCCCTGTGGGGTACGAACCTCGGCTTAGGGCATCGCTGGCGGGAGGACAGCAAGAGGGACAGGCTGGATCAAGGATAGATCATTATTGTTGATAGGGGAATTTAAAGCTACAGGCTCAGCAGCAACGCGGGCTGGCGCATCGTTATCGAGCAAGGGTCGGGGGGGGGGGGGGGGCTATGAAGATGTAGTACTGTTATTTATTTATACTGTAGCACAGCCTTAACTGCTGGGTCTAGAAGCACTCAATTTTACACAAGAATTCCCAAGTAGGTATACATATTACGAAGGTGAGCACTTAGGAACGATTTCTGAATACTCTAGAGGGGTTAAATAGGGGATAGATGTAATTTATCTATCTATAATGTATCTTTGTATGGAATTTAGTCATTTTCGCCGGCTTTTGCGCCTTCGTTTTCTTTGCGTTTTAATATTGGCACATCTCCGCTCCTCTCCTCTCCTCTCTGCTCCAGTGGACAGGCAGCCTTACTCTACTTTGCTACCTCGCTACGCTACCTCGCTCCGCACAGTCCGTACCTCCACTTCGTTGACTCGCTCCGCATCAATGGACAGACAATGTCCGCAACTCCGCTCCACTGCGTTGCCTCGCTCCGCTCCGCTACCTCGCTCCGCTCTGCTTCTTCTCTCTGCTCCGCCGCCTCGCCCCGTTTCAATGGACATTCAGCCTAAAGGTCCGTAAATTATTGGAATCGGTCATAAGTTAGTCAAGACCCAAGACGATTGATTTCACAAATACCCGTCTAGTCTATTACCTTAATTTCTAGTTAATATAAGCTGATAATTTGAATAAGTTGAAACTAATTGGAAACTGGGAAACTTGATAGGTAGGTAGGTAAGGTAGGTAGATAAACAGTGTAAGGGGTTCTAAAGTGTACACTAGTTCGAAATAACAGCCCATCGGTATTGTTGTGTTCTGGGAATGACAACCATTTGAGAGAGAGCGGGAGGGCGTGTCAGACTCTTACTGTCTAAAACCCACCCATGTTCCTTTAGTTGCCTGTACGTTGCCAAGGGCCACGAGGTACCTCCAAGCCACCTTGACAACTGCTTACTTCTCGATCAATGTTTTTCTTTCTAACAATATGAACTACCCACAAGAAGGTTACACTGCACGTTTCACAAAACAAGATAGATGCTCTTATTTAGACACCTAGTGTCAGTTGCCAGCAAAACTCCAACCGCTGGCATTTTGAACGATCGCTTCATGATGTGGCCTTATTTGGCCTTATATGGGGCCGGTAGTGGAATGCCTTCAGTGAGGCACACAGACCGAATATATCATTGGTGGATGTAGGTGGGGTGGATGCGGTATCTTAATTATTCTTGTGACTGCATCTACAAGGCCACATGCATGCATATGTGCAGTCACTTCGAAAACAACCGAGATTTTCAAAAGATCCTCTTTCGAGAGATTTCTGATTTTCAGAAGAACCGGATTTTCAAACGGTTTTCACAAATGGTCGCAGATCTCACAAGGAAGGCTTTACCGCTTTAGTGTATAATTAATTACAAAAACATAATCACCCTATTAATGTTCCCACCGCTGGGACACAGGCCTACTCTCTGTGAGAGGGAGTGGGCCGTAATCCACCATGCGGGCCCAGTGCGGGTTGGTGGATGTCACAAATGTCCTATTCGAATTTTTGGTTCTAGGACATGCCGGTTTCCTCACGATGTTTTCCTTCACCGTTTTGTGAGCAGTGGTAATGAAATTATTTTACACAAAGTAAAGCGCCTGCCTCGGTTCGACCCCACGACCAACAACTTGTAAGGCCACCACTGCCCAATTTTATTCATTATGTTTTGTGTAAATTGGCGTGGACAAATTTTTCGAACATATAAAGCTAATGGACTTCAAAACGGACGGACGGACGGACTGTGATTGCAAGTGAGGGTGCTGGTTGCATACTGTATCTATAGTCAATATTTTGCGAGCTTCTATATATACTTCCTACTATTCGGATTGCTTAGTACATCCCACGACTAAAGTTCGCCGCTCACTTGACAAATACGCCCTATTATTAAAGTTGCGTCTGCGCGGCGTGCCGTATTGAGCTAAATGTGAGCCAATCTGTTACCGGCACACTGCACGACAGTGTATTGTGGAGGATGCTTCGAAGACTTACTTAAGAGGAACGGGGATTAAAGAGGGTACTGTCTTATAATGAAGAGAGTCTTTAAGAAACTTCTTGCTTGTTATTAAGAATCTTATAAACTAATCTAACTTAGGACCTGTTTCACCACCTTATTTGGCAGATAATTTCATACAAATTCTGTTCCATTTTTTAAATTTATTCGGTAAGTAGTGGTTAGTCGGACTTCGTGTAATAGGACCTTAGTATACAATGGCGCTTATTTTTCTGAATATTTCTGTTTTTTTTTTATCGAAAATTAACTTTGAAGTGGGGAATCTTTCTTATCTTTAATATTTTTCATGTTATTATTTATTTTTATTTTTGACTAGCGTTTGCCATAATATATCTCCGATATTATTGACTCGATTTGGATTCTGTTTATTATTTCTAAAAGCATACGAGTTATTTTATCTGATATCTTTGATGAAAATTTGTCGACTATGGAAAAAAAAGGAGAAGCATTTTTTTCAAAAAAAAAACCGGTTTTTTTTTAACAAGTGTATGTCCATAAAATCAGAGGGGGATTACGAAAAAAATGCCCAGTTACTGGATTGTGGAGGTCAGATAAGCAGTCGCTCCATGTAAATTACTGCTATTCAGCTGCTTACGGTTAGACTGGAACCCGACCCTAAAATAGTTGGGAAAAGGCTAGGCAGATTGAATTCGTTTATTCTGAAAAATAAAACGCACATTATTCCCAGTATTTAAGGATATTAAATCATAAGAAATAATGTCTAGCTTTTCTCGCGAAGTTTTCCTTCAGCGGAAGTCAGTAATTCTTAAAACTTGATAAACGAAGGGATTGAGAACCTTTTGTCTAGAAAAATACAAAAAAAAAAAGATGATTAACGTAATAATACCTTTCTACAGAATACAAAAGGAAGGGAAATGCCCCCGTACGTCTATCTATGTGTCTACATCAAAAACATCTAAACAGATTCGGGTAAACGACGAGTCGTTATATTCCATTGTTGAACATAATGTCACAGGATGACGTCATTAAATACAAAATGGCGGAGACTTCTCGTCCTTTTGTCGCCGTTTAAGAGCAGTTAAATTGATAGCTTAATTTATAATACCAGAAATGAAACGTCTTTTGTGTTATGATGAAGTTTGGTATAGGAGCATAGTGTTTTGGGGTTCGCTTTTGAAGGGGCTTTGCCTAAAGCAGTTTTTAGACGGTGCCAGACATTTTTTAAAGTTTTTTTAACAACACACACCACTAAAATTAATTTTGCCTTATAACGTAAATTATATTATGACCTTAATAAGTATATCTAATAATCGGTGTCACCTTGTTTCGCAGACAGAAATTACATAGAATTTCGTTTCGCACCAAAATGTTTCATATATATTTAGTTCTTATATTTTTATTTCGAATATTATTGTTTCAACAACTATTTACTTGGATGAAACATTATTTCACAGAAACACAATTCAATGAATTTTTAATCACAGTTTTTTATTTAAACAAACTTATCAAACAGTAGAATTATTTTTTAACGAATATTGTTTGTTCAGTTATTTCAACGAAAATGTAAGAATAGACGTTATGCTATAAACAACAATAGTGTGTGTGTGTGTGTGTGTGTGTGTGTGTGTGTGTGTGTGTGTAGTGTAGTGTCTAGTAATAACTATTAGGGCACTCCGACCATATGGTCGGAGGTTAGGTTAGGTTAGAACTGTGACCAACTACGCGCGAGCCGAGCGAGCGAAGCGAGCGGTGCCGCGGCAGCGGCCGGCGAGCGCCACATCAAAATTGGTTGCAGTATCAAAAATATAGGGCACTGGGGATTTTCTTGGTAATAAGCTTTATACTAACTAAACAGTATGAGAATAAAGAATATTTGATTTGTTATTCTATGATATGAATATCGAAACTTTTAATTTTATTTGTAACAAAAATCAATGATTAAAGTTTATTCAAAGTAAGTATTCTGCGTTCTATGTTCTATGTTAACGGGTTTGGTTTCCGCACTTAGTCCTTCAAATGGACCATTGTGCGTGGGCCATGGCGGCCGTTTGGGGGGTTATTCCAACCAGCCCACCTCCCTCCAGAAGTTAATTAAAGCTCCCGGTCTGTGTAGAACGTCTGTGAAAGATCTGGGTGACCCGAGGGTTTGTGTTCTAATCTGGGTGACGCCTGTGCATTCAAAGAGCACGTGCGCGACGGTTTCCTCAGCCTCCATGCACGCCCTGCACAGAGGACTGTCCGTTATGCCTATTGTGTGGAAGTGTTTGTTTAGCGAGCAGTGTCCCGTGATGGTTCCCGTCACCAGACGCAGGTCGTTCCTGTCCAGGCGTAGTAAACGTCTGGTTAGTCCGCTATCCAAGGATGGCATAGCCTCCTTGGACTGTCTGCAGCCCGATGTCGAGGTCCACAAATACTCCGCTTGTGTTTGGGTAAAGTCCTGTAGCCACCTGCGTATTTGGTTGAAGGGGATGGGTACGATAGGCTCGGGTCCACAGACTGCTGTGCTGGATCCACGTCTTGCCAGCTCGTCTGCTGCGTCGTTGCCTAGCGATCCGCTATGTCCCTTTATCCATTGCAGTGTCACCGTGTTGCGGTTGGATAACGTTATTTGTTCTAGGGCATTGTGACATTCTAGTGTCAGCTTTGAGGTTATACATTTTTTCTGTAAGGATTGGAGAACTGAGGCGCTGTCGGAGAGTATGCGTATGTGTGTATCCGTAACTCTCCTAGCTTTTAGGGCATGGACCGCTTGTATGATGCCCACACACTCCGCCTGATAGACGGTGTTGAACATTCCCAGCGGGCTGGATATATTTATATTGAAGTCGTGTGAGAAGACTCCGACTCCAGTGCCGGTGTCGGTCTTCGATCCATCGGTGTATACTCTCATCTCTTTCGGGCCTGAGTAGTCACATTGTTCTTCAGTAAGTACAATGTTGTAGTGCCTTTGAAAGTGGTGTGCCTTCGGGGCTTTATCACAAGGTGATGCTATCATTGGTCGTCGTTTGATCGCATCTTCCTTTATGCGTGTATGCTTAACTCTGGAGTCATTGCTTAGGGTTCCTGATAAGTGGAGCCTAAAGGCGGCTAAAGCCGCCTCCTCCCGCACGATGAGGTGCAGGGGCGGCAGTCCCAGCATTGCTTGTAGGGCAGCGGTGGGTGTGGTTCTCATACTGCTCGTGATTACGACACAGGCAAGTCGTTGCAGTTTTTCGAGATCTCTTTGGGCTGTGCTCAGGTCCGTCCTGGGCCACCAGACCAGTGAGCCGTATGTAATAATTGGTCGGATGACCGTTGTGTATAACCAGTGTGTGACCTTGGGGCTGATCCCCCAATTCCTGCCAAGCAGCCGCTTGCACTGCCACAGGGATATGCTGGCTTTCGTAGTGATGTAGCTCGTGTGTTTTGCCCAGTTCAGTCTTTTGTCCAAATAAATGCCCAGGTATTTGGTTTCAGTTGATAGGCTTAGGGTTGTTCCAAAGAATCGTGGTAGTTGTAGTGTCGTCACTTTTCTCTTTTTTGTGAAGAGAATCAGTTCGGTTTTTGTGGGGTTCACTGAGAGTTGGTGCTTGTTGCACCATTCCTCTACAATCCTCAGGGCTTGACGCATGAGGTTGCATAGTGTGTTTTCGTGGGTTCCGTTGATTATTATGGTTAAGTCATCGGCGTAGCCTACGGTGAAGTAACCTTTGTCGTTGAGTGTTTTGATGAGGCTGTCTACTACCAGGTTCCATAGGAGCGGCGAGAGGACGCCCCCTTGCGGGCAGCCTTTCGCAACGATGGCCCTTGTAGTGTCGTTTACTGTAACTTGTACAGCTCTCAGTTTGAGCATGTTGGTGATCCAGCCACTCAGGGTTGAGTTTATGCTGTGTCTGTCGAGGGCTATGTTTATACTGTTGAACATGGTTTTGTCAAAGGCGCCCTCGATGTCAATGAAGGCGGCCAGTGCTGAGCATTTGTGGTCCACTGCGCATTCAATCTTAGATACCACGCTGTGCAGCGCGGATTCCGTTGATTTGCCTGTGGAGTACGCATGCTGTTGTTTGTGCAGTGGTTTTACCCGGAGAGGTCCATCTCGGATGTACCTATCACAGAGTCTCTCGAGTGTTTTTAATAAGAAGGATGTGAGGCTTATAGGTCTATAAGCCTTGGGTTGTGTATAATCAGTTTTGCCGGGTTTGGGTATAAAGATGACTTTCACCTCGCGCCATGCGAGAGGTATGTGTCTGAGTGCTATGCAGGCTCGGTAGATCTCCACCAGCCATGGTGCCAGATGATCTACTCCCCACTGCAGCAGGGCTGGGAAGATGCCATCCAGCCCTGCCGACTTGTATGGCTGAAAGGTGTTGATAGCCCACTTTATTCGGTCTTCTGTTACTATGTTGCGGGCTCTTGACCAGTCGAGTTCCGTTGGGGTCCATTCTGATTGACAGCCTCCCACGTCCCGTCCTCCAGGATTTTACAGTCTGGGAAGTGAGTCTCGAGAAGGACCTTACTGGTTTCATAGTCAGTCAAAGTGTATGAGTTATCGGGTTTTTTCAGCGCGCCAAGGGTTCGGTCCTGATCAGTTGATAGGATCTTCCTTACCCTTGCGGCCTCATTGTTTGTCTCGATGGATTCGCAGAATTTGCGCCAGGCAGTCCTCCTGGCGGTCCTGATCTGCTTTTTGTACATATACTGGGTTTCTTTGTATATCTCCCAGTCGTCCGGGAGTCTCGTGTTTTTTGCTCTGTTAAATTGCTTACGTAGCGCATCTCTGAGTTTACTAAGTTCAGCGTTCCACCAGGGGTTCCTCTCATTCTTCCCTTGTGGCGCTCTTAGTTTACAGCATGCGTGGTATGCCTGGGTAAGGTATTCTGATAGTTTTGTGACGGTGTATTCCAATTGTGCTTGGTCCCTTAGGGTTACTAATGTTAGGTGTTTAGCTAACAAGCAGGCCAGGAGGCGTTTATACTCGGGAACATTGGTGCGCCTCGGGTTACGTCTCCGTGGTGGTTCTTTAGTGTTTGTAGTTAGTGAAAAGCGGATCCTTCTATGGTCGGAGCAAGAAGGCTCATCCGATACGTGCCAGTTTATGATAAGGTTAGTCGCGTTTTCTGTAGCAAGTGTTAGATCTATAATCGTTTGTCCTCGGACTGTAACCCAAGTGGGTTCGGAGCCGCGGTTCACGATGTTAAGGTTAGTAGAAAATAAATAGGTGGATAGTACCTCTCCTCTGGGGTTCGGTGCGTCGCTGCCCCAGAGCGGGTGGTGGGCATTCGAGTCAGTGCAGATGATGAGGTCTTGTTTGGTGCGCTCACAGTGCTGCACCAGGTCGGCTAGCTCTTTTGGCGGGCAGTCCGGGTCCTCGCCTGGCATGTATGCCGAGGCCAGTACAACATCTGGAACACTACCATCGGTCTGGAGCCTGACAGCTGTCAGGTCTCTGGAACAGAATTGAGTGAGTGGTGTGATAGGAATTTCTTTGGGTATATAGATACAGGTTCTTGGCCTATCTAAGCTGTGTGTGTCGAGAATTAGCTTACCTCCGATGTTACCGAGGTCACATACTCTGTTGTTCCTGATCCACGGCTCCTGGATCAGTGCGATGGTTCGGGGCTTTACCTCCAGTGCCCTGCGTAAGCTGGCCGTGGCAGTTTGGCTATGCTGGAGGTTGGTCTGGATGATGTTTAGGGGGGAAGGAGGTGGTTGGGAGGGGTTAGTCGCTGATGGATCCATCGGACAGCCTCTCCGCCACCTCTCTGTAGTCGTCGTGTTGGCGTTCACCCGGCGACGAGGCGAGTAGACGCTCGCTCCAGCCAGGTGATTCGGGTGGTATGCTGTCCTCGGCGTCAGCCATTACGGCTCGAGCCATGACCTCCTCCAGTTGGTCAATGTCGGAGTCGGTCGTCTGTGTCAGCGTCGTCGGTGGTAGGCTTTTGCCGTCTGTGCTGTCGGTTTGGACGTCAGAGGGTTGGGCCGTGGGCCAGAAGCGAACGTATATCGACCCAAGTAGGTATGATATACGCCGCTCCCGGGCCCGGACCTTTACGGCTTCCTCCGGTGGCACACCCAGGGTCAAATAAGTCCCATAGTTGTCGCCACCGACGGTAGTCGCCCTGTACAGTGTCCACCTGGCGATGTCGTACCAGGTATTCTGACGAATCAGAACACCTTGGAGTCTGGCTACGTCACCTCTGTAACGAGGGACAAACAGCGAGACTCGGACACGGGTGGGCACGTCAGTCTGTCTCAATACCGTGAGTGTCGAGTCAGTAGTTGGTAGTCTGATGTTGGGTACATTTTGGGTTAGCCAGGTCAGGGCATAGTCGTCCTCGCACCACATCTGCACGGTGCCTTCCGCTACCCGTGGGTATCCGCGGAAGGCAGGGAGTGGCGCTGTCGAGTCTGCGTCCATGACCAGGTTCTCGAGTTCCGTCTTAATGTAGTCGGCCTCGTCCCTTGTCAGGTCTCTGGAGGGTGGGGGGAGGCAGATTGCTACGGCAAGCCGCGCTGGTATGTCCTTCGTGGCTCGCGCATAGGTCCTCTGCTCCCCTTGCGCGGAGTGGGTCCTCACACGTTTGGCGTCCCCCTGGAACATGCTTGGTGAAGCCGTATCGTCAGGGCGCCCCCTCTTTGCCGGCCCTGTACCGCTTGGTCCAGGCTGCGGCTTAGAGGTGCCTGCCGGGTGTTTGGAACCACCCCGCCTGCCCCTACTGTGCTTAGGACGAGGTCGGTCGTGGGGTCTGTCCGTGTCTGTGTCTTGGGGTCGGCTGTCGGTCCCGGCAGACTCTGTCACGTGCGTAGGCTCCTCGCGCTGGGTTTCCCCTTAGCAAGACTACCCCCGCACGCGTGGCTCCGCGTCCGGCCGCTTTGCGCGCTGGGTTTCCCCTTCACGCTCTTGCGGCCTGTCGCGTGCTTCCGGCCCTTTTTCGCATTGGGTTTCCCCTACGCGGACTTGGGGCCGGTCGCGCACCACCCCTTCAGCGTCCGATCGCGCTTCGCGCTGGCTAGTGCCTTCGCGAAGTTTACGCTTTCGGTCGCTTGCTCTCTTCTTCCGGGCCAGGAATTTTCCGCGCTTTGTCAGCGGGCGTACTTCTTCGTTGGTAACCGGAAGAGTGTTGGAGCTGCCAGGTCCGTCATCTTTCCCCGTCCCTGAAAGTCTGTGCTGTTCTGGGTCATTGTCGGGGTTTTCTGTATTCTGTGTATTGATTATTCTGTGAAATGATAATATATGAAAAATTTTATGTGAAACGTAATTCTATAAAATTATTTTCTATAAAACAACGTACAACCCTAATAATCAATGTACCATGACGTTGACCAAAACTTGACATGTTAAACTTTTTTTAATTATTTTGTCTTCTTTAATGTAAATTGCATGACCGTATTAATTATGTTTATTAATTTTATTCTATGGAATTGGTAATATACTTGTCAAATAAATCGACTAAAACATCAAAATATGCAGGAACAACTCTAAAAAAAAGTAAAAATTGAACATTTTGGCACGACAAAATGGCGTCCGCGCAGGCGTGCAGCGCACTACACTCCGCGTTCTATTTATTTGTTTTCTATTGTTTTTTAAGTGTTAATCGACGGGAAATGTTGTTTTTTAAATAATTAAGTAGTGTCGTCATCGTATATAGATAATATTTGCACTAAATAACATCGTAATTACCTATTACGGACCCATCAAAAAATGTAAACAAACTCGGTAATGAAAAAACGTGTTGTTGTGTAATTTTGAGTTTTGTGTGTGTTTTGTGTATGTAATCGCTGGTAAGTCATTTATTTTATATTCTATATTAGTTATTGTATAATAAAAATGCATATTACAGGAAAAAAAAGGAGTTCAATATTTTTTTTCAACTAAATAATGTTAAGTAATGATACGGATACCTATTTATTGAACTTTTTTAATTATTTGTGTTTTTATTTATTGTGTTTATCCGTAAAAAATGGTTTTCACCGATAGTATATGTATTCATAATGTATCCTGCGAAATTTCATGTGAATCGAACCAGTAGTTTTATTATAAATCATCAAAACAATGGACAAAGGAATTTCTGATAAGAATGTTTATTTATCAATACTAGCGTTCGCTTACAAAGATTCTAAGTATTATAAAAAATCCTTTGTCTAATCAGGTACCCAAAACCATTAACGATAAGACTATTTACGTAACAAAAAGCTCTCAGATTTTGTTTATGTTAGCGCGCTCTTATCTCCGACGCGCCGCGGGCGATCTCCGGTACTTTGCGGGCGGGTACGTTCGATGCGCAAGGGTTAATGAATTTAAAATGAGGCTGGCTAAAACAACAAAAGCAATGGAATGGTCCACCAACAACTAAGAGTGTGATTGTATTATTAATTATTTCCAATAATATTGACATACATATAAATATTGTACACCTCATATGTACAATAATACTACTTGTAAGAACTGTTGTTCACCTGTGACAAACAATAAATCTATATATATAAAACAAAGTCGGGTTTGTTCGAACACTTATAACTGGAGAACGGCTGGACCGATTTTCATGGTTTTGGATTTGTTGGATTTGTCTCCGCCCCGAATAGCAGAATAACTATCAAATCATTGGAAAACTTCACGAAAAAATTTAAAATAAAAGAAAAATATTTTCCCATATAAAATGTTCATGGGTTTCGTAACTGTCAAACATTTAATGTTCATCACGTCGATACGGTAAACTCTCCCCTTAAATTAAAGAACGTATTTAAATACAGGTTTCGAATCGACAACATATATCCACAATATTCGGATAATGGCGTATTTTAGATTTAAAAAATATAAAATAATGTATTGAAAAAGGATTGACATAAATATATTGGTTGTCAAATATTTATGCGTGCGTTCAGAAATTTATTTTGTGTAAACTAAAGAAAATATATCAACCTACTTTTAAAAAACAAACAAAAATTGTCAAATCGATTAGTCTCACTCAATCATTACAGATTAATGTCAATCCTGTCAATCCAGTCAGTCAGTATATTTTAAGCTTTGATTTTGAGTATAAATATTGTTTTGTGTGAGTATGCCGCGATCAGGAAGATCTAATCTGTATGGCCGTGTTTGGCATCCAATACCGACGATGAAATTATGCGCTATCAAGTTGGTAGATATGTGAACTGCAATGAGGCAATTTGGCGTATCGCACATCCGGAGTAACACTGACACAACTGCAAATTTATAAATTTTACACTGGGCAAGTTTGAAGAAAAAATTGTACCACTTCTATAAATTTGTAACTTTACATAGGATTTGTTATTGGTTTTATATTTTTTAAATGTAGTTTGAAATGTTGTCTTTTAAGCACAACCAACATTTTATTTTTTAAGTATCCATATCTATATAAAAAAATACTATTTTAGTTTTAGGACCCTCAATTGCGTCATTGTAGACTTACAAAAAAATAAAAGTGGTAGTAATGACATTTGATACCTTAGATAAATGAAACCAATTTCCAGTAATTCAGTCAATTTATTTTATTATAATCATTAAGCAGAACGAAAAGAATCATTACAACAGAAAGTAATAATACCAAATGAAATTCTCCTTTGGCTGAGCAAAAGTTTGTCTGAAAAGCCGACTTTAGCTGTAATTACACATTAGAGGAACTATTATTATAATACCAAAACTAAACTAAACTATTTTAAATAGGCGTGTCAGTCTTAGTTATCTCTCTAATCTAATCCTAATAAGGCACAGAAAAGTCACAGATTATAATTATTTTTCCAATAGTCCATTATTTTTGTTAAAGTATAAAATGAATGTCAGAACAATTAATTGAGATCATTTGAGTCTCTTAGATTACTTTTGGCCTTAATTCCTTGGGACTGTTGGGACGGAGTTTATGTGGTCGCGAACGGACTGTAAAATTTCGGAACTTATTTGATTATGGTTAGCATGTTTGCCACGCTTGTCCTCTTAAACCATCCCAATACCACAATGTTGGCTTGAATTACCGTTCGCAATGTTCTCTCTGATATCGCCAAAGTAATGAAAAAAAAAAGATGAAAAACGCAGTTTTGGTTCCTATTTCTGGCAGCTCCTTCTTTTATTCGACGGTAAGCAACTTTCAATGTCCTAGATTTTAACTGTAAAATTTCAGTTAAAGCCTCATTAAGAACCTACCTTTACTAGTTATAGTTTAGATTCTGGTATTTGCACATACTTACATTTTTCTGGTAATCCTGACTTCATTGACAACTACTCCGTAGGACTATGGATAAGAGTATTATAGTATGATCAAGTATTAATTTAAATTTAAGTAGCTAGGAAGTTCAAGGAACTTTAACAATAACAAAACTATTGTACTATCATTATTGTTTTACCATTTATACTAGTAGTAGGAGTTTCTGCGACAATCGGTCCTTCCATTGTATTAACAAGCTCTGTACTCTTTTGCTCACAAAGTTTGACCATCATTCGTGCTCGGCTTCCCATTTAGCTAAAATACAAAGAAAATATAACATGAAAATGACCACCAACAATAACTAACCAGGCTTATGCCTAATAAAAACCAAAACCAAAATACAATAACTATTATTATGCAACAAAAAACTAAAATATTTGTTGAACATTTCAGAGTAATAATGACATAAAATTACACTCATGACATAAAAAATAACGAAATAATAATAACAAATCGAAGCAACATCGACGTACGTGTATATTAGGTCATTGTTCCCTTTAAAATGTTTCATTTTAAGTCAATAATGTCATAAAAAATACATTTGAGACGTTGTTGCACAGAAATGTTTGAAATAAAGGAGAATGGGCGCTATTGTATGGGCTCCGTCCCCAGACTGTATCAAATTGAGCGATACGTCTTTTTAAAGCTTATTAAAATGACTTTATTTTATTCTATTACACCAACCTCCGCACTCATGCAGGGGAAGAACTACGAATGATAACATTTTTCTTCAGAAAAAAAATATTTTCTCTTAGTTTACCATTGTCCACCTCTTTTGTCCTGCAAATATCCTGAGGCGGTATGCCATTTTTTGTTTTGGGTGGGAAATCATCCAATGACTTCTCCCGCTCTGGGCGGAGCGGAAGGGCGTGTCAGACTCTTACTGACTAAAACCCACCCGTGTTCCTTCCCTTGCCTTGCCAGGGGCCACGGTTTCCCCTTGGGACTACCCGCAACCACGGCAGGCATTTGCCCTAGCGGACCCCGTCAGTTTTGCTGACATCTCTTTGAGGCGCGTGTCTACGGTGGCCGGAAATCGGCTATCAATTCCCGACGCCCGGGACGTCTCCTACGGCGGCGGCGGCTAGGGCTGGTAGGGTGCGGCCTTTGCCACTCCCTCGCGCACTCCGCCTCCTCTTTCGCGAGCATTACTGCTTCGCAGGAGGTGACGGCTTGCCATGCCCTCTCGCTCCGCACCATGGCCTGGACCAGGGCCGGACGCGAGAGGTCACTGCCGCCGATCGCCTCCACGAGGACACGGCGGTAGTCCACCCAAGCCGGGCAGATCTCCACCGTATGCTCCACCGTGTCCTCCGGACGATCCACACAATGGTGACACCCGGGCGTTTCCTCCCGCCTTATGCGAAACAGGTACCTCCCGAAACAACCGTGTCCGGTGAGGACCTGCGTCAGGCGGGAGGCGGTATGCCTAGCTAGACTATTTTATCCATCCAGTTTTTTTTTTCTATTTTAAATAGGGACTTTTACCGCAATGCCAATGCCAATAACGGTCCCATCATACCCTAAACTAATAACAATATAATATACTACTATGAATTATATTTGTGAAATAAAGCTGAACAGACTTTTTGCATCATCACCATTTGGTTGAGTGGGTCGAGAAGATATTGCGTAGCTTCTCAAACGCTGCCCAACTGAGTCGAATTCGACGATTGACCTCTTTCTCGAAGTTGGACCTACCTAGCTGGACAGTTTGTCCTAGGTAAACATACTCGTCCACAACTTCGAGCGTAGGATCTTCATGAGAGTGGGTGTTAGATGGGCATTTGATATGACCTTTGTCTTGTCAATGTTCTTTTTAAGACCCACTCTTTCGGAGGCTCTACTAAGGTCATCGACCATTATACTGAGGTCCTCCATGGTCTCAGCTATTAAAACTACGAGTATGTCGTCGACAAACCGAAGGTTAGTGATATACTCGCCATTAACGTTGATGCCTAGCCCTTTCCAGTCCAGAACCTTGAACACATCCTCCAATGCAGCGGTGAACAGTTTTGGAGAGATAACGTCTCCCTGTCTCACACCTCGCTGCAGAAGGATAGGCTTCGAGGTTTGGTCCTGGAGTCGGACTGACATAGTGGCGTTTTTGTACAGACACTTTAGCACCTCGATGTACCGATAGTCGATCTGGAACCTTTGAAGAGACTGCAGTACAGCCCATGTCTCGATCGGATCGAAGGCTTTCTCGTAGTTCACAAACGCTAAGCAGAGAGGCTGGTTATACTCTTCGGTCTTCTGTATAACTTGCCGCAGCGTATGCATGTGGTCTACGGTGCTAAAGCCTTTATGGAATTCGGTTTGTTCGTTCTACAATGTTGGAGTAATATATTCGATTGGATACACGACGGGATTGATCACGGCCTCTCAAAAGCTTCTTCTTCGGCCTCTCGAAAGTTCTTGTACCACAATGTAGGAATAATATATTCGATTGGATACATGACGTAATTGAACACGGCCTCTCAAAAGCATTCCTTCAACATTGAGCCCGTATAGTGCTAGGTCGGGAATTATGGTCTCGGAATGCCAACGCTCGTACAGCTTCATCCATAATAGTATGGAACGCTGCCCTCTGTCGATTGAGATTGTTTTATTTGGCTGATGAAGTCTTACTTGGATTTCTCTGATTATTTGATTGGCAAGTGGCGTGTTTGTCACAGGCTCATTAAACGTGTTTGTTAGAGCGGCAGCAATTCGTACATCTTCGAACATAATATATGAGACAGTACTCTGTTGAAATATTCTTGCGATAATATATTAAAATCACGTTTTAGGCGACCATCTGTTACCTCCACAACCCATCATATTGTCACCAGCCGGGACTTATTTGCATTTTCAGTGTTGAGTTGTGATTTGGCCCTACACTTGGTGGGAGGCATATGAGCATTATAACCATGGTCTTCTATATATCCAAAGAGTCCCTGAAGCCCCTGTCTAAAATGAGTACGTCGCTGGCATGAAGTACAACATGTATTGGAGCTTCATTATGAATTGATCTCGACATAATCGCAGCATCTGATACGTGCTGCGTGCGGTCCGGTAACATCAACAATAGCAAAGGAGCAACGACGGCGCCGACAGGTACCCGCACTGCATTAAATACGCTTAACATAGTAAAAAATACATAAAATAATTGTCCAAGCTAAAAATAATAATATTAAAAAAATCAAATTAAAATAGTTTATGGTTCCTTCCCTGCACGAGTTTCGTTGTTGGTGTCATACAATAAAATAAACCTATTGTTATGATCTTCAAAATGACGTATATCACATCTTGATACACCACTGGGGACGATCCCGCCCATTCTCCTTTGTCATAATTACCTTTGCGTCAATGTAGCTCCCAAACACATGTACACTTTACGGGGCAACCCGCGCAACTGGCTTTTACGCCGTTGTTGCCCGGTAATCGCGCGCCAAAATGCGAGATTTCTACAACGACTTTTCGCCCTCTAGCGGATGATTTTTAGAGTTACAAATGCGGCGTTTTCACTCCAAACGTAAAATGAATTAAGGAATAATTTGGTATATTTAAGTCAGTTTGACATTTTTTTGCAGTTGTGTCAATGTTGCTCCGGATGTGCGGTATATTCTCATTCCCTATTCACGAACGTCATCCCACTGTTGTACATTTGGCGGTGCATCTGGAGAACGGTCAAAGAGTATTATTTCACAGCGTCGAATGCTGCTCAACGTGCTGAAACACCTCCAGCGACAACATTAACCAGTTTCTTTACGACTTGCCAAAGTGATCCGTTCGCACGAACGTTGCTTTACTCGGAGATGCCACGTTATTACACTTGGAACGCTTCATCGAAGAAATTTCTGCGTCGGAGGCCAGGCGATGCGGTTCCTGATCATCCAGATATGCGTTCTACTGATACACAGTTCATCCAAAGAATGATGAATGTTTCTATTTGCGGTTGTTGCTGGTAAATGTTCGTGGGCCAACATCATTTGAATCACTACGAACTGTTAATGGTACAGTGTGCCCAACATTTCGTGCAGCATGTCAAGAGCTCAATTTGCTTGAAAACGATACTCATTGGGACACGACAATAGCTGAAGCTATTATTTCTACATCTCCAAGTCAGATACGCATATTATTTGCTATCATCATTTCTACATGCTTCCCATCTCGTCCACGTAAGCTGTGGCACAAATACAAAGATAACATGTAAGAAGACATTTTACATCAAATTCGTGGCAGTTCAAGAAATCCTGATCTTGAGGCGAATGAACAGATGCATAACCAGGCTTTGGTCTTGATCGAAGATATGTGTTACCTCATGTGCGGCAGTTTGTTAGTCAGGTTAGGAATGCGAGCGCCAGATCACGGAGTAAATGACGCATTTAATAGAGAATTGGAACGTGAACTTGAATATGAGCGATATGAATTAGACCAATCAGTTCAAACGAATGTACCCCTGTTGAACCCAAAACAGAAGGAAGTCTATGATATTAAGACATAATAATATATCACAAAATTGCGTTTTGACAGTTCGAGCGCCCGATGCATCGCATAAGTAGCAACTTGGCAGTTGTAATTATGCTTATTATGAGTTATATAATAAAGTGTTTGTTTTTTAAGTATGCAATTTTAATTTCCTATGAACCAACGTTTATTCTGGTATAATTTTTAGGTAAACATATTGTTGTATATGGCAACCATAAAGTTGTACCATAGACTCCATAGAGTCAGCTGTCAGTCAGTTCACAATAAATATTAAATGGAAGCCCGCCTCTTATTTGAACATTGGCGACGAGAAAAATTGGAAATCTTGTATAGTGCAGTTATTTCTTTATAAAAAATATGTCTATCGGTAAAATAGGTGAATTTAATATACAGGCCGGCAACTGGTTGGCGTATATAGAACGCATAGAAATGTATTTCTTAGCTAACAAAATCAATAACGATGTGAAGCTACCCACGCTCATTTCGCTAATGGGGGAAGAAACGTATGAGCTTTTATCAAATTTAGCTAGTCCTTCAAAGCCGTCTTCGTTGAAATACGAAGAAGTTGTTAAATTACTAGAAGAGCATTTACAACCCCGACCTGCAGAAATGGCGGAGCGATTCAGATTTTGCCAACGGAGACAGTTAGCCAGTGAGTCTATTGCCGATTACATAGCCGAGCTAAAAAAGCTTTCCAGATTCTGCAATTTTAATACAGTTTTAGAAGACAATTTGAGAGATCAGTTTGTCTGTGGCTTAAGAAGTGAATTCACTAGGCAGCGATTATTTGCGGAGGAGCATCTTTCTTATTCAAAAGCGGTGACCTTGGCCACAACTCTTGAGGCGGCAGAAAGAGATGCTTGCGCAGTAGAATATAATATCGGTAGCGATGTGAAGAACACTGCAGAATTAAGCGGAGGTATAAACAAATTGCTTGTGAACTCATGTACAGCTTGCGGTAGTACAAACCATGGGAAATTGGACTGCAGGTATAAACATTTTGAATGTAGTTTGTGCCACAAAATTGGACACTTGAGGCGAATGTGTTCAATACGGTCACAAACTGCCGTTGGACGACCGAAAAAGTCAACAGACGGCTCAAAAACAGAAGACGATCATCGGAATGAGACGTCACGCGGAGGGCGTGGCTGTCGCGGTGGTCGCGGTGCACGCGGTAGTGCAGCGCGCAGGCGCGGGCGCGCGGCTGGACAGCAACCCAGTACTTATTGGATACAAGAAGCAGATGGCAACTGCTCAATATTTTCTTCTAGTGACGATGATGTCAGCGAAGAAGACTTGAATGAGCCTATGTATCAAATGTCTTTGTCGAAATATACCCCGGTGCGTATTTCACTATTAGTTAATAATTATTTATTGGAAATGGAAGCTGATACTGGTTCGCCTTTATCTTGTATAAGTAAAAATACATATAGTAAATATTTAAAAGATCTTGTTATAAAACCATGTCGTATAAATTTAAGTTTTTATGATGGGTCTAAAATTAAGCCACTTGGATATGTAGAAACGGAAGTTCGCTACAAAGACAAGAGTAAAATTTTAGATCTGTACATTTTTGATAATGGTACTACAAATTTATTAGGTCGGCAGTGGCTAGCGGAATTATGTATAGATATTCCGAAACTTAGTGTGCATTCTATTAAAAATGAAAGTTGTAGCAAAAATGAAATGATAGAAACTATTATTTCCAGGCATAAATCTCTTTTTGATGGCACGTTGGGTCGTTACACCGGTGGCTTAGTTAAACTGAGTGTACGTCCGGACGCGCAGCCTGTATTCTGTCGTGCTCGCCCAATACCTTATGCGCTGCGTGGTAAAGTTGATGCGGAGTTGGACGCTATGCTGCGCGCGGATGTCATCGAGCCTGTTGACCACTCTGACTGGGCCACTCCTCTAGTAATAGCCCGTAAGGCGGATGGTGGCATAAGAATATGTGCCGACTATAAGGTAACACTTAATCGCGCTTTGATGATCGACAGGTACCCGGTTCCAAAGATTGACGACTTATTTAGTGACATTTGTGGAAATGTTTGGTTTACAAAATTAGACTTATCACAGGCTTACAATCAATTAGAACTTTGTGAAGACTCTAGAAACTTTACAATTATTAATACGCATCGTGGATTATTTAAATATAAACGGCTAGTGTTTGGGTTGGCTTCAAGTCCCGGTATTTTTCAAAGATTCATGATAAATCTTTTTAAGAATGTGCCAAATGTAGTCATATTTTACGACGACATTTTAATAAAAAATAAAGATTTAAAGACACATTTACAAACAATAGAGAAAGTGTTCGACATTTTGGAGTCGAACGGGTTAAAAATTAGGCGGGAAAAATGTGAATTTTTGACACATGAAGTAAGATACTTAGGTTACATTGTAAGTAAAGATGGAGTGAAGGTAAATGCGGATAAAATTAAACCTATTCTTTCTATGCCGCATCCAAATAATGTTACCGAACTAAAATCTTTCTTAGGCATGGTAAATTTTTACGGAAAATTTATAAAAAATTTGAGCACATATTTATGTGTACTTTACGAATTGCTTAAAAAAGGCAAACATTTCAAGTGGCTTAGAAAACATAGCTTAGCATTTAACGAAGTTAAAAAATTATTATGCAGCACGGATGTGCTGGCGCATTATGATATGTCATTAGAGACAACGTTGACTTGTGATGCTAGCGGACACGGCCTGGGCGCCGTGCTCGCGCAGCGCACTCAACACGGAGAAGATGAACGAGTAGTAGCTTATGCATCGCGGGCTCTCACCTCTGCTGAGAAGCATTACAGCCAAATTCATAAAGAGGCTCTGGCCATTATTTTTGCGGTTGATAAATTTCACCAATATTTATACGGGAGAAAATTTACTCTTCGCACCGACCATAAACCACTAGTGAGCATTTTTGGACCTGACACTGGTATTCCAAGTACAGCAGCTAGTAGATTACAAAGATGGGCGATCAAATTATCAGCATATGACTTTAACATAGAGTACGTAAAAACAGATCAAAATGTGGCCGATGCACTCTCGCGTTTGATAAAGACAAATAAAGATATCAGTACTGCAGATGATGAATTACCAGAACAAACATACTTACATTTCGCCACTGAAGCACTCCTTTTAGACAACAATGTTCTAAAGAAAGAGACTTCTTCAGATTTTTTATTAAGTAGAGTTATGACGTATATTAATGACGGTTGGCCTCAGGAAGTAGAGATTAAAGAGCTTTAACCTTATGTCAATCGCAAAAATGAACTTTATACGGAGCTAGGATGTGTTTTGTGGGGTCACCGGGTTGTGATACCTTTAGCTTGTAGAGATAGAGTTCTAAAAGAGCTACATGAGCCACACATGGGAATTGTTAAGACAAAAGCATTAGCAAGAAGTTATGTTTGGTGGCCAGGGATTGATGAAGCTGTAGAGGCGGTCTGTAGGGCTTGCAAGGTATGCGCCGCAGTGGCAGATGCGCCACACCAACATGCGCCACAACCATGGCCGTGGCCGAGCCGCCCTTGGTCACGACTACACATCGACTTTTTAGGACCAGTGGCAGGACTAACTTATTTAATCATTGTTGATGCTTGTTCAAAGTGGATTGAGGCTATTCAAATGAAACGCACTACAGCACAAGCGGTAATAACGGTTCTCAGGGATATTTGGGCTAGGTTTGGTCTACCGAAACAAGTAGTTAGCGATAATGGTCCACCGTTTACTAGCACTGAATTCAAACATTTTTTAGTAAAAAATGGTATTGAGCAAATTTTTTCCGCGCCTTACCATCCTGCCTCTAATGGCGCAGCAGAGAGTGCGGTAAAAATTTGTAAGCGGGTAATTAAAAAAGCACTTAAGCAACAATTAGATCCAGATACGGCATTGTGCAGGTTCCTGTTAACTTACAGGAATACTGAACATCACACGATAGGGGACAGTCCAGCAAAAATTTTACAAGGAAGAAATTTACGCACTAGACTGGACGCTTTAAAACCCGATCGAGAGGCGCGTATACATTCGCGACAAAAAACACCAGAAGGTGCACATCGCCAGGTCGCGGAGGGGGATAATGTGTGGTATAGGAACTATCGTGGTCCAGACAAATGGGTACCGGGACAAGTTTTAGAGCAATTAGGTAGGACTGACTATAATATTCGATCTGATTTTGGAACCGAGGCCCATCGACATATTGATCAGTTGCGGCGACGTTCTGTGTTACCGGAGACGGCATGCCATCCACATCCACCTAGTAATAAGATTACTAGGAAGTCACGAAGCTCACTTATTTTTCCTGAAATGAAAGAGGAGAAGTCCAGTGGGACAGACAGTAGTGGTCCGATGATGCAAGAAACGGGAAATGTTATTGAGTCAGGTATTACGGCGGCTACGACAGTGGACGGTCTGCAGGCAACGTCATCCATTAATCCTTGCGACAGTGAAAGGCCGGTTTCAACTGAGGTACCGGTGGTACATCAAAGACCCGTAAGAATTACTAAGCTTCCTAAAAGATATTGTTTAGAGTTTGATTAAGTTAAGAGTTTGACTAATTCACTATCATTTTAATAGTTAAGTGTTTAATTAATGTTACTATAATACTTGGTTAAGAAGTTAGATGTATTAGTTTGTTATGTGAATGATCTAAATGTTGCTATTTACTAAGTTTTATTTTGTTTATTATTTATTAGGCTATTTGTTGTTAATTAGTTTTTATTAAGGGTGAAGGTGTTGTATATGGCAACCATAAAGTTGTACCATAGACTCCATAGAGTCAGCTGTCAGTCAGTTCACAATAAATATTAAATGGAAGCCCGCCTCTTATTTGAACACATATGAATGTAGAAAAGAGAAAATTACAGTTAATTTTGAGCGTTTTTTATGATTTTAAATTGGATTTTTTTTAGATGTCCCATAAATATTTCCAAATTCTGAGGCCGCTATGTACTATACTAATTACTATTCTCCACAACTCAATAAGTCATAGTTGCCCAAGTCTTTCAGTTACTCAGAACAATAACGCCAAAGTTGCCCATTTTACGCAAAAATCACCGTCGAAATCAGTCGAAATGTACTAGGGCTCTTAATGCGCTCGGTGATAAGAAAACTGACGAGTAATGTGATTCACGCGACGATACTCAAAGGAAAATTTAAAGATGAGTTTGTTCTCATTCCGAGAATTCCAATGATCCCAACGGATATGCCTTTTGAGTTTAAACGAATTCAGTTCCCGATTCGTCTTGCCTTCGCCATGACGATTAACAAATCACAAGGCCAGTCCTTGACTGTTTGTGGTCTCAGCTTACAAAATCCATGTTTTTCTCATGGTCAGTTGTACGTGGCATGTTCACGTGTCGGCAAATCATCCGCTTTATTTGTTCTTGCGCCTGATAGAAAAACAAAAAATGTCGTATATCACAAGGTGCTGCAATGAAGAGAATTAAACCGAATGCTGCACAATATGTGCATAGTTTAATTCAATCATGTCTTGCTGACACGCGATTGATATTTATTAATTTTTGTACTTATTTATTACTTTTGTGTTATTATCTTAAAAGTACTGAACTAAATATCTATTTTCATTGTATTACTTTCATAAAATCATAAATTAAGTTCAGATAATCTGTAACACGACATTCAGTGACTGTTAGGCGGTACGAAGTTCGACGGGTCAGCTAGTAATTATATAAAACACAATATAAGTATAAAGAAGTAAGTACCCTCCATCATTGTTGTGTAGTCTCCCCCTTCCACACACAAGCACATAGAGTCCCTCCGCGTTACGGTACTTACTAAATTAAAGGACGAGTACTAACCATTCAAATAAATATAACAAAAACAAAAATCCTCGAAGTACTCGTCCGCATTGCTGTCATCCGCAAACGTGCCCAGAAGACTGACAGCATTGCCACGTTAAATGGCAATGCAAATTCTTTGGCAAAAGACCGAAGTAGCCCTCTGATCACGTGAAATGTACAATTAAAATAAATTATTCAAATTGTATTTATGTAATTTAAAATCCATTTCCGGAAATGGGAAAGAATTATTCACAGAAATGAATCACTGAACGAGTGAATCAATCTTCCTAGCCTTTTCCCAACTATTTTGGGGTCGGCTTCCAGTCTAACCGGATGCAGCTGAATACCAGTATTTTACATGGAGCGACTGCCTATCTGACCTCCACAACCCAGTAACTGGGTAATACGATACCCCTTGGTAAGACTGGTGTCAGACTTTCGGACTTCTGACGACTCGTAACGACTGTCAAAGATCCACGAATGACAGCCGGGACCAACTGCTTAACGTGCTTTCCGAGGCACGGAGGAGTCTCGGTATGTAAAGATGGTCACCCATCCACTGACCAACCCCGGCAAGCGTAGCTTAACCTGATGGATCGACCCGTGCGGCTTGTTATTACTAAGCCACGAGCTCCTCACTGAACGAGTGAATGAACGACGAATTGTCATGCACACTGCCATAAAAGATATAGGTACGTGGAATTCATACTCATAATATTGAATGCAAAAGTAATTCAGTCTGTTACCTTTCACCCCTTAACGGCTGAACGGTTTTGGTTGAAAATTGACACACAAATAGGCCATGACCTAGGTTAGGACCTAGAATAATTTTTATCTAGTCGGTAGTACATTTCCGTGGAATAATTTCCGACTTCCACGAGAGCGAAACTGCGGGCAAAATATAGTAAGGAACTAAGGATATAAATTGCTTTCTGGAAGCGAAAGTGCCTCCATTTCCGAACGGATGGGTTCCGTATCAGTTTAGTGATACTACTATTTACTGTGGACATTTTTCTTTTATCTACTTGACATTGTATTCAACTGTTCTTTCAAGAGACGATGATACAAGGCAACGATTTGAAAAATACAGAATGAGCTGTGAATCGGTATTTTTTTTCTACAGATTTTTTCAATCCCTTATTTTTTTACTCATACGCACATATGTAAACTCGTGCATTTTTTACAGGCAGAAGTTACAGATCGCCACATGGTAAGATCCTATTAGAACTCATACATATGAGTTTACCACAATCATGAAACGAAAAGATATCAGCAAATTCCACGGACAAAGACAAACTATTTAGATTTTTCACAAATACTGACACAAAATATACCTACTTATGAGGGCGAACAACGATACACTAGCGCTATTGCTTAAAAAGATATTGTCTTGTGACTGAAAAGGAATCTTTGAATAACGACTAGTAAGGACCCTCGGGAAGTGTGTCTAGTATTTTCTAATACCTTTTATAAAGTTTCATATTGAGACACAAAGCAACAAAATTCGTTCTAAAGAAAAGCGGCCATATTCCTCTAGATCTCTCTCTCTGGTAGAACAATTTCCATGAAGTTTTCATAGAAATTATTGTACTACAGTCGCGTCGCGTCTCGCTGCGAGAGCCTTTAAGGGGGATGCGCCAAGGTAGCCCGCGAAATTCAAATTTTCTTACGTTTTTTGCAATTTGCAGGTCAGTATCAGGTTGTATGTTGATCTAAATATGATTTGCGGTCGTATCAAATGCTTATCTATACAATTATAATCATAAAAATCATCAATACAACTCTAAGTTCATGAAAGTGTATTGAATGACAATTTCATTAAATCATGACATTTGACACCTATTGCTAATTCTAATGATTATAATTCTGTAAAGCCATATTTGTTACGGTCGTGAATCATATTTATATCAACATACAACCTGACACTGAGCTGCAAATTGCAAAAAACGTAAGAAATTTTGAATTTCGCGGGGTACCTTGGCGCATCCCCCTTAATCAAGGTATTAGGTAATAGGTAAAACGGGCTGGTATCCGCAACTCCACGTTAAAGCGCGTATTTTACGTACGGGTGGGAAAATAGGTTATTCGATCCACCCCAGATCCTCAAAGAAGGCCAGCAACGCCTTGGTGTCACTGACAATCTCACGTAGGGTACCTGGGTTACCGAAATACTTTGCCCTGTAATCGGCAACCACCGGGCAGTTTAACAGCACATGAGCTGCTGTCTCTGTCCCTGGCCAAGATGGCTGAAGCGGCAAGAGATATATACCCATGCATTCGGCCTGGAACACTGTGTTGTGGACTCCCAATGGCGTGGCTATGTGTATGTTGAAGTCCTCCGAGAAGATTCCAGCTCCTGTGCCACTACCTGTTTTGGATCCGTCGGTGAAGATCCGCAGCTCTGCGGGGCGCAAACCCTCGCATCGGCTATCCTCGTGAAGTTGGATCTTGTATTTTTTATCGAAAATAAATTGTTTGGGTACCCGGTCATTAATGGCTTTCGTAAAACTCATCAAGGTATTACAGACTAGCTGCTGCCCACGACTTCGTTAGCGTAAAATGTCTTGTTTTGACATGAAATTATATCCTATGACATTATGTAATACTGTAGCTTATCGAAGTTTCGAAGATTACCCCCTACAGACAAATTCGCAAATACCTCTTTGAATTACTCGTATTACTAACTTTTGCCAGCGGGTTCGCCCGCGTGGATGTCGGAAATTATCCCACGGGAACGTACTACCGGGATAAAGAGTATCCTATGTCTTATTCCAAGTCATGGTCTACCCGGGTGCCAAATTTCATCAAAACCCCTTTAGCCGTTTTAGCGTGAAAGAGTAACAAACAAACAAACGAACAAACTCACTTTCGTATTTATAATACAAGGTTTTGCCCGCGGCTTCGCCCGCGTGGCTGTCGGAAATTATCCCACGGGAACGTACTACCGGGATACAAAATATTTTATGACTTAATCCAGATTGTAATCTATCTATGTGCCAAATTTCATTCCAATCAGTTCAGTAGTTTTTGCGTGATTAACCGATTAAGGAACAAACATTCAAACACACAAACTTTCACATTTATAATACTTGTAGGATTAGTTAGGATTATTGGCTGTGCCTGTGCCCCGCGGTTCACCCGTATAAGTGTCGATCCCGTGGGATAAAAGTCCTAACCTAGGTCATGATCTACCTGTGTGTCAAATTTCATCCAAATCCATTCAGCCGTTTTATCGTGAATGCGTAACAAACACACTAACATACAAACATACAAAAAATCAAATCCTTTTTCTTTATAATATTAGTTTAGATTATTAGTACCTATAGTCAGGGTTGGGCAGTATTTGAATTACTTGTAATTGAAATACGTAATTGAAATACAACTATGTAATTGGTATTTGTAATTCAATTACTTCTTATAAATGTAATGTGTAATTAGTATTTCAAATACCTGACGCTGAGGTATTTTGTAGTTAGTATTTCAAATACTTATGGCTCCAAAATACATTTGAACATAAATACATTTAGCGATCTTATGAATGGGTGCGATCTGCAGAAAATAACGCTCGATAGCTTTCGTAAGCAAAATGGCGACCGCTAAATATGTAATATCTTTAAAGTTGGCAACACTGCACTTAAACTGTACTGTAGTCTGTACTGCAGGTACATACGTCAAATTGTCAATTACATAACTTGTCAATTGTAATTTTCATTCGGCGATGGAGTGAATCCTGTGAATGCTGTGACTTATTTAACGGTCGCCATTTTGTAAAATATGATGGTAAGAATATATTCCCTTTGCCTTAGGCTGGGATGGATTAGTTCTATTCTACTTATTTATATACCTAACCTAACACCAGACTGTATTTTGTAATTAGTATTTTGTATTTTAAATAAAAATAGACAAAATACTGTATTTTGTATTTTATATTTCAAATACACGACTTAAAAATATTTTGTAATTTGTATTTTAAATAAGTGCGAGGTAGTATTTTGTAATTTGTATTTTAATTAAAGCAAAGCATGTATTTTGCCCAGCTCTGCCTATAGTTATAATATGAGGTACAGTACGACACAACTTAAGCTCGACTCCCACCGTGCGCCATATCACGCACGCGCACCAGCCCGCACGAGGACGCAACGCCACGCACGCGTCTGCGCTACCCACGCACGTTAGGTTTCCCACGGTGCGTCGTGCGGGCTGGTGCGCGTGCGTTCGCGATATGGCGCACGGTGGGAGTCGGGCTTTAGATGTCGCATAGATTAGAAAATTTTCATTCATTCATTTCATTTTCATTTTTTCATTTTACGAATGTATTTGGTTAAGAGACTTTACAAGTTATCGCGTTTCCGAAAGATAATTTTCACCTGAAACAGTAATAAAGATTGGTGATTTTGAAGGCGCACTCAGTTCGGATGGTGATCGGTTTTACGAATTTTGCCGATGCTACATCTAAGTTGTGTCGTACTGTACAGATATATTTGTTTTCTAAAACATTACTAATATCAAAGCACAATTTTGTCATTCCATAGTACATATTACAAGGTCCACCCAATCCAACAAAACCGAGTGCAAAACCTAGTCAGTTCATAAACCTCTAGCAGCTCCAATGGGCGATCCATTGAAACCCCTACTAGGTACCATCAAAAATTAACACACGTTCCAAAAACCAGCCTTGAACTTTAAAGAATAGAGTTGAAGTTAGCAAGGCATCTCCAACCGTCGAACACAAATTTCGAAAACCAACCTTATACTTTTGAGATAAAGTTGAAGTTAGCACAGCAAAAGTCAGGTAAAATATTCGGGTAGGATTTTCAAGATTCAGTGTATTGATTATATTTCAATTTAATTGTAATTGGTGTATCATGTTTACTTTAAGCTTTATTATAATATTTTTAAGATTTATTGCTGAGATCCGTTTTCCTTATAATAAATTTACAGGAGACGATAGAATATACATGTTGACTTGGGAAAAAAAAGCTATTTTAGTCCGTCAGTCAGATATTAAAGAAATATTAGACACTTCGTATTTTTTGCTTTATCATTTATTAATAAAAAATGGTTTAGATAAAACGCATTAAAGTTGGGGAGTGGGGGCTCGCTACGTCACAAGTCAGTATAAAATCTACCGGAGAGTGACGTCATGCTACATTTTAACTCAATGTATTGTCGTAATCTTTTGTTTAAGTACTTAAAAAAGAAAAAAATATGTGTGAAATATTTTTTAACAAAATAACCGACGGACACAAAAATATTTTGTCATCATCCCCTATTCTTGAACAGTAATATAACACCATAATCAGCCTATAATGTTCCCACTGCTGGGACACAGGCCTCTTCTCGGTAAGAGGGAGTGGGCAGAAATCGACCACGCGGGCCCGGGTTGGTCACTTGAACAGTAATGAGGTATCTTTGGTTTTTATTTAAACTACTGCAGATAAAAAACTAGTTCTCCGAAAAAAATACGAATGCGTTAAGTACCTACCCTACATGTTGCAAGAGTCCTATAGCCCATTCGTAAATGAAAAAAAAATATATATCATCAAAGAAACTCATAACTAACCACCTAGTAAAGACTATTCTTGCTTGCAGCGCTCGGCCGCTATAGATCCGGGGCAGTGACAGATTTGGTCATCGTGTGCACGGGATTTTGTTTTTAAAGTGGTTAGATATGAGTTTCTTAGATATGTAATGGTACCTACACTACCTTGACTGCAAAATTCCATTGCCTATTCGTAATTTACAACAATAAACTCATTATTGAATAACCTCCCTAACGGGCGTTGCTGCTGTCGGGTAAAAAATAAAACAACAATTTTATTTCTACACAGAAATATTTATGTACAATATCTATCTAAAAACCTATGTACATTACTACGGACTAACACAAGTGACATAGCTGGCTTCACTGACATGTAGTAATTTGACAGCTGTCACACAAAACAACATGGCGCGGTGTTTTCCCGCTGTTATTACTGTTGATGCGAATATTTCTACTTTTTGTTGGATTTAGGATGATTTTTGCGACTTCTGTGATCTCTTATATTAAGCCATGGTTTTTTTTCAGTCTGTTTCTTTTACATAACCGCTGAAATATTGGTGAACTATAGGTACACCTCTGCCTAACTCTTCGGGAAAAATAGGCGTGATGTTATGTTATGTTTTCTTTTTAATTTTAAATCTGCATAAATTCACACATAAACTTCTCTGTTTTCTCCTTTGTAGTTTCTGCCTACCTTCAATAGGAATAAGGCGTGAGTTTAAATCTATTTGATTCATTTAATTACTCACATACAGCAAACAGGCACAGTATAATAAAGGAACAGTATTATATCTCGGCAGTGCCCTTGAAATAATTACCTATACAGTCGCTCAGTAGATAAACCTTCCGCGTCCATGCGTAACAGCGCACACTCGAGACTGTTGGGTGCTGGTAAGTATACACTAAGATTTCGAAGTGCATCGTTTCGGGCGTTTTATTTTTATTTTTTTTTGTCTAGGGCATCTCGCAGCTACTAAGGTCCTGGCTGCTTAACCAGGCTTTCCTGTGACTGCCCTAAGCTCCTAAAAACTCAAAGCCTCCAGCCAGGGGCATAACCTATTCTAATTAAAACTAGGCGAACGCTCGCTAAGGACACGCTCTGTGGGGTACGAACCTCGGCTTAGGGCGTTCGCTGGGGGGAGGACAGCAAGAGGGACAGGCTGGATCAAGGATAGATCATTATTGTTGATAGGGGAATTTAAAGCTATAGGCTCAGCAGCAACGCGGGCTGGCGCATCGTTATCGAGCAAGGGTCGGGGGGGGGCTATGAAGATGTAGTACTGTTATTTATTTATACTGTAGCACAGCCTAAACTGCTGGGTCTAGAAGCACTCAATGTTACTCAATAATTCCTAAGTAGGTATACATATTACGAAGATGAGCACTTAAGAACGATTTCTGAATACTCATCCCCTAGAGGGGTTAAATAGGGGATGAAAGTTTGTATGGAATTTCGTCATTTTCGCCGATGGTAAATCCCATCGGGCAAACAGCTTGAAGATTAAATAAACCCTACCAACCAAAACCGAGAGCAGTGGTGGCCCAAGCAGGCGCTTTACTTTGTGTTAATAATATCATCACCACTGCTCTCAAAACGGTGAAGGAAAACAACGTGAGGAAGCCGGCATGTCTAATGGCACACACAGTGGCGGCGGCATGGCCGCCGGCGTTTGCCGCGCGGCACGTGCCTCCGGCTTTTGCGCCTTCATTTTCTTTGCGTTTCTTTCTGCGGCTATGTGTGGCATGGCCGGTGGCAAGGCGCGGCACTGTATGTAGCAGCCATTAGAACCAAAAAATTCGAAGACATGTGACATCTACCAACCCGCACTGGGCCAGCGTGGTGGATTGCAGCCCATTCTCACAGAGAGGAGGCCTGTGTCCCAGCAATGGGATCATTAATAGGCTGATTATGATTATGATGATAACCAATACAGAACCTCTGTTTTGCAATTCGGTTTAAAAATGAACTTTTGAATTGAAAGAAGACCTTGTAAAAACCGCTTCCGGTTCCTTTTAACAAAAACAAATCGTTTTGCTTAACAATGGTAACATTTTTATTAGTATTACCAAAATTAGCATATTAATAGATTCGTAAGCTGATACCTGTGATATCTACTTCCATATGGGAGGGTCTACTATGCAAACCTATGAAGTCTTTGCTTCATTATTGGATTTGATACAAGAGTCTCAATTTTAACCAATAAGGCTGCCTGTCCTATGGCGCGGAGAGGAGAGGACAGGAGCGGAGCTGTGCCAATATTAACCAATGGAATTGCATAAAATTTCCGCTCCGCGTAAGTGGACGCTTGGACAGGGATTTACGAACTAGTTTAAAAATCCATACAAAACCGGAAAGCGGAGCGGGGAAGCGGAAAAAACCGGCCGCAAGGCATTATAGCCGGCTCAAATAACTCGTCGCAAGAACTCGGCCTAGCTCCGCACAGTCTGTAACTCTACTCTGCTACCTCGCTCCGCTACCTCGCTCCGCACAATCTGTAACTCCACTTCGTTGACTCGCTCCGCATCAATGGACAGACAATGTCCGCAACTCCGCTTCACTGCGTTGCTTCGCTCCGCTCCGCTACCTCGCTCCACTCTGCTGCTTCTCTCTGCTCCGCTGCCTCGCCCCGTTTCAATGGACAGGCAGCCTAAAGGTCCGTAAATTATTGGAATCGGTCATAAGTTAGTCAAGACCCAAGACGATTGATGTCACAAATACCCGTCTAGTCTATTACCTTAATTTCTAGTTAATATAAGCTGATAATTTGAATAAGTTGAAACTAATTGGAAACTGGGAAACTTGATAGGTAGGTAGGTAAGGTAGGTAGATAAACAGTGTAAGGGGTTCTAAAGTGTACACTAGTTCGAAATAACAGCCCATCGGTATTGTTGTGTTCTGGGAATGACAACCATTTGAGAGAGAGCGGGAGGGCGTGTCAGACTCTTACTGTCTAAAACCCACCCATGTTCCTTCAGTTGCCTGTACGTTGCCAAGGGCCACGAGGTACCTCCAAGCCACCTTGACAACTGCTTACTTCTCGATCAATGTTTTTTCTTCTAACAAATTATGAACTACCCACAAGAAGGTTACACTGCACGTTTCACAAAACAAGATAGATGCTCTTATTTAGACACCAAGTGTCAGTTGCCAGCAAAACTCCAACCGCTGGCATTTTGAACGATCGCTTTATGTAGCCTTATTTGGCCTTATATGGGGCCGGTAGTGGAATGCCTTCAGTGAGGCACACAGACCGAATATATCATTGGTGGATGTAGGTGGGGTGGATGCGGTATCTTAATTATTCTTGTGACTGCATCTACAAGGCCACATGCATGCATATGTGCAGTCACTTCGAAAACAACCGAGATTTTCAAAAGATCCTCTTTCGAGAGATTTCTGATTTTCAGAAGAACCGGATTTTCAAACGGTTTTCACAAATGGTCAGAGATCTCACGAGGAAGGCTTTAGAGTATAATTCATTACAAAAACATAATCACCCTATTAATGTTCCCACAGCTGGGACACAGGCCTACTCTCTGTGAGAGGGAGTGGGCCGTAATCCACGGATGTCACATGTCCTATTCGAATTTTTGGTTCTAGGACATGCCGGTTTCCTCACGATGTTTTCCTTCACCGTTTTGTGAGCAGTGGTAATGAAATTATTTTACACAAAGTAAAGCGCCTGCCTCGGTTCGACCCCACGACCTACAACTTGTAAGGCCACCACTGCCCAATTTTATTCATTATGTTTTGTGTAAATTGGCGTGGACAAATTTTTCGAACATATAAAGCTAATGGACTTCAAAACGGACGGACGGACGGACTGTGATTGCAAGTGAGGGTGCTGGTTGCATACTGTATCTATAGTCAATATTTTGCGAGCTTCTATATATACTTCCTACTATTCGGATTGCTTAGTACATCCCACGACTAAAGTTCGCCGCTCACTTGACAAATACGCCCTATTATTAAAGTTGCGTCTGCGCGGCGTGCCGTATTGAGCTAAATGTGAGCCAATCTGTTACCGGCACACTGCACGACAGTGTATTGTGGAAGATGCTTCGAAGACTTACTTAAGAGGAACGGGGATTAAAGAGGGTACTGTCTTATAATGAAGAGTCTTTAAGAAACTTCTTGCTTGTTATTAAGAAACCACATAAAACTAAACTAATCTAACTTATCTGCCAAATAAGGTGGTGAAACAGGTCCCTGTTTCACCACCTTATTTGGCAGATAATTTCATACAAATTCTGTTCCATTTTTGAATTTATTCGGTAAGTAGTGGTTAGTCGGACTTCGTGTAATAGGACCTTAGTATACAATGGCGCCCATGGGCATGTGACCGCCCTTATTTTTCTGAATATTTCTGTTTTTTTTTATCGAAAATTAACTTTGAAGTGGGGAATCTTTCTAATCTTTAATATTTTTCATGTTATTATTTACTTTAATTTTTGACTAGTGTTTGCCATAATATATCTCCGATATTATTGACTTGATTTGGATTCTGTTTATTATTTCTAAAAGCATACGAGTTATTTTATCTGATATCTTTGATGAAAATTTGTCGACTATGGAAAAAAAAGGAGAAGAATTAAAAAAAAAAAAAAAACCGTTTTTTTTTAACAAGTGTATGTCCATAAAATCAGAGGTGGATTACGAAAAAAATGCCCAGTTACTGGGTTGTGGAGGTCAGATAAGCAGTCGCTCCATGTAAATTACTGCTATTCAGCTGCTTACGGTTAGACTGGAACCCGACCCTAAAATAGTTGGGAAAAGGCTAGGCAGATTGAATTCGTTTATTCTGCAAAAATAAAACGCACATTATTCCCAGTATTTAAGCAAAAAAAAGTTAAGATATTAAATCATAAGAAATAATGTCTAGCTTTTCTCGCGAAGTTTTCCTTCAGCGGAAGTCAGTAATTCTTAAAACTTGATAAACGAAGGGATTGAGAACCTTTTGTCTAGAAAAATACAAAAAAAAAGATGATTTAACGTAATACCTTTCTACAGAATACAAAAGGAAGGGAAATGCCCCCGTACGTCTATCTATGTGTCTACATCAAAAACATCTAAACAGATTCGGGTAAACGACGAGTCGTTATATTCCATTGTTGAACACAATGTCACAGGATGACGTCATTAAGTACAAAATGGCGGAGACTTCTCGTCCTTTTGTCGTCGTTTAAGAGCAGTTAAATTGATAGCTTAATTTATAATACCAGAAATGAAACGTCTTTTGTGTTATGATGAAGTTTGGTATAGGAGCATAGTGTTTTGGGGTTCGCTTTTGAAGGGGCTTTGTCTAAAGCAGTTTTTAGACGGTGCCAGACATTTTTAAAAGCTTTTTTAACAACACACACGACTAAAATTAACTTTGCCTTTTAATGTAAATTATATGACTTTAATAAGTATATCTAATAATCAATGTACCATGACGTTGACAAAAACTTGACATGTTAAACTTTTTTTAATTATTTTGTCTTATTGAATGTAAATTGCATGACCGTAATAATTATATTTATTAATGCATTTAAAATGAGTCTGACTAAAACAACAAAAGCAATGGAATGGTCCACCAACAATTAAGAGTGAGATTATATTTTTCATTTTTTATTAATGTAGCCAATAATATTGACTTACATATAAATACTGCACACCACATGGGTAGGTATATTACAGTGATACAATTATCCTAATTGTAAGAACCTGTGACAAACAATAAATTAAAAAATTTGAATTTGAATGATTTTTTGTTTTAAAGGTATGCCGTTCTAATTTTGACGTTCGAAAAGTGCTGATTCTCAGCCTAGTTTGAATAAATGACTTTTGAATTTGAATTTGAATTTTGAATTTGAATTTGCCATAAGCAAGAAAATTGTATCGTGTAGATAAGTTTTTAGACCCTTTCATCATCAAGAAGCGTTTACTGATAAAATTGGCATAAGAGTTTCCTTAAAGTTAGGCTACTAGAATTAAGTTACTTGATTTCTAAATTGATAATACAGTGTACAGCGCAGTGCAGCTCGTGGCTAAGTAATAACAGTTGCACGGGTCGTTCTATCAGGCCAACCTTGCTTGCCGAGATTGGTCCGTGGATCGGTGACCATCTTTACATACCGAGACACCTCAGTTCAGCCGTTGGTCCCGGCTGTCATTCCTGGATCTTCGACAGTCGTTACGGGTTGTCGGAAACCCGAAAGTCGGACAACCAATCTCACCAAGGGGTATCGTATTACCCAGTTACTGGGTTTTCAGATAGGCAATCGCTCCATTGAAAATACTGGTGTTCAGTTGCATCCGGTTAGTCTGGAACCTGGAAGCAGATTGAGTGTGCACTTGTGCGGTGCGGTGCATTTAAAAACCCCTAGGAGTAAAAATAAACTAGATCAACCATTTTTCAGATTATCTAAAGTACATACATCTTTTATGGGGTACTTTGTTAAATGTTAAAACAAAATACCTTGTGATATATTACAATTAAATGAAAGAAAATTTAAAACTCATGTAAAAAGTAAACTTTGTAAACAAGCATATTACAGATTAGACGATTATATCCAAGATAAGAATGCTTGGAAACATGCTGGTCCTGCTCCATAATAGGACAATTTAGAGTCTAGACAAAATCAAACTGGTTGCTTACTTAATAGTATTTATTTTTTATTATATGACATTGATTTTACATCCTGTGATTACTTCCTCACACACTGACTTATTAATTGTAAATTTTTAGTAGATTCGTCTATTTTTACAATGTTTGTGAATATGTGAACACCATGAATCTACCACATAATTAATTTATCTGTCGTTTACTCCACTTTAAATTATTTTTACTTTATACAGTAATTTTATTCTAGGTGCATCGTCTTCACATATAATTATATAAATAATGTACCTATACAAAATATTGTAAAACATTTTAAAAGAGTAACGGTGGAGTTTCTTGCCCATTCTTCTCCATACGAAAACTACCTTTTGGAAGGGGCGGTAGAATCAATACTATAGTTTGTAAATTTTGACGTTCAAAAGCGCCTTCAAGGGCCTATTTGAAATAAATGATTTGACTTTGAAATATTTTACACTAACGATTGTTCAGTCCTGCTTCCAAAACCTAGTGTGTTTTAGTTCAGAATTTTGAATTTTTCTAGTTGTGGCGGCATCGCCACATGCGAACTACGCATCATAGTCCTAACGTCACACAAAATCGTGACGTCACTCAAATCCTACATCGCGCAATTAGAGTTTACATCAAGACAAAGCAAGACACGACACCCGTCTGGTCGGAGGATCCTCCTTTTTCTATAGAGTTACTAGCTTCCGCCAGTGGCTTCACCCGCATGATAATTTATAAATTATAGCTTACTATATTATGCATGTATTATACATTATAAACCTTCCTCTTGAATCACTCTATCTATTCAAAAAAACCACGTCGAAATCCGTTGCGTAGTTTTAAAGATCAGCATACATAGGGACAGACAGCGGGAAGCGACTTTGTTTTATGTATAATGATCTATATAAATATATGAATCCCTATTTCCTTGGTCACAGCATCACGCGTGAACGGCTGGACCAATTTTGCTAATTCTTATTTTGTTGTGTTTGTTATAGTATGGAGATGGTTCATATGATAGGTAGGTGAAGGTAGGGTAGGTAGGTAGGTAGGTATGCAAATAGGTAGGAATGTATGTTGGTAAAGTATGTATGTAGGTAGGGTAGGTAGATAGGTAGGTATGTATGTAGGTAGGGTAGGTAGGTATGTATGTATGTATGTAGGTAAGTGTAGGTAAGTAGGTAAGAAAGAAAGAAAGAAAGAAAATGCGTTTATTGGCATTACAATAAAACAAAACACCTTATAACTAAAAAATAACAAAAACAGAAAACAATTATTATAATGCCAAAAGGGCCTCAGCTCAGCATAATGTCAGATGGCTGCACAAAGTGTGCCACCTGACGCTGATTTTCAGCTGCAACCCACGAGTGCCATACGCTTGAATCTGAAAGACAGGGAAGTGAGTGTCCGATCTAATGAATTACATAATAAATTAAATGTAGTCTTATGTAGTAAAAGATCATCAGACAAAATCAAATAAAATGTTGTGACAGACGTGTGTGTGTGGTGTGTCGTAAAAGAGAAACAAAAATAAATAAATAAAAATACCCATTATCTGTGTCATAAAAACTAAAACTATCAAGGCAAAATAGCATGACTGCATTGTTCTTGTAAGCTATGAAACGGAACGGATTTTGATGCGGATCCTAATAAAGAGAATACCTTCTAATTCATGACAATTTAAGAAATTGATAAAATGTATATAAATTCAAAATTAAACAAACAGTCGGCGGTGACGTTGTGACGTCGTACAATGAGATATTTAAATGATTAATGGTTAATTAAATAATGATTAATTAAAATAAAAAATAATACAATATAAAATAAAATACAAAAACAATAAAATACAATATTGGCATTATATTAATGGCAACATTCCGTTCCGGTAGGTAGGTAGGTAGTTAGTTAGTGAGGGTAGGAGGTGCCCGTAGATAAGTGCTTACCCGTGCGAAGCCGGGGCGGGAAGCTAGTTATATTAGAAAACAAAGTCACTTCCCGCTGTCTGTCCCTATGTAGTGATAGTGATGAGTGAACTTTACACCCTGTTCCTCATACATCATTATTTTAAATGAGTAATCTTAACACACAATCGCACAATCAAAGACAAGTATCTAAGTTATATTGGGCGCTAAATCCGACGTACAGTATTGCACACAATTGAACCACAACAATCTGTTGCATTCCGTTCCTCCAATATATAACGCATTCCACTACTACCTGTGCTTTAACCGACTGTGCAGAATTTAGGAGGTATGCATGCACCAATGTTATATACTGCAGTGTTAGTACTGTAGATAATTTGTGGTCTATAGTACCGGGAATTAATAAAAATACTTATTCGCAGTAAAAACTGTTAATTATATTATGTTTTAGAATTCAATTATACATTTTTATATTCTAATCGCCCGCTCTGACAAGCCGGGGGCGACCGTCTAAACTTTCATCTATTCTAGTTATAAAATTAATTTTTGTTTCGTTTCATCATATCAGCCTATGAATGTTCCCACTGCTGGGACACAGGCCTCCTCTCTGTGAGACGGAGTGGGCTGTAATCTACCACGCGGGCCCAATGCGGGTTGGTAGATGTCATATGTCTTCGAAATTTTGGTTCTAATGCCGGTTTCCTCACGATGTTTACCTTCACCGTTTTGAGAGCAGTGGTGATGAAATTATTTACACAAAGTAAAGCGCCTACTTGGGTTCGAACCCACGACCAACAACCCGTAAGTCTGGGCCGTTACCACTAGGCCATCACTGCTCTCTGTTTCATTTAAGTGCCAACGGATTATTAGAAATTGATGAAAACATTTCTGTGACCAAGTGTGGTTGGTCACAGTTCTAACCTAACCTGACCTATTTCAACCAAGTTGCTAGCAGATTATGTTTTCACCATTTTATTTTACTCTATTGAATTCATAAATGACTCTGCCGGAGTGTAAAGGAGGTGCTGTCCGATAAACAATGTCAATGTCCTGTTGCCGTCACGATGAAGGAACTGATGAACGCTACTGAAGGTACCAACTCGTAGCCCAATTCTGGGCTGACTGTATAAGTTGCCATCTACAGGCTATGAAGAACTCTTTGACTTTGTTAATAACATGTTTGCCCGTCATCCCGGTTACGGCCCTTCAAACCGGAATGCTTTCCCGGACAAACCCGTTCAAGCCCCTATAAAAGAAACATGCTTTTGTTAGGGTTTCAGAGTCAGTAAGTGCCTAACAATACTATATTTTCATTCTTCTAACCCAGTGAATATCTCTCCCTTCACAATTGTTCCAATACATTATAAAAATATGACAAAAAAGAAAATATAATATTACCTTCAATATAACATATTTTTGTCGTAACATTCCAAAATTAAAACCATTTTGTTCTGTCAACCTTTTAGCAAATTGAAAGGCTCTCTCTTGAAATAAATACACTTTAGTGTACGAAAAATGACACAGAGCTTTTGGGAAAAGAAAAAAGACAAACATGTTTCGACGACGACGACGAGCGACGTGTTGTAACTTTTTTTATTAATTTAGGAAGGCTTTCAGTAGTTTTGCTTTATCTACATTACTTTGAGAACAGTGACAATACCGTTCTATATGGAAAAATAATTTTTGTTTATATATTTGTCTGTGAAAGTATTTTAAAGTAAGCAAATGTTCTGCAGATGATATTTAATTCAAAGTCATTTATTTGCTTTATGTAATACAAAAGGTGGTTCTCATATATATATTCTTGTATGATGTGATGACTGATGACTCATTTCACCATATATTGGCAAACAAATATTAGTATTTAAATTAAAAAACACGCTGATTTTAATAAAAATTTTTACAATTATTTAATGGTTGCAAATAAAACAGCATTGAAAATACACAATACATTTCCTTCATTTTCTTTCATACCTTACAAATGCAATACACATTCACAATATTCAATAGCACAAAGAAAAACGCAACGTAAAACACAAAGTATGACTCACGATACGTCCCTTCTTTTGCCCGCAAGTGTACACAAACGTTAATGTTGAACGAGCGAAGAAAAGAGAAAAGCTTACACTCCTTTATGTCCCGCCAGTGTAATGCTGTGTCATTTTAATGAACTGATTGTTACCAAAAACATATACTCTGTTGTTGTTTCTTTATGTAGATTCTTTTACTTGGCGATGCGAACTCTTGCGCGGCGTATGCGAAATTAAAGTTCGCTTTTTGTTTTTTAATTGTTTATTATGGAAATATGTTTTTGTTTTTGTTTAAATCAGTCCCGGAATGTATTGTGTTAAATAGTTAAAATGCAAATGCGGTTGATGGTACATGGAACCTAAACATAACTGGCGAAATGATAGGTGAACTATACACAACACTACACACTCTATACTATTGCTCCTCTGTATCCCTCTATACAGGGTGTTAGGGTAAACACCGTTATCCTTCAAACCAGTGGTTTGGTTTCGTTTATAGAACATAAATTCAATGGAAAATCACAACTTTTTTTTTAAAGATGTACATTTAGAATCGTCACGCAATTCCTAAGGTAGGTATTTTTGCCTGTCTTAAGCCAGGAAAAGGTTGTATATTCATGTGTTGTGTAGGTAGGTAGGACGGGCGGCGATCGATTACGTCACTCGGGCGGGCGCATATCCATGAATTTGCGGACGGTGTCGGACAATAACCTTTTTAATATTGTTAAAGAAAATAACGTAATTTTTTTTTTACTCTGTTTTTTATGTCTATATTTAAGCCAACTACCCATAGTTTGAGTGACAACGGTGTTTACCCTTCCATCCTGTATAAAAAGTATATCTCCTCTATATAAAAATGCGATTGCTGAAGAAGCCGGACGTTTTCGTTAGTACCCGTAAGTCACAGTTTTCAAAACCGCATTATAGTTATGTTCATGTAAAGTTTCCGATGGTTTTTATAAGCTAAAAAGTGACTCACTAAAGTAATATGAACATAGTAGTTCCTTATTTGCCAATACGAGCACTGAATGCTTGCTTCTTCTTCTTCAATGATTGCCCTGAAATAGTGCAATTTTCATTATTCGCCACCTTGGCCTTGTGCTTACAAGGCCAAGGTTTTCAAAAATTAACGATGCTGTACCTACAATAGCGAGCCAAACTGTAAAACAAACTTGACTGCAACTAAAAAGTTCAAAACAAGCTCACTTTTTAAGCAGCCTGATGCAGTTGGTAGCATGAAATCTGAGATTGAACTAAAATAACTGCCTTTGTGTGAGAGCAGTAGTAGTGGCCCACTGGTAACGGCCCCGACTTACGAGTTGTAGGTCGTGGGTTCGAACCCAAAGCAGGCGCTTTACTTTGTGTAAATAATTTCATCACTACTGCTCTCAAAACGGTGAAGGAAAACATCGTGAGGAAACCGGCATGTCTTAGAACCAAACATTCGAAGACATGTGACATCTACCAACCCGCACTGGGCCCGCGTGGTAGGTTACGGCCCACTCCCTCTCACAGAGAGGAGACCTGTGTCCCAGCAGTGGGTACATTAATAGGCTGATGATGAACTGCTTTAATTTCAGAAGTCGGTCTTTGCTTTCGAATTTTCGGATTTTACCACCGACTTCCGAAATTATTTTTGACTTTCGTAGTGTCTTTTTTGGAAGTCGGTTGTTTTTTTTTTTGTAAAAAGTTTTTTTTTATCACAACTTTTTTCTAACCCTCGTATGAAAACATGGTGAACAAAAGAACAGTTAGTTTCTCTTTCAATAATGCGACCCAGTCGACTAGTTCACAGTTCATACTGTATAATATTTTATCCGTCGCTTAATCTGCTGGATGTCGTCTGGCTATACGCCAGGGGAGGTATTCTGGTATTAGCTTCTTAAATATCATTTGATGTCGCGATGGCCCAGTGGTTAAGGCCTCACCCCTCATTCACGAGGTTGTGGGCTCAATCCAAGTACCAATGTGACTTTTTCAATTCATAATGTACTTTCTGAGTTTATTTTGGACATTACTGGCATCGGTAAAGGAAAATATCGTGAGGAAACCTGGACTTATATGTAATATAAGTCTGAAATTGCCAACCCGTCTTGAGCAAGCGTGGTGATCAATGCTCGTGCCTTCTCTGTATGAGAAGAGGACCTTGCCCTGCAGTGGGATAGTAAAAGTCTGGTGAAAAAAAAAGACCTGTGGCACTCGGGGACTGCCGCGGTAAAGCTATTGCATAGTTTTTATATTGTAATTGACCGAGCGAGCGTAGCGAGTGAAGCGTCTCTGCATCATCTTTCGTGTGTCAGTTTGTACGTACTCGTGTACAGGTCGTATTTTACAACCGATCTGGATGAAACTTGGCATACAGGTATTATGAATTTTTTGTAATTTTTTTTCGTCGGGGATTTTTGATTGGAGGGGTACTTCCTCCAAAATGGGGCAAAAAGGGGGCTACTGGATATCTCCGCCTTATGAAATCCGTTTTCGATGGTTCTTTTTACCCGACTGCCCCAGAAGGAGGGTAATGTTTTTCGAGAGTATGTATGTATGTATGTATGTATGTATGTATGTATGTATGTATGTATGTATGTATGTATGTATGTCTACTTCTTTGGCACGCTCTGTAGCCTAAACGGCTTGATGGATTTTAACATATGAGGTGTCGTTAGATTTGTCTTAATTGTAGAAGTGTCATAGGCTATATAATATATATATATTGCATCTGCAAATATAAAAAAAAGGAGGGGAAGGTTTTTTTACCCGACTGCCCCAGAAGGAGGGTAATGTTTTTCGAGAGTATGTATGTATGTATGTATGTATGTATGTATGTATGTATGTATGTATGTCTATTTCTTTGGCACGCTCTGTAGCCTAAACGGCTTGATGGATTTTAACATATGAGGTGTCGTTAGATTTGTCTTAATTGTAGAAGTGTCATAGGCTATATAATATATATATATATTGCATCTGCAAATACAAAAAAAAAGGAGGGGAAGGTTTTTTTTAAAATAAATTATAACAATATTGGTATTAAATAAAAGCTAGTAATGAGTCAATTACAAATTTAGATATCGCCGTCCCCGGAGAATAAAACAATAAAAACAAAAACGCAACTTTTCAGGAAAAATAAAAAACATGCATGTTTTCGTCAATTGCTCCATAAATAACGGACGTCGTAGAGAGACGATTTTCAGCTTTGAGAAAAGGTTATTTTTTATGTTCATTTCATTTAAAATTATTAAAATTAGCAGCCCACCGGTATCGGCAACAGGGTTCGAGCTACCGGTGATCAGGTCTCTAGAGAGGAACCTCCTCTCTATGCATGCCGTGTCCAGGAAAACAGTTTTCTGAGTTAAGCCCAGCCCAGCCGCGCAATGAGAGCCTCCTGAGGTGTTGGTCGAGGCTCTCCGCTATTAGGCCATTACGCTGCTCCCACATCTCCGCCGCGAAACCGTGGCAGCGGAACCGCTGAACCAATTCCGATGCCAATTCCGCTGCGAAACATGTCCACATTATGTCGCGAATCTATGCGGAACAAACGCGGAACCGCAAAAAACCGGCGGACTGCGTGCGGAGGTGTAAACGGCTTCCCAGCAGATCGGCGAAATCACGCGAGAAAGAGATAAAATCATAATCAAATCTGTACGATAGAGCAGGCAGTTTCGCTTCCGTTTCGCCTTTCGTACAACGGACAAGTCATGGCGGAATTTTTGCGGTTCCGCTGCCACGGTTTCGCGGCGGAGATGTGGGAGCAGCGTTAACCGTAACGGCTATCGATACAATGATTGCAGAATCCACGTCCTACATGTCGACAACCTCGTGTGCTAAGTCAATACTTGATTTTCGCGATCACGCGATTCTCGTCATGAGGGATAGTGATATCAACAATCATTGCACGGTGCTCTCGTCAATCTATCACCACAATATTAAGCTTATTGGTTACAATAGTCCTGTCAGTGATGATAGATCGATTCCAGTACAATGTAGTAATACCATTCTCTAAAACAGGGTCGGGCACATACTATATTATGTAATGTGTTCTGTAGTATGGTACTTCGGACTCCACAAGATTGTACTGCAAGGCAAGTTACTGGTGGATAATGCTAGCGAATAGATTGTGTCTGTGCAAGTACTCGCCGTTAGCAAGACGAGTACAACCGGAAACAATATGTCGGATTGATTCACCGGGATGATGGCTTGCCGTTAGCAAGACGAGAACCACCGAAAACAATATGTCGGATTGATTCACTGGGACGGTAGCCTGCCCGACAGATGTCAAGCGTACCGTCCTTGACAATGTATTTCCGATAATTATTCATCATGATAACCTCGTCTATAATCGCACAGACAAAACCTTTGGTTTCCCCAAAGAGTTCGCCGAATGCAGCCAGGATACAGACGCCAAAATGTCTACACCAGGCCCATGGAGAGCCCAGAAAAAGCTTCCGTGAAAATTTTTTCCTTGCCATACTTCCTTTCGATCGTTAGTATCAAGTGCTGTAGGTTGGCGCCAGCGCCATGTGGAGCGCGGTTGTGGAGGGTTTCAGCGTTTATTAAACCTCAACCCCCATACTTTTACGGGATGTACAGTCTCATCACTGATGACCGTGGGTGATGCATCTGATATGCCGTCAGCAATGTACGGACCTTCCTATCCAGAGCATCTAAATTATCCATGTTACTTTATTGTTATTGTTTGCTAAGTACTATTTACACACACATTTTAATAAAAAATAGCAAAATTATATATTAACTTAACTAAAACTATTCACAAACTAAAATATAGCATCGAAAAATTCATCCGCATCGCTGTCGACTGGTAATGTACCCAAGAGACTGGCCGCATTGCCACGTTGTATGGCAATGCTTAGCCTCTGCCCGAGGTAAAAACCAGCCCTTGGGTCACGGGAAGTGTCAAATAGCCGTTTTGAAATTTCTTTAAAGAGGCTGTGAGCACTCGGACCCCACGGCCCGAGGGTTTCAACCCCAAACGGCTCGAAAATATAATTACCAATAAGGTTATTATACTTACGCCGCTTGAGGTTTTCTGCAGCCGCAGCAGCAGCACCAGCACAGCACGCCGAGCCAGGAAGATGGGATGGCGCAAGAGTGTCGACACAGGTGGCATCCCACACTAAAGGCCTACCCACCTTCCATGGAAATAAAGACATACCGTCCGGTCTCTTGCCATCGTCGCGTGCCAAGCCATTAGGTTCTAATACAGCTGGAACGCCGGCGGTAACAAGAGCTCGTCGGATGATGTCGTTAATGTTCGCGTGCCGCGCTAAGCGACCCGCACTTCGGCTGCAAGACAGGCCGTGATGTCCGAGACTATTGACGACTTCGGCACAGTGACAGCGATGAGGAGAACAACATGGGGCTCCTAATCGTAGGGAAGCAGCGAGGCGAAAGGTAGTGTCGTCGAACAAAGTGCCTATGTTCGACGACGGTAGTGCATGAAGCAACAGACCCGATTCCCACTTACCCACGGCTAGCAGGCGCGCACGCTCCGCAGTGGTAGCAGAAGTGTTAAGTAAATTGTTCTGTACTACTCTGCAGAGCGGCTCATCCCACCGTCTTTGGGAAGATGGATAATCAGGTAGATTTGAGTTCGGGCAAGCGAGTCTCCAGGCATCCATAGCCTCGGTGAAGCACGGCACATCAAAATTAATCAGTGTGGAGGCTAGAATTTGCCTGATTAATTTCTCAGTGCCGTGGACCGAGGATATGAAAGCCGGTAAACTAATACTAGAAATTTTGCGGACGCCGAGGCCTCCCATACGAATGGGAAGAGTAGCTTGCGCCCAAGCTCGGTCGTCCATGGCCACATTTAAAATTGAAGTTAATGTGTGACGGATAATTTGGTCCATTTTTTCTAAAAGGTGGGTGTGCTTCCATAAATGGGAAGCTCGAAGAAAATATATTAATTTAGGGCCGAAACAGCAGTAACGAATTAGGGTGATGGCCGAATGCATATTAATTTCTAACAATCTTTCCGAAACGTCGTTGAAATTTTGTATTTTTTCCTCAATGAAAACGGGAAAGGAATTCTCGAAGATTGGGGACCCAAGGAGACGAAGAGAGCTTTTTTCAATAATTTGGATTTCAGGAGCTATTGCGTTAAATTTGGGAAGTGTCCGTTGTCTGTCAGTACTGTCCGCTAAGTATAGTTCACATTTCGAAAGGTTGAGATCAAGGCCAATGGAATGGAGTTCGTTTTTTAAGAATTTTAGGTCATTTAAAACAGTTTCTACATCGCCTCCCAGGGTTCCATCATCAAGATACCAAACATTAAATTTGGAATTTAGCCGTCGAATAATAGGGTGAATGGCTAAACTAAAAATCACTGGCCCGAGGGGGTCACCTTGTTGACAGCCAACAGCAGATTCCAGAAGGTTGTCCCGATACAGTAATTTAGAAGGGTGTCTGTAACATTGCCAAAGGAAACTATAAATTTGGGGTATTTCTTTTTTAGTTTCTGCCAGCAAGGTGTCCCTATTAACTGAATTGAAGGCATTCTTTATGTCAACCTTCAGGATGACCTCTCCTTTACCAGAATTTAGGTAGGTCGACAAGGCGTGTACGGCAGCCTCACAGCCCCCTTTGGAGCCGTAGCCTAGCTGCAGGGGCTGGAATTTTTCCGAAACCACCTCACCGTAAAATTTGCAACAAATTTTGGCTGCCATACGACGGTATGTGGTTCCCACGGCAATAGGACGAATGCCGCCATCCCTCTTGCGCAGGGCACATAGATTGGCCCCGTACAGGACATCGATGACGGCTTCGTTCACCTTGCCGGAGAGCATAAGGTTAATCAGAGCCGTAAGTTCCTTCAAGAGTAACTCACCAGCTGCCCCGGCGCCTGAACAGATAAGGTCCTTAAGATGCTGAGGACTCAGGCCGTCGAGGCCGCCAGCGGAGCCGCTCCGGAAAGAACAAACGGCTGTGACCAACTCTCGACCTGTAATGGTGAGGGAGTGATTATCCGGATCTGGGGGGTCGGGAAAAGAAAGGCCATCCGCTGGGGCAGGGTGTTTGCTCTCCAAAGCTGCGAGTGTTTCTGGAGAACACGGTGCCACCACATCACTACTAAAAAGAATCCTGGCTGCTCCGCTAATGTCACCTTCCCCTAACTTGGATTCCACTAAATGAGTTATACCTCTTGAAGAGGTATATCTCTGTGTCGGTAATTTTGAATCGAAATCATGATCCGAAATATTACAGTTTTCTTTAATTTGTGCAGTTAATGTCTTTTTGGTTGCCAAATTCTTTTGTACGTGTAGAATTCTGTAAGGGAAGGTGAGCAGCTGTTCCCAAGCACTTTGCGAGTTCTCCTGGGTGGCAAGACGAACACAACCTGTAAGGTGTTGTGCCACAAGAGGTCTAGCACCGCGGGGAACTCGCTTCAAAACGGGTACAGAGTTTTTGAATTTAGAAAGGGTTTTCCAAAACGGGTCAACATTGGATGTAGCTGGTGTTGTAGGTGTAGATGTTGAGGCGGGGTCTGAGGTGAGTGCATTTTGTGGTCTGTGTACCTTACCAATATGCACATTCAGACCCCGCTTACCTTTAAAAAACCGTGCCTGGGTACACAGGGAACATCTCTCCAGGATGCTCAGCGATGTCGAAGGTTGACATGCACTGCCACTATCGTCCACCACATCGCTGCTGCCACTGAGCATTAATCTAATTATCCATTCGTCTGAATCTATTTTAGTATGCCGAAAGAATACATCAAAACCAGCATGAGCCACCGTTTAAGGCACGCACCTAGTTTCCGTCTGATAAAAGACTACCTATTTAACATTTATTCAGGCGGCCAAAGCAAAGAAGCGCTTCCTCAAGGTTACATGTCGGCAGCAGTGATGCCTTATGCTTTCGACAGTCAACAACACACGCAAATACTTGTAGGTTTCGGTTGAGGAGTGTGATCTTAGATGAATGGAATCCGAGAGTTGGATTCCCACGGATTCCGTAATCCCTCTCGCTTTACATGCATGACTGCTTATTATTCCACACCAAATTCCATTGTGATGGCGCTACTGAACGTTTCTGCTATCTTCAGCAGCTCCATCAGTTGCAAATTGTTGGGGGCAAAGAGTTTCAAGTCATTTATGTAAAGGAGGTCAGATATCACCTGACCACCTCTTCTCAACTGATAGCCGATACTTGTATCTCTCTTGAGACTCTAGCCTTGTGCTTAGAGGTTTCAAGGCTAAGCAAAACCAAAGCGGACTCAAACTATCGCCCTGAACCCGCTCAGTCCTGGTCGTTTCATCAATCCCCCGGATCTGTCGACATCTTGGATACAGAAGGACCATCCTCCACTGCCCCATACACGACATCAAGAAGATGTGTAGAGTTGCGTCTATTTTGTGCAACTTTAGCACCCTAATGAGCTATGTATAGAGGACTCGGAGGCACCCAGTCATAGGCCTCCCTATGAAAGAAGCACGTAACGAAACAGAATCCAGGAACTTAACTTATATTGCGTTTGTGTAAAATCTAAGTGAAGGAAGAGGATGACAATATGTCTTACTTTTCAAAACCATAAAAGTCGTTTTACTATCACAACGAAGCGACTGAATGGTTTTGAACGAGAATAAAATGATAAATGCATTTATAATAATAAATGCATTTATTATTTTATTCTCGTTCCGTTTATAATGATAAATGCATTTATTATTTTATTCTCGTTCCGTTTATAATGATAAATGCATTTATCATTTAAAAAAAAATCGACTAGATAATGATCTAGTCGTAATTTTTTTCACGAGGGTATAATTCCCGACCGAGTTTTCACGAGAACATAATTCAGAATTATGTTCTCGTGAAAACTCGGTCAAATATTATCAAAATGTATTCCGATTTGTTAGTATGCTAACAAATCGGAATACATTTTGATAATATTATATTAACACTTTAGGTATTCTCGTAATTTAAGGCCTGTGTTAAATCTTTGAATAAGTACTATTGTAATATTTAGTAAATTCGTAAATAACGTATAAAAATTACCAAACAATTTGAGAAGATGTATTTATAGCACTCACAGATCCCAAAATTGACATAATTTACACTAAAACTAAGATAATGGCAGTTGTCATTTTTTTCTCCAGGGACGGCGATATATTAAAAAGCTTGAAATAAAGAACATTATTAAAAAAACAAAAAACCCGACTGCAAAAACACATAACTGAAAAGAGAAAAACAAGCATTATAATCTATAGAATTTTAGTATCGCAGGCGGGGACAAACAAAACTTACACCGTATTTCCGGTTATTAGTTTGTCCCCGCCTGCGATACTAAAATTCTATAGATTATAATGCTTGTTTTTCTCTTTTCAGTTATGTGTTTTTGCAGTCGGATTTTTTGTTTTTTGTTTCATTTGAAAGAAAGTAACTTTAAGATAGTCTCAAAAAAAATTGGTAAAGATCTGATCAGGATCTTCGGCATGATGAGCAGAATACCTCCTCAAATGCAGTAAATTGCTCGCTATTTATTCAAACCTATTTGTTAATTTTTCTAGCTGGCCTACAAATTTTTTACTCATAATTTGTCTGGTTTTTTGGGTTCTGTAGTACACAATAAACTGATTTAGTTTTGCCATGTCCGTCTGCCTGTCTTTCTGTCTGTCAGCGGCTTAGCTCAGAGAATCTTAGTACTAGAAAGCTGTAATTTGGTAGGTATAGGTCTATACTATCAATCACGCCGACAAAGTCGTAAAATAAAATCATGATTGTTTTTTAGGGTACCTCCTCACCCTACACGTAATTTTTTTTCTCGTTTGTCCTGTGTTATGGGGTAGCGTGTGTGTGTGTGAAAACGTTTGTCACCTCTGTCGGGACGCGGTTTGCGACCGTGTAGCAGGCACTTAAGCCTCAAGCTAAGCGGTTAATTTTTCCCAAAAAGTTTGTGCTCGCGAGGTCTACTGTTTATTTATTTATTATTTATTTATTTAAACTTCTCGCACACATTGAGGTACAGAGGCGGACTTAATGCCTTAGGCATTCTCGCACTGTTCGCAGAACTACTAGTTTTACTTTTGACTTAGGAAAGAGTAAAACTCGCCGTGCTACTTAAATCACTGGTGTATACCTGTGTTCACAGAAATCAAACGAATTTAATGCTAGAGTTAAATATATTTCAATAAAACAAACAATCACTTCTGTGAAAATATGTCGATTGAGATTTATTATTAGCCTGCAATCTTAACTGAAAATAAGGAATAACTGAATAAGCAGTGTTGTAACTGATACACCGCTGACATCTATCCCCATATAGCCGAAATTTGTCCGGAACTAAAATTGGGCACTACAGGGTCTTCTGTATAGATACCTCGTACCGTTATATCTCCTTATATGTAGCCTCCCATGTTGGCTCGATTTGAAGCATTTTTCGTCGGTAAATATTGTCGTACTTCAATCGTCGTTCAAATGCATGCGTGCATATTCCAAGCGTGCTGGCTTATGAGCATCAGTCAATTTAGTTTGCGTGTTGTCTATAATGCAATCCCATTGAGTGTAAGGCGTTTCTTATTACTCTTGGACAAACTTCATATATTTCAGCATAATAATTGGTTGACACAAAATCGTTATCTTCATATTATCGTCTCATGTCAGCTCTTTGTTCAGCACTAAGGAAGGGGCGGCGACCAGAATTATGACGATGATCAATTAGTTCACGTTCTTTATTCACGAAACTATAGGTTTATGGTAACTGAAATAAGAAACATAAGTTTGAGACTTGATATCTTCTAAATATAACAGATCTATATTTTCTTTCACTATTTTTTCGTGACTTTCTTCATTAATAATAGCTGCTCTTTCTTGAATATTTAAATTTCTCGGCATTGTAAAATATTAACCCGAATACAAGAGTGACAATGGTGACATTGACAGGAACTGTTATTCACAATTACAGTTTTTAAAACTTGACACAACGTAATGGCCGGGAACATCAAACTAATAAAAAGGTTTTAATTTAACTATTAATAGTCAAGGATCATTCGCATCAGTCATATCGTACCCAAAAATTAAAGTGCCGGCCAGAGAAAAAAAATGCTATTTTCTTATGGGCAATAACATGCTGAACATTTTTTTATACTACAACGAAAGTCTTCAATTAACCCCCTGGCTGCTATTTGAGTTTGAAAGTAGGTACCAAGAATCATAATTTTTGGCAACAATATGTTGGACATTCGGTTAAAAACGCAAATATGTATTGCCTATGGCAGAAATGGACATGCATGCATGGCATGCATTGAGCGTTAGGTAAAATAAGGTATGATAAGTATACGAGAAAAGGATTGAGGGAAATGTTTTTATCATATAATAGCAAGTTGCTAGACACTGTCCTAGCAACCGGCTACTGAAAATCCTTTCTTAAGCCCCCCGAGGCCCATCTCACTTCTGAGCCATGAGCTGTTTCCAAGTCTCATCACGAACCGTCTCGCGCGCTGGTTGACGACTGCCAGCCTCCCGAATAAGCCGGATTCCGTAAACGATTTAGCACCTTAGACCACATACATACGCTGCGGCGGGTTATACTGATGATCGAAGAGTATCACCTGCTTCTCCGCTTAGCGTTTGTGGACTGCAAAAAAGCCTTTGACTCGATCGAGACTTGGGCTGTACTGCAGTCTCTTCAACGGTGCCAGATTCGCTATTGGTAAATTGAGGTGCTGCAGTATCTATATGAAAACACTACTACTCACAACGCTAGTTACGGTTTGGTCCGACTCCAGGACCAGACCTCGAAACCTATCCTTGTGTAGCGAGGTGAGGTGAGACAGAGCGACGTTATCTCTCCGAAACTATTCATCAGACTGTCCAGTTAGATAGGTCCAATTTTGAAAAAGAGGTCAATCGTCGCATCAGACTCGGCTGGGCAGTGTTCGGGAAGCTAAATATCATCTCGTCTCACATACCGCAGTCGAAACCAGTGCGTGTTGCCACTAGTTGCCAGTGATAACCTATGGAGCTGAAACGGTGTTGCACTCATTGGGCCTCATTAGAAGGCTGAAAGTCGCTCAAAGGGCAATGGAGAGAGCTATGTTGGAGTTTCCCAGATGACGTGATCGAATCAGAAATGAAGAGATTGGCAGGAGAAGAAGAATTGACAAACTTATATGGCAGTGGGCAGGGCACATTGCTCGTAAAACAGATGGCCGATGGGGCCAAACGGTTCTTGAGTGGCAACCACGTACCAGAAGACGAAGCGTTGGAAGGTCTCCCACAAGGTGGAAGTTCCTGAGGTGGAGGAATCCGCTGGATGCGAGAATAACAGAACCGGTCGAAGAGGCGATATTTGGGGGAGGTATATGTCCAGTAGGGGAAATCGTCCAGCTGAAATGATGATGATGAAGAGGTAGCCAGGTTGTGTCTGGTTTTAAACATTAATGTAATGTTCGAAACATTTTAAGTTAAAATATGATTTTTGTATTTTGAAACTTAAATAGCAGCGAAAGGGTTAATTGTATACTCTCATTGTAATAGTAAAAAATGTTGAGGGTGTTATTTTCCATAAGAAAATCGTATTATTTTTTTCTGGCCGGCACTTTAGTTTTTGGGTACAAAATGTTCGACACTTGAATGATGTCCTTTGAACTTTATTGTCAAACAGATAAACATAATTTTCAATACAACACTCTCGTATCATTCGTCTAAGTAAATTTGAACTTTGTTGTCAAACTGTAAAACATAATTTTCAATACAACACTCTCGTTGATCATTCGTCTAAGTAAATTTGAACTTTGTTGTCAAACAGTAAAACATAATTTTCAATACAAAACACATTTAGAGTGTTTTGTTTCTCAGTCATTTTCGTTACGAAATTTCTGGATTAGGTCTCCACGCTCAAGGCCCGCGATAGAAGCTATGCAATAGCTTAACAAAAACATATTTCATTTAATACCTGGTAAATTTTAGAAAACTTGGGTATAATGTTTTTGTTTATGATATTTATTCTTACTTTGTGAAGACTCAGTCCTTTCAAAGTAAAGTTTGAATTAGCGGTCTCACGCTCCCTTGAACTGATCCTTGTTCAATAAGTAGCCTAGGTGAAGCGGCGATCTTCACAAGATGGCTGCCAGCCACCAGCAGCTGCAGATTGGCTGAGGATTGAATAAAATTTCGTGGGATTGGAGAGGTTTCAGCAATCAATATAGCCTTTTCCCAACTATTTTGGGGTCGGCTTCCAGGCCAACTGGAAGCAGCTTAACACAGGTATTTTACATGGAGCGACTGCCTATCTGACCTCCGAAACCCAGTTACTGGGTAACACGATACCCTTTGGTAAGACTGGTTGTTAGACTTTCGGGATCCTGACGACCCGTAACGACTGTCAAAGATCCACGAATGACAGCCAGGACCAAATGGCTTAACGTGCTACCGAGGCACGGAGGAGTTCGGTATGTAAAGATGGTCACCCACATCCACGGATGAACCCCGGCCAGCGACCGTTCGTGATGGATCGATCTGTGCGGCTGTTATTACTTATTGTTTATTTTCAGCAGTAGACAGCTGTTGGCTGGATTCATAATAGCCATACGCTACATTGTTCTGTTGTGCTATAATGTAAATGTTCGCGGGAGGTCACCGATGAGGTGAACCGAACAAATAAAATCCGCGGTTGGAGGCCCTGTCATGCGCCAGACTGTCATGTAACAGAACCAGATGGAGGGAGATCGTGAGGCGGGCAACGACTACACCTGCAGTTGAACACAGTTCATTGTGACCACGACCGTTCTGTCAAGAGCGAAACGAAGCAGAAGAAGAATTATGTTCTAGAATCTTTCACGTGTCATTGTCCTAAGCATTAGTTCTTTGCCTTTGTAATTCTAAATCATATCAGCTCGACACCGTGGGTTCTGCTAAACATGGTCCCTAATTACTTCAGCATTCACTACTATACCAAATAAAAGTACTAACAAATCGTGCCTATCCTACTAATTCAGTTTCCAGGATATATTACTAGTTTCTACATCGACCTAATTTATTTAGGGTACTTCAGATAAACCAGTTAAGGCTACCAATCTACTATCCTGGAGCTTGTTATGAAAACATTCCGGATTAACGGATATAGGCTCTTCCAAATTACGGACGGCTCTCCTCGGAGAGCTGGTATTAAGAATTATGTTAGAACATGAAGTTGTTTGCTGTTTTTATGATCTAATAAGGAAGTTTCTTAATATTTTGAGGGATTTTGAAACTTAATTATTCGGAAAGGAATCAGGGCGATTCATTATTAATATTCTAGTTCGCTAGTTAGCCACATCTCATATTTCCATCAGTAATAACAGAGAAATATTTGACATTTGTATTTCCGACGTTGCCAACTTTCAGAATAAACTGTGTTATTAACGCCAGGGCCATGACATAGGGCGGTCCGTCTTGCGGCATGGGGCGCCGCCGCGCCGCTCTCCTCTGCGCTAGTCGCACCGCGGCGACTCATGGCAGGCTCTAAATAACTTCTAGTAGGTATTTGTTCTCGCTGCGGTCGCAGACGCAAGACGAAGGTCGCGCGCGCGGTGATGTCGTGGCCAAAGGTTATGGAGTAAAATTTTTCCTCCAGTTTATTCTAACTACCACGTTTTTCAGAATAACCTCCTTTTTAAAGAAGTTATCAGCAAGCATCGCTCACCACAAACTTTGTGCTCATTAAGAGCTTCAGATTGAACCGACTCAGTTAGTAAGTTCTTATCTGATAACATTTGCAACAATGCGAACGGTTTTAACTATTACCAACTAATTAAAGTTGATCGCTTAGTTCCGCGGAACTAAAAGGAGGGGGAAGTTTTTAATGTCTGTGAATTTGTCGGTTTTTGAGCTTCTAAACCTTGTTGGTTAATCGTTATAACTTTTGATACGGATTAATACTTACGACTTTTGGGTTTCGTTAGTTGGGCAATTCCAAAATACACACGTGAGCTAAATTAAAAATATTGGTTAACTAGCTGCCCGCCCCGACTTCGCACGGGTGGCACTAAGTACTTATCTACTCAACGTTTAAACCTTCCCTTCACTACGACTAACATTTCAAAACCAAAATCAGCAAAATCGGTCCAGCCGTTCTCGAGTTTTAGCCATACTAACGAATAGCAAATGATTTTTATATATAAGAAGAAGATAAGACGATCCTTTAAACCTGCAAAACTGGTCACACTTCCCATAATGCATTTTTATTTCCTTACGTAATTTCCTCATTTTACTGCTCTATCCATAGGGATAGAGCAGTAAAATGAGGAAATATCGAGTAAGGTATCAAAATGAAGGATTTTGAAAGGTGATTACAAAAATATACCTACACAAATTATGTTTAAATGTAATTTGGAATGAGAAATGATAAAAAACTTTTGGAATGAGAAGTGATAAAAACTAAAAAGCTGAAAATAAAACAAGTACTGAATTTAAAAATCTAAAAAACCCGACTGCAAAGACAGAACTGAAAAGAGAATAAAAACAAGCATTATAATCTATATATTTTTTTGTATTGCAGGCAAACAAACAAAAAAAAAGGTCATATTTCAGGATAATGGTTTGTCCCGCCCGCAATACCAAAATTCTATAGATTATATTGCATGCATTTTTTTGGGATGGGTAAAAAATGTTAAACTCGCGTCAGGAGACCGTAAGATCCATTGCCTAGCAACTGACGAAGTAAATGTCAGTAAATATCAAAATAAATAGTCTATGACATTTCGTAAAGTTTGTGAGGTAAGAAATTTTACCCATATTAATGGGTAAAAAAAAGCAGTCAAAACATACTTCATGAAAAGTGTTTATTCAAAAATGCACAACGTTAATGTTCAAGTTTTCACTTCTGCCGGTGCCGGCAGAAGTGAAAGAGTGTAACCCGTTGGTTTTTAAGCTATTGCATAGCTTCTATCGCGGGCCTTGAGCGTGGAGACCTAATCCAGAAAATCCGTAACGAAAATACCTAAGGAGAGTGTTTTGTATTGAAAATTATGTTTAACTGTTTGACAACAAAGTTCAAATTTACTTAGACGAATGATCTAAGGAGAGTGTTGTATTGAAAATTATGTTTAATTGTTTGACAACAAAGTTCAAATTTAATTAGACGAATGATACGAGAGTGTTGTATTGAAAATTATGTTTAACTGTTTGACAATAAAGTTCAAATTTACTTAGACGAATGATCCTTGACTATTAATAGTTAAATTAAAACCTTTTTATTAGTTTGATGTTCCCATTACGTTGTGTCAAGTTTTAAAAACTATAAATGTGAATAACAGTTCCTGTCAATGTCACTGTTGCTACACAATGTGTTTGCTATTTCTTGTATTCGGGTTAATATTTTACAATTACATAAGTTGATAAAAAATGCTGCTTTGCCGCGGCAGTCCCCGAGTGCCACACGTCTTTTTTAATTCTCATTTCATTTATGTGTTCTTGCAGTCAGGTTTTTAAATTTATTTTTTTACTTTTATTTTACTTGACCTACCTTTGAATGGCGAACTCGATATTTTGTTAATCGTTCTTCTGTTCATCAATTTGTACGGCGTCAAGCTTCGACTGACTGCGACTTTGTCCACATACAACCTGGCAATTGTGTAGCTTTCTACCAGTAAAAGATCTTTTCTAATCGGATCAGAACTTCTAGAGATCACCTTTTTACAAACATACATCTAAACAAACAATTTACCTCTTTATAATATAACTTTAGATAAAAACCTTTAAGATGGAATCCTTCTTAGAAAACAGCATCAATTAACAAGAAAGGCTATCCTTATTTTATGGCATCCAACACAATAACGATGCTGCAATCGATTGAATCTTCATCAAGGATAGACTTTTAGCTCTATAGTACTCCTAAGACTTTAGCTAGACTCAATTTCAGAGACAATATTCTAGTAGATTGACAATCTAGTAAAGTGATAGTTGTTCTAGTCCTACAATTTAAGGGTTTGTACACACTGCGAAAGAACCTAATCTGCGTTCGCAAATCATTTGCAAAACATGTAAACAAACACGAGTTTTATTAAAAACAACTGTAATGCCTACACATAAGGTTCAGTTTGCGCTACAACATCATATTTTTTTATAACTTTTTCAACAGTACTAGTCGGTCTAAAATGAACTTTATTTACACGAACCTAAAGTTGATCTTTGCCTAAGTGGAAAACTCGTCTTTGTTTACATGTTTGGCAAATAAATTACGAACGCAGATTACCTAAGTAGCTTGGGAGTACAATGGCGGAATGAAAAGGCCGAGGGCTTTAAAGTTTTTAGGCCATGAGACATATTTCCCTTCTAGCTCTATAGTACTCCTTAGATTAGGCTAGACTCAATTTCAAAGACAATATTCTAGTAGATTAGTGACTGTTTTCCTAGAATTGTGTTTAGGGTATGTGCACATTGCAAAAGTATGTGCGTAAGCAGCTCGGGGGGACAGTGACAGGATGTAAGGGCAAACACTTTAAGTAAAGTTTCTGAACCGTGCATGACACTTATCATATTACTGACTAGCTGTTGCCCGCGGTTTCGCCCGCGTGGTTCTTCGACCGCCGCTGTCGAAGATGCCCTACATTTGTACAAAGTTGCACTCTATAGGCCAAAGAGCCGCAGTTTGATGACCATTGTCTTAAATCATCATAAATCATATTTTAAAAATAATATATTAAGACTGTTAATTATTTAATTAAACCATGTTTTTGTAAAACTCTTTATTAATTACTTGTTATTTAACGGAATAATACCACATGATTGTTCAATCAATCTGCCAAGCCTTTTCCCAACTATGTTGGGGTCGGCTTCCAGTCTAACCGGATACAGCTATACCAGTATTTTGTATTCCTGACTCCTGACTCCTGACATACATGTCCATCTAGTTCAGGAGTCGGAGGATTCAAACAAGTTCCTGTAACATATTATGTCAATAAAGAATGATTTGATTTGATATGGAGCGGCTGCCTATTTGACCTCCACAACCCAGTTACTGGGTAACACGTTACCTCTTGGTAGGACTGGTTGTCAGACTTTTGGGTTTCTGATGACTACCCGTTACGACTGTCAAATATCTACGAATGAAAGCCGGGATCAAAGGCTTGATGTACTTTCCGAGGCACGGAGGCTCGATGTATTATGAATGGTCTGGCAAAAATAGCTTAACTGATTGTTATTAAGGGGGACGTGCTAAGGTAGCCCGAAAAATTCAATTTTTCTTACGTTTTTTGCAATTTGCAGGTCAGTATCAGGTTGAATGTTGATTAAAGTTTGATTCGCGGCCGAAACAAACACGGCTTTACAGAATTATAAGCATTAGAATCAACAATACAACTCCATAAGATAGTTTAATCCCCAAATGTCATGATTTCATGAAATAGTCATTCAATAGGATAGATAACATCACAGATATAAATCTAACTATAAATCTGTGGATTAAATGAACCTATAGAGTTGTATTGATGATTTCTGTGACTATAATTCTATAAATAAACATTTGATACGGCCGCGAATCATATATAGATCAACATACTACGAGTATACTGACCTGACCTGATACTGACCTGTAAATTACAAAAAAACTTAAGAAAATTTGAATTTTGCGGGCTACGCTGACGCTTTCGCCTTAATTAAAATTAAATGAACTTGTAGCACCGTTAAAACGTAGCATGTTGCCTTATTTATTTCCGAATTTAAACAACATAGTCCCCTCAAAGCCCTCCAGTCAATACATAATTTAAATCTTCCGTTGATGGATGGTTCCGTTTACCAGCAGATTGACGTAGGCTTAGCCCTGTCTAGCCTGAACGACAGGCTAAGTTATTGCTTCTAGCCCCGACGCGTTGATGAATTGACTGGAACGACAGCACTTCGACGAGATTATGTTTCGTACTTGGTAGTCTATTAAATTGATTTAAAAAAAGTGGTGTGCTAATCAATCTATACAACCATGGGGTCTCAATTTGAACAAATTATAATTAGTCTTGAAAAAAAGATCATAGATGGCATAGGTAACAATTATGAAATTAACAATCACTAAAAAGCGATAAACGGAAGATTTTGGCTGAAGTAAGATTAGTAAAAATCAAAACTTCCTTGTTTAATGCTGATTTATCTATTGTAACTCATAAATCTCGTATTTTCAACAAAAAAAGATAAAACCTTTTTGTTTAGGGCTCTTTGCAATAGATGGCGTTTTACTCAATTTGTCATAACTGTACCACATAAATACGCTTAGCCAGTCAATAGCCCGACTAGGGAGGTGTCATTTCTTTGTATGGGATTGGGTATCTGTACGTAGTATTATATTATCTGTGTATACAACATACAAGTAAATAAAATTGAAGTGTCTGTCAAAATAACAGCTTTTTACTAAATGCCTATGAAAGTCTAAGTCGTCTATGAGTGGTCGCAAGCGCTACTGCTGAGCATGAGGTCCTGGGTTCGATTCCCGGGTCGGGCAAAGTGTTATTGGGTTTTTCTATCTGGAATTTCTCAGTAGCAGCCTGGAGTCTGGATTTGTGTTCAGGATGGCAATAGGCTCGCCCCCTATTACATGGGACTTAAACATAACTGGCGAAATGAGGGTGTAGTTCAGGTACATCGCTGCCCAACCCTTCGGGTAAACAAGGCGTGATTTTATGCATATGAAAGTTTATATGGATGGTACTTCGAGAGAGAGAGTGATTGGGCAGAGGAGTATCTTTTCGTGCACCCACACTACGCCAGTCCCATCTAAAAGGAGGCAAGCCTATTGCCGTCAATCGGGCACAAATCCGGGCTCTCGGCTGCTACCTAGAAATTCCATATTGAAGAACTCAATGTCACTTTGGCTGACCCTGGGATCAAACCCAGGACCTCATGCTCAACAGCAGCGCTTGCGACCATTAGACCTATAGCTATTTTGCGTAAAATATTAAAAGTAGTATTAATACCAGAGCTTGTAAAGTATTTAACTCAAGTTGACTAATATGATTTTCCAGCTAATTGGGACAAGGCGGTGTACTGCACCTGCTCGCTGATTTCGATGAACGATTGAAGAACGATGTTTTAGATGTTGTAATTGGTTGATTAATTTGTGTTTGCAAAACTTATTAGTGGAAAAGCCTGCCTTTATTCTGTTAATTAGTGACATTTAAGGGAATCAGAGGGGCCACCACTGATTCCCTTGAATGTCACTAATTAGAGTGAGAATTGAGAAGTATTGGCCCAGTGAGCAGTGGTGGCCTAGTGAGCTGTGGTGGCCCAGTGAGCAGTGGTGGCCCAGTTAGCAGTGGTGGCCCAGTGAGCATAGGTGGCCCAGTGAGCTGTGGTGGCCCAGTGAGCAGTGGTGCCTCAGGGAGCAGTGGTGCCTCAGTGAGCAGTGGTGCCTCAGTGAGCTGTGGTGGCCCTGTGAGCGGTGGTGGCCCTGTGAGCTGTGGTGGCCCAGTGAGCTGTGGTGGCCCAGTGAGCTGTGGTGGCCCAGTGAGCTGTGGTGCCTCAGGGAGCAGTGGTGCCTCAGTGAGCAGTGGTGCCTCAGTGAGCTGTGGTGGCCCTGTGAGCGGTGGTGGCCTAGTGAGGTGTGGTGGCCCAGTGAGCTGTGGTGGCCCAGTGAGCTTTGGTGGCCCAGTGAGCTGTGGTGGCCCAGTGAGCTGTGGTGGCCCAGTGAGCTGTGGTGGCCCAGTGAGCTGTGGTGGCCCAGTGAGCTGTGGTGGCCCAGTGAGCTGTGGTGGCCCAGTGAGCTGTGGTGGCCCAGTGAGCTGTGGTGGCCCAGTGAGCTGTGGTGGCCCAGTGAGCTGTGGTGGCCCAGTGAGCTGTGGTGGCCCAGTGAGCTGTGGTGGCCCAGTGAGCTGTGGTGGCCCAGTGAGCTGTGGTGGCCCAGTGAGCTGTGGTGGCCCAGTGAGCAGTGGTGCCCCACTGAGCAGTGGTGGCCCAGTGAGCAGTGGTGCCCCAGTGAGCAGTGGTGCCCCAGTGAGCAGTGGTGCCCCAGTGAGCAGTGGTGGCCCAAAGACCAGTGGTGGCCCACTGAGCTGTGGTGGCCCAGTGAGCTGTGGTGGCCCAGTCAGCAGCGGTGGTCCAGAGAGCAGTGGTGACCCAGAGAGCTGTGGTGGCCCAGTGGTAACGGCCACGACCAACTAGTTATAGTGGTACTAGTTGTAGGTCGTAGGTTCGAACCTAGAAAAGCGATTTACTTTGTGTAAATTATTTCATCACCACTGCTCTCAAAACGACGAAGGTAAACATACTGAGGAAACAGGACTTTGTCCTAGAACCTAAAAATTCGAAGACATGTGACATCCACCAACCTGCACTAGGCCAGCGTCAAGGATTACGGCTCACCCCCTCTCACCGAGTGGAGGCCTGTGTCCCAGCAGTGGGAACATTGTAGGCTGATTATGATACGTTTGAAGAAGACCGTAAACTGATTTTGCTCTCTAGGGTTAGCTTATGACTAGTTACGACTTGGTATTTCACCTCTTCTCGTCATCTTTACAAGCTTTCTTTTAAAGTGAAGCTTCTTACGTGGTGATTCGATAATTGAACGAGAATTGAGAATGAAATTTCAAGGACGCGTCACGATTAGGCCCATTTCGTTACATGAGAGAGAAGATATACGTAACTCTCTCTATCTCTGTATTTCACACTAAATATCTCTTATTCTTAATTTTTTAAGAAGTTTTACTTCTATCGCGTGTACTTTTTTTATTTTGATGAAGGTTTAGAAGCTTGGCTGCTAGGGATTAAAGTTAAACTTTCAATAGGTACAGAAATTTGACTCAAGACGTAATAAGGATGAGAGCAGTGGTGGCCCAGTTGTAACGGCCCCGACTTACGAGTTGTAGGTCGTGGGTTCGAAACCAAGCAAGCGCTTTACTTTGTGTAAATAATTCCATCACCACTGCTCCCAAAACGGTGAAGGAAAACATTGATATATTATATATTCATAAGACATCTTAGAACAAAAAAAAAATCGAAGTCATGTGACATCTACCAACCAGCACTGGGCCCGCGTGGTAGATTACAGCTCTCCCTCTCACAGAGAGGAGGCCTGTGTCCCAGTAGTGGGGATATTAATAGGCTGGTTATGTTTGTATGTCATAAGGATCTCATGATCAAGAGTCAACGCAATTAATTCGCAAACTAGTCCAGCAAACCCAATTAAACAACTAAGTAATATTTTATTATTCTCGTCCAAACACATCAGTGCACTGTAATTGAATGAAAGAGAGGTCGATGTTTGAAGGAGAGGATAAGTTAATGTAGGTACCACGCCTCAGGCTGAATAACGACATACACGGAGTTTTGTTAATACATCCCTAGGGCGAGAGGTAAACACACTTAAGATGTAATGAGATCCGACCTCGTTATAAGGTTACAGTATTACCGACACTTGCGTTAGAAACCTAAATTCATTTGAATTAGATTTCGAATTTATTTTACAGAAGTTATTTGATGATTGAACATAAACATAACATCACGCCTTGTTTCCCCGAAGGGTTAGGCAGAGGTGTACCTATAGTATGTGTAGTAGGGTAGGACGGGGCTAGTTGTGCAATTTTTCATTTGATCGGTCATAGCTCCTTAACCTTAAGTCTTTATGGCTTGTTATGCAGACTGGTGGGTCAGTATTTTATCCCTTTCCAAAATTGTCCATAGTAATTTATTTCTATCAAATTGCATTTAAGAGCTACAGGCGTTTAAGTGAAGAAAGTCAGAGATGCTCAACGTACCCCATAGGTGAGGTAAGTTGAGCAGGTGTATGGGGCAAATTGAGCAGTTAGAAATTCTAGCCAAACCAATGTTTCATTTTTTACTAGACATGAATTAAAATGTCTATTTTACTATCAGCTTTTTATTTTATAGTCTATTAGCTTTTTAGATATCGTCTTTTATTTATTGACTTTATTTTTATAAAAATAGAATCAACAAGGGGTTAGTTGAGCAACTAACCTTTTGTTAATTCTATTTTTACAGCAATTGTTGCTATTGCTCAATTAACCCCAAGCCGATTTTTTTTCAACAAAAGTGAGGTTATGAAAAACCTGTTAGAATTATATGCAACACCTTTATACATATCAAAAATATACTAAATTTATGATAGTTTAACACTTAATTGATTGAAAAGTAATAATATTAAACTCGTACAGAAGAAATATTCCCATTCACTGTTTTTTTACTTTTTCGTCATTAAATTAACAAAGCGCGCGTGTACTTCACTCGATCGACAAGTGGTCACCGGCGGTCGCGCGATGAGTTCTCGTCCCGCATTCTTTCCACTATTTGATGCGTTAGCGTGCTGTGTATAGTTTCTGAGATATATCGATTGCCCAACTTACCCCTATGCTCAACTAGCCCCTACCCTATAGGTACACCTCTGCCTAACCCATCGGGGATTACAGGCGTGCAAACGTGTGGCTTGATATGTAGCCGTGTGCGGCTACATAGAAAGAAAGAATAAGTATTTATTGGGACAAGGACAGGAGATCACAAATTAAACTAAGACACAATTGAGGCATACTATAAAAATCAAAAATATTGTTATTCGTCCGTTTACCGGACGACTAGCAACAGCCGTAAAATTAAAAAGGAAGCAGAGGCCTGTGTGAGGCCAAAAGGCTAGCTCAGCACGATGCTGCAACATTTAATAATAACTATCGCAGCGCTGGTAGTCTGATAGGGCCCGAACATATCAAGCCACACGTTTGCAGCAAAGCTGATCTCGTATTCAGCCCATACTTACTGGAAATACACAGCTTGATGTGCCGTGTGTACTTAAACCCACATTTCGCCCATAAAAGCGGGCCTATTGCCATCAACCGGGCACTTATCCTGCATCCGGGATAATACAAGAAAAAAAACAGAAGAAAAAAGAAAAAAAAAGAATTGAGAAATTCCTAATGGAAAAAACCGAATAACACTTTGCAAGACTTGGGAATCGAACCCAGGACCTCTTATTCCGCAGAAGCGCTTGCAACCTCAAGACCAACGAAGCAGTAACGATTGAACAATCGCATTGGTTCATAAAGGTAAAAAATTACCTACTAAAATAGACTGCTCCCGACAACGCACACTCTTCATCACTTCCTAAGTAGAGTTCAGCCAGGCGATTTACTACTTACAAATTATTGCATTTTAGGCATTTTGCTTGTGGTTCATTTCGATCTCTAAGCGATTTACAGCTTAGGCAATTTGCTGTGTAGAGATAAATTTTAGGCAATTTGCTTCGTAGACGAATTGAAAATTAGAAACTCGATTTTTGACAAGTTTTTGACATTTTATGTCGCCATTTTGTGAGATGAGATTGCAACTACATTTTGAACGTTTTTAATTACAGGAATTTGCCTGCAGATTAAAGAACCAAGCACTACGCAGTGCTATCCTCCTGACCCAGTCTGAGAAGTATGGTGATTACAGCAACTTAATTTCGTATTAAAGTTGCTGTAATCACTATCACACACACATCGAGAGAGACATCGTTGTCTAATGACGATAAAACAAAATTAGATATCGAAACCCAACAAATCTATGGAGTTTCGCTAGCTAATTTAATTTAACCCTGTAAACTGACCATGCATTTCGACGTCCTGTTTTGGGATTCTACAAGCCGATGATGATGAAGAAAAATAAAATTGTCTTTTCAAGGCATTTTATCTTTAGACATAGAACCGTTTGACCGTTACAGTGGACATCAGGTGGGCATAACAATTCAAATTCTATTGTGTCTCGTTAATGACAGCTGAAGGTTACAGATGATTCACTTCGCAAAACACATAAAGTCCTGACGTCACACCAATCCTGCATCGCGCAATTACAGTTTACCGCGCGAACAGCATAATATATATATATAACTTTCCCGACATCAATCGTTGGGCAGTTGCTCGCCAGACACAACACCCGCAAATCGTTGGGCAGTTGCTCGCCAGACACAACACCCGTCTGGTCGGTGGGTCCTCCCTTTTCTATAGAGGATGAGTGAACTTTATACCCTGTTCCTCATTCCTCCAAATTGGTGATCCTGAATAAGAACGTCAACGCCGCCTTGTGCAACTACTTCAGCGTGACGTCATCATCATCATCACTCCCGCAAGCTTTCGTGAGGCGAGTCACACAGCCAGCCAGTACCCACGGCTTCAAAATCGGATATCCTGACCAACAGCATGCGGTGAACGCGCATTCCTAGTCATCACCCTCAGCCTCATCAGCAACCTTGGCACAGCACCTTCACTTTCAGGCGGTCTCACAAGCAGAGCCCTTTCTACCCTCTCCTGGCCGTCGAGTAATTGAAAAATTTTCCTTTTAAATTCCCTAAGCAAAATTATCTATTGTTCACCGTGGCCCGATCAGCAAATAAGAGCAGGGTCGTCAGCAGGTCACAAAACAGCTGAACTTGAACAAACAAAAATAACTTTTGCGCATAACTAGCTCAAACTAGTCAGATGCAGTTCATTCCAGTTTGAAGCGGTTCGGACTGGCCTCGTTACAGTTATATCTAGTTGAGTGCAGTTTTGTTAGTTCCAGCACAAATAATAATATTCAGCAGCCCAATTCTGTATTTGAAGAAGAAATACTGAAGTTTTTGGAGCAAAGTCTTTACGAATTTCAAAAATCTTGCTACAGTAAGGCCCATTTGCGTGTCAACAGCTAACTTGGAGTTAACAGCTATCTCAGGACTAATCCAATAATTATCTTCGAATTAACCCTGAGTTAGCTGTTAACGCCAAGTTATTTAGGGCCACTTGTGCGTTAACAGCTAACTCGGAGTTAATAGCTAACTCAGGGTTAATCCTATAATTGTCTTTGGATTAAGCCTGAATTAGCTGTTAACGCATAAGTGGGCCTAAATAACTTGGCGTGTGGTAAGTGAGCCTTAGGTAACCCATGAACGCGCAAGTATTCTGTCTTCTAACGAGAGTGGCGTTGACATATTTTTTTTTTATTGATACATGATAGCCCAAATCTTCCTTTCTTTTTCATCTAGGAATATAGGTACCATCATTCACCCATTCCGTGATCAATACGTGGACAAATAATCAAATCTCGGATCAGTACGGGGTGGAATCTTTGTAATTTTCCTGTACTGTGGTTAGAACATATTCCAACTGCGATATGTGACTTTGGCAGGTGGCAACTCAGAGGGATTATATTTATTTTATATCGTGTTTATTGTGCAGCTAATGATTTTAATTTTCCATTTCAACGCCACATTTGTATATATTTCCATTAGAGTGGTGTTGGTAATATTAATACTTAGTTTTATTAATATATTTATATCCATATATAATGTTACCAAGCCATAAAACAGCGTTATTAAATAAAAGTATATTATGCATGGCACCACGCATATATAACCATTTACCAAATTCACTTCTGGAGATAAGTGATATAAATATATTTAAAAACAATATAAAAACATTGCTACTAAAAAAAGCATATTGCTCTGTCACTGAATATTTACAGGACAAACTTATGTAATGTTACTCCATACGATATTTTAAATAATATATTTTTATTGTTAAATTCTAGTTTCACTATATATATCTGTGTATTTGTAAATTTGCATGCCTTAAGGTAGGATATGGCTAATAGACACTATTGCTTGTATAATACCTTTTATTTTGTACCCATATTCGCAAATTAATAAAGGATTAAGTCAAAGTCAAAGTCAAAGTATTTTATTTGTTTGTATTATGATTATGATTATGATTATCTTCTTCAGTGTAATTCTTTGGAGAATAAGAAGGGATTCCTCGATGGATTACCTACGAGTATAAAGAGATATTGTGACTTTTATTATGGGTATTAGTTACACCCATATCTCAATAATCATGAAGATAACCACAAAAATCCGGATCTATTGTCCACCCTAACCCAATTTCAAGTCTATGTTGGCTGCAACTATTGGGACCAAACGTCCAATTTTGGACTTTTCCCCATCTTTTCTTCCATTTCCCCCACCTAAATGGTCATACATCTCAGCCTGATAACCAAACACCAAACCATACACAGTACCACCATAACTCTACCCGAACGCATACAGGATTCTTTTGTTAAAATCCAATACAATAGTTCTCCTACCACCCAATCGTAACCCTTTAACCGGGAAGTAGGTACATAGCTACCCGGAACTCGTAACTAAGTCGTCACATTGTGTGCTAGGCGATTGATCTTATGTAACGAGTCGCGCGAGACACGGGAGTTCGATCTACGGGTAGTTTCGGTTAGACTCCTCAGTATGAATGGGACTATAGAGCGCGACTTTGTAGCTTGCTGGTGCGAAAATATTTCAAAGATTACCTGCAATGTAGCTTGATAACATCATTCATCGACCTTCAACATTAGGCCTATTTACCAGTATAGTATAATAACTATGTTGTTTTTATAATATCGGCGTAGCGTTGGTCGCCCCCCAGCTAGGTGGACCAAAGAAGAAGACCTTAAAAAGGTGGCTGGGACTGGATGCGGAAGGCAAAGGACAGGTCGTTGTAGCGCAGCCAGCAATGGGAGAGGCCAGGCCAGGCCAGGCTATGTCCAGCAGTGAAGTACGATAGACTAAGTTGAATATATTTCATTTGATGTATGTTCGTTGTCAAACATCTAGTGATAAAGCATTGACCGGGCAATAAACAGTTTTATTTGAGGGGGTGGCGTTAAGTCATTATTCACATGGCTTAGTGGAAATTGTAGCTAATCTGGTGTGCATGTGAGATTTGCGTCTGCAAACACAATGTACGTGTAACATCCTAAAATGTTATGCCTACTGATATTTTTAAATTATAAACCTGTGGTACTCTCATTTTAACACCCAGAACCCTAATTGCATAATACAGTTTCTATCACAATACGAGAGTTTTGAAAGATATTTTTAATTCATTGGTTCATAGGTTTAATAAATTGTTCTGCTCAACAACGTAAATAATTCAATGAACATGGCTAAACTGTCAAAATGAAAGAAAATGCGATCACTTGTAATTTGACGTGAGCTTTCCATCGCAGCTTGGCGTCAAGAGTTATGCCAAGGTATTTGGCTGTATTAGCATAAGGCACTTGCATGCCGTTTATATAGATTGGGTGGTAATCGCAGTGTTTGTTCGTAAAGTCAATGTGAATTGATTTTGACTCATTCAGCTTGATCTTCCACTTTTGTGTCCAGTCATAAACTTTGCTCACAGCTACTTGAACTCTTTCTACTGCTTCTTTGTGGCTTGATCCAGTAGCCATAATAGCAGTGTCATCTGCAAAGGTTGCAATGGTGTTGTTTTCTAGCTCTGGGATATCACATGTGTATAGCAAGTACAAGATTGGGCCTAACACACTTCCTTGTGGTACCCCAGCTTTTATACTTTTTAGCTCGGAATAAGCATCCTCTTGCCGTATTCTAAACATTCTGTTACTAATATATGACTCTAAAATGTCTGCAAATTCTGGAGGTAGCATGCGTCTGAGTTTAAATATTAGACCCTCATGCCAAACTTTATCAAAAGCTTGCGCAACATCAAGGAATACGGTGGCGCAGACTTCCTTGTTTTCGAGTGTTTTTTCGATAATATTTGTTATTCTGTGTACCTGGTCTATTGTAGAGTGTTTTTCCCTGAAGCCAAATTGATGGTTTGGTATTAGGTCTTTTTCTGCTATTATTGGTTTTAACCGCTTTAATAACAGTTTTTCAAATAATTTTGATAATACGGGCAACAGGGAAATGGGTCTATATGATGATGCTTCATGGGGTGGTTTCCCAGGCTTCGCAATCATTATGACTTCAGCAACCTTCCATGGTTCAGGTACATGTTTTAGAATAAATGCAGCATTGATAAGTCTAGTTAGCTTTACTATGGCTTTGCGTGGGAGGTGTTTTAGAATTTCTCCTGTTATAAGATCGTAACCCGGGGATTTCTTCGAGCTAATGTTGTTTTGAATTTCTCTCAGAACTTCTTTAGGAGTCACAAACTGGATTCTTTGGTTTTGCGGTAACTTTTCACTCTCAATTATTTCTATAGAGCTTTCATTTGGTTGGAAAGTATCTTCTAGGTGTTGGGCAAACCGAAACGCTTTTTGTTCGTTGCTTATGGCCCATTTTCCGTCGCTGTTTCTGATGGGCGGTATTTGCATAATCGGCCTTTTTAGTTGTCTTGTCGCTTTCCAAAGAGAGTAATCTGTTGATTGATCGTTGGTTAGCTGCACAAGGTTAGTATTCAGACATTCATCCTCAAATTGTAGAATTTTCCTCTTTAATAGTTTAGTAAAATTATTTAATAATGTTTTATCCCGCGGGCACCTTGTTTGCTGCCACCGCTTTCTTTGTTTTCTTTTTTCAGATAGTAAATTCACAATTTCCTTGGGGTAGATATGTCCCTTATATTTCTGTTTTAATTGTGGTGTGTTGTTCCACGCACATTGTTGGATATTAACAACATATTTGTTTGCTTCTGAATCCAGCTGATTCTGATTGTGTAATGGAGTTTTTAGATCGATAATATTATCTAAATCAAGGGCAAAACTGTCCCAATCTGTAGACTTATTAACCAAGGTTATGTGGCTTTCTCTTAGTAGGATTTTTTGACTAAGTCTTAAGATAATCGGGGAGTGGTCCGAATTCATATGAAAACTTTCCTCCAAACTCACGTAGTTGGTGGATATATTTTTGCATATGAAGAAGTCTATAAGATCTGGTATTTTCTGCTGGTCAGTGGGCCAATATGTTGGTTTGCCTGTGCTCATAACTTCACAAAGAGTATCTTTAACTGCACTTAAGAGCTCCCTTCCCTTTGTTGTGGTAAGTCTTGATCCCCAATGCGTGTGCTTGGCATTGAAATCACCGCCTAGGATGAATCTCTGGCCTAGAAGTTCAAAGAACTGCAAATATCGCTCTTTTCTTATCATGTGCCTTGGAGGACAGTAAACGGCTGCTATAGAAAAGTGACAAAATTTGGTTTTTACAGATACTGCCACTGCTTGAATGTCTGGTTCTTCAAATTTACTCTGCTCGTAATGATTGATGTTTTCTTTGATTATAACTGTGCTATCTCATCTGGCGGAGTTGTCAGGGTGTAGCGAATTATATACCTTGTATCCTCTAAATTTGATAAAAGATTGGCTAGTGAAGTGCGTTTCGGAGATCAAACACACGTCAATATTGTCTGTCTCTAGGACTGCCTGCAACTCATTTTGATGTTTGAGGAGTCCATTGGAGTTCCACGCCATTATTTTTAGTGTGTTACTCATTTTTGGTTATTAAAAACAGCTGTTTTGGTGCTGGATTCTAGCTTCTCTAATCTTTTATCAAATGTAGTAATACACTTCAAGATCTGGTTAATCTTATCTTCTAGGTTCGAAGGTTGTGTGCCTTTTTTTGCAGCATGTGCATAGGAAGCACTTTTGGTTGTTTGGACAGGTTTTGCTGTTGACTGAATACTTTCTATCCGTGCCTGTTTGTCAGGATTTCTTATGGATTGTTGTTGTTGGGCAGTTGACCCAACAAGCTTATTTTTGATGTTTTTATTTTTCATACTTTGCATCTCCTTCGCTACTTCACAGCTTCTGTAGTTGGCTGGGTGGGGTAAGCCGCAGTGGACGCATTTTGGTTTCTCTTGTGGAGATTTGGTACAGTTGGCTGTAAGATGTTTGCCTGTGCATTTTACACATCTTGGCTCTTTACTGCAGTATTTATGAGTATGCCCATATGCCTGGCATCGCTTACATTGAGGAATGAGTTTCGGATTTTTGAGAGGGTGTATTTCAATTTTACACCCTAAAATGTGCTTTATCCCATAGATTTTGTTGACATTTTCGTCATTATTAAATGATAACAGGAACATATTGAGGGGTTCTTTATTCTTCCAGCTCAATTTGTTGTCTACTTTTTCAATTTTCAGACCTTGTTCTAATAAATCGTCTTTAATTCTATCTGGCTGGCAAGAAGAATTTAATTTTTTCACTACAACTCTTATTGGTCTAGCCTGCTTGTTTTCGTATGAGTGCCAATGATATTCTTTTTCTGACAAAAACCTAGCGATTGCTCTGTAGGAGTCCTCAGTTTTAGCGTTGATCTTCACACAATCTCCACTCATCATTTTTGCGATGAATGATTCAGTTTTTTGGATTTTAGTTAATGAGTCGTAGAACATTTGGTAGTCCCTGACTCCGTCTATTATAATTGGCGGTGGTGGTGGCACTTTTTTGACTAATGTCTGTTCTTTCTCAATTTTTGTCTGTTGTTGTTGGGCGCTTGTTCCGGGTTGTTGTGGTGGAGAGAGGGAGATGTTTAGCTTCCTTTTTTTCCTACTTTTGGCCCTAATCCACTCAGTCTCTTTAGCAAGTTCTTCCTCGTCTGTGCAGTACTCGACATTTCCTTTTTCGGATTGAGCAAATTGTATGTTGCTCTGAACTTCTGACTCCTTAGGGTCATTATTTTCTTGTCCCTTCAAACTGGGATTTTCGTTTTGGCGGCTTTGAAGTTGTTGCTGGAGGCCTTCAATTTGAACCTTCAGATCATGAACAAGAAGTTCCAATTTTTCTCTCTCTGATTTTTCTTGGATGTAACTGTCATACAACAGCTTTTCCAAATCAGTTTTAATTTTTACCTTTGTCGACGACATTGTAAGGTAAGTAGAAACTTAACCTTCACAATTATATAATTGCACTGTTTACACTATACTTAATAACTGGGTCATCGTGGCGACCTTGATAAACCGATTTCGCAAGGCAGCGACGACGGTGTTATTGTGATGCGCCAGCGAATCACCCTAAACTAGAGCACGCGCGCGCGATTGGGACACGTCCGTTCTCGGTAGAAGCCAAACACGGAACACGGAAAAGAAAAGACAGGAACTCGACATACGTTACAAAAGTATGTATTGGTTACTCGGAAGGAAATCCTGTTTAACAATACATAATAAATTGATATTATACAAGCATATTCTTATGCCAATTTGGACATACGGAATCCAACTTTGGGGCTGTACTAAACGAAGCAACGTTAAAATAATACAACAATTCCAAAATAAAGTACTCAGGGATGCTGTAAATGCACCATGGTATATTAGAAATGACAACCTCCACCGAGATCTTAAAATGGATCTTGTCACTACCATCATCCAAAAATTTGCTGAAGCCCACGAACACAGACTTCACCGACATGTGAATGTCGAGGCAATTCAGCTGTTAGACAATACGGACATAGTGCGTCGGCTAAAGAGAACCAAACCATTTGAGTTAGTGTAGTGTATAAATAGTGAATTAATAATAGTAACAATGCTGTGCTATACATTTAACACATGAACAAAGTGTTTTCATGAATTATCAGACCCTAAGAAAGTGCTACGAAATTGTGTAAAAGTGCAAATTGACACTATTCTTAGTTATAACGTAATCTATCTCGTAAAATATTAAGTTAGAGTTAAATTGCTTATTAGCCTATTAGGCTAGATTGTAATTCGTTACTAAGAACTTTAGTTCTTATTAATACAGAAAAAAAAAAAAAAAAAACTTGTAATTTTATGTGTTAGTAAACATGTGATAGAAACTGTAATTTGACTGTGTGATTTGCGTTGCGTTGCGCTAGCCTGCGGGGTAATTACGATTACGCAATTATCTCGCAGGCTACCGCAACGCAACGCATTGCAAAAATCCTCCTGCATCACTTTCGTACAGTTTCTATGAACACGCACTACAGTCGGGCCGTACCGCACTTGTTGTGTTGCGCTGCTGCCCGTTGCAGCTGTAAAGTGTGCTTGGCTTATAGGTATCGGTTTTTCTGTTATTTTTTGTCTCTCAGTAACTCCGATAAAGCCCCACCGTTACCAATTGGTAACGGTGCCCGGCAATTACCTTAAAGCCCCACTGTTACCAATTGGTACTTTGTGGTTGGACTCATGTGGCTTGAGTCACTATTATTACTGCTAAATAATGACTATAATCGTCTGACGGCTGATTCTCTCTAGGGCCTGACGGATATAGACGTCAATTAGAAGTAAAATTACCAAAAAATGACAGATAACACCGAATATTCTGAAAAATGTCGAAAGTGACGTTTTGCGCGCGTCAATGTCAAACCGCGGGGCTTGACCATTATAACTTTACATGTTTCTGGGAGCTTAAGTGTTAAACAACAATCCCGTTCTATAGCTTGCCTAATCAATACTCTAACGTCCATTCTACAATGTCGGGCTCCCTATAATGTGATTTGCGATTGTGGCGGCTAGTCCGGATCGAAGGGACGAACAGTGAAGACGTATAAAAGATATAGTCATTGCTGAACAGTCGAGTAAACGGTTTAGATTAAGCCATTTTGATGCTGTGGTCCATCTTTCTGGACTTTTTATTCTAGTTTAGTTCGATCTAAGAACGTTTTTCAATATTTTGCGATTTCCTAAGCTTAGCTAGTTTGCTGGGGAGTTTTTTGCGCCACATCTTCTTCACTAGCACTAGGAAGTGGTGAAGGGCGGGCGTTTTGGGGGACTGTCTTATGTAATTTTGATGTTCGAAAAGTTCTGATTCTCAGCCTAGTTTGAATAAATGACTTTTGATTTTGATTTAGAACTTTAGAATAAGGTTGCGTAAGTTGTACATTTTGCGTCTTTTTGCCATTTTATTAGAACTTTAGAATAAAGGTTGCGTAAGTTGTACATTTTGCGTCTTTTTGCCATTTTCTTAGAACTTTAGAATAAAGGTTGCGTAAGTTGTACATTTTGCGTCTTTTTTCCATTTTCGAGGGTAGGTAGATGAACGAAAAGATTTTTTTGGATAATGTAGGTAAAACTTTTTATTTTTGTCATTTGTTTTTTGCTGCTCATATCTCGTCGGTGTAGTATATGTACACTTCTGCCTTACCCTTTGGGGAATACAGGCGTGATGTTTTGTTATGTTATCTTTATGCTCTGCTTTAGCTTGAACTGTAGGTAATTAGCGCTGTACGACCTGAATTGCACCTTATGGTGTCGTAGTAAGAGTTGGTTTTTATTTAAATGATTTTGCGGAGTGTCCTATCTGTATTAATCCGTGGCTAAGAGCAGTTTAATGCAATTTTTCCGAGTGTTTACTAGCAAAGTAGCTACTCGCAGATAATATAAAACATTACCTACTTAATTACATACATGTTTTTTTTTTTTTACATAGTCTGTCTACTCCATGTCTATTACAAGATTCTAACTAAGTTGCCTTATTGGGCAACTGGTCGCAAGCGCTACTGTTGAGTATGAGGTTCTGGGTTCGATTCCCGGGTCGGGCAAAGTGTTATTGGGTTTATTCTTATAGGAGTTTCTCATTAGCGGCTCTGAATATGAATTTGTTCCCGGTTGATGGCAATAGGCTCGCCCCTATTACATGGGACTTAAAAACATAACTAACGAAATGTGGGTGTTCTAAGCTATACCTCTGCCGAACCCTTCGGGGAATTACAGGCGTGATCCTATGTGAAATGCATCAATACATTCTCGATTGCAAATCCTGGAACCATATTTAATACTAATAGTGCCCCGCGGTTTCACCCACATAAGTCTCGATCCCGTAGGATTGTCGGGATAAAAAGTATCATATGTGTTAATCCAGGTTATAAACTATCTGTGTGCCAAATTTCATCTAAATTCGTTCATTAGTTTTTGCGTGAAAGGGTAACAAATCTCCATCCATCCTCACAAACTTTCACGATTATTATATTGGTAGGATTCGTCTAACAGTTGGACCGTACTATCAAAGCTTCTTTGAAATCGTACGTCTTTCCGTTATCCGTACTAACATGAAAGTGAGTCACAGTAGAGTATATTTAATACCCGGACGGCGACCGGAGACGTGTGAACGGTGAAGTAGCGAGCGGATTTCCGGCGTCGGATATCCGGCATGTGAAAAGAGAACCGTCATAGTTGTTTTAGATGTTACCATTTTGAGTGATTGAGTGTTTCTTATGTTGGCACGAGATATGGGATACGATTATGGCATAGTGAATAGATTAGCCAGTCAGCGAGGTGAGTTGTGAAGCTGACTAACACGTCATAGGGTACCGGACTTATTGAAGTATCTTTTGGCTGGTTGATCCGCACGAATTAGAAACAAATTCAAAGAAATTGATATACTGACTCTGCCTTCTCTTTATATCTTAGAAAATATTTTGTATGTTCGGAAAAACTTAGGACTTTTCAAAATAAGAAGCGATTTCCATAATATAAATACACGTAGTAGACATGAAATTGTGATACCCAAATTTAGATTAACTAAAACAAGCAAGTCATTTCTTATAAACAGCATCCGATTTTATAACAAGTTGCCAAAGTCGGTTACAGAACTTAGCGATGGGAAGTTCAAAACCCACATCAAACGTGTCCTTATCAGGAAAGCATATTATAAAATTAAAGACTACGTTGAAGACAAAGAAGTTTGGCAATAATTCCCTCTGCACATGTGGCTTCCCTGGTACCTCATTAACGGCAAAATATGTAAGATTCTATTAACTGCTCTCAAATTACCATGTTTATATTTTTGTTTTATTTACATTCTTCCTTGACATAATCATAATTTTATTTGACATTATATACCTACTATTTAATTTTCAACTCTATTAGTGACTTTTGTGGACATGTTAATTATTCAGATTTGTTACAGTTGTAATAGCAATCGTGTCATTTCGTTTAAAATAGTTTTTATTTTTATTAATTTATTTATCTTTTATATAGATTCTTTTCTATTTTGTGAATGTGAGAACGCTGTAGGCTTAGTGGACTGTACACTTGTTGACCATCTTCTATTTTGTTAAGTACATACTTGGTACTTGTTGAAAGACCTACACTGTCCTCGTATACCTAATAATACTGTATTTTTTATATTTTTTTTGTTGTAAATATTGTAAAACCCAATTATTTTTAAAAGAGTAACCGTGGAGTTTCTTGCCGGCTCTTCTCCATAGGAAACGACCAATTGGAACCGTGCGTAGCTTCTGACGTTTCATAAGTGCCCATGTAGGTTTATGTGAAATAAAATATTTTGAATTTTGAATTCGTCGCCCAAAACGGGCGAATCGACACCTTTTTAAATAATTATTATATTTTCTGTAGGAGACGGTCATGCAATAAAGTTAAGAAAAAAGTACACTTTACTGCATAAAATTCAAAATGAGTGTCAATTGCCTAATACCACGTATTTCTGGAGTTGTCGATTCGTCCACAAATTAATTAATTCCGTGCGAATCGCCTACATAAATTATAATTATTATTTAAAAGTGTCGATTCTCCCGTTCCGGGGGGAGTGAATTCGTGAAATCGTGAAATCTTTCAATACTCGAGTCAGTAGTTTTAATGGGACTAATTTGTTTTTTGTGATCCTATTTTATAACTTATAGATAGTTATTTTAATTAGGCTAATTATAATTTTTTGCGATTCAATTGTACAACAACAATATTTTTAACTAAAATATTATACATGACCAGTATAGAAACGGGTTTTGTCGACCGAAGAATAGACAAAAAAAATGACAGAAAAAGATAGTTTAATTTGTCCTTTTGTAGATTCTTCCGTCGCTAAAACCCGAAAAAAGGGCCAGTTCTCTTCCAATTTTTTTATAATGAAGAATATTCTGCAATAACATCATCATCAGTAGGCCGAGATCTATACAAGTTACTGAGCGTGTTCTGTGACTTCGAGTTATTCCTGTCACTGTTTCCTAACTATTTACTGTCTAGCTGAATGAGCAAGAGAGAGACGGGAATATGTCTAAGTCAAAGCATGAGCTAAGCAACGTTTATAGATCCCGGCCCTTGTCTAGAAGACAGATTTTAGAATTAACTTTAATCATTAATAATTATTGTGTAGAATGAGTCGCTAGGAATGAACTGTGGCAAAAGGCTGGTAAAGAAGACCATTACCACAGATATAGATAAACCTGTGACCATTAATAACTACCTTATTTGAGCTAGGTAGGTAAGTATTTTATCGAGAGTACTAGGCTAACAGGATTTCGAAGGAGCTTTGTTTTTGTTACTCACTTCGATTTTCTTGTTCGACGCTTCGTACGGTGGTCAGGAAGAAAATTAATACGGTTTTTAAAAGACGGACAAGTGTTAGTAAGACTTGCATATTTTGGGTTCCGTTCTACATGATAATTATATTTACCATAGAGTTCGGCCGAAAATGGACCGATTGCATCTAGCTTCTGACGCTTCAGTGCCCATGTAGGTTTATGTGAAATAAAGTAATTTGAATTTGGACCGGGTTTTTTTTTTTTTTGGTTTTTTGGTAGGATTTTGTTTGCTGATAAAAACTTTTTATAAAAAAAGAACAACCGACTTCCAAAAAAGACACTACAAAGTCAAAAATAACTTTAATTTCGGAAGTCGGTGTATTTGGTTTTGAACTTTCGTTTTTTGCCACCGACTTCCGAAATTAAAGTTATTTTTGACTTTGTAGTGTCTTTTTTGGAAGTCGGTTGTTCTTTTTTTATAAAAAGTTTTTATTTTGCACTTTTTAGTTGTGGTACCTACCCCATACAATTCAAATACCACTAACCTGCTATGTAAATAACAGTGATTGGAAGTTATCATCATATCATCCATATAAACTAAGTGGGAAAAATACGTATTATTGAAGCTAACTCAAAAACTATCCAAGTAAAGTTAATACAATTTATATGGGACCACCTCGGAAGCATACCCTTTCAAACAAAAAAACAATTTTTAAAATCGGTCCACAATTGACGGAGAAATCGCGTAACAAACATACAAAAAAGAAAAAAAAAAAAAAAAAAAAAAAACATACAGACGAATTGAGAACCTCCTCCTTTTGGAAGTCGGTTAAAAATAGAATAAAAGTAACAAAAATTCAGTGTCAGTCTATTAACTATTTAAAAACGGTTTTTGTTTCTGAATACAAGAATTGAAGAATTGAAAAGGGGTTTGAGTAAAGTTGGTGTCGTTTCAAACTTCTGCGGTCAATAATGAAAGTTGAATATTATGACAGAACCACATAAAGCCATCAAAAGTTATTATGGACAAACTTATCTAAACTATATCCAAACCGAAATATTCGGTTATATGTGGATCACTTAAAATCGTAAAAATGTTATTATAATACGTATATTGCACTATTTCAGTTTTATGGCATGTTTTTTAGGGTTCCGCAGTCAACAAGGAACCCGTATAGTTTCGCCATGTCCGTCTGTCTGTCTGTGAAATTATGATGTTTCGGCTGAAACGAAAATTGCCGATGCAGTTACTTTAAACGCCTAAGTCAAAGTCAAAGTCAAATCATTTATTTCAAATAGGCCCATGAAGGCACTTTTGAACGTCAAAATTTACAAAATATAGTATTGATTCTACCGCCCCTTCCAAAAGGTAGTTTTCGTATGGAGAAGAATGGGCAAGAAACTCCACCGTTACTCTTTTAAAATGTTTTACAATATTTTGTATAGGTACATTATTTATATATGTGGAGACGATGCACCTAGAATAAAATTACTGTATAAAGTAAAAAGAATTTAAAGTGGAGCAAACGACTGATAAATTAATTATATGGTTGATACATGGTGTTCACATATTCACAAACATTGTAAAAATAGACGAATCTACAAAAAAATAAATGCAATTTATAAGTTCAGTGTGCGAGGAAGTAACCACAGGATGTAAAATCAATGTATATATAATCATATAATACAAAATAAATACAATTAAGTAAGCAACCAGTTTGATTTTGTCTAGACTCTAAATTGTCCTTTGCTGGTCCTGCAGCATGTTTCCAAACATTCTTATCTTGGATATAATCCTCTAATCTGTAATATGCTTGTTTTCATGGGATTTCCTAGTTCTCATGGGGGTAGACAGAAGCTACAGAACGCCACCTGCTACGATCCTCACATACTCCACTTTTGCCTCGTTTACGTTCATACATCTGTGTGGCTACCATGACTTTCATTTAACCTTCTCGATCAAACGCATCGAGCGCGTTCGGCGTTCCGATTGGCCCTTCACCGGTGAAGGCTGGCCGGCTGCCAATCGGAGTACCAAACGCGGTCGATGCGTTTGATCGAGATGGTAAAATGAAACTCATGGTAGCCACACTGGTCATACACGCACGCCGCCGCGCCGGTTACGAGTACTACGCACCTGACCTTTCTAGAACAAATGGTTCGTGCAATTTAAGTTTAAATATCTTTTAATGGTTAATCTGTATTTCTTTTACTTTTATTGTACTTTTTACCTAACAAAAACCTATAGACAAACTGGTTTTCCAACCATATTGTTTTTAGGTATACTCGTAAGTGTAGGTTATCATAACCTACACTTATACCTAAAAAACAATACAGGGTGGCAGGGACATCGACGCGAAGCCGGTAAAAAAAAATCAGCTGCTCCATACATTTTCACCGCGTAGGTACTGCACTTTTCTATGAAAAAGCTGTTTTTTTTTTTAATAACCGACGAAAAATTTCACCGCAGGGGGGTTCAGAACCATGTACTGAATCCATGGTATCAGGCTTCGCGTCGATGTCCCGGACACCCCTTATATGGATGGTAGACAAGCAATAAGTTAGGTTACTTTGAATATTGTTTTGTTGGTGAAACTTTACAGACACAATAAATAACGTTTAATGTTGTATCAAAGCCGGTCGCGTGGTATCTAGCGTAAGGTATAGATAATTTGGATAAGTTAGGATAGCTTTTTGAAAGTACGTCTGATTAAGTCTAACATCTACAACGCCACATCCGAACTACGCATGACTTCGGGGTTACCAGTAAAGTGGTATGAGGAACTGGTAGTAAAATTCACTCATACTCCATAGAAAAGGGAGAATCCTCCGACCAGACGAGTGTCGTGTGTGGCGGGCAACTGTCCGACGATTCATGTCGGAACGTTGTATAAATACGAGTCACGCGGTAAACTCTGCTTGCGCGCCGCTGTATTGTTGTTACTTATAGTAAGTATGTCTTGAGAAATCTGTTACTGATGCCCATCGCGTCTCCGCAGTTTCGCTAGCTAATTTAATTCGACCCTGTTCAACCCTTAATTTATCTGTTAGGTCCCAGGGACTCCGCGCGAAGTTTCATTTTGGTCAAAAAAAATTATTATCGCGTTTTTGTTTTTGCGCGTCTCAGTACCTTCCTGTAGGAACGGCCCGGATGCGGGGTGAAGAGGACGTGTTCCTGGGCAACACGTAGAGGTGAGTAATGGTGGCTGGACTCCATGGGTTAATTGTGTGACAAGTATATTATTTCGCTGGATTGTTATGTTATCATTTATTCAGTCTTATTTTTGTGTTTTAGGCTACCAAGTGGCTTCACACAGTCAGTCAGCCAATTTACTTCAACCAGACGCTGAATCGGTAGTACCAGACTGGCTCAGATGTGATGATGAGGAGTACCCCTACTCACAGATGAACAAAATGCTCAAGATGACAAGTTGTCTAGAGACCAATGAAAATACGGTCATAATGTTTCATCCGCCTGAATTGAAAGACAGTATATTTATGCCATACCTGTGTGAGGCCAGTATGTTTGGCATTTACAATGAAAATCTATTTTTGGTGTGCAGCTAAGCATAGAAATTTCATAGATCTATGAGCTAAAGATAAGGAGTAAAAAGTGCTGCACGTTTTTTTTTGTATTAACGTGTGCCATTTTTTATTATTGAAGGAAATAGTTTAAAATAATTATTTATTGTATTTAAGTTTTGAGCCACAAGTTGGCATTAATTATTCTTTTCTTATTTTTTAGTCTATTAGGTTTTTAAATTGTCAACAAGACTTACAATCTAATAACAAAATTTGATATTAAAACATATAAGTGCTAAATAGTAGTAGTAGTGTTGCTAAATATAATGACACTAACAAGTTTGTTAGTGGTTTTAAGCTAACTCAGAGAACTTTATCTCTGTCTTGGGAATGTAGACATTTGATTGCTATGTTGATAGCATATAATATTAATGCAGTTATAGCTAATATAACAAAGTTTAGTATTAGTGACGAGTCTATGTTGTCTAGTTATACTAACAACATAGTGAGTAATTATGATTTAATATGTTGTACGAAGGAGGATCCACCTATAATACCAACATACTTGGAGGCCTCTACCAGTCAGATAGGGTATTCTCTACCTGCTGGAACTCATAACGGCATTTTAGACTCTTCACTTATAGTTGTGGATGTAGCTCCGGATAATTTAAACTAGACAGTAAGACAACAGAAGTTACCACATCAATTAACCAATTATTATTAGAGAATAATAAAAAGGTATCTTCTGGCAACTTAACTCATAATATTAAACCAAAGGGAGTGCAACATACTTTAAAATTATTTAATCAAAATATCCAAGGTTGCTCTTCCAAATTATTAGAAATAGAATTGTTTTTGGAAAATACCAAGTTTGATGTCATTTGTTTAACAGAACATTGGTTAAAAGATCATCAAGTGATGTCAATTAATTATGAGAATTATGGTGTAGTTAGCCATTTCAGCCGAAAACGTATGATGCATGGCGGGTCATTAATATTAATTAAAAATTCTATTAAATCGAAAGAAAGAAAAGACATCACCGGACTGTCTGTTGAGCACAACATTGAATTGTCCTGTGTTGAGCTTGATAAGCATGTTATAGTTTGCGTATACCGACCTCCAAGCTACCAGAATCTATCCATGTTTGATTCTGTAATGGAAGATGTATTAAAGAAACTCAGTACTAGTAGTAAGTCAATAATCATATGTGGTGATTTTAATATTAACTTATTAGAAAATAACTCGAATACTGTTAGATTATTAAGTCTTTTTAGGTCATTTGATTTATCAAATGTTTTCTTTGAACCAACCCGAGTGACAGCTTCTTCTGCCACTTGTATAGATAATATTTTTTGTAATTGTGATTACTTACACAAACAAATTGTAAACAAGTTGCCATCAGATCACAGTGGACAAACAATAACATTTTGCTCCTACATACCTTTACAAAAAATACAAATAAGGTTTAGGCCCATTGCATGTAAAAGTTTAGAGAAATATAATAATTCGTTAGCCAGTCAATTATGTGTTCAGAATTTTAATAATATAGGTGACCCAAATGAGTTCTACGCCGAGTTCTTTTCAATATTAAACACGCAATTTAATAACACTTTTCCACTAAAGACTAAAAGTATTTACACAAAGTTCTTATTTAGTGATTGGGCGACTCCAGGTATTCGTAAAAGTAGGGAAAAACTATTTGAACTTTATGGACTAAAGCAACATATGAACAATACAAGCTTTCATAAGTATGTTGCAAAATATTCAAAAACGTTTAAAAGTGTGTGCAAAATAGCCAAAGCTCTTTACATTAGTAATAAAATAAAATCAGCTGAGGATAAAATAAAAACTACCTGGCAAATAATAAATAATGAAACAGGTAGGAAAAAACAGCGAAATACTGAATTTAATTTAGAGACTGCACATGGCCCTATCAACTCAGATATAGAAATAGCTCAGGAATTTGAAAACTTTTTTACTAATATTCCCCTTAAAACTACTGAAGCATTGAATTCCTCACCCGCGCTTTCTGCTGCCTTACTTAGGCAGAATGTGAAGGCATGCCCTTTGGATTTTAGGTTTCAGCATACAAACCCTCAGGCTGTTATAAAAGCTTTTAAAGATCTTAAAATTAAATCAACAGAAGATCTCTGGGGAATGTCTGTAAAAGTCTGTAGATCTATTATCGAAACCATTGCGCCCTATTTAGCTTTCATATTTAACAACAGTGTGGACCAAGGAGTCTTTCCGGATCTCATGAAACACAGTAAAGTAGTTCCTTTGTTCAAATCCGGTGATAGTAAAGAACCCAACAATTATAGGCCTGTGTCAATTCTACCAGTTCTCAGTAAGGTGTTTGAAAAGTTGATGCTCAATCAAATGTTACGTCACTTTAATAAAAACTCCATCTTTCATGAACAACAGTACGGTTTCACCAAAGGGCGTTGTACTACTGACGCCGGTGTCACCCTAATAAAGAACATTTTTAATGCCTGGGAAGAAGCACAAGATGCCATTGGAATCTTTTGTGACCTCTCGAAGGCGTTCGATTGCGTAGACCATGAGACACTTCTGCTGAAACTGGAGCATTATGGGATTAGGAATACAGCTCTTGATTTACTAAAATCTTACCTGAAAGATAGAAAGGTTAAAGTTCAAGTAAACGGCGTAAACTCATTAGGGTCTGAAATGGCAATGGGCGTTCCTCAAGGTTCGATATTGGGTCCATTCCTCTTTTTAGTTTATATTAATGATTTACCCCAATTACTTCAAAATCAACCGAAGATGGTGTTATTTGCAGATGACACATCATTGATCTTTAAAATCAACCGACGATCGCAAAATCTTGACGACGTGAATAGCTCTATTCTTCAGGTCCAAGATTGGTTTACGGTAAATAATTTGGTACTGAATAAAAATAAAACCAAATGCATTAGATTTAAATTACCTAATGTTAGAAGTAGCGAATGTGACATTATATTGAATGGAGAAAAACTGGAATTCATTAATCAAACGGTTTTCCTGGGAATCACGCTAGACGAGAAATTACAATGGGGACCTCATATAACATCTCTTGCGGGGCGGCTAAGCTCGGCCGCTTATGCTGTTAGAAAGATCAGACAGTTAACAGATGTAGAAACCGCGCGTTTGGTCTATTTTAGCTACTTCCACAGCATTATGTCGTATGGCATTTTACTGTGGGGTCGGGCTGCTGACATTCAATCTATCTTTATTTTGCAAAAGAGAGCTGTCAGAGCCATTTATGATCTCCGTCGTCACGAATCTCTCAGGGAACTATTTAAAAGGATTAATATTATGACCGTTCCTTGCCAATTCATTTATGAAAATATTATGTATGTAAGGAAAAATCTACATCTTTTTAATAAAATAAGTGATAGACATAATTTTAATACTAGAAATAAAGATAAACTAGATCAACCATTTTTCAGATTATCTAAAGTACATACATCTTTTATGGGGTACTGTGTTAAATGTTACAACAAAATACCTTGTGATATATTACAATTAAATGAAAGAAAATTTAAAAATCATGTAAAAAGTACACTTTGTAAACAAGCATATTACAGATTAGAGGATTATATCCAAGATAAGAATGCTTAGAAACATGCTGGTCCTGCTCCATAGGACAATTTAGAGTCTAAACAAAATCAAACTGGTTGCTTACTTAATTGTATTTATTTTTCATTACATGACATTGATTTTACATCCTGTGATTAGTTCCTCACACACTGACTTATTAATTGTAAATTTTTTGTAGATTCGTCTATTTTTACAATGTTTGTGAATATGTGAACACCATGTATCTACCACATAATTAATTTATCTGTCGTTTGCTCCAATTTAAATTATTCTTACTGTATACAGTAATTTTATTCTAGGTGCATCGTCTTCACATATTATAATTATATAAATAATGTACTTATACAAAATATTGTAAAACATTTTAAAAGAGTAACGGTGGAGTTTCTTGCCCATTCTTCTCCATACGAAAACTACATTTTGGAAGGGGCGGTAGAATCAATAATATATAATAACTATAATTTGTAAATTTTGACGTTCAAAAGTGCCTTCAAAGGCCTATTTGAAATAAATGCTTTGACTTTGACTTTGATAATAAATCATCATTTTTATGCAAGGAGTCCCATGGACTCCATGGGGTAAATTAAGTGATTTGAGGTCACCAGGTAAACTAAGGGTTAAATAAATTAATAGATTGGAAAAATAAGGTTTATGTTGGCTGATTGTTCTATTCTACTACAGAAAAAATAAAAGGCTCTAATAAAATAAAGAATAAATCAAAATGTGAAAAATACCTTCTGTTGATTTAGGTTCAAAAGCGGGTTACGAGCTTTTAGTACAAAGCTTGCGATTAAATCAATACATGAGCGAAATCTGTATATACAAGGTGCCATTGAGTGTAAAATGTATGTAAATAAAGAAAATTATTCAAAAAACAAAAAAACCCGACTGCAAAAACACATAACTGAAAAGAGAAAAACAAGCATTATAAATTAATCTATAGAATTTTGGTATCGCAGGCGGGGACAAACTAATAACCGCATTTATGGTGTAAGTTTTGTTTGTCCCCGCCTGCGATACCAAAATTCTATAGATTAATTTATAATGCTTGTTTTTCTCTTTTCAGTTATGTGTTTTTGCAGTCGGGTTTTTTGTTTTTTGAATAATTTTCTTTATTTTAAGCTTTTTAGTTTTAAATATATCTAAATTTGGCATTGACTCGTTAATAGCTTTTATTTGATACCAATATTATTATAATTTATTTTTAAAAAAACCTTCCCCTCCCTTTTTTTGTATTTGCAGATGCAATATATAAATATTATATAGCCTATGACACTTCTACAATTAAGACAAATCTAACGACACCTAAAATCCATCAAGCCGTTTAGGCTACAGAGCGTGCCAAAGAAATAGACATACATACATACATACATACTCTCGAAAAATATTACCCTCCTTCTGGGGCAATCGGGTAAAAAATATTTTGAAACATAAGGTTTGGACTGTCTGCATAAGTAAAGGGAAATGTGATAACATAACATCACGCATGTAATCCCCAAAAGGTTAGCCAGAGGCGTATCTATAGTACACCCACGTTTAGCTAGTTCTGGATTTTAAATATTTTTCACCAATTATATTTTATATATAAAATATTATATATTCTATATTTTTTTTTTTATTTTTTTTTTTATTTTTTTTTTTATTATATTTTTCATAGTTAATTGACTCAGGCGTGACTTTGCGGAAATCCATCATAAAATACAATAGACGATGTATATCTAGTAACTTAATCCGCTTAACCGTTCTTAAAGAGTTAGAGAACCCTGTAAGAAATCGACACGTGTTTCGCCTCTCAACGAGGCATCCTCAGGACGACGATTGACCTGTTGCGAACTCGGACACGAAGTGTTATCAACGCGAGCCGCTAACGCGCGACGCGGACGCGGGGTTCTCTAACTCTTTAAGAACGGTTAAGCGGATTAAGTTACTAGATATACATCGTCTATTGTATTTTATATTTTTCATTTTTTTTTTTATTCTATATTATCACTGAGTAACATAGGCTATAATTTTAAAAAGATATTACGCGGGCGAAGCTGCTAGCGGAAGCTAGTCGTAAATAAATTGCAACAGGTAGATACTTAAGATGAAATAAATCGTTCAGAGATTTTGATCAGCCTCTCAGTCTGTAAGCCACACTTGCAACGTTACGTCAGCCAGTTCAGATGATGGATTGATTTGACACACTTCCGTGAAAGTAACCTTCGATACAGAATTGTCGCGCTAACGTTCGTCGATCAAAAGTTTCGTCGTCCCATCGATGGTCGTGAAAACAATCAGTCGCAATAACGTTCGTCGATCAAAAGTTTTGTCGTGAAAACAATCTGTCGCACTAACGTTCGTCGAGCTGATGTGCTGTCGCACCGCTGATGGTCGACCTATCGTACTGTCGCCCTAGCGTTTGTCGCACATTTGTTTGTCGCAATTTTGATACGGAGTCGAATACTCGACATCGGGTTTGCTTGCCATTTAATAAAAATAGAATAGAATAGAATAGCCTTGGGTATTCACTTCAAATTGACAACAGATTTTTAACAAGCTAAATAAAAATTATCATTTGCCTTCATATTTGAAAAAACATTAACATAACGTCATTCATCTCTTTAAAGCTCTTTTAGCGGTTGAGTCTGAAAGAGGATATGGCTAGAAAGGGGGTGACTACCGAGATGATGACTAATAAAGAAGTATTGAAGGAAAAGACATGTTACGCCGACCTCAAATAAATTGGGATAGCGGCAGGAGAATAATGATGTTAGTTTTACTAAACATGAAAATATAAACTGTCACTTCTAGTCAATATACGCACGTTGTATATCTAAAGCGTTACTCTCGAACTATTCCCCAAGGAACTCTATAAGGGACTCGAATCTTGACAAGTACGGAACTCCTTGACACGTGAATGAAAAAATATTTCCGGATGAGGAAATATTTTATGTCTGTTAGTTTTATTACTAAAGTATAACACTTTAAGAATAATCTGTTTGATGTGCTAAAAGGCGTTTATTTCCAGAGCAATAGAGGAAGAAGTTTTAGAAAAATATTGGCCAGCTTAACAGCAAGAATTAGTCTGTAGTGGTGAGATTAGAAAGGTTTTACAAAGTAAGTCCCGGAAAACAAATCTATAAAAACTACATTTGACATTGGTAATAGGCAAACTACGATGTTGTTGTTGTTTCATTTTATTAATAGTAATGATTATTTATAAAGTAAAGTCGCTATAGATACACATTTATAGCGTATACACATAACCACTGTAATTGGTATTAGTATCTACCTACCTTTACACAAAAACGCTTTGCAGTTTGAAAGTGGGGAACGTCGTAAACAGATGACAAAGATTTCGCTGTTTTGATTAATTCGGCAATATTACTGTATGGAAATATGAAATATGAATTGCAATATTTATCTTTTCACCGAATTTATCGCACTTTTTTCACACCTAAAACCTTAAATTCAGTGTTATAATTTTATTGAAATTCATTATTAATATTCTACTTTCAGTTACACACATTTTTTTATTACTTTTTTTATTGCTGAATGGGCCTGGTCTTGACCTCGATCTCGCCTGATGGAAAACGATGGATGAGGTCCATGATAGAACGAGCGTGCCCAGAAGATGCCTGTTCACTCTTGCTTTGAATTCAGACAGGTTATATGTAGAAGGGAACACAGACGCTGGCAGAGAGTTCCACACTTCATATTTCCATACAGTAATTTTGCCAAATTAATCAAAACAGGTAAATATTTGACAGCTATTTGCAACGTTGCCAACTTTTTAAATAAACGCTCTTAATAAAATCAATAAACCTTCAATTTCTCCTCAATAACACTATTCAAACTACGCTCTTTTTGTTCTCCCTCCCACACATCTCCCTTCCCTCTTTGTCCCTCTAACGACAAAATGATTGATACACAATTATTCAAAATGTGACCCCTCACATCATCCCTATGGTTGGCCAACTATTCTAAACTATCCTGAAGTTTTGGGCTCAAGTTTATGACTTGTCCTTTATATTTTGGCTTTAGAGTATGAATCAGACAACGTGTAGATCGTGTTCAAGTTATTAAGTTACAGAACAATGGAAAAATGTCCATGATGATGATTATGTTAAAAAAAAAAGAGCGAGCCTTAACATGTGATTTGTAACATCCTTAACGATTGTGTAACATCTGATATCTGACTTTGGTAATAAGCGACGAAGCGTTGGAAGGCCTCCCACAAGATGGACCGATGACCTTGTGAAGGCCGCAGGGATCCGCTGGATGCGGGAAGTACAAAATCGGTCGAAGTGGCGGTGCTTGGTCCCAGGCCTATGTTCAGCAGTGGACGTCTTTTAGCTGAAATGATGATGATGATGAATAGGCAACATTAAAGGGGCGGGGCCTCCTCGTCAAGGTCGTTTCTGACGGGAAACTCTAGCACCGCGCGCGCTCATTGGTCAAATCAGATAGCCTGTTATCTGATTTGCGCTTCCCCGGTTTCCCGTTACACACTTCCGTCCCTTCACACGAAACACTCCTACAGATTGCAGAAAAACGAGAGGAAAGATGTTACATATGTAGCGGTTACACCACTACATACGAACTACGCATCAAAGACATGACGTCACACAAATCCTGCATCGCGCAATTAAAGTTTACCGTGACTCCTTGATAATTCACAAGTACTGTAAATAGTTTGATTGAAATAACTGACTTTGACAAAACCCAGTTGCTAGAATTATGTCCTCTTGTCTGGTGACCAAAAAGGGGCTCTACATCTTATTCCTTCTTCAAAGCCATGCCCTTAAACTATAGTCCTGAACTTTGGGAGTCAGATGGCAACGCTGGAGGACTTAAAGTTAGGGTGATCGAACGTTCTGTGGTGTATTGCCCTGAGCCGCATGTTATGGCCTGGTTAGCTGATTGGACTTATTAGGACACGCTCACGGTTTCGAGCCAAGCGACTAGCGTCGTCATTGCGTCAAAACCCACGCGCGCTTTTCACTTGTTTCCGTCCGTGAAATCGCAAGTCGCGTCGCGATGATTTGTGTGATGCTTAAAGCTGCACACAGAGGGCGTGGGGTGGCGTGGCGGCGACGTGGCGCTGGCGTGACGGCAGCGTTCACACTGCGGGCACGATCACGTGTCATCCCGCCGCGAATTGAGAGAGAAAGAATGAAAAGAAAGTAAACAGTTATAAGTTAAAAGTAACTAAGTTAGTTAAAGTAACTTATAAGTTATTAGTTACAGTTATAAGTTAGCGTTTTAAGCTTTAATACAATCTCTCAATTCTGAATGTAACCGTCGCGCCCCGCCCCGCCACTTCTGTTTTGTATTCACGCTCGGCGTGGCGGCGGCGTGGCGTAATGGTTACCGTCGCGCCGAGCGGGACGGCTCTGTGTGGAATCGTCCGTAATATCTAGTACATTACAACTGCTCAGCGTCACGTCACCGTCCCGTCCCGCCACGCCACGCCCGCTTTGTGCAGAGACCTTTAAACAACTTCTTTCATTTGTTTTGTTTCTCCGTAGTTGCTGTCGCTAAACGCGTGACGCTTGAGCGTGTAGCTCGCGGGCACGGGGTTGAAGTGTACTACTGATAAAATACTTATCATGCAGATATTAGAATGATGCCAGAAGTTGCGTCAAAAAACACCATAATTATTTTCATAGTTATAAGGCTTATTCAATCCAAAAATCCCAATAACACTATGCCTGACCTGGGAAAAGTGTTATTGGGTTTTTCTGTTAAGAATGTTTCAGTAGTAGCCCGGAGTCTAGATTTGTGCCCGGTCGAAGGCAATAGTCACATTACATGGGACTTAAACATAACTGGCGAAATGTGGGTGTACTATGTAGGTACACTTCTGACTAACCCTTTGGCGATTACAGGCGTAAGTTAAAATTTTAAACAGATGTCTAGACAAAACCCTTGTTTACTTAGGAGTTTACCAATATACATTGTTTACGCCCTATTATGTAGACCGACGATGTTTCAAGTTTCTTGAATTAGGGCTTTTGTTTAAGGTAAAAGACATACAAAACATGAACACGAAGAAGGGTACTTTCGACACAAAAAGAAGAAGATCTGCCATATATAAACGATCGCGTAGTATACAGGGTGTCAGGGACATTGACGCGAAGCTGGTTACCATGAATTCAGTACGGTACATGATTTTGAACCCCCCTGCGTTAAAATTTAAAAAAATTTAAACTCTCAAAACAAGACTTCCTCGAGATATTCGAGCGTTGCTTCAGAGAACTGCGCAATGCTATCCTTGACTGCGACTGGAACTAAAAAGCAAGTGCGAATAATGCACATCAATGTGCAAGGCCTCCGTGGTAAATTCATAGAAGTCAAGCATATCTTGAACAAGTATAACGTTGACATACTCGTACTTAATGAGATAAAAATTAACCCGGACGAGCAAAAGTACAACATTCCGGGCTACGATAAAATTCATGAAAGAAAAGAGCGACATCTAGGCACCGTAATGTACATCAAACGAGGATTAAGATGGGTTCAAACACCGCTGATAGACAGCATCGACGACGCGGACAGACGCATCGAGGGATGCAGCATCAAACTCTATACCAATCACGCAACGAACGACAAGATAATAATCAAAGGTATCTACATACCAATACCGAGACAGGGAGACCTCGTTGACGAGTTCGAGACGCTGATATTCAGCGAAAGCGCAATCATCATAGGTGACTCAAACTTACGCATGAGACAACTTAATCACAGCAGAGACGCGGGCCTGGGCATCGTGCTCCGCGATGCGATCCAATGCAGCTCCGTCAGAATTGTTAACACCGGCAAACCATCCCGGCCCACGAGTCTAGGAAACAACATACTCGACATAGCAATCGTGAACCACGATCACTCACTACTGGAATTCAAGTGCCAGCAGAGGGAGTGTATTTCCTCAGACCACCTCCCGTGGACATTGGACGTAATAATCGATAGCGACTACGAACAACCGATGAGTCGCAATGTCACACAGATAAAAAGCAGTCGAGAAGGTAGACAAGCTTTCGAAGAGCTACTCGCTAACAACATGAACTCAGAACTACAGATCTCTTCAAATGTCGATTGTGAAAGATATATCACAGAAACAGAAAAGGCCATCGTCAAAACACTAGACGAGTTGGCCCCACTCAGAATCGTGGACCCCAAAGACAGACTCCCAGCACACATAAGAGAAAGAATAGCCGAGCGCAACACCAAGAAGCAGCGTGCCTGGCGGCTCAGACATACCGACCTCAGTACAATGGCTCGAAGGCAATACAACGCCTGCAAGCATCAATTGGCCAATGAAATTATCCAACATAGAGAAGCCGATTGGACCAAGCTACTCGAAAATACCGAAGACAATCGTAAACGCATGTGGGCTGTGCAAAGAGCAATGAAAAAGCCCACCATGAAATTACCTCATTTCAGCGACTGCTGCAGTGAATTAGAAATCATCGACAGACTGGTCGATACAGCCATAGTCAAGGAAGCCACCATCGACGCAAGCGACGAATGTACAGAAATGTATACACCATTTTCTCCGCTCGATCAAACATCACAACACGAGCTCAAATTAGCCCTTAGACGCTTCAAGAACAACAAAGCCCCCGGACCCGACGGTATCAAAGCCGACATTCTCAAACTTGGCGGCGATACCATGATCGCGATATTCAAACGTATCATGGACTACGTACTTGAGACGGGCTACTTCCCGAAACGATGGAAAACCAGTAAATGTATCTTCCTGCATAAGGTGGGTAAGGACCACAGTGATCCCAAATCGTATAGACCCATCAGCCTACTAAACATCATGGGCAAATGGGCCGAGAGAATAATACTCAATCGCATCGCGACAGAGTTGAACGAAATAATACCCAGCCACCAGCACGGGTTCACGAGAAACAGAGGCACCGCCACCCAAATCCTTCGCACAGGCAAATACATCGCCGACGCGCTGGACAAGGGGCATAGCGTCGCCATGATATCGACGGACCTCAGTAAAGCCTTCGATTCAATCAATCACAAAGGTCTTTGTCGAAAGCTGATCGATGCTGGAGCACGCAACAACATCGTAAGGATGGTTGAGAACTACCTGTGCGACAGGACAACAAGAGGTAGCTTCAGAACTACATTAGGAACGGAGCAACGCGTGCCACACGGGGTGCCCCAGGGATCGATAGTCGGTCCGGCGATCTTCAACCTGTATGTGGCTGACCTACCAAATGAAAGAATAGCTGGCCAGATGCTGTCACAGTACGCCGACGACCTATGTATACTTAACGCAGCTGAAAGACCGGACCACGCTACGCGGCGAGCAGAGTGGGCCGCCATCGACATAATCGACTACTACAAGAAATGGGGCCTCAAATGCAACGTCGACAAAACAGAATGCATCATGTTCTCGCACAAGAGACCGAGACTCAATAATCTGAACACAGGTTACCGCAACTACGTTCAAATACGCGGCGAACGTATCCCATTCAAACCAGAAATAAAATACCTAGGAGTCTGGCTGGACAAAAGGCTCTCGATGAATAAACATGCCAAAGAAAATATTGCAAAAGCCAAGAGAGTCAAAGGAGCGCTATACCCAATCATCGGCTATCGCTCCAAGCTAAGTGTCGACGTCAAGCTGCTAGTCATCCAAGCATGCTTACTACCAGTGATAGACTACGGAGTAATACAACTACTACCGAGGTACAGCAAAACAAACCTACTCAAACTTGAGAGGCAGTATAAAATGGCATTGAAGAGTGCTGCACAGTTACCCAGACGCACTGACACTGATCTACTCTGGGAAATACTACAACAAGACCCGTGGCACATTCGTGCGCACGATCTCCACGGCGACATGATAGAACGTCTCAAATCTCTGTCGATCGAAGGGCTACAAGAACAAGGCCCGGCGTACACGCGCTACGGGCAACACAATCCCTTTCTTTTCGCTACTAGAGTAGGCGAAATTCAATATATCAATAAAAAAGATAGGGACAAGCCGCTCTTCAAACGACTGGCTCCCTTCCGACAGCGTAGGCTATGACCGAAGCATCACTCATTAAGTAATAAGCGGCTAGCCGTTGGGGTTAATCCCCATTGCTTCATAGTTATCCTCACCAAATTTATATAAAAACCAGTAATACGAGGAAACAATCAGGATAGGTTTCAAAAGCTCCCCACTTTGCGGACAAAATGAAATACGTACTTACCTTTTTGTAAAATGAGATTTATTTAAGTGAAATGTTATGTTATTTGTTTTTATTTTTATTTTTTAAACTAGAGAAATAAATGAATTCTGATTCTGATTCTGCGTTAAAATTTATCGTCGGTTATAAAAATAACCTGCTGTTTCATAGAAAAGTGAAAACCTACGGAGTCAAAATGTATGGAACAGCAGATTTTTGAATCATGTACTGAATCCATGGTAACCGGCTTCGCGTCGATGTCCCTGCCTACCTGTATAATACTTTCTTGAAAAAAATCTTGATACAAGGACCGTTACAAATATTAATGATACCAATACCACAGAATAAAAAGTAACAGTACTATAATCTCATATAAAGGAGTATGACTGGTATTAAAAAATAAGACAGGATACGAAATACCCTGATTAGGGAAAGGACAAAAGTTACTGGTGTTCTTACCAAAATAGACCAACAAAAGTGGAGATGGACAGACCACATGTCAAGAGACAAGTGGAGTAAAGTCTTTTTCGGGTGACCACTGAAAATCAGCGCTGTGCTAGTAAAATACCGCTGCGATGGTAAAAGGAACAGGGGAAGACTATAAAAGAGATAGGAAGACGAACTGAAGCTTACGGGTCCTAATTGGAGAAGAGTTGCGAGAGATAGGACTCAGTGGAAGTTGTTACAGGAGGTCTTTGCCAAAAGGCACACTGAACTAAGAGGCGTTCTGTGAACTAAAGAAAAAATACCACAACGCTTAGATGTTCGGAATAGAAAGGGCTTGTTATTATTATTATCTCAGCAGTGACCTTGAAATAATTACCTACGGCCGCTCGGTAGATAAACCTTCCGCGTCCGCGCGTAACTGCCGCGCACTCGATACTATTGCATACTGATATACACTGAGATTTCGAAGCACTTCGTTTTGGCCTTTTTCTATGAAGAATACTGTTACTTATTTATACTGTGTCTATACCTACGATAAATGAAAGAACTTCCAAAGAATAATTATTTCCGTTTCTATTGTAAGAATAGTGAATATAATGGTCTTGTAATACGATTCAGTGAATCGGGCTTTTTTGAAGTCACCTTAAGGCTCGTACACACTTGAGCAGGCCGCAACGCATTGAAACTCTCTACATCACTTTCGTACATTTTGACTGAACCATCGAATACTACAGGCGGGCCGCATCGCAACACAAAATAGATGTGGCTGGAAACATACGCCTGATGAGTGATCTGGCAGTGCGTTGCGCTGCGACCAGGTGCATTCCGTCTGTAGTGTGCGATAGTTCATACAAAATTCGAGCATGTAGAAGAGTGGTTGCCGAGTGAGCAGTGGTGGACTGGTGGCCCGGTGCTGACGACCCCGAGTTACGAGTTATAGTTGTGGGTCGTGATTCGAACCCGGGCAGGCGCTTTAGTTTGTGTACATATTTTCATCACCACTGCTCTCAAAACAACGATCGAAAACATCGTGAGGAACCATGTCCTAGAACCCAAAATTCGAAGACATGTGACATCTACGAACCCGCACTGGGACCGCAAGGTAGAACACAGTCCAGTCCCTTTCGAAGAGAGGAGGCCTTTGTCCCAGCAGGCAGTGGGAACATTATACGCTGATTGTGCTACAAATGTAAACATGGCCCGTTCAAATGAACGGGCCATGTTTCCATGTCAATCAAGTCAAGTCTCTCCGACTTTGTGTGTCACAGGTGTCAAAACTAAACAGAAACACATCCTTTGATGCGGTCGATACGGCGAATCTGCGATAAAAATATGTGTTTGAAATGCGATGCGACTGTGATATGCGCTTGCCTTTATAATCTTTTAGGGGACTAGATTGATCGATTGGTCCTACATGAGGAATTGGTTTAAACCCGCCAACTGGTGATAAATCGTCACCTATGCTTTTAAGATTATTTAAAAAAGGTTTTCTGAAATTAAGTGAGTTACTTTACACTTTTCCTCAAATGTATAAAAAGGAAATAAATGATTATTGTATTTTTTTTTCCTTGTCTTGAATAAGTCTCAAAAAATATCCTATTATGACCCAAGGTTTATTTTTATGGAGTTTACGCTGCGGGCTTGTAATTTACGTAGCAGTTACTACGCCATGCGTAGCTACTTCGTAGATAATGAAATTGTAGGTCGAATAGAAAATCAATTCCAATATTTACGAATACTAAACAAATATGGAAAATGCAAATTCACTGTAAATAAAGCCGTTCAGGAAAAACAAGCGCCTGATAAACGTTTTTTAAAACAATAAACACACATGAATTGCCGCCAAATATGAACAGCTGTCGAAATATCATAGACTAAAAAAAAATGTTCAACATATTTATTTCCAACCAGTGAGTTCCACGTTAAAATTTTCCGCGCGTAAAATATTGTATCCTGTGCACGAAAATAAAAATACAAAAATAAACACGATTGTTCGATGATTGATGGACTATTCAACGTGATAGCGTTTTATCATTTTTCCCACCAAAACCTGTGATTTTTGGCGTAACAATCGTCTATTGTTTGGTTCTTTCTGCACAATTTCCCCGCGCGCGTAATTTCGGGTTGAAAACATGAAAAGATCAATTTTGATGATGATAATCGCATTTTCTCTGAACTTACACAATTTTCTTTGGTAATTTATTTCGTTAATTCTAGGGCGGAAAACATTGTCAATAGATATTTGAACTTTGGTAATATTTCGAAGCCTTTAAGCGTCTTTTATAGAACTTTAGAGTTTGGAATAACTAAAATGGTCGAGTAAAACTTTGTTTAAATACTGGTAACTTTTGGACAAGTTATATAATAGTATTGTATTTTCTGAGTGATTAATGGCCGAACAATGAAAATAATATCTCTTTTGATTATTTTTGCGTTGATGTGAAGGGAAGTTTTTGACCAAGATGGTCGTTAATCTTATTAGTACAGATTTCTTGGACAGGCTTTATAATGACTAGCTTCAGACCGCGACCGCTTTCGCTCGTGAGGAAGTCGTAAGACATCACAAATTCACAGTAAACTTAAATGAAAGAAAGAAAGGAAAGAAGAATTTTTTTTATTTGGGACACGCACAGGAAATTCAAACAGTAATAAAAACTAAAAAGGAGCATCTACAACTAACAAAAAACGAATTCTAATAAACGGAAATAATACTAATAACGACCCGTGCGAGGCAAAAAAGGCCCCTATCTCAGCTGCGACATTTAAAAAATAAATACTGCAGCGCTGGTATTCTGATAAGGCCCGCTGTGATGCCACGGACACATAAATCCCACTAGGGGATTACAAAATAAATAAATAAACAATAAATAAAATTATCAGCCACATTTTCCGGCCGCACAATTACTTCGTTTTCTTTGTTTTTTTTTTCTATTTGTTTGGCTCCAAAGGGAAGTCGCGTGACGTAAAATAACCTTCCTCAAGAATTAACTATCGAATAAAAAATAAAAAACGCAACTGCTAGTTCCAGAGATTAGTGCATTCAAACAAACAAACAAACGAACAAACTCTTCAGTTTTATTATGTTTTATTTATAATATCTTTTAATTACACCCTACAGTTTCACGTCCTATTGCCAGGTTCTGTTATCTTCAAACAAAGATTTCTTTCTGATATTGTAATGAAATGAAAATTTCCAAAAGAATAAAGTTGTGACATGAATTTCGTTTCACTTCTAGTGCTTTCAATTGACAAAAGATATTATTGTATTCAATTAGATTCTCCGGTTAAAGGTTAAAAGCTTATTTTACTTTACCAGCCGAAAAAAGACATTGTCTGTAGACACTTTCGGCGCTGGGATCGAGGCGGCAACTTTAGGCATTAGGTAGTAGGCAATGATATTATAAGTAAAAAGACGTAGATAGGTTATCTACTCAACATTCGATCTTCAAAAACGGCACAATGTCACACTATTAGATGACACGTGGAAGTAGGACGGCATGACGTAATTATCGGGAGCGAAAAAGAGACAAGACGAAGAAAATGTGGCTAATTAGCCACATTTTAACGTGTCGCTTGCTGAGCGCCTATAACCTATCTACACCTTTTTACTTATAATATCATTGGTAGTAAGGTATGATTTTCGTGTGATGTATTTTAAATTATTTTAATATTTTCGTCCACCTCATATGTATAGTACCTTTCTAGATTATAAGTGATTATGTGGTCTCCTGTAATTGGAAGCGCGTATTTGTATGATTTGTTCATAATTTTGGTAACATGCATATAATTGTTTAGCCTCTCTCTGTTGGAGATCCAATAAATCTAAAATACTGTTCGCTGGTAAGCGCATCACTTGAGAATGGCTGGACCAATTTGTATTTGTTTTTTTTTTAAATATTCTTAATATTTCGAATCAGGTTCTTACCGAAAGAAATATTAAAAAAATTGGAAAAGCTTAGGCTATTTTACATTTTTATTGACGTCTTTTTGATGTCCCATGTCCTGTCCAAACAATAGCTTGAATATGCACGCAGGCACACGTGCTGAACTGTTTGGTTGCAAATATTATACAAATATAGCCCGTAATCTCGCACCGAAACCAAAATGGAAGCAGCACACAATAAAAATAGAAAGCCGTAACAATACAAAATACTATACTAACAGCACATCTCACGACTGAGTTCACTCAATTTGTCACTAACTCGACGCCATTGTGATGACGTCACACCGTTGACACTTCCCGCGTTTTTATAATGGCCGCCATTGTTTTATGGTGTTTGTTGACGTTAGATTTGAATATTTATTTTTATTTCTGTTTTAGACTCGCGTATTTGCTGTTTATTGTTCTGTCATGGCGTCTGACGAATGACGGGGATTATATTATTTTTGACAGCAAAATGATGACGTCGATGTGTGCTCTTTTCCGACTCGTGACAAAAACCCACACTTATTTTCAACAAAATCTTCGGAACTATAGAACCTTAAAAGCTACAACATTGAAAACTAAGCCGGTTGATTAACGATGTAGGCTTACCAAACCAAGATAGGGTTTTTCAATATTTTAGAAACTGACGGCTTGGAAGGCGCTCCGTTACAGAAGTTACGGTTTCCGGTCAACGCACTTACAGCACAGACTAAAGAAACGGAACTGATACGAAGCTTTTAAAGAACGTGCATTTATACCTATGTTGGTAGGGTTGGCACAGGAGGAAAGTATTGAATTACCTAGTGGTGTCTTTGGAATAATTAAAAAACTTATAATTATGTGTATTAGTATTGTTCATACACACAGTGCAGTAAACAACTATATTTACACTTTTTTGTATTAAACCCATCTGGACCTACGGCATACAGCTGTGGGGAACCGCCAGCAATAGCAACATGTCGATGTTGCTATTGCTGGAATCTTTCTTATATGTCGATATTAGAAAGATTCCAGAGCAAAACACTATGAACAATGTTCGGTATCTTCCAGTGTATTAGCAACAAATACATGTACCTAGACCTCGGCATAAAAACTGTCCGGCAAGAAATAGTCCAAAGCACCCTGAAGTACCAGGAGAAGCTAACAACCCACGTGAATGAACTTGCCCAGACTCTGAGCGGGAAAGGTGGTACACGGCTAAGGAAACATGACATCCCTAATCTCACCAAAAGTTTCCCACAATGAGACAAAGAGAGAGTTTGTTGGAAATAAACTTTTCAACAGTTTATGGTTTAGATCACATTATAAAAAAATTAAAAAAAAACTGATATTTATCAGCCAAGGAAGTAGTTTATTGTTCCTAGAACAGATTACCATGTGGCAGAATAAAAAACAAAACATTTTTGTATTTACGTTTTCTTCATGGTAAAACGCGAAACGGAACAAACACGACGACCGACGCGTACGCGCAGCCCTGAGCGATTCAACTAGCCGAGCCGGTATAAACTGGTTTTGCTTCGTATGCGACGAAGCCGCCAGTGGTACCCACACACTCGTCTTGTTTGTAGTAGTGTACCTACGAAAGCGCGGTTGTGAGAAGCTTTATCTCTGTTCCGTTTCTTTACTCATGTGCTTACAGCGCTACGATTTTTGAAGTGAAAACTTCTTTAGGCTCGTTGAACACTTTTTGGGTGAACAAAAATCATGGAACTCGCGTCATCGTCACCGAAGGCGTGTTGAGCATTTTTTTGTTGACAGCATCTCTGTTTTTTTTTTGGATTTTTTTTTATGGAGCTAAGCTCTCGTTCTTGTACTGACAGCAAACCACATAAATTCCTGATATTTTCGTTAGATGGCGTTACTTAGTTTTCACTTCTATCGGCAGTCCCTAAAGACTGCCCCGCATGGTTATAGTACTCCCGTGTCTATACGCTACCGGTACGACGATTTCGTGTTCTGTGGATCATGAAAGCGGGGAACCTATGTAGTCTGTTTACTGATGTCGTTGCCAAAACTTCTGGACATCGCCATCATATTTTACTTTTCTCCAAAACAACTACAACCACTAAACTTAAACTCAAGTGCTACTGAACTTTGAACCTCTTCAATACACGTGAACCAACAATTTTTCGTTTGGCGCCCTTCCAAACTGAAACACGCTATAAATAAGGCGATCTAGCTGGATTGGCGATCATTGGGAGTTAGGGACATTCTGGCTTGTACCCTGTGCTGTGGTTCTGGCAAAGAATAGACCGTTAGATACTTGTTTATTTGTGGGTGTAGTTACAGGCCTATTTTGCCGTAGCTTGATTGATGTGACAGAAAGAAAGAAAGTTGACTAGAATAAAGTTTATTTGGTTCGTGAAACACAATATACTAATAAAAAGTTTTTTTTTTAACAACAATAGTGTACAGTGCCTCACGGTTGCGCCGAAAAGGTCTATAGATGCCGTCTGATGCTACTTTTTTAGTGAACCTTAAGGATCAACTTACTGACGGATCAGGTCATCGCCCATTATAACAGCACCGCTCCAGCACAGTAACGCCCCGGCACCGCCTCGAAATATCTAGTCGTCAACGCGCCGTAAGCAAGGCGACGGCTAGTTGCCAACGCGCCGTAAGCAAGGCGACCGCTAGTCGCCAACGTGCCGTCAGCAAGGCGACCACTCGCTGACGGCACGCCACCGGTGAGGTTAAAGCTTGTTGTTCATTCACAAGCGAGGCGTCATCGCGTCACCGCGCAGCCGGAGTGGCGTCACCGCACGGACTGCGAGGCGTCACCGCGCGGACGATGAGGCGCCGGCGCCGGCGAGCGGGCTCCTCGTTTGAAGAGTGCTGTAGGCGCGCCGTGTGACGGCTCGCGGGCCGCTCATTGCCGGCGCGCGAGCTGTCCACTATTTTGTAAAGCCATCTTAAAATAGACTTTAATGCATTTGACTTAAAATCCTAACTTGATTGACAAGTTATTTGCCGTGTCGGAGCCGTGCTGCTATAATGAGAGATGACCTTTAATATACCTACGTCTTCAACAGATTTGTTTTTATAATTCTAGTGTTTTGTGGTGCAAGTTGCCTCTTGAAAGCAATGCTAAGGTTTTGTCAATTTAATTTATTTTTACTTTAACACAATCTTTAACCACCAGCTATTTACCTAGCATGTTGATTAGATGCGCTGATGTCCCTTCTGACCGTTCATTGCTGTAGTTATTCTGAACCTCTACAATAACATTTTACTTTCCAGCCAGCATTGGCGCTTTATTATACTTAATCAAAGTATAATAAAGCGCCATTGCTGGCTGGAATACTGAACCTCATTTCCACACAATAGGCATAACGGATAGTCCTCTGTGTAATGTACTCGTATACATTGAGGCTGAGGAAACCATCGCGCATATGCTCTTTGAATGCACAGGCGTCACCCAAATTAGAACAGAAACCCTCCGGTCACCCATATGTTTTGCTGATGTTCTGAACAGACTAGAGACCTAATGTACATCTGGAGGGAGGTGGGCTGGTTGTAATGGCCAACGATGGCCGCCATGGCCCATGTACAATGGTCCAGTTGAAGGACTAAGTGCGGAAACCAGTCAAAATAACATAGAACAAAAAATACCCACATTTTTTCTGGCGATCATCCAAAATGAAATGAAGTAAATATATAAATGAAGCAGTAAATAAACCATTCTTAGCTGATCATTCCAAGTTATAGGTCGTTCGTCTTAAGTAATATTCCTTTTATTTTTCTTTTTATTCTGATGTGATGATCATTCTTCTTTATAAGTGGTACTTAAGTTTTTATTTGGGCGTTAGATGTCGCCTTCGACTTTGGCATTCATTTTAGTAAATATATTTTGGAGAAGGTTCATTTATTTACTAGCAAGATTAATTTATTGTGCCACTTGATACAACTGACTTGCACAGTTTAATTGCATAATACAAGTGTGAGTCTATGCATAATGTTATCATTTATTGGTGCTCATTTGTTTTTAAAAGAAATAAAATCGTGGATTCACACCTTAACACCGTTCGAATTAGAGACAAAAACAATAAAATAAAACAATAGAACATCTGAAACAATTGTTCTAAGCACAGGTTCTAGAATAACTTTGAAGCAAGGTGATGTAGAAACGCTTTTCGCTATAGCAAAAGCGAAAACAATTAATTGTATTCACACATTTCAAACTACCTGCTCGATAATTTCAAATTAATGTCATGCAAACCTAACCTAAAGTAAGTCATTTTATCCCTAGGGTTTAGCCCGGCAGTAATATTGTACTGAATTTTATTCCAGGATAAAGTCATCGTAAAGTAGTCGTTCTTCTGAGCGAGCCTGAATCCCTTGCTGCACTCAGCATTCTAGTCTAAGTTGCTGCGCTAGGGAGTTAGCCCTAGAATCCTTCGTTACGCTTTGGATTCAATAAAGCGCCCGTGACTTAAGATACTGCTTTATCCCCTTGGTGAATAATCTACAATTATATGCTTGTTCATAGATCTACACAACATTATTACCCCATCCCGGATCAGAATATAAACTGCAAAACCATAAACAAAATTAGGCGGGAAAAAAAAACATATTGAACTCAATATTTTATACAACCATTTTGTAAGGTTGTCAGCAGCAAAAAGGTTTCCTATAAAGATAACAGCTTTATTAGAGAGCCCCGCCATCCTTGAATTTATTATACACTTGCGATCTCTAGTCGTGATAGGGTAAATCGAAGGGTATTTGTGCGTTTACCCTTGGTGTAAGAATAGGGGAATATTGTAAGATTGAGTGCTGATCGCGTTGTGAAAGGAAAAAAATATTCTTACAATGGGTCCGAATGAGTTGTGAAAAAAATCGTGGTAAACGTATTTTACAATAGTCTTGATTCTTTGAGAAAAAGTAAATTAAACTGGCCAAGTGTGTGTCGGACCACGCACAATGAAGGTTCTGTAGTTGGGATGATTTTATCGCAAGAATGAACTCTATGTAGTTGAAAAACATGTTTTTCTTTAAGGAATGTATGAGAGAACTTGTTTTTGCAACCGCAAATGTAAGTTGGTTCATTATTACCCGTTAACTTGTAAAGCCTACTTAGCTGTGATAGTTTTTCTTTTAATTTCGTTTTATACACAGTATCTTTCTTCTGTAATATATATTACAGAAGAAAGATACTGGAACTGTCTTATTTTATTTTTTTGAATTTCTTCGTAAATAAATTTATACTTCTACCCCCTTACTAATAAACGTTGTATATCGCGAGATCTCGTTAATTTTTCGAGATCAATCCCGAAGCATTCCATGACGAGATCTCGCTCGAGATTGGGCGGCAGTAAAATGAAGATGAATTGCCTCTTTCAATGATTGCAGAGGATTTGAATTTAACTACTGGTGCTGCAAAAACTAACACGAATCTTCAAGAGGAATTAGAAGAGACTCTGAGAGCATCTAAAAGTCCGTTTTGCGTTACGAGTTTAGATAGGTAAGCGTCACTCATACAAAAAAAAAATTGTGGCTCTCGGAGACTGCCGCGGTAAAGCTATTGCATAGCTGTTTTTATCAACTTATGCAATTATAATACTGCATAATAATAATAAAATGTATGTATGTAGAGTACTCACTCATTTTCTTTCACAATTTTTTCGTGACTTTCTTCATTAATAATAGCTGCTCTTTCTTGAATATTTAAATTTCTCGGCATTGTAAAATATTAACCCGAATACAAGAAATATCAATGGTGACATTGACAGGAACTGTTATTCACATTTATAGTTTTTAAAACTTGACACAACGTAATGGGAACATCAAACTAATAAAAAGGTTTTAATTTAACTATTAATAGTCAAGGATCATTCGTCTAAGTAAATTTGAACTTTATTGTCAAACAGTTAAACATAATTTTCAATACAACACTCTCGTATCATTCGTTGTAAATTTGAACTTTGTTGTCAAACAGTTAAACATAATTTTCAATACAACACTCTCCTTAGATCATTCGTCTAAGTAAATTTGAACTTTGTTGTTAAACAGTTAAACATGCAATAGCTTAAAAAAATATTTATATGAGAGTGGAGGAACAATGGGTAGTTTTTTACAGTTCGCTTATAATTGTGTACTCATGCTGGTGCCAACCATTTTTTATTCAGAGAGTGAATTTTCAGCTGCTGGGTACATAGCGACTGACATAAGATGCCTTTTATCACATAGCATCCTCAATACTCTTTCTTTTATAGGAAGCTACTTCCAAAATCACCCCCCTAGAACTGGATTTTTTCCGCATTTGACTGACATTGTTCTTTTATTGTTTTTGTTTATTTCCAAAAAATACCGGTAATTAGTGAGTTGCATTAAAGATTTTTTTTTTCTTTCAATTAATATATTAATTATCTTATTTAGGACCTATTTCACGATGTCCTAATAGCCACTACTTACCGAATAAATTCAAAAATGGAACAGAATTTGTATGAATTTATCAGCTAAGTAAGTTAATAAGAACTTAATCCTTAGCCTCATAATCACAACCAAGCAATTTCATTGCTTTTTGCCATCCGAATAATTTTTTTTTTTTTTACTCTCCGAGATCTCGAAAATGCCGCCGAGATCTCGAATTGGCGATCTCGAGAAGAGATTGATGCGCGAACGAAGTCGCAGAAAGCAGAAGCTATTTCGAATAAAATACCAACAATAACAAATAATAATTATCATATACATCCATAAACTCACGCCTTCTTCCCATGGGGGTAGGCAGAAACTACATAACGCCACCTGCTACGATACTTACATACTCCTTTTGCCTCGTTTACGTTCATACATCTGGTCATACACGCACGCCGGTTGTGCAGTACTACGCACCTGTCCTTTCTGAAGAACATGAACAATAAGGTCAGTATATGTCCTCCTAGGGCGTCCCGTCCCGGCGTTTCCACTCACATCTGCCTTGTAAGGCACCTTTTGTACCTTTTGTTAAGGCCTGGTTACACGGTGTGAGCTTGCGAGCTAGCGTGCGAGCTATCGAAGCGAGTTACTGCGGTGCAGTGACTTGTACCGTGTGATCGCATCATGCTAGCTACTGTCATGTGCGAGACGGTCAGTAACTCGAGACACAATATTTTTTTTGTTTTTTTCTCGCTAGTGCCTTCCCCTACCACGCCACTCGTTTGCGACTCGGACATCGATTCGCTCGTTTTTAACGAAATAACAGTAGCTCGTACGCACTCCGGGTGCATTCAGCTCGAAGTATTCACCGCAAAATATTTTTGTAACCATTTATATTGTGACATGAATAAGATCAGTCGTTTATTTTGCGATAACATTGCACGGGACATGATACGTCCAACGATCGAGCGTGACCTACGAGAGATAAGAGTAAAGAGGTGCCGTAGCTGTCTACTGTCACGCCAATAGCTCGCACCGTGTAACCGCGCCTTAATTCAATTCAAAAGTCATTTATTCAAATTAGGCTGAGAATCAGCACTTTTCGAACGTCAAAATTACATAAGACAGTCCCCCAAAAACGCCCGCCCTTCACCACTTCCTAGTGCTTTTGCTGGAGAGAAGAAGTGGCGCAACAAACTCCCCAGCAGCACAGCTGTCTGTTCAGTTAGAAAAAAAACTTGATTCTATACAATAGTATGCAAATAATTTACATTACTCAACACAAAACATTCAAAAAAATATATGCCATAATGACAGCTAGCACGCGCCAATGTACCAAAAAAAAAAAAAAAAAAATCGAAATCTAAACTCAAGCAAAAAAAAAAACTAAAATGGTAAACAGAACTTAATACCCGAATTATAAAGCCTCCAGGCATAAAGGGCGTGCCCGCTTACATATAGCTAATAAAGCTGTAACTCGAAGTCACATAATTAGATATGATAAACTAGGACCATTGAAGTAAAAATAAATCAACAAAAATAGATCAACAGTTAGGCAAGAATAATATATAATCTACTGTCGAGGTCGCTAGCTAATCACATATTGCAATACAACTCATACGAAAACATTGTAATGAGTAGATCATGTCAACAATAAATAAAAATAAAATAAATTGTATAATAAAGTCAAATAAATTAAACATTCTATAAACTCATATAACCTGTCAGTAGGTAAGCTAATTCTGGAGAAAGAACATAAACATTGTCTTGACATGTATGTCTTATGTCGCAACATGACCAATCCATCTCTTTTCAGTAATCAACACATGTATCGGAAATCAGTTTCCACCTCGTAAAGTTGGTTAACAAAGGCATATAATGAGTTAACAGTCGTGCAGCCATTTTATTGGCTATAAGAGGGTAGGATGGTGTTTTTATGTCGCACCATAATATTGTTTGACTAGCTACCGCCTGCGGGACTGGTCGTGAAACTTCTGGGCGACCAACTTTCTACGTGATATAAATCTAGCTATTAATTTGCACGACATTGTCTGTGAGGATTTTGGAAATAGGGAAATTGGGCCCGCATTGCATCATGATCATTTGCAGGGCAGTTTAAGTGAAGTACAAAACATTAAATCATTTATTTCTTTGCAAACATGGGTAGTACATAGGTGTTGTCATAAAGTTAGTTCTCCATGTTCTGCCATCACATGGGCATGCAAATCATAGTCAATTAACATCATTTAAAATAACATTAGAAATAACACCATAATCCCATTTCACAAATTCACAAATCATTTGAATCACAATAAATATAAAATATCATAATATTACATCAAATGTCGCTGGCTACAATATTAAATAGGTCAATGGATACTATACAAGCATGTCAATTTAATAAGTAAAAAAAAGGAAATAAATAATTGATTTTATCAAAATGTCAATACTAACCAATTTCATTATATTGTCAAGAATAATCATATTGTAATCAATTGAAATGATGGTGACAGTTAATAGTTGCACATCTCACGTGGTTAATGGTGGCAGGGAGTGGATGTGGAGCGGTATCGAAAACCATGCTCCACCTCCTATCCTGGCCTCTGTGCCCCAAGACATGCAGTCAAACCGACATCTGCACTGCCACCAACGACGCCGGGGAAGCAGCAAAGTTTTGGATCAACAAAAGTTGAAATACAGCAGACTAAGAAAAAGAAGAGTTCATAATAATATTGGTATCATAATCATAATCAGCCTCTAATGTTTTCACTGCTCGGACGCAGGCCTCCTCTCTGTTAGAAGGAGTGGGCTGTAATCTTCCACGCGGGCCCAGTGCGGGTTGGTAAATGTCACATATCTTCGAAATTATTGGTTCTAGGACATGCCGGTTTCCTCACGATGTTTTTCTTTACCGTTTTGAGAATGAAATTATTTACACAAAGTGAAGCGCCTGTCACCTGTAGAGCAGTGGTGGCCCAGTGGTAACGGCCCCGACTTACGAGTTGTAGGTCGTGGGTTCGTACCCAAACAGACGCTTTACTTTGTGTAGATAATTTCATCACCTGCTCTCAAAACGGTGAAGGAAAACATCGTGAGAAAACCGGCATGTCTTAGAAACAAAAATTCGAAGACATGTGACATCTACCAACCCTCCCCGTCCCTCTCAGAGCAGCCCTCTCCTTCTTACAGAGAGGAGGCAGTGGGAACATTAATAGGCTGATTATGGTTTTGGTAAAGCACCTGTTTGGGTAGCTAGTAGGATATATTTTATTTCAAAACAAAAAACTTTCTTGCGGACGAAGTCGCGGGCAAAAGCTAGTTACCTATACAAAAACAGTTTCTCCGTTTTCCCTTCATACCGTAAAGCCCTATAATAGTGCTATTAAAAAGGAGGATGGCACTATTATAGGAGCGTTACAGGACAGTTATATGACTGTTATGAGCTGTCTAATGGCTTTTATGACAGTCAGTCCCCGTTAACACTGGCTGTTCAAATACTGATGCTTTTAATTGTTACAGTTTTAAATAAAGACTGTTTACAGACTTATTTTATGGTGTAAGTGCTTAAACACAATATCATAACATTGGCCTGGAAGGGTCGTGGCTAAGTAATAACAGCCGCACGGGTCGATCCATCAGATTAAGCTGCACTTGACGGGGTTGGTCTGTGGATGGCTGACCATCTTTACATACCGAGACTCCTCCGTGCCTCGGAAAGCACGTTAAGCCGTTGGTCCCGGCTGTCATTTGTAGACCTTTGACAGTCGTTACGGGTCGTCCGAAGCCCGAAAGTCTGACAACCAATCTTACCAAGGGGTATCGTATTACCCAGTTATTGGATTGTAGAGGTCATATAGGCAGTTACTCCATGTAAAATACTGGTATTCAGCTGCATCCGGTTAGACTGGAAGCCGACCCCAACATATGGCGATACTTATTAATGGCGGTTAATCTTCTTAGTATCGGCATGCATGAGCCAAAAGCCGTAGAATGACTCGCAAGAGGAGGAAGAAGGAAGACCGAAAAAAAGAGAATTATAGTTTATTAGCTTCTACCAGCAACTTCGTCTGCGTGGCCTTCAGAATTAGGTCCAGAAAGAAGAAAAAATGCAGATAGAAATATAGCGTTAAGAACTACAGTTTAATAGATTTTTTTAAGAATATATTTTTTCATATAAACCGCGTAAACTCTTATTTGGTTTACGCGGCGCACGCCAGTAAAACTCCCAGTTGGCATGATTTTTTCGACATCTACAACAATCATCGTCTTAGTTAGCCAATTTACACAAAACCTTAATGAATTGTAACCTTCCTCCCGAATCACTTCGTCCATTGGTGAATACAGTATAAAAATCCGTTCGATAGTTTTTGAGTTTATCGCGTTCAGACAGACAGACAGACGCGGCGGGGGACTTTGTTTTTCTCCAACACTCGGTTTATGAAAATACCAATACAAATATGCAATATCATTGAAAAAGTTTTTCTCGCACTCTTTAAACTTGAAGCATCAGGCTAGCATTCTGTGGGTGGTAAAAAATTCACTCGCTGGCGTCCGTCCAATATGCACTTGTTTTGTAGTGGCTCTGTTTGTACTGAGTTGTAGTACCTGGGGAAATTTGTGGTTTTGGAAGATGTCTGGATTTAATTTGGACTGTTTTTTTAAGTGAAAACATCTTTAGCGGCGTTGTGCTTTTTTTTTGGGATGGGTAAACATTTTAAACTCGCGTTAGGACACGTGACCTGATCGAAAATTCGTAACACGGAGCGAGATTTTGTTGACAGCGCACTGTTTTATTTTTTTGGATTTTTTTTAATGGAGTTACATCTTTCGTTCTTATACTGACAGCAAGCCAAATAAATTCCTGACATTTTCGTTAGATGGCGTTACTTAGTTTTCACTTCAATCGACAGTCCCAGACTGCCTGTTTTTTTTAATAAGTTTTGGACTCAGGTATTACCTTCAAAACGTGCCTTGATGTTTAGTTTATTGTTGCATATTTGATTTTTGTCTGGTGATTTTGACATTATTATTGGTAATTTTGACATTATTGAAGGTAATTCTGACATTATAGTTATGATTTTGACATTATTAGTATTGATTTTGACAAAGTTATAATTTTGACATTATTATTGATAGTTTTGACTAGATTACTAGTAATCATGACCAGAATTTCCCAAATATTTTTATGTACTAGTGTTTAAGATGATTATACAACGTGAAATTTGAATCACAGTTTTGCTAGAACAAACGTTGTTCAGACCATGGTCTACTATCATTCTATAGCATCCAATACGTTATTAACACAAACTAAACTAGGCGTTCTCAAATAAGTCTTATGTTGCTCAAACGTGTTCAAACATTAATCGTAACATCTAAGGACTCATCGCGGTAGCAATATGGCATTCAAAAGAGTTATGAGGAGTCCACGTGGACTACAAGGATGTCCGGCCAATGCGGGCCGAAATTTTAATAAATAAATCAGTCTTTTTGTGTTTTTTTTTAAATAACATTGACGTTTTTTTTATAATTGATTGTTATAGAATGGTAGTAGACCATGGTCTGAACAACGTTTGTTCTAGCAAAACTGTGATTCAAATTTCACGTTGTATACTAACAAATTGGATTGTATGATCTGGAAATAAATAAATTTGATTTTTGATTTGATTTTGTCTGTCATCACTCTCTTCTTGTCGTCGCAACACGTTTTCTGCTTCCATTCTCCACAGTCAACGCCATCATTCACTCTCTTTCACATCAATTCTCACACCATCCATCTTTTCTTTTGTTTTGTCTCTAAGAAAGGAATCATCTCCACGGACGATAGCATCGTGGCGATACTTGCGCTGTGTCTTCAAATTATCACCACGATATCGCCGTCTGGGGTTGGATTCATAGTTTCTATTGAATTTGAAGCCACGGCGAGATTATTGCCGCGAATTTCTCGGCCGTGGAAATTGCGAAAAATACCAATATTTATAATATTATGGTTTACTCTCTGAAGTTATGATAATTATTTTATTAATGTTCTGGATAAGATTATTAATTATCTTTTGCGAAAATTAAGTTTGATTTAAAAAATAAGTTTTTCTTTTCCGAAGGCGTTTAGTGATAGATAACAATACATATTTCAGAGACAGTATGGTCTCGTGCCGAACTAAGGTGCAGCTTTATTTAAATCTCGTCCAAAGATGTATACAGCATGTATCAGAAAGGAGTGGTCATATTTAAGGATGTGGTACAGACCATCAAACTGAACAACTTTCTCCATGGGACCCACCGTAATCATGGTCGCGTGGAAGAACCATCCCATATGTTTGGGTCGATTAGGTATTAAAGTTTTGTTTGGGACCACAGATGTAAATCCAACTAGATAACGCAAGGCCCTCCATGAATTAAGCGTGTCTCCATTTAAAAACCAAGCGTGCCACTTTTTCACACACAATGTCAAGTCTTTACAGCTCCATAAGGCATAAAAAGACATTTTTCAAGATTTCGGTGGATTACCAGTGCTGATAATAGTAAATGAAAAGCTCAGATTACGATCATTGATCGTAATTTTACTCCGTTTTTTAACATGCGAAGTAAATACAATCGTTTCATCTAGTTACACACGCCATTTTTATGGTGTACATAATAAAGAGTATTTCTATCTATCTAGTTAGATTTATATCTGTGTTTGGGACACTTGATAATTATTCGCGATTACGATGGTGGTCTCATAGAAAAAGTTGTTCAGTTTGATGGTCCCTTAAATATGACCACACTTTATTGAAACATGCTGTATAACTTTATTGTGACGGGTAAAAAAATTGGTTATACCAACAATATTAATTATAAATTAGTTAAAAAATTATTAAAAATAATAAATAAGTTAACCAAGCAAGTCCTAGACTGAATTCCTTTGATTAACAAAAGAATTCAGTCTAGGACTTGCTTGGTTGCACTTAAAATGGTATAAGTAATTTGATAAAGGACTACGCCACTTATCCATATTAGTTGAAAAATTTCAAATATATAAAAGTCTAGTTACAAAGTAGTATCTTAATTTTAACTGAAGCATTCTCTGGTAATAACAAACGAAACAGATCTTCAACAAAGATTATTCGTATTTGATGTCAAGATAACATATTTGATGGAAAATGCTGGAAAGATAATATGAAGAGCTCTAAGTCGCTTTGTTGCGATGTTCTTTGTAGAAAACATAAACCGTGTAGTTTTAATGTCAGACAATGTCAATTTACCAATGTTTAACTTTTAAAATGAATCTTCTATACATACAAGATCAAATTAAATTAGCTAGCAAAACTCCGCAGACGTGAGGTATCGACTTTTTTTTTTTTGGGGCCAATCACCGCTTGTAGTGTTATTACTTGAAGTGTCACGTGATAAAATGTGTTTAATCGTGTTACACAGGTTACACAATAAAACAGATTTTTAAGTGGGCCCAGGGCGGGTTGGTAGATGTCCCATGTCTTCGAATTTTTTCAAAATGCTCCTATTTATGCATAAGTATTGTCAGTGTTTTCATTATCATCTTGCCTTCTCAAAATTGTATATTTCCCTTCAACGAGTAGGTACAGGAAAAATGATCATTATTTTTTTTGTAAAAAAATTAACTTGCTACAATTTTACACCTGGCTAGCCAATTTCGTGCGACATAATCCTTGTTAATATGAACAATGGTTTAATCATATCCTTTTATGAGGTGTCAAATACTCGTTTAATTACTGCTATAATAATAACTGTTATAACTAATTGATAGTTTAATTTTATTGGCCGTTAACTCCTTTACGAGGAGATATTAAGTAGTACTTTGGGAATATGTTCGGGGGTGAATATTAATTTATTTTCTTGGAGGGGAATAGGTGAAGCGAATGTCTTTTTTTCAGTGTTATATTGGCATTTTCGAATAGACACTTCCTAGTAACTACAGGAGGCATACATTCGTGTACATACTAATAGGTATTATTAATGCGAAAGTAAATATCTGTTATCTTTTTCTGAACGGGTTTGGAGGAAACGTGGGTTAGAACGAAAAAAGAAAAAAAAAAGAAAGAAAAATGCGTTTATCGGCGTTACAACAGAAAAATACACCTTATTACAAAAAAAAAAACATCGGGCGGTCTTTGGAGACTGCCGATAGAAGTGAAAACTAAGTAAGTTTTTGATACAACGTACGCCATCTAACGAAAATGTCAGGAATTTATGTGGCTTGCTGTCAGTACAAGAACGAAAGCTGTAGCTCTATCAAAAAATTCCAAAAAAATAAAACAGAGTGTGCTGTCAACAACATTTCTACTCTCCCTCCGTATTACGAATTTTCGATCAGGTCACGTGTCCTGACGCGAGTTTAAATTTTTTTACTCATCCCAAAAAAAGTGCACAACGTCGTTAAAGAAGTTTTCACTTAAAAAAAAACAATACAATGAAATGTCAAAAGGACCTCAGTTCAGTATTCTATAATGGTTAGGACATAGAATACTTTTTATCCCGGTAGTACATTCCCGTGGGGTAATATCCGACTTCTGCGCGGACAATCTCATGGGCAAATAAATGTATGTATTCAATATTTTTATCTGCTAATTTTACGAGTATACCTGCAAACACGACACTTCTGCGAAAGTCCATTTAATTTAGGGGTATGAGGAACAGGGTGTAAAGTTCACTCATCCCCCATAGAAAAGGGAGGATCCTCCAACCAGACGGGTTGTTATGTCTGGCGGGCAACTGCCCATATGTTGGTTTCGGATAGTCTTATCTATGTTATTCGCTCAGTAAACTCTAACTGCGAGATGTAGGAATTGTGTGACGTCATGTCTTTTTGCTTCGTAGTTTGTATGTGGCGGTCTAACCGCTACATCACTCCCCTCCGGAGACCGGAGGTCGATAGTGGGCTAAGTCGTGGACCTTGCGATGCTTCACAGTGCCAGCTGTGGTTCCAGTGAGTCGGAACCGGGTGCCGCATAGTTCACGGTGAGTCGGAACTGTCTGCGGTGATTCCCCAGTGAGTCGGGGTGGTGCTGCGTCGTCATCCAGTGAGTCGGATGTGGTACAGCGCCGGGTTGTGGTTGAGGGTGATGACCAGGAATGCGCGTTCGCTGCATGCTGGTGGTCAGGATACCCGTTAAAGCCGTGGGTGCTGGCTGGCTGTGTGACTTGCCTCAGGAAAGCTTGCGGGAGTGATGATGATGACGTCACGCTGAAGTTGTTGCACGAAGGCTGCGTTGACGTTCATCACGTCGGGGTCACCAATTTAGGGGTATGAGGAACAGGGTGTAAAGTTCACTCATCCACCATAGAAAAGGGAGGATCCTCCAACCAGACGGGTTGTTATGTCTGGCGGGCAACTGCCCCATATGTTGATTTCGGATAGTCTTATCTATGTTATTCGCTCAGTAAACTCTAACTGCGAGATGTAGGAATTGTGTGACGTCATGTCTTTTTGTTTCGTAGTTTTTGTATGTGGCGGTCTAACCGCTACATCACTCCCCTCCGGAGACCGGAGGTCGATAGTGGGCTGAGTCTTGGATCTTGCGATGCTTCACAGTGCCAGCTGTGGTTCCAGTGAGTCGGAACCGGGTGCCGCATAGTTCACGGTGAGTCGGAACTGTCTGCGGTGATTCCCCAGTGAGTCGGGGAGGAACTGCAAAAAAACACTGGCGCAAAAGTGTTTTACGTATAAGTGATTTTTGCGCAAACATTATCCATTTTTTTTTCATCGTTCACTTGTAATAAATAAAACGGGTAAAATAAAACGGTTGAATGGGGCAGTTATTATTCGAAATGTCAAAGTTTTTAATTTGACAACAACATGAACTGCTAAAATTAATGGTATTTAAGTTTTGTTTTCATTCTGCACCGTTTTATTGCAATGAAAAGAATTCTCCAGAGTTATGAAATTATAAGATATTAATATTCTACATGGTAGAATAAAGTTTTTTGAAGTACCTGTACCCTAATTAGAATTACGTAATACACGATCAATCAGAATCTGAATCGTTTTGAAACAGATTGCTAATCCATTGCTTCATTAGTTCGAAAAAAAATCTGCTCAACAACGTAAATAACGCAATGAATGTTGTTGAACTGTCAAAATGAAACAGATTAGTCGGAATCGTTTACGAAAATGAGTTGGGTAATTAGATAGCAGCCCCCCAATTACGCAATGCACGATCAATTTTAAATTGAAACCAATTGAAAAAGATTGCCAGTCCATTGCTTCATAAGTTCGACAAAAAAAATCTGCTCACGTTTTTTTGTCGAACTTATGAAGCAATGGACTGGCAATCTTTTTCAATTTATTGGTTTCAATTTAAAATTGATCGTGCATTACGTAATTAGGGTGCTGGTCTATTTTCAAACAAGTCTAACTCATCTGCCTAGCTTTTTCCCAAATATGTTGGGGTCGGCTTCCAGTCTAACCAGATGCAGCTACTAATACCAGTATTTTACACGGATCGACGGCTTATCTGACCTCCACAACTCAGTTATTGGGTAACACTGTACGCTTGGTAACCTTTTGAACAGTCAAATATTTACCCTTGGTATTGTCAGACTTTTGGGCTTCTGACTATCCGCAACGACTGTCAGAGATCTTGGGTATACCGTGTGCCAGACAATACGTTGTTGTTCTTGTTCGTCAAACTTTTCTTGTCTGTTTATTTGTGTGTACATAAATGGTTAAATAAATATATTATATATACATGAGGTTTTTGACTTTTTCATCATCGTTATCGCAACTAAAATGTCATTTAGTCCAGGTTTGAATAATTTCTAACCGTTCTATATTAGTCATGTGTGAGCACTTACCGTCTGTAACTTCGTTTCCATACAAACTTCAATCCCCTAAAGACCTTCTCAGACATTGAGTTTCCTTTCTAAGTGCATACATTCTCTAAGGACCATGATTATTATCTTCTTGTATATCTTCAGTGGTTTTGTTTGAGCTGTGCGGTGTCTGCTAACCTAACTGGTAACTGATTTACCTCTGTAAAGCAGCGGTCGGTAACCTTTTGGCAGGCAAGGGCCACATAGTGGCTAAATGAGGTAGAGGCGGGCCGGGACGCACTTCTTCATAATTAATCTTTTTTTTTTTATTGCTTTTATGTGAGTCGAGAAGCATAATTATTTCTTTCTGTATGAATGAACAATGTTTATTCGCATAAGCAAGTAGGTATTGCCAAAAATTGTAATTAACTGCAGAGCAAACCTTTTCAAATTCATCAAAATCAGATTGCTAGCTGCCATAAAACTTAACAAGATCATTGTTTTCACAGAAAGAGTTTTTGAGAGTGTCATTAAATTGGAGAGTAATCACATTCATTTGTAAATGACGGTACATCGTCAATATCGCATGGAAAAGGCTTTGCAAAATCTTCCGTTTGCATCATCACCTTTTCGAAGTCACCAAATCAGTCGTTAACTGATTTTGTAGCTGTGTTAAAATGTCTTGCATTTTATCAATGTTCGCTCGCTTAAACATTGCGCATGCCTATTATAATTATTTACTTAGGAAGACTATCATTTACAAAACTGTCACGGGCCGTAAGCAGGAGAGCCGCGGGCCGCGAGGGGCCGACCGCTGCTGTAAAGGATAGATAGCAGTGGTGGCCCAGTGGTAATAGCCGCGACTTATGAGTTTTATGTAGAAGTTCGAACCCACGCAACAACTTTACTCTGTGTAATTTATTTCATCATCACTGCTCGCAAAACGGTGAAGGAAAATATCGTGAGGAAACCGACATGCCAATATTCTAAGACATGTGACATCTATCAACCCACATCGTGACTTCTTGGTGGATTACGGCCCGCTCAACGCTCCCTCTCACAGAGAGGAGGTCTGTGTCCCAGCAGTGCGAATGTTATAGGCTAGGATTTCATTTCAAATATCTGATATTGTTGCGATTTATGTTTTCGTTTTTATTTGATTTTATTTTATTGTTTTTCTTCGTTACAGAAATAAGAGCGATGCTGACAAACTTTTTTTTTGTTCGACAGATAGTATTAAAAAATATCGAACACATTTTTTTTTTTTCGTAAACGTGTAGCGGTCAGCACCGTTAGTTAGTTTAAATACCATTTTTATTTAACAACTAACTGTAGACACTATACACGCACATTTTCATAACCTCTTACATAATTATTTCTCGTTTGACATTTCATTCTGTCACATTCGCATTCCAATCACCATAGACATCAAACTAGAGTATATCCTTATCTATTGCTCATGACTAACAAAATATATTTATAACTATTACGTATTCACCATATTTACAACACACACAATATTTATATACATATTTAAACTAACCTAACAATTATATTGACACTCCACATCTAAGTAAACATGTAAGAGAAACGGAACGTATGTCCAACCGTGTAACGAGACGCACACATGATCGGCAGATTTTGATTCTGAGGCGATCGCCCTCAGTGTGCCCTCAGTGTACTATCTTGCCTCCAGCTGGACATACGCTACTTTTCTGTTCCAAAATCTAGTCTTCATCCAAGCACTAGATCTCTCCAAGTTAGCTTCGAACCATTGCTGTATTATCTGTTTTGTCTGTACAACTTGTGTTAGTCCTTACATTGTTTTCGTAACCTTATATGTTATAAGGGAGTGCCGAGGTAGGCAGTAATAGAAGTGCTACTGAAATTAAATCTTTTATTGAGTTTTACCCAGTAACCTCTTCATTGGTGACCCCGATAAAGAACGATGCCTGACGGAGCCAGCACGTCGACTGGAGCAACAGCAGAGAAGCAGGATGTCTGCAGAGTCAGCGTGAAGCTGCCGCCATTTTGGCCAGAGGAGCCGACACTTTGGTTTGCCCAAGTCGAAGGTCAGTTTACGATCGCCGGTATTACTGCCGACAGTACCAAATTCTATACCGTCGTGGGCCAGCTTGATCACCGTTATATGGTTGAGGCTAGGGACATAATAGAGAACCCGCCGGCCCAAGACAAGTACGCAAAGCTGAAGGCCGAGCTTATACGTAGGCTCTCTGATTCGCGCGAAAAAAGGGTGCAGCAAATCCTCACCCACGAGGAGCTAGGCGACCGTAAACCTTCACAATTTTTGCGGCACCTACAAACCCTGGCGGGACCAAATATGCCAGAGGCGTTCCTGTCCACGTTGTGGGCGAGCAGACTGCCAACGAACGTTCAGACGGTCATTGCGTCGCAGCCTAATCTCGCGCTCCAGTCTGTCGCAGATTTAGCCGACCGCGTGTACGAGATCGCGCCAGCGCCCGCCCCGGCGCTCACATCACCTCCCGCCGTGGCTAGCACGAGCACCTGCAGCGAGATCAGCGAGCTGAAACAATGCATAGCGGAATTAACTAAGCAGGTAGCCGCCCTTTCTACACGTGGTCAGGTACATCACCGCTCGCGTTCGGCTGACAGGTTTAGGCATGGCAGCAGAGATTCGACCCCAGGCCGGCGTAGCCGGTCGCGTTCCAGAGACTCGTGGAACGAAGAGCACTGCTGGTACCACAACAACTTCGGTGACCGGGCCAGGCGGTGCAACCAGCCGTGTACGTACGCGGGAAATGCTCCCGGCAGCCGGAAATAGCGGCAAATGGCTGCCCTAACAAACCACGCCGCCTATTCGTAACAGATCGGGCAACTAAAACCACATTTTTAGTGGACACAGGGTCCGATCTTTGTGTGTACCCACGTACAGCACTACAGCAGCGGCGCAGTAAGACGACATATCAGCTTTACGCGGCCAACGGTACCGCCATCGACACATACGGTTGGGTCGAGCTCCACCTGAACTTAGGGCTCCGCCGTGTCTATTCCTGGAAGTTCGTGGTCGCGGATGTCACTAAACCCATTATAGGTGCAGACTTACTGGCTCATTACAATCTACTTATAGATTTAAAAAATTACCGCCTCATCGACGGACTAACGCAGCTCTCCTCCACGGCGTCTTCAGCGGCCGGTTCAACAGCGGACATTGCCTCAGTGAAGTCTATTAGTGGTAGCACAGAGTACCATGAGCTCCTTCGGCAGTACCCGGAGATCACGCGGCCTGCGGGAAAGCAAAGACAGGTCAGTCACACAACCGTACATCATATCCGTACCACCCCAGGCCCGCCCATTTTCAGTCGACCTCGCCGTCTCGCACCAGACAAGCTCAAAGTCGCTCAGAAGGAGTTTGAGGCGATGCTGGCGAACGGCACAGCACGTCCGTCGGAGAGCTCATGGTCGTCCCCTCTTCACCTTGCTCCCAAGAAGGATAACAGCTGGCGGCCGTGTGGAGATTACAGGGCACTAAATGCCCGCACCATCCCGGACAGATATCCCATCCCGCACATACAAGACTTCTGTCATCAGCTGGCTGGCAGCAGGATTTACAGCAAAATTGATTTGGTTAAAGCGTACAATCAGATACCTGTCCAGTCGGCTGACATCCACAAGACTGCGATCACCACTCCGTTTGGGCTATATGAATTCCCGTTCATGACGTTCGGTCTCAGGAATGCAGCGCAGACGTTTCAGCGTTTCATGGACGAGGTGCTCCGTGGGCTGTCGTTCTGCTACTGCTACTTAGATGACATTCTCCTGTTCTCAGAGACGGCAGCCCAGCACACCGAACATCTGCACCAACTCCTGAAGCGGCTGTCTGACTATGGCATCCTCATAAACTCAGCAAAGTGTGAGTTCGGCAGGCCCTCCATTACCTTTCTAGGGCATGAGCTGTCCGCAGAAGGTGTTCGTCCCCTGCCAGAGAAGGTACAGGCGATCCAGGACTACCCAGCTCCCAAGACCGTCAAGGAAATGCGTCGCTTCCTGGGTATGTTTAATTTTTACCGCCGCTTTGTCCCGGGAGCCGCTCGCTTGCAGTCACCGCTTAATGTTGTTCTCACAGGGCCTAGAACCACAGGAAGTACACCAATTAGTATGACTCAGGAAATGCTAGACGCTTTTGCTGCATGCAAACATGGTTTGTCCCAGGCTACTTTGCTTTCACACCCAAACCCCAACGCTGAGCTCGCATTATTCACAGATGCATCGGACACCTCAATAGGCGCAGTGCTACAGCAGAAGGCTGGAGATTCGTGGCGTCCACTAGCATTTTTCTCCAGGCGTTTGTCCGGGTCGCAGAAGAAGTACAGCCCGTATGACAGGGAGCTCTTAGCCATCTACGACGCAGTTCGACACTACCGGCACATGGTTGAAGGTAGGCACTTCGCTATCTACACGGATCACAAACCCCTGTCATACGCGTATGCGCGCAGCAGGGAGAATTGCTCCCCGAGGCAGTTCCGCTACCTGGACTACATAGCCCAGTTCACCACGGACATCCAGTTTGTGGCCGGCAAAGACAATGTCGTGGCAGACGCACTGTCGCGTGTGGAGGAAATGACGTTGCCAACCCTCGACTACACAGCCCTTGCACATTCCCAGGAGAGCGACCCTGAGCTGCAAGGCCTCCTCACAAGCAATGGCACGTCACTTAAAATAGAGAGAGTGCGCTTCTCAAACTCGGACGTGGAACTATTATGCGATGTCTCCACCGGTAACACCCGCCCTTATGTTACAGAATCCTTCAGAAGGCAGGTGTTCCAAAAGCTTCACCAACTGAGCCACCCTGGCAGGCAGGCCACGGTCAAATTGATTTCTGCACGCTTCGTTTGGCCTGGCCTGAAGAAAGACTGCAGGGCCTGGACCAGAGAGTGCATAGAGTGCCAGAAGAACAAAGTCTCACGGCACACATCCTCTCCCACCTCCCCATTCCCAGTTCCTTCACAACGCTTTTCCCATGTCCACATGGACATAGTAGGGCCACTTAACATTTCAAATGATTACAGATATTGCCTCACCGTCATCGACCGCTTTACACGCTGGCCTGAGGCATATCCCATCGCTGACATCACGGCTGAGACATGCGCCCGCACCTTCATCGCTGGCTGGGTGTCCCGCTTCGGTTGCCCCCACCGTATCACTACTGACAGGGGCAAGCAGTTCGAGAGCAAGCTCTTCCATTCCATCGCAGCGCTCCTTGGTAGCCAGCATCGGCCAACCACGGCGTACCACCCAGCCTGCAACGGCATGGTTGAACGCCTGCACCGCCAGCTGAAGGCGGCCATCCGATGCCACACGGACACCAACTGGTCCGAGGCTCTTCCTCTGGTGCTGCTGGGCATCCGCAGCGCCTGGAAGGAGGACATAAAGGGGTCAGCAGCCGAGTTAGTTTACGGGGAGCCCCTAAGACTCCCAGGGGAGTTCATAAGCCCTTCACTCACCAGCACCGTAGACTACACCGACTTCGCGGCGAGACTCCGTCATCAAATGGCGAAGCTGTCACCAGAACCGGCGAGTCGACATGGCGAGAAGCCATTTTATGTCCCCAGCAGCTTGGCGTCGGCAACGCACGTCTTCCTGCGTCATGACGCCGTGCGCCGACCACTTGACCCACCATACACCGGGCCATTCAAGGTGCTACAAAGAGGTGGAAAGACTTTTAAGATCGAGGTAAACGGTAGAGAAACCACAGTAACCATAGATAGGTTGAAACCCGCTTACCTCAACAACGAACACGACAACACATCCACCTCAAACTCGACGGCAACATCTTCAGCACCAACGGCTGCAACGGGTACACACGCCACCACACCGCCAAACGTCACCGTCGAGAGAAAAACCCGTTCCGGGCGCACAGTACACTTCCCGGACTACTATCGCCCGTAATTTACCAACCACGGTCTCAGGGGGGGAGTAGTGTAGCGGTCAGCACCGTTAGTTAGTTTAAATACCATTTTTATTTAACAACTAACTGTAGACACTATACACGCACATTTTCATAACCTCTTACATAATTATTTCTCGTTTGACATTTCATTCTGTCACATTCGCATTCCAATCACCATAGACATCAAACTAGAGTATATCCTTATCTATTGCTCATGACTAACAAAATATATTTATAACTATTACGTATTCACCATATTTACAACACACACAATATTTATATACATATTTAAACTAACCTAACAATTATATTGACACTCCACATCTAAGTAAACATGTAAGAGAAACGGAACGTATGTCCAACCGTGTAACGAGACGCACACATGATCGGCAGATTTTGATTCTGAGGCGATCGCCCTCAGTGTGCCCTCAGTGTACTATCTTGCCTCCAGCTGGACATACGCTACTTTTCTGTTCCAAAATCTAGTCTTCATCCAAGCACTAGATCTCTCCAAGTTAGCTTCGAACCATTGCTGTATTATCTGTTTTGTCTGTACAACTTGTGTTAGTCCTTACATTGTTTTCGTAACCTTATATGTTATAAGGGAGTGCCGAGGTAGGCAGTAATAGAAGTGCTACTGAAATTAAATCTTTTATTGAGTTTTACCCAGTAACCTCTTCAAACGTTTATGGCACTACATTAAGTTAAAATGTGGCATGACGTCACTCCTCGGTAGATTTTGTACAATTGTGGCGTAGGGAGCCCCCACTCCCCAACTTTAATGCGTTTTATCTCAATATTTTTTTATTAATACGATAAAGCAAAAAGTGTCTAATATTTTTTTATTATCTGACTGACGGACTAAACAGGTTTTTTTTACCTTGGCGACATCCCTATTGGAAACAGTAAAAACACGTAGATCACGTCTTCAGTGGACGTGACCTAAAAAGATGAAGGTTTACCGGCTACCTGTCACTTACATCGCCTCTTTTTTTAAGTTTGGTAAGGTTTTGTTATTATCACAAATAAGGTTAATTTAAAAAAAACTGAGCCAAAATTAAACTTGATGATAATTTGACTTTGTTTACCCGCGCTATTAATTCGTTTTCGCTTAGCGTACCTTCTGACATTTTGTTTAAATTTTGCTCGTCTCTTCTGGGTCGTAGTATGATATTACATAGCCTGATAAATAACCTGTCACACGAATTGGGCTAGCCAATGCAAAAAGAATTTTCCAAATCCGACGGGTAGTTCCGGAGATTACTCCTACTTACAAACAAACAATTTTTTTTTTAATTTACATTACCTACATTACGTAACATCAAAGCCCGACCCGGGAATCGAACCCAGGACCTCATGCTCAGCAGTAGCGCTTCCGACTATTAGACCAACGAGGCAGGCAGTATTTTTAAATTAGTATAGAAGTATAGTTTGGAAAATCCAAAAGTGCACGCCTCATACTTATCACTCATTCATAACCGAAAAAGAAATTCAAAACATAGTTTAAAAATGAACAATTTATCCTCAATTTATCACTTTTCATGAAGTCGTTATGTCAACGACTGACAAAGATATTTACTTGGCGGTTGCTAGGCAACTTACGCACGTCAAGTCAATGGTAAGAAATATTTAGTTAAAGATATTATATTATTTTAGTGAGTATTTTATTAATTATAATTAAACTACTTTGAATAAAAGAGCCATTTTCAATAGGGTTCCTCCTACGGCTGAAACGAATGTATAAAAAAAAAATTTACTCAATTAATTGATTTTATCGCAAGCTACAATGTTTTCAGGGTTCATAAATTGACGGACAGGATTTTTTTTTCAACTATTTTTATGCTTTTTCCATTTCTGCTGCATTAAATCAATTGTTAAAAAGTACAGTATTAATCTCCATTTAATCATCTATACAATGGTATATAAATTAAGTAGGTTCTGTGTACTAGCAGGAGTGTAACAATAAAAACAGTTACAGAAATGGGGCTAAAATAATTTTTCGATCGTAGAGCACACTCTAATGCTTCGCATTACGAGTCGTGCAATAGATGAAAAATTTGTAATATTACTCGTAGTACCTATTAGTATAGATAGATGAACAATTTTACCAGTACTTGTTACACAAAACTTAAGATAACTTTTTGTGCAGCATTCAGTATCTATCTCTTCCCCACAACGCACGAACTATATAGTAGTATAGGTGTATCTATTCATACCAGAAATATCTTAAGGGGTCATTATAATCATCATTATGAACAACTTTTACTATGGGACCAACGACGAAATCGCGAAAAAAAAATCAGCTGTTCCCTACATTTATATTCGCATAACATAATCAGCCTATTAATGTTCCCACTGCTGGGAAACAGGCCTTCTCTCAGTGAGAGGGAGTGGGCCATAATACACCACGCGGGCCCAGTGCGGGTTGGTAGACGTCTCATGTCTTCGAATTTTTGGTTCTAAGACATGCCGATTTCCTCACGATGTTTTCCTTTACCGTTTTGAGATGTGATGAAATTATTTACACAAAGTAAAGCGCCTGCTTGGGTTCGAACCCACGACCTACAACTCGTAAGTCGGGGCCGATACCACTGGGCCACCACTGCTCCTACATTCGCATAGCTCGTCAAATTTCGTGTATGAATAGATACACCTTATATAATATACATATATAAGCTTCCCCACAACTAAAGACAAAATCTCAACTCTCCAAAATCTACCCTTTTATTAACTACGGAACTACCCTCAAACGGTACCAATAAGTACGGACTCAAACCCCACAGAGATTGGATCGCGCCACGCAAGCCTTACGACCTATAATTTATTATAACAGGCTCCTGGGGTCAATTAAAGGCCCTGATTAGGGGACTTTTACCCCTAAGGCCTCGGAAATGTGGAGATATTTAATCAGTACAATGCTGATATCATCAGGATAATCTGCACCTTAGCTTTGAAATACGGTACTTTTAAAAGGATTTTTATGTGCGATCAAGAAAATTATTTTTTAACAGATTGACACACTATGTCCCATTTTTCGTGATAATACACGATGGTATCCCACATCGATGAGCAATCTGCTAGCATGGATTCAGTACATGGTTCTGGACACCCCTGCGTTGAAATTTTTCGTCGGTAATTTAAAAAAAAATCTGTTCCATTTACATTTTGACCGCGTATTGCACTTAACTATGAAACAGCAGATTTTTTTTTTTATAGCCGACGAAAAAAATAGCTACCCTGTATATAGGTAGCCATTTCATAGGACCGACAAAGAATGATTGAAAACAAGTATTTCAACTTGTATATATGGATGTAACGCAAGGTAAAGCTTGGCTGTGATATTAATTTGTGTTTTGAATTTTTGATAATATTTGAATTTACGGACCATTGGAGACGATAAAACAATTGTTTTCCCTAGCTTTGGATAACTATAAGAATTTATATATAGGAAGACATTTTATTAATAGCAATAAATATGTTGTGCATTATAGAAGCTTCCTTCTTTATTTATGTATTTAATGAGAATTATGTGATCGGAATAAAAAAATCTTAAATGCATAACCGGAACTAAAGCAAAGTCTACTCCACATTTTCGGCGGGAGTTCTCGATGAGAGCATTTGCCGAGACAGGGCGAGACGAGAGCATTGCTCTATATTCTTGCTTGGCACAGTAGTATTGAATTCTCGTACCAAGATGGAAGTCTTGAAAATCTACTGCTGTAGCATTACGCGCTGTTGCAGTTTATTATAATTATTTATTGATTCGTGAAAAATAAGTTGCATTGTTTAAAAGACGTTGAAATAAGTGAAGGTGATGAATGACTACCATACACCGTAACAGATGATGATGAGATCCGCTCGCTAAGTGACTGGCAGCCAACTGACAGCGAGAGCGATCAAAAATGTGGAGGAATGATTTCACATAAACACAAGACTATTCGATGAGAGTACCGACACGAAACGGAGATTATACGAATATACACGAGACAACAAGAATATAGCCGAATATTCCCTCTACACTCTCGTATTCGGCAAGTCTCGGGTAGTTTTGCAGAGAATGTGGAGCGGTCTTTATGTTTTGATTTATTTTTTCATGGTTAATAACAGAATCTTGGCTAAGAATATTTACACAGTTAGACCGTATTCTACCGACGATGCCAACGACTTTAACTCTGTGAACTAAAAATACTACAAAAAGTAACAATTCGTTACTGCTCCGTGCCGTCTCGCTGCAGTGAGATAATTTTCTCTCTGTTGCTTCGTTCTATAGTTTGTAAGTCTAGAAAAAGTAAGAACATAGCTGGCGTTGTCTTAAAGAAAAGGCACAAAATTGGTGAAAACATTGATTTGTCAAGAATCGCAATAATTGAGCCTCTTTCTTAAATTTTCTCTGTATTCAGCGTTTTTTATATTTACAACGTACCTACATATGTACATACATCCATCAAGAGGAGGTGGTGGTTAAGTAATAATAGCCGCACGGGTTGGTCCATCGGGTTAAGCTACGCTTGCCGGGGTTGGTATGTGGATGGGTGACCAACTTTACATACCGAAACTCCTCCGTGCCTCGGAAAGCACGTTAAGCCGTTGGTCTAAGCTGTCATTCGTGGTGTTTGACAGTCGGGTCGTCAGAAGTCCGAAAGTCTAACAACCAGTCTTACCAAGAGGTATCGTGTTACCCAGTAACTGGGTTGTAGAGGTCAGATAGGCAGCCCCTCCATGTTAAATACTAGTATTCAGCTGCATCCGGTTAGACTAGAAGCCGACTCCAATATAGTTGGGAAAAGGCTAGGTAGATTAAAAGACGTATACACATAATTTTTAAGCTATTGCATAGCTTCTATCGCGGGCCTTGAGCGTGGAGACCTAATCCAGAAATTCCGTAACGAAAATACGAGTACCTAAGGACCCAAGTAACATTTTTACGAAGCCAAAGTTTTGAAATATGCTTTTAAGTCCTAAAATAGTAATTTTCTGGTTTCTGATTTTACTTCAGGTCTTATTTTAGTTTTTTTTATCGCTAACAGTTCTTAGGTCTGAATAGTAATTTGAAAAACCAAATGGGCTTGCAGAGGAGGTTAAAATAACGTTACGTTTACCTATTATAATTACTAAATTGTTCTGAGAGCTTCAGGTTCTAAAAAGTTTCTGTATAGGTTTTATTTTGGCACTCCATAGGCTAAAGCTTGGCCAGTTGGTCGTACATGCAACCCAAGCAGGGCCTATTCAGAAACACATTTCGCTAAAACTTATGAGGATAATTCAAAACCTTTGCAGGGCTTTTAGGTTTTCGCGCTAACCAATCTCAGTCCTTTTGGCATAAAATGAGACTAATTTGAATTTTCATATTCTTTTTGATATTTATAAAGATAGTTTCTAGTCCTAAGGTATACGGAAGAGCATTGTAAGACTTTTTTTAATGCTTTTTGATTTTTTGTTAACCTTTTCGCAACCTTGTCGGCTTCGCGTGTGCCTAATTAAAACTCCAACAATATCCATCAAAACTATACAGGATGTCCTGGCACAAAATGGCCAACAGTGGCAATCTGAAACGGAAAGTGATTTTTTTTTTGAGAAAATCATAAAAGAATATAATATGCACATTCCAATATATTTTTAGTCTAATAACATTGTGTTGTGTAATATGCACAATTTTTCTAACATGAATAATCTTATCATTTAGATCCTTATTTAAAATGAAGATCCTTACAGAAATGTCCCCAAATACCCAAGAACCTTTTTGTCTACTCCAGCGAAAATAACACACACGACATTTCATTTGATTTTTCATTATTTTTTATTTCATTTCATTTCATTTCATTAACGACATACCTATCAGGGGGCAATATTGGCATCAAATGTATCGAAGATGTTTTTACTGTGACACAAAAACGAATCATGATATTTCGATAAATATTGATATCCATGGATTGCCAAAAGTAAACAGCCTGTATGCAGAAATAAATCACTCACAATTTTATTTCTCACTGGTTTCAGCAAGCTTTAGGTACTGGTTAGATTGTCTACAGAAAGTTCTTCATTGGGCCAATATAGCCCTCAAGTATACCAATAGCTCCTAGTTTAGCATAATGAAAGTCCTTTTGGTAATTTTCAAGTGCAAAAGGATTTAAGCCATGGCTTCTTTATCATAAATTAGTTAAATCTCAAACTTTTAAGTTCTAGTATCAAGTCGGCCATTTTATGATATAAGAATCTAATTTTTTAAGTAAATTTACTAATATTTCTACAATATGACAAGGTTTGAATTACATTTCAGTGTTATACGTAGATACTATGTAATATTCCAAGAATTAAAACCTTTTCCGGAAAAAAAATGTTTTTTTTTTTTGTTATATTTTTTTATAAATATAATACTTAAATCATATAAAATCATGTATTTTAAAGGGCCCGTGAGTTTTACAGAATTATCGGGACCTATTTCATCAACAAAGTAACAGTCGCAATAGAACTGAATAATACTTTTAGTAATAACAGCATCTCAATAACTACCTGAAATAAATATCATTACGAAACATAAATCGCCATTATTTATTTATTCCATTGTCATTGAAAGCTTATTCAATCGGAGACATCTTAGAAAACCTAAATATAACTTTAAAAATCCCAAAATATCCTAATTTAGATTTTCGTAATCCTTTATGAACTCAGAATGGCCTATATTCAGAACTTGAATCTGATTAACAAGACTTTTTCTATGCCAAATCCAGTCTAATTCAGGGCTTGCATGTAAGTTCTAATTTAGACTTAGCAAGGCCTATCAGGTTTTGAGAAGGTTAAGTTTAGGTTCTGGGATTTACTATTTCATCTTGACAACTTAAAGCTAAAACGTTATGCGGAGGTTCTGTAGGTCGGGCCCTTTTGGGATACAGAACGCAATAATAAGGTTATTTTAGCGTTGTGTAAACTAATCACCCAGAACCTTGAGTAATTCTAGAAAGGTTCTAGAACCTTTGGTAAACCATTTCAGAACCTAAAATGTTACTTGGGGAGAGTGTTTTCTATTGAAAATTATGTTTAACTGCTTGATAATAAAGTTCAAATTTACTTAGACGAATGATCTATCGAGAGTGTTGTATTGAAAATTATGTTTAACTGTTTGACAACAAAGTTCAAATTTACTTAGACGAATGATACAAGAGTGTTGTATTGAAAATTATGTTTAACTGTTTGACAATAAAGTTCAAATTTACTTAGACGAATGATCCTTGACTATTAATAGTTAAATTAAAACCTTTTTATTAGTTTGATGTTCCCATTACGTTGTGTCAAGTTTTAAAAACTATAAATGTGAATAACAGTTGCTGTCAATGTCATCATTGCTATTTCTTGTATTCGGGTTAATATTTTACAATTGCATAAGTTGATAAAAAATGCTATGCAATAGCTTTGCCGCGGTAGTCCCCGAGTGCCACATGTCTTTTTTTTATTTTTTTTAAACTGCAACAAATGAATTAATCACAGTTCTACCCTCAACGGTCCAACCCTCAGTACAACAAGCGAATCCCGCCCCATACATCCGTGAACGTATGCAGAGCAAATCTCAACCGCCGGCAATAATACCCTCTCCAAGGCTCTCGGGGGAAATATCGCCAGCCTGCCACCTATACACCGGTGCTCAGTATTCACGGGCAGACGTATAAGCTGCGAGATTTACAACGCTTGGAGCGTCCGGGACTTCGATGTGTTTTGTAACGGTGGTGATGGTTTATTGTATGGGAAAATGTGTAGAGATGAACGGGAAATAAATAAACTTATCAAAAAAGAAACAGGATTGTCTAAGAAAAAAAAAACAATTAGTTAGGTACAACTAAATGATAAAAAGATACCTATAAAGAAAAAAAAAAAGAAAAAGACAAAGGGATCCAGCAGAACATCAGCGTCAGGTATATTTGCCTGACACATGCTGAGCTGGACTCCCATTTGGTGTAACCTTGAGATGCACACCGCACCTTGTATATTATAGTTTAAGTATGTCTTCTATTGTCACTCCATTTATTTATATACCTATGTTTTGCACAACTCATAATGCGAAGCATTAGAGTGTGCTCTACGATCCAAAAAAATTTTTTGCCCCGTTTCTGTAACTGTTTTTATTGTTACAGTCCTGCTAGTACACAGAACCTACTTAATTTATATACCATTGTATAGATGATTAAATGGAGAATAATACTGTACTTTTTTACAATTGATTTAATGCAGCAGAAATGGAAAAAGCATCAAATAGTTGAAAAAAAATTCCTGTCCGTCAATTTATCAACCCTGAAAACATTGTAGCTTGCGATAAAATCGATTAATTGAGTAATTTTTTTTTATGTATGCGTTTTAGCCATAGAAGGAACCTTATTGAAAATGGCTCTTTTATTCAAAGTAGTTTAATTATAATTAATAAAATACTAACTAAAATATAATATCTTTAACTAAATATTTCCAACCTTTGACTTGATGGCCGTAAGTTGCCTAGCAACCGCCAAGTAAATATCTTTGTCAGTCTTTGACATTACGACTTCATGAGAAGTGATACATTGTTCATTTTTGTTAGAGACTATGTTTTGAATTTCTTTTTCGTTAATGAATGAGTGTTATGTATGAGGCGTGCACTTTTGGATTTTCCAAACTATGTATATTTTCTTTTTTTGGATATTGGCATCTTGTTTTTATTACATTCATATTCATATTCATGTAAATTGTAATTATTTAATTGTGCTTATGTGTGTCTTTTGTGTGCACTGAATAAATGCTTTATTTATCTATCTATCTATAAAAATAAATAAAGCTTTGATGTGAAAAAACATAGGTTAGTTGTACCTATAATACACCCAAATATCGGCAGTTGTAAGTCCCATGTAATAGGGGGCGAGCCTATTGCCACCAACCGGGCACGAATACAGACTCTGAGCTGCTACTGGAAATTCCTGATGAAAAAAACCTCATCATCATCAGCCTATTAATGTTCCCACTGCTGGGACACAGGCCTCTTCTCGGTGAGAGGGAGTGGGCCGTAATCCACCACGCGGGCCCAGTGCGGGTCGGTAGATGTCACATGTCTTCGAATTTTTGGTTCTAAGACATGCCGGTTTCCTCACGATGTTTTCCTTCACCGTTTTGAGAGCAGTGGTGATGAAATTATTTACACAAAGTAAAGCGCCTGCTTGGGTTTGAACCCACCTAACTTGGGTTCGAACCCGAAAAAAACCTAATAACACTTTATACACAGCGGTAGCACTTGCGACCACTAGACAGCGAGGTAGTCCCCCAAAGGTATATCCCAGTTACCAATAACTCTTTCACCTGTGGCGGCGTCTAAATCGCCACATGCGAACTTAGCATCAAAATCCTGACGTCACACGAAATCCTAACATCATACAAATCCTGCATCGCGCAATAAGACTTAACCGCGCAAACGACATTTATAAGACTATCCGACATCAATCGTTCGGCAGTTGCCCGCCAGACATGACACCCGTCTGGTCGGAGGATGCTCTCTGTTCTATAGAGGATGAGCGAACTTTACACCCTGCTATCTAATTACGCAACACATTTTCGTAAACGATTCCGACTAATCTGTTTAATTTTGACAGTTCAACAATATTCATTGCGTTATTTACTTTGGTGAGCAGATTGTTTTTTCGAACTTATGAAGCAATGGACAAGCAATCTGTTACAAAACGATTCAAATTCTCATTGATCGTGTATTACGTAATTAGGGTACTGTTCCTCATACCTCTAAATACTAAAACTTCGCACTATACACCTACTTCGAGGTTTCAATAAAAGAAAACAAACAAGTTTCTAAGTGCCTAACTTCTACCTTGGCACGCTGCAACTGATGCATTTATAATTTTTCACTTCGCACTACAATTATGTAAAAAAAAACCCTGTCCGATCCGGAAGGCAGTTATTGCAGTACCTTTAATTACCAAAAAGTAATGAAAAAATATTATTATTGAAAATAAAAAGTTATTGCTATTTAAAATTTACATTTTTAGTACCAAAATTATACCAAACCCATTAAAAATTAGCAAATTTTCAACTGCGGTATTAAGTTATGACTTTTAGACACCCGGTAAACGACGGCCGCCCGCGCCCAATTTAATAACCCTGTGAAGTTCTCCATTGAAGAAAAAATGCCGATTTTTTTTTTTATTAACCTGAAAATTTTTACATAAATATACTCTAAGTACGATACCTACACAACAACACCCTCACGGATCAAGGTTTTTTTTACATGTTGTAGAGTATCCTTATAAATATTTTTCTTCGAAAAAGTGAACTGTGCAATATAGCTTTTACGTTCGTGACAATCTGAGTCCGATTTGACAGCTATTATTTACTATTTGCATAGTGATAGCAAAAATTTCGGTAGATTTAAAAACAGATTCTCTAGACATATCGATTTACCATAATTATAGAGTTCGAGGCATATCGTTTTATTCCGAAACATCAAAAATAATTGGACTTCTTAGCTTGTCGCGAGTGTAATACTGCATTTTCCATTCCGGTTGAGCTACATTCAAACATCCAATTGGGTTATTTTAAACGTTCACGGGTAGTTAAGTATAAAATTCAGCTATAACACATTCAAGCGTTTCGCTGATGATGTAAAATCGTGCTTTATCGAATATTATCTGCTTTTATTGTGCATTAACAACGATTTTAATGCTCAATTTATTTACGACCAATTCTGTTAAATTACACGTTGTCCAAATTTTTTATGAGTACTTTTGTTAAATTCATTTCTTTATAAACGTTGTTCAATTCATTTATCGGTAATTTTGTGAAATGACTCTTTGAATAAACGTTTATTTTTAGGGTAAAAGAAACGCTCACGAGGAGAATGGCTACAGATTGGCTACGCCGTAGCGCCCTCGCTACGCTTGCTACGCTTTCGTAGCTAAATCAATCTTCCTGAACTAGCTTGCATAAATAATAGTACTAGATTTTATTTGTGTTCTGGGAGTTGATTTAAATAAAATATTGAAAGTCAGGCAAACGACTGGCAGGTTCATCTAAACATTTTCTTTCTTTTATTACTTAAATAAAAAGTGTATTTTATTCGGAAATAAATAATGTCATGTTACGCTTATTTCGTTGAGATGTAGGCTAAGAGATTCTTCGGCGCACTAATATGGGGACAATAAACTTATTTTTAACAGACCAAAAAAGAAAGAGGTTCTCAAGTTGACGAGGTATATATATATTTCTATCTTTTGCTTCTTTCGGATAGTAACAACAACACAACTTCAACAACAAAAACATAAAGGTACCATTCCGTACCCGACCGCAGGCCGCAACGGCAGGCAACGCCGCGACACGACTGGTTTCTATGAATTTCTATGAAATACTTTCCGTAGCTAGCGACACGTCGTTGGCAGCTACGGGCGAGCGACAGGCGACAAGTGTAGCCCGACCGCAGACCAGTAGTGCCGCCAACACTCGAGCGATAACACGTTTTTCTATCTTCTATCTACCGACTGGAATACGGGATGCTGCCGCCTGCGGGCGGGTGAGGAATCATGACTGCAGCGCCACGTCGAGTACGGAATGGGACCTTTAGACATCATCTTATTATCATTTATTTTTATGGTGTACATAATAAAGAGTATTCTATCTATCTCTATCTACCAACACTAGAAACAGAGAAATAAAACAAATTCATTCACCAATATACCTAAATACATTTCCAAGTTCTAACTTATCAGACGCCAATCGGCTTTAGTCAGTTCAGACAAGTTAAATGTTGATAGCTTCAGTGTTACTGCCTACACACTAGAGGCAAGCGGCGTGAGGATTGACAACCCCAAACAGATGACTTGTGGGAGGCGGAAGATGTAACAACGAATTAGAATTACAAGATGAGGACCATTTGAATAGAATTCAAAAGGTTTTGATCACAAATTTTACCTCTTTATAAGAAAAGTATAATATATAATATAATAGTTTGACGTTTGCCGCATGTCGGAAACATTGTGGGCTAAGACCACTACTACGTGGGTTCCTGAAAACGTCCAGCGGCATCGTGGAAGACCCAGGCGTAGATGGCGGGACGAACTTGACGCTTATAGGAGGGATTGGTCCATATTAGCTCAGGATCGAGTCGAATGGAAAAAGGAAAGGGAGGCCTTAGCCCTGCAGTGGGACAATATGGGCTAATTATTATTATTAATAATTATGATCAACAGGTCGTTTTTTTTTGTTTGTATGTTTGTTTGTAAGTTCGTATGTAGAGGTAATCTCCGGAACTACCAATCGGATATGATAAATTCTTTTTGCATTGGATAGCCCACTTCTTGAGGAAGTTTATAGGCTTGCGAACGAAGTCGCAGGCAGAAGCTAGTCCTTTATAATTTTGATTCAATATGTTAAGGTTCTGGAGTGGCGACCACGTACCGGAAGACGTAGCGTCGGAAGGCCTCCCACAAGATGAACCGATGACTTAGTAAAGGCCGCAGGAGTTCGCTGGATGCGGGAAGCACAGAATCGGTCGAAGTGGCGGTGCTTGGGGGAGGCCTATGTCCAGCAGTGGACGTCTTTCGGCTGATATGATGATGATGATGTTAATAATATTTTTTTATTCATTAGTCTAAGCCTTCAGGATCTAAGCATTCATAATCGACAAGAATTCATGTGATTGTTTATGAATGGTGTTCCATAAGGCCGCGTCCTATGTGCGCGCGAATACGCGATCGGTTGCGTGCATATAAAAAGAAAGAAAGAAAATAAGGTTATTTGCGGTAAGCATGACGCATAGAAAGAACACAAAATAAAAAAATAAACAAGTTGAGGAAAATTATGCGTCACTTCCACGCAAAACGGCCATCGCTCAGCATAATTTTGCGACCATAGGCCAGACAGAGCCCCAGCGCTGGTTTTCAGCGGCAGCCGGCGTTGACGTTATGACGTCGACCGGTGCAGCATACAATGAGATATAATTATGATATAAAAATAAAATGAACATATAATAATTAATTCTATAATATGGAATTAATTATTGCGGGGCGATGGCTGATTTGTAATTTCATCTACTTAATATTTTAAAATTCAATGATAATAATACCTGCCTATTCTACACAAAGTCTATTATTTAGTTCATATTTCTGCCCTGTTTGATTGTATGTAAACTAAAAATATTTAACATAACTTTCGTAAGATAGCTCGTGAGTAAACAAGTTTTAACAAGTTTCTGTTGAATAAATAAACCATTTAATTCAGGCGACACAGGCCCATAAATAAATACCTTAACCTTAACATACATATTTTTTATTAAATAGCGCGATATTTTTGCAGTCCTGAATCAATCGGCTGGTTTATCGATACTTGTTCTTACTTGCTCAGTACGATTGAGCGTCGAATGAGATAAACGAGTTTGCGTTGAATGCAAAATGCTCTCACTGCACCGGTAAAAAAGTCTCGTTTGGAATGTAGGTAAGTTTAAACTCCAGACCAGACTTACCTTGGCACACTATAATTAAAATAATGAATGTCATTGTGGTTTTTAAAATGTGGTAAAGTAAAAAAAATAGAGGAGCGCTGAAAAATATTTGATTTACAAAGTGGGCGGTAGATGAAATAAGTTTGAAAACCTCTGCTTTAGAGTGTCCCAATTGAAGCTTGCAATTAATTGTACGAGCACAGGAAATGCTTAATAATGATCGTACTATGTGTTAATGTTTCCTTGCCACATCTAGCATTCACACCTGAGTAAATCTTTGCATTTGTCGGAACCGTGTAGTGTATTCAGTCGGTATTGTTTTCACGCGGCGCGGCTCAGCTTTGTGAACGACGCGATGTGGGCGGGGGGCGACTGTATGTGAAACTTAAGTTGATAACTTGAGACAGAGAAATACAGTCTAGTTCAAATGAACTAGACTGTATTTCTAACATCAACCAACATTTACATTAACAATAGCTTATTATTTCAATAAGTTAATGTTGGAGTTGAAGAGAAGGTGCACTATTAAATCAATTATTATTTGTTAGATTGGTTTTTGATTTTGAACGCATAGCATAACGTATAATCAGCCTATAAAGTTTCCACTGCTGGGACACAGGCCTTCTCTCTCTGGGAGTGGGCCGTAATCCATCACGCGGGCCCAGTGCGGGTGATTAAACTCTTATTTATACCTTTTTTTAAATTATGACATTATTGAGAGGTGAGAAGCTCCAACATACCTATAGCGCTACAAGGTTATTTTGGCGCGTGGCCGAGTTCGGAACTAAAGCCGCCATCTTGTTTTTAAGTACCTACATTTCAAGTGACATTTCACTACACAATTGCACAAATCTTTACCAACAGCGCCCCCCTGTCAATGTCATTCAAGCTCCAAAAGAATCTTGTATTTGTTAAGGCGGCTTCCCACGGTGCGCGATATTGCGGACGCACGCGCACCAGCCCGCACGACGCACCGTGGGAAGCGTAACGTGTGTGGCAGAGCAGACGCGTGAGTCGCAGTGCTTCTGAGTTTGGATACGTTCCATTTGAGGTTACCGACTCGTTAGTCCATTGGAAGTGGCCATTCGATTATTTCATCATTCGACACGGTCGGCAACCGCGTCCCACCATAGGGTGACCTAGGTGATTTACAACCGTGAAGATGATGTTTACGACTAAACGTTGAAACAGTTTTGCCGGTCGCCAACCAAGGTTCCTTTTATCGGAGACACGGTTGGCGACCGTGTAGCAAGCGTTTTAGATTATTGAAAACGTAATTTTTTTTATCCGTTGTAACACTCATGAGAGGTGAGATGCTCCAAAATACCTACATAATATTTTGGGCCCAAAAACGACCACAATTCTGACGGTCTGACAATCATGCCGGAGATAAAAACTAACTAAAAAAAAAACATGTTTGGTCAGCACCAAACATGTTTTTTTTACACCGCTCTTTTAAACTTTTAACAAACACATACCAGCGTATGTGTTTGTTAAAAGTTTAAAAGAGCGGCCCTAAAGCAACATTGCCTATCATAAATTATATTTTTCATGAAATTGAATTACCTACTTAAAATAATATAAGTAGGTACATAACAACATAATAAAATTGTTGTGGAAAAGAAACAAAATAATGAGTTTTTCTCGATAGAAAAACATCACGAACTAGGCTACAGAGATAATTACTTATTCTAATACAAGAGATTCAAAAAAATTGTGCTCGAAATCCCTTTTTTTAACTGAACCATAGAAGAAATACGTACCAGTATTATATCTCCGCAGTGACCTTGAAATAATTACCTAGGCCACTCGGTAGATAACGTTACGAGTCCGTGATTCCGTGCGTAACTGCCACGCACTCGATACTGTTGCGTACTGATTTTTACTGAGATTTCGAAGCGCGTCGTTTCGGCCGTTTTATATGAAGCTAGAATACTGATCTTATTTATCATCATCATCAGCCTATTAATGTTCCCACTGCTGGGTCACAGGCCTCCACTCTGTGAGAGGGAGTGGGCCGTGACCTACCACGCGACCCAGCGCGGGTTGGTACATGTCACATGTCTTCGAATCTATCTTATTTATACTGTGGCTGAACGTTGATCGGGAGTCTAGTCTAAAAACAAAAGCCGGTCTAGACACAAATATGTCTAAAAGCTCGGCCTGTTTAGTTTCTACGTATATTTCGTATTAGGGACTACTCACACTTATTCAGCTCCATTCGCGTTTCGCTGAACGATTTTGGTCACACTTATACAGTTCTGCTTCTATCAGCCGCGTACAGCGCTGAACGCGGCAGAATATTGCTGAACTCTATCTATAACACTCGCATGATAATAACACATTTGTCCTCATTTTATACTTGTTTGCCGCGAAAGCTGAATAGACGCGGAAAGCTGAACGAATATTAGAAATGAAATGAAATTGTTTATTCTGTAAATAGGATATCGGAATCACTTTACACGTCAAATTAAAAAAAATATTAAAAATAAGCTAGGTGAGGTCGGCGTTTCCTATCTGACTACTCTGAGAAGAAAGGACGAAACAAACTCAGAGGTCGCAGTCTCTTTCAAACTCCAGACATAATCTTGGTCAAGCCAGAGAACCATGTAGATAAGTGTCTGAAATGGTCTTTTGAGGAAAGAACCATACAGATTTGAGTGGACCTGTCCAGTCAGTGCAAGCATTTGTCAATAATCGTGGAGCTCAACTCAGAACTTAAGGAGCTCAACTCGACGAACAATACCAAAGAAAAGACATTTGGGTAGGCCGCATCAACTACTCAAAAATGCCAGACCATCATTAAAACAACTGAGAAATAAAAAAAAAAGGAAAAAAACCCACATAGTCCTCACATTCACATTAATTAAAATAATGAATACCTAATACTTTACAAAGTAATCATGTCATTTTGTTGCAATACGTACGCGTCTCCATACAAAATCGTTGTGTTCTATAATCTGAATATAGCTGAATAAGTGTGAGTAGTCCCTTAATCAAACTCACGAATGTAACAATACCCTCAAATGTTACCGCATTTGAGGGTATTGTTATATTTGGTTTGCAAAACTCACGTTATTTTTGGTCAAACAATAGCTGATGGAATTGTGTCGATCTTTTAGGAGGATATTGTTACCATATTTCTGTAGATATATTTATCTACTTCTACATTGCTGACTAGGTTTTGCCCGGGGCTTAGCACGCGCGGAGGTCGGAAATTATCCCGCGGAAACGTACTACCCCGGGATAAAAAGTATCTTCCATGGAGGCTTCTACTTGTGTGCCAAATATCATCAATATCCTTTCAGCCGTGAAAGAGCGAAAAGGCAACAGAAAAACATACTTTTGCAACCTAACTAATATTATTGTAGCGGTTACGCCGCCACATACGAACTACGCAACGAAGACATGACGTCACTCAATTCCTGCATCGCGCAGTTAGAGTTTACCGAGCGAATAACATAGATAAGACTATCCGAAATCAACATATGGGCAGTTGCCCGCCAGACATAACAACCCGTCTGGTTGGAGGATCCTCCCTTTTCTATGGTGGATGAGTGAACTTTACACCCTGTTCCTCATGCCCCTAAATTATAATTGCGAAAGTGAGTTTGTTTGCTTGTTTGTTACGTTTTCACGCTAAAACGGCTGAACGGATTTAGATGACATTTGGCACACGGGTAGACCATGACCTAGAATAGGAAAAGCGATACTTTTTATCCCGGGTAGTACGTTCCCGTGGGATAATTTCCGATATACCGGCGCGTTTCATTCGACGTCACGTTACCGGCAAGTTAAAACTTGTATTGCTATGAACGAAACAGTCGTTCCTATGACTGACTGATTGTCTATTTGAAATTTATATAAAATAATTTTTTTTTTTCTTTCTTTCTTTCTTTATTTATTTCTTTCTTTCTTTCTTTCTTTCTTTTTTTCTTTCTTTGTTTGTTTGTTCAGACACGTCCCTGAACCGTTGTCGTGACTAATGTGTGTGCATGAACCTCGAAAAGGCTACTAACTAAGGAAAAAAACCGTTCTCTTGCCTGTTTAAAACAACGTAATGCAATGGCTACTGTATAAAACGTATTCGTTAATATGGCAATTAATATTCTGTTTAACCATTAATTATTGTGTTCATATTTAGCAGTAGTACGTGGGTCGCTATGTGGTCGAAAGGGGCATATTCATCACTGTTTTAAATGTAGATCACAAGTTCTTCGACCATAGGTAACACAAGTTGATCATCGGGTCTTATAAGCATCATCTCTTCAAATGCATGGCCTAGGAATCGAATTTAGGTCTCCATGTTCGTATAATAACAAGACAAATAGAATAGTATTGCTTTGTAATAAAATGTAATGTAATATTGATTGCTTTGTATCATTAAATTATGATTAATGAATAATATAGAGCAGTGGTGGCCCAGTGGTAACGGCCGTGATTTAAGAGTTGTAGGTCGTAGGTTTGAACCCAGGGTTAACTGTAGTGTAAATTATTTCATCACCAGTGCTCTCAAAACGTGAGAAAACCGGCATGTCTTAGAACCAAAAAATCTAAGACATGTGACATCTACCAACCCGCACTGGGCCCGCGTGGTGGATTACGGCCCACTCCCTCTCACCGAGAGGAGGCCTGTGTCCCAGCAGTGGGAATATTATAGGCTGATTATGATGAATAATAAATATAATAATATTATTATTGTAATTTGTAAGCTTGTTCAAATGATATATTTTTGTTTGTATTCCTGAAATAAAAATGATTTGATTTAATTTGATAAAGCCTTCTAAAACTAAAATTAATATCGGTTGAAAAATAACTGGTTCTTTATAAAAATAGAAACCGTAAAAGTATCAGCACCAAGCAATAAGTTCCAGTTTTTAAACAAAAACAGAACTTTCTAAGAGTATCCGTTTTAATATAAAGCGATCGTTTTAACAAAGTATCGTCTCTTGAAACCTTTTTCATTGATATTCTGTTCGCGACCATAAATCTCTTTCAAAATATACAATTTCAAACTGAATTCGATGTTTTACTGCAGTCATTTTTGTGATATTACGTACGAGTGCGAGATTCTGATGTGAAAATAGTATTGGAGCTATTTTGTTGCAGATGAATTTAATCGAACTATTATTAAACACTCTAAAATAATTATTGCGCCTCTTTTTGTAAACCTGAATAGAATAGAATATTCTTTATTATGTACAACATTAAAAGTACAGATATTAATGTACATAGGGTGACACAATGGGCGGTCTTATCGCTAAAAGCAATCTTTTACCGACAACCTTTGGATGGATTAAAGTAAGAAGGAGAGAAATTACTGTAGGTAGTCAGTGGTGTACCATTTACATACAAAATAAATACATAAAACATATTATACTTATATACAATAATATACATGAAACAAGATCAAGGAACTACATATATGTAATGATGATGTTTAAAGATGATGATGTTCTTTTACCAGGATTTTAAAAGTGAACAAAGATTGAGCACGCCGTATCGACACATGCAAGGCATTCCATAACCGTACTGCTTGAACTGTAAAAGACCTGTCATAAAAGCTGGTGAAATGCATCGGCATCTGTAGTCTCAAGCTTTCCGATGTCCTCAGATATCTATTATATGTGTGTCATGAAGGAACTTGAAACGTTCTTTAAGATAAGAGGGGAGGATAATTCCTATTTTGGAATCCTAAAACTACTAAACAGTCAAGTAACTGTGATCAACTTGTATGACGCAGTTGGTCACACTTCATACCTAACCTAACTGCTTAGATACTGCGACCAGCTGTAAAAAAAGGTCCGAAAATTAAACAGCAGCACAATTTTTTTTTAAGTGTGTATCATTAGAAATTAAAACAGTCTTTGGGGACCGCCGATAGAAGTGATAACTAAGTAACGCCATCTAACGAAAATATCAGGAATGTATGTGGGTTGCTATCAGTACAAAAACGAAAGCTGTAACTCCATTTAAAAAAATCCAATAAAAATAAAACAGAGTGCCTTAACAACAAAAAAGTGCTCAACGCGCCTTCGGTGACGATGACGCGAGTTCCGTGATTTTTCCAAAAAGTGCTCAACGTGCCTAAAAAAAATGTCACTTCAAAAAACTATAGAGGTTCATAAATTAGTCCTCCAGACCGTATTTCGGCCACGGCGACCAATCTCAACAGAGACTAGCCTTCGGCGCGGGAGATATTATAGTGCACAAGTGTGTGCGCAGACACAGGTGCACTCTCTCTTCCCTCACTCTTATAGTCCGATGGGACGGCATCGGTACTCCCACACGACCGGAGAGAGATCAGGCGTAAGACAAACGGCTGAACGTGGTCTATGAAGCACTGGAGTATCACACCGCTAATCAGAATCAGGTACACATAATCTAATCGTGATTTAATTTTGGACGGCACCTTCAGTCCTCCACTGATGTGCTCGTGGCTAAGTAAAAACAGCCGCGCGACTCAATCGATCAGGTTAAGCTACGCCTACCGGGGTTGGTCCGTGGGTGGGTGACCATCTTTGCATACCGAGACTCCTCCATCCTTCGTAAAGCACGTTAAGGCGCAGGTTCCGGCTGTCATTCGTGGATCTTTGACAATCGTTACAGGTCAAAGATCCACGAATCAAAAATTGATATTTTGACGTATTTTTATGCAATTCACTAAGAAAAAAAAAAAACGATTTGTGACGCGCTGCTACGTGATGATTTTAAATCGATGTCACCTTTTAAAATAGTCATGCAAAAAAAAAAGTCTTTTAAAATGCTTTATATAAAACTCTAAAACAAATGAAAAGGCTCGGAAGGCAGTCACGCAGTAGTTTCCGCTCGCGAGTTAAAATACCGTTGGAACTAGCCAACGGATTTAGAGAGGCTTTTAGGCAAACTAACAGCCATGCGGTAAAGGTTACAATGTATTTGCTGCGGTTAGAACATGGACCTTTGTCTGTTCTTGAAGGCATTCTATTGGTAATTTCTATCTTCAGATCCGTCTGATCAGGCCAAATAAGTAGATCTCGAGTGTGGTTATAAGCTTATGGGCAGGGCACATTGCTCGCAGAACAGATGGCCGATGGGGCCGAAAGGTTCTGGAGTGGCGACCGCGTACCGGAAGACGTACCGTTGGAAGGCCTCCCACAAGGTAGACCGATGACCTTGTGAAGACCGCAGAAATCTACTGGATGCGGGAAGAAAAGAACCGGTCGATGTAGCGGTGCTTGAGGAGGCTTATGTTCAGCATTGGACGTCTTTCGGCTGAATGATGAGTGTGGTTATTACGGCCTCAAGATAGATAGCCGGATAGACGGATTATTACTAGGTGCGAATCGTTGAGAGTACATAGCTTGATTGTTGCATGCATGTTACCGTTATTACATCGAGACCCGTCTGAGCTTCGGATTGCACGTTGAACCGTCATCGCCATCAGTTGTCCTACAAATATACTGAACTAAATCCCGAGTTTTAGCAATTGCTTCGATGCTGCGTCGCGTTTTGGTGACGTATGACTTTCTGTGTTTGAATGCTGTATCGAAATCGCTTGTGTAGCGTTCAGTCACTACATCAAGCTTACAAAAAGCGACTTGGTTGCCGCTACTAGCGTTTGAATGTAATAGAAGCGTTCGTGCGCGTGTCCGAAAACCGATTAATGTCTGAACTAAACTTTGAAAACGTCTAAGTTCATGCTTAACGACGATCCGGCTACCTAAATTTTGTCAGATGTATTTTGATACTCAGGATTCAGATAGCAAGAGTTTCTTAGTTCAGCTCTGAACTAGCCAAAATCGCCGATATCCGATCGCCGATGCCTTAAAGTAGCTAGTCTACTTTGGCCCTTATTGCGGATCAGTTTACGGTGCAATATCAAAGGCACCCCTTTAACGGGATTCTCATTTGAACCGCACGAAGTCGGCGCGACTTTGTCTAGAAGTGTCATGGCTGTAATATTGAGTTTGTGCTACTTTGAGAATGGAGACGGTGTGCGGGAAGTGTGCGAGGTGTTGGCAGGGCCATGTTGAAATTGGATTGTTTAAGTATCGTTTTGAACTTCACTAATGTTGTCACTTACCACTATCAGTAGTTGTTTTTTTTTTTACATTAAAATTTGAGTCGCAATTTAATCTCAGTGACAATCAATGTCAATAAAAATTGGTAAATGAATTTATTTTTATTATTAAGACTTGTATTTTTTTATTTAATGAACCATTTAATAATTTATATCTGAAGTATTCTAAGTCTTCTTCCAATACTAAAAATATAAACTTCCAACACTAATATCTTAACCTAACCAAAACTATTAATAAACTAAAATATGGCGTTGAAAAATTCCTCCGCATCGCTGTCGACTGGTAATGTATCCAAGAGACTGGCCGCATTGCCACGTTGTATGGCAATGCTTAGCCTCTGGCCAAGGTAAACGCCAGACCTCGGGTCACGGGAATTGTAAATTAAAGGTATTTTTGATAGAATCAGTCTGAGATTAGAATTTTGAAATATGGGGATATCCCGTAAGTTACAATATTAGTGCATTAAGGTACATTAATTAATGACGTGATGACCCAATGGATAAGGCCTCGCCTCTCATGCATGAGGTTGTGGGTTTCAATCCAGACAAGCACCAATGTGACTTTTTCAATTCATAGTTATGTACTTTCTGAGTTTATTTTGGACATTACTGGCATCGGTAAAAGAAAAATATATCATGGGGAAACCTGGACTTATAGTTAATAATTTCAAAGTCTGAAATCGCCAACCCGTCATGCTTGATCAATGCTCGTGCCTTCTCAGTATTTGAAGAGGCCATTGCTTTGCAGTGGGACGGTAGTATCAATGTATAGTTTCAAACAAGTACACAATGTGTAATATTTTTGTAGTTTCACATTGATAAAATGATACACCTTTTCAATACTAATATTTCTGTATTTATATTTTTGCACACTTACAAACTTGGTATACTTTTAGCAATATTTAACAAACTATTTAATTAGGTACTCAATATATATTATTATCAATAGAGACTTTAGATTTCTTTAAGACACCCTATATAGTTGTCTTCAAGAAATCTAAAGTCTTCCGGGTTTCGAAGAGAACTGACTTAGAAGGTAAGCGACGCTCAAAACGTCATGTTAAACGCCATTACATTCCCTTATAAAACCAGTACTTTTACTGTAACTGTCAAAAGTATTGAATTTCATGATTACACTGATACAAAAATCATTTGAGGCAAATCACATGCATCAATTTTAAATTTTAGTATTTAAAATCACTAAAATCTTATTAATATTTGAAAATCATGACAATACAATTGTCAAACAAAGATTGTAGATACTCAAATTAATTATCGTCCCTTTAAACGGCTTTTTGAGGCTATGATAATTTAATCTCATGTGCATTGATAGTAAAATTATAACGATTTCTGGCACCAAGGTATATTATTATAGTGTTTACCGTTGGGACCATACCATTTGTTTTAAAAATCCAGTAATTTTTTAACAGAAGCAAGTAATTAGTTTTGCGTAAAGAGCAAAATGACCCATTTATAGTAGTAAATTATTTTGTACTGTTCACATTTAAATTAAATCCTCAAGGGTCCCATTAGTACCAACCTTCGTGCTTTGTCTCTGTGTTTTATGCGTTCTGATAAATAAAGTTCTTTGAATTATAATACGACATTTTGCTAACTAGACAGGCAATTAGCGAAATGTCGTGTATAGTAGATACAGTAGTCTTTTTTCCCACGGAATAAAAGCTTAGTATTTGAAAGGAGCCCGCAGTTATAACGCACACAATGTCCACGCGAGAGATTTACTTTCAGTGACACGTTGTGAAGTAACATCTGATACTCTCCACACACGGATACTTATATATAACTTACTTATACTTACGTAACACACAAGTTCACACAACTTATTATATTTTACGAAGTGTATAGGGTGCCGCGAGTTTCTTGTGGCACTCTAGTGTCACTGCCTCGGCCCGGCTAGGGTGCCGTGAGCGTTGCATTGTCACTGTCACTTGTTATTTAGGTTAGGTTAGGTTAGAACTGTGACCACACAACGCACGAGCCGAGCGAGCGTAGCGAGCGGTGCCGCGGTAGCGGCCGGCGAAGTGCCAGGGTCCATTTAGGCACAAGAGAATGTAATGTTTTGGGAATGTGGTGTTTTACAGCGATCTAACCTCGACAATCAAACAAAATACAAAGTGACGTGACTTAGTGACAGTGACAATGACAATCCAATGCTTGCGGCACTCGAGCCGGGCCGAGGCGGTGTTACTAGAGTGCCTGTAGTGGCACTTTATCCGATAGGGATAGAGTGCCAATGGTGGCACTCTATACACTGCCTATATTTTATTACGTGTTGTGTTTGACGTCATGTTATTGTGTGCATTATATTTAATCGAACCGCAAATACAGGGTGGCCAATTAAGATCAATACAACTTTTTTTAGCCTTTAATATTGCATTTGTTTGGTGTCTATTATTTAGTTAAAATGCGGCATATATTGTTATGCACAGTCTATAAGGCCATGACCACCTCAATAATTTCATTAATTTTATCCTGACGTTCTTATACGCGTTTAAAAACGATCCAATTTTTCAAAAAAAATCATTAAGAGACCTTTTGGATCACTGAGGATTTCGAGACATTTCTATTTCCTGACTTTTTTTCTGTGGGGTTATCTAAAGGGACGTGTAGTGGTGAAGCTTGACTACGAAAAGCAGAATATTTAAGACTTTATTAGTGGGATACCTAATAAAGTATACAAAAATGATGAAATTTTATGAAAAACACGATGAAAAAAGATCGCATTTTTAAGAATAAAACAGGAGCAGATTAGGCAGATCTTATTCACCGTATAAAATTGCCAAGCCTGAATAATATACCTATAGAAAAATATTCAGTAATTTTCGTGTGTAATAAAAATAATCTCGTATACTTCCTAATTCAAAATTCAAAATTCAAATGAACTACAGGGCTTCCTATTATGTTTTCCTAAAAATATTATTGAATTATTGAATGATACTCAAATAATTTATATTTGGGGTCCTAAAAATACCAGCGCTTCTACTGAACATGAGGTTGGGTTAGAACACTGGAACATGGGTTTCGTAAACAGGGACTAAAATAGCCCTTTAATCCATAGGGACTATAAGTGATTTGCATTTGGAATGTGTTATTGTTAGTAAAAGTTCCAAACACGAACATTGTATGTATGTCAATAATTGTATGGAAATAAATAAACGTAATATTTCTTAACTATAACTTGCACTTACTTATTTGCTCATTATAGGATGATAAAAAGAGCAACACTATTTTAAGCTCGAGTGACGTACTTTGAATCCCTCGCTGCGCTGTGAATTCAAAGAAAAATTCTCGCCTTTAAAATAGTTGTTTGCTCCCTAGGTAAACAATCTACTATTATAATACCAGACGCTGTAACAAGTTCTAATACAAACTTACGTAAAAGTTACAACAGCTTATATCTCATACTGTAAACAACTAGAAATGCAAGCAAACCCATCAATTGTAGTGTACATTGTGACGTGGCGTACAGTCTGCCGCACAAGTCCTGCTGTTGGCACAAATGAAATGTTCTTAGCGACGGGTTAAGCTGTTATGATCGCTCGTTTGTGTCTAGTGTAGGGTGGCTTCAGTTTTCAATAGTTATGGGACATACTTATCTATGATTTGATTTATGACTAGGTTCTGCCCGCTTAAAGTTTCTTATTTCCTCGACCTACTGCTTCACATTGCATCGCCCACCCGTGCGATTACCTCGCTTAACGTTCGTTTCTTTTTGTTTGGCTCCTACGGGCCGTAGCGTGATTTGATATAGCTTATAGCCTTTTCATATACCTCTGAAGGAAGAACTCCAAAAAAAAAAGAATCATCAATATCAATTCATAATAATTAGCAGAGTAATCACGTAACAAAGAATTTAAAAAAAATACATAGGTACAACCTTTTTGAAATCGGTTAAAAAACGTGTTTTCGAACTCACTGAAACTGAAAGCGATATTCATCTGACAGTTAGTGTAGCGGCACAGGCACACCTGCGGAACGTTCGGCGCCGACACTTCAGCGACGGAATTATCGGTCGTAGTATTCGGTTGGCATGACACACCAAACGCGCCGAACGGTCAGCGGCGGTGGCGTTTACTTCAGCGCGTTACGCGACGTAACTTTCGGCTGATGTGTCATAGGTAACTTGAAAAACACTACGAGTGTATTCAACCGAACCTTCAGCCCCGAACGTTCCGCAGGTGTGCCGCCGCTACACTTATACTTGTACACTTAGATAAGATACCTAACAGAGTACATATTATATCGATTAATTCCATCGAGATTTGGAGTTAGATTTTAATATTCCGTAGATACTGAAAATTCTCTTTAAATAGACGTCTGTTAACTTAATTTTTTTTCCAATATACTACGATAAAGTTTGAAAAGCTTTTAGTTCGAGACCCACGGTATGAAAAAATTAATTCTTTTTAAGTGTCCCAAGATTTATTTATTTTTATTTCAGGCCAAATGTGTTTTATAAGTTCTCTTATAAAAGTTGTTGAAAAACATTGAAGTCAAAATTTAAAACTATCCTAAAAATCCACCAATCACAGTCACTCTAAGCTAGAGCGGTCTCGCTTCTCTAATTAGACGAGTGTCGCCTCTCACGATGCGACAAGTGTCAGTGGAGTGTCTGGGCTGCTCTCGCGACACTAATTGCTGCAAGCCAGGTGTATCACGTCGCTTGTTTATCTTTGCGGTCATTTTGGGGAATCAGCAGTGTGCCTCTGCAGCGTGAGAAGAGGTTAATTGTTTTAACATTAATATGAGGTTAATAGTTTATAACTTGGATTCTTCTTCTTAGGCTTTTCCCAACTATCTTGGGGTCGGCTTCCAGTCTAACCAGATGCAGCTGAATACCAGTATTTTACATGGAGCGACTGCCTATCTGACCTCCACAACCCAGTAACTGGGTAATACGATACCCCTTGGTAAGACTGGTGTCAGACTTTCGGGCTCGTAGCGACTGTCAAAGATCCACGAATGACAGCCGGGACCAACGGCTAACGTTCTTTCCGAGGTGGAGTCTCGGTATGTAAAGGTCACCCATCCACTGACCAACCCCGGTAAGCGTAGTTTAACCTGATGGATCGACCCGTGCGGCTTGTTATTACTTAGCCTCGAGCTCCTCCTGTTTATAACCTGGATTAACATTTTTTTTTTTTTTAATCCCGGTGGTACGTTCCCGTGGCATAATAAATTTCCGACCTCCATGCGGGAGAAGCCACGGGCGTAAGCTGGTTGGTAATATGTCGGCAATCCATTAAGGGGTGTCATTAAGTCTGGACAGTTTCTTGCGCCACTTCTTCTTCCCAGCTAAAGCAGTGGGAAGTAGTGAAGGGTGGGCGTTTTGGGGGACTGTTTTATGTAATTTTGACGTTCGAAAAGTGCGCGTTGCAGTAGGGAATTAAATACAAAGAATACTGAATGGCTCGAGTTGATACGGCGACGATACCTTTCCGAGTTAATATGTGTGCTATTTCCTTTAAGCGACCAGGCAGCGGCCAGGCAACGGGATGAAAATCTCATAAATCGTCTGACTGAGAATGTCTTTTAATAAATTAATAGGCTTTTTTGGCTTTGGCTTTTTTATTTTCAAATGGTTCAGTTCAGACAGCAGTTGCCCCGTCTATAACATTGACAGAATATTATTCCTTCAAAAAATAACTAAACTGATGTTATGTTTTCACATTATATGGTCTAACGCGCGACAAGTGAGCAATAATATTATGATGTCGCCTCAGGGAGCTAGACAGTACTAAAAATGTGATTGAAGGATTATGTTGCTGCTAAATGTGTTACGTTGGGTTATGCATAATAATGTCTAGTTAGTCTAGTAATTTTAATTAAACGTTCCCTGAATTTTGATGAATTTTTTTTTTCGTCCGTCAGGTATATTATACAATAAGTTGCCAAAAACTATCACTGACCTACACAAAATAGACCAATTCAAATTAGGTTTGCACGAATTCCTAGTAGAAAAATGTTACTATTCTATTAATGATTATTTAAATGAAAGATGACTGATTTTATCTGAAATGATCACGAATATCTAATAATTATTATTAAAATTCTATTTGACTTATGTATTTTTTATTTTGCCATTCTATTTTTTATGTAAATTAATTTAAATTTTGCTATGTATATTTAGTGTTGCGATTAGTTCCTAATATATTAATTTGCACACCTCATTAGGTTATAATACAATGTACCTTATATACCTGTAACACCTTTATAACATGTATTATGCAAATAAATAATTTGACTTTGATTTGACTTTGACTTTGGTAGATTATTACAAAAATATTGGCTACATAATGTTTTCTTTGTTTTACATAATCAAAAGATTACGGCAATACATTGAGTAGGCACTACGTTCAAATGTGGCATGACGTCACTCTCCGGAACATTAACTGACTTGTGACGTAGCGAGCACCCACTGAACTTTAATGCTTTTTATCTTAACAATTTTTTATTAATTAATGATAAAGCAAAAAATGCGTGTCTAATATTTTTTTATTATCTGACTGACGGACTAAATAGTTTTTTTTTCTCAGTCAACATCCCTTGGCTTCATCACCAATCAATCTGCTAAGCATGGTTATTATCATAACACACAATTTTACGCCTGCAATTCCCGACGGGCTTGGCAGAGATAAAGATAAAGATAAAGATCATTATTTTATTTGTCCAAAACATGATTATACACACACATGGCATGCAAGTTGTTACAATTAAAATATATCACAATCATGTTTTGCCTTAACGGCGTACAAATATAATAGGTAGGTTAATAACTACATTTAATCAAATAATTATTAAAATATCCATTATTCAAATTATTAACAGTCCAAATTAGAATTAATAAAATAAAATGTACTACAGAATAATGTCAACAATTCATAATATAATAAAATAAGTCAGTCAGATGTAACTGCAGACAGACAAAAATTTCCGGGACAGATTTTGATGTCCCTTTGCATTAAAAATGAGGTATTATTATCATACACAAATATCACAACTCTAGAGCTAATAGGTCCAGACCACTTTTGCGGAGGAGACTGGGCAAAAGTGGTTTTTATCTATAAAAACCGAAAATTCGCAGATAGAGCATTGTTAACAATCTATACAATATATACATGTAAACTGGTACGATCTAATCTAGTCGGGTATACATTTTAAAATATAAAATGTCTAATTAAATTTTTCGACATTGGGTCATAAGGCTGCCTGTCCACTGGAGCGGAGAGGAGAAAAGAGGAGCGGAGATGTGCCAATATTAACCAATAGAATCTAACCAATAACCCTGTATTCAGATTTGACTGTAACACACACAAAACTACAACTAGACACATAAAATCGTTTAAAAAAAGATTGCTTTTTAAAGAGAATTCTTTAATAAAAACTATTTTCCCCTTGGGCGCAGTAAAATGCTCATCGCTTCATTGCATCTTTAAAATTTATTATTATTCACGCTAGGGGGAGCTACGTGTTCCTCTTTTCTTGGTAATGCTTGTTTTATGTTTTATCCTCACGTTTCTTTAAGTTTGAGAGGAAGCTAGATTTATAAGCGATACTTATGTGTATCTTTGAATACATAGTATATGCTTGAATAAGGCACCTGACTGCCTCGTTTCCCAGGTCAGGATAAGTTTTATTTTGTTTTTCCATCCGGAATTTCTCAGTAGCAGCCCGGAGTCTGGATTTGTGTCTGGTTGATGGCAATAGGCTCGCCCCCTGAAAGAAAGAAAGAAAGAAAGAAAAAGTATTTATTGAGACAAGCACAGGAAATCACAAACTAAACTAAGACAGATTGAGACATAAATAAAAATCAAAAACAATAAAAAATAAAACAATGTAAAATTAAAATAGAGGCAGAGTCCTTTGCGAGGCCAAAAGGCTCCTATCTCAGCACGATGCTGCGACATTTAATCATAAATGTCGTCCCTGATACATGGGACTTAAACATAGCTGGTGAAAGGGTGTATTAGGTACACCTCTGCCTAACCTTTCGGGGATTACAGGCGTGAAGCTTGGCAGCGGTGTATGGAACACCCTGATTCTGCGTTTACCAATGATTCCCGAAAAAACAGTCCTCCATACCGAATTTCGGGCATAGCAACCAATCTCAGAGAAGACCAGCCTTCGCAGCTTCGGCGCGGGACATGTTATAGTGCACAACTGTGTGCGCAGACACAGGTGCACTCTCTCTTCCCTCACTCTCAAAGTACGATGAGAGGGCAATCCTACACAACTGAAGAGACATCAGGCGAGAAGTGGGTGATGGGAGCTATATGACTCTTGACTGCAGGCTATTGAGTGTCTTATTGAAAAAAACCCAATAAGATTTTGCAAGATTTTCTTAGCAAAGTTGCTTACAACCATTAGAGCTAAAGAAGTATTAGGATTTCATACAGAAATAAGTATTTTTAATTAAAAAAAATATGCTTTAGAGCGGTGGTGGTCCATTGGAAAAAACCGTGACTTCCGAGTAATAGGAACCCACTTTACTTGATGTAAATATTTAATTACGATATCTCTCAAAACTGTAAAGGAAAACATTGTGGGGAAACCAGCATGTCCTAGAACCAAAAATTTGAAGACATGTGCCATCCACCAACCCGCGTGGAGGATTACGGGCCACTCCCTGTCACAGAGAGTAGGCATATGACCCAGCAGTGCGAACATTATAGGCTGATTATACTACGTTTTATTATGCTATAATATTATGTTCTTTTCAGTTCACTTTTCCGTTGTCGAGTTTAGTTTCTCATCTTCACGTCACATCTCACATATTCTTCACAATTTATTTTATCTACAATATATTTCGCTCTTCCTGTTTAGAATTCTGTTTACCCCTTCTTTGCACGTGAAAAGTGGCGTTATATACCATTTAAAGTCTTCCACGTTACCCCATAAAACTAAGTTAGGTACGCGTTTAAAGGTTCGGTTACACGGGCAACTTAAGTTCCTTCATCATCTTCATCATCATCAGCCTATATAGCAGTTCACTGCTGGACAAAAGCCTCTCCTATTGCACGCCCTTCAACTCAATTTCCGGCAACTCTCATCCAGCAGCTTATTTCTTAAGAGGGCTTATCCTAAAAGTTGGCAACGTCGCAAATAGCTGTCAAATATTTACCTGTTTTGATTAATTTGCACTGTATACCGGATGTCTTTTTTTACCGTCTCGAAAAAAAAATGGTATATTAGGTGAACGGAGTAGAAGCTTATGGCATACCTAGTTTTTTTAATTTTTTTTCCACATCTTGGAAAAAAAAATATCTATCATCAAAAAACGCTACAATTTTAAAGTAAATTTTTCATATTAGGACAAAGAAAGATAAATTTTGAAAAAAAAAACAATTTATTGATAAAAAATATTGAATTTCAAATCATACGCAAGTCGCGTATGCTTTTTATTTCGAGATTTTTAGAAAAAAAAAATTCTCGAAAAAAAAAAAAAAAAACTAAGTATGCCATTTTCTTCTACTCCATTCACCTATTATACCCATTTTTTTTCGAGACGGTAAAAAAAGTCATCCGGTATACTTCCTTTAAATAGTCCGTATTATGACGGGTCGTCGGGGCACTGAGGAGGTAACCAGGCGGGTGAATTTAATACTAACAATCTACGATTTTGACATCTCCAAGTGCAATGCTATAAAAATCGAGTTATACAGTGATTTAGAGTGCGCGCCGCAAAAGAAGAAACGGCGGAAAATTGTCAAACTACATCTTTTTAAATGCAATGTGATGCAATGATATAATTAGACACTACCACAGCGTCAAATGGACTTCAGTGGTTGCGCGGTCTCGTTTGTGGTGGAAAGGACGAGACCCCATACATTTTTGCCTAATCTCAATTTTTTTTGACCATTGTGAAAAATTTACTGCAATAAGATTGCATAGAAATTGCCAAGAATTGCGCTATTTTAATTGCCCATTTGTATGAAGAAATACACTAGCTTACTTCAATAATTGCTCCGGGGAAAGTTGCCGGCCAAATAATTGCGTAAAAGTTGCCCGTGTATCGCAGCTCAAGGTATATGGATATAGTGTGGTAATGAAAATTTATAAATGCATCAGTTGCAACGTGCCAAGGTGGAAGTTACTTTGAAACTTGTTGGTGTTACTTTATTGAAACCTCAAAGTAGGTTTATATGGCCGAAGTTTGGGTTTATGGGTAATTATTGGGGTACTATTAAAATATGTATGCATGCCTTGTTGGTCGCAAGGTCTACTGCTGAGCATGAGGTACTGGGTTCGATTCCCAGGTCGGGCAAAGTGTTATTGGGTTTCTTCATCTCGAAGTTCGCAGTAGCGGCGGTATCTGAGGAATAGGTAAATACTAGCTCTGCCCCGCGGTTTCACCCGCATTAGTCTCGACCCCGTGGGAATATCGGTATAAAAAGTATTTTTTGTTCTAACCTTGGTCATGGTCTACCCGTGTGCCAAATTTCGTCCAAATCCATTCAGCCGTTTTAACGTGAAAGCGTAAAAAACAAACAAACAAACAAACTCTTTTTCGCATTTGTAAGTTAGAATTTTTTTTATAGTTAGGATTATAAACTGAAAAACCGTAACAACGTAGAAGACAGTTTAACTGATGAGGTGTAGATCATCATCATCATCAGCCTATTAATATTCCCACTGCTGGGACACAGGCCTCCTCTCTGTGAGAGGGAGTGGGCCGTAATCCACCACGCGGGCCCAGTGCGGGTTGGTAGATGTCACATGTCTTCGAATTTTTGGTTCTAAGACATGAAACGATGTTTTCCTTCACCGTTTTGAGAGCAGTGGTGATGAAATTATTTACACAAAGTTAAGCGCCTGCTTGGGTTCGAACCCACGATCTACAACTCGTAAGTCGGGACCGTTACCACTGGGCCACCACTGCTCTCAGTCGGGGCCGTTACCACTGGGCCACCACTGCTCTCCTGTGATGAGGTGTAGATGTAGTCTAAAATAATAACAACAAAGTATTATGCAGTAAACTTCATCACAACAATTATTTCGTATTTAATATAATTTACGGTGCAAGAGTTAATTTCAGTGGCTCGACACCTGGCTGTGTTGAATTTTAATAGTGCGAGTACTTAAATGTTGTAGACTACAGGTTACCGACAAGTTAATTTTGTAGGTTAATTTAACTACAGACGTTTTCGTTTCGTTTGTTTGTTTCTAGAGTGCAATTATTTTAAACCTTCAGCTGTCATTAACGAGACACAATAAACTTTTAATTGTTATGCCCACCTGATGTCCACTATACCGGTCAAGCGGTTAAAATATATTATGAAATCATGGATTATGAATTTCAAAATGTTTCGAATTTTTATTGTGAGTGGGGTGTAATTGTAGTGATTTTGGGATTGAAGCGTTTAAAATATTTATGCCTGGAGGCTTTTATTTAGGTATTATTAGTTCTGTTTACCTTTTTATTTCAATTGGAGTATAGTGTTTAATGCTTTTGTTGCTATATTGGCGTGTGTTAGCTGACATTGGCATGGCAAATAATTTATTGTCATGTTAATTACTTTGCAGAGTATTGTAAAGAATCAAGTTTTTCTAACTTACCAGACAACTGTGTTGCTGGGGAGTTTGTTGTCCATCGCCACTTTTTCCTTCCAGCTAAAGCACTAGGAAGTGGTGAAGGGCGGGGGTTTCGGGGGACTGTCTTATGCAATTTTATTTTGACGTTCAAGATTGTGCTGATTCTTAGCCTAGTTTGATAAACAACTTTTGACTTTAGTTTTTTTATACACACGACAAAAACAACAACTGTTTGATGTTGCCATACAGCAGTGTTTTTAAGTGGTAAAACATGAACTTATACTCTAGCACAGAATAAATGGGTGACTGGTAATTAGTGACCGATACTTAAACACGCACTCATCATTATGAACAACTTTTATTATGGGAATAAACCTGAAATCGCAGAAAAAAAATCTACTGTTCCCATACATTTTTTCGAATTTTGCGATCTTATAAGTAGGGAAAAGCAGATTTTTTTTTCGCGATTTCTAGCTTGGTCCCGTAGTAAAAGTTGTTTGTAATGATGAGTAAATCCACCTGTTTAAGTATCGACCGGGCGGCCATTAATTACCAGTCACCCTATATAATGTTACAAGTAGAGAAGATTCACTCACAAAATCATTAAAATAATTAGCGACTCTTGCTACGACACAATATAGTGCAATCAGTTCGCACAGCGCTATTTACCTACAGTAATATTCACCTAGAAGATGCCTCTATTTCTATCGCGTAACTCTTATATCTTCTGACTACGTTAAACTCACTGAATTGAACCGACAAGAACAGCCCGCTACGTACTTGGTGGCGAGTGTGTTGGATCATTCGGTTCCCTACAAAATGGTTAAGCTGGATGGTGCTGATCCACGCGTCATGTTCGTGAATGGGCGCCGTCGGTGGAGACTGGTCATCTCTTTTCTGCCAAGGCTTATTTTAAATTTTATACTTTGAATTGTTTCTATTTTTTTTTCACATTGTTCTCACAAATAGAAGCAATAAGAATAATGTACCCAGAATTTTGTAATATCTTTATTTAAAAGAGTGTCCTGGGAGTTTCTTGCCCATTCAGATATACATACAGATACAGATACAGATACAGATACAGAGATCTACTTTTTGAAATGGGCGACTAGCTTCAAGTTTCTGACTAACTGACCGACTCTTTGACAATTCAAAAGTGCCTGTAAATGGTTTAATTGATATAAATGCTTTGAGTTTAAGTTTGAGTTTGAGTTATAGCTTCATACCTAAAATGCGCCTTCTGTACTATTTTTAAGGTAAAGGCCTGACGACTCTAGTACTTTTGTGGGATCTAATACCTGCTAGACTAGTCTAAGTTCTCTTCTTTTTGTGTTTACCTATCAAGGCAGACTGTTGTTAGAACTTTCATACATCAAAAGTTTTCGCTCATGAAGATATAACGTGAACTAAATCAACTTGTAACCGTTTAATAGACACGACCCTACCTCAAGATTATCACCTTGATAATCATATCACGTTTGAAACTAACTATCCGGAACAAATCCCTAACTACAGAATATAAAGTTACAGAAGGTTAGCTCCATACAACGAGCGAAAACGCACACACTCATAAACACGCTTCACGTAACAGCGAGTGCAAGCGCAGTTGCAGCTACAGTCCAGCTGTCAAGTCAATGCATTCCTGACATCTGTCAGTTGAACAATTTCTAGTAGTAATAAACACATTTGCACAAAAAACTGTACGTTGTACTGCAGACGTAAAGGTGACGCTCTTTATAGCATTCTGTACCACCTTCTACACATGCAGTCTGTGGGAGAAGTATTCGCGAGCATCGTATGGAGCCCTTCGTGTCCAATTTAATAACGCGTTCGGAGAACTGATGGGGGGTTTACGAAAAACGTTCACATTCGCGTCGCAATCTGTCAAACTTGTCAAAAATGTTGCAAAATTGATTTTATTTTTGACAGATTGCGAATGAGATGCGAGAATTACGGGAATTGCTCCTCAGATGTTTTTCATTTGACAATCGAGGTTAAATTTTAACCTCAATTTCTTTCGATGATTTTTCAATAACAATTTTAATACTGTTGTTCTAACAATAATTGTTAAAAAATATATATTAATGTGTGATGTGTGTGTGTGAAATGAAATGAAATGAAATTATTTATTCTGTAAATAGGATATTGGAATCACTTTTACACGTCATATTAAAAATGATGTTAAAAATTAGCTAGATGAGTTCGGCGCTTCCTATCTGATTACTCTGAGAAGAAAAGCCGAAACAAACTCAGACGTCACAGTCTCTTTTAAAGTCCAGACATAATCTTGGTCAAGCCATATGAGGACCATGTAAACTAGTATCTGAAATGGTCTTTTGAGGAAAAAACACACAGATTTGAGTGGACCTGTCCAGTCAGTGCAAGTATTTGTCAGTAATCGCGGAGCTCAACTCTATGTGATGTGTGTGTGTAGTTTTCTTTAGACTTAGTGAATGATTGTGTAAGATATTAACCTAAAAAGGCTCTGTTTACACTTTTATTAGATACTTTTGGATTTAAACAATAAATACGCGTCTATACAGTTCGCGTCAAATAACTTTGCCGCTCTGAAGTTAGGTTGCGCATGCGCGCTGGCATGCGCACTACTGTTTTTTAAGGCAGATTGACTACTGCTCAGTCATTTGTAGCCTACTTCAGAGCGGCAAAGTTATTTGACGCGAACTGTACGTGAGTGTGCTTATTGTCGCTCGTTGTATGAAGCAGTATTTCTGTACCTGTCCATTTTGTGTCCAAACTATCCGCAAGTTTGTGTCTATTAAGATCTAACGTACCGCGTAAATGGCAGAGCATTGATAACGTATTAGTTCAGGGTTTATGGTTATATACCACGGGCGCGCTGGCAACACTGGTGACAGGTCGTGAAAAAACGACCTCTTAGTTTTAATATCTTAAATTATTAATTATTTGTGTTTAATTAGTGTTAAATCTATTCTTTACCTTAGAATCTATGTATAAAGTGTCACACCCAGTGTTTGTGCCGTGTTTTTGTTGAGATAACACCTAATAATCGATAAGTCATCTACCGGCTGTCAACGTTTGGATTGCGAATTTGAATTCATCAAACCCGGGGAGTATTTTGTTTTATATTATTCAATAATACTGTTTTATTTACACACTTTACAACACCTGTAAACACTGCTCAGAGTTATGAGCTACGTCCAGTACACACGGGCACCGTTTATGTCTCCTTTTGCTTGACAAATAGTGGAAGCAAAATCGACGACGAAAACACTTGCCCCAGACATAAAATATACACTACAAACTTTACTTCACACGTATTTATTCTTAATTTGCTACTAACTTTTATTTAAAAACCAATCTTGGTTGTCGAAATGAAACTTTGTTACTTCTACTCTTAGTGTGTCCATAACTTTCCTAGTAGAATAATAAGCTAGCTAATAATTACAATTACTTAATTTAATTGCTAACATAATAAGTAATAGTATTCATACAAATAATAAACATTGTGATAGGTCCCTAAATAAATAAAATAACTTCTTAGTTTCTACCTCCATATTTTCATAATCTTTTCTAAAACTTTATCTTTTGTTTATTTTTTTTTTTTTAATTCTTGCTATCATAATTATCTTCTCCAGTTAACTCATTTACATTCTCATATACTCAGCTGTTTCTTATCACATTCCAGGGGCCACTTGGGGAAATTTGTGAATATGATGACCCGCGGAGCCTCAGTTCGTGACATCAGTGACAAACTGAATGTTGCACTGAAGGAGCTGGAGGCATCAAAAATACTTTCCAACCAACTGCTGCAGGAAAGAGAGGACAGCGAGATTGAAGTCCAGAGGGTAAATGACAGAAACACTCAACTCAAGAGCCAGCTCGTAGAACTCCACACCCAGCACATGGATATACTCGACCAGCATCACCATCTCCGTCAACTAGTGTCAGACTTCCAACAGTGCAGTGACACTCATGACCAGGCACTGAAACGCATATCAGGTCTTGAAGCGGAATTGTGCAAGGCACACGACAAAATTTCCATCATCAATTCTCTGAAAGCCAGCGAACAGATTGCCAACACCAATCATCTTTTCAATGAGCTTGTTGGTAGTGCATCCGGACTGGAGTGTCAAAAGCCCACCATTACCATAGACCTGACTGGGGAAGATACCTTAACCTTAACTAAATGTCCCATCCCAACTAGCCATAATAAAATTAAGAAATATATTAAAATCACTAGAAATATTAAAAAATATAAGAAACTTTTGAAAACAAATAGTTTATATAAGTGTAACATTAATCTTAGGAAAGAGCGTGTCAACTTACAAACCCAATTAAATGTATGTAATGATAAATTCGAAACTAGCAGACAAATGTATGATGTTGACATACAGAACCTTCAGAAAGAATTACTGAGCAGGGAAAATTCGCTAAAGGAAATCTTTTGTAAGTATGAGGATAGCCAACAAATGTTAAGTGAGCGCTTGCAAGGGGCCTGTGAGTTGGTGGACTTGGTGAAGTGCAATGCAGAGAGGTGTGAGTCACTGACCACCAATCCCACCTGTAGTTGCGCTCCCACTCCGCCACCTCTCATGTCACAGCATGTTGCTCCTACAGCTTTACCAATTTTAAATAATACTTTAAAAATTGTCAACCCCACTCAAAGTAATGTTTTGGTCTATTCAGATAGATTAGGAGCAGGTTTTGGATCATTATTAAATAATCGCTCTAATCATACTATAGTTAACTGTTGCTACCATAACCTGCATTTTAATGAGCTTGTTCATAAAATAAAACATACACCAATGAATGAGCAGACTACTTTAGTTCTTTTAATTGGGAACAGTCTGAGTATCACTAAAAGGGACATAGTTAATGGTATTGACACCCTACTTAAATTAAAATTAGGTAAATTAATATTATGTGCATTGCCATATTCTCATAGGTTATATGAGCAAGATAACAACTACATTTTTAGCTTAAATAACCTTATGCATATTTTAGCATGTCGTCATAGTGACCGTTTATTGTATTTTGATACTAACAACTTTGTTAGAGATTTTGTTTTGACTCAGGAGCATATGTTTTTACCTAAGAAAAGCCAACATATATTAGCTACTTTATTAGCCTACAATATACACGCAGTTATTAATGTTTTAACTGAGATTAGCTTAAGTGACGAAACAGTATTATCTAGTACTTCTAATAATACTGTAATAGATTCTTTAAACTTTTAGAATCGACAAAAGAGAAGCATAATAAGAATATTTTATTATATCACCAAAATATAAATCGCTTCTCTGGCAAAATCCTAGACGTGGAAATGTTAATAGATAAATATCATATGGATATCTTATGTTTTTGTGAAACCTGGTTAAAATCAGATAGGATGTTGTTTAATGTAAATGATTTTTCAGTTGCCAGTGCGTACAACAGGTCTTCATTAGGGGGTGGTACCTTAATATTATGTAATAGTTGTTTCAGATATAAGGAAAGGAAGGATATCACTGCTTGCTCTGTTGATCGCTTATGTGAGGTAGCATGTGCAGAGGTTGAAGGCCATACTTTCTTATGTGTTTATAGACCACCAGCCTCAAACTTGCCATCATTTTTGATAATAATGGAAGAAATATTAACTAAACTTTTCAGAGATAATAAAATAGTTTTTGTTTGTGGTGACCTAAATATTGATTTATTAGTAAATTCACCGGAAAAATGTAAGCTCATCTCATTATTTAAATCATTCAATTTAAAATGTATATTTAACGTAGCAACTAGAATAACAGCAACCTCAGCTACATGCATAGATAATATAATTATTTACTAATTGTAAAATAAAAGACTCGTCCCTAATTAGTGGCGTCAGATCTGATCATACAGGTCAACTTATATCTTTTGAATCAGATAAAAAGTTACGTTTAGATAAAACTATTCAGTTAAGACCTCTTACTAAAAATAAATTAAAAATGTTTAATAATAATGTTCTTAGCAATCTTTCAACAGCTAGTTTTGATTCACAAGACCCCAATATAAACTACGGTACATTATTTTCTACAGTATGCCAAGAATTCAATAAAGCATGTCCTGTAAAAAAAGTAACAATCAATACTAAACCAAAATTTAATGAATGGGCCACTGCTGGCATTAGAAAAAGCAGAGATATTTTATATAATTTATATAACGAAAAATCATTGACTTCTGATGAAGCTGTTCATAATTATGTAAGAAACTATTCTAAGATATTTAAAAGAGTCTGCGCCCAAGCAAAATCTAAATTAATAAGTAACAAAATTAGTATCTCGAACAATAAAATCAAAGCTGTGTGGCAGGTAATTAACAAAGAAACTGGTAACACAAAACAGCGAGATCAGAATGAATTGTCTTTGAAAATTGATAATGAAACCATTTCAGATAAGTTAAAAGTTGCTGAGACACTAGAAAATTTCTTTACCAACATCCCAATAGAGGTTACGAAATCTCTGCCTTCATCATCTATACTAGCTGAATCTCTTCTAAAAGAAAATTTCAGTAAGGACATTCCAAGTTTTGAATTCAAGCCCATTTCTATTGTCACGATTAAAAAAGCTTTCAAAAGTCTTAACATAAAAAACACTGAAGACTTATGGGGGATTTCCGTTAAGGTCCTTACTGATATCATTGACACAATTGCCCCTGTCCTAACAGGCATATTTAATCAATGTTTAGATAGCGGTACGTTTCCTGATTTAATGAACCATAGTAAAGTAGTACCAATTTTCAAATCGGGTAGTAAGAGTGATCCCTCTAATTATAGACCTATATCTGTTCTACCAGCATTGAGTAAAATATATGAAAAAATCATGCTAGACCAGATGTTGTCACATTTTAATTCAAATGGGATTTTGCATAGTCACCAGTTTGGTTTCACGAAAGGTAGGTCAACGACTGACGCAGGAGTAAAACTCATCAGTCACATTTTAGAATCCTGGGAGAAGTCCCAGGATGCAATTGGCATTTTCTGTGACCTCTCAAAAGCGTTTGACTGCGTTGACCACAACACACTGATCTGTAAATTACACCACTACGGAATTCGTGGCCAAGCTGCTGACCTTGTTCTTTCCTATCTATCAAATCGACGGCAAAAAGTAAACGTTAATGGGGCGACGTCCTCGGGGTCTCTAGTTAAAATGGGCGTGCCTCAAGGTTCAATTCTTGGCCCTTTTTTATTTCTCGTTTATATAAATGACCTTCCTTACATGATGGCTAACTTATCGAATATAATTCTATTTGCTGATGACACTTCTCTTATTTTTAAAATAAATAGAAAAGATACAGATGTCTTACACGTCAACGATAGTCTGGCTGTTCTTTCGAAATGGTTCGCAGCTAATAATCTTTTACTTAATGCGAACAAAACTAAATGTATTAGGTTCTCATTACCAAATGTACCTCAAGTGGGTCTAAATCTAAAACTTGATGGCAAAAAACTAGATGCAATAACGGAAACTGTATTTTTAGGAATTACTTTAGATTCAAAATTGCAATGGGGCGCCCACATTAGAACTCTTTCAGGTAGATTAAGTTCAGCTGCATATGCAGTAAGAAAAATAAGGCAGTTGACTGATATAGCTACAGCTAGGTTAGTATACTTTGCTTATTTCCACAGTATTATGTCTTATGGCGTTCTGTTGTGGGGATCGGCAGCTGACGTAGATTCAATTTTCATTTTACAAAAGAGGGCAATACGCGCTATCTATAAGATGGGTCCTCGCGAGTCTCTTAGAAACAAATTCAAAGAAATTGATATACTGACTCTGCCTTCTCTTTATATCTTAGAAAATATTTTGTATGTTCGGAAAAACTTAGGACTTTTCAAAATAAGAAGCGATTTCCATAATATAAATACACGTAGTAGACATGAAATTGTGATACCCAAATTTAGATTAACTAAAACAAGCAAGTCATTTCTTATAAACAGCATCCGATTTTATAACAAGTTGCCAAAGTCGGTTACAGAACTTAGCGATGGGAAGTTCAAAACCCACATCAAACGTGTCCTTATCAGGAAAGCATATTATAAAATTAAAGACTACGTTGAAGACAAAGAAGTTTGGCAATAATTCCCTCTGCACATGTGGCTTCCCTGGTACCTCATTAACGGCAAAATATGTAAGATTCTATTAACTGCTCTCAAATTACCATGGTTATATTTTTGTTTTATTTACATTCTTCCTTGACATAATCATAATTTTATTTGACATTATATACCTACTATTTAATTTTCAACTCTTTATTAGTGACTTTTGGTGACATGTTAATTATTCAGATTTGTTACAGTTGTAATAGCAATCATGTCATTTCGTTTAAAATAGTTTTTATTTTTATTAATTTATTTATCTTTTATATAGATTCTTTTCTATTTTGTGAATGTGAGAACGCTGTAGGCTTAGTGGACTGTACACTTGTTGACCATCTTCTATTTTGTTAAGTACATACTTGGTACTTGTTGAAAGACCTACACTGTCCTCGCATACCTAATAATACTGTATTTTTTATATTTTTTTTTGTTGTAAATATTGTAAAACCCAATTATTTTTAAAAGAGTAACCGTGGAGTTTCTTGCCGGCTCTTCTCCATAGGAAACGACCAATTGGAACCGTGCGTAGCTTCTGACGTTTCATAAGTGCCCATGTAGGTTTATGTGAAATAAAATATTTTGAATTTGAATTTGAATTATATTTTGGTACGTATATTATGGTATACATGGCCACACATAGGGCCTGACATAAAATGACCAAAAAGTATTTTTTATTATTTTGAATTATAAAAAAGTTATAATATTTTTAGTACTAAACTTACCCCAAATCCATTAAAAATTATTTTATTTTCAACAGGGGTTATAAGTTATGACTTTAAGGCTGCCTGTCCACTGGAGCGGAGAGGAGAAAAGAGTAGCGGAGATGTGCCAATATTAACCAATAGAATCTTGACTCGACTTGACTCCGCCCCTGAGTTTAGATTTGATTGGTTAATAATGTCACATCTCCGCTCCGCTCCTCTCCTCTCCGCTCCAGTGGACAGGCAGCCTTAGACACGATCCGCTAAACAACGGCCGCCCGCGCCCCATGTAACAACCCGGTAAAATTCCACATTGAAAAAAAAAAAATGGCGACTTTCTTTATTTTCTTGAATATTTCTGCATAAATATGCTCTAAGTTCGATACTTAACAATGCCCTCACGGATATGACAGGTTTTTTTAACAATACGATACCTCGAAGTTCTGATAATCAGTCTTACCATCATGCTAGGGGCATCATGTTACCCAGTAAAGGCTGACGCTAATTCAGGTCGCGCCGCAATGAGAAAATAGCCCCACATTACTTTCGATCATTTTGTATGATCCATCGACCATCGCACAATGGGCCTACCCTAGTACCTTCTGTGCCAAGTTTCAAGTTCTCAAAGAATTGGATTTTTCATACAAAAAAAATCCCTCTTTTCACTCCCATAAAGGTCGAATTCCCAAAAACCCCTTCTTAGTGCACCTCTACATTATAAAAGGATGCCGTGCAAAATTTCACGTTCCTAGTCCCGTAGTTGATAGCTCTTAGTAAGTCACGATTTGCATAATTATAATCTTATATATAAAAATCATTTGCTGTTCGTTAGTCTGGCTAAAACTCGAGAACGGCTGGACCGATTTTGCTGATTTTGGTTTTGAAAGGTTTGTCGTAGTCCAGGGAAGGTTTAAACGTTGAGTAGATAAGTACTTAGTGCCACCCGTGCGAAGCCGGGGCGGGCAGCTAGTAATAAATATAAAGAAATAGATAGAAGATACATAAAACAGCAGCAACAGTTATGATAATTAAGTGATTTTTTGCATAGATTTTTTAACGGCGAGACTCAAATTCAAAATATCTAGTGGGACGAATGGAAATTAAGAATAAAATTACCTAAATTATTTCCGTTCGTCCTACTAACAAAATCAGTAGGACGAACGGGAATACACGCGAAATGTGACCCCCATATAAAAAATTCATATTACACGTCCGTGTTTGGTCATAGAAATTGATATGTTAATCGCTCCGTTAGATGCGGAGCTAATTGACTGTGACATACGGACCGACATACAGACAGACAGCCAGACAGATGGACACACGAATGATCCTTTACGGGTTCCATTTTTTCATTCGGACATAATTACATAGAACCCTAAAAATTGTCTATATGTTCTATCATCATCATCATCATCAGCCTATTAATGTTCCCACTGCTGGGACACAGGCCTCCTCTCTGTGAGAGGGAGTGGGCCGTAATCTACCACGCGGGCCCAGTGCGGGTTGGTAGATGTCGCATGTCTTCGAATTTTTGGTTCTAAGACATGCCGGTTTCCTCACGATGTTTTCCTTCACCGTTTTTGAGAGCAGTGGTGATGAAATTATTTACACAAAGTAAAGCGCCTGCTTGGGTTCGAATCCACGACCTACAACTCGTAAGTCGGGGCCGTTACCACTGGGCCACCACTGCTCCCTATAAGTTCTGTACCAATCTAAACCGCACCCATATTTCAATAAATATGCCACAGAGACCAATAAATTGAGTCCACTGTTCGGCCAACTATAGGTATTTGTTGAAAGCAAACTTACCCATAGGAATTGTATTTACCGGACTGTGAAAGATGATCTATGAGGTTTACTATCTATCTGTATGTGCAGTTAGACCAACAATTTGATTGATAAGGTGGTAATCGGTATTTTATTTGTTTCAGGTTTTAGAATCCAGGTTGCTACTAGAAAGTGGTCTAGATTGACCGGGAGCTCTGTTCCGGGCCATAGGTATGTGCGCGGAATGCTTGGGGGGTACCTAGTGCAGGCCGTTCATTCGTCAACGCTCAGGGTGCGCGGCGTCCCGCCCGCTGCTCATTCGTCAATGCTGCCTTCCGCCTTGCCGCGTATCAGTGGTCTCGGTAAAACTATTATTTAATTTTTCTTATTGCGGTATAGGCCAGCTCTTGACCTAGATCTCACCTGATGGAAAGCGATGGATAAGGTCTATGATGGTACGAGAGTGCCTGTTCACTCTTGCTTTGAAGACTGACGGTTTTTAGGTGGAAGGACATACAGACGCTGGCAGAGAGTTCCACACTTTGATCGTGCGCTGCATAATAAAGGAAGGGAAGCGCTGAGTACGATTAGTCGGGATATCAATCAAGTAAAAAACAACTTCATACCTCTACGAGTTCTTGAGAAAAATGTTCTTCAAAGACCGACAGAGAGACATACAGATGGACAGATGAAATTAATATGTAGGGTTCCCTACCTCAAAAGGAAAAACGGAACCCTAAAAATACAATTTTGACCAAACAAGTCGTTGAACCCATATCCTTTCAGACTTTAACTATTATTCCTGCCACCACTAGAGCCACACTAAAGGGAATTGTAAATTAAATACTATTAAAAATCGCATATTTTAGCTTTAAAAGTATAAAATTTATGGACAAATATATCGTAGATATATATGTACTTTATGGTAACACGAAATTACTTTTGCAAATCCTTTTAAAACTTTCAGGGAATATTCAAAAAGAGTTTTTTTATTATTATGTTTTTTGTTTATAGACTCCATGATTGGCGCTATGTAAATGTACAACCGCGAACAGTGGCGAATGACTTCTTGTCACCCTGATGCCCTTAGTAAACCTCTAAAACCCGACTATATCCATGGTGATAGAAAACTAACACCCCCTTCAAGCCCGACCGTTCCACCGGGATACGCGCGTCACGGCGTAGCCCGATGGACACGGTGGGGCTGGACGGATATTCCGTTTAGTCTGTGGGTTGTTTTTCTCTATGGCCTGAGGTATATTATCGTCGATTAGAAGTAAAATTGTCAAAAAATAGGTAACACCGAAAAATTATGAAAAATGACAAAACTGACGTAATGGGGCGTATCAGTGTCAAACCGCGGGGATTTGACGTAAAAACGTGTGTTTTTATCGTACGTGAGATTTTGTCGACTTGAAAAGTGATCAACTGCGTTTGTTCACGGTTGTTCCTACATCCAGCGAATCCTGGACATTCAGCAGTGCTACCTTGCTGACGGGCTAATATTTTTACTACAGGATGGGGCTGTTTTCATAAGGCTAGCACAGATTGCGTCGGGTCGCGCCGCAACGCAACCCATTGCAAAAAATCAGACATCATCTCTTTCGTAAGCCAACGCTCACTACAGGCGGACGGTGCCGCACATCTTTTTGTACAAACATGCGTTGTGCTGCGAGCATTGCAACTGTAATGTTCGCTTGGCTATACATAAGAGTTCGTGCCTATACGAGTCATCATCATGTTCCTGCTCTTGTCCAATGTTACTTGGGGTCGGCGCAATTTTCTCTTTCCATTCTCCTCTGTCAAACGTCACTCTATCATTCACTCCCTGCCTATACGAGTAAAGCTAAGCGTAAGCTGGCTGGTGACGTAGATCAGCACAGTACAGACTTTGCATCGGCGAGCGAGCGCATGCTGCGAGGCAGATACACTGACATATTCGCGTCCTAGTACAAACAATACAAGTCTGCACTCGTCGCGCATAAATCTGTGCCGGCACTACAACGAGACGCAGAGTAGGACAGACACGTGTCTGCGTGGCACGTGCCTGCGCCGCAGGGTATGCAGCTGTCAGTACGTTCATGCATTTCAAAATCTGCTCTGCCCTGAGCTGCGTGGACCTGCGTCACCTGCGTCTCCAGCATACGCTTAGCCTTGGTCTCAAAATAGTAAAAAAAACACGTTTGATTTCGGACGCCGTTTTTCTTTTTTTTACAAAACATTTTTCGAATCTACAAAACATAAGCGTGTACTGACTATTTCATTCTTCCAATAAGCCAGTTTATCATATTTGCATTAAAATGCACCGTAGAACTCGCGGAAAATTGCATCTATAAATAATTTGAACTGTTTCAGTAGTAGACAGCCACATTTCATGTGCCTCCGTGTTGTGAATTTAAAATGTTAGCTTAGAAAAGTTTGTGTTACTCTAATCTCGAAATAAGAGAAGAATTGTTGAAAGATTTTGTTTTTCGGTTGAGTTATGTTCGGTTCCTATTTCTTACTGAAGTATCGCTGATGGCGGCGCATATGTTGGATCTTTTCGTTCCCTACAAATGGGTTGAACTAGATGGTACTGATCCACGCGTCATGTTTGTGAACGGGCGCCGCGCCGTCAATTGAAACTGGTCCTCTCTTATCTGTTAGGGCTTATTTTTACCCGACTACGGCGGAGCAAAAAGGAGTGTTATGATTTTAACTAGTATACAGTATGTTAACTAACAGAGGGCGTTCCCGTTAACCCGCAATAGTATAGCGTCCATAGATCCTGGAAACAAGATTAATAATAATTTTCTAATTTTTTTTTTTTATTGATTCGTAAATGTAACACTCTGTACACGCGCATTTATCTTTCAACGTGGAAAGACAAGTGCGACAAGTGCGCGTGTACAGAGTGTTGGTTTTACGTATGAAATTTTTTTTTTTTGTGAATTTATGATAAAAATAAAAATAAAGTTTTTTTTTTTCGATTTTAATATTTTTTCTAGCATGTATGGACGCTTTACTATTGCGGGTTTATGTATGCTCATCTGTTCCCTAATAACTTCTTGAATTTTTCGGACGGGCTAAAACATATTGGGAGGGACAACTGTCTAATCGTGTTGTCATTCATTCTTAGGGCCACGATCTACTCTTATGTCAGTAAATGTCAGTAAGTAATACGAATTAAGAAACCTCTGTAATATCGGCCGATAAAAGGAGCTCGTGGCTTAGTAATAACAGCCGCACGGGTCGATCCATCAGGTTAACTTACGCTTGACGGGGTTAGTCCGTGGATGGGAGATCATCTATCATCTTTACATACCGAGAGTCCTTCGTGCCTCGGAAAACACGTTAAGCCGTTGGTCCCGGCTGTCATTTGTGGATCTTTGACAGTCGTTATGGCTCCTACACACAGTGCCGGCGGCATAGCCACCGGCTTTTGCCGCGCGGCACGTGCCTCCAGCGTTTGCTACTTCATTTTCTTTGCGTTTGTTTCTGCGGCTTTGTGCGGCATGGCCACCGGCATGCACTGTTTGTAGCAGCCATTACGGGTCGTCTGAAGCTCAAAAGTCTGACAACCAGTCTTACTAAGGGATTACCCAGTAACTGGGTTGTGGAGGTCAGATATACAGTCGCTCCATGTAAAATACTGGTATTCAGCTGCATCCGGTTAGACTGGAAGCCGACCTCAACATAGTCAGATTGATTGATTATTTTGATGTTTCAGAACTTTATACCTACATGTAAATATGCACCTTAGTTCGATTTAGAAGTCCGAGGGTATACGAGTACATACTACATATTTATTAATAAAGGCGTCATAATCCTTCTTTATACCCTCATATTTACTGCCATTTTATATACCTACTGCTTACCATAATCTAAACCCATGGCGACAGGCGTACGACTGGGGTTGATACCATAATATATTATGAAATATTTCCTTGAGAATTTATGAGCATTGCATCGTCTCAGGATATTTGGGGTTTAAGAGAGAGGGACATCATTCTCGGTTCAAGGAAGATGCGGTGGGATGTCATTTGATAGGGTAAATATTATTTTGCAAGTGTAGAACCTGTTCAATCTAATCAGCCTATAATGTTTCCACTGCTGGGACACAGGCCTCCTCTCTGTGATACGAAGTGGACTGTAATCCATCACGCGGACCCAGTGCGTAGGTAGGTAGATGTCACATGTCTTCGAATTTTTGAGGTTCTAGGACATGCCGGTTTCTTCACGATGCTTTACTTCATCGTTTTGAGAGCAGTGGTGATGAAATAATTTACACAAAGTAAAGCGTGTGTCAGGGTTCGACCTACAACTCGTAAGTCGCGACAGTTACCACTGGGCCACCACTGCTCTTGGGCTGATTATTAAGTGTTACAAAGGTGAGTCTAAACATTGAGCAGCAATCGTGCTCAGTTGCAACGCGCGGCCCGTTTTATTGTGTTTTGGACACTCGTCCAAAACACAGCACGACGGGCCGCGCGCGGCAGTTATAGGTTCACACTCACTGCGGCACTCGCCGTGCGCGAATGCTTCTGTCTACCTGCACAAACATATCTAGCAAACATTCATCAGTAATTGTATCTGGGAGTATTTCTGCGAACATATGAAAAGCTAGGCAGATTGATATTGCCAACTGAAGTGCGTGGCGTGTCTCTGATGTGCCGCAAAGTACTGCCGCGCAAACATTCGTCGGTTTAGCGAGGGTGAAATATGTGTACTGCAAACGCTGCGTGTTGCTGCCGCGCTCTTGTTTGGACACACCTTAGAATTAACTCACAGGCTCATTATCACAACCAAGTCCTAGTCCCGGCCTCGCTTCACCTTCAAATTCCCGCCATTCGCAGTAACTGACAGATGACATTAGTGACAGATACCTGACAACTTGTGTGCATGAGACAGTGTTTACAGACCATACACTATAACTTGACCCTTGCTGTCATGTTGGCACCATTGCTTGTCAAGCTTAGTTTCAATACCAATAAAGTTCAAAATGGCGACTGACAGAACAGTGCTACAAATCGCGTCACGGGACAAGTTATAATAAACGCACTGTACATAAATTATTCATCGAATAGATAGATAAACTACAGTGACTATTACCACGGTAGACGGTATTCCAACTTCATAGAAACGGACCAAGCGCGAGCTATACCTACGCGCCTCGATCGAGGTATGCGCGAGGTATGCAGACAGTCGCGTCTGTGTGTCCGTGTATTGTTTTTTTTAACAATAACCGCGCGATTTTTACACTAAAAATAAATTCAAGTACATATTTATTATGACGAGTAGGATATATTGTTGCTGTTTTTGGTTGCATGAATTTGGCAATAACGCATCCAGAGATAACTTTTTTAGATTACCTGGAAACTTTGAAAGGTATTATTATTAACAAACAATAACAACAAAATTATTTTATAGTCTTACTATAAAAGTATTTTACTTACTGGTAGGTAGGTACATAATGTGTGTCTTTTTAATGGATAAGTATTTCCTTTTATCTCCCGAGAAAAAGATGTCTGGATTAATAAATAAAGTGAATAGAGTAAAGGTAAGTGATAGACACGAGTGAAATAGGTAGTTATAGGCGGTTCATGAATCATGATACGGTAGGTACGCTTGTTTTAAAACCTCGGCCATTTGTGTTTTGTTTTTTATTCAATTCACAAAGTATTTTATTTGTTTATATAAAAAAGTACATTTACAATCACAAAACTAAATGGAAATACAAAGTAGGCAAATGTAATTAAAATACTGGAGGCAGGCAGCCCTATCGCATGTTTACGTACCGCGCGGCTGTAGGCATTTATTTCTAAGATATGGCTTAGTTATTATACCGTCTACCGTGCTATTACCAAACTGTTTCTACTATTACTTATATATATATATACTATAGGCAGACGCGATCCTAACATACCTAACAATTTCTAAGAAAATTTCACGGTAGAACAATTACTTACCGGTGTCACGTCGCGCTAGTCTGCACGAGCCTTTACATAGTATTGTAGGTTTTACTGTATAATAGGCTGATGTTCAAAGGTTTTACCATAAAAATATTAATATATCTATGGTTTTTACTATTATCTATAACAATCTTATCAGGTGGGCAATGTACCAGCTGTTAGATTGAATAATTAGTACCTAACACTTTCTTCATAAATACGTAAATAAGTGGTCAATAAGTGGCCAAGGATTATAGGTAATAAACCATACCTACAACAATATAAATCATTTTTGAGGACTTAAAATTGGTGATAATCTTGATAGGGAAAGTTTTTACCTACTGCGTGGCTTGATCAACTTGAAAGTGAGCTCACCGCGACTGTCTCAAGTGCAAATCTTAAAAAGTTTAAAATTTTATTTAACTTTTCCCCCGTGCGAAGCCAGGAGGAGCTAGTAGGGTATAAATAAAACATGGTGCTAAGAAAAACGCTTATAATTTATTTACTTACAAATTTAACAATATATAAATCTATTTACATGTTATTTACACTATTTCCAATTTGAATTTCAAGCCGATTTATACGAAAAACAACAAAATCGTTCATTTGTATTAAAACCGCTGAAAAATAGACAAACAAAATGTTTACGTGTGAAACAAAACCCTATCCGTTATCCAGTTTTGAAAATGGAATTCGGTAAAATTGTGTTTCTATTTTAGAACATTTATTTTATGATGGATAGTCATTTTCACATTTTTGGTTCTTTAACAAACTAAACTGGAACAATTATTTGTTTAAAAGTTTGTTTACAAAATATTTAGTAAAATATTGGTTAAATAAATAGTAACTTTGGGTTACTTTCTGAGTTGGACTCCAGGATACTTCATCACTCATTTCATAAAATTATAAATGAATTTAAACAATGTCTTTATACAAAAAGAGTCTTCAGTATTTTATTCACATAATATTTATATTTTGTGCGTTCAATTAGCGTCACATTTCAATATTTAAGCCAGAAAAGGATTAAATTTTAGCATTATACAATGGTATTATAAACAAAATTCGCAATATTCTACATTGTAAAAAAACCGTTGAATGTTATAATTCAACGGTTTTTTTACTATGTATACAAATTGTCAATAGCCCTTTTTTGGTTTTGAGGTTAGCCTTAAAACCAAAAAAGGGCAATAGACAATTTGTGCGTCAAAATGAGCGTAAAGATAAACCGAACTTAGAAAGTTATTCATACAATTCAACCAAAGAATTGCTGCCGAATGGCCCACATTTTTTGTGTTCGAGAGCATTCCTTCATTTTCAGACAAAGTTTTTAATTTCACTTGTAAAGTTAAAAGGAGTCGAAATTTCGTACAAACCTCGTTGGAGACCATTCGAGCATGACCTGATGAGGCTTTTCGAGTCTTTTAGACAAATTAGATACGAATGGTTTTATTTCTTTCGAGGAGCTCGTAGCTAAGTAATAATAGCCGCACTGGTCGATCCATCAGGTTAAGCTACGCTGGCCGGGGTTGGTCCGTGGATGGGTGACTACTTTATATACCGAGACTTCTCCGTGCCTCGGAAAGCACGTTAACGCGTTGGTCCCGGCTCATTTGTGAAAGTCGTTACGGGTCGTCAGAAGTCCGAAAATCTGACCAAGGGGTATCGTGTTACCCAGTAACTGGGTTATGTAGGTCAGATAGGCAGTCGCTCCGTGTAAAATACTGGTATTCAGCTGCATCCGGTTGGACTGGAAGCCACCCCAACATAGTTGGGAAAAGGCTAGGCAGATTGATTCTTTGACAGTAACATTACACGACAAATTAACGTTGGGTGTCAATTTGCTTTAATTTCCTTTACTATATTTCTATAAAAGTTATTTTACCGAAACGTAATTTCTGTAGGTATGTAATGTAATTCAATCACATGACATGTGTCGCCTCTCTACCTAACGAACCAACCAATGTTTTCTTAGCAATTATACGTAATATGAATGAGAACTATAACATGGGAGTAACATAACATAACATCACGCTTGTATTCCCCGAAGGGTTGAGCAGAGGTGTACCTATTATAGTACACCCACATTTCGCCAGTTATGTTTTAATCCCATGTAATAGGGGCCGAGCCTATTGCCATCAACCGGGCACAAATCCAGACTCCGGGCTGCTACTGAGAAATTCCAGATGGAAAAATTCAATAACCCTTTGCCCGACCCGGGAATCGAACACAGGACCCCATGCTCAGCAGTATATAATTTCTGTACTTATTTTAATTCGAACATATGTATATGACGCGCTTCACCCCATCCAATCAACTGATGTTTTCTTAGCGATATACGTATACTAAAAGGTGCTTCCTCACCGCGAGCATTCGCTTGTAATGTAACATTTCAGATAGGATTTTAGCATTACGTTACAATTCTGCCTCCTTCACTGCCAAGCATTCGCCTGTAACGTAAGATTTCAGATTCCATATTATTACAGACATTCCGCACTGTAATACTGGGTTCACCTCCCTCACTGATGTAAAGCTGGAATTGTATAATTACAGGTTGCGCACTGTAATGTTCAGTTTTCCTCCCTCATTGGTGTAGTGTTCGAATTGTATCATTTAGTAATATAATTAGTAATATAATAATTGTATATCCTCCCTCACTGATGTAATGCTCGAACTGTATCATTACAGGTTGCACACTGTAATGCTCGATTCTCTTCTCTCACTGATGTAATGCTCGAACTGTATCATTACAGGTTGCACACTGTAATGCTCGATTCTCTTCTCTCACTGATGTAATGCTCGAACTGTATCATTACAGGTTGTGCACTGTAATGCTCGATTCACCTCCCTCACTGATGTAATGCTCTACTCTGAACGTTACATTACAGGCGAATGCTCCCGGTTAAGGAGCACCTTAATATGAATGAGAACTTTGAGTAAATTGCCTGAGAACGTCTTTTAGAATGATTGCTTAACTCTCCCCACGACTTTGAAATTATAATTTACTGTTGACCTATATCTTTAAATCTCATCTCGGAAACCACTCAAATGTAATATAAACTTCTAAATTAAAAATTATGTTTCCTGTATTGCTTTAGATAAACCTGATTGAGAGTCCGCGCCACCGTTGTTTATTATGTTGTATGTTGACTTGAAAGAGCATGACAGTTGAGATTTTGTCATGTTCACGCTGTCTAAACCCTGATGGCGGCGAGTGTATTGGATCATTCGGTTCCCTACAAAATGGTTGAGCTGGATGATGCTGATCCACGCATCATGTTCGTGAACGGGTGACGTCAGTTGAGACTGTTCATCTCTTTTCTGCCAAGGCTTATTCTTATTTTTAATCTTATGTTTTGAATTGTGTTTTTTTTTTACATTCTTCCCACATACAGGCAACAAGAATAATGGACCCAAGATTTTGTAATATCTATATTTAAAAGAGTGTCCTGGGAGTTTCTTGTCGGTTCTTCTCCACAGAGATCTACGTTTTGGAATGGCTAACTAGCTTAAACTTTTTGACTAGCTGACCGACTCTTTTGATAATTCAAAAGTGCCTGTAAATGGTTTAATTGAAAATATAAGTTGAGTTTGAGTTGAGTTGAATTCCCTTTGACGCTTCGCTAGTGTCTATGTCATTGGAAAAAACGAGCGAACCTTACGGTAATTGTATTATGATGTGTAATATCATTTGACCTTGGTAAAATTAAAGGGGCGGGGTCTCGCGAAGGTCATTTCTGACGGCCAACTCCGCTCGCACATTGGTCAAATCAAATAGCGCCCGCTTCCCCGGCTTCCTATGACACACTTCCGTCCCTTTTCACGATATCACTCCCACAAATTTGTAATCAAATCAGTAAAATCAAAATCGAATCTAAAAAAATCGAATTAGTTTTAGATTTTTTTAGGTTTGGTTTTGATTTGTAGTAAATTTTCCACGGGCCTTGTTTCGTGGCGCGAACTCTGCACACAATGAACCAAAAATAACAAACTAGCCTCCAACTGAATTATGCTTGATTAAAACGCATTCGCGAACTCAAAATTAAATTTAAAAGTTAGACCGCTCTGATTGGGTAATAACAATTTTACGCGCAGTCCTCATCCAGTACCTCTGACAATGTACCCTTTTGAAGTCTTGTTATTCAATTAATTTAAATTTAAATTTCGAAGTTGTACAAATCGAATTGTAAGAAGGTTTGGCATTCCTTTTGCCCGATTGGCTGTTAGAGAATTTTCTTGTAACGGTTTTTGAATTATAAAGTTGTCTCTGGTATAAATTGGGGTGAGATAAGTCGGGAATAATTTGTGACGATGAGCGAAGATTTGGGGTGAAGTATTCATTTCGCTGACTTAACTCCCATATTTATATATTACATTACTAACTTAAGCATTTTTTTACTTAATTCACGACCTGTACTCGTGCGAACATCGAGAAACAAATTGCGGCAGATGTGACCCGCACAAACATTCAAAGATTGATTTTTCTTTTTTGTCGCTTTTATTTACTTAGCTTTGAAATCTTTAGTATTATTTTATTTTTTGTCGAAATACGAGTAGAAACACATTTTATCCGAATTAGGTAATGTTGAGAAGGACGAGAGGTGTCGTGGGACACGATTTTAACGGTTTGAACGAAGTTCCTTTCGCTGTATATTATGTACTAGCGACCCTCTCCTGCTTCGCACGAATTTTATGACTTGACAAAACATAGAGATTTTATAATTGTATGTAACTTTAATATTAATGTATTATACATTTATACTTTTCGGAACCAATTCTCTAAAAGATGGTGAAAATCTCATTAAAATCTGTTGCGTGGTTTAGACAGACAAACAAGAAATGCGACTTTAATTTATAAATGTGTAGATTAAATAACAGGCACAATGAAATAAATAAACAACATTTGAGAGTGACTAAATGAAAAAAAAGGCGTCGTGACGGTTAAAATGTTACACTTTTTTCCTTTTTTCGATCTAGCTCTCATTCGCCAAGTGTGCAAAGTAAAACGTGCGATGAGGAACTTCGTTCGAAAACCATCTGATTTAAGTAAGTACCTAAATATTACATGAAAATAAGTAAATAAATACTGAAAAAATAACAACTTGATCCTTTAAGGTTTTTATACCTATTTGCAATTACTATTTTTACAATTTTGCAGAAAATTCTCTGACAATTCACAAATATTTACATAATATTTTCATATTTCATTTAATTAGACTACTATTTCATATAAATTACACCAAAAATCATTAATCAACATATTGTCAAATTGTAATTATTTATAACATTAATTAAAATAAATTATTTAACATTTATCTTAACACTTTTATTATTATTCCAAAATTATCTACAAGTTATTATTTACAGTTAATATTCACTTATTTTATTGATTCTTATAAAATATGATTTATTCGAATTGGTCTATTTATTTATTAAACTACATATAATTTAGATTTGATTTTAAGTAATAGCTGATAAGGTGTGTCCACATTTATATCAGTTATAATTATTGCATTTTTTTATGTGTGGGTTTTTTATCTTATAATACGACAATACGATAACGTTTACGATTTTTTCACCACAATATGACTTGCCAGCTACCTATCCGATTTTTTACAGTTTTTTTTTAAAATAAGGTTCATACTACATTAAAAAATAATAACCCACACAGGATAAAAATATAATTTGATTTGTAAAGTTCGTATAAAACCAGTAAAGTGAAGTGGACACACCTCTAAAATTAAAATTGGCAAAAATGGTGTGAATATTATTTAAATTAGGTAAATATTTTTAAATATAATTTATTTTTGGAAGACTTGTGTTGAATATCAATAAAAACTCCCTGGTTAAATAAATGAAAACCTTGTTCCATTTTCAAATAAAATCTATTTTTAACAAAATTATATTCTTTGGAATTATAAATATTCAATTTTCAAATATAACACAATTTAAAAGATTCGAATAATTTTATTCAAACATTTGATTAATTCTTATTCAATTCAAACTCTTTCAAAGAAATACTTTCTTAAAATTAGGATTTTTTTATTAATATTACTTAAGTAATCATTTTCAAACAATTCATACAAATATTTAAACTTATAAACTATAGTTATAAAAATGTTATTGCATTGGATTTTATGTAGAAATACTTCGAAAGGAATTGCAGAAAAAAAGAAGGTTTGTGCATTATGACCACACAGTAGAAGTGAAAACTTCGGAAAACTTACTCTAAACGTGGCTGTTGATAGCTGATGACAACTGGAGCCGATTATATCCGATTCAGCGCCGAGAATACACGATTCCGCGTCGCCGACCGACTGGAGCAGAGTATACAGATTTCAGCGTCACTGACCCGAGCGTGACGGTTCGTTCACTATTCAGAAAGAGCGCAGTGAAGAAGATATTTTTTTTTTTTTTCTCAGTATTGTACTAGCTATTTTGGTAAACGTCTCTTGATATTTCTCGGGACCCTGGATGCCGGCCCTTTGGAAGGTCAAAAAAGGCTCGCAGAGGCCCGTTAGACGTATTATTTAGACATTTAAAAAATATCTATGTTATACATATTACGTTATCAGAAAATAAGAAATAAAAAAGACACAAAAAATTAACGCTCGCTTTCGTAGTATTTCAACAATGAATAATAAATTATTTGCTATCTTCAAATTATGGCAGTATTAATACGGTTTGTTTATGTACAAATCCTCATGCTTCACCGGTTTTGGGTTTAGCAGAGGCAAAAGACAATACAATAATTATAATAAAATCTATGTGCGTTTATTTCCGTCAGTATAAGTAACTTTTAGTATAAAATTAACAGAATACTTTCAGTTTTTTTTCCTGCTTGATTCCAATAAGTTATGTAAATTTTGAAACCAAAAAATAAAACAAATTGAGTAATTATGAATTTAAAATCTTGCAACAAAAGTGATCAATTTCTTCAGCCGTAGAACAGCTTATGATAAGCTGTTGGAGATTGACGACATCATTGACCGATATAGGATCGTCCTATGTTGCAAAGTTCGAGCACATTTTCGAACCAACAAATTAAGCATAAGCGCTACACGTTCGTGGGCCATTTTAGGGCCCATGTTTTCCACAGATAAATAATAGCTAATTTACAAAAAAAAACATTATCCTAATAATATTATTAGTAACAATTTCACAAACGAAAAAAAAAAATAGATCATTCTAATTTATAATCTATTTAAAAAATGCTATAAAAAATCTCACTAATGTTATCTATGGGGTTCAACGTCTGCTGTTACCACAAAAGTCTTTCGTGGTCTTCGACATGGTTCTTCCTCGTCTTCCAGACCATAGAAACACACACTACGTTGGGGGTATACTTTTGGCTTATAGTCCACTGAAGAACCCAAATTCCTAGGCAGTGTCTGAGACTTTTTATACTCTAAATCACTTTTTAAACAATAGTCATATATTAACTTCGGTCTTTCATCAAAGTACTTGCTGTAATACCCCTCACAGTTGTCGAAAGACATGCTTTTCGAAAACGTGTCGAGGTGACAAGTGTGTGGGTGGTAGCAGCCCTCCGGCCTCATTCTGGGTTCTAACGGGTACCAGGAGTCGGGGGGTGTTGGGGCCCACGGTGGGGGCCCCAAAGGTCAGCCTCAGCGAATCGGTTTGGAGACGATGATGACGTCGGGAGCTGATCGGGTGGTCTCGGTACTAATCGGGCGGCGGTCGGAGATTTTCTTTTCTGTAACAAACAATTGTTTTAGAAATGAATTGAAGTACAAACAGGAAGTTTAAGAAGACTAATTGGGTGTTTAAAAGGTATTAAAACAAAAAGTTTTGGGTGGTCGTTAATTAATAGAGAAAATTGTTAAAGTCGGCCAGTAAAGGCACAGATTAGTTCAGATGGTTCACTCTGCAAAAACATTTAAATAAAAAGCGACTCTTGCTACGACACAATAAAGTGCGATTCTCTCTCTCTCTCTCAATAATTTCCTACAGTTATATTCAACTAGAAGTTGCCGCTCTATCAAGTAACTCTTATGTCTTCTGATCACGTTACACTCACTGAATTGAAACGACAAGACGAGCCCGTCACGTACTTGTAGCTTCATTCCCTATAATGCGGAGTGCGCCTTCTGTACTATTCTGTGGTATAGACCTTTTCATTACATTAAAAAAGCTTTGTTTTTAGTGAAACCTCCGCTTGTGAAGAAACAAGCGGAGGTTCCATGTTTTCCTTACAGGAAGTCAGGGAAAATAATTGTTACGCAAATAGACTGCCAACTTAAACTGTCCGTATATTCAAATCACGACAGTTTTATAAAATGTCTATAACACGGCAAATTGGTATAGGATATAAATTTGCTTGAATTTGTCTACTGAATAAGAAATGTGTTTTTTATTCATAAACTATTTTAGTAGTAAATCCTGTTTATGATAGGTTGACCAAAAAATATTACCAATTAACTCTATCAATTAACTTTATCAATTATCTTTATCAATTAACTTTATCAAATAACTTTATCAATTATCTTTAGCAATGAACTTTATATTATATTTATCAATTAACTTTATCAATTAACTATATCAAATAACTTTATCAATTAACTTTATCAAATAACTTTATAAATTATCTTTATGAATTAACTTTACAAATTAACTTTATCAATTAACTTTACCAATTAACTTTACCAATTAACTTTACTAATTAACTTTAAAAATTAACTTTACCATTAACTTTATTAATTATCTTTATCAATTAACTTTATCATTTAACTTCATCAATTCCGCCTGTATCACAATTTTATTTGGGGTCTGTGCAACATGTAGTTTTGATGTGTAACATCTTGCCTCTCGCTTCCCTGCAATCTGTGGGAGTGATTTCGTGAAAAGCGACGGAAATGTGTAACAGGAAGCTGGAGAAACGCGCGATATTTAATTTGACCAACGAACGTTGTTATCTTCCATACTTTTCGATTAGTCGTCATCTTGGTAGTCACCCCCTTTCTAGCCATATTATCATTAGAAAAACCCAATAACACTGCCCTACCCGGGAATCAAACCCAGGACCTCATGTTCAGTAGCAGCGCTTAAGACCACTAGACCAACGAGTCTGTCACCATCAAACTATGTTACTTTTATCAGTATAAGTAGTAGGTCCCTTCGCAGGTAACTCCTGATTTTGGTATTCCTACCCACATTAGGCCGAAAGCCGAAATTAGGTAAGAATAGTCAACTTTCAATAACAACGAAATGTGTGATGAATTTCGGTCCAACACAAATTTACAGCGACCGCATTGCATCCATCTCTTCATTTGACATTACTTTATGACTACGAAATAGTTTATTCGACAATTCTTGCAAAGATAAAGCCTAGATTCTAATTAAGCATCTAATAAAGTACCTCAATTATCCATGTCCCTTTCAGTAAAATAACTTAAGATTAACTTGGTTAAGCGATTTCTATTTAAGTAAGCTCTCAAATCGAGGGTACTTCAAAGGGACTTACAGTTTTGTTTAGGGCCCATTAAAACTTGAATCAGAATGTTATCAAACCCCACTTGGTTCTACTCTTAATCTCATTGAATAAATCATGCTTCGTTATTATAAAAACAGATTTTGGGGTTATGGGTTATGCAAAATCTAGCTGTATTTTAAGATAGTTTAGAGCCAGTTTGTCGAATGAAAATTATCTGATAGATCGGCACTTGAAGTACGAGGATCATATTGGCGGGCAGTGGGATGTTACTGATGGCTATTCAAGATAGTTCTTCTTTGGAAACCATCGTGATGAAGCCGGCACGCCTGAGAGATATTTCTCGACGGCATGTAAAACCAAATTAGAGGTCCATGGGCGGCTTTAAAACTCTGACACCAGGTTAGTCACTAACCAAACGAAAGAAGATTGGAAACTACTTTGAGATCGGTCAAATTGAAACGTTAAAAAGTGGTCAAGCTGAACGGTTGAAGCGGAGACTGACCCTCAACGGCCCTTGGTTTAAGAGTTGTAGGTTGTGGGTTCAAACCCAAGCAGGCATACACTTAACTTTGTATAATTTATCAACATTGCTCTCAAAACGGTGAAGGAAAATGTTGTAAGGAAATCGGCATGTCCTAAAACCAAAAAATCGAACACATGTGACCTCCATCAGCCCGCACTGCCCGCGTGGTGGATAAAGCCTGCAGAGAGGAGGTCTGTGCCACCGTAGTGAGAATATTATAGGCTTATTATGCTTGCCCAGTACAAGCAAATAAAGCTTAGCAGGGGGGTTTTTGGTTGGGAAAGCAGCGGTGGCCCAGTGATAACAACCCCGACTTACAAGTTGTAGGTCGTTGGTTCGAACCCAAGCAGGCGCTTTACTTTGTGTAAATAATTTCATCACCACTGCTCTCAAAACGGTGAAGAAAACATCGTGAGGAAACCGGCATGTCTTAGAACCAAATCGAAGACATGTGACATCTACCAGCCCGCACTGGGCCCGCGTGGTAGATTATAGCTCACTTCCTCTCACAGAGAGGAGGCCTGTGTCCCAGCAGTGGGAGCATTAATAGGCTGATTATGATAAGGAGGGTTTAGTAGGAAAATTAGTCACAGCCAACATTTGGAATAAGGATACCTACTCTTTACTGTATAATCCAATCCACAGAAAACTTACGCGGTTTCGACTCCTGATGCGAAGGTATCTGCTTTAGGAGTTCAATGGTGATCTCAGAAGTGTTGGTGGTGGCAGGGGGCGAAGGCCTAACGATCGTGGCGCCCGAGTAGCCGAAGGTGGAGAACCCTCGACTATTGCTGCCTGAACCTGCAGGTCAAAGATAAAGGTTTAGGTATAATTATGTACCTTTCTGGACATGCCTTGAAATTTTAACCTCGAAGGGGTGGAATAGAATAGATGCCACGAGTGGCGATGCTTGAATACACTGGACGTGGGCGCATCCTGGTTAAATCCGGCCTGTACCCGGGTGCCCTCCCCCAGCAACGCCCGAAGCCGAAGTCCGTACCAAACAGGGAGTGCCATTAGTGTGCAGTTGCTTAGTTATACCTAAGTTTTTATGGTTTAGCTGAAGGCCTAAATTTTTAAGGCACAGGATAGCCTGGTTACGCAGCCGACTACCTCTTAGATTGATCTGCGAGATGCCATAAAAAAGTCGCATCCTGGATTGCAGTCCTGATTCGCTAATATTTTGAAGAATGTAAAAAAGTTGGAAAAAGCTTCATCAAATATTTACATATTTGGAGTAGTCGTGTGACCATTTGTCAGGGAGATAGCAAAAAAAAACATTTTCTGAATAAGCAATAAGATTTTCTGAGTAAAGATAATATAGCTCAAGATTATCTGTGAACGTAAACGAACTCAAATTTCCCAGAAACCAAAGCACAGACTTAATATATTCTACTCTTGGAATACCTAATCTCTGTTTGAAGCAAATAATAAATCCCATTATTTTATTTCCAATTATCTACACGCACAAAAGAAACAAATACTCCGAAAAACATTCAATATGGCGATTGGCGGGTAATATACCGCCATCTTGTTTCGTTAACGTCACTGGAAGATAGGGGGTTATATTAAAAAAGTAATAGGAATTCTCGCTGTTTCTCCGTCATTATTAAAGGGGTTACTTGTGAAGGCGTACGATTTAATTCAATTTATTTGCAACGAAATTAATTTTGAGTACTGTTAACTTCAAAAGTAGGACACGGTTGTTGTAAGTTGGAAAAGGTTTTGTGGATGAAGACTTGCTACATTTTGTTTGGGTTTGATCAGTAGCTAACTACAGTAAACTACACAATACTCTAAAAAATATTTGTGTTAAACGCATTTGGAAGTCAGTGCCTTGGATAAATTAATTTTATAGTTGACATTTTTATATTTTGAGCGGAATTCTTCATCAGAAAGGGCATTGACAATGAAGAAAATAATCATGATAATCCATTCAGAAATTACGGAGTAATGCGAACTATAAATCCAACATGAATGATGTAAGTAACTAATAATTTGTTTTAAAAGAGTATTCGTGGAGATTCTTGCGCGTTGTTCTCCATAGAAACGCACTAAGCTTGGGATTGGAAAACTAGCTCCATCTTTCTGACTGACCGAGCCTTTGACAATTTAAAAGTGCTTGTTTAACAGAGAACCAAAGCTGTTGACATAGCTCACAGAATAAGCAAGCTGAAGTGGTAATAGGCCGGGGCCATATTACCCGTAGAACCGATGACCGTTGGGGTAGACGTGATCTTGAGTGGAGACCGCGAATCGGCAAACGTAAGGTAGGACGCCCTCGAGCTAGTTGGAGTGACGATCTCCGCAGGGTGGCTGGAAGTAGCTGGATGAGAGTTGTCGAGACTCCAGCTGGATGAGAGTTGTCGAGAATCCAGCTGGATGAGAGTTGTCGAGAATCCAGCTGGATGAGAGTTGTCGAGAATCCAGCTGGATCAGAGTTGTCGAGAATCCAGCTGGATGAAAGTTGTCGAGAATCCAGCTGGATCAGAGTTGTCGAGAATCCAGCTGGATGAGAGTTGTCGAGAATCCAGCTGGATCAGAGTTGTCGAGAATCCAGCTGGATGAGAGTTGTCGAGAATCGAGCTGTATGGCGTGCAATTGGAGAGGCATTTATGTCCTGCAGTGGACTGCTATAGACTGATAATGATTTTTTTGGAATAGATTCTTTGGTATTTGCGTCAAAATAAACAAATAGAGAACCTTTCTTTTCATAAATTGGCTAAAACTTATGCCCCTGAAAGTTTCCTCTGCAATCACGTTGGAAATCCATGGACAAATAAATCCAAGTTATACAAAGTGAAGTAGCAATATTACAAGAAAAGTACCGACCTTCCCGTATAGGTTTGGGTCCTATATAAACACTTCCATGCTAATAGTTCCTTACCTACATAGTTTAATATTTGATCTGCAATCCAATGTGTCAGAAGATTGTTTGAGGATTCTTATAAGTTTCTACGTAACGTAATGGTCTCGGAAAGAGCAAGATTGTTCAGACTTGTATGGCACGGATTTTTATAGCATGGTGTTTACAAAGATTTTAATCATTAGATTCGCGATACACATAATGTCGCAGGTTACCATGGAAACGTCAAATGCGGGATATGTGAACTCAGTCTATTTTTTTGTTTAAGGCCCACTTGATTTCTTTTTTTTCGAGACGTTGGTACCTACTTTCTTAAATTACTTGGTGGTGGTGGTGACACTAAAATAACAGCTTCAGAGCCTGTTCGACAGGTTCCTGATTGGTACCTATTAACTATTATTTAAATAAAAAGTGGAACACAATTTGTGTAACCTATTGTGGTATAGTAATTTTATTCTAGGTTTATCGTTTTTAATATGATTCATGCATACAACATATTGTAAAATATTTTAAAAGAGTAACTGTGTAGTTTCTTGCCCATTCTTTTCCATACGAAACTACATTTTGGAATCAACTAGAATCAATTTCAAAAGTGTATTTTATGTGCCTAATTGAAGTAAATTATTTGACTTTGAATCAGACAGATGTCATTTTTTGGAACTTATTCAAAGCTGTTGAAACACAGCAGACAAGTAATAAACATACAAAGTAATCTAACTTAAGAAGGTTAAGACCGTCCAGTAATTGGCCTCCAGTCGTATAGTTAGAAGACTTTAGGTACCTCGTAATAGTTGTCACCCATGTTATCTAACAGAGGCCGTAGAGTGTTATAGGTCGTTTAGAGGACCCTAAAATTAACATAGTTAACGCAATTACCGTGGTTACAGGTTTCTAGATTTTAGTGGTTATTTAGATGGAAGGATTTTCGTTATAACCTACAGGTTACTAGGTAGTAGGAGGGGCTCGTGGCTAAGTAATAACAGCCACACGGATTGATCGACCAGGGTAAGGCACGCTTGCCGTGGTCCGCGCGTGGATGGGACATTGAGTTAAATGTATTACGTACGTAGTACATTTAACTCAATGGGATGGGACCATCTTTTACATACCGAGACCCCTCCGCTGTCATTCATATAAAGATATTATCTTTGATAGCCGTTTCGGGTCGTTAGAAGCCCGAAAGTCTGACTATACCAAGGGGTATTGTGTTATCCAGTAACTGGATTGTGGAGGTCAGATAGGCAGTCGCTCCATGTAAAATACTGGTATTCAGCTGCATCCAGTTAGACTGGAAGCCAACCTCAACATAGTTGGGAAAAGGCTAGGCAGATAAGAAGTCATACTTGGTGTATTCGCGTAGGAATCGAAATAGGTGATGGGAATTTGGAGGTAAAGGGTCCCCGAAATTATTAATTGCAATATTGTCAATATTGTGATTGATGCATATTGATTCACAAAATGTTTTACAATATTTTGTACCTATAAATGAATTATAATTATGTGTAGTCGATGTACCTACTTAAAGTAAAATAAAATAAAGGTCATCGCCCACTATAACAGCACCGTTCCAGCACAGTAACGCCCCGGCACCGCCTCGAAATATCTAGTCGTCAACGCGTCGTAAGCAAGGCGACCGCTAGTTGCCAACGCGCCGTAAGCAAGGCGACCGCTAGTCGCCAACGCACCGTCAGCAAAGCGACTACTCAATAGGTTAGAAAACAGGTATAGTATTTTAACAATAGTGTTAAGCAAGGTTTATGATCGCTTATGTCCAACAGAAGCCAAAGTAAAAATAAAAGTTAAATAATTTATTTCAAATAGGCACTTTTAAACGTAAAATTTTCAAGAAAAATAGAATGGTTTCTAGTCGCCCCTTCCAAAAGGTAGTTTTCGTATGGAGAAGAATATGCAAGAAACTCCAGTAAAAAACTCATTAGCACACACTTTAATTTAAGAAAACTTTCTATTAAATCTATGATAACGAGGAAAAGTATAAAGAAAGAAACCTTAGAAAAAACAAGTAAACTCTAACAGAGCTCTCGAATTCTTAATACTGAGGAAAACAAAAATCGTGATTGGACTGTTCTAAAGAAATCTTGATTTCCTCCGAGTTCCAATCACTAAGAATCGGGGACTAGGTGTGTTCCGGAAATATAGGCAGGACGTTTTTTTATTGGATTTCTGTATTTCGTCAATAGATTGGATATTATTATTTTTTCTTATGATTTTATATTTTAGGTCCTTTTTGCTTATGTTTAGAGTGTAAGTTATGTCACTTTGTTAGGGACCTAATTGCGGACTGAACTCAAAAGCAGTGGACTGTAACTTAAATAATAGTCTACGCAGATGACGGATTTTTGTCCGCTAAAATAGATCGCTTACAACTGTATCGAGTAAGGGCGAGGCCCCATTAGTGCGTTGCGCTGCGTTGCGTCGCGTCGCTGCGACGTTTTCCATATATTTTTATGACATGCCCCATGTGACGACGCGACGCAACGCAGCGCAACGCACTAATGGGGCCTCGCCCTAACGCAAACGAGGGATTAAAAGTACCGCGTACAAAAGATACAGTTGTAAGCAATCTATTTTAGAGCGGATTTTTGACCGAGGAAAAAAATCCGTCGTCTGCGCAGGCTATAAATGTAATCCAAAATAGGTACAATATAACATCGATGTTGGTAAGCATATAGATTGCGCGCTCGTGCTGTGCTGTCGTCGGAGATCGGTAGCGAAGTGGTCCGATGGCCCGCGGGCCGCGTCCCACACGCCGCACCTCTCGCTGTCGCCCGCGCCGCCTTCCGCTGTCTCACGACAGCAGCCGAAGATTGCCGAGTGGTCGTAGGCGCCCGAACACACTGACTAGACTACTTTTGGGCCTTACTGTTGGTAAGCTCTGTAGCTTTAGGGGACGGGGACTTTAGGTGTTGACTGGTCCGTAACATACGTATAATACGAAACTAACGAGCAATTTCACTTGGTTGGGTTTTATTTTAGAGATATAAAGCACAATACTGTCGTCTAATGTTTTGTGGTATAGGAATACGTCTGAGTTCCAGTACCAGACCAGTTGTTGTTTATTGAATTGTCGCTACGTAACTTAGTAGAAGTTCTTTATTTACAAAATTTATAGCTTCTTGTGACGTACTTTAGGCCGAGATTGATAAACTTTACTTATTGGCGATTATGTTCCCGTCTCTATCTTTTTTTGTAGTGTTTTACAGTTGTGCGACGACGGTGACAACAATAATGCTCAGCTGACGAAAATACCAACACCGATAAAAAAAGGAGTTAAACAGTTTCTAAAACAATTAAGATTATTGATTTTGATTTCGTTTCTTCTTTTAACGATATTTTAAAAACTGTATATTCCATTAAACTTTGAACACTTACCATCAGAACTGGGTGGAGGATCTGTTTGAAACAGACTCTCTCTCGTCTGGCACCCAGACTCCTTCGTATCAGGGGCTCCCACCGAAACATCTCTAATCTCTCTCTTATGCTCCCTATGTTCTTTCTTCTCTCTAACGTCTTCATTCTCCTTCGTTCTACTTCTCATGGATTCTTCTTTTTTACTCAAGTCGCTTTTTCTTGTTCTGCCGTTCCGTTCAATGCTGACATCTTCTTCAATTGGTATGCTGTCTACTTCTCGTCTCCATATTTCTTCGTCGAGGTCTAAGTGGGTTTCTTGGTAGTCTGATTCAATGCTTGATTGCTAAAAAATAAGGTTTTATTAAAAACTTTCTCCTTAACCTGTATCCTGCGTATCTTAAGAAGCTTTGTTCATCAAGAGCAGAGAGGCCAGATAATCCTAGACCATCAAAATTTGGTATCCATAGATGTTTTAATAATATTGGTGTGATAATCCGTATAATTAAATTATTTTTTAAATAGAACCCAGTTCTTTCTTCTGTGATATCCGTTATTAACCTAGGACAAGGGTCGGCAACCTTTTGAGACGAAAGAGCCAAAAGTTACAATTTACAAAAGTTCCCAGTTTTAAAGAGCCAATAATAATAATAGTATTACATCATTTTATTTTTTATTTAAAATAAACGACTATACGAAATAATAATATTGATTCATATAAAAACAAAGTTTTCAGTAAAAACCGTATTATAGTATGTTAGCTAACAGCTATAATAATAAAATAATAAATACAATTACAGCTAATTCATGATAGATAGTTACATCAACAAGAGGATTGGCTTCGCATGCATTTTGAGAGTTTGGTTAAATCTGGCTCATAACTATAATTTTTCCGTATGGAACTGGGGAGTCGCAACTTTATATCGAAAGAGCCACATGTGGCTCGCGAGCCGCAGGTTGCCGACCCCTCCTAGGATATTAGTTATGGCAACTCAAAAGTTAACCAAGTATGTTGCCGATTGGTTAAATAAGCAAGTTGTTTAGGCGTGTACAGACGCGAGTAATGTAATTTATCGTGTAATGTAATGCGAATTCTGCGTGTGGAAAGGGCTACGAGCACTACATAAAACGCTCGCGCTGATCCATCGTTGGTTTTAGTGCTAACACAAAGGCTCTCGCAGTCGAACACATACAGGTTTCACGTTAAGTTTGTATACCGTCCACGCTATTCGCATTACATTACATGTACACACACGGCTTTAGCAAAATGACGATCAATTTAAATTTGCCGTATATTCAAATAAATTGTTTATCAGTCGTTTATAATGGCTATTACGGCAAAACGTGGTGTCTATGAGCAATTTATTTCTCTTACTTTCTAAATTCTCGAACACTTCTTAAAAAAAGACAATTCCTGAATATCCCTTACCTTATGTTTAGAGGAGAAACTTCGCTGCTTCTTCACCATTTCATTGTTGTGGTTTTCCCTCTCCAGACTGGCTCGAGGTTCACTGTCCCTCTGCAGCCTCTTCGGGTCCAACGTCAGGCGACTTCCCACCAGGTTATCCAGCCGGTCCTCACATGACTGTCTTATATGTTCCTGGATTATGGATATTGGTTATTAGGTTATCGTCAAGTGAAATTAACTAGCAAAACTTCAGAGTCATGATGGGTATGGAAATACCACACCGCCCATGGGCATATGACCGCCAGTATTCTTATGAACAGTTATCGAAAATTTACTTCAAAAGAAGGTTCTATCTTTAATATTTTTCATGTTATTTAATTTTAATTTTTTCAGTAGCGTTTGTGACCTTGCTTTACCTTTTTTTTCCATATCTTGTCTATGTCCCAGCTGCAGTGGGAACATTATATTCTGATCTTGCCTTGCATAATCAGCCTATAATGTTCCCACTGCTGGGAAACATGCCTCCTCTCTGTGAGAGGGAGTGGGCCGTAATCCACCACTTGGGCCCAGTTGGTACAACTTGAATGTCTTCGAATTTTATGTTCTAGGATATGCCGGTTTCCTCACGATGTTTTCCTTCACCGTTTTAAGAGCAGATGGTAATGAAATAATGTACACAAAGTAAAGTGCCTGACAATGTTCGTATCTACGACCTACAACTCGTAATTTGCGGTCATTACCACTGGGCCATTACTACTCTCATACTTAAAGTTCACAATTGTCTAAAAACTCTTGCCTTGGCATATGGGTTAAATGTTTCTTTCATTTAATAACCTTTGTGTGCTCTTCTTTGTGTATTTTCTCTGCTCTGTAACTCTGTTTGTGTGTTCATAAGTACAAAAATTGAATCTATATCAGTTTTTTTTTCTTTTAGAATTTATATTTGCACTCTCAGCACATAAATGTCGTGTGAAAAGTGTCAGTTCTGGGAAAAGTGAGCTCACGCATCCCCGTATGCGACATTGTGTGCCTCAGAGGTGTCAAAAAAAACAAAACAGAAACGAGAAACGAAGACTTGGGACTGCTACTGAGAAATTCCTGATGGAAAACACCCAATAACCCAATAACATTTTGCCCGACCCAGAAATCGAACCCAGGACCTCTTGGTCAGCAGAAGCACTTACGACCACTATACCAACGAGGCCCCTAAAACCCATCGCCAATTGCTTTGTAAAAAAAGGTTTAACCCACCTTAATAATTTTATGATCCTGGTACAGTTTCCGCATGCATTTGAAGATGAACACGAAGCTCATTCCCGAGAGGATCAGCGAGAAGATGATGAGGATCACCATAATGTGGGGCTGGTTTATCGTTGACTCTGTCTTGTTCTATAACAATGAGAGGTCATAGAGTGTCATTGGTATGTGTGCAGTTGACAGCATGTTTTCTACTCATATAATGCGACGGATATGGTATGATTGGGTCCTAAGGTTTGTCTACTATCAGGAGTTGGTTATTGGTGATTTCAAATACATTTAATCCATACAGATTGTAAAGATCCTGATCCTCTTCGGATCCTGTAATTTAAATTAAGCGGGCTACCTTATCGCAACCCCTTTAGGCTGCCTGTCCACCGGAGCGGAGAGGAGAGGAGAGGAGCGGAGATGTGTCAATATTAACCAATAGAATCAAAACTCTGCTCCAGAGGTGCGATTCTATTGGTTAATTTTGTCACATCTCCGCTCCTCTTTTCTCCTCTCCACTCCAGTGGACAGGCAGCCTTAAGGAGGATGTGCCAAGATAGCCCGCGAAAATGCCCGCTGAAATTTGCAGGCAGTATCAGGTTGTATCTTGATTAAAATATAATTTGCGACCGGGACAAATATGGCTTTACAGAATTATAATCATTAGAATTAGCAATACAACAGAACTCCTCATGTTAGCATAGTCCTCTAATGTCCTGATTTCATGAAATAGTCATTTAACAAGTACAACACACGTAGGGTTAGAGAGAACAAACTGGTTCAACCACAGCTAACCAATTATTATGGTAAGAGAACATCTAAGTATTTGGTACCTAAAGTGTTTAACAAAGTAGATTTATTAAGAGAAAAAGTAAAAATTAGTAAAGGATTACTTAAGACAAAATTAAAAAGCATTATAAAAGATAGGAAATATAATTAAAAATATTGTTAATATATAAGTAGTAGGTATGTGCGTAAGTTGGTGAATTGTTAAGTAAAAGAGCGCCTCACGCCATCAAACGTAAAAGTTTGGCGAGTTTAGAATTAAGTAACACCTCTGTATTATAATATCATTAAATAAATAATTAAAAAAAAATAAAGTATAGGAGTAATCCTATTGAATGACTATTTGTCATGAACTTAGAGAGTTTTATTCATGATTTGTATGATTATAATTCTATAAATAAACATTTGATACACCCTTACACCCGCTAACCATATTTAGATCAACAATGAATTTTCCGGGCTATCATAGCGCATCCCTTAAAGCCTGACGATATACTTACGTCACATACGATCTTATACGATATACTTACGTCACACACGATCTTATCCTCATCAGCTTTCAACCGACAGTGAGCGTAGGAGTCGCACACAAGCTTCTTATCAATGCAGGTATTGTCCTCACAATCAAATTCACCGTCCACACATTTCTCTGCAAAGAAAAATAATGTAGGTCAGGAATAAAATTCACTTTTATACGCTACAAATTCACTAAATTTTGAAAATAAATAAATATACTACTACTACTAATGAATATTGTATTTAACCACATAAATTATAGTACTTATAAACTGATAAATAAAGCAATTCGTGCGAAATTATTCCCTAACCATTCCAAAATATTCAAAAATGCACAACGTTAATGTTCAAGTTTTCACTTCTGCCGGCACTCCCGGAGTGCAACCCGTTGTTTTTTTTTTCTACTTACCATCTCCATCAAGTGTCCTATACGCGTTGAATGTAGCTTTGAAACTAGTTTCTTTTCTAGCATCCTTAGCGAGGTATAGTCTCACGTACATCGTATTGCTATTGCGGTCTTTTGTGCTCACGGAATTGGCTACGGATCCACAATATTCCGCTAAACTGTTGAATATAAAAAGATTTGTATAAGCACAGTATTTTTCTACCATAATAGCGGGGCGGAGGGAGGCCTTTGCCCAGGAGTGGGACAGCACAGGCTAGCATAAAAAAAAAAAAAAAAAAAAAAATAGCAGGAATATTTTATAAAAGCGTCCGTAAAAAGGCCTTGAATGGAATAAAAATGTAGATATATTAATATCTGGTCAACGAACTCTGCTCGGGCTGAAAATATAAACATATCATCCAGATACACCAACGTTTTATCAGATATCTGAGGCGATACAAATAAAGAAAACGATTTTTCCAAGATATGACACCTAGCTAGATCGATTTTTCACCCCCGTAAACCCCTAAATATCGAAATCGTTGGAGCCGTTTCCGAGATTCAGATTATATACAGGGTGGCAGGGACATCGACGCGAAGCCGGTTACCATGGATTCAGTACATGATTCTGAACCCCCCTGCGTTAAAATTTTTCGTCAGTTATTTAAAAAAAAAACAGCTGCTCCATACATTTTGAACGCGTAGGTATTGCACTTTTCTATGAAACAGCAGATTTTTTTTTAATAACCGATGAAAAATTTCAACGCTGGGGGGTTCAGAATCATGTACTGAATCCATGGTAACCGGCTTCGCGTCGATGTCCCTGCCACCCTGTATAGAAAGAATTGCTCGTTTATAGGTATTAAATACTTTATTGTACACCATTGTGCATCCGTCCTACACGTACATACATAACGTAATATAATCAGCTTATAATGTTCCCATTGCTGGACCAGGCCTTCTTTCTGTGAGAGGAAATGGGCCGTTATCTTCCACGCAGGCCCAGTGCGTTGGTCGATGTTACATGTCTTCGTATTTTTGGTTCTAGGACATGCCGGTTTCCAATGTTTACCTTCACCGTTTTGAAAGCAGTAGTGTTGAAATAAATTACAATTACAAAGTGAAACGCCTATCTGGGCTCAAATCCACAACCTACAACTCGTAAGTCAGTTGTTACTACAGACCACCACTGCTCTTCGAATACACAGTATTGTTAATTTACACCACGCCTTGTCTTCTTGAAGAGTTTGGTTGGGTTGGGGTTGAGGTGTGCCTGTAGCAGGTACACCCTCATTTCACAAGTTTAATTCCCATGTAATAGGGGGAGAGCCTATTGCCATCAACCGGGAACAAATCCAGACTCCAGGCTGCTATTGACAAATTCCAGATAGAAAAAGCAAATAACACTTCGCCTAACCCGGGAATCGAACCCAGGATTTCATCCAAGTTGCAAGGTGTTATAACGGTATTATCGTTGAATGGGTGGACTGAAAGACAAAACACTTAATAGCGTAGACTTTGGTATATTACTACTAATACCTATCGTCTTTTGGGGTCGTTCCTCGGGAGATATACCACAATAGTCTAAAAGCTACTTACTTGCTGTCCAGCTCTTGGTGCACTGTCTCAAAAACTTGAATTATATTCTCGTTGCACTCATTTGGCTTCGCTAGAACATATTTAGTAAAATTAAGGTATATCTGAAACAAGAAAAAATAATTAATTTTACTTTCCTCGTCTTTATCATCATCGTCCACTCCAGCAGTAGACGTCTGGAGGCCTCCGGTGTCATAGGCGTCATAGGCCAAAAGCATCGCAACAACAACCGGTCTTGTGCTTCGGGAAACCAACGGATTCCTGCAAACTCTTCTAGTCATGGATCCACCGTCTTTTGGAGAACAGAATGCTAGAGCACACGATGAATATCCTGCTTCAATGGAGTACCTTAGTTGACTAATCGGGACGCCAGCGGATCGGCTGGAGCTAAGCAAAGTTCATGGGTGGCCGTCAAGCAGTGAAGACGTTTAGAAACTCGTGCATTCAATGCAATAGTTGTGTCGTGTACCTAGAGTGTGTGAATATTGCTAGTGTGATTAATTTGATCGTAATTTATAATTGGATCTGAATTGCAATCGGTTTTTCTATTGCGCACTAACCAACTACCCATAGTACTCCTCCGTCATTATTTAAATATACTTTATTGTACACCACAAAAATAAATCAAACACTCTAAAATATACAATGGGCGGCCTTATCGCTTTCCGTGACCTCTTCCAGGCAACCTTGGAATGGACAAGCCACATTACGTTTGTCGATTTGCGGTCTCCACTCAAGAACACATCTTTTCCAACAGTCACCGTTTCTACGTCTAATATGGTCAGCCCATTGTCACTTCATGCAGTTTGGTTATTTTGTAGGCAATATTTGGTACAAAAAGAGTTTTTTTTGGCTTATAATTATGATTATTGACTCTTATCAGACGTTACTCACCTTCATACCTTCAGGAACTATAATGGTCCATAAAACGTCTAACGCTTGGTGAGAATTGCTTTTGCAAAAAGGGTCAATTTCCTCTGTATCTATGAAACCCGAGTTCTTGCCTTCAAACACTTTGTAACACTGTTCCGGTATGTGGTCTGCAAAAATATGTATATATTTTGATTAGTTAGAAATTAAGAGAGACAGAGAGAGAAGAAAACAAAATAAAGAAAGTAGGAGTAGAAAAAGTAAGGAACAAGGAGAGTAGAGGGATGTGAAAGAAAGAGAGAAAAAGACCATTTAAAAGAATCAAGCGTCCTGCTCAAGGTTCAATTCGTCAAAGGGTGACATTAGAGCGAATGATGCAACCAGGATTTTTTAATAACCTGTTATAACTAAACGAGTAACCGTGGAGTTTCTTTCCTATTTTCATCAAATTTTAACTTTCCGACTCCTTAGAAAATTCACTAATATTTATTTGGGATACCATTCAAAATGATTCAATACAGAAACCGAGATAAAGACATAGTTTATAGACGTAGTATAGAGTAGGTGCACGAAGGCTGCGGTGAGGTTCATATTCTGGGTCACCAGTAGGAGGAATAGGGTGTAAAGAGACGGGTGTTGTGTTTGGTGGGCTACTGCCCGACGTTTGATGACGGGACGTTGTATATATGCTAGTCTCGAGATAAACCCTGCTTGCGCGATGCAGTATTTTGCGTGACGTCAGAGTCATGCTTATGTGGCAATGTAGATGCCGCCACAGACAAATCAAGATTCAGAAAAAGACTGTCAGAGGGATGAGTGAACCCAGCACCCGATTAGCCGACGTGCGTTTTTTCGCGTATTGGATTTTCGACGCCCTGCTTAGCGCCGAGAGTTGAATATCCAACAGAGCGCATTCAGCGCGTATCCCAGCGCGTCAAGAAAATATACTGTTGAAAATATACTGCAGAGTGTCGAAAATCCAATACACGAAACAAAATCGCCGCGATTTTATTACGGCGTCCGTGCGAACGTCGGCTAAGTTAATTTATTCGGACGGCTAAAACATCCGAGTAAGGACAACTGTCAAATCCTGGTGTCATTCATTCTTAGGTTGGGCCTGAAATGAATCTTATGTCCGTAGACGATATGGAGAAGGCATAGCCCGTAACTTCGGCCGAACTACGGATATATTGAGTTGGGAGTAGACCTCCAGAGACAACGTTCTAAAACTTGATGACCATAGTTACTACATAATATTATTAGTAGGAGTCGTGGTTAAGTAATAACAGCCGCACGGGTCGATCCATCAGGTTAAGCTGCGCTTGCCAGGGTTGGTCCGTGGATGCCGACCATCTTTACATACCAAGACTATTCCATGCCTTGGAAAGCATGTTAAGCCGTTGTTCCCGGTTATCATTCGTGGATCTTTGACAGTCGTTACGGGGCGTCAGAAGCCCGAAAGTCTGACAACCAGTCTTCCCAAGGGGTATCGTATTACCCAGTGACTGGATTGTGGAGGTCTGATAGGCAGTCGCTTCATGTAAAATACTGGTATTCAGCTGCATCCGGTTAGACTGGAAGCCGACCCCAATATAGTTGGGAAAAGGCTAGGCAGGTTGACTACATATTATTTGTATCATACTCACGGCTCGGTCCATTCTTGAATTCCACGTTAATCTTGAACCCCTCGTATTCTATCGTGTCATCAGAATGGAATTTCAGCCACACGTTAGGTCCTTTAGTCTTCAACGTTCTTGGGAACGTCTGGCCGCAAAACCTACCCATCAGGTCGGCGTATCCGTAGAAACCGTCGCGAATCTGGGTTAAAATTAATAAGTTGGATAAAATACTATTTAAAGTCAAGCGCACATTGCAGTCGCAATGGGTCACGGCACATCACAGTGCAGACCGCCTAAAGACTGCGTTGGTTCTAAGAAAATGTTCGAAGATTATGAAGGAGGTTTTTGGCAATGGGTTGCGTTGCGGCTCGACCCCAGTCTGCTCTAGGTTTTATGGTACATCTTATTTACAAACAAATGAAATAACAAGGTTGATACAATTTCGGCCAGGCTACAGTGGTAGTCCATCTGGTATGTAGATGCATACTTGGACTAAGAATAGTGGTAATATCAATTTGTATAAATAATGGTCTAGTCCATAGAAAATCATCATGATGTTCCCACTGCTGGAACTTTATCCTCCTCTCTGCGAGAAGGGGTGGGCTATAATCTACCACGCGGGCCCAGTGTGGATTGATCATCCACCAATGACTTTGAATTTCTGGTTCTAGGACATGCCGGTTTCCTCATGATAAATTCTTGTACTGTAACTGTGCGTTTTCGGACTGCATCCGAGAAATGACGTTCCAAAGTGCCCTTACTACAATTTTTTTTTACCAAGGGTTGTGCACTAGATTCGAATTCCCGCCGTCCCAATTTAGAACTCTCTCAATTCGGATATCACTCGGATCTCGAATTCAGATTCGAATCGGATGCAGTGCGCATACGCTCTTTCAGTGAGAAGTATACCAAGTTACATTTACCATACGAGCTACGCTGTACATTGTGGTGGTTTGTACATGACATTTTCACTGTTGGGCATTACAACCCCAACATTAACTTACCTCTAAATAGTCGTAAGCGCAGTCTGGGTGGTATTCTATACGGAACACATCGACGAAGGTCAGCTGTATCACCTCGTCGCTTGATGAGGCTGAAACCAATTCAAGAAAAGGTTTTTAATTTTTTTTGGGAATGTTTTACTTCAGGTAATAGTTATGTCTAAATATTCTAAGTCTCCTTCCAAAACTAAAAATATAATATCTTAAACTAACTAAGAGGCTAAGACCCAATTTCACCATACTCTGTTAGATATAACAGACTGTTAAACACAATGTCAACTGCTTTGATTGGCTCACTGACATGACAACAGCCAATCACAGCAGTTGACATTGTGTTTAACAGTCTGTTATATCTAACAGAGTATGGTGAAATTGGGTCTAAGCATTGCCATACAACGTGGCAATGCCGCATGTCTCTTGGGTACATTACCAGTACGAAGTGGAAGAATTTTTCGACGCCATAGTGTTTGTTTGTTAAGATATTATATTTTTAGTTTTGGAAGGAGACCTAGAAAATTTAGAAAACGTTTGACTGTTATTTAAAACAAAAATAAGAATAATAAAGGAACATGTGCAAAAACAAGACAGTGTTACTGACTTTGCTGCCGCGCAGTTGGGTAAACAGAATGAAATAGACAAAAACATGGAGGAGGCACGTCACGCCAATGGAGATATCTTTTTGGGGTTCCGTAGCCAAATGGCAAAAAACGGAACCCTTATAGTTTCGTCATGTCTGTCTGTCTGACCGTCCGTATGTCACAGCCACTTATTTCCGAAACTATAAGAACTATCCTGTTAAAACTTGGTAAGTAGATGTACTCTGTAAACCGCATTAAGATTTTCACACAAAAATAGAAAAAAAACAATAAATTTTAGGGGTTCCCCATACTTCGAACTGAAACTCAATTTTTTTTTTCATCAAACCGGACTTGTGGGGTATCTATGGATAGATGTTCAAAAATGATATTGATGTTTCTAATATCATTTTTCTCTAAACTGAATAGTTTGCGCGAGAGATACTTCCAAAGTGGTAAAATGTGTGTCTCCCCCCTGTAACTTCTAAAAAGAGAATTATAAAACATAAAAAAATATATGATGTACATTACATGTAAACTTCCACCGAAAATTGGTTTGAACGAGATTTAGTAAGTAGTTTTTTTTTTATACGTCTTAAATCGTAAACCGCTATTTACCTTTATCTTTTATATTATGTTAGTTGCAGCGACCATTCGATGTGGGTTAGACTCGGCACGACGTGCGAGTTGTACATGACTTTCGTCTTGTCCAAATTCATGCCGAGGCCAACCCACCGAGAGGCTCTATTTAGGCTGTGCAGCATCTGGTCAAACTGTTCCACTATCATTATGACGAGATGTCATCGGCAAAACGAATGTGTGTGCTGTACTCGCCGATTACGTTGATACCCTGTCCAGTCCAGTCCAGCGTCTTAAAGACTTCCAACGTTTTAGTGACTTACGAGTTGTACTCGTAAGTCGCGGCCGTTAATAATGGGCCACCACTGCTCTATCACTGATAATAGTCACTTTGTCTAAGTCCTCAGAACCTCAAAATAACGGGTAAAATAAGAGTGTTTCATACCTACACATCTACCTATACCTTCGAAGAATACAAGCGTTGTGTTATAAATATAACGCTTTGTGTTGATATTAATGTAAGCCATAAAAATTCTTTTGGCCATTATGTGAGTAATAAAAATAATGTAGATGTTATCCAACCAATAATCATTGTGAAAACGCTTGCCAATAATTCTTAGAAATGATATATTGGTATTTATAAGAAAAATAATCGTAAGTTTTGTATAAAAAACAATAGACATTTTATTTACAATAGATTGTTGGTTTCACGAGATCGAACCACAGTTAAAACCTTTGTAATAACAAAGGTTTTAACAGTATTGTCTGTACACGACTGTCCAAAAAAGAGTGTAATGATTTCACGGTTCATGTATGTATGCATGTGTGTGAGTTTCTTTGTTCTAATTTTTAAATGCTCGAGCAGATTTGGATGTAAGTATCGTTAGAATCCCTACATCATCATCCCGAGTGACGTAGGTTTTATCTGTTTAGTCAGCGAGTTAATGAGTGACCTTTCGCTTTCTATATACAGATTCAAAATAATACAATTAGTTTTTTATTTATTAAATTTTCAGTTCGTTTTATGGCAGGGCAGTCGGTTTTTTTTTTTTTGTAAGAATTAGAGATAAGTTATTCTTTTAGTTAGAAGTTAGTCTAATTTTACATTAATTAATTACTGCAAAAGATATTTCTAAAATCATAATTATTGTAAATGATTGTGAAGATCAGAGATCTTCGCAATTATTTAAAGGCTTCCTCTGTAGGAAATAATAATATAACTTGTTGTGTTATACAAAACAAAACAATACAAAATGAATTACATCAATATTACTTTGTAAAGTATTATTACCATCATTAAAACTAATGAGAAAAAAAAAATTACCCACATAGTCCTCACATTCACAATAATTTTATTTATTTATTCATTCAGTAGTGTACATTCAAGTCATGTCAATTAAAGTCATGTTAAATTGACATGACTTGAATGTTAGTACACTACTGAATGAATAAATAAATAAATAAAATTATTGTGAATGTGAGGACTATGTGGGTCATTTTTTTTTTCTCAGTTAGTTTTAATGATGGTCTAGCAGTTTGAGTACTTTATGTGGCCTACCCAACGCAGGGGGGTTCAGAATCATGTACTGAATCCATGGTAACAGGCTTTGCGTCAATGTCCCTGACGCGTAATTACAAAAGGGGATGCAGCACAGACACCCATAGTCTGTGCTGCATCATGTCGCGTATGGCTTAAAGCAGTAATAGTCTGTCCGAACCCAGCTGCAACACAGAGCGGTCTGTAGTGCAGCCGCATTTGTTTGTATAAGGCAATACAAAGGCGGATGCAACACAGACACCCATAGTCTGCGCTGCATTATCTTGTGAATGGCTTAAAGCTGTAATAGTCCGTCCGAATCCAGTTGCAACACAGCGCAACGCATTTGTTGTGTTTTGTGACACCCATAGTTGCATTATGTTACGAACCACTTGAAGCGTTATTAGTACGTTCGAATGCTGCTTCAATACAGTAATCTTTATAGTAGTATAATTTATTTGAAGAATATAATAAAAAAGACAAATACGGTAAAATTACGTTTTATTTTTCATGTACTAAGTATACTGATATCTTAGTATGTAGGTACTCTACTAGTAGTTTTAGGAACACATAAGCGCACACAACACATAGGTCACACATATACGTCGCAAAAGCGAGAATATGGCAGTCAAGTTAAGGGGGATGAAAATGAAAACTTTCGTAAAAACGTATTACACTCTTCTTGCCGCGTACCGAGTGCTGGCAATTCACATTGAATTTTGGCGTTAAAAGACTCTTCTTTTGTGTTTTCGAAATTTAATATCGTGTACACAGTAGTTATTTAAAAAAGTCATTAATTTGTCTTTATTCAAATATTTTTAATAAGATAGGTAATTCACGCACGCACGCACTGCACCGACTCGTCCCTAGGTCAAGGGCAAACTAACATAAAAAAATTCAAAAATCATAAATAATTGTGTCTTCCGCGATCGGTCTGTAAAGCCGCCGCATTTGTGCGACGTTGCCATTCCAAACGCGATCATAGTACAGACACTAATTACCTAGCGATCTGCAGTGTAGACAGAGCGAGTACTTACCTACATTGCAGCCGCTTTTGTTATAACAATGTCTTGCGGAACCGATCACATTGCAGACAGTCTTCAAATGTCTGTGGTGTAGTCGTGTTTGTAATGCTTTATTCATACGGACGCGGCTGCATTACAGAGCAGCTCCTGTCTGTGTTGCATCCCCTTTTGTAATTACGCGTCCCTGACACCCTGTATATGCTGGTAGAGTGGTAATAAACCCTGCTTGTGCGATCCAGGATTTTGCGTGACGTCAATACGATGCGTAGTTCGCATGTGGCCTTATAGATGTCGCCACACATACACTAATACTAATCTACATGGTTCTCGCATGATCTAAGTTTATATTTGGACTTTAAAAGGGACCTTGACCCCTGTGTTTGTTTTTCCATTTCTTCTCAGAGGTAGTCAAATAGGAAATGTCGAAACCAACAAGCTTATTTATTAGCTTTTGTGTATGACGAAACTGATTCCGTTATCTAATACCTTTAAACGGGGGTGAAAAATCGATCTAGCTGTCTCATATCTGGGAAAAGTCGTTTTCTCTATTTTCACAGCCTCGAGAATCTGATAAATCGTTGGTGTACCTGGACGATATGTTTATATTTTCACCCGAACAGAGCTCGGCTTGACCAGATATATAACATATTTTATTGGATAAGGATTAATATGATACCGGTCAAAATAGCTCCGGAAATAACAACGAAAATTTTATAAAATTTTGAAAGATAAAAATGGTTACTGTGGGTCATCCTTAGAAGATAGACATATGCCATTGCGGACTTTTTTGTTGAATTTGTTAAGATATACAATACTCTAGAACATAAATTTGATTTATCTCTAACGGCTTACGCGGCGCACTCCAGTAAAGCTCCCAGTCGGCATGATTTTTTCCGACATCTTCAACAATAATCGTCATATTTCAGCCAATTTTCTCAAAACCTTAATGAATTATACACTAAAACCTTCCGCATGAATCACTCCGTCCCATGGTGAAAACCGTTTGAAAATCCGTTCGGTAGTTTTTGAGTTTATCGCGTTCAGACAGACAGACAGACGCGGCGGGGGACTTTGTTTTATAATATGTAAGAAAACAATTTAATGTCATTCGGTCTTTTTGCAACATTATTTGGAAAGAATCAACAAGACATGACTGCCCTTAAATAGTTTTTTAAACCCGACGCGACATCAAGATTTATTGCTCATCTAAACTATCAATATTGAAAATTTAACGAAATACTACAGTCCCAAAAAACACTATCCTCATTTCAAATGCAAGTTAATTTACTATCCTAAAGATTCCACGCAATTTCACAGAAAATACCGTAGCTCATTCCCTACTCGTTTTCTAAACAGACCGCAGTAGATCCATGGCTTAGGAGAGTCACAGTGATGGCAATGTGGTCCACAGTGAGTGACGGGTTAAGTCCCATAAAGACGGATACATTTTGTGTTCCTTGTGAAGGGACATGTGTAGCCATGGGTTATGTGGTTGAGGAATATTTTTGGGAATGGAGATATACTCGTATAACCTCTCCGCCGTGAGTGCGTACAGTTGGAAAGACAAGATATATTTAACGTGCACGTCTTTCTACATTGTTCTCACATGTATAATTTGAACATGAATGATGTAACCAATATTTTGTAACAATATTCTGATTTAAGAGAGTGTCCGTGGAGTTTCTTGCCCGTTCTTCTCCATAGGAACCTAACCTACTACGCTTTGGAATGGGCAACTAGCTAATTGACTCAGGCGTGACTTTGCGGAAATCCATCATAAAATACAATAGACGATGTATATCTAGTAACTTAATCCGCTTAACCGTTCTTAAAGAGTTAGAGAACCCTGTAAGAAATCGACACGTGTTTCGCCTCTCAACGAGGCATCCTCAGGACGACGATTGACCTGTTGCGAACTCGGACACGAAGTGTTAACAACGCCGAGGAGGGCCGATAAGCGATCCTATATAAGTGGGGGTGACGGGCGGTTGAAGCTCACTTTGCGTTCGGCTCGCGTTGTTAACACTTCGTGTCCGAGTTCGCAACAGGTCAATCGTCGTCCTGAGGATGCCTCGTTGAGAGGCGAAACACGTGTCGATTTCTTACAGGGTTCTCTAACTCTTTAAGACCGGTTAAGCGGATTAAGTTACTAGATATACATCGTCTATTGTATTTTTTGGGCAACTAGCTTCATCTTTCTGACTGACTGTGGACTGACCCCTTGACAATTCAAAAGTACCTGTTATTGGTTTATTTGAAATAAATGCTTTGAGTTTGAGTTTGATATGATTGTTTTAATTTACGGTTTTCTTAAATTTTGAAATGACAAGAGTGTCAAGCGCGGTTTCCGACAATAACCGACTTTTAATGATTTTCTATTAAAAGAAAACGTAGACGTGATTAAAGATCACGTCTAAACGAGTACTCTTGATGATTTGGAAATATTAGTTCAGCAAGTTCATTAGTTCAGCAAAAATGCTAGCCAATTATAAGTGCTTAACGTTGGTTTTCAACTGCACCTGAGAGTGTGAGGTGATGGACGTAAATCAGTTTTCTGTAACGTGTTTATGCATACTTAAATAAAATAAAACATAATAAAGAATGTACATAAATTATGTAATTGTGCAACAAAGCAAAAAATACTGATAAATAAATGAATAAATAAGTGAGACGGATGCCTGCTAGACTTCTGTTATAAATAAAGAAATCCTTCGAAACGAGTCAGAACAAAATAACCTGTTCTAAACGATGCCAGACTTCTTCACAAGACTTGTATGACGAGGGATGAAATCTAGTTTATTAATCAAAACTTTAACCTAAAGCATATTTTAATAATAAAATGAAACCTTTTAAGCCAAAATTAAACTGGAAAAGTCATCCAATCTGTTGACGGTACGCATTTAGGAGTAACAGAATGAATGGGAAATAATTTGAAATGGGGAAAATTTTTATTTTATAGAGTGCTGGAGGGACGAAAGGATTAAACAGCTTAATGGTCTTGATTTAAAAAAAGAGCTGACGAATTGCATTTTTTTATATTAAAAGATATACATTCGCAGCTAGATCCATCCAGGGGTCATCCACTGTGTTATCAAATCGGAGGGAATCAGAAGTGTTTTAAACGCGGATTGTATCAATGAAAAGCAGTACGCTATCTGCTCTGTGGAGAGTTGTATTGATGATTTTATTGGTCATTATTCTGTGAATATGTACAGTACAGTAGCAAATCATAATTTTCGCATTTTGATCAACATACAACTTGATAAAGTTGCCGGCACGTAACTTGGCAAGGTTTTGGCGTATTTGGAGTAAGTTTGCGCATTAATACTAGTGCAATAACAAAATTGACACTTCTAATGCATGTCATTATTATAAATATGGTTATTGCAATTTTTTTTTACATGTCTGATAGACCATCGAGTGTCATTAACGAAACACAATAGATTTTTAATTGTTATGGCCACCTGATGGCCACTGTAACGGTTGAGCGGAAAACAAGCGAAAACGAATTCTGCGCCAAGTTACGTGCGTAAGTTACGTACTATACTGACCTTCAAATTGAAAAAAGAAAATTGAGAAAATTTGAATTTCAACGGCTACCCTGACGCTTTCGCCTTAAGCCCTAAATCACTTGGTATGTAGAACATCCCGCCTGTGTTCCAAGCAGAGGTGTTCCTTATTACACCCACATTTCGCTAGTTATGTATATCCCATGTAATAGGACGCGAACCTATTGCCATCAACCGGGCACTATACAGACTCCGGGTTGCTACTGAGAAATTTCCAATGGAAAAACCTAATAACAATTTGCTCGACCCGGGTTTCGAACCTGAGACGTCATACTCCGCAGTTGTGCTTCCGATCACTAGATCAACATGGCAATAACCTGCAAGTGTCATTAAAGACACAATAGATTTTTAATTGTTGTGGCCTCCTGAAGGCCAGTGTAACGGTTGAGCGGATGACCTATTAGATTAATCCCCTTTATGTTTATCAATCAATCAATCAATCAAATCAGTTTATTGCAAAAATGTTGTACAGAGGTTGGAATAAGAGTAAAAGTTTCAAACATGCACCCTGTAAGGGCACTGCAAAACAAAACAAAACAAAATTAATAGATTACATTACATTACATTTCATTACAATACATTTTCATTTTTAGAAACTGGATCAAGAGTTTAAGTAGGCATCTATTATAAACTCTAATGCTTAAGTGCGTGTATTCTGAAAATGGGCAACGTCGCAAATAGATGTCAAATATTTTGCTGTTTTAATTAATTTGGCAAGTATAGGTACTATATGGAAATATGAAGTATGGCTAACTAGTGAACAAAAATTTTGATTATGAAATGCAATAATTAATATCGTAACACCGAATATTTAGTTTTAGATGTAAAAAAAAAAGTATTTGGAAACTTTCAAAATGCCTTTTTTAACACCCAAAACAGTTACAACATCAAATTCAGTGTTATAATTGCAATCCATTATTAATATTCTAGTTTCTAGTTAGCAATATTGCAATACAGCAATATTGCCAAATCAAAACAGGTAAATATTAGACAGCTATTTCCGACGTTGGCAACTTTTAGAATGAACATTAAAAATAACAACATTCAATTTGACATGGTCACCGGCATGGCTATGGTCAAATTAAATTAGTAACATATCGTACACGGGTTAATATCGTGTAAACACATCGTTTTAGTCGCAGCAAACTGCGTTTACCTATCTGATTGCAGAGAGCTGCAATTATGGCAAATCCCCAATGACCGTTCATTGGTCATTGGCAGGTTTGTGTTCAGCTGTACGCAATATTAGGCTGAATATAGTACATGATGACGATTATGTACACCTTGCTTAAGATAAGTGGAACGGCGGCCTTGATAAGATGGACGGTAGATAAATTTAAGTGTTGTCTAAGCAATAGGAATATTAAAGTATCGAAGCAGGTGGTGTTTTATAGTTACTCCTTACCCCCATGTAAAAGGCGTAAGTTTGAGTCGTCAAATGACTTATCGTCAGGGAATATTGAGCTATTCGACAGCAAAGATTGATGACAAATAAAAATATGACAAAAAATAATTTTATTTTAAGTTCCTATAGAAGAAGTCACACACCTATTTATTTGCAAAAAACGTAAGAAATATGAAACATTGCGGGTTATATTAAAGAAATCAGACGAGCATTCACTTGTAATGTACCTAACATTTCAGATTCGATTTTGAGTATTACGTTACAATACTGCCTTATCATTTAAGATTAAATATTACAGACGCTGTAACTCGGTTAATGCTCAAATTGTATCATTCAGGTTGCGCACTGTAATGCTCGGCTCTTCTCTCGCACCGATGTAATGCTCAACTCTGGCCATTACATTGCAGGCGAATTATGCTCCCGGTGAGGGAGCATCTTTAAAGTAAAGTTTGACAAGTTCTGAACAACAAATTCTCAATTCGAAATCGGATGTTACTGCGTAAAAGTTTTGAAAAAGTTTTGAGTATGAATGTCGATGGATAAAAGAGTAGAGGAAGACCAAAAAAACGTTAGATGGACTGTGTGAAAGATGATATGGGCAGGAAGGGGGTGACTACTGACATGACGACTAATAGAGAAGTATGGAAAAAAGGGACATGTTGCGCCGACCACTAATAAAATTGGGATAAGGGCAGGAGAATGATGATGATGTTACTGCGTAAAAGATCAAGTAATAAATAAAACTTACCATTAATTTTGGCGACACAATCAGAATTATTATAATAATTATTATTTCCAGTATTCTTAGGATGCGGGTGTGATATGGTAAACTCCGTAGAATCATACTTAAAAGATTCACATCTGTTGTCTTTTTCATTTCTCCTCACTCGACTCTTAACCTCCATACTACTAGGATCAAAATTCCTTATCCTAGTATTCCTCAATTGTATATTACTTTTATGATAATCTAGATTTCTCGTTTGTATATCATTGCCTTTATTTGTGTTCTTAGGTTTTACTTCATCTAGATTTTCATTGTAATTTATATATTTCTTATTAATTTTATTGGTCCAATGACTCTCCATGTTCAAGTCATAGTCTGGTATGCTCATTTTGGTTTTGGGTCTGTTGTCATGATCAGCTGCTTGTTCCGAAGTGAGCCCAATGATTGAGCAAACTGTAACAAAAGAAAAACAATTTTTAAAACCAAAAGTAAAATCAGTTTTTGTTGGCATACATACATTACATAACCACTGCTGGGACACAGGCCTCCTCTCTGTGAGAGGGAGTGGGCCGTAATCTACCCCGCGGGCTCAGTGCGGGTTAGATGTCACATGTCTTCGAATTTTTGGTTCTAGGACATGCCGGTTTCCTCACAATGTTTTCCTTTACCGTTTTGAGAGCAGTGGTGATGAAATTATTTCCACAAAGTAAAGCGCCTAGTTTGGCTTCGAGCTCACGACCTACAACTCGTAAGACGGGGCCGTTACCACTGGGCCACCACTACTCTTTTGTTGGCATACAATGAGGTATTCCACTCAGAGCACTGATTTCAACGGGATTTGAGCAAGCTGTTCTATTAGTAGAACAGCTTGGTGTCACTTGATCAAATCTCGTTCAAAACAAAAATTTTGATAATTTCGGTTAGCCGAAATTATCAAAATTTTGTTTCAGTGCAGTTAGTGGAACAGCTTAGGTGCCGTTCAGTCAAGTGCCGTTGAAATCAGTGCTCCGAGTGGAATTAGGATATACAATTAGACGTTTCATCCCTAGGATGGTAAGTGGTCACAGTCACCTACAGACTACTGTAATACCAGCAGAATCGTAGATGCGTACCATTCCATACATTTAGCTGAAATGTCTCATGTACCTGTACATATTATACAGGGTGGCAGAGATATCGACGCGCAGCCATTTACCATGGATTCAGTGCATGATTCTGAAGACCTCTGCGAAGAAATTATTCGTCGGTTATTTAAAAAAATCTGCTACTTCCTACAAAAGTTCAATACCTACGCGATCAAGACATTTTCAATACGGGGGGGGGGGGGGGGGGGTTCAATCATGTTCTGAATGAAAGGTGCGGCGCGTTGATGCTACCATCCTGTATACTCTTTAAATCTGCTCGGTGGCTGATATAGGTTGTAGTATTTCCTCGAACTAGCTCCTCCACAAAGAGAACTCCTATTTCTATCTGCCTAGCCTTTTTCCAACTATGTTGAGGCCGAAACCCGGGTAAAGCTTGCAGTGTTTTTCGAAATTAAAAAAGGCCTGTACAATGAACTTAATTGTAACAAAAGCAACTTTAAATTAAGATTACTTTTATTACAAACGAAAATTACCAGATATTTTTCTACAATTATATTTTTTATTCTTGGCCATTTTATAAAGTAAATAAGATCTACCTTATCTCCTCCTTTTTTATATGCGAACGCTTTTCATCATATTTTACATAAAATTTTCACATGCCTTATTAGGTATCGCACAAAAAAAGCCACAAATGTTGTGCTTTTGGAATTCAATCTTGACCACAACATGTCCCCGTAAACCCACAGAAAAAAAAAAACAGGACGAGTCGTGAAATCCTCAATTATCAAAATGGCATTATAATTGGGTCGTTTGTAAATTCGTATAAGAACTTCAGTATCAAATTACTAAAAGTATAAATTGCCGTGGTCGTGGTCTTAAGCTGTTTTCAGACCAGCGCGATTTGTCGCGCGACGCGACACCGGTTATTGTTATACCGTGAAATTTTGTATTGTTCGTGTCGTGTCGCGCGACAAATCGCGCTGGTCTGAAAACAGCTTTATAGATTGTGAACAACGAATTTGCCGCATTTTAACTAAATAATAGATATCAAACTACTGCTAAATTCAGCGTCAAATCAGAATGGCGGCATAACTTGTATACATCCGAATTGGCCACCGTACAGAAGCTAAAAAAAAGTAGTTACAAATGACTTAAACATTAAATAACGTAGTAGAAGCCCGAAAATCTGACAGCCAGTTACTGAGTTGTGGAGACAGAAATACAGTCTTCATCACCATCAATGGCGTAGCCTTTTCCAATTTTTTTTTTTTGGAACGAAGGTCCATTTCGCGCGTTGCGAAAGGGGGCTAGACGGGAAAAATTGGGAACAAAAGTTGTAACGACACTTTTTATTTTTTATTATAACGTCATCTGTGAGCGACCACAGGTACTAATTAGTGGCATGCCTTTGTGAAGTTCATTTTTTTATTATAACGCCATCTGTGAGCGACCACAGGTACTAATAAGTGGCATGCCTTTGTGAGGTTCATTCCATAACTTCGTTCCATCCGGGTGTCCACCTCTTAGCTTTTTTGTTTGTGTTTTAATTTTAACTATGTTGGAGTCGTCTTCTAGTCTAGCCGGATGCACCTGAATACCAGTATTTATTTATTTATTTATTGACACACCAACGACTTATTCACTAAATCACTACATTAACAATATATTGTATTTCAACAGTTTTGCGGTGAATTCGTCACTTATAGGCGTGCACAGCACTTGTATATTATAATCAATAATAAAAAACTAAAATGGAATTATAATTATGATAACAACAAAATTAAAATTTGCAAAATTTACATTGAATTTAGAATGTCACGTATTTCACATGGAGCGACTATCTATCTCAACTCTACAACCCAATGTCCTTCAACTATCCTTCTTGGTAAGACTGGTTGTCAGACTTTCAGACTTCTAACTACCCGTAACGACTGTCAAAGATTTACGAACGACAGCCGGGACCAATTGCTTAACGTGCTTTCCGAGGCACGGAGGGGTCTTGGTATGTAATGGATGGTCACCCATCCACGGATCGACCTCAGCAAGCGTTGCTTAACCCTGAAGATCGACCCGTGCGGCTGTTAATATTTAGCCACGAGCCAAAGACTGGTATTAAAAAAAAATACGTGTCTAAAGAAAATACTTGTATATTCTGATAATAATCTACAAAAGCCTTGTCATAGCTATCAATATTTCCACAAAAAACTTTGTTAACATAATCTGGCATAGAATTAGAATAAATATTTTTGAACCCTTAACAATCCTACCATATCATTGACTTACAAAAGGCTGCTCATCCCCTTGAGATTATTCTAAGCTTTTTGAGCGTACATTATAAGGGTAGATCATTTTATCCCTTGACGAATATAATTCTAGAAATAAATTACCATGAAAGATGTATGTGGATAATATTTATGACGAGAAAATTTATGACGTAAGTATAAAAAAGCCGCCAAGTGCGAGTCGGACTCGCACTTCAAGGGTTCCGTACCACTCTACATATTTTTTATTTAACTTTTTATTTTTATTATTGCTTGTTTAGGCGGCCATAGTACCTGCCGGGGTTGCGGGTAGTCCCAAGGGGAAACCGTGGCCCCTGGCATGGCAAGGGAAGGAACACGGGTGGGTTTTAGTCAGTAAAAGTCTGACACGCCCTTCCGCTCCGCCCAGAGCGGGAGAAGTCATTGGATGATTTCCCAGCCCAAAAAAAAAAAAAAAAAGGCGGCCATAGTAGTACACACACTGAAAATTTCATGTGTCTACCCTGTTACGGTTCAAAAGATACAGCCCTCAAACCTATGATAGACGGTACCCTGGCTCATCTTCACACCAAACCTCTTTGTGCAGGACCTGATTCACTTTCAAACAGTGACATACCTCACAAATTGTGTGGTGTAGTGGCTGAACATATTTGAATAAAACTTTACACACGGGTAGACCATTTCCAACCTCGTGAAGACGCAGGCAAAAGTTTGTAATTTTTATCTTTAAATCTATATTTTTTTCCTCAACAGCGCAATCTCAACTAATTTCAAACGAAAATTCAGTAAATGAAAAATGCATACATTTCGCAAATCTTTTCATTTTGGCTACGCCAGGCCAAATGAGAAGATATTCAAAACTGTGAAAAATGCAGAAATAATACTCCGTATTTTATTATTTTAGCATTCATCTGCCTGCAGAATTACGAATTAACTTCTCAAAGTCGTCGTAAAGAGAGGCAGACATTTTGGAATTAATTTTTTAAAACGGCTGTATGATTTTAAAATTATGCGGGTAGGTATTATGTGATATCTTTATTTGTCATTTTGCAAGAGAATAATTTATGAAGCTTGACTTAATATTCATACTATAATAATATTGTAAATGAAATGTAAATTTACTTGCTATCCATATACATAATATCTATTGCCCGCCCCGGCTTCGCACGGGTAGCAGTTATCTATGGCGCACCTACCTATCTACCTACCCTACCCTACCTACCTACCGACATACCTACCTACCTACCCTACCTACCTACATGCCTACCTACTTGCATACCTACCTACCTACCACCCTACCTTCACCTACCTATCCTAAGAACCTTGTCCTAAGAATAACGAACACAACAAAAACAAAAAAAGAATGATTAGGTGCAACCGTTCACGCGTGATTCATTTTTATATATATAGACTAGCATCTGCTCGTGACTTCGTTCGCGTGGAAGACGTAAGACATCACAATATACTAAAATAAGAGCTACATTTTTATAAAAGACAAAGATTTGGTCTCAGCAGCCAATATATACAGAGAGTCAGGTTTGATGAAGCAGGAGTAAGTGACGTACAGTTGTCCGTGTGAGAAGCAGCTCGTCCTGAGGTCGACGCCCGCAGCCTTCAGTAGCAATTTAGATTTGCCGTTTTTCGGTATAAAGAAGTTTTTCGTATACAATTAATCTTCCTGGCCTTTTCCTAACTATCTTGGGGTCGGCTTCCAGTCTAACCGGATGCAGCTGAATACCAGTATCTTACATGGAGCGACTGCCTATCTGACCTCCACAACCCAGTAACTGGGTAATACGATATGCCTTGGTAAGACTGGTGTCAGACTTGCGGGCTTCTGAGTCTCGGGATGTAAAGATGGTCACCCATCCACTGACCAACCCCGGCAAGCGTAGCTTAATCTGATGGTTCGACCGTTATTACTTAGCCACAACCCAGTTTTTTTTTAATGGTATTTTTAGGGTTCCGTACCTCAAAAGGAAAAAAACGGAACCCTTATAAGATCGCTCTCTTGTCCGTCTGTCTGTCCGTGTGTCACCACTGATTTTCTCAGGAACGGGATGACTTAGTAAGTTGAAATTTATACCAGATACTGAGGTTTATAGTGCCTAATAGGTGTATAAAAATCAAGGTACTGAGTCAACACGATAAAAAGATATGGGCAAATTTAAATTTTCGCGAAAACTTGTAAGTACCAAAACTTACCTTAATTTTCAACTTTTTTTATTTTTCGTAATTTTCCCTTTATTTGTCCCCGTAATTGTCCCTTGCTTTTAACCAAAATTGACAATTCTAGGTCAACCGGAAGTACCCTATAGGTTTTGGGTCGAAAACCTATATTATGGTAGTTTCCGTTGACCTAGAATCACGAAATTTGGCAAAAAGCAAGGTCTTACAGCACAAATAAAGAGAAAATTCCAAAAAAATAAAAAAGTTGAAAATTAACAGTTGTATACATACATAATTATTTGACGCCAATTAAGATAGTCATGGGCGCTCATACTATTTAGAGGACTAGTTTCTGGGCACAGAATTGTTTAGGTACCTATACGAATGAAGCTGCTTACGGAACCCTCGTTTTATTTTAATAATAATAATAAAATATTCCCAAAAAATATTAATTGATACGTAAAATAAAACACTCAGTACAAGCGCACTTGTCGCACTTGTCCTTCCACGTTGAAAGACAAGTGCGCGAGTAAGATCATAAAAGCGGAGATCTTCTAAGATTACATCCGAACCGAGGCCACAGCAGTACCTAGTAAGGTTTTATTAGCTCCCTAGTTATTATACTGTCAGGCGAGATATTACTAGGTAATACTAGATGGATTATTGGATACTAGTCTGTAGCCTCCGTTTTATGAAAGACTGGCTGATGTTCGCGGCTTCGCCCGCGTATTTTGTCGGAAATTATCTCATAGAAACGTACTACCGGGATAATAAGCAAGCATGTAACCGCCTCTATGGTCTAGTGGTTAAGCCACCTGTCTCAGACGCAGAGGTCCCGGGTTCGATTCCCAGTGGGAGCAAAATTTTCTGCTCGGTTTGGTTGGTGGTAGGGCTTATTTTAAGTCCGCCTGGCAAGCTACCACCATCTTATCTAAGTCTGTCGCCATAACAACAATGTTAACAGCATTGTTGTGTTTTGGCAGTTAGAGATAAGATAGCCAGTTCCTCTGAGGTTGAGGATTCCGGGTAAGCTCGCTTCCACCTTCGGCCTGATCATGACTTACCATCAGGGGTGAGATACTGACCAAGAGCATCCCCGTCGTGGTAAAAAAAAAAAAGTATCCTATGTCCTGATCTACCTGGTACCAAATTTCATTCGAATTCGTTCAGTCGTGTAGCACACATATCAACTCGGAAAGGGATCGTCACCGTATCGCCGCGGTTCGTGAGCTTGTCCCGAGGCGAGGCGATTACGTTACGATTCCGATTAGTGTGCGTTACAGTAGGGAGTTTCATACAAAGAATACTGAATGGCTCGAGTTGATACGGTAACGATCCCTTTCCGAGTTGACATGTGTGCTATTTCCTTTAGCCTGAAAGCGTGACAAACAAACTCCCTTTCGCATTTATTATAATATTAGTTAGGATAAGGATTTCGTGAATATTTTGGAGTTTATAATATTAGGTATCTCAGGTGTTTGACTTGGTAGATACAAACTATAAAGCCTTAGCTATCTTCTTAGAGCAAAATTTTCTGGAATTAAGCCAGAGATATAGTTGCAATTTTGAATGTAGAATATCATAATAACATTAGTTTCGATGAAAATGATTGAATGATTTGAGAGCAGTGGTGGCCCAGTGGTAACGGCCCCGACTTACGAGTTGTAGGTCGTGGGTTCGAACCTAAAGCAGGCGCTTTCATCATCATCAGCCTATTAATGTTCCCACTGCTGGGACACAGACCTCCTTTCGGTGAGAGGGAGTGGGCCGTAATCTACCACGCGGGCCCAGTGCGGGTTGGAAGATGTCACATGTCTTCGAATTTTTGGTTCTAAGACATGCCGGTTTCCTCACGATGTTTTCCTTCACCGTTTTGAGAGCAGTGGTGATGAAATTATTTACACAAAGTAAAGCGCCTGCCTGGGTTCGAACCCACGACCTACAACTCGTAAGTCGGGGCCGTTACCACTGGGCCACCACTGCTCTGATGTTTTCACGATGTTTTCCTTCACCAGTGGTAAGCAGGTGCTTTACTTTGTGTAAATAATTTCATCACCACTGCTCTCAAAATGGTGAAGGAAAACATCGTGAGGAAACCGGCATGTCTTAGAACCAAAAATTCGAAGACATGTGACATCTACCAACCCGCACTGGGCCTGCGTGGTAGATTACGGCCCACTCCCTCTCACAGAGAGGAGGCCTATGTCCCAGCAGTGGGAACATTAATAGGCTGATGACAATGATGATGAGATGAAAATGGACATAATATGTTACACTATGATGTAGTGCATTTGAGCAGTACAGATTGTTGTTCTACACTTTTACTTCTCTAGGAAGAAGGAAATTACCTCGTATCCTGCAGCTAGATACATATTCATTAAATAAACAAAACAAACACAAATGCCTTGAAATAATTTGCTATGAATTTAATTAAAAGCCATTCAAATAAAATAATAACAACTTGAATAATACAGAGATGAAGTTACAAGTTGGAACATCATTATATTTACTCGTAAAGTTATGTAATTAAACTGTGTAACGTTTTGTACTGAACATCTCAAATGGTACGTCCATGAAACTTTCAGGTCGTTTCCTATGAATTAACAATACTTTTTACTCCACTATGGCGAGAGGAAAGGTTATGAATCTAACTGTATGTATGTATGGGAGTGAAACCCGGTCTCAAGCTTAGTAAACTGGTACTAAAATTAACACAATTTGTATAAAAAATTGTCAAAGGTGTCATGATTATTTTTGTTGTTTATACCTGGAATTTGATTTTTGAAGTGAACACTTCTTTAGCAGCGTTGATCATTTTTTTTGAGATGGGTAAAACAAGTTAAACTCGCGTCAGAACGTGACCGTAAGATCCGTTGCCTAGCAACCGACAAAGTAAATATCAAAATAAATAGTCTTTGACATTGCGTAAAGATTGCGAGGTAAAAATTTTTAACCATATTACTGGGTAAAGAAAAACAGTCAAAACATACTTCATGAAAAGTGTTTAAATAAATTGTTTATTTTTGTTAGACTATATTTTGAAAATAATTAAATATACTACTACTACTAATGAATATTGTATTTAACCACATAAATTATAGTAGGTAGGTACTTTTATACTGATAAATAAAGCAATTCGTGCGAAATTATTCCCTAATCATTCCAAAATATTCATAAATGCACAACGTTAATGTTCAAGTTTTCACTTCTGTCGGCACTCCCGGAGTGCAACCCGTTGTTTTTTTAGGGTTCCGTACCCGAAGGGTGACAAACGGAACCCTATTCATAAGCCTCTGCTGTCCGTCTGTCTGTCAGCGAGCTCTATCTCATGAACCGTAATAGGTAGGCAGTTGAAAATTTCACAGATTGAGCATTTCTATTGCCGCAAGAGCAACAAATAATAAAATTAAAAAATAAAGGGGGGTCGCCATACAATAAAATTAAATTTTGAAAAAAAAATAATCTGTCCCTGGCATGTGGGGTATCATTGTCTAGAGCTCATCAAGTAGAAAATAAATATAATTTTTATTTGTTTTTATCTTCAAAAATTATGAATTATGGGGCCGTAGAAGTTGTCTGTTTTAGACCATTTTTGTACGAGCTCTATCTCAACAACTAAACAAATTAGGAATTTGAAACTTGTGTGTATCATGAATAAAACGTCGATTAATAACGTATTTTATGTAATATGGGCGATTTACTGCAACTTAAAAATAATATTTTGTATTTCATGCTAATATTATGCGATATAAATTCCACAGATAACTATTTACTAGTCGGAGTAATGACATGGAATTAGTAAGTACCTACTATCATGGCAGCATATACTATTTCGATCATTTAAATTTCGATCATCCAAAAAGGTCTACAAAATAAGCTCTCTTCAAAAGATTTTAAAACCGGCCAGTATTTTTTGAGTTTAAGAACTTTATCGACTTTTTTCAAAGTATCCCTAGACGGTGTTGATGTGTGTACTCGTACCTCATGTTAAAACTACACTCCAATAGACAATAATATTCAGTAACATTGAAATGAATGGTGGTACATACAGGGTAGTATTCAGTTACCTTAAACCGTTGTGGATACAATTTCGTATTGAGAAAACTTATTTGTGTAAAAATATTCAGCCACGGCGGCCAATCTCAATGGAGACTAGCCTTCGGCGTGGGAGATATTATAGTGCACAAGTGTATGCGCAGACACGAGTGCACTCTCTCTTCCCTCACTCTCATAGTCCGATGGGATGTGTAAAAATAATTTTTATTTTCGCTTGAGTTTAGATTTCGATATTTTTTTTGTTGGTACATTGGCGTGTGCTAGCTGTCAATACGGCAAATATATTTTATTTAATGTTTCGTGTTGAGTAATGTAAAATATTTGCATACTATTGTATAGAATCAAGTTTTTTTTCGTAACTGAACAGACAGCTGCGCTGCTGGCGAGTTTGTTGCGCCACTTCTTCTTTCCAGCAAAAGCACTAGGAAGTGGTGAAGGGCGGGCGTTTTTGGGGGACTGTCTTATGTAATTTTGACGTTCGAAAAGTGCTGATTCTCAGCCTAGTTTGAATAAATGACTTTTGAATTTGAATTATGACTATCAAAAATAACGTAATACCTGTATTGACGGAATGTTGTAATTAAAATTTGGCGTACTACTTACATTCTATTTTGTACAATATAGTCTAATGTAGCAAGAGAAATCCTTTTATTTATAAGTAACTAGCTTACCCGGCCCGGCTTCGCACGGTTAGCACTAAGTACTTATCTACGGCGCACCTACCTTTCCTAATTACATATTTCTACCTAATTACCTACCCTACCTACCTACCCTAACTGCTACCTAACCTAACCTACCTACCCTACATATCTACCTGCTTACCTACCACATATACCTATTTCAATCAATCAATCTTCCTAGCCTTTTTCCCAACTATCTTGGGGTCGGCTTCCAGTCTTACCGGTTGCAGCTGAATACCAGTATTTTACATGGAGCGACTGCCTATCTGACCTCCACAACCCAGTTACTGTTACAACACATATACCTATTTATACCTACTAATACTATGTTAGTAGCAAATAAATAACTTTGAATTTAGTTAATGCATGTTACTAAAATAAATGAAATAAACTTCTACACCTATAATAATTTAACACAACAACATTTTTTCATTAAAATTAGACAATTTCTTTACAAATCTTTATGTTTTTTTATAGCGCCTCTGTTGTTACCTTTATACTTTCGTATTACAAAAATAGTGTTAAATCTTGTACGACATGGTATGGAACCCTTCGTGTGCGAGTCCGACTCGCACTTGACCGATTTATTTTCAATTAGCAACACCAACCACCATGCCGTTTGAATAGCATGATGGTGGGTTGAAATTGGGACTAGCCTTACGCTTGGGGTAGCTCGTTCAGTTTGCAGCAGATAAGCGGCGAAGTACGATCATAGCGAACGGCTACTTCGCCAAATACTTCATATCTATACGGACTCAATGGAAATGGATCGCGTCCTGTAACGGAGAAACATTAATGAAATCACGATATTTTAAAATAAAGCCGGGTATTAATTTTTTTTTTAACCCTGACAAATTGTACTAATAATAATAATATGTATATATGTGCCGATAGTCGTGACAGCCAATGGCCAAGAGCCTCGACCAACAGCTGAGGAGGCTCTCGTTGGGCAGCTGGATCAAGGGCTTGATTCAGAAAGCGGTACTTCTGGACACGGCTCGCATTTTTAGGAAGTGTCTCTCTCTGGAGCCCTGACCACCGGTAGCTTGGACCCTGTTCCCGACACCGGTGGGTTACTATTATTTTTGTTTTTGTTTTTTTAATGATTTTTATAAAAATATTTAAAAATGTACATAATAAGTTTATACAAATGAATAAACGAACGCAAATAATAAATGGAATACATGCTTTTTATACGAGTACATCGCGCTCTAGGATAACTATGTAAGTGCATGAAGTAGGTAGAAGGTGAATCCGCAAACAGAAGCTAGTATTTAAATACCAGAGTAAAATTCACTTGAATCCAATAAAATATCTACAGTTCACAGTAATTTCAAAATTCTACAAATAATTAATTAAATAAACGTTCCGTTTCAAGACAAAAATCTCAACGGTAAACTGTCTACAATTCACAAATTCCTCTAGGAATGCCTTAAGATACTGTGTTACAAATTTTTCAGCGCACAGCAGTGACAGTAACTTCAAAATGAGCAATGAATAAATTAGTGTTGACCTCAGGGCGGGCCCCCCGGGATATGTTTCAGTGACGATAGGGAGGGGACAGCGCCGGGATTAAACGTGGTAATTATGAGATTTTGTTTTACTTTAATTTCGTTTTATTTTGGGTTTGTTTTTAAGCTATTGCATAGCTTCTATCGCGGGCCTTGAGCGTGGAGTCCTAATCCAGAAATTTCGTAACAAAAATACTACCTAAGAAAAGAGTGTTTTGTATTGAAAATTATGTTTAACTGCTTGACAACAAAGTTCAAATTTACTTAAACGAATGATACGAGAGTGTTGTATTGAAAATGATGTTTAACTGCTTGACAACAAAGTTCAAATTTACTTAAACGAATGATACGAGAGTGTTGTATTGAAAATTATGTTTAACTGTTTGACAACAAAGTTCAAATTTACTTAGACGAATGATACGAAAGTGTTGTATTGAAAATTATGTTTAACTGTTTGACAATAAAGTTCAAATTTACTTAGACGAATGATCCTTGACTATTAATAGTTAAATTAAAACCTTTTTATTAGTTTGATGTTCCCATTACGTTGTGTCAAGTTTTAAAAACTATAAATGTGAATAACAGTTCCTGTCAATGTCATCATTGCTATTTCTTGTATTCGGGTTAATATTTTACAATTGCGTAAGTTGATAAAAAATGCTATGCAATAGCTTCGCCGGGGCAGTCCCCGAGTGCCACACGTCTTTTTTTTGTTTTGCTTGGTTTTGTTGTTGCTGTTGTTTACTAAATAGATAGCCAAAACTAGTTTTTAATTTGTGAAAAATAAGGAATTGCAATAAGAAGAAATTGCATCATTAAAAATAATGATTTGTTTAATCAAGTTCCATGAAAAACTTTTTACTTCTGAGAATCATAATCTTGAATTTCAAACTTGCTTTCTGTTTTAAGATAAGTTAACTCTACTGCACTATTAAAATACTGTCTGAGATGAGTGATTTTAACGAAAAATCTACACATCAAATCTCGCCTTTATGTGTGTGTAACACACAATCTCATACATTGTGTATGTATTTGTGTTGTGTGACTGGCGTGATGTTATGTTATGTACACATCACATTACTTTAAAAAGGTGCTATTTAAAGCTATTATCATTTGGTAGATAACTGTGAATCGTCCTTAGTAACAAAGATACTATATTAAATACCAATCTGGGTATAAAATAATTGCTACTGTGAAAGCTTATCGCGACATTTGGTAGCAACATTATTTTTATAAAAATGTATCTTGAAATAGGTACATGCTGTTTTCAATAGGAAAAAAGCCGGTTCATCATAATATTTTTTATGTTTTTCGGATTTATTTCTAACGTAAGACAACCTTGAGTGATATTTTTCAAAAGCAAAATATGATCTTGAAAAATAATAACATAAAAAGTAAAATTATTTTACCATATTTTACCGCAAAGTTTTCCCATCACTAGCCCGCACAACATCAAACGTCTCGCCGCTTTTCACAGAGCACATCACTACACGAGCGTTCCGTACTTTCTGCTTATATCATTACATACAATGTGGATCATGTATGACTCATATTCTACGTTCAAGCTAATATTAGGAAGGAATATAAAGTGCTATAAATTTCAGGCAAGTTTAAACGTTATTTTGTTGTAGATTTGAATTTGTTTTCTTAGAAATGTTTTAAGACCAGTAAGCTTACATTACTGAACGTATACTTTGTATTGCTGGAATAGATTCTTAGCTAAGTATAACATAATATGACGCCTGTAATCCTGGAAGGGTTAGGCAGAGGTGTACCTATAGTAGTGTACCTTCAGTTCGCCAGGTATGTGTTAGTCTCATGAAATAGGGAGCGAGCATAATGCCATCAACCGGGCACAAGTCCAGACTCCACGCTTCTGTTGAGAAATTCCTAATAGAAAAACTTAATAACACTTTGGCCGACCTTGGAATAGAACCCAGAACCTCACTAGAACAACATAATACCTAGGTATAGAATTCATCATCATCTTCATCTTCCTTCCCGGCTTGTCCCATGATACGTGGGGTTGGCGCAACACGTTCCCTTTTTAATTTACTCCCTTTTTATTAATAAACTTCAGCCGATCTATTCAAAGTCAAATTCAAAAGTCATTTATTCGAACTAGGCTGAGAATCAACAATTTTTGAACGTTATAATTACATAAAACAGTCCCCCAAAACGCCAACCCTTCACCAAACTCCCCAGCAACACAGTAAAAATTCTAAATTATTCTGTATAAATCTCACCGTGAAGACTTGAAGATCGACAAATCTATATAAATCCAATTTCATAAGTGATTAAAACTTACATAAGCCTATATGCCCCTATTCTCAAAACCCATAACCCCAAAATGGCGCGAACACGGCACAAGAAAAAGGCCTATTTTTCCTGACATCGCCAGTTCCTTACAAGGCCGTAACAATGTCTGGGGCTCATAACCTTTATTTTAATCGCTCGTCCCGTAAATGCTTACGGCTACGGTTCACTACATATTTTGTGGCATTTAAGGGTTATAGCCTATTACTTATGGGCTGAAGAAAGTGGCGCGTTTCGGAGGAAATTGGACGTGTCGCCTTTTGCTTTTTGTTGAGGATGTCTTGTTAATTCCAGCACAGTTTTTAGCGAAGATTTTTCTTTATTCTGGTTTTGGCTATAAATATGGAAAAGGCCACCCAGGACCATTCCTGAGGGCCTAGATAATGTGACATTCTATCAGGAGTAACGATGATTGAAAAGTCAAAAATGTGTTGGATTGATATGAGCTACCGAAATGCTTATTGCACGACTCTTAATGCGAAGCATTAGAGTGTGCTCTACGATCGAAAAATTATTTTTGCCCCATTTCTGTAACTGTTTTTATTGTTACACTCCTGCTAGTACACAGAACCTACTTAATTTATATACCATTCTATAGATGATTAAATGGAGATTAATACTGTACTTTTTAACAATTGATTTAATGCAGCAGAAATGGAAAAAGCATACAAATAGGTAGTTGAAACAAAATTCCTGTCCGTCAATTTATGAACCCTGAAAACATTATAGCTTGCGATAAAATCAATTAATTGAGTCAATTTTTTTTATATACATTCGTTTCAGCCGTAGAAGGAACCCTATTGAAAATGGCTCTTTTATTCAAAGTAGTTTAATTATAATTAATAAAATACTAACTAAAATATAATATCTTTAACTAAATATTTCCAACCTTTGATTCGATGTCCGCAAGTTGCCTAGCAACCGCCAAGTAAATATCTTTGTCAGTCGTTGACATTACGACTTCACATAATTTAATGTCTTTGCGACTTCATGAAAAGTGATAAATTGTTCATTTTTAAACTATGTTTTGAATTTCTTTTTCGTTTATGAATGAGTGATAAGTATGAGGCGTGCACTTTTGGATTTCCCGAACTATTTATTTTTATAAAGGCTTTCCAGGTAAATACATACACAGTACTAACCCACAATCTTTGTCGCAAAAGTTATAGATCTCGCATATATTTAGCACGGCTGTTACCATTGGGTCAAGTCTGCTAATTAATCATTAGCAGAGGTGGGCCAGTGGCTTCAAAGCGGTGAAGGAAAACATCGTGAGGAAACCGGCATGTCTTAGAACCAAAAATTCGAAGACATGTGACATCTCCAACCCGCACTGGGCCCGCGTGGTGGATTACGGCCCACTCCCTCTCACTGAGAGGAGGCCTGTGTCCCAGCAGTGGGAACATTAATAGGCTGATTATGTAGACGTGGCCCAATGGTAACGGCCGCGACTTACAAGTTGAACCCTGCAGGCGCTTTACTTTGTGTAAATTATTTCATCACCACTGCGGCTCTCAAGACGGTGAAGGAAAACATCGTGAGGAAACCGACATGTCCTAGAACCAAAAATTCGAAGATATGTGACATCTACCAAGTCACATTGTGGGCTCGTGGTAGGTTACGGCTCACTCCCTCTCACAGAAAGAGGCCTGTGTCCCAGTAGTGGGAACATTATAAGCTGATTATGCTATGTTTATACTATTAATTAGCGTACTATTACGCGCATTGCGTGTTATTCTGTCAATTCTATTGAAAGTCGTACAAATACGAAACAGTTTGAAAGTGTTTGCCACTTCTTGTCAAAGCCCTCAAATATCGTTTAAAGGTGACTGAATACTTCTAATACTTCAAGGTAATGAGCACTAGAAGCAGCAGCTTTTTTTCTCAAGTCTGCTTATAAAAAACTACTGAATTGTAATTCTAGTGGTTACCAGCGCGACTGGAGTCTCGGTTTTGCATTCGGAATTTATTAGTAGCAGCCCAGAGCCTGGATTTGTGCCCAGTTGATGGCAATAGGCGCGCTTTCTGTTCCATGGGATGATTAGATAAATGTATCTAGACCTTTGCTTAACCGTCGGGGAATACAAGGTTGATATACTCGTACTAACTTATTAATATTATAAATGCGAAAGTAACTTAGTTTCTTACGCTTTCACGCTAAAACGGCTGAACGGATTTGGATGAAATTTGGCATATGGGTAGACCATAACCTGGGCTAGGCCATAAAAATTCCAGTAGTACGATCCTGTGGGATTATTTCCGATATTTACTCGGCCGAAGCCGCGGACAAAATCTACTTATATTATTATCAAAAATCTATCTACAAACCGTAGCGAATAAGTAACTGCAGTACACAGTAGTACAGTAAGCAGTGATAACCTAGTGGTGTGACCGAGTTCGAACCCAAGGCACGCACTGACTTTTAGGATGCATGTGCGTGTTTTATAATTATCACTTGGTTAAAAAACGGTGAAGGAAAACATAGTGAGTAAACTGGCATGCCTGAGAGATATTTCTCGACGGCATGTGAAGCCAAGTCAGGGGCCCATGGGTGGCTTTTAAACTCTGACACCAGGTTTGCCCCACGAAAAGAAGAAGTTACAAATCACACAATGTATTAACGTACTATATAAACATATTTCCGTGACAGAGGCCGACACAAGATGAATTTAAATGAAGTACGTTTTCAATATTGGCTCTTGTGATACAGGAACTTCTAGTACGAGAGCCAGGGCTACACAGATGTTTGTGTCTGAAATGAAAAAAAATATATTTATTTTCACTGCACTATCTAACATTTCTACTACGAGCAGCATTTAAAAGTTGTCGGTATCCGTTCCTCCACTAAATAAAGAAGGATATAAACACAGAATCATGACGATATAAGCTCCCAAAATGGCGCTGGTTCCCTATTCCCTAGTTAAAATAAACCCATAGTCACATCTAACGATAATTGGATCGTCAAACTATCGGAAATATCCTTTTTACTGTCAATATTCTCTTCCGAATCTGCGCGAACGAAACCATTAAAGTTCCGATTCTATCAGAGAATTTCTTGCATGTACAGCGGGAATTGAATGGCAGGCTACGGTAGATAAAAACTGGTGTTACTGAATTGAAAATGAAGAGAATTATCTGTGAAGAAGGTACGAGTTTTAAATTTTAAATTGTCACTCTATTTGTCAGAAGAATAAGGCGTCGCTCTACAGCAGTCTACATAGTTGTACAGCTTGACTATACAACTATGTAGACTGCTTTAGTCTGTCTCTTTAGTAGTGTCTCTTTTATTCTTCTTTAAGCTACGCTTGCCGGGGTTGGTTCGTGGATGAGTGACCATCTTTACTTACCAAGACAGTTCCGTGCCTCGGTAAGCACGTTAAGTCGTTGGTCCCGGCTGTCATTCGTGGCTCTTTGGCAGTCGTTACGGGTCGTCAGAAGCCCGAAAGACTGACAACAAGTCTTACCAAGGGGTATCGTATTACCCAGTTACTGGATTGTGGAGGACAGATAGGCAGTCACTTTATTTAAAATACTGGTATTCAGCTGCATCCGGTTATACCTACTGGAAGCCGACCCCAACTTAGTTGGGAAAAGGCTAGGCAGATTGAAACAGGCTATGATCCGTGTATCCGTACTAATATTATAAATGCGGAAGTAACTCTGTCTAGCTCTCACGCTTGAATACTTTCGACTCCACCCATTTTCATACAGCTCATACGCCATGCCGTCACACATATTGCAAGTTGACTCCAGGACCACCGGCATTAAGTTTGCGCTAAAGTTAACCCTCGAGGAGTGTCACCGGCATTAGCATTGAAACCTTTTTTAAATATACAACTGATTTTAGTTTCACAGTTTATAATGCCGAATTCGCTAAGAAAAACCTACATTTAAAATGAGCCCTCCGCGAGGGCTCCTGGCATCCTATATGTGACTTGAGTGATCCCGGCACGGATTTCAAGGAAATTTGGCACACAGGTAGACCATGACCTGCGCCCTAATTTCGTAACACTTTTTTAATCACAATCCGAGAGTTTTGAAGGATATTGCTAATCTATTGCTACATTAGTTTAAGCAATTTGTCTGCTCAACAACGTTAATAACGCAATGAACGTGATCAATAATATTGTCATTCTATGTGTTCTACTTTAGAGGTATGAGTAACAGGGTGTAAAGTTCTATAGAAAAGGGAGGATCCTCCGGCCAGACGGGTGTCGTACTGCCCATCGATTGATGTCGGGGAAGTTATATATAAATTATGCTGATCGCGCGGCAGACTCTGTTTGTGCGCTGTAAGATTTTGTGTGACCTCTGGTCTATGATGCTCGCATGTAGAGGATGCCTTCTTGTCACAGTTATGACGTGCCAGCAGCTGCTGACTATTTTTTTGTTTTGAGCTCGTGATTATATTTAAATCTATTGTGTTTTATTTTTTTGTTCTACTCGAGTTTAATACCTTTTTTATTATGCACGTGGTTTTTTGACAAATAAACTTATTTTTCTTCTTGATGCCGGCCACACTAAGATCACCGCTGGGTTAGGACTTTTTATCGGTAGTACGTTCCCGTGGGATAGTTTCCGATCTCCACGTGGGCAAAGCCACTGGCAAAACCTAGTATTTATATAAAAAAGGCAAGTATTTCCGCACATATCTGCTTAAAAAATGAACACCAATAACTTCCCCTGACCAAACGTCTATCGTTTAAAAACTCCCCCTACCTAAATGTCGAACAAAAACTTTTGCTCAAAACTGAATTTATAACTTCATAGTCCAACTTCTGTTTGTGGTCCATAGGTAACAATTTGAAATAGTTCACCGCAGTCACAAACGTTACTATGTATTTCAGCCTGGATTTAGTCTCGGTCTGTATTTAATACCGTTTGACTGTCTAAATGGATTTTGGACTTAGTTCGGGAGCCATACCTAGTAACTACACTTGAATGAGTCAACACATCCGCTATGCACTTTGTTTGTGAAATTCCGGAAGAGGTCGGCAGAGATGTATAACTACAACCACATTTCACCAGTAATGTTTAAGTTTATAGTTTATCTTTCCTAAAAACTTAGTTCTACTTTACAATGGTTATGTGGCAACAAATTCAATTAAGGTAAAGAAATTAGCGTCTGTAGCTGAACTAGGCATGCCTGTATTTCGGCTATCAGCACCATTCCCCTCGGGTATTATAATACAAGAATAGGTGTCAAGCAATAGAGGCATAGTTAAATCAATACTACAGAAATACAGATTACTAGTTGTTAAGTAATCTAGATATGTAAAATTGTAAATAGATAAATACATAATCTTAATCTAATTAATTAGATGGATTGAGTGTAGTTTATTTGTATACAGGTACAGTTTAGAAGTCCCATCATGAGGGGGGGCGTGTTTATTGCTATCAATCAGGCACAAATCCAGACTCCGGGCTGCTACTGAGAAATTCCAGATGTAAGAACCCAGTAACACTCTTCCCGACCTGGGAATCGAACCTAGAATCCATGCTAAGCAGTAGCGCTTGTTACTATTAGACCAATGAAGCAATAATATCAGATTATAATATTCTGATTTTATCTGACACACACAAAACATCAGAATAGGATAGAAAGTCACTCCCATTCTCATTGAAATCTAATACACACTCTAAATTAGGGACCAAAACTCTCTCAACACACATTCCCCTCATTCAATACTTCCAGAAACATGCTTAAGTCCAGACAAATGTCTTCTAAAATAGGAGTCCATTTCCTAAAAACCCCCAGAGAAAAGGACCTCCTTTTATAATAAAGGATCCTCTTAAATGGACTTGAGAGACTTACCCCAGTTATGTCAACTGAATATTTTCTCGTCAGGGTCACCTTTTGACAAGCATTCCGACCCATTACAGAACTTAAGTAGGGTTTAACTGTTTGTTGAATAATAATGTTTACAGTTAATTTATTTACGAATAGTTTTGTTGTTTTGTTTCGCGATGTTGACTATACTGTGTTCATTTTATTGTTACTTGTTTATCCGCGTTGAAACCTACGATATCGCAAAATGTATTATACTGTTCAGCCGTAACAAATAAACTCACTTTCGTATTTAAAAAGCTTTCGCCCGCGGCATCGGCCGCCTGGAGGTCTGTAATTATTCCACGGGAACGTACTACCACGATAAAAACTATCCCATATATTAATTCAAATTATAAACTATCTGTGTGCCAAATTTCATCCAAATCCGTTTAGCCGTTTTTGCGTGATTGAGTAACAAATAAACATACCAACGTTCACATTTATAATAATATAGTAGGATAGTAGGATTAGTAGAATAGTATTCGTTATGATAGTACTCGGCAATAGTGTACGTGGAAGATATTTTTAAATCGGATGAGTAGTTTCGGAGATTACCTCCTACATCCAAACTAACAAAACTCTCCTCTTTACAAGTAAAGAGCGAGACACTTCGTGAAATTGTTACCACTGATTTGCGGTTGGCTGTACCAAAACGGTTCTTTTGCATGTGTCAGATCAATCAACAAATACTGATTGTGACGCGGATGCGATACTCGAATAAAACCAATATTTGAATGGCCTACGGATAGTGTTGTTCTGGGTAAACAGAGACCTATTTATCTATGTGTTTGTCTATGTGCACTATGTACACTAGTCGAATATCAACGGCAGTGATATAGTTTTAAAAGAAACTTTAATTAAAAGCTGTATAGTAATTAGGAGGTCTGCTCGGTGAGAGCGATAGAGACGGAATGGCTTACGAACTATTGGTACTTACATAATTATTTATAAAAAAAAAAGACGTGTGGCACTCGGGGACTGCCCCGGAAGCTATTGCATAGCATTTTTTATCAACTTACGCAATTGTAAAATATTAACAGCACCCTAATTACGTAATGCATTTTCAATTTTAAATTGAAACCAATTGAAAAAGATTGCCAGTCCATTGCTTCATAAGTTCGACAAAAATAATCTGCTCAATTTTTTTTGTCGAACTTATGAAGCAATGGACTGGCAATCTTTTTCAATTGGTTTCAATTTAAAATTGATCGTGCATTGCGTAATTGGGGGGCCGAATACAAGAAATAGCAATGATGACATTGACAGGAACTGTTATTCACATTTATAGTTTTTAAAACTTGACATAACGTAATGGCCGGGAACATCAAACTAATAAAAAGGTTTTAATTTAACTATTAATAGTCAAGGATCATTCGTCTAAGTAAATTTGAACTTTATTGTCAAACAGTTAAACATAATTTTCAATACAACACTCTCGTATCATTCGTTTAAGTAAATTTGAACTTTGTTGTCAAGCAGTTAAACATAAATTTCAATACAACACTCTCGTATCTTTCGTCTAAGTAAATTTGAACTTTGTTGTCAAACAGTTAAACATAATTTTCAATACAACACTCTCGTATCATTCGTTTAAGTAAATTTGAACTTTGTCGTCAAGCAGTTAAACATAAATTTCAATACAACACTCTCGTATCATTCGTTTAAGTAAATTTGAACTTTGTTGTCAAGCAGTTAAACATAATTTTCAATACAAAACACTCTTTTCTTAGGTAGTATTTTCGTTACGAAATTTCTGGATTAGGTCTCCACGCTCAAGGCCCGCGATAGAAGCTATGCAATAGCTTAAAAAAGTTAATCTATTTAATGACCGATATTTCTGAAATGGACCACCAGGCTAGTTGAGATAAAAGTTAAGAGCGTTTATTCTGAAAGTGGGCAACGGCGCAAATAGATTTGACTGTTTTGATTAATTTGGCAATATTACTGTATGGAAATAAGAAATGTGGCTAACTAGCGAACTAGAATATTGATCATGAAATGCAATAGTTAATATCGTAACACCGAATATTCAGTTTTAGATGTAAAAAAGTATTTGGTTTTCCAAATACCTATTTTCCACCTAAAACGGGTACAACATCAAATTCAGTGTTATAATTGCAATTAATTATTAATATTCTAGTTAGTTAGCCACATTTCTTATATCCATACAGTATTATTTCCAAATTAATCGAAACAGGTAAATATTTCACAGCTATTTACGACGTTGCCAACTTTTAGGATGCACCCTCTTAAGAGATGTTTAAAAGCCAAAACTATGTGGTTATACAGACGCAAAGTTTATAAATAAGAGCGTTCATGTCGGGATAGTACGAGTCCTTTGTAAAAGTGCATTTTTAGGCTGGGGGTTGCCAGTTTAAAATAAAAAGAAAATGAAAACACAAAACGATTATCCAAACAAACAAAATCCATAGCCCAGACATAATTATATGAATCGTTGTCACTTCAAACATTTCAATTACAAGCGCCACTAGAGCTGTGCCACGTCACTACTCTAAAAATAGAGCTACTATTACACGCATGTCCGCATATCCATTCCATTCCTTTCGTTCCGTTCAGTAATGCGTGTCTGTCATGCGTGTGAACTGGTCACTCATGGTATTCGTTCGTTCACGAGTTCATTCACTCCTTTACCTATAGTTATTTTAATTCGGGCGGCAGCAAACAAACAGCAACCTTATTTTAACAACGATAAAGATTATTGTTGTTTTGATAAACTTGTCACTGGCAGCAACCCAACAGCAATTTTATTGTTATGAAAATCATTGTGATTTTTACAGTGATGCAAAATCAGAGGAAAGATAACTATGAAAAGACTGTAAGTATATGGATTTCGGCGTACAATTGATATGAAAGATGCTAGGTACGAATATTTTGTGGACATTCAATAGAATATTGTGTCATCTTGGATTTGAAATGTATTTACCTATTCTTATCCAGAAAGGGTGTAATCATAGTGGGTGTGTTCTCGTTTCACTCGCTTACATTATTGATGTTTTTTAAAATGCGTTTCTTCTTTTTCGTGTGGTGAGTGAGTAACCTGGTGCTAGTCTTTATGTCGCCCATGGGCTTCACATGCCGTCAAGAAATATCTCTCAGGCGGATTTCCTCACAACGTGTTTCTTCACCGTTTACAAAGCAAGTCATAAATACAACACGCAAATGAATCCGAAAAGTCAGAGGTGCGTGCCTTGGGTTCGAACTCGAGACTTATGACTTGGCAGTCTAACGGTCACACCACTAAGCTATGATCACTGCTTCGGTTATATTATCCAAATCAATTAATTAGTTTCAACCATTAAAGGTTATCAATAGAAAATAAAATATGTTATTCTTTTATTTCATTTAAATACATATTGTGGTGTCTTGGTTTAGGTTAGGTATGTACAATAAAACACTGTTTCCAATATCACTGCGCTAGACGTGCTATCGCAATGACTGCTCAGAGTAGACTGCCGAGCACGGTACAAAGCTCCGCACTCCCTCCACCGTGCAGCCCCCACCATAGCACGCATAACTTATTTATTAGACGTCACATCTCTTCTTTACAAAATATAAAAAAAAAACAATAATACAATTATTTGCTTTTAGAATCAATCAATCAATATTAACACATTAACTAGTCATCAAGTTAATTTCTCACTTATAGAAATCTGTTACATTCATAGACATCACACATATTATTTACATTTATAAATATTTCTTAAAAACAGATATTAAAAAAAAACATTTAAAAATATAAAAAAATAATATATTATTATTATTCTAATAGAACAATGGTTATGTTAAATTATTTGTCTGTAATCATGTACAATATTTGCATTTGTTACATAGCCAGCGTCAGACAGCATCTGTCTGGCATTATTGCTGAAATCAACCTTCTTGGCGCGGCCGTGAGGCATAGACGATTCTATATTTTAATTCGATTTTAGTTCCTTTTAACCCAGGTAGTGCGTCACTAAATGTAACAAAATTATTACTCAACCTATCGTAATTTACTACTTCCATAGGCCTCCCAAGTTAAAACTAGAAACACCTTACAACTACATAATGCTTCATTGACTTCATTCTATCAGTCACCAGTGCATTCATTCTGCTGCCTCTGACTTTGAATCATTTGTTCATTCAAGCGTCCAGCCATTCATGTATAGTCCATTCATTCACTCGTTCTTTCATGCATACTAAGACACGTTCGTTCGTAAACTACGCTCTAGTACCCGATGATGCATCGCGTGGCGTTTATTTATTTATTTATTTATTTATTTATTTATTTATCATAAGCACACCAACAGCACAGTCACTTACAATTCAAATAAAAAATCTTATAGAATTAACATTTTAGTAACCATGCAAATGACAGGTATGCATGACATTCACACATGAAAAATTAGAGACAAAGAACAAAATAAAGTGTGTCTACAACAAAATAAGTAGACCTAAATCTACAACACTATAAAAATAAACCAATTTGAGCCAGATAGACAGGCAGCCATCAATGATGGGTCAGTGCAATGGGCCATTACACTGTTTGAACAGGGAGCGTCTGTATGAAGCGAAAGTCATGGCGAAAATATCAATAGGGTAATCCGTCAAGTTGGACCTTTCATTATATTGCCTTGCCATACGTGTAAGGGGGCTATTAAATGTAGTATTTAAGGTGGATGTAGGTAATTCAAAAATACGATGATGACGCTTACTACGTTGGCTAGGCCTAAAGTTAAAATAGTTTATTAATTGTGCATCAATGGAACCGTTTATAATCTTATGAAGTGTGAGTAAGTCCGAATGGTTACGTCTTTCATTTAAGCTAATCATATTAAAGTGCCTTAACCTGTCATTGTAATCAGGTATAGCTTTTCGAATCCCATTCTTCATACATAAATACCGTACAAAACGGGCCTGAACAGATTCAACATTATTAGTATATGTTGAATAATAGGGAGACCAAATAGTGGAACAATATTCCAAGGAGCTTCTTACTAGGGCGTTGTAAAGTAAAATAATGCTACTACAATTACGAAAAGGTTTCGACATACGGATTATAAAGCCAAGCATTTTTTTAGCCTTAGTCACTATGCTATCTATATGATCGCGGAAAGATAAAGATGAATCAAAGAGTTATCACAGCAGAATTTCCTTGCGAAGAGGGGTACTACTATTTTGGTGTAGGCATGTACCTATTTATTTATATATATATACAGGGTGGCAGGGACATCGACGCGAAAGCTGTTACCATGGATTCAGTACGTGATTCTCAACCCCCCTGCAAATCTAAATCTGCTAAATTAAATAAAAATCTGCTGTTCCGTACATTTTAACCGCGTAGGTATTGCACTTTTGTATGAACAGCAGTTTTTTTTTTTGTGAAAGCTTGTGTAGGCGCGTTCAGCAGTTTTTGGGATGGGTAAAAAATGCTAAACTCGTGTCAGGCGTCAGGCGTCAGGACACGTGACCTGATCAAAAATTCGTAAGACGGAGGGAGAGTAGAATTTGTTGACAGCGCACTCTGTTTTATTTTTTTGGAATTGTTTTAATGGAGCTAAAGCTTTTGTTCTTGTACTGACAGCAAGCCACATAAATTCCTGACATTTTCGTTAGATGGCGTTACTTAGTTTTCACTTCAATCGGCAGTCTCCAAAGACTGCCCCGCATGTTTTTTTTTTTTAATAACCGTCGAGCAGTTTCAACGCAGGGCGGTTCTGAATCATATACAGAATGCATGGTAACAGTTTTCACGTCGATGATGCCACCCTGTATATTTTATTGTACACAAGGCTCGATATTACAACAATAAAAAATTATACACTACAAAATATACAATGGGCAGACTTATCGCTTACAGCGATCTCTTTCAGGCAACCTTGAAATGAACTGTGATTCATGTCATGGACAAAATGTCCGTAAATGGAAATGATGTTAGTACGAGAATAGATCATGCTGGTCATGCAGTAGTAAAAACCTAGATGTTTGCTTGTCTGCGATATTTAAGTCTGTAATCAATAATCATACCTACGATGACGGAAGGAAGAAGATTGGGGCAGGGTTTCATTATAAAAAAGACAAAAAAAAAATTGTCGACGTGATTACTATGTGTCATCATGTCAAATAACAGCTTTCTAGTGGTGGAACTATTAGGGTTCCTTGTTGACTACAGAACCCTAAAAAATAGCTAGAAAATAAAAATTATTTGTGGCTGAATGAACTGAGTGCATCAGACGCGCTTGAGTAAGTACTGCAGTTCATGGAAGCTCTTTTCATATATATTATGCTAAAGCTTGCTAAAGCTTCTATAACATAATGCAAGTTTCTTGCATATGGCATGAAATAAAAATAGAGAACACACAAATGATATGTCGTGAAAATTGCGTGCATAACTGCATACTTTCATTCACAATCCGAGGGTTTTAATACAACGGAAATAATGCCATGAACGTGGCTAAACTGTCAAAATGAATGGTATTGTGATTAATTGCCAATGTGTGTAGTACCCCACATCATTTCACATAATGCATATTAATAACTGTCGCGCCAAAATAATTAAAAATATTAAATTAGGGATCTATTTAAGTGTAATTTTCTAAAATGAGAAGCTCGTGGCTAAGCTACCGAGACTCCTCCGTGCCTCGGAAAGCATGAAGCTGTTGTTCCCGGCTGTCATTCGTGGATCTTTGACAGTCGTTACGGGGTCGTCAGAAGCCCGAAAGTCTGACAACCAGTCTCTTACCAAGGGGTATCGTATTACCCAGTTACTAGGTTTTTTAGGTCTGATAGGCAGTCGCTCCATATAAAATTTTGGTATTCAGCTGCATCCGGTTAGACTGGAAGCCGAACTTAACATAGTTGGGAAAAGGTTAGGCAGATTTTATGAAGTGAAATTTTCAAAAAAAAAAAATATGTCGTGCAGAATTGGGCACTACCGGCAGAAGTGAAAACTAAGTAACTTTTTGATACAACGTAACGCCATCTAACGAAAATGTCAGAAATTTAATGTGGCTTGCTATCAGTACAAGAACAAAAGCTGTAGCTTCATTAAACAAAAATTTTAAAAATAAAACAGAGTGCGCTGTCAACAAAAAAGTGCTCAATGCGCCTTCGGTGACGATTACGCGAGTTCCATGATTTCTGTTCACTCAAAAAGCGCCTAAAGAAATTTTCACTTCAAAAAAATACCTTTACGTTTACAACCATATTCCTTCCGACTTGGTAGGTATCCCTTTCAGAAATCAAATCTAAACTCATATGTTTTCCCTTCCACGAAACGCAACCTCCCGGAACGTTATCACATTACCCTTTACGCATAGATATCACTTGTATACCCACAAAGCCAATAAACTGCGTGCCTGTCGCATTTCAACAGGCTATGGTATTCCTGACTTGCGTATCAACTGCTGTGTTTACGAATAGAAACAGTCTTTTTATGTTATCGCAAGATCGAGGCTATTTACATTCTGTAGGAAAATAATTAGCAATCATTCAGAGAGGGAACTACAATATAGTCAGGCATTAGGTGGATATCCATTGAAGAAGACGAAGAATATACTCAGTCTTTATGCATCTATTGGAGTTCGTACGTATTGTGTGTTTTGCACACAAATCTATATTATAATAATAATTATTAAACAGTATTGAGTGTGCAAGTCACCCCCTGCCATTCTATCTGCGTATATTTTGTATAAATTAGTCAGACACATTTATTTATTTATTTTTAACATAAAACGGCCAAGGCCAATACATATTACTCAAACACATTATTAGAGTACAGTAAACAAAAGTATACAACTACTCGACAGTCATACGCTCATCTCACAATACTCCAGAAATACAGACAAGATCTTCTTCCACTCATCCGCGAACACATTACAGTCAGTCTAAGCGTCCAACGTTGAGCGTTGAGCGCAGAGAGTGTGCGAGGGACAGGAGACTGGGCTCGAGGGACGGTTCGACTCCAAGGTACGGCAAACAATCTATGCCTCCTGCCACGGTTATAGTTTATCGGAGGAAAAGATGGGACAGTTCAAAAAGACATAGTCCTTCCATACTTTAAGGTCTACCTAATCAACTATAGCCACCCAAACCCACAGCCTAATGTGATTTGTTTCAAAGTTCTGCAATAGTCCTGCACCAACCGGGGGTTGTCTTTGCGTGCACTTGCATTGTGCATACAGGGATATTCATCAGTTCGTACCTCCACATCATTTAAAATTGTGTAAGGGGCCTCTGCGAGTTGGCTTGAGGCCCTCGTACGCCTTCTAAAGGTCGGAGATACCAGGGTTTTGAGATATGTAAAAGACATTTTAAAATTAAACATTAAGTTGCTGTTGGGTGAAGATTTGTATTATTTACCTCATGGCTAGTCCAGCTTTAGAAACGACAATACAATAATTATAGTAAAATTACAACAACAACATAACAAAACAAAACAAAATGCCGATTGCAGAATTGAACTACATACTTTTGTAACAAAATAATAGTATGAAAAATCTGTGCGCCGCATCTGTGCAAGAACAGGTCATTGCTCAGCGAATTGCCATGACTTCGGACGAACCTAATGTCAACAGCGCTGGTTTTCAGCAATTACCTATGGAATGACATATTGACGTCCCCTGCGTGCACATTAAAATCTGGTAACTATTATTCTTCCTTCACTGAAATATGAACAATCCATAAGTAACTACATTGATACACCATGGTAATTGCACACTGTATGCGTATCATCATCGATGGCATGGCGGCCATTTGCATTACGGTACGCGTCAAGGCATGGGGTTGGCAGCAAATAAGCTAATTTGTACAGCTTGATCAGTGTTATAAATTTCTTACTATTATTTTAGTGGGATGATATTATAACCTAAAGTAAAATATTAAAAACGAGAATGAGCTAAAAAAATACCATAAAATAAACTGACAGGGTTCCAGATACAAAAACTTGCCTTCTATTTTTATAGCGCAAAGAAACTTGGCGAAAGGCATACAATTTGAACAGTTCTTACAAAGTTTAACCCTATTTCATACAGAATGCACAAGAAATTGTGAAACAAAAATCCTTTAGGAACTCGCGGCAAAGATGTCACAAGATATCATTTATCTTTCTAAAAGATAAAGTCTAGCCCTGCCTTATTTATCTTTTAACTGGATAATGGCTTGAAACACATTATTTATCGAGATTTCTGTGGCTTGAGTAAGGAAGTGAACTTCAGTTTTTGTTACAGATGAGAAATAGTTTTTAAAATAAAAACATGCTATAAATACCAGGTCCAAGTGCAATTGGGTTTTTAATTCCATACCTATGAATTGAATTGTTTTTGAGTTAGCTTCAGTAATACGTTTTTAATCCACTTTGTGTGTGTCGAATGATGATGTTATAACTTCCAGCCACACTGTTATATATTTAAGCAGGTAATGGTAGCTTTACGAATTTGTGTAGGGTAGGTACCACAAATAATAAAGTGAAAAATTAAAAAACTTATTACAAAAATAGTAACCATCTTGCAAAAAACACTACAAACTGAAAATAACTTTAATTTCGGAAGTAAGTGGCAAAAAAACTTCAGAAATTAATGCTACGCTACTATGGCAAAGATTTTAGAACGTCTAAACTATTTTCTCCTTTCAACTTAAAACTACTGACTACCCACCCAGCTATTCCTCAAGTTTCCGCAACCAATCTACATAAAATCTCGCTACATTTCACAAATGCAGTGAACGACATCTCAAGGTTCCTCCAACCCTTTTAGAACGTTCAACTCAACAAGATTCCGTGGGACGCAAGCAGCTGTTACCTCTGAATTATAACTTGGTATATGTATATTGTATAGCTACATATGTATTTAAAAATGGAAGGAGGGTGGAGAAAGATTTTGTTAGGAGCTGCGTTTTCTGGTCTGCATTTTCTGATTTTGAATCGTGTGCACCACCTTATAAGATTTGTCAGTTGTGGTTTACAGATTTATTTTCTAAGGACGATGTTTGCGACTGTAAAAGCATATTGAATTGTTATTTTACACTTTAATATAATACTAGTATAGACTAGTATTATAAAAAAAAAGAATTTTGTGAGTTTGGGGGTAATTTCCGGAACCACAGCTCCAATTTAAAGAAAAATAGAGATGTTAACTTTTTTTTTTTCAGATTGATTATTAAAAAATATTTGACACGTATTTTTTCTTTTTTTACGTCAGCAAGAGATTACAGAAATACATTGAGTAACATTATGGCATGCCGTCACTCTCCGATAATTTTATAATGCGCTTTTTCTAAACCATTTTTATAATTAATATGATAAACCAAAAAATACATTTCAATAAAAAAAAAAATATTTGTCTGTCGGACTAGTTTTTTTTTCCCAGTCAACATCCCAATTTTTTTACTGCTCAGAACTTGTGCTCAAAGTGTCGTGAACAGAATACCGTCTTTACATGTAAATTCCACCCGTATACACGAAGCCGGGGGATAATAATTATCATAGACTTACAATTAATAAAAGAACATCGCCCAAAACTCCAAGCCCTGAAAAGACTTGACTATGACTTCATGGTCTGAAATCGATAACGTGAGAATGTAAGCGACAGTATTCAATGTTCGTTTCTCCGCAGGTTTTTATTATGCAAAAGACAATTACTTACAAGCATTATCAGTTTACGAGACATCACAGAAATCCACATCATTTACATCGAAATGAAACGGTACCCTGCTCACCGCTATCTAACCCTTCGGGGAAATATACAGGATTGATGTTATAGTTATGTACATAGATCGTTTATTTGGTGTAGGTACACAAAAGACATAACACAACATACAAAAGCACGATTAAATAATAACTAATTACATGAGGAAATAGCTGCAAGCTGCCAATACATAAACAAAAAACCGGTCAAGTGCGAGTTGAACTCGCGTGGAGAGGGTTCCGTACGATGAATATGTTATATATACAGGGTTATTTGTAAAACACCAGCAACCTCTTAAGGAGTCATTGTACTCATCATTATGAACAACTTTTACTATGGGACCAAACCTGAAATCGCGAAATAAAAATCAGCTGTTCCACACATTTTGACAAGATATGAGAACTAAATGTAGGGAACAGCAGATTTTTTTTTCGCGATTTTAACTTTGGTCCTATAGTGACACATGCCATAAATTCGCTAGAATTGTGAAAAGAGTCACATAAGGCATTCAAAATTATGATTTAAAAAATATTTTTGCGTAACTGTTACTAGGCAAACAGGTAAAATTTGCTTTTTCACTCTTGCGAAGTAAAATCTATCTTCTATCTCTATCTTGCATAGCGTAAACCGGATGGAAACAAATCATTTTTTTTGTCGAGACAAAAAGTCGATAAAAAAATCCACAGGGCATGAGATGTTAAGGGGTCTGAAAGGATAGCAGATGACCCCTTCAGTCGACCATTTCAATTTGGCACACGATGCACCAAACACCCTGTATAACATATTCATCGAATGGAACCCTCTCCACGCGAGTTCAACTCGCACTTGACCGGTTTTTTTTTTAACTAAATACTATTTTATTTTGTACTTTTTAGTCTAGTATATTCATTTAATTTAAAAAAAACAACGAAGTTTTGACTTACCCGGTTTACTATAAGTAACCACTAAAGAAATCAACTATCCACCTCCTAGGTCCATCATCAGACCCTCGACACCAAGTGCAATATAATGGACTCATCAAACCGAATCATACGAGCCCAAATTCCAGGGGTTTACTAATACCACTAAAGAGTTCCACTATACACCTCCTGGCTCCATCACCAGACCCTCGACACCAAGTGCAATATATTGGACTCGACAAACCAAGTCATATGAGGTCAAACTTGAAAGGTTAACTAGTAGCCACTGAAGAGTTCCACTATCCACCTGCTGGCTTCATCATCAGACCCTCGAAACCAAATTGCAATATGACTCGTCAAACCAAATCATTTGAACCCAAACTCGAGGGCTTTACTAGAAGCCGCTGAAGAGTTCCACTATCCACCTTCTGGCTTCATAATCAGATCAGCTCCAAGAGATACTAAATTATTGTATTGTCATCGAACCTCGATAAATCTATAAAGTTTGAACGAAACGTTTACCTAGGACAAACTGTCCAGTGAAGTAGGTTCAATTTCGAGAATAGGGTCAATCGTGGAATCCGACTCCACTGGGCAGTGTTCGGGAAGCTCCGCAATATCTTCTCGTCTCACATACCGCAGTCGGGTCCAGTGCGTGTTGCCAGTGATGACCTATGGAGCTGAAACGTAATAGCTCGCAATGGGCCTCCTTAGAAGGCTTAAGGTCGCCCAAAGGGCAATGGTGCTGTGCTTAGAGTTTCCATGACGACGTGATCTAATCAGAAATTAAGAGATCAGCAGGAGAACCAATGTAGCCGACATAACCCGAAGAATTGCCAAACTTATATGGCAGTGGGCAGGGCACATTGCTCGCAGAACAGATGGCCGATAGGCCTGGGGCCGAAACGTTCTGGAGTGGCAACCGCGTACCGGAAGAGGAAGAGGAACTGATAACTGGAAATCTCTGTTTCTATGAAAATCGGTCTAATTTGGTATTTTTCAAAAATCTTCTTAACAAATTTTTTTGACCTTTGTATCTTTTAAATAAAGGAAATAAAATAATTAAATGTCTAATGGATCATCCCTCTGACGCATTATTTTGCTCATTGGAAACAGGCTAAATGGGGAACCATTTAGCCTGTTACAATGGTGCACGAGCTAAAACTGCCATCGGATTACGTCCTGTTTTAGGCTGAAAAATCCAGTTGTCTCCAACTGGCGGCAATTGGTTAAAATCTCCTACAGAAATAATAGATTTACCAGCAAACAGGATGTCAGGATGGAAAATTTGCTGTAATCTGCGATTAATATGATTGAATGTCCTACTTCCCAACATATATATTTCGTCTAAAATGATTAATTGAAGTTTACATAGCTCACTAGCTAATGTGTTAACAGTGCCTACCGACAATGCCGGCATAGTACTAGCGCACCGTGAAATCGGCAAACAGAATGCATCGCGGAAGGTACGAGAAGTGAAGGATGCCTCGCCTAAGTACACGTTGGGCGACCTCGTTGAACGTGTACTTGGGGCCTTAGTCGAACTAGCAGTAGCAATAAATTATCCCAAGAACTAACTTAACGTTGTAGTTGCAAAACATATTTTCCCATACATTCCAACCGCAAATATAATATTGAGAGATTTACCATGTTATTTTAAGACCATAGACTTCTTATAGGTTTTCCTGTAATCTATGAGTAAAGAACTATTCTCTGTATTTTTTTCATAATTTTAGGTCAGTAGTTTCGGAGACAAAGGGGGGGGAATGGTCAATTTTTATCTATTTTCGTAAATATCTCTAAAAACATATATTTAATCACTACGAAAAAAAATATATTTGAGATCCTTGTAACGATTCCTTTCATTTGATATGTCATACGGTACAATAAACAAAACATTTTTTTTTTATTTTCTTCTTTGCCCCCCAAAAGTAACTCTCATGTTCAAAATTCATTTGTTTTCGTTACACGTCCGTGTTTGGGTCACAGAAATACATATGTGTACCAAATTTCAAGTTAATCGGTCCATTAGATTGAGAGCAAATTGGCTGTGACAGACGGACAGACAGACACACGAGTGATCCTATAAGGGTTCCGTTTTTACCTTTTGAGGTACGGAACCCTAAAAAAGGCGTGTGGCACTCGGAGACTGTCGTGGTAAAGCTATTGCATAGCCGTTTTTATCAACTTATGCAATTATAATACAACCAATGCCACCTAGAGGCGAGTTGCTGAACTAAAGAGACAGGGGTGTTAGGTTAGGTTATTTTCGTTACGGAATTTCTGGATTCGGTCTCCACGCTCAAGGCCCGCGATAGAAGCTATGCAATAGCTTAAAAAAGAGAAGAAAAGAGATTGTGATGACGCTATTGGTATGATACACTTGAAAATAATGAATCAACTAACATACAAAGTGCGGTGTGCGTCTCAAGATTGCAACTTGTGAGTCCAGCTCAGCACGTGTCAGGCAAATATACCTGACGCTCATATTTTGCAGGATTCCTGCAGTGACATACGGACGTCGAGTAGATGAGATAAATACAGATAAGCGAATTATTGGTGTTGTGATGATGTTACATCGCATCGGCCAACATATCCACCGCAAAAACGAGAGAAAACATCCAAGCAAGTTAGCGCCTGTTCACACGATGTGTTGGAGCGCCGCATCGCAAAGATTTTCTCGCATTGGCGGTCACACGGGCGATGCGGCGTTTGTCACGTTGCTAGGGCCAAGCCACACGGTGCGGTGCGGTGCGGCGCCGCACCGCAGGTCATATAGTATGGCGCACCGGACGGCGCCGTACGGCGCCGTGTGCCATACCATACATTTTTGTATCTAGGACGCCGCAGCGACACCGCTCCAGCGCCGCGCCGCCGTCTTGTGGCCTGGCCCTTACGCCGCAACGGCGCCGCACCGCAGAGATTACGCCACATCAAATTGGCGGTCTCACAGTGAGAGTGAACGGTGACGCTCAAGCGTCGCAACGCGTACACGTCTCTCCACCTCAACTCGCGGGTTACAAGCCCGGTGTACGTACGATGTGACGCCGAAAGGCGCACCGTGTGGTACACCATGTGTATTTGTATGTAGGACCCCGCAGCGACATCGTTCCGGTGCCGCGCTACAGCTGCAAAGCATCATGTGCATCGTGTCTTTTTCTTCTTCTTATTTTGGTGTACACTATCGTATTTTATATCTATCTCTCTTGCTTCATAAAAATACCTCTACCTTGCATAAATAACATCTTATATCAGTTATTTAATAACCCAAAAATCTCCGACTTGGTATTATGCCCCGCCGCCAAATAGTTGGTTGAACATAATTTACAATTTGCTGGTTTTACATAGTTTTATCGTAGTTTTAGGACGAAGTTAAAGTGTGGTTTTATACTTTGAGTCTTGGGACGAAAAGTTAAATAAAGATTAGGTAACTTTGGTGGGTACGAAAGGGGTTAGCACCCACAAATTGACATATCTCGAGCCTCACAGACTCACAGTAGACGTAGAAAAAAAAAAAAAAGGGTGCCAGCCCTTTTTTTATTTTTTCTACATTATTTATGCACTTCGTTGTTTTTAGGGTTCCTTAAAAGGAAAAACGGAACCTTATTTGATCACTTTTTTGTCCGTCATTCACAGAGATTGTTCTCGAAATCTATGCAACGAACGTAGGAATTTCAATTTTGGCATAATAATAAGTCTCGATGGCGTGAACGCAGATAGCCAAAGAGGAAAAAGGAAAAATAAATCATCAATCCACGGTACACAAGCTTATATAAAAACTGTGAGCTGTTATAATATTCCAGTAATGACGGAAAAAATCGGTGTACCTAACAACTGTAACGACATATTGGAAAAAGAAACTTCACCAAATGACCTCCTCGTATTTTAAAGTCGGTTAAAATGTAAACTCAAACGAACCAACGTTCCCAAATCGACACTCAGACCAAAATTCAAAAAAGGAATTAATTACCCTTACAAAGTATCTCAACGAATTTCCAATTTTAAAAACACTTCGGCTCCCATAAAATGTAGTCTGTTCGTCTAAACATTTTTAGACGAGCTCCATCCTTCTTAGCTCAGACCAAAATATATTGGTAAGCGGAATTTAATAAAACCAAGTTGTGTGTGTTGGAACATCGCCAGGGACAGATGGTGGGACATTAGAAAAACATGATACCGGTGTATGTAATAAGTTAAAGGTTTTTTGGAAAACATGCTGATGCAGGGTTTGTGACAGGTTGCAGGTATAGATAAGGTTAGGGATTTTCTTTGAAAGATAAAGTAAGAAATGAAATTGGGTTGGGTTTAGAAACGTGCCAGCCTCGCTAGAAAGAATGTGAGGTTACTTGGAGGTTCTAGAGGGTCTCCTGAAACCTCTACAACCATTGTCTTTTGCCGGAGACGCATTAAAACAAAAAGTTTTTTTGTTTTTTTTTTGTTGGTACCACTTTTTTTGTTTTTTTTTTGGGCCACTTAGGTATTTACGGATGCAAGAGCGAGTCTGCTCGCTCTCTAGACCCCGCCATCTCCTTTGAACCTAACCTGTTTGAGTCGGGGTCCCCAAGTCCCGAGCTCGCTTCGCTCGGTGCAAGATCGAGCGAAGTGAGCTCGGGACTTGGGGCACCCCGTACAGGTTCCTTTAAACCCTGCATCCAGAAATAAGTGCGTCGTTAAACGTCGACGACGGCTTATTTAAAAAAAATAAAAAACGTGTAGGTAACATTCTTTTTTTTCTTTTAAATTTGGAAGACGGGGGACAGGGTGTTGTCGCGCAGCTTAGGCCTGTGGCCAGCAGTGAACTGCGACAGGGTGAGTTAATTGATTGAGGGACCTCGTGGAAAGGTATGTCTGCAGACAAGAAGCCATGTAAGCGGTTTGCCGATCTTCATTCATGCATGTTGAACTATGTTTATACACCCTTTTGATAAGTGAAAATTTCTTTAGGCGCATTGAGCACTTTTTAGGATGGGTAAAAAATGTTAAACTCGCGTCAGGCATCAGGCGTCAGGACACGTGACCTGATCGAAAATTCGTGAGACGGGAGAGTAGAATTTGTTGACAGCGCACTCTGTTTTATTTTTATGGAATTGTTTTAATGGAGCTACAGCTTTCGATCTTGTACTGACAACAAGCCACATAAATTCCTGACATTTTCGTTGGATGGCGATACTAGTTTTTACTTCCATCGCCAGTCTCCAAAGACTGCCCCGCTTGTTTTTTTTTTTTGGGTCGGAAATCATCAAATTACTTCTCCGCTCTGGACGGAGCGGAAGGGCGTGTCAGACTCTTACTGACTAAAACCCACCCGTGTTCCTTCATTTGCCTATACGTTGCCAGGGGCCACGGTCTCCGCTTAGGACTTTCCCGCAAATGTTTATGCACCCTTTAGTTAGTTAATTGACTAAGGCCTGCGGAAATCCATTATTATATACAATAGACGACGTAAGTAACCTAATCCGCTTAACTGTTCTTAGAGAGTCATAAATAACCCTAAAAGAAATCGACACGGTCGTGTTTCACCTCTCAACGAGGCATCCTCAAGATGACGATTGACTTATTGCGAACCCGGACACGAGGTGTTGCCACGACAAGCGCCGAACACAAAGACCCTTACAGTTACTCGAATTAATGTCTAGTTCCGCCTTATACAATAATCCCCTTAATTCAGAACTTACATACTTTACATTTATATAAACCTCTTATAAATATAGCTGTACGCCGCAGCATGTTGTGTTGCAGGTGAGCTATAAAAACGAAGATATCTTTTACGTTCAAGATGTCTCCTTGTGTATAAGAACTACAAATAAAAAGAATTTACCGGCGGAAAATCTTAGGCCTTTTTCTTTTAGTAGTTGTCACAGGTAATCGTTTCGAAACATTTAAAATCGTGGTAATAATGGAACTTTATCCCACACCATAGTTATCTTTGGCAGGCGTAAACGCAATAGTTAACGTTTACGGAGTTCTATAATGACGAACTAAGCAATTTTATAATTGCCTAATATGACACGAATGCGTGGTCATTGTCATACGGCATAGAAAATGAAGAGAAGCGCAATGACACAACGATTGGAATTTATTAAAAAATATGAAGCAATTATAATAATTGAGTAATCAAAAATATATTTCTGCCTCCAAATAAGACGTTTTTGTTATTATTAAAATACCAACGTACGTTGATATTTAATACATATATTTTGGATTGGAAATCAAAGTAAAAGGTTAGTTTACCGTTAATTGGTTTTGGTAACCACCAGGTTCTGAGAAATTATATTCAAGACTAGCTTCTGCCCGCGACTTCGTCCGCGTGGAATAACTTACTTTTGGCTAACGCTAACTTTAACCCGCGACTGAATTACCCTAAAATACTACAAAATCAAATAATGTATCTATTTAGCTATGGAAATCAACAAACATAACTAAATTAAAACAAAACTTATTATTACTAACTTATTCATCTAAAAAGTATTTATTTTATACGATGATATTTTGGAGAAACAAATTTAAAAAGTAGTTCGCTGAGCACAACCGTTTCGAAGGCTGGTTTAAGGCTGCCTGTCCACTGGAGCGGAGAGGAGAAAAGAGGAGCGGAGATGTCCCAATATTAACCAATAGAATCTTGGCTCCGCCCCTGAGTTTAGATCAGTGATCCTGAGTTAAGATTCTATTGGTTAATATTGGCACATCTCCGCTCCTCTTTTCTCCTCTCCGCTCCAGTGGACAGGCAGCCTTAGAGTCACGCTGACCGTCGGCGCTGACAGCCGAAACGTATGAACTTCAGATGTCAGCGTTGAGCGGTTGGCGTAATTAAAAAACGTTTCCTAAGTCTGGTTTTAGAGTCACGCTGACCGCACGCTAACCGTCGGCGCTGACAGCCGAAACGTATGAACTTCAGATGTCAGCGCTGAGCGGTTGGCGTAATTTCATAGAATACTAAACTTTATATACATTGTCTTATCAGCACCGACGACGGTCAGCGTGAGAGGAAAACCAGCTTAAGGAGCCGACTCAGCCAACCACGCGTCTGAGCTGTGCGGCAAGGTATTTCGCAGAGCTAACTGGGGCCACCGCCCTTCCCCCTCATGACTGCCTTACATAACATACACAATCAGCCTATTACCTACTGTTCCCACTGCTGGGACACAGGGCTCCTCTCTATGAGAGGGAGTGGGCTGTAATGCACCATACGGGCCCAGTGCGGGTTGGTAGATGTCGCATGTCTTCAAAGTTTTGGTTCTAAAACGCCGGTTTCCTCACGATATTTTCCTTCACCGTTTTGAGAGCAGTGGTGATGAAATTATTTACACAAAGTAAAGCGCCTGCTGGGGTTCGAACCCACGACCTACAACACGTAAGTCGGGGCCGATACCACTGAGCCACCACTGCTCCTGTTGCCATCATAAATGCGCGCGTAGTACTTGATCATTATTTTGCTGCGATGTTATTTTAAAACTGCGATATCTCCTAAGATATTCATTGAAATCGAATGATGTAAAGAGCAATTTTGTTTTAAATTAAATAGTTGTCATGAATAACGTATTTATTTGGATAAGGATTAATGTCATGTTTATAAAAACACCTTTGCAAATAATGCATTATTCTAGAACAAATTTGGTTAGCATAAAAACGGTTATAGTGAGCCAACCTTAAAAGATAGACATATGCTATTGCGGACTTTTTTTGAGAACTTTTAAAGGGGAACAATTCTGTCATACATGATTTTTGCGAAACTTTCACCGTTTACGCAGCGCACGCAGCGGAAGCTCTCAAAATGAAAACAAAAACCCCGATTTTGAAACATTCTTTATTGGTGCTCCGCTCCTATTGGTTTTAGCGTGATGATATATAACCTATAGCCTTCCTCGATAAATGGACTAACTAACACTGAAATAATTTTTCAAATCGGACTAGCAGTTCCTGAGATTAGCGCGTTCAAGTAAACAAACAAACAAACTCTTCAGCTTTATAATATTAGTATAGATTAACATTTTTTTTTTGCCACCACAAAATAGATTACGCAATGTTTTTTTAAGACAAGCCTACTTAGAACATTTAGCTCATATCAGCGCCTTAACACAAGGCTTACATTAAAAAAAATACCAATCACCAATAATTTCCATCCCTCCCTCTTTCTAACAGCAATATTTCTCCCAGCCCTCATCAAACCGAAATAAAAGTTCTGCAAGCAAGTTCTATTTACTGTAAGAACTTCCGGAGGGTGGTGAAGTAACTTAGGGAAATAATAAGTAGTTAAGAGGGATAACTTTGTCATTCCCTTCCTACTTACATGAGTTGAGCAATAAATATTGCCCCCGTATGTCTATGATTGTAAGGCGTGATGTGAATTTTTGTGTGTAGTTTTCAAAGAAATCGATTATAAAATACAATAGATGTAGATACGGCTCGGGTAGGTATGGCTCACTCTGCGTCCTGCGCTCGGTGTGGCAACACCCCGTGTTTGGGTTCGCGACAAGTCAATCGTCATCCTGAGGATGCCTCGTTGAGAGGTGAAACACGTGTCGATTTTTTACAGGGGTTTTAAATTAGTCTTTAGGAATTGTTAAGCGGAATAGGTTTCTAAATATATCTACGTCTATTCTATTGTATATTAACTTGATCTCATCGTTTGGTATTTTTATTAATTAGTCAATATATCCGTCCACAATTTATGTAACTGATCTCATTGTAATGGTAACCTTAGTCTGTACTGTGTCTTATTATTACCCAGTTACTATGTTGTAGGAGGTCAGATAGGCAGTCGCTCCATGTAAAATACTGGTATTCAGCTGCATCGGGTTAGACTTGAAGCCGACTCCAACATAGTTGGCAAAAAGCTAGGCAGATTGAGAGGTCATTGGAAGTCACTGTTCAGCTGATATAGAAAAACGGATTGCAATTAGCCTCAATATTGATTAAGAAATATTCTCAAACAGCATAAGTACCTATTATAGTTTCTACAGAACAATACCTTAATCTCAAACCATTTTAACAAGATCACATTATATCAAAGATCCCCATTATCAGAATGAATGGTTGATAGACCCGCCTATAACGATAGACTCCGATAGTTAGCGATAAGTCCCGAACATCTGAACACAGCTTCGTACAAACTGCTGATTTGTAGGGCAACGCCCCGCCACGATTTAAGGTATTTATTTTGCAGGACTTTATTTTTGGGAGTAAGCTGATTTTTCGTAAGTATTTTTTTATGGTTTGGCGTTACAGGCAATAATAGTATTTGTAGTACATGACATACATTCATGTCGACCACCTATCAGCTGTAAGCTAAGCAAAACAATTATGTATTTGCTGCAAATGTATTGCTTACTATGTTGTGATAGGCTTCCAGTCTAACCGGATGCAGCTGAATACCAGTTTTTTACATGGAGCGACTGCTTCTGGACTTCCACAATTCAGAAACTGGGTAATACGATATACCCCTTGGTAAGACTGGTTGTCAGACTCTCGGGTTTTTGACGACCCGTAACGACTGTCATAGATCTACAAATGACAGCCCAGAACTGTCTTAACGTGCTTTCCGAGGTACAAAGGGGTATCGATATGTAATGGTCATCCATCCATGAACCATCCCCGGCAAGCGTAGCTTAACTGTTCTTATTTAGCCACGAGCTCCTATGTTCACTGAACTGACCAATATCACCACGGTACGGATTAAGGGTTGATACTTCCAAAGAAGCTTGTGGTGCCAGTGCAGGTATACCTAATAGTGGTGGCACAAGTTGGTCAAGAACACATCTTATTCAGCAAAAAATACAATAGACGTATATACCCTATTATAGGGTAATAGTAACCTATTATAGGGTTATATTGGACAGTCTCATGTCGTGGAAGAAACAGGTTAACTCTGTTCTGGTTCGAGTTAGGAGATTGATTTATTTGTTTAAAAGGCTTCGAGTGGCTGCTGATTTTCAATCCCTAAAAATGGTTTACTTTGCCCTCGCTCAATCAGTTCTCAGTTACTGTATAACTACTTGGGGGGGAACCCACAAGACAACCATGTTGCGGCTAGAGAGGGCTCAGAGAGCAGTTTTAAAAGTACTGGCAAAAAACCCTATTAGATTTCCGACCTCTGAACTGTACTCACTTTGTGAGGTCCTCACAGTGAGACAGTTGTTTATTCTTCAAACAGTTTTTAAGAAACACCTGCTTCTGCCCTACGACCCTCAGCCCCCAACAAAGAAGCGGCGTGCCGACAGAGTTTGTAAGACTGAGCGCTGCAGGTTAGCGTTGGTTAGTCGCCATTTCAACCATACCAGCTCTAAACTTTACAATGACATAAATATAAGATTTAACATTTACCCTATGACTAAAAGTCTACTGAAGAGAAAAGTGACCGACTGGCTTAAATCCCTGTCTTATGAGGAAACTGAGCAACTTCTGGTGTCATGATACGGTAAACACACACACACATACACACTTCACCCCACCTCCACTCAACACTTACACTACATAGTAACCCCCACATGTTCTCTTTTTTATTCCTTTTTATTTTATTTTTTCTTATTGTTCAATTAATTAATTATTAATTAATCTTTCTTTGGGAAGTCTGGAACAATGTCTTTGTACATATTTTTTGGATTGGGCGTTGATAGCTGCGCCACAGTATTTTACTTTTGTGGCTATCTTCGTTTTCCTTTGTAAGCTGTTCCAAATAAACTTTTTTTTTTATTTTTTTTTTATTCCGCTTAACCATTCCTAAAGAGTCATAAAAAATCCTGTAAGAAATCGACACGTGTTTCACCTCTCAACGAAGCATCCTCAGGATGACGATTGACTTGTCGTGAACCCGAACAAGAACAATCAACATTTTTTAGAATAATCAAGAATTATAATTCAGTTTTATTTTTATAAAACCTAAAAACCTCTGACCGAATGGGTATACACGTAAAACCTGATAATTTCATTTCCAGGGCTTGACCGTGAAGGGGATAGAGAACCTATCCAGAATATTTTCGAGAAGGCAAATAAAACAAAAAAAAAATCTTGTTAATAATTATATAGACAAGGTGAAGATGACCATGATGATGATGATGATGATCTAATGATGTTCTTAGTCTGCATACGAAAATTCAATCAAATATATCAATAAAAGATAAGTCAATCATCATCATCATCATCATCAGCCTATTAATGTTCCCACTGCTGGGACACAGGCCTCCTCTCGGTGAGAGGGGGTGGGCTGTAATCTACCACGCAGGCCCAGTGCGGGTTGGTAGATGTCACATGTCTTCGAATTTTTGGTTCTAAGACATGCTGGTTTTCTCACGATGTTTTCCTTCACCGTTTTGAGAGCAGTGATGATGAAATTATTTACACAAAGTAAAGCGCCTGCTGGAGTTCGAACCCACGACCTACAACTCGTAAGTCCCGTTACCACTGGGCCACCACTGCTCCTATATCAAAAAGATAAGTCAATAAAGCTAGTAAAAGATTGACAAAACCCATAGTCGAACCATCACTAATATTTAGTTTGTATGAAAAAATTAGTTTTTTAATTTCGATGCTAGGATTTATTTGGTGGTTCCAAAATACTCTTAAGCATTAGTATTGACAGTGTTTTCATTTATTGTCGCTGCTTTCGCCCGCAGCTTCACCCGCGTGGAGGTCAGAAATTATGCCACGGGAACGTTCTACAGGGATAAAACTATTCTATAAGTTAATCAAGGTTATAAGCTATCTGTGTGCCAAATTTCATCCAAATTCGTTCAGCCGTTTATGTGTGATTGAGTAACAAACATCGAAACATACAAACTTTCACATTACAATATTATTATTGTGGGATTGTTGTCTCCTCATTGGTCTTCCTAATAAATAATTAAGTGAGTTAATTTGTCTGCTTGTTAATCACTTCCTAAACTTCTACTTATCCTGTCCTTCTTCCAGTCCTTCTTTTCTTATCTCCCTTATCCTATCTAAGGCACTCCGTCTCTAACGTGGATTACCCTGTCTAACCCTCACGCTTCCCCCTTTCGTTATCAGCAGCAAACATCAGCATAAGTATCATCACTAAAGTTAATAATATATGAAGTTTATAGTTCAAAAACAAATAAATATAACTGTTACGCCATCGTCTCACCTGCCTCTACCAGGGTTTTACAACTTTTGGAGTTACTCTCAAGTTTGCTTGGTAGGCACTTTTTGTTACTTCGCGTATTTTAGAAGTTTTTGATAACGCGGAACTTGGCAAAATGCAACGTAATGTATGATTTTTATGTAGACGGCTTTGCAACATACCTAGGTACGTTTGATGATACGAGTAGCACGAATGCCTGGGTTAAACAAAAGAAATTCTGTTCAGTCCGTCAGTCAGATAAATAAAAAATATTAGACGCGAATTTATGCTTTATCATATTAATAAAAAAATACTTAGTTATAACGCATTAAAGTTGGGGTCGCTACGTCACAAGTAAGTATAACATCTACATACTCGTAACAACAAAACAGCCAGAATGCGTAAAAACCCGCTATCCGTAACATAGTGCCCATTCTACACCACTGTGTACACACCCGCAACCACACTTGGCTCAAATATATTTCATAAGAAATAGGGAAGGGAAAAATCACAGTGAAAAATAACAGTTACAGAGAGCATTATTGTAGTAATAAAATCCGTGTCGTACTTATGTAGCGTTACCCTTGCGATGTATTAGGTGATATATTATCATTAGTGGAGCTGTGGAGCGTAATATAAGAATGGAAGCTATAATGCCGACTGAGATTTTTATTGTGGGCGTATTTTTTGGAACGCTTTGCGTGTCACTGTTATTTTTAACGCTTTATATTTTGGAGCTGTTATTTTTTTCTATTAGTCAGTTATTTTTACGGTAATTTATAATTTATTGAAATATTTTGTTGAGTTTTCTTTCTCAAGTGAAGTCAAGGTTACTTCTAGGCAAACGTTCACCATCACCGATCACACATCATTGCTCAGCCCAAGAGTTATCAAACGCAACAATCGATATATAATAATATGAATTATTTAAAAAAAAACCACTACCTTTTGCATGCGGTCAGAAATTATACCACGGGAAAATACCTACTACCGGGATAAAAAGTATCATTTATGTACTCTTGCCCTGATCATGGTCTACTTGTGTTCCAAATTTCATCAAAATCCGTTCAGCAGTTAGGCGTGAAAGGTAATAGACAAAGATACTTCCACATTTATAATATTATCTAATAATAATAATATGTACCCAATATTTTTTGTTTTCATATCCTGCAATAGTCCTACACAAACCAGGGGTTGTCCTTGGGTGCACTTGCATAGTGCATACAGGGATAATCGTCGGTTGGTGCCTCATTCCATTTAAAATTGTCTAAGGGGCCTCTGCGAGTTGGCTTCGGCCCCTCGTACGCCTTTCAAAGGACTGGGACCCCATGGTCCCGAGATATGTAAACATATAAACAGTAAATAATATGTACATAGTATTTATGTATAAACAGTTCCCTTTTATTTTACTTCTAAACTTCGCCAGAAATATCAGCACTAAATTCACAATGCATATGCAAATTCTGCACACAACCTTGTCCATACCGTAAGTAATAGAAATTGAATCTCAAGCCCTCTTATTGTTCTCCTCTACAGAGTATAGAGGAACAGAACAGTGCCATTGAACAGCGGTTTTGTTAGATCAGAGCTTAGAAATGGTCCTAGAAATGGAAATGTGAACGTTTGTAGTTGTGTTCAAATACAATAAAGTTCTGTGGTTTGTGCATGTGTTTGATTTTCTCGATTTGTTTAGAACTTTAGAGGTTTATTTTTAAGATAAGGTTATATTGTAGGCTAGAAACTCTTTCAGACAGGATTGATCCACACTACTCACAGAGGAGTGGAAAGGAGAAATGAGGCCTTTGCACTGCAGTGGGATAACGGGGTAAAAATAAAAATTAAGTAAAATAATAAGTTGTACGAAAGTGCATTAGAAACTAAAGCATTATTAAACATTAGTGCAATCGAACGCCAATTCTGTGATATAATAGCTAGATAAGGACGTTTTTATTGCCACTAACTGGGTACCTACTACCAAGGTACTCTGTATACTACTGAGTATACAGTCCTGTCCTCTGTATACTAGTGAGTATACAGTATACTGACATGAAACTTTACCTATTCTGGGAATAAAACCCACTATGTTCAATAGCTCAGCAGTCGCTTGAGACCTGCACCAATGAGACAGTCACCTTCGTATTAATATATGCTAAATTTAATCCAGTGCAGTGCAAGTGTCTGCATGTTTGTGTTACATGGTGTACTCACCGCCACGCTGTTGTCTTCTGGGATTTGTTGTAGATTAACTATACGAAATGTGTTTAGCTGAAAGCTTTAGTGCAGTTAAGTGTTTTATCTTGGTTAATTTGGTTACGTGTGAATTATGTAGTGGTGCAATTTGGTAAGATTAATTTAGTACGAAGACTATATTGAAGAAAATATTGTCTATCTTTCACTTACAGTGAATAGAGTTGTTGAATAAGAAACAAAAGAAACTATTTAGTCCGTCAATCAGATAATAAAAGAATATTAGAAACTTATTTTTTGTTATATCTTATGAATAAAAAATGATTTAGATAAAACACATTAAAGTTGGGAAGTGGGGGCTTGTTACGTCACCATTGAGTATGAAATCTACCGGAGAGTGGTGTCATGCATATTTCAATTCAATGTATTGTCGTAATCTTTTGATTACGTAAAAAAATTAAAAATTCGTGTCCAATATTTTTTAATAATCTATCTGACAGACAAAAGATAATTTTTTGTTAACATCCCTTGGGATAAACAACACGGAGGTAAAATTACTCTTTTTTTTTCTGTATTAATAAGAACTAAAGTTCTTAAATAATTGATTACAATCTAGCCTAACAGACTAATAAGTTATTTAATTATAACTTAATATTTTACGAGATTGATTATGTTTTAACTATGAGTACTATCAATTCGCACTTATGTACAATTTTGTAGCACTTTCTTAGGGTCTGATAATTGATAAAAACACTTTGTTCATGTGTTACATGTATTGTTCAGCATTGTTACTATTACTCATTCACTATTTATTCACTACACTTACTCAAATGGCTTAGTTTTCTTTAGCCTACGCACTATGTCCGTGTTGTCTCTCTAAATTACGCATGAATATGCATAACTTGGGTAAACTAGGTAATCGACAAAAAGACATGAAAGTAATTTAGCAGTTTTAATTATCTCGTTTAAGGATTCAGCCACCTTTCCGTGTCGCTTAAAATGAAATAAAGGTTTTTCTAGTTTTCCTTAGAGCCAAGCAATTAAAAAATTCCAACAGTAAGACACTAAAAACAACATTTATTTAGACTTAAATCCCTCTTTTTTAAATGAGCGCACTAAAAAAGTGATTCCTCACACAAAATCCCTAAATATATGCAAATCAGATAATTATCGTACAAATGCTGAATTAACAATTAAAACTCTGAAAGTTGGGTCAGCAGAAAGTTTCCAGTTAGCCAAAAACCAACTGTGAGGAACGAAAAATAAAGTAGTATTTCAGTTGCACGGTTCATTGTGTACCGTTCAGATTATTTAGATTTATTCAGCTTTATTTCGAAGCAAGACTTTGTTAATAATGTTTTGAGAGTAACAAAGCATCCTCTTGTTTAAATTTTTGAACAAAACGTACTGCTATTACTTATTGGTTTTGAATTTTAATAAAAATCTTGTTTGCTTTTGTCCGTATGAGAAGATAGTATGTTCGAAAGTAAAGATTTATCCTGTAGCGTAGAGTGCTTGAAAAACGCTTTTACCGGTGAAGCCCGGATGACCAACTTTAGAGTCATAAATAGGTCTCTGCACACAGGGGGCGTGGCGTGACGGGACGGGACGGTGACGTGACGCCCGCCGCGCCGAGCAGGGTATACAAGTCAGAAGTGGCGGGGCGGGGCGCGACGGTTACATTCAGAATTCAGAAAACTTTAACAACTTATAACTATAACTAATAACTTATAAGTTACTTTAACTAACTTTGTTACTTTTAACTTATACGGGGTGGCAGGGACATCGACGCGAAGCTGGTTACCATGGATTCAGTACATGATTCTGAACCCACCTGCGTTGAAATTTTTCGTCGGTTATTAAAAAAAAAATCAGCTGCTCCATACATTTTGACCGCGTAGGTATTGCACTTTTCTATGAAACAGCAGATTTTTTTTTAAATAACCGACGAAAAATTTCAACGCAGGGGGGTTCTAAATCATGTACTGAATCCATGGTAACCGGCTTCGCGTCGATGTCCCTGCCACCCTGTATATAACTGTTTACTTTACTTTTATTCTTTGTCTCTCAATTCGCGGCGGGACGGGACGTCATCGCGCCCGCAGTGTGACCGATGCTGCCACGTCAGCGCCACGTCACCGCCCCGCCACGTCACGCCCGCTGTGTGCATTACCTTTAACGTGCACGTCTTTCTTTATCGTTCTTAGATGTATAATTTTAACATGAATGATGTACTTAACCAAAAGAGTGTCTGTTGAGTTTCATACCCGCTTTTTTCTATAGGAACCAACTACGTTAAGGAATGAGCCACTAACTTCATCTTTCTGACTGACCAACCCCTTGACAACTCAAAGTGCCTGTAATTGGTATAGGTATTGAAAAAAATGCTTTGAGTTTGCTCTTTTTCAGTAGTAACGAAAAAAAATCGTTTTAGACGTGCTAAAACGGCAGGTCCTTTATAAAAGCGTCAGTGCTGTCCAAATTTTTTGCACGTTTTTGAGGCCCAAAATAGAGCAGTATGAAAGTTGACGGGACTTTTCATTAAAATATTTTTCACTAGTTTAGTTTCTTACTCTGTTTTTATTAATTAAAACCTCCAGTTTATAACCTCCAGGATAAAAAACGAGTATCGTGGAATAGAATAATAATTATTATTATTATGTCCTACCTAAAGGTATTGAAACCGTGCGGCATTGATAAGTAATTAATTGTATGTAATCAGTCAAGGCTTGATAGAGGAGCTCGTGGCTAAGTAATAACAGCCGCACGGGTCGATCCAACATTTTAAGCTAAGCTTACCGGGTTGGTCAGTGGATGGGTGACCATCTTTATATACCGAGACTCCTCCGTGCCTTGCAAAGCACGTTAAGCCGTTGGTCCCGGCTGTCATTCGTGGATTTTTGACAGTCGTTACGAGTCGTCAGAAGCCCGAAAGTCTGACACTAGTCTTACCAAGGGCCAAGGGGTATCGTATTACCCAGTTACTGGGGTGTGGAGGTCAGATAGGCAGTCGCTCCATGTAAAATACTGGTATTCAACTGCATCCGGTTAGACTGGATGCCGACCCAAACATAGTTGGGAAAAGGCTAGGCAGATTGATTAAGTCAAGGCTTGATAGATTTTGTTCTAAACGGATTTTCTTTCAAATTTTCTGCTACTTAAGTAAATGCTTCTGCAGACCAGCGCGACTTGTCGCGCGACGCGACACGAACAATACAATTTCTAAGAAAACTTCACTGATAACAATAGCCTGTGTCGCGTCGCGCTTGACTGCACGAAGCTTAATACTCATACAGGTACAGTTCGCCTCAAATTGTATACGTCGACATTTTTTTTTTTTTAAGTATTGTGTCGATGTAAGTACGCTTTATTTCATAAGGTTTTAGAATAAAACCTCAGTGTGTCCAATTAGCTTACATGAATGCAAGACAGACATTTAATTTATATTATTATAGGAAAAAAATTTGACAGTCAGGTCAAGCGATCAATATAACATAGATACAACGTAGCTCCAATTCGAGGAATAATTAATTAATATCAAGTATAGGATACTTGATATAAAGTATTTTATTCGTCCCGATATCGTAAACCAACAAAGTGTCTACAGTACCCACAAAACATATTATAAATTTATAACACATTGGGCACTTTATTGTAGCTACATAATTATTGATACAATACCATGGGACAAAAACTGTAGACAGTGAAATGAATCCTTGTCGATCTATACGTAGGTAATCCTGTGTAAAATACACAAACAAATTATGATAGTTCTGTCAGAGTTATGCTTCTAATAGCACAAGATATAATAGCTATCTTAAAGGCTTTTGCAGACCAGCGCGACACGAACAATACAATTTCTAAGAAATCTTCACGGTATAACAATAACCGGTGTCACGTCGCGCGACATGTCGCGCTGGTCTGCACAAAGCTTTATAATATGAAGTATAGAATAAAGGCAGGACTTACCAAGAGCCAAGGAAAGCACAAGAAGTGCCGGCGATGTCATTGACCTGCCGGCCGGAGGGGCCGCCCGCCCGCATTCGTGATGACGGTGGCAAAATCATCAATATCGCCACACTAGCAAAGCATTGCTATTGTTACTTTATGTCACTGATACGTTCTTTATTCCTACTTTTAAGTTATCACTGTTACTAAAATTTTTAAACACTGTTTTATTTTGAAACACTTTTTTGGAACTGTTATTTTATCACTAGTATTTTTTTTAACTTTTTGGAACACTGTTATTTTAGTTGGTACACTTTTTTGGAACACTGTTATTTTTAACTGTTCTTTTTTTGAAATCACTATTTTTTTATGCGCTTCTGTATTTTTTGACACTTATCTTCTGGCAACCTTTTTAACACTTCAACCTAACTTTAAGATTTGTCTTTTAATTAATTATTTCATTAGTTTCGTCCAACAGTTAATTAATTTACGCCACTTTATAAAATCTTAATTAGAGACACTCCTCGGCTAGGTGACCTGCGAACAAAGAGAGAAAATTGCTAAATTACTAGAGTCTCGCGATGTCTTGTACTTAAAGGTTTTTTATACTTATTTTCTGTACGGAATGTAGTCAAGGTGATAATTATGTGGGTAGACGACAGTAAATTCTGTTGGACTTCGTCTTCGAGCAAGGTGAATCAATTATTAGTTTCTGATTTTGACCGTGCGCACTTTGGACGCGTTTTCGTACGAACTTTGCTCGTACGAACACGCACGGACGATCCGAAACTTCCAAGTACTAAGGGAGCACCCAGACTGAGTGTGAGTTAGTCGTACGTTTACGTACGTATAGTTCCGACGTCCGAAAACAATCCGAACTTGTTGGGATTTTTTGTACGTTCAATGCGGTATCATCGGAACACTACCTATTTGACGGAGCGCACTCAATTCGTACGAACACGATCATATTATGTTGTTTACGTACGATAAAAAATACATATATATATAGGTATATAAATTCGTGTCCAAAGTGCATGTGCCCCGCAATCTAGACAATGGAAACATTATTGTTTGTTGAACAATTAAGTACTGTTTAGTTTCCTTATCCCAATTTCCCTTTTCCTTTTTTGAAGGCGGTTAGAAATCGACCACCTGCAACCTCAGAAAAGAAAGAAAGAATAATAATTTATTGATACAAGCACAGGAGATCTCAAATTAAACTAAAACACTCTTATTAAAACATAAATAAAAAATAAAATTTTAAAACAATAAAGAAAAACAAAGTAAAATTAAAATTACGTTTCCGGATGACAGCGATGCGGACGAATACTTCGACGCCTAAGTGTCCGTCTGTTTTTTTATTATTTATCTATTTGTATAGTTAGTTAGTCTTAGTACGTAGTGTAAATAGTTTATGTTAAATATAATAAGTTGGTTTATACACTCGAGAGCAATGAATCCGGGTCACTTAAAGAATCCTAAAAATCTCGGAAACTAAAAATGCTAGGTTAATGCAATAAATTGTATTTAATAGACAATGTAATACTCCTTAAATGAAGGTATTAAAACTTCTTAGTTATTGTAAAGTTATATCATAAAAAAATCAAATTTGAAAAAGGGACACTTTCGAAGATGGAACTACGAAATTACAGCATTTGGTTTTGCTTTTGTTTGTAATCTGTCATTTATGTGGGTACATAAACCATGTTGATAGTGCTCTATATTCATTATTCAAGCTGAAATTATGTCGCTTACGCCTGAAGAATGCACCAGAATACTTACAATGCTGGAAACCGGCCGGAGTCAGCGCGATACAGCCAGGACTGTCGGTGTGTCGCTGTCAACAGTACAAAGAGTTCTCCGACGTTACGAAGAAACTGGTTCTAACCTACGCAGACCAGGAACGGGCAGAACCAGGTGTACCACAGCACGAGAAGACCGATACTTGGTGAACACCATGCTTCGAAATCGCTTTCTCACAGGAACTGAACTCACAAATCAGTTTCGACGCCTCGGAGGAAGTAACCCAAGTGCATGGACAGTAAGACGTCGGCTTGCTGAATCTAACTTAAAACCCCTTAGACCTGCAAACGGCCCTAAACTGGAGCGTGGGCATCGTATTTCAAGACTAAGATATGCCCAGAGCCACGTAAATTGGAGTATTGAAGATTGGTCAAAAGTTATGTTCTCCGACGAATCAAAATTTATGCTCTACAAGCACGATGGAAGACACAGAGTGTATCGAAGACCAGGGGAAAGATTCAAGCAAGCATGCATCGAAGAAAAAGTAGCCTACGGTGGTGGGTCTGTACTTGTGTGGGCCGGAATTTCTTCTGAAAGTCGCACAGAGCTGGTGATCATAGAAAACGGCTCTTTAACTAGCGTAAGATATGTGGAAGAAATCCTCAATGATCACGTTGGTCCATTTATGGTCAATTTAGGTGAGGATGCTATATTTATGCATGACAATGCCCGACCTCATACAGGTAGGATTGTGAATGACTACCTTCAAGAGATGAACATTACTCGTATGGAGTGGCCAGCGCGCAGCCCGGATATCAACCCGATCGAGCATGCTTGGGACGAGCTAGGCAGATGCGTAAAACAACGAAACCCTCCCCCAATCACGCTTCGTGAGCTCAAAATTGCTCTCACAGAGGAATGGGAGAATATTCCCCAAAATCGTATAAGGAACTTGGTGTACAGCATGCCAAACCGCGTAAACGCAGTAATGGAAGCACGAGGAGGCAATACGAAGTATTAAAATTCAAGAAAATCGTAATAAAGTTAAAAAATTTCATGTTTCCTATTTTTGTTTTAAGGAGAGATCAGCAGTTTTTTTCTTTATGTAATTTTGTGTTAATAAAATGTATGGTGACTCATATTTTTTTTACTTTCATTTAAGGAGTATTACATTGTCTATTAAATACAATTTATTGCATTAACCTATCATTTTTAGTTTCCGAGATTTTTAACATTCTTTAAGTGACCCGGATTCATTGCTCTCGAGTGTATTATAAATAAAAATCATTAGTATTAATAAAAAAAACAAAAAATAAAGAAAAACAAAGTAAAATTAAAATAAAAGCAGAAAGTCTTGTGCGAGGCCAAAAGACTCCTCTCAGCATAGGCCGGTTTCGTAAACATGTGCACTTAGTGAGGTGTAGTTTGATTGTAAATGAGTGCATGTGAGCGTGTATGCACAAAGTGGCGGTGTAGTTTTGGCATGCTTCACTGTATTGTTCGCAGCGCTATATCTTGTTTTTTTATTCGGTCTGAACCCGTAACGAGCAGACCCCGTTATCAATAGTCATTCCTTCCTATGTTTGAAATAAGAATAGACATTTACACAGGCCTTTTTTACAGTCCATTCAACCGATTCTGACTTCTATACCGTAGGCTTAATGATGGCATTAAAAGCAAAAATGTGGTTACAATATCAATTGTTTACTGCAGCTGCCATTTGTCATGCCACCAATGTAATAGAAGTCAAAATCGGTTGAACGGACGGTAAAAAAGGTTTAGTTATATGTCTAATCTTATTTCAAATGGAGAACTAAAGGTCATCGCCCATTATAACAGCACCGCTCCAGCACGGTAGCGCCCCGGCACCGCCTCGAAAAATCTAGTCGGCAACGCGCCGGAAGCAAAGCGACGGCTAGTCGCCAACTCGCCGTCAGCAAGTCGACCGCTTGCTGCCGGCACGCCACCGGCGAGGTAACAGTTTATTGTTTATTCACAAGCAAGGCGTCACCGTGCGGCCGGCGAGGCGTCACCGCGCTTACGGCGAGGCGTCACCCCGCGGAGGCGCTGGCGAGCGGGCTCCTCGCTTCAAGCGCGCTGTCGGCCCGACGGCAGACGGCTCGTGGGCTGCTCACTGCCTGCGAGCCGTCCACTATTCTGTATAGCCATCGTAAAATAGACTTTAATGGATTTGACTTAGAATCCTAACTTGAATGACAAGGTATTTGCCGTGACGGAGCCGTGCTGCTATAATGAGCGATGACCTTTATAGTGCGAGATGAAGCCTTTCCGTTACAGTGTGACGCAATAACAGACCTACACAATATACTGTAACAAACATTTCCTCTCAAAATAATAGCGAATCGACAAGAAAGGAATAAACCGGGTGAATCAATTAGGCAGTACTTTTGTAATCCGATTACCTAATAACTCTTATAAGTAGGCCTTCCCCGAAATATGAGTTAGTTCTTTAATTTATTTATGAGTTGCTGGCCCCGAATTATTGGGAAAAGAGGGAACTGGATAACTTTGTTTTTGTTACAAGGGTCGCATGAGGAACCTTATCTATCTATTGACATAATCCTACTGTAATATATATTATATTTATATCATGATAAAGCCGGTTACCATGGATTCACATGATTCTACACACATACACACATGTACATGATTCTGAACTCCCCTGCGTTGAAATTTTTCGTCGATTTTTTTTTTTAAATCTGCTGTTTCATAGAAAAGTGCAATACCTACGCGATCAAAATGTAAGGAACAGCTGTTTTATTTTTAAATAACCGACGCAAAATTTCTACGCAAGGGGGTTCAGTATCATGTACTGAAATCCATGGTAACGGGCTTCGCGTCGATGCTGACACCCTGTATATTATAATAAATGCAAAAGTGAGTTTGTTTGTTTGTAAAGCTTTTTTCAGACCAACGCGATATGTCGCGCGACGCGACACGAACAATACAAAACTTCACGGTATAACAATAACCGGTGTCGCGTCGCGCGACAAATCGCGCTGATCTGAAAACAGCTTTACGCTAAAACAGATTTGGATGAAATTTGTCATTATTATGGGTAGACCATGATCTGAGTTAGGACATTTTTATCACAATATTCCCACGGAATAGAGACTTATTATGTGGGTGAAGCCGCGGGACGCAGTAAACTTAGTAATATTATAAATGTGAAAGTTTGTATGTTTGTGTGTTTGCATGTTTGTTACTGAATCACGCATCAACGGGTAAACGAATTTGGATATAATTTGGTACACAGATAGTTTATAACTTGCATTAACTCCTAGGATACTTTTATCCCGATGAATTTGATGTTGTAACTGTTTTAGGTGTACAAAAGGTTATACCTAAAACAGTTACAACATCAAATTCAGTGTTACAATTGCAATTCATTATTAATATTTGAGGTCAGTTCATATTTCCACGCAGTAACATTGCCAAATTAATCAAAACAGGTAATTATTTGACAGCTATTTGACGTTGCCAACTAATAAAATAACTTAATTTTAATTTGTTTTTTTTTATTCTAATTTCGGATTTCGTTGGAAAAGAACGAAAATTCTAAACCAAAGACACCGACTTCCGAAAATAAAGTTATTTTTCACTTTGCAGTGTTTTGTAAAAATCTGACCGTGAAAAAATAGTGTCATAAGGTGGAATGACAGATCACTTCAAGCTCATAAGTTTTCCCGGTGAGATCTCTGCAGACAAAATCAAACTGGTTGCTAACTTAATTGTATAATTTTTATTTTAGAGTTTGAGAATTTGTAAATATGTGAGCACCATGTATCTATCACATAATTAGTTTATCTGTCAGTGCTTCATTCTTCATTCTTTGTACCTATAAATTGCGGTATAGTAATTATATTCTAGGTGCATCGTCTTCACATATAATGATATAATTAATATATACAAAATATTGTAAAACATTATAAAAGAGTAACAAAGGAGTTTATTTTCTTTTTGTAATTCTATGACGTTCAAAAGTGCCTTATATGTGCATAATTGAAATAAATTATTTGAAAATAACTTTGCAAAATACACTGGCTGTTCAGAGTATTTTTATGCTAGTGATGGTGAAATTATAAAAGAACACAAAACAATAACTTTTAAACAAAAATAACCCTTTCAAACATGTAAACAAATCCCACATAATGTTTTTGATAATTAGTCTGGGCCCATAACCTCCTGTTATGGGCCCAGACTCCTCAAAACCCCGTTAAAAACAAAACACGACACTAAATTCATATTTTTCTATAAATATTCCCTCGCCGGCTCTAAAACAAAGAAGCAATATGTCATAGTAGCGAGCGTAATGGCCACTTCACACACACAAGTGCCATGCGAGTGTTAGAAGTACCGTCGAGTACCACCCGAGGGCGAGAGCGACTGCGGTTTTAAAAGGAACGGGTCGTTTGTATGTGTCTATATATTTTATACTGTGATGCGGATTTGACAAAGCCCTGTGACATTTTAATTTAATTTAGACACTTTGTTACGTAAATGCTGAGATACAGAACCATAACATCACGCCTATATATCTAGGAAGCGTTAGGCAGAGACGCACCTACAATAACACCCACATTTTTCCAGTTATGTTTAAGTCCCATGTCGTATAGGACTAGCCTTTAGCCATTAACTGGGTACTAAGCCAGACATAATTATAAATAACTATAGTTGCGCCCTGCGGTTTTACCCGCGTAAGTCTCGATCCCGTCAGAATATCGGGATGAAAGGTATTCTATGTCTTTTTCCATACAATGGTCTGCCCATGTGCCAAATATCATCCAAATCCGTTCAGTCGTTTTATCGTGAAAGCGTAACAAACATTCAAACTCAGTTTCGCATTTATGATATTAAAGTTAGAATAAAGAATAATAAAATAAATAATACAACCTTCCACTGTAGCCGCCCAAACCCATAGCAATATGTTTAGTTTCCATATTCAGCAATAGTCCTGCACTAACCGGGGGTTGTCCTTGGGTGCATTTACGTAATGCATACAGGGATAATCGTCAGTTGGTACCTTGAGACTTTAAAACGTCTAAGAGGCCTCTACGAGTTTGCTTCGATCCCTCGTACACATTCCAAAGGTCCGAGAGCCCAGGGTTCCGAGATATTATGCTGCAAATGAAATTTTCCGATTCAAATACATTACATCAAAATTGATGGTTTGTCCTGGGGTACAGATTCAAGAAGGGATTTTAAATTTCAATCACTGAAATTAATACTCACTTCTTTTTACCTCAAGCAAAAGCATCAATCAATCAACTCAGTGGAAATAGGCTCCGGCACAACACGCTATCCTCCGCTTTCCGCATCCAGTTTGTTAACATTCACCTTTTTAAGGTCATTGGTACATCTAGCTAGAGGGCGTCCCACACTACGCTTGCCGATACGCGGTCTCCACCAGGACTCGTCTGCTCCACCGGCCATCGGCCCTTCGATAAACATGACCAGTCCATTGCCACTTCAGTTTGTTTACTTAAGATTAATCATAGATATCCTTGTATAGAACCTTATCCTCTATCCAATAAACTATTTCCGAGAAGGGGTAAACCTGATAAACAAACAAAAAGTTGCCCTATTAAATAATATCTCTCTTTTACCCAAAAAAATATTATCTTTATCAATCCTTATTGATGTTTACTCACAAAATACGGAAGAAAAACAAGGAAAATTGTTACAAATATCAAATTGATTCCTTCTTGAAAGGTCGGGAACCAAATAATAGGATTTGTTTAATTTTTTTTCGATTAAATACTGGTCTATTGGACGAAGGCATTTTATTAATTGGGTTTGAGTGTCTTAAGCCTCTCTCTATAGATTTGAGGAGCTTTTATATTTGGACGTTTATTTCAATTACAATTCTAACTGCCGCACTCAAAGACGTCACAATCAATCATTAACTTTAATTAAGCAGCATTGTGTGAGCAGTGGTAGCTGAGGAGCAGTGGTGGCCCAGTGGTAACGGCTACCGTACTACGTACCGTGCTACGGTAACCAGCATGTCCTAGGACATGCTGGTTCCGACGAAAAATTGCGAAGACATTACCAACTCGCACTGGGCTGCATGTTGGATTGCGGCTTACACCCTCTCACTGAGAGGAGGCCTGTGACCCAGCAGTGGGAACGATATAAGTGAGATTTAATATTGTCATTTATTTTTATTGATTTACGTGGCATAACGCATGATATTTTTGATGACATTTAAAACAGAAAACTGACTGTAAATGTGATTACCATGCAGGCTAGATTGAATACATGACTTTCAAACTTCTGGCGGTTATGAGTTTTTTTAAATTATGGTCTACGAAAATGCCCTGCAGCTCTACCAGCGTCGTGTGACGGGTCGTTGAGCTCCCTAAAATAGGGTTGAGCTACACGATGACTGATGCATGCATGCCGTCTGTTCGAATAAGTCAACTCAAAGCTGCAATGCCTCTTTCTTCCAAACATGGCCCTGCATTATCAGAATCACTTATAATCCTTTTTGGACTTAAAATAAACCATGACCACTGAGTTTGTTTCGGCATTTCTTCTCAGAGATCAGTCAGCTCGGAAACGCTTGCGCCATCTGGTTAAAAAATATTAACCAAAATATTGAAATATAAAAGTGTGTTAAAAGATCTACTTACAGAAATAAACATTTCATTTAATGAAATACAAAAGATTTACCAACTTGCAAATGACAACTTGAGTTACTTTGTGAATTTTTTTAACACGATGTTTTCAACCGTGGATTTTCAACTCTCAGCTCAATGCCGTGAGTTGAAAATCCAACTGTGCAGTTTTTCAATGCTCTAGGCCCTTTGGAGCACTCTGTTGGATTCTCCATGCTCGGTTCAACGCCGAGAGTTGAAATACAGAGCCGAAACTAGGTGTTAAAAAAAGCGCCCGTGCGTAGGTGTGCGCCTGGTTTTATTGATGAAAACTTATATTTCTTTAATTAATGAAGCAGTCGTTTGAAAGCATACTTTTCATTAATTAACCTTCAAAAATTTCACAATCAAATAAATCTTTACTTAACATAAAATTAATTACTAATTAGAGGACTTTCGCAAAGCGATAATTTTCAGTAAAATCTTCTTATTTTGTTAATTAATTTTGTTTTCCATCACAAACGTTGGACTGAAATAAATTTTGAGTAGGTACAACGTTTTTGATGTCACAAATTGGGTTAAAAATTCGAAAAAATGTTAAAAGAATGATTTTCAAAGGGTTTTTCAATGTTAGGAACAGATGTTTATTTCTTTTTATCCTTTACTGAAATGTTGTTGAAAATAAACCTTTTATTTTTGCTGCTTTTTACACTTTTCAAATATAACATTTTCTCTTTGTTTTTTTGCTTATTGAGATTTTCCAACTGAAATAAATTGTAAGTAATGGATGGAAAGAGTTATAAGGAGGCTGAAATTTAAAATAAAATATGAACAGAAAGAATTGAAAGTTTGAATTTTTTTGGAGCATGAGGTCCTTTTTCAGGGTTCGATTTCCTAGGTCGGGTAAAGTGTTATTGGGTTTTTCCATCACGAATTTCATTAGCAGCCCTGTCTACCCTTCAGGGAATACTGGCGTGATGTTATTTTATGTAAAAAATTAACGTTACAAACCGTCCACAGATAGTTTAAAATATGGTTTTAATCATAATTTAAATACTTATCCTTACTGCTTACCCGGCAAGTAGAATGATGTTGATCAGTGACAACAAACAAAATAATTTAAGAACATAATAATTATATCTAAAACTTTACCAAAACTAACGCTTTTCATCTGAAAACTTGGAATGTTCACAAGTGTATTAATTAGGGATTAATTATAATTTGTGTAACTGAATAATTAAAACATTTGAGTAAATAAAGCATTATTTATCCTGTCTCGATGAGAAAATGATTTACTTTATTTATTTTTCATTAAACTGTTGACTTATGTTTTTACCATTATAAGGATCATCTTCTCAATTTTATTTTGTCTCAGCTTAAGTTATTAAAAGATTGACACCCTACCAAAATTTTTTGTGTTAAGTATAGCCATTTCATACAATGTGATTTGAATATACGGACAATTTTAGATGATAGTCAACTTGTTTAACAAAGTTAAGGTTGATCGATGGTTAAGCTACGCTTGCCGTGATCGGTTCTTGGATGTCTGACCATCTATTACAATTATATCGAGACTTTGTCTACTTGACTCGGAAAGCACGTTAAGCCGTTGGTCCCGGTTGTCATTTTTAGATCTTTTACAGTCGTTACGGGTAGTCAGAAACTTTAAAGTCACACAACCAGTCTAACCAAGGGGTATCGCGTTACCCAGTAACTGGGCTGTGGAGGTCTGATTTTAAATCGCCCCTATAACATAATAAGTAAAGTTTCAAACCTAACCTAACCAAACATTCCGCACACATGGTGACAGTAAATTCAAAATGGCCGACCTCCTCGTCTAGACATAATGGAATGCTGTCAGTTGGCACCGCGCCATTAGTTACTTTTAAACTTTTTCGCCACTTCACACATTTGCGGGTTACGTCATTCTTCCGAGAAAATATGATTTAACTACATATTCAGTTTTAGAAGTAAACAAATTGTTTTTTGTATGAAGCATTTTGTCTGTGTGGTTTCTTATCTAGTGTACATTGAAACTAAGTATAGTATTCTGTGCGTATTAAAATAAAATTACACTGACGAGCAATATAAAAAAGCCACTTGAATATCTCCTAAACCACACAAGTTAGCTAAATGAAGTAAAAAAAAATCTTTAAAACAGTTTTAACTGCAGCTTCATGAAGGCGACATGTCGCTACGGAAAGTATTTCATAGAAACTCACAGGAACCAGTCGTGTCGCGGCGACACGTTGCCGTCGCCTGCAGTTGCAGCCTGCGGTCGTCTACGGAATAGACGACCTTTGGATGCGTTTTTTTACGAATTTCACTTGTGCGTACAGTACGATTCACGAAAGATGACCACAAATGGCGGCCGTCTTTTTAGGTCCCTTTGGAGGTGCGAGGTGAGGCGCGGGCGGAATGCGTCAAGACCGGAGCGACGAGCGATTATTTAACCAACATTAAAATATTATTTTGTCTTAAGTCTTTTCATCATGAGTGTACGTGCGCAAGACGGCCGCCATTTGTGGTCATCTTTCGTGAATCGTACTGTACACGTACGACAATGGTCATGCGGATTGAGTACACACTGGATACGTTTTCTCCGTCAAATAGGTAGTGTTCCGGTGATATCGCATTGAATGCACGAAAATTCCCAACAAGTTCGGATTGTTTTCGGACTAAGTCGCACCTAGTCTGCGCTCTCCCTTTGTACTTGGAAGGTCGGGATCGTTCGTGCGTGTTCGTATGTGTACGTACGAGTGAAATTCGTACGAAAACGCGAAAACGCATCCAAAGTGCGCACGGCTTAAGTGTCTTGCGTTAAGTAGTGACTTGCGCTTGGCTGTCACTTAACTTTAACAGTGTCAGTAAAAAAAAAAAATAAGCTACTAGGCGTATTCATCCATTCTCCATTATTTCTTTTTTTTAGATAAAGAAACCACCTTCTTGGTCTAGTGGTCTCAAGCACTGCTGCTGAGCATGGTCCACGTTCGATTCCCAGGCCGGGCAAAGTGCTATAGGGTTTTTCCATCTGGAATTTCTCAGTAGCAGCCCGGAGTCTGGATTTGTGCCCGGTTTATGGTACATGGGACTTAAAAATAACTGGTGAAATATGGGTGTACTATAGGTACACCTCTGCCTAACCCTTCGGGGAATACAGGCGTGATGTTAGATAAAAAGAGGCGCAAAATACTCCCCGGCGCTACCCCCTAGTCTATAACACCCACAGATTATGCATAACGACGTCTTATAAACAGTCTAAGAGCTATCAAAAGAAGTCTTTTCTAAATATAGAATAATATAAATCACAAACTTCTGTCTGAGTATTTCTGATGTAAGCTTATAAAATGTCTAGATATAAAAACAAAGGACAATTTTGTATGGAAAGTAGACCATGAACGTACAGAGATGTGGTTAGTATATTATGAAAGAGCACGTGTGTACACTTATTTTTTATTATGACGACATCAAAATGGAACTCGGCAGTATTGAGAAAAATTACAATTAAAGAATTAAAAATATTTTTGCATGGCCCTAATGAAGGAAAATGCCGAAAATACTAATATGCTTTTGATTTGCTACATGATCTTTATTTTCATTTTTTTTTTTCTATTATTGTAAAAATATTTTTTTCACCTTTTTTATTTTCTTATTTTATGTTTCAACATTTGAATTTTTCTATTTTGGACTGTTAATAATTTGAATAATGTATAAATTTATAATTATTTGATTAAGTAAAAACCTGAAATTTGTACGCCGTTAAGGCAAAACATGACTGTGACATAATTTAATTATAACATCTTGCATGCTATGTGTGTGTATACTCATGTTTTGGACAAATAAAATTATCTTATCTTATCTTATCTTTCACGAACTGTGTCCCAATAAACATTTTTATTTCTTTCTTTCTTTTTCTTGCTTACATTATCATAGTAAGTAATTAGCAAAATAACTTGTTCGAGGCGAATACACCGGATGTTTAAAAACATTTCGGTGACTTAATATTTTCCAACTTTATATTAAAGCAAAAAATATATCGTGATCAAATATATTTCAAGGATACCACTTCAAAAGCACTTTAACCCTGGATGAGGCAATTACCATAATGATAAATAAAATATGAGGTTTTGCCTAAGATATCGTTACTGTCCTAGAAATGACAAAGTGCCTACGTGTGATACAGATTGTAGCTTTACCGGAACGATAGAATAATATTGACTAATAAGTAACAATAGAAAGACAATAATTGCACCCTAGGATATTCAAAAGCGTAGATTTTTTATTTAGTTGAAATACTAATCACTAAAATAACTTTATTTTGTGTTTTGTTTTTCTGTACCTATGCTGAAAAGTAAAATAATGGCATTACGAATATTGTTACATGATCGTGTGGCACGTAAATATTGTTTACCCATATTTGCAAATAAATGAATGTGAATAGTAACAAAATCGTCAACCTGCGAATTACATTGGTAAATCTTTCACACTACAACCAAACCGCATGTTAAATCTATCACAAACTACGCTTGCGTATACACCACACCGCTTGTGTGTACCTTGCGTGTACATACCACGCTCAAAGTCACTTCCATTTAATCACGATCTGTACACACAATTTCGTTATTACGTGGTGTGGTCGTAAATTTTTATAAATTTTGATATATAATAACAAATTTTACGGTATTTTCGATAATTTACGGTTGTCGATACCGTCTCGTCATTTACGGTTGGGACTCGGTAATTTTTAATTTACTGTTATAGGTTATTAAGGGCTTTTTTGTGGTTGTAATAATTGTGATTTATAATGTGCCATGGTGCTTTTTGAAGCTGTAAACGTGGGTTTAATGGCCTATATGGTAAATGGTTTTGCTGCAAAACGATTTTTATATTTATTAGCCTTTTATTCGAACATAAATAAACTGTACGTGTCACTCATTAGCATTTGATATTCGTACTCATATATTTATACTACGTAGCTGTATTTATAAAACTCAATCCTAAGTTTTACCTTCACACTCAATAATTCATAAACACTCACACTTTCACACAGACATACACATACACACACACGCTTGCATACACTTTAACATTCACGTATGCACACACTCACACTTACCCCTACACTTCTCCAGCACAATTACGTTACCTGTTTTAAAAAATAATATTTATTTTTAAGTGTTTTTTGTTTTTATTTTTTATTGTCTCTTTTCTTTATTATTTTTAATTCTAGTTTTGCACCTAAATAGTCTCCAATTCTTGTGATTAGTATAAAGATTTTACTCCTGTAGATATTCAAAATTTTATGCTTGTAACTTAAACATTTTATACCTTCTCTTCACTTCTGTTGGTGCTACAAGTTATTTTTGTTTTGTTTTAAATTATCCTATAGGTTGGGCACATAAACATCGCCTACTATAATAGCGAGGGTGGGCGCTGATACCTATAATTACAAGATATTAAGTTATCTTAGCTTAGGTATTGGCTGAAACTCTAATATTATAATCATACTTACCTTTAAGGCCTATTTTATTATATTTTTTGTAAACTGTATTTTATTTCTTGAAGGTGCAAATAAACAATTTTATTTTTATTTTATTTTATTTGTTTGTGTCTTTGAAGTGAAAACTTCTTTAGCGGCGTTGTGCACTTTTTTTGGGATTCAGGACGTGACCGTTAGATCCGTTGCCTAGCAACCGGCAAAGTAAATATCAAAACAGTTTGGAAAATCCAAAAGTGAAAAAGAAATTCAAAACATAGTTTCTAACAAAAATTAACAATTTATCACTTTTCATGAAGTATGTTTTGACTGTGTTTTTACCCATCAATAAGGGTAAAGTTTCTAACCTCGCAATTCTTACGTAATGTCAAAGACTATTTATTTAGATATTTACTTGGCGGTTGCTAGGCAACTTACGGACGTCAAGTCATGGTTGGAAATATTTAGTTAAACATATTATATTTTAGTTAGTATTTTATTAATTATAATTAAACTACTTTGAATAAAAAAGCCATTTTCAATAGGGTTCGTTCTACGGCAGAAACAAATGTATAAAATAAAAATTGACTCAATTAATTGATTTTATCGCAAGCTACAATGTTTTCAGCGTTCATAAATTGACGGACAGGATTTTTTTTTCAACTATTTTGATGCTTTTTCCATTTCTGCTGCATTAAATCAATTGTTAAAAAGTACAGTATTAATCTCCATTTAATCATCTATACAATGGTATATAAATTAAGTAGGTTCTGTGTACTAGCAGTAGTGTAACAATAAAAACAGTTGCAGAAATGGGGCAAAAAAAAAATTTCGATCGTAGAGCACACTCTAATGCTTCGCATTATGAGTCGTGCAATAAATAGTCTTTGACATTACGTAAAGATTGCGAGGTAAGAAATTTTACCCATATTGATGGGTAAAAAAAAGCAGTCAAAACATACTTCATGAAAAGTGTTTAAATAAATTGTTTATTTTTGTTAGACTATATTTTGCAAAATAAAATATTATACTACTACTACTAATGAATATTGTATTTAAACACATATATTATAGTAGATTTATACGGATAAATAAAGCAATTCGTGCTAAATTATTCCCTAACTATTCCAAAATATTCAAAAATGCACAACGTTAATGTTCAAGTTTTCACTTCTGCCGGCACTCCCGGAGTGCAACCCGTTGTTTTTTTTTGTCCGTTTGCCAATCGACAAAGGCCTCCTCCAACCTTCTCCATTCCTCTCTGGTCACTCTACCCCATGTTATTTCAGCGAACTGTCCACATAAGTCTCGACTCCGTGGTTATATCGGGATAAAAATATCCTATGTCTCAACCCAGGTCATGGTCTACCCATGTGCCAAATTTCATCTAAATTCGTCCAGCCGTTTTAGCGTAAACGCGTAACAAACAAACAAACTTTTTATCTCGATAGTACGTTCCCGTGGGATAATTTCCGACATGCATGCGGGCGAAGTCGCTGGTAAAACCTAGTATTATATATATATTTTAGCGTTAGCTTATAATATATAATGTACTGTTCATTTCACCATAATTAAATAGTAAAGAACTCATTATTTTGTTTTTGATTCAAACTTTTTTTGGCTTTGTTCTTAAAAGAATTACATAATTCATACAAATGTTATTAAAATTTTGAAGTTACACAGCTGAGCGAAGGATTTTCCTCCTTCTTAATTTTATGAAAATCCATAATTATTTCAAGGAATTCGTTCTCGACTACCGAAAACGACTACTTTAATATGCAAAAATATTTGAGTAAACACCACCAAATTACCTACTTATTAGGATGTTTTGAAGTACTTACCACTCAATCTTTCCGTATACTTATAATTAAGTTAAATTAGTTAGAAAATAATTTATCATTTTCATAGTTTATTTTTCAGCAAATTTTTTAGGGTTCCGTTCTCATAGGGAGACTTGAAGCCATTTTCTAAGCCTACGCCGCGCTGTCTGTCATTTCATTTCATTTCAAAGAATACGTGTTGTACCAAAATTTCGAAGACATGTGACATTTACCAACCTGCACTGGGCCCGCGTGGTAGATTACGGACCACTCCCTCTCACAGAGAGGAGGCTTGTGTCCCAACAGTGGGAACATTAATAGGCTGATTATGTACGTGTTGTACCTACGGCTGTTTTTGTTCTTTTTAGTTATAAGGTGTTTCGTTTTTATTGTAATGCCAATAAACGCATTTTTCTTTCTTTCTTTCTTTGTTATTTCCGGGGATTCTCAGCACCCCTTGCCTCACCGTGGCCTTGACAGCTACCGTAAGGTGTACCGATGACCTTGTGAAGGTCGCAGCTATTAGCTGGATGCGGAAAGTACAAAACCGGTTGAAGTGGCGATGCTTGACCCTATGTCCAGCAGAGGACGTCTTTCGGCTGAAATAACGATGATTGACTCCAACTGCCTACAACCTACGATAGACTACAACCCGTCAATGAAAAATATGCTAAAAAGAAGGTCAACTAAAATAATTGTAGATTTGGTAATACGGAGCCCTTAGTGCGCGAGACAGACTCGCTCTTCGCCAGTTTTCTTAATAATAACATTTATTACCAAAATAGAAAAAAACCGGGTTTGACCATAACCAAAATTACGGAACACCACACCAATTTCTGAAAACCTTATTACTTAATAGATTCATAGATATTAAAAAAAGGTCGGAACATAAAAAATACCACCGGAGTTGTCTCGTAAACCGAGAAATGAAGATGGTTGTATTAGGCTTCTGCTCACGTATCTACTTTATCTGTGGGAAGCGAGATTTACAGCCGTCGATCGCGACTTAACGTCCGTGTGGAGACGGCCTAAGGGTGCACGTTGAGTATTGTAATGCAGTAGGACAAGTTGTAGTACTTTTGAAAATGAAAAAGTGATTAATGTGAGCCAGCTCTAAAAAAAACTTGGGCTATTAAGTCTTACCAAAAACCTAGCCTTTTTAACTGCATTAGAATTAATTTATATTCTAACAACAGTGTCCCTATATTTTATTCTAGACAGAGCTACTACCATTTTATTACTTCCAAAACCTATGTATTATTTGGGCGATAATTCACGTATGTTTTTGCTGCTATTTTAAAGTAAAAATAGATTGATTGAGAATGTAAGAAAAAATATAATAATATGGAAACGCTGTTTCATAGTTTTATTATTATAATAAAAATAAGTAAAAAAAAACTTATGAGTAAGTACTTATTTATTTATTACGTTACGTTTATCATTTTACCTACCAATTTTCCGAATATTTCTTTCCTTACTGTCTTCATCCTATAAACACACAGCCAATAAAAACACAGGTACTAAAATGATAGTAGGTAGCACCATAAAAACGTTAGCTCACTGTTGTTCCTATACTGTGTAACAGTCACAGTTTTACTGTTCGGCTATAAAATCGAATTAGAGTACAAGAGAGATATAAAGGAGCACGATTGTTTAGCGGGCTTGAAGTTAAGCCCGGGTTATGTTTACTTGCGTAGTTACAAGGAAATAGTTGTAGTAGCTAGTGTTTTTTTATTAGTTGAGGTAGGTACTGCACTTCTATGAAGATATTTCGGGCTGTAAACGTCAACCTGAAGGCCTAAGGGGCAGAGCTGGACAAAATACATGCTTTGCTTTAATTAAAATACAAATTACAAAATACTATCTCGCACTTATTTAAAATACAAATTACAAAATATTTTTTAAGTCGTGTATTTGAAATATAAAATACAAAATACAGTATTTTAACTATTTTTATTTAAAATACAAAATACAAATTACAAAATACAGTCTGGTGTTAGGTTAGGTATATAAATAGAATAGAACTAATCCAGCTCAGCCTACGGCGAAGGGAATATATTCTTACCATCATATTTTACAAAATGGCGACCGCTAAATATGTCACAGCATTCACTCCATCGCCGAATGAAAATTACAATTGACAAGTTATGTAATTGACAATTCGACGTATGTACCTGCAGTACAGACTACAGTACAGTTTAAGTGCAGTGTTGCCAACTTTAAAGATTGACATATTTAGCGGTCGCCATTTTGCTTACGAAAGCTATCGAGCGCTATTTTCTGCAGATCGCACCCATTCATAAGATCGCTAAATGTATTTATGTTCAAATGTATTTTGGAGCCATAAGTATTTGAAATACTAACTACAAAATACCTCAGCGTCAGGTATTTGAAATACTAATTACAAATTACATTTATAAGAAGTAATTGAATTACAAATACCAATTACGTATTTGTATTTCAATTACGTATTTCAATTACAAGTAAGTCAAATACTGCCCAACCCTGCTAAGGGGTTATGCACACACTTCAGTCACGACAACGTCAAGTCGCCGATCAGTCACGTCAAAAAATATCTGGCTCTGAAAATGGCGTGAGTTACAAGTAATATGTGCCTCCATTCATATAAGAAACTTTAACCGCCTCTGTGATCTAGTGGTTAGACCACCTGTCTCAGACCTAGAGGTCCCGGGTTCGATTCCCAGTGAGGGCAACATTTTCTGCTCGGTTTGATTGATGGTAGGGCTTGTTCTAAGTCCACCTGGCTAGCTACCATCATCTTATCTAATATGTCACCATAACAACAATGTTAACAGCATTGTTGTGTTTCGGCAGTTAGAGATAAAATAGCCAGTTCATCTGTTGTTGAGGATTCCGGATAAAACTCGCTTCCACCTTCGGCCTGATTATCACTTACCATCAGGTGAAATGTAGGACAAGAGCTTCCCCGTTGTGGTTAAAGAATAAAAAAAGTCTGCTACTACAGACTGTCAGGACACCCAGATCAAAAAACAAAACCAACCAGACGAGATTACACTGAACCAGAACAGACCAGACCTTACTCAGAGACAAAGTTAAAATTATACCTGTAATTTCACCGGTGTTCGTACCCTTCTGAACGAAACTCGGACATAAGCCGTCTCATTACAAAACGAGTTCTAAGGGTCAGTTCACAATGAGACATGACGCGATGCGACGATAATTGAAGAGGCCAGTGGTTTCGCGCTGCGTGGCGCCGCGAGACTCATCGCAACGACGCGAGGCGCATCGTGAAGTCGCTGGCAGCGTCACGTCTCGGAACTCCCGCCCCGTTAGCTAACAGTAGAGACAAATCGCCATGACAGCTTCAAGCTGCGCCTCGCGGCGTCGCGCTGCGTCACGTGGCTTGCCGGGGCGCAGCGCGCGCCGCTCTTGTGCGCCACGCCTACCAGCGAAGCCAACGAAGAAAATAAATATGTACCTTTTTGTGTATAAATAAAGTTATATTTTGTATCACTATCTTCAAAAGTGCGCGCAGCGTCGCTTCGGGGCACGACTCAGTGTGAACTGACCCTAACTTTAGTTAGTCCAAGCCCTAACTTTTGAGGCAGTTAGTTATGTATATTAAGCTTCATTCCGACACATGTAAAGTTTTTAATACAGTATTGACAATTTAGACTGGGGTTTAAGTTCAGTTTTTGTAATTAGATCCTTAACTTTGTCCGAATAACATTCCAAATTCAAAATGACTGGAAGGTCTAAACGAGGTGTCTAATGAAATGTCTCTTTGGGAGGCCCTTTGTTCCTTCAGTTGCCCATACCACGGTATTCCCTTTCGGACTTTCCCGCGACCCCGGCAGACATCAGCCCTAGCGGACCCCGTCTGTTGCGCTGACATCTCTATAAGGCGTGCGTGGGACACAACGCGCCGTCGACCCGGACTTGATCCTTATCGGTTGGCGACCTAATCATTGGTCACCGTCCGCAGGGCCACGGCTACGGTGGCCGGAAATTGGCCTGGGATTCCCGAAGCCCAGCCCAGGGCGTCTCCTTGCACTCAGGGAGCAGGCCCTAAGTTAGAGGAATGATAAAATGCTGGCTAACTAACCACAAAATGGGCATATGAGAAATAGGTTGAACACGAAAAAGTATGGTCTGTTTCAGAAATGTCTTCCAAAAATATAAACAAATGAATCAGAATACCAATTTGTAGTGCCACTTACAAATTGAGTGCTTTGATTGGATTATTTGAGTACTTTAACCCGGAATTCTATCTAAGTTTAAATCACCCTTAAACATGTTTTTCATTTGATTAAAATAAATTGAGGTTAACTTTATAACCTCAATTTTCGTCGAAGAATTTTAAATAACAATTTATTAATGTTATTCAAACTATAATTGAAGAGCTTGTGGCTAAGTAATAACAGCCGCACGGGTCGATCGTTCAGGTTAAGCTACGCTTGCCGGGGTTGATCTGTGGATGGGAGACCATCTTTACATACCAAGACCCCTCCGTGCCTCGGAAAGCACGTTAAGCCGTTGGTCCCGGCTGTCATTCGTTGATCTTTGACAGTCGTTACGGGGTAGTCAGAAGCCCGAAAGTCTGACAACTAGTCTTACCAAGGGGTATAGTATTACCCAGTAACTGGGTTGTGGAGGTTAAATAGGCAAAATAAGAAACATCTTTATTTTTCGTTTGGCTTGTGACTAACCTGATAACAGAGTTTTTAAGGCGTCCATGGGCCTCTGATTTGCCTTCACATTCCGTCGAGAAATATCTCTCAGTCATCGGTTTCCTCACGATATTTTCCTTCACCGTCTTTGAAACAAGTACGCACATGAATCCGAAAAGTCAGAGGTGCGTGCCTTGGGTTCGAACTCGAGAGCTATGCATTCTATGCAATACATAGTTCTAGATGGGTTAAATACATAGTTCCCCACCCAACTACTTAGCCTCATATTTCCAACTACCCATAAACACAAGTCCAGCTTATTACTTGATAAATTCAATACATAAACATGGTGTTTTCCTTTAAAAGCTGGAAAAGTTCCAACATCTTCTAAAGTGTAGTGGCCTCTTTAAAAACGCTTGCTTGCAGCTGAAAGTTATTGTTTCTTAATAATGGATGAGTTAGTCGCTTTTGCGGTAGTTTACAAAATATAATAAATATTGTAGAGCAGTCAATTTGTTCGTATTTGACCTTCAATCGGTTCACAGTGTAGAATCGAAAACTTTTCTAAGGGCAAAATTTTTTGAAGGATGATATTTCGATGTTAAAATTTTTTAGGACCGACATGCGTGTATGACCATGTGTTAACGTAACGAAGCAAGAGAAATATGTAAGGATACAGACGTAGCTACAGGTGGTGTTCTGGAATTACTGTCTACTATCCTTGAAAAGAAGGCGTGAGTTTATGGATGTCTGTATTTTTTTAGGCTGTGCGCTGTCAGTCAGTCCAGTAGGACGAAGTTGTTGCCTAATGCTCAAGATGTTACTGCCAGTCACAGGAAGACGTCTTATCCAAAATCTGTTGGATTTTTAACTCTCAGCGCTAAGTAGCGTTGAAAATCCAACAGAGCACTTTTATTTGCGGATTCATTTAAGTGTCACTTAGTAAAGGTGAAAACGGGCATTAGTTGCATATTCATTTTAGAGGAATTCTTTATTTACGTTAAACATACTAAGTCAAAGTCTTTTTCTAAAGCATTCTTATTCTAACTTTATAAGGTAGGTAATTGCAATTGATTTGGGTCAATTTTCTAGGTTACGCAACGTTCGCCGGGTTACCATCGATTACATAACGAGACGCCTCCGTGCCTCGGAAAGCACGTTAGGCTGTTAGTTCCACCTGTCATTTGTACATCTTTGACAGTCGTTACGGGTTGTCAGAAGCCCGAAAGTCTGACAACCATTGTCTTACCAAGGGCTATCGCGTTATCCGTAGGTTGAGGAAGTCAGATAAGCAGTCGCTACATGTAAAATACTGGTATTCAGCTGCGTTAGACTGGCAGCCGACTCGAACATATGTTCGAGTAGGCTGCCAGTCGTTGTATCGTGGTGATGATGAGATGGAAATTGGTCTACTTACCAGCATGTGCCCAGCATTAATATTCTTTGAAATGAATAGATTTAAAAAAGACGAGCAGTTGATGATTATGGCAAAATTTGCATGAGTGTACGCATTTATTCTCTTCGTTTTTTTCATAAAAAATGCTGGTCACGAAAAAAACATCCATTTCTACCTCCGAACAATTTCAGCGGAACGAAATTGCGTGCCCTCGAAGTTCAAAGAGCAATCACGCCCCAAACTACGTCATCGAAACCGCGTTTTAAAACTTTAAAAAACCGAACACGAAACGGCGTACTCGAATCCGAAACGGCGTTTTGTTTGACTCATGAAAATGTAAAAGCGCGTTTCATTTCATTTGGCGCTCAAAATAACTGTTTACTGGCAAAGAGGCTTTTGAAAGTTCAAAAAATAACTTTCTGAGGCAATTTAGAGGTACGCGGAAACGCTAACAGGCAATTTGTGACATACAGACGTTAAGGATGGCGAATTTTCTTTTAAAATGCAGGTAAATGTTTTAAAGGTCCATTTGGGAGTAATGTAAAGTTATGCCGTTTTATTAAAACTTGTGTTTTAACAATAGTTTTAAACTGCAATGGCTCTTCTTTCTTTTTAGTCGTTCAATTAAAACTTTTCTTCTTTTAATCATTTTATATGTGTGTGTGTGTGTGTGTGTTTTTTTTACCTGCATGATTCAATATAGCTCTAGTCTTTCCCCAAGTATGCTAGCGTCGGCTTCCAGTCTAACCGGATGCAGCTGAATACCAGTATTTTACATGGAGCCACTGCCTATCTGACTTCCACAACCCAGTTACTGTATAATGGCTACTACACACAGTGCCGCCGGGCGCGCCCGTCACTGCCGCCCAAAGCCGCACAAACAAACGCAAAGGAAATGAAGGCGCAAAAGCCGGAGGCACGTGCCGCGCGGTAGTAGCCATAACACGATACCCCTTTTTTTTTTGGTTGCGAAATTATCGAATAACTTCTCCCGCTCTGTGCGGAGTGGCAGACTCTGTCAGACTTACTAACTGAAACCCACCCGTGTTCCTTGAGTTGCCTGTATATTGCTAGGGGCCACGGTATCCCTTTCGGACTTTCCCGCGAACCCGGTAGGCATCGGCCCTAGTGGACCCCGTCAGTTGTGATGACATCTCTTAGAGGCGCGCGTGGAACACAACGCGCCGTCGACCCATATTAAACCTAAATTATAAATTTAATTAAACAATTAATATTCATATAAATTATAATTATTAATATAATTAATTTTAATTTAATCGAAAGCGAGCTATCCATTGCTCACCGTCCGCAAGCCCGAACACGATACACCTTGGTTAGACTCTCGGGCTTCTAATTACCCGTAACGACTTTCAAAGATCAATGACAGTCGGGACCAACGGCTTAACGTGCTTTCCGAGGCACGGAGAGGTCTCGATATGTTATGGATAGTCACCCATCCACAGACTGACCTCGGCAAGCGTTGCTTAAACTTGAAGATCGTCTCGTGCGGCTGTTATTGTTTAAAACGCCCCTCGTTTCTTGATACATAATTAACTGAACGTTTTGGGAAAAACTTTTTACAAAAAAAAAACAGCCGACTTCCAAAAAAGACACTACAAAAAAAAACAAAAGACACCGACTTCCGAAATTAAAGTTATTTTTGACTTTGTAGTGTCTTTTTGGGAAGTTGGTTGTTTTTTTTTATATTTCACTTTTTAGTTGTGGTACCTACCTCACAGAAATTCGAATACCACTACCTGCTATGTAATATCAGTGACAAGAACTTATCATCATATTATCATCCACAATGTTAAGTCGAAAAAATACGTATTATTGAAACTCAAAAACCTATAAAGTATGACCTACCAAACAAAAAATTGGCGAAGTAATCGCGTAACGAACAAAAAAAAAAATACAGTCGAACTGAGAACCTTTTTCTTTTTAAGTCAGTTAAAAATAGGTATCGTTATTGTAACGTTACTCAACACTTCTGTTTCATCCAAAACGACGAATACTTCGTTTAATTAAAATAACAAACGGAAACAATCCATCAGAGATGTAAGGTATTTATTATTGTGAATAAAACTGGAATGTTTATGATTTCGAAATGAAAACGTTCCACATTTCGCACGTCTTTGAGTTTATTTACCTACTAGCTTGAATTCTGCCCGCGACTTCGTTCACGTGGAAGTCTTAAGATACAACAAAATACCTACTACAATAACAGCCACATTTTAAGCTATTGCATAGCTTCTATCGCGGGCCTTGAGCGTGGAGACCTAATCCAGAAATTCCGTAACGAAAATACCTAAACCTAAGGAGAGTGTTTTGTATTGAAAATTATGTTTAACTGCTTGACAACAAAGTTCAAATTTACTTAGACGAATGATCTATCGAGAGTGTTGTATTGAAAATTATGTTTAACTGTTTAAGATAGTTAATTGACTCAGGCGTGACCTTGCGGAAATCCATCATAAAATACAATAGACGATGTATATCTAGTAACTTAATCCGCTTAACCGTTCTTAAAGAGTTAGAGAACCCTGTAAGAAATCGACACGTGTTTCGCCTCTCAACGAGGCATCCTCAGGACGACGATTGACCTGTTGCGAACTCGGACACGAAGTGTTATCAACGCGAGCCGAACGCAAAGTGAGCTTCAACCGCCCGTCACCCCCACTTATATAGGATCGCTTATCGGCCCGCCGCTTCAATTTCTGTGCTTTAGTGTGAGTAAAGTTCTCGAGTAAAATTCACAGGTCAAAGAAAAGTTGTCACGACAGAAAATGTTTGACAAAATATGATTTACATATTTTGCATCCGAATTCTAGTTTTCTCCTCACTATTTTATATTTTCTGCAGTTGCTGTAGTCTTGTTTATTATTCTACTAGCTGTGCCCCGCGGTTTTACTCGCATAAGTCTCGAGCCCGTAGGAATATCGGGATCAAAAGTATTTCTATGTGACTCGGGATGACGATTGACATGTTGTGAACCCGGACACGACGTGTAGCCACAACGTGGCAACCATCATCCTCTGAGAGATGAACACGTGTCGATTTCTTACAGGGTTCTGTATGACTCTTTAAAAATAGTTGCTTAACTATACTGACGTATATTTAGTTGGATTAGGTTACTAAATATACGTCTTCTATTGTTTTTTTGTCGAGTAGGTATTGAAGTTTTGTATGACACAGTTGATATTTTTTTTACGATGATGGTCCTATGTAGAAAGTTGTGCAGTTTGATGGTCAGTAGTGGTACTGACCTGTGACAGTGGTCAAATTTAAGTGTGTGGACCCTAAAATTTTACCGCACCTTTCTTGTATATTCTTTAAATACGAAATGCTTAAGGCTATTGTTGGGATTCGAACCGAACACAACACCTTGCGCGCGGTCTGCACGTGCAGGCATCGTGACCGGCGGGCGACGGCGGGCGACGGCGACGGCTCGAACCGATGACCATTCGCTTCCACAAATTCCACCGTGACGGACGATTCTCCCAATTTAACCCTTTTGTTTGTCCGGGACAGTATTAAAGTATTTACAGAAAAAGCACGGCAAATAAATCATTGCCTAAAAATACAGTCCACTCTTTTCTTGTTCCCCGCGCTAACAGCTATGATGCAGACCAGAAAATTATATAATTTGCTCGCAGAAAGTTATTTTGTATGTCGTCGCTATAAATTCCAGCGGCGTAGGTACCTTCTGAAAACTGGTTAACTTCGTCTAAAGACACAAATTTTCTTATTCTTAGCATATGCCAAGATGGATGCCTGAATATGCGTCTTCGAACTTATTATAGGGTCTGTTTTTGTACGTATCGGTACTTCTATATTATAAGAAAAAGTCATGCCGTCAGTCAGGAAAATGCAAGCCAATTAGCCATTTAGTTTCGAGGTTGACTGCCAATCCTGGACCTACGTCTTTTCTAAAAAAGATTTCGACGAATATTGACAACCTCCTCCTTTTTAGGGTACCGTACCCAAAGAATGCAAACGGGACCCTATACTAAGGATCTGTCCGTCCTTCCGTCCGTCTGTCACATCACAGAGTTGCAGGTTTTGAATCGAAATAGGTTTTTAGTGGTGTGAGGATCAGGGTGTAAAGTTCACTCATCCTCTATAGAAAAGGGAGGATCCTCCGACCAGACGGGTGTTGTGTCTGGCGGGCAACTGCCCGTAAGTTGATTTCAGATAGTCTTATCTATGTCGTTCGCGCGGTAAACACTAACTGCGCGATGCACGATTTTGTGTGACGTCATGTCTTTGCTGAGTAGTTCGTTTGTGGCGGTGTAACCGCTACAGGTTGATGTATACTATTATGGCCGCTTTAACAACAAAATAACAAATATAAAATAAAGTAGAACATTACAGCATATCTGCATCATCATTAAGCCGAAAGACGTCCACTGTTGGATTTAGACTTCCCCCAAGTACCGCTACTTCAACCAGTTCTGTGCTTCGCGCAACCAGCGGATTCCTTTTTAGGGTTCCGTACCCGAAGGGTGACAAACGGAACCCTATTCATAAGCCTCCGCTGTCCGTCTGTCTGTCAGCGAGCTCTGTCTCATGAACCGTAATAGGTAGGCAGTTGAAAATTTCACAGATTGTGCATTTCTATTGCCGCAAGAGCAACAAATAATAAAATTAAAAAATAAAGGGGGGTCGCCATACAATAAAATTAAATTTTGAAAAATAAATAATCTGTCCCTGGCATGTGGGGTATCATTGTCTAGAGCTCATCAAGTAGAAAATAAATATAATTTTTATTTGTTTTTATCTTCAAAAATGATGAATTAGGGGGCCGTAGAAGTTGTCTGTTTTAGACCATTTTTGTACGAGCTCTATCTCAACAACTAAACAAATTAGGAATTTGAAACTTGTGTGTATCATGTACCATATACTGTTTATAATCAACAAATACTAAAAACGCCGATTAATAACGTATTTTATATAATACGGGCGATTTACTGCAACTTAAAAATAATATTTTGTATTTCATGCTAATATTATGCGATATAAATTCCACAGATAACTATTTACTAGTCGGAGTAATGACATGGAATTAGTAAGTACCTACTATCATGGCAGCATATACTATTTCGATTATTTAAATTTCGATCATCCAAAAAGGTCTACAAAATAAGCTCTCTTCAAAAGATTTTAAAACCGGCCAGTATTTTTTGAGTTTAAGAACTTTATCGACTTTTTTCAAAGTATCCCTAGACGGTGTTGCCGTGTTGATGTGTGTACTCGTACCTCATGTTAAAACTACACTCCAATAGACAATAATATTCAGTAACATTGAAATGAATGGTGGTACAGGGTACTATTCAGTTACCTTAAACCGTTGTGGATACAATTTCATATTGAGAAAACTTATTTGTGTAAAAATATTCAGCCACGGCGGCCAATCTCAATGGAGACTACCCTTCGGCGTGGGAGATATTATAGTGCACAAGTGTATGACAGACACGAGTGCACTCTCTCTTCCCTCACTCTCATAGTCCAATGGGATGTGTAAAAACAATTTTTATTTTCGCTTGAGTTTAGATTTCGATATTTTTTTTTGTTGGTACATTGTCGGCGTGTGCTAGCTGTCATTATGGCAAATATATTTTATTTAATGTTTTGTGTTGAGTAATGTAAAATATTTGCATACTATTGTATAGAATCAAGTTTTTTTTCGTAACTGAACAGACAGCTGCGCTGCTAGCGAGTTTGTTGCGCCACTTCTTCTTTCCAGCAAAAGCACTAGGAAGTGGTGAAGGGCGGGCGTTTTTGGGGGACTGTCTTATGTAATTAGCCTAGTTTGAATAAATGACTTTTGAATTTGAATTATGACTATCAAAAATAACGTAATACCTGTATTGACGGAATGTTGTAATTAAAATTTGGCGTACTACTTACATTCTATTTTGTACAATATGGTCTGATGTAGCAAGAGAAATCCTTTTATTTATAAGTAACTAGCTTTACCCGGCCCGGCTTCGCACGGTTAGCACTAAGTACTTATCTACGGCGCACCTACCTTTCCTAATTACATATTTCTACCTAATTACCTACCCTACCTACCTACCCTAACTGCTACCTAACCTAACCTACCTACCCTACATATCTACCTGCTTACCTACCACATATACCTATTTCAATCAATCAATCTTCCTAGCCTTTTTCCCAACTATCTTGGGGTCGGCTTCCAGTCTTACCGGTTGCAGCTGAATACCAGTATTTTACATGGAGCGACTGCCTATCTGACCTCCACAACCCAGTTACTGTTACAACACATATACCTATTTATACCTACTAATACTATGTTAGTAGCAAATAAATAACTTTGAATTTAGTTAATCCATGTTACTAAAATAAATGAAATAGACTTCTACACCTATAATTTAACACAACAAAATTTTTTCATTAAAATTAGACAATTTCTTTACAAATCTTTATGTTTTTTTATAGCGCCTCTGTTGTTACCTTTACGAAAGTATTACAAAAATGCATAGTGTTAAATCTTGTACGACATGGTATGGAACCCTTCGTGTGCGAGTCCGACTCGCACTTGACCGATTTATTTAAATATACAGCGTGTAGTGGAACAGCAGATTTTTTTTTTAAATAACCGGCGAAAATTTTCAACGCAGGTGGGTTCAGAATCATGTACTGAATCCATGGTATCAGACTTCGCGTCGATGTCCCTGACACCCTGTATATTATGTAGTGTTATATTATATCGGTGGTACGGAACCTTTCGTGTACGAGTCCGACTCGCACTTGACCACTTTTTTGTAGTCGGGTAAAAAATTATCGCAGCTCGGTAGGTTATCTCCCATCAAAATAATAATAACCTTAGCAGTAGAAATAAGCACGGTGGTTCACTCCGCTGCTAATTTCTTCTTACATCGTACTTTACTTTATTTTATTATTATTTTTTATTATTCATTCATTCGTTCATTCATGCATTCCATTCATTCATGCTGTGTAGATAATTATATTATGTGCTTTTCAGTGTCAGCTAAATAAATGTATTTTCTTTCTTTCTTTCCTTCTCTAATTGAATTATTTTACCAAGAACCCCTCAATAAAAGTAATACCCACTAATTAAGTAAATTTTCCTCCGAAATAACTTCGAAACTGCCACATTTGCTGGCAAGCTGTTCAAGCTTCAACCATTATGAATATTGTTATGAGCTTGAAATAGCTTTAAAATGAAGCTGGAATCTCTAACGAAAGTTGGTGAGGCATTTCCAGCTCATTAGCTAGTTGAAAAGGAAGACTTAGTTACTGCTGAATGAGAATGTTTAAAAAAAAAATGTGTGTTTTTCGGTGTGGTTTGCGGAGCTAATTTTACTCTGGATTAGCTGGGGTTTTCGAGTGGAATGTTCTTACTTTTATGCATGGTTTGTTTGTTTTAAAATGGTATGGTTTTGCTAACCAAATGAAGTATTATTTTGGTCCGAAAAGTTACGTAAATAAAGCCAGGGAAATTAAAAGTTACGCTAATGTGCTGCCAACTTAAATTGACTGTATGTTAAAAACACAACTATCATTTTTTGACAGTCGTTTATAATGGCTATGCCATTACATGGCAAATTGACGTATGTTGTCAATTTAGACATTATAGAAAAACTGAAGTTAGTATTTTGATTATTTATGACTGATAATGTGATGTTATTGCACGACTCGTAATGCGAAGCATTAGAGTGTGCTCTACGATCGAAAAATATTTTTTGCCCCATTTCTGCAACTGTTTTATTGTTTCACTCCTGCTAGTACACAGAACCTACTTAATTTATATACCATTGTATAGATGATTAAATGGAGATTAATACCGTACTTTTTAACAATTGATTTAATGCAGCAGAAATGGAAAAAGCATCAAAATAGTTGAAAAAAATTTCCTGTCCGTCAATTTATGATCCCTGAAAACATTGTAGCTTGCGATAAAATCAATTAATTGAGTCAATTTTTTTTTTATACATTCGTTTCAGCCGTAGAAGGAACCCTATTGAAAATGGCTCTTTTATTCATAGTAGTTTAATTATAATTAATAAAATACTAACTAAAATATAATATCAATATCTAAATATTTTCAACCTTGATCCGGTGCCGTTGCCTAGCAACTGCCAACGTAAATATCTTTGTCAGTCGTTGACATTACGACTTCATGAAAAGTGATAAATTGTTCATTTTTAAACTATGTTTTGAATTTCTTTTTCGTTTATGAATGAGTGATAAGTATGAGGCGTGCACTTTTGGATTTTCCAAACTATATTTTATATAATCCAACTAGCTTCTTTAGAGGTATGAGGAACAGGGTGTAAATTTCACTCATCCTCATTTGAAAAGGAAGGATCCTCCGACCAGACGGGTATTATGTCTGGCGGGCAACTGCCCGAAAGGTGATTTCGGATAGTCTTATCTATGTTATTCGCGTGGTAAACTCTAAATGCGCGATGCAGGCTTTGTGTGACGTCATGTCTTTGCTGCGTAGTTTGTATGTGGCGGTGTAACTGCTACACTTCTACCCGCGACTTCCTCCTCGTGAAATTTCTTGTACCCCCGACACACTGCGTCGCGTCGCATCGCCTGCCCGCGCTAGCACTTCATTTTCGCTTAGCGTTCTTTCCGCCTTTTTTTCATTTAGCTCGGCTCTTTAGAGTCCTCGTGTGATGTGCCTACAGCCTTCCTCAAGAATTGGACTAACTAAAGCAAAAATATTTTTTCAAATCCGTCTGGTAGTTCTAGAGATTAGCGCGTTCAAATAAACAAACAAAAACAATCTGTTCTGCTTTATTATTAGTAGTATAAGTACAGACGCCAGCACATCAACCTACTCCAATCTGTAAAATTTTCCCAATCAACATTGAACCTTATTCTTTAGCAATAAAGTTGAAAATCTATTAAAGAAATTTGACAGATTGTAGTAACTTGATGTGCTGGCGTCTGTACTATGATAACCTAGTGGTGTGATCGTCAGACTGCCAAGTCATAAATCTCGAGTTTGAACTCAAGGCACGCACCTCTGACTTGCTTATTGTATAATTATCACTCGCTTCAAAAACGGTGAAGGAAAACTTCGTGAGGAAACCGACATGCCTGAGAGATATTTCTCGACGGCATGTGAATCCAAGTCAGATCCCCATGTGCGGCTTTAAAATTATGACACCAGGTTAGTCACTAACCATACGAAAAGAAGTAGTATAATTAAGAAAGTAGTAGTAGTAGTATATTATAGTAAGAAAGTATAGAAGCTTAGTGTATTCCTTAGCGGTTTTTGACACAGTGAAGTATATCCCCGCTACCCAAAATTTCAAGATGGCCGTCACTACGGCTGATATGTAGGGGCCACCTCTCCTCGGGGAAACCTCAGCTTTAGTCTTTCATTGAATAAGAAGAATAAGATATTGTCAATGGCTTGAGGAATAGGGTGTAAAGTGCACTCATCCACCATAGAAAAGCCAGGATCCTCCGACCAGACGGGTGTTGTGGCTGGTCAGCAACTGCCCGAAGCGATTGATATCAGGGCCTTGTATTACAAGATGTAAAAAAGCCTTGTCCGACCCGTGAGGATGTTGTTGAGTATCGTACTAAGTTATTTTCAGGAAAAAAGTTTTATTTTTTTATTTTTATAAGAATGTGATTTACGTTTCTTATTCAATGGGAAATTTACCGGGGCGCGGGTGGTTATCGCTTAGGTGTCTAAAAGTCGCAACTTATACCCCCTTATGTTTTTTTTTGTTTTATAGATTTATAGTTTCTAAAAGTTTTTTCGGAATGTCTTCACGAATTTGTAATAAGCTCCCTAAGCAAATAAGAGAAATTGAAAACATTAAACTTTTTAAGAAAAAATTAAATGACTTCTTGGTAAATAGACCATAATTATACAGTACATGAATTTTTGTCCGACAGATTCGTGATGAGGTAGTGCCAAACTGTATTTGTGTTTTGATTCAAAATACCCTATATCTCTTTAATGTATAAACTTAGATCTAAGATAAATAAATTGTTCAAACTATTGTATGCCGAACATAGTGGAGCAGTGCGAACGCTCACCAAAATTATTCAATTACAACTCTGAAACCACTGTCTCACAATAAAGATCTTTGACTTTGACTTTGACTTACTGTAATTTTGGTACTAAAAATGTAATTTATAAATAGTAGCATTTTTATTTTCAATAATAATATGATTTTTTATTACTTTTGGGTAATTTTATTGCAGTACCTATGTGCCCCTTTCGGATCGGACAGGGTTTTTTTTACATAATTGTTTAGAGGTTATGAGGAATAGGGTGTAAAGTTCACTCATCCACCATAGAAAAGTGAGGATCCTCCGACCAGAGTAAGTTTTCGATGGCAACTCATGGTAGAGCTAGACGGGTGTTATGTCTGGCGGGCAACTGCCCGTAAGTTGATTTCGGATAGTCTCTTAAATGTCGTTCGCGCGGTAAACTCTAACTGCGCGATGCAGGATTTGAGTGACGTCATGTCTTTGCTGCCTAGTTCATATGTGGCGGTGTAACCGCTACAATTTTATATGTTAGTCACGCAGTAAACTCTGCTTGCGCGATGCAAGATTTTGCGTGACATCAGACTGATGAGTAGTTCGCATGTGGCGATGTAGATGCCACCACAGCTACAAGAAAACGGAAACTATTAATACCAACTTAATAGTATTTGACATAATGTTCGTGAAACCGTTCCGCTCTCAACCCACTTCATGACCTAACCTACATTACATTTAAAACTCTTTCAGTCAAAACACTAACTTGATTTTCAACAGTAAACACACATTAAGATGGAGGTCAAAGCCATCCATTGTACGAATCGACCTATTTGTAGAATTTCCAGTACTTCCTGTAAAAATACTTTATTTTCCACTTATTTTTGGGACATTTTCTGGAACTGCTCTTAGATTTGAGCACTTTTCTTTTACAAAAGTTTTCGTGTGAAAACGAACTTTTGTTAAATGCATCATTTTACTTTTTGAAGCTCTTACATGTTCCTTGTGCCCTCTTGCCCGATTTATATAACTAACCAGCCATTTTTAGGGTTCCGTAACTCAAAAGGAAAAACGGAATCCTTAATAGGAGGATAGGTAGGGTAGGTTAGGGGGATAGGTTTTCCTTTCCTTCCTTTTGTTCCTTATCTTTTCCTTCCTTCTCCTTTTCCTTCCTTAATGATTTTAGGCAAAGGCGCCTCGGAAAAGTTTCTCGGAGGCTTGCACAGATGGTTTCCATGCCATCATGCGAAAGAAAGCGGCCTCCTTACGCCAGCCTGCATGGTAGTGACAATAGCATTCTAAAAATGATCGCTGCCGGACCGGACTGCCCTTTCAGGGACACAGGGCCCCACCCAGTGTCCCTAAAAGGGCAGTCCGGTCCGTCGACACAGTCATAGGTCGACATCACGGATTTCGATCGCTGCCGGACCGGACTGCCTCTTTCAGGGACACTGGGTGGGGACAGTCATAGGTCGACATCGGATATCTATGACATTAATAATTGTATTTCGTGTAAACTAAAAATACTAACCTACTATAAGCACCATTGTTACTAAAACCAAAATACTAACAGAAATTATGGACCCTGTAGTCTGAAATAAAGATTTATTTATTTAATAGGATCACTTCGTTGTCCGTCTGTCTCTGTCTGTCAAAACCCTTTTTCTCAGAATCGCGTGGAGGTATGAAGTTGAAATTAATATCAATTACGGTAGGTCTACGGTCCCCTGGAGCTCTAAAAAATCAAGCTTCTAATTCTCCGCAATAAAATAATACGGCTATTTTTGCGACATAATTTGATGTTCGCAAATAACTCAAAACCTTTCTAGGGTATTTCATGTTGACCTAGAATCATGTTTGGCAAGAAGCGACACGACGTCTCAAAGCACAAGTAAAAAGGAAATATTCCGAGAATCGTTAATTTTTTTTACATTATATACTATTTTTTGTACATTATTTAATTGCGTAGTAGTTGGAGAAATTGACAGTGACGTATATCGATGGAGTATGGGAGATTTTTTTTAAACTGCAAAGTTTAATTTGTTCTTGGGATAAATTCATTTCAACTGCCTAACATTTCATTGTGCGTGGTCCGATACGCAAATGGCCGGTGTTTAGTTTAAACTAACACTGTAGTATCTTCGGCAGTATTGAAGCTATGTTTTCATATTAGGTAGATGGTATTTTTTCTTTTTTCTAGATAGCTCATAGTAAAAATACCAAAACGAAAATATTCAGATACAAAAATCTATGAAGATTCATAAATATTTGTATCAGAATTTATTTTCGTTGATGTTATGACGACAAAGAATTTTCGGAGTTACTTTTTACATTAGTGGTTAAGTAATCACAGCCGCACGGGTCGATCCATCAGGTTAAGCTACGCTTGCCGGGGTGGGTCTGTGGATGTGAATGTGTTGACCATCTTGACATACCGAGACTCCTCCGTGACTCGGAAAGCACGTTCCCGGCTGCCATTCTTAGATCTTTGACAGTCGTTACGGGTCGTCAGAAGCCCGAAACTCTGTCACCAGTCTTACCAAGGGGTATCGTATTACCTCGTTACTGGGTTGTGGAGGTCAGATAGGCAGTCGCTTTATGTAAAATACAGCTGCATCCGGATAAACCGTAAGCCGAACCCAATATGTCAGGAAAAGACTAGGCAGATTGATTGGTCATGTAACTAGCAAAAAAATACGACAAAATATTTCAAGAAAATGCTTTGTTGTCGTAAATTCAACGAAAATATTCTGATACAAAATCTCATAGCTCAATATTTTTATAAGAACACGCCTCCACTTCGGAAAGTAATCAATCAATCACCGTCGCTAAAACCACACACTTCGATCATTAGAAGCAAAAAAACAAAATATAATACTTATGCCATTGTTACAAATAATGGGAACCACGGCACAAAGGACTATACGTAAGGAACACTATAGGTAATCTCTAGTACGTAACACGAAAGCTGTTATTAAAAGGCGCACTCTGAGGTATCCTGGTGATGTTAAGGTCCCGTCAACGAGACGTCAACGAGAACGAGATAACAATGACGAAGTAGCGATCCATACATTTAGCTGGGCCTATTTGGCGCAGCCGTGAGGCACACATTCCTGTTTTTTTTTTAATGTATTATAATTATGTTGTGCTGTGTGTCTTTAAGTCTGTGCTAAATAGGGTAAACTCACCAGTAACTGGCCACTTAAGCACATCGCCAAGTTCATGTCATTGTTATGACCAAATGTGTCAAGAAATTAATATTCTTAAATTACCTATGGTTAAAGTGTGTATACGTTTATCGATATTGATGGGTAAAAAAATCAATTAAACAAAATTATGTAGAAACATTTTAACCGAATGAAAAAGTAGTTACTTTTAATAGTAACTGGCCATCAAATTTAGAAATTAGCCACCATAACACTAATAATTGGCCATGTTATAATAATCATCAAAAACAATATTAAAATATAGGATAAAGTCCCTAAATTAGAAGTACAAATATTTAAAAAACTTAATAAGGCAAATTCTGACAATATTGTACTTAATTCGCTACAAAAAATCAACATCTTAGCTTATATTTCCAAACAATTTTCTAGACTCATCTTGACTATTCATTGTTTTGCTTTTAGCAGACTTATTCTTTGTATTTTTAATCCTCCTCCTATAATCATTCTTCTGCCATTATCCCAATTTATTTGTAGACGGCGTAACATGTCCGTTTCTTCCACACTTCTCTGTTAGTCGTCATCGCGGTAGTCACCACCTTTCTAGCCATGTCATCTTTGCCACAGCCCATCCATCGGTTCTTTGGTCGGCCCTTACTCTTATAGCCATCGAAATTCATACTCTCAACTATCCTCACGACATTTTCCTCATTCTTCTTTATTCTTTATCTTGTATTAAACTTTGAGTTAGGATTTCGTATTTTAAATTGGATACTACTTCAATCAATCAATCAACTCAGCTTATCGCAGTCCACTGCAGGACATAGGTCTCGCTCAGGCTGCGCCACAACACCCCGTCTTCCGCCTTCCGCATCCAGTCCGTCCCAGTCAACATTTTAAGTTCACCGGTCCATCTAGCTGTGGGGCGTCCCACACTACGCTAGCCGATATACGGTCTGCACTCTAGGACTCGTCTGCTCCACCGGTCATCGGTCCTTTGACAAACATGGCCAGCCCACTGCCACTTCAGCTTGCTTACTCTGCAGGCTATATCGATAACTCCGGTTCTTTTCCGGATAGCTTCGTTTCTGATCTTGTTTTTCAAAGAATCTCCGAGCATAGCCCGCTCCATAGCGCGCTGAGCGATCTACACTACTTCTGGGCACGCAAATTTTTTTTCCTGCTTGACGAATCGATCCTTCAACGTTTTCAATAAATTTTATAGTCTTTTCTATTGCTTCTGGCGTATTTTTAAGGACATTTTGGAAAATCTGTGTAATAAAAAATATTCCGTCAGTAACTGGCCATACAATTGGCCACCCATGCCAGTTACTGATAAATGTGTATATTTTTATTTGATATTTTTTTAGGAGATAGTATGCCTTATGCAACTACTAAATACGTCTCATTTTTGATAAAATTCGAAGATTAGTTTATAATCTAGTAACTGGCATGGGTGGCCAATAATTGAAAATAATAAAAAATGTCGATCAATTACTAGCCACCCGCCTAATGTTGATTTAGAATAGATGCTGACAAAATAGAACTTTTAAAAAGGATCACTTACCATCTATACAACACACTAAACACAATCGACTGACGTTTACTACACAAAATACCACAAAATTATTTTTTTACATCAAGCGTTACGTTAAGATTTTTGTAAAGACTTACCGTTCATATGAGCGAACATACCGTGCATGCACGCCGACTGTCACAAAATGATCGATATTTTTGGCAATAGTGTCCTTATTGGAAAATAAAATTACTTTACTTAAAGCTACTTGAGTAGGCAATACCGAAAACAAATAATAGTTGGCGTACTGTGAGCGTAATTCTTAATTTATGCAGTTGAAGTGTATAGTGGCCAATTATTGAAAGCGGCTAGTTACTCCTCGGTTTACCCTACTCGTAAATGTATTTTCTTTCTTTCTTTCTTTATTTACTACGGCCACGGTCGTGACCATCGCATCGCTGCATCCGGTTAGACTGTAAGCCGACTCCTTCATAGTTGGGAAAACACTAGGCAGATTGATTGTGACCATCGCATCGCACGGCCGTCACCTGAGCGCCGGGATCGGGGCCACCGAAATCTCGAGTAGTTCGGCACGACCGGTAGAACTCGGCCCGAGATTGTGACGGGCCGACGTGCTGGCAATACAAAACACACACTGCCACATTTTTGCGCCCACGCTTTTGTTTTGTCTATCATAAAAAATTCTGAACTGAGTTCATGTTCGGTAGGGTTATTACGTATCTTGCAGAAGCAATGCGATAGCGATCATTTGTTTCATTTTGACAGTTCAACAACATTCAATGCGATAATTACGTTGCAGAGCAGAATTAAATTTCGAACTTATGAAGCAATGGATTATAAGTAATCTGTTTCAAAACGAATTGATTGTGTTTTACGTAATTAGGGTACGGGTCGAATAATCACGTTTCTCGTTGATGTCCAGTTGACGGTGGCGGTACAAACGGCCTTAGTATGGAATTAAGGCAACGATAAGCTACTTTTAATGGTTTTATACCGAAAATTACGTCTAAACGAGTAGTGTTAATGATTTGGAAAAAATATATGTTAAATTAGAGCATTTTTTTAATAATTGAATATACAAATATTTTAGATTATGTTTACATTGGGATCCCCCCGTTTTGCCTAAAGGATTTTGCCAAATTTTCATTATCCAAACAAATTTTAGCAACCTTTTTTTATACCAATGCAATATTTGGAATGATTTTAGAACGCACATTTTCATTTCGTTAAATTTTTACTTGGCAGAATATTACCAAGGATAATGTCATTAAGGCATTTGGTCTTTAATCAAATGATTTATTACAGCAAACTATCTTTAGACAGTAAACATTTAGTCAATTGATTTGTTATGACAAAAAATATAAAGACAAAATTAAGATTTTTTGGTAATTATATAATTAAAAAATGCGCTTTTATTTTAATATAATCATTTATATGCGATGTTATTTGCGTATCTTTGTAAGTTTATGTAAGGCTAAAAGCGTCTTGGTAATTTTTGTCTCCGACCAACTGTTTGTCGTAAAACAAATACACAGAAACGAATCGCTGCAAAACCGACTCCACGTAGTCTTGTCTGCCCCACCCCTAGAGTGTAATTTAAATCCGCGTAGGCGCGGAGGAGCCGCCCAATCCCCGCAGCACCGGAGCCGTGACAGAAACAATGCTTGCTGCATGTTGCATGCCTGCTTGCATGTTGCATGCCTGCTTGCATGTTTATTTGCATGCTGCTTGCCTGCTTGTATGCTGCATGCCTGCTTGCATGCTGCATGCCTGCTTGCACGCTGCATGCCTGCTTGCATGCTGCATGCTTGAAGCAAGCAAATCATGAAATTGACCTGTTACTGCTCCTGAGAATCGCGGATCTTGACTTTCAGAATGTTTACCTTGACATCTAGGTCAATAACATCAAGGTCAAGGACAATGCCCTTAAGGTGTCCCATGGTGTTTCCCCACCCTACTACACCCACATCGTATCGATTTTTTTTCGTAAATTGAAAACTAGCGAAATTAAGTATTTGGCTTATTTTATTTTGCGTAAAATATGTTATACCAACTGAAATATTTGACTAAATTAAAATTGGTAAAAGTACTAGTTGGTAAGCAAGTTATTGTTTAAACGTTCACTTGCCAAACATTAGGTTTGCGTTACAATTATTTGTGAAAAGTTTATTTGCTAAGTAATAATTTGGCAAATGAAATTATGCAGAAAATTGTTTGGGAAGTGATAATTTGTCAATTTCTTTTAGATGAAACAAGGGAGACCCGTTTACATTACATAGTGAAATTAATTTGTAAAGTTGTGTCTAACGCGGATAAAAAACTGAGAATTACGCAAAAGCTATCAAGCGTATTTTTCTGAAACATTCACCATTTTAAGGAGAATTAAAATATTAATCTTTTAGTATACGTGTTTTATTAAAATACCTTTTGTCTTATGTATAATAAGTTAATAATGCGTCAAATTGGGGACAGCACCCTTGATGAGCGAGTCCTATTACTGGCTGGACGTACGACGCGTTGCGTGAGCTCAGTACAGAACACGCAAGCTAACCACTCAAGGTCACTGGCATGTATCTGCGTCTTAACGTCAACGAGCACGTGACCGCGTTTCCTTTCAAGGCCTTTTCTTAACTAAAAGTCATTTTGTTATGCTGTTCTAGAAAAATGACCTTCTCGTCTTACCAAATGATAGCTTCCGCCAGACCCTGGACGAAGGATGGGGTAATTTAGAACGGCGTTAATGTTTCCCGTGCCGTATCTGAGACATTATTTAATTTTGTGCCAAGAGCCTTATTATGGTTTCGGTTTCGCAATTCTATTTCCATGTTCAAGGACTTTAAGGCTGTTAAATTTGGGGGTGGGCAGAAAGGTAGAGTTCGTTTTAAAGGGAATTTTGCTGTGATTTCAGTTTCCTAAGTTTTAGACCAAGTTTGGCACAGAAGTCATACGTACTTATCAAATACAACTTTAAAAATCTAATGTAGGCTTAAGTATATTTATACAGTACATAGTACATTTGACGGAGGTAATTTGGTCCTGTGCCTGAAAATCTTTTTTCAAAACTGCTCAAGAAATTTTGTTCTTAAAATCGATAGCTTGCAAAACTGCAAGCTAAGATTGTAATCTCACCAAGACAAGAACATTAGTCAACCTACACTAACATTTTCTTCATATTTTCTCAAACCAAAACATATTACCATAAAATTAGGCACTCACAAAAGAAAAAGGCTTTCTCACATCCTCTCACAACCACTATTAATATCACTTATACCCCCGAAAAACTCACGATAAGGGGCGAACAGATGACTTATGTGACTTTCCTATTGTCATCACAGCGTCCCTAACATTATTTATCTGTCCTTTACACCCCCGGGGGTGAAAAGTAGGGGGTGAAAAAATAGGGGGTGAAAACTACCTCTTGAACGACATTTGCAGTGCAGTTGGTTATAACAACACCCATGGGGGCGATTTCAGGATTGTGTCAAATGTTTTCAGGACTGTCTGTAATTTTATTATTTTAATTTTGATGGTTGTTTTTGGTGTTAGGTTGGTCTGCTCGTTCTTAAGGGTGCTGTTGTAGAGTTTAACTCATCTACAACTAACCGGCACTGCCTACTTTTAACCGCCTAACCGCCTAAATTTCCTTACTGTTACTGCGCTGTCACTTTCAAATTGTTACCAAAGATATGCCGTTAATTCTACCTTTAATGTTTACTTATACCTATTATTAACATTGATAGTACCCTATAAAAACCAAATTACATGAATTTTAAATAAATCCAAGCCACTTGACTCACTTCTGCCAAGAATAATAATAAAAAGAAATTAATAATTGGGAAGAACAGTACCTGTAAGCAATGGACTTTAATGGTCTGCAGTTTCTCTCTTCCAAAAATAATATTGTTAACATGTTGGGCAAGTAAATTAATAAAGATCTTTACTGATGAACATTATCTATAATGTTCATCAGTAATGTCAGTTCTTAAAGACGATAAACGGGGTTCATCATCATCATCATCATCATTTTATGAACGAAAAATTTACCTTAAAGTTTTGACATTATTGCCTTTAAATCATATTTTATCTTCTTGACCTTATTGAATTCTGAATAATATAATTATTCTCTTTTACAACTTATTTTTACCCGACTGCCCCAGAAGGAGGGTAATGTTTTTAATTTATTTAAATTATTTTTGTAATTCTAATTCTAATGATTAATAATTCAGTTTTAATGTAATGATGACCCACAATTTAACAAACCATATTTGTACGCTGGAAACGGTAGAATATTATGATCGTAATACATAATGCACATAACAACTTTGTACAATATTCTGACAAATAAATGCTTTCTATTTCTATTTCTATCATCAGTCTATTCATGTTCCCACTGCTGGGACACAGGCCTCCTCTCAGTGAGAGGGAGTGGGAGTGGGCCGTAATCTACCACGCGGGCCCAGTGCGGGTTAGTAGATGTCACATGTCTTCGAATTTTTGGTTCTAAGACATGCCGGTTTCCTCACGATGTTTTCCTTCACCGTTTTGAGAGCAGTGGTGATGAAATTATTTACACAAAGTAGAGCGCTTGCCTGGGTTCGAACCCACGACCTACTCGTAACTCGGGGGTCATTACCACTGGGCCACCACTGCTCTAAACGGGGTTATTACACTAAAATTATAAAGAGGTCAAGCTTGTAAGTTTAGATGTAGGAGGTAATCTCCGAAACTACTCATCCAATTTAAAAAATTCTGTCATTGATAGAAAGCTACATTATTGCCAATTGCTTTATGATATGTTTTATGTTAAAACGCGCGGACAAAGTCGCGGGCAGAAGCTAGTTTAAACTAAGATGGTAGAACGATGGCTTATAGTAAGCTGCAACGCTGTGTACAAAGTGCTGAAGAGATTCTTTCAGAAAAGGCGAGTCTATTGTCGTTCATAAAGCGGGCAGAATTCCAGACTGCTATTAAAAATGTCGTAATAAGAAAATATCAATATTTCTTTATCTTGCGAAGTAACTAAGGGAAAATTTTAACTGATCAGAGCTAAAAACATATGAAAGATGTGCGTTTTTTTTATTAATGCACCCTTAAAAACTTTTTGGGCGTCTAATGGTGTACACTTTTTTGAATAAATCAGCCTCTTAAAATTTCTGGTCTTTTCTCACAGTTGGTTGCAGTAACTAAACTAGGATACCCCAACCAAAGTCAGGTTAGGATAGAACTATGACAACCACGGCCGAGCCCAATTGGTCGCCGTAACTAATCATAATCATACATCTTTATTTATCTCAACATCATATTAATACAGGCAGTGGTTAGTAAATTGCACCATCTTAAATAGAGAAAGGTGTCTGAGGGAGGATCCTGAGTTACAGATCACCCGGCTCTCTCAGATAGGACATGTTAATTTACAAAAACAGTAGAGGCGAGATACAAATAGGCTAGGGCACTAAATGGGCTAGGTTAGGTTAGAACTGTTAACAACCGCGAATTATTTAAGGTTCACATATACCGGTGTATCTATTTAATTAGAGTGTTCATATTTTTAGAAAAGCAAAATGGGAATAACTTGAGGTTTGATTAAATACATTCCGTAACTAAGTACCCAAATTTCGACTATTGCAATAACCAAACCAGTTAAATAACAGTTGACAATCAAATAATCGTAAAAAGTACCGGCTCCTTAACTTACCACAATGTAAAAAACAGATTCACCCCTTTTCACCCCCATTACAATAAAAATGAAAATACATCCATCGAAAACTTATTCATCTTGAACAAACACAACCAGAATAGAATCATAACAGCCATCCCTTACCCGGATAGATTCAGTCTCATCCGGTTTTATCCGGATAATCTTGAAAAATGCGACTTGTATACGAGGTTATGGCGGATAATAACGGAAGGCCCATGGGAGACATTGATTTTGTGTGAAGATATTATTATGGTGTACATTTTGGGGCTTGAGAATGTGATAGCGCATATTTTTTCTAGGACAGTTATGGCAAAAATGTAAGGGTTTGTTTCACAGTGTCCGGATAGGAACTATTAAAGATTTTACTTATTTATTTTTTAATTAATTCATTGAACGACAAACCTCGCGGGGCATCCGGAGCTGGTGAAACAGAATCAAAAATTGCTATCTTTTACTGACTTGCGAAAAAGAAAAATAGTTTGTCGTCAGCTCTAATTAGTAACATTTTTAAACGGCTTCCAAAAAGCAGGAGGTTATATGTTCGTCACGTATGTTTTTTTTTTAAGCTATTGCATAGCTTCTATCGCGGGCCTTGACCGTGGAGACCGAATCCAGAAATTCCGTAACGAAAATACCTAACGCCTAACGAGAGTGTTGTATTGAAAATTATGTTTAACTGTTTGACAACAAAGTTCAAATTTACTTAGACGAATGATCCTTGACTATTAATAGTTAAATTAAAACCTTTTTATTAGTTTGATGTTCCCATTACGTTGTGTCAAGTTTTAAAAACTATAAATGTGAATAACAGTTCCTGTCAATGTCACCATTGCTATTTCTTGTATTCGGGTTAATATTTTACAATTGCATAAGTTGATAAAAAATGCTATGCAATAGTTTTTCCGCGGCAGTCCCCGAGTGCCACACGTCTTTTTTTTATGTATTTCCATTGATATCTCCGTGAATTGAGGACCGATTTTGAAAATTATTTTTTTGTTTGAAAGGGTATGCTCCCAAGTTGGGCCCATATAAAATAACTTTAATTTCGGAAGTCGGTGGCAAAAATTCGTTATTTGCCACCGACTTCCGAAATTAAAGTATTTTTTTACTTTGAAGTGTCTTTTTGTAAAAAGTTGTTGTACGCTACCTTAATTTAATTGGTAATTAGCAGCCTAGGTAACATTGCAGTCGTCTTGGTTGATTCCGTACCTGAAAATAAAAAATATAATATTAGCAAAAAATTATAGTTTATTCGGAAAATTGTACTATGTGTAAATAATTTCATCACCACCTGCTCTTAAAACGGTGAACGAAAACATCGTGATGAAACCGGCATGTCCTAGAACCAAAAATTCAAAGACATGTGACATAGGTACCAACCCGCACTGGGCCTGCATGGTGGATTACCCACTCCCTCTCACAGAAAGGAGGCCTATGTCCCAGCAGTGGGAACATTAAAGACTGATTATAAATCTGAAAATTGTGGTTTAGTATCCAAAATGCAGTTGTCTTAGCGTTAGATTTTCCTTTAAAAACATTTAAGTAGGTACAAACCAAAATTACTTTCAAAACTTTTTCAAAGACCCGGTAATTTTAAACATTTAAAGTACGTTAGAATTGGTATGCAAAGTGACCCATTTATCAGCATACTAGTGGTTGCCCGGTGGTCGGAATAGTTACTAATTCCATGCTGTCATGTCATTATTCTAAGGTAGCCGTAGTGTGTGTAATGTTTTTTTATTAATTTAATTTATTTCTAATGCATAATATTAGCTTTCTGCACTCCTTCTCTTTATGAACTTAACCTGTGCCAAACATACTACTACGTCTGCGTAATTTTCGTAAAAAGGGGTACAAAATTTTTGCTTCACGTGGTTAAATGAACCAGTCATGAAACCCCTCTAGTGTACATTCAAAAAAGCTTACCGCCATCGTATTGATTTCCACTCGAATTCGTTATTTCTAAAAATAATAATATATTCGTTATGACAAGCACAAATCTCCGCGAAACGCAATAATGATGATTATCATAACAATAATATCGGATATACTCAAGGGAGATAAGGATTTGTTCAGACGGAATAAGTAAATGTTTTCTGATGGTATTGTATAAATTGAAAAAGTATCGATATCTTGTAAAAAAAGATGGAGGGACGATTTCAAATGAGTTGACGTTTTGATGGATGACAATATGCAAAATCTACGCCTAGAAGTGGAAGGAAGACTCATGATTATTTTCGCTCTTATTTTAATTTTAGAGAATGTGAACAGTAATGTTTGTGAACGGGCGCCGTCAGTTGGGACTGGTCATCTCTTAGCTGCCATGGCTTATTTTAATTTCTTAATTGTTTTTTGTTTTTATATTTTTATAACGAACGCATTTAACGTGCACGTCTTTCTATATTGTTCTTACATGTGTAAAGAACTGCTGATAAGCTAAGGAAAACTTATTAAAAAATCGACTCACTGCCAAACCTTTAATATTCATTATGGATAACATAATGAATTTTAAAGGTTTCCGCTAAGATATTATTAAAATGGCAGTCAAATCAAATTTTACAGCTCATTGCGCTGATTACGAATCTATGTTTAACTCAATTTGTACAAAAATTATACTTACTGCTGTTATTGCAAGCGCGGTAGAACAGAATTCCTGTTTTCCTAAACTGCCTGGGTACATAATAGTAGGGTCTTAATGCCTATTACAATGCAATTTTTCATAGGTCACTTTTGCCAAATTTTTATTACAGTACAACACCCACAGATTAAAGCTATAGAGTCTTAATAAACTGACGGCCAATTCCCGTAATAAAAAACGTTCAAAATCTTGTCTCATCCAAACGTTCTTAAAAGTACGGGAAGTGCCCCTCAGATGACAAGCGTTAGAAACATGAACGTTGGTAGTGCTTCCCTGCTACGACATATTATAGAGAGTAATAGCAAACAGGACCGCATCGCCCCTAAGCGCTCAGTGTGGGGTGAAAACAAGCATAACAATAGGCCAGCATTCCCCTATGCATAGAATGTCAAACAGCTTTACTATTTATGTACCCAGGCAGTTTAGGAAAACAGGAATTCTGTTCTACAACGCTTGCGATAACAGCAGTAAGTATATTTTTGTACAAATTGAGTTAAACATAGATTCGTAATCGGCGCAATGAGCTGTTCAATTCGATTTGACTGCCATTTTAATATCTTAACGGAAACCTGGCAGTGAGTCGATTTTTTAATAAGTTTTCCTTAGCATAACAGCAGTAAGTAATGGGAAATTTCTAAGCCTGCGGGCACGAAATAACGGCAGCTAAGCGATGGTGACAGCGGAGCGGCGCGGGGCGAGGCGATCCGAGCAGCCTAGGCGTGGGTACGAAACAGGCGGTAAAAAAATACTTGTTTTGAATTTTTTACTGGAACGAGCAGTGGGGAAATCTAACAAGTTTGTTTCTGTCTCTTGCGCGTCGAGATATAAACTTAATAAAAATCGTTTTTGTCATATTAAAAGTGTTCTAATAGAAATACCATATTTATTGATTACACAATGAAATAATACTTAACTTAGGCTACACATTGCAAAAATCTGAATTTAAATAAGTTAATGAAACAAGTCAGAAAAGGTAAAAATGTGACGAAAAACTTTGAGCGCCAAATATTCGAAATTATACAAAAATCGTACAAAACGTACTTACTGCCATTATCGCTAGGGCGGCAGTGTTAGCTACCAGATTTTCATGCTTTAAATGGGTGAATGGCTGAACGAATGAATTTGATATACGAATCAATAAAACATGATGTTTGTGTCCATAGACGTTTGTGTTATTTATCTGTGGCAGCATCTACAACGCCACATATCATTTATTGAGCAATGGGTCTGCTCTTGAACTCGATCTCCCCTGATGAAAAGCGATGGATGAAGTTTACGAAGGAACGAGTGATCCAAGAAGGTGGGCTGTATGTGAAAGGGAACACAGACACTGACAGAGAGTTCCACACTTTGGCCGTGCGCATAATAAATGTGGAGGAGAAGCTCTGTGTACCTACAATTTTCGGGGTATGAACCAAGTGCGGATGGTACCCTGAAAAACATCTGGTGGTCCGGTTGTGAAAGGGACATGATGGGATCAGGTCGTGGAGCTCCTGCGCACACTCTCCAAAGTATAGTCTGTAGAAGACTGACCGGCAAGGAAAATTACGCCGTTGACCCAATCTGTGAAGCCTAGCTACCAACGAGTGGTCCACCGAGTCAACTGGTATTTTGCTGAGCCATCCCATAAGTGGCTCTACACAGTGGATGCGATCTACGCTTCACACATGATATCACTCAAATTTTACATCGAGTGAGCAAAGTAATTATGCGCGTCATTAGAATTTATATAGGTCAACATTCCGACATCAACCGTCGGGCAGTAGCCCGCCCAACACAACACCCGTCTGGTCGGATGGAGGATGAGGAACTTTACACTCTAAGGTATTGTGATACCTACATCTCTTGACAGGACAATAAATACTAAGTAGCAAACTACAGCTTACTGTCATACACCAGTATTATCTATCAGCTGCAAGTACCTAAATACTGGACTAAAGCATGAAATTTTACTCGCGTTGCTGACGTCTGGACACGCCTTAACCAATTTTTTGTATAATCCAGCCAGTTTGTAAAGAACTCTTGCCACGAGATGATTTTAATATTTGCTTTATATTTTGTGGGAAAGGAATAAAATATCAGGGGTCAATTCAAAATGGTGGTGTTCGAGGAATATTTATTTTAGATATTTTCATATAACATTGACGGATCGGTTACCTATTAAGTTATTTGTACATACTTTGTTTAGTGCTACTACTGAGCATGAAGTCCTGGGTTCGATTCCCGAATCGGGCAAAGTGTTATTGGGTTTTTCCATCTGGAATTTCTCAGTAGCAGCCCGGAGTCTGGATTTGTGCCCGGTTGATGGCAATAGGATAGCTCCTTATTACATGGGACTTAAACATAACTGGCGAGATGTGGATGTAAAGGTACAACTCTGCCCAAGCAAAGGAAACAAGGCATGATGTTATGTAAGTAATGTTTGGTAACTAGGTCGCGTTCGACACATACTTTGTGCAGAATTCAGAAAATAACATTGAGTAACTCTGAATGTAATTTCACGAATAGTGTCACACAAGCTGTTTTTTTTTCAGCTCAGTCTCTAATACTCCCAATAACACTTTGCCCGATTCAGGAATCGAACCCATGGCCTCATGCTCAGTAAGAGTGCTTGCAACCACTAGAGCTACGAAGCAGTTGCTTCTTGTAAACGGAACTCTAACCTTATCATTTGCTTTTTCATTTTTTGTAATAACTAATAACATACAGATAATATTCCCAAGCTTGAAAACGACACAACTGACACCTCTGTTTACTCCTTTATATCGTTTGTTAGTAACAAAACGAAACAGGACAACGATACATCAAGACACGCGTGTGACTGACGCGATGCGAAAGATTAATCGCTTCCTTCTAATGGGTGTCACACCTTTAAAAGGGTTGGAACTATATCTGTAGGTACGTATAGATAGGATGTGTGTAATGCATAGTTTAGCAATAGTTGTTCAGCCCAGTTTGTAGCTCCGATAATGATAGTCGGTAGATCCGGTAGTCTGGCAGTCCTGACTGCTCTCCAGATGGCACAACCACCAGCACGCACGTCACACAGAGTGTAGAGTCTGAAGTAGAAGAGGAGTATGTAAAGATCGTTCCTTACATACTCTTTTTGCTTCGTTTACGTTCATAAATCTGTCGAACGCCGGTTGCGAGTACCTGCTGGGGAGTTTGTTGCGCCACTTCTTCTTCCCAGCTAAAGCACTAGGGAGTGGTGAAGAGTGAGCGTTTTTGGGGGACTGTCTTATGTATAATTTTCACCTTCAAAAAGTGCTAATTCTCAGCCAAGTTTGAATAAATGACTTTGAATTTTGAATTTACTCCCATCTGTCCTTTCTGAGTAGCATCTCTAATAAGGTCACTATTGTATGTTAGTCATTCCAAGTGAACACATATTAATTATGACGTACCTATAGAAGTGATTGCCAAGATAAATCATTTCTCATTACTCAGATATCTCTCATCCATTTGACTAATCAAAAGATTTGAACGAGATCCAAGAACAGATAACAGTTGATGGATAACGACAGATTCTACTGTTTGTTTTAATTAGGGTTCTATTAAAAACTGGTCATGTGCGATTCGGACTCGCTCCGGCTTTTCGCCTTTTTTTCTTTGCGTTTATTTCTGCGGTTTTTATTATTAAATAATAGACACAATTAAATCAATTAACGTTTGAAAATAAAATCGAAAACATAGTACCTAACGTTTTACGTTTTACGGAGGAGCTCGTGGCTAAGTAATAACAAGCCGCACTGGTCGATCCATCAGGTTAAGCTACGCTTGCTGGGGTTGGTCAGTGGATGGGTGACCATCTTTACATACCGAGACTCCTCCGTGCCTCGGAAAGCACGATAAGCCGTTGGTCCCGGCTGTCATTCGTGGATCCTTGACAGTCGTTACGAGTCGTCAGAAGCCCGAAAGTCTGACACCAGTCTTACCAAGGGGTATCGTATTACCCAGATATTGGGTTGTGGAGGTCAGATAGGCAGTCGCTCCATGTAAAATACTGGTATTCAGCTGCATCCGGTTAGACTGGAAGCCGACCCCAAGATAGTTGGGAAAAGGCTAGGCAGATTGAGTACCTAACGTTTTACATAAACATTTAGTAATAATTATTGTATTTTTTTATGTTTATATCTCATTATATGCTCCACTGATCGACGTCATAACGTCAATGCCGGCTGTCGCTAAAAACGAGCGCTGGGGCTCTGTCTGGCATAGGGTCGCAGCATTATGCTGAGCGATGGCCGGTTTGCGTGGAGTTTTCCGTAACCGCAAATATACATTTTTTTTTGTTAGTAAGAAAAAAAGTGTCGTTGCGGTCAAAATGTTACGCTTTTTGGATCTAGCTCTCATTCGCCAATTGTGCCGAGTATAACTTGCGATAGTTAAGAAACTTAGTTAAAATAAATGCCAGCTCCTTCTCCGTTTTATTAAAATTTCCAAAGACTAAAATTCAGTCTTCAAACAAGCCAAAATATTACTAGCCCAATTTTATTTCCTAGAAGTTGTACATGAGTTGAAGTTCATTCCAGTAATTTGGAAATTTTGAGTTTTCCTTTGGTAAAACTTAGTAATTTCCCACTTAACTTTGTTCTAGAATAACTCATACGTAAACATCTATGTCGGGAAAATTAATTGTTAATCAAATATATATAACATAACATAACATCACGCTTATATTCCGCGAAGGGTTAGGCAGAGGTGTCCCTATAGTACACCCACATTTCGCCAGTTATGTTTAAGTCCCATGTAATAGGGGGAGAGACTATTGCCATCACCGGGGCACAAATTCCGACTCTGGCCTGCTACTTAGCTATTTCAGATGGAAAGTAGAAGAGTTGAGTAGAAGAGCTCGTGGCTAAGTACATCGGGTCGATCCATCAGGTTAAGCTACGCTTGCCGGGGTTGGTCAGTGGATCTTTACATACCGAGACTCCTCCGTGCCTCGGAAAGCATGTTAAGCCGTGTCATGCGTGTCATCTTTGACAGTCGTTACGAGTCATCAGAATCGCGGAAGTCTGACATTAGTCTTACCAAGGGGTATCGTATTACCTAGTTACTGGGTTGTAGAGGTCAACTAGGCAGTCACTCCATGTAAGGCGTTCGTCGTGCGTGTACCGAACTTTTATCTGCCCCTCGTCATGGAAGAAGACTTTTGGCCGCAGGACGTGGTGTTCCGTCGCTTCCGCGGACAAATTCCACAGGACAGCACAAAGTCAAGATAGTGCAGACTGAAGTGTTACTAACATAGTCTAAGCCTTATTTATTAACACTAGTTTTTGTCTATATTAAAATCTGTATGTTTAGGTTAAGGTATTTTTTCTATGGGCCTGTGTTGCCTGAAATAAATGGTATTATTATTATTATTATATACAATTCTGGTATTCAGCTGCATCCGGTTAGACTGGAAGCCGACCCCAAGATAGTTGGGGAAAGGCTAGGAAGTTTGAAGATTGATACAGACATACGAAGTTCCTACCACGAACGCATCACGTAAACAGATCGTTGAACGATTTTTGAATCGAAACTAGGTACAACTATTCTATAGCATTAAGGGTCCGGCGAACACGGCTCGCAACAGCAAGTCGAGATGGGAGGAAAATGCGTTTGGAATATTGTTATCTATGTTCTGTTGTGTTGTTGCGTTGTTGTTGTCTGTGTCTGTTATGTGTTATGTGTGTTGTGTGTTGTTAGCGTTGTTACGAGCTATCGGAATTTATAATAAATTTGGATGTGTTCCGTAATACCAGAAATTATGAATGAAAACTTAATATTCTTTCATATTTTTTTCCATACTTTGTAACTTGATAATATAAGCTATGCTCCTGACTAAACAATAATCCAAATATTGTTGTTTATAATACAGAAAAAACAGTATGAAAACATGTCATTTAGCTGTAAAAATGTCTGTTATTCAATTCGCTTAAACTTCATTTTAGGTAAGATTTTGGAAAAAAAAAAGATGTACAAGCCTAGATAAACACTGTCTAAATCCAAATATTAACATAACATGATGGAAATATGCTCAAATTGCAAATGATTTAGGTATTACGTTTGTATGGACAATTCAAGGGTCGCCGCCGTCTTAAGCTTTGTATATGGCAGGGTTTCTAACACAATAAATATCTGTCAAAAAGCTTCCATAGTGACCCATACAATACTGACGACCGGACCTACACATGGCGAATAAACCGTAGTTTTGCACGGTGTGTGTACAAAGGGGCTTTTTTTGCGACAAGCACAATAATATGAAAAATAAGTAAATATTATGTGTGAAACGGGTGTTTTCAATTTCAAAATTAAATTTCCGTGGCGTTTACTTACTCAGCGTTCTAGGCCCACGGTATTACGAAACTCGGAAAGCGGAATTGACAAATCAGAGACATACCAAGTAAGAACCCTTTGCTTCTCCTTTATGTGAGTCGACTGCAAAAATATTCAACTTTTTGTCCCTCATCAAAACCCAAATGAGGTGCTGAGTTGATTCCTGTGCCACTCTGATTGCACGGGTTGAGCTCGGAACTTGAATAATCACACTTAATTTTAGATATTACATAAGTTCTGTCGGGGGTACGGGGAGAATGCTCTAGCGAATTCTGCACCTCTGATGTAAAGTTGCAACCAGACTGCGGTTGAACGATGACATCCACCCTTCAGGCCGATTCAGTGAAATTATGGTCGCTCGACGTCAACTGTTTTGATTCGGCGTCATCTCAGGATTCTCAGGCCTTAGCACGAACGCGTGGAGTAAACATAACGTAAATTCAAAACGTTACATTTACTGATTACGGTCGCCCGACGTCGACTGTTTTCATTCGACGTCAACTGTTTCAGACGCTTCACTCGAGTAAAGGTTAATTTTTGTTTAATTCACTTATCTTCACACATTTCAAGCTCACCTCTTCTAAAATATGACTTAAAACGACCACTGTCCTGAAACCGCTTTCGGTCTAATGACCAGCGAATTTGAATTCTGTCCAACGAAGTTACTACGAGGTAGTCAAAGTTCACAATTTATGCTAATCTAATACTTAATTAGTTTACAGAGAAATTCCAATATTTTTGATAGTCCCTTTGAGAGAGAATTTAACCGACTCCCACTTTGGTCAAATTTTGTGGAGAAGTAATATAAGTAGGTCTTTCTTAGTATTTTATTATTAGACTATAGGTAGTGGCCTAGTGGTATCGACCCCGACTTACGAGTCATAGGTTCGAACCCAAGTAGGCGTTTTTACTTTGTGCAATTTATTTCATCACCACTGCTCACAAAACGGTGTAGGGAAACATCGTGAGGAAACCGGCATGTCCTAGAACCGAATATTCGAAAACATGATGACATCCACCAACCTATACTGGGCCGGCGTGGTGGATTACGGCTGAAAATATTTTGTTTTAAACTACAATTTATATTGGAACTACGTTTTTTATACGGAATTTTTCACTTTTTGTATGGAAAATATGATAAATTATTACCTACATGTTGAGTGTTAAGGCTCGTGCAAACCAGCGCGACGCGACGGCGCGACGCGACACAAACAATACAATTTCTAAGAAAACTTCACAGTATAACAACAGCCGGTGTCGCGTCGCGTTGTCGCATCGCGCTAGTCTGCACGAAGCTTTAGGGTTTAAGAGTTTTACAGAGGGGGTCGAAATTTTCATTATTTTTGTGATACGACACACCATTTTCGAGATATAAGCAAAATAAAAAGTTATGGTGATTTTTAGTTTAGTTTAGAGGTATTTGTAACAAGAGAATCGGCACCATTGAATGAATGAAACAGTATGTCAAGCCAATGTTGCTATCATAAAAATGTTTTTAATAATTTGCAACATTGGTCTCTCGTCGTGAGATATAGAAGTGTCAAAATGCCTTTTCCGAGTTTACTCGTCGTTTATGGTCATGTTAGAGATTAGAATTCAGACGTCAGAATTGTACACAAAACTACAAAACGACAAAAATAGCGTTCTCGCGCTTTTCATGTTAGCCCTACTGGTGTTCAAAACTAAATTTGGTCTAGCGGGCACACACAAGGAAGTCTTATGTAATTTTGACGTTCAAAAAGTGCTGATTCTCAGCCTAGTTTGAATAAATGACTTTTGAATTTTGAATTTTGAAGTAATTTCGAAGGGTCGCCGTTATTGAAATCGATAAAGACGACTATATACAATGTCGCCCATGCGCATGTGACCGCCCGTAATTTTCTGAATATTCATGAAAAAATATCGAAAATAAACTTCAAAAGGGGGGGTCTATCTATAACATTTTTCACTAGTTTTTTTTAAATAAATACACAATTTTTTACCGAAAAAATGACTTCGATTCCGTTTTTTTTTTCGTAGTCGATAATTTTTTGTAAAAATTTTAATTAACCTGTTAAAATAACTCATAAGCTTTTGGAAATAATAAACAGAATCCAAATCGACCCATAAACTTCGGAGATGTGTCAAAAAACAGAAAGCAAATCTTTAAAAAATTTAAAATTGAATAACATGAAAAATGTTATAGATAGACCCCCCCCCTTTTGAAGTTTATTTTCGATATTTTTTCATGAATATTCAGAAAATTACGGGCGGTCACATGCGCATAGGCGACATTGTATACAAGATAGAGGCGACAATACAACAATAACTTAAACGGTGTGTCTCTAATGACGTTTCCCTTTTTGCATAGGTACAAAAATTCAATCGAATATTTTCAAGGTTTAGTCTACATAGCTAGTAGAAGATCGGCAAAATCCATAGTCAGCTCGGGTTATTCCGTTTATCCACCCCAAAAAATCCACCCTAAGGTGGATATTCGGAAACGTATTCCAAGAATCCACCCTAGGCCTAGTTGGATAAACGGAATTTATAGGCTGAGGGTGGATCATATACTACTATTTAATTTGTTTGAAAAATTCATTTTTCTAATTTCGATGCTAGAATTTATTTGATAGTTTCAAAATACTCTTAAGCATTAGTAGTGCCAGTATTTTAATTTATTGTTGTATTGTAGTCTCCACATTGTATTATGATAAGATGACTAATAGAGAAATAAGGACGAAAAAAACATGTTGCGCTGACCCCAAATAAATGAGGATGAGAACAGGCGAGAGATGATAGGTGTTCAAATGTTAGGGAAAACCCAAATGCTTCCTTTCCCACGTTCATTTCCTTGCACCTATGGGTCAGTGTTTTAAATAGAATAGCATACTGATTTTATCAACCCGATTTCCGTTGTAATATCGACTGGTACAATCAATCTTCCTAGCCTTTTTTCCAACTATCTTGGGGTCGGCTTCCAGTCTAACCGGATGCAGCTGAATACCAGTATTTTACATGGAGCGACTGCCTATCTGACCTGCACAACCTAGTAACTGGGTAAGACGGTACCCCTTGGTAAGACTGGTATCAGACTTTCGGGCTTCTGACGATTCGTAACGACTGTCAAATATCCACAAATGACAGCCGGGACCCGTTGGTCCCGGCTGTCATTTGTGGATATTTAAGCCGTTAAGCCGTTGCTTAACGTGCTTTCCGAGGCACGGAGGAGTCTAGGTATGTAAAGATGATCATCCATCCACTGACCAACCCCGGCAAGCGTAGCTTAACCTGATGGATCGACCCGTGCGGCTTGTTATTACTTAGCCACGAGCTCCTCTACGACTATCGACTAGTACGTCAGTTGAAAAACGTAAGATGAAGTTTTGATGAAGCAAACCTGTTCTTTGTTCGAGGTATTAAAGGAGTTTCAAGGATTTTATCGTAACAGTAAGTTGAGAATAAGTTTCTTATAATTTTTTGTAGAAATAATTGAGTAAGAAAAGACTTTGTAAAATCATAAAATGTAACTATAGTCAGAAATTCGGTGCTTTTCACCGTCTTATTTTCGTTTAAATACTGCTGAGATTTTTATTTAAATATGTTTTAATGATTCTTTTTTATACAGTAAAAACTAACAGTAAAATATGTAGAAAGACAAAATTCTTTATTTATCTACTTAATAAAATAAAAAAAATCACTGGCAGATAACGCACAGCCTAAAACACTGTTTTAAAGAAAATAAGCACAAAGGAAAGATTTTTTAAATTCAAAGTTAAAGTCGTTTACTTTCGTCGTTTCATTTAGGCACATAAAAGGCACTTTTGAGCATCAAAAATTAACAAGTAAATAAAATGCTTCTAGTTGCCCCTTCAAAGGGTAGTTTCGTATGGAGAAGAATGTGCCAGAAACTCCAACGCTAAAATTCATCCATTAAAGGGGTTCAAGAGGCGATTAAAGTTTGTATAGAAGTTCGTCTTTTTTAACGATGGGAGATGCTATGGGGTGCACGGCTTGTGTCTCTATAAATAATAATATATAGCTTCTCTAATAAGAAAGAAAGAAACAAAATAAACGTTTATATTCGGTAAGAATGACGCAAAGAAAGAACACAAACACGAAAAGTAGAAGTTGGGGTAAAATATGCGTCACATCCACGCAAAACGGCCATCGCTCACCATAATGCTGCGACCCTATGCGAGACAGAGCTCCAGCGCTGGTTTTCAGCGACAACCAGCGTTGACGTGATGACGTCAAACCCAAAATCAGTACTAAAAAAGAAATAAAATAATAATTCTAAATGTAATAATAAGAACGCCACAACTCTTCATTTTCAATTCTAAACTCGGAAATTCGCTAGAAAACGCTTTTATTATTAAATATTTAGGTACATAGCTTTGTAAATAATTATCATTATCATAATTTTCATTTTGGAATTTGGTGACAGATAATTTATGTTTCGTTAAGTTTATTCATGAATATGAAATCTTAGAACTGCCAGTTTAGAAGTAAAACTTCAATGTAGGTTCCTAATATTATAATAATTAGAAAGTACAGACTGCTAGTTATTCCTAGAGCATAATTATGATTATTATTTATAAACACAAAAACGAAGAAAATCGCAAACCTATTAACCACTTTCTACATACCAATATGTTTTTTGTGCGGGAGTTATCTATCTCCCATAACACAAAATTTAATCGTTCAGAATCGGTTTTATGTTAGAGTTACAGTGAACTTGAGTCAGAAAGTAGGAGTAAATGAATATTCTTAATAACAGTAAATATTGCAGCAATGGAAATGCAGGCAATATCCAGACAGGCGCAAACAATGGCTATCTTCTGGATAGTTAGTTTTTAAATGAGGTTTAAGTTGGGAGATGGAGCGACTTTATTGATTTCTGTGTGAAGTTTAACTTCTTGATATCTTTCGAGTTTAATAATATTGTGTTGATAGTAGTCGATCATCGTGCGAGAAATTTTGTAAATCATAAATAATTGAACTGAAATTAGCCTACTTTTGATCAACACAAAAAAAGGGAAACGGCGCCAACGCGCATGTAACTTCGATTTTTTATAATTATGATGTTCGGTCCCCTGAGATTAGTTAATATCCAGGGTAACCCTGTAAACCTTGTGCTATTACCATGGTGCTCGAAAACTGCGAAATTCTGGCACTGGGTTTTCAGGGTTGCAAACTTGGGTATAAACTACTCTCCGGGTAGGTACATAGCAACATAATAAAAAAATCGAAGTTACATGCGCGTTTGCGATATTTGATGTTATTGGCTGGGATTATCCTGTTACAAGAGAACGACTTTTTTTTTGTTATTTGTTCCTTACATAGTTAACAAAACAAAAGTAGTGGAAAGCTGTTATTTTATCATTATAAACAGACACTTCTTTTTTATTTATTTGTATAGCCTGACTACAAAAATACCTGCGTGTATTCGTCGTTTTATCCTTTTATAAAGTAGGTATCATAGATGATAATACTTTATTCACATTAAAATCTAGCCTATTAGCTAATAAGTAATTTAAAATAATTATAACTTAACCTACTAAGTAAATATAAAATAAAGACGTGTTTTCTGACATTAAAAAAGTTACAATGCGTCTATTTTCCTACTCGCATCTTTGTGCTTCAGAAGCAGGTTTATAAACCGATTACTATGACACCCGAGAGAGTTATCAATTTGTTTTATCTCTCCCTTATCCCCTTTGAGTATCCATTAGTCACCATAAGAATCAAGGAATGAAAAGGCTTACAAGAAATAGTCTGCCAGGAAATCTTGAAATGATTTAGTGGTTTCAAGCAGGGATGTTGCGGATGCCGATTATTTCACATCCGCGGATGCGGATGCGGATGTTTAAGATCAATACAGAAAGAAGAATTAAAACAATGATAAAGTAATTATTAACATTTTTAATAAAGACAATTAGTATTAAGTCTACTGCTCTTATTTTTTTTAACTTCACTTACTAATTTTCATATTAGCAGCGCAAACAAACACGTAATGATTTATTTACAAGAATAAATGATGCACCACAACAAACGCGTCTGATCTTGTGTCACCAATTTTTTCGCTCCCATTGGTCATTGTCACGTGCGAACGGCACGCGCCATTCGCCGGCCCCGCCCCATTTCTTTCTTGTCGCATCTTGTATTACATCCGCATCTGCATGAACATCCGCATTGATTATTGCGGATGCGGAAGCAGATGTCCAAATCTATGCGGAAGCTCCGCATTTGCGTTCCCTGGTTTCAAGCATTTCTGTCGTTCGATTGCTAGGTCGGGCAAAGTGCTATTTCTATGAAAACTTCTCAGACACAGCCCGAAGTCTAAATTTGCCCCGGTTGATGGCAATAGGCTCGCCCCCTATTACATGGGACTTAAATATAACTGGCGAAATGTGGGTGTTCTATAAGTACACCTCTACCTAAACCTTTGGGGAAACAAGGCGTGATGTAATTTTGTGGAATGTCAAGACACTTCCTCGCTTCATCTCATTCCTTGTACCAACCCCTCTCCAACTGTTAGAGTATAGCCCTCAGTTGTTTTCTAATTATACAAGTTACTTCACTTGGCTGCACACTTTTAAACTGCAGGCGGGTCCCGGAAGCGAACTGAATGCTCAGAGAGTAACAGAACTTCAGACTGGCATTTGTTTTTTAATTAATTCTAGTTTTAGTTATTTTTTTCGAGTAATACCGCAGAACAGATGGTTCACTCTGTGTAATTATTTAAATAAAAGGCAGTGTATAGAGTGCCACCATTGGTACTCTATCCCTATCGGATAAAGTGCCACTACAGGCACCGTAGTAACACCGCCTCGGCCCGGCTCAAGTGCCGCAAGCATTGGATTGTCATTGTCACTGTCACTAAGTCACGTCACTTGGTATTTTATTTGATTGTCGAGGTTAGATCTCTGTAAAACACCACATTCCCAAAACATTACATTCTCTTGTGCCTAAACGGACACTGGCACTTCGCCGGCCGCTACCGCGGCACCGCTCGCTACGCTCGCTCGGCTCGTGCGTTGTGTGGTCACAGTTCTAACCTAACCTAACCTAAATAACAAGTGACAGTGACAATGCAACGCTCACGGCACCCTAGCCGGGCCGAGGCAGTGACACTAGAGTGCCACAAGAAACTCGCGGCACTCTATACACTTCGTAAATAAAATGCGACTCTTGCTACGACACAATAAACTGCAATTCAGGTCGCACAGTGATAATTACCTACAGTTAATTTATAATCACCCATCCTCGTAGGATGCCTATGACCAGCAGTGGACGTCTTTCGGTTGAATCAATGAACCCTTTTACGTGTAAAAAAGGCATTTGGAAAGTTTTCAAACATCTAAAACTAAATATTACGATATTATTGCATTTCAATATTTTAGTTCACTAGCACAGATTAATCAATTTCCTTGACTGTTTCTTTTAAAATAATTATGAGAAAACTTGGTCGACGGACAGTTTCAGGACTCGCTTCGATACTAAGTTGATACCTCTTAGATTGCGGGTTTGAATCCTTGCAAATTCCAATGACTTTTATAATTTCATTATTTATATTTAATTTTGATCTTTCGTAAACTTGTAATATTAAACTGTATCACTAGTTAGCCATATTTCTTATTTCCATACAGTAATATTGCCAAATTAATCAAAACAGCGAAATAATTGACAGCTATTTGCGACGTTAACCACTTTCTTTATAAACGCTCTTAAAGCCTTTTGCAAATAACATGTTTACGAAAGATCAAATATAAATAATGAAATAATTACAGCCTAGTTATAAACATCTCTTGTCGTGTCCGCTTCGGACATCTCCGCATATCTCCGCTTTGGTGGAGTTCGGGCCTTATAGCCATTTCATACAACAGTTAGGCTACGTCCGCACAGACAGGTGGCTTGCTCAGCGCCTAGAGCTTAGTGGCTTACAATCTGGCTACTTGCTAGGATACACGGTGGCCGCACTGAGAGGTGATATGCGTGGTGGGTTGCTAGGTGCCTTGGTAATTTGCTTGTCGGCACGTTGACGAGATGTCACATACATTCACAGCTTAACAACTCATTATAAAAATATTATTATCGCATCATAAATAAACAGGCAAGCAGGTGCTTTACTCCCAAGCAGGTGCTTTACTTTGTGTAAATAATTTCATCACCACTGCTCTCAAAATGGTGAAGTAAAACATGGTGAGGAAACCGGCATGTCTTAGAACCAAAAATTCGAAGACATGTGACATCTACTAACCCGCACTGGGCCCGCGTGGTAGATTACAGCCCACTCCCTCTCACAGAGAGGAGGCCTGTCCCAGCAGTGGGAACATTAATAGGCTGATTGACTGATAAATAAATAAATAAATAACTTTTTTAGTACTAACCATCTTTTTCTACTTCGACTGTTACCTCTTCCCATAGTTTCTTTAGGACAACCGCATTTTTATGGAGTTCATTAGCTGGATTCCACAGAGGTTCTCTTTTAAAAACTGATGTAATTAATATTTCATCCATTTGTTTCTTCTAAAATGCCTCGCGCCTCGTGACAAAAATTCGACACGTTTGTTTACCTCGATACACACTAAGCGACTAGCTAGGCGTCAAGCGCACAATGCGGCCGTTCGCAAACATGCTAGAACGTTCGTTATACTAACCTATTCGCTAGGTGACTCGCTAGGCTCTAGGCGCTAAGCAAGCCGCCTGTCTGTGCGGACGTAGCCTTAAAGAATGAGAGTGATTTGAATAAACGGACAGTTAAAAAATCGTAGTTAATTTGCTTTAGAATTTACACCCATTCAACTTGGAACAATTACGTCCATCAATATCAAGTAAGACAAGCTACAAACCAAAATATCAAAATCTAAGCTAACATCCACAATGTAGTCAAAATTCGCGAATGTTTACGTCCATCCGCGTCAGTGATAATGTTTTGGAAATGTTCCTGCTTTAGTGCCGGTCGTAAACGAAATCTGATGCGTTTTCACACAAATGCGTCTGGTGAATATGTTTTTAGATAAATCTACTACGGGATTAGTAAAGAAAAAGAAAGAAAATTCTTTTATTCTGCACACAAAAAAACGCACATTAAAAATAAAATAAGAGATAAATAAAATACACATATACAAAGTAGCCAAAGCCTTGTATTCAAGCAATAAAAGTTTGACAATTATAACTCGATTTTTATAACTGCACGCGTAGCATGACGCTTTTTATTTCTACAAAGAATAGACAGAGCTCTTTCTGTACAAAGAGACATTTCATTTCTCCATTTTTAACATCGCACCGTAGAAATCCTTCTACAATCTGTCATTTTATCTTTCGTTTCTAACGATTTTTTCTAGGTCCTTTTTTAAGTAGAGTATTTCAGAAGAAAGTTTTCTATCTAAACTGTCAAAATCACACTGACAACTGACAGTTGTCAAAGGTAGTGAAGACAATTTGATTTTGTTATTGCCATGCCAAAGACAGTACTTTTCAGCCAACTTTCTACTCGACGGCCAAAAAGTACATACGGATATCCACAAAATCATGTTTATAAACGAGAGCGTTTTCAACGCAAAACTGTGATAATTAATAGAAGAACAAAGCTATCTTCTCCTATTTTACATCATTTAGTCAATAGGGCATTACCAAGGAAATGGTTAAAAGGCCAATATTACTGTTTTTTTTTTTTTACTTCGAGACTTTGAGAAAAATTGTTTTATGTAGTTGTTTTCTTAAGAATAAAAATTGAGAACAAAACAGAAAAAAAAAATCCTACGACAAAACAAGAATTCTTGAGTCAAATTTTGTAAAAGAATGAATTTCGTAAAAAGTGCAGTTGACTCTTTCTATTTTGCTGCCGTCGTACTGTCTACACGGTACGTCATTTTTGTCTGCTCTTCCGTCGACAAAACGGTGTTCATGCTAAGCGTGCTGTGCGCTTGGTTGGAGCTGTCAAAATCATAGGTTGTTAGTATTGAATTCACCCGCCCGATTACCTTCTCAGTGCCCCGACGACGCGCGACGCCTCAATACGGTCTACACAAATCGTGTCGTTTCAACAGTTCTGTCTTATTAATCGTTAATTTATTATTGTTATTATTTAAGAGCGTTTTTTCTGAAAGTTGGCAACGTCGTAAATAGATGTCAAATATTTCGCTGCTTTGATTAATTTGGAAATATTACGGATATAAGAAATGTGGCTAACTAGCGAACTTATAAAATAAGTTGGCAAGCCTCGTCATGGGTCAGAGAGGGGAGTAGGTAACTTTGGTCGTACCTACATCATTGACGACCTTGTAGTTGTAGTAGAGTTATCCAATATATTGAATATTGGATAACTCTACTACAACTACATTACATGAAACGCAACATCTCTATCCATCAGACTCAAGAATCATAATATAGCCGATTGTGAGTTTGTGACGTCCGCGACCCTTGTCTAAGTGTACGTATCTCTGTGATTTTATTCCACACGTAGCAAAGCTAAGTATAAGAAAGAATTCAGAATTCAAATTATACTTTCAATAAAAATCCTATAGAAACCTTTTCTCTTTAAAACTACAAAGTTGGCAGTACTCGTGAATGTTAACGTTCTGCATGTCATCGGCAATGTTTCGGAAATAGCTCCACTTTATAGTGCTCGTAAATGATATCCAATGCGTGTATCAGTTTTATTATCTATATAAATGTTCTGGAAGTCTGCATCGTGAAGTTTGTTATTATTTGTTTTATTAATGGTCTGCTAGATTGCCAAGGTCTGGTTCGTGTCAAGGATCTGGTTTTAATGTCATGATTATTGACAAGGTTGGTTATTTGACTAATGCGTTGCCAATGGAAGATATATGAGTTGAAAGCTCTAGTTAATGGAAAGGTAAAAACAAAGTCATTTATTCAAACTAGGCTGAGAATCAGTACTTTTCAAACGTCAAAATTACATGACAGTCCCCTAAAACGCCCACCCTTCACCACTTCCTAGTGTTTTAGCTGGGAAAAAGAAGTGGCGCAACAAACTCCCCAGCAGCACAGTTGTATGTTCAGTTCACCATAATTCGACGCGGGAGATATTACACTGCATAAGTGTGTGCGCAGATACAGATGCATTCTCGCTTCCTTCACTTTCATACATAGTCTATAGGACGGCAATCCGACACAACCGGAGAGAGATCAGGCGCAGGACAATTGGAGGAGGAGGATTGAGTTTTTTTACCATCGCAGCCCGGAGTTCGGAATTTGGCTGTGTGCCTCAAAAAGCACGTTGAAATTTGGATCTTATAAGTCTGTTATTATGAACAAAAAACAAGAAAAGGACAAGTTGGGGGAAAATATGCATCACATCCACGCAAATCGGCCATTGCTCAGCATAATGATGCGACCCTGTGCGAGACAGAGCCCTTAATGAAAACTTGTTACTAACAAGCGCTGGATAAAGAGCGAATCTAGTGAATATGTTGACTTCATGTTTTAGTTTATTAGCCTAATTTTAAAAACCATATTTTTATTAAAATGCGATATGTAGGTACGAAAACTGTCACAAAACAATATTAGGTATTTTAATGAAGATATATTCAGCCATAGATATTTTTAAACGAAAACATTGCCTTAGACTGTCATACTACATTTTGTTTAAAATACTGATGTACTATATTTCAGCTAAAGCACTAGGAAGTGGTGAAGGGCGCGTGTTAGAAAGTGGATGTAAGACTACATTTAGAGGCATTGATATCCACTTATCTAATAAGTTTGAGTGTCAGGATGTCTATGTACCTACTAATTATTTAATTATGTATGTAGGTACTTCATGAATATGGTGTGTAGGGAAAGGATTTTATGAAGTAAAGCACAGAAAGACAAGACTAGGCATTTATTTCAATTAGGCTTGTCAATAAATAGGTATCGTTAATGAGAAAGCTAGTTGTCCGTTCCAAATCTAGGTCTTCACAGAGAAGAAGGACAACAAACTCTGTGGTAGCTTGTTTTAAAGTATTTTATCAATACATTTGTTACATTAGCACATATCATCGTTATCACATTAATCTCTTGGACATTTGAGAAATGGTCTCTCAAAGTTATAGCAATGTATCAACAGAACATGAATATTCCTTATTACGATTTAACACATTGTATTAGGACATATTAAAACACATACAGAAAAACATAGAAATCAGCAATAATCAAGATATAATATCAATTAACTTACGTGAACCTGGTATTCCATCTTTCACAACAGTTGTATCAAAAAAAGGTCCCAGAATTGGCGGGTACACGTATTTTATAGTTTCCCAATATTACTCAAGTATATCTAACATTGCCGCCATTTTAGACCAATCGCAGATGGTCATACATGAATTCTAAATATCTTCTAATCGAAGTAATAATTAACAAATCTCATGTAGTGGAACTATCTTAAAACTTAATAAGATTATTTAGCAATTTAGTATGTATTTATTTGTAATCTTTATGTAAAATATCATAATATAATAACATCAACTGGATGTTCTGAAAATCGTTTGAAACACCAAGTTACTTTAAAATTGCATTATTATAATCGTGATAAATATTATTAGTATCATATTAATTATTACTTATTCAATTATAATCATATAATGTACTGCTAAGTTAAATAAACATTTATTTTGATCTTCATAGAACCACAAATCATGACTTGTTCGAAAACTCTAGAATCGTTGTTTGTGAAACAGCCTTTTGAGTTACATTAAAACCATTTTTATACATAATTAATCTGTCTATGAATTAATATCAATTATAGAAATGCAAATCAAATATTACAATATTTCTATTCACTAAACATTAATTTACGTTTATTGAAATAATGTTGAAATGGAACGTTTCCTTAAGTCAATGTCATCTATCATTCTGACAGCTGACATTCATACTGTGATTTCTTGTTGTAAACAATCAATAATGTGATCAATACAATTAAATATTCTCCTGTAAAAATGAGTAATCTTACACGCGCGTTTTTGGGGGACTGTCCGTAATTTTGACGTTCGAAAAGTGCTGATTCTCATCCTAGTTTGAATAAACGACGTTTGAATTTTGATTTCGAATTTTTTGAATTTCATAAAGTTTAAAAGTACGATTTACATGAGTTAGAAGGTACGCTATGACGAATTACCTTCATCATTGCGATGTACATAATTTCGAAATAGAAAGATTTCGAAGTTATGTACATGACGAGTTAAATTTTGAACGTTTTGCGGTCGTGACGTCGTACTTCGATCAGAATTATTCAGGGCGAAGGTTTACCATCGCTATACGTCTTATATTTTTGAAGTGAAGCAGAGAGATACCCACTGCGCCTCTCGTGGAGTCAGTGCCACCACGTTGGGTAAGGCAATATGAACCATCACTCACTTGAGCTGAGGAGAGGAGTAAAACTAGACAAGACTAAGTAATAACAGCTGCAGCGTAGCTTAACCTGATGGATCGACCCCCATCAGGTTAAGCTACGCTTGCCGGGGTTGGTGCGTGGATGGGAGACCATCTTTACATACCGAGACTCCTCCGTGCCTCGGAAAGCACGTTTAGCCGTTGGTCCCGGCTGTCATTGGTGGATCTTTGACAGTTGTTACGGGTCGGCGGAAGCCCGAAAGTCTGACAACCAGTTTTACCAAGGGTTATCGTATTACCCAGTTACTGGTTTGTTTAGGTCAGATAGGCAGTCGCTCCATGTAAAATACTGGTACTCAGCTGCATCTGGTTAGACTGGAAGCCAACCCCAACGTAGTTGGGAAAAGGCTAGGCAGATTGACTCACATGAGCTGACGATGAATTCTTTTAACACAAATATTCATTAAACAATCTTACACTATTCAACTATACTATAGCAACTTCATACCGACATTCAACCGAATATCATTGGGATGAGACCGAGCATCAAAACTGGCACCTTGACCGGCGCGCGCGCCGCTTGCCAACTAGGCGAGGTCGCGACCACCGCTCGGTTACGACCGACGGTCGTGAAATTTTATAGTTTAACACTTGTATTTTTCCATCTTTATTTAATGGGTGGATTAGGATTTGGCTAGGCACATAATTCGATTGTATACACACACACAGACAGTAGGGAAAAGATTTAAACACAAGGTGCCTGTTAGACATGTTATTCGTGAACGGGCGCCGCCGTCATGCAGTTGGGACTGGTCATCTCTCATGGCTTATTTTTAACCGACTTCCAAAAGGAGGAGGTTCTCAATTCGTTTGTATGTTTTTTTTTTGTATGTTTGTTATGCGATTTCTCCGTCAATTGTAGACCGATTTTGAAAATTGTTTTTTGTTTGAAAGGGCATGCTCCCGAGCTGGTCCCATATAAATTTTATTAACTTTACTTGGATAGTTTTTGAGTTAGCTTCAATAATACGTATTTTTTCCCACTTAGTTTATATGGATGATATAATGATAACTTCCAATCACTGTTATTTACATAGCAGGTTAGTGGTATTCGAATTTGTATGGGTTAGGTACCACAACTAAAAAGTGCAAAAAAAAAACTTTTTATAAAAAAAAGACACTACAAAGTCAAAAATAACTTTAATTTCGGAAGTCGGTGTATTTGGTTTTGAGCTTTAGTTTTTTGCCACCGACTTCCGAAATTAAAGTTATTTTTGACTTTGTAGTGTCTTTTTTGGAAGTCGGTTGTTCTTTTTTTGTAAAAAGTTTTTATTTTGCACTTTTTAGTTGTGGTACCTACCCCATACAAATTCGAATACCACTAACCTGCTAAAATAACAGTGATTGGAAGTTATCATTATATCATCCATATAAACTAAGTGGGAAAAATACGTATTATTGAAGCTAACTCAAAAACTATCCAAGTAAAGTTAATAAAATTAATATGGGACCACCTCGGGAGCATACCCTTTCAAACAAAAAAACAATTTTCAAAATCGGTCCATAATTGACGGAGAAATCGCGTAACAAACATACAAAAAAAAAAAAAAAAAAAACACAGACGAATTGAGAACCTCCTCCTTTTGGAAGTCGGTTAAAAAAGAACAACCGGCTTCCAAAAAAGACACTACAAAGTCAAAAATAACTTTAATTTCGGAAGTCGGTGGCAAAAAACGAAAGTTCAAAACCAAATACACCGACTTCCGAAATTAAAGTTATTTTTAACCGACTTCCAAAAGGAGGAGGTTCTCAATTCGTCTGTATGTTTTTTTTTTTTTTTTTTTTTTTTTTTTTTTTTTTTGTATGTTTGTTACGCGATTTCTCCGTCAATTATGGACCGATTTTGAAAATTGTTTTTTTGTTTGAAAGGGTATGCTCCCGAGGTGGTCCCATATTAATTTTATTAACTTTACTTGGATAGTTCTTGAGTTAGCTTCAATAATACGTATTTTTCCCACTTAGTTTATATGGATGATATAATAATAACTTCCAATCACTGTTATTTTAGCAGGTTAGTGGTATTCGAATTTGTATGGGGTAGGTACCACAACTAAAAAGTGCAAAATAAAAACTTTTTACAAAAAAAGAACAACCGACTTCCAAAGAAGACACTACAAAGTCAAAAATAACTTTAATTTCGGAAGTCGGTGGCAAAAAACGAAAGTTCAAAACCAAATACACCGACTTCCGAAATTAAAGTTATTTTTGACTTTGTAGTGTCTTCTTTGGAAGTCGGTTGTTCTTTTTTTGTAAAAAGTTTTTTTGACTTTGTAGTGTCTTTTTTGGAAGCCGGTTGTTCTTTTTTATAAAAAGTTTTTTTTTGTTTTTATTTGTTGTACTCTGGACGCTTTTGACGTGTTCGTCTTTTTTTACATCGTTCTCACATATAATTATAAATTCAAAATTATTGATGTTCCGAATATTTTTGTTATAATATGATTTAAAAAATTGTATCCATGGAATGTCTTGTCTGTTCTTCTCTATATGTACCTACTATGCTTTGGAATGGGCAACTAGCTTCATATTTCTGACTGACCGACTCCTTGACAATTCAAAAGTTCCTGTAAATGGTTTAATTGAAATAAATTCTTTGAGTTTGACTTAATTCGGAGCTGAAGAAGGCTAAAAAAGCGTAGATGTAGACACACACGAAAATACTATGATAACTCTTATGTTCTCGGTGATTTCTTCTTCTTCTTCACTCTTACTGGTACGAACTACGAGTATGTGAGGGTAAATACCTCATTTCAATTGATTAAAAAAACAGCAAAGGGAAGCGGGACTGACTTCCAGGGAGACGTCTTAATTTAGGTACCCAAATAATTAGTGTACTTTCTATATTATACTCAGTATTTAAAATGTAGATCTAAATACGAACCCATTTTGTTTCATATATCGTTGGCGTAGGTGGAGAACTAAATAACTCAAATTTTCTTGCTTGGAGAAATTAGGCGAAAATATGCGGCATGAAAGCATGGGTGTTACGAAAATGGTGAAAAGAAAATTTGACAAAAAATCGCAATTATTTAGTTCTCCACCTACGTCGACGATATTTGGTATTATAAAGCTATTTTATCAAACTAACAATCAGATCAAGTTTAAAATCATTCGTTTTTGCAATACTTAATCTATTTATAAAGATCCAAATCTCGCTATAAGTCACATCTAACACAGAATAAGGAAATAGGGAAATAATAAAGAAATCATAAGAAAAAAAGTGCGGAAGCTTTCAAAAGTCTTGAGTAATCCCATAGGTAAAGTATAAAGGCTTGTAATTCCATACAAATAATATCAAAACTCCAAATAAATAATGACTCAGGATTCTATTACTAGATTGAACTGGCGACCTTTTCAGTGGAATGCTAAGCGCCACTACGCTATTAGAACGTCTCTAGCCGTCTAGGAAATAGCTATTAATGAATTAAAATGAGAGCGCGTGTGAAAACAGCAGAGCGTGAGAGCGTGTGAGCAGTGGTGGCCCAGTGGTAACGGCCCCGACTTACGAGTTGTAGATCGTGGGTTCGAACCCAAGCAGGCGCTTTACTTTGTGTAAATAATTTCATCATCACTGCTCTCAAAACGGTGAAGGAAAACATCGTGAGGAAACCGGCATGTCTTAGAACCAAAAAATTCGAAGACATGTGACATCTACCAACCCGCACTGGGCCCGCGTGGTAGATTACAGCCCACTCCCTCTGAGAGGAGGCCTGTGTCCCAGCAGTGGGAACATTAATAGGCTGATGATGACGTGTGAAAAGATTCGCAATGTCTCCCTTGAATAGAAGCGTACACTATTAATTTCACTATATACTACAAAACAGTTTCGTGTTTTGAGACAAACTCTCCTCAAGTACGTCCTGAAACCTAGAATCAACAGTGGCGTCCACCAGAAAAACTACAAGATGATGAAGTTCGGAGAGTCCCAGAGAAATGATGCAACTGTCTAAAGAGCTCGCTACAAAATCAGTTACATTAATAATGTTTAAAGAAAAAGAAATAAAAGTTTTCAACTCAATCCATATCAAGTAGGCAGAAAAGAGCTAGGCCATAGGCGCAACGGGACGTCCCAAAAAGTTTGTCAAACTAAATCTGAACTGATCATTCATGCATGTAGGTTTTCCGTAGCGGCATAAAATAATCAAAAATATGAACCCACACCCAAACTACACAAGTTTTTCAGACCAAATGAACTCACAAAATCGATCCAACAATTCTTAATAAAACTATCAACAAACTTCGAAATAAGTTTTTTACGAATGTTTGACCTTTGGGCGGTCGAAATAAGTAAGATAAAAGTATTATTATTAAGTGGCTTGGCACTACGACCTCTAGTGGATCACAAAGTCAATAATATCTTTGGAGAAAGAGAAAAGAAAAAATGAAAAAAGATAGGTTAGGGAAGTGAAATGTCGAGTTGTAAGACAGATCGCTCGCGGGGCGTAGGGTTTATACGTGTCGTAATAGCATCTATTGCCATCACGACTGGTTTACTTTATTTGAGTTGTGACTGTCCAACTTTAGTGACAAGTAAGATTAGTTATAGAAGCAGCCGCTTTTGAAATGTATTTTGAAAGACGGTAATAATCTAATAATACCTTTAAACGAGCAATTCTGAATCTCGGAAACGGCTCCAACGTTTTTCATGAAATTTAGTATGCAGGGGGTTTCGGGGGCGATAAACCTAGCTAGGTTTTATTTTTAGAAAACGTACCAAAAAAAAAACCGAGCGAGGCTCGGTACCCAGACATTATTTATAATTATAAGACAAAATTCGTTTAGTTAAAGCGTTTGGTAAGGGACTTGGTTTATGACAGGTTGCTGTTATTAACAGAGAGAATGGCACTGATGCCTTTCCTTTTGGCATATAATTTATCATGTGTATGCCAGAGTCAATTAACTATGCCCCAGGCATTAAGTCCGCCTTTGTTCGGTATTTTTTTTTTTTACTTGTGCATAATTTTAATAAAAAAAAAAAAAAAAATGTTTTTAATTTTTTTACTGGAATATACATAATAATTATCTGCAAAAAAAACTGCCTTTAGGGTTTGGTTATCCCAAAGGCAAGAGGAGACCAGTGGTGGCCCAGTGGTATCGGCCCCGAAATACGAGTTGTAAGGTCGTGGGTTCGAACCCAAGCAGGTGCTTTACTTTGTGTGAATAATTTCATCACCACTGTTCTCAAAACGGTGAAGGAAAACATCGTGAGGAAACCGGCATGTCTTAAGCACAGAGAGGAGGCCTGTGTCCCAGCAGCTGTGTCCCGGGAGTGGTGTATCCCAAAGGTTGTTGGTGTAAAATGTTTGGCAGTAGGACTTAAAAACATCCGTCCGTTGCCGAACCCGGCAACTGCACAACCATAAAACCTTCTAATAAAAATACCTAAATAATACCTTAGTACTAAGGGAGATTTCTTAAATTTAAAATATAAGGCTTATCTCAGTCTCTAACCTCAAATCTCTATTGCCATCCACATCCACACCAAACTGGGGTAAGTTTGATAAATGCTCCGACTCCATCCCGTCGACTAATGTCCCCTTATATCGAAATATTTGTCAAAATAAACTCGACTGAAGCAAATATATCGTCAAAATATATCTTCCATAATTCATCAGGTATAAATGTTAGTTCATTGATTTTCAAATGAAATATGATCAAAGTATATTTTCGAGGAATTGGATGACAGTTTTGTATTTCTATAAATTTTAATGTTGGCAGCATTTTTGGTAGATAGTTCATTTTTGGGATGTATGCCAGTAAAATTATTCTCCGTATTACTTAGCATATTTTTTAAATTATTTATCAAAACTTTAAAAAAAAATGTTTTTAGCTGCCGCACTCTCGTCGACGAGACATCACTTAAAATTAATCTCAACACAATGTCAACAAAATTGAAATGTTTTCAACCCGTCATGCAACTGTACAATTCGTGTGGGAAAAGTCGGGACTAAAGCCGCCATATTGTATCTGTAATATATAAAGTCCCATTAAAATAAGAAAGACCACCAAAATAAGGACAATGGTAAAAAAAATAATAAGAAAAACGCATTATGTACAAGAAAAATTAATCAGCTAACGAAAATACACCAAAAATGTTGGTTACCCAATGCTATTTATTATTTTTGTCAAAATAAAATCACTTTTTTTGCTTGGATATCTTTGGTTAGACGTACTGAACGCTGTGTTAAAATTTGTTCATATATTTTAATGGGCCCTTATATTTTCACAACTTGACAGTTCAGCAGAGAACCAAGCTGGAGATTTGCTAGCGAACGATGGAGCGCAGTATCAGTGTTTCACGAACGATCCAAATAAACTTTATTTTTTCTTACATCTACATTATTAATAATTTTTTTTCCATTATTTCTACTAAGGTTTCTTTTGTTTTTTTCCTTCAAAATCAAAATAAAACAACATTCCTTGATTAGGATGTAAATCCAAGGAAACACGACAAAAGCTCTGTTCATCAGTACGAATCATAATGTGACGTCCCAAAAAGGATGTCACATTATGACATTTTTCCTTGTTCCATTCGTTGTTAAGGAGAATAATAATTTATTTTCTTTCAAGAAAGTAGGTTTTTAATATGGGCTTGTACGGTTTCAAGGGAAAATGAGGCCATCTAATAATAATTTAGTACAATTATATTGAAGTACCTACAATGTAGGTAGGTAGGGTGAAAAGAAAGAAAGAAAAATATTTTATTTAGGACACGCACAGGAAATACAAACAGTAATAGTAAAACATAATAAATAAAAAAAAACAAAAGGGAGCATTCAAAAAGACCAAAAAATCAAAAAAATTACGACCTGTGCGAGGCCAAAAAGGCTCCTATCTCAGCATTTATGCTGACATATTTAAAAAAGAAATAATTTAATACCGCAGCGCTGGTATTCTGATAGCCACTGTGATGTCACGGACACACCTACGGACTTAGATACATCCCATTATGGGATAACAATATAAATAATAATAAAAAATAAGTATAAATAAAAACCGAAACTATGAACAATAAATAAATTCCTTAGTACAATAATACCTCAATGTCTATTCCATTGAGAAAGAAAATGATTATGAGCTGATCACGCCCGACCGACGTTCCAACATCGCTTGTCCATGGTATAGACAGGCATTACTTAACGGAAAAACTTGTTAAACAATTTTATTTAGTTTTAACTCCGCCAAAATCTAGATCCGAGTCAAGCCAACCAGAACTCCAAACCGTTCCGCCTCCATTTTGGACGGGATTAAAACATTTTTTTCTTATAACATAAGATTTACTGTTTTTAAGGTTCTGTACCTCAAAAAGGAAAAAAACGGAACCCTTATAGGATCACTTCGTTGTCCATCCGTCTGTCCGTTTGTCAGTCTGATAAGACCCTTTTTCTCAGAAACGCGTAGAGGTATCAAGTTGAAATTAATATCAAATAGATCGAGCTCTAAAAAGATTACTTTCTAAATCAACGCAGTAAAAAAATACGATCACTTAATGTGACATATTTTGATACTCTCAAATAAATTAAAGCCTACCTACAGGGTACTTCGCGTTGACCTGGAATCATGAAAATTGGCACGAAGCAAGATCTCACAGCATAATCAATCATGTATAGGAAAAAATCCGAAAATCGTTTTTGCGATAACAAACTTACATTTGCAGTTGGAGAAATGACCGTAACGGATTGGGTGAACATGTTTTTTAACTACAATGTTAAGTTTGTTCTTGGGATAAATTCATCCCAACAGCGGAACCCTTAATTTTTTTGATGACCGGTATTATCTAAATGTTCCCCATTTCTTTAATTTTGTACATGAGTATTGCCTTCCATTTCATCCGCCAGAATTCACAAACTTAAACAACAAAATTTCACCCCTAAAAAGTTTAATTTTATTGTCCAAAGTTGCTAAAATGAATTGGAAAGCCCGACAAAACTGTTTTGTCTATAACATACAAAAAACATTCTGTTTCTAGTATGGTACTACTGTCTTTAACTACATCAGAACTAATTTTCAACCACAAAACCCAGTTGGAATCGGCCAAAATGTTCCCACAAGCCGTACCCATAACGTAGACAGCCTACCTCGTCATTATTCACCAGAATTAATGACCTATGGGTCCGGGTCCTATTCAGCAGGACCTTGCATTATCCGTGCGAAAGGACTCTGTTTACAGAGAGGGCCATTTTAAATGGATCGCGTTTTTAGGGTTCCGTACGTAAAGGTGAAAACGGGGACCTATTATAAAGATTACGCCGTTTGTCAGTCTGCCAGTCTGTCGGGCTATCTGTACGCATAAGGACGTACGTTTCTGTTTAACCGTAATAGGTAGTAAGCTAATGCATATGTGTTACTATGGCGTCTATCATCGTAAATATTAATAATAATAAAAAGTCCAAACCAAAGGGGAAGTCACCATTTAAGAAACGAACAAAATATATTTTTGATTATTTTTGCATGTAATTGTAATCTATACTAATATTATAAAGAGGAAAGATTTTTTTGTTTGTTTGTTTGTTTGTTTGTACCAAATAGGCTCCGAAACTACTGGTCCGATTTGAAGAATTCTTTCAGTGTTAGATAGCCCATTTATCGAGTAAGGCTATATATCATCACGCTAAGACGAATAGGAGCGGAGTACCAATGAAGAATGTTTCAAAATCGGGGGGTTTTTTTTGCGTTAGCCCAAAGTAACTATTCCACGCGGACGAAGTCGCGGGCAGAAGTTCTAGTGTTAAATATACACAAATATTTATGTATATTTTTGAATATTTATGTTTTCTTAAAGGTTGTATTTATGTATATTTGTGAAAGGTTTTTTTATAGGCGTTAGTTGGTGCGGAACCCTTCATGCGTGAGTCCGTCTTACACTTGGCCGTTTTTTTCCAAGACCTCTATGAATAAGTTAGAGGGTAGTTTTGTTGGATTGATTAAGAAGGGGTTGAGTTTTGGACAAGGGGGTGAAATAAAGGTGAAAGTCAGGGTTAAGTGCATTTGTAAATAAATCATGGTTTTAGAAAGCAGGTTATTTTCAACCCCCGCCGCAAAAAGAAGGGTGTTATAAGTTTGACCGCTGTGTGTGTGTGTCTGTCTGTAGCACCGTAGCTCTTAAACAGGTAAACCGACTTGAATGCGGTATTTTTTTATTTAAAAGCAGGTTTTCTAGCAATGGTTCTTAGACATGTCTTATCAAAATCGGTTCAGCCGTTTGAAGATTATCAGCTCTTTTCTAGTTGTTGAATGGATGTGAGCGTCTTCCACAGGTCTGATCGATTTTTAATTTGTTATATAACTTCTATGATATTATAAGAATATAGTTACTTTGAACTGATGCTGCAGCATCACCTGGATTTTGCGGGATACCCTACTCCCTTGCCAACTTACAGCACAGGTATCGTGTTTGGGCTCATTGGAATGGTCTCAATGAATAGGTTATAGAAAGATTATGAAAAAGGTCTGTTGACCGAGATGAGAGAATGAGGAAAGAAAAAAATAGAAAAGAAAATACGTTTATTTGCGGCAAACATGACATGAAATGTTTGTGTCGGGGGTCTATTAAATTTGAATATAATTTTCACTTGTAAATTGCTATAACTGATCGGTTTTCAAGGTTAGGCACCGTCCCTGCAAGAGTTCTTTGAATTCAAAAGCAGCTATGATTTTGTAAAATCTGTGGTTATCCATGCCTAATAGAATATCTTATAATAATTTATAAACCTGAATAAAAAAACGAGATGCATACAAATTCAGCATATAACGTTCCCACTGCTGGGACATAGACCTCCTCTCTGGAGACAGAGAGTGGGCCGTAATCTATCGCCAGGGCACAGTGTAGGTTGGTAGATGTCACATGTCTTCGAATTTTTGGTTCTAGGACATACCTCACGATGTTTTCCGTCACCTTTTTGAGAGCAGTGGCGATTAAATAATTTACACAAAGTAATGTGCATGTCAGGGTTCGAACCTACGACCAACTCGTAAGTCGGGGCCTTTACCTCTGGGCCACCACTGCTCTTGCACTCCACCACTCATGCAAATATCTGAGCTATAATGAACCCCGAGAGATCTTGATGATTATACTTTTATTACTTTGAGGATCCTATCCACCTAGTCATATTTGTCAATATCAATAGGTACTCGTACCACCAAAGTGCCCGCAAAAGTTATTAAATATCAATTACGCCATCCGATCTAATTAATAAATCGTTTACAAATAACTTAATTAAGTTCTACACTCTACATAGTTTGATAACTAAACAGCTATCTAATTACGCAACAAATTTTCGTAAACTATTCCGACTAATCTGTTTCATTTCGACAGTTCAACCATATTCATTGCGTTATTTACGTTGTTGAGCAGTTTTTTTTTGAACTTATATGAAGCAATGGATAAGCAATCTGTTTCAAAACGATCCAAATTCTGATTGATCGTGTATTACGTAATTAGGGTACAGACTCCAAAATGACGCCAGCCTGCGTTGTTGACTATGAAAGTTGAAAAAAAACTTGTTGTGTTTAGTTTACGAAAGAAACAAAGAAAATACGTTAATTTGCTGTAGCTAAACATGATGAAAAAATAAAGAATAGGTACATACCATACCATAGAAACAGCTAGTTGGGGGAAAACATACAATTTGCAGGTCAGTGTCAGGTTGTATCTTGATCAAAATGTGATTTGCGACTATAACAGAAATGTATTTACAGAATTATAATAATCATTGGATTTATTAATACATCTCTCTAAGTTAGATTTGTTACATATGAACATTTCCACAAGAAATTTGTTCTTATGTAACAAATCTAACTTAGAAAGATGTAGACCTAGTAATAAGTCTAATGATTAGTGGTAAGTCCAGATGGTAAGTGGTGATCAGGCCGAAAGTGGAAGCTAGCTTCACGCGGAATCTACAAAGGAACTGGCTATCTTACCTCTTACTGCTACTACACAACAATGCTGTTAACATTGTTGTTATGACGACAGACTTAGATAAGATGGTGGTAGCTAGCCAGGCGGACTGAGAACAAGCCCTACCATCAACCAAACCGAGCAGAAAATTTTGCTCCCACTGGGAATCGAACCCGGGACCTCTGGGTCTGAGACAGGTGGTCTAAACATTAGAGCACAGATGCGGTTATACCTGTCTTTTTCTTCCATACTTTTTTATTCTTTGTCATCTCAGTGGTCACCCTCTTTCTATTGCGCCTGGCAGCAAACAAGGGCATACGATTGTATTGTTTATTTAAAGTTAATTAGCACATAAAAATTGCACGTTGTTCATATTCATGACTAGCTGTTGGCCACAGGATGTCACATAGCATAGCATAATCATGCCTATAATTTTCCCACTGCTGGGACACAGGCATTTTCTCTTAGACACGGAGTGGGCCATAATCGCACACTTGGACCCAGTGCGGTACCTTTTATCACACTCTAGGAGAATTATATATACAGTATGTTAACTAACAGAGGGCGTTCCCGTTAACCCGCAATAGTATAGCGTCCATACATGCTAGAAAAAATGCTAAAAGTGAAAAAAAAATAAGTTTTTTTAATTTTTTTTAAATAATTTTTTTTTTTATTTTTTTTTATTGATACGTAAATGTAACACTCTGTACACGCTCACTTGTCTTTCAACTTGGAAAGACAAGTGCGACAAGTACGCGTGTACAGAGTGTTTGTTTTACGTATGAAATTAATATTTTTCGTGAATATTTTATAATTTTTTTTTTTTTTTTTTCGATTTTAATATTTTTTCTAGCATGTATGGACGCTATACTATTGCGGGTTAACGGGAACGCCCTCTGTTAGTTAACATACTGTATAATGTTTCCGGGTTCAAAAGTAATAAATATTGTGTTAATCCAAGACATGAGTATAAAACCAGTCAACAAATCACCTCTAAAATAATATTCTTCTTTCTTACAAGAAACTGTTTCTACTGACTGTTCTTTGGATAAATCTCGTGGACCCGTTGGGAATTCTAAATGAATTCCACACACATTTAAAACATTATTTATAATTTTTTCATGGACCCGGTGGGAAAAGAAGAACCTATTTAATTGTTCTTCTTTTCCCACCGGGTCCATGTCCATTTTCCAATCGTAGACCTCTGGGAACAACCCGTCTATTTCTGTGTCAAACATCCAAATCCGGTCTGACGTTTAAAATAAGAAACATATCCAAAAACTTCCACTTTATTATAATATTATCACAATAGGAAATACAAGTAGAATAGAAGGATTTAATCCTGTGTCGGATTAAATCACACAATCTGCCGAACCCTTCACTAGACAATGTAAGCTTTATAATGTAGGTATTTTGCTGACCCCTGCTTTCAATTTCAGTCGGTCCTGACCTTACGAGGGTACATGTGTGGGTCAAGGTTGCTACGATACAAAACATTTATAAGGACGAACCCTTTAATGCTCCTGGGAAAACAATGAATGAAATGAATGAAGTAAAACAAAGGAATGTATCTTTACATTAAAATAATAGGTAGTGCATAATATGTCGCAGCTATCTGGTTAAATTAGCCAACTAATAGGACGCCTAGGCCTTTCATTAAACGCCGGCATCCAATTAAATAGCTGAATGATAACTAATCCCTATCCTCACGTACGGCGCTCAAACCTGGTCTTTGACGGTTCAGCAGAGGTCTAAGCTTGAGATTTGCCAGCGAGCAATGGAGCGCAGCATTCTTGGATTCAGATTAACGGACCGTGTTAGGAACACAGTGATGCGCTCCAAAACAAAAATCGCCGACGTCACCCAAATGGCGATAAATAAATAAAATAAAAGGATAACTAGCCAAGTCTGATGGCTGAATGTCGTGTAGTCATTTAGTTAAACTAGGTGAAATTGATCAACTTGCATTAAAACTGAAAACTGACATAGGAAATAAAAAAGCAGTCCTTTCAAGTAGTAACGGTAGTCCTTTCAAGTGACTGGGTTGTAGCGATCAGAAAGGTATTTGCTCCTTGTAAAGTGGAAGTATTCAGGAGCATCCGGTTAGACTGGAAGCCAACCTCAAAATATTTGGAATAAGGGTAGGCAGATACTTGTGATGAAATGAGATTTGGAATCTTATGGGTTTATTATTAAGATCTTTATAGAACAGTGTGGTAACATAGGAATCGGGCAGCGGGCTGAAATGGAAGATATGAAGCCATGTGAAGAAATTAAAAGAAAAAAGTAGATATAGCAAGCTAAAAAAAACAGGTTGCTCAATAATTATGGAAAGGATGTCATGGCACAGGTTGGTAAATAAAATCATGACAAATGATTTATATCATTCATGTTTTGTCATCCATTCATTCAAAAGTCGTAAATGAAACAGCGAATTTTCCACCAAACATAAAATTCACTCGAAAAACACTTTACCCAAAAAAATGAAGAGACCATCCAACTAAAGAAAGTACTGAAGATAAATAACTAACAAAAGAAAGATATTTAAGCCCACATCGTCTTAACGAGCACTCGAAGTCAAAATATGGGGTATTAAACCTCTGTGACTGTCGGCACTCTTTTGTCAAAGGTCATTATTATAAGCATTGTAATAATGACTTGGCAGAAGTCGAGTGGTATTTTGTTCAGATAAGATTTAGTTGTTGTTTTTTTTTAAGGAGGTATGGGGAGGCTGTTTTTCTGTGGATAAAATGGCGACTTAGAAATTATTTTATGAGCGACTGGCTAAGAGCTCTCCTTCTCTTTTGAGGGATATATGTACGATAGAAAGAAAGAAAAAAAAAGTATTTATTGAGACAAGCACAAATCAAATTAAACTAAAACACACTCATAGAAACAACATAATGCTTTTTCATATATTTTTTTAACAAAGTAAAATAATAATAATTACGAAGTGTATAGATTGCCGCGAGTTTCTTGTGGCACTCTAGTGTCACTGCCTCGGCCCGGCTAGGGTGCCGTGAGCGTTGCATTGTCACTGTCACTTGTTATTTAGGTTAGGTTAGGTTAGAACTGTGACCACACAACGCACGAGCCGAGCGAGCGTAGCGAGCGGTGCCGCGGTAGCGGCCGGCGAAGTGCCAGGGTCCGTTTAGGCACAAGAGAATGTAATGTTTTGGGAATGTGGTGTTTTACAGCGATCTAACCTCGACAATCAAACAAAATACCAAGTGACGTGACTTAGTGACAGTGACAATGACAATCCAATGCTTGCGGCACTTGAGCCGGGCCGAGGCGGTGTTACTAGGGTGCCTGTAGTGGCACTTTATCCGATAGGGATAGAGTGCCAATGGTGGCACTCTATACACTGCCTAATAATTATAAAAAAAAATAATATTATTATTAAAATAATAAGCTTTTTTTTTAAGAAATATTTAAAAATGTAAATAAATATGTATATAAATGAATAAACAAAATAATAATAATAATATAATTTTAGTTTTACTTTGTTTTAACAAAGTAAAATTAAAATAAAAGCAGAAAGTCCTGTGCGAGGCCGAAAGGCTCCTATATCAGCACGATGGTATTCTGATAGGGCCCGCAGTGATGAATAAATACATTATAAAAATAAAATAGAAATACATAAAAAAATAAAAAATACGTAGTCCGCGTGTCTGCACCCGACGTAACATCAATTACTTGTCTATGACTTTAGTGTCTGTGGTGTGGTACTCTATGCCATCGTTGTGACAAGTAAAAGAGACGCAGACGCCGATACCAGCTACACCATCGCAAGCAGCTACTGGTGTCGTGACAAAAAGATTAGCCAAACAGCAACGTTTGTAGTTGGACAAATACAGCATAATAATTTTGAATAGGTAATCAATTAGCTTACGAATATTGTGTAAAATGGTCTGTTAATAAACTACCATGCGACGTACATCCCAATTCCTAACCAATAAACTGAAAGTGAGTTTGTTACGCTTTCACGCTAAAACGGCTGAACGGATTCGGATGAAATTAGGCACATGGGTAGACTATGACCTGGATTGGGACAAATGATACTTTTTATCCCGATATTCCCACGGGATCGAGACTTATGCTGGTGAAACCGCGGGGTGCAGCTAGTAATGTTCATAAAGTACTAATTTGTATTTTTTTTTGTTGCCAATTCTCTCTCATAGATGCTCAACTGTCCGAAAGACTGATGCAACTCGATAACAATTAAAATTTTATTGTGTCTCATTAGTGACAGTTAAGCGGCAAATACAACGTATTACTCATGATTATAATATTCTCCATAACATACATTAGCAATAACTTGTAGATAACATTGATAACATAGTAGCCCAACCACAATTAATTAGAAATACTAAACGTTCATTTGTGTTGGCTATTTTTTGTTTAATTACACATAACATTACGCCTTATTCCCCGAAGGATTGGGCAGAGGTGTAATTGTAACAGCTACACCCACATTTTGCCAGTTATGTTTAAGTCCCATGTAATAGGGGGCGAGCCTATTGCCATCAACCGGGCACAAATCCAGACTCCGGGCTGCTACTGAGAAATTCCAGATAAAAAAACCCAATAACACTTTGCCCGACCCGGGGATCGAATCCAGGACCATGTGCTCAGCAGTAGGGCTTGCTATCACTAGACCAACGAGACTGTTTTAGTTTTGTTTAATTAAAAACATTACAATAAGCATTGCCATACAACGTGGCAATGCTGCCAGCCTTTTGGGCACTTTTGCTGTTGACAGCGATGCAGATGAATTTTTTGATGCCCTATAATTGTTCCCCCCCCCCCTTTTTTATATACTTGTACATATTATTACTATAATTTTAAGTCTGTATATAAATTATTATAGTCTTTGGTAGGTAATTGTAAGTTCTATGGACTTAAATATTTTTTATCTACCCACCTGTTCACAAGATAAGTTTGTTAGGCGAAAATCATATTGGCCGTTACATATTAATGCAAGAAATATTATAGAAATCATTAATAACACAATATCGGTAATCAAGCTTTCTTTATAAGCACTTCGCAAACAAGTCTTGGTTGAGGACTCGAGTCTTTTCTGCCTAAACTTTTCTCAACTATGTTGGGGCCAGCTTTCAGTCTAATCGCTGCAGCTGTTTTACAAGGAGTGACTGCCTATCTGACCTTTTAAGCGACCCGTGCGGCTTACTACTTAGCTACGAGCTTTTCTGGTCGAGAATTCAGTAGAGATTATAAATCAATGTCTAATAAGCATAATCTTAATACTTAATCTCTTCTCAGTAATAAATTAACCCTAGAATACGCTCTAAAGTGTAGGTATATTACATTAGCAATATCTTCTAGTTATCTTCTGGTTTTGTCTAATGGCCCAGTGGTTAAGGCACTATCATGCACGTCTTAAAGGGTTACCGTGGCCGCTGGCAACGTACATGCAACTGAAGGAATACGGGTGGGTTTTAGTCGTTAAGAGTCTGACACGCCCCTCCCGCTCCGCCCGCCGACAAGTTATTTGATGACCCACGCGAAAAAAAAGGCTTTCATGCATAAGGCGGGTTCAAATACGGGCAAGTACCAATATGACTTTTTCAATTCATAATGTACGTTCTGAGTTTATCTTGAGACATTACTGGCATCGGTGAAGGAAAACATCGTGAGGAAACTTGGACTTATAGTTAAATCACCCCAAAAACATTGCCTGTTTGTGATCGCGTTATATTTAGTGATTGGGCAACACCAGGTATTTACAAAAGTAGGCAAAGGTTATTTGAATTGTATCATGAAAAAACATACAACCATGATGAAACTTTTAAAGAATATGTTAAGAAATATTCTAAAACTTTTAAAAGAGCCTGTTCCTCAGCAAAAGCCATTCACATTAAAAATAAAATAATATCTTCTGGAAATAAAATTAAAACAACTTGGAATATTATTAATTCAGAAACGGGAAGAACGACAGTACGGAATCGTGACTTCCATCTAAAAATTAATGATGTAGATATTAAGGCAGACGTAGAGGTGGCAACTGAGTTTGAAAATTTCTTCACTAATATTCCCATTTTAACAACCAAAACTCTGTCATCGTCATCCTCCACTTCTGCTTACTCAATACTAAAAGAATGTGTACCAGAATGTGAAAAACTTTTTGAATTCAAAATTGCTACTGCTAAAGACATTATAGAATCTTTTAAGGATCTTGATGTGAAAAAAACTGCTGACCTTTGGGGATTATCAGTACATACCATGTCTTCAATAATTGATGTTATTTCACCCTTTTTAGCAATTGTTTTTAACTCTTGTATTGCATCTGGTGTATTTCCTGATCTGATGAAACTTAGCAAAGTGATTCCACTGTTCAAATCTGGCAGCACAACTGATCCCACAAATTTTCGGCCTATTTCGATATTACCTACTTTGAGTAAGATCTTTGAAAAATTAATTTTGAAACAAATGTTAGGACATTTCAATGCACTTAATTTACTACATCTGAAACAGTTTGGTTTTACAAAGGGTCGTTCAACTACAGACGCGGGCGTGGAGTTACTGAAGAGCATATTCGAGGCCTGGGAGGAATCGCAAGATGCTCTTGGCATTTTCTGCGACTTGTCCAAGGCTTTCGATTGCGTACATCATGATACACTCATCAGGAAACTGTACCACTATGGTATGAGGGACAAGGCTCTCGACCTTTTGACTTCTTATCTGAACAATAGAATTCAAAGGGTCGATGTTAATGGCAAGAGATCTTCAGGATCCGCGGTCACCATGGGCGTTCCGCAGGGTTCAATTCTAGGTCCTTTCTTATTTTTGATTTATATAAACGACTTACCTTACCATATAAGGGATAATCACAAGATCGTATTATTTGCAGATGACACTTCCCTTATTTTTAAAATCAAACGTCAGTTAGTCAACTTTGAGCAAGTTAACGATGCACTCTCTAAAGTGGTGCATTGGTTTAATGTAAATAATCTTCTCCTGAATGAAAAAAAGACTAAACTCATTAAATTTTCAACGCCAAATGTCAGGCAGCTAACTACCAAGGTTCAAGTTAATGGAATAGAACTGAACCCTGTTGAGTCGACAGTTTTTCTTGGAATCACTATTGACGGTAAATTGCAATGGGGCCCACACATAGAAAAATTGTCAGGAAGGCTAAGTTCGGCCGCCTATGCTGTTAAAAAAATTAGACAGATAACGGACGTAGATACAGCCAGAATTGTTTATTTTAGTTATTTTCATAGTCTTATGTCATATGGGATTCTTCTCTGGGGAACCTGTTCGGACATTAATACTATCTTTGTTCTACAGAAAAGGGCTGTTCGAGCCATTTACAACCTAGGTCCGAGAGATTCCCTTCGAGAAAAATTCAAAGAAATAGGCATTCTGACTGTAGCTTCTCAATATATATTAGAAAACCTATTGTATGTACAGAAAAATATATCAAATTTTAAGAAAATGTCCGATATTCATAGTTTAAATACCAGGAATAAACACAACCTTGCTGTACATCACACTCGTCTCCACAGAGTAAGCAACTCGTTCATGGGTCAATGTATACGCTTTTACAACAAACTTCCCATTGACATTCGAAACTTACCCATTAAACGATTTAAAAACTTCATTAAAACCAAACTTTGTAAAAAAGGGTATTATAGAATTTCCGATTATTTAGAAGATAAAAAAGCATGGGATTGAGCTGCTCGCTCTGCTAAACCTTGTAATAAAACCTTGAAAATTGACATTATAATTATTCAGTAAAATCATCAAATTATACCAGTTTTATATAAACATTGACATTGTTGAATATTACATACAAAATGACATGATTACTTTGTAAAGTATTATATTATTTTAATTATTGTGAATGTGAGGACTATGTGGATATTTTTTTTTTTTTTCTCTTCTCTATTTTCTTTTCTTTCTCAGTTAGTTTTAATTTAATGATGGTCTGGCAGTTTGAGTAGTTTATGCGGCCTACCCAAATGTCCTTTCTTTGGTACTGTTCGTCGAGTTGAGCTCCTTAAGTTCAGAGTTGAGCTCCGCGATTACTGACAAATGCTTGCACTGACTGGACAGGTCCACTCAAAGCTGTATGGTTCTTTCCTCAAAAGACCATTTCAGACATTAGTCTACATGGTCCTCATATGGCCTGACCAAGATTATGTCTGGACTTTAAAAGAGACTGTGACCTCTGAGTTTGTTTCGGCCTTTCTTCTCAGAGTAGTCAGATAGGAAACGCCGAACTCATCTAGCTAATTTTTAACATACATTTTAATATGACGTGTAAAAGTGATTCCAATATCCTATTTACAGAATAAACAATTTCATTTCATTTCATTTCAATAAGTCTGAAATCGCCAACCCGTCTTGAGCAAGTGTGGTAATCAATGCTCGTGCCTTCTGTGTATGAGAAGAGGGCTTTGCCTCGTGGGACAATAATAAGCTGGCTATCATATAATTCGATAACTTAATAAATTTTATTTTAGTTATTGAATAGTATATAGGCAATCAATCAGCCTTGAAATTAGCTGTATTTTCAATACGTATTGAAAATACTAACGAATGATTCCGAGGCACGTTCGCGTTTTATCCATATTCATGGATAACATTGGATGAATTGTGTCTGTGTTTATTATGATCTTTATGTATGTATGTTTGTGTATCTACTAGCCGCGGGGTGCAGATAGTAGATACACAAAAATAAGCACATTATTATTATTTATTATTATAATTATTTCGTTTATTCATTTATACATAATTATTCATTTACATTTTTAAATATTTCTTTAAAAAAAATTATTATTATAATCATCATCATCATCATTTCAGCCAAAAGACGTCCACTGCTGAACATAGGCCTCCCCCAAGCACCGCCACTTCGACCGATTTTGTGCTTCGCGCATCCAGCGGATCCCTGCGGCCTTCATAAGATCATCGGTCCATCTTGTGGGAGGCCTTCCAACGCTTCGTCTTCCGGTATGTGGGACGAGAAGATATTACGTAGCTTCCCAAACGCTGCCCAGCCGAGTCGGATTCGACGATTGACCTCTTTCTCAAAGTTGGACCTACCTAGCTGGACAGTTTGTCCTAGCATACTCGTCCACAACTTCGAGCGTAGTATTTCCGATCTTCATGAGAGTGGGTGTTACATAGGCATTTGACATGACCTTTGTCTTGTCCATGTTCATTTAAAGACCCACTCTTTCGGAGGCTCTACTGAGGTCATCGAGCATTGTACTGAGGTCTTCCATGGTCTCAGCCATTACAACTATGTCGTAGGCGAACCGAAGGTTAGTGATATACTCGCCATTATTATATCGCCATATATAATATTAGTTAGAATTCGTCGATTTTACAAGGATTGACTGCATAATTATAATACATGCAAATTCAACCATTGATGCTTTTTAATAATATAACGTACTTACAGCGATAAAGTAGATCATAATTTCGGCTCAAATACGTCGATACTGGATATAACCCTCCCATCAGTATCACCACAGCGACCAGTCCTGTGCTTCCAGCATCCAAGTGATCTCTTTTATTATTTCCCGGACCGACGCCGACGTCGAAACACGGCGAGGACAGCAAGAGAGATCGTAGTAAAATTATTTTTATACTCGTATTCAATTAAATCAAACAATAACTGTAACTCACTCTAATTCGGTTACTGTGTGTATTGTAATCAGTAACTGGGTTGTGGAGTTCAGATAGACAGTCGTTCCATGTAAAATACTGGTATTTTACATGGAATGATCAATTAAATCAGAGAAGCACTTAATAATTTATTTAATTCCACAGTTCTAAATATAAACATTTGATTACCGTGTTTTAAATCTGTTATCCAAAAATATCCATAAAAATCCACAATCCGTAATCAGTTAAATCCAGATGTTTATCTAGTCAACATTCCCGGTCCAGACCTTCACCCAAAAACGATAATATTTATTAGTTCGTGTCCGTCTGTGGACCGTCAATTAGCTCCGTTTATTTTGGCACAACCAGCTGTCTTGTCGTTTGAAGATATTTTTAGTTATTTACTTTTTCTCTAATTGATTTATTTGAATCACTTTCGTGTCTACGTTTATTTTTGGATGATGTGTTATTTATTTGTTGAGGGAAATATTTTCGATTAGGCATGACTGTGTAGCTGACGCTATTTTTTCTTTAAAGCTATTTCTTCGCTATTCATTAAATTAAAGTTTTAGTTTTTTAAGATTGCGGTGACGGTTACAAAATAACGGCTGTTCAAAAGACAGAGCGTTTTTGACACCTTAATGTCAAATACTGGTGGAAATGATAAATGTTCATGATGGAACTGTTTCCTTGGAAACCCAAACTTAAGGCCCGGACTCCACCAAAGCGGAGATGTGCGGAGATGTCCGAATCGGAGACATTGCATGTGCGTTGTCAGCTGTCCTAGAAACAAAGTTTAAATATCGCATGTGCCAGTTATTGCACTGGCATTCTTACCATGAAAGTGCTTAGAGGAAGATAGTACAGAGTTCTTTCACAATGAGATCTAATAACATTTTATAAATTAATAGTTTTAGTTGGGTTAGGTTAGTTTTTGGAAGAAGATATGTAGTTGTTTATTTTACTAAATAAATAAAGATCAATACGTGAAAAAAAAATATAGCGTGTAAAAGTGATTCCAATATCCTACTTACAGATTAAACAATTTCATTTCATTTTATAATACTTTTATGTTAACTTACAAATGATGCGCTGAACCATATTCATTATTCGCTTTGATCCCAGGGTTCAAGGTTCAGTCGTCTTTTACAACACCCACGGCCATGGTAAGCTTGGCTTATTTTTACCACATAATAAATTATTTCCTTCATGATAAAAAATATTCCCATTTCTCTTCGCCAAAATTAGGAAACATCACATAATCTTCATACCACAATCATTCAAGCGTAATTCCGATGATATAAGGCCTTTTAGGGCAATAAAACCAGTGTTTTACGTTTTTCTTATCACTCCGGGGAGGGTAGAAAATCCCTTTTTTGAGAGAAAATACTATTCGCTGTCGTATCTTTGCGTTTGCGTATCTTTATGTGTCTTCTACTTTACGAAGTGAGACGAATTTGGCAATGATTTTTATGCTTGCTCATCGATTGTACGTTTTTTTTCTTGACCTTGAAAGATTATTATGAATTACCGTAAAGTTAACAAAGTTACTGTAGTTTTTTTATAATTATGTAAGCTATAACATGTACTCTTATTACCGTATACGCCATATTTGTACACCTTGTAAGGTAGCATATTAAAGTGAAAGGATACTTTTCATTTATAACACCAAGTACCTATATTGTATACCTTTAAGTTGTGTCACGATTAAATAAATTTTAATTAGAAATATAAAACTGTTTACGCCTACATTACTATGAAGACGTTCAGTGTGTGTTTGTCACCTTTGCTATTCTAAAAGGCCAGGCGCCGTACAGATTTATTTTACTCACACCGTCACTAATTATAATCTTTGTCAAATTTTCACCACCGTCGCGAACTTGTACGCTCCACGTATTAATATTGTAAAATACAGTTTATACCAATTAAACAACCATACCTCGATACGGGAGTTTCATTGAAGATCACTGAAGCCCCAACATCTGGCGACCTACGACAAAACCTGCAATTTTGGCGAAAAACAAGTTCGATCATTTCGACCACGCGCTGCCGGTGCAACCATTGCGCCGCAGCTACCTTTAATCTAAATCAAGCATCATACCTGGGTTCCCTGGAGGTGTACCAGCCATTGCAGCCACCGCCGGTTAGCGATCAGCATTCAGCATCGTACCGCAGCCTCGGCCAATGCAGCTAAGTGCCCATTATTCCTTGTGAATTCCCTATTACCTACTAAACCCTTACCTCTTACCAATACCCTTACCCTTAATAAATCTATCCAATACCTATTTAAAATAGCTTCTACTTATGAGTGCATTGGTGTCTGTAGTCATTGTAGTTCTATCTTAAAATAATTACATCAAAATACCATACGCAGTTTATTAAAGTAAATTCATATTATCTGTTGGTTAACGTTTTTACTGTCAATACCAATATAATAGTAAGCTATTTGCTTATGATATTATCATAATTTTTATCTGTGTTTCCCAACAGGCTTATAGCTGTTACTATAAGCATATATTTCACCCAACTCGCCGAACATTTCAGGCCGATTTCTCCGTATACCGCAACTTCGGGCCGCCGACCGTGTCACCGTGTGATCGGAGCGGAGCCCTACTCACAGCTGCGCCGGACCGGCCTCAGGTGACGTTAGGCGAGGAGCGTGAGCTAAGTTTTTAGTTTTTTACATTATCACCACCTAGTTTGTGTCTGTACATTTCCATAATCAAACCTACTTGGAATCAAATTGTTTATTCCATCCGATTTATCATTTATAATATTGGCAAGCTTTGAGTTCACAATGGGTAAAGATTATGGAGGTGAATCTAGCTCAAACAATCCTCAAGAATTACAGGATCTTTTAGTGAAACGTAGTTCAATAAAAGGTCAAATCACTAAATTTAGAAACTTTTTATCAAATATTACCTCAAAAGAAACGCTTACTCAGATTGAGTTAGCTGAATTAACCTTAAAACTAAGCAAATTTGAATCTATCTATAGCCGTTTTGATGACTTGCAAAATCAGATAGAAGTATTAAACTCTGACAATTTATCTAATGAGATTGATGAACGTGATACTATTGAACAACTATTTATATCCAACATTGCAATTGCCCAAAGTACAACACAAAAAAAACATAACTTGAACCGTCATGATGAAAGTAATTACAAGGATTTAAATTCAACTCAGATAACTACAGCTCCATGTAATCATGATCATTACGATATAGGTTTTAAATTACCTCAAATTCAAGTAGCTAAATTCGACGGGTCTTGCTTTCGTTGGCTTGAGTTTCGTGACACATTCTTACTATAGTACACAATAACGACCGCGTCGCTCCCATTCACAAATTCCATTATCTTATTTCGTACTTGACTGGCGATGCAGCGCGCATTATTGCTAATTTAGAGGTATCCAGCGCTAATTATGCGTGTGCTTGGAAATTATTGTGTGACAGATATAACAATGCACGACAATTAATAACTCATCATATAAATTCGTTATTATACATAAAACCAATCACAAGCGAATCTGATAAATCGTTACGATTCCTTGTGGATCATATTAATAAGAACTTACGTGCTTTGACTAGTCTCGGTCTAGGTTCACGTGACTGGGATATTTTACTCATTCACATAATGAGCCCCAAGCTTGATAGCCACACCAAAGCCAAATGGGAAGAATACCGTGGCACTTTGGATACTAATATACCTAATTTGCAACATTTTTTCAAGTTTCTTATTGATCGGGCTGATGTACTTGAGTCAATAAATGGCAGCCATCCATACTCTAAACCTAAGACTCAGACAACGTCAAGGCCCATAGATTCAAACAATAAAATAAAATCTCATCAGTCATACATTTCTAATAATGAAGACAATAATACTTCTGATATTATATCGTGCGGCGTTTGTAATGCTAATCATCGACTTTATGATTGTCCCACTTTTTTGGCTAAGAGTGTGGATGACCGTATCAGTGAAGTAAGCAGATTGAAGCTTTGTCACAACTGTTTAAGATCTGGCCATTCTGCACGCAATTGTCGCATGCATCCGTGTCGCATGTGCAATACCAAGCACAATAGACTCCTGCATAAACAATCTGCTAACAAAAATATTTCCAGTGTTGTCACCATTTCACCCGACGTCACTGACGATACTATCGTTAATTTTTCTAATCAAAGTAACCATTAAGTTCTACTGTCTACTGCTTATATTGAGGTAGCTAATCCTACAAATAATCAAACACAGAAGGTTCGAGCTCTTTTAGATTGCGGTAGTCAGTCATCATTTATTACTCAATCTCTTAAAACAAAAAACTTTTTACAAAAAAAGAACAACCGACTTCCAAACACACTACAAAAGACACTACAAAGTCAAAAATAACTTTAATTTCGGAAGTCGGTGTATTTGGTTTTGAACTTTCGTTTTTTGCCACCGACTTCCGAAATTAAAGTTATTTTTGACTTTGTAGTGTCTTTTGTAGTGTGTTTGGAAGTCGGTTGTTCTTTTTTTGTAAAAAGTTTTTATTTTACACTTTTTAGTTGTGGTACCTACCCCATACAAATTCGAATACCACTAACCTGCTAAAATAACAGTGATTGGAAGTTATCATTATATCATCCATATAAACTAAGTGGGAAAAATACGTATTATTCAAGCTAACTCAAAAACTATCCAAGTAAAGTTAATAAAATTAATATGGGACCACCTCGGAAGCATACCCTTTCAAACAAAAAAACAATTTTCAAAATCGGTCCATAATTGACGGAGAAATCGCGTAACAAACATACAAAAAAAAAAAAAAAAAAAAAAAAACATACAGACGAATTGAGAACCTCCTCCTTTTGGAAGTCGGTTAAAAACTGCTTTTAGAACCGACTACCACTTTGCATGTCAATATAATTGGCATAGGAAATAAAACCACCACTCAGGCTACAGAAACTTGCGTGGTTCAGTTGAAATCTTTAATGAAGCATTTCACCGTCACTTCTTCTTTTCTGGTGTTGCCAGTGTTGACCGGTAATATACCTAGGATACCCGTTGACGTTAAAAAACTTAATATTTCGAGTGATTACTTTTTAGCGGACCCTCAATTCCAGCAACCAGCACCTGTTGATGTTGTCATCGGTGCTGATATTTTCTGGGACATTATTGGCCGCGATCAACTCTCTCTCGGTCCTAATTAACCTGTATTGAGAAGTTCTCAATTCGGTTGGTTAGTTTCAGGTCCTATGTACACACATCAAAAGTGTCTAGGGATCAAGCATTTTTATGCGGATTTCTTGAGATTGAGATGTGGCTTTGTAATAAATTTATGATTTTATAAATTTATATGGATCCTTTTTGGTGCATTTCATAATTTGAATCAGGAACTGTGAATCAAATTCGAGTAAAAGATGAAAATCAGCTGTCAATATTTTCCCTATAAAAACATACAACGCATTGAAGACATTATTAGTGCTACTGTTTCCCTACTACTGATTAAAACCAACGTTATTATGGAGCAGCGACGTCATTTAAGCAGGGAAGAAATGCTCAGAGCCGTGGGAATGATAGAAGCTGGTTCCCGGCAACGTACTGTGGCTTTAGCTCTGAATACAAGTCAGAGTGTTATCAGTCGACTTTGGACACGTTACCGAAGCACTGGTACCGTGGCTGAGCGCCATGGAGGACGGTATCGCTGCACCACACGGAGACAAGACCGATACATTCAAATCTTAGCTCGAAGAGCTCCAACAATAACCGCCATGATGTTAGCCGTGAGGCTTCATCACTCTTCAGGGAACTTAATTAGCGACCAAACAGTCAGAAACCGCTTGCATGAAGTGAACCTTCATTCCCGAAGACCGCTACGGGTACCACCTATAGCAATGCACAATCGTAGGATTCGATATCAATGGGCTCTTGAACACAGAAATTGGGCAGAAGAACAATGGCGTTTCGTGTGCTTTTCTGATGAGTCTCGTTTTGGTATGAGACCGGATACAAGACGTATACGACACTGGAGAACCCCTGGACGCCAACAGCGATTAAAATCCTGCCAGGAAGTCCATCCTTATAGTGGTGGAACCATCATGGTATGGGCGGGTATTTGGATCGGCGGAAGAACTGAGTTGATTTGGATTAGAGGCAACCTCAACGCTCAAATTTATGCTGAGACGATTGTATCAGACGTCATCGTTCCTCTACAAGTGCAAATCGGTCCCTTATTTCAGTTAATGCATGATAATGCACGACCGCACACCGCAAGAGTTGTAAGACAGACTCTCGCCGCAGCTAACATCAATGTCCTGCCCTGGCCTGCTCAGTCGCCAGACTTGAACCCGATTGAGCATGCATGGGATATGCTACAGAGAAGAGCTCTGCCGAATATGGAGGGTATCCAGTCGCAAGAAGACCTTTTTTTGTTGTTGCAACGAACATGGGCGGCCATTCCACAGCGTGATTTGGATGAACTCATTTTGAGTATGCCAAACCGATGTTCTTGTGTTGTTAGTGTTCGCGGTAGAAACACGGATTATTAATTGTTTAAGTTACCCAATAAAATTTTAAAGAAAACTGTTATTTCAGTCTTTTTTTCGAACTTTAATGTTAGTGGTTCAAATGTCAAAAATCCCTTTATTAGGAAAATGGCAAATTTCTTTATAAATGCAAAGGTGACTTGGTTTATCGTTACTGTGACAAACGAAAACACTTTATTTGATGAATCCTTAAAGAAAATTTTAATTAATATCAATCAGGAGAAAAGTTATTGCAAAAATATATGTTGATCCCTAGACACTTTTGATGTGTGTATTTTAATTTACCCACAAACAATAAGTTAAATGATAATGTAGATTCTAATAATTCAGTCATTTCTTATCATGTGTCATCTGTTGACGAAATACATCAAGAACTAACAAAATTCTGGGACTTAGAAAATATTCCCCAAACTAAACCTCTTATGAGTCATAGCGAGAAGGCATGCGATACACATTTTTTATCGCACACCTTTCGTTTAAAAACCGGTAGATTCTCAGTTAGTTTACCCTTAAAAGATACACCCGATTGTCTTGGTGAATCTTATTCACTAGCTAAAAAACGCTTGTTAAATCTAGAGAGACGATTTCGCAAACAACCACATGTGAAATCGCAATACGTAGAATTTATGCGTGAGTACACAGACTTGGGTCACCTTTCAGAATCCGCTATACCTATACCTTCTACATCTTACTTCCTCTGCCATCACGCTGTCTTTAAAGACAGTAGTGAGTCTACAAAAATTAGAGTCGTATTCGATGGCTCGGCTCCTACTTCATCGGGTCAGTCTGTCAATGACATCCTCATGGTCGGGCCTAATATGCAGGACTCACTGTTCTCCATCTTAATAAGAGCTCGACAACATAAATACCTCCTCACGGGTGACGTCGAGAAAATGTACCGTCAAATCCGTGTCCATGAGGAGGATCGCAATCTTCAACTTATTTTGTGGAGAGAGGATGAGTCTTTGCCCATCAAAACTCTTCAGCTGGGTACTGTGACTTACGGAATGGCAAGTTCCAGCTACTTGAGCACTCGGTGTCTATGGCAGATTGGCGAAGAATCTTCTGATCCTATGGTTAAGGATATAATTCAACATGATTTCTTTGTGGACGATCTCATTACAGGTTCTGAAAGTGAGGATACCCTACGTTATATTCACCAACCTGTAACTGAAGAATTGAAGAAAGGATGCTTCAATCTTCGTAAGTTTAAAACTAATTTACCATCATTGTTCGATCCAAATACTCAAACTGATGATAATCTTTTAGTGAGTGAGTCAACTAGTACACTAGGCATGGGATGGAACCCATCAACCGATCAGTTACATTTCCCTATCAAATGCCCACTTTCCTCTAACAATAATTTAACTAAAAGATCTTTTCTTTCGTCTCTTTTTAAGATCTTTGACCCCTTGGGGCTGATTAGTCCGTGTGTAATACAAATGAAAATGTTGTTACAACAACTGTGGCTGCATAATTTAACTTGGGACACTCCAGTACCATATGAAGTTCAAAGAGACTGGGACAACTTTATGCAGTTTTTACCTTCTCTGTTAGCTCTAGAAGTACCACGGCGTGTACTCTGTAATGAACCCGCATCTATAGAATTACATTCATTCAGTGATTCATCCCAACATGCATACGGAGCTTGCATTTATTTACGTTCGGTTAATTCTGCAAACGAAGTCACAGTCAACTTACTTTGTTCTAAGTCTAAAGTAGCTCCGATTAAAAGTACGACTATCCCTCGTCTAGAATTGTGCGCTGCCCTACTGGCAGCAAGGTTATGCAAGGCTGTCAGGAAGTCACTGCGATATGAAATTCAGCATCAAGTACACTGGTGCGATTCGTCAGTAGTGCTAGCCTGGCTCCACACCAGTTTTATAAATTTAAAATCGTTTGTAGCTAATAGGATTTCGGAGATCTGTGAGCTAACAGACGCCTCCTCGTGGCGCTATGTCCCCACATCTGTCAATCCTGCAGACCTCATATCTAGAGGAATCAGTCCAGATAAGCTCGGTAGTACCCAGCTATGGTGGTCAGGCCCTCCATATCTCACGGAGCCTGAAAGCGATTGGCCTATCTTAAAACCTAATAAAATTAATACTTATGACTTACCGGAAACTAAACCTAATTTTACTACCACTCATATCGTTACTCAAAATGAACCTATAATTAATTTTAAAGATTTTTCTAGCTTAACTAAAATAAAACGATCTTTCGCTTACGTACTAAGATTTATTAATAATTTAAAAACGAATTCAAATAAAATTCTCGGCAATCTGACTGTTGATGAATTAAATAATGCCTTTCTTTATTTGTGTCGTCTCGCACAGCAAGAATCATTCTCCTGTGAATATAACTGTCCGATCGTTTTATACAATATGTTAGTTGTCTCAATACAGAGCTTGCAAACAGTCGCGTATTTTATTTATTAAAATACCCAAAAGCACATACAACGCATAATCAACCTAACGTCGTCAACATATCAGTGTCTCCAGTAAAAAAGGGCACAACTCAAATTCGACACTTTTCAGGAGAGGCAAAAAACAACACTTTTCATGTTTTTTAGTATTTCGCAATTAAAATCATAATTTCTTTCGAATTTGTATTGTAGAAAAAAAATTGCCCTTTAATTTAATAGTAATCACTTCCACATTCAGTCACTCCTACTATATTTTTTTTTAGTTTTTCTCGAGTTGTTCCCTTGTTAACGAAGTGTTAAGGGAATAACGTTACTTATACTAGTCAGGTTGGTCGTATTTAAAGTAATATTGCGAGTTATTCCCTTATTTTATAAATGCCTAAGGGCCTATTTCACGGTGACCGAATAGCCACTACTTACCGAATAAATAAAAAAATGGAACAGAATTTGTATGAAAGTATCTGCCAAGTAAGTTAATAGGAACTTAATCGTAGGTGGTGAAACAGGCCCTAAGACAAATATAGTAACAACTTATTTCCTTCTGCTATCGATCAAACAAAAAATCTATAATTAAACAATAGTCTAGAAAATCTTTTATTTATTTATTAAGTCTACACTTTAAATAAAACATCTAACAGTAAAAGAGATTGTAAAAATGAAAAAGGATGAAAAGGAAGAAAAGTGCCTTTATCAGGAAATTCTCTGATAACTACAGGGCCAATGTGTTAAGCTGTTCTGGAAACAGATAAGATTGGGTCACGGAGTGACAGGACCATCGAGAAGGATTATTATAAGAGAAGAAGATGGATGTTTACTAAACGAAGAATGACAGGACTTGGACACTAGAAGGGATACTTTGGAAGTTTATTCAGTTGTCAGGATACTGTGCAAGGAGTGGGTAACTGGACAGAAGCAAGTTTTGAACACTCTAGCTCAGATGCACGTGATGGAAATGAAATAGAAATAGATGAGATTGTGAAAATTGGGAAGCTCAAGGAATGGCAGAGAGTCTGTTGAAATACTGAAGGCAGGTGACGGCGTGGGAGCAAGCCTGTTGTGACGGATCTTTAATATGTATTGGAGAAATGGCCGAGCGCTCGATGCAAGGTGTTTTTTTTGGTGCAAGGCTGTAATCGTACCACTTTATAAGGGAAAAGACTCTCAGCAGCAGTCCAAAAACTGCCACAGCATTAGTCTTTTGAGTGTTGTCCGCAGACTCTATGCGAAGGTTTTAATAAATAGAGTAATAAGAGCGATAGATGACAAAATATTGGGTGTGCAGGCGGGATTTAGATAGAAAATGGGCTGTATGGATCAGATCTCTTTAAGGTGCATAGGCGAAAAACATCTGACAAAGAACAAGAAGGTCTAGTGTGTTTTCTTTGGCTTAGAGAAGGCCTATTACATGGTGTGGAGGGAAGAACTGTGGTCAACACTATCCGGGTACGGTGTGGACTGGCGCTTGGTACGGGCACTTTAATATTTCCACAAGGATACCAATGCTTGTGTTATGATAAATGGGGTATGCACAGACTGGTTTTGCATCTCAAGGGGTGTTAGGCAGGGCTGTCACGTCACCGTGGATGTTCAACATGCACACGGAGAGCTTTTTGCTAAATTTGAAAGGGGGTGAGTGCGGATTGAGCATGAATGAGTTGCCTGTCAAATACCTTCTCTACGCCGATGATCAAGTTCTACTTGCATCGTAAGCTGAACGGTTGCAAGACATGGTGACTGTGATGGATGAAGCATATAATTTGAAAGGGATGAATATATTATTATTCAGAACTTATTCACATTGAATAAGACGAAGCTTATGGTATTTGAAAGAGAAGAAGATGTATCGGTGTGTGATGTAAACATAAATGATAAGAGTATGGAGAAAGTAAGTGTAATAATGTATTTGTAGAGTCAGTTTACAAGGGATGGAAAGTGGAATGATGAAGATGTGGAAAGGAAAGTAAATGCGGGAAATAAAGTGAATAGTAGTAGTGGTAGTAGTAGTGGTGTATAAATGCGATTGTGATCAACCAGTCGATGCCCAAAAAGGCTCGACTAGCTGTTCACAATGGGGTGCTGGAGTGCTGGTGCCTACGTTTATGTATTGTTATGAACGTAAACGAAACAAAAGGAGTATGTAAAGCTAAGTGAGTTTATACATATCGACGGGTTCCGGGCTATTTGTATTAACCGACATTTTTGAAACTTTACACCAGAGCAGTTTAAAGTTTCGATTTTTAGAAAAAAAATAATAACTTTAGCAAATCGCATTATTTTTTTAAAAAGAAGGATATTATTGTTTCTATAACATATTCCCCATAATCAGATTTTTTTTTTCTTCTAATATTCCTATTTTTAACGAAGATAAATGTCGCTTAATACAAAATGACCCATATTTTACTTTTTTTCGTTCCAGGCTAAATGACTTAACCCCCTATGATTATTGTTTCTTATTCCAGGCTAAATGACTAAACCGCCTAGGTTTATTATTTCTTGTTCCAAGCTAAATGACTTAACCGCCTAGGTTTATTATTTCTTGTTCCAAGCTAAATGACTTAACCGCCTAGGCATGCAAATAATGGCTGTAAGCTAAGTGCTTTAATCAAAGAGTTGGTCATATTTCAAACCTAAGCTAATTGATTTAAATACCATATCTTAAACTTATTAATCTAAGGCTAATTAGTTTATGCGACAGATTTTTTTTTTAATAAATTGTTTGTAATCATACTTGAATAATGAAGTTTGAACATTGATAAATTAAAAGGTACATACATAGGGTGTACCTACCTATCTTGCCAGGTGCTTTTAAAAACACAAGTAACTCGCTCTTTTCAGCATTATACCTGAGTCCTTGAGCCACCACATAACTCTCACAAATTCGCAGAAGGCACCTGAGAGCACTGATCGAAGGACTCAGCAACATCATATCGTCCGCGTAGCTGATATTATTAATACAAAGCCCATCAATGTGACACCCGACATTTGTGTTGCTGAGTTCAACGATCAGCTGATTTATGTACAAATTAAAGAGGCGAGGTGAGGTTATTCCCCCCTGCCTCACCCCGCATTTCAATCGGTACTCCTCAGATAGTACCCCCGACCACTTTACATGGTTAGTCTGGTTTTGATACCAGTACCTGAGCAAAGATGTTACTGCACTGTCTACATCAGTTTCCCGGTACAGCTTATCCCATAGAATGTCATAAGACCGCGCAAGTCCAATATTGTTCATTACAAAATTTTAACAACTCATGGCTAAACAATTCATTACTATGAGCATTGTAGTCTCCTAACATAAACACAGATTGGATATTCCTATCTTCTATAGGTAATTGCATTCATTTCACTTAAGCAGTCCGTAAATTCAATTAAGTTATCATTACAGTCAGTAGGCATATAAACCGAAAATACTAGTATTTCTTGTTCACACAATTGCACTGTTATAGCTGTAAGACGAACACTATTGCAAGGTACAACAGACACCGATGAAAATAAACTTTTCCTCCACAGCAGTGCTACTCCTCCGTAAGGTCTCCCTCGAAGTACACCAACCGATGTATCTACCGCAGAGGTCCCGGTGAAAGCAAAATCGTCATGTATACTGCCAAGAAATGCCAAGTCGTGAGGCATCAACCAAGTTTCTTGCAAAGCTATTATGTCACCCGATACACACAGCCGCCTTATTAGGCGGCTGTGTGTATCGGGTGACATAATAATGTTTAATTCGTTGTGCTTAAAGCACTCCTACCTACCGAATGATCTTATGAAAACCATAGTTGTCCCGATAGTGAAGAATAAAACGGGGAATGTGGCAGATCTGTCGAATTATAGGCCAATTTCCCTGGCTACTATTACAGCTAAGGTGCTGGACTGTCTGTTTGATACACATATGGCCAGTCCCATAAAATTGCATGACGCACAATTTGGCTTTAGGCCCGGTCTATCGACAGAAACTTCCATTTTGTGTCTCAAGCGGACCGTCCAGTACTATGCAGATAGGAAGACACCGGTCAATGCTTGCTTCCTCGATTTATCGAAGACATTTGACCTGGTGTCTTATGACATTCTATGGGATTAGCTGTACCGGGAAACTGATGTAGACAGTGCAGTAACATCTTTGCTCAGGTACTGGTATCAAAACCAGACTAACCATGTAAAGTGGTCGGGGGTACTATCTGAGGAGTACCGATTAAAATGTGGGGTGAGGCAGGGGGGAATAACCTCACCGATCAGCTGATTTATGTACAAATTAAAGAGGCGACTCTTTAATTTGTACATAAATCAGCTGATCGTTGAACTCAGCAACACAAATGTCGGGTGTCACATTGATGGGCTTTGTATTAATAAATCAGCTACGCGGACGATATAAAATTTTGATTGTATGTGTATACTATTCTTAGTCTGTTTAAGATAAACTATTTGAAGTACTAGAACTATACTTTTGTTATAACTGAAACGACACTGCAAATCAAATATTGAATAAAAAAAATAGGTTTAACCATAATCTTTAAATGTTTACTGTTGAAATCCTAAATAGTTCATGCGACCGACATATCATTATCTACTGCAAGCTAAATGGTTGAAGTGACAACATCTAACATTTCATGGACAGAGCTAAATGTATGGATCGACACTGGGTATGAATTTAACAAAGAGGCTAAATGTATTAAACGACATTCTTGTATATTTATAAGGTAAAGCTAATTGTATTAAACGACACTGGATAAGAATTTAACAAAGAGGCTAATTGTATGAAGCCACATTTCTATATATTTATAAAGCCAGGCTAAATGCTTTAACGTACGTTGCCTGTAAATTGTTGCTCCAGGAAAAAAAGTTTAAACGACTGCCTGGTATTTGGTAGTTAGCTTAAGTACACAGTTCCTAAATTTGTCATTATTTTGTGTCGCTTCATACATTGCAGTCCAAAATGGGCCCAAAAATGCGGTTGTATTAAGCGACAAAAAAGTGCTCCGATCGTCACCAAACCCAGCTCAAATGACGCAGAAAAATTCGCTGATTCCAAATATGTATAAAAGTCTATATCGCTCAGAGTGTCGCTTAATACAATTAGCCCGGAACCCGTCGATATGTTTAAATAAAACATTTCAATTGTCCTCGCTGTCCTCTTCATTGCCCGGTACAAAACTTAAGTCAGGATCGTCTTCTGCTCTTTGCGGTTCAAAAGTCAGCAAATTCTTATAGAAATCAAGATATTCTGTGTATAGAGATGGTAGAAGTGTCATTATATATTTGAAATACTAGCTTAATGATGTTATATCACTTTTAAAAGCTTGAAAATTAATACGCGTAACACTGATTTATTATTACAAAATAAATTAGCAAATTACAAATTAAGGAATAAAACGACTTATTTCTAAAAACAGTACACCACACGCTAATCCACCAATAGCGATAAAGTGTTTAGTGGGGATATACCGCTTGAGACTTCCTGAAGCAAACGCAACAAATGCACTTGTTCCCTTTCAAACATGCTTACCAAATGGATTATCTACATTTATTTCTTACTATATTTAAAAAACTTTGGAACTACATGAGTTGTGTCTTTTTGTAATTAAGTTAACTGTATTTATGCCTTTTAGTTCGATTGTGTTTTGGGGTTTCTTGTAGTTATGTCTATTATGCAGTGAAATTTACTTGATATCTATAGATGTGCCTTTAGACGCAGTCGAGTTATGCCTTTGATATATTACAAAAAAGTATGTTAGGATGCAGCTAGAGTTATGTCCTTTTGATATGTTATGTAACAGAACACGTAGATTACAATGGTGCTATAAAAACAAAAGGGCATAACTCGACTTATGCCGTTTTTGACTGGAGGCACTGATATGGTCGCAAATCGAGCCGGATAATTACCACTCGGACACCTGTGGGTCATTAGTGAATCGGAGTCCGAGCGAGTTGAGAACAAAAGGCAGCCGCATTCCAGAGATAAGACGACTTGTTTACTCAAAATTGTTCAGTTTTTATGAAGTTGAATATTTTAACAAAGTGTGGATAGTGTGGTTGGCAATTCATAACACAAGTGATACTTAATAGCATAATAGAAAGTTACAATGTCGTTCACTTCGGAACAACAAAAATATTTGAATACGCTAGAAGACGTGGCAAAATTGATACAAAAAACACAAACGAACTTAAAAAAATGCCCTAAAGTGAGACTTACAGACGGTTACATAAGGGCTAGAGTGAAGTGCATTGAAGAGTATTGGAGTTCCTTTAAGCAAGCTCATGAGTTGTTGACACAGTGTACTCCGAGAGACAAGCGTGGAGAAGTTTCTTACTTTCTCAATGAGGACTATTTTGTCATTGAAGACCTGTACCTTTGTCTACAAGCGGACTTGACAGATATGTTGAGCAAACATCAACAAACAGCAATGGAAACCTCAAACTCTTCAGTATTTAGTGGCCAAGGGCAATGCTCGGCGGTAAAACTGCCTCGGATACAATTACCAACGTTTTCGGGACAATACGAGGAGTGGCCGACATACCAGGACATGTTTACATCACTTGTGCATAAAAATACATCAATCAGTGACGTCCAAAAACTGCATTACCTAAAGTCTAGTGTTACTGGTGAAGCAGAAATAATATTACGGCACATTCAAGTTACGGACAGCAACTACGAACAAGCATGGCAATTGTTAAAAGACAGATACGGGAACAAGCGTGTTATTGTGTTCTCTGTTTTGAAAAGACTTTTTAATCAAAAGAAAATCACAACACAGACAGCTAATAGTGTGAAGACTTTATTAGATACTACGACAGAGTGCATAAATAACCTAAAAAACTTGAAGATCAACACCGATTCCTGGGATCCTTTAATTATATTTCTGGTGATTCAGAAGTTGGACCAGGAGTCACATAAAGAGTGGGAAACTTTTGCTTATAAAGAAAAGTCAGACGAAGTGCCATCTTGGGAAGAGTTGAAAAGATTTTTGGAATCTAAGTTTAGAACACTGGAAATGATACAACCCGTAACAAATAAAGATCGTACAATCAAAGAGCGATCCTACCATGCCGCGAATGTTGTTAAAGATAAAAGCTGTGCACTTTGTAATGAAAAGCATACCTTATGTCATTGCAAGGAATTTATTAAAATGGATCTTACACAACGTAACAATTATGTGAAAGAAAAACAGCTTTGTTTTAACTGCCTGCTTCCGGGTCATTCGGTTTACAAATGCAAGGTACCAGTTACTTGTCGCGTATGTAGAAGACGTCACCATTCCTTACTTCACAAATCAGAGAAGTCGAAGGAAACCTCAGAGACAGAACCAACGCAACCATCGACATCTCAACAAGAAGCCAACAAGGAGGCCATAACAACTCTTCATGTTGGTATCGGAGTATCTGGAAGAGCATTATTAGCAACTGCACTAGTCAAAGCAAAAGGAAAGGATGGACATGCGACACTGTTAAGAGTTCTTGTAGATCAAGGCTCTCAAGCGAGCTTCATAAGTGAAAAGGCAACTCAATTATTGAAGCTCCAAAGAAAATCAATTGAAGGTACTGTAACAGGTGTGGGTTCTATGCAAGCACCAATTAAACACGTGGTTCAGCTAAACATATTATCAAGAAATAAAGAATTCAACATGCACGTCGAAGCTTACGTCATGTCTAGGCAACTGACCACGAGAATCCCACACCACACAATGACTGTTCACAACTGGCAGCACCTGGAGGGTCTCGATCTTGCCGATCCAGAGTACAACAAAGCAGGCCCGATAGATTTGCTGCTTGGTGTTAAGGAGTATTCACGAATAGTCGAACAAGAGTTAATAAAGGGTCCGCCAGGGTCACCATGTGCACAGAAAACAACCCTAGGATGGATATTATTTGGAGAAATAAATACATCACAAAAAGAACATTCATTTCTTGTCATGCATCACCAAGTAGACGTCGATAACATGTTAAAAACACTTTGGGAAATAGACACAACAACAAGACGAAAGAATACAAAAGAAGAACAAATATGTGAAGACATTTATGACAAAACATACACAAGGAATGAACAAGGAAGATTTATAGTGAAACTACCGTTTAAAACAAATTGTATTCAATCAACTGAAGGAAATACACGAGACATAGCTAAAACAAGATTGATACAATTAGAGAGAAGATTTAAAAAACAGCCTAAGTTGAAAGAAGAATATGAAAAAGTTATAAAAGACTACAAAAACTTAGGTCACCTAGAAGAAGTACCTGAAAAAGAAATATATTCACGAAAATCAGTTTACTTACCCCATCATCCAGTCCTGCGTGAAGAAAAGGAAACCACGAAAACCCGCATAGTTTTCGACGCATCATGTAAGGGAACAAATGGCATATCATTAAATGATGAACTCTTACCTGGTCCAGTGCTCCAAGAAGAACTACGTTCTATTATCATGCGTTGGAGAATGCACGCCATTTGTTTCGCTGCAGACATACAAAAGATGTACAGAATGGTCATGATATACAAGGAAGATGCGGATTTTCAAAGAATTCTGTGGAGAAATGATAGCAATGAAGAAATAAAAGATTATAGATTACTTACCGTGACCTTTGGGACTACTTCAGCACCTTACCTGGCAGTGAAGACCTTGATCCAACTCGCACATGAAGAACGAGATAGCTATCCAGTAGCTGCTGACATTACTTTGTCAGATTTCTATGTCGATGACGTAATGTCGGGTTGTGACACTGTTGAAGAAGCCATAGAAGCTAGTAATCAACTCAAGGCAATGTTAAGCAAGGGAGGTTTTGAGTTGAAGAAGTGGTCATCAAACAACATCGAGTTGATAAATTCGATAGATCCAAGTAACATTTCTTCAAGCATTCAACTTGATATAAACCTAGATGGTACTGTGAAAGCGTTGGGTATCGCATGGAATCTTGGTACTGATCAATTTCTTTACAAAATCAATCTCTCTTCACCTCCATCTACCATTACGAAGAGAAACATTTTATCAGATGTACAAAAACTTTACGATCCATTGGGATGGATATCACCAAGCATTGTGCTCGCTAAGATGCTTATTCAAAGACTATGGTTAGTTGGCACACAATGGGATCAGCCATTATCCGAAGAATTAACCTCAGATTGGTTGAAGCTAAGAAAGGATTTCGAGAATATCAACCAGATTTCTCTAGACCGATGGTTACACTCGTACCACAGCAATATAAAAGCAATACAGCTGCACGGATTTAGCGATGCCTCAACTCGGGCCTATGCAGCCGTTGTATACTGCAGGGTGGAACAACAGGATGGTACTGTAGCCACATATTTAATTGCATCAAGAACCAAAGTTGCTCCATTAAAAACAATATCGCTTCCTCGTCTTGAGCTGTGTGGAGCTCTATTGTTGTCAAGGCTTTTAAAACAAGTCACATTAGCCATGAGAATTCCTCATTATCAAACTCACTGCTGGACAGACTCAACCATTGTACTGGCGTGGCTTCATGGAGAACCTCAAAAATGGAAGACCTTTGTAGCAAACCGAGTGGTGGAAATCAAAGACAATACAAACAACATACAGTGGCATCATGTTGTATCACAGGAAAATCCAGCTGACATAGCATCTAGAGGAATGTTCTTAACAGACCTGAAGAAGGAAATTATGTGGTGGAAGGGGCCAGAATGGCTATCAAAAAGAGAAATTCATTTGAGAAGATCAGAAAATACAGAGACAGATTTAGAGTTAAAAGTAACTAGCTGTACTTTTATAACTAAAAATAAAGAAAATGAAGAAAAACCAATTTGGGAAAGATTTTCTAATCTGACTAGAATGAAAAGAGTACTCGCTTATTGCCGAAGGTTGTACAATAAAAACAAAACGAAGTATTTAACTACTGGTGAAATGAACACAATTTTGCAAAATTGCATAAATTACTATCAGCAGACAGTGTATGAAAGAGACATAGAATACATTAAGAAAAATGGTAAGGTGAGAAAATCAAGTTCACTAATTAGCTTGACACCATTTTTAGATAAAAACAATCTGCTGAGAGTAGGAGGTCGTTTACAAAACGCTAATTTGCCAGTCACAACTAAACATCCATTAATAATACCGAGTAATCAACATATCACTACATTGTTGATCAACGAAGCACACAAACAAACGTTACACGGTGGTATTCAAGTTATGATGACGTACCTAAGAAGTAATTATTGGATAATTAACTTAAAATCGGCAGTAAGAAAATGCATAAGAAATTGTAAGGTTTGCATTATCAATAAAGGCAAGATAAACAACCAGTTAATGGGCGAATTACCAGCTGTAAGGGTGAGTCAACAGCGGGCCTTTTTGAATAGTGGAGTCGACTATGCGGGTCCAGTAATGTTAAGAACATCAAAGGGGCGAGGGCATCATGCTACTAAAGGGTACATCTGCCTATTTGTGTGTATGGCTACCCGTGCCATACATCTAGAAGCCGTAACAGACTTAACTTCTCAAGCATTCCTGGCAGCATTTCGGAGATTTGTCGCCCGTCGAGGTCGATGTATTCATCTGTTCAGCGATAACGGCACCAATTTCGTTGGTGCTGCAAAAGAACTTAAAGACCTTTTCAAAGCAGGTGAACGCAGCATTTCTAAAGAAATTTCAGAACAGTTAGCAACCGATGGAACTACGTGGCATTTTATCCCGCCGCGAATGCCAAACTGTGGGGGCCTCTGGGAAGCTGGAGTGCAATCTGCAAAGAAACATCTAGCAAGGGTTAGCAAAGACACAAAGCTTACATATGAAGAGATGGCGACATTGCTAACACAAGTAGAAGCCTGTCTTAACTCCCGTCCATTATGCCAGTTGGACAACACTGTTGAGACAATGTCACCACTCACACCTGGGCACTTTTTAATTGGTGAGCCATTGCTTAGTGTTCCTGATGGTGACTATGAAAAATCCAACATCAACCTATTAACTAGATGGCAACTAGTACAGAGAATGACACAAGACTTCTGGCGAAGATGGCATTCAGAATACCTGAACACTCTGCAACAACGGACGAAGTGGCAATCAGCTATCCAGTCACCTACCGTGGGAGATATTGTGGTCATCAAAGAGGAAAACCTGCCACCCACTAGATGGCTCATGGGAAAAATAAAAACGTTGCATTCTGGAAAAGATAATTTAATTAGAGTGGTTACAGTGCAGTGTAAAGGACAAAGTGAGTTAAAAAGACCTTTATCTAAGCTAATATTCCTACCTAAAGATGCTTAATTAATACAATCATGTACGATAGTTGAAACGAAGATTGTTAATATACTAATGCTACTACTATGTATACCTACTTCCTAGATGTCTAAGTTTTATAATGTTAATATTGTTATGCATTCAATTATCAAAGAAAGTTTGTTATTCTAACTACATAAACTACTTAATTACTACTGAGATATGTGTGCCTACGCATACATACATACTTACCATTCAATGATTCATGTTCCTAATCTAGTTTAATGTAACTTCCCACCTGCATGCTTATAACTATAATTATGTACAACTAATAACTAATGATGTTGTCAACAAGAAGAGAGGTACTTACCTTAATGAGTCATGCTGTTTACTTCGCCGTATGAAATAAACTGCCATGTAGGTTACTTACCTATTTACTATCATTGGATAATCTGTTATTCAATTTTTTGTTACATACAGTCCACTTGTAAGATAATAATATGTTATATTGTTTTGATCAGTTTTGAAACGAAGAAAACAATAAGTTAGTTATTAAGCCCAATTTATAAGGTAGCAGTAATAGAATTTGTAAAAGGACACAGGATCCTTTTGGTGGGCGGTATGTCCGATCGTTTTATACAATATGTTAGTTGTCTCAATACAGAGCTTGCAAACAGTCGCGTATTTTATTTATTAAAATACCCAAAAGCACATACAACGCATAATCAACCTAACGTCGTCAACAATAACTTACTATGCAACAATAAGGTTTTAAACTCTAAATCAAATATTTTATCATTGACTCCATTTTTAAGTGACGACAAGGTCATCCGAGTTGGTGGCCGACTAGACTCATCTGATTATAACTATAATAAAAAACACCCTGTTCTCCTGCATGCTTCGCATCATTTTACCAAATTGATTTTCGAGTACGAACATAAACGCGGATTACATGCTGGGCCACAATTATTGTTGGCTGTTGTCAGGGAATACATTTGGCCGATTAACGGCAGAAATTTGGCTAGACGCATTTTTCATAACTGCTCTCGGTGCAGACGCTTGCAGGGCAAGACTGTTGCACCAATAATGGGACATTTGCCCTCACAGCGCGTTACGCCAAATTTTCCATTTCACACCGTAGGAATTGATTTCGCTGGCCCATTCCTTATTGTAAACAGAAAGGGACGTGGTGCTTCGTTAGTCAAGTGCTATCTTTGTTTTTTCATATGCCTTCGTTATAAGATTTCTCACCTCGAAGCCGTGAGCGATCTATCAAAGGACGCTTTCATTATGACATTCCGAAGGTTTGTGTCACGTAGAGGCAGGCCAGCTGAGGTATTCTGCGACAATGGACGCAACTTTGTCGCAGGAGCTAAAGAAATTAATAGTTTTTTTAAGATTTACCAACACGATCTGTCTGATTTTGCATGTTCGGAAGGCATTAAGTTTTATTTTTCACCGGCTTACGCTCCTCATTTTGGCGGCATTTTTGAGGCCGGTATCCGTTCAGCAAAATTTCATGTTAGGCGAGTAATGGGTAATTCTCATTTAAGTTTTGAAGAACTTCAAACTCTTTTCGCTCAGGTAGAAGCTGTGTTAAATAGTAGACCTCTCTGTCCTTTATCCGCCTCTACTGACGATTTCCATTGCCTTACTCCTGGGCATTTTCTCATTGGTCGGGCTCTCACCGCATTGCCTGAACCAGCTTTGGAAGATTGCCACTCTACCAACTTACAGCGCTATGCCAGGCTGCAGCAAATATACCAACATTTTTGGAGGCGCTGGCAATGCGAGTACATTGCCGAGTTACAGCTTCGCCGAAAATGGAAGACCAACGCCGACGCAATCAAAATTGGAGACATGGTCCTACTTAAGGAAGATGGCGTCCCACCACTTTGTTGGAGGCTTGGACGCATTACCCGGTTCTTCCCCGGACTGGATGGGATTGCACGAGTAGCCGACATAAATACGCAAAGAGGAATTATACGGCGCCCCTTGGTTCGCATCTGCCCTTTACCGACCGAAGAGGAACTACTTAGGGGTTGAAAACTCTCCCCTGAGTTTCAACGGGGGGAGGATGTTTACGCCTACATTACTATGAAGACGTTCAGTGTGTGTTTGTCACCTTTGCTATTCTAAAAGGCCAGGCGCCGTACAGATTTATTTTACTCACACCGTCACTAATTATAATCTTTGTCAAAATTTTCACCACCGTCGCGAACTTGTACGCTCCACGTATTAATATTGTAAAATACAGTTTATACCAATTAAACAACCATACCTCGATACGGGAGTTTCATTGAAGATCACTGAAGCCCCAACAAAAACTATTTCGTAATAGGGCATCATATACCTAGCTTATCACGAGTACCTATGTATGTTGGGGTTGGCTACCAGTTTAACCGGATGCAGCTGAATACCAGTATTTTAAAGGAGCGACTGCCTATAAACCTCTACAACTATAGTCTTGGTGAAAGGGGTTGACAGATGTTTGGTCTACTGAAGACCCGTAACGACTGTCAATGCAAGAAATTACAACAATAATCTGAATTGTTGAAAATTCATTAACAAAGGAGAAAAATCCTCCTTAATCTCTCCCATAACAGAACCTCCTTTTCTTTCCCCACAAACATTAAAAAATAATGATAAATTCATGTTAAAAAAATATTTAACACCTGAAACACTAAACCGCGATAAGCTCCACAAAATGGCGCTCATAAATAATTCGACAAGATGGCCGCCAACATGGCGGGCGCTAATGGCGCGTAATTTGTCATTTGACGGATAAAAGGACATCGGATCATAGTCATATTATTTTAGTTTGGCGTAAAATGCTACTTTATTTTATGAGTTTGCAAATAAGCTGACTAGGAGGCACATCTAACATAATAATTAGCCTGTAATGTTTGCACTGCTGCGACACAGACCTCCTCTCTGTGAGGGGAGTGGGCTGTAATCCACCACGTGGGCCCAGTGTGAGTTAATGCCATACAAATATTATATCTATGATGAGTGCACTTCAATTCTATGAATTTTTGGTTGTAGTTAGAACCATGACCCTGGGTCATCACTGCTCAGGAATTAATTATCGATGCCTATAAATACGTCCATAACATCAAAGGGCTGACCGATGCTTTAGAGACAAAGACAAGACCCGGAGCATATCGGTCGTGTAATTACAGGAAGATCCAGGTCCAGTCATTATTTTGGCACCTAGGTAAAGCTAGTCTTCAAATTGGAATACAAGGTTGGTGCAGTAAATACTGGTATCTGTACAGTGGTATTACATCTCCAGATAAATCCTTTCACACGTATGCTTGCTATCTTATATTATGTAAAGCTCTCTCTATGTTTAACCGACTTCAAACAACGGAAGAGGTTTTTAGTGCGTCGGAATCTTTTTCATTTTTTTATCGACTTCAAAAAATGGAGGCGTTTCTCAGTTCATCAGGTTCTTTTTAAAAAAAAAAAAACATTTTCTCACTTCGTAGCGTTTTTTTTTTTGAAGTCGTATTTTTTTCTTACAAAAACTTTTTATCAATGAACGTACAATATTACACCTGTATTCTCCGACGGGTTAAGCAGTGGTTTATAATACCAATACTTACCCTCATTTCAGTTATCTTTAAGTTCCATGTAAATGTTCAATTATGTCTTCTTAAGTAGTCAGTTTTTGTGGTCCTGTTGTCGTTCGTAAAATAAGCGTAGCCACCCAGTATTTTTTTAGGCTAATAAGTAACTAATAATGCCTACTGTTTTTTGTCTATAAGCTATTCTTTCATTCAAGCGCCGGCCCTGGGGTAGAGCGAGTGGAGCGGTCGCTTTAGACGCCAGATTGCAAGGGGTGCCAAAAAGCCAAATGCGAAAAATAATTTCGATGGCGCATTTTGAGAGGCGCGGGAGCAGATCAGATTTTTTTTTATCCATAAGGTAAATCCGTAAGCTTTCTAATGTTAAAGAAGCAAGAGTGTAGTAATTAGAGTTATATTTGATTTATAACAAAAGTTCAATTATTTATTTAAAATGAAACCGACGTAGAATTTACGTGAAGCGAAAGTTTCGATCAAAGGGCGCCGAAAGATAATCTCGCGCTACCCTGATCAAGGGTTAGGGCCGGCACTACGTTCAATCCTTCACTGAGTAATCCTTTCGGATCATATTACACCAGTTGTCATACTTTCGAACTTATTGCCCGTTTTCACGATAAAGGGGACGGCAAAAATATAATAACACATTTCAGGTTCCTTCCAAGATTTCTCTTAACACAATCAGAGCAGCAATTGCTAACATGAGAAGCATTTTTCCACACCAATGATCACGTATAACATCTATGAGTAATGGTAGGTACGTGATTCTACGAAAATATACATTGCAACAGTAGGAGGCTATTTACGATGGAGGACGGGAAGTATACGTTGGTAGAAGAGCTTTTGGTTGTATAGAAAATGTTTAAACATTATTTGGGAGTGTATCGTAATTTTGCTTGCATAATCGCAACTGTAACCTAAAGGGCAGGTTATCAAAGCCAAATGTAAACAACAATGGCCGCTCAAAATTGTCTATGGCTTCACTAAGCCATAGACAGAATTCATATTACCGCATCACTATGCGGCAGTATGAATTTTAAGTTCTGGTGCTATCGATGATACAAATCATTTCCGCGCATAGATTAGATTGAACCATTTGAATTTCGATGTTGCTCGTCTGTTTTATTATGACGCCAATAGCACACCTCCGCCACAAAACCGTAGCAGCAAAACCGCAGTAGTTCAATTGGATTGGGTCGCGTCATGTTCCGCTACGCGAAATTCGGGTAGCGGAACTCAAGTAGCGGAACAACGCGAGCCAGTTGAATTGAACTACTGCGGTTTCGCTGCTACGGTTTCGCGGCGGAGGTGTGCTACTGGGGTGCAAAATTTCTACGCCAAAGGCTTTTTTTCGGTTCTTCTATTATACCCTATTTTTTTCCAGTCGCTAAAATAATCATACACCTCCATCCCCTGTAACTGATATTTTCACAATTTCACATATACCATCGTTAAACTTAATATCTGTTTTACTTAAATATGCGTTATAATTATCATAAAAAGTACTAGTACTAGTTTTAAAACTATTTTCATCTTGTCAATATATTTAGTTAGTTAGCAAGCTTTCATTAATAATTTTCTTCTCAGTCCAGAAAGTTCGCCGAAGTATGTCGCAGACTGGAAGGATCTCGTAAATAACGTTGAATATATTGAAGAATATTATGCAAAAGTTTCTAGTTTTTACGTCAAACAAACTACAAAGCACACAGTTCATTAACCCTTTAATGCCGAGATAAGCTTGGAAATAATGTAGTTCAGTTCACACTGGCGTATGTTTGGCATTCAGCTCCACAGTTGGCGCCAAAAAAGTTGAGAGAAATGACTAAGAGCCAAACGTATGTTTTTTGTTATTTTATTTGTTGACAGCGTTGCGATTAATGAAAAAAAAAAGAAAAAGAAAAATGAAATGAAAAAATTATTAATTATTATTATTAATTAGCCTGTATTGTCCCACTGCAGGGCAAAGGCCTCCCTCTCTCTCTTCCACACAATTCTGTCTGTGGCTAGTATCGGCCAGAAATAATATAATATAATGAAAAAATAAAATAATAAAAAAATAATATAATAAATAATGATGAAATTATCTTGTCTTGTTTAAAACTATTCTATTATGTTCTTATTTCTCCTACTTGTAAACTCTTCTTCATTTTTAGGGTTCTGTAACCGAAGGTTACCAAATGGGACCCTATTACAAAGGGTCTGCTGTCCATCCGTCCGTCTGTCTATCTACCAGCGGGCGGGTCTCATGAACCATAGTAGGCAGACTTTCGGGCTTCTGACGGCCCGTGACGACTGTCAAAGATTCACGAATGACAGCCGGGACCAACGGCTCATCGTGCTTTCTGAGGCATGGAAGGGGTCTTGGTATGAAAAGATGGTCCCCCATCTACGAACAGACCGCGTCAAGCGTAGCTTAACGTGAGCGATCGACCTGTGCGCCTGTTATTTCGTAAGTAGCGGTTACACCGCCACTTACGAACTACGCATCAAAGACATGACGTCACACAACTCCTGTATCGCGCAGTTAGAGTTTATTGCACGAACGACATAGATAAGACTATCCAAAATCAACCTACGGGCAGTTGCCCGCCAGACATAACACACGTCTGGTCGGAGGATCCTCCCTTTTCTAATGAGGATGAGTGAACTTTACACCCAGTTCCTTATATCTCCAAAACTTAGCCACGAGCCCATTAGTTCGCTATTGGTGGAGTTTAGTATAGATAGTATAATACACCCAAAAAAAGGGGCCCCGGGGACCCTGCATGGGCTTGATTCCGGGTCGAGCAAAGTGTTATTGGGTTTTTCTAACTGAAATTTCTCAGGAGCAGCCCGGTGTCTGGATTTGTGCCCGGTTGATGGCAATAGGCTCGCCCCCTATTACAAGGGACTTAAACATAACTGGCGAAATGTGGGTTTACCAGCTACAGAGACACGTCTGTCGAACCCTTCGGGGAAACGCCGCGTGATGTGTGACCCCAAAAAAGTTAATACAAGTTAGTCACCATACCTACAGGTGATTTCATTAGAACCCTCTTAGTACCTACGAAACATTTTAAGTTAGTTAACCCCGAAGTGCCTTCGAGAAGCAGAAGCATTAGCCTGCCTGTCCATTGACGCAGAGCGAGGTAGCGGAGCGGAGTGAGGGAGTAATGCGGAGTGGAATGAGGGACTAAAGCGGAGCGGAGTTGCCGACTGTGTCTGTCCATTGATGTGGAGCGAGGTAGTGCGGAGCGGAGTTGCGGACTGTGCGGAGTTAGGCCGAGTTCACGCGACGAGTAATTTGAGCCGGCTGCAACCACCTCTGCCGGTTTTTCTGTTTCCCCGCTCCGCTTCCCCGCTCCGCTTCCTCACACTGCTTCCCGGTTTTGTATGATTTTTTAAACTAGTTCGCAAATCCCTTTCCACTGAAGCGGAGCGAGATTTTATGCAATTCATTGCCCCTCTTCTCCTCTCCGCTTCAGTGGACAGTCAGCCTTAACGAGAAGTAGGTTGGTAGCTAATTTACGTAGCTACATTAAACAAACTCAACTCAGTAGCTGCGTGGGTGTAGGTACCTACAGGTAAATGGTCGAGCCGCAGAGAATTTCTAGTTTTTTTTTTTATTTTTTTTTTTTTATTTTTTTATTTTAGTTGTTTTAAAGTAAAACATATTTTGAGTAACAATATTGAGTAATATGTAAAACCACAGGTGGTGACGAAAGAGAATACAGAGCTCATTCAAAGGACAAAAGAACGAACTAAAAAGTAAAAAATTAGTTTTATTAGCTAATCTGTATGTCGTAGGATGATTTGTTTATTCGACTTTTTGCGAAAACCCTAGGGATGTTGCGAAAACACTAATAATTAAACAATGGCAAAAGCATTTCTGCGAACAACTTGGAAGTAGCGCTCGCTCGACTCGCGCGTAGTTCGTCACAATTTAAACCTAACCTATTTTGTCGGAGTGCTAATAGTTATATTCTTAGTAAGATAGCTATGAACCAATTTCCTATAACTATATTAGGGTATATAGCTATTAGGGATATATATAACACAGCTATAAACCATCTTACTGCGACATATAGATTTTCAGTAGGAAATAAATGTATCTGGAAATAAAGGATGTTATTTCCTAAACATTTGAGTAGGTGTGTCGCAAATCGTGGAGGATCGTTTATAAGAATACTAAAACTTACAGTTAATTCACAAAAACTCAGTCCACAAAATATGAAAAGCCTTTAGTCTTAAATGTTTTTATTTTTAATAACTTGACCCTTTTCTATTTTCCTTTTTTTATATTAACAAATAATTAAATTCACCCCCACAAATTGAACTGACGTCCAACCCCACCCCACCGAAAAAACTTTCCAACCGTAACATGTACAGAGTGTGATAAAATCTTTAATTTCGTCAGCAAACAGTGAGGGACATAACTGTTGATTATGCTAAACAATGCCGTGAAAACGTTACGTATTTACATGCTTGTTATTGAGGTACGGTTTCAGTTACGGCGGGGATTAAATTGTTATTTTTTTGAGTTTTTTTATCGCTGTTCATGGCGCAGGGTTAGGTAAATTTGTGGCAGCGACGTGGCTGTCGACCAAGGGAGATGGAAACACCACTCCCGCGCGCGATTTAAATAAGCCACGCCCATATAATTGTCAGTTATTTTCGAGATAGGGCCTTAAGACGACGATAACCGAGTATTAATGATTTTATACTGAAGATCACGTCTAAACAAGTAGTTATAATTATTTTTGAGAATAAATATTTTAGATTATGTTTATACCTATTGCATAGTGAAATTAATTTGAAAAGTTATGGCTAACGCGGATAAAAAACTGAGAATTACGCAAAATCTATCAAGCGTATTACCACCACCAATATTGCAATAAAAAGAAACTAACATTCTCAAAAGAAAATGCAAATGGAAGCAAAAAAACCTGTACCCACTCAAAATACTGCATCGAAACATTTTATTTTTCTTGTCCCTACGATTCACATACCTTCCTTAGCAAACATGGAATATTTTCCATGCTAGCAAAGGTGTATATTTTTTTTTGTAACTAATATTTTGTTACAAAACAAAGTTTAGAAACAACCCAATGTGAACATTGTTCGGACAACTTTCAGAACTACTGAAATTTCAGTTCAAATTAAGTCCTACAAGCTGTTTCAAGCCTGGACAAAATTGTCCTGAAAAACAAACTGTTGTTGTTTGATGAAAATAATCCTTGCTAACGTTATTTTCTCTGATGAAACATTAACATTTATAAATATTAATAATGGCAAAAAATAGGGTTTTCAGTTGACAGTTTTGTTATCAACACACAAACCAACATGAAAACTTTAAATGGTATAATTATTGTGAGCAATGGACTACCTCGTCGGTCTTATAGTCGTAATGCGCTACTGCTGAGCAAGAAGTCCTGGATACGATTCCCGGGTCGGGCAAAGTGTTATTGGGTTTTTCCATCAGGAATGCCTTAGTAGCAGCCCGGAGCCTCGATTTGTTCCCCTCTGCCTAGCCCTTCAAGCTTGCTGTTATGTTATGATGTCATTATGTGCAATGTATCATGAACTTTAAACCCATTTATGTACTTTTATAGAATATAATTTTATTTTTTTTGCATTTGACAGATGACGTAGAAGTCAAGGTACTTTACGCAATCTGTGTGTGGTAGGGTAGCAGGACAAAGTCTAACAGCGTTTTCGTGCTTGAGGGTGAAGTTGATATGGTTAGATTTGAATATGCATTGGCACGAATCCGCTACTCACAGAGCCATTTATGATATTTTAATAAAAAAAAATTGTGCTATTAATTTTTATATTATTTTTATTTGTACTTTTGACATCAGTTGATTTGTTCTGACATTTATCTGTTACTCATATTTTTACGTCATTTAATTAACTTTATTTATTATTTAATCCCTCAACTATTCTTGTCCGATGTCTTCAGGAAAACACTTTTTGAATTTTTATAATGGCATAAGACCATTAAAAAAATTCTAAAAGTGTTTTCATAAACTATTAGTTGAGAAATGTTATTATGCCTTAGATGATTACTTAAATGATAAAACACTGTAACTAACCTAATAATATTCTAATGTATTGCATGGCATGCATGTATTCTATTTTTGATATATATATATTTTTTAAATTTTTATTTAGATATTTTTTTAAATTTTTGTCTGTTTTCTTTGTTAAAGTTTCTTTGTCTTTATTTTTATATAATCCTTAATGATATTTGTATGTCATCAATGACAAAACATACCGCAACTTATTTATTATTGTATAAGACCTTGACCTTTAACCTATGTTTTACAAATAAATAATTCTGATTTCTGATATCTTCACTTATTTAATCGCACAAATAGTGACGTTTAAAAAAAAAACAAAATTTTGTATTGTTTTTGTGTTTAATATATGAAATAAATGAATTTTATTTTATTACATCATGTTTTATCGCTCTAACTCGCACTCCACACAAAACAACATTGAAGCCACAAAAGCGATGTGTATCTTTGATATGTAACATACCAATTAACCACATGTTTGGCCTTGTTTATTTTAAGGTTAATAACAAAAGAAAGGGGTTCGTACTTTGTGCATTGTTGTTACGTTTAGAAAGGAGGGAGGAAATAAGTTTTTCTCAAACATGCTTGGAAATTCGAACATTATTTTGACAACCTTCTTCGAGATAAATCGAAATTGCCGTCCTGGTCAAAAACAAGCGAGCATCAGGCTGGCAATCTTAGTATGAAAATCCATATCTCTCGTGTTTAGCGGCCAAAGAAATTACTATGAAAACTCATATCTGTCCTGTTATTTAAAAATGAAACTAACTTTTTACTTCAACACATGGCAACCAATGAGGTAACTTATCAAAGATTTTATTTAAATTTCGAACTGGCTTAGCAAATAGAGCTGTGAAGAAACAAATGACCATATTTGCGCGTGAAAAATTGTCTTTGTACTTATTTGATTCTGGAATTTATGAATAATTTACATGTTTTGAATTTCCGCGCATTGTTTGAGAAAAGTACTATACAAGTCTTGGCCGCAACTAGGCATTGATTGCGGGCCTCGACAGTAATGTACTATAGTAAGTTAAAAACCAAGGATAATGCCTTGTTTTCCAGAAGTCACCATGTAGGAATGGAAAGTACCTAATAACAATACAATTGTCTAAGGGGCCTCTGCGAGTTGGCTTTGGGCCCTCGTTGGCCTTCGAAAACACCGGGACCCCATGATCCCGAGATATGTAGAAATATAAATATAATAAATATACATATTTTACATATTTTCATTTTTTTTAATGTATTTTATAAAAATATTTTAAAATGTTAATAATAAATGTGTTGAAAATTAAGTAGAAATATAATAAAATCTTTTATTCACATGAAGATATTTAGCAGAAATTCTTATAAATTCCCTGATTCCTGAGCTACGTTCAAAGACAGCGTTCTCATGATGGTACGAGAATAACAAATACTTGAGAATTAGCTTATAGTCAGTAAGATTGGTGTTGGGGCTGACTAAACGCCCGGTTCTCCAAAAAAACTAAGATGTTAATAATACAGTAAGTATTTTGGTATTACATTCACTATTGCATTCACTGTTACAATCATTCTTGGGCTTGAAAATACCATGTAAGCTAGTTTGACTCGAAATTTCTAAAGTACGGGAGGAACCCGTCAAAGCTTTCAACGTATATAATTAATAAAAAAAAAAACAAAGTATATACGACGATCCTCTTAGAAAACTACGAGTTCTAACTTAATAATCGGTAACTACGAATAATACGTAGCATAAGATTGGCTACGCCGTAGCTACTTCGTAGCAATGCTTGCTACGTCGTAGCGCACTGCATTGTTTTTGTCTTACAAAATGGTCCAAAACAAACGCATTTACCCTACTGACACAGACGAAGAGTAATCCCCTCTTTGTTTTAACCCTACCTGCGCATCATACTTTTCCAGGTATTTTCATTTATTAAGAATAATAATTTTCAACAATATTTGCCGAACAGATTTAACGAAAACCATTTGTCTTGTAAGCCTATAAAAGGGTACGTTAAAATCGGGTGCAAGCTAAATACTTTACCAAAATACTTGATTTTAATTATTATTGTTCAACAGTAAGTTAGTAAGTTAAGTAGTTTATTACTTTTACAATGTAAAACCATTATTCGCGCGAAACGTGGGTTGGTGCGAAACCGCGAGCGAGGTGTTGTCAACTATAAAAATAACTTTATTTACGGAAGTCGGTATCTTTGGTTTGGAATTTATTTAGGTATTATTATTTTATTGTTATTTCCTGTTCCAAAAAAAAAAATTTTTTTCTTTCTTTCCTTTCCTTTCTTTCTTTTCGTTCTTTTCTTTCTTTTCTTTCTTTTCTTTCTTTCTTTTCATTTCTTTCTTTCTTTCTTAAATTTTCCTAATTACCACCGCCTTCCGAAATTAAATTTATTTTTTACTCTGTAGTGTATTTTTTCAAGTCGGCTGTTTTTTTTTGTACAAAAATTTTTCTTTTCATTTTTTTGCCGTGGTAACCTACCCCACACTTGAATACCACTACTTGTTAGGTAAATAACAGTGACAGGAAGTTATTATAACATCATTCTATTCCAAGTGGTAAAAACACGTATTATTGAAGCTAACTCAAAAACTACCCACGCAAAGTTAATTAAACTTATATGAGACCACCGCACATGCTGTCTATATGTAGAATTTACAAAATCTGTCCACAAGAATTTATCGAGGGACATAAATAAAAATAAAATATTAAAAAAACATATAGATGAACCTCTTCCTCTTTGGATGGTGGTTAAAAACAACCAAATTCAATTAAAATGAACTTTATATTTCTTCCTCTATAATAAATTATCGTAATGTTTGTATAAGCCGGTAAGCCACGGGTCATGCCGAATAAATGTGGTTAGTCCTTTGCATACACATAATTATTATTGTAAAAGCTTTGAGGTTTCCCGGTACTTACTGGTTTATGCTGGATAACATTTATCTGGAAACAAGTTTTTTTTTTGTTCTTTGTTAGTATGTAATTAAACAATATAACATCACGCCATGTATTCCCCGAAGGGTTAGGCAGAGGTGTACCTATTATATAGTACACCCACATTTCGCCAGTTATGTTTAACTCCCATGTAATAGGGAGCGAGACTATTAAGAGCACTGAGCACTACTGAGCATGAGGTGCTGGGTCTAGTGACCAAGGAGGTAATTTTATATACGTTTAAAAACACTTTTACAGCACTCCAATATTTCAACATAAATCAATCTGGGTCGACTTCTAGTCTAACCGGCTGCAGCTGAATACCAGTATTTTACATAGAGCGACTGCCTATTTGACCTCCATAACCCAGTAACTGAGTAATACAGATGAACCCCTTGGTAAGACTCAGACTTTCTAGCTTCTGACGACCTGTAACGACTGTCAAAAATCCACGAATGACAGCCGGGACCAACGGCTTAGCGAACTTTTCGAGGCACGGAGAAGTCTCGGTACGTAAAGGTGGCCACCCATCCGCGTACCAACCCCGGCAAGCGTAGCTTAACATGATGGATCGACCCGTGCGGCTTTAGATTAAGAGATGACCAGTCCCCACTGAAGTACACCTTCAGCTGTCACTAACGAGACACAATAGAATTGTAATTGTTATGCCCTTCTTATGTCCACTTGAACTGTCAAGCGGATAACATACAGGTCTTTAGAAGTTCTGCTTATAACATATCCCACGTACTCAATCTGCCCAGATTTCTCCTCAAGACAATAACTTAATAGGAAATATTCCTCCTTAACATTTTAATAATAATAATAATAATGGCGCTTTTACCGGGCCTTGCATGGGCCCGATGTAGACATGTTAGCGTCCGTATCCTGGTTACGATTCGGTGATCTCTTTGGGGAAACCGAAGGTTTTGTCTTTGCGATTATGGACGAAGTTATGATGACGAACAACTACCGGAAATATATTGTGAAGGACGGCACGGTTGACATCTGTCGGGCATGCCACCGTCCGGGGGAATCAATCCGACACATTATTTCCGGCTGCTCTCGTCTGGCTAACGGAGACTACTTGCATAGGCACAACCTTGTAGCCAGGATTATCCACCAGCAACTTGCTCTGAAATACAGTCTTGTGGAATCGGAAGTACCGTACTATAAGTATGTGCCCGACCCAGTCCTCGAAAATGGCAATATCACGTTGTATTGGGATCGATCTATCATCACTGACAGGACTATTGTTGCCAATAAGCCAGATAATAGTGGTGATAGATCGATCAGAGCGTCACACAATGATTATTGATATAGCGGTCCCGCATGACGAGAACCTCGTGAAAGCAGAAAAAGATAAACAGATTAAGTATCTTGATCTGGCTCACGAGGTTGTCGACATGTGGGATGTGGATACAGCAGTCATTGTGCCGATAGTCGTGACGGCCAATGGCATAATAGCCAAGAGCCTCGACCAACACCTTAGGAGGCTCTCGTTAGGCAGCTGGATCAAGGGCTTGATCCAGAAAGCAGTACTTCTGGACACGGCGCGTATGGTTAGGAGATTCCTCTCTCAGGAGCCCTGACCACCGGTAGCTTGGACCCTGTTCCCGATACCGGTGGGCTACTTTTATATTTTTAAATGTTTTTATTTTATTTTGTTTTTATAAAAATATTTAAAAATGTAAATAATATGTATATAAATGAAATAAAGGAAATAATAATAATAAATTGTTTATTGAAATAATAATTGATTCACATAAATATTTACAAAATAGGGCCTTAAACTAGAGATTGGTATATAATTATTGGATTCTACCTGAACTAGGAATAAACCTGTATCTCAGGTATCTCACTCAAGTGCTTATAATTAATACACTTAGTATTATCTAAGATTCCATAAACAAATAGTGAATAGTTTGTCTACTTTAAATTACAGTTTTATTCAAATAATGATTTTTTTTACTTTTTTGCATTATCGTAAGACATTTATAGCAACCACGTTCTATTGTTTTGTCAGAGTAATCAGCGTATTTTCTCAAGATAAGCCGACCCGTGCGGCTGTAATTAATTAGCCACGAGATGCTCCAATATTTCATCAACACATTGCTGAAAAATATTTCAATTCAAAATGAACAGAAAACAACATAGGTATTTATTTTACATCACGATTGCTCAATCAATCAACTGGGAACAACACATGCTGCGTTTAATACAGCTTAATTTATATGTATAATTGTGATCCCTTTGAGCGACAATTTAATTAAATTACGTTTATTAACAGGTTCAAGCTTCGTGCAGACTAGCGCGACGCGACACCGGCTAATTATATACCGTGAAGTTTTCTTTGAAATTGTATTGCTCCTGTCGTGTCGCGCCGTCGCGTTACACTGGTATGCACGAGCCTTCACTGTCCAGGCTCTAGAGTGGAAATGCTCCATAATTCCTGCCAAGTTCACATTAAAAAGAGACTTTCTTTTTACGTCCACAGTGTCAGATAGCTTAGAAATAGTACTGGCGAACATACCACATACGGTCTGTGGACTGCTATGGAAGTCTCTCTGCAGACCGTATGTGGTCTATGGACAATGAACCTGTATTTATAGTTTGTTTTGGAGTTCACTGACTGGTTTTGAACTCGAATCGTCACGCATCCAACTCATTATAATTATGATTTTCAAAGATGAGAACTAAGATTGGCAAAAAAAAAATACTTTTGATGGAGCGCAATACAACAAGATAAACTCATGCATCAAAAAAATACAATCATTCAATGCATTCAAGACTCAATTAGGTGCATATTTAATCGCAAATAACACCCTTCCTAAAACGAAATGCATTGGATGGGTGTATCATAACTGCAATTCGCCACAATGCAGTGCCGACTGTGACGAACTTCATAATTATTTGTAATTTGGCTTAGAAACATTGTTCTCATGTTAATGACTGAGGGAGGCCTATGTCCAGCAGTGGACGACTTTCGGCTGAAATTATGAAATAATTTTGTGTCTATTTTGCGAATAACTATAAAGTTTTTTTTCTGAAAAACCGATCCAGAAACGAAAACTACTTCACTTAAGTTACACTATCCCATAGGATAATTTTAATGCCAGAAAAAAGAAGCACAGTTCCTGTGGGAATCCTCACGGTAGCCCACCATTCCACCTACCTAAAAATCTAGACGTCTTTTGAATTTAAATACACAGCACAAACGCGCAACGTAAACTTAGTGTAAATTTTGGTAAAATTTTTGCCACAAGCACAATCGGTATCACACATCCTATTAAACGAGCAATATTTGTATAATTATATATTTGTAATCACGTTCTCGAAAACGGCTCTAACGATTTCTATGAAAGTTGCAATATGGGGGTTTACGGGGGCGAAAAATCATCTACCTAGGTCTCATATCCCCTGATATTCGTTTTTCGAAAATTCGTTTTCACCGTATTTTCACCCGACCAGAGCGGGGTCGCCCAAAGTTTAGTACAAGATATATCCTTAGAATAATGACATGGCAGCATGGAATTAGTAAGTACCTACTATCATGGCAGCGTGGAATTAGTATGTACTGTACACACAGATATAAATCTAACTAGATAACGCAAGTCCCTCCATCTGTATGAAAACCAAGCGTGCCACTTTTTCACACACAAATAAAAAAACAATTAAAGAAAACATTTCCAATGCCTCGGCTAATTTTTTCTATACAGACTTTACAGCTCAATAGGTATGGCATATAAGGCATTTTTCTAGATTTCGGTGGATTTCCGGTGCCGATAATGCTAAATGAAAAGCTCAGATTACGATCATTGATCGTAAATTTACTCCGTTTTTTGACACGCGAAGTACATAAAATCGCGTCATCTAGTTAGATTTATATCTATGACTAGACATGAAATTAGTATGAACTATCTTGTATCAAATGAGTGTTCTCTATTTTCACCCGAGCACGGCTCTAGTTTCGACCAGGTTCTAGATAATAATATGAATAAAGTCTTAAAACTAAATAAATATTATGTGTAAAACGAGTGCTTACAATTTTAAAATCGGTTCAATTTACATTAATTTTAGTCCGCACGTTTGTGTTGGGCCCAGAGGACATAAAGTCAGTGAACTACTTACGGTAATGAGTTTGTACCGGAGACACTTTTGTTACCTGTAAATAAAAGAAGTCGTTAAACATTTGTGTTGTTGTAAGAAAATCTTTTTAGTGGTATTAGAGAACAATAAGGCTATGCGTATGCTGAGACGCAGGTAACGCAGCACAGCACAGTATAGACTTTGCAGGGCAGGGCAGGGTAGGGCAGGCGAGGCAGTCACAGGCCGCGAGCGTATGCTGCGACGCAGCTACACAGACACATTCGCGTCCTACCTAGTACTAACAATAGACGGCTGTGCTGCGTTACCTACGTCTCAGCAAAAAAACAAGTGACGACCTGCACGCGTCGCGTAGAAATCTATGCCGGCCGGTTCTACAACAAGACGCAGGAACAGACACAATGTTTGCGTCGCACGTGCCTGTGCCGCAGCGTACGCAGCTGGCAGTACGTTCATGCATTATAAAATCTGCTCTGCCCTGCGCTGCGTGGACCTGCGTCACTTGCGTCTAAGCATACGCTTAGTCGAAAGACTCCCCGCATACAAGCGTGACACGACACCAGTAGAAAAATTTCCGTGAAGTGTTCATAGAAATTGTTCCTAAGGCCCTTTGTACAGACACGTTTTTGTTGCAATGAAAACTACGGTTTAATCGTCGTGTAGGCACGGTCGTCAGTGTTGTATGGATTACTATGGAAGCTTGTTGACAGGCACGTTTTTTCTACGGCGCGGTTTATACGCCGTGCCGTAAAGAAACCGTATCGTCTATAATGGGCCTTACTGTTAACTAAAATGAATAAGGAAGAGCAATTATTAAGACACAAGGCGTGTGCCCTGACAGACGCTTCTCTTTGTGTAAATTATCTCATCACCACTGCTCTCAAAACGGTGAAGGAAAACATAGTGACGAAACCAACCCGCACGTGGCTCGCGTGGTGGATTACAGCCCACTCCCGAGAGGAGGCCTGTATCCCAACAGTGGGAACATTATAGGCTGATTATGCAGGCGTGTGCGTTTTGGTAAAAGTGACGAATTTCTTTAAAAACCTTCATAATATCCTATTTAACACCTTTAGGGGGTGAATTTTCAATAATGCTTCAGTGCTCACTTTCACAATTTAAGGCACTCTTGTGTAAAAAATCATGTTTCTAGATTCAGTGGTTAAGACTGTGCGTCGTTGCCGGACGGAACGGAATGATTCCATTTTAAATAAAATATTTATACAAACATTAAGATTTAAGTTTTGTGTATTTATTTTATATCTCTGTATATGCTGCACGGGTTGACGTCATCACTTTAACGCCGGCTGTCATTGAAAACCAGCGCTGGGGCTCTGTCTCGCATAGGGTCGCAGTATTAAGCTGTTTTCAGACCAGCGCAATTTGTCGCGTGACGCGACACGAACAATACAAACCTTCACGGTATAACAATCGTCGCGTCGCGCGACGAGTCGCTTTGGTCTGAAAACCGACAAATTAAATATAAAAATAAATAGCGTAAAGATTAAGAGGTAAGAAATTTTACCCATATTGATGGGTAAAAAAAAGCAGTCAAAATACTCTTCATGAAAAGTGTTTAAATAAATCGTTTATTTTTGTTAGACTATATTTTTAAAATAAATAAATGTACTACTACTAATGAATATTGTATTTAACCAATTCAATAAATAAAGCAATTCGTGCGAAATTATTCCCTAACCATTCCAAAATATTCAAAAATGCACAACGTTAATGTTCACGTTTTCACTTCTGCCGGCACTCCCGGAGTGCAACCCCTTGTTGTTTTTTTTTTCTTTTATCTCTTGTATATCAGTGAATAAATATAAGATTTCTACTACAAAGATCACATTATGTTAAAATTGATCTTTAAGTTTTGGAGTAACAATTTCAAACAGACACTTAGACAGAAAAAAAAATTTTACGTAGGTACACCCACTTTTTCTGGATCAGGGGTTAAAAAGTTACCTCATTTAAAATTGAACAAGGCAAACACCTCTACAACCTAATATTCTACCAAAAAGCTTCGCCAAATACCTAATATTTAAACAAAGTAATAATCTGGGGTAAGTATTTATTTTAACTTAAAAAATAAAAACTTATTAAATGATAACAAAGTTTGCGAACATATTCGGGCGGCAATTTTAAGGGTTAAACCACTTAGCAAAAAAGATTCAGAAGAGCCAATCTTATTAAAAAACGGGTAAAAATTTATTGTAAATTATTCTAAAACTATTACTAAAGCCCGCTAGTACCACATATATCGCTAAATATGTTTCAATAAAATCTGCCTAGCCTTTTCCCAAGTATGGTGGGGTCGGCTTCCAGTCTAATTGGATGCAGCTAAATACCAGTATTTTACATGGAGCGACTGGCTATCTGACCTCCACAACCCAGTAACTGGTTAAGAGGGTTTATTCTGAAAGTTGGCAACGTCGCAAATAGATGTCAAATATTTCGCTGTTTTGATTCATTTGATAATATTTTTGTATGGAAATAAAAAATGTGGCTAACTAGCGAACTAGAATATTGATTATGAAATGCAATTATAATATTGATTTTGATGTTGTACCCGTTTTAGGTGTAAAAAATTCAATTGGAAAGTTTCCAAATACTTTTTTTACATCTAAAACTAAATATTCGGTGTTACGATATTAATTGTTGCAATTCATTATTAATATTCTAGATAGTTAGCCACATTTCTTATTTCCATACAGTATTATTTCCAAATTAATCAAAACAGGTGAATATTTGACAGCTATTTACGACGTTGCCAACTTTTAGGATGCACCCTCTTAATACGATACCCCTTGGTAAGACTGGTGCCCGACTTTCAGGCTTCTGTCGACTCGTAACAACCGTCAAAGATCCACGAATGACCGCCGGAATCAACGGCTTAACGTGCAGGCACGGAGGAGTCTCGATAGGTAAAGATGGTCACCAATCCACTGACCAACCCCGGCAAGCGTAGCTTAACCTGATGGATTTAGCCATGCGGCCGTTATTAATTAGCCATGAGCTCTTCCTCATGTTTACCGCGAAAAAATAAAAATAATAAACAGAACTTATCTGAAGGTAGTGAAACACATCCTAACACCGTTTGTCCATCGCCACCACGAGATGTCATCGGGAAACGAGATTATTCGAGGTAAACGTGACGGGCGTTGACGAACGTGCGGTGGACACGCTACCATAGGAAATGTATGTATCACTGCTTCGGCGCCGTCATCACACAAGCAAACACAAACATATGGCAATATACGATGTTATTTATGGAAATGCGGGGCGTGGAGCGGGACGTGCGGCGTGCACCGCCGCGTGCAAGTCAAGCAAACGCGTGTAAAATCGCTTCTCCGTAAACGCTTTCATACAACGCTATATGTTTGAATTTTGTGCGGGCCGCCCCGCCGCACGCCACGCCCAACGCCCCACGTCTCCGTATACAAGCACTAATCGTAGGTGGTGAAATAGATTTTAAGTCAAAACACTAGATAGTAACGTTTATAGATATCGGCCTAAGCCTTCTGTCCTTTTATTTTTGCAGTAAACTGTCGAGCAAGATAAGCTGGTATTCGGTAATTATAACAACAGGACCGGATTTGGGAGGCGTGGGTTGGCAACTTCACCGCCGGGATTACGGCCGGTTTTTATTTCAAATCCCACTTGAGTTCGGGAATGACAGGAAAACATCGTAAACGAACGGTTTGTTTATTCTGTTTTTCTTTAGGATTGGATTTTTTAAATGCTTTTTGTGTGATGTAAAAAATGTATGGTGAAATTAAAGACTGGATTTCGTTATGACTTTAGGGTTAATGTAAACTGTTTTTATTTTTTTTTCTTAAGTGGTTGGACATGGGCAAAGATCATCACTCACTGGACGCCTGAGAGAGGACATCGCCGTCAAGATCGACCATGGAAAAGTTGATGTGATGATCTGTAACCGCTTGACCGTTACAGTGGACATCAGGTGGGCATAACAATTAAAATTCTATTGTGTCTCGTTATTGACAACTGAAGGTTGTTTACAGGGCTAATATGGCCAGAGATCGCATAAGACAGCAAGGTTCGCAAAGGAAAAGGGGAGGCCTTTGCCCAGCAGCGGGACATCCAAACTTAATATTATAAATTCAAAAGTGAGTTTGTTTGTTTCGCTGTCACGTTAAAACGGCTGAACGGATTTGGATGAAATTTGGCACATGGGTAGACCATGACATAAGATCATTTTTATCTCAGTATTCCCGCGGGATCGAGACTTTTTTATTTATTACTAGCTGCCCACCCCGGCTTCGCACGGGTAGCAGTAAGTACTTATCTACGGCGCACCTACCTATCTACCTACACTGCCCGACCTACCTACCTACCCTGCTCTACCTCTACCTAATTTAACTTGCAAAAGGCTGATGATAAAAAGTGGCTGGACTGCCAATGAGTCACAAAAATTTGATTACATTTTCAACCAACTTCAACGAAATACGGACGTTTGCGAAATTAAGATAATTTTTCATTCATTTTGAAGTCGGTTTTTCGATAGGTTTATAAATAAAACTTATAACTTGCGTTTGACCACTCACCCATCTGTTGCTAACCGATGACAAGGTCAACAAGTCCTGCCTAGAAGTAATCCATTCACTGTAGTAACTTAATGAGCTCCAGATTATTTGGTTCGACCGTTAAGTACTCATGTATCCCTAGTTTCGTGGTCGAGCGGTTAGCCTAACAGCCCCTAATCCTTAATTAAGACATACTATTATGACAGCCACTAACCGCTATTGGGCTTTAAGATAATTGCTTAATGGACTTGATTAATTTAAAGCAAGCTTGGAGGAAAATTAAGAATCTCAATTTCAATCCCTTTTTTGTCCCTAGCAGGGCAAATGTCTCTTCTCATACAGAGAAGGCACGAGCATTGATCACCACGCTTGCTCAAGATGGGTTGTCGATTTCAGACTTAGGTTATCTATAAGTCTAGGTTTCCTCTTGATGAAAACATCGTACATCCTAAAAAACCTGGAAAAACAAACTCAGTAGGCATATGAATTGAAAAAGTCACATTGGTACTTGCCAGGATTTGAACTTCGAGCATGAGAGGCAAGGTCGTAACCATTGGGCCATCATGACATTTTTTTTTAATGAATTTGATTAAAAGGCAAAATACCTAAGCCTGTAAACTTAATCTGAAGAAAACTGGCATGTTCTAAAATATAAAAATCAAGACACCCGCACTATGCCCGCGAGGTGGATTACGGCCCACTCCCTCTCACAGAAAGGAGGCCTGTGTCCCAGCAGTGGGAATATTATAGGCTGATTATTATTGTAGATGTATGAAAATGTATGGCATATTAGTTTTGATGATAACGCTGGCGCCTGGAGATCCTTCTATTTGCGAAAAATCGCATCATGGAAGGCTTAGAAGTTTTGTTTTGAAAAATAATATTCCATCCTTTTTCCAGTATTTTGGGTTGGCTTTTATGGCAACGAGGCTCACATGGATGTACCCTGCGGCTTGGTTTGCGTAAAAACTTTTTAATTTTCCGGGAATAACTCCCAACGTATTTTTTCAGGTAGCGAGCCTCGTTTCGTCTGTTTTGCACCAGAATTGGGTTAACCCCTTTTTTAATAATGGTAAAACCGTTTTTATTTCAAAAGTGTACTGTTTTTATGAACTTACAGAAATGAGATGTAATCGTTTATCGTCCAGATAAACATCCAACTCACAATAAAGACATGATAAAAACATAATAACGTAATAAACATAGACAGTAGACACTGTAGAGGCTGTAACCTGATATGGTTTTAACGCGAGTCTGTTATAAGTTGATGGCCTAAATACTTCAGCTTAGCTGGCTGACAAACAATATACAAGGTGCCGTTTTGCATCCTCGTCAAATTTCAGGAGGCTGTTATGAAAGACATAAATAATCAAATAAAATTACGATACCTGCACAATAATTAATACATACTTGTTTTTTTAGTCATTTAAGTTTGACGGTATTTCAGAATACACCACTTTCAAAGAACAGAATCGCCCCGTTGCACACAGCGACGTAGTCGTCCGACACTGCCTGTGTCGGACGACTATGTCGCTGTGTGCGTGCGTGTCGACGACCGGCAGTGTAGGTACGAAATAGGCGCGCCGCTATCAGCTGATTAATAAAATGTTAGTTTTGCATTACGTACAATTTATTTTATTTTTGATAAACAGGCAGTAAATAATGAAATTGTAAATCACAAATACGAACGCGCGGTATTTGCTATACGTAATAAAAACAAGAGGCGGTTATCAGCCAGGTATTCTAGTTATGTTTAATTAAAAAATGTTAAAAATATGAAATCAACTTATTTACACCAAAAGTCCCGCCAAAGTCCCAGCGTGCCTATTGGCACTCAAATACGTATTTACAAATTATTGTCTATGTACAAATAAAGAAATTACCTAAGCCAGCTAGAGGTATTGTTGGAAGTGTCCACCTTCACGTTCTAGACACAGTCTACCTCGACGTCGCTGGTTTTCTTTCAGCTTTCGCAACACAAACACATTCGTTTTTACATTGTCGAAAGCACTGACCACTTTTTCGTCTCGATTGCCAGGCAGACCTCTGCAAGCTGTCTCCACATATCGCGTAAACGAACCATCTCCAGCAACTCAACATTGGAGTAGTTTTCCGTCATTGTGCCGTATTTAAAACGAAATTAAAGGATTGGGGCGGGAAATCGCGGAAGAGACTCAGGCGCACGTGCTCACGCGACGGCAATATCAATCACACTGGTTGATGTGTGAGTGAGCGAGCGAGCGGGGTGCGGTGTAGGGATAGGGCGCGCGGGGGTAGGCATAATTTATGGTAGCGTATTATACACTATACAACCGTGTTTCTAAGTGTGTAAAAGAGAGTTGAATAAGTGTGGTATTGCACGGGTCGCGTTTTGACATGCCTGTTGTGCACGGGGCGATTTCCGAAAATAAAGAAAAAAGTAAAAAAAAATACCTACCTACTTATTTTATTATTGATTCGTGTCGAGAATCATTAGCATAGTTACCTCCTTGAATTTGACGAGGATGCAAAACGGCACCTTGTATATGTCAAAATATAAAATATATTGTTTAAATGAATTTCAAAAATAGAAAGATCAAATCGACGGGTTCCGGGCTATTTGTATTAACCGACATTTTTGAAACTTTACACCAGAGCAGTTTAAAGTTTCGATTTTTAGAAAAAAAATAATAACTTTAGCAAATCGCATTATTTTTTTAAAAAGAAGGATATTATTGTTTTTATAACATATTCCCCATAATCAGATTTTATTTTTTTCTAATATTCCTATTTTTAACGAAGATAAATGTCGCTTAATACAAAATGACCCATATTTTACTTTTTTTCGTTCCAGGCTAAATGACTTAACCCCCTATGATTATTGTTTCTTATTCCAGGCTAAATGACTAAACCGCCTAGGTTTATTATTTCTTGTTCCAAGCTAAATGACTTAACCGCCTAGGTTTATTATTTCTTGTTCCAAGCTAAATGACTTAACCGCCTAGGCATGCAAATAATGGCTTTAAGCTAAGTGCTTTAATCAAAGAGTTGGTCATATTTCAAACCTAAGCTAATTGATTTAAATACCATATCTTAAACTTATTAATCTAAGGCTAATTAGTTTATGCGACTGATTTTTTATAAAATAAATTGCTTGTAATCATACTTGAATAATGGAGTTTGAACATTGATAAATTAAAAGGTACATACATAGGGTTTACCTACCTATCTTGCCACGTGCTTTTAAAAACACAAGTAACTCGCTCTTTTCAGCATTATACCTGAGTCCTTGAGCCACCACATAACTCTCACAAATTCGCAGAAGGCACCTGAGAGCACTGATCGAAGGACTCAGCAACATCATATCGTCCGCGTAGCTGATATTATTAATACAAAGCCCATCAATGTGACACCCGACATTTGTGTTGCTGAGTTCAACGATCAGCTGATTTATGTACAAATTAAAGAGGCGAGGTGAGGTTATTCCCCCCTGCCTCACCCCGCATTTCAATCGGTACTCCTCAGATAGTACCCCCGACCACTTTACATGGTTAGTCTGGTTTTGATACCAGTACCTGAGCAAACATGTTACTGCACTGTCTACATCAGTTTCCCGGTACAGCTTATCCCATAGAATGTCATAAGACACCAGGTCAAATGTCTTCGATAAATCGAGGAAGCAAGCATTGACCGGTGTCTTCCTATCTGCATAGTACTGGACGATCCGCTTGAGACACAAAATGGCAGTTTCTGTCGATAGACCGGGCCTAAAGCCAAATTGTGCGTCATGCAATTTTATGGGACTGGCCATATGTGTATCAAACAGACAGTCCAGCACCTTAGCTGTAATAGTAGCCAGGGAAATTGGCCTATAATTCGACAGATCTGCCACATTCCCCGTTTTATTCTTCACTATCGGGACAACTATGGTTTTCATAAGATCATTCGGTAGGTAGGAGTGTTTTAAGCACAACGAATTAAACATAGCCAACACCCTCGGCAAGTGAACACCCGCATACCGTAGGTGTTCAACGCTGAGGTGATCATGTCCCGGAGACTTATCCCTTACCATGTTTTTGATGACATTTGCAACTTCTCTGCCAGAGAACAGTAATGGGGAAGTCCTCTCAGCGCTGGACACACACGGTGACGCAAAAGAACTTAGGTTCCGTGGCGGATCAACTTGGTAGTGATTCATGAACATGTTCGCTATAGACAAGGGGTTGCAATTACCTGCCACGCTCACAGGGAGGCCCTGCTTGGGGTTCATATTATTAGTATTTTTCCAAAATTTGCTGAAATCCTTTTTCTTATGATGTTCGGCTATTATGTCCATCTTGATTTGCATTTGATTATTACGACACCATTTTATTTTAGATTTAAAAACTTTTCGAGTTTCCCGCATTTTATCAAAGACTTTCCCTGAAATCGGATTCCCACATAAACACCACATTTGAAACGCGAGCTGAGCCTCGCTGTGAGCGGATTTAACATGTTTATTCCACCCTGTCAAAGGTTTGTACTTATTTTTCTTAATAAATATACAACTACGTTTAGCAGACATTGTCAATATACTAATTATGTTCCTGTAAAATAGATCTGTGATTTAGGTCCCCACAGGTTGATTCCGCACAGCTACATAATTCCGGGGGAAAATCTATTTTACGCAAAACGAAGTGACATAACTCTTCATACAATTTTATTTGGTTTAAGTCCCTTTCCCCCCATAAAACATTGTTTACACTCGCATTCGGTAGTACAGTACAATATTAGGTTCAATTATTTTTAAATCACAGTCCATTTGTAAAGGCAAATGATCAGACCAAAAACTATCATGCAATATTGTGCGACGCACGGCTTCAGTCACGAGTGTCACGACGTAATGGTCGAGCCACCGTTTGCACCCGTGCGCTTCACTCACAAAAGTAAACGAGTCTAGCGGTAGGAGTTCAATATCCGCGAAGTCCAATATTGTTCATTACAAAATTTTAACAACTCATGGCTAAACAATTCATTACTATGCGCATTGTAGTCTCCTAACATAAACACAGATTAGATATTCCTATCTTCTATAGGTAATTGCATTCATTTCACTTAAGCAGTCCGTAAATTCAATTAAGTTATCATTACAGTCAGTAGGCATATAAACCGAAAATACTAGTATTTCTTGTTCACACAATTGCACTGTTATAGCTGTAAGACGAACACTATTGCAAGGTACAACAGACACCGATGAAAATAAACTTTTCCTCCACAGCAGTGCTACTCCTCCGTAAGGTCTCCCTCGAAGTACACCAACCGATGTATCTACCGCAGAGGTCCCGGTGAAAGTAAAATCGTCATGTATACTGCCAAGAAATGCCAAGTTGTGAGGCATCAACCAAGTTTCTTGCTAAGCTATTATGTTACCCGATACACACAGCCGCCTTATTAGGCGGCTGTGTGTATCGGGTGACATAATAATGTTTAATTCGTTGTGCTTAAAACGCTCCTACCTACCGAATGATCTTATGAAAACCATAGTTGTCCCGATAGTGAAGAATAAAACGGGGAATGTGGCAGATCTGTCGAATTATAGGCCAATTTCCCTGGCTACTATTACAGCTAAGGTGCTGGACTGTCTGTTTGATACACATATGGCCAGTCCCATAAAATTGAATGACGCACAATTTGGCTTTAGGCCCGGTCTATCGACAGAAACTGCCATTTTGTGTCTCAAGCGGACCGTCCAGTACTATGCAGATAAGAAGACACCGGTCAATGCTTGCTTCCTCGATTTATCGAAGACATTTGACCTGGTGTCTTATGACATTCTATGGGATAAGCTGTACCGGGAAACTGATGTAGACAGTGCAGTAACATCTTTGCTCAGGTACTGGTATCAAAACCAGACTAACGTAAAGTGGTCGGGGGTACTATCTGAGGAGTACCGATTGAAATGCGGGGTGAGGCAGGGGGGAATAACCTCACCTCGCCTCTTTAATTTGTACATAAATCAGCTGATCGTTGAACTCAGCAACACAAATGTCGGGTGTCACATTGATGGGCTTTGTATTAATAATATCAGCTACGCGGACGATATAAAATTTTGATTGTATGTGTATACTATTCTTAGTCCGTTTAAGATAAACTGTTTGAAGTACTAGAACTATACTTTTGTTATAACTGAAACGACACTGCAAATCAAATATTGAATAAAAAAAATAGGTTTAACCATAATCTTTAAATGTTTACTGTTGAAATCCTAAATAGTTCATGCGACCGACATATCATTATCTACTGCAAGCTAAATGGTTGAAGTGACAACATCTAACATTTCATGTACAGAGCTAAATGTATGGATCGACACTGGGTATGAATTTAACAAAGAGGCTAAATGTATTAAACGACATTCTTGTATATTTATAAGGTAAAGCTAATTGTATTAAACGACACTGGATAAGAATTTAACAAAGAGGCTAATTGTATGAAGCCACATTTCTATATATTTATAAAGCCAGGCTAAATGCTTTAACGTACGTTGCCTGTAAATTGTTGCTCCAGGAAAAAAAGTTTAAACGACTGCCTGGTATTTGGTAGTTAGCTTAAGTACACAGTTCCTAAATTTGTCAATATTTTGTGTCGCTTCATACATTGCAGTCCAAAATGGGCCCAAAAATGCGGTTGTATTAAGCGACAAAAAAGTGCTCCGATCGTCACCAAACCCAGCTCAAATGACGCAGAAAAATTCGCTGATTCCAAATATGTATAAAAGTCTATATCGCTCAGAGTGTCGGTTAATACAATTAGCCCGGAACCCGTCGAAATAATTACGCAATATATTATAAACAGGCCTTCTTTTTACTTCGGTACCGTTCGCTTGCTGAGAGCTAACTGTACAATACAACATTACACATTCACAATTCATACTTTGGGGCAGAGAATTAGGTAATCGGCGTGTGGTAGGACTACCACCTGAATACAATACACAGATTACTTTGAGGAGTGACGAACACAACTCATTCAAAAGTTCCAGAGTGCCCTAGTCCATTTTAATTTCGACTGGGTTCAAAAGCGAAAATATTAATTATCAAATGCACTTGCATTTCATGATAATCACTGAATAACCGGTTCTTTTTCAACATTCTTTTGTGCAATGGCCAGATGTAACATTTATAGAAAAATATAAGTAATTAGGTATTTTATGGAAAAAATATTTAGGGCCTGCTCCCACTAGCGGCACGGCAGGGGAAACTTCGGCATCACTACATGCAAGCGTATACTGACGGCAACGATGACGCGGTATCCTTAGGCATGGCGCGACGTATTAAGGCATCATCATTGTTCAAATTTGATTGTCATACTTTTTGATTATTTATGTGTTTATTATTATTCTTTAAATTTTTTATATTATTATTTAAACAAAAAACAGGCCAACTTTGTTATGCTGGTGTGCGTGACAGCTACGTCTTACACTCACGCCACGTCATTATGCTTTTTTAGTGTGCGTGCATTTAGCGGCCAGCAGTTTGACGCTATATTTTTCGACATGTTTACAATTTTGACTGTCAAATTTCGATCTTAAGTTGATACTATAAGTTATATTTATTTTCTATTCATCGCATAAACAATCCTTGCCGTTCCGTGCCACCAGTAGGTGCAGGCCCTTATTCTTTATATCCAAATGTATTCCACCCAATTCCAGCAGACCATTTGACAGGCTAATTTCAAACACAGAATCTTTTTGTTCCTACCCTCGTATACACGACTTAAAATTGTAAACTACCCTCGAAAACGAGACGCCGGCTAAAATGTCAGTTTGTTTGGTAATTCATAATTAGTTTCTACGAAAATGTGGGTAGTAACACGTGTTTGTGTTGTCCAGTTTGAATTTAGAAGTAGAAGTTGAGGGTTTGTGTTGCAACGGACTGTTTTGTTTTATTTTTGGCTTTACAAAATGGTGGACTATTTCTTTAAAGGCAAATTAATGGATCAGTCGTGAACAGCTGTTTTGAAGTGTTCTAGCATACGTGGTGATAACTACCTGCACTGAATGAGAAAGAGATTCTTGTGAAGCACGATTTTTGACGATTTAATAACTTTTACTCACCGCAGTATGACATTTTTCATTATCAAACACAAACTCAAAGCATTTATTTCGCATCAAAGACCTGATGTCACACAAATCCTGCATCGCGCAATTAGAGTTTACCACGAGTACGACATATATAAGACTATCCGACATCAATCGTTGGGCAGTTGTCCGCCAGACACGACACCCGTCTGGTCGGAAGATCCTTCTTTTTCAATAGAGGATGAGTGAACTTTATACCCTGTCCCTCATACCTCTAAATTACACCCTTTTGCTCATCCTCTAAGGGCACTTTTGAATTGTCAAGGGATCGTTCAGTGAGAAAGATGAAGCTCGTTGCCTATTCTAAAGCGTAGTTCCTATGGAGAAGAACGGGCAAGAAACTCCTCTCTTCCATTATTCAACGGTATCTTAGACGACCATAAAAAGTACCAATTAAAAAGACAAATTAGTACTTGTTAGGTTTAATCTAGTGCTCAAAAAACAACTGGGAATAACATAAATGAACCATTTACGTAGTCACTAAACAAGATAGATGGATGAACTACCTACACAAAGTGGCTAAGAAAATTTTGCCCAAAAAAATATATTTCCCTTGTCGGCAATTTCTCCAGAGAAACGGTATAAATGCTTGGCAGAGGCTGATTACTAGATGTTAAATATTTACGACCTTTTTATAACTAGCAATCAAGTTATTACTAGCATCAGTTAGGGGAAAAGGCCACAGGTTAATAAAAAAGTTTAGTATCTCATTTGAAAGGACATTACCTATTATAGTAACTGTTGTAATAGACGAAATGTTTGGAGCAACAGGATTATTGGTAAAATAAAGGATCAACATAGAGATTTCATAGACTTTTCTCGACCTAAAAATATAAGATTTTGTTTTGTTTTAAAAGTCCAAATTGGATGTTTTTATTGCGGCCTTAAATAAAATAAAGTCGATACTGATAAAAATGAGTTACAGACACGTAACTTGGTAAGAGTCATAGATGCGAAAAATTCATTTACGATTTTTTTTCTATATGATAAAAATAAATTATGGCAATAAGCACAGCAAGTATGGGAAGTATGGGGGTAGTATGGGATTGCAGTAAGCGATAAGGCCGCCCATTGTATATTTTGTAGTGTATTATTTTTTCTTTTTGTAATGTTTTATCCGGTGTACAATAAAGTATATATAAATAAATAAATATGGCAATAACCATATAATAATGAGGAGCTCGTGGCTAAGTAATAACAAGCCGCACGGATCGATTCATTAGGTTAAGCTACGCTTGCCGGGGTTGGTCAGTGGATGGGTGACCATCTTTACATACCGAGACTCCTCCGTGCCTCGGAAAGCACGTAAATCCGTTGGTCCCGGCTGTCATTTGTGGATCTTTGACAGTCGTTACGAGTCGTCAGAAACCCGAAAGTCTGACACCAGTCTTACCAAGAGGTATCGTATTACCCAGTTACTGGGTTGTGGAGGTCAGATAGGCAGTCGCTCCATGTAGAATACTGGTATTCAGCTGCATCCGGTTAGACTGGAAGCCGACCCCAAGATAGTTGGGAAAAAGGCTAGGAAGATTGATTGAACCATAGAATAATGACAAGTAATAAAGGTGTATATTTTTGTTGTGTTAAAACCGTGCCAAGTTACGTGCCGAGTATACTGGACGATGATGGACTATATGGAGGTAAGTTCGACACTCAGATAAGACCGTACGAATCATATTCCCGGCCTATTTGGCAATATTTTTGATTCTGACAATATAGTGTGACACAGAAGAAAAGAGCGCAGAACATGTAGCAGATACAATAATTTTAATACAATATCTCATAATCTTACTATGTATATCCTACCAATATTATAAATGTAATAGTTTGTATGTTTCCGTGTTTGGATGTTTGTTACTCAACCACGCAAAAACGAATGAACGGATTTGGATTAAATTTGGCACACAGATAGTTTATAGCCTGGATTCACAAATAGGATTCTGTTTACCCTGGTAGTACGTTCCCATGTGATAATTTCCGACCTCCACGCGAAGCCGCGGGTGAAAGCTAGTAATTACAATAATTATAATTAATTATTGCAATAATTAAAGTAAATAACGTCTTGCCTTACTCAAAATTCACTTGCAATAAGTACATAAAGAATCCCTCTCAAAATAATAACACGACGTAAAAATATGCTGTTCAGCCCAACATATCGACATTACGCGTATATCCCCCCTTACATCTACAAAACTGCCACTTACAAAAACCCCATAACATACAATAAGTTACTGACACAAAACCCATGTTTTACAAGATCCGAGACTACCCGACAATTCCCGACAACTTACGAGCCGGTGGCTTTTTTCCCTTGTCATCAACTACATCTCCCTTGGCATGTAACAACTATGTACGTGCATAAAGATGTATAAGTTGTGGAAGACTTACATCACTATTGATGGACTGTGTTCGATATGAGTCTAGTCTGATAGAAATGATTTTGGTTGGGGTGTTGAACCGACTTTTAGGTACACTTAACTAAATGGTGATGATGCGAAGAGTCTGTTCAGGTTTATGGCCCAAATGTAATCCATAGCAGTGGGTATTTTGTTATTATTTATTAAGGGTATAAAAGAAACAAAAAGAAAACAAAAGTTAAATTATTTGAATAAATAATTAGTACCTATTCACACAAAAACAAAAAAACAGAAAAAATTAATAAATTATAACAATAGTACCGTGTGCCTCACGGCTGCGCCAAATAGGCCCAGTTCAGCATAAATGCCAGACAACTAGTTTCTGACGCTGGTTTTCAACTCGTAATACGGATGTAAATCAGTTTATAGTGTGTACATAGGTGTTTTATATTTAATAAAATTAGATAACAGTGTGTAGGAAATAATATTAAACTCGATTAGTTTTATTTTTATTTTTTATAATTAAATAATCAATATGGTATGATGGGACTGTCATAAGCATTGCGGTTATAACAGTCCCTAATAGTTTTTTTTTTTTTTTAAAGATGTATTATTATGGGACGCGTAGTCACTCGTTTTTTTTATAAAATCTTTTTTTCTTATTCTTTTTTGCATCGCATGGTATGACTTGATAATGAAATGAAATGAAATTGTTTATTCTGTAAATAGACTATTGGAATCACTATTACCCGTCATTTAAAAAAAAATGTTAAAACTTTGCTAGATGAGTTCGGCGTTTCCTATCTGACTACTCTGAGAAGAAAGGCCGAAACAAACTCAGAAGTCACAGTCTCTTTTAAAGTGTAGACATACAAGACAGACTTGAAAGACATAATATACGAAATGGTCTTTTGAGGAAAGAACCACACGATTTGAGTGGACCTGTCCAGTCAGTGCAAGCATTTGACAGTAATCGCGGAGCTCAACTCTGAACTGAAGGAGCTCAACTAAAACATCTAGATTTCTTTATTAAACTTGAATTTGCATGTGCTTTATACAATTAATTGATAATATGAATTTATTATGTTTAAAGTTTTCTATTATTTATTGGCGACAGTCCTTTGTTTCTTGTGCAAATAAACAATTTTATTACATTTCTTAAACACCACTATATCAATCTGCCTAGCCTTTTCCCAACTATGTTGGGGTCGCGGGTTTCCAATCTAACCGGATGCAGCTGAATATCAGTATTTTACATGGAGCGACTGCCTATTTGACCTCCACAACCCTCCACGACCTGTACTTTTTATCCCGGTAGTGTTTCCGTGGAAATCATTTTCGATCCTCGCGCGAGTGAAACCGCGGGCAAAAGCTAGTTGGAAGTAAAGGATCAATAATTATATTGAAGTCAATACAAAAATCTTTTAGTAGTTGAGAGTTGCAATACTGCATTACATAAAAAAAATGTTATTAGTATGGGACCAATAATATATCAAAATACCTGACATAATAAAAGTTGACACAATACGCAATTTTAAAAAGAAGTTAACAGCATTATTGTTTAAAAAAATGTTACTACTCGATTAACGATTTCTTAAATGACAAAGACTTTGACTTATGACTGTAATTTCTAATTGATAATTATTGTAGTAATTAATGCAATTTAACGACATACCAACTCATTTAATTGTACTATATTTGACATGTAATTCGTAATTTTTGTATTTTTGACACTATTATTATTATTAATAAAATTGTTTTGATCACTTAATCGTTCACTCATTCATTAATGTTTGCATGCCTAATCTAAGGTAGATTGTACAAGGATCACCATTATTTTTAATACCATATGTCATGTACCTACAATCTATGCAAATAAATAAACTTTACTTTACTTTACTTTATTAATAGCAATTAAAAATAACTAGTTAGTTACTTAGTTATTTAATTTAGTACCTAGTGTAAATAGTCGTGTAATCTAAATCTTATCTAAACTAATTTTATAAAGATTTTTTGATTTTTTGTAAAAAGGGCCGAACAGATTTGGATAAAATTTGGCACATGGGTAGACCATGACCTGGAATAGGACATAGAATACTTTTTATCCCGATATTCTCACGGGATCGAGACTAACGCGGGTGAAACCGTGGGGCACAGCTAGTAATAGTATTTTGGTAAAAAATTATGCAATGTATTTGTATTGTTGTATGTATTTGTATTTTCAATGTGTTTGAATTTCCGTCAGCTATTCAGTAATATTTGCTTATAATTAGTAAACATGAGCGTCAGGGGGGGATGCACACAAGGGTTATTCCCAAAGTACTCCATTCCTTTGTTCTAAAAAGATAAGAATCCCATACATTAATTCCCAAGTTACTCCAAGGAATTATTATTATTAAAAAATACTTATTATTTTGTTCCCATTCTGCTCCATAGGCATCTGGAATTATTCTCAAAGTACTCCACCGATTATTCGTTATCAATTCTCAAACTGCTCCATCTAAGTACATAATTACCTATAAAATACATATATATTATTATGTCATTACAGTCAGTCACAAAAATTCTTAAAAGAAAGATTAAAGTTTTCTTACAAACTATTAGAGAAGAAGCTGTTTATTTCAAATGTTATCGTTGCAGTCCCAGAGTAAATAGAAGTCGATCATCTATAAACAGGGATCTAAACTGGCTTTGATTGTAAAGCAGTTAAGAATAGAAAAAATTGTTCTGCAATCATTACAACAATTTAGATAATTATTTGAAACTAGCTGTTCGTGCCCGGCGTCGCCCGGGTTATATTTCCGGCATTTCCGGTGGATTTTCCAAAATTTTCTTTTATGGGAACCTTGTCTAGACAAAGTTTACAGATACAACAAAAATAAATCTGCCAAATCGGTCGAGCCATTTTCTAGTTTTGATGTTTCATACAAGGCAATAAATTTTTATATAAAGATAGTTTTTTGTATGTACCTCCTCAAAATAAACTAAACGTAAATTAATGCAAGCCTAGTACTTTTGTTATATATACTATTTGTTCGCCTCATCCAAATTCCTATTAGTGGGATAATACTAATATTATCTGGAATTCATGCAAGCCTAGTAATTTTTGTTAGGCTACTCTCAGAAATTGTGTTGACGTGTCGTGAACAGAATACCGCCTAGTATGCAGGCCACGAGCTTCCCCGTTGTAAGTAAAAAAAAAGAAGTAACTTAATTTTATAACTTTTATTAGGATTCAAAATTTGTGTTTATGAAAGAAAGACTGTGACTTTTAGAATTGTAAGTATTATACTTTATACTGAAAAATGTATTTGCAAAGCTTTTGAGCCTAGCTGTACGTCAGCTACCTTTTCATAGTAATCCGGTAGGTACATAGTTAAATTAGCTTTTTGATTAAAATGGTGTGGAGTACTTTGAGAACATTTTAATATTATCATGGAGTAGAATGAAACCTAATTAAAAATATTATATTTTTCATGGAGTAGTTTGGGAACTATTTTTGGAGTACTTTGGGAATAACCCGCACACAAACCATGCTCACTGAGGCATTGATGATTATCTCTCTGCCGTTAGTAATTAGGTACCTATTAATCACTAAACCGTATTAGTCTATAATCTGTGCAGTAATTTAGGTAAACGCGAATCCTACAAATTAATGTAAGTTACTGACGTCTGTCGGTGAAGGAAAAATATCGTGAAAATGGAAGCGAATTTTTGGAACGAAATTGTGAAAAACATAATGAACTTTATATCAATTGATTAACTTATTAACAAGCTGCGGGAATTCCCGAAAATGCGCGAGAATTCTCCGAAGGCGCGCGAACTGTTTCTCTGCTCATAACGTAAATCGATGATATCTAGATAGTTTGTTCGTTACACAATTGACGTAAAGTTCATTATGCTTTGACCCAATTTCGTGGCAAAAATTCGCTTACATTCCGTTCTGTGACAATGTAAATTGACCCTTGTACCCTGCAGTATACAAAAACAATCGCACGTTCTCCTGTATTAACTATCAACGGAAGAATTGTACTCTATCACCTTTATAATAAGAAGTCTCAGTCACTTCCTTCCCTTGAAATATATTTACCTAACATTACCTTTTATTGAGAGCTATTTCCCTGGCAAATCGAGGCGTATCTCACGACACGGAGAGATTTATCCCTACGTCTCCATGACGTATGGTCGCCATCTTGTGTGAATCGGATGTTGGCGTTTGTTACTCGAAAGTGTGTCTTTTGGTCAGTTGTGGGTAGTTCTTCATTAAAATTGATTAAAGAAAGAAAAAGTTTTTATTGAGACAAGCACAGGAAATCACAAACTTAACTAAGACACATTGAGATATAAATATTTTTTTTATTAAAAAACAATAAAAATAAAACAAAGTAGAATTACAATAGAGGCAGAGTCCTGTGGGAGATTAGATTGTAATTTTTTTTTTGTTATTTTGACCGAAAAAATATTTATAGATAGATAAACCATTTAGTGCACACAAAAGAAATAGCACAAAACACAAAAGCACAATTATATTATAACAAATTAGGTAGAATAATATAAAAAAAATATACAATAATAAAAACTTATTTCAACGAAATAAAGAGACACTTTGAGATACACACATGCATTGGGTGGAATGATACCAAAACCACAGATATTATTACCGCCGAAAATTAAGTAATTTTGGCAATAAAAAAGTTATTTTATGCCTCATAAAGAGTACAATATCCTGGAACCCAGATTCTATATAGAATAGTTCACCAACCAGAAAAGGAATGAAGCTCGACAAATCTTAAAAAAATAATTCAACGGCTTTCGATAGCAAGAGTAGGTTGGAAGGTCGCAATTTTTTTGTAGTTTCCATATAAACTAACATGACCAAGTCTAGTCTACACGCACAATGGTCCACTTGAAGGACTAAGTGCGGAAACCGAACCCTCTAACATAAAACATAGAAGTCTAGTGTAAGTCGTGTTTTTTTTTTTGTATGATCTATCCGTCGTCGTTTAGAAAAGCATATGGAGTCCTAAAAATACTAAATTGTAAAGAAATTGCAAGTAACTTGGACGTAGCGCTCGCCGGCTGATGCCGTGGTACCGCTCGCTTCGCTCGCTTGGCTTGCGCGCAGTTGGTTGCAGTTCTAATAATATAACCTAACCCATATGAACGAGGTGCTCTAGTTTATTTACGGAAATCAATTTCACTCGCGCGTGGTTGGTTTCAGTTCTAACCTAACTTAACCCGTTTGGTCGGATTGCCTTAGCTTAGTTACTATGAGAAAAGGGCAGAAATTTAATAAGAGTCTCATTTAATAAAAAATGTGCAGCATTCAAGAAGAAGAAGAAGAAGCCTGTTTGTCGCAATCAGTGCGGTACCGCATTGACTGGTCCCGACATGTTGCTGCGTCCCGCTATTCCATCGACGCAGCTGTACGTGTCACGTTTACATCACTCCACGAAGGTAGAGGAGGTCGTGGAGTACATCAGGATGAAGTCAAAGTTCACCTTGAGAGTCGAAAAGTTGGAGTCGCGCCATAAGATTAATTTCAAATCTTTTGTGGTGCGGGTTCCGACTCACCATCTGCAGACTTTTATGAAGGAGGAATTTTGGCCGACCGGTGTCGTGTACCAGCGTTTTCGCGGAAGGCTACATGACACCACGACTCAGCTCAATACGTCGCCGACCCAACGTAAATAAAGATTCTGTAATGATGTTTTTAATTTTATGTATTAGTTTATTATTTTGTAAGATTAATATGGGCCTTAGTTGCCTGAAAATAAAGCAATTATTATTATTATTATTAGAAGCCCAAACGGTTAGTTTTAGAGATTCATTAATTTAAAAATACATCTTTAGAAAATCAATAAGTTTTTAGAGCATCAGTTAAATATTCCCCGTTTATTAGTTAGTTTATGACGTATACTGTATTAAGCTTATTAAAGCTCAATCTAGTTTCAAACTAGTCTAACTTCGTTGACATATAGGTTAGCTTGGCAATACTTGCACATACACGTACTTTACATAAATATATATATATATATATATCTCTGTGTGTCTATTATAGTATATTGTATCTATATAATTAGTATTTTGCACCAATGACAACCCCATTTTTATGTCCACGTAATCACTGTCCATCCAAGGTTGCCTGGAAGAGATCGCAGAAAGCGATAAGGCCGCCCATTGTATGTTTTGTAGTGTTATATTTATTTTTGTTGCTATGTATTTTCTGATGTACAATAAAGTATATATAAATAAATAAATAAATGTAGGGGGATGCGTGAAATTCAAATTTTCTTACGTTTTTTACAATTTGCTCGTCAGTGTCAGGTTGTATGTTGAATATTATAAACTAATGTAATTAATCTGGTCGGCAACATAGTAAAAAATTTAAATTGTCTAACAATTAAATCCTCTGACTTTATAATTTTCCTAGACGCGTCGGGTTTGATCATCATCTGCCCAGCCATTTCCCAACTATGTTGGGGTCGGCTTCCAGTCTAACCGGATGCAGCTGAATACCAGTATTTTACATGGAGCGACTGCCTATCTGACCTCCTTAACCTAGTTACTAGGTAATACGATACCCCTTGGTAAGACTGGTTGTCAGACTTTTGGGCTTCTTACTACCCGTAACGACTGTCAAAGATCTACAAATGACAGCCAGGACCAACGGCTTATCGAGATTTCCGAGGCACTGAGGTGGAGGCGTCGGGTTTCACATAAATAATTATAATAACAAATTATAATGCACACTTTACAGAAAACTCATTGAAACGGTACCGAAGGCATTCACTTCTGTAATATTAAATTATTATAATATCGTTTATAAGGCAAATAGCATATTTAGCGCCTTGATATTCAACGATACATCAAAGCCTGTTTATTATTAAGGCATTAATGAGCGCAAATTGATATATGTATGCGCGTACTCGTGGGATTCGGTTGGTCCAAGGGATGAGCGGAGCGACTTATTGACACTATAAAGGGGTAGAATTTTAAATGCCCCGACCCTTGCTCGATCCAGCCAGCGTCGCTTAACTTTAAATTCGTCCCATAATAATTTTGAGCCCATCCAGCCTGTCCCTTCCTGCCCTCCCCCAGCGACGCCCTAATCCGAGGTCAAAAGTCAAAGTCAAAGTCAAAGTTATTTATTTGCTTTAAATGCGGTTATACAATCTGTACCCCGCAGAGTGCTCTGCATGTAGTAGCTTAGTTTATAAGTTTTATGCCCTGGCTGGAGGCCTTAATTTATTAAGGCATTCACAGGATAGTCGGGTTAAGCAGCCGACAACGTCCTAGGTAGCCTGACAGAAGCCATTCTCAAAAAAAAAAAAAAACTGGTCAAGAGCGAGTCGGACTCGCGCACCGAGAGTTCCGTAAGGAGCTTCATTTGTATAGGTACCTAAATAATTCTGTGCCCACAAACCAGTCCTCTAAATTGTATGAGCGCCTATACAACTCAGAGGATTATCTTAATTGGCGTCAACTATGTATGTATGGGGACACCCTTTAATTTTCAACTTTTTTTTTCAACTTTTTTTATTTTTTTTAATTTTTCCTTTATTTATGCTGTTAGACTCAAGATTCTATCTAGGGTAACTACCATAATATAGGTATTCTACCCATAAATTATAGGGTACTTCCGGTTGACCTAGAACTGTCAATTTTGGTTAAAAGCAAAGTCTTACAGCAAGGGAAAGTTCCGAAAAAAAAAAAAAAACGATTGAAAATTAAGGTAAATTTTGGTACTGACAAGTTTTCGCGAAAACCTAAATTTGCCCATATCTTTTTATCGTGTTGACTTAGGACCTTGATATTTATACATCTAATAGGGACTATAGGCCTCAGTATTTGGTATAAATTTAAATTTGCTAGGTTCACCCGTTCCTGAGAAAATCGGTGGTGACACACGGACAGACAGACGGACAAGAGACTGATCTTATAAGGGTTCCGTTTTTTCTTTTAGAGATACGGAACCCTAAAAAGGTACTTATTTTTTGTTAATATTTTTAAGATAAGGTAGTGTTTTTGAAAGTACTGATCTGATTACAAAAAAACTTTCACGGATAGAAAGCTACGTTATTGCTGAGTGTTATTATGTTTTATGTTAAAACACGAGGACGAAGTCGCAGGCAGAAGCTAGAAATTGATATAAGTTGCCATAAACCAATAATTATTCTCTCTTTCTTTAATAAAACTAAATAAATAATTAGAAATAATTTATTTAGGTATACAGTTAAGTTGTAATGAAGTAAGGTACTCGTTTTGCAAAACGTATTTCGTGGAAGGCCTAAGAAGGCCCGCATTAAACAGTTGCTCAATGACTGACGCGACAAACCATTCAATAAAATCACTCATAATCCCGCTATCTAATTACGCAACACATTTTCGTAAACAATTCCGACGAATGTTTCATTTTGACAGTTCAACAACATTCATTGCGTTATTTACGTTGTTGAGGAATTTTTTTTACGAACTTATGAAGCAATGGATTGGAAATCTGTTTCAAAACGTATATTACGTAATTAGGGTACTTTTTCGAGCATTATCGCTACCTCCAGTAACTTACGCCACACCGCACTGGTATGTCTGCAACAGAAATTGAATATTGCGCCCCGGAAGAAACAGTAGGTAATTGTAATAAGTGGAATAATGAACAATATCGAAATAATTGCAAAAGCTCGCATTTATCATCATTAGCAACTTTAATGATAATTAATTAAGATGTTGCTCCGTAAAGGTGACGTAAATTTACCCCTTGTTAAGGGTAAATGCATAATTACCCAATTATTTGTGTATTTTTTGTAAAGAAGACCGCCTCCCTGGTTGAGTGGTCTCAAGCTCGACTGATCACAGGAGCGTGTGTTAAGGTTTTTCCATTAGGATCATTCAGTAGCAGCTCGAGGTATGGATTTTTGCCCAGTTGATTGCTTAAAATTGCTCCCTGTTACGTTGGCTTTAATATACCTAACAGATGAAATATGGTGTTTCTACTATCAAGTCGTGCCTACTTTGGACGCGTTTTCGTACGAATTTTAGTCGTGCGAACACATACGAATACGCACGAACAATCCCTTCCTACCTTCCAAGTACTAAGGGAGCGCGCAGACTGAGTGCGAGTTAGTCGTACGTATACGTACTTATAGTTCTGACGTCCGAAAACAATCTGAGCTTGTTGGAATTTTTCGTGCGTTCAATGCGATATCACCGGTACACTACATATTTGACGGAGAAAAACGTGTTCAGTATGCGCACTCAATTCGTACGACCACGATCATACGTCTTCGTACGGTATAAATTCGTGTCCAAAGTGCGCGCGGCCTCAGTACCTCTGGATGTGGCAGGCAGACACCCCAGTGTTGTTGCGCAGCTTGGGTTGGGAGAAGCCTATGTCTTACAGTGGTTTGCAATAGGCTGAGTTGATGATACACCTTTGCCTATTCTTTCGGGGAATGCATAAAGGCTTGGTATTACCGTTATGTTATGAGAAATATTATTCAATCTGCATATCCTTTTCCCAACTATGTTGGGGTCGACTTCCAGTATAACCGGACGCAGCTGAATGCCAGTATTTTACATGAAGCAACTGCTTATCTGACCTCCACAACCTAGTAACTGGGTAATACGATACCCCTTGGTAAGACTGGTTGATAGACTTTCTGGCTTCTGACAACCCGTAACGACTCTCAAAGATCCACGAATGACAGCCGGGACCAGCGGCTTAACGTGCTCTCCGAGGCACGGAGGAGTCTGTATGTAAAGATGGTCCCCCATCCACGGACCAACTCCGGCAAACGTAGCTTAACCTAATGGATCGACCCGTGCGTCTGTTATTACTTAGCCATGAGCTCCTCGATAAATCCTCCTCCATGATAAATATTTTTATTCTGTTTTATTTAGGAGAATACCTAGTTCTACAACGAACACAAAACATTGTATCTAGACCATTATGTAAAGTTGCTACAAAAACTCACATTTCCATTCAAAATCTCATTGTGTAATTGTATAATAAATAGGTACTACAGCTCTGTAGAAAATTTTATTTTGAGAAACCTAGATTGTTTACAGGTACGTCGTATTTTCTATTTAGCGGTACAAAGCCTACGCCTCGTGTCATAAATACTGGTGTAATATTAGTTACTGCATATTCTGCTTGAAATTGGTTTTACACTCAAATTGATGTACGAACAATTTATAAAAGAATTTTTCAGGAATCGAGGTCTTTTTTGGGATGAATTTGTTTTGTGATTGTGTTGAAGGTGATAAGTTTAACGTGTCTATCTGCGCTATCGTAGCTTCCAAACGGCTGAACCGATTGTGATTTAGTTTTTTTTGTTTGAAATGTAACTTGATCGAGAATGTTCTTAGCTATGATTCAAGAAAGTCGGTTCAGTCGTTTGAAGACTATCAGCTCTTTTCTAGTTGATGAATGGATGTAAACTTCTTCCAGAGGTCTGATCGATTTAAAATTTCGAACCTAATGTAATAAGTAACCTTGAACTGATGTTTGAACTGATGTAATTTTCACTTTTGTTGGTGATACAAGTTATTTTTCTGTAATTGTTTAAAATTATTCTTCAAGTTGGGCACAATAACATCGCCTAACTCGTATATCAATAACGAGGATGGGCGCTGATCCCTATAATGACAAGATATTAAGTTATCTTAGCATAGGTATTGGTTGAAACTCTAATGTATACTCCTACTTACCTTAAGGCCTATTTTTGTTATAAACTAAATTTTTAGTTCATGATCATGAAGGCAAATAAACAATTTTTTCATCCCACCATCTCGGAAAGAGTATTTTTAATCTTCAATATCTGAGTGGAAAAGCCGTTTTTATTCGCTAGAGGATAAAGTAAATTGAATTTAGAACATCGTGTGCACTAAGTTTGTGAATTAAAAAAAACATTAAACCTATTTACTGCTACCTCTATGGTGCCGAATATATCATACAACTTTTTTTTAATTTTTTTAAAAACTCAGACTCGGAACCTTCTTGGTGTTCTTTTTTCAATTTGCTTTGTACGCGGTTCTTTACGCGGCATTTTTTCACGTCATTGTTTTCAAGTTTCTTGTTTTTAATAAAAGGTTTATTTTATTAAAAACAAGAAACTTGAAAACAAGTGAAAAAACTAAAATGAGTGATTCTAGCGACGAGGAAGTTTGCTTGACGCCAACAGAATTGACTGAAACTGTTAATAATGCGCAAATGAGCTTTCTCCCTCAACAATCACGCGAGAAGTATTTAAAACAGTACGATATGTTCAACACGTGGCGACTAGCAAAAGGAGCCAAAACTTTCTCAGAAAACGTTTTGCTGGCATATTTTATAGAATTATCCGAGAACAAGAAAGCAAGCACTCTATGGAGTACGTATTCGATGCTAAAAGCAACAATAAAGATGAAAAAAGACAAACATATCGATACCTATCCTAAATTAGTGTAATAGTAATTAGCATTTTTAAAAAGAGCCTCATCTGGTCATCAACCAAAAAAATCGAAGGTTTTCACAGTATCTGATATTGAAAAGTTTCTTAACGAAGCACCCGATTCCGTATATTTGGCGGCAAAAGTAAGTCAGTTGCACATTCAGTATCTACTTAAGTATATTAATCTCAATTAAATAGTATACTTAGTAGATGTTGATAGGCATAATTATGCGTTCATATCAATTTTATTCATTTATCTACTACAATACTCTTTACGTTACAGGTTGTTCTTATTATTGGAATAAACGGAGCATGTCGAACTAATGAACTAACACAACTTAATGTCAAAAACATTGAGAAACATTCAGATGACTTACTATTAATTAATTTACCTAATACAAAGACAAAAAGAGACCGCAACTTCGTCATTCGCAAGGAATACGTAACGATTGTTGAGAAATATCAAGCCTTACGCCCGCCTAACACTCCAATCAATCGATTTTTTCTACAGTATCGCAATGGAAAGTGTGTTAGACAGCCTATGGGTACTAATAAAATTGGCAGTATCCCACGAGAAATAGCAACATTTCTTGAACTTCCAGAACCCCTGTTGTACACGGGTCATTGTTTCCGACGAACTTCAGCCACACTTTTGGCTGATTCCGGAGCTGATCTCCTGTCCCTTAAGCGCCACGGAGGCTGGAAGTCCAATGCAGTTGTAGAGGGATACATAGAGGATTCCATCCAAAATAAGTCTAAAATATGTGAAGGCATCGTAGGAGCCATTACACTGAAAGAGCCTCAATCGGATCCTTGGACTGGCCCTTCTACATCAAAAATAAGCCGTTATGAAACACCTAACCATCTCCCTCTCTCTCCAACATTCACGCCAAGGGAATCCGATGAATCGGTACAACTATTAAGTATGACAGATAGTTACCGAAAAACAGTACACAAGTGACTAACACCAATATTACAGTACCAAACAAAAATATTACACTCAATTTAAATAACTGTAGCAACGTTACTTTAAAATTTTCTTAATTATACCTTAGTATTATTTTGTTATAATTTAAAGATTATTCTGTAATACTTACCTGTTATAATGTAGTAATTAATACCTAAACTGAAATAAAAGTGTACCTATCTTGTGATTGTAAACGTTTTTTTTTTTGCATTTAGTCATTTCCTCGCTGAGGTGGAATGAAAAGTTACGTGTTGCACTCGAGTGCAAAGATTTTTCACCTCGTGCTCTTTTGATTCCCTCGCTAACGCTCAAGCTTCTAATTTTGAATCACTCGCTGCGCTCGTGATTCAATTTTAGAATCCTTCGCTTGCTCGGTCATCAAAATTGAACACGCGGTTAAAAAGCAACTTTGCACTCTTGTATAACAAATAACTATTTTTTTCTTTTTTAATTTGCTGCATACCCAACTCCCTTACCAACTTACAGCACAGGTATTGTATTTAGGCTCAATAGAATGGTTTTAATGAATAGGTTATAGATAGATGAGGAACATGGTCATGATGATGGAGTAGGAAAGAGAAATGAGGAAATATTTGTGTCAGGGGTCTTTTAAATTTTAAATTTTGGCCTATTTTAGTAATATAGTTTTTTTTTTGCATTACTTTTGTATGAACTCTTATGTGAGGTTATTTATTCGATATTATTAGGAGACCACAGGTGTGGTAGTGTGTAGCTCCAAGGTAAAAGAATATCCATTTATTTACAAAAACTCTATTGTACATACAACAAATTGTTTCCGACCATTTTTAACATCCATTAGAGAAAATCTTTTCTTCTCGCCGACACGTGACGCAGTGAACTTTGAAGAAAACATTTAAAATAATTAAAGTTAAGAGGAATAGCGAAAGCTTTATCTGCCCGTTTTTAATGATTATCTATTATCTATTAGCAAAAACCGGCCAAGTGTGAGGTAGGCGCACCAAAACCAATATAGGTATTCCTACCATACAAAATAAATTAAAAATTAAATTATTTACTTGATGGTTTTTGGACGTCTATGTAGGTTTATTATAGTATTGCTAGTAAGTACTAAGCTAGTAAGTAGGTTTACTATATTATAGTATCAAAATAGTTAAAAAAAAACCCGTCAATCAAGTGTAAACATTGTAACTTGCTAAAAAATCAATTAGGTACCTATTTGATAAAAAAAATTATAGATTCGTTTGCTCTATTGAAAATGGCTCTTTTATTCAAAATGATTATTTATACGATCAAATGAGCATGCACTCACTCACACTTTTATGAGTCGTGCACTTTTGGATTTTCCAATTTTTTTTAACTCCTGCGGCAGTGGACTGCAAACAGGGCGAACGCGTGACGTAATCGTAACGTAAAAAAAATTCGAAAGATTTCCTGAGTTAATTACCTAAATATCTAAAATACAACTATCCTAACCATTCTGTACCCTAATTGCGTAATACATGATCAATCAGAATCTGAATCGTTTTAAAACAGATTGCTAATCCATTAACTCATTAGTTCTAAAAAAAAAACTAATCTAAGTTAAACTATACAGACAGATTGGCGCCGTAACGCGTTACGAAGTGATAAGAAGTTATCACTTCAAAACTGCTCAACTACGTAAATAACGTAATGAATGTTGTTCAACTGTCAAAATTAAACAGATTAGTCGGAAACTCGGAATCGTTTACGAAAATATGTTACGTAATTAGATTTTTGCGACACGCATAATTGCTCGACGCGCATCTATATTATGAATAACGTCTTAAAACTAAGTAAGTGTAGAACGACCGCGACGTTTACATACTCGGCGAGTTCATGCTAGCTAGGCCCAAAACTTTATACTTATTACTGTAAAATTTCGAATGCTCTCTGAATCTATTACTGCTACTTTCTAACCTCCAAAAAAAAAACTGTCCTTACATAAATACATAATCTCACGCAATCTTCAGGAACTACAACGCCATCTGCTACGATTCTTACATACTCCTTTTACCTCGTTTAGGTTCATACATCTGGTCATACACGTACGCTGGTTGCGCGTACTACGCACCTGACCTTTCTGAAGAACATCACTAATGAAAATGACCTTAATAGAATCATAATGTATCCTTTCAACAGCAATCAATCCTGATACTATGGTAATGCCATCCAATCAGCATGCGCTGCTAATATTCCATTATCTAATCTGTTTTCATTATCCTGTATGTAGGCTCGAGTGTGATTTGCACACTCAAGCGTGGAGAATTGATATATATGGCTGAGTAATTGACAATGTTTAATATGAGCTTTGTTTCTCAGTTTATAATGAACAGCGGGTTAATTGCGTAGATAATAGGCATAAAATGCCAATTGATCTCAATGCCTTTCATTTTTAACCGACGAAAAAAAAAGGAGGAGGTTCTCAATTCGACACGTATATTTTTTTTATTTTTTTTATGTATGACCACGCATAACTTTTTAATGAGTGGTCCGATTTGAACGATTCTTTCTTTTTTTTATTGGGAAGGGTATACCTCGAAGTTGGTCCCATAAAAAAATAAAAATTGAAACTCATCCCTAAGTGTAAAAAAATTGGGGTTGATTGATGTTTCACGTACTAAATTTTCAACTGTGAACCGATTCTGTTGTAATTTCGCACACATATGTAGTTCTGATGACACAACTACACAATAAAGACCTGGAGTTGATCTGATGATGGAGTCAGAAGACAGTCGCGAGAGCTCCTCACCAGTTTACAGCAGCTACATCGTGTTTGGGCTTAATTCATTCCCCCTGATGAGAACTTTACATCTAGCTGGGGTATGACTGTCATCGACGGTCAGAGGTTGAGGCAAACATTAAAACCGCCTGGCCACGGAACGGGCGGCGCGAACGGCGCGGCGGTGCGTCTTGCGGGGCGAGTTTTAGTCGCAAGACGCTTCGCCGTTCGCACCGCGCGAATTTTGCTGCAGCGAATGTCCCGTGGCCAGGTGGTTAATGGTAACTCAAAAGCTAAAAATAAAAAACTTTTTTGCAAAAAATTAAACCGACGAAAAAAAACTGAAAAGCGAAAAATAAAAGCTTTTTTGCAAAAAAAAAGCGAAAAATAAAAAATAACTATGTATTTAGTGACAAATTGATGACTTTCAAATAACAAATTTTGAGGCGGCGCCAAACAAACATATTATAATTACATAAAGCGTAAAATGTTAGCTTGATAGATCTTCGTTGAATGTGTTTTAGGCGCCGCCTCAAAATTTGTTATTTGAAGGTCATCAATTTGTCACTAAATACATAGTTATTTTTTATTTTTCGCTTTTTTTTCGTCGGTTTAATTTTTTGCAAAAAAGTTTTTTGACATCCAATGGTGTTTTAGTTTTTAAAAGTTTATATTTTTTTTTAATGTAATGCATAATCTGCAACAATAAAGTATAAATAAATAATAAAATCGTGTGCGGTCGGGAGATCCCCGTCAAGAACAAAGTTCATTCTCAAGTATGAAAACAAAAACAAAATTTTCGAAACCGCCGCCATTTTGGATATTCATTTTGACTTCACTTTCGGTTTTAGCACCCTCGAAAACTATGAAAACGACACTTGATGAAAATTTTCGCAGCCACCATCTTGGATTAATAACATTTTGATTTTAGAGAGTATGCATACAAATATGAACACTTTATGGCGTGACAATTTCTGTCTGCTCGGCAATGTAAATAACGCAATGAACGTAGATGAACTGCCAAAATGCAAATTTTATTAATGTGTGTTACGCAATTACCCTGCAGAGTTGAGGAATAATAAAATTATTATGGTCATCGCTGTTGCCAAATTCTTCATAGGTTATGTCTGTTATGAGCTTGCATGCTGGTGAAATTTCTTGGCCCTTCTTCATCAGCCTGAAATCAGTGCGATGGCTGGTCTGTAGTTTATCAATAGGCTTATGTTCATTAGTGGACTTGGTTGCTGGTTTAACAAAATAAATATTTTGTTAGCAGTTCTATTTGATCCTTTGTAGCATAAAAAAACAACTGTCTCAGAGAAAACAGGATTAGTAGTAGGTATATCCTTTTGGCTCCCTGGCAATGGCAATAGACTCACCCCCTATTACATGGGACTTAAACATAACTGGCGAAATGTTGGTGTACACCTCTGCCCTTTGAGAAATAAAGTCGTGATGTTATGTTATGTATATCCTTTTATTTTGAAAAAAAAAACAAAGCTTTACCAATTTTCAGCAAAATTATATGTAAAAGATAATATTATCAAACATTTTACATACCTCGTAAAATAATACAAACATTTACATTTCGTACCCATCTCATTAACCACTTTAAACCGGTCCCCACTGATCCGAACCAGATACAACCGGATTCGGGAATAAATTTAAAATGGCCGCCATTAAAACTACTGGACCGTGCAAGCGATAATAGTGGTAGACTTGAATACTATTGTTTCGAACGAGTTTTTTTGCGGAATAGTTAAGCTGAGCAACTAACAAAATGGGTTAAAAAGAACTATGGACTAGAGGATGTGGAATTTTGTGAAAAAAATTTTGGTGGCTGTTATGTTACCCAATTGCTGGAAATGGGCATATAGAGGTATGAGGAATAGGATGTAAAGTTTCCTCCATTTTCTATAGAAAAGGGAGGAAAATTCAACCAGACGGGTGTTGTGTCTGGTGGGCTACTTCTCGATGATTGATGTCAGGACGTTGTATTTATGTATATACTCGTCTCGCGGTAAACTCTGCTTGGCCGATGCAGGATTTTGCGTGACGTCAGTGTGATGCGTAGTTCGCGTGTGGCGTTGTACAGACGCCAGCACATTAACCTACACCAATCTGTCAAATTTTCACAATCATCATTGAACTTATTCTTTAGCGATAAAGTTGAAAATCGACAGATTGTAGTAACTTGTTGTGCTGGCGTACATGCCACCATGGGCTCACAGTAACAGATTTGAGTTCGTCTTTCACCTTAGAGCACGATCGCCCAGCAGCGACTTTACGAATAATGTTTGTGTCCGAATTTGACGCAACTGATGGCAAGCTAGCTAGCCAGCTAGTAAAGGGGCATTGTTAGCCTGCCTGTTCACCGGAGCGGAGAGGAGAGGAGAGAAGCGGAGATGTGTCAATATTAACCAATAGAATCAAAACTCCGCTCCAGAAGTGCGATTCTATTGGTTAATTTTGGCACATCTCCGCTCCTCTCCTCTCCTCTTCGCTCCAGTGGACAGGCAGCCTTAGAGTTGTCACGGGCCGTCAGTTTCTATGAGTAAACGGTGACGTTCATTGACGTTTGGTTTGTATGAAAAGTGTTGACGTTATCCTCTCTAGCAGCAGCAGCCAATGCGTCTCCGTGACCTGTGCCTTTTGTACCTAAATCCTTTTTCGAAAACCAAAACTCGCTTCTGCTTATTACTGGTACATTATTTATTTATATTTTTGTTTTTTTTAAGCTATTGCATAGTTTCTATCGCGGGCCTTGAGCGTGGAGACCGAATCCAGAAATTTCGTAACGAAAATACAAGAGACTCTTTAGTTGAGCAACTCGCCTCTAGGTGGCATTGGTTGTATTATAATTGCATAAGTTGATAAAAACAGCTATGCAATAGCTTTACCGCGGCAGTCTCCGAGTGCCACACGTCTTTTTTTTTGTAATTTTTTTACACTCTTTTCGTTTCCCATTTTGGGCAAAAGCACGATTCTTATCTAGGATTTCCTCAAAATCAAAAATAAATTTTACTATAGAGACAAACTTTTACACTAAATCTTTTTAAGGTTCCGTAGCCAAATGACAGAAAGGCAACCCTTATAATTTCGTCAATCAATCATTACTACATAATCAGCCTATTAATGTTCCCATTGCTAGGACACAGGCCTCTCTGTGAGAGGGAGTGGGCTGTAATCTACCACGCGGGCCCAGTGCGGTTGGTAGATGTCACAATATCTTCGAATTTGGTTCTAGGACATGTCGGCTTATTCACGATGTTTTCTTTCACTGTTTTGAGAGCAGTGGTGATGAAATTATTTACACAAAGTAAAGCGCCTGCTTGGGTTCGCTCACGACCTACAACTCGAAAGTCGAAGCCGCTATCACTGAGCCACCACTGCTCAATCAATCATTACTGTGCATGCGCAAATATACATCCCAACTAGGGAACCTTTCACTGTCCAACACACACATAGCCGATTTTTTTTAACTATTTACAGACAACCCCCCACAAAAAAACATGAAACACATTTCCGGATGGACAGAAACCCTTAACCCTAAAATGCTCACATAACCCTCATGTTACTCAGCTGAAAACTCTGTGAACTTGGAAAGGGTTAGGTGCAGAAATAAGTTGAAATAAGTTGTCGGACATGTAACTCGTTATGGCTCGTACTTCAGTCAAACGGGTTTTTGGTACCTACGGGTGCTGTGTGGTACCTGTCATGAGAGGTGCGATGGAATTATTATTATAAAAAAATAAAAAGGTTTTAATTTAACTATTAATAGTCAAGGATCATTCGTCTAAGTAAATTTGAACTTTATTGTCAAACAGTTAAACATAATTTTCAATACAACACTCTCGTATCATTCGTCTAAGTAAATTTGAACTTTGTTGTCAAACAGTAAAACATAATTTTCAATACAACACTCTCGTTGATCATTCGTCTAAGTAAATTTGAACTTTGTTGTCAAACAGTTAAACATAATTTTCAACAATACAAAACACAAAGAGTGTTTTGTTTCTTATGTAGTATTTTCGTTACGAAATTTCTGGATTAGGTCTCCACGCTCAAGGCCCGCGATAGAAGCTATGCAATAGCTTAAAATATAATTGTACACGTTTTATTTGTTTCCTTTTTTTATTTCATTTTTTTACTTGTGTTATAATTATGTTGTGTTGTGCCTTTTTGTCTTTTGTCTGTGCTAAACAATTATTTTTACTTTCTTTCTTTTATGGATGTGAGGTGCGGAAAAAAGGTTGGGTATGTTCTTTTTACTTCAGGTGGATTGGCACTTATATACGAACCAAAGATATAAAATTTTTCAAATCTAACTTAGCGAGATGCATTTGGTTCTAATGATTATAATTCTGTAAATACATATTTGCTATGGTCGCGAATCATATTTTGATCAAGATACAACCTGACACTGACGTGTAAATTGAAAAAACGTAAGAATTTTTTTATTTGCCGGGCTGCCACTGCGGATCTTCCTTAAGCCATTGAATTATTACAAGGAAGGACCTTTTTGTTTCCGTTGAAGTGAAAATAAAAGATATTAAAGGAAAATCTGTGCGTATTATGTTAATAGGGTGACAAATACGGTTCGAAACGGATAGCTTGCCATAGAAAGGGGTGACTACTGAAATGAAAACTAAGAGATAAGAACTGCAGTTTGGTTGCATAAATTCGTATAATGGTTGCACTTGCCCAGAAAGACGTCCGGAGCACCCTGGGAAATCAGCTCAGCTACCTCCCCGACTAGTGAACTCTTTTAGTCACAACTCACAAGCTGGTGAGTGACACAAGAAATAAAAGAAAGCACAATCGTTTATTGCTCAACGCTACTAAGCAAGATGAAAGGACGATTTTGGGTCCATTAAAATTGACATTTTGAATATCAAACTAGAGGTATGATAAACAGGGTGTAAAGTTCACTCATCTTCTATAGAAAAGGCCGACCAGACGGGTGTCGTGTCTGGTGGGCAACTGCCCGACGATTGTTGTCGGGACGTTATACAGGGTGGTAGGAACATCGAAGCGAAGCCTGTTCCCATACATGATTCTGAATCCCCCTGCGTTGAAATTTTTCGTCGGTTATAAAAAAAAAAAACTGCTGTTCCATACATTTTGACCGCGTAGGTATTGCACTTTTCTATGAAACAGCAGATTTTTTTTTTCAGAATCATGTATTGAATCCATGGTAACATGCTTCGCGTCGATGTCCCTACCAACCTGTATATATGCCAGTCGCGCAGTAAATCTTGCTTGCGCGATGCAGGATTGCGTGAGGTCAGTATGATGCGTAGTTTGAATGTGGCGAAATAGATGCCGTCACAAACTCGGTACATTTTGTCGTCCAAAAGACATTTAACTTGTCGTGTACAACAATGGCTTAAGCTACACGAGCCACTAACCCGAACCAAAAATGGCCATCTACAATGCAGACTGCATTATTCAAACATTTGGTGAACGCAGCGTCTAGCCGCTAGTCATTGCAGAATGTATGAATAATGAACTGGCCTGTTTGTGTGTCGCCACTTGTGGCTGTGGTGAGTGAGTGGGTTGCTTGTGGGCGGGGTAATTTGTTAAATCAGTCATTAGACTGGTGTTAGAATGGCTATTTGTTAAGAAATCTTTTTTGTCTCTTTTATAATCACAATGGTATGATAGAACCTGAACAGACTCTTCGCATCATCCACTAGAGATGAGACTGGTTGAGACAGAATTTTATGGAATGCGCCTAAATCAGGTTTGTTTAACCTCAAGATCACAAATAGAGGGATATAGGGAGATAGCTGTTTCCGTAATTTTTAAGAACGTTCGTTTTCGCATCTTATTCGCAATCTGTCAAAAATACAATCAATTTACCAACATTTTTGACAACTTTGACAGGTACGAGAATTGACCTTCTGATAATTTCTATCAGACTCCGAACATAGTCCACTAATAAGTGATGTAAATCTTATGCAAGTTAGTTTCTTTCATCATGAACGAAAACTTGAAATGTATCCAGATCCCAGTTTTTCATCACACATTATTATGACTGCATTGAGAAGGCTTAAAGAGTGATTGATCTTTTTATCTATACTAATATTATAAAGAGGTATTTGTTTGTTTGTATGTGTATTATGTTTGTTTGTAAGTTTCTACGAAGGGGGTAATCTCCGGAACTACCAGTCAGGTTTGAAAAATTATTTTCGGTTTAAATTTTACAAACTGACTAACTAGTAGAGACAATAAACATTTTCAAATCGCATAATATAATGTACGTTTGCGTAAAACTACGGTTTTCTAGAATACCGGTGACCGCCACATAACGGCCGCAGTGACAGCTGTCATGAACATGATGACAGCGGGGTGCCAAAAAGCGCATAACGTTTCAGTAACGTCATTCGCTAACGCTCTTATATGGCACCGTAGCTTTAATGACGCAAACTATGAGCACACAAGTCACAACATAAACCTCGAAATTCCAAAAACATTTCACTTAACCTCAAACTCCACAATACCCACATTAGAACTAACCCTTTTAAAATCGCAAACACGCTGACGTCACTCTATTAACCCACACGCAGCGACGGCAAGTCTGCGGCCACATAAAAATGGGTTCCCTCTTTCCGTAACAGCAAGGGAAACTGCGGCCCGACTGTTGCCAATAAAAGCTGATAAAACCGGATACTGGGCAACATTTCGCGTGAACACAGCGTAGCGTTTGCAGGGTTATGATCGTGACGTAAGCCTGGCTCGAAATCGGGCTTGGTTAGAATTTTGAGCGAGTTTTTCGGAATGATTTTAATTTTAGATGTGAGTTTTTTTGGTGTGACCTAACTCGTTACTAAATAAAGGGTCTCAAAGTGGTACGTGAGGGCACGTTTGTAACTGACTGACTGAAAGGGAATTCTTGATATTTTCACATCTGAATTAAATAAACTAGGTTTCTATTTGAGAAATGACCTGATCAATATGTTACAATAAACTGCCTAAGTAATTCTTCTCATTGGTGGAAAACAAACATTGATTACAATATTTGCTTAATCTTGGCAATATTAAACCATTTAAGTCAAAGATTTCATAAGATGATTTCCTTTACTGAAATATAACATTATTCCCCAAATTCATTCACTGAAAGACAACGCACAGCCTAAAACCGCAGAATTTTTTACAAGGGTTTTTTTTATTTATCGAATGTGAGTTTAAAAAATATCAAATTCATCCCCTAAAGACGTTCCTTTACCACACGGAATCGCAGCTCACCCATCTAAATTCCAATGCCACTGAGCAACTCGAAATCAATGAATGAATGAATGAACCCCTAAAGACGTTCCTTTACCACACGGAATCGCAGCTCACCCATCTAAATTCCACTGAGCAACTCGAAATCAATTAACGAATGAGTGAACTAAAACAATGAACGTGCTAATTTGGAATAAATATTGCAGTAAGCCTCCTTGCACACTATGCGACATGTGACTGCGACGACAAGACGCAACGATAGGCTGCGGCCGACAATTTTCATGTACTTTGTTCAAAGTTTGACTTCGAATTGCAGAGTCGCGACAGGCTAGCGAAGACGCACGCTCTCGTTACTTGTCGCAGCGTTTAGACGCACGGTACACGCGCACACCCGATGACAGTCGCATGCCATGTTGCGTAATGTGCGAGGTGGTTTATCATGGTCAAAATTTTTATGATAATGGCATGTCTATTGGATATGTTTTGTTGGTAGTCACCCAGTACGGGTTGGTAGATGACATAACTATGTATTTGAATTTTTGGTTCTAGATCATGCCGGTTTCATCACGATGTTTTGCTTCACCGTTTTGAGAGCAGTGGTAATGAAATTATTTACACAAATTAAAGCGCCTGTCTGGGTTCGAACTCACTAGCTACGACTCGCAAGTCGGGACCGTTACCACTGACCCACCGCTGCTGAAATAAAAAAAATAAGAAAATAATAGGACCAAGTAAAATAAATCTGTTGTCATCAACTGGAAATCGAAACTAAATCTCCAATTTTGCAGGCTAACAATTGGGTCTAAAGGCTTATCACATCCATTTGCGTTCGACCATCGAATTCAGAGCAACTCGATAAAGTGTGAATCAGCCTTAAAAGGGTTTTAATATTGGTTGTGATATTTTTATTTTGAAAATGTAATTTTATTTCGTTAAGAGCCCTATTACATTTTTACTGATTTCGACTGTGATTTTTGCGTTAAATGGGCAACTTTGGCGTTCTTATTCTGAGTAACTGAAAGACTTCGACAACTATGACTTATTGAGCGGTGGAGAATAGTTATTATTATAGTACATGGCGGCCTCGCTTTTTGCATTTTCTTCTTAATTATATAAATAAAGTCAAAATTCCAAATCAAGTTTTTCAAAAAATGCGCGGCGGCACATTTTTGAGCTCGTGGGTAGAACATAGCAAATGAAATGAAAAATTTAAAATAAGATCTTTTAAAAAGTGTTGTACCTAGTTTACATTCATATTTTTACGTAAAATTTATACCAGAATAAACATTGGTTCATAGGAAAATAAAAATTTTAACTTAAAAACCAAAAACGTTATTATATAACTCATAATGAGCATAACAATTATACTACCGTGTATCGCGAGCAGACGGGACTGTTTGTGTGTGAATCGCTGCTGCATGCTTTCCACATCTGTGTTAAGCGTGTAGCAGGGATTCGATAAGTGTGTAGGTTAAGTTACTAACATAGTTGTTAAGAAAGTTTACTAACATATTGAGTCTTGTTACTTGTATTTCAATACCTATATAAATAAATAAATAATTACAACTGCCAAATTGCTACTTATGCGATGCATCGGGCGCTCGAACTGTCAAAACGCAGTTTTGTGATAGCCCTCTTAAAGGTCATCGCCCACTATAACAGCACCGCTCCAGCACGGTAGCGCCCCGGCACCGCCTCGAAAAATCTAGTCATCAACGCGCCGTAAGCCAGGCGACTGCTAGTCGCCAACGCGCCGGAAGCAAGGCGACGCGCGACGGCTAGTCGCCAACGCGCCGTCAGCAAGGCGACCGCACGCTGCCGGCACGCCACCGGCGAAGTAACAGTTTATTGTTTATTCACAAGCAAGGCGTCACCGTGCGTCCGGCGAAGCGTCACCCCGCGGACGGTGAGGCGCCGCCGCCGGCGAGCGTGCTCCTCGCTTCAAGCGCGCTGTCGTCGGTCCGACGGCGGACGGCTCGTGGGCTGCTCACAGCCTGCGAGCCATCCACTATTCTGTATAACCATCGTAAAATATACTTTAATGGATTTGACTTAGAATCCTAACTTGAATGACAAGGTATTTGCCGTAACGGAGCCGTTCTGCTATAATGAGCGATGACCTTAAGTCTTTTTTATGGATAAGGGGTATTTTTTTGACTAATTTAAAATATCATCCTTGTTTGGGGGCCAGTGTCTACCGGACCACTTGATAGTTTTAGGTTGGTTTAAAACGGGAAAGTATCAAAGTGAATTTTCTTTTACTGGATTTTCCAAACTTCTGTACTCGACTAAACATACAATGGCTGGCCTTGTCGCTTTCTGTGATCTCTTATTTCAATGAAATTTTCCATGTTTAAGGGCAATAGTTAAAATAAATCACGTTTAGGATTGCTGTACCTACCTAAAATCGCAACCACATTGTGAGCAACAATTGGTGGTAGCCAATGTAAGTTAATTTTCTATCTGAGATCTACGTTTTGGAATGGGAAACTAGCTTCAACTTTCTGACTAACTGAGCGACTCTTTGACAATTTCAAAGTGCCTGTAAATGATTTAATAGAAATAAATGCTTTGAGTTTGAGTATGTATTATCATCATCGGCCTAGCCATTTCCCAACTATGTTGGGGTCAGCTTCCAGTCTAACCGGATGCAGCTGAACACCAGTATTTTACATGGAGCGACTGTCTATCTGACCTCACAACCCAGTAACTGGCACCATCTTGTCCCGCTTGGGCTGTCACCTGCACACGTGAGGATCTAATGGCAGCGTCAGAGAACGGTATCCGCGCTGCTGAGTTTTGGGCCAAACAAATTTAAAAAAACTTAGAACATATATGTATTTATTTCGTTTTATTTTTGCCATCGACACGCTAAGAAGAAGTAACTGGCTAAATAGCTTTCTTGTAATTGTAAATTTTGTGTTTTCAATAATATCATTTTAAGTTAAAATTTTACAGAATAAAGCGGAATAATAATCAACCCTTTCTCTCCTTTATAATCGCCAAAAAATATCTAACAATTTAAAAGGCTTATCACACTTCAATTCCGTCTGGTCGGATATGAAACGCCGCGATAACGTGCAAACTGCCTTAAGCGGTTTTGTTTTAAAAAAAAGCTTGTATCCGTTTCGAGAGGGGTCAAATATTACACAGAGGGCATCGGCATCATATCCCGTCATCCTTTTATGGTGACCATTTCCTGTTTGGAAATAGCTGTGGTTAATAAAAGGGGTGATTTTGCGCGTTTTCTGTTACGGTTGAGTGTGAATTGTCTGATATTCATAGATATAGAAGAATGTATATTGCCATTATATTTAAATTGAAACAGTCAGTTATTGAGTTTTTCTATCAGGAATTTCTCAGTAGCAGACCGGATTCTGGATTTGTGGCCGGTTTATGGCAATAGGTTCGCCCCCTATTACATGGAAGTTAAGAGGGTTTACGTGGTACGGCGTTTCATACAAACTTACAAGCCCTTATTTTTCGAAATGACTGAACCGATTTTAATGAAACTTCATACGCATATGCAGGATAGAAAGGTCTAAAATCTTAGTTAAGAACATTTTCGAAATGTCTTATTTAAAAACAGATAACTGAAAATCTCTCGTTTCTATAAAAAATTTAAAATTGGTCTAATTTGGCTGTAACACAATTTTTCGTAAATGTTCTTAACTAAGTTTTTAGACCTTTGTATCCTGCATATATGTGTATGAAGTTTCATTAAAATCGGATCAGTCATTTTGGAAAATAAGGGCTTGTAAGTTTGTAAGAAATGCCGTACGGCGTAAACTCTCTTAAACATAACTGGAGAAATGTGGTTGTACTATAGGTACAACTCTGCCACTTTCGGGGAATACAGTTATTATATTAATATGACTTAAAACTATTTTGGAAAATTCTTTTCATTGTTTTTGGTCTCATAGCAGTATTTATTTTTTAAATATCGCAGCATACGCTGAGATAAGGGCCTTTTTGGCCTCGCACAGGTCGTTATTAGTACAATTTTATCTTTTTTTATTAGTTTGAATTTCCTGAGTGTCCAAATAAATAAATAAAAATACGTATCTATCCTACACGTGCCACAAAACATTATTCTTTTAAACAAAAATTCAGTTGGAAGTTTACCGTACAAATCCCATACAGAACGGATCCAAAGAAGTAAAAAAATATGCAGAACCATCCCGTATTCTGGCATTGCATTCAGTCACTAAATCACGTCACTTCACCTACATACATCACTAGACATCGATAGTCCGCCATTCAGTCGACAACTCTCTCAGAAGATTTATCGAGCTTCGATAAATCCCTGTCTCACTGAGTGTAATAGCTCCTTTTAAATCCAACTTTAGCTCTGAAATACGTTATATTTTATTTATTTTCGAGTTATATTTAAGATGTTGTGATGTATTAAGTGTGCAATATTGACTATTCGCCATTTTTAGTACTAAGGGGAAAATAATACTGTTTAATTATGGTCTCTTTCTAAAGGGTCGTCGATTTCTAGCTACTTTTTAACCCTCCCCCCTCCCCCCCGGTTATACGTGGTGAGGTTTTAGACTAACCCCTCCCCCCTACCCAAAGTCACGTGTATTTTTTAGTGCAAAGACGTTATATAAAAAGATATTAAATAAAAATAGGCTAGATGAGTTCGGCGTTTCCTATTTGACTACTCTGAGAAGAAAGGCCGAAACAAACTCAGATGTCGCAGTCTCTTTTAAAGTCCAGACATAATCTTGGTCAGGCCATATGAGAACCATGTAGGTAAGTGTCTGAAATGGTCTTTTGAGTAAAGAACCATACAGTCAAATCTGTATGGTTCTTTACTCAAAAGACCATTTCGTGTGGACCTGTGCAGTCAGTGCAAGCATTTGTCAGTAATCGTGGAGCTCAACTCAGAACTTAAGGAGCTCAATTCGACGATCAGTACCTACCATAGAAACGACATTTGGATAGTGAAGTCTATGTGAAAGTCAACTAGCTATACTTCAAAACATTTGACCAAATTTTTGAAGTGAAAATTTCTTTAGGCGTGGAGAGCACTTTTTGGGGGTGAACAAAAATCATGGAACTCGCGTCATCGTCACCGAAGGCGCGTGGAGCACTTTTATGTTGACAGCGAACTCTGTCTTATTTTTTTGGATTTTTTTTTATGGAGCTACAGCTTTCGTTCTTATACTGACAGCAAGCCACATAAATTCCTGACATTTTCGTTAGATGGCGTTACTTAGTTTTCACTTCTATTGGCAGTCCCCAAAGACTGCCCCACATGTTTTTTTGTAATCGGATCAGTTTTTAACTACAACAAATAACAAAAACAAAACAACAAACAACTACAAAAAATATTACCTCTTTATAATTTATAAGTTTAGTTAATCAAACAATATCAATTACTAGTCCATTCTAACTCCCATTTAAGTACTTACAAAATAAGGTCCAAATTCACTTACTGACCCACAAACGTCACTACTCCCTTTGCTCCCTTTTTTATTATTATTATAGTCCATATTTCTTCACTCCCTCTTGTCGTCAGCATCCATAATCTTGTTCTTATTGTTCATAACATTTTTACTAACACAAGAAGTACATGTCCGTCTGTCCTTTATTACCTAATTATGCTTATATGGAATATTATTTACGTTTTTGTTCTGTTAGAGGCTGTGTTGGGGCGATTACAGACAGTGAAATACAAACAATGTTCCAACATTGTACAATATTTAAAAAAAAAACGGTTTAAGGGTACACTAGTCGAAGACTCGAACTCGTTGGTGGGCGTAAATAATAATATGCATGCTAATTAATCAAATTATTTATTTATTTAGTTTTATTTATTTAAGTAGTATCTATTTTTCTATTTTTTATTTAAATTTATTTATTTAGTGAAATAGACAATGATTTATAATGAAAACGAGAGCGTAAAATTTCATGAACAAACCATTGGGCATAGACAGTTTTTATGAAAAAATTACTGAATGTATTTACTCAAAATAAAATTATTTGACCTATAGAATAAAATTATCTATCCCTGTACGGTTTTTATTTTGCCGTTTGTTTACTACATTAATTATTTATACTTACTACTACTTTTTACTTACTTTATTTACGCCCAAAGACGAGTTAAAATTAGTGTTGAAAAATGGAAGTTCGACGCTCAACTTCCACACCAATTTTTTTTTCGTAGTTCTGCTTCCATGCAGGGCTAGAAAATGGCAAGACAAAGGACCATGCGTCATTTTGGTACCAACGCTCAACAGTGATGAAACTCATGCCATGTGAAAGCTTTTGGGGTATTATTTAATTCATTCTATGGCAGCTAAGTCGAAATCAAGCGCGAACATGGTGTTTTTTAACATTTAAAAAGGTTAGGTTATGTTTGGTCAGGATAGGTTAGGTTAGGTTGATCTCATGATTCTCGGTCTAAGTGTGGGAAGGGAACAATGGGGTGGTTTTTAGTCAGTAGGATTCTGACAGATCCCTTCGCCCGCCCGGGGCGGGGGACTTCAATGAGGATTTTCCAAACCGGAAAAAAAAAAAACTTAGGTTAGGTTAGGGTATGGAGGTAGATAGGGTAGGTAGGTATGTAGATAGATAGGGTAGGTAGGTATGTAGGTAGGTAGGAAGGTACCCTTTTTGGTTAGGTTTACCGTGCCGTGCGGAGGAAGCGGACTACGGATACTTATGCCAAGTTAATACTTTTGGGGTATTGTTTCATTCATACTATGACAGCTAAGTCGAAATCGAGCGCGAACATGGTGTTTTGGAACGTTTTCAATACTGAGAAACTAGAAAATAAAATTCATAGTAAATAGTAACGTTTTTCTTGGTTCTTTTTTTTGTGTAGGTATATGCGCGTGCTCTGTGCACGCAGGCACAGTATTATAAAGTAATAGTAATAAGTCTTGGCAGTGACCTTGAAATAATTACCAAGGTAATATGGAAACGCTCCGACGTTTAAAACAAAAATGTGGTTCAACTCCAACAGGAATGTTTTTAGCCGCAGGTTCTTAGACGTCGTGTATTTCTAAGATGCTACGTTCCTCTTTGACGTTCTGTGCAGCAGCAGCATCGATCCTTTGCCAGCAACGATGACAAATACTTTGTGTGTTACCAAACACAATCTGCAAAGACCTTGAAATAATTACCTACGGCCGCTCAGTAGATAAACCTTCCGCCTCCGCGCACTGAGACTGTTGCGGACTTCGAAACGTCGCTTCGACCATTTTCTATGATAACCTTAATTTAATACTGTTATTAATTTTTTTGTGGTATGAAGAACAGGGTGTAAAGTTAACTCATCCTCATTCGAAAAGGTCGAGGATCCTCCGGCCAGACGGGTGTGGTGTCTGGCGGGCAAATGCCCGTAAGTTGATTTCGGATACTCTTATATAAGTCGTTCGCGCGGTAAACTCTAATAGCGCGATGCAGGATTTGTGTGACGTCATGTCTTTGATGAGTAGTTAGTATGTGGCGGTGTAACCGCTACAATTTACTTAATTATACTGTTATGCAACTAGCAATCTACCTTATCGCCTTTCCCTGCCCCTTCCCCTCCGGCTTCTAACATTCCCACTAAAAACAAAGATACTTTTGTTACCTCAAATGTTATTAGGTATTTTCTAATGTTAAGCAAAAATAATTAATTACTTAATTAAGCGTTCAGAGATGTTATTATTATTTTCATATATACAATGCTTACTGTTTTATTGGTCCTTCATTTTATACTTTTTTTTAATGTTCAAAAACTCTCATGAATGCGCTCCGCCCTCTCATCCCACCTAACCTAACCTAACCTTTTTTGAATGTTCAAAAACACTTAGCTGCCATAGTATAAATTAAATGATACCCCAAAAGCTTACACATGGCATGAGTTTTATCTCTAACCTAACCTAACCTAACTTTTTTGAATGTTCAAAATCACCATGTTCGCGCTCGATTTCGACTTAGCTGCCACAGTATAAATTAAATGATACCCCAAAAGCTTTCACATGGCATGAGTTTTATCCCTAACCTAACCTAACCTAACTTTTTTTGTATGTTCAAAAACACCATGTTCGCGCTCGATTTCGACTTAGCTGCCATAGTATAAATTAAATGATACCCCAAAAGCTTTCACATGTCATGAGTTTCATCCCTAACCTAACCAAATTTTTTTTAATGTTCAAAATCACCATGTTCGCGCTCGATTTCGACTTAGCTGCCATAGTATAAATTAAATGATACCCCAAAAGCTTACACATGGCATGAGTTTTATCTCTAACCTAACCTAACCTAACTTTTTTTGAATGTTCAAAATCACCATGTTCGCGCTCGATTTCGACTTAGCTGCCATAGTATAAATTAAATGATACCCCAAAAGCTTTCATATGGCATGGGTTTCATCCCTATCCTAACCTAACCTAACTTTTTTTGAATGTTCAAAAACACCATGTTCGCGCTCGATTTCGACTTAGCTGCCATAGAATGAATTAAACAATACCCCAAAAGCTTTCACATGGCATGAGTCTCATCACTGTTGAGCGTTGGTACCAGACTCCATACAAAGTTGCCCATGGTCCTTTATATAATTTTTAGTTATGAGCGTATACCGTCAAACAAACGTCATCTGGATTGTCATCCCCTTTCTAGCCATATCATCTTTCACATAGTCCATCCATCGTTTCTTTGGTCTTCCCCTATTCTTACTTTGGGTCACAAGATGGTAATTAAAATTAAATTAAAATAATTATGATAAAAAGATGAAGCTCTACAGGACGTAGAGTAGAGTATAATCACCATACTCAGTTTTGTATGGAAGAACGACCGACTAGCGTACCCTTAAGTATGTTAGGCTAGTACCCTGCCGGTTCCGCGAATAATAAGATTAGCACTGAAGACGGAACAAACTAAGTTGGTTAACAATCGACAATGTGTGGGTACCCTAAGGGTCGTGTATGATAATGTTGGTCCCCTATATTACATTGTGAGGGTACTCGCAAATATGAGGAATGCTCAAGCCTTGCGTATAAGTGGAATGTTACAGTAGTGTGCTAGCCTACTTTGTGAGAAAAGAATCCTAGTAATTGTTTATCAGAACTTTTCTTAAGGTAGTAGGTAAGTAGGTACTGGGAATCCCAAGCCGATTCCCGGCCACCGTAGGCGCGGGCTTGCGGATGGTAAGCAATGGGTAGCTCGCCGTTCGATCAGGCCCGGGTCGACGGTGCGTTGTGTTCCACGCGCGCCTCAAAGAGATATCAGCGCAACTGATGGGGTCCGCTAGGGCCGATGCCTGCCAGGGTCGCAGGAAACTCCAAAAAGGATACCGTAGCGCCTGGCAACACACAGGCAACTGAAGAAAAACGGGTGGGTTTTAGTCAGTAAGAGTCTAACACGCCCTCCCGCTCTACCCAGAGTGCGAGAAGTTATTTGATGATTTCAGAACCAAAAAACAAAGTATTTAATGTAGGTGGCTGTTTTAGACACAGTATAATATAGTAACAGATTTCCTCTTCATAGTAAAATACCGAAATGTCGCGCTTCGAAATATCAGTGTATATCAGCAACAGTTTCGAGTACACGGCGTTAGGTACGGACGCGGAAGGTTTCTCTACCGAGCGGCCGTAGGTAATTATTTCAAGGTCATTTTGACTGATTCTCAGCCTAGTTTGAATAAATGACTTTTAATTTTGATTTTATATTAGGCAGGCAGTTCTAATCGCGTAACACGTGATCAATCACAATCTGTTTCATTTTGACAGTTCAACAGCATTCATTGCGTTATTTACGTTGTTGCGCAGACAAGAGAAATTTTTCGAATATTATGAGCAGTTTTTTTTTTTTTTTTGGGTGGGAAATCATCAAATGACTTCTCCCGCTCTGGGCGGAGCGGAAGGGCGTGTCAGAATTTTACTGACTAAAACCCACCGAAAAGGTATATTAATAAGGTATTACCCGAGAAGGTATATTATGAGCAGTGGATTAGCAATTTCCTTCAAAATTATTCAGATTATGATTACACAATTAGGGTGCTGAACTTTTTAGGACTTTTTGTCTTAACTTTAAAAACCTGCCTCATTAATAAGGCCTTTTAATTTCATGTATTTTCTAAGCTACTCTTAGTCACCTCCGTGTACTTGAATGATTTTGCTATTATAATAAAGAAGATAGTCCTTAGTCCAAACTCCTAGGAGGACATAATAGTGACCTTATTGGTGATGTTCTTCAGAAAGGTCAGGTGCGTAGTACTCGTAACCGGCGTGCGTGTATGACCAGATGTATGAACGTAAACAAAGCAAAAGGAGTATGTAAGGATCGTAGCAGGTGGCGTTCTGTAGTTCCTGCCTACCGCCATGGGAAGAAGGCGTGAATTTATGTGCATTGTCCTTAATACAAACAATCATTATACAAATAACAAAACATTTAAAAACACGAGAAACCGCAATATCTCTTCTACGGAATTCGAAATACAAACTAAATTACGTTGAACCTTTGTAACGTCTACGGAACCCCGATAAATACGGAAGAGCTTAAGGTCAGAGGGTATGGAATAAAGTAAATGTACAGTGAAGTCGAGGCTTTGAAGGGACCTACTGATAGGTTAGGGATGGGATGTGACAATCCCGGGGTTTGGGACAAACTCCGTGAAAATAAAATTATACACCATCCCAGAACGTTGAATCTTGACAATTTGTCATGTTCGCCTTTGATGGGACTTTTATAGAAAATTAGTGCTATGCTTTGACCTGATGTGAATTCCGGGACTAGAAAATGATTCTTTTACAAAAATTTGATGAAAACCAACGCGGAAGCAGTATCTACCTAGCGGCCGTAGGTAATTATTTCAAGGTCACTACCGATATGTACCTAATACTGCTACGTATTTATTCTGTGCTATTATCTATATAAATAAAAATGAATTGTTGTTCGTTAGTCTGATTAAAACTCGAGAACGGCTGTGCCGATCGAGCTGATTTTGGTTTTAAAATGTTTGTCGTAGTCCAGGGAAGGTTTAAACGTTGAGAAAATATGGAAAAGCTGCGAGGTAGGTAGGGTAGGTAGCCGTAGATAAGTACTTAGTGCTACCCGTGCGAAGCCGGGACGGGCAGCTAGTATAGAATAAAGTTCTTCTAACAGAACAGATAGCTGTGCTGCTGGGGAGTTTGGCGCCACTTCTTCCCAGCTAAAGCACTAGGAACTGGTGAAGGGCGGGCGTTTTGGAGGGCTTTCTTATGTAATTTTGACGTCGAAAAGTGCTGATTTTCAGCCTAGTTTGAATATAATGACTTTTGGTTTTGATTTAAATAAAATAGTTCTTGAAACGCGATACACCAAAAAGAATACTCTGATATTTTATTATTCCTTTTCATTTCTATTGTCAAGAGTGTCGATTATAACCGCTGTTTGCAGCCATCTTTGAGATCAAGTTCAACAGAAGCCGAGCTTACCTTTACGTGTTTATTTTAAGACATTGTTTCCTAAAAACGAAGCTAATATAACCGATATTCATTCGCACGTGTTACCTTCCATCGAAGCTTTTTCTTTTTGTTTTCTTTTCCCCACGTTTGGCTATAACAGTATTAATTCCTGTCTTGTCAGTAAAATAAATATTCCTTGCGAAGTAAATACGCTAGGCATTTTTGTAGCTACATCGTGAGAGTGCCAATTATCTATTATACCTGACGTTTGTCTTATTATAGTCAAGGTAAAGGCAACGCTCTGTTGCTATGGCAACAATTTAAAACATCGCTCTTTTTCATACCCGTTTAAAGATGTCGGAGACAAAATTATGTTTTAAATATGTTCAGTGTTGAACGTATTTCGTCGCCATGCAGTGCAAATCTCGTAAAGATTTTCTTATCTTTTTTTATCAATTTGTGGTGTAGAAAACCTCGCAATGCATTATTTAGCACAAACGTAGAATCAATTGATGAACCACGGTGATCGGTAATTTTTCAGACAGTTTCTATATTCCCCTGTAAAATAACGTTTATTACAGTCACGAGGTTTTCAGAGCACAGCGATAATGTAGAGATTTGTGATGCAAGTTTATTTTGACTGCAAAAAACCTCGCCGCCCCCCCCCTCCACCCCCCCCTTGGCCCCCCCACCCAAACACCCTTGGCTCGTAAGTCCAACTAGGATGTGCCTTAAGCGAATATGCTTAGGGCACATGTTAGTCGGAGTCATGGTGATTGAAAATACTCAATCACTATGACAAGGATTAATAAAATATATTTCATTAATTCTAGGCACAAAAGAGCCCTGCAGTAAGTACTTAATACACTCGAGAGCAATGAATCCGGGTCACTTAAAGAATCCTAAAAATCTCGGAAACTAAAAATGCTAGGTTAATGCAATAAATTGTATTTAATAGACAATGTAATACTCCTTAAATGAAGGTATTAAAACTTCTTAGTTATTGTAAAGTTATATCATAAAAAAAATCAAATTTGAAAAAGGGTCACTTTCGAAGATGGAACTACGAAATTACAGCATTTGGTTTTGCTTTTGTTTGTAATCTGTCATTTATGTGGGTACATAAACCATGTTGATAGTGCTCTATATTCATTATTCAAGCTGAAATTATGTCGCTTACGCCTGAAGAATGCACCAGAATACTTACAATGCTGGAAACCGGCCGGAGTCAGCGCGATACAGCCAGGACTGTCGGTGTGTCGCTGTCAACAGTACAAAGAGTTCTCCGACGTTACGAAGAAACTGGTTCTAACCTACGCAGACCAGGAACGGGCAGAACCAGGTGTACCACAGCACGAGAAGACCGATACTTGGTGAACACCATGCTTCGAAATCGCTTTCTCACAGGAACTGAACTCACAAATCAGTTTCGACGCCTCGGAGGAAGTAACCCAAGTGCATGGACAGTAAGACGTCGGCTTGCTGAATCTAACTTAAAACCCTTAGACCTGCAAACGGCCCTAAACTGGAGCGTGGGCATCGTATTTCAAGACTAAGATATGCCCAGAGCCACGTAAATTGGAGTATTGAAGATTGGTCAAAAGTTATGTTCTCCGACGAATCAAAATTTATGCTCTACAAGCACGATGGAAGACACAGAGTGTATCGAAGACCAGGGGAAAGATTCAAGCAAGCATGCATCGAAGAAAAAGTAGCCTACGGTGGTGGGTCTGTACTTGTGTGGGCCGGAATTTCTTCTGAAAGTCGCACAGAGCTGGTGATCATAGAAAACGGCTCATTAACTAGCGTAAGATATGTGGAAGAAATCCTCAATGATCACGTTGGTCCATTTATGGTCAATTTAGGTGAGGATGCTATATTTATGCATGACAATGCCCGACCTCATACAGGTAGGATTGTGAATGACTACCTTCAAGAGATGAACATTACTCGTATGGAGTGGCCAGCGCGCAGCCCGGATATCAACCCGATCGAGCATGCTTGGGACGAGCTAGGCAGATGCGTAAAACAACGAAACCCTCCCCCAATCACGCTTCGTGAGCTCAAAATTGCTCTCACAGAGGAATGGGAGAATATTCCCCAAAATCGTATAAGGAACTTGGTGTACAGCATGCCAAACCGCGTAAACGCAGTAATGGAAGCACGAGGAGGCAATACGAAGTATTAAAATTCAAGAAAATCGTAATAAAGTTCAAAAATTTCATGTTTCCTATTTTTGTTTTAAGGAGAGATCAGTAGTTTTTTTCTTTATGTAATTTTGTGTTAATAAAATGTATGGTGACTCATATTTTTTTTACTTTCATTTAAGGAGTATTACATTGTCTATTAAATACAATTTATTGCATTAACCTATCATTTTTAGTTTCCGAGATTTTTAACATTCTTTAAGTGACCCGGATTCATTGCTCTCGAGTGTAGTTAGAAATAAGCAGATACAAAAAATATAATTATAAATGCTGTTTCCATGATTGTGGTACGGTTTTTTTTTAATGAAATAAATATCGAAAATGAAAACATTTTCATCACGTATAAAATACACGAAAAAAACGAACTAGGAATCAACGAGTAGGCACTCTTGCAACTTCCACAAAAACCTTTGTAGCGAAGGTTTAAACGTACGTGTAACAATGCAAAAACATGGAACTGACTGCATAAAACCCTTTGTAAAGCAAAATACAGAAATTCTTGGACACTTCACATACAACAAGGTAAAAAGTTCGCCACGGGGCGTTTTCGATATTCCGTTATGTCCCATCCCTATGTGTGATTAAAATTGACACTCTTCTAAGCTCTGTTTCAATTAATATCACAGTATTACAATGTCCATTTCAGGTATTTATCTACATAAATAAAAATGATGGTTAGCGTAAGCTGTTCGTTGGTAAGCGCATAATTTGAGAACGGCTGGATCCATTTGGCTATTTTTTATTTAAAAATGTTCGTAATACGAGTAGTACAAATACGGTTTTGAAGGAAAGAAAAAATTTAAAAGTTTCCCTAAAAATTTACAAATTCGGGAAAAGCTGATCGTTTTCTTTTCTATGGTATTTTTATATGAACTTTTGGACAGGACAGTTGAGTCAGCAAGTTTGCAATAAAATGAAACTACAAATCCCGTCAATACTATCAATACTATCTGTATCAATGTGAAAAGCTATTTTCGTTTAAACAGGATGAACCTGAATTCTCAATTTTAAAGCCTTCAAATATTCAGCGCATTTCAATCTTAATAGAAGTAAGACGTCCCGTAAATCCCGGGACTTAAGATCGTGTCGCAGCCCTATTTATGGGTGGGTCTTGTCGCCTTGAGGCCTTATTATTCTCATTGAAGACCAGGATATTGGACTGCATTTTATTTTAAGTTTATTTTTGGATGGAAATGGGTTTTAAATTGTTTTCAAGTTAGATTCAAATGTATGATATTATCTTGTAGATTCTCATTATAGCGTCTTCTGCTTGAATAAAAATACACTTTTCACATTTAAAAAGGTTGGTGTCCTAAATTCGTGTTATCTTTGGGAGGAGATATCTTTGAAATTTGTACCAAAACAGATTTTACCTAGCTCCACCTTCTTTTAAACACAATAACAATAACTATTGCGTTCTTATTTATTGTTATCCAAAGAAAAATAGTGTCGTTTGTGGAGTTTTGAGTATGAATGTGGATGCTATAAGGACGCGGGCAGTTTGAACGCGTTTACGTACGGATTTTACTCGTGCGAACACGTACGAACACGCACGTACCTTCCAAGTACAAAGGGAGCGCGCAGACTGAGTGCGAGTTAGTCGTATGTATACGTACGTATAGTTCCGACGTCCGAAAATAATCCGAACATGTTGGGATTTTTTCTGCGTTCAATTCGACGGTGAAAAACGTTTTCAGTGTGCGCACTCAATTCGTACGACTACGATCGTACTTTTACGTACGATAAAATTCGTGTCCATGCGCGGTGTAAGAGTAGGGGAAGCCCAAAGAAACGATGGATGTACAGTGTGAAAGATCATATGGCTAGAAAAGGGGTAACTACCGAGATGACGTCTAATAGAGAAGTATGGAAGAAAGGGTCATGTTGCACCGACCCCAACTAAATTGGTTTATAATTTAATTACACATTTTTACTACCTACATTGTAATTGTCAGTACCCTTACAATGTAATATTTCCCGGGAGCCAATTAAACCTGCCTCATTATTAAAATTTGTTTTTCTTTATTTCTACAGTTAACGAAATAAACGGTGCTTTCATATTTACATAGCCCAACAAAAGCAAAATTATATAAATTACTCGTAACAATTCAAAGCTAATGAATGTAACAAAACCATCGGAGGTACAATAGAGCACTTATTAAAATATCAACTACAAAAATATTTACCCGAAACCTTTATCAAAAGGATATAAGGTTTATTTTCGAATGTTTTTTACCGAAAGGGATTTCTGAGGGACGAAATTATTTGGATGAAAAATTCGGATTTATTTCTCGAATTTGTCTTTTTAATGAGAATTTGACTGTTGACGTTTATAACTTGGTTTATCAGATTAAAGTAATTGTGTGCGAAGATTGTTGATCTACGACGTTATTTTTAATTGATTTCGATTATTATTACTGTTGCTACACAAGGAACATATGTCTCTCAGAGTTATATAATAAATATAAATAAAAAGCCTTATATTTCTTGCAATTTTAAATTACATGATGATATTCCCACCTCGTCGATCTTCTTTTGTGGCGTTTCCCGTCCGGGCCTTTCCACGACGTGGCTCTTATGGTCCATCTGTCGTCTACCAGTCTACTAGACGCGCTTCGAGGCAGAGTTACATCATCATTAATTCAGCCTATTAATGTTCCCACTGCTGGGACACAGGCCTCCTCTCTGGGAGAGGGAGTGGGCCGAAATCCACCACGCGGGCTCAGTGCGGATTGGTGGATGTCACATGTCTACGAATTTTTGGTTCTAGGACATGCCGGTTTCCTCACGCTGTTTTCCTTCACCGTTTTGTGAGCAGTGGTGATGAAATTATTTTACACAAAGTAAAACGCCTGCCTGGGTTTGAACCCACGACCTACAATTTGTCAGGGCCGTCACCACTGGGCCACCACTGCTCCTAGAGTTACTCACTGCTGCTAGTAGAGTTACATAGATATAGATAGATAGATAGAATACTCTTTATTATGTACACCATAAAAATTACAGACATATGTTTAGAAATTAATATAGGTTAGGGTATAGGTTATTTATGAATAGTATTATATCGAAATAATCCAATGCTTACAAAACAATTTTTGCTTCACACTCTGAGTTTTCGACAGCTGTAAACTTAATTTCATTATTTTGATGTTTTCAGAAATTGTGAAAATAGTCATATTTGAGAAAAGTCTCGATGGCAAAACACAAAATGTAAATTCACTATAATTAACGTCATTAAGCAGGGCACATTGCTCGCAGAGCAGATGGCCGATGGGGCCGAAAGGTTCTGGAGTAGCGACCGCGTACTGGAAGACGTAGCGTTGGAAGGCTGACAAGCTGTACCGATGACCTTGTGCAACCGCTGGCTGGATGCGGGAAGCATAGAACAGTGTTCGAAGTGGCGGTGCTTGGGTGAGGCCTATGTCCAGCAGTGGACGTCTTTCGGCTAAAATGATGAACGTTATGATTTCGTAATCCGCTTTGAACAGTTTTTTTGGATGACATGGTTTGAGCATTTACCGAATTTGACCAAAGTTGCAAACATAATAAAAATAAAAACTTCAAACGATTTGAAAAAGAGAAATCAAGTTTTAAAACGAACATTCTCAATTATAGGGTCTTTACCGCTCTACATGAAACCAGCTTAAATGGGAGTAAGTTCGGTGGCCTAGTTAGTAAAGCTACAGAAATTAGCTAGTTATTTTTATTTCTCCTAGAAAGACGTGCTAAGTAAACTAAGTTTGTAATAACACCCCTAATGAACTTCCTAGAACTAGGACTGAGTTAATTATTTTTTCTGAAATAATTATGTTTGGAAATTCGAGCATTATTTTAGCAACCTCCTTCGAAATAAATCGAAATTGCTGTACAGGTCGAATACATGCGAGCTCTATAAGGGTTCCGTTTTTTCCTTTTGCCGTGCGGAACCCTAAAAATAACACAAGATGTGTAAATGTAAAGTAAAGTTGCTGATTAAGGTGAAAGCGTCAGGGTAGCCCGCGAAATTCAAATTTTCAGGTCAGTAGGTATCAGGTTGTATGTTGATCTAAATATGATTTGCGACCGTATCAAATGTTTAATTATAAAATTATAATCATAGAAATCATCAATACAACTCTATAAGTTCATGTAATCCCGTTGAATGACTATTTCATGAAATCATGACATTTGGGGATTATGCTAACCTAAGGAGTTGTATTGCTGATTCTAATGATTAATTATAATTCTGTAAAACCATATTGGTTACGCTCGCAAATCATATTTTAATCAAGATACAACCTGACACTGACCTGCAAATTGCAAAAAACCTAAGAAAATTTGAATTTCGCGGGCTACCTTGGCGCATCCCCTTTAAGGCGACGATAAGCTACGTTTAATGATTTTATACCGAAAATTACGTAATTAGCTAACGAGTTGTGTTAATGATTTGGAAAAAAAAATGTTAAATTAGAGCATTTTTTTAATAACTTAATATATGAATATTTTAGATTATGTTTATATTACATAGTGAAATTAATTTGTAAAGTTATGTCTATCAAGCGTATTTTTCTGCAACCTTTACCCTTTTAAGAATAATTAAAATATTAATCTTTTAGTATACGTGTTTTATTAAAATACCTTTTGTTTTATGTATAATAAATATATGTATTTATGTATGTAAGTATGTAAGTAAGTATTATCTCATATTATGTGTTTTATTTTATTAAGTAATGAATTGTTTTAATTTTATGTATTTTACTTTCTCTCTACTCTTACACACGGTGTCTACATCTCTTTTTATCCCCCTGTCCTATCGCAGGTATGCTGGAAGAGATTTCTTTAGAAATAAGCATCACCTTTGTACGTATTTTTCTGTTCTTTTCTTCTTGTCTGATGTTAAATGTGTGTACATAAATGGTTAAATAAATAAATTAAAAAAAACACGCAAGCTAACCACTCAAGGTCACTGGCATGTATCTGCGTCTTAAATAGTTGTTTTACTAACACATCGTCTTTTCTAGGGCCTGTGTAGACTTATCAAAACGCAGGATGGGTTTCACTTCTACCAAAAATCAACATTGCCCAATGAAATGAAGTCAAAACTCTGCTCAGTCGGGTAAACATGACAGTACCAAAGATAATTTGTACTACTCCAACTGAACTAATATTATTGCTTCTAGTAGGAGTTAGTTTCATATTAATACTAGCGACCCGCCTCCGCTTCGCTCGGTTTTTTACGACTTGACAAATCAGCGATATTTATTTATTTATGTCATCAGTTAAATATAAATGTACATTTATCTAGCTGCGCCCCGCGGTTTTCCCCGTATTAGTCTTAATCCCGTGAGAATATCGGGCTAAAAGTATGTCCTAACCCAGCCCCCCAATTACGCAATGCACGATCAATTTTAAATTGAAACCAATTGAAAAAGATTCCCAGTCCATTGCTTCATAGGTTCGACAAAAAAAAATCTGCTCAATGTTTTTTGTCGAACTTATGAAGCAATGGACTGGAAATCTTTTTCAATTGGTTTCAATTTAAAATTGATCGTGCATTACGTAATTATGGTGCTGGTCTACCCATGTGACAAATTTCATCCAAATCCGTTGAGCCGTTATAGTGTGAAAGCGTTACAAACAAACAAACTCACTTTCTCATTTATAATTTAGTTAGGATTATATACCTACCTACTTAATACGAATCGGAATAAATTCTCTAAATAATGATGAAAACCGCATCAAATCCGTTGTGTAGTTTAGAAGAACAATGCGGTCACACAGACAGACACGAAAAGCGTCTCTATTTTAATAATATAATGTTTATTAGTATATTATGCAACTAATGAATAAAGGACGGATTTAAAGCGAGGGCCATAGATGAATCACGATCAAGTGAAGGATTGTAACCAGGGAGTGATTCAATCACGAGCGCAGCGAGTGATTCAAGTGTTAGAATCCTGAGCGACGCGAGTGATTCATGGCTCTCGATATAAATCCATTTTATTCAAGAGTTGCATACTATACTTTATACCATGACTACGAGAAAAGCGAAAATAGACATTTAATAAAAGGTTAACACGTTCAGTGTCTGGAACCCTCCTGGAGGGTTCACCTACTTGGATATGGGATGCCGGGAGCCCTCACGGAGGGCTCATTTTAAATGTAGACGTTCAGTGTCGGGAACCCTCCTGGAGGGTTGACCTACTTGGATATGGGATGCCGGGAGCCCTCGCGGAGGGCTCATTTTAATTGTAGACGTTCAGTGTCGGGAACCCTCCTGGAGGGTTCACCTACTTGGTTATGGGATGCCGGGAGCCCTCGCAGAGGGCTCATTTTAAATGTAGACGTTCAGTGTCGGGAGCCCTCCTGGAGGGTTCACCTAATTGGATATGGGATGCCGGGAGCCCTCGCGGAGGGCTCATTTTAAATGTAGACGTTCAGTGTCGGGAACCCTCCTGGAGGGTTCACCTACTTGGATATGGGATGCCGGGAGCCCTCGCGGAGGGCTCATTTTAAATGTATACGTTCAGTGTCGGGAGCCCTCCTGGAGGGTTCACCTACTTGGATATGGTATGCCGGGAGCCCTCGGGAGGGCTCATTTTAAATGAAGGTTTTTCTTAGCGGATACAGATTATAAACCGTGAAAATAAAATCTGATGTAGGTATATTTTAACAAAACGTAATGCCGGCAACCCTCCCGGAGGTTTCACTTCCAACACGAATAATAAAAGTCTTAGACTTCAAATATGTATGGCGGCATGGCGTATGAGTTCTATGAAAATGGGTGGTGTCGAAAGTGTTAAGGAGGTTGTATAGCATTGAGATGGCGGTCGAATATATTGACGTGTTCTAAATTCAAACACCAAAATAGTGATTAAAAGAGCTTTTTATTCACTGTTTTCAGTGAATAAAATAAGCTTTTTAGAGGGGGAATGGTATAAATATAGATACTATGTATAGTTAGAAAATGGATACTTTGAAAAAGAACATATTTCATTGAACTATTGAAAAAAACAAAGAATAAAGTTCAAATAAACGGACACGGCTTTAAAAAAAAAATGGATTTCAATTATTGCAAAACCCCCCTTGGCACCATAAACATGATGGCTTCCTCCCCTACTAACACACCATAAAACAAGGTACCTACCAATGAGTTCGACATTCAACCACGTAGCTAACGTTCATTAACTTTTTAATCTTTCTGCGCACGATCGCGTGGCTGATATTAAAAATTTCACAGCGAGATAATTTAATTTTAAATCGCTGATACGGTACCGTGTTATTCATTACAGCAGTGGTTAAAAGGGAGAATGGACCTGGCCTGCTGAGCAAGATACTTTGTTGGCTAACTTTTTTTCTAAAGGATTGGTTGAACCTGGAAGTTTTAATGGATCTGGTGTATTTTTAGGGTTCCGTGCCTATAGGGTGCCAACGGAACCTAGGCTCCACTGTCCGTTCATCTGCCACAGGGCTGTATCTTTAGAACTTCTTCTTTGCGTGTGGTTAGTGATTAACCTGGTGTAAGAGTGTTAAAGCCGCCCATGGGCCTCGGACTTCGCTACACATGCCGTCGAAAAATATCGCTCTCACCTCCTTGAAGCAAGTGATAATTATACAATACGCACATGAATCCGAAAAGTCAGAGGTGCGTGCCTTGGGTTCGAACTCGAGACCTATGACTTGGCAGTCTGACGGTCACACCACTAGGCTATCACTGGGTACTATATTAGAACTATTATTCTTTAGAACTTTAAGAACTAGACACATAAAATTATCACAGAGCGGCCTCTATATTATTTAAAAAAAACATGCGGGGCAGTCTTTGGAGACTACCGATGGAAGTGAAAACTAAGTAACGCCATCTAACGAAAATGTCAGGAATTTATGTGGCTTGCTGTCAGTAAGTCAATTCTACTCTTCCTCCGTCTTACGAATTTTCGATCAGGTCACGTGACGCCTGACGTGAGTTTAATATTTTTTACCCATGCCAATAAGTGCTCAACGCGGCTAAAGAAGATTTCACAAAAAAAAAACGTTTAAAATTAAAGGGGTTCCTCATACAATAAACGTGTTTTTTTTACAAAAATACCTACTATAACAAAATGTAATGTTAAAAAGTATAAAAAAAAATTGTGTTAAATATCTTACGGTGGTACGGAATCCCTTATGTGAGAGTTCGACTCGCGCTTAGCCGCTTTTTTCTTTTGTTCCGTTCTAGGTTCCTGTGCTGTATGGCTTAAAAGTTTAATGATCCTAGCGTTAGCGTTGCTACGGTGTAGGCTGTATTTACATTTGGTTAGTGTTAGGGACCTAATTTTATTAAGGACTGAAGTTAAAAGCAGTGGACTGTATATAAAGGAATGTAATTTGAATTCGGTACATTGAAATCTTCGTTGGTAAACGTATGGAGTGCGCGCGCGTGCCGTCATCGGAGATTAGGCTCGAAGGACTATTTGTTAGGGACCTAATTAAGGACTTAAGTTAAAGCAGTGGACTGTATATAAATGAATGTAATTTGAATAAGTTACAATAAATTGATGTTGGTAAACGTATGGACTGCTGTCTCACAACAGCAGCCGAAGATTGCTGAGCAGCCGAGTGGTCGGAGGCGCCCGAACAGTTAGTATACACACGACTTAGAAACTAGTGTTAGTACTTACATCTACCAGAATAACAACACAAACTATTCATTAATACGCCACAGTGGCATGTAGGCGTATCCAATGTCCCAATAATGGGGCTGTCCCACCTATCAGCTATAGTTTTCAGGATGCATCATATTTATTTATTACTAGCCTATGCTGTCCCACTCCTGGGCAAAGGCCTCCCTCCACTCCTTCCATCGTTCCCGAGCCCGCGCGTGCTCCTTCCAGTTTTGACGGAACCTATCCAGCTCGTCCCGCCATCTCTTACGTGGTCTGCCGCGACCCCGCCTCACGGTCTCAGGGCACCAGTTCTGTACTATTTGGGCCCACAGTTTGTCCGGCATGCGGCAGACATGTCCTGCCCAGTCACATTTAAGTTGGGCAGCCTTTTGAGCCACGTCAGCTATTTTCGTTTTGCAGCGCACTAGTGTATTTCGCCTTGTTTTTATAGTATTATACAATATAGATGCAACATATATTTTCCAACAAATTCCTTATACATAAAAACTGAAATTCTAAAAGAAAAAAAACCTCCAACATAAGAATAGCGTGAAGGGCACATCGCCGGGGGCTCGCTCGTAAAATCAGAATCGCTGACCGGCTCACACTGCACTGCGACAGTTTTTATTTTTAGGGTCCCGTAACTGTATTGGTAAAACGATTGTGTTTTCTGAGAATGGGACCGTTTTGACGATGTTCTCGTCAGCGGTTTTCGTATTGATGTTTTATTATTAGTTCGAAGTATTTTTACAACAGCATGTTTTGAAGTCTTATCCTGCCATATCCTTCCTAATATTATAAATGCGAAAGTGAGTTTGTTTGTTTGTTACCTTTCACGCTAAAACGGCTGAACGGATTTGAATGAAATTTGGCACAGAGCGAGGACATAGGTTAGTTTTCATCCTGGATTGCAGATGAAATCGTGGGCAACACCTAGTATTAAATAATGTTAGGCTATAATTTTCACACTCATAGCAACGTGTTAGAAAGTAAAAAATTTTATTTCTGTATCTTGGCAATGTCTTTATGTGTTAAATAGGCAAACCTTAAGTTTAATAGGGCTAAACAAATTTGGATGAAATTCAGCTCACAGAGGAACCATAATTATTCTGGATTAGCACATAGTATAATATGTGCTGGGGAGTTTATTGCACCACTTCTTCTTTCCAGCGAAAGCACTAGTAAGTGGTAAAGGGCGGGCGTTTGAGGGATTGTCTTATCTAACTTTGTCATTCGAAAAGTGCTGATTCTTAGCCTAGTTTCATTATATGACCTTTGATTTTGATTTTATAGGTAGTTTTTATTTGGGTAAATCAAATTGGTTGCTTGAAGGCTAGGCAGGATGATGGTGACCTCATTATCACCTGTTTTTTGTTTTTTATAGGTTGCAAGTAAATCGCAGAGCTGTGGTGGCCCAGTGGTAATGGCCCTGACTTACGAGTTGTAGGTGTGAGTTCGAACCCAGGCAGGTGCTTTACTTTGAGTAATTAATTTCAAGCAACACTGCTCTCAAAACGGCGAAGGAAAACATCGTGAGGAAACCGACATGTCCTAGAACCAAAAATTCGAAGACATGTGACATCTACCAACCCGCACTGGGCCCGAGTGGTGGATTACGGCCCACTCCCTCTCAAAGAGAAGAGGCCTGGGTCCCAGCTGAACGTTATAGGCTGATTATGAGAAGTAAATTGCAGAACGAACAGTAGTTTACCGCCTTCATTAATAGTGTGTTAGTGTTAGGTACAAGATTACGCTGCTAGCTTCATAATGAGCCACTAGGTATACACTATTTACTATTATGTGCTTCGTACGTAGGTAAATGAGCTGTAAACTAGATTATGATTTGTAATTTCAGTGCTGATTATGTGAACCCCGATATGCTTCCAGCGATCCGCAGGGCTATTACCTATCTTGCAGAAGCACTGCGATAGCAATAATTGCACAATAATCGCAATTATTGCGCAAATTGGTATTATGTATCAGCGATAGCGACACCGTAGCAAAAAAGCGATAGTGCTGCCTCTATGGAACAATCACTTAACTAAAATGTGCATTTTTCTCTACTGATCGCATGGTAATCGCGATTATTTCGTATTACGTATCGTTTTTGACAGCAGAGCAACAGTAATCGGCGAGCACATTTGGCTGTCAAATTGCGATAACCTTTTCTCTTGTCACTTTCGCTTGCTAATTACAAATTAGTCTTATAATTCGAAGAATTTTACTTAAAATTGTGTACATTTGAATCCGTCGTGTTTCGTGCGTGTGCTCGTTAGAATGAACTGAGTGTACCGTAAAAGATCGAACTATATACAAAAAAAAATTGTTTGCGTCTCTATTGAGGTATTCGGTAAGGATTGCTCGTGCTGTTCTCTTGCTTGAAGCACATGAGGTCGAGGCCAGAAGGATTGAAAGCCATAACACATCACGGTTGCGACGTAACCTGCAAGATCAAGTCAAAGCTTTGAACATAAGTATCTGACGCCGAGTTCAAAGCTCATTACAGACTTTCCAAAGAGCTATTTATGAATTTGTGCACTGAACTAAGACCGTTCATAGCACGAACGAGAAGAAGAACAAAAGTTAGTGTAGGATGTAGTGCCTATGATCATAAATGCCTGTGCTGTATTGCATAACATCTGCAACAAACATCGGTTGCCAGTAGTGAAGGTGATCTTAGCAACGAAGTCACACCACAACCACAGCAGGATGTGGGTGCTGGTATTGAACTACACCTCCTAGTTAGAGGCCGACAACAACGAGATCGCATTGTCCAAAGATTATGGTAATTCTGGAGGCTAATATGACATTTATTACATGCTATATTACCATCATAATAGTATTTTATTTACATAAATTGTGTAATAAGCTATTAGTACGGTCTACTTATATCGAGACCATACTATACTTTATTTACCACTGTTTAAGTTGATCTATATTCTGATATCCCCTTTAATTAAACAAAACCAGCCAAGTGCATGTAGGACCACGCACAACGAAGGTTTCCATATTCGGGATGAATTTATCCCAAGAACAAACTTAACATTGTAGTTGAAAAACATAATTATTATTCTCTTTTACGCACAATATTGAGAGATTTACCATGTTATTGTAAGACCGTAGACTTATTATAGATTGTCCTGTAATCTATGAGTAAAGAATCATTTTCTGTATTTTTTTCAATATTTTAGGCTCAGTAGTTTCGGAGATAGGGGTAGGTAATTACTTAATGGAAAATTTTCATAAATTTTCTCTGAAAGTAGGTATTTATTCTAAAATGATACAATAATAATATTTGAAATACTCACAATGAGCCCTTTTATTTGATACGAAAAGTAACCCTCTTATTCAAAATTCATTTATTTACATTACACGTCCGTGTTTGGGTCACGGAAATTCATGTGTACGAAATTTCAACTAAATCGGTCCAGTAGATTCGGAGCAAATTGGCTGTGACAGACGGACAGCCACACAAGTGTTCCTATAAGGGTTCCGTTTTTTTCATTCGGAGGTACGGAACCTTAAAAGCACTAGGCTAGTGTTAATATTGGGATTAGTATGTAATAAGGTGATTTCTTTATTGGGGTTCTAAAATTATGGTACAATAAAAAATCAGTACACATAGTATAGAAATAACAATTAAGTAATTTTATTATTGGCTGTATTTACAATTCTTTGATATTATATTATATTGCGCACAGGATTGGTTCCATACGAGTTTCTTGCCTGTTCTTCTCCATAGGAACCTACTACGCTTTGGAATGGGCAACTAGCTTCATCTTTCTGACTGACTGACCCCTTGACAATTCAAAAGTACCTGTAATTGGTTTATTTGAAATAAATGCTTTGAGTTGAGTTTGAGTTAGACGAGAGATGTCCTCAGGGATCAACAGCACAGGCACGAAATTTTCAAGTACCTATTTACACTATAACGTGTTTGATTTCTTGCATACGTATTGATGAGTGCTCTAGATGTTGTTCAGGGTTTGATGATGAAGCCGGAAGATGGCCTTATGAACTTCTCAAAATAATGAGATAGCAACATTGAGTTTGGATTTGCACTCATTAGCTTTGTCTTAGCCCAAAGTACCTAATATCCAGGGTCTGATGATAAAGCCGAAAGCTGATCATAAGAACTCCTCAACCAAACATGATAGTATGTTGTGTTTGGACTCATTGAATATGTATTGACAAGTGCTTTTACACTAAGTCTTGTTCAGGGTCTGATGATGGAGCTGGAAGGTGGCCACAGGAACTCCTCAACCAAACAAAAAAGCCCTTTGGCTAAAGAGATTTAAGATACTAACTAAATAGTAGTAATTTAATGTCTTTGATGACATGTGAGTGACAAATGCATTCCCTTCATAGATAATGATTCCATAGTAAAAAAATATAAAAAGTCTTTATTAACTTGTGCTAACAGTTATAAAGAGGTTCAGTTAGTTTCTATAGATAGTAATATTGTGACATTATGGACAATGAATGCGCTGATGCTCTGGCCAAAGATGCTTACTCATCAGCAGTAGCTGATCTCACCCACAATAGTCATCAGGGATAAGACTTGCTGAGCCTTGACAAGTTAATCTCCAATCTTCATGGCAGAAACAGTAAAACATAACACCACGAGAAAAAAAAGGGCAGGTTTTATTATGTAGTAGGCACTCAGAGTAATAACTAAAGCCAACCAACCATAAAGTCAAAACCTTGGTTCCTTTTACGCTAGTTGTCATTTATCGTATTCGCCTCTAGGTTTTTGTTGTACTCCCGTGTTTTTGTAACTCCTCTCTCTGTGTCTGTGAGTGCGGGTTGGCAGAGGGCAATCTGTATCACTCATCTTCTATGAATGCTCAAACAACGCCCCACCTCTATAACCATCTCCCTAAATTTTAAATCCCTCTTCCGTTTAACTTTAACTGCTAACACATACTTCTCCTGAACTGCTCGTAGCGCTGATGACTTTTATCCGCCACAATTACATAAAATCTATGTACATACCTATATAAAAATGAATCTCTATTTTTCAGCCGTTCTCAAGTTGGATAATTATTTTTTTGTTGTGTTCGTTAAGCTTCGTGCAGACCAGCGCGTCAGTTTTCCACTTAAACAAACATCAACTTTATGCAATAGTGTAAATAAAGTTGATTTTAGACCGACTATTATTGTTGAAAAAGTCATAAAAAATATGAAGTTGTAGCGCAAACTGAACCTTATGGGTAGGCATTACAGTTGTTTTTCCTAAAACTCGTGTTTGATTACATGTTTGGCAAAAGATTTGCGAACGCAGATTAGGTATTTATGCAAGTAGGTAGGTATGCGAGTAGGTAGGTAGGTATGTATGTAAATATGTAGGCAGGTAGGTAGGTATGTATCTAGGTAGGTGTAGGTAGGCAGGTATGTAGGTGTAGGTATGTAGGTAAATAGGGTAGGCTAGGTAGATAGGTAGGTGCTCCGTAGATTAGTAATTAGTGCTACCCGTGTGAAGCCGGGGCGGGCAGCTAGTTATACCTAAATAAATTATTCTGTCTGTGTGGTGTGGTTTATTTTTGAATCATGCAAACTTTTTTTTTCCATGATAAGAGCATTTTAGTCATTGGCTGGCAGAATGGTCGACATCGATTATGCTTGCCATTTTTAAGACCATAGACTTCTTATAGGTTTTCCTGTAATCTATGAGTAAAGAATCATTTTCTGTATTTTTTTCAATATTCTAGGTAGTTTCGGAGATACGGGGGGGGGGGGGGGGGGGGAATGGTAAAATTTCATAAATTTTCTTTAAAACTAGGTATTCATTTTAAAACGATTGAATACAAATATTTGAAATACTCACAATAAGCCCTTTCATTTGATACAAAAAGTGACCCCCTTTTTCAAAATTCATTTATTTACGTTACACGTCCGTATTTGGGTCACGAAAATTCATGTGTACGAAATTTCAACTAAATTGGTCCATTACATTCGGAGCAAATTGGCTGTGACAGACGGACAGACATACAAGTGTTCCTATAAGGGTTCCGTTATTTTTTTCATTCGGAGGTACGGAACCTTAAAAACACTAGGCTAGAGAAATACTTAATGTTAATATTGGGATTAGTGTGTAAGGTGAATTCTTTATTGGGGTTCTAAAATTATGGTTCTTTACAATAAAAAATCGGTACATAGTATAAAATAAACATTTACTTAATCATTTTATTAGTGGCCGTATTTATGCAAAATGATGATATTATAACTATTATATTCGCATTCATACACCTGTCTGCTGCGCCCAGGATTGGTTCCATACGAGAGATGTCCTCAGTGGTCAACAGAACAGGCACGAAAGTTTCTAGTACCTACTTACACTAAATAGCCCCCTCGTGTTTGATTTCTTGCATATGTATTGATGAGTGCTCTAGATGGTGTTCAGGGTCTGATGATAAAGCCGGAAGCTGATCATAGGAACTATTCAACCAAACATGATAGTATCATTGTGTTTGGACTCATTGAATATGTATTGACAAGTGCTTTTACACTAAGTCGTGTTCAGGGTCTGATGATGCAGCCGGAAGCCCTAGGAACTCCTCAACCAAACAAGATATCCCTTCGGGTAAAGATATTTAAGATACTATATTATTAGTAGTAATTTAATGTCTTTGATGACATGTGATTGACAAATGCATTCCCTTCATAGATAATGATTCCGTTGTTTAAAAAATTTAAAAGTCTTTATTAACTTGTGCTAGCAGTTATAAAGAGGTTCCATTCGTTTGGATAGATAGTCATTGTGGCATTAAGGACACTGAATGCGCTGATGCTCTTGCCAAAGATGCTTGCTCATCAGCAATAGCTGATCTCACCCACAATAGTCATCAGGGGTATGACTTGCTGAGCCTTCCACAAGTTAAGCTTTAATCTTCATGGCAGGAACAGTGGAACAACACCAGTAGAATAAAGGGCGGGTTTCTCTTGTTTTTTTGATCGCACACTAACGCCATGTTGTTAGATGTATAGAGTACTTCCATACAAACAATAGTTGCCGATAGTAACAATAGGTACATACCGTTAAATCCGTCTCGAGTGAAGCCAATTAAGAAATTATCTGTTGCACTTTTTGCATGGAACATCATTCCATTCTGTATCTAAAGAAACTCATGTTATTTTCTTTTTTATTGATAAAATAGTTACATGGAAGATTAAAGACAAGATTAAAGCTAAACTTGTGGAAGGCTCAGCAATGTTACGACATTGCTATAATGAAATATGACTTAGAAAAAAGAATGAAAGAAAATACATTTTATATAGCACAGACAAAAAGGCACACAGCACAACATAATTATAACAGAAGTAAAAAAAGAGATAATTAAAAGGAAAACAAATAAAAAGTATAAAATAATAATTTAACAGGAATGTGTGCCTCGCGGCTGCGCCAAATAGGCCCAGTTCAGCAAAAATGCCAGACAACTAATGCCTGACGCTGGTTTTCAACTGGACCTGGCGTGTGAGGTGACGGATGTAAATCAGTTTTATACTGCAGTGTGCGTGTATGTTAACTTAAATAAAATAAATGAGTGTAAGATAATAATAATATGTAAATATTTAAAAATATTAACTATATGTATAAGAATGAATAAACGGAATAATAATATCAAGTAATTTGATTAATACTGCAAAATGTGTCTGTATATATACTTAAATACTTAAAATATACCAGTGTAACAATAATTAATAATATTTCAATACAATATTGTGTGATATCAGATAAATTGCAAAACAACAAAATAAAAACAAAAACATTGCCGACAAATCACTGAAACATACTTAAAGTAGGTAGGTACATATATCATATAATTGAGACATTAAGTGTGACCATATCCAGCTTCCGTTGCGCATCTATGAGGTACTGTCGCAAGCGTCGTCTAAAAGCACCTATAACTCTTATCGGTGGTGGCAGGTCGTTCCATATTTTGGAGGCCGCATAACGTAAACTGCCTCTGAAAGCGGCTGTACCCTGAGACTGAGTCGAGCATTGTTGCGAGCATTGCCTTCTCCCGCATTCCCGTCTACTCGTAACCCAACTCAATTTGTTGTATAAGTAGTCCGATTTCTGATATCTAACCACTCCGAACAGAAGGCAAGCCAAATGGAGTTTGCGTCTGGACTTCATTTTTAGAGTACTTGATATCGCACTATGGCTCTTACTCTTTCGCCAACGTGACGTAACTTGAGTCCAGATTAGAGTTTAAACTATTAAATAGACAAGATAAGGGCGTAAGAAGCATAATAAAATCCTCACGACATTTTTACCGTGAAGTGTAACTTGTTGTCACACTATGCCACTTAGGCCAATATGATGCAACTTGAGTATATTGGACTCAGTTTGTACTATGAAATAAATAGTATAGGACCATTAAAAGTAGCTCATATATTCAGTTTTCCTCATTAAATACGTGTTATAGATTAGGGCGCATATCTCAAGACGGTTGTACTTTAGAGCTGAGCTGCCAACTATTGTTTGTGTGGAAGTGCCTCTACACATCTAACAAGGTGGCGTTAGTGTGCGATCACACGATAACACATTCTGCTCATGAACTGCTTGTAGCGCTGATTACTTTCATCCGCCACAATAATATAAAATTATCAATAAATATTCTGTCTGAGTTTTTTTTTAAATCATGCAAACTTGTTTTTTCAATGCTAAGTGCATTTTAGACATTGGCTGGCAGAATAGTCGACAACGGCTTTGCTTGACAAAAATAGAATAACATAGACAAATAACATTGACACTAAATTGACTTTATAAGATTAGTTCCGAAGACTACTACTTAATTGTTTTTGGCGCTAGTTAGCAACAGCGAGCGATTTGCAAACGATCTAATAGGTAATACCGTAGGTAATACCGACTTTTATGACGTTTAGCGATTGATCGCGCAGTGAACTTGCGATGTCTGCGCAATAATTGCTGATTGCTATTTTTAGGTAATCAGCCTGCCGGTATCATGATGCCTAACTGCGTTGCTAAATGTATTGTGTATTTCATCGGCTTCTCATTAACGGCCTATTTGCGTACCTAGTATTATACCTAGAGATGGGCAAATGCCCGGGCATTTTGGGCAAATTGGGAAAATTCCTAATAAGTGCCCATAAATTCCTGCCCTTGGGCATTTATCGGGGCATATATTTTTTGTTTCAGAATTAATTGACGAAATTGATATTGGTGCCGCTTCTCTTGTACACCGACCGAAGTGAACTAAACTAACTAAACTATCACTAAAATTCCTTACTTTTGGCTATGCCAGGTGTTTCATATGGAAATTTTCACTTTTTGTATGGAAAATATAATAAAAAATATTACGAACATGTTCAGTTATAGGGGTATAAGATAAGGGTATCATAAAGGGTGTCGAAATTTTCATTATTTTTGCGATAGGACGCACCATTTTCGAGATATGAGCAAAAGAAAGAAAACAAATACAGTACTGTTTTTGCACCTGAAGTCGAAGTGTTGGTGTGAATTTTAGTTCATGACAATTAATTTTATTCCACTCCTTTTTAATCGCGTTTAAAAATAGTCAGATTTAGTTGGATACACCAAATTTTTTGGTGAATAACGTCAAATTCAGAATAGCTAAATTACCATTTTCACTAAACTAATAACTCATTGCAATCTTAGTGCTGTCAAACTAAAATATAGTTAAGTTGTGTCACTTTAGTCTATTTCAGAATGGGAAATCCTCGTTTGACATGAGTTTACAGGACTAAACTAAATTTTGGTGATTTTTTGTCTAGTTTAGAGGCATTTCTGACAAGAGAATCGGCACCAATGTTATTATTTTAAAATAAAAATGTGTTCAATCATTGACATTTCTTCTTCTATTTCTTTAATAAGTAGGTACTATTTTACATGAAGAACTATATTAAATCACGTTTTACGAACCCATATTTTTATGCCCTGCGATTGGGCATTTATTGGAAAGTTATAAATTTATGCCCTGCCGGGCAGAAACACATTGCCCATCTCTAATTATACCTAATCATCATTTTGACAAATCAACGATGCACAGTCCGGGAAAATTATTGATTGGCAAATTGACTATGAACTTAGCTTGGCCGTAAACTCGAATCTCAACAAGGAAAGGCCAAAACACGGCAGATTAGCATGGTATTTCAATCTGCTTAGGAATTAATTTGCCTCGCTTATCATTGCGTCGATCTAGTTGTCAAGCTAATAATTAAATAATAGTTAGCCATAGATTTAATTTTATTCTATTATTAAAAAGTAAATCTTCTATCTTTTTCGTGTGGTGAGTGACTAAACGCAGAGCAGCGGTGGCCCAGTGGTAACGGCTCCGACTTACGAGTTGTAGGTCGTGGGACGAACCCAAGCAGGCGCTTTACATTGTGTAAATAATTTCATCACCACTGCTCTCAAAACGGTGAAGGAAAACATCGTGAGGAAACCGGCATGTCTTAGAACCAAAAAATTCGAAGACATGTGACATCTACCAACCCGCACTGGGCCCGCGTGGTAGATAACAGCCCACTCCCTCTCACAGAGAGGAGGCCTGTGTCCCAGCAGTGGGAACATTAATAGGCTGATGATGATGATGATGATGATGAGTGACTAACCTGGTGTCAGAGTTTTAAAGCCGCCCATGGGCCTCTGACTTGGCATCACATCCGTCGATAAATATCTCTCAGGCATGCCGGTTTCCTCACGATGCTTTTCTTCGCCATTTTTGAAGCCAGTGATCATTATACAATACGCACATGAATCTGAAAAGTCAGAGGTGCGTGACTTGCGTTCGAACTCGTCACGCCACTAGGTTATCATTTCCAGTTTAACCGGATGCAGCTGAATACCAGTATTTTACATGAAGCGACTGCGTATCTGACCTCCACAACCCAGTTACCGGGTAATACGATACCCTTGGTAAGACTGGTTATCAGACTTTTGGGCTTCTAACTACCCGTAATGACTGAATTTGAATTTGTGTCTAAAAAATCACTTTTATGGTAGTTAGGTATAAAAAAAAGCTCGCAAGCATTGGACACTTTCAAAACTGCTATAGTACGGTACAGCACCCATCGAACTCAACACTTCACACTTGCTTCAACCTTTTTTATTCTGTGAACTATCAGTGCCAAACTTTTGAAGCTCGGAACACATTCCGCTGTACCCCGGCGGGGTAGGCAGAACTCTTGGCTGTCAGTACAAAGTCACATGAGCGACGTGAAACTTTTATACGATAGACTAGCCCGCGGGCTTGTAAGGAAAAGTAAGAAGTATTTTGTTTTTGAGTGAGTATGAAAAGTAAGTATTAAGTAAGAGTGTAATAAATACATACTTAGTATTAAAGAGAAAGTGCAACCTACAGTGGATTGCTCTTTTTAAGATTAAAAATTACTTCCTTAGTCGTTTTTCAAATAACACCTAGGTATATTTAATTGATATTAGTACAAATTGATCTTGGTGAAAAGGTACAAGGCAGGTGACTGGAAACACCGGGAGGGGACGCCCTCATCATCATCATCATCATCATCAGCCTATTAATGTTCCCACTGCTGGGACACAGGCCTCCTCTCTGTGAGAGGGAGAGTGGGCTGTAATCTACCACGCGGGCCCAGTGCGGTTTGGTAGATGTCATAATTATGTCTTCGAATTTTTTGGTTCTAAGACATGCCGGTTTCCTCACGATGTTTTCCTTCACCTTTTTGAGCGCAGTGGTGATGAAATTATTTACACAAATTAAAGCGCCTACTTGGGTTCGAACCCACGACCTACAACTCGTAAGTCGGGGCCGTTACCACTGGGCCACCACTGCTCTCTAGTCGGGGCCGTTACCACTGGGCCAGGGGACGCCCTAGAAGGACATAAATATTATAGTGACTGTATTGGTGCGTAGTACTCGCAACCGGCGTGCGTGTATGACCAGATGTATGAACGTAAACGAAGCTAAAGGAGTATGTAAGGATCGGAGCAGGTGGTGATCTCTAGTTTCTGTCTACCCCCATGAGAAGAAGGCGTGAGTGTATGTACAGACATACACTCACGCCTTCTTTTCATGGGGGTCAGATCACATACATACAGATGTATGTGATCTTGGTGAACTCTAGAATGGTCTAGGTTTTTTAAGAACGACATTAAACAGCTGGTAACTCACAATTATTATATCTAGGACTTCTATTTATTAATTCACCATTTTAATATGACATAATTTAATACGACTACTGGATACTTCAACTGAATGGTTAAAATGGTTTTCCAATTTAATAATTTTGTAATATTTATTGCTATTCAGCATGGTATTTTGATAGTGGATTGTAATTTATGTATAAAATTTTACATGCCCAAAGTGATGGCAGAGCATGAAGAACATTATCAAAACATGTATGGAATCTATACATGTTTTTAAAATGTTCTCCATGGTCTGCCGTCTGTTATTTTTAAATAAAAAAATATTATTAATTCAAATCATTAATTTTTTGCCAAAATGCTACCCATGTTGGCAAAAAATAAATGACGGGGGAGTCGGCCACAGGTGCTTCGACCACTGGGGGCCTAAGCCACGGACCCGATTTGAATTGATAATATTTGTTTTCGGGTAAGAATAAAAACTTCAGTACTTTCGCAGCGGTTTTCGTCTATTTTCTACCTAATTTTATATCCATAACGTTTTAATTCTAACATTCCCATTCAATGACGGTATATTTTTGTATAAAAACATTTGTAAGGTACAAAAAAACCTTAGAAAAATATTCAATGGGAAAGAGAACGTTTTCGTCTTCGTTATCCCATGGGATATTATTTGAAATGTAGTCAATATCTGTCGCGTCCCTCTCAAGGTACCACTTGCTTTGATATTGATGCTTTTGATGTACCTTCAAGGATTGTTTTTCTATGAAAAACCCCAGATATTTTACATAATAATGCAAGTAGATTATTGGAGTACAGTTCGCATGAAAAGTAAGTATGTGATGATTGGTTAGGGGTCGATTCATTCAGACCTAGAGTCGGAGCGCAGCGAAGCGTCAGTAATCGCGAAGCACCAATTAGCGCTGGTTGCTCGCAGAATGCTCGCGAATTCTCGCGTCTTTTTTATCTCGATAGAAATATGTGCATTACGTTGTAGATATATGGGTGAATATGCTATGTTATTTTTTAGATTAACTCTTTGCTGCGCTTCGACTCTGCGCTTATGAATTGACACTTATAGAGTTTTATCACCGATCACACTTTAATTATACACATAAGATAACATAAGGAACCACTTCGGATTATAACTCGTCACTTTTATATAGTAGGTATTTTTTTTTTGGGTAGAATAGACCCTTTTTAGTGAATTTTTGAAAACCGCAAAGTGCGCAAAACCATAGGCGCCGAGAAAAAAATCGCCAAAATCGCCAAAAGCTTCTTTGGCGATTTTTCTCGGCGCCTAAGTTGCTTCTGCATCGTCTCCGGCGCAGCGGGAAGCCTAGTGCAACCCCTTGCTCCTAGTTGCTCTCCCTCCGCGCCTCCGGTTTTTATATACACTCTAGGGTAGGAGCCAAAAGACTACGTAAAGTCGGGGTGCCCCGATTCGGTTTGCAAAATTTCAAAAACTTACACTAATACTACTAAAAACCTTTAAAATACGCTGTCACTTTGTCTGAACGCAAAACGGAAACACCTACAAGTGAAATTTGTACATTATATACGGTAAAATGTCCATTTTATTTAATAATATGTTGAATTTTGCGAAACTTTAAGATTTTTTTTCTCAAAAACTTGCGCAGTGTAATAGTTTGCAAAAGTGTTTTACATAACGATATCTATTCAATTCAATTCAATTCAATAATCATAAATAATCTCTCTTCACAAAGTTGACTTAGAGTTAATGCGTACAAAAAAGTCTCAGCTGTATTCCACCTTTGTGAGAGACTGGTGCCTGATATAGGTTTTTGGGATCTATACACTCTAAAATTGTGAAGCTTCGCACGCGCGGGTTATAATTCGAAGTGGAGCCTAACATAATATCACGCCTTGTTTCCCCGAAGAGTTCGGCAGAGGTGTACCCATGGAAGGTAAACTCACATTTCGCCAGTTATGTTTAAGTCCCATGTAATAGGGGGCGAGCCTATTGCCATCAACCGGGTACCAATCATATATAATTTTTTATTTGAAAATCCCAAACTAACTACAGAAAAATCTAAATTGAAACACAGGACGTCTGACGGGTCAGCTAGTAATATTTATATTCAATAATTAATTCTATAATATCCCGAGCTCCTTACTTCGTTTTTACCAAATTAATCTTCACACACACATCCAAACCATGCAAAATTACCCACCTTAAGAAAATCCCCATTCACGACACCAATATTTCTCCAGAACAAACAAAACTTTTAAAACTGGACCCCTCATTTTCAAACATCTTCCTCCAAACCGCGGCTCTATAGCGAATTGGTGGTTTTAAATCCGGATCAAACTGGATTTTACGAGCCGGTTAAGATAAACCGGGGGTTACCGATGCTTAATAGTAATGGGTTCGGAGCTGGAGCTTTGAATTTTAATTTATTGTTCACCATGAGATTAGGCTTATGAAAATTGTGGTGAATAGGCTGGTTTGAAGCTAACGATTTGTATACGACATTGGGCGCTATTGTTTTAAATTAAAAAAAAATATTTGTTGATATTATTTTGTGCCTAATAGGGATGATGCCTGGGTCAAAAAAAAAATCCTATTTAGTCCGTCAGTCAGATAATAAAAAAAATAATCGACATGTATTTTTTGCTTTATCATTATAATAAAAAAATACTTAGATAAAACGCATTATACTCGTACAAGGTGGAGACGACAATACAACAAAAAAATTAACGGCGTGTTCCTAATGACGTTCCCATTCTGTATACAAAAATTTTATTGAAAATATTCAATAGTTTAATCAATATAGCTCGGCAAAATCCATAGTCGGCTCGGGTTATTTTGTTTATCCACCCCAAAAATCCACCCTAAGGTAGATATTTGGAAACGTTTTCCCGAGAATCCACTCTAGGCCTAGTTGGATAAACGGATTTTATAGGCTTAGGGTGGCTATGGCATACACTAAATTTAATTTGTTTGAAAAACTCATTTTTTAATTTCGAAGCTAGGATTTATTTGACAGTTCCAAAATACTCTTATGCTTATGTAGTGCCAGTGTTTTCATTTATTGTTGTATTGTAGTCTCCACATTGTAGTTGGGGAGTGGAGGTCGCTACGTCACAAGTACGTATAAAATCTACATACTCGTGACGTCATGGCGTCATGGCACATTTTAACTCAATGTATTGCCGTAATCTTTAGTCATAGTAAAAAAAGAAAAAACATGTGTCTAACATTTTTTAATAATCTACAAGAGGGACAAAAAACATATTTTTAGTCATCGTCCCTATTCCGAATGTTTTTGAATACTTAATAATAATATATAAGTATGTTTAATAATGATAGTAATGTTGCTTAGTGAATGGAATGCTTTTTCTTTTTATGTTTGTTTAACTTATTTTTTATTTTTGTATTTGTAAGTAAACATATTATATTAAATAATTTTGCAAGCCATAAGGCAAAAAGTATCGGGACTCACATCAAAATAACCATCATATCTGTATACTTACCTACATTATTAGCAAATAAATTATTTCTAATTTCTATAATTTCTAACGTGACACTACGATATTTTTTTTTGCCCTCTGTTAACATACTATGACATAACCCTTACTTGGTAGTTGGGTAATAAAATAGTATTTTATTCAAAATAAAATAGCATTAATTCAGTGATAAAAAACACAGCATCATCCGACTTAAATCCTACAAACAGGCGACGACAGGAGCTAGCACTTCGAAAGTGCAATTTGCGATCTGTTCCCCACTCCTAATTGCTCCCTTAAGTGTCTAGTTAGGTTCCCCTAGAGTCTAGGATAAGACAAAACACACTATTAGATTTGTAGCGAGAAATGCGAGAAAAGGTTGCAATGTTTTGTTGAAATAAAATAAAATGCCTAGCTTCGGTGGGTACGGCTTTTGCTCTACGAATACAGAGGAGCAAACATTTTTTTTAACGGAAGACTTAGAGTATACCAAATATATTCAAATTGACATACATATACAGGATCAAGTTAAATTAGGTAACTAGCGAAACTTCGACGTGGCAGAGACATCGACGCGAAAACTGATACTAACAACGCAGGGGGTTCAGAATTATGTACTGAATCCATGGTAACCGGCTTCGCGTCGATGTCTCTGACAACATGTATGTCAAAAAACAAAAAAAAACTTAATTTCAAGTAACTACAGCTGACTATGGGACCACTTCCGTTGGTGTAGGTTACTTGAAATTATGAGTTTCTATTTCGTTTTCTTTGTCTTATATCGATACCCATCCCATCTACGGAGTTTCGTCAGCTAATTTAAATTGACCCTGTAAAGTTAATACTATACAGATAAAAGACACACACGTAAGTGTGTTCCTAGCCTTAACGCGCGCCTCAACGTTAATATTCTCATATATTAAAAGATACTTTGCTTAATAAAAACAGTGTATTTATTCAGTATACGGAATGCTCAAGGCATTTATATAAGGCCCCGTTCACAGGCACTAACGATGCGACTTGGGTCAGACCGCGTCTTATTTAAGGCGACGATAACCGATTTTTATTGATTTTATACTAAAGATTACGTCTAAACGAGTTGTGTGAATGTTACATAAGAGCATTTTCTTAATAACTTAATACATAATATATCAATATTTTAGATTATGTTTATATTACACAGTGAAATGAATGTTTTCTCCGTAGTCGCTGTAGCAAGATGCGTGTCGCTAAAGCGTGTTGCCCGTAGCCACGGGTTTACAGAGAGCTCTAAAATATCGTAGCCGTTTGCCTTGATCGACAGAAAAGTGAAGCACATTTTTTTAATATTTGCAGCACGTAGTTCATATTAACATGGCGTCTGCCTTTAGGTAGTACGGACAGAATAAAAATAAGTGTTTGAACTGATCAAATACTACTTCGGAAACAAGACTTTTTTAATATTTCCTAAATGGTATATGGTGGTTTTGTTGGTACGGCTACATTTTGTGTCATTGAAAGAAAAAGCATTAAAATAGTTTGGAAAATCCAAAAGTGCACGCCTCATACATAACACTCATTCATAAACGAAAAAAAAATTCAAAACATAGTTTCTAACAAAAATAAACAATTTATAACTTTCGAAGTGTATACAGTGCCGCGAGTTTCTTGTGGCACTCTAGTGTCACTGCCTCGGCCCGGCTAGGGTGCCGTGAGCGTTGCATTGTCACTGTCACTTGTTATTTAGGTTAGGTTAGGTTAGAACTGTGACCACACAACGCACGAGCCGAGCGAGCGTAGCGAGCGGTGCCGCGGTAGCGGCCGGCGAAGTGCCAGGGTCCGTTTAGGCACAAGAGAATGTAATGTTTTGGAAATGTGGTGTTTTACAGCGATCTAACCTCGACAATCAAACAAAATACCAAGTGACGTGACTTAGTGACAGTGACAATGACAATCCAATGCTTGCAGCACTTTAGCCGGGCCGAGGCGGTATTACTAGGGTGCCTGTAGTGGCACTTTATCCGATAGGGATAGAGTGCCAATGGTGGCACTCTATACACTGACTATAACTATAACTTTTCATGAAATCGTAATGTCAAAGACTGACAAAGATATTTACTTGGCGGTTGCTAGGCAACTTAAGTCAAAGGCTGGAAATATTTAGATAAAGATATTATATTTTAGTTAGTATATTGCACGACTCTTAATGCGAAGCATTAGAGTGTGCTCTACGATCGAAAAATTATTTTTGCCCCATTTCTGTAACTGTTTTTATTGTTACACTCCTGCTAGTACACAGAACCTACTTAATTTATATTATTAATTATAATTAAACTACTTTGAATAAAAGAGCCATTTTCAATAGGGTTCCTTCTACGGCTGAAACAAATGTATGAAAAAAAAATTGACTCAATTAATTGATTTTATCGCAAGCTACAATGTTTTCAGGGTTCATAAATTGACGGACAGGAATTTTTTTTCAACTATTTTGATGCTTTTTCCATTTCTGCTGCATTAAATCAATTGTTAAAAAGTACAGTATTAATCTCCATTTAATCATCTATAAAATGGTATAAAAATTAAGTAGGTTCTGTGTACTAGCAGGAGTGTAACAATAAAAACAGTTACAGAAATGGGGCAAAACATTTTTTTCGATCGTAGAGCACACTCTAATGCTTCGCATTAAGAGTCGTGCAATACTCTTGGATTAAATTCCTTAACCTATCGCATACACTCATTCGTGTTCACATTCACACTCATTCATACACCCTCACTCTCACTCACATACTCGTATGCCTGCGTGAGTGCAGCATGTTTACGAGTATCTTTAACTCGCCCTCTTTTTACACGACTGCCCAAAAAGGAGTGTAATGTGTTCAGGGTTCATGTACTCGTATGTATGCGAGTTTCTTTGTTCCACCATAACTTTTAAATGCCTGAACAGATTTGGATGTATGAGATATCGTTAGAATCCTTACATCATCCCGAGTGACATAGGCTAGGCTAGGAAATAAAATTGTTACTGCAGCCGGGGGACTGTTCCGTGGAACACTTTTTAATCTAAGAGGTCCCCCGACTGCAGTAACAATTTTATTTATCTGTTTAGTCAGAGAGTAAATGAGTGACTTCTCGCTTTATATACAGATTAACTAATACAGCTTGTTTTTTTACTTTTTAGTTCTTTTATGGCAGGGCAGTAGTGTTTTTTTTTTTTTATGTTATTATTTTCTTTAGTAAATAACTACATTTAAAACAACTAAATAATACTTATTCAAGTTACGGAAGAGCGGAGTCTCCTAACACAGGTTTATTTGCTATAAAAGGAGGTTTCAAGTTAAGGTTTAACTTGTTAAAATAATAAAGCTTTTTTTCATTTTCACTTTCATGCTCAAGCAATTTCCTATCACCAATGCAAACATCAACTTACATTCCTGTACACATGGGCGTCGCCAAGGGGGGGCAGGGCAGGGGCCCCCTAGAGATCCAAAAAAAAATTCACACGGCATTTTAATGACGTAACGGATCAGACGTAATTCGTATCTATGTATTGGTGGTAGGCCCAGTCATAATACCTATTAGGTTTCAGCTCTACAGTTCTGAATAGTTATGCGAAAAACGTCCCGAAAGGTCCGTTTCCAATCCACACATTGAAAATGGAAATTATTATTTTTCTCAGTTCCTATTGGGACTACCGAGTTGAAACTAATACTATACTATACTATAAACTAATTTGTCAAAAATGAAATGTCTAACAGCATCAATTTTGGCCCCATTGTGCGCCGTAGAGGTAAAACTCGCACTACAAGTGTAAAGCTTCATGTGCTCTTGATTCTTGACTCTACCTACAAATCTTTTCCCATCCTCCTTATCAACTTGCCCCCCCCTGGGCTATCGGCTGGCGACGCCCTTGCCTGTATATAATATAAATACGTCAATACGTCGCCCTGCCTTTATTAGTCTGCTAGCACACAAGCCAAGCTATACGATATCTATAAATAATAGCTTGCCAACCGCAACACACAGGCGCCATGTTTGAACAAGGAACGGTGTTCCATGGGAAATATTAATTTATTCACGGCTTGAAATATGGAGATCGGTTTATGGAGTTAATATTTATTAGACCAAAGATTCATTATTGGTACTGATTAAGGTCGGTGGATGTAGGGTTTAACAGATGGGCTTCTGGTTAATTAATAACAGCCGCACGGGTCGGTCGGGAGCATTGGTGGCCTAGCAGTAACGGCCGCGACTTCTAGGTTGTAGATTCGAACCCAGGCAGGCGCTTTACTTTCATCACCACTGCTGTCGAAACTGTGAAGGAAAATATCGGGAGGAAACCGGCATGTCATAGAATAAAATATTCGAAGACATGTGACATCTACCAACCCGCACTGGGTCCGCGTGGTGAATTACGGCCCACTTTCTCTAACCGAGAGGAGGCCTGTGTCCCAGCAGTGGGAACATTACAAGTTGATTATGACTTGATCGAAGGATAAACTACGCTTGCCAAGGTCGGTCTATGGATGGGTCCAGTACATATATATCAAGACCACTCCGTGCCCCGAAAAGCACGTTAAATTTATTTATTTTTGTACGGATCAGGTATATTAGGTATAAATAAAATAATTCCATGTTAACAGAGAAAAATGACAAAGGATATTATGATGACAGGTATGATATAAACAAAAGAGTAAATAAAAATAAATCGGTCAAGTGCGAGTCGGACTCGCACACGAAGGGTTCCATACCATGTCGTACAAGATTTAACACTATGCATTTTTGTAATACTTTCGTAAAGGTAACAACAGAGGCGCTATAAAAAAACATAAAGATTTGTAAAGAAGTTGTCTAATTTTAATGAAAAAATTTTGTTGTGTTAAATTAAAGGTGTAGAAGTCTATTTCATTTATTTTAGTAACACGCACTAAATTCAAAGTTATTTATTTGCTACTAACATAGTATTAGTAGGTATAAATAGGTATATGTGTTGTAACAGTAACTGGGTTGTGGAGGTCAGATAGGCAGTCGCTCCATGTAAAATACTGGTATTCAGCTGCAACCGGTAAGACTGGAAGCCGACCCCAAGATAGTTGGGAAAAAGGCTAGGAAGATTGATTGATTGAAATAGGTATATGTGGTAGGTAAGCAGGTAGATATGTAGGGTAGGTAGGTTAGGTTAGGTAGCAGTTAGGGTAGGTAGGTAGGGTAGGTAATTAGGTAGAAATATGTAATTAGGAAAGGTAGGTGCGCCGTAGATAAGTACTTAGTGCTAACCGTGCGAAGCCGGGCCGGGAAAAGCTAGTTACTTATAAATAAAAGGATTTCTCTTGCTACATCAGACTATATTGTACAATATAGAATGTAAGTAGTACGCCAAATTTTAATTACAACATTCCGTCAATACAGGTATTACGTTATTTTTGATAGTCATAATTCAAATTCAAAAGTCATTTATTCAAACTAGGCTAATTACATAAGACAGTCCCCCAAAAACGCCCGCCCTTCACCACTTCCTAGTGCTTTTGCTGGAAAGAAGAAGCGGCGCAACAAACTCGCTAGCAGCGCAGCTGTCTGTTCAGTTACGAAAAAAAACTTGATTCTATACAATAGTATGCAAATATTTTACATTACTCAACACAAAACATTAAATAAAATATATTTGCCATAATGACAGCTAGCACACGCCAATGTACCAACAAAAAAAAATATCGAAATCTAAACTCAAGCGAAAATAAAAATTGTTTTTACACATCCCATTGGACTATGAGAGTGAGGGAAGAGAGAGTGCACTCGTGTCTGCGCATACACTTGTGCACTATAATATCTCCCACGCCGAAGGCTAGTCTCCATTGAGATTGGCCGCCGTGGCTGAATATTTTTACACAAATAAGTTTTCTCAATATGAAATTGTATCCACAACGGTTTAAGGTAACTGAATAGTACCCTGTACCACCATTCATTTCAATGTTACTGAATATTATTGTCTATTGGAGTGTAGTATTAACATGAGGTACGAGTACACACATCAACACGGCAACACCGTCTAGGGATACTTTGAAAAAAGTCGATAAAGTTCTTAAACTCAAAAAATACTGGCCGGTTTTAAAATCTTTTGAAGAGAGCTTATTTTGTAGACCTTTTTGGATGATCGAAATTTAAATGATCGAAATAGTATATGCTGCCATGATAGTAGGTACTTACTAATTCCATGTCATTACTCCGACTAGTAAATAGTTATCTGTGGAATTTATATCGCATAATATTAGCATGAAATACAAAATATTATTTTTAAGTTGCAGTAAATCGCCCATATTATATAAAATACGTTATTAATCGGCGTTTTTAGTATTTGTTGATTATAAATAGTATATGGTACATGATACACACAAGTTTCAAATTCCTAATTTGTTTAGTTGTTGAGATAGAGCTCGTACAAAAATGGTCTAAAACAGACAACTTCTACGGCCCCCTAATTCATCATTTTTGAAGATAAAAACAAATAAAAATTATATTTATTTTCTACTTGATGAGTTCTAGACAATGATACCTCACATGCCAGGGACAGATTATTTTTTTTTCAAAATTTAATTTTATTGTATGGCGACCCCCCTTTATTTTTTAATTTTATTATTTGTTGCTCTTGCGGCAATAGAAATGCACAATCTGTGAAATTTTCAACTGCCTACCTATTACGGTTCATGAGATAGAGCTCGCTGACAGACAGACGGACAGCGGAGGCTTATGAATAGGGTTCCGTTTGTCACCCTTCGGGTACGGAACCCTAAAAACGGAAAAATATAAAGTAAATGACGTCACACGCGCGTTGTAAGCTCGTCTTTCAACGGCCATAATTATCTCACAGGTGACAAAATACATTTTTCAAAGAAACTGGGAACCAAGAACAATTCAACCTCATAATACCAGACCGTGTCCCATTAATAAACAACAACAAAATCAGAGTAGGTGTTTATAAGATAGTCTGCGCGCGAATGAAATCGGCACTAATAAGTATGCCGCCATCTTGTCATTTATCAAATCAAATTAAGTTTACAATTAGTTAATTAATTAATATTAATATAAGGTACACGCAAGATAAGTACCTACTCAAACTTTAGTATTTTAAGTAACTTCAAAAACCGATAGATTTAATGTTTAGTTTTTATTTTCACATCTCAAATAATTTAAAAAAATCTTCAAATAAATAAAATACCCAGATTTAATACTCTTCAGTACACACTTACATGCCATGTACATCACCCGGGCAATATCCTATCCGGATGTACGGAATGTGGGCCTAATGAACCGGGTAACGGGCAAGGAATGGAGTTCAATAATAAATGTCTGTACGCCTGACTGGCGTAAGTGCGGGTTTCAAGACGTGATTTCGGTAAAGAAATGTGTGGATCTTAGACTATTCTGTTGTTCTTGTTCAAACGGATGAATTTGAATGTAAATGTCGATCGATTTTTTGCGGTTTTGGATGTAATTACAGATTTGCTCGATTTTGACTATCGTTAGAGTCTTTATTTTTATTTCGAAATGGGCCTGCTGCTTTGGACCTCAATCTCCATCGATCGATGAAGTCTACGATGAAGTCTTTATCATTCGATATGCTGAATTTTCACGACCAAGTATCTTATTTTGATCTTGTGATCTTGGTACTTACACATTTATGTAATAACTACTCGTTTTTGCAGCAAATCTATAGGCACCTTTACGCAACTGCAGTTAGAAATTATAAGTGGGAATTAATAATGTCATCGACGGTAACATTTTTATATCGAATGATCGAAAGCACCGCTTGTCATTTCTCTTTTAGGTATAGCTAGAGTTGCAATAGCAAAATCTAGAAAAACATTTAAATTGCTGCTCAAACAACATGACTGCACGTTATGGACGAGAAAAAAAACACGTGCTTTTCGTGCATGAGCAAATCGAATTTTACACGGGCTCCAATTTTGTTCCTTTCTAAATAAAACCTAAAAATTCTGGCTTCTATTTGACCAAACAAGTCTGAGCAAAGGTGGAGCGGTGTCATTTAAAATAATGTTAAAACCCACATCATAATCATGGGGGTCGGCTTCCAGTCTAACCGGATGCAGCTGAATAGAAAGAAAGAAAGAAAAATAGGTTTATTTATCACAGAAACACGTGCATACAAAAAGACAAGAGTAAACATAATAGAGAACAGAAATAGTCGGCAGCTGCACGTCATGACTGTGATAAGAAGGCTTCCACTCAGCATAATGCTGTGCTATGGGGGACCCACAGCACAACACTGATTTTCAGTTGTCACCCAAAAAAGACGTACGGAAATCAAGTCAGGTTCAGTCATTTGTAAACTAGTAGTTCAAAATAAAATAAACAGTACTTAGAATATAATACAAATAAACTACGAATTATATTAATAAATATTATTAGATAACATAAAAAACAAAAAAAAAATCCGCAAGCATCACCGTGCATAAATAATGTACCTACCTGTAACATATTAATAGCAGTACTTTAAAATTGGAGCGACTGCCTATCTGACCTCCACAAACCAGTTATTGGGTAACACGATAAGATTGGTCAGACCGGTTGTCAGACTTTCGGGGTTAGGATTACCCGTAACTATTGGCAAAAGTCTTCGAATTACAGCCGGGACCAGCGGCTTAAAGCGTCCCTTTACTCAATTAAAATATTGGCAAATCTTTTTTACCGCCCTCCGGTTACTAGCTGGTCCCTATGATAAGAAACCCGCAGGGCTATTACCTATCTTGCAGAAGCAATGCGATAGCGATCATTTGTTTCATTTTGACAGTTCAACAACATTCAATGCGATAATTACGTTGCAGAGCAGAATTAAATTTCGAACTTATGAAGCAATGGATTAGTAATCTGTTTCAAAACGAATTGATTGTGTATTACGTAATTAGGGTACCGGTTAGTTTCTTATTGATGTCATAACGTATATCACTTGTGGGGACTTTTCTATTTATTATCTTTTAAAAATGGTTAAAACCCAGTTATAATAATTAAAAACACAGTTTTACATATTATTATTATCGGCATCACGCGTAAACGGCTGGACCAAATTGAATAATTCTTTTTTGTTGTGGTCGTTATTTTCAGAACAAGGTTCTTAAGATAGATAGATAGGTAGGTAGGTAGGGTAGGAAGGTAGGTCGGTGGGTAGGTAGGTGAGTAGGTACGGTAGGCAGTTAGGTAGGGTAGGAAGGTAGGTAGGTATGTAGGCAGCTAGGTAGGTAGGGTAGATAGGTAGGTATCGTAGGTAGGTAGGGTAGGGTAGGTAGATATCGTAGGTGGGCCGTAGATAACTACATAGTGCCACCTGTGTGAAGCCTGGGCGGGCAGCTAATCTTATATTAAATGGAAAAATAGAAAATTGCGGAAATTGGGAAAGGTATTGTTGAAACATAATTAAAATAACAACACTTTCATGAAACCCTTTTGTTTCATTAGACTTCCAGAGACCATCAAGTGCGGCGGCGTTCTCATTTATGTACCCAAATATTTCACATTTCTGTAACGCTTTCAATTCTACCGATTTTAAAGCAAATCGTCTCACCTGTGCTAAGTACGATCATTTCTGTAAACTCGCCTTCAAAGCTATTACAACCTTCCACCGTTTGCTCGCTTCGAGTCGTGAATCTTACAGCTAGTTCAACAAATCCACAATCAGTTAAATCGCTTCGCCCATTACTATAAATTTCAACGGGTTTACGACTTGCAAGGTAATCAGACACGTATTGCACTGCGTTTAAGTATTATTTTAAAGGTGCTATTAATAAAGATTAAGTGCTTTTATGTGGGTAGTCGACAATTAATTCGAAAATAGTAGCTAAATTAAAAATGTTTGGAAAGTTTCTCAAACGAATTCTTTGGGTTTTTTTTTCAACGGCTTTAGCGATAATAGGGCTTTTTTTTATTTCAAATAGGTACGTCTGTTGTAATTGTGTACATATATAAACTCATGTCTTCATCCTATGCGGGTAGCTGCTACGATCCTTACCCATTTTGCTTTATGTTCATTATTAATAAAACGGTGTAAAAAGAAAAGAAAAAGATAGAAAGAGAAAATAAATGGTTTATTTTGACCAAAAAAAAATGCAAATTACAAAAAAAAGACACATTTAGTACTCCTATACAAATTAGCCAAAAGCCTCGTATTCAATATTCAAATCATCTAAAGCATGTGTTGCTGTCTCTTTAGCTCTCATTTTTGATGTGACTCCGAAAGCTCAGAATAAAGGCTCTTGCAGACAGGCGAGACACAACTCTAGTAAAACAATTTCTATGAAAACTTCATGGAAATTATTTTACCAGAATCGAGTCTCGACATCGAGGGGCTGTTCCCGTATTTTTAAGAACGTTCACGTTCTAATCTCAATCTGTCAATCATGTACTTCTAATTTCTAAATTTTTGACAAGATTTTGACATTGATTTTCGCTGAGATAAGTACTACATTTTGAACGTTTTTATTACGGGAATTTGGCCTTTGTATCATAATTCCATCTCGAAATAAATGATGTCTGAATTATACATATAACATGTAAAAAAAACCCTGTCCGATCCGAAAGGGTCATATAAATACTGCACTAACAGTACGAAAAAGTAATAACAAATCTTATTATTATTGAAAATAATAAAGTTATTGCTATTACAACTTTAACTTCAACGGATACAATCGAGCACAAAAATCATGAGAAAGACAACTGGCAGAAAGACAGAACTCCCTTCAGGAGAAACAAAAGGAAAGAAACAAGCCCAATACACAATGATACCAACAAGAAGAAAAAGAATGGGCCAGAGATAGCAATACCAACTCATAATAGTTTTGAAATACTAGAAAACGAGCAACTGCAAGACATAAACCAGGCAAAAAAAGAGTACGTACCTAAGCCAGAACCTATCTTTGTGACAGGAGTATTAAACGTAACATCACTGAAGGAAGCGTTGAATAAGTTCGTTGAAACTTCATTATATTCTATGACTACACTCAGATCGGGTCATGTAATCAAAATTATGCCCAAGGACATACAAACTTACAAGTCCATTAGAGAAAATTTCATTTCCAGTAATATATCACATTACACGTATCAGCTAAAAAGCGAAAGAGCCTACAGAGTCATATTGCGTGGCCTCCACTTCTCAGAAGACACCAAAGAAATTGCAAAAGAACTTACTGGAATGGGACACGAGGTCAGACAAGTAGTCAACGCACTGCACCGTACTTCAAAAGACCCTCTACCAATGTTTTATGTTGACTTAGAGCCAAAACATAATAACAAGGAAATCTTTAGTGTGAAACATATAAACAACTTGAAAGTCACGTTTGAAGCTCCATACAAAAAGAAGAGTAAGGAAATTCTCCAATGCAAAAGGTGCCAGAGATTTGGCCATACGAAAAATCAATGTTATAGACCCTTTAGGTGCGTCAAGTGTGGGGAAGAACATCCTACCACGACCTGCAAAAAAAGACCAGATACAGATGCCATCTGTGCTAACTGCTTGGAGAAACACCCTGCCAGCTACAAGGGTTGTAAAACTTACAAACAATACAAAGAAAAAATATTAAAAATTGCTCCTAAGGCCAAAGAAAATCAACAGGCGTCACACTCAGCTGACAAAGTCGAAAAGATTATCACTTACAACACTCCAAGAGATAACAACATAAGTAGGACATATGCAGAAGCAACCAAGACACAAGCGAAAAAAGAAAAACAGACGGAAAACGTCACGGACACCCACAATATTACCCAGTTACTGGAAACTATGATTGAAAAGGTCCAGCAGACAATGATGGCTGTAATGGAAAAGATGATGGACAAAATGTTAAATAGCATTGTCCAGCTAGTCAGCAGTCTTTCCAAAAAATGATTGGATGCAACCTCCGAGTTATAACTTGGAACGCCAACGGCTTGACGGAAAGACGTCAAGAATTAGAAGCCTTCCTCCAAACAGAGCTGATAGATATAGCCCTAATATCTGAAACAAGGTTCACTGCTAAATCTCACGTAGCATTTAAAGATTATATAGTACATACAACGAACCATCCATCTGGAAACAGCCATGGAGGAACAGCAATTGTTATAAAAAACAATATCAAACACTACCCCCTGGAGGAATTTAGTACAGAAAAAATACAGGCAACTTCTATAAAGCTAACAGACAACAATACTGAAACGGCAATAGCTGCAGTTTATTGCCCACCTAGACACACAATATCTGAAGGAGAATTCGGAAACTTCTTTGCTAAATTGGGTCCCAGATTTATCTGTGGTGGCGACTGGAACTCCAAGCATACACACTGGGGCTCCCGACTTATTAACCCAAGAGGTAGGCAACTTCTACGTGTAGCAGAAAGAATGAAGCTTGAATGGCTCTCCAATAGTGAACCTACCTACTGGCCAACTGACAGAAACAAGATTCCCGATTTACTACACTTTTTTATTATAAAAAATATTGACAGGAACTTCACAAAAATGGAATCGTGTGTCGACTTAAGCTCAGACCACACCCCAGTTATCCTCAATATTAGTACAACCGTGACACTAACTGAGTCCCCCACACGAATATACCATACTAAAAACACAAACTGGGAACTATACCAAAGCGTGATAACCACAGAAGTAAAGTTACACAAAAAGATCTTAACGGTCGATGACTTAGAAAACTCCGTCGAAGAATTGAACATTGTCATTCATAGAGCCGCCAACATAGCAACACCTGAAAGCAAAGGAATCCCCCTGAAACACAATATGTACCCTAAGAACATCAAAGACAAAATAAAAGAAAAAAGAAGACTCAGAAAAACTTGGCATACCACTAGATACCCGAGAGACAAAACTTTATTTAACAAATGTTCTGAAGAATTAAAGAACCTCATAGAAATGTTAACTAACAACAACCTCCAGAACTACCTGTCAACACTATCACCCACAATAGACACCAATTATTCGTTGTGGAAAGCAACCAAAGCTTTTAAGAAACCTAAAGCTCAATTATCTCCTATTAGAGATAACACAGGAGGGTGGGCAAGATCAGATAAGGAGAAAGCCAATACCTTCGCTGACCATCTAAGCACTGTCTTTCAACCATTCTCGGAGTCTGACCAGGAACACACAACAGAAGTAGAAGAGTACCTCAACTCACCTCTGCAAATGTGCCCTCCGTTAAAAAGCGTAAATCCTAAAGAGATTTTGAGAGAAATAAGAAATCTTAAGGAAGGAAAAGCACCAGGTTACGATCTTGTCGACGCAACTCTCTTGAAAAACTTACCACACAAGGGTATTATGAGCCTGGTTAAGATTTTCAATGCCTGCATCAGGCTTGAACACTTCCCAGGACAATGGAAAATTGCTCAAGTCGTAATGGTGCCTAAACCAGGCAAACCACCTCAGGAAAGGACCTCGTACAGACCTATAAGCCTCCTACCAGTAATTGGTAAACTAATGGAAAAAATCCTTCTGAACAGAATGAAAGAGCACCTTAACAACATAATCCCCAGCCACCAATTTGGATTCCGAGAAGAACATGGTACAATTGAACAAGTACATCGCACTGTAGAAGTCATCAGTGGTTGTCTGGAAAATCGACTATACTGCTCTGCCGCCTTTTTAGACATAAGTCAGGCCTTCGACAAGGTGTGGCACGATGGACTGGCATACAAACTTAAAAAGTCTCTTCCGCATTCATTCTACCGCATTCTCTTATCCTACCTCCACCGAAGAGGCTTCCAAGTTAAATGCAATAGTGAATATTCTGCCATATACGAGATACGGTCAGGTGTCCCTCAGGGCAGCATTCTGGGACCAGTACTATACCTGATTTATACTGCGGACCTTCCAACTATTGGGGACACAACAACTGCGACCTACGCTGACGACACTGCTGTCTTGTCAGTACATTCAAATCCAGAAACTGCTTCATCCCAACTACAATACCATCTGAACGTAATAGAGAAGTGGTTCAAACAGTGGAGAATAAAAGCAAACCAAACCAAGTCCACTCATGTAACTTTCACACTCCGAAAAGAAACCTGCCCGCCAGTAAAGTTATACAGTAAAGATATTCCACAAGAAGAACACGCAAAATACTTGGGTCTACACTTAGATCGAAGATTAACTTGGCAGAAGCACATCTGGACCAAGCGCAAACAACTGGACAGCAAACTCCGCGGTATATATTGGCTAGTAGGTCGCCACTCCCATCTAAGCAACGAGAGCAAAATGATGGTTTACAAAGCCATCATTAAGCCAATCTGGACATATGGCATTCAACTATGGGGCTCAGCAAGCAATAGCAACATCGATATTTTGGAAAGATTTCAGAGCAAAGCTCTGAGAAACATGTTCAACATACCCCAAAGTATAAGCAACAAATACATGTACCTGGACCTCAATATACGAACAGTTAAACAAGAAATAAGTCAGCATAGCGTAAGATACCAGAGAAGACTTGCACAACACACAAATGAGCTTGCACTAGCACTGAGTGGAGTAGGAGGACAACGACACACGAGGCTGAAGAGATGTGACATCCCCAGTCTCAGCGACAGATTTGCATAGAGAGATGAGAGCTACTCCACACAAATGGAAGCTCTCTCATAACAATAAATAAATAATTAGACTCGAAGTCAGACAACAAAGTGGCTTATTGTTCTAGGACAGATTGCCACGGAGCAGAAAAGGAAAAAAAAAAAAAAAAAAAAAAATTGCTATTAAAATAAAAATCACATTTTTGGTACATACCAAAATTAACTCAAATCTATTAAAAATCAGCAAATTTTCAACAAGGGTTATGAGTTGTGACTTGTAGACACCCGCTAAACGACGACCGCCTGCGCCCCATGTAATAAACTGGTTAAAAAATTTTGGGTTTTTTTTGTCTTTTTTTCTGAAAATTATAACATAAATAGACTCAGCACGATACTTAACAACACCCAGATCAGACAGGGTTTTTTTACATGTTTTTTAAGAACTACTTTTTTTAAAGCCTTTATTTATTAAACTAAAAGTTAAACACACGTTATTCATTATTTTCTGTTTCTGAATCCAATTTAACTTCAACCCACACAACTTCACTTTCAAGCCTGCGGAATCGGATAAAATTGAACTGCAAATATGTCACATGCTCCATGCTCGGTAATCCGATTTACGCGAATCAATCTGCGAACTCTATAGGTACTGTTGGTGAAATTGAGCAGTCTGACTCCCGGCCTATAGGCAGTTAGGGGTGTTACATTTTAAATAAAGATTGTGTTTTTGCTATTGAAATAACTGTGGAGATTTTTTTGCTATCTGGACAGGACTTGGTCTAATGGTTTCAAGTGCTACTGGTGAGCATGAGGTCTTGGGTTCGATTCCCAGTTCGGGCAAAATTTTATTGAGTTTTTCTTTCAGGAATTCCTCAGTAGCACTTCGGACTGTTTATTAGTGCCTGGTTGATAGGAATAGGCCCCTATTAAATAGGACTAAGGCTGCCTGTCCACTGGAGCGGAGAGGAGAAAAGAGGAGCGGAGATGTGCCAATATTAACCAATAGAATCTTGACTCCGCCCCTGAGTTTAAATTTGATTGGTTAATAATGGCACATCTCCGCTCCTCTCCTCTCCTCTCCGCTCCAGTGGACAGGCAGCCTTAGAGTCCTATTACATGTTTTACATAAATTCATGAATTTTGACATTGTTATTTTTAGCAGCAGTAAGAAATTTTAATTATTTAATTACGAATAACTATAGTGACATCGTTTTTTTGTAAGTTGGAGTTATACATTTTAATAAATATTTTACGAACTCAGTTAACAAGAAAAACCGTCGGCGATGGAACTTTCACGCTCAAATACACATTGTTTCATTCGATTCTAATAAAAGCTAAAATTTCTAAAAGATAAATTGAATGTTTTACTTGTTTATTGGAGTTCAAGAATTTCTTTAAATTGCTTGAAACACGGATAAAATCGTAAAGAAAAAATAAATGTCTAGATTCAGCGTCCAAAAAAACACAATTTTACCAAATGAACTATTATGATATAAAACTTCTATCTTCAATGAATACGTTTCATTAGTTTTCGTTTCAAAATATAATGAGACAAAATTACAATAAAAATTAAAGTACTAATGACGAAAATGTTTTTTTTTTCAATCGTGATACCCCTTATTTATTTCTTTCTATAACAGAAATATCGTAGAGGTATATTTTTAAAATTACGAGCCAAAACGACTGTTAAAATAATAATAACAGTGCTCCAAAAATCACATCTGTCTGTATCCATATATCTTAAACTAAACTAACTGCCAAAATCTTAAAATATCCGCGACTCGGAAATGCCCTGAGCTGTAGTCACTTCGAACCAGTAGCATTCATACTCCATAATATTAAAATGTATGACGGAATTTGTATTTCAGTCACATACCTATTGATATTTAATGAGTTCTGTGAAATTCTGTGATCCATTCGTGATCATATTATTTTTAATACCGACCCGCGACCCGCAACCAGCATCGTAATCAAGCAGTCACAATCTGAATGATTTTGAAGGATATTGTTAATCCATTACATAATATATGTTCGACAAATGTGTCTGCTCAACAACGTAAATAACGCAATAAATGTTGTTGAACTGTTAAAATTAAAACCATTGATTGCTACTGTAAGTATGTTTCGCAATTACCCCGCTGTTTCGCACGGTTTAAAACATTACGATTTTGATTAATTTATTAGGCTAGTTTCTCAGTTGTGTCCGGGAGACCCGTACGGGCCGCCCGTACGGGAAGCGCCCGCAGTGCTCTGAAACGAAGGAGTAGTACGACACGTTGTACGGGCTCTACCGGCAGGGCTATTACCTATCTTCCAGAAGCAATGCGATAGCGATCATTTGTTTCATTTTGACAGTTCAACAACATTCAATGCGATAATTACGTTGCAGAGCAGAATTAAATTTCGAACTTATGAAGCAATGGATTAGTAACCTGTTTCAAAACGAATTGATTGTGAATTACGTAATTAGGGTACCGGAGCGGGTCGCGTACGGACCACTCCGCGTCGCTGTGCAAAATGTTTTAGCAACTCACGTGTGTCTCAGTTCCGGGAGCGCCCGTACGGGTCTCCCGGACAGCTGTGAAATCAGCCTTATACCTTCTCATTAACCTTCCGGAATACATTTTTTTTAATTATGGTGGAAACCGCATCTAAATCCGTTTTAGTTCAGAAGATGAACGCAGTCACACATGCAGACACGAAAAACTACTTTAATTTCTTAAGGGATCGTTGTACTTACTCATCATCGTGAACAACTTTCACTATAGGACCAATGCTGAAATCAAAACATAAATGTATTGAACAGCTGATTTGTATCGATTTTAGCGTTGGTCCAATAGTAAAAGTTGTTCCTAATGATGAGTAGAATGACCCTATAAGAGGTTTTGTATAAACAAAAACTAACGTTGTATACGTAAGCCACTACGATAAGCAATACTTTACTTGGCCCGCGTATTTTTATTAGTTTTCAAGATTAATAAGTCCAATTTCCATCTCAAATTTCTATTCTAGAATACTTTTTTCCAATAATCGCACACAAAGAAACTTGTGACTGTTTTTACCTACTCTAAGTGATCCAAACTAAGGTAAAAAAAAGGTAAAATAAGGTACCTATTGTGCGCTTTTGGGGTTCCGTATGTCCGAATGAAAAAACGAAAGCCTTCAATTATGAACCGCTTCCATATGGTTACGTTATATTACGGTTTATAGCTATATCCCTAGGTATATAACTATATCACGGCTATAATCATCTTACTGCCACATAAATATTTTTATAATTTGAAAATAAATAGTTTTAAGTTATTTATGAAGAAATTGATACAAAAAAATTACCAATCAATCTGCCTTGCCGTTTCTCAATTATGTTTGGTTCGGCTCCCAGTCTAACCGGATGCAGCTGAGTACCAGTATTTTACTTGGAGCGACTGCCTATCTGACCTCTAAAACCCAGTATACATAACATACATAATCAGCCTATTAATGTTCCCACTGCTGGGACACAGGCCTCCTCTCGTGAGAGGGAGTGGGCAGTAATCTACCACGCGGGCCCAGTGCGGGTTGGTAGATGTCACATATCTTCGAATTTTTGGTTCTAAGACAAGCCGGTTTCCTCACGATGTTTTCCTTCACCGTTTTGAGACCAGTGGTGATGAAATTATTTACACAAAGTAAAGCGCCTGCCTGGGTTCGAACCCACGACCTACAACTCGTTACCACTGGACCACCACTGCTCTCAAAACCCAGTAACTGGGTAATAAGATACCCCTTGGTAAGACTGGATCTCAGACTTTCGGGCTTCTGACGACCCGTAACGACTGTCAAAGATCCACGAATGAGAGCCGGGACCAACGGCTTAATGTACTTTCCGAGGCACGGAAGAGCTATCACGAACCAACTCTGGCAAGCGTAGCCTAACCTGATGGATCGACCCGTGCATATCCACGAGCTCCTCTCTTTGATAAAAAAGTTGACCATTTATAAAAAAAATCTCAGTAATTTTAGAGGGGAAATTAGTATTCCGAAACTACTGAGCCTAAATTAATTTATTTTTTGTTTGATCATGTTACGATATTGATATCAATCACATCTGCAGAGTTTCGCTAGCTAATTTAATTTGATCCTACATAGATTATATCCATTATTAAATTACATTCGAGCTATCTAGAAAGATGTTTCTTTTTAGATTAAAAGGAATAGGTTATCTTCGAAGAAATACGAATAAGAAATACAATAATTCAGGTACTTGTTATTTATTCCGTTTCTTAAAAGATAAATTACCTTCTAAAATCTTCTATGTCTAAAACACTCCATCTTGAAAGCGTGCCACAAAGTCTCTACATTCACGTACCTGAGAACAAAAAGATAAAGATATTTTAATAAAAAGTAGAGCCAAAATGAGGTTTCCGCTCTACAAACCCCTTGTCGAGTCGAGCTCTACAACGATTTTCGCTTGCAAGCGAACTTTTGAAAATCCGGTTTTTAAAACTAAAACTCTACGTAGAGCAAAGGTAGAGTTTTGTTTGGAAACTGCGATGGTAAGCGTTATCTGGGTAGAGTATGAAATTATTATGGAACAACTTTTTAAATTGTTATTTGAGGAAGGTGAATTAATATCTGTGATTAAAACTCTTATCTGTGAGTGACATAGTAGACGCCTAGGAGATCATTCCGTAAAAGGTAGGTAGGTTCAATATTTCACTAGTTATGAGTAGGATTACTGCTCGATTCTCAGAAAAAAACCAAATGTTAGTAAAAATTTTCTGACGAATTACAAAAAAAAAAAACAACGGCGTCATTAGTTTTGAATATTTGTTTTTGCCACCGACTTCCGAATTCAAAGTTAATTCATTTTGTAGTGTTTTAGAGACTTATAGGATCACTCGTGTGTCTGTCTGTCTGTCCGTCTGTCACAGCCAATTTGCTCCGAATCATCTTAAGAACCGATTAAGTTGAAATTTGGTACACATATGTATTTCTGTGACCCAAACACGGACGTGTCATGTAAATAAATGAATTTTGAATATGGGGGGCAAACAAGAAAATTAAAAAAAACTTTTGGGAACTTTACCGTGTGTCATAACAAATAAAAGGACTTATTGCGACGGTTTCAATTTATTTTTATTTTTTAGTTTGTTCTTTAGATGAATTCATCTCAACTACGGAACCCTTCATTGTGCGTGGTCGGACACGCACTTGGTCGATTTTTTTACATTAGGTTTATTGTACAGAACCTTGAATGTTTTGTGACTGTAAATGTAAAGTGCTTGTGACGAGACGTAGTAATCTCCCATTGCTTTCAAAGTTTTCTTTTCTTATTGAATTATTACGTTCTACAAACAATTATATACATTTAGTGTTCAGTCGAGCCAGGTGCGGCCAAGTCCAAAAAATCGGTCAAGTGCGAGTTGAACTCGCGTGGAGAGGGTTCCGTACGATGAATATGTTATATATACAGGGTTATTTGTAAAACCCCAGCAACCTCTTAAGGAGTCATTGTACTCATCATTATGAACAACTTTTACTATGGGACCAAACCTGAAATTGCAAAATAAAAATCAGCTGTTCCACACATTTTGACAAGATATGAGAACATAAATGTAGGGAACAGCAGATTTTTTTTCAGTCCTATAGTGAAAGTTGTTCATAATGATGAGTACAATGACCCCATAAGAGGTTGCTGGTGTTTTACAAATAACCCTGTATATACAATAACATATTCATCATACGGAACCCTCTCCACGCGAGTTCAACTCGCACATAAACCGGTTTTTTTTTTAACTAAGTACTATTTTATTTTGTACTTTTTAGTCTAGTATATATTCATTTAATTTAAAAAAAACAACGAAGTTTTGACTTGCCCGGTTTACTATAAGTAGCCACTAAAGAAATCAACTATCCACATCCTAGCTCCATCATCAGACCCTCGACACCAAGTGCAATATATTGGACTCAAACCGAATTATATGACTTAAAACTCGAAGAGTTTACTAATAGCCACTTAAGAGTTCTAACTATCCGCCTCTTGGCTCCATCATCGGGCACTCGACACCAAGTGCACTATATTGGACTCTTCAAACCAAATCATACGAACCCAAATTCCAGGGGTTTGCTAATACCACTAAAGAGTTCCACTATACACCTCCTGGCTCCATCACCAGACCCTCGACACCAAGATCAATATATTGGACTCGTCAAACCGAATCATATGAGCTCAAACTAGAGGGGTTTACTAGTAACCATTGAAGAGTTGCACTATCCACTTCCTGGCTCAATCATCAGGCCCTCGAGACCAAGTGCAATATATTGGACTCGACAAACCAAGTCATATGAGGTCAAACTTGAAAGGTTAACTAGTAGCCACTGAAGAGTTCCACTATCCACCTGCTGGCTCCATCATCAGACCCTCGAAACCAAATTGCAATATGACTCGTCAAACCAAATCATATGAACCCAAACTCAAGGGGTTTACTAGAAGCCGCTGAAGAGTTCCACTATCCACTTTCTGGCTTCATAATCAGATCAGCTCCAAGAGATACTAAATTATTGTATTGTCATCGAACCTCGATAAATCTATAAAGTCTGAATGAAACGTTTACCTAGGACGAACTGTCCAGTGAGGTAGGTTCAATTTCGAGAATGGGGTCAATCGTGGAATCCGACTCCACTGGGCAGTGTTCGGGAAGCTACGCAATATCTTCTCGTCTCACATACCGCAGCCGGGACCAGTGCGTGTTGCCAGTGATGACCTATGGTGTTGAAACGTAATAGCTCGCAATGGGCCTCCTTAGAAGGCTTAAGGTCGCCCAAAGGGCAATGGTGCTGTGCTTAGAGTTTCCATGACGACGTGATCTAATCAGAAATTAAGAGATTGGCAGTAGAACCAAGGTAGCCCACATAACCCGAAGAATTGCCAAACTTATATGGCAGTGGGCAGGGCACATTGCTCGCAGAACAGATGGCCGATAGGCCTGGGGCCGAAACGTTCTGGAGTGGCAACCGCGTACCGGAAGAGGAAGAGGAACTGATAACTGGAAATCTCTGTTTCTATGAAAATCAGTCTAATTTGGCTGTAACACTATTTTTCAAAAATGTTCTTAACAAAATTTTTAGACCTTTGTATCTTTGAATTATAGGAAATAAAATAATTAAATGTCTAATGGATCATACCTCTGACGCATTATTTTGCTCATTGGAAACAGGCTAAATGGTTCCCACAATGGTGCACGAGCTAAAACTGCCATCGGATTACGTCGTGTTTTAGGCTGAAAAATCCAGTTGTCTCCAACTGGCGGCAATTGGTTAAAATCTCCTACAGAATAGATTTACCAGCAAACGGGATGTCTGTATGGAAAATTTGCTGTTATCTTCGATTAATATGATTGAATGTCCTAGTTCCCAACATAGATATTTCGTCTAAAATGATTAATTGAACTTTACATAGCTCACTAGCTAATGTGTTAGCAGTGCCTACCGACAATGCTTAGCGCACCGTGAAATCGGCAAACAGAATGCATCGGGGAAGGTACGAGAAGTGAAGGATGCCTCGCCTTTTTTTTTTTTTTGGTTAGGAAATCGTCCAATGACTTCTTCCGCTCTGGGCGGAGCGGAAGGGCGTGTCAGACTTTTACTGACTAAAACCCACCCGTGTTCCTTCCCTTGCCATGCCAGGGGCCACGGTTTCCCCTTGGGACTACCCGCAACCCCGGCAGGCATCGGCCCTAACGGACCCCGTCAGTTTTGCTGACATCTCTTTACGACGCGCCGTCGACCCGGGCCTGGTCCTTATCGGACGGCGAGCTGCCCTCTGCTCTCCGTCCGCAGGCCCGCACCTACGGTAAGGATGCCTCGCCTAAGTAGGTACACGTTGGGCGAGCTCGTTGAACGTGTACTGGGACCTTAGTCGAACTAGCAGTAGCAATAAATTACCCCAAGAACTAACTTAACATTGTAGTTGCAAAACATATTTTCCCATACTCCATACTCCATACTTCCATATTTCCAACCGCAAATACAATATTGAGAGATTTACCATGTTATTTTAAGACCATAGACTTCTTATAGGTTTTCCTGTAATCAATGAGTAAAGAACTATTCTCTGTATTTTTTTCATAATTTTAGGCTCAGTAGTTTCGGAGATAAAGGGGATTGGTTAATTTTTATCTATTTTCGTAAATATCTCTAAAAACATATATTTAATCATTATGAAAAAAATATACTTGAGATCCTTGTATTGTAACAATTCCTTTCATTTGATATGTCACACACACGGTACAATAAATAAAACATTTTTTTTTATTTTCTTCTTTGCCCCCCAAAAGTAACCCTCATGTTCAAAATTCATTTGTTTTCGTTACACGTCCGTGCTTGGGTCACAGTAATACATATGTGTACCAAATTTCAAGTTAATCGGTCCATTAGATTGAGAGCAAATTGGCTGTGACAGACGGACAGACAGACAGACAGACAGACACACGAGTGATCCTATAAGGGTTCCGTTTTTACCTTTTGAGGTACGGAACCCTAAAAATGCCCATACCTGTTCTAGTAAATACATCTCATGTCCAGACGACACGCACATCACTTGATTTTTTTAATTTCTAATCTCAAGCTTAATTATGTAGCGTATCTTTAACTAATTTCACAATCAATTATTCTGCACCACAACCGAATGATACAACACAGTTTTTTCATTACTATTTTGCCTATAGAACAGTATAGTAACAAGCTTAAAAAAAATGGTTTCGAAGATCTCATATTTCATTATGTTCGGAATAATAATCTTAAAAAATGGGAACCATGCTCATAGACCAGACTCTTATCATGACGAACCTCAATATGAGCTCAAGACGTTGATGGAGGAGCTTGTAAAACAAGGTAAATACGATGTAATGTTAAATTACCCAGAAAATCGCAAAAATCATGAAGATTTAACAAAAAATACGTATAATGTTGGCAGACTCAATAATCATTATTACAATGACGAATACCGTATTGCAGAGCCGTATCAAAGTGTACGTGGAAAGAATTCGAACTACAACAATCAACCAAGCATAAAAAACTTGAATTTATTCCTTAGAAACAAACTCGAAACTCTAAAAACGAAAGATAATAATGATGAAACAAAAGACTGTATGAAAAAATGGGGGACATGTACAGAACTAGTATGGAACTATACTGATATAACAACACCGCCCCGAAGTTACATGGGACAAGGACAGGACGATGATGATGATATTGACACTAGAAACTATTTTGAAAACGAAGATGTTCATCTCAAATCTAAAATGGTTTTGAAGTTCCTAAACGATCTTGATAGAACTTTGAAACTAGATGGAAAAAACGACATAGAAATGCGTTGCCATGGTAACGATTGTGGCGTAAACAAAGTTGACAATAATCGCAACAGTGACAGAGATGACAGCAGCGGTAACAGAGATTATTATTACAACATTATTAACGAAAATTATGACAAACATCTGCGCTGCAATGGTAAGAGATGCAGCATAGATAAAGATGATAACGCCAGGAATTATAGAGATAATCTGCGATGTTACGGAAACAGGTGCAGCGGAAAAACGAATGACAGAGATGACGATGACAATGACGTCAGAAACAATGAAGATGGTTTTTACAAAGATATCAACCATATGTTGCGTGCAAACAGAGATGTTAGTGACAGAAATGGTATTGATTCCTTCCGTTGTATTGGAGATAGATGTAGTAGAAACAGTAATGATGATGATAGCAGAGATACGTTGCGTTGTATTGGTGACCGATGCAGAGACAGAGATGACAGGGGCGACAAATATGATGGAAAAGTCGACATAAGTACGTTGCGATGCGTTGGGGATAGATGCGGCAGAAATAGAGATGCTAATGAAGGCATATACTGTACTGGAAATAGATGCGGTAGAAGTAGACCTGATGAGGAACAGAATGAATCAAAACGCAAAAATTATAATGTCGACGATAAAGTGGTAGCGGATGTAGATAAACTTTTCGGAATTATGCTTACGACATTTAAACAAAACCAGGTTGTTCTAAGAAACGGGGTACTTCAAATTATTAAAAGCCATTTTACACCAGGAAAACCAAGTATAGCACCTACAATATGGGATATGAACCAATCAAATCCAAGAAAAATAAAAAAAAGACCACGTGACGGTCATCATGATGCCCCTTTATAATTAAATTAAAAACCAAGTTAAAAAAAACAAATACACTACTAAGACACGCACGTGAAGCAGTTGATTGATACACTGGCTGGTTTGCTACAAACTAAACTTTACTTTTCTTTTCAATAGTATAGTGCGGTATGCATAATGTGACTATACGTCCCGTTTTGAACGGGACCGTCCCTTTTATTGGTTCTTCGTCCCGGTGTCCCCGAAAAAACCTGGAGACGCAAAATTGTCCCGTTTTCAGAAACCGTCGTTGAGTGGAAGGAAGTATTCAAACACTTCCACACCAACAACCCTTTTGTATAATAATTGAATATATATATGTAGGGTGGAAGGGACATCGACGCGAAAACTGGGGGCCAAGTCTACTAATTTACAAACGTCACAATCGTCTCTCGATGATGAGTTTTTGACAGATTTTGTATGGCAAATCTGTCAAAAGTCACCATCGAGAGACTATTGTGACGTTTGTAAATTAGTAGACTTGGCCCCCTGGTAGGTACCATGGATTTAGTATATTATTCTCAACTTCTGCGTCGAAAATTCGGATATTTAAAAAAAAAATACGCTTTTTTATAGAAAAGTGCACTACGTCCGCATTGAATGAATAAAAGAGTCTTTAAGGGACGACTGAAAGAATCCAGATACAGGTTCTAGTCCATATGGCGATGTTGATAACTAAGCCTTTTATTCTTACTTAAAATCATGTTTTGCTGACAAATATAAAAATGACTGAAAAATTTTCTTGCTGACCTTTTCATATTTGTAATAAATAATTTTGATATATAAACAATTTTTTTTGTTGTTTTGTGAACCTAGGCTGGTATTCTCAAAATGGAGTTTCCTTTATGAATCGGCCCTCTAACTGAAATAAATAAACCGATGTCCCGTTTTGAGTCCAAAAATAAATGGTCACGTTAGGTATGCACAACAGCCCACATAATCAGCATTCGCATTTTATTTGCCAAACATATAAACAAACACGAGTTTTTCACTTAGATAAATATCAACTTTATACATGTGTAAATAAAGTTGATTTTAAACTGACTAGAACTCTTGAAAAAGTTACAAAAAATATGAAGTTGTTGCGCAAACTGAACCTTATGTGTAGGCGTTACAGTTGTTTTTTACTAAAACTCGTGTTTGTTTACATGTTTGGCAAATGACCGCAGATTACATTGTAGAAGCTAAACTAGTGTTGTACACTTTTCTTACATATACCCAAACTTAATAAACATAAAAACATATAAATAAGAAAACTCTTCTAAACTCTTTTTCAGGGTTCCGTAGCTCAAATGGAAAAAATGGAACCCTTATAGGATCACTCGTGTGTCTGTCTGTCCTTTTGTCTGTTCGTCTGTCACAACCAATTTGCTCCGAATCTAACTAATGGACCGATTAAATTGAAAGGACATGACCAGTGGGGTATGGGCGCCTGCCTAAGTGTCAAAATCAATGTGCAGCATATACCTATATTGTTTTATTTATGCAATTTTTGTTTTCTATAGATTACAGATCATAAAAAAATTCACAAGTCTGAAAGGTCAGGAAACTGAGAAAAAGAAAGATAAGTTTTCACTATATCTCAGCTTTTCGATATGACATGGCGCTAAGCGTTATGGTTATCGAGTTTAAGTGCGGATTTTACCAGTGAAATTGAACGCGTTCAGCACATAATCTAAACGCGTTCAAGAGCAAGTTTACAATATTCCATAAGAATTTTGACACTGACAGCTCTTGAACGCGTTTTAGAAACGCTGATCGCGTTCAGTTTCATTTGTGAAATCAGCCCTAAAAATGATATTCAACTATTTGTTAGCCCATCGAGGCGCTAGGTTTTTTTTATACCATCATGGGGGCAAACACTTATCCTATCAGGCCATATCTAGGAATAAATTATAATAGATTGAGTATTTATAGGCCTGGTCATGTAAACCACCAAATAAACGCGGCTATGTTTTACTGGCTCACATTTAATCGAAACGCTCTGTCAGACTTTATAGCTGTCTTGTTGCTAAATAGTATTATTTCATTGTAGTATAGGCCCTGATTGGACCTGATTGTTCAACCATCGGGCAAGTCTCGCTTGCAGATCTAAGGTAAGCATTGACATAATATAGGCCTTTGAACCCGACTTACAGATATGCCACAGTTTAGGCATCTCATAATAATATCCATTTAACTGAATCGTAGAGCAAAACTGATGAATCCTTTATGAAGCAATGGTAATCGGATTTTGAAGATGTCAGTCCATAAAGAATAGCAATGGGCAATAAAACACAATAATAGCACAAGTACACAACGAACGCGTAAACACATCGTGGGTCGGGAACTACAACGAAACCTTAACCGATGGCGCCAAATCGCTACTCGCCGTGTATTGTTTCGCTTGAAAATGGTATACTATGCACTGATTGAGTCCAAATTGAGGTATAGCATACAGTTTTGGGGAAATAGCTACCATTACAACTGGCATAGGGCTTTCATTCTCCAGAAAAGAGCGATTCGAACCATTGTCCGCATTTCGCAACGAGACTCCTGTCGGTCATATTTTAAAGAACTTAGTATTCTCACAGTACCTAGCCTTTATGTAGTAGTGCTATTAAGCAATTTAAAAAAATATATTTATGACTATGAAACAGACGAGACAGACTGGTACGGGAAAAGACGCTATGAAAAGATTTTGGAAATAAAATCATCCCGGCTTTTGGAATTGTTAAACATAGTCCACAGTATCAGGTAGTTAAAATATTTAATAAATTACCGCTTGAATTACAAAGCATACTGTACACCGACTCATTTAAAGCAAGGCTCAAGGAATTCCTGTTGGAAAAATGCCTCTATTCATTAGATGAGTTATAGTCCTCTTAAAACTGACATGTGTAATTATTTTGTTTATGGGTTTTATAAATTGTGTGCATGGTATATATATTTTTTAATCTTATTAATATTTCGTAATTTAAATTGAATTCCATGATTTGTAATAATAATATCTGTATCATCCTCATTTTGTAACATTTGTGTATATTTATGTTTCATGTTGTATTATTTCGAACACAATGTATCTTGTTACTGAATAAAAAATTAAAAAAAAAAAAAAAACCTGACGTGACGCCAAGATCTCATGTGCAAATATGGATCGTGAATGGTGATCTGAAATCGATAAATTGATAATTCATTTTTTCTCGAACATAACACACTAAAATCAAAATCCTTTGACTGCCTCGTTGGTCTAATGGTCGCAAGCACTACAGCTGAGCATGAGGTTCTGGGTTCGTTTCCCAGGTCGGGCAAAGTGTTATTGGGTTTTTCCATCAGGAATTTTTCAGTGTCAGTCTGGAGTCTGGATTTGTACCCGGTTGACGGTAATAGGCTCGCCCCCTATTACATGGGACTTAAAACATAACAGGTGAAATGTGGGTGTACTATGCACACCTCTGCTTATCCCTCAGGCATTACAGGTGTGATGGTTATGTTATGTAATTTATTAAAGTTCTTATTTTTGTCTGGTAAACACATCCTACTAAACTAGGTAAAAACATTAGTCAGTAATTTATTGGCTATAAGTTTCCTAGAACAGAAAATAGAAATGGTTCTTTTCATCAAAAAAAATAATCGCAAGCAAAGTAATGCTAGCCACACACGTTACGATTTGCTTGCGCAAATTTGTGTTTGCGCAAGCAAATCGTTACGTGTGTGGGAAGAAATTTGCGCAAATTTCTTTGAAAAAACGTCAAATTAGATTTGCGCAAGCCTAAGTTTGCGCAAGCAAATCGTTACGTGTGTGGCTGGCATAACGGGCAGCGCTTGTCGGTAATAAAAATATTATCACGACAGGTCTCAGAATTTCAGAGAGCTCGTTAAATGTCGGTATGTCGCTGAAATACAGATTCCGTCATACATTTTAATGTGTGCGTTCTGATCAGGAACGACTTTCCTACTCACGTATGATTTTAAACACAAAATAAAAAAATATGAAAAAAAAATCGCTGCCGAAATATCGGATTCACATTTTGACCTCACTATCGGATTTACCACCCTCAAAAACTATGAAAACGATTCCCATGACAAAAAATTTAAAAAAATTCGCATACGCCATCTTGGATTTACATTTTGACCTCACTATCGGCTTTACCACCGTCGAAAACTATGAAAACGATACCCATTATGAAAAATTGTAAAATATTGGAATCCGCCATCTTGGATTTACATTTTGACCTCACTATCGGCTTTACCACCGTCGAAAACTAAGAAAACGGTACCCTTGACGAAAAATTTTAAAGTTTCGCATCCGCCATCTTGGATTTTAATTTTGTACAAATTCACACTTTCTCCCTCTCTTGCCATCCTGTTACTTATTCATACAATGTTCGTGATCGATCTCTTTGGTGAATAGAACTTTTACTAACAATATTCACATTCCAAATTCAAATCACTTTTAGTCCCTAGGGATTAAAACGCTATTTTGGTCCCTGTTTACGACGATTAAACTACGCTTTTTTGAATATATGTGATAAAAAGTGAATTTGAGCTGAGGTAGTATGAGCTCTTAAGACGCCGATATTTGCCACTGACCTTGAATGGTTAGCATGCGTGTTCTGTACTGAGCTCACGCATCGCGTCGAACGTCCACCCATTAACAGGAATCGCCATCAAGGAGCGCTGTCCTTAATTAGATGCATTATTAATTTATTTTACACAAAACAGAAGGTTTTTTAATAAAACACTATGCTAAAAGTAATTTAAATAATTATCTTTAAAATGGTGAAGGTTTCAGAAAAATAAGTTTGATAGATTTTGCGTGATTCTCAGTTTTTTATCCGCGTTAGACATAGCTTTACAAATTAATTTCACGTAATTTAAAAACAATCTAAAATATTCCTTTAATAAGTTATTAAGAAAATGCTCGAATTTAACTATGTTTTTTTCAAATCATTAGCACTAATCGTAGACGTGATCTTCAGTATAAAATCATTAAAAGTCGTTTCATCATCATCATCATATCAGCCGAAAGACGTCCACTGCTGGACATAGGCCTCCCCCAAGCACCGCCACTTCGACCGATTCTGTGCTTCCCGCATCCAGCGGATACCTGCGGCCTTTACAAGGTCATCGGTCCATCTTGTGGGAGGCCTTCCAACGCTACGTCTTCCGGTACGCGGTCGCCACTCCAGAACCTTTTGGCCCCATCGGCCATCTGTTCTGCGGGCAATGTGTCCTGCCCATTGCCACTTAAGTTTGGCAATTCTTCGGGCTATGTCGGTTACCTTGGTTCTCCTGCGGATTTCTTCATTTCTGATTCGATCACGTAGGGAAACTCCAAGCATAGCCCTCTCCATTGCTCTTTGGGTGACTTTTAGCCTTCTAATAAGGCCCATTGTGAGCGACCACGTTTCAGTGCCATAAGTCATCACTGGCAACACGCACTGGTCAAAGACTTTCGTCTTGAGACACTGTGGTATGTGGGACGAAAAGATATTGCGTAGCTTCCCGAACGCTGCCCAGCCGAGTCGGATTCGACGATTGACCTCTTTCTCAAAATTGGACCTACCTAGCTGGACAGTTTGTCCTAGGTAAACATACTTGTCTACAACTTCGAGCGTAGCGTCTCCGATCTTTATGAGAGTGGGTGTTACATGGGCGTTTGACATAACCTTTGTCTTGTACATGTTCATTTTAAGACCCACTCTTTCGGAGTCGTTTATCGTCGCCTTAATAATGATCACCAAATGAGATACGAAACAAAAGGAAGCATAGATTGCTTCCCTTTGTTCTCTAAATCAAGGCTAAGTCTAATACTAGTCTAGTCTCGCTAATATCTAATTCTACCTTTGTATAGAAATCTAAATTAAAGCCAAACGCAATTACAAGTAGGTAGTTTATTTACCCAGGTTTACCGAGACACATTATTAATATTACAGAATTTGAAATTAAGTTTTTGGGTCACGTTCTCTACTACTGGATCGACTGGGCTCGTGGATTAATTATAACAGCCACACGAGTCGATCTTTAAGATTAAGCAACGCTTGCCAAGGTCGGTCCCTAGATGGGTGACCATACATTACATACCGAGACCCCTCCATGCTTCGGAAAGTACGTAAATCAGTAAGACCCAGTTGTTATTCGTAGATATTTAGCAGTCGTTACGGGTTGTCAGAAGCCTAAAAGTCAGACAACCAGTCTTACCAAGGGGTATGGATTTACCCAGTAACTAGGTCAGATAGGCAGTCGCTCCACGTCAAATACTGAATATTCAGCTGCTTCCGGTTAGACAGGATACTGACCCCAACAAAGTTGGGAAAAAGCTAGCAGATAATGGTCGCATTCAGTACCAGTCGTCTGCACGACTGTGGTAACACATTGACCTTGAGCTGGCCTAACATTGTACGAAGTTTCTGTAGAATACAAGGCCAGCTTACAACTTCAGGCCTACTGTACTTAATAAAAAAAGGGTAGGGAGAAGGATAATATACATGGCGACATTAATTTAACACATAGGTAGGGCTAGCAACCTCCAAAAAAATAAAAATTTAAAGTTTCGCCGACATAGGGCTCTCTCTCTTTCCTTCAATTCACCTACTCATTGCACGTTATTCGTTTTAATTTCCTTGATGCGGTGCTATGATCCAAACTCCGGCAAATGACTTCTGCTATACAGTTCTTGTTCCAAGATGCTATTTAAAACAATAATTGTAAATATTTTAACAAATAATAATGTTTAATGAAATTAAAATATTTTCATAAAACCGTATACGTGTGTTAAATTAATGTCGTAATTATAGCGGCCCGCTATATACAGGCGCTGTATTATGTTGGTACCTATACTTCATATACACCAAATTGTATCACACCTACCCTTAGTATACAGGGTGGCAGGGACATCGACGCGAAGCCGGTTACCACGGATTCAGGACATGATTCTAAACCGTCCCTGCGTTGAAATGTTTCGTCGGTTATTAAAAAAATAATCAGCTATTCCATACATTTTGACCGTGTAGGTATTGCACTTTTCTATGAAACAGCTGATTTTTTTTTACATAACCGACGAAAAATTTCAACGCACCCTGCGTTGAAATTTTTCGGTCGTTCAGAATCATGTAAGGTACTGAATCTATGGTAACCGGCTTCGCGTCGATGTCCCTGCCACCCTGTATAGGATGGATTTTTGAGACGGGCAGGTACCCTACGAGTATAGGCAAATATTCTTAGGAGACGGTCCTAAACTTTTTAAACCTAAAAATGTCAATCTCGAAAAATCCACCCTGAATAATTAATCCATTTGTTTATCCAGTGCATCATTCATCCAGTATACATTATACCTACATCATTCATTCATTACTTCTTCTTCGTTCGAAGTTTTCTTTTCCCCCAAAAAACTTACTCACGTACTCATTACTAACCGATTTACAAGTTCCTCATGATATGACGAAATTAACTTCGACCTAGTTTCACAACTTGTACCAAAGGACATAAGTGACAAATGAACCCTAATCTCACAGTATAGTACCTACAGAAGGTCGGCTCCATGCAACGAGCGCAAGCATCCGGGCTGTCTGCTACGTGTTTAGGCCCAATACCAAGACACAGGCAAAAAAAAAATAACGTTATTTCGTCGCTGTTCAAACTTCAAACGTAAATAATTTCATTTAAAAATAACAAAACAGGAAACATGTTTTTATTTTTATTTATTTATAGTAACCATTTAATCTTATAAAATTCGTATTTAACGCAGATGATTCCTAGAAAATTAAATACGAGCCTTTAAACTACAAACAAATAAAAAAAAAACTAACAGTAATAGAGCAGTTCTAATTTTAGAAAAACAATTTTGGTTCATGCCCGTTCTAACAATACGCATAATTTCTTTTAAAAGAACAAGAACAATACGCCAATTTGAACTGCCTGGGCCCTTTTTTACGGAACTCCACATCTAAAAAAAATATTTAATAAAATTCGTGTGGCCTGCGTCTTGTTATTGAGCATAAACGCGTAGAAGACAATCCCACGGATCCGTCATTTTCGTATATTCAACCGTCTGCCTAACAGCCTGTATATTTTTTTTGTTTTATCATGTTCGATAATCGATATCCATCACGTACTACGGAGATTTGCTAACTAATTTTATTTAACCCTGTTTAGTTACTTGTGCTGGTGTCAGTAAAGGTAAGAATCTCCGGATTTTTATTCCTTTCCTGCTATGGAACCCATGAACGACGCGTACATACTAATTATCTGAATCAAAAGGAGTATATCCCATTGATTGGGGTATATCCCTTTTTATGGCGTCATTGGTCCCCTAATAATCCCTTGTAGGGATTTGTAAGCTGTATATTTAATTGAATCGTGCTAATTACGGTTCTGCCAGGGTGTCGTGACATACGTACCTACTGAAAGCAAAATAAAATGTACAGGGAAAATGGGAAAGGAGTTATACAATAAGGTATAATTAAATTAGTCTAAAAATAGGTTTAGCCCGTGGCTTCGCCCGAGTAGATTTAGAAATATATCCCACGGGAATGTTAATCCATGTAGATAGATAGATAGATAGATAGAATACTCTTTATTATGTACACCATAAAAATTACAGACATAGGTTTAGACATTTTACATAGGGTGACACAATGGGCGGTCTTATCGCTAAAAGCGATCTTTTACAGACAACCTTTGGATGGATTAAAGTAAGAAGGAAAGACAATACTGCAGGTAGGCATGTAAACAATTTATTAATCTAAACTAATTTTGTATAGAAAAAAGATTAGATTTTTTGTATGTTTTTTTGTTTGTTTCATCATCATCAGCCTATTAACGTTCCCACTGCTGGGACACAGGCCTTCTCTCTGTGAGAGGGAGTGGGCTGTAATCTACCACGCGGGCCCAGTGCGGGTTGGTAGATGTCACATGTTTTCGATTTTTTAAGCTATTGCATAGCTTCTATCGCGGGCCTTGAGCGTGGAGACCTAATCCAGAAATTTCGTAACGAAAATACTACCTAAGAAAAGAGTGTTTTGTATTGAAAATTATGTTTAACTGCTTGACAACAAAGTTCAAATTTACTTAAACGAATGAGACGAGAGTGTTGTATTGAAAATTATGTTTAACTGCTTGATAACAAAGTTCAAATTTACTTAAACGAATGATACGAGAGTGTTGTATTGAAAATTATGTTTAACTGTTTGACAACAAAGTTCAAATTTACTTAGACGAATGATACGAGAGTGTTGTATTGAAAATTATGTTTAACTGTTTGACAATAAAGTTCAAATTTACTTAGACGAATGATCCTTGACTATTAATAGTTAAATTAAAACCTTTTTATTAGTTTGATGTTCCCATTACGTTGTGTCAAGTTTTAAAAACTATAAATGTGAATAACAGTTCCTGTCAATGTCATCATTGCTATTTCTTGTATTCGGGTTAATATTTTACAATTGCGTAAGTTGATAAAAAATGCTATGCAATAGCTTCGCTGGGGCAGTCCCCGAGTGCCACACGTCTTTTTTGGTTCTAAGACATCATTTCACCGTTTTGAGAGCAGTGGTGATGAAATTATTAACACAAAGTAAAGCGCCTGCTTGGGTTCGAACCCACGACCTACAACTCGTAAGTCGGGGCCGTTACCACTGGGCCACCACTGCTCTCTCTGTGTGTTTTTTTGTATTTTTGTAATGAATTAACTCAAAACCTACTGATCGATTTCAAAAGTTCTTTCACCAGTAGAATGCTATATTATCACTGAGTAACAGGCTATTATTAATTTATAAAGATATCAAGCGGACGAAGCCACTGGCGGAAGCTAGTTTCGTAATAAATTGTTTTCATATAACTCTATTGGTATTGGTACGCGGCACGGCCACACGCCAGTAAGGCTGCCTGTCCACTGGAGCGGAGAGGAGAGGAGAGGAGCGGAGACGTGCCAATATTAACCAATAGAATCGCACCTGTGGATCGAGTTTAGATTCTATTGGTTAATATTGGCACATATCCGCTCCTCTCCCCTCCTCTCCGCTCCAGTGGACAGGCAGCCTAAAGCTTCCATCCGTCGTCGTCAGCGTGATTTTTTCCGACATTTTCAACAATATTATCGTCATGTTTCAGCCAATTAACGCGAAAGTCCAATGATTTAAACAGCTAAACCTTCCTCATGAATCATTCCGTCCATTTGTGAAAACCGTATGAAAATCCGTTTGGTAGTTTTTGAGTTTACAGATAGACAGACGTGGCTGGGGAACTTTGTTTTATATGTAGTAATGATATTTTAAAGGAATGTAGGAAAATAAATGACCCTCAAATAAACAAAATTGAGGCGGTGCCGAACACATTGAACGAAGCTCCATCAAGCTAAAATTTTACGCTATAAGTAATTAATTTGTTTGTTCGGCGCCGTCTCAAAATTTGTTATTTGAGGGTCATCAATTTGTTACTAAAAGGTTATTGTTTATTTTTCGCTTTTCAGTTTTTTTTTGCGTCGGTTAAATTTTTTGCATAAAAGTTTTTTATTTCTGATAGCTTTTTTTATGATGACGAATCTTAATTTTGAAAATCTAATCATTCGAATTTTAGCTACCAAGAAAAAACTGCCATAAAAGCTTCCCATCTAGCTTAACATAACAGGAAATACACGTAATAATCCCCAATTGTAGGTATATCTATAGGTCATTCAATTTGCAAAGGCCGGAATCAATGTCCCTTCGTGTCCGTTTTAATTGAATGGCTTAATCGCTGGCCAGACTGGGCCCTGATGGCCGATATGGCGCGCAAATCGGTTGAGAACCTTTACGTTTTGAACAGTGGTCCATTTTAATATGTTCGGCATTAATACTGGCCCTTATTGATTTGTTAAACAGCCGTTTTAGAGATAGGGCGTTTTTGTTAAAGATATTTTTTGAATTCGGAAGCTTAGATAACTGAGATTCAATACTCAAAGTCGAGTCAGAATCATAATCAGCCTATAATGTTCCCACTGATGGGACACAGGCCTCTTCTCTGTGAGAGGGAGTGGGCCGTAATCCACCACGCGAGCCCAGTGCGGGTTGGCGAATGTCACTTGTCTTCGAATTTTTGGTTCTAAGACATGCCGGTTTCCTCACGATGTTTTCCTTCACCGTTTTGAGAGCAGTGGTGATCAAATACTTTACACAAAGTAAAGTGCCTGCCTGGGTTCGAACCCTCGACCTAGAACTCGTAAGTCGCGGTCGTTACTACTGGGCCAGCACTGCTCTTGAAGTCGAGTACATAATCAAATTCAAATACAAAATGTTACGAGTAACTCCAAACTATGGATTGTAAAGTAACTGAGAATTTTCTGGCAGAAAATTTAACAAACCGTGTACATGTAAATAAACCTTTTCGTTCGTAGAATACAAGCCAGAGTTACAATCGACGTGATTTTCACTACCTAGCTGGCTACAATATAGAAAAATTGAGATGTTTTGGATTTTTGAAGTAGTGCCAAATTAAGTAGCTAAATCCTACTATCCTATCTAATAATGTAAATGAGAAAGTCAGTTTGTTTGTTTATTACGCTTTCACGCAAAAATGGCTTATTGGATTTAGATGAAATTTGGCACCTGGGTAGACCATGACCTAGAGAAGGACATAGAATACTTTTGATCCCGATATTCTTACGGGATTGAGACTTATGCGGGTGAAACCGTGAGGCGCAACTTGTAAATAATATTTTAAGTCCTGCACCCTAATAAAAAAAAAAATCTGCTTAATTTTTTTTGTCGAACTTATGAAGCAATGGACTGGCAATCTTTTTCAATTGGTTTCATTTTAAAATTGATCGTGCATTGCGTAATTGGGGGCTGGTCTTTCTTTGTAACAAACTGCTTAGTTGCTAAATCAATTTTAAAGCATAATAATACTATCATAACCTTAAACCACGAATGTAGTCCTCAAAGGATTAGGCAGAGGTGTACTAATAGTACACCCACAGTTCGCCAGTTATGGGGCGAGCCTATTGCCATCAACCGGGCAAAAAGACTCCGAGCTGCTGAAAAATTCCAGATGGAAAATCCAATAACTTTGCTCGACCTGCGAATCGAACCCGGAACGTAATACTCAGCAGTAGCGCTTGCGACCACTAGGCCAACGCAGTCGTGAACATTTTATTTCATAAAAAGACGTGTGGCACTCGGGGACTGCCCCGGCGAAGCTATTGCATAGCATTTTTTATCAACTTACGCAATTGTAAAATATTAACCCGAATACAAGAAATAGCAATTATGACATTGACAGGAACTGTTATTCACATTTATAGTTTTAAAAACTTGACAGAACGTAATGGGAACATCAAACTAATAAAAAGGTTTTAATTTAACTATTAATAGTCAAGGATCATTCGTCTAAGTAAATTTGAACTTTATTGTCAAACAGTTAAACATAATTTTCAATACAACACTCTCGTATCATTCGTCTAAGTAAATTTGAACTTTGTTGTCAAACAGTTAAACATAATTTTTAATACAACACTCTCGTATCATTCGTTTAAGTAAATTTGAACTTTGTTGTCAAGCAGTTAAACATAATTTTCAATACAACACTCTCGTATCATTCGTTTAAGTAAATTTGAACTTTGTTGTCAAGCAGTTAAACATAATTTTCAATACAAAACACTCTTTTCTTAGGTAGTATTTTCGTTACGAAATTTCTGGATTAGGTCTCCACGCTCAAGGCCCGCGATAGAAGCTATGCAATAGCTTAAAAAATATAAAGTACTTTTGATCCCCTAAATCGTAAGTAGGTACTTTCAATACAGACGGGCCCTCAAACACACAGACCTAAATTGCTCTACCAAAGCTAACAGAAATAGGTCTAAATCAATATTCAGACATTGTGCTGGTAATTGGATTGCTTAATCGTGGACTATCCCTAGGCCCTAATGGCCTATTTAGTCCAATAGTTTGAGGTTCCTGGAATGTCAAATAAATGTAATTTCTGGGGGTAACTTCGTCAATTATCTGTCTAGCTCACTGTGGAATAGATTGGGTTTGGGCAAACAAAATATTTGTGTATATTATGATTAAATTCGAGTCTTTATTAGGTTATTCGAAACCTGAAAGTAGACATGAGTATTTTAATGAATTTTATCAGCACTTTGTAATTAATCCGAGGGAGATCCCTCGAATTAATTACAAAATGTCTAGACTTTAATTTTATTTACTTCGATTTTAAGCTTTATTAAAATTTATAAAAATATTTTTTTTTTTTATGATTTATAAATTATAATGTTATTTATTATTATAATTTTTTTTTTTAAATAAATATTTATATTATTATTTATTTAAAAATAAAATACAAACTGAAAATACCAGATTAATGACTAATGAGAACTGTTCGAGACCCATTTTTTTCTTAAATTTATTTAAGAAAAAAATCTATAATCATTTATACCTAATTTAGATCTAAATCAATTTGCCTAAAGACTTTCCCAACTATGTTAGAGTCGGCTTCCACCAGTATTTTACATGAAGCGACTGCCTATCTGACCTCCATAACCCAGTTACTGGGTAACAAGATACCCCGTACCAAAATAAAAATACCTGCCTAATGTTATTATCACCTTCGCAAATCTAAAGAAGGGTGTGCACTGTGCACTGAAGTGGCTGCAAGGAAAATAAATCAAAGGAAAACTCGTTGGAGAACGACTGAAAGAAGGAACTCTTTAATCAGTCATTTGGTAAATTGCTTAAAAAATTATCACAGGAAAAGATACACGATTATTATATCTACATGTTTAAAAATAAATTCCATCAAAAAGACATAACAAGTAAATAAATGCAAGTCTCGCAATGCAGTTTTTCTACCACAAAAATAGGTGTGAGATCTAGTGTCAAAAACAAGTCGGTTAATTTATTCAGTACCTATCTATGGAAGCATCTATCCAACAGATTTGTCATAAATTATTATTGTATAAAGCTTTGTGCAGACCAGCGCGATTTGTCGTGCGACGCGACATCGGTTATTAAATTGTTATACCGTGAAGTTTTCTTAGAAATTGTATTGTTCGTGTCGCGTCGCGCGACAAGTCGCGCTGGTCTGCGAAAGCCTTTATAATAAGTTAACTAACATGATTTTATAGTGACCATATCAATATTAGACATCTTTATTTCTTTAATAAATAGAAATGACTTGGCCATAATTCGAAGGGGGTCGAAAATTTCTGAATGGCTTCCAGAAAAGGATGGCACGGCTTAGCCTTTGTTTTTGCTCGACTTGGAGTGATATCTATCATATAATTTTTCCGGAGGTTTTTCAGCCCGTTTTAAAAGTTATCGGCCCTTCAGTGGAACGCAGTGGATCACAAAAGCATGCCTTTCACATGTCATCCTGCAAGTTACAAAGGGCATGGAGCCCTTAATGTAAGGATACTCAATATAGGACTGGGACTCACAGCCAGAATCCGTGTTTCCCAATGGCTATATCCCGAGAGATTCTCTCTAACACTAGCAAATAAATGCCAATACAATTTTGCAACGCTCGGCTTGGCACCGAAAGTTGAAGATCCAACAGCGCGCTGTTATTCAGTTCTTCGTTGGTCTAGAGTCTAGACAGTGGTCGCATGCACTACTGTTGAACATTAGATCCTGGGTTCGGGTCCCATATCGTGCTGCCGTGCAATGACAATAAATTGTATCTTAGGAAGTTAAGATACACCTGTCCCATACATTTGTGTTCATAATAATGAGTAATATTTTTTTTTTTTTTATATTTAAAAATGTAAATAATAAGAAACAAAATGAACAAACGAAGTACAATAAATCCTTAAGAGGTTAAGGTAGTGATATAGGTACGTTTTGGAATGGGCAACTAGCTTTAATTTTATGCCTGTAAATGATTCAATTGAAATAAATGGTTTGAGTTTGAGGCCCATCATGGGCAGCATCAAAACTCACTAACTACAAGAAAAAGAAAAGTTTTTTTTTAAATTTTATTTGTGTCTGAGTGCAGTTTGTGGTCAATACCAGAACGGTCTCTTTTGCACTACCCAAAACGTGAATAAAAATGTTTCTGTCATTGCATTCATTTTTCAACAAGATACTAAAAAAAATCGAGAACATTTTGGCTCAAGTTAAAGTTTTTCGACCATTACTTCTTTTAATGTGGCGATAAATCTGTATTAATTAGCATTTTTACAACCAAGTATTAATTTAAATCTTTTATTGCAGACCAGAGAGCAACGAGTCAGTGTGTTAGTGGTATTTGTGACTTATGCATTCTGAAATATGAGGAACTAGCTTCTGCCCGCGACTCGTCGTAAAACATAAAATAATTATATTCTATGACACTTGGCAAGACTGTAGCCTCCATCAATGTCAATGTTTATTAGCATCTGCAATTTTTTTATTACTATTTTTAGGACATTCATGCTGAGGTCCTGATGGATGTCCTATTTTTGACGTACCAGCACTAATTGCGTAACGAAATAAAAATCAAGAATTTGCTAATCCATCTATAGGTACTTACATTATGAAGAAGTAAAATGTGTTTGTTTGTAAGTTTGTATGCAGGAGGTAATCTCTGGGCCTACCAGTCGGAATTTAATATTTCCTTTTGCATTGGATAGCCCAATTCTTGAGGAAGGATACAGGCTATATAATATCACGCTACGACTCTCAGGAGCTGAGCAAAAAGACAATTAAGCAGAAATAACGCTAAGCCAAAACGACATAACAGCGCGGGCGGTTCAGGATCGGGATCGGGATCTAGTACGGTACCCGATCACGTCACGCGTTTTACAGCATGTTCGGTATTATACTCGGTACCGAAAGCCAAGAGTAAGAAATGAGTACATAAGAGGAAGTCTGAAAGTGGCACCGGTGACCGAAAAGTTGTGTGGAAATCGGTTGTCATGGTATGGGCATGTGATGCGGAGGAATGAGGAAAATGTCGTGAGAAAGTTTTGAGTATGAATGTCGATGGCTATAAGAGTAGGGGAAGACCAAAGAAACGATGGAGGGACTGTGTGAAACAGTATATGGCTAGACAGGGAGTGACTACTGAGATGACGACTAACAGAAGTATGGAAAAAGGGACATGTTGCGCCGACCACTAATAAAATTGGGATAAGGGCAGGAGAATGATGATGACTCGGTACCAAAAGCTTACCGAGCGCCAATATTTCAATCGAAAACATAACGTCAGGTCCGTATGAAAGCAGTGCGGTATTGTTTCGGTATACAGAGCATACTCTACTGCACTGCTGCTTACCGACCAATGAGAAAAAATGAAAGCTGTGCGGTATCGTTTCGGTATACCATGACAAAACGATACCGTACTGACCAATGAAGAATTGGCCTTCTTCACTGGGCTAATCGCGCAAAAATTGCAACAACTTGAATAAATTTACAACTTTAAAAAAATATAAGGTAATTTAATTACTATGGCAACCATTTACATGTGCTCTATGATCTAATAGTAACAGGAAACTCTGCAAAACAAACAAAATTTCGAATTCTCGATTAAATATTAACCAAACATTGTTATATCCTCCAAAATCAACACGACTAGATACAAGAAATATATTTAATTAATTACATTATATTATGTACTGAGCCTTCATCCTATGTATTCACTGATAAAGTCAATATCATGACATATCCACTGTAAGTTGATCTGCCGAATAAATCTTCTCTTTGAAAACCGTGAGCAAAAAAAATCCCGGGACTAATTTCGGGAGGCCATGTTAGACTGGTGACGAAATTAGGCAGCTCATTCTTATAAGACCGATTACTTGTCGAGGGGACAATTCTTGTAAGACGGCGTATCTGTAGGATAATTTATATAGGGATTAGTATTATAAGTGTCTTTGTGTAGTAATTCGGGAGAGATTGAGACCTTTTCTTCTTTTTCGAATTAGCTCTTTATGTGAGCGAATTTTCTGAGAATTGATCGAGCTATTTTGCTGTTTTTTCATTGTAGACTGAAGATAATTATTATTGAGATACTTTACTATATAAATCGGCGTTCAAACTCCACCCATTTTGTAATGGTATAATTATCAAGCCAGGTTTTGACATAAAAAAAATGTGTTAGGCCGCTTGCCCATTGGTCGGTAAGTGTGCGGGGCGATATCGTTTCGGTACTGCGTGACGTCACGCATTTTACTGCATCGGTACTGGAAGCTTACCGCGCAGTGTTTCCACTTTTAGGGATTTCTCCCTGTTTTAGGGAAAAAATACCAATACTAAGTTTGGTTTAGGGATATTTTATTTTGACAGGGATTTGGGGAATTTTGGGGTTAATATGAATTTAAGTTGGTAACCTTATTGTTTATAGTAGACAGCACCCAATATATGACTTGACTCTATGGCACCACCGATTTATTAAAGGATTCGATTTATTCCACCACCGATTTATTCCCTCAACTCAAACTCATAATGAATGCAATTCATCAAATTTACCATGTTAATTGTGCCATTACCTTATTATTTATAATCATGCTCCCTAAACCAAGGAAATTTGAAGATTTTTAGGGAAATTTAGAGATAATTCATTCAAACTGGGGAAAAACAAAAAACAAGTGAATTATATAGTACGAGAGCCCATGACCAAAACCATGTCACATCGTTTTACTGGAATAATTGTAAAAAAATCTTTACGTTTTGATGATTCTGAACCCGACTCGGTGGGCAGTACAGTACCGGTCAGAAACGTTACAGTTTTATGGGAGCCTATTTCTGCTATGTCAAAAAAAATTGGCAGACGGTTTCATCACAATATGTCTGATAATAAAAATATACAAAGATTTTGTAATTTGATTACTAAAAAGTTTGTTTTCAGATATTTCATTTGCGTCACTTTGCGTGTCAAATGTGGCCTGAGCACATTTCCAAAAATGACGTATTCGAATCAACTGACCAATGTTCACCAGAAAACATTTTCAGATGGATTGCTATGGGTTTTATTGTTTGCCTCATATTTAATTTTCTCAAATGGTCTCTTGGGTACGTACTCGAAGCTACTGGTTTCTGAAAATGGTGTTTTCGGTACTTATGTAAAATCTATCATTTTTAAACATGATAAAAAAGAATTATCGACATATTTAAAAATGCGGTCAGGTCAGAAGATGTGACGCGGAAAATTTCTGAAAATAGGATTTTTGAATTTAAGAATAACCAAATCTATCGTTTTATACGATTTTGTTCGTAAAACGATAAGGCAAAAATGTTGGTCATGCGCTCTCGTACTAATTGAATTAATTTGAATTTGGAATTCTAGATGAAAGCAGTGCAGTACACAGATATAGATATATAATAATACCTAGATAAGGCAAGTATCACAATCTGTATGAAAACCATGCGTGGCATTTAAAAAAAATGATCAAAGCGCCTATACCATGAAACTGAAGCGAAATATGATATGGTATCACTTGTTTCGATAGTCATAACCTGTTAACACTCAACGTCACATCAACCGTTCCTAGTAAAAAGCTGTAAAGTATTACGAATATAGGCATTTTCTATTTTATTATTTATGTCCGACTAGCGCGGCGGACAGGCGCAGACTATAGACTATATTATATAAAATGAGACACACTGAGCCACGTTCGGGCACGCGAAGTAGATGCTCTTGCGCTATCTAGGTATATCTATATCTGTGTGCAGTACCGATTCGGTACAGAGTGCTTACCGACCAGTGAGGAAACATAAGCAGTACCGCGCAGTACTGTACAGTACTGCGCGGTAAAATACCGACCAATGGGCAAGCGGCCTTACATTTTTTAATGATTTTGTTGAATAATTAATACTTCTACAATTGCCTAAGGCCGTTCACGGCCTCGGACGATGACACTCGCGCTCGTCACCTGTTTCTGTCCGTCGGTCTGCAAGTCGATGACTTGTGGCATTCTCTAAATAACTCATTTGTTTTCTCCGCAACTACTATCACCAGACATGTTACAATAAACTCTTGGCCAAGAGGCTACAGCACAGAGTAATTAAAACTTTTTTGATTTTAAACTGCACTTTAAAAATTGTAACTGTTGCGTGTACGCCACGTAACTAATATAAATATAAGTCATTTTAATGTGTAAATAAATAAATTATCACTTCGTACTCGAGCTGGCTTGCACCACAAATCTCTAACGCGCGATTAGCGATAAACATAATATTTTAAACACCATTCTGTCCCTGTAATCTTCAAACGATTGACAGTAATTTTTTTTTTTAAACTTCTTTAGGTCCTTTGAGCGATTTTTAGTAGGGGGTAAACTTATGGATTCGCGTCACCTAAATGCTCGCGATGTCCGTGCTGTTAGAAGCGCATCTAGGCAGCAATGACGAATGAGCGGTGGGACGCTGTGATCGTTGACGAATCAGCGGAGTGCACTGCCCCCCGTCTCGCCACGCACATACCTAAAACGCAGTACAGCGTTCTTTTGTGTGTAATCAATAGTAACTGGATAAATATTGATTTATAAATACACAGCCCATCATGTTTTGAAAAACATATAAACTATATGAAAACGTATATAATTAATTGCCTCAGGTGTGAATTTGTGGAAATCCATGATAAAATACAATAGACGACGTATATTTAATAACCTAATCCACTTAACTGTTCTTAAATAATTATAAAAAACCCTGTAAGAAAAAAAATGACTGTTGTGTGTCAATCGTCATCCTAAGAATCGTTGAGAGGTGAAACATGAGTCGATTTCTTGCAGGGTTCTTTATAACTCTAAGAACAGTTTATTTATTTATTTAACAGTTAAGCGAAATAGGATACTAAATATGTATACTTCGCCTAGCAAACGGGGCGATGCTATACCCCATCCCCATGACAATAATATATCTTTTATAAACCCTTTTCAAAACCCACAACCCCACGTTCTCATTGTCTATTTTTTAAACAAATACACGTGCCTCAAAAACCTCCACCCCAATCTTATTTATTTACCTCAAATAAAATCGTTTACCAGTAAAACCATACTGAAATGTTTTCCCAATAACCGTAATATTATTTCCTATGGCAATTTCATTGTTTGCCGCACAAACTGGGAAGGAAAAGAACCAAAGAGAAAAGCGGCCAAGTTCGACTCGGACTTGCACACGAAGGGTTCCGTACCACCGTAATAGTGCTAATCCATGCGTCATGTTCGTGTAATGCACTTCCACCAACGCACATATCCACCAAATGTAAACGTACAATATGATGGGAAAGAGATCAAAGTAGTCAAAGTTGTGAAATTTTTGGGAATAATTATAGACGATCACTTATCTTGGAAACCTGAAGCCGAAGAAGTGTGCAAAAAGCTGAGAACTGCAGCATAATTATGTCCTATGGAATTTGGCAAAAACTGTTGACACAAAAACTGCTTTAATAGCTTACCATGGTTTGATCACCTCGGTCTTGAGGTTTGGTATATTTTTTTGGGGTAACTGTAGCCTAAGAGAAAAGGTGTTTCAGCGCCCGTGCGCTGTCAGTAGGTCATCTCTTAGCTTATTTTAATTAAATTTTTGAATTGTTTTGTTTTTCTATGAGTGTCGCTTTTAACGTTTTGTGTCGTTCTCACATGTATTACTTCATTATGAATGATGTTACCAATATAAATTGTAACCCTATTTTGATTTGAAGGGTGTCCGTGGAGTTTCTTGCCCATTCTTCTCCATAGGTTAGTACCTATGGCTTTGGAATGGGCATCTAGCTTCATCTTTCTGACTGACCGACCCCTTGACAGTTCAAAAGTGCCTGTAATTGGTTTATTTGAAATAAATGCTTTGAGTTTGAGTTTGAGATCGAGCAAAAAACGCCGAAAAAAACACGTTTATTTTATGGGGACACCTTTAATTTGTAACTTTATTTTATTTTATTGTTTGTTGTTATAGCGGTCATAGCAGTACACACTCTGTGAATGAATTTCAAGTGTCTGCTTATTACGGTTCAAAAGATAGGGTCTCGTTGGCACCCTTTTGTGCGGAACCCTAAAAATACCACGTTCTTCTGAGAGTCGGGTAAAAATATCAATTTTGAGCTTGAGAAAGGTAAATAGTACCTAAATGATTGGTCGGCAGCCATAAATGGCATTGGCAGTTTGTTTTGTTCTGTGTTTCTTGATTCCTGTAATAAATACGAATGGTTAGCTTTACGAATGATCATAGTTTTGTTATTGTTATCAGTAATTAACTGTTTATTTATTTTACCTTGATGGTCCTAGTTCACCATTTATAACTTACTGTTACAGCTATGAGCTAGATGAATACAGCTATTTGCACGCCCTTAATGCCTGGAAGGTTTTATTTGGATATTGTTTACGTTTAGTTTTTATTTTTGCCTGAGTATAGTTCTCGACGCCGACGTTTTTGGTTGGTATATTGGCATGTGCTAGCTGACATATGGCTATTAATTTAAATTATGTTTTGTGTTGCGTAATGCAAATTACGTTATATACTATTATGTAAAATCCTTTTTCTAACTGAACAGACAGCTCTTCTGCTGGGGAGTTTGTTCCGCCACTTCTTCTTCCCAGCTAATAAAGCAATAGGCAGTGGTGAAGGGTGGGTATTTTGGGGACTGTCTTATGTAATTTTGACGTTCGAAAAGTGCTGAGTCTCAGCCTAGTTTGAATAAATGACATTTGAATTTGAATCTTTATTGCAATTGAATGATGAAATAAATTGAATTGCAATTAAGATTGTCACAGCACTGTTTTTTAACAATAAAGTTATTTATGGGATCTTACGGACCCTGCTAATGATGAAATGTAATATTGTTGCTATGTTCTGAGCTGCCAAAATAAAATTAGATTGCCATCAACACGTAAAAAATGCAGTCATTTTTGATAGTGATTGCTATTTCATCTAATAAATACTTACCTTAAAAAAAATCTTTGGTAAAAGTGCTTTTTATTTAAATTTATTTTTTAGAGTTAACCGTCTGTAACCTGTATTAATCTGTGGCAACAGTAATCAAACAACACCCTATAGCGTTTACAGGGTGTTCACAAATGAGTAAGCTTGCACAAACTTGCAACAAGTTACCCTGCAAGTACTAAGCACTTGGTTGTTTAAGTTGGCTCTATGTTCACGCCAAGTGTTATGTTAACATCAGCTTATAGTTTAACTTGGTGTACTGATGATTCTATGTCAAGCTATTTAAGTGAGATAACTTGATATGTGAGCTATGTAAGTTGGGATTATGTAAAACATCAGAAATGATATTATAGGATAAGATTTGGGGGCTTAAAATGGCCGCATTGGCAGAATCATAATATTATGATAATAATATGAATCACACAAACTATCACCAACTGACAATTCCTAAGATTATCTGCGTTCAATTCAGATTACGCAAATCATCTGTTTGACAGTTTTATATAAAAAAAAATTAAATCTCATTCGATTAATAAAAACTGTAAAGAAAAATTATTCGGTAAAATTACGGTCTTAATTTTTTTCATGCGGCAATATTTACACCAAATATCATTCCGATATGAATTGAAATGAACATGATTCAGCTAAAATATTATGTGTCATCATAGAGGAATTGCTGGGAATTCAGAAAGTTAATCGAGGAAATGCTAAATGTGAACGGTATAGGCCCCCTAAATTATCCGGAAAAGAACCGGAGTTACCGTCATAGCTAGCAAAGTAAGCAATCTGAAGTGGCATTATGCTAGCTATGTTTGTCGAAGGTCCGATTAGAAGCAGACGAGTCTTGGAGTAAAGACCGTGTATCGGCAAGCGTAGTGTGGGAAACCCCCCAGCTAGATGGAACGGTGACCTTAGAAAGGTGGCTGGGGACAGACTGGATGCGGGGTGGAGGACATTGTGGCGCAGCCTAGGAGAGGCCTATGTCCACCAATCCAACAATAAACTGTGTAGAAGATAAAGGAGCAATTTCTCTTATTTATCCTTAACACTATTCTACGCTGTATCTGTAAAACTGACACTATGTATGTCACTAAGAGTGTCTGGTCACGGGCCTAGGACAGAGATGAGAGGACAGGATGCTGTCTAGCCTGGGAGAGTCCAGCAGTGCACTGCGATAGGCTGAGTTACTTGATGGATTGATTATTTATACTACATACATTAGATAATTAGAATGTTTTTACTGTTTACTAGCTGCGCCCCAAAGTTTAACTCGCATAGAAATTCCCACAGAAACCATGCATTTTTCTGTCCACTTGAGAATAGTGTAGTTTTTTAACTGTTGAAAGAATTTTGCCATCGGATCTATTTTTTCAGATATTATCTTTAACAAACGTACTCGTACATATAAACAACTTTACCTCGATAGAATACTAGTTAACCAGGTTTTGCCCGTGGCTTCGCCCGCGATTATGTCGGAAAATATCTGGTAAAAATATAGTAACCCTGCGTTAATCAACTATCTGTGTGCCAAATTTCATCCAAATCCGTTCAGCCGTTTTTGCGCCAATCCGAAACATCCAGACAAACGTACAAAAATTCTTCAATACTATTTTATTATATATTATAACGGAGGAGCCATGTGTCTCTTTCTTTATTATCAGGCATATTTTAACTTTTACTGTGGGCGTACTGTGTGTGTTGGTTATTGCGCAATAGAAAAACCGTTTACAGTTCATATCAAATTATAAATTACTCTCAAATTAATCACACTAGCAATTCACACACTCTAGTACACGACACAACTATCTGGAATGCACGACAGTTTCTAAACGTGTTCACTGCTTGACCGCCACCGATGAACTCTGTTTAGTTTCGCCGATCCGAGCGTTATGTAGTAGACACTGACGAGCGCCGATTAGTCACGTATTTCTGACATATAGAATTCTAATATTATTAAATCGAGGTTAAGTTGTATGTTTGTAAAAGCCCCTGACTTGTGTGTTATCTCTTATATTTATAAAAGAGATAACACAAGTCAGAGGTGCATACTGTATATAGTAACTACACGCTAATTTCAACAAATTAGTAATTAAGTCTCATGTAATACCTAGTGCGAGCGTATTGCCAACGACCGATAAATAAAGATTCTGAAATCATCATCTGTCAAGCCTTTTCCCAACTATCCTACCTCCGCAACCCAGTTACTGTGTAATACAATAGGTACCCCTTGGTAAGACTGGTTGACGGGCTTCTGACGGCCCGTAACGACTGTCAAAGATCCACGAATGACAGTCGGGAGTAACGGCTTAACGTGCTTTCCGAGGCACGGAGTAGTCTTTGTATGTAAAAATGATCACCCATTCACAGACCGACCGCGGCAAGCGTAACTTAACCTAATCGATCGACCCGTGTGGCTGTTATTACTTAGCCACTTTTTGTATTGTTGTTACGCGATTACTCCGCGAATTATGAATTGATTTTAATGATTCTTTTTGATAAAATATAAAAACAAAAAAAAAAAAGGAACCGTTATTTTGAAAACTAAAAGTTATTTTTGACTTTGTGGTGTCTTTTATTGAAGGCGGTTTTTTTGTAAAAAGTTTTTTATGTTGAATTTTGACACAACACTGAAACCAGCTGAAACCAGTGTAGACATAGCATCTGAACTATGAAAGTGCTTGTGATTTTACCGGCTCCAATATTCCTTTTGAATTGGTACACAGCAATGTAGTCTTTGTGTGTCCCAGGGCAGGTCTGTTGACAATCGACACAGTCACTGTGTTATGCTATGGATTCAAATTCTGATTGTAAACGTTGCACCGAGGCCTATGGTCGTATGTTGTAACGTTTGTCAACATTTATGTCGTCTGATTAATTAACCTAGCAGTCGCATGCACCTGATTGATATGAATATTTTAAGTCTATTATATTTTAAGTCACCTGATATTATTGTTTTTTTTACGGCTTATTTTGGTTTTATGCACTAGCATAGGATAATTTAATACTGGCAATTCTTTACTTTATTATTATATTGAGATATCTACCTTTTGTTAATACTAGTATTAATAACGTTGATCTTTTTGCGCCGTTTAGAACAATTAATTTAGAACTACTCAATGGATTTTGATGATGTTTTCACCATTATTTAGAGAATTTATTCCAGAAGATTTATTTTCAATAAAAATTTATAAAGATACACGAAGATAGCTGTAAAACTAAAATACTGTGGCGCACTCAGCAAAGCCCAACACAAAATACATGGAACACATTTGTTACAGACTTTCACATCTATAAGGAAGTCTAATGCTGCGGTCGCATCTGCGTCTATCATGTTGAAGCTTCGCACAGTGATACGATACACGCAAATGGGACCAACCATTATCGGCTATCGTCGCGATAGTTCGGGTTGCGTAGCACATATCGACTGGATGGTGTTATATATGTGGCCTTCTTTATACCAACTTACATTTACTTCTTTTTATTGTCACATCTCATCATTTTGTCAGTGTAATAATAATACATCCATTGAATTATAATGAATATAATTATTTACATATTATTATGATTTATGATACATAATTTATTACATAAAAGGTTTTTAGCGCGCTACCGCTAATTTGGCCATCGGATTAGCGCGATTACTTTTTAACGAGCAAAACGATGCTTCGGTACGCTTTGCTTCGTCACGCTAAACGCAGATGCGGTCGCAGCATTATAATAAATTAAGAATAACAAAAGAAAAACTCAATAAAAGATCGTATGTAATGATGTAGAGTAGACGTGAGGGTGAGTGGGGGTGTTTCTGCGTGTGTGATTGAGTGTGAGTGTGTGTTAAATGTGCAAGTCTATAGTGAGAAAATGCTAGTGTGCTAAAGTGAAAATTTATTTATGATACTACAAGTTGCTCGTAGATTATGCATAGTACATTGTTCAGTTGCCTGGCATTTATGCTGAACTGGGCCTATTTGGCGCAGCCAAGAGGCATACAATACTATTAAAAGTTTTTTTTCTGTTTTTTTTTTTGTGTTTATGTGCATATTGTGTGCCTCAAATTTTCTTTCTTTCAACTAACACATAGCACAGAAATCTCAACATTTTGAAACGGGTGCGACCGCTAGTGATCGATAAAGTTTCATGTCTAAGAATTCTGCTAACCCCAAGAAATATACTAGTTTGATTCCACATACATTAATAAAATATACTAGTTTGATTCTACATACATTAATAAAAAGCCTGAACTAAGCTCCTTTTCAATGTTTAAGTAATGACGTAATAAAACAAAAAGGTTTTCTTTTAGGGGTCCGCATTTAGAAGATAAAAACGCCTTGTTAGGATTACCCCATTATTTATTCATTTAAAGACGAGTTCGTGAGGGATCTGTAGAGAGGAATGGGACAATGGCTAAAGATTCAACGTTGTTCAAGAAATACGTTTGGTATTTTTTTGTCGATAGCAAACGTTGGGGAACGTGCGCTTCTTCATCGTCTTGTTAGGTTTAAAGAATCTTTATTTCATAAGAACATGATACAGTTCACATAGAATAATATGAAATTTAACTTTTAACAAAATTAATTGTCGTCTAATGACGGAGCATACACGGAAAAGTAACGGCTAGAAATAAACAAGTTATTGTTATTTACAACCAAGCGACTCGGTTCTGAGAGAGCCTGCAAAGTTTGTTGCTAGAATTGAACAAGTGAACTTGGTTAATATTACTTGCTTGTTTGGTGTTAACAAAGCTGTATTGAACGTTTTAAATAAGTCTTGGTTATTTGTAGCCGTATAATTCGTTTAATTTTTATCCAAGCCAAATTGGTACTTTGCTAGCCATTTATTTTTTCAGTGTACGGATGTAGAATAAGTAAAATTATAATAACAACTTATGAGATCAACAGCAAACTAAGCAAACGTATAGGTACCAACACTTTTACACGTTACATATAAAACAAGTTAATACAGCTGGCCAATTTGACACCAAGGTAACCTCTTATGTACTAATTATTCACTTTATGAGGAACACAATTGTTGATTACTTCAACACGCATTTTATAGAACTAGATGTCTTTTGTCTATCTAAGCAATATTTAAGAAAATGTTCGTGTGTATTTTATTTAGCAAGTAAAAAATCTTCCTAGCCATTTCCCAACTATCTTGGGGTCGGCTTCCAGTCTAACCGGATGCAGCTGAATACCAGTATTTTACATGGAGCGACTTCCTATCTGACCTCCACAACCCAGTAACTGGGTAATACGATACCCCTTGGTAAGACTGGTTGTCAGACTTTCGGGCTTCTGACGACTCGTAACGACTGTCAAAGATCCACTGAACTGCTTAATGTGCTTTCCGAGGCACGGAGGAGTCTCGGTATGTAAAGATGGTCACCCATCCACTGACCAACCCCGGCAAGCGTAGCTTAACCTGATGGATCGACCCATGCGGCTTGTTATTACTTAGCCACGAGCTCCTCTCTCGAGCTCTGTATTTTATTTAGCGAGTATTTTAAGTTAAATTAAGCTAAGTAGCACAGTGAGCAGAGAGCAGTGGTGGCCCAGTGGTAACGGCGCCGACTTACGAGTGAAGGTCGTTGGTTCGAATCCAAGCAGGCGCTTTAATTTGTGTAAATAATTTCATTACCACTACTCTCAAAACGGTGAAGGAAAACATCGTGAGGAAACTGGCATGTCTTAGAAACAAAAATTCGAAGACATGTGACATGTACCAACCGGGCCCGCGTGGTGGATTACAGCCCGAGCCAGCAGAGAGGAGGCCTGTGTCCCAGCAGTGAGAACATTAATAGGCTGAATATGAAGTAGTATATTGTGGCAGCAACTATTGTTTTTTTTTTTATCACTTGTAATCAGCACTTCTTTTAACCTTTAGTTAAGTTAAAACGGGGACATGGTGTGGGTTACATGTTTGTTAAATCTTAGTTTTATTATTTCTCTGTATGTTGTAGCATGAAACAGTTTTTTGTCCCCAATAAATAAAATCAATAAATAGTTCTTGACCCGGTTCCTATATCCTAAAAACGGATAGTACCTTAGAGTCACCAACGGTTACCGTTAAGTTGCTAACCTAGACCTCTCTATTTTATTCCGCACGTTTTCGATTGTTTTAATATTTTTTCTTTAAGTATAACTTTCGTGAGGTTTGTTAGTTTTCAATTTGTTCGTCAATGGGTTTTTGAACGTCGACCTCGAACGGAGATTTATATAATATTTTGAGCTCATCATACCTAAAATAGGTAATGCTTTTTTCGTGTTATAAAAACAAATACAAATCTTTTATAAAACGTTGTAAAAACTGCCCTAAACTGCATTGTGTATTTAGTTTTAATACAACTAACTATTTACACTATTTAAACTATATATATACAACTAACAATTATATAATTTTATACCAAGTCTGCGTCTGGGCGCTCATTGCGGGGCTCCACATCATTGTCAGTGCGGTGAAGCAGTCGACCGCCTCGCACACCATTGCCTTTCCTGCAGCAAGAGCGCTGGTCGGTTGGCACGGCACGCAAGCATCCGTCGGGCTGTTGTCACCGCCGGGGTGCCAGCTGTTTAAGTTTTACGCAGAAAGCCATCATGTTCTTCGAGTCCAATACAACAATGCGTTCAGGATGCTGTTGGGGCTGCCACGCTTCTGCAGTGCATCGGGAATGCTTGCAGATGCGCACACTGATGGCTTCGCAGCGATCAGACGTAAGCGTGCCGCATCGCTGCTGCAGAGGGTCCAGGGCGGCTCGAACGGTCTCCTGAATGTCATTGCGAGGAAACTTGATTGCCCGCTCGTCCATTATTTGTCCAACCTGCATGTTTACTAACATAGTTTTTAAGGAATTTTACTAACCAATTATGGATGTTTTTTTTATTCCGAAATAAATTGATTATTATTATATAATATTTAGAACCCAATGGCTTGGCACGCGACGATGGGAAGAGGCCAGACGGAATGACCATAATGCCTTGGAAGATGGGTAGGCCTTTGGTGTGCAGAAAACCTCAAACGGCGCAAATATAACAACCTTACAAATTTTTGAGCCGTTTGGTGTTGAAACACTAGGGCCGTGGGGTCCGTTTGCTCACCGAGTATTTCGGGACATCGCCAAGCGGTTGGTCGACTCTTGACGTGAACCCAGGGTTGGCCAATTCTTAGGCCAAAGAATCAGCATTGCCATTCAACGTGGCAACGCTGCCAGCCTTTTGGGCACTTTCCCCGCTGACAGCGATGCGGACGATTTTTTTGAAGCCCAATGAGCCCTTCCCATTATATTTTTTATTTTATTTTTTTCCTTCACATACTTGTACATAATATAATTATATAATAGTTAGTTGTAAAAACTTGTCTTTCTATGGACTAAATAAAGAAATCCAAAATGTGTATCCACATTTCAATATTCTATTCGGTCAGTTACATAGAACCTGCGAACTGCAAAGTTATTTCATTCAGTTTGCAGCTGCATCGAAAAAATACAGTTCACCCTTTATTTTTTAGCAATCCGGTTAATACAGTCCGCTTGGTCCATCAGACGAGCGCAGTAAATAACCGCTTGATGAATGGGCTCGACGATTGAACCACAGTATAAAAAATTAAAAACCTACAGTAGAACGACTCTTTTGATCTCGTTGTAAATGCCGACAACGGTTAGGCATTGTCGCGACAGCTAGACCGACTAACACGGTAGCGTATGCAGTTCGGGAACGCGCTTCCCCCGTCTCGCCTCGCACGCCCCGCACGATTGCTCTGTCAATATATTGTGGTCAAGACGTCTTCGTCGGACGACTGTATGATGTTTCGACTGTGATTGAAACGTAACAAATCACATTATTCATAACGTTATTGAAAACGTCACGGATTAACTATGTACAGACTAGCACATCAACCTACTCCAATCTGTCAAATTTTCCCAATCAACATCGAACGTCATCTATTTTATTTTATAATGCGCCGAATGAAGAGCTCGCTCTGTGTTTGGCCTCGCTGAGCGGAGAGGAGAGGAGAGGAGTGGAGATGTGTCAATATTAACCAATAGAATCAAAACTCCACCCCAGAGGTGCTATTCTATTGGTTAATTTTAGCACATCTCCGCTCATCTCCTCTCCTTTCCGCTTCAGTGGACAGGCAGCCTAAGAACTGTTCTTAAAGAGTCATAATGGTTGTCAACGAGGCCAAACCCAGAACGCGTTCCGCGTTCGGCGCTTGGCATGGCAACAAGTCGTGTCCTGGTTTGCAACAAGTCAATCGTCATCCTGAATATGCCTCGTTAAGAGGTGAAACACGTGTCGATATCTCACAGGGTTCATTATGATGCATTAAGAACAGTTAAGCGGATTAGGTTACTATGTAAATACGGGGTGGCAGGGACATCGACGCGAAGCCGGTTACCATGGATTCAGTACATGATTCTGAACCCCCCTGCGTTGAAATTTTTCGTCGGTTATTGAAAAAAAAATCAGCTGTTTCATAGAAAAGTGCAATACCTACGCGGTCAAAATGTATGGAACAGCTGATTTTTTTTTTAATAACCGACGAAAAATTTTAACGCAGGGGGGTTCAGAATGATGTACTGAATCCATGGTAACCGGCTTCGCGTCGATGTCCCTGCCACCCTGTATACGTCGTCAACGAGTATTGTATTACATTTATGTACAGTTCACGACGTTATCCATTTCTTGATTATAGCCCCCAGTTATCTTAAATGTCTATTTAAAAAATATTTATTTTTGTTTGTGGTTTTCCGGGTCATGTACGTAGCTAACCTGTAACATTAGATAAATATCACTGACATTGTAATCTGAGATAATGTCATTTATGTTGTCATCCATATTTCCATACTAATACATAAATTATTATTATCTTTAATTATAATAAACTAGCTTTTGTTTTGCCAGCGGCTTCACCCGCATGTGTACGACGACATACGCTACTTTTCATCCCGGATATTTTTACAAAAAAAACCGGCCAAGTGCGTGTCGGAGTACGCACAATGAAGGGTTCCGTAGTTGAGATGAATTTAGCGCAAGAACAAACTTAATATTGTAGTTAAAAAAACATGTTCTCCCATACATTCCAACTGCAAGTGTAAGTTTGTACGCACAATATTGAGAGATTTATCATGTTATTTTAAGACCATAGAATTGTTATAGGTTTTCTTGCAATCTATGAGTAAGGAAACATTCTTTGTATATATTTTTTTTAAATTTTAGGCTAGTAGTCTTCGAGATAAGGGGGGCGAATGGCCAATTTTAATCAATTTTCCTAAATATCTTTTAAAGTATTTTTTTTTTTTTATGAGGTTCTTGCAATAAGCGCTTTCATTTTACGAGTATTATGTCAGATGGTACAGTTTGCAAAACATATTTTTTAAACATTACATCACGCCTTGTTTCCCTGAAGGTTTGGGCAGAGTTGTATCTGTAGCAGGCAGGTACACCCACATTTCGCCAGTCATGTTTTAAGTCCCATGATAGTCCCATGTAAAATATTGTTTATTTTCTTATTTGCCCCCAAAACTTACACCCATTTTCAAAATTTATTTACTTACGTTACATGTGTTTGGGTCACAGAAATACTTATGTGTTCCAAATTTCAACTGAATTGGTTCAGTAAATTAGGCGTAAATTGGCTGAGACAGATGTACATACAGACAGACCCAGATAGAGCCAGCTAGACACACGAGTGATGCTATAAGGGTTCCGTTTGTTCCTGTTGAGGTACGGAACCCTAATAATATAATGAAATATATGCAGACGAAGTCGCGGGCAACTGGTAGTGTGAGATAAATAAAGTACTTGTAGTTTGTATTTCAACTATTGTAGGTACAATTCCTATGTTCAAGTTCTTGTAGAGCTTCGTATAGTGCCCTTTGAAAGCTTTTTCTTAATCGAAACAAAACGGGAAATCGTAACCGGTAACGGGTACCCGATAACGGGTACCCGGTAACGGTTACCCGTTTTATATGTTTCCGATAGCATTACGAAAATGGTTTTTAAAAGCCCTTACAATAATGTGCTTTACTGTGAACGGCTTACCCCTTCAATCCAATTACACATTGTTTTCAGGTAACTCTAACCCCGCGTCCTAACCAAAATTATCGATCGCGCGTTACGCGATCGTCGCGTATATCTAACTTTCTTTTTGGAAAACTTGAAACCGCCCTCTGACGGTGCGACCACGCGACCACGCGTGCTTGCAGCGGCCTACTTGGCTCCGCAGTTGATTGATTGCTTTCTATACAGGCCACTATATGTCACGTTCGGGTGGCAGCGTGCACGTGGCAGATGCCCCTGGGGCTGAACGAAATCGGGTGGTGGTGGGTGCTGTCTTTCCCATAGGTCTCTTCTCACCTTAGGCGTTCGGTCTTGCATAGCCTCTGAACAGCGAAAGCTCTTCCGACTTTTACCCCAGTAGCACACCTCCGCCACAAAACCGCAGTAGTTCAATTCAACTGGCTCGCGTCATGTTCCGCTACTCGAGTTTCGTGGAACATGACGCGAGCCAGTTGAATTGAACTACTGGGGTTTCGCTTTTATGGTTTCGCGGCGATGGTGTGCTACCGGCCTTAAGTCTACCTGGCGCTGTTGTGTGTTCGTAGAGGAGGTGCCAGGAATCAGGTTCTTGCTTAACTTCAACACTTAGACGTTTTGACAGATTCCAGAATTTAACAGTACCTATCACATTAAAAGCGAAGATAAAACATAGTAGGTAGCTATTCTTAACAAAAATAAGATAACTTTATAGGTGCTGATTACTGGTATATAAATACTTAGTGTCGTAAACAAAACTCATTACATTTGTGGACGTTAAAGACTAAAAATGTTGAAAGTATTTCTTTGTGTAACCTTCCTGGTAATAAGCGGTAAGCGTTTGTTTTTTTTTTGTTTGTTGTAAATGCTCCTGCTTCAGTGTTTTCTTAAAGTAAAACTTTATTCATGAGTAGTATACACTCTCTTCTTCTTCGAGAAGACGCTCGCTGACATAGGGTTCTCCCTTTCCATCAATTCGCCTTCTCTTTGATTCGATTTCTATGAAAGTTGCAATATAGGGGGGGGAAATCGATATAGCTAAGTCTCATATCTGGGAAAATTCGTTTTCTCCATTTCCACAGCGTTGGGAATGTGACACAATGACACAACGTGGGTATACCTGGACGATAAGTTTATCTATTTGCACCCAAGCACCCCGCCACGTCTCGTTTATTGGAAAATCTGTCAAAAACTAACAATGAAGAGACCATTGTGACGTTTGTAAATTAGTAGACTTGGCCCCCAGAGCTCGGTCAACCAGTGACAAACTTCATAAGTTTACGTTAGAAAATCTAGAAAAATATTTAATTGTATAATGTCACAAGAATTACAACTTTACTATTAATCTAAATATATTCTGAAAATAAACATAAATTCTAATAATACATAGTATTTTAATAGTGGTAATAATTTCTCCCTTTTTTTATTGCATATTTTAACATTTTGATAGTGCTTATAATCCGAAGTTTAATAATCACTAGTAATCACAATAATTTAATTCGCAGGTGTGCTGGGCTCTCAAAATTATATGTATAGCAGCGATGCGAACGGATCGCTAAAACTGCACCAGATTCCTGCGACATGGCAAGAAGCCTTCTCTACCTGCAATGCCGAAGGTGATATAAAATGCATTGTTGAAACGATACCGCACCGACCAATGAGGAAACGGCCCTAAGCTTACAAAGTAACTAAGGAAAGTTAAATAAAAGCAAAATATTCGTGCGTGTAAGACAAAAAATTATATACAGCGTCGATTCGCTCGTTTTGGGCGAGTAAATTCGTGCAAATCAACCAATAAGCCGTAAAACACTTGCCAATGTTTTCGGCGATAAAGCTTTTATTATTTATTACTTCCTATATTTTAACCCTTAATTCGACGGTGGGAAGTATACTGGACATCGACTTTGAAAAAAACTGCAGCATTTTTTTTTAACAATATTTTTTTTTTTATATATGGAATGACTTGGTTCTGTCCCACTTTATTACATAAAAAATAACTGTCAATGAGCACATGCACTCGGCCGGTCTGTCGACGCCGCAACGTCAGGGAGGATGAAGGCGTCAAGACCGCTCTCGGTAAGTCTCGATTTTTTCATTTTTTTTGTTCTAAAATACATAGTTATTTCTTTTCTGTATATTCCATAACGTATTTGTATATGTACGTGTATACTAAAATCATAATATTACTTATAGATTTTTCATTATTCTCTGCGAAACTTGTGTGTCCAGTATACTTCCCATTGTCGGTTTAGTATGGTTTTGTGATGTGCAGTATACCCTTTCATTAGCCAAGCGGTTTTGCGACAAGTGCGGGTCGTGTCACGCGTTTTTTACGCGGTTTTTAGCCGTCGCGCAACCACATTGTGGTCGCGACACACGGCGATATCTTTAAAGTTTTTTAAGGGACCTGTTTATAAAACTTATGTCGTTGGAATCGCTATGCAATAAGCTAACACATTAAAAATGGATGTGTACAGTGGTGTTTCGTAATATATTGTTAATTTTAATGTAAAGTCAGGGGAGGGGGATTTTTCAATGGAACGTCGTTTAGAAAAAAAAATAAAAAAATAAAGAAAAATTTTAAAATAAATGTGATGGTCTTTTTAACATAAAGATACACTATTGAACAATAATCAATGAAAAAAAACATAACACCCCATACATTTTTTGTAAACCAACAGGCCTTAAATAAAAACAAAGTTATGACGGGTAGCCGCTGAACCCGACAACGTAAACAAAGAAGCGTTTATAAATACCTTTTGTTATCCGCGGAGACTCAAACAAAGGAGCATTATTGTAGTTGGTCTATTGTTTAGGCCACGTGTTATCGCAGACAGAGTTTTAACTGTTAAAATTGTTTATTTTTTATCACTTTCCACTTTACGGCACTTCTTACAAAACCACAAAATCCGCAAAACAAACTTTGGATAACACGACATTTCTCGTCACACTTTATTCAAATCTATACATGCATTCTAATGTTGGATAATTTTAATAGTGGAAAAACACTACACGAAGGCTTGTTGCCTAACAAAAACATTTACAAAATCAACAAAATCTAAATAAAAACATCGTATCCGCCATCTTGGGTAGCGAAGTCGGCACTGACTGCAAAGAAATGAACATTTCGGCTCGAACTATGGTCAGATCTTTGATAAAGAGTTTGTTTATCATTCTTAGTTCATTCAGGACCATTCTATCTATTTAAAACCATAAACCACACAGATTATTAATACAAATATCAGTCAAAATAAAAGATTTGTCTTGTCATCTGGTTCAGATGGGCGACATTTTACCGTTTTTGACAGCCGTCTGGAACAGATGGCTCGACAAATGAAAGGATACTGGACATTGCCAATGTACAGACAACTAACAATTAGTATAATATTATGAACTATTATCTATATTATACATGTTATATGTTATTTATGATACTAACAATATTATTATTACAGGTCTTCAAACCAGAAGTCGAAGAAGAACTACCAGTGCCTATCACACCAATTATGAGGGAAGTGTTGCCATCTACCAGCCAGGTAAACTATGACGTTATTCCGACCTTATCATCAATCCAGTCTGTGCTGGACATATCACCGGCACCTAATATTGTAAATACCAGGTCAAAACGAAAAAAACCCGTCCATACCAACACTCGCATTAGACACGTCAGGTGCCGGTGAACGCCCACCTGACGTGTCTAATGCGAGTGACCTGGTATTTACAATATTAGGTGCCGGTGATATGTCCAGCACAGACTGGATTGGTGATAAGGTCGGAATAACATCATAGTTTACCTGGCTGGTAGATGGCAACACTTCCCTCATAATTGGTGTGATAGGCACTGGTAGTTCTTCTTCGACTTCTGGCTCGCTATTGGGTATTTCGTTAGAAGAATCGTCACTGCCATTGTTGCTGTCGAAAATATTCAGGTTTTCCAATGACGATGGTATGGATGGTGCATGTGATGAGACATCATCAATTTTTGAATGATATTGATCTCAAGACGGGTTGTTATGTTATAATAATAAAGAAGAATTAGACTTTTTATGTTTTAATATTTTTTTATAGAAGCTAAATAAGTAACAATTATGTCATTTTAAATTTTAAAATGGTGCAACAATAAATATTTTCGTTATACACATACATTTTATGTTCGTTTATTTCATAATTGAATAAATAAAGTTTTTATAAAAATTCTCAAACGATTCCTTAATTCGACAATGTCCAATATACTGGACATCGATATTTACAGTTACTTTATGGAGAACCTGGCAATGTCCTGTATACTGGACATGCATTTTCTCAAAATCGAGATATACTAGATTTTTTTAATAATTTTTCCTGGTTTTAGGAACATCTAACGATGACAAAAAAATTATAAAAAAATAAAATTTCAAGATTTTTTTCTCTTGCCAGATTAAGGGTTAATCAATTTTTTACGAATAAGGTAAGGTAAAGCGACATCAACAATCATTATATAAGATTATTTTTATTGATTACAGGTGCTGTACTGGCCTCTCCGCTAAGTACTGATATCGTGAACTCTATGCGTATATTTATGCTTTTATACAAAGTGGATCGACCCATCCACTTGGGAGTGAATGCATTGCATTCTAGAGGAGTCTACGTCTCCCTTGAAGGTCAGTATTAACTTTTACACAAGATTACTTTGATTCAGAAATTCTTGCGTAACCGAACGCCATGTAATCATCATCAGCCTATTAATGTTCCCACTGCTGAGACACAGGCCTCCTCTCTGTGAGAGGGAGTGGGCCGTAATCCACCACGCGGGCCCAGTTCGGGTTGGTGGATGTCAGATGTATTCGAATTTTTGGTTCTAAGACATGCCGGTTTCCTCACGATGTTTTCCTTCACCGTTTTGAAAGCAGTGGTGATGAAATTATTTACACAAAGTAAAGTGCCTGCTTGGGTTCGAACCCACGACCCACAACTCGTAAGTCGGGGCCGTTACCACTGGGCCACCACTGCAATAATTTTATTTATTTTCTCTCACAATGGCTTTGGAATAACAAGTACTTCACAGTTTTGAACTATAAAAGTAATTACAGTAGAATACGTTCAAATATTTAACCTAGATTTAAGTTAAATGTAATAATACTTGCTGCCATGTTCTCATAAGTTTTGTGTAACTGATTGTATGACAGACGCCAGCACATCAAGTTATTACCAACTGTCAAACTTTAATAGATTTTCAACTTTATCGCTAAAGAATAAGGTTACATGTTGATTGTTGGTTGATGTGCTGGCGTCTGTACATTATGCAAAAATAAATAAATAAATTATGTGATGTATTTCAGGAGTTCAATTGGACAGCATGCCTGTCAGTATGAGCTCATATGGCGATGGTGGACAGCCAGAAGACTGCATTATTTTTGCCATTGATGGCAAGGTGAACACGGGGTCATGCTCGCAACATCTTCCCTATTTTTGCTACAAGCAAGGGGTACAGAATACGAAAACGAATGTATGCGGGGACAACAGTAAGTATTTTTATAATTAACTAGCTGCCCGCCCCGGCTTTGCACGGGTAGCACTTAGTACTTATCAACGGCGCACCTACCTATCTACCTACCCTAACTACCTACCTTCGTACATACATACATGCACATACCTACCTACCTACACCTACCTATATACATACATACCTACCTACCTACCATCTACCTACCTATTCTACCTACCTACCTACCCCACCTTCACCTACATATCCTAAGAACCATTTCCTTACTATAACAAACACAACAAAAAAAGAATTAGCGTAATTGGTTCAGCCGTTCACACGTGATGCCGTGACCAAGGAAATAGGGATTCATTTTTATATACAAGGTTATTTTTTGTTTATACTAAACCTCTTAAGGGGTCATTGTACTCATCATTATGAACAACTTTCGCTATGGGACCAATGACAAAATCGCGAAAAAAAATTTGCTGTTCCCTACATTTTGACGAGATATGCGAACACAAAAATGTATGGAACAGCTGATTTTTTTCGCGATTTTTTTTAATGAATTGCCTTTATAACACTGTATTTGATGTTGTAACCGTTATACATGTAAAAAAGGCATTTGGAAGGTATCCAAACACATTTTTTACATCTAAAACTAAATATTCGGTATTAAGATATTAATTATTGCATTTCATAATCAATATTCTAGGTACTTAGTAAGCCACATTTCTTATTTCCATACAGTAATATTGCCAAATTATTCAAAACAGGTAAATATTTGACAGCTATTTGCGACGTTGCCAACTTTCAGCGTTACAAACGATTTTAAGTTAAGGATAATTGATGACAATTGTACCTCAGGTAGAGTAATGATCCTAAAAAGTTTAATTAATATAGAATCATATTAAACCTTGTTCACTTTGAGATTTGTCACGGAAGAACTCAGATAGTTAAATTATAACTATGTGGTATCTTTATGTATTTTACTGTGTGTACATAAATAATAAAATAAATAATAAATAAATATAGTTTTGGGGGGGCTTTAGCCCTTTAGTCCCTTAGAGCCGAGGGGCGAACGGCCCCGCGGCCGAAGGGCTCTAGAATCTGTAGCGGATCCCCTGGATCTGCTACAGATTCCTTAACAAAAAAGAATACGTATTGAAAGTATTTATACGTTTTGAAATAATAATTTTTCAGAATACTGTCTACTTTCTTTTGCTATGACTAAAAGTTTTATTTATTTATTACAACAACACCTTAAATCTATCTTTAAAGGTTGCTAATGAGATAGTTACATAGTTCCTAGTCACGAATAGACTTATTTAAATAAAAACTACAAAAATATAATGTACAAAATATTATTCACAACAAACTGATGTATAAAAAAATATGATACATAAAATGAACTGTGATTTGAATCATAATTTTTTTTTCAGGTTATACATATAACGCATTAACATCCAGTTGTTACAAGGTACACGAAGAAGAAAAATTATGGAGTGAGGCATACAAGACATGCTTAGGAGAAGGAGGTTACTTGGTGGTCGTCAACAACCGCCAAGAGGCCCAGGTCGTCGTGGATTTATTCCCTAAAAGTGATACTGTGGTTGTCAAGTCCGAATTTAATCCTCTTACGCACGTAGGACTTTTAGACTGGAATAAGGACTTTACTTGGATTACCGTTACCGGTACGTACTGTTATCCTTGAAATATAATCAAAAACTCAAACTCAAAGCATTTATTTCAATTAAACCATATACAGGCACTTTTGAATTGTCAAAGAGTCGGTCAGTCAGAAATATGAAGCTAGTTGCTCATTCCAAAGCGTAGTACCTACTACTTATGAAGAAGAACGGGCGAGAAACTCCACGGACACTCTTTTAATTAAACAATTGTTACAAAATATTGGTTACATCATTCATGTTGAAATTATACATGTGAGAACAATGTAAAAAGTTGCGCTCGTTAAAAGCGTCCGAAATAAAAAGAGAAAAACTATTCAAAGATTAAAATAAATTAAAATAAGCCACGGCAGCTAAGAGATGACCAATCAGCCTATAATGTTCCCACTGTTGGGATACAGGCCTCCTGTTCTTGAGAACAGGTCGGAGTCCACCACGCGGTCCCAGTGAGGATCGGTGGATAACGCATTCTTCAAATTTTTGGTTCTTGACGTGCCAAACAAGTCTGGCCCAAAAAAATGGCGCGCAGGACTATATAATGGACCTGCGGTCGTGAAACCGGCCGCACTTGGTAGTGGGGCCGCTAGACATAGCAGGCTGATATCTGTCGGGGGCGGGGCAGGGCGAATGCACAATTATCTTCCGGGTCCCTGACTTGTAATAGTGGAAGGAACCGTGGGGTTTTCATCGGTAGGAGTCTGACATAATCTTCCAGTCTCTTGCGGAGGGAATCCAAAAGAATTTCCACACAGAAAAAGAAAGGATTCGAAGTAAACCGAACTCATCTGGCTAATTTTTAACATAATATGACGTGTAAAAGTGATTCCAATATCCTATTTACAGAATAAACAATTTCATTTCATTTCATTTCATTAAACGCCCCGGGTAAACGCAAGTAATTTAATTATATTTTAATTGTTTCAGGCGAAAAAATTGAAACTGTTTACAACAGTTGGAAACCGGGGCAGCCGGAACAAAAAGGTGTATATACGTGTGTTGTTCTTTCACAAGATGGTTATTTGGACAACATCGACTGCTCGGTGAATGAGATCCCGTTTGTCTGCGAGAAACCCCGTAAATCCCCGTAAACTATTCGGTCGTGTTTTATCTTTCAGTATATATTACTGGAGGAGCCCTATGCATAATTATTCCGAGCAAATAAGTCTGTCACTTTTGGCGGGGACGAGGTGACTTCTACGAAAAAAAAAAGTAATACTTAAGGAATTATCGACATGTCAATTTAGGTTTCAAACTCGACCTCAACCCTACGGTAGTCTCGCCACATATTACGTCTCACTATCATTTTTACTAAAGGACATAATCACTTGTCAAGCGAATGTAAATTTTGCTGATTTTGTGTATATTTTCGTAATGCAAAAGAAAAGTATTTTGATCTTTATGAACATAAAAACGAGATGTACCAAGACTCGGTGACGTCACAGAAGCAATGTGAGGAAAATACTCGATGATGAATCGAGTTTCATGTTGAATCATAGTTGGATCGAATGAAAAATCGACATGTATTATGAGGTTAGGATTTTTAATTTCAATAAAACATGAGTAAATATTACAAAAAAATATTAACATATGGAAGGTTAATCGGTTCTTTACGTAAGTTTGACGTTTTTGAACGCTTTTACAGAATTTAACAGCCCAGCTAGGCATTTACACGGAGCTCCGCGCGCTCTTATAACGATTAACGAAGTGCGTTAGAATCGATATGAAAGTAGTTTTTATGAATGTACACGAACATTTTGTTGTTGTTCATTATACTGAGGGGAAGTGTTCGTAAGGCTTCTCCAGTCATTACTCAAAGTGTTTTATATAAGAAAGAAAAAAAAAGTACTTGTATGTAGTCCCACAAAGACGCCGATTCTCTTATCCACAAACTAAAAAATTAAAGAAATGCTGTCTCTAACTTAGTTCTTACATATAAGAACTAAGTTAGAGACTAGTTTATAATACAGTGCTAAAAGGCTATTTTGGCGCTTGAATTACACTGACAGGGGCGTCGCGCATCGTTGGTAAACATTTGTGAAATTGTTTTGTGGAAATGTATTGCAAAACATGATGGCGGTTTTAGTTCCCATATTGGTCGCGACAGTGCCTCACTAAGGCAGCTCTATTTTTTTTAAGACAATAGCCTAAATTCAGGTTCGTTTGTGGGTTCGTTTAAACAAATATGGTGTAAAGTTAGGAAAAATTATTGCTTAGCAAATTCACTTTCAACTACTGAAATTGTTTCTAAATTCAAAATTGCAACTGTCATTCTTTGACAGTCCTATGAAATAGCTATAACACGGCAGATTGACGTGGTTTGTCAATTTTCTCAACAGTAAAGTTCCCTAACTCTACATTGGGTGACATAAACTCCATTGACTATGTTAATAATAAGCATTATTCACCAACATATTATTATTAGCGTCATTATTTTCCTACAAAAAAAAAATACGGCGAAATACCGATATAATTACGGCGGCGAAATGTTAAAATACTGCATTGCTAATATTATGTTTTTTTCATGTTACTGGTAGTTTATAATAAAAATAAAATATTTTATAAAAAAAAAAGATTTTAAATTTAATAATAAGCTATTAACCTACTTTATGAATTAATGATACAAGATTAACATCCAAAAATTTTTAACAAATGGTTGTTTTATTACCCCTGAATAAATTATCTAAATTATGGTGGAAAACGCATCTATATCCATTCCATAAGAAGTACTACGTGGTCACACAGAGAGACACGAAAAGTGGTTTTAATTTATAATATGTAAGGGCTTATTCCCAAAGTACTCCAAAAAAAGTTCCCAAACTACTCCATGAAAAATATAATGTTTTTAATTAAGTTTCATTCTACTCCATGATAATATTAAAATGTTCTCAAAGTACTCCACCCCATTTTAATCAAAAAACTAATTTAAATATGTACCGGATTACTATGGCTGACGTACAGATATGCTCAAAAGCTTTGCAAATATATTTTTAAGTGTAAAGAAATTTTTTAATAAAAGACTTTATAATATAATTCAACAATAATTTTCAGAATTTTAATTTTGATAAATTAAATATATTCAAGAAGAAGAGAAAAAGTGTAAAAAACATGAAATACAAAGAATAAAATATCTAAAATGATATCTGGCAATTAAGCCTAACATAAAATATTTAAAAAATTCGACCAATAATCATTTGAAATTTTACATGATATGGTAAAAAATACTTATAAATCAAAAAATCAGTCTTTTGTTTCATAAAAACAAATTATAATATAATTCAACAATTATAATTCAAAATATCCAAAAAAAAACTGACTAAATTTAAAAAGTGGTGCCCTGTATTCAGAAGTAAAAAAAAACATGAAAAACAAATAATACTATATCTGAAATGATATCTGGCAATTAAGCCTAACATAAAATATTTAAAAAATTCGATCAATAATCATTAGAAATTTTACATAACATGGTAAAAATACTTATAGATCTAAAAATCACAGTCTTTCTTTCATAAAAACAAATTATAATATATTTCAACAATCATTTAAGGTCTTATTTTTTTATTTAATAATTCAAAATATCCAAAAAAAAACTGACATAATTTAAAAAGTGGGGCTCTGTATTCAGAAGTCAAAAAAAGGTCAATTTTTTCTTAATTATTTATATAAAGCCAAAATTCCGAAGCAAGTTTTCCAAAAAATGCGCGACGGCACTTTTTGGAACTCGTGGTTAGAACTATGAATGAAATGAAATGAAACATTTAAAATAAGATCTCTTAAAAAGTGGTGTAGTTATAATATGTACTGGATATCTAAAAAAAAACAAATTCAAAATCATAAAAAACGGTCAGAATTAACTGTAAATTTCTCCTTACTGAATGTAGTAACGAGAATATTTTTACTTAAAATTTATACCAGAATTTATTTATTTATTTTATTTATTTAATACTTCAAGCACAGGAATGTACAGAGGCGGACTTAATGCCATAGGCATTTTCTACCAGTCAACCTTAGGGTGATGCAGAGACAAACAGTGGTAGGTGCAATTTACGAAAAATTGAGGATGTTTTATTTTATTTAAGTTAATATAAAGAAACACATATACCTATATACCTATTACAGACTATAAACATAATATATATGCCTAATTATATATAAATATAAGTACAAATAAATACATATACATAAATACACGAATATACTAAAACAAATAAGACAAACAATGGGAAAACATTAACGTTGTGATGATACTGCCAGCTTCTTACGAATATGCTCGCGAACTTTAACTTTAAAGGATAATCGGTTGGTTGCCATCCTGATTTCCTGGGGAAGAGCATTCCACAAAGAGATAAGTCTGAACGAAGAAGGAAGAATGAATGAAGTCTGTGCGGTGAGTGGGACAATGAAGAACGCGATTATTTGATGACCGTAGATTTTTACTGTGGTTGTCACAAATGTACTGAAAGTGGGGGGCTAGATAACTAGGGGACGTGGGAGAGTCGAGAAATGAAAACAAGGTGGTCAGCGCCCTTTGCTCTCTACGCTGGCGTATGGCCAACCACTTTAGAAGTGACCGATGCGCAGAAACATGATCATATTTACGCAGATTGAAAACAAATCGAATGCAGTTATTGAGAAGACGGTCAAGTTTGTTGAGGAGATCTGCATTCAGGTCATAGTAGCACACATCACCATAATCGATGATAGGGAAAATTAAGGACTGCACAAGCATTGTTTTCGTACTTGTAGGTAGTAAATTTTTCAGTCTGTACAGAGCCCGCAACGTTCCAATTACCTTCTGGCTGACCCTCGTGACTTGAGTACGCCAGTTCAGAGTTCTATCGATGTGCAAACCTAGGTCCTTCACATCAGTACTAAATGGGACGACCGTACCATTGAAGAGAACTGGTGGCAAGGTTGTAGCATCCATCTTACTTATACTCCGAGAACTTCCGATGATGATCGCCTGACACTTATTTGGGTTCACTGCTACGCCAAACCTATCAGACCAGGTTTTTATGACTATCAAGTCCCTGTTTAATTTATCGATAGCGTCAGAAACTTCTTCAACCCTCCCTTGACAGTACAACTGCAAGTCATCTGCATACAGATGATACGCACACTGAAGCTCGGAAGTTATAAGATTGATAATTATAGAAAACAGAAGAGGAGAAATAATACCGCCTTGTGGAACGCCAGTTTCCAAATCACACCAGCATGATGTCGAATCTCCAACATGAACGGACTGCTGACGTAGAATGCTGCTGCAGAATAAACTTTGGTTCTTAAGAAATTAAAATAGCATACTTAAAAAACAAAAATAAGCATAATTACAACTGCCAAATTGCTACTTATTGCGATGCATCGGGTGCTCGAAGTCGAACTGTCAAAACGTAATTTTGTGATAGGCCTCTTAACAAACACAGATTAGCACCCTTAATCGGTTTGACTATCACTAACGTTGCTGCTATTGCACTATCTCGCTCACACACAATTTGTTAGCTCTAGGCGTGCAAACGAAATTGAATGTTTAAAAGTGAGTCGAGTTTATCCGAAAGATGACGCATCGATCACTAATAAAGAACTTACTCGTTATTAGTGATCGATGGATGACGCACAAATAATATTATGATTCTAAAATAAACATTAATCTCACTATACCTACTATGTTTTTTTGCTATTATCATAAAAAGCCTACAATTTTAAATATTCATTGACTTTATAACAAAATGCTAAACTTTAATCTTTCTTTTAATAAATTTTGTGAGTGACTGTAATGAAATATGTATTTTATAGTTAATTATGTAGATGGAGCAGTTTGAGAATTGATAGCGAATAATCGGTGGAGTACTTTGAGAATAATTCCAGATACCTATGGAGCAGAATGGGAACAAAATAATAAGTATTTTTAAATAATAATAATTCCTTGGAGTAACTTGGGAATGAATGTATGAGATTCTTATCTTTTTAGAACAAAAGAATGGAGTACTTTGGGAATAAGCCATTGGTTATTATTATGGTTTCGCGGCGGAGGTGTGCTACCGGCGTTAGTTATTATTTAATCGTGTTTTTGTATGTTGTGCTGTCTTTTGTGAGCACCAATTATACGATATACCTATCTATCTATATGGAGGAAGCCTTTTGCCCAAGAGTGAAAAAAACATTGAAGATACTTACCGATAATGCCTCTTATGTTACTTTACACGAACCAATCAAAAGCCGTATGAAAAAAGGGAACACGAGAAATTGCTAACACGTAAAGGAAAATTCGAATTTACCTGCGTTTTTTATCTCAAATACCGTCGAGACATGCAAAGTAAGTTAATTTTCCGCTTCCAGGTCCCCAATGAGTGTTGAAGAAGAGATAAATCTTGCTCAGCATTGATTAATGTCTGTATCATCACGGTTGTAAGTCTCGGGGGTAAGCAGTTAAGCGGGTGTCAATCATCTAGGCACGGTGATGAGACTTTGATGAATGTGTTTGTGTGTGAAGGGAAGTGTTATGTAGATTTGTGAAATATTTTACCGCGATCCTCTAAAATTCTTATTGACCTTCTATTAATGGACACAATACTAGACTATTCAGTGCCAATTTCGTCAATGAAACTGAACGCGATCATCATTTCTACAACGCGTTCAAGAGCTGTCAAGGAATATCGTACACTGACAGCTCTTGAACGCGTTTAGATGTGCTAAACGCGTTCAAATTCATTGGTGAAATCCGCACAGTGCTAATTTCACCAATTAAACTGAACACGATTAGTTTAGCTGAACCACGTTCAAGAGCGGTCAGTGTCACCAGAATTTCGAAAGCACTTGTAGTGGGCTTGGAACTTGTACTTTTTTACTAATGATTTTATAAATTAACGATCTTCTTTCTTTCTTTCTTTCTTTCTTTCTTCTTTTTCGTGTAGTTAGTGAGTGAACCTGGTGTCAGATTTTTAAAGCCGCCCATGGGCCTCTGACTTGGCTTTACATGCCGTCGAAAAATATCAGGCAGTTTCCTCACGATGTTTTCCTTCACTGTTTTTGAATCAAATCATATTAAATCAAATCAAAAAATATTTATTTGCTAGAAAATGGTACAATAGATATTACAGTCATTTTGGTTTCAGCATATCCTGCCATAATATAATAGCGATAATTTACAATACGCACATGATTCCGAAAAGTCAGAGGTGTGTGCCTTGGGTTCGAACTCAAGACATAAGTCTTGGCAGTCCGACGGTCACACCACTAAGCTATCACTGCGATATATTATAAACGATTTAAATATATAAATATTAATCAGTCAAACATCGGAATCCCCTGATAGTCAAAGCAGCTAGCTATGTCCCGTCCAATAATCAAGTTAGTAAGGCCCGTCGACCTAGGCATATCCTCTTAGACCCAGATGACCCCATAACTCTCCACCAGGAGAGCAGTAGGGCCACAAGTACAGTTCACAAAACACGCCGACACAACTTCAGACCTCGCCGTAGAGGTCCGCGACCGCGACCCACCCGAATAAATGATACTCCCCCCCGACCCTTGCTCGATAACGATGCGCCAGCCCGCGTTTTTGCTGAGCCTGTAGCTTTAAATTCCCCGATTAATAATAATGATCTATCCTTGATCCAGCCTGTCCCTCTTGCTGTCCTCCCCCCAGCGAACGCCCTAAGCCGAGGTTCGTACCCCACAGGGGGTGCCCTTAGCGAGCGTTCGCCTAGTTTTAATTAGCTTAGTTTGTATGCCCCTGGCTGGAGGCTTTGAGTTCTTTTGGGAGCTTAAGGCAGCCACGGGAAAGTCCAGTTAAGCAGCGAGTACCTTAGTGGTAACCTGCGAGAAGCCTTAGCCCAAAAAAAAAAAAAAAATTTAACGAATGATCGATAATTAATATTTATTTACATTATATATCGTTGTTTTTTTTTAAAGTAATTTTATAGTTAAGTTTAAGTAACTATAATATTGTTTTTTTATAAGTAATAATAATGATAATTATTACTTAAAAAAAACACTATCATGGAAATAAATATTAAGCAAATTGAAACTCAACGTTTTGGCATAGCCAATTCATAAAGCTGTCAAAGAATGGCAGTTGTGATTTGAATACACGGACAATTAAAGTTGGTAGTCAGTTTGTTTAACAATTAATTTCCCTGTCTTTACCAAGCATAATTTTCATAACAATAATGTATTTTCTAAATTCATCTTAGTCACATCCTCGACTAGAGTTATTGAAATGTTACACAAAATTACAAAAATAATTCAGAAAATTCAGGAGCGTATCTAGTACTCGCAACCGGCGTGCGCGTATGACCAGATGTATGAACGTTAAAGGAAGAACAGAAGGATCACAAGGAGAACAAAAGAAGTATGTGAGGATCGTAGCAGGTGGCGTTCTGTAGTTTCTGCCTACCCTTATATGAAGACAAAATAGACATACACATAATCTGCGTTCGCAATTCTTTTGACAAGCATGTAAACAAACACAAGTTTTAGGAAAAAGAACTGTAATACCTACACATAAGGTTCAGTTTGCGCTACAATTTCATATTTTTTTAGTAGTCGGTCTAAAATCAACTTTATTTACACTCTCATAAAGTTGATGTTTGTTTAAAGTGGAAAACTAGTGTTTGTTTACATGTTTGACAAATAAATTGCGTACGCAGTTTACATAGAATGTTTAATATGTATGTACCTATGTCTATGTAATAACATACTCTGGAGACTAGTTAGCCAAGTGTAAAAACTATGCCAATAACCCCTTGATATTAGTGAATTTCAGTATGAATAATATATGTATCTCCGTTTCAACATGAATAATGTTATAATAGTCGAAGCTTATTTGTTTTACTTCGCGATATAATTTAAATATGGCTGACAGAATTTCAGCTGAATATTATAAATTAATTAGATAACATTTTGTAATAAAGGTTTAGTTTGTGAACATGTGTATTTCATTATAATATATGCTTATATAAGTAGGTCTATTGTGTTAGGTTTATTAGAATTAATAATCTATTTCATTTCAAGTCTAAAGCACCGGTGTTTTTGTACTCAATTCTCAATATTTATTTGAATGTGAACTTAGGTGGTTGATCATCTGACGGGGTCCGTTAGGGCCGATGCCTGCCGGGGTTGCGGGTAGTCCCAAGGGGAAACCGTGGCCCCTGGCATGGCAAGGGAAGGAACACGGGTGGGTTTTAGTCAGTAAAAGTCTGACACGCCCTTCCGCTCCGCCCAGAGCGGGAGAAGTCATTGGATGATTTCCCACCCAAAAAAAAAAAAAAAAGGTGGTTGATCATCTGCCGGGGTTGTGGGTAGTCCCAAGGGGAAACCGTGGCCCCTGGCAAGGCAAGGGCGGAGAAAAGCAAAGGCTCGTTCACACGAGGACGATTCGTGTTAAGGCTCGTGCAGACAAGCGCGACATATCGCGCGACGCGACACGAACAATACAATTTCAAAGAAAACTTCACGGTATAACAATAACCGGTATCTCGTCTTTTTGACGAGCGGCAGGTCAGTGTCAGGTTGTATCTTGATTAAAATATGATTAGCGGCGGTAACAAATATCAGGCTTTACAGATTTATAATCATTAGAATCAGCAATACAACTTCTTAAGTTAGCATAATCCTCAAATGTCATAATTTCATGAAATAGTCATTCAATAGGATTACATGAACTTAGAGAGTTGTATTGATGATTTTTATGATTAAATTCTATATATAAACATTTGTTACGGCCGCAAATCATATTTTAATCAAGATACAACCTGACACTTAGCTGCAAATTGCAAAAAACGGAAGAACATTTTAATTTCTCGGGCTATTTTGGCACATCCCTCTTAAAACTATTCCAGTCTCAAACTCAAACTCAAAGCATTTATTTCAATTAAACCATTTACAGGCACTTTTGAATTGTCAAAGAGTCGGTCAGTTAGTCAGAAAGTTGAAGCTAGTCACCCATTCCAAAAAGTAGATCTCTGTGGAGAAGAACGGGCAAGAAACTCCCAGGACACTCTTTTAAATAAAGACATTACAAAATCCTGGGTACATTATTCTTGTTGCTTCTATATGTGAGAACAATGTGAAAAAAAAATAGAGACAATTCAAAGTATAAGATTTAAAATAAGCCTTGGCAGAAAAGAGATGACCAGTCTCAACCGACGGCGCCCGTTCACGAACATGACGCGGTTTCCAATTCACTTTTAACGTTTAATAACAGAAACGCCAGAGTAACTGCAAAAAGTTTGGCTTGCATCGCGCAGTGCATGTCAGCGCTGGTAGAAAACTTTGTGTGCCTCCCGGATGTACGATAGTGATGGGACAGGTTCGGATATTCAGATATGTATGTGCGGATACGCAGTTGGAAAACCACTCACTTAAATGTTTAACGAGAGGTGTTTGAATATCTAAATATCCAAATGTCTAGCGTAATCAGGCCAATTTTTAAGTTGTGTTTCCTTTACTGCTTTGAGAGCAAAGGCGATGAAATAAATTACACAAAAACAGTGCCTGCCTGGGCTCGAACCTACGACCATCGAGAGCGTTACCACTGGACATGTAGGCTGTTTCTTAAATCGTGAATATAACGAACAACCATGCCTCAAGTATTAAGTCCACCTTTGTACAGTATTTTTTTCTTTTACTTGTGCGTAAAGTTTTAATAAATAAATAATATAAACATAAAAGTTACACGTAAAGGTCAGCCTTTCTGGGTTTATGAAATAAGCAGATATTCGTAAGCTATCTTAAGAATACCTAACAATCTTAAGAATGAACAGTAGCAATTATCTTGCAAAATGAAACATGAATGAATGTGAGAGGATGAATGAAAGACGATTAACAAAAGTTATTTATTTACAAGGCAGTGAGAGGTCGCTGGGAGGAAACGCCATAGGGCCTAGGAGGATATTATAGTGACCGTATTGGTTCTTCAGAAAGGTCAGGTGCGTAGTACTCGCAACCGGCGTGTGTGTATGACCAGATGTATAAACGTAAACGAGGCAAAATGAGTATGGATCGCATCGTGTCGCATTCTGTATTTTCTGTAAGCATGAAGAACAGTGTGTAAAGTTTACTCATCCTCTAAAGAAAACGGAGAATTCTCCGACCTGACGGGTGTCGTATCTGGCGGGCAACTGCCCAACGATTGATGTCGGGGAAGTTATATATTATTATGCTGTTCGTGTGGTAAACTGTGATTGCGCGATGCAGGATTTGTGTGACGTCAGGTCTTTGATGCGTAGTTCGCATGTGGTGATGTAGATACCGCCTCATCTGCCTACCCCATGGGAAAGAGGCGTGAGCTTATGTGTGTATATGTTGTCTTGCAAAATCAAATCTTTACGAACGATGCCAAGCCAACTGATTCACAGACTAAACACATCAAATAACAAGTACCTATTACTGTGATTGACAGTCATCTAACCCAGACAAAAGCTATTATCATGTTAACGCTTCTTCAAGAAATATTGCTCAACCAACTGCTTAAAAATAGCCATAAACAACATAGCCGTCACTCACCCTGCTCCTAAAATAACGATGGCAAAATCACGGTAGATAGAAATGTTTGGTTTTTTAGTCATTTACAATGAATGTTTAGACGTATAATGAGGAACAGCGCAGCGAGCATGGCCTACTGTGAGATAGCTTGAGTCACACATTTTATCACAATTTGCGCGATAAAACAGTTTTGTCACAGATGCTAGCACGGCGGCGTGAGATAATCTCTTGACTTGTGACATAACTTCTTGACGTTTATTTGGGACTCAATACGTCTTATTTGCTACTATGGGCGCACCAATTTTGTCACAAATGCCTGTCGTCCGTACGTCAAAAATTAATTAGTTCACAACAAAATTAAAAAGTTGTAAAACTGTATGAACCTGCACTATAAAAACGTATTATTTTATTTGGTCGCATATTCAGATGATCATAGACATTTTTTTTTTTTTAATTTACCGTGTCACACTATGAAGTTAGCAACAAGAAAGGCATGTCGCGCCTCAGATTTTATCACATGGTTGACCCGTGCTAGCATTTAAGACAAATTGTAAGACATGATAAAATGTATCATGTCGTGTCACAAACGTCTTGGGTACGCACCCTATGCTAGCCCCGCAGGATGTAAAGGTCACTCATCCACCATACAAAAGGGAGGATCCTCCGACCAGACGGGTGTTATGGGTGGCGGTCAACTGCCCGTAAGTTGATTTCGGATAGTCTTAAATATGTCGTACGCGCGGTAAACTCTAACTGCGCTATGCAGGATTTGTGTGACGTCATTTGTCTTTGCTGCGTAGTTCGTATGTGCCGGTGTAACCGCTACAAATAAATCAATAATCTGCCTAGCCTTTGCCCAAGTATGTTGGGGTCGGTTACCAGTCTAACCGGATGCAGCTGAATACCAGTATTTTATATAGAGCAACTGCCAACCTGACCTCCACAACCCAGTTACTGGGTAATACAATACCCCTTGGTAACACTGGTTATCAGACTTTTGGGCTTCTGACTACCCGCAACGACTGACAAAGATCTACAAATGACAGCGGGGACCAACAGCTTAACGTGCTTTCCGAGGCACAAAGTCTCGATATGTTACAGATGGTTACCTATCTACGAACCGACTGCAGCAAGCGTAGCTTAACCTTTAATCGAGTCGTGCTGTTAGTAAAATAACGATTGCAAAATCATGGTAGCGATTTAAATAATATGCCCGTCTGTCAAGCATGCCAGAAATATAGATGAGATGAAATGGTATAAAGCATTTTATGCAACAACAGTTTTATAACGTTATTTAAATTCGAAACGTTTTTGGAGTCATTTGCACGAATGCAAGGTTTTAAATGTTTTTACTGCGTCACGCTTTAAAAAATGCATACATTTTTAGCTTTAATTTTTACTGAAGAGTTCACGACTGGATTGGTTACAAAAATTGCGTGCAAATAATATTTTTAACATAGATACGCTTTCGCATTTTAATAACCTATTATTCAAATGAGGAAGCGTTACATACAAGTAAATTGATCGACATTTACAGCTTTTAACATTGATTCTTCAAAAAAAAATCTGGCTACCGTTATCTATGTTCGTAAGCGCTACTGTTGAGCGAGAGGTCCTGAGTTCCATTCTCGGGTCGGGCAAGGTGTTATTAGGTTTTCCATCTGGAATTTGTCAGTAGCAGCCCGGAGTATGGATTTGTGTCGAGTTTATGGCAATAGGCTCGCCCCCTATTATGAGTACATGGGACTTAAATATAACTGGCGAAATGTGGGTGAACTATTAATATGTACCTACAACTTTGATTAATGTAAAAAAAAAAAAAGAGAACAAACAGGCAAATTAAATTTAAAAATAAATGTTATTTCAATTCAAAATTCAAAATTCAAAAGTCATTTATTCAAACTAGGCTGAGAATCAGCACTTTTCGAACGTCAAAATTACATAAGACAGTTCCCCAAAAACGCCCGCCCTTCACCACTTCCTAGTGCTTTTGCTGGAGAGAAGAAGAAATATTTTATTTAGATTGATGAAAATATCCGAATCCATAGTCTTAAATGATTAAGAACATCTCTATACGGTAGTCTGCATTGAAATAATACTTCATAGTGTTACCAAGAACGTAGGTTTTCAAAGATTTCCTACAATTTCAGGAATTACTTAAAAGCCTTATTCGCGTGTCGACTGAGGTCAAGAAACTTAGCAAACTAACTTACAAACTAGTGCCTTTTAGTAACTGCGCGGCCAATTTGAGTGCTCTCTCTCTTTCAGTAACTTACTTAAGTTGTTACGTCTTTTTAACGGACCATAGAAAAGGAGGAGGTTATAATTATGTTCGTCTGTATGTTTATTTTTATGTACATTATGTTCCTCAATATTTTCGGCTTATTGTCGACCGATTTAAAAAATCTTTTTTTTAACTCTATTTTTTTTTGCCCTATAAATATACAGGGTGACAGGGACATCGACGCGAAACAGTTACTATGGATTCAGTACCTACGTAATTCTGAATCTAATCAAAATCTAAGGTGAAAACGTTCGTCGGTTATTAAAAAAAAAACAAATTTTACATACATTTTGACCGCGTAGTTATAGCACTTTCCTTTAAAACAGCAGATTTTTTTGAATAACCTTCGAAATTCAATTTCAACGCAGGTGGTTCAGAATCATGTACTGAATCCATGGTAACAGTTTTCGAGTCAATGTCCCTGCCACCCTGTATATAAACTTACGCACTAGGTATAAACTACAAAACGCCACCTGCTAAGATCTCCTAACAAAGTCCTTTTGCTTCGTTTACGTTCATACATCTAGTCATACACGCACGCCGGTTGCGAGTACTACGCACCTGACCTTTCTGAAGAACATCACCATAAGGTACTATGTCCTTCTAGGGCATTTATCGGCGTTTCCTTACAACCACGACATCAACAAAAAAAAAAACTGGGTTTTGAAATGAGGCAGCCGAGTTACTGAAGTCAGTAAATGGCAGTGTATAGAGTGCCACCATTGGCACTCTATCCCTATCGGATAAAGTGCCACTACAGGCACCCTAGTAACACCGCCTCGGCCCGGTTCAAGTGCCGCAAGCATTGGATTGTCATTGTCACTGTCACTAAGTCACGTCACTTGGTTTTTTGTTTGATTGTCGAGGTTAGATCGCTGTAAAACACCACATTCCCAAAACATTACATTCTCTTGTGCCTAAACGGACCCTGGCACTTCGCCGGCCGCTGCCGCGGCACCGCTCGCTACGCTCGCTCGGCTCGTGCGTTATGTGGTCACAGTTCTAACCTAACCTAACCTAAATAACAAGTGACAGTGACAATGCAACGCTCACGGCACCCTAGCCGGGCCGAGGCAGTGACACTAGAGTGCCACAAGAAACTCGCGGCACTCTATACACTTCGAATATTATTTCAAATGTTTGTTTCTGTTTGTGTGCACTGTACAGTACACAGCTCCAAAAGGCAGTTTATTTGTTTCGCGGGTTCTGCCGTGGCAGCCATTTTGTGGGACATTATTTTCTAGAATAGTAGAACGCGTTTTAGATTTCAATTATTTGGTATTCTAGTTCGTGTGGTTTACAATATAAATTATTGGAATAGACTACGTAGGAATACCTACCTACGACTTGGATATTGTAGAACTGGCGAAATGTGGGTATTTTATAGGTACACCTCTGCCCAAGCCTTTGGGGAAACAAGGCGTGATGTAATGTTATGTGATATAGATATTTTCTCTATTTATTTTTCTTCAAATATAAATAGGCCTCTGAAACAAACTACTTTTAGTTTGGAACTTTGAACCCTACCCAACAACAACGACAGTTTTTTTATTTTTTTAAATTTAATAGCTATTGTCCCTTACATAGTTGCAAAATAGATAGGCACATTGATTGAGGTATATAGCATGAACATACGAAGTCAGAAATAACTTAAAGTATTAAGTACCTATGTAAGTACAATAATAATCTCACCTGATTATCAGCTAGGTATTATTTTCTTGAACACTTCATCCAATCCGAACAGTTGTTTCACTAATCACATACCTGTGAACAACAAGAAAAAAAACACTTTAAATGGAATGACTAAGGATCATATAATAAAGGTTTAGGATACCTTTACCTTCACCAAGTTATCATCATCATCATTTCAGCCACAAGACAGACTGGCCAAAGGTTGACTGGTAGAAAATAGAGATACAAAAATCCGCAGGGCAGCATGTGGCGAGCTGTTGGGCAGTAGCGACCCCACGGACCCTATCTCCCGGGAGAAACTTGTTCCTCATCTCTGGCTTGCCTTTATTGGCCGGCTGGAGTGAATACTGACGAGGAACAGAGCTCCCACCTCATTCTTGCCTTAATTGGCTGGCTTGAGTGGAGATTCGCAAGAGCAAACGTGCTCGGAGGAAGGAAGTATTAAAGTAAGATGCTGGTAGGGATCTTGACCGTACTTCCGGGATCGTCCTGATAGCCGTGGAATACCGCTCCACTCATCATAAGCACCTCAGGACATGTTGCCCCCTTGTCGCTACGACACTTTGTGCTAGCGACCGTTTTCGGGGGCCCATTATTGAGTGTGCAAGTCACCCCCTGGCATTTTATCCGTGTATATATAAAACATTGATCAGGCAGGGGCCATAGTAATTCCATAGATTCAGGTCACCAGTCAACTTAAGCCACCCAAACCCATAGTCCAATATCTTTGTTTCCATATCTTGCAATAGTCCTACACCAGCCGGGGGTTGTCCTTGGGTGCACTTGCATAGTGCATACAGGGATAATCGTCGGTTGGTGCCTCATTTCATTACAAACGTCTAACGGGCCTCTGCGAGTTGGCTTCGGCCCCTCGTACGCCTTTCAAAGGTCCGGGATCCCAGGGTCCCGAGAATAGTCAAAAACTAAAAAAATAATTTTTTATACGAAATAATTTTTAAAAAAATAATTTTTTTTTTAAGAAATATTTAAAAATGTAAATGATTAAGTATATAAATGAATAAACGATAAATAATAATAAGACACACTCCCTTTTCTTTTCTTGAATGTTAATTTTCGATAATTTTTCACGAATATTCAGATTAATATGGACGGTCAAAAACCCATATACAGTATTGTATAGAGCACGCTAATAGGAACTGTAATACCTCTACTTACACAAGACGGTGTAACCCTAAAAGTGCCTATACTCAAACGTGCTTCAAACCCGAAGCCATCTTTCACTAATACAGGCTATTTATTACCTCCACACTACTGACATTCGAGCTCTTGATATATTAACGTTTAGTTTAGAGAACGTTCTAGAAACAGGTATTTTAGACGTATTGCTTGGTAACACAGGGCGAGTGACAAATGCGACGCAATGCGAAACTGTTAAAGGCTTCGTCCATTACGTGTTATATTTCGTCGAAAAAATGAGTAAGAACGTGGTAACTTATATCAAGCTTTTACAACACACAATCAATCTGCCTAGCCTTTCCAACTATTTTAGGGTCAGCTGCCAGTCTAACCGGATGCAGCTGAAAACCAGTAGGTATTTTACATGGAGTGACTGCCTATCTGACCTCTACAACCCATTTACTGAGTAACACTGGTTGTTAGACTTTCGGGCTTCTGACTATCCGTAACGATTGTCAAAAATCAACGAATGTCAGCCGGAACCAACGATTGCTTTCTGCTTTCTGAGGCACGGAGGGGTCTTGATATACAATGCCGCCCACGTGCATGTGACCACCCGTATTTTTCTGAATATTCATGACAAATCGTCGAAAAATTACTTTAAAAGGGGGAAAAATTATTTTTTCCGTTTTTTCATGTAATTTATGTTTTATTTCAAATTACCTCTATGATTTTATGAACTTACACTTGTGTTTTTTTAATAAATATCTACTGATTTTTAGAAACTAATGTCTTCACCTCCGTTTTTTTTATAGTCGACATATTTTTATAAAAATGTAACCTGATAAAATAACTCATAAGCTTTTAGAAAAGACAGACCCACTTTTTACCCAATAATATTCAGAAAATACCGGCGGCGGCATTCTTTAAGTAAGTAACTAAACTTGCAGACTATGATGATATTAGTGACAGACGGATGATTCGGCACGTACGCACTACACTACCGTGCCTAGCTGAACATAAAATAAAGAATATAACAATATCTCCTTCGGTAACTCGATAAGGTGGCTTCAAGATTAAATTACTGCAGGTTTTACTTGTGTCTAAGGCGTAAATGTCCGTGACATTGCAGAGCATAAATAAATGATAGTTATTTCTACAAGTTGGTTCAAAAAACCTCTTATTAAAAGGTATCTTATAAAGTCCAGACATAATCTTGGTCAGGCCATAAGAGGACTATGCAGATTTGTGACTGAAATGGTCTTTTGGGAAAGAACTACACAGATTTGAATGGACCTGTCCAGTCAGTACACGCATTTGTCAGTAACCGTGTATAGCTCAACTCAGAACTTAAGGAGCTCAACGACTCGCGGGAAAGTCCGAATAGGATACTGTGTCTCCTGGTAACGTACAGGCAACTGAAGGAACACGGGTGGGTTTAAGTCAGTAAGAGTCTGACACGCCAGCTCCGCCTAGAGCGGAAGAAGTTATTTGATAATTTCTCACCCAAAAAAAAAAAAGAAAAGGAGCTCAACGACTCGACGAACAATACCAAAGAAAGGACATAGATAGATAGTTGAGAGTCGCCGTTGATCTCACCCGAGTTGGAGAGTTGAAAAACCTTCACTTTGCTGAAACCACTCCTGCATTTAGTAGACAGATAAACAACCTTAAAATTAAATTAACAGCTAGCGAAACTTCGCAGACATGATGGGTGATTACGGGGTCAACGACCGCTGGCAGTGTACTTAGTTTCTTGAAACCATCTTTTTTGATGTGAAACATCTAATGCGGCGGGTCAGATCGGCTGTTAGCGACACGAGTTCATGACACGGCCAACAGTAGCAGCCAACAGCCAACTTCCAAACGAAATTTAAATAGAAAAGAATTTAATCTTTAAAAAAAAAATCTAAATATTTTGTTTTTAATTTTCGCGCAGTAAACTCTAATTGGGCGATGCAGGATTTGTGTGACTTTAGGATTCTTGTGTGACGTCAAGTCTTTGATGATGTGACTGGTAACAGCTAGATGAGAGTTCCCAGTAATCGAGCTGAATAGGGGCCTATGTGGCCAACAGTGGACTAATGTAGGCTGATGGTGTGATATCGATATCCAAAAAGTTTCTGAAGTTTCGCTAGTTAATTTAATTTGACATTGTATTTAATGACATAATGTAACATTCAGTCACCAAAAGAGATGAGGAAGAGGTAGCGAAGTGGTGAAGAAAGAAAATGGCCGACTCCCACAACTAACATTCGGATTTCGCGAAGACACAGATAAATTCAGCTTATTGAATTCAGAGTAACGAATGTTCCGTCTTAACACCTTTCACAATTCTGAGATGTAACAAAAAACCGTCGACCCAGAACGTTCTTTTTTAACATCGTCGCCTCACTTTAAAAGCTATTTTTTTAAAATCATTTTCACCAAACCACCTCAAAAAGTTTTACTTGAAGTTTCAGAGGCCTGTGTTTAGTAGCTACACTGTAGGCTGATGATGGAATATCGACATCTAAATATAACATTTGTAAAGTTTCGCTAGTTAATTTAATTTGACATTGTATTTAATGACATAATGTAACATTCCGTTGACGTCACAACTGTAAAGATATAGCGAAATGGAAAAAAATTAAAAGGTATTACCCTGCCGCAGTTTGGACATAACAAACAGAAGAGTCTGAGAAATTCAATTAAATGAATTCAGCGCTACAAATGTTCCGTTTTAACATCATGAATAATTCTTACATATTCACAGTTGTTCTAAGAGCAAATGCTGAGCTAGAGGGTCCGGAATTTCTCCGTAGCAGCCCGGAGTCTGGATTTTTGCCCGGTTCTTTGCAATAGGCTTCCCCCATGTTACATAAGACTTAAACATAACTGGCGAAATGTGGGTTTACTACTTTAGGTACACCTCTGCCTAAACCCTTCGGGGAGAAGAACCGTGATGTTATGTTTATGTGTGAAAAACCACCCACCCAGAACGATCCTTTTTAACACCGTGGCGTCAATTTAAAAGCCAAAATTATTCATCCATTTCACCAATCCAGACCTCAGAAATCCTACCCCAAAGCAACCTGTATTCATTCCAAATCCACCAATACCATTACCAAAGGTGTTGTATTTCAAATATTTGTACCCGCCTCGAAAAGGTTGACAAGTGTTCCACCTCCAAATTCACTTTCTGTGTAACTGAAAACGTCTTTCAGGGGTACGGCACCCCGATTTATAAAGGTTGATTTTATTATTACACCCAACGATGGCTTAAAAAGGATCCAGGGTGACGGATATCTAACCATTTCTTGGGTTCACGAATGTTGAGTGCTAAATGGATTTTTCTTGATATATTTTTCGGTAGGTATGTCGTGGGGAATAAGGATAGTTCTTTGTGTTTCTTTGGGTTCAGAGAGAGGAGATTTTGTTATAGTATCTGATACGTTTAGTCGTTTGGATCTTGTGAAGTTGATGCATCCTTTGATGTATCCTTTTGAACTATATCTTGGGTTGGTTTCGAATGTGTAATATATTAAACGTATTAAAGAAATCAATTCAATTCACATGTTTTTTTCTGACTTTATTTTGGATATAACAGACGTCGGTGAAGAAACGATATAGTGAGGAAACCTAAGTCTAAAATCACCGACCCTCTTGAGCAAGCTTGGTGATCAATGCTCGTGCCTTCTCTGTATGAGAAGAGGTCTTTGCCCAGCAGTGAGACAATACAATTTTTTTGACAACAACAGACTTCCAAAAAAGACACTACAAAGTCACAAATAACTTTAATTTCGGAAGTCGATGTCTTTGGTTGTGATTTTCGTTTTTTGCCACCGACTTCCGAAATTAAAGTTAAGTATTTTTGACTTTGTTGTGTCTTTTTTGGAAATCGGTTGATATTTTTTTGTAAAAAAGTTTTATTTTTCACTTTTTATTTGTGGTACTTACCATACCTTCCCCATACAAATTCGAACACCACTATCAGCTATGTAAATAACAGTAACAGGAACTTATCATCATATCATCCACATAGGCTAAGTGAGAAAAATACGTATTATTGAAGCTAACTCAAAAACTACTCAAGCAAAGTTAATAAAATTTATATGGAACCACCTCTGAAGTATGACCTACCAAACAAAAAAAGAATAATTAAAATCAATGCATATTTGGCGGAGTAATAGCGTAATAAATAAACGCAAAAAAAAAACAAAACATACCTACAGTCAAATTAAGAACGTGGAGGACGTTCTTAATTTGACTGTTTGCTTTGTTTTTTTTTTGTGAAGTCAGTTAACCTCTCTGCTCGACAAGATTTTGACACGTGACACATCAGCTGGCTCGACGGGGTGTTGCGAATTACTTCATGAAATTCAGGAATTTACATCAATTTTCAGCATTCGATTTTATTGAGAAAAATATGTTACCGCGCCTATTTTATACCATAAGTTTGTGGCAAATATCTTTAATTATATGTTGAGTTACAAATAATTATGTTGCAACGTGACACTTCTTAGTGCTGACCGTCTACCCAATTTTCTTATTTCGATTCAAAAGTTGCATTCAGCTTAATCGATACTCGCAATAAAATCGAACATTAAAAAAGTGGTAGAAACTGACTAAAAACTCTTTGGTATATTTCCGATGAACAATTTTATTTTTGATATTAATAATTTTATCTCGTACAATGTGTATAGGGGGTAAGTTTTTAGGGTTCTGTACGTAAGACTGAAAAAACGGAACCCTTAAAATATCACTCGTGTGTCGGTTTGTCGGTCTGTCACAGCCATCACTTTAATCCGAATCTACTGGACCGATTAAGTTGAAATTTGGTATACCTACATATGAATTTCGGTGACCCAAATAAGGAGGTGTAACGTAATAAATGAATTTTGAATTTGGGGTCACTTTTGGGGGCAAATGAAAAAAAAAGAAAAAAAAAAAGGTTGCCTAACTATACCGTGTGACATATCAATTGTCAGGGTCTCAGATATTTATTTTTAATTATTCTATAATATGTTTGAAACAGGGCTGTAGTCAGGAATTCATTCATTCAGGGGGGGGGGTTGGGTTGATTTTTTTTTAGGAGATTAACATATTTCTGATTTCGAGAGGGTAAAAAAGAGTATAGATTTATAAAAAATTGTACTATCGGGGCCACGCCAATCTAAATGAGGGCCCGGGGCCCGCTTAAGTAGAAATCTTAAAGAACTAGAATTACGTAGAATAGAAAATTTTGCACCCTACATTTATATATAAAATACATAGGGGGCCTCCGCGGACCGCACCTGTCGCCTCCCCTTATTCCACTCAACAATATATAAGTTATGTTTTCTTTGTCTTTGACCGTTTGTACAGGAATAGAAGTAAGTTTAAGTTTAGTAGAAAAGTTTGAGAACAGGAAATTTTTTGGCTAGGTTAGACTCTCAGAGAATGCTGAACTTGCAGGAATTCATTCAATACAAAGTCAGACTCGATAAAAATAAAGACGTAGTACTCCTCTGCGAAATAGATTACAATTGTCAGATGTATTACAGTATGGAGGAACCCTAGGAGGGTCGATTTCTGGATTGAGTTTCTGGTTTCTCACATTTCGGGGGGGGTTTGAACCCCCAAAACCCCTCCCTGCCTACGGCCCTGTTGGAACGAAGTTCTTTAACGCGGCTTGCGGTAGGAGTAAACTGGCAGAACTAGTCACGCGACAAAGTGTTCATACTTGCGACTGTCTTCTTCTAATTTGATAGAGAGAGAGAGAGAGAGAAAGTGAGATTTGGTCAAAATTTTAAATGAGAATACAATTTTGTTTTTGTTTTAAATCATACATGAGAAGAAATTTCGTTCCTGACGGGGTCACCTGACCGCACACGTTTTATTTTTTTTATGAATTTAAAAAAATAGACCATTCCCCCCCACATATCTCCCAATCCATTGAGCCTAATTTTTTTTTTAATACGGAAATTGTTACTTGGTTATAGATTCCTGGAATGTATGAAGAACATGTTTTTATCCGACTTCAAAAAGGAGGAGGTTCTCAATTCGACTGTTTTTTTTTTTGTATGTTGTTACGCGATTACTCCGTCAATTATTAATTGATTTTGATAATTCTTTTTTTGTTTGGTAGGTCATACTTCAGAGGTGGTCCCATAATTTTTTTAATAACTTTGCTTAGATAGTTTTTGAGTTAGCTTTATTAATACGTATTTTTCCCACTTAGCCTATGTGGATGTTATGATGATAAGTTCCTGTTACTGTTATTTATATAGCAGGTAGTGGTATTCGAAGTATTCAAGTCGGTTGTTTTATTTTATTTTTTGTAAAAAAAAATATTTTTCACTTTTTAGTTCTGGTACCCGGTGTACTTGGCTTTGAAATTTCGTTTTTTGCCACCAACTTCTGAAATTAAAGTTATTTTTGACTTTGTAGTGTCTTTTTTGGAAGTCGGTTACATTTTGAACTAAAATATTAAGTTTGTCCTTAGGATAAATTATTTGTATAAACACATGATAAATAACATATTCATCGTACGGAACCCTCTCCAGGCGAGTTCAACTTGCTCTTGTTCGTTGTTTTAATAATTTCATAGTGAAAGAAAGAAAGAAAGAAAAAGATAGTGGTATTATTTAGTTATTTTTAAACAACTTCAAAAAGGAGGAGGTTTGTAATAATTCATCTCATATAGCATCTCTGTCAAACATGAACGGAATTGATATTTTTGGGGTCTCCGTAGTCGTAAAGGATTCCTTACAATTTTGTCATTTCCGTCTGTCTATGTGCTTGTCGGTCTGTATCTCTGTTCTGTCTAAATTTAGATTTTATAAATTTGCACAGTCCAGTCTTCCTTACAGTGGGTCAACGCGGGCGTTTTCGCAGGACGTTCACGCAGGGCTGGATTGCGGGACGAAGTAGGCACTGTTTAGGTCCCAAGCTGCCACTCTGCAGTTTGGAATATAGTTTTAACACGGGTCTGTGATACGGATTATATTCGTATACAACCGCAGAATTAACTTTGTTTTTCATAGCTTTTTCGGAAAACACAAACTTATTTTTGCAGTCGATAAAATTGATGCTGTGCAATGTGCATGAGTAAATATTCATCCCAACTGCAGAACCCTTCACTGTGCGTGGTCCGACATACCCTATGCCAGTTTTTTAAATTTCGTTGGGACACTACCACAAAAAAAAAACAATTTCTAATAATTGAGTATCTTAATAGAAACAAAAACTACCGAGCTTATACAATTAACGAAAAATATTAACGTCATTAATTAAAAGTGTTTGCGGAATACCTTCCCAATTTTTTGAATTAATTTATCATCATTCCCAAACAAAATTTTGCTAAGCCTAAGAAAAGTATCCTGGGCATTCTGTAGCAAACTATCTGAAAATATCAAAAATAAAATACACTATAAATAATTGTCCAATAAATTAAAATAATTTTGAGCAGCGAGCGCATTCTGAATTCAAATATAGAAAAAATTCGGCGCGAAATTAAATAAAATTAATGACGTACCTATCCCGGTCATCTAGATAAGTCTTGTCTGTTGACTCGGTTTCTATATTATATTATAATGTACGAAAAACGATTAAAGTTACATTAGAACAGTATAAATCATTATTATAAACAATGTTTTATGTATTTAATGCTTAAAACAATTTTATTTCAATATCCATGTATCGATTTCTGACATTCGACATAATAATTAATCGAGTCGATCAAAAAAAATCGTTTGGCATAATCGCTTTCGCACATCATTACAATAAAAAAAACATTATTAATCGGAGATTTTGAACACAAATTGAGTAGTGGTAATGAATATTACGTGATATTTGATCTGTGTTCGTTTATTACGTTAAGATCTGGACATTTTCTAGTTGTTTATAATATTTTTAATAATATTTGTCTCATTTTAATTCATAACTACATGTGTATGTGTGATATTTGTGAAAAGTAAAAATGTAAACACGCACGATTGGCGCGAAACTTCGACTTTGGATATCAAAAAACTTCATTACCACTACATAGTTACTTTGAACAATGGATGAATTCGTCAAATAATTAAATGATGTATTATTCACTGCCCCTGCGGTGGAGTTTGGATGTTCGAAATCCCCAATTTTCATGTTTTTTAGCCTCGACTACCACTGTCATCAAAATGGCGATTATCACATTTACGGGCTTAAATTTTATTAAGGTAAATTAATTAAGTTGCGCTGAAAGATTTAATGGCGTTATCATATAAGTTTTTTATTCAACTCTCTTAATTAACGCACATTCTTATGATTTGATGGGTAGCATAACAAATATTTTCATTATTAAATTAGGATGTCGTATGACATCATTTTGGGGTCCAATTGGATCCGCTACCGAGCCGGCGGAGGTCTTCGTGTTCGGGTCCAATTGGGGGCGCTTCCGAACTATACGGTTAAAATTAAATGATTGAAAGAAGTCAAACATATATTTTTGGGTCAAACGGTTAAATATAAAAAAACACAATTACAGCTGACCAAGCGTCGACCGAGCTTCAACTCAACCCCTTGGCAATAAAAATAACAATTTCAAATCTTCAAACCGTTGTCTCTGGGAGTCGGCAATAAAGCCGGCTCGCAACCGAAAGCCATCGGCGCGGGACCGGCAGTGACGCCATAAATAACGGGCCGCTTTAGGCCGTTGTTGGTTACATTATGGTTCTAGTTACGGCTGGTATGTTGTTGTTGTTGGGAAAGAAAGGAAGGCTTGTTTTGTATTTGGATAAATATCACTATTGCAAAAACAGATTGTAGTGTTCACAGAAATAGGGATGACTGGGAAAAAAAAAACAATTTCGTCCGTCAGTCAAATAAAAAAAAAATTAAACACGTACAGACGCCAGCACATCAAGTTACTACAATATATCAAGATTTTCTACTTTATAGCTAAAGAATAAGGTTGAATGCTGATTGGAAAAATTTTACAGATTGGAGTAGGTTGATGTGCTGGCGTCTGTACATTTTGCTTTATCATATTAATAAATAAAATTAATAAAAAATAAAAAATGGTTAAGATTATGACGCATTAAAGTTAGCGAGTGGGAGCTAGCTACGTCACAAGTCAGTATAAAATCTACTGGCTAGTGATGTCATGCCACATTTTAACTCAATGTATAGCCGTAATCTTTTGATTACGTAAAAAAAACAAAAAATCCGTGTTCAATATTTTTTATAATATAGGTACCTGACGGACAAAAAATAAATTAGGTACATAATATTTTTTTTTTGTCAAAATCCCTATTCAGGAAAAAACTAATTATGATGATAATTCCAGGCTGGTATTATATAAAGACAAACCGAGGAAAAAGCTCTAAGGAAAACTTGTTAAAATTGTAATTTTAGGCTTAATCTTAGCAGACTTTTGTTCAACGAGTTGCCATTAAGATAATTCTAAGTACTTTGGGGAAATACACTAATGTCTGCGTTTAGAGGGCAGATTAGCTGAATGGAAGAACATTTTTAAGTATTTTGTTCGGAAATGTTTTTAGACTGGCAGATAATGTGACTGCCTTGGGTTTGATTCTTAGTTTGAGCGAGGGGATTAAAATTTTTGTAATTTTTCACATTATTTTACATATTTCATACAATTTTGGAAGGTAATGCTCTCGCCGTCCGCATCGTGCTATATAGATCTCCGCCTATAGAAACGCATCTGGGCAGCTATGACGAATGAGCGGCGGGACCCCGTGAGTGTTGACGAATCAGCGGACTGCACTGTCCCCATCTCGCCACGTACATAACTAAGGCGCAGTGAAGCAAACTTAGTCAGCAGTAAGTTTGAAGGTCGCTAGTGCGTACTCCTGAGAATCTTAATGAAAACTAAGTGTTTAGTTCATGTCATCATCATCATCATTTCAGACAAAAGACGTCGACTGCTAAACATAGGCCTCTCCAAGCACCGCCACTTCAACCGATTCTGTGCTTCTCGCATCCAGCGGATTCCTGCGGCATTCACAAGGTCGGCCTATCTTGAGGGAGGCCTTCCAACGCTACGTCTTCCGGTACGCGGTTGCCACTCCAGAACCTTTCGGTTCCATCGGCCATCTGTTCTACGAACAATGTGCCCTGCCCATTGCCACTTAAGTTTGGTAATTCTTCCAGCTACGTCAATTACCTTGGTTCTTCTACGAATCTCTTTTTGGTGGTATGAGGAACAGGGTGTAAAGTTCACTCATCCACCATAGAAAAGGGAGGATCCTCCGACCAGACGGGTGTTATGTCTGGCGGGCAACTGCCCGTAAGTTGATTTCGGATAGTCTTATCTATGTTTTTCGCTCGGTAAACTCTACTGCGCGATGCAGGAATTGTGTGACGTCATGTCTTTGCTGCGTAGTTCATATGTGGCGGTGTAACCGCAACATCACTCCCCTCCGGAGACCGGAGGTCGATAGTGGGCTGAGTCTTGGATCTTGCGATGCTTCACAGTGCCAGCTGTGGTTCCAGTGAGTCGGAACCGGGTGCCGCATAGTTCACGGTGAGTCGGAACTGTCTGCGGTGATTCCCCAGTGAGTCAGGCTGGTGCTGGGTCGTCATCCAGTGCGAGCGCCGGGTTGTGGCTGACCGGCCGAAAGTGCAGGTGCTGTGCCAAGGTTGCTAATGAGGCTGAGGGTGATGACCAGGAATGCGCGTTCGCTGCATGCTGGTGGTCAGGATACCCGTTGAAGCCGTGGGTGCTGGCTGGCTGTGTGACTCGCCTGACGAAAGATTGCGGGAGTGATGATGATGACGTCACGCTGAAGTAGTTGCACGAAGGCTGCGTTGACGTTCATACTCGGGGTCACCAATTTGGTGGTATGAGGAACAGGGTGTAAAGTTCACTCAGCCTCATTAGAAAAGGGAGGATCCTCCGGCCAGACGGGTGTTGTGTCTGGCGGACAACTCTCTATCTCTGTTTTTCGCTCGGTAAACTGTAACTGCGCGATACAGGAATTGTATGACGTCATGTCTTTGCTGCGTAGTTCGTATGTGGCGGTGTTACCGCTACATCTTCATTTCTGATTCGATCACGTAGGGAAACTCCAAGTATAGCCCTCTCCATTGCCCCTTGGGTGACTTTTAGCCTTCTGATAAGGCCCATTGTGAGCGACCATGTTCCAGTGCCATAAGTCATCACTGGCAACACGCACCGGTCAAAGACTTTCGTCTTGAGACACTGCGGTGTGTGGGACGAGAAGATATTGCGTAACTTCCCGAACGCTGCCCAGCCGAGTCGGATTCGACGATTTTGTTCATTTACCAAAACGTTTCACCTATGTGTATATGAAATTGATTAAATACATGCCACAGCTTATTGCAGAGGTGTATTAAAACGCCCAAATTCAGCAGGTTGACATGATACATGAATATTGTATGAAGTACAAGGGTTTATGATAAACGTCAGGTGTCAACTGTCAATACAGGTGCCGTTAAATAGATTAGTGATCCTTCGGGGTCTTGTTAGTAAAGGTTGGGTGTATCCTTCGGTTTAGGATTGTCAAATATTGAGGTTTTCCTTTGTGGTTATTTGAAGATTATGTGCCGTTTACCGTTACCTTCTTTATCTATATTGAGTCCACCATAGATAATGATCACTTTTTTAAATATTGCTGACATCGTGAGGAAACCTGGTCTTATAGTTAACTAGCTTCCGCCAGCAGGCTTTGCCTGCGTGATATCTTTATAAATCTTCTTCTTTTCATGCGGTTAGTGACTAACCCTGAGTCTGAGTTTTTTAAAGCCGTCCATGGGGCTCTGACTTGACTTCACTTGCCGTCGAGAAATATCTCCCAGGCTTGTCGGTTTCCTCACGATGTTTTCCGACACCGATTTTGAAGCAAGTGATAATTTTATTATACAATACGCACATGAATCAGAGGGGCATGCCTTGGGTTAGAACTGAACACCTAAGCCTTGTCAGTACGACGATCACACACACCACGGACCAGTGTCTTCTGCATCCAGCGTATTTCCGCAACCTTTACTAGATTGTCATGTTACAATAAAAAAACAAGATTTTTGCCTTTGCTAAGTCTTATTGCTGGGATAGAACCTTTTCTTTTTCCTTCCAAACTTATTTTTCACTATCTCCATCTATAATATCTGCCTTGGAAACACGTCTTCGTCGCACTTTGACCTCGAAAGCGTTATCCTCCCTCAGGCGTCCAATGACAACAGTTTTCGTGCAGAAAAAATAAAACATCTGATTTGATCGGTCAATCCCTTAAGATACGGTCTTGTTCTCATATTTCCATGCAAATCATGGCACAAAAGGAAAAAACGGTCAAGTGGGAGTGGGCCTAAAACACGAACAGTTCCGTACCATCGTATATACATTATGTAACATTACAGTACAGTAAAATATGGAGAAAATGAATTTCCCCAGCTATGAGACCCAGCTAGATCGATTTTCTGCTCCCGATAATCCCGAATTCCCGATATTAAACTTTCATTGTAATTCTTAGAGCCATTTTTGAGAACGGGATTACAAATATTGCTCGTTTAATAGTATAATATATGATATTATAATTATTATATTATATTTTATAAAACACATTTTAAAAAAAACACGTTTTTGTTTTTAATTTGTAACTTTTTTTCATTTTTATTATTTTTGTTGTTATAGTGACCATAGTCTGTAGTACACAGTCGAACGGATGTACAGTAGAACCATAGTTATCCTTCCCGTGGGTAGCCTTTGGATACGGAACCCTAAAAAGGGAACGTTTATGTCGGAAGCAGGGATATTTTTTACGCGAAAATGTCATAATAATATGCTCAATGTCAACTGAAGGTCGCGCAAATATAAATCATGTTGGGTTTTGTGTTGAATCGTGGTTTTTTTTGTGAGAATTAAGCGATTTTTATACGTAGTGAAGGAATGTTTTTTTTTAAGAGGAATATAATGGTTAATGTATCCGAATCCCAAAGTGCCTATTATAAATTATTTTCTTTAATGTCTTTCATCACATTATTTGTCAGTTTCTCTGAAATAATTACATATTTCGAAGGTTTAAATAAATTAAAATTGCAATTTTGGCATTATGTCACGGGGTAGCGAGCACAGATCCGCAGTCAAAGAACAATATTTTTTTTTTGTTTTATTGGGATCGTTTCCAAATTAGAAAGAAAAAAGTTTTCCTTGACACTATACATTTAGATGTATAATTCAGTTGCTAAGCAAACTACAATAATTACAGTTGGACAGAGACCGTTCTGAAAAAAGCCAAGTACAATTTCATTCGGAACCTTTATTGTCGTTTTTTTTCTAAAACTTACAAGAAACCAAATATTCAAATTCAAAGCCTTGAAAGTAAATACCAACTTTAATTATATTTACAATCTAATTAACCGCTATCTGGCTCAACAAGGAGCCATTACCCGAAGCAACCGGTTAATGTAACCAGGTGGTGGCGGGTAATGTGAACATTGACTACCTACCCCAGGATTATCTGGGCTCAGCTAACGATTCGACGGATTTCGCTGTTTTAAGATTACATTTTCTACAATAGGATTTTTTTTGCTGGGGAGTTTGTTGCGCCACTTCTTCTTCCCAGCTAAAGCACTAGGTAGTGGTGAAGGGCCCCCGGTTTTGGGGGACTGTCTTATGTGATTTTGACGTTCAAAAACTGCTGATTCTCAGCTAATATGAATGGATTTGATTTTGATTTTTTAGTTATTGTTTATAGAGTACGGTGCATGATATACAGAAGTTTAAAATAAACAAAATAAAAAAAAAATGTTTTTTAGTCGATGAGCTCTAAATTCTAACCTTGTGGGGTGTGTGCCACATACCACGGTTACAATTTAATTTTAAAACCCCCTTTTATTTTTATTTATTTATTATTATTGGGAAATATAATAATCTGTGTTTTCAAATGTCGACCTATTACGGTTCATGAGATACAACAGCTCGCTGACAGACAGACAGACATACGGACAGCAGCGAAAGGTAACAGACAGACAGTTACTTACGAAGTTACAATAATATTATAGATATAATTTTTATAATAAAATTATAATAATATGGATGACATAAAAAAAAAAAAATATTTGAAAGATTGAAATAAGCGTAACCTTTTTCACTTAAAATTTCAGCCTTGCCCAGCCTTTTAAAAAAAAAAATCCTTCACTGTTCTTTAGTTTAAAGACTTAAAATTAGCTGTTTGAAAATGTGACCCTATTAAATCAGCACAATAGTCCACTGTTTAAACATAAATTAGACCTTTTACCAAATGTCTTTCCCACAAAATAATCTGCTAGAAAAACCAGGCACAAATGTGGAATTAAGACCCATTAAAAATTAATTTGCTCAAAAACACCAAAACCGTTTTCATGACCTGAAATACGAATAAACCTCCATTCACGAATTCAGAAATTGTAATGAAGACCTACAGAAATAATTATTTGCACAGAAGAGAAAAGTTCAATTAAAATACAAAAGGGTTCCAGCACGGTTTTCAATTTGAGCCTCATTCGGGGCGGCTGATCTAAAAATAAAATTTAATTATATTTTCTTTGATTCCTACGTGACATGATTTGGTTGGTTATTTTCATTTTATGAAGGAGACTGTTTCTTACATAACATTACCAAAACATCACGGCTTATTTCCCCGAAGGGTTGGGCAGAGGTGTACCTATTATAGTACACCCATATTTCGCCAGCTATGTTTAAGTAACATGTAATTGGGGGCGAGTCTATTGTCATCAACTGGGTACAATTCTAGACTCCGTGCTGCGACTGAGAAATTCCAGATAGAAAGCCCTAATAACGCTGTTCCCGATCTGGGAATCGAACCCAGGACCTCATGTCACTCTCAGCAGTAACGCTGTAGTAGTCGAGTAGTTGTGTGCTCTTATTTTACCTGATGATTACCTGACACATGCTGAATTGGACTCCCATTTGGTGCAACCTTGAGACGCACACCGCACTTTGTATGGTTCATTATTTTAAGACGTAGATATAATGCCAGTGACCTTAAGTGGTTAGCTTGCGTGTTCTGTACTGAGCTCACGCAACGCGTCGCACGTCCAGCCAGTAATAGGACTAGTCCATCAAGGAGCGCTGTCGCCAATTTTACGCATTAATAATTAATAAAAAATAAAACAAAAAGTTTTATAATAATACACGTATATTAAAATATTAATATTTTAATTATCCTAAAAATACGATTGATAGCTATAGCGTAATTCTCAGTTTTTTATCCGCTTAGACATAACTTTACAAATTAATTTCACAATTTAATATGAACACAATCTAAAATATTCGTATACATATTATGTTATTAAGAAAATGCTTTAATTTAACATATATTTTTCCAAATCATTAACAAGACGTAATTTTCAGTATAAAATCATTAAAAGTAGGTTATCGTCGCCGTTAGTTCAAACAGTATGCAGAAAATTGAAGTGGCGCTGGATGGGACATAATTATGTTGAGAGAAAAGAAAGAGAAATGGACCCAAATAATAACTGAATGGTACCCTAGAGAAGCAAAAGAAGCAGAGGAAGACAGCCAAAGCGATGGGAAGATGATTTTAAGAAAGTAGCAGGCCCAGAATGGTTACGTACAGCAAAAGACAGAAGCAAGTGGAAAGCCTTAGAGGAGGCCTTTGTCGAAAGACAAGCTGTTAAGAGGGGAGACCAACCGAATGCCGCGGATAGGATTTAGTTTTAAGTAAATTAGCCCCTCATCTCTATTTTAAAATATTCAAATATTTTTTGTCAATTATGTTAAAACTAGCAGCAATAAAGGCTTATTTTATTTTATTTTTATTTATTTTATCGTCGCCTTAAAGTGTGTCATAGTCATATGGTATTTCTTTTGTATATTGACTCCTAGATATATTCACGTATTTAGTTATTATTTAATCATGATTCTGCATGTTGTGCTATGTCTTTTTGTGTGCACCAAATGAACGATCTACCTATATATTTGAGGCCGTGATCCACCAGGATGGCCCAGTGCAGTTGGTGAACGTCACAATATCTTCAATTTTTTTTACTGCATTTATGGCCATTTTTTTGTTTTCGAGAAAGCCGATAATCTTAGAAAACTTCCGAGGCTAAAAGAAGTCGATTTTATATTAATAATTCACCGTTTTTATAACTTCAGAGCTAACCACTCAAAAACTTAAAGTTATTTGGAAGTAGGTAGGGTGGCCCGCCAAGTTTATTTCAAAGTAAGATTCAGAAGTTTGGAACGACTAAGTACAAAATATCAGACATATCTACCACAATATTATAAATGATTTTATATGGCTGCAAATAGTTTTGTTACAAATAAAAAATTAATTATGTTTTAAAATGAATTTGGTGTTTCTTATCCGACTACTCTGAGAAGAAAACCTAAGCAAACTCAGGGGTCTGTTTAAAGTCCAGACATAATATTGGTCAGACCATGTGAGGATCATGTAGATTAGTGTCTGAAATGGTTTTTTGGGGAAATAACCTCACAGATTTGAGAGGACCTGTTCAGTCAGTGCACGCATTTGTCACCAGCCGTGTAGCTCAACTCTGAACTTAAGAAACTCAACGACTCGGCGATAGAAAGAGGAATGACGACAAAAAAAAAAAATGTCCGGAATATAGATTATGAAAAAATAACGTACACGTATTTTTTCTTTTTTTATCTTATCAAAAGATTACGGCAGTACATTGAGTTAAAATGTGCTATGACGTCACGAGTATGTAGATTTTATACTTACTTGTGACGAAGCGATCCCCAATCCCCAACTTCAATTGCGTTTTATCCAAGTAATTTTTTATTAATACTGACGGACTAAACAAAATTACTTTTTTTTGACCCAGGCATCACCCCTATTCTATTCCTAAAAGTATTTTTTTACATCCTTTGCGTGCAGTAAACGTGAAACGTTCTATCTTAAAGGCACTCCCACACCGAGAGCATTCGCCTGTAATGTAACAATTCAAGATTCCACTGTAAAGGCTAGGGCTTTGCAAGTAGGCCGTCAACTGCTAGGTGGTGTATAGAGATAATTGAAACCAGCAGGATATTATTATGTTATTATTATTACATATAATTAAATACGTAGAAGTAATACGGCCGGGAGCATTTGCCTGTAATGTAATGTAAATGTAACCCATTTACATTACATTACAGGCAAATGCTCCCGGTGATGGGAGCGCCTTAAAACGACGATAACCGACTTTTAATGATTTTATACTGAAGATCACGTCTAAACGAGTTGTGTTAATAATTTGGAAAAAATATATGTTAAATTAGAGTATTTTTTCAATAACATAATACTTATGTGAATATTTTAGATTATGTTAATTAATTTGTAAAGTACATGGTGAAATTAATTTTGTAAAGTTGTCTAACGTGGATAAAAAACTGCAAATCATACGTATTTTGATCTTTTTGAATTATTGATCTTTTAGATCAAAAAATAAAAAGATTTTTTATTAAAATACTTTATGTTTCATGTATAATAAATTAATAATGCGTCTAATTTGGGACAGCGCTCCTTGATGGCCGAGTCCTATTACTGGCTGGACGTACGACGCGTTGCGTGAGCTCAGTACAGAACACGCAAGCTAACCAAAGAACCAACTCAAGTCACTGGCATATATCTGCGTCTTAAAATAAAAAAAGACTCGTTACAGACACACAGCCTTACTTTATTCACACAGAAATCCCACAAAACTCCCCATTTACATAAGACCAACCATAAATGTTTACCGCACAATAAAAACGGTTTCAATACAAAATGTTTTTCTTACTACAATATTACTTGCGGTATTCTGCCAAGTATTTGTAACGAGTATTTTCGACATGTTGCGAGCGAGACGTTGCGTCGGGAACAAAATATCACTATTCTGTAAACCACGAAAAGATTATTTTAACTACTTAACTGTGCAAGGTCAAATTAAAATAGCTGGCAAAATTACAGATGTTATGAGTATCAATCGATATCGAAGTAATATTATAATTTTCAAGTAACTTGTATGATCATCATAATAATTACTTTAAAGTGGGTGATAGACATGCGTACTTAAAGTCCGCGGTTTCTAATTTCGCCAACTTACTCGGCTCGCCGTCAGTGACACACGTGAAGCTTCCTCACACTTTATCGCGATGTTTTCGAATTTTCTGAACCAAACTAAACATACATTACACAAATGACGAAACAAAATACTGACTCGCGAGTCGTGGCGATGACAGACGTACGAAACTACGAACCAAGGCGGGCTACGAGCAAAATTCCAAACCTGTCGGATCGCCGGCGAACTTATTTGGCGGTTTTAAAGTGCGCGTACTTAGTGTGACACACGGGCGAGTAAGATCGCCGAGCCATAATACCGCGTACTTGCTCGCACGTCTATCACCCCTTTTAATTAAATATGTTTTGATGAAGTCGTTTATTTTTTTGATGTGTAACATCTTTCCCGCTTTCGTGCAATCTGTGGGAGAGATTTCGTGAAACGGGACGGAAGTGTGTAACAGAAAGCCGGGAAAGCGCGCGCTATTTGATTTGACCTAAAAGAGCGCCAGAGGAGCACCGCGCATGCTCATTAGTCTAATCAAAAAGAACCAAGCCGTGGCAAGTTCGATTCTGACGGCCAACTCCAGCAAGAGTTGGCGGTCAGAAACAACCCTGACGAGGCCCCGCCCCTTTTCGGACGACTTGCATTTAAACTCCGATTTCTCGCTATTTTACTATGAACCCCATCCAACCCGATAACTATTTCGTAATCTGTACAATTCGAAAATGATACCTAGTCTTTTCATTTCGCGAAAATACAAGTTTTTTTAAACAGTTGTAGATTTCAAGAATGTAGTGACTATTCTATTTTGCTTCAGAAATTCGCCCGAAAGTAAATTTTCTCTTTACTACTTGCAAGAATCATCTTGTAATAGTAAAGAGATTACTTACTTTAAATAGAGGTTTTGGTTACAAAACCTCAGACATCTTTAGGCCCTACATAGCCTGAAGCTGGTCCTAAAATACGGTGGGGTAACATGATATATGCCTACAGAGATCGCATTAGAATGAAATCCAATTTCATATGTAATCGGCAAGACCGATCTCGGTGTTAATCGAGATTATCTAGGATTGGACAGCGAATTCATTAGAGTTACGTGGTTAGGTGTGTGTGTGTGTGGATTACAGTGAGTATCATTGTTATAAACTAACTATTGTACCTGGCCGACTGAGCTCTGGTGAAAATAGAGAATGCTCATTTAATAGTAGAGGATAGTTCATACTATTTCCATGCATAGTAAATACTAATTTCATGCTGCCATGATAGTCAGTACTTACTAATTCCATGCTGCCATGATAGTAGGACTTACTAATTCCATGCTGCCATGATAGTTGGTACTTACTAATTCCATGCTACCATGATAGAAGGTACTTAATAATTCCATGCTGCCATGATAGTAGGGACTTACTAATTCCATGCTGCCATGATAGTAGGTACTTACTAATTTCATGCTACCATGATAGTAGGTACTTACTAATTCCATGCTACCATGATAGAAGGTACTTACTAATTCCATGCTGCCATGATAGTAGGTACTTACTAATTCCATGCTGCCATGATAGTAGGTACTTACTAATTCCATGCTGCCATGATAGTAGGTACTTACTAATTCCATGCTACCATGATAGTAGGTACTTACTAATTCCATGCTACTATGATAGTAGGTACTTACTAATTCCATGCTGCCATGATAGTTGGTACTTGCTAATTCCATGCTGCCATGTCATTATTCTACGGTAGCCATCTTATTCTAAACTGGCCAACCGAGCTCTGCTCAGGTGAAAAAAGAGAAAACTAATTTTTACCTAATACTAATTCCATGTATAGTACATACTAATTCCATGCTGCCATGTCATTATTCTAAGGTAGCTTTCTAAGGTTCTATCTTGTTCTAAACTTTGGGCGACCGAGCTCTGCTCGGGTAAAAAGCTAACAACAGCTATGAGATCTAGCTAGATCGATTTTTTGCCAATTGCAATAATTAATAAAATAGTTTGGAAAATCCAAAAGTGCACGCCTCATACCATACATAACACTCATTCTTAAACGATAACCTCTCGTCGAAAGAAATTCAAAACATAGTTTTTAACAAAAATGAACAATTTATCACTTTTCATGAAGTCGTAATGTCAAAGACTGACAAAGATATTTACTTGGCGGTTGCTAGGCAACTTACGGACATCAAGTCAAAGGTTGGAAATATTTAGATAAAGATATTATAATTTAGTTAGTATTTTATTAATTATAATTAAACTACTTTGAATAAAAGAGCCATTTTCAATAGACTTCTACGACTGAAACGAATATATAAAAAAAAAATTGACTCAATTAATTGATTTTATCGCAAGCTACAATGTTTTCAGGGTTCATAAATTGACGGAAAGGAATTTTTTTTCAACTATTTTGATGCTTTTTCCATTTCTGCTGCATTAAATCAATTGTTAAAAAGTACAGTATTAATCTCCATTTAATCAGTACTAGCAGGAGTGTAACAATAAAAACAGTTACAGAAATGGGGCAAAATTTTTTTTTCGATCGTAGACGACACTCTAATGCTTCGCATTAAGAGTCGTGCAATAACGTAACATCGAATATAAACGAAACACGTGTTTAGAAATTTCCAAATGCCTTTTTTACACCTAAAACGGGTACCTACAACATCAAATTCAATGTTATAATTTTGCAATTCATTATTAATATTCTAGTTAGTTAATTAGCCACATTTCTTACTTCCATACAGTATTATTTGCAAATTAATCAAAACAGGTAAAGATTTGACAGCTATTTACGACGTTGCCAACTTTTAAAATGCACGCTCTTAATTGCATGTTTACAGAAAAATAACTATAAACTACCCGTCTTATATATTTTATTCATCAATTTTGAAGACGAAAATCATCCCTGTTACCTCCATCATCGCTCAAAAGTCACATTACATCATGATGGCTACAAATGTTTGACGTCACCCTTTGAACCAATGACAAGGGTCAGCCCGTCAGATGATTCCTTCTGATCTCAAATCATTCGTTCGATTTCATGTCCGATTTTGTTTGACATGTAATCCTAATGATATTTGGATTGTGTTTTGTTTTTGGACGATTTGTTTAGCCAAGCGTGTGATGGGGTTCCCGGCTATTCTCTGCTTAGGCTGCGTTTCCACCAGCGATGAGCGAGGATGCGTAGCGAGGGATGTGTGTGAAACCAACCAATAACAAAGCTAGCTTAACGCAAACTATGACAGTGAAGCGATGTTATTGGTTAGTTTCACACACATCCCTCGCTACGCATCCTCGCTCATCTCTCGTGGAAACGCAGCCTTAACGTCGTTTGTCCACTGCACCGTGAACGGGATGTCAACGAGAACGAAATGACGACGCGCGACACCGAAGTTCCGACAGAACATTTACTATCGCTGTGAAATCTAGTTTCTCGTTGACGCCTCATTCGCAGTGTGGTGGACAAACAGTGTAACTGTAAAAATCAGAAGACATTATCGTCTGATTAAATGATAAACAAAATATTTCGGAATAACATTGGCCCAGAACTCCAGATTAACTAATAACTAGCTTCATTCGCGAGGAAGTACACAATACATTATACTAAAGCCAGATTTTTAAAGTGAAAGCTTCATTAGCGGCGTTGTGCACTTTTTTTAGGATGGGTAAAAAATTTTAAACTCGCGTCAGGACACGTGACCTGATCGAAAATTCGTAAGACGTTCAAGTTTTTGTTGACAGCGCACTCTGTTTTTTTTTTTGTTTTTTTTTTAATGGATTGGAGCTACAGCTTTCGTTTTTGTACTGACAGCAAGCCACATAAATTCCTGACATTTTCGTTAGATGGCGTTACTTAGTTTTTACTTCAATCGGCATTCCCAGACTGCCGATTGAGGTGAAGATCGTTTTTTTTTTTAAACTCTTTAGGCTCCCGTCCCACCGCATCGTATCGCGTCGCTTGCCCGCGCTGCGCTGTTACTTCGTTTTCGCTTAGCGTTCTTTCTGATTACTATTTTTTCCTCGTTTCCTGAAGGTTGCGTCTTGATTTTAAATAACCGACTCTTTAACCTTCCTCAAGAATCGCGCTATCGAATGCAAAAATATTTATTCAATTCCGATTAGTTCCAGAGATTACAAACAAATCAGCTTATTATCATATAGATAGATTATAGTATAGATAGATATAATCGAGGAGCTTGTGGTTAAGTAATATCAGTCGCACGGGTCGATCCATTAGGTTAAGCTACGCTTGCCGGGGTTGGTCTGTGGATAGGTGACCATCTTTATATACCGAGACGAGGAGTCTGACGTGCCTCAGAAAGCACGTTAAGCCGGTGGTCCCCGTCCCGGCTGGCGGCCGGGTTGCCCGAAAGTCTGACAACCAGTCTTAGCAAGAGGCATCGTATTACCCAGTTATGGGTCGTGGAGGTCAGATAGGTAGTCGCTCAATGTAAAATACTGGTATTCAGCTGCATCCGGTTATGCTGACTTGATGGAGTATACATAGGTATAATAATGATTTGACGTCCCAAGCTATTAATCTGTGCCAATATTGAAGTTAAAAAGAAAACTTTAGTTATTTCGAAGACGAAATAAAAAAAAATATTTTCAAAAAAACCCACCAATCTCTTCACACTTTCTAAATCAAAAACTTCTCGTTCCAGATCCAACGTTTTCCTTTTACAAAGTACGAAATCAACGCAAACTTATTTTACTTTTTGATAATTTAAGTTTCCTTAAAGTCTGTCTAAGATATCGAGACCAATTTCCTTTCCAGTTTATTTATTCGTCAAAAATCAGTTTTCAGGAGTAAATCAGAATTGAAAAACTTTCAACAGCTTCCACTAGGTACGTACAGTCAGTCGCACACCACACTCGGTAACATTTACATTACGAAAATGGCCCTTACTGCTACATCATAAAGGCGTTGTCAATGTGAAATTGCCCTTACTGCTATAACATAAAGGCGATGTCAATATAAAATTGCTCTTACTGCTACGACATAAAGGCGTTGCCAATGTCAAATTGCCCTTACTGCCTCGACATATAGGCGCTGTCAATGTGAAATTGCCCTTACTGCTACGACATAAAGGCGTTGTCAATGTCAAATTGGACTAACTGCTATAACATAAAGGCGTTGTCAAAGTCAAATTGCACTAAGTGCTACGACATAAAGGCGCTGTTTAGTCAAATTGCACGAACTGCTACGACATAGAGGCGTTGTCAATGTCAACTTGCCCTTACTGCTATGACATAAAGGCGTTGTCTATATCAAATTGCACCGACTGCTACCACATAAAGGGATTGTCATTAACAAAATCTCCCCTACTGCTACGACATACAGGCGTTGTCAATGTCAAATTGCCCTTACTGCTACGACATAAACGCATTGTCAATGTCAAATTGACACCACTGATGTGGTTGGCTAACCTTACAGTTACACAAACTACAAAAGCGTATTACTCGTGAAATAAAAATTGCAATTTTGAGAACAGACATATTTCATGATAGTATAAATGGTGTTGTTATGTCATTTGGTTTAAATACGTTATTATTTATTTTTTTTTGACTAGGGCATCTCGCAGGTTACCACTGAGGTATTCGCTGCTTAACCGGACTTTCCTGTGGCTGCCTTAAGCTCCTAAAAGAAACTCAAAGCCTCCAGCCAGGGGCATATAAACTAAGCTAATTAAAACTAGGCGAACGCTCGCTAAGGGCACCCCCTGTGGGGTACGAACCTCGGCTTAGGGCGTTCGCTGGGGGGAGGACAGCAAGAGGGACAGGCTGGATCAAGGATGGATCATTATTATTATCTGGGGAATTTAAAGCTACAGGCTCAGCAAAAACGCGGGCTGGCGCATCGTTATCGAGCAAGGGTCGGGGGGGTATTTTTTCGATAGATTCTTTTATATTTTATGGATGTGAGAACGCTATAAGCGTAATAGACTGTAGATTTGTTTATAAACCATTTTCTATTTTGTTAAGCTTGTACCTTGTACTTGTTCATAGTCATACACTGTCCTCCCATACCCATACCTTCTGACGCAGTATTTCGAAAACATTGTAAAAGCCATTTTTTTAAAAAGTAACTGTGAAGATTTTTGCCGGCTCTTCTCCATAGGAAACGATCAATAAAATTGGTACCGTGCACCTAGCGTCTGACGTTTCGTAAGTGCCCATGTAGGTTTATGTGAAATAAAATATTTAGATTTCAATTTTTGATGTTGATAATATTATGTGACATTGTGACATCGCTTTGGATAATTGTGATATATATAATTGTGACTTAATTATATAAAAGTTTTAACACCATAAAATATCTATCAATACTTTAGGAAAAAATCGCTTATGAATCTTCCGTAAATGTAAGATATTTATGCTGGTGACAGTACCTACTTAATTTATTTTTTCGCTAAGATCTAACTTGACCTCATTTGAAGATATTTCGTTAAATAAATATTATATTAATTTGGAACTAAACTAACTGAAAGTCTGTTCAGCAACGCTGTCTCAACTAAATGTCAAGTTGTTAGCTGTTTGAGGTTGGTTAATTAAAACAGCGAACACTTTTAGCCACGTTTAGCCACGAACAGGCTCGTGGCTAAATGATAACAGCTGCACGGATCGATCCGAGGTTAAGCTGTGCTTGCCGCGGCTGGTTCGTGGATGGGTGATCATCCATTATATATCGAGACCTCCGTGCCTCGGAAAGCACGTTAAGCCGTTGATCCCGCCTGTTATTCGTAAATTTTGGCAGTCGCCGTCGAGCCGTCCGCCGTCGGGCCGACAGCGCGCTTGAAGCGAGGAGCCTGCTCGCCGGCGCCTCACCGTCCGCGGGGTGACGCCTCGCCGTAAGCGCGGTGCTGCCTCGCCGGCCGCACGATGACGCCTTGCTTGTGAATAAACAATAAACTGTTACTTCGCCGGTGGCGTGCTGGCAGCGAGCGGTCGCCTTGCTGACGGCGCGTTGACAACTAGCCGTCGCCTTGCTTCCGGCGCGTTGGCGACTAGCAGTCGCCTGGCTTACGGCGCGTTGACGACTAGATTTTTCGAGGCGGTGCCGGGGCGCTACCGTGCTGGAGCGGTGCTGTTATAATGGGCGATGACCTTTATGGTGTTACCCAGTATCTGGGCTGTGGAGGTCAGATAGGCAGTCGCTCCATGTAAAATACGGGTATTCAGCTGCATCCGGTAAGACTGGAAGCCGACCCCAACATAGTTGGGAAAAGGCTAGGCATATTCATTGTACTGATAGTCTGATCAAGACTCCCAACTTATGACGCCACAATTAAGACGAATCTAACGACACCTCATAATTATGTGAAAATCCATCAAGCCGTTTAGGCTACTGCGTGACAAAGAAATAGACATACATACAAAACATATACATACATACTCTCGAAAAACATTACCCTCCTATGGGGCAGTCGGGTAAAAATAAAATAATCCACGCTACTCGATGACAGTTTCGTAAAACCATCCTATAACGTAAGTATCGAGCTAACTAATGGAATACCGACGCTGAATATAGGTCAGGTATTTTTGTAGCACGCGGAACACTGCCCGCCACGACGCGTAATCGTGTCATTGACAATTATTATAGGCACAAAAGAAGCTTGTGTTTGGAGGATAATTATGGAGATAGTTGAAATGGAAGAGGAGATGTTTTATAACATTTTTTAAAGCAGTCTAATAGATTGAAGTTAGTGCCTACTAGTAAAGCTCCTTGTTAGGGCATATTTCAGCCGCTGTGTTCCGTAAATGATTATTTTACTATTGCCACTTGAAAAAGGGTATTTTATTAATCGATAACAGTGAATAAAACTCTCCTTTAGTCACTGAATAAATAAAAACATTTTGATTTGGAGCAAGCACGAATTATGTACAAAAAATTTTAACGTGCTGAAAGTACCTACTGGCTGGTTTAATGGAGCTGTTTCATAGAGTTAAACAATTAAATTTTTTAAAAGAATATCCCGCCAATTTTTTAGCGTGGTTGTTTTATGTCATTGAAAAATCTATTGACATAATATTATAAAGAGCTCATTTTAATGAGTTCTTTCAGTGACGAAAATGAGACACTGACTCCGGAATAATTTTGTTCTAAAATAGCAATTTTAAAGTACTATTTATTTTCCCGCAGTCATCGGTAAAATGTAGAGTAAAAAACTCGTGAAAAAAAATCATCTCGGTTCTTGTATCTCTCGCTCTGCTCAGGATTCTAATTTATCATCCCTCACTATGCTCGGGATTCAACTCTAGAATACTTCGCTGCTCTCCAACTTAGTCCCTCGGATTAATTTCCCTTTTTTTTCACTTGTTGCATAATCTACTGTTATTTTCAGCTTTGTAAGAGCAGTAATGCATCAGCGAACCTCGGGGAGAATGCAGTCTGCGATAAGTAACTCCATGTCCAAAAGCTTACACTTACTTATAATCCTAACTATCCTAACTATGTTATTTTGATTATATATTTGTTTGTTTAATATGCTTTCACGCTGAAAAGGCTGAAAGGATTTGGATTTTGGCAAATGGGCAGACCATGGCCTGCACCCTAATTACGCAATGCATTTTCAATTTTAAATTGAAACCAATTGAAAAAGATTGCCAGTCCATTCCTTCATAAGTTCAACAAAAAAAATTGAGCAGATTATTTTTGTCGAACTTATGAAGCAATGGACTGGCAATCTTTTCCAATTGGTTTCAATTTAAAATTGATCGTGCATTGCGTAATTGGGGGGCTGGGTTAGGTTAGGTTAGGTTAGGTTAGGATACATTTTATCACGATCATCCGACGGGATCGAGACATAGGCCTTGTACACAAAACTACGAAACGGTGCGATGCGAATTCGCAACGCAGAAGCTTCGGAAGAAAACCTTAAGGTGACGTCGCAGATTTTTGCTATACGACGTCGCATCGCAGTTTTGTGTACAAGCCCGGTAAAACCGCGGGGCACAGCTAGCAAAAAAAAAACTTATATTATACTTACCTCCTGTCTTTATCATCTATTTATGGAAAAATCTTTATTTGCTAGCAGTTTAGAACGAATTTATAAAACGATAATGAATTCGCTTTATTCTGCGTTTTTGTAGCGCATCGGGAATGTTCGCGGACGCACACATAAATTGCTTTTACGGAATGATGCGAATGAGGTGTGCATCTCTCTGGTGCGCAGAGTGCGGGCCAGCTCCAACAATATCCTATAAATGATCGCTAGCAGGCTCGATTGCAATTATGTAAATCACTGCAGTGCCATCTCCCATGGGGTGAGATAAATTTTAATTTTAATAAAATTAACTAACATAGTTCTTAAGTTTACTAACACAATTGAGTCCCTGTTACTTGTATAAAGAAATTTAAATAAATAAATAAATTTATCACGTCTTATGTGTGTGTTTCATATTCTAAGAAAATAAGTTCTTATGTGTTTTTTTTTTCTGATAATGTTACTGAACGTTGCAAGTAATTTATAGCTAGATTTTGGCTCGCAGTCTATAATCTTGTTAGCACAGCCTCCAGCGTGAAGCGAGACTCATTTTAAAGGCGAATGGGGTCATATTAGATGCTGAAGGCTACTGTGTTCAGACGGATAAATGACGCCATTTTGATAATTCTATCATCGATTCTCGTAAGCCAGGCAATAGCAAGTTTATAAATTCAATAGGTAATCAAAACGCAGTTAATAATTTCTATTATCAAGATTTTTTATGTTACTCTATTTATTTACTTATTAAATTTATTTTATTTATGTATACTAATAGGAGTAGATACAGATGAATAATTAAAACAGAACAAAATATTTTATTTATTTATTCACAAAAAAAATATGTTGTGTTTGAAATCGTTCTTAATGATAAAAAATTTAAGAACAATTTCAATTTAATAACAGAATAAAAGTGCGTACTAGTATATTTACCTACTATAGGCCATTATCCGTAAAACAACATCTTAGTTAACTAAAAAATACGTATAAAAAAAAAATTATGAAATACAATAGTATAAAACAAAATTCAAAATATAAAACAAAGTCGGGTAGCTACACCTTTCAAGCTATAGCTAGTTCTGTTAGTTATTATAACTCAAGAACGGATGGACCGATTTTTATGATGTTTAATTTGGTGGATTTGTCTCCGCCCCGAATAGCAGATAAGTATTAAGTATAACGAATAATTAAAATTCACAAAAAAAAACATAGTTAATATTAATTTGTTAAAAGTAGGTAGGTAAAAAGGTAGGTACGCCGTAGATAAGTAGGTATTTAGTGCTACCCGTGCGAAGCCAGTCCGGGTAATTAAAATTATTTCAAATGTTATCGCGAAAGGAAAGCAAATTGACTATTAACTTAAATGATCTTTTAATTCAATTCACAACTGAATAGCTATCATAAAATTTGTATAATTCGGTCTCACAAACAAACCGTGAAAGCGGCTTTGTGGGACGAAGTTTTAAGTACAAGACTACTAGGTAGGTCTCTCAGTCATAGTCGTATGACATAATTTTACGTGATTTTTCAATCTGCTGCACAATCTCCTGACTGTATATCTTAACCTTCCAAAAACCTGTGGGATAATTCAAAATTCAAAAGTTTTTATTCAAACTAGGCTGAGAATCAGCACTTTTCGAACGTCAAAATTACATAAGACAGTCCCCCAAAAACGCCCGCCCTTCACCACTTCCTAGTGCTTTTGCTGGAAAGAAGAAGTGGCGCAACAAACTCCCCAGCAGCACAGCTGCAATTGACATACATACCTACATAAAATGATAATGGTACTTTATAAAATGCCAATTGAACGCAATTCTTTTCATTTTGAGAGTTCAGCCACACTGGGCCCGCGTGGTACATTACGGCCCACTCCCTCTCACATAGAGGAGGCCTGTGTCCCAGCAGTGGGAACATTAATAGGCTGATAATGATGATGATGAGTTTAAGAATTTCTTTCAAAACCCTTGAAACTGAAAGAGTGTTACGAAATGAGGGTGCGGTTTAAATTCGTTTTTAATTATGAAATTCTGAACTAATTAAGCTTACAAATACCGCCATGGCTAAACAACATTTTGGTACAATTGTTTACTATTTTGTTCCGGTAATTAGTAATATTTGGAAACGCTCACTCTACCGTACAGTTACGTGCCAAATGTTTACTAATTACGAGTAGTTGCTGCGTCGATATTAGTATGTTTCGATTTATTTATGGGTAAGTCTAAGTGTGCTGCGGTGTATTACGTGATGATGGCTGATGAGGTGCTGGTAGCGTGGTGCCGAGGAACATTTACTTTAAGTTACTTTCACGTCTATATTCGACCAGTGTCACAATTGGAAGGGGAGTGTTGCCACAGATCTTATATCTAATTACATTTAATGTTGGTGTTGCAATATACTTAATACATTTTAGTATTAAGTATATTGCAACACCAACATTAAATGTAACCCAACACTAAGCTAAATGGGTTTTGGATAACACATTACATAACGCCTTGCTTGCCCGAAGGGTTGGGCAGAGATGTACCTATAGTGCACCCACATTTCGCCAGTTATGTTAAAGTCCCATGTAATAGGGGCGAGCCTATGGTCATCAACCGGGAACAAATCCAGACACCGGGCTGCTACTGAGAAATTCTTGATTAACATAACTGGCGCAACGTGGGTGTACTATAGGGCCTCTGCCTAACCCTTCTGCGACGTACAGGCGTGATGAAATGCTATGTTATACAGTATGTTAACTAACAGAGGGCGTTTCCGTTAACCCGCAATAGTATAGCGTCCATACATGCTAGAAAAAATATTGAAAGTGTAAAAAAATGTTTTTAATTTTTTTTTTAAATAAAATTTTCAATTTATTTTTTTAATTTATACATAAATGTAACACTCTGTACACGCTCACTTGTCTTTCAACTTGGAAAGACAAGTGCGACAAGTACGCGTGTACAGCGTGTTTTTTTTACGTATGAAATTAATATTTTTCGTGAATATTTTATGATAAAAAAATTAAAAAAGTTTTTTTTTTTCGATTTTAATAATTATTTAGCATGTATGGACTCTATACTATTGCGGGTTAACGGAAACGCCCTCTGTTAGTTAACATACTGTATAATAATTGAGAGAAATCAGGCTTCAACTAATTCGGACTCAAGATGCTCAACTCAATATCTGAACAAAATTTTCTAGCCCAACCAAAATTGTTGAACCGAAACAAATTTCCTGAGAACTGAACTGAACTGTTTAATTAACTATGTATCCAGCGTGTTCACAACTGTCTTCTACACAAAGATATTTAAATTAGCAACGATTTCAATTAGAAGACTTTTTTATTTACCTATTTATTTTTATCAAACGTTTCGCTTTGTGAGTTTCGCTTTCAAAGTTTCTGTGGAAAGCGTTTTTTTAAACGAAATGAAGCTGCATGGAATTTAATGTTTTATGGAACGAATTGAATTAGTTTCACTAACAAGCGACCTGTTTCAAAGAGTCTAGAATAGCATCATCTACCAGGTAATATATAAGAAAAGCCGGCCAAGTACGAATTGGGCTCATGCACGAAGGGTTCCCGTACCAATTTGTATGGGGATACCCTTTAATTTTAATTTATATTATTACTTTATTAGTTATAGCGGCAATAGAAATACACAGAGATAGATAGACAGTTGAAATATTTCACATTTTGTGAAATATTTCAATTGTCGACTATAACGGTTTATGTGAAATAGTCCGGGGACAGCGGAGGCTTAGTAATAGAGTTACGTTTGGCAACCTTCGGGTACAGATTCCTAAAAATGGAAGATAATTTGATAAATTAATCGGGCCCATATCCGGGTCTCGTTACGGGGAGTCAGAAGTCCGAAAGTCCGGCAACTAGTCTTATCAAGCGGTATCGTGTTACCCTGCAATAACGTCGTTGTGTAGGTCAGATAGGCAATCCTCCCATGTAAAATACTAGTATTCAGCTGCATCCGGTTAGACTGGAAGCTGACCCCAACATAGTTGGGAAAAGGCTAGGCAGATGATGTGGTCCGGAGGTGGTGATCAAAGGCTATGTAGCCAAATAAATTGAGATCTCGAATTTATTTCGAATACTTTAGAATTGTCAAAGGCTCGGTCAGACTAGAAGATGAAGCGAATTGCCGTTCCAAAGCGTAGTAGGTTCCTATGGAGAAGAACGGGCAAAAAACTCCACGGACACTCTTTTAATCAAAATATTGTTACAAAATAGACTAATTATAAAGGCAGGAAGTCTATGATGAAATACAACCTTTGCACCTACTATGCATATTCAATGGTATAGTACGCTAGTTTCAATGTATTCCATGCAGGTACATTATACATTATGCATGCAGTATTGCCTACATTTTAGTTAGCCAGAGTAAGTCCTGGCTTATATTGTACCTATGTAGTTTATTGCCCACTAGCTGTGCCTCTGGTTATATTTACGGTATGTTTGAACATAATGATGTTCCTCATGACGATTCGCTATACAGGGTGTTCGGGCAGACGGTTAAAAAAAAAAATGTCGTCGATGCTCAAACTTCAAACGTCAATAATTTCATTTATAAATAACAAAACTGGCAACTTTCTTTTTACTTTTCATCTAGAGTAACTGTAGAATCAAACATGTTAAAAATTGTTTGCTTGTACGTAATTAATTTCACTTTTTGCAAATGTAGAGTTCCGTAAAAACAGGCATTCAACCATTTTTTTTTATCCGTGTGGCCTGGGTCTTGTTATTGGCAGACGGCTCCACGGATCCGCCATTTTCGTATGTTCAACCGTCTGCCTAACACCCCGTATAAAACAATTAGTCAATGACAAATAAACGTTAACATTTATAAACTTTAATTTTAAAAAACACGATGAAAATTCTGTGAAGGAAGGTGTTAAATAGTAAAGGTAGTAAAACAAAAAATCGTGAGGAAAACGACATGTCCTAATAGGACCAAAAATTCGAAGACTTGTGACACCCACTAACAGGCACTGGTCCCGCGTGATGGAATACTGCCACTCCCTCTCAGAGAGGAGGCCTGTGTCCTATCAGTGGGAACATTAGTTATAGGCAGATTTTAGTTGCGCTGTCTTCCATACATCTCTCATCTCTATCAGCTGTCCTACGGCAACAAACCGAATCACATTTTATACCAAGACAACTAACTGAAATAACTCTCTTACAACAACTAGTACTTACAAAAACCCAGCATAAATATTTTAAAAGATAAACTTTTATCAACACTTGTCTTGTGGTGTTTATGTATTGTTTACGTTCTTCAGAAAGGTCATGTGCGTAGTACTCGTAACCGGCGTGCGTTTATGACCTGAGGGCTTAGTATGAGTTTCATGTTACCATCTCGATCAAACGCATCGACCGCGTTTGGCGCTCCGATTGGCAGCCGGCCGGCCTTCACCGGTGAAGGGCCAATCGGAACGCCGAACGCGCTCGATGCGTTTGATCGAGAAGGTTAAATGAAACTCATGGTAGCCACACGATGTATGAACGTAAACGAGGCAAAAGTAGTATGTATAAAAGCCCACATAGGCACGGGCGCTTTTTTAACGCGAAGTTATTGACCTTGCTCTGGATTTTCAACTCTCGGCGTCAAACCAAGCGTTAAGAATCCAACAGAGAGCATACCTAGCGCGTTGAAAGAGTGCGCTGTTGGATTTGGCGATGGCAATGGCGTTATAAACCAGTGCGTGGCAAGAAACGTCGCGTTAAAAAGAGCGCCCGTGCGCACGTAGGCTAAGGATCGTAGCAGGTGGCGCCCCCCTTGGGAAGAAATTTGTAGTTCAGTGGATCACAAACTCACAAACCCACGATTCAGTCCCAGAGGCCATGTTAACTTTTATTACTAGTTTAACTAAACAGAAACGGTTGAACGTTTCGTGGTATTATGCCTTTATTGTTAGAAACTTACAGTTAACGTAAGTTTTAGGGATACAAGGAAGTCCGTAGTGGGGGGCTTAAAATCTGACAACTAACTTTTTGGATGTGTCAAATAGATACATACTTATATTCACAACTTATTCCCAAAGCATTAGGTGGTAATGACAGTGTTCTCATCAGGCTTAGTACACCGATATTTTAAGTTAGAATAATTGGGTCTCAATCTGACTAGCCTTTTCCTAACAATTTTGGGGTCGGTTTCTAGTCTAACCGGATGCAGCTGAATACCAGTATTTTACATGGAACGACTGCCTATCTGAAATCCACAATTCAGTAACTGGGTAATATGACACTCCTCGATAAGACTGATTGTCAGAATTTCGAGCTTCTGACGACCCGTAACGACTGTCAAAGATCGACGATTGACAGCCGGAACCAACGGATGAACGTGCTTTCCGAGGCATGGAGGAGTCTCGGTATGTAAAGATGATCACCTATCCACGGGCCTATTTGGGCTTCCAAAAACCCTTTATGACTGACGGTTTAGCGTGCTTCTGCACCCATGACAGAGGGCCTAGACCAAGTGACATTCTATCAGTGATAACGCTCAATCAAAAACGTATTTTACTGATATAAGCTGCCGGAAAGCCCGAAAAGCCAATCCTGTTGAAAGTAAAAGAAATACGTAACGCTTTGAAACTGATATTTCTTTCTTTCTTTTTCATGTGGTTATTGACTAACCTGGTGTCGGAGTTTTTTTATGCCGCATATGGGTCTCAGCTAGAGCAGTGGTGGCCTAGTGGTAACGGCCCCGACTAACGAGTTGTAGGTCGTGGGTTCGAACCCAAGCAGGCACTTTACTTTGTGTAAATAATTTCATCACCACTGCTCTCAAAACACAGACTCCCTCTCACAGAGAGGAGTTCTGTACCCCAGCAATGGGAAGATTAATAGGCTGATTTTATATATAATGTTATATGGGTCTCAGACTTGGCTTTACATGCCGTCGAGAAATACCTCTCAGGCATGCCGGTTTCCTCACGATGTTTTCCTTCACCGCTTTTGAAGCAAGTGATAATAAAATTATACAATACGCACATGAATCCGAAAAGTCAGAGGTGCGTGCCTTGGGTTCGAACTCGAGACCTATGACTTGGCAGTCTGACGGTCACACCACTAGGCTATCACTGCTGCATTAATTGATTAATAACAGCTAGGTACAGACGCCAGCACATCAACCTACTCCAATCTGTAAAATTTTCCCAATCAACATTGAACCTTATTCTTTAGCGATAAAGTTTAAAATCTATTAAAGAAATTTGACAGATTGGAGTAGGTTGATGTGCTGGCGTCTGTACATCAGTTTCTTTAAAAAAAATTAAATTGTAACATTTTTATAATAAGCATTTTTATTTTTATTTCAGTTAATATTGTTTAGGTCTTATTCTACAGTAAATGGGCAAAATTGCAATATTGATCGCTTATAGCTTAATTTTTCCTTATGTTATTTTATTAATCTTAAGTTTTAAAAGTATTCTGCCATAATTTCCGAATTCTTAATTCTAGTGCCTTTAGTATTATTATTTGTTATCAATTTATCATCACCTATTTCTGTGATTGCTGGTTATCCTGTAATTGGTGACTGTATAAGTCCGAGGCTATTGTTACCTATAGGACTTAAGATAATATCGACGGGTGCAAAGTAAAAAGAGCTATACTATAGCATACAAAACAGCTACTTTTCAGGAGAGCTCATGTATAAAACTGCTCCCATTTTATTAATTTTCAACCAAATTGGTTGCAATTTTCATCTGCTTCATTATTTACATCCACACGTATATTTTATTTCTTCTAATTATGTTTAATTTTAGAAATATTGCAGTTGTTCGCATCAACATTGTGCTTAATAATATGACAACTGTGTTAACTACTACTTATTTTACACAGAAGCTGATGGTGTACCTTTCTATATAAATAAATTAATAATAATGTAGTGGAACCCACGCATGCATCTCTAGGCCCTCAGAATAGACCGTGGCAGGTATAGTTTTTATACCTCTAAAACCGATTGACCTACACTATGAGACGCTCCTTGCCTTCAATTAAACAAAAACAGATCGCCTGATTAACGTTAAAAGTTAATTAAAACTACGTTTACGACTGTCCCTTACGATGTGTCCCGCGTTCATTGCGGGAATGTTCAGTAAACAGTGCGTTAAGGCTCGGCTAATTATTTTTTGTGGTAATACTGAAGGACGTGTTTAACTGTTACGAGAGTAACTTATAGTATTGTTTGGAGCCTGTCCTGAATCCTAGCAGAATATTTAAGGAAGAATTCGTGATCGTAATAATAATACCAGCCTTTATCCCACTGCAGGGCAAAGGCGCACGCTTGCTCAAGACGGGTTGATGATTTTAGACTTATATTAACGTATTATCTTGTCCTAACTATAATATTATAAATGCGAAAGTGAGTTCGTTTATTTGTTACACTTTTACGCTAAAACGGCTAAACATATTTTGATGAAATTTGGCACATGGGTAGACCATAAGCTGGAGAAGGACATAGGATATTTTTTATCCCTATTTTCCGACGGGATCGAGATTTATGCGGGTGAAACCGCGGGGCGCGGCTAGATAACTATAAATCCAGGTTTCCTCACGATGTTTTTCCTTAACCGATGTCAGTAATGTCCAAGATAAATTCAGAAAGAACTTTTTCAAAAGTTACATTAAATGATCTAAATTATATAGTTACCACCTAAGTACACATTATGGTAAAGCAATAAAGATATTGAGTATTGAGTACTTGCCCGGATTTGAACCCATAACCTAAGCTCGTGCATGAGAGGCGAGGCCAAGACCACTGGGCCATCAAGACAATCGTGTCGCCATTAAACAATTATGTATGAATGATATTAACTATTATTATTATTATTCAATTCGTGTTACAATAACTCATATACAATATTCAATACAACACACATACATCGAAGAATACATTAATATTACATTACAATACAATAAAAAAACCACAGTACATTTAACACTTACACTAAAATGGCTGTCGACTGCAGGTGACATGCAAGTCACTGCAGGGTCGTATGTAAGGACAGTCGAGCCTGTCAGCTATAAATAATATTTAGACCTTACAAGTTTAGAAAAGAGCGTATTTGAAATTAAACACGTACTTATAGACTTCAAAGTAAAATAAAGTTATCACGATAATGAATATAATTATGTCACTGGAAATTGTTATAGCGAAGCTAACGATTTTTGTTGAAGTACTCATTAGTAGGATCGAATTTTACGAAAGCTGGTTATCGAATAACACATTTATCATCATTTCAGTCGAAAGTCGGCCACTGCTGTACATAAGCCTCCCCCAAGTACTACTTCGACCGGTTCTGTGCTTCTGGCATTCCAAAGGCCTTCCAATGCTACGTCTTCCGGAATAATACATTAGATACGACAATGTTGATCCATAAGCTACTGTTTGTTGAACCGACGAAAATAAAGAATTTTTCCATAGAATGCTCATACTCATCATTCCTTGCCCTTATCCCAATTTATTTGTGGTCGGCCCAACATGTCTCTTTCTTCCATTCGTCGTCGTCATCTCGGTAGTCACCCCCCATATCATCTTTCACACAGTCCATCTATCGTTTCCTTAGTCTTCCCCTACTCTTATAGCTATCCATATTCATACTGAAAACTGTCCTCACGATATTTACCTCACTCCTCCGCATTACATGACAACCTATTTTTGATTCAATTGACCTATTCAACCTATTTAAATTTCCTCACAACTTATTTTTTTTTTTTTTACCCAGCACAGTAAAGCTCTTAGAGGAGTTCGTGGCTAAGTAATAACAAGCCGCACGGATCGATCCATCAGGTTAAGCTACGCTTGCCAGGGTTGGTCAGTGGATGGGTGACCATCTTTACATATCGAGACCCCTCCGTGCCTCGGAAAGCACGTTAAGCCGTTGGTCCCGGTTGTCATTTGTGGATCTTTGACAGTCGTTACGAGTCGTCAGAAGCCCGAAAGTCTGACACCAGTCTTACCAAGGGGTATCGTATTACCCAGTAACTGGGTTGTGGAGGTCAGATAGGCAGTCGCTCCATGTAAAATACTGGTATTCAGCTGCAATCGGTACGACTGGAAGCCGACCCCAAGATAGTTGGAAAAAAAAAAGACGTGTGGCACTCGGGGACTGCCCCGGCGAAGCTATTGCATAGCATTTTTTATCGATCAACTTACGCAATTGTAAAATATTAACCCGAATACAAGAAATACATATACAATGATGACATTGACAGGAACTGTTATCCACATTTATAGTTTTTAAAACTTGACACAACGTAATAGCCGGGAACATGAAACTAATAAAAAGGTTTTAATTTAACTATTAATAGTCAAGGATCATTCGTCTAAGTAAATTTGAACTTTATTGTCAAACAGTTAAACATAATTTTCAATACAACACTCTCGTATCATTCGTCTAAGTAAATTTGAACTTTGTTGTCAAACAGTTAAACATAATTTTCAATACAACACTCTCGTATCATTCGTTTAAGTAAATTTGAACTTTTTTGTCAAGCAGTTAAACATAATTTTCAATACAAAACACTCTTTTCTTAGGAAAAACAAAACACTGTTTTCGTTACGGAATTTCTGGATTAGGTCTCCACGCTCAAGGCCCGCGATAGAAGCTATGCAATAGCTTAAAAGGCTAGGAAGATTGATCACAGTAAAGCTCTTAGCCTGCATCTCACCTGATGGTAACTGATGATCAGGCCGAAATCCTCAATCACAAACGAACTGGCTATCTTACCTATAACTGCCGAAACACAACAGTGCTATTAACATTGTTGCAACAGACTTAGATAAGATGGTGGTAGTTAGCCAGGCGGACTTAGAAAAAGCCCTACCACCAACCAAACCAAGCAGAAAATTTTGCCCCCACTGGGAATCGAACACCTCTGAATCTGAGACAGGTAGTCTAACCACTAGACCACAGAGGTACATTTCAGTCCATATAGTAGAATGTTCCATAGAGTCTTGATAAACCGCAGTTTTCATTCAATCTCTGTATCCTAATATGCCTTTACTGCACAAGCTAATATTGTTTCCAAACGTTTACACAAACTTTAATAGGCGATTAAAATCAAATTCAACAACTTTCCTCGCCATTCTATCGGGGACCAACTTGCAAACAATCTAAATTTTGTAACTTGTTTGTGTTTTAATCGATACTAAGTTGTTAGTAATATATTGCTCCCTCGAGGTGTAGGGAATTTAAGAAGAATCATGTATCTAAGAAAACTTTTAGAAAAGTATAAAACTTCAATAGGAAATCCTCGATCAGTCTTCTTCTTTGCATATAAAACAGTTCAGTGAATGATTAAGTGAGTAAAAACCGTTTAGGGCTCTCGCCCACGGCGACTTTTTGTAGCGATGCAGTAGCGATGCTGTCGCGCATGTGCATCGATACAGCCGCGATGCTGTAATTATGTATGAAGAATCCTGCGCGATAGTAGCGATGCAGAAGCGCGTTTACAAAATGCGCGTCACCATCGCTACAAAAAGTCGTGGGTGAGGGCCTTACTTTATATGTTTTTTTTTTTAATACCTAACAAAGGAATAAACAAGTTGTAAAAGTTTATTAAAATTAAATGGTCTGCACTTTTTACAAGCTTTTAAGTAACTTGCTTTATTAGTTATTAAGTATGTATTGGTCAAATCTTGCAAAGCGAATTTAAACCTATTCCTTTTATCCAACAGACTTAAAATTTTACATGTTGGTTCAGTTTTGAAGACAATATTTTTTTATGGTGCATGACCTGATTCTACAGCCAGCATTGACTCCAGACGAAGCAACTGCACAACAGTCTACGGTACAGATACGAAATTTTGTACTTTTTAGTTCATTAGGTACAAACTTGTTTTCGAAAAGGTTTTTAGTTAAATTTTATCGAAACCATTATTTGTTCTAAGAAGTGTAGACCATTTTTTTAAAATATATAAATGTTTAAACTTAATCTGTAAACAATTCAACAATATTCATTGCGCTACCTACGTTATTGACTTGACGAATTTTTCAAACATTATTAAGTCATTTAATTAAGATTTAGAAATTTCTTTAAAGTACTTCAAAGTGTGATAAAAAAGCGGTTACGCAGTCGGGGTGCAAGTGCTACGCTTTTTGACAACTAGTATATTGCACGACTCGTAATGCGAAGCATTAGAGTGTGCTCTACGATCGAAAAAATTTTTTTGCCCCATTTCTGTAACTGTTTTTATTGTTACATTCCTGCTAGTACACAGAACCTACTTAATTTATATACCATTGTATAGATGATTAAATGGAGATTAATACTGTACTTTTTAACAATTGATTTAATGCAGCAGAAATGGAAAAAGCATAAAAATAGTTGAAAAAAAAATCCTGTCCGTCAATTTATGAACCCTGAAATATTGTAGCTTGCGATAAAATCAATTAATTGAGTCAATTTTTTTTTTATACATTCGTTTTAGCCGTAGAAGGAACCCTATTGAAAATGGCTCTTTTATTCAAAGTAGTTTAATTATAATTAATAAAATACTAACTAAAATATAATATCTTTAACTAAATATTTCCAACCATTGACTTGACGTGCGTAAGTTGCCTAGCAACCGCCAAGTAAATATCTTTGTCAGTCGTTGACATTACGACTTCATGAAAACTGATAAATTGTTCATTTTTAAACTATGTTTTGAATTTCTTTTTCGTTTATGAATGAGTGATAAGTATGAGGCGTGCACTTTTGGATTTTCAAAACTATTTTATTATTTATAGACTTACTAGCTGCGCCCCGCGGTTTCACCAGCATAAGTCTTGATGCCGTAAGAATATCAGAATAAAAAGTATTCTATATCCTAACCAAGTCATGGCCTACACATTTGACAAATTTCATCTAAATCTGTACAGCGGTTTTAGCGTGAAAGCGTGACATACAAACTCACATTCGCATATTTTGTAATATTAGTTAGGATGAATTGTCTTAAACCCATCCAAAAAAAGTCGCGGGCAAATTTAATTTCGGTATAAGGTATGCTAAAAGACATCTTTCATACTTATCGATAAATCAAATTAATGTACTGCGAAGAATTGAGAAGAAATATGATTTCTTTCGAAACAGAGAAGTAAATCAAAAGATATAATATAAGATACAAAATATCTTGATAAATTTTGTATCTTACGGCTTTTATCTTTATCTTATTTATTGCTTTTTTATCTTTCGATTTTATCAGTAACTCGGAAATAACTTCTGAATAAATAATACTTATATAAGATTTGGGATAAGGGCAGGAGAATGATGATGATGATGAAATAATACTTTTATTATACTCTTGAAGAAATTACAATGCAGATAAGATTCCTATGTATGAAAACCTAATTAAAATGCCCACCTGGGTCCAAGTGACCGACCTGCAAACACTTATTGTGATAAGTAGTTTAATGTTAGTTAGTTATCCCTGTCAACAAGCTTGCTGTTTTTTCAGCATGGTATGTGTCCCAAAAGAAAATGAATACTTATTTAGAGGCATGAGGAACAGGGTATAAAATTCACTCATCCTCTATAGAAAAGGGAGGACCCTCCGACCAGACGGGTGTCGTGTCTGGCGGCCGAATGCACAACGATTGATGTCGGGGAAGTTATATATTTGTTGTGCGTGTGGTAAACTCTTATTGCGCGATGCAGGATTTGTGTGACGTGAGGTCTTTTGATGCGTAGTTCGCATGTGCCGATGTAGATTGGCACACTTAAATTAATTTCAGCAAAGTTGCAAACTCTAAATAGTGTAACACAAAATATTTAAATTTAAAGGTAAACATTGTATTTATTGGACTGAAACATGTTGGTTCTAATCCGGTTTAATGATGTGGTTTGCAATAAATGTATGTGCAAATAATAATGTCCATGCCAAAACTATGAAACACTACCTTTCGCCCGCAGCTTCGCCCGCGTGGAAGTCGGAAGTTATCCCAAGAGAACCAGCGACGGCCGCCATGGCCCACCAAAAATGGTGCACTTGAAGGACTAAGTCATCATAATCAGCTACAAAGTTCCCACTGCTGGGACACAGGCCTCCTCTCTTCGAGAGGGAGTGGGCTGTAGTCTACCACGCGGGCTCAGTGCGGGTTGGTAGATGTCACATGTCTTCGAATTTTTGGTTCTAGGACATTCTTGTTTCCTCACGATGTTTTACTTCACCGTTTTGAGAGTAGTGACACAGTATAAAAACCTACAGTTGGACATCGCCTTTGATCTCGTTGTAAATGCCGACAACGTGTAGGCATTGTTGCGACAGCTAGCAGTTCGGGAACGCGCTTCCCCCGTCTCGCCCCTCACGCCCCGCAGCTTAAGCTGTTCGGGACCCGTCTCGCCCCGCACGATTGTTCTGTCTAGACGTCTTTGTGGGACAACTGTATGATGTTTAGACTGTGGTAGTGGTGATGAAATTATTTACACAAATTTTTCGGTTTGTACCCACGACCTACAACTCGTAAGTCGGGGCCGTTACCACTGGGCCACCACTGCTCCAAGGACTAAGTGCGGGAACTGATCCCAGTAACATCGAACATCCCATGAAAAATGTAAAAACGGGATAAAAGTATCCTTATGTCCTATCCCCAGGTCATTGCCGGTTGGCCGAAGCAAGGAAAACCAGGTGAAGATTTATAGATGACTCTTGACGATAGTTAAATGCTGTACCGCAAACGATCGTGTCCGTCTGCATGTTACAGGATCTGATCGCAAAACCTAGCCCTTTCCCAACTATGTTGGAGTCGGCTTGCAGTTAAACCAGATGCAGCTGAATACCAGTATTTTACATTGAGAGACTGCATATCTGACCTCCACAACCCAGTAACTGGGTAATACCATTTGGTAAGACTGCAGGTTGTCACACTTTTGGGCTTCTGACGACCCGTAACGACTGTCAAAGATCTACGAATGACAGCCGGGACCGACGACGGCTTAACGTGCTTTCCGAGGCACGGAGTAGTTTTAGTATGTAAAGATGTTCACCCATTCACGGACCAACCTCGGCAAGTGTAGCTTAACCTGATACATCGAACCGCAGGCTGTTATTACTTCGCCACGAGCTCCTCGAAGTACATTGCCGAATTCTGGGTCGACTACACTTAGAGAAGACCCATATCATAGTCTACCTGTGTGCCAAATATCATCGAAATACGATTAAACAGACTGACAGACAAACTTACTTTCACATTTATAATATTAGTGATTTTGCAAAATCGTCTATTAAACAATTTAATTCTAAATAGGTACCGCTGTGCCCAGGGCTCCACTCATGTGAACTAATTAATGTACTAAATCCTTACTGGACAAAAGTATACCTAGTATCATTTAGTTGTATACCAATCTATTATTCTTTAGAAATATTAAATAAATAGGGGTAATCTTTGGAACTACTCATAAGTCATAAGTAACAACAAAGTCATAAGTAATTTATTTCATAATATAAAGAAAACGCTCTTTTCTTGCTAATACTTTTAATCCAGACAACTGTACAATTTCACAATCAACCGAAGACTGACTATGCATTACATTTTACCATTTAAAACGACTTTTGACCCCACCCAGAAATAACGATAATATCATAACCGTTATTTCTAAGTGTTGCCAAAGTAAAATAATACATTCAGTTGCCATAATGAAAATACATTTAAAAGTTTCTTACAATATTAATCATTTGTGCTTTGATAGTGTTGCCACAGTGGATATTATAAATCGATATTAAAATATACTTATTATTTTCAAATTAAATTAAAGAAATCACGACACTCGGCCATCCGACGGCGTGCTAACTCCGAAGCACGCATAATCACGACACTGAGGCAATACATCAAATAACAAATATAAGTAACTATACAAAAATATATAATCAAGATATACCTGCCCTGAGAACGTTACCAATTAATAAATGTAAAATGTTTGATTGGCTCTCAGACGTTTTTATTTCGTCAATGAATTTTTAAATCATACGTTTTCATAATGTAATTAAAATCTTAATAATGAAATTAGTACAGTAGTTCTGAAGGCCAATTCTCGTACATAAAAAACGTTCACATTCAAGTCGCAATCTGTCAAACTTGTCGAAAATGTTGGTAAATTGATTGTAGTTTTGACAGATGGCGAATGAGAATACGAACATTCCCAAAAATTACGGGAATTGCTCCTCAGGTGTATAACAAGTTACCTAATTCATTTTAGGAACTTCCCATCCCCATGTTCAAGAAAAAGCTGTCAAGTTGGCTATTAGATCATTGCTTTTATGACATTGGCGAATATATGGACTATTGTAAAACTCTAAGATGACATAGACTTAACTTTTATGACATTGGCGAATTTATGGAATATTGTAAAAATCCAAGATGACATTCACTTAATTTTGACATTTTAAAGTAACGATTACCTAATTTTAATAATACTAATTCATATTGGACTTATCTACTGTAAATTGCAAATCTTATAATTAATTTTGTACTTAGTTAAGAATGACAAGTAAATATTTGTACACCATAAATTTTGTGGTAAAATGTAAAGAACTAACAAAAATATTATTAACACCATACTATGTAAAATTACATTCTTACAAATAAATAAATTCTAATTCTAATTCTGCTTTGACATTATTATAAATTCTTGGACATTGTAATTTTTATTTTGACATTCTCATTTATTCTTTGTTCCTTCTGATTTGCATGTAACTAGCATATCATTTAATATTTCTACACCAGCAATGTTAGTATATGTGAAACAGTAATTCATGTAAGACCTAATGTACCATGTACTCAGAAATAAATAAATACAATATACTATACATTATACATTCAATGCATAAGTACCTAACCTACCTATACCTGATTAAAGAAACGAGTATGCACTTCACATCACTTCACTAGTATAAATCCTCTTGACCGCATCTCGGCCACGAGGCGGCCAATCTCAACAGAAGCCAGCCACGGGGCATCCAATCTCAACAGAGACCAGTCAAGCACGCAGGAGGCATAGTGTGTGCGCAAACAGATGCACTCTCTGCTCTCCTACAGTTCGACGGAACAGCAACCCGACGCAACCGGGTAGGGATCAGGCGCAGGACCACCATTTCACGTGCTTTGCGAGGCACAGGGTGTCCAACGTCCAATCGCCAGGCCGCTACCAAGTAATTCCTAGTGGAAAAATCAAACAACACCCTGCCCAACCTGGGAATCGAACCCAGGACCCCACGCTCAGCAGCCGCGCTCGCAGCACGAAACCGACGGGGTTGAAACTAATGTTAACAACTATTATATAAATAAATAGCAATTCGTGTTAACCGGTATTTGTCAGATTCTAAATTATAATTATTAAAGTCCTAACGATTTGATGTGGATCCACGGTGACACCTTTTAACTCTGGCATATTTATTACTTTTGCCATCTTTTTGGAATTAGTTTCAGTACTTTTTTTTTATTTACTAAACATATTCTTTTATAATTAATTATCTTAAACGGTTTGATTTTTGTATATTTAACCGAATTGATAAATGATTCAAATATAATTTATTAGCATTAAACAAGATTTTATTAGAGGCTTTAATTCTTATATTTCGTCAATATTTTAAAAAAATGGGTGGGACTAAACCTACCTACATATTAGGCTCATTATTCTGGAAGTTCTTTTCAGACGACCCTTTAAACCTAATGTCGAATAAACAATTCTGATGCACTTTATTACTGTCGCGATAATGGCACTGAGGATGATAGCCCATCGTACTTTAACCGGTTGCTGGTCCAAGATGCGTTCGTTTTTGCCAAACTTTTGAGTAGACAAGGTCGTCAGAATCGTCTGGTTGAACCTTTAGGCTTGGCAATTTGCTCGAGGACAAGCAACTGCGTTTAGTACATTTTTAACCTCCCTAGCACAAAGTCTTTAATCTGTTTCGAGGTGAAAACTTTGCCATGATCTGAAATGAAAATTATTCTAGTTGATGCTTGTAAATTTTTGAGAATTATGAATTGGTCTAACAATGAGATATTTTGTAAATGCATCAATAAATCGTCAATTTTTGTTTTTGAAACTATTGGCGACAAGGTAAATAGCCGGAAATGTCATAAAGATAGACTCCAGTTGCCACCAATAAAATTAAAAATTATTTATGATAAATGTCTACTGCATGTCTGTTATAATATCTATCCATTTACCGAATTATTTTCAAGATTGACCTTGTTCAAAAAAATCTATTTAAACTTTTACTGTATAAACAATATTACACTCATAAGGAATATTTAGAGAATAAGTCAATGGAACCTAATGTAAATTTGTAATAATTATAACGACTTGAATTGACATGAAATGTATTTGCACGCCATATCATGGCAGAATATGCTGAAACTAAAATTATTGCTATCTATTGTACCCTATTCTAACAAATATTTTTGATTCGATTTGATTTGACTATGGATAAAGTATAGACAAACGGTTAAAAATGGTCTTATTCAAATTCAAAAGTCATTTATTCAAACTAGGCTGAGAATCAGCACTTTTCGAACGTCAAAAGGTCTAAGTATATGGCATGGAAATATGATGCAAAATTGCCCATTACGCGTTCTTGGCGTATTATCTTTGCTATATGCACAATCTATACAAGCTACATAATTATTAAATTTTTTTATTTTATTTATCGTCTTTATTTAAGAAACCATTATTGTCTTTGAATTCGTTCAATAATTATGGTTTGTGTAAAACCGAAATGGCCCAAATCGTTATGATTTTTAATCACAAAGTTATTGGAACGTCTATACAATGATCTGCGTTTAGGTTTCAAAAATAAAAAGATTAAGAGTAAGAACCCCAAACAGCTGGCATTTGTATGTAGCCCAGTATCTAATTCATACAGAGTAAGCAAGGGCTTGTTGTGCAACTATTCATTGCGCTTTAATTTGTGCAACTAACCTCACTCGGTCTGAGCAAGACATTTCCTATTCTTGGCAAAAAGTTTATAGGGCTTTTCGAAAGTGAACTGATTAATGTCTTAGCCGTTTTTAATATCAGATTTGTTGAGATCCAATTCTTGAGTAATGATAAAATCTTTACTGATAGACAAGGTTTTAGTTTCTGTAGCGGGATTTACACTCGCAATTAAAGTATCTGGTAAGGAGTTTTGAAAGGACTGCTGTAAAAGAAGTTACAATTACGTAACTGCTTTACTATGAATTATTTTATAACAGCCTTGATGTAAGTGATATTCTTGATTTGGATTTATCCGTGTACTTCTAGTCAATATAATATCGCCCGAGTAATGCCCTTTAGCATTGACTCCTACTACACCAAACCCTAACTATGGTCGTCTCTACCTCAACATAATTATAGACCAATTGATAGTTCCAATCGATTCCAAGTCACTTTATTTGAAGGGTATATAAAAACAATATCTTATTATCCTTCATAACAGTAGTTCGATATAATGCTGACCTATTAACACTAATTTGGTTTCAATATCATCAACTCTGAAATTTCGGTTTGGTAATAGAACTCGCAAACCGTTTCATGATTGGCAGATCTTTAAAAAGAACAATGGTGATATCTTATTTGAAAGTTTTGAAACATCTGAAAAGTGACTAGTTTTTCAGTGTTCTTCCTTACATAAGAATATGGCAAAAAAACTAGAAAATATATAAAATGTAATCGCAATTTTGAACTAGGATTTGAGTTGTTGTCATTGACAATCGTTAACAGTTTACAACTCTTGACCAGATGATTGCTTTCTGTCTTGTGTTATTCAAAAATTCAATTGAATTAACCTCCGCTTTCTCTAACAAAAATGTTGCCAAAACAAGTTAAAAAAATATGACGCAGTTCTATGTAAGTAAGATATTTTTCATTTAAAGACGCAGTGATCTTTCTTCAAGACAGTTCTTTTGTTTTCGAGCATTACATAATTTATACAATCTACTGCCTTTCGGCCATCAATTTCATGACGTACTAACAGCACACATACATGGCTGCATAGAACTACACAAGTGCCTATGTTAAACTTTGAACTACAGCTAATCTCCGTAGCTGCATAAGATCACATAACTGCCTATATTAAATTCTGAACTACAGATCACCTATATGGCTGCATACGATCACATAAGTGCCTATGTTAAACTCTGTACTACAACTAACCTCCATAGCTGCATAGGATCACGTAATTGACTACGTTAAGCTTCAAACTACAGCTTATCTACATGGCTGCATATAATCACATAAGTATCTGCGTTAAGCTTTGAACTAGTGTCTACGTTAAGCTTTAAACTAAAGCTCACCTACATGGCTGCATAGTATCACATAAGTATCCACATAAAATTCTGAACTACAGTTCACCTACATGACTGAACTGGAGTGTAAGCCGCATGGAACTCTAAACTATACTTGTAGGTACTTGTTCATGCTTATTTTGAAATTCTGAACTACAGCTCGCCTACGCGGCTGTTATAAATGACTAAACTCGTACATTTTTATCTTTAAGCTCTGAACTGTAGCACGCCTACTAGGCTGTTATAAACTATACGCATACATCTCCATAAAGCTCGCCTACGTGGCTGAACTAGAGTGTAAGCCGCATAGAACTCTAAACTATACTCGTACATCTTTATCTTTAAACTCTGAACTACAGCACGCCTACGCGGCTGTTATAAACTATACGCATACATCTCCATAAAGCTCGCCTACGTGGCTGAACTAGAGTAAGCCGCATAGAACTATCTAGACTATACTCGTACAACACAGGTCGCCTGAACGGCTAAACCAAAGTGCACGCCGTACAGGAGTCTACACTATACTCGTACATCACAGGTCGCCTGAACGGCTAAACCAAAGTGCACGCCGTATAGGGGTCTACACACTATACTCGTACATCACAGGTTGCCTGAACGGCTAAACCAAAGTGCACGCCGTACAGGAGTCTACACTATACTCGTACATCACAGGTCGCCTGAACGGCTAACCCAAAGTGCACGCCGTACAGGAGTCTACACTATACTCGTACATCACAGGTCGCCTGAACGGCTAAACCAAAGTGCACGCCGTATAGGGGTCTACACACTATACTCGTACATCACAGGTTGCCTGAACGGCTAAACCAAAGTGCACGCCGTACAGGAGTCTACACTATACTCGTACATCACAGGTCGCCTGAACGGCTAAACCAAAGTGCACGCCGTATAGGGGTCTACACACTATACTCGTACATCACAGGTTGCCTGAACGGCTAAACCAAAGTGCACGCCGTACAGGAGTCTACACTATACTCGTACATCACAGGTCGCCTGAACAGCTAAACCAAAGTGCACGCCGTATAGGGGTCTACACTATACTCGTACATCACAGGTCGCCTGAACGGCTAAACCAAAGTGCACGCCGTATAGGGGTCTACACTATACTCGTACATCACAGGTCGCCGACACGGCTAAACCATTGTGCACGCCGCATAGGAATCTACACTATACTCGTACATCACAGGTCGCCCACACGGCTAAACCATTGTGCACGCCGCATAGGAATCTACACTATACTCGTACATCACAGGTCGCCGACACGGCTAAACCATTGTGCACGCCGCATAGGAATCTACACTATACTCGTACATCACAGGTCGCCCACACGGCTAAACCATTGTGCACGCCGCATAGGAATCTACACTATACTCGTACATCACAGGTTGCCTACACGGCTGAACCAAAGTGCACGCCGCATAGGATACTCGTACATCACAGGTCGCCCACACGGCTAAACCACAGTGCACGCAGCATAGGATACTCGTACATCACAGGTCGCCCACACGGCTAAACCACAGTGCACGCAGCATAGGATACTCGTACATCACAGGTCGCCCACACGGCTAAACCACAGTGCACGCAGCATGAGGTCTACACTATACTCGTACATCTCTGAACAGCTCACCTACATGGCTGAACCCGAGTGCACGCCGCATAGGAGACAATATATATTTTATTATATAATAAATAGCTCATGCAGTCATTATTCATAACCGCAATAAACAAAATCTAAGCTGCTGTTTAAACAAACCAACAAACAAACCATAACCAAGCCAGCATACCACCGTACCATCAACAAACTATAAAGCTGCTCAGAAAATTCAGTGAACGGAGCAGACTTAAAATACTATTTAGATAATATTCAAAGTGAAATCTCGTGGCGGAATTCCCAACATTCACTCGCAAAATTTCTAATTTATTTATTTTCCTGGTTGTCCAATGCAATGATAGCTCTATCGAGGAGTTGCCTCGACCAAGAGTATCACATTGCACTGGTTCAACTATTTTACTTATTGTGTATAATGAGTCCAACGCAAAGATAACCCTATCGAGGAGTTGCCTCGACCAAAGGTAGCATGTGCATCGGCCCAACCATTTACTCATTATATTATTTTAAATTAGTCCAACGCAACGATAACCTTATCGAGGAGTTGCCTCGACCAAAGGTAGCACGTGCATCAGCCCAATTACTTTTAACTATGATTTAAATATTAACCATCTGGGAAATACGCCACAATGATTGCTACCGAATCATGAGACTACAAACTAACCATACTCATTGCTCACTGAACATAACTGGGACAAAAAGAATTAATAATGTTAAGAATTCATAAAACTACTCACGATTTCACCAACATATAGCTCGTGGTTCTTGTCACTTCTGACTTATAAAGAAAACGCTCTTTTCTTGCTAATACTTTTAATCCAGACAACTGTACAATTTCACAATCAACCGAAGACTGACTATGCATTACATTTTACCATTTAAAACGACTTTTGACCCCACCCAGAAATAACGATAATATCATAACCGTTATTTCTAAGTGTTGCCAAAGTAAAATAATACATTCAGTTGCCATAATGAAAATACATTTAAAAGTTTCTTACAATATTAATCATTTGTGCTTTGATAGTGTTGCCACAGTGGATATTATAAATCGATATTAAAATATACTTATTATTTTCAAATTAAATTAAAGAAATCACGACAATAACAATATAGGTACATTGTGTTGAAAAATTAATAAATAACATTATACAATTGCAATTAAAATAAATATTCATTAAATACATTCAGAAAAGTCAATAAAAACAATAACTTTCAAATCAGAATTTTAAGTACATACATTACATCATAAATAATAAATGTCAAAGTAATAAGATCAATCATAAATTCATAAGTTACAATGTCATATGTCACCTAGGAATTCATTGATACTGTAATAGCCTTTCCTCAATAAAAAGGTACTCAATTTGTTTTTATATAAGTTAACACGGTTTATATGGTTTTGAATTCTATAGGCAACCTGTTGTATAAAAATACAGACTGATACCTGATATACTGATCCATTCCGAAAATTCTTTCACAAATGGGAAGCTATAAGATATAAATTTTGCACGGATGAAGTCGCGGGCAGAAGTTAGCATAATTAGCCCATAATGTTCCCACTGCTGGGACACAGGCCTCCACTCTGCGAGAGGGCCACGCTGGCTCAGTGCGACTTGGTAGATGTCATTAGTCTTCGAATTTTTGGTTCTATGACATGCCCCTGTTTCGTTTCTTCACGATGTTTTCCTTCACATTGTATTACATAGTTATTACATTACATACATTTAGTAGAACAATAAATAAAAACACTGGCCATACTAGAGAAATAAGAGTATTTTGAAACGATCAAATATCGAAATCCAAACATTGATAAATTAATTTATTCAAATCATCTAAATAACTACTGCCTTATTGGTGTAGTGGTCGCAAGAACTACTGCTGAACATGAGGTGCTTGGTTCAATTCCCGGGTTGAGCAGTGTTAGTGGGATTTTCCTCCTGGAATATTTCAGTAGGATCTCAGAGTCGAGATGCTACTGAAATATATCATTCTAATATATGTATAGTCGGAGGATTTGTGCCCGGTTAATGGCAATAGACTTGCCCCCTATTACATGGGACTTAAACATAACTGACGAAATGTGGGTGTAATATTGGTAGTAGGTACTATTTTTTTAATCATTCAGCCTAGCTGTCACTTGACGTTTGGACATATAACTTGCTACTTGAAATAAACTCTAAAGTAATGCAAATTTAAATGAGCCATAACGGACAGTCAGACAGAGAGACCTTGCGTTTTACAATACCTACGTAAGAACTACTCTAAATCTCTTAGAATTTCTCAGAATAATGTAAGTTCCTATTGTAAAAATTCTGGGAAGACGAGAGCATTCCCTAACGCCTCGAGTGTCTGATCTTCGTTCATTAGTAAGCACTTGCAGCTAGGAGAAAATAAAATAAGACCACTGCAGTGTTGCCATTACGAGGAGCAGTCGTTTTTGCTTTGTTTTTGGTGAAAATTGTTTTACATTTCTAGAATATACTATTTACAATTTGTTTGGTTTTTATTTCATGAACAAAATCTCACTTAGGTATTAGTAAACTTAGGTATCCTATTGTTAGTTAATTGACTAAGGCGCATATTTAGTAACTTAATCTGCTTAACTGTTCTTAGAGAGTTATAAAGAACCCTGTAAGAAATCGACACGTGTTTTACTTCTCAATGAGGCATCCTCAGAACGAACGGCGTCTTGCCGCGTCAAGCGTCGAACGCAGTGTTCAACAAGTTCAGTGTTCAACAAGCGCCAAACACTGCGTTCAGCGCTTGACGTGGCAACCCGTCGTGTCCGGGTTCACAACAAGTCAACCGTCGTCCTGAGGATTTTTTTTTCATAAAATCTTTAAAAACGCAATACATACATTTATGTCATTGACGACCATAAACTGGAATTGAATCAATTGCGCGTCTTATCAAAACATTTTCTATTTCTTATTACAATTTCGCGGTTCCGGTAAAACTTCATTAATAAAAACATCGACCATTTTAAGTGATAAATTGTTTACTTTTTTAGGTTTAACACGATTATTAAATGTTACAATACAGGGGCAACAAAAAACTATCACCTTTTGGCACACAAACAGTTTACAACCTGGATTAACACATAGAATACTTTTTATCCCGGTAATACGTTCCCGTTGGATAATTTCTGTACTCTACAAGGGCAAAGTCGCGGGCAAAACCTATTAACTTGTAAATCCAGCTTTCCTCACGATGTTTTCCTTCACCGTTTGCAGTAATGTTCAAGATTAAACTTAAGAAAATAAGTTGTAGAAGTCGCATTGGTATCTTATGTACTTGCCCGAATTTGAAGGCGAGGCGAGGCGGTAACCAATGGGCCATAACGGAAACATCTATATACAATACCGCCCATGAGCAAGACCGCCCGTATTTTTCTGACTTTTCATGAAAAATTATCGAAAATTAACTTTTCTATCTTTTATCGTTCATGTTATTCAATTTTTTTTTTTGAGTTGTTCGTTTGTAACCTTGCTTTACATTTTTTGCCATACCTCCTATGTTGTTGGCTCGATTTTGATTCTGTTTATTATTTCTAAAAGCTATTCATTTATTTTTTTTTACTTTTCGCACACAAAAAAAGGTACAAAGGCGGACTTAATGCCTTAGGCATTCTCTACCAGTCAACCAAGGGAGGTGAAGAGATTTGATGGCAGGTGCTCTGTTTGAAAGGAGCAAAGAAATTTTTTTTATAAAAAAATTATCATAACGCGTTTATAACTAAAATAGGCATATATATATAACTACTATTGTTTATTATTAAGTTAAGCTTTTAGAAATAATAATCACATGGCCATGGGCGGTATTGTATTATATACCTATCATATATACCGTTTAGTGTCTTTGGTGAAATGCGCCCTAATACAGATAAATATCTAGTTTTATTGTCACAAAACCGTCCTAACTCAACTTACCTTAGAGAAATCTTAGCCAAAGAGAAAATTACGTCCCAAATTCTAGCCCAAAAAACGCTTTCCCTAGAGACCTAGGCCGAATTTACGGTACCCACAAGAATTATTCGTTGGATCTTAATTTTTTACCAAAAATATATAGGTACCTATTGAAAACATTTCACCCGGTAAAGTTAAATTGGGAAAGTTTTTGTGTTCGACTGGAAATGGTTATATTCGCACTGGAAATTGGTTGTGGCTGTATCAGAATTCAAAAGTTGTTTTTTTATAGATTCGTTTATGTGTGTATGTCCTATTAAGTTAAAATATTCATTCATATTACAATTGAAACATGTATTTCAACAAGCATTTGATGAACAAGAATAGATTATTAATTAAATAAATTGATTTGACACATTAAGTAAAATAAAATAAATTAACCACAATTTTTTTTTCAAACAAATTTTTTTCAATCTGCCTAGCCTTTTCCCAACTATGTTGGAGTCGGCTTCCAGTCTAACCGGATGCAGCTGAATACCAGTATTTTACATGGAGCGACTGCCTATCTGACCTCCACAACCCAGTAACTGGGTAACACGACCCTTGGCAAGACTGTCAGACGATCGGTTTAACGTGCTTTCCGAGGCATAGAGGAGTCTCAACTGTAATAAAACCCTTTTTACAAAAAAAAAAACAACCGACTTCCAAAAAAACATTACAAAGTGAAAAATAACTTTAATTTCGGAAGTCGGTGACTTTAGTTTCAAATTTTCGTTTTTTGCCACCGACTTCCCAAATTAAAGTTATTTTTCACTTTGTAGTGTTTTTTTGGAAGTCGGTTGTTTTTTTTTTTTGTAAAAAGTTTTTTATTTTTAACTTTTTAGTTGTGGTACCTACCCCACACAAATTCGATTAACACTACCTGATATGCAAATAACAGTGACAGGAAGTTATCATCATATCATCCATATAAACTAGGTAGGAAAAATACGTATTCTTGAAGCTAACTCAAAAACTATCCAAGCAAAGTTAATATTTATATGGGACCAATTTGGGAGCATACCATTTCAATAAAAAAACATTTTTTTTAATCGGTCCACAATCGATGGAGATATCGGTGGACACACATAAAAAAAAAAAACAAACATACGCGACGAACATATAACCTCTTCCTTTTTGGAAGTCGGTTAAAAATGGTCACCCATCCACGGACCAACACCGTCAAGCATAGCTTAACCTGATGTATCGACCCGTGCGGCTGTTATTACTTAGCCACGAGCTCGTCCACTAGAAAAATACAATATAAGAGAAAACCCCCTAAATACGTTAGTGCGGCTCAAAAATTACCCTCCTTTAGGCCAGTGGTTAATTATGACCCCTCAATGGTTCTTATTCTCTGGAAACAATGGGGACTTTGACCCAAAATAATGTCCACTCAGACGTTATGTACCTTTGAGGTAACGTGACTGTGAAGAATTTGTTTGTGCCGTTTTTCTTTTGTTTTGGGGGGTGAGCAGATTTCTCAGTGGAGGTTAAAAAGGAAAATATCAAAATATGGTCGTTAGAGATAGTAGAAATACGTTAGTTTCACAGCTGCAGTAAGTTCGGTTCCCAAGTTAGGCAAAATTGTTAAGAATTCTTTGCACGGATTGCGCTAAAAGCGCTAAGTAAAGTCAGGCAATAATTTTTTTATGAAAATTTAAAATGTCCGTTTATTCAAATCACAACTGTCATTTTTTGACAGTTGTATATACTGGCTATAATACGGCAAATTGACGTAGGTATCAATTTGATTACAATTGTTCTGTTAACTGTTCAGTTTTTTCAACTGAACAGGATGCACAACTGTGCTGGCAGTTTGTCGCGCCACTTCTTCTTCCCAGCTAAAGCACTAGGAGGTGGTGCAGGGGCGTTTTTGGGGAACTGTCTTATGTAATTTTGACTCAGCCTAGTTTGATAAAATGATTTTTGAATAAGTGAATTTTAATTTGATTTATTAATCATTATTTCCCTGTATGATCTCACTAGAGTCCTGACTGCAAAGCGATCTTGTCGAACTGCAAAAATTCCCGTAGCTTTAAGCGAGGTTATCAACCCAAAACCGAGTACTTAAAAAAAGTTTTCACATTCACCACGACATGAATATAATTAGTACACACGTTATTATTACCTATATAAGTTTATAAAGGTGCTCCTAGCCTGTAAAACTGTTGTTATTAATATTACTGTAGTTTTTACTTTATTTTTAAGTACTACAGCTGTGTATATTTTTATGTTAATAAAGAATTTTTCTAAACTAAACTAAGTAGGTACTCACAGGCTACATATATCAAGTTTAACATTTCTAGTATAAGCTGATCTCGCATTGTATAGGATTTCCGTACAATGAGAGGTTAGCTTGTACTGGAAATGTATAGCTTGATATAAACATTCATTCATAAAAATAACATAACATCACATGACGTGATCACACCTGTAGTCCTCAGTTGTACCTATAGTACACCCACATTTCGCCAGTTATGTTTAAGTCCCATGTAAAAGCCAACTCCCACGGTGCGCCATATCGCGGACGCGCACCAGCCCGCACGAGGACGCACCGCCACGCACGCGTTCAACGCGCGTCTGCGCTACCACGCACGCTAGGTTTCCCACGGTGCGTCGTGCGCGTGCGTCCGCGATATGGCGCACCGTGGGAGGGCGGCTTAATAGGGGGCAAGCCGATTGTCAACAATCGGGCACGAATCCAGACTCCGGGCTGCTACTGACAAATTCGAGATGGAAAAATCCAATAACACTTTGCCCGACCCAGGAATCGAACGCAGGACCTCATCCTCAGCAGTAGCGCTTGTGACCACTAGACCTACGAAGCAGTCAAAAATTTTGTCGTCGATCTAACATCACAACAAAACATGTTGAAATCTCTAGATCCTGTCAAACATTTTATTGAACATTGACAGAAAAAAAAGACGCTACAAAGTCAAAAATAACTTTAATTTCGGAAGTCGGTGTATTTAGTTTTAAACTTTCGTTTTTTGCCACCGACTTCCGAAATTAAAGTTATTTTTGACTTTGTAGTGTCTTTTTGGAAGTCGGTTGTTCTTTTTTTATAAAAAGTTTTTATTTTGCACTTTTTAGTTGTGGTACCTACCCCACACAAATTCGAATACCATTAACCTACTATGTAAATAACAGTGATTGGAAGTTATCATCATATCATCCATATAAACTAAGTGGGAAAAATACGTGTTATTGAAGCTAACTCAAAAATTATCCAAGTAGGTAAAGTTAATAAAAAAACAATTTTCAAAATCGGTCCACAATTGACGGAGAAATCGCATAACAAACATACAAAAAAAAAAAACATACAGACGAATTGAGAACCTCCTCCTTTTGGAAGTCGGTTAAATAGTTTTCAACATGTTTTGTTGTGAATGTTTCGCCAGTGCAAACGCACAGTTACACTTACAAAGAGCTAACTAATACATACCTACCGAATACCTTTGTCTGCATATGTTTAGTTTTGAAATGAGAATAGTAATATCCGGCGCAGCTGTGCGGCTCGATAAATTTTCGCTTTACACGAAGCACCACACTATAACGTTTGGTATTCAGTCGCATATGTTTAGACGGAGAGTCGACACCGGCATTTTGAAGAAAGATAGCATGTTGACTATTAGTTTTTGCCCTATAAGTACTAGTTTTCACACTGTGATACACGTCAATGCATGGTAATGGGGAAAGTTGGGCAATGCTAATTTTAGATGGCGCGACAACAGGTATTTCTCTACGGCCTGTAATAAATTTGACATTTCGTTCATTCATTCCATTCACTATTTCGTTATTTTCAATATTCTAATCAAGTATTTGACATGGAAAGTGTCAGAATTATATTTCCTTGTAATCACTTTCTTCAAAATGTTTCTGATATAACCTCGAACTCTAGTATCTCACTTTGGACCCACTGAACCACTGACTTAAAGATGACAATAACGCTAACAGCGTTCGCAGCTATTACCAGCAATAAGTGCTTCGCAATTTATAATAAGCAGATGAAATTGAGTTACTGTGTAGTAGGTACTCGCTTTAGGAGTAAAAGGATAGGTATTTGTAGTTAATGGGTAATTTGAAGTTATTTCGTTACGAAATGTTTGTGTAAATCTGAGATAAATTGATCGAAAAAATTCGTCCGAAAACGTCATTCTGATGTTGTTACTCTCTTTATCCGTAAATTGTAAAATTATATCAATTTATTTTAACACACTTTTTGAAAGAAATAAACTACATATTAATATTAAAAAAGAATTAAATGATATACAGTAAAATATTAAAATAAATTTGTTTTTATATCGTCTTAATTTAGGAAATATTTAAAAACGTAATTTATTTATGAAACAAAATAAATAAACGACATTTAAATTCATTTATTTCAGGTAAATAAGGGTGTTATTAACCTGAAATAAATGAATTTATGTACTAGCATAAATGCCAAAAGAATGCACAGGCTCATAGTGAAGGCGCGAGCTTAGTTAAGTACCTATTATGTAAAGGAAAATAAGATTCTCCTCCTGACATTATAATCACTCGACGACGGAAGTCTATTTATCACAGAGTTTGATCACAATAACTGTATGATATATCTAGTAAGTTGATATTTCTAGTCTGTTGAAAGTCAAAACTTTCCACTCCACAGAAATATGACTAAATACTCATCATCATTCTGCCTGCCTTTTCCCTAATATGTTGGGGTCAGCTTCCAGTCTAACCTGATGCAGCTGGATACCACAATTTTACACGGAGCGACTGGCTATCTGACCTCTACAACCCAGTTTCGGGTAACACGATTCTCCTTGGTAAGACTGGTTGTCAGACTTTCGGGCTTCTGACGACCCGTAACGACTGTCAAAGACCCACGAATGACAACGGCTTAACATACTTTCCGAGGCACGGCATTTTCGTGCCTCAGAATGAACGTTGAGCCGTTCTCGGTATGCAAAGATGGTCACCCATCCACGGACCAACCGCGGTAATCGTAGCTTAACCTGATCGATCGACTCGTGCAGTTGTTACTTAGCCACAAGCCCCTTCTTAGCCACTAGCACCCCTTCTTAGACTAATAACTACAACTCTACATAATTATAATCATAATACAAAGCGTCGCTATGTACTATATACAGCATTTATATTGAACGCAACAGCTGACGCCGAATGTCTTACGTTTGTCTATTATCACGCTAGTTCCATTCAAATGGCACAGTTTGTAGGTATTATTGTATAAACTGACAGCAGTGGTGGCCCAGTGGTAACGGCCCCGACTTACGAGTTGTGGGTGGTGGGTTCGAACCCAAGCACGCGCTTTACTTTGTGTAAATAATTTAATCACCACTGCTCTCAAAACGGTGAAGGAAAACATCGTGAGGAAACCGGTATGTCTAAGAACCAAACATTCGAAGACATGTGACATCTACCAACCCGCACTGGGCCCGCGTGGTGGATTACGGCCCACTCCCTCTTACAGAGAGGAGGCCTGTGTCCCAGCAGTGGGAACATTAATAGGCTGATGATGAGGATGATGATGATTGTATAAACTACACCTCAAGGAGGGGGGGCGTCAAATGTAGGTACACCTCTGGCTATGCCTTCGGGGAAAAGAGGCGTGATGTTATGTAATGTAAATGTAAAATGAAGTCCTTGTGAAATTCAGGAGTCATTTTATTTATACTTTACTTTTATTTTATACTTGTTTTTTTAAAACAATTTATTGTGTAACGTACTTTGAGGATTATTGTGTTTGTAGTCTTTTAGTTTCTGAGAGACAGTTTTTTGTTAATTTTCTCCTTAGCAAAATTTATATCGGTTTTACATAAGGTAGGTGTAGCGAATAACATGATGGTGATCCTAAATCGATAGTTTTCGAGAAAATGACTCTTGAATTTCACGGAACGAAATTTTTCGACAAACAGTACTTAACTTTATTTAATTAATATAGCTGCTGCCCGTGGACCCTTATTCTTTTTCTAAACTAATGCTAGCCACACACGTAACGATTTGCTTGCGCAAATTTAGGTTTGCGTTTGGCATAAAAGTATTTTTTTTATTAAATTATCTATCTGCCAGTGAAAGTCCCATCAAAATCGGTCCAGGCGTTTCGAAGATTAGCCGGAACAAACAGACGGACAGACAGACAGACAATTTTTATTTATATTATAAGTACCATATATTTTCATAGGTATTTGGTGAAAAGCTGTTATTTTGACATTACAGACAGACACATTTTATTTATTTGTACTGTACAGAAAATGTATTACATAGATTTTTCACTCTTGTGAGTACAAAGGATAGTTATGACCTAAAAAACAACAAAACTAATCCAATAAAGTAAAAGTTCCGATACAAGGCATTACCTCAATCACGATATTACGGGTTCCGGGTCCAACGGATATGGACGAAATTTGGTACAAGGTAGAACGTATCCTAGATTAGCATATAAAGAGATGTTTTTATCCCGAAAAATCACTATTTTCACGCGAGCAAAGTCAGGAGTATAGGTAGTAAGGAAAAATTGGAAAATTTATTCATCATTTTTGAAGGAGTATTTTAAAACTAAACTTAAAGAATAGTACAGTACAGTTTTAAAAGAGTAACGGTGGAGTTTCTTGCCCATTCTTCTCCATACGAAAACTATCTTTTGGAAGGGGCGACTAGAATGAATTTTATATTTTTTTTTTGTTACTTTTTACGTTCAAAAGTGCCTACACTGCATATGCCTAATTGAAATAAATTATTTGACTTTGACTTTGAAAGAGACATTTTAACAGCGATAACGATGATGAAAAGTCACCAATGACCATGAGGATTGACCTATGTAGCTAGCGAAAAGCTTAATGTCAATCCTGTTGAATTCATTGTAGAAATACAACAAAAAGCTTTAAAAACAATTACCACTTCTCTAGGCCTTAAGAGGTACTGAAACAGTTACTGCTTTTACGATAACAACGACCCAAGGTCTTAATGGCAAACATACTTTTAAACAGTTATCACTCGCGCGCCGAGCTTTTGCCGCTAATGAATGGGATAGAGCTCGATAAAAAAGGGCGGTTCACGCACTAATTTCGGTATTTCCTTTGTATTACAAAAACGAATACAGATTTTGAAAATGTAAAATGTATATGGTATAGAAAACATGTTGTTTTGTTATTATTGAGAAACTGATTACCTTCCGTGAAGTATTTACGCTGTACCAAGGGCTTATGTTGTTTTTTAGAGAATTTTTTTTTTTTTTTTTTTTTTTCTATCGTGGAATGTACAAGTAATATTCTAAAATGTATGATGTATAGAGTGAAACCTTAAATAACTTACATAATTATTAATTGCTTCTTTTCGTATGGTTAGTGACTAACCTGGTTTCAGAGTTTTAAAGCCACCCATGGGCCTCTGACTTGTCTTCAAATGCCGTCGAGAAATATCCCTCAGGCATGCCATTTTCCTCACGATATTTTCCGTCACCGTTTTTGAAGCAAGTGATAATTATACAATACGCACATGAATCCGAAAAGTCAGAGGTGCGTGCTTTGGGTTCGAACTCGAGACCTATGTCTTGGTAGTCTGACGGTCACACCACTAGACTATCACTACTGAAACTAAAGGTTAAGTAATAATTATGCAGCAAGGAATCAAACGAACGCAATTATTTCTCACTATGCTTGGTGCGCCCTTAAGGGGGATGCGACAAGGTAGCCCGCGAAATTCAAATTTCGTTACGTTTTTTGCAATTTGCAGGTCAGTATCAGGTTGTATGTTGATCTAAATATGATTCGCGACCGTATCAAATGTTTATTTATAGAATTATAATCATAAAAGTCACCAATACAACTCTCTAAGTTCATATCATGTAATTGTATTGAATAACTAATTCATGAAATCATGACATTTGACACTTTTGCTAACTTTAGGAGTTGTATTGCTAATTCTAATGATTATAATTCTGTAAAGCCATATTTGTTACGGTCCCCCTTAACCTATTATTGTTTTGAGGAAAAACCCAAAGAAAGAGCCGAAAACTTGAAATTGAAATTTTGACAGGACAACGTCTGACGGGTCAACTAGTAAAAACAATGATTGAACTACGAACATGCACAAGTCATAAATAAGCACAACTAGCAAGTGTTAAATCAATACTCACAAAACGATCAAGTCAAACTTTGCAACAACATACAACATTCAACTCAAAACAGTCGGTAATCAATTTCAGTGAACTGTATTAATTACAGTTTCGATACTAATTCTCACTTCAATCAAATGCAATTAAATGGTTAATTACCTACATGAACATGATAGGTATACCTACTAAAATATACGTCTGGCGCATTATGAACTACTTTGCTGACTAGGCAATATTAGGTAAGGTTATGATTACTAGGTAAGGTTATGATTACTAGGTAAGGTTGCCTGGAAAAGATCGCAGAAAGCGATAAGGCCGCCTATTGTATGTTTTGTAGTGTTTTTTTTTTCTTTATTGGTTTAAAGAGGGTTTGATCAATATGACCACGTCAACCTCATAGGGGCATTCTATAACTCTACGCTTAATACCTACCTAAGTTTACAATTTTTTGGCTGTCCTGGACAAGGGAGCAGCTAAGATACTGTTATACATACCTACCAACATTTATAGAATAAAAACCGTTTCCTATGAGATAGTTACTCCTCTCAACCTCGTTCAAATTATGAGTCTTCTCGCCAAAATATGTGGTATCCTTTTTTGTAGTGTTAAATTTATTTATTTTGTATTTTCTGGTGTACAATAATGTTTATGTACATAAATAAATAATATTTTTACACTTGTGCATTATAATGCTGCTGGGGAGTTTTATGCGCCACTTCTTCTTCCCAGCTAAAGCACTAGGAAGTGGTGAAGGGCGGGCGTTTTTGGGGACTGTCATATGTAATTTTGACGTTCGAAAAGTGCTGATTCTCAGCGTAGTTTGAATAAATGACTTTTGATTTACTTTTTTTTTATATACAGGGTGTTAAAGTAATTGCGTGCCATAGCTTAGGGGTAGGTTCAGTATTGATAAAGGAAACTAGGAAAAATAAAAAATAAATCCAGAAAATAATTTAAAAAAAAATATTTTAAAAAAATTGCAAGGGCAACCTAATTTAGTACCTACTAACTTAAAATAGCAATCAAATTAACTTAAAACATGAGTAAATAAGTTGATTTTTAATCGTTGTAAATACCTTATTCCAAACAAAAGTAGGTTGACCTAGCAATTTTTTTAAATGTTTTTTTATTCAATTATTTTCTGGATTTTTTTTTAATTTTTCCTAGTTTCCTTTATCGATACTGAACCTACCCCTAAGCTATGGCACGCAATTACTTTAACACCCTGTATATCTCCCGCGTCGATGGGTAGTCTCTGCTGAGATTGGCCACCATAACTATGGCCGAAATTCGGTCGAGAGGACTATTATTAACATTCTATTTTGACCAAGTAATGAGCTATTCTTATTAAGACCTGTTCTACTGAAATTGGGCAACGTCGCAAATATCTGTCAAATATTTCGCTGTTTTAATTAATTTGTCAATATTACTGTATAGAAATTATAAGAAATATAGCTAACTGTGAACTAAAATATTGATTATGAAATGCGATAAATTAATATCGTAACACTGAATATTTAGTTTTAGATGTAAAGAAAAGTATTTGAAACTTTCCAAATGTCTTTTTTACACCTAAAACGGTTACGACATCAAATTCAGTGTTATAATTACAATTAATTATTAATATTCAAGTTCATTAATTAGCCATATTTTACAATACCATACAGTATCTAATATTGCCAAATTAATCAAAACAGCGAAATATTTGACAGCTACTTGCGACGATGCCCACTTTCTGTATAAAAGCTCTAAAGTTCGTGAGAATACGACAGGCGAAGCTTAACTTGACTGTTACTCGTGATGTAAATTGGTTAATCACTTGACAAGTTTTCACTTTTTCATGCAGTATGAAAATGTGAGTATGCTTTTCAATATATCTGCGAGCTTCAATAAATCGAAGCTTGATTGATAAAATGAAAGATCACGTGATTAATGTTTTACAATTTTTTTAAAATTTTCTTATAAACTTTGCTAAATGTAAATTATATTTCTGTGAATTGGTCTTAAGCAAAAAATAACTTACTTATAGTATCCTATTCGCGATCTCCTGACTTTGATTATAAGTATGTAAGATAAAATTTGCTCCCACAATGATCTCCTAAAACAGAGCTCCTCTCTCCTACCCTTTTGCTGTGCCCTACAGGATCCATAATGATCTAAATTATATAGTTACCACCTAAGTACACATTATGGTAAAGCAATAAATATATTGAGCATTGAGTATTGAAAACTAGGTAAGTTCGGCGCTTCCTATCTAACTACTAAGAAAGACTGAAACAAGGTCACAGGTCACAGTCTCTTGTCCAGACAGGCTATATTATGAGAACCATGCAGATTAATGTCTGAGATAGACATAATGGATTTGTGAAAATGTTTCAAAACATACTAAAAAAAGATTTTCAGTCTGTTAAAGACTGAATTTATCAGTAATAATTTATTTCGAGTCAATATTAATGGTCTTGAAAAGGTTATATTTTTTTATTAAAAATTGATTTCACATTAGCAATTGTTTGTTAAGTATAATGTAAATATGTTTAAATAAATGTGGGCAAGGAATATAGCAAATTTCAGTTAAAATTATAACTAATGGACAACACCACAGTAGCATTTATAAAATCGTATAATTTATTTATAAATATTAGTTAATTGTGTAGGTATACTATGATACGGGGAAAACTGCCAAAAAATTATAATTTTCAAAAAAATTGGGAGATAATTATTTCGTTGCTACCTCATATACTATAAGTTTCCAACTCTCCCCATAATTCACTAACTAGCGCCGGAAAATGAGCTTTATTTTCATGAAAATTGAGGGTAACTATTTATTGCTTGAACAATAAATAGTTACCCTCAATTTTCATGAAAATATTCTTAATTTGTCAGTATCACGAAAGTAGTAACCACTGAAAAAAATACCAAAATTTTCCACAATTTTTTCGTCTTCAAAAGTTTCTTAAAAAAATAAACTAGTTATAATATCTACTCACACATAAACCGAGATCCATATATCACGAACAGTTGAACTGTCTCCGACCAAACGGCGTCCTCGACCAAAATATGCCTAGGTTATTTCGATCTTAATAATCTGGCATCAACGACAAAGTCACCACAATTTTTTTATTAACTAAACTTTTTACAAACTTCTCAGGCCGTATAATTTAACACCTTTGCACGAATCAGTTGATATTTAAAAAGTTGAAACGTCACTTTTGAATTTAGAATTCGATTGCACGTGTTTTATTATGATTTTTTTCACGTTTTTGGGCGGGAGCGCTATCGGTCCGCTCGGAATTGAGTTCGCGACGCGACTGAAGTCATAATGAAAAGGTATACGTTTCAGGGGGAGAAAGGGACGGATGTGTTTCTGTCTCGCTCTATCGTCTTCGGAATATTAGTGAATGCAGTCTGTACTTTAGTGAATTATGATTATTTGAATACATCATGGTTCTAAGCGTGAAAGCGTTTTGTGGTGAATCAAGTCTACAGTATCCAATGGGCCTATTTAAGATTATCATTATAGTTTCAACATCCACTGTTTAATATGTGCTCACATAAACATCATGCTGAAATGAAGGCCTATAATGTCAGTAGGTTCGAGCTTTCATAGCATTACACTTTCCCTCCGTTAAGCGGTCCCTAGACGATCATGCGGCATGACATGCAATTGCCGTGAATTATCATGCTGCATGAAAGACCTTGTGGGTCCATCATGCGTCATGCATTTTTCATTGCATGATCAAAAATTGACAATCGACTGCTAGCTCGTAGTTTGCATGTCAATCACATCATGCAATACAGCTTAACAGTCATGCATGCATGACAGCACGTAACCCATGTCATGCCGCATGATCGTCTAGGAACCGCATTACACTTATCGTCATGAATATAATTTTATTTTGATAGCTTGCATAGCTTAACCTGATGGATCGAACCGTGCGGCTGTTATGTATTAGGTACTTAGACACGAACTCTTCCTTATTAGTTATGTATGGTAATGCAAATATCCACTTGTATTTTAATTCTAATTTGTATTTTCATTATACAATGTCGCCCATGCGCATGTGACCGCCCGTAATTTTCTGAATATTCATGAAAAAATATCGAAAATAAACTTCAAAAGGGGGGGTCTATCTATAACATTTTTCATGTTATTCAATTTTGAATTTTTTAAAGATTTGCTTTCTGTTTTTTGACACATCTCCGAAGTTTATGGGTCGATTTAGATTCTGTTTATTATTTCCAAAAGCTTATGAGTTATTTTAACAGGTTAATTAAAATTTTTACAAAAATTTATCGACTACGAAAAAAAAAACGGAATCGAAGTCATTTTTTCGGTAAAAAATTGTGTATTTATTTTAAAAAAACTAGTGAAAAATTTTATAGATAGACCCCTCCTTTTGAAATTTATTTTCGTTATTTTTTCATAAATATTCAGAAAATTACGGGCGGTCACATGCGCATGGGCGACATTGTATTTTCTTAGCTAATTACGATGTTGTCTTTATTGTGTACTAGCGTTCTCAAGCATAAGTCTCGATTCCGTAAGAATATCGAGATAAAAAGTATCCTATGTCCAAACCCAGGTTATGGTCTACGCATGTGCCAAATTTCATCCCAATCCGTTTAGCCGTTTTAGCGTGAAAGCGTAATAAACACACAAAGAAACTCACTTTCGCTCGCTTTTTGACGTTCGAAAAGTGCTGATTCTCAGCCTAGTTTGAATAAATGATTTTTGAATTTGAATTTGAATTCGCATTTATAAAATGCTTTAACTCATGATCACGGCTTCGCGCGCGTGGATTTCAGAAATGAAGCCACGAAAACTAAGAGCCTACCTTCAAGAAATCATAACATAACATCACGCCTTGTTTCCCCTAAGGGTTGGGCAGAGGTGTATGTGTACTCCCACATTTCGCCAGTTATGTTAAGTCCCATGTAATAGGGGGCGAGCCTATTGCCATCAACCGGACACAAATCCAGACTTCGGCTGCTTCTGAGAAATTCCGGATAGAAAACCCAGTTACATTTTGTCCGACCTGGGAATCAAACCCAAGACTCATGCTCAGCAGTAGCGCTTGCGACCACTAGACCAACGAGGTAGACATGAATCATGAATTCATGAAATCTTTACCTTAAAGAAAATGGTTTATTCCAGATATTTATACAAGATGAAAAGTATTATTCTTATGATAATTTTACCCAATTTTGTAAGAAAAACGTTAAACATAAAAGATTAGGAGCAACAGCCTTCTGAAATTCAGACCATTTGCAATCATTACCAATTTGTTTTTATTGGGTACATAATTATCTCCTAATGATATTATTATCTTATTTGCTTTTATCCTTTCATCCACTCGTAAAATAAATATAAAAATAGTATAAATAAAATAGTCATTATGGCCAGTAAACTGACTAAAAAAGGAACTTAAATTTATAATGTAGACTAGCTTCTGCCCACGACTTCGTCCGCGTGAAAGCAGATTTAAACCAGTGACCTTAAGTGGTTAGCTTGCGAATTCTGTACTGAGCTCACGCATCGCGACGTACGTCCAGCCAGTAATAGGACTTACTCATCAAGGTGCGCTGTCCCAAATTAGACGCATTATTAATTTATTATACATCCAACCAAAGGTATTTGAATAAAATGAGTATACTAAAAGACCAATAGTTAAATTATCTTTAAAATGTGGAAGGTTTCAGAAAAATACGCTTGATAAATTTTGCGTAATTCTCAGTTTTTTATCCGCGTTAGACATAACTTTACAAATTAATTTCACTATGTAATATAAACATAAATCAGTTATTAAGAAAATGCATTAGTTTAACATATATTTATTCCAAATAATTACACTACTCGTTTAGACGTGATCTTCAGTATAAAATCATTAAAAATTGGTTGTTGTCGCCTTAATATAAAATATTATAGTTCACGCGCGACTGCTAGTCTCTACCAGAGCGGTGAGACGGGGGAGGGCGCCATTGACAAAATTGGTAGACTGAGTTACCTTGGCCTTTATCTACCACTCTCGTATCACCGCTCACATGCCTCAGGCGGTGACTGTCGCGCAAGGACTATAAAACACTCAGTAATACTGACATGTAGCTGCCCATTAGTGAAAGATTCGACCTCTTCCTTCTTTTCTCTTCTCTTTCTCTTTTTTACTCTTTTTAGGGTTCCGTAGTCATATTTGGTCCAGTTATGGCAAAATATCAACCAACAATTCCTCAATAATAAATCAGTGCCAAATCATTAGAATAACTTCGGAAAACGCGAAATTTTTTAAGTAGGGTTGTTCATTTTGGACATTACTGGATCCCAAGTTGGCTGAAACAACCTAACATCTTGATAATATCCCTTTCATACCTACCTTTTGTTTTTTTTTTTGTGACTGGGAAATCATCAAATAACTACTCCCGCTCTGAGCGGAACGAAAGGGCGTGTCAGACTCTTACTGACTAAAACCCACCCGTGTTCCTTCAGTTGCCTGTACGTTGCCAGGGGCCATGGTATCCCTTTTGGACTTTCCCGCAACTTAGAGAAAAGGTGTCCATATTACTCGTCGAACAGTAAACAACAAAAACAGATACTTTACAAAACTCATTATCGAAATTAAAATAACAATACTTACAGAACAATTAGAACGTGACGCCAAACCGGATTGTATCACAGTTTCAGTTAAACTTTACTAAAGTTACGAGCAAACGCGTTTGACATAGAATACTCTTGTTATGTGTTTCGAGTTTGTTCTGTAAAGTCTCGTTCTCTCGTGACTTATGTCCGGGGATTCGTGACTAATGTCGCACGAAGTCTGGAGTATCAGAGATCTTTGTGAAGGAGCTCGTTTCGGGGTACCTACCACTATACAGTATCCACCATATCGGCGGGTTAGTGAACTCTTCGGGCTCGGCCCGAACTCAACAATAAAATTAGTAAAAAATTATTCAAAAACAAAAAACCCGATTGCAAAAACACATAACTGAATGAAAAAAGATAAACAAGCATTATAATCTATAGAATTTTGGTATCGCAGGCGGGGACAAACTAATAACCGGAAATATGGTGTAAGTTTGTTTGCCTACGATACCAAAATTCTATAGATTATAATGCTTGTTTTTACTAGACTGCCCCAGAAGGAGGGTAATGTTTTTCGAGAGTATGTATGTATGTATGTCTATTTCTTTGGCACGCTCTGTAGCCTAAACGGCTTGATGGATTTTAACATAGGTGTCGTTAGATTCGTCTTAATTGTAGGAGTGACATAGGTTATATAATATTTATGTATTGCATAAGCAAGTACAAAAAAAAGGGAGGGGAATGTTTTTTTTTAAATAATTTTCAACAATATTGGTATCAAATAAAAGCTGGTAATGAGTCAATTCCAAATTAAGATAATTATATTAATAAAACTAAAAAACTTGAAATAAAGAAAATTATTCAAAAAACAAAAAACCCGACTGCAAAAACACATAACTGAAAAGAGAAAAACAAGCATTATAATCTATAGAATTTTGGTATCGCAGGCGGGGACAATAATAATATAACAATAATAACCGGAAATATGGTGTACCTAACTTTTGTTTGTCCCCGCCTGCGATACCAAAATTCTATAGATTATAATGCTTGTTTTTCTCTTTTCAGTTATGTGTTTTTGCAGTTGGGTTTTGCACGACTCGTAATGCGAAGCATTAGTGTGCTCTACGATCGAAAAATTTTTTTTGCCCCATTTCTGTAACTGTTTTTATTGTTACACTCCTGCTAGTACACAGAACCTACTTAATTTGTATAGATGATTAAATGGAGATTAATACTGTACTTTTTAACAATTGATTTAATGCAGCAGAAATGGAAAAAGCATAAAAGTTGTTGATAAAAAATTCCTGTCCGTCAATTTATGAACCCTGAAAACATTGTAGCTTGCGATAAAATCAATTAATTGAGTCAATTTTTTTTTTATACATTCGTTTCAGCCGTAGAAGGAACCCTATTGAAAATGGCTCTTTTATTCAAAGTAGTTTAATTATAATTAATAAAATACTAACTAAAATATAATATCTTTAACTAAATATTTCCAACCTTTGACTTGAAGTTGCCTAGCAACCGCCAAGTAAATATCTTTGTCAGTCGTTGACATTACGACTTAATGAAAAGTGATAAATTGTTCATTTTTAAACTATGTTTTGAATTTCTTTTTCGTTTATGAATGAGTGATAAGTATGAGGCGTGCACTTTTGGATTTTCCAAACTATTTTGTTTTTTGAATAATTTTTTCTCTTTTCAGTTATGTGTTTTTGCAGTAGGGTTTTTTGTTTTTTGAATAATTTTCTTTATTTCAAGCTTTTTAGTTTTATTAATATATCTAAATTTGGAATTGACTCATTACTAGCTTTTATTTGATACCAATATTGTTATATTTTATTTAAAAAAAAACCTTCCCCTCCCTTTTTTTGTATTTGTAGATGCAATATATAATTATTATATAGCCTATGATACTCCTACAATTAAGACGAATCTAACGACACCTCATATGTTCAAATTCATCAAGCCGTTTAGGCTACAGAGCGTGCCAAAGAAATAGACATACATACATACATACATACTCTCGAAAAACATTACCCTCCTTCAGGGGCAGTCGGGTAAAAATCAAATGATGAACGTTGATCTATATTACATAACATAACATCACACCTGTACTCCTCGACTGGTTAGGCAGAGATGTACCTATAGTACACCCAACTCAGTAGATAGAGAACTCGTATTCAGAGCCCAAAAAAGATGCGTCAGAATTATGTGTGGCCTTAAAAGCACAGACAGTTGTAAACCGTACTTTATACGTCTAAAAATTCTTACCTTGTCATCGCTGTACATATTCGAAACTATTAAGTTTGTCAAATCCAACATTTCATTATACAAAATAGCTAATAAAAGTTACTACATAAAATTACGTGATCAAAATAATTCAGAACTCGAAGTGACATACGGCAAAACTGCGCTAATGAATAAAAGTACCTTCTGTATGGCCAAAATAATATTTACCTAACAAACTACCTGAAAAAATAAAAACGTTAAATCTGGACAATTTCAAAACAGAACTATTAACATTTTTGATAAATAAATGCTATTACTCACTACAGGAATATTTGGGCGATAATTCTATAATTACTACTTCAGAAAATTGTGCATCACCTTACACATTTTGACGATTTTGAATTTTGTTTGACATTCGCATTATGACATGTAACTTAATCTATTTGACATTTATTGAAACTGATTGTATTTTATATTTGTATTGACATGCATGTACCTATATGACTTTATTACTATTATGAAAGTTTACATTATTCTACCACCTTATGATAATTTGTGCTAAAAAGTAAAAAACTCTACAATGTTAATAATTAATTAAATATATTTGTACGCCTGTAGGCAAAACATAGAGGATCTACCAATCTGTAACATCTCGCACACTTGTAATTTGACCTATGTTTACAAATAAAGCATTCTGATTCTGATTCTGACCCACATTTCGCCAATTATGTTTAGCCTATTGCTATCAACTGGGCACAAATCCAGACTCCGAGCTGCTACTGAAAAACTCCCTACGGAAAAACCCAATACCACTTTGCCCGACCTGGGAATTGAACCCAGAACTGCTAGACCAATGGGGCTGTCAGAAACTTTCATGTAATCGTTCCCAAAACTTAAAAATACACTCTGTATAGAAATATGTGTCTACTACAGGGTGTATCTTAAAACATAAAACACATTTTCAACCGTGTCAGTATGTCTATCACGTACTGCTCTCATATTAACATAAAATAACATTTTGAGGGACAGCCTAGCCCTCTGGGTCGTTTTATGTCAAAACTGCGAGATGGAAGAACTAAAGTTTTTGTTAATGCTGTGAAGGGTGACAAGTGAACAGGGTTTGTTAACCACGTAGTTTGATCAAACTACCTGTTATGGCAGTTAGTCTTGTTTCTTAACCCCTGACGCAATAAGAGGGGTGTTATAAGTTTGACCGCTAAGTATGTGTGTCTGTCTGTGGGACCGTAACTCTTAAACGGGTGAACCGATTTGAACCGAGTCTACAACATAACGAAAGAAACACATACCCTCCTCCGTCACACTTATAAATAATGACTAACTATAAAAATAAATACAAAAACAAAAGGACACTTCTTCAAGATTATCCTTTGAAGATACTCTTCAAACTCGATCATTCAACCTTTGATCCTACTTACCCACTGCTAATCCCGGTTTATAGGCAAGCTCTTCCTATAAATACAGCTATAATGCAGAATTAAAACTAATGTTAGAACTGGGTAATATTTACTATTCCCTATAATTTAAATGCGCCTAGAGGTATGAAAAAGGTGTGGTCTTATTGTTAGCGGCTTACTTAGATTTAAACTATAATTCTATACTCAATTTGCTTTGTTAATATTATGGGCCAAAGGTGTCTGAAATAAAAAGATTTTATTTTAATTCTTTTCCATAGACTTCTTATAGGTTTTCCTGTAATCTATGAGTGAAGAACAATTCTCTGTATTTTTTCCAAAATTTTAAGCTCAGTGCTCAGTTCAGTAATTTTTAGCTTCAGTAGTTTCGGAAATACTGGGATAGTGGTCAATTTTTTCTTGGTGTTTATTTTAAAATTATAAAAATATTTGAGATCCTTACAATAAGCCCTTTCATTTGATATTTCACACGTACAGTTTGCAAAACATTTTTTTTAATCTTTCCAGTTTTCCCCCGAAAAAATTAATATTTTGAATATGGGGGAACACCTGCATTCATTTATTATTCCAAAATTAATTTATTAACGCTAAACGTCGGTGTTTTGGGTCACAGAAATTCATAATTATGTGTAACAAATTTTAACTAAATTGGTCCAGTAGATTCGGAGCAAACTGGTTGTGACAGACGGACAGCTAGCCAGCCAGACATACAGACAGACTCACGAATGATCGTATAAGGGTTCCATTTTTTTTCCTTTTGCGGTACGGAACCCTAAAAAAGACTGCGCAAATTTCGCATTTCAAAAATCGTATTTCAGAAATCCTCTTCTTATCAAGTTCTGATTAATCAGGAACAAAACCCGCTGCCACTCGAACCCCGCCCAGCTCAAAGCTGCGTTCCCTAGCCGTGATGTATGAGACCAATATTGCGTGTAGCAAACGGCGTGCTAAGCCTTTGGTATTCGCTGGTTATTATGAACTATCTCTTCGTTTTATTAACACCATCAGTTTAGCGGAACGGGGTTAAAATTGGAACTGCAGAATGGACCATGGAACACATAAAAAACCAAGACAGCGCGCTGTCAACAATGACGTAAAGGCCGGTTTCGTAAACATGTCTGCACTTAGTGAGGTGCAGTTTGATTGTAAATTATGTAAGTGTGAGTGTGTATGCACAGAGCGGAGGTGTAGTGTTGGCCTTGGCATGCTTCACTGTATTCTTCGCAGCGTTATGTTTTGGTTTTTTATTCGATCTGAGTGTTAATCACAGTTCCGGACAACATTTGAAAGAACTAATCTTTAAAACATAAATGTAAAGAATGCTTCTTTTTTACAACCATCATCAATTGCCTTTTCCCAACTATGTTGGGGTCGGCTTCCAGTCTAACCGAATGCAGCTGAATACCAGTATTTTACATGAAGTGACTGCCTATCTGACCTCCACAACTCAGTTACTTGGTAACGCGATACCCCTTGGAAAGACTGGTTGTCAGATTTTAGGACTTCTGACGACCCGTAAAAACTGTCAAGGATCTACAAATGGCAGCTGGGACCAAGCTAAAAAAGCTGGGATAAAGCTTAAAGCTACTTTTCGAGGCACGGTGGGGGCTTGGTTTATGTAAGATGGTCACCCATCCACGGACCAACCGCGGCAAACTTAGCTTAACCTGATCGATCGACCCGTGCGGCTGTTATTACTTAACAACAAGCCCCTCGAAGCCCATGATGATAAAGATAACTCGATAAATTTGATAATTTTTTTTTTTGCTTTGAAAAATTTTTTTTTATTTTTTTTCATTTCGAGGTATTTCCAAATGAATCACCCTATATATAGACATAAAGTAGGTGACTTGTGGTGGCCACGATAGCTACTTCAGCGAATATAAACAAGCTATCGGTGAATAAGCAAAGGTATAAACAAAAACAATATATTTCATGTGGCGATGCTCGTACAATTTTATTTCTTTTAGCACTTTCGACTCCACCCATTTTCATAGAACTCATACGCCATGCCGCCATACATATTGGAAGTGAACCCTCCAGGAGGGTTGCCGGCATTCTACGTTGGCTAAAGTTAACCATTGTGGACGGTCAACAGCATTAGGTTTAAAACAATGTTTTAAAACACTGTAAAACGAAGTAACATAAGTTTTCAGGGGGTCTTGCTGCTATACGTGATTTCCAACCTTTTAAATTTTTTGTGAATATTTGCAAACATGAAAAAAAAAAATTGCTTGTATTTGTAAACCAACGCATATACTAATAAATCTTGATAAAATATTCATCAGATTTTATTTTCACGGTTTATAAAGATGTATTCGCTAAGAAAAACCTACATTTAAAATTAGCCCTCCGCGAGGGCTCCAGCCATCCCATATGCGACTAGGTGAACACTCTGGGAGGGCTCCCGGCAATAAACGTGTTTTGTAGATTTTTCTCAAAACGCTGAAGGAAAACATCGTGAGCAAACCGGCATGTCCTAGAACAAAAAATTTGAAGACATGCGACATTTACCAACCCGCACTGGATCTGCGTAGTAGAGTACAGCCCACTCCCTCTCACAGAGAGGCCTGTGTCCCAAAAATAGGTACATATAGGCTGATAATGCTAAGTAGGTTTGTTGTACACACACACTTTTAAATACCAAAAATAAATTATGTTTTATAACTAGATGAGTTCGGAGTTTCCTGTCCAACTACTCTGAGAAGAAAAACTGTAATAAACTCGGATGTTACAGTCGTTTTTAAAGTCCAGACATAATCTTGGTCAGATCATGTTAAGACCAGGTAGATTAGTGTATAAAACGGTCTTTTGAAGGAAGAACCACACAGGTTGAGTGGACCTGTCCAGTCAGTGCACGCATTTGTCAGTAATCGTGTAGCTCAACTCAAAAGTTAAGGAGGTCAACGACTCGACGAATAATATAAAAGACTAGCTTTTCCCGCGGCTTCGCTAGCGTGGAAGTCTGAAATTATCCGACGAAAACATACTACTGGGATAAAAAGTATTAATTCAGGTTATAAACTATCTGTCTGCCTCATCCAAATCCTATGAGTAGCATAACATAATTATTGAATACTATCATGAATTCGTGCAAGCCTAGTACTTTTTGTTAGGTTACTGCTCAGAAATTGTGCACAACATCTAATGATTAAAATATTCTACCGTGAATACTTGTAAGCCATGTAATTTTTGTTCTGTTGTGCCTTTTGTTAGGTTTATTTATTTATTTAAACTTCTCGCACACAATGAGGTACAAAGGCGGATGCCTTACTATAGGACCAACATTGAAATCGCGAAAAAAAAAAACAGCTGTCCCATACGTTTAGAGCAGTAGGTATAAAACTTTACTATGGAACAGCTGATTTATTTTCGCGATTTCAATGTTGGTCCCATAGTAAAAGTTATTCAGATTGATGGTCTAAAGCACCTCTGAAAGTTTTTAAAGTTAACTTTTTAACACCTTATATAGATAGATGAATGTTTCTGAAATATTTTAGAGGCTGTCTAGGAAAGCAATTTTTGAAACCCTGAGCCTGAGGGAGTTTGTAATTTATACCCGTTGACAACTACTCATATTTTATAATAATTATTACAAATATTAATTATTTCTTGGTTTATCAAAGTCATTATGGAACCGAAATACAATACTTAACGAAATTCTAATAAACCAACTTTCAGGAACATTTCTGTTTCGTGAAGGAAAAGTTTATGATATCCATTTATAAAGAGTCTGTTTAAATATCAACGTGAATTTAATATCTGAAGCGATATTTCTAACAAACCTACACACGTTTTGAAAATACACACACACATAATTAGCCCTCTAGGCCTTACGAATGGCCCCCGGGCGTCGGGAATTGGTAGCCGATTTCCGGCCACCGTAGGCGCGGGTTTGCGGACGGAGAGTAACGGGCAGCTCGCCGTCCGATAAGGACCAGGCCCGGGTCGATGGCGCGTCGTGTTTCACGCGCCTCAAAGAGATGTCAGCAAAACTGACGGGGTCCGCTAGGGCCGATGCCTTCCGGGGTTGCGAGTAGTTCCAAGGGGAAACCGTGGCCCCTGGCAAGGCAAGGGAAGGAACACGGGTGGGTTTTAGTCAGTAAGATTCTGACACGCCCTTTCGCTCCGCCCAGAGCGGGAGAAGTCATTTGATGATTTATCACCCAAAAAAAAAAAAGTCCTTACGAATGGCGTGCAATTAGGGAGGCCGATGTCCCGCAGTGAGCTGATGATGATGATGACCATCCTAGTGCTGGTCCAGGGACTATTACCCCTTTCTATTCTGACGGAAACCCCTTAAGTACCTTTGAAACTTTCCTAAAAGCGTATTTTCAAGAAAATATTTCGAGAAGGGATGATGTAGTACATGACCTCTTGTACCTAGGATAGGTCTTGAATCCCCCCAACAATTGATGGGGGGTGAAAAATTCCCTCATTTCTGAATACCGCATCGCCAATTTGTGAAGACGCTGCTCGCAGGAAGTGGAAACATACTAGCAAGAATTGTGGCTGCCGCCGCGTTCTAACTAAAAGCAATTGTCGCGCTGTACTTTCTGGTCCCCAAGTCACAAGCTATTAACCTAGTTTGGGAGCCAGGAGATAATACCCAATGTACTTTATGTTGTACCATACCACTGTACCTTCTTGTAACATATGTAATAATTTTTACTGGAAATAAACATTATCACATTACTAGTAAGTACTCGATCAGCGAGCTGGTTTATATGAATATGACATAATCGCGCTATCAATTAAGTCCCCCCCTTTTTTATATACTTGCACATATTACTATTATTATTTTAATTCTGTTAGTTTTTAAATCATGTAAATACTCGAGTAAATAGACTACAATGTTACGTTTGTTCTTGGGATAAGTTCATCCCAACTACGGAAACCTTTATTGTGCGTCCAACACGCACACAACCGGTTTTTTGTTAAATATTTCACTTGAAATGAAACGTCAGAACACAAAAGTGAAAAATGAATTCATATCTAGTTTTTAAAATATGATTGACATGACAAAAACGAACATTCACTCCAGTGAACCATCTGATATCTGCTTTCATCATTTCAGCCGAAAGACGTCCACTGCTGGACATGGCTCCACTTCGACTCGTTCTGTGCTTCCCACATCCAACGGATTCTATCAGCTTAACGAGAATACCTTATAACGCATTACCCGATCTGGGAATTGAAGTGAAATATAAGGAAATAACTTGTCTTTAATTAGTATTAAGTAATAAGGATAATTTCACAAAATTATGAAATACTGTAGAATGTTGTCTGCGGTTTCACTCGTATCCCGGAAAACTACTACATGTACTATTTAAAACTAGATCTATGCAAATGTACCCGTATAAAAATTGTCTAAGTAAAAAATGACAAAACCTCGCCAAAGTGTCATTTTATCAGCCATAACAGTGATAGAAATAACATAACATAACATCAACGACTGTATTCTCGAAAACTTAAGGTCATCGCTCATTATAGCAGCACGGCTCCGACACGGCAAATACCTTGTCATTCAAGTCAAATACATTAAAGTCTATTTTACGATGGCTATACAGAATAGTGGACGGCTCGCAGGCAGCGAGCGGTCCACGAGCCGTCTCACGTCAGGCCGACAGCACGCTTCAAGCGAGGAGCCCGCTCCCCGGAGCCTCGCCGTCCACGCGGTGTCGCCTCGCCGTCCACGCGGTGACGCCTCACCAGCCGCACGGTGACACCTTGCTTGTAAATAACAATAAGCTGTTACCTCAGGGGTGGCGTGCCAGCAGCGAGCGGTCGGCGCGTTGGCGACTAGGCGTCGCCTTGCTTCCGGCGCGTTGGCGACTAGCAGTCGCCTGGCTTACGGCGCGTTGACGACTAGATTTTTTGAGGCGGTGCCGGGGCGCTACTGTGCTGGAGCGGTGCTGTTATAATGGGCGATGACCTTAAGGCAGAGGTACCTAAGTTCACCCTCATTTCGTCAGTTATGTTTAAGGTGCATTTAATAGGGGGCGAGCTTTTTGCCATCAACCGGGCACAAACCCAGACTCTGAGCTGATACTGAGAAATTCCAGATGAAATATAATTTTTTGCCATAATATCTCCGATGTTATTTGTTTGATTTGAATCAGAACGATACCATACCACAAAAAATGTAAAGCAAGGTCACAAACGCTACTCAATAAATTAAAATTGAATAACATGAAAAATATTAAAGTTAACCCCCCATTCAGAAAAATACACACACATGCCCATGAGCGGCATTGTAATTATAGATATAATTATGAAAAAGTAGGTTGTAAAATTCTGTACATTTTATCCGTGCAGACTAACAGGCGTGTGTTTCCAATCAGAATCCATCGAATCAGGCTTAAATTCAATTTGCTATGCATTTAGTTTGCCCTCCCGTGACTTGAACATAATCGAATGAAATATTTTTATCTCAATCTGTCTGAGAATGATCAATACGGTGTGTATATTTTATTTATAGTTTTTAATAGGTGTAGGTATATCTTTATATTTAAAAATATTTATTCCTCAATTTTCGCTATTGCACCTACCACTGTTTGTCTCTGCTTCACCCAAAGGTTGACTGGTAGAAAATGCCTATGGCATTAAGTTCGCCTCTGTAAATTTGTGTGCTTGAAGTATTAATATAATTGAACAGGAACACTGAATCTTTTTGTGAAACTCAAATAATTCCTATTTTGAGGTACTAATAACACTAATTAGTAACAGCGACCAATTTTGATGAATCCGAAGTTCCTAAAAAATCAGTAGCTTTTTTTTGTTTTATCATGTTTAGATATTATTAGCTGTTACCCGCGACTTCGTCCGCGATGACGTCTATACATCAACTTTATTTGCATAGCTGCCAGTGAGACTACCGTCGAAAAGCCGTTTCGGAGATTAGCCGTAACAAACAGACAGGTTTTTTTTTTGTGTTTTGTAGTATGGATCGTATATAATTTCATGCATTTAGTAAAAAGCTGTTATTTTGACATTACAAACAGACTTCAATTTTATTGTGTAAAGAATACAGATTTCATCGGTTTTAATTTTTTTGCGCGAAACCTAAGTCTTTTTCTGAAACAAAAGTAGCCTATTTTAATCCTTATGAAATAATCTTCCAGTGAACGTCCCGTCAAAATCGGTCTAGCCATTTCGGAGATTTCTCTTAAATGTTCCCGTGGGAATATCAGGATAAAAAGTAGCCTATTTTACGCCCAGTGGCCTCAGCTATCTATTAGTGAAAGTCCGGTCCAGCCGTTTCGGAGATTAGCCGGAACAAACAGACAGACAGACAGACAGACAAAAAAAAAGTGTTTTTGTTGTATGGGTCGTATATATTTTCATATGCATTTAGTAAAAAGCTGTTATTTTGAAATTACAAACAGACACTTCAATTTTATTTATTTGTAGTATGTGATTATCGTTACCCATTACGTCTACGGAGTTTTGCTGAATAATTCAATTTGACCCTGTATGTTATGAACTATGTATGTTATGAACTATTAAAATTAAAATTAAATTAAAAATATTTTATTGATACTGATAACCTTTGTTACAAAAGTACTTAACGATTAGGTTACAAGTTCAGAAATATAAAGGTAGCTTAAAATAATGGAAACCCTGCCTCCTAAACTAGGGGAAACCTGTGACTTAGGGAGTCAGTGTTCTACTGTTACTTCGAATGTTCCAATAAACCTTTCTGTGATTGACACAAAGCTATCTATATGAGGTAAGGAATGTAGGGTCGAAATGCGAGTATTTTGTGTTTTATTGAGTTTAGTATTATTTGTGTTTTGTGCGTGTGGGTGGGGTGTGAAAGTATGCATGGATGTGGAAGTGTAAGGGATGTATGTGAGGGTGTGTGTGTGTGTGTGTGTGTGTGTATGTGTGCGTGTTTGGTAATATAAGTACTTACATAAATGTATAAACGAATATGATAGGAGAAAATATGTTTTGAGCAAGTTTTGAGTGGAATGACTATATTGTGACTATGTAAGTATAACTGCGTGACTACCGTGGATAGGTTAATAAGTCTTCTGTACGGGAATAGTTCTGATCATACAACCAATGTTTTAATTTAGTCTTAACTTCATGTCTGTTAAGCTTATTAATTTGGATGTGTTTGCAAATTTTCCTATAAATAAGTGAGCTTACCACGTAAAGCTGGCGACTAGCGAAGGTCGTTTTATGAGATACTGATGCGTAGTTTTGGCTTTACATTTGGTAGGATCTGGTAGAGGGGTCTGCCTATGGGCCCGGAGCGTAGCTTGGAGCACAAAGAGCTGCCTCACAGTAAGTACCTTATATTCCGCATATAACTCGGTAGTGGGGAACCTATACGGTCTGCCAAGCATCACCTATAAGTGCCACCCCACACCGGGATGCAATAGTTGATAACGGACTCGCAAAGTGCAAGATACACCATTTTTTATGTTTTTGGATCAGCGCATTGGCGTAGTGACTTAAAAATGTAAATTAATTTTCTGACTTTTGAAATTAAACTGTCAACTTGAGTGTACCACTTTAGTCCGTCATCAATCATTACACCCAGGTATTTGGTGCAGGTAACACGGGACAATTTTGCACATGAGCACGTAGAAGAGTTGATACATGTATGTGCCGTTATGGTAAATTCCGATGGGGCTTTGGTCCTGTGACTAATAGAAAAGGGAATGTAGTTAGTTTTAGCCAAATTTAGGGAAAGTAGATTATTTTGCAGCCACCCAACAACCATTCGTAACGATTGCTCCGCATGGAATTTCACATCAGTCCATGTATCCCCATAAACAACAATTGCTGTGTCGTCGGCGTATGTGAAGATCTTGGAGTTGGGGAGAGGCAGTGTGCAAAGGTCATTTATGTAGACTAGGAACAATGTAGGGCTAACTACACAGCCTTGTTGAACTCCGTATGTGGTGATTTCTTCATCACTGACGCATGTGTCAATCTTGACACAGAGTTTCCTGTTCTGGAGGTAGCTTTTGAAGAGACTGTGCGTTTTGCCGCGAATACCTATGTCCTCCAGCTTTGAAAGGAGGGTGGGAACAGAGACTGTGTCAAAGGCTTTTGTTAAGTCCAAGAATATAGTAAGGCATTTTTTATGGTCATCTAGCTTCCTTGCGACAAATTCTGTTAAGTCGGTAACTGCATCTTCTGTTGAGACGCCTTTCTTAAAGCCGTACTGGTTGCACGCTATAACGTCGTGTTTATTTAGAAAATTTAGTAGACGACTATTTATCAGCCTTTCCATTACCTTAGAAATCGCAGGGAGGACTGAGATCGGTCTATAATTGTTCACACAGTCCCTGCTCCCGCTCTTGTGAATTGGGTGGACCAGAGCTTTTTTTAAAGGTTCTGGAAAAAGTCCTTTATCTATTGATTTATTTATAATATGCGTAATTAAGGGTACAAGAGCTTTCCTAGATAATTTAAGAAGAAGAGATGTCCGTCCCAACCAGTGGCACTATCGTGTCTTAGGTTCATAATGGTGGACTCAACTTCAGCATTGTCAACCTCAAGAATGAAAAAAGAGTTCGGAGGAGACATTTTGGGTGGAGTAAGTGGCTGTGAGGTGGGTGTTATTTTGGACGCTAGGTCTTTGCCTATATTGGCAAAAAACTTACATACGTGATTAACTGCAGTATTCGGGTCTGGATGGGTTTGTAAAAGTTCTAGAGGAGGTGTACATATCTTTTTAGTGTTTGTGATCTCTTTTATTTTATTCCACAGAGTTTTAGGGTTATGTTTAGCTTTTTCCAGTTCAAATCTTTCGTGTGCCGTTTTGAGTTTTCTAAGAAGACTATTACAAAAATTCCTGTAACGTCTATATGAGATTTGTAAGATATCATTGTAGGGTAACTTGCGGGCCTTTATATGGAGCTTATCACGTGCTTATCTATGTAATTTGGCTGGCTCTTGTGATACTGAAACTCCTAGTACAAGAGCCAGGGCTACACAGATGTTTGTGACTTTGAAGTATAAATAAAAAAATTATTACGTTTAAAAAAAAGAAATAAAACAAATTATTTAAAAATATATATATTTAGCGCTATACAATTTTTAAAACATCATTCTGTCTCTGTCAATCGTTAGAAGCTGACAGAGATGGAAAAAAATTGTGCACAATAAAGTAGTTCTATCTACCTGTCTATACTTTTACAAATCAAATGGATAAAATCAAGATACAACCACTAGAAGTGGTTGAAATTTTACTTCTTAGGTTTTGAAAGAAAGAAAAAGAATTACGGCAAAAAAAAGCACCTTAAAAACCAGCTTATTTTTCTTATAAACAAACACACGTTCAGGTCCAACTGAAACATATCTATATAATTTTGTATTATAATAACAAAAACATCACTCATATTCGTATTAAAATACTTAGCAGGAAAAACACAAAACAGGAAAAACAATAACCAACTTATTTACTTGTCTCACAATAACTGTTCATCCACGCAGTTCTCTTATAGACATTATTGTGCAATAATAATTTAAAATAGCTGTCAAAATAATAATTTAGTAAAAAAATCTTAATAAAATTTCCAAACTGTGTTAAAGTAAAAATTCTATAGAAAAAAACAGGAGGAAGTGTTTCAAAATAAGCTTGAAGATTCTAGCATAGCGAGAAGGTGAATTTAAAAATATGAATCCAGGAATATATTCGTGTTTTGTGGTTTTGACAATAAATAGTGTAGTTGGTCGACCAGGTAAGTTGGTTCTATAGTTAATGAAAGTCAAGTCAAGTTAAATTATTTATTTCAATTATGCACTTCGGTGGCATTCTTTTTCCTGATTACGATAATCAATCCCTAACCATTACAGATCGAGAGTTGGTCACAACCATTTGCTCCTTCGGGACAGACCCTGCTGGCAGCCTCAACGGCCAAACTCACCAGGATCTTAAGGACCTTATCTTCCGGGGCAGCTCCGCTGTCAGCCTGGATGGCCTAAGTCCTCAGGATCTTGAGGACCTTAACTCCTGGAGCAGTTCCCTAAATCCTCAGCAGCTTAAGAGCCTTATCTGTTCAGGCACCAGGGAAGCTGGTGAGTTACTCTTGGCTCTGATTAATCTTTGCTTGCGGCAAAGTGGGCAAGCTGAACAAGACCGTTTTTGACGGCTCCAAAGGAGGCTGTGAGCGGCTCCTCAGGTACTGAGAAATTGATCAGGAAAATCCTTGCCGTCACTCTGATTAATTTTGATGTGCCGTGCTTCACTAAGGTTATGAATGCCTGGAGACTTGAGAAACGCGCGTCGATCATTCCAATTGATACCTTTATTACAATGATATAAGAGTCACATGACATGCGTGCTAAAATTGCTGTTTTCAGGTGACCTTAAGCATCAGATTATAAAAACACCTTATGAATTTGGATACGAACAACAGGATGTCCTACAAATGGATATAAGTTTTAAATTGCCATCAGACGTGACTGGCGGCTATGTATTATTACGTTATAGTTCAAGAGGTAAGTTCGTGGCTTCGAGAAAAACACTACCACATAAGTTCCACTGGTAAAAGAAATATACATAGCTCATATTTGTTAAAAATAAATAATACTACATAATTATTATTATCTGCCCCAATAGAATGATGCATGAGGTTTTAACTATGTTTAGCGAGAAAAACAATTAGTGATTTGTAGTGCAAGTGGGCAAATAAATATTACTCGGTTTTATATAATTAGGTATATTTCAGATCACCACCCAAAATATACATTTGAAATCAGACGACCATATGATGAAACTGATGATCCTGTTGTGCACATTCGAGATATTATATCGGATGAACGTGTTTACATTGACGTTCAATTATTCAACAAAATCGGATTACTCTCATATGACAAAATTTCTGAAGGGAGCGTAGTGAAAAAATCATTTAACTCAAGTAACACGGACTATGCATGTAAGTGAATGTCAATAACAGTCAGGCCATTAGCTAATATCTGCGTTAACACAATCGCTGTAAAGGTAAAACCGCAGCGAGAGGAGCTGGAGGCCAAATCTAATAATTTACAAGAGTTGCAATGGTGTCTTTATTGCCATACAAAATCTGTCAAAAACTCACAATGGCGACTCGCATGGTACCTGCACTACAACTGAGCGATACGGTGACGTAGCCCAACATTGTTTATATGAAATCTTACGAGATAAGAAACATTCGCGCAGTGAAACTACTATGCCGTTCGAATGCAAAGCAAATTGAAACGCCGCCGCAGCCGCACATTATGGTCCTTTAGGCTCCGCGTAGTTTAGATATTTTTTTTTATAGCAAAATAATGCACATTAACGTCAGTATCACAGAGTGCAAAGTTATACGAACGTCCCTCTGGCGTTTCATAGTATGCTCGAGCTGGCTCATTTACACCTTAAGACACTGATTACAAGGTTTATTATTCAATGCCATAATAAAAATGATGTGTTCTGCTCTCCTATGGTCGTCGCTGACCCTAAGGCGTATATAAAGGTGTTTATTTAACTAGGATCAGAGTCACTTATGTAAAATAAAATGTTTTTCAGGACTAAATTAATTTAAGTTTGTTATTCTTACAGATAGTCCGATTTGTTTAAATGGTAATCGGTGTCAAATTATAGTTGACTTAAGGAAAAAATGTGAAGGTAAGCCTTTTGATACTGTCGACATAGCACAGAATAAAGAAAAATTTTATCAATTAACGTATTAATCTCAAACGCTGGGTACTATACTATGCACAATTAACTAAAATTATCCTCTGAGAAAATAAGAAAAAAAAAATGCTTTCAATCCTTAAAACATCTACGATGGAGTTCCTCAAGGAACAGTACTAGAACCGATGCTATTTTTTTAATGTGAGTGGCAGCAGTGGCTTAACGGATAGAATGGATAGATTATGATGTGTAAACATGAAAGCCCATGATATTTGAAGTATTTTAATTAGTTGTACAACAATCTCCAGTGATGCTTTAACATGTTTTGGATTTTTATAAGCTAAAATAACTTAACATAACTTTTCAAAGGATAATTTGAGTTCTGGCATAAATTGATCAGAGACGTGATTTTAAATTCTAGCGTTTCATGTCGTCAAGCGTCATTGGAACATCAATTTTAATCATTGAGCTATCAGGTTGATAATTAAAATATATAAATTTGAAGATCTATTAGAAACTTCAGATGAACAGGCACGTGTTGTTTCAGATGCAGTATTTTCCCAAAAAGCAACCTTTAGTTGTATATATTGTATAAGTTTAGCAATATTTGCAATAGCGTTGTGTGTGCTAGTTATTGTTGCATTTGTAAAAATTTGCTGTATTAAACGCGACGCGCCAAAAACACTTCATGTACCAGTTCAAGTAAGTAGTCAGTTTTGTATCTCCATCACATTCTGCCATGTAGAGGCGTCATTTGCTAGAGCGAAAAGTCAAGTTTAGCAACATCTAGTTACATAGATAATGTTTAGCGGAAGCAGATCCGCAACAATCGAATCATAATAATATATCACCATTCGTTTCTGAGTAGGAAACTCGTAAGCTTCGAAATCTACATTTTTGACACGTCTTGTCTGTGGTTTCTGAAGTCAAATTCAGCGTCAGTCAATTTTGTTTCAAATCTGTTACAAAGCAACCAGAAAGAGTTGCCTAAGCATTTACATATACGCGAATTGGTGCCTTAACTTTAGTGGTTGCCTAGTGTCAGGGAAAAAAACTGTTGTGTAAAATGAATTGTATTAAAATATCAATTTATATTTTTTCAGCCAAAGAATTCATTCTACGTGAATCTACTGTTCCGTAAAGAATGCCAGGAAATCATTGATGATTTGGAACAAAATCACTATGAATTAATATATTAATTAGAACGTAGAAATAATATAATTTAAAGTTATTGTACTTATTATTTCCTTTTTTTTAGCTACCCTATGTTATCCCACTGCTGGGACTATCCACTTTTTCAGTCTTCCTTATGTGGTGCCAATCGCTCATTCATCATGTTCTCATTCATTCATTATGTTGTTCCTTGTGCTGGGCCGATCGGTCACGAACAATCGTCACGCCAGCGTTTTTTAGGCCAGCCCCGTCGACGACGCCCGTCACCAGGCTCCCACTGTGTCACGATCCTGGCCCATCTGTTTTGATGCATCCTCTAAGTGTGACTTGCCTAGTCCCATTTCAGCCTCGCAGACTTATCACCAACATCGACGACGCCAGTCTTTTTGGTGTTGCGAATTTGGTCGCTGAGTTTGATTTTTAAAATGCCATGCTCCATTGCTAGTATTCTTAACTAGTTTTGTATTGTTATACAAGGTGGAGACGACAATACAACAAAAAATTAAACGGCGTGTCCATAATGACGTTCCCATTCTGTATACAAAAATTCAATTGAATATATTCAATAGTTTAGTCATTATATAAGCTCGGCAAAATCCATATTCGGCTCGGGCTATTCCGTTTATCCACCCCAAAAATCCACCCTAAGGTGGATATTCGGAAATGTATTCCCGAGAATTCACCTAAGGCCTAGTTGGATAAACGGAATTTATAGGCTTAGGGTGGATCCCGGCTTTGAAAAACTTTTTTTTTTTATATCGAAGCTAGAATTTATCTGACAGTTCCAAAATACTCTTAAGCATTAGTAGTGCCAGTATTTTAATTTTTTGTTGTATGGTAGTCTCCACATTATAATTATAATTATTTTACATAACTAGTTTATATTTTTGTTTTTAAGTTTTTTTCTTTTTTTTAACGTCTTTTAATGCTTGTACTTTCCGTGTTTATCTTGGATATTACTGACATCGATGAAGGCAAACACCGTTAGAAAACCTGAACTAACAGTCAATATTAAGTCTGAAATCGTCAACCCGTCTTGAGCAAGCGCAGCGTGGTGATCAACGCTCGATTGCTCGCTATTATTGTCCCACTACAGGGCAAAGCCCTCTTCTCATACAGAGAAGGCACGAGCATTGATCACCACGCTTGCTCAAGACGGGTTGGTGATTTCAGACTTTTATTAACTATAAGTCCAGTTTTCCTCACGATGTTTTCCTTCACCGATGTCAATAATGTCTAAGATAAATTCAGAACGTACATATGAATTGAAAAAGTCACATTGGTAGTTGCCCGGATTTGAAACCACAACCTCATGCATGAGAGGCGAGGCGTTAATCGCTGAGCTATCATGACAGCTAGAGGCTATAGCCACTTCGTATCGATATTCTAACCTCAACACTTTAACTTAACTTTCTTTTGACTTTACTTAACTCAAAGTTGACTCGGTGTACCAATAAGAAAAACACGATACTTAAGAAACTTAATATAAGCACAGATTAGTACAGATGGCCTACACCGCAAAATCATTTAAATAAAAAGCGACTCTTGCTTCGACACAATAAAGTACAATTCAGATCGCACAGCGCTAATTACCTACAGTTATATTCACCTAGAAGTTGCCTCTCTTTCTATCGCGTAACTCTTAGATCTTCTGACTACGTTACACTCACTGAATTGACACAACAAGTCGAGCCTGCCTCGTGCTTGCTTCAGCTTCAAACCTAAAATGCGGAGTGCGCGTTCTGTATTAATCTGTGTTATATTATAACTTATACGTTACAAAAACTTAAGTCTTTTTCAAAATTACAGAATAAATATAATAATATTTACCTTCTCTCATAAAGTATTATTAAGTTTATACTTATGTAAAGACTGGTTAGCTTTAATCGCATAAAGTTACTTAAAGTACTTTATATATCTTATTGTTTTATTTTAGTAGAAATCGTTAAAATTTCATGATCATGTTAAACAGAATGTATTCTATCAAAATTCTGAAATATTTTGACGTTCTTGTCGATCAGCATCAGTCTGCCTAGCTTTTAACGAATTAAAATAAATAATTTTATTTCTGTAAGTAGGTTTGTACAAACACTTTTTACACGTCAATCATATTTTAAAAACTGGATGAGGTCGGTGTTTTCTATCTGACTGTTCTGAGAAGAAAGGCCGAAACAAACTCAAACTCTCTTGTAAAGTCCAGACACAATCTTGGTCAGGTCATCTGGGGACCATGTAGATTATTGTTATTTTGAATTTTGAACCCCCCGGCTTCCAGTCTAACCCGATGTAGCTGCATCCGGTTAGACTGGAAGCTCTTGGTATGTATCTCACCTGATGTTAAGTGGAGAAAGAGGAAAGGAGAAAGCGAGCATCACCCGGAATCCTCAACCACAGAGGAACTGGCTATCTTACCTGTAACTGCCGAAACACAACCATGCTCTTTCCATTGTTCATATGGCGAATTGGCGATAGGCTACCACCATCTTATCTAAGATGGTGGTAGCTAACCAACGGACTTAGCATAAGCCCTACCACCAACTAAACTGAGCAGAATATTTTGCCCTCACTGCCCCACCGTTAGATCACCTGATCTAACGGAATAAATATATGTATGACCTACAAGTAGTTGTTTCGGGTCTAGCTGTTTATGCATGTGAGTTTAAATTTTTGTAAACGCACCCATAATACAGGAGAAATTCCCTATTTGGAGTAAATAAAAAAAAAAAGAAAATAAAAAAGAAGAAAAATATTCCGAAACAGTCACACATAATTTTGTAAATGGCGTTTCAAAGTGCCTTTTATGTGCCTATTTGAAATAAATGAATTGACTTTGACTTTATCCACACTACCAGCGGTCATTGACCCCAGACACAAAAAACAAAACTTTTTTTCTTTGTTTTATCGTGTTTAGTTATTATCGATACCCATCACGTGGGCGGAGTTTCACTAGCTAATTTTATTTGACCCTGTATTTTGAGTTAATGGAAAGCAATAAAAGCCGTATTAAATAACAATTCTTTTGCCAAATGACAAATAAATACTACGCAAATCAGCCAATACTTGACTCTCAAGAAAATCGTATCAACGAATCGAGAAACTTCGTAACATTATTATTATTGTGGGACCCTCTGAACGCAAATGACTTTCAGGCAGGGGGAAATTCAATAAAAAGTCGTATGTACGCAATAAATATTATGAATCGTATGTGACTTTGGGAAATCACAAAATAATTCTGCATTGACATAGAGTGAGTTTGCAGATGCGACAACCGTTGTGCGAGTCTTTTAAAAAGGTGTTTTTAATGTCAGAGCTCAGAGTGGAACAATTGTTTAGTGAGTGCCCAAAGGGTACAAACGGGCCCCTAAGCGGAGCCACTCCTAGGGCGGGTCTAAAGTCTAAACTGTACGACTATTTTGTCTGTCTGTCACAGGCATGTAGTTTTTACCCGACTGGCGCAGAAGGAGGGTAATGTTTTTCGTGAGTATGTATGTATGTATGTATGTCTATTTCTTTAGCACGCTCTGTAGCCTAAACGGCTTGATGGATTTTAACATATGAGGTGTCGTTAGATTCGTCTTAATCGTAGAAGTGACATAGGCTATATAATATTTATGTATTGCATCTGCAAATACAAAAACAAAGGGAGAGGAAGGTTTTTCTAAAAATAAATTACAACAATATCGGTATCAAATAAAAGCTGGTAATGAGTCAATTCCAAATTAAGATATATTAAAAAACTTGAAATAAAGAAAATTATTCAAAAAACAAAAAACCCGACTGCAAAAACACTTAACTGAAAAGAGAAAAACAAGCATTATAATCTATAGAATTTTGGTATCGCAGGCGGGGTCAATAATAATTTAACAATAATAACCGGAAATATGGTGTAACTTTTGTTAATGTTGCTGCGCCTGATCTCTCTCTCGTCGTGTCGGGTGGCCGTCCCATCGGACTATGAGAGTGAGGGATGAGAGAGTACACCTGTGTCTGCGCACACTTGTGCACTATAATATCTCCCGCACCGAAGGCTGGTCTCCACTGAGATTGGTCGCCATGCTTGAAATTCGGTCTATTCGGGTATATTTTGCTATTATTATTCCAAAACGTTCTTCAAATCTCTGTCTCCTCTGTGATACAGTTTAGTCTATGACAATAAACTTCAGTCGGGACTCAAGGGTCTACAAAAGGTGAAATGTTTATTTGGAAATTCAGTCAATATTAATAAAATAAATATCGTTCAAAAATGATGTTTTATTTGTATAAATTGTTCTTTTCCGAATAAATATTTGCTGTTTTGTATATAAAGTACGTAAGTAGAGAAGTTTATTTTTATTTTATTTACATTTCCATCAGTAGATTATTTCTTTTTCGTGTGGTTAGTGACTGGTTTCAGAGTTTTTATGCCACCCATGGGCTCTGACTTGGCTTGACATACCGTCGAAAAATATCTGTCAGGCATGCCGGTTTCCACACGATGTTTTTCATCATCGTTTTTGAAGCTAGTGAATTATACTATACGCACATGATCCCGATAACTTAGAGGTCATCATCATCAGCCTATTAATGTTCCCACTGCTGGGACACAGGCCTCCTCTCTGTGAGAGGGAGTGGGCCGTAATCTACCACGCGGGCCCAGTGCGGGTTGGTAGATGTCACATGTCTTCGAATTTTTGGTTCTAAGACATGCCGGTTTCCTCACGATGTTTTCCTTCACCGTTTTGAGAGCAGTGGTGATGAAAATATTTACACAAAGTAAAGCGCCTGCTTGGGTTCGAACCCACGACCTACAACTCGTAAGTCGGGGCCGTTACCACTGGGCCACCACTGCTCTCACTTACTTACTACTTACTTACCTTAACTTAGAGGTGCGTGTCTTCTATTCGAACTCGAGACCTATGACTTGGCAAGTTCGACGGACTAGCACAAGGCTATAACTGCTAGATTACTACACTACGCTAGACAGAAATGCGCTAGGCGTTTTTAATGTGTTACATAAAGCTAAGTCTACAATGGTCTGTGAAATACAATACGCCACATATATTGAGTATCCAAACCCGCTTAAAGGATACAGCACACATATCACCTCGACCGTAAGGGAAGGGAAGGGAAGGGATCGTCACCGTATCAACTCGAGCCATTCAGTATTCTTTGCATGAAACTCCCTACTGCAACTAGTAGGAATCGTAACGTAATCGCCTCGCCTCAGGACAAGGTCACGAAGCGCGGTGCGTGGTCAACGGCTACGGCTTGGCGGCGACCAATGACTATATATCCTCATTGGCGGCGACCGACGCTGCGCTTACGGCTGCCCGTGCCCGCGCTTACGTCTCTCCGTACCCGAGCTTACGTCTCTTCGTCCACCGTTGCCCCTCTCACCCCTCCCGCGGCCAGCCTGTAGCACACTACTGATCTGCTATGGTTACGTAAGGTTGACACCTGTTTGACGGCGAAGCAAAAGGCGAAAGGCGATAAGGTGATGATCCCTTTTCCTTACCTTTACCCTACCTTAACTGTTCTTAAAGAGTTACAAAGAACCCTGTAAGAAATCGACACGTGTTTCACCTCTCAACGAGGCATCCTCAATATGACGATTGACTTGTTGCGAACCCGGACACGACGTGTCGCCACGTCAAGCGCCGAACGCAGCGTGAGCACTGCATTCGATAATAATGGCTGCACAGATCAATGAAAAGTTAAGCTACGCTTGCTGTGGTCAATCCGTAGATGGGTGCATCCACTGTATATCGAGACCCCTCCGTGCCTCGGAAAGTACATTAAACTGGCGTTCCCGGCTGTCATTTGCAGATCTTTGACAGTCGTTACGGGTAGTCAGGATCCCGAAAGTCTGACAACCAGTCTTAACAAGGAGTATCGTATTACCCAGTAACTGGGTTGTGGAGGTCAGATAGGCAGTCGCTCCATGTAAAATACTGGTATTCAGCTGCATCTAGTAAAACTGGAAGCCGACCCCAACATAGTTGGGAAAAGAATAGAGTAGATACAATAGTCTGTTCGAAAAGTTTCTAATGAAAATGTAAACAAATCCTGTTCAGATTAAATTCTTACGCAATCACTCATTCAGAGAATTAGTAACACATTCCTGTGTTTGGAAGATTTCTTACTTCATAACTCCCAAAAAATATTTTTTGAATAACATTAAGTAAGTATTATCGCAGTAAGTAGTATGGCTGTCGTTTGTGGATCTTTGACAGTCGTTACGAGCCGTCAGAAGCCCGAAAGTCTGACACCAGTCTTACCAAGGGGTATCGTGTTACCCAGTTACTGGGTTGTGGAGGTCAGATAGGCAGTCGCTCCATGTAAAATACTGGTATTCAGCTGCATCCGGTTAGACTGGAAGCCGACCCCAAGATAGTTGGGAAAAAGGCTAGGAAGATTGATTGATTAAGTAAGTATTAAATTTTAATTGCCCGGAGTCTGGATTTGTGCCCGGTTGATGGCAATAGGCTCGCCCCCTATTACATGGGACTTAAACATAACTGGCGAATTGTGGGTGTACATGCTACAGGTACACCTCTGCCCAACCCTTCGGGAAAACAAGGCGTGATGTTATGTGTGTGTGTGAATTTTAATTGCAAATCATCGACGAAAATTGAGGTTATAAAATTAACCTCGATTATTGTCAAATGACAAAACATTTTAAAGGTAATTTAAAATTAGAATCTCGGGTTCAAGTAATCAATTGAATGCAATCAATTTGTAAGTGGAGTGCCACTTACAAATTGATTACTTTCTTTTGTAGTGACTAAATGGCATCCACAAGTACCTTTTATTATCCATTTGTTACAATTTTCATGAAGACCTTTTGGAACAGACATTATGAGACAGCTGTGAAATAGTTAATTTATTTTATTTATTGGATTGCTAACATTGGCTACATAATTATTATGCATATTTACATAAATTGGGACGAATACAGGTGTGCGCTTACACAGAAGCCCACATCATTCACTTATAATCTAGGTAGGTACAATAAGTTTGACAAGTACGAAAACATTAAAATATATCAAAATACATTACACGAAAATCATAGTAATAAAAACAAAATTAATACAAAACTGGGATCAAAACAAAAAAAAATGCTAATTAAATTAAATAATAATTAAACAATAACCATAGAAGTCAACAGACAAAAATATTATGCCTTAGATACTATGACTATTTTATCATTTCTTAATAAACTTTGATAATTTTCAAGTAGGTAATATATCCAATTCGTTATGCTTCGATATTTCGTTATACTGCCTACAGAGCCTTGGCTAGACGGTGAAGTGTCCGAGGTTTGTTTTGGATCCCGGCACATAGAAAAGGTATCGACAAGCCTAAAAGTAATTTAAAAAAACTTTAAACTATTATTATGAAAATGGCAATTAAGCCGCTGAATAGGTTTGAACATTTTACAAAACGCGACCCAAATCCTAAAATTTAAACCTTTTGTAAGGAACAAAACTGGCTCAACTAGATTAATTAATAATTATTAAAGTTTGTGTCCAAGGTTCTTCCATCAAAGTTTTACAAAAGCATATTTCTATGTAAAACAAAATAGCTAATCCGAATATTAATTATGCCAATTATTCGAAACACTAGCAGCCCGCCCCTGCTTCGCACTTTAGAATTCACGATTTAGAAAGAAAGAAAGAAAATACGTATATTTGCGATAAGCATGACGCAAACAAAGAACACAAAAAAGAACAAGTTGGGGGAAAATATGCGTCACATCCACGCAAAACGGCCATCGCTTCGCATAACGCTGCGACCCTATGCGAAACAGAGCCCCAACGCAGGGCAAAATATCGAGATTTCTCTATCTTAAACCTTACTAAACTAACTCAAACTTAACTGCATCTTTTTTTTATTTTAGAATATTAATATATTATAATATTTAAACACCTGCTTGGTGCGCCGGGTGCGGACCAGCCTCAACAATATACTGCAGTGTATCGCGAGCAGACTGGACTGATTGTGTATGAATCACTTCTGAAAGGTTTCCACATCTGTGTTGAGCGTGTAGCAGGGATTCGTTAAGTGTGTAAATAAAGTTTACTATCATAGTTGTTAAGAAATATTGTTACTAACATATTGAGTCTTGTTACTTGTTAGTTAAATATTGGAGCAGTGGTGGCCCAGTGATAACGACCCCGACTTACGAGTGGTCGTGGGTTCGAACCCAAGCAGGCGCTTTACTTTGTGTAAATAATTTCATCACCACTGCTCTCAAAACGGTGAAGGAAAACATCGTGAGGAAACCGGCACGTCTTAGAACCAAAAATTCGAAGACATGTGACATCTACCAACCCGCACTGGGCCCACCTGACTGGGATTACGGCCCATTCCCTCTCACAGAGAGGAGGCCTGTGTCCCAGAAGTGGGAACAATAATAGGCTGATTATGTATGTATGTAAATAATAAATAAACATTCTAGAATAAATTCTCTAAATGATAGTGAACACTGCATCAAAATCTGTTGCGTAGTTTGGAAGAAAAACGCTGTCATACAGACATACACTAAAAGCGATTTTAAGTTATAATATGTATAGATTGTAAATCACCAGTTTGCCCGGGCATTTCGGTCGTTTCCCGGTCATAGTGCGTATGATTGATGAGGGTAATTAGCAGCTTTCAATAGTAGTTAACATAGCTAATGAGTCGCAGTTTTATTGATACACTAATTATGCTTCTTGGCGTTGTCTGTTTTGTTAAGGTCAATCAATCAATCTGCCTAGCCTTTGCTCAATATGTTGGGTCGGCTTCCAGTCTAACCGGATGCAGTTGAATACTAGTATTTTACATGGAGCGACTAGTTAATTGACTCAGACGTGACTGTGCGAAAATTTATTATAAAATACATTAGACGACGTCTATTTAGTAACCTAAGCCGCTTAACTGTTCTTAAAGAGTTATAAAGAACCTTGTGAGATATCGACACGTGTTTCACCTCTCAACAAGGCATACTCAGGATGACGATTGACTTGTTGCGAACCCGGACACGACGTGTTGCCACGTCAAGCGCCGAATACAGAGTGACGCTTGACGTGGCAACACGTCGTGTCTGGTTTACTAAATATACGTCGTCTATTGTATTTTATGGAGTGACTATCAAACCTGGCCTTGTAGTCTCGACATAAATAGTGGTCGCTATACGACCAAATTCGGTCACAAAATCGCTCACTACGTTCTTGACAAGCACGTGATTTTTTCGTGCTTTTCAAGTTGTTCAAGCAATTTTGATCATCTAGAGATGCCGATTCCACAACCGTTCTCCTAAGACCGATTCGTCATTGGATTGTTCGTTAACAGATTGATTTAAGGACTTTGCGACCAAATAAGGTCATTTAGCGATCGCTATGTTTGTCGACACTGCAGCCCCTGCTCTGTTAATGTAGTATCACACTGAATTCATTTGATAGACGAGTAATTTCCTTTATTATTATTTTCATCAGCTCTTAAAAGAAAAAGAAGCAGTTCACACGACTCTATGATGTACGATGTTGTAAGGAGACGCCCTGGGCGTCGGGAATCCCATGCTGATTCCCGGCCACCATAGGCGCGGGCTTGCGCGCTGTATGCAGTGGGTAGCTCGTCGTCTGATAAGGACCAGGCCCGAGTCGACGGTGCCTTGTGTTCCACGCGCTTCTCAAAGAAATGTCAGCACAACTGTCGGGGTCCAATAGGGCCGATGCCTGCTAGGGTTGCTGGAAAGTCCGAATGGGTCACCGTCGCCCCTGGCAACACACGAGTAACTGAAGGAACACAGGAACACGCCCTTCCTTAAAAAAATAATGTTAAAAGGTTGTGGTGTATTTTTTAAAGTGTGTATAAGGTACCACCCTGTATGTATAATGAGAGGCCTGTATGACGAGAGGGCTCAATGTGCGATAGCGATATCAAAGTATCACTATACAAGGTGGAGACTACCATACAACAAAAAAAGCAAGTTTAAAAACTAAAACCCGACTTCTGAAAAATCACGCTCTAAAAAGTATGAAACAAGAAAATATTTCGGACAGAAATCAAGACATAGGTACAAAAATGATCAAGGTAAAGCCGTAGTCGCATGCCATTATAATTTTGTAGCCGACAGGCATACGACTACGGCTTTACTTTGACCATTTTTGTACCTATGTCTTGATTTCTGTCCGAAATATTTTCTTGTTTCATACTTTTTAGAGCGTGATTTTTCAGAAGTCGGGTTTTAGTTTTTAAACTTGCTTTTTATTTCATTTGTTTTGGGGTTATAATTTCGTTACGGTATTATGTATTATGTCTTTCATTGACTTGAATGTGCCCTGACAGCTGAGAGTATGTCATGCTCACTCAGATGTCTCGCTGATGGTGGCGTGTGTGTTGGATCATTTAGCTCCCTTCAAAATGGTTGAGACTTCCAAAGGACACGAAAAGGTAAAGAAATGCACGTCTACCTTTGAGTAATTAGTTATAACCTATGAATAGCAAATGTAAACGTTTGGTAGGTAGTATAGGTACCAAACGTTTACATTAGTTGTTATTCTTTAAGTCACACGTATTTACGTAGTTCTTAAATATTCATTATTATTATTATACTTAGTATAGTTAGGTACTTACAAGGTCTGGTTCATGCTTCGATAAGTATAGGTAGGAAAGTACATAATTAAATAATATTTTTGTTTGGTGGTATCCGTGGTAGGTACACCACGGACTTAGTGTAACCATAAATATTATGTACTTAGTAATTTTTTTATTATGTAGACAACAGGGTATTCGTACATACTTTTTTATTGGCCCAGTTACGTAGGTACATATTAATAAATAATGGAGACTAAACAAATTAAGGTACGGAGTACTTTAATTTGTTTGGTCTCCATTTACCGCAGGCGGCAGCAGCAGGTGACGTGATGCCGCCGCGACACTCTGGTTTCTATTGTATTTTTAAGAAATCGAATCGCATTTTTATGAAGTCGCCTGCGGTCGGTTACGGATTAGTGGTATGTACATTTAAAAATATAATAGACCAAGAGCTGATACCTACTTAATTATCTAATTATTCTTTAAAAGATGACAACCCTGACGTCGTCAGAAGGTATAAGAGTTACGCGATAGAAAGAGAGGCAACTTGTAGGTGAATATAACTGTAGGTAATTAGCGTTGTGCGACCTGAATCGCACTTTATTGTGTCGTAGCAAGAATCGCTTTTTATTTAAATGATTTTGCGGAGAGTCCCATCTGTATTAATCTGTGCCACAACTACTAAAAGCAGTATTATTTTAATATTACTTTAGTGTGGGAAAGAGATGAAGCTCTACAAGACGTAAAGCACCATCTCTTTCCCCCACTGAAGTAAGATTAAAATAATACTGCTTTTAGTGGTGGTGGTAAGCCCCCTGGTCATCTCTTAGCTGCCGTGACTTATTTTAATTTATTTTAATCTTTGAATTGTTTTTATCTTTTTATTACGGACGCTTTTAACGTGCGCATCTTTTTACATTGTTCTTACATGTATAATTTAAACATGAATGATTTAACCACTATTTTGTAACAATTATTTATTTAAAAGAGTGTCCGTGGAGTTTCTGGCCCGTTCTTCTCCATAGGTACCTACTACGCTTTGGAATGGGCAACTTGCTTCATATTTCTGACTGACCGACTCCTTGACAATTCAAAAGTGCCTGTATATGGTTTAATTGAAATAAATGCTATGAGTTTGAGTTTTGAGTTTGAGTAATAAAGTATTTGCAGAGCCGCTTTATTTATTTTTTTGTATAGGTTTAATTGTATAATAGGTATTACTTTTACAGTTGCGCCGTACGTAGCACAGTCTCACTTTTGCATGTTTTTAACAATTTAAACATATTTATTTACTTTGAAAATATGTTATATATACATATTTGTAATGTGCTCGTCAAGCCCTTTCCTTTGATACCAAACATGGTATATTAAAAAAAAAAAAAAAATTTTTTTCGTTCGTCACTTTATGTCCTCTAGAGGGCGCCATATTGAATTTAATGTAACGTCTTATAGCCTATAACCAGCGGACGATCAGAACGCTTCCAACGATACCTCATTTGTCAAATTATGATCAGTGGTTTAGAAGTTATGAGGTTACAGATGAACATACATACATACATACATACATACATACATACATACATACATACATACTTACATACATACATACATACATACATACATACATACATACATACGGCGTGTCCATAATGACGTTCTCATTCTGTATACCAAAATTCAATTGAATATATTCAATACTTTAGTCATTTTAGCTCGGCAAAATCCATAGTCGGCTCGGGCTATTTCATTTATCCACCCCAAAAATCCACCCTAAGGTGGATATTCTGAAATGTATGCCCGAGAATTCACCCAAGGCCTAGTTGGATAAACGGAATTTATAGGCTTAGGGTGGATACATAACATTTAATTTGTTTGAAAAACTCGTTTTTTTTTTTCGAAGCTAGGATTTATTTGACAGTTCCAAAATACTCTTAAGCATTAGTAGTGCCAGTATTTAATTTTTTTGTTGTATGGTCGTCTCCACATTGTATACCAAATGACTATCAATGTATACCAAATGAACTCGCTACGAGTAGTACAACAGCCAATCTCCCAGCCACTGCTGCACTGTGCTAACCGTGCCTTCAAACTAAGTCAAACTTCAAGCCGCGCTAAACCCAAGTAACTTTACCTATTAGATTCCTAGCATCAAATATCTATAGCTTGTTCGAAAAGTATCTAATGTATGTACGTGTAAACAAACTTTGTACAGGTTAAATTCTTACACAATCACTCACTTTATGGAATTAGTAACACATTCCTCTGTATTTAGAAGGTTCCAACTTTAAAGAAGGATGCCCATTTATGGCCCGAGAACGCCCACCAATTTACGTTTATGTAAAAAAAACATCGTTATTTCTAGTTATCTAACAAGATATTCATTTATCCGAACAAGATGGGAACATTTTTGCACAAATAAAAAGTACCGAAACGATAAATACGTGAAAATAATTCCCTTTTGTGGATAAAATCAGCAGTGTTGCCAATAATTATTAATTCCGTTCACGAAATAATCGATTATGTTTTCATGGATGTTTTATTTATAATATCAGATCCGTAATGCTTATTATTCGATGTATTCAAACAAATACGGTGTTATGTTTTTACTATTGATACTAAATGAACAAGCGAATTGATAGTTGATAATAATAATGAATGCATAGGATCATATCAAAAACGCTACTACACATTTTAATTACTTATAATTCTTTAGCTGTTCAGCACAATAAAGATAGAATATGTTAAAGAAAACATATTTACAAAGACGTTCATAACTTCTTAACCTTTAAACTCCCGAGGCAGCCGCAAGGCTGCCGCAAACTATTTGTCCTTCAAACCCCGAGGCGGACATACGGCCGACGCAGGTACACACGGTTTAAATCTCTATTTCTACTATGAAATTAGGGCTAAACTGGTCGGTGAGCAATTTAACTCTATGGCCTGACGGATATTCTCGTCAACTAAATCATTTAATTATTAAATTCCCGTTCGTCCCACCAGGGGGACGACGGCAGTGGGACGAACGGGAATACACCCTTTTTTAACGATTTTTATCATAAAAACCAATATCCAAAAATATCAATAGCCAACATTGGAAAAAAATTTTGAAACTGACTGATGTCGCACGCAGGTAAAACGTTATAGTCACGAGTGCGCGCTCGGCATCGTATTTCGTTATTTTTTATTATTTTTGTGTGTAAATCGACGGGAAGTGTTGTTATTTCCATAAGTAGTTTTTACATACATCGTGGTAGATAAATATTTGCACTAACTAGCATCGTTTATTAAATACCTATTTTGATCCGACCAAAAAAAACGTCGGGAACCCGTGAGTGAAAAAGTGAATGTGATTATTTTGAGTTTTGTGTGTGTTTCGTGTCGTGTAATCGCTGGTAAGACTTTATTTTATTTTTTAAATTAGGTACTTAATCGTTTTATTATTTGAACTAAAATACACTGTTTATCCATTTTTTTTAACCAAATAATGTTACGTCATCAGAGTTGACGTCGTTAAGATTAAAGAGTCACAGTGGCGATTATAATTTTGTATTAAAATTAGGATTCGATAAAAAAATCGATATCGATCCATCAATTTTTTGTGTGTGGTGTGGCAACATTGAATTATGCCGGCCGGCTGTCAAGTCAATGTCAATGTCAAATCACAAATCGACTTTCTTTGTTTTCGTTTGCATAACTTTATTTTCTTGCGAATTTGTTATTTTAACCATCGAATACGCTTATTAAATGGACTCCGAAGATTCTTTGAACCCTGAGCCCTGACGACCACGGCCTGAACATGGATTCCGCTCCCGCTTCTAACGATAACCTCAGCACGAACTTTGACTCGATATCCACAATTTATGAAGACCCCGGCATTGTCGCTGGCCCGAGTACTTCCGTTCCCTAAGTAATTCATTCAAAAGGTCATTTACGCTGTGTTAATTGTGGTTTAAACGTCACGAGAATACGAAGGCATTTCTTGGAAATAGCAGAAAGAGCAAAATGTTATACAACAATTCGACACAACAGGTCAGTATCATGTCTTCCTTTGAGAAATGATTTTTAAATAAATAGACAGAGTACTATCAAAGTTAGTGTTGTTTTAGGATATCTAATAATTATGACTTGTTTATTAGGTACAAGTGTCGAGTGACAGTTTAGTGTGCGAACAACAAAATGTACAGATTGATGGTCATGGACAAGTGTGCATCAGCTGCGTGCGGCAGATTGCTTTTGAGAATAAGATCACATACACTCAGGTCTGATTCTCCACATGACCAACTCGAAATGATTGCCTGTCAGATTGTACCAAGAGCGGTAAGTTATCAACAGTTTAGAATTAATACAAGCGTAGTTCTGAGATTTGATACTCACATACTTCTGAGTCTATAGTGTAATATTCAACTTCTTTCGTATCCGCACAAGTTATATTTCACATAGTACAGATTGTCTAGAAACTTGAGAAAGATTTTTTAGAAATTAATTAATAATAATATAAAATGTGATAGATATTTTTTTGATTGTGTATTTATTTGTACCAAAACCACAGTAATTCACGTTTACTGTCTTTATGCACTGAGCTTTAATTTTTATTATTATTTCAGTTGCCATCATCATCTCGTTAGAGCAGTTTAGAGCAGCATCATGTTCAACTACAGAACCGGAATCTGAACCATCCAGTCTGCCTATGGAGCAATTTGAACCATCCAACCTACCTTCGGTGCAATCTGAAATAGCTGACAGTGCATAGCAAGCGGGACAACAAAGCTTGAACACATCCAACAGTATACTGCTGCCTTATTATGTAAGAGCACCAAACACTCAAAATCAATGTTTCTTTCCTGGCTGTAACAAGACCAATCGGCTCGCTATCCCATCAGCACTGCGGGTACATCTTTTTTGTAAGTACAATTACTATGTACCGCCGGATTGTAGAATCTGTTATTACCATTTAAGTAGTACCTAACCCCTGGAATCTACTTTTAGAATCAATATATAATCATATTAAAACATTTAGTGCAGCACAAATTGAAGATTTTGCCTCATTGAAAAAAACGATTTTATCTAAATAACCCCAACTTTTTTCTAAACCAAGACCTTGACCGTTTCATTATTTAAATCGTATATGATCCTATCCATATACTTTGAATTGTGTGCACTTGAGGCCGAAGTGTCTATGGAGAGTTGGCATTCCCCTTTCACCACTTTTTATCAACAATTATTGTTTGAATAACATTATTAAATTGCAATTGAAACATCATCGACAAAAATTGAGGTTATAAAATTAACCTCAATTTATCATGTCGAATTAAAAACATATTTATGGTGATTTAAAGTTAGAATTCCGGGTTAAGTTTACCTTCAACTGAGAATTTTTTATTGTCATGGCCTTCTAAAATTCAATCGATAGATGATCCAAAGCACTTAAATTGTAAGTGGCTGTTTACAATTTCTTCAAATACTTTTTGAACAAACCATACTTCGGCTAAGCTCACCTCTTATCAGGCAGCACCAATAACAGTTGAGTAACCGCTAAACCTGACAATACCCCTGAGCAATGAGCCTCAGTTGCAAACTGGGAGAATGCTCAATGTTCCAATGCTCAGTTGAGTTGAGCAACTTTGTCGCCTGTTCGTCGTTGAGTGAATACGGAGGAGTTTTGTGGTTGGAGCAGTAGAATGTTTTACGTTTTATTTTGCGAAGTTCGTCATATTTGTTGGTGTTGTGTTAAAAAAACTTTTTCATATTATACAAGCTAACACTTAAATATACAGAGTAACAGAAACATCGACGCAAAAACTGTTACAATGGATACCATGATTTTGAAACCCCCTGCGATCTTACGTCGGCATTTTTTTAAATCAGTTGTTCTATACATTTTGACCGCGTAACTATTGCTCTTTTAAAAATAACCGTCGATAAATTTCAACGCAGGGGGATTCAGAATCATGTACTGAATCCATGGTAACAGTTTTTGCGTCAATGTCCCTGCTACACTGTATATAGAATGAGAAAAGTATAAAATTAAAAATTAAAAAAAGAGGAAGAGCTCATTGGGCATAAAAAAATTCGTCCGCAACGCTGTCAATGAGAAAAGTGCCCAAAAGGCTGGCAGCACGTTGAGATGAATTGAAAAGTTGCTTAATACAACATACATAACATCACGTGAACGAGTATGGTACGGTATACGGTATTCCAACTTCATACAAACGGACCAAGCGCGAGCTATACGGCCTCGATCGAGGTATGCGCGTGGTATGCAGACAGTCGCGACTGTGCCACAGTGACGAACGAACGGTGTGTTGTTTTTTTAACAATAACCGCGCGATTTTCACACTAAAGAATTAATTCAAGTACATATTTAATATGACGAGTAGGATATATTGTTGCTGTTTTTGGTTGCATGAATTTGGCAATAACGCATCCAGAGATAACTTTTTTTAGATTACCTGGAAACTCTGAAAGGTAAGACTATAAAATAATTTTACTTACTGGTAGGTAGGTACATAATGTGTGTCTTTTGATAAGTATTTCCTATTACCTCCCGAAAAAAAGATGTCTGGATTAATAAATAAAGTGAATAGAGTAAAGGAAAGTGATAGACACGAGTAAAATAGGTAGTTATAGGCGGTTCATGAATCATGATACGGTAGGTACGCTTGTTTTAAAACGTAGGGCATGTGTGTTTTGTTTTGTTATTCAATTCACAATGTATTTTATTTGTGTAAGTATATATAAAAAAAATATATTTACAATCACAAAACTAAATGGAAACACAAAGTAGGCAAATGTAATTAAAATGCTGGAGCCGGGCAGCCCTATCGCATGTTTACGTACCGCGCGGCTGTAGGCATTTATTTGTAAGTTACGGCCGAGTTATAATACTGTACAGATAATATTACCGTGAGTATGGTCTTGGCCCGGTTGATGGCAATAGGCTCGCCCCCTATTACATGGGACTTAAACATACCTGGCGAAATGTGGGTGTACTATAGGTGCACCTCTGCCTAACCCTTCGGGGAATATTATTTAATTATTAAAATTAAATATTATTGTTAAATTATTAATTAATATTATTTTTCAATTATTAATTATTGTTTTGACGTCTCTTGACATTTCTCGGGACCTTTGGAGGTACGAGGGACCGAGCAAACTCGCAGAGGCCCGTTAGACGTTTTTAATGACATGAGGCACCAACCGACGATTATCCCTGTATGTACTAATTTAATTATTACTATTATTATTATTCAATTACTAATCATTATACCTATAGAACAAATTATTCATTTTCAATTATTATTTTCGCTCTCCTGAAAAGTTGCAAAAATGGGTTACCGACCGAATGGCGACTATCGAGAATATGTTCGCTATTTATCACATGTATCCGGAATACCAATACAAAATATCAACCAACAAAGTAACTGGAATCCAGTTCAAATCCATTAAAAGTCAGTCCCAAACGAGCCACCGTCGACCCTCGTCCCGCGCGTGCTATTATCGTGACGTGTCACGTTGTGACGTGTCACGCTGTCACGTCCAAACTATGAGTGTCACGCAATTATACTATTTATGTGCTGTAGTGTGAACTATGGACACTTTATGTGGCGATACCATAAATGTATTCCGGTCTTACCAAGGGGTATCAGTTACTTACTGGGCTGTAGAAGTCAGTTAAGCAGTCGTTCTATGTAAAATAAAGGCTTCTGCAATCAGGCACGACGTGACAGCGTGACGCGACTCTAATAAAACAATTTCTAAGAAAACTTCACAGTAGAACAATTACCGGTGTCGTATCGCGCCTGTTTGCGGGAGTCTTGGGGGTTTTCAGCTACATCGATACTAGAAAATGCGATACATGTGTGTTTGTTCGGCGTGCCTCAGGCTTACATCCCCATGTATCTTGCTGTTTGGCTAATAGGTATTTTATAGTTTGTAATAGGAGAAGAGAAGAAAAGAAAAGAAAAGGAAAGTTACATTCCACATAATAATGTACATTAGCATGACATTAGCGTAAGAAATTTCGATATCATTGGGTGTTTAGTTTAATAATTTATTAAACACAGAATGCACCTCCGATTCTAATAAGACATTTAGATCAATAATTTAAAAAAAATATGAAGAAGTAAAAGTAAAGTTTATGTAACATGTAAAAGTTCACATGTTACATAAACTTTACTTTTACTTCTTGCCATGGGTGTTGGCAGAAACTACATAACGCCACCAGCAAAGATCATTACTGCATTCCTACTCCTTTTGCTTCGTTTAAATTCAGACATCGAGTTTTATCGCTGACTATATCTATTAGAATATTAGATTAAACGGTGAAGGAAAACATCGTGAGGAAACCGGCATGTCTTAGAACCAAAAAATTCGAAGACATCTACCAACCCGCACTGGGCCCGCGTGGTAGATTACAGCCCACTCCCTCTCACAGAGAGGAGGCCTGTGTCCCAGCAGTGGGAACATTAATAGGCTGATGATGATGCTGATTAGTTTAAATGCATATACAACAATAGTATTTTTTCTGTATCAGAAAAGACCTTTGCCCTACAAAAATAACAAACTGCCATTATTAATCCTTTATCCATTTCACATCATTGCTAGTACGAAACAAATACACAAGATAATCCACAAATAAAACAAATAAACAATGAAACAAATGCCATTTAAATCCGCCATCACAGAAAACAAATTACGATCCGCAGACGACCCATATTTCATTTAATCCCGAATCGTTCAACAGTTCATTCATTTATTCGTTCACTCAATTAATTCTCCAGTCGTTCGCTGTCAGTGGTGTTCACATTAATTTGGTAATTCGTAGCTACTTACTCAATTGGGGTTCAAAATTATAATTGGTTTATTGTGTTTTTGAATGTTAATTGATTATTTTGTTATTTCTAACTGAACGCGATTGAAATTCTTTATAATTATTATTTTAACGTGTCTGATATTTCTCGGGACTCTGGGTTCCCGGACATTTGGAAGGCATACAAGGGAAGGCATACATAGCCAACTCATAGAGGCCCGTTATATAATTATGCTTTTAATGAAATGAGACACCAACCGAGGATTATCTCCGTACGCACTATACTCGTACAAGTGCACCTAAGGACAACCCTTGGTTGGTGTACGACTATTGCAGGATACGGACACAGAGATATTGTAACTCCTTTAATTCATTTAAATACTTATAAATTATATTTTAAATATTAAAAAAAAAACCATAAATAATCTTTTAAAAATATAAAAAATAGTACCCCGTATCGGGAACAGACTCCTGGCTACCGGCGGTTAGGGCTCCAGACAGAGGAACCTCCTAACAATACGAACCGTGTCCAGAAGTACCGGTTTCTAAATCATGCCCTTGATCCAGCTGCCCAACGAGAGCCTCCTCAGGTGTTGGTTGAGGCTGTTGGCTATTAAGCCATTGGCTGACACAACTATCGGCACAATAATCGCTGACTCCACATACCATAATGTCGACAACCTAGCGAGCCAAGACATATTTGATTTACCTACAAAGATATTGAGGTTTATTTAAAAATGTTGCTTAAAGTTAAGTGACGTTCAAACATCAAAAATTTATGGTTAAACAGTCGCTAATCATGACTTAACTTTAAGCAACGTTTATAAATAAACCCTTAAGTATTAGGATAAAAAAATGCCCGAGGTAGACTGAACTGAAACTTTTGCTTTAAGCCCGTTATTAAGTACGTTTAATAACCATTGCTATCCATTTCAGATGAAGCCCAACTATGACTTATTAAAATATTACTTAAATTAAAGAAAAGAAAGACAGAAAATACGTTTATGTGCGGTAAACATGACGCAAAGAAAGAAAAAAAAACACGAATATAACAATTTGGGGGAAAATATGCGTCACATCCACGCAAAACGGCCATCGCTCAGCATAATAATTTTTTTTGTATATTTTTTAAGTTATAGTTTTTAATTATTTTTTAATTAACGCAGCATATGCTGGGGCCTTTTTGGCCTCGCACAGGTCGTTAATATCGTTCGTGGAGGAGCTCGTGGCTAAGTAATAACAAGCCGCACGGGTCGATCCATCAGGTTAAGCTACGCTTGCCGGGGTTGGTCAGTGGATGGGTGACCATCTTTACATACCGAGACTCCTCCGTGCCTCGGAAAGCACGTTAAGCCGTTGGTCCCGGCTGTCATTTGTGGATCTTTGACAGTCGTTACGAGTCGTCAGAAGCCCGAAAGTCTGACACCAGTCTTACCAAGGGGTATCGTATTACCCAGTTACTGGGTTGTGGAGGTCAGATAGGCAGTCGCTCCATGTAAAATACTGATATTCAGCTGCATCCAGTTAGACTGGAAGCCGACCCCAAGATAGTTGGGAAAAAGGCTAGGAAGATTGATTGACAGGTCGTCATTGATTTTACATCCTGTGATTAGTTCCTCACACACTGACTGAATTGTAAGTTTTTAGTAGATTCGTCTATTTTTACAATGTTTGTGAATATGTGAACACCATGTATCTACCACATAATTAATTTATCTGTCGTTTGCTCCAATTTAATTTATTTTTACTGTATACAGTAATTTTATTCTAGGTGCATCGTCTTCACATATTATAATTATATAAATAATGTACTTATACAAAATATTGTAAAACATTTTAAAAGTGTTCAGTACCTAACGGTGGAGTTTCTTGCCCATTCTTCTCCATACGAAAACTACATTTTGGAAGGGGCGGTAGAATCAATAATATATAATAACTATTATTTGTAAATTTTGACGTTCAAAAGTGCCTTCAAAGGCCTATTTGAAATAAATGCTTTGACTTTTGACTTTGACTTTGTTAATAGTTTTTAATTTTTGGTTAATACGAACTCGTTTTATTGTTAGTTTTAGATGCTCCTTTTAGTTTTATTTTTTTATTACTGTTTGTATTTCCTGTGCGTGTCCTAAATAAAATAGTTTTCTTTCTTTCTTTCTTTCATAATGCTGCGACCCTATGCGAGACAGTGCCCCAAGAAATGAATTTTTTGAAGAACTCCATAGAAAGGTGTACAGCCATACGCACGTCTATCATGGTATGGTAACAATTTGACATTGACAGCGGTTGACCGCACAAAAAACAAAGAGAGTAACACATACGAACGAAGCAAAATAAAATAAAGCTGGTAATAATCAACCGAACCGAGAACAACGTACAGTTAATGCCACTAAAAGTACTAGGACAACATAAAAGCCTCAGAACTATGACAAAACGAACACAGCGGCTATAAGTAAGCCAACACTCATTCCCTAGCGACTGAAACTTTCAGGAATCTTCAGGCTTTTACAATCCGATATATTACGCCCATTGCGAGTAACTATCCCTCGTCTAACAAAGGAATTTCCACCTTTTTTTGAAGGACAGAAGGTAGGGTTTAGTAAGAAGAGAAGGTGTGATTGTAAAAGCAGTAGAGTTTAAAATTGGGTACAATAAGTTTTGGTTCTTGCCCCTTTTACTATTTTGCAGGTAATACCCCCGGAGCTAAGGTATGAGAGATCAGCTGTTTAAATGTGGAATTCATGGTCATCATTACAACCCGATTTTCATAATTATAATATATTATAATATATATATTTTTTTATTTTATTATATCCTTACAACTACAACAATGAGATTTTTTACACAGAGTATAAGAAAATATTGCCCCTTTGGATTAGTGGTCGCAAGCGCTACTGGTGAGCATGAGGTCCTGGTTTCTATTCCCTGGTCGGGCAAAGTAAAGTCTCTTTTACTTTTGACTTGTCAATCAATCAATCTATACCTAGCCTTTTCCCCAACTATGTTGGGGTCGGCTTCCAGTCTAACCGGATGCAGCTCAATACCTGTATTTTACATGGACCGAATGCCTATCTGACCTCCACAACCCAGTTACTGGGTAATACGATACCCCTTGGTAAGACTGGTTGTCAGACTTTCGTGCTTCTGACGACCCGTAACGACTGTCAACGATCCACGAATAACAGCCGGGACCAACGGTTTAATGTGCTTTCCGAGGCACGGAGGAGTCTTAGTATGTAAAGATGGTCACCCATCAACGGACCAACCCCGGCAAGCGTAGCTTAACCTGTTGGGTCAACCCGTGCGGCTGCCATTAGCCACGAGCTTCTCGAGCAAATCTTTTGACTTGTACCACACAAAAGAGATCAAGTTTACGTTCTGTTCCTACATTTGGAAACTTTGATGTGCACATGTTCACGAAGTCTATACGCCTAGTAACACGTTATTTTACTATCTTTTACACTAGTTATTTTTCTTTAGGACCCATTATGACTTCAGGAAGAACTGGTTTAACGGCGATGAGATTGACCTCATTTTACTCAGCTTTTATGGGACTATAGACAAATAAAATGACATAGAGGATTGTTTGGAACTTTGGTAATGATAATTGTGATAGATTGTAAAATGGTTATCATCATCCTCCTGACCTTAAAGAGCGTTTACGCCGTAATCTTTTTTTGATTAACATTTGTAAAGGTATAAAAACTTAATTAAGAACATTTTTGAAATGTCTTATTTAAAAACAGATAACTGGAAAATTCTGTTTCAATGGAAAATTTAAAATCGGTCTAATTTGACTGTAACACTCACTATCTTTCGAAAATGTTCTTAACTAACTTTTTAGACCTTTGTATCCTGCTTATGCGTATGAAATTTCATTAAAATCGGTTCAGTCATTTCGAAAAACAAGGGCCTGAAAGTTTATATGAAATGTCGTACGTCGTAAACGCTTTTAACGCAGATTATTTATGATGGCACATGCTAAATGCTTATTTAAAAAGCTTTATAGAAATCGAAGCACAAACGGTGCCACAAACTGACACACACACAATAGCGGTCAAACTTATTAGTACCTCTTTCGACGGGGGTTCAAAATTACAGATTTTCATGACGACCGTTGTGTTGTGACGGCCACCGTTCTTCTAGGAATCCGAAGCTTTATGTACATAATCAGGAACGTCAAGCAGTATCGTTGCGTTCTAGCCTAAAGGGCATGGATGCCGGTGAAATTACATGCCACGAATATTAGCTTTGACGAGTGACGGAAACATTGCATTGACAACCAACGACGTATGTATAATAATATGATTGTACCTAATAGGCGTAGAATTTTGCTCAAATAAATGATGGGTTGGCAGTTTAAGTACTATGTGGTTATGTGGCCTACCCAAATGTCCTTTCTTTTGTTTTGTTATTGCTGTATCGGTTACGAAATAGTCGATTACTTCTAGCTTTTTTTTAAATCTCTTGTAAAAGTGATTCCGATAAGATATCCTATTTACAAAATAAAACAATTTAATTTAATTTCATTTCATATATTTATTAATAGCCACTCATGGACGCTATAAAATACCTACCTATATACCCATTTAAAACAGCTGTTAAATAAAATAGCACGATTAAAATAGTTAATTGTAAAACTACCTTTTAGTGCCCGCTATAAAAGTTCTAGAATAGAATAACAAAAAAATAATGAAAGTCAGTAACTTCTGTCCGTATTTAAAAGCGGGTTTAAGTAAAATGGCACCTTTTCTACCGCTGAACAAAGACACTGTTTTAATTAAACTTAAATAAAAAGCGAGTAGGAGAGTTCAGGTTTATTTTTAATGTGGTTCCGTGCGTGTGGTTGTGTTTAGTATTTTGCAATTCTCGTTTAAACAAAAACCCACTATTTAAATAATGAATTAAGACGATAGGGCCATGGCAACACGCGAAATTAAATTATTCTAACGTTTTTTCACTTTGCTGGCCAGTATCAAAATATGATTTGGGACCGTACCAAATATGTATTTACAGAATTATAATAATTGTTATTAGAATTATCAATATCTACAACTCTTTGAGTTAGAATTAACCTCAAACGTGATTTCATGAAAAAGTCATTCAACAGGATAATTTGTACTTAGAGAGTTGTATTAATGATTGTAGTTTTGTATGTATTTAGGTGTGTTACGGTCGCAAATCTTTTTTTGATTAACATTTATCTGACCTGCAAATGGAAAAAAAAACGCAAGATAATTAGAATTTCATGGGCTATCTGAGCACATCTCCCTTAAGAATTTTTACACATAACATCACGCCTATATTCCCCGAAGAGAGCAGTGGTGGCCCAGTGGACACGGCCCCGACTTACGAGTTGTAGGTCGTAGTTTCGAACCCAAGCAGGCGCTTTACTTTGTGTAAATAATTTCATCACCACTGCTCTCAAAACGATGAAGGAAAACATCGTGAGGAAACCGGCATGTCTTAGAACCAAAAATTCGAAGACAATCATGTGACATCTACCTACCGGCACTGGGCCCGCGTGGTAGATTACGGCCCACTCCCTCTCACAGATAGGAGGCTTGTGTCCCAGCAGTGGGAACATTAATAGGCTGATGATGATATTCCCCGAAGAGTTTAGCAGAGTTGTACCTATAGTACACCCTCATTTCGCCAGTTATGTTTAAGTCCCATATAATAGGGGCGACCCTGATGCTATAAACCGGGTACAAATCCAGACTCCGGGCTGCTACTAATTCGAGTATTTTGTAGACTTGATATATTAAACCAATAATTAGGTGTAACGAAGTTGAATGATCAAAGTTTCAGTTGGGATCATCAGCTTTACAACGCGTAATATAATAATATCAAGGTTTATCAAATTAGATTAAATTGATCTGATAAAATCTTAATAACTGCCTTATTGGTCGCAAGCGTTACTACTGAGCATAAGATTCTGGGTTCGATTCCCGGGTCGGGCGAAGAGATATTCGGTTTTTCCATTTAGATTTTCTCAGCAGCCCGGAGTCTGGATTTGCGCCCGGTTAATGGTAAAAGGCAAGCCCCCTAATACATGGGACTTAAACATAACTGGCGAAATGTGGGTACACTTCTGTCTAAGCCTTCGGAGAATACTTCAGGGTTACATGGTTTTATTCATACTTTTCTATCGAAAACACAAACTGCACAGCCATTTTGCCCTTTTCAATTACGATAGGCCATCAGTTTTCTAACCAAAGGTTGTATAACCCGGTAGTTATGCCAAGTTCCGATTGGCTGGCGACGGTGTGCAAGCCAATTAAAAAGCGAGTTATAAAAACGGAATCAGCTTTGTTTATCCACTTATTTTACTTTCTGTGCCTGTTCTGCGAAGTTAATGCGTTAGTCTTGGTCTTATTAATGGTACGTAACGACTTTGCCACCTTTTAAATAAATAGTGCATTTATTTTATCAAAGAACCGTAAAATTGGTGGTCAAAAAAGTTGTATACTTACATTCGAATTAGCCACTCTATATACTTACTTTAAAACATCCACACCCTGTTGTTTGTAGTTTTGACGTATACCTGCCGAGACACTTAGGGTAAATTTAATTTAAAAGTATTATTATATTATACAGATTATTAAAGTGAAAACTTCTTTAGCGGTTTTGTGCACTTTTTTTGGGATGGGTAAAGATTGTTAATATGTGACCGTAAGATCCGTTGCCAAGCAACAGACAAAATAAATAGTCTTTGACATTAAAAAGTAAAAATTGCGAGGTAAGAAATTTTACCCATATTGATGGGTAAAAAAAAGCAGTCAAAACATACTTCAAAATTGTTTATTTTTTGCCGGCACTCCCGGAGTGCGAATCGTTGTTTTTTTTTTTGTAAATATTCATTTTTTTATTAGCGACTTTCTGCAACCAACTTCCGGTACTATAAATACCGTCTCCGGTTAGCGAACGAAAGTCGATTGCAAACTAGATTTAATAAAATATCTTGTTACCGGAAGTTGCTTGGCACGCCAACTATTTGCAGTTTTTAGATGTAAAAAGGTAAAAGCACATGTCAATGATTTTTTAATTATTTCGATGTAGAATAAAGAGCTATAACGATAAACTGCTCGTTTAGTCCTAAGTAATATTATCAATGCGAAAGTGAGTTTGTTTGTTTGTTTGTTACGTGTTCACGCTAAAACGGCTAAGCGTATTTGGGTGAAATTTGGCACATGGGTAGACCATGACCTGATGAAGGGCATAGGCTACTTTTCATCCTGAATTGCAACCGAAGTCGCGCGCAACAGCTAGTTTTTTATAAAAGTAACTTTTTCTATCCATTTTTTTTACAAACGACTGAATAACCCTACCTTTTGTCAGTTTACCATTTATAGAAGTGAGGGTACATTTAAATTGAATTTAGCAATACAACATAAAAGCTGTTCACCCCCATAATAGACATAGTGCAGGCATTGAAATACCCTACCATAATGAGGTACAACATAACGAAAGGGTTTTTCTATTTACCGCTTTGTGTACGGACCCCTAAAAGGGTTGGGTATCATTTGGCCACAACCCTTATAAATCAGAAGGCTTATTACTCTTAATCTCGTACTAATTAATTTTTGTAGGGATGAAATTATGAAAGAATGCCGCGCGGTTTCGTTGTTAGAGTGATGAATATTATCTGATGTAGGGTAGTTCGGGGGTGAAACTTAAGTGGGGATTTGTTAAAATACAAAACCCATTTTTTACAAGAGTTTTTTGCCCGTTCTTCTCCTTAGAGATCTACGTTTTGAAATGGGACTTACTCACCGACTCTTTGACCGTTCAAAAGTGACTGTAAATGGTTTTAATTTCCACATTATCACCAATAGTTTAATTCCATAAAACATTTACCATAAAACCAATTATGTTTCACGATAAATAAATTAGTTACCACATTGCCCACGAATACAACAAGCAGTTTTAGGCGACCACTTACCACAAACGGTCGGGCAGTTGACATAATTGAAACACGATGGATTTAATTAATTGAACCGCTAATTGGTACAATATTAACAGAACAGTGGTAAGCAAAGATATGGGTAATTGGATTAGAGAGAGTGTTAATTAATTTGGTAGATAAGATAGTCAGGCGTCAATGTGGTTGTTCTTGGATGTGTTATAATGTGGATTAATGATCAAATTATCATCAAGCTTCTGTCTTTATTCCCAATTATTTGGTCAGCACAGTGGTGAGGGTCGATCCATCAGGTTAAGCTATGCTTGCCGGGGTTGATCCGTGGACGAGTGACCATCTTTACATACCGAGACTCCTCCGTGCCTCGGAAAGCACGTTAAGCCGTTGGTCGCGGCTGTGTGGCTGTGGATCTTTGACAGTCGTTACGGGTCGTCAGAACTCCGAAAGTCTAATAATCAGTCTTACCAAGGAGTATCGTATTACCCAGTTACTGGGTTGTGGAGGTCAGACAGGCAGTCGCTTCATGTAAAATACTGGTATTCAGCTGCATCCGGTTAGACTGGAAGCGGACCCCACCATAGTTGGAAAAAGGCTTGGCAGATGATGATGGTTCTGATTTTCTGTCAGATTATTCAACAAGCAATACATTAACGTAATAGTGTTTTAATTTTTTTCTCCAATCAATAGATTTTTTGTAAATACATAATTGCTTCATATTTTGTAATCAATTACCAGCGTTGTGTTCTCTTTCTTTTCTCTGCAGTCCGACAGTGACCGCACTTTAGCTGTTGTAAGCCTCTTAAGCGGAGCTAATTTAATTAGCTAGCATAACTGCGCACACGTATACCAGACGAGTACCAATATCATACAACAACAAATAAAGCAAAATATAAATAACTTGATAGTTTTTTTTTGTTTACGAACATCGTAAACAAAAAAAAAGTATCAAATATATTCAAATTTCAAGTTACGCGGTCGTTAATCCCAAAAAAAAACATCAAATAATTTTTTTGTTAACTTATCTTTAAAATAAAGAAATAAAGACTGTATAACGTTTATTTGGACAAAGTTTGTGAAATACAAAATAATTAGTGAAAATAAAATTATAAATAATATTACAATAGTGAAATTATCTGCAGTTATAAAAATTTCTTTACTACAGTTTTTCTGAACTCGTACTTAAAATTACTATACAACCAGCGATCACTGACTCCCAAAAAAATAAACATCTAATCATTTCTTTATTGTTGGAACGAAGTTCCCTTTCGCGCGTTGCGAAAAGGGGGCAAGACGGAAAAAATTGGGACCAAAAGTTGTAACGACACTTTTTATTTTTTATTATAACGCCATCTGTGAGCGACCACAGGTACTAATTAGTGGCATGCCTTTGTGAGGTTCATTCCATAACTTCGTTCCATCCGGGTATCCCTTGACACCTCTCAGCTTTTTTAAGCTATTGCATAGCTTCTATCGCGGGCCTTGAGCGTGGAGACCTAATCCAGAAATTCCGTAACGAAAATACCTGAACCCTAAGGAGAGTGTTTTGTATTGAAAATTATGTTTTACTGTTTGACAACAAAGTTCAAATTTACTTAGACGAATGATCAACGAGAGTGTTGTATTGAAAATTATGTTTTACTGTTTGACAACAAAGTTCAAATTTACTTAGACGAATGATACGAGAGTGTTGTATTGAAAATTATGTTTAACTGTTTGACAATAAAGTTCAAATTTACTTAGACGAATGATACGAGAGTGTTGTATTGAAAATTATGTTTAACTGTTTGACAATAAAGTTCAAATTTACTTAGACGAATGATCCTTGACTATTAATAGTTAAATTAAAACCTTTTTATTAGTTTGATGTTCCCATTACGTTGTGTCAAGTTTAAAAAACTATAAATGTGAATAACAGTTCCTGTCAATGTCACCATTGCTTTTTCTTGTATTCGGGTTAATATTTTACAATTGCATAAGTTGATAAAAAATACTATGCAATAGCTTTGCCGCGGCAGTCCCCGAGTGCCACACGTCTTTTTTTTTATCGTGTTTAGAAACCAATCACGTCTGTCGAGTTTTGCTAGCTAATTTAATTTGAACCTGTATTATCACCACCAGTGGAGGCTATTTCAAAGATCCACCAAGCCACCAACTAACTATGAGAGCTACAAATGTCATATAAATAGTAGTCATTAAAAGCTCATTAGGTCTGCTGAAAACCGTAAATCGTTTAGAAATGCAAATTTTATAAGTAATGCACTCACTATTACGTGGTCTGCAGTCGTCTGTAGGGGGCATATGAATTGGGTAGAACTGCCATCTAATTGGTTTACACATTTTCATAAATGATATTTTAGACTAATCTGTTACATTTTGACAGTTCAAAAACATTATATGCGTCATTTATGTTGAGCAGATTTTTTTTCGAACTTATGAAGCAATGGATTTGCAATCTGTTTCAAAATGATTCAGTTTGTGATTGATCGTGTACTACGCAATTATGGTGCGGGGAATGTGAATTGGGTAGATCTGCTAAGTACCTAATTACGCAACACATTTTCGTAAATGATTCCGACCAATCTGTTTCATTTTGACAGTTCAACAACATTCATTGCATTATTTACGTTATTGAGTAGATCTTTTTTACGAACTTATGAAGCAATGTATTAGCAATCTGTTCCAATTTTATTTAAATTCGACTCGATTGATCGTGTATTACGTAATTAGGGTACTGGAAATGTGAATTGGGTAGAATACTCGTATGTAAGTTAAAATTAGTTGGGTATAGATTGGGATTGGTTGGTTGGGTTGACAGATTTTGTTTTATTTTGATAGAGCGGCCGTAAATGTTGCTGTAGCCCAGGGTTTCAAGTTCAATGTCTAGGTATGAAAAAATTACTTTGTGTAGAAATACACACAATTTCTGCAGAAATTGTTCGTACAGACCCAGGGTTAGAAGAATGACTCCTTAAGTGTTACCCATTAAGGTCCGTTTTGCATAAAACCTCTGATTATAGAACAACATAGTCTATGTAAACGGTGAAGGAAAACATCGTGAGGAAACCGGCATGTCTTAGAACCAAAAAATTCGAAGACATGTGACATCTACCAACCCGCACTGGGCCCGCGTGGTATATTACGGCTCACTCCCTCTCAGGAGGCCTGGTCCCAGCAGTGGGAACATTAATAGGCTGATTATAGTCCATGAAACGGAGGAGGGTATATGTCTCTCGTTATTATCAGAGATATTTTAACTACTGTGGGCGTACTGTGGATAGTGTTGGTTGTTGCGCAATAGAAAAACCGTTTGCAGTTCAGTCAAATTATAATTTACTATCAAATTAATCACACACGACACAACTATTCGGAATGCACGACAGTTTCTAAACGTGTTCACTGCTTGACCGCCACCCATGAATTCTGCTTAGCACCAGCCGGTGCGGGCGTTATGTTGTAGACTCTGTCAAGAACCGCTAGGCAACACTGGCGTCCCTATTAGTCAACTCAGTAACGTATTTCTGAAATATGGATACATATTTCAGAAATACGTTACTGAGTTGACTGTCACTAATGAGACACAATAAAATTTTAATTGTTATCGAACTGCATCAGTCTTTCGGACGGTTGAGCTCTACCAATCATGAAATAGCCCTTTTCAGTTGAATCTTAAAAAGAGCTTTCAAACTGATAAAAGTACGTACAGACTCATATTCATTGCTCGCAAGTGTATTTATAGCAACGAGAGAAATAATGATGCAGCTGAATTCCAATATTTAACATGGAGTGACTGCCTTTCTGACCTCTACAACCCAGTAACTGGGTAATACGATACCCCTTGGTAAGACTGGTTGTCAGACTTTTGGGCCTCTACCCGTAACGACTGTCAAAGATCTTCGAATGACAGCCAAGACCAACGGCTTAACGTGCTTTTCGAGGCACGGAGGAGTCTCGTTATGAATAATAAAAAAAGAAAAAAAGAAGAAAACAGATCTACAATCACGGAACAGAAATAGCAACGCAACGCTACTAATCAGTTTAATCGCCTATCTAAATCATACCCTTTTATCCAAATATCCTGCAACTCCCAAGCGACATAGTCTTCCTACCAAAGCACCGTTCCCTCACATTGGTATTCGAAGTCGTTTCATTCTTCGTATCGTTACATATCTCTTGAATGGACATCGCTTCAAATTGAAATAAATTGTAATTTACAATTTTACCTTCTCAACTTGGTATATTAAAATAATGTATACGAAAATATCAACTTATACCTTATCATCATCACTACATAATTATAAAACAAAGTCGCTTCCCGCTGTCTGTCCCTATGTATGCTTAGATCTTTAAAACTACGCAACGGATTTTGATGTGGTTTTCAATAGATAGAATGATTCAAGAGGAAGGTTTATATGTATAATATAGTAAGCTATAATTTCAAAATTTATCACGCAGGCGAAGCCGCTGGCGGAAGCTTGTATGAAGCTTGTATGTGTAATACTATGTATTCACAATCTCAAATGTGGCGTCGAAAAGTTCATCTGCATCGCTTGCCACTGGTAATGTATCCAAGAGACTGGCGTCATTGCCGCGTTGTATGACAATGCTTAGCGTCTGGCCACCCTCTGGGTCATTGGAAGTGTCAACCAGCCGTTTCGAGATTTCAAGAAATTGTAATAGCTCATTTACATGCAGATATCCATATCCATACTAATATTATAGACACGGAAAAAACGTAACGGCTAGAAATAAACAAGTTATTGTTATTTACAACCAAGCGACTCGGTTCTGAGAGAGCCTGCAAAGTTTGTTGCTAGAATTGAACAAGTGAACTTGGTTAATATTACTTGCTTGTTTGGTGTTAACAAAGCTGTATTGAACGTTTTAAATAAGTCTTGGTTATTTGTAGCCGTATAATTCGTATAATTTTTTGCCAAGCCAAATTGGTACTTTGCTAGTCATTTATTTTTTCAGTGGATGCAAAAATAAGTATATATGTCTGTTACCTTTTCACGCCTTAACGGCTGAACAGATTTGGATGTTTGGCACACGGATAGGCCATGACCTGTGTTAGGACATAGGATTGATGTCCTAGTAGTATGTTCCCGTGGGATAATTACCGACCTTCACGCGGGCGAAGCAAAGCGCCACTCCTTTAAAAAAATATGACTTAGAAGTTCTCAGTCACGAGATAATATTTTTAGAGATTCCTTCTCAGTGAGAAGAAACTATGAATATCGGCTAGTAAAGACCCTCGGTAACTGTGTCTAGAATTTTCTAATACCTTTTATAAAGTTTCATATTGAGACACGAAGCAACACAATTCGATCTAAAGACACACACACCCCTTTCACCACACACATTCCACACACACACACACACACACACACACACACCTTTATACCACATACCTCCACCACACACACCACACACCACATTCCTTCCACACACACACTCACACACCACACCACAAACCTTTCCACGTTCCACCCACCACCACCACACGCTCCACACACACACACACCCACATTCCTTTACCACTTTACAGAATTATAATCATCAGAATCAGCAATACAACTCCTTAAGTTAAAATTAGCTTCAAATGCCATAATTACATAAAATAGTCATTCAATAGGGTAATATGAAATTAGTGAGTTGTAGGTATTGGTTATTTTTATTATAATTCTATAAATAAACATTTGATACGGTCGCGAATCATAATATTTAGATCAACATTCAACCTGATACTGACCTGCAAATTGCAAAAAACGGAAGAAAATAATTATGAATTTCGCGGGCCACTCTGACGCTTTCGCCTTGTTAAGCTAACCCGACGTCCTCATTGTTAGAGAAAAGGTTGATATTCAAGTACTTAAGTCTTAAATCCAACCCTAACATAACTTGAGAAAGATTAAACTATTCATCAATCTAGCTTTACATTCGACTAATCTAAAATCGTATGCAAAACCTTCTGAAGACAAACTAACGACACAAACTTTAAGTCTTGATAAATATAGGGTGGCGCAAAACTAATGACCCAGAAGAAGTCGATCGCTTTTTAAAAATCGCTTTTTTGTTGTTTTGTTATAAAAATATTTAGTTTAAAAAAAGTCTTCATAAACACACATACACACACACACACACACACACACACACACACCCACACCCACATATATATAGATATTATTATTTCCTTTATTTCATCTATATGTCATTTACCTTTTTAAATCCTAACTAATATTATAAATGCTAAAGTGAGTTTGTTTGTTTGTTACGCTTTCACGCTAAAACGGCTGAACAGATTTAGATGAAATTTGGTACATGGGTAGACCATGACCTAGATTAGGACATAGAATACTTTCTTATCTCGATATTCCCACGGGATTGAGACGTATACTTCTTATTTGTTAAACCGCGGGGTGTAGCTAGAATTTTTATAAAAAAAAAAAAAAAAATTTGAAGACTTTCTACTTCTTAGCTTTTTAAATTATGTAAATATTATCTTGGAAATTCAAATAAAACTCATGATTGAAAATCACCGTTTAGTTATAGAAAAGCTTGTCACTTCTTTTATACCCAATGATTAATTCAAATATCGTGGAGCGCTTTTTGAATAACATTGTCATCCGAATTACATTACACTTACAAAGTTTCATTTTGATACGACAGTCAAGGTCGTCAAACACTTTGAAGATAATAAAAAATATATAATAATATTATCTTCGACATATCGCTCACCGTACAATTTAATGGGCCATCAATTTTGGTACTCTTCTAAAATATTAGCATTCCAATTTTAGCTAGAATTTCCATTCAATTTTCCAACCCTCATTGCAAAAATAGTAACCCTTAGCCCGATAGATGGCGTTGTACTTTAACGGTGAGAAGTCTGAATCGCGCTATGGTTTCGTTACATCATCCCTCAGATAAGGTAGCCTGAATTTACGACTATTTTAATAAGTTACCGCTGGAAGAACATGACAACAGTGTAACTACAGTGAAAGTGCGCGTAAATCGTCCATTGCATCGTGTGCAATCATGCACCATGTGATATGATGCACTTACGAAATAAAATTATTTTTGAAAAATCGTGAATTCGCTCACGATTTTATAAGCTATTGTTTTAAAGCTTGACATATTTGAAAGAAGCTCTCATTTTTGAAAATGGAATTTTTAATCATAACGACTTGTCATTTGTAAAGTACACAAATGTGCGCTATAAAGAACGCGGAATAATAAGGATGATGCCTGTCAAAAAAAAATCTATTGTCCGTCAGACAGATAATAACAAAATATTAGACTCGTATTTTTTGCTATATCATAAAAACAATTATTACTTGTATACAACGCAATTAAAGTTGGGGAGTGGGGGTTGCTACGTCAAACACAAGAAAGTATAGTATCTACATACTCGTGACGTCTTAGCGCATTTTAACTCGATGTATTGACGTTATCTTTTGATAGCGTGAACAAAGAAAAAATACGTGTACGTTATGTTTTCATAACTTACACGAGCCAAAAAAATTTTTTTTTGTCATCGGCCCTATTGTATAATTTTCTTTTTACCAATATTTCCCGACCGCTTAATCTCGATTTGCAGTTGCCCGCAAGATCGCCAGAAGTGACACCTGCAGACTTTTTTCTATGGGGTTTTCTAAAGTCACGCGTTTATGTGAACAAGCCACAGACCTTGACTGCCTTAAAAGCGAACATCGTAATAGAAGTAGCGAAGAAAAGTAATACAAAATGCTCTAAAACACGCTCAAATGTGCGTCAATTCTGGAGGCGGCCACTTAAACAAAACAATATTATCTTTTTGACTACAGAACAAAATTATATTTTATTACGTTAAAAAACGTTGGAACCATCTGACGGCCAACTCTAGCACCGCGCGCGCTCATTGGTGAAATCAAATAGCGCGCGATTCCCCGACTTCCTGTTACACACTTCCGTCGCTTTTTACGAAATCACTCTTACAGAATGGAGAAAAGCTAGAGTAAAGAAGTTATACTCCGAAAGTATTATTGCCATAGAAAATACATTTTTGCGCCACCCTATAGTAAATTCAACAACAAAATGATGGAACTTGAAAATCTGAGCATTTTGGAGACAATAGGAATATAACACTATAGTGGAATTTAAACCCATTGTAGTAGGTTTAACCGCTGCCGTAAATTAGGAGGTCTATTCAACTAAATCTGGAGGCTTAAGGCCTCCCTTTTGTGCTAAAAATGTGTATATATAGTTGGGTGGAGGACTAGTTTTTGTGTCCAGGACTTGTCTGAAATGTCGGTTACATGAAAAACTTTGGTTTTTGGTGTTCATTTGTCTTGAGAGATCATTTTTAGGAGTTTTATGCTCGATGAGATTTCCGATCGGGAAAAAGACTAACTTCTATACAAACTTTTATCCCTTATTTAACCCCTTTAGGGAATGAATTTACAAATTTCCTTTAAATAATTATAATTAAGGTATTTTATTAATAGCTAGAATAATAGATGGTCCATTTTGAATAATATATCTTTAACTGAATCCTCTACTAAATCATCTACAAAATAGACAAAGATTTAACCATTCCCTCTCTATCCCATGTCATATACAAAGCCAATGTAGGTAACTCATGATAAACATACAGACCTATAACACTTAGCACTACATTTGCACACATGAATACAATTGCTACTGTCCTTTATACCTAACTTAATCTCATCTGTAAATACTTTAAGGGACTAATAACGGGCTTTGTTCAGCAGAATAAATAATGATTTACTTGTGTTCCTTTTTAGACTGAAATAAACTAAAAATGGTCTAAGGCCATAGTATCCAAACAACCTATGAACCTGAACCTGACTTGATAGCCGTACGTCTTTTTCGGGTGACCACTGAAAATCAGCGCTGTGCTGTCTTCGGTCTTGTCACAGTCATAACGTGCAGCTGCCGACTATTTATGTTCTTTATTTTGTTGAATATTGTCTCTTTATATGCACGTGTTTCTGTGATAAGTAAACCTATTTTTCTTTCTTGTCTATGTAGTAAAAAAGCCATCTCTGTATAATACACAATGCATAATCAGCCTGTAATGTTTCCACTGCTAGGATACAAGCCTCCTCTTTGTGTACGTGTCTTAGGTTTTTTGGTTCTAGGACATGCCGGTTTCCTTACGATATTTTCCTTCATCATTTAGAGAGCAGTGGTGATGAATTAATTTACACAAAGTAAAGCGCCTGTCTGGGTTCGAATCTCCGACCTACAACTCGTAAGTCGCGGCCGTTACCACTGGCCCACCACATAAAAAAGAGTATTCTATTCTATACAATGTATACTTAGGTACAACACCATGTTGGTTTTTTCCATAGAATAGAGTACCTAAGGGTCGTGCCACACCTGCCGAACGTTCCGCGGCGGAACGGTCCGTCGCGTCATGTTTGCTTGCATTTCTATGGACGTAACGTTCGGCTGATGTGTCATAGGTAACTTTAAAAACATTAGGAGCGTATTCAACCGAACGTTCCGCCGCGGAACGTTCGGCAGATATGGCGCGACCCTAAGAACTTCAAACCTACACCCAGAGTAGAGAAAAAGGTACTTAGTCTGAAATTACACTTTACTAAACAAGTATTATGCCGCTAGAGAGTTCGAAATTTCCGACCCTCAAATCAGCTAAAAACTTAGCGAAAGAAACTTCGTTCCAACCGGGTGGGTGTCCCACGGGGCGCGACCCTACCGACTTTTTTAAATTTAATTCGTTAATCATCGTTTGGATCGCTATTTTAACTCTTTTATCATTCTTTTATACTTTCGACATTGCGTGTAGCTTATACCTTTACTTTAAAATTTTGAAGTGAAAACATCTTTAGCGGCGTTGTGCACTTTTTTTGGGATGGGTAAAAAATTTTAAACTCGCGTCAGGACACGTGATGATGTGACCGTAAGATTCGTTGCCTAGCAACCGACAAAGAAATAAATAGTCTTTGACATTACGTAAAGATTGCGAGGTAAGAAATTTTACCCATATTGATGGGTAAAACAAAGCAGACAAAACATACTTCATGAAAAGTGTTTAAATAAATTGATTGTTTTTGTTAGACTATATTTTGAAAATAAATAAATGTACTACCTACTACTACTAATGAATATTGTATTTAACCACATTCATTATAGTTTTCACTTCTGCAGGCACTCCCGGAGTGCAACCGGTTGTTTTTTTTTATGTGTAACATGTTTCCTCTCGCGCTCCTGCAATCAAAATCTAAAACTAAAAAATCTAAAACTAAAAAAATCTAAAGAATCAAATCTATGGGACGGAAGTGTGTCACAAATTGGTCAATAATAAATTAGACAGTGACAATTTAGTAGAGTGTATTGGACTAAAAATACCTTACAAAATTCCCAGATATCCCGTTACGAATGTATTCCACACTCAACCATCCAAGACAAATATTGGGGTAAACGTAGAGAGATGAATTATTTGATAAAACTGTACCAGATGTCGACCTATACCATGATTCCATAAAAGTCTTTAAAGCCAAAATACAAGAGTCCCGAAAAAGGCAATTTGATCATATAATAAGTTAGTATATTTTGGTAACTCTCCACCTCTTTATATTTTATTTTATATTAGAAACTACCTACACCTTTAAGATCTCATTTTTATTTCAGTTTTTGTTATGTCTTTGGTCTTAAGTAAGTGGGCAAAATTGTAATATTGTTCGTGTTATAATTTTATTTTTCTATATGTTATTATATTAATCTTAAGTTTTAGAAGTATTCTGCCATAATTTCCAAATTTTTTATTCTAGTGCCTTTAGTTTTAAGTATTATTATGTGTGTTCACTTATTTCTGTGATTGCTGGTTATCCTGTAATTGGCGACTGTATAAGTCCGAGGCTATTGTTACAGTACTTAAGATATGTTATATACAGAAGCTGTTGGTGTCCCTACCTTTATAAATAAATAAATAAATTGTCTATCTTGCAATTACAATTAATTATTTTAATTGTTAATTGCAATTAAATCTGGCAATTTAATTGTAATTGTTTCCACAATTAACGTTTGCCCAACACTGGCTCAGTGCTAGAGTTGGCTATCAGAAACGACCTTGACGAGGCCCCTTTGATGTTGCTTATTAGGTGGAGCGGAGTGATGGGTTTTCGAGGACAGCGGGTTGGGGCACGAAACTTGATGAGACTTTGTAACTGTGGACAGTCTATTTGCTTTCTGAGGAGTTTGTACAGAAACAGGGCATCTATAACTTATCTGCGAGTCGATAACGAGAGCATCTTGTAAGTTTGCAGACAGGACACATAGAAGCCCAGCTGCTTGCTTTTAAATTCCCTTTGGAAAAAGCAAGGTGCCACAGAAATCGTTTCTGGACCCTATCTAAGAGAAGTTTAACTTTTTATGAGTGGCGTAATGTGGTCAAGCCAAAAGAGACTCAGCTCAGCATAATGTCAGATTATTACTGGTTGCTTAAAACCGACCCCGTTGCGTATGCTGTATCCACTGGCTGGCATCGCGCCTCCAGAAATCCGTAGGACTATAGCCAGCCGCATCGAGAGAGCGAAGTTACAAGATGACTCACGTCATCCAATGCACAACTTTAAACCAGTGCCGCAGAGGCTTAAAAGCCGCAAAAATTTTATTGGGTACGTGAGTCCAGCCGATGGTAACCCCTCCACAGCAAAATGTGATCTTTGGCAAGAACTGTTTAAGCCCCCTGATTTCTTCATTGAACCATCAGAGAGCCTCCCATCCGGACACAAGTTACCGAGGCCTACTTAGAAAACCTTAAATAGTCTTCGTGCCCAAGTAGGTCGTAGCAAGGATAACCTCCACAAGTGGGGGTTCATGGACGGCTCAGACCTCCGGTGTGTATGCGGCGTCTCTCCACAGACAATGGCTCACCTCCCATCTTGCCCCGCATGCCCTGTCACCTGCACACGGGAGGACCTAATGGCAGCGTCAGTGAACGGTATCCGCGTTGCTGAGTTTTGGGCCAAACAAAAAAACTCAGAAAAATTATGTATTTTATTTCGTTTTTATTTTTGCCATCGACACGCTAAGAAGAATGTCAGATGACAACATAATGTAGTAAAAAATTTAGTAAAAAACAGTATTTAATTTACCTAAAACGCTTGAATATTTTAGACCAGTACCTAGGTACTTACTCTGCGTTGTAAAAAAACATCTTAAGCCGCTTAGAAACAGTGTTGTGGTATTTTTATAACAAGTCATAAGTACATTAAGTACTAAATAAGTAAGTAACAAGAGAAAAGCTCTTAGTAATTATGTAGGATCGCTACCTTTTTGGTATTTGCGGTTTCCGACAGTGGTTAGGTTCTTATCTATGTTCTCCCATATTTAGAAACGTTGCTTAAAGTTAAGTGCTTAATAATATTAATGAGCTTTTTTTTTGGTTGGGAAGTCATTAAGCCTCCCTTTCTGTGCGGAGCGGGAGGGCGTGTCAAACTCTTACTGACTAAAACCCACCCGTGTTCCTTCAGTTGCCTGTACGTTGCCAGGGGCCACGGTAACCCTTTAGGACTTTCCGCAACCCCGGCAGGCATCGGCCCTAGCGGACCCCGTCAGTTGTGCTGACATCTCTTTGCGGCGTGCGTGGATCACAACGCGCCGTTGACCTGGGCCTGGTCCTTATCGGACGGCGAGCTACCCATTGCTCTCCGTCCGCAAGCCCGCGCCTTTGGTGTCTGGAATTCCAGCCCAGGGCTTGTGGCTAAGTAATATCAGCCGTACGGGTCGATCGGTCAGGTTAAGCTACACTTGCCGACGTTGGTTCAAGGATGGGTAACCATTCATAACAATCGAAACCACACCGCGCTGTCAATCGTAAATCTTGAACAGTCGTTATGGGTAATCAGAAGCCCGAAAGTCTGACAATTACTAGTCTTACCAAGAGGTATCGTGTTACCGCTGGGTAACACGATACCTCTTGGTAAGACTAGTAATTGTCAGAACATGGTTGTCAAGCGCGATGAGCAATGGTGGCCCAGTGGTCACGGCCCCGACTTACGAGTTGTAGGTCGTGGGTTCGAACCCAAGCAGGCGCTTTACTTTGTGTAAATTAATTTCATCACCACTGCTCTCAAAACGGTGAAGGACAACATCGTGAGGAAACCGGCATGTCTTAGAACCAAAAATTCGAAGACATGTGACATCTACCTACCCGCACTGGGCCCGCGTGGTAGATTACTGTCCACTCCCTCTCAGAGGGAGGAGGCCTGTGTCCCAGCAGTGGGAGCATTAATAGGCTTATTATGTATATTATGTTATGTATGTATGGTTGTCAAGGTCAGACAGGCAGTCTCTTCTTGTAAAATACTTGTATTCAGCTGCATACGGTTAGACTGGAAGCCGACCCCAACGTAGTTGGGAAAAGGCTAGGCTAATAATGCTTAAAGTTAAGTAAGTATCTATAAAGCTAAGTTAATGATAAGCATCTGCTTTACCATAATTTTTTTGACGTTTAAATGTCTCTTAACTTAAAGTAATGTTTATAAACAATGAGAATTATAGCTAAGTGTATTAACAATTTAACAAAAGTAACTTTATAAAGCGGACTTCAGTGGAAAAGCGTAAAGAAGACGCTCTAAAAAAATAACGTTGTAAGTTACTATAACAATCTTATAAATTGATCAATTCCTTGATTTTTTAAATCCTTAACACGTTCAGTGCCGGTAAGGTAAGGTAACACTCAAGTCGCATATGGGATGCCGGTAGCCCTTACGGAGGGCACATTTTAAATGTAGGTTTTTCTTAGCTGCGCGACATTATAAATTGTGAAACTAAAATCTGTTGTATATTTTAAAAAGGTTTCAATGCTAATGCCGGCGACACTCCTCGAAGGTTAACTTTAGCTGAAACGTTATGCCTCCTGGAGACAACTTGCAATATGAATGGCGGCATGGCGTATGAGCTCTATGAAAATGGGTGGAGTTGAAACTGTTAAACCTCACTTCAGCCCTTAATTTAAAAAGCATGTTCCTCAACTCAAACGTTTAAAAGAAAAACAAGTTGTATTTTCAGAATAAAAAAATGCTTACAAAAAAAATCAGCTCCAATTTTACATAGTTCACTTATTTGAAGCGCAAGCTTAGCACGCACCTCCCACTTACACCACAACCCTTAGGCCTCACTTCAGCCCATAATTTAAAAAGCATGTTCCTCAACTCGAACGTTTCAATCTTCCTAGCCTTTTTCCCAACTATCTTGGGGTCGGCTTCCAGTCTTACCGGTTGCAGCTGAATACCAGTATATTACATGGAGCGACTGCCTATCTGACCTCCACAACCCTGTAACTGGGTAATACGATACCCCTTGGTAAGACTGGTGTCAGACTTTCGGGCTTCTGACGACTCGTAACGACTGTCAAAGATCCACAAATGACAGCCGGGACCAACGGCTTAACGTGCTTTCCGAGGCACGGAGGAGTCTCGGTATGTGAAGATGGTCACCCATCCACTGACCAACCCTGGCAAGCGTAGCTTAACCTGATAGATCGACCCGTGCGGCTTGTTATTACTTAGCCACGAGCTCTTCAACGAGCTCCAACGTTTAAAAGAAAAAAAAAAACATGCGATGGAAGTGAAAACTAAGTAACGCCATCTAACGAAAATGTCAGTTATTTATGTGGCTTGCTGTCAGTACAAGAACGAAAGCTGTAGCTCCATTCAAACAATTCCAAAAATAAAACAGAGTGTACTGTCAATTCTACTCTCCCTCCGTCTTACGCATTTTCGATCAGGTCACGTGACGTCTGACGCGTGTTTAAAATTATCAACACGTATATCCCATCCCAAAAAATGCTCAACGCGCCTTAAGGTATTTGCACACAGTGGGCGTGGCGGGACGGGACGGCGACGGGGCGCAGGCGTGATGGCAGCGGTCACACTGCGGGCGCGATCATGTCCCGTCCCGCCGCGAATTGAGAGAGAAAGTTTTCACTTCAAAAAAGTCCTATTTTCAGAACAAAAAACATAAAAAAACCAGCTCTAATTTTACATAATTCAATTATTTAAATAGCTTAGCACGCACCTCCCAACTTACACCAACAATTTAGCACGAAGGTGGCTTATTAAATTACCTATTCGTCCATGCAAATGTAGCTTGACAAAGAGCCTTTGATCCACGCAACATTATTAGCCCCCACTTTCGTTGGAAAACAGGGGTGGCTCGAGAGAGAAAATAATTTTATTTGATGTTTTTTCGCCAGTCGGGTCATCGAGGGCTTATGTTTTGGTTTAGGGTGGAACCGGACTGCGGTTAATCGAGGACGAATGTGGTTTTAAAATATATTTTTATGTCACAAAATATCCCAGATGTCGTCGATCGACCACGGTCGGTTTGCACCCTTAGGCCCACGTAAGCACGTGTTACAAACACGAATTACCAATGAGTAGCCAGAATGTCACAGCACTAGTATTTCAAAAGTGGTCCGTATACGACCCGACTTACTAACGTGTTATTAACTAGGTTGTGAGTGGTTGTGTCGAGTACGGACCGCTATATCACGGCAAACTGACACTTAGCAACTATTTCCCTGTCTTTAAATGAAGCCTCCAACCGAACATTATTTTACTAAAAGAAGTAACTTAACTTTTATTTATCCATAACCCAGTTGCACAAACAATAATACCCCATTATGTATTGGATCATTAATGCTAATGATTTCATTAATTTCATCAAAGAACCATTAAAATCGAGTCTTTAGTTTTTTTCTGCAACAAGTTAATCGAAGAGTAGTATTTAATGACAGCTTTAAAAGTTAAAATTCGTTTCTGCAACCGTCTGAATGTGAAAAACTTTAACATTTATCTTCTCCATTTTAAACATTAGTTTTGCCAACCCTATCCATAAGAGTAATGTACGCAACTACGTACACTCGCGTACAACGTACCGATGTAAGGTACAGTCGAGTACAGTACAATTAAACACACAAATAACATTACACGGCACTAGTTACATATTTCAGTCGGGCCTGTATTTTTAAACTGTCGTCAACTGTATTTGCCTTGTTGTACTGAGTGTGCTGACGGTGTGAGATAAAAAAGGTTCGACCTTTTTGAAGTAAAAACTAAGGAAACTCGCAAAATTAAAGTTTTCTTGCGTTTTTTGCAATTGGCAGGTCAGTGTCAGGTTGTATGTAAATCAAAATAAGATTCGCAAAATTTACAAAATTACAATTATTTAAATCATTAATACCACTCTAAGTTTAAAGTCGCGAATCATATATATATGATATGATAAACAACCTAGGACCTCAGCGGTCTCATGCTTGCTGCACCTACACCAAGTAAACAATTTTATTGGTGATGATCAAGCTTATAGAATACTGCCCCGCGGTTTCTCCCACATAAGTCTGGATCTCGCGGGAATATCGAGATAAAAAGTATTCTATGTCTTAACCAAGGTCATGGTCTACCCATGTGCCAAATTTCATCCAAATCCGTTCAGCCGTTTTAGCGTGAAAGCGTAACAAATAAACAAACTCACTTTCGTTTTTCACTCAATTAGTTAGGATTGTTACGAGTCGTCAGAAGCCCGAAAATCTGACACCAGTCTTACCAAGGGGTATCGTATTACCCAGTTACCGGGTTGTGGAGGTCAGATAGGCAGTCGATCCATGTAAAATACTGGTATTCAGTTGCATCCGGTTAGACTGGAAGCAGACCCCAACATAGTTGGGAATAGGGTAGGTAGATGATGACTATGATGAGTTATTATTGTTTGTCAGTCAATATACAGGTTTACAATATGTACTAGACCCATCGAGTTATTCTAATATTGTTTTACAAAGGCTTTCTCATCATCATCATCAGCCTATTAATGTCTCCACTGCTGGGACACAGGCCTCCTCTTTGTGACAGGGAGTGGGCCGTAATCTACCACGCGGGTTGGTAGATGTCACATGTCTTCGAATTTTCTGGTTCTAAGACATGCCGACTTCCTCACGATGTTTTCCTTCACCGTTTTGAGAGCAGTGGTGATGAAATTATTTACACAAAGTAAAGCGCCTGCCTGGGTTCGAACCCAAGACCAACTCGTAAGTCGGGGCCGTTACCACTGGGCCACCACTGCTCTCAGCTGCTCTCACTCTCCCAAAGCTTTCTCATAACACAGTAATTTTCTATAGTTAAAACTGAAAAATCACTGCTTAAACCTAAAGTGACTCATCAGTAACAATAAAATTGACTGAAAGCATCTTTCACACCAACTGAAACACAATAATGATGATAGACGATGTTTTAATTTAGAGGCGAATATAAAAAGCTAACAATTACCTTCTCTGCGTATTCAAACCATTTAGCCGGGATCATTATAAATGTACCTACATCATTCATTTTGTTTGTGATAAATTACTGTGTCAATGGTTTTGGGCGATTTGGGGAAAGTCTTGTTTGTGGAATCTGACCGATTTTTTTTTAATTGTTTTCGGTCAAAAACTGAAATGAAATTCGGCCTGATTTGCATCTTCGGCAGAAAACTAAAAAAAAGTTTTTTTGGTTTTTGTTTTGTAGTAAATAAAATATAATATACTGGGTCAATACAGCTTGCCTTGAACAAGAGTGCCGATGTATGTTGGAACATGAGAGATGATCTCTGTCATGCACATAAAAGTAACAGCCTAGTGCCCTTATTAATAATCATATCCTACTATAATATAATTATATAATTTAATTAATAAATTAAATTAAAATTATAAATGTGAAAGTTTGTATGTTCTAGTAAAAAAATTAAAAGTATAAAATCTTCAATTGGTATCGCTTAATTTTTAGGTAAATTATCCTATGAATCACTCAAAATATAGCCTTCTTACTTAAAATAAATCACCATTAAGATGGTAGCCTAATTCCCCGGGCCATTAGTGGCACATTATTGTGCTGTTGATGGACCAAATATTTTGCACGTCAGCCCCCACCCTCCCCCCGCCTGTCCCAATAATTAGGGGACAATTATTATCAATTTCGTTAAGATGGCGGACTTAATGTGATGGTCTGTGATGAAAAGTGCAGTGTTTCTTTCTTAAATTATTATTAATTATGTTACTTATAAAGAAATTGCTGTGAAAAATTAAAAAGAAGCTTCTTACGATAAAATAAATATGACAGACTAAAGTACAGTCGAAGGTATTTGGTATAAAGACAATTTTTTTTTCCCTATTTAAGGCGAACGTGTCAGGATAGCGAAATTCAAATTGTCTTACGTTTTTTGCAATTTGCAGTTCTATGTCAATTTATATGTTGATCTAAATATGATCAGCGGCCTTAACAAATATGGCTTTACAGAATTAGAATCAGCAATACAACGCCTTATGTTAGCCACGATTTCATGCAATAGTCAGTCAATATTTTTCATAATCGGTATTTCCGGAAATTTGCGTGTACACACAAACAAAGCCTCCCACAAGATGGACCGATGACCTTGTGAAGGCCGCAGGAATCCGCTGGATGCGGGAAGCACAGAATCGGTCGAAGTATCGGTGCTTGGGGGAGGCCTATGTCCGGCAGTGGACGTCTTTCGGCTGATATGATGATGATGATGAAACAAACAAACTCTTCAGCTTTATTATTAGTACAGATAGAAGAGAAATGCAAAGCTTTTTGAGAGAAAAACGTTTATCGTAGAACTAACTTGAACTACTGTTGTAAAGCCATTTTAATTATAAATTCAAAGTTACGACATAATCCTGTAAATCTTTTAGGGGTATGAGGCCGGAAGTGCAGGTGCTGTGCCAAGGTTGCTGATGAGGCTGAGGGTGATGACCAGGAATGCGCGTTCGCTGCATGCTGGTGGTCAGGATACCCGTTGAAGCCGTGGGTGCTGGCTGGCTGTGTGACTCGCCTCACGAAAGCTTGCGGGAGTGATGATGATGACGTCACGCTGAAGTAGTTGCACGAAGGCTGCGTTGACGTTCATCACGTCGGGGTCACCAATTTAGGGGTATGAGGAACAGGGTGTAAAGTTCACTCATCCACCATAGAAAAGGGAGGATCCTCCAACCAGACGGGTTGTTATGTCTGGCGGGCAACTGCCCATATGTTGATTTCGGATAGTCTTATCTATGTTATTCGCTCAGTAAACTCTAACTGCGAGATGTAGGAATTGTGTGACGTCATGTCTTTTTGTTTCGTAGTTTTTGTATGTGGCGGTCTAACCGCTACAATCTTATTAATTAACAGTTTAACAATGTCGAAGTTACTTTACAAGTACTCATTAATTAATTAATTTTAGCAGTTCTAATTTATGAATACTAGCTTTCTGCGGCTCCGCCTGCGTAGAGGTCGGAAATTATCCCAGGGGAACGAACTACTGAAATATATAGTATCATATCTCCTAGTCCAAGTCATGGTCTACCCTTGTGCCAAATTTCATCGAAATCCGTTTAGCCTTTTTAGCGTGACAGCATAACAAACAAAGTCACGTTCACATATTATTTTTTATAATTAGTTAGGATTCCCATGCTGAAGAAAAAAGTGAGACTTTTAGCTCAGGAAGTGACAAACACTCAGTAAACTTGTTTATTTTTTTTAGCAGATTTTTTTTTCATCTTTCTATAATAGTCTTAAAATAACAACGAGCTGAAAGGTTCTTGCAATGAAAGTGCGATGGAACAACGCGACGCGACACTAATAAAAAAAAATCTAAGAAAATTTCACGGTAGAACAATTACCGGTGTCGCGTCGCGCAACAAGTCGCGCCAGTCGCGCAACAAGTCGCGCAAGCCTGAAGGACTTTTTGTCTGTTTAAACATTTAGAAGTAGCCATAATTAACTATTACGAGATATAGTAATCAGCAGTGATAGCCTAGGTGGTGTGACCGTCGCACTGCCAAGTCATAGGTCTGGAGTTCCAACCCACCCCCGGCAACGAACAGGCAAGGGAAGGAACAGGGGTGGGTTTTAGTCAGTAAGAGTCTGACACGCCCTTCCGCTCCGCCCAGAGCGGGAGAAGTCATTTGATGATGTCCCAACAAAAAAAAAAGGCACGCACTTCTGACTTTTTGGAATAATGTGCGTATTGTATATCACTTGCTTCAGAAACGGTGAACGAAAACATTGTGAGGAAACAGGCATGCCTGAGAGATATTTCTCGACGGCATGTGAAGCCAAGTCAGAGGCTCATGGGCGGCATAAAACTCTGACACCAGCTTAGTCACTAACCACACACAAAAAAGGGGACACACAGCATTTCCGTACTGAAATATAACGTCCTCTGAAGCTGAAAATCGAACAACAATCTTGTTATAAAGTACAGTATAACGTCTATGTAAAAAGGTACGTACGTTATAGTTTCAATTACCATAAAACGAGGGATGTCTCATTACGTTTCGTATGCTTACCGCTTTTTAGTAGAGTGACCATGATTTTATTATTTTAGGACAACAACTAAAATAATTTTAGTAAGTAGTAAATAGGACTTTAAACACGTCGTTTCAAAAGTGCTTCAAAATAAATTAATATCGTATTAATCAGTCAATATCAAAAATATTTCCTTGGATCCTAATTAATCTAAGAACCTGTTCTTAAATACATTCAGTTACTACGTTACAGTATGTTTAAGATTACTACCTACAAAAAGTAAGATCCAACCTAATGTTCGTATAACAGTTTGTACGTACAACGTAACGTAACGTAGTATGAACAAAATTATATCAAATTATACAAGTGGGAAAAAAAAGTACGGAAATAGGGCATTCTAAACGTAGTAGACCACTACAAAACTGTTCCTCTGAAATCGCTTGGTAACAAGAATATCCTTAAAAAAAACAAATCACAATACCCACCCTACACCTCTAAGCAATAACTTCAGTTTTCGCATACAAATTATGTTATTCGAGACGCAACCGACACTCCTCTATCCGTCTCTTTCTTTTGTTTTTATCGACACCTTCCCTCCCTTTCCATTGTTCTAATTAGCGTACCCTCGTGTGGTGAGCTTTGAGAAGTGACAGAAATGTGGTAACGAGACATCTTGGTCGTTGATGTACGATTTTTAAATGTGTCTAGAGTCTAGACAAAGACAATTTTTATCTTGAGGATAGCTCGTGATGTGGTGGGAACATTAGGTATTATAGTCAGTTAGTTTAATGCTACGCCAACCCCAAATAAATTATATAATGATAAGGGCAAGTGGATGATGATGTGGGTTTTCTAAAATGGCGTTCGCTAGGTGAGTGGCGGCCACCGTAGGCGCGGGCTTGCGGCCGGAGATCAATGGGTAGCTCGCTGTCCGTTATGGACCAGGCCCGGGTCGACGGCGCGTTGTGTTCCACACGCGTCTCAAAGAGATGTCAGCACAATTGACGGGGTCCGCTAGGGCCAATGCCTGCTGGGGTTGCGGGAAGTCCTAAAGGGAGACCGGGGCCCCTGGCAACGTACAGGCAAGTGAAGGAACACAGGTGGTGGGTTTTAGTCAGTAAGAGTCTGAGACGCCCTTCCGCTCCGCCCAGAGCGGAAGAAGTTATTTGATGATTTCCCAATAAAAAAAAAAAAAATATCCTTTAACTACTGGGCCACCACGAAATAAATAAATAAAGAAAACATGCGCCCTGTGTAAATAATAACCTTGTATACCAAATAGTTCTCTAATTTTTTTATATGGAACCTTAGGTATATCGTTTTAAGGTGGCTGATGAAATAATTCCAAAACGATATTTACTACCATCTGTCTGGCCTTTTCCCAACGATGTAGGGGTCGGCTTTCAGTCAAACCGGAGGCAGCTGAATACCGGTATTTTACATGGGGCGACTGCCTATGTAACCTCCACAACCCAGTTACTGGGTAATACTACCCCTTGATAAGACTGGTTGTCAGACTTTCGGGCTTGTCACGACCCGTAACGCCTGTCAAAGATCGTCAAATGATAGCCGGGAACAACGGCTTAACATGCTTTCCGAGGCACGGAGGGGTCTTGGTTTGTAAAGGTGGTCACCCATCCACAGACCAACCGCGGCATACGTAGCTTAACCTGATCGAACGATTTAAAAGAGTGTCGGTGGTGTTTCTTGCCCGTTCTTCTCCATAGTTACCTACTACGCTTTGGTATGGGCAACTAGCTTCATCTTTCTGACTGACCGACCCCTTGACAATTCAAAAGTGCCTGTGATTGGTTTAATTGAAATAAATGCTTTGTGTTTGAGCTTGAGATTGATTTCGACCTGTGTGGCTATTACTTAGACGCAAGCTCCTTCCTAAAGTTTATGCTATTTACTTTATAAATCACTTTTTCCTATCAGAGGACATGCCTTTTTGACTTATTTTCCAGTGTAAATGGAATCCCAGACTCGAACATAGAGTGCGACCACGACAGGTGCAGAACAAATGCTCGTATAGTATGGTCGCCATGACTTTGCGTATTTGTTGGACATTGGTATAGTTATTATGCTAAAAGTGTCGGAAACATAAGGTATAGAATTCTATTGATGAAATGAGGTACCTAAATCTCAACCTATACGAGTAGTTAAACACACATTTATCTGTCACTGTTTGTTACTGCACTTATGTATAGGTCGAGAATCACTTCGAAATCATACGTTTAAAAAAAACCAAACTTATATTCTAAAATAAACTAGACGTAGAATTATATTTAATAACCTAATCCTCTTAACTATTCCTAAAGAATCATAAAAACCCGACCGTAGTAAGAAATCGACACATGTTTCACCTCTCAACAAGGCATCCTCAGGATGACTATTGACGTATTGCCACGCCGAGTGCTGGTCGCAAAGAACGGCGCGGCGGCGCTCGTCGAGTTCGGGTTTGCGACAAGTCAATAGTCATCCTGAGGATTCATCTATTTTATTTTATAATGGATTTCCGCAAAGTCACGTCTGAGACAATTAACAACTAATGAAATTTGGCACATGGGTAGACTATGACCTGGCTGCTTTTCATCCTGGATCGCAAACGAAATGGGCAACAGCTGGTATTTAATCACTTTGGTAACACTGAGCACAGCAGCTACTGATTTACGCTATTGTTTCCTAGAAGAGCGGTAGCCAGGAAATAACGGCCGTCATGAAAATAATAGCACCGGGGTTTAAGTTTACCGTGTTCAAAATAATAGCACCGGGGTTTAAGTTTACCGTGTTCAAAATAATAGCACCGGGGTTTAAGTTTACCGTGCTCAAAATAATAGCACCGGGGTTTAAGTTTACCGTGTTCAAAATAATAGCACCGGGGTTTAAGTTTACCGTGTTCAAAATAATAGCACCGGGGTTTAAGTTTACCGTGTTCAAAAACACACCAGGTTACTTTCATAAGCATTTCAGTGACTTCCGGTAAATTGCGGACGCTATGTGGCGGCCACCGTAGTCTTTTCGTAAAATCAGTTTAATTAATTAAAATAAAATTCCTTAAGATGGAATTTTATTTTAATTAATTAAACTGTCAAAGTAAAATTTTGCAAAGTTTATTTATTTTATTTATGGTAACTTCACAGCTGACAGTAAGTATAACATTATTATTATTTTATGGTCTTTAACATTTCTCGGGACCCTGGGGTCCCGGTCCTTTTGAAGGCGTACGAGGGGCCGAAGCCAACTCGCAGAGGCCCCTTAGACAATTTTAAATGGAATGAGGCACCAGCTGACGATTATCCCTGTATGCACTATGCAAGTGCACCCAAGGACAATCCCCGGTTGGTGCAGGACTATTGCAGAAAATGGAAACAAAAAATATTGGGCTATGGGTTTGAGTGGCTATAGTGGATTGGTTACCTTGAACTATGGAAGGTCTATGTCCCCTGCCTGATCAATGGTATACACTGGTATAAAATAGCAGGGGGTGACTTGCACACTCAATAATGGGCCCCCGAAAACTGTCGCTAGCACAAAGTGACGTAGCAACAAGGGGGCAACATGTCCTGAGGTGCTTGAGGAGGAGTGGTATTCCACGGCTTTCAGAACAATCCCAGAGCCCGGAAGATGGTCAAGATCCCTACGAGCACTTACTGAAATACTTCCTTCCTCCGAGCACGTTTGCTCTTGCGAATCTCCACTCAAGCCGGCCAATAAAGGCAAGAATGAGGTGGGAGCTCTGTTCCTTGTCAGTGTTCACTCCAGCCGGCCAATAAAGGCAAGCCAGAGGTGAGGAACAAGACTTCTCCCGGGAGATAGGGTCCGTGGGGTCGCTACTGCCCAACAGCTCGCCACATGCTGCCCTGCGGGTTTCTGTATCTCTCTTGGTCTGGCTCCTCATCCTAGACCTGTTCCGGCAAAGTAAACTCTACCGGCACAGACCCAGGTTTCGGAGCGCGCAAGCCCCACCACGACGTCAACGTAGAGATACGGCGGTGGGGTACATTATTATTATTATTCTAAACATTACGCCATACGAGGTACTAAGAAAAATAAAAAATACAGAGTGTGACATCATTATTAATATGTATAGTATTATTTATCTTCTTGGTCATGTTGGCCTGAGAATTAAAACTATGGATCACTGTGTCTGAATTTAATAAAGTATTTTAAATTAAATTAAAAGACATAAAGTATATAAAACTGCTCATTTCTCAAAAATAAACCGGCTTCTACTCAATAAAATTCGTGCAGTGACAGACAACGCACAGCCTTAACCGCTGCGCTGGGTTCAGAAGCATGAGAAGAAGAAAGAAAAAGGAACTCTTGTGCGAAATACAAGAGTTCCTTTTTTATCGAAGGTGAACATTAAGGAAGGATTTTTGAAAATGAATCCCTAAAGGGGTTAAAAAGGGGAGGGGTTAAATTTTTCCGGCACATTTTGAACGTTCTGTCCAGTGAATTAAAACTTAAAAAAAAAAAAAAAGACGTGTGGCACTCGGGGACTGCCCCGGCGAAGCTATTGCATAGCATTTTTTATCAACTTACGCAATTGTAAAATATTAACCCGAATACAAGAAATAGCAATGATGACATTGACAGGAACTGTTATTCACATTTATAGTTTTTAAAACTTGACACAACGTAATGGGAACATCAAACTAATAAAAAGGTTTTAATTTAACTATTAATAGTCAAGGATCATTCGTCTAAGTAAATTTGAACTTTATTGTCAAACAGTTAAACATAATTTTCAATACAACACTCTCGTATCATTCGTCTAAGTAAATTTGAACTTTGTTGTCAAACAGTTAAACATAATTTTCAATACAACACTCTCGTATTATTCGTTTAAGTAAATTTGAACTTTGTTGTCAAGCAGTTAAACATAATTTTCAATACAAAAAAACACTCTCTCTTAGGTAGTATTTTCGTTACGAAAGCTTCTATCGCGGGCCTTGAGCGTGGAGACCTACTCCACGCTCAAGGCCCGCGATAGAAGCTATGCAATAGCTTAAAAACAGCTCATTTCCTAAAAAGTAACAAGCATAAAACTATAAAACAAAACGCAGTATCGGCAGGTATAGTAATATCCTGTAACGGACGCCCATAAACCATGGGCACCATAATATTCAATATTTGTAGGATGTTACCTTTTATACGACCGAGAGTGCATCGTAAAATCTTTAGTACAAATATTTTTGTGAGCACAATTTAATCATTTTGGATGCTGTAGGTAGCTTGCTTCCTGTATCGAATTTTTATATAATAAAATTGTTGGTATATAAATTGCTTGATTTGTGACCTAAAAAATATTTTTACAAAAAAAAACTGACTTCCAAAAAACAACACTACAAAGTGTATATTATTTTGCAAATCGGTCTCTGGTTTATAATTTTCGTTTTTTGCCAGCGACTTTCGAAATAAAGTTATTTTTCACTTCGTAGTGTTTTTTTTTGGAAAACGTTTTTCTTTTGTAAAAAGTTTTAATTTTTCACTTTTCAGTTGTAGTACTTACCCCACTCAAATTCGAATACCACTACCTGCTATGTAAATAACAGTGACAGGAAATTATTTTATCAGTCATCATCCATTTCGACTAAGTGGGAAATAAATACGTATTATTGAATCTACTCAAAAAGTACCATGTTACCCAAGCAAAGTTAATAAAATTTAAATGGGACCGCCTCAAGAGCATAAACTTAAAAAAAAAAGAAGAATTTTGCAAATCCTATAATGATAAATGATAATGATTTTATTTCTGTAAGTAGGTCTGTATAAACAATTTTACACGTCAATCATCGTCATCCAGACATAATCTTGGTCAGATCATGTGAAGACCATGTAGATTGGTGTCTGAAATGGTCTTTTGAGGAAAGAACCACACAGATTGACTGGACCTGTCCAGTCAGTGCACGCATTTGTCAGAAATCGTGCAGCTCAACACAGAGTTTAAGGAGCTCAACGATTCGACGAACAATACCAAAGAAAGGACATTTGGATAGGCCGCATATATTACTCAAGCTGCCAGGCCATGATAAAGCTAACTGAGAAAAAAAAAAAACTAAAAAGTATAAATGAAAGGAATGACCCACATCGTCTTCACATTTACAATAATTAAAACAATATAATGCTTGAAAAAGTAAATTTTCATGTCATTGTATAGTATATAAAATACATTAATGTCAATAAAAACCCAGAAATAGTCTTGGTCAGATCATTTGAGGACCATGTAGATTTGTATCTGAAATGGTCTTTTGAGGAAAGAACCATACAGATTTAAGTGGACCTGTCCAGTCAATGCACGCATTTGTCAGTAATCGTGTAGCTCAACTCAGAGCTTTAGGAGCTCAACGACTCGAACAATACCAAAGAAAGGATATACTTAAATTATTATGACGGGGTTTTGAACGAACATATATTTAAAAAATTAATATAAACATCCGAACTGAACTGGAACAAAATCCTCTTTTTTTTTAAGTCGGTAAAAAATAATTTAACTGAAGTAAATATAGATATCTGTTTTTAACATAACATAACATCACGTGTGTTATCCCCGAAGGATTAAGCAGAGGTGTACCTACAGTACTCCCACATTTCCCCAGTTCTGTTCAAGTCCCATGTAATACGGGGCGAGACTATTGCCATCAACTAGGTACAAATCCAAACTCCAGGCTGCCACTGAGAAATTTGAAAACCTTGAATCTGAATCTGAAATATGTTCTTAATACTTTTATTAGTGCTATAGGATAAACGCGACGCAATCAGTGGCGGTTCGAACTTGTCATTTCCCAAAAACAAAGTGATCTTCTGAATTAGATAGTTAATTGACTCAGGCGTGACTTTGCGGAAATCCATTATAAAATACAATAGACGATGTATATTTAGTAACTTAAACTACATAATATACAATAACTTATATATATGTAGTTTTTGTTTGTGTGATGTATATTTAGTAACTTAGCCTTAGTGTCCGAGTTCGCAACAAGTCAATCGTCATCCTGAGGATGCCTCGTTGAGAGGCGAAACACGTGTCGATTTCTTACAGGGTTCTCTAAGACTCTTTAGGAACAGTTAAGCGGATTAAGTTACTAAATATACATCGTCTATTGTATTCTTCTGAATTAGTATGCACCAGGAGTTGCATTAGGCCAAAACATATTATTATAGTTGCTTTATAAACATTTAATGATGATAAACACATCAGCACGCGTAGAATGACAACATACAAATGAGTTTTCTACTGGTTCTGTCGACGGAAGAATAGACAAATTACAGATTGTGATTGTTTATCCGTCATTTTGTCTATTTTTCCGTCGACGAAACCCATTTCTATTTTGGCCATGTTAGGTAACCGCCCGGGCTTACCGCTACGACCAATAGGAAGGAGTTGTCTATTTGAAATTGTTACAACGTCCGTGCGGTTGACTGTACACACGCCTAGACTTGGTAAATCTATTCTCAAGTTATAATTTTTTTTGTAGTATACGGGAGTCTAAAATCATGCCAGTAGATCCAAAACCGTTCTGTAACTTTCTTCGTTACAAGCCTTTTTGTTAGCAAGACAAAAGATCTTAAATGTAAGAACCTGATAAATCTTACACAAAGAAAACATTTTAGGTTTAATAAAAGGTCGAAAAACTTTGCCTTCTATGTTTTTCTCTAAGCTTTTCTAAAAGCTCACTGAATCAAACAGTAATTCTTAAAGTAATGATTAAATTTTATAACTAAAGTTTAAGTAAAGTAAATATTATACAGGGTGTCCGGGACATCGACGCGAAGCCTGTTACCATGGATTCAGTACATCATTCTGAACCCCCTTTTTTTTTTGGGTGGGAAATCATCAAATAACTTCTCCTGCTCTGGGCGGAGCAGAAGGGCGTGTCGGACTCTTACTGACTAAAACCCACCCGTGTTCCTTCCCTTGCCTTGCCATTCTAAACCCCCTGCGTTGAAATTTTTTTCCCCCTGCGTTGAAATTTTTCGTCGGTTATTAAAAAAAAAAACAGCAGCTCCATACATTTTGACCGTGTAGGTATTGCACTTTTCTCTGAAACAGCTGATTTGTTTTTATGGTCACCCATCCACGGACCGACCTCGGCAAGCGTTGCTTAACCTTGAAGATCCACCCGTGCGGGTGTTATTATAGGCCTCCCCCAAGCACCGCCACTTCGACCGGTTCATAGATTCACAAGGGCATCGGCCCGCCTTGCGTCCGTAGCGTTGGAAGGTCTCCCAACAAAGTGGACCGAGTAAGCAATTACCTCGTACAAATTGGCTTAAGCTCAAAGTAACACCCTGTATTTCCCACTAAAATTGTAGAGCAAGTATACTTAGCTTTCTAAAATAAATATTAACCACTAATTAGGTCTCTATCATCCTTTTGCCAACAATACTACAATGTTTGAATATTGTTAGCTAAAATGATTGTTAACAATTGAGTCTACTAATAAAATAATTGATATTTTAATGAGAGAATTTTATTTTTATTCGTATTTAACATAATTAACTACCACTACACACTACACTACACTACGTACTAAGACTACCTAACTATACAAATAAATTAAAAATTAAAATAAAATAAACGGATACTTAGGCGTCGAAGTATTCGTCCGCATCGCTGTCATCCGGAAACGTGCCCAGAAGACTGGCAGCATTGCCACGTTGAATGGCAATGCTAATTCTTTGTCCAAAGAACGAGCCAGCCCTCTGGTCACGTGAAGTGTCGACTAGTCGGCGAGAAATGCACGCGCACTCGGGCCCCATGACCCGAGCGTTTCGACCCCAAACGGCTCAAAACTGTAGTTACCTACTTATAAGGTTACAGTATTTGCGCCGCTTGATGGTCTCAGCAGCTGCAGCAGCCGCGCCAGCACAGCCCGCCGTGCTTGGAACATGAGATGGCGCAAGGGTGTCGACACAGGTTGCGTCCCACACCAGAGGCCTACCCACCTTCCAAGGCAACAATGTTGTAGCGGTTAGACCGCCACATACAAACTACGAAGCAAAAAGACATGACGTCACACAATTCCTACATCGCGCAGTTAGAGTTTACCGAGCGAAAAACATAGATAAGACTATCCGAAATCAACATAGGGGCAGTTGCCCGCCAGACATAACAACCCGTCTGGTTGGAGGATCCTCCCTTTTCTATGGTGGATGAGTGAACTTTACACCCTGTTCCTCATGCCCCTAAAATGTCATACCGTCTGGTCTCTGAGAGATGATGAATGAATGAAAAAAATGAGAGAATATTACAACTAAAATATTGTAGCCATTGTAGACATAACATCACGCCTTGTATTCCCCGAAGGGTTAGGCAGAGGTGTACCCAAATTTCGCCAGGTATTAAGTCCTATATAATAGAGGGCGAGCCATTGCCATCAACCGGGCACAAATCCAGACTCTAGGCTGGTACTGAGAAATTCGAGATTTAAAAACCCAATAACACTTTGCGCGACCTGGGGATCGAACCCAAGACCTCATGCTCAGCAGTAGCGCTTGCGACCACTAGACCAACGAGGCAGTCCAAGTCAATCTTCCTAGCCTTTTTCCCAACTACCTTGGGGTTGGCTTCCAGTCTAACCGGATACAGCTGAATACCAGTATTTTACATGGAGCGACTGCCTATCTGACCTCCACAACCCAGTAACTGGGTAATACGGTACCCCTTAGTAAGACTGGTGTCAGACTTTCGGGCTTCTGACGACTCGTAACGACTGTCAAAGGTCCACAAATGACAGCCGGGACCAACGGCTTAACGTGCTTTCCGAGGCACGGAGGAGTCTCGATGTGTAAAGATGGTCACCCATCCACTGACCAACCCCGGCAAGCGTAGCTTAACCTGATGGATCGACCCGTGCGGCTTGTTATAACTTAGCCACGAGCTCCTCCGAGGCAGTCCAAGTGTGTATCAAAAAAGTCTAATCAAGCCCCGCGATTTGTCATTGACAGTTTCGTTGCGTTGAGCACTTCTTGGGTAAACAAAAATCATGGAATTCGCGTCATCGTCACCGAAGGCGCGTTGCGCACTTTTTTGTACAAAACTTGTCATTTAATTCTAAACAACAAAAACTGTTTTCAATATCTCACAATTCTGTAACACAACACAAACCGTTCGTAATATTTATTTAATTTCTAATAATGTTTACCTTTTGTCTGCTATAACTCGGTTCGTGTGGTCACAACAAAGCCACAAATCGGTTTGGTCTGTTCTATTTTGGAACGGATGCCACAACATAGATCGGTAGAGAAGGCCAACCCAAAACAGGCGCACGCCCACATAGAATAGATGCGTACGTGCGGCGATCTTAAACAAATGCCGGTCGCGAGCGCGCTTTTTTTTTTTGGTCGGGAAATCATCAAATCCCGCTCTGGGGGGAGCAGAAGGGCGTGTCAGACTCTTACTGACTAAAATCCACCCGTGTTCTTGCCCTTGCCTTGCCAGGGGCCACGGTTTCCCCTTGGGACTACCCGCAACCCCGGTAGGCATCGGCCCTAGCGAGGGCGCTTGCACTCGCTGCACGTGAAGCATGTCTATTTTTGCGTGCGTTTTCGCTCTTTCTATGGAGCTGAACTTCTGCACCTATCTATTTTGCCCTGATGCTATATCCCGAACTGCAGTATCGAAATAATTCATGTTTTTCAAAGGTCTTTTGTAAATAAAAGACGTGGGTTTCTCCTACAGAGTTTTGCATTTTGGTTTGTAGAATGAAAAAGGTCAGCTTTTGTCTAGAAATTAAATGGTAAAAGGCTTATTTTTAGATGTTATTCGCTTTTTTGGATATGCCGAACAAGGTGTAAAGTTCACTCATTCTCTATAGAAAAGGGAGGATCCTCCGACCAGACAGTTATCGTATCTTGCGGGCAACTGCCCGACGATTGATGTCCGGGATGTTAAATATATAGTGTTCGCGCGGTAAACTCTAATTGCGCAATGCAGGATTTGTGTGACGTCAGGTCTTCAATGCGTAGTTTGCATGTGGCGATGCTGATTCCGTGACACGTTTGTAAATGCCAACACAGACATCCTTACATAGGTTGAGGTCAATGACAGGTCATTGAAACACCTGTAAAAAAGTAGTTACAGTCATTTACATAATAATACTATAGTATTTTAGTAGTAGTCTTTGATCATCAGCCTAGCCTTTCTCCCACCTATGTTCTCGGCTTCCAGTCTAACCGGATGCAGCTGAATACCAGTATTTTACATGGAGCGACTGCGTATCTGCTTCCACACCCAAGTTAAGATCACGTCTAAACGAGTAGTGTTGAAATTCCGGATGGAATATCCCCATATCACTGTTGCCCGACCTGGGAACAGAACCCAGGACCTCATGCTCACCAGAAGCGCTTGCGACCACTAACCGACGAGGCCGAAAGATATACATTGGCCGATTATTAAGGACGCCACTCAAAACAATATCTCTTCCCTTTCATAAAGAAAAGTATCACTCACGTCCTCATTTTTCAAACCATGGTATTATGATTTAATAAAATGTAAAAAAAGCGCCAAGTGCGAGTCGGACTCACACACGAGGGGTTCCGTAGCACCGTAGAATATCTAACATGCTTTCCGAGGCGCGGGGGTATCACCCTGCCAACCTCCAAATTCCTGGCTGTTACTACGAAATCGGACTATGAGAGTGAGGGAAGAGAGAGTGCATCTGTGTCTGCGCACAAACTTGTACATTATAATATCTCCCGCAAGGCTAGTCTCCGTTGAGTTTGGCCGCCGTGGCCGAAATACGGTCTGGAGGACTATACAATATTTAGCAGTACATTTTTCTTTACCAACCTGCACTGGGCACGTGTGAAGGATTACGGCCCACTCCCTCTCTCAGAGAGAAGGCCTGTGTCCCAGCAGTGGGAACGTTATTGGCTGATTATGCTTATTCTTCAATCTGCCTCTGGGTAATACGATACCCCTTGGTAAGACTGGTTGTCAGACTTTCAGGCTTCTGACGAACCGTAACGACTGTCAAAGATCCACGAATGAGAGCTGGGACCAACGGCTTATGTGCTTTCCAAGGTACGGAGGCGTCTCGATATGTTTAGATGGTCACCCAGCCCCGGCAAGCGTAGCTTAACCTGATGGATCGACCCGTGCGGCTTTTATTACTTAGCCACGAGTTCCTCCTTATTTTTATATTATGTGGTCATGTGGTACTCACTCTGTGAACTCTGTTGAAGTGTCTATTACGGTTCAAAAGATACAGCCCAGTGACATACGGACAGACCGACGGACGAACAGCAGAGCCTTGGTAATAGGGTCCCGTTGGCACCCTTTTGTTACGGACCCCTAAAAACGGCATAAAACTCAAACATGGCCGCCATGTTATGACGCCATAAGCCTGTAGATTGATGGGAGCGTTAAAATGCTGCATACCAAATAATGTCATAAAGTGTGGTTTTAGGCACCATGAGTGAAACATTGTGATTGTGAATACTTTCTGTGTTATGAGTTTGTGATGACGTCATCCATGAATAATGCATTTTTACTGCCTATAAATTACCGACGGCATCGGTTAATGTGATGGTGAGATTTTTTATGAGAGAGAAGAGAGAGAAGAAGAGAGAAAATACGTTTATTTGCGGCAAACATGACGCATAGAAAGAACACAAAATAAAAAGAAGTACACAAGTTGAGGGAAAATATGCGTCACATCCACGCAAAACGGCCATCGCTCAGCATAATGCTGCGACCCTATGCGAGACAGAGCCCCAGCGCGCGCGCGCGTTTTTTATAAAATAGAATAGAATAGAAAGCATTAAAATTTGTCAGAATATTGTAACCGATCAATATTCTGCCATTTCCGGCGTACGATATTATGGTTCGTAAAATTATGGGTCATCATTAAGTAGGTACCTACATTAAAATTGAATTATTAATCATTAGAATTACAATTACAAATAATTTTAATAAATAAAACAATAGTTGTAGAAGAGATTAATTACCTATAGAAGTCGGAATTCAATAAGGTCAAGGAGATAAAATATGATTTACAGGCAATAATGTCAAATATTTAGGTATATTTCTCGATCAGTAAATCTAGGAAGAGAGAAGGTTTATTATGCCTATATATACACAAAACGAATGAACCTCATCACTGATTTCTGTTAGTTTATCGGTACCCACAAGTAATCCAATACAAACAGCAACTATATACATGCATTTGCTTTCATTTGCCGACCCAACAGACCGTTAATAATTATGTAAATAATATCTCATTTGTTTGTCCCTAGTTCATCCTAATTATAAATGCGAAAGTGTTTTTGTTTGTTTGTCCATCTTTTAGGAGCAACGGACCGTTTGTTATTGGGTTTTTCCTTCTGGTATTTCTCAGTAGCAGCTCGATGTTTGGGCTTTACCCGATATATGGTTAAAGGCTCGCCCCCTGTTACATGGGACTTAAACATAACTGGCGAAATGTGGGTGTACTATAGGTGCACCTCTGCCTAACCCTTCGGGGAATACAGGCCTGAAGTTATGTTAGGAAAATAAAGAACGAAAGAAAGAAAAATGCATGCAATGAAATTATTCTGCACAAACTAAACGCACATTACAATAAAAACTTTTTATAATAAAAGAACAACCGACTTCCAAAAAAGACACTACAAAGTCAAAAATAACTTTAATTTCGGAAGTCGGTGTATTTGGTTTTGAACTTTCGTTTTTTGCCACCGACTTCCGAAATTAAAGTCTTAAAATAACTTTAATTTCGGAAGTCGGTGGCAAAAATTAAAGTCTTAAAATAACTTTAATTTCGGAAGTCGGTGGCAAAAAACGAAAGTTCAAAACCAAATACACCGAGCGACCGACCGAGTTATAACTCGGTTACTAATAACTCGGTTATTTTTCACATTCGTCTTTTTTGGAAGTCGGTTGTTCTTTTTAACCGACTTCCAAAAGGAGGAGGTTCTCAATTCGTCTGTATGTTTTTTTTTTTTTTTTTTTTTTTTTTTTGTATGTTTGTTACGCGATTTCTCCGTCAATTATGGACCGATTTTGAAAATTGTTTTTTTGTTTGAAAGGGTATGCTCCCGAGGTGGTCCCATATTAATTTTATTAACTTTACTTGGATAGTTTTTGAGTTAGCTTCAATAATACGTATTTTTCCCACTTAGTTTATATGGATGATATAATGATAACTTCCAATCACTGTTATTTTAGCAGGTTAGTGGTATTCGAATTTGTATGGGGTAGGTACCACAACTAAAAAGTGCAAAATAAAAACTTTTTACAAAAAAAGAACAACCGACTTCCAAAAAAGACACTACAAAGTCAAAAATAACTTTAATTTCGGAAGTCGGTGGCAAAAAACGAAAGTTCAAAACCAAATACACCGACTTCCGAAATTAAAGTTATTTTTGACTTTGTAGTGTCTTTTTTGGAAGTCGGTTGTTCTTTTTTTGTAAAAAGTTTTTTTTTATAAAAAGTTTTTATTTTGCACTTTTTAGTTGTGGTACCTACCCCATACAAATTCAAATACCACTAACCTGCTATGTAAATAACAGTGATTGGAAGTTATCATCATATCATCCATATAGTTTATAATATGGATGTGTGTAGTGGGAAAAATACACACATCAAAAGTGTCTAGGGATCAACATATATTTTTGCAATAACTTTTCTCCTGATTGATATTAATTAAAATTTTCTTTAAGGATTCATCAAATAAAGTGTTTTCGTTTGTCACAGTAACGATAAACCAAGTCACCTTTGCATTAATAAAGAAATTTGCCATTTTCCTAATAAAGGGATTTTTGACATTTGAACCACTAACATTAAAGTTCGAAAAAAAGACTGAAATAACAGTTTTCTTTAAAATTTTATTGGGTAACTTAAACAATTAATAATCCGTGTTTCTACCGCGAACACTAACAACACAAGAACATCGGTTTGGCATACTCAAAATGAGTTCATCCAAATCACGCTGTGGAATGGCCGCCCATGTTCGTTGCAACAACAAAAAAAGGTCTTCTTGCGACTGGATACCCTCCATATTCGGCAGAGCTCTTCTCTGTAGCATATCCCATGCATGCTCAATCGGGTTCAAGTCTGGCGACTGAGCAGGCCAGGGCAGGACATTGATGTTAGCTGCGGCGAGAGTCTGTCTTACAACTCTTGCGGTGTGCGGTCGTGCATTATCATGCATTAACTGAAATAAGGGACCGATTTGCACTTGTAGAGGAACGATGACGTCTGATACAATCGTCTCAGCATAAATTTGAGCGTTGAGGTTGCCTCTAATCCAAATCAACTCAGTTCTTCCGCCGATCCAAATACCCGCCCATACCATGATGGTTCCACCACTATAAGGATGGACTTCCTGGCAGGATTTTAATCGCTGTTGGCGTCCAGGGGTTCTCCAGTGTCGTATACGTCTTGTATCCGGTCTCATACCAAAACGAGACTCATCAGAAAAGCACACGAAACGCCATTGTTCTTCTGCCCAATTTCTGTGTTCAAGAGCCCATTGATATCGAATCCTACGATTGTGCATTGCTATAGGTGGTACCCGTAGCGGTCTTCGGGAATGAAGGTTCACTTCATGCAAGCGGTTTCTGACTGTTTGGTCGCTAATTAAGTTCCCTGAAGAGTGATGAAGCCTCACGGCTAACATCATGGCGGTTATTGTTGGAGCTCTTCGAGCTAAGATTTGAATGTATCGGTCTTGTCTCCGTGTGGTGCAGCGATACCGTCCTCCATGGCGCTCAGCCACGGTACCAGTGCTTCGGTAACGTGTCCAAAGTCGACTGATAACACTCTGACTTGTATTCAGAGCTAAAGCCACAGTACGTTGCCGGGAACCAGCTTCTATCATTCCCACGGCTCTGAGCATTTCTTCCCTGCTTAAATGACGTCGCTGCTCCATAATAACGTTGGTTTTAATCAGTAGTAGGGAAACAGTAGCACTAATCATGTCTTCAATGCGTTGTATGTTTATAGAGGGAAAATATTGACAGCTGATTTTCATCTTTTACTCGAATTTGATTCACAGTTCCTGATTCAAATTATGAAATGCACCAAAAAGGATCCATATAAATTTATAAAATCATAAATTTATTACAAAGCCACATCTCAATCTCAAGAAATCCGCATAAAAATGCTTGATCCCTAGACACTTTTGATGTGTGTAGGTACGTATTATTGAAGCTAACTGAAAAACTATCCAAGTAAAGTTAATAAAATTTATGTGGGACCACCTCGGAAGCATACCCTTTCAAACAAAAAAACAATTTTTAAAATCGGTCGACAATTGACGGAGAAATCGCGTAACAAATATACAAAAAAAAAAAAAACCTCCTCCTTTTGGAATTCGGTTAAAAAGGGACATTTAGTACTCCTTTACAAATTAGCCAAAAGCCTCATCACGGTAGACGGTATAATAACTAAGCCATATCTTAGAAATAAATGCCTACAGCCGCGCGGTACGTAAACATGCGATAGGGCTGCCCGCCTCCAGTATTTTAATTACATTTGCCTACTTTGTGTTTCCATTTAGTTTTGTGATTGTAAATGTACTTTTTTTATATAAACAAATAAAATACTTTGTGAATTGAATAGGTGCACAACGCCGCTAAAGAAGTTTTCACTTCAAAAAACGGCGTTTAGTGGTAAGTATATGTTTGTTATAGCAGCAGCAGTAATACTAAATCTGAGAAAATTTCAACTATCTAGTGACAGACAGACGGTAAAATTTATTTATTCTAGTATTATTCTTACACGCAGTACAATGAACAACTATTATTAATAATAAAATACCACGTCTTTACTTTGAATTATACAAACTAACAAAACAAAACACACATGCCCCGAGATTTTATCACAAGCGTACCTACCATATCACGATTCATGAACCGCCTATAACTACCTATTTCACTCGTGTCAATCACTTTACTCTATTCACATTATTTATTAATAATCCATTTTTCGGGAGATAAAAGGAAATACTTATCCATTAAAAAGACACACGAATGTACCTATCTCTACTAGTAAGTAAAATTATTTTATAGTCTTACCTTTCAGAGTTTCTAGGTAGGAATTTAAAAAAAACTTATATCTGGATGCGTTATTGACGAATTCATGCAACCAAAAACAGCACAATATATCCTACACCTATTCGTCATATTAAATATGTACTTGAACTTATTTTTGTGAAAAAAATCGCGCGGTTATTAAAAAAAAAACGACACACCGTCCGTTCGTCACTGCGGCACAGTCGCGACTGTCTGCGTACCTCGCGCATACCTCGATCGAGGCGCGTAGGTATAGCTCGCGCTTCGTCCGTTTGTATGAAGTTGGAATACCGTCTACCGTGGCCTCATATTCATGATCCAAATCATTTAAAAGTTTGACATCACGGCTTCATTGCTTGATGTCACGACTAGAGGCCAAAGACAATTTACAATAATTGCGTAATGTACTTAAATTTAAAAATGTGGGTCTGCAAACCCTACATAACAGCAGTATCTTATATTAAGGTGAAACACTTTGATATTTTTTCCATACAAACTTCGGAGGGTTTTTACTCCACTGTTTGACATCGTACATTCAAAGTTTAACATGATATAGTTAGGTCTCATTATTAAAATTGTCTGTACGGAAGCAGAATAGTAAAATAAAAAGCCATTAAAAAGTTATGAGCCAACAAAGATTCGTTTTTCTTGCTAATTTTAACGCAACTTTGGGCGTAAATAAGTAATACAAGAAGTGTGAAATCTCGAAAACGAAATCCGTACCGACACAGCAAAATTATCGAAGATTTCAATAAATTTTATTTGTAATTGATTTATGCAGTGGTTTTTTCAGAAAAACCTTTTTACCAAAGGCCTTTTCGTAATTTTTGACGCGCTCGTTTTACTATAAACTATTGTGCGTTTCACTCAATAATGTTCCCCCGGCGCGGGTGGCGCGGTGCGGAGGGTGACGCTCGCGCACACATGCACGAAATGTCACACGCCTGAAGCTCTTTCGTTTGATTCAGGCACACACGTGCGTGTTGTAGTGTTTCCACTTTTACCTACTTTATCTGTTTGATTTCGCCCTGAGAAAATTATCGTAGGTATCGTTTGAAATTAGAATAAAATTGTTGGTTTGAGTGGACGCTGCTGTGTCAGTGAATTTGTGTTGGTTGATTGAAGAACAGTACCTACCTACCAATCAATCTTCCTAGCCTTTTCCCAACTATCTTGGGGTCGGCTTCCAGTCTAACCGGATGCAGCTGAATACCAGTATTTTACATGGAGCGACTGCCTATTTGACCTCGGTACCGATACCCCTTGGTAAGACTGATGTCAGACTTTCGGGCTTCTGACGACTCGTAACGACTGTCGTCAAAGATCCACAAATGACAGCCGGGAGCCCGGGACCAACGGCTTACGTGCTTTCCGAGGCACGGAGTCTCGGTATGTAAAGATGGTCACCCATCCACTGACTAAACCCGGCAAGCGTAGCTTAACCTGATGGATGGACCCGTGCGGCTTGTTATTACTTAGCCACGAGCTCCTCAGAAGATTGAAGAACAGTACCGTAATTACGTAATACACGATCAATCAAAATTTGAATCGTTTTGAAACATATTACTAATCCATTGCTTCCTATGTTCGGAAAAAGATCTGCTCAACAACGTAAATAACGCAATGAATATTATTGAACGGTCAAAATGAAACTGATTAGTCGGAATCGTTTACAAAAATGTGTTGTGTAACAGACGCCAGCACACCAACCTACTCCAATCTGTCAAATTTTCTCAATCAACATTGAACCTTATTCTTTAGCCATAAAGTTGAAAATCTATTAAAGAAATTTGACAGATTGTAGTAACTTGATGTGCTGGGGCGTCTGTACAATTTATTATACGTAATCTATTTTCGTAGGTACCTACCTACCTCCTCGAGCATATTTTCTGTTATAAATTATAATATAATTATATCTTCTTTTGGCCAATACCTACTTAGGTACCTACATTTTCTACCTTACTGCTCGGCCACGACTTGCTTGAGGCTAAAGTGCCTGCTACACGGTTGCCAACCACGTCCCTGACAGAGGTGACCTTGGTTAGCGACCCGCAAAGTTGTTTCAACGTTTGGTCGTATAAACATCATCTTCACGGTTGTAAGCCACCAAGGTCACCTCTGTCGGGTCGCGGTAGGCGACCGTGTAGCAGGCGTTTTAGCGACCGGCGCGGCGCGGCGTTGCCGCGTTGTGTAGGTACGTTGGTAGGTACCCTATGTAGGCAAGAGAAGACGTACGCTCTTTGCATTCACACTCTTTACCGACGCCGACGACGCGGGCGCGCTATGGCTTTTATTTTGTGGTCGTGGAAATGGGGGGGAGTGCTCGAGTAGTAGGTATTTAGTAGGTACCTATCTCTATCTGGATTTAAAAAAATATTTTTGCATTGGTTAGCTCCATTCTTGAGAAAGACTGTAGGCCACCACGCAACAACACGCTAACATCACGCTACAACCCTTAGGAGCCGAGCAAAAAGAAAAAAGTCAGAAAGAACGCTAAGCGAAAACGAAGTAAAAGCGCGGGCGGGGCGATAGGATGCGATGCGGTGGGTCGGGGGCCGAAATTTCACACGGACGAAGTCGCGGGCAGAAGCTACTGTATATAATGTATTATAAAGGTTTATGTAGGTACTTATAACATTTATCGTAAATCAATATTACAACGATGTGAAAAAAAATATATATATAGGTAAGCTTCCTCTGGCAGTCGGGTAAAACTTTATTCTATTGATAACGTATTTAGGTATGTACTATATGTAGGTAGGTACATACTTATACCAACTGTTCCCCACGCTTTTACCCGCGTTCCCGTAGGAACCTATCCTACTGCTCGGCTCCCATGAGCAGCAGTGTGATGTTTTATAGCCTAAAACATAACCAAAGGCTACAAAAAAATGATTAAACTGGTAGGTACCTACCTAGTTTGTGAGATTAGCGCATTCAAACATCAAACTAATAAACTGTACAGCTTTATAATATTAGTATTTTTAGATAAACCTAGTATAGTACCTATCTATAGATTACTAAATCAACAAATTGGCAGCAGCTGATTATGAGTTAGGAAAATACCTACGCCGCGTCGCGTCGCATGATCTTCGCCTCGCGCTTTCGTTCGAGCTGCGTGATAGCGTCTTCGTAAGCCGACGCGACGTTCGCGATTGGATTTTCGACACTCTGCTTAGCGTCGAGAGTTGAATATCCAACAGTGTATTTTCTTGACGCACTGGGATACGCGCTGAATGCGCTCTGTTGGATATTCAACTCTCGGCGCTAAGCAGAGCGTCGAAAATCTGATACGCGCAAAAAAATTGCGAATAGGTTTGCTGTTTTAATCATTGTCCACATAGCTTCCGTGGTCGAGCGGTGTAATGTGGCACTTGCGAAATCAGAGGGTCTAAGTTCGCACCTGGTTAGTCTATAATCTATCCGTCGTTTTTTTTAATCTCTTTGGTTTTTTTTTTTAAATCTTATCAAAAACAAAACAGTTTCGTCACATTTGCATTCTGCTTAGTAGGTACCTAATGAAATAATTACCTCGACTGTTTGTGATAATTTTGCTTGTATGAAGGTTAGGTATACAAGCAAAAATATCACAAACAGTCGTGAACACTAAAATGTAGGTAAGTAGGTACCTACCTACCTTATGCGTACGTCCATGAATAGGTAACTAAGTAAGTAGGTACCTACTTACCTAGAAATAAGAAGATAGTAGTAATTTTGTAAACAATTTATAGACCGTAGTCAACTATAACAATTAGGTACACATAGGTACATATCTATAATTCTCGTCGGCGCGGCGGCGAGCGACACAGCGGCGGCGGTATCTTATAAAGTACTCTGTGGCGGCGCGCGGCGGGGCGGTGCACTATTGTGTGCTTCGTATAACATCGTTTCAGTTCGGAACGGTGTTTGTGTGCGCGCTAACTAGACGTGCGGCTAGACTAGCGTCTAACTGCTCATCACTGATACTATCTCTGTCGCACAGATGCCAGATGAGATAGCGTGCTTTTTGGCCGCGCCCACCAGTGAGTTCGAGCCCGCGACTTGTCGGTTCTTAAGTAACTATTACAAAAAAAAAAAAAAAAAAATTGTCACACAGCAATCATACATGTTGTATGTTAAAAGAGGCGATTTAGCCTATTTAACATTGCTCTTATTATGTTAGTTTACACTTAGAATAAGATCTTTTTGTTAACTTTTATTATCTTTCTGTTTAATAAAGACCTTTAAAAATCAATCAAATCAATTGCGTAATCAAATCAGTTTTGGCATACTTTATGGGACAAAATATAACATACATACAACGTAAGGAATAAAAACTCAAAAAAAAAACTTGGTTGAAGGCGCTGTTCAGCAGTTTACCGGAGGATATAAAAAAATGTTACAATATAAACACATTCAAGCTCAGATTAAGGCAATAAATACACCACAACATTTTAAATAACATAAAACGTCTGTATTCAGATGTGTGTTCAATGCTAATATATGTCTCCAACACCCTAGAGGTAACTTACTATGTTAATAGCACTAGTTAAAAATCACTCAAGTATCTCATTATAAGCGAACTAGTTTTAAGTTCTTATACATATACATATAATAAAATTGTAGAAAAGTGGTGTCTGTACAATGGAAATATATGAAAAAAAAGTAGCAGGGGTTGTATATCGATGCTGAACCCGAGATTGTAATTATTTTTTTTTTTGTCTGTTTGTCCGTTTGTCGGTTTGTCTGTTTGTCTGTATGTTTGAGCACGCTAATATCAGAAACGGCTTATTCGATTTAGATGCGGTTTCCACTAATATATTGAAGCAAGCTTCACTTAACATTTAGTGTTTATTTCATGTCAATCGGTTCATAAATAAAAAAGTTATGTCAATTTAAAGAATCACATCGAACATTTGTTATAGGTTAGGCATTTCTTTCCTTGTTTTTTGGTATACAAACAAAAGAATTGCTAGAAAAATTAATTACTAACCTGAGCTAATAAACTTATACTTAATAAAGAAAATCAAGAAAAGAAATGCCTAACCTATACCAAATACTTATAATATTTATATACAAACCCTAAATAAAAATTTTAGATAAAATTTTTATTTAGGGTTTGTATATAGGCATTTCTTTTCTTGATTTTCTTTATTAAGTATAAGTTTATTAGCTCAGGTTAGTAATTAATTTTTCTAGCAATTCTTTTGTTTTATAAAGTTAGTACGTTTGGTTTACACGTCTTAACACTTATTACATAAACTGTGATAATTTTATAGTACGTGTTTACTAAATAACTGTGTGTTAAGTAGTAAGTACTATTTTATTGTAAGAATGCCTCGAAGAAGATGCAACCACTCCCAATGTAGCAGAAATGCTAAAAGGATGAGATTAGTTCGATCACAGGAATCTGAGGAAGGTCGTGAGGCAAGGCTCTCTGCAACTCGGGAACATCAGGCTAGGTTTCGTGCTGCAGAAACTTCGACTCAGCGGGAATCTCGACTGAGTTCAAATCGTTCTCGAATGGTCGAGGTCGCGAAATTTTTTTTCATACTAAGGGGGTCGAGTCATGAAAAAGGTTGAAAAACCACTGCCCTACATTAATACTACTAATATTATAAATGCGAAAGTTTGTGAGGATGGATGGATGGATGTTTGTTACTCTTTCACACAAAAACTACTGAACGGATTTTGATGAAACTTTACAATAATGTAGCTTATACATTAGAATAACACGTCATAGGCTACAATGTATAAAGATTTTATGTGATTTGGCCATAATATAACGATAAGTATCAAGTAAGTCGGAAAAATTCCTGCCCTCCGAGATCTATCTTTGCGTGCGCTGCCTTTTTTTTTTTTTTTGTGTGCTTAATCATCCAATGACTTCTTCCGCTCTGGGCGAAGCGGAAGGGCGTGTCAGACTCTTACTGACTAAAACCCACCCGTGTTCCTTCCCTTGCCTTTCCAGAGGTCACGGTTTCCCCTTAGGACTACCCGCAACCCCGGCAGGCATCGGCCCTAGCGGACCCCGTCAGTTTTGCTGATATCTCTTTGAGGCGCGCGTGGAACACGATGCGCTGTCGACCCGGGCCTGGTCCTTATCGGACGGCGAGCTGCCCGTTGCTCTCCGTCTGCAGGCCCGCGCCTACGGTGGCCGGAAATCGGCTATCAACTCCCGACGCCCGGGACGTCTCCTACGGCGGCGGCGGCTAGGGCTGGTAGGGCGCGGCCTTTGCCACTCCCTCGCGCGCTCCATCTTCTCCTTCACGAGCATTACTGCTTTGCAGAAGGAGGTGACGGCTTGCCATGCCCTCTCGCTCCGCACCATGGCCTGAACCAGGGCCGTACGCGAGAGGCCACCGCCGCCGATCGCCTCCACGAGGACACGGCGGTGGTCCACCCAAGCCGGGCAGACCTCCACCGTATGCTGCGTGCGCTGCCTAAACCGTTATGCTAGCCACCCACACACGTAACGATTTGCTTGCGCAAATTTAGGCTTGCGCAATAATTATGTTCGAGAAATAACGTAAATAACGCAATTAATTGTTGAACTGTCAAAATGAAACCCATTGCTATTGTAAGTGCTACACAATTACCCCGCTGATTTAGGACATGTTACACGTTCCTGTGGGATAATTTCCGACATCCACGCGGGCGAAGCCGCGGGCAGAAGCTAGTGAGAAATAAAGTTCTTTAAGCCCAAGAGTGGCATAAGCTACTTTTATCCCGGATAAATTCCCAGTTCCTGTGGTACGGGAGTGAAACCGTAGCTGTAGGTAAAAGCTTGTATAATCTGTATTTCCATTGCGTGGGATGTAAGAATTAGATCATGTATTCAGCTGGTAGTTTCCCACGACAAATATAGCCATTCTGCTGTGATCTGTGTAGCTTCATGCAAAATCACCGCATTTCTTCGACACTAGGTGTACACCTAGTGTCGAAACGAAATGTGCGGGTTCACCGTACGGTGAACCCGCACATTTCGTAACATTAAGTAGTGGTGGCCCAGTGGTAACGGCCCCGACTTACGAGTTGTAGGTCGTGGGTTCGAACCCAAGCAGGCGCTTTACTTTGTGTAAATAATTTCTTCACCACTTCTCTCAAAACGGTGAAGGAAAACATTGTGAGGAAACCGGCATGTCTTAGAACCCGCACTGGGCCCGCGTGGTAGATTACAGCTCACTCCCTCTCGCAGAAAGGAGGTCTGTGTCCCAGAACTGGGAACATTAATAGGCTGATTATGAAGTAGGTTAAACTACATCAGCGTTTCGCAATCATTTAGTGAACTGGCTAAGTAAACAAATCAGCGATTTTACCACACTCAACACGGGCGGTTGGCAATTTTTCATCCCCGGGTTTCCATCATCAAAAGTGTACTGAATAATCATCGTATGCTTAAACAACGTGTATCTATCGTCGTACGATTCGTTAAGGGCGACTACAAGATTCTCTGTCTAACAAAAAAAAAAACCCGACTGCAAAAACACTTAACTGAAAAGAGAAAAACAAGCATTATAGAATTTTGCATCTTGCATTCAGCATCTATAGAATTTTGGTATCGCAGGCGGGACAAACAAAAGTTACACCATATTTCCGGTTATTATTGTTAAATTATTATTGTCCCCGCCTGCGATACCAAAATTCTATAGATGCTGAATGCAAGATGCAAAATTCTATAATGCTTGTTTTTCTCTTTTCAGTTAAGTGTTTTTGCAGTCGGGTTTTTTTTTTTTGAATAATTTTCTTTATTTCAAGTTTTTTAGTTTTATTAATATATCTTAATTTGGAATTGACTCATTACCAGCTTTTATTTGATACCAATATTGTTGTAATTTATTTTTAGAAAAACCTTCCCCTCCCTTTTTTTTGTATTTGCAGATGCAATACATAAATATTATATAGCCTATGTCACTTCTACGATTAAGACGAATCTAACGACACCTCATATGTTAAAATCCATCAAGCCGTTTAGGCTACAGAGCGTGCCAAAGAAATAGACATACATACATACATACATACTCTCGAAAAACATTACCCTCCTTCTGGGGCAGTCGGGTAAAAATAACATTAAAATGAGATCACTCATCATCTGCGTAACCTTTTCCTTACTATGTTGGGATCGGCTTCCATTCTAACCGGATGCAGCTGAATACCAGTATTTTACATGGAGTGACTGCCTATACATCTTACACCCAGTTAGGTAACACGATATTTAGTAAGACTGGTTGTCAGAACAGCATTCGTCTGTAAAACATAGAAAAAATAACCATTCATTTCATTGTTGAGTAATCCCTGTATGAGAGGTCGGACAAGCTCTCATACAGGGATTACTCAATTATTAGGTATTGCAACCATTTTGTTCTGATACCGCCAAGCAGTATTACATTAAAAGTAAGGATGCTGATCAGATTACACATGACGGTTAACTACCTTATTTAGAGAAGACGGGCGCCATGCAATAAATAAATAAATAATTTTATTTCTGGTTATTTACAACCATTGCCAAACATGAATTAACAGAAATAATACATAGGTTGTTTACATCGGGGATGTGGGCTCAGCGATCATTGTGTCGATGGTCGTATCAGCCAATGGCTTAATTGCCAAGAGCCTCGACCAACACCTGAGGAGGCTCTCGTTGGGCAGCCGGATCAAGGGCTTGATTCAGAAAACGATACTCCTGGACACGGCTCGCATTGTTAGGTGGTTTCCCCCTCTGGAGCCATGACCGCCGAAGCTTGAACCCTGTTCCCGATACCGGTGAGCTACAATTTTTTATATTATAATTTATATGGATTTAGTTAAATAAAGGAAAGATAGAAAACGTCCACAGTACAGTTTACAAGCTATTTCAGTATTTAAAACCAGAGTTAACTTGGCTATCGACCAGTTCAATCACTTACTGAAATATATTAAAACGTCTACCTCCAAAAAAGATCGAACCAATTTTTCATAAGTGCATTATCAGACTGCAACCCTGTTAGCCCCGTCAGGAAAAATTGCATAATGTTATGTAAATAAATTCACAGATTAATGTGCTTTGATCATAAATCACTTATACTGTGTTCGTGATTCAGTTTCCAAGCATGTACACAAAAACAAGTTTAATATCCACATAACAGTTCAGTACTGCTTCGTTGGTCTAGTAGTCGTAACCGCTACTGCTGAGCATGTGGTCCTGGGTTCGATTCCCAGGTCGGGAAAAATACTATTGGGTTTTCTATCTGGAATTTCACAGTAGCAGCCTGGAGACTGGATTTGTCCTCGGTTGATGGCAATAGGCTCGCACCCTAGTACATGGAACTTGAACATAGCTGGCGAAATGTGGGTGTAGTATAGGTGCACCTCTGCCTAGCCCATCGGGAATACAGGCGGGATGTTATGTTACATAACTTACGTTTAGTTTACGCTACAACTTCAAACATTTTCATGACATTTTTAAAAGTACCTTGTCATTTTAAAATCAACTTAATTTCCTTCATCATAAAGTTGATATTCGTTTAAAGATAAAACATCAAATTGGAAACAAGAATTTGAATAGACTTTAGGCGAGTTGCACACGGTGCGTTTTCAATCGAAAACGCTAAACTTAGCAATGTTCGTGATTTAACGGTTCAAAGGCTGGTTGTCGAATTGCATGATTTTGCGTGTGCGTAAACAGTCGATTGTAAATATGCTTAATAAACGGGTGAAGCTTTTGCTAATGGTGGTGGTAAATGCGGGTTTTATACCGTGCATTTACCGCTTTGATCTGTTTAGAGTACTGACATTATAATTCTGTCTGTAAAGTGAAAAGAAAAGAAGAAAGATAATTATAAATAAAATAGTTTACATACATACATAGTCAGCCAATTAATGTTCCCACTGTTGGGACACAGGCCTCCTCTCTGTGAGAGGGAGTGGGCTGTATTCTACCACGCGGGCCCGGTGCGGGTTGGTAGATTTATAGATTATTATTTTATAGATGTCACATGTCTTCGAAATTTTGTTTCTAAGACATGCCGGTTTCCTCACGACGTTTTTACGTTTTTCCTTCACCGTTTTGAGAGCAGTGGTGATGAAATTATTTACACAAAGTAAAGCGTGCTTGGGTTCGAACCCACGACCTACAACTCGTTAGTCGGGGCCACTAGGCCACCACTGCTCAAATATATAATCCATCACTAGCATGTATGGAGGCTATACTATTGCGGGTTAACGGGAACGCCCTCTGTTAGTTAACATACTGTATATATTTGTAATAAAACGAGCAGTGGTGGCCCAGTGGTAACGGCCCCGACTTACGAGTTGTAGGTCGTGGGTTCGAACCCAGGCAGGCGCTTTACTTTGTGTAAATAATTTCATCACCACTGCTCTCAAAACGGTGAAGGAAAACATCGTGAGGAAACCGGCACGTCTTAGAACCAAAAATTCGAAGACATGTGACATCTACCAACCCGCACTGGGCCCGCGTGGTAGATTACGGCCCACTCCCTCTCACAGAGAGGAGGCCTGTGTCCCAGCAGTGGGAACATTAATAGGCTGATGATGATGATGATGATATTTGTAATCACGTTCTCGATCTAGCTTATAGGTCTCATATCTGGAACAATTTGTTCAAGATTCAAGACTATTTATTTGTGGAAACATGAGTACACATACAGAGCATGCAAGTTATTAATCTACATTATAATTTTGATCAGGCATGTTTTCGTTTTGCATTCGTTTTCTTCGCATTTCACCCGAGCAGAGCTCGGTCGCCCAAAGTTTAAAACAAGATGGCTACCTTCGAATAATGACACTATCATGGCAGCATGGAATTAGTATGTACTACACATGGAATTAGTATGAACTATCTCATATCCGCTTGACTGTCACTATGAGACACAATACAATTTTAATTGTTATCGAGCTGCATCAGTCTTTCGGACAGTTGAGCATCTACTATTAAATGAACATTCTCTATTTTTACGACAGCACACCTCGGTCGACCAGGTACTACATACATAGCCAAATAAAACCAAACACCAATTCAACAAATAAAAGTTCAAAGTTTGACAATTTGTTGTCTATTGCTCAGGTCACAAACTCAAACTCAAAGAATTTATTTCAATTAAACCATTTACAGGCACTTTTGAATTGTCAAAGAGTCGGTCAGTTAGTCAGAAAGTTGAAGCTAGTCGCCCATTCCAAAAAGTAGATCTCTGTGGAGAAGAACGGGCAAGAAACTCCCAGGACACTCTTTTAAATAAAGATATTACAATATCCTGGGTACATTATTCTTGTTGCTTCTATAAGTGAGAACAATGTGAAGAAAACAGAAATCATTCAAAATATAAGATTAATGGAAAAAATCACAATTTAATGGTCACACCAAGACCAAAAAAAAATACACATAATTATGTGTAAAGGTGATTATTTTCGTAAGGTTTTGTTAGGTTTCCTTTTCGATATGAGAAACTTAATGTGATAGTGATTGATTTCATCTTTTGGTAAAAAAAATATACTCAATTATTACGCGGTATCCGAGATAGACGACATTCCACAAGCTTCCACGAGTCGCGATCCAATCACTCTGAATGATTTTGAACGATAATGCTAATCCATTATATGTTCGAAATATTTGTCTGCTCAACAACGTACTCGTAATTATCGCAATTAATGTTTTTGAACTGTCAAATGAAAGCCATTGCTAGTATGAGTGTTTTAAGCAATTACCCCGCAGGCCTGAAATTAAAATTAAAGCGGGTTCCAAAGGGATACCATTACTCCTGGCAACGTACAGGAAACTGAAGGAACACGGTGGATTTTAGTCAGTAAGAGTCTGACACGCACTGCTCCGCGTCCGCCCAGAGCGGGAGAAGTTATTAGATAATTTCCCAAATAAAAAAGAAGTGGGTCCCATTCACAAAAAAAAACACGTTTTGTTGTACATGGGACCTCTTTAATTTTTGACTTTATTTTATTAGTATATTTTTTGTTTGAACGGCAATAGAAATACAAGTTCTGTGAAAAAAAACAACTGTCTACCTATTACGGTTCATGACATACAGCCCGCTGATAGACAAACATACAGCGGAGGGTTAGTAATAGGGTTCCGTTTGGCATCCTTCGGGTACGGAACCCCTAAAAAGACAGAACCCATTTCGAAAAAAAAAAACTTCTACTTCTTTTATTATTTATTTATTTTTATTTTTAGCCTGTGTTGTCCCACTGCAGGGCAAAGGCCTCCCTTTCTTCTTTCCACTCCTCTCTGTTTTGGGCCAGTGTGGACCAGTCCTGTCTGTAGGCGTCAAGCTCGTCTCGCCATCTTCTTCTGGGTCTGCCTCGATGTCGACGGACGTTTTCTGGGACCCACATGGTGGTAGATTTGGCCCATGATTCTTTACTTCTTTTACTCTTTTTTTACTTTCTTTACTTTCTTTACTTCTTTTATTCATTACTTCTTTTACTCTTTTGATAAAACTTTTGTTACTAGCTAAAGTTGCAAGCTTGTAACCACCCTAACCTCCAACTTGGCAATGTCTCATGTCACGTCATGTGACGTCACCAAGTTTGCACAGCGGCCATTTGTTTGCGCGTCATGAGTGACATCACCTATGACGTATTGAACGTTGTAATACAATGCCGTGACGTGTTGGTATAGGGTAAGTAGGAGTGTCAATAGGGTAATTGATATTCAGAGTTGCGTTGGTTTTATTCTTGCTTCGGTTAAGTATTTTAGCGATATTACTTTATCGAATATATTATATTCGATAAAGTGATCACGCCAAAATACTTAACAAGAATATTTATTTATATATCTAAACTAGGTACGTATAACGTATATATTATACGTACCTAGTTTAAATAAATAAATAAATACTTTTTGCGGTTCAGAAATGAATGCGCATTTAAAATAAAAACGAGCGAGCCTTACATACTTACTGATATCTTGGCTGACCATACCAACCTCTCGGAAATTGGGTTGGTACCCTCCGACGGCCAACTAGCACGCGCGCGCTCATTGGTTAAATAAAATACCGCCTTCCCCGGCTTCCTGTTACACACTTCCGTCCCTTTTCACAAAATCTCTGATGTGGAAAGATACTACACATCAAAAACAAGTGAAAAAAAAATTAAAAAAATATTTATTGACATAAAACAACTTTTTCCAGGCAAATTTAAGAATTCTCTGACTCCTGCGCTAGTAACTTGAAGTAGTATGTTACATAGGAGCCTTAGCGCAATAGATATTAACAAATGACAGAGCATTTGTAAATATCTCGAATAAGTCGTGTATTGTCATCTGTGTCGTGGGATCATGTCTCTTACCTCCATGTTCTGTATTAAAAAAGCTGAGAGGTGTCAAGGGGCACCCAGATGGAATGAAGTTATGGAATGAACCTCACAAAGGCATGCCACTAATTAGTACCTACCTGTGGTCGCTCACAGATGGCGTTATAATAAAAAATAAAAAGTGTCGTTACAACTTTTGGTCCCAATTTTTTCCGTCTAGTTTCGCAACGCGCGAAAGGGAACTTTGTTCCAAAAACTTAAGACCTTGAAACTGACTTTTTCGAGTTTAGAACGCTTTTTCTATTCGTGATGATTAATACCAGTTCAATCCTACCACAAAACGCGTTAAAGAATTTCGTTCTACAGTTACCTACTTTTTTATTTTTAGCTTTCCTATTCTACGATCGTCAATCCCTTGTCAAGTTGTGTTAGAACACAGAACCTCTATTTTATCAGTGAGTCGGGTAACAAGATATCGTCGTCGCCGCAAGCAGCCGCTCTCTCAAATAATTCATGAATTGAAAACCATACATTACAGAGGAATGGTTAGAAGGTTAAATTGTTCAAAGGTCTAAGTTGTAGATTAATTTTTTATTGTTTTAAGTTTTACAAATATTTTATCATTTTAAACTTGTTGGGTTTTTTTTTTAATTTGTAATTTTTAAAATTCTCTGCGCGTCTGAGAGCCAGTAAGTACCTTATTATTCTAATTTGCAAAAAAAGGAAGGTGCCAATAATCTTTCAATCAATTCAGATTGTTAGTTAAAAATATTAAATATATTGTATCAAAAACAATGTCGAGATTCCATAATGTTATGATTAAAAATATTGAAAAAATAAATCTTCCGAAAAACACAAAAAAACATTTCCACAACTCTAACCTACGTCCCATCTGACTACGCCGTAGCAAGCGGCTACGAATTCCATTATAGCTACGAGCTACGAGCTACGCAGGCACGCTACGATTGGCACGTCCCGTCCGTAGCGTTATTGAAATGCGATGCGAGGCGGCGCGTAATGAGATCACCGGCATTTTGTTTAAACTATTGTTCTTTTCAAGTATCTCCGTCTTGACTTGGTGGGGGTAAGCAGAGAACTAGGTAATAAGAGGAACTTGATAATAATACTGCCTCGTTGTCGCAAGAGCTAGTACTGAGCAGAGAGGTCCTGGGTTCGATTCCCGGTTCTGGCAAACTGTTATTGGTATTTCAGAATTTCTTAGTAACAGCCCGAGTCTAAATTCGTGCCCGGTTGATGGCAATAGACTCGCCCCCTAAAACATGGGACTTAAAAATAACTGGCGAAATGTGTGTGTACTATAGGTACCTCTGCCTAACCTTCGGGGAATACAGGCGTAATGTTATGTTAAGTTATAGTTTTCCTCTAACTTTCTCCCCCTTCTTTTTTGAAGTCGGTTAAAACATGAAGGCGACGTTAGTTAGGATTTTTGACGTGCGTCAAAATATCCTTGTACAACTTTAGTTTTACTTAGAACTACAAAAAATCGCGCAACGATTGTTTCCAAAAACAATTCGCGATTTAAATACTCGCGGTGACTACAGTAACAAAATAAAAATAAAAGAAAGATAATACTTTTATTTGCGTTAAGCATGACGCAAATAAAGAACAGAAACAGGAAAAGAACAATAAGGGGGAAAATAATGCGTCACATCCACGCAAAACAGCCATCGCTCAGCATAATGCTGCGACCGTGAGACAGAGCCCCAGCGCTGGTTTTTAGCGACAACCAGCGTTGACGTGATGACGTCAACCGGTTCAGCATATTTTAAGATAAAAATAACAAAATAAAATGAATACAATAATTAGTTCTAAATGTTTATAAAATAAAAATAATTTGAAATGGCGACATTCGGTTAAACAATTTTTTTTTGTTTTTAATCTGTCGTTATTGTTACGTAGTGTCGCTGGGTAGTAATCTACCCAAAGAGGAGGATGCTCGTGGCTAAGTAATAACAGCCGCATGGGTCGATCCATCAGGTTAAGCTACGCTTGCCGGGGTTGGTCTGTGGATGGGTGACCATCTTTACATACTGAGACTCCTCCGTGGCTCGGAAAGCACGTTAAGCCGTTGGTCCCGGCTGTCATTCGTGGATCTTTGACATTCGTTACAAGTCGTCAGAAGCCCGCAAGTCTGACACCAGTCTTACCAAGGGGTATCGTATTACCCAGTTACTGGGTTGTGGAGGTCAGATAGGCAGCTCCATGTAAAATACTGGTATTCAGCTGCGTTCGGTTAGACTGGAACCCCAACATAGTTGGGAAAAAAGCTAGGTAGATTGATTTTTGTAACATCAAACAAGTTACAAAGTCCTGAACCAACTTTTGCGAACCACTTCAAATTCCAATCGGTCTCAACTCGCCATGAAATCAGGAATAAAATCATAGCCAAGCTTGGAAGCCCTCCGGCCACGTTTGTTGCTAGGCGAAAGAAAAGAACTTTCTAATGGACTCTGACTAACTTTGTCCAGTAGGCGGTGAGGTGGTAGAGAGAGCGGAGCGAGGATGTTGTTTGGGTTCCTACGGACAGATATTAGGTTAAGAGCAATCACCGCCGATTTAAAATTCAAAATATTTTAGGCAGTGTATAGAGTGCCACCATTGGCACTCTATCCCTATCGGATAAAGTGCCACTACAGGCACCCTAGTAACACCGCTTCGGCCCGGTCAAAGTGCCGCAAGCATTGGATTGTCATTGTCACTGTCACTAAGTCACGTCACTTGGTATTTTGTTTGATTATCGAGGTTAGATCGCTGTAAATCACCACATTCCCAAAACATTACATTCCCTTGTGCCTAAACGGACCCTGGCACTTCGCCGGCCGCTACCGCGGCACCGCTCGCTACGCTCACTCGGCTCGTGCGTTGTGTGGTCACAGTTCTAACCTAACCTAAATAACAAGTGACAGTGACAATGCAACGCTCACGGCACCCTAGCCGGGCCGAGGCAGTGACACTAGAGTACCACAAGAAACTCGCGGCACTCCACACACTTCGAATATTTTATTTCACATAAACCTACAACTACATGGGCACTTATCAAACGTCAGAAGCTAGGCGCGCGGTTCCAATTGTTGTTTTCCTACGAAGAAAAGCCGGCAACAAACTACACGGTTCATTTTGTTAATTAATTGGATTTTACCATAATTTTACATAACAGTGTTAGTAGGTATGGGAGGACAGTGCCTAGTGTACGTCTTTGAACAAGTGAAGATGGCCAATTCGGTACCCTAATTACGTAATACACAATCAATTCGTTTTGAAACAGATTACTAATCCATTGATTGATAAGTTCGAAATTTAATTCTGCTCTGCAACGTAATTATCGCATTGAATGTTGTTGAACTGTCAAAATGAAACAAAAATGATCGCTATCGCATTGCTTCTGCAAGATAGGTAATAGCCCTGCCGGTATACTAAACAGTTTTAGTATTGACATATCACTACATAGTATAAAACAAAGTCGCTTCCCGCTGTCTGTCCCTATGTACGAGTATGCTTAGATCTTTAAAACTACGCAACGGATTTTGATGCGGTTTTTTTAATAGATAGAGTGATTCAAGTGGAAGGTTTATATGTATAAAATACCTACACATTTTAGTAAAGAAAAGAGTTCACGCGGGCAGCAGCTAGTTCGTCATATAACGCATAATATTAGAAAAGATAAAATACATGTAAGTTCGAGTTAAATTTTATTAAAACTTTGTTCCATTTTCTGTTCTTACCACTTAACTTCTGAAAGATATGGATAAAGTAAAACAAACCAAAGCCTTAAAAAAAAAATCATTCTGAATTCCTTTGAATCACTAAAAAAATCTGTAGAATATGATAATTAGATATATTTCTGTCTTCGCACGCCAACCGTGATGAGGTCACACGAATGAGGAAGCAAAAATGAACGAAAAAACCAGCCAAGTGCGTGTTGGACTACGCACAATGAAGGGTTCCATAGATGGGATGAATTTATCCCAAGATCAAACTTAACATTGTAGTTGAAAAAAAGTTCTCCCGTACATCAATGCGTCAAGGTCTCCACCTCTCTCCTACTTGTGCTATGAGCCTTGCTTTTTGCCCAGTTTCATGATTCTAGGTCAACGGGAAGTACCCGTTTTGATAAATTTGCGAGTAAGTATTAAAATAAGTTGCACAAATATGCAATTTTTTTATTGCGTTGACGAGAGTCCCAAGGAACCTGATTTTAGATTTTAATTACAACTTGATTCCGCCAAGCATTCCTGAGAAAAAGGACCTTGACAGACAGATAGACGGACGGACAGACGGATAACGAAGTGATCCTATAGGTGCTTAGGGCGACAACGCAATAACCGCGTCGAGCGGCCTCGGTACCGCCACCGCGCCTCTATGCTGCAACGTTCGGTCTATATGCAACGTTGCAAGCCCGTTACCGCGCCGGTGCCGCCGCCACGGATTGTAGAATGATATGGCAAAATTAAGCAGCGACGGCGCGGTGTCGGTGCGGCGACAGACGGTGCGGCGTCGGTCCGGCGACAGACGCCGCGGCGGCGGCGGCGCTTCAACGTTCAGCCGACATGGTTACGCGAAACAGTGTCGGCGCGGGTGCGGTGACGTCTACACGAGCCCTAAGGGTTTCGTTTTTTTTCCTTTTGAGTTACGGAACCCTAAAAATAAGTCGAATGTGCTTGAATTTTCTCAACATAAACGAATTATGGGAACGAATTGGATTAACTTCTGCCAATCAAAGTACTCGCTTCTTTTGTGAAATAAAACTCGGAGCAGGCACAGGAAATATTTGCGCTAAAGTGATTTAATTTTCGCTGTATTTTGTAATAATATTATCAGTGATTGCGTTCAGTTTACTTTAAGTATTACAATTTGGATCCTAAGCCCTCGTTCCCACGGTCGTAATAAAATCGCGGCGTGATAAAATCGCCTAGCGCGATTTTTTCTCGCCTTCAACAGTGTTCGAACGAGCGTGAAAAAATCACTTGGATTCATCTCTGCGAGCAGTGCAGACGTACGATGGGTTCCGCAAAATAATTATCGGTAGCTACCTATGAGGTCAGGAAACCACAAAAAAAAATTGGATGCATCCCTTGAATCATCATCATCATCATTATTTCAACCGAAAGACGTCCACTGCTGGACATAGGCCTTCCCCAAGCACCACCACTTCAACCAATTCTGTGCTTCCCGTATCAAGCGGTTTCCTGCGGCCTTCACAAGGTCATCGGTCCAGTCCTTGAATAATGAACTTAATATAATATTTAAAAGGCCATTTTTTTATGTCATACAATTATAATATCCTGAAAATTATAATAAATAGCATGTTTCTTCTACCGTTTTTTATCAAATTAAACCCGTTTAATACCTACTTACTTTTCTTATGATAAACTCCACCTAAATACCTACTTACGCCCAGAACTGACTGATTATTCCAATGTTTTATTACGGCCTTGAGCATGCGACACGTCCGCACTCTAGGAGCTGGCGTGCCGTACTGACCAACGCGCGCGATTTTTTTCGCGTCCGTGGGAACAGAAGTACAGAACTTCGTATGTCGCATTCATTCAACGCTCAACGCCGAGCGTTGAAAATCGAACACTACGCGATTTAAAATCTCGGCGTGGAAAAATCGCAGCCGTGCGAACAGATGTACCGCTTTCCATTTGTTCCATTCCAAGCGCGCCACGCGATTTTATCACGCGCGAGCTTTTCGCGTCCGTGGGAACGAAGGCTACGGCTTATATCGCCCTCGAAAACCATGGTGACGCAACCAAGGTCGCGCTGCCAGCAAAATATACATAATTTTATGGTGGGTATTTAGAGGTATGAGGAACAGGGTGTAAAGTTCAGTCATACTCTATAGAAAAGGGACGATCCTCCGAAATGTAATACCTCCGGAATGTCGTGTCTGGCGGGCAATTGCCCAACGGTTCACGTCGTAAACTCGCCCTTTTGGGGCGCAGAGACTTTTTGGCCCCTTGCCCGATGAATTTCTCTGTCGGCCCCGCCGGAGGCGGATAGTCATATATTATGTCGTTTGCGCAGTAAACTCTAATTGCGCGATGCAGGATTTGTGTGACGTCAGGTCTTTGATGCGTAGTTCGCATGTGGCGATGTAGATGGCGCCACAGGTATCTCAGCAGGCGTCCGATCGGTTACGCAACCAACCATACATTTTTTGGCATTGCGACCATGGTTGTGCCTTCGCTGGTGTCCTATTTAGTTATTTGTCTTTACTTAAATAACCTATCGTATAAATAAAGTTTTAATAAACTGTCTAGTGAACATGTTTCCGATATATTCAATACGAGTGTTTCTCGGGTATTTTATTGGTAAAAAAACTTTTTCACAAAAAAAACAACCGACTTCCACTATAAAGTGAAAAATAACTAAAATTTCGGAAGTCGGTGGCAAAAACGAAAATACAAAACCAAAGACACGGATATTTGGTATATAACGCTACGCTTCTTTAGGCTATGTCTTATTTGCAAGTGAATGAAACCATTTAAGATTTTTACCCTAATTTACTATACGCTGAGACGTTGTTACTTGACATTCGTAAAAAATATGACATGGTAAAAAAAAAAAAAAATTAGGAATCTTAAACTTTAATTTGGTATTTTAGAAGTTACAGTTACATTCTTTGGGTTTCAGAGATCACTTATTAATGAAAATAGTTTTTTTGAAGTGAAAACTTCTTTAGCGGCGTTGTGCACTTTTTTTGGGATGTGTAAAAAATGTACTCGCGTCAAGACACGTGACCTGATCGAAAATTCGAAATACGAAGGGAGAGTAGAAATGCACAACGTTAATGTTCAAGTTTTTGTTGACCGCGCACTCTGTGTTTTTTTTTTGTTATTTTTTTAATGCTTTCGTCTGATATTTTCGTTAGATGGCGTTACTTAGTTTTCAGTTCAATCGGCAGTCGCAGACGGCCCCGTTTTTTTTTTTACTCTACACAGTTCGAATAGAAATATTCCTGTTGTGCGCCCTACAGACTTACAGACCTATGGCTCTATTACATTGTAAGCAAGTTTGTTGTCATTTTTCTTGACTTAGACGCCACAAGGCTCATATTTCTTGCTATAACACACAGATGACACCCGACCACAATGACAGCGCGTGACAATAACAGTCATTATCGACACATTTACGATGTTTGATGTTGTTATTGACTGGGAAACAGCGAAGGGGAGACGGGAAAGACGCCAACTTTGTTTTCTTTTAAGGTATCGTAATTTTGACGTCGTAATTTTTACGAAAGATTAGTAATCTAGGGTTAAGTAGAAGATGGTGACACGTGAAACATATTTAATTGACTCAGGCGTGACTTTGCGGAAATCCATTATAAAATACAATAGACGATGTATATTTAGTAATTGTAAGACGATAGGTGGCCCTCGAGAACCATGATGAAGTTGACAACTGCGAAGATAGCAACGCGCGGGCGGCTCGCCTAGCTCGCGTATTGCACCGAGGCTTGCGTTCTCTTTTCAGGTAGACACCGGTGGCTTAGCACCTACCTAACATTTTCTTGTACTGCATAATATTTGCGTATTTTTAATTAAATATTTTATTCATATTTTACCTTGTTTTTCTGAGCTCTTACATAACTTAATCCGCTTAACTACCAACGTACCTCGGCCACCTGGCTCGTACGCACGGCCCGCACGCACGCACGCACCCGTGCGCTCGCGGCGTCACGGTCGGCTCGGTCGTACGTAACGTGAAACATACCCAATTTAATAAATGGCGCTGTATCGTCGTAATAGCAGAATTGAATCATGCTGTAATAAAATTATTTGCCAGTCTTCACACTCGTCACTACTCGTGTTAGCTATTTAAGTCACTCCAGGTTTCTCATCTCATGTCACCCTGCGACCTAACCCTTATATTCTCGGTATTCTCAACTATATTTACAAAACTTATACACATGCATACAAAACACAGGTACGTATACAGTACACTGTTCAGCTGCTATAGTAACAGTTTTGCACACAACTTGGTTGATCGGCTACAAATAACTTAACTCGGCAACAGATTTATTACTGCAGTAAACTGTTTGTAAACTGTATGTTTTTTTTTTCATAAAATAGTTTAAAACGCTTCAATACATGCGTATAACACATTGACGACCATAACTCGAATTGAATCAATTGATTGCATTATCAAAACATTATCTTCGATACGATTATCTACGATTTCGTGATTGCCGGTTTGGACTTTTAAAATTATTTAGTTGTTTTTAAGTATAATTCTATTAATAGACGTTACAGTACAGGGACCCAAAAAAAAATTCTCTAAAAGATTTCTGGTCTTTCTGTTCTCATATTAATGCATCGGTAGTTTCTTGCCGGGTACAATTGGATATGCATATGTATAATCAGCCTATAGTGTTTCTACTGGTGGGACTCCGCCTCCTCTCGGTGAGAGGATAGAGAGGGCCGTAATCCACCACGCTTGTCCAGTGCGGGTTGGTAATTGTCACATGTCACATGAAGTTTTGGTTCTAGGACATATCGGGCAACTATGTTGGCATACACATATACACCGTGCCGCAAAAAATGGCGATTAATTTAACACACGGGTAGTGATAGTGGCTAGTAATCATAAAAATTATAATAAGTGACATACAAAATCCTGACTGAATCCTACATCGCGCAATTAGAGTTTACCGCGACATCAATTTCTATAGATGTTAAGTGAACTTTACACCCTGTTCTTCATACCTCTAAATTGGTGACCCCGAACGTCAACGCAGCCTTCGTGCAGCTAGTTCAGCGTGACGTCATCATCATCACTCCCGCAAGCTTTCATGAGTCGAGTCACACAGTCAGCCAGCACTAACGGCTTCACTTACCATCAGGTGAGATCCAGGCCAAGAGCTACCCCGTTAGGGTTAAAAAAATAAACGTGAAACCGTATACGAGACATTGACCATGATTGAGTCTAAAGTATCTCTACAAAAGTTTTCAGCTACCTAAGATCTCTGCTCACGCCGTGAGTGTAAAAAGCGTGAAGTTTCCAACTTGGACATGTTGTAATAGGACTCGCGGGACCAGTAATTGTGTATCGAGCCAACGAAACAAAACTAGATCGCAGTGTAATGGGAAAACTTTCCCATAGCGATGTGTTCATTATTTAGTACTTAATTGGGGGTATTCTTCCCATGGAATAAATTTCCTGTAAGGGGGAAATAACAAGGGATTTAAATGGGGTTATAAAAGTTCGTTGTGCGTTCAAAGAATTTGCTTTAGCTTCAGTAATGGGTTTTAACGCGAATAAAAATGTAATTTTTTAATGTCTTATGATCATAATTTATGTAAGACTCTTCAATTCAAATTCATATCACCCGACTACGGTGAAGCATAAAGGAGTGTTATGATTTTGACTGATAAGTATGTATGTATGTATGTTCATCTGTTCCCTCATAACTTTAAAACTTCTCATCACTATTTGACAAATGAGGTATCATTGGAAGCGTCTTGATCGTCCGCTGGTTATAGACTATGTGACGAAAATGGGGCCCTGTAGAAGACATAAAGGTACGAATAAAAAAATATGTTCCCATGTTGGGTCATTTGACAAATGAAACATTTCAAAAATATATTATTAACCCCAAATTAATTTAAATACAAATAAAAGTTATAAAAACTAAAACCCAAATATAACTAAAAAGGTATAAACAAAATATTACAGACAGACAATTAATAATAAATTACAGATTACGTGCGACCCCGGATTTTCAATTTGTCTGTCTGGATGTACTGTTTATTATACCTTTTCAGTTGAATTTTTGTCTTTTTTTGCCAATACACAGGTTTATGGGATGTTACAAAATTGGACTAAGTACACGGTACGGGATCCCCCCGTTTTGCCTAAAGGATTTTGACAAAATTTCATTATCCAAACAAATTTTAGCAACCTTTTTTTATACCAATGCAATATTTGGAATGATTTTAGTACGCACATTTTCATTTGGTCAAATTTTTACTTGGCAGAATATTACTAAGTATAATGTCATTAAGGCATTTGGTCTTTAATCAAATGATTTATTACAGCAAACTATCTTTAGACAATACACATTTAGTCAATTGATTTGTTATGACAAAAAATATAAAAACAAAATTAAGATTTTTTGGTAATTATATAATGAAAAAATGCGCTTTTAATTTAATATTTTCATTTATATGCGATGTTATTTGCGTACTTCTTTGTAAGTTTATGTTAGGCTATAAGCGTCTTGGTAATTTTTGTCTCCGACCAACTGTTTGTCGTAAAACAAATACATAGAAACGAATCGCTGCAAAACCGACTCTACGTAGTCTTGTCTGCCCTACCCCTAGAGTGTAATTTAAACCCGCGTAGGCGCGGAGGGGCGAGGCGGCCCGCGAGCTGAGGAGCAGGTGGTTTGAAGGCCCGCCGCCGCGGCTGAGGCTGGCCGGCGAAGCCGGTCAGCAAGCCGAAGCTGCGGTGGTGAGCGTTAAAACCATCTGCGACGATAAGCTCGCGTGGAGCCGCCCAAACCCCGCAGCGCCGGAGCCGTGACAGAAACAATGCTTGCTGCATGTTGCATGCCTGCTTGCATGTTGCATGCCTGCTTGCATGTTTGTTTGCATGCTGCTTGCTTGCTTGCATGCTGCATGCTTGCTTGCACGCTGCATGCCTGCTTGCATGCTGCATGCTTGAAGCAAGCATCCTTGTTGGCATGCTTCTTACTGGCACCATTTAAATTATCACTTTTGTTCATAATCAACTGTTTACGGTGGTGAGCGCTATAACCATCTGCGACGATAAGCCCGCGTGGGACCGCCGGAGCCCCGCAGCGCCAGAGCCGTGACGGAAACCATGCCTGCTGCATGTTGCATGGCCGCTTGCATGCTTGCTTGTATGCTTGTTTGCATGTTTGTGTGAACTTTCTGCGATATGATGATTCTAATTTTTAATTATCATGGATATAAAAAAAACTGCTTTGCACTCGGAAGTCAAGGGGTTGGTAGTGTTAGGGCAATGGAATTACAAAGACATTCCAAGTTCCCTTGATCATGACCTCCAAGGTCACTCGACTTTGACCTCCAAGGTCACTCGATCTTGATTTCTAATGTCACTTGACCTTGACCTCGATGGTCAGTCGACCTTGACCTCTTAGGCCACTTGACCATGACCTCCAAAGGCACTCGACCTTAACCTCCAAAGTAGCACGATCTCCAGAATCACTTGACCTTGACTTGTTCTTGACCTCAAGGTCACAAACCATGATATTGACCTGTTACTGCTCCTGAGAATCGCGGATCTTGACTTTCAGAATTTTGTTTTTAACATAAAGCCCATGGTGTTTCCCCACCCTACTACACCCACATCGTAACGTATTTTTTTCGTAAATTGAAAACTGGCGAAACTAAATATTTGGCTTATTTTATTTTGCGTAAAATATCTTATACCAACTGAAATATTTGACTAAATTAAAATTGGTAAAAGTACTAGTTGGTAAGCAAGTTATTGTTTAAACGTTAACTTGCCAAACATTAGGTTTGCGTTACAATTATTTGTGAAGAGTTTATTTGCTAAGTAATAATTTGGCAAATGAATTTATGCAGAACATTGTTTGGGAAGTGATAATTTGTCAATTTCTTTTAGATGAAACAAGGGAGACCCACACGGTACACCAAAAGGAGTGTGCAAATTTGGTTTACAAAATTACTGTATCTACTACAGGTATAATTATACAGGGTTATTGGTAAAACACAAACAACCTCTCAAAAGGTCATTGCACTCATCATTATGAACAAATTTTACTAAGGGACCAAAGCTGAAATCGCGAAAAAAATAACCGCTGTGCCATACATTTTGACGAGATATGCGAACATAAATGTAGGAAACAGCTGATTGTTTTTCGCGATTTTAGCTTTGGTCCCATAGTAAAATTTGTTCATAATGATGAGTACAATGACCCCTTAAGAGGTTGTTGGTGTTTTACCAATAACCCTGTATACATAATAATCCTATTAAATTCAATACATTCAAGGAAATCATGATTTGCCCGGCTGTAAAGCAAATTCAGGCAAGTTATTATTACCCGGATTCCACAGGGTCAAGAACTTGTAACTATAATATAAAGCTACGAGTATATTTAATATTGTCGCGGAGACAACACAAGAATAGTGACCGCAGGCGACGTCGCTTTCACTTCGAAGGATACAACTCGATAAAGAACTCCTTGTAAGAAAGGTAGATTTGACACTGAAGACAGATTTTTCTATCTTCAGATAACTTCTGTTTGAAGAATAAAGACCTGTTTCACCACCTACGATTAAGTTCCTACTAACTTACTTGGGAGATAATTTCATACAAATTCTGTTCCATTTTTGTATTTATTCCGTAAGTAGTGGCTATTCGGACATCGTGAAATAGGCCCGTAGTGTATTTTTTAAGTTATATATTATGATCGTATTTCTCAGTATTACCACTGTAATTTAGAGATCATAAGGAACAGACTCCACAATTTTTGGTGGGCCTAATCCCCGAACAAAAAAAAACGATATTTTTTTATTATTATTTTATTTTATTAATCAAAAACTCTTGAAATAATAATTTATACCCGCTACAAACAATTTCAAAGAACAGAAGGGTTTAAAAACAGTACCAAAAAAAATCGCTACAACATCCAAAAATGGATAGGCCTGACAGCTTACCAATGTCATTTCGTTTCAACATTGATTGACGTTCAATTAATTGTTTCTGGTCAGCGGACACCAACGCAACTTTTGCTAAATTGATGCGACATGAAAGCGAATTTTTTAATACCATACATTGATAAATGTATGAAAAAGTGGAAAACTAAAAAAAAATAAGCACTTTAGGCAATGATATTATAGATAACAAGAGGTAGATGGGTAAAGGTTCTAGCAGACAAGCACGACGCGACATTGCGACGTGATTCTAGTTGAAAAATTTTCATGAAATTTATAAAGCGAAAAGTGAAGTTTATCTGCAGAAACCTTAACACGTGCTCCGCAAGTGGCACGTTAAAACTTAGCAAGTGGCTAGTTAGCGAATCTGCATGAACTCAGTGTCACGTAAAATACTGATATTTGGCTGCATCCGGTTAGACTGGAAGCCGACCCCAACATAGTTGGGAAAAGGCTAGGCAGATTTTTTTGAGTTTTACATAACGTCGACCACATACATAACAGTGAGAGCAGTGGTGGCCCAGTGGTAACGGCCCCGACTTACGAGCTGTAGGTCGGCGCTTTACTTTGTGTAAAATTTCATCACCACTGCTCTCAAAACGGTGAAGGAAAACATCGTGAGGAAACCGGCATGTCTTAGAACCAAAAATTCGAAGACATGTGACATCTACCAACCCGCACTGGGCCCGCGTGGTAGATTACGGCCCATTCCCTCTCACAGAGAGGAGGCCTGTGTCCCAGCAGTGGGAACATTAATAGGCTGATTATGTATACATAACAGTAATGATAATTATACTTGTAGTTTATATTTACGCAGTTTACGATTATTTAAAAACAAACTAAACGACTTCCTCTCATCTTGTTCTAGTCTATCGAGTATCTTTCAGTTATAAGCGGAATAAGCGTTTCATTTCAAATTACATTTTAATTAAATATTAATTACTCAGCAAAATTATTATAAATCATGTTTAGTTTGAAACCGAAACTTGGTGGGGGGAAACAACCCCCTGAATCTCGCGATAACTCATATTTAGACATTCGATACGCTTCAAAACCTTGCTTTGTACCTAATTTACGAGTATTTTATACTAGCTGCGTCTCGCGGTTTTACCCATGTAAGTCTCGAGCCCGTAGAAATATTGAGATAAAAAGTATTCTATATCCTAACTCAGGTCATGGTCTACCCATGTGTCAAATTTCATCTAAATCCATTCAGCCGTTTTAGCGAGAAGGCAGATGGAACCGCCTTCCTTGCCCAATTTATTTGGGGGCGTAAAATTGTATTTTTCTTCCATAATTCTCTATATTAGTCATCACGTCGGTAGTGACTACCTTCCTAGCCATATCATCTGCTTTTGATACCCGGGGGTTAGGTTCGATTCCCGGGTCGGACAAAATGCTATTGGTTTTTCAATCTGGAATTTGTCAGTAGCAGTCCGGAGCCTGGATTTGTGCCCGGTTGATGGCAATAGGCTCGCCCTCTATTATGGGCCTTAGGGGCCGCCTCCACGAGTGAGAGAATCGCAAAGGATCTGCGCTTCTACGTCTTCGGGTAATCTCCACGAACGAGGATTATTCCGCCAGCGCGGCAGCGTATCGTCGCAAATCGTAACGGAATCGCTGATTTGACGGGGGACGCCTGCGTCAAGACAGCGCGCTCACCGCGCTCTCGCTGCGAGAGCGCCACGTTCCGCGGCGAGAGAGCGGGCGCGCCACCGTGCACCGGTAGTGACGAGCACGTGGCAATACGATGACGTTTCGCTCGCACTCAGCCACTCGTCGCATCGCCGCCGCTGCGATTCTTTCACACGTAGAGACGGCCCCGAAGAGAGTGTATAGAAATACGTGGCACGCCACGACGATAATATCGCCGCGATTCTCTCGCTCGTGGAGGCGGCTCCTTAAATATAACTGACGAAATGTAAGTGTATCATAGGTGCACCTCTGCCTAACCCTTCGGGAAATACAGGCGTGATGTAATGTTACGTTGTGTTGCCTAAAAGTACCCCTACTACATATTTCTTGACTTACGAACTAAAACGTCGAATCGTACCACAGTTACACGAATACCGCTCATAATATTGAGTTATATTTCACTCGAAATAAAGAGAGGTAGTTTCAGTAACGCCTTTTGTTGCAAAAAGATTATTCATTTGAGTCTTTATTAGGAGTGAAAGTTGAGTTTGACTCCGCGTCCTAACTAAAAGCGAACGTTGCGCGTATACGCGATCATCGCATTCATAATTGTGTCACTTGCGCCCTCTGTCGGCGCTCCAGGCGTTCCAGTTCCCGAAAAAAAAGTGACATAATATGAACGCGACGATAGCGTTTAGTAAGCACGTGGCCTTACGCTCACTGTTTTAGTTTTTATCCGATAGCCATCTATAATCGCACGCCAACTAAGGCCCGGGACATACACAAGTGGCGGAGGGCGCGGACGAGGCGCGGGCGTAGTGACACCGCGACGGTGTGGCGCAGATGTTGCGCCGCCCGTTTCATATTTCATACAAAATGTATAGGAACAATTACGTGGCGCGGAACATACACACAACGCCCGCGCCGCACCGTCGTCACCTCGCCTCATGTGTATGTTCCGCGCCACGTCATTCCTATACATTTTGTATGATATATGAAACGGGCGCGCAACGCCCGCCCCACACGTTGTGTATATACCGCGCTTAAGGCTAAGAACTCACAGAGCGATTTACAACCGCGCCCGCCGCGGTGGCGGGACCGAAAACACTCGGACGAACGTATATGGAAATGTAAATAGTAAACACATATTGTTTGCGGGTCCCGCTGTATCCGCCACCACGGCGGGCGTGGCTGTAAACCGCTCCGTGAGTCTTAACCTAACTCGAACGTCGACTACACTCATGCAGCTACTACCAGCCATCCTGCGAAGGTCGCTGCTCCACCTACCATAGCTGTATCATCATCATCATCATATTCAGCTAATTAATGTTCCCACTGCTGGGACACAGGCCTCCTTTCTGTGAGAGGGAGTGGGCAGTAATCATAAATCCACGCGGGCCCAGTGCGGGTTGGTAGATGGCACATGTCTTCGAATTTTCGGTTCTAAGACATGCCGGTTTCCTCACGCTGTTTTCCTTCACCGTTTTGAGAGCGGTGATGAAATTATTTACACAAAGTAAAGCGCCTGCTTGGGTTCGAATTCGAATCCAAGGTTACCACTGGGCCACCAAAAGATTCTTACAATCGAAGAGCTGAATAAGGTTTGACTAGAAAGGTATAAAGACTTCTCTATTTCTACTTCATCATCTAGCTTAGCCTTTTCCCAACTATGTTGCGATCAGCTTCCAGTCTAACCGGATGCAGCTGAATACCAGTATTTTACATGGAGCGACTGCCGTACTGAGCTCCACAACCCAGTTAACTACTGTATAAAACGAAACTCCTGGTAAGATTGGTTGTCAGACTTTCAGGCTTCTGACGACCTGTTACTACTGTTAAAGATCCAAGAATGGCAGCCGGGACTAAAGGCTTAACGTGGTTTCCGAGGCACGGAGGGCTCTCTGCATTTAAAGAATACCCATCCACGGATTGACCGTGGCAAGCGTAGCTTAACTTGATCGATTGATCTGTGCGGCTGTTATTGCTTAGCCACGAGAGTCTATATCTACATATCCTAACAAATATCCTATATAATCCACCTACATACGGAACAAAATTTCTAATTTCCGCGCGCAATCAGTCAGAACAAATAGAAATTATAAGCATGATCAGTTCAATGTGGAGAGCCTGAAACAAAAATCAAATACAAGGTGATTCTGATGAGTGATGATCAAATACAGGGTGTTACTCATAAGTAATGAAGGGAGGACGTGAATGTAATGATTGATTCTATTATCTGATTTTGCGATGCAAATACAGGATGTTTCTGATGAAATATGAAGAGAGGAGGAGGAAGTATTGAATGTAATGACTGATTGCGAAGGTAAATCAATAAAAATGTTTATTTTGTATTGTGGCATATTTTATTTTACTTGCAATGATAAGTAAGAAAGAATATAGTAGCGAGTTTGTTTAAGATTAGGTGTTCATAAATAAATAAATAAATCATTTATTTTAGACCAACCACTTTTACATTTTTTGTTAACCTGCCAAACTGCGTGACAGTATGTCGGCAGGATTAGCGCTTGTCTTAAAACGTTTGGTTAATAATCTAATTAAACATCTACTAAGTATACAAATAATTATTCAAATGGACGGTAGGACAATTTTGTTCAAAATTTTTAGTTCAGTGGTCAACCGATCAGTTATTGTCCTATTATGACAATAATCGGTTGAGCCGAAATTAAGCTGTTCTATCTGTATTATTAAGCTATTGCATAGCTTCTATCGCGTTCGCGGGCCTTGAGCGTGGAGACCTAATCCAGAAATTTCGTAACGAAAATACGAGTACCTAAGAAAGAGTGTTTTGTATTGAAAATTATGTTTAACTGCTTGACAACAAAGTTCAAATTTACTTAAACGAATGATACGAGAGTTTTGTATTGAAAATTATGTTTAACTGTTTGACAACAAAGTTCAAATTTACTTAGACGAATGATACGAGAGTGTTGTATTGAAAATTATGTTTAACTGTTTGACAATAAAGTTCAAATTGACTTAGACGAATGATCCTTGACTATTAATAGTTAAATTAAAACCTTTTTATTAGTTTGATGTTCCCATTACGTTGTGTCAAGTTTTAAAAACTATAAATGTGAATAACAGTTCCTGTCAATGTCATCATTGCTATTTCTTGTATTCGGGTTAATATTTTACAATTGCGTAAGTTGATAAAAAATGGTATGCAATAGCTTCGCCGCGGCAGTCCCCGAGTGCCGCACGTCTTTTTTTTTTTGTTCATGTTATCATCGCCGTTAGTAACAATGGTATTTAAGTGCAAACCTATTACTAACAATTTATGGCTCTTTTGGTTTACCGAAATAAAATTGTTTTTATTCTATTTTAATAGAGATTATCAGAACGAATGTTAAAGGGAACATTGTCGATGCATAATTCACAGTTTCATTAGCCGGCGCGTGTTTTTCGCTCGCTTCCAAATGTTTTACGATTGAGTCGCCGTTGACTACGGGAAGTAAACATTTTATGATGGGGGCTGTTACGTGTTGGAATGGCAATAGGAATTGATATAAGTTCAAGTGTTAATACAAGAATAACATCGCATTAGCACAGTATAATAAAATAACAGTATTATATGCCAGCAGGCAATGGAGCGCAGCATAAAAGGTGTCAAGCGAACGGACCGCGTTAGAAACACCACCCTGCACTCCATAGCTCAAGTAGCGGATGTTTGAGAAAAAACAGCCATGCTGAAGTGGGACTGGGCCGGCCACGTCGCACGAATGCACCCGGAGAGATGGGCAAAGATCGTCACTCACTGGACACCTGAAGGAGGACATCGCCGGCGCGGGGAAGGTGTAGTGACGAACTAATCATGTTTGCGGGGCCAACATGGCTTGAAATCGCACAAAACAGTGAGATTTCGAAGGGAAAAGGGGAGTCCGCTTTGCTTAGCAGTGGGACATCATACATATAGACTAACAAAAACTCGGCAGTGACCTTGAAATTACCTTTGGCTGCTCGGTAGATAAACCTTACGCGTCCGTGCGGAACTGCTACGCACTCGATACTGTTGCGTACTGATATACACAGAGATTGCAAAGCGCGTCGTTCCGGCAGTTTTCTTTGAAGATATAATACTGTTACTAATTTATACTGTGGCATTAAACTCTTGGGGGCCTGAGTCACTTTGCGAATTACCTAAACTAAAAAGGACCATGACCAAAGCATCATACATGCATACCCTAACCAAAACAATCATGTCCAAAAGTTACACATCGTGCATTTAAAAGCACATGAGACCTAGATTTTGAAACAATTACTATATTTCAATTTAATGGTAATTTTTTTGTATATTTCGTAATAAAAAAAATACTTATCCTGCCAAACGGCTCATTCGATAGACTTCAAAAAACGATTGATTGCTAATCATTTTCTGTCAGGCGTTTTCATAAACAATTAGTTCAATATCGAATTTCAATTTAAATAAGAATTGGTGTACATAATCTAGTAGTGCTCGACTAGATTTAGCAACATAAATAACTAAATGTTGTAGCACAACTCGTCACTAGGTCCGGCAGCAGCTGGAGCCAGCTTAAAATGTACCAAGACTGTGGTGAGAACGATGTACTTACCCATATTTTTAAACCTGAGAATTGGGCAGTCTTTCCATAAAGTATATGCGAGGTCGCTAAGTAATCTAGGCTTCCAAACTATGTGTAGGTACTTTGTTTCATTTAACCCTTTTCAAGCAGAATTAAACCATAAGTACTAGATTATGAAAATCAAATAATCCTATTGGATCGATCGCTAAGCTGCTTAGCACATCTCTGGTGAAAAGGATGCTTTAGGATAGTTTTAAATATTAGGAGTGGGCCTACCAGATGCTTATAACTTATGGGAGTATTCCACATACGGTACTAATAAAGCAGATCATATAGTGTAGAGGAAAATAAAACAAATCTCTCAAAAAGAACGTAGGTACCCCTTTTTTATTCAATGTTAAGGCATTTATTTCAAAACTTTAATAAATATAAGCCAAGGCAGTGAAGAGATAGCCAGTCCCAACAACCTAGTCCCACCACCATTTAGCTTAACCACTTTGAAGGGAACTGAATTCTTTTCAACACGTCATGTTGTTTTGTACTCTCTCAAGATGCTTTGCAGTAGCACGGATAATTCACTGATCCACGCGCAAAACACATTTGTAGTACCGAAACATTGATGCATGATTTCAATCAACTCAGCACTGCAACATCGTATTTCACCTTTAAACTGACACGTATCGTAAGTCCAGTAGAAAAACCAAAATCGACAATGAGATATCGCTTTCAAGAATTGTATATCGAGCTAAAATGTGCAAAAAACGTACGGGTAAGTGTTAAATAAACAATAAATTAACAAACAAACAATACCACACGTACAGAGCACCAGTTTGAATGTAACAGTAGGTTTCTATGGCGACGAGTGACAATCGAGTGAATGTGAGAGAGTGACACCTACAATCAGTGTTTCCAGTTAATTGTATTTTTTTACCCAAAACCTTTTCAAGAATCTGCTTCGGATAAAATACTACTTACACCAACCTACCTACTATTATCTACCTACAAAAGAACTTATAAATCAAAATATATTTTAATTAATAAAATATCTTGGTAACATCATTCATATTCAAACAATACAGAATACATCCTATATAGAATAAGTTCTCTGCCAGTGCTGTGCACTTCTGTAAGTGACGAATTCACAATACCTAACTAAAACTGTATGTGATTTTTGTGTTACTTGTGGATAATATGGTGGCCTCCATGGTTATCTCCTGTACCTCAAAAATAAGGTATTCTCCTATCACTCATCTGATCACATTGGCCGAATGAACTGAATGAACAGAATGAACTGTAGGTAATCTTTCACTTATCGTCGCCATTAAACCGAAAATGTAACCGGAACTACAAATAGTATTTATTTTTATTCAATCTTAAAAAATACCTTTGATTGACTCTAGACTATTATCTAAAATCTAGTTTGAATAAATGAAGGATACTTAAAAATATGAATTCGCTGGACATGGTTAGGGCATATCTTGTCATGGTCTTTTACTAGAAATTACCTAACCTAACCTTTTTTTTTTTTTTTTTTTTTTTTTTCTCGGGGTGGAAATCCTCATGGATGTCCTCCGCCCTGGGGTGGGCGAAGGGGTCTGTCAGACTCTTACTGACTAAAACCACCCCGGTGTTCCCTCGCACACCTGCGTCGGGGGGCTGCGGGAGCAAATTGCGACTTCCGCTGCCCCGGACTGGTGACGGCCCGCACTCTGCGGGCCCCGTCCCGTAGGGGGAGTGAGGTGTGCAAACTCCCCCCGTTACGTCTTAGAGTGGCGCGCGTGGAACACTACGCGCCGCCATCTCGGGTCCTGTGTGATGGGGGCGACGGATGTCCCCGAATCCGTCGCCCCTAGACCCATTTTGGGGGGCTGGAAGAGGGCGTTATCCGCCCTCCGCCGACGCCCGGTGCGCCTGCTGCGGGCCGGGTGAGTGGACGAGATCTCCCTCTCCCTTTCCGCAGCCTCCTTCTGCGAGATGACTGTCTCGCAGAAGGAAACCACCGCGTCCCACGACTCGGCACTCCCGACCATCGAACGAACGACGGCCGGTAGTGACAAGTCGGCTCCAACTTCTGAAACGCGGGCACGGCGCGGCTCCTCCCACGCGGCACACTCTGCCAATGTATGCCGCGCCGTGTCCTCCCGACAAACCTAACCTAACCTAACCTAAACAATGTAATGATAGTGATTGTGTGGTGTCGTGTGTCACCTATGCAATGTGTGATATAGAATACAGCTTGAAGCAAATGAAATAGTACAGAAAAATCTACCTTAATTTCGGATGAGGGACAACATTTTTTAGTCGTAACAGACAAGACATTCACTAGAACGTTATAGGTACTGTTTGATTGCTAAAACCATTTCCTTTTGGCAAAATGATAGCAATAGGATATCGAAGAGATGCAGACAAATAAAAGATTTCGTAAACTACTTTGCTGACTGGCCGATATGGTAATTTCAGACAAATTCTATCCTATTGCCATCACAATACGGAACACCACCCGCAACCTGTTTTACAGACATTTCAACTGTAAAATAATTTTTACTACAACAACTGAATTAAACATTAAGATAATATCACAAAATCTGAAATTTTATTATGCTTTCAGTATTCAAGTCATGCAAACTTAAACAAGTTTGATACAGTAGCTTCTGTAATAAACTTCCTTTTGTTAGGAGTTTTTCTTAGTTGAAAATGTAAGAAAATATGGTGCATAAAAATCTCCACCTAGTTACAGTAGGTATAATTATTTTTCCTTACATAAATCTGCCTAGCCTTTTCTCGTGGAGTCGGTTTCCAGTCTAACCGGATGCAGCTGAATACCGTATCTTACTTGAAGCGACTGCCTATCTGACCTCCACAACCCAGTAACTGGGCAATACGGTACCCCTTGGTAAGACTGGTTGTCAGACTTTCGGGCTTCTGAGGACCTGTAACGACTGTCAAAAATCCTCGAATGACAGCCGGGACCAGCGGCTTAGGGTCGGGCCACACCAGCCGAACGTTCCGCGACGGAACGTTCGGTTGACTACGCTCCTAATGTTTTTCAAGTTACCTATGACACATCAGCCGAACGTTACGCCGCGGAACGTTCGGCAGGTGTGGAGCTAGGCTTAACGTTCCGTTGCACGGAGGAGTCTCGGTATGTTACGATGGTCACCCATCCAAGCGTAGCTTAACCTGATGGATCGAACCGTGCCGCTGTTATTACTTAGCCACAAGCTCCTCCATATTTTTCCTTACATATCATACTTCTTTGAAAAAGAAACACTGTATGAGTTGTCACACGAAACATATAAATTTAATGTGGATTGAATGTCTTGATTTTTGCAAGAAGATGATAGATGTATTCCCGAAGTAAAACTTCTTCGAATTCATGATTTTAATACTATACCAACATCTATCTACAGGAGCTCGTGGCTAAGTCATAAGCATAACGCACGCAAGTTGGACGCTTGCTGGAGTTGGTCCGTAGATGGGTGACCATCTTTACGTACCGAAACCCCTAACTAACTCCTAAAAAAAACACGGGCATGTAAGCGCGATTTTACTGAAAATGGGTAACGTCGCAAAAATAGGTGTCAAATATTTCGCTGTTTTGATTAAATGGCAATATTACTGTATGGAAATAAGAAATATGGCTAACTAGTGACCTAAAATATTGATTATGAATTACAATAATTAACACCGAATATTTAGTTTTAAGATGTAAAAAAGTATTTGGAAACTTTCCAAATGCCTTTTTTACACGTAAAACGGGTACAACATCAAATTCAATGTTACAATTGGAATTCATTATTAATAGGGATTCTAGTAAGCTAGTTAGCCACATTTATTTCTATACAGTAATATTGCCAAATTAATCAAAACAGCGAAATAATTGACAGCTATTTGCGAAGTTGCCCACTTTCTGTCCGGCACTAGTAGGTATATCTATTTGCCAAAATCTTCGCAGACGAAACAGTTATCGTCTATAGTGCGCGCGGAACTAATGGCCGCTCATCTCATCACAAATCATCTCGCTATTGCAATCTCATGTGCGTTTTGTCTAAACTAGCCGCAACTTCCACTTCGCGACGGCAACACGCGTTGAAAGTACCGGCACAGATTAATACAGATGGGACACTCCGCAGTTTAGGTATGAACCTACAAGTACCCGGCGGGCTCGTCTCACTGTGCCTATTCAGCAGGGCTGCCGCGCGCCGTTTGTCGCAAGATATTAAAACTAAAAATACTAAAATGAAGGCAGCAGTTTATTGCATCCCATTTGGCTGCTTATATAATAATAACGATCCGAACCTCACGTTTTTCTCACTTCCAAAGGACACGAAAAGGTAAACAAATGTACGTCTACCTTTAAGTAATTACTAATGACCTATGAATAGCAATTAATGTAAATGTTTGGTAGGTAGTATAGGTACCAAACGTTTACATTAATTGTTATTCTTATATAAGTCTCACGTATTTACGTAGTTCTTAAATATTCATTATTATTATTATACTTAGTATAGTTACAAGTTCTGTTTACAAGGTCAGGTTCAAGCTTCGATAAGTATAGGTAGGAAAGTACATAATTAAATAATATTTTTGTTTGGTGGTATCCGAGGTAGATACACTGTAACCATAACTAAATATTATGTACTTAGTATTTTTTTTATTATGTAGACAACAGGGTATTCGTACATACATACTTTTTTATTTGCCCAGTTACGTAGGTACATATTAATAAATAATGGTGACTAAACAAATTAAAGTACCGACGTACTTTAATTTGTTTAGTCTCCATTTACTGCAGGCGGCAGCAGCAGGTGACGTGACGCCGCCACGACAGGTTTCTATTGTATTTTTAAGAAATCGAATCGCATTTTTATGAAGTCGCCTGCGGTTGGTTACGGATTGGTGGTACATTTAAAAATATAATAGACCAAGAGCTGATACCTACTTAATTATCTAATTATTCTTTAAAAGATGACAACCCTGACGTGGTCAGAAGGTATAAGAGTTACGCGATAGAAAGAGAGGCAACTTGTAGGTGAATATAACTGTAGGTAATTAGCGTTGTGCGACCTGAATCGCACTTTATTGTGTCGTAGCAAGAATCGCTTTTCATTTAAATGATTTTGCGGAGAGTCCCATCTGTAATAATCTGTGGTACCGGCTAGTTTAGACAAAACGCGCATGAGATTGCAATATCGAGATGATTTGTGATGAGATGAGCGGCCTACTAGTTCCGCGCGCACTATAACAAAAGCTAATCCTATACAATACCACAAAACCTTATCATTTATCTACAAAACAGGCTCAAACAATACGACGCCAGGCATTCCCTAAAGACTTCAACATAGTCAGTACAGAGCATGACGAAATGAAAACATTTTGAATTCATTACGGCCCGCGTTTTAATCTATACAGCTGATGTCGAGGGAACGACACTTGTGCGCGGGATTACCTACCAAATTGGATGATTTAAAATGTATTTTCTTTGGAGGGTTCTGTATAGAATTCTTGTTTAATTTTGTGTTGTTGTGAGAAGATAATTGGGGCCACAGCGCACCGAGCATGGCCTACTGTGAGATAGCTTAAATCACACATTTTATCACAAATTGGGCGATAAATCAGTTTTGTCACAAATGCTAGCACGGCGGCGTGAGATAATCTCTTGACTTGTGACATAACTTCTTGACGTTTATTTGGGATTCTATGTCTTATTTGCTACTATTGGTGTCCGTACGTCAAAAGTGAATTAGTTCACAACAAAATTAAAAAGTTGTAAAACTGTATGAATCTGCACTATAAAAACATCTTATTTTATTTAGTCGCATATTCACTGATCATTGACATTTTAATTTTTTATTTTTACTGTGTCACACTACGAAGTTAGCAACAAGAAAGGCATGTCGCGCCTCAGATTTTATCACATGGTTGAACCGTGCTAGCATTTAAAACAAATTATAAGACATGATAAAATTTATCATGTCTTGTCACAAACGTCTTGGGTACGCCTGTGTTAGCCCCGCAGTGGTTTACTTGTGATAGGAATAAGTTGTTAGGTAGTGTTTGGAAAGACAATATTTTAAGATAGTTCTCGCACTCAAATTATTATAAATTGCTTCTATCCATTTACTGTCCTAAGCTAGGTTTTCGCTAGGAGAGCAGGGCTCACGGTCGGTCTTTAGATATTTTGAAAAACTGTACTATTAGGTACCTAACATTTACTTCAATCCTTTGTTTTGAGTAAATAAATAAGATTATTATTTTCCTTTATTACATTTTCATACATATAAATTATATTTTTAATTTTTTTTTACCAAAAAACATTTTTTTTTTAAGTGTCCCGTCGGCATCTGGAACAGGGTCCAAGCTGCCGGTGGTCAAGGATCTAGAGAGAGGAACAACAATCATAAAAAAGGCAACAAACGACGAATATTCAGTAACCTAATCAGCTTAACTGTTCTTAAAGAGTCATGTCACTCACGCTGCATTCGGCGCTTGGCGTGGCAACACGTCGTGTCCGGGTTCGCAATAAGTCATCATGAGGAGGCCTCGTTGAGTGGTGAAACAAGTGTCGATTTCTTACAGGGTTCTTCGAACAGTTAAGCGGATTAGGTTACTAAATATTCCTCTATTGTATTTTATAATAGACTAGCTGCCCACCCCGGCTTCGCACGGGTAGCAGTAAGTTATTATCTACGGCGCACCTACCTACTCTGCCCTACCTACCTACCCTACACTTCCCGACCTACCTACCTACCCTGCCCTAACTACCTACCCTACACTGCCTGACCTACCTATCTACCATACCTACCTACCTACCCTACACTGCCCGATCTACCTACCTACCCTACCTACCTATATACCCTACCTACCCTACCTACCTACCTATCTACCCTACCTACCTACCTTCCCCTATCTTCCTATCTACCTACCCTGCCCTACCTACCTACCCTACCTACCTACATACCTGCCTACCTACCTTACACCCTACCTTCACCTACCTATCCTAAGATCCTTCTCCTTACAATAACGAAAAAAGAATTAGTGAAATCGGTCCAGCCGTTCACGCGTGTTCAAATAGGGACTCATTTTAGGCCCTAAACTTTAGTGAGTGAAAGAGAGAAAGCTTATTGTGAGAGAACGACAGGAGACCGGCTTCGTTCTCATCCTTACTCTGTGCTGTTTACGGTATGAGAAGTGACACTGGTAGACGCCTGCTGACGGGAATAACTGATCTAGTGGTAACTGATCAATTATTATCGACCGCCAAGAGTAGAAAATTATTTATCATCATCAGCCTATTAATGTTCCCACTGCTGGGACACAGGCCTCCTCTTTGTGAGAGGGAGTGGGCCGTAATCTATCACGCGGGCCCAGTGCGGGTTGGTAGATGACACAATACATGTCTTCGAATTTTTTGGTTCTAAGACATGCCGGTTTCCTCACGATGCGATGTTTTCCTTCACCTTGATTGAAAGTGAAACATTATAATGTTCCCGGTGCTGGGACACAGGCCTCCTCTCTGTGAAAGGGAGTGGGCCGTAATCTACCACGCGGGCCCAGTGCGGATTGGTAGATGTCACATGTCTTCGATTTTTTTGGTTCTAGGTCATGCCCGTTTCCTCATGATGTTTTCCTTCACCGTCTTGAGAGCAGCGGTGATGAAATTATTTACACAAAGTAAAGCGCCTGCCTGGGTTCGAACCCACGACCTACAACTCGTAAGTCATGGCCGTTACCACTGGGCCACCACTGCTCTTTAGAAAATTATTAAATAAAAAATAGGGGTTGGTGGTAGAAGGGTGAAAATTTTGGGTTGTATGTATTTTTTAATGCCAAATCATAAAAAAAGTACAATAAAAAAAATTGTCCAAAAAAATAAAAAATAGTTTGGAAAATCCAAAAGTGCACGCCTCATACAATACACTCATTCATAAACGAAAAAGAAATTCAAAACATAGTTTTTAACAAAAATGAACAATTTATCACTTTTCATGAAGTCGTAATGTCAAAGACTGACAAAGATATTTACTTGGCGGTTGCTAGGCAACATCAAGACCAAGGTTGAAAATATTTAGATAAAGATATTATATTTTAGTTAGTATTTTATTAATTATAATTAAACTACTTTGAATAAAAGAGCCATTTTCAATAGGGTTCCTTCTACGGCTGAAACGAATGTATAAAAAAAAAATTGACTCAATTAATTGATTTTATCGTAAGCTACAATGTTTTCAGGGTTCATAAATTGACGGACAGGAATTTTTTTTCAACTATTTTGATGCTTTTTCCATTTCTGCTGCATTAAATCAATTGTTAAAAAGTACAGTATTAATCTCCATTTAATCATCTATACAATGGTATATAAATTAAGTAGGTTCTGTGTACTAGCAGGGGTGTAACAATAAAAACAGTTACAGAAATGGGGCAAAAATTTTTTTTCGATCGTAGAGCACACTCTAATGCTTCGCATTAAGAGTCGTGCAATAAAACTTGGGGTGGACCACCCTTATCACTTAGGGGTACGAAAAATAGTTTACATCCTATTCTCATACCTACCTAATATACACAAAAAATTTCATAAAAATCGGTCAAGCCGTTTCGGAGGAGTTTGGCAACAAACACCGTGACACGAGAATTTTATATATTAGATTTCCGCAGTCACGCCTGAGTCAATTAACAATCAAAAAATTTGAAAAAAAAAGCTGAGAGGTGTCAAGGGACACCCGTATGAAACGAAGTTATGGAATGAACCTCACAAAGGCATGCCACTAATTAGTACCTGTGGTCGCTCACAGATGGCGTAAAAAAAAAAAAAAAAAAGTGTCGTTACAACTTTTGGTCCCAATTTTTTCCGTCTAGCCCCCTTTCGCAACGCGCGAAAGGGAACTTCGTTCCAAAACTTGCTTACTTATGTCCTACCATTTTCAGCTCGAAGATTTTTCTGTGGACCCCCAAAAAGTAGACATCCAAAATGAATTGGTATTATGTAGACATGTAACGAAACACACAGAACAATGTTGATATTGTCCGTTTTTTTCGCGAAACGCCCGACGTTTGAGTTCGAAATTATTCATGTGGTGATGTCGCAGTCACCGTGTAACCGTAAATTATTTTATTGAAATATCTTTTTTTTTTTGTAAAAATAAATTATTTATATCTGTGCTCGATGAGTGAACCATTTTCATGTTTATTTGTTTTGCGATGATAAATCAAGTTTTTATGTACCGTTTTGTTTATCTACCGTGTTTATACGAAAAATATTATGTCACTTTTACACTTACGTGATTTTAACATTCACATTCCAGCACCCGAATTGCGTATCACACTTTTTATCACAATCCATAGTATTTTGAAGGAAATTCTCTATCCATTGCATTATTTATGTTTGAAAAGTTTGTCTGCTCGACAATGTAAGTAAATAACGCAATCAATGCTGTTAAACTGTCAAAATGCAACAACATTGCAATTATTAGTGTGTTATGCAATTATCCCGCTGGAATTGAGTTTAGAAACGTGCATCCTCGGTAATGTGAATGTCTTCAAAAAAAAAAAGTCGTATAAGATATTTTTATTTAGGGAGATATATATAGATAGAAATAAGATATTTTTATTTAGAAAAGCTCGTGGCTAAGTAATAACAAGCCGCACGGATCGATCCATCAGGTTAAGCTACGCTTGCCAGGGTTGGTCAGTGGATGGGTGACCATCTTCACATACCGAGACTCCTCCGTGCCTCGGAAAGCACGTTAAGCCGTTGGTCCCGGCCGTCATTTGTAAATCTTTGACAGTCGTTACGAGTCGTCAGAAGCCCGAAAGTCTGACACCAGTCTTACTAAGGGGTATCGTATTACCCAGTAACTGGGTTGTGGAGGTCAGATAGGCAGTCGCTCCATGTAAAATACTGGTATTCAGCTGCAACCGGTAAGACTGGAAGCCGAACCCAAGATAGTTGGGAAAAAGGCTAGGAAGCAGGCACGTATCCAGACTTTTGGTTCGGGGGGGGACAAACATTGAAACAACCATGTGAACTGTGTGAAAATCGCTGTAATCACTGTACTATAATTTTCACTGTACTATACTATAATTATATAAGTATTTTTCTGTTTCCGCTGGCAGCCATTACGTCTAGTACCATATCAGGATCTGGCGCCAAAGCGGAATGAATAGACAATAGAGCGAGACCAGTAAGCCTCTCGCCCGCCATTCTATTCCTTAGGAAGGATTTTATTCTCTTTAGGCATGAAAATGACCGCTCCACAGATGCCGTTGAAACCGGAAGGGTGGCCAGAATATGTATTAGCCTGTTAATGGTAGGAAAGAAAACTTTGTCACACGTGTCTAAAATTTCCATAATTTCGACTGGTTTCTTATCTGTGTTTTTCCACTTGGCACACCACATACTGTACTCTGCTTTTATTAGTGATTCTCCAACACTTTCTTCCCAATAAATTTTCATATTTTCTAATTCACTTATTTTCCTCTCGTCCACATTTTTCGGAAGAATAATTTCTAAAGAAGAAAGCAGCTCTCTTTGATTCGCAAATCTATCATTCATGCCAGATATCAAATCGTCCAAGCACGGTATAAAAATAGTTCTTCTGAAGTATTCTTCAGCAGTATCGCTGGGAGGGTTGCTTCGTGCAGTTTGGTGGGCAGTAACTCGAGGACGCTGAATTTCTATTTGCAAGACATCTTCCGCTATTATGCAGCATGCGTTATATATTTCTGAGAATACCGGGTTAACATCGTCACGTATCTCTTTTAGTTTTCCGATAATGTCATCGGAAAATTTCATAGCAGAGGCCAGGTCGTGTGTAGGGTTCTGCAAATATGCTGACAGTGGGAGAGTATAACTGAAAAATCTTTCACAGGTTTTTAGAGAAATCAAGAAACTACTCTTTTCCATCGCAGCTATGAGTGTAGAGGCAGTTTGGGCGACAGTTCTGTTTGTGTAGGATAGTTCTCTTAATGTAATGACAATAGGTTCGAGTAACTCACCAAATACATTTATAGAGTCGTGACGTTCTATAAATCTAGTGTCACACATAGCCGACCAGCCTTTTTTTCTTACTTTCTGGTGTGAGCTTTTTCACATTTTCCTTGAACTGTTTCCCGGCCATTGCATTGTTGCGAAGTAAATTGCAGACTTCCTTCACAACGCCTATTGAATTTCTCACCTCGGGAACTGAAAGAGCTTTTGAAAGAACTAGGTTCAGACGATGTGCTGAGCAATGTACGTATGTGGCCTTAGGAAATTCTTTTCTGATTCTCGTCTGCACACCACTGATGTGTCCTCCCATGGTAGCAGCTCCGTCATACCCCTGACCAACTAGTTTATCGAGATTCAAACCAATCTCATGACATTTCTTTAAAATTTCTGCACTTATATTTTCGGCACTTAGGTCGTGTATTTCAATGAAACTGAGAAAGTCCTCCCTCAAAATACCTTTATAAACGTATCTCGCACATAAAGACAATTGCTCAGTTCCACTCACATCTAAAGTTTCATCGCCAAGAATCGCGAAACACTCTGAACTATTTATTTGTGTCACAACTTTTTTCTGAATTATCTTTCCGCAAGTATCTATTATTTCATTTTGAATAATAGGGCTAAAATACGTTGCATTTTTAGGGGTTGTAATGATATGATCTTTCAGGATATTATCATAGCTTGCTCGGTATCGTAGCAGAGCCCTGAATTTTCCATCTTTACTAAGTGGCTTTTCTAAAGTCAATGGTCCACTGTCTTTGTCTCCACGAAGCGGCAACTCTTGCTCTCCACAGAAGATGATAGTTGCGATTATAGGTTTTAGTGCTGTTCTATTTCTTTCCTTTTCTTTGAGCCTTTGATCATTAAGCAGCGATGCAACGTCTATAGCTGCTGAATCCATTACGCGTAAGAAATTTTCTGCGCATAACTTAGAAAACTGGTGATATTTAGCAGCAGAATGTTCGCGAAATCTCTCTGTTGCATCTTTCCAATTATCAAATGGTTTGCTGACAAAACTTCCAAGTGTTTGGTGGGAACCTTTTCCAGCGGTGCCTGATGAAAAGACAACGCAATATTTGCAGAACACACCATTCCTCCTCGGCGAATATGTTAACCATTCCCATGATCCCATCCATTCTCTTCGAAATCTAAGTTTCCTCTTTCCAAAGCTACTAGCCGGAAACGAAAATGACGCATCTGGGACAAACGGCTGTGTAATAATATTTTTTTTCTGTTCATCTGTGAGTACAAGAGGAGGATACTGTGTGTTATATATGGCATTAGAAACCACGCCGATATCAGGAAAAGTTTCACTTATAATCATTGTATCTAAACTGCACGTTTTTGAAGTTGAACATTCTCCTTCATCTCTACATCTTCCAGCCGGTTCGGCTGAAATCACATTTTTTTCTGTAAATGACGAAGTTGTTTCTAGTTGTCTACTATCAACAGCAGAAGCCATGCTTGGAGTAGTTTTTTCCTCGCTAGTAGTAACAATTTTTTTTGCCACTGGCTTGAAAAAGTTGTCAATTCTCTTCATTTTAGCAGCAGCAATTTATATACGTTCAAACAAGCACAAATCAAGAAACACTCACATTTCACACATTACTTTACTTTATTTAAGTAATCTGTGATGGATAGGGCTAACGGTCCAACAAATTATGACGTCTGCAGGTCCAAAATTGTCCAACACTATCTTCACGTACGTAACGGACTGGCGATTTGGCGAATCCAATGAAAACAGTGGTTTTGAAGTTTTTTTCCTTTATTTCACGGCACGGGCAAAGTATCAGGTGAACCAAGTCGGAAGGAATTTACTCTACTCTCTATGAAACTGAAACCAATATCAAAATAAACTGGTCTATTGCACTATACTGTCACTATTGCAGAGGTATTTCACTTTTCTTCTCGCTTGTCGCTCTCGATTCTCACTTGAATCGCTCTCGAAATAAACTGACATGCAGGTTCCCGGACTCCCGCCCCCGCCGTATTTATACTACATTTTCGTATTCTGGAACACTGTGGAATATTGCGCCATCTACTACCTGGTAGCAGAAAGTTATGGAAGCTTCTCGATATTTCGCTACTCAACGCGACGATCTTTCTACTATTAGTTTTTCTACTCGACGATAGATGTCGTTCATTACTGTTTTCGTTCTCGGTTTCTCTCTAAATAGGTTAGATGGCACTACTAGTAACGTCGCTTACATAATCAGATCAAGATCTATCTATTTTTATTTTACCTACTTATTGAAAGAACACGCAAGCGAATAAATAAACAGATGGCTTAAATCGTTTTTTTCTTTCAGTCAGATTTCGGGGGGGGATAAATCCCAACTATCCCCCCCTCTGTATACGTGCCTGCAGGAAGATTGATAAGATATTTTTATTTAATTTGACCTTGACCTTCGAGACGTTTGACATTGATCTTGAATATGTAACTCTTATGAAGTGGTGGGTGGGGAGTTGACTTATCCTCTTCCTCTCTCCTCCCTTCCATCTCGCTCTACACTTCATTTATCAACATTTTCTATGAGATTTATGTCATATTAAAAAATCGTTTAAAAATAAACTATATATCTCCGGCGGGTGAAAAGTTTCCTGGGGGATTTACTAACCCTTCCCTCTCTCCCCCTCTCCCTCCTCCCTACCTCCTATCAAGGCGGCGCGTTCCTAAACTTTAACCCTCCGCTAGACTATTTTGCAATACTTATCTACGTATATTCATTTTTTTAAACTGCCCACCACCACCACCTAGCCACCACCTGCCTGCCACTCAGTAGGTACGGTTTTATCACGACGTTTGACTGACTGTTTGGTGAACTTGACAGTTCTAGAAACAGATTTCTCAACTCATACTTCAAGTAAGCGGTCCCTGCCCCCAAATAACAAATCTTTTTTTTTTTGTTCTGACATGTCAACCCATCACGCTAGCGGAGTTTCGCAAAGTAATTTAATTTGAGCGTGTAGATTTCTCACGATGCGAGTGAACTCTTAATCTGAGGGAAATAAGGTAGCTTCAAAAGTGAAGTCTCGTGTTTAACAGATAGTAGTTGGTTAGTTGTGGGTTACTTTATTTTTGTATAATTATCGTCTTGCCACCATAATGCTTTTTAGTAACTGTCCAAATAGATTAGCGTTTTGTGTGTCGTGAACCTATAGATACATTTAAGTAGTAGCTATCTATACATGTATACTTACAGTCCACTATGTTAAAACAGTTGTGAATAAACCTGCACACTGACAACACGTTGTTTTCTTAAAAAAATCAAGTCAACATAAAATCAACCTTATACAGTAAACAGTGACCTACCGCCACACTCGGGTTTTCTTAAAAGTTGTTTAGGTATATTAATAATAGGATTTTAAACTGAAATTGTTATTTTCACTACAACAGTTATTAAAAAAGGGGATATTCAATATTTTTTTTGTTAAAAAGAAAACAGAAAAAATATGGTTTAAATAACTTTAGTGACATTAATTGCTAGGTCTACTGTTCGCAGAAATACTAGTACCTATAATTAAATTTAACCGTGTAGATTTCTAATGATGCCAGTGAATTCTTAATCTGAGGGAAAGGTAGAAATCAAACAACATCAAATACACACAAAAATTGGTATCTAATAAATAAGTTTTTTATTGTATTAACTAAAAACTAAAATCACAGTTTTGTATATTTAAATTCCACACTAAATACATAAATAATGTTGTAGAAACAATAATTAGAAATTATTACTTGGTTCTTTACAATTTTCTTTACTATATAATACAAATATTATTATTAAAAAAACTGCCTTTTCCCCAAATATATATAAATAGAATATCAGTATTTTACATGAAGCGACTGCCTATCTGATCTGCACAAAATTACTATCTAATACGATACCCCTTGGTAGTCCTGGTTGTCAGACTTTCGGGCTTCTGACGACGTGACGTAACTACTGTCAACCATCTACGAATGACAGCCGGGACCAACGGTTTAACATACTCTCCGAGGCACGGAGGGGTCTCGGTTTGTAATGCATAGTCACCCATCCGCGAACCGACCCGGAAACTGTAGCTTAACCTTCATTCCACCTGTGCAGCCTGTTATCATTTAACCACGAGCACCTTTTTTTGATAAATATTCATAAAATATTCTAGCAAATTTTCATAGGTATCCTCCTCTTCTTGATAGTATGTACAGGCATTAAACATCACTGCTATGGCATAAACGAGCTGTCAATGTTGCGGGTAGTTAAAAAGTTATAACAGCCGCACGGGTCGACCGACGCTTGCCGCAGTCGGTCTTTATATACCGAGACCTCTCCATGCCTCGAAAAGGTCCCGACTGCCATTCTTAGATCTTTGACAGTTGATCGGGTTGTCAGACAGAAGTCCGAAAGTAACAACCAGCCTTCCCCAGGGGTATCGTGTAACCCAGTAACTATATTGTGGAGGTCAGATAGGCAGTCGCTCCATGTAATATACTGGTATTCCAAGCCGACCCCATCTTAGTTGGGAAAAGGCTAGGCAGATTAATTGACGTGTGGTTGACAGTACAAGTTTCTTTTCATCACAAATTATTCTTACAATATTTACACACAATAATAATTAAGTAAAAGTTTCATCACAGACAATTTAAAAAGTCCTAAGTCCTATGTTTGCTTAGTATTTAATATTCCCCATAAACTTTTAAATCCCTTCCCATAAGAATCGGTTAGGCACCTGTCCAACCGCTAGCTATACCGAGAAGTGAGTAGAACTAGCAACCAAAAACGAGTTGGCGAGCAGCGATTGTGCAAAGGGGCGGCGGCGACGAGCGACGTGCTGCTCGCTATGTACCAAACGTGAGGCTCGGGTTCTACCAAAGCGGAGAAGAGCGGAGAGGACAGGAGATCTTTTGTACGACTCCGTATCATAGTTGGGACAAACAAATGCGTGACAAATGCTAGGGCGACAGTATGATAGGTCGACTATCAGCGGTGCGACAGCACATCAGCTCGACGAACGTTAGTGCGACAGATTGTTTTCACGACAACGATATATAGAAAATGAAGAAAGAAACACCATAAATTTATTTGACCCAGGATATTCACACAAGAACAAAAACAGAGAAAGCTTAAAACAGTATTGTGTGCCTCACGGCTGCGCCAAGTAGGCCCAGTTCACCATAATTGCCAGACAACTGGTACCTGATATCTTATCGGTCGTTTACAAAACATCTCCGAATGTAGAAACCAGCCTTAGTCTCTCAGCGAGTGTTCTGCTAGCGAAGCGAGCGTCGCTGAGCGAGTACTCTCGTTGATAGCTCTCGTTGCTATGACAAATTATGTTCTCGCCCGCTGTAGTGTAAACACTCAGTGTCTTTACAAGGACGACAGGAAAATCTCTGGCACTATGACGGTGGCAATCTATTATTTATATATTAAACAGAGTGAAATTAAATTATTTGGCAAAACAGATGGGTATCGACGATACTCGTAAAACAAAAAAAAATAACGGGTTGCACTCCGGGAGTGCCGGCAGAAGTGAAAACTTGAACATTAACATTGTGCATTTTTGAATATTTTGGAATGGTTAGGGATTAATTTCGCACGAATTGCTTTATTTATTAGTATAAAAGCACTATAATTTATGTGGTTAAATACAATATTTATTAGTAGCAGAAGTCTATTTATTTATTTACAAAATATAGTCTAACAAAAATAAACAATTTATTTAAACACTTTTCATGACGTATGTTTTGACTGCTTTTTTTACCCATCAATATTGGTAAAATTTCTCACCTCGCAATCTTTACGTAATGTCAAAGACATTTTGATAAAATTTACTTTGTCGGTTGCTAGGCAACGTCCTGACGCGAGTTTAACATTTTTTACCCATCCAAAAAAAAGTGCACTACGCCGCTAAAGAAGTTTTCATTTCAAAAATGTTATGCTTAACTCATAATTTCAAATAACTACAGCTGATTAAGGTTTCAATGGCCGCTGGTAGTATAACACCAGTCTATTACTGTCCCACTGCAGGGCAAAGAGCTCTTCTCATACATAGAAAGCACGAGCATTGATCACCACGCTTGCTCAAGACGGGTCAGTAGTCTATGTTAGTAGTCCATGATAAATTCAGAAAGTTTCGCTGTATAGTTAATACCTGTAATAGTAGTACCTGAAATAATTAGTTTCCAAAATCGAATTTTTGAAGTGAAAACTTTGGCGTTGTGCACTTTTTTGGGATGGGTAAAAAATGTTAAACTCGCGTCAGGACGTGACCGTAAGATCCGTTGCCTTGCAACCGACAAATTAAATATCAAAATAAATAGTCTTTGACATTACGTAAAGATTGCGAGGTAATAAATTTTACCCATATTGATGGGTACTAAATTGTTTATTTTTGTTAGACTATATTTTGAAAATAAATAAATATACTACTAATGAATATTGTATTTAACCACATAAATGATAGTACTTTTATACTGATAAATAAAGCAATTCGTGCGAAATTATTCCCTAACCATTCCAAAATATTCAAAAATGCACAACGTTAATGTTCAAGTTTTCACTTCTGCCGGCACTCCCGGCGTGCAAACCGTTGTTTTTTTGCCTTATCGTCATCAGATACCGATACCCGTCACGTCTATGAAGTTTTGCTAGTTAATTTCTTCTAACGCTGTATTGTATATTCACGGTCTCAGCACGCATCTCTACACAAGAGATGGGATAGAAACCCTCAATCAGCTATACCACAAACCCGTCATCACTATTAATCTTCTTAACAACAGAAGTATATATCTCATTCTCTTCTTTCAAGCCTTCCTTGCCGACATAGTAAGGAAACTCGTTACTCGTCGCCATATAAAATATACCTGGCCTATCAAAATGGGTTTCCAAGCCTAAATAATTCGTAGGGGTATTATTGAAACACTGGGCAAATCTAGCTTCCTGGACTGAGTTACATTTCATTGCTATGAACTTTTTGGGATGTTCTAGAGCTTGCCACCAGTAAATCATTGCTCGAAGATGACTACAGATTATTAAACAAGGTATGGCGGGGAGGTCACCAGGCTGGAACTCTCCTCCGTTCGCATAAATGTCTATATGTCCTAAAGTCTCTGCTATGCCAAAACCGTCTATATTTGTATGCAGCACATCGACTCTTTCTGCATCAGTTCTCCACAATTTATCCTCAGGACCTAGGCTCCTGAAGCAAGGTCCTGCTGGGTCTAAACCAGTCAATCTTGAGGGTTTCTTCCCTGTGATCTGGTAGAAGTATTTGGCAGCGTATGCTATTTCATGTGCTCCTAAACTCGATCCTACTAGTTCCAGGTTTTCTGGGTCCATGCCAAGTTCGTTAAGTCGCACTAAAAATTCTCCCATTTTCTTGCCGATGAATCTTATGAGGCGTACTGACCTGAAAAATAGAAAAAATGGATTGTAAGACATTTTCAAAGAAATATAGGTAAAACTAGAGGATCCGCAGAGGAACGACCGTCACCCATCATCTGTTAAATGGATAGAAAGTATTTTAAATCAGTTTCTTAGAAAATATATATCGAGTGGGCTGGCTAAATAATTTATGGCTAGACTGTGATTAGTAAAAAACAAAAATGACATTTTATTAAATTATTTTAATCAATTCTTTTTATACATAAATACAGGGTGGACCAAAAATACACGTCATAAAAAAAAATATAGATTCCTCATGTCCTCATGGGGTATTCGAAAATACCCCATGTATGTTCCGCGATTTTTTGTAGTTTTCGAGTTATTTTTTTTTGTATTTTCTTTTTGAGTTTTCTTGCCGGTGGAGCCTCAAAAATTCATGTCTTTTTTGTAGTGAGTATTTTCCAGTTTTTTCAAAGCTTAAAAGAATTTTTAGCCTAACCTTCGAAGGCCGATTACATTGAATTATTAGAAGGTTAAGTACTAACTTTTTTTTATTTTTTGCGTATGTTAGGAACCTGCATAGTTTTTAAAGTCAGCTAGAATAGAACCTCATTTATGTATTTTTAAATTGAAGTTGAAAATTTCAGTCTTACCACTAAAAACTTAAATTCCTGCTATCGATACTTTTTTGAGTAACTTGCAGGAATGTTAGCAAGTTTATTGTATTATGTATGAAAGTAACATTCAAGACGATACTGACGCAAAAAAAAAACTGGAATATACTCACTACAAAAAAGTATATGAATTTTTGAAGCTCCACCGGCAAGAAAACTCGAAAATATTACAAAAAAAATAATAACTCGAAAACTACAAAAAATCGCGGAACATACATGGAGTATTTTCGAATACCCCTAGACATGAGGAATCTACATTGTTTTTATGACGTGTATTTTTGGTCCACCTGTATATTCTCTTAAACAAAAGAAGACACCATCTAATCTAAAACAATCAAATCTTCAGATCCATTACACTGCAACATTTATTTGGATGCTGTTTGCAACATAAGCAAGAGCTCTGCCTACCCTTTTCGTGTCAGAACCGTCTTCAACTCAATTTGTCAGAGTAATACGCAATAACAGGCAGTAATCCGCATCTGAGCAAACAGATCATAAGCTACAATAGGGATGTCCATGCAGCGGATAATGACCGAAAACTATGAATATCCGCAACATAAAAAAAATTGCTATTGATATTGCTTCATAAAAAAAAATCTCACTTGCGTAATTTTATCAACGCAATGTATTCTGATATAGCTGACGTGGCTCAAAAAGCTACCCAACTTAAATGGCTACGACATGTCTGCATATGTCGGGACATGTCTGCCCATGCTAGACAAACTATGGGCACAGATAGCACAGAACTGGATCCCTGAGACAGTAACAGATGGCAGGAGGAACTGAATGGGTTCCGTCGAAACTGGAAGGAGGGAGAGCGGGCTTGTGAAAGATAGAAAGAGTGGTGCGAGGTCTTTAATCAGTGTATTCAGTAAAATTGCCAAAATGATTACAATGATAATGCGAGCAAGATAATACGCGCGTGGTATGCAATAATATGTCTATCGGATACGATTACCATTCCTATTTCTGTCGCCAACTGTACTTGGTTTTACTGTAAAAAATAGATTTCTGAATAATTAGCATTTGCGATAATTATTTTTACTCTACTCGGTGACATTTGCAACATAAGAGAAGGACTCTTTTAAAACCACCAACAAAATAAGAATATCCGCCAAATATATCCACGATATTCGCATGTCCCATCACTAGCAATTGCTGAAAGCCTCAATGAAGCTGATACCTGTTTGTTCGGTAACAATGGATGTACTCCTCGATTACAGTACGATACAACATAAAGGTTGCATTGATGGATAGTACACGTACTGTCAGCAACGAAAGTCCGTTGATACCACTTGAAATAATTAATTAACTTAATTATAATTTAATGAGCACAGTATTTTAAACTGTAAGCCGAAACCGATGTTAAATATAAATAATACAAACACTCTTCTTTGTGAAATACTGAAAACCTGCTGCTGTTTATTGAATAATTGGTTATTTTAGATGATTTATGATGTGAAAACTTCTTAGGTGCACTTTGCGCTCTTTCTGAAGAGTGAATGAACTGTCGCGCTCGGGACGGTGACGCTGAATCGGGTATATCGTAGCCAGTCGTAAGTTTACACTTATTATGTGGTCATAAGCGCTCAACCCTTTGTTTTTTTTTTTACTTCACTCACGAGTCTTTAAAAACGTTCTAGACCCTGGTAATTCCTGCTCAAGTTCATTAAAATTTTACTCACGTCTCACTTTGAAAAGTTAGTTTTCGTGTTTGACGAATTAAGCCGATGTAACTTCTAAGTTGGGTCGTACTGTAGCTACATAGCTTTAACACAAGTACAGTTGACAAGCTCTATTATAAGCGGGAATATCACTCTAATTGGTAAAGCGTATTTAATAGGTAGTAATTCGATTGGAAGTCGGCTCTTTGAACTGGAAATGGATGATTTGAGAGTGATTTTAGTATTATTAGAAACCATTTTGTAATCTTTCAGTGCGTAACGTTGTATGGTTGAAAACCGTATTAATTTTGCAGTTTAAAAACTTTACGTGGGATGATAAGTAAAAAAAAAACTATTTGAAGTGAAAACTGTATTAGCATTTTGCACTTTTTTTGGGATGGGTAAAAAATGTTAAACTCGCGTCAGAACGTGCCGTAAGACCCGTTGCCTAGGAACCGACAAAGTAAATATCAAAATAAATAGTCTTTGACATTACGTAAAGATTGCGAGATAAGAAATTTTACCCTAAGTGATGGGTAAAAAAAAGCAGTCAAAACATACTTCATGAAAAGTGTTTAAATAAATTGTTTATTTTTGTTAGACTATAATTTTGAAAATAAATAAATTGACTACTACTACTAATGAATATTGTATTTAACCACATAAATTATAGCACTTTTATACTGATAAATAAAGTAAACCAAAATTATGAAAAATGCACAACGTTAATGTTCAAGTTTTTACTTCTGCCGACACTCCCGGAGTGCAACCCGTTGTTTTTTTTTTCTTAGGTTCGAACTGACACCCAAAATAACCTACACATACATAGACTCCGTCTTTTTTCCTATGGGGGTAGGCAGAAACTACAGAACGCCACCTGCTACGATATACTCCTGATCCTTACATACTCCTTTTGCTTCGTTTTCATTCATTCATCAAAAAAATGTTTGGTCCTTTACTGGCGATCTGTGTGTGCGTCATTTAGACCAATCACTATGCCAACATTTAAGTTCTTACGTTGCATAGATCCTTTGCATGCGAGGAGCTCGTGGCTAAGTAATAACAAGCCGCACGGGTCGATCTGTCAGGTTAAGCTACGCTTGCCGGGGTTGGTCAGTGGATGGGTGACCATCTTTACATACCGAGACTCCTCCGTGCCTCGGAAAGCACGTTAAGCCGTTGGTCCCGGTTGTCATTTGTGGATCTTTGACAGTCGTTACGAGTCGTCAGAACCCGAAAGTCTGACACCAGTCTTACCAAGGGGTATCGTATTACCCAGTTACTGGGTTGTGGAGGTCAGATAGGCAGTCGCTCCATGTAAAATACTGGTATTCAGCTGCATCCGGTTAGACTGGAAGCCGACCCCAAGATAGTTGGGAAAAAGGCTAGGAAGATTGATTGACGTTGCATAGATTCTTTGCATAGATCTCGTGAAAAACCTCTGTAGCAGATGGACGAAAGGTCGGATCCCTGCAAGCAGAGAATGCAAGTTTTGCCATTCAATAATTGCATGTGACTTCTATTTACACCAAGGCAATTATTGCATGTCAGTTTTGCCTTGTCTAAACAGCGTTGCACGTCCTTGTACAATTGATTCAAGTACCACCCGTATTTGCGCTGACAAATATATAATTCAATTTTATTGAACGTCTTCTCAGGATTTCTTTTAACTTGTTTCTTTCGCTCATCTTTGAATACCTAATGGAAAATATTCATGCCAGAATTCAATGCGATTTTATTGTAGCACGTACAATAAAATCGCATTCAATCCTGGCTGTTTATACCTACGAGTATAACAGTTTTGCACGGCAACTAACTTGCCAGTATCGTGCAACAATTCTACGTGTTGTTTAGACTGTGCTAGCCAATTTTTACTTAATTTTTATGGTATCCCACATTCAATAAACTTGAACTGTGTAAATGGAGCTTTATCCTCTTAAACTATACTTGCAGTTGAGAGTAAGTCTTGCTCACTGGATGATACGGATCCACGTTTCGTCTTTCGTGAAAGGGTGCCGTCAGTTGAGACAGTCAGTTTTTCTTATTTATTTTTTTGAATTATTTTATATTGTTCTCACATAGAGAATCTACAAGAATAATGTAAGTACCCACGATTTTATGATATCTTGATTTAAAAGAGTGTTCTTGGAGTTTCTTGCCCATTCTTCTCCATAAAGATCTACGTTTTGGAATGGGCAACTAGCTTCAACTTTCTAACTAACTGACCGACTCTTTGACTATTCAAAAGAGCCCGTTAACGGTTTAATTATTATTGAAATAAATGCTTTGAGTTTGAGAGTTTTTGAAGTGCAAACTTCTTTAGCGGCGATGTGCACTTTTTTTGGGATGGGTAAAAAATGTTAAACTCGCGTCAGAATTCAGCCGTAAGATCCGTTGCCTAGCAACCGACTAAGTAGATATCAAAATAAATAGTCTTTGACATAACGTTAAGATTGCGAGGTAAGAAATTTTACCCTTAACGATGGGTAAATAAAAAGCAGTCAAAACATACTACTTCCTGAAAAGTGTTTAAATAAATTGTGTGTTAATTTTTGTTAGACTGTATAAATTATTTTGAAAATAAATAAATATGTATACCTACTACTACTACTAATGAATATTGTATTTAACTACATAAATTATAGTACTGATAAATAAAGCAATTCATGCGAAATTATTCCCTAACCATTCCAAAATATTAAAAAATGCACAACGTTAATGTTCAAGTTTTCACTTCTGCCGGCACTCCCGGAGTACAACCAGTTATTTTTTTTTTTTAAGAAATCTATCCCAGGCTTACCATAACAATACCCTAAAAGTTAACAGTTATTTCAAGTATTTTTCAAGCGCGTCAGAAATCCTGAAACCATCAATAAAGGTTGGGTCGAAATTCAATAAAAATGCCCATCGATGAGTCGCTAACGACCGTTTCCATAATCTACTGGCCTCCATATTTCTTTCGGTTGATATTTATGTGCGATATGCTATGACGAATGGGTAGACTATATTGGCAGTTTTTCATTGAGCTATAGCATAGCTAGAAGGCATGCTTGTGAGTGGGATGGTTGGTTAGGTAAGGCTACTTCATATAGCTTAAGCTGCAATGGATTAAATTGCTCACAATTTAATTAGCTAGCAAAACTCAACAGAAGTGATGAGTAAAACGACAACTAAACATAGTTCTTTTTATACCAGTGTATTTAATTGAAGCATGAGTTTAGTAATTTTTTTTTATTTCGTATATAAATAATAATAATAAATAAATACCTATCGATATTCATCACGTTTGTGAAGTTTTGCTAATTTTATTTGACCCTGTATATGAATTAAAAACGACTAAAAGCGGAGCTCGTGGCTAAGTAATAACAGCCGCACGGGTCGATCTATCAGGTTATGCTACGCCTGCCGGGGTTGGTCAGTGGATGGGTGACCATCTTTACATACCGAGACCCTTCCTTGCCTCAAAAAGCACGTTAGGCCGTTTGTCCCGGCTGTCATTCGTGGATCTTTGACAGTTGTTACGAGTCGTCAGAAGCCCGAAAGCCTGACACCAGTCTTACCAAGAGGTATCGTATTACCCAGTTACTGGATTGTGGAGGTCAGATAGGCAGTTGCTCCATGTAAAATACTGATATTTAACTGCATCGGTACCCTAATTACGTAATACATGATCAATTGGAATCTGAATCGCTTTGAAACAGATTGCTAATCCATTGCTTCAAAAGTTCGAAAATAAATTCTGCTCAGCAACGTAAGTAACGCAATGATTGTTGTTGAACTATCAAAATGAAACAAATTAATCGGAATTATTTACGAAAATGTGTTGCGTAATTAGATTAGCTGGTTAGACTGGATGCCGACCCCAACATAGTTAGGAAAATGCTAGACAGATTGAATGCCCTAATCATCATACTTTGCAGACAGATTGTGAAGATGCAGCCTTCCATTTTACTAAGGCTATTCCATAGTCGCCTTAACGATACCCAAAGGAAAAGAAGTAGAAAAGTATACAGTATTGACGAACTTATCCGTAAAACTACCAACTAAAACTTTAGTACATTATGGGCAAAGATAATATCACATCCCGAAAAGAGACCCTAAACAAAAAATATGTCCTCAGCCAAGGACATTAGATCCATAATCTCCTTGTTTTAAGGATATCCCGGTATCAACTTAATACAATCTCCATAATCTTTGGCCTGTGCCAAACTTGGGCCCAATTTATGACCAGGGACTCGAACCGGCGGCCTTTGAGCCATAAATTTGGAGTATATAGTTCTAGGATATCATACAGGAACGAATAGGTTATCTATGGAGATAAGGCGGAAGTTGCAAGAGCGATTGTCTCAGCGATTTGTCTGTGGCTGTGAAGGACTAATTTGGGCATTTGCGAATAATTTGGGCATGTTTCTTACAGTTAAACAAAAAAAAATCGTTATATCAAATATATTAAACGTCATACGGTGACGTTGAAGGCTGCCTGTCGACTGGAGCGGAGAGGAGAGGAGAGGAGCGGAGATGTGCCAATATTAACCAATAGAATCTAAACACCGCTTCAGAGTTGCGATTCTATTGGTTAATTTTGGCACATCTCCGCTCCTCTCCTCTCCTCTCCGCTCCAGTGGACAGGCAGCCTAAAAGTCGTTGAAAATGTTAGAATTTGCCATAAATATAATCTTATACTAATAAACCCAGCAATATTTGTAAACGATTTCGATGAAAGTTGTAATAAAGGGGTTAACGGGGGCGAAAAATCGATCTAGCTAGATCTCATACCTGGGAAAATTTGTTTTCTCCGAATTGTAACCCGAGCAGAGCTCGGTCGCCTAAAGTTTAGAACAAGATGGCTACCTTAGGGTCGCGCCACACCTGCCGAACGTTCGGCGCTGATGGTTCGGATGAATACGCTCGTAGTGTTTTTCAAGTTACCTATGACACATCAGCCGAAAGTTACGTCGCGTAACGCGCTGAAGTAAACGCCGCCGACCGTTCGGCGCCTTTGGTGTGTCAAGCCAACCGAATACTACGACCGATAATTCCGTCGCTGAAGTGTCGGCACTACACTACACTTAGAATAATGACATGGCAGCATGGAATTAGTAAGTACCTACTATCGTGGCAGCATGGAATTAGTAAGAACCTACTATCATGACAGCATGGAATTAGTAAGTACTGACTATCATGGCAGCATGGAGTTAGTAAGTACATACTATCATGGCAGCATGGAATTAGTAAGTACCTACTATCATGGCAGCATGGAATTAGAAAGAACCTACTATCATGACAGCATGGAATTAGTAAGTACCTACTATCATGGCAGCATGGAATTAGTAAGTACCTACTATCATGGCAGCATGGAATTAGTAAGTACCTACTATCATGGCAGCATGGAATTAGTAAGTTACCTACTATCTTGGCAGCATGGAATTAGTAAGTACCTACTATCATGGCAGCATGGAGTTAGTAAGTACATACTATCATGGCAGCATGGAATTATTAAGTACCTACTATCATGGCAGCATGGAATTAGTACATCCTATAAATGGAATTAGGTATGAACTTTCCTATACTATTAAAGGAGCATTCTCTATACTCATCAGAGCAAAGCTCGCTCGCCCATATACTTTTATATTGAAATAGTACTCCATTCTTATTCCATAATTCATGTTAGGATGACTGACCCTCATAAACATGTAAAAGAATGCACACTCGATGCCAGCGTAAGTCCTATTAAGGTTTAAGTCGAGTTACGAATAACAATAGTCATTGATTATTAAAAATCTAGCAACTGATCTGTGATCTAGGTCCTTTGACTTGACAGGATGTTAATATAAGGTCCCATTAAAATAAATGGTCAAACTTTTAGTAATCATTCAGACCACCAAAATAAGGATAATGCTAAAAAATATATTTGAAAAACGCATTCGATACTTACAAGAAAAATAAATCAGCAGCATTATGCTGAGATAGTGGCCTTTTTGGCCTCGCACAGGTCGTTTTTAATTTGAACTCGTTTAATTGTTAGTTTTAGATGCTCCTTTTAGTTTTTATTTTATTTTTTTTATTACTGTTTGTATTTCCTGTGCGTGTCCCAAATAAAATATTTTTCTTTCTTTCTTTTCTTTTCTTTCTTTCTATCAGCCAACGAAAATACACCAAAAATGTTGGTTACCCAATGCCATTTATTATTTTTGGTCAAAATAAAATCACTTTTTTTTTTGCTTGGATATCTTTGGTTAGATAGGCGTACTGAACGCTCGCTGTGTTAAAATTTGTCCATCTGTTTTAATGGGACCTTATACAGGATGGAAGGGTAAACACCGTTGTCACTCAAACTATGGATAGTTGGCTTAAATATAAACATAAAAAAACCGAGTAAAAAAAAATTACGTTATTTTCTTTAACAAAAATTTAAAAGGTTATTGTCCGACACCGTCCGCAAATTATTCATGGATATGCACCCGCCCGAGTGACGTAATCGATCGCCGCCCGTCCTACCTACCTACACAACACATGAATAAATACAACCTTTTCCTGGCTTAAGACAGGCAAAAATACCTACCTTAGGAATTGCGTGACGATTCTAAATGTACATCTTTAAAAAAAAAAGTTGTGATTTTCCATTGAATTTATGTTCTATAAACGAAACCAAACCACTGGTTTGAAGGATAACGGTGTTTACCCTAACACCCTGTATATAGCCCTATCTAAACAGGTGGCTTTAAAGCTCTGACACCAGGCTAGTCACTAACAACACGAAAAGAAGAAGCACAGTATAATAAAGTAACAGTATTATATCTCGGCGGTGACCTTGAAATGATTACTTACGGACGCTCGGTAGATAAACTTTCCGCGTCCATGCCTAAGGCTGCCTGTCCACTGGAGCGGAGAGGAGAAAAGAGGAGCGGAGATGTGCCAATATTAACCAATAGAATCTTGACTCCGCCCCTGAGTTTAGATCAGTGATCCTGAGTCAAGATTCTATTGGTTAATATTGGCACATCTCCGCTCCTCTTTTCTCCTCTCCGCTTCAGTGGACAGGCAGCCTAACTGCCGTGCCCACGATGCTGTTGCGTACTGATATGCACTGAGATTACGAAGCGCGTCGTTTCAGCCGTTTTCTATGAAGATATAATACTGTTATTTCTATAAACTCTGCTACAAGTCTTTATTTATCTAGAGGCTCACGATATGAACCTGTACCTTAATTACGTAATACACGATCAATCAAAATCTGAATCGCTTTGATTTGGTAATCCATTGCTTCATAAGTTCGAAAATAAAGTCTGCTCAGCAACGTAATTACGCAATGAATGTTATTGAACTGTCAAAATGAAACAGATTAATCGGAATTGTTTATGAAAATGAGTTGCGTAATTAGATAGCTGGTTGTAGAAAGAAGTGCACTTCTTCGTTTTCCAGAATATGGCTCATGCGCATCATTTAATCATTAAGGAGCATCCATTCAGTGCGAGGCATGTGTTTCGAATACAAAAAATGTTAAGGCTTCTGTACTTGTACCACTAGTAAAAGTCTGACATCACAGGAACATTCAAGAAACAAGCGTAATTATCGCGCTTAGGAGACACTAAAAGACGCTGTTGCCAATTAGTGCCTTTCCTCTTGCCTCAGTCACCATTTATACCCTCAAGAAGTGAGAGGCTTTTACTCGTAACCAGGAAACACAAAGTTTTTTGTTTCTCTCTTTAATTGATACAGTATATTTAAGTCAAGAGTTACTTAAAGACTTTTATCTGAAAAGTCGCAATGACTGCAAACGCCTTAACGTTTTTCCGTAAGTGCTATTTGTCAAAGATATTAAAACTAGATATATAGAGGATGAGTGGACTTTACACCCTGTTCCTTATACTTACCTCTCTACACCCTAATATTAGAGATGTCGAAAAATTTTTTTTGCACGTCAGTCTGATTATTAAAAAAGGGGAATTATAAAACGATCGAATAAAAAAAAACTTTGCGACTGATGATGAGATAATGTTTTAATAACTTGAGCGGTATGAATTTGAGTAAGTGAAAAATTAACTAAACTAACGACGAATATTGATTAATAATAAAATCCAGAACGAGCTTACAAAAATTGGGTTGTGATCATAGATATAAGAAAGGTGATTCATCCATTTCAGATATTAAAATTCTAGCCGTGCGACTAAATTACTAAGTGAACTGGACACGTCTTTTTACTTTCTTTACGTAATCAAAAGATTACGGCTATACATTGAGTTAAAATTTGGCGTGACTTCACTCGCCGGAAGATTTTATACTGACCTGTGACGTAGCGAGCCCCCACTCCCCAACTTTAATGCGTTTTATCTAAACCATTTTTTATTAATATGATAAAGCAAAAAATACGTTTTAAATATTTTTTTATTATCAGACTTTTTTTTTCTCAGGCAAATCCCAGATTTATCGACATGGTAATTGATTCACCACATCAGGAGCTATTATCATAAATTATAGCTAAGTAAGTAAGTAATCATTTATTTACCAAAAAACTTAGCCTAGGTGACATCAGTGTATTTTAGGTAATATTATGGGATGGGTATGGCTATTACAAAAGAGTAAGACCCCTGCCCTTCAAACTAAGAAAATCCTGTATCTTGAAGGACAGTGTTCTTTAGTGGGATTGACGCATTTTACAAAATATTTATAATTGCGTAATAATTCTGATGTTAACATTTTATTGAGTGGGTTTAATGGTTAATTATGTGTGAGTGTGTTGCTGTGTCTGTTAGTATGTCTGTGTGTGTGTGTGTGAGTGGTGGTATAATCAGTAAAAAACAATATGTCGAGGACGTGAAGTAAAAAATTTGGTATTTTTGTCGTTAATTCGTAGAATAAATGAGTTTCTCTGTATCTCTCTCTCTGTAGCTCCTACTTCAACAAGAGAAAAACAAGGTATTTGTACTTACTTAGGATAAATATAAGTGAGGAAGGCGAGGGTTTCAGACAGGAACACGTTGTATCCTCTCTTGGAGTACGCCGTCCCTATGGCCTGGGAGAAGGGGAACGCCGAGCTGTCGCAGAAGCCAACGGCGTAGATCACAGTCTTCTTGTTCTTTAAATCTGTAATGAGATGAATATTAAATATTAATACTATAATATTTCTTCTCTTTCTGAATACCTGAGTGAAGAAAGAAAAACTGGTGTCGTGGATATTAGTGTGCGGTCGCAGAACGTATAGTCTTGGATTAAATCGAAGGACTCAGCACTCAGCTTATTCCAAATAATAAAATTACTAAAGCTGCATATTTTTCTAATACTTAATTCATTTATTTTATTATTTACTAGCTTCTGTCCGTGACTTCGTCCGCGAGCCTATAACCTACCTCAAGAATTGGGGTATTCAATGCAAAAATAATTTTTCAAATCTAATTGGTAGTGCCGAAGATTGCCCCCCTACATACAAACTTACAAACAAACAAACAAACAAACAAATTTTACCTCTTTATAATATTATTAGAGCAGTGGTAGCCCAGCGGTAACGGCCCCGACTTACGAGCTATAGGTCGTAGGTTCGAACCCAAGCGGGCGCTTTACTTTGTGTAAATTATTTCATCACCACAGCTCTCAAAACGGTGAACGAAAACATCGTGAGGAAACATCGAAAGGAACCAAACAATTCGAAGACATGTGACATCTACCAGCCCGCACTGGGCCCGCGTGGTAGATTACGGCCCACTCCCTCTCACAGAGAAGAGGTCTGTGTCCCAGCAGTGGGAACATTAATAGGCTGTATGTATGTATGTATGTAGCTTCTGCCCGCGAGCCTATAACCTTTCTCAAGAATTGGGCTATAAAATGCAAAAATAATTTTTAAAATCTAAGGGCCTTATCATACTAGCGGAATGTGAGCGTCCTCAAAACGGAACGAGTGCGCAACGAACACGCGGCGCATGCGACAGTGAGACAGTGTGAGTGTGGTGTCAGTGTGTCGCGACGCATTTGCTGCGCGCCCGCTCCGCTCGCAAACCGCTAGTGTGATAAGGCCCTAATTGGTATTTGGTATATAATATTATTACATAACTAGCTGCTGCCAGCGACTTCGCGCACGTGGACTATTTTCTGTACTATAATATGTATGTATTATACATATAAACCTTCCTCATGAATCACTCTATCGATTAAAAAAACCGCATCAAAATCCGTTGCGTAGTTTTAAAGATCTAAGCATACATAGGGACAGACAGCGGGAAGCGACTTTGTTTTATAAGTACTATGTAGTGACATAACATAACATCACGCCATGTATTCCCCGAAGGGTAAGGCAGAGGTGTACCTATAGTACACCCACATTTCGCCAGTTATGTTTGAATGCCATATAATAGGGGGCGAGCCTATTGCCATCAACCGGGCACAAATCCATACTCCGGGCTGCTACTGAGAAATTCCAGAGCAAAAAACCCAATAACACTTTGCCCGACCCGGGAATCGAACCCAGGACCTCATGCTCAGCAGTAGCGTTTGCGACTAGACCAAACTATAGGTAATATTATTAGGCAGTGTATAGAGTGCCACCGGTGGCACTCTATCCTTATCGGATAAAGTGCCACCACTACAGGCACCCTAGTAACACCGCCTCGGCCCGGCCAAAGTGCCGCAAGCATTGGATTGTCATTGTCACTGTCACTAAGTCACGTTACTTGGTATTTTGTTTGATTGTCGAGGTTAGATCGCTGTAAAACACCACATTCCCAAAACATTACATTCTCTTGTGCCTAAACGGATCCTGGCACTTCGCCGGCCGCTACCGCGGTACCGCTCGCTACGCTCGCTCGGCTCGTGCGTTGTGTGGTCACAGTTCTAACCTAACCTAACCTAAATAACCAGTGACAGTGACAATGCAACGCTCACGGCACCCCCAGCCGGGCCGAGGCAGTGACACTAGAGTGCCACAGAATACTCGCGGCACTCTATACACTTCGATATTATTATTATTATAGATAAAGATGTACACACAGTACAAAAGTAATACATAATTTAGCTAAATTAAATTAAGTTAAGCGTTACGTTTCCATAAATCTACTTGATTACCCTCGAATTGGCTACAAGAATCAACTTTCTACTCGAGAAACATCTGCTGTTAGATACCGGAATAAATCACCCTATATACCGTCTTACCATCCCGCTCAAAACTCAGAAAATCTGCAGAGCCTTATCCCAACTATGTTAGGTTCGGTTCAGTATGACTGGATGCACCTGAATACCAGTATTTTACAAAGAGCTATTGCTTATCTGACCTCCACAACTCAGTAACTGGGTAACACGATGCCCCTTGGTAAGATATAGGAATAGATACAGCTAAAGCGCTTCTTCTTCTTCTTGAGTGGCTAGTGACTAACCTGGTGTCAGACTTTTAAAGCCGCCTATGGGTCTCTGACTTAGTTTCACATGCCGTCGAGAAATATCTCTCAGGCATGCCGTTTTCTGCCGGGGTCGCGGGTAGTCCCAAGGGGAAACCGTGGCCCCTGGCATGGCAAGGGAAGGAACACGGTGGGATTTAGTCAGTAAAAGTCTGACACGTCCTTCCGCTCCGCCCAGAGCGGGAGAAGTCATTGGATGATTTCCCAACCAAAAAAAAAAAAAAAAAAAAAAAAAAAAAAAAAAAAAAAAAAAAAAAAAAAAAAAAAAAGGCATGCCGTTTTCCTTCACCGTTTTTGAAGCAAACGCACATGAATCCGAAAAGTTAGAAGTGCGTGCCTTGGGTTCGTACTCGAGACCTATGACTTGGCAGTCGGTCACCACTGCATAAAGCTCAAAAGTAAAAGCTCAAAAGTATTGATTCAACAACATGGAAAAATATTATCAATCGTAAATAACACCACATGTGACTTTTATGTGTTTCAGACATTTACTATCGAACAAACTGCAGGCGATAATATTTCTAAGACTTGTTCAATCATACTTTTGCTAGACTGGAAAGAAGCCATTAACCGTCTTGTTTTACCCTAGCTATCTACTCATATAATATTATATGACTCAAACACCTGGGCACAGTATAATAAAGTAACAGTATTTTATATCTCAGCAGGAACTGACTCGCACTCGATACTGTTGCGCCCTGATATTACTGAGATTTCGAAGCGCATCGCTTTGACAGTTTTCTATGAAGGTAATTATAATACTGTTACTTATTTATACTGTGACCTGGGACCTAAACCACAATACTTTACAATTATAATTTACTAGCTGACCCGCACCCACTTCGTTGGGCGGTAAATAGCCCATGTCACTGTCCATCCTTTTATTTAACTATTAACTATCTCCACTTAAAAAAAAACATCAATTCGTCACTCCGTTTTGCCGCGAAAGATGGACAAACGACATCATCATTATCCACAGGCTGCATAGATTGTCTTTATGAGGATGTTAAAGTTGTTAATGCAGAAATAGTAATATTTTAATTTCGCCATAACTTCAAAACCAAACGTCCAATTTTAATCTTTTAAATACCAAATATTATCTACAGAAACTGTTCTTAGTGATGAAATAATTTATTTTGATAAGGATTAATAGCATGAGTAAAATAAATGCGTTTAAATGTAGTTCAAAAAAAAATTAAGATTTTTAAATAAAAAAATGGTTGTTGTGCCTCACTCGACACAGATAGGTATAGTGTGTCGCGGACTTTTTTGTATATATTTATAAGATCTCCAATTAATTAGAACATTTTATGGTTCTATCTTTTATAGTTTAGGCAGCGTACGCAAAATAAGTAACTTTTCTGGTTGATTTTTTACACCTTGTGTCCGAAAAACCCAAATATTTTACGGAACCCTATTTTTTTCCAAAATAAAATTTAGCCTATGTTACTCGTGAATAATGTAGCTTTCGAATGGTGAAAGAATTTTTAAAAACGGTCCAGTAGTTTTTGAGCCTATTCATTACAACCAAACAAACAAAGTTTTCCTCTTTATAATATTAGTGTGGACAATGGCACTATCGTTATTCATAATCAAATAATTAAAAAAAAAACTTTTTTGTTACATTTCAACTAACATCATCTTAGTGATATTTATTTTTGAAGTATGTATGTAAGTGTGTATGTATGTATGTATGTATGTATGTATGTATGTATGTATGTATTTATGTATGTAAGTATGTAAGTAAGTCATCATCAGCCTATTAATGTTCCCACTGCTGGGACACAGGCCTCCTCTCTGTGAGAGGGAGTGGGCCGTAATCTACCACGCGGGCCCAGTGCGGGTTGGTAGATGTCACATGTCTTCGAATTTTTGGTTCTAAGACATGCCGGTTTCCTCACGATGTTTTCCTTCACCGTTTTGAGAGCAGTGGTGATGAAATTATTTACACAAAGTAAAGCGCCTGCCTGGGTTCGAACCCACGACCTACAACTCGTAAGTCGGGGCCGTTACCACTGGGCCACCACTGCTCGTAAGTAAGTGTAAGTGTAAGTAAGTATTAGCTCATATTATGTGTTTTATTTTATTAAGTAATGAATTGTTTTGATTTTATGTAGGTATTTTACTTTCTCTCTACTCTTACACACGGTGTCTACATTTCTTTGTATCCCCTGTCCTATCGCAGGTATGCTGGAAGAGATTTCTTTAGAAATAAGCATCACCTTTGTACGTATTTTTCTGTTCTTTTCTTCTTGTCTGTTTTTAAATGTGTGTACATAAATGGTTAAATAAATAAAAATAAAAAGACGTGTGGCACTCGGGGACTGCCCCGGCGAAGCTATTGCATAGCATTTTTATCAACTTACGCAATTGTAAAATATTAACCCGAATACAAGAAATAGCAATGATGACATTGACAGGAACTGTTATTCACATTTATAGTTTTTAAAACTTGACACAACGTAATGGCCGGGAGCATCAAAATAATAAAAAGGTTTTAATTTAACTATTAATAGTCAAGGATCGTTCGTCTAAGTAAATTTGAACTTTATTGTCAAACAGTTAAACATAATTTTCAATACAACACTCTCGTATCATTCGTCTAAGTAAATTTGAACTTTGTTGTCAAACGGTTAAACATAATTTTCAATACAACACTCTCGTATCATTCGTTTAAGTAAATTTGAACTTTGTTGTCAAGCAGTTAAACATAATTTTCAATACAACACTCTCGTATCATTCGTTTAAGTAAATTTGAACTTTGTTGTCAAGCAGTTAAACATAATTTTCAATACAAAACACTCTTTTCTTAGGTAGTATTTTCGTTACGAAAGGATAGTGGGCAAAAATATATGGGAGCTGGTCCCACTACGGCCACAGTTCATACCACTGTAGTTTTGAAGGCAGTACTTCTCCCTTTACTCAGGCCAAGGCGCATCAAATTCTGTCCCGGGGTTCTTTAGTTCCGACTATGTTAGGTTAGGTTAGGTTATGTTAGGTTAGGATAGGTTATGTTAGGTTAGGTTAGGTTATGTTAGGTTTCGAGGCGATCCGAACAGTATTCGACGAACGACGGACAACGCCCTCTTCCAGCCCCCATACCCTGGCAGCACCACATCAAGTGAATGTGCCAGCACAACATTATTCAGTTCCGACAATGTTAGGTTAGGTTAGGTTCGTTAAAATAAACGCAGCTCCGCTACTACAGCCAGCTCGGCCACGGTTAACACCACTGTAGTTTTAAAGACATTGCTTCTCCCTTTACTCATGCCAGAGCGCATCAAAATCTGTCCCGGGGTTCTTCAGTTCCAACAATGTTATGTTAGGTTAGGTTAGATAAAATACACGCAGCTCCGCTACTACACCCAGCTCGGCCACGGTTAACACCACTGAAGTTTTGAAGACATTGCTTCTCCCTTTACTCATGCCAAAGCGCATCAAAATCTGTCCCGGGGTTCTTCAGTTCCGACAATGTTAGGTTAGGTTAGGTTCGATAAAATAAACGCAGCTCCGCTACTACAGCCAGCTCGGCCACGGTTAACACCACTGTAGTTTTGAAGACATTGCTTCTCCCTTTACTCATACCAAAGCGCATCAAAATCTGTCCCGGGGTTCTTCAGTTCCGACAATGTTAGGTTAGGTTAGGTTCGTTAAAATAAACGCAGCTCCGCTACTACAGCCAGCTCGGCCACGGTTAACACCACTGTAGTTTTAAAGACATTGCTTCTCCCTTTACTCATGCCAGAGCGCATCAAAATCTGTCCCGGGGTTCTTCAGTTCCAACAATGTTATGTTAGGTTAGGTTAGATAAAATACACGCAGCTCCGCTACTACACCCAGCTCGGCCACGGTTAACACCACTGAAGTTTTGAAGACATTGCTTCTCCCTTTACTCATGCCAAAGCTCATCAAAATCTGTCCCGGGGTTCTTCAGTTCCAATAATGTTAGGTTAGGTTAGGTTAGATAAAATACACGCAGCTCCGCTACTACACCCAGCTCGGCAGCTTCTCCCTTTACTCATGCCAAAGCGCATCAAAATCTGTCCCGGGGTTCTTCAGTTCCAACAGTGTTAGGTTAGGTTAGGTTAGATTGAGGGTGTATTTCGCCTAACCTAACATTGTCGGAACTGAAGAACCCCGGGACAGATTTTGATGCGCTTTGGCATGAGTAAAGGGAGAAGTAATGTCTTCAAAACTACAGTAGTGTTAACCGTGGCCGAGCTGGGTGTAGTAGCGGAGCTGCGTGTATTTTATCTAACCTAACCTAACATTGTCGGAACTGAAGAACCTCGGGACAGATTTTGATGCACTTTGGCATGAGTAAAGGAAGAAGCAATGTCTTTAAAACTACAGTTGTTTTAACTATGGTGGAGCTGGGTGTATTTTGCCCACTATCCTAAATATTAATAAATGTGGTTTTAACTACCTGTCATTATTTTAAGTAATACAGGGATGTATGTCTTTTTGGAATCCTTGCCCTTTAATTTGATACCCATAATGCAGAAAAAGAAGATATAAAAATATTCAGTTTTATTTGCTGTTTAAAGTAATACACATTTAGTGGCTGGCCGAGCTGGGACCACTATCGCCCACCACTTTAAAGCTTAATATTTCGGAAACGGATAACTTAATCCAAAAATGGTGTTCACACACTCGTAATATTTTTAAACGACCTTTCCAACGACACCCCACACCAAGTGCTAGACGAGAAAAAAAAAACCCTCTTTACGAAGTAGGGGTAAAAGATACCCAAAAAAAACAATTGTCTTGATTTTATTTTATCACTTTGACGGCGTAATAAATATATACACCAATGCGAAATTACAACTTTCTAGTACTTAGAGTCTCTGAGCTAAGCCACAGACAAAGAAATATACTTAAGGTACACGTAGCTCGGTTCCTCCGGGATGAATTTTGATGGTGTCTTAATAAAAAATATTCAGTTTTATTTGCTCTTTTAAGTAATACATATTTAGTGGCTGGCCGAGCTGGGACCACTATCGCCCACCATCCTTTCTGGATTAGGTCTCCACGCTCAAGGCCCGCGATAGAAGCTATGCAATAGCTTAATAAATAAAATATCTTACTGCTGCTGAAAATTACAACGTCCAAAAATCATGAATTTGCGTAAAAAATGTAATAGGACTTCTAAGGTAGTATTCATCTTTCCCGAGTTTATCCCTGATCCCAAGTTTTTTAAGCGGTTTGTCTGAAACCCAGGAGCATCAACAATCGAAGCTATTACCTAGCATAAAATAGAAAAATCCTTCTCCTTTACGTAGAATACAAGATCAGTCACATTTTACATGCCATCCCAAAGATATCATGTCATTACTAGAAGCCTCGACGCATGGCCTGTTAGGGTTCTAACAGATTGGGCGTTTTTCAGCGGTTATTTACACGCTATCACAGCGACTACCTCGTACTACAGAAGCCGCGCGCTTGTAAATTCGTAAACGAGCAAGTATTTGTATTACTTTTGAGTTAGGATAATGGTCTCTTATAAACGCCGTTGGCCGCTTACAGCGTGACGTACTGTCTATAGTAATGAACTATTATCAGTTGTGGTCTCTTTCACACGTCAACATCAGCGTCTTGTGGCGTTGACACTGACGTCGGACGTAGCAGAAAATAGGAAACCAAAGTCTAACTGTAGAGTTTCGCGCGAACATGTTTTGTTGTTAGCTGTGACTCAGGCTGTCTCATTGAATGCTGTGAAAGTCACCGGAACAAACTAAGCCGAAGCTGGTCTATCGAGCTTGACTCCTACTGAAAGGACTAGCCCCAATCCGCATTATCAGCGACCAAAAGTGTGTAGAAATGGGAGAGGAAGGCCTTTGCATTGGTACCTATCATCATCATCAGCCTATTAATGTTCCCACTGCTGGGACACAGGCCTCCTCTCTGTGAGAGAAGTGGGCTGTAATCTACCACGCGGGCCCAGTGCGGGTTGGTAGATGTCACATGTCTTCGGATTTATTGGTTCTAAGACATGCCGGTTTCCTCACGATGTTTTCCTTCACCGTTTTGTGAGCAGTGTTGATGAAATTATTTACTCAAAGTAAAGGCCTGCTTGGGTTCGGACCCACGACCTACAACTCGTAAGTCGGGGCCGTTACCACTGGGCCACCACTGATCTACTTGGTACCTATTGCAACGTTATTTTTTGTTTATACTAAACCTCTTAAGGGGTCATCGTACTCATCATTATGAACAACTTTCACTATGGGACCAAAGCTGAAATCGCGAAAAAATATCAGCAGTTCCATACATTTTGACGAGATTATACGAACGTGTATGGAACAGCAGATTTTTTTTCGCGCTTTCAGGTTTTGTCCCATAGTGACAGTACAGACAGACAGATACGATACAGTCTAGAGACTCTAGATAGAAAGAAATGCGACAGTTAACGTGTATCGTATAAGTGCATACAAAAACGTTTCGATGCGTTTTTGTACGCCCAGTTTGTAAATGCCCTAAATAAAGTATAGCTTCTGAACAATTTTGCAAACTTGTATCACGCTATGAATAATATATGAGTAGACAGCTTATTCGACGATCACGTCGTCACACGGCGACTATTCAATTTAGCGAGTTTTTCTCAAGAAACTACGTTAAAGGTCTTGTATAGTAAAATATAGGGCTAAGAGTTTTTGACTGTACGAAATTAAAGGTAGGTACGATCAAAGAGCTCTATTTATCATAAAAGAAAATGAATTTGTTGTATTCGTAAAAAAAACAGTGTCGCTGCTGAACAGAAAGGTAGTCGCAACTAAAAAGTCGCAAATTAAAAGCCGTTGGTCCCGGCTATCATTCGTGGATCTTTGACAGTCGTTACGGGTCGTCAGAAGCCCGAAAGTCTGACAACCAGTCTTATCTAGGGGTATCGTGTGGTCCAGTAACCGGGTTGTGGAGGTCAGATAAGCAGTCGCTCGATGTAAAATACTGGTATTCAGCTGCATCCGGTTATACAGGAAGCCGACACCAACATAGTTGGGAAAAGGCTAGGCAGATCGATCGCTCTATTTTAATTGCTAAGTTGCTTAGTAGAAAATGAAACTCAATAAAGAAAGTAACATACGATCGATAAGAATTTAAAATAAAAATGTAAATGTGCCTCTGTTCTATATATAAACATTAATTAAAATCGCTTTTTGCGTGTCTCTCTATGTCCGTGTTGTTCTTCTAAACCAAGCAACAGATTTTGATGAGGTTTTCACCATTGTTTTGAGAACTGATTCTGAAAGGTTTATGTGTGTAATACAGTAGCATAAATCACGATGTTTTGTCAAGTAATAATAACCGTGCGAAGTAGGAGCGGATCGCTAGTTATAAATAAACGATTATTATTAGACCGCTTGACCGTTACGCTTGAGTGGACATCAGGTGGGCATAACAATTAAAATTCTATTGTGTCTCGTTAACGACAGCTGAAGGTCTGCAGTTGAAAAATAAACCACCACTCAAATTATGCCACAATTCTTCCTCCTTCAGGATGTTTATCTCCAAACCCAACACAATTCTTCTCGATAAGGATGCATCTAATACCGTTTACTCTTCTGTGCTTCCCGTTGAGGAAAACGATAAAATGATCGCTAAATAAGTGCCTATATATCTTTTTGACAAATACTCGCTATCTGGGTCAAGCCAGGACTAATACCGACAGTTATTTATCTTGCTAGGACTGTGGCAGGAGGTATAAGTAATAGAGGAATGATTGTGGACAGAACTGAGGGCTTAAAACGGCCGCTTTGGCAGAATCATAATATGATAATATTATGAATCACACAAACTGACACTTCATAACAATGAGGTTATACAATACTAGAGGAGAAGTGGACGGCACAAAAGCGTCACCACTACTTAGGTGTCCGCAGGCATATCTGAATTCAGTTGTCAGCTTGACGTCAAGTGAGCAATTGCTTAGCGATAAAAAATAAAAAATGGTGGAATTTGCGGTTAAAATTAGTATGTCACGGTCTGAAAGGATTAATAAAGCATGTGGTGTTACATTTCACAATCAAGTTTGCTAAATTTTCTTCAGATTATCCAAAAAACATTACAAAACGAAATAAATTTAGCAAACATTGTTTTTGCGATCAATGTTACCAGGAAAAACGATGTTGATTTTGCCAGACTGTTGGGAGTTTAGTGAATGACGACATGTAAAAATATTTCGTACTCTTTTAACTTTTATCATTTATTTAGTAGGGATAGATGTAGTAGTGTGTATAAAACTGCACATAACTAGGTATTAAAACGCTCGTATTTTAATACCCCTCCAACAGTTTCATAAACTACTACTAACTATTTTTTAATTGATGTTATTGTTCTAAGAAATTTGAACTGGAGGAGGAGCTCGTGGCTAAGTAATAACAGCCGCACGGGTCGATCCATCAGGTTAAGCTACGCTTGCCGGGATTGGTCTGTGGATGGGTGACCATCTTTAAATACCGAGACTAATCCGTGCCTCGAAAGCACGTTAAGTTGTTGGTCCCAGCTGTCATTCGTGGATCTTGTGACAGTCGTTACCTACTGGTCGTCAGAAGCTCGAAAGTCTGACAACCAGTTTTACAGGTATAGGTCTGATAAGCAGTTGCTCCAAGTAAAATACTGGTATTCAGCTGCATCCGGTTAGACTGGAAGCCGATCCCAACATAGTTGGGAAAAGGCTAGTTAGTTAGTTAGTTAGGAAGATTGATTTAGATTATTCTAAAAAAAGTGAATGTCGCTGGTTAGTGCGTTACATCACTTTAATTCATTTAATCGATTGTCATGAATATATAAATTATACCGGATGACTTTTTTTACCGTCTCGAAAAAAAAATGGTATATTAGGTGAACGGAGTAGAAGCTTATGGCATACCTAGTTTTTTTTATTTTTTTTCCACATCTTGGAAAAAAAAATATCTATCATCAAAAAACGCTACAATTTTAAAGTAAACTTTTCATATTAGGACAAAGAAAGAGAAATTTTGAAAAAAAACAATTTATTGATAAAAAATATTGAATTTTAAATCATACGCAAGTCGCGTATGCTTTTTATTTCGAGATTTTTAGAAAAAAAAAAAAAAAAAAACTAAGTATGCCATTTGCTTCTACTCCGTTCACCTATTATACCCATTTTTTTTCGAGACGGTAAAAAAAGTCATCCAGTATATTCCATTATGAACATTATTATTTGTCACAAATCTTAAAACTTTGAAACATTTTTTTTTTGCCTATGTTTTGTAAGTATACTGTAATCCTTGTCAATTTTTTAAAATCTTTTAACTACACCCATGCTATAAGTCCTCTATAAAAGTTCCTGAAACAGTTAGCTTATTGCCAAAATTAAAACAGCCAATGTCATAGTAACCCTAATGACATCCAAACGGGTGTTATAATGTTGTACTAAATTTCATAATGCAACTCGTTTTTTACTCATAGAACAGCCACATTCTCGTGGTATGTTTATGAATTTCAAAAAAAGAACATTGTCATGCACGCGCGTTTCACAATTAGAAAAGGTTGAGTAGGTTCTTCGAATTCACGTCGTATCCCGCCATTTTTGTTAGATATTAGTATTGCAAAAATTTATTACTTTGTTGTTTATAGAGGATTCATATCATGGGTGTAGATAAAATCTTGAATGCAACTGTTATAATTAGGTATTAAAACACTCATGTGATACTATTTTTTACAAACCCACATTCGTGTTTTAATACCACTTGTTATACCCCCAGTTGCATAAGTAACTATTATCTAGTGAAAGTTCCATAACACAACCTTTCATAGTACATAACTAATTGATTCAATAAAACCTTCATTCATTCTGGGCAAATTATGTTGATAATTGGCAACTCTGGTCGTTTTTCCGATAGCAATGTCTTGTCTCATTCCAACGTCATTAGTTTGACGGTAGAAGAAATGAGACAAACATAGATTATTTTGACAGATTGACATTTTATGTATCCGTTTCAAAGCTACGTCTTTAAACTCGTAAGTGGTGACATTTTTCAGAAATTGTTTGTAGGACGCTGCTCCTCTAGTATTGTATAACCTCATTGCTTCATAATATTATCTGCGTTCAATTCATAAATACATCTGTTTGACAGTTTTATATTATCCAACTTTACTACATTATTATTATAAAACAAAGTCGCTTCCCGCTGTCTGTAACTATGTTTAGATGTTTGTTACTCAATCACGTAAAAATTACTGAATATATTTGAATAAAATTTGGCACACTGATAGTTTATTACCTGGATTAACACATATAATACTTTTTATGCCGGTAGTACGTTCTCGTGGGATAATTTCTGACCTCCACGCGGGCGAAGCCACGGGAGAAAGCTAGTATTTAAATCATTTCTCTCCTTAATGACTTTCTAGAACCTACATCTCTCTCCCTCTATTATCTACCTTCGTCGTATAACATTTAAACAGCAGCAATCAAAATAAAAATCCAATTAATTTAATTAATAAAAACTATAAACAAAAATAATCCGGTAGAATTACGGTCTTCATTTTTTTCATGCGGCAATATTTTACACCAAATATTATTCTGATAAGAATTCAATTAAATATGATTCAGCTAAAATATGTGTCATAAATACTTAGTCATAATGGAGGAATTGCTCGGAATTCAGAAAATTAATTGCTTTTAGAGGAATTGCATAATGTGGTCGGTTTAGGCCCCCTGGTCTGTATCATCTTGGCTATACGGGGTGGCAGGGACATCGACGCGAAGCCGGTTACCATGGATTCAGTACATGATTCTGAACCCCCCTGCATTGAAATTTTTCGTCGGTTATTAAAAAAAAAATCAGCTGCTCCATACATTTTGACCGCGTAGGTATTGCACTTTTCTATGAAACAGCTGATTTTTTTTTTAAATAACCGACGAAAAATTTCAACGCAGGGGGGTTCAGAATCATGTACTGAATCCATGGTAACCGGCTTCGCGTCGATGTCCCTGCCACCCTGTATTATTTAAATCGGTAGACAGAGGTGTATGCTATACGTTCTTAATGCCAGTTATTACATCATCATCATCATCAGCCTATTAATGTTCCCACTGCTGGGACACAGGCCTCCTCTCTGTGAGAGGGAGTGGGCTGTAATCTACCACGCGGGCCCAGTGCGGGTTGGTAGATGTCACATGTCTTCGAATTTTTTGGTTCTAAGACATGCCGGTTTCCTCACGATGTTTTCCTTCACCGTTTTGAGAGCAGTGGTGATGAAATTATTTACACAAAGTAAAGCGCCTGCTTGGGTTCGAACCCACGATCTACCACTCGTAAGTCGGGGCCGTTACCACTGGGCCACCACTGCTCTCTCAGTTATTACATAGTATAATTCAATCAATTTGCCTAGCCTTTTCCCCAACTATATTGGGTCGGCTTACAGTCTAACCGAATGCAGCTGAATACCGGTATTTTACATAGAACAACTGCCTATTTGGTCTCCACAACCCAGTAACTGGGTAATACGATACAACTTGGTAAGACTACTCTTGTTAGACTTTTGGACTTCTGACGACCCGTAACGACTATCAAATATCGATGAATGACAGCCGGGACCAACGGCTTAACGTGCTTTCTGAGGCACGGAGGAGTCTCGGTATGTAAAGATGCTCACCCATCCACAGACCAACCCCTAACCTGATGGATCGAACTGTGCGGCTGTTATTATTTAGCTACGAGCTCCTCAGTTACGTAATAGAATGATATGCACCTAATGCACCTAATCAGAGTAGAGCCTATGCCATCAACTGAGCATAAATTAAGATTCCGAACTGTTACTCAGAATTTTTTAATAGAAAAACCGAAGTTGCCCATTCCCAATAATATTTTAATTTTAAGGGGTCCGTACTCGAAGGGTACCAAATGGAACACTATTATTAAGCCTCCGCTGTCCGTCCGTCCGTCTGTCTGTAAGCGGGCTTCTCATGAATCGTAACAGACAGTTGAAATCTCAGAGTGTATGCGGAGTTTCGCTAGCTAGTTTAATATGACCTAACCTTTAATAAAACCTTGATCTTACACCTTGCTACTGTATTTCCTGGTATACCTATTAAAGACAAAACGACGTTATGCGCCTCGGATGTCAGACATCTAATCTGCGTTCGCAATTCATTAGCCAAACATGTAAACAAACACGAGTTTTAGGAAAAACAACTGTAATGCATCCATATAAGGTTCAGTTTGCGCTACAACTTCAATTTATTTATGACTTCTTCAACAGTACTAGTCGGTCTAAAATTAACTTTATTTACACTCGCATAAATTTGATGTTTGTCTAAGGGCGATGCCTCATTAGTGCGTTGCGTTGCGTCGTCGCAACGGATCAACGCATTGTATGCCACACCTGCGTTGCGACGACGCACGACGTCGCAGCGCAAGAGTCCACCTCAGTCAGTCTCCACAATGAATCGGCACAATCGTGTTCTACGTGTTCTATTGTTGCTGTCCGTCGTCGCACCGGAGCTCCGACAGCGCAGCGCATCACCCTCCCCCGCTTCGTCTCTCGTCCGCCGATCCGTTGAAACATCGCGTGCGACGACGCTGCGTTAATGTGGCATGTCATTTAATTTAAAATATATGGTTAACGACGCGCGTTGACGCTGCGACGACGCAATGCAACGCAACGCACTAATGAGGCAGAGCTCTAAGTGGAAAACTCGTGTTTGTTGACATGTTTGGCAAATACATTGCGAATGCAGATTAAGTAATTGCATGAGTGCTTGACTATGTGGTGTGATGTCACGTACATCAGCACGTCACGTACAGCACGTAGTATAATATGCTAAGGTAGATAGTATGTGAATACGTGATTGTAGATTATCGACATAACATCACGTCGTAACTATGTATATAATGTTACCAATTAAAGGTGGAAGAGTAATCGACTCTTGGAGTAGTAACTAACATGTAGTTTACTTTGACCCCTCCATCCCCTCGCATCGCATGGCGACCCTGCCAGTCGGCTGGACGGCGTTATAGTTGTCCGACCAGGAGCTAGTCACGGTTCGTGGTTCGCGGTTTGATTGTTTTCATTGAGTATCACGTCAGTCGCGTCGCGTCACAGGCCATGGGAGCACGACGTCCAAGGAAGAGGTGATTATTGCCCAGGCGTCTACGAGTGGTGCAAATACCGCAACGGCTACGCGGGAGCGGCTGGCGGTTATCAAGACCGTGTTGCTGTTTGTGGCTGTGTCCGACCAGGAGTCGGAAGGCGGGAAGTCCAGAAGGCTGTGCAGATGGCCTAACCAGGAGCGCGTGGGACAGCGGAAGTAAGTGTCTGTGATATTTTAACTCGAGTGTAGTGACGTGTGCCGACAAGTGATCGTGATGGTTTACCTGTTTAGAGACTGTATAGTTTTGAATAGAAGTAGAATTAGCAACGTTATTGCTTCAGCTTAAATCATTAAGAGAGTCTATTGGTACGGTACGGTAAATTACGTATAAAAATGAGCGTGTCTGGCATAATGGTGGAATGCGCGGGCGTAGCAATAATGCGCATCGTGGACGGCAGACTCAGCAAGGTCAGCAGCGCGTAGCATGTTTAGAACATGTGCGGGCTGATGCTGACTCAGGCACAATGTCAATGTCACGGAAGCATGATGACGGGGAAGTGAATAGGACGCAGTTTTTTCGTGGTTAAACATGTTTTAGCTTGTAATAGTGTTAATTGGGTTAATTTTCTAGTAGATAATGTAGATTCGGAATGGTTAGTAGATACAGGTGCGTCAATATCAGCTATAAAAAGCAGTTACTTGAAGGGGAATGTTTTGTGCAGTAAGGTAGTTAAGGCAGAATTAGTGATTAATGGTGTAGGAGGTAGTTTACGAGCTATAGGTTATGTTTATTTGAAGTTAGAATGCGGGCGATGTTTGTTCGAGCATAGATTTTATATATTTGACGATTTACCATGTAGTTCGGTAGGTATATTAGGCCAGGACTTTTTGCAGAAGTATAGTGGTATTGTAGATTTTTCGGGAAACAGGTTGTCTCTTAGAGATCGTGGGCGGCGGATGGTTTCAATGCCACTTAAATCCTATGATTACTTGTTAACTATTTCTCCGCGTTGTGAGATGATTAAATATATTCCCGTTAACCGAGCGCAAGATTGTGTGGTGTTTAGGAAGGAATTGCGTGAAGGGGTATTCTTAGCCAATGTGGTAGCTAGATCTAAGAATGGGATGATGCCCATTAGGATTTTGAATACGACATTTGAGGAAGTTGTTTGTAGTATGTCCGATGTAGAGGTTTTTCCATTAAGTGATTTTGATTGTTGTAGTTTTGCGGAGTCAGAGGTGAACGTTAAGCGGGTTAAGGAAGTATTTTCTTTGCTTAAGCTAGACTATTTGAAGGCCGAAGAGCGGTTGTCGGTTGAGCAAATATGTGCTAAGTATCCAGATGTTTTTTGTCTTCCGGGTGATAGATTAGCTGTTACGAATGTATATGAGCAGTCGATACGATTGAAAAAGAACGTTACTCCAGTTTACAGGAAACAGTATAGGATGCCTTATGTACAAAAGAGGGAAGTTGATAAGCAAGTGCAGGAGATGTTGGATAGTAATATTATAGAGGAGGCGGCTAGTGGTTAAAAGAAAAGAAAATGTGAAAAAAAATTTGTTGTTGTTGAATGTCGAGGAAATGTTTATTGTTGTTGTTGATGTTGCTGTTAAATGTTGTTGTTGTTAAATGTTGTTCTTGTTGTTGTTGAATGTGTGAGTTCTGTGGTGTCTAGGACTGATCACCCTAGGATCGTAGAAGTTCTTAAGAAACAAGGAAATGATATTGAAATATGTTTCAGTGAATGGGAGAAAATGTTACGTAACACTACTAGTAGGAAAATATTTTCAAAGTCGCGCAAAATAATGTATATGCCAGAAAACTCGAGTATTTATGTAAACTATGAATCTTTATCGGGAATTTCGCGAGACGAGTTATCGAAAGACATAGTCAGTTTTTGTATTGAAGAAGGCATTAAAGAAGTAATTATTATGAAGAATCGTTATAACGTTGATTTTATTACAAGAATGGCAAAATATTTAAAGGAAAATAGAAGTACGATTTGTGGGGATTTTAAATTATGTGTAGTGAAGGATTTACGGAGAATAGAAGGGAAAGATGAGAAGAAGGTTATTTTGAATGATTTCCATATTTTACCCACGAGTGGTCATGCAGGAATACGTAGGATGGTGAATAATATAAAGAAGTATTATTATTGGCCTTCTATAGAGAAAGACGTAGTGGAGTACGTTGGTAAATGTGATAAGTGTTGTAAGCAAAAGTATTCTAGGAATACTAGGGAACCCATGACGATTACGACTACGGCGTCAACATCGTTTGAGAAGATTTATTTAGACATAGTAGGACCCCTTGATAGAGACGAAAGAGGCAATGTTTACATATTAACTCTTCAATGTGAACTTACGAAGTTTGTAGAGGCTTATCCGTTAAAGAATAAATCCGCAAATGAGGTAGCAAAAGCTTTGGCAGAGAATTTTGTTTTGAGATATGGAATACCGAAGACAATAGCTACGGATAGGGGTAGTGAATTCGTTTCGAAAGTAATGATAGAGCTATGTGATATCATGAACATCAATAAAGTCATGTCGACGTCATATCATCATGAGAGTGTAGGTTCTTTGGAGAATGTACATAAAACATTAGGTGCATATTTGAGGATACAGACGGATAATAACCCATCATTATGGAGTTCTTGGATTCAATTTTGGTGTTTTTCTTACAATACGACAGTTAATACTGTTACCAAATATACACCTTATGAGCTAGTGTTTGGGAGAAAATGCAGATTACCAAGTAGTCTACAAGGAGAAAGTGTTGAACCATTGTATAATTTTGATGATTATCCTTTAGAATTTAAGTACAGATTGCAAAGGGCACAAAATGATGCAAGGGAGAATTTAATAGCGAGTAAATTAGCTAGGAAACATTGTTATGATAAGAATCTTAATTCTGTAACCTATAAGGAAGGTGATTTAGTTTTGATTAAGAATGAAACTGGCAATAAATTGGAATGTAAATATAATGGACCTTTTGAAGTTGTAAAAGACGAGTCACCAAATGTTGTGATTAAGTATAAAAATAAAATAGATATAGTACATAAGAATAGAACAAAATTGTATTGTAAGAGTTAGAGTAATAATTTGTAATGTGGAAAAAAAAAACCTTGTAAAATTTTTTTTTTTTTTAATTTAAGGGGGTGATGTGGTGTGATGTCACGTACATCAGCACGTCACGTACAGCACGTAGTATAATATGCTAAGGTAGATAGTATGTGAATACGTGATTGTAGATTATCGACATAACATCACGTCGTAACTATGTATATAATGTTACCAATTAAAGGTGGAAGAGTAATCGACTCTTGGAGTAGTAACTAACATGTAGTTTACTTTGACCCCTCCATCCCCTCGCATCGCAACTAATTGTCTACAATTAACTTTATCATGTTATAAATAATCGCGATTCTCATTGAGAGTAAACTCCTGCAATTATTAAATGATCACATAGAGATAAGAATGTGAATATTATGTACCTAGTAAAATGGCGGTAAATTACTAAAATGATTAAGCATTGTGCCTCAAACGCGGTAAAACAAAGTAATTTTACGAGGAAGACATAAATTAAATTGTTTAACACGCAACAAAGTAATAATGCAGTAATTTTAGAGTTCTTTTTTTATAATAACTTAATTTCATCTCGAGGATGTATGGAAGAGATTAGTGCCTGATATGGAACCGGAAAACGAGCCTGTAATGGTCCACTAGAAGAGAAAAGCAAAAAAAAAACGTGCTGAGCAAAGCTTCATGGGTGCTCTAGTAGATCAATTCACTATTCAAAGAAGTTTAAATGTTATACATTCAGTAAAGTTGCGATCAAAACAACCCTATTCGACGCGAGCGTTTCTGACAGCGCGCTGTCAGAAACGCTCGCGTCAAGTTCGCGTCACAGTTCAAATGTTACGGACATAGATTAATTTTGTGGTAGGAAAACGCGGTCAAGGCAGACCGCTGGCAAGATGGTCAGACGCGATCAAGAAGGCTGTTGGAGGCAGCATTTACCAAGCGGTCCACACTGCCGAAGACCGCATAACTTGGAGACGTGTATGTGGTCGCGATCCTCAGCGTTGAGGGAACGTCGAAGAAGAGAGCTCACTCTTCTCAGTGTGAATACTTCCTCGCGTAACTAACGGTACGGTAAGGGCAAATCTAGCGATATAAATCTTTGGTGACAAAATAATGCGGTTTTGCACTCAAACTTGAACTTAACTACAACTGCAGCGCAACTTGATCGGCATGTCATTATTATGTGAAGAAGCCGCAAACGAGTTACTGGGTTTTTTCATCCAAGAATCGTTATAATAGCCCGGAGACTGGATTCGTAGTTATGTGGTTAGTGGCAATAGCCTTTTCCTCAATACTGAATAGTTTATTAGCGTTCCACAATGTGTACTTAGATGGTGACTTAAAATTCCTCTTTTCTCTCTCTTCCTCTATTTCCACTATATCCACTTTTGAGCCGACAAAAAAAAGACGTTTTTTTTATGTTTGACCACGCATAACTTTTTACTGAGTCGTCCAAATTTAACGATTCTTATTTTATTGGGGAGGGTATACCTTGAAATTGGTCCCATATAAAATTGAAAAGTAAAATCCACCCCTAAGGATAAAAAAATTGGTGTTGTTTGATTTTTCACCTACTGAATTTTCAACTGGAACCGATTCTGTTATAATTTCGCACACATAATGTAGTTACTTTGACAATTACGTAAAAAAGACCTGGAGTTGATCACAGTCACGAGAGCTCCTCAGCAGTTTACAACAGCTACATCGTGTGTGGACTTATTTAATTCACCTTATTGATGAGCACTTTGGACCTAGTAGAGGTATGACTGTCATCGAGGGTCTGACGATGGAGACGGAACCGCCGACGCAGAATTTGTAACTTAAATTATTTCAGGAGCATAGTTACACTAAAATGTAACTTTTTATTTTTCGCTTTTCAGTTTTTTTGCGTGGGTTTCATTTTTTATATGGAATTTATAACATAACTAAAGTGCGCGCGGAACTAGTTGGGCGCTCATCTCATCACAAATCATCTCGCTACTAGCCGGTACTTTCAACGCGTATAGCCGTCGTGAAGTGAAAGTTCCGTCTAGTTTAGACAAAACGCACATGAGATTGCAATAGCGAGATGATTTGTGATGAAATGAGCGACCAACTAGTCGCGCGCTGACTATAATGAAATGCGGTTCTACTATTAAATTGCTTGAGAGTATTGTATAAGCTAATCATGGTAATAGCCAGGTCTCGTACCTGTAAGCTCCGCGCTTAATAAATCGAGTCAGCCACTCAATGCAACCACGTTTTCAATGTGTCCACCTCGATGAAAATAAACTTATAGTTCACTTACCAATATTCTTATCCCTGGCAATCACTTTGTGCGCAGTCTCCACTGGCATCATCTTCCTGACGATCTGCCCCGTGCTGGTCAGACGATGCATTGTCACTTGGAGGTTCTTCATCATTCTGGGGCTGATGCTCGCGTTCTTGTGGGTGCCTGGACCTGGAGTCAAACAAGATACCATAATATTTATTTATTCTTCAGAATGCTTACAGTAGAATATCTATGTATTTAAGTAAATAATTTAAATTAGCGTTTACAATTGCTATTTAAAAGCTTCCACAAATTAAAAACTAAGTTAAAAACACACACAAAAAGGAATAATAAAAAAACAACGGGTTGCACTCCGGGAGTGCCGGCAGAAGTGAAAACTTGAACATTAACGTTGTGTTTTTTTTTAATATTTTGGAATGGTTAGGGAATAATTTCGCACGAATTGCTTTATTTATCAGTATAAAAGTACTATATTTTATGTGGTTAAATACAATATTGATTATTTTTATTTATCCATTTACCGATCCCAAAAAAGTGCACAACGCCACTAAAGTAGTATTCACTTCAAAAATTAAATCTTCTGACAAACAAAACAAAGTCTTCTGTAAACAAAAATACCCGCCCGAGCAGTGGTAGCCCAGTAATAACGGTCCCTACTTACTTACGTCCCCGTCGTGGGTTCAAACCCAGTCAGGGTGTAATTTATTTCATTATCACTACTCAAAAAACGGTGAAGGAAAACATCGTGAGGAAACCGGCATGTCCTAGAAGCAAAAATTCGAAGACATGTGTCATCTACCGACCCGCACTGGACCCACATGGTGGATTACGGCCCACTCTCTCTCAAAAGTGGTCCCAGCAGTGGGAACATGCTGATTATGTATGAGCCCACCCTTGCTTCTCACGCGTGCAATTTACTGATGTGGCGACATGTCAAATCAGCGAAATTTCTGTACAGATATTTATAGGAAAACGATATCAGTGATAGTCTAGTGGTGTGACCGTCAGACTACCAAGTCATAGGTCTCCAGTTCGAACCCAAGGTAGTACCTTGATGATGATAGAGTGGTCAGTGGTTGTGTCCGAAGGGAAGCCGATGGGAATCGGGTTCTTAGAGTATTCGCCACTGCAAGGTACGCACCTCTGACTTTTCGGATTCATGTGCGTATTGTATAATTATCACTTGCTTCAAAAACGGTGAAGGAAAACGTCGTGAGGAAACCGGCATGCCTGAGAGGTATTTCTCGACAGCTTGTGAAGTCAGAGGCCTATGGGTGCTGACTCCAGGTTAGTCAATAACCACACGAAAAGAAAAAGATAGAAAAAAGAAGAACTTAGAGCAACCATGGCTATACATTTTGTACAGTAGGTGCAATTGCACATTCATGCTAAAATTATAAATCTCGACCTTTACTCATCAAGTAATGTAGAAAAACAAAAAACAAGTATTTATTACAAATAACTACGTACTTTACATTTTACAGGTAACAAGTATCCATTTAAATAACTAATTGTATTGTTTGTTTATCCTGTAATAAAAGATGCTTACGCATCTTCAAGTTAGCATATAATTTGTAGAATTTATGGACAGCGCCATAAATTTACAAATTATATGCTAACTTGAAGATGCTTACAATTTTTTATTATGTGAGAAATTCAGCTGATAATTATAAGAACCTTCATGAGTTTGAGTTTGGTCATTTTAAAGATTCGTCATCATCTGCTTAGCCTTTTCGTAACTCTGTTGAGCTTCCAGTCTATCCGGTTACACTGGAAGCCCACCCCGACAGAGTTGTCCCTCATAGCATAGGTTGAGATCAATGACAGGTCATTGAAACACCTGTAGGTAAGAAACTGGTTAAAGTTTACATAATAATATTATTATAACCAACTATGCTGGGCTCCGGTTCCAGTCTAACCAGATGCAGCTGAATACCAGTATTTTACATGGAGCGACTACCTATCTGACCTCCACAACCCAGTTACTGGATCATACGATACCCCTTTGGTAAGACTGGTTGGCAGATTTTCGGGCTTCTGACGACCCGTTACGACTGTCAAAGATCCACGAATGACAGCCGGGACCAACGCCTAACGTACTTTCTGAGGCACGGAGGGGTCTTGCTATGTAAAGATGGTCACCCATCCGCGGACCGACCACGGCAAGCGTAGCTTAACCTGATCGATCCACCCGTGAGGCTGTTATTACTTAGCACAAGCCCCTTCATAAATAATCGGTAATTGTAATAAGAACTGAAGAAACGAAAAAAGTCAAGCCAACAGTCCATAAGGGGCATTATAGCTACCACCGTATCAGCCTTAACAATTATACACTCCTCGTGTGCAAGCAAAAATTCGAAAAATATTATCCAATACCTCAAATTCTTATTGTTATAAGTCCCGCATTTATTGCTCGACTCATAATGCGAAGCATTAGAGTGTGCTCTACGATCGAAAAAAAATTTTTGCCCCATTTCTGCAACTGTTTTTATTGTTACACTCCTGCTAGTACACAGAACCTACTTAATTTATATACCAATGTATAGATGATTAAATGGAGATTAATACTGTACTTTAACAATTGATTTAATGCAGCAGAAATGGAAAAAGCATCAAAATAGTTGAAAAAAAATTCCTGTCCGTCAATTTATGAACCCTGAAAACATTGTAGCTTGCGATAAAATCAATTAATTGAGTCAATAAAGAGTATTCTATTCTATTCTATTCAATTTGTTTTTTATACATTAATTTTAGCCATAGAAGGAACCCTATTAATTAAACCCTAAAATTCAGTTGCGCGTGCGCGTCTACCGTGCGGACGTGTCATTGACCCCCGAGCTAGAAAAATGACGTCCCAAGTAATTAAGTGTAACAATTGCAACATAGTGATTTGTGAAGTACTTGCATTCGTCCAAAATAAAATGCAAGTGATGGATGAGGAGAGTTTGGTGAGATTGTGCACCACAGCTTTCTCCGTCGAGGATATAGAAGCCGCGAAAAATCTGCTTTTTGATTCGATTGCTACAGCGAAGCGCAAAATCTCACGGAGAAGGGACGGAAAATCGAAGAGAGATCTAAATGATATTATAGCGTTGCTTAAAGTGATTGATCCTGAAGAAGTACCGATTTTTGTGGCTCGAGAATTGCATAAGCTACCACCGGTCACTTTTGACCATATAGATGTTACAAGGCTATTGAAAGATCTCCTATTGCTGCAAAATGAGCTTCGGTCAGTGAAAGAAGGCTATGTGACTAAAGAGCAATTTGATGAATTCAAAAAAGAACTGACTAAGAACGAAAATCCACCTTGTGATAGTTCACACAAAATTAATTTCAAAAGAGGCGGTGGTAGTAGAAATAGTTTCTGTTTAGACAGTGGGCCAATGGGCCTACCGCACTACATAGAAAAATCAAACCGGGGTGCGATACCAGCTGATAACGAGATTGCCATTGATCATTTATCCTTGTCGCCCGCGAGTATTAAACATGGCCCTAGCTCGCTCGTGCAACATACAAACGTCGCAGCCCCCACCGCTGCTCCGACGCTAAGTGATAGTGTGCAGCCCACCGCGTCAAATACGCGGTCTGTTTCGCAAGCGCTTACTTCGGGCAATAAAAACAATATTCAGGATGAGAATGAATGGACCATTGTACAGGGAACGAAGAAAAAGTATCGTTTTTCTGGTAGCAGAGGGAAAGCTGCGTTGGAGCCTAATTCCAAATTCCGTGCGGCAGATATCCAGATTCCACTGTTTATTACTTATGTTGATAAGCAGGTATCGGAAAGTGACATCGCTGATTACATTCTGTCTAAGACACGGACAACAGTGACACTTAAGAAAATAAACATGAGTAAGCAGAAAAGCTACAACGCTTACAAAATGTTTGTACCACAACACAAGTTAGCGTTGTTTTTAGAGGACAGCCTGTGGCCAGAAGGTGTGTCGTTTCGTCGTTTTGTTTACTTTAGCAAAGCGAATAATTTTATGAATAGTGCGAATGGTGAAACAACAAAACAATTATCATGAATGTACAACTACAAAGCAACACTAAAGCTACGTTATTAAGTTTTAACTGTAAATCGATCAAAAGATCAATTGATTGTGTGAGAGGTCTGTGTGCGTCGGCGGATGTCGTAGCACTGCAGGAGACATGGTTGCTCCCACATGACATCCCACTGTTGGGCACGATTGACCGGGATTTCGCATACACCGGTACTTCAGCCGTCGATACTTCTGCAGGCATCCTAAGGGGAAGGCCGTTCGGCGGCGTGGCGATATTGTGGCGCAAAGATAGGTTCAGCGAAGTGTCTGTCATTGAGTGCAACAATCCACGTATTTGTGCGATAAAAGCTACGGCAAATAACCGCGTGAGTGTTGTGCTAAGTGTTTACATGCCGACGGACGGGATGGATAATTTACCCGAATTTACGGATTGTTTCAGTGAGGTATGTGCCATTGTTGAAAATATTTCTGTAGACGCTATATATGTGCTAGGAGACTTTAATGCCCACCCGGGTGAACTTTTCGGAAATGAGTTAGATAGTCTATGTGAGGACCAACAGTGGATAACTGCTGACATTGAAAAGTTAGGATGTGGTTCTGATAATTATACATTTGTTAGTGACGTGCATGGTTGCACACGGTGGCTCGACCATTGCGTTGTTAGTCGGTCCGCTTGGCAAACCATTACAAATGTGTTTATTAAATACGACACTTTTTGGTCGGATCACCTACCACTTGTTGTTGAGTGTGACTTAAATTTAATTATAAGTAAAACTAGTTTTAATAAGGTTAGGTGTAATAAGGTTAGTTGGGGTAATAAAACAAATGAGCAAATAATTAAATACAGAGATTATTGTAATAGTAAATTTAAGTTACTGGATTTTCCAGACGAATTTAGACAATGTAGTTTTAATCTTTGTAATATTGTGGAGCACAAAAAAAGGCTGGACAAACTGTATGAGAGTATCGTTACGATATTATCCGAGGCTTGTTTATGCAGTCATAAGGGTGGCAATAAATCACGTAGAAATCGTACAGTAATTGGTTGGAATAAACATGTAAGCGAGGCTCACAGGGATGCCAGACTTAAATTTTTGAACTGGGTTTGGCATAATAGACCAAACCAGGGTAACGTCTATATAGATATGTGTGAGAGTAGAAAATTGTTTAAAAGAAAGTTGAAATGGTGCCAAGACAACAAGGAGCAAATTAAAATGGACATAATTGCTCAACATCGTTCCTCTAATAACTTTGGCGATTTTTGGAAGGCAACAGGTAATTTGAATCCTAGGCCTGGCATCCCTGTGAGCGTGGGAGGTGTGAGTGACAGTAAGGGCATTGCTGAGCTATTTAGGGAACACTTTAGGGTGAGTTCCCCGCTTGGTCCTTCTAAGGTGATGCCTGATGCTGAATCAGTCGTGACCGGTGACTTATTTAATGTTACAGCCAAACAAGTGTCGACTATAATTATGAAGATGTCCAGAGGTAAGTCACCCGGTCACGACGGGCTCAGCATTGAGCATCTAAAGTATGCAGGCGTTCATTTGCCTCGCGTTCTGGCAATGTTCTACACACTTTGCATGAGTCATTCATACCTGCCCCCCGACCTCTTGCGAACTATAATTGTTCCCATTGTGAAAAACAAAACGGGTGTTTTATCCGATAAAGAAAATTACCGGCCAATTTCATTGGCGACTGTAGTAGCAAAGGTGTTGGACGCTGTGCTTGACTCAGAACTTGAGAAACATCTCAGCATTCATGATGCGCAGTTTGGGTTCCGCCCCGGACTTTCTACCGAAAGCGCCATTCTGAGCCTCAAGCACACCGTGCAATACTACACGGAGCGGCGTACACCTGTGTATGCATGTTTCCTCGACCTTTCAAAGGCTTTTGACCTAGTGTCATATGACTTGCTGTGGTCTAAGCTCAAAAAAACGGGCGTGCATGCACAGGTTCAACGGATCTTTCACTACTGGTACGCCAACCAGACTAACAATGTTAGGTGGGCGGACAGCCTCTCCGAAGTGTACGGATTGGAGTGCGGGACGAGGCAAGGTGGTTTGACCTCCCCTAAGCTCTTTAACCTGTACATTAACGACCTGCTAGCTGAGCTCAGCAGCACACATGTCGGCTGCTCAATTGATAATGTGTGCATGAATAATATTAGCTATGCGGATGACATGGTGCTGCTGAGCCCAGCTGTCAGTGCAATAAGGCAGCTCTTACAGGTTTGTGAAAAATATGCTCATAAACATGGTCTTTTGTATAACTCAAAGAAAAGTGAGTTCTTGGTCTTCAGGGCCTCTGGCAAGTGTCCAACTAGTGTGCCCGCCATAAAAATCAATGGTATTGACCTAAAACGGGTCTATCAGTTTAAATACCTGGGGCACTATGTCACTGAGGATCTTGATGACCAAGTTGACATTGAAAGGGAGCGCAGGGCATTGGCGGTTAAAAGTAATATGCTGGCACGCAGGTTCGCTCGCTGCAGTAAACAGGTAAAGGTTACACTTTTTAAAGCTTACTGCCAAACTTTTTACACGAGTAGCCTGTGGGTCAGCTATACTCAAAGGTCGATCAATGCCTTGCGAGTCCAGTATAATAATGGATTCAGGATACTGTTAGGGCTGCCCCGCTTTTGTAGCGCTTCGGGTATGTTTGTGGAGGCTCGGGTTGATGGCTTCCATGCTATAATGCGCAAGCGAACCGCCTCCCTACTAAGCAGAGTGCGGGGCAGCACTAACAGTATTCTTCAAGTAATTGCCGAGAAGTATGACTCGGCAGTCATGAAGGCGTTCGTTCGGGTTCTGGTCAGATAGCGTAGCAATCTATCCAGTGCTCGAGCGGAAGGTTTCATGACTACACTCTTTTTATGTACCCACCTTTTTGTAATTATGTCTGTACTACTAACATAGTTTCTAAGATATTTTTTGTGACTAACAATATGGACTCTGTCTGAATAAATAAATAAATAATAATAATAATAATAATTAAAAATGGCTCTTTTATTCAAAGTAGTTTAATTATAATTAATAAAATACTAACTAAAATACAATAACTATAACTAAATATTTCCAACCTTTGAATTGAAGTCCGTAAGTTGCCTAGCAACCGCCAAGTAAATGTAACTGTCGCAGTATTTAAAAGAAGAGTGAAGGAACACTATCTTTCCACTATGTCATAGTTGCGTAGGTATTTATTTTGTATTTTTCTTTTTTTTGTTACATTTCAATTAACATCATCTTAGTGATATTTATTTTAGTAGTATGTATGTAAGTATGTATGTATGTATGTATTTATGTATGTAAGTATGTAAGTAAGTATTATCTCATATTATGTGTTTTATTTTATTAAGTAATGAATTGTTTTAATTTTATGTATTTTACTTTCTCTCTACTCTTACACACGGTGTCTACATCTCTTTGTATCCCCTGTCCTATCGCAGGTATGCTGGAAGAGATTTCTTTAGAAATAAGCATCACCTTTGTACGTATTTTTCTGTTCTTTTCTTCTTGTCTGTTGTTAAATGTGTGTACATAAATGGTTAAATAAATAAATAAATAATAAATATCTTTGTAAATAGTCTTTGACATTATAGTCAAAACATACTTCATAATGAAAAGTGATAAATTGTTCATTTTTGTTAGAAACTATGTTTTGAATTTCTTTTTCGTTTATGAATGAGTGAGGCATGCACTTTCGGATTTTCCAAACTTTTTAATGAATACGTTATGAAAATGAATGTTATTAGTTTATGTTTTTTTTTTTTGTTTTTTTTTTTTGTTTGGAAATCATCAAAGAGATTTGGTAGTAATTTAATGTCTTTGGAAATCATCAAATAACTTCTCCCGTTCTGGGCGGAGCATGAGGGCGTGTCAGACTCTTACTGACTAAAACCCACCCGTGTTCCTTCAGTTGCCTGTACGTTACCAGGGGCCACGGTCTCCCCTTAGGACTTTCCCGCAACCCCGACTACCTGTACGCCTTACAAAGACTTGTTCCGCATGGGAATCGAAACTGCGACCAGTAACACAAAAGCCAATCTCTCATCCACTGCGCCAATCGAGCTAAAAACATGATAATTACGAAAGATGACGGTAAACCGACGTCGCTACTGTAGTTCAATATTGTCCTAACTACTAGTAAATATTGAACATGTCAGTAGATACATAATTACCTACATATCACACTGATGGCACAGTAAAAATAAGTAACAGTATTATGTCTTCATAGATAATGGCCGAAGCGACGCGATTCGAAATTTGAGTGGATATCAGTATACGCAACAGTCTCGAGTGCGCGGCAGTTACAGCTTGGCCAAAAAGAGTTGAAAAAAATTAAGGGCACTACTATGGCACTTAGGTCACTTCGAATGGGAAAAAATGTGCAACAATAAACGCTGCTTGTGGGTGACTCAAATCAAAATCCTAGCACTTGTCGGCAAAGTAGTGCCATCATTATAGATCTGTATTAAGTAAAATATTTAGTTCCAAATGTCACCACGTTCGCGAGTTTTTGGCCAAGCTGTTCGCACGGACACGGAAGGTTTATCTACTGAGCGGCCGTAGGTAATTACTCGTATGTCAAGGTCACTGCAATCAGTGACCTTGACATAATTAATATAATATAAACTTTATTGATCCAAGTCCTTACAATTTGCTTAATATCTATCTAAAATTTACAGTAATTAAAAGGCGCACCAAAGTTGAAACCCTGACTACTAAACTAGGGATACCTGTGACTTAGGAGTCAGTGTTCTACTGCCACTTGTACACTATAAACCCTTTTGGAAAAATATAGGAGCTAGTAAGCTATTATTATACAAAATAATATATTATTAAGAGTAATGACATTTAGAAAAGAAAAGTTGAAAAACAACATTTATTTTCAAAATTACCATAATACTGTTAGTTTATCATACTATGCTGATGGACAGAGTTAGCATAGGTACACACGAGCGATTTTTTTTCGGGCACTGGGTTTTCTACTCTCGGTATTGAGCTGAGCATTGAAAATCCAATAGAGCACATCCCAGCGCGTCAAAAAAAACACACTGTTGTATTTTCAACTCTCGGCGCTAAGCAGGGCGATGAAAAGACAGTATGCAAAAATATCGCCGTGAAAAAATATACATCATTAATCATTTCATCATTATCAGCCTATTAATGTTCCCACTGCTGAGACACAGGCCTCTCGTGAGAAGTGGGCCGTAATCTACCACGCGGGCCCAGTGCGGATTGGTAGATGTCACATGTCTTCGAATTTTTGGTTCTAAGACATGCCGGTTTCCTCACGATGTTTTCCTTCACCGTTTTGAGAGCAGTGGTGATAAAATTATTTACACAAAGTAAAGCGCCCGCTAAAATATACGCCCGTGCGTAATAGGGCATTATTAATAATGTCCACTAGATACATAAATAATGACGTCATTTGTTATCTAGTAACTATGTTCGTTATTATACGACTGTCCAATTATATATTATACTGTAGATAAGATGTTACTGGGCAATTAGATACTTTACCTTATTACCTTTGTAAAATAATACTGTTTTGTATTTTATTATCCTTCATATTGTTTTTCCAAGAAACAGTAGCAGTGCAATCAATTCCGTTATGATAATTGCATTATAAATAAGTAATAGAAACGCTCCGATCATAATACATGATATCTTAAATTCGTATCAATTCAAACCCAAACAATTTAAGAAGTGAATAAAGTGCCGCTAGCCGCTAGCGGTCGGATAATGTGCCGCTATTTACGGCATACTTGTGGAGCTGCCTCGGCCTGGCTAAAGTGCCGTAAGCATTGCATTGTCACTGTCACTGTCACTTGTTATTATGTTTGATTGTCGAGGTTAGTTCGCTGCCCTTTGTATTGATTGATCGTATTTGTTTTTGATAATTATATCAAAAGATGAGTTTATTTTTGAGGAGAGGCTAATTTTAATTTATTTCTTCTATTGTCGGCTAAACTTAAGAGTAGCCATAACCCATGATAACCCCGTGGCTTAGCAAATGTAGGTTAGGTTAGAACTGTGACCACACAACGCACGAGCTGAACGGGTGAAGCGAGCAGTGCCGCGGCAGCCACCGGCAAGTGCCAGGATCCGTTTATGCACAAGAGAATGTAATGTTTTCGGAATGTGATGTTTTACAGCGAACTAACCTCAACAATTAAACAAAATAACAAATGACAGTGACTCAGTGACAGTGACAAAGCAAAGCTTACGGCACTTCAGCCGGACCGAAGCAGCGCCACTATTATGCCGCTACCGGTGTTTTATCTGATAGGGAAAGAGTGCCGCTAGCGGCAATAAATGAATAATTTGACTGAATAAATTTTTTGCAAATTAACAAAGTACCAACATCGATTAAAATATTCCTAAGCGACACATTGGCACGAGTCGGCACGACCATGGCACGACTGTCAGAGATTAGTTCAATATTTTAATGAAGTTCCATCGTTCTTTTAAAATATCACGACGTCGACGATAAACATAGTGCTTGCCAATGAATGTTTCAACTGCGTAAAGCCTTTCGAAAAGGTGACGCGAAACATTGTGCTTTTAACTGTCTTCAAAAAAGGAGGAGTTTTTATGTTAGTATGTATGTATTTTCGGAAGACGTAGCGTTGGAAGGCCTCCCACAAGATGGACCGATGACCTTGTAAAGGCCGCAGGAATCCGCTGGATGCGGGAAGCACAGAATCAGTCGAAGTGGCGGTGCTGGGGGGAGGCCTATGTCCAGCAGTGGACGTCTTTCGGCTGATATGATGATGATGATGATGTATGTATTTTATTGTACATACGTCGTTATTTTCATCAGTAAAAATGTGGGCTGATTTTGACAATTCTATCATTTAAATTTTATTGACTTTGCTGTCTGGTTGGCTGGGTAGTTTTTGAGTTAGCTTCGATAATACGTATTTAATCCACTTTGTGTATCTTCAAACTCAAACTTAAAGCATTTATTTCAAATTCAAATATCTCTCAGGCGTGCATTTCCTCACGATGTCCCACCGTTTCAGAAGCAAGTGATAATTATACAATACGCACATGAATCCGAAAAGTCAGAGGTACGTGTCTTGGGTTCGAACTCATAACCAGTCATAGGTCTGGAGTCCGACGGTCACATCACTAGTACAAACAAAGTACACAATTGAAATCGCAATTTAAAATATTACCAAGTGCAAAATATTATTTCTTCCAGATTTATTAGCATAGCCAATAAGGAAACAATTCACATAATTCCTATTACGTTCAAACGTTGGTAAATAAATTGATGTGTAAGTACCTTGTCAATAGGAAACAACTTTGTTGATTTACACATTACATGAGAAATAACCATTTGACATTATTACTTTTTATATTGAATTTCAAGATTACGTTCAAGTTATTTCGCAAAGGTTTTTTCTTTTTAGTGTTCCGTACCTCAAAAGGACAAAACGGAACCCATAGCACTTCGTTGTCCGTCCGTCAAGATATAAAGTTAAAATTAATATCAAATACGTAGGTGTACGGTCCCATACAGCTCTTAAAAAAAAACAAACTTCTATGTCAACAAAATTAAAAAATACGGTCATTTATGCGACTCAAACTCAAACTCAAAGCATTTTTTTCAATTAAATGGTTTAATTGAAAAAAATGCTTTGAGTTTGAGTTTGAGTCCTAGACCTACCTACAGGCACTTTTGAATTGTCAAGGAATCGGTCAGTCAGAAATATGAAGCTAGTTGCCCATTCCAAAGCGTAGTAGGTACCTATGGAGAAGAACGGGCAAGAAACTCCACGGAAACTCTTTTAAATAAACAATTGTTACAAAATAGAGCACGACATAACTATTTTGATACTCGCAAATAAATCAAAACCTTGACCTAGAATCATGAAAGTTGGCAGGAAGCAAGGTTTCACAGCACATGTAAAGGCAAAGGTCCGAAAATAGTTAATTTGTAGTTGTATCTCACAATTTTTGTTTTTGCTATTACAAACTTACATTTGCAGTTGCAGAATTGACCGTGACGTATATCGATGGGAGAACATGTTTTTCAACTACAATGTTATGTTTGTGTTTGGGATAAATTCGTCCCAACTACGGAACCCTTCATTGTGCGTAGTCCGACACGCACTTGGCCAGATTTTTTTTTGCCACCCAGGTGCCATTCGGGGACTAAAAATAATATTATAATTGTTCCACTAAACCAAACTTATCAAATTTTTTTTTCAGTGCTGGTGAGTGGAAGTTCTCAGGTGCTGTTTGGCCAAGGGCTGTTGAAATCAGTGCTCTGAGTGGAATACCTCAATTTCAAGATTAAGTTAGAAAAAGCGTGCTTGACTTTTGAGTCACATTTGCATAGTCAACATCAGAGAAAAAGTTTGTTTTGAATGCAAAGTTCAAAAGATACTAATCATATCTCCAAATAGAATAAAACTAAGTCGGTGTGGCAGGGACATCCATGCACAACTTGTTACCATGGATGCAGTACATGATTCTAAACGCAACTGCGTTGACATTCTGTCTATAGAAATATAAACAGCACATTTGTTTTTTGTGATAACCTCCGGAAAATTTCTACGTGGGCGTCAAACTCAAACTCAAAACATTTATTTCAATAAAACCATTTACAGACACTTTTGAATTGTCAAAGAGTCGGTCAGTGAGTCAGAAAGTTGAAGCTAGGTGCCATTCCAAAACGTAGATCTCTGTGGAGAAGAACGGGCAAGAAACTCTAAGGACACGATTTAGGACACCAAAAATAAAAATCCTTTTCTAGTAATAATTTATACAGTCAAAGTTACTTAGTTGTATCTATGTATGGATTGTGTAGTTAACGGTTTTGTGGTAGGTATTTTTATACCCTATAGTGTACAACTAATTAATTTCATTACCTACATTAACCGCCTCTGTGGTCCAGTGGAAAAACCACATGTCTGAGACCGAGAGACTCGATTCCGAGCGAGGGCAACATTTTTTGCTCTGTTTGGTTAGTGGTAGGGCTTGTTCTCAGTCCGCCTGGCTAGCTACACCTCTATCTTATCGAAATCTGTTGCCATAACAACAATGTTAACAGTATTGTTGTGTTTCGGCAGGTAGAGGTAAGATAGCCAGTTCCTTTGTAGTTGAGGAATCTGGGTGAAGCTTGCTTCCACCTTCGGCCTGACCATCACTTACCATCAGGTGAAATGAAAGCTAAGTGCTTCACCGTAATGGTTAAAAAAAAACATATACAAGGTGGAGACGACAATACAACAAAAAATTAAACGGCGTGTCCATAATGACGTTCCCATTCTGTATACAAAAATTCAATTGAATATATTCAATAGTTTAGTCATTATAGCTCGGCAAAATATATCGCCATAGTCGGCTCGGGCTATTCCGTTTATCCACCCCAAAAATACACCCTAAGGTGGATATTCGGAATGCCCGAGAATTTACCCAAGGCCTAGTTGGATATACGGAATTTATAGGCTTAGGGTGAATCCGGTGAATATAATACATTACATTTAATTTATAATTATAATTTTTTGTTGTATGGTAGTCTCCATATTGTATATAAAGCATAAAGCTACTCACAATCAGGTATCAACCCAGCAGGGTATCCATAGTCGGCGCGCGGTCCGTAGGTGGCAGCTCGCACTTCACCAGCTACTGTGATCGACAACGCGACCGCCACCACTATCTTGAACATCCTCGACATTGTTCTGAAAAGTAAGAAATAGTATTATAATACCAGCCTATTATTGTCCCACTGCAGGGCCTATTCGCATATAGAGAAGGCACGAGCATTGATCACCACACTTCAGACAACACGATTTCAGACTTATACAGTAACCAGTTGTGGCCTCACCCACAATGGACTTTTTTCTAATATAAAAGTAGTCTTAGTTATTCCATAAAACATCAGCAAGCCCTTTTTAATACGACTAAATTAAATATCGATAAGATCATTTTTATATCGAAATTATTGTAATTTCATCTCATCATAATGACAAAAATGATTGGACATAATGTCCAAAAACACAAAAAATATTTATGTACTTAAAACAGGAAGTTGCCGAAAGCGAGAATTAATGGTATTATTGAGGGTTCGATAATAATTCTAATTACTGAATTTCCTTTACGATTTTCATTTATTTGGATTGAGCAATGAGCATTATCTATCACAAGCTGACTTTCTGAAGCGGACGTTCTGTCCAGAAATAATTCATACAAAATTCCCATAGATACCCTTTCAGTTTTTCTGAACAGAAACTTTTCTTTTCTTTATAAACCTGATTCGGACTATATCGAACATTTTTAAATAAAAATTTGGCAAACCGATTCAGCCAATCATAGCAGTAGTACTTACCCGTTCATTCTCAGTCGCCCCCGCGGGGATTGCCAGGGGAGGCAAATGGGAATAAAAATTCCCAGTCGCCACCGGCGGTGACTGGGAAGTCATTGCCCCCACTTCAGTTTCGCTGTACATTGCTTTCTCCATCGTTTTATGATATAATATAATTGATCATATAAACAATTCATTTTATTGAATATGACGCCCTCTGGAGGACAATTGAAGTGAAAACTAAGTAACGCCATCTAACGAAAATGTCAGGAATTTATGTGGCTTGCTATCAGTGCAAGAACGAAAGCTGTTGCTCCATTGACAAAAATCCAAAAAATAAAACAGAAACCGCTGTCAACAAAAACATTAACGTTGTGCATTTCTACTCTCCCTCCGTCTTACGAATTTTCGATCAGGTCACGTGTCCTGACGCGAGTTTAACATTTTTTACCCACGTCAAAAAAAGTGCACAACGCCGCTTAATAAGTTTTCACTTCAAAAAAAAAGAGTCTAATTATGGTAATATACGAAAAAAAAAATTGCCGCATTTTTTTTCAATGGAGTATTTTACTGGGTTATTTACATGGAGCTCGGGCGGCTGTCGTTTAGCGGGTGTCTACAAGTCATAAATTATGACCCCTGTTGAAAAACCAATTTGTAATGGAACTGGGATAATTTTGGTACTAAAAACGTGAATTTTAAATAGCAATAACGTTTTATTTTCAATAATAATAAGTTTTTTAATTATTTCTTGGTAATGTTATTGCAGTACATTTTGCCCATTTCTGATCGAACAGGGTTATTGTAACACATTGTGTAGATTATGAAGGTGGCTACTATTTGTGATCTAACTCCAATTATTCCTTGTCTAGGCATTCTTCATTTTATAGTACTTACTTATCAGTGCACAATTTCTGTGTAGGTAGGTACAGACGCCAGCACATCAATCTACTCCAATCTGTCAAATTTTCCCAATCAACATTGAACCTTATTATTTAGCGATAAAGTTGAAACTCTATTAAAGAAATTTGACAGATTGTAGTAACTTGGTGTGCTGGCGTCTGTACATTATGTTGATATATTACCCCTATATAATATTATAAGCAAGGAGTTGCCACAGAAAATAAAATAAAACAATCTAAGCTAAACTAAATCCAGTTCTACCCAAATATCTGACGAATAGCCTATTTATCATCGATTTGATTTGCCTAATCAAACGTACATGAATCATCAGAACTAGACACACTAAACAGAGAACCTACAAAAGTTTCACTCCATACAATATGCAGTATCATTCACATAGGAGTTAATTAAACCTGCATAATTTAACAGTAGAAATAAATAGTATTTTTTGAGAGGTTAACTACAGCCTGGCTGACCACAATCTGAATGATTTTGAAGCATATTACTAATTCATTGCTTCATATGTTCGAAAAAGTTGTCTACGTCACTTCGGGGTCACCAATTAGGAGGTATAAGGAACAGGGTGTAAAATTCAATCATCCTCTATAGAAAAGGGAGGATCCTCTGACCAGACCGGTGTCGTGTCTGGCGGGAACCTGCCCAACGATCGATTTCGGGGAAGTTAGAAATCGTGTTTGCGTAAACTCTGCTTTCGCGATGCAGGATTTTTGCGTGACGTCAGTGTGATGCGTAGTTTGCATGTGGCGTTGTAGATGCCGCCACAAAGTAAACGTGACGCAAATTCTATCGATATTTCCATCGCATATATACAACTATCCTATGTATTTTGGTTTAAATTTGTGTAACAAGACATGAATAAGGCCTTCAAACTAAATATGTCATGAAATATTGTGCGAAACGAGTAGGTATATATAGGTAACCAATTAAAAAAATCGTTTGAATCATAAATCATTTATTACTTTGCAAACATGGGTAATTATTACATTGATGTTTTATTATGAAAGTCCTACATGTTCTACCGTCACATGGGCCATGCAAATCATATTTAATTTACACTAATTTAAAGATATATTTAAATAACAATTAGGAAATTTTATCAATACATAATTATCACACATACATTAATGTCAAATCGTTCGAATTTACAGTACCTAAATGTCAAATTATTACAAAAATTTCAATAAGGTTGCAGTAATCAAAAATAAAATAAAAAGTGTCAAATGGATTATTAGCATGTCAATCAGTCAGTGATTCATCATTAAGGAAGTCGTCAAATTGTGTAATAACTTTTTCAATCAATATTTCGCTTCCTTTTGAAAAACAGTCGTATTTTTAATAGCATTACGTATTTTATTATAAGTTGAATAAATGTTATATTTCAAATTCAAATCAAACTAAATTGTTTTTATTTGTAGAATATAGGTAAACGAAAAGTTGAATAAAATGAACGCTTTTTGTGTCACCGTCAACGGCGCGCAGTGGAAGAAAAAAGTCTCACGAAGACAGGAGATAAAATTTTAAAGTGTCGGTTTTTTGCTTGAAGTAGCTTCTAATAGACAATATCATGCATAAATAAATAATTAGGATACAATCCGGTAGGCAAAGAGACAAAGTTTTTTTTTTTGACAAAAAATTGCATGGAGCTACTGTTTATATATCCGGAACTGAGAGAAAAACTAACACAGCCTTTTTTTATCCACAGTGCGGCGTACATGTATTCTAATTATAATTTCTAAGTAATTAGTGATAAAAACAATTCAAGCATTAAACACACACCAACACATCGCACACACCACATTCGTATACTTACTTCGCGAATTCGCGCTACGCCAACTGATATTTGTGAACCTTTTGTTTATTCGTCTGCCCATTGACGGGTAGTTATAAATGCTAATCATTGTTGTATTATGATAATTAGACACAAATGAGAGCAGCCCAAACGACTATTGTTTGCTGTTTAGAATTTATTATTTTGGTTGTTTAATAGACACGGGCAGTTAACAGTTAAATGTACTAAAGTAATTTTTCCACATACCTACTTCTTCCGGGAAAAGGTTACTTAGAAGTCCTAGCACGAACGCTTGACGCTAACTTTACGTAAATTCTAACAATTTTCTAATCGAAAATACAACTATCCTATAAAATAAATTATTTATTTTATAGGATAGTCGTATTTTCTTTTAAGACGTATTGTTTAACACATTGAACGACAAGCCCAAATAACGTGTTTTTCATTTTTGCAGTTTGCATTTTCCGACTTTCCGTCAGACTTTCAGACATCGCTTTTGATCAAAAAGTCGTACATAAAACCCATATAGACCGAAACAACCGTAGAGGTCAGAAGTATTAGAATTCATAGTAAAATGTATTAAAATGTTCTTAAATAAAGAAAAAAAAAACAATGGGTTGCTCTCTTTATTTTTTTTTTTTTTGGGTGGGCCGTGGGATATCATTCAATGACTTCTCCCGCTCTGGGCGGAGCGGAAGGGCGTGTCAGACTTTTACTGACTAAAACCCACCCGTGTTCCTTCCCTTGCCATGCCAGGGGCCACGGTTTCCCCTTGGGACTACCCGCAACCCCGGCAGGCATCGGCCCTAACGGACCCCGTCAGTTTTGCTGACATCTCTTTGAGGCGCGCGTGGAACACGACGCGCCGTCGACCCGGGCCTGGTACTTAGGAAGTCCGCAGGCCCGCGCCTACGGTGGCCGGAAATCGGCTATCAATTCCCGACGCCCGGGAAGTCTCCTACGGCGGCGGCGGCTAGGGCTGGTAGGGCGCGGCCTCTGCCAGTCCCTCGCGCGCTCCGCCTCCTCCTTCGCGAGCATTACTGCTTCGCAGAAGCAGGTGACGGCTTGCCATGCCCTCTCGCTCCGCACCATGGCCTGGACCAGGGCCGGACGCGAGAGGTCACTGCCGCCGATCGCCTCCATGGGTTGCTCTCCTGGAGTGCCGGCAGAAGTGAAAACTTGAACATTCACGTTGTGCATTTTTGAATATGTTGGAATGGTTTGGGAATAATTTCGCACGAATTGCTTTATTTATCAGTATAAAAGTACAATTAAATAGTATATTAATTTATTTTCAAAATATAGTATAACAAAAACAAACAATATATTTAAACACTTTTCATGAAGTATGTTTTGACTTTTTTTTACCCATCAATATGGGTTAAATTTCTTACCTCGCAATCTTACGTAATGTCAAAGACTATTTATTTTGATATGTATTTACTTTGTCGGTTGCAAGGCAACGGATCTTACGGTCACGTCCTGACGCGATCAAAACAAGTGCATAACACCCCGTTAAAAAGGTTTCACTTAAAAAAAAAATGTTCTTCTCTAAATGTTACTGGCGGCACAGATAATATAATGCTGGCGGACACACTGGCCTCCGAATAAAGAGCCGCGTGTTTCCGTAGGCCGTAAGTTAGTCTCAGTAAATCAGTGATAAAGTCAGTAAATATTATTAAGTTCGAAAAACAAGTATTTTCAATTTCATAATAATTGTTCTAATTTACATTACGTTTAAACCGCATGTTCATGCTAGGCCCACAGATGTCAAGGTGAGATGCTAATTTTGTGTTTAAAACAGAAAAAAATACTGACTTCCTTTACACTAGAAAGTGAAAAATAACTTCAATTTCGGAAGTCGGTGTGTTAGGATCTGTATTTTAGTATTTTGCCACAGACTTCCAAAATTAAATTAAATTATCACTTAGTAGTGTTTTTTTACTGCCTCGTTAATGGTAGCAAGCGCTACTGCTGAGCACGAGGTCCTGGGTTTGATTCCCGGGTCGGGCAAAGTGTTTTTGGGTTTTTCTATCAGGAATTTCTCAGTAGCAGCCCGGAGTCTGGATTTGTGCCCGGTTGATGGCAATAGGCTCCCCCCTATTACATGGGACTTAAAACATAACTGGCGAAATGTGGGTGCACCTGCTACAAGTACACCTCTGCCCAACCCTTCGGGGAAACAAGGCGTGATGTTATGTCTTATTGTTTTTTTTTTTGAAGTAGTTTTTTTTATATTTGTTTACGGTACCTACCCCACACCAATTCGTATACCACTACTTGATATATAAACAATAGTGGCAGGAAGTATTATAACATCATCAAGATACACAAAGTGGATTAAATACGTATTATCGAAGCTAACTCAAAAACTATTATATGGGACCACCATGCAAACTTCGTCTAATAGATAAAAAAGGATTTACAAAACCAGTCTACAATTGACGAAAAAAAACGATGAACAAACATTTAAAAAAAACCGGCCAAGTGCGTGTCGGACCACGCACAATGAAGGGTTCCGTACTTGGGATGAATTATTCATCCCAAGAACAAACATAACATTGTACTTGAAAAACATGTTTTCCCATAATTACATTCTAACTGCAAATGTAAGTTTGTACGCACAATATTGAATGATTTACCATGTTATTTTAAGACCATAGACTTCTTATAGGTTTTCCTGAAAAAAATAAAAAAAAATTACAGAGAATAGTTCTATGCTTATAGATTATAATAAGCATAGAACTATTTTCTGTATTTTTTTTTAGTTTTAGGCTCAGTAGTTGCGGCCCCAGAATGGTCAATTTTCATCTATTTTCTTAAATATCTTTAAAATCATTTATTTTAAAATTATAAATAATATATAATATTTAAAATTGTCGCAATAAGCCCTTTTATTTGATATATCACACGGTATAGTTCACAAAAGTTTTATTTTTTATTTTCTTGTTTGCCCTCCAAAAGTGACCCCATATTCAAAATGCATTTATTTACGTTACACGTCCGTATTTGGGTCTCAGAAATACATATGTGTACCAAATTTCAACTTAACCAATCATTAGATTCGGAGCCAATTGGCTGTGACAGACGGACAGACGGACAGACAGACACACGAGTGATCCTTTAGGGGTTTCGTTTTTTCCTTTTGAGGTACGGAACCCTAAAAAACATACAGACGAACATTTATAACCTCTTCATTTTATTGTCGGTTAAAAAATAAAGTTCTGCGGTTCAATGTAACAGAAAGCAGAAATAACGGTACATAAAATAAGTAAAACAAAAATAATTTCGGCATTCAAACGTCAAAACAATCAAGGAAGTTACAAAAGATTACATAATACTTCCTAATGCCATTGCTAATTGAATCTTAAAGGTCAAGTGATTAGGTCCTGATCTCCTCGTCAATGAGTTCGATTAGCGCATATTTCAATCAAGTTTAATGATTCCATGTAAGGTCATGGTCGGCCATGTAAGGTATTGTAAAGTAGATGCTAATGATATGTATTAATATTGTAAAGTAGATGCTAATGTTATGTATTAATATTGTAAAGTGCGTGTCAATTTGTCGAACTATGTATGTAAGAGTTCTATTTCCCTAACACGAGTAGGCAGGTGTCTGCCTTGTTGGTCCTGGGTTCGATTCCTAGGTCGGAAAAACTGCTTGCGGACGGAGAGCAATGGGTAGCTCGCCGTCCGATAAGGTTAGTTAGAAAAACTTTAAACTATACCGCTACGATGTGTAGCGAGGAGAGTGTGCGAGGGCTCAGTCAGATCAGCGTGTGAGGTTTGGTAGGATAGGGCCCGGGTCGACGGCGCGTTGTGTTCCACGCGCGCCTCAAAGAGATGTCAGCACAACTAACGGGGTCCGCTGGGGTCGATGCCTACCGGGGTTGCGGGAAGTCCTAAAGGGTTACCGTGGCCCCTGGCAACGTACGGACAACTGAAGGAACACGGGTGGGTTTTAGTCAGTAAGAGTCTGACTCCCGCACCGCCCAGAGCCGGAGAAGTTATTTGACGATTGCCAAACCAAAAAAAGAAAAAATAAATCGGACAGTCTGAGGCAGTCAGAGGACTGCCGATAGAAGAGAAAACTAAGAAACTTTTTGATTCTCGCGTTGATGTCTTTCGTTAAGTAACTTTTTGATTCTCGCGTTCGTCGTCGTCGTTCGAGCGTTAGGTAACGATGACGCGAGTGCTATGATTTTTTTTCACCCAAAAAGTGTTCAACGCGACTAAAGAAGGTTTAACTTCCAAAAAAAAAAAAGCAAATAGTATAATTGGTTTTTCTATCTGGAACTTCTCAGTAGCAGCCCGGAGTCTGGATTTATGCCCGGTTGATGACAATTAATTTCCCCGATTTAGCTTGACTGTTACAATGAGACACAATAAAATTTTAATTGTTATCGAGCTGCATCAGTCTTTCGGACAGTTGAGCATTTATGGATTTACGTTATCGTAAAAACGACGTGTTATTCGATTGCAGCAGCTGCAATGCCTTGTATTTCACTTTTTCTAGCTGGCACACAATTTTTTATTCATAATTTTTCTGATTTTTAACCTACTTCAAAAAGGAGAAGGTTCTCAATTCGATTGTGTTTTTTTTTGTATGTTTGTTACGCGATTTCTCCGCCAATATGAATTGATTTTGATGATTCTTTTTTTGTTTGATAGGTACAACTAGAAATGTGGCTAACTAGCGAACTAGAATTTTAATAATGAATTGCAATTTTATTATAACATTAAATTTTAGGTGTAAGAAAGGCGTTTGGAAAGTTTCCAAATACTTTTTTTACATCTAAAACTCGGTGTGACGGTTAAATTGCATTTCATAATCAATATTCTAATTCGTTAGTTACCCACATTTCTTATTTCAATACAGTAATATTGCCAAATTAATAAAAACAACGAAATATTTGACATTTATTTGCGACATTGCCCACTTTCAGAATTAACACTCTTAAGTACCTACATGAAGTCAGTTAGTAAAGTTACGGAAGCTGTTTCGAGTAGATACTACTAGTGCAAATTAGTTTTAATGTATTACCTGTAGGTATAGAGTAGTCTCATGTTACCGATCGTACATTAGACCTTGCTCAGAGACCATGGCCTTACACTCACAGTAGTATCAATGCTAAGGTCACACTTCACAGACACAATAAGGTGTTAAACTTGCTAAAATGTTATATAGGAAGTCTTGTAGTAATAATTGCATACCTGTTATGTTAAATGGAAGACCGGAGTCACCTCATCATCATCATCAGCCTATTAATGTTCCCACAGCTGGGACACAGGCCTCCTCTCTGTGAGAGGGAGTGGGCTGTAATCTACCACGCGGGCCCAGTGCGGGTTGGTAGATGTCACATGTCTTCGAATTTTTGGTACTAAGATATGCCGGTTTCCTCACAATGTTTTCCTTCACCGTTTTGAGAGCAGTGATGATGAAATTTTTTACACAAAGTAAACCGCCTGCTTGGGTTCGAACCCACGACCTACAACTCGTAAGTCTGGGCCGTTACCACTGGGCCACCACTGCTCACCGGAGTCACCTAACACAAGCATTTCCTTGCTTAAAAGGTGATGAGGTAGGCCATGACATGGGTCGGGATAAAGGATACTTTTTGTCCCGGTAGTACGTTCCCGTGAGATAATTTCGAACCTACACGCGGCCAGACGGGGGCAAAGGAAAGCGGCTATAATTCATGGGATTTGAGATAACCAAGTTTTATATTTTATTGATAATTTCCAAGAATTCGTCATTAGTTACGTAACATCACGCCTGTGTTCCCTGTAGAGGAAAGCAGAGTTGTATAAAACTCCCAGATGTAGCGAGCTATGGAGTGTTTAGCGAATGTGAGTACCTTACATGGGATTAAATGAAACTGGCGAAATATGGGTGTCATTTATAGGGCAAGCTCTGCAGAACCCTTCGAGAAAACAAGGCGTGACGTTATGTCTAATCAATAAAATAACTGTACCCACTGACTCACTCACCAAACAGGTTTAACTAATTACGACTCGATAGTAAGTAGTTAAGCCTGTATAAAAAAAAAACCGTTAAACAACGTTAAAACGTTGTAAAAAAGGAAGTGTTGAACGGTATTTTCGCAAAATTCGTCAAAATTATTGATATTGAACAGCTGATTTTTTTTTCGCGATTTTGCGTTTGCTATAGTAAAAGTTGTTCATAATGATGAATAAATTCGGTCAATCGGTCTCTAATTACCAGTCACCCTATGTTTTGATGAAGCCAATTTTTTTTTCTTTTTTTTTTCACTTCTTAATTGTGGTAAGTAGGTACCTACCCGGCTACCTCACACAAAGTCTACTATACTTTGATTTTGAATTTGCTAGACAAAAATTACATTTGGTGTCGACACTGTCGACATAAAAATAACCAACTTAATAATCTAGTTACCTAGTGACTCTCACCAAGGACCACTGAATCATTCTCTACAGGACGACCTTCACTGTTGTCGTTTTCTCTGGAATATTCTTTATCGAATTATTTTTAAAAAAAAAAGGTCATTCGCAGCTGTCATTTTGGTCAAGCAAACAAAAACCGTGTTTATGTAGACATAGGGCCTGTTTTACCACCTACGACTAAGTGCCTATTAACTGACTTGGCAGATAATTTCATACAAATTCTGTTCCATTTTAGAATTTATTCGGTAAGTAGTGGCTATTCGGACATCGTGAAAAAGGCCCTCACTCTGATTTTTGTAACTTTAAAATTAATTACTAAAAATATTATTCACTTATTCATTTTCACAATAAATTGTAAGTATTTGACAATCGCACATGACTTTTTAACCGACTTCAAAAAGTAGGAGGTTCTCAATTCAACATTTTTTTTTTTGTATGTTTGTTATGCGATTACTCCGCCAATAATAATTATGAATTGATTTTGATAATTCTTTTTTTGTTTAAATAATAAAATGCTAGGTGTGATGGTAACTAACCTTGATCTTATTCACAACAGCTGATCACAACACACTGTTCTCAATTATTTTATACAAAACTTCACCAACACGCACATTTTTTTTAAATAACGGTACTGTTACCTATAAAACTACACAGCCTCATAGGCAACCGAGTAGTGATTCAATCTCATTCTCTATGGCTCAAGTTCAAATGTTATTTATATACAGGTTGTTTTTATTTTTATGACAAGTCAAACGAGCTAGAAAAACATTTGTTTCTTAATGAAATTATTCTCTAAATATTATCTCTTTTATTTCATTTAAATCCTTATTAATGACATTTTTAATTATTAGAATATAATAATATTAAAAAAAAAAAAATAGTAGCCCACCGGTAGGTATCGGGTGCAGGGTTCAAGTTACCGGCGGTCAGGGCTCCAGAGAGAGGAACCTCCTGACAGTGCGAGCCGTAACCAGGAGTACCGCTTTCTGAATCAAGCCCTTGATCCTGCTGCCCAACGAGAGCCTCCTTAGGTGTTGGTCTTCTCTGCTTATATTATTAATAAATTAATATATGTGCTAATAATAAAGCTGAAGAGTTTCTTTGTTTGAAAGCGCTAATCTCTGGAACTACCAGACGGATGTGAAAAATTCGAAAGTGAAACAAAAAATAATTTAAAAGTGAAAAAAACAACATTACGGAAAAAAAATGTAGGATTGGCGTTTAAATTATCATCTAATTTTAATATAAAAAACTCAATTAATAGAAATCTCTGCTATTTTCCTGTTAGAATTATTTATGAAAAATACAAAATTTAGTAGCCGCCCGGAGTATAGATACTCAATATCTTTATTGCTTTACCATAATGTGTACTTAGGTGGTAACTATATAAACAAGGCGTGATGTTTATGTGTTATTCCAGAAAATGTCACATTTTATAACTTTCAAACTGGCTCTAAATTTTCAATCACTCATCATCATTATTTCTTATCTTTTCCCAAGACTCTGAAAGCGACGTCCCCTCTAATCAGTTGCGGCTATCGGCTCAAGTTAGTACATATTTTAAGGAAAGCTGTAGCTTGTGGCTTGGGTAAAAAATTGTTGTATATTTTAAGCTGTGAGTAATTATAGTTGAAAGCTTTGAGTCCCAAACTAGGCAAGGAAATGCCTGTATCTTGGGAGCCGATAGAATCACGCAATTAAATGTGCCAAGGTAGCCAGCGAAATTCAAATTTTCTTACGTTTTTTGCAATTTTCAGGTTGTATGTTGATCTAAATATGATTCGCGGCCGTATCAAATGTTTATTTATATAGAATTATAATCATAAAAGTCATCGATACAATTCTCTAAGTTCATGCAAAGCTGTTTTCAGACCAGCGCGATTTGTCGCGCGACGCGACACCGGTTATTGCTATACCCTGAAGTTTTGTATTGTTCGTGTCGCGTCGCGCGACAAATCGCGCTGGTCTGAACACAGCTTAAGTGTATTGAATGATGAAATCATGACATTTGACACCTTTGCTAACTTAACGAGTTTTATTGGAAATTCTAATGATTATAATTCTGTAAAGCCATATTTGTTACGGTCGCGAATCATATTTTAACAACACAACCTGACACTGAGCTGTAAATTGCAGAAAACGAAAGAAAATTAAAATTTTCGGGCTACCTTAGCGCTTCCCCCTTAAACACATCTAATTATTTATAATAATATTGAATTGCTTGAATTGCTACTTAGCCCTCTTTCTCTCTCCTAATGTTGCTGTGCCCGATAGGGTCCATATTGATTTTACTTTGTAATACCATCTATGTAATACATTTGGAATGGTATAAAGAATTGAGTATTGAGTATTTCTCCTAATGAAAAATGTCATACTAATTTTTAATATGGGTTGTCACTGTGGGATCTTAAGTCACGACATAATTCATAAATCTACAGCAAACTAACGCTGAAGTTACTTGTTTATAATAAAAAGTTAGCTGTTTTACATAACGGAGCTGTTTTGTAAAACAGCTAGCGGTTATGTTAAACAGCGGATTCGACCATACATCTGCGAGATATACGTAATATATCAAGTTTTCTGTTTATTTTATTGTGATATCTTATTAAAATATCCACACCTAGGTATACGTTTTCCTTCAACTATTTCCCGTTGCATTAAATTCCTATGCAAATTCGCTAAGGCTTGCTCACCATGATGTACCTAATGTATAAATGTAAGACTTCTAAGAAATATTCCCGATGCCCTTGTCAAATGTATACCTACTAGTTTCTGCCCGACACAATATTATTATACTAAGATAATAATAACAGTGCATTTTTATAAAACTCTCTCGACTTCCGACCCACCCTACGCATCGCATCGCCCGCCCGCGCGATATAATTATGTTCAAAAAACCTGTTTTGCTTTATTTTCGTTAGATACGAACACCCATCACGTCTCCGAAGTTTAGCTAGCTAATTTAAATTGACCGCTGAACATAATAATTATGTAATATTTTGTCTCGCCATGCTTTCCATTGACCGTTGTTATAAACCACTCGATGTTTTAGAGGCATGAGGAACAGGGTGTAAAGTTCACTCATCCTCATGAGAAAAAGGGAGGATCCTCCGACCAGACGGGTGTTGTGTCTGGCGGGCAACAGCCCGTAAGTTGATTTCGGATAGTCTTATCTATTTCGTTCGCGCGGTAAACTCTGACTGCGCGATGCAGGATTTGTGTGACGTCTTTGCTGCATACTTCGTATGTCAATAAAATCTGCCTAACCCTAGGCAGATTTTTTTGAGATACAGAGGTAAGATATCTAAATGTATTTATGTACTTTATATAATAGAACTATTGTAGCAAGTACCCACTATGTGCATTGATGTAAAAGTTCATTGTCAACTTGCGCAAGAGTTGAGTGACTAATTATTATTTTAATAAAGTAGCGACCTTAATAAATATGGATGTGGCGGCGTCTACATCGCCACATGCGAACTACGCATCAACGACCTGACGTCATACAAAATCCTGAAGTCACACAAATCCTGCATCGTGCAAATAGAGTTTACCGAGCGAACGACATTAAGACTATCCAACATCAATCGTTGGGCAATTGCCAGCCAGACACAACACCCGTCTGGTTGGAGGATCCTCCCGTTTCTATAGAGGATGAGTGAACTTTACACCCTATTCCTCATATCTCTAAATTGGTGACCCCAAGTATGAACGTCAAAGGCAGCCTTCGTGCAACTTCTTCAGAGTGACGTCATCATCATCATCACTTCCGCCAGCTTTCGTGAGCCGAGTCACACAGCCAGTCAGCACCCACGGCTACAAAGGGTATCCTGACTACTAGCATGCAGCGAACGCGTATTCAGGAATGCGAGTTCACGGCATCATCGCTGCGTCATCACCCTCAGCCTCATCAGCAACCTTGGCACAGCACCTGCACTTTCAGCCGGACTCCTTGACAATTTTATCCAAAAGTGCCTGTACATGGTTTAATTGAAATAAATGCTTTGAGTTTGAATTTGAGTTCACAAGCAGAGCCCCTTCAACCCTCTCCTCTCTCCTCTCATTCTCCTCTATTCATCTAACTCTAATTGCGCGATGCAGCGATACAGGATTTCATATGACGTCACACAAATCCTGCATTGCGCAATTAGAGTTTACCGACCGAACGACATATAAGACTATTCAACATCAATCCATGGGCAATTGCCCGCCAGACACTACACTGGTCTGGTCGGAGGATCCTCCCTTTTCTATAGAGGATGAGTGAGCTTTACACCCTGTTCCTCATACCTCTAAATGTACTTACAGAATTATAATCATTACAATCAATAATACAAATCTCTCTAAGTTAGATTTGTTCTCAAATGTCATGAATTCTTGAAAAAGTTGTTAAATTTTTAGTCATGAATCATATTTAGATCAATATACAAACTGACTAAATTTGAATTTCGTGGGCTGCCAAATGCCATAGCGCATCTAGTGATGGGCAATTCTCGAGAATATTCTCCTTGCGAGAACTTTGCTGTTAAGTTCTCGAGAACATTCTTTTGGTAGGGAATTTACGAGAATTTAAAAATTGGATGACTTTATTGAATCGGTTTTTTTTTAGAATAATAGTTTTTAGCGCATTTGAACGTTTTACGAAGTTTGAGTTTAAAATAAACTACACCACAACTTAAATTCTCAGTAAATTCTCCTGAGCGAGAACATTCCCGAGAATATTTCCGAGAAAATTCTCATAAATTCTCTTAAATTTCGTATGGTAGTAATGTTAAAGTACGATTTCTGTATTAATACGAACTTTATGAGTTTAAAATAATCAGCATTAATAAAATGAATAAGAAAACAACATTATAAGAAAGGTTTATTGTGCAAATAATTAAAAACAAAATAACAATTAAAAATAATTTTGACGCAACTAAAATCGAATTTGACAATCGCGACTCCATGTGGTACTTGTTTGCCCTCCCATGGGAATTTTTTTAGAGCCGGAGGCGCGCAGGAGGGCAGCGTCGACGTGTTTTGATATGGAATTTTACACTTTTTGTATGGAAAATATAAAAAAATATTACCTACATGTTGAGTTTTGGGGGTTTAAGGGTTTTATAAAGATAAAGATATAAAGTTAGGGTTTTTACAGATAGAATAAAAATTTGTTGGCATGCACTCACACCAAAACTTCGACTTCAGTGCAAAAACAGTACTGTATTTTTTTTTTTTCTTTTGCTTATATCTCGAAAATGGTGCGTCCTATCGCAAAAATAATGAAATTTTCGACACCCTTTAGGAAACCCTTAAACCCCTATATCCCAACATGTTGGTAATAATTTTTCATACAAAAAGTGAAAAATTCCATATAAAACTCGTCGAGGCTGCACCCACTGCGCGCCTCCGGCTCTAAAAAAATTCACAGGGTAGAGTAAACAAGTACCATGTGGAGTCGTCACGTGATTGTCAAATTCGATTTTAGATGTGTCAAAAATTTTTTTTAATTAAGAGTTTTTTTTTGTCAGAATAGCTTTAAGATTATACCCAAAAGTAGGGAATTTTAGTGACACAGTTTAGTTCGGTGTACAAGAGATCACAAATGCCTCTAAACTAGACTAAAAATCACTAAAATTTAGTTTAGTCCTGTCAAACGAGGATTTCTCATTCTGAAATAGACTAAAGTGACACAACTTAACTATATTTTAGTTTGACAGCACTAAGATTGCACTGAGATAGCAGTTTAGTGCAAATGGAAATTTTGCTTTTATGAATTTGACGTTTTTCACCATATAAATTTAGTGTATTAATGTGATTATTTTTAAACGCGATTTAAAAACGAGTGGAATAAAAGGAGATGTTTCAAAATGTATGGAGCCTGGGCCAGGTCCTTGTACACTATACAAAAAAATAGGGAAATTCATTTAAAACAGTTCTTAATTGTCCAATTACTTTAAAATGGCTTGGTTTGCTGGTAAACACAAGAAATTACACTTGAAATTGCAACACAACAAAAACCCGTCATGGCGGTAAGCTGTCATTTTGATTGACGTTTGTCACGTTTGACATGTTTATTTCACACTGTTGTGACAGCTGACAGTTCTTTTTCTATGATCTGCTGTCATTTTGATTGACGTTTGTCACGTTTGACATGTTTATTTCACACTGTTGTGACAGCTGACAGTTCTGTTTCTATGATCTATGGTTTACTGTCAATGTTTTTAAGCATAGAGTAACTAAATCCGTGAGACGCCATGTTGAAAGTCGATAAAAATTGATAATAAATATCAATTTACTACCACAACAGTAAACATTTAATTGAATTATCTGTATTTTTCCTGAATTCTACGGATTTTTCTCTTTTTTTTGAGATACTGTACATAGACCTGGCCCATTTTGAAACATCTCCTTTGTTAACATGAACTAAAATTCACACCAACACTTCGACTTCAGTACAAAAACAATACTATTTTTTTTTTCTTTTGCTTATATCTCGAGAATGGTGCGTCCTATCGCAAAAATAATGAAATTTTCGACCCCCTTTAGGAAACCCTTAAACCCCTATCACCTGACATGTTGGTAATAATTTTTCATATTTTCCATACAAAAAGTGAAAAATTCCTTATAAAACACGTCGAGGATGGCCCCCCTGCGCGCCTACGGTTCTAAAAAAATTCACGAAGTAAAGCAAACAAGTACCACGTGGAGTCGTCACGCGATTGTCAAATTCAATTTTAGATGTGTCAAAATATTTTTTTCATTAAGTTTTTTTTTTTGTTAGAATTGCTTTAAGATTCTCATAGCCAAAAGTAAGGAATTTTAGTGATAGTTTAGTTAGTTTAGTCTAGTGTACAAGAGAATCGGCACCATTTCCAGTCCGAAACATAATACAGTAACGTTTTTTCAAATAAAGTATAAATTAACAACAAAAGATGTTTACTTGAGACCTTGAAATCAAAATATATTGTAATAAAATTTAGCAATTTTACTTCCATTTTTAAATTCTCGTATATTCTCCGTCGAAAAGAATATTCCCGAATATTGCAGAACATTCTCGATCCGAGAATATTCTCCGGGTGAGAATATTCTCCCGACCCATCACTAAGCGCATCCCCCTTAACTAACACTTTTAGAGAGAGGTTCTAACGAAACCCTTAGATTGACATCTAAACATCTGGTCATAAGATTCAGTTTCTTTCATCTTCTCTTTAAACTGAAGGATCTATGTATGGCTTAATAGCCAGTCACTACTGGCACATACTACTCCGATTCACTCCAATGTTCCATGTGCAACGGATCATTATCTGCAAACTGCTAAAGTTACGATGATTTTACATTATTTCATTGACCTCTAGATATGAACAAGAACATGTAAAAAGTATGTAAGAACATTGTTTAGATTGCTTCCCATATCATTGAGATAAAAATAATTGTTTTACGGTTCTGTAAAAAAAAGGCACGTACCTACTTGCATATTTTTCTGTGCATTTTAGCAAACCCGGATTTGTGATCTATCTAGCCCGGAAAGCAGATTTTTTTTCTTTATTACCTTCGAATTACGTGCCAAAATTGTTAAACAGAAACACTTATTTATCCAATGCATGAGGAGCCGCACGGATCGTTCCATCAGGTTAAGCTATGCTTACCGGGGTTGGTCGGTGGATGGGTGACCATCTTAATATACCGAAACTCCACCGTGCCTCGGAAAGCACGTGGCTGTCGTTCGTGGATCTTTGTCAGTCGTTACGGGTCGTCAGAAGCACGAAAGTCTGACAACCAGTTTTACCAATAGAGTCTTACATTATTTTCTTTCTTTCTTTTCTTTGTATATTTTGTAATGTATTACTTTTTCTTTTTGCAATGATTATGATGTCAAGGCAATTTAAATGACATATTTTATTGGATAAGGATTAATATAATACCGGACATAATAGCTTCGGAAAAAACAATGAAATTCTTATCAAATGGTGAAAGATAAAAATGGTTACTGTGAGTCATCCTTAGAAGATAGACGTATGCCATCGCGGACGTTTTGTTGATTTTTTTTAAGATGAACCATTCTGTAAAGCATAATTTTTATGTATCTTTTACGGTTTATGCGGCGCTCGCCAGTAAAGCTCCCAGTCGGCATGATTTTTTCTGACATCTTCAACAATAATCATCATACTTCAGTCAATTTACACAAACCCTTAATGAATTTTCGACATAAACCTTCCGCATGAATCAGTCCGTCCATTGGTGAAAACCGCTTGAAAATCCGTCAAGTAGTTTTTGAGTTTATCGCGTTCAGACAGACAGACAGACAACCACATGGCGGAGGACTTTGTTTTATAATATGTTTGTAAGGATAAATTAATAATGCGTCGAATTGGGAACATCGCTTCTTGATGGGCGAGTCCTATGTATTACTGGCTGTACGTACGACGCGTTGCGTGACCTCAGTACAGAACACGCAATTTAAGCTAACCACTAAAGGTCACTAGCATAATCTGCGTCTTAAGTGCGTCTGGCATACCCAAGAAAGACGGTCAGCGCCGCTTCCAATTTTTCTGCATGGCTAATCTGGTTACCATTTTAATTATGATCTCTTTTGAGCTAAATAATTAATCCCGTGCAAACAGGAAACAATAAAATAAAACATCTTCCTCAAAATAAACATTCACGACACATTTGCGTAATTTTGTAGTTTTACTTGACGTGTTAATGCAAATTAGTTCGGACTTAAACGACTTCTTATAATTTTAGCATAAGTTATTGTATTATGTAAAATAGATTTATGTCAATACAAAAATGTTAGCTTTATCATAATGTAACTTTAAATACTCGGTATTGTCTGAGTAATAAATAATACTTAAGTAAGCATTGATTCGGCGACTGTACAATTCACAATTTCGATCAAGTCGTACAACTTTTAGTTAATAATAAAAGCTTTGGGGAGCTTGGAGAGATAGAGCATCACCCCAGAAGGCTGTGTTTCCACCGGAGATGTGCGAGGTAGCTGAGCGGTGCGAGGTTGCGTAACGAAGCTGTGAAACGATGTGAGCTTATCGACCATAGATGTGCTAGGCTGCTGAGCGAGCGACGCTGTGAAACGGTGAGCAGATGTGTGAGGATGTGTAGCGGGCTCTTTTCAGATAGTATTTCCTTCTCTAGCACATATCCCTCGCACACATACCTCTCACACATCTCTCGCACACATCCCTCGCATCCATCCCTCGCTTGTTTTTTATGTACAAAAACTCGCTCCGCTAAGCCGTTTCCACAGGAGCTACGCTAAGGAGCGAGGCTAGGTAAATGAAGCATCAACATCCCTCGTTACGCATCCTCGCACATGTCTGGTGGAAAAACAGCCTTAAGCACCTATAGGAGAAAAACCTTTTCAATGTAGAGTAGAAATACAAGGTCAGTGTTCAGTACGTCTAACCAAAGATATCCAAGCAAAAAAAAGTGATTTCATTTTGACCTAAAATAATAAATGGCATTGGGTAACCAAAATTTTCAATGTATTTTCGTTAGCTCTTTTTTTTCTTGTTAGTATTTAATGCGTTTTTCTTATTTTTTTTTTTACCATTGACCTTATTTTGGTGGTCTGACTGATTTTTAAAATGTTGTCCATCTATTTTAATAGGACCTTAAACATAATTAGCCTATTAATGTTCCCACTGCTGGGAAACAGCCCTCCTCTTTAAGAGTGGGGAGTGGGCTGTAATCTACCACACGGGCCCAGTGCGGGTTGGTAGTTGTCACATGTCTTCTAATTTTTGGTTCTAAGACATACCGGTTTTCTCACGATGTTTTCCTTCACCGTTTTGAGAGCAGTGGTGGTGAAATTATTTACATATCCATTAAAAATTAGCAAATTTCTAAACACCCGCTATTACGCGCGCGCTCCATGTAATAACCAGGAAATAATCCCGATTGAAAAAAAAGAGGCTAGTTTTGAAGTGAAAACTTCTTTAGCGACGTTGTGCAATTTTTTTGGTATGGGTAAAAAATGTTAAACTTGCGCCAGGACAAGTGACCTGATCGAAAATTTGTAAGACGTTCGAGTTTTTGTTGACAGCGCACTCTGTAAAATTTTGTTGGAATTTTTTTAATGGACCTACAGCTTTTGTTCTTGTACTGACAGCAAGCCACATCAATTCCTGACATTTTCGTTAGATGGCGTTACTTAGTTTTCACTTCAATCAGCAGTCCCAGAATGCCTCGATTTTTTTAAATTATTTTTTCCAAAAAATTACCACATAAATAGACTCTCAGTAGAGTACCTCTCAACAGCTTCACGGATCGGACAGGGATTTTTTACATGTTGCATAGTTAGTTAGGTACCATTCATAATTATTGTCTATTACCAAAAAAGACTATCTATAATAGCGTGATAAATGAAATTATGAATCGTGTGTCATAAGACTCATAACATTTTAATATCGTGATATTCGGTAATAAATATAAACTGACATTGATACTTTGATCCTACTGCAAAGAATATTACAATGTCGTGCTACAAAAAAAAACGACCAAGTGCGAGTCGGACTCGCACACGAACGGTTCCGTACCCCAGTACAATATTTGTTAAAATACCTTTGTTATTAAGTTATTTATTTATTTATTAGGGACCTTCAACAAAGGATACACATACACAATATAAATCACAATAACAAAAACGGTTCTTTTACGTGTGCTTCTTCAATTACAGGAGACCACAGCATGCACATATAACTAGGTTTAAACAGGACAAAATAAATATAATAAAATTCCAAAAAAATAAACAAAAAAAAGAAAAAATAACATGTCAAGATTGAGCATTCATTTATTACAACTATTGTTTAGTATACTTAATAACTGTTATTTCTCATTTATTGACTAGGTATATTTTGCGGTGAATAAAATATTTTTTTTGTTATGGAACGTCTTGGAACAACCTACCCTCTCACTAGGAGTCGGGCGTTGGTAGCTGCGCCACAGTTTTTAACTATTGCAGGCAGCTATCATCGTTTAACATTTCTGTCTTGTATGTATTTGTTATTTTTTTTCTTTTTTGTCTCTACATACGTAAGCCTGAGCAAAAAACGCCGAAAAAGAACACGCTTCGTGTACCTGTTTTTAATTTTTTTATTTTGTATTATTTGTTGTTATTGCGGCCATAGTAGTATATTCTGTGAAAACAGCAACTGTCTACCTTTTACGGTTCAAAAGATACAGCCTTGTGACAGACGGATGGACAGCGGACCCTTAGTAATAGGGTCCCGTTGGCACCCTTTAGGTACGGAACCCTAAAAGTAATAAGCAGTGATAGCTTAGTGGTGTAACCGTCAGACTGCCAAGTCATAGGTCTCAGTTCGAACCCAAGGCAACGCAACTCTGACTCTTCAGATTCATCTGCGTATTGTATAATTATCACTTGCTTCAAAACGGTGAAGGAAAACATCGTGAGGAAACCGGCACGCTTGAGAGATATTTCTCGAAGGCATGTGAAGCCAAGTCAGAGGCCCATGGGCGGCTTTAAAACTCTGACACCAGGTTAGTCACTAACCATACGAAAAGATGAAGACCCTAAAAATCATGGACAATGGAACGACACCATGTAGGAAATAAATTACATATAAACCTCTGCATTTTGTGTTGTCTATAAAAAATAAATCTTATTGGCCCGGTCACTGATGATAACAGATCGGACACTCCGCATTTTAGGTAATAATAATAAATCTTTATTGGAACAAAACACATTTTACAAATTAATTTGCGTACGTAAATAGCTACATTAGTTGTAAAACTGTGTCGCAGCTATTAACGCCCACCTCCAAGAGGGAGACGACAGCGATCCAGATTCCTTTGAGTGACAAAGCAGTAGGAATAAAAAAAAAGAACAATTATAATATCAAAAAAATTAAACAGTAAAAAATAAATTCAAATAGTAAAAAATAAAATAGAAAAAATTCAATTAAATTAAAGTTATTAAATTGAAATAGGTAAGTGTTGTGCATGTGGGAGTGTGAGGTATAAAGCTACAAGTTAGGTACAGTACGACACAACTTAGATGTAGTATCGGCAAAATTCGTAAAACCGATCACCATCTGAACTGAGTGCCTTCAAAATCACCAATATTTATTACTGCTTTAGGTGGAAATTATCTTTACGCAAACGCAATAACTCATGAAGTCATATAACCAAATACATTCGTAAAATTGAAATGAATGAATGCAAATTATAAAATGTATGGTACGTCTAAGTTGTCGTACTGTACGCGGCGGGCTCGACTTGTCGAATTCAGTGGGCGTAACGAAGTCAGAAGATATAAGAGTAACGCGATAGAAAGAGGCAACTTCTAGGTGAATATAACTGTATGTAATTAGCGCTGCGCGAGCTGAATTGCACTTTACTCTGTCGTAGCAAGAGTCGCTTTTTATTTAAATGGTTTTGCAGAGTGAACCATCTGTACTATTCTGTGGTCCGGTTTTTGAATTGAGAATTTATAGTTGAGAACATGTCTCTCTACTTCAACATCACTTTAAGGCGAAATCGTCAGGGTAGCCCACGAAATGCATTTTTTATTACGTTTTTTGCAATTTGCAGGTTTTGCAGGTCAATATCTGGTTATATGTTGATCTATATTGATTCGCCACCGCATCAATCAATATTCATTTACGATGCGGATTTTTTCCCGCGGCTTTGCTCGCGTGGAGGTCGATAATTTATTATCTCACGGGAACGTACTACCGGGTAAAGTATCCAATATGTTAATCCAGGTTATAATCTATCACTATGCCAAATTTCATCCAAATCCGTTCAACCGTTTTTGCGTGATTGAGTAACAAACATCCAAACATACAAACTTTCACATTTACAATTATATAAATATATATATATGAAGGCAGAGGGTCCGACATCTTAAATGAAAGTAAGGAATATAGCAGAAATCATCTTTTATTCCCATAGCTTATTTAGCACACTAATTCAAATTATATTTCCAAAGATTTTATTCTAATTCAGACTACAATTAATTCAGTATCTAAACGCTACAACATGTGCACCGGGCCGAGCCTGCGACAAGAATGATCCCCTCCTCGCTGCGCGCTCGTTTATGTAGAGCGGCTCGAGTAGTAGGGAAAGTAGGCGAGGCCTTGTTTACGCATTCCACTGCGCAGCTGCGCCGTTCGGCCCGTTGCACGTGCTGTTTACAATAGCGACGCCGTCACGGCCATGCTGACGTGCGGACGTCCTCGTGCGCGGAGTCTCATCAAACAGTATCTAAAAGGACAGAACGATATTATTAATGTTCGTTCATCCTGACTAACAATTCATCCCTTGAGAGTTTGCTTATAATTCTGGACCGCTCGTAATTGAGCCTTCATGACTAGCAATCTGGTCCGGATCACCCCTTCAGAGTTTGCTATTAATACTGGACCGCTCGTAATTGAGCCTTCATGACTTTAGCAATCTGGTCCGGTTCAACCCTTCAGAGTTTGCTATTAATACTGGTCCGCTCATTATTGAGCCTTCAGGACTTTAGCCATCTGGTCCGGTTTACCCCTTCAGAATGGGCTACTAATTCTGGACCGCTCGTTATTGAGCCTTCAGAACTTATCTCATCTTTTTATTTCTTTTTCATTTATCACTTAAAAACCCTGCAAAACTAATATCTCCTGACTAGTCATTACTGACTTTACAGGGTCACTTCTTTTGCCAATTATTGCGACTGCTTTAGTAACAATAGCATTTGAATCTGAGTTGAGAGACTGTCGATACAGAACGTGACTTAAGATGTTTCGTATTTTCACCGAGAGGTGCGTGAGTCAGCAGACATTGTACCACTATTAATTGATATAGTATCACTATTCACAGGCAATGGTATCACTGTTTTCCAAAGTTACATTACTGTTAGGATTGTTTTTTTTTTTTTTCGGTATTATCTCATGGCTTGTTTCGTGAACATGGATATCATTTTTTTTTTTTTTTTTTTTTTTTTTTTTTTTTTTTTTTTTTTTTTTTTTTGCTTTTTTTTTTTTTTTTCGCGGGTAGGTGTTAAAAAAAGATAGACGTAGCTCGGATTTTGAAATTATATTTAAAATAGTAAAACACAGTAATTTGAAGTATTTGTCATCAATTATAAGTGTGTAACCACCACTACACGGGTACTTACGTTTGTGGCACGTTTATGTGACTAAAATATTAAAATACCACCTGCCAGCTCGTCATCTACATAGTCACTTCACTTTCACTGTAATACTAGTAGATCACTATGTCCCAATTTGCTGAAATACTGTCTGCGCAGAAGAGTCTTGAAGAGAACTTCACAAGGAAGATGGAAGCATTGGAAGCCCAAATTCAGTGCGCTGGGCCTGCCAAGGATACTGTGGCAAGGGTGGCTGAGGAGTTCCGGACCTTCAGGGAGCTTATTTTTAGCATGCTCGGCTTGCTACGGACTCAGATTTGTGAGTGTGCTAAGCAGGTTGACAGTATGGAGACAAGACATAGGCGGAAAGCACTGGTTTTCCAAGGTGTTGCCGAAGTTGACAGTGAAGACAGCACCGCAGTAATCCTGGATATTATCACCAATAAGCTGGCCCTCAAAAACTTCTCTGCATCTTCCATAAAGGTCTGTCACAGACTTGGCGCTGCGAATAAAGATCATCACAGGCCCATTCTGATAAGGTTTTCCAGCTATGATGACAAATCAGTGGTCTGGAAAGCTAAGACGCGCTTAAAGGGAACATCCATCTCAATCAAGGAGTTCTTGACTAGAGTCCGGCAATCCATCTTCGGGAAGGCGCGTCTTCATTTCGGAATGCGGTCGTGTTGGACACAGGACGGTGTTATCGTTCTGAAGGCCTTTGACGGAAGTAGACACAAAGTAGCTTCAATGGATGAGCTCATTCCTCTGCTTGCGAAGTTTCCAAAGGTCCAAGATCCAAAGGCCCAAGGCACTGGAGATAGCCTGCAGAGCAGAACGGGTTGTTAATGGTATCAAATATTGCAATACACATATTAGAGACTTGCATGCAATTCATGGAATTTTTTATTACCTTTAGAATCGCTTTGTTTATGTTCTCAGTAGCCCTTCTATTGTTACATAATTATGTTTCTTCTAGTAATTCTTCTTTTAGTAATCTCTTGTGGATTTTAATTGGCACACTTTAGATAATAATTATTACCCTCAACAAGTGGGATTAATTAATTAACCATTTCAATTTGTATTTCTTGTACCCCACGCAAATGTCAATTAATGTCCACAGACTATATTTGACAGCAGGGAAAGTTCGATTTGAAGTATTTATTAGTTCCATGGTTCGTAGATTCACGTATATGATCGGATACGTTGACAACTTGTTCTTTTTGTATCACGATGGTAATTTTTTTTGTTTTTTTTTTTCTCAAATTGTTCTCAAAAAATGTATTGGTGTAAACTTCGTTTTTGGTCATGTTGTTATTACTCGTTGTTTTTTTTTTTTTTGCTCATGACAGCTTTTCATTTTTTATTTTTTTTCCCCTTGTTGTTATGGTTTTACTGTGTGCTATCAATCATTTTATTAGTATTGTACCGATGTTTATATTTATATTTGATGGAGTTGTGAGCTGGCGGGTGGTGCAGATGCAAACGCAGTACCACTGAATCGTGTAGCTTTTTATTTTTTTGCTTTATATTATATTTATTTATTTATCTCTATATATCTATTTTGTTTATGACATCTGATAACGAATCTTTTTATTCTGCTAACGAATCTTGTGCCTCTTCTAGCGATGGGAGTTTTACTTCTCTTACAGACACCTTAGGTATTCTTTTACGCCAAAATTTCAGCAACAATTCTAGCCGGCTATTCAATGTATGCCACCTCAATGCTCAGAGCGTTCCCAGTCACTACAATGAACTGTACGACACGTTTGCTGACAACAACGTGCACGCCGTCCTGATTTCCGAGACTTGGCTCAAACCTAACCTGCTTTCAACCACTTACCCGCTCCCCGGTTTTGTTCTTCTTCGGAATGACCGGATCGGTAAGAGGGGGGGTGGTGTAGCTATCTACCTTCGTGGTGATTTCCCTTTTAAAATTCTAGCTTCTTCTTCTTCTACCAATGAATCTGCAGAGTTTCTCTTCCTCGAGGTTTGTGTCAAGGGAGCTAAAACTGTCCTTGGTGTCGTCTATTGCCCCCCTTCCGTTGACTACTTCACTGAATTCGAATCGGTACTCGAATCTTTGGGTTCGCAGTATGCACATCACATTGTTATGGGGGATTTTAATACCAACCTCCTTGCCCTTAGCTCCTCTCGATCCCTTAAACTCCTGCATCTCATCGAGTCAGCCAGCCTGCATGTTTTGCCTCTCCAACCCACTCATCATAATTTAGTTGGTGATGATACTTGGCTTGATTTGATCCTCACCTCCAATCCTTCTCTAGTTTCCTCACATGGTCAACACGTTGCTCCTGGCTTTTCACATCACGACCTTATATTTCTATCCTATGTCCTAAAACCCCCTAAACCTAAACCTACGTTCCAGTACAGGCGTGCCTTTGCGCGTATGAATTGCGAGAGGCTTCAACATGATGCATCCAGTATTGATTGGTCACCCTTGGAAGCAGCTACTTCTGTTGACGAAAAAGTTAGTTTCTTCAACAATGCTGTCGTCAAGCTGTATGACACCCATGCTCCAATCAAGAAAATTAAGTTGAAGCGTCCGCCTGCACCCTGGATGAACAGGGGAGTGCGAATGGCAATGCGACGGAGGGACCGCGCGTTTCGGAAATTTAAAAAGGATCGCTCGGAAGACAACTGGACTTTCTTTAAGGCTGCTAGGAATCGGTGTAATCAGATGATACGCAACGCTAAACGCCGCCACATTCTAAGTAACATCACTTCTTCTTCTCCTGCCGATATTTGGAAGTTCCTTGGGACTTTAGGCATCGGCAAATCGCGACATTCAGACCTTCCCAACACAATTGGTTTGGACGATCTAAATCGCCATTTCTCCACTGTTCCCACTCTAGATAGTCTAACCAAATGCCAAACCCTTGACTACCTTAATGGTCTGACGCGTCCCAATATTAACCCCTTTGTCTTCACCCCAGTCGACCCAGGAGAGATCAGAAAGATTATCCTTTCCATTAAATCCAAAGCCGTGGGCTGCGATAATATCAGCCGCCATATGATCGTAACGGCTCTTGATCAACTCCTTCCTGCAATCTCCCACATCATAAACTTCTCCCTTTACACCGGTGTTTTCCCTTCCCTGTGGCGTAAAGCCCTCGTTCGGCCCCTTCCAAAAATACCTAACTCCTCTCTTCCTAGCCATTTTCGCCCAATTTCCATCCTTCCCTTTCTGTCTAAGGTGCTCGAGGCCAGTGTCCATAAACAATTCTCCCGCTTTATTCACCACAATTCCCTCATCAGTCCCTTTCAATCTGGTTTCAGGCCCGGGCACAGTACCGTTTCAGCTCTCCTTAAAGTTACTGACGATATAAGGCGGGGAATGGAAGACACTAAAGTTACAGTCTTAGTGTTAATTGACTTCTCCAATGCTTTTAATACCGTCAGTCACGAAGTCCTTTTATCCATCCTTTCCTATCTTATGGTCTCTCCGGAGGTGTTGGAATGGTTTTCCTCTTATCTTCGGGGGCGTCAGCAGTCTGTTCATGCTGGAGACTCCTCGTCGAGTTGGTGTGATCTTGTAGCTGGCGTCCCTCAAGGCGGTATATTATCTCCTCTTTTGTTCTCCATTTTTATTAATCTCATTACCACCGTGCTTTCGACTGCGTATCATCTTTATGCTGACGATTTGCAGCTTTACTGCCAGGCAAGTGTTGACAACATTTCCAATGCCATTGAGGAGCTAAATCGGGATTTAGATGTAGTTAAAAGCTGGTCAGATCGATTTGGGGTGTCGGTTAACCCTACGAAGTGTCAGGCCATCATAGTAGGGAGCCCCTATAGCATGAGGAAGCTGAATGGATTAACTGTGCCACCTGTAATATTCGACAACTCTGTCATTCCTTATAGCTCGGATGTTAAGGATCTGGGTCTGCATGTCGACACTTGTCTTAACTGGCGTAAGCAGGTCACGACTGTTACTAATAAAGTCACCGGAACGTTGCGGTCGCTCTATCGGTTGAAAAACCTTCTCCCTTCACACATAAAGGCAATGCTTGTACAGTCCCTAATATTTCCCATAATTGACTATGGTGATGTGTGTTACTATGACCTGAATGCAGATCTTCTCAATAAACTAGACCGCCTTCTTAATAACTGCATTCGATTCGTTTTCAATCTTCGTAAGTATGACCATGTATCCGCGCATCGATTGCTTTTAAAATGGTTACCCATTCGTCAGCGTAGAGAGTTGAGGGCTTTGTCTATGTTGTTTACTATACTCGACAAACCCACTTCTCCTTCTTACCTGACTTCCCATTTTCAATACTTATGCTCTGCCCATACTAAAAATCTTCGTTCCACCAACAATCGTCTTCTACGATGTCCTTCTCACCGCTCTGGTTTCATTCACTCTTCTTTCTTTGTCCAGGCTGTCTTTCTTTGGAATGCGCTCCCTCTGAACATCAGGACGGCAACCAGTCGATTATCATTTAAAGTGAAGGCACGTGAACATATTCATAAGAAGTTGGCAGATTCGTCCCAGCGCTGATTTGCTGGATTCGTTTTCTCCTCTACCTATCGTTATTTCTCTTCACGAAGTTTATTTTGTTTATATGTATGTATCTGTGTATCTATATATTAGTATTTATTCTTTTTCGAGTTATTTATCAATTATATTGCACCTGCCATGTTTTGTCTCTGCATCACCCTAAGGTTGACTGGTAGAAAATGCCTCAGGCATTAAGTCCGCCTTTGTACAGTATTTTTTACTTGTGCATAAAGTTTTAATAAATAAATAAATATCATCATCATTACTACCCGCCGTCACGTCATCATAATTTTTTACGATATTTATCTACCAGAACATTTGGACCATGCGGTACTTCACGTAATTTTATGTGAGAATATTTATAGACCTTATTAGTTCCATCAATATATCTCAACTAGTTCCGGTAATTTTTTTAAACGGTGGTCTCGAATGAAATATAAAAAAATCTTATAAGCTGAATTATCATAAGAACTCGCACGATTAGAAATTATTCGTTTCGGCGCGCCAAATAAATGAACTGGATTTTAACTGTTTTTTTGCAGAAACGAAATTGTACAGCGTTTGTAACCACCTGACTATTCTAACCTTAAGTTGCTAAGTCATTGACTCAGAAGAGATTGAGCCTTGACCTGGTCACACGTTACCGTGGCCGTCTTGGAAAACTTTAAACAGTTTCCGCACTCAGGTCGGCCGCTGTAGAGACCATAGATGGTCGACGCTCCATAGATGGGGTTTCTCGGATGGTTCTAATCCTCAATGTATAAGCGGCGTCTCCCCGCATACCATGGCCCACCTTTCATCTTGCGCCCCTTATATCTGCATCAGAGAACGGTGTTAGCATTGCGGAGTTCTCCACAGGAAATTAAATTATATTTGCCATTGACACGCTAAGAAGAATATCGATTTTATCAAAGCTAAGAATGACCCTTACGTTAGAAACGCGTTTACCCTAAATGGGCACAGCGTACTAAAGCAACCACCAACATGTATTAAGCCAACATGATCACCTGTGGTGCCAAGTAATAACGGTATCATTAGGTTTTTTTTTTTAAACTGGGTCATAGATAATATTATACTACGTACAGATACCCAATCCCATACAAAGAAATGACACCTCTCTAACTCGGGCTATTGACTGGCTACAGCGTAAATGCGGTACAGTTATGACAAATTGAGTAAAACGCCATCTATTGCAAAGAGCCATAGAAACAATAAGGTTTTATCTTTTTTTTGTTGAAAATACGAGATTTATGAGTTACAAAAGATAAATCAGCATTAAACAAGGAAGTTTTGATTTTTACTAATCTTACTTCAGCCAAAACCTTCCGTTTATCGCTTTTTAGTGACTTCATTTCATAATTATTACCTATGCTGTCATCTATGATCTTTTTTCAAGACTAATTATAATTTGTTCGAATTAAGACATGACTGGGTATAAATTTACGAACGTATGTAGCTAAATCATTCAATTCTGTAACTAATAATTACTGAAATTCCGTGTTCTAAAATATCACGACCAAATTCCAAATTCACCCGGGAATACAACGTGAATTATCTCAAGCACGTGGTTTTATACCATGGTTGGACGTTTAAGTTGAAATGGGCCCGCTTCTTTACTTGGTATAGCATGGTATTATTTATAGGTGTCAACTATACTCTTTAGGATCATTTAATTTTGTTCATGCAATTGCTAACCTTTAACGAGATTTCAATTTATTACTATGTTTTAAAAGCTACATTCTGATCCAGAGTCAAATATAATAAGCTAATCTGTATCACTTATCTGTCACACTTATATTCCACGAGCTGCTCTGAAGTACAGGTTCACTTGCTTGGTGCTCGGTGCTGAGTGCTTCCTTCATCCAGCGCTCGGGGCAGGCGTTGGCCATTTATACCTTGCTCACTCACATGGAGCGACTGCCCATCCGATCTCCACAACCCCGCAACCGGGCAGTACGACAACCCTAGGTAAGACTGGTTGTCAGACCTTCGGGCTTTCGAAGACCGTCAAAGATCCACGAGTGTAGCGGGACCAACAGCTTAACCTGTTTTCCGAAGCACGGAGGAGTATCGGCATGTAATGATGGTCACCCATCCACGGACCAATCCCGGCAAGCGCAGCCCAACGTGATGGCTCGACCCGTGCGCCCGTTATCACTTAGCCACGAGCTCCTACGTCACAATGAAGTCTACACCCTCTAATTTCTTTTTCTCAATAACTATCGTTTCACTGAGTGCACGCCAATTAACAATATCAGATTCTGGTTTATTAGGATCAAAAATAACGAGCACAGCTTTACTTTGAGTAACAGGCATCCGCAATTTTTTTTAATGTAACGATCTCGCCAGCAGAGAACAATGAAAAGTTTTACATTAAATTACTGTTGCTATCATTAGTGGACGGTGAATTCGATCCCACTTCTGATGAAGGCAGAGGGTCCGACATCTTAAATGAAAGTAAGGAATATAGCAGAAATCATCTTTTATTCCCATAGCTTATTTAGCACACTAATTCAAATTATATTTCCAAAGATTTTATTCTAATTCAGACTACAATTAATTCAGTATCTAAACGCTACAACATGTGCACCGGGCCGAGCCTGCGACAAGAATGATCCCCTCCTCGCTGCGCGCTCGTTTATGTAGAGCGGCTCGAGTAGTAGGGAAAGTAGGCGAGGCCTTGTTTACGCATTCCACTGCGCAGCTGCGCCGTTCGGCCCGTTGCACGTGCTGTTTACAATAGCGACGCCGTCATATATATATATATTATAAAAATCGCGCGAAAATCTTAAGTAATGCAAATTAAAGTATAGTTTAACAAATTTTAAATATAATTTGGCAAGATTTAGCAAGGAATAATTATTAAATCATTACCGCATTGTTTATGAGTCTTCAAGGTTGCGCGGTTGCGCGGCCCGGTCAAGTACCTTTGAATTGAATAGGTCAGGGGCACGCTAGTCTGCGTTCAATTTACCGTCGAAAGGAGTGAATAAATCTACTATTACCTCTACAGCTATTTAATAATACGGGATCGTGTTTTGTCATAGAAATATTCGAGCAAGTATACGCTTTCTTTGCCCGCCATTGAAATACAGCGTTTAAAAAGTCCCATCATTATCTAATATTCTGTACATCAAAGTAACCAAATACTTAAATCAATCTGCCTAGCATTTTCCCAACTATGTTTGGGTCGGCTTCCAGTCTAACCGATTTTTTCTTTCCCTAAAAACCTCTATGCTGAGGTATATTAAGTCTTTGGTTACTGTCGACAGCTCAGGTCGACAGATGTAAAAACTAAGTAACGCCATCTAACGAAAATGGTAGGAATTTATTTGACTTGCTGTCAGTACAACCCGTCTTACGAATTTTCGATCAGGTCACGTGGTCTGACGCGAGTTTAACATTGTTTACCCATCCCAAAAAAAGTACACAACGCCGCTAAAGAAGTATTCACTTCAAAAAAACAAATCAGTCCAGTCGTTCTCAAGTGAGGCGCTTCCCAACGAAAAGTATTTCATTTTTAAACATTCATAATTTTTGCAGAATTGCATTTATAAGCGAAGAGGCTGAAACATAGTTCAAAGGATTTTGGTTTCTTTTAATTCCGACCCGATACAAAAATAGAATCCGTGTCCTCGTGGTGGCACGTAAACATAATGAACTGACCTTGACCTTATAATCAACTTTGATAAAGCCAAAAAATACCAAATCAACCACCAACTACACAACCAAACGTATCAACAACCACTAAACCAACAATTTACAAAGTTGGCGGAGAAAATAACAGTTTTTCACACTGGTACAGAACCAATATTAAGGCGACGATAAGCTACTTTTAATGATTTTATATCAAACATTACGTCTAAACGAGTAGTGTTAATGATTTGGAAAAAATATATGTAAAATTAGAGCATTTTTTTAATAATATAATGTACGAATGTTTTAGATTATGTTTACATTACATAGTGAAATTAATTTGTAAAGTTGTGTCTAACGCGGATAAAAAACTGAGTATTACGCAAAAGCTAATACGCGTATTTTTCTGAAACCTTCACCATTTTAAGGGTAATTAAAATATTAATCTTTTAATATACGTGTTTTGTTAAAATAACTTTTGTCTTATGTACAATAAGTTAATAATGCGTCAAATTGGGGACAGCGCTCTTTGATGAGCGAGTCCTATTACTGGCTGGACGTACGACGCGTTGCGTGAGCTCAGTACAGAACATGCAATCTATCCACTCAAGGTCACTGACATGTATCTGCGTCTTAAAACTCTTCCTAGTTAAGGTCGAAATCCAAACGCACGCACGCACTTAGCCAAAGTTAAGGTCAAAAGCTCGCAATAACTTATGAATCTAAGGCCTTAGCATTGAACGAGTTTGATGACTGTTTTTAAATATTATAATGTTATCGTTTCCGCTAAATTATTAACATGAATGTTTTACATGCAACTTCTAAATTGTTTCCTATCAAAATTCCTTGACTCTGCCGGACGTCACTAGAAAAGTTTGTGTTTTTATTATCCTCGACTCGAATACGTTTTTGGTGATGTGCTCACCTGATTTTAAATCACCTTACCTTCCACATGCTGGAGTTTACTAAGTGCCCGCTCACTTGCACTAAAGAAGACCTAATGAACGCTGATGCCTCAACCAATGTGGCCACTTATTGGGCTAAAAAAATATGAAAAAAGTACCATCGACAAGAAAAAAAGAAGACGATATCTAGGTAATTTTTTTAAGTCAAACGCAGGTTATGAATGCGTTCACCGCATTCACCTTAATATAAATACTAATTTAGTTAACCTCAGTTTAATATTAATGTCACCTCTTCTTAGAAATGTCACGTCTGGGTATAATTTTAAGTCGCAGGTTACGAATGCGTTCACCGGATTCACCTATCTAATTTGAGTATAAATACTAATTTAGTATATTTAATTAACCTCAGTTTAATATAAAAGTCACCTCTTCTTAGAAATGTCACGTCTAGGTCGATCCTCGAATCCATTTTCTTAATATATTTAATCTTCTTTTCGTGTGGTTAGTGACTTACCTGGTGTCAGAGTTTTAAAGCCATCCAAGGGCCTCTGAATTGGCTTCACATGCCGTCGAGAATTATGTCTCAGGCATGCCGGTTTCCTCACGATGTTTTCCTTCACCGTGTTTGAAGCAAGTAATAATTATACAATAAGCACATGAATCCGAAGTCAGAGGTGCGTGCTTTGGGTTCGAATTCGAGACCTATGACTTGGTAGTCTGACGGTCACACGACCAGGACCCTGTTTAATAAAGCTGACAATTCGACATATATGTCAAAAAGTGACAAAATTGTAGAATTGTCGCGCTTAGGCTGTTTAATAAAAGTGACAAATATCTTAATAATCGACAGGTGATACCTTGACATATTTGTCATTTAAAAACGCGTTTAATAATTTATATTGCGAATTTTCCACCATGACAATTATGTCGCCTGTAAGTTTTATTAAACAGAAAAATTGTCAAATTGTCACTTTTTGTCATATGTCGGCCTTGTCGGATTGTCAGCTTTATTAAACAGGGCCCAGGCTATCACTGCTCCTAATGTAAAGTATTACCGGTCAAGTCCTGCAGGCACTAAATAGAGTCGGTTTCCGCGCGCTTCCTTTTAGCGTGGGTCAAATTATATCGCGATAAGCCGCGCGTAGCGGTACTCTAGGGATTTTTCCGCGCCTTTTTTTGCGGGACTTGACCTGACTTAAACTATTAAGTACCTACTATGTACTTTATGATTTAAATATTATATTATTCTATTTTATTTTATTGTATCGAACTATTGTACCTATCATCACATTTTTTTTATTATTAGGTATGTTGAATCTACAAAATGTTAACATCTCTATTTGATGTGTTTAATATTTGAGGGATTTGGTGCTGATAGCCGAAATACAGCCTTTCGCCTAATTCGGCTACAGATGTCTAATTAATTTGTAACAAGAAAATATAGCCTAGCCTAGCTAGACATGTGTATCATTGTAAACAATGATTGAAATAAACTTATTACTTATTTATTTAGATATATTTCATTCCCCGCCGCATATAACTTATGTCACCTCAACCTTAAAATATGTCACCTCCGCGAGCTTAGTACACATTCTTCAATTATTATTCCTACATCAAATACTTTAAATAAAATGTCGTATTGGACGATCTTCGTCAATACGAAAGTTGAAATAAAAATATACTACAATAGTATTTATAGAATTTGAGCCGGTGTCTCTAGACCTCCGTTATATTATTAAAAACCGGTTGTAACAGTTGATATCATTGAGTTATATAACTAGAGAAGCAAACCTCATTAAAATGTGTCAAAAAAGTGTAGCCACTATTTAAACGCGACGACGTAGCTTTGAAACCACTAAACATTTAAAAGTAAACATATATCTGTCTCACTCACACAAGTCGCAAGAATAATACCGACGCTTAGATTAGACAAAGACCGCAATATAAACATGCAATGGCAGTAACTGGCGGGATGGGGTTGCCTACCCATGCGAAATTTTGCCCAACTTTTTAAGCCATAAAAACGTTTAAAAAAACGGTAACGTTTTTTTAACGTAAAGTTAAATTATTTATAAAAACATTTGAATTATTGTATTTCCTATTGGATGTGTATTAGAGTCCGCGTATCACTGGTCAGTTTCGCTCAATCGTCAGTTTATTTAATTCGCCAGTTTCGTTGATTAGTCAGTTTCACTGATTCGTCAGTTTTGCCGATTAGACAGTTACGTTAACTTGACACTGTCAAGTTGACTGCGAACACTGGAAACTGTCAAGTTTCACAGTTTCCAGTGTTGTTTTCGTCGATTCGTCAGTTTGGTACACTTAAAGGAATACGTTAGAAGTTTATCACTAAAGAAAATAATTAAGACATTATCTTTTTGAATATTTTTTATTTATTAATTATTAATGAAATCATACTCCGCTATGTAACATTAGTTTTGTATACAATTGCCTTTTAGACTCTTTTTTATAAGTTTGAGTGAATAATTTGCTTTCATGATACAATCTTATTTATAAGTATTTATAAATAATGGCATTTATTAATAAAAGGGAATGATCCACTTGTATTGACGATAAATGATCTCCCGGGTGTATCGCAAATTCTTTTAGGATATACGGATTTTTTTAAGAGGGTTTGTCGTTCGGCATTTCATACAAACTTACAAGCCCTTATTTTTCGAAATGACTGAACCGATTTTAATGAAACTTCATACGCATATGCAAGATACAAAGGTCTAAAAACTTAGTTAAGAACATTTTCGAAATGTCTTATTTAAAAGCAGATAACTGGAAATCTCTGTTTCTATGGAAAATTAAAAATCGGTCTAATTTGGCTGTAACACTATTTTTCGTAAATGTTCCTAACTGATATGTTTCCTGTAATATGTGTGTACATCCACCCTCAACAAACGTCACGTAAGGCCGCAATACTGCTAAGGGTGTGATGATACATGAAAATATATGATAAGTTAAACGAGCCTACTAAGACCTACAAGCCTAACAGTCCCTACAACTCTAAGCCCTATAAGCCCTACAGCCCTAACCTATCATATACCTAGTATGTGATAAATAAATATATAAATAAGTTCAGGATGTCTGCACCATGCGACCTAAGGTTACAGACGGATAGTAGGCAGGATTCCAGGTTCGGGAAGGGTACACTCACTGCCAGTCCCGCAGACTCACGAGACTGATCAGAGATGGCTAAAGGTGTCTTGGCCACAGTGAGGGGTAATGAGACGAGAATATAAAATTCAAATCTGATTTATTTACAATATATTACTGCTTATATACTACTTTTTCTTAACACACACTAATGTAGAAAATCTTTGTATCCTATGCGTGTAAGATGCAACCAAATCAATATTTTAACTGGGCCGCGCGTAAGCCGGGCCGAATGCTGAGTCAATGTCCAAAGGTAACATTGAACAATGTGTATGTGTTCCTGTGATATGTTTTTAATTTTTCTTAGTCTTCCAGCCGATACATTTTTCAAACGGTGAATTATTTTCATCATTTTGTGCTTTCGCGGCGTTTCAGTTAGTTCGTCTATCTCTTCATCGGTTTCCACAGCATCCACATCCATATTTTCTTCTACTGAAAGCTCCACCTGCTCTTTAGAATAACGGTTGTCCTGAAAAATTTAAAAAAAATTGTAACCAAAGCAGCTTTTTACAATCTAAAAACTAAGTTGAAAAAAGCATCCAGTACACAATGTAGTTTGAATTCAATGGGAAGGCATTTTTTGTTGACCCTTACCATCACCAATAATTTAATAATATTAATTACCGCATAAAATTATTACTTACAATAAGCATTGGAATTGCTTCATTGGACAAATAAACACGGCCGCATTCGCTTTTTAGACCTATTCTGTCTTGTTCACGGAAGTGCTTTGAACAGAAATTACAGTAGGTTTTGTTGGTAGCCAGTCAGTCTCTTTTCTCAGCAATCGGATTATTTTCACCCATTTATCACGGCGTGCTTCATTTTTAGGCACCCTGCAACGGTATTTTTTTATATTAAAATCACTTATTCTATAAATTAAAAACTCCCACAAATGTGGGAAACTAAAACTAAGTTTTTAGTGGTAACACTGACCCTAATTTAAAAAATTCTACATTTAATTTATTTTATTGCGTTTTTAAGTTGATATAAACACAAACTAAATAAACTTACGTGTGGAAAGTAATTCCGGTTAATTTATTGTGTTTTTGTGATCTTGAACCGCACGCATTTATCCATTTTGGCGATATTTTTTGTCGCGTGTCACTCGGTTCACTTCGTTTGGCGCCACACAGACCACTGAACTGACGTTAGCTACTCTATTGGCTGTGGCCTTATGTCCAGTGACAACGCCTTGGCGCGGTAATTACTAATCTAGTGTAACATATATATCAATGGTTGATATGGTCATTTAATGGAATTCTCTATGGTGTACAATAAAATTATTTATGCTAGACCACATTCTATTTTGCTTTTATCAACATCAAAGGTTAATGAAATTTTAAGAGCTTCAGAGTATTGCTTGTAATTCTTCTAAAATTATCTCTGTAACTATAGAATTTATTTTTGACGAATACGACGACAAAACGAATACCAAAATGAATTAAGGGCTCCATAGAAAAAAGTTTCACAAATGAAATCCTGCTGATTTCATTTGTGAAACTTTTTTCTATGGAGCCCTTTTAGACAGGTGTGGCGATAATATCAATGGGTAGTTATTCATAGATACCCATTTATGAATAACTACTCTGTGACCAACAAACTGACAGTTTGGTTGGGATTTTCGCAATAACTCGATTTGTAAAAAAAAGACGTGTGGCACTCGGAGACTACCGCGGTAAAGCTATTGCATAGCTGTTTTTATCAACTTATGCAATTATAATACAACCAATGCCACCTAGAGGTGAGTTGCTGAACTAAAGAGACAGGGGTGTTAGGTATTTTCGTTACGAAATTTCTGGATTCAGTCTCCACGCTCAAGGCCCGCGATAGAAGCTATGCAATAGCTTAAAAACAATATAGGATGCAGCTGAATACTTGTATTTTACATGGAGCGACTGCCTATCTGACCTCCACAACCCAGTGACTGGGTAATACGATACCTCTTGGTAAGACTGATTGTTATACTTGCAGACTTCTGACTACCCGTTAAGACTGTCAAAGATCCACGAATGACAGCCGGAACGCGGCTTAACGTGCTTTCCGAGGCACGGAGGAGTCTCGGTATGTAAAGATGGTCTCCCATTCACGGACCAACCCCGGCAAGCGTAGCTTAACCTGATGGATCGAACCGTGCGACTGCTATTAGCTAGCCTCTTTATTCATAATTTTAATTATTGATTAATAATTAAGATTATTGATAATTATTAATACCTAATTAAGATTTTTGATAATTATTAATAATTAAGATTGTTTTTAGAAAACTTAATAATTAAAAATAAATAAAAACATACCTTATTTGATTCAAAATATTATCATCCAATAACTCCAAATATGATCAAAATAGAGTTCTTGAAAAAATACAAAAAGTTTTTTACACTTTCATTCACACACGGGAAAAACCTTTTTAAAACAGTCTCTGTTTAAAAAAAAAACAAAAAAGGTTCTCGATTTGAATTTCGCTCGCGTTTCGAAATAAGAACAATGTACGGACGTGTGTTACGCGACACGCATGCGCTCAACTAGCGGACCAAGTTTAAGGACAACGCGGTGTCTGCGACTGACCGCGGTCATTATGCGAGATACAGGCAGTATTTCAATTAAAAATGACTAGTTCTTGCCAGTGGTTTCGCTTGCGTTAAGGTCGGAAATTATCCCATGGGAACGTACTACTTATTTGTTACTCAATTACGCAAAAACAGCTGAACGTATTTGGAAGAAATTTGGCACACAGATAGTTTATAACCTTGATTAACACATAGGGTACTTTTTATTTCAGTAAATAACATGACATGACGCAGACAAAGTCGCGGGCAGAAGCTAATGATGAATAAATTATCAAATTCACAAACAAATATCCAAACATACAGACTTTATAATATTATTGTAGGATTTAACACATTAATTTTTCACATGACAGGAAACATGACATGTCATGTGAAATATATTATAATACAACACTATGACATAATAATATTATAAAATAACACATTATAATATTATTAAAGTAGTATTTATTTTTTATTTGACGCCTTTTTTGTATCTCGTAATTGCTTAAACATAACATCACACCGGAGTACATTTTTTTTGTACCTAATATGCGTTTAGTTTAAGCAGAATAAACCATTTTCAATTCCATTTTCCATGTATGTGCCAAAATTACCCCAAATACATAAAAAATATGCAGGAGTCATAAAAATATAACTTGTATACACCCGCTAATCGGCAGCCGCCCGCGCCCTTGAACCCGGTAAAATTCCACATTGAAAAAAAAACAAACAATTTTTTTTTACTTTTTTCTTTATAAACTCTCATTATGATATGAACATCCTCACGGATCGGAGAGGGTTTTTATTACATTTTGTATTTACATTTTTATATTCGATAAATCCTATTAAAAGGGTTTATTCTGAAAGTTTGCAACGTCGCAATTAAATGTCAAATATTTCGCTGTTTTGATTAATTTGATAATATTTCTGTATGGAAATAAAATAACTGGCTAACTAGCGAACTAGAATATTGATTATGAAATGCAACAATTAATATCGTAACTCTGAATAGTTAGTTTTAGATGTAAACAAAGTATTTGGAAACTTTCCAAATGCCGTTTATAATTTTTTTTTCATGTACTAACACCTAAAACGGGTACAACATCAAATCAAATTCAATGTTATAATTGCAATTAATTATTGAAATTATTTAGTTAGTTAGCCACATTTCTTATTTCCAAATTAATCAAAACAGGTAACTATTTGACAGCTATTTACGACGTTGCCAACTTTTAGGATGCGCCCTCTACGGAGTGTTGGGTTTTCGACTAAGACATTAAGTACATCATTGTCATGGGACATCCTCGGAGTTATCATCCGTCCAGATTTGCTTGTACATAACCGATATTTGGCCCGCCGTCCGGGTTTTGTCCGGTGTTGTCATTTGTCCAAACTTTGACTAAAGGTACAAGCCCATAGCCGACTGCAGGCAGCAGCAGCAGACGACGTGTCGCCACGACACTACTGTTTTTTATGTATTTCTATGAAATACCTTCCGTAGCTAGCGAATTGTACCTTAAAGTGAAATGAATACTGAGATTTATAAGATTTAGAGGCACATGGGCGGCTTTAAAACTCTGACACCAGAAAACCAATTCTCGTACCTACCTAAAAAACGTTTACATTCTAGTCGCAATCTGTCAAACTTGTCAAAAATGCTGGTAAATTGATTGTATTTTTGACAGATTGCGAATGAGATGCGAATGCGAACGTTTTTTTAAAATTACGGGAATTGCCCTTCTGGTTAGTCACTAAGCACACGAATATAAAAGATTTAAAAGTAAAATGTTCGGACTTTTATGTCAGCTTTATGTCAGGAATTTACAAAATGGTAACCCTACTCGGGTTACGAAGGTTGAGGTTCTAATTATGTATGCGAGATGCAGATGCATACAAAAAAGAAAAACCAACCAATGATGTTATGTTAAAAATATATGATCATACAAACATCGTAAGAGATACACCAGGAAAGAAAAAAAATAAAAAACTGCTACTCAAGCGTGAGGCAAGTGCCTTGCTCGTCGTGTTCCGTAGGTACACCGTACACCTAATCTATAATAATAAAAATGAAAGGTCAGTGGCTCGACTTAGGGGTGGATTTTTTTCTAAGTCCCATTTTTGGAACGAAGTTCCCTTTCGCGCGTTGCGAAAGGGGGCTAGACGGAAAAAATTGGGACCAAAAGTTGTAACGACACTTTTTATTTTTTATTATAACGCCATCTGTGAGCGACCACAGATACTAATTAGTGGCATGCCTTTGTGAGGTTCATTCCATAACTTCGTTCCATCCGGCCCCCCAATTACGTAATGCACGATCAATTTTAAATTGAAATCAATTGAAAAATATTGCTAGTCCATCCATTGCTTTCATAAATTCGACAAAAAAAATTGAGCAGATTTTTTTTTCGAACTTATGAATCAATGGATTAGCAATTTGTTTCAATTTATTTCAATTTAAAATTGATCGTGCATTACGTAATTTGGGTACAGGTCACGTGTCAGGCTGACGCGGTGTCCTGACTAGAGTTTAACATTTTTAACCCATCCCAAAAAAAGTGCACAACGCCGCTGAATAAGTGTTCACTTCAAAAATATATTTAGTTACCCCTTCAGAGAAGTCATTATCCTTATCAATGCTAACTATTAGCTGACCAGACAGACGTTGTCCTGTTCAAATTTCAATAATTTATACAAAATTGCCATAGAGAAAAAAATACATTACAGTTCTCAGCAGTAGTGCTTGCGACCACTAGACGAACGAGACAGTCATTCAGAGGGGCAATTCCCGTAATTTTTAAGAACGTTCGCATTCGCATCTCATTCGCAATCTGTCAAAAATACAATCAATTTACCAACATTTTTGACAAGTTTGACAGATTGCGACTTGAATGTGAACGTTTTTAAGTACGAGAGTTCAATTTAAAATTGATCGTGCATTACGTAATTAGGGGGCTGATCGAAAATTCGTTAGAAGGATCCCGAGTAGAATTTGTTGACAGCGCACTATGTTTTATTTTTTCGGAATTGTTTAATGGAGCTACAGCTTTCGTTCTTGTACTGTCAGCAAGCCACATAAATTCCTGATATTTTTGTTAGATGACGTTACTTAGTTTTCACTTCCATCGGCAGTCTCCAAAGACTGCCCCTCATGTTTTTTTTTTCGTTCTTCTCCTTTTGAATCTATTTCCTGGTCATCTGACTAACTCCATATATGTCATGTAAATGGTCTAATTGATATTATACATATACCTTGACATTAACAATAGCTTGACCTTAATACGAATACAAAAAATTAAATCTTATATCCATTTTTTAACCATTGCTAGATGTCAAATTTTAAAATATCATCAAATACAAAATTTGTATTTCCGTATGTATACAATAAAATGTATAATGTAGTTGTGGTTACACATTTTATTTTATGAATTAATTATATTTTTGTTACCGCCTTATATCGCTAAGAAAGAAATTATATTTATTTTTTTCATTTTTTTTTTGTTTTTTTTTTTGCGTGTATAGATCCTCATGTATGTCCTCCGCCCTGGGTTGAGCATTGGGGTCTGTCCGACTCTTACAGACTAAATCCACACTTGTTCTTCAACTACATACAATGGTCAGAGTCCTGGAGCATTTGCGCAGTTCGTCACGCTCCCCAGGATGATGATGTACATACCTACGTATATTTTTGAACTTTTATTTGGACAAGCATTTGCAAGATTAGTGTCAGACGGAACGCTAAAAAGAAACACAAAAAAAAAAGATTTTATAAAAAAATATACTGCGTTTTGGTTGGCATTTACCTACAACCAAGGTAAGCATGTGGAATGAATATTAAACTTAAAATATCTGATTAAATTATCCTAAATTCTTTGTTTGACAAGAAATAAAGTACCTACCTATTATCTTATTTTATTAGTTTGTTTTATGCCCTTAATTAAATTGATGGTTGGGTCTTCTGGACTGCATAGTCCACTGTAGCTTCTGCCCGCGACTTTGTTCGCGTATTTTTAGTCCTAACTTTAGTCCTGGTAGTAGGTAGCCTACTTGGTTAGTCGTAATACGTATGTGGGTAAATACCTAGTACAATAATTTTCTTCTTTTCCAAAGCTCTCCAGCCCAAACTTCTGCCCACCGCAATAAGCAGTTTTTGTACGACGAATAGCAGCGCGGCTTCTGAAGAAGACATAGGAACAGCTAAATGTAACACAGCACAGCAGCGATATAGAAAAGAGCCGAGAAAGCAGCATTACCCCATCTCAAGATAACCGGGGAAGATCGACTTGACCCAACATAACGGCGACGTCGTGAAAAGATGCCCATCCATAGATAAATAACACCCGTCTCTCCACTATTCCAATGCCTACTCTAGGATGCATATCCAGTACGGCTCGCAATTCCTTCCTTATCCTAAGTGCACGTCGTCCTTACCATTACCGCGCCCCCCAGTCTACTCCTTGATATGCAATGGCTTTTGAAGTCCAATGAAACATGAGGCTTCATGGGCTAGTGCAAATCTTGGGGTTCATTCGTATTATCGAGTCTGGTTAAATCACGCTGGGATCGGTGCATTTCATTCAATCATTCATATCTTCTTCAAAAATGTACGAACTATTCTTACGAGACAGTTCTATACGAAAATATCCTAACTAATGATAATAAAATTATAAATGCGAAAGTGAGTTTGTTTGTTTGTTTGTTACAATTTCACGCTGAAACGGCTGAACGGATTTGAATGAAATTTGGCACATGATTAGACCATGACCTTAGTAGAATACTTAAACATAAATCGACTGTCGCAACAAACACTATCGAAACTGCAAATAATCGATTTTTGCTTTTTTACATAATTGAAAAGAGAATTTAAAACTACGTCGAATACACCAAAAATTATAATTAAAAAGTCGTTATTAAAGAAGTTTTTAATTGAACAAAACCGATACAGAACATGTTGCGCGACGAACATCCTTGGAAGTGGTACTTACAATGATGTTCCGTGCAAGCGTCCCGAACCTACCAGAACCGTCAGAAGTTGTACTAATTTGCTAAATAATGGTAGTTTAAGTAAAGACACTTTCCTGCGTATTTTGAATGTACTTGTTACAGCAATACCGTGTTGTTTTACTTGAAATAATATAGTGGTTTTACTGTATTATTAGGACACGAGCCCGTAATTCGAGGATATAAAGTAACATAATTGAAAGTGGTAGTTTCGATAATGTTCAATAATTGTGATGATAAATATATCTGCATATTTATCGAAAGTGGTAGTTTCGATAATATTCTTATAGTTTTGATATTTCTGACTATCGAAACTGTCACTTTCGATGTTTTTTTGGTTAGTAAATATATTGAATCTACCACTTTCGATAAAATTTTGGCTATTATAAGCGTAAAACATTATCGAAAGTGAAATATTTAGAAAAGTATATGAAATATGAAATTTGTTGTCAAGGAAAAAAAAACTGTATAAAATTTACTATTTATTCTATACATAATTTTATTGAAGTAAATAATACGAATTATTCTACATCGAATTAAAACTTTAAACTCCTCTCCTTTAAAGTACGTGATTTGAAGTTTCGATAGTGTTTGTTGCGGCAGTCGAAATATACTTATAGGATACAGTGCACAAGAACTGCAGAGGGCAATCTGGTGACCCAGTGGTCATCGCCCCGACTTACGTGTCGTGGGTTGGAAGTCAGACAGGCACTTTCACCATCATAATCTTCTAGGCGAAAGACGTCCACTGCTGGACATAGGCCTCCCCCAAGCACGTCTCAAATCCAGCGGATTCCTGCGGCCATCACCATGTCATCGGTCCAACTTGAGAAGGACTTTCCAACGCGATCGGTTCCGGTACGCGGTCGCCACTCCAGAACTTTTCGGCCCCATCGCCCATCTATTACTTAAGTTTGGCAATTCTTCGGGCTATGTCGGTTATCTTGGTTTTCCTACGGATTTCTTCATTTCTGATTCGATCACGTAAGGAAACTCCAAGCATAGCCCTCTCCATTGCCCTTTGGGTCGCTCGTTTCAGTGCCATAGATCATCACCGGCAACTGGCATTGGTAAAAACTTTCGTCTTGAGACGAGAAGATAGTATGCTGATTCCCGAACGCCCGACGCCCAGCCGAGTCGGATTCGACGATTGACCTCTTTCTTGAAGTTGAGTAGGCTAACTGGACAATTTGTTCTAGGTAAACATAATCGTCCACAACTCCGAGTGTAGAGTCTCGGAGACAGGCACTTTACTTTGTGTAATTTATTTTGTCAACACTGTTCTCAAAATCTGTGTAATCTGTGTGTCTGTGCTTTACGTACACACATCAAAAAAAGTTTGCGATCAGTTTGAAAAATTGATATCTTTTTTGTTACGGTAGATTATATTATAATTTCTTCTTCTTTTTAGATTATTTTAGGCAGCGTATTTCTATTTAATAAAAAATATAAAGTAAACTCTTTTCTTGATAAAGAAAATATTAAAAATATTTCAGCTTTTGCTAGCGATCACAATTTTTTTTTTATGTGTGTATGTATTATCTTTACCTAAACATTTAAACTAAACATTTCTTAGGCTGACCTATCCAGTCAGCCTAAAAAAGATGTTTGTAGATTAGGATCTACAGATAACTAACTAGTCAGGTAGTTAGAGGTACATACAAACTTGTTTCTTGATTAATATTGACGAACAAACAGCGTACTATTAGTATAATTCATTACTAGTCATTTGTTAATTTGTTTGACTAGCGTTTTCAAGCACGACTGCTGAATTGCTGATGGTGGTCAAGAGATTGTGGGATCGATTCCCAAGTGGGGTTAAAATGTTTTCGGGTTTTTTTCATTTCTTAGTGAAACGGAATTTGCAGCTGGATGTGGACCTAATGACCGTTAATTGGAAAACAAATTAGGTCAATTGAATCTAATTTACCAAGCACAATTTAATACTAGGTCAGTAAACCAACCTTAGCCGCTTATTTACAACCATTTCCAAGTCTGAATATCAAAATGAAACTAACTAAGCTAACTAGATGACACTTCCAGTTTATAACCTATACCTACTTATCTATATCTATGTCGTAGGATGATTTGAGCATTCGAATTTTCGCAAAAACCCTAGGGACATTGCAAAAACTCGGATAATTTGAAAATGGTGAAAACATTTCTACGAGCAACTTGGAAGTAGCGCTCGCCGGACATATTATGCGGGTGAAACCGCGGGGCGCAGCTATCCTAACTAATATTGTAAATGAAAAACATTACCCTCCTTCTGGGGCAGTCGGGTAAAAAGTGAGTTTGTTTGTTTGTTACGATTACACGCTAGAACGACTGAACAGATTTGGATGAAATTTGGCACATCGGTAGACCATGACCTGGGTTAGGCCATAGGATACTTTTTGTCCCGGTAGTTTGTTATAATTTGTTTGATTTATGTTATTTTTTGTTTAAATTATGTTTGATAATTTCCGAACTCCATGCGGGCGAATCCGCAGGCATATGCTATATTTAAGTAAAGTATTAATGTATTATGCACATAAACCTTCTGGTATAAAAGTAATTAACAAACGACTAGTAATGAATTATACTAACAGTACGTTGTTTGACAGTCAATATTAATCAAGAAACAAGTTTATAATGTACCTAGCTGGCTAACTGCCTGAGTAGGTCCCTACAGATTCGGTATAGCCAGCCTCAAAAATTGTACAGACCTACAAATCGACAATAATTCATTGAATCATCTCAACAAGGTGTTCCATATGGTATCAAAGTGTTGTTTTTTTTTTTTTTAATTTAAAGATTTTATGGAACCTCCTGATTTTAAAATAATATTCATAATTTCAAAAATTTGTATTGTGATTTTATTTATCTGAATAATTTACCGACTTCCGATATCTATGTTATAATTTTATTAGTTCAAATTCAAATTTATATATTGGTGTGATTGTTACATTTTACATGACATCTTAATATCCTCAAAAAAAAACTACCTTAAGGCGCCAAGGTAGCCCGCGATATTCAAATTTTCTTACGTTTTTTGCAATTTGCAGGTCAGTATCAGGTTGCGTGTTGATCTAAATATGATTCGCGGCAGTATCAAATGTTTATTTATAGAATTATAGGTAATCATAAAAGTCATCAATACAACTCTCTAAGTTCATGTAACTGTATTGAATGACTAATTCATGAAATCATGACATTTGGCATTTTTGCTAACTTAAGGAGTTGTATTGCTAATTCTAATGATTATAATTCTGTAAAGCCATATTTGTTACGGTCGCGAATCATATTTTAATCAACATACAACCTGACACTAAGCTGCAAATTGCAGAAAACGAAATAAAAAATGAATTTCGCGGGCTACCTTAGCGCATCCCCCTTAAAGGTGGACCCTCTTTCAGATATCATCATTCTCCTGCCCATCCCAATTTTATTTGTGGTCGGCGCAACATGTCCCTTTTTCCATACTTCTCTATTAGTCGTCATTTCAATAGTTACCCCCTTTCTAGCCATATCATCTTTCACACAGTCCATCCATCGTTTCTTTGGTCTTCCCCTACTCTTAAAGCCATCGACATTCATACTCAAAACTTTCTTCACGACATTTTCCTCATTCCTCCGCATCACATGCCCATACCATAACAACCGATTTCCGCACAACTTTTCGGTCACCGGTGCTACTTTCAGACTTCCTCTTATGTACTCATTTCTTACTATATCCATTCGTGTAACACCACACATCCCTCTTAGCATTCTCATCTCAGCTGCATGCAATTGCCTTTCATTCATCCCTTTGGTGGCCCAACATTCTGATCCATATAAGACAGCAGGTCTAACCATTGTTTTATAAATCTTCCCCTTAAGTTTAAGGGGAATGCGGGAGTCGCAGATTGTTCCCGTGACCTGCTGCCATTTCATCCATCCAGTGTTAATTCTGTGCTTAACCGCCCGATCGCCGATCTATGTCGCCATCGCTTTGCACGAGTGAACCGAGATACCGAAAGTCGGAGCAGACTGGCAGAAGCGTGCCATCAAGCGCTATGGCTCCAGAACTAGAGAGACCGCCGAAATCGCAGAACATATGTTCAGTTTTGGTTGTGCTGATTTTCAAGCCAACACTCTCAAGCTTCTGCTGCCATTTTTCCAATCTGCTCTGGATCTCAGGTTCATCCTCACCGACAAGAACAATGTCATCGGCAAACAGCATGCACCAGGGTGCCTCTTCCTGCAGGTCCGACGTCAGGGCGTCTATAATCAACAAGAAAAGGTAAGGACTTAAAGCCGACCCTTGGTGCAAGCCTACAGCCACACTGAACTCATCGGTATTGCCAGCAGCCGACCGAACGTACGTACGAGATTGGCTGTACATAGCATGAATTAACTCTACATACTTCCCGGGCAAACCTTTCTCTTTCAAGGCCCACCACAACACATCCCGAGGTACCCTATCATACGCTTTCTCCAGATCAATGAACACCATGTGCAAGTTCTTGTGTGCACGTTTGTGCTTCTCACACAATTGGCGGAGTGCAAAGGTGGCGTCCATTGTTCCTCGACCTGGCATAAACCCAAACTGGTTTGGGGTAATCTCACTCTCCTCTCTCAGTCTTTTCTCTATTACTTTCTCCCATACCTTCATACTATGTGACATGAGCTTTATCCCTCGATAGTTGTTGCAGTCTTGTACATCACCTTTATTCTTGAAGATGGGCACTAGCGAACTATTGCACCATTCTTGTGGGATTCTCCCCCCTTCATGCAAAAACTTATTAAAGAATAAAGTCAGCCACATACATCCATCTTCTTTTAAACACTTCCATACTTCTACTGGTATATCATCTGGGCCTCTTTCAGATAATTAGTAATTAATATAAAAAAGAATAATATAAAATAGAATGATTGTGATATGTATTTGAATATTGACTAACATAATTCTAACAAAAATATGGATCGGATAAATAATAAATGAAGTACCCAATGTGTAATATTTATTTATTTTATTTACTTATTAAAACTTTATGCACAAGTACAAAAATACTGTACAAAAGCGGACTTAATGCCTTCCTGAGGCTTTTTCTACCAGTCAACATTGCAGATAAAAAACATGGCAGGTGCAACATAATTGATACTTAGATAACTCGAAAAAGAATACATACTAATACATAGATACATACATATAAACAAATAAACTTAGTCAGGAGAAATAAATAACGATAGGTAGAGGAGAAAACGAATTCAGCAAATTAGCGCTGGGATGATTCTGCCAACTTTTTATGAATATGTTCATGTGCCTTCACTTTAAAAGATAACCGACTGGTAGCCGTCCTGGGGCCTACCACCACCTCTAAAAGCAGTATTATTTTAATATTACTTTAGTGTGGGAAAGAGATGAAGCTCTACAGGACGTATAGCACCATCTCTTTCCCCCACTGAAGTAAGATTAAAATAATACTGCTTTTAGTGGTTGTGGTAGGCCCCCTGATGTTCAGAGAGAGCGCATTCCAAAGAAAGATAGCCTGGACGAAGAAAGAAGAGCGAAAGAAACCAGAGCGGTGAGAAGGACGTTTACGACCGACAAAGTTGTTTAAAACGCTTGCTACGCGGTCGCCAACCGCGTCTCGACAGAGGTGACCTTGTGGCAAAGTTGTTTCAACATTTGGTCGTAAACCATCATCTACACGGTTGTAAACCACCAAGATCACCTCTGTCGGGACGCTGTTAGCAACCGTGTAGCAGACGTTTTATTATTTCGCCACGAGATTGTAGTCAATTAAATGAAATCTTGTCATATTTTTGAGTCTGTACAGATAAACTTGACCGCTCGAAATTCGCAACCTTTGATCTCGTGTTATTCAATAAATTAGTGAGAAATAAAGTAAAGAAACTCAACGATCCTGACTACCGTTAGAGACAGCTAATATTACTGTTAGTCTGCCTACTCGATGACGTTATTATTATGCATGAACAAATAACAGGAATGTGGCTTAGAATATTTTAAGTGCGATTTGACATTATAATATTGAAACAGGTACTAGCAGTGCCCCCGGTTATGCATAGGTTCTTCTCAAGTTACCTATAAGAGCACTAGAAAACAGAATAAACAGAAAGAGAGACAAATCGAAAATGCAATTTTACCCGACTACGGCACAGCCAAAGGAGGTTTATGATTTTAACAGGCTATGTGTATATTCATCTGTTTTCTCATGACTCTTAAACACCTAGTCTTCTTTTGACAAACGGGGTGTCATTGACAAACGGGGACAAACATTGGAAGCGTAATGTTGTTCCGCGTGTTCATATGACGTCACATAAAATCCAACATGGCGGCTTATAGCTGACGTAAGAGGTTTCGGGGATTCTTTTTTAATTATTGTATCATACATAATTATCATGTGTATGTAGATATCTAATAAAATGAGGTTTTAAAGAGTACTTTGTGAAAATATATTGGTGATCTATAATTATCTCTTTTTTTTTACCTGTGTTATAATTATGTTGTGCTATGTGCCTTTTTGTCTATGCTAAATAAATGTATTTTCTTTCTTTCTTATTATTAATACATATCCCAAATAAAAAATAAAACAATTATTCACGTAATCAAATCTTATTCAAACAATTTCAGAGAAAATCCTCCTTGATTTTTCGCCGAATTCATTCCATAAGTGCTCCGTTTCGCCAATTTTGCCACAAAGCTCTAAAACCAAAGAATATATTGGCACCACAAGCTCTGTTTATATCAAAACAAGTAAAAGTTTTTAATAAAGAAAATACCGGTTTACTGCATTTTTATGTCTTAATTTCGTTGATGTGGGGAATTTTATATTACAGAGGAAATGTTTTTCTATTTTACATGTATTTTTATTTAATTTGCTGTTTAAATAACTGTCAAAGAATAGTTTTAAAATTCAACGAGATTTATAAAAATCTATATTACAATAAATTTGGAACACAAAACGGGCCAAAACGGACCTAAAATCCTACTATTATACGTACTCAATCAAGCAAAAACGGCTGAACGGATTTGGATGAAATTTGGCACACATAGGCACCTTTTTATCCCGATCCCGTTCGATAAAAAGATCGGGATAAAAAGGAAATTTCCGAACGCCACGCGGGCGAAGCCGCGGGCGAAAGCTAGTAGGTAATAAATAAGGCTAAGAACTCACGGCGCGGTTTTCACCCGCGCCCGCCGCGGTCGCGGATCTGCGGTTTTATTTCAAAACTCACAAGACCGGTGATTTGCGCGGGCAGGCTAAGGTTAATTTTCAGCCGCGCCCGCCGCGGTCATAAACCGCGTCGTGAAAATTAATATTTAAATTTCCATGTACCTACTACGTGTTCGTACGAGTGTTTGCGGTGCCGCCACCGCGGCGGGCGCGGGTGGAAATCGCTCCGTGAGTTCTTAGCCTAAACGCAGCCGTCACGGTTGAGATTATCACCCGCAAACTTGGCGGGCGATAATCGCAAGACGGGCGGTTGCAAGACGGGCGCAAATAATGGCGTCGGATTTCTGTACCCCCGCCCCGCCGGCTACTGCGGTCGTCCGCCAGAGCCGGCGGGTGACCGCCGCCCGCGCGATTCTACAAGTTGCCCGCCGGTGCCGCGGGACCCGCAAATAACCGCGCGCGACGCGGGTGAAAAACGCGTCGTGAAATGTGCTCATACTTTTTGCATATAAATCTACATCCTACAGAAGCTGCGGGCCCGCAACCGCGGCGGGCGCGGCATGGGCCAAAAAGGATTAAAATGTGGGGCGAACCCCGAATATCAAATGAGAGATTAAGTACTTACTTTAATTTTAGTACCTGCCTAAATTAAAGTATTTAGAGAAATGGATTACTTACATAAAATCGTTTTATCTTTTGTAATCCAAAACCAGCTATCAACACATTTTCGTAATCGATTCCGATTAATTTGTTTCATTTTGATAGTTCAGTAATATTCATTGCGTTATCTAGTTACGTTGTTGAACAGTTCTCTTTTTCGAACTTTTGAAGCAATGGATTATTAGCAATCTGTTTCAAAATTATTCGGATTCTGATTGATCGTGTATTACGTAATTAGGGTACAGTTCTACAAGCATAAATGCAAAGACGCCTATGTTTAAGTTCGAGAGAATATTGATATTTATATCCATCAAATTTTAAAACATTGTAACTTTATTACAAAGTTGACGGGTGCAAGAATTTAATGAAAAACTTAATAATTTACGTACCTAAATCAAGATTGAAGATGAAAAGATGAAAAACCGACAGAATGGTGCATTCTATAGCAGAACCCGAGGTTTATTAAAATCTTATGCACGTTATGCGGGTCCTGTATGAAATCTTTTTTAGAGATCAATATTTGTACAGAGACTTGTATCAACAAAGGGATTTAATAATGTTAAAGCACTCAGTGTACATTCAAACGCTCTTAAAATTAAAAAAAATCGTTTCACTTAAAGAATATTAACTTAGTTTTATTTAAAACGTGTTCTTAGCATATTCATATCAGGGGCGAAACATTTTTGGTTAATTTTTTTGCCGCACGGGTCGATCCATCAGGTTAATCTATGCTTGCCGGGGTTGGTCCGTGGATGGGTGACCCTCTTTACATAAAGAGACTCCTCCGTGCCTCAGAAAGCACGCCTTTAGTCCCAGGCTTTCGTAGATCTTTGACAGTCGTTATATACGGGTCGTCAAAAGCCCGAAATTCTGACAACCAGTCTTACCAAGGGGAATCGTATTACTCAGTTACGGTTACGGGGTTGTGGTCGTCAGATAGGCAGCTCCATGCAAAATACTGGTATTCAGCTGCATCTGGTTAGACTGGAAGCCGACCTCAACATAGTTGGGAAAAGGCTAGGCAGATTAACTAATGCTTCTCGCAAAAAATGTAACCAAAATTTGAAAAAAAATGGATAATTGTCTATGTCGATTCAAAAATCGTTCGAATTTACGTAAGGTTATCGTTCCGTGTTCGTAGTAGGACCGCCTATTATAAAATTTATAGTAACAATAGTAACCTCTCCCTCATTTCACCACTTGGGTACTAACCCCAGAAATATTCGCACTTCATAACCAATCTGGTTTTAATGATTGGAGCGGCTGCATAAGAAGACGCCGACTGTTAGGAGACGAGCCTAATTACCTAAGTACCACAAACCAGGAACAAATCCAGACTTCAGAGAGCTACCTGATAAGTACCCAGTTTCTGAATTGAGAATTTGAATTTGCGACTCTCAACTCAGAAATTATACCTACTTTAGCATTACTTATTACTTCAGGTGATTCCTATAATGAAGCCCGCGAAATTCAACCAGTCTATTTGAGAATATGAAGTTCTCAACTTCATATTCTCAAATAGATGACAAGTTATCAACTTCATATTCTCAAATCTATGACAAGTTCTCGACTTCATATTCTCAAATCAGAAACCTGCGTAACACACGATCAATCATAATCTGAATCATTTTGAAGGAAAGGCTAATCCATTGGTTCATAATTTTCGAAAAATTTGTCTGATCAACAACGTAAATAACGCAATGAATAAAAATTAAACAGATTGTGAGTGATCTTGTGTTACGCAATTAGGATGCTTGTACAAGAAAACCCAAAAATATTTTGCCCGGATAGAACCAGAAGCTCAGACTCGGCAGTTTTGCTTGCGACCACTAAACCTACGAGGTAGCAAACTATATCATTCACTCTCACTACATTATTTACAAATCACGAAACCTTCTTATAAATAGTGCTGTTCCTGTGACCCTATGACTCATTCACTGCTGTCCATTCACTCAAAGTGCCTGAACATAAAACCTACATAGTTTTGCCCGCGGCTTCACTCACAAAAATTTGCTTGCTCGAATTTCCCAAGAGCACCATATGTTTTTTCTAGGATAAAAGGATGTGCCGCGTCCTTAGACTCAACATACATAATTCAGACAATTCTCTAAATCCGTGGTACTGTAGAAGGGTGTCAAAACCAACATACTTGTGTAAGTACTCCTTTTTTACGGCTGTAAGGGTTTCTGCCAACTTGTATTTACATAACTTAGCTTGGGAGTACTTCGAACTGACATGTTCTATTAAACTAGTATAGAATCAATAAATCTACCTAGCCTTTTCCCAACTATGTCGGGGTCGCTTCCAGTCTAACCGGATGCAACTAAATACCAGTATTTTACATGGAGCGACTGCCTATCTGACCTCCACAACCCAGTGACTGGGTAATACGATAAACCTTGGTAAGACTGGTGTCAGACTTTCGGGTTTCTGACGACTCATAATGACTGTCAAAAATCCACGAATGACAGCCGGGACCTTCCGAGGCACGGAGGAGTCTCGGTATGTAAAGATGGTCACGCATCCACTGACCAACCCCGGCAAGCGTAACTTAACCTGATGGATCGACCCGTGCGGCTGTTATTACTTACCCACGAGCTCCTCCGAGCTTATGTTTTATTAAAGAATAAAAGTCCCTAAATCAATAAAAAAAACAATTAAAAAAACTGATTTATTTTACCTACTAAGCACGCCACACTTGGCAGAATGTGATGATACCATTGACTAATCTTAAGACCATAATAATCTACCATATTCTGACAAATAAATGATTATGATTATAAGCTCATACTCAATGCTGCCCAGGGGCATGTAACCCCCATATTTTCCTGAACATTCATGGAAAATTATTTATTTATTTATTTATTTATTTATTTATTTATTTATTTATTTATTACAGCATGGAAGACTTACAGCTAAAAATAACAGTAAAAAAGGAAACAATAGTCCACAGAAAGCCAATTACAAGTCTTCGCGTTTAGACTTATGATAGAATTTGTGTTGTGAACATTCAAGCAGTAACATATTACTATAAACTATACCCTCTCAACGGTCAAGCCCCCCTCAGCGCCATCACGCGGATCTGTCAAAGCGCATCTGTTACCCCTCAGGGGACCACCCAGAAGCGTGACCACTTGAGATTAAAACTACGATATCTCTAAAGTTTTGTATGGGAGCTGATTATACCACTTACACCGTTGGAATCAGTATAAAAAAAGCTAACACAATAGAAATGGATAGCTAAATGTTTTTTTTCGTAATATATTGTTAATTTTAATGTAAAGTCGCGAGAAGGGGGTTTTTTCCCCATTAGCGTCAAAAAGATTTTTTTTGAAAAAAAGTGAAAACGAAAATTGCAATAATTATTTTTTTTTTTTATTGATACACTATTGTACATTAATAAATTAAATAAAACCCCACACCTCTGCATACATTACTTTTAAACTAAAAATAAAACAAATGCTTACCAATCATGACGTCACCGCGCCGTAACCCGACACCTCGATAACAAAGGGCTCTTATCTTTTTTGTTTCGGAGAACTCGTAACAAAAAAACCCACTTGTATCGTAGCTTATCTATTGTTTTGTCGTGGACACGTGCACACACAGTCTCAACTGATAAAATTACATGTTTTTTAACGAATTTCACAACACCATATTTACAAGTGAACGGCGAAAAAAGTTCGCTTAAACTTTGGATCACAGTTTTTATTACGATGCACTTTATTCAAATCTGAATATACATTCAGTCGTAGGATGTTATTTACTGATGGAAAAACACCAGACAAAGGCTTGTTGCCTCAAAAAACAATATCGAAATCACAAAAACAAAATGTAAACAAGAGACGTCAGCCATTTTGCAGACACTTCCCCACAGACTAAAAGAATAAATCATTCCGGCGCGAAACATTTAGTCGATGTTTAGCATGTGATGTTCTATACCTTTCCTGTTTTTTCCTCTACACTCTGTATAAGTTAGAATAAGATCGGTATAGTGTCCACAGGCAATATATGTCAGGAAAAAACAGGCGTCAGAACGCGGTTGACCGTTGTTGACCGACACGCGAAATTTGACAATCGACTCCTGGAGTTTGCTTGACCGACGAGAGGTACACACATCAAAAGTGTCTAGGGATCAACATATATTTTTGCAATAACTTTTCTCCTGATTGATATTAATTAAAATTTTCTTTAAGGATTCATCAAATAAAGTGTTTTCGTTTGTCACAGTAACGATAAACCAAGTCACCTTTGCATTAATAAAGAAATTTGCCATTTTCCTAATAAAGGGATTTTTGACATTTGAACCACTAACATTAAAGTTCGAAAAAAAGACTGAAATAACAGTTTTCTTTAAAATTTTATTGGGTAACTTAAACAATTAATAATCCGTGTTTCTACCGCGAACACTAACAACACAAGAACATCGGTTTGGCATACTCAAAATGAGTTCATCCAAATCACGCTGTGGAATGGCCGCCCATGTTCGTTGCAACAACAAAAAAAGGTCTTCTTGCGACTGGATACCCTCCATATTCGGCAGAGCTCTTCTCTGTAGCATATCCCATGCATGCTCAATCGGGTTCAAGTCTGGCGACTGAGCAGGCCAGGGCAGGACATTGATGTTAGCTGCGGCGAGAGTCTGTCTTACAACTCTTGCGGTGTGCGGTCGTGCATTATCATGCATTAACTGAAATAAGGGACCGATTTGCACTTGTAGAGGAACGATGACGTCTGATACAATCGTCTCAGCATAAATTTGAGCGTTGAGGTTGCCTCTGATCCAAATCAACTCAGTTCTTCCGCCGATCCAAATACCCGCCCATACCATGATGGTTCCACCACTATAAGGATGGACTTCCTGGCAGGATTTTAATCGCTGTTGGCGTCCAGGGGTTCTCCAGTGTCGTATACGTCTTGTATCCGGTCTCATACCAAAACGAGACTCATCAGAAAAGCACACGAAACGCCATTGTTCTTCTGCCCAATTTCTGTGTTCAAGAGCCCATTGATATCGAATCCTACGATTGTGCATTGCTATAGGTGGTACCCGTAGCGGTCTTCGGGAATGAAGGTTCACTTCATGCAAGCGGTTTCTGACTGTTTGGTCGCTAATTAAGTTCCCTGAAGAGTGATGAAGCCTCACGGCTAACATCATGGCGGTTATTGTTGGAGCTCTTCGAGCTAAGATTTGAATGTATCGGTCTTGTCTCCGTGTGGTGCAGCGATACCGTCCTCCATGGCGCTCAGCCACGGTACCAGTGCTTCGGTAACGTGTCCAAAGTAACACTCTGACTTGTATTCAGAGCTAAAGCCACAGTACGTTGCCGGGAACCAGCTTCTATCATTCCCACGGCTCTGAGCATTTCTTCCCTGCTTAAATGACGTCGCTGCTCCATAATAACGTTGGTTTTAATCAGTAGTAGGGAAACAGTAGCACTAATAATGTCTTCAATGCGTTGTATGTTTTTATAGGGAAAATATTGACAGCTGATTTTCATCTTTTACTCGAATTTGATTCACAGTTCCTGATTCAAATTATGAAATGCACCAAAAAGGATCCATATAAATTTATAAAATCATAAATTTATTACAAAGCCACATCTCAATCTCAAGAAATCCGCATAAAAATGCTTGATCCCTAGACACTTTTGATGTGTGTATTTATTAAGTAGTTAAAACTATTAAAGTAACCACTTGTCACTGCAAGTGAAAAGTGAGAGAAAAAAAAAAATTAAAAAAAAAAGAGCACAGCAGCTATTTAAAAAATTTGAGGCTTAAGCACCTTCTAGCTAAGGTCACATTAGTTGTAAAGAGATCCAAATCGTGTTGGTTACATATTTTATTAAAATATCTAAAATTAACTTTAAAAGGGGGTTATATCTTTAATACGAGGGGTGTTCAATAAATAGTGAGAATGAGTAAGACGCAATTATCTTTTACTATAAGTTATTTTATTTTTCGACGTAGTCACCTTTCAGGTTTATACACTTTGTATATCTTTTCTCTAATCCTAAAATTCCCTTTCTAAAAAAATCTTCCTGATCCCTTAAAAAATCATTTACGGCGGCGACTACTCCGTCATCATCTTCGAATTTCTGGCCCCTGAGATGTTCCTTTAAGCGCGGAAATAGGTAGAAATCACTAGGATCAAGGTCCGGTGAATATGGAGGATGTTCCATCAATTCGAAGCCAGCTTCTTAAATGGCAGCCATCGCAACTCTGGACTTGTGCGCAGGGGCGTTATCTTCGTGAAACAAAACCACTTTAGCGAGTTTGCCACGCCGTTTCTTGCGTATTTCCTCACGCAACTTTGTTACTTGTCCTGCGTACATAGTCCCCGTAATAGTGGCTCCATGATTAAGATATTCGATCATTAGGTACCACCCCTTGACTGTCCCAGAAAAGAGAGCCCATGATCTTTCCGGCGGATGGAATCGCCTTAAATTTCTTTGGACTTGGAGATGACGGTCGCTTCCAAGTCATGGACTGTTGTTTCGTTTCCGGGTCATAATGGTGAAGCCATGTTTCGTCCATAGTTATGAATCGAGCCAAAAATCGGTCAGGATCTTGTTGTAACAAATCCAAACAGCTTTGTGAAATTAAACCATAAATCTTTAAGTCACTGCATGTTTCGTACCGATACCTACTAGGTTCCTTATTCGCTTGATTAATCTCCTTTCTGCTTGCACGCACAATTTAAGAGTTATGCCTATTAATGGATTGAAGAAAATGGCACGCGCAAATGGATTGGTGGATTTACTAAGCATACACAAAACAAGCCTATAATATTCCCACTGCTAGGACACAGGTCTTCTCTTCGAGAGGAAGTGGGCTGTAAACCATCACGCAGGCCCAGGGCGTGTTGGTAGATGTCACGTGTCTTCGAATTTTTTGTTCTAGGACATGCCGATTTCCTCAAGATCCTTCACCGTTGTGTTTACTAAGTTCACTACTAAGCGTTTACCTAATTCAACAATATTTCAAATGGCTAGCAACAGCCATTTGAAATATATTAGAATTTTATTCGTCCGGTAAACGGACGAATAAAATTATAAATTAATCGTCCGTTGTCAATTTTGTAATTTACGGACGACTAGCTTTACTCTTAAAAGGTTGTCTATTCGTCCGATAGTCGAACGACAAAATTTTTTTTTTATTCACCCGTTTAGCGGACGACTAGACACTTCGATTTCAAATACTATTAGCGCCTGAAACAAATTGAAGAAGTCATGTTGCAGTTTTGCAGATATCTAAAAGTGCGAATTTCATAATTATTGACTTTAGTGATTATTTTAAAAGGTAAAATGCATTCCCGTTAGCATGTACTTACTTTGCATCACATTATCGCACCTTTTTGAGAGTGCGTTGACTTTTAACAGCCTTCACATTTGTGAGAAATTTCTGACTGAGAGCCCTAATCATGGGACCCTTGTTACAACCATGGCATTGTGTTGCAAGAATCGAAGCATGCCAAAACTACACCTCCGCTTTGTACATACACGCTCAACATACACACATTTACAACCATTTATAATGACACTAAAATCATACTACACCTCACTAAGTGCACAAATGTTTACGAAACCGGCCTCACGTGACTGTTGACAGCACTAAGTCTTGGTTTCTTATTTGGTTGAGCTTTCAATCGATTATTCCCTGCAAGCAGTAGATATGTCACAGGGATATTGTCAAACCAGTGATATTCTCAGAAGATCTACTCGTTGTCTGCAAATAGAACCACTAACTTGCTGTTTTACTTTTATTTACCTAATTTTAATTTAGTTTATACTTAGACTCATAGTTAATTTATTACTTTAAGTATTTATGCACTTCCTAGCCTGAAGCACAGGTCCAACCTAGTTCAGGCAAATAAGCAACTGTGTTCTATTTTTTATGATTAAGTATTTTTTTTGTAAATGTGCCCCTCTTTATATAAATAATCGATTTTATTATTATTTTACGTCTTTGACATTTCTCGGGACCTAGGGTCCCGGACGTTTGGAAGGCGTAAGAGGGGCCGAATCCAACTCACAGAGGCCCGTTAGAGGTGTTTAATGAAACGAGGCACTAACCGACGATTATCCCTGTTCGCACTATGCTAGTGCACCCAAGGACAACCCCCGGTTAGTGCAGGACTATTGCAGAATATGAAAACAAAGATATTGGTTTATGGGTTTGGATGGCTAAGTGAACTGGTTATTTAGAACTATGGAAAGACTATGGCCCCTGCCTGACCAATATTTTTATTATTATTATTATAATTTCACGAAACTTTGTCAACCGCCTCCATTTCTTACAATTTCACGGGCTCATTTCAGTGACATTATAATTCCAATTGAGCCCACGCAGTGTTACTGCAAGGCAGTAATACGAGTATTTTGACAATTTCACTGTATGTGCAAACCCGTTAAATTGTGAGACGGTCAATGATTGGTCCGTTTCCAATGTTGTAATCATAGCGTTGTTATTATTATCCAATGTTTACAACTGTTTTTTTGCAAATGACGGATGAAGAAGAGTTGACCAATCAAAACGTAGGAAGTCCTCACTACAAACTTGACTCATAATATTATACCTAGTTTCGGCGTTCCCGTGAAATTACGATAACTCAAAAAATAGTCCGCTAAATTGTAAGAAATAGAGGCGGTTGACAAAGTTTCATCCAATTATAATTTCACTGGTTTGAGAATACCCCTGCGACAGATATAAATAAAGAAATAAAATAAAATACGTTTATTTCGAGTACAGGTAAACAACCAAAAGTGTAATAAAAATAACAATACAATACAAAACTAAAGACTTAATGACTACCGGACCCTGCTGACGGCAACATGCCTATCACAGCAGTGCCGTACCTATGTATGAGCACTTGAGCAGTCCATCCGGTCCGCGATCATCGCCAGGACGGCATTGGTGCTGCCCCACACCCTACGCACCAAGGACGCGCCCCGCTTGCGCTTGGTCGCGTATAAGTAGGTAATCCATTATATGAGGAAGCCAATACCCGGAAAGAACAGATTACACCTGAAGATTAAACCAATAACTCTCACAATAAAATCAGATGTTTGTCTGTATAAATTGAACCACCATTCTTGGAAACACGATACACATATATATCGTCTTCTCAAGCACGTAAAGTCAACTGTCCACTCTGCTCCGTAGGATGTGCACGGAGAGGTTACAGCGAGAAAAAAACAAATTAATGATTTTATACTGAAGATCACGTCTAAACGAGTAGTGTTCATGATTTGTTTTTTTTTTTTTTTTTTTCTACTAGGGCATTTTTTTAATAACTTAATCTGTGAATATTTTAGTTTTTTTTTTATATTACATAGTACAATTAATTTGTAAAGTTTAGTCTTGCTATAAAAACTGAGAATCACGCAAAATCGTACGTATCACGTAAGTCGATGTAAGTCAGAGAGCGTTTTTGGCACCTTACCTCAGAGTAATAACTAAAGCATAGAGGGAGGGTGAAATTTCTCAGTCTAGTCATACTCTTTATACATATGACACATTCCGTGTGAAAAAAAAGGACAGGTATATAGTTATAAGGACCACCACTGTCCACTTTTTTGGTCTCGGTAGTGATGTGCAGAGAGGTGCAGAGGTATCGATATTAATTTATTTTTGACAGATAATTTATATAATGTATTGGATGTACGTACATGTCGTATATTCCATGGATGATGTAACGTTGTAACGTGCCGTTTTGTAAGGTATATAGTGGAATGCATTAAATATTTGTTAGAGCTTTAATTCTAGGCTTCTTTTAAGCATTGGCAATTTGGTTTTATTAAACAAACGTTACTTTAATTAATAAAAGCAAATTGCCAATGCTCCTACTCAACGCAATGCGTGACCTTGGGTCGCAAAAGAACCCATTTGGGTTAGCGATTATCTGTTCCCTCTCCCCCGTCACCGTCCTGGCAAGCCCGGCCGTCAATCTGTGCGCGCCGGCTCGACACACCGTCACATGCTGGCTAGGGAGGCCGTGTACATAACCCGCGTGGCCGCGTCGAGCTGTCTACGGGTCTGGGTCGACCAACCGCCGACCGCCATCGCCATCCTCCTTTGTCCACACATTTCTCCGAAACTCGTAATCGGATCGAGATTATTTTTTTATTTTTTTTATTGGATTATGTATTCTCAACTTAGGGAACAGTACGAGGTTTATCAAAAGATTTCATGGGTATTAGTTTTTTGCGCGAAACCCTAAGTTTGTTTCTAAAACAAATGTAGCCTATTTTACTCCTTATGTCATAAGCTATCTTCCAGTAGAAGTCCCGTCAAAATCGGTACAGCCGTTTCTGAGATTAGCCGGAACAAACAGACAGACAGACCCCGAGGGACGAAAAATTGAATTTCGTAGTATGGATCATCTATACTTTCACGATCCATTACAACAAAAACACTTTTTTTTTGTCTATCTGTCTGTCTGTTTGTTCCGGACAAACAGACAGACAGACAGATAGACAAAAAAAAAGTGTTTTTTTTGTAATGGATCGTAACTATATACTTTCTTAAGCATTTAGTAAAAAGCTGTTATTTTGACATTGTATACAGACACTTCAATTTTATTTATTTGTATGTATGTATAAATGTATTTTTGTTGTATGGATCATATACTTTCATATGCATTTAGTAAAAAGCTGTTATTTAGACACTACAATTTTATTTATTTGTATTATACAGATTGTGGATAAAAAATAAAATAAATTGAAAATCGCACAACACTCCCTGCTATATAATTTATAATATCTCTGGCGTATTCTGAAAGAGCACATGGATTATAAATGTACTCATGTTCATTTGTTTCCAACAGCGATTCTTCATTCTTCATAAATGACATCGAAATTGGCATTTAATTTTCATCTATTTCCATAGCATCTGAAGAACCCTGAAAAAGTATATACTTTTGATTTTTTCTCCGATAGTGCAATACAAATAATATATTTTAGAACCTACTGTCTGATTTTCAGCTACAGTTTGAAGTTGACACAATGTTAAATGGACAGCTTGTAAAGATACCGTACTTGACTTTCAGCATGATTTGTTGTAGGAGAATTGTGATCAATTCGTATAATTTGCAATGGCTCGAAAAGAAAACGATATCTTCTCCAATTTATTAGCATGTAATTATCGTATCGATAAAAAGTATCTACATTACCTACATTACTAGCTTAACATAACCTCACAATTTAACGAATTTATTTTTTGAAAATAAATTCGCGATCACAACATAATTTGTAATAAAGATAGTTTGAAGGTATCATTATCAATCTAATATGTATGTTATCAGTGATCACATCCAAATATTTCGGGTGATTTTATACGAAAAATGTAAAAAAACACTTACCGATGAAAGCTTACAAATTCATTGTTTTTTTTCCGTGACGAATGTGATTTACACGTTATCACAAAACAAGCCATGTTAACAGACTATTGATAAGTCCTTTGCACCTTTCGTTTTTACAAAAATATTCAAAAATCTATTGGTTTTTAATAAAAAATGACCAGCACCTCAACCAGCACACGTACTGACATTCACGACGTAATATACGGCTAGATCAAATACTTGTACGGTTAACCGTTTACTAGGCAACTATTGTGCTTTTTAAATTGGTCGTGTAAAAAGAGATCAACTGTGACCGTTTTGACAATTTCGGTGCGTCCATTTTTCTAATCTATAGACTCCCTCTATGCTTTAGTTATTACTCTGAGCACCTTACCGTTAATAAACCCGCTGTCATAATTTTCATGACAGCTGTCACTGCCGGCCATAATGTGGCGGCCATCGTTATTTTAGAAAACCATAGCTTTAGCCGTAGATTGCTGTGGACAAAAGCCTTAAGAATAAAAAAGATACGCTTAAATTACACTTTAAAAGGTAAGCTCGCAGTTTATTAGCACATTGTAATGTAAACTCCTGAGATATTGCATTCTGATCACTATCTTATTCACGGCTTTTGGCTCAAAAGACAATCGACGCGTTAAGAAAGATAGACTGTATCGACAATTCGACATCAATCTTGATTTGAATTGGCTGTCTCCATTGGTGTAGCGGCTTTTCTTTTGGTTAGTGACCTGGTGTCAGAGTTTTAAAGCCGCCCAAAGGCCTCTGACTTGGCCGTCGAGAAATATCTCTCAGGCATGCCAGATTCCTCACGATGTTTTCCTTCATTGTTTTTGTAGCAAGTGATAATTATACAATACGCACATGAATCAGAAAAGTCAGAGGTGCGTGACACTTTTTTCTTTAAGGGTATAACTTCTCCTGCTCTGGGCGGAGCGGGAGGGTGTGTCAGACTCTTACTGAATAGAACCCACTCGTGTTCCTTCAGTTGCCAGGAGCCACGGTTACCCTTCAGAACTTTCCCGTAACCCCGGTAAGCATCGGCCTTAGCGGACCATGTCAATTGTGCTGACATCGTTGCCTGGGGTTCAAACGTGACACTTATGACTTGGCAACAACAACACCACTAGGCTATTAAATATAACCGCTACACCAGCTATGCAGTGTGTAGCGGTTGAATGCGGGGCTGTTGAGCGTGAGGTGCTGGGATCAATGGTCTGGCTGTCAAACAAATTGATATTATAGGTATTATGTTTGTGATGTGTAAGACTTTTCCTCTTGCTTTCCTGCAATGAAAATCTAAATTTAAAAAAATCTAAATAATCAAATCTGAGGGAGTGGTTTCGTGAAAAGAGACGGAAGTGTGTAACAGGAAGCCGGGGAAGCGCGCGCTATTTGACTTGATCAGGATCAAGATACGTGACCGTAAGATCCGTTGCCTAGCAACCGACAAAGTAAATATCAAAATAATTCCGTCTTTGACATTACGTAAAGATTGTGAGGTAAGAAATTTTACCATATTGATGGGTTAAAAAAATCTGTCAAAACATACTTCATGAAAAGTGTTTAAATAATTTGTTTATTTTTATTAGATTATATTTTGAAAATAAATAAATATACTACTACTACTAATGAATAGGTAACTAAATAAATAGGTAAATAATAAAATAGATAAATTGTATTTAACCTCATAAATAATAGTACTTTTATACTGATAAATAAAGCAATTATTGCAAAATTATTCCCTAACCGTTCCAAAATATTCAAAAATACACAACGTTAATGTTCAAATTTTTACTTCTGCCGGCACTCCCGGAGTGAAACCCGTTGTTTTTTTTTTATATTTAGGTTCGAAGCAACGTTAGCTTTTATACAAAAGCTACACAAAAATAAATATAAGTAATTTAGAGACTAAGCGAATCGGAACGTCAGTAAGGCTAAGTTGGTACATATCGAATGATAGAAAAAAAAGCTGAGAGGTGTAAAGGGACCCCCGGATGGAACGAAGTTATGGAATGAACCTCACAAAGGCATGCCACTAATTAGTACCTGTGGTCGCTCACAGATGGCGTTATAATAAAAAATAAAAAGTGTCGTTACAACTTTTGGTCCCAATTTTTTCAGTCTAGAGGCTTTCGCAACGCGCGAAGGGAACTTCGTTCCAAAAACTCTGAGATTTGACTTACCACCACTGTGTATTCATAATTATGATTTACTTTGTGATTCTTATTTCATTAGGATAAAACGTAAACCAAATCTGCACGCTAGGAAAAAGGAGCCTTTGACGGGAAGTAAAACAAATTCATCTTTACCAACGAAAGGATTTTTTGACGTTAAACTAAGTAAAAACTTAGACCAGACAGGTGTTATAAGCGTAATAACGAGTTATTCATAATTTTCAACATTGTAGAGTAATTAAGGTGACTCAGTCGTAGATTTGTTCTATAAGAACTTTTCCTTATGGAATTTGTTAAGGAACAAATCTAACTTAGAAAGATATAATTTAATTCTGTAAATACATAAATCTGATATGGTCACGAATCATATTCTGATCAAGATATAACCGGACACTGACCTGCAAATTGCAATAAACTTAAAATTTCGCGAGCTTTTACTGCGGATCCAACTTAAGGGGGATGCGCTAAGGTAGCCCACGAAATTCAAATTTTCTTTCGTTTTCTGCAATTTGCAGCTCAGTGTCAGGTTGTATGTTGATTAAAATATGATTTGCGACCGTAACAAATATGGCTTTACAGAATTATAATCATTAGAATTAGCAATACAACTCCTTAAGTTAACAAAGGTGTCAAATGTCATGATTTCATGAATTAGTCATTCAATACAGTTACATGAACTTAAAGAATCATATTGATGACTTTTATTATTATAATTCCATATAAATAAACATTTGATACGGCCGAGAATCATATTTAGATCAACACGCAACCTGATACTGACCTGCAAATTGCAACAAACGTAAGAAAATTTGAATTTCGCGGGTTACCTTGGCGCATCCCCCTTTAGTAAAAGTTTCCGTTCATTCTGTCACAAAAATAAATAACTCATAACGAGTCATAGACAAATGAAATTCCTTTTACTTCGTACTAAAGTATCTGTAATTATTTTGGAGTGAAACCCTGTCCCTCAAGTTTGTCAAACTTAATTGAAAGAAATAATTGAACATGTCAACTGCAGAAAACAATTTTGAATGTCCTTGTCCTAGCGAAATTAAATCTTTTCTAAGTAAAAGTAATTATTTGAAATGTAATGTTCTAAAAAAACTGTTTTTTTTTGCTCTACGGCTTACCAAAGACAATTTTGACTCCAAAAAATAAGTTTGCAAGGCGTTGCAAAGTTGTTAAAAGCTGTAATGGACATTTGAATTAAAAATTAATTTTCTTTTTACCGTAATCCCAAAAATAACCGAATCTTAAGTTAAAATTCTCAGGTGTATTAAAATATCAAGCTGCATTTAAAAACGAAAATAATTTACCTCCAGCAAAAAGTGTCTCTCGTAATATGAATAAACCGCGCTTTTTTTATTTTTTCAAGACAAAGGCAAAGGAATTTCGTCGCATACAGCCTGGTCTGTCATGTTTTATTTATACAGATTACATTGGGATGCTGATGTAACACGCTCAAACGTCTTTAGGGAGCATTTCGGTCGAATCACTCACACTTTCTTTGAATAAGGTTGCTTTTCATCAGATTGTTCGCGTGGATTTACTTTTTTTATTATACAAAGTAGTTTTTGGTTGATCTTTGATTCACCTGTCTAAATTCCCGCGGAAACGCGGGGAAATAATAGTTTTTTTTTTAAATCTGCCATAGGTTTTTATTTTTTTGGTTTTAAGTGACTATTCCAGAGCACACAAATTCGAATACCACTACCTGCTATGTAAATAACAGTGACTGAAGCTAACTCAAAAACTTCCCAAGCAAAGTTAATAAACCAAACATAAATAAAAATCATCAAAATCAATTCAATTGGCGGAGTAATCGCGTAACAAATATAAAAAAAAACAATCGAATTGAGAATCTCCTCCTTTTAGAAGTCGGTTAAAAAAGTTGGCAACATCGTAAATAGCTGTCAAATATTTACCTGTTTTGATTAATTTCGAAAATTATCTAACTAGAATACCTATTAATAATTAATTGAATTGAATTGCAATTATAACATTGAATTTGACGTTGTAAAATGGGTATTTTAGGTGTAAAAAAGGTATTTGGTGAGTTTCCAAATACTTTGTTTACATCTAAAACTAACTATTTCGTGTTACGATATTAATCATTTCAATTCATTATGAATATTCTATGTAGTTAGTTAGTTAGCCACATTTATTATTTCCATATAGTATTATTTCCAAATTAATCAAAACAGGTCAATATTTGACAGCTGTTTACGACGTTGCCAACTTTTAGAATGCACGCTCTTTAAGACTTCTACGCGAACGAAGTCACTAGCTGAAGCTAGTCATTGAAGTACCTACCTTTAATTACACTCTCAAATGAAGTAAGCAAATATTTTTACATAAAGCCAAGCAATCGTGGAAACTTCCCATTAATTTACATGATCAAGTTCTTTATATTACATAAATTTTAATATACAAATTACTACATAAACAATACCGCAAATCGTGTCCTGCGTCGATATTATTATCAGCATAGGAAACTTAGTAACAACGTACAATATCTAAATAATGTAACAAGGTCTAAGGACTTATGTAGATATACCTAGACCATAGAAATATTTCTTATATCTAGACCGTAGACTGTTGGGGCCGACTTTGCGCTCTGTAATAAAAATGTCCTGTCAAATTCGCTCTGAGTCCGCACCACCTAGCACACCTCCGCCGCGAAACCATTAGCAGCGAAACCAACTGGCTCGCTTCATGGTCTGCTACTGGCATCCGATTTGAGTAGCGGAACATGACGAGACCCCATGAATTGAACTACTGCGGTTTCGCTGCTATGGTTTCGCGGTGGAGGTGTGCTAGCGGTGTGAACTCCTGCGGAAAACTACATTTTTTTTAATAAAATTTGATGCAATTTGATTTGACGTGCAGTTGCCGACTATTTATGTTATTTATTTTGTTTTACTATTGTCTCTTTTTATGCACGTGTTTCTGTGACAAATAAACCAATTTTTCTTTCTTTCTTTTCTTTCAATGACATAGACACTAGCGCCGCGTCCATCGGACAAGAGTGGTAGTGCGGACTCTAGGTTTGAAAGCCCCCCAAGCAACGCCACTTCGAGCGGTTCTGTGCTTCTCTCAACCAGCGGATTCCTGGGGCTATTCCTGTGACTAATCAATTCACTAAGAAAAAAAATAAGTTATGCGCAGTTCGAGCCCGCGCCGCAGAGTTTCGTTGGAACGTGTGGTGAAATAATAACATTATTTAATATTTACAATGAATAATTTAAAAAATCTATGTTCATTGAGCAGTGGTGGTCCTGTGTTAACGGCCGCGACTTACTTTTTGTAAATTATTTCATCACCACTGCTCTCAAAACGGTGAAGGAAAACATCGTGAGGAAACTGGCATGTCCTAAAACCCAAAATTCGAAGACATATTATGTGACATCTACCAACCCGCACTGGGCCCGCGTGGTAGATGACGGCTCACTCCCTCTCACCGAGAGGAGGCTTGTGTCCCAGCAGTGGGAACATTATTGGCTGATTATGTATGTTCATTGCATTCCTAATGATGCAAGCTTTCATCGATTGGGATTTTTTTTAATTTCTGCGCAGATTTACGGCCGAAATGAGTCTATACCTATGTATATGAAATTATATTTCTATTGTCAACTTCATATGCATTCATACCCCTATTTTATTAAATATGTTTGTTTTATCTCTTTAGGTCCTGGTAGACCTTTGTCAACTTTTGGGAGCGACACCAGAATCACCGTTCTAGCTGCACACGTTTTTGCACTATACTAATAGGAATTATGGCAGTTAGGCAAAAGTAGAGGCTCGCGCGCATTTTCCTACCCTCGCGATGTGATTGTCATAGGCAAAATATAATCGTCCCTCAAAATTGTTATAAATATGGTCCCGTCTTGTGCGTGTTCAACCATTACTCTAGCAGTCTCGTAGTTACTAGCGATTGAAATCTTACATGTTTTTGACGGTCAGAAATATTGAACTTACCACCAGCACTCCGAGCGTTATGTTATAACAAACATGCGAATTTGATGGCATTTGGCACAAATATGCCCTTTCTATCGGGAAATATATAATTGATCCTCTAAAACTTTCTGGGCTTCTAATAATGCACATTTTTTTAAATAAATGAGTCCTTCTTTAAATATCTGGCCTTTTCTCACAGAACTGTTACCAAAAACGCGCAAGCTGAGCGATCAAAGCGAGCGGTGCCGCAACAGCTGCCAGCGAGCGCTACAGCCAAGTTGGTCACAGTTAATTGCCTACCTATTTATTATTTTTAGAACCCCAAAATAGAATAGCATCATACAGAGAGCCGCAATCATTATATTAGAATGTTCAATAATATTTTGTGAGAAGCAAAAGGGGAATTATTTAAGGTACGATTAAAACTTGTCCTTTCTATCACCTTAATAAGACTTCTGAGAAAATAATAAAGGTAAATAACTAATAACGTAAGTAGGTATGTAAATCACGTACGAATTATAAATCAATTCGATTACCTAGGTACCTTACCCAGATCGCTAACTACTGGATATGGGCGAATAGAGAGGCGATGCGCATACATATTGCTAATAATCTCACTAATTATATTCTTACAGTTGGAGGGATGAGTTAAACAGAATGCATAATGTGGGTTGTGTAACATTGCATAATGCCTCTATTCTGTGTACTTAGGGGATAGGTAGAAGTTCAGGTACCTATTGTAAGTATAAAACTCACATTTTGCCAGCACCCTAAAGCAGTTTTCAGACCACCCCGATTTGTCGCGCGACGAGACACCGGTTATTGTTATACCGTGAAATTTTGTATTGTTCGTGTCGCGTCGCGCGACAAATCGCGCTGGTCTGAAACTATAAATGTAAAAGAGAGTTTGTTTGTTTGTTACGCTTTAACGCTAAAACTGTTGAACGGATTTGGATGATATTTGGCACATAACATTATATTTTTCCAAATCATTAACACTAAGTACTCGTTTAGACGTGATCTTTAGTATAAAATCATTAAAACTAATTAAAAGTCGTTTATCGTCGTCTTAATCGCCAGTCTTGGGACAGGTGCCTAGGGTTGCCAACCGTACTATAATATATAAGTTTTGTATATTTCGGGTTTGCGTACTATATACTGTTGAAGAAGTATATAGTACGCAAAAATACTATATTTTAAACACCGAAATCTAGCAAACAAATCCTTTCATAAAAAAAATATGAACGCGCCTTTACATTAACTATAAATATAAACTAAATATAATGTACCCGATCTTATTTAATGCGTTCCGAACTTGTCAATAATGTCAAATTGACAACGTCAAACGAATTTTTGATCTGATATAATTTTGTTTTGGGATTATGGTAATTATTATCAATTTGATATTGTTCTTTCTATTGAGAAGTTGCGAGTCCTAAATAAATTTGTTATGGGAAGTGGCAGCAATAACGAAAATGCGTCAAGTTCAAGTGCGCTGCTACTAAAGCCGCAAATAAAAAAAAAAACCAAGGTGCAAAAAATATAGTTTTTATAATAAGTAAATAAGTAACAAATATATCATTGTATTTTTTTTTCATTTTCCATAAAATAGGTAATTACTTACTATATTTTTTTGAAGTGTACTATATTTTTTTATCGCTTATTTAAAAAAATACTATATTTCGCCGAAGAAATGTTGGCAACCCGACGGGTGCCTTATCCACAAAGAAACGGCAACACATTTTCCCTTGACCAAGTTAATTCCGCATTCACAAGCCCACGAACCAATCTAACATTGTTGATTCAATAAGAACGTGCCCACCGCCCTAATTTGTGAGAATGTAATAGAATTAACATTTGTTCTTCTTTGTTAAGAACTGTATTAAATGCTTCCGTAATAAAACTACTGTGTTTTTCGGTTGTTTTTCCCTGTTATCACCTAGTTTTCCGGTTGAGGAAAAGGGCTGTGACAGATAGACAGATATGTGACTTTGTGGAAGTTCTTATTTTCGTGTATATATTTACACTGGGTGGCATCATTGACGCGAAAACTGTTACCATGGATTCAGTACATGAGTCTGAACCCCCTGCGTTGAAATTTTTCGTCAGTTATTCAATAAAGAATCAGCTGTTCAATACATTTTAGCTTTAGCTGATTCTTTCACGGCCAACAGTCAGTTCAGAATCATGTACTGAATCCATCGTAACAGTTTTCGTGTAGGTATGTCCCAGCCACCCTGTGTATGTTGCTGTTCTGTTTGGCTTGGTAGGGCCATGTGACTTAGTGGCATCAGTGCTCATGCCCACAACCGGCACGCATCAACGGCAGAGGCAAGTGAGGCAATTGCAGCCGACACGGACGACGCTTTAAGAGGGTGCATCCTTAAAGTTGGCAACGTCGTAAATAGCTGTCAAATATTCACCTGTTTTGATTAATTTGGAAATAATACTGTATGGAAATAAGAAATGTGGCCTAACTAACTATCTAGAATATAAATAATGAATTGCAATCATTAATATCGTAACACCGAATATTTAGTTTTAGATGTAAAAAATGTATTTGGAAACTTTCCAAATGAATTTTTTACACCTAAAACGGGTACAACATCAAAATTAATGTTATAATTGCATTTCATAATCAATATTCTAGTTCGCTAGTTAGCCACATTTTTATTTCCATACAGAAATATTATCAAATTAATAAAAACAGCGAAATATATATTTGACATCTATTTGCGACGTTGCCAACTTTCAGAATAAACGCTCTTAACGTCGTCACACACTTTGAAGATAATATAAAATAAGTATATGATATTATTTATCTTCAACATTATCACTCACCGTACAATTTAATGGACCGCCACACACAGTGAAGATAATATACATTTTACCTAAAATAATTTTAAGCGCTATATTAAGTCAGCTGCTTCGCATGCTTGTTGCTGGCATGCTTGTTGCTGGCATGCTTGTTGACATTTTTCCCACGAGAATGTACTACAGGGATAAAAAGTATCCTATGTCCTAATCCAAGTCATGGTTTACCCATGTGCCAAATTTTATCAAATCCGTTCAGCCGTTTTAGCGTGACAGTGTATAACAAACATACAAACTTTTCTCTTTCTATTATCAGTTTATATAGTTAGGATTATCTTCATACACTTATGATGATGACTGATGAGCTTTAGCGACTGCCGTCCACAACATGACACTCGTGTATTATTTGAGCACCGTACAGTACAATTATTTTCTTAATGTCTCTCTCAATCGACTTGGCATATACTTCCAAGTCGTTTGAGAGCGTCCGAGAGAGAAAGGGCAAGTAATAGAAATCCGACGACCTACGAAACACGAAGTATGCCGAGGGACATTAAGAAAATAATGTAGTTGTACTGTAATTCCATCTGTTAATCGCAGCAGGTACTATCTCTATTCCAAAAGATACTTACTGTACTTAGTTCCGCAGGGGTAGGAAGCCAGGTATATTCAATAGCCAGAAAACTAACCCACAGTCGTCATACTCGTAATTATTCATTAGTAAACGCAACGCAAACCAAACGCAATCAAATATATACCAATATTATAAATTATAAAGAGAGAGAGTGAATTTTGTGAGTTTGTGTATAAACAGGGTAATCTCGGGAACCACAGCTCCACAGAGTACATTATATATAACACACAGGTCCTATTTAAAAAATCTTTCTCCATTTGAAAGGTAGGTACTTACAGTGGGCAGCAGAGAAATCTCACCCTCTAGCAATGTTAAAAACAATGCAAGGGGGTGAGATTTCTCTGCAGCCCACTGTACATATTTCAGATGGACATAGGCTATATTATTTTATGTAAATAATATAATATACAAAAAAGAAGTAAATCACTACATATTATAAAACAAAGTTTTGGATGCGGATGGACGGACAACGGATTTTGATGCGGTTTTTTTTAATAAATAGAGTACTTATTTCAAGAGGAAAGTTTATAATATGTCTATTACATGCATAATAATAGTAAGCTATAATTTATTAATTTATCACGCGGGCGAAGCCGCTGGCGGAAGCAATTTAATACCTATCTTAAATTCATGCAAGCCTAATAAGTAAGCTTTTTGTTAGATGACTGCATTGATATACAATGACATGTTACCTACTCAATGGATTACTGCTAAAAACTTGTGCACAACGTGAACAGAATACCTCCTTCTTCCCTCGTTCCCTCGTTATTGCACCCGTCCGAAGCTGGATCAGTTATCAATATAACACATTACGTCTAAAATGTCTTTATACTATAATCATGGGTGTCCCAGAATAAAAATAGGCCTTTTTATTCTACAAATAGAATTTAAATGACCGTTTATGTAGGTAGGTACATATTACGGTCATTAAACGTTCAAGAGCACCTGCTCTTGAACGTTATTACGAGGTCAATAAAACGATAAACAGCATAATCTCATTGTTATACTTTGGTAGTTATAAATAAATCGCTTTTAGATAATCGGAATTTAATCAAAAATATTTATTTGAACTTAAAAAGTATTTATTTTGACTTCTGAAAGGTTTGTTATCGTTTGACAGACAACTCAGTATAGCCAATCGCATAAATACAAACATTTTTGAAAGAAAACGAAAACAGATCATACTACTTCGATTTTAAAGTTGAATTTAAATTGTCAATGATGAAACGTATGTCAGTATTGCTTTTCATAGAAAAATAAACTGAAGCTTGCCAAAAATAGAGTATAATTTAATTCAATTTACACGGCTATTTGATAATTCGTGTGTAAACAATAACTAACTAAAGTGACTCAACTTTTACTTTGCATTCCAATCTCAGTCAGTGGCAGTGCGCATGTTACGCATTAAACATGGCGGACAAAATTGCAGTTGTAACAGGAGCAAGCAAAGGACTGGGATTCGCTATTGTAAAAGGATTGTGTCAAAAATTCAAAGGAATCGTATACTTGACCGCCAGAGTTGAGGAAAACGGACTAGAAGCCATAAAGAAGTTGAACGAACTCGGATTAAAACCACTGTTCCATCAACTCGATATCAGTGACGAAAAAAGTGTTAAAATATTTGCAGATTACATCAAAACAAAACACGGTGGTCTGGATGTACTGGTAAATAACGCTGCAATTTTAGATTGGAATGAAGTTTATCCAACCTATGAAGCGGCAAAACGAAACATTGACATAAATTACAGAAGCTTATTGACTATTGAAAGATACTTGTATCCGCTGCTAAGAGATGGCGCTAGGGTCGTCAACATTTCAAGTGCGTGTGGTCATCTATCGAATTTGAAGAAACAGTCATGGATTCAAACTTTACAAGACCCGGATTTAACTACCGAACAAATAAATGAGTTTGTTGACGAATATTTGGAGAGCGTTAAAAATGGAACGTTTGATAAGAACGATTTCGCTGATGAAGGCAAGCATGCGGAGCATAGAGTGTCCAAGATTGCTTTAACAGCTTTGACGAAGGTTCAACAAAGGAAATATGCTGATAGGAACATCTCCATAAATGCTGTCCATCCAGGACACATGAAGACTGATATGGCACATGGTGGGGGCGAAGTAGAACCTGACCAATCAGCAAAACTGGTGATGTATCTAATTTTGGATGCCTCCCCTAAGTTGAAAGGGACTTTTATGTGGCATGATAGAACGTTGATCGATTGGAGTGATGCTGAAGCAGATTTCGCTTGCAAAGATCTTTGGTAAACAATAATGTAAAATAAAGTACTTTGGTCAATATAATTACAAAAAAATACCCATAATGTTTAGAGATACCTACTTATTTTGTTTTATTTTAAAAGAAAACGCACGCTGCAATTTCCTACTGATCAGCCAACAATTTAATAGGGATCATAAGCATTATTTGCAAGCCAATTCGATTAATAATTTGGTCTTAGTCTAAATCTTGATACAAAGTATACAAACTGCTTACCCGAAAACGTAAGTAAGTATGAAGATAGATAATCGAAACGACTATGAGATGTCGCTGAATACAGTATTTAATTTAATGTTGCCTACATTAGCTACTACAATGCTTTAGGGAAACAAGCTTACTAACTTAGCGTTATCATAATGTAGTATGTAATTTTATTTAAGAATAAATAATTAATATAACTAGTAGGTAGTATAAAAATACAATCAGTTCTCGCTTCACAAATTAAATTATGTAAAACTTTTTAAAACGGAACGCAAATGACAAGACAGCTGAGCCGATCGAATTTGACATATGTCAATTTGACAATCCACAATTCGACCGCGGAATTCCGTTTGTGGGTGTGATTATTGAATTAACATTAGAAAATAAATCGAAAATTAATATTTAAGAAGGCATAATTATACAACTTTGTGAAATAAATAATATTTTTTATCTTATAAGACGGCGACTCCCATTTACGGATAGATCACTCTGTTGGGTAAGTCATTTTTCCGCATTTTCTTAGAAAATTATTATAGTCACATGCAGTAAATATGCAAAAGAGGAAAGGAATACACTCTATGACATAATTTATGTCAAATCAAAAATAAACATACTGCAACTGTGCAATTTTAGCGTAAATGTTTTTTTTTTAAAGGCAGACGTTAGTGAACTAAAATAGATATTTTTGACGCCTTGACCTAGCTAGTGCCATTATTATTCCTAATGCAGTATTGAACAACCAGTTCACGAGTTTAAAAAGTGAACAGACCTTACGATGTGCTTAAAAAAGAGTGAATATTTTTATGTACTTGTGCAGAGGTTTTAGTGATAAAGAACTTACTTACTTTATTTAAATTCAAATATGGAATGCGGAAAAGGACCTTGGCTACTAGTGTTGTGGTGTTTTTAGTGTAATATGAAGGTCATCAGAAATCATATCTTGTTAGGATTTTTTTAAATTTATTAAAACAATTTTATGTCTCTATGATCTGTTGGTCTGTTTAGATTTTATGTTAATTTTATTAGAATAACCTTGAGCTTATGATAATGAATTCTAATTTAAGGATACAAGGTAAACGGGGCTACCTCATTGCAGATGATTCAAGTTAAAATATTGTTCTGGCTATGTGTAATTTATTATTTTAATTTGGACTTAACTCCTATACCTACTACTTTTTTCTTAACTCTTTGTTTTAAAAAGATAGGAAATTACATAAGACCTGACAATTTTTACATTTCATACATACACTCAAAGCAATTTCTTAGAAACTGAGTATACCTACCTATTATTAGGAATCTTAAGTACCTATTCTTCATTTCAAATGTGGGTCACAGAAACCTTGCAAAAGAAATCTAGTCTGTAAAATATTTAGTTTTTCAATAATTTAGCAAAATGTTAAATTGAACTTTAACTGCCAATGTTTAAGACTGAAAATTGTATTTCTGACTGCTAATTAAGAAATAATTACTGTCTGAAACATTTAAATGTCTAGTTAAAATAAATACTGCAATGCAGACAAAAATAATTTAGTAAAATTATCTATTATAATAAGTATGAATATTTTGCAGAAATTGAAAAGAGTATGCTTAGATGGTTTGGTTGTGTTGAGAGGATGAGTGACAGGTGACTAACAAGACAGATGTGAGTGAAAACGCCGGGAGGAGACACCCTAGAACAGTGGTTCTTAACCAGTGGTCCGCGGACCACTGGTGGTCCCTGCAAGCACCCCAAGTGGTCCGCGAAGCCATCCAAAAAATATTAAATAAGTGACAACGAGTCGACACACCAACGCGTTTTGATGAAATACAAAAGTACATCATTCAATCGCTAATTTCCTGACTGCAAGGCCAAAGGTATTCGGAAGAATATGGAGTCACAAAATAAAATACTGTTCGTCTTTTATTTATAGACAGAACAACGCGTTTACATTTACTGTGCCTACATTACCTCCAACTCCAAACACTTGGTGGTCTATGGCAAGACCGAAATTTTGACAAATGGTCCCCCTACACTAAAAGGTTAAGAACCACTGCCCTAGAAGGACATAATTATTATAGTGACCTTATTGGTGATGTTCTTCAGAAAGGTCAGGTGCATAGTACTCGAAACCGGCGAGCGTGTATGACCAGATGTATGAACGTAGACACAGCAAAAGGAGTATGTATGGATCGTAGCAGATGGCGTTCTATAGTTACTGCCTACCCCAATGGGAAAAAGGGGTGAGTTTATGTATGTATGTGTATCCTGTAGAAGTGTATAGTCTGTACGACCTATATTACCTTTGCCATTAGAGGTAGAGAAAGTTGAATTTGAAATTGACCAACTTTTGCCAAATGATAGGTACTCAACATATTAATAAGAGTTTCCCCAGCTGGAAAAAATATAAATAATTATCAGAATATTAAACCAAAATTTATGGTTCATGTACAAAAACCGACAGTTATATAAATATTGTAAAATGTGTGATGTGCATGAGAGCAAATAAATTGAATGATTAATTTCATTGGTCTGTTAGGAAATAATTGGTAGTTCAATTATTATACATTATGTACATATTTTAGATAAATATAGAACTGTTATTTATTTCGTGATGATAATAAATACAGTTAGGTACTTAGATACTTTACAGAAAATCATTTTGTGATTAGGTACTTACCCTATAATTATTGATTTGCTGTCAATTGTTTTCAATGTTTAGCTGAATAACTAAAAAATTAACTGTTTCCATTAAGAATCAAGTTTTTTTTCTAACTGAACAGACAGCTGTGCTGCTGGGGAGTTTGTTGCGCCACTTCTTCTCTCCAGCAAAAGCACTAGGAAGTGGTGAAGGGCGGGCGTTTTTGGGGGACTGTCTTATGTAATTTTGACGTTCGAAAAGTGCTGATTCTCAGCCTAGTTTGAATAAATGACTTTTGAATTTTTGAATTTTGGATATCTCAATCCAAGAAAAAGTACAGTCAACCACAAAAATATCTGCAGTTTTTTTTTTTTTTTAATTGATGGGTAAGTACTTAGTTAAACTAATTATGAATAAATTATTATTAAGTACATACACTTTGGTAATTTTAATTATTTTAAAAGTTAAATTGCCCTAAATTGTTCAAATCGTCTTATTGTCCAGTCTTATCACAAAAAATAATGTTTGTGTTATCCCAGCACAAGGATATGAGTCATCTGCCAATTAGGAATGTTGTTTTTTTTTATTACAATAGTTACTTATTCTAATTAAGTGTCAAGTTTTATCTTATCTCTGTTTTTATTTTTGTTGTTAAAGCAAGTTATGAGAAAATAAATAATTTATGTATAATAGTAATTACAGTTAGCTGTTCCAATTGAATTAAAAGTTATTAATAAAATAATGGACATTGTGAATAATGTACATAGATCCATCTAGATTTTACTAATAGGATGAAAGTAGGTGTGACTAACTTAATGTTTAGGTCTCAGACTATCGTGGTCTCATTACAAAATCAGCACCCTAATTGTTTTTAATTGGACCCAGGTTTAAAACATTGAGCCATTTTTTATTTCGAACTTTATTCCGACAACGTTGCCTATTCCAATTACAAAAAAACTTTTTACAAAAAAAGAACAACCGACTTCCGAAAAAGACACTACAAAGTCAAAAAACTTTTTACAAAAAAAGAACAACCGACTTCCAAAAAAGACACTACAAAGTCAAAAATAACTTTAATTTCGGAAGTCGGTGTATTTGGTTTTGAACTTTCGTTTTTGGCCACCGACTTCCGAAATTAAAGTTATTTTTGACTTTGTAGTGTCTTTTTTGGAAGTCGGTTGTTCTTTTTTTGTAAAAAGTTTTTATTTTGCACTTTTTAGTTGTGGTACCTACCCCATACAAATTCGAATACCACTAACCTGCTAAAATAACAGTGATTGGAAGTTATCATTATATCATCCATATAAATTAAGTAGGAAAAATACGTATTATTGAAGCTAACTCAAAAACTATCCAAGTAAAGTTAATAAAATTAATATGGGACCACCTCGGGAGCTTACCCTTTCAAACAAAAAAACAATTTCCAAAATCGGTCCATAATTGACGGAGAAATCGCGTAACAAACATACAAAAAAAAAAAAAAAAAAAAAAAAACATACAGACGAATTGAGAACCTCCTCCTTTTGGAAGTCGGTTAAAAAATGACGTTAAGTTGTAAGAACGTTTTTGCTCGAAATCGGTCAAAATATAGTATCTGGCTCATTGGTTGAACTAATAGAATTCGTTTTGTAATGTAATAAAACTGTTGATGTTGAATTGAATCTGAACTGAACTTTACGTCACTAGAGTTTGAGAGGTTTTCCTTCGACATTTGCATGAAAGTGTATTTTATAGACAACTAAGTAAATAAGTACCTATAGTTACTAAACACCACAAACAAAAAACACTACCAACACACAAGTAGCCAAAATTATAGTGAAAATGTATTACTACCTACTAAGTTTCATTCTATTTCAAGAACAATTAAATATGTGACACAAAACCTTCAAACGTCCAGGATATAAACATGACAGCAGTGCAACAAATAATAATAAAACAAATGACTATAAAACAATTATAACGAACAATAAACCTAGTGCAATTAGAAAAATTATGTTTTAAAGTTAGTTATAACACCACAATGCCCGTAATAGTGCGTTCAATACGCAGAACAGTTATAACAAAACGTTAACGTAGAAGAATATACGTAGTTTTTAACAACACAATGCTTATAATAGTGCGTTCAGTGCGCGCCATGGCGTCTTTCGCGGCACAAGCGGCGCTCCGGTCTCGATGGAGCTCTCTCATAGAATCCACGAGCGTCGATGTTCCAGGAGAAGTGACGGACGGCGTGCGGTCTGTCGTCGGATGGCTGAAACAGGCACGGGTTTTTATTGTTGGACATCGATGCTGCTCTGAAGGTTGTGCTTGCGCAGGACGATGGTATAGGGATGATTTATGCTAAACCGAGCCTCCAAGAGGCACTGGTGAGCCACTTACAAACTAATATTCATGGTAAATCGTGCAGTGTCTGAATCATGGCCTCGGCTTGACTGAACCCTAGCGAAATATAGCATAAGTCATCCCTAATAATGTCGTCCATGTATGTGATGCTGCAGTTTAGCGGTTGTCCTTTGTCCCCCGGTCTTCAAAACCTCTTCATATGCTATCGTGACTGCGCAGACGCAAACCTCATGCTCAGAGTTGCAAATATGTTCGGCGCAGAATTAAACGTGTTGGCGTGGTTACAGTTTGTCTGGACTCTTGAAGTGTTCTGTACCAATATTAATTTACCTACCTACTTTCGATACCAATTTTATGTTTATTTCGTTTTACCGATGATTCTGCCTTGGAAGAATGAAAAAAATATTATTGAGGTTGACAGCTCCTCGTGATGGCCGCCGAATTAATATTTCTTGTTTCGCTCTAAATTTTCGCTAGTTACAGATGACAGCGAAATATGTTTAAAATGCCTTATTGCTACGCCGATGATTTACTAGTCTTTCCAAAAACTTATAACGCTACCACGCTTAGCTTTTATTTTGATGTCATACTCAAACACGTGTATTTCAAAATTCATGCTTATTTGCGTAGTATACGCAAAATTATGAGATGTTTGATAGAAGCTTTTGGCACAGTTTTTTTTATCACGTGATGTAAAAAAGTTAACACGCAATCTTTGAGACCATAAATTAGGCTGTTATTACCAAATGTATATTATTTTGCGGCCACACGCTTGTATTTCATTTTTGGTCGTACCTATGTCAGATAACAACGACAATGATTGATTTGACAAAAAAAAGAGGTGTAGTATAGAAAATATTCCACCAAGCGCCTACGCACTAGACATTTCACTTCTCAATTATTTTTACTGGCTTAAAATTTCCATTAACAATCCGGTCTCATTATGTCAAACAATTAGCTGTATAACAACTCAATACGGTATTTGTGAAAAGTGGGTCTAAAAAAAATTGTTCGTAATACAGTTGGCACGCGCTCCAATAAAATGTTAAATACTTTAACGGAGCTTCGTCCCATCGCACGTCGACATGAAAACGACCTGTTTCTCTTAATGAACTGTTATAAGGCGTAGGTCGTGATATACATCTGAAATGTGCTCTCATTTTCACCTTATTAAAACCTTCATTTAAAATTGTATTGGCAACAGCATAGTATCAGTAATTTCATCCTTGCTTTGGCTGGTTTGGACATTTGGCGAAATTGCGTATCTGAATCCCCGAAAATAAAGTATGAAGCTCTTTGAACTATCCCATCAATTCAGCATAGAAAATCCTGAGTAATGTATTTTCTCAGTGTAGCCTCAGTCACAACCTACGACATCTACGCTACGGAAATAAATATTTGTTTTGAGGAAAAAATAAGATTATGTGGGTGATCTATTCTTAGCAGTAGGGACACGAAAATATATGTAAAATATATTTTGCATAGTCTTCGTGACAATACTCTCGAAGCATTTGTGTTTTTTTTTCGAATTCTTCGGTATTATTTATTTTTCTTCTTAAGCAGTGGTTGCTCAATGGGAACCGCCCCGACTTACAAGTTGTAGGTCGGAGGTTCGAACCCAGGTAGGCGCTTTACTTTGTGTAAATCATTCCATCACCACTGCTCTCAAAAATATCGTGAGGAACCATGTCCTAGAACTAAAAATTCAAAGACATCTACCAACCGGTACCCTAATTACGTAATACACAATCAATTCGTTTTGAAACCGATTACTAATCCATTGCTTGATAAGTTCGAAATTTAATTCTGCTCTGCAACGTAATTATCGCATTGAATGTTGTTGAACTGTCAAAATGAAACAAATGATCGCTATCGCATTGCTTCTGCAAGATAGGTAATAGCCCTGCCGCACTGGGCTCGCGTGGTAGCCCACTCCCTCTCGAATAGAGAAGGCCTGTGACCCTGCTGTGGACACATTATAGGCTGATTATTTATGACATGACAACCACTGATACCACTAATGTTTTTCGTTAAAAGCTGTGTAGCGAAATAATCTCTATCATTTTTATCTATCCCAAAAACTGTAATCCTATACAAGAGACAGACAAACTCAACCACGCCAACGTATTTAGTAGAAAATAATGTAATACATGCTTTTAACGTTCTGCTCACACGTAGTTGTCGTATTTAGCTCATAATTTCGCACTTCAAGTGTTGTAGTTGCATATCTACGCTCAGTGATCGCAATTTATGTTTAATTATTGCGGTAATATGGCTTACAGCTTTGCAGATCGATTTTTTCCTAGAGGATCGAGTAATCCATCTTTACATACCGAGACCCCTCCGTGCCTCGGAAAGCACAGATCTTTGACAGTCATTACATAAACCCGAAAGTCTGACAACCAGTTTTACCAAGGGATATGTTATTTATTACCCAGTAACTGGGTTGTGGAGGTCAGATAAGGATTCACTCCATGTAAAATGCTGGTATTCAGCTGCACTCGATTAGACTGGAAGCCGACCCCAATATATTTCAGAAAAGGCTCGGCAGATAGATGACGATGAGTTGGTCGAGCAGCTTTGATCGTATAGATTGGTCAATTTCGGCTCTAATTTATCGCCAAGGCCAAGTTAATTATTTTACTGCAAAGCATTTTTATAAGTACGTTTTAAACGACTCATCCGGGACAGCCGTTTGCTGGAATCAATGACTATATATCCTCTTGACTGCTCATACGGGCGACTCAGGCTCACGACACATAAATGAAAATGCACTGATATTAGATGACAATATGACTGGCCATTTTAGTTTTGACCAGTTATTGGATCTCTGCACACGCGGTTATTTTGACAAATTATTTTGACACATTAAAAAAAAGTCTGCATAATTATAAACAATTATGAGTTCCTGTTCTATTAAATGGTGTGGGAAATCGTCTAGAACATCCAGCTATAAGAAAGATGGCATAACTTTTCATCGGTAAGTAAAATATATTTATTTTAAAATATTATTATGAATAATTGCAGGGCTCAAGCTGAACTGGTTCTTTACGTAAAAAGGCACAAAAATGTACACTGCATTGATGTCTTTTTGAAAAGTCCCTTTCTCTCACTGGGGTATTTCAATATATCTGTCCCTTTTTATCTTTACTAATGCTGTAGTGTTGTGACAACTTCAAAACAAAGTCTTTATATAATATTGTCGATAAAAGTTACGATGTTTCCTACTGGTAAAAAAGTAACATTACTTAATGTTTACATCTTAGATTTCCAAATATTCCGGAACTGAAAGAAAAGTGGATTAATGCAGTCCACAGGGAAAATTGGTTTCCAAAAAAAATTTGCGTTGTTTGTGCAAGGCACAAGGCACACTGCAGATTGCTTTGAAACTTTAAAGAACCGACGCCGCTTATTTAGTACAGCAACACCGACCCTGTTTTTGCCTGTTTTGGTATGTTTTATTATATAGATCATTATTTCAGTTTAATGTTTAAAGGGTTTACGACGTACGGCATTTCATTCAAATTTTCAAGCCCTTGTTTTTCGAAATGACTGAATCAATTTTAATGAAACTTCATACGCTTATGCAGGATACAAAGGTCTAAAAACTTAGTTAAGAACATTTTCGAAAAATTGTGTTACAGCCAAATTAGACCGATTTTAAATTTTCCATAGAAACAGAGATATCCAGGTATCTGTTTTTAAATAAGACATTTAAAAAATGTTCTTAACTAAGTTTTTAGACCTTTGTATCTTGCATATACGTATGAAGTTTCATTAAAATCGGTTCAGTCATTTCGAAAAACAAGGGCTTGAAAGTTTGTATGAAATGCCGTACGATGTAAACCCTCTTAAGGGGAATCGTCCAACCTAACCGCGAAATTAAAATATTCATTGGATTTTTGCAAATTTCAGCTCTATTCGTCACCTTATTTTGTCAATAACGCTATTCACTACAATAACGGCGGGCGATGTTTTTACTTAACCGTTATTGTCACGCAAGCGACATACTATGTCAAGTAGAGATGAAATTTGTAAAACTATAATGAAAAATTGAATTTTGCGGCTAGGTCAAACAAATTTATTTAATAAGCCAATTTATTTAATATTTTATGCACTATTAAAAACTCAGGAAGGAGAAATGAATGCCTTAGGCATTTTATGCTAGTTTATCTTAAAGGGGTGACAGACAGGCGAGCAGGTCTGTGGTCTTATGGCTCGGCGACCTTACTCGCTCGTGTGTCACCCAAAGTAGCACTTTAAAACCGCCGACTAAGCTCGCCGGCGATCCAACAGTTTGAAATTTTGCTCGTAGCCCGCCTTAATTCGTAGTTTCGTACGTCTGTCATTGCCGCGAGTCGCGAGTCAGCATTTTGTTTTGATATTTGTGTAATTTTTGTTTAGTTTGGTTCAGAAAAGTCGAAAACATCGCGATAGAGTGTGAGAAGTCTTCACGTGTGTCACCGACGGCGAGCCGCGCAAGTTGTCGAGCTTAAAAACCGCGGTCTTTAAGTACGCATGTCTATCACCCGTTTTAAGGTGATGCAGAGATAACAAACCAATTAATTTCTGTAGGTACTTTAATGAGTTTTACATTCCTTATGACTATCAGTTAGGAAATCTCGACTCCAGCTAGCTTGTCAAATAATGACCTGTAAAAGTGATTCCTAATTGCACAATAAATTAATTGAATTAGAATTTCACATTATGAGAATTCATTGTTCTATCCGACAGGGATTAATATTGCTATTATTTTTATAAGACATACTTTCAGACCATTAAATAAGCTTCATTCAATTTTAGCATTGATTTAATTGAATAAAGTTAAATTGAAGTGTAACGTCAGTGTTTTATTTGCACCCAGTTAAGGGGGCGCATCCTTAAAGTTGGCAACGTCGTAAATAGCTGTCAAATAGTTACCTGTTTTGATTAATTTGGAAATAATACTGTATGGAAATAAGAAATGTGGCTAACTAACTTACTAGAATATTAATGATGAATTGCAATTGAACTGCAACTTTGAATTTGATATGTGTAAAAAAGGCATTTGGAAAATTTCCAAATACTTTTTTTAATAATAATTCGGTGTTACGATATTAATTGTTGCATTTCATAATCAATATTCTAGTTCGCTAGTTAGCCACATTTTTTATTTCCATACAGAAATATTATCAAATTAATCAAAACACCGAAATATTTGACATCTATTTGCGACGTTGCCAACTTTCAGAATAAACCCTCTTAAGGCTACCTGTCCACTGGAGCGGAGAGGAGAAAAGAGGAGCGGAGATGTGCCAATATTAACCATTAGAATATTGACTCCGCCCCTGAGTTTAGATTTGATTGGTTAATAATGGCACATCTCCGCTCCTCTCCTCTCCTCTCCGCTCCAGTGGACAGGCAGCCTTACACCCTATCAATTAAAGTTTAAAAAAATATAGAATTAATAGACGTCGATTTTATCGATATCGATATTATTGTGCAAAACTGACTTGCGGGTCACTATTTTTAAAACATACGTCCTGTCATTGTTGCATCGGCCAATCACAACCGCTGTATTTTCTTCGTCCCCCGGCCCGCAGTGGTGAGTCGTATGCCTAGACGAAATCGGTCTATCAGCTCTCAAGTGGTTTAATTCTCATTGGCTGGAATAGACCATTAAACTTTAGTTTTTATAAATTATAATTAACCCACACCATGTTGAGAATAGCCTTTTTGTCAATGGACACTGGGCCTAAAAGTGATCAGTGTAAAAACCCGCAGTGACTGGAATTTTGATTACACAAGAGACCACATAACTCTGGTCGGTGTCAAAAATGTATGGAATAAATAATTACACTACCTACACTACACCTACTCGTACATTGACATGAAAATGATCAGCGTCTATTCTTTAAAAATGTCACCGTGAAAACTGAGGTGAAGTGAGTTGTCATTCTAATGCTTGGCATTGACACTATTGACAGCTCACTTCACTTAAGTTTTCGCGATGAGATTTTTACAGAATAGGTCGGCAGCATACTCGCACATTGGCATGAAATTGATCAGTGTCTATTCTGTAAAAATATCACCGTGAGGTGAAGCGAGCTTGGAATGAGTTGTCATTCCAACTAATGCTTGGAATTAACACTATTGACAGCTCACATCACCTAAGTTTTCGCGATGAGATTTTTACAGAATAGGTCGGCAGGATACTCGCACATTGACATGAGAATGGTCATCGTCTATTATGTAAAAATATCACCGTGAGGTGAAGCGAGCTTGGAATGAGTTGTCATTCCAACTAATGCTTGGAATTAACACTATTGACAGCTCACTTCACTTAAGTTTTCGCGATGAGATTTTTACAGAATAGGTCGGCAGGATACTCGCAAATTGACATGAAAGTGATCAGCGTCTATTCTGTAAAAAAGTCACCGTGAAAACTGAGGTGCAGCGAGCTTGAAGTTAGTTGTCATTCTGATGCTTGGGATTGACACTATTGACAGTCATTCATTGTCATGTCAATGTACGTGTATCCTGCCGCCCTATTCTGTAAAAATCTCACCGTGAAAACTGAGGTGAAGTGAGTTGTCATTCTGTTTGATGCTTGGGATTGACACTATTGACAGCTCACTTCACCTAAGTTTTGACGATGAGATTTTTACAGAATAGGTCCCCAGGATGAATGTAGATATTCAACACTTTCAAAAGCAATGCAACATTTCCTAAGTCTTTACGAAAAAAATATCAAAGTACAGTAAAGGAAATTAATTGTTTAAGTATGAAATTGGCACACTACGCCAATTTGCCCGCTTATAGCCATTTCAAGCAACTGTCAAAAATTACACTGTGATTTGAATTTACGGGAAATTTTCCAGTTTGCTAAACAATTATTTTCCCTGAATTTCCTACCATACCTAGACTTGCGAAAAACCGTAACTTATCTATTATTGTAGTTGCAACACGCATGAAAGAATTGTCGTCGTTTGTTCTTAAAAATGTTGTCTTGTCTTGCATGATTTAAATTAATTTAAATTAGATTAATTAAAATGTTACATGTGCTAGAAAAAGCTCGCAGAAAGATGAATGATTTAACACCTACTCAAATTAATTGTTCTGTAAAAAAACTTGATCAGTCACTAATATGTATCGAGTACAGTCAGCGTCAAAATATTTCTGCAATAAATTATATTCCGATTTTTTTACAATAGGTAACATAATTTATGAAATTCGTTTAGAAAATGTTCAGTTGTTTACGACGTTGCTGTACGACATGTCTAGCTTAGCATGGGATTAGGAACGGAGAGTCTCGTTACACGACTTGCCTCGTGTTCACACATTTACTGTGTAAAGAAATACTGAAAATTACTGTGAAAGCAATGGAATGAAACGGAAGGATAATCCTACTCTAAATAGTGTAGCAGCCATTTCTGTACCCTTTTTAACAAACGTACACACCCAACGTTCAAAGCATAGTGGACTTTATGTCAATTATGTAACGTACAAACTACACACATCAAAAGTGTCTAGGGATCAACATATATTTTTGCAATAACTTTTCTCCTGATTGATATTAATTAAAATTTTCTTTAAGGATTCATCAAATAAAGTGTTTTCGTTTGTCACAGTAACGATAAACCAAGTCACCTTTGCATTAATAAAGAAATTTGCCATTTTCCTAATAAAGGGATTTTTGACATTTGAACCACTAACATTAAAGTTCGAAAAAAAGACTGAAATAACAGTTTTCTTTAAAATTTTATTGGGTAACTTAAACAATTAATAATCCGTGTTTCTACCGCGAACACTAACAACACAAGAACATCGGTTTGGCATACTCAAAATGAGTTCATCCAAATCACGCTGTGGAATGGCCGCCCATGTTCGTTGCAACAACAAAAAAAGGTCTTCTTGCGACTGGATACCCTCCATATTCGGCAGAGCTCTTCTCTGTAGCATATCCCATGCATGCTCAATCGGGTTCAAGTCTGGCGACTGAGCAGGCCAGGGCAGGACATTGATGTTAGCTGCGGCGAGAGTCTGTCTTACAACTCTTGCGGTGTGCGGTCGTGCATTATCATGCATTAACTGAAATAAGGGACCGATTTGCACTTGTAGAGGAACGATGACGTCTGATACAATCGTCTCAGCATAAATTTGAGCGTTGAGGTTGCCTCTAATCCAAACCAACTCAGTTCTTCCGCCGATCCAAATACCCGCCCATACCATGATGGTTCCACCACTATAAGGATGGACTTCCTGGCAGGATTTTAATCGCTGTTGGCGTCCAGGGGTTCTCCAGTGTCGTATACGTCTTGTATCCGGTCTCATACCAAAACGAGACTCATCAGAAAAGCACACGAAACGCCATTGTTCTTCTGCCCAATTTCTGTGTTCAAGAGCCCATTGATATCGAATCCTACGATTGTGCATTGCTATAGGTGGTACCCGTAGCGGTCTTCGGGAATGAAAGTTCACTTCATGCAAGCGGTTTCTGACTGTTTGGTCGCTAATTAAGTTCCCTGAAGAGTGATGAAGCCTCACGGCTAACATCATGGCGGTTATTGTTGGAGCTCTTCGAGCTAAGATTTGAATGTATCGGTCTTGTCTCCGTGTGGTGCAGCGATACCGTCCTCCATGGCGCTCAGCCACGGTACCAGTGCTTCGGTAACGTGTCCAAAGTCGACTGATAACACTCTGACTTGTATTCAGAGCTAAAGCCACAGTACGTTGCCGGGAACCAGCTTCTATCATTCCCACGGCTCTGAGCATTTCTTCCCTGCTTAAATGACGTCGCTGCTCCATAATAACGTTGGTTTTAATCAGTAGTAGGGAAACAGTAGCACTAATAATGTCTTCAATGCGTTGTATGTTTTTATAGGGAAAATATTGACAGCTGATTTTCATCTTTTACTCGAATTTGATTCACAGTTCCTGATTCAAATTATGAAATGCACCAAAAAGGATCCATATAAATTTATAAAATCATAAATTTATTACAAAGCCACATCTCAATCTCAAGAAATCCGCATAAAAATGCTTGATCCCTAGACACTTTTGATGTGTGTATATAACTAGTACATAAATACTGAATGCACTGAATTCAGGGCAATAAGTCTTTTTATAGACTTATTATAATTTTTTTTTTTATATTTTCATTATATGGCCGAAGGACACGCAAATCATATAAAAACATTCCCTTATTATAATGCTGATAAGCGTCAATAACAAAGCACGCCGTCTTTTGTTTCGAAAATAATATTCAAATACACACCATGAGGCATGATGACGCCATATAAGAAAAACAAAAGAACTCGCACAATTATTTGCATTTCATGGAGGCGCTGATTTCAAAGAACACTTATGACAATTATTGTCTATTATTTCAATACATTCAAAAGAAATGTGCTGCAATTCAGAATTCAGTACCTACATCGAATTCAGTATGTCTTTGTCCACCGCACCACGAACGGGAACAAGATGACGCCGAACTAGCGCCAGTACATTTACTGTCAATCGGCGGTAGTGACCTCTCGCGTCCGGCCCTGGTCCAGGCCATGGTGCGGAGCGAGAGGGCATGGCAAGCAGTCACCTCCTTCTGCGAAGCAGGCAAATGCCGCGCCCTCGCAGCCCTAGCCGCCGCCGTAGGAGACGCCCCGGGCGTCGGGAATTGGTAGGCGTTTTCCGGCCACCGTAGGCGCGGACTTGCGGACGGAGAGCAATAGGTAGCTCGCCGTCCGATAAGGACCAGGCCCGGGTAGACGGCGCGTCGTGTTCCACTCGCGCCTCAAAGAGATGTCAGAAAAACCGAAGGGGTCCGCTAAGGCCGATGCCTGCTGGGGTTGCGGGAAGTCCTAAGGAGAAAACGTGGCCCCTGGCACAGGCAAAGGGAAAGAACACGGGTGGGTTTTAGTCAGTAAGAGTCTGACACGCCCTTCCGCTCCACCCAGAGCGGGAGAAGTCAGTTGATGACATCCCACCAAAAAAAAAAAAAGTACATTTACTATGGCCGTGTAATCTCGTTTCTCGTTGACGTCCTGTTGACGGTGCGGTGGACAAACAGTGTCTGTTGAATTCTAACTAATTGGTGATTTGAGTTTGCTACTTTTGAGTAGCGTCATCGACGATGGGCCTAAATATACTCTAGCCTGCCTTCACATTTCAATGATAACACGGGTGCATTTCCGTCACAGGACTTCTACTTCAAGCCGCAAACTTAGGCCGTCCTTCGTTGCACATATCAAAATAGATGAAAGTAAATAAACACTTTTTGGATGTCGGCAATAAAAGACAGCCTTGAAAATAAAATCTTTCACCGATTCCCAGTTTATCATAAACTGGAAAGAAACTCCCCAGTTATCTAAATTCCAGGCAAGATACCTCTCTGGGTATGCCCAGTGCGAGAGCGGTGCTCCTGACCAAACCATGCCCCAAATGTTGGCGTGTCCATGTTGTACGCACACCTGCACTTTTGGGGACCCTAAAAAACGCCACTAATGTCGCGATTAACATGGCCACCTAGGCTTAATTCATTTAATACAATCCAACGACTCGAAAAAAAGAAGAATCCTAATACGCAGTCCGTAGTTACCACAAAAAATCTCAATTTAATCGCAAAGCCCTAGCCATGCAACACTAATAAATCCGTTCCGACACTGCTAACCACTCTTGTATTGATATGACCTTAGCCTTGCACCCTAACTGCTATTACGATACCGCCCAATGTCCCCACTACTGGTAGTAAGTGCTGTGAGAATTTAGCATCCGTAGGATATGGATATTTTTAGAAGGCTGGGATCGTTCTTTGTAGTATGAATGTCCGTTTAGCTTCAAAACTAGTTGATTAATTCCAGTGAGATGAAGATCTTGTCATTTGAAAATGAAAACAAATCGATCAGGCTACGCTTGCCGCGGTTGGGTCCGTGGTGGGTGACCATCTTGACATACCAAGACCACTCCGTGCCTCGGAAAGCACGCTAAGCTGTTGGTCCCGCTGTCATTTGTAGATTTTTGACAGTTGTTACGGATCATCAGGAGCCCGAAAATCTGACAACCAGTCTTAACAAAGGGGTATCTTGTTACGCAGTAACTTGGTTATGGAGGTCAGATAGGCAGTCGCTCCATGTAAAATGATGGTATTCAGCTGGTTCCCGGTTAGACTGGAAGCCGACCCCAACATAGTTGGGAAAAGGCTGATGACGATGTGAAAACAGTTATCTAAATAAAGTCGCCTTATCTTTAGTGCTTTCATTGAATCCTGCCACTGATCGATTCGTTTCTTCCTTTCAATTTAAATGCAGCTTTTAGCCAGTAGCCATTTTTAAATAATTTGATTGTTGCATTCTGGCTAACATAAATTGTCTAAAGATTTAACCAGGCTTTCAAAATCCTTTATTTCGTCTTGTTTCATACATGCGACAGTCCCAAAACGAAGTCTATACTGCTCCGTTCTTAAGCCTTTTTACACAACTTCACCGTTCAGAGACTTGATCAGGTTTTCATAAACCCATTATAAGACTACTCTTTTAGCCACTTATATAAGATACTCTTCTACAATTAGGGTTTCATGCAAAAACTTAAAGCTATATAGTGATCAGAATAATATGCATGATAATTGACAAGAGACTACTCTTGTCAATTATCATGCATATTATTCTGATCATGGGTTTTGATTGGGCTTCGAAACGCCTAGGACGAATCGTCTATCTTTAAACACTATGCGTCTTCTTCTGCCCCTATGCTAACATACTCCTGCTACCTCCAGGCATCGCTAGAAGTTCGTCAGGTGGGCAGGCGCGCCGTCAGTCAGCTGGCCGTCAAAGGGATGGTTGATGAGGTCGTCATCATACACTTTAACGATGTCTATAACATCGAACAGACTACCAGTAAGTACTTCTTTTACTATTATAGTTCTGTCACTCCAAATAAGGATTTTCTCCTGTGTAACGAAACTCAGTTGCAATGTGTTCCGTCAAAATACGGGTTTCCAACGATAGAATCTGCGATCAACAACAAAAAAGAAAATGTATCAGCTACCGTGACCTACAATGAAGACACCCATCTCTTATGGGACGCCGTCTTTTCTTTTTTATTCGATTGACCACATCTATGTAGATCTCTTCATGCTTGAATTTAAAGTGGATTCACGTCATATTTTGTTCGTCAGTATGATCCATAATTGGCAATTGCTACTTATTATTTTCAATTTATATTTTTTTATTTGTATAAATGTGTTTCACAAACTGTGTCCAAATAAACGTTATTCTTTCTTTCTTCCTTCCTACTTAATGTACTAATTATATTTCGCTCTCTTTCAGACACAGAGCCCGTGGGAGGTGCCTTAAGGTTCAGCACAGCCGTCAAGGCGCTCCAGCATTTGAACCCCTTAGTTCTGTTTAGTGGAGATGTGTTCTCTCCTAGCATGTGTAAGTAATTTAGTTAATACTTTGAGTCTTTTGGAAACTATAGCTTTTTATTAATTAATTTAAAGGTATGAGGCACAGTATGTAAAGTTCACTCATACTCTATAGAAAAGGGAGGATCTTCCGACCAGATAGGTGTCATGTCTGGCGGGCAACTGCCCAACGACTGTTGATTGCAATAAAGAGTTTAAGTTTGATAGATAGGGCAGTCGTTCCATGTAAAATACTGGTATTTAACTGCACCCCGTTAGACTGGCAGATTCATGTGTCTATAATTTCATTCTCAAGCGCAGCTTAACTTGATGGATCGACCCGTGCGGCTTGTTATTACTTAGCCACGAGCTCCTCCAAACACAGCCATACTACAAATTATAATATAGGTCATGTATATGTAATACCACCGTTTTCTAAGGAATGCATTCTTATTCCAGTGAGCACGTTCACGAAAGGCGAGCAAATGGTGCCGGTGCTGAATGAAATCGGAACGCATTGTGCCGTGTTTGGGAACCACGACTTCGGTGAGTGAAAGTCTTCACTGATAAGATCTGACAAAGTATTTTATTGTATGTGCATGCAATAAGAAAAATTGTGCAAAGAATTAAGGCGCAGATACATGCCAGTGACGTTGAGTGGTTAGCTTGCGTGTTCTATACTGAGCTCACGCAACGCGTCGTACGTCCAGCCGTAAGACTGCCTGTCCACTGGAGCGGAGAGGAGAAAAGAGGAGCGGAGATGTGCCAATACCAATAGAATCTAAACTCCGCTCCAGAGGTGCGCTTCTATTGGTTAATATTGGCACATCTCCGCTCCTCTCCTCTCCGCTCCAGTGGACAGGCAGCCTTAGGCTAAGACTCGCCCATCAAGGAGCGCTCTCCCAAATTAAGACTCATTATTAATTTTTTATACATAAAACAAAGGATCAATCGGCCTATTAATGTTCCCACTGCTGGGACACAGGCCTCCTCTCTGTGAGAGGGAGTGAGCTGTAATCCACCATGCGGGCCCAGTGCGGGTTGGTAGATGTCACATGTCTTCGAATTTTTGGTTCTAAGACATGCCGGTTTCCTCACGATGTTTTCCTTCACCGTTTTGAGAGCAGTGGTGATGAAATTATTTACACAAAGTAAAGCGCCTGCTTGGGTTCGAACCCACTGCTCTCTAAACAAAGGGTATTTTAATAAAAAAACGTATACTAAAACATCATTAACTAAATTATCTTTAAAATGGTGAAGGTTTCAGAAAAACACGCTTGATAGATTTTGCGTAATTCTCACTTTTTTATCCGCGTTAGACATAACTTTACAAATTATATGGCTAAAAACGGGACACACGAGCTGGAAAGACCAGCCTATTCTACGCCAAAACAGAATGCTACTAAGCCTATTTTATTCCAGAGACATTTTAACAACTGTTCCTATTTCAGATTTCGGTCTGGAAATTCTATCAGGGCTAGTAGCCCAGTGCAACTTCCCGTGGCTGATGTCCAACGTGATCGACAACGAGACCGGCAGACCGCTGGGTGACGGCAAGATCACACACGCGCTCATGTGCAATGGTCACAAGATTGGCTTCATCGGGCTCGTGGAACAGGTGAATATGAATACTTATACAATGCCGCCCATCCATGGGTATGTGACCGCCCGTATAAAAACAAAGACATTTTTATCTAAAACTAGCTGCTGCCAGCGGCTTTGCCCGCGTGGTCTCTATTCTGTACTATAATATATATTTATTATAATACATATATACCTTCCTCTTGAATCACTCTATCTGCTGAAAACTGCATTAAAATCCGTTGAATAGTTTAAAACATCTAAGCGAACAGACATTGGAAGCGACTTCATTTTTTTGTATTATACTATGTAAAGAAATATTAAAAAAACACAAGTGTAAGTCCATAAAATCGATGATAAGATTTAAAAGAATTTATAACGTATTAAAGAACCCCCTTTTAAAGTTAATTTTAGAAAAATTTTCATGAATATTCATAAAAATACGGGCGGTTACATGCCTATGGGCAGCATTGTATGTATGTAAAAGTAATCAACATACATAACATCACGCTTATGTTCCCCCAAGGGGTAGGCAGAGGTGTACCTATAGTACACCCACATTTCGCCAGTTTTGTTGTAAGTCCCATTTAATAGGGGGGGGGGGGGGGGGGCTAGCCCAAAACTAATTTACTAAATAGAAAATTAAAGTTTTGCAGGACACAAAAACTACTACTACTATAAAATCTCATACTGTGACCAATGTCACAGTATGAGATTTTATAGTATTAGTAGTAGTAGTAGATTTATAGGTCTCCCATCGATTTACATAATCTATGGCTGGAGCACGTAAATACGTCATGCTATCTACTAGTAACGTATATTGACCCACTTCTGGGCAAAACCTCATCCATAGTCTTCCACACATCTTTTTATAGTGTCTCTCTTTTATATCAATAATCTGTTATAAACATATTCAAATTGAAATCATTTATTGTGGACACATATCCGAAGCATAACACCCGAGTCCCGTAATACACTGACGCAAACAATTATGTATAATTATTTATTTAACAGGAATGGCTGGAGACCTTAGCAACGATAAACCCAGAAGAGGTGACGTTTATAGACTTCGTACAAGCTGGCACGAAGTTAGCCTCGCAGTTGAAACAAGAAGTAAGTATACAAAGTGTTCCTTACATAACTCATCAACTTCCCAGCTACTAACAAAAAGAAGATGGACGACAATTAGACTATAAAACCCGATTTTACTTATAACCGATATTAACTCCGATGGTAAGAGGGTTTATTCTGAAAGTTGGCAACGTCGCAAATAGATGTCAAATATTTCGCTGTTTTGATTAATTTGATAATATTTCTGTATGGAAATAAAAAATGTGGCTAACTAGCGATCTAGAATATTGATTATGAAATGCAATAATTAATATCGTAACACCGAATAGTTAGTTTTAGATGTAAAAAAAGTATTTGGAAACTTTCCAAATGCCTTTTTTTCACCTAAAACGGGTACAACATCAAATTCAATGTTATAATTGCAATTCATTATTAATATTCTAGTCAATTGGTTAGCCACATTTCTTATTTCCATACAGTATTATTTCCAAATTAATCGAAACAGGTAAATATTTGACAGCTATTTACGACGTTGCCAACTTTTAGGATGCACCCTCTTAAGACAAGATCTTTTGACTGGGTTCTCGTTACGGTCAGACAATCTTAACAATCTTATCGTCTACCCAGTAACTAAGTTGTGGAGGTCAGATAGACAGTCACTCCAAAGAAAAATACTGATATTCAGCTGATTCTAGTTAGATTGGAAGCCGACCCCAACATAGTTGGGAAAAGGCAAGATCATGATCTTTTTATTGTTTGTACAGACGCCAGCACATCAACCTACTTCAATCTGTAAAATTTTCCCAATCAACATTGAACCTTATTCTTTAGCGTTAAAGTTGAAAATTTATTTAATAAATTTGACAGATTGTAGTAACTTTATGCGCTGGCGTCTGTACTAGATCAGTTTTTAAACACCAACATTTTAATTCGACTAGAATTCTTTTTATATTTTTCTAATCTGCCAATTATACTTACAACTTTAAATACGTGACATATTTTTCCTTTTATAAAAATAGCCTTATTTATTACTTTGTTGCGATGTGCTTTGTGGTTTTTTAAACAATGGCTTATGTTTTCCAGGGTTGTGAATACGTGATAGCTCTAACACACATGCGGACTCCGAACGACATAAAATTAGCCGAGGGATGCAACGATATTGATCTCATATTGGGTGGACACGATCATGTCTATGAAGTGTTACATGTAAGTAAAATATTCTTTACCTTTTCGGAGGTTCATTTTGAGGTCGTATTCAAGACTTGATAATAATATAATTACACGACTGTTCAAAAAGGGGGTGTAATGTTTTCATATGTATGTATGTATGTGAATTTCTTTGTTCCACTATTACTTTTAAATGTCTGAACAGATTAAACCTCCTTTAGTGCTTAAAAGTTAAAGCCACCCACATGTTTTAAAATAAAACTTGTCAATAAAAAGTACAAAATAATAAATAAATAATTAGAAGAGTTAAAAAACCCAACACCCTTGCCAAAAAACTATAAAAAAATTGCCATTGCAGTCGGGGGACCTGTTAGATTAAAAAGAGTTCGATACAACGACACAATGGTCCCCCAACTGCAATGACAATTTTATTTATCTGTTTAGTCAGCGAGTAAATTAACTTACATTAACAAATACAACTTGTTTTTTTTTTAGATATTAGTTCTTTTTAAAAAATAAAAACACTAAATGTGTTTTTATTTTTTTTCCTTGAAATATTCTTCGCTCCTTCTTAGTATCAAAACCTGCCAATTGTGTATGTATGCCTGCCAAAAGTGATGACGTTGTTGACGTCCAAAACTTCTTCTTCCTCTTCTTCTTTCATAATTAGTACGTGTCTGATATTTTTGTGTTGTACTTGTGTTTCGAACCAACCACAACTCCAATTTAGCTACGACGCCCACAAGGCCACGACTTATAACCAACTTGCTCTCATTAAAATATTTCTGATTCCAGATAAACAACAAATACGTAGTTAAATCCGGCACCGACTTCAGACAGTTCAGTAAGATCAGCATCAACTTCACTGACGAGGGCATCACTGCGGACATCTCAGAGGTCGGAGTCACCAGCGCCTTCGCTGAGGATCTTGTGTTGAAGGAGAAAACTGATAAATATTCCTGTAAGTACACATATTTTCTCCAGTTTATCACTGTGCTATATTTCATCGAAATCTGTTAGGGAGAGGTATGAGGAACAGGGTGTAAATTTCACTCATCCTCTGTAGAAAAGGGCAACTGCCCATAAGTTGATTTCGGATGGACTTATATTTATGTCGTTCGCGCGGTGAAGTCTAATTGCGAGTTGCAAGATTTGTGTGAAGTCATGTCTTGCGTAGTTCGTATGTGGCGGTGTAACCGCTACAGGGTCATATCACACTGGCGATTTGCGAGCGAACACCAGCAAGGCGACTATTTAACGAGCTCGCTGAGTGTGCGTAGCGAGCATACTGACGATTTGCCAGCGTGTTTCCAGTGAAGCGATTCATGAACGTGCTCACCGCGGGTGTGAAGCGAGCTAGCCGCGACCACGCGACGTGTTCGCCGCGTTTTCACAATATTGAACAATCTCCTGTCTCGCTCTCTCTTGTGCACTCACCTCAATCGCTCTCGTTCCGTAAATGCGGCGAACTCGTTGCGCACATGTGGCGTACGTGTGCGCAATGAGTTCGCTGCGTTGGCGCTGCAAATCGTCAGTGTGATAAGTGATATCGCTCTTAATGCTAGCCACACACGTAACGAAATACTTGCGCAAGTCTAAGGGTGGTGCTACACGGGCGTTGTCTGTGCGTTGCGTTGACGCTGCGTCGAATGAGCGGTGACGCTTCGTCGTTCTACATATAAATCTGAACAACATGACACACGATGCGTTAAAATGTCGGACGGCGACGCAACCCACAAGGAGGGGGACGAGGTGGGGAAGGGAGCTGCGTTGAAACGATGAAGCGGCAGCGCAGTATTTAATAGCATATCGAGGGCGTTGACGCAGCGTCGCGCAGCGCTCGTGTGGCATTGATTGCGTTGAAATCACCGTGTGGAACCGACGTGTGTTCGAAGAAATTTGCGCAAATTTATTCCAACACACGTAACGATTTACTTGCGCAAGTAAATCTTTACGTGTGTGTCAGCATAAGGCGTGAAATGGTAACAGACAGACTGAGTTACGTTGCGCATTAATTATAATATTAGTATTTTTTTTTTCTCTTTTCCAGCAATGATCGAAGGCAAGATGGACGAAATCCTGGGCAAGTTCTGTGTCCCACTAGAAGGTAAAGTGATATTATGTTTTTTTTTTCTATTTGGGATTATTTTGTAAAGCCTGATTTACACGGCGTACGATAAGTTGAAGCAATAATAAAAGTTTCACGGTCTAAACAATGCTTAAACGATGCAAATCATTCAAGTTCAATGGAGTGGCGACCGCGTACCGGAAGACGTAGCGTTGGAAGGCCTCCCACAAGATGGACCGATGACCTTGTAAAGGCCGCAGGAATCCGCTGGATGCGGGAAGCACAGAATCGGTCGAAGTGGCGGTGCTTGGGGGAGGCCTATGTCCAGCAGTGGACGTCTTCCGACTGAAATGATGACTAAATCTTTTGTTGCTTCAACTTCTATGTATTGCATTGTTTAATTCAGTCTTTATTCTTTTTTGTTAAGCTCCTGCCATTGTTTCTCTGTGTTATGTTCTCATGAATTATTTTCCATTCTACCGTCAGGTCGCTTCTCGTGCATCCGTCGCCAGGAGTGCAACCTGGGCAACTGGGTGTGCGACGTGCTGCTGGCGGCCACGGGCGCCGACCTCGTGCTGCTGAACTCGGGCACCTTCCGCAGCGACCAGGTGACACAGGCTCTCCCAGACAGATCGAATACCCGAACTGGGTACAAAATACTCTTACCGGGGTGGCCAGACACCTCTACGGCAGTCTTTTATAACCCTCCCCCCCAGGTGGTACAACACTACAAGCAATCAGTGACCCCCAATATTTTAGTTCACTAGTTAGCCATATTTCTTATTTCCATACAGTAATATTGCCAAATTAATCAAAATAGCGACATATTTGACAGCTATTTGCGACGTTGCCCACTTTCGGAATGCACGCTCTTAAATACAGATACCCATCACGTCTGCAGAGTTTTGCTAGCTAGTTTAATTTGACCATGAATAACCAAACTCTACTGATGTCAAATTCAGAGTTCGAAAAATGTTTTCCAATGAAACAACAGATAGCAGCAGTTAGTAGCATACTGGTATGACCGTCAGACTACCAAGTCATAGGTCTCGAGTTCGAATCCAAGGCACGCACCTCTGACTTTTCGGATTCATGTGCAATACGCACGTATAATTATCACTTGCTTCAAAAACGGTGAACGAAAACATCGTAAAGAAACCGGCATGCCTGAGAGATATTTCTCAACGGCTTGTGGAGCCAACTCAGAGGTCCATGGGTGGTCAACTCTGTCATCAGCTATCTAATTACGCAACACATTTTCGTAAACGATTCCGACTAATCTGTTTCATTTTGACAGTTCAACAACATTCATTGCGCTATTTACGTTATTGAGTAGTTTTTTTTTTTGGAACTTATGTAGCGATGGATTTGCAATCTGTTTCAAAACTATTCAAATTCTGATTGGTCGTGTATTACGTAATTAGGGTACTTGTTGGTCACTAACCACTCGAAAGGAAGAAGAATAAAACAACCACATTCTCAGACATTTCTTCACCACGTCATTTTTATCCCAGGTCCACGCAGCCGGCGACTTCACCCTCCGCGACCTGTCCACCATCATCCCGATGCGCGACCCGCTGGTCGTGGTGGAGGCGCGCGGTGACGTCATCCTGCAAGTGTTGGAGAACGCAGTCTGCAAGTACCCCAGTCTAGAGGGACGGTTTCCTCAGGTATGTGGTGACTGTTTGGTTAAATCCCCAGTTGGGGTGTAAAAATACAATCAATCAATCTGCCTAGCCTTTTCCCAACTATGTTGGCGGCGGCTTCCAGTCTAACCGGATGCAGCTGAATACCAGTATTTTACATGAAGCGACTGCCTATCTGACATCCACAACCCAGTAACTGGGTAATACGATACCCTTCGGTAAGACTGGTGTCAGATTTTCGAGCTTCTGATGACTCGTAACGACTGTCAAAGATCCATGAATGACAGCCGGGACCAACGGCTTAACGTGCTTGGAGTGTAAAAAAACTTTTTACGAAATAAAAACAACCGACTTCCAAAAATACACTACAAAGTGAAAAATTACTTTAATTTCGGTGTCTTTGGTTTGGAATTTGCGTTTTTTGCCACCGGCTTCCGAAATTAAAGTTATTTTTCACTTTGTAGTGTTTTTTTTTGGAAGTCGGTTGGTTTTATTTTTTTGTAAAAAGTTTTTGATATGCAAATAACAGTGGCAGGAATTTATCATCATATCATCCATATAAACTAAATGGGAAAAATACGTATTCTTGAAGCTAACTCAAAAACTATCCAAGCAAAGTTAATGAAATTTATATAGGACCAACTTGGGAGCACACTCTCAATCAAAAAAATAATTTTCGAAATCGGTCCACAATTGACGGAGATATCGGTGAACATACATAATTTTTAAAAAAACATACGCGTCGAACACATAACCTCCTCCTTTTTGGAAGTCGGTTAAAAATACGCTATCTTGAAAAACATCATGTTGTATTAAAATCTATTATTTCTTTCGCAGGTCGCCGGCGTGTCATTCGCCTTCGACCCCTCAAAGCCGCCCGGCCAAAGAGTTGCAGAGCAAGTAGTGAAAATAGGCGACGAGTACCTCCACAAAGATCAAACGTACCGCCTGGCAGTCAAGCAGTACTTACAGAAAGGCAACGACGGCTTCACCATGCTGCCACAGTGTAAAGTTATTGTAAGTTATACAATAATCATGTATATAGCAGGACATACAAAATTGGGGAATAGTAGATTGTTTACCTAGGGAGCAAACGAGTGTTTCTTTGAATCCAGAGCGGAGCGAGGGATTCCGCCCTTTTCTCTCACTCTTGCCAGCCTGTTAGTTGTTCATACAATGTTCGTAATTGATCTCTTTGGTGATTGGAACTTTTACTAACAATATCCGCATTCCAAATTCAAATCACTTTTAGTCCCTAGGGATTAAAAAGCTATTTTAGTCCCTGTTTAAGAAGAATAAACTAGCTCTTTTTGAATAGATGTGATAAAAAATCATTTGCTGCTAAATGCCAATCATTTGTCCCCGCTGGGCAATTTACAGTTGATGGACACAGGGTACAAAATCGCATGAGACTTAATTTTCCGTCAATTACTGACCTGCTTTAAAAATATGACACCTAGTGTCCACAAAGCAGGTAACAACTGGTGCCTCTATTATTTTTGCATAGCTTATGTAAATACTGTATTAAATTATTTTTTCTTACCGTCATCACTTTTCACAGATTCCAGAAGACATGTGTCCCGAGATCGGCATGGCGATACAGAACCACTTCGCGGCTATCAACGTGCGCACGGGCAAGTCGCGGCCCAGCAAGCATCGGCAGTCACTCGTCACGCTTAGCAGGAGGTATGTGCATTAACATAATTTTAGGGGTCGGCTTGGTTAATGCGGAAATAACATAATTTATTGAAAATAAACAGCAGTGGTGGCCTAGTTTTAAAAAGCCCCGACTTACAAGTTGTAGGTCGGGTTCAAACCCTAGCAGGCGCTTACTTTGTGTCAATAATTTCATCACCACTGCTCTCAAAACGGTGAAGGAAGACATCGTGAGGAAACCGGCATGTCCTAGAACTAAAAATTCGAAGACTTGTGACATCCACCAACCCGCACTGGGCCCGCGTGCTGGATCACGACCCACTCTCTCTCACAGAGAGAAGGCCTGTGTCCCAGCAGTGGGAACATTAATAGGCTGATTATGTATTGAAAACAATGCTTTTTTCATTCCCAAAAATATATGTTTTACATTGTTATAAAATTTACAATGTTCAACAAGTGGTAACATTTTTGTTTTCACTTTGAAATGCTATTTGTACCAGTTACTATGAGGTGGACAAATTCTCTTCCATATCCTTTATTGTCAAAGAATAATTGGTTGTAATGGAATTTGAACTTTGTTATATATCGACGGGTTCCGGGCCATTTGTATTAACCGACATTTTTTAAACTTTACACCAGAGCAGTTTAAAGTTTCGATTTTTAGAAAAAAAATAATAACTTTAGCAAATCGCATTATTTTTTTAAAAAGAAGGATATTATTGTTTTTATAACATATTCCCCATAATCCGATTTTTTTTTTTTCTAATTGTCCTATTTTTAACGAAGATAAATGTCGCTTAATACAAAATGACCCATATTTTACTTTTTTTCGTTCCAGGCTAAATGACTTAACCCCCTATGATTATTGTTTCTTATTCCAGGCTAAATGACTAAACCGCCTAGGTTTATTATTTCTTGTTCCAAGCTAAATGACTTAACCGCCTAGGTTTTTTATTTCTTGTTCCAAGCTAAATGACTTAACCGCCTAGGCATGCAAATAATGGCTGTAAGCTAAGTGCTTTAATCAAAGAGTTGGTCATATTTCAAACCTAAGCTAATTGATTTAAATACCATATCTTAAACTTATTAATCTAAGGCTAATTAGTTTATGCGACTAATTTTTTTTTAAATAAATTGTTTGTAATCATACTTGAATAATGAAGTTTGAACATTGATAAATTAAAAGGTACATACATAGGGTGTACCTACCTATCTTGCCACGTGCTTTTAAAAACACAAGTAACTCGCTCTTTTCAGCATTATACCTGAGTCCTTGAGCCACCACATAACTCTCACAAATTCGCAGAAGGCACCTGAGAGCACTGATCGAAGGACTCAGCAACATCATATCGTCCGCGTAGCTGATATTATTAATACAAAGCCCATCAATGTGACACCCGACATTTGTGTTGCTGAGTTCAACGATCAGCTGATTTATGTACAAATTAAAGAGGCGAGGTGAGGTTATTCCCCCCTGCCTCACCCCGCATTTCAATCGGTACTCCTCAGATAGTACCCCCGACCACTTTACATGGTTAGTCTGGTTTTGATACCAGTACCTGAGCAAAGATGTTACTGCACTATCTACATCAGTTTCCCGGTACAGCTTATCCCATAGAATGTCATAAGACACCAGGTCAAATGTCTTCGATAAATCGAGGAAGCAAGCATTGACCGGTGTCTTCCTATCTGCATAGTACTGGACGGTCCGCTTGAGACACAAAATGGCAGTTTCTGTCGATAGACCGGGCCTAAAGCCAAATTGTGCGTCATGCAATTTTATGGGACTGGCCATATGTGTATCAAACAGACAGTCCAGCACCTTAGCTGTAATAGTAGCCAGGGAAATTGGCCTATAATTCGACAGATCTGCCACATTCCCCGTTTTATTCTTCACTATCGGGACAACTATGGTTTTCATAAGATCATTCGGTAGGTAGGAGTGTTTTAAGCACAACGAATTAAACATAGCCAACACCCTCGGCAAGTGAACACCCGCATACCGTAGGTGTTCAACGCTGAGGTGATCATGTCCCGGAGACTTACCCCTTACCATGTTTTTGATGACATTTGCAACTTCTCTGCCAGAGAACAGTAATGGGGAAGTCCTCTCAGCGCTGGACACACACGGTGACGCAGAAGAACTTAAGTTCCGTGGCGGATCAACTTGGTAGTGATTCATGAACATGTTCGCTATAGACAAGGGGTTGCAATTACCTGCCACGCTCACAGGGAGGCCCTGCTTGGGGTTCATATTATTAGTATTTTTCCAAAATTTGCTGAAATCCTTTTTCTTATGATGTTCGGCTATTATGTCCATCTTGATTTGCATTTGATTATTACGACACCATTTTATTTTAGATTTAAAAACTTTTCGAGTTTCCCGCATTTTATCAAAGACTTTCCCTGAAATCGGATTCCCACATAAACACCACATTTGAAACGCGAGCCGAGCCTCGCTGTGAGCGGATTTAACATGTTTATTCCACCCTGTCAAAGGTTTGTACTTATTTTTCTTAATAAATATACAACTACGTTTAGCAGACATTGTCAATATACTAATTATGTTCCTGTACATATCATCTAAAATAGATCTGTGATTTAGGTCCCCACAGGTTGATTCCGCACAGCTACATAATTCCGGGGGAAAATCTATTTTACGCAAAGCGGAGTGACATAACTCTTCATACAATTTTATTTGGTTTAAGTCCCTTTCCCCCCATAAAACATTGTTTATACTCGCATTCGGTAGTACAGTACAATATTAGGTTCAATTATTTTTAAATCACAGTCCATTTGTAAAGGCAAATGATCAGACCAAAAACTATCATGCAATATTGTGCGACGCGCGGCTTCAGTCACGAGTGTCACGACGTAATGGTCGAGTCACCGTTTGCACCCGTGCGCTTCACTCACAAAAGTAAACGAATCTAGCGGTAGGAGTTCAATATCCGCGCAAGTCCAATATTGTTCATTACAAAATTTTAACAACTCATGGCTAAACAATTCATTACTATGCGCATTGTAGTCTCCTAACATAAACACAGATTGGATATTCCTATCTTCTATAGGTGATTGCATTCATTTCACTTAAGCAGTCCGTAAATTCAATTAAGTTATCATTACAGTTAGTAGGCATATAAACCGAAAATACTAGTATTTCTTGTTCACACAATTGCACTGTTATAGCTGTAAGACGAACACTATTGCAAGGTACAACAGACACCGATGAAAATAAACTTTTCCTCCACAGCAGTGCTACTCCTCCGTAAGGTCTCCCTCGAAGTACACCAACCGATGTATCTACCGCAGAGGTCCCGGTGAAAGCAAAATCGTCATGTATACTGCCAAGAAATGCCAAGTCGTGAGGCATCAAAAAAGTTTCTTGCAAAGCTATTATGTCACCCGATACACACAGCCGCCTTATTAGGCGGCTGTGTGTATCGGGTGACATAATAATGTTTAATTCGTTGTGCTTAAAACACTCCTACCTACCGAATGATCTTATGAAAACCATAGTTGTCTCGATAGTGAAGAATAAAACGGGGAATGTGGCAGATCTGTCGAATTATAGGCCAATTTCCCTGGCTACTATTACAGCTAAGGTGCTGGACTGTCTGTTTGATACACATATGGCCAGTCCCATAAAATTGCATGACGCACAATTTGGCTTTAGGCCCGGTCTATCGACAGAAACTGCCATTTTGTGTCTCAAGCGGACCGTCCAGTACTATGCAGATAGGAAGACACCGGTCAATGCTTGCTTCCTCGATTTATCGAAGACATTTGACCTGGTGTCTTATGACATTCTATGGGATAAGCTGTACCGGGAAACTGATGTAGACAGTGCAGTAACATCTTTGCTCAGGTACTGGTATCAAAACCAGACTAACCATGTAAAGTGGTCGAGGGTACTATCTGAGGAGTACCGATTGAAATGCGGGGTGAGGCAGGGGGGAATAACCTCACCTCGCCTCTTCAATTTGTACATAAATCAGCTGATCGTTGAACTCAACAACACAAATGTCGGTGTCACATTGATGGGCTTTGTATTAATAATATCAGCTACGCGGACGATATAAAATTTTGATTGTATGTGTATACTATTTTTAGTCCGTTTAAGATAAACTGTTTGAAGTACTAGAACTATACTTTTGTTATAACTGAAACGACACTGCAAATCAAATATTGAATAAAAAAAATAGGTTTAACCATAATCTTTAAATGTTTACTGTTGAAATCCTAAATAGTTCATGCGACCGACATATCATTATCTACTGCAAGCTAAATGGTTGAAGTGACAACATCTAACATTTCATGTACAGAGCTAAATGTATGGATCGACACTGGGTATGAATTTAACAAAGAGGCTAAATGTATTAAACGACATTCTTGTATATTTATAAGGTAAAGCTAATTGTATTAAACGACACTGGATAAGAATTTAACAAAGAGGCTAATTGTATGAAGCCACATTTCTATATATTTATAAAGCCAGGCTAAATGCTTTAACGTACGTTGCCTGTAAATTGTTGCTCCAGGAAAAAAAGTTTAAACGACTGCCTGGTATTTGGTAGTTAGCTTAAGTACACAGTTCCTAAATTTGTCAATATTTTGTGTCGCTTCATACATTGCAGTCCAAAATGGGCCCAAAAATGCGGTTGTATTAAGCGACAAAAAATTGCTCCGATCGTCACCAAACCCAGCTCAAATGACGCAGAAAAATTCGCTGATTCCAAATATGTATAAAAGTCTATATCGCTCAGAGTGTCGCTTAATACAATTAGCCCGGAACCCGTCGATATGACATTGAGTTTGTTGTTCCATAAACCATGTGCAATTGAAATATGTGAAAACCCGAAAAGGGGTCATTGTACTAGTCATTTTGAACAACTTTTACTTTACAAGGCGTTCGGCAGACGGTTGAACTTACGAAAATGGCGGATCCGTGGCGCCGTCTGCTATTTGTTTAGTTAAGAACTAGTTAATTTAGATTCTAAAGTAACTGTAGACTAAACAAAATTTTAGATGAAAATAAAAATAAAATGTTGCCAGTTTTGTTATTTTTAAAGAAATTATTGTCGTTTGAAGTTTGAGCAACGACCAATTACGAATAAAATTTAAATAAATGTCCGTTTGGCCTGGGTCTTGTTATTGGGCCCAAAACAAGTAGCAGACGGCCCCACGGATCCGCCATCCTCGTATGTTCAACCGTCTGCCGAACACCCTATACAGTGTGTCCGGACATGGACTAGCGATATTCTAAATACTTAAATATAAACTATTTTAAAGTACAATAAAATTACACTCTAGGCTTGGGTCCAATACACTTCCCCGCTATGTGGCAGCCATTTTGTTTTTTTTACAAAAAATATCATATATCTCAAAGTTTTAGTCATACTGAGATAAAAATAGGCTTATTCGAAAGGCAATAATATTGTCTACAATCTGCATTACAAACCAATGTGTTCACAATTCCATAACTTTGGAAAAAAATGTGAAAGTCGAAAAAAACAAGAAAAATTATGCAATTCAACCAATAATTATTACAAGCCTAGACTGTAATTGTAAAAAAAAAAAAGAAACAAAAAAAAAATAGTGTGATATTGTACTTTAAAATAGTTTATATTTAAGTATTTAGAACATCGCTAGTCCATGTCCGGACACACTGTATAGTAAAAGTTGTGCAAAATGACTTGTACCTTTTCGAGTTTTCACTTAGGAATTTCAATTGCACATTGTTTATAGAACAACAAACTCAATGTCATACACGACAAAGTTCAAATTCTATTGCAACCAATTTTTTTGCAACCAGTATTAAATATTACCTACTATGTGAAACAGGCACAGTTTAGTGAAGATGTTAGACGGCAGCGAGCTGGACGGGCCGCCTCCCCTGCGCCGCGCCTCGTCGGCCGCCGTGGAGCCCAGCTCGCACGGCGCGCACGCCGGACACGCCGGACACTCCGGACATCATAGGTACGCTAAGTAAGGCTCGTGCAGGCTGGAAACACTGGGTTTGACATATTACTAGTTTTTTTGTGATCTTGTAGTTAATTCTTAGACATTTTTCACGAATATTTTTACCTGTAGTGCGGTTTTAGAACATAAATAAAAAAAAATGTATATAAACATATTAATATATAAATATTTGAGCGACCTTTTCTTTGTATTTCAATGTCTATGAAAAATAACAATTGAAACTTAACTTAAACTTCCTTGTCATAAGGGTTAAATTGTATTTAGTATATTTTTGAAGAGTATTCAATTATAACCCTCATCTTTATCGTTTCCTCGGTTCCTCTTGACGTCATTCAATGGGAAGCTCTCAAAATCATCCTTCAGTCAAGAACAGTAACTTATTTAATAACTAAAATGAAATAATGTTTAATGCATGCCAAATAATTTGTGCTGATAGTGTAATGCTTGCAAAAGACTGCAAAGTAACAAGTAGTAACAACATAATATTTTGTAATTTCTGGGGGGGCAGCTACCCCCCTGCCCCCCCTTGGCGACGTTCATGCCTCTGCCTAACCATAAAAATGTTACGTTATATACTTTGCAATTAATGTTTTGACTTTGAGTTAATATAAGACCATCCAGACAGATATTCTCGTTCTAATTAATTGGAATGTTCCCTTGCGAAAGGGGGCTAGACGGAAAAAATTGGGACCAAAAGTTGTAACGACACTTTTTATTTTTTATTATAACGCCATCTGTGAGCGACCACAGGTACTAATTAGTGGCATGCCTTGTGAGGTTCATTCCATAACTTCGTTCCATCCGGGTGTCTCTTGACACCTCTCAGCTTTTTTTTTTACTAGACTTTCTTAGCGAATAAATTAAATGCTTATCTATCGTACTAACCCTCCATTGTCTTCGCAGGTTAACCCGCCGAGCGTCGCTGGACGATCTCGAACAACAGTCATGTGAACTGGCACCCAAACTCGAAAATAGGATCATTTTGCTCAATAAACCAGAGGTTAGTACTGATTTGTTTAGTAAATTAACCAGCTCAGCATATTGTAGTCCAATGCTAGACGTAGAAACGTGATATATAAATAGGGTTGCCATCATTCTGGGTTTCCCCGGATTTGTCCTAGTTTGGAGGACGTCCGGGGAGCGTCCGGGCGGGGTTTTTAAATACTATTGTGTCAGGGGAAATCTGATTAATTGAATTATTTTTAGCGCCGCGTGACAAGTACAATAATTGATTAATAAATGAAGGCCTTTTATTTGTTTTGTTGAGGCTTAATTTGATTTACTATTAATAAAAAAAATTATGTGATACTTAACGATGGTTTTAATATATTCTAAAAAAAAAACCGAGGGCGTCCGGGGATAAATCTTCATTTCACCGAAATGTCCGGGGTATTTGAAGTTTTTGTGTGGGGTCCGTAATTTAGGTAATGGCAACTCTATATATAGACAAACTGTTCCTTATGTAATTGATTCAGGCGAGGCGTGACCTTGCGGAAATACAATAGACGATATTATTAGTAACCTATTCCGCTTACCTATTCTCTAAGAGTCATAAAAAAACCCTGTAAGAAATCGACACGTGTTTCACCTCTCAACGAGGATCTCTCAGGATGATGATTGACTTGTCGAAAACCCGAACACGGCGTGTTGTTGTTGTTGTTGAATAGTTAAGCCGAATAGATTACTAAATATATCTACGTTTATTGTATTTTTTAAATTGTCCCATGATAGTCAAAACTCTGTAATTCAGACATATTATTAATATGTTGATGACATTATCGCACTTCGTTCCTGACGGAGATCCGCCGACCACACATCATTTTTTTTGTTACAATATTCAACGTTATTTTTTGTTTATACTCAACCTCTTAAGAGGTCATTGTGCTCATCATTATGAACAACTTTCACTATGGGACCAAATGTGAAATCGCGAAAAATCACCTGTTCCCTACATTTTTTATTTTATTTATTATTTTATTTTATTAGGATCTCCAACAAAGAATACACCTTACATGCTATAATATAAAGACAAAAACAACAATCTATGTGCTCCCTCAATTATAGGAGACTAATCTGACATCATGCAATAAAAACAAGCAAACAGTATATTAAATGGAAATAGCCCTGATAGTTAAAATTATATAGTATTATGATTATACTAGTACATTATTAAATATGGGAATCTTAATTTAAATTGAAAAAAAAAAGTAGATTAAAAGCAACGAACACATATTAGAAAAAATTGCACTTAAAAACAAATAAAAATAGCGAACAATGGATTACTAGGCAGGCAGTTCAATACTTACATAATTATCATTTATCGTTTTTAACCGACGAAAAAAAAGGAGGAGGTTCTCAATTCGACACGAATATTTTTTTTTTTTTTTTTATGTATGACCACGCATAACTTTTTACTGAGAGGTCCGATTTGAACGATTCTTTTTTTATTGGGAAGGGTATACCTCGAAGTTGGTCCCATAAAAAAATAAAAATTGAAACCCACCCCTAAGTGTAAAAAAATTGGGGTTGATTGATGTTTCACGTACTGAATTTTCAACTGTGAACCGATTCTGTTGTAATTTCGCACACATATGTAGTTCTTATGACACAACTACACAATAAAGACCTAGAGTTGATCTGATGATGGAGTCAGAAGACAGTCGCGAGAGCTCCTCACCAGTTTACAGCAGCTACATCGTGTTTGGGCTTATTTCATTCCCCCTGATGAGAACTTTACACCTAGGTGGGGTATGACTGTCATCGACGGTCAGAGGTTGAGGCAAACATTAAAACCGCCTGGCCACGGAACGAGCGGCGCGAACGGCGCGGCGGTGCGTCTTGCGGGGCGAAATTCTATACATTTGTTTTAGTCGCAATACGCTTCGCCGTTCACACCGCGCGAATTTTCGCTGTAGCGAATGTCCCGTGGCCAGGCGGTTAATGGTAACTCAAAAGCTAAAAATAAAAAACTTTTTTGCAAAAAATTAAACCGACGAAATAAAACTGAAAAGCGAAAAATAAAAACTACTTAACTAAAAAGCTAACATTTTACGCTTTATGTAATTATAATATGTTTGTTTGGCGCCGCCTCAAAATTTGTTATTTGAAGGTCATCAATTTGTCACTAAATACATAGTTATTTTTTATTTTTCGCTTTTTTTGCAAAAACGTTTTTATTTTTCGCTTTTCAGTTTTTTTTCGTCGGTTTAATTTTTTGCAAAAAAGTTTTTTTATCGTTTCATATCTCGTCAAAATGTAGGGAACACCAGATTTTTCTTTTCGCAATTTCAGTGTTGGTCCCATAGTGAAAGTTGTTCATAATTATGAGTACAATGACCCCTTAAGAGGTTTAGTATAAACAACAAATAAAGTTGTATATTTATCATTCTTTTTTTTTTATTAATTAGGATTTTGATCGCCTCGGAGTTATAGTTAATGGAAATAACTAAAGTAAACCTGGTCGCTTGCGTGAGATAGCATTTATGCTTGTAAACAAAATTGAAAACATGATTTGTAAGTACTTTTGAAAATGGTTGCTGGGAAACTTGAAATCATATAATCTTGATACCATTCGTAAAACCTACTCTTCTCCATATAACACATAAATATAATGTTTATGCACATTCTCAAAACGTCTTTCAACTATAAAAAATTAAATGAACAAAAAGAAACTCTATTTCTATAGTTATAAGGTTGGTAAGTATCGGGCAGCTTTGGAGGGAAATCGACATCTGCACGAAAATATTTATTGCATTCCTCATGGCCTGGTATAACTGGTTATCCCCAATCTCTATTATAGTTTGACCGATACCGCGCCTTAGGCTTGTGCGCGGCTCACGGGGGGGGGGAGGGCAGTGCAGGCTGCTTATTTGGCAATGCTCACGGCTTCTGCCGCCCATTCCTAAGGCGCGGTACAGCGGTGAGGTCAAGCTATAGCTCTGGGTGTAAAACATTACGACTATTACAGCACGTAACTTGGCAAGGTTTTGGCGTATTTGGAGTTAGTTTGCGCAAGTATATTTAGTGCAACAAAAAAATTGTCACTTTTATTGCATGTCATTATTGCTAATATTCTATCATTTATTTTTGAACACGTGTGTTAAGAAAAACAACAAAATTATATAATTTAAATGCATAATTCAGACGAAAACGTTTAGCGCACAAAATTTTCTGAATTATACAGCCTCAAAAAAGATTGTGCTGCACCTCTATGTATACAGGGTGGCAGGGACATCGACGCGAAGCCGGTTAGCATGGATTCAGTACATGATTCTGAACCGTGCGTTGAAATTTTTCGTCGGTTATTTAAAAAAAAATGTTTCATAGAAAAGTGCAAACCTACGCGGTCAAATGTATGGAACAGCTGATTTTTTACGACGTAAAATTTCAACGCAGGGAGTTCAAAATCATCTACTGAATTCATGGTAACCGGCTTCGCATCGATGACCCTGCCACCCCGTATACTAATCGAATTCTGCGTTTGCATTCTTGCCAAGTTACGTGCCACCGACTATACGAGGATATAAAATACAGTCAGGGACATTAATTGTTAAGCTAATTGACACCCTATGTCTGTTTGCTGTGTTATAGCCATTTCATACACTTGTCAAAAAATGACAGTTGTGATTAGATTATTGATTATACGAACAATTTAAGAGCGTGCATTCTGAAAGTGGGCAACGTCGCAAATAGCTGTCAAATATTTATGCACGCACTTTATATGGATGCACGCTCTTAAGTTGGTAGTCAATTAGCTTAACAATTAATTTCCCTGTCTTTGCATTGGTGACATCTTTCTTTGTCTGATTCATTACAAAAGCATGGACTAAAACAGGGAACAATATCTGGATATACTCTGTCACCTATCTGACATGTTCTGGACATTCTACACCACTTGGCACTTATACAGTGTTACATGGATCTTTTGACGCTTAAGTGACATTGACAGATGGCGCTGTTGGTAATCATACATGGTTAGAATAAATTAGCTAGCATAACTCCGCAGACATGGTAAACTCATATCGATATCTAAACATGATCAAACAAAAAAAAACTTAGATATGAGTTTTTTAGGCTCATCAGCTCAGTTAGTGTAGTCACTTGAAATATCAGTTTAGAAAGTCTGTTTTTTTTTTGTTTGTACTTCACAGAAGTGATGCGAATCGATATCTTAACATGATGATAAAACAAAAGAAACCTTTTCTCATCCCCATACTTTCTAGTACAGTTCAATGCAAACTGAATGGCGGCTCGGAAGTGCGCTACTCGCTGCGCAGTACCCCTTTTTATTTATTTTTTTGTTCGGAAATCATCAAATAACTTCTCCCGCTCTGGGCGGAGCGAGAGGGCGTGTCAGACTCTTACTGACTAAAACCCAGCCGTGTTCCTTCAGTTGCCTGTACGTTGCCTGGGGCCACGGTAACAGCGACTCGCCTCATGTTCCGAGCCGCCATTAAGTTTTAATCGGGGTGTAACAACACTGCAAGTGGACATCGACCCTAGAAAAATCATCAAAACTTTTTCCCCTTGTTTAGTTATCGATACCCGTCACGTCTGCGGAGTTTCGTTAGCTAATTTAATTTGACCCTGTGTATGAAATTGTATTGAAAAAACAAGATGAAGGCGTTAGATCTGATCTTGGCCACATTCCAGAAGATCCTTGTACAACAGCTATACCAATAACTTATTACACAAACAAAAATTTTGAAACCCTAAATCTCTCCCCAGGAACTGCAAGCACTAATCGCCGAACGTTCCCGCTGGGAATCAGACACCGTGATCCGCGAGGTAGACGAGGGATCCCCCTAAGAACTACCCTCCCTGTACGGCTGCTTCGTCTGGTACCGACACTTCCAGAAGTAGCGCCACAGAAGGTACCATTCTGACACTTTTCAGAAAGTACCACACTGTAAAACAGGAGGTTATTTTGGTTTGGAAAGACTTTTTTAGGTACCATCTAGTGTGTGGATTTTGAGTACGTTTCGTTGTTAAGTGTTTTGTGAAATACGGAATTATTTTTATGTAAAGGTACCAGTGTAGATTAATTATGTTTTTAGGTGACCAAAAATATGATTATTCCGTATGGTACCAAAAAGTACCTCATGAAAAAACTACCTAATTGTATGTGAAACCAGTGGTACCGTTTAGACAGTGATTAATTTGCATCAATAACCACTATTTGTCTGAAAAAGAACACCAAGAAGTGAAAATTCTTTGCTGTTTAAAAATTAACAATGGTTGAACTATTTGATGTATGTCAAAAAAAAATAAACATAATATTTGAAAAACATATTAATTGTAAAGAAGGCGACTAGATGATATCTAACAGTAGAAGAGGTAAGAAAACTTATTTGGCAGCTGTAATTGCAATATTTTATGTTCGGCGGTATCACAACTGATGATAGAGATTATGGTGGCAATCGTGGTATAACACTCCAGCAAAATACTAGGTACACACATAGCGACATGGGACTTCAACATAACTGGGGAAATGCGGGTTGACTATAGGTACCTACACAACTTTTTTTTTTTTTGGGTGGCAATTTCTCAAATAACTTGCTCCGTGAAGTTTTCTTAGAAATTGTTCCACCAGACTCGTGTCACGCCTGTCTGCGGGAACCTCAACTCAGTCTATCGCAGTCCACTGCTGGTCGCTGGCCACTGCTGGCTTGGCCTCTCCCAAGCTGCGCCACAACACCCTGTCCTCCGCCTTCCGCATCCAGTCTGTCCCGGCCACTTTCTTAAGGTCATCGGTCCATCTAGCTGGGGGGCGTCCCACACTACGCTTGCAGATACGCGATCTCCACTCTAGGACTCGTCTGTCTCGGCCATCGGTCCCTCGACAGACATGGCCAGCCCACTGCCACTTCAGTTTGCTTACTCTGCAAGCTATGTCGGTAATTCCAGTTCTTTTCCGGATAATTTCATTTCTGATTTTATCCTTCAAAGAAACTCCGAGCATAGCCCGCTCATAGCGCGCTGAGCGACCTTGAAGATGTGGACCAGCCCAACTGCTTTGAGTCTGCGGGAGCCTTGAGACTTTGAAATCGCCAGCGAGTGTCGGGTGACTAAAGTTGCTTCGTGTGTACCTAACATAAAGTACTACATTATATCTAGGATATGGAAAACGGGTTGATTATTTATCAAGACCGTTAACTTTCGAGTGGATGGGTTGAATAAATTGAAGTATGTAATTCTTTAGAGTGAATAAAAATAAATAGTAGTTAAATTAAGTAGTTTTCCTCCTTGTTATTCACTCCATGTAAGCCCTTGGATGGCGTCAGTAAATATTTTTAATTGAAATAAATCGAGCTTGCTTTTGAGAGAGGAATAGGAAGGGATATCTTATGATAAATATAACGATAATCGTCGCCTTCTACTATAAAAATATTATCGATTTTTTGTAAACGAATTTTGAATCACATAATTATTATTATTAATCATGTAGTTACATTAAAAGTTTAAAAGATGGCGCTAACTTGCTTTTAAACAACAAATTAGAATACATTATAATAAGTTGCTATAATAGCACGAAATATTACATAAAATTACACATTGATTAACCAAGGCTTTTAAAAATTTCATGAAAATGATTATTTTTTGTTCAGTATACTAAGTTTTACTCGAATAGTTGGAGTAGCGCCATTTATAATTAAAATTCCGTCTATTTTTACGTTCAATTATATAAAAGATCAAATCAGATCGTAATAGACAACTACCTCATACATAGTATTCCAGTCTATGAAATATAGAACACTATAGTGCTAGTAATATTAAAAGTTAAGAAATCACAATGAGTATGACTGAGTCGGTCAAGATGGTAAAAGACCTTGAAGTCCCTGGTTTCATTTGAAGGACGAAAAAAGTCGTTTCCGAGTTGGGCCTTATAGATGTCGAAAGCAAGCACAATCAGCCTATAATATTCCCACTGCTGGGACACAAACATCCTCTCTGTGAGAGGGAGTGGGCCGGTATCCACCACTCGGGCCCAGTGCGGGTTGGTAGATGTCAAATGTCTTCAAATTTTTGTATCACTGACGTGCCAGTTTCCTCAGGATTTCCTTCACCGTTTTGAGAGTAGTGGTGATGAAATTATTTACACAAAGTAAAGTAACCACGATGTACAACTCGTAAGTCGGGGCCGATACCACTGGGCCACCATTGCTCCTATCTGCTGTCGAAAGCATGAAGGCCCGTAAAAATCTCAATGGGTTTGCCTAGCCAATAAATAAGCTTCATCAGTGCATATCATCATGTGCCTCTGCCTACTAAACTGTCCCATACAACTTAGATCCCAGGATTAAATGCAGTTATCTCATTAGTGTGCTCTAAGGCTATGCTTACCACGATTTCTAGCACTATAGTGGTCTGTACATAATTTCGAAAGTATTTAGTATTATATTGCTTTTAGGCTTTCATAGTAAAAATAGTGGATATGTCGCAGCCAACAGCTTAATTAGCCTTTCAGTTAACAGCTTAGCCTTTGGAAGTACCGCTCGCCTGCCGCGGCAACGCTCGCTTAGCTCGCTCGGCTCGCGCGCGATTTGTCACAGTTCTAACCTAACCTAACCCATTTGGTCGGGGCGCGGCTTAGTTACTGCGACAGATTCGGCTCGCGCGTAATTAGTCACAGCGCCAACCTTACCTCTAGTAAATATCATTAAGGCCGCTAGTTCAAAGGCGCCGTTTAGTAAAAAGGCTAGGCTGTTAACTGAAGCTGTGAACTAACTAATTGTCTGCGACAGATACATACAAAGTATTTAGGAGGACAGTCTCACCGTGTACCAAAAAAAGAAAAGTTATGAGGAATATAATTTTTTTCAGAAAGGAATAATTCAACGACTAAAAATTTCGATGTACTGGCTGTAGATAATTAAACCAATTTTCTATAACAACAAAATTCTAATGTCTCCACTCCAATTCGGCCTAGTCTTCCGTCAAATACTTTAATATAAACTTACTCTGTTGTGAATAGTTCATTTCATTCATTCTCTGTGGGTAGTCCCACTGTTAGGCTTCGGAGCCCACTGTCCGATATTGCTAAATAAGTGTCATTAGCAAGTAGTTTAACATTAGCTTGAAAGTGGACTAAAGATAAAAGTGACATTATTTTTAAATACAAAACGAGGGTATTAGCTTTTAAATCAAATTCATTATCAGTCATCGTTTTTGGCAAATCTTTCATTCATTTAATTAATAGAGTAGTAATAAAATCATCGCGTATCTATTCTTTCAAATTAATTATTTTGCTTGAAATAGTTTTCACTTCAGGACTAAGAAAAACGGATCATAGAAACGGGTTTTGTCAACAGAATAATGGACAAAATGACAGATTGGAGAAGGATATCTGTCATTTTGTCTATTCTTCCGTCGACAAAACCTGTTTCTACAGTGATCTGGGGCTACGCGTGCAGGTTTACTGCATTTTTAAGGTTATACCTTCAATGTAGCCCGTGAAGTTCAAGATTCCCTGCTATTTTTCAAATTGTAGCGCTGTTTTACGTTGTATATTGATCAAAATTCAGTTCGTGGCAATTATGATAAAATAATAACTAAATTATAAACATCAATCAATTTGGTTCCTGAAATTATATTTGCTGCAATTCGTCATATTTTGACGAATTACGAAGCTACTTTGACGGATCCCTCTTAAGCTAAAAATCTAAAATTATAATAGGAGATAACTATTAGCGTTTGCTAATACGTCTATCGAACCTTCTAAAAGAGTTCTACCAGAGAGATGCTCTAAGTCCTCAAATATCTTCAATCCCGTGTCACTTTTATCTTAAAACAAAATAATCGTCCTTAATTTGCCAAAAGCATACATATCATTAATAAAAATATTAAAATACAAGTATTTTGTCTCAAAACTACCATACTCAAAGAATATTAATATTAAAAAGACATTGTATTATTTATTATATCGTGCATAGTATTTTTTTGAAGAATAAAATATAGATATTACGATTAATCGATATAGGTAAGCGAATTTTTGATTTTACGCCTTAAATCTAGAATTTTGCGCAAAACCTTGCGTATGTCTACGCTATAGGTTAAAGGCTAAATAATAATATAATCAAACTTAATAATAAGAGTTAATAACCAGCTAGATGCTTAGTACAGCCGCATAATAATTATTAATAGTTATATATCAAACTCTGACAGATACAAAAATTTCAATCAAAATCGAAAACCTTCGATATGCTCGATGTTCAGACGAAATATCAATATTATTGTGAACATCAATCAATTTAATCCTTGTATAAAGTGTGAATTTTGTTCCCTTTGAGCCTGCACCGCGGTAACATTTTGTCTAATCCAAAAGATAAACAGTTTGACAAAATCGCATCACTTTCACAATGTTTGTTTTATATTTGTGCCAGTCACAATTCTAATGTCCATGTCTAATGTTGCAAATGCAGACTTATATTCAATAACACAAAAACTATAATAATTATAATAACATCACCAACACACCACGCCGCTACTGCCTACTCTGCTTATGCCGTTTTATGTAATATAACTATAATTTTACACAAACCACTAAATAAAATAGGTACAGTAAGTTCACTCAAATCGCACACATCTTGGACGATTGATCGATTCTGTAATCCATTTGAAATAAGATTAACATTTAAATTGATTAACAGTTAACATTTAAATAAATCTCTTTTACAGTCCGTTCAACCGATTCTGACTTCTATACCGTAGCCATAAGGATGGCATTAAAAGCAAAACACTGGTTACAATACCAACTGTTCACTGCAGCTGCCATATTTTGTCGTGCTACCAACGCAATAGAAGTAAAATCGGTTGAACGAACTGTAAAAAAGTTTTAGTTAAATGTCTAATCCTATTTTAAATGGAGTATAGTACAGAACAATTTGGACAGTTCCAGTCATGATTATTGTTACAAAGTTTATAGTCAACTCTCTGTGCATATTTATATTGTAAACAAACACAAACTTATCTATGGTTAAAAATTATGAACATTATTTTTAAAGACACTACGGAATAAATAACAGTTTAATGTCGTAATAACAATTGAAGTAAGATTTGCTAATCTACTGATTATGCTTTGAGTATTATGTTAAATACTCAATAAAATTATGAAACTGGAAATAATATAAGTTACCAAGAGTCAAAATGGAAATTATAAGTAATGTTTTCTGCAAGATGTCTCCACTAATAGAATAAGTGATCAAAAAAATAGAGTTGAATCCGTCTAATCATATTGAAGTGCAAAATGGATGATACGGTTGGCAATAAAATATTTAGTTTTCAAGATCTTAACTCCTAACTGTGCGTTTGCACTAGCGAAACATTCACAACAAAACATGTTGAAATCTCTAGTTCTTGTCTAACATAGAAAATAGAGATTTCTACATATTTTATTGTGAATGTTTTGCCAGTTAGCCTAACTATTCATTTAGCTACTAAGTCTACAAAAAGTATTTCAAAATGTGTTACACATCACAGTGGTGACATCTACAAAAGTTTAGTCAAAAAAGCTATATTAACATATTTTACACATACATACAGTATTTATTGTAAGTACAATGTTCGTCTAATATAAGTAGCTCACTTTGTTCTAGTATTTTGAAACACTAACTTATGTCAGTGCCTTCACAAAGTATAGTTTGTTCTGCAATTTTTAGAATAGGTCACAAAAATAAAGTACCGTTTTGGTACTTTTTAGTGACAGCACTTAAAATACACCGAGTGATTACGAGTTTAGTGGCACTGTTGACACTTTTGAAGTCCATATTAATATTAAACAGATTTTAATTTATTATTGAAATAATTATAATTTTGTAAAATTTTTTGTTTGTAATCTACTTGATTTGTATAATTCGTTGCGTTTACTAGTTACGTGTCTCTGTATATTCGAATGTTGTATATTTAATTATGTTTTTAATAAAAGTCAAATGTAACAATTTAGTTAGTCCAAAAACGTCACAAAGACATTTGCTTAGTAGTACTATGCTATTAGAAATCAAGCCTTATTTATTAAGCAATAAGATTGCTTTCCGCTGTCGCTTCATAGCCAGTGTTTTTTATAGAGATTATGGAGAGTTATTATTTTTTGCAATTTTGGCTTTTTATATCAAAAGGCTATGAATGTTTCTTATGAATATTTTTTAGCTATGTATATGATTTAGTTTGTAAGTTAATTTTCAGAGTCTAATAACCCCGGTTTCTGAGAAACTTATGTCAACTAATTATAATAGTAATTACGAGATTAGACAGCAAAGTTAATTATCAGAAACTTGGTCAGACTTTTTTAAACCGGGGGGACTTCGTATTGTTATTCTTCTCTATCAATATTATTGATGTACGATTTTTATTTGTAACCGCCATTTGTAATTGTAGTATAAAAACCTCTTTATTCATTTTAAAATCTACAAAAATAACACACATTATTTTTATGTAACGACGAAAAATTGATATATTTTAAAACTGTAGCGACTAGCCAGTAATGAATACATAATAATTAATAAATAATAAGTGTTGTGATGAATATTAATACTAGAATATAAGCTGAAATCAGAGGCTTCACTTGAGTGTCGTTCACACGACACCGACAAAATAACATAGAAATGAACGTTCTTCTGCTCATTTCAATTCATTTTTCAATCATTCGGAGCCCGAGTGAATACCGAAATTCAACAACTTTGCGTTAACTTGTGAATTAATTTTTCACTCTTGATTCATTTTGTGTATTTCCACTTCGCGTGAAAAACGCCGAATGAAATACATAAATGAACAAAAAGTGATGTCTCTGTTATCAGCTTTAGCGATAAAGAAACGCACTCCATTTTATTAGTGCTAGAGCACTGGACTATTTAGAAATGAATGTTTTAGCGGACATCATAATAATATATACATTTAAATGGCTGACTTGATATTTCCTATGCGCGTATCGTTAGAAGCTTCCTCTGTCAGAAGCTCTGGGGTTCTATTCTCTAACTCAGTCAAAAAAGATACTGGTCCTTCCGAAAGAGGCTGATCCGACCAAAGTAGTGTCAAATTCTATTTTTCGGACGGTCAAAGACACTTCGGGAGTAGCGAGAACTGTCAAATCGTGTTGTCAGTCATTCTTATTTCAGGCCCCAACTTATCTTATGTCCGTAAGTGATAGAGTTATAAACGCCCGTAACTTCGAACGATACTACGGATTTCGTGCTTAGAGAGTAGAGCCCCTGATACTGTTTTCTGAAATATTCCTAATAAAATATAATAGCCTACTATTACCTAAGGTCTATTTTATATTCTTGTTTCCAATTATTGATGTTATTTCCACACAAACATCAACTTTATGCAACTCTAAATTAAGTTGATTTCAGACTGACTAGTACTGTTGAAAAATTCATACAAAATATGAAGTTGTAACACAAACTGAATCTTATGTGTAGGCTTTAGTTGTTTTTCCTTAAACTCGTGATTGTTTACACGTTTGGAAAATAAATTGCAAACGCAGATTACATTTACAGTTTGCAAGCAAGGGATGTTCTGTTGACATTCAAAAATATAAGTACTTTAAAGTCAGTTAAATACAGTGCAAAGTTTTAAAAACATCGACGCCGACCCCATAAGGTTCCTCGGGAATCTCTGACCGCGTTAATGGAGACTAGTTTGAACTTTATGGCACTAAGAATAAGGTTTATAATCTAATGTCATAAAAAATCATTATAATGTCCGCTAAAACATTCGTATTAAGGCATATTAGCACGCCATTGCAAGTGATTTCAGTGAATCTTCGCTAGCTGTACGAATATTGTGATATATTTATGAGTTACGTTGCTAACTATTGTTATTGTTTTTTGATTTGTCTATTATTAAAGTTAGTGTGAATTACTTTGTTGTTTTCTTTATATTGTCCTAGAATCTACAAGATAATAAAAAGACACACACAGTGGAAAAGATCATTAAGGGCCCGTGGCTAAGTAATAACAGCCGCACAGGTCGATCTTCAAAGTTAAGCAACGCTTGCCGAGGTCGATCCATGGATGGGTGACCAGTACTTACCGAGACTCGCACACGATTAATTTTTTATTATTATTTGTTGTTATAGCGGCAATAGAAATACACAGTTGTGAAAATTTCAACTGTCTGCCTATTACGGCTCATGAGATGGTCCGCTGACAGACAGATAGACAGACGGACAGCGGAGGCTTAGTAGGGTTCCGTTTGGCACCCTTCGGGTAAAACAAATTTCTTCATAATCGTTCTTAGTAACCCTAGTTTTGGGGCGTATGAGACACTCAATTTTGTCTCTACAAAAAGTATTATATTGTATCTATTATATAGCATTTATCTATGTATCTATTATAGTATATTGTAATATTATACTTTTTATTTGCACCAAAGACAGCCCCATTTTATGTCCAGAATATCACTGTCCATTCCAAGGCAAGGTTGCCTGGAAGAGATCGCAGTAACCGATAAGGCCGCCCATTGTATATTTTGTAGTGTATTACTTTTTCTTCTTGTAATGTATTATCTGGTGTACAATAAAGTATTATAATAAATAAATATATTTTATTTCTCTTTGGCGGGAATAAGGATCAGTAATTCAGTACCTACATAGTTCGAAGTAAAATCCATAAATAAATATTAGAAATCATTTATTTACACTTATTACAACGAATAAATATCGCATACTCGACCATCACAGTTATTTACAGTTTTACACTCATTTATTTATTCACAATCATTTTAAGTCGAAATCGATTAAATCGTCCTTATAAAATATTACAGTAATAGTTGTAATTCAAAAGCGCGCGTCAACTATTGTAATTTAAACCTTATATCAATGCACGTAAAAGTCATATGACGTGCAATCGTCAACTCGTAATTCGCAAACAGAACCTGTAATTTCTCTATTCCATTGACATTTATAACTTGCACTTAGAATTCATGTTTAGGGAGGTATTATAGTTTCATCGAGACTGCTGTACCGCGCCTTTGGAATGCGCGGCGTGGCGGGGGCCAGCGTTTACGAATGAGCGGCGGACGGGGCGAGGGTTGACGAATGAGCGGTCTCGGTGAAACTATTTCCTCAATTGGTATTTAGGTAAATATTTCTAGTTTTTCATAGAAATTAAGTCACTGTACATTTAAATTTTATTTTATTAGGTACTATTTCTTACTTCTACCTGCAAAGATTATAAAAGATTCCTACAAACAGCATTGAAACATAACAGTCACTTTTGGCTACGATAAAAAAAAATCCGTATGAATATTACAATGTTAGCCTCATTAATTTTATCACTATTTAGTATTTACATACATATAAGTATACATGGTGTATATATAAGTCATCGCTGATTTATTAAGAAAATTCTCTTAATGTTTGTGGGCGTTTTTCCACCGCCGCCGTTACCGAGAAACGACATTATTCGAACCGAACGTGACGGTAAACTCGGCTAATAACAGTTATGATAGACAAAAAGCCGGGCGCATGGAGTCGTTGCGACGACAATGTGTGGACAAGATCACATGCGTTTAGTATTGCCGGCACATCAGCCCGTCTCAATTTCGGGCCGAGTTCTAGCGCTCGGGTGACGAACGTGCGTTGGAATCGCTACTTCGCCGCCGTCATGTAGTTCTCGGTGATGTCCGCGGAGGATAATCGCCCCTATTATGGGCACAGGTTTATATGTTATGTCATTTGGTTCACCTTATCAAAAGTGAACGCCAAGATTACAACTAGAGCAGTGTTCTTTTACTAAAATAATGGAGATAAAAGAATGATATACACCGCGACGTTTTAGTTGTCTTACAAAAGCAGTCCACTTCATGTAGGTTACGTCTATTTATAATATTGTTTTCCAATTCATGTTATTTCCACACACAAACATCAACTTTAAGCAACTGTAAATAAAGTTGATTTTAGACTGACTAGTACCGTTGAAAAAGTCCTAAAAAATATGAAGTTGTAGCGCAAACTGAACCTTATATCTAGGCTTTACGGTTGTTTTTCCTAAAACTCGTGTTTGTTTACAAGTTTGGCAAATAAATTGCGAACGTTTATTATCCAATGATAACAAAATATTCATATTTTTTTAAATATATTGTAACAATTTTTTAATTGCTCCTAGAGATATTTTATGTCGGTTACATTGATGGGACCTTTGTAAGATGACTAAAATGTCACAGTGTATATAATTTTTTCTTTAAATTAATGTTTAGTAGGCAACATGAAGTAGGCTGCTTTTATAGGACAACTAAAATGTCACAGTGTATAATTTAAAACTATGCTTTAAATTGCCACATTGAATGATGTAAGTATTAGATTATACAATTATTTTGATATAATACATATTGAGTGAAAATACTTAGAGTGAGCATGTCTTATAAGATTTTACTATAGTCTTTGCACTGCATTATAAAGTTAGTTCATGTGTGAGCGATTAACATACAAGATTATGACCAATAAGATTAGTCACTCACAAATTCGGAAACATTTGTGACATCTACCACCCCGCACTGGGTCCGTGTGGTGGATTACGGCCCACTCCATCTCACCGAGATGTGTGTCCCAGCAGTGGGAACATTATAAGCTGATTATGCCATGTATACCTACTCAACGCATACAGGGTGTAAAAAGCTCGTTTTAATATTTAATTCTATATTATTAAAAATATCTGCGAATATTAATCTAGATAAGAGTCGAGACTCGTCATTAATTCGTTTCAAACGTTTATTTCATAAAATTTCTCAAAAGCTACTGTCAGGCCATAATGTCTCTAACAGCTTTATTAAGGGTTAGAAACTTACCAAGGTATGTATTAAGTGTCTGCCCCTCAGTACCTACTGTTGATCCTACAGTATTCAAAATGAGGTCTATAAGCTGTAAAACTAAGGATTTTGTAAGTGAAAACCTAGTTAAGCTTTTTTACATGTCCTAAAAATTAAATTTTAAGACTCAAAACAGGTAAAATTTGTTTCCATAATGCTACTGTTACCTACGACTGCTGTAGCCTCCATTATGGCTAACTGGTGAACTAAAATATTGATTATGAAATTGAATAATTAGTATCGTGTCACAGAATATTTAGTTTTAGATGTAAACAAAGTATTTTGAAACTTTCCAGAAGTCTTTTTTACACCAAATACGGTTACAACATCAAATTCAGTGTTACAATTGCAATTCATTATTAATATTCTAGTTTACTAGTTAGCCACATTTCTTATATCCATAATAGTAATATAGCCAAATTAATCAAAACTGGTTCATATTTCACAGCTCTTTGCAAAGTTACCAACTTTTTAGATGAAAGCACTTAAAAGTTTCGGTGAAATCATTCGAGGGTAAATTGCAGACGTTATGTAGCGGCCACCGTAGTCTTAAGAAAACCTAGCTTTAGAGCTTTAAATGTGGCAAAAGTATTGCAAAATTCCGTACATAGAAAAGTGACATATAAATCGTCCTTTTCCCCCTTTTAGTGACAAAGGCTGTCCAATATCAGCAATTCAAAGGGTATTTGATTGAATAAATCTCATAAATCCACTTTAGCTCCTATGTTACTCAGTGGGATGGCTTGTAGTTCTGTTCGAAGGCATAGGAACTCTCCGGCAACACATGTGATGCAGGCACAGGAGACGCTTAGCACCCACCATGAAAATGATATGGGGAATGCACCGTTGTACAGCCAGCACGCGATGAGGTGGATCCCGTGGTATGTGCAACTGTAATATTAGAGAAAAACGATTTTAAACAAAATTACAAGAGGTCTGTGGGTCTTGTTAAATGTTATCTTGATTTTCTGAGTTACATAACTAATTCAGTTACTAAGCTATTTATTTTTATGATTATAATTCTATAAATAAACAATTGATACCGCCGCAAATCATATTTAGATCAATATACATATGAAAATTTGAATTTCACAGGCTACCCTGACACTTTTGCCTTAATAAAATAACTTAAGATGATATAATAAACGAATGCAGCCCATCAATTAATTCAATAAATAAATAAACTATTTTCTTCTTCATAGCATGTTGATACGCTAAGAACAATAAAATAAACAATATCTCACCTAAAATCCAAGCACAGTTTAGTTCTGCCGACAATCATCCACAGAATGAAGGCTCCAATAATTGCATTCAGTACAAATGCAAATATGACCGAGCGACCCTCGTTGTCTCGTACATGTAACTCCTGAAATAATATAAAGTATTAAAATATTTATTCATTAGAAAAAATAAGTAACCTTACTTATTTTTTCTAATGAATAAATATTTTGCTGTTACTGCTGACTGCCTAAAAGTGGATTAAATTAACAGATTTCCTTTGCTTTATCTTCCCGACCCTTAGAAAATCAATAGATGTACTTATTAATAACCTAAGACGCAAAGTTTTAAACTGCCCTTTAGGTTACAATTACTAAAAATAATAAATGTACATTGTATCTTGTGGATGATTCATTAGTTTGTTTAAAATTGACATATTTTTAAACAGTAATCTTGTTAAAGATAAACATTCCTATGATGTTTGTACAAGTATTTAACATGACTCAACTGAGGAATATTTAACACCACACATTCTTTAATTATGTAATTAAATTAACAGGGATAAAACTGACTTAATATAAGGTCGGACATCACAGGAGTGTCCTTGCAGTATTAAAATCAAACTTACATGATATTCAAAGATATGATCCAGAGTTCTAGTGGATCCCGTCAAGTCCTGCATGAGAGCGATGATCAGGCATAACGAACAGTACAGCACAGACTGCATAGCCACTATCTGCGAGACGATCAAGCAAGGATCCCATTGTGTATAGCGGAACGAGCCCGTTAGCTTCTTAATTTTCGACATTTTTATCAAAAAAATTCACTCAAGAACTGAAAACAATCAACTCTTTCGACGGTTATTTTAAGTGGGGAGCAATTTATTTAGTTGTTTTCGGCTATTTAAGTGTATAACTGTAAACATATGGACTTAATATAGCGCTTATTTGATGAAATTAAATTATATATTTGATAATATCCAATGACAAGTAAAGAAGTTCCAACGCGAATGTCAAATGATGTTGATGACATTTCGGTTGACACTTGACAAGACGGACGGACGCACGACCGCACGTCAACATTCCGTACAGATAATTTTAGTCTTTAGCATGCATCGAATATTTTCCGATGCAAAGATTCATTTGTTTGTAAAAGATACGGTTTTATGATTTGGTTTGAGGATTAAACAATTCGAAAAAGAAAATCTATCATGCTGTCTAATGGATATTCGCCACACAAAGCGGAAGAACGAAGAAGACAGTCTTCAGTCTTTGGCTATTTGTATGAAATGTTTTAAATATTGAAATTCGACCATGTGCGCTGGAAATGCTGGAATGCAGGTACGTTTTGTTTTTGCATTGCGTTTTTTCAGTAATTTTGTTGTGAAATGAAATGAAATGAAATGAAATGAAATGAAATTGTTTATTCTGTAAATAGGATACCGGAATCACTTAAAATAAGCTAGATGAGGTCGGCGTTTCCTAACTGACTACTCTGAGAAGAAAGGCCGAAACAAACTCAGAGGTCACAGTCTCTTTTAATGTCCAGACATAATCTTGGTCAAGCCATATGAGAACCATGTAGATTAGTGTCTGAAATGGTCTTTTGAGGAAAGAACCACACAGATTTGAGTGGACCTGTCCAGTCAGTGCAAGCATTAGTCAGTAATCGTGGAGCTCAACTCAGAACTTAAGGAGCTCAAATCGACGAACAATACCAAAGAAAGGACATTTGGGTAGGCCGCATTAACTACTCAAACTGCCAGACCATCATTAAAACTACCTGAGAAATAAAATTTAAAGAGGAAAAAATAAAAAAACCCACATAGTCCTCACATTCACAATAATTAAAAATAATTTAATACTTTACAAAGTAATCATGTCATTTTGTATATAATTTTAAATAATGTCAATGTGAATATAAATCTGGTTTATTTTGATGTTTATATGTAATAATTAAAATTTCAAGTTTTATGGTTTTATCACAAGGCTTAGCAGAGCGAGCAGCTCAATCCCAAGCTTTTTTATCTTCTAAATAATCTGAAATTTTATAGTACCCTTTTTTACAAAGTTTGGTTTTAATACAGCTTTTAAATCGTTTAATAGGTAAGTTTCGAATGTCAATGGGAAGTTTGTTGTAAAAGCGTATACATTGACCCATGAACGAGTTGCCTACTCTGTGGAGACGTGTGCGATGTACAGCAAGGTTGTGTTTGTTCCTGGTATTTAAACTATGAATATCGGACGTTTTCTTAAAATTTGATAGATTTTTGTGTACATACAATAGGTTTTCAAAAATATATTGTGAGGCTACAGTCAGAATATTTATTTCTCTGAATTTCTCTCGAAGGGACTCTCTTGGACCTAGGTTGTAAATGGCTCGGACAGCCCTTTTCTGTAGAACAAAGATAGAATTAATGTCCGCACAGGTTCCCCAGAGAAGAATCCCATAAGACATCAGACTATGAAAATAACTAAAATAAACAATTCTGGCTGTATCTACGTCAGTTATCTGTCTAATTTTTTTAACAGCATAGGCGGCCGAACTTAGCCTTCCTGACAATTTTTCTATGTGTGGGCCCCATTGTAATCTACCGTCAATAGTTATTCCAAGAAAAACTGTTGACTCAACAGGGTTCAACTCTATTCCGTTAACTTGAACATTGGTAGTTAGTTGCCTGACATTTGGCGTTGAAAATTTAATGAGTTTAGTCTTTTTTTCGTTCAGGAGAAGATTATTTACATTAAACCAATGCACAACTTTAGAGAGTGCATCGTTAACTTGTTCAAAGTTGACTAACTGACGTTTGATTTTAAAAATGAGGGATGTATCATCTGCGAATAATACGACCTTGTGATTATCCCTTATGTGGTAAGGTAAGTCATTAATATAAATTAGAAATAAGAAAGGACCTAGAATTGAACCCTGCGGAACGCCCATGGTGACCGCGGATCCTGCAGATCTCTTGCCATTAACATCGACCCTCTGAATTCTGTTGTTCAAATAAGAAGTCAGAAGGTCAAGAGCCTTGTCCCTCATACCATAGTGGTGCAGTTTGCCAGTGTGTCATTGCGTTATCAGCTGCTGTTTCAAATGGACCTTTTTGGAACTTTTAAAGGTCAGTGGGTCGTCTTAGGGGCGGAAAAATCAATATTAATTGAGCTTTAATAATACCATGTTTTCATACGACATAAAGAATGTCACTTAACTCTTAAATATTGGACCTGAGTGAGACAGTTCAGCGTTGGCTCAGGCAGTACCTTAAGTACCTAAGCCTTGATTCAAAAACGAAATAAACAAAAGAAAACTACATCTAAAAGACAGTTTATAATTTAATTAACAATCTAAACATAATTTAATTTGGTATTATCTTGAGTTGGATGTAGCATTCTACTCCGTATAACAGTAGAGTAGTACCGCGCAGACTCGCGCGGCGTTCGAGTCCGGTTATGATGCGAAAAGTCCACAGCGTACAGACCAAAATGTGCTCTGAAAAAATAGATCAGATTAAATAAGGTTTCAGTCAAAGAGTTGGGGCCATGCCAGGCCATGTTCTTTCCTGGGTATCTCGTGGGTATATTATATCACAATAGCTAGTCATAATGCCCAGAATTTTCCACATTACACAAACTTTGGTTTTGGTCTGGTAGTAACTTTGATTCTTAAAGTCGTGTCCCATGTACTTACTTAGATATTAAAACAGGGACTTCTTTATAGTAACTTACACGTATCCAGCCATCCACTCGAAGTTGTCCATGAGCGTCCAGGCGGTGTACCCTGTCACATTGATGCCGTCGTTTATAGCCAGCAAAACCTAGAAGACAAAATTGTTATCAAGTATTATCACAGAGTCCTGTATACCATGGGGTCACATCCGCTTACAGGTCGACACAATTATAAGAGTCTGACGTGGTGACATTTGGGACTAATATTTTACGTAATGCAGAACTATGATGATGGCACTACTTTACCGACAAGTGCTAGTACCTAGGTTTTGATTTGAGTCAGCCACAAGCAGTGTTTTTTTGTTTCTCCCCTTATCACATTCGTAGTGACCTAAGTGCAATAGTGGCGCCCTCATATTTTTCAAACTTTCGGACGGACAGACAGACAGACAGACATGACGAATCCATATGGGTTCCGTTTTTTGCCATTTGCCTACAGAACCCTAAAAAGAACAAGTGGGGAAAATAAGCGTCACATCCACGCAAAACGGCTATCGCTCAGCATAATGCTGCCACCCTATGCGAGACAGATCCCCAGCGCTGATTTTCAGCGAAAGCCGGCGGACGTTGACCTGATGACGTCGACCGGTGCACCATACAACGATATAAATAAGACATAAGTAAAAATAAAATAAATATACAATAATTCTACATGTTTACATAAATACTAGCTGCCCGTCCCAGCTTCGCATGGGTAGCCCTAATTAGCAATAAATTAAAATTGCGGCTATAAATTGAGATTTAAACTATCCTATCTCTCAAGTTGGATCGAACTGCACATGGTGTGCGATTTTTATTATAATCGGTTAAGTGGTTTAGGAGTCCATTGAGGACAAACATTGTGACACGAGATTTATATATATTAAGATAATATTTCAAATGGCAACATTCCGTTCAGTCGGCATCGATCGGCTCCACAAACATCGCCCTCAGTACTTTCTCTTCAGAATTACCTGTTTCAAATTATCCCTGTAATACTCCAGCCGCTGCGTGTCCACCAGGCCGGGGTCCAGCGAGGGCACTCCATTCTCTGTGATGATGATCTCCTTGACGTCGTACGTGGAGTTCAGCCAGTGCAGTTGCTCTCGAAGACCTTGGGGGTATATCTGGAAGGATTACTTTGCAAATCACTAGAATTCATAGGGCGCATAGAAGAATCCATCTCCATCCAAGAGAAAGGAGTATATTATCAATTTATCATATACTGGCTTCTCTTGGATTCTGGACACTATCGTGTGGTGGTTGGCGGGGAGAATGGAAAAAGCAAACGTGATGCGCCAACCCCACGTAACATGAAAAAAGATGCATGAGCAAGAAAGATGATGATAATGACAGATTGGCAGAACAATCCATTGGTTTGTATATAATACTGGTATTCCGTAGGAGAACCAAGATAACCGACATAGCCCGAAGAATTGCCAAACATAAGTGGCAGTAGGCAGGGCACATTTGCGGAAAGTCTGAAAGGGTTTCCGTGGCCTCTGGCAACGTACAGGCAACGGAAAAGTCCGAAAGGGTGTCCGTGGCCCCTGGCAACGTACAGGCAACTGAAGGAACACGGGTGGGTTTTAGTCAGTAGGAGTCTGACACGCCCTAGCTCCGCCCAGAGCGGGAGAAGTTACTAAATAATTTCCCAACAAAAAACAAAAAAAAGTGGGTAGGCCACATTGCTCGCAGAACAGATGGTCGATGGGGCCGAAAGGATCTAGAGTGGCGATCGCGTACCGAAAGACATAGCGTTGGAAGGCCTGGTGACCGATGGTGGGTGGACCGATGACCTGTTGAAGGTCACAGGAATCCACTGGATGCGAGAAGCACTGAATCGGCGGCGATGCTTGGGGGAGAAGCATCGCCACTTCGACCGGCTTCGGCTGAAATGATGATGGATGACTGGTATTCAGCTCCATCCGGTGAGACTGGAAGCCGACTCCAACATAGTTGAGAATAGTCTACTCTAGGCAAATGATGATCAAGAAACTTGTTGTAAATAGATATGTAGGTGTATTTTTATTCAAAACGTATTTTTTCATCTAAAAAAGTTAAAATAGATACGTAGGTACCTATTGTTATCAAAACATAATATTATTGCATTGTTTTGAAGAAACCTACAACATTGTTTTATATAAAATTGCTTTGTTTCATGAGAATTGGCTGTAGCCGACGATGAGGAGATAATAATTTCATAATCTGTGTTTTTGACTACCTAAATGCCTACTTGTCTTGATTGCCGGAAACTGACACGATTCAAATTAGCTCTTTTATTCCTGTTGCAGTACTTATCCACAAGCCCTTACTTGTCGTTAACGAAAATGTTCTTAACTAAGTTTTTAGACCTTTGTATCCTGCATTTACCTATGCGTATGAAGTTTCATTAAAATCATCTTCATCGGTTAAAATCGGTTCAGTCATTTCGAAAAATAAGGACTTGAAAGTTTGTATGAAATGCCGTACGACGTAAACCTTCATAAGTAATAACAGGTTCACGGGTCGATCGTTCAGGTTAAGCTTACCGCTTTGGATGGGTGACCATCTTTACACATACTAAGACCCCTCCGTGCCTCTGAAAGCACGTTAAGCCGTTGGTTCCGGCTGTTATTTGTAGATCTTTGACAGTTGTTACGGGTACTTAGGAGCTCAAAAGAGTGACAACCAGTCTTACCAAGGGGTATCGTGTTACCCATTACTGCGTTGTGGAGGTCAGATAGGCAGTCGCTCCATGTAAAATACTGGTATTCAGCTGCATCCGGTTAGACTGGGAGCCGACCCCAACATATTTGGGAAAAGGCTAGGCATGCAGATGCTGATTCTTGTTGCTAGTTCGTAGGTACCTACTTGTGAACAGTGGTGGCCCAGTGGTAACGGCCCCGACTTACGAGTTGTAAGTCGTGGGTTCGAACCCAAGCAGGCGCTTTACTTTGTGTAAATAATTTCATCACCACTGTTCTCAAAACGGTGAAGGAAAACATCGTGAGGAAACCGGCATGTCTTATAACCAAAAAATTTGAAGACATCTACCAACCCGCACTGAACCCGCGTGGTAGATTACAGCCCACTCCCTCTCACAGAGAGGAGGCCTGTGTCCCAGCAGTGGGAACATTATTAGGCTGATGATGATGAGGTACCTACTTAATATACTTCATTTTAGTAAATAACTTTCAAAGTTTCATGCTTCTTACCGCAAACCAGTCAAGCGCTGTGGTCTCCCACAAAGGATCCTTGTCCATGACTGTGTTCAGCTCCTTCGAGCCATCGAAAAACCATTTCCCAGGAGGTTCGCCAGGCTTTACCTTGCGGACCAGTCGAGTTGTGTAGTGGTTTAGCGCGAAGTAATCGTATGTTCCTGAATTCAATTAGAGAAAATAAGATCTTTTATTTTTGTTTAACAAACTTTTTTATTACCCACTCCTTCTCACAGAGAGGAGACCTGTGTCCCAGCACTAGAAACTTTATAGGTTGATTATGGTACCCTTCCCAGTAGGTAAGCGTTCTGTGTTACACAGTTGCTAGACATAACTAAGTCCGTAACAACTGTGGTAACCACACAGCACTACCAATCCCGATAAAAGAAGAATAGTAAGTATATGTACTTACCTCTAACCAGTTCTATTTCTTCAGGAGTGAAAGGCGGCAGTCTGGAATGCGTGAAGCCTTCCTTCCTCGCGTTTTCATTTAACAGTTTCTCAAGTTTACGTGGCCATCCACCCTCCTTGGAGAAAATGGCGTGAGCGTATCGGCCTTCCTTTAAAAATACCAATATCTTCATGAAGGACTAAAAATATTTTCAAAAATAAACGTTTTCATTACTTACGTTTACGTTTTAAACAGGTACCTACATAGCTGTTGTAATAAATTGACATCTTACCCAGTAATCAATAGTTAGATCAGTTACTTCTTGATCCTCCGGCGTGTAAGGCTTGAACCAGAAGAACAGAGTTGCTAGCGACAGCTTACCTGAAAAAACAGTAGGTACAGTACAGTATACGGTCTATGTTTAGCGCAAAGTTATCTATCACGGTCGGAAAATATCCCACAGGAACGCACTACCGGGATAAAAAGTAAATTCATGTTCTAACCCAGGTCATGATCTACCCATATGCCAAATTTCATCTATAGCGTGAGCGTAACAAAAAAATCACTTTCGCATTCATAATATTAGTTTGACAATAACAGTTTTTTAATCTATAACAAGACAGCATCCGATATAGAAATAAAATCTGTCAAGTGCGAGTCGGACTCGCACACGAAGGGTTCCATACCATGTCGTACAAGATTTAACACTATGAATTGCACGACTCGTAATGCGAAGCATTAGAGTGTGCTCTACGATCGAAAAATATTTTTTGCCCCATTTCTGCAACTGTTTTTATTGTTACACTCCTGCTAGTACACAGAACCTACTTAATTTATATACCATTGTATAGATGATTAAATGGAGATTACAGAATACTGTACTTTTTACCAATTGATTTAATGCAGCAGAAATGAAAACAACATCAAAATAGTTGAAAAAAAATTCCTGTCCGTCAATTTATGAACCTTGAAAACATTGTAGCTTGCGATAAAATCAATAAATTGAGTAAATTTTTTTTTAATACATTGGTTTCGGCCATAGAAGGAACCCTATTGAAAATGGCTTTTTTATTCAAAGTAGTTTAATTATAATTAATAAAATACTAACTAAAATATAATATCTTTATCTAAATACACACATCAAAAGTGTCTAGGGATCAACATATATTTTTGCAATAACTTTTCTCCTGATTGATATTAATTAAAATTTTCTTTAAGGATTCATCAAATAAAGTGTTTTCGTTTGTCACAGTAACGATAAACCAAGTCACCTTTGCATTAATAAAGAAATTTGCCATTTTCCTAATAAAGGGATTTTTGACATTTGAACCACTAACATTAAAGTTCGAAAAAAAGACTGAAATAACAGTTTTCTTTAAAATTTTATTGGGTAACTTAAACAATTAATAATCCGTGTTTCTACCGCGAACACTAACAACACAAGAACATCGGTTTGGCATACTCAAAATGAGTTCATCCAAATCACGCTGTGGAATGGCCGCCCATGTTCGTTGCAACAACAAAAAAAGGTCTTCTTGCGACTGGATACCCTCCATATTCGGCAGAGCTCTTCTCTGTAGCATATCCCATGCATGCTCAATCGGGTTCAAGTCTGGCGACTGAGCAGGCCAGGGCAGGACATTGATGTTAGCTGCGGCGAGAGTCTGTCTTACAACTCTTGCGGTGTGCGGTCGTGCATTATCATGCATTAACTGAAATAAGGGACCGATTTGCACTTGTAGAGGAACGATGACGTCTGATACAATCGTCTCAGCATAAATTTGAGCGTTGAGGTTGCCTCTAATCCAAATCAACTCAGTTCTTCCGCTGATCCAAATACCCGCCCATACCATGATGGTTCCACCACTATAAGGATGGACTTCCTGGCAGGATTTTAATCGCTGTTGGCGTCCAGGGGTTCTCCAGTGTCGTATACGTCTTGTATCCGGTCTCATACCAAAACGAGACTCATCAGAAAAGCACACGAAACGCCATTGTTCTTCTGCCCTATTTCTGTGTTCAAGAGCCCATTGATATCGAATCCTACGATTGTGCATTGCTATAGGTGGTACCCGTAGCGGTCTTCGGGAATGAAGGTTCACTTCATGCAAGCGGTTTCTGACTGTTTGGTCGCTAATTAAGTTCCCTGAAGAGTGATGAAGCCTCACGGCTAACATCATGGCGGTTATTGTTGGAGCTCTTCGAGCTAAGATTTGAATGTATCGGTCTTGTCTCCGTGTGGTGCAGCGATACCGTCCTCCATGGCGCTCAGCCACGGTACCAGTGCTTCGGTAACGTGTCCAAAGTCGACTGATAACACTCTGACTTGTATTCAGAGCTAAAGCCACAGTACGTTGCCGGGAACCAGCTTCTATCATTCCCACGGCTCTGAGCATTTCTTCCCTGCTTAAATGACGTCGCTGCTCCATAATAACGTTGGTTTTAATCAGTAGTAGGGAAACAGTAGCACTAATAATGTCTTCAATGCGTTGTATGTTTTTATAGGGAAAATATTGACAGCTGATTTTCATCTTTTACTCGAATTTGGTTCACAGTTCCTGATTCAAATTATGAAATGCACCAAAAAGGATCCATATAAATTTATAAAATCATAAATTTATTACAAAGCCACATCTCAATCTCAAGAAATCCGCATAAAAATGCTTGATCCCTAGACACTTTTGATGTGTGTATTTCCACCCTTGACCTAACGTGTTGCCTAGCAACCGCCAAGTAAATATCTTTGTAAATAGTCTTTGACATTACGTAAGGATTGCGAGGTTAGAAATTTACCCATATTGATGGGTAAAACAGCAGTCAAAACATACTTCATGAAAAGTGATAAATTGTAAATTTTTGCTAGAAACTATGTTTTGAATTTCTTTTTCGTTTATGAATGTGTGTTATGAGGCGTGCACTTTTGGAATTTCCAAACTATTTTTGTAATACTTTCATAAAGGTAACAACAGAGGCGCTATAAAAAAACAAAGATTTGTAAAGAAATTGTCTAATTTTAATGAAAAAATGTTGTGTTAAAATATAGGTGTAGGAGTATTATTTCATTTATTTTAAGAGAAAAATATTAAGTTAACTTTATCCAGTAACATGCATTAACTAAAGTCAAAGTTATTTATTTGCTACTAACATAGTATTAGTAGGTATAAATAGGTATATATGGTAGGTAAGCAGGTAGATATGTAGGGTAGGTACGGTAGGTTAGGTACCTACCTACCCTGGTAAGAATGGTAGGGTAGGTAGGTAGGGTAGGTAATTAGGTAGAAATAGGTAATTAGGAAAGGTAGATGCGCCATAGATAAGTACTTAGTGCTAACCGTGCGAAGCCAGGCCGGGTAAAGCTAGTTACTTATAAATAAAAGGATTTCTCTTGCTACATCAGACTATATTGTACAAAATAGAATGTAAGTAGTACGCCAAATTTTAATTATAACTGTGCGTTTGCACTGGCGAAACATTCACAACAAAACATGTTGGAATCTCTATTTTCTGTCAATTTTTCATACAATGTTTGACAGGAACTAGAGATTTCAACATGTTTTGTCGTGATGTTTCGCCAGTGCAAACGCACGGGTCAATACAGGTATTTATTTACGTTATTTTTGATAGTCATAAAAGAAATCTATTATTTCTTACTTATTATTTTTACACATCCCATCGGACTATGAGAGTGAGGGAAGAGAGAGTGCACTCGTGTCTGCGCACACACTTGTGCACTATAATATCTCCCGCGCCGAAGGCCAGTCTCCGTTGAGATTGGCCGCCGTGACCGAATATTTTTACACCAATAATTTTTCTCAATATGAAATTGTATCCACAACGGTTTAAGGTAACTGAATAGTACACTGTATGTGCCAGCATTCATTTCAATGTTACTGAATATATTGTTTTAACATGAGGTATATACACACATCAACACCGTCTAGGGATACTTTGAAAAAAGTCGACAAAGTTCTTAAACTCATAAAATACTGGCCGGTTTTAAAATCTTGTGAAGAAAGTTTATTTTGTAGACCTTTTTGGATGATCGAAATTTAAATGATCGAAATAGTATATGCTGCCATGATAGTAGGTACTTACTAATTCCATGTCATTACTCCGACTATTAAATAGTTATCTGTGGAATTTATATCGCATAATATTAGCATGAAATACAAAATTATTATTTTAAGTTGCAGAAAATCGCCCATATTATATAAAATACGTTATGAATCGGCGTTTTTAGTATTTGTTGATTATAAACAGTATATGTTACATGATACACACAAGTTTCAAATTCCTAATTTGTTTAGTTGTTGAGATAGAGCTCGTACAAAAATGGTCTAAAACAGACAACTTCTACGGCCCCCTAATTCATAATTTTTGAAGATAAAAACAAATAAAAATTATATTTATTTTCTACTTGATGAGCTCTAGACAATGATACCCCACATGCCAGGGTCAGATTATTTTTTTTTTCAAAATTTAATTTTATTGTATGGCGACCCCCCTTTAATTTTTAATTTTATTATTTGTTGCTCTTGCGGCAATAGAAATGCTCAATCTGTGAAATTTTCAACTGCCTACCTATTACGGTTCATGAGATAGAGCTCGCTGACAGACAGACGGACAGCGGAGGCTTATGAATAGGGTTCCGTTTGTCACCCTTCGGGTACGGAACCCTAAAAAGCAATTACAGTAGGCCGCACGACAGTGGTAGCAAAACTATTATAACCTGGTCACTTACACTTAAAACTCCGTACTACGCTAGACCTTAAAGGCCAAAGTGTTACCACCGACCAGCGGCCGACTGTACCTATTTGATCCAGTCCTTAAGTAGCGATATTTAAAAGAAACGTCTATGCATGAATTCAAGTAAATCTTACCTTGATACTTTTCCCTATAGAACTCATCGTAGATCCTGTAAGCCCTCGCATGAGCCATCAGCACGTTCTTATTGCATAGATACCGGCCCAGCATCGGATCGTCGAAGAATGGGGCCATTTGCTTCCCATAGCCTCCGTCACATATGATGAAGGCCTCGTTGAGGGTGAGCCAGTACTTCACACGGTCAGCATAGAGGGAGAAGACCACTTCTGCGTAGTCTGCGAACCAGTCAGCAATGAGGGGATTGGCCCAGCCACCTGCAAATAATTGGTAATTTAATTCGTAAGACTGAAACGTGGTCGCTCACAATGGCTATATTAGAAGACTGAAAGTCACCTAAACGGATATGGAGTTGGCTTTACTTGGAATTTCCCTGTGATCAAATCAGAAATTAAGAAATCCGCAGGAGAACCAAGGTAACCGATATAACCGAGAAGAATTGCATTGGCGCGGCGACCGCGTACCGGAAGACGTAGCGTTGAAAGGTCTCCAACAAGATGGACCGATGACCTTGTGAAGGCTACTGGGTGCGGGAAGCACAGAACCGTTCGAAGTTGCGGCGCTTGGGGGAAGCCTTTGTCCAACAGTGGACGTCTTTCGGCTGAAATGATGACGATGTAGGTAACATTTTGTTACCAAACCGGTCTCTTTTGTCTTTTAGTCGAAAGTGAGACTGCTGCAAGTGCTTGGTTATTAAGTTTTATCTGGAGGAAATTCTTAATAGCAGCCCGGAGGCGTATTTCCGTTTCCGTGTGCAATAGGAGGCACCACTGCCTTGAAACACGCACGGGTTTGTTACGATAATTCCCTTCCAAATGCGTGTTCAATTTAAGGCACGCGTCGCCCGGAGTCTGGCTATTAAATGAAACTTATAGTTCCTATAACTGACGAAATGTAGTGTACCAAATACTCTTCCTCCATCTTTGGAAAATAAAGGCGGACGTAAATAATATCAGCCTATAATCTTCCAACTGTGTGAACACAGGCCTGCTCTCTGTGAGAGGGAGTGGTCCGTACCTAATCCACCACGCGGGCAAAATGTGGGTTGGTAGATGTCACATAATTTGCCGGTTTCCTCAAGATATTTTCTATAGTTGTTTTGAGAGCAGTGGTGATGAAATAATTTACACAAAGTAAACCGCCTGTCAGGGTTCGAATGTACGACCTACCGCTGGGCCACCACCGCTCTTTTTCACAGGCGTAATATCACAAAAAGTGAGTATCACAAAAAGAGTGTTGAAATGTTTGCCATATTTTCGTCAGTTCCGTCACCTTCAAGTAAAAAGAATGTTCTAAGTGATGACCTTTTTATCGTACAAGCAATAAAAGAGATCCCAGATTATCTAGTGTGTCATTAAGCAACTTGATTGTCGTAATTGCTCTAAAAGTCTAGTCTAGTATTTTTTGCACTAAAAAGTAAATGCTTACCTACCTAGATCTTGTAATGACTGCGGCAGATCGAAGTGGAAGATTGTGACAAGAGGTTCGATGCCCTTCTCCAGTAGACCGTCGATCAGGTTGTTGTAGTAGTTCTTGCCATCCTCACTGATGTGGTTGGAATAGCCGGACGGGAGTAGCCGAGTCCACGATATTGAAAATCTGAAAGGAGAGAAGGCGACTCCCAATTAAATAAGTGATATTTTGAACTAGTGCGTAATACACGATCAATCCGAATATGAATCGTTTTGAAACAGATTGCTAAACCATTGCTTCAAAAGTTCGAAAAAAAAATGTGTTCAACAACGTAAATAACGCAATTAATTTTGTTGAACTGTCAAAATGAAACAAATTAGTCGGAATCGTTTACGAAAATGTAATAGTTGAATAAAAATAGCCTTCACAAGTGGCGATAGGTACTTCTGGTCGAAGCACCCTGGACAGTCAGTCTCCATCTATTGGAATGTAAGAGCGAGCGTTGCGAGCTTGAAAATTGGAGCATCCTGACTCGTAGGTTTTTCTGTGTGATTTTACTAAACGAATAAAAGAGCTTGAGAGTTGGCCGATGCCTTTAGCTTGAAGCCTCAGTAAGCCAATTTTCATATTTTCATTAGGTATTCATTCATAACGGGCTCCTCATCAATAAAAAATTTAGGTTCTGGATAATATAATATTGTACGAATTTTTGCTTACACATCAGGGCCCCTGTAGTTTGGGGGCCCCGCATCATTGATACGGCTGATATGGCGGTAGCTGCGCTCCTGCAAATTACATATCCAAACAAGTATAAAAATAACAATGTTTTGCAGAAAACATTCGCAGGCTGGCAATGGGCATGATATTATAAACGGGCCAGTTACCTGTACATGTTCAGTCCCAGCTCCTCACACATCTCGATGTCCCTCCTCCACTGGTGGTAGGAGTCACACGCCACGTCTCCGTTGCTGCCATCTGCTACCAGTTCTGGATGGTCGTGCAGAAACTTGTCACACATGCTGAGACCTTTATCTAGAATATTATAAAATATTAACTCGATCCTTGGCCAGTCTCATCCAGCAAAACATCAATTCAAAGACAACAAACTTGTAAAGCAACTTCTAATCGGCTTTGTGCGTAGTCTCGCTTAACATCGAAAGGTTCCCACAAGACAAATCTGAAATTCTTTCTGATGTCTACCGCAGGACTCACTGCGACATTCTTTGCGTCCAAGCGACCCATACATCTGCCTAGCCTTTATCCAACTATGTTGGGGTCGGCTTCCAGTCTAACCAGATGCAGCTGAATACCAGTATTTAACATGGAGCGACTGCCTATCTGACCTCCACAACCCAGTTACTGGGTAATACGATACCCCTTGGTAAGAACCCGAGACCCGAAATTCTGATAACAAGTCTTCTCAGAATTTCGGGTTTCTGACTGGTCGGGTGTACTTATCATGACAAATTTTAATCAGGTTGAAAACTATAAATGTGGTGGCCCTAAGTGGGCGAGTTGGACGGCTACTTACCACTGACATTCCAGGCACCTTCCACTTGGTACGCCGCTGAAGCCGCCCCGAACATGAACGAAGGTGGAAACTTCAGCTGTTCCGTGCTCCATGATCCACAGATCAGAACGCTGGAAATAATATAAAATATTACTTCTTCTAACAAGTATTTGAGTCCACATTTGCACTGGATTTCCTGACTTCAGCAACGGAACCTGCACTGAAGTCCGTTTAAGACAAAAGAAAACACCTTCTCCTCGCCTTATTTCAATTGTGATTTAAATTGTTCATGCAAAGTCTGTTCGAATTGAAGGAATCATTTGAAGAATTATGTAATCAATTATTACTATTATTAGCCTGTGTTGGTCCACTGCCTTCCCTCTCCTTTATGAAATCCTTACATATTATAAAACGAAGTCCCCCGCCGCGTCTGTCTGTCTGTCTGAACGCGATAAACTCAAAAACTACCGAACGGATTTTTAAACGGTGTTCACCATTCGGCGGAGTAATTCATGCAGAAAGTTTTAGTATGTAATTCATTATGGTTTTGTATAAATTGGCTGAAATATGACGATTATTGTTGAAGATGTCGGAAAAAATCATGCCAGCTGGAAGCTTTACTGACGTGGGCCGCGTAAACCGTAAAAGATACATAAAAATATGTTTTACAGAATGGTTCATCTTAAAAAGTTCAACAAAAAAGTCAGCGATGGCATACGTCTATCTTCTAAGGATGACCCACAGTAACCATTTTTATTTTTTTAGAAAATTATAAAAATTTCAATGTTATTTCCGAAGCTATTATGACCGGTATTATATTAATCCTTATCCAGTAAAATATGTTATTTAAATTGGGCATTTAATTTAGATTAGAATATGCCTTGACATCATATCATTTAAATAAATAGATTAAAAGATATCACAGATTCAAAATTACGCATAACAAAATAATTACCGTTGACGGCAACGCGGGCGCAGTAGTAGGAGTCAAGACCTTTTCCTCGGCTATTAGGTATGTAATCCCGGTAGTACGTTCCCGTGGGATATTTTCCGATAACCACGCGGGCGAAGCCGCGGGTAAAAGCTAGTAAATGATAAATTATATTTATTTTGGAAAATGTATTTTAACAAACACTTCGACGAATAAAAAAACCTACATGAGGTCGGTGTTTCCTATCCAACAAAGTCTCTTCTAAAGTCTAACTTAAAAGTCGTAGCAACAGCGTAGCTGTTTACGACGTACTCCAATCGTGCTACGCCGTAGACTGACGTATACCTTTCGGTTAATCCCCCCCGTATAGGCCACCGAGTTGCTACGCCGTAGACGTAAAGGTATGATTCTGAACTCTGCTGCATGCAGCAGTGCTGCCGTGGCATTGGTGTTGCGGCAGTGCCGCAGTGCTGCCTGCCGCACTGATTCCGAGTTCGGATTCATAGGTAATAGGTTATACGGGCTGGTATCCGCAAATCCACGTCACGTCGTTCGGAATCATATCTTTAGTCTATTAGATTTGAATATGCACGGTTAGGTAGGTACTCGCAAATAAAGCAAGCAAAAACAGAACGATATTAATATACACACATCAAAAGTGTCTAGGGATCAACATATATTTTTGCAATAACTTTTCTCCTGATTGATATTAATTAAAATTTTCTTTAAGGATTCATCAAATAAAGTGTTTTCGTTTGTCACAGTAACGATAAACCAAGTCACCTTTGCATTAATAAAGAAATTTGCCATTTTCCTAATAAAGGGATTTTTGACATTTGAACCACTAACATTAAAGTTCGAAAAAAAAACTGAAATAACAGTTTTCTTTAAAATTTTATTGGGTAACTTAAACAATTAATAATCCGTGTTTCTACCGCGAACACTAACAACACAAGAACATCGGTTTGGCATACTCAAAATGAGTTCATCCAAATCACGCTGTGGAATGGCCGCCCATGTTCGTTGCAACAACAAAAAAAGGTCTTCTTGCGACTGGATACCCTCCATATTCGGCAGAGCTCTTCTCTGTAGCATATCCCATGCATGCTCAATCGGGTTCAAGTCTGGCGACTGAGCAGGCCAGGGCAGGACATTGATGTTAGCTGCGGCGAGAGTCTGTCTTACAACTCTTGCGGTGTGCGGTCGTGCATTATCATGCATTAACTGAAATAAGGGACCGATTTGCACTTGTAGAGGAACGATGACGTCTGATACAATCGTCTCAGCATAAATTTGAGCGTTGAGGTTGCCTCTGATCCAAATCAACTCAGTTCTTCCGCCGATCCAAATACCCGCCCATACCATGATGGTTCCACCACTATAAGGATGGACTTCCTGGCAGGATTTTAATCGCTGTTGGCGTCCAGGGGTTCTCCAGTGTCGTATACGTCTTGAATCCGGTCTCATACCAAAACGAGACTCATCAGAAAAGCACACGAAACGCCATTGTTCTTCTGCCCAATTTCTGTGTTCAAGAGCCCATTGATATCGAATCCTACGATTGTGCATTGCTATAGGTGGTACCCGTAGCGGTCTTCGGGAATGAAGGTTCACTTCATGCAAGCGGTTTCTGACTGTTTGGTCGCTAATTAAGTTCCCTGAAGAGTGATGAAGCCTCACGGCTAACATCATGGCGGTTATTGTTGGAGCTCTTCGAGCTAAGATTTGAATGTATCGGTCTTGTCTCCGTGTGGTGCAGCGATACCGTCCTCCATGGCGCTCAGCCACGGTACCAGTGCTTCGGTAACGTGTCCAAAGTCGACTGATAACACTCTGACTTGTATTCAGAGCTAAAGCCACAGTACGTTGCCGGGAACCAGCTTCTATCATTCCCACGGCTCTGAGCATTTCTTCCCTGCTTAAATGACGTCGCTGCTCCATAATAACGTTGGTTTTAATCAGTAGTAGGGAAACAGTAGCACTAATAATGTCTTCAATGCGTTGTATGTTTTTATAGGGAAAATATTGACAGCTGATTTTCATCTTTTACTCGAATTTGATTCACAGTTCCTGATTCAAATTATGAAATGCACCAAAAAGGATCCATATAAATTTATAAAATCATAAATTTATTACAAAGCCACATCTCAATCTCAAGAAATCCGCATAAAAATGCTTGATCCCTAGACACTTTTGATGTGTGTATTTAAATGAACAGTAGGTAGGTAAATACAATTATAATAAGTTAGCAGCCTTGCTAGCTTATTCCGTTATAAAACAATAAAGATATTATCTTTTGCTTATTATGTAATTATCTTTTGCTTATTATGTATTAATAGCAACATCCTCTCAGAAACACAATATTTTAAAGTTATTTTGGCATGTCTACGTACAGCCATAAACTGGTTATAACGTCATTAATGTGACTATAATTTTAGACTAGACAGTTTTTAGAGTGAACACAATAATAAGTTCACGAATTTAATTTAATAGCCAATTCATTTTTATGTAAATAAGAAAGAAAGAAAAATAAGCTTATGGGTCGATCTCCAGAGGCATTTTTTTTCGTGTCGGGCTGTATAAACCCATTTTAAAATCGAAAAACGTTTTCAAAATATTTTTTTATATACAGTTCGGTGTCTAATCTACGTGAAACAAGGCTAGTATTATGGATAAGTTTATTTTAAATATTAAAAAAAAAATCTTAAACCCTTCAATCCTGATCGCTCTGGGTTGACCCAACACCCGATTGAATGAAAAAAATATTTTTTAATTTTTTTATGAGAAGGTTCTTAAGAAACAATTTATTTAGATTACATAATAAATAGTTAATCTTCATAGTAATAAAATATTTTTTGTTATATTAACAATACTTTTGCCACAATTTGAATTTAAAATCGTGACCGGGCATTTTATCTCATCGCTCTGCGCCGAGGTAAAACATCGCGCTCATCCCTAGTTACGCGTTATAGACACTCTATTCCGCTCCCGCGGGGCAGCCCCAGTAGTGGTCTAACCGCCGAGGAGGATACCTGTGTGCCACGTACCCACGGTCCAACATTACGAAGGTAAGTTTATGATTGCTCTGGATTTGGTTCTCGAATTTTATGATTGCTATGGCACGTTATTTAAATTAAATAGTAAGCTTGTGAATGTGTTTGTTATATGAATTAAGTGATCGTTATGATGTTTTTTATGAGAAGTAATCACAACTTTCTACTGCTTTTAAATTCGGCTATATTTATGATTTTGTGACTTTTTCTGATCGCTATGGCTGTGATTGCTCTGTCCAAAAAGACCAGAGCGATGATATTTTGCATTAATTGTACGTTATAAATCTATTTTAAGCAGTAGTACCGGACTGTAACAATGACAAACGATGAACTATGCATATAACCTTTAATGTATAACCTTTCCTGGGTTTCTTTGGATAACCTAAACCCATAAACAGACTTTGACGTATTTTACCTTGATGATATTATTATATTGGCATTTAGTAACCACAACTGTAACCCTTTCTTCTCTAAAATTTAATGGCAACTATTGTTTCAGATTGAAATCATGCCTCAAAATAAATTATCTATTGAAGAAAAACGTCTTAGGAAGAAATTGGCTGAGCGTCGTAGAATGGCCAAAATATAAAATGATCCAGGGGCCAAGTCTACTAATTTACAAACGTCACAATGGTCTCTCGATTGTTAGTTTTTGACAGATTTGCCGTACAAAATCTGTCAAAAATTCACCATCGAGAGACCATTGTGACGTTTGTAAATTAGTAGACTTGGCCCTCAGATCTATAAGCACAATGGCTTGTAAAGTCAAGAGATAGTTACCAAAGGAAAAAAGCTCGGGGCACAGTACTACCAATGAGTGATTTGATGTGATCTTGTTACACGTACACTGAATATGACTGAAAACGGCTAAATAAATAATATTTTATATTTTTTTTTTTTGTTTCACTGATTTCACCATTTATGATCACTCTGGCACCAATTATGATTGCTCTGGTCGCGAAATTTTTTGAACTCTAAATATTTCCATAACTGTTTGTGTAAATTGAAGGCCAATAGTAAAAATGTACTATTTGAATATCCTTCTTTTTAATGAGATACATAATTACCATTAAATATCAATATCTGAAAAGCACCAGAGCGATCACACGAATACGCCCGTTTTGGAGATTGATCCTTATTCGTCACAGAAATATATGTGCAAACAAAAAATTTATCGTAATCAGAAAAATTAAACAAAATAAATCTACATACAGACTGATTCAAATAGTGACGTCACAAAAAAAAACATGCGGGGCAGTCTTTGGGGACTGCCGATAGAAGTGAAAACTAAGTAACGCGATCTAACGAAAATGTCAGGTATTTATGTGGCTTGCTGTCAGTACAAGAACGAAAAATGTAGCTCCTTAAAAAAAATAAAACAGAGTGCGCTCAACAAAAAAGTGCTCAACGCGCCTTCGGTGACGATGACGCCTTCGGTGACGATGACGCGAGTTCCATGATAGAAGTTTTCACTTAAAAAATTTGATTCCTCATGTCCAGCGGTAAATAACCCATGTATGTACCGCGATTAGTGATAGTTTCTGAGTAATAATTATTATACGAACTACCTTGAAAATTTAATGGGAACCGCTTAAAAAAAGATCCTTCTTTATTTTTACACGGCTTTATCACATTTTTGTTTTGCAATTTTCTTTGATATGGAATATACTTTCAGACATAAAATAGTCTTTATACCATTCCCCCTCTAAAAAGCTTATTTTATTCACTGAAAACAGTGAATAAAAAGCTCTTTTAATCACTATTTTGGTGTTTGAATTTAGAACACACCAATGTATTCGACCTCGTATCTCAATGCTATACAACCTCCTTAACACTTTCGACTCCACCCATTTTCATAGAACTCATAACTCATCATTCCGCCATAAAAGTCTATGACTTTTATTAACGTCCACGAGGGCTCCCGGCATCCCATACCCAAGTAGGTGAACCCTTCAGGAGGGCTCCCGACACTGAACGTCTACATTTAAAATGAGCCCTCCGCGAGGGTTCCCGGCATTCCATATCCAAGTAGGTGAACCCTCCAGGAGGGCTCCCGACACTGAACGTCTACATTTAAAATGAGCCCTCCGCGAGGGCTCTCGACATCCCATATCCAAGTAGGTGAACCCTCCAGGAGGGCTCCCAACACTGAATGTCTACATTTAAAATGAGCCCTCCGTGAGGGCTCACGACTTCCCATATCCAAGTAGGTGAACCTTCTAGGAGGGCTCCCGACCCTGAATGTCTACATTTAAAATGAGCCCTCCGCGAGGGCTCCCGACATCCCATATCCAAGTAGGTGAACCCTCCAGGAGGGCTCCCGACACTGAAACGTGTTAACCTTTTATTAAATGTCTATTTTCGCTTAAATCTTTCTTTTTCTCGTAGTCATGGTATAAAGTATAGTATGCAACTCTTGAATAAAACGGATTTATATCGAGGGCCATGAATCACTCGCGTCGCTCAGGATTCTAACACTTGAATCACTCCCTACGGTCGTGATTCAGTAGTTAGAATCCTTCACTTGATCGTGATTCATCTATGGCTCGCTTTAAATCCGTCATTTATTCATTAGTTGCATAATATACTATTATACCATTCCCCCTCTAAAAAGCTTATTTTATTCACTGAAAACAGTGAATAAAAAGCTCTTTTAATCACTATTTTGGTGTTTGAATTTAGAACACACTAATGTATTCGACCTCTATCTCAACGCTATACAAACTCCTTAACACTTTCGACTCCACCCATTTTCATAAAACTCATAACTCATCATTCCGCCATAAAAGTCTATGACTTTTATTATTCGTAGTTGGAAGTGAAACCTCCAGGAGGTTTCACTTCCAACGTCCACGAGGGCTCCCGGCATCCCATACCCAAGTAAGTGAACCCTCCAGGAGGGCTCCCGACACTGAACGTTTACATTTAAAATGAGCCCTCCGCGGGAGTTCCCGGCATTCCATATCCAAGTAGGTGAACCCTCCAGGAGGGCTCCCGACACTGAACGTCTACATTTAAAATGAGCCCTCCGCGAGGGCTCCCGACATCCCATACCCAAGTAGGTGAACCCTCCAGGAGGGCTCCCGACCCTGAATATCTACATTTAAAATGAGCCCTCCGCGAGGGCTCCCGACATCCCATATCCAAGTAGGTGAACCCTCCAGGAGGGCTCCCGACCCTGAATGTCTACATTTAAAATGAGCCCTCCGCGAGGGCTCCCGACATCTCATATCCAAGTAGGTGAACCCTCCAGGAGGGCTCCCGACACTGAATGTCTACATTTAAAATGAGCCCTCCGCGAGGGCTCCCGACATCCCATATCCCAGTAGGTGAACCCTCCAGGAGGGCTCCTGACACTGAACGTGTTAACCTTTTATTAAATGTCTATTTTCGCTTAAATCTTTCTTTTTCTCGTAGTCATGGTATAAAGTATAGTATGCAACTCTTGAATAAAACGGATTTATATCGAGGGTCATGATTCACTCGCGTCGCTCAGGATTCTAACACTTGAATCACTCGCTACGCTCGTGATTCAATCATCATGAACCACTCCCTACGGTCGTGATTCAGTCGTTAGAATCCTTCACTTGATCGTGATTCATCTATGGCCCTCGCTTTAAATCCGTCCTTTATTCATTAGTTGCATAATATATTGTCCTATCATACATTTTTCAGGCTTTTGCCGTCACCGTGCGATGCTCTATTACCACTGTATTCAAAGATCGATCATTTGCACACTGCATCCGAATTGAATCCGAGGAATGGCGGGCCAAAGTGCCCGAAGTACAATTTTTATCAGATCAAGGGCTCGAGATCCGAATTCTGTCCCTCCGAATTTAGAACATTTTCCATTTGGATGAAACTCGGAGCTCTAAGGCGCCACGCCGCTTGACGAGAGAGGCCTCCGCCATCAGAGCACGGCGTAACGTGTGAAGCCGACACGGCCCTCCCACTAGCGTGAGGTGCCACAAAGCCTCCGCTACCTAACTAGATCTCACACCCACCTCTCTGTTCGACATGGTAAACGAACCACAGCCCGGCTCCTCCACAATAGGTACCTGCCTGATCCTTTTACCCCTAAATATATTTTTAGCCCTCAGTCCTTAATTGTTATCCTTTTTTATTTATTTTATTTCTATTAATGTGACTAACGTTTAGTTCTTTGGAGCTAAACGTAACGATACAGCTTTATACTCGAGATTTGGGTTCTGAAAAATCCATCTTGTGTGCAACTCTACACCATAAGATATTCTTCGGATGTTTTATCTGGGAGAGTTTTATCTGGGTGAGAGCAGTGATGGCCCAGTGGTATCGGCCCCGACTTACGAGTTGTAGGTTGTGGGTTCGAACCCAAGCAGGCGCTTTACTTTGTGTAAATAATTTCATCACCACTGCTCTCAAAAACGGTGAAGGAAAACATCGTGAGGAAACCGGCATGTCTTAGAACCAAAAATTCGAAGACATGTGACATCTACCAACCCGCCCTGGGCCCGCGTGGTGGATTACGGCCCACACCCTCTCACCGAGAGGAGGCCTGTGTCCCAGCAGTGGGAACATTAATAGGCTGATGATGTTTTATCTGGCAGTTATGTCATCATCATCATCATTTGAGCGGAAACACGTCCACTGCTGAACATAGGCCTCCCCAAGCACCACGACTTTGACCAGTTCTGTGCTTCCCGCATCCAGGGGATTCCTGCGGCCTTCATCGGTCCATTTTGCGGCAGTTATCATAGATTAAGATAAAGATGTATAATACGTACCTGAATACAACCACACTGATATAATTCATTCTCACGACTGAATTATGAGACTTAAACATCATAAAAAACTCTAAAGCCTAACTGTCTGCGAACAAGGTAATCTGAATTAACACAATGCCTTACAAAGACAATAACAATGGCTTTTATTTTCCTGTTGATAATTTGATGAAATTTCCGACCGAGCAAGTACCAATGTGACTTTTTAGGGTTCAATACCCGTAGGGTGCCAAACGCAACCCTATTATGTCCTCCAGACCGTATTTTGGCCACGGCGGCCAATCTCAACGTAGACCAGCCTTCAGCGCGGGTGATATTATAGTGAAAGAAAGAAAGAAATAGGTGCACTCTCTGTTCCCTCACCAGTCACCCTCATAGTCCGATGAGACGGCAATCCGACACGACCGGAGAGAGATCAACAACAAGGACGAACGGTTTAACAACGGTACTTTCCGAGGCTACCCTATTACGAAGCCTCCGTTGTCCGTCTGTCTGTCAGCGGGCTGTATCTCATGAATCATAATAGGTAGACAGATGAAATTTTTACAGATAGTGTATTTCTATTGCCGTTATAACAACAAATATAAAAAAGAAAATAAAGTAAAGTTAAAAATTTAAGGGATCTCCGTACAAGAAATGTGTTTTTTCTGCCTTTTTTAACAGACTTCAAAATAGGAGGAGGTTTCTCAATTCGACCGTATATTATATTTTTTTATGTTTGTTCGCGGATAACTTCGTTTTTTATGAACCGATTTTGATTATTCTTTTTTTGTTGGAAAGGGTACGCTCCCGAGGTGGTCCCATATAAATTTTGTTAACTTTGCTGGGATAGTTTTTGAGTTAGCTTCAATAATACATATTTTTCCCATTAATTAGTTTATATGGATGACATGATGATAACTTCCTTTCACTGTTATTTATTGCAGGTAATGGTATTCGAATTTGTGTGGGGTAGGTACCATGACTAAAAAGTGAAAAATAAAAACCTTTTACAAAAAAATAAAAACCGACTTCCAAAAAAAAACGGGTTAGTCACTAACCCATTTTTTTTTTAAAGAATTTGGAAGAAGACCTTATTGAATTGAATTTAATTTTAAAAATATTGAATGGATCTCACATTACGGAAACCTAACACGATTGATCAAAAAGATGAATCCCCTTAAAGGTGTGTCCAAAGTCCAAACATAAAGCGGCAATTGTGCGCGGCTGCCGCGCTGCGATTAGAGGACTGCCGCGCGCGAACGCTTCTGTTAAAACGCAGATAAATGCCAGTGACCTTGAGTTAGCTTGCGTGTTCTGTACAGAGCTCACGCAATGCGTCGTATATATTTAACAAAATGAACTATTTATACTAGGTACTAAATACAAAGACTAACTAATACAAATAAATACAAAGAAACAAACGGACACGACACAATAAAAAATATATGTTAAATTAGAGCATTTTCTTAGTAACTAGAAAATGCTCTAATTTGACATAAAGTACATTTTTCCAAATCATTAACACTACTCGTTTAGACGTGACCTTCAGTATAAAATAATTAAAAGTCGGTTATCGTCACCAACGCAAGCATTCGTCGGTTTAGTCCTTACTAGAGCGCGGCAGAAATGTGCCCTGCAAACGCCGCGTGTTGCTGCCGCGCTCTTGCCGCTCAATGTTAGGACACACCTTTAGATAATTAAATTATAGGACGTCATCAAGATTTTAAAAGATTTGTGATTTAGATAAAATTTTCAAATGGCTTCTTTGCCTCGCTAAAATATAAAATAAAAATATTTTTTTCATTAACTGCATGCTTGGAAATTCGAGCATTATTTTGACAACGTCCCTCCGAGAAAAATCTAAAATGCTGAACTGGTCATATAATAAGCGAGCAGGCGGCCGGCAATGTTAGTATGAAAATCCTCTGTCGTGTTTCATCATCATCAGCCTATTAATGTTCCCACTGCTGGGACACAGACCTCCTCTCTGTGAGAGGGAGTGGGCCGTGATCTACCACGCGGACCCAGTGCAAGTTGGTAGATGTCACATGTCTTCGAATTTTTGTTTCTAAGACATGCCGGTTTCCTCACGATGTTTTCCTTCACCGTTTTGAAAGCAGTGGTGATGAAATTATTTACACAAAGTGAAGCGCCTGCTTGGGTTCGAACCCACGACCTACAACTCGTAAGTCTGGGCCGTTACCACTGGGCCACCACTACTGTCGTCTTTAGCGGCCGACTATTAAATATTAGAGTGCGTTTCAACACATAATTCGCATGCCGTAATGTTGGCTCCACTGTTGTAGGACCAATACGAATACGCGACGCCGCAACAGCCCTCCGTTTTTTTTTAAATTTAATAGCGGAATGGGACTCATTGTGTAATTTAAAAATGGAACGAAATTTTTATTTCGGCGCGTGACAACCTTGGAGGGATCCATAATACGATGAAAAAACAAAGTGCCCATAAAGCATTGCATTTTTTCACTTTGGTTTTTAATGTAACAATTACAGAACTTCCTATACGTGTATATTATTATGTCAAAAGTTTAACTAATGGTTGGAAATAGTATATACATAGTTCTGTTAACGAGTTTGTTGTTAAGCAGACAGAGAGGACCTTTCTGCTTATACCAATACCGTTATAATCTCGCCTCAGAATATATTTTGTGAACAACTAAACTAAAAATAAGTAATAGAATATGAAACGCTAAAAATCATGTACGTCATCGCAAACGCAATGATAAAATCTAGATACAATAAAAACGATGTTATATTTTCCACGTTAATGATTTATAACCTTGTAAACTCTTAATTGTGCATTTAGTGAATAGAAATTCTCACAAGATTACAGTCCTACGTATTTTTCTGTTCCTTTCTTCATGTATGTTTATACGAGTATAAATGTGTACATACATACTATAATATTAAATGCGCAATATTTGTATGTACCTATACAACGTTATTTTTTGTTTATACTAAACCTCTCAAGGGGTCATTGTACTCTTTTGCTCCGCTCCGTTCGCTCATTCACAGTGGAAGCACTTCTATGAAGATTGTCGTTGCGAGTTAAATGGAGTCCGTATGAAGCCCGCTCCGCTCGCAGTGGAAGACGGGCATTATGGCCCCCTATTTCTTCATTATTGTTGAAGATAAAAATTAAATAAGAATTTATACTTGTACTCTACTCTATACGCTCTAGCTAGACCAGTGATTCCCAAAGTGGTTCAGGTGGACCCCCAAGGGTCCACGGGAGATTAGACGGTGGTCCACGTTGGCGTGAAAAAACAAATTGGGGTTCTCAAGTTGTAACTGGGGGTCAACGAAAATGTATCTGGTTTCAATTACTTTCAATAGTAAATAACAAAAATGTTGGCTTGGCTTTACCTATCACTGTAGGAAGATAACAAATTACTGACCCAAAAAAAATAAGGGAGCATAAAAAAATTCCATTCCCAACCTAGTATGTAAACTGTTATCCTATTTTTAATCATCATTAAATGTATTAAAATTGGTCGAGCTTTGCGCTAGTTATGAGAAGCATGTGTCGAACTGGTTTTTTCAGGGTAACCATAACCATGAGGCCTTCCACCAATCATTACCATTACCTGATCCTTCTCTTTCACATAGGTAGAGACTATAATGATTGCATTATTATTTTGTAGCTGCAACTTACTCATAAGGGTAATTAGGTTAGTTGTCGGTTAGTACGTCTTTGACAATGTCGGGTGCAAGTTGTTCAAGCTCAAAATTTTAAAATAATTGACAGTAGACTTGGTGGAAGAACTTTATTACATGCCGGCCACAAATACCTCAAGCTCCGCGAAAACAAAAGTACAATTATTTGGCATTGTATAATTTTATTAAAAGAAATAGACGACTAACAATAGACGTTTTAAAATTCCAACTGTCCTAATTGTTTATTTATTAAAACTACCAGGAAAACAGAACTGAACTGGAACTAGGTGCTTAAGCGACTTACTACTTAGCTCAATAATGGTAAAAATATTTGAAATTGAATCATTTGTTGTTTTGAAAAGTACCAGCGGGGCTAACACAGGCGTACCCAAGACGTTTGTGACAAGACATGATAAATAATATCATGTCTTATAATTTGTCTTAAATGATAGCACGGTTCAACCATGTGATAAAATCTGAGGTGCGACATGCCTTTCTTGTTGCTAACTTCATAGTGTGACACAGTATATTTAAAAAATTAAAATGTCTATGATCAGTGGATATGCGACCAAATAAAATAATACGTTTTTATAGTGCAGGTTCATACAGTTTTACAACTTTTTAACTTTGTTGTGAACTAATTCACTTTTGACGTACGGACGACAGTCATTATGTGGCATTTGTGACAAAATTGGTGCGCCCATAGTAGCAAATAAGACATATAATCCCAAATAAACGTCAAGAAGTTATGTCACAAGTCAAGAGATTATCTCACGCCGCCGCCGCCGTGCTAGCATTTGTGACAAAACTGTTTTATCGCCCAAATTGTGATAAAATGTGTGATTTAAGCTATCTCACAGTAGGCCATGCTCGGTGCGCAGCGTGACAGAAACAGGTTGTGCACCAACGATTCAATAAAAAGAGGTTATTCGTTACTATTAACTATATCGAACAGATAAAACTGTCAGAACTGTCCTATATCTTAACTTAGGCTGATTTTAGAGTCAGGTTGACCGCACGCTGACTGTCGGCGCTGACAGTGAAAATCAGATGTCAGCGCTGAGCGGTTGACGTAATTTCATTAAGAGTACATTGTCTTGTCAGCGCCGACAACGGTCAGCGTGAGACTAAAATCAGCCTTAGTGAAATCGTTTAGACGCCTACATTCTGTTCGTTTCTGTCACCCTGGTACTTTTCAAAATAACAAAAAAAAAACAATTTCAAATATTTTTACCATTATTGAGCGAAGTAGTCCTAGTTCCAGTTCATTTCTGCTTTCCTGGTACTTTTAATAAATAAACAATCAGGACAGTTGAATTTTAGTATAATATAGACATTATATTAAAATACAACTGTCCTGATTGTTTTATATTATTATTATTTATTTACAAATCCTTCATGCTCTTCTCTACGTTTCTTCGTGGGTGCATTTCGAGGAATACTTTGGGTGCGTTTCATTTGGTGCGTTTTAAAGTGCGTGCTTCGAGGAATACCCCGCTTACACATATACGAATAGCGCTATAATTTTTTTAACTTTCTTTTAAACACTTTTCTTTCCAACTGTACCTTCCATTGTCTACGTAGAATCGAAGAATTTCGTGCATAGCGAAACTTTTTGGTAGGTATTTTCAGAGTCGAGCATAGCGAAACTAACCGCTAATAAAGAGGTGTGTATTAAGATAAATAAAAGCGGTCAAGTGCGAGTCGGACTCGCACACTAAGGGTTCCGTATCACCGTAGGTACATTATTAAGCAAATGAATGAAAATACTAAACGCAGAATATATTTTTTTTGCCTTAAATAAAAAAAACGCAAAGTTAAATTTGTATTTCATAATGATACTATGAATTACAAATTTATTTATTGCAGTTGCAGAGTATATCACCCATATTTTAAGAATTAAACCTAATTAAACGGCGTTTTTAGTATTTGTTGATAATAAACAGTAGGTGATATGGTACATGATATACAGAACTGTCAAATTCCTAACTTGTTTAGTTGTTGAGATAGTACTTGTACAAAACAGGTCTAAAACTGACAACTTCGGACGCCCCATATTCCTTTATTTTGAAAAATAAAAAAATATATATTTGGTCTTTAATCGATCGATCTAGAAAATGATACCTCACATGCCAGGGCTAGTTTTTTTAAATCAAAATGTAACGTTTATTGTATGCAGACCCTCTTTAATTTATGTTATTATTCGTTGTTATAGCGGCAATAGAAATAATAATCTGTGAAATTTTCAAGTGTTTACCTATTACGGTTCATGAGAGACAGCCCGCTGACAGATAGACAGACGGACGGACAGACAGACAGACGGACAGCGGAGGCTTAGTAAGATGGTTCCGTTTGGCATCGTTCGGGTACGGTACCCTAAAAAGATAAACTGTTTTAGTCACGGTCAATTAATTACCTACCTAGTCTTTGTTTGCAAAACATGTAAACAAACACGGGTTTTAGGAAAAACAACTGTAATGCCTCCACATAAGGTTCAGTTTGCGCTACGATTTCATATTGCACGACTCGTAATGCGAAGCATTAGAGTGTGCTCTACGATCGAAAAATTATTTTTGCCCCATTTCTGTAACTGTTTTTATTGTTACACTCCTGCTAGTACACAGAACCTACTTAATTTATATACCATTGTATAGATGATTAAATGGAGATTAATACTGTACTTTTTAACAATTGATTTAATGCAGCAGAAATGGAAAAAGCATAAAAATAGTTGAAAAAAAAATCCTGTCCGTCAATTTATGAACCCTGAAAACATTGTAGCTTGCGATAAAATCAATTAATTGAGTCCATTTTTTTTTTATACATTCGTTTCAGCCGTAGAAGGAACCCTATTGAAAATGGCTCTTTTATTCAAAGTAGTTTAATTATAATTAATAAAATACTAACTAAAATATAATATCTTTAACTAAATATTTCTAACCTTTGATTTAAAGTCCGCAAGTTGCCTAGCAACCGCCAAGTAAATATCTTTGTCAGTCGTTGACATTACGACTTCATGAAAAGTGATAAATTGTTCATTTTTAAACTATGTTTCGAATTTCTTTTTCGTTTATGAATAAGTGATAAGTATGAGGCGTGCACTTTTGGATTTTCCAAACTATTTTTTATAACTTTTTCAACAGTACTAGTCGGTCTAAAATGTACTTTATTTACACATACATAAAGTTGATGTTTGCCTAAGTGGAAAACTCGTCTTTGTTTACATGTTTGGCAAATAAATTACGAACGCAGATTACATTTATTACGTGTAGGTACTTAATTAGATTATTGTTAAACTCGTCAAGGAATAAGATGTTCTTATCTAACATGATGTTATGAGCCAAGAGATAATACAAATTAAAATCTTAGATAAGACGTGTTTGCTTGTGTGCTTTAAATAAAGTACCGGCTTATAATCATCTCTACAAAGCTAAATCTTATCAAACTAAAACCATTTATTTCAATTAAACCATATACAGGCACTTTTGAATTGTCAAGAGTCGGTCAGTCAGAAATATAAAGCTAGTTGCCCATTCCAAAGCGTAGTACCTACTACGTATGGAGAAGAACGGGCAAGTAACTCCACGGAGTGTCCTTTTAAATCATAAAACATGTTCCAAAATATTGGTTACATCATTCACGTTGAAATTATTTTTAAAGTGAAAACTTCATTATGCGTGTTGAGTACTTTTTGGGATGGGTAAAAAATGTTAAACTTGCATCAGGCTTAATCGAAAATACGTAAGACGGAAGGAGAGTAGAATTTGTTGACAGCGCACTCTGTTTTATTTTTTTAGAATTGTTTTAATACTACAACTTTCGTTCTTGTACTACACCAAGCCACATAAATTCCTGACATTTTCATTAGATGGCGTCACCTAGGTTTCACTTCCGAGACTGCCACGCATATTTTTTTGGTTTGTTTCTTCTGAGTCCCAGGGTGGTTTAGGAAAAAAGAAAATGAGGCAAAACCCAAAGGAACAGACAAAAAATCGAAATTTTGACAGTAGAACGTCTGACGGGACAGCTTGTTATACAATACAAAGGAGATTAAATTTATACAACGCAAAGATGGTCTCTCGATCTTCAGCAGCTACAACAGTATTTTCAAATGTGAATCAATTAGTTGTGATTGTGGAGCAGGACCAGCATTGAGGTATGCCATTTATCAACGATGTAATCACCTAACTTATAATATGCCTGCTAGTGTGCGTTTTATACAAGTTTTGAATTTCGTCTCATTCAGTTAAAGTAGTACCCATATAAAAAAACATGGAGGAACATGTTACAATACCTGTTCTAAGTATTTTCTGGTATACTCCACAGCTCTAGTGTCATTGAGAAGGAATCTGTACTGAAGAAACCATTCTCCGAGATCAGGAACTCTGATACACCGTATAATTTCTTCAAATAGTTCAGCTGGTTTCAATTACTTTCGAGATATACCTGGGATATTTATTCAAAATAAACTAAGAATCAGCACTTTTCGAACGTCAAAATGACATAAGACAGTCCCCAAAAACGCCCGCCCTTCACCACTTCCTAGTGCTTTAGCTGGGAAGAAGAAGTGGCGCAATAAACTCCCCAACTTCAGACCTGTCTGTTCAGTTATGAAAACTTGATTCTATAAAATTATTTGCAAAATAATTTAGGTACATTAATGATGATGATGGCAATTTTTTTTTGTGGTGCGCACAATAAAGAAAAAAAAATTCCATAATAATGTCAGCTGGCACACCAATACGGGGTGGCAGGGACATCGACGCGAAGCCGGTTACCATGGATTCAGTACATGATTCTGAACCCCCCTGAGTTGAAATTTTTCGTCGGTTATTAAAAAAAAAATCTGTTGCTCCATACATTTTGACCGCGTAGGTATTGCACTTTTCTATGAAACAGCTGTTTTTTTTTTAAATAACCGACGAAAAATTTCAACGCAGGGGGGTTCAGAATCATGTACTGAATCCATGGTAACCGGCTTCGCGTCGATGTCCCTGCCACCCTGTATATCAACAAGAATAATGGCAAAAAAATTATGGGTCTTCTGAATAGTTTTCTACATGATGACACTACTATCTACCATATAGCCAAATTACGTTAATTACGTACGTCTATTTACGTTTTAATTTATCGCCAGAACAATGCTTTTTGAATAGTTTATTTTTATTATATTGTTATTTAAAATAATGCAAATAAGGAGCTCCATGTTATTGTGTTATATTCACCCAACTGTTTTTAAAAACATAAACATAACATTTTGGCTGTATTCCTCGCCGTGGTAGATAGAGGTGCATTAGAACACCTATATTTCGCCAGTTAATGTTTAAATTCCATGTAGATAGGAAGCGAGGCTATTGCCATCAACTGTTTCGATTCCAGAAAACCTATACGTATACAGGATAAATTTTTAACCAGTGCGCAAACTTAAACACAAAAATCGCGAAAAAATATCAGCTGTTCCATACATTTATGTTCGCATAACTTGTCAAAATGTAGGGAACAGCTGATTTTTTTTGCGCTATAACAGGGTTGGTCCCATAGTAAAATGAATAATGATGAGTAAAGTCATGTGTTTAATAAGTTTGCGCACTGGTTAAAAATGTATCCTGTATAACAAAATTAAAATCAAATGTCGTTTATTTAAATTAGGCTGAAAATCAGCCAAGTCTTAGATCTCGAGTTCAAACCCAAGGCACGCATCTCTGACTTTTCGGATTCATGTGCGTATTGTATAATTATCGCTTACTTCAAAAACGGTGAAGGAAAACATCGAGATGAAGGCTGAGAGATATTTAATTTCTCGACAGCATGTGAAGTCAAATCAGAGGTCCATGGGCGGCTTTAAAACTCTGATACCAGGCTAGTCACTAACCACACGAAAAGAGAAGACTAAGAAGCACTTTTTGAACATCAAAATTACATAAGACAGTCCCCCAAAACGCCCGCCCTTCATCACTTCCCAGTGCTTTAGCTGGGAAGAACTGGCGCAATAAACTCCCCAGTACAATTGTTATTTACCTTTAAGTATACAACAAGTAACTGACATTATTCTTAATTAATTACCAACATTTACATAATTAATTACAAAATTAAGAGGAGCTCGTGGCTAAGTAATAACAAGCCGCACTGGTCGATCCATCAGGTTAAGCTACGCTTGCCGGGGTTGGTCAGTGGATGGGTGACCATCTTTACATACCGAGACTCCTCCGTGCCTCGGAAAGCACGATAAGCCGTTGGTCCCGGCTGTCATTCGTGGATCCTTGACAGTCGTTACGAGTCGTCAGAAGCCCGAAAGTCTGACACCAGTCTTACCAAGGGGTATCGTATTACCCAGATATTGGGTTGTGGAGGTCAGATAGGCAGTCGCTCCATGTAAAATACTTTTATTCAGCTGCATCCGGTTAGACTGGAAGCCGACCCCAAGATAGTTGGGAAAAGGCTAGGCAGATATTTACATAATTAATTGCAAATAATGGATACTTAATTGACTCAGGCGTGACTTTGCGGAAATCCATTATAAAATACAATAGACGATGTATATTAAGTAACTATCCGCTTAACTGTTCTTAAACAGTCTTAGAGAACCCTGTAAGAAATCGACACGTGTTTCGCCTCTCAACGAGGCATCCTCAGGATGAAGATCATCTCTAAGACTCTTTAAGAACCATCGTCTATTGCAAATACTGGAAATGAATTATTAGGTACAGCAGCAAACGAGTTACAAGAAATATTATGTCACACGGGAAAATATTGAATTTTAATCACAATTCAAGGGTACAGGTAATTATCGCATTTCCACGTAAAAAAACTGATCAAAACACAACTATTCTACTTTTGTTTAGCACAGTATTAATATTATGTAGATAATCACCTTTGAGCGACAGTTGAGCTGCACGATAAGTAACTGACAAATGCGTGCACTAACTTCACAGGTCCACTCAAATCTGTGTGGTTTTTTCCTAAAAAGACCATTTCAGATTCTAATCTACATGGTGCTCCTAATTATGATCTGACCAAGATTATGTCTGAACTTTAAAGGAGACTTTGACCTCTGAGTTTGTTACGGCCTTTCTTCTCAGAGTAGTCTAGAGATTGGAAACGCCGACCTCATCTAACTTTAAAATTAAGTTTGACGTGTAAAATTGTTAGTAATTTAGGGGTATGAGGAACAGGGTGTAAAGTTCACTCATCCACCATAGAAAAGGGAGGATCCTCCAACCAGACGGGTGTTATGTCTGGCGGGCAACTGCCCGTAAGTTGATTTCGGATAGTCTTATCTATGTTTTTCGCTCGGTAAACTCTAACTGCGCGATGCAGGAATTGTGTGACGTCATGTCGTCTTTGTTGCGTAGGTCGTATGTGGCGGCGTAACCGCTACAGTAAAATCTAAATTACAGAAATAAAATCATTTATCATCATTTTGTATGTGCAAAAACAAAATAATACAACAAGTATGTTGTAGAGAAAGTCTGAAAGTGACACCGATGATCGAAAAGTTGTGCGGAAATCGGTTGTCATGGTATGGGCATGTGATGCGGAGGAATGAGGAAAATATCGTGAGGAAAGTTTGGAGTATGAATTTCGGGGTGGTTGGCCCAAGCCGACTGTCGAAGATCCACGCATGACCGCCGGGACCAACGGCTTGACATGTTTTCTGAGGCACGCAGGGGTCTCGGTATGTTAAGATGGTCACCCATCCACGGACCGACCTAGGCAAGCGTAACTTAACCTGATCGACGGACCCGTGAGGCTGTGCCAGAAATGGTCTGAAAAACTGTCAGCCCATTTCTCGACAATAATAAACGCTAGATAATAAAGACAATAACATTGCCCTTGTACGTCATTGTGTTTTAATAAACTAAAATAATACTTTTTTCTTCACAGATAACTGTCGTATTTTACTACTATTAACGACACGTATTTCAGTCGAGAGAATGAGTTATATCAGTGTGGTTGTGTTCAGGTATGTTTGACGTCATAGTTATATTAATCTTGTGAAGTCGGTTGTGCGACAAACAGACAACGTAAAGCTAAATCGTACAAACATAAAAATCTCTCAAAGTGTAGGTATAAAACAAAATCGTGTGATCGTCGAAGGTACATAAAAATCTCTTCTTTCGAAGTGCAGGTGCAGCAATACAAATTTTTACAAAAAAATATAGACGCTTCCAAAAAAAAAATAACACTGCAAAGTGAAAGATAACTCTTTAATTTCAGAAGTCGGTGTCTTTGGTTTTGAATTTTTGTTTTTTTTGCCATCGACTTCCGAAATTTGTTTTTCACGTTTTAGTTGCGGTACCTACCCCACACAAATTAGAATACCACTACTTAAGTAAATAACGGTGACAGGAAATCATTATAACATCATACATATAGGCTAAGTGGTAAAAATACATATTATTGAAGCTAATTCATAAACCCAAGCAAAGTTAATCAAAATATGGGACTACCACGCAAGCTAACTCTACCAAATGTAAAAAGAATTTTCAAAATCGATCCATAATATAATTATTGACGAAAACATTGCGTCTAATTGCCACCACTGATGTTTGGCTGACCGTACTCAACAACCTATCAAAACAACAACAAGTTTCTCAATTCGACCAGCTTTAATAATATTTTTTTAAATTCTCTGCTTGAGTTATTTTTGTAAATATTTTTACTAGCCTCTCGTGCGACTTTGTCCGCGCGAAATTTCTTTGTCCGATTCACCCCGCCGCATCGCATCGCCTGATTTGCTTGGCTCTTAGCGTTACGTTAAATGACATAAAGCCAAAAAACATATCAAATGCAATTCTTTAAATTATTTTTAAGTACCTACCTTTTGGTAGTTCTAGATATTAGCGCGTTCAAACATGCAAACAAACAAACAAAAAACAAACTCTTCGGCTTTATAATTAGTATTGGTATAAATAAGAAAAAAAAAAACCTTTAAAAAAATACTATTCATGGTCACGTTGTAAAACAGCCTTCGTTAATTGTTAATATAAACAATGATCACGTGGTAACCAGTTTTTGACGAACAATAATAACAATTATTATTAAGCCGTGTCTCCTGCGCGTGTTTTTTCAAAACAATACACAAAAACCTTACACATAAACATTTGTTTTCATACACAAGCTGTCTCCTGCACAGGTGTATTTTTTTTAGATTAATAACACATTTTGTGTAGATGTAGGAATGAGTTCTGACGAGGAAGACGTGCTTAAAAAGTGACGAACAGTATCTCTATTACAATCCATCGTCAATTTTTCACAACTTGTTCGCAACTATTTACAGGACAATATAACTTCAAAACCTGTGTTGACACACCCTTCCCCTCTTCACCCGCGCGGGGAATGTTTTTCATGCAGCTCGGAAAACAAAAACATCGTGTTTGCATACACAAATGTGTATGGCGACATTGGCCACGCCTCTTTGTTTCAATGTTTTTCTGTTTTTTATTTAACTGTTCTTAGTCCAGACATTGTTTTGATTGCTATAAAATAATAACACTTTTTCATGTGCTTCTCGATTGTAACAATAATTAATATTAAATGTAATAATAATTAAAATTAAATATTAGTATTATGTAATACGAATTTTCATATGGCAATACCACCCAAGGACTCCACGAGACAGGCTCGTCCTAGTGTGGAGTTCATAAGCAAATTTCTTCATTTGCGTCTTATTTGATTAATAATGAATGTAAACCTAGTTATTGTAGACTATAAGGAAATGTAAAGCACAATTTTTGGCAAAATAAACAAACAAACAATGAACAAACAATTTTTCGAAAAACTACGCGCAGGAGACACGGCTTTACCTAGTAATTGTAGTTAAAATAAAACAAAACCAAGTGAAATGACGAACATTTTGCTTGCTAACTCAATTAATAAAAAGATTAAATCTTTATTGTTTAAAAACCGAATAATCATCACCTTTGTACATAATTTTCTGTTCTTTTCTTCTTGTCTGTTTTTAAATGTGTGTACATAAATGGTTAAATAAATAAAATAAATAAAATAAACAAAAAATAAATAAAATAAATAAAATAAATAAAATAAATAAAATAAATAAAATAAATAAAATAAATAAAATAAATAAAATAAATAAAATAAATAAAATAAATAAAATAAATAAAATAAATAAAATAAATAAAATAAATAAAATAAATAAAATAAATAAAATAAATAAAATAAATAAATAATCTGAGAAGTTTGCTAACCTATTTATAAATTTCATTATGCTATTTATTATACATGAGTAAATACAATCCTAACTAATATTATAAATGCGAAAGTAAGTTTGTTTGTTTGATACGCTGTCACGCTAAAACGGCTAAACGGATTTGGGTGAAATATGGCACATTGGTAGACCATAACCTGTATGTTAATTAAATACGGTCATAGATCGTAAGCGAGTTGTCCGAAGGAGGGTAAGCCTGGTGATCTGAGGGCTTAGTATGAGTTTCATTTTACCATCTCGATCAAACGCATCGACCGCGTTTGGCGCTCCGATTGGCAGCCGGCCAGCCTTCACCGGTGAAGGGCCAATCGGAACGCCGAACGCGCTCGATGCGTTTGATCGAGAAGGTTAAATGAAACTCATGGTAGCCACACTGTAATACAGGTTTTACCTACAATAGACACCAGTCTCTATTGAGGTTTACTTTGACTATGTACTGTGTTTTTGATTATGAGAGAACAATAAACTATTCTATTCTATACCCTGGATTTGGACATAGGATACTTTTTATCTCGATATTCCTACGAGATCGACACTTATGCGGGTGCAACCGCTGGGCGCAGCTAGTAATAATATAAAAAAAATCTGTTTGTTTTTATTTGCGTGTGGCAAAATCAAATTGTTTCAAATCATGTCTACGGCGTAGCAAGGCAGGAGTCCGTCGTAGACCGCTACGACAACGCTACGAGGAAATGCTACGAGACACAAATAGAATAGGCTCTGCTTGTGAAACCGGCCGGAAGTGCAGGTGCTGTGCCAAGTATAGATCAAAATCAATAGACAATGTAACTGTAGCGGTTCCACCGCCATACGAACTACGCAACAAAGACATGACGTCACACAATTCCTGCATCGCGCAGTTAGAGTTTACCGAGCGAAAAACATAGATAAGACTATCCGAAATCAACTAACGGGCAGTTGCCCGCCAGATATAACACCCGTCTGGTCGGAGGATCCTCCCTTTTCTATGGTGGACGAGTGAACTTTACACCCTGTTCGTCATATTAGTATGGATTGTACTTCTAGTATTCTGATCTGCGGGTCGTGGGGCACAGAACAGCTGAAATTTCCACCTTCGTTCATGTTCGGGGCAGCTTCAGCGGCGTACCAAGTGGAGGGGGCCTGGAACGTCAGTGGTAAGTAACTTAATATTCTAATTTTCCGTTTTTTATTAGGGTCTATAACCAAAGGGTGTCGAACCATAAATTAAAAGCCTAGACCGTTTGGCTGTCAGTCGGTCTGTCTGCTAGGTTTATCAGTAATTATTTCAGCTCAGTTTCCCTACGTGATCGAATCAGAAATGAAGAGATCCGCAGGAGAACCAAGGTAACCGACTTATCCCGAAGAATTGCCAAACTTAAGTGGCAATGGGCAGGACACATTGCTCGCAGAACAGATGGCCGATGGGGCCTAAAGGTTCTGGAGTGGCGACCGCGTACCGGGAGACGTAGCGTTGGAAGGCCTCCCACAAGATGGACCGATGACCGTGTAAGGGCCGCAGGAATTAGCTGGATGCGGGAAGCACAGAATCGGTGGAAGTGGCAGTGCTTAGGGGAGGCCTATGTCCAGCAATGGACGTCTTTCGGCTGACATGATGATGATAATGATGATTTCAGCTCAATGTTACTTAGTTTGATGTTTGGTGAAGCAGTAGAAACGATAACCTTTCAAATAAAATCCTTTCCCACGAAGTGGGCGCACGTCACCTTTTCGAACTGTTATTTCCATTCAAAATGTTGGCAATGACGCAAACGGAAAAATAATAAATAAATAAATAAATAAAATCATTTTATTTCAAATAAAAAGATCCATAATTTGTTGTTAACACGTTTGGATTTAAAACACTATTGTTAGTAACTTAAGTTAAAGACGAATTAATGAGACGACTACCTCTACTTGTCAACTAGACTTAGAAATTGTCTAGTAACTTAGTTTTTCTCAGAGTAGTCGATTAGGAGACACCGACCGCATCTAGTTTTAAAATTGTATTATTTCTTTTTTACTGTTTTGACATGTAAAAGTGCTTTTTAAAACAAAACAAAAATAGTTTGGAAAATCCAAAAATGAAAAAGAAATTCAAAACATAGTTTCTAACAAAAATTTACAATTTATTTAAATACTTTCATGAAGTATGTTTTGACTGCTTTTTTCCCATCAACATAGGTAAAATTTCTAACCTCGCATCCTTACACATAATACACGTTGTCAAAGACTATTTATTTAGATATTTACTTTGTCGGTTGCTAGGTAACGGACGAGGGTCGAAGTTGGAAATATTTAGATATAGATATATATTTTAGTTAGTATTATTAATTATAATTAAACTACTTTGAATAAAAGAGCCATTTTCAAAAGGGTTCCTCCGATGTCTGAAACAAATCTATAAAAAAAAATTACCCAATCAATTGATTTTATCGCAAGCTACAATGTTTTCAGGTTTCATACATTGACCTATTTTGATGTTTTTTAGGGTTCCGTACCCGAAGGGTGACAAACGGAACCCTATTCATAAGCCTCCGCTGTCCGTCTGTCTGTCAGCGAGCTCTATCTCATGAACCGTAATAGGTAGGCAGTTGAAAATTTCACAGATTGAGCATTTCTATTGCCGCAAGAGCAACAAATAATAAAATTAAAAATTAAAGGGGGGTCGCCATACAATAAAATTAAATTTTGAAAAAAAAATAATTTGACCCTGGCATGTGGGGTATCATTTTCTAGAGCTCATCGAGTAGAGAATAAATATAATTTTTATTTGTTTTTATCTTCAAAAATGATGAATTAGGGGGCCGTAGAAGTTGTCTGTTTTAGACCATTTTTGTACGAGCTCTATCTCAACAACTAAACAAATTAGGAATTTGAAACTTGTGTGTATCATGTAACATATACTGTTTATAATCAACAAATACTAAAAACGCCGATTCATAACGTATTTTATATAATACTAGCTGCCCGTCCCAGCTTCGCATGGGTAGCCCTAATTTGCAATAAATTAAAATTGCGACTATAATTTGAGATTTAAACTATCCTATCTCTCAAGTTGGATCGAACTGCACATGGTGTGCGAATTTTATTATAATCGGTTAAGTGGTTTAGGAGTCCATTGAGGACAAACATTGTGACACGAGATTTATATATATTAAGATGGGCGATTTTCTGCAACTTAAAGTAATAATTTTGTATTTCATGCTAATATTATACGATATAAATTCCACAGATAACTATTTAATAGTCGGAGTAATGACATGGAATTAGTAAGTACCTACTATCTTGGCAGCATATACTATTTCGATCATTTAAATTTCGATCATCCAAAAAGGTCTCCAAAATAAACTTTCTTCACAAGATTTTAAAATCGGCCAGTATTTTTTGAGTTTAAGAACTTTATCGACTTTTTTCAAAGTATCCCTAGCCGGTGTTGATGTGTGTACCTCATGTTAAAACTACACTCCAATAGACAATATATTCTGTAACATTGAAATGAATGCTGGCACATACAGTGTACTATTCAGTTACCTTAAACCGTTTTGGATACAATTTCATATTGAAAAAAATTATTGGTGTAAAAATATTCGGTCACGGCGGCCAATCTCAACGGAGACTGGCCTTCGGCGCGGGAGATATTATAGTGCACAAGTGTGTGCGCAGACACGAGTGCACTCTCTCTTCCCTCACTCTCATAGTCCGATGGGATGTGTAAAAATAATAAGTAAGAAATAATAAATTTCTGTATGACTATCAAAAATAACGTAAATAAATACCTGTATTGACCCGTGCGTTTGCACTGGCGAAACATCACGACAAAACAATGTTGAAATCTCTAGTTCCTGTCAAACATTGTATGAAAAATTGACAGAAAATAGAGATCCCAACATGTTTTGTTGTGAATGTTTCGCCAGAGCAAACGCACAGTTATAATTAAAATTTGGCGTACTACTTACATTCTATTTTGTACAATATAGTCTGATGTAGCAAGAGAAATCTTTTTATTTATAAATAACTAGCTTTACCCGGCCTGGCTTCGCACGGTTAGCACTAAGTACTTATCTACGGCGCATCTACCTTTCCTAATTACCTACCCTACCTACCTACCCTACCCTTCTTACCAGGGTAGGTAGGTACCTAACCTACCCTACCTACCCTACATATCTACCGGCTTATCTACCATATATACCTATTTATACCTACTAATACTATGTTAGTAGCAAATAAATAACTTTGACTTTAGTTAATGCATGTTACTGGATAAAGTTAACTTAATATTTTTCTCTTAAAATAAATGAAATATACTCCTACACCTATATTTTAACACAACAACATTTTTTCATTAAAATTAGACAATTTCTTTACAAATCTTTGTTTTTTTATAGCGCCTCTGTTGTTACCTTTACGAAAGTATTACAAAAATTCATAGTGTTAAATCTTGTACGATATGGTATGGAACCTTTCGTGTGCGAGTCCGACTCGCACTTGACAGATTTATTTTCATTACTGCTGCATTAAATCAATTGTTGAAAAGTACAGTATTAATCTCCATTTAATCATCTATACAATGGTATATAAATTAAGTAGATTCTGTGTACTAGCAGGAGTGTAACAATAAAAACAGTTGCAGAAACGGGGCAAATTTTTTTTTTCGATCTCTGAGCACTTTCTAGTGCTTCGCATTATGAGTCGTGCAATAAAATATCTCTTATCATTTATCATTAACCCTGATTTATGTGTTACTGTTCTAACACGTTACAGATAAAGGTATCAGCATATGGGACAAACTCCTGCACGATCGTCCCGAGCTGGTGGTAGATGGCAGCAACGGAGACGTGGCGTGTGACTCCTACCACCTGTGGAGAAGAGACATCGAGATGCTGGAGGAGTTGGGACTGAACATGTACAGGTACGACATACAAGAGGAACGTCTTTTATAAGGATCGTCATCATCTGTCTGGCCTGTTCCCGACTATATTGGAGTCCGCTTCCAGTCTAACCGGATGCAGCTGAATATCAGTATTTTCTCTAAGGTGTCTAACCTAACGACGAATGTTCAAAATCATAAGTAGTTTCTTGTAAAAAAGTGATCAAACATCAGTCTCGCGTTATTATTCGGAAAACTTGTTGCGAATATTTGTGATTTTCCGCGAATACTTAACTTATTTGAAAAATCCCTTGCAGCCCATCTCAGAACTCGACTTTTCAAATCACAAATAGTTTTGTTTAAATTCTTTTTCCTTTCTCACAACTAATGAACAAAATTGATCAAAATCAGTCGATTTCGTGCACGACCTCTTAATGAGTGAAAGAAGTTTGTGTAAACCCACTTTCGCATTATAGTACATTATGATACGAGTGTGCTGTATTGGTCATTACCCATGAGGTTTAGCCGAGTGGGTAATAAACAATGCGCACGCGTTTCATACGACGTTTTTCAACACATTTGCGAGGAAAGAAACCGTCTTGTTGTAAGAACTTATGCTACAATAACGTAACTTTAGAGAAATGATACATTTAGATTTATAAAGTTCAACTGACCTTTGTTGCCAGGTACTGACTATCCACTTCCTGTAAAAACGTTTCTACGTCGGTTCGTATTTTTCTAAATATGTAACCTGCAGTAACCACACAACATATACGATAACAAATATTTATGAAAAATGGCGCGCTGGATTTTTTTTCGGGTAGCGATGCGCGCGCAAGGCACTGACAAAACCGCTGAACAGCCTACCATCACGTTCGGTCGGAGGTGGAGACAAAATTTTAAACTTGAAAAAATTAGATTTCGCTGTTAATTATTACTAATTATTCTCTATCGAGAGAGAGTGAGAGAGAAAGTGCGAATTTGGTCAAATGGAAAATACAGTATGGCGATTGTGAAAATTTTCTCATTTTTCGTCATGGGTGGCTTTTTCGTAATTTTCGATCATGCTAAAACCGATAGTGAGGTCAAAATGTTAATCCAAGATGGCGGCTGTGAAAATTTTCGTCATTGGTCTCGTTTTCGTAGTTTTCGATGGTTCTAAAGCTGATAGTGAGGTCAAAATCAAAATCTAAGATGGCGGCTGCGAAAGTTTTGTCATGTTTCATTTTTTTACAGCCGCCATCTTGGATTTACATTTGACCCCACTATCGGCTTTAGAACCATCGAAAACTACGAAAACGACACCCATGACGAGAAATGAAAAAAAAAATTACAGCCACCATCTTGGATTTACATTTTGACATCACTATCGGCTTTAGAACCATCGAAACCTACGATAACGACACCCATGACGAAATATGAGAAATTTTTCACAGCCGCCATCTTTGATTTACATTTTGACATCACTATCGGCTTTAGAACCATCGAAAACTACGAAAACGACACCCATGACGAAAATGAGAAAAATTTTGCAGCCGCCATCTTGGATTTCCATTTTGACCTCACTATCAGCCTTAGAACCATTGAAAGCTACGAAAACCATACCCATGACGAAAAATGAGAAAATTTTCGGAGCCGCCATCTTGGATTTCCATTTTGACCTCACTATCGACTTTAGAACCATCGAAACCTACGAAAACGACACCCATGACGAAAAATGAGAAAAATTTCGGAGCCGCCATCTTGGATTTCCATTTTGACCTCACTATCGGCTTTAGAACCATCGACAACTACGAAAACGATACCCATGACGAAAAATGAGAAAATTTTCGCAGCCGCCATCTTAGATTTCCATTTTGACGAAATTCACACTTTCTCTTTCTCTCTCTATCGAATTAGAAAAAGACAGACGCAAGAATGAAGCCGCGTTAAAGAACTTCGTTCCAAAAACCTGTTTACTTTGTCACACTATATTAAGTCGCAATAAGAAAGACATGTCGTGCCTTGATAGTACTTACTAATTCCATACTGCCAGACTGCCATGTCATTACTCCGACTAGTAAATAGTTATCTATGGCGCACATTACCGCACTAGTGCGATTATGTAAAGAAAAAAGCACGTGTCTATAATAAACTGCATTATGAACCTAAAAGCGGTTAAATAAGAGCCACTTTACGAGCAACTGTGTTGAAAAAATATTTAGATAAGATAAGATTTTCTCACCACAATATAATAGTATATTATGCAACTAATGAATAAAGGACGGATTTAAAGCGAGGGCCATAGATGAATCACGATCAAGTGAAGGATTCTAATGACTGAATCACGACCGTAGGGAGTGATTCATGATGATTGAATCACGAGCGCAGCGAGTGATTCAAGTGTTAGAATCCTGAGCGACGCGAGTGATTCATGGCCCTCGATATAAATCCGTTTTATTCAAGAGTTGCATACTATACTTTATACCATGACTACGAGAAAAAGAAAGATTTAAGCGAAAATAGACATTTAATAAAAGGTTAACACGTTCCGTGTCGGGAGCCCTCCTGGAGGGTTCACCTACTTGGATATGGGATGCCGGGAGCCCTCGCGGAGGGCTCATTTTAAATGTAGACATTCAGTGTCGGGAACCCTCCAGGGTTCACCTACTTGGATATGGGATGTCGGGAGCCCTCGCGGAGGGCTCATTTTAAATGTAGACATTCAGTGTCGAGAGCCCTCCTGGAGGGTTCACCTACTTGGATATGGGATGTCGGGAGCCCTTGCGGAGGGCTCATTTTAAATGTAGACGTTCAGTGTCGGGAGCCCTCCTGGAGGGTTCACCTACTTGGATATGGAATGCCGGGAACCCTCGCGGAGGGCTCATTTTAAATGTAGACGTTCAGTGTCGGGAGCCCTCCTGGAGGGTTCACCTACTTGGGTATGGGATGCCGGGAGCCCTCGTGGACGTTGGAAGTGAAACCTCCCGGAGGTTTCACTTCTACACTTCGTCTTTCTTCTTCTTCTTCACACTACGAATAATAAAAGTCATAGACTTTTATGGCGGAATGATGAGTTATGAGTTCTATGAAAATGGGTGGAGTCGAAAGTGTTAAGGAGGCTGTATAGCATTGAGATAGAGGTCGAATACATTGGTGTGTTCTAAATTCAAACACCAAAACAGTGATTAAAAGAGCTTTTTATTCACTGTTTTCAGTGAATAAAATAAGCTTTTTAGAGGGGGAATGGTATAAAGTACATTTTCAAATGATCATAGGACAATACATAATAGTTTTATTTATACTGTGGGAGACTGGTGCCTAAGCTAGGCGTAAGGCGTGTGTTTCAGGACACCAGCCGATCTATTCTGTAAAAATCTCACCGTGAAAACATAGGTGAAGTGACCTTGAAGTGAGCTGTCATTCCACTTGATGATAGGGATTGACAGCTCACTTTAAGCTCACTTCACCCACGTTTTCACGGTGAGTTTTTTACAGAATAGATCAACAGGTCTCCCCCCCTTTGGAAACAGTTACATTTACTAGAGATTATGCACTCGTACACAAATGCGGTAAGTTATATAAAACCAGAAAGAAGAGAGATTACACAATTGATTGTAGGATATAATATTCAATACTATCATCGTTGGGACTGTGAAGCGGTAAACGCGACAAATAAGACCTTTACCTACTCAAAATAAAAACTCATTCCTTCAAACTAGTCTTTTTTGTTATTTGTTTGTGTGGGAAATCATCAAATGACTTCTCCCGCTCTGGGCGGAGTGGAAGGGCGTGTCAGAATCTTACTGACTAAAACCCACCCGTGTTTTTTCCCTTGCCTGTTCGTTGCCAGGGGCCACGGTATGCCCTGAGGACTTCCCGCAGCCCCGGCAGACATCGGCCCTAGCGGACCCCGTCAATTTTGCTGACATCTCTTTGAGGCGCGCGTGGAACACGACGCGCCGTCGACCCGGGCCTGGTCCTTATCGGACGGCCAGCTACCCATTGCTCTCCGTCCGCAAGCCCGCGCCTACGGTGGCCGAAAATCAGCTACCACTTCAAACTAGGCTGAGAATTAAATTAATTACATATGCTAACCCCCCAGAACGCCTACTCTTCACCACTTACTAAAATATCCCATTTCGATGTGATTGCTACAAGATCGATTCCCTATCTTCCAGATTCTCAATATCCTGGCCTCGTCTCCTTCCGACTGGTTTCCCCAACTACATAAGTGAGGATGGCAAGAACTACTACAACAACCTGATCGACGGTCTACTGGAGAAGGGCATCCAGCCTCTTGTCACAATATACCACTTTGATCTGCCGCAGTCCTTGCAAGATCTAGGTACGTGTGGATGGAGTTAAAGTGCCAAAGCAAAGTTTATATTATTGCAATATATAAATAAGGACTGTTTGAAACGCTTTCATGCAACATGCTATGGATACCATGCCAGCAAATGGTTTACTGAAAAAGCTGCTTAGCCTTTCCTACTATATTGGGCTCGGCTTCCAGTCTAACCGGATGCAGCTGAATACCAGTATTTTACATGGAGCGACTGCCTTTCTGACCTCCACAACCTAGTAAGCTACGATACCCCTTTGTCAGGTCGGGCTTCTGACGACCCGTAACGACTGTCAAAGATCCACGATCTATGGAAAGCACGTTTAGCCGTTGGTTGGCCTGTGGATGGGTAACCATCTTTACATACCGAGACTCCTCCGTGCCTCGGAGAGCATGTTAATCCGTTGATGCCGGCTGTCATTCGTGGATCTTGACAGTCGTTACGGGTCACAAGAAACCGGAAAGTCTGACAACCAGTCTTACCCAGGGTATCGTATTACCCAGTAAATAGATTTTGGACGTCAGATAGGCAGTCGCTTCATGTAAAATACTGGTATTCAGCTGCATCCAGTAAGACTGGAAGCCGACCCCAACATAGTTGGGAAAAGACTAGGCAGATTGATTGCCGTGCCATGCCTGTTTTGTAATATGACAGTTTACGTAGGTATATCTAATATCAATTTTACTTTACCAATTATTTCCAGGTGGCTGGGCGAACCCCCTCATAGCCGACTGGTTTGCAGACTACGCTGAAGTGGTCTTCTCCCTCTATGCTGACCGAGTGAAGTACTGGGTCACCATCAACGAGCCCATGAATTTATGTGACGGAGCCTACGAGAAGTATTCAGCCCCTTACTTCGATGACCCGAGTGTCGGTCGGTATCTATGCAATAAGAACGTGTTGATAGCTCATGCTAGGGCGTACAGGATCTATGAACAGTTATATAAGGATAAATATCATGGTAAGCATGTTTTTCAGTTATTGTTTTACAGATGCAGTTAAAACAACAGTTCAGAGGTTCGTACTCTGAACTGTTTTTTGACGACGTCATTGTAATAGAAATTGTAACATTTTTTTAATCCAATATACAACTATTTTATTAGATAGATAGCATTTTGGTGTGAAGTTATGTGACAAGCACAATTAGTAGCACCCATAGGTATGAATAAAGTCTTAAAAGTAAGCAAAATGAGAATGTTCAATTATAGATTACGAGTACTCTGCGAGTTCGTGCTATAGTGCCCACACTTGTATTGTCTGTGTGTTCTCTTTTTTTTGCTTGAATCATATTTATTTCTGTCATCTTTATTGTTTTGCACGACTCATAATGCTAAGCATTAGAGTGTGCTCTACGATAGAAAATTTTTTTTCGCCCCATTTCTGCAACTGTTTTTATTGTTACACTCCTGCTAGGACACAGAACCTACTTAATTTATATACCATTGTATAGATGATTAAATGGAGATTAAAACTGTACTTTTTTACAATTGATTTAATGCAGCAGAAATGAAAAAAGTATCATAATAGTTGAAAAAAAATCCTGTCCGTCAATTTATGAAACCTGAAAACATTGTAGCTTGCGATAAAATCAATTAATTGAGTCAATTTTTTTTAATACTTTCGTTTCAGCCATAGAAGAAACCCTATTGAAAATGGCTTTTTTATTCAAAGTAGTTTAATTATAATTAATAAAATACTAACTAAAATATAATATCCATATCTAAAAATATTTCCAACCTTGGCTTGACGTTCCGTTGCCTAGCAACCCATAACGTAAATATCTAAATAAATAGTCTTTGACATTAAGTAAGGATTGCGAGGTTAGACGTTTTACCCATAATGATGGGTACCCATTTTGAATTTGTTTTTCGTTAATGAATGAGTGTGATTAGGCGTGCACTTTTGGTTTTTTAAACTATTTAACATTTAAAAGCTCTGGTTTCGTATTTGACGGAAAGAATCCAAATATTTTTAGATTTTAAGTCAATCAAATCAATCAACCTACTTATCCTTTTCAGGTAAGCTGTCCATAGTAAATCTGTTCTTCTGGTTCAAGCCGTTCACGCCGGAGGATCAAGAAGTGACAGATCTAACTATAGATCACTGGGTATGATGTCATTTGTGCCTCTTTACAGCTATGGTCAGTTCCATACGTATCTGACGAAAATGAAAACAGACGCAGCAGAAAACGTACCTCTGGATGCCGTTTTGTAGTACAACTTACAAAAATGCTTTGATTTGGTTATTTGAATACTTGAACCCGAAACTCTTATTTTAAATCACCTTATAAATGTTTCCCATTTGATGACCGCAATGTTTCGTTGATGATTTTTCAATAACAATTTTATAATGTTATTCTAACAAAAAAGTGGTGAGATGCTAGGTTGATCAAAAAGTAATAATAATCGGTTATTTTTATTTTTACTCGTCGCCTATGGGTCCTTCCGTGATGGCCTGTAATCTTCCATAAGAATTGGGCTATCAAATGCAAAAAGATTTTTTAATTTTTCATATCCGACTGGTATGGTAGTTCCAGAGATGAGCACGTTCAAACATACAAAAAAACTCTTCAGCTTTCTTATTAGTATAGAACATATAAACCGATTAAATTATTAACCTTCTAAAATATGTACCTACAAATGAATGTGTTATTAATTTACTTTAGTAAGTCAATGCATAAGATTTTTACTTGAACAGAGTTTGTTTTATACTATCATAATATGTAGACAATGAGGATAGACAATACTAGAGGAGCAGCGTCCTACAAACAATTTCTGAAAAACGTCACCACTTACGAGTTTAAAGACGTAGCTTTGAAACGGATACATAAAATGTCAATCTGTCAAAATAATCTATGTTTGTCTCATTTCTTCTACCGTCAAACTAATGACGTTGGAATGAGACAAGACATTGCTATCGGAAAAACGACCAGAGTTGCCAATTATCAACATAATTTGCCCAGAATGAATGAAGGTTTTATTGAATCAATTAGGTAGGTACTATGAAACTTATAAAAACTTTCAATAGATAATAGTTACTCATGCAACTGTTGTATAATAAGGGGTATTAAAACACGAATGTGGGTTTGTAAAAAATAGTATCACATGAGTGTTTTAATACCTAATTATAACAGTTGCATTCAAGACTTTATCTACACCCATGATATGAATCCTCTATAAACAACAAAGTAATAAATTTTTGCAATACTAATATCTAACAAAAATGGCGGGATACGACGTGAATTCGAAGAACCTACCCAACCTTTTCTAATTGTGAAACGCGCGTGCATGACAATGTCCTTTTTTTGAAATTCATAAACATACCACGAGAATGTGGCTGTTCGATGAGTAAAATACGAGTTGCATTATGAAATTTAGTACAACTGCTTTAGTTAATATTCTGAGAGTAGGTACAACATTATAACACCCGTTTGGATGTCATTAGGGTTACTATGACACTGGCTGTTTTAATTTTGGCAATAAGCTAACTGTTTCAGGAACTTTTATAGAGGATTTATAGCATGGGTGTAGATAAAAGATTTTAAAAAATTGACAAGGATTACGGTATACTTACAAAACATAGGCAAAAAAAAATGTTTCAAAAGTTTTAAGATTTGTGACAAATAATATTGTTCATAATGGAATATAATTTCTATATTCATGACAATCGATTAAATTAATTAAAGTGATGTAACGCACTAACCAGCGACATTAACTTTTTTTAGAATAATCTAAATCAATCTGTCTAGCCTTTTCCCAACTATGTTGGGATCGGCTTCCAGTCTAACCGGATGCAGCTGAATACCAGTATTTTACAAGGAGCAACTGCTTATCAGACCTATACCTGTAAAACTGGTTGTCAGACTTTCGAGCTTCTGACGACCCGTAGGTAACGACTGTCACAAGATCCACGAATGACAGCTGGGACCAACAGCTTAAAACGTGCTTTCGAGGCACGGATTAGTCTCGGTATTTAAAGATGGTCACCCATCCACAGACCAATCCCGGCAAGCGTAGCTTAACCTGATGGATCGACCCGTGCGGCTGTTATTACATAGCCACGAGCTCCTCCTCCAGTTCAAATTTCTTAGAACAATAACATCAATTAAAAAATAGTTAGTAGTAGTTTATGAAACTGTTGGAGGGGTATTAAAACAATAGCGTTTTAATACCTAGTTATGTGCAGTTTTATACACACTATTACATCTATCCCTACTAAATAAATGATAAAAGTTAAAAGAGTACGAAATATTTTTACATGTCGTCATTCACTAAACTCCCAACAGTCTGTCAAAATCAACATCGTTTTTCCTGGTAACATTGATCGCAAAAACAATGTTTGCTAAATTTATTTCGTTTTGTAATGTTTTTTTGGATAATCTGAAGAAAATTTAGCAAACTTGATTGTGAAATGAAACACCACTTGAATTATTAATCCTTTCAGACCGTGACATACTAATTTTAACCGCAAATTCCACCATTTTTTATTTTTTATCGCTAAGCAATTGCTCACTTGACGTCAAGCTGACAACTGAGTACAGATATGCCTGCGGACACCTAAGTGGTGGTGACGCTTATGTGCCGTCCACAGCTCCTCTAGTATTGTATAACCTCATTGTATGTAGATATCTTAGGAATAGACATTAGTTGTTTTCATAGTCGATGACAATTTTATGTTAGGAGCGTGTATTCTGAAAGTGAAAGCGTGTATTTTGTTTATTTTTCAATATTACTGTATAGAAATAAGAAATGTGGCTAACTAGAATATTAATAATGAATTGCAATTGTAATGAAGTGAATTTTATGTTGTACCCATTTCGGTGTAAAAAAGGCATTTGGAAAGTTTCCAAATACCTACTTTTTTGTACATCTTAAACTAAATATTCGGTGTTACGATTTTAATGATTGCATTTCATAATCAATATTCTAGTTCGCTATTTAGCCACATTTATTATTTCCATACAGTAATATTGTCAAATTAATAAAAACAGCGAAATATGTGACAGCTATTTGTGACGTTTCCCACTTTCAGTATGCACACTCTTAAATTATTAAAACCTACATTTCCGTCTTTGTTTTATTTGACACATGTGTTCTAAGCTTTCAAGTTTCAACACCTTTTTTTAAGGTAGGTCGATACGCTCACGCGATCTTCTCTAAAGAAGGTGGATGGCCTCGTAAACTAGAGAAAATATTAAATGATATCGCGAGGAAGGAAGGCTACTCGCATCCCAGACTGCCGCCCTTCACTCCCGAAGAAATAGAACTGGTTAGAGGTACGCTTGTGTTTTTATATTTCGTAGTAAATAGGTAGTACGTAAACGTACAACATCCTTCTACTCAGGTAAATATTAAGTATTGTCTGGACTCGAACACTGGGAAACCACTGTTTTAAAGGTGCTGCATGCATCATATTCGAAGAATCTGAAAATGAGTCCAGAGTGGTAATTGCGTAACACACTAACAATGGCTTTAATTTTGAAAATTCAGACAGAACAACATTCATGGCATTATTCACGTTGTTGAGCAGACTTTTTCAAATATATATGCAGCAATGGATTAGCAATATCCTTCAAAATCATTCAGATTGTGATTGCGCAATTAGGCTAAGGTAAGGCGGTAATTATGCCCCTCGGCCGATCCTCCCGTTCTCTTTGTTTCCCTGTTTCTTAGAAGGCTATTCATGAGATCAGATGATATTAATAACTTCATAAAAAACCAAGTACTCTTTACTATGCGATATGACAAAGGCGAAATATGGTAAAGGAAATATGATCATAAAATAATACTATCAACAAAACATTGGAGTTCATGATTCTTCCAATCTTTTCAGGTACTTACGACTACTACGCGCTGAATCACTACACAACTCGCCTGGTCCGTAGGGTGAAGCCAGGTGAACTTCCAGGGAAATGGTTCTTCGACGGCTCGGAGGACCTTAACACAGTCATGTACAAGGATCCTTCGTGGCAGACCTCGGCAGCCGACTGGCTTGTGGTGAGAATCTTTTATGATTGTTTACTAAGGCCGGTCAAGCACTGAGCGTTTGTTAAACGCCTTTGCGTTTACCCGCTCAAGCCCTGCAGGCTTAGCCAAGTTGACAATCTACAATCGTTAACGCTAGTAGAAAACTAATCAAATGTATAGGAATGACATCATCACAACGTTAAGTCACGTGGTCAGAACAATCGAATAGAAAATTCGTAGACAAGTTTACAATCGTTCAAAATGTTAGAATGAATGTAAGCGTTTCTACAACGTTGATCGCTACACCCATAGAAATGGTAGCCAAGTTACAGTTTTGACAAGCGCTAACGAAACGATGTCGAAGTTTATGAACGATAGCTAAGCGATCACCGAGACCCAAGAGTAAACGATAATAAAAGGCGTCTTTATGATACAGCTGTGTTGATACCGAGAAGTGTTTTGTTTATTCGCCAAATTGGACTATATTTACCATTTAGCATATAGTCGGTCAGCTTTTATTCGGCCTTGCGGACCTTGCTGGGGTCTCGTTATATTATTATCGCCATGTCTAGAACATAAGTTAAAACTATTTCAGAGAAACAAAGAGTCTATTGATTAAGTAAAGGGTCAAACACAATTCTTTTGTTTGTTTCTTACGTATTAGTTCATGGCGCGTATCACGTCATTGTTTATGTTTCAAACTTTCAAGCGCCTGAGTACCTATGATAGATTTACAAATAACAAAGGAAGATATTTACGAAATAACTAATAATTTATGTACCTTTCCATGAATTCCAAGCTTACTCGAGATCTAGATTCCATCCTATAAAAGTTATCAGTATCTTTCATTCATATTATGCAGAATAATAATCATAACATTTCAAAACGCAGTAATGTTTAAAATTACAGTCCACACGGTGATATTATGATAAACCAATTATAAGAAGAACTTTACCATAATTCGCTTAATTTTTTATCACTTTATCACTTTGAAACCATAATTATCTGCCCGCGCACAAAGTACAAGTACCAACTGCGACTTTGACGTTTGTAGGAACGCTCACCATAGACTAAAGTATAGGTTTTTTCTAAAGACGTTGTAGAATGAGCGATGGACTCAGTCGTGTCAACTTGGCTACCAAGTTATCGTTTTCTACAATCGCTTACGCTGAGGCGTTAACGATTGTAGAAAGAGATTCGATACGAAACGTTTGTAACTTGGCTAGGCCTACTGGTGACCCCGAGGCTTTCCTTAATAAGGAAAACTATTAGAGAGAAGAAAGAGAATAAAAAGTAGTATGAATGAGGACAAGAGGCAGACTTGAGACCAAAGATGGATGGATTCTGTTGAAGATGATCTTCTTTTTCTTAGCGTGTCAATAGCAATCTAAATTGATTCGGCCTAGAATTTGGCTGCTAGTGTGGCCTGCAGTAGCGTCCATTATGCGTGTTTACAAATGCTTCTCCGTTTCAATACTTGTACGAGGTTGTGGTACAGAAGATTTCGGGTAAAAAAGTGGCGAATTCTTTTTTCCCTCAAAATTACGTCAAAAATAGACTCTCAGTAAGATAGCTTTAATAAAAACGGATTTTTTTACTTGTTGTATGAGGAACTCCTCTGCAAAGTCTGTTGCTTTTAGGTCCAGTGGTTTAGACCGTACAATGGTAGTCTGTAAGTAAATTATACCTTCTTTAGGTCTAGATAATAGGTATAGCTCCCCTGGTGATGTCGTGTGTTAACACGACAGATTTCTTGCAGATATATCCGCAAGGTCTCCGCGAGCAGCTGCACTGGCTGAACTCCACGTACGATGTCAAGGAGATTATCATCACCGAGAATGGAGTGCCCTCACTGGACCCCGGCCTGGTGGACCCGCAGCGGCTGGAGTACTACAGGGATTATTTGGAACAGGTGAGGATATCCATGAATTGGAGACCGTGGAGTTTCTTGCTGGCTCTTCTCCATAGGAAACGATCAATTGGAACTGTGCAGCGTCTGACGTTTCATAAGTGCCCTGTAGTTTTATGTGAAATAAAATATTTTGAATTTAAAGGTTTAAACGTTCGAGCCCAGCACTGGGTGAGTCTAGAAGTGGTCTGGAAGCATGAAATTTTGCACAAGAGCTCTCTATGTAACGAGAACTAAATAATTATTTAAGAAAATTATACAGTATGTTAACTAACAGAGGGCGTTCCCGTTAACCCGCAATAGTATAGCGTCCATACATGCCAGAAAAAATATTAAAATTGAAAAAAAAAAAGTTTTTTTTATTTTTTTTAAATAAAAATTTCTCATTTTTTTTTTAAATTGATGCTTAATTGTAACACTCTGTACACGGGCACTTGTCTTTCAACGTGGAAAGACAAGTGCGACAAGTGCGCGTGTACAGAGTGTTTGTTTTACGTATGAAATTAATATTTTTTGTGAATATTTTATGATAAAAAAATAAAAAAAGGATTTTTTTTTTCGATTTTAATATTTTTTCTAGCATGTATGGACGCTATACTATTGCAGGTTAACGGGAACGCCCTCTGTTAGTTAACATACTGTATAATAATTATGACATGAAACTTTATGTGGAAGTTCTTCATTTTAACTGATGAAAAATCTCATCGGGAACACTGCTAGTAGCTACCTATAAATTACAAGTTTCTCTTCCAGGTTCTGCTGGCTATAAACGACGGCATCAACGTCACAGGGTACACCGCCTGGACGCTGATGGATAACTTCGAGTGGTTGGGTGGATATGTGTAAGTTATAAACTATTTGCAAAACCCAGTACCTATTTTGGTAGATACTTATTCTTATTTATAGACAATGTCTGACGGAAGTAATTCATGAGGAATACCAAAATAACTTTAAACAATAGCATACATACCTACTTATTTAGGCCTCATTCGCAAAATTTCGCTTTCGCAAAACGTTACTATAGAGTATTTATTTACTATAAATATCAATGATCAAGTGCTTGACTGAAAAAAAATAGTACTTTGATTTAAAAATAAAATAATCACGTAATTCCTCTAGAAATGCGACGTTGCCAGCCCGCGCAAGATGAACGCTCTTAGTAATGCGTTAGTAAGTCGCGTCTGTACGGACCGACATTGAAATACTAGTGCTAAGACATTTTGAATATGATGAGCCTAAGTTTACCAGATTTTTTTAAACTAGGGTTGAAAATGGTTCGGTGTATGAAATGTGTGCTAAGACATTTTGAATATAATGAGCCTAAGTTTACCAGATTTTTTTAAACTAGGGTTGAAAATGGTTCGGTGTATGAAATGTGCCTAAAAATGTCTTTATTTCCAGCACAAAATTCGGACTCTACGCTGTGGACTTTTCGGATCCAAACCGAACCCGAACGCCCCGCGAGTCTGCGCGATACTTCTCCAAAGTGACAAGGAGTAGAATGATACACCCAACTAAAGATGATACCAAATTAAATTATGTATAGATTGTTGTTGTTCTTTAAATTATTATATCTTTTTTATTTGGTTTTATTTATTAACTTGGCTTTTATGATACCATCAATTCGATACAACAAAAAGTGCACATTTATGCATGCACACGGCCAATCAGTGTAATCGCGGCACGTAAGTTGAACCAAAATGGCGGTCGTCCGCGCAGGTAAAACTATGATTATACTTCGATTGAGATCCGAAAATGTGTTACAAATGGCGGCACGTAAGTTGAACCAAAAACCATCCGCGCACGTATGATTATTCTTCAATTCGAGACCCGAATATATTTTTCTGCGCATTTAAGGTCATAGTTCAACTTACATGCCGCGATCTCTAAGGCCTTTTACAATCACAAGGGAACACATATTCTTGTCGTGAAAACTACGGTTTATTCGCCTTGTGTAGAGGTCGTCAATATTGTATGGATCACTATGGAAGCGTGTTGACAAACTCGTTTTTTCTACCGCACGGTATAAACGCCGTACCGTAAGGAAACCGTGCCGAAAAAGAAATGGGTTTTGTACGGCCGGAATTGAGATTGACGATGGACGACAATTATCTAAGATGTCGGAAAAAATCATGCTGACCTCCCGAGCTTTACCAGCGTGCTTCGCGTAAAAAAATGGAAGAGGCACACATACTTATAGATTATTACCTGAATCTAGGAATCTAGGGTACTCTAAATCCCGGTAGTTCGTTCCCGTGAGATATTTTGCGACAAACACGCGGGCGAAGTCGCGGGCAAAAGCTAGTGCACAATAAAATACTTAACAATTAATTTCATAATTATGTAGATATCGAGAAACTTTCAGACCATACATCTGCCTAGCCTTTCCCCAACTATGTATATTGGGGTCGGCTTCTAGTTTAACCGGATGCAGCTGGGGGCCTACCACCACCTCTAAAGCAGTATTATTTTAATATTAATTTAAGTGTGGGAAAGAGATGCAGCTCTACAGGGCTTATAGGTCCATCTCTTTCCCCCACTGAAGCAAGATTAAAATAATACTGCTTTATAGGTGGTGGTAGGCCCCCTGAACACCACCAGGCATCTCTGACCATAACAATCCAATCACAGGTACTAATATACCTTAAGACTGGTTGTCAGACTTTCGTTCTTCTGACGAACTAGACCGACTGTCAAAGAATCCACGAATGACAGTTAGCACCAACTGCTTAACGTGCTTTTTTTCAAAGCACGGAGTGGTCTCGGTATGTAAATATGGTCCCCCATCCCGACCTAGACCTGATCGATGGACCCGTGCGGATGTTATTACTTAGTCATGAGCCCAAGAAAAGGTCTGAGAGTTTTCCAGACCGTTCCTCGCTAATTTCGACAGTAAAAAACGCTAGATAATAAAGACATTGCCTTTGTAAGTCATTGTAGTTTAATTAAATTATAATTTAATAATTGCTACTAACGACACGTAATTCTGATTTCTGATTGATGGTGTTTGCCTGAATAATATCAGCTATGCCGACGACATGGTGCTGCTGAGCGCATCGGTTTGTAGCATTAGAACACTGTTGGTGATTTGTGAGGAATATGCTGAAGAACATGGTCTGAAATACAATGCGACGGAAAGTCAGTTTATGGTGTTTGAGGCCGGCCCAAAATGTCCTTTAACAGTACCACCCATCAAACTGTACATACGGGTTTCCTTTGGTAAAAGTGAGCCATTTCAAATACCTTGGGCATTTAGTTACTGACGGTCTCAGAGACGATACTGACATCGAGAGGGAGCGGAGGGCTCTGTCAATTAGAGCTAAAATGATAGCCCGCAGGTTTGCACGCTGTTCCAGGTCAGTCAAACAAACACTCTTAGGGCTTATTGTACCTCCTTGTACACGTGCAGCCTGTAGGTGAATTACACCAAAAAGCATACGAAGTCCTCCGCGTCCAATAAAACAACGCTTTCAGAGCGCTAATGGGGCTGCCGCGACACTGTAGTGCTTCGGGAATGTTTGCAGAAGCTAGCGTCGACTGCTTCTATGCAACGATGCGTAAGCGGTGCGTGTCTCTGGTGCGCAGGGTGCGCGGCAGCCCCAACACTGTGCTGATGATGATAGCTGACAGGCTCGACTGTCCTTATATACGACGCGCGACGGTGCAGTGACTTGCACGTCACCTACAGTCGTCGGGCGCTAATGGTGTGTTAGTGTAAGTGTTAAATGTACTGTGGTTTTTGTATTGTATTGTAATGTAATGTTAATAGAATAGAATAGAATTTTTCTTTATTAGAGTGACCAAGACTCAACAAGTTTGTTAGTAAAACTTACGACTATGTTAGTAAGCACAGTACACTAAATAAAAACAAGGAAAACAATACAAGAAAAAACAACAACTAATGGCTGGTTACCGTTGCGACATCCCACGAGACACAGCACAACAGTGACCCACGTATGCACAGTCCAGGCGACTCGCAACCATGCTTAAGACACTGTCAAACTCAAACTCAAAGCATTTATTTCAATTAAACCTTATACAGGCACTTTTGAATTGTCAAGGAGTCAGTCAGTCAGAAAAATATGAAGCTAGTTGCCCATTCCAAAACGTATTAGGTACCTATGGAGAAGAACGGGCAAGAAACTACACGGACGCTCTTTAAAAAAAAAAAGACGTGTGGCACTCGGAGACTGCCGCGGTAAAGCTATTGCATACTTATGCAATAATAATACAACCAATGCCACCTAGAGGCGAGTTGCTGAACTAAAGAGACAGGGGTGTTATGTTAGGTTATTTTCGTTACGGAATTTCTGGATTCGGTCACCACGCTTAAGGCCCGCGATAGAAGCTATGCAATAGCTTAATAAAAAATTGTTACATAAAATTGGTTGCTTGTAAAGCTGTTGAAACTGCCCCACACCCTGCGTACCAGGGAAGCGCTCCTCTTACGCATTGTTGCGTAAAAGCAATCTACATGCGCATTTGCGAACATCCCTGATGCACTACAGAATGTTAATGTATTGTTTGACGTATGGGTGCCTACTGAATATTGTATGAGTCATTGTAACTTGAATAAATTAAATTAAATTAAATTCAGTCGAGAAAATGAGTTACATCAGTGTGGTTGTGTTCAGGTATGTTTGACGTCATAGTTATCTTAATCTTAGAAAGTTAGAACAAAATCGGTATTAAAATAAAATTATAAAATATAGTTATATAACAATATGAAATGAAATTGTTTATTCTGTAAATAGGATATCGGAATCACTTTTACACGTCATATTAAAAAAATATTAAAAATAAGCTAGATGAGTTCGGCGTTTCCTAACTGACTACTCTGAGAAGAAAGTCCGAAACAAACTCAGAGGTCACAGTCTCTTTTAAAGTCCAGACATAATCTTGGTCAGGCCATATGAGAACCATGTAGTGTCTGAAATGTCTTTTGAGGAAAGAACCTCACAGATTAGAATATACAGAATAGGTATGTCATTAGTATTGTATTGCGAGTAAAAGCTCCCGCAGTCAGGCGCGATGCGACTCTGGTTGAACAATTTCTATAAAAACTTCACTTCAATTTGTTCTACCGGGGTGTCGCGTCACGTTAATTAAACGGTGATAAATGCTTGGTTTGTATGGAAAATATAACACGTCCGTATGTGGGCCATAGATATTGTACCAATTTCGGTTCATTAGATTCGGAACAAATTGGCTATGACAGACAGACACACGAGTGATCCTAGAATGGATCCGTTTTTTCATTCGGACATACGGAACCCTAATTAACCTTAAATTGCTGACCATTGACACTGTACACCAGTGCATGCGCTTCGAAAAGCGCACTTACTGCTACGACATAAAGGCTCTGTCAATGTCAAGTTGCTACCACTGATGTACGGCTGACTGCACTCAACTTCTTTGCCTGAGTTTTGTATTGTAAATATTATTTATAAGAGAAATAAAGCCTTTAAAAAATTAAATACTTATGAGTACTCATGGTCACGTTGCAAAACTACTTTGTTTATGTAATTTAAACAATGATCACGTGGTAACTAGTCTTTGACCAACAATTGTAGTCAAAATAAAAAAATATTACGAAACTAAGAGAAATAATGAACATTTTGGTTGTCAACCCAATTAAAAAGATGAAATCTTTATTGTTTGGAAACCAAATACTCTGGGAAGTTTGCTAAACCATTGATAAACATTATACTTTTTCTAACTATGAGAAAATACAACTACCTATTATAATATAAAAATCTGTTTGTTTTTATTTGTGTGTGACAATATCAAAATAAATATCAAAATGTTTCAAATCATGTCTACGGCGTAGCAAGAGTCCTGAGTCCGTCGTAGACCGCTACGCCAACGCTACGAGGAAATGCTACGAGACACAAATCTACGGGAATAACTAAAACCATTAGATAGAATATTTGGAACACAGATTTGCCATTATTTCACATCATTAACCCCACAATCAGCAGTCGTTAGTTGAAATAATTATTCCCAGGTCGAAAAAGTGTACTTGGGTTTTTTCAATAGTGAGGGACCGAGGGTAGACAATAGTGTGTGAGAACTAGAAGAAAAAAATATGAATATACAAAGTCTTAAAAACGGTTATGAAAATCTGTTTTTTTGTTACATCGTCATTATTACATATCGCAACTATTCACAACAGCTAGTTTACTTGACATTCTTTTTTTTATATTATATTTTAACTAACTTTGGCTCGCGGCTTACCCCGCGTTGAGGTCGGAAATTATCCCCTGGGATCGTACTACCGGGATAAAAAAGCATCCTATGCAATAGCCCAGGTCATGGTCTATCCGTGTGATCCTAATCCGTTCAGCAGTTAAGGCGTAAAAAGGTAACAGATAGACAGACAGTTACTTCCGCATTTATAATATTAGTATGGATTGTGTTTTCAGTGTTCTGATCTATGGGTCATGGAGCACAGAACAGCTGAAGTTTCCACCTTCGTTCATGTTCGGGGCGGCTTCAGCGGCGTACCAAGTGGAAGGGGCTTGGAATGTCAGTGGTAAGTAACTTAGCATGTTATTTACAATTTTAATTGTTATTTTTTAAGTTTCCGTACCCGAAAGCGCAAACGGAACCATTTTACTAAGCCTCCTCTGTCCGTTTGTCCGTATGTCCGTCTGTATGTCAGCGGGCTGACCCGTAATAGGTAGATAGGTACCGTTTTAATGGCGACATTAATTTAACACAAGTTAACGGCTTCCAAAATAATGTGTGTAACCTTACTGTAACCTTTTAGAAATTGTTTAGTAGTTACTTCTCAGAGTAGTCGTGTAGGAGATCCTTAACTCAGCTAGTTTTAAAATATGATTATTTCTTTTTGACGTATAAAAGTGTTTTTGAAACAAAACAAAATAATAAAACAAAATGTGTGCGGTTGGGTGACCCGCGTCAGGAAGGAAGTTCCTTCTTACGTATAATTTAAAACAAAAACAAAATTTTTGCAGCTGCCATCTTGGATTTACATTTTGACCTCTCTATCGGCTTTAGCACCCTCGACAACTATGAAATCGATACCCATGACGAAAAATGAGTTTTTTTTTGCATCTTGGATTTTCATTTGACCAAAGTCACACTTTCTCTTACTTTTAAACATAATAGATACAACAAAAAAGCGCATCGTGTGGTATTTTTCGCCGCTTTTATAAATTATAAGAATACAGTCGCAAGTATGATGATACTTGCGACTGTATTCTTATAATTTAAAAAGAGAGAGAGAGAGAAAGACAAAGTATGAATTTACACTCTCTCTCTCTATCTTTTTTTCTCTTTGAATTAGAAGAAGACAGTCAGACAAATATTAACGCTTTTTCGCGTGACGATTTCTGCCAGTCCTTAAGCCACGTTAAAGAACTTCGTTTCAATATCTCTAATGATTTCTCATTAACCCTGATTTTTAAGTTACTGCTCTAACCCTGCTTATCACTTTACAGATAAAGGTATCAGCATATGGGACAAACTACTGCACGATCGTCCCGAGCTGGTGGCAGACGGCAGCAACGGAGACGTGGCGTGTGACTCCTACCACCTGTGGAGAAGAGACATCGAAATGGTGGAGGAGTTGGGACTGAACATGTACAGGTACATCACGACATACAAGAGGAACGCCTTTTTAAAGTAGGATCATCACTCAAAAGCATGCGTATACCATGATGCTTATCCATATAACTCTTCATAGATCCTGTACGCCCTAGCATGAGCTATCAGCGTTTTCTTATTGCACAGATACCGGCCCACATTCGGGTCATCAAAGAAAGGGGCTGCAAAGTTCTCGTAGCCCCCGTCACAAAACGCCATGGGCTCGTTGATGGTGAGCCAGTACTTCACACGGTCAGCATAGAAGGAGAAGACCACTTCAGCGTAGTCTGCGCACCAGTCGGCTTCCAGTCTAACCGGATGCAGCTGAATACCAGTATTTTATATAGGGTGTTTGATTATGTGACCTCCACAACCCAGTTACTGGGTAACACGATACCTCTTGGCAAGACTGGTTCTCAGTCTTTCGGACTTCTGAGTACCACTAGCGACTGTTAAATACTCAAAATAAATAATCTAACATTCAAATTAGGCTGAGAAGCACCTTTTGATCGACAAAATTACATAAGTTAGTCCCCCAAAACGCCTACCCTTCACCACTTACTAAAATATCCCATTTCGATGTGATTGCTACAAGATCGATTCCTTATCTTCCAGATTCTCAATATCCTAGCCTCGTCTCCTCCCGACTGGTTTCCCCAATTACATCAGTGAGGATGGCAAGAACTACTACAACAACCTGATCGACGGTCTACTGGAGAAGGGCATCGAGCCAATCGTCACTATATACCACTATGATCTGCCACAGTCCTTGCAAGATCTAGGTAAGTAAGGATGGAGTTAAAGTGCCAAAGCAAACTTTATCTTATTGCAATAAAAATAGGGGACCGCTTAGAACGCCTTTTGTATCCCAAGACCAACAAATGATTTAGTGTACTTACGTATACAATAAACGCAAGATAACTTATTGCAATGCATCTATACGTTGTATGACATACTGTATAGATTATGTAGGATCTATTTTACGGCTTGTGAGCTAAGAAAGTTATCAGCTCAGTGCATTTCTATGAATTGACAAAGTTACATACACTACGAGTAGTACTTACATGCTAATAAAGATTACTTTTAATGGACAAATTTTATGACCATGGGGTCTAACATTGGATCCAAACTCCGGGCTGCCACTGAGAAATTGCAAGATCTTTGCATGAGGTCGGTATAGCGCTAGAAAAAATATGACTTAAGTCCTGCGGTCTCAAGCGCTGTAGGAATGGGTAAACCTAGGCCACAGACACAAACGTGGTCCCATTATATATAATCTTCAAATTCTCTTCGGTCAAAAAGTAAAAAGTTTAATAAAAAGAGAACATAATATTTTTGCATAGCTACAGCAGTCGCGTCTCATGAAAGGATCGATTATAAGAATCCCAGGAGGAGCAGTAAATCCCCAATTGCTTTCAACTACAAGACGAATGAGGCCTGTATTTACTTAGAACCAATTTTTAAGTTACCACGTATTTCCAGGTGGCTGGGCGAACCCCCTCGTAGCTGACTGGTTCGCAGACTACGCTGAAGTGGTCTTCTCCCTCTATGCTGACCGTGTGAAGTACTGGCTCACCATCAACGAGCCCATGGCGTTTTGTGACGGAGGCTACGAGAACTTTGCAGCCCCTTACTTCGATGACCCGGACGTGGGCCGGTATCTGTGCAATAAGAACGCGTTGATAGCTCATGCTAGGGCGTACAGGATCTATGAGGAGTTATATAAGGATAAGTATCATGGTAAGCAAGCTTTTGAGTTTAGGTTCGCTGATTTTAAAAACGTAGTTAATTAACACTGTCTAATTACCACAAACAGACCAGTGAACCTAGCATGAACGGGCGGAGTAAATGTAATGTGAATTTGAACGAATAAAAAGACCGGCCAAGTGCGTATCGAATCACACACAATGAAGGATTCCGCAGTTGGGATTTATCCCAAGAACTAACTTAACATTGTAGTTGAAAAACATGTTCTCCCATACATTCCAACTGCAAATATTGTGCGTACAAACTTACATTTTCAGTTGGAATTAAGACCATAGACTCTCATAGGTGTTCCTGTAATCTATAACTATAGATAAACTCTGTAGGTATTAAAAAAAAAATAACTTCGTAAGTCAAATAGCGTTCCAGTAATATCGCATTGTACGCGCGAAAAATCACAACAAGTTCCGATTGTTTTCGGATGTTAGAACTCTACGTACGTACACGTACGACTAACTCGCACTCATGGTATATGAAAACAAAGTATGGCATTCCGAGACACAGTGGTCACGTGGGTGACACTTAACTACGTCATCACATCTGTGTTACCAGTATTGAGTAATAATAACTCCTCAACCACCTTTATTACCGGTGCGAATCCTATAAAACAATGAGGTTTTAATTAACAATTACGTTGGTATATGTTTAAATTAATTGGTGTCGTTTGATTAAACAAACGAAACGACAGTTTAAAAATGCTTTGTATATATTTTTTAACAGAATGGCGACTTAAAATCTTTCCTTAATTCGTGTTTTGTTGCAATAAAGTGGCAACTGGATAGTGACGTAAGCATGTGTCACTCCCGGAATGCCATACCTTCTTTTCTTATACCATGCTCGCACTCAAAATGCGAGATGATGCGACGCCCCCGCAAGGGGGCGTGGCGAGTGGTCAGGACTTAGTCCCTCGCCCGTGGAGTCTATACGGTGACCCATCACAATGAGCCCCTCCTCCTGTTTGCCTAAATCGCCTGATAGCATTGACGTAGACAAAGAGTTGACGCTCCTATAGGACGGAAGGTACCTTCCGCTCGGCTCACAGATCTAGCCGTTTGTGGATTGAGGGGTAAGCAGTCGTGTAGGTATGTATGTAACTCGCACTCAGTCTGCGCACTCCCTTAGTAGGTACTTGGAAGGTCGGGATCGTTCGTGCGTGTTCGTATGTGTGCGCACGAGTAAAATACGTACGAAAACTCGTCTAAAGCGCGCACCGCCTAATACTCTTTTAACTTAGTTTTAAGACTTTAGTCATATTTATGTATCCACAAGTTTATTTTCAACCTTACCATTAGCATCTTTCATTATAACCAAAATTCCATCGAATCAATCAATCCATCCTTTTCAGGCAAGCTGTCGCTAGCAAATATGTTTTTCTGGTTCAAGCCATTCACACCGGAGGATCAAGAAGTGACTGATCTAACTATAGATCACTGGGTATGAGCATTTAAATGTGCCTCTTTACTAGCTAGACGTTGATGATAGTGTGATAGTAAATTATCGAAAAATACTTTCTTGTTTTTCTAGGCTGGTCGATATTCTCACGCGATCTTCTCCAAGGAAGGTGGATGGCCTCGTAAACTAGAGAAAATATTAAATGACATCGCGAGGAAGGAAGGCTACAAGCATCCCAGACTGCCGCCTTTCACTCCCGAAGAAATAGAACTGGTTAGAGGTATGCTTGTGTTTTTTTACCCAGCCACGCGACAAACACAGGGTAATGTTTTTCACGCAGATCTATCTATCCAAACCTATACATACAGGGTAGATTTAAATTAAACCATGGTATAATAAAACCAGGTATGACATTCAAAGATACAGCGGTGTGCGTGAGTGACACAAGCCTACGTCATCACATCTGTGTTACCAGTAGTGAGATAGTACATAGTACCTATACTTCCCAACCACCTTTATTACCTGTGCGAATCGGATAAAACAATGAGGTTTTAATTAACAATAACGTTAGGTCTACCGGAATCTCATGGCATAAAAAAAAATATAAAAAATATTGATTTTCATATGGCAATGTCAATTGTCACCTGTCAAATCAAATTACGAGATCTGTCAACCGCTGCTGAGATTTTGTGTTATCTTCATGACAATTTGTTGATTTTGTGAAAATGTCGAAAAAGCCACTTCGATCTCACGCGAGAAATATTGTTTTCAATGTGTATCGTAAAATAAGGGAAGAAGAAGGCGTAAATCAAACTCAATCTTTGATTTTAAAGCGCGTCGTAGAGTTGACCGGTAAGTTGGACTGAGTTGTTTTGATACTTGTAGCTTATTTCATATTTTTCTTACTTAATTGTAGCTTCTCTAAAGGGGTTTCCAGTACTACTATACGACGAATTGTAGGTGAAGGCACATCGAATGACGGTGTATTTTACACGCCTGGTAAAAAGCGGAGAGGGGGGAAGAAGAAAATCAACTTGGACAGTTTCGATTTAGAGTTAGGAATAAAGTAAAAGAATTCTATACAGTTCGGAAGGAAATTCTAACAGTAATGAAACTGTTACAAATTCTTCGACAAGATATTGATTTCAACGGAGGGAGAGGTATAAAAAATTTAAAGTAATAATCCCTCTCACTCGTAAGAGGAAGCCTGTGCCCTGCAGTGGGACGTATATAGACTGATGATGATAATGATGAATAACTAAGCTATCGTTTGAGTAACATGATAAATGTTATAATTTTTTACAGACTTATACTTAGGGAGATTGGTTTTGAATATGTTAAATGTCAATCAAAAAGGACCATTCTGATGGAGAGAGATGACATAAAACTACAAAGATACAAATTTTTGAAGCGTATAAAAGAAAACCGCGAAGTTGAAGAGCATAATAAATTGGATGTGATTTATTTAGATGAGACTTATATTCACGGTTCATGTTAGATCTATGAACAAGTGCTGGCAAAGCAAAGATATTGCAGGTCCATCTAAAAATGTTGTGAACATGTAAAGAAAAGTGAATACGATTTCATCAAGCAAGATAGAATAATAAAAATGCTGGAAGAGCGATTTATAATAAATACCTCTTTATCTTCATCCCGTGTCTTATCTCCGTGCCTCGGAAAGCACGTTAAGCCGTTGGTCCCGGCTGTCATTTGTGGATCTTTGACAGTTGTTACGAGTCGTCAGAGGCCCGAAAGTCTGACACCAGTCTTACCAAGGGGTATCGTATTACCCAGTTACTGGGTTGTGGAGGTCAGATAGGCAGTCGCTCCATGTAAAATACTGGTATTCAGCTGCATCCGGTTAGACTGGAAGCCGACCCCAAGATAGTTGGGAAAAAGGCTAGGAAGATTGATTGACCTCTTTATCTTCATCGTCTGATGAAGAACAAGAAATGCAAGTAGAGTTCTTGGAATCGTTTTCTAGTTCTGAATGAGGTGTTAAGTTTTAGTATGATTTAAATGATATATAATAAATTAGTATATAAAGTAATGTACGATTGATTTATTTTTCATGACATATTTTCCTATGTTAAGAACCCAATGTATAACAACATTCTTCATACACATACCTTATATACTTCAAGTTCATTAATACTAAGGACATAAATAAAAATTAAACAGTATCAAGATCGTTTAATCCAATTTCCCCAGTATTGCACGCAACATATTTTTATTTCTCCATTTGCCATGAGATTCCGGTAGTATACAGGGTGGCAGGGACATCGACGCGAAGCCGGTTACCATGGATTCAGTACGTGATTCTGAACCCCCCTGCGTTGAAATTTTTCGTCGGTTATTTAAAAAAAAAACAGCTGTTTCATAGAAAAGTGCAATACCTACGCGGTCAAAATGTATGGAGCAGCTGATTTTTTTTTTAATAACCGACGAAAAATTTCAACGCAGGGGTGTTCAGAATCATGTACTGAATCCATGGTAATCGGCTTCGCGTCGATGTCCCTGCCACCCCGTATATTATGTCTAAATTGAATTGTTTTGTTTGATTAGACAAACGAAACGACAATTTAAATACTTTGTATATATTTTTTAATAGAATGGTGACTTATAATCTTTCCTTTGTAGGCATAGCTATGGTTTACTGTCAAATCACGAACACCGTTGAGTTTTAAGAAAACGTTTATTAAAAGTCTTAGAACACAGATGTACAGTTACAAATAGCACGAGAGTATTTAGGAAGATACGAAGAAAATAGAGAAAGATAAGAAAGCACTTTAGCAACAAGAGAGAGTATAGATTTACATAAAACACGTAAGTATGAGCGATTAGGCGCAGGAAAAGAATGCGCGTGCATTCGCCGTCGGAGCAGGTAGGGCACTGCCTCGCGTGACCGAGCGACAGCGGATCGGCCGTCTCACACCACGGCAGGCAGGTGCGCGGGCGCAGGCGGTGAGGTATACATCGCCACAGTACTCCCCCGCTGAGCCCGTTACTACGGGCGATAAAAATCAGGGAAGTGTACACGTCGACCACTTCTCGTTCTTCTCTCTGGTTCTACTGTGGACCCTGATGTTTCAGTAGGCGACTCAGATACTGTCGCTGAAGAAGTGAGGTCATCTTCTCGCGAGAGAAAAGCTGGTTCCAATTTAGGGGTATGAGGAACAGGGTGTAAAGTTCACTCATCCACCATAGAAAAGGGAGGATCCCCCAACCAGACGGGTGTTATGTCTGCCGGGCAACTGCCCATATGTTGATTTCGGATAGTCTTATCTATGTTATTCGCTCAGTAAACTCTAACTGCGAGATGTAGGAATTGTGTGACGTCATGTCTTTTTGTTTCGTAGTTTTTGTATGTGGCGGTCTAACCGCTACATCACTCCCCTCCGGAGACCGGAGGTCGATAGTGGGCTGAGTCTTGGATCTTGCGATGCTTCACAGTGCCAGCTGTGGTTCCAGTGAGTCGGAACCGGGTGCCGCATAGTTCACGGTGAGTCGGAACTGTCTGCGGTGATTCCCCAGTGAGTCGGGGACGCGCTGCGTCGTCATCCAGTGAGTCGGATGTGGTACAGCGCCGGGTTTTTGGCTGACTGCTTGCGTCGACCAGGAGAGGGTAGAATAGGCTCTGCTTGTGAGACCGGCCGGAAGTGCAGGTGCTGTGCCAAGGTTGCTGATGAGGCTGAGGGTGATGACCAGGAATGCGCGTTCGCTGCATGCTGGTGGTCAGGATACCCGTTGAAGCCGTGGGTGCTGGCTGGCTGTGTGACTCGCCTCACGAAAGCTTGCGGGAGTGATGATGATGACGTCACGCTGAAGTAGTTGCACGAAGGCTGCGTTGACGTTCATTCTCGGGGTCAGCAATTTAGGGGTATGAGGAACAGGGTGTAAAGTTCACTCATCCACCATAGAAAAGGGAGGATCCCCCAACCAGACGGGTGTTATGTCTGCCGGGCAACTGCCCATATGTTGATTTCGGATAGTCTTATCTATGTTATTCGCTCAGTAAACTCTAACTGCGAGATGTAGGAATTGTGTGACGTCATGTCTTTTTGTTTCGTAGTTTTTGTATGTGGCGGTCTAACCGCTACACCTTAATTCGTGTTTTGTTGCAATAACCACTTTATTGCAACAAAACACGAATTACAACACAAGTGGGTAGTGACGTAAGCATGTGTCACTCCCGGAATGGCATACCTGGTTTAATTATACCATGATTTAAACGTTCTTATAAGACTGTCTTTAACTTATTTTAGTAATTGTTAATTTGCATTCAAATATTTTGGAAAATATTCTGGCAATGAGTCACAAACTTGTCAACTCTCACGTTTTAATTTTATCATACGAAATGATGCAGTTTTATATGAGAGGATTAGACAAAAAAAAAAGTATGAGAGGATTTGACTCTTTGCGGGAAAGTCCTAAGGAGTGACCGCAGCCCCTGGCAACGTTCAGGCAACTGAAGGAACACGGGTGGGTTTTAGTCAGTAAGAGTCTGACACGCCCATCTGCTCCGTCCAGAGCGGGAGAAGTTATTTGATGATATCCCACCAAAAAAAAAAAGGATTTGACTCTTCTGGAGCAACTGAGAACAGAGTATTAGAAAAGCAACAAATCACAAAAAATCTTTTCCCATAAACACACAGTGCTGTTTCCTCCTCTTATTTTATTTCCAATCTATCCAGGAACTTACGACTACTACGCGCTGAATCACTACACAACTCGGCTGGTCCGCAGGGTGAAGCCAGGTGAACCTCCAGGGAAATGGTTCATAGGTGGCTCAGAGGAACTTAACACAGTCATGGATAAGGATATTTCGTGGGAGACCACGGCAGCCGACTGGTTAGCGGTGAGCGTCTTTTATGTTTGTATACTAAATATTTAAAAGAAGTGTACCTGGTGACAAAAAAAAAACAACGGGTTGCACTCCGGGAGTGCCGGCAGAAGTGAAAACTTGAACATTAACGTTGTGCATTTTTGAATATTTTGGAATGGTTAGGGAATAATTTCGCACGAATTGCTTTATTTATCAGTATAAAAACCCGACTACTGAAAAATCACGCTCTAAAAAGTATGAAACAAGAAAATATTTCGGACATAAATCAAGACAGGTACAAAAATGGTCAAGGTAAAGCCGTGGTCGTATGCCTGTACACCTACAAAATTAATTATAATGGCATGCGACCACGGCTTTACCTTGACCATTTTTGTACCTGTTTTGATTTATGTCCGAAAAATCTTGTTTCATACTTTTTAGAGCGTGATTTTTCAGCAGTCGGGTTTTAGTTTTTAAACTTATTTTTATTTATATTATTTTGGGGTTATAATTTCGTGATAAAGTATTTGCAGAGCCGCTTTATTTTTTTTTGTTTAAGTTTAATTGTATAATAGGTATTTTGCAGTCGCGCCGTACGTAGCAGTCTCACTTTTGCATGTTTTTAACAATTTAAACATATTTATATACTTAGACAATATGATATATATATATACATATTTGTAATGTGCTCGTCATGCCCTTTCATTTGATACCCAACATGGTATAATAAAAATAAAATAAAAATTTCTTTCGTGACTTTATGTCCGCTAGAGGGCGCCATATTGAATTTAATGTAACTTCACATAGCCAGTGGACAAACATGACGCTTTCGACGATACCTCATTTGTCAATTTATGATCAGTAGTTTAGAAGATATGAGGTTACAGATGAACATACATACATACATACATACATACCGGTCAAAATCATAACCCTCCTTTTTGCTTCGCCGAAGTCGGGTAAACAGTACTGTCATTTATGTGGTTAAATACAATATTCATTAGTAGTAGTAGTATATTTATTTATATTCAAAATATAGTTTAACAAAAATAATAATTTATTTAAACACTTTTCATGAAGTATGTTTTGACTGTTTTTTTACCCATCAATATGGGTAAAATTTCTTACCTCGCAATCTTTACGTAATGTCAAAGATTATTTATTTCTATATTTACTTTGTCGGTTGCTAGGCAACGGATCTTACGGTCACGTCCTGACGCGAGCTTAACATTTTTTACCCATCCCAAAAAAAGTGCACAATGCCGCTTAAGAAGTTTTCACTTCAAAAAAAGAGTATGGGTCAAGTTGAGAGAGTAAGTTTAATAAAAGGTGACTAAGAAAAGGTATTTTACAAGACAAATGTGAGTGGAAACGCCGAGAAGCCCTAAAAGGACATAATAGTGACCGTATTGGTGATGTTCTTTAGAAAGGTCAGGTGCGTAGTACTCGCAACCGTGCGTGTATGACCAGATGTATGAACGTAAACGAGGCAAAAGGAGTATGTAAAGATTCTGTCTACCCCCATTGGAAGAAAGTGTGAGTTGAGAATGTATAAGGTCACAGCTAAGGATGGATGTGAGCTGCGAACTAAGGCTCTTTGACATGATGTTATTTTTCTGTTGGTTGTTGAATTTGCGCCTTAGAACGCAGCTCACTAAAAATAAAATTGAAGGACAGAGTCAGTCACACGCTACACCGACAACAGATGGACGAAGACCGTGACTATGTGGAGAGGTCCTCATGGACACAGAAGCAGAGGAAGACCAAAGGCAAGGTGGAAGGACGAGATAGAGACCTTCGGAACTCGTAACTGGTCCAACCTCGCAACCAATCGCAACGAGTGGCAATCTCTAGAGGAGGCCTTCACCCGAAGAGGTGTCCTGACGGCATGTATATCAGACTTACAACATCCACAATTGTTTACTACACATACGAATGTACATGCCAAACGGAATAATAAAGGCTTTTTATTTATTTATTATTATAAGGATGGATGGGAAAATAAACTTATTATTCTCCAGGCTAATTTTCGAGGACAGGCTAATATTATTGTCTTTCATCTTTAGCTGGCTAAACTTAAGCTTAGCTTTAAGTTATCCCTTGGCTAAAAATGAAGTAGCAAATTAAAATGGCTGAAAGGTAGGTCAGGTTAAGATTTTGATTAGTTATCAGATTGTTAATGATCGTTTTTAAACGAGAGTTACGAGTGTACACTTGCGACTCCACCAACGTTTCATAGAGCTCATACGCCATGCCGCCAGATACATATTAGAACTGAACCCTTCGAGAGGGTCACCGGCATAACGTTAGCGCTAAACTTAACCCTCGCGGACAGTCAACGGCATTAGGTTTGAAACCATGTTATAAAACACTTTAAAACGTAGTAAAATAGTGTTTTCAGGTATGCTCGCTATACTGTAATGTAGTATCTCTGGGGGTATTTTCAGTCTGTTGGGGACAAGAAATGATAAAAATTAAGAATCAAGTTTTTCTAACTGAACAGACAGCTGTGCTGCTGGGGAGTTTGTTGCGCCACTACTTCTTCCCAGCTAAAGCACTAGGAAGTGGTGAAGGGCGGGCGTTTTTGGGGGACTGTCATATGTAATTTTGACGTTCGAAAAGTGCTGATTCTCAGCCTACTTTGAATTTGAATTTGACAAAAATTAAGAAAATTATAATAATTGCTCTGGTCCTGAGACAGGGGTGTCAACCTTTTAGTGAATATTTGTACTAACCGTGAAAAAGGTTTTCCACACCTGAAATACTGGCCGCATGAAACAATTTTTTTTTAACTATAAAAATGCTTTAAATGTAAAACCAATGCATATAGTAATCAATCTTGTTAAAATCTACAACAGATTTTATTTTCACAGTTTAAATGCTCCGCTACGGCTCACGGCATCCCATATATGCGACTTCAGTGAACCGGCACTGAAAGTGTTAATATGATAAATGAATATTTTACCTCCAATTAATTGCAATAATAACATAAATAGTACATTACTGTCGAGGCCCGCAATCAATGCCTAGTTGCGGCCAAGGCTTGTATAGTACTGTTCTCAAACAATACGCGGAAATTCAAAACAAGTAAATTATTCATAAATTCCAGAATCAATGACGAACAAAGAAAATTTTTCACGCGCAAATGGTCATTATAATTATATGGTCATTTGTTTCTTCACAGCTCTATTTGCTAAGCCAGTTCGTTTAAATAAAATCTTTGATAAGTTACCTCCTTGGTTGCCATGTGTTGAAGTAAAAAGTTAGTTCCATTTTTAAATAACAGGACAAATATGAGTTTTCATAGTAATTTATTTGGCCGCTAAACACGAGAGATATGGATTTTCATACTAAGATTGCCGGCCTGATGCTCGCTTGTTGTTGACCAGTACAGCAATTTCGATTTATCTCGAAGAAGGTTGTCAAAATAATGTTCGAATTTCCAAGCATGTTTGAGAAAAAGTAATTAACACTACCAAGTGACTCTTGTATTTCTATTTCTATGACCACCATATTGCGAACGGATTTCGTATCGAAGATAAATAATAATTATAACTGTGCGTTTGCACTGGCAAAATATTCACATAATTATGTTGAAATCTCTATTTTCTGTCATTGTTCGATACAATGTCTGACAGAAAATAGAGATTTCAACATGTTTTTACTATGTGAATGTTTCACCAGTGCAAACGCACAGTAAGATATACCTAAAATAATAATACTTTCTATTAGTTCTTAGGTATATCTTCCTTGGTGATTAATCACAAGAATGTTGTATAGGTTTAGAATGTGTTACACGACATACTTTATCGTTCCAGATATACCCGCAAGGTCTTCGCGAGCAGCTGCACTGGCTGAACTCCACGTACGACATCAAGGAGATCATCATCACAGAGAATGGAGTGCCCTCACTGGACCCCGGCCTGGTGGACCCGCAGCGGCTGGAGTACCATAGAGATTATTTGGAACAGGTGAGGAAATTCAAGCATTTTTAAAATTGATAACATAATTGAATATGTTGCTCCAACTTTTTCGGCCTTACAAAGTTTATCTTTAGACCCAGATGATCGAACCCTTATTTATATACTCGTAGAACTCTTTTCAGCTACAATTAAAATTTCAAATTAATAAAACTGACGTTAAACCCGAGTCTAAGGTCGGTAAAAAAAAATATTTTCATAAAGAACACACGGTTTACTTAACATAAGAGAATATACAAATTATTAAAACACTGTTTAGCTGCACAAGAAGTCATTTTGATGCGTATTTATAATATCACATAAAAAACTGTAATTATGGAGCTGTTTGATCAACGTTATGCCGTGCGCGACTGAGTGCAGTGCCGACTACGGGGAATCACGTATAATAGTTTGATAGGACCAGGCGCTGTTACTAAGTCCCGTATCTACCGCTTTTAATACATCAATGATTTTAACTGATAAAAAATTCCATTGGACACACTACTTTTACATAATAAATATATTTAATATGACTGTGGTTCAATACTTATCACATTGAAACCCCGTTGCTGCTTCCAATCATACCTGCATTTAATATTACAAGTTTCTCTTCCAGGTTCTGCTGGCTATAAAGGACGGCATCAATGTCATGGGGTACACCGCCTGGACGCTGATGGATAACTTCGAGTGGTTGGGTGGATATGTGTAAGTTATAAACTATTTATAAACCTCATCACTTATCTAGGTAGATATTTATTTATATTTTTAGAGATATGAGGAACAGGGTGTAAAGTTCACCCATACTCTATAGAAAAGGGAGGATCCTCCGACCAGACTGGTGTCGTGTCTGGCGGGTAACTGCCCAACGATTGATGTCGGGGATGTCATGTATATACCTACGCTGTTCGCGCTGAAAATTCTAATTTCGCGATGCAGGAATTGTGTGACGTCAGGTCTTTGTTGCATAGTTCGCTTGTGGCTATGTAAATGCCGCCACACATTCAATGACAAAAACATGACACCTTTGTGCCATTCCATCTGTATTCCTAGCACGGCGGGCTTTGCTGGAGCTGCTGCTACAGATGGAGAAAATCTCAATAGGCGCAAATATTCGAACTTTTTTTGGGAGCTTTTTGTTTGAGCCGTTTGGGGTTAAAACACTAGGGCCGTGGGTCCGAGTGCTCATCGAGTTTTTCTGGACACCGCCAAGCAGTTAATCGACTCCTCAACTCTTCACGTGACCAGAGGGTTAGCCTATTTTTCGGTCAAAGAATCGGCATTGCGACGACTTTTTGATCTCTTTTTATGCTAACTTTGTATATGATATTAGGTATTATTTTAAACTTTTGACAGTTTTCATGTAAATAAGTTAAGCTTAATAAAAACAAAATTTAATAATATACACAAAGAAAGATAAGATCTACTAAAACCCAAAATTTGCTTTAATCAGTATTCAGGGTAAGAACTAATTGACAAATGGTACACTTTTTGTATATGAAATGTCTTGGGTTCTTTTGCGTAGAAATATCCAAGGCCAGTCGTGCACGACGTCACTCTTAAAGTAACCACTTACAAACCCAAAACACTAATAATGAGTAACCAGAATGAAAAAGTTAAAAAATAATTTATCAATCGGCGCAAATACACCAAACTATACAAGATGGAGACAACATTACGACAGTAAATTAAACTGCATATACAACATGTAACGTAATTAACGCACACCCTCAAACACCCCAATTAGAATATTATGTTATAATCATAATACATACACTGAATTTTTAATTTAACATGTATATGCATTGTTATTTACTAAATTAGGTTCTTGGAATAAGGTTTATTTTTCTTTATTTTGTATTGAATGATGGAATTTGTATGAATACAAATAAAACTGCGATTTTAAAAGTCTTATTACTTTGACTTACGGTCCATTTCAATTTGTTTTGACTGTACAGCGTTAATATGACAATAATTTCCGTAGTTTTAATTATTTTTGGGATAAAAAATTACCTATATTAAAAATTATATAAATCGATTCAGTAAACGATTCTGAACAAACTATTTTCAGGATGTGCGTTAATTAAGTTACATGTTGTATATACATATCTAATGACGTTCTTAGCGTGCATACGAACATTTAATCAGATATATCCAATAGTTTAGTCACTATAGCTAGTCAAAGATTGGCAAAACCCATAGTCGAACCATCACTACTATTTACTTTGTTTGAAAAAATCACCTTTTTAATTTCCGTGCTTGGATTTGATGGTTCCAAAATACTCTTTTTATCACATCTATTCAAAAAGACGTAGTTTAATCCTCGTAAACAGGGACCAAAATAGCGTTTTAATCCCTAGGGACTAAAAGTGATTTGAATTTGGAATGTGGAAATTGTTAGTAAAAGTTCTATTCACCAAAGAAATCGATCACGAACATTGTATGAATAAGTAACAGGCTGGCAAGAGAGAGAGATAGTGTGAATTTGATCAAAATTAAAATCCAAGATGGCGGATTCGTTTTTTTTTTTTCATCGTTTTCGACTGTGGTAAAGTCGATAGTGAGGTCAAAATTTAAATCCAAGATGGCGGATGCGAAAATTTTCAACTTTTTCGTCATGGGTATCGTTTTCTTAGTTTTTGACGGTGGTAAAGCCGATAGTGAGGTCAATACGTAAATCCAAGATGGTGGACGCGAAAGTTTTCAAATTTTTCGTCATGGGTATCGTTTTCATGGTTTTCGAGGGTGATAAAGCCACTAGTGAGGTCAAAATTTAAATCCAAGATGGCGGATGCGAAAATTTTCAAATTTTTCGTCATGGGTATCGTTTTCGTAGTTTTTGAAGGTGGTAAAGCCGATAGTGAGGTCAAAATTTAAATCCAAGATGGTGGATGCGATTTTTTTTTTATTTTCATTTTTTTTTTTTTGTGTAAATCAGTGAGTAGGAAATTCGTTCCTGATGGAGGTCGGACCGCACACGTTTGTTTTCTCATAGAGGGTGATAAAAAGTAGAGTGTTCACCTCGGGAGCAACACTATTTTAAGCTCGAGTGATGTACTTTGAATCCCTCGCTGCGCTCAGGATTCTACTTTAGAATCCCTCGCTACGCTCGGGATTAAACTCTAGAATCCTTCGCTCCGCTTTGGATTCAAAGAAACACTCTCGCCTTAAAAATAGTTGTTTGCTCCCTTAGTAAACAATCTACTATTAAACCATCAAATAAATGAGAGAGCCGTTTAGTATTGAAACACTAGTTTATTAGTGCCCACTTAGTTTTTCGAGACATCGCTAAAAGGTTGACCGACTCTTGACGTGACCAAAGGGCTGGCAAATTTGAGACCTAATCAGCATTGCAATTTAGAATGCTCTTGAGACTGCCCCGTTTCTGTAGTGCCCCGTAGTAGTAGCAGTTTCATGGATCATTCGAAAAAATGACGCATCATTAGTAACTAGAACACGGGCCAGTAGCAACAGCCTTCTAGAAACAGTGTCAGAGAGTTTTTATTCTCCCATTTTGAGGCGTTTTGTGGAGAGGATGATTAGTTGGTCATCTTCTGTGCAAAGTCTTTCAGTTTCAAACTCAACAATAATAATATACTACTGACACTAGTTTTAAGGTATTGCTAATACTATGGATTCTTGTTGTCCGAATATTGCACGACTCATAATGCGAAGCATTAGAGTGTGCTCTACGTTGGAAAAATATTTTTTGCCCCATTTCTGCAACTGTTTTTATTGTTACACTCCTGCTAGTAAAAAGAACCTACTTAATTTATATACCATTGTATAGATGATTAAATGGAGATTAATACTGTAGTTTTTACCAATTGATTTAATGCAGCAGAAATGAAAAAAAATCCTGTCCGTCAATTTATGAAACTTGAAAACATTGTAGCTTGCGATAAAATCAATTAATTGGGTAAACTTTTTTTTAATACATTGGTTTCGGCCATAGAAGGAACCCTATTGAAAATGGCTCTTTTATTCAAAGTAGTTTAATTATAAATAATAAAATACTAACTAAAATATAATATCTTTATCTAAATATTTCCAACCTTGACTTAATGTGTTGCCTAGCAAGCCACAACGTAAATATCTAAATAAATTGTCTTTGACATTACGTAAGGATTGCGAGGATAAAAATTTACCCATATTGATGGGTAAAACAGCAGTCAAAACATACTTCATGAAAAGTGATAAATTGTTAATTTTTGTTAGAAACTATGTTTTGAATTTATTTTTCGTTTATGAATGTGTGATATGAGGCGTGCACTTTTGGAATTTCCAAACTAGATTTTTTTAATTATTATTTTGTTATTGCCACACAACGTGGCAACGCTACCTGCCTTGGAATACTATTGCTGTGACATTCTGAATACTCATACGATGGGCCTGAGTTTACATGAGATTTAGAATACTAGGGTTGAAATTGTTTTGAAATATGCCTAAAAAAAAAACATTGTTTCAGCTCTAAATTCGGTCTCTACGCAGTGGACTTCTCGGATCCAAACCGAACCCGAACGCCGCGCGAGTCTGCGCGATACTTCTCCAAAGTGACAAGGAGTAGAATGATACACCCAACTCAAGATGATACCAATTTAAATTATGTATAGATTGTTCATTAAATTATGATATATTTTTTTATTGGTTTTATTTATTAACTTGGCTTTTATGATACCATCAATTTGATACCGCAACAATACACATAATATGCCGCCAAGCAGAGTAAAAGCGCACGCTTTCCACGAGCACGCGGTGCATTTTAGCTGCATGGGTTCGTTTTTTTGACAACGTGGGTCTACGTTTCCACTGTAGCACACACTATACAGTACACACGAATATGTCACTACGTCCCACCTCCCGCTGTGAAGCTACGCAGACGCATGCTTTCGTGTACCACGTGCATAGCGTTGACAGCGTTGAGCTGCGTGGGCACCTTATTCGAGCAAGCCATGCGTGTAGCAATGACGTCATTTATCTTGTATTCATGCGTAGCGTGTTCGTGGGTCGCAGTGGACGCTATCACATACATCACTTTGAAGGGCTGTAAGGCTAAGAACTCACGGCGCGGTTTCCACACGCGCCCGCCGCGGTCGTGGATCTGCGGTTTTATTTCAAAACTCACGAGACCGGTGATTTGCGCGGGCAGGCTAAGGTTAATTTTCAACCGCGCCCGCCGCGGTCATAAACCGTGTCGTGAAAATTTATATCTAAATTTCCATGTACTACGTGTTCGTACGAGTATTTGCGGTGCCGCAACCGCGGCGGGCGCGGGTGATAATCGCTCCGTGAGTTCTTAGCCTGAACGCAGCCGTCGCGGTTGAGAGACCCGCAAACTTGACGGGCGATAATCGCAAGACGGACGCAAAAATGGCGTCGGATTTCTTTACCCCCCGCCCCGCCGGCTACTGCGGTGGCCCGCCAGAGGAGGCGGGTGACCGCCGCCCGCACGGTTCTACAAGTTGCCCGCTGGTGCCGCGGGACCCGCAAAGAACCGCGCGCGCCGCAGGTGAAAAACGCGTCGTGAAATGTGTTCTTACTTTTTGCATATAAATCTACATCCTACAGAAGCTGCGGGCCCGCAAACGCAGCGGGCGCGGGTGAAAACCGCTCCGTGAGTTCTTAGTTTTGATTCTACAAGTTGCTCGCCGGTGCCGCGGGACCCGCAAACAACCGCGCGTGCTGCGGTTGTAAAACGCGTCGTGAAATGTGCTCTTACTTTTTGCATATAAATAAATCTACATCCTACAGAAGCTGCGGGCCCGCAACCGCGGCGGGCGCGGGTGAAAACCGCTCCGTGAGTTCCTAGCCTAAACGAGACACAATAGAAGTTTTATTGTTATGTATGACGCCTATGGGCGTTTACTGTAATTCAAAGTGTTAAAACACACACGTCTTTCTTGCCGTGAAAAACTACAGTTTACTCGTCGTGTGTAGGCACGGTCATCGATGTTATAACTATGGAAGCTTGTTGATAGACATATTTTTTCTACTTCGCGGGTTTTCTACATTGAGGAATCCGTGCCGATTACAAAAGGGCCTTACCGTGTTCCGATTTGAAGGGCATGATTACCGCTAGCGCTGTAATTACAAGCATGTGACACATGACAGCATTATCTCTGAGGGGCAATTCACGTATTTTGAAGAACGTTCGGATCTAATCTCAGTGTCAATATGTCAAAAACACCTCCAATTACCCTACATTTTACATAGATTGTCGCTGAGAAGATGTAGGTGTCATAGATACATAGATCCCCCGCCTTATTTGAATTTTTAAAATTGGAATAATTTTGGTACTTAAAACTTGAATTTTAAATAGCAATAACTTATTTTAATAAAAAAATAATAATAAGTATTTTTATTATTATTTGGTACTTAATGTTATTATTACAGTACCTTTGTGTCCTTTTCGAATCGGACGGGGTTTTTATTACCCATTGTATAGTTAGCGGTAGCGGAAAAAATATATGTTAATCTTGAATATATTTCTCAGAATTTGGTTGTTATCAAAACACGTTTTGAAAAAAAAAAACACGATACAAATAAATTAACGGTAAACTAACCTTTTACTTTCGAGTTCCAACCCAAAATATCAACGTGAGTTGGTATCAAAAACGTGTTATTTGAATGCAGAACTTGGTTGTTTTTTTATTTTCGATTACGATTACTCAACAATTTTTTGAGTAAATAGAAAGTTGCTTTATATTTTGCAATACATTACTAGCGTTGTGTCATCGTGCTTCTCTTTATTTTCGATGCAGTCCGACAGTGACCGCACGCAGCCCAGCAGAATTGAAAAAGATTTATAGTCCATTGCTTCATAAGTTCGAAAAAAAAATCTGCTCATTTTTTTTTTGTCGAACTTATGAAGCAATGGACTAGCAATCTTTTTCAATTCATTTCAATTTAAAATTGATCATGCATTACGTAATTAGGGTACTGGTCATAATCATTAAAACAGTGGACGCGCGTCTTGGCGTCGCGTGATTTGCCTCATTCTGCTCAGAGCTTTTTTATTTTGCGTGGGTAAATCAGGAGGGCGTGTCAGACTCACTGACTAAAACCCACCCGTGTTCCTTCAGTTGCCAGTACGTTTCCAGAGGCCACGACATTCCTTTCGGACTTTCCCGCAACCCAGACAGGTATCGGCCCTAGCGGACCCCGTCAGTTGTGCTGACATCTCTTGGAGGCGCGCGTGGAACACAACGCGCCGTCTCCCGGTCCTTATCGGACGGCGAGCTACCCATTGCTCTCCGTCCGCAAGCCCGCGCCTACGCTTATGACAGGAATCTATGATCTCACAGTACACTGTTGCAAATTTTACTGATTTATATCAACAGGTAAAAGGGCACTAATATTATAATTGTCCTTGTGAGTACTTGTGGTTTAATTCAATTAAAACTTAATAGTTTCTTGTTCGCAGATAACTGTAGCCAGTATGTTTTATAAGTGATTTAGTCGTGAGCATGGATTATATCAGTGTGGTTGTGTTCAGGTGAGCATAAGGTTATAGTTATCTTTTATCTATTTATTACTATAATCTGTCTACAAAGTGTTCCTTTTGATGTCCCGCTGCCGTCACTCTAAGGTTACATTCTATGCTATAACTTAAGTAAAAATAATACAAAATTTCCGAGATATGGTGTTCCAAAAATACATAGTTTCGATGATAACATAACATTAGACTCTCGATGTGTGTATCTAAGTTTCATTGATAAGTACGAGTAAATCATTTTAAAACAAACGAATCATTCATATTTAAAGCTAAGAAAATGCGTCGATTTCTGTTTTTTTTTATATACTTACAAAAATTGTGAGAATGAAAGGCATTTAATTTTTTTTTTCACCTAAGTGTGTCATTTGTATGAAAAACAATAATGAAAAAAAAACAACGGGTTGCACTCCGGGAGTGCCGGCAGAAGTGAAAACTTGAACATTAATTAACGTTGTGCATTTTTGAATAAACATTTTTCATGAAGTATGTTTTGACTGCTTTTTTTACCCCTCAATATGGGTAAAATTTCTTACCTCGCAATCTTTACGTAATGTCACTATTTATTTTGATATTTACTTTGTCAGTTGCTAAGCAACGGATCTTACGGTCACGCTACTTGTGCATGTAAAGAACATCGAGGTAATCAGCTGCAGACAAAGTGCGAAGACTAAAACGAACAAAACCTTTTGAGTTAGTTTAGTGTAAAATTGTAGATAATAGTGACAATAAGACACATATAACCTTAGAATAATAACGCAATATAAAACATGAACAAGGTGTTTATATTATCATATCAGACTCTAAGAAAGTGGAACGGACTTGTGTAAAGTGCAATCAACACTATTCTACGTCTTAATAGTTATTTATGCAACATTTGTATAATAAGGGGTATTAAAACACGAATTTTTGTTTATCTAATGATAGATAAAATAGTATCACATGAGTGTTTTAATACCTAATTATGTACAGTTGCATACAAGACTTTATAAAAAATAAATATATATTTCAGAAAAAAAAAAACCTTGTTTTAGACATTACAATAACGCTTAATCTACAGCCATGATATGGATCCTTTATAAACAACAAATAAAAGTAATAAATTGCAATACTAATATCGAACAAAAATAGCGGGATACGTACGGCGTGAATTCGAATAACCCACCCACAAGCGGTACGTAATGGATCATTAACGCTAATAATTTCATTTAATTTGTTCAAAGAACCATTAAAATCGAGTCTAATATTGCTTTCTGCAACAAGTTAATGTAAGATTCGCATTTTAAAAGTTAAAGTTCGTTTCTGCAACTGGCGGTTCGTCTCTTAGTTAATTAGTCACCAAACAGCTTTATATTTATAACATTCATAATTAGCGACACTCGGCACGTATTTTTTGTAAAGCGTATATTATTTTTAAAACTGAATATATACTAATATTTTACACAGAAACCTTCCGGAAAAAATTCTCTAAATGATGTCGAAAACTGCATTAAAAACCAATGTGTCATTTAAAAGAACTAATGTAAAACATACAGGAAAAGCGATGACTTTGTTTTATACTATGTATAGATAGGCAGAACAAGCTGATATATTTATTCATTATATTTATTTATACAATGACATGTGTTTCTGTTATTACCACATAACTCTAGGGTATTAATGAGACCATGTCAATGAATCAACTAGTATAATTATTTTAAATTCTTTAATAAAAAGAACTAGGTTCTTAATAATTATTTACAATCTATCCTATAGGACTCAAGACCTTATCTTATAAGACTCAATCAATCTTCCTAGCCTTTTTCCCAACTATGTTGGGGTCGGCTTCCAGTCTAACCGGACGCAGCTGAATAATTTTACATGGAGCGACTGCCTATCTGACCTCCACAACCCAGTAACTGGGTAATATGATACCCCTTGGCTTACCAAGGGGTATCAAAGCCAAGGGGTATCATATTACCCAGTCGTCAGAAGCCCGAAAGTCTGACACCAGTCTTAACTGGTGTCAGACTTTCGGGCTTCTGACGACTCGTAACGACTGTCAAAGATCCACAAATGACAGCCGTGACCAACGGCTTAACGTGCTTTCCGAGGCACGGAGGAGTCTCGGTATGTAAAGATGATCGCCCATCCACTGACCAACCCCGGCAAGCGTAGCTTAACCTGATGGATCGACCCGTGCGGCCGTGTTATTACTTAGCCACGAGCTCCACCACAATCTATCCTATAAGACTAATAAGTACTTAATTTTCGTCTAACTTATTTTTTTACTTGATAATTATGTATTTTATCTACAGCCATGCTATAAATCGTCTATAAAAGTTTCTGCAACAGTTAGCTTATTGCCAACATAATATATAAACAACCAGTGTCGTAGTAACCATAATATCATCTACACGAGTGTTATAATGTTGTACCTACTAAATTTCATAATGCAACTCCTTTTTTACTCATCAAACAGCCACATTCTCATGGTATCTTTATGAATTTCAAAAAAAGAACATTGTCGTGTACGCGCGTTTCACTTTCACAGCGCCGTAATTTAAAAAAAAACAACGGGTTGCACTCCTGGAGTGCCGGCAGAAGTGAAAACTTGAATATTAACGTTGTGCATTTTTGAATATTTTGGAATGGATAAGGAATAATTTCGCACGAATTGCTTTATTTGTCAGTATAAAAGTACTATAATTTATGTGGTAAAATACAATATTCATTAGTAGTAGTAGTATATTTTATTTATTTTCAAAATATAGTCTAAGAAAAATAAACGATTCATGAAGTATGTTTTGACTGCTTTTTTTTACCCATCAATATGGGTAAAATTTCTTACCTCGCAATCTTTACGTAATGTCAAAGACTATTTATTTTGATATTTACTTGGTCGGTTGCTAGGCAGCGGGTCTTGACGCGAGTTTAACATTATTTACCCATCCCAAAAAAAGTGCACAACGCCGCTAAAGAAGTAATCACTTTAAAAAAAACATATAGGTTAAAAGGTTGTAGCGGTTACGCCGCCACATATGAACTACGCAGCAAAGACATGACGTCACCAGTACCGTCTTTACCATAAGGGAACAGGGGGCCCGTGGCCAGGGCCCCGCATCACACGAGGGCCCCGGAAGCGCGGAATATTCCTTTACTTGATGATTACCTACCAATTGTATTGGAAAGCGCTAATTTTCACAAAAAAGGGAATAAAAAACGAATTACGAACGATAACGACATTGTTACAAGAACGACTAACTAAAGATTATAATATTATTTTATAATAGAAGATTTTGCAGAACAGAAATCCCGAAAGAAACCATTATCGTTCATTCGAATCCAACTCATACCTGCAGCATTTTATTTAATAACGTACCTACCTAAATATCTTACTCATAGTAAATATAAAATCATAACAGAAAAATGTTTTTTGTAGTCCAATTTTTTTACTTTCAAGGGGGCCCCGAATTCTTGTTTGCCCAGGGGCCCCGGCGTGCCCTAAGACGGCCTTGGACGTCACACAATTCCTGCATCGCGCAGTTAGAGTTTACCAAGCGAAAAACATAGATAAGACTATCCGAAATCAACTTACGGGCAGTTGCCCCCAGATATAACACCCGTCTGGTTGGAGGATCCTCCCTTTTCTATGGTGGATGAGTGAACTTTACACCCTGTTCCTCATAACCCTAAAAGGTTAACGTGCATATTCCCTATTCCGATTTGTTAACTGTCCACACGTAACTTTCTGTTCAGCCATTATATTGCCCAATTGTTTATTTGTTATGAACTTATGACTCATTTTTATTTAGTTGAATGCTGTTTTTACTGCCAACCTTGTTAATAAACATGCATAAGTATTGTAGTTTTTTATTTACCAAAATTACAATAAACAACTGCAGCTGTAAACCAGGGCCAATATAAATGTTTATAGATGGAAAGGGAGAGGAAGGCCAAAGAAAAGAATGATGAATTGTGTGAGGAATGATATGAAAGAGAAGGGAGTGATTGATAGCGTTACGGTTGACAGGGGAGAGTGGAAGAAGAAAACGTGCTGCGCCTACCCCACGTAGATGGGAGAAGGACAGGATCATGATGATGATGGCGTGCGTTTGGAGAGGAGGGCCAAAGGAAAGATGGATGGATTGTGTGAGGGATGATATGAAAGAGAACGGAGTCAATGACAGCGTGACGGTTGACAGGGGAGAGTGGAAGAAAGCGTGTAGCGCTGACCCCAAGTAAAGATTGTCCACTCCGAAATGACGCACCCCGCTACCGCATTCTACGCACACGGTAATGCGGTTGTGGGGCGCGTCATTTCAGAGTGAACAATCTATACATTATACAGGGTTATTGGTAAAACACCAACCACCTCTTAAGGGGTCATTGTAGTCATAATTATAAACAACTTTTACTAAGGGACCAACGATGAAATCGCGAAAAAAATATCAGCTGTTCCCTACATTTATATTCGCATATCTCGTCAAAATGTAGGGAACAGCTGATTATTTTTTCACGATTTCAGTGTTGGTCCCATAGTGAAAGTTGTTGATGATGATGAGTATAATGACCCCTTAAGAGGTGGTTGGTGTTTCACCAATAACCAAGTGAAGATGATGACATGCATTCCGTCCTCGCCGCCGAGGTCCCCCGCGAACGCGACCCTGAGTAAATAAAACTCCCTGGACCCTTCCTCGATGAAGCGCCAGCCCGCGCCGAAGCTGAGCCTGTAGCTTTAAAACCCGTCTGCCTTCAAAGCAAGAGTGAACAGGCATCTTCTGGGCACGCTCGATCCATCATAAACCTCATCCATCGTTTTCCATCAGGCGAGATCGAGGTCAAGAGCAGCCTATTCAGCAATAAAAAATAATAATAATAATAATTACCCACTTGTGATCCAGCCTGTCCCATCTTGCTGTCTCCCCTCAGCGATGCCCTAAGCCGAGGTCCGTACCCCACAGAGGGTGCCCTCAGCGATCGCTCGCCTAGTTTAGAAGTTATTTTACGCCCTGGCTGGACGTTTTTAGTTAAGCTTAAGGCAGCCACAACACTGCCCGGTTAAGTAGTTACGATCCTCAGAAGTCAAATTAAAGATGCCATAAAGAAAAAAAAAATGATGATGATGGCATTACCCGCCCTGACCCTTGCTCGAGCCAGCCCGCGCTGCTGAGCCTGTAGCTTTAAATTCTATAATAATATATAATATAAATTCTATTATAATAATATTAATCTGATCCAGCCTGTCCCTTGCTGTCCTCCCCAAGCGACGCCCTAAGGCCGAGGTCCGTACCCCACAGCGGGAGTCCTTAGCGTGTAGTCTCTTAGTTTCTAAGTGTTGTGCCATGGCTGGAGGCCTTAATTTATTGAGGCAGCCACAGGTTAAGCAGGCAACAACCTCATAAGTTGAACTGCGAGATGCCATTAAAAAAAAAGGTGATGACATTACAATGTATGTGTAAGGAATGTAAAATAAATAAAATGTAATATCTACATGATTTGCTCCCGGGAAACTTAGATGACGGATATAATATGTGCAATCGATTCAATTACATACAATTATTTCAGTTTAATCGTTGCTTTTTTTACATAATACTTTGTCACGTTCTTATACTGTGTTGTAAATAAAAATTATGTAGTTACCAGTTTTTATTCTCTAAGTAGGTACACTAACAATGCTTTATGAATGCCAGACATCAAAGGAAAAAAATGTGACTGCGTAAAACAAAGAGTACTATACAATAACGACATGTACGATGAAGGTAATGCCTTTATTGTTTCAAAATTTGATAAGCTGGGAAGACCAACCAATTGAACACATAAAATAAAAAAGGTAAGCATATATATATATAATATGCTTACCTTATATATATATAAATTACTAGCTTCTGGCCGCGACTTCGTATTCTCCCGTCTATCTCGTCGCGTCGCATCGCATCGCCCACCCACGCTATTACTTAGTTTTTGCCTGACTTTTTTTCTGTTTGCTCGGATGTTAAGGGTCGTCGCGTGATGTTAACCTTCCTCAAGAATTAGGCTTACAAATGCAATAAAAAATAGTTTCCGAGATTAGCGCGTTCAAACAAAAAAAACGAACTCTCCAGGTTTATTATTAGTATATAGAAACTAAAAAAAATATCATCGTCATCATCATCATTTCAGCCAAAAGACGTCCACTATTGAACATAGGCCTGACCGCCGCTTCGACCGATTCTGTGCTTCCCGCATCCAGCGGATTCCTGCGGCCTTCACAAGGTCATCGGTCCATCTTGTGGGAGGCCTTCCAACGTTTCGTCTTCCGGTACGCGGTCGCCACTCCAGAACCTTTCAGCCCCATCGGCCATCTGTTCTACGAGCAATGCGCCCTACCCATTGCCACTTAAGTTTGGCAATTCTACGAGATATGTCGGTTACCTTGGTTCTCCTACGGATCTCTTCATTTCTGATTTGATCACGTAGGGAAACTTCAAGCATAGCCCTCTCCATTGCCATTTGGGTGACTTTTAGCCTTCTGATAATTCCCATTGTGAGCGACAGCGTTGCCAGACGTCCCGGTTTTGGCGGGACGTACCGATTTCTTGTTCAACATTAAACGTCCCGCGCGGGACATGCTCAGTCCCGCTTTTCAGGGATAGACGAATAAATAAGTTATTTGTAAGTAAGGTATTACTTGTTTTATATCCCTCTAAAGACTTAACTGCCATAAAGGGTAAACCAGACAGTGATAGTTATTAGCATAGTAAAGTAACGTATTTTTATTACAATACATTTTCTATGGCTATCTGTAATAATTGTAAACTTAATTTGAAACTTAAATAAAAGCATAGTCAGTAAAAAAAATAAATGACTGATTTATTTACGTTTTTCTAATTATATCCCGCTTTCGACGAAAGAATCCCGCTTTCTTTACTCAAAAGGGTTCAAATACCGCAATAGCCGAAAAAAATCTGGCAACGCTGGTGAGCGACCACGTTTCAGTGCCATCTTGAGACACGGTATGTGGGACGAGAAGATAATTGCGTACCTTCCCGAACTAAAATATAGATGAAGGTATATAAAAATATCAGCCATACATACATTCTTAAGGCATACATTCATGCAGCTCCCTACGTTTATGTTCGCGTTACCTACTCAACAAAATATAGGAAACGGTGGATTTATTTCTCGATTCCAAGGTTATTCTCACAATAAATGTTGTTCATTAATGAGTACAATGATTCTTAGTGTGATATAATAATATAAACATATCATTATATGACACACATATAATGATATAACATTTATGAACAAAGGTTCATGAATTATATAATGTGTCATTGTTACTATTATCTACACTTTTACACTACACTAACTCAAAAAGTTTTGTTTGTTTTAGTCTTCGCACTATAATGTTTTGGTCTTACAGCTGAATTGTCCAGATGTTCACAAACAACTAGCGTAAGATATATTTTTTAAATATTTATTTTTCATACAAAATCATTCTACAAATTCACGATTATTTTTGTAAAACACCCATAAGTGAAATGTATTTTTTTTTTTTTTTTAATTCAGATTATTTTATTCATTACAAAAAAATAGGACAACGTCGCATTTTCTTAGCTTTAAATAAAAGAAAGATGTATGTATGTATGTGAGCAGTGGTGGCCCAGTGGTATCATCAGCTTACCTACGATCGTAAGTAGGCTAGGCTACTCGTAGGCTACGAGTAGCCTAGCCTACTTACGAGTCGTAGGTCGTGGGTTCGAACCCAAGCAGGCGCTTTACTTTGTGTAAATATTTTCATTTGCTCTCAAAACGGGGAAGAAAAACATCGTGAGGAAACCATGTCCTAGAACCAAAAATTCGAAGACATGTGACATCTACCAACCCGTACTGGGCCCGAGTGGTGGATTACGGCCCACTCCCTCACGACGAAAGGAGGCCTGTGTCCCAGTAGTGGGAACATTATAGGCTGATTATTCTTATGTTATGCTAGCAGATAGTTATTCGTGTGTTAGCCATATAAAAGGAACTAGAATGTTTATTATTTATTCCACATAAAATTTAAACATACAGCCCGATTCAAACTTAATGACGACTCGGAATATGAAGCAAGTCACTGTAACCGAATTCATGGGTCAGCGGGGGGTGAGGGGTGGGGTACTGCGCAGCGAGTAGCTAACTTCCCAGCCGCCATTAAGTTTGAATCGAACTATACCTAGCGAAATAATAATAAATAATACCAGCCTATTATTGTCCCACTGCAGACCAATGGCCTCTTCTCATACAGAGAAGGCACGAGCATTGATCACCACGCTTGCTCAAGACGGGTTGGTGATTTCAGACTTACCTTAACTATAAGTCCAGATTTCCCCACGATGTTTTCCTTCACCGATGTCAGAAATATCCAAGATAAACCCAAAAAGTAAACGTCATCATCATCATCATCAGCCTATTAATGTTCCCACTGCTGGGACACAGGCCTCCTCTCTGTGAGAGGGAGTGGGCCGTAATCTTCCACGCGGGCCCAGTGCGGGTTGGTAGATGTCACATGTCTTCGAATTTTTGGTTCTAAGACATGCCGGTTTCCTCACGATGTTTTCCTTCACTGTTTTGAGAGCAGTGGTGATGAAATTATTTACACAAAGTAAAGCGCCTGCTTGGGTCCGAACCTACGACCTACAACTCGTAAGTCGGGGCCGTTACCACTGGGCCACCACTGCTCTTTCTCTCAAAGTACATGTAAATGATTAAATAGACACATTGATACTTGCCCGGATTGAAACCCATAACCTCGTGCATTAGAGGCGAGGAAGTAACCACTGGGCCATCACGTCAGTCTCATCAATAGTATAGTTCGATTTAAACTTAATGGCGGCTCGGAAGTTAGCTGCTTGCTGCGCAGTACCCCACCCCTCACCCCCGCTGACCCATGAATTTGTTACTGCGCAGCAACTCGCCTCATGTTCCGAGCTGACATTGAGTTTAAATCGGGCTGTAGTATGTAGTCCTGGCGAAATATGGGTTACTAATAAAGGTACACCTCTCCGGGGAAAACAAGCATGATTGTTATGTTGTATTTCTAGTATTCTGATCTGCGGGTCATGGGGCACGGAACAGCTGAAGTTTCCACCTTCGTTCATGTTCGGGGCAGCTTCGGCGGCGTACCAAGTGGAAGGGGCCTGGAATGTCAGTGGTGAGTTACAAGTTCCTTTTTAGGGTTCCGTACCTGGAAGGTGTCAAATGGAACCTGAAGCCTCCGCTGTCCGTCCGGCACAAGTGCCGGCGGCAACCTTATTGAGTAGACAGTTGTAATTTTCACAGATTGTGTATTTGTATTGCCGCTATAGCAGTGGTGGCCCAGTGGTATCGGCCCCGACTTACGAGTTGTAGGTCGTGGGTTCGAACCCAAGCAGGCGCTTTACTTTGTGTAAATAATTTCATCACCACTGCTCTCAAAACGGTGAAGGAAAACGTCGTGAGGAAACCGGCATGTCTTAGAACCAAAAATTTGAAGACATGTGACATCTACCAACCCGCACTCTGTCCGCGTGGTGGATTACGGCCCACTCCCTCTCACAGAGAGGAGGCCTGTGTCCCAGCAGTAACATTAATAGGCTGATTATGTTATGTTATACATATATTGCCGCTATAAAGAAAATTGTAATTTTTCAGTTAACGAATTATTGTTCGTATTTTATTTTGTGTTATGTTATGTTATTATATTTTTATGATTACTAGCCCTACCAGTAGGATGTTATTGGGCACTCTAAGCCACCTTACGTTCCATCGGTTCACTTCGTTCACCTCGTCACTTCAGGTGGCTTAGATTGCCCAATAACATATATGAAATCCATTCTATTCCACCTGATGAACAGAAGGTGGAGTACGAATTTTTGCATAGTGCAGTAAAACAGGTGGCTTAGATTGCCCAATAACATATATGAAATCCATTCTATTCCACCTGATGAACGGAAGGTGGAGTACGAATTTTTGCATAGTGCAGTAAAATAATGGTTCAGCGCCTATTCCACCCGATGGAACTAGTTATAAATGTCAATGTAATACATTAATCGACTCATTATTAATATATCCGTTTCAAGCAGTTGTCATGAAATTTGTAAAACAACCACAATCGTTACATATAAACAAACTTTGTGTTAATTCTCAGGAGACTGGTTTTCGCCATGGAGAATTATTACCTAAATCGGTACGATGTATCATTTGCGGGCCGTCAAATTGTGGAAAAACTAATTTATTAATTGGTCTTCTTATACACGAGAATGGATTAAGATTTCAAAATGTTTATGTTTATTCGAAAACCTTGCAACAACCCAAGTACGTTTTTTTAGAAAAAGTCTTGCAACGAGTACCAGGCGTTTCATTTCAGAAATATCATGAAAATGAGCAAGTACTGAGTGTTCAGACCGCAAAACCGAATTCTGTAATTGTATTTGATGATGTTGCTTGTGAAAATCAAAGTAGTATACGTGATTATTTTGCTATGGGGAGACACAAGTCCATCGATTGTTTTTATCTAAATCAGACGTATAGTAAAATCCCTAAACAGTTAGTAAGAGACAACGCAAACCTAATCGTACTTTTTAAACAAGATGAAAGAAATATGAGACATGTTTATGAAGAACACGTCAACACTGACATGACATGGACTGAATTTCGGGAAATGTGTTCAAAAATATGGAGTATACCTTTCAATTATGTTGTAATTAATAAAGATTGTTCCAAAAACAAAGGATGTTATAGAAATAAATTTGATACGTTTGTAGTCTTTGACTAAGAACACGAATACATATAAAAGGTTTATTACCTACAAAACATTATTATTCACCTTACGACGCTAGATCAATTACAACCTATTTTACCAATATGGAAAAATCATTGAAACGGCAAATTGTTGATGCGGCAGAAGCTGTAAAGATAAAAGTACGAAAAATGAGAGATACTGAGATTGATAATAAACAAGCACTAGAAACTGTTTTCAAACCTGTTACAGATCCTCTCAACCTAATTGCTAATGCTAGTAAACAAACTGCTCTCCTGGGTGCTAGTAATGATTTTGTTGATGTTCCGTTTACTAACGAAACTATGTCGAAAGAAGGAACTGGCAGCGCAAAAAGTAATGATAATAATAGCGATGAAGACAAATATGAATCCGATATCAACAGTGACTCTTCTTATGAATCAGTAGTTGAAAGGAATCAAGATTATGATACATCATCCTGGTCAGTATCTTCAGAAGCGTTGGTAGATATTCCATTTGGGGTTAGAGCAGATCGCGGGAAACTGATGCTAGGTTCTGCTTGCATAACGATCAACGATCAATACATTACCGTAGCTGAACGTAAATACCGAAATACACCTGGTTTAAAACAGTTGTTGCTTAAGAAAGATGTAGACTTAAGCTTGGTTACAGATAATGATATGCAAAATTATAAGTCGATGTTACTTGATACAAATGCACATCGTAGAGATTATGATCCAAGTAAACCAATAAAAAGTAATAAAGGGCAAAAATATATGCAAATTATTAAACCTCTTTTTAAACTGAAGAATACAGTTCAAGGAAAGGGTCTACCGTTAATAAAAAAGTGGAGAAAAAACGTAGATTTAGTGTACTGGGATAATCCTAATGAATTAGTAGAAAGATTGAAATTATTAATTGCATCTAGAGATGCTGGCAACACAGGATTAGATAATGAAATTATATCTATCATTGAAGAATTGCGGGAAAGTAAAATTATAAATAAATAAATATTTAAAAATGTGTTTATTTTACTATCAGCCTCTCGATACAATACACCTTAAACATGAACGTAGACAAATTCGGACACTACATTCACAAAAGAATGCGTTTATCAGAGTTATTTGAGTTTAATGAGAATGCATTGTTAAAATCAGAAAACGGAGATTACGATATAAAAACATCAAGACTGAGAGGAATTAGATCTCCAGTAGAAGCTGACGATGCTGTGAACAAGGATTACGTAGATCAATTGAATGCTAACACGTTAAAAGAATTAAAGAATCTGGGTGTGAACAAGGATTATGTAGATGGATTGAATGCTAATATGTTTAAAGAAGTTAATAATCTGATTGGTATCTTGCGTTCTCAAATCATAAAAGATGCAAAGGGTACAGTTCAAGCTACTTTAAAAACAAGGTTACCAGAGGTTTCAACTCATTTGCAAGATAAGTTTTACACTAAAGCAGAGGTAGATAAATTACTTCAAAAAACTCCGTAATGGTAAAACAGCAGATTGTAAATGAAATACACAAAGCGGCACGAAGAAATTTCCTTCGACGTTCTGTTATTCTGAAAGGAATCCACGACTTATGGCAAGCAGACTTGATGGACATGCAAAACCTGAAAAAGTATAACAAAGGTTACAATTTCATCTTAGTGGTGATTGACTGCTTCTCGAAGTATGCCTGGGCTGAACCGTTAAAATCGAAAAATAAATTCGATGTTACTCGTGCATTCGAACATATATTGCTTAGTAGTCGTAATAAGCCTATGAACTTACAAACTGATATGGGAACTGAATTTTATAACATCACTTTTCAAACGCTTATGAAAAAGCACAACATTAACCATTACTCATCGTTTTCTACTAAAAAAGCATCAATTGTAGAGAGACTGATTAGAACTGTAAAAAATAAATTATATAAATATTTTAGTCTCAATGGAAACTATAAGTGGTTAGGTCTACCATTGGAAGATACATTGAAGAGATATAACAACACAAAACATCGTACTATTCGATTTAAACCGGTTGATGTGAATAAATATAATGAACAAATAATCAAAGAAAATATAAAAAAAATTAACAAACATGATTTAGTTCAGTGGAAGCCTAAATTCAAAGTTGGTGATTGTGTTCGTATAAGTAAATACAAACATAATTTTGAGAAAGGTTACACTCCTAATTGGTCTACTGAATTATTTATTATAAAAAAAGTAAATAAAACCTTACCAGTTACTTATCACATAGAAGATCAACGAAAGCAAAACATATTAGGAGCTTTTTACGAACAAGAACTACAAAAATCGAATTATCCTGATGTTTATTTGATAGAAAAGGTTTTGAGAAAGAAAGGTAATAAATTGTATGTCAAATGGTTAGGTCTAAACAGCGCAGAAAATAGTTGGATTGAAAAAGCTGCAATAATGGAATAATATTATTATATAACCATTTTTCATCTGAAATCCTATCATTATTATTTGAGTAATGCAAGGGGGTGGACTAGTTAACAACATAATTAATAATCTACCTTTCGAAGTTCATTTACCAGGATACAATTATTGCGGACCAGGAACCAAACTTCAGAAACGTTTAGCGCGAGGTGACCGAGGTGTAAATAAGCTAGACGAAGCTTGCATGCAACACGACATTGCGTATACAAACTATACAGACTTATCAAATCGTCACAAAGCCGATTTACAACTACTTAACATGGCTAAACAAAGACTTAAATCAAAAGATGCAGGGAAAGGTGAAAAACTAAGCTCTTGGGTAGTGAACAAAGTTATGAAAGCGAAACTAAAGTCGGGATCTGGCATTAAAACATTTAAAAGCTTAGTTTCAAAAATAAAATCAAAAATTAAGAAACTCAAACGCAAAGATAATAAGACTTTAATAAAAGCAGCTTACTTAACCGCAAAAAAGTTATTTCCAAACATTCATCATCGAATTCGAGTACCCCGAGTAATACCCATACCAAAGACTGGAGGAGTTTTACCTTTAATTCCAATTTTCGCTGGTTTATCAGCTTTAGGAACTTTAGCTGGTGGTGCAGCTGGCATTGCAAAAACCGTCAATGATTACAAAGCAAGCAAACAAAATTTGCAAGAAACAGAACGTCATAATAAAGCTATGGAGGCATTAGTGTTGGGTAAGGGTTTATACATTAAGTCGTATAAAAGTGGTAAAGGATTGTTTATAACATCTTCAAAAAACTGAAAAATATGCTACCTAAACGCCCTCTAACAAATGTAGACATCCGAAAGTTTTCAAGTGACATCCCATATTTTCGTGGGGTCTACATGAAGGATCGACTACCTCGGAAGCCGAAATGCATTGAATGTGGTATCGTTAACTTAGACGATTCTAAGAACGAAGGAACGCATTGGGTAGCTTATGCTAAAGTATACAATCACTGTGAATACTTTGATAGCTATGGAAATTTAAAACCTCCAATGGAATTGATGCAATATTTTAAAAATTGTAATGTGTTTTATAACTACACAAGATATCAAAAATTTAACGCAGTTAATTGTGGTCATTTATGTTTAAATTATTTGTGGACTTTTTGGAATAAAAATGTATTATAAAATATATGCTTTTCTTTCATTTCAATCATTTGCAAGATGTCGCTCACTTTGTCGATAACTGGAGACTCGTCAGTGTTAACTACATACTATCCTAATACATTGCAACTAGATGGAGAGTATGAGTGTGCTTTATTGCACTTTTCAACATTTAATTCTATTCCAAACATTGATATAAGTAATAATAAGTTCTATTATGGTTTTAATCAAGTTATTGAAATACCGGAAGGCACTTATGAATTGCAAGATATCGGCGATTATTTAAAATCTGAAATAAAAGATGCAGCGATCAAACTACGGTGCAATAATAATACTTTAAAAACTACAATATTCTGTACAAAAGACATTAATTTTATTAAAGAAGACTCTTTTAGAAGACTGTTAGGATTTAACAAACAAATCTTGAAAGCAAATAAATGGCATGTGTCACAGTCTCCAGTCAACATTCTACCTACGACCGTAGTCAGGATTGAATGTGATATTGTAAGCGGTTCATATATAAACGGTGAACCAAGTCATATTATTCACGAATTTGCACTTAATGTGCCACCTGGATACAGGATCATAGAAATCCCGAAAAACGCAATATACTTTCCAATCAATCAAAACAACATAAGCTGCATACATATCAGGCTGTTAGATATAAACAAACGATTAATCAATTTACGAGGTGAAGAAGTGCAGGTATATCTGCATCTTAGAAGAAAACAATGATTGACTACAATAAAAATGTGTCTCAACAAGTAAAGAATATCAGTTCTGCTCGAGCTAGCTCTCAAATAAGACCTCTCTTTAAGAAGAAAATAAAATTAACTAAAGACAATAAAGCATTCCTTAGAGCGATCGGATTATTAAAATGAATATCTTAGATGTTTTATCCGCTCCGACATACGACAATACTATAGAAGGAATCGAATTTCATTCCTACAAGCCCTATGTAACGAGTTTTAACAGGAACGATGAAATCCGCATACCTATCAACCAACAGGACTTGTACATATTACCGTCAGCTAGCACCCTATATTTGGAAGGAACTGTTATCGTTAGCAAAAAAGATACGAAGGACAAAGCTACTAGTATCAATTTCACGAACAATGCTCTACTCTACTTGTTCCAAGACATTAGGTATGAGCTAAATGGTGTGGAGATTGATAAAATAAAAAATGCAGGTATAACAACAACCATGAAATCACTCATTTCAATGAACGAAAGTGAATCAAAAATGTCTAATGCCTGGGGCTGGAATATTGATGGCATAAAAAATATAAATGGAGGAAGATTTTCTGCTTCTATACCACTTCGTAACCTCCTCGGTTTTGCTGAAGATTTTAAAAAAGTCGTGATAAATAGTAGACATGAACTGATTTTGTTACGTAGTAATACTAATTTGAACGCTGTAAAACTTAATACTGGCGAAGTTGTGGATGATGTTCAGATTAACAAAATCATATGGCGCGTACCGCATGTTAAAGTATCAGACAAAGAAAAAATTGGTTTGTTAAAAGTATTAGAAAAAGATCGCCCACTTCAAATGATATACAGAAATTGGGATCTGTACGAATATCCAGCTTTGCCTAAAACTACAAAACATACCTGGTCCATCAAAACTTCATCTCAAATAGAAAAACCAAGATACATTATTATTGGGCTACAGACAAATAGAAAAAACAATGCAAGTTCCGACATGTCTCAATTCGATCACTGTCATATTCGAGACGTTAGAGTGTATCTTAATTCAACGTATTTTCCATACGAAAGCTTAAATGTGAGTTTTGCTGATAACAGAATCGCTTTATTATACGAGCAATACACCAGATTTCAACAGTCGTATTACGGACGTCGTTCGGAGCCCATACTAAGTGAGAAACAATTTAGAGATTTAGCACCGCTGTTTGTAGTCGATTGCTCTAGACAAGCGGATAATCTAAAGACAGGTCCGGTTGTGGATGTGAGAGTAGAAATTGAAAGTGATTCAGAGATACCAGATCAAACTTCAGCATATTGTCTTATTCTGAACGATTGCATTGTTGAATACAAACCATTAAGTAACATTGTTAAGAAGATATCATGAACTCGGATACCATTATAGTGGAACTCCAAGGATTTAAAGATTCTATAAATAATTTTATTATCAAAGAATTAAGCATTGCGAGTCAGGATCATACACAGACGTTCTTGGTAAAACCACCATATTCATTCCATTACCTAACACCAGAAGAAAAAAAGCAGGTGAGGTGGCTAGAAAGGAATCGAGGAATTTACTGGAGTGAGGGGTTCATAGACTACAAAGAGTTTCAACGCGTTATTTTACCATATTTAGAAAATAAAAAAATTATTACCAAGGGTTTGGAAAAGATTAAGTGGATTAAAGAGTTATGTACAAATTGTGAAGTGATCGACATAGGTGAGAAGGGATGTCCTAATTTTGCAATATTAAAAAAAAAGTTTTGTAAAAATAAAACTGATTTTAATTGTGTGAACCATAAAATGAATTGTGCATTAAATAATGCGGTGTGTATTAGAAAATGGTATGTTGATAATAATATGTCTGTTTTTAATTTATTTTAATTCATTATTGTGTTGAAAAGTTAATAAAAAATGTTTATCTACTTAAGAGTGTTTCATTTAATATAATCAGGGTAACCTACTTATCAAACTTTAAATTAGCTGCAGCAAAATTATTATTTCTTAAAAATTTTAATATATAATTTCAAATGTACTATGATTTTAAATGAATTATTCTAATAAAATATACTGAAAGAAAATAACCTATAATACACTACACTAGAGCTAATTTAGAGTCCGAGTATAAATAAGTAATACAAAATAAAACATAATTTAAATGGTAAAATAATGTATTTTTATTTATTTTTTATATTATTTACAAGTATTACAAACTAATTATACCTACCTACCCAATAATAGTAATAATTGTCTCCACATACTTAATTTTACAAACTTGTGATGTATGAACATTATCGCAAATAAATTAAACAAAGAACTTAACATTATATATTATAATTATTTTATGTTTTATTATTATAATTTTTAGACTATGTACAGGATAAAATACAAAAGGTTAATTACTATAAAACTTACATATTTAACATTTTAATAATTTAGATATACTTACATTCAAAACTTATACAACATAAAAACCTAAGATGTTTAAACAGTAAAAAATACGAAAACAAATAATATGTTCTAATAACTATAATATAACTTACATAATTTATTATTGCTTATTACTAAAATCTTATAAAGTAAATACTTACAAAATAATGACACCAACTATCAGCTAATAATAACAACTGTCCCCACAAAGTTTTTTTGATATTTTATTAATTAACGATTGCGTCTCCTCCATAACATGATCCACCGATTCAGTCACTACATACTGCGCACTTAACATTACCCCGTCCTGATTGTCACTTGCAGGCTCTTGTTCACTAATATCCAACACTTGTACCTGGATCAGCCGTAAACCTTTTTTCTTCTCATTGTTTATAACGAATGATTGACATGTATGCAGAGATGACTTCTGTTTTAGACACTCCCGTCTTGTTCTAGGTTTTTTGATGGCAGGTCCGCAGTTTTGTCTTGGTCTAGGCTCCTTGTTGACAGGTCTTTCTTGTTCTGGGAAATCTGGGATATGCCAGCTTAGACTCGGAGTCGGAAAACCTTGAGCGTATTGTGAGAAGTCGATAATATCTGGAGAATCACACATTATCAATGATCTGAAACAAACGAAATAATAATTAATTATAATTACATAAACAACATGATGAAATAATGTTATAAGTAGATGGGTACTTGTACAATACTTACAATTCGTTTCGTTTTTATTCGACGTGATATGACCGCTCCGGCTGAGTGGTTGACTGTCTAATGATGGATGTTCTACCCAATATAATAATGTGGAACGTGGCTAATATCTAATTACGCTCTATAAAGCCTTACGCTGTGCTGTGATTCAATTTCATGTTTCAACATGTTCAAACTCGTGCATAAGCACCTGTTCGGTGTCGAATTCTACACCGCGCGCGTCCGAACTTCGAGCTATGTCAGCTTCGTCTTCGTGCTTTGTCATCAAAAATGAACATTACAATGTTTTATCAAGTTAGAGCCTGTATCCTCATGCGCGACTCGCTGCGAGCGCTGTATGCTTTGTCATCAATCAGGAATAGAAATGAAACAGATATAATTATAATTATAAAATACTATTTATTACATTTACGTACTACAAATAAAAGAAAACTTATCACGTTTATGGGACAGCATTTCATACAAATTTTAAAATCCAAAGTTTTGGCAATGAATAATATGATTTATTAAAATTTAGACGTCTAAGCAGGATACGATATAAAAAGTTAGTAGAGAATATTTTAGTCATTTTTACGAAATGCTATGTCACATAAACGCTTTTAAAATTAATTAAGTACTAAATAAGTTCTAATATTATTTAATACTAAAAATAATATTTGTTTGGGGCACCAAGAAAATAAATGTTTTACAATTACATTACCCATTACTTATGTCTGGATCCTGCTATAGGTAATAAGCATTAGTAGGTTCATAATATTTCCTATCTTTACATTTAAGACGTCCTCTAAAATACATTAAAAATGTATCTACTATAATTATTTACATTTAAAAATAATGTTAATGCATTACTTAAATATAGTTGCATTACCCCAGGCTAAAGTAGATACCTTATCAAACGATAGCAACCGCTTATCATCATTACTTGATAGTGCTATTTTATTTACGTCCTGAGTGAATATTTCATGTTTTATTGACTTAAACAAGACATTTTTTTTGCGAATGACATTGCAATTGTACAAAACGTTTTTATAATCTAACATATTTAAATTTTTCGTAACACATTTTTTTGTACCTTTTGCTTTCTTAATTGTTTTGTCGTTAGTTTTAATACAATAAAGCTTTGAGCGCAGTCCTACAAATTCTTTGATAATTTTGCCACTCATTTCATCCTTAAATAGCCCTGGAACCTTCTTATTAATAATTGGCAAGTTAAATTCGTTGTCTATGTCATAGTTGCTGGTATCAAAATATTTTAGAAAATGACCATTGATATCTTCGTAAACATCGTCGGTATTTACATCATAAACTAAACTATCCGTATCAGTATAACACAATTCTATTCGGTTACCATAAAAAGGTTTTATTATTGAATAGTGGAAGTCATACATGTGACTCTTAGATAATTCCAATACGGTAAATCCTATATATATTGGTTTATTAAGAATAACACGCGAAGGCTTCATTTGGATTGCCACTAGATCATCAGAAAAAACAGAAGCGCTATGAAAATATGGACTGCCGATCAATTTCTCAGCACAAGTAGTCTTTTTTGTTTTATTGTTCAAGTCACACCACTTGTTTACTAACTTAACATCTATTCGATGTTCATTATTTTCCAGAGTCTTTCCAAAAATACTATTGTTTAATAATTTGAAAAAATCTTGTTCAAACGTTGACTCTGCTTTTTGACGTAACTGAGTGTTAATATCAATATATTGTTTTAAAAAACAACTTTGCTTGAATACAATAGCGCGATGGATCCTTTTCAATATTAAACCGTGTTGTAAACACGTTTTTAAATGTATGTAATGAATAACATAGTGATATTTATCATATAAATTCGGTATTAGTTTTTTATTCTTACCACCGGGTGGCAAACATTTTTCTGGACAAAATGGAAAGTCATTATGGTCAATATGTAAATTATCTGGATATATTAAATCAACTTCTAGAATATAACCGTTTTCCGCAGTATCGCTAATATCCGCCAAATTCAATTGTAAATTATCTATTTCTTGTCTATTCATAAAACTGAAATCGGAATAGGGCAGGGATTGACACATGCTATAACCGTATAAATTGTTACAGTCTAAATAAATGATAAATGAATTTGAACGAGATGGGTTGTAAGTATCTAAATATTTATGATTGGCTTTGACATGTCTTTTGGAACACATGCAAACACCACCTCGAATACCTTTTTGGATCATCCTAAAAATTTCAATATCACTAATCAACTCTAATTGTATTCCTGTTTTTAAAAGCATTGCATCAAAAGATAGGCTTGGTGCTGTAAGATAGAACGCGGGATCGAGATTGTAATGTTGTTTACATGTTTTTCTAAAATTTTCAAATACATCTGTTAACAACAGTACGTCTGTTTTGAGATATAAATCTGTATACATACCCATGTTACGAATATTAAATACTGACCAAACGGACTGAGCGTGTTCATAGTCTTCATCAGTAATTGGCTCATTAGTTAAAGAGTTAAAAAAAATGATTTAGGAGGTAAACACGTATCTTCGTAATGTTTCCATTGAGACATATAGTCGTACGGATAAACACCTTTACGGGTATTTTAATTGTTTAAACTCTTGTTTTTTCATTGTACTAGCTAGTTTTTCTAAGCTTGTTCCTAAAAACTTGAAAGAATCTACAAACCGAACCTGCATGCTTTCCTCGGTGGAAATAGGAATAAACTTTGTAAAAGAAATGTAGTTTTCTTTTGTTTTAGGTACCACTTTAATAGATCCAGGAGCTTCACCTAATTCTTTTATAAAAAGGTGACAATCATAACCAGACAAGTTATGAAAAAATACAGGCAAAAATTTTGGTAGCTTATTTTGCATGTTACAATAACAATGAGCTGCGCCGCGATATTTACCAGTCAAGTGACAATGATCGCGAACCCTGTCGCCGAACAAGAAGTGATCACAAATATGACAAGTCATCGCGTTTTCAAAGTCGCGAGCATTGTCATCTGAGTATATCATAGGAATATTATTTTTTAAAATATCGTAAATTTTTCGGGCATCTTTATAAATAGACTTCACAAAATTAGATACACAATCCGAGCCGCGATAAGAAACGTAACGATTGTAGTTTTCGTCTAGCACACACGTAATATGATATGCGTAAGCTATAGGCACATGTCGCTGCCGCGTAACAGTACCCGCCTTAGTAGGATCGGGGTTACAAGATTCATACCGTTCTAACATTGTTTCAAAATCTGCGTATACAACAAATGGTACAATTTGCTTTCTGTTATAATTTTCAAACTGTATGAAAGAACCCTTTGGAGGTAGTTCCGTGGCGACACCTCCACAATTATGTGAACTAAGAATATCGCAAGAATTAAAAAACATTAAACAAACATCACAAAAGTATAGTTTACCGTGATGCTTTGTCATTTGGTTCTTAACAAGTCGCGGCAAGTCTTTAATCAGACAGTAATGTGATAAATCATCACTTTCTAAATAAAGTAAATGAATCACCTTTCCGTTCAAGGTTTTTGGTTTGTATAGAGGTCCTACGATGGTATTATTTTTTAAACCATAAATGTAAATACAAATTTCAGGGTTATTCACTTCGAACCGCGTAATATCTGAGAAATTAATTGGGAATGATATATCCTTTACATTTAAGACTTTTCGAAAATCAGGGTAAGACGATACTCTTTCAGGATGACTTTTAGCTGGATATAAAGCAGCAATAACTGACCATAAAAAACAATACTCATCATTATTGCGGATATTAACACATGCTTTTTTATATTTTAATGATGCAGGCAATTCGATAAAACCTGAACCGCGCAAAGGTTGATATTTGTTAACATTAATTTCCAAATGGGAATTGTTCAAGAACGTCCATCCACTATCTCGATCCTGAAATTCTTCTATCTTTTTTGTTAAGGTGTTTTTGACTTGAGACAGTAATGAATCCAATTCATAATTCTGATGCAAAGTAAAGTTTTTTGTGGCAAATGATTTCATTTCTTGAGAATCATTTTTAACCATTAAAAACAAAGCGAAATATTCGAAGTTAACTTTTAGACAAATGTGTTCTTTAATAGTCATGTCGATTAAGGTTTTAATTTTGTTTCGAATATTATTTAAAAATGATTCTGTTGAACAATTCTCAGACGGGTCGACAATTCTATAGGAAGCTATACGATTACGAAATGCAGAATGTATTATTTCTACACCTTCACAAAAATGCGAAATATTTTTGTTTTTATGATTAGTACTACGTAAGTGACCTGTCCAGTGACTGCGCTCAAGAGATGTGTTACAAACGGTACAGAAAGGCATTTTAGTTTTATTTTATGTCAACTAACCTGTACGTTAAAATAATTTTAGACTTACTATAAGATGTCGCAATATGGATTATCTAAGATCGCAAAAGATATCAAATAATAAATTATCTTGGTACCCCAATATCGAAAAAGAAATTATATTATTTATTCCTATCTATCTATCAGTATCTATAAAAAACTGGCTCAGAATTATCAAATAACTGATGAGTCCGTCTCATAAATATTTGTAGCCCGTCCCACTGTGGAGTGTCTCTATTAAGTTGCACTTTAAGTGCAACCGATGCCTTCTTCCACCGATCCTCTTTAGGAGTGGAGACAACTTCGCTCTTATTATATACTTTAACCTCTACATAAAAGTCCCCAGTCAAGTCCGCCGTTCGCCGCACTTTCCCGTTGGCGACACGGCTTACGAGGGACGAAGCGAAGTCTTCGGTTGAGGTTGGTGGTGGAACGCTATCGCATTCCTCCAAACCAAAGAGGTTCGAGCTGCATCTTTTACTGTCAAAATAAAAGAAAAATACCTCTTGAACTAATTGTATGTTTTGCTAAATACAATCTAAAGTTGTTTTTATATATAAATCCACTAACCACTGAAATTAACGTATCATATTCGACAAGAAGGTATCTAAAGATATAAACAGTAATAGTAAAATTACCTCGATTTATATTCTGATGGCTTGATGGTGCTTTCAGAAGCTTTAAGCTTTGTCGGCTTTTTCTTCGGCTGCACCTTTGCAACCTCAATTACAGCAGCTGAGCGCCGTGGCTGCTGGTACTCTGACTCGGAGTCAGATCTGAAATGGAACACAAAACATTAATTTAAAATTTTATGCAGCTATGACTTAAAAGAAGACTGATGCAATAAAATGAACACGTTAATAATTGCAGAAGAAATTTAAAGAAATATCAATCGCTCGAATATGATAATATTTACACCACCCGGCAGACAGAAACCGGGTCCGTAACTGGGTAGCAATTACGTTCTACTGCAAATTCAGTAAACTAATAGAGTACTTACTTACATTTCATAAAAATAGTAGTATATAGAAAGATATAAGCAGTAAATGTAAATTACCTTGATTTATATTCTGAAGGTGTGGTGGTGCTTTCAGAAGCTTTACGCTTCGTCGCCTTTTTCTTCGGCTGCACCTTTGTAACCTCAACTACAGCAGCTGAGCGCTGTGACTGCTGGTATTCTGATTCGGAGTCAAACCTAATGGAACACGAAAGATTAATTTTATAATTATGCTACTATGAATTAAAAGAAGGTTACAAAACTCGCTCTAAATGATAATACGAGTAGTTACACCAGTCGGCAGACAAAAACCGGGTCCGTAGCTGGGTAACAATTAAACACATTAAGAAATGACGAGAGTTACACCAGCCGGCAGGCAAGAACCAGGTCCGTAGCTGAGTACCGATTAAACATTAAAATATTCAATAAACTTAGTAGTACTTACTCACATTTTATAGTTGTAGGATGACGTAATATGTAACGAAAAAGGTAAGTGAATCACTGGAAGATACTGGAGCGAATGTATTATATGATCGAAATTGCTTGGTTTATATACATAAAAAATACAATTTCAGCAATATTTATCTCATATCAAAATTAAACCTTAACTACATGTCCTCACAGGTGTATAACTAAATTATGTTACTTACGACAAATTAAACCGCATTGATTGAAAACCCTTCTGTCAAATTGCAATTTTATCGTGAGAAACGAAATACAAAACCAGCTTTAACGCTCGCCGACAGGCGAAACCGACACCGGGCTGTTACTTATAATGTATACAATATGTATTATAGTAAAGAATGTATGTTTGTTTAATAAACCGTCTTAGAAAAACTCTGTATGATAACATAAATCCATCTGAAATTAAAAAAAAATAAAAAAAATCTGCAAGTTAAGATGAGTCGAAAGTAAAATATCCTAGAAGCATTTTTTTTTTTTTTTTTTTTTTTTTTTTTTTTTTTTTTTTTTCTGTACAATACATGTATACGAATCCGTGTCAAAAAGTAAGTTCACAGATATGTTGCAGTAAACTTTAAATTGATAATTAAGAATCATCTTTCAAACAATCCTAGATTGATAGAACTAACACCTTATTATAAACATATAAATATATGTAAACGAACCCGTGTCATAAAGTATGTTCACAGGTATGTTGTAGTAAACTTTAAATTGATAATTAAAAAGACTGCAACATGCGCGACGATCATCTTACAATGTTATCGCTGAATACATGGAAGTTACTCACACATACACCTCACGTAATAACGATAAAGTTCGAATTCAGCAAATTTACATAATGCAATTTTGCAGTCTTTGAGATTTTAAAATGTGGAGTAACAGCAGAGTAGCCAGTCGTTGATTGTTAGCGTGTAACTTGGTAGTGTTAGCTGTATGAACGAATTAAATTAAAATTTGGATGTATCTTGGTGCCCAATCTGGGGTCATGGACTTGGAATAAGCGTGTGCCTGTGCATGTTATTTCTTGCTCTGTGAAGAGACATGAGACAATCTGTCCTGAATTTTAGTTTAATGTTTACGGTAGCCTAAAATTCAGATGTCCTCGGTACCAATCTGGTCGCATAATCTGAGTGCGCGTTGAACCTCTGTGGTAAGGCGCTATCTCTAACTTTGTGGAGAGACTAGGGACAATCTGTCCTGAAGTTTAGGTCATCGGTTCAGACAGCCGACGCATTTACTTGTTTAATAAACATGTAAATTTTCATCTATATGAAATGAAATTAAATTAAAATTTCGGATGTCTAGCCGCAGGAAATAGAATGTGTGTGCACCTATGGGTATGCGCTATTTCTTTCTTCTGTGGACAGGCATAGTGACAATCTGTCCCAAGTTTTAGTTTAATATAAACGATATTCTAAATTTCAGATGCCCTCGGTACCAATCTGGTCGCATAAACTGAGTGTGCGTTGAACCTTTGTGGTAATGCGCTATCTCTAACTTTGCGGAGAGGCATGAGGCAATCTGTCCTGAAGTTTAGCTTACCACGTTTCATATAGATTAAAATTAGGAATAAATTCAGTAGTGGTGAAATGTGTAGTGAAACTATGAAAGAATGACAGTAAAGTAGTGTAGTGAAACAAAGTTTAAACCGTAGATCTGCTTTTGTTAATCGAGGTAAGTGGTTGATATGAAGAATTCGTACTCCACCTTCCGTTCATCAGGTGGAATAGAATGGATTTCATATATGTTATTGGGCAATCTAAGCCACCTGTTTTACTGCACTATGCAAAAATTCGTACTCCACCTTCTGTTCATCAGGTGGAATAGAATGGATTTCATATATGTTATTGGGCAATCTAAGCCACCTGAAGTGACGAGGTGAACGAAGTGAACCGATGGAACGTAAGGTGGCTTAGAGTGCCCAATAACATCCTACTCCTACCCATGTGTTAAATTAATGTCGCCATTGTAGCGGCACGTTGTCATACCTAAATGGCGATGGCGGTGTGGGTACTATTACTATACCTACAGCTCTGCCTAATCCTTTCGAGAAAAACGGTCGAGTTGTTAAGCTTAACTCCCACGGTGCGTCGTGCGGGCTGGTGCGCGTGCGTCCGCGATATGGCGCACGGTGGGAGTCGGGCTTTATGCTTTGTGCAAAAAAGTAAATAATCCTTTAACCTCACAATAATTATCTTCATTTATCTGCTGGCCTAGTTAGACGTAAACAAATCTTTTAACCGGTAGAACTTCCTCATCATCAGACCCTGACATTCACGCGGCATCAGGTCATTGAGGACATTGCCAACCACTTGCGAAGGTAACGCCATCTGTTGTTTAGTGTTGAACTAGAAGCGATGTCCTTTGTCAGATGTGTCTTGTACTAACATAAATAAGGATTCATGGTCATCGTTAAACATTTATAATCTATTCTTAAAAATAATTATTATTACACAAGGCGGATTTTTGAGATGGGGCAGCAAGGACAGCTACTTTAACTGTTGTAGCTACAGGAAACCGGTCTTATAAAGATCAAAAAACTCTATCGGACCAACTGTGGTTTGAGTACTAGAAAAGTGAGAATTCGCAAAAAACTTTTCTCATACATTTCGGAGGAAATGAGACTCCATCTACCGTGCTCCAACTTACTTACTTTTTTTTATAAAAAGCGTAGCCCCACACAAGGAATTTCTCCTTTATTGTGGGTACGTTTACAAGCATTTTAAGACACATACACAAACAGCCAGACCCAGAACAACGTTTGTCGAACCCGCGACACGCAGCGCTGCAGTCAGTCGCTTAACCACTGCGCCAACCGTGTGCCGTCGAAACGAAGTGAAATAGTTGTTCTGGGTCTTGTTCCAACCTTTTAAATTTTTAGTGAATCAGATATTTGTAACCGTGAACAAAACATTGAAAAAAAAAACTTGGATTTTAAAACCAACGCATAAACATCGTGTTAAAATATACATCAGATTTTATTTTCACGGTTTATAATGCTGTATTCGCTAAGAAAAACCTACATTTAAAATGAGCCCTCCGTGAGGGCTCCCGGCATGCCAAATGCGACTAGGGGAACCCTCCAGGAGGGCTCCCGGCACTGAACGTGTTAAAATAACTTTTCTTTCTATAGCATAGCCTTGTTCTTGTATTTCAGACAAAAGTCCCAACTTGTGGGACAAACTCATCCACGACAATCCCGAGCTGGTGGCAGATGGCAGCACAGGAGACGTGGCGTGTGACTCCTACAACCAGTGGAAGAGGGACATCGAGATATGTGTGGAGTTGGGATTGAACATGTATAGGTAACTAAAACCACCTCGGTGTGGGACTCGCTCCAAGTGTGCGAGGGAACACCGGGGGGCTGTGGATGTAATTGCGACTTACGACTCCCCGGACTGGTGACGGCCCGCCCTCTGCGGGCCCCGTTCTGTAGGGAACTTTGCTGCCCTAGCCAGGCTGCTAGTGCCCATTTTATCCTTCCCTTATAGCCTTCTCTCTCTTCCTCTCTCTTCCTCTCTCTTGCCGACTGGATATCCACCGGGGTAACTCTTATTTCGCCAAGAATCACACCATACAACTGGTATCCAAAAAGATAACAAGCTGTTCGAAGCAAATTTGAAGCTTGGATTTTTGGTAGAATATTGTTTAGAAGCATATTTCATTTCCACAAGTCACTGTGGTGGCAGATTCCATTTCTTGCTCCAGGACCCAAGTGTTTTTTTAATATTATAAAGCCACCCAATTGGATAGAGATAGAGTTGAGTGTGGCAGAAAATTTACGCAAAGCTCTGCTCGTGCAGTTTAATAATGCGCTGAGGATATTGTTGGGGCTAATAAAACTGAGGGTTTTGCAGTGCATCGGGCATGTTTGCAAATAGACGACTTTCAGGTTGGCTTTCATGCCATTATGCGCAAACGGTGTGCATCGATGTTGCGACGATTCAGGGGTAGACCTAATAGAATTTTAGCTACACTGGCGGACAAGGTTGATGTACCATTTATCAGGCTCTGGGCTGGCAGACATGTGCGTGCACATGTTCATATATACAATTAATGTATAATTATTGTATTTTTAAGCTATTGAGTTTATTAACATAGGCTAAGTTCATACTAACACTATATGGATCCATTGGTCTGTTTATTTTTATTTTTTATTCAAATATGATTTTAAATTAGTGCCCTGGTTGTTACTTTTTGGAAAAAACCTAGCTGCTTAGGCCTCGTCTTCTCTTCTTTCAGATTCTCAATATCCTGGCCTCGTCTCCTCCCGTCTGGCTATCCTAACCACATCAGTGAGGATGGCAAGAACTACTACAACAACCTGATCGACGGTCTACTGGAGAACGGCATCCAGCCTCTTGTCACAATTTTCCACTTCGATCTCCCACAATCTTTGCAAGATCTAGGTAAGTTTTTTGTGAGTGCAAAAAACGCTGGCAAATCGGAACAATACCGCTATAAAATACAATAGACGACGTGCTACCACGACAAGAGCCGAACGCAAAACTTTCTTGCGGTGGCAACACGTTGTGTCCGGGTTCGCAACCAGTCAATCGTCATCCTGAGGATGCCTCGTTGAGAGGTGAAACACGTCGATTTCTCACAAGATTCTTTATGACTCTTTAAGAACAGTTTAGCGGATTAGGTTACTAAATATACATCGTCTATTGTATTTTATAATGGATTTCCGCAAAGTCACGCCTGAGTCAATTAACTACAATACCGTTACTTCACATAACATATCAAAACAGCACGCCTGATATTCCCGTAGGGTTAGGCAGAGGTATACCCATGGACACCCACATTTCTCCAGTTATTTTTAAGTTAATAGGGGGCGAGCCTAATGCCATCAACCGGGCACAAATCCAGACTCCGGGCTGCTACTGAGATATTACTGATAGAAAAACCCAGTAACACTTTGCCAGACCTGGGAATCGAACCCCGTTACGACATGGTAACTGTGTACACCATGTATTTCTCGAAAGAGTGAGCAAGTACGGAGAAAAAGCGCTGAAGCCAAGTTCTGTTGCCAATTTATATTGCAGTGAAAAAACGACCTCTTTATGCGACATAATATTGGTTCCAAACTATTATCTTATTGATTTATTATAAACCAATAAACAAAATGTTTGTACAATAAATGAACGTAAGACACCTTTGTTAAAATTCCGTTAATCTGGTAATTTTTACTATCATTTTATGACAGACAAGATTCCGTTTACTGCTTAGATGATTAGAACTTTGTTCGTTTACCGCTAAATTAGTTAATTGACTCAGGTGTGACTTTGCGGAAATCCATTATAAAATACCTACAATAGACGATGTATATTTAGTAACCTAATCCGCTTAACTATTCTTAAAGAGTCATAAAGAACCCTGTAAGAAATCGACACGTGTTTTACCTCTCAACGAGGCATCCTCAGGATGACTATTGACTTGTTGCGAACCCGGACACCACGTGTTGCCACGTCAAACGACGAACGCAGAGTTCTCTGCATTCGTGCGTCTAAAATGTTACCGCTAAATTAAAAAATGTAGCATATCCATTCGATCAATGTACCAACGACCAACAACAATGTACTATAATATTTGTTTGCCACAAGCATCTTACAGAGCCGCTGGCCACAAACAGGCGCAAGGCGATTTCTGCTTTGCTGGTAGTTTTAATAAATAAACAATTAGGACAGTTGAATTTTAAAACGTCAATCGATATTATTTATATTACGAACCCTTCATGCTCTTCTCTATGTTTCATCGTTGGTGCGTTTCGAGGAATAACTTTGGTGCGGTTCATTTTGTGCGTTTCAAAGTTGGTGCGCTTCGAGGAATACCCCGAAATTGTTAGTGGACTATCTCGCGTACATTTTACATCGCTAGCTTAACTGTGGCCTGCTGTGAAGAGACGCCTTGATTTTTATCTATAGCAAATCACGCACGTTCGTCTATTTAGAACTAACGTGACTACTTTTGCTTTCGTCTTTGTTTCCCTTTTCACAGTGCGACTGCCTTGCTCCTGACCAAACCACCGTACCATATGTTGGATGGTCCAAAGTGGTCATACACCTTCACTTCTGAGGAACTTAAAAATGCCACTGATGCCGCGATTGGCGTGGCCACCTACTGGGCCCACTTAATTCAACAAAGTAATTACTTATAGGTATACCATCGTCTCGAAAAAAGAAGGAGACCTAAATAATTACATACAATAGGTACTTATTTACCTGCGGAGAGCAGTGGTGGCCCAGTAATAACGGACTTACGAGTTGTAGGTCGTAGGTTCGAACCTAAGTAGGCGCTTTACTTTGTGTAAATAATTTCATCACCACTGCTCTCAAAACGGTGAAGGAAAACATCGTGAGGAAACCGGCATGTCTTAGAACCAAAAATTCGAGGACATGTGACATCTACCAACCCGCACTGGGCCCGCATGGTAGATAACAGCCCACTCCCTGTGTCCCAGCAGTGGGAACATTAATAGGCTGATTATGTATTATGTACTTATTTACCATCGTCTCGAAAAGAAGAAGAAGACCTTTTCACACTTTGGGTCTACCGTTTAGTTGGTGACACAGGTCTCCTCCCTGTCAGAGGGAGATGGGCCGTAACCCATCACGCGGTGCGGGTTGGTTGGTGCTTAGGTGACCCACATAGTGTTGGGATTTTATCCGGATAAATACTCAAAACGGATAAATACTCATAAATATCCGTTTTTACTCGAGTATTTATCCAAAACAGCGGATAAATACTATCTACAGTTTTCGTTACGTTATGAACCGTAAATTTTGCAATTTCACGAACAAAAGGACTGAAATAAATGACAATCTGAAAATATACATTTGTACCGTACTTTATTAATCACTTTAACCATAACAAAAAGCCTATAATAACAATGATTTCATGAATATTTTCATCAATCACTCTCAAAGTTAGATAAAATTATACATTTGTGCGTTACTTCTTCTTCTTCTTTTCGTGCGGTTAGTGTCTAACTTGGTGTTATAGTTTAAAAGCCGCCCATGGGTCTCTTGGCTTCACATGCCGTCGAGGAATATCTCTCAGGCATGCCAGTTTCGGTGTGGGCGCGTTCCTTGAGGTTGCGGCCAGCCCGCCGGTTGAACGCGTTTCAAAGGGTCATGGCCATCCGGATGGTCCGGGGATACCGTACGGTCTCCGGTGAGGCGGTGACCCTCCTTGCCGGATTGCCACCATGGGATCTGGAGGCGAAAGTCCTCGCAAGAGACGCGAGGAGGTAAAACTCCGCTGCCGCGAGAAATTACGGCACAGTGGACAGAGCTCCGGTGGGATCTCATGGCGTCATGGAGAGTGCGATGGTCGCAACCCAGTGCTGGGCACGCCACGATTGTGGCGTAAAGTCCCCTCTTTGAGGAGTGGCTTGAGAGATGCCACGGCATCCTCACATTCCGCCTGACGCAGGTCCTCACCGGACACGGTTGTTTCGGGAGGTTCTTGTTTCGCATAAGGCAGGAGGAAAGACTCGGGTGTCACCACTGTGTGGATCGCCCGGAGGACACGGTGGAGCATGCGGTGGACTGCCCGGCTTGGACGGAGCACCGCCCAGTCCTCGCGGAGGCGATCGGCGGCAGTGACCTTTCGCGTCGGGCCCTGGTCTAGGCCATGGTACGGAGCGAGAGGGCATGGCAAGCCGTCACCACCTTTTGCGAAGCAGTAATGCTCGCGAAGGAGGAGGCGGAGCGCGTCAGGGAGAGGCAAATTTCACGCTCTCATGCCCCTAGCCGCCCCAGACGCCCTGGGCGTCGGGAATCGGTAGCCGATTTCCGGCCACCGTAGGCGCGGGCATGCGGACGGAGAGCAATGGGTCGCTCGCCGTTCGATAAGGACCAGGGCCGGGTTGACGGCGCGTTGTGTTCCACGCGTGCTTCTAAGAGATGTCAGCACAATTGACGGGGTCCGCTAGGGCCGATGCCTGCCGGAGTTGCGGGAAAGTCCTAAAGGGAGACCGTGGCCTCTGGCAACGTACAGGCAACTGAAGGAACACGGGTGGGTTTTAGTCAGTAAGAGTCTGACACGCCCTTCCGCTTCGCCCAGAGCGGGAGAAGTTATTCGATGATTTCCAAACCAAAAACAAAAAAAAAGGCATGCCGGTTTCCTCACGATGTTTTCCTTCACGGTTTTTGAAGCAAGTGATAAATACAATACGCCCATGAATCCAATAAGTCAAGAGCTGCGTGCCTTTTTTTTTTGGTTGGCAAATTGACGAATAACTTCTCCCGCTCTGGGCGGAGTGGGAGGGCGTGTCAGACTCTTACTGACTGTATAAAACCCACCCGTGTTCCTTCAGTTGCCTGTATGTTGCTAGGGGCCACGGTATCCCTTTCAGACTTTCCCACGACCCCGGTAGGCATCGGCCCTAGCGGACCAAGTCAGTTGACATCTCTAAGAGGCGCGCGTGGAACACAATGCGCCGTTGACCTAGGCCTGGTCCTTATCGGATGGCCAGCTACCGATTGCACACTGTCCGCAGGCCCGCGCCTACGGTGGCCGGGAATCGGCCTAAGATTCCCGACGCCCAGCGCGTCTCCTGCGGCGGCTAGGGCCGTGAGGTCGCGAAATTTGGCTCTCCCTCACACGTTCCGCCTCCTCCTTCGCGAGCATTACTGCTTTCTAGAAGGAGGCGACGGCTTCCCATGCCCTCTCGCTCCGTACCATGGTCTGGACCAGGGCTGGACGCGAGAGATCACCACCGCCGATTGCCTCCACGAGGACACGGCAGTGCTCTGCCCAAGCCGGGCAGACCTCCACCGTATGCTCCATCGAGTACTGCGGGCGATCCACACAATGGTGACACCCGGGCGTTTCTTCCCACCTTATCTGGAACAGGTATTTCCCGCCTTATCCGGAACAGGAAACTCCCGAAACAACCGTGTCCGGTGAGGACCTGCGTCAGGCGGAAGGTGAAGACGCTGTGGCGCCTCTCTAACCACTCCTCAAACACCCCGACTTATCGCCGCAATTGTAGCGTGCCCAGCACAAGGTTGCGACAATCGCACTCGCGGCAGCGGAGGTACGCCCTGGCGTTTCGCCTCCTTGCGCCACTCCCGAATGTGTGCGAGGACTTTTGCCTCCCAGATCCCATTAGACCAGACTATTTTTAAACGCGATTCAAAAGGAGTGGAATTAGTTCATGACAACAAATTTTATTCCCACCAATTCTTCGACTTCAGGTGAAAAAACAGTACTTTATCTTTTTTTTTTTCTTTTGCTTATATCTCGAGAATGGTGCGTCCTATCGCAAAAATTATGAAAATTTCGACCCCCTTTATGAAACCTTTAAACCCCTATAACTCAACATGTTGGTAATAATTTTTCATGATTTCCATACAAAAAGTGAAAAATTCCATATAAAACACGTCGTGGCTGGCCCCTGTACGCCTCGGCTCTATTGTAGGCTACGGCAAATAATGTAGTATTTTGGAAGGCCCAAACATCAATACTAAACATAAAAATTTAAAATAATAACCATCCTTAGCGCAAAAAATATATTTATCCATCATTTTGAGTAAATATCAGATAAAAATGAGTAAAAACGAGTATTTATCCTCCGAGTATTTATCCTCTGCCCATCACTAGACCCACATAATAAGACAGGATGCTTAACACGTTCAGTACCGGGAGAACCCACTAGGTGAACCTAGTGGGTTCACCTAGTTGCATATGGGATGCCGGGAGCCCTCGCGGCGGGCTCATTTTCAATGTAGGTTTTTCTTAGCGAATACAGCATTATAAACCGTGAAAATAAAATCTGACGTACTTGGTTTTAAAATCCAAACATTTTTTTTTAAAGGTTTTTATTCTTTATTACAAAATATTCACGAAAAATTTTTAAAGTTGGAAAAAACGTATAGCGACAAGACCCTCTGAAACCACAATTTTACTTCGTTTTACAGTGTTTAATAACACGGTTTTAAACCTAATGCCGTTGACCGTCCGCGATGGTTAACTTTCGCGTAAACGTAATGCCGGCAACCCTCCCGGAGGGTTCACTTCCACTATGTGTGGCGGCATGTCGTATGTGTTCTATGAAAACTGTGGAGTCGAAAGTGTTTAACAGAATCATAATCCAACTTAGCATTCCTTTCCAGGTGGCTGGGCCAACCCCCTCATTGCCGACTGGTTCGAAGACTACGCGGAAGTAGTCTTCTGCCTCTTTGCAGACCGTGTGAAGTATTGGCTCACCATCAACGAGCCCATGATGATGTGCGATGGAGGTTATGAGCAGTATGGAGCCCCTTACTTCGATGACCCGGATGTGGGTCGGTATCTATGCAATAAGAATGCGTTGATAGCTCATGCTAGGGCGTACAGGATCTATGATAAGTTATATAGGGATAAATACCAGGGTAAGTCTTGTATTGTTTTCTGATTTAAAATATTGACCGAAACCAATTAATAGGTACAGGATAAAGTTTAATTAGGGGAGCAGTGGTGGCCCAGTGGTAATGGCTGTGACTTAGAGTTTTAGGTCGTAGGTATGTACGAACCCAGACAGGTGCTTTAATTTGTGTGTATTTCATCACCACTGCTCTCAAAATGGTGAAGGAAAACATCGTCATGTCCTAGAACCAAAAAATTCGAAGTCATGTGACATCTAAAAACCAGCACTGGGCCCGCATGGTGGATTACGGTCTACTTCCTCTCACCGAGAGGAGGCCTGTGTCCCAGCAGTGGGAACATTATAGGTTGATTATGATTATCATATGGATAAAGTCTATGTTAAGTATCTATACATCTATATCTATACATATAATAAAATCGTAGCGAAGTCAAAACTGTACATTGAATATTTTTGAAAAAAAGTAATTGCTACGAGGTCTGGGATCGATTCTAATGCCGAAAATATAGTTTTTAGAATTTTTGTCTGTTTGTCTGTTTGTCTGTTTGTCTGTATGTATGTTCCAGCATCACGCAAATACTACTGGACAGATTCTGTTGAAATTTTGCATAGATATTCCCTATAAGTCTGGTCAAATGGTAGGGTATAAACTATCACGCTATTTGCTTAGGGGGATGAGCAATATTACATTATGTTCGTATTTTTTTCCGCAAATTGTAAAAAGATGCGCCAAAAGGTTTGCATATTGTAGATAGTTTAGTTACCGATTTAACTTTTTAAATGATTATCATCACGCTATACCTTTATGGAACTAAGCAGTCAATCATGAAATATATAGGAACGGCTATTTTAACTAACTTTCAAGAAAGCAAATAGCTTAGCGGTTAGACGGTTGCTTTGCAATCCCGAGTTTGTTAGTTCGAATCCCATCTATTGTTTTTTTTTTTTTGTGATTCTCTTTTTTACATTTTGTAATACGATTTTTATTTTTTTTGTGTTTTTTTATTTTTTTTATGTTTGTAGTTCGTAGAATGTATTCAATTCACTAAAAAAGGAAAACTTCGTAATCTATGGGAAACTGCTACGTCACAAGCACTTTACAGTCACAAAACATTCAAGGTTGTCTTCTGATCATTTTAGTGCCAAAAACTATAAGAATAAAATGATTTTTTACGGATTATAGAACAAACCGAATGTAAAAAAACACAATATTTTTAGTGCTATTTACTTTTAAAAGCATATTGTAAAGTAGTTCAATATGGCAAAATATGCATCTTTTGCTATCAAGGATAACATTAAGCCGAAAAATATTGAAAAAAGCCGAAAAACGTTCACCTTTTACAGTTTGCTTAAACCATTTCACGAAGTCCTGTTAGTTATTGCAATTTAAACCTTATGATTAACGTCATAACGGCGACAAGACAGGACTTTTGCGAAATAAATTAACTATACCTGGTGTTTATATATATGTATAGTACATAGGTATTAATTCCTTGCTTGGTCTGCTGTGACAGCGTTGCTTAAGATTCTTTATTGAGACGGCCCATGTGAAAAGAGTAGGTACCTACCTGGAAAGACTTCGAGGAGGCCTTGACCAGCACAAAAAAAAACTAGCTTAATTTTTGACTTTACACACAGATTTTGACAGCAGATTTGTCCTAGCGATTTTAAAATCTGTGTGTAATCGCCAATATGTTCTGGAATCGCTGCCACACTGCTTTCTGGTGAGAAAACAGCGCGCGCCATTCATGTGTAAATGCTTTGTTGAAAAGGTCAACTCTATGGTCAAGAGTTCTAAGACTGCGCTTGACCATCAACATGCGAGCTCGGCTTGGCGGGAATCCACATGCTCAAGAATTCTCCTATGTTCTTCTAAAAGTTGGTGAAGGCACTATAGCAGAGGAGTGTGGCCAGGTGGCCCTACCAGAGACTCTTGGTAGAGTAGAGTAGTTCCCACTTTAGATGATCCGATTCGTCTGGTGTACGAAGACATCAGTCGAATTCCGTACCAAGAGAATTCTTGGGCGTGTTCCATTTTAACGTCAAAAATAATCAAGCAGCAGCGATCAACCACGGTATTTTCTCGCAAATTGTAGGGAGCGAAGTGATATAAACCTCCATTTATGCTTATGTGGAGGAAGACGATGCCACACATTACCCCATAGAATTTCTGAATTCGCTCATGGCAACTGGACTTCCGGCGCTGAAAATCCAGCTGAAGGTTGGTGTCCCGATTATGCTCCTTCGGAACTTAACTCCGCCAAAGTTTTGTAACGGAATTCAGCTCAAAGTCGTGTCTTTGCAAGGAAACGACATCAAGGCGGAAATTCTAATAGGTTGTGGCATTGGCGAGACAGTGTTTATACCGCGTATACCACTAATTCCCCACAATTACCAGTTTAAGCGCGTGCAGTTCCCTGTGAGCGTATGCTTTGCGATGATTAATTATCAATAAGTCACAAGGACCGTCACTGAAGGCTAAAGGCTCCACTGCCGCGAGAAATCACGGTACAGCAAACAGAGCTCCGGCGGGATCTCATGGTGGCTTGGAGTGTGTGATTGTCGCAACCCAGATTTGGGCACGCCACAATTGTGACGATAAGTCTCCACTTTGAGGAGTGGCTAGAGACTCCTCAAGCCACGGCGTCCTCTTCTTCCGCCTGACGCAGGTCCTCACCGGACACGGTTGTTCCGGGAGGTTCCTGTTTTGCATAAGGCGGGAGGAAACACCCGGGTGTCACCACTGTGTGGACCGCCCGGAGGACACGGTGGAGCATACGGTGGATGTCTGCCCGGCTTGGGCGAAGCATCGCCGTGTCCTCGTGGAGGCGCTCGGCGGCAGCGACCTCTCGCGTCCGACCCTGGTAAAGGCCATGGTGCGGAGCGAGAGGGCAAGGCAAGCCGTCACCTCCTTCTGCGAAGCAGTAATGCTCGCGAAGGAGGAGGCGGGGCGCGCGAGGGATAGACAAATGTCGCGCCCTTACGCCCCAAGCCGCCGCCGTAGGAGACGCCCCGGGCGTCGGGAATTGGTAGCCGATTTCCGGCCACCGTAGGCGCGGGCCTGCAAAAGAAAAAAAAAATGCTGAAGGCTGCGGGTGTCGACCTCAGGACGAGCTGCTTCTCGCACGGACACTGTACGTCGCTAGCTCCCGAGTCACCAGTCCTGACTCTCTGTGTATTTTAACTGCTGAGAACAATATTACAAACGTAGTATACACGAAAGTTTTATAAACTGTAGTTGGTGTCAACTGGTGTCTTATTACTTCCACGCGTACGAAGTCGCGGGCAGAAGCTAGTCCTTACTAATATTATAAATGCGAAAGTCAGTTTGTTTGTTTGTTACGCTTTCATGCTAAAACGGCTGTACGGATTTGGATGAAATTTGGCTCATGGGTAGACCATGACCTACTTTTTATCCCAATATTCCTACGGGATCGAGACTTATGCAAGTGAGACCGCGGGGCACAGCTAGTATTCGCACTCGTATAAAGTAAACAATTCCATTTTCTCAATTTTAGTTAATAGTTCTCTTATTATTTTTTACAGGTAAGGTGTCTCTACCAACTCTGTTCTTCTGGTTCAAGCCATTCACGCCAGAGGATCAAGAAGTTACTGATCTAACTATAGATCACTGGGTATGAGAAAAGCTTGCTAATATCTATTTTTTTTAGTTAAAACTTCTTTAGCACGTTGAGTGAATCAAAGTGGTACAGGAAAATCTTATGGGTTCGCGTCACCGACATGCTAATGTTATCAGTACTTCTGAAGATATGAAACAAAAAAATACGCCGTGTTCCTTTGATACTTATCTCATAATAGTCTAGGGTATCTAGTTTTAATAATACATCTATGAATGAGACCTATGTCAAAGAATCAACTGGCATATGAATAATTTTTCAATATTATATTTTTTCTCGTTTTTATTTTTCATTACAAAATAATTCGACAAAGTCACGATTACATAACATACATGTAACATAACATCACGCCTTGTTTCCCCGAAGGATTGGGCAGAGGTGTACCTGTAGTAGATAGATACACCCACATTTCGCCAGTTATGTTTAAGTCCCATGTAATAGGGGGCGAGCCTATTGCCATCAACCGGGCACAAATCCAGACTCCGGGCTGCTACTGAGAAATTCCAGATAGAAAAACCCAATAACACTTTGCCCGAACTGGGGATCGAAAACTAGACCAACGCGGCAACGAGGCAGTCAAAGTCACGATTATTTACGTAAAACACACTTAACGTGAAAAGAAATATTTATTTCTGACTATATTTTTTGATTGAGTTGACTCGGGCCGAGCTGTCACTGACCCCATTCATGAGGGCAGTCACATAGGCATAAAATCATTTTTTCCTTAATTTAACTGGCACCTATCCTACGAGCAAAAATTCGGCAGACCAAAGCAGGCAGTACAACTTAGCTTGGAGAAGCAGCTTTAAGCTTTGTGCAGACCAGCGCGTCATGTCGCGCGACGCGACAACGGTTATTGTTATACCGTTAAGTTTTCTTCGAAATTGCGTATTGTTCATGTCGCGTCGCGCGACTAGTCACGCTAGTCTGCAAAAGCCTTAAATCTTCTCGCGTGCAAGTAACACGGGAATAGCGCGAATCGTAGCCAAAAAATATCGAATCAGCAAGTTATGTTTTTGATGTCCAGCATCTTCTTACTTTAGATACTATTATTTTAACAGGAAGGTCGATACGCTCACGCGATCTTCTCCAAGGAAGGTGGCTGGCCACGAAAACTGGAGAAACTGTTAAATGACATCGCGAGGAAGGAAGGCTACAAGCGTCCTAGACTGCCGCCTTTCACTGCAGAAGAAATAGAACTGGTTAGAGGTACCTATGCCTGTGTTTTTATCAATGGTGGGTAGTGCTGTAGGTTAAACTGGTTTTATTAGAAAGTGGTGATCGGTCACACAATAACGGCTGTCCAAATACAGGGCGTTTTTTGACATCTTACTGTCAAATACTTGTGTAAGCGACAGTTTTATGATGGCCGTTATATTATGACGGAACGGCTTTCCTAGGAAACCAAAGCTTTATGCTACGGTTTCCTAGAAAAGCAGTCCACACTTGACGGATGCAATGACGTCTGTCATGAAAATGATGACAGCGGCAAAGATTTAAATCGCTTAGATTCGCCCTACCGCGTCAAAAAATAGTCGCGTTTCTGTTTGGTTTTGACACCTCTGACACACAATGACGCAGTGACAACGCTGTATGTCATGGAAACGCTATTTAATACTAATTCCATGCTGTTATGATAGTTTGGTACTTACTAATTCCATGCAGCCTTGTCATTATTCTAAGGTCGGTAAAGTGGTAAGGATGGATTATCTTGTTCTAAGTTTGGGCGACCCCGCTCTGCTCGGGTGAAAATATGGAGAAAACGAATTTTCCCAGATATGAGAACTAGCTAGATCGTTTTTCGCCACCGTAAATCCCAATATTGCAACTTTCATCGAACGTTAGAGCCGTTTCCGAGAACGTGATTACAAATATTACATATTGCTCGTTTAATAGTATAGGATTAGTCTTCGTGTCCCCCCTAGGCCCGCTTTCTAGGGAGTGCCTACTTCCTATGGGGAAACCGTGGCTCCTGGCAAGGCAAGGGAAGGAACACAGGTGGGTTTTAGTCAATAAGAGTCTGACACGCCCTTCCACTCCGCCCAGAGCGGGAGAAGTCATTTGATGAGTTCCAACCCAAAAAAAAAAAAGGGAGTGACTACGGCCATATTATCTTTCACACAGTCCATCCTCATTCATACCCAAAGCTTTCTTCACGACAATAACCCAGCAGAAAGCACAAAAAGTTCATTCAAGAAAATAATTAAGCATAAATTATCAATACTCTTAACTTAACTTACTTATATAATTATTCAGGAACCTACGACTACTACGCGTTGAACCACTACACAACTCGCTTGGTGCGAATAGTGAAGCCAGGTGAACAGCCAGGGAAATGGCTGTTCTACGGCTCGGAGGAACTGAAGACAATCATGGATAAAGATCCTTCATGGGAGACAACGGCTGTTGACTGGTTTGCGGTGAGCGCCTTTATCATTATTTATACTTATAATATTATAGTACTCTGAGAGAAGGAGGAAGAGGGATAAGCCAAATGTCATGAGGAAAAAAGTTTTATGGCAGTTTGCCGGGCAATAGCTTTTCAATTTTGACGAATTGAAAGCTTTTTCCCGGCAGTTAATTAAAAATTTTGGCAGTACTTACTTATGCGAACCCAATTACAGAAACTATAAATATGCTTCTAGTCTCACAGATTAATGTGACGTCACTTGTGGATCATTCTGTATACTACCACTCTGTATAGATACCTATTATCAAAATTATGAACAAGTGCAGCACGCCTCTACCTCAATTTGCCACTATATTACCCTTGCCTGCTAAAAGGTTGCCGGCCATTGCTCTAAGGCAATGCCACCTCGCTTGGCTAACGGATTGGTGACTTCTCATAATCGACACCCATCCAGTTCACCAACTCTGATAATTTTCAAAATAATTCTTCCAGGTATATCCGCAAGGTCTTCGCGAGCAGCTGCACTGGCTGAACTCCACGTACGACGTCAAGGAGATCATCATCACCGAGAATGGAGTGCCCTCAGTGAACCCGGGCCTGGTAGACACGCAGCGGCTGGAGTACTATAAGGATTACTTGGAGCAGGTAATTTAAAAGCATAAGCTAAATTAATCACGGAGATGGAAGTTCAAGAATTAAGGGCGGTTCAGTTCATGCACGGGAAATCCAATAACTAAGTGAAACAAAAATATGATTGAAGCTCCCGCAATGTGAGACGGAAAATAACTTCTTCCACGAACTAAGAACAGCTTTTAGCACTTACAAAATGCCAAAAGTATGTAAAGTCCGGTCGCGAACAGAAAGAATTTTATTTCGTACAATGACCCCTCATTACTTATCTCTATCACTCGCGCTTAAATGTTTTGCCGTCGCGCTCGCGATAAGGGCGGTCCTTCTAATGTGTGAGCGCGACGGCAATACATTTGAGCGCGAGCGATAGAGATAAATAATGAGGGGTCATTGTACGATATTCTTTCTGCTTCGCGACCCGACTTTAGTTGTACTAAAACCAAAAATATAAGGAATTAAAAAAAGCCTGCACAATTTTTTCACTTTGTATTAATAACAATAATTATTGTCTTTGAGCACTTTTTGGGTAAACAAAAATCATGGAACCCGCATCATCGTCACCAAAGGCGCGTTGAGCACTTTTTGTTGACAGCGCTACGCTGTCAACAAAAAAGTGCTACAGCTTTCGTTCTTGTACTTATAGCAAGCCACATAAATTCCTGACATTTTTGTTATTGACGTTACTTAGTTTTTACTTCTATCGGCAGTCCCAGACTGTTTTTCTCCTTAGATCACCATTCTGATGTCAATTTTGCCCAGTAGTTAGACATAACCGCATGGCTTGCATTTATTAACTTTAAATAATACGCTGCTATACAGGGTGTAAGGGACAGCGACGAGTAAACTTTACCATGAATTCAAGACGTAACTTAACAACTTGTATAATGCTCTATTTCTTGACTTCATTAAATTATATTTCACGACACTTTCACTGGTTTAGTGGTCACCAGCACGACTGAAGAGCATGAAGTCAGGAGCACCAACGGGTGTTTCACGTCAATGACATGGCTCGCGGGCTATGTGATAGCACTTTACAATAAGTTTTGTCTTCTAGGTTCTGCTGGCCATAAACGACGGTATCAACGTCATCGGGTACACCGCCTGGACGCTGATGGACAACTTTGAGTGGTTGAGTGGATATGTGTAAGTTACAAACTATAGGTAGGGCCCTAGCACGAACGCGCAACGTAAAGGCTCGTTCAGACCAACGCGACGCGTCGACGGTGCGACACGACTCCAACAATACAATTTCTAAGAAAACTTCACGGTATAACAATCACGCTGTCGCGTCGCGGAAAAACGAACGATTTTTTCAATGATAAATGAATGATGTATACTTATTTATGAATGAAGTCTTAAAGCTAAGTGTATGATTGAGTGTAATGATGAGTGTAATGATTTTGTAAAATAATAATTAAAAATAGGGTTTTTTCCACAACCGACAGATGGCGCTAGAAGTTACACGAACTGTAGAATTTCGGTGTTTTGCATAATTATTTAATAAAATTAATGTTTAAATTAAAAATTTGTTAGTAAAATTATTGTATGTACTGTTTACTCTGCTCTGATTGGTCGTATAGCCGGCTGAGTGTTCACTTCCGTTTAAAGTGGGGAACATTCACTTGGTAGCTGATGTGTTTAGAGAGACTAATGCCCGTTTTCACCATCGTTCCCTCAAACACTTCCTTACTAAGGATCTCTTAACCTAAGAGACTCTTTAAATGACCCCCTACCTAAGTTTTTTTTCACCAGATTAAGAGATACCTACTTAGGGGCCACTTACCTAAATGACAGTTTTTTTTAAATCAGGGTGTGTGAAAATCGTACTTTAAATACGAATAAATTACCGATTATTTATTCCATCGATAAATCATGTAGATTAATGTAAAATAATATGACAAAATAGAAAGAAAACATAATAAAAAATTAAGTTTCAAAAACTGTAACCCGACTACGGGAAAATAAAAGTGATCTAAAAAGTACGAAACAAGAAAATCTTTCAGACAGAAATCAAGACATAGATACAAAAATGGTCAAGACAAAGCCGTTGTCGCATGCCATTATAATTTCGTTGGTGTTCCTGGCACCCACATGGTATACTCGTACAGGCATACCGATATATTATTATCACCCCAAGGATATTGGTGAATATCGATGACCATCGCGACACGGACGCACCAAACAACCACAGTACTAAGAATCGTCAACGTCAAAAGTCCGCAGTGCGAAAAAGTTTGTTCAAGTGTAAGAATGCCGCTTCTGTTACCGCACTGTGTCTTCACCGGTAGGTGTCGTGCAGATATTGGTGTCGGTCGCTATCTGCGACGATATAGGTGACAATAACAACACAATGTAAAAGCGTTTGGTAGGCACTAAACGTATCCGATTATCTGACCGCCGACATCGTGTCGATGTCGGGTCGGGGTCGTTATCAGCTAACGTGCTGTGTTGTAACAATCAATTCATTTTCTTAATGAAAGAAACAAAATGATAACATTTCGCTATAGTGTTATGGGATAGTTCGTAGAAGGTACACAGAAGATCGTGAATTTTAGGCTACTTCTGTCATCTGTGGTTTTAATAAAAATAAACATCTATGGTTAGTTGCTAGGTACCGACGCCAGCACATCAAGTTACCTGTCAAATTTCTTTAATAGATTTTCACCTTATCGCTAAAAAATAAGGTTCAATGCTGATTGGAAAAACTTGACAGATTGTAGTACGTTGATGTGCTGGTGTCTGTACATTCAGTCCTAGAAATTTTAAATCATATACTTGTTCTGTTTTTTATCTTTAAAAATCATATCTAAAGTTGATTGTTTTGTTAGTTTTGAGTGTAGGAGTTAAATTCGATTAATTTTATTTGCTGACATTTTCTATTAAAGAAAGAAAAGAAAGAAAGAAAAATATTTTATTTGGGACGCGCACAGGAAATACAAACAGTGATAGTAAAACATAATAATTTAAAATAAAAATAAAAACATAAGAGAGCATTAACAAAAGAACAAAAAATTCAAAACATAACGACCTGTGCGAGGCCAAAAAGGTCCCTATCTCAGCATATGCTGCGATATTTAAAAAAGAAATAAATACCGCAACGCTGGTATTCTGATAGGGCCCACTGTGATGTCACGGACAAACCTACGGACTTTAGATAAATCCCATTATGGGATAGCAATATAGATAGTAAACAAGTATAAATAAAAACCGAGACTATGAACAATAAATAAATGAATTGAGAAAGAAAATGATTATGAGCTACTCACGCCCGACCGACGTTCCAACATCGCTTGTCTATGGTATAGGCTATTACTTATCTGTGGTGACAAGCGAAGGGACGCGGGCGCACCGGCGAATCTGCGATGCATTTAGCTGTCAAACTATTAATGTTTATTTTTACAAAAAGTCTTAGGGAATTTTAAAGGATCTAAGGAGCAGAGAATATAATACTATATATCGACAGGTATTAACAAATATAAAACAAAGGGTGAATAATAAAAGATAAGGCCAGAAAGTGGTGTAATAATGTATAGTATTGTTGTGTTGTGAGTTGTGTTTGACTGTGTTGCGTTGTGTAAAACGGAAGAAAAGATTCAGTCACCGAGTAAATTTGAAACAAAATCATGCTGCTAAGAACATCATACTCCGCTAAAGTCACCAATACCAACTGCGTGCAGTCCTCGGGTGAGTTTAGAAACTGGTTTCCTTTTGTACTCTTAACAAATGCTGCTTATATTTAGTACTAAAAGTTCCAACTGTTTTTATAGCACGTAAAGGAGGTGGCAAGTCGTTCCAACAGCGAGAGGCAGCGAATTTAAAGCTTCCACGGAAAGCAGCAGTTTTGTGCGTTGAAGCCAACAGAAGGTAAGAAGATGCTCTAGTTTTGATTTTATTTATGTCACGTGACCAGGTCAATTTCTTGTAAAGATATTCTGGTTTTTTTGTGAGAATGGTGCCAAAGAGTAGGGTAGCCAGATGAAGCTTTCTGCGATCTGACATTCTCATCAAATTACCCTTAATTAAAAATGGTGTTATGTGAGATCGAGGAGGGACATTAAAACAAAATCTTGCACACGCATTCTGTACTCGCTGGATCAGCTTTTCACTTCTACCAAGAATGCACGCACCATACACAGTGTCAGCGTAGTTCAGCTTGGATAAAACAAGTGACTCACACAGCATGACACGCATATCCACACTTATGTAGGGCCGGACACGGTACAAAAGCTTTAACCGGTAGAAACAGTTGCGCACAGCCTCCATGATGTGGGTCTCAAAGTGCAGGTGCTCATCAAATACCACCCCAAGATTACGGGCTTCTTGCACCCTATCAATAGAACACCCGTCAATCTTTAAGTCCAGATTATACCCTAACATTTTGTTAAGAAAATCTCTTGATCCCATGATAATGTACTTGGACTTAACTGGGTTCAGAACTAAAGAGTTTCTCATTGACCATGCCGAAATCCTATCTAAATCCTCATTCATTCTTTTTACAGCTTCAGCAGACTGCTGAGGGCGGAATGAGAGATACATCTGCAAATCGTCAGCATATAGGTGGAATTTGGTGTTTCTCAGACAGTTGATGATGTCGGCACTGTACAGAATGAAGAGAAGCGGGCCTAGGATCGATCCCTGTGGAACGCCGCGGTTCACTTGCTTGGGACTGGAGGACATATCATCTCCAGAACTATCATTTGTTACCTGGACAAACTGAGAACGGTGACTCAGGTAACTCTGAAACCAACGGACTGTTTCTGGCTGACATCCGTAATAGGACAGCTTGGAGAGGAGAAGGGAGGTATTGATAGAATCGAAGGCACGTGAAAAATCTAGCAGCACAAGCATGGTACCCATCCCCTGTTCTCTGGCTTCCAGGATATTACCAACTACATCAAGCAGAGCTGTGGCTGTGCTGTGCCCCTTACGGAATCCTGATTGGGCTAGTGGCAAAATACCGTTCTGCTCCAGATATGCCCGAAGCTGGTTAGACACAACTTTTTCCAGAATCTTGGAGAGACATGGTAAAAGGCTAATGGGGCGAAGATCCTTCACGCTGGAGGGGTTAGATACCTTAGGGATGGGCCTAACAATAGCCAATTTCCACAGATCCGGAAAAGAGGACGAGGCTATGGATCTGTTAATGATGGCCGTTATAGTTGCAAGGGTACGAGGAAGAGTCATCACCAGCATCTCCAGGGAGATATGGTCAGAACCCTGAGCATTGGACTTAAGACCACGTACAAGCCTTAGCACCGTTTCCTCCTGGACTGGCTCAAGCTGGAAATGAGTATCACTGAATCTATGGTGTTCAAAGTAAGTCAAATCAGCATCACTAACCCTACCACTGCCAGGCACATCCAAAAAGTGGTCATTTATTTTCTCAGGGTTGTTACAAAAGTGTGGTAGACAGTGCTCAGATTTTTTTGAAATTGCTATGGATGATTTTATATGTTTCCATAACCTCTTTGGCTGTTTAATGTTTTTATTTATATACGTTTTAAAATACGCACACTTTTCACTATCAAAAGCGGCCCTAACTATGTATTTAAGCTCTTTGTATGAGTTTATATGACGTTCAGATTTAGTGGCTTTAGACTTAACATGGCATTTGTCACGCAACTTCATCATTTCCTTGACAGTAGATGTTATCCAAGGGTAAGACTTTTCTTTGATTAAAACCTTTTTAAGGGGTGCATGTAAGTCAAAGAGATTCAAAATATACTCATTAAAAGTTGCTACCATAGAGTTCACATCCTCCAGACCCACAATATATTCCCAGTCCATCTTATTCAAATCATGATTAAATTTGTCCAGCAGTATATCTTTAAGTGGCCTATAGGTGATCCAGTGAGGGGAAGGTTTCTCAAGTTTAAAATTAAGTTCAACAGATATAACTGCATGCTGGCCAAGCTCAGGTATATGTAATACAGAGACCCCACACACACGAGCATCAGTGCACACAACATCAATTAGTGTCTCACTGTGGTCTGTAAAATGGGTAGGCTCAGTAACAATTTGATTCAGCTTGGAGCATAGTAAAAAGTTGTTTAGTAATTTTGTTTTATTTTCCAGCTGGTTTAACATGTTGATGTTGAAGTCACCAAGCAAGATGACCTTATCCGCGCTAGCAAAAGAGGAAAGAGAGTCGGTAATAGCATCCAGGAAAACATTCACATCAAGCCACGGTGGTCTGTATGCAGTACCGATGATAACTGAATGGGAGTTAACATTTAGCCTGAGCCACATTTGCTCGACCTGCGGCGCCGGCGGATGCGGCACGGCGCGCACGCGCAGCCCGCGGCGCAGGTAGAAGCCCACGCCGCCCCCGCGCCCACCGCGCACGGTGCGCGCGCGCGGCACGTGCCGCAGCCGGTAGCCCGGGACTGTCGGCGCGCGACCCTCCTCTCCCTGCCTGAGCCAGGTCTCATTTATCGCCATGATGTCTACCGAAAGGTTCTCCATAGCAACAAGGAACTCCTCATGGCGCGAACCAAGTGACCCTGCATTAAAGAGTCCAACTTTTAGATTTTTCGTCTTATTCATTTTTGAAACTAGTGTAGTATATAGTAATAATATGCTGATTGCAGATAATATGAGAAGTCTCATGCAGCAGAGAGTTCAGCATAATAATATGAGGTGTAATTATTCTGAAAGACATAATATTAAGTTCAATTCGTAATAATATAAATGTGTAAATATGAGAAGTAGCATGCAGTGTGGAGTTCAGCATATTAATATGAGATGTAATTATTCTGAAAGACAATAGTATTAAGTTCAATTCGCAATAATATAAAGTGAAGTATAATGAAAATTAGATATCCATGTAAAAAATAAATATATAGAATCCGTAAAAATAAATATATCTTGGTAAATATAGTAGACGTGATGATAGAGAGCTGAAGAAAGGAGTGCACATAGATAGCCATTGATTGAGCAGCTGGGCCACCACCAAAAGTAACCAAGGTATACTGAGACATGAAAATAACCGGCCTCGCACAAGACAAACGTAAAAAAATATTTTGAAACAAAAAAGATATAAATAGGTAAACATTTAGAATATCATTAACTAACTTATGGTGCCTGGCAGGAGCCAAATTACTAAACTTCCTTTCCAGTAGACGCCTCACTACCAAAAACACGCGCAAAGTCCTCCTCAGAGCGAATGCAGTGGGTAGGCTTACCGTCACCCTGCTTAGCTAGAATGCGGCCGAACTTCGTCCACGTGTACCTCCATCCGAGACGGCTGCCAGCCTCACGTACCCGGTAAAACAAACTCTTGTTTGTTTTAGTGAGTCTCTCGTTCAGGAAGAATCGTCGCGAGGGTGCGGGGAGTCCAAGATCCCCGGTGGTGGCACCACGCCGCACGCGCGCGCTCTGCAGCAGGTCGTCGCGCAGTGCGCGCCGCGTCAGGCGCACCACGATGCGCCGCCCGCGCGCAGCCGCTTCACCCACCGTGCTCGTTCCGCCAACCGGACTCACACCGCCCGCAGAGCTCCTCCTTACCTCGCGCTGAGACCGCAGGCCCACCCGTTGCGCGAAAACTATGTCCCTTTGGTCGAGAACTACCCCAAGCTTTGCTGCCACCAGTCCGACGGTATGCATCACGTTCTCGCCCTGAATCTCCGGAATATTGGCAATCTCCAGATCAGAGCCAAGCAAATCCTGCTCGCGGTCATTAAGATCTAGCTGCAGCTGCATAACTATCTCTTCGAGTCGGGTCACCTTGCTGTCTGGAACTGCAGCACTCTGCCTGCTCTCAAGAGCCTCAATTCTAGCCTCCAGTCCGTCAACACGCTCGGTGCAGACCCCCAGCGACGAATGCAGGCCTGCCATCTCCCGACGAAATTCCCGCATTTCGTCCCGAACCTCCCGCAACTCAGAACGGAAGAGCCTGATTTCCTCCCTCAGAGTGAGCTGCGAATCTGGCGAGGGTTCCCCATTAGTACCCTGTTCACTCCCCGCCCGGGACAGCACCTTAGCCACATCAACGGAAGTCCTGGTCAGGGTGCCCTGAAGCTGAGTCCCCGCGACAGACGACCCGATCACGCCACTCTGGGGCGGCACCGCCGGAGCTGATGCCGCCGCCGCAACAGGAGCCATTGCCGCTGCCGCCGGGGCTGCTGTTGCTATAACAGCAGGAGCACTGCCCAGGTCCTTGACGGGTGTGGTGCTATTATCACCCCTGGGCAACTTTTTCTTGCACTCGGGGCACAACCAATCCCTACTCAGCTGCGTTGTATCAGGCAACAGCAAGCATGCCAGGTGATACCGATTGTGGCAAGAATAGTTGCTACATGTAGCGCCCCCCTTTGCAGACAGAAACTTTCCACAGGCTGCGCACTTTACCATTGTGGTACGGCTAGTAGCAGCTAGATGGCGCACACCTCTCTTAACCCTCTTTAGCAGCGCTAGATGGCGCCAGCCACACAAAAATTATCGATTTGAAAATGCGCAGATCTGTGGCACCGTATTGACACTTGTCAAAATTAAAAACGACACTTTTTGGAGGTACCAGTAGCACCAAAAAACTTCCAAGTCACTTCAAAGTTTAGAGAGTCACAAAAACTAATTTAGTTTCTACGGATTTACACGACCGACTGATGTGTTTTTGCTTTGCAAACATTAACACACGTAAGTAATACTAACTGTGCTGATACAATCACGAAATTAACGAGGAATGTAATGGTGTTTTATTTATTCTTAGTGCAGACACGAACAGCTGATGTGTACCGTAAACCGTCCGTGACGTCAACCCAAATTAATTGTAGTATCATCTACAAAAAGAATACATTTTTGCAAAGTGGCATCCGGAAGACCGTTTATAACGGTCAGTCGGTCGGTGGGTTTTTTTCTTGTATAAAACAAGAAAAGTAAAGGGTCGACAATGTTACCCTGAGGCACACAATTTTTTATTTATTAATGCGATTGATTAAAATTTTTCTTTGAAGTATATTCTGCTGCCTTTTTTTACAACTTTGGATATCTCTGTAAGTAGAATGGGCTAAAAATGGTCTTACTGATTCGCTTACACTATGACCATATTCTTTTGTTTTGGATATTTCTCACCGCTCATGAAGATCCGTAAATATTGACAGCTGCATATGAAGAAACAATTGCCGTACTTTATTGTCAAGTGACGTACCTACTGCTACAGCTATATTTATCGAATCTATTATTTTAGGCCATCGAAATTTTCGAACATTTTATCGTATACAGTAGTACTCGTGACAGTGACTTTTTTATTCAAAACTGAAAGTTGTTCACACAGAGCCAATACGATAAAATCACGGATTCGAGAAAAAAAATCTTGCGTTGCTAGCTCCGCTAATACAATTGATCGTTTTATTATAGGTATTAATTGTTTAGGATACGATGGGACTGATATACGCTATGCGTAAAAGACCCTATAAACAAATAAAAAAAAAATAAAAAAATTATAGCTCTTTTGTTTGAAACAGCAATTTTTTTCTAATGTTCATTATTGTTGCCAGAGTGAAATTTGTTTAGCTTTATATTAGTATACAACCGATACCGGACACATTGTTTATTGTGTTTGCTAATGTAGGATATGATAGTAACAAAGACGGTTAGTAACATGGATGAATCTGATTAAAATCTTAGAAACGTGTGTTTTATTAAAACTTCTTCATTAATGACGATAAAAAATTCTATACGACTATAATTTTATCGATAATAATTTTTAATGTGTCAAACACTACTGTAAGATGACAATTAAACGTCATCATATCGCATATAAATAATCACACTTTTGAAACCAATATTATGAATTAAAACTATAATATAATTACGAAATATTTATTCTGAGCTCAAAATTGATTCTAAAACAGGCAACTTCGGATAAGCCCCCGTTAAAATTTGATTGACTCCGCGTTGGTATCATCTCGCGCCGTCTATAGCGCAGTATCACTTTTGCTAGTTTTCAGCTATTTAAACATATTTCTTTGCTTTGTAAATATGATATATATACATATTTATAATGTCCTCGTCAAGGCCTTTCTTTTGATACCACACATGGCATAATTATCTCAATTTAATTTTTTTCGAGGTTAGAAATTTATGTGTAAAGTCCACTATATTGAATTTATGGAGAATTTATATAGCCTATGTCACCCGGACCATTATTACAAATCTATTGATACCTCATTCATCAAAATCGGTTCAGTAGTTTAGGCGCTACGGTGGGACACACGTAAAAGCAAACATACATACATACATACATAGACTGCTAAAATCATAACCCTTCCTTTTGGCTTTGCCGTAGTCGGGTAAAAATAAACATGATTACATTTAAAAATAGATAAAATATCATCGAAAATTCCTTAATAAAAAAAGAAAAAATTTAAGAAGAAAATTATGTACTAAAATGGTGACATCTTGACAGATGACTTTCACCTTTCAAATAATCACCTTCAACAACAAATGGACTGTCACTTATCGCTAAGATGCCGAATATCGGGCCCCTATATTTAAAGGATCCCTTAGCAGAAACCAACACTTAAAAGTCTTAAGAGCCTCCCTAAATTTAAGGAATGATGGTGAAAACGGGCATCAGTCTATTTCGAGGCGTTGAACCGAAAGCATATCTTACGAATCCGTGCTTTATGTTATATTCTCTAAATTAATAAGTGATTGTTAATAACTTGATTGTGTTGAAAAACAATAATAAACATTATTAATACTAAACTTGAGGTGTATGATTTCATTACCTATGTAAATATACAGGGTGGAATTTTTGAACGCCATCTGTAGGGAAAGTACTCTAAATACTGAAGATAGCAAATTTTACCCAAAGGAAACATTCCAATATTTTCGAAGATTCGCTTCCCACACTCGGGAACCGAACCGGGTAAAATCCGAAAAAATAACATCCTGTATGGGATCAACCGATAGAGACAATCATAAGAATCAAATCTCCTTAATAAACATGATAAATTAAATGAAAGGACCACCATAAAATCCGGTTCGATTCCCGAATGTCGCAAGTAAAATATTCGAAAATCTTTGATTGCAGATGTGTTTCTTGTTAAAAATAAAGGAATGTTTCCTTTGAGTTACATTTGCTATCTCCAGTATTTAGGCTACTTTCCCTCCAGATGGCGTTCAAAAATTCCACCCTGTATATTGCGAAGGGAGTATAAAATTTTCTATTTTAAAATCGTTCAAATCTACTTTACGTTTACTCCGCGCGTTCCTGCTAGGCCCATTTTAACTGTAGCGTAAAATATTGTCTCATTTATTGAAACTACCTAATCATTTTTTTCAGCCCAAAATACGGTCTTTACGCTGTGGACTTTTCGGATCCGAACCGCACTCGGACCCAGCGCGAGTCAGGGCGATACTACTCTACAGTTATCAGGACTAGAATGATACAACCAACACAAGATGCTACCAAATTAAATTACGTTTAGATTGTTCATTAAATTATTTAAAAAAATCTTTTGTTTTTTTTCTTTGTTTGGACGTGGAGGAACAAGATGGCCTAAACAAAGTGACATTCTATCAGCGATAACGATGATGGTATAGACTATAATAGAGAGTATGAGGAATAGGGAGTATGAGGGTAAGTATAAAGGTGTCAAGTTAATGCGCCCGGGTTGTATTTTGATATCCTCTCTAGCGTCAATCAAGGCCCCCGCGGCGCAAAAGCAGTCAACCGTCAAGCTGCGCGTGGGTGGTCCCGGGACCACCCACGGAGCCTGACCACATATTTACTTGGTCGGTTGTTAGGTAACTGATCTTACAGTCACGGATCTCACGCGAGTTTAAATTTTTACCCATCCCAAAAAAGTGCACAACGCCGCTTTTCACTTAGAAAAAAAGATTTTTGAATTCACTTCAAAAATCTTTTTTTTTAACTTCTTTAGCGGCGTTGTGCACTTTGGGATGTTACGTTTTGAAATTTTGACGAGTCACTTGCGGAGCGGGTATAACCTATCTACCTCTTTTTACTTATAATATCACTGTATAGTACACGTAAACCTTCCGGACTAAATTCTCTAAATGATGGTGGAAACTGCATCATAATCCGTTGCGTAGTTTATAAGAACAACGCAGTCAAACATTATTTTATTGTTTGTGAATGACATCTCGCAGATCAATATAGGAGATTGTTGGCTGCTTAACCGAGCTTTCCTGTGGGTGCTTCAATAAGTTAAGGCCTTCAGACAGGGCATAAAACTTATAAATTAAGTGACCACATGCAAAGGGCACCCCCTGTGGGGTACGGACCTCGGCTTAGGGCTTCGCGGGGGAGGACAGCGTCTCACGAAAAGCGACTTTAATTTATAATATGGTAGGTATCGTTATAGATACCTACAGATGACGCATGACGTTATGCCGCGGTATCATTACCACCACGAGTTTTATAGATTACAGATAAAGATCTCAGTAAGTATCTACTCAGATATCTCACACGTTGTTGCTTTTTAGAGTTCCGTAACAAAAGGGTTTCAACAGGACACTATAACTAAAAATAACTCGACTGTTTAGTTCTCCGGCTCTCACAGGTTATACGAGTATCTTTTCAACTGTGAATATCTAGCAAGTTGAAACGTTCACAGAATGCGTATTATCCTGGCAAAAAATTAAAAAGTTAACCTTAACAAGAAACCTAAAGACAATAATATTCAAAAGTTTTTAATTATTTCTTTATCTTAAGAGGGTGCATCCTAAAAGTTGGCAACGTCGTAAATAGCTGTCAAATAGTTACCTGTTTTGATTAATTTGGAAATAATACTGTATGGAAATAAGAAATGTGGCTAACTAACTAACTAGAATATGAATAATTAATTGCAATTATAACATTGAATTTGATGTTGTACCAGTTTTAGGTGTAGGAAAACAAGTCATTTGGAAAGTTTCCAAACACTTTTTTTACATCCAAAACTAACTATTCGGTGTAACGATATTAATTGTTGCATTTCATAATAAATATGCTAGTTCGCTAGTTAGCCACATTTTTTATATCCATACAGAAATATTATCAAAACAGCGAAATATTTGACATCTATTTGCGACGTTGCCAACTTTCAGAATAAACCCTCTTACGATTCCAACTTGCACTTGGCCGGTTTTGAATGGATTAATTGTGTCAACCTACCTACCTACCTACAGGAATCGCAAAATATTATTATTCAAAAAAGACCTTTTAACCTAAATATCTAAAAGTACCTACATACATCCATCTTCGTTATCATCCATCACCGCTATCCTTATTTATGGCATGCAATATAAACAACGGATTATCTTATCACTGTCTTTAGGATTGCATTGGCTTTACACACGATACGATTTTTATTTGAGTACCTACATAAGTGGCGAAACTGGTGTCAAGGAGTCCGTAGTTTCGGCCGAAGGTACGGAAGTCCCATAATCCATATCACCTACGGACATAAGATTTGTTTCGGGGCCCGAACTAGGATTGAATGACAACAAGATTTGACAGTTCTGCCTACTCGCGATGTATTTGCGCATTTGAAAAGTTTAATTTATCACTTGTTTTCACGGATCACCTAATTTCGAACGGGCCCGTATCTTCGTTGACGGACCTAAGGCCGAATCCAATAACCCATTTTCAGTCAAAGACAGATCGCTAAACCGAACTAAACTAACTACAACCCGGGCGCACTTGACACCTGGCTCGGACTAGACACTCCCCCCTGCTACCCGCGCGGCGCCCCGCCGTCGCCGTGCGGGGTAGCGAGGGGAGTTATAAACGTCATTCAAGCCAGGTGTCAAGTTATTGCGCCCGGGTTGTAAACTATCAGTAAAATTCCTTACTTTTGGCTATGAGAATATTAAGCTATTCTGCAAAAAAAGATCTCTAAATTAAAAAATTATATAAATCTAAAGTCGAATTTGAAAACGCGTCGCGACTCCACGTGGTACTTGTTTGCTCTACACCGTGATTTTTTTTTGGAGTAGGAGGCGCGCAGGGGGGGCAACCTCGACGTGTTTTATATGGAATTTTTCACTTTTTGTACGGAAAATATGAAAAATTATTACCTACAAGAACAAGTTGAGTTATAGGAGTTTATGGGTCTTATAAAAGGGGGTCGAAATCAGTACCTATGCCAAAACTCGTGATATGGTAGGTTACTGGGTTCGGCCATCCTATCCTACTATACAACGTGCCGCTACAATAGCGACATTAATTCAACACACGGGTAGCCGCTTGACTGTCACTAATGAGACACAATAAAATTTAAATTGTTATCGAGCTGCATCAGTCTTTCGGACAGTTGAGCATCTAAGGCTAGTGGCTAGGAATCATAAAAATATAATAAGAAAAAAAAATCGTTAACAGAAAAATTAAAATTTTCAAAAGCTTGCCGACATAGGGCTCTCCCATTCCTTCAATTCGCCTTACGGAAAATACATAGTTCTTAGTTACATGATTATAATTATGTTTGCAATGTTATTAACTAGGTTGAAACAAAAATACTGCATAAATCACTTTCAAGGCTACATTAGATATTTGAAGCGGTCGGCTAATGTGCTTAGACAGCAACAAATCGAAGGTAAGTAGGACAGTGCAGTGGCCAGGGATATTGTTGAGTCAGCAACAAGCGGTATGACGCACTAGGTGCCCTCATAATCAATGGAATTAATGTATCTGTATTCTGCTATTTTCCTAGCAGGGCATTCAGCGTCTCCCGTTTTGTGATCACTGGTCTTTCTAAAACGTGTGCAAGTTGCACATTTCGGACTTTCGGCTTTCTTCGCGCATTCTGACATCGAATGGCCTGCGTCACCACAGTGGCCACACGTAGTCACGGTCTCTCGGCAAGTTTTTGCTGCATGACCATATTGTTGGCATTTATAACACCTTGTTACCAATGTAAAGTCCCTGACAGGACAGGACGTCCAGTTAATAAAAAGCCTAGATTAAGCGATTAGGGCTTTACGTATATCGGCTGAAACTTCAACAACGTAGTTACAGGTCGTAGCATCTCTCTTCCCCGATTTGTGGCTTAATTTTATCAAGGTCAATAAGGATTCCAGGGACAGTGTCGGTAACTTTTCAGCTACGTTTTGTTCGAAAATGCACCTGAACACCTCATTTTCAGCCAACTCAATCACGCAAAAACGGCTGAGCTGATTTGGATGTTTGGCACAAAGATATTTTATAACCTGGATTAACATATAGGATACTTTTTATCCCGGTAGTACGTTCCCGTGGGATATTAAATTTTTGACCTCCACGCGGGCGAAGCCGCGGGTGAAAGCTAGTTTAAGATAGTAGACCCCCTGACCGAATGGCTCGGCTACCGATCTATTCTGTAAAAAACTTACCGTGAAAACTTAGGATGTGATTTCGAAGTGTACCTACTGTCATTTCACCTGATGCAAGGAATTGACACTATTGACAGCTCAGGTGACTTTCGAGGTCACTGCACCTAAGTTTTCAGAGACTGCCATATCTGACAGTTTAAGCACAGTATAAATAAGTAACAGTATTATAACTCGGCAGTGACCTTGAAATAATTACCTACGGCCGCTCGGTAGACAAACCGCGTCCGTGCGTAACTGCCGCGCACTCGATACGCTCGCACTGAGATTTCAAGGCGCGTCGTTTCGGCCGTTTACTCTGAAGATTATAATACTGTTGCTTATTTATACTTTGGTTTAAGGGTGCATTAGACGTAGGTAAATTTAAATATCCATGTCTCTGTGGCAGAGGTACTTTAACGAATCTCAACTGTTTTTTCTTCTATTCTAAATATAAATCAATATTTTTCTCGTAATTATGCCATCAACTTATAGTCTTATAATAGACTCGCGGAGGTTGCATGCAAAACCATGTCAGGGTAAAGCCTCTACAGTACCTACCAAGTTATTTATTATCATCTGTTTGTGTCCCACTTCAGGGCAGCAACCTCCTTCCAGTTATCCCTATCTACTGCTGTTTATGGCCAATCTTTAAAAAAAGGGTCGAGTTCGTCCCGCCGTCTCCTCCTCGACCCGTTCACTGCTACGTGTATAGATAACCACATAGATGGATCCAACAGCATTTACAAACGGAAATTCTTTTCCGTACCCGCAGGGTTGCCAAACGGAACCATATTACTAAGCCTCCGCTGTCCATCCGTCCATCCGTCCGTCCGTCCGTCCATCTGTCAAACCCGTCCGTCCGTCCGTCCATCCGTCCGTTCATCCGTCTGTCTGTCTGTAAGCGGGCTGTATTCCATGAACCGTAATAGTTGAAATCTTTTTTTTTTTTAACTAGGGCATCTCGTAGCTGGCCTCTGAGGCCATGACTACTTAACCGGTCATTCCTGCGGCTGCCTTAAGCTCCTAATAGTTGAAATCTTGACAGATTATGTATTTATACCCGCTTGACTGCCTCTTTGGTCTAGTGGTCTACTGCTGAGCATGAGGTCGTGGGTTCGATTCCCGGGTCGGGCAAAGTGTTATTGGGTTTTCTATCTGGATTTTCTCAGTAGCAGCCCGGAGTCTGGATTAGTGCCCGGTTGATGGCAATAGGCTCGCCCCCTATTACATGGGACTTAAACATAACTGGCGAAATGGGTGTAGCTGCTACAGGTACACCTCTGCCCAACCCTTCGGAGAAACAAGGCGTGATGCTATGTGTATTTATTTATATTACCGCTATAACAACAAATAAAATAAAGTTAAAAATTTACGGGGCTCCCCATACATGTTCCATGCGTGTTCTTTTTTTAACAAAAAAAGTAAAAAACGATGTGTTATTAGTATTGTACGCTGGTGCGGACCCCATCGTGTGCCAGTCCATCTCGCACGTGGCCAATTCTTAATTATGTTGGGTCAAAAATATTCATGACTCTTTACCTACCTTCAGCCGATGAAAAGCAACGATTAAAGGCTCGTGCAGACTAGCGCGACACCGTTAATTGTTCTACCGTGAAGTTTTCATAGAAATTGTTTTGATAGAGTCGCGTCTCGCTGTCGCGTCGCGGTGGTTTGCTCGACGCTTTATCGTTTCGTATGTAGCTGGAATTAGTTATTTTATTTTAAACATCGAACCGAGAAGATAAATAAATAAAAGTAGCAGTCACTGTCCACCGTCGGATATTTTTGGTAAATCCTAGCTCTCTATAGTAAACTTGTTGTAAGCACGCAGTCGGTACTAATTGACGTGTGACGGGTGACGGAAGGCCTAAACGCTAGTTGGAACTAGGTACTTTTCTCAGGGCGAATTTGACTAAACTTCTTCGTCTTATCCTGTGAATAAATTTTGAATTTTTGACCGTTTTTCGGTTTTCTGAACAAAAACTGTCAGACGCCAAACTTGTTGTAAGCATGCCGTTGGGTACTAACTGACGTGTGACGAGTGACGGGTTGACTGAAGGCCTCAACGTTAGTTGGAACTACTTTTCTTAGGGCGGATTTGACTAAACTTCTTTGTCTTATCCTGTAAATAAATTTTGAATTTTTGACCGTTTTTCGTTTTTATACAAAAACCGTCAGACGACCAAGTTGTTGTAGGCATGCTGTCGGTTACTAACTGACGTGTGACGGGTTGACTGCAGGGCTAAACGCTAGTTAGAACTACTTTTCTGAGGGCGAATTCGACTAAACTTCTTCGTCTTATGCTGTGTGTCTTTGACAGTTTTTCCATACAAAATCTGTCAGACGACAATTTTATTCCACGGATAAAAGATATCTTAGTATGACCTAAGAAATTTAAAAAAATTAAGAGGGTTTTCATACAATCTTTCAAGCCCTTGTTTTTCGAAATGACTGAACCGATTTTAATGAAACTTCATAAGCATATGCAGGATACAAAGGTCAAAAAAATGAGTTAAGAACATTTTCGAAAAATAGCGTTATTTTACAGCCAAATTAGACCGATTTTAAATTTTCCATAATAGAAACAGAGATTTCCAGTTATCTGTTTTAAATTAGACATTTCGAAAATGTTCTTAACAAAATTTTTAGACCTTTGTATCCTGCATATGGATATGGAGTTTAATTAAAATCGGTTCAGTCATTTCGAAAAACAAGGGCTTGAGTTTTTAGGGGTATGAGGAACAGGGAGTAAAGTTCACTCATCCACCATAGAAAAGGGAGGATCCTCCAACCAGACGGGTTGTTATGTCTGGCGGGCAACTGCCCATATGTTGATTTCGGATAGTCTTATCTATGTTATTCGCTCAGTAAACTCTAACTGCGAGATGTAGGAATTGTGTGACGTCATGTCTTTTTGTTTCGTAGTTTTTGTATGTGGCGGTCTAACCGCTACAAGTTTGTATGAAATGCCGTACGACGTAAACCCTCTGAAGGTGTATCCAAGGTAATCACTTTTTTTTTGCATACTTCTTTACATTTTGCTGGAGAAAAATAAATAAATCTAATCAATCTACCTAGCCTTTTAACAATTATGTTGGCGTCGATGTCAAGTCTGCCGGACACAGCAAAATAGAGAAGTTGGAGAAAAATAAAAACAAGTAAAAAAAGTCAGAGTAAAACAGCCTGTAGAAAGGTTCGAAATAAAAGAAATATATTTTAATGTATGTAGTGCCTAAAATGTAAATGACTCATTTTACTCATTCCGATAATTGGTCACCTGTTTTAATAATGTGGGCTTTTACGAAAAACACCAATGTCAAAAATTGCCTGCAACTTGTAAAAGTATTATTGAGCCTCATATAAAACTATCCAAACGATTTGGTAAGCGCTCAGTGTCAAATATGTTGTGGGTAACAGCACTCGTCCTCTGGTACGTACCTATTTATTTACTACTACCTGACCCGAAGAACGTTGTCCGTTTCTAATTAAAAATTCCTATAAAGAAAAGAACCTTCAAGTTTTCTCGAATTTTCCAATTTTCTGGGCAACTTTTCCAATATTGCTTTCCCTTAAAACGTTATTCGGACTATCATTTAAAAAAGAAAATTATTCAAATTGGTCCAGCCGTTCTGAAATTATGCAACTGCATAATTTCAGAACGGCTGGACGTTGGTAACTACCAACGAACATCATTCCATTCTTATTATATAAAATATATTATTCAAATTTGGACAAGACTGGCCGGATCAGCTACCCGACAGACCTGTCCAAATTTTAATAATACATACAACATTCCCATAAAAAATTCACTTTACCAGAATTTTCCAAATTTCCCGGCAACTTTTCAAAATTTTCTTTTATATGAACCTAATTCGAACTATACAGGATGAAATTGAACTCATGCGACAACTCTTAAGTGGTCATTGTATTTTAAAACAACAAAAATTAACCTTTTACGATTTATCGAGTGTTACGCGTACCTTTCATTTTTATTATTTTATTGAAACATTAGTTCAATAAACTTTATCGAAATTCGAATATATAAATATATATAATCTATAGCTATAGATTATATATTTATATATTCGAATTTCGATAAAGTTTATTGAACTAATGTTTGTATTCGCCAGGCTCAAAAATATATACCTATTTTACGAAAAACAGATAATTTTTGCACGTACTGAAAATTGTAAAACAAAAGTGATAATAAAATTATTTTAATTCGACACGAATTCGATGAGATCTTCGAAGCATTCATGAATAGTAAAAACCATACAATGACATGAATATTTAAGTAAAGTATTATATTATTTTAATTATTGTGAATGTGAAGACTATGTGGGTCATTCTGGCAGTTTGAGTAAATTATGCGGCCTACCCAAAAATTCTTTCTTTGGTATTGTTCGTCGAATCGTTGAGCTCCTGTTTCGAGTTGAGCTGCACGATTACTGACAATTGCGTGCACTAACTGGACAGGTCCACTCAATCTGTGTGGTTCTTTCCTCAAAAGACCATTTCAGACACCAATCTACAAGGTCTTCACATGATCTGACCAAGATTATGTTTGGACTTTAAAGAGACTGTGACCTCGGAGTTTGTTTCGGCTTTTCTTCTCAGAGTAGTCAGTAAGATAGGAACCCTTATCTGTTTTTAAAATATGATTGACGTGTAAAAGTTTTTGTTAAAACCTTCATACACAAATAAAATCATTTATCATTTATACCTAAACATGGGGGCAGAACTGCAGCCATGCTGATAGTAGTTCGAGGTACATTCTGGGAAACTAATTGTTAACCAAATTGATATCTTGCTTCAATTTTCCGTGTTATAGTCATATCAAACAACTGTCAAAGAATGGTAATTGTGACTTGAATAAATAATTATTATATGGACCATTGATGTTGGTAAAGCCAATTTGCTAACAATTAATTTTCATAACTTTATATACCTTATGGGCTTTTTTCATACTTTTTTACTGAATAACATACATAATCAGCCTGTAATGTTCCTGCTGGGACACAGGCCGCCTCTTTTCGAGAGGGAGTGGACTGTAATCTACTACGCGGGCCCGTTTTGAGAGCAGTGGTGATGAAATTATTTACACAAAGTAAAGCGCCTGCTCGAGGTCGAACCCACGACCTACAACTCGTAAGTCGGGGCTGTTACCATTGGGCCATAAAGAAATAAAGATGACAAATTAAATAGATAGGTACTGAATAAATTAACAGACTTGGTTTTACATTAGATCCCACATCTTATTGCGGTAGAAAAACTGCGTTACGAGACTTGCATTTTTTTGATGGGATTTCATTTATTTTAGTAGGTAGATTTTCCGATACTGATACTCAACCTCAGTTCATCAGTTTATTCGTGTGGATTTATGTGTCTATCTGCGGCATCGCAGGTAGATCCCAAAAGGTATAACTAATTATTATTGCTTCTTCATTCAATTTCAAAGCAGTTAACTGATTTCATTTGTTCACCATTTTACAGGTAACATTCAAAATTCAAATTCAAAATATTTTATTTCACAACATAAATGGGCTATGGGCACTTATGAAACGTCAAAAGCTAGTTCCAATTGGTCGTTTTCTATGGAGAAGAACCGGGAATGAACTCCACGGTTACTCTTTTAAAAACAATTAGGTTTTACAATGTTTTCAAATAACAGTGATAATTCTATAAATAAACATTTGATACGGAATCATATTTAGATCAACATACAACCTGATACTGACCTGCAAATTGCAAAAAACGTAAGAAAATTTGAATTTCACGGGCTACCTTGCCGCATCCCCCTTAAAGAGTCATAGAACCCAATAAGTTTAGAAATGTGTTATATTGGATTACCGTGAAGTCACTCCCGAGTCAATTACCTATTTTGTGTTCGCATATTATTTGTAGTTATAGGATTACGAAGTTACTTATGCAGTTCGTATATTCAGTGTTCTAGAAATTGTTGTATATTTTAATTTTCACTTGCTTACTTTTTACTTATTTTTGCAGTTCATGCTATTTTTTGTCACTTACGCTATTTAAATTGATACTTAGCTAAGTAGTTCATTTGAATTTCATTCATACACAAACAGTTTGTAGAATTATTCATCACCTGCGCTACTTATACTTATTTACATAGATAGGTACTAGGTACCTAGTGTACATATGTAATGGAATATAAATGTAGTACAATCAGTCTCTTCGTCAATCAATCTATCTTCTATTTTGTTTGTTAAGTACTTGGTACTTGTTGAAAGACCTATACTGTCCTCCCAAACCTATTAAGTATAATCATCATCATCAGCCTATTAATGTTCCCACTGCTGGGACACAGGCCTCCTCTCTGTGAGAGGGAGTGGGCTGTAATCCACCACGCAGGCCCAGTGCGGGTTGGTAGATGTCAGATGTCTTCGAATATTTGGTTCTAAGACATGCTTGTTTCCTCACGATGTTTTCCTTCACCGTTTTGAGAGCAGTGGTGATGAAATTATTTACACAAAGTAAAGCGCCTGCTTGGGTTCGAACCCACGACCTACAACTCGTAAGTCGGGGCCGTTACCACTGGGCCACCACTGCTCTGTAAGTTTAATCATAAAAGTCAACAATACAACTCTCTAAGTTCATGTAACTGTATTGAATGACTAATTCATGAAATCATGACATTTGACACCTTTGCTAACTTAAGGAGTTGTATTGCTAATTCTAATGATTATAATTCTGTAAAGCCATATTTGTTACGGTCGCGAATCATATTTTAATCAACATACAACCTGACACTAAGCTGCAAATTGCAGAAAACGAAAGAAAATTCGAATTTCGCGGGCTACCTTAGCGCATCCCCCGTATGAATAGTTAAGCGGATTAGGTTACTAAATATACGTCGTCTATTGTTTTTTTTTGCGACTACAAAGTTACTGATGCAGTTCATATGTCTAGAAAACGGGACTGAAATTGCGGTATATTTTAATTTTTACTTGCTTTATAGGCTAAACACTAATTGTGTTCAAAATTTGATGCGTGTATGTCTGCTTGAAATACCTTAGAATTTTGATGATCGGTGAGTATGTCAGTGATAAAATGAAGGAACTTTGACCCGCAATAGTTCTTAAAATACAGGTTCAAATTGGATGTAATTTAGGAATATACCTAGTTATAATATAGCCCTCTTGGGCACTCAAAATTCAGGCTTCTAACTTTATCCACAACGAAGTTACAGGAGGACGAAAATGTCCTGAATGGCTTCGAGAAAAGATGATACGGCTGTGCCTTTGGGTTTGTTTTGCTTGACTTGGCGGGGGCACTGCCGTGCCTCCCGATAGTATCGTGTAAATCAGCTAAACAATTCCGTTTAATCTGTTTCATTTTGACAGTTCAACAATATTCATTGCGTTATTTATGTTGCTGAGCAGAATTTATTTTCGAACTTTTGAAGCAATGGATTAGCAATCTGTTTCAAAGCGATTCAAATTCTGGTTGATCGTGTATCACGTAATTAGGGTACAGGTTTTACGGTGCAATGCAATGATCGAGATCCAGACTAAGAAACCTCCTCTCAATTCTTGCCGTGTCCAAGACATATGTACAAGGCATTCTGATTCTTACTCATCATGACCGTAGGTACTGTTTTGTATACAGTGATATCTTCTCAAGATGTTGGTCTAAGCTTCGCTATATTATGGAACAAAGATTTCTTATCGATGTATTGAGGGTGATTGTGCTTTTTTTTTATTTCTAACAATTCCTCTTTGTCTAAGGGCTTCAGTAAGCCACTCGTGTGGCTACAACCTCCAGTTCCCACCGTGGTTTCAGTTCGGAGCCGCATCAGCAGCTTATCAAGTGGAAGGTGCCTGGAATGTTAGCGGTAAGTGTACCAGCTCGTCGTACACATTGACACATTAAGGATGCGCTATAGTCCGAACTAGTTGGTGGCGTTACTAATATGCATACTAATAAGTCTAATTACTTATTCATTCAGTTTTCTTTATTTAGTATTTATTTATCTAGTTATTAATTACGATTATTTATAACGAAAACGAGCGCGTAAAATTTCATGAAGCAGATCGAGAATCAGAGCTTTGAGCGTATATATATACAACTCAAACCAAAATTATTTGAATTTTTGAATAAATTATCTATCCCTGTACGGTTTCTATTTTGCCAATTTCAAAGAAAGAAAGAGAAAGGGTATGCTGAGAAGATTTGGTCAAGTTGAGAGGATGAATGAAAGGCGACTAACAAAATGTATTTACAAGGCAGATGTGACTGGAAACGCATACTGAGCTTATTGGTGATGTTCTTCAGAAAAGACAGGTGCGTAGTACTCGCAACCGGCGAGCGTGTATGACCAGATGTATGAACGTAAACGAGGCCAAAGGAGTATGTAAGGATTGTAGCAGGTGGCGTTCTGTAGTTCCTGCCTACCCCTATGGGAAGAAGGCGTGACCGCGTGAGTTTATGTATGAATGTATGTATCTTCTGGTAATAATAAGGCCTTGTTTTCCAGACAAAGGTGAAAGCAAATGGGACCGTCTAACTCACCGGTATCCTGAAGTGTCATCAGACCACACTAATGGCGATGATGCTTGCAAGTCTTACTATCTATGGAAGAGAGACGTTGAGATGGCTGAAGAACTGGGCTTGCAGTTTTACAGGTAGGCTATTTTATGTAAACAAGCTACTGCCCCGCTGGTCTCGTGGTTGCAAGCGCGACTGCTGAACGTGGGGCCTTTTTTTTTTTTTTCGTTCTTCCGTTCTGGGCGGAACGGAAGGGCGTGTCAGACTCTTACTGACTAAAACCCACCCGTGTTCCTTCCCTTGCCTTGCCAGGGGCCACGGTTTCCCCTTGGGACTACCCGCAACCCCGGCAGGCATCGGTCCTAGCGGACCCCATCAGTTTTGCTGACATCTCTTTGAGGCGCGCGTGGAACACGACGCGCCGTCGATCCGGGCCTGGTCCTTATTGGACGGCGAGCTGCCCGTTGCTCTCCGTCCGCAGGCCCGCGCCTACGGTGGCCGGAAATCTGCTAACAATTCCGAACGTGGGGTCCTGGGTTGCATTCCCAGGTCGGCAAAGTGTTATTGGGTTTTCCCATGAGGAATTTCTTAGTAACAGCCCGGAGTTTGGAAATTGGCGGTGTGAGACCCTCGTGCCTTGGAAAGCACGTTAAGCCGTTGGTCCTGCGCCTGATCTCTCTCCGGTCGTGTCAGATGCCGTCCCATCGGGCTATGAGAGTGAGGGAAGAGAGAGTGCACCTGTGTCAGCGCACACACTTGTGCACTATAATATATCCCGCGCCGAAGGCTAGTCTCCGTTGAGATTGGCCGCCGTGGCCGAAATACTGTCTGGAGGACTATAAACAAGCTATGTTTCTGTTAACATGAACGAACCCATTAGCTTATCAATCGTAGGTATCTTTAATTACTTACCTATGTATTAGGTACTTTTCGCATGTGATGCGGAAGAATGAAGAAAACGTGATGAGGAAAGTTTAGAGTATGAATGTCGATGGCTTTAAGAGTAGGGGAAGAAACGATGGATTGACTAGTGTGTAAAAGATAAAAGGAAGGGGGTGACTATCGAGGTGATGACTAATAGAGACTATGGAAGAAACAGACATGTTACAACGACCACAAATAAGGTCAGGAGAATGATGATGATGATGGAGTACCTGCAGCTATCCTGTACTTTTAAATTCACTTGCGATTAAAATGTAAGTACGTGATCACGTGTATGCTCTTGTCGAATCCAGACTTCGATATAGTATACAGTTCTGGGGGAAAAGCCACGGTTATAATTCTCAGCGAGCCTTCGTTCTCCAAAAAAGAGCAATACGTACCATTGTCAGAATTACACAAAGAGACAGCTGTCGATCTCATTTTCAGTGCTTAAATATTCTAACTGTGCCTAGCTTATACATACTTGTGTTGTTAGTTAATTTTAAAAATATGTCCACGAATTCGAGTCGGGGGAAGAAAGAATAGTCAGGGAAAACACTCGAAGAAAGGACTTTAAAAATAAAGTTGTACCTAATTTCAATATCATCAAGCATAGCCCTCATTATCAAGCTGTACAAATATTTAATAGACTGCCGGCGGATTTAAAAATTTTGTTATACACTAGCTCGTTTAAGGCTAAGCTCAAAGCATTTCTGTTAAAGAAAAACTTGTACTCAATGGACGAACTGTAATTTATTTATTTATTTATTTATTTAATTTAATGCACAATGTACACAACCAATTTTACACGCTAAGCTTAAACTAGTGAGTACATGACCCTGTTAGGGCGCAGCAAGATAACTTAAACTAATATTGCAGAAGAGGTATCTAGATTTATCCAATTACATAAATATCATTAGGAATTAAATATTAAATTAATTAAATTTATATCTAACATTTCACTTCATATACTTAATAACAATTGTCTGAGTGTGTTAAAGTTTAAATTAATTAATGAAAATTAGTTAAATAAACCAAACATAACTTGATTATTAATAAATATAAAATCATAAATATATCATCACTATGTCAAATCAAATTAATAAAATCACAAATATAATGTCAACATGATAAAAATAAGAATATAACAAAAATACACCATTCAATATTTAAAATGTCGTGCCAAAATTTTATAGAATGTCAAAAATTAAAATCATTCACCAATTTAATAAACGAAAACATGTCATATAAATAACAAATAATCACAAATAGTATTTACATACAAAAGAAAAGCTATCGAATCGTCATAAAAAATCTCCACCACACCACTCCTCATGATGCCATTGTGGAAGAAATTGAAAAAACAGGCAATAAAATAAGAGGTGAAATCATCAATTGCAGATATGGTCCTGACAAGAAACCTACTTCTACATTTTTCATAAATCTAGAACCTAGTCCATGTAACAAATCAATTAAAGATTTGCAATACATCTTTCACCAACGTGTTAAAATTGAGGATCCACGTAAATCTAGAACAATAGTACAATGCCAGAGATGTCAGCAATATGGTCATTCAAAAAATAATTGTATGCGGCCATTTAGGTGTGTCAAATGTGGTGAAGGACATAAAACAGCAGAGTGCCCAAAGAAAGACCGCAACACCCCTGCTAAGTGTGCTTTATGTTCATGCGACCATCCCGCAAACTACAAAGGGTGCCAGGTCTATAAAGAGATCCTGGCTAGAAAAACTACCAGACCAGTTCCCAATCACTCAGGAAATAGCGAGCATAAAAGTACAACATCCCCAGTTGAATACAACAATAGACCAAAACAGCCCGTATCAACAATTAAATGTGATAATAGATCTTACTCTCATGTTACCTCCAATCGTCGCAATACCGATCAAGCAGATGATTCAGATCCTCTACTTTCTCAACAATCTTCAATCGAGGCTATTTTAACAAAACAATCTGAGAAGATAGATTCACTCCTTCAACAAATAGGTACATTGATAAACCTATTGACAACCGTAATAGCCAAAATGAACTCAAAATGACATCCTTGCGCATCGCAACTTGGAACATAAACGGATTGTCACCCAACACACTGGAACTTGAAGCGATACTTTACAAAAATAAACTAGATATAATGCTTATATCAGAATCTCATGCAACAACAAGAAGCTCGTTTCGCATAAGGGGCTATAACATCTATGCTACACCTCATCCCGACGGCGGTGCTCACGCAGGAACAGCCCTCGTCATAAAATCTAACATAAAGCACTCCATTTTGGAAGCACACTCAATGGCTTATCTGCAGGCCACCACAGTCAGGTTAGAGGATCGAGCAGGTCCAATCATCGTGTCAGCAATCTACTGTCCCCCAAAGCACAAAATAAGCGAAGAAATGTTCACAACTTATTTCCAGACTCTTGGTCATCGGTTTATTGCTGGGGGAGATTGGAACGCTAAGCACACATTTTGGGGCTCACGATGCACGGTAACCAGAGGTCGAGCACTGAAAAACTCAGTGGATAAAAATAAATTGAAATCCTGGTCAGATGGTAATCCCACCTACTGGCCTTCTGATCCAAAGAAAGTTCCCGATCTCTTGGACTTTTTTATTTCTAACGGAATGAGTAATCAACACTTGTTTGTTGAGTCATGCCTGGACGGATCATCTGATCACACTCCTGTGATACTTAACATTAGCAGCAACATTATCACCACAGGCGAACATGAATCCCTGCATAATTTCAAAACAGACTGGGAAGGTTTTAGAGGTTACCTTGAAGAAAACTTAAACCTAAAAATAGCACTTAAGTCACCAGATGACATCGAGAATGCATGCAAACATATCACCAACTTGATCCAAGTGGCTTGTTGGACCAATACACCTGAGCTAAAAATGTCATGCAAACTTCCGTCACAACCTCTTGTCATTAAACATAAAATCGAAGAAAAACGTCACCTCAGAAGAGCTTGGCACCTTTCTCATCATCCGTCAGACAAGACTAAATTTAATCGTGCCTCGAAGGAACTAAAAGTCATGCTAAAGGATACCGCAAATATTTCACTGCAAAAGCAAATTTCAACATTGTCTGCTTCGGATCAAGGTGAATATTCTTTGTGGAAGGCCGTTAAAAATCTCGACAGATCACAAAACCACAATCCGCCCATCAGATCACGCACATCTTTGGCCAGAACAGACAAAGAAAAGGCCGAGGCCTTTGGTTTACATTTGGCAAGCGTCTTCAAACCCAATGAGGGGCTAAACCAACAAGAAGTTGAAGATATACTGGATCAGGACTTTCAATTGTGTTTGCCTATTAGACCAACATCACCCAAAGAAATCGCGATGGAAATCAGATCGTTGAATCCAAGGAAAGCACCTGGGTTTGATTTAATCACGCCTAGGGTTCTTAAGGAGCTCCCCAGAAAAGCAGTTACATTCCTGACTAGTCTGTTTAACGGAATATTCAGAACGGGCTATGTTCCCAAACTATGGAAAATCTCCATAATAATTATGCTCCTTAAACCTGGTAAACCAGCGCACGATGTCACATCATACCGACCTATAAGTCTCACACCAGTGTTGTCGAAACTCTGGGAAAGAATTTTCTTGTCCCGACTCAGAGTATTCATGGATGAGTGTGACCTGATCCCTGTACACCAGTTTGGATTTAGAAAGTCACATTCAACTACCGAACAGGTCCACCGAGTCTACCACGCAATACGTCAGGGTTTCGAGAAGATGGAATACACCTCTGCGGCATTTCTAGACGTGCAACAGGCCTTTGATCGTGTCTGGCACAAGGGCTTACTGTGCAAAGTAAAGCAAACGCTTCCCCACTCAGTGTTTCCCATCATAGCTTCGTATTTAGATGGCAGACAATTCCAAGTGAAACAAGGAGACGAAAGATCTAGTCTGTATAATATCGAAGCTGGAGTCCCACAGGGATCGGTTCTGGGACCCGTTTTATATAATATTTTCACATATGATCTTCCAACTACAGAAGATGTAACGGTAGCAACATACGCAGATGACGTTGCTTACCTGGCAAGCGCCAAAGATCCGGATATCGCCAGTAACAAACTGCAAATAGTACTGGATAAAATGGATACCTGGCTGCAAAAGTGGCGTATTTGCGCCAGTGCTCAAAAATCAAATCACATTACCTTCACTTTGAGAAGAGGTGACTGTCCTGCAGTAACACTGGGCGATAAAACTCTACCACACACAGATTGTGTTAAGTATCTCGGTTTTTGCCTGGACAAAAGGCTCACCTGGAAGACGCATATAAAACAAAAAAGAGAACAACTAAACACTAAATACAAAAACTTGTATTGGTTGATGGGTCGTAACTCAGTCTTATCCTTGGACAACAAACTTCTGCTGTACAATTCACTATTAAAACCTACATGGTCATACGGCATCCAACTCTGGGGAGTGGCCAGCAAAAGTAACATAATGTGCCTCCAAAGAGCTCAAAACGCCATCTTGAGGAATATTGTCAATGCACCATGGTTCACACGGAATGAAGAAATCCATGATTATCTCAACACTCCTACTATTCTTGAGGAAATTAATAGACATAAAAAGCGTTATGCTGATCGTCTAGCCATCCACCCAAATCCTCTGGCTGTGAAATTGCTGGACAGCAGCGAAACTGTCAATAGACTTAAGAGAGGTCAAGTAATCTAAAGAGGTAGCAGTGGCAGTGGCCCCTGTACCTGAAACGCCAACTCTCACGCAACCAAACTGATAATAGTCCAGAAAGGACTGATGGCAGTTATTTATATGGGAAAAAAAAAAAAAAAAAAAAAAAAAAAAAATACATACAAAAGAACCTATAATAAAATGAACACAATCATGATATATATTTTTTAATTCTATTTTAACATTTTATCTTCCATAAATTCTTTAATACTATAATAGCACTTTTCCAAGAGAAATGACTTTAGCCTAGCTTTAAATACACATACTGTTCTCGTGGACCGTATATTTTCAGGTAATTTATTATATATCTGTATACTACGATATTCTGGGCTATTTTTATACATTTGTAGTCGAGGTGCGGGTAGTATTAACTTAGTTTTACGGCGCTCGTTTTTATCAAAATTAAACAGTTTTATGTTTTTCTCAATTCGACACGTATATTTTTTTAATATTCCAATTTTCTATTTGCTATTTATTATTCTTGACTTTTGTAAACATGTTTTTATTTTTATTATTTTTTGTTATTGCTGCATGTTTTTTTTTTAGATTTTATGTTAATATTAATATTAATTCCTTTATTTCATATTTAGACATATTATTTACATTTTTAAATATTTTTATAAAAACTAAATAAAACAAAAACATTTAAAAATATAAAAAATAGTAGCCCACCGGTATCGGGAACAGGGTCCAAGCTACCGGTGGTCAGGGCTCCTGAGAGAGGAATCTCCTAACAATACGCGCCGTGTCCAGAAGTACCGCTTTCTGGATCAAGCCCTTGATCCAGCTGCCTAACGAGAGCCTCCTCAGGTGTTGGTCGAGGCTCTTGGCTATTATGCCATTGGCCGTCACGACTATCGGCACAATGACTGCTGTATCAATCACATCCCACATGTCAACAACCTCGCGAGCCAGATCAAGATACTTAATCTGTTTATCTTTTTCTGCTTTCACGAGGTTCTCGTCATGCGGGACCGCTATATCAATAATCATTGTGCGACGCTCTGATCGATCTATCACCACTATGTCTGGCTTATTGGCAACAATAGTCCTGTCAGTGATGATAGATCGATCCCAATACAACGTGATATTACCATTTTCGAGAACTGGGTCGGGCACATACCTATAGTATGGTACTTCCGATTCCACAAGATTGTATTTCAGAGCAAGTTGCTGGTGGATAATCCTGGCTACAAGGTTGTGTCTATGCAAGTAGTCTCCGTTAGCCAGACGAGAACAGCCAGAAATAATGTGTCGGATTGATTCCCCCGGACGGTGGCATGCCCGACAGATGTCAACCGTGCCGTCCTTCACAATATATTTCCGGTAGTTGTTCGTCATCATAACTTCGTCCATAATTGCAAAGACAAAACCTTCGGTTTCCCCAAAGAGATCACCGAATCGCAGCCAAGATACGGACGCTAACAGGTCTACATCGGGCCCATGTAAGATCCGGTAAAAGCGTCCGTGAAGCTCTTTGCTCTGCCATACTTCCCTGCGGTCATTAGTATCTAATACGATAGGTTTGCGCCAGTTCTCGTTAGCCAGGGATAGCGGGGTAAGGCCTTTGTCCACTGAGACCACATCTCGGTGCATCCCCACGTCGGCCTCTAGGAAGTATTCCCTGAGACTGCATACCTCACGGTTGTGCAGGGTCTTAGCATTTAAGAAGCCTCGACCTCCGCACTTCCGCGGGATATACAGTCTCATCACCGATGAACGTGGGTGATGCATCCGATTTGCGGTCAGCAGTGTGCGGACCCTCCTATCCAGGGCGTCAAGTTCCGTCTGAGTCCATTTGAGTATGCCGAAAGAGTACATCAAAACCGGCATGACCCAACCGTTGAAGGCGCGCACCTTGTTTCCGCCTGATAAAAGACTATTTAATACTTTATTCAGGCGGCCAAAGAAGCGCTCCTTCAACGATTGCTTCATGTCAGTAACATTGATGCCCAACGCTTCCGACATACCCAAATACTTGTAGGTTTCGGATGAGGAGAGGGCTCTAAGGTTTATGGAATCCGAGAGTTGGGTTCCCACGGATTCCACAATCTCCCCTCGCTTTACATGCATGACCGCACATTTGTCCACACCAAATTCCATCCTGATGGCGCTACTGAAAGTTTCAGTTATTTTCAGTAGCTCCATCAGTTGCAAATTGTTGGGGGCAAAGAGTTTCAGGTCATCCATGTAAAGGAGGTGAGATATAACCTGACCACCTCTCCTCAGTCGATACCCCAGCCCTGAATCCTCCAGCAGTGTGCTTAGAGGGTTCAAGGCTAGGCAGAACCAAAGTGGACTCAAACTGTCACCCTGAAATATACCTCGCTCGATCCTTATCGGCTCGCTATTCCTCTGGATATGTCGACATCCTGGATAGCGAAGAACCGTCCTCCATTGCCCCATACATGACATCAGGAAGGTGCGTAGAGTTGCATCTATTTTATACAACTCCAGCACCCTAATGAGCCATGTATGTGGCACCGAGTCATAGGCCTTCTTATAGTCTATCCAACATGTCGACAGACCCTTTTGGGAACGACGAACCTGCTGGCTAATGGCCATATCGATGAGGAGCAGCTCCTTAGTGCCGCGGGACCCGTTCCTACATCCATTTTGAGAGGCAGACATGATGGAGTGCGTGTCTATATGTTTGTTAATTTTAACTCTCAAAATGGATGTAAAAACTTTATAGACCGTTGGTAGACAAGTAATTGGTCTATAGTTTTTGGGTTCCGCAGTACTACCTGATTTATGGAGCAGGTGAGTTATTCCAGTCGTTAGGAATTGGGGCAGCGACCCTGACTCTAAGGCTGACTGGAACTGGGATGCCAAGCGGGCGTGCGACCTTTGGAACCATTTTATCCAAAAGTTGTGCAGCCCGTCCGGTCCTGGAGATTTCCAGTTAGGCAACGGACGGACTGCACGAGCTACATCTTGGGGGCTGATGGTAAGTGCCCCCATTTCTGGTATTTGCTCGCACGCTCGCTCGATCTCCCTGGTCCAATCTCCTTCGGTGTGATTGACAGGCGCCGACCAGATACTTCGCCAGAACGAACACATGGCGTCATCATCCGGCAGGCGCGTGTCAATCACACCTTGATCCGGTCGCTCCCAAGCCCTGTAAACCCACCTTTCATCGCTCTGGAATGTGCGGTTCTGAGTGTACCGGTCCACTCTCCGCCTATACCGTCGAATACGGTTTGCCCATGCACAGATCTTCTGCTTCAGGAAGTCGATACGCTCTGTGACGCAGGTCAAATAATCTCGAGAACTAATATCAGTCCCCGAGAACGCCCGCCTCACAAAGCGCATCACTCTAGGGCGAGTATTGCCCTCCCTGAAGCAGATTAGCTTGCCGATGAGTACTCTAGCCTCACCGATACGACGCTCAATCCTGCACTGCCAAGCTGGTACAGCTGGTTTTGGTCGTGGAGCTCTGTCACTGTTGGCGAAGTGAACATGAGCTACACGACATGCCGCTACAGCTGCGCAGTACAAGATCGAGTGGGTATCGGCGAGGTCTTTACTGCTGTCAAAACAACTTGACAGCAGCGAGTCTAGAGTACACACCAACGCCTTGTTTTTCTTATGCATGGGCAAGCGAGGTAAACGTGGTCTAAGTCCAGGCGGAGTGGAGCGGTACTCCCGGAAAGCATCCTCCAAAGCGTTCCTCAATTGTGCATTGCATTGCGAACTCACGGATATAACCCCGTCATTATCTTCTTCACCAACGTGGTCGGGTCGCGGTGAAGCATTGGGTGAATTTTGTAGTTGCACCGCGGCCAGTGGCGAAGCAGGCGTAACACGGTTATTCCGTGATTCGAGGCGTAGTCGATCAAGTACGGCGTCATCCAGCATATGGTTACGCTGGATGACCCGCACCTGATCCGACAGTCGTTGGGCCGACACGTTGACAGCTGGTTCAAGCACCTGGAACAGAGAGAGCATTCGACCACGGTACGCAGTCAAGTTACTTCCCCCCTCTGTAGCCCCAAAGTATGCGCGCATGACATTTTCGTTGACAGTTTGTGTCCACCTCATGCGCCGCACACTTCCACCGGGAGCGGGGACCCTATCAGAGGCCGGTGGGCCTCGGAGTCCTAAGCTGGCCGGTGGTCGGCCTCTTCCGCGCCGACGTGCTGGTGGTGGTGTCGTCGGCGGCGAGAAGTATTCGTCGCTCGAGCTCGACGCAACTGCAGCGGCCGGTATCACTGGACTCACGTCTGGAGCAGGGTCCGGCAACTGCGAGGCGGAGCTGAGCGACGAACCCGAAGATGTTGGATGTGTGTCGTTAAGTAGTCGTGCCCGACTTCGCGTCAGCATTTCACAATTCTCCGTGTAATTAATATTAATATTAATTATTATTATGATGTACCTATGTAATGTAATATATCAAACACAATATAAATTGTTCCTGATAAATAAATAAATAATAAATATGTGTATCATGACGCGAGCCAGTTGAATTGAACTACTGCGGTTTCGCTGCTACGGTTTAGCGGCGGAGGTGTGCTACCGGGGTAAAAGGTTTAAAATAAAGTAATATTCTTGTTACTTTAAATAAATTCCAGTGTATCACTTAAGTATCGAATACCTGTTAATCTAATCACTAACGTACTTTTAAACATGCCATACCAGGCATGTAGGAGTACGTATACAGGTAATGAGGAACAAGGTGTAAAGTTCACTCATTCTCTTTAGAAAAGAGAGGATCTTCCGACCAGACGGGTGCTAAGTCTGGTGAGCTACTACCCGACGTTTGATATCGGGACGTTGTATATGTACTGGTCGTGCGGTAAACGCCGCTTGCGCGATGCAGAATTTTGCGTGACGTAAATTACGCCGCCACACACGTTCCTTCATCTATGAAAAAAACTCGCATCGGCTTCACAGAATAGAGATAGTACCATCAACCATTCGCCGCTGAAGCATAGATGATAGACATTTACCCCTTTATTCATAAGCGTTGCTTAAAGTTAAGTAATGATTAGCGACTGTTTAATCATACATTTTTGACGTTTGATCGTCACTTAACTTACGCAACGATTATAAATAAACTCCTTAAAAGTTTGTCCTCTTTTCTAGGTTCTCAATATCCTGGCCGCGTCTCCTGCCAACCGGTTTCGCCAACAACATCAGTGAGGATGGCAAGAACTACTACAACAACCTGATCGACGGTCTACTGGAGAAGGGCATCGAGCCAATCGTCACTATATACCACTGGGAAATGCCGCAAATACTTCAAGATCTTGGTTAGTTATGGAATATAGTAAGTACTAAAGGCGCTGCCCCACAGCAGCTTTGCTACGCACGAATGCGTAGCTCGCAAACAAAATGAGTCGAGCAGCTAACGTGGCAAATCTATCCGTGCACATTTTATGTAGCAGGAGGCGGTCTACTTCATGACGGTCTCTTGATACATACATCATAAGGTGTCGTGAACTCGTGACCAATGTTCGGAATCGAGAGAGCTAAAAATTATAAATAAACTAATGGCCGATTTTCAGATAAGTTTTATCTTTGACGTTTTGACAGCTTTTGATTCCTGAGATAAAATTTAAGTATCTGACGATTGATAATCCACCAAAGCGGAGATGTGCGGAGCTGCGTACTGGCTAGGCTGGAGCGTAGATGTATGTTGACTAGAGCGGTACTGAGCTACGTGCACCGAGCAATGCATGTTAGCGAAATTAAGGCGCCACCGCGCCGCTCACAATAATTTTATTATGTCTTCGCGTCGCCCGCCGCTGCGAGCCGCCGCGCCGCCGTCGCCGTCGCCAGCTTGCGAGGAACAGCTTACATTTCCGCTTTGTAGGTACCGCCGCCCAGCTCAATCTCGGCGTCGCACAGCTCACACTTCCGCTTCGACAAATATGATACATCTTCGCTCAGTGGTCTCCACTGAAGCTGAGTGTAGACGAGATGTGTGAATAACAAAATTCTATTGGTTGTTTTAAACACATCTCCTCTCGTCTCGTCGCCGCTTTGGTGGAGTCCGGGCCTAAGACTCGAAAAAGGCACAGGAAAGTAAGTATAAAGGTAATTTGCTTTGCATTTTTGACAGTTTAAGTTCACCTTGCAAGAATTAATTACCTACGTAATGTTTGTGCTAATCTACATAATAACTATGCCTACGAAACAGTTTATAACATACATAATGTCCTCATTAATTTTACAATTAATGTGAATGTTTGTTAATTAAGTTTTTTTGTTACTCAATCATCGTCAAGGGCTGAACAAATTTTATTGTGGCACACATATGGTGAACAACGCGACTAGTGGTGGCCCAGTGGTAACAGCCGCGACTTACGAGTTGTAGGTAAGTTCGAACCCAGACAGGCACTTTACTTTGTGTAAATTATTTAATCACCACTGCTCTCAAAACGGTGAAGGAAAACATCGTGAGGAAACCTGCATGTCCGAGAGCCAAAAATTCGAAGACATGTGACATCTATCTACCCGCACTGGGCCCGCGTGGTGGATTACGGCCCACGACCTCTCACAGAGAGGAGGCTGAGTGAATCTTCTGTACTTATCTGTGGTTATGTACTTATGTGGGTGTATGGTATGTTCCAAAAGTATCAGATGAAAGTGTAAAAAGAAACTATTCAGGTTAATTTATTACACAATCGCTCACAAAGGGTTTAGGGTATTATTAGTAACACATTCATTTGCAATTAGATGGTTTTATCATTATATCTCACGACTTTTTCTAACAATTATTATTGTTTTTTTTTAAGCTTGAAAATTGAGGTTATAAAATTAACACTTTTTGGGAAAACTGAACGAGGCACTATAGAAGTTTTATCATAATGACGTCTATGGGCGTTTAGTGTCCCGGAAAGTGTTAACCTAAACATTTTCAAAGTGTTTTAAAGTTAGAATTTCCGGTTTAGGTATTTAAACATGTGGCTTCCCTGATTCCTCATTAACGGCATAACTATATAAATGTCTATTAAATGCTCCCAAATTACGATGATTAATTATTGCACGACTCTTAATGCGAAGCATTAGTGTGCTCTACGATCGAAAAATTATTTTTGCCCCATTTCTGTACCTAACTGTTTTTATTGTTACACTCCTGCTAGTACACAGAACCTACTTAATTTATATACCATTGTATAGATGATTAAATGGAGATTAATACTGTACTTTTTAACAATTGATTTAATGCAGCAGAAATGGAAAAAGCATCAAAATAGTTGAAAAAAAATTCCTGTCCGTCAATTTATGAACCCTGAAAACATAGTAGCTTGCGATAAAATCAATTAATTGAGTAATTTTTTTTTTTATACATTTGTTTCAGCCGTAGAAGGAACCCTATTGAAAATGGCTCTTTTATTCAAAGTAGTTTAATTATCTATCTATACTTATAATAAAACAGTAGAATCCGGTGTCTGTCTGTTTGTTTGTTCGCGCACATCTCTGGAACTATCGAACGGATTTTCATGTAGTTTTCACAGGTAAACAGAGATTAATTTGGAAGAGAATAGGCTTTGTTTCATTAAAATCGGAAGTTGCAAAAAAAAAGTTATCGTCATACAAGACGGTATTCTGTTCACTACACGTTGTCACAATTTCTGAGAGCAACCTAAAAAAAGTACTAGGCTTTCATAAATTCAAGATAGTATTACAATCATTAGTTTATCCCACTAATAGTTTGGATGAAATATGGCGCACAAATAGTTTTTAACTAACAAAAAGTACTAGGCTTGCATGAATTCACGTTTAGTTTATTTGAGTACATAAAAGAAAATTTTGGAAATTCCACCGGAAAAGTCGGAAATACACCCGGGCGACGCCGGGCACGAACGAGGCGGTATTTTTTGCGGTACGATAACGTGGACGAAGTCGCGGGCAACAACTAGTAATTAATAAAATACTAACTAAAATATAATATCTTTATCTAAATATTTCCAACCTTTGACTTGATGTTGCCTAGCAACCGCCAAGTAAATATCTTTGTCAGTCTTTGACATAACGACTTCATGAAAAGTTATAAATTGTTGTTCATTTTTGTTAGAAACTATGTTTTGAAATTCTTTTTCGTTTTTGTATGAGGCGTGCACTTTTGGATTTTCCAAACTATTTTATTGTATCTTGCATACTTCCTTATGTCAAGGAAGTATGCAAGATAAAATAAAATCCTTTTATTATTTGACATTATATACCTTCAATATATAGATTAATCTTTTTTCAATTGTATTTTGTTACAGCTGTAGCTACAATTATGCATTTGGTTTAAATAGATTTTTATTATTTTATTTATCTTTTATTTACTAGCTGCCCGCCCCGGCTTCGCACGGGTAGCACTAAGTACTTATATACAGCTACCTACCCTACCTTACCTTGACCTACCTATTCTAAGAACCTTCTCCTTACTATAACAAACACAACAATAAAAGAATTAGCGAAATTGGTCCAGCCGTTCACGCGTGATGCCGTGACCAAGGAAATAGGGATTCATTTTTATATATATAGATATGGGTAAGTAGATTATTTTCCTCTAGATTTTGTGAATGTGAGAACGTTGTAGGCTGTTAAGCCTACAACGTTCTCACATACGACTAATACGACTGTATATCTGTGGTCTATTTTCTATTTTGCTAAGTATCTGGTACTTTTTGATAGGCCTTCACTGTCCTCTCATACCTATTATCACTGTAATTTAAAAACCATTTATTTTTAAAAGAGTAACCGTGGAGTTTCTTACCGGCTCTCCTCCATAGGAAACGACCATTTGGAACCGTGCACCTAGCTTCTGACGTTTCATAAGTGCCCTTGTTGGTTTATGTGAAATAAAATATTTTGAATTTGAATTTGAAACCCGGAAGCACTCAATTTGTAAGTGGCACTACAAAATTGAGGATTAGATTTCTAGAGCAGTGGTGGCCCAGTAGTAACGGCCGTGACTTACGAGTTGTAGCTCATAGGTTCCCTCAGCCAGGCGCTATACTTTGTGTAAATTATTTCATCATCACTGCTCTCATGAAGGAAAACATTGCGAGGAGCATATCCTAAAATAGAACCAAACAGTGCGTTCTACGAATCCCCACTGGTTCCGCGTGGTAGTTTACGGCCCGCTCCCTCTCACCGAGAGGAGGCCTGTGCCCCAGCTGACGAAACCGAAAATCTTATTACAATCGTCTCTTAATCTGATTACTGTATTTAATTTAAGGCATGTTTGTTTATTTAATTTATTCTATAAGTACTTGCATGACACTCAGTACCTGTTGTATGCCATTATACCTAGAGGAACCTGGCTCCTAAAACACAGGCTTTTGGCCTAGTTTAGGAGACATCAGTTCGCCTTTTAATGTGACTCTTGTGTACAATATTGCTAAAATCCTTTGTGTACTTATGTATGTTTATTGAAAGTGTACAAATAAATATTTTATTATTATATTATTATTAGCTGTGAGATCATTATAGGCTAATTATGCTGTACCACAAATTGGCGTCCATAGTTACGTTTTCCGATCCATTTGTTTACATTTTCATCAGATACTTTCAGAACAGACTATAGTATACTTTGGGGAGAACAGGCGTGATGTAATGTTAAATGATATGTGTGTGTAAATAATACGAAAAAATAATTTAAATCCGCCTAAAAACTGATCATTTAAATTCCAGGTGGCTGGGCCAACCCTCAAATCTCCGACTGGTTTGCTGACTACGCGAGGATCGTATACACCCTCTACGGTGACCGGGTGAAGACCTGGATCACCATCAATGAGCCTCTGGTGGAATGTGACTGGTACTACGGCCAGGGCCTCCTGGCTCCTGGGTTGGACTATTTCGTGGGGCCATACATTTGTAATAAGAACCTGCTGCTGGCACACGCGAAGGCTTATCATATTTATGATCAGGAGTTCCGGTATAAATGTAATGGTATGTGGTTTCATTTTAATTTACTGAATAGAGTGTGGCACTATCTACATCGCCACATGCGAACTACGCATCAAAGACCTGACGTCACATAAAATCCTGCAACGCGCAATTAGAGTTTACCGCGCGAACGACATATATAAGACTATCCGACATCAACCATCGGGCAATTGGCCGCCAACACGATACCCGTCTGGTCGGAGGATCCTCCCTTTTCTATAGAGGATGAGTGAACTTTACACCCTGTTCCTCATGCGTCAAAGCGTGATGTTATGTTATACAAGACTCTTTGAAAAAGACCACCATCTGTCCTCACAAAAAATTGAGGGCTTGTCACTAAACTTTTATCCTCTTTTCAGGAAAAGTGTCAATAGCGAACCACTTGTTATGGCTGAAGCCATACTCACCGGATGATGAAGCGCTGACGGAAGCAGCCAGAGAATTTATAGTAAGTGTGTTTTGTCTTTACCATATTTGTAAACCAATATTAACATAGACGGGGCTCGTGGACATAACCGCCTCTGTGGTCTAGTGGTTCGATTCCCAGTGGGGGCTAAAGAGTATTTATTGGGACTCCCACCTGAAGATAATTAACTTAAAGCAAAGTATGATGTTCTGCTTATAGTATGCAATACTGCAATAACATACACGCGGGGGTGAATTTTTCGTGGTATACATTTTAACATCCTTCCTTGTCCATACCCTACAAGTTAAATTAAAAAAAATTGCTGTTTTAAATTAATGCAAAATTAGCCTAAAATACGGCGTAAATTCGCGGGACTACTAATGTTTAGCCGACGTTGAGTAGCGGTTTCAAGTTCATAACAAAGTGTTTCGGAATTTAGATAGAGAATAAATAAATATGTAAATCCTTGTTATTCATTTAGACGGGCCGTTATACTCATCCCATATATTCAAAAGAGGGTGGATGGCCGCGCATGGTGGAAGAGACAGTCGCAAGGGTCAGCAAAGAACTGGGCTTCACAGAATCAAGGCTGCCGACCTTCACGCAAGAAGAGATTTGTCTGATTAGAGGTAAGACTTTGTTAGGAGAAAGTAATAAGTACGCGATCAGCACTTCTAAACCGCATTCAAGAGTTGTGGATCTCATAAAAAGGTTGATAAATGGAATGTAGAGGGAGGTGGAAGGGAGGAGAGGAACAGAGTAAGTCATTCTCCCACCCACCAGTTCACATGAAATACACTTTCAAGGTCAAACTTCTCGAAGGCCAAAGTCAAATTTAAAAAAAATGTTTTTAGGTTTATATCATTTTTTTTAAAGTAAGGAGTAGTGGACAAAGCCCTGCTTCGGTTTTTATTTTTGTCTGCAGTGTTTAAAGGAACCTAACAACACGAAGGAGTTATAGAACCTAACCTGTCCAAATCGGGGTGCCCCAAGTCCCGAGCTCGCTTCGCTCGCTCTTGCATCCTAAGTTTTTATTGCCTATTTACTAAATCGAGATGTGTCGGAACTTGGGGCACCCCGACTCAGACAGTTATGTTCGAAAGGGATGGCGAGGTCTCTGTTCGCTCGCTCACTAGGTTCGCTCTTGAGTCCATAAACAAGTAGACCAATTTTAAACTTACCTAAGAAAAACTTTTTGCATCTTTTAATGCGTCTCCGGCAAAATAAAAAGTTATGAAGGATTCAGCAGACCCTCTAAAACCCCCAAATAACCTCACAGTATTTCTAGCGAGGCGCCACGTTTATAAACTCAACCCTGAATAATTCTTGCTGATACATCCTTTTGAAGACTGTACGTAATGTATTATCTTATTTTTTACTAGAGCTTCTGCCCGCGACATCGTCCGCGTGGAATAGTTACTTTGGGCTAACGATAAAAAAACCCCCCAATTTTGAAACATTCTTCATTGGTACTCCGCTCCTATTGACCTATAGCCTTACTCGATAAATGGGCTATCTAACACTGAAATAATTCTTCAAATCGAACCAGTAGTTTCGGAGCCTATTCGGTACAAACCAACAAAAAAATCTTTCCTCTTTATAATATTAGTATAGATTTATGTTGTATCAACCTGTGTAATATAAACCTATTCTCCCTAGGCACCTACGATTTCTTCAGCATGAACCACTACTCCACCAGACTGGTGCGCAAACCCAGACCCTCGGAAGAAGTCCTGAGGTCAATCTTCACGTACATTGGAGACCTGGATGTTGTGCTGGATGCGGACCCCACCTGGTCTTACGGTTATAGTCAGTTTTTGGCGGTAAGTGGATGAAAATTCGTTGTTAAGACGCAGATACATGCCAGTGACTTTGAGTGGTTAGCTTGCGTGTTCTGTACTGAGCTCACGCAACGCGTCGTACGTCCAGCCAGTAATAGCACTCGCTCATCAAGGAGCGTTATCCCCAATTTGACGCATTATTAACTTATTATACATAAGACAAAAGGTATTTTAATAAAACACGTATACTAAAAGCTTAATATTCTAAATGGTGAAAGTTTCAGAAAAATACGCTTGATAGCTTTTGCGTAATTCTCAGTTTTTTATCCGCGTTAGACACAACTTTACAAATTAATTTCACAGTGTAATGTAAACATAATCAAAAAAATCGTATATTAAATTATAAAAAAAATGCTCTAATTTAACATATATTTTTTCCAAATCATTAACACTACTCGTTTAGACGTAATTTTCGGAATAAAATCATTAAAAATACCTTATCGTCGACTTAAGGAATTTTGGATGGGTGCATATACAATACACATACATAAACTCACTTCTCCTTCCCAGGGGGTAGGCAGAAACTATAGAACGTCACTTAATATGCTCCTTACATACGAGTACTCCTTTTGCTTCATTTACGTTCATACACGCACGCGGGTTACCACCTTTCTGAAGAACATTATACATAAACTATTGTGGTGGCATCTACATCGCCACATGCGAACTACGCATCAAAGACCTGACGTCACACAAATCCTGCATCGCGCAATTTGAGTTTACCGCGCTCACGACATATAGTGAAACCTGGATAACTGGGACATTAAAGGACCTGCAAATTTATCACATACCCAGTGTCTCAGATGTCGAGGTAAATTCTATAAATTTTACAGAGGGTTCCATTAATTGAGGTGAGAATAACGGTTGATTCAATTATAGAGGTGCGATTATATAATAAAATAACGTATTTTGAAGTAAAAAGAGTTAGTAAAAAACGGAAATATATCTGCATGAAATTCCGAGTTAGAGAGACAAAACGACGTTATCTCAGTTGCAGAGGTCAATAGCTATAAAATTCAAAGGAAACAATTAAGCAAAAGTATTCATTAAAATACAGTCTCAGTAAAAGAGTTAAAATACACTCGTTGTCTCAATTATAGAGGTAATTATCATGATTAAATCGAAAGAAATAATCCCAGATATAGTGGTTCGTTTTGTCCCACTAACAGAAGTAATTTAGAACAAAGGTGTTGCGACCACAGCATGAGTTTCAGCTATGGAGGTTTCTCGCTTATCCAGGCCCCACTTAACCAAGTTTTACTGTATTATATATATAACACTATCCGACATCAATCGTTGGGCAGTTGCCCGCCTGACACGACACCCGTCTGGTCGGAGGATCCTCCTTTTTCAATAGAGGATGAGTGCACTTTACACCCTGTTCTTCGTACCTCTAAACTACACACACAAACTAAACACATATTTTTATAACTGTACATAATTTAAATTCTAATTTCCAGATATACCCGCAAGGCCTACGGGAGCAGATGGCGTGGGTGAAACAGCAGTACGGAGACATTGAGATCTTCATCTCTGAGAATGGATACTCCACTAGTGGCTCTAACCTTACAGATGACGGCCGAATCTGTTTTGTCAGAGATTATTTAGAACAGGTAAATAAAATTGCTATTATTTTTACTTACTTTTTATTTTTATTTTGTCTCTTGTGTGCACCAAACAAACGTTATCTATCTACTTTGGTGATTTGTAAGAAACAGAAAGTAAGAAAATATGTTTATTTGGCACATGTCATAAGAACACATAATGTAGTTGATATTGTTGTTGGTGCATCAGTTATTATGGCGCATTAGTGCTTGTGGTAGTCGGTACTGTTGTTGGTGCATTCGATATTGGCGCATCGGTGTTTGTGGTAGTTGGTGCTACTGTTGTTGGTACATTAGATATTAGCGCATCGGTGTTTGTGAAAGTTGGTGCTACTGTTGTTGGTGCATCAGTTATTGGCGCATGTTACTTGTTGTAGTCGGTACTGTTGTTGGTGCATCAGATATTGGCGCATCGGTGTTTGTGATAGTTGGTGCTACTGTTGTTGGTGCATTCGATATTGGCGCATCGGTGTTTGTGGTAGTTGGTGCTACTGTTGTTGGTGCATTCGATATTAGCGCATTAGATATTAGCGCATCGGTGTTTGCGGTAGTTGGTGCTACTGTTGTTGGTGCATCAGTTATTGGCGCATCTTACTTGTAGTAGTCGGTACTGTTGTTGGTGCATCAGATATTGGCGCATCGGTGTTTGTGACAGTTGGTGCTACTGTTGTTGGTGCATCAGATATTGGCGCATCAGTGTTTGTGATAGTTAGTGCTACTGTTGTTGGTGCATCAGTTATTGGCGCATCTTACTTGTGGTAGTCGGTACTGTTGTTGGTGCATCAGATATTGGCGCATCGGTGTTTGTGATAGTTGGTGCTACTGTTGTTGGTGCATCAGTTATTGGCGCATCTTACTTGTGGTAGTCGGTACTATTGTTGGTGCATCAGATATTGGCGCATCGGTGTTTGTGATAGTTGGTGCATCGGTTATTGACGTATCAGTGCTTGTGGTAGTTGGTACTGTTGTTGGTATACCAGTTATTGGCGCAAAGGTGCTTGTGGTAATTGGCGCTACTGTGCCTGTGTGGTCTTCGTTATAGTACTTGAGCTGCACGCTAGTCGGAAGTCTTGTACTTGTGCATGTTATTGTTGTTTGGAAAGGTACTGATTGTATTTGGTCTTCTTGTGAAACATGTCCTTACGTAACTGAGGTTTACTGATCGACAGCCCCGACACACAAAACACTTCCGTGCGTTAGCTAAAAAATTGCAAAAAAAAAACCTTGATCACAACTTTATAAATCAGTGGTTTGTGTTTGATTATCATCTAAAAGAAAGAAACAAAAGAAAAACAATACGTTTATTTGCGGCACACATGACGCAAGGAAAGAAAAGAACACGAAAATAACAATTTGGGGGAAAATATGCGTCACATTCACGCAAAACGGCCATCGCTCAGCTTAATGCTGCGACCCTATGCGAGACAGAGCCCCAGCGCTGGTCTTCAGCGACAGCCGGCTTTGACGTGATGACGTCAACCGGTGCAGCATATTATAGTGAAATGCAGGCCAAGAGCTTCCCCGTTACAGGTAAATAAAATAGAAAAGTAGAAAAAAAAACATAATTTATACAAAATAAAATATTGAAAATGGCAACATATCGGTCGTCGTATTAAAAATAAGTGTCGACGTGTATCAAACGCATCGAACAAAAAAAAAATGAAACTTACCCATGAATACCGCACAAAACGTTACAAGCACTAGAACAAACAAAATCCTCCCCATTTGTACTTTTGTGAACTAATTTGTAAACACAGCCCTTCGCTGCTTTTAAAACTTTCAATGGTGAGGATTTTCTTGAATTACTATAATTGTATGTAGGATTTTCTTTTCTACCCATAAAATTAAATTAAATTGTTGAACTTAATAATGTGAGCAATACTAATGGAATAATGATCTTTGTGTTCTGATTACTTGTAATACGCGTAATTATTATGAACAATAGATTTTCATAATAACTATAAGTACAGCAAGTTGTTTCCAATCAAAGTTTTCATATAGGTACTTAAAGATTAGAATACCCCCCTCATACACCGGAGTAAGCTGATAAAAACAAGAATTTTACAGCATAATTATATTATGTTGATAATCAATTCAATAATTCACTTTTTATTCAGTTCATTCCGCATGCGCGCAAAATGGCCGCTCGTGTGGTGTTTGTGTGGTGTTTTGATTTCGATTTTATTTTGTTTTAGTTAATTTCGGTAGTCCTCAAGCCTTTGTGTAGTGTTTTCCCATGAGTAAATAACATCATAAGTTCGAATGTACATTCAGATTTGAGTATAGTGCAACGTAATAAAAACTGTGATCCAAATAAAGTGATCGTGATCGTCCGTGTTAAAACTTTTAATGGCGTGGTCAAACGTGGTGTTATTTTTGTTAAAAATAAACAATTATATCAGTTGAATCTCTGTTAGCTATTGTATAAATGGCAAACAAAAGAAAAAGTTCCGTCTCAAAACGTTTGTGTGTGAATTATTGAAGAGAACAATAGAAAAAACAGGTTCCGTTATCGGGCCGGCGGCCGTCGGAAGGTGACGTCATTGCGCCGGTAAGTAATAAAATAAGTTTTTATTTGAAAATAATGTAGGGAAACGTGTAGTTTTTTATGTAATTCTTTAACGTTAAATAATATATCAATTTAAAAAAATAATAATAATTGATAAAAATATTTTCAATATTTTTCAATTATTTTTTTCTTTACGGTAATGGGGAAAAAGCCCCCTCCTCGTGACTTTACATTAAAATTAAGAATATAATAGGAAAATAACATTTAGTTATCTAGTTTTATTGTGTTAGCTTATTTTATACCGATTCCAACTACGTAAGTATTATAAATAGCTCCCATACGAAACTTTAGAGATATAGTCGTTATAATCTCAAGTGGCAGGCTTCGTGGGGGGTCTCGGGACCACCCACGAAGAGTTTGACATGTCCGGAAGATCGCGCGCACGCGCGCTTGACGTATGAGCGGATAAAATAAAAACTCTTCTTCATAGATTAAGGAAACACCTAAAGCAAACGTTCAGACACTGATGCCCGGTTTCACTAAATCTAGGCGACGCCTAAAATAATCAATACGTAATTATAATAAAATCGTGGAGGAGTCAAAACTGTACATTGAATACTTTTGAAAAAAAGTAATTGTCGAAAATATAGATTTGAGAATTTTTGTCTGTTTATCTGAATGTATGTTCCAGCACCACATACACTACACACCCATGGGATTCTAGGAATTACCATCGACCATTAGGATCATCGTCCTAACCGAAATCTGTTGTCGCACGAGTTCGCAATCGTCACGCTCGTTTATATGAATAACTAAGCTGCTGCCAGCGGTCTCGTCCGCGTGGACCCTAATTCCTTTTTCAAATAAAAGTAATGCTAAGTTTCTCCTTATAATATCAGCTATCTGCCAGTGACAGTCCCGTCAAAATTGGTCCAGCCGTTTCGGAGATTAGCTGGAACTTTTAACACAATTTTTTTTAAATAGTTTTTTGTTATACAATGTGGAGACTACCATACAACAATAAATGAAAATACTGGCACTACTAATGCTTATGATTATTTTGGAACTGTCAAATAAATCCTAACTTCGAAATAAAAAAATGAGTTTTTCAAACAAATTAAATGTAATCTATGCCGGATCCACCCTAAGCCTATAAATTCCGTTTATCCAACTAGGCCTAGGGTGGATTCTCGGGCATACATTTCAGAATATCCACCTTAGGGTGGATTTTTGGGGTGGATAAACGGAATAGCCCGAGCCGACTTTGGATTTTGCCGAGCTGTAATGACTAAACTATTGAATATATTCAATTGAATTTTTGTATACAGAATGGGCAAGCCGTTATGGACACGACGTTTAATTTTTTGTTGTATGGTCGTCTCCACCTTGTATATGTACCGTATATATACTTTTATTATGTATTTAGTAAAAAGCTGTTATTTTGACATAACAAACAGACACTTAGGGCAATAATTCAGGTAATCTCTCGTGTAATCGCGTATTCTCGCGACAGTTGCTTTTGGTTAGGACGCAGGGTTAATCTCCTGACTCAGTATTTAGATCATTTGTTTATTTTCCAGGTCATCTTGTCCATCAAAGATGGCGTCAACGTCACTGGGTACGCGTATTGGACACTCATGGACAACTTCGAATGGACAGACGGATATCAGTAAGTAACCGCTTCTTCTACTGAATGAATATATAATCTGCCTGTTAATGTCCCCACTGCTGGGCCACAGGCCTCCTCTCCGTGAGAGGGAGTGGGCTTGTAGATTGGGCTTGAGCGGGTTGGTAGATATCACTTGTCTTCGAATTTTTGGTTCTAAGTCATGCCGGTTTCCTCACGATATTCTCCTTCACCGTTTTGAGAGCAGTGGTGATGAAATTATTTACACAAAGTAATCGCCTGCTAGGATTTGAATCCACGACCTAAACTCGTAAGTCGGCGCCGTTACACATTGCGACGCGTCAACGTCAAAGGCAACTGCAGCCGTCGACACGTCGGCAGCTGCAGTTGCCTATGCCGTTGACGCGTGCCACTCGTGTTTATGCAGAGCACTAATGCACATAATAATTATCACATCATCATTATCATCATCTGCCGAGCCTTTTCCCAACTATGTTGGGGTCGGCTTCAAGTCTAACCAGAGGCAGCTGAATACCAGTAGATTACATGGAGCGACTACCTATCTGACTGAAAACCTAGTTCCTGGGTAGCACGTTACCTCTTGAAAAATATTAGCGCATTCTGATCAATTAATTTCTTCGTTTTCAGATCAAAATTCGGCTTATACGAAGTGGACTTCGCAGATCCAAAGCGCAGGCGCACGCCACGCAAGTCAGCGGTATACTACTCGAAAATTATCAAGAGACGATCCCTGTATGTTCCATTGCCATGTGAAACTAACCAATTCCATTAATAAATACTATTTATTACACTTATTATTTATTTATAAAAAATACGTTTTATTTGCGGTAAACATGACCCACAAAAAAGAACAAATTGGGAGAAAATATGCGTCACATTCGCACAAAACGGCCATCGCTCAGCATAATGCTGCGACCCTATGCGAGACTGAGCCCCAGCGCTGGTTTTCAGCGACAGCCGGCGTTGACGTATGTATGTTCGTGTTTATGTTCACACACGACTTGACACGACAGGAAAAAGAATCACAATCGTTATTAAAATTAATGATGAAGTTTTTTGTAGGGACTGATTTCATTTTCTGTTCAGTACATAGGGGTCAGTCTATTAGAATTTTAACTTGTACACTAATTGAGAAACTTTTCAGGAAAATGTATGTGTTCGCTAGTTGCAATGATCTTGTAACTTACGATTTGCAAAGGTATTACGAATTTACATGTATACCAAGATATTTCAATGCTTTATACCTAGATCAATTGCGAAACCCTTTGTAAATATATCTCTTTTTTTAATTAACTACATTACTAATACTACAAGGAAAGGGAGGCCTTTGCCCTGCAGTGGGACAATATGGGCTAATTATTATTATTATTTATATTTTACTAGCTTCTGCCCGCGATATCGTTCGCGTAAAAGTCGTAAGACACCACCATCTAAAATAACGATCACATTTTTATACTTACTAAATTAACAGCTACATTTTTATAAAAACTTCCCTGTATAATACGTTTGTAGTTTTGTTCTCAGCATCCAAAATATACAGAGAGTCAGGTCTGGTGACGCGGAAGCAAGCGACGTACAGTTGTCCGTGTGAGAAGCAGCTTGTCCTGAGATCGACACCTGCAGCCTGCAGTCATGTCCCATTGCTTGTGAAGTTTTTCGTTTTTAGTGAATGAATAAACGCCTGCTTTCCTGCATAATATACTACCTGATAGCATAACATTGATACACTGACTTGCATTCCCACAGTCAAAATTACATAAAACAGTCCCCCAATTCAGTTAGAAAAAAATGATTTTCAACTCTCGGCGCTGAGGCGACCGTGCATAGACTGGAATAATATTTAGGGCTGCCACAGACAGGCGCGAGGCGACGACGGCGCAACGCGACTCCGGTAGAACAATTTCTATGAAGTTTTCGTAGAAATTGTTCCATCAGAGTCGCGTCGCGCCTGTGTGTGCGAGCCTTTAGATGTCGTCTAGTGTTGACGAAAACAGGCATTACTAAATGAATAAATAACAAAGAAAGACGAAGAACCAATGGCCAGTGAAGCAGATGAGTCCTGGAGTGGACACCGCGTATCGGCAAGCGTAGTGTGGGACCTCCAGCTAGAAGAACCGAAGACCTAAAACAGTCTGGGAGAAGCCTATATCCAGCAGTTGACTGCGAAAGGCTGAGTTGATAGATTGAAATAAATAATGACCGGAAAACGAATTTTTTTTTGTCAGTTTTAGCAAGGGACTTTTGATATTTTCATTAAATTAAATTATACGTGTGCTAGAACTTGTCTTCTTATTATGATTATTATCACACTACACCGCGCTCCGTCGCGTAGCGCGGGGCGGCAGATTTAATATTGTATGAGTTTGTATAGAAAACACAATCCGCGCGCGGATTATGTGCTATGGCCGCGCTACGCGACGGAGCGCGGTACAGTGTGATAGTCGCCTTATCGCTGATAGAATGTCACTTGCCTAGACAAAGGGACTCAAAAAAAAAACAAAAGAATAAATCTATCATAATTTTAATGAACAATCTAAACGTAATTTAATTTGGTAGCATCTTGTGTTGGTTGTATCATTCTACTCCTGACAACAGTAGAGTAGTATCGCCCTGACTCGCGCTGGGTTCGAGTCAGGTTCGGATCCGAAAAGTCCACAGCGTACAGACCGTATTTTGAGCTGAAAACAAATAAGTTAGATTCGATAACTGATGGTGGTGCATGTGTTGACTTGAATCATTCCGTTCCTTTTAAAATGGTTGATCTGAATGGTGCTGCTCCATGCGTCGCGTCTTTCCATTCTATACAAGGCCAGACCGCAAGGGTGTGAAACTAATCGCGTATAGTTTGGAAATCACTTTTTTACTAAGGTCTTCCAATCTATACAAGAGTAGTACGACGCAAATACTAGCGTATACTTTGTACTGACCTAATTAACCACCTTATTTCAAATTATACAGTGCCAGTACGTATACGGACTAATCGTGTATAGATTGCGACAAATTCTGAACGTATCCAACTTGTTTGCGACGTAATGCACCTTGTGCTAAATAGCCTGCCTTGCTGCGAGCAACTTGGTAGTAGCGCTCGCCGGCCGCTACCGCGGCACCGGTCGGTCCGCTTATTGTTTCGATACGTAGCCGGCGACGTCGCGCGTCGCCTTGGTGTACCAGTGTGTCAGCGCTCTAAATGAGCCAATCTTTTACGCTACAATTATAATGAACAGCTTATAACTTACACATATCCACCCAACCACTCGAAGTTATCCATCAGCGTCCAGGCGGTGTACCCGATGACGTTGATGCCGTCGTTTATAGCCAGCAGAACCTGGAAGACAAAACTTAAGTATTATATCACACAACCTCCAAGACATTTCATTGGCTTATGAATAACTCCCGTGGGTTCTCCTGACCGCAGTCGTGCAGGTGACCATTAAACCAGCGACTGTCGTAAAATATTATTTAAGAGCGTTTACATCTAGCGCAGGAAGTCAAGTTTAGGTAAATTCTTTGCAAAATTTACTCACACAGAAGCGCGCGTACATCATGCCTTGCGGCTACCTTGCAGGTTTTCATTTATTTGCGACTATTAAAATATTTCACTTATAAGGCCGTATTTTTTTATTGCGTGGCCTAGAAGCTTGATTTTTGAACTTGAGTTTATTTATCAAGATCATTTTCTTATGAACGCGTATAGACGCGTTTCTGAGAAAATGGGTTTTGATAAACTGACGGACGGACAACGAACTGATCCTAGAAGGGTTCCGTTTTATCCTTTAGAGGTACAGAACCTCTTAAACATGACCTACAATCACCATTCATATTATTGAATATCCCGTGCATGGCCAGAATCGCCCTTAATTCTTGAAACCTCCTTTAAATTACCTGTTCCAGATAATCTCTGTAATACTCCACCCGCTGCGTGTCCACCAGGCCGGGGTCGAGTGAGGGCACTCCATTCTCGGTGATAACGATCTCCTTGAGGTCGTATGTGGAGTTCAACCAGTGCAGCTGCTCGCGAAGACCTTGCGGATATATCTGGAAGAATGACTTTATTATCATCACCAGTTGGTAAAACGATAAATGAGGATTATGAGAAGACAGCAATCCATTTGCCAAGCGTTGTGGCATTGCCTTAAGTTTTCTAGCCATTGGAGTAGAGAGTTACAGAATTATAATTATAAATGTAATGAAAAAGGGGCCAAGTTCGCCGATTAAATAATTGAGTTGTCGATGGGTGTCAACTTCTATGGAGATGAAAGGAAGTTTATTCGATTACTTATTACTGAATGCAACTTGGCAAGTTTTCAAATACACCGTTAAATAAATAATTGACTTTGGACTGTGACTAAGTGAATCAGTAAATCAGGGATAAAAATTGTGATTTTCGGACGTGAATATATCACGAACTGTAAGTTACTATTAATAAATTAAATTATTGAATGATGCAAAATAATGTAACTCTGTAGTTCTAATAGATTTAAATTTACAGGGTGGCCAAAAGTAGCTCAAAATGGTTTGTGTAAGATAATACATGGGTTTGCTTCGCCCTTTTCATCTACGACCGAACTTGGCTTGGCACACTGCCTTGCCTAAAAATTTGAAGGCGCTCACCGCAAACCAGTCAACTGCTGCAGTCTCCCATGAAGGATCGTTGTCCATGATTGTCTTCAATTCCTCCGAGCCGGTGAATAGCCATTTCCCTGGCTGTTCACCTGGCTTTACTCTTCGCACCAACCGAGTAGTATAGTGGTTCAGCGCGTAGTAGTCGTAGGTTCCTGAATAATTAGATAGTTAAGTTTTAAGAAGACTATTGACATTGTAAAAGTTCAAATGTTTTTTTTTTTTTTTGATTTATCCTTTTTAAATCTCTTGCACTTTCATCTTCATACGAAATATTATGTAATTTTGATATTTAAAAGTGCCTGTATGGGCCTGTAGTGGCAATAATTCAAATAAATCGCTACAAGCACAGATTAGTAGGTACAGAAGGCGCACTCCGTATTTTAGGTATGAGTAGCTACAAGAACACGGCGGGCTGTTCTTGTCGGGCTAATTCAGTGAACGTAAAGCTGTTTTCAGACCAGCGCGATTTGTCGCGCGACGCGACACGAACAATACAAAACTTCACGGTATAATAATAGCCGGGGTCGCGTCGCGCGACAAATCGCGCTGGTCTGAAAACAGCTTAAAGCTATTTTCAGACCAGCGCGATTTGTCGCGCGACGCGATCCCCGTGACACCGGTTATTGTTATACCGTGAAGATTTGTATTGTTCGTGTCGCGTCGCGCGACAAATCGCACTGGTCTGAAAACAGCTTTACGTAGTCAGAAGGTAAAAGAGTTACGCGATAGAAAGAGAGGCAACTTCTAGGTGAATATTACATAATCAGCCTATTAATGTTCCCACTGCTGGGACACAGGCCTCCTCTCTGTGAGAGGGAGTGGGCCGTAATCTACCACGCGCGCCCAGTGCGGGTTGGTAGATGTCACATGTCTTCGAATTTCGGTTTCCTCACGATGTTTTCCTTCACCGTTTTGAGAGCAGTGGTGATGAAATTATTTACACAAAGTAAAGCGCCTGCTTGGGTTCGAACCCACGACCTAGAACTCGTAAGTCGGGGCCGTTACCACTGGGCCACCACTGCTCACAAGATGAATATAACTGTAGGTATTAGCGCTGTGCGACCTGAATTGGTCTTTATTGTGTCGTAGCAAGAGTCGCGTTTTATTTAAATGATTTAGCGGAGTGAACCATCTGTATAAATCTGTGGTGTGGCTAAAATCAGAACTAACACCGCCATCTAGTTTTTTGAATACATTTCAAGTGACAAATTCAAATTTCATTTATTCAAAGTAGGCTGAGAATCAACACTTTTCGAACGTCAAAATTACATGACAGTCCCCCAAAAACGCCCGTCCTTCACCACTTCCTAGTGCTTTAGCTGGGAAGAAGAAGTGGCGCAACAAACTCCCCAGCAGCACAGCTGTCTGTTCAGTTAGAAAAACTTGATTCTATACTATAGTATTTATGCAAAATTATTTACGTTACGCAACGCAAAACATTAAATTAAATTATTTGCTATATGGCATAAAGCTGTAACTCAAAGTCAAAAATGATAAACTAGAACCATCGAAGTAAAAATAAATAATATAAATAAACAGTTAATTACTAATAGAAATACAAGCATGGACAGCAAGACGACCAGTCACCACAAGCAGCACCCGTTCACGAGCATAACGCAAAGATCAGCCAAATTTGAGGGAAGGAGGCGACCCGATCCCAGACGCTACCACAAGCAGTGACATCTAAGGGAGCATGACGAGACATTTCTCAAAAAAATTTACTAATGTTTACCAACAGCTCATAGCAATACGCAATTACCCCGCTGACCGACTCATTTTCGGAATCTTCTTTTTAGGTACGAGAACACACAACCAAAACCAAGTCACATTGTTTTACGGCCAAAACCGTATAAAATCGTTAGTTTAGATCAGTGATTCCCAAAGTGGTCCAGGTGGACCCCCAGGGGTCCACGGGAGTCGCGGCGGGGGTCCACGGGAGTCGCGGCGGGGGTCTACGTTGGCGTGAAAATAAAATGGGGGTTCACAAGTTTTAACTGGGGGTCCACGAAAAATTATCTGGTTTCGGTAGTAAATAACAAAAATGTTAGCTTGGCTAGATAACAAATTACTTACACAAAAAAAATTAAGGGAGCATAAAAAAAATCCATTAGGTGATTTTTGACAGGCTGTTCGATGAAAAACGGTCGTACTGAAACTTTAAAAAAGCATTTTGATGCTTTAAGATTCTAATTTATTGTGAGGAATGTGGAGTTGTCGAGGACCTACAATATGAGTCTAGTAGAAATAAGTTAGTAAAGTCCCTGAATTTGAACGGAATTGATGTAGGTATGTTCCATACAATCCTGTCCCAACCAAATGGCGACGATGCGAAAGGTTTGTTCATATTCATGGCCCATGTCTTGTGAAAGTACAATTGTTTAGGATACGATGGGACTGATATACGCTATGCGTAAAAGACCCAATAAACAAATAAAAAATAAATAAAAAAAAAACAAAAAAAAAGATTCTAATTTTCAGATTGGTGGGAAACTGTTTTTAGGAGCTATGGATTACATGCAGTCCTAACAGATAGCACGAAAAAATTATATAACTTTCCATTGTTAGATCAAATCTTCACATTTTTTGACGGGTCTTGGGAATATGGTAAAATGTAGCAGCAGGGGGGGTCCACCGAAACCAGAAAAATTACGAAAGTGGTCTACGAGAAAAAAAAGTTTGGGAACCTCTGGTTTAGATGATTCTGAACCCGACTCGGTGGGAAGTACCGGTCAGAAACGTCCCAGTTTTACCCAGCTATGTCAAAAAAAATAGGAAAACGGTACGGAACCTTTCATTGTGTGATCCGACACGCATTTGCCCAGTTTTTTCACATAAGCTTCTCCTACTTTATTCCGAAAAAATATATATTCGTACCATTGTTATGCATCACCTGGAGGAGTTCGTGGCTAAAGACAAGCCGCACGGATTGATCCATCAGGTTAAGCTACGCTTGCCGGGGTTGGTCATTGGATGGGTGACCATCTTTACATACCGCCTCCGTGTCTCGGAAATCACGTTAAGCCGTTGGTCCCGGCTGTCATTCGTGGACCTTTGACAGTCGTTACGAGTCGTCAGAAGCCCGAAAGTCTGACACCAGTCTTACCAAGGGGTATCGTATTACCCAGTTACTGGGTTGTGGAGGTCAGATAGGCAGTCACTCCATTTAAAATACTGGTATTCAGCTGCATCCGGTTAGACTGGAAACCGACCCCAAGATAGTTGGGAAAAGGCTAGGAAGAAGATTGTTGTGCATCTTTCCTTCACACCACCTGCGCTTTTGGAACAGTGGTTTCCCCAGCGCTCTTACAGTACTTAATATTTACCTGAGTGCATGAAGCATGTTGTACGTGGCGCTATTTACAACGAAAAGTAAAAACACAAGCATACTCGTACCTCTAACCAGTTCTATTTCTTCGGGAGTGAAAGGCGGCAGTCTGGGATGCGAGTAGCCTTCCTTCCTCGCGATATCATTTAATATTTTCTCTAGTTTACGAGGCCATCCACCTTCCTTGGAGAAGATCGCGTGAGTGTATCGACCTTCCTTGAAAAACAGAAAAAAGGTGTTGAAAGCTTAGAACAATTGTGTCAAATAAAAAAGAATGCAAAGACAAAAAATTTGATATTGTAGGTTTGTTTGTAATGGTTATAGGTAAGTTAGTTATTTAGAACTTGTCGTGGGCAAAAAATATATGTATAACCGGTTTTAAAAATTATTTTTAATTTGGGTTTAAATTATTTTAGGTTTTAATTATTTCAGAAAGCATACATTATAAATTATCATTACAGCGAGTAACACGGGCTGTATTTTATAGACTTCCGCGGAACAAAATCGCGGGCAGAAGCTATAGTTAAACATAAAAGTGACATCAACTATGTAAACAACTAATGTATCTGTTGAAAGTTTAAATATATCCTGTTCAGGTAAAAATCTAACGCATTGACTCACTAAAGTAAATTAGTAACAAATTCATCTGTAGGTATTCAGAAGGTTCCAGCTTTATTTTCCCAACAAATATTGTTTGAATAACATTATAAAATTGATAGAAAAATCATCGACGAAAATGGGAGTCATAAAATTAACCTCAATTGTCAAATGGGAAACATTTAAGGTCAGGTGGGGTAAGTGAAACATACTTTACTTTTAATTTTATGTAAACAGCTCTAGCACAGTAATATGACTCGAATTTATAATAACGATTGATGCGAAGTACTCTTCCTTAAAGCAGCTTTCTATGATTCGAGTTCCATTTATCGATAAAATCATAAAATTTAAGCAGACTATGGTTTTGTTTCACTTCCCCCGTAAATGGGGTAACTGAAACTGTCGCCAGAACATCTATATTATTGAGTCTACGGAAATATTAAAAAGACTAAAATGACATGTCAACATGGTTTTATCTAATGTGAGCCGTATTTCGTCGGTATAAGGTTTAATTTTTGAAATACATTAAAAAAATAGAATTTGGGGTAAGTGAAACATAGTCACGGTGGTCAGGGGTACTAAACAAGTGAAAAAATCGAACAAGATTTTTAATTTCCTAATGAATGATAAAAATTAAATTGCAAAGATATTATAAAACAAATTAATGCCTTTATTTAGGTACATAGTTTACAAATTTAAGTCTTTTTACTTAATTCAAATAAATAATTACTTATGTGAGTAGTATTTTTCATCTAAAATAAATCAACAATTAAACTCAAATAACAATAAAAATATATAATTACTTTAAATATTTCTTACGACTGAATATGACAAGACAAAGACGGTAACCAATAAATTTAGTACCTAGTAAACCTAAACATTACAGGACATGAGATTATTAAAAAAAAAAAAGTTTGTATACTCTGGCACGGGGGAAGTGGGCCATATGTTATGTAACCTAATGTTCCGTGTGTAAATCAGCGTCAGGTGGTACATTTTGTGTTGTCATCTGACATTATGCTGAGCTGAGGCCCTTTTTCTCATAATAATAAAAAAAACTGTTTTTATAGTTTTAAGGTGTATCCAATAAAAGGATTTTTCTTTCTTTCTTTTCATTCTTTCTGTGTTCACCATGTTTTGTTCGTTCGTGCGTACACGCCTAAAGCATTCAATTTGTAAGTGGTACTACAAACAGTGGCGGATCCAGGGGGGGGGTCATGGGGGTCATGACCCCCCCCTGGGCTGTGTCTAGGTCGACCACAGACATTTTTTCTAATCTCATTGATACATTTTATCAATTAAATACTTTGTATGATGTTGCCGCGTAGGATGTGTTTGCCACATATGAGTGAACGACACGCATAATAAGACTTCTTGTCCTGTTATTATTATGCTGATGGACCGTGGAGTTTTCTGCCGGATCTTCTCTCTATAGGAAATTACCAAATGAAACCGTGCTCCTAAGCTTCAGACGTGTCATAACATAATCATAAGTGCCCATGTAGATTTATCTGATGCAAGCAACTAGACGTAGAAATTAAATACCCCAGAATAGTATCAAGACAAACCGCCCCAGGCCCACAGTCCTGGCGGCCCCTTAGATCTTTTTAATGATATCCCAAACATGGTCAAAACATATTCAGTAAGCCGATGTTCGCCCGGAAGTGTGAAAAAAATCGCCGTGATAAAATTACGGCGACATTTTTCGCGTACTTTTTGGATTTTCGGCGCTCCGCTTAGCGCCGAGAGTTGAATATCCAACAGTTTGTTTTCTTGCCGCGCTGAATGCACGCTGTTGGATGAAAAAAAATCACCTCGATAAAACACGTCCCTGCGAACGTCGTCGGCTAAAAAGCAGTTTAAAGTTGGAGGCTGAGGATGAAAATTTTCATATGTTGACAAAAGACAACAAAGACGAAGAGAAGAGACATGACCTATTTCTGTATGACTTTTAAAAAAAAAACCTTCCATAAACAAGGCGGTGTGCTAAAATTTTCGAGCTCGCTTCGCTCGCATTTGAACTCTATATTCTAACTCTCAAACTTTTTTGCTTACCTATGTCGACAAAGTAACTCCTAATTCCGTTTCTATTTCCTGTTTGTTGTTCAATACAAACCTAACGAATTCAGAGACGAGGTGCAAAAAATTTCGACCTCGCGTTGCTCGCTCCCCCTACATTCTTCTTTTCGTTGAGGAGATGAAAATGCAACTCCCTCAAAACAAATCGTGCTGGTTGCGATGCCCATGGTGTAGGTGGATTATAAATTACGCACGATATCCTCGTTTTTTTTTTGCAAAATTTTACTAATAATAGGTACCTACATAAACTGAGAAGACCGGGGGGCCTCATTTTTTTTTTGCCACTCCGGGCCCCCGCCAGACTTAGTCCTCCACCGATTGGGCCTGTCCTGACTGGACCCCGACTATGTGACCCCCCCCTGACTCGAAGGCTGGATCCGCCCTTGACTACAAATTAGCATCAACAGGTACGTTTTATGATGCATCTATTTACATTTTCATCAAATAGTTATGGAACTGAGCATAGCTGTAAAGCACAAATATCATACCCAGTGGTCTATAGTTAGATCAGTCACTTCTTGATCCTCCGGCGTGAACGGCTTGAACCAGAAGAACAGAGTTGCTATCGACAACTTACCTGAAAAGGGTAGATTAATTAATTTGATCCTATAATATTCCCACTGCTGGGACACAGGCCTCCTCTCTGTGGGAAGAGGTGAGCCGTAATCTACCATGCGGGCCCAGTGCGGGTTGGTAGATGTCACATGTCTTCGAAGTTTTGGTTCTAGGTCGTGCCAGTTTCCTCACGATGTTTTCCTTCACCGTTTTGAGAGCGGTGGTGATAAAATACAAAAAAAAGATGCTGCCCTGGTTCGAACCTACAACTCCTAAGTAGCGGCCGTTTCCACTGGGCCAGCACTGCTCTCACTTATTTGATGGACTTTTGGTAATAATAAAATAAACTACATATAGGTAAGGTTGAAATCTATGAATTTGTGGATACTTTTCGTCAACTGTATAACCAGAGCATTTAAATATTAAAAACAATAAAGATGACAGAAATACCTATGTTTTAAGCAAAAAAAGAGACTCATTTCACAAAAAAATTAAAAGTAATATTTAAATAAAAAGCGACTCGACTAAGAGGTCGCTTTTTATTTAAATGAATTTCAGGAGTGTCCCATCTGTATAAATCTGTGACAGACATTAAAATTATAACTACGTTTTTGACTGCATCGGTAAACCAATAACTAAAAAGCATGTTACCATGATACTTATCCCTATATAACTCCTCATAGATCCTGTACGCCCTAGCATGAGCTATCAACGCGTTCTTATTGCACAGATACCGACCCACATCCGGGTCATCATAGTAAGGGGCTGAACCGTTCTCATAACCTCCGTCACATATACCCATGGGCTCGTTGATGGTGAGCCAGTACTTCACACGGTCAGAATAGAGGGAGAAGACCACTTCTGCGTAGTCTGCGAACCAGTCGGCAATGAGGGGGTTCGCCCAGCCACCTGGAAAAAATTGTTTAGGTAAAGTTTTATCTTCATATAGCAACAACAACCGACTTTTAATGATTTTATACTGAAGATCACGTGTAAACGAGTAGTGTTAATGATTTGGAAAAAATATATGTTAAATAAGAGCAGTTAATTGACTCAGGCGTGACTTTGCGGACATCCATTATAAATAAAATACAATAGACGACGTATATTACTAACCTAAAGATTCGAATGTAGTTCAATTAACTATCGGCCTTAGGCATTCATACGAGGGACTATTTTATGTAATTTTGACGCTCGAAAAGTGCTGATTCTCAGCCTAGTTTGAATAAATGACTTTTGACTATAGAATTTTTTGAATTTTGATTTTTGACTTTAAGGAATTTTGAATTTTAAATTTTTTGTGTTTTGAATTTTTTGAATTTTTATTATTTAATTCAATTGGTTGCCGGCATTTAATGAACAGCCTAGGCGTCCAATTAGCTGGTTAATTTAACCAGATGGCTGGGACATATACATCAGTAAACAATTTGTTGATTCTGGCATTCATAGCATTTTGCAAGAAGCATGAAGCTTTCTAGACAGTCCATATTTATACTGCAGTAATACAAACTTTGCTTTGTCACTTTAACTCCAATCATACGTACCTAGATCTTGCAAAGACTGCGGCAGATCAAAGTGGTATATTGTGACTAGAGGCTGGATGCCCTTGTCCAGTAGACCGTCGATCAGGTTGTTGTAGTAGTCCTTGCCATCCTCACTGATGTGGTTCGGGTAGCCAGAAGGAAGTAGACGAGGCCAGGATATTGAGAACCTGAAAAATAAGTAATCGATCTCGTAGCAATGCATTCACATCGAAATGCAGATAAAAACTGGTGAAAGAAAACTGGGTGTTTTGGGGAAATATCTTATGTTATTTTGACGATCAAAATTACATTAAGGTACCTTTCCCGACCGCAGGAGACAAGGGCAGGCAGCGTGTCGACGCGACACGACGGGTTTCTATGAATTTCTATGAAATACCTTCCGTAGCTAGCGACACGTTGTTGGCAGCTACGGGCGAGTGAGAGGCGACACGTGCAGCCCGACCGCAGACCCCTCTGGTCTGAGGTCGAGCTGCACGTGTCGCCTGTGTGAGTTTCTTTTAACCATCTCCACTTACGACCCTTGGCCCTTCACTGGTGAAGGCCGGCCGGCTGTCAATCGGAGCGCCGATCGCGGTCGATGCGTAAACACTAGGCCCTCTGTAGTGCCGTCAACGCTCGAAAGATAACACGTTTTTCTATCTTCTATCTACCGACTCGAATACGGGCTGCTGCCGCCTGCGGGCGGGTGAGGAATCATGACTGCAGCGACATGACGCCCTGACACGTGAGCCTGCAGTTGCCGCTTGCGGTCAGGTATGGAATACCTTTACACTGAATCTCAGTCTAACTTGAATGGATAATTTTTTATTTTGAACAGGTTAACGTCTTATTTGTCGCGTTTGCCGATTCGCAGTCCCCACTATGATAGTGCTGATTCTACTAAGATTTTAGTGCGAAAGTGTGTTTGTTTTTTCGCACTCATTAACGGAGCAACGCATAGGACGTGATTTTTTGCAGAGCTTTAGTTTGGAGAGTGACATAGGTTTCTTTCTTCTCGAAAAAATGCACGGGTCCTGTGACATACCACAGGAGTGAAGCTGCGGGCAAAAGTTAGCAATAAATAATAATGTCACATCCTGGCGAGACCCCGAGATCTTTGACAGTCGTTAGGGGTAGACAGAAGTCCGCAAGTCTAGGAACCAGTTTTGCCTAGACGTATCGTGTTACCTAGTAACTTGATCGTGGATGTGACATTGGCCTAGGCCCTATATAAAATACTGGTATTCAGCTGCATCCCGTTAGACTGGAAGCCGACTCCAGTAAAGGTCAGACAGATGATGATCCTGCTTATGAAAGACGTTCCTCTTGTTTGTCGTGATGTACCTGTACATGTTCAGTCCCAACTCCTCCAGCATCTCGATGTCTCTTCTCCACAGGTGGTAGGAGTCACACGCCACGTCTCCGTTGCTGCCGTCTGCCACCAGCTCGGGACGTTCGTGCAGGAGTTTGTCCCACATGCTGAGACCCTTATCTGAAACGTGTTAAGAAGGGTTAGAGCAGTAAGAGAAAAAACAGGGTTAATCTAAACCAAAAGTAAACAAAACTGTTAAAAATATACAATGTTATTTTTTGCCTAAACCTCTTAAGGGGTCATTGTACTCATCATTATGAACCACTTTCACTATGGGACCAACGCTGAAATCGCGAAAACAAAATCAGCTGTTCCCTACATTTTGACGAGATATGCGAACCTAAATGTAGGGAACAGCAGATTTTTTTTACCCTAATAAAAAAACCGGCCAAGTGCGTGTCGGTCTACGCACAATGAAGGGTTCCGTAGTTGAGATGAATTTATCCCAAGAACAAACTTAACATTGTAGTTGAAAAACATGTTCTCCCGGAATACGAAATATAAGAAATGTTTTTTTCAACTGCAAATGTAAAAAGGTTTTAATGATTTTATTTCGGAGTAATTGATACTCATGCCAAATTACAGTTTTCTAGTACTAACAGTCTCTGACCTAAGCCGCTGAAAGACAGACGGACATGGCGAAACTTGTGGACAACGGAACCCTAAAAAGGACAATTAAAATAGTAAGTAACATGCTAAGTTACTTACCACTGACATTCCAGGCACCTTCCACTTGGTACGCCGCCGAAGCCGCCCCGAACATGAACGAAGGTGGAAACTTTAGCTGTTCTGTGCCCCATGACCCGCAGATCAGAACACTGGAAACACAATCCATACTAATATTATAAATGCGGAAGTAACTGTCAGTCTATGTGTTACCTTTTACGCCTTAACGGCTGAACGGTTTAGGATCACATGGATACACCATGATCTGGCTTAGGGCATGGGGTCGTACTACCGGGATAATCCTTTGGGATAATTTTATTTCTGCCCTGAAAGCGCAGGCCACACCGCCAGCTAGCGGGCGGGCGGGCGAAGCGAACGAACATCGTTTCACCTCTTTACATACTTCGGTTCACACCGCGAGCTACCGATATTTCGCGTAGTTTGTATAGTTTCCTTCGTTCGCTTCGCCCGCCCGCCCGCTAGCTGGCGGTGTGGCCTGACGCGGGGAAAGCCGCGGGCAAAAGCTAGTCAAAATATAAATAGAATTTCAAGTTAAATTAGCTGGCGAAACCTCAGAGATGTGGTGGTTATAGATCGATATCTAAAGACGATTTAACAAATAAAAATAATTTTTAATTCATAATTTCAAGTCACATAACATCATTCATCGCTTACTCCTGTAGATTTGTGTCTCGTAGCATTTCCTCGTAGCGTTGGCGTAGGGGTCTACGACGGACTCGCGCCTTGCTACGTCAGCGCCGTAGACATAATTTAAAACATTTTGCCACGCAAAAGAGATTTTTTATATTATTATTGTATTTTCCCATAGTATAATGAAATGTATAAATAGGTTAGCAGCCTTCCCATATTTTTCAGTTTTTTTTTTAACAATAAAGATTTAATCTTTTTTATTGCAAAATGTCGTTTCACTTGGTTTTGTTTTTAAATTATTTGACAACAATGCCTAATTAATCATTGTTATTATCGTTTATCAAAAACTGGTTACCACGTGATCATTGTTAACCAAGCAGTTTTATATCGTGACCATGTTTTTTTTTTTTTAGTCAAATGCTTCATTTTTGAGAACTGGGTCGTGCACTTAAGGCACTTCCGATTGCACAAGGCTGTATTTCAGAGCAAGTTGCTGATGGATAATCCTAGCTACAAGGTTGTTTCTATGCAAGTACTCTTCGCAAGCTAGACGAGAACACCAGCAGATGATAATTATGTCAGATTGATTCTCCCGGACTGTGGCATGCCCGAAAGATGTTAACCGTGCCGCGTCCTTAATTGCATAGGAAAATGCTTCGGTTTCCCAAACAGGTCACCGAATCGCAGCCAGGCTACGGACGTCATTGCACTTTTATTATTATTTATTATTCTGTAGAAACTAATGGCTCTGAAGGCGCTCCGTGACAGAAGTGGTTCGGTCATCGCAAACTATATTGCGAATTATATTAGTACTGCCGTTTCTACACGCTGTATGCGTGGATGGCGACTCCGTGCTATGTAGGGTGTTTACACCCACAACTTATAAGTAAACGAGACATTCTTGCATTTTTAGGGTACCGTACCTCAAAAGGAAAAAATGGAACCCTTATAGGATCACTCGTGTGTCTGTCTGTCCGTCTGTCACAGCCAATTTGCTCCGAATCTAATGGACCAATTTAATGAGGTACACATATTTTCTGTGACCCAAACACGGACGTGTTACGTAAATAAATGAATTGTTCAGTATGCGGGTCACTCTTGAGAGACAAATAAGTATTTATTTTTAAGTTTTACAAACTGTACCGTGTGCCATATCAAAAGACAGGACTTTTTGCTAGGATCTCAAATATTTTTTTATAATTTCAAAATAAATACTTTTAAAGATATTAAGAAAATAGATAAAAATTTACCATCTTCGAAATTACTGAGACAAAATTTTTTAAAAAAATACCGAGAATGATTCACTCATAGATTACAGGAAAACCTAAAGAAGTCTATGGTCTTAAAATACGAGTAACATGGTAAATCTCTCAATATTGTGCGTAATAACTTACATTTGGAGTTGGAATGTATGGGAGAACATGTTTTTCAACAACAATATTAAGTTTGTTCTTGGGATAAACTCATCCCAACTACGGAACCCTTCATTGTGCGTGGTCCGAGATGCTCTTGGCCGGTTTTTTTATATTATTTTGACCAAATAAGTGAGAACTCCAGAGAAAGTGATGGTCGAAGTTCTTGTCTTTCAAGCGGTTTTCTTAAATTCGGCCAGTACCGTGATATGAACAAGCATTGTGTGATTCTCATCGATCGATCGCTACAATGTTCATTTCAAATGTACAGTCCCACAAAGAGTGCGGTATGTACCCCTACAGGCAAAAATAATACTATCTATTTTTCCAAAATGCACCCATAATTACACTAAGCATAAACAGCCTACAAAGTTCCCAGTGTTGGGACTCCTCTCTATGACAGGGAGTGGGCCATAATCCACCATAATATACTGCCAATATAAATTTTCATTGTGTACGTATATTGCATTTTAATAATATAATAATACATAACATAATCAGCCTATAATGTTCCCACTGCTGGGACACAGGCCTCCTCTCAATGTGAAGGAGTGGGCCGTTATTCACCACGCGGGCTTAGTGCGGGTTGGTAGATGACACATGTCTTCGAATTTCTGGTTCTAGGACATGCCGGTTTCCTCGATGTTTTCCTTTACCGTTTACTGAGCAGTGGTGATGAAATAATTTACACTAAGTAAACCGGCATTTTTTATAATAATTTATGAATAACAGCGTTTTCAGGAAATATTCTATTATAGTGAAAACTTTATCAAAATATATGAAATAGTTTAGAAGTTTTGATTAAATAAAAACGATTTTGTTTTATATCAACACGGCGAGCGTTGAGAGACGAAGAGATTATGTTTGTTCCTTCAACGATTTAGTCTAACGTTGTCAGTCAGTCACAAAATCGACTTCACAAGATTAAGATAACTATGACGTCAAACATACCTGAACACAACCACACTGATATAACTCATTCTCTCGACTGAAATACGTGTCGTTAATAGTAGTAAAATACGACAGTTATCTGCAAATCTCGAAAATTAATCTTAAAGTATAATTTAATTAAACCGCAATGAATTACAAGGGCAAATTTCAATGACTTTTTAGAGGTATGAGGAACAGGGTGTAAAGTTCACTCATCCTCATTTGAAAAGGAAGGATCCTCCGGCCAGACGGGTGTTATGTCTGGCGGGCAACTGCCCGTAAGTTGATTTCGGATAGTCTTATCTAGGTCGTTCGCGCGATAAACTCTAACTGCGCGATGCAAGAATTGTGTGGCGTCATGTCTTTGCTGCGTAGTTCAAATGTGGCTATGTAACCGCTACATCACTCCCCTCCGGAGATCGGAGGACGATAGTGGGCTGAGTCTTGTATCTTGAGATGCTTCACAGTACCAGCTGTGGTTCCAGTGAGTCGGAACCGGGTGCCGCATAGTTCACGGTGAGTCGGAACTGTCTGCGGCGATTCCCCAGTGAGTCGGGGTGGCGTTGCGTCGTCATCCAGTGAGTCGGATGTGGTACAGCGCCGGGTTGTGGCTGACTACTTGCGTCGACCAGGAGAGGGTAGAATAGGCTCTGCTTGTGAGACCGGCCGGAAGAGCAGGTGCTGTGCCAAGGTTGCTGATGAGGCTGAGGGTGATGACCAGGAATGCGCGTTCGCTGCATGCTGGTGGTCAGGATACCCGTTGAAGCCGTGGGTGCTGGCTGGCTGTGTGACTCGCCTCAAGAAAGCTTGTGGGAGTGACGATGATGATGACGTCACGCTGGCTACGTTGACGTTCATACTCGGGGTCACCAATTTAGAGGTATGAGGAACAGGATGTAAAGTTCACTCATCCTCTATACAGGGTGTTAAAGTAATTGCGTGCCATAGCTTCAGGGTGAGTTCAGTATCGATAAAAGAACCCATAAAAAATTAAAATTAAATACCTATATAAAAAGTTTAAAAAACCGAAAATGTTCATTTAAGATGAACCTAATGTAGTACCTACTAATTAAATAGCGATCGTTTGATTATAAAATTGCTTAAAATATGTTTTTATTTATTTTTAATGCTAATTCATAATTTCCTAGAGTTACCTACCTACCTACTATCGAACGCAATTAAAAATACCTACGCCATAATACCGGGTGAAGGATAGGTAACTAGGTACGTAAATTACAATTCCAAGTATTGCTTCTTCCTACTTTAGCGTGCTTGTCTCCTTCAAAATTAAAACCTACAAATTAAATAAAATGATCTTGCAATATTTTTTTGTTTTTTTATTTTTTTATGATTGTATGTCATTAGTTCGATCAACAGGTGTGCGACATGTCATAACCTCGACAAGTCGTTTGTTCGACAGGTCGCTTGTGCGACAGGTCGTTACTGGTTTAGTTATTACTCTGAGGTCGTTACTTCGACAAGCAATGTACGTTGAACAAAATTATGACTTATACCTAGCATATTTTTATTTTTCCTCAAATTCAAAACTCAAACTCAAACTCAACTACTCTACTCTAACTGCGAGATGCAGGAATTGTGTGACGTCATGTCTTTGCTGCGTAGTTCGTATGTGGCGGTGTAACCGCTACAACTTTACTATCTACCATTCTTCTTCTTTTCCTGTGGTTAGTGACTATCCTGGTGTCAGAGTTTTAAAGCCGCCCATGGCCTTGGCTTAACGTATCGTCGAGAAATACACCGGTTTCCTCACGTTGTTTCCCTCCACCAAAGGGGTCTTAGCATCTACCGTTTATTATTGACGAAATTAGCAAGAAATGGTCTGAAAGTTTCTCAGGTCGGTCCGTCGATGGGTGACCATATTTTCATACCGAGACCCCTCCGTGACTCGGAAAACACGTTAAGCATTTCTTTTTCTTATAAAAGGTGGAGACGACAATACAACAAAAAATTAAACGGCGTGTCCATAATGACGTTCCCATTCTGTATACAAAAATTCAATTGAATATATTCAATAGTTTAGTCATTATAGCTCGGCAAAATCCATAGTCGGCTCGGGCTATTCCGTTTATCCACCCCAAAAATCCACCCTAAGGTGGATATTCTGAAATGTATGCCCGAGAATTCACCTAAGGACTAGTTGGATAAACGGAATTTATAGGCTTAGGGTGGATTACATTACATTTAATTTGTTTGATAAACTCATTTTTTTATTTCGAAGCTAGGATTTATTTGACAGTTCCAAAATACTCTTAAGTATTAGTAGTGCCAGTATTTTAATTTTTTGTTGTATGGTAGTCTCCACATTGTATATGTAAAGTTGGAGCTTTTAGACAGAAGATAGCGTTACTTGTCTTGTTAGTTTGAGAAACGATCGCACTACGATATCAGTTTTCGTTGGTTCCATACTTCACAATAGATGGCGTATGTGCTACTCCTCAACAGATGTCGCTGCAAGTCACAACGATCGTTTTATTTTGCTATGTAAGTAATGTTTGTTTTTTACCTTTCCTAAATACTATTGTAAACAAAATGTTAAATGTAGATGCTGTTGGCATTCTTTTATAAATAATGAATAAATAGATTTTGCAGGTTAGGATTTCTATTTGTTGATTTTTAATTACAGTACCTATTTTACTCACTGTTTTTGTTTTATATACGCCTTTGGAGTGTTTGAACTTCTTTATAACCCAGTTTTTAATAATCAGTCGATGTGTATCTAACGTTGTATCACTGTTTTTGTTTCACTGCAGTTTATCTCTTATTTCTATTGACTCTCGCAGTAATACACCACTTCACTCATTGCGCAGTGCTCGTTGACTGTATTTGTGACTTGTTAGATACTATACTACACACCTCGAAATAGACGTTTTAGAAACTTTACTTTCAGACTGCAAGCAGACCACTTGATGCTGAGACTGGAGTCTTCCTACTAGCTAGCGAGCTGTAATTTGGGGCTGCCTCCTCGCAGCAAGCGGTCTTGTCTTTGAATAGTGACCTGTATCTTCCTCGGTGACGTTCAGCAACATCTTCTATACCGCTGTAACGCGCCCATCATCGGCAAAATACGCTTGGCTGCGTGTTAACATCGTCAATAGTTTCACGTTGACTGCGCCCTGCTTCCAGCATACCCACAGTCCTAAGCATCACTTCACGCGTTAAAAAACGACGTGATATAACGCTTCAGAGTCACAAAAGTTTATAGTTAGCAGCGAAAATGATTTTGACAAGAAAAAAAACAACGGGTTGCACTCCGGGAGTGCCGGCAGAATTGAAAACTTGAACATTAACGTTGTGCATTTTTGAATATTTTGGAATGGTTAGGGAATCATTTCGCACGAATTGCTTTATTTATCAACATAAAAGTACTATAATTTATGTGGTTAAATACAATATTCATTATAGTAGTAGTATATTTATTTATTTTCAAAATATAGTCTAACAAAATAAACAATTTATTTAAACACTTTTCATGAAGTACTTATGTTTTGACTGCTTTTTTTACCCATCAATATGGGTAAAATTTCTGACCTCGCAATCTTTACGTAATGTCAAAGACTATTTATTTTGATATTTACTTTGTCGGTTGCTAGGCAACGGATCTTACGGTCACGGATCTGATGCGGGTTTAACATGTTTTACCCATCCCAAAAAAGTGCACACCGCCGCTAAAGAAGTTTTCACTTCAAAAAACCGATTTTGGACGGTAATCTCTAAAGTTATTAACGTTTCAAAACGCCATACAAGAGCAAGAAGAGCTCATTCACACGAGACCAGTCATTGACGATTCCTCAAAAAAATCGATACGTCATGACGGTTCACATTGCATACGGAAACCGAACCGACTATAAATAGGATGTTAAGGCGACGACAAGCTACTTTTAATGATTTTATACCGGAAATTACGTCTAAACGAGTGGTGTTAATGATTTGGAGAAAATATATGTTAAATTAGAGCATTTTTTTAATAATTTAATCTACGAATATTTTACATAATGAAATTAATTTCTAAAGTTGTGTCTAACGCGGATAAAAAACTAAGAATTACGTAAAAGCTGTCAAGCGTATTTTTCTGAAACCTTCACCATTTGAAGGATAATTAAAATATTAATCTTTTAATCTTCGAGTTTTATTAAAATACTTTCTGTTTTATGTATAATAAATTAATAATGCGGCAAATTGGTGAGAGCGCTCCTTGATGCGCGAGTTCTATTAGTGGCTGGATGTACGACGCGTTGCGTGAGCTCAGTACAGAACACGCAAGCTAACTACTCAAGGTCACTGGCATGTATCTGTCTCTTAACACTTGATTCGCGATTCAGAGCTCAGTCTGGCACGAACGCTTTAGCGGATTAGTCCCAAAAAAAAAACACGATTCATGTTTTTATACGAACGTGATTTTTAAAAGACGATACTTGATTTCGTGATGCGTGTGGACACGGGCATTTAAAAAGCATTCAAGCCGTCAAAAAACATTTTTCGTCGGTAAATATTGTCGTACTTCAATCGTCGTTCAAATGCATGCGTGCATATTCCAAGCGTGTTGGCTTATGAGCATCAGTCAATTTCGTTTGCGTGTTGTCTATAATGCAATCCCATTGAGTGTAAGGCGTTTCTTATTACTCTTGGACAAACTTCATATATTTCAGCATAATAATTGGTTGACACAAAATCGTTATCTTCATATTATCGTCTCATGTCAGCTCTTTGTGCAGCACTAAGGAAGGGGCGGCGACCAGAATTATGACGATGATCAATTAGTTCACGTTCTTTATTCACGAAACTATAGATTTATGGTAACTGAAATAAGAAACATAAGTTTGAGACTTGATATCTTCTAAATATAACAGATCTATATTTTCTTTCACAATTTTTTCGTGACTTTCTTCATTAATAATAGCTGCTCTTTCTTGAATATTTAAATTTCTCGGCATTGTAAAATATTAACCCGAATACAAGAGTCACAATGGTGACATTGACAGGAACTGTTATTCACATTTACAGTTTTTAAAACTTGACACAACGTAATGGCCGGGAACATCAAACTAATAAAAAGGTTTTAATTTAACTATTAATAGTCAAGGATCATTCGTCTAAGTAAATTTGAACTTTATTGTCAAACTGTAAAACATAATTTTCAATACAACACTCTCGTTGATCATTCGTCTAAGTAAATTTGAACTTTGTTGTCAAACAATAATACATAATTTTCAATACAAAACACATTTAGAGTGTTTTGTTTCTCAGTCATTTTCGTTACGATATTTCTGGATTAGGTCTCCACGCTCAAGGCCCGCGATAGAAGCTATGCAATAGCTTAATAACCGCATCGTGAAAAAAGACGATTCGTCAAAAAACACGAATCGTCCTCGTGTTAATGAGCCCTTAAGTTTTCTTTTTCGAAGTGAAAACTTCTTTAGCGGCGTGGTCCACTTTTTTGGGATGGGTAAAAAATGTGTAACTCGCGTCAGGACGTGACCGTAAGATCCGTTGCCTAGCAACCGACAAAGTAAATATCAAAATAAATGGTCTTTGAAATTACGTAAAGATTGCCAGGTAAGAAACTTTACCCATATTGATGGGTAAAAAAAACAGTCAAAACAGACTTCATGAAAAGTGTTTAAATAAATTGTTTATTTTTGTTAGACTATATTTTGAAAATAAATAATATACTACTAAGTACTACTAATGAATGTTGTATTTAACCACAAAAATGATAGTACTTTTATACTGATAAATAAAGCAATTCGTGCGAAATTATTCCCTAACCATTCCAAAATATTCAAAAATGCATATATAACGTTAATGTTCAAGTTTTCACTTCTGCCGTGCATCCCGTTGTTTTTTGTGGCCAGTATTTGTTCTCAATAGTTTTCTCAAATAACTTGATATATTTAGCTTGTTCGCGCGACTTTGTTGAGTACTGTATTAATCCTAACTCCTACCTAAAATTTTCCATGATCGAAACATATTTATTCAAAACAAAAATAGGTCGGTAAACATGTTTATCAAAAATTCTGTTTATCTACAAAACGCATCGCAAACAAAACATTATCGAATAAATAGAATATTGATAAAGTAATTGATAACCGATCAATTATTACAAAACTCCGTGCGCAAAGTCGTGAGCAAATGCATGCTTAGTGGAGCAGTATAATGTATATAATTCATCTGATGCACACTAGTTCTAAATAATACATCACCAAGTGTTGTGACGGGAGGTATAAATTATATACAGCTTTAAACAATAATCTTTTTTAATATTTTAAAGAAAAGATAGTGGCTAAGCTTTGTCTATAAAGATAGTGAACTGAAGCAGTCATTCATATCATGGATTGGATTCGAGCAGTCGTCTTGAGGTGAGAGTGCATTTGTTTTTAAAGTTGTTTAGACTAATTTTATTGACAAAATTATTAAAAATAATATCATGTATTTGGTTTTACTAGCATTTATAGTTAGCCGATTAAGATCACTTTTTATTACTGCCAAAGAAAATAGAATAAATAAATCGTTAGTATACAGTGAAATAACTAAATTAGGGGATTTTTACCATGATTTTTTTTAAATTATTCAGCTTACGTTAGCCTGTCACAAATCGGCGATATACAAGGTGGAGACGACAATACCACAAAAAATTAAACGGCGTGTCCATAATGACGTTCCCATTCTATATACAAAAATTCAATTGAATATATTCAATAGTTTAGTCATTATAGCTCGGCAAAATCCATAGTCGGCTCGGGCTATTCCATTTATCCACCCCAAAAATCCACCCTAAGGTGGATATTCCGAAATGTATGTCCGAAAATTCACCCAAGGCCTAGTTGGATAAACGGAATTTATAGGCTTAGGGTGGATCCGGATACATTACATTTAATTTGTTTGAAAAACTATTTTTTTTTTTTTCGAAGCTAGGATTTATTTGACAGTTCCCAAATACTCTGAAGCATTAGTAGTGCCAGTATTTTAATTTTTTGTTGTATGGTAGTCTCCACATTGTATAGCGGGGTGACACAACGCTCAATGCAAAGTCCATAACATCAGAAAATCTTGGTTTGGGCCAAAATACACTTATCAGTACCCTCTCTGATTATTTGGTGATTTACCATTCATCTTAGCCAGTTTTTTATCATATTCTAATTGGTTTTGATGAGTTAGGACTGTTGGTTGCGATGTCTAGTCTGTAGAAGGAGAAGGCATGGAAGTTGACGAGTAGGCATTAAAGTCTAGAGTGACTACGCGTTAGCTTCCATGCCTGCTTGGAACCGGTTACCGAACTACCCAGTGTGTGGAGTATGAGAAATGAGAAATGCTTGCACTGACTGGACATTTTCACTCAAATCTGTGTCGTGCTTTCATCAAAAGACCGAAACAGTACGAGTCTACTGCTGAACATTGAAGGTTCAACGATCTCGTATCCAAGATATAATGATCCCTTTAGTCTAATGGCTACTACACACATGCCGGCGGCATGGCTACCGGCTTTTGCCGCGCGGCAAGTGCCACCGGCTTTTGCCGCGCGGCACGTGCCACCGGCTTTTTCGCCTACATTTCCTTTGCGTTTGTTTGTGCGGCAGTGCCGGGCGCGCCCGTGGGCCAGGCCGGCCGGCGGCACTGTGTGTATTAGCCATAAGGGAGCGTTTGCACCAGAGATGTGTGAGCAAGCTAAATAATGCAATACTTGGTGAATAAGCTGAGCGGTGCTACGATGCGTAGCGGACTTTTTTCACTAGTGCTGCGCAAGGAAACGATGCGGTGTGCTCTGAGCGTAAAGCAGGCAAGCGGGGTGCGTACCTACGTCTATGGTGATAGCCTAGTAGTGTGATCGCAGACTGCCAAGTAGGTCTCGAGTTCGAATGCAACCTCTGACTTTTCGTATTCATGTGCGTTATTGTATAATCATCACTTGCTTCAAAACGGTGAAAGAAAAAATTGTGAGGAACCTGGCATGCTAGAGAGATATTTCTCGACGGCGTGTGAAGTCAACTCAGAGGCCCATGGGCGGCTTTAAAACTCTGACACCAGGTTAGTCACTATCTACACAAAAATAGAGAGAGAAGAAGGTCTAGTGTAGTCTTCAACTCTTCACACACATTCCTTGCACTCTTCCGTCGCTCGCATCACTTGCAAACACAACACCTCTCGCTTGTTTAAAAAAAGTCGCTCCGCTAAACCCCATTTCCACTAGATCCGCTCAGAGCGAAGCTAGGAAAATGCATGAAGTACCTACTTGGTAATTCTTTATGTATTTTCTTTTCCACGCGCACCGCTTAACTACCTCGTACAGCTCTGGTGGAAACGCAGCCTTAGACCTTGATTTAAAGCGGGCGTGTATGGATCAAAGTGCAAATAGAGGACACAATTTATTTTGATGAGATAACAATGCTCTTCTTATCATAACACAAGGATGCATCTTAAAGATACATCTTTGTAACTGTCTCTTGGCGATAAGATTACAATGTAGCTAAGCGCAGCGCACCTTGGAAAATTATGCGACGGAAATTCTAAAATTGTTTTTGTAGTTATTTCTTGTAGGTAATTTAAAAAGTATCGTTGGTACAACATACTCGTACTAAGGACTAACCAGGCTAAGACTAGTGATAACTTAATTAGTCGCAAGGCATTATATCTATAAACTGTGTATTAGCGTAGATATGGAATGAAAAAAATGGATGAAAATGGAGGAGCCCTATGCCGGATGTGCTCACGGACCAAGACAGCCGGTGTCAATAATATAATTGTTTATTACTTTATTTACCCTTCCTGCCAATAATTTTATTTTAGTATGTAGCTTATTTTAAATGGTTTAAATAAACGGCTTTTAATTTTATAATTGTTTTCATACGCGATTATTCACTTTTCGTGTTTACCGCTGGTGGCAAAGTAAATTTTTTGGGCATTTTTTTACATTTTCGTGTGCATCAATCAATTCGTGTGACACTAGACAGAGATTCCCAACCGATGGGGCGCGCCCCCCACGGGGGCGTAGAGTGACCAATGGGGGGTGCGGAGGCTCTAATAATAAACTATAGATTTATTTTTATGTTCTGATTTAGAAAAGGTTAAGGCTAGTTTTCAATACCCGAACGTTTCATAATATTGTAGGTTGATACTGTAAAATAAGCTTCAGCTTTTCTACATTAGTCGACAAAGTAACTTTTGTATGAATTGACTGAAGAAAACCGAACCCATCCGAGGCGGCGGCGGCGTGCTATAATTTTTGAGCTGACTTTGCTCTTTCTTCCATTCTACATTATATTGAGTCTTCAACTTTTCTGCATATGTCGACAAAGTCAATGCTATTTCTGTATGAATGATCAAAAGAAAAATTTAACGAATCCGAAATTGTACAACATTTTTCAAGCTCGCTCTTAAATTATGCATTCTCATAATTCTTGAGTTTTCTGCAAACCTCGACAAACTAACTTCTAATTCTGTTTGAATTATCAAAAGAAAATCTAAGCTATCAATAGGGGTGCAAGCATTTTCCCTCGCTTTATATTCTTATGCTTTTCAGCTTACGTCGACAAAGTATCTCGGGGGTGTAGTGATTTTTGAGGAAAGATAGGGGAGCGCGTATGTTACATCGGTTGGGAACCCCTGCACTAGTACATTACATCAAACAGTTCGTGTGCAAATAGTGCATTGAATGAATCTTCAATCCGTTTAAAATAATAGTTTAATTACTTTATACTCAGCATGACAACAACGCAATTTTAGTTACACAACATGCTTATCGAATTATTATGATAACAACTAACAACGGATATGATGCAACATATGTTGAAAGCAGGGTTATTGAGGGCAGTATTTGAATTACAAGTAATTCAAATACTGCCCGTATTTGAATTACTTGTAATTGAAATACGTAATTGAAATACAAATACGTAATTGGTATTTGTAATTCAATTACTTCTTATACATGTAATTTGTAATTAGTATTTCAAATACCTGACGCTGAGGTATTTTGTAGTTAGTATTTCAAATACTTATGGCTCCAAAATACATTTGAACATAAATACATTTAGCGATCTTATGAATGGGTGCGATCTGCTGAAAATAGCGCTCGATAGCTTTCGTAAGCAAAATGGCGACCGCTAAATATGTAATATCTTTAAAGTTGGCAACACTGCACTTAAACTGTACTGTAGTCTGTACTGCAGGTACATTACGTCAAATTGTCAATTACATAACTTGTCAATTGTAATTTTCATTCGGCGATGGAGTGAATCCTGTGAATGCTGTGACATATTTAGCGGTCGCCATTTTGTAAAATATGATGGTAAGAATATATTCCCTTTGCCTTAGGCTGGGCTGGATTAGTTCTATTCTATTTATATATCTAACCTAACACCAGACTGTATTTTGTAATTTGTATTTTGTATTTTAAATAAAAATAGTCAAAATACTATATTTTGTATTTTATATTTCAAATACACGACTTAAAAATATTTTGTAATTTGTATTTTAAATAAGTGCGAGATAGTATTTTGTAATTTGTATTTTAATTAAAGCAAAGCATGTATTTTGCCCAGCTCTGGTTGAAAGTATAGATAGTATTATTGTTATGACAGAGAAATTATCTTATTACCATGTCAGTTGTCGAAAACTTATCATTTAAAATAGGACACACATATATATTATGATCCAGTAAGCTTTACTGGATGAGTCGGTAATACCAATAAGCGTGGAGTAGCTTGTCCAGGGAAATACTTTATAGGTATGAGGAACAGGGTATAAACTTCACTCATCCTCTCTAGAAAAGATAGGATCCTCCGACCAGATGGGTGTCATCGTCGGGTGGGCAACTTTCGATGTCGGAAAGTTTCAAGTCTGTGTTTGATGTCGGAAAGTTATAGACCAGCCGACCAGGTATACGTATATCGTCGCCTTAGAGTGAAAATTTCGGGAATGCAATTTTGTTTTTTTTTTTTTTTATAAAATTTTTGGAAACAAGAAAACGACGCAACGCATTTCCTAGTCTCACATATTATACGTTTAGTAGCCTGTAACTGCATCCAAATTGCACACTAAATGACACATATTTGGAGAAGCAGTGGTAATAAAGGCGCAGTTTTAGGATTAATAACCTGACCAAGATTATGTCTGGATTTTAAAAGAGACTGCGAATTCTGAGTTTGTTTCAGCCTTTCTTCTCAGAGTAGTCAGATAGGAAACGCCGACCTCATCTAGCTTATTTTTAATATTTTTTACTATGACGTGTAAAAGTGATTTCGTCGTAGTGTTTATATTGGTATTTGTTCCACAGCTCTGTACTAGCTGTGTCATGGGGTGCGGACCTATCGTTTCCACCTGGGTTCAGGTTCGGAGCCGCCACTGCTTCTTACCAGATCGAAGGCGCCTGGGATGAGGGTGGTAAGAATAATGGTTTACTAATGTTTGCCATAATTTAAAATGCCATAATTTTATATGCCATAATTTTATTTGCCATAATTTCATTAGTAATAACGCTTCAGTTGCCATAATCGTGAAATGACATAAAATCATTTTTACTAATTTCATTGGTCATAATCGATCAAGTGTCATAATAATTTTAATCCATAAATTCATTAGCTATATTTTTTATTTTCAATAATGTCGTTTTCCATAACATTTATTAATGTTCATTTGCCCATACTAGCACAACAATGCTAGTTCAGTATGTACCATGCTTGCTTTGCAAAAGAGGAAATCTAGCACTCGGCGGCCGCTGCCGCGGCACGCTCGCTACGCTCGCTCGCCTTCGCGCGTTGTTTGGTCACAGTTCTAACCTAACCTAACCTACCCGTTTCGAATTTGACAAACTGTTTATTGTCTGAACAAGAAAACCAAAAAATTACCCTAATCTGCCATGCATGCTTGCTTTGCAAAAGAGGAAATCTAGCACTCGGCGGCCGCTGCCGCGGCACGCTCGCTACGCTCGCTCGCCTTCGCGCGTTGTTTGGTCACAGTTCTAACCTAACCTAACCTACCCGTTTCGAATTTGACAAACTGTTTATTGTCTGAACAAGAAAACCTAAAAATTACCCTAATCTGCCATGCATGCTTGCTTTGCAAAAGAGGAAATCTAGCACTCGGCGGCCGCTGCCGCGGCACGCTCGCTACGCTCGCTCGCCTTCGCGCGTTGTTTGGTCACAGTTCTAACCTAACCTAACCTACCCGTTTCGAATTTGACAAACTGTTTATTGTCTGAACAAGAAAACCAAAAAATTACCCTAATCTGCCATGCATGCTTGCTTTGCAAAAGAGGAAATCTAGCACTCGGCGGCCGCTGCCGCGGCACGCTCGCTACGCTCGCTCGCCTTCGCGCGTTGTTTGGTCACAGTTCTAACCTAACCTAACCTACCCGTTTCGAATTTGACAAACTGTTTATTGTCTGAACAAGAAAACCTAAAAATTACCCTAATCTGCCATGCATGCTTGCTTCGCAAAAGAGGAAATCTAGCACTCGGCGGCCGCTGCCGCGGCACGCTCGCTACGCTCGCTCGCCTTCGCGCGTTGTTTGGTCACAGTTCTAACCTAACCTAACCTACCCGTTTCGTATTTGACAAACTGTTTATTGTCTGAACAAGAAAACCTAAAAATTACCCTAATCTGCCATGCATGCTTGCTTTGCAAAAGAGGAAATCTAGCACTCGGCGGCCGCTGCCGTGGCACGCTCGCTGCGCTCGCTCGCCTTCGCGCGTTGTTTGGTCACAGTTCTAACCTAACCTAACCGTTTCGAATTTGACAAACTGTTTATTGTCTGAACAAGAAAACCTAACCTAACCTATCCTATTTTGCAAATGTACGTATGTATGTATTTAAATGAACATTCGGAATAATACATATCATATAATACAATACTGAGGACATCTGTCTGTAAAGCCGGGTCTGCTGCGCCATGTTTTAGTGTTTTACTAACATGAAACACCAAAATTTTACCGATTTGGGGGCGTGGTTTAACATAAAACATGCAACATGAAACATAGCCAGGTCTGGTGCGCCATGTTTTAATGTTTTATTAACATGAAACATCAAAATTGAACCGATTTGGGGGCGTGGTTTAACATGAAACTTGATAAAACATGAAACATGAAACATTAACGTGTTTGCCGCGACGAACGGATAACATCACCCGCGTTCGGTAAAAACAACAAAAAAACAAATGATGTTACATCCACTGATTCTTCTGATCTGCCAGATTCACAAAGAGTGATTATATTACAAAATTAAACCATAGTAAGCCCTGCTGCAACTACATCTACTCAAATTTAAACCACACATGACACTCATGCAGAAAAAAAACAAGCTTTTCAATACCTGCAAATTTTTTATAACTAACGTGTACACACGGCTACACATCAAGCTATACATTTCCAGTTTATGCTGATCTCGCATTGTACAGGATTTCCGAACAATGCTAGGTCAGCTTATACTGGAAATGTATAGCTTGATGTGTAGCCGTGTGTACGTATACTGTGATGATTATTTTTAATTAATAACATGAATAATGCACAAATTGTTAAAAAAACATTTTTTTTTTCTTTATTTCAAGTTGTTTAGTTTTAAATATAATTTGGAATTTAAATCCAATATTGTTGTAATTTATTTTACAAAAAAACCTTCCCTCCTTTTTTTGTCAGAGCGTGCCAAAGAAATAGACGTACATACGTCATACTCTTATTCGATTTTTGAAATGAGCGATTTGTGGGCGTGGCCTTAATATTAAACACAAACATTTAACATAACATGTCGCAGCGGACTGGCTGTTTACTAAACACGTTTATTTAACATGTTTTACTAACGTGTTTTGTTAAGAACATTGGCGCAGCAGACCCGGCTTAACGTTTCTAAATAATGTTAAATGTTGCTTATGTCAAGTGTCGATTATGTAATGTGTTACTTATAGAATCTAATGATTATGACACATGTTATTATGGAAACTAATATTATGGCAAATAAAAGTTATGTCAAATAAGTTGATATGGCAAGCGTTATTAGTATAAATGATAATAGTGCAAGTAAATATTATGAGTGGGGACGATTATGGAAAACAATAATAGGACAAATAATATTATGGAAAACAATATAATACCAAGAATAATACATATTCTGTGCTGAGACAAAAATAGACATCCAGTAGATAGATGGACAATTGGACATATATGCAATCATAAGATTAAATATCTACTTGCAGAAATAAGTCATAAGTCATTTATTTCATAACAAAATACATTGTGTTAAAAACATTACAGTGATGATAAATAAAATAATAAAAAAGCATAAACATTGCATTAATATTTAAACTTCATTACGAATTTAGAATATATCAATATCACTAATACTAAAAATAATTTTATGTCAATAATTCAGTAAGTAACAATAAATTAAAGAATTACCAACAATCCATTTAACTTTAAAAATTCATTTCCCAATAGTAAAAGAAAGAAAAAAAGACATAAACAATAACAATACAACATACAATTAAATACACAAAAATACATAATAATAATTCGCAAATCTCATCAAAAATGGGATGTCGTTTGTCAGCTTTAGGCTGCCTGTCCACTGGAGCGGAGAGGAGAAAAGAGGAACGGAGATGTGTCAATATTGACCAATAGAATCTTGACTCAGGATCACTGATCTAAACTCAGGGGCGGAGTCAAGATTCTATTGGTTAATATTGGCACATCTCCGCTCCTCTTTTCTCCTCTCCGCTCCAGTGGACAGGCAGCCTTATAGCTGTAATAGCCTTTCCTCAATAAATAATGTCTTTAATTTGCTTTTAAATATGCATAAGCTATTTATGCTTTTAAAGTCCATTCGCAACTTGTTGTATAGAAAGACAGATTGAACTCTGGGACTGTGATGAACCACGTTCAATTTCGGTTGGATTGTCGAAGGTAAGTCTTTCCTACACATTTCATTTCATAAAACGTGGTTTCGAAAGTGAGATAATTGGGAAAATTACGAAAATTACTAGTTGTAGTTGACCGCGGCTCCCGCCGTTCTGTCCCCCGCCCCGATTACGCCCCAATGGGGAGGGACCTCATATCGCTAAATAGACCCAAAAAATATCGTCTACTGCTGAAGTCAAACCACGTAGTGCGACAAGTCTTAACTTTAATGGCACAAATTGTACATCGTTATATCAAGCACAAGCATAAAGCTTCGTGCAGATTAGCGCGACGCGACAGCGCGACGCTACACGGGTTATTGTTATACCGTGAAGTTTTCTTAGAAATTGTATTGTTCGTGTCGCATCGCGCTGGTCTGCACGAAGCTTTATAAACCTATATATCCCCTTTTTAATAAACGCAGAATTATTTCCAGGTTTACCATATTTTTTTCGAGATTTAAGGTAGTTTCGTCCGTCTACATTTACAGATTATTTTTCGCATAACAGCCATAGTCAAATCATAACTCAACCCTCTCAAAGTCTCAAACCCCCTACAACGCCCTTAACTCTGTCTTAGTTATCTAAAAAAAAAAAAACTATTATTTACAGACTACATAGCCCACATTATGTTAGTATCTAAAATTATCTTACAAACTATGTTAGTTATACGTATAAAACAAAAAGCTGAGAGGTGTCAAGGGACACCCGGATGGAACGAAGTTATGGAATGAACCTCACAAAGGCATGCCACTAATTAGTACCTGTGGTCGCTCACAGATGGCGTTATAATAAAAAATTAAAAAGTGTCGTTACAACTTTTGGTCTTAATTTTTTCCGTCTAGCCCCCTTTCGCAACGTGCGAGAGGGAACTACGTTCCAAAAAGAAATAAAAAACATATCACACACAAAATTGTTTCATTCTTCGAATGTATTTTCTAGGCAAAAGTGAAAACACATGGGACCGGTATGTGCACGAAGATCCACGAAGAATCAAAGACCTGTCCAATGGCGACGTCGCCTGCGACTCTTACCACCTATGGAAGAGGGACGTCGAACTGGCAGAGGAACTGGGGCTTCACTTTTATAGGTAACTAGTTTTTGGCCGCGGCCGCTTCGTCCACCTGGAGGATGCAGATTATCCCACAGAAACATAATTCCGGGATAGACAGTATCCTATACACCGTGAAATGTGAATCACAGTTTTGCTAGAACAAACGTTGTTCAGACCATGGTCTACTACCATTCTATATCGTCCAATATGTTATTAAAACAAACTAAACTAGGTGTTCTCAAATAATTCTTATGTTGCTCAAACGTGTTCAAACATTAACAGTAACATCAAAGGACTCATCGCGGTAGCAATATGGCATTAAAAAGAGTTATGAGGAGTCCACGTGGACTACAAGGATGTCCGGCCAATGCACACCGAAAAGCAAATAAATAAATCAGTCTCTTTTTGTGTTTTTTAAATACCACCATTGACCTTTTTTATTATTGAATGGTATAGAATGGTAGTAGACCATGGTCTGAACAACGTTTGTTCTAGCAAAACTGTGATTCAAATTTCACGGTGTATACTAACCCAGGTCATAGTCTTTCCGTGTGACACATTCAAATCCGTTATTGCAGCTACTGTTCTTGGAACTTGAAAGTAGTCGACCACTCTTTATAAACGTAAGAAGGCGCGTAAATTGAAAACAAAAAACTGCTCATTTGGGGAGCGCTGGGCAGCGCAAGTAGCAGTGGCGGCATGAGAAGTATCGTGTTTACATACTCGTCCTGCCCATTTCCCTGCCTACTTTCTTGCTCACTGCCGGGGATGTGAGCTGAATGTAAATGGGGTATTAAGGCTCGTGCAGACTAGCGCGACTTGTCACGCGACGCGACACCGGTAATTGGTTGCTCTACAGTGAAGCTTTCTTAGACATTGTTTTGTTAGAGTCGTATAAAGAAACATAGGTTTAATTATCACAGAAACACGTGCATACAAAAAGACATGAGTAAACAAAATAGAGAACAGAAATAGTGCACGTCATGACTGTGATAAGAAGGCTTCCACTCAGCATAATGCTGTGCTATGGGGACCCACAGCACAGCGCTGATTTTCAGTGGTCACCCGAAAAAGACGTACGGAAATCAAGTCAGGTTCATTCGTGAATACCTAATAAATAGATAACAAAATAAAATAAACAGTAACAACGAATTAAGCACCGGTCTTCCTCTTCACGACGCTTTAGGCTAAGGTTAATTTTCAACCGCGCCCGCCGCGGTCATAAACCGCGTCGTGAAAATTAATATCTAAATTTCCATGTACTACGTGTTCGTACGAGTATTTGCGGTGCCGCCACCGCGGCGGGCGCGGGTGAAAATCGCTCCGTGAGTTCTTAGCCTTAAGCTGTTTTCAGACCAGCGCGACAAATCGCGCTGGTCTGAAAACAGCTTAACTGTTATTGTTATACCGTGAAGTTTTGTATTGTTCGTGTCGCGTCGTGCGACTAATCGCGCTAGTCTGAAAACAGCTTTAAGAGTTTTTGGCATTTGCCAAAACATCTACTTTGGCTTAAAAAAAAATATAGATTCCTCATGTCCAAGGGTATTCGAAAATACCCCATGTATGTTCCGCGATTTTTGCGACATGGGGTACTTTCGAATACCCCTATACATGAGTAATCAATTTTTTTTTTATGACGTTTATTTTTGGTCCACCCTGTATAATGATATCCGATCCGATCTTCGAGAATTCCGTTCCCGTTTTTATTGAGGAAAAAATGTCGACAGAGCGATGCGGATGAATTTTTCGATGCTCTATTTTAGTTTGTGAATGGAGAATTATGGAAGAAAGGGACATGTTGCGCCGACCCCAAATAAATTGGGATAAGGGCAGGAGAATGATGATGATGATTTTAGTTCGTGAATAGGTTTAGTTAAGTTAATATATAATTTTGCTAATCATATTAATGAATAAGTTATAAGTTGTAAACATCTATATACAAATAAATAAAATTTAATGATAAGATTATGTTTAAGATAGTATAATAATTATGTCAAAGTCAGATCCGCATTGCGCTGCACTCGGTCGTCGAGGACTTTGTTTTCTACAAAGTGTACAGTATGACAATAATCATTATCATCATTATACTCCTTCTCTCATCGCGATGTTTGCGTCTTTTTATAGCCACATAAAATATACTACTTAAACTCAAACTCAAAGCATTTATTTCAATTAAATAATTTTGTTTTAGTCAGTAATTTAGTCAGAAATTTGAAGCTAGATCAAAACGTAGATCTTTATGGAGAAGAATGGGAAAAAACCTCCAAGGACTCTTTTTTTAATTACATGGTGATTTTTTGTTAAACCTAAACCTCTTAAGGGGTCATTGTACTCATAATTTTATTATGAACAACTTTCACTATGGGACAAACGCTGAAATCGCGAAAACACCTAAACATTTTGACGAGATAATGATGCGAACATAAATGTAGGGCACAGCAGATTATTTTTTTCGCGATTTCTGCGTTGGTCCCATCGTGAAAGTTGTTCATAATAATGAGTACAATGACCCCCTAAGAGGTTTAGTGTAAACAAAAATTTACCTTGCATAGTTAATACAAAATCTTGGGCACATTTTTCTTGTTGCTTCTGTATGTGAGAACAAAACATGTACAAACAATAATCAAAATAATTCAAATTATAAAGTTAAAATTAAGCCCTGGCAGATAAGAGATGACCAGTCTCAACTGACGGCGCCCGTTCACGAACATGACGCGTGTAAACGGCATAATTATTACACGTTCCAAGTTTCTTAATTCAGAAATTGGCATTCAGTACGTTCTGATTGCGATTAAATTTGCATTCAGTACGTTCTGATTGCGATTAAATTAGCATTCAGTACGTTCTGATTGCGATTAAATTAGCATTCAGTACGTTCTGATTGCGATTAAACTTAAGCAAAGACGACAAAATTAAGCAAAGTAAAATAAGCCTGCCAATAACATGGAACGGCTAATGGTGACTAGGAAGTTAGAGGGCAAAAGACCTAGAGGCCGAAGCCCAAAAAGGTGGTCGGATCAAATATCCGAGAATTTGACAGTACCCATCAGCGCCGCACTCCACCAGGCCACTGATCGTAACACATGGAAAAAGACCGTTGACAATTTGATACGGAGTCACGATTCTCAGCAGTGAGAGAGCCACTGAAAGGAGAAAATAAGCCTTAAAAAAAAATCATATCTCATGCTCTTCATGCCATAGGAAAATACAACATTTTACAAAAGATTACTTAAGTATTTATATTTTGTAAATTGGTCGTATAACAAAATCTTACTTTTCACAATTTCCAGATTCTCAATATCCTGGTCTCGTGTACTTCCATCTGGTTTCTCCAACTACATCAATGAAGATGGCAAGAACTACTACAACAACCTGATCGATGGTCTACTGGAGAAGGGCATCGAGCCTCTCGTAACTATGTTCCACTGGGACTTGCCACAATCACTTCAGGATCTTGGTAAGCCAAACCATGGCAATAACATCTTCGAAATCCTTCTTTCTTGATTTCTTTTCTGCTGTAATACCAGAATGTAATAAACAGAAAGACTGCGATATTTCTAGCATCTAGGGGTAGCAAACGCTACAGCTGGTTCTGGGTTGGAACCCTGGATAAGGCATAGAGGTTATTGGAATTTCTATTGTGAATCAGCAATAGCATAGTCGTGCCCCCCATCGCACGGTACACCCGTATTCCTTCAAGTGCCTGTACATTGCCAGGGGCCACGGTATCCCTTTCGGGCTTTACCGCAACCCCGGCAGGCATCGGCCCTAGCGGACCCCGTCAGTTGTGCCGAAATCTCTTTGAGGCGCGCGTGGAACACAACGCGCCGTTGATCCAGGTGTGGTCGTTATCGGACGACGAGCTATCCATTGCTCTCCGTCCGCAAGCCCGCGCCTGCGGTGGCCGGAAATCGGCTCGAGAATCGCGAGCCGAGTCTCCTGCGGTGGTTAGAGGCATGAGGGCGAGAAATTTGCCTTTCCCTCATGCGCTCTGCCTCCTCCTTCGCGAGCGTTACTGCTTCTCAGAAGGAGGTGACGGCTCCCCATGCCCTCTCGCTCCGTACCAGGGCCGGACGCGAGAAGTCACCGCCGCCGATCGCCTCCACAAGCCTCCCTTTCAATACATACGTGAAGTTATTGCTTATATGTATGAGCTAAGATAAACTACGTATTCTGTATCTTGCAGGTGGCTGGACGAACCCCCTCATAGTAGACTGGTTCGTGGACTACGCGAGGGTACTATACACTCTCTACGGCGACCGCGTGAAGGTCTGGCTGACTCTCAACGAGCCAATCGTCACCTGCGACGGCGTGTACAACTCTGGGCTGTTCGCCCCTGCCCTGTATAGCCCTGAGGTAGGCGCTTACTTGTGCAATAAGTATGTGCTGCTGGCCCATGCTAAGGCTTGGAGGCTTTACGATGAAGAGTTTAAACCTAAATATCATGGTAAGTGAGGAGTAGCTTCACTAGAAACTAATGAACAAATCTTAGAAGTTTATTTTCATACACTTTTGTCTCTCGCATCGAAACATTCAACTTATTGTATGTAGGTATGAAACTGTGATGATTTAATACAATACTAATTATGATAATTAATTTAGAACAAAACATACGAACATGAAACTTAAAAACATAATAATGACTTCCAATATTTTACAGGTAAAGTCTCGCTAGCGAATCAATTACTGTGGTTCGAACCTAAAACAAAAGAAGATGAGGCCCTTGCAGAGCTGGCCATAGAGAACTGTGTAAGTCGTAAGTTATGAGAGCCGTCGCCGCGTCGTATGTAGTATAATTGAATAGTCAAACGAACTTACCTGTAAGTGAAGTTCGACGGTAATTATACGAAGTTATTGCCTCGTCCGAAGATGATGATAGGAAACAAGTGTAGTCTCGACTTTATAGTCTGTGGCGTCACATAATTTGGAAGAATAAGTAAAAACAAAACGCATCCTTAACCGGATGTGTGAGTGTATCTGTAACAATCTTCATTAAGTTCATAGCGATTTATTGGTTTTACAACACAGGGCCCATGCTCATATAACTATATAGCATGGAATGTTTGGGTCGGGTGGGACTCATCATCTTCGGACGAGGCAATAACTTCGTATAATTACCGTCGAACTTCACTTACAGGTAAGTTCGTTTGACTATTCAATTATACTCGTTATTGCCTCGTCCTCGATGATGATAGGAAACAAGTGTAGATGTTCAAAGACCAGTTGTAAAATCAATACTATTATTTATTAAAATATATATAAATTATATATATTTAAAATAACACAAGTTATTTTTAGGGTTTCTTAACGACAATCAAAAAATTTGAGAATTAGTCATGAAAATTACAATTGAAAATGATTTTTTTTTTTTTTTTTTGGTAAGTACAAAAAAAAAAAATTGAGAGAGAGAGAAGCTTCTATTGTTGATTATAGGTCTATTATAAAATCTTGCAAAATTAAATTGTTTACTCCCCAGTCCAACCAGCCGCTCTTCTTATATCATCAATATTAACCGCCTTACTGTAAGCTGATGTTGTTGCATGGCGGGTACTGTGTGTTGAGAAAGAGCTTATGTCAATTCCACTCTCTTCCAGAGCTTTTTTGACTTAACGGCTGATTGAACTGGAGCTCACAACTTTATAGGGCTTTTTTGTTGAAATAAACAAATTAGTACAGTCTCAAAGACTTTTCGTTAATTCTAAATAATTAACCACAGCTGTAGCTGGGCATACTCCTAGTCTAGTATTAAAGAGAGGAACATTTCAAAAAGGTTGGCATCTATTTGGGCCTGAAGTTTTAATTAATTTATCGATCTTAATCATTATACAGTCTTGTTTGATGACTATATTATTTATATTAATTAATGAGATCGTTTGTGCCCTTTGACCTGTGGCTAACATTAATAAAGCTTTGCAAGCTCACAGCTTTTTTGGTTACAATTTGTAAGCTAGTTTGGTGAATGTAATTCTTTTCAATATAATTGAGTAAGCATGATACATCCCAAGTATTATCATATTTAGGTTTAGGAGGTCTTAATTTAAAGAAACCTCTGAAGAGTCTTTTGATTTTTTCATCTGTACCTAAATGTGGTCCTATAATTAAAGCTAGGGCAGATCTAATGGAGTTTAGAGTTCCATAGGAAACTCCCTCCTGAAATCTCAAAGTGAGATATTGTATGAAATCAGTAATGTTGGGCTTGGTAATATTAATATTTTCTGACTTACAATTATTAGCCCAAGCTACAATTGTAGGCGAATATTGATTCAATGTACTTTTAGATATTGAGTTCATCATAATTTCCACCACATCATCACTAATGCCAAGGTCTATAAATATTTTCCTGATAATATTCCTGCCATCAATGTCAATTTCTGCTGAAGGGGGTGTGACAATATGTCGCTCTGTCTGTTATTATCTTTTCCATTGTTTTAAGAACCATAGATAATGGAGGGAAAACATAGAATAGATTATATTGAGACCACTGCAAAGTAAAGGCATCCCCTGCTACAGCCCCTGGGTCCGGGTGCCATGATACATAACTATGGCACTTTGCATTGGTCCGTGATGCAAACAATTCAATTGAAGGTTCACATGTTTCTATCTAGCTTCAAAATTAGCTATCCCATTATCTTTGGTATTTATGTAGGTGGCAAAAAACCATACATTTTCTAGATTCACACCACTGCCAAATATTCTTAGTAATTTTATGTAAGTATATTGAACACCGCCTAATCTGTTAATGTATGATAATTGCAATCATATTGTCAATTCTTAGTAAGACTTCACAATCTCTTAAATGTTTGGAAAAACATTTTAATTCAAAGAAAGCAGAAAATAATTCTAAAGAATTAATGTGAAGCCGAGCTTCATCCTCAGTCCATCGCCCATGGGCAGTCTGAGAGTCACAAGACACTCCCCACCATGTGGAGGCGTCTGTAAATATTTCACTCAAAAATGTTCTTTCTAATAAGATTGCCTGATTTAGTTATGTTTAGATATCAGCATTTGAGATCTTGTATGCATGCAGCATTCAATTCAGTGTTTATATACCTATCATAATTGTCATATTATCTTTCAAAATAAGATATTTATGTTGCTCAAGTTCTTTAGTGTAAAGAATATACTTAATAGCTGGGCAAACAGATATTAAAGTTCCAATAACTTGAGCTAGAAAACTAACCTTAATTTGACTTTTTGTAAATAGTTCTTTTATTAACTTCAAACAGTTATTTATTTTTTCTTCAGTTATGTCAAGAGTCATGTCAATAGTATTGAAAATTAAACCTAGAAACTTATACTGTTGTTTTGATATAAAATCTTATTTTTCTTTTTATTATAAATCCTAATTTTTCTAGTATATTTCCTGTTGACTGCATATTTTCTAAACATTGTATGTAACTATTTCCTATACATAAAAAATCATATAAATATATAACTGATAGGTATAAAGCCTTTTTCTCTTAAGTATGCTATTACTGGTTTCATTATTTTTGTAAATGTTAATGGGGCCGTACATAAGCCAAAAGGTAAAACATTAAATACATAGGTATATTCCTTGAAAAATATTAAATCTAATGTTACAAGAAAATCATTTTTCTGTAAAAGTTAACAGACTGTTCGGTAGTCTTCAAACTTGAAATGGTCCATTTCAGCAAAAGTATTCAACTTCTTTAAATTTAAAATAAGATGGAACATTCCTTTGGGTTTTAACAAGAAAAATAGGTGAGCAAAACTGGTTATCTGTAGGTTGACAAATTTCTATTGCTTTCAAAGAAAGTAACTTATTGATTTCAGATTGAATCTGTGTTGAAAATTTGTGGAGCGCACCACAGGAGCGTGGCTCTGGTGTGGTTTTGTATGAAATGGAATTGCATACCCTACAACCCAATCAAGAATAACAGGATCTGTGGTGATTAGTTTCTAATTGCAAAAATTAGATTGTAAGTCTGCCCACCTGTGAGTTTATTTGCGATGCTGATTGTATCTCCTGTCCTCCCACTTTCTGTTCACTGCTGGTGCTCTGGGTGATGGCCCCCCCCTCTTCTTCACTTCTGTGCGAGGAGGGCCCCGCCAGTTAAAAGCTTTGTTATTTTTAGAAGTGTTTTGTCTAGACACCCATGTGTTTTGTCTAAGGGTGAACTTTTTAGCTTCCACTAACTTTAGTTCTTGCCCAGATTTTTTCACCGATCTGGCTGTTCGTATTTTTTCAGTGAGGTCTTCACCGAATAAAAAAGTTTTTGCCTCTGACTGCAACAAAAACTCCTTCATTTCTTGATTTATGACTGATAATAAGAGGGATCTACGTCCCTTTGTATCCAGACTTACAGAATCACATAATAACTGTGAAGCATCATTTAGCTTTTTGATTATGTTCATTTTCTGTCCTTGACCATCCTTTAAACACATTTGAAGGGCTGAGCCCAAACATGACAATGCTGTGGAAATTTGCTGTTGTCTTTTCTGTATTATATGGTCTCGCTTTCTTGACATCTCATTAATGGCAACGCTAACCTCCGGGTTTAATATAGGTGGAACCATGTGTTTTAAATTGGTGAATGGTGGATTTTCCTTTTCAATCTTCTCTCTTTCCTCTTTTATCAATCCTTTTTTGAGAAGTGTGTCCCACCTTTGAGCTATCTGTTTGTGTAGCTCTTCTCCTACTTTTTCTGGTTGAGGAACTACACCTAATATCTCTAAAACCTGATCATCTAATGTCTCTTCCTGAGGCAGTTCTTCTTCAATCACTTCATTTATTAATACTGTATTTTCATACTCCACATTTGGTTGAGCATCTTCTATCGACTCCGGAGGAACATCTTCAACCAACTCCGGAGGGATATTTTCATTATTTTCCTGTATATCAGGTGAATTGTTTACTGGACTTGTTACAATATCTGGAAAAGTGTAATGTATGTTGTAAAAAACTAACAAACATTACACCGTATAACCATGTAAGTTCCCACAGAACTTCCCTTGAAGGTTATAATAAAGAATCAACCAATGTGTGTCCCTAAAGAACACCCCGGAGGTTGTTTAGCTCACGACATAGCCTTGTAAACCACGTCCGTCCCCGAAGAACGGCCCAAAGGTCAGGCAAGTCGCTTACAATATAGCCAAGATCGCCCCAAAGCTCAGGCAAGTCGTTCACAATATAGCCATAATAACACTCGTGCGTTCCCACGGAACACCCCAATAGTGCAGGCAAGTCAACGTGCTCCCACTAGAGCCATTGTAGAATTTGCAGACCACGTGCAGTTGCACATGCAAAGCGACACAAAATATATTTTTTCTGCGTAGCGGTTTTACGCCCTGTAGAACAGGGCGTCATTCCTTTGCTTTATACATTCAAAGCAGGGGCTAGATGGAAAAAACAAATTTTCTTACCTTCGTCACTCGAATCGGAATTTAAGTATTTTATCCGTTTTTTGAGTTTCTTTATCTTTTTCATTAAGTGTGACCTTTTTGTCTTCTCCTCTGAGTTCCTTTTACCCATTTTTATGTTAGTTCAGCAGTTTTTTACACAAAAGAACAAAATTTTAGGGAAAACGTGACGCCGTTACTTTAGACATAAAATCCGAATGAAGATTGTTACAGATACACTCACACATCCGGTTAAGGATGCGTTTTGTTTTTACTTATTCTTCCAAATTATGTGACGCCACAGACTATAAAGTCGAGACTACACTTGTTTCCTATCATCATCGAGGACGAGGCAATAACGAGTATAATGACAATAATAAAAGTCATTTATTCAGACCATTTAAATTATTAACAAGTATAAGTAGTAGTAGATAATAAAAAGATAAATGATTAAATTAAAATAATTCTGTTGTTGACAGTTGACTGTCTTAGTCTGTGTGCCTATTGGCAAAGCCCTGCTCCATCTCCTTCCATTTTTCTCTATTTCAATTGCTAATCGAGTCCATATTATTTTCCTCCTGTGATTTCCAGCTTGTCACTCCAGCGTTTCCTCTGCATTTCTCGGATACCAGACTGTTATTTCTTTTGCTCAATTTGTCGAGCCTCTGAGGGTGTGACCACAATACTTCCATTTGAATTTTCTGGTTTTTCGTGACGTGATGGCGTCACCGTCTTTACCTGTCTTATATCTTTGTTTTTAATCCGGTCTTTTCTTTTTACTCCCATCATACTTATTTCCATAGCACGTTGGCACACAGCCAAGCATATTTATTAACTATCTGGTAAAAATATGGGCTTAGTAACACAGATCGATATAGAGTGCTACAAAGCTCATTTGGGGCATGAATGACGCTTGGTAACCATTTGTAAAATTGTGTCACAGAAATTGTATTGACAAAACAAAATGGCGGCGTTATTTTAGTAACATTGTAGCACGTATCTTCTTGGGTCCACTTTGTACTATGACAACTGAGAATGCCGTTTAAGGCAAGGATGGGTTTAGGGCCAACTCAAAAGGATAGGAATCTATCTGCAAGGCATAGTGTTTAAATAAATTCTTTGGAAGTTAGTGGCCTAAAGGGTGTGGGGATTGGAACCTGCAGGGCAGGGTAAAGACCACGGAAAGGATAGTAAAGACTGTGCCAACATCCCACCTTTAAGCTGATTAAGCCGCTATGGGTCGCGCCACACCTGCCGAACGTTCGGCGCGGAAGGTTCGGTTGAATACGCTCCTAATGTTTTTCAAGTTACCAATGACACATCAGCCGAACGTTTTACGTCGGTTCATGAGCAAGCGTCATATGACGCGACGGAACGATCCACAGGTGTGCCGCTACACTAAGTAAGTTGAGCTCATATAGTTGGGGTAATTTTTATGATTCCTTATTATACCTTAAAAGAAAAAACGGAACCCTTATAATGTAGAACCACTTCGTTGTCAGTCGGTCTACTCGTATCTGTCAACACCCTTTTTCTAAGGAATGCGTGGAAATATCGAGTTGAAATTAATATCAAATACGTAGGTCTAAAAAATCAAGCTTCTAAATCACAAAATTACATTTGATTGGTAAATTGACCGTGACGTATATCAATGGATAGGAGAACATATTTTCGACAACAAAGTTAAGTTTGTGCTTAGGATAAATTCATCCCAACTACGAACGCATAAAACATCGTCCGTGGATACGAGGGCTAAATTAGCTTAGCTCTTGGTCTGCAACTAGCATGATCACAACACTAGTGTGAGGTCCAGGAATTCAATTCACTTGAATGTAAACTTTACGAAATAAATTTATTCTTATTCTTCTTATTCTTATGATGGATGGTAAATGATTACCGTCGTCGTTGAGAACTTCTTTAAATTAAGTAAACATTATCACATTTGTTTTACTAGGCAGGCAGATACTCTCATGCAATATTCTCCAAAGAAGGGGGATGGCCACCTTCCATACAGAAACACATGGAGGAGCTGAGCTTAAAGAGAGGATACCCGAAGTCTACATTCCCGGCCTTTACTCAGGAAGAGATTGAGACAATTAGAGGTACGTAGCATTAGCAAATACACTTAATAGAGTTAATGAGCGTAGATAATTTTCCTAACTATACTTTGGTTTAATGTCGTGGTGACATAGGTTAAGGTAGGTGTCGTCTCTCATCAGTCAGGGATCATGGAAGGCGCACAACATCTCATGATCCCCGGTCCAAGTGTGGGAGGGAACACCGGTGTGGTTTTTGGTCAGTAAGAGTCAGACATACCCTTTTGCCCACCCCAGGGCGGAGGACATCCATGAGGATATTACACCAAAGAACAAAAATAAATGGTGCCGCCTCTCATGCACGAAGTTGTGTGTTAAATCCGAGCAAGTACCAATGTGACATTTTTTCATTAATATGTATGTACTTTCTAAGTGTATTTTGGACATTACTGACATTGGTGTGCAAAACATCGTGAGGAAACCTGGATTAATAATTATTAAAATTCGTCAATCCGCCTTGAGTAGGTAAGTATGGTGATCTGATGAATGCTAGTGCCTTCTCTTTATGAGAAGTGTTCTTTTCCCTGCAGTTGTATTGATGCCAACAACACCTCCTCAGAGGAGAAGTCGTGGCTTATCCTCCTCTTGACATAATCTGTCAAAGTTTTTTGAATGATTTACTACGAGTATTGTCCAATGAGTAACTGTCAAAGCAATAGTTGTCACAACAGAGCTCTAAACAAACTATGGGCTATTTCGGATAAAATACTTTAGTTTGACTCCTGCCGTAAGGACCGGACTAGAAGAGGACAGCATTGTATAGAAAGAGATGGAAACCTTTGCAGTGGAACGATACTGGCTAGTTGGTTTAGATAGGTACTTTCAAGTAAGATAGGAGACTAAGTGCGGAGGACAGGGTGTTGTGGCCCAGCCAGATGGAGCCCTATCTCCAGCAGTACACTGCGATAGGCTGAGTTGATTGATTGATTGATTGATTGAAGTAAGATAGCTTTGTTGTGATGATTTATCAAGAGTCTGAAGGTTTCAGTCATCCTTATATCCGTCAAAATAAAACTAAACATAGGTATAGAAAATTTAGAAGAAAACTGCATGACTCCGATTGGGCCTGAGGGTCAAGACAAAGAGACAAAGTGACATTCAATCAGCGAAAACGATGATAGAAAAGTCAAAAACTATATGTTTCTATCCTTTTCGGACTTTCCCGCGACCCTGGCAGGCATCGGCCCTAGCGGACCCCGTCAGTTGTGCTGACATCTCTTTGAAACGCGCGTGGAACATAACGCGCCGTCGACCCGGCCTGGTCCTTATCGGATGGCGAGCTACCCATTGCTCACCGTCCGCAAACCTGCGCCTACGGTAGCTGGGAATCGGCCTGGGATTCGCGACGCCCAGGGTGTCTCCTGCGGCGACTTATGGCGTGAGGGCGCAAAATTTGCCTCTCCTTTACGCGCTCCGCCTCCTCCTTCGCGAGCATTACTGCTTCGCAGAAGGAGGTGACTTGTCTAGGTCCTTAGACCAATCATAACTGTTTAAATATTGCTCAACTCCTGCAGGAACCTACGACTTCTACTCAATGAACCACTACACGACCCGTCTCATTCGCGAGGGGAAGGAGGGAGAAAAGTTCTCAGCCTGGCCGCTAGGTGACGCTGTAGATCTCAACGGTAAAATAGAAAAACACGAGGATTGGGCCAACTCTGCTTCTTCTTGGTTCTTCGTAAGTATCTACTGCAACTTTTATACTGGCACCGTTTGTTGATCTAACGTTCTCAAGCAGAAGCCCCAGGTTGGAAATAGAGTAAATACCTATTAGATACTGCATTCGTAATTGAATAAAGAACAAACCGTAAAATAAAAAGGTTTTTTTTTAATGACACTTTCTTGTTTAAAAATACTTTTAAATCTAAATTAAATTTATTTTCGATTTTAACGATAGTTTCCTCTTTTATGTAGATTTATAATAATAATATAATGTAATATTTTGTAATCTGTTTAGATTGTAAAGAGCCCAAAAAGACAGGTTCTCTACGACAACGAATTATAACGTTAGTAGGATGTTATTGGGCACTCTAAGCCACCTTACGTTCCATCGGTTCACTTCGTTCACCTCGTCACTTCAGGTGGCTTAGATTGCCCAATAACATATATGAAATCCATTCTAAGCCACCTTACGTTCCATCGGCTCACTTCATTCACCTCGTCACTTCAGGTGGCTTAGATTGCCCAATAACATATATGAAATCCATTTCGATAACTTACCTGATGAACGGAAGGTGGAGTACGAATTTTTGCATAGTGCAGTAAAATAATGGTTCAGCGCCTATTCCACCCGATGGAACTAGTTATAAATGTCAATGTAATACATTAATCGACTCATTATTAATATATCCGTTTCAAGCAGTTGTCATGAAATTTGTAAAACAACCACAATCGTTACATATAAACAAACTTTGTGTTAATTCTCAGGAGACTGGTTTTCGCCATGGAGAATTATTACCTAAATCGGTACGATGTATCATTTGCGGGCCGTCAAATTGTGGAAAAACTAATTTATTAATTGGTCTTCTTATACACGAGAATGGATTAAGATTTCAAAATGTTTATGTTTATTCGAAAACCTTGCAACAACCCAAGTACGTTTTTTTAGAAAAAGTCTTGCAACGAGTACCAGGCGTTTCATTTCAGAAATATCATGAAAATGAGCAAGTACTGAGTGTTCAGACCGCAAAACCGAATTCTGTAATTGTATTTGATGATGTTGCTTGTGAAAATCAAAGTAGTATACGTGATTATTTTGCTATGGGGAGACACAAGTCCATCGATTGTTTTTATCTAAATCAGACGTATAGTAAAATCCCTAAACAGTTAGTAAGAGACAACGCAAACCTAATCGTACTTTTTAAACAAGATGAAAGAAATATGAGACATGTTTATGAAGAACACGTCAACACTGACATGACATGGACTGAATTTCGGGAAATGTGTTCAAAAATATGGAGTATACCGTTCAATTATGTTGTAATTAATAAAGATTGTTCCAAAAACAAAGGATGTTATAGAAATAAATTTGATACGTTTGTAGTCTTTGACTAAGAACACGAATACATATAAAAGGTTTATTACCTACAAAACATTATTATTCACCTTACGACGCTAGATCAATTACAACCTATTTTACCAATATGGAAAAATCATTGAAACGGCAAATTGTTGATGCGGCAGAAGCTGTAAAGATAAAAGTACGAAAAATGAGAGATACTGAGATTGATAATAAACAAGCACTAGAAACTGTTTTCAAACCTGTTACAGATCCTCTCAACCTAATTGCTAATGCTAGTAAACAAACTGCTCTCCTGGGTGCTAGTAATGATTTTGTTGATGTTCCGTTTACTAACGAAACTATGTCGAAAGAAGGAACTGGCAGCGCAAAAAGTAATGATAATAATAGCGATGAAGACAAATATGAATCCGATATCAACAGTGACTCTTCTTATGAATCAGTAGTTGAAAGGAATCAAGATTATGATACATCATCCTGGTCAGTATCTTCAGAAGCGTTGGTAGATATTCCATTTGGGGTTAGAGCAGATCGCGGGAAACTGATGCTAGGTTCTGCTTGCATAACGATCAACGATCAATACATTACCGTAGCTGAACGTAAATACCGAAATACACCTGGTTTAAAACAGTTGTTGCTTAAGAAAGATGTAGACTTAAGCTTGGTTACAGATAATGATATGCAAAATTATAAGTCGATGTTACTTGATACAAATGCACATCGTAGAGATTATGATCCAAGTAAACCAATAAAAAGTAATAAAGGGCAAAAATATATGCAAATTATTAAACCTCTTTTTAAACTGAAGAATACAGTTCAAGGAAAGGGTCTACCGTTAATAAAAAAGTGGAGAAAAAACGTAGATTTAGTGTACTGGGATAATCCTAATGAATTAGTAGAAAGATTGAAATTATTAATTGCATCTAGAGATGCTGGCAACACAGGATTAGATAATGAAATTATATCTATCATTGAAGAATTGCGGGAAAGTAAAATTATAAATAAATAAATATTTAAAAATGTGTTTATTTTACTATCAGCCTCTCGATACAATACACCTTAAACATGAACGTAGACAAATTCGGACACTACATTCACAAAAGAATGCGTTTATCAGAGTTATTTGAGTTTAATGAGAATGCATTGTTAAAATCAGAAAACGGAGATTACGATATAAAAACATCAAGACTGAGAGGAATTAGATCTCCAGTAGAAGCTGACGATGCTGTGAACAAGGATTACGTAGATCAATTGAATGCTAACACGTTAAAAGAATTAAAGAATCTGGGTGTGAACAAGGATTATGTAGATGGATTGAATGCTAATATGTTTAAAGAAGTTAATAATCTGATTGGTATCTTGCGTTCTCAAATCATAAAAGATGCAAAGGGTACAGTTCAAGCTACTTTAAAAACAAGGTTACCAGAGGTTTCAACTCATTTGCAAGATAAGTTTTACACTAAAGCAGAGGTAGATAAATTACTTCAAAAAACTCCGTAATGGTAAAACAGCAGATTGTAAATGAAATACACAAAGCGGCACGAAGAAATTTCCTTCGACGTTCTGTTATTCTGAAAGGAATCCACGACTTATGGCAAGCAGACTTGATGGACATGCAAAACCTGAAAAAGTATAACAAAGGTTACAATTTCATCTTAGTGGTGATTGACTGCTTCTCGAAGTATGCCTGGGCTGAACCGTTAAAATCGAAAAATAAATTCGATGTTACTCGTGCATTCGAACATATATTGCTTAGTAGTCGTAATAAGCCTATGAACTTACAAACTGATATGGGAACTGAATTTTATAACATCACTTTTCAAACGCTTATGAAAAAGCACAACATTAACCATTACTCATCGTTTTCTACTAAAAAAGCATCAATTGTAGAGAGACTGATTAGAACTGTAAAAAATAAATTATATAAATATTTTAGTCTCAATGGAAACTATAAGTGGTTAGGTCTACCATTGGAAGATACATTGAAGAGATATAACAACACAAAACATCGTACTATTCAATTTAAACCGGTTGATGTGAATAAATATAATGAACAAATAATCAAAGAAAATATAAAAAAAATTAACAAACATGATTTAGTTCAGTGGAAGCCTAAATTCAAAGTTGGTGATTGTGTTCGTATAAGTAAATACAAACATAATTTTGAGAAAGGTTACACTCCTAATTGGTCTACTGAATTATTTATTATAAAAAAAGTAAATAAAACCTTACCAGTTACTTATCACATAGAAGATCAACGAAAGCAAAACATATTAGGAGCTTTTTACGAACAAGAACTACAAAAATCGAATTATCCTGATGTTTATTTGATAGAAAAGGTTTTGAGAAAGAAAGGTAATAAATTGTATGTCAAATGGTTAGGTCTAAACAGCGCAGAAAATAGTTGGATTGAAAAAGCTGCAATAATGGAATAATATTATTATATAACCATTTTTCATCTGAAATCCTATCATTATTATTTGAGTAATGCAAGGGGGTGGACTAGTTAACAACATAATTAATAATCTACCTTTCGAAGTTCATTTACCAGGATACAATTATTGCGGACCAGGAACCAAACTTCAGAAACGTTTAGCGCGAGGTGACCGAGGTGTAAATAAGCTAGACGAAGCTTGCATGCAACACGACATTGCGTATACAAACTATACAGACTTATCAAATCGTCACAAAGCCGATTTACAACTACTTAACATGGCTAAACAAAGACTTAAATCAAAAGATGCAGGGAAAGGTGAAAAACTAAGCTCTTGGGTAGTGAACAAAGTTATGAAAGCGAAACTAAAGTCGGGATCTGGCATTAAAACATTTAAAAGCTTAGTTTCAAAAATAAAATCAAAAATTAAGAAACTCAAACGCAAAGATAATAAGACTTTAATAAAAGCAGCTTACTTAACCGCAAAAAAGTTATTTCCAAACATTCATCATCGAATTCGAGTACCCCGAGTAATACCCATACCAAAGACTGGAGGAGTTTTACCTTTAATTCCAATTTTCGCTGGTTTATCAGCTTTAGGAACTTTAGCTGGTGGTGCAGCTGGCATTGCAAAAACCGTCAATGATTACAAAGCAAGCAAACAAAATTTGCAAGAAACAGAACGTCATAATAAAGCTATGGAGGCATTAGTGTTGGGTAAGGGTTTATACATTAAGTCGTATAAAAGTGGTAAAGGATTGTTTATAACATCTTCAAAAAACTGAAAAATATGCTACCTAAACGCCCTCTAACAAATGTAGACATCCGAAAGTTTTCAAGTGACATCCCATATTTTCGTGGGGTCTACATGAAGGATCGACTACCTCGGAAGCCGAAATGCATTGAATGTGGTATCGTTAACTTAGACGATTCTAAGAACGAAGGAACGCATTGGGTAGCTTATGCTAAAGTATACAATCACTGTGAATACTTTGATAGCTATGGAAATTTAAAACCTCCAATGGAATTGATGCAATATTTTAAAAATTGTAATGTGTTTTATAACTACACAAGATATCAAAAATTTAACGCAGTTAATTGTGGTCATTTATGTTTAAATTATTTGTGGACTTTTTGGAATAAAAATGTATTATAAAATATATGCTTTTCTTTCATTTCAATCATTTGCAAGATGTCGCTCACTTTGTCGATAACTGGAGACTCGTCAGTGTTAACTACATACTATCCTAATACATTGCAACTAGATGGAGAGTATGAGTGTGCTTTATTGCACTTTTCAACATTTAATTCTATTCCAAACATTGATATAAGTAATAATAAGTTCTATTATGGTTTTAATCAAGTTATTGAAATACCGGAAGGCACTTATGAATTGCAAGATATCGGCGATTATTTAAAATCTGAAATAAAAGATGCAGCGATCAAACTACGGTGCAATAATAATACTTTAAAAACTACAATATTCTGTACAAAAGACATTAATTTTATTAAAGAAGACTCTTTTAGAAGACTGTTAGGATTTAACAAACAAATCTTGAAAGCAAATAAATGGCATGTGTCACAGTCTCCAGTCAACATTCTACCTACGACCGTAGTCAGGATTGAATGTGATATTGTAAGCGGTTCATATATAAACGGTGAACCAAGTCATATTATTCACGAATTTGCACTTAATGTGCCACCTGGATACAGGATCATAGAAATCCCGAAAAACGCAATATACTTTCCAATCAATCAAAACAACATAAGCTGCATACATATCAGGCTGTTAGATATAAACAAACGATTAATCAATTTACGAGGTGAAGAAGTGCAGGTATATCTGCATCTTAGAAGAAAACAATGATTGACTACAATAAAAATGTGTCTCAACAAGTAAAGAATATCAGTTCTGCTCGAGCTAGCTCTCAAATAAGACCTCTCTTTAAGAAGAAAATAAAATTAACTAAAGACAATAAAGCATTCCTTAGAGCGATCGGATTATTAAAATGAATATCTTAGATGTTTTATCCGCTCCGACATACGACAATACTATAGAAGGAATCGAATTTCATTCCTACAAGCCCTATGTAACGAGTTTTAACAGGAACGATGAAATCCGCATACCTATCAACCAACAGGACTTGTACATATTACCGTCAGCTAGCACCCTATATTTGGAAGGAACTGTTATCGTTAGCAAAAAAGATACGAAGGACAAAGCTACTAGTATCAATTTCACGAACAATGCTCTACTCTACTTGTTCCAAGACATTAGGTATGAGCTAAATGGTGTGGAGATTGATAAAATAAAAAATGCAGGTATAACAACAACCATGAAATCACTCATTTCAATGAACGAAAGTGAATCAAAAATGTCTAATGCCTGGGGCTGGAATATTGATGGCATAAAAAATATAAATGGAGGAAGATTTTCTGCTTCTATACCACTTCGTAACCTCCTCGGTTTTGCTGAAGATTTTAAAAAAGTCGTGATAAATAGTAGACATGAACTGATTTTGTTACGTAGTAATACTAATTTGAACGCTGTAAAACTTAATACTGGCGAAGTTGTGGATGATGTTCAGATTAACAAAATCATATGGCGCGTACCGCATGTTAAAGTATCAGACAAAGAAAAAATTGGTTTGTTAAAAGTATTAGAAAAAGATCGCCCACTTCAAATGATATACAGAAATTGGGATCTGTACGAATATCCAGCTTTGCCTAAAACTACAAAACATACCTGGTCCATCAAAACTTCATCTCAAATAGAAAAACCAAGATACATTATTATTGGGCTACAGACAAATAGAAAAAACAATGCAAGTTCCGACATGTCTCAATTCGATCACTGTCATATTCGAGACGTTAGAGTGTATCTTAATTCAACGTATTTTCCATACGAAAGCTTAAATGTGAGTTTTGCTGATAACAGAATCGCTTTATTATACGAGCAATACACCAGATTTCAACAGTCGTATTACGGACGTCGTTCGGAGCCCATACTAAGTGAGAAACAATTTAGAGATTTAGCACCGCTGTTTGTAGTCGATTGCTCTAGACAAGCGGATAATCTAAAGACAGGTCCGGTTGTGGATGTGAGAGTAGAAATTGAAAGTGATTCAGAGATACCAGATCAAACTTCAGCATATTGTCTTATTCTGAACGATTGCATTGTTGAATACAAACCATTAAGTAACATTGTTAAGAAGATATCATGAACTCGGATACCATTATAGTGGAACTCCAAGGATTTAAAGATTCTATAAATAATTTTATTATCAAAGAATTAAGCATTGCGAGTCAGGATCATACACAGACGTTCTTGGTAAAACCACCATATTCATTCCATTACCTAACACCAGAAGAAAAAAAGCAGGTGAGGTGGCTAGAAAGGAATCGAGGAATTTACTGGAGTGAGGGGTTCATAGACTACAAAGAGTTTCAACGCGTTATTTTACCATATTTAGAAAATAAAAAAATTATTACCAAGGGTTTGGAAAAGATTAAGTGGATTAAAGAGTTATGTACAAATTGTGAAGTGATCGACATAGGTGAGAAGGGATGTCCTAATTTTGCAATATTAAAAAAAAAGTTTTGTAAAAATAAAACTGATTTTAATTGTGTGAACCATAAAATGAATTGTGCATTAAATAATGCGGTGTGTATTAGAAAATGGTATGTTGATAATAATATGTCTGTTTTTAATTTATTTTAATTCATTATTGTGTTGAAAAGTTAATAAAAAATGTTTATCTACTTAAGAGTGTTTCATTTAATATAATCAGGGTAACCTACTTATCAAACTTTAAATTAGCTGCAGCAAAATTATTATTTCTTAAAAATTTTAATATATAATTTCAAATGTACTATGATTTTAAATGAATTATTCTAATAAAATATACTGAAAGAAAATAACCTATAATACACTACACTAGAGCTAATTTAGAGTCCGAGTATAAATAAGTAATACAAAATAAAACATAATTTAAATGGTAAAATAATGTATTTTTATTTATTTTTTATATTATTTACAAGTATTACAAACTAATTATACCTACCTACCCAATAATAGTAATAATTGTCTCCACATACTTAATTTTACAAACTTGTGATGTATGAACATTATCGCAAATAAATTAAACAAAGAACTTAACATTATATATTATAATTATTTTATGTTTTATTATTATAATTTTTAGACTATGTACAGGATAAAATACAAAAGGTTAATTACTATAAAACTTACATATTTAACATTTTAATAATTTAGATATACTTACATTCAAAACTTATACAACATAAAAACCTAAGATGTTTAAACAGTAAAAAATACGAAAACAAATAATATGTTCTAATAACTATAATATAACTTACATAATTTATTATTGCTTATTACTAAAAATCTTATAAAGTAAATACTTACAAAATAATGACACCAACTATCAGCTAATAATAACAACTGTCCCCACAAAGTTTTTTTGATATTTTATTAATTAACGATTGCGTCTCCTCCATAACATGATCCACCGATTCAGTCACTACATACTGCGCACTTAACATTACCCCGTCCTGATTGTCACTTGCAGGCTCTTGTTCACTAATATCCAACACTTGTACCTGGATCAGCCGTAAACCTTTTTTCTTCTCATTGTTTATAACGAATGATTGACATGTATGCAGAGATGACTTCTGTTTTAGACACTCCCGTCTTGTTCTAGGTTTTTTGATGGCAGGTCCGCAGTTTTGTCTTGGTCTAGGCTCCTTGTTGACAGGTCTTTCTTGTTCTGGGAAATCTGGGATATGCCAGCTTAGACTCGGAGTCGGAAAACCTTGAGCGTATTGTGAGAAGTCGATAATATCTGGAGAATCACACATTATCAATGATCTGAAACAAACGAAATAATAATTAATTATAATTACATAAACAACATGATGAAATAATGTTATAAGTAGATGGGTACTTGTACAATACTTACAATTCGTTTCGTTTTTATTCGACGTGATATGACCGCTCCGGCTGAGTGGTTGACTGTCTAATGATGGATGTTCTACCCAATATAATAATGTGGAACGTGGCTAATATCTAATTACGCTCTATAAAGCCTTACGCTGTGCTGTGATTCAATTTCATGTTTCAACATGTTCAAACTCGTGCATAAGCACCTGTTCGGTGTCGAATTCTACACCGCGCGCGTCCGAACTTCGAGCTATGTCAGCTTCGTCTTCGTGCTTTGTCATCAAAAATGAACATTACAATGTTTTATCAAGTTAGAGCCTGTATCCTCATGCGCGACTCGCTGCGAGCGCTGTATGCTTTGTCATCAATCAGGAATAGAAATGAAACAGATATAATTATAATTATAAAATACTATTTATTTATGCATTTACGTACTACAAATAAAAGAAAACTTATCACGTTTATGGGACAGCATTTCATACAAATTTTAAAATCCAAAGTTTTGGCAATGAATAATATGATTTATTAAAATTTAGACGTCTAAGCAGGATACGATATAAAAAGTTAGTAGAGAATATTTTAGTCATTTTTACGAAATGCTATGTCACATAAACGCTTTTAAAATTAATTAAGTACTAAATAAGTTCTAATATTATTTAATACTAAAAATAATATTTGTTTGGGGCACCAAGAAAATAAATGTTTTACAATTACATTACCCATTACTTATGTCTGGATCCTGCTATAGGTAATAAGCATTAGTAGGTTCATAATATTTCCTATCTTTACATTTAAGACGTCCTCTAAAATACATTAAAAATGTATCTACTATAATTATTTACATTTAAAAATAATGTTAATGCATTACTTAAATATAGTTGCATTACCCCAGGCTAAAGTAGATACCTTATCAAACGATAGCAACCGCTTATCATCATTACTTGATAGTGCTATTTTATTTACGTCCTGAGTGAATATTTCATGTTTTATTGACTTAAACAAGACATTTTTTTTGCGAATGACATTGCAATTGTACAAAACGTTTTTATAATCTAACATATTTAAATTTTTCGTAACACATTTTTTTGTACCTTTTGCTTTCTTAATTGTTTTGTCGTTAGTTTTAATACAATAAAGCTTTGAGCGCAGTCCTACAAATTCTTTGATAATTTTGCCACTCATTTCATCCTTAAATAGCCCTGGAACCTTCTTATTAATAATTGGCAAGTTAAATTCGTTGTCTATGTCATAGTTGCTGGTATCAAAATATTTTAGAAAATGACCATTGATATCTTCGTAAACATCGTCGGTATTTACATCATAAACTAAACTATCCGTATCAGTATAACACAATTCTATTCGGTTACCATAAAAAGGTTTTATTATTGAATAGTGGAAGTCATACATGTGACTCTTAGATAATTCCAATACGGTAAATCCTATATATATTGGTTTATTAAGAATAACACGCGAAGGCTTCATTTGGATTGCCACTAGATCATCAGAAAAAACAGAAGCGCTATGAAAATATGGACTGCCGATCAATTTCTCAGCACAAGTAGTCTTTTTTGTTTTATTGTTCAAGTCACACCACTTGTTTACTAACTTAACATCTATTCGATGTTCATTATTTTCCAGAGTCTTTCCAAAAATACTATTGTTTAATAATTTGAAAAAATCTTGTTCAAACGTTGACTCTGCTTTTTGACGTAACTGAGTGTTAATATCAATATATTGTTTTAAAAAACAACTTTGCTTGAATACAATAGCGCGATGGATCCTTTTCAATATTAAACCGTGTTGTAAACACGTTTTTAAATGTATGTAATGAATAACATAGTGATATTTATCATATAAATTCGGTATTAGTTTTTTATTCTTACCACCGGGTGGCAAACATTTTTCTGGACAAAATGGAAAGTCATTATGGTCAATATGTAAATTATCTGGATATATTAAATCAACTTCTAGAATATAACCGTTTTCCGCAGTATCGCTAATATCCGCCAAATTCAATTGTAAATTATCTATTTCTTGTCTATTCATAAAACTGAAATCGGAATAGGGCAGGGATTGACACATGCTATAACCGTATAAATTGTTACAGTCTAAATAAATGATAAATGAATTTGAACGAGATGGGTTGTAAGTATCTAAATATTTATGATTGGCTTTGACATGTCTTTTGGAACACATGCAAACACCACCTCGAATACCTTTTTGGATCATCCTAAAAATTTCAATATCACTAATCAACTCTAATTGTATTCCTGTTTTTAAAAGCATTGCATCAAAAGATAGGCTTGGTGCTGTAAGATAGAACGCGGGATCGAGATTGTAATGTTGTTTACATGTTTTTCTAAAATTTTCAAATACATCTGTTAACAACAGTACGTCTGTTTTGAGATATAAATCTGTATACATACCCATGTTACGAATATTAAATACTGACCAAACGGACTGAGCGTGTTCATAGTCTTCATCAGTAATTGGCTCATTAGTTAAAGAGTTAAAAAAAAATGATTTAGGAGGTAAACACGTATCTTCGTAATGTTTCCATTGAGACATATAGTCGTACGGATAAACACCTTTACGGGTAAGTAAGTCAAATTGTGTTTTATTAGGAAAATAGGATTTTAATTGTTTAAACTCTTGTTTTTTCATTGTACTAGCTAGTTTTTCTAAGCTTGTTCCTAAAAACTTGAAAGAATCTACAAACCGAACCTGCATGCTTTCCTCGGTGGAAATAGGAATAAACTTTGTAAAAGAAATGTAGTTTTCTTTTGTTTTAGGTACCACTTTAATAGATCCAGGAGCTTCACCTAATTCTTTTATAAAAAGGTGACAATCATAACCAGACAAGTTATGAAAAAATACAGGCAAAAATTTTGGTAGCTTATTTTGCATGTTACAATAACAATGAGCTGCGCCGCGATATTTACCAGTCAAGTGACAATGATCGCGAACCCTGTCGCCGAACAAGAAGTGATCACAAATATGACAAGTCATCGCGTTTTCAAAGTCGCGAGCATTGTCATCTGAGTATATCATAGGAATATTATTTTTTAAAATATCGTAAATTTTTCGGGCATCTTTATAAATAGACTTCACAAAATTAGATACACAATCCGAGCCGCGATAAGAAACGTAACGATTGTAGTTTTCGTCTAGCACACACGTAATATGATATGCGTAAGCTATAGGCACATGTCGCTGCCGCGTAACAGTACCCGCCTTAGTAGGATCGGGGTTACAAGATTCATACCGTTCTAACATTGTTTCAAAATCTGCGTATACAACAAATGGTACAATTTGCTTTCTGTTATAATTTTCAAACTGTATGAAAGAACCCTTTGGAGGTAGTTCCGTGGCGACACCTCCACAATTATGTGAACTAAGAATATCGCAAGAATTAAAAAACATTAAACAAACATCACAAAAGTATAGTTTACCGTGATGCTTTGTCATTTGGTTCTTAACAAGTCGCGGCAAGTCTTTAATCAGACAGTAATGTGATAAATCATCACTTTCTAAATAAAGTAAATGAATCACCTTTCCGTTCAAGGTTTTTGGTTTGTATAGAGGTCCTACGATGGTATTATTTTTTAAACCATAAATGTAAATACAAATTTCAGGGTTATTCACTTCGAACCGCGTAATATCTGAGAAATTAATTGGGAATGATATATCCTTTACATTTAAGACTTTTCGAAAATCAGGGTAAGACGATACTCTTTCAGGATGACTTTTAGCTGGATATAAAGCAGCAATAACTGACCATAAAAAACAATACTCATCATTATTGCGGATATTAACACATGCTTTTTTATATTTTAATGATGCAGGCAATTCGATAAAACCTGAACCGCGCAAAGGTTGATATTTGTTAACATTAATTTCCAAATGGGAATTGTTCAAGAACGTCCATCCACTATCTCGATCCTGAAATTCTTCTATCTTTTTTGTTAAGGTGTTTTTGACTTGAGACAGTAATGAATCCAATTCATAATTCTGATGCAAAGTAAAGTTTTTTGTGGCAAATGATTTCATTTCTTGAGAATCATTTTTAACCATTAAAAACAAAGCGAAATATTCGAAGTTAACTTTTAGACAAATGTGTTCTTTAATAGTCATGTCGATTAAGGTTTTAATTTTGTTTCGAATATTATTTAAAAATGATTCTGTTGAACAATTCTCAGACGGGTCGACAATTCTATAGGAAGCTATACGATTACGAAATGCAGAATGTATTATTTCTACACCTTCACAAAAATGCGAAATATTTTTGTTTTTATGATTAGTACTACGTAAGTGACCTGTCCAGTGACTGCGCTCAAGAGATGTGTTACAAACGGTACAGAAAGGCATTTTAGTTTTATTTTATGTCAACTAACCTGTACGTTAAAATAATTTTAGACTTACTATAAGATGTCGCAATATGGATTATCTAAGATCGCAAAAGATATCAAATAATAAATTATCTTGGTACCCCAATATCGAAAAAGAAATTATATTATTTATTCCTATCTATCTATCAGTATCTATAAAAAACTGGCTCAGAATTATCAAATAACTGATGAGTCCGTCTCATAAATATTTGTAGCCCGTCCCACTGTGGAGTGTCTCTATTAAGTTGCACTTTAAGTGCAACCGATGCCTTCTTCCACCGATCCTCTTTAGGAGTGGAGACAACTTCGCTCTTATTATATACTTTAACCTCTACATAAAAGTCCCCAGTCAAGTCCGCCGTTCGCCGCACTTTCCCGTTGGCGACACCGCTTACGAGGGACGAAGCGAAGTCTTCGGTTGAGGTTGGTGGTGGAACGCTATCGCATTCCTCCAAACCAAAGAGGTTCGAGCTGCATCTTTTACTGTCAAAATAAAAGAAAAATACCTCTTGAACTAATTGTATGTTTTGCTAAATACAATCTAAAGTTGTTTTTATATATAAATCCACTAACCACTGAAATTAACGTATCATATTCGACAAGAAGGTATCTAAAGATATAAACAGTAATAGTAAAATTACCTCGATTTATATTCTGATGGCTTGATGGTGCTTTCAGAAGCTTTAAGCTTTGTCGGCTTTTTCTTCGGCTGCACCTTTGCAACCTCAATTACAGCAGCTGAGCGCCGTGGCTGCTGGTACTCTGACTCGGAGTCAGATCTGAAATGGAACACAAAACATTAATTTAAAATTTTATGCAGCTATGACTTAAAAGAAGACTGATGCAATAAAATGAACACGTTAATAATTGCAGAAGAAATTTAAAGAAATATCAATCGCTCGAATATGATAATATTTACACCACCCGGCAGACAGAAACCGGGTCCGTAACTGGGTAGCAATTACGTTCTACTGCAAATTCAGTAAACTAATAGAGTACTTACTTACATTTCATAAAAATAGTAGTATATAGAAAGATATAAGCAGTAAATGTAAATTACCTTGATTTATATTCTGAAGGTGTGGTGGTGCTTTCAGAAGCTTTACGCTTCGTCGCCTTTTTCTTCGGCTGCACCTTTGTAACCTCAACTACAGCAGCTGAGCGCTGTGACTGCTGGTATTCTGATTCGGAGTCAAACCTAATGGAACACGAAAGATTAATTTTATAATTATGCTACTATGAATTAAAAGAAGGTTACAAAACTCGCTCTAAATGATAATACGAGTAGTTACACCAGTCGGCAGACAAAAACCGGGTCCGTAGCTGGGTAACAATTAAACACATTAAGAAATGACGAGAGTTACACCAGCCGGCAGGCAAGAACCAGGTCCGTAGCTGAGTACCGATTAAACATTAAAATATTCAATAAACTTAGTAGTACTTACTCACATTTTATAGTTGTAGGATGACGTAATATGTAACGAAAAAGGTAAGTGAATCACTGGAAGATACTGGAGCGAATGTATTATATGATCGAAATTGCTTGGTTTATATACATAAAAAATACAATTTCAGCAATATTTATCTCATATCAAAATTAAACCTTAACTACATGTCCTCACAGGTGTATAACTAAATTATGTTACTTACGACAAATTAAACCGCATTGATTGAAAACCCTTCTGTCAAATTGCAATTTTATCGTGAGAAACGAAATACAAAACCAGCTTCTGTCAAATTGCAATTTTATCGTGAGAAACGAAATACAAAACCAGCTTTAACGCTCGCCGACAGGCGAAACCGACACCGGGCTGTTACTTATAATGTATACAATATGTATTATAGTAAAGAATGTATGTTTGTTTAATAAACCGTCTTAGAAAAACTCTGTATGATAACATAAATCCATCTGAAATTAAAAAAAAAATAAAAAAAATCTGCAAGTTAAGATGAGTCGAAAGTAAAATATCCTAGAAGCATTTTTTTTTTTTTTTTTTTTTTTTTTTTTTTTTTTTCTGTACAATACATGTATACGAATCCGTGTCAAAAAGTAAGTTCACAGATATGTTGCAGTAAACTTTAAATTGATAATTAAGAATCATCTTTCAAACAATCCTAGATTGATAGAACTAACACCTTATTATAAACATATAAATATATGTAAACGAACCCGTGTCATAAAGTATGTTCACAGGTATGTTGTAGTAAACTTTAAATTGATAATTAAAAAGACTGCAACATGCGCGACGATCATCTTACAATGTTATCGCTGAATACATGGAAGTTACTCACACATACACCTCACGTAATAACGATAAAGTTCGAATTCAGCAAATTTACATAATGCAATTTTGCAGTCTTTAAGATTTTAAAATGTGGAGTAACAGCAGAGTAGCCAGTCGTTGATTGTTAGCGTGTAACTTGGTAGTGTTAGCTGTATGAACGAATTAAATTAAAATTTGGATGTATCTTGGTGCCCAATCTGGGGTCATGGACTTGGAATAAGCGTGTGCCTGTGCATGTTATTTCTTGCTCTGTGAAGAGACATGAGACAATCTGTCCTGAATTTTAGTTTAATGTTTACGGTAGCCTAAAATTCAGATGTCCTCGGTACCAATCTGGTCGCATAATCTGAGTGCGCGTTGAACCTCTGTGGTAAGGCGCTATCTCTAACTTTGTGGAGAGACTAGTGACAATCTGTCCTGAAGTTTAGGTCATCGGTTCAGACAGCCGACGCATTTACTTGTTTAATAAACATGTAAATTTTCATCTATATGAAATGAAATTAAATTAAAATTTCGGATGTCTAGCCGCAGGAAATAGAATTTGTGTGCACCTATGGGTATGCGCTATTTCTTTCTTCTGTGGACAGGCATAGTGACAATCTGTCCCAAGTTTTAGTTTAATATATACGATATTCTAAATTTCAGATGCCCTCGGTACCAATCTGGTCGCATAAACTGAGTGTGCGTTGAACCTTTGTGGTAATGCGCTATCTCTAACTTTGCGGAGAGGCATGAGGCAATCTGTCCTGAAGTTTAGCTTACCACGTTTCATATAGATTAAAATTAGGAATAAATTCAGTAGTGGTGAAATGTGTAGTGAAACTATGAAAGAATGACAGTAAAGTAGTGTAGTGAAACAAAGTTTAAACCGTAGATCTGCTTTTGTTAATCGAGGTAAGTGGTTGATATGAAGAATTCGTACTCCACCTTCCGTTCATCAGGTGGAATAGAATGGATTTCATATATGTTATTGGGCAATCTAAGCCACCTGTTTTACTGCACTATGCAAAAATTCGTACTCCACCTTCTGTTCATCAGGTGGAATAGAATGGATTTCATATATGTTATTGGGCAATCTAAGCCACCTGAAGTGACGAGGTGAACGAAGTGAACCGATGGAACGTAAGGTGGCTTAGAGTGCCCAATAACATCCTACTAACGTTGCTAAGTTGAAGAGTACTACTGTGACGTAGCATGACAAGTGACAACTGAAGTGACAGGTAGTCGGTTACTTGACAGCTGTCTCGTCACGTGGATTTTTTTGTTTACCTTTATTTAACTACCTAAACCAATAGAGTATAATTGAATTTTTCCATTAGGAAATTCTAAATTGCAACTCGGAATCCGGTGTTTTGCCCTTGGGCTGGCAACATTAGCCTCGTCATTACATGGGACTCTTATTATTACTGGGGCCCAAGTCCACTAAATACTAATAGTATACTTAGGCCCCTGGTGAAATGTGGGTGTACTTTTTATTCATCTCTGCAGAATATAGACGCCGTAAGCTAAGCTTATTGTATGCTGTTCTACAGGTGAACCCCGTAGGTATTCGCAAGCAGCTGGTCTGGCTGAAAGAGAAGTACGGTGACATGGAGATCATGATCACAGAGAACGGACTCGCTACGTACGGGGGAGTTGATGATCAGAACAGGATTCAGTATTACAGGGATTATTTGGAACAGGTGAGTCACCTGAACTAAAGACTACATACATACATAAACTCAAGCCTTCTCTACATGGGGGTAGGCAGAAACTATAGAACGCCGTCGTTTTGCTTCGTTTATGTTCATACATCTAGATGGTAAAATGGAACCCTTATGGAGGAACCTTTATGGACCCTTAGGAGCACCATAAGGGTGGACGGACGGACAGACAGACTGAGTAGCAACTCAGTCTGTCTGTCCGTCCGACTGTCTGTCACAGCTGGACATCTCAAGAACTACTAATGCTATCTACTTGTAATTTGGAATAGCTTTAGATGACGTTTGCCCAACTATTTTGCAAATAAGAAATAAATAAAAACATAATTATGTAGGTATTTTTGTTTGCAACAAGGCTGAACCCGGTCTTAAAAATTCAAAGTGGTGCTATTGCTAGGGCATGTGGGGTATCATATGAAAGAGCGCTATTTGCACATTCACAAACATTTTTCTTTTTTTTTTGTAGTATAGTTTTCGACTTTTGATGAAAATTTTTAAATAAATACCTTATCTCCGAAGTTTGCATAGAGAACATCTGAAATTATTCTATGTGATAGAAGTTTTAAAGATTACAGGAAAAATAAAACGATGTCTCTAAATAGCACACTTTTCCAGAAATCGTCAACAAAAATTACATTAGTTCCACTATCGGTCAAGAGATGGCGCCGACCTAAAACTGCAAAATTCTACACCGCAGTGTTAAAATTCTCTGACGATATTTATAATTATTATACATAGGTATATGATGGCACGGAACCCTCGGTGCGCGAGTCCGACTCGCTTTTGACCGGTTTTTGTTATTATAGTAGCTAGTCGGTAGTCAGAATACTGTTTTTTTTTGCATACTGTCCTGCGAGCCCCAATATCAAGTTAAAGGAAACAAGATACACTAGGTGTACTGATAATTGTATACACGAAGCTAAGTTCCGCTGACACAATTTGAATTGTCATCCCGGACTTGAATGTATTTCCGGAAAAGGCAATACTGCTTGGTATCTCCCGGGCCTCCGACTCCTAGTAGTGGAGGAACCCTGGGGTTTCAGACAGTAGAAGTCTGATATAACAACCTCCGTTCTCCTCAGACAAAAGGTATATCCATGAGGAAAGAACTACGACAGAAACGGAAACTAAAAAGGTATAGACAAGACAATATCACAGACAGTCAAATAAAAAATCAGGAGTCACGCGTCAGGACGCGTGACTCCTGATTTTTTATTTGACTGTCTACATAATTATAAATCGAACAAAAGCGGACTATCAAGTCGCTTTCAACGATACCTTATTTGTCAAATTATGAATAGGAGTTTAGAAGTTATGACGGAACAGATGAACATACATACATAGCGGTCAAAATCATAACCCTTCTTTTTGCTTCACCGCCGTAGTTCGTAAAATAAAGGTCCTTAGTTGTTGTAATTTGTAAAGGAGAGCTACCATGTTCTTCGTACGAACTATAACTTTAATTATAATATCCTCTGTTTTGTTGTTTAGATTTTGCTGGCAATAAAGGAAGATGGCATCAATGTGACAGCATACACCGCGTGGACTCTCATCGATAACTTCGAGTGGATGGATGGTTATTCGTAAGTACCTACTTTTAATTTCTTTTGTTTTTATTTTACTCTTGAGGAGTCTCGACTACGATTTATTTGAGGATCTTTCGTCGGTAAGCAGATGCTATTAATGAAATGCATGACCTTGTAGCAGTTACACTGTCTCATACGAACTACTCAGTAAAGACATGACGTCATATAAATCCTGCATCGCGCAGTCAGAGTTTACCGCGCGAACGACATAGATAAAACTATCCGAAATCAACTTACGGGCAGTTCCCCGCCAGACATAACACCCGTCTAGTTGGAGATCCTCCCTTTTCAATGGTGGGAGAGTGAACTTTACACCCTGTTCCTCATACCACTAAAACCTCAAGAGGATTTATTCAGAGTATTTTCTGATTTACTAGAAGACTGATCAAGCCTACTCAGTAATCTGCTGTTGTGCTGAACGACTGCCTATCTGACCTCCACAACCTAAACTGCCATATGTTTTGACAATTTTTTTAGGTTTTCAACTCAGGTTGTACGAGTGTTCTGCAGTTTTCATCATAATTTTTCTGTCCATATCCCAGTTTATTTGGGGTCTGCACAACATTGTCTTTTTCTTCCATACTTCTCTATTAGAAAGAAAGAAAGAAAGAAAAAGTATTTATTGAGACAAGCACAGGAGATCACAAATTAAACTAAGACACATTGAAACATCAATAAAATTAAAAATAAAAAACAATAGAAAATAAAAATTCACAAACAATAAAAATAAAACGAAGTAAAATTATAACAGAATCAGTCCTGTGCAAGGCCAAAAGGCTCCTATCTCAGCACGATGCTGCGACATTTATTATTAAATGTCGCAGCGCTGGTATTCTGATAGGGCCCGCAGTGATCTCACAGATATTAGTCATCTGTACCCTAATTACGTAATACAATCAATCAGAACCTGAATAGTTTTGAAACAGATTGCTAATCCATTGCTTCTTGTCTTAACACTTTCGATTCCACCCAGCACCCATTTTCCTCGAGTTCATACGCCATGCCGCCATACATATTGCAAGTGGAACCTCCAGGAGGGTTCCCGGCATTACGTTTGCGCTAAAGTTAACCATCGCGGTTGGTCAACTGCATTAGGTTTAAAACCGTGTTATTAAACACTGTAAAACGAAGTGAAATAGTGTTTTCTGGGGGTTTTGTCGCTATACGTAGTTTCCAACCTTTTAAATCTTTAGTCAATATTTGTGATCGTGAACAAAAAATTCAATAAAAATCTTAAGTCTTCGATTTGAAAACCAACGCATCTATACATATAATAAAATTGTAGAAAAGTGGTGTCTGTACAATGGAAATATATGAAAAAAAAGTAGCAGGGGTTGTTATTATATCGATGCTGAACCCGAGATTGTAATTAATTATTTTTTTGTCTGTTTGTCTGTTTGTCGGTTTGTCTGTTTGTCTGTTTGTCTGTTTGTCTGTTTGTCTGTTTGTCTGTGTGTTTGTGCACGCTAATATCAGAAACGGCTTATTCGATTTAGATGCGGTTTTCACTAATATATTGTAGTAAGCTTCACTTAACATTTAGTGTTTATTTCATGTTAATCGGTTCATAAATAAAAAAGTTATGTCAATTTAAAGAATCACATCGAACATTTGTTATAGGTTAGGCATTTCTATCCTTGATTTTCGGTATACTTATCTTAATTTTTATTTAGGGTTTGTATATAAATATTATAAGTATTTGGTATAGGTTAGGCATTTCTTTTCTTGATTTTCTTTATTAAGTATAAGTTTATTAGCTCAGGTTAGTAATTAATTTTTCTAGCAATTCTTTTGTTTTATAAAGTTAGTACGTTTGGTTTACACGTCTTAACACTTACTTACACTGTGATAATTTTAGATACTCCATAATTGTATAATAATCTGTAAGTATTTATATTTGACGTTCAAAAGTGCCTTCAAGGGCCTATTTGAAATAAATGATTTGACTTTGACTTGACTTTATAATTTAATTGTTAACGATAGTACGTGTTTACTAAATAACTGTGTGTTAAGTAGTAAGTACTTTTTTATTGTAAGAATGCCTCGAAGAAGATCCAACCTCTCCCAATGTAGCAGAAATGCTAAAAGGATGAGATTAGTTCGATCACAGGAATCTGAGGAAGGTCGTGAGGCAAGACTCTCTGCAACTCGGGAACATCAGGCTAGGTTTCGTGCTGCAGAAACTTCGACTCAGCGGGAATCTCGACTGAGTTCAAATCGTTCTCGAATGGTCGAGGTCGCGAAAATTTTTTTTCATACTAATGGGGTCAAGTCATGAAAAAGGTTGAAAAACACTGCCCTACATTAATCCTACTATTAGTATAAATGCGAAAGTTTGTGAGGATGGATGGATGGATGGATGGATGGATGGATGTTTGTTACTCTTTCACACAAAAACTACTGAACGGATTTTGATGAAACTTTACAATAATGTAGCTTATACATTAGAATAACACATAGGCTACAATTTATAAAGATTTTATGTGATATGGCCATAATATAACGATAAGTATCAAGTAAGTCGGAAAAATTCCTGCCCTCTAAGATCTATCTTTGCGTGCGCTGCCTTTTTTTTTTTTTTGGGTGTTTTATCATCCAATGACTTCTCCCGCTCTGGGCGGAGCGGAAGGGCGTGTCAGATTCTTACTGACTAAACCCCACACGTGTTCCTTCGATCCTTGATATCTCTTTGAGGCGCGCGAGGAACACGATGCGCCGTCGACCCGGGCCTGGTCCTTATCGGACGGCGAGCTGCCCGTTGCTCTCCGTCCGCAGGCCCGCGCCTACGGTGGCCGGAAATCGGCTATCAATTCCCGACGCCCGGGACGTCTCCTACGGCGGCGGCGGCTAGGGCTGGTAGGGCGCGGCCTTTGCCACTCCCTCGCGCGCTCCACCTTCTCCTTCGCGAGCATTACTGCTTTGCAGAAGGAGGTGACGGCTTGCCATGCCCTTCCCTCTCCGCACCAAGGCCTGAACCAGGGCCGTACGCGAGAGGCCACCGCCGCCGATCACCTCCACGAGGACACGGCGGTGGTCCACCCAAGCCGGGCAGACCTCCACCGTATGCTGCGTGCGCTGCCTAAACCGTTAGAGTTACATGAAGAAAATGTATTGTGGGATTGTTTGTCTTAAAATAGTTCTAAATAAAAGTCCGCGACAGCATCTATCTACCTTTTATGTGGAAGCCTTTATAACCAAAATAGTGAGCAATAAATATAGTTAAATTGAATACTTTTTTTACATTGCATATTTTAGAGTATTTAGTTAATTCTTATCAAAATAAATACCGATCATCGCTTTTGGTATTTAATGTAGATAAAGTTTGTCTTTTACACTAAGTAATTTGGACAAATAGTTTAAAAGTTAGAACGATAAGAATGACCTGCGATATTGAGTCGACGGCGCACAGAATGAGGGTGGAGGGGCGGGCCAGCCAGGGGATGACGCGCCAGAGTGCCAAGTGGAAGCTATTGCTTAATAATTATGTTCGAGAAATAACGTAAATAACGCAATTAATTGTTGAACTGTCAAAATTGCCATGCCCATTGCTATTGTAAGTGCTACGCAATTACCCCGCTGATTTAGGACATGTTACACGTTCCTGTGGGATAATTTCCGACATCCACGCGGGCGAAGCCGCGGGCAGAAGCTAGTATACTAATAAATCTTGTTAAAATATACATCTGATTTTATTTTCACGGTTTATAATGCTGTATTCGCTAAGAAAAACCTACATTCAAAATGAGCCCTCCGCGAGGGCTCCTAATATCCCATATGCGACGAGGCCTCCCGGCACTGAACGTACGAAAAAAAAGTTTGTTCAACAACTTAAATAACGCAATGATTGTTGTTCAACTGTCAAAATGAAACAGATTAGTCGTAATCGTTTAGGAAAATGTGTTGCGTAATTAGATAGCTGTTCCACAGTTTCTGGACTGGACAATATGAGATTTGTTGCCTTCATCTGGGGGCATAACACCACCTCTAAAAGCAGTATTGTTTTAATATTACTTTAGTGTGGGAAAGAGATAAAGCTCTACAGGATACGTCCTGTAGAGCTTGTAGTCCTGGAAAGAGATGGTGCTATACGTAGCACCATCTCTTTCCCCCACTGAAGTAAGATTAAAATAATGTGGTTGTGGTAGGCAACCACTAAAAGGCTGCTATCAACTCAATATGCACTTCATTCCTAGCCGTACCATCTTATAACAGACGTTACTTTTGTCTTCCAGGGTCAAGTTTGGTCTCTACGAGGTGGACTTCTCCGATCCCAACCGCAAGCGCACCGCCCGTGCGTCTGCGCATTACTACGCCAGCATTATAAAGAGTCACTCTCTTGATGTACCTACCACACGGAATGAGCTTTAATTTTGTTAATATTAGTGGAATGTTCAATTTGTTATGATATTATATGTAGTTGATTGTTTTTAAAATACAGTACCTACTTATTTAAAAAAATAAGATTTTATTCCGATATAATACTTACACCTTTTTTTTTAAGTGAAATTTTTTTTTGTGGCATTGTGCACTTTTTTTGGAATGGGTAAAAAATGTTAAATTCGCGTCAGGACGTGACCGTAAGATCTGTTGCCTAGCAACCGACAAAGTAAATATCAAAATAAATAGTCTTTGACATTACGTAAACATTGCGAGGTAAGAAATTTTACCCTTATTGATGGGTAAAAAAAAGCAGTCAAAACATACTTCATGAAAAGTGTTTAAATAAATTGTTTATTTTTGTTAGACTATATTTTTTTAATAAATAAATATACTACTAATGAACATTGTATTTAACCACATAAATTATAGTACTTTTATACTGATAAATAAAGCAATTCGTACGAAATTATTCCCTAACCATTCCAAAATATTCAAAAATGCACAACGTTAATGTTAATGTCAACGTTAATGTTCAAGTTTTCACTTCTGCCGGCACTCCCGGAGTGCAACCCGTTGTTTTTTTTTAATACCAAATAGGGCTGGTCGCGTTTCGTGTTATGGCGCTTTCCTGCAGCCTAATTGTTTAACACACTTACAGTGGTAACGAGGAGCTCGCGGCTAAGTAATAACAGCCGCACGGGTCGATCCATCAGGTTAAGCTACGCTTGCCGGCGTTGGTCCTTGGATAGGTGACGTCTTTACATACCGAGACTCCTCCGTGCCTCGGAAAGCACGTTAACCCATTGGTCCCGGCTGTCATTCGTGGATCTTTGACTGTCGTTACGGATCGTCAGAAACCCGAATGTCTGACAACTAGTCTTACCAAGGGTTATCGTTTTTTTATACTAGTTTTTTTTTTAAAATATTCAGTTTAAATAGTTTGGAAAATCCAAAAGTGCACGCCTCATAACACTCATTTATAAACGAAAAAGAAATTCAAAACATAGTTTCTAACAAAAATTAACAATTTATCACTTTTCATGAAGTATGTTTTGACTGCTGTTTTAGCCATCAATATGGGTAAAATTTCTAACCTCGCAATCCTTACGTAATGTCAAAGACTATTTATTTAGATACGTTGTTGGTTGCTAGGCAACGGACACGTCAAATCATGGTTGGAAATATTTAGATATATTATATTTTACTAGTGTTTTATTAATTATAATTAAACTACTTTGAATAAGAGAGCCATTTTCAATAGGGTTCCTTCTATGGCTGCGAATGTATTAAAAAAAAATTTACTCAATTAATTGATTTTATCGCAAGCTGCAATGTTTTCAGGTTTCATAATATATTGACGGACAGGATTTTTTTTTCAACAATTTTGATGCTTTATTAATTTCTGCTGCAGTAAATCAATTGTTAAAAAGTACAGTATTAATCTCCATTTAATCATCTATACAAGAGTGTATCAATAAAAACAGTTGCAGAAATGGGGCAAAAATTTTTTTTCGGTCGTAGTGCTCACTCTAATGCTTCGCATTATGAGTCGTGCAATATTGTACGGAATCTTTCGTGTGAGAGTCCGACTCGCAGTCGGCTGCTTTTTTTCTATAAATCTTGATGTCTGACATACCTACTGGTGGCCAAGTCTACTAATTTACAAACGTCACAATGGTGTCACGATGGTGAGTTTTTGACAGATTTGCCATACAAAATCTGTCAAAAACTCACCATTGTGACACCATTGTGACGTTTGTAAATTAGTAGACTTGGCCCCCTGGACGCTGCGCCACGCCGCGCGCCGTGTAGATGTTGTAGTTTATGATATGGTCTTTAAACAATAAATAATATGTAGGTATGATTTGCATAATTTTAAATTATATTTATTAAATAAATAACAAACCAATTCATCTTTTCTTTCAAATATTTGACATAAAAAATAACATAGGTAACAATTAAAGCACAACACACACACAAGGCAGGTGCGTGTCGGGCGCGGTTCAGGACGGCAGTACGGCGGGCTTGTATTTAAGGCAGTGTATAGAGTGCCACCATTGGCACTCCATCCCTATCGGATAAAGTGCCACTACAGGCACCCTAGTAACACCGCCTCGGCCCGGCTAAAGTGCCGCAAGCATTGGATTGTCATTGTCACTGTCACTAAGTCACGTCACTTGGTATTTTGTTTGATTGACGAGGTTAGATCGCTGTAAAACTCCACATTCCCAAAACATTACATTCTCTTGTGCCTAGGCGGAGTGCCACAAGAAACTCGCGGCACTCTATACACTTCGTATATTTTAATTCCTTGTATAATGTCAGTACACGAAACGCGTACGTGGGTTGGGCGTGGAGCGGATCGGGAGCGGGAGCCGCGCACTTGTTTCATGTGCTGTGCTGATCCATATAATACAAGGAATTACAATATACAGGGTGGCAAGGACGAAAAATTTCAACGTAGGGGGGTTCAGAATCATGTACTGAATCCATGGTAACAGGCTTCGCGTCGATGTCCCTGCCACGCTGTATACAAGCCCGTCCCGACCCGCGCCAGACACGCACCCGCCTTGTGTGTGTGTTGAGCTGTAAACTTTAGGCCCGTATTACAGAACCTCACTCAAAACTCAAGCATTACTTAAAGATCGTTTAAAGCCTTTTGATTGGTTGAAACTAGTTTTAAGTAATGCTTGAGTCTTGAGTGAGGTTCTGTAATACGGACCTTAGTAACGTCGTCGAGAGTAACGTCACCGAATGGATCTTAAACTTTAGTAACGTCGCCGAGTGGATCTTAAACTTTAGTAACGTCTGGTGGTGTGACCGGGTCCAGTGAATGCTTCTTTATCAGGTCAGCGTAGAACCGTGCTGATTTCCGGGGAGTGCGTGTGCGCTGCGGGTCTGAGTAGTCTACCTCGTATAGCCCGAATTTTGACCTGGAAGATAAGATTTAATTCTGTCAATCATACATTTTCTTAATGAATTTAGCACATGGCATAAAAAGAACAACTTTAAAAGTGTAGACTGACTTGTAACGTTTGTTTGTAATGTATCATTCGAAGGGAGCTTGGTTACACAATGACGATACGAGTACATAAGACGCGGCGAACAATCGTTTCGAGCACATGAAATTTCCTCCAATCTGTTTCGAGAATTTAAAAGAATTCACGAAACAGCCGACAGTCGAGTGGAGGATCCGGTGCTTGCATCGAGCGACTCGGCTCTCTGCACTGACTACTGTAACGCGTAACAAAAACTCGATACATTACAAACAAATGTTACAAGTCAGTCTCCGCCTAAAGATGACAGCAATTACGACAATTTCACTTATTAAATCCGCTCGTGTCCCGCCCATAGCTGCGTAGCTATAAGCCAGCTTTATTTCGAAAACAGATCGCTTCCAAAACACACACAAACAGGAGGTAAAATCTATATATACATATGCATTTTTGTGTTCCGAAACTGTTAAAAATACCGTTATGTGGAAGTGCTCGAAACAAATAACAAGTATACTTACACATATCCCTCCATCCATTCGAAGTTATCCATGAGCGTCCACGCCGTGTACCCTGTAACGTTCACGCCATCTTCTTTTATCGCCAGCAAAATCTGCAAATAAAGTATAAAAAAATGAGTTTGTTTAGGCATAATCAGCCTATAATATTCCCACTGCTGGGACACAGGCCTCCTCTCTGTGAGGAGTGGGCCATAATCCACCACGCGGGCCCAGTACGGGTTGGTAGATATGACATGTTTTAGGTAACATGCCGGTTTCCTCACGATGTTTTCCTTTACCGTTTTAAGAGCAGAGGTGATGAAATAATTTACACAAAGTAAAGCGCCTGTCGGGGTTCGAAACTATGACCTACAACTCGGAAGTCGTGGCCGTTACCACTGGGCTACCACTGCTCGAATTGTTTAGGACACTGTCTAAACTTGGAGTGTCATTCATTATTTCATTTTATGTTCTCCCATCTCTCTCATTCTTTCATAATCATTACCTACCTGTCTCAAGTAATTGTTATAGTAATCGATTCTGTCCTGATCATCGAGTCCTGCATAGGTAGAGAGACCATTCTCTGTGATGACAAACTCCAAATTTCCATATTGCTGCTTCAACCAGACTAGCTGCCGACGGATGCCTTCAGGGTAGACCTGAAAAAATTATTGCTTGTATTGTGACTAAGATTTGTAGCACTTACACAGCCACATACGAACTACGCAGCAAAGACATGACGTCACACAATTCCTGCATCGCGCAGTTAGAGTTTAAGGAGCGAAAAACATAGATAAGACTATCCGAAATCAACTTACGGGCAGTTGCCCGCCAGACACAACACCCGTCGAGGATCCTCCCTTTTCATATGAGGATGAGTGAACTTTACACCCTGTTCCTCATACCTCTAAAGATTCATCTTGTATATCATCTTTCACCAAGATGCAGGCTTTGACTAGCACATAATAGTGTTAAAATGAGTGCATCAGGGTCAAACCAAGTTTTGAGAGGCATTGATATTCCAAAATGTATAGGGTCTCTAGTTTTCTAGCTTTATGCTGCCTTAGAGTATCCTTTTACAAGAGAAAGAGCAGTAAAGAAGAGAAAGAGAGAAGAAAACAGGTATCTTCTAGGTGTGCTCGATCAATACCTCAGTAGACCTCATCACTTTTCGGACTCATGATAATTAGCATCATGATTTTTGAAAAATCTATTGTAAAACTTACATAGAACCAAAAAGAAGCCGCCACGGGCCAGTCCTCGCGTCTCTTCACAATACCATTCAGATCCACAGCGTCCCCAAGAGGCCAGGCTGTGAAGGTCTCACCTTCCTTAGCCTGGCGAATGAGACGGCTCGTGTAGTGGTTCATTGCGTAGAAGTCGTAGCTTCCTAGACAAATAAAAATGAATAAGAATCAAAGTGTTATTAGGTTTTTACTTTGGAATTTTTTCAGTAGCAATCAGTATTCCACCATTTTATTTTAGTAGGCAAATTTCGCGCCCTCCCGCCCCTAGTCACCGGTCGTTTGCCCTGGGCGTCGCAAATACCAGGCCGATTCCCCGCTACCGTAGGCGCGGGCTTGCGGACGATGAGTAATAGGTAGCTCGCCGTCCGATAAGGACCAGGCCCGGGTCGACGGCACGTTGTGTTCCACGCGCGCCTCATAGAGATGTCAGCACAACTGACGGGGTCCGCTAGGGCCGATGCCTGCCGGGGTTGCGGGAAAGTCCTAAAGTGTTACCGTGGCCCCTGGCAACGTACAGGCAACTGAAGGAACACGGATGGGTTTTAATCAGTAAGAGTCCGACACGCCCTTCCGCTCCGCCGAGAGCGAAAGAAGTTATTTGATGACTTCAAACCCAAAAAAAAATATATATATCGAAAAATAGGTTTAGTTGCTACAGAAACACGTGGATACAAAAAGATAATTCAATCAATCTACCTAGCCTTTTCCTAACTATGTTGGGGTCGGCTTCCAGTCTAACCGGATGCAGCTAAACACCAGTATTTTACATGGAGCGACTGCCTATTTGACCTCCACAACCTAACTGGGTAATACGTACGATTCACCTTAGTAAGACTGGTTGTCATTCTTTCGGGCTTCTGACGATCCGTAACGACTGCCGGGACCAACGGCTTAACGTGCTTTCCGAGGCACGGAGGAGTCTCGGTATGTAAAGATCCTCGGTATGTAAATCCTCGGTATGTAAAGACCCAAGAACCGACCCCGGCAAGCGACCGTGCCGGCTGTTATAACTTAGCCACGAGCTCCTCGATACAAAAATATAATTAACTCGTTTATTAGAGAAAAATGTAAAAACAGATCTAGGTATAATCACGAGCACAGAACAAGATTATAGTCAGCAGCTACACGTCTAGACTTTGACAAGAAGGCTTCCACTCAGCATGATGCTGAGCTATGGCCAGGGTTGAGCAGTATTTGAATTACTTGTAATTAAAATACGTAATTGAAATACAAATACGTAATAGGTATTTGTAATTCAATTACTGCTTATAAATGTAATTTGTAATTGGTATTTCAAATACCTGACGCTAAGGTATTTTGTAGTTAGTATTTCAAATACTTATGACTTCAAAATACATTTGAACATAAATACATTTAGCGATCTTATGAATGGGTGCCATCTGCAGAAAATAGCGCTCAATAGCTTTCGTAAGCAAAATGGCGACCGCTAAATATGTCAATTTTTAAAGTTGGCAACACTGCACCTAAACTGTACTGTAGTCTGTACTGCAGGTACATATGTCAAATTGTCAATTATACTCGTTTAACTTGTCAATTGTAATTTTCATTCGGCGATGGAGTGAATCATGTGAATACTGTGACATATTTAGCGGTCGCCATTTTGTAAAATATGATGGTAAGAATATTCCCTTTGCCTTAGGCTGGGCTGGATTAGTTCTATTCTATTTATATACCTAACCTAACACCAGACTGTATTTTGTAATTTGTATTTTGTATTTTAAATAAAAATAGTTAAAATACTGTATTTTGTATTTTATATTTCAAATACACGACTTAAAAATATTTTGTAATTCGTATTTTAAATAAGTGCGAGATAGTATTTTGTAATTTGTATTTTAATTAAAGCAAAGCATGTATTTTGCCCAGCTCTGGCTATGGCCCCACAGCACAGCGCCTAGATTTACCTACTGATAGTACACCCACATTTCGCCCGTTATTTTTAAAAGTACTAAGTAAATGTAGTATTACTTAAATGGGCGAGATTCCAGGGGGCCTATCACAACCACTAAAAGCAGTATTATTTCAATCTTACTTCAGTGGGGGAAAGAGCTGGTGCTATACGTCCTGTAGAGCTTCATCTCTTTCCCACACTAAAGAAATATTATAATAATACTGCTTTTGGAGATGGTGGTAGGCCCCCTGGTTGCTACTAAGAATTTTGCTTTGCCCGAGGATCGAATTCAAAACCCCACGCAGAGCAGAAGCGCTTGCGTCCACTAAACAAACGAGGAACTGAAGGTTGTTTGTTGCAGCAATCCATTTATCTTATTTTGCATAACGATATGATGACACTATCCTATTAGTCTTAAAATATCATTGTTATCGCAAAGAAACATTGAGGTAAATCGTATTTGTTTTGTTTATGGTATCACCTTTAACTAACGCAATCTCTTCTTGAGTAAACGCCGGTAATGAGGATTTATTGTACCCCCTTTTTATGCTGACCTCCTCCATGTGTTGTTCTAAAGATGGCGGCCATCCACCTGTTGCCGAAAATATTGGGTGGGTGTATTTGCCGACCTGAAAACAATGAGTTTTTGAAGTGAAAACTTAATCTTTAGGCGCGTTGAGCAATTTTTGGGTGAACAAAAATCATGGACCTCGCGTCATCGTCACCTAACGCTATCTATGATAAATTTTGTGTTGACAGCGCACTCTGTTTTATATTTTTGGATTTTTTTTAATGTAGTTACTGCTTTCGTTCTTGCACTGACAGCAAGCCACATAAATTCCTGACATTTTCGTTAGATGGCGTTACTTAGTTTTCACTTCTATCGGCAGTCCCCAAAGACTGCACCGCATGTTTTTTTTTCATTCATGCATGTTTTCAACGTCTCATCAGCGTGACAGATCTTTATAAGCACAACGAATCATTATAGGATAAAAAAATCTCGGAAGCTGAAAGTCTGCATCAATTTGTGAATGTCTTCTTAAACCTTCCTTTTCCAAATTATGTTGGGGTTACCTTCTAGTCTTACCAGGTGCAGCTCATTACCAGTATTTTTAATGGAGCGAATGCTTAACTGATCTCCAAAACTCAGTTACTGGGTAATTCGACATCCCTTGGTAAGACTCAATTTGACAATTTCAAGATTTGCGAATGTTTTATAGAAAATAAGGAAGTTCAATCGCCATTGTTTTTTATTGTCCTATAGCCATTTATCCAAAATAACTTATTTGCTAGATTTATAAAAGAACATGTAAACAAAGTAGAACTTACACAGTTCTCTCTAGCGAGTTCTGCAAGCTCAGCATCTGCTGGCGTCAAAGGGTCGAACCAAATGTGGTGGTTGGCTAAGGACACCTTACCTGTAATCAAAATGATACCGCATTGAATTTTTAGCCTGTCCCTGCGAACCAAAAGTAATATTAAGCGGTACCTTTTCAGATTTAGGTGCAAAAATCATTACGATCAGTCTACCTATCCACTGCATGTTATTCCTCTCCAAACGCACGTCATCATCATCATCCTGCCCTGGTCGCAAGTACGTGGGGTAGGCGCAACGCGGCATTTTCTTTTTCCATTCTCCTCTGTCAACCGTCACGCTATCATTCACTCACTTTCATATCATTCTCTTTCATATCATTCCACACACAATCCATCCATCTTTCCTTTGGCCTTCGTCTTCAAACGCACGCCATCATCATCATCATCCTGCCCTTTTCCCATGCTACGTGGGGTCGGGGAACACGTTATATTCTTCCACTCTCCCCTGTCAACCGTCACGCTATCATTCACTCCCTTCTCTTTCATATCATTCCACACACAATCCATCCATCTTTCCTTTGGCCTTCCTCTCCAAACGCACACCATCATCATCTTCCTGTCCTTGTTCCATGTAACATGGGGTCGGCGAACACGTTTTCTTCTTCTATTCTCCCCTGTCAACCGCCACGCTATCATTCACTCCCTTCTCTTTCATATCATTCCACACACAATCTATTCTTTCTTTGGCCTTCCTCTCCAAATGCACGCAATGATCATCATCGTCCTGGCCTGGTCCCATGTACGTGGGGTAGGTGCAGCACGTTTTCTCTTTCGACTCTCCCCTGTCAACCGTAACACTATCTTTCACTCCCTTCTCTTTCACATCATTCCTCTCCTACGCATCCTCCTCATCTCTCGTGAAAACGCAGCCTAATGCTGAAATGGTGCAGCCGTCTTGTTAGCCAGCCGCCATTATTGTTGTTAAAACATTATTTTATATTGTTAATTTTTGCTAGGTGTCTGACACTGGTTTCCCTTTCTATTGACTTGTACATAGAATACATACGTGACCGAAACCGTAGGCGGTCTTCAATAATATGGGTTTTCATCCAACTTACCATGATATTTCGGCTTAAATTCTTCATCATACAGCCTCCAACACTTAGCATGAGCTATCAGTACATTCTTATTGCATAGGTAAGCCCCAAGTTCCGGGCTTACAATCGGCGGGGCCAGAATACCAGAACTGTAGACCACATCGCAGATAATCAATGGTTCGTTGATGGTAAGCCACCATTTTACGCGGTCGCCGAAGAGGGTAAAAACTACTTTTGCGTAGTCGGTGAACCAGTCTGCAACGAGGGGGTTGGCCCAGCCACCTGCAAGGAACAATGTGATGAATCTTAGTTTAAAACCGACTGCCCAAAAAATGGAGTGTTATGTTTTCAGGGGTCTTGTGCTAAATTTGGTGAACACGGCACTCCCATATTTCATGTATTATGTATGTATGTGTGTGATTTATTTAAACCACGATAATTTTGTAAACGCCTGAATCGATTCCGATGTACCGTTATCATTGTTAAATTAAGCTAGGCATTTTTGAGGTCTTTTTTCTGTTGACAACAGACATAACATAACAATTACGTCTGTGTTATCAAAGGGTAGGCAGAGATATACTATTGTACACCCCCGACAGTTGTAAGTAAGTCGGGAACGAAACTCTTGTCATCATTACACCAGAATTTTCTAACGGAGAAACTCGGTAATACTTTGCTCGACCAGGGTGATCGAACCTTGAACACCATGGTTGGTTTAACAACATCAAAACCTAATAAAACTGCCTATTTTAGGTGTAAACTCGGTATTTGTCAAACAGATAACAAAATTATCACCTTAGTTATCTTAATCATACATATACATTGTAATTTCTATTGTTAGGCTGGAAAAATCTTAATAAGTAGGTACATATTTACTCGATAAATAATTACATTACATAATTTAATATTATAATGTGAAAGAGAGATATTTGAATTTGAAGAAGGTTATGACTTTTTCGGGAAATTATTAAAACAAAAACATTAGAAAAAAAATACGCTAAAGCATTAAAATCTACCTGACTTGACCAAAAATTGAAAGACATGACATTGACATCCGCCAAACCGCGTTGGGCTCAAGTGGTAACGGTCTACGCCCTCTTAAGCCCGGACGCCAAAGCAGAGACGAGAGGAGAGGAGAGGAGAGGGAATGTGTGTAGCAACCAATAGAATTTCTTTATTCCTAAATCTCGTCTCCACTCAGCTTCAGTGGATACCACTGAGCAGAGATGTACCATATTTGTATGGCGCGATCGAAACGGAGCTGTAAGCTGTGCTTCGCAAGCTGGCGACCGACGGCGCGCATCGGAGATGAGATGAGATGTGAGCGGCGTGATTCTGCTTCTTCAAACTCTAGTTCTTCTTCTTCAAGTAAAAGAAGATACAGTTTTTGTAATAGTGACACGACTGAGACGTCTCGCCTTTCGTGTCAGATCGCGCTAACGCGCTATTTCAACATCCAACGCTCGCTACTCGCAGTTCTGTTCCTTTCTATGCAGCACACATCTTCGTTCTAGCCAGCACACATCTCCGCTCTAGTCTAGCCAGAACTAGATATGAGCGTCGATGGTCAATTTGTCGGCGGCGGCGCGCCGACTTTTTGAAGTCAGCGGTGGCGGCATCGTCAGCGGCGTGACCTTCATCAACCTTTTTTTTTTCTGGTGGAAACCTTAGGCGCGCGATCTTTGGGGATAAGACCGGAGAGTGTGGGATTCCTACCTCACTAAAACCACCCCGGTGGTCATCATCTACACATGGAAGGGGCACCGTTTCCTCTCAAAAGACCAATCCGGAACCCCCTCTGTGCTGCACCTGTTAGGGCACATCTCTGGGGAGACCGTAAAGAGGTTTCCCCGAAACCTAACTGTGCAAGGTAGCACGTAACCACTGGCCGTCTTCCCTGAGGTCACTCTGGGGGCGGACAGAGTCCCCACTCTGAGCGCCCGTGGTCCCTAATTTCAGCCTGCCTTAAAGGTTGCAGGCGGAGTTCTGGCACGTTAGGCGTCGAGGCAGTTGCCTCCCCGATGCCTTCTCCTACGAGCGGGATCAGCCCTCTCACGATCCCACTTGGCAGCCTCCTTCTGAGCCATCACGGTCTCACAGAAGGCGGCCATTTCCCTCCAGTTCTCCGACTCCGCCAGCATAGACCCAACTACTGCTGGCAGAGACAAATCTCGCCCGATCTTGGCGACCAGGACCCGACCTTCATACCCGACCCGCTTATGCGTATGAAGTTTCATTAAAATCTGTTCATTTATTTCGAAAAACAAGGGCTTGAAAGTTTGTATGAAATGCCGTACGTCGTAAACGATCTTAAATGACGGTAAGTAGGTATATGAAGGTCGGGTCCTGGTCGCCAAGATCGGGCGAGATTCGAAGGGCACTCCTGAAGGTTGGATGGCGGCTACCTTACCGCTTTCCTACCATCGAGCTTTATAAAACATGTAAGGTCCTCTCTGTTCGCAAATTATTTATCCTAAACCTTGTTTTAACCACACATTCTCAAACTCCCTACGCTCCGTGCAAATTTGTCTCCCAACGACGTAAACATACTGTCTGTCCCTCCATCCGCACAAATTGTCGTGCGGCCCAACGTAGTTTCCTTTTCCTCAGTAGCTACGTCTATAACAAGGTTAATAAGATATTAAATATATACCCTATGTGCAGATCAAAATGTAAAAAAACCATTACGAAATGGCTACTTCAACTAGATTATGCTGAGACTGAAAATATTCTAAATATTTTAAGATAATTTCACCTACTGGGAATTTTTACCTAATCAAATTAATATAATTTTGTTCGCGTTTCACCTACTTACCATACACAGACATAAACACACACTCTCGGTCAAGTAGGCTCTCGCGCCTAGTGCCCTTTGCGGGTACTGGGTGCGAGGACTTATATTGCACTCACGGACACACAACACTCTCCAAAGACACACATAGCACATCTCATTTTGTTTTGTTTTAATTTCGCTTCCTCTCACTACTTGGAGCTTTTTCAATGTTGTAGTACGTAAGTGCAATTAATGTTGTAATTTTAAGGGTGTGAGCCTGGAGATCTGTCATACAGGTCCCGAACCCAGTATAGACTCCAGCTCTCACAAAGGTTTGATTCTGCCTGTTAACATAATATACCATGTACCTACCTGTACCTTTTTGAGAGAAATAAATAAATAAATTGTAAATTGTAAATTGTAATTGTTCTCGGAATTTTTTTAAGTCTTTGTTTCTGGCTTCCGGTACCTCTTCAGATAATTTGCCAATGGGCATAATATTGAAGTGTTTGATAACTTCAACAAAGATAACAAAGGATTTATTCAGATATTGTAATCTTAATAGTTTTAAGGCGCCTTTGTGGAAGAGAAATAAAATGTTTATTTATTACTTCAGCATCATGCAGTAGAAGTTTTTGGGCACTCGAAGGCATGTAATACCAGCCATAGAGCGTAAATTTCTGCAGTTAGGCGTGCAAAGTCTGCAAACCCGTCAATATTTATAAGCTCCCCACTGGCTACAACACGCAAAAGTGTTGGAAATCTTTGGATTAAATGGGAATCATCATTTCCGAAGGAGTAGCTTTACATATATCACAAGTCTGCGATGAGGTATTTGATAGGTGTGAAGTGATTTTGCCATCTAACATGGTCATAAGCATCGAGTGCCTAACAGCATGGCTTCCCATAGTAGAAGGCTGCAGTACTACAATCTCAGCCTTAATCAGAGCCTCTTCTTCCATGATGTTCAACTTGTTTTCGTTTGAAAACTTAAAATAGATTGATCTGCAGAACTTTGTAGAACATGGCTTTTGATTCTCCCATACATTTTCTTCGCCATACACTAAGCGCAGAGGCAGAAAAGAACACATAAAAATACTAGAATCGTCTTCGTCTGCCATAGTTTGCTTATACAAACTTTGTCCTGAAGCACCATCGAAGCCCCACTTGCATATAAGCGTCAACTAGATATTTGCCATCCAGCAAAGATTCAACACGTAGGAATTTTCCAAGCCTAGCCACAGTTTTGTCCAAAATCGCTTGGAGCTTTACTTTTACCTCTCTTTCCGTGATGTTTATGGTATCTTTTGGGGGGTAGCAGTCCTTCTTAGCCTCAAAAATGGCAGTAAAAGAAGGATACAGTGGTATTTGCACAAGATAAATAAATACTACGATATATACTGCCACTTCGAAAGCTTCAATGAGGTCAGATTACCAAAAACTTTATCAGCGGAATATACTTATAGGCACAGTTTTCTTTGGCTTTAACAATTCCTTTATCTTTGTAGCCTCTTCGGGATGCTCCAAGACCAGTTTAATTATATCTGCTACATTCTGCCAACTGCATGAGCAAGGCTTTCAGTGCTATGCGTTAGGAGCTCTTCCACTCTCCTTCTCTTCTGTAGCGGGCTTAGCGCCCCGAATGATTTTCTCGGACTCACAACTGATGTTGATGTTCCACCATCGTACGTCTCCAGTCTGTAGGATGTTGATGCACCATCATTTACACCAAAGTCAGAACTGAAACATGGTTGCTGCTCTACTCACACTAAAGAAGCGTCATCTTTTCCCTTACGACCTCAGGCCATTTTATGTTCTGTTGCAGCCATGTCTCAAACTATTTTATGAAACGTCTCGTGCGATTACACGAGATCCATTTGGTCTTCAACGAACACACATAAGTCTGACAATGTCCACATTGGTACCAAAACCTTCCATCATAAAACAATAACAACTAGAACGTTATAAGTTAGCGCGCACAAGTGCTGAGAGCTACTAATAAAATTAAGTTCAAATGTCCTATTTTTATACAACTACCCTCATAAACGTTCGCTTTTCTCTAATTATGTACCTATATTACAGACAATAGTAGAGTAGAGTATGGAGCTCGATTTTCAGACCACTGTGCGGCGGCGCGCCGGCGCGGCGCTCTTATCTAGCCAGTACGCATCTCCGCACAGCTTTGGCGGATACACCCTAGCTGAAAAATATCTCTCCTCGTTTCCTCTTCGGACATCTCCGCACATCTCAGCTTTGGTGGAGTCCGGGCTATTTGTTAGCTTTCTTTTAAGCAGCTCATTTGACTTACTTACCAAGATCCTGAAGTGATTGTGGCATATCCCAGTGGTACAGAGTGACGAAAGGCTCGATACCCTTCTCCAGTAGACCATCGATCAGATTGTTGTAGTAGTTCTTGCCATGCTCACTGATGTGGTTGGGATACCCAGACGGGAGCAGACGAGGCCAGGATATTGAAAACCTGAGATTAAAAGAAATTAAATCGTATAAAAGCTGTTTGGTCTTCATTAAATATGGCCAGTGGCTCCGCGTCTTTTCATTCCGTTTTCATTTTACTTATTACGCGGTGTGAACCAAAGTATGAATAGACGAACACAGAGAGTGTTCACAGTCATTGGATACATGAAATGGGCTGCTTCTGTAAGACAACTAAAATGTCACGGTGTATATACAACGTCGCGACATCAACTGTCGGGCAGTTGCCCTACAGACACGACCGACACCCGTCTGGTCGGAGGATCCTCTTTTTTCTATGGAGGGTGAGCTGTTCCTCATTCCTCTAAATTATTATCTTCATCAGTCCATTCTGTCTAAACAACGGCCTCTCGAATCACATGCTGTTTTATTCTACCCTTGGCTAAGTCCTCGAGGCATCACTTATATATAGTACTTATTGTTTGGTTTTTTTTCGCTTCTAGAGAGAAAATAATTTGTAGTTAAGTTTACCTATAAAAATGTAGACCCAATTCCACAGCCATCTCAATGTCCCTCTTCCATTGGTGATAAGAGTCGCAGGCGACGTCTCCATTGCTCTGGTCTTTAATCATTTCGGGATGTTTATGGGTGAACCGATCCCATGCGCTCTCACCTTTGTCTGAAAAATTCACATATTGTAGTAAAAAATTAGGTGCCTTGAGCGTTAAACGTAGGGGGTAAACTTATGGATTCGCGTAGTGCTGGGCTATAGAATATAGATGGCGCTAATGCCAGTTTTAAGTTTTCACTTTTGTTGGCAGTCCCCATGACTGCCTATATTTTTTATTTTTCACTTTTGTATTTGTGGGTTCATCTGATGATGAGTGCTGTTGTGAATTAAATGCAACTAGCGCGCAACAAGAAAAAAACTTCATGCGAACATTTAACAAAGATAAACTGCTATACAAAAATATAAAACGCCTGCTACACGGTTGCCAACCGCGTCCCCGACAGAGGTGACCTTGGTTGGCGACCGGGAAAATTGTTTCAGCGTTTGGTCGTAAACATCATCTACACGGTTGTAAACCACCAAGGTCACCTCTGTCGGGACAACATCGGGCTCCTGAGCAATCATGGCGTCCAGCAGGTTGATCGCCTGGGTTGTGGACTTGTGGGAGCATATCGAGCAGTATAGTAGTAGTTATAGGTTGATTATAAGTGTTTTAGGTGTGTTTCTAATTTACAACGGCTCCTTACCACTAGCATTCCAGCCACCTTCAACTTGGTAAGCAGCTGTGGCCGCCCCAAACTTGAACCCTGGTGGAAAGGTCAAATCTTCGGTACACCATGATACGGATAGCACAGCGCTGTCGAATAAATAAGAAATATCCTCAATGAAATTGCATATCTTCCAGCACTACCAGCACATACAGGTTGACTGGGATATCGACGCGCAACCTGTTAGATACCATGGATTCAGAACATGATACTGGGAAGTGGGAACCCTGCGTTGAAACTTTTTGTCAATTTTTTTTTTTTTAATGGCTGTTCTATACAATGTCGCCCATGCGCATATGACCGCCCGTAATTTTCTGAATATTCATGAAATAATATCGAAAATAAACTTCAAAAGGGGGGGGTCTATCTATAACATTTTTCACTAGTTTTTTTAAAATAAATACACAATTTTTTACCGAAAAAATTACCTCGATTCCGTTTTTTCTTTCGTAGTCGATAATTTTTTGTAAAAATTTTAATTAACCTGTTAAAATAACTCATAAGCAATATGGAAATAATAAACAGAATCCAAATCGACCCATAAACTTCGGAGATGTGTCAAAAAACAGAAAGCAAATCTTGAAAAAATTAAAAATTGAATAACATGAAAAATGTTATAGATAGACTCCCCCTTCTGAAGTTTATTTTCGATATTTTTTCATGAATATTCAGAAAATTACGGGCGGTCACATGCGCATGGGCGACATTGTACATTTTAACCGGTTTTATTTTTAAATAACCTACTAAACATTTCAAGCCGCGCGCACATTTCAAGCAGGGGGTCTAGAATCATACATGATTCGAGATCGCCTTGCGTTGAAAGTTTCAGTACATGTAGGTACTGCACCCTAATTACGAAACGCAAACTCAATTTTAAATTGAAACCAATTGAAAAAGATTGCCAGTCCATTGCTTCATAAGTTCGACAAAAAAAATTAAGCAGATTCTTTTTGTCGAACTTATGAAGCAATGGACTGACAATCTTTTTCAATTGGTTTCAATTTAAAATTGAGTTTGCTTTTCGTAATTAGGGTGCTGAATCCATGACAGGTTTTGCGCCGATGCCAGCCTGTATAAACGGGTGTAAAAAGACGTTTTTATCACATCTATTGAAAAAGACGTTGTTAATCCTCATAAACAGGGACCAAAATAGCTTTTTAATCCCTAGGGACTAAAAGTGATTTGAATTTGGAATGTGGATATTGTTAGTACTTAAAAGTTCTATTCACCAAAAAGATCGATCACGAACATTGTATGAATATGAATAAGTAACAGGCTGGCAAGAGAGAGAGAAAGTGTGAATTGGATCAAAATTAAAATCCAAGATCGCGATATCGTTTTCATAGTTTTCGACAGTGGTAAAGCCGATAGTGAGGTCAAAATGTAAATCCAAGATGGCGGATGCGAATTTTTTTTTAAATACGAGAGAGACCATCATCATAGAGAGACCATTGTGACGTTTGTAAATTAGTAGACTTGGACCCCAGGTACATGGCAGTTGCTCTAATGATTTCGTTTATTAAATTTTCGCTTTGTAGTATTCGCAAGCGCAGCTTCTGAGACAAGGTCCGCGGCTCGGTCAGTGTTATTGGGTTTTCAGTAATCTTAGAATCATTGTGTTTTTCCCAATGTCAAGGACCAAGGTTTTTGATAAACTCTTTGGCATTAGGTAATTTTACTAGTATCCGCATTATCAGGCGTTATCAATAAACCCTATTTAATTAGCGTGAATCATCTATGATCTATCGTTGTAAAAACCCATTGTGACATTGTGCATTTGACCTGATCCTATACTCAGTAAACAACATGACTTACATGACTTTCCCGTAGGTACCTACTGTACTCTTGTACATAGATATTCTATGACTGGGTACCTAACTACACTGCTTCTAAAATTTTTCTTTGGGCATTAGTTTCACGGGCCAAAATTACACTACGAAATTAGTGAGGTGTCGTGGGAGAGCGACTGACGGTCCCGCCATCCAGGCGGATCCGCCTCCCGCACACTTTTACCTACGAAAAAGTCGCCCTATATGTAATTCTAAGTCCCTAATTTTGACTTTATATAACCTACCACGCACGAAGAACTACACTCACATTCGTAAAGTGGGTTTACCGGTTTTCACACGATGTTTTCCTATACCTAGCAGGAATCTCGTTATTTAGGTATCGTTTAATTATTTGGTCCTATGATAGCAGTGGTGGCCCAGTGGCAACGGCCCCGACTTACGAGTTGTAGGTCGTGGGTTCGAACCCAAGCAGGCGCTTTACTTTGTGTAAATAATTTCATCACCACTGCTCTCAAAAACGGTGAAGGAAAACATCGTGAGGAAACCGGCATGTCTTAGAACCAAAAATGCGATGACATGTGACATCTACCAACCCGCACTGGGCCCGCGTGGTAGATTACGGCCCACTCCCTCTCACAGAGAGGAGGCCTGTGTCCCAGCAGTGGGAACATTAATAGGCTGATGATGATGATGATGATGATGATGATAGCACAGCTAAGAACTGCCCCAAAATTAGACCAAGGGTTTCTGCCTGAAGGAAGGAGCCTACTCGCGGCTCACATCCATGACGTCTTGTGATCAGTGCACAATTGAAACGACAGAAGGACAGGCAAAACTAGGAATAAACCATGTCCTCATGGAATTCCCCGTAGGCAAAAATTATGAAGTTCTGTACAAACTTCCATCCACTATAGATTAGGGCAGTGTCTTTCAACCATTTTCATGACGCGACCCCCTTAGTACGAAAAAATTTTTCACGACCCCCTATCATACACTGTTTGTAATCTGTACCTTTGATATTTGTTTTACATTTTTAACACATATAGGTACGTGCAATATTTTTTTTATTTTTTATAATGACGTATCGGCTAATAACATAATTACGAGTAACAACCATAATATTACATCGCCAAACGCTTCCACGGAAAAGCGATACAATGGATTTGTGGGGACAACGTATCCCACTCGCTTCTAAGAATATTTAAAGTAAATGTTATGCGTGTATTTGATGGATTTATGAGGGTCATAAATCCATCAATTATACGACATAAAATGGGAGGAATTTCTCAGTAGAGTAATTACGTTTTTAAATGCAACTATAAATAGATAAGGAAATTTGGAAACCAACCTAAAAGAAAATCTGCTGGAAATTTTCCAAACTGAAAAAAAAAACGCGACCCACAGGTTGAAAAACACTGGATTAAGGGCTGAATTTTCAAACTCATAGTTACTTAGTTTTCACTTTCGTTATGAAAGGAACACAAAAGATCAAAATTTTATACTTCTAAACCGAGCGGCTTAGGCTGTGCGTTGTTTCATTGTTTATATCAGTGAATTAATTAATTAATTTAAGAGTTTTAATATTTAAGTAGGTAGAAAAGGCATTTCTGGTTGCTTTTCGTATAATTTAAGACTAAATTTTTCAAGAGTCTATTTTTTAATTCAACTAATATTAACCGCTCAGTCCCGAACTCCCGACTAGTTGTAGGTAATTGGTATGGGGTTTTCCTCAAAGTGCACCAACTTTGAAACGCACCAAATGTAGCGCACCAAAAGTATTCCTCGAAACGCACTTTTCAGGTGCGCTAACAAAATCAAATTAAAAATATTATAATTTTATTCCTCGAAACGCACCAACGATAAAACATAGAGAAGAGCATGAAGGAATCGTAATAAATGATATCGATAGACGTTTTAAAATTCAACTGTGCAAATTGAAAGCATAAGCAGCGACTTACAGCTCAATAATTCATTTCTGCTTGCCTGGTAGTTTTAATAAAAATAAACAATTAGGACCCTTGAGAATTTTAAAACATCTATCGATAACATTTATTACAAATCCTTCATGCTCTTTGTTTCGTCGTTGGTGCGTTTCGAGGAACAAAATTACAATATTTTTAATTTCCTTTTGGTAGCGCACCTGAATGGTGCGTTTGGAGGAAAATTTTGGGGGCGCTTCATTTGGTGCGTTCCAAAGTTGGTGCACTTCGAAGAATAACCCCCCTTTTTTGGTATAATTAGGATAATACTGATAGTATTTTTATATTCATTTAAATATCGACAAATTAGCACCTAAGACGACCTACCGACCATTAGCACGCCTATGGCTATTTAATATTATTAATATTTATTCACTCAAATTAAACAAATAAATTATCTGGCCCACCTCAACACAACTGCCCGGTACCAATCCATGATCACTACTCTTATGTTATTCAGTGCACACCGTACGTCTCAAAAACATCTCACTATCTAAGCATGCATTACTACAGATTATGATTAGGTATATATTTATTTATTTTCACAGCAGAATAGCTTACAAGGTTGCTCTCCGTAAAAGTTCATCATAATCATTCTCCTGTCCTCATCCCAATTTTATTTGGGGTCGGCGCAACATGTCCCTTTTTTCCATACTTATCTATTAGTCGTCATCTCAGTAGTCACCCCTTTTCTAGCCATATCATCTTTCACACAGTCCATCCATCGTTTCTTCGGTCTTCCCCTACTCTTATAGCCATCGATATTCATACTCAAAACTTTCTTCACGTCATTTTCCTCATTCCTCCTCCTTCACATGCCCATACCATGACAACCGATTTCCGCAGTGGTGGCCCAGTGGTATCGGCCCCGACTTACGCGTTGTAGGTCGTGGGTTCGAACCCAAGCAGGCGCTTTACTTTGTGTAAATAATTTCATCACCACTGCACTCAAAACGGTGAAGGAAAACATCGTGAGGAAACCGGCATGTCTTAGAACCAAAAATTCGAAGACATGTGACATCTACCAACCCGCACTGGGCCCGCGTGGTGGATTACGGCCCACTCCCTCTCACCGATAGGAGGCCTGTGTCCCAGCAGTGGGAACATTAATAGGCTGATGATGATGATGATAATGATTCGACATACAAGACAGCAGGTCTAACCATTTTTTTATAAATCTTCCCCTTAAGTTTAAGGGGAATGTGGGAGTCGCAGATTGTCCCCTGTTATTCTATCCCAATTTATTCGTGGTCAGCGCAACATGACTTTTTCTTTCATACCTACTTCTTTACCTATTGTCGTCATCTCGGTAGTCACTGCCTTTCTAGCACAGACTACTTTCTAGCCATATCATCTTTCACATAGTCCTAGAACCATTATTTAAATATATTTACTAAATTCATGAGATAATGATTGTATTCAACCCATTGATGTATTACTTTTAATATCAATGATTCAACCCGAATTTATTATAATCATTTTTTTGGGTCGTTGTACCTAGCATCTTTTCTTCTTCTCGTGCAGACTAGATGTTGTGTTAAATTATTAAGATGGCGTCTGGATCGAGCTGATATAGATCTATAGGTCTACCGGAATCCTCTGAGCCGGAATCACATGGCATTTTTTTTTTTTTGTGATTTTCTTATGATAATAATTAACATTGCCATACGAAAATATATTTTTTTGCCATTATAATTCCGGTAGACCATCAGCCCGATCCAGACGCCATCTTAATAATTTCATCCTCTTTCGAGCCAGTGTAATGATTTCACACAATCCATTCAATATTTCTTTGAAAAAGGTTTGACAATTTTAGTTACCTAATAATTGGGCATACCTGAAATAACCATGCAATCATTATACAAGCCAACAGTTTAACTACTGGAAGCAGAGATCAAAGTTTATTACTTATGTACCGCGGTAATCTTTCCTTTTTATTTGTGTATAAAATTCTCTTCAGTTTACATCATTCTGTAACACTCTTAATGCGATTAAAAGTATTTTTGGGTGTTTGCACCTTAGTACAGTACAAAATCTGTAACGTAGAAGCTTGGAATTTCAAATAACTGACCTCTGCTTACCCTTTTGAGACAATCGAGATAAAGATTCGATATTTCAAAACGAATATTTGAACTATCAAACAAAATTAATTACTGAACTGAACTGTCAGTCTGTCACACACCACAACGTCAAAGTCACATTGTAATTGTATTGTTTTGAGGTTATGTTAGTGAAAATAACACGGTTTTTACGAGTTTCTAAATAAAATGAGTAAGAAACTAAACAATATGAAATGGGAGTCGGTGGCGATGGATGGTTTCCCGGCCTCCATGACAGACAAATTCCATGGTTTTGTGGGTTTAGAAGAGTGCACCGACTATGGTTTTGAAAAGGAGAAAAAGCAGTCTAAAAGGGTTTGTTTATTTCGATTGTAATATCTATCGCTTTTAGTGAAAATATCGTTTCACCATCATCGTTTTATGTAGATGAAATTTCTATTTTGTGGACATAAATCTTTTCTAAATAAAAAGAGAACTCCATGATGTTTCATAAAATTAAACAATAACCCATCTGCCTGCGGAATAAGGAATCCATATTCAGTATTCTTAACAAAGTACGTCCTCTTCAATCCTAGATGTCATGTGAAACTAATACAGGATAATCCGTTGTGTTTATGGATTAACTAACTATTTACTATGTACTAAATCAAATGTCTTACTAACTATACAAAAAATGCGTCGTCCAATTTATGGGATTTGGAGTGAAGTAAACATAGTAGTTATGCACTTTTACAACCGTCTTTTATAATCATCACTATACAATCACAATAGGTGTTGTAATACAGGATAGCCAAAAATATCTTCAATCCAGGAGTACAGGGCAGAGGTTTCATACTCTTCTCAGTATCATGCACAGAATAAGGTCCATGGTTGCATCTCTATGTTTATTAATAAACGTATTATATTTCTTAATCCAGAGTAAACAGAAAGAAATAATTAAACAGAGGAGAGAAGAAAAGAAGAAGCGGAAATCTTCAGAAAGCGAACCCAAAGAGGTTCCTAGCAAAAAAATTAAACTAGACAATGGTTTTGTTGTAGAATCATGCAACTCTATAGAACCATCTCTAGCTAACAGTAGTCAAAAGAGGACTAAAAACAAAAATAAGAAGAATAACAAAAACTCAACAATTTCTAACACTAAGGAAAATAATGACAGTACTGAAACTCCTATCCAAAATAATGAAAACACAGGAAAAACAGCCAAAAACAAAAATAAGAAATCTAAAAATAAAAAGAATGATGGCAACAAAAGCACAGATAATGCACAAAATATTCCTAAAAAAGTTAAACAGAAATTAGGGGACCTACCACAGTCTAGTACAGACTTGACACCTGAAGATATGCTGACATGGGCTGAATTCAAGTTGCAGGAGCCTATTATAAAAGCTCTCACTGAATTGGGCTTCAAACAGCCTACGAAAATACAGCAATTGACGCTGCCAGCTGCTATTCATGGTAAATATGACTACAAATTAATCTGAATTTTATAACAACCAATGTTACTTAATATTACCAAATGTAATAAATAAAAAAATACGCCAATAGGGATGAGGACTGTGTCAAAAAAAAGGAATTTTACTAAGTCCATCAGTCAAATATTAATAAAATATTAGACACATATTTTTTGCTTCATCATATTAATAAAAAACCACTTGGATAAAACACATTAAAATGGGGGAGTGGGGTTCGCTACATCACAAGTAAGTATAAAATCTACATACTTGTGACGTCATGGCACATTTTAACTCAATGTATCGCCGTAATCTTTTGATAACGTAAAAAAAATAAAAAATATGTGTCCAATATTTTTTAATAATCTTTTTGTCCGTCTGATGAAATAACTCAATAAAACTTTGCCCAACCTGGGAATCGAACCCAAGAGCTCATGCTCAGCAGAGTGCTTGCAAGCACCAGACCAATGAGCCAGAAATTCTACTATTACTACAAATTAACTTTATTTGGTTGAATATTAATTCTATTTTTCTTGTGCAGGTAGAAGAGACATCCTTGGCGCAGCTGAGACCGGCAGCGGCAAAACTCTAGCATTTGGCCTCCCAATCTTATGTGGCATACTAAAACTTAAAGAAAAAGCCCTTTTGAAAGGCCTTGACGTCTACGATATACCTTACAAAAAATCATCAGCCAAGAAAAAAAATGTTGAAGTAAAAGAAGACAAAAAACAAAGGTTTAAGAGAAAAGATAGGAAGTTTAATGAAAAGAAAAAAGAAATAGAAGAGGTAGTTGAAGTACCTACGGCTAAAGAGTCTTCAGAAGATGGTTACAGCAGTGGAACTGAAAGCAATGACGAGGCTGATGATTCTAAATCAGAGAATAAGAGTAATGATTATACTGATGATGATTATTTAGAAGAAATTGAAGTACCAGTAAGAAAAAGAGAGAATTCAGCTGATGAAGGCAATGACAGTGATGACGATGATAATTACATCCATCTATCAGATATGTTAGATTCCGATGATTTGGCTGAAACTAGCGATGATGAGGAGGCGAAAGACAGTGAAAATGCCTCTGGTGATGAGATAGACGAGGATGTTGATAGTGAAGCAGAGGAGAATGATGATGATGATGAAGTAGAGAGTGATGAACAAGATAGTGAGGCGGGTGAGGACTCAGGTGATGAAGAGAGTGAAGGTAATGAAGATGTTCCTGATGAAGGCAATGAAAATGAACAAGGTAATGTAATGAGATAGTCTATAAACATTGCTTTTTACTAATTGATCTTTTTGAAGAAGTTTTTCCATGAAAGTGAAATCACAAATCTTCCAATTTTTTCATGCTTAAAATTGTTTTTTTCTTTGCAGGCATAGGCTGTGTAAAAGTAGTAGACAACATAGAGATCCCTGGGCACGTGTCGATGAAGACCGGCAAGCCGCTGTTTGCTCTCATCATCACTCCCACCAGGGAACTGGCCATACAGATCAGCAGGCATTTGATAGCCGCTGCGAAGTATACAGGTATGGATTACAATATTTACTTGTCTAAAGTAATGCAGAACGCAGTAAAACAAAAGTACAAAAAAAAAAACAAATGGTATTATATTCAATATTCAAAAGTTATTCAAATTAGGCTGAGAATCAGCATTTTTCGAACGTCAAAATTACAGATAGTCCCCAAAAACGCCCACCCTTCACCACTTCCTAGTTAAAGCACTAGGAAGTGGTGAAGGGTGAGCGTTTTTGGGGAAGTGCTGGGAAGAAGTGGCGCAACAAACTCCCCAGCAGCACAACTAACATTATTTAAATTCTGCCAGGAATAAGAGTAGCCACGATTGTGGGTGGCATGGCGGCTGTGAAACAGGAGCGGGTGCTCCGCTCAGGTCCAGAGATAGTGGTGGCGACGCCCGGGCGCCTGTGGGAGCTCATCGGGCAGGGGCAGCCGCATCTGCAGCAGTTGGATATGGTCAAGTAAGGATCTGTTGGTACTTTGCTCTTTACGAAATATTTGGTCCGATATCCATCAAAGCGAAGTGGGCTTAGCAGAGAGAACTAATAAACTCCTCGGAGACCAATTTCAGCAAATAAATTCTAATGACCTTCCAGATAATTTCCTACCCAGACAGCTGGTACAAAAACTCCAAAATACATTTTATTTTAGTTGCCTTGGAAAAACCAAAATAAAATGTATTTTGGACTTTTTTATCCATATAAGTTTTTTTTCCATAAGGTTTGCAGGCTAATGTCTCCGTCAAAGCTATGCTTTTATTTTTTGGGGTTGGGAAGCAAAACTGATTTTTTCAAAGGATATGGAAAAAATCCGTCTGGCGTCTGAACTTCATAGGATCTCATGATTTTCTTCATTATATTTGAATATCGTACCGTTCAAGGATATCCTACAAACTTCCCAACTTACCCCACCAGATTCCTCGCAATAGACGAGACTGACCGCATGATAGAACGCGGTCACTTCGACGAACTAACGCCTCTGTTGGAACGCCTGAACGCGGACGACGAGCGACGCGCTGCGCGACAGAACTTTGTGTTCTCGGCCACGCTCACCATGGTGCACGACCTGCCCACGCACATGAAGGGGAAGAAGGTATGTTTTGACTCATTTTAATAGTAATAAACTCATGAATCGGCAAAAAATACTTTCATACAAAGTTTCATCCCCTATGTAACCCCTTTTGGAGACGCCATCTTGTATTTACATTTTGAACTCGCTATCGGCTTTAGCACCCTCGATAACTATGAAAACGACAACCATGAAGAAAATTTTGAAAATTCAGCCGCCATTTTGGATTTTGACCAAATTCACACTTTCTCTCTCTCTTGCCAGCCTGTTACTTGTTCATACAATAGAATACAATGCAATGTTCGTCATTGATCTCTTTGGTGATTGTAACTTTTACTAACAATATCCACATTCCGAATTGAAATCACTTTTAGTCCCTAGGAATTAAAAAGCTACTTTAGTCCCTGTTTACGAAGAATAAACTAGCTCTTTTTGAGTAGATGTGAAAAAAAAGAATTTTTAAACTGATTTTTCTAGTGAAACTACAATACCAGCGATCGAAGACCCCAAAAAAAATCATCATAATTATCATCTTTATTTTTTACAAAATTCAGTGCTACCAATCGCATCACGGGACAAGTTATAAAGAACGCACTGTAACTAGACGCCCTAATTGGACTACCATTGAATAACAAACAAAAATTATTTCTTAATAAATTAACCACAAACCGCTTTAAGAAATAAAAAAGAATTAATAACTGTAAAATAAGAGGAAGTGATGCATCTGCCGCAATTTATATTCTTAATTACAATCATTTGAATGTTCACAGGTAACAAAGCGCGGTAAGATAATAAACAGAAGGGTCCAGGAGATGACTCCAGAGCAGAAGGTGAACCGGCTCATCAAGTTGATCGGCATGAGTGATACCAAGGTCGTCGATATTACTACACAGAACTTAGGTAATGAATTGAACTGCGCCCATTATTCCACAGGCAAAAACAACTCCTAGCAGCTAATAGGGAAGAATGCAAGACAAGCCATGTGTACCTTTTAATTCCCCTTTACAAAATTGTATCCCCTATTTAAGACGCAGATATGCCAGTGACCATGAGTGGTTCGCTTGAATAAATGACTTTTGAATTTGAATTTGAATTTGAATTTGAATTTGCGTCGTACGTCCAGCCAGTAATAGGACTCGCCCATCAAGTCTGTGCTTTCTCAAATTAGATGAATTATTAATTTATTATACATAAAATAAAAGGTATTTTAATAAAACTCGTATACAGAACGATCAATAATTAAATTATCTTTGAAATCGTGAAAATTTCAGAAAAATACGCTTGATAAAAAACTGATAATTTCGCAAAATCTTTGCGTGATTCTCAGTTTTTTATCCGCGTTAGACATAGCTTCACAAATTAATTACACTTTGTAATATAAACGAATTCTAAAATATTCACCAATGAAGTTATTAAGAAAATGCTCTAATTTAACATGTATTTATTCCAAATCATTATCAATACTCGTTTAGACGTGATCTTTAGTTTAAAATCATTCAAAGTCGGTTATCGCCGCCTTAAAACATTCCAGGACTACACTGCCAACTGTAACCGTCATCCCTTGTCATTTGCAGGTACAGCAGAAACGCTGACCGAGTGCCGAATCACTTGCGCGATGGAACATAAGGACGCGTACCTGTACTACATTGTGAAGAGGCATCCGGGCAGGACCATAGTGTTCTGTAACTCTATAGGAAGTGTTAAAAGGTGGGTTTGCATCATTATTTGTTTTAAAGAACACAAGTATTGAAATTTAAAAAAATAAAACGATATAAGTGCACCCCATATTACTCTTGTTACCTTCTACAAATCCTAACTTACCTAAACTAACTAGTAATATTGTAAATGCGAAAGTATGTTTGTTTGTTTCGCTTTAACACTAAAACGGCCGAACGGATTTGGATGAAATTTGGCTCATGTGAACTATGCATCAAGAGACCTAAACACAAAACCCACAAAATCCTGCATCGTGCAGTTAGAGTTTACCGCACGAACAGCATAATACAGTGTGTCTGGTCACCGGTGTCCAACCCGTTAAGGCGAAGTAATAAGTTAAATTTTATCGACAAATCCACCATAATAAGGCATTTTAGGAGCATCAATCGCTGGGCAGTTATTCGCCAGACACAACACCCGCCTGCACGCGTAGCATGACCACCGTAGAAACAAGTTTTGTCGACGGAAGAATAGACAAAATGACAGTTAAACAATCACAATCTGTCATTTTGTCTATTCTTCCGTAGACAAAACCCGTTTCTACGGTGTTCATGCTACGCGTGCTGGTCGGAGGATCCTCCCTTTTCTATAGAGGATGAGTGAACTTTACACCCTGTTCACCATACCTCTAAAGGTAGACCATGATCTAGAGATGGGTCGGAGGATCCTCCCTTTTCTATAGAGGATGAGTGAACTTTACACCCTGTTCCTCATACCTCTAAAGGTAGACCATGATCTAGAGATGGACATAGGCTACTTTCAATCCTGGATCGCAGACGAAGTCGCAGGAAACAGGGCTAAATATATATTAAAAAAAAATATCGGTGATAAATGATAATAGTTAAAAAAAGATTCCGACGAATTGAGAACCCCCTCCTTTTTTTCTTTCACCTTTCTTTGGAATAAGATTATATTAATAGTAAGAACACTAATAACATAACATCACGCCTTTTTCCCCGAAGGGATAGACAGAGCTGTACTTAGTTTACACACATAATCAGCCTATTAATGAGCCCACTGCTGGGACACAGGCCTCCTCTCGGTGAGAGGGAGTAGGCCGTAATCTACCACGCGGGCCCAGTGCTGGTCGGTAGATGTCGCATGTCTTCGAATTTTTGGTTAAAAGCTAAACTTGGTACTTAGCTTAACTGGCGATTATTACAATAGGGGATGAGCCTTTTGCCATTAGTTTAATATTTTCGTATAATTTTTCCAGGCTAGCTCAATTATTTACACTGCTAAAGTGTCGCCCCCTACCGTTGCACGCCAGCATGCCGCAGCGACAGAGAATAAAGAATTTAGAGAGGTAAGTCTCACAACTAGTGTTGGGATTTTATCCGGATAAATACTCAAAACGGATAAATACTCATAAATATCCGTTTTTACTCGAGTATTTATCCAAAACAGCGGATAAATACTATCTACAGTTTTCGTTACGTTATGAACCGTAAATTTTGCAATTTTACTAACAAAAGGACTGAAATAAATGACAATCTGAAAATATACATAACAAAAAGCCTGTAATAACTATGATTTCATGAATATTTTCATCAATCACTCTCAAAGTTAGATAAAATTATACATTTGTGCGTTACTTCTTCTTCTTCTTTTCGTGCGGTTAGTGTCTAACCTGGTGTTAGAGTTTAAAAGCCGCCCATGGGTCTCTAACTTAGCTTCACATGCCGTCGAGGAATATCTCTCAGGCATGCCAGTTTCGGTGTGGGCGCGTAGCCCGCCGGTTGAACGCGTTTCAAAGGGTCATAGCCATCCGGATGGTCAGGGGATACCGTACGGTCTCCGGTGAGGCGGTGACCCTCCTTGCCGGATTGCCACCATGGGATCTGGAGGCGAAAGTCCTCGCGAGTGGCGCGAGGAGGTAAAACTCCGCTGCTGCGAGCAATTACGGCACAGCGGACAGAGCTCCGGTGGATCTCATGGCGTCATGGAGAGTGCGATTGTCGCAACCCAGTGCTGCACGCTACGATTGTGGCGATAAGTCCCCTCTTTGAGGAGTGGCTTGAGAGGTGCCACGGCATCCTCACCTTCCGCCTGACGCAGGTCGCGATCGGTGGCAGTGACCTTTCGCGTCGGGCCCTGGTCCAAGCCATGGTACGGAGCGAGAGGGCATGGCAAGCCGTCACCTCCTTTTGCGAAGCAGTAATGCTCGCGAAGGAGGAGGCGGAGCGCGTCAGGGAGAGGCAAATTTCACGCCCTCATGCCCCTAGCCGCCGCAGACGCCCTGAGCGTCGGGAATCGGTAGCCGATTTCCAGCCACCGTAGGTGCGGGCATGCGAACGGAGAGCAATGGGTAGCTCGCCGTTCGATAAGGACCAGGCCCGGGTCGACGGCGCGTTGTGTTCCACGCGTGCTTCAAAGAGATGTCAGCACAATTGACGGGGTTTACTAGGGCCGATGCCTGCCGGGGTTGCGGGAAAGTCCTAAAGGGAGACCGTGGCCTCTGGCAACGTACAGGCAACTAAAGGAACACGGGTGGGTTTTAGTCAGTAAGAGTCTGACACGCCCTTCCGCTTCGCCCAGAGCGGGAGAAGTTATTCGATGATATCCCAACCAAAAACAAAAAAAAGGCATGCCGGTTTCCTCACGATGTTTTCCTTCACGGTTTTTGAAGCAAGTGATAAATAAAATACGCACATGAATCCAATAAGTCAGAACTGCGTGCCTTTTTTTTTTGGTTGGGAAATTGACGAATAACTTCTCCTGCTCTGGGCGGAGTGGGAGGGCGTGTCAGACTCTTACTGACTGTATAAAACCCACCCGTGTTCCTTCAGTTGCCTGTATGTTGCCAGGGGCCACTGTATCCCTTTCAGACTTTCCCGCGACCCCGGTAGGCATCGGCCCTAGCGGACCAAGTCAGTTGACATCTCTTAGAGGCGCGCGTGGAACACAACGCGCCGTTGACCTGGGCCTGGTCCTTATCGGATGGCCAGCTACCGATTGCACACTGTCCGTAGGCCCGCGCCTACGGTGGCCGGGAATCGGCCTAGGATTCCCGACGCCCAGGGCGTCTCCTGCGGCGGCTAGGGCCGTGAGGTCGCGAAATTTGCCTCTCCCACGCGTTCCGCCTCCTCCTTCGCGAGCATTACGGATTTCTAGAAGGAGGCGACGGCTTCCCATGCCCTCTCGCTCCGTACCATGGTATGGACCAGGGCTGGACCCGAGAGATCACCACCGCCGATCGCCTCCACGAGGACACGGCAGTGCTCCGCCCAAGCCGGGCAGACCTCCACCGTTTGCTCCACCGTGTACTGCGGGCGATCCACACAATGGTGACACCCGGGCGTTTCTTCCCGCCTTATCCGGAACAGGAACCTTCCGAAACAACCGTGTCTGGTGAGGACCTGCGTCAGGCGGAAGGTGAAGACGCCGTGCGTGACGCTTCTGTAGCCACTCCTCAAACAGGCGATTTATCGCCGCAATTGTGGCGTGCCCAGCACAAGGTTGCGACAATCGCACTCGCGGCAGCGGAGGTCCCTGGCGTTTCGCCTCCTTGCGCCACTCCCGAATGTGCGCGAGGACTTTTGCCTCCCAGATCCCATTAGACCAGACTATTTTTAAACGCGATTCAAAAGGAGTGGAATTAGTTCATGACAACAAATTTTATTCCCACCAATTCTTCAACTTCAGGTGAAAAAACAGTACTTTATCTTTTTTTTTTCTTTTGCTTATATCTCGAAAATGGTGCGTCCTCTCGCAAAAATTATGAAAATTTCGACCCCCTTTATGAAACCCTTAAACCCCTATAACTCAACATGTTGGTAATAATTTTTCATGAGTTCCATACAAAAAGTGAAAAATTCCATATAAAACACGTCGTGGCTGGCCCCTGTACGCCTCCGGCTCTATTGTAGGCTACGGCAAATAATTTAGTATTTTGGAAGGCCCAAACAACTATACTAAACATAAAAATTAAAAAAAATAACCATCGAAAGCGCAAAAAATATATTTATCCATCATTTTGAGTAAATATCAGATAAAAATGAGTAAAAACGAGTATTTATCCGTTTCGGATAAATACTCGAGTATTTATCCTCTGCCCATCACTACTCACAACAGTTTTAAACATTAGAATCTGATGCCATAGATTTTAAACGAGTATTTCTTTGTTTTTATTATTTGCCGCGATGTTCTTCTAAACTGCGGAATGCATTTTGATGCAATTTTCGCCATCATTTACAGAATTTATTCTGGAATTTTTGTGTGTGTCATCATAAATATTATCTTACTTTCTATTTAGGTAATTGTTGAATAAAATTACATTTTAAACTTACATAATAATAAAGAAATGTGGATGTTTTATTATGTCGTAAAAACCGCAAGTTTTAAATAGCACAATACTATCTTTGATTCTTTTTATCCTTGCATAATCATCAAAAAATTAACTTCCTAGCCTGATGTAGCTGAATACCAGTATTTTACTAGGAGCGACTATCTGACCTCCACAACCCAGTAATTGGGTAATATGATACCCCTTGGTAAGACTGGTTGTCAGACTTTCGGGCTCCTGACGACTCGTAACGACTGTCAAAGATCCACGAATGATAGCCGTGATCAACGGCTTAACGTGCTTTCCGAGGCACAGAGGAGTCTCGGTATGTAAAGATAGTCACCCATACACAGACAAACCCCCGCAACCGTAGCTTAAAAATAAAAACATTAATAAAAATAAAATTATCTGAACCATTCAAAATATACCACCAATCTACATGGTCTTCACATGATCTGATTATGTCTGGATTTTAAAAGAGACTGTAACCTCTGAGTTTGTTTCGACTTTTCTTCTCCGTTTGTACAGACCTACTTACAGAAATAAAATCATTTTATCATATTTTTTATAAAACAAAAATGAATTAATTATAAAAAAATATTATAATTAAAACCTGATGAATCGACCCGTGCGGCTGTTATTACTTACCCACGAGCTCCTTCGCAATATCATTATATGCACCTTAAATTTTCAGATTCCGTGACGACCCTCACGGAGTACTAATCGCCACCGACGTAGCGGCGCGCGGCCTGGACATCCCGCACGTCGAGCACGTCGTGCACTACCAGGTGCCGCGCACGGCCGAGAACTACGTGCACCGCAGTGGCCGCACCGCCCGGGCCGCGAGGGAGGGCCTGACCATACTGATGATGGAGCCGGCTGAGGCTTATCTGTATGCCAAGATGTGTAGGACGCTCAATAAGAGTAAGTAGAAGAATATCTTCATCACTTTTCCGATAATTATTCAGCTGAAAGACGTCCACTGCTGGATATAAGCCTCCGTCAAGCTTTGCCAATTGAACCAGTCCTGTTCTTCTCGCATCCAGCGGATTCCCGCGATCTTCATCATCATTGGTCCATCTTGTGCTTTGTGTTAATACTCTGGGGTCGGTATGTACCCCACGTGAAGTACATCGTACACTAGCAAGTGCCGCGCACGGCTGAGAACTGTGCACCGCAGTGGCAGGACCGCTAGGGCCACGAAGGAAGCCCTGACCATGGTAGCTCCCCTTACTGCCCCATCTCAAAAATCCACCCTGTATTTTAAAACATAATTTCTCTCCTCAGCATCGGAAGTCCCCACCTTCCCAGTAGACGCCCAAGTCCTGTACCCGCTCAAGGAGCTGATGGTGATAGCGCGCGAACTGGACGGACTCGAGCTGAAGAAGAGACGAGCGGCGCAGGCGCAGGGCTGGAAGGAAAGGGCGGCTAGGGAGATGGACATTATTATTGATGATGATGACGTGTATCCTTTTCTATATATTATATATAAAAAAACGACGCGGGCGTAGTCACAGGCAAAAGCTAGTATCTATAATACAGTTTTGGTGTCTAATATTCTAAAAGGCTGCTCACACATCTAAACTATATAATATAATAAATGCAAAAGTGTTAGTTTGTTTGTTACATTTTCACGCTGAAACGGCTGAACGGATTTGGATGAAATTTGGCATATGGGTAGACCATGACCTGAGTTAAGACATAGGATACTTATTATCCCAATATTCCCAAGGGATCGAGACTTAGGCTGGTGAAACTGCAGGCCGCAGCTAGTAACGATTTTTTTTTTTTTTTTACCCTCGACGGGGAAGCTCTTGGCCTGCATCTCGCCTGATGGTAAGTGATGATCAAGCCGAAGGTGGAAGCGAGCTTCACCCGGAATCCTCGACCACAGAGGAACTGGCTATATCTTATCTCTAACTGCCGAAACCCAACAATGCTGTTAACATTGTTGTTATGGCGACAGACTTAGATAATATGGTGGTAGCTAGCCAGGCGGACTTAGAACAAGCCCAACCACCAACCAAACCGAGCAGAAAATTTTGCTCCCACTGGGAATCGAACCCGGGACCTCTGGGTCTGAGACAGGTGGGTTAACCACTAGACCACAGAGGCGGTTAAAATTTTGTACAGAAAACAGGAAAGTGAAAAAACTCCGGAGTTTTTTCACTTTTTCTTATTCTTCTATCCAGTTTTTAGGGCTCTTTTGTAACTTTTGACGTTCAAAAATTATAGTTTTTTTTTTCTCTTGAAAATATGAATTTCTTTGTTCTTATGTTTGTATATATACTAAACCTAAAGGCGGGGACTGACTTGCAACGTTTGTTTGTAATTCGAGTTTTTGTAACACGTTAAGGTCAGCGCTCATTATATCACTCAAGTTAGAATTTTAAATCAAAAGCTTTAAAGTCTATTTTACGATGGCTATACAGAACAGTGGACGGCTCGCCGGCCGCTCACGGCCCGAAATAGACTTTAAAGCATTTGATTTAAAATCCTAACTTGAATGAAAAGGTATTTGCCGTGTCGTAGCGGTGCTGTTATAATGAGCGATGTCCTTTACAGTAGTCAGTGCAGCGAGCCGAACCGCTCGATGCGAGCGCCGGATCCTCCACTCGACTGTCGGCTGTTTCGTGAATTAATTTGAAACTGAGAAACGAAAATCTCATGTGCTCGAAACGAGTGTTCGCCGCGTCCTGTGTATCGCCGTATCGTAACCAAGGTCGCCTCGAATGATACATTACAAACAAACGCTGCAAATCAGTCTCGTCACGGCAAACTATATTAGCATTGGATGAACTTTTCATTAACTTTATGAGACTGCAGGTTGAGACAAATCAAAAAGATATGCACTCCATTTGAAATAAGATTTGACTAACTAAACCTTTTTACAGTCCGTTCAACCGATTTTGACTTCTATTGCGTTGGTGGCATGGCAAATGGCAGCTGCAGTAAACAGTTGGTATTGTAACCACTTTTTTGCTTTTAATGCCATCCTTATGCCTACGGTATAGAAGTCAGAATCGGTTGAACGGACTGTAAAAAAGGTTTGTTTAAATGTCTTATCTTATTTCACTTACATATTTAATCATTTTAATCACTTTATGAAATCCCTAACTCCTACCCCAGTCCTGTAAAACAAGTCGACGCATCGATAGAAAAGGCGCTGAAAGCGAAGCGCCGACAGCTGGAGTCGCTACTGTCTCGTCCGATATACCCGCGAGGATTCTCCTTCAAGTACCCCACGTTGAATGAGACGGTCGCCTTCGGAGGAAGTGAGGAGAACGCGTTGCAGGTGCGTTGGTTTTTTGTTTTTGTCGACCTATAGAGTATGTTGGGGTAAGTTCGGCACTGGGATAAGACCGTATAAATCAAATTCCCGGCTAATTTGGCAGTATTTTTTAATGCTGACAACATTGTGCAGGGCAGAATAAGATGGCGCAAAGATTTGATTCATACGGTCTTATCCCAGTGCCGAAATTACCCCAATATAGCCCCCTGTCCCACTGCTGGGCAAAGGTCGGTAGACTTCCACATTCTCTTTCTACGACAGCTCCTCTGGGCATTACGTCAAAAATGAATCCAAGTCGACACGCCATTGTTTCTTAGACCTGCTGCTTTTATTTATTTACGTTATTAATACAGAAAAGGAAATAAAGAAAATTCATTTATTTCATATACATACTTATCTATTACATTTTTAAATATTTTTATATATATATAAACAAATAAGAAACAAAAGTATTTTAAAACATAAAAAATAGTAGCCCACCGGTATCGAGAACAGGGTCCAGGCTACCGGCGGTCAGGGCTCCAGAGAGAGGAACCTCCTGACAATGCGCGCCGTATCCAGGAGTACCGCCTTCTGAGTCAAGCCCTTGATCCAGCTGCCCAACGAGAGCCTCCTTAGGTGTTGGTCGAGGCTCTTGGCAATTAAGCCATTGGCTGATACGACTATCGGCACAATGATCGCCGAGTTCAAAATCGATATCAAAATATCTTAAGTATAGGTACCAATAAGACCTGCCTTTATTTGTAGTAGTGAGGTATTATTATTGTTTTGTAACTGTGCGTTTGCACTGGCGAAACATTCCCAACAAAACATGTTGGGATCTCTATTTTCTGTCAATTTTCCATACAATGTTTGACAGTAACTAGAGATTTCAACATGTTTTGTCGTGATGTTTCGCCAGTGCAAACGCACAGTAACATTGACACCCTACGTCAATTTGCCGTGTACAAATGTCCATTTGAATATACGGACAATTTAAGTTGTTACTTAATTTAATTAAGGCTGTGTATAGAGTGCCACCATTGGCACTCTATCCCTATCGGATAAAGTGCCACTACAGGCACCCTAGTAACACCGCCTCGGCCCGGCTAAAGTGCCGCAAGCATTGGATTGTCATTGTCACTGTCACTAAGTCACACGTCACTTGGTATTTTGTTTGATTGTCGAGGTTAGATCGCTGTAAAACTCCACATTCCCAAAACATTACATTCTCTTGTGCCTAAACGGACCCTGGCACTTCGCCGGCCGCTACCGCGGCACCGCTCGCTCGGCTCGTGCGTTGTGTGGTCACAGTTCTAACCTAACCTAACCTAAATAACAAGTGACAGTGACAATGCAACGCTCACGGCACCCTAGCCGGGCCGAGGCAGTGACACTAGAGTGCCACAAGAAACTCGCGGCACTCTATACACTTCGTTTAATTAACAATTTATTTTACTATCTTTACTTTAAGTCTATGACGCAATCGCGACTATTAGCTAGTTTCGCGTATGTTAGCTAGTTTCTGGGAACTGTGCTAAGTGGATTTATGAGAATCAGATACGGAACTCTTAGAAGCAGCTCAGGGTATATCGATTTAAAGCCATAATTCTTTGAATTTATATTTAACTAGGTCAACCACCAGACATGAAAGGAAAATATTGTTGCACTGAAGCACCATTTTAACTTTACAGAAAATAAATTATGATTTAAAAAAGTACTTAGAAATTGAATTTGTTAACCCTATTTTGTATTTACTATGATGCAGCTGTTTATTATCCCATATTTCTTAAATAAAATAAGTTTCAGTCACCCATAGTCTATGAAAAGACAAATAAAAAAATATATCTTACAGGTTATGAAAAACGCGATAGAATCCGGCCAGCAGAAGAAAGAAAAAAGGAAAAGTAAGAACGCGCCTCTACTACAACTGCAGAAGAAATTGAAGAAATAATATGTTTTATGAATACAATAGGTGTACCTAACTAATTATATTTTAAATCAATCACTTAGTTGTTTTTATCTTCTTAATATATACAACGTGAAATTTGAATCACAGTTTTGCTAGAACAAACGTTGTTCAGACCATGGTCTATTACCATTCTATAACAATCAATTTAAAAAAAAACGTCAATGGTATTTAAAAAAAAACACAAAAAGACTGATTTATTTATTAAAATTTCGGCCCGCATTGGCCGGACATCCTTGTAGTCCACGTGGACTCCTCATAACTCTTTTGAATGCCATATAGCTACCGCGATGAGTCCTTAGATGTTACGGTTAATGTTTGAACACGTTTGAGAAACATAAGACTTATTTGAGAACGCCTAGTTTAGTTTGTTTTAATAACATATTGGATGCTATAGAATGATAGTAGACCATGGTCTGAACAACGTTTGTTCTAGCAAAACTGTGATTCAAATTTCACGTTGTATAAATCTCGTGTCACAATGTTTGTCCTCAATGGACTCCTAAACCACTTAACCGATTATAATAAAATTCGCACACCATGTGCAGTTTGATCCAACTTGAGAGATAGGATAGTTTAAATCTCAATTTATAGCCGCAATTTTAATTTATTGCTAATTAGGGCTACCCATGCGAAGCTGGGACGGGCACCTAGTTTAATTATAAATATCTCTGCCTACAAATATATAGCAGAACTGACGTAAATACTCGTTGGTCGTCGTCGTTGTCGCAAGTGCTACTGCTGTGCATGAGATCCCGGGTTCGATTCTCGGATCGGACAGTGTTATTGGGTTTTTCAACTGGAATTTCTCAGTAGCAGCCCGGAGTCTGGATTTGTGCCCGGTTGATGGACATAGGCTCGCCCACTATTACATGGGACTTAAACATAACTGGCGAAATGTGGGTGTTCTAGGTAGTTAGGCAAAGGTGTACCCTTTGCCTAACCCTTCGAGGAAATACATAGGCGTGTTATGTAAAAACAGGACACCATTGCCAGTCTTCTTGACCACTTAGCTGCATGGCAGTAAAATAAACACTTTGAAGGTCAAGTACCTATCTATAAAAGATAGCCCCCAAAACTCACAACCTTCCTCGTTTCCTAGTATTGAAGCTGGGAACTATAGCAACGAACACTGTAATTGTATCTCAATGTATGCTGCACCGGTCGACGTCATAACGTCAACGCCGGCTGTCGCTGAAAACCAGCGCTGGGGCTCTGTCTCGCATAGGGTCGCAGCATTATGCTGAGCGATGGCCGTTTTGCGTGGATGTGACGCATATTTTCCCTCAACTTGTGTACTTCTTTTTATTTTGTGTTCTTTCTATGCGTCATGTTTGCCGCAAATAAACGTATTTTCTATGCTGAGCGATGGCCGTTTTGCGTGGATGTGACGCATATTTTCCCTCAACTTGTGTACTTCTTTTTATTTTGTGTTCTTTCTATGCGTCATGTTTGCCGCAAATAAACGTATTTTCTTTCTTTCTTTTCTTTTCTTTCTAACACCCCAGTAATAATTTAGATCATCATTCATATGCCTAGCCTTTTCCTACTATGTTGGCTTCCAGTCTAACCGGATGCAGCTAAATACCAGTAGTTTACATAGAGCGACCGCTAAGAGACTAGTTATAAAAAGCGCACGAGACGCGCGCACAAAACGCTGCGTTTCGAGGCGCTTGTCTTGTCATATGCAACTAGTTTTCTTGTGCGCACAAAACGCAGCGCACAAGGCGCGCGGCTCGTGCGCTTGTTATGACTAGTCCCTAAGTGTAGCGGCACACCTGCGGAAGGTTCGGCGCGGAACGTTCCGTCGCGTCATGTGACGCTTGCTCATGAACCGACGTAACGTTCGGCTGATGTGTCATAGATGTAACTTGGTGTGGCGCGACCCTTAAGGGTCGCGCCACACCAAGCGGCTGCCGAACGTACGGCGCGGAAGGTTCGGTTGAATACGCTCCTAATGTTTTTCAAGTTACCTATGACACATCAGCCGAACGTTACGTCGGTTCATGAGCGTCACATGACGCGACGGAACGTTCCGCGCCGAACGTTCCGCAGTTGTGCCGCTACACTATGACCACAGAGCATGTAACTTTACTAAGACTGGTTGTCAGACTTTCGGGCATCTAACTACCCGTAACGACAATCAAAGATCTACGAATGACAAACAAAAAGTAACAATTTAGGTTGGCATTTTAATTTATAGGTGTGGCTAGTTTGAAATGCCATTACAAATTAATTATAATAACAACACTGTAAAGTGGTAGGTACCTATCATTTTAATGGCCGTGACTTTCCGAATCTAAAAAGTACCTAAGTACCTACTCTTTGGGCATGATACAGCACTTTGTGAATAACGGTGCAAAGGACGTAAGTACTGACCTATCCGCATGATTATACCTTCCTATATATCATGAATTATGTACATACTTATAACTGCTCAAATGAATACATACATATACTCACGCCTTATTCCCATGGGCCAGGCAGAAACTACAGAACGCCACCTGCAATCTTTAAATTACATACTCCTTTTGTTTCGTTTACGTTCATACATCTGGGTCATACACACACGCCGATTACGAATACTATGCACTCTGGTGCATGCGTACAGAAAGGTTAGTCTTTCATTCAGAAGAACAATACCAATACGGTCCCTATGTCCTTCCAGCACGCGTAGCATGACAACCGTAGAAACGGGTTTTGTCTACGGAAGAATATACAAAATGACAGTTAACAATCATAATCTGTCATTTTGTCTATTCTTCCGTAGACAAAACCCGTTTCTACGGTGGTCATGCTACGCGTGCAGGGCGTCCCCTCCCAGTTTCCACTTACATCTGCCTAGTAAATAGGTACCTTTTGTTTGTCGCCTTTCATTCATCCTCTCAACATGACCAAACCAATTAAAAATCAATTATGCAATTCGTCATAAAATTACAATCTTATCTACTAATTATTATGAGAACATTCAATTTATATATTTAGCGATAAACGTATCAGAAGATAGATAGGTACAGCGTTCACATGTTTACCTAATATCTATGAAATCGGCGGATTGGCAGGCGGCCAAAGCTAGCCTACCGCTCGCTATTAATATCTGCGGTTGGCCTTTATAAGTTTTATTAGTCTAGTCTAGAAGCATCCATAAATAACGTCACACCAGTTTCATGATTTTTGGAGTCCCCCCACCCCCGGCTTTGTCATAAGTGGTCATATTTGTGTCCTTTTCATCTATATCTATACCTACTAATTATCGTCAGCATCTGCCTAGCCTTTTCCTATGCTGAGGTCGGCTTCCAGTCTAACCGGATGCAGCTGAATACCAGTATTTTACATGGAGCGACTGCCTATCTGACCTGCACAACCCAGTAACTGGGTAATACGATACCCCTTGGTAAGACTGGTTGTCAGACTTTTGGGCTTCTAACTACCCGTAATGACTGTCAAAGATCTACAAATGACAACCGGGACCAACGGCTTAACGTGTTTTCTTGAGGCACGGAGGGGTCTTGGTATGTAAAGATGGTCACCTATCCACGGACCAACGGCGGCAAGCGTAGCTTAACATGATTGATCGACCCACCCATATCTATACTAATTATAAAGAGGTAAAATTAGTTTGTATCTCCGGAAATGCCAGTCGGATTTGGAAAATTCTTTTTGCATTGGATATCCTAATTCTTGATGAAGGTTATAGGCTCGCAAATGAAGTCGCGGGCTAGTAAATAATGGTGCACTTGCATAGTGCATACAGGGATAATCGTCGGTTGGTGCCTCATTTCATTAAAAACGTCTAACGGGCCTCTGCGAATTGGCTTCGGCCCCTCGTACGCCTTCCAAAGGTCCGGGACCCTAGGGTCCCGAGAAATTCCAAAGAAATAATTGGTAATATTTTACAGTTTTTCGTTACGAATATTGTAGTTTAGAGATTTAATGCTTTTGATCTATACATGTGATGTCACAAGCTTATGACTCTCCCTCCTTCTTGAAAGTGTGACGAAATATAACGATGACCCTCTAGCGATACAAAATTCAGGCTAGTAGGATAGGATCGTTATCTTTTGAACTCCGACCCTGAGGTTTTAGGGCAGTTATTGATATCGTTTAGTCAATTATTGATTTTACGTAAGTAGGTACCTTAAATAATAAAACCCATCTAAACTAATATTGTAAAGGGAAAAGATTTGATTTTTTGTATGTTTGTTTGTTACGCTTTCACGCTAGTATGGCTTAACGGATTTGAGTGAAATTGGGCACATGGGTAGACCATGACCTGGGTTAGAACAAAGGATACTTTGTATTCCCACGGGATCGAGACTTATGCGGGTGAAACCGCGGGGCACAGCTAGTATTTAATATTTTTAGTCGGATTTCGAATTTGATGTACATTATGTCTTTCCATTTTGTGTTTTCTTCAAAGATTTTCTTTCTATCTTAGCAATATACATAGTGAGGCATTAGGGTACTTACCTAAATAGATATATTGAGAATGTGCAAAATTCTTGTCTTGAATACATACTGTATGTGTATCTTTTGTTGGAGATCCCAAATAAATAAATAACTTTTATGAAGAGACAGAGAGAAGAGACATTCTTGGGACAGGATTGTTCAGAGCAATCAAACGAAATTATAGATTAGAATTATTTGATATAATTACCGAAAATTGCCGTCCAAACTTTTTTGTTTTCATAATATTTAATTGTCGTCATAATAAAAATTAGGAGTACATTTCATTTTGATTGTATACACAAACTAATGTGGACGTGCAGTGAAAAAGAAACAATAATACTTATTGAAAGAGCTGCAGGCCACGACCTATAGCGCAACGGTGGCCTGACGAGGCCATACATTATGTGGCCTGACGAGACCATACATTATGTGGCCTGACAAGGCCATATATTTTATGGCCTTGTAAATCGACTAGCTTAATGCTCCCCGCTTGAATGTCATCTTAAAATTAATTATTGCTTACATTCCTTTCAAGTCACGCTTATTTTAAACATCACGACTATCGTTTATTAATACATATTTCTAAATTGATGTGACAAATCTTCTCTAGCGACCAAAACGAATTTTAATCACACTAAAGTAGTTACACTTAAAGCAATATTTTTATATCAGGGACTGTTTATATTTGAGGCCACAACGCTGACGGGCTATAGGCCATGGCCTGGCCGAGAATCGACTGCCATACAAAGCGCCATTATCTTGCTCTTATTACACTCCATACGATTACAAAATTCATATAATTCTTTATTCTGCACCCACTTTGAGGCACTGCGGAAGCGGACCGAGGAAAAATAAAAATATTAAGGAATTAGACCATAATAATACCGTGTTAGACAGAACATTTGAGTCGAATTTAAAATAAAAGGACTCCATTTTCTGGCTCATTTTAAAAGCTCGCTAACGCTAAATTCTTTAAAGATTTCGTTGAGAATTCGGTGTTGCGAGTGATGTCACGAGCGTTTTAAGAATTAAGTTCTATAAAAGCAATATAAGGCGCTGGCCACACAGAAGAGACGTGAGACGGGACGCAGACGCGGCGTCCCTTTCACGATCTTCACACAAAATGGTATAAAACGCGATCTGGCACAAAACATAGAGAAAGGACAAGACACAGGCACGTCGCTTTTCCATCTGCATACTATTGCCGCGTCTGTGTTCCGGTCTCTTCTATGTGGGACCCGCCTTACATGCTAATCTGATTTTGACTTTTATAGCTCAAGTAGAAGTTATAGACTTGCACTTTCCTTCGGTACGTTCTCGCAGTGTGAATAGGAACGATATTCCAAAACATAATTTGCTATGTTGTCACGAAAATAAAAAATGAAACTAAATTGTTCTATACTTGTCATACAGGCTACTTAAATACAAAATCAGATTGCTGATAAAAATTAATCAACTTCATTGAAGTAACTTTTGAAAGATTGGTAAAATAATGGCTCAACAATATCACCATTATAATATAATTCTAACATTATAAACTTGCCACATTCCTTTCCGGTCGTGGCGCCATCTAGTATTCAAAATCTGAATACTAGCAAAATATTACATAGTACATACTAATGTTGCGGAGATAGAAGATGAGAATACCATATTTTTAAACACTCTTATTTTATTCCATTTTACCAGTCTTTCAAAAATTACTTTACTTTAGAACAGTCTTTTAACTCTTGAATGAAAAATTATGAAATTAATTATTCTTGTTATACATTAGGTACAAGTATTAAGTATTTAAGCGTTGGAACTTTGGAACATACTTCATCCAGCGAAGTAGTAAATTTTTCACAGTAGAAGCTAATATCTAACTATTACTTTTAACCGACTTCAAAAAGAAGGTTCTTGTAGATTGAACGATTCTTAATTACGTCAACATCCAAAGAGTTAAAATACCGCTTACAATTTTAATTTAACATGCATAGACCAATTGACCAATTTACACACTTTGATACCCTTGAAAATAAACTAACTTTACAGATTGCTATGCTGCATAGACTATGCAACCATAATAAAAATAGGGCGCGTCTTTTAAAGGTTTAATTAACAGGTAAACATTTTCCATACAAATTACCTTATCTAACACAACGCTACCGAATTTATTTCACAGCTAAAGCGCCATAAATGGTGCATTCGTATTCTTATTATAATGTATCACTTTCCTACATTTGATAAAATGAACGTTCTGGAATTGTTAGAATGCGCCGCACTGCGCGTTTTGCGACTGACGTTAGAGTAGTAGGCAGGACAGCCAAGACCAAGCATTCCAAAGCATTCATTTTTCGGATGAATACTCTGATGGCTTATCATAGCATAGCCTTATTGTAGCCCATAAAAGTAACCCGTAAAATTAGTTTATTTTCTACAAACGCACAGTATTCTCATATACAAATGATTTAATTACACAACCGTGATGCAATTCAAAGAAAAAAAAACAAACGAAAATGTTACAATTGTTCCTATTTACATAATCTGTATTTCTAGGTGTTGCTAGAAATGAAAATTTAATTTTTATACCAAGTGGGAAATTTCTTGGTAATAGTGGGCTATTTTTATGTGTTATTTAATTTATATCTGGGCTGATCTGGGCTTTAAACCTGTCAGTGTATGAGTCTCGATTGTCGCCGCCTACCGCTGTCATTCCTTTTTTATAATAAGGATATTATATAATTCATAAGTTATACCAAATGGTATAATAAGATCTAGAATTTATTACCTAAGCCTATTTGGCTGACCAAGGTAGGCCTATGTCTAGAAAATTACGTCTTCTCTTAAAGCAAGAGGGTAGTCATTATTTCGTAATGAAGATACATTACTATGACTAAAAGTATTATCACTCTAAACTATACGGAGTAAGCTATGATACAACATAATCACTGAATATTTCAGTAATTAATTATCACTTAAGGCTGCCTGTCCACTGGAGCGGAGAGGAGAGGAGAGGAGCGGAGATGTGCCAAAATTAACCAATAGAATCGCACCTCTGGAGCGGAGTTTTGATTCTATCTCCGCTCCGCTCCTCTCCTCTCCTCTCCGCTCCGGTGGACAGGCAGCCTTATACTGGTAAACTAAGTAATAGTTCACCTATTCCTCGGCGTGAATATACAATTTATGAACTCATATTCAGTGCGATATTCATATTGTTTATATAGTATCATCATGACAGCCCCAACTCATCGAAACAAATTGATTTCAATTCGAATCAATTAAATTTTCATTTTTAGCTCACTGATCTAACATTGGTGTTATTCTAATTAGTGGCCTAACACCTAATTAGCCAAGGGAATATAGACTCTATGATATTCATAAAATAAAAGTGAATTTCGTTAAAATGGCAAGTGATGTTGGCTTCTTACTAAACACCAATGTCGCGGGACGGGGTGAAGCGCATGGCAACATTTTAAATAAAAAAATTATAATGATTCACATTTTTTTATTCTGCAGGGTACCTCTGTATTTACCCGCCTTTTTATTAGAGGGTAGGTTTTACCCCAAGTCACGGGTAATATCGTACAATGGTTTCATGTAGCAACTACGGCCCTACACGGCTCAAGTCGGCAAGACTCTTCTACACTCGCAAGTCCCTATTTAAAGTTTTCGGGTGCTGCAATCCCCTTTATATTTCTGACAGCACCTGGTCATACAGAAGAGTAACTACAAGACATTAAAAGCGCTTACAATTTTACATTTGATCACCCCGCCCGCGCAAACCGCTTATCTTAATGTCGCCAGGATATCTAATTTGAAGTAATTTTATTATTGCTCTGGATACAAGAGGAATGAACTGTGTTTAGGCACTTTAATATGACATGCTAATTATACAAAGCTTGCTACTGATGATAGGAATAATTAGACACCTCGATTATCACTGTAAAGTATGAAGAATTATGCCTGGGCTTCACTTTTCTGGTATTTTTTCGAGAAAGAAGCAACTGACTGTTTGTAAATTGGTGCTCACACATCAATTCTTGCCGTTTTTGGGATTCCGTAGTTAAATGGTAAAAACGGAACCCTTATAATTTCGTCATGTCCGTCTGTCCGTCCGTCCGGATGTTATAGAGCCATTTTACTCTCGAGACTAATTGCACAATATCAATAAAAATTGGAAAGAAGGTATTAATGCTCATAAATGTGTGGGCGTATCGTTGGATCCCTTAATTAAAAAGATTATGATGTTTATAATAGACTTTTTATTTATGTCAATAGTTTTTGAGTTATGGAATCTTTTCGGTTACAACCGCAAAAATAACTTTGTATTTCATAGTTTTTTCGAGAAATACTATGAAATACAAACTTATTATTGCGATCGATAAAATCGATACTATGCATCCGAAAATATTCTTCCTAACTACGGAACTCTTCAATATGAGTGGTCCGACACGCACTTGGGCCCCGGTTTGATTATTGATATAATAATCATACTTTAATTTTACAAGATGGTTATCAGGAAAGCCAATCATTATCAATTCAACTCCTGACTCAGAGCTTAGCATCTTTATAAAAAAAATTAATGAGATAGATTGAAATGTTTTAGTAATGACTAATGAGCTTCCAAATAACTATTCTGTTGAACAAAAGCATGCTTAATAAGCCTATGGAAGTATCAAATATATATTATAATAGTAGTCGCTTTTTGTCTATATGTGACTTGTTTTTCTAAACTTCGCAACGAATTTTGAGAGAAGAAATTTTTTTCCCGAAAGTTTATGTGTTTAGTCATTAATATTAAAATAAATATAGAAATCTCGATGTTTTGTCAAGTCGTAAACCAAGCGAAGCAGGGGCGGGTCGCTAGTTCATAATAAAAATTGTATGACATATTAATAAATTGTATTTCAGTCTATGTAATATTGCTGAACATCCTTCATTCCACTTCTAAACAGAGCTGTTATGGCAACCCAATGTGATCGTCGTGATACAAAATTGTCATGTTTTATTTTCTATCAAGCCAAGGCTTTTGCAAGCAAACTCGCGACTCGACTCCCAGTATGGTATATTTATCTAAGTAATATTGATGTCCCATGCAAATTGTTTATGTTCATAGGTCAATGATTTTGCTTGCAATAAATCTCAGCGCAATTTAGAGATCCAATTGTCTGCCAAATCATGAGGTAGTCATGTTGTCTGATCTATTTGTGCAATAGAGGATCAAGCACCAATGTTACTACAATGAAAAATAGCAGATCCTTGCCCACATTACTATAATGTTAAGACTTACAATACAAAAATTCATAGTCGTCATAAGTTTATCAAGTAATAAGAACCATACAATACTGATTATTTGCTCAATATTAATGTTCCAGAAAAAAAATTGATCACTTTATCCTATATTTACAAAAAACGGATTTTTACACGATCTATGGCTAAAGTGCAGTGTATAAAAATATTTGACGGAAGTAAATTTTCATAATTCGCGATCTCTAGTTTTGACTGGCAGACAGAAGGTATCATGGACTGTAACACTGGCTGCATCTACCTAACTAACGATTGAGCCTGACTCCAATAATGATAAATGAGTATTGACAATGATAAGCATTATCATTTAAATTCAGCACTTATTGCTTATCCTAAATGTACTTGGACTAAATTAATAGTACAATTACTAGCCGCAGAGCTGCCTTGCTGGAGACGGTCGGCCCGGCCAGTTTGATTTGCGTCCAACTATAGAATATTTACATCAGAATTTCACCGTTCTATGTGTGTTCAAATTACACTAGTAAGCGTTGGTACCGCCAAAACTAAACTTTCCACCGCGAAGGCGTAACTTATTGCCTTTGATTACCATTTCACTTTTTACTTAATTTACAAGGCCAGCAGAGTCTCTAGTTACATGATTGTGTCACTGTGATGTATCGTAATAAATAAGTCCGCTTACACACTATAAAGTCTGAACGGAAGATAGTTCACAACCGATTACGGCGGTTTCTTATTGCCCTAAGGCGCGCACGGCGCGACCTCTCGGATTATATGTCCCCATTTTGACTAATCCCAATCCTCTTGATGAACTCCTCTTGCAGCATCACAGTTTTGATCATGTTGGGGTGTGCACCATAAGCAATAGTCTGATCTGGGGTCGAGCAGTACTGCTGGGCACCGTCTGTAAGCATCACTCCTTGCCCATTGCTCAAAGAAGCAGTTGACTCAATAGAGTTCCAATATGTTTCACTAGGCGAGCTGCTGTTCACACCTGGAGGCGGGGCAGCTGGCGCTCCCGTATACCTAAAATAGGGGTTCTTCAAATCCAAAGTGTTTGATGATGAGATGTTAGTGCCTTCTAAGTTGATCTCCATGGTAACATCATAACTCTGACGTTTATTTGCCAACAGTAACACACGCCCTGTGAGTGCCTGACCTTGTTTGGCAAAGATAGGTGTCTCTAAGAGGCACCGCACTTGGTACCAATGTGTGAGTGGCTCCGTAGGCGCAGTTGATAGCCATATATGCTGTGTAGCACCAGCAAACAGCACATCGAACCAGAATGCCAGTCCATGGCATGTACCTGACTGTGTGAGCTCAAATCTGAAGGGAATTTCAATTCTATGTAAGTCTGTCTCATGTGCATTCAAGAAGTCAACTACATGTCTTTCTGACCGCGCCATGCAGATACGAATATCAAATGTGTCTACAATAGGCTGTCTAAAGTACTCTTTCATGGCAGCTGTGCGCAATGCACTCAAGTCTACACCATGGAAGCATGTTTGGTACCAGAAGTTGGCCTTATTGTACTGTTCCATAAACAAAGCATCGTCAGTGAACGGTGCTATGTGTAGATCCCCTCTCGTTGGGTACATGTTACCATTTGGTTTCAGCCACTTCTTCGCATGAAGATACGTTTCTAACATACGCTCATTGTACAACATATAGCCCATAGGCTCTGAAATTATCACATCTACACTCTCAGGGAGCTCAATTTCCTCGATCTTTCCTGCGACCACAGAGATGCGGTCTTGTAGTCCGTTTGCTCTCACTAAAGCCTGCGCGTGGTGGGCCATGTTACTTGCTTCTACCGCGTACACTTTACGAGCACCTGCCTGAGCAGCGAAGAAGGACAGAATACCTGAGCCCGCTCCCACATCCAACACCACTTTGTTCTTGAAGTCGTTGATGTTGGACAGTATGGCACGCTGGTACGTGCTCGTCCTCACGTAGTCTTGCATCATATTCTGCTGCTGACTCAGGTAACCGTAGAACTGGAAGTACTGCATCGCCGACGAGTCCTCCGTGCGCACCGTGAACACCGAAGACGACCTGCCTGCCTTGCACTTCGTAACAAGCAGGTGGAAGGCCTGGCAGTCAGCGTCTGACGCGAACTTGAAGAATAGCGTTTCATTGTCAATCGTGAAGATGTACGATTGACCCGCGACGCGCGAACACTCACTCTGGCTGTGCACAGGGAACTCGAGCACCTCCTGTGCTAGCACCGGGTCCGCACGAATCACTTTTACACTCAACCCCTGCGGGTCGTAATCCACGTTTACGTTTGTTGGAAAATTGAAGCGCGCTGCGAGTGCACCCTCGCCACTCACCGTCGACACCGTCACCGCGCGAAACGTGTTCGCCATTTTATTGATGTGTACGCGGACTCGCGGCTAAAGTTGATATTGTCCACACGCGTTACGGCAAACAAAGAAAAATGTCGTTGAGAAGTTCAGGAGGCCGGCGTAAAATCGATCATTCACAAACTTCCTCCCTCTTTTGTCTATGGTTGGCAGCGTGCTGTTTTATTTTGACTTTTTTACATGAACTGTAGCAACGCACAGATAAATCGAATACAGCCAATTCAGAAGATATTCTAGTAATTCTATGATATTCATAGCATTTTTATATTTTATTACTCAACAAACTCTATTAAAATAAAGAAAGGAAGTTCTAAAACTAAAACCCGACTACTGAAATAAGACGCTCTAAATAATATGAAATAAGTAGTTAGTTCAGACAGAAATTATAATGGTCAATGTAAAGCTGAGGTAAAGCCGCGGTCGCATGCCTGTACACCTACAAAATTAAAATGGCATAGGACAACGATGGACATAAGAGTCTGACGTGGTGACAAATGAAACTAAATATTTTAAAATGCAGACCTATGATGATGGCACTACTTCAAGCCCAAGCAGTGATTTTTGATGCACATTAGCATTTGAACTTTCGAAGTGACCTAAGTGCGATAGTGGCGCCCTCATTTTTTCCAAACTCCAAAGTAATAATAAAAAGGAATAACATAAATGAACTAAAAAAATTAAGTGTAAATACATCACGTCTCAAAACCATTAATTTATGAATATATATATAAAAAAATAATGAATATACATAAATACACACTAGATATTGGGTGATTTTACGCAAATTTCACTATTTTGGTTAAATTATAAATGCTTTTTTGATTATATAAAACCTTTTCAATGTTTTTTTCGGTTTGAAACGTGGAAATGGACTACTACTGGCAACACCTAGAGTTGAAGATCCAGTGCGCGGTAAACGCCTGCTACACGGCTGCCAACCGCGTCCCCGACAGAGGTCACCTTGGCTGGCGACCGGCTGTTTCAGCGTTTGGTCGTAAACATCATCTACACGGTTATAAACCACCAAGGTCACCTCTGTCGGGACGCGGTTGGCGACCGTGTAGCAAGTGTTCAAATTCAAAATTCAAATTCAAAATATTTTATTTCACATAAACCTACATGGGCACTTATGAAACGTCAGAAGCTACGCACTGTTGTAATAGTTTTACTGGTTTGACCAGTGGGAACGTGGCACAGAGCACTATTATAATACTGGGAACGTGAGCTAATAGGACTCACAGACCCAAATTAGACGCATTATTAATTTATCCTTACATAATTATATACTAAGAGCATATAAAACAAAGTCCCCTGCGGCGTCTATCTGTCTGTCTGTCTGAACACGATAAACTCAAAAACGAACGGATCAAACGGTTTTCACTAACGGATCCGGATGGAGTGACTCAAGCGAAAGGTTTTAGCTGAAATATGACGATTATTGTTGAAGATATCGGAAAAGATAATGCCGACTGGGAGATTTACTGGCGTGCGCTGCGTAAACCGTAAAAGATACATAAAAATGTTTTACAGAATGTAAAAAGTTCTATAAAAAGTCCGCAATATCATACGTCTATCTTCTGAGGATGACCCACAGTATATAACCACTTTTATCTTGAGAATTTGATAAAATTTTCATTGTTATTTCCGAAGCTAGTATGAACGGTATTATAAAATCCTTATTCAAAATTATTTTTATTGGGCATTTAGTTTAGATTTAAGCCTTGACATCATGAATAGTAAGATATCAAGTTTGTATGTAGGGAGTAATCTCCGGAAGTACCAGTCGAATTTGAAAAAATCTTTTTGTGTTGGATAGCCCAATTCTTGACTAAGGTTATTAGGCTTGCGTACGAAGTCGCGGGCAGAAGATTGTCGGTAATAAAATAAGTGATATTGACTAGTAGTATTTAAAAATCCTACTTTAAACAAGATAAATTATTTTAATCTCCGTCTATAACGGTGATTTATTTTGAAGAACTTGCAGTGTACGAGGTGCATTCAATAAGTACCTATGTACCTAGCCTCATCGCCAATCGCCAGAGGGCGCTGTAGTTTCAAAAGAGTTTTACCACAGTGTAGCACATTCTTTTTAACCGACTTCCAAAAAGGAGGAGGTTCTATGTTCGACTTTATGTATGTTTTTTTTTTTTTTTTTTTTATGTATGTTCACCGATATCTCCGCCATTTGTGGACCGATTTTGAAAATTATTTTTTTGTTTGAAAGGGTAAGCTCCCGAGGTGGTCCCATATAAATTTTATTGACTTTGCTTAGATAGTTTTTGAGTTAGCTTCAATAATACATATTTTTCCCACTTAGTTTATATGGACGATATGATGATAACTTCCTGTCACTGTTATTTATTGCAGTTAGTGGTATTGGATATTGTGAGGGGTAGGTACCACAACTAAAAAGTGGAAAATAAAAACTTTTTACAAAAAAAATTATAACCGACTTCCAAAAAAAACCACTACAAAGTGAAAAATAACTTTAATTTCGGAAGTCGGTGGCAAAAAACGAAAATTAAAAAACAAAGACACCGACTTCCGAAATTAAAGTTATTTTTCACTTTGTAGTGGTTTTTTTTGGAAGTCGGTTATAATTTTTTTTTTTTTAAGTTTTTTTTAATTCTTTTTTCAAATTTTCATTCCAAATTTCCAATCCCTTCATTCGTTTTTATTAATCTGTGGTTTTAATTTGACAACTTATGGAAGCGAACGCCGCGTCGATCGGTTTTACAAAAATGGAAAAAGAGCAATATCGTTCGGTGATTCGATTCCTATTTTTGGAAGGGAAAACGCGCATCGAAATCAAAGAGCGCTTGGATGCTGTGTACGGTGACTCTTCTCCATCGATGGCCACCGTCAAGAATTGGTTCAACGAGTTTGCACGAGGCCGTACCGTCGGTTTTTGATGAACCACGTCGCCGACCGAACCAGATCGCCGATTGAAGGTTCGGGAGCTAGCTGAGACTGTAGGCATTTCAGAAGGAACAGTGCAATTCATATTCTTCACGAGGAACTCGGCATGAGAAAGCTGTCGGCGCGATGGGTGCCGCGTTTACTCACACCAGAAAACAAGCGCAACTGTGAGACCACATCGGAGACGTATTTGGCGCTGTTTAAGCGGAATCCAGCGGAGTTTTTGCGTCGTTTTGTGACCGTCGATGAAACCTGGATCCACTGGTACACAGCAGAGACCAAGGAGCAATCAAAACAATGCATCCAGACCGGGGAACGTGCTCCAAAGAAGGCGAAAACTGTAAAATCGGCCGGAAAAGTTATGGCCACCGTTTTCTGGGATTCACAAGGTGTGATCTACATCGATTACCTCGAGAAGGGTAAAACAATTACAGGGCTTTACTATGCCGATTTATTGGGCCGATTCGACGCCGAATTAAAGAAAAAACGACCCCATCTGGCGAAGAAAAAAGTGCTGTTTCACCACGACAACGCACCGGTTCACACGTCTGCCGTTGCCATGGCCAAATTGGTCGAATTACGCTACGAATTGCTGCCCCATCCACCGTATTCTCCAGATTTGGCCCCTTGTGACTTCTTTATTTCCTAATCTGAAAAAATCACTCGCCGGGAATAGGTATGGATCGAATGAGGAGGTCATCGCCGCCACGGAGGCCTATTTTGCAGAGTTTGACAAAAACTATTTTTCGGACGGATTAAAAAAGTTGGAGCATCGCTGGGCTAAGTGTATCGAACTAAAAGGAGACTATGTTGAAAAATAAATTCCCACTTTTCCAAAATTTTCGTTTACTTTTTGTAGGCTAAGTATTTATTGAATGACCCTCGTATGGCTAGTTGTAGGCCTAGGGTTTATAAATTAGCGATGTGCGAGTCGAGTTATTTGACTCGAGTAACTCGAGTCAAATCGTAAACGAGTCAACTCGGGTTCAGTTTTAACCAACTCGAGTCAACTCGGTCGATCGAACGGTCGCGCGCAACCGCGCGTCTCGACTCGGTCACTCGGGTCGGCTCAGCTCGCTGATTCGCTCACGTTGTCGAGTCGACTCGTCGCGTTGCGTCGAGTTGCGTTACTCGTTCGGGCTCGGTCACGATCGGAATTGCGAGGTTTATTTTGACATTTTATTTAAATAATTGCAAATACCTGCTATATTTCTTTCATAACATGATGAATACACCAGTACACCTGATCTTATGCTGCATTGATTTTTTGTTGTAGTCTTGTAGCGCGACTACAAACTCAAACAAAGAAAGAAAGACAACAAGTCAACTCGAGTTGCGAATCGACTGACTCGAGCTCTAGGTTACAATACAATACATTACATCATTACTTTACCCCTTGCCAATCCGAATTCCGAGCTAAGTGGATAACTCGAGTCGACTCGCACATCTCTACCTGCGTAGTGCGTGCGTGCTTGCGCCGAGTTGAGCCTACGACACGCTCGCTACAGGCACCGAGTCGAGTCAACTCGAGTTGCGACTCGAGTCAGTAGCGAGTTCAACTCGAGTAACTCGAGTCCAAAAAAATCCGACTCGTCACATCGCTATTATAAATAGTCACTTGAACATTGAATCTGAAAGTCATAGTCATAGTTTCTGGACATATTATAGGATTCTTCACACTTTTACGAACTGATTATGACTATTCTTCACGATTTAAATCCTTGCATCCGACCGAATAAAAATACTAGATGACGTTACAATATTTAAATCTGGAAACACTACCTTTGCCTTTGATAGTATTTGTAAAGCCCGCTCTACACTTAGCCCGCGGATCGCGCGCGATGGCTGCGAAAGGGCGCGAACGCTAAGTGTGGAGCCGTTTCGCTTTTCGCGATTTGTTCTTCGCGGTTTCGCGATTTGTTCCCCATTTTTTGTCGGTTTTTTGTTCCGCGTCAAAGGGAGTGCGAAACGCGAACGTGCATGACTCCACACTCGCAGTCCGCGGACGGTCAGTATTGTTCGAGCCGTTCATTTTTTTGATAAATCACGGTGCAGGTTTAGCCTGCACCGTGATTTATCAAAAAAATGAACGTAACGTGGACGAACGAGATGGAGTTGCAATTTTTAGAGTATTACCAAGCGGAACCTATTTTGTGGGATCCTAAGCAAAAGGATCATAAAAACAAATAAAAAAATCACGACGCATGGATGCGCATCAGCGTAATTATGGAGATATCAGTTCCTGATTTAAAAAGGAAAAGGGATTCGTTACTTTCAAGCTACAGAAGCTATAAAAATAAAGTATTTTTAATGTGTACAAAATTATAGTACGCTAACGCGCACATTGTTAGGGACGCAGCAACAGCTACTTCAACGTCCATTTCATTCAACGCTGCGAACGTAACTGTGAAAATTCCGCGACCATTACGACTAATTACGAGTGAAGAGTCATTGTAAAATTCGCGGCAAATTCGCGCCGTGATCCGCGGACTAAGTGTAGAGCCCTGTGGTAGAGCCCATAAAATGTTAAGGGCAAGTCCGGAAAACGTAGTTTCGGGCGGGGTTTTTTTCTGTTAGTGGTATTTGCCGCATGTCATTTTACTATGCGGCGGCACTATTTGTTATGACGACGATATATAAACATTATAAAGGTTTTACAAAAACGGTTCTCATATAATGTTAATAAGAACGATAGAAATAATACATAAAAAAACTGTTAATACTCAAAATATTTATTACTAAAACTTATTGTTACACATTAAATAAAATATTCTATTGGTAATTAAATTATATAATTAAATACAATGATATAATTAAACAAAATGATCACAGATGAAACATTAATTTCCTACGTCAATTTTATTCATAGACACATAATTTAATGTCTTTGATTCTTAGACTTTTATTGGATTTATAATTTATTGGATTAAACATACGAATTTACACAAAAAATTAATACTTAAATGTCTTATCTTAATAAAATTCAATGTTATGTATGGGAGACTCGCTAACATGATTTATGCAAGCTGCGAGGCTAATCGAGGATGACTAAGCTCGGAAATACAGCGAAAATATACAAAAGAAAAAACTTCAAATCAAATACTTTACTTTGACTTTGAAAAACATTGCATCTCCTCAGTACGATAAGTATTTTTATAGAACTTTTATCTCACGAAGACGCGCCCCATTTAAATGCGATTACTTTACTGTAAGCGTGGGGCATGTCCGAGAGTGGCAAGTCTTTTTTTTTTTGGGATTGTCATCTCGCAGCTCAACCTAGGAGATTGTCGGCTGCTTAACCGGACTTTCCTGTGGCTGCCTCAAAAAATTAAGGCCTTCAGCCAGGGCATAAAACTTATAAACTAAGTGACTTCACGCTAAAGGGTTTAGAGGAATGAGAAACAGGGTGTAAAGTTCACTCATCCTCTTTAGAAAGGGTGAATCTTCCGATCAGACGGGTGTCGTGTCTGGCGGGCAACCGCCCGATGGTTGATGTCGGATAGTCTTGATAGATATGTCGTTCGCGCGGTAAACTTTAATTGCGCGATGCAGGATTTGTGTGACGTCAGAGGGCCTAGACAAAGTAACATTCGATTAGCGACAACGCTAGTAGAAAAGTCAAAAATGTATGGGATTGACAAAAGCTATCGAAACGTCACGTGATCATAGCTCAACGAATAGAAATTAGCTAGACAATATTTAACATCATTCCATTCATACAGCCTCGAACGATAACTTGCTAACGAAAGACCAGAGACAATATGTAATTTTTATCGAAGAAACCAATGGATCAGACGATAGCGAAACGTAGTGTAGGTATGTCGTTGAAGCGATAGCGATTGTCGAAATAGAATCGCTCCGACGCGAATGTCATTTGTCTAGGCCCTCTGGTCTTTGATGCGTATTTCGCATGTGGTGATGTAGATGTCCCCCCCTATGGGGTTCAGACCCTGGCTTAGAACGTCGCTGGGGGAGGGCAGCAAGGGACTGACTGGATCGGATTAAATTGGGGCATGTTGAAGAGCACTACTGATACCAAGTACAAGTACAAATACGCCGTGTCCTGCGCTTACGCACGCAGCGTAAGCGCAGGACCTCTCGGTACCGTGCGAGACAATGGCGAAGTTGGAAGTGTGTGTGTGTGTGTTTGTGTTCTGTGCAGACGCTACTCGTCTTCACGCACACGAAAAGTGTAAGTTGCCACATGAAAAGCGTGCGTTCGTGAGATAAAAATACTGTAGCCATCATTTGCGGCGTCATGAAGAGTAGTTGCTTTTATAAAGCTAGGACAAAGGGCTTTTTACATTTTTTTTCAAGCAGCCAATGAGCATACCTGTGGCGTGGCGTATTGTTAGTGTGGTTCTGCTTTTAGTTAGGAGAATAAAATATTTAAAATTGATCTATTTATATCAATATTCGCTGAGCCCCAAATTCATGGTTTATAAATACGTACGGCTACGTTTTGTGTTATGGGACACACACATATTGCAGGCGATATTTGAGAGTGAGTGTTGCCATAACTTTTCCTTGATTTCAGGGCTGTATCTATACAAATGCTACATTTGCTATTATTGTAATAATATTAAATATGGAATTACTAATACATATAATTGCGCGATAGTCAAAGCTGCCTTCACAAAATTACAATTTCAAACATTCTAAGACATTAGGTATGGTATCACTTTTATATTTACACAGCATTCGTAATAAATTAAGTTTCTTTTCATTCGTTTTTGAAGATTCTAGTTCGTATAGCGTACAGAGATTGATGAGGAGGCTTTCGTTGAGGCCTCTTTCGGGGTCCGAGTTGATGGCTTTCTGGAGGACTGAGATGGCTTCCTTTAGACGACCCATGTAGAGTAGGCAGACAGATAGGTTGTTTGCTACCTGTGGCAAAGAATACAATATTACAATATGATAGTAATATCACAGTCTAAACATCATACAACACGAAGACGTCTAGACAGAGCAATCGTGCGGGGCGAGAGTACCGAACTGCTTACGCTGCGGGGCGTGAGGGGCGAGACGGGGGAAGCGCGTTTCCGAACTGCTAGCTGTCGCGACAATGCCTACACGTTGTCGGCATTTACAACGAGATCAAAGGTGATTTTCTACTGTAGGTTTTTATAATGTGGTAATATTGTGTATTCAAATACTTATGATAACAACGAGGAGCTCGTGGTTAAGTAATAACAGCCGGATGGCTCGATCTATCAAGTTAAGCTACGCTTGCCGGGGTTGGTCCGTAGATGGGTGACCATCTTTACATGCCAAGACTCCTCCGTGCCTCGAAAAGCACGTTAAGCCGTTGGTCCCGGCTGTAATTCGTGGATCTTTGACAGTCGTTACGAGTCGTCAGAAGCCCGAAAGTCTGACACCAGTCTTACCAAGGTGTATCGTATTACCCAGTTACAGGGTTGTGGAGGTCAGATAGGCAGTCGCTCCATGTAAAATACTGGTATTTAGCTGCATCCGGTTATACTGGAAGCCGAACCCAAAATAGTTGGGAAAAGGATAGGCAGTTATATAATATAAATACTTATACAAATAAAATACAATAGCGATGTATATTTAGTAACTTAATCCGCTTAACTGTTCTTAAAGAGTTAGAGAACCCTGTTTCGCCTCTCAACGAGGCATCCTCAGGATGATGATTGACTTGTTGCGAACTCGGACACGAAGTATTGCCACGACAAGAGCCGAACGCAAAGTGAGCTTGTTGCGAACTCGGACACGAAGTGTTGCCACGACAAGAGCCGAACGCAAAGTGAGCTTGTTGCGAACTCGGACACGAAGTGTTGCCACGACAAGAGCCGAACGCGAAGTGAGCTACAACCGCCCGTGAAAACCCGCGCCGCTTATACATATATAATAGTGTTATTATCAAATATAAATAAATATGGTGGTTTTCTGGCTCGTAAAGATTTCTGGGTCTTATTGTAACCTTGTTTCCAATTTATTTCCAGTTAAACAAACATCAACTTTATACAAGTGTAAATAAAGTTGATTTTAGATTGTTAGTACTGTTGAAAAAGTCATTAAAAAATATGAAGTTGTAGCGCAAAGTAAACCTTATTTGTAGGCATTACGGTTTGTTTTCCTCAAACTCGTGTTTGTTTACATGATTGGCAAAAAAAAAATGCGAGGTTTTCAACAGTACTTGTCTAAAATCAACTTTATTTACACTTCCATAAAGTTGTTGTTTCTTTAAGGGGAAAAAACTTCAAAAATTGGAATCAAGGTTATAAATTAGGTAGACCTCTGTTTTGACCTTTGGGGGGGTTATAGGAAAGATGTCACGTTATGTGTTTGGTTAAATAATATACATATATAAATCTCACCATAATATTAGTAGGTTCCTGGTCAGCTGCTCTCGCGAAGTTATTGTATGCCTCCTGGTACTTCCCATGTGCTATGTCTATTAGACCCAGGTCTACGTATTCACGGACGTCTGGCGTTGGGCATCTGGGGAATGAGATAACAGGATTAAGATTTTAGTACATTATAGATTAGCATAGAATTTCTCAGTAGCAGCCCGGACGGACATGTATACATACAGGTCGAACACATAACTTTTCTTTTTTGGCTTCGCCACACTCTGATTATTAGTATGAGTTTGGGCAAAAGTGGCGGTTTTCCAAATATGTTCTGCTGATAATGTAACAAATATTAGGTCCTGCTAAGTTAGCGAAAATGTTGTCAGGGCATTTTTGCACACTCGCTGTCTTGCTGTAAGACCGTTGATAAATCTAACAAGTTCAGCTAATATCATAGATATAAGAAAGAAGGAGATATGCCCGGTAGTTGAAAATGTATCGGAACCCAATGTCTCTTGCTGCTCCCTACCACAGCGCCACAACTACACATGCACATCAGTAAACCCAATAGATACGAAGTCCCACTCACACTTGTGAATCATAAATCACAACGTACTACACAATCAATTATAAACCTAATCCCATCAAACACAGCGTGCATTTAACATGCACCGTACAACTCACTCGCACGAAAACATCGATCGCTATCGTTGTGCTGTGCAAAAGCCATTTATTTTACATATACGCTAGTGATTGACTAAATAGGATAATCGATTCTCCCATTTAATATCGTATTAAAAAATTTGAGAGTTCTTGAAAACTAATACTTAATAAAAAACGATATACATATAATATAGATGATATAAATAATCAATATGCAGCTAAAAAAAATAATTAAGTAAAACAAAAAATTTCAACATTATAAGAAAATCTAAATGAGTACAAAACAAGATTTCACATCGGTTTTCCAACCAAGCTATAACTGTTGACAAATTGAAGAATAAACTTTAATAGTAATATAAATTCATACGAAAATCGACATTGTAGTCGATAACCTACATTAGTGGATCTGCACAACCACATCACTAGCTCGGCGCAAGACACAGCGGCCGTACTAAGCAATGCAACCGCATAAGTGAAGTATCGTTTTGTGATTTTTACATTGCTTGTCGAGTCAGTTAGCGACATACTTTAGGTAGTGGTTAAGACGCAATGTATTTACTGCAAAAATAGTACAGTCGCTGTGATATATTAAAAAAATAATTAATTTGAGAAATATTTTACGATTTGTTGTTTTTCTTGATTTTCAACACAAATAGAGTCAAATACTTGTGCTGATAAATTTTAGGTGGTTCTATGATTTATAAAGTTTCTAGTTTGGCTTCGATTTTTACAAGAAACCACTAAACAACACGGTATTCTTAAATTTTATCACGATCGCGCTCTAGTTCGCGGAGACGGCCATTTGCCGAGAGCATGAGCAACGTGATCACGATGCGCGGACACTGACACGCCCCCATGCCACTTCTCCTGTTATTTATATTTCTATGGCTAATATACTCACATATGATGTCTCGCCTCCCGAGCGATGTCAAGGCAGGACATGGCAGCCCTCACATGTCCTGCTAACAGCCACAGCCTACACAAGGCGCTGCAGATGGCCCGACGTTGTCCTGCTGATGATGCCTGCTGTTGCAATGTGAGGAGGATCCTGGCTGCTTGTCTGTAGTCCTGCAAAAACATATTAATTCACAGTCTTCTTTGATTTTGGAGTTATTTTATCTACGGGTCAATCTATACATACATACAAAAAAATAAAATTGATGTGTCTGTTTGTAATGTCAAAATAACAGATTTTTACTAAATGCATATGAAAGTATATACGATCCATACAACAAAAACACAAATTTTTTTTTTGTCTGTCTGTTTGTTTGTTCCGGCTAATCTCCGAAACGGCTGGACCGATTTGGACGGGACTTTCACTAATATAGCTGAGGTCACTGGGCGTAAAATAGGCTACTTTTTATTCCGATATTCCCACGGGAACATAGGGATTAAAAGAAAAAACTGCTGTACGCGGGTGAAACCGCGGCACGCAGCTAGTTCATATTAATTATGTTATTTTACACTTGCTGGTGGGGCTTCACCCGCGAAGCCAAAGTTACTCCTTATTAAATAACATCAGCTACCTGCCAGTGTAAGTCCTGTCAAAAGACGTTTGACCTTTACTCATCATTATGAACAACTTTCACTATGGGACCAAACCTGAAATCACGAAAAAGAGAAATCTGCTGTTCCATACATTTATGTTCGCATAATAGTCTGTAGGGGTAGCTGATTTTTTTTTTGCAATTTCAGGTTTGTTCTAGAATATGGTGTGTTGTGTAAGTAGAACAGAAGCCACACCCGAGAATATTTGCTTAGTACCATTGAGATACAAGAAGCGCGGACGCGGGCGGGCGACATTGCGCGTACGGCTTGTGCGCGTGCGAAAGGATATCAAAGAGGCCGACGCGACAGCAAGTGCGGCAAGTATCGGCCGCTAAGGAAAGCTACGAATTCATTGATAAATTTCGCTCATTTAGTAGGATTTGGATTTTTTTAGTTCGCTTTATTTTCTGTTTTTATTGGTCTAGTATGAAAAGTTTATTCCAAATGTGTGGTATTTATCTATAGATATTTTTTTTTACGTTATTGGAAATATATGTCATAGGACTCATAGGCTTCTACTACTTCATACACACAATTTTTAATTCAATTGGTCACCTTGTATGATGGAGCTGATCGTAAAAACAATTATAATTTTTGTCCAACTGTGAATTATGGATTATATTTGGTTATCTTAAACTTTCAGATTTAATTCAATATTTTAAATTAGCAACTGAATGCTTGACCGACCATAGCTAACAGGCCATTTTATATGGTATTGATAGGCAAATAGAAATCGATTAGTCAAATTAGTGCCAATTAAGGACTTACGAGACACAAAATAATTTTTATCGACTTTTCTTTTATTAAGTTATTCTAACAATGAATAATGTTGGTTTATTTGTGTATATACTCGTATGTTTAAATTGCATATTGAATTTGGTCTATAGTAAGTATCTTTACATTTTAAATATTTTATTACAATCTGTGGATATAGGTAGGTTTGGAAAGTGTTTTTGATATAAATCAATGATTTTGATGGTATATTGGCGTGTGTTAGCGCTCATGTGTGGCAAAATGTAGTTATTATAAAAACTCCTAACTTAATATTATAATTGCGAAATTGTGTTTGTTTGTTTCGCTTTTTTTTACGCCCTCGTTTTATTATAATAGTTCGGACGGTGTTTGTGTGCGCGCGAACTAGACGTTATCAATGTAGACCAGCTTCTAACTGCTCATCACTGATACTATCTCTGTCGGACAAGATGCCAGGTGAGACAGCGTGCTTTTTGGCCATGCCCACCAGTGAGTTCGAGCCCGCGACTAGTTCCACCTTAAGGTTATTAATGCTTTATTTTGGAACCACTGTATTATCTCAACACTTGAGTGGCTAGCCGATCCGCCGATTTTGATTAAGTAATTGATTAAGTAAATAATTTTATAACGAACTCTTAGTACTCACTTCCCAGGCCGGGCTCATGTATTTGGAAATACATAACATAATGAGCCTATTAGCTATTAGCGAGGAGCTTGTGGCTAAGTAATAACAAGCCGCACGGGTCGATCCATCAGGTTAAGCTACGCTTGCCGGGGTTGGTCAGTGGATGGGTGACCATCTTTACATACCGAGAGTCCTCCCTGCCTCGGAAAGCACGTTAAGCCGTTGGTCCCGGCTGTCATTTGTGAATCTTTGGCAGTCGTTACGAGTCGAAGAAGAAGCCCGAAAGTCTGACACCAGTCTTACCAAGGGGTATCGTATTACCCAGTTACTGGGTTGTGGAGGTCAGATAGGCAGTCGCTCCATGTAAAATACTGGTATTCAGCTGCATCCGGTTAGACTGGAAGCCGATCCCAAGATAGTTGGGAAAAAGGCTACGATGATTGAATGAGCCTATTAATGTTCCCACTGCTGGGACACAGGCCTCCTCTTAGTGAGAAGGAGTGGGCTATAATCTACCACGCGGGCCCAGTGCGGGTTGGTAGATGTCACATGTCTTCGAATCGAACCGTTTGCACCGTATAGCACTCCATAATTTCGGATTCTAGGAAGAGGTCGTACTGATTTTTATATACTTTGGAAATTAGTGATAGCCTAGTGGTGTGAAAGTCAAAGGTCTTGAGTTCGAACCCAAGGCAAGCACCTCTAACTTTTCGGATTCATATGCGTATTGGTTAATTATTACTTGCTTAAAAAACGGTGAAGGAAAACATCGTGAGTTAACCGGCATGCCTGAGAGATATTTCTCGACGGCATGTGTAGCCAAGTCAGAGGTCCATGGGCGGCTTTAATACTCTGACACCAGGTTAGTCACTAACCATACGAAAAGAAGATCTTCTTTAGAAATTATGAATATTTAAAACTGTATGCTTTATTCAATTGCAGATTCTCCATTAGGATATAATTTAGATATATTCAAAAAGGAGTACGGTGATGGCTATGGAACTGAATGGATATATTTTCCGAATCCCGACGGAGACCCACATTATATAAACCTGTCAATGACGATGAACGATGAAATAGGCGAAGCAGCAGCTGCAGCCTCAGTGACAGGTCAAATCGAATTTAGATTATATAATGGGTAAGTAAGAATTTATATTGGACATTATTGAGATCTTTGAAAGACAGCCATCGTGAGGAAACCTGGACTTATCTACAAGGTGGAGACGACAATACAACAAAAAATTAAACGGTGTGTCCATAATGACGTTCCCATTCTGTATACGAAAATCCAATTGAATATATTCAATAGTTTAGTCATTATAGCTCGGCAAAATCCATAGTCGGCTCGGGCTATTCCGTTTATCCACCCCAAAAATCCACCCTAAGGTGGATATTCTGAAATGTATGCCCGAGAATTCACCCAAGGCCTAGTTGGATAAACGGAATTTATAGGCTTAGGGTGGATCCGGCATACATTACTTACATTTAATTTCTTTGAAAAACTCTTTTTTTTTCGAAGCTAGGATTTATTTGACAGTTCCAAAATACTCGTAAGCATTAGTAGTGTTTCATTTTTTGTTGTATGGTAGTCTCCACATTGTATAGCACATTGTATTGTATAGCACCGCGCGTGCTCATTGGTCAAATCAAATAGTGCACGCTTCTCCGGCTTTCTGTGACACACTTCCGTCCCTTTTCACGAAATTAGTCCCACAAAGGAGAATGCTCAAGCTCCATAGAAAAAAAACCCAGCTCCGGGGGAAAAGCGATGTATCTCAAAACATCAATAATAATAAGTACTTAAATAATAACCGGTCATGATCGTAATCCTTACTGGCAAACATATAAAAATGGCCAGTTTTACTATGCAGGTTATACAGTCGTCAATATAAAAAATTAATAATGAGTTTTAATTAAGTTTTAATTACTTTATTAAAAAATGTTACGTTAAAATGCGAGCTTGGGTGATTTAATATTTTTTACAATGCTTATAGTCATTGAAAGTACTTTGGATATATTTATTGAAACAGAAACTTCGAGAGTTCGATATCAAAATAGTAAGGATTTAATTTAGCATCTTCACGTGAATATACTATTGATTGTTAACAGAGATACTATATGATATTGATTCGATAGTTTGGAGTCCTATATTATCGCCATCAGCGCCATCTATACTGTTAATAATTGTATAATCACATGAGGACACTTGAAGTTTTGGGAGTAGAGGTGAATTCAAACCAGAGTGTATTTATAAAAAAATTTATTTACTGTTTTAGAGGTATGAGGAACAGGGTGTAAAGTTCACTCATCCTCTATAGAAAAGGGAGGATTCTCCGACCAGATGGGTGTCGTGTATGACGGGCAACTGCCCAACGATAGATGTCAGGATCTTGTACATATGTTGTTTGTTTGCGCGATGCAGGATTTTGATGCGTAGTTTGCATGTGACTTCACAGTGCCAGTTGAGGCTTCAGTGAGTTGGGTTCCGCATAGTTCGTGGTGAGTCGGAACTGGGTGGTGCTGCGTTATGATCCAGTGAACCGAATGTGGTACAGCGCCGGTTTGTGGCTGAAGGGCTTTGTTGAGGACGAGCAGAAAGTGCAGTGTGGTGTTTCAAAGTTGCTGCTGAGGCTGAAGGTGATAACCAGGAATGCCTGTCCGCTGCATGCTGGTGCTCAGGATACCCTTTGAAGCCGTGGATGCCGGCTGGCTGTGTGACTCAACGATTGATGTATATTTATGTTGAACTTTGCTTGCGCTATATAGGATTTTTGTGACGCCAAGTTTTTGATGCGTAGTTCGCATGTGGCTGTACAGTGCCAGCGGACGAGCATTCCTGGTCATCACCATCAGCCTCAGCAGCAACTTTGAAACAGCACACTGCACTTTCGGCCCGTCCACAACAGAGCCCTTTCTACCCTCTTGCAGCAGTTAGCTACATCTCGGCGCTGTACCACATTCGACTCACTAGATTATAACGCAGCGCCACCCAGTTTCGACTCACCACGAACAATGCGGCACCCGATTCCGACTCACTAGAACCTCAACTGGCACTGTAAAGCCACATGAAAACTACGCATCAAAATGCTGCATCGCACAAGCAAAGTTCAACATATATTTACAAGATCCTGACATCTATCATTGGGCAGTTGCCCGTCATACACAACACCTGTCTGGTCGGAGGATCCTCCCCTTTCTATAGAGGATGAGTCAACTTAACACCCTGTTCCTCATACCTCTAAAATAGTAAATAAAAAATGTTATAAATACACTCTGGTTTGATTTCACCTCTACTCCCAAAACTTCAAGTGTCCTCACGTGATTATATAATTATTGATAGTATAGATGGCGCTGATGGCGATAATATAGGACTCCAAACTATCAAATCAATATCATAGTATTAACAATAGTATTTTCACGTGACGATGCTGCTAAATCCTGACTATTTTGATGTCAAACTCTCGATTTTTTTGTTACAATAAATATATCCAAAGTACTTTCCACGACTTTATGTATTGTAAAAAAATATAAAATGAGCCTAGCTCGCATTTTAACATAATGTTTTTGAATAAAGTTATTAAAACTAATTATCAATTTTGTGACTGCATAATCTGCAGAATAAAACTGGCAATTTTTATATGTTTGCCAGTAAGGATCACGATCATAACCGGTTATTATTTTAGTACTTATTATTATTGATGATTTGAGATACATCGCTTTTCCCCCGGAGCTGGGTTTTTTTTAAGCATCCTCCTTTGATTACTTAGATTTTTTTATGAAAGCGAGATTTTACATGTAACACATTAAAAAAAAACATTTTCATTCAGAACCTTAGATGATTCCATTACATTGCCACTTACTCAACTATCTACCTTAGTGTTATGTAGTCTACGTTGATTTTTGCATGACCAGTTTTAGGAAAGGTCCTACATATATTTCGGATGCAATGGAATTTGAACTTCGTAATGTCATCATTGAGTTTGAGATTCTAAAACCATGATCTTAGAATCAGAATGTCAGTTAACTAACCTACCCTTTTCTGCCTATAGGAACGACAATCCATACATTTTATTGGACAAACAAGGACGAGCGGTTAACGACACTGAACAAAACGTTACAACCACCATAATGCGGTCACAATGCCCACTAAAAATAATCACCCATGGATGGCGCTCATCAGCTGATATAGAAAACATATTAAATATAAAAAATGCTTATTTCGAAGTTCAAAAAGTAAATGTCATAACAATTGACTGGAGTAGCACTGCGAGTTCTGTCTTATACCTTTGGGTAGTTTACGAGACTAAAAATATTGGAAATCAAATAGCGTCATTTTTGGATGCATTGAATGTTGAGTATAATGTGACTGGTGATCAGCTACATTTGATTGGACATAGTCTTGGAGCTCATATTATGGGCATAGCGGCTTCTCAAACTAATAGCACTGTGCATAGAGTTACGGGTAAGTACCTATGTCCTTACATATTATAAAACAAAGCCCCCCCGCCGCGTCTGTTTGAACACTATAAACCCAAAAACTACCGAACGGATTTTCAAACGGTTTTCACCAGTGGACGGAGTGATTCATGAGGAAGGTTTTGGTGTATAATTTATTATGGGTTTGTGTAAATTGACTGAAATATGATGATGATTGTTGAAGATGTCCGCAAAAATCATGCCGACTGGGGGCTTTACTGACGTGCGTCGCGTAAAACGTAAGAAATACATAAAATTTATGTTCTACAGGATTGTATATCTTAAAAATTTCAACAAAAATGTCCGTGATGGCATGGTCTACCTTATAGGGATGACCCACAGTAACCATTATTATCTTTCAGAATTTGATAAAAATTTCATTTTAATTTCATTACATCATGCTGTTTCCGAAGCTATTTAGAACGGTATTATATTAATTCTTATCCAATTAAATATGTTATTTAAGTTGTTTATTTAACTTAGACGAAAATAGGGCTTGACATCATATAAAAATGTCTGAAAAAGTTAAGGACAGTCTCCTAAGACCGTTTTCCTGTAGCGACAACGGTTAAGGTAACTGTCCTTACTGCCCCATCTCAAAAATCCACCCTGTATATTTTACAGGTCTCGATCCCGCAAGACCTTTCTTCGAGTTTCCTCCTCAGGACACATTCGGGAAGCTAGATCCATCCGATGCTGAAATTGTAGATGTCATACACACTTGTGCGGGACTGTTAGGTTACGTGGGAGCAATCGGAACTGTGGATTTTTACCCTAATGACGGAGCGTCCCCTCAGCCGGGATGTGAAGGAATTATCAAGATTTTTGGTACGTTTTTATGAATCTTTACTTATCTGCTAACGACTTCGTCTGCGTGAAATTTCGGCCCCCGCTATTAGGTAATTTTCGTGAAATTATTAACACAACGTAAAGCGCCTGCTTGGGTTCGAACCCACAACCTACAACTCGTAAGTCGGAACCGTTACCACTGGGTGGGGGCCCAGTGGTAACGGTCCCAGTGGTTACGAGTTTTTCGGCCTGGACCCTCTGTTCTAGATGAATATAACAGCGCTGTACGAACTGAATTGCATTTTATTGTGTCGTAGTAAGAGTCACTTTTTTATTTAAATGATTTTGCTGAGTAAACCATGTGTCATCTATGATGTTGCTTTTATTAAGAAAATATTAAAAAAAAAACGTTTTGGATTTACAGAACCGTGCAGTCACAGCATTGCTTTTCTTTATTTCTTGAAATCAATCAAAGATCCAACAGCCTATCCAGCCTATGAGTGCGAATCTTGGGAAGATTTTTTAGAACATCGATGTAATAATCATACCGGTTATATGGGCGAAGGAGTAAATAAAGACATGACAGGGACGTATTATTTAACAACTAACGCTACGGAACTATTTAATCGAACAGAGGGCCTAGACAAAGTAACATTCGATTAGCGACAACGCTAGTAGAAAAATCAAAAATGTATGGGATTGACAAAAGCTATCGAAACGTCACGTGATCATAGCTCAACGAATAGAAATTAGCTAGACAATATTTAACATCATTCCATTCATACAGCCTCGAACGATAACTTGCTAACGAAAGACCAGAGACAATATGTAATTTTTATCGAAGAAACCAATGGATCAGACGATAGCGAAACGTAGTGTAGGTATGTCGTTGAAGCGATAGCGATTGTCGAAATAGAATCGCTCCGAAGCGAATGTCATTTGTCTAGGCCCTCAGGTATTGTAAAAACGACTGTTTAATGATGTCTTATGTTTGATACTCTTTACATTTGTTATAAAAATAAAATGATGCCATACAAATTGTTTTTCGGACATTTTTACTACGAAAATAGCCCACTACCCATAGTCTATTCCAAAAGAATCCGACAAAAGTGTAAACAAATCATGTTGTACGCAATTATTCACTTGAAACAAAAATTAACCTTCACTCAAGTTAGGGTCGCGCCACACCTGCCGAACGTACGGCGCTGAAGGTTCGGTTGAAAACGCTCGTAGTGTTTTTCAAGTTACATTAATAGGCTTATTATGGAAAACGTTTGGTCGTATTGAACTGGGTGAAATAGGTTAGGTTAGAACTATGACCAACTATGAGCGGCAGCGGCCAACGAGCGCTACTTCCAAGTTGCTCGCAGAAATGTTTTCACCATTTCCTAATTATCCGTGTTTTCGCAATATCCCTAGGGTTTCCGCGAAAATTTGAATTATCAAATCCTCCTACGACGTATAATACGTTAATATTAAAGTTACGTTTAACCTCAAAACAGACACAAAGTTGGTGCGTGTCGGGCGCGGGTCGGGACGCCAGTACGACGGGCTTGTATACAGAGTGGCAGGGACATCGACGCGAAGCCGGTTACCATGGATTCAGTACATGATTCTGAACCCCCCAGAAAATAAATTTACAGTCGGTTATTAAAAAAAAAACAGCTGTTCCGTACATTTTGACCGCGTAGGTATTGCACTTTTCAATGAAACAGCTGTTTTTTTTTTTAAATAACCGGCGAAAAATTTCAACGCAGGGGGGTTCAGAATCATGTACTGAATCCATGGTAACCGGCTTCACGTCGATGTCCCTGCCACCCTGTATTATTGTAATTCAGCATACGAACCGACGTGCACCCTTTTCGCACCCAACAAGCAACCGTTTTGTGTGTGTTTTGAGCTTTACCTAAGAAATCTCGATGTTTTGTCAAGTCGTAAAAACCATACGAAGCAGGAGCGGGTAGGCAGAAACTATAGAACGCCACCTGCTACAATCCTAACATAAGTACTCTTTTTGCTTCGTTTATATTCATACTTCTAGGGCATCGATCACTAATAAAGAACTAGATACACAATCAGCGGCAAAAACTGACCTCACCGAATGAGCACCCACTTGAACATTTGGGTGCGCTTTTGATTTAGTAGCATTCGAACGCTCCGACGGTAAACATGCCACATACTATCGGTCGTAAAAATTTATTGCGTTTTGAACATAGCTTTGTGAAATAAACTTTAAGCATTGCGTTTAAGGTTGAATTTACATTAATGTATGTTTATTTAAACTATTATTACTTAAACACAATTTGGTGACACTTTTAAGAGAACTTTTGTTTGGGATTGTGTATCTAGTTCTTTATTAGTGATCGATGTTCTGGGGTCATACACACACACGCCGATTGCTATAGTGCGCGCGGAACTAGTTGCCCGCGCCTGAGGTGGCGACTCATCTCGCTATTGCAATCTCATGTGCGTTTTGTCTAAACTAGCCGGAACTTTCAACGCGTGTTGCCATCGCGAAGTACGGCGCCGGAATAGATTAAGTAAGATAAGGCGCTCAATCTATTTCTATAATAATCTATTACCTTAGGCGCGGCTAACTAACCGCGCGCACTATACTACTACGCTTTCTAAGGACCATCAATAATAAGGTCAGTATATCTCCTCCTAGGGCGCAAATATGGACAGTTTAAATCATGGGCGTACCAAGCTTTTGGCCCAGGGGGGGGGCAAATCAGAAATTCCCCCCCTCCCCATAGTTTGATATTGCTGCTGCGTTCGTGTATTTTTAACCGACTTCAAAAAAGAAGTACGTATTAAGCTTTTTTATATTAAATATGTATGTTTATCGATATTTTTGTCAATTGTGGACTGAATATAATTTTCTTGCTTTCTTTTATTTTCGTCAATTGTGAAGCAATTATGAAAATATAGTTAACCATAGTAAAAAAAAAACAGTCGAACATAGAACGTCCTCCTTTTAGATAAACATGAAAAGCCGCGCAGCGCGGATTTTTTCTAAAATTAATTCAAAATAATATATAAATATATTGTAATTGTAAAGGAAGTCTTATCGTGACTGTAACTTAACTTTCATTGACAACAGTACCTACTCATACAAAATCCAGGGGGGGGGCAGCTGCCCTCCCCTGCCCCCCCCTGGGTACGCCCATGGTTTAAATTGTTTACCTTCATAGCTATAGCACAGTTGACTAAAGAATGCATCACTCTCGTCTCTCTGCCCATCCATAGACGAATAGACTCAGCTTTGTCCTGCTCCGCTATGGTAGTTGTGCCATCTTCTGATTTACCCTCGCGAAGGTTTGATAGCATCTGCAAAGAGTATAAAGGTTGGTTTGAGCGTGTTTTGATTCCGATTTGCACAGAATGGATTTAAGATAACAATGCGTATGTTTTTGCCATAGGATTTAGAACTCTAATTGCTTCTTCTTCTTTTCGCATCGGTAAATTCATACTGTGGCGGCATCTACATCGCGACATGCGAACTACGCATCAAAGAGCTGACGTCACACAAATCCTGCATCGCGCAATTAGAGTTTACCGCGCTAACAGCATATATATAACTTCCCCGACATCAATCTTTGGGCAGTTGCCCGCTAGACACGTCACCCGTCTGGTCGGAGGATTCTCGATTTTCTATGGAGTGAACTTTACACCCTGTTCCTCATACCTCTAAATTGGTGACCCCGACGTGAAAATAATAAACCTAAATAGTAATAAAGAACCCGCAGGGCGCAACTAGCTCTACAATATATACATAATTGTATACCTTACCGTTTGTATGGTGTCTAGCATAGCATACAGTTTGTCGATAGCATCGTCGGGCTTTCCGACGTGCGCCGGTAGCTCTGCGACTAATAGTCGGAGAGAGAACGGAACTAAGCTGCCCGTACGATTTTCGTAGGTGTCGGTGTAGAACTAGAAAAAAAGAAAATGATATGAGTTAAACATTGGATTATTGCCTTGTAGAAGAATCAGGCTACACATCAAGCTATACATTTCCACCGCCGCGCCGGTACCTACGAGCCGAAAGCGTAGTCACGAACATTGACGATGACACACGAACTCAACCTAAAGCAATGATCGGCTTGGCCGACTAGTCGGCCAAAGTCATAGTCGGCCCATCTATATAAAATACCCGCCACGACTGGCTTAAAAGTGCGTCCGGCACACTCTGGGCAGTCAGCTCCGCTTCCAGGATTAATATTATGACCGTTCCTTGCCAATTCATTTATGAAAATATTATGTATGTAAGGAAAAATCTACATCTTTTTAATAAAATAAGTGATAGACATAATTTTAATACTAGAAATAAAGATAAACTAGATCAACCATTTTTCAGATTATCTAAAGTACATACATCTTTTATGGGGTACTGTGTTAAATGTTACAACAAAATACCTTGTGATATATTACAATTAAATGAAAGAAAATTTAAAACTCATGTAAAAAGTACACTTTGTAAACAAGCATATTACAGATTAGAGGATTATATCCAAGATAAGAATGCTTGGAAACATGCTGGTCCTGCTCCATAGGACAATTTAGAGTCTAGACAAAATCAAACTGGTTGCTTATTTAATTGTATTTGTTTTTTATTATATGACATTGATTTTACGAGTACATCCTGTGATTACTTCCTCACACACTGACTTATTAATTGTAATTTTTTAGTAGATTCGTCTATTTTTTACAATGTTTGTGAATATGTGAACACCATGTATCTACCACATAATTAATTTATCTGTCGTTTGCTCGACTTTAAATTCTTTTTACTTTATACAGTAATTTTATTCTAGGTGCATCGTCTTCACATATAATTATATAAATAATGTACCTATACAAAATATTGTAAAACATTTTAAAAAGAGTAACGGTGGAGTTTCTTGCCCATTCTTCTCCATACGAAAACTACCTTTTGGAAGGGGCGGTAGAATCAATACTTTATTTTGTAAATTTTGACGTTCAAAAGTGCCTTCAAGGGCCTATTTGAAATAAATGATTTGACTTTGACTTTGACTTTCCTTCTTGCTGATTTGTTAGCATATTTACCACAACATCAAAGTCAAATAATTTATTTCAAATAGGCCCTTGAAGGCACTTTTGAACGTCAAAGGGGTTTGAAGATTTTTGTATGGAGGATGGCCCTAACGTGCGGCCGCCATTTTGATTTTTTTTCAGAATCGCGGTGAAAACCGAAAGTTATATATTTAGATAGAGAAGACTTATACAAACAAAAAATGTCATATAACATAATATTCTAAAGTGTTAGCTTTCGGAGTTATTCACCGAAATATAAGACGAAAACTGAAACCTGAAACAAGGTTTTTTTTTGTTTTTCTTCCTTTCATTCTGGTAAGTATATTGAACTATGAAAACATAATTGCAGCATGTAATATTTTAGTTGAGAGCGAAAGAGACAAATACCCTCGCCGAATGAGGACGTGTGTTATATGGTATATGTATTATAATGGTGCATGGAATGGGTCCGACACCAAGAAAATCCTATTCAGCCTCCCGCTGCCTTTTTGGATGATATTATTTATACCGAATATGATTAAAAAATCTTATGTATTATCCACTAGGTATAGTCAATTAATTCATGTGTAAATAACTTAATCAACATGAAGTAACTACAACATAAATAAATAAATTCGTTATAACAATAATTGTTATTTTTATCTTTGAATATCTCAGAAACGTGACGCTTTATGATGTTATATCAAATGTTATGTTTGTATAAGTGTCCCCTATCCAAATATATGACATTTATTGAGCACCTCGATTTTGAAAAAAAAACAAAATTTTGGCTGATTTTAGGGCCAAAATCTTCAAACCCCTTTACAAAATATAGTATTGATTCTACATCTACATCAAATTTTCATCAACTCTCAAAGATCAAGATGTAAATAGCTCAGCTCGAAACACATCCAAATGGACATCAAATGGTGAAGCCCGTCGAAGAAAAATAAACAATCATTCGTATAGCGGCGACACTAAGCTTAATGTCGCACTCCCCAATGTTGGAGGAATGCTAAGTGCGGATTTTACCAATGAAATTGAAAAGCTGTCAGTGTACAGTATTCTATAACAATTTTGACACTGACAGCTCTTGAACGCGTTTTAGAAATGCTGATCGCGTTCAGTCTCTTTGGTGAAATCTGACCTAAAATTGCGATTTTGAACGAGTTCAGACCGAGAATTTTGCTAACATAAATTCTATTCGCATGTCCGTCATAGTACAGGAAAAATTACTTTAATATATTAAAAGAACCATTATTATTATAAAAATATCATCTTACCTCGTAAAACATATCAGGCTTGTTAAAGTCTCCGAAGGGTTCAGCCTCCTTCATCAATGGGTCATTGAGCTTGATCCTCAACATGACTGCAAACCTGGTCAGCCATAGTTGTAGGGAGCGCGGCGTATGCTTTGTAGGACGATGCATGCGACCTACACCTGGCGGGAAAAGACTGATGAGTTTGTGGGACAAACTGCATACACATACGTAAACTCACGCCTTCTTCCGATGGCGGTAGGCAGAAACTACAGAACGCCACCTGCTATGATCCTTACATACTCCTTTTGCCTCGTTTACGTTCATACATCTGAGGGCTTAGTGTGAGTTTCATTTTACTATCTCGATCAAACGCATCGCGTTTCGCGCTCCGATTGGCAGCCGGCCGGCCTTCACCGGTGAAGGGCCAATCGGGACGCCGAACGCGCTCGATGCGTTTTGTGAAACTTTTTAGTTGATTATGACTTATGTCATTGACTTAAAAGAAGAACAAATAAATTTTCATCTCTGTGCAAACAACGTTTTTTTGCTTTATCCTAGTTATCTAGTATTAATTCATCAAAAGGTTATGGCCTCAGTCACAAAATTTACCATCAAGAGCCTCTGCGGCCTAGATGACTACTCTACGTGGAAATTCGCAATAAAAATGATTCTCATACGAGAAAAGTTGTTCACTTATACGTCAAAGTACCCGGATTCCAAAGACTCCACCGCCATCGAGAAAGACCAAGACGCACTAGCTTTGATTTGTCTACATGTGGATGAATATGTTGCTGCAGTTATGTCTCTTTCTCAAAAGTTGAAGGATATTGCCACCGGATTTGACGATGATCTTGTAGCTGTCGTGTTACTGAGAGGACTACCTGAAGAGTACAGGCCTATGCGAATGGCACTGGAACACTCTGGGATGAAGTTGACTTCAGAGAACGTACGGCAGAAGTTACTACAGGAGGATTCACGTCAAGGTTGTAGTACATCATCTTCAGCGGACTCGGCATTGGCTGTGAGTAAGAGTAAGAAGCGGAATGGGAACAAAGATACGAATATGATCAAAGTTAAATGCTTTAAATGTGGAAAGAGTGGACATAAGAAGCCGGACTGTCCTGAAGGAAGGAAAGCGGGTTCGTTCTCCAAACTGAGTGACGTCGCGGTCGTGAGCCTGTCTTCATTGGGTGCCGGAGACTCCTTCAATCCGACGGAGTGGTACATCGACAGCGGGGCGTCTTCACATATGTCTTTCCAAAAACATTGGTTTAAAGATTTGGTCATTAATGTTGGTATGAGTAACGTGACATGTGCGAATAATGATAAGATTGAATGCAAGGGTAAGGGTGATATCATAGTGAGTTTGAAAGGACGAATGCTTGCTGTGAGGGATGTCATGTATGTACCTGGTTTGCGTGTTAATCTGTTATCAGTGTCTAAATTAGTAGAGAAAGGATGGAAGGTAAGTTTTGACAGAGATGGGTGCAAGCTAATTCACCATTTGGTTCCAGGCCATTTCAAGGGAAAGCTTCTGGCCACCGCAAGTAAAGTCTCAGGGATCTACAAGCTTGAAGGTTGTCAGGCGGTTGTAGATGGGACTGCGTTGGCGTCAGTGAAAGCAGGTAATCCTCTGATGTTGTGGCACCGGCGGCTTGGACACGTAAATGAGCGAGATTTGCGTAAGCTTCCGGGTATGGATTTTGGAAAGAGCGTAATGGAGCCTTGTGTCGCCTGTATTAAGGGGAAGGCACATCGTTTACCTTTTCCAGTTGGTGAAGCTGAGAGGGCAGTCGAGAGACTGCAACTGGTTCATGCAGATATCTGTGGTCCAATGTCTGAACCCACGTATGGTGGATCTCGGTATATGCTAGTTATTTTAGATGATTTTACACGTAAATCTTTTGTATTTTTCCTTCAATCCAAAGATCAGGTTTTCGATCATTTTAAAGTTTTTCTAGCTAGTGTAGAGGTTGAAACCGGGTTAAAGGTAAAGTGCATACGTACTGACAATGGAACAGAATTTGTGAACAGGAAGTTTGATGGGTTTTTACGCCAAAAGGGCATAAAACATCAGTTGACTGTTCCCTACACTCCAGAGCAGAATGGCGTAGTGGAGCGAGCAAACCGCACTATTGTGGAGATGGCTCGTGCTATGTTGGCGGAAAAGGGTCTGAGTGCGAGACTGTGGGGTGAAGCATGTAATACGGCTGTTTATACGAAGAACAGGCTACCTCACAGTGGCAATAATGGTAAGATTCCTGAGGAGTTGTGGACAGGGAAGGCTCAGTCATTAGATAATTTCAGAGTTTTTGGAACGAAGGCGTTTGTGCACGTGCCCAAGGAAACTCGGAAGAAATGGAGCCCTAAAGCGGTAGAACACATCTTTGTTGGTTACTGTGAAGAAACCAAGGGATATCGTTTCATAAATCCCAGTAATCCTCGCGTCATTATTAGAGCAAGGGATGTAATTTTCTTGGAAGATTCTACAGCAGCAATTTCAGAGGATCCTAGTCAACTCCCAAGTAGTGGTGACAAAGGTGCTGAAATAATCTGGGAACTTGCAAAGGTAGAAGGCCAGTCAGGTTCGTCAACTGGTAGTGCAGAAGCTTCTCAAGGGCCGAGTTCTACAGATGGGGCTGAAGTATATGAAGACGCGGAAACGGAGGTGGGAGAAACGGGTGATAGCGGAGCAGAAAATGTCGTGATCGAAAATATTGAAGTTGAAGAGATTATTAATAGAGAAGAACCAAACGACGGTGATTGTCGTTATCCTCTACGTAGTAGAATTCGAGAAGGAAACCATCATGGACTTGCATGCTGTACAGAAGAGCAGGAGCCTTTGACAGTTAAGGAAGCCTTAAGTCGAGAAGATAAGGATAACTGGAAGGAAGCCATGAAGAAAGAGATGAATTCGATGTACGAGAACAAGGTCTGGAAGCTCGTCGACAAGCCACCTGGAGCTAAAGTCGTGGGAAACAAGTGGATCTTCAAGTACAAGTTTGATGCAGATGGTAACAAGACCTGTAAAGCTCGACTTGTGGCGAAGGGTTTCACTCAGTCCTACGGGGTCGACTACTTCGAAACTTATTCACCGGTCGTGAGAAGATCGACAGTTAGATTGCTGCTATCGTTGGCTGTTGAAAAGGATTTGTTCATCAGTCACTTCGATGTGAACACCGCCTTTCTAAACGGTGATTTACATGAAAGAGTTTATATGCGACAGCCGGAGGGTTGCATAGACAAAAACTCGAAGGAAAAAGTTTGCTTACTACAAAAAGCGATATACGGCCTCAAACAAGCTTCACGGTCTTGGAATGAAAAAGTAAATGAAGTGTTATTGTCGTTGAACTTCAAGCGCTGTGACTTTGATAGCTGTCTTTACAAAAATAATAATTTTTATATCGCTCTTTATGTTGACGATTTTTTATTATTTTACAAAGACAAACAGCAGAAGGAAGTTTTATTGGACAATCTTTGTAAACATTTCAAGATAAAGGATTTAGGGGAAGCGAGACATGTTTTGGGTATGCTTTTGTTTAAGACGGATACCGGAATATATTTGAATCAAGAGAGGCTTATTTCGAAGATCTTGAATGAATATGGTATGTCCGACTGCAAACCAGTGAAAACTCCGACGGAAATGAATTTCCATAAAGCCTTGGCGGAAGGGGAAGGAGGTAAGCTCTTATCCTGCCAAGACTCTCGCAGTTATCAAGCGCTGATAGGGTCGCTGAACTATCTGGCCTGCAACACACGCCCGGATATTGCGGCTGCGGTCAATTTTTTGGCGCAGTATAACTCATGTTGTGAGGAACGCCATTGGAAAGCTGCTAAACATATTTTAAGATACCTTAAGGGTACAAGGGATCTATGCTTGATATTTCCCAAGTCGCCGGTGCAGGACATCACGGGATTCGTAGATGCTGACTGGGGAGGGAACATCAAAGATAGGAAATCTTATTCTGGGTTTATTTTTAGATGCGGAAATTCGTTGATTAACTGGGAATGCCAGAAACAAACTTGTGTGGCACTGTCGTCAACGGAAGCCGAGTATATTGCACTCTCGGAGGCAACCAAGGAGGCAGTTCACTTGCGGCGGCTGAATGCATTTATAAGAGGTGAATTTCTTGGGTCTATTTGCATATTCGTTGATAATCAGAGTGCTATTAAACTTGCGTACAATCCTGTAGCGCATAGAAGGACGAAACATATAGACATAAGGGCGCACTATGTCAGAGACTGCATTACTAAGAATGTTGTACGTCTGGACTATGTGTGCACGGAAGATAACCCAGCAGATGTGCTTACAAAACCATTAGGTCGTGTGGCATTTAGTAAATGTGTGCGCGACCTGAGTTTGGGTGTGGCTGCCCAAGTAACACAACTGGGTGGTAAAATAGCTCCATATCATATCTGTTTGTAACCTTGGGTGAAATATATAGGCATGAATAAGTTCTATATAGGTGGAGAGAACCCATATGCAAACATTATAGAACCACGGGGAGAAAAATTGCAGCTTAATTTTGGTTCCAAATGAAATCCATAGGAGTTCTCACGATCACCTTAAGTGGCAATTAGAACTATGTGTGTAAGTTGTGCGCAGTGAACGGTTGATTGAATGATATGACGTTTCAATTCATTCATTGAGTGACAAATGAAACGAAAATTCTTATGGGGCGATAAGTTATGTGTTTTTGAATTTGTACTGTGAACAGCCATTTTATTTGGATTACATCTATTTGATGAGTATTAAAACTTCACGTGTACTGATATAATGCAGGCATTGATTTACAGCACAAAATCCTTGCGAATGTTTTGTTACTGTGAAAGTATAGTATGGTTTCTTTGTAAATTTCGAAGCGCCTTCGATTTGATCAAGAACAATTAAATAAAATGTGCTAAATCAATTGGCGAAATAATAGTATAAAAAAATAAAACTGTTAAAAACCTAACGTAATGGTTGTAGACTAAGTATAATGTCAAAGTACATCAATTACAATTAACAAAACTCAGTGATTATGCGTCAGTGTGATAAAACACTTTCAAAACAAAATATTCATATGGACAACCATTTTCTAAACATGGCGATGTTTATGGCATCTCTTAGTTTTTATTTTCATTTATTTGTTCCCTATTTGGAACTGTAAGGTCTAAAAATCACTTATTTGTATGTTGCTAGTGGCTGACCAGTGGATGCTACTACCAGCAGTAATAATTAGCTCGTACAACCTGCCGATGATAACCCACATTGCTTAATTTTTTTCCATTTCACGGAATTCAAGTTTGATGAAGTAGTTTAAACTATGAACTTTACAACAACAGAAACAAAAAATACTATCAACAGAGTGACGCGTAGCACGATCTGACATATGTAATAATAGGTCACAATTATGTATGTATTTCGGGAACTGGTACATCGTTAGTGGTTATAAATAAGTGGAAATAGCTGCTGTTGGTGTACAATAGGCCTGATAGATGCAATCACATTAGGTTCCAAAAAGGTTGCAAACTTATCCGTTTAGCCACTACAGGTGATATACTACTCTGTTATACTACTCGTTTGGAAATAGAAGTGCTAAATAAGGGTATGTTACAGCTTAAATGGAACAGTTGCTTACAAGTGATTTAAAGGCCTCATATACCACTGTTGCTTCTAAATTGGTAACATTTAAAACCCGTTTTCAATTTTAAGTAACAAAATCGACTCTATGCAACCATAAGAAATAAAGTATAAACAAAATACACTCTTATGCAACTATGAGTAACAGGAGGTACTCATATACAAATATGAGTAGTGTTTGAAGCTATAAGATCTATCAAATACTGTTATACCACTCATTTACAACTTAAAGCTATAAGATAAGTAGCAAAATTCACTAATGTGCTACTTGGGTGGTGTGGTGTGATGTGAGGATGTCTGATGATGAATGTTGTTTGAGGGGAAGTGTGAAACTTTTTAGTTGATTATGACTTATGTCATTGACTTAAAAGAAGAACAAATAAATTTTCATCTCTGTGCAAACAACGTTTTTTTGCTTTATCCTAGTTATCTAGTATTAATTCATCAAAACGTTTGATCGAGAAGGTTAAATGAAACTCATGGTAGCCACACTGAGGGCTTAGTGTGAGTTTCATTTTACTATCTCGGTCAAACGCATCGACCGCGTTTCGCGCTCCGATTGGCAGCCGGCCGGCCTTCACCGGTGAAGGGCCAATCGGGACGCCGAACGCGCTCGATGCGTTTGATCGAGATGGTAAAATGAAACTCGCACTAGGCCCTCTGGTCATACACGCTCGCCGGTTGCGAGTACTACGCACCTGTCACTTCTGAAGAACATCACTAACAAGGTCAGTATATGTCCTCCCGGGCGTCCTCTCCCGGTGTTTCCAGTCACATTCTGCCTTGTAAATATATTTTGTTAGTCGCCCTTTCATTCATCTTTTCAACATGACCAAACCACACTACACTAGTCAGAATATTTATTTATTTTATTTATAGCATTTATTCAGAGTGACAGTTGTATTACAAAAACGATTTATATTATCTTATTTCCGAGTCTCGGTGTGCCCTTTGGCAAAGGCCTCTTCCATCCCCTTCCAATTCTCCCTGTTCCTTGCCTGTCTCGTCCATGTCTTTCCCGCAGTCCTCACCAAGTCATCATCTTTTTAAGAGTTTCCCTTTCTTTCTCTTCCCCTCCCTAGGGTACCATACGGTCAGTTTTTTGTTCTATTTTCTGCTTCCCTGATAGTGTGGCCGAATATCCATCCAGAATATTATAACTGGCGACATGTGGGTGTACGATAGGTACACCTCTGTCGTCAGTGAGTACATACTTGATGTTATGTTTCATTTATGTTATGTTACTACCCAGAAAACATATTTATAAATTAAAAACAACGAGGAAATCGACAACAAGGAAATCAACGATGGTGATTGAGTTGACTTGATTTGCTATTCAATGTTGCCATAATATAAACTCTTGTGGTCTTCATAATAACGTCAATACACACATTAATATAATATTGAATAGATGTTCGGTCATGACATCTGTAGCCTTATTGACCACTAGCTTCTGCCCGCGACCTCGTCTGCGAGCCTATAACCTTCCTCAAGCATTAGGATATCCAATGCAAAAAGATTTTTTCAAATCCGACTGATAGTTTCGGAGATTATCCCCTACATACAAACAAACAAAGAAGCAAACAAAGGAACATACAAATTTTACGTGTTTATAATATTAATTATAGATTGGTCACTAGCCCATTGTCTGTACTATATAGGACACACTGGTTACCTTGACCCGCGGCACTGATCAGCACGTGTGTAAGGTTGACAGCTGCGCGCAGGTAGCCAGTGCGCAGTAGCTCGCGCAGTCCTGCCTCATCTCGACTCACGTGTTCAGCTCGCACCACGCCTCGGCTGCCCGCTGAGCTCACTCCGAGGTACTTCACTGCTACTTCTTGAAGGGCATCTGCCTGGGAAGTAATTTTATAATACTCTATCACGCAATTTTTAGATATTCTGTAAATAGGTAAAGTTGATATTTCCACCAAACGGCTCGCATCGCATCGGATCGGAAAGGATACGAACGGATGTGGCGACAGCCGATCGCGTCCGGCAGGATATCGAAGCATACGATTGGCTCCGTACCGTCGCTTGCAAACGTATCCGTTACTGCGCCTAGTCGAATAGTTTAATTCCTACCGTGTTGACGTGTTCAAATTTTTGAAAATGGTTAAATTTGACGTAGTATTATTGGCATTTGAAGAACGGAGACGGAACGACGACAGGCGAACGGAGCCGATTGCGCGTCGCAGCATATTTTCGGCTACGATCGCGTGCCGTGGACGACGCCCGTGGTCAAGCTACTGTGTGCGGCTTGGTAATATATTAAATACTATGTACACGATTTAATATCGTTTAAAGATTGTAAAATCCGTTCCGATGCGATGCGATGCGAGCCGTTTGGTAGAAATCATCCTTCAGGCTGTTAGGCCCAAAAATTGGGGTAGAGCAAAAATTAATTTTCAGGATATAATTTTTTCTAAGATAAGCAAATGTTGATATTCTGTGTTCGTTAATAATTATAGCCACAAATATCAAATGCACCAAAATTATACCGGTGTCCAATTTTTTTACAAAAGTGTATAAATTCATAGTCCATGCATAAAAAGCTTTAAATATTCTAATATCTTCTATCCGCAACTTCGTTTGCGTTCAATTTCTTGTTTTAACGACCCACCCCATCGCATCGCATTGCCTGCCCGAGTTATTATTTTGTTTTCACTTAGCATTCTTTCTTACTTTTTTTTTTTTTGCTCGGCTCCTTACGGTGCTAGTCCTAGCGGTAGGTTAAATACCCCACAGGGTATTTAAAATCACGCTAACACTAGGACAATTTGTAAAAAAAAATTGCATTCCACAAGAATTGGGTTATTAACCGCAGGTCCGCAGACACATTGTGCTTCGTAAAAACTATTAGCACGTTCAAACAATCAAAAAATCAAACTCTTCAGCTATAGTATTAGTATAGGTAGAGTAATGATATATTGATAAACATTACTGTAATTGGTGAACATCATTTGATTGTCTGTCTTGTATACATATAATGGGTAACTTACAAGTTCTTCTTCAAGCACTAGGCCGGGCATCGTGAGGACTTCTCTCTCAGGAAAGAATGAGCCTTTGGGTGAGGATTGAGCCTGTGGAAAAGAAAAGAAGAAAACTTCAAATAAAACACTTATTAATTTATTTTATAGTCTTCAGAAGAGACAATTTTTGAAAGGTAAGGGACAGGCAGGGTGGTCTTTATTAAATGAAATACCTGTTTAGAAATTATAACTGTTTACACAACACCATTTTTTAAATTAAAACAATATATTCCTTACTAGCGAATGCCCGGCATGCATTGCAATGCCTTTATCATAGGTTTTTTTGTTAGGATCTTTCTTTTGTCACAAAATAACTTACCAAAGTATCATCACAATATTGGTTAAGCCATTTTCGAGCTTTTGCAAAACTTACGCACAAGATTTGATTTTAATATACGTATATAGATAGACAGGCACAAAAAAAATACTATTTTCACTTAAAAAAAAATTAAAAACAAAAATCTTAGACTTACCTTCATAAGTGTCTTCTTAGCTTCATCATTTGGTAACCAAGCATCTCTTCTTCTGTCAGCCTCTTTATCTACAGGCTGATTCTACAACCAAAAATATAAAAATATACCTTCAGTTTACTCTTCCTGCCTTCAAAAATAGAACTATGTAAAAAACACCAATGGTAACCACTAAGGCTCTGCTGTCCGTCCGTTTGTAACATGGCTGTATCTTTTAAATCACAAAAGGACCATAATTTCAGTGTTTACTAATATGGCCGCTATATCAATGAATTATAAAAATAAAAAACTAAAAAATTAGAGGGTGTAGGTCTCCATACAACAAAAATGCTTTTTTCGGCGTTTTTAGTAATATCGCACAGTGGTGTTGCCTTTTGTGTTCAAGTCTCGACTCGCATTAGCCCTCTATTTTAAGTTCATTGGCTTTGTTACTTTTTTTACAGCTGGGGATGTATCTACTCTCGGAGAAAATACCTTTAACATTTTATGTAAAAGTCAAAGCCTTAGCTTATCCCGTCAAAATAGTAAATTATGTTACTTACTTTAATACTCAACCCGTCCATAGCTTCAGTGAGTACAGTTGGGTTGGCTATTCCACTTTTGGCCGGCACTATTTGTGGTTCAGGGCCAATAGTGTCAAAGAACGTCGATGGGTCAGGTAAACTCGTTGCTGGTACCGCAGCAGACCCACTCACAGTAGGCAAAACATTTGTAAAAGTCATCTCTTCCGTCATCTTTTGTTGTGTAAATGAAGCACTCATATTTTGAGGAAAAACGCTGCCCGTTGATGTTTGGTTACCTAAATAAAACAAAGTATATCTTTAATTTTATACAGTAATCCTAAATAAATCAGTTTTAATAGAAAAATATTTAATAGACGCAAGTAAAACGCTACCTTCTGGTTCGCCTAAATAAATGCTTTGTATCATGTCTGACGGCGATGTCCCGATTTCGTCGAAAAACTGGGAGGCGGGAGGAACTTCCTTATCACCGAAATATTGACTCAGCGACGGTTTATTATCCATTTTTTTTGTTTATAATTCGCCTTTATCACTAAAATTCCTCGCAGATAACAAAATATGACGTTGACATTTAACTTTTTTTTCATTCAACGTCATTAAGTTTTCTAGTTGGAATATAAGTCTTTTTGAAAATAAATAACGTTGTTTTTTGTTTAGTGAACGCAATTTTTTTAAATGTTGCTCTATCCATATTGTCCCGAAAATAAAGCAAGTAAATAGAATCACGGTATAACGTTGAAAACTTTGTGGGTTGTGCCATGTGAGGATTATTTTAATAATGGTGGCACTTCACATCGCTATTCAGTATTCGTGTTTTTTATTGTTTTATTCGGCTAATATAGTGTAGAAATCCGAATAACTCTAACACACCATCCACACATTGTCATGAACGGTGAATATGCCGAACATTCAAGAAGAATCTGAACGCAAAGATGGACGTGTTGACGGTAGCAGCGACTTATTATTTCTTCTGTGCTAATTACCGATACATTTTACGCGTACATAAAACATCGCAGTCTACGACCCGGACGCATTAAAGTACGGACAGACGTGCTCATTACTAGCACGGAACATGCCTTTTTTTTTTTTTTTTTTATTATATGTGACCAAAAACCGATAACCAGCGGATACGAATATTCGTGTTTTTTTGCGTAATCGTCTTATTGGTAAAAAAGGCAAAATATAAGTAGCTTCATGGTGGCACTTCACATCGCTATTCGTGTTCGGGTATTAGTCTTATTTGCCCAAATACGACGATGTGAAGTTACTCTATTTGCCTATATTTGGCTATTTTTCATGAATAAGACGAGTACGCAAATACACAAACACTCGTATCCGCCGGTTGTCGGTTTTTGGTCACATGTCAAAGGATTACGAATATACCGAATAAGTCGTTTACCGTCCACACATGGCTTGCTCAGTAGAGTGCGTGTTTTATGTACGCATAACATGTATTGGTAATTAATACACAGCAAATAATAAGTCGCTGCTGCCGTCAAGACTAGCAAAAAGATAAAAATATTCTTGAATGTTCGGCTTATTCGCTGTTCATGACGATATGTGGACGGCACAGAGTACTTTATAACATGTGGACGGTGTGCTCGAGTTATTTGGACTTGTATTCTACACTATATGAGCGAATAAAACACAATAAAATACGCGAATACCGAATAGCGAAGTGAAGTGCCACCATATTTATTTTAATATTACGAAACCTAGATCAAAAACTGAAGTCTGAAAAGTTAAGGAAACGGAGACCTTTGATTCTCAATATTTGAATCTTTGTTTTTGATGCGTGTTGCTACTGTTTTTGTAAAGACGTAGATCACTAATAAATACCACCCCCATCCATTATTATGGTTAACTTTTATCTCGATACATGGCAACCCTAAAACTAAACAACTTGTCAAACTTGACAAGTCGAAGTCGCTGATAATCTTGCATCTAGGAAAATTAAATAATTTCCTTTGAAAATCTTATCGGTGGCCCCGTTTATCCTCAGTCCATAACACAGGTGCGTTGTGAAATGTTACGTCGTCAATTTACACGTTGAACAGTCCGTATGGAGCAAATAAATCATCCATTTTTGTACATTTGGTCCACTGTTAGTAGTTGTAGGTACTTTAATTTATCGTAGTTTTTATCAAAGCGGTGCTATATCTGTTTGTGTTTTGTAGGCACAAATGACGAACCAGGCGTCCCCCGTGGAGGAGCAGGAGAAACTCCTGGATGAGGCCCTGAACATAGTCAAAGTGCAGGTTTGTTTTCAAATTGTTATCTAATTGCTTAACAATTTATGGGCGGTACGCGGTTTCCGTTTTTTAACACGTTGATCTAACTTGCCGCCAGAATAGTTTTTTTTTAATTGGAATGAAAACTTTATAATTGTAAATCAGGAATTTGTATGCACAGTAACAAAGTTTACAAGTTTAAAGTTAGTTCAGATAACTTCAGAACTGTATTTTTTCATTGCAAATGACTTTACTTCTGCATTCAAGGTTTTAATATAAACTTTTCTACAAAACTTCAAACTATTATGTTATTCTTCCAATCCATACTGTATTGATGTAGTCTAAAATATACACATATTGAATAATAGTAATATCAATAACTATTATATACTAGATATCCTGTCTGATATTATCCTGTCCAAAAGCTCATGCTAAAATCCGATAGAAAAAAGGTCATTTAATTTTTCCTGTATCTGATAACTTCCCAGGAGACTTTAAAAAAAAAAATCTTGCCCCTGAAAAGGTAAATCGGACTATAGTGAATACCAAAAATAGCCAAATTAGTCTAGCCATTTCAAGTGATGTGCTTACTAACAGCATTTCATTCCGGGTTCGGTACCCAAAGAGTACCAAACAGAATGCTATTACTAAGCCTCTGCTGTCCGTCCGTCTGTCTGTCAGCAGGCTGTATCTCATGAACCGTAATAAGTAGACAGTTGAAATTTTCACAGATTGTGTATTTTGCCTATATCAACAATTAATAAAAATGATACAAGAAATGTGTTTTTTTGAAGATTTTTGTTCTATCTTAATATGGTATGGAATCCTTCGTGTACGAGTCCGACTCGCACTTGTCCGTTTTTTAATTATATAGACTAGTGATGACAATGAGCCATACTTAGTGACACTTGTATCACTAGTATGTTATGTCAAAACTTGCTAAGGTGTTACTAAAATTAGAATAATCCTAATGTTCTTATTGCAATATTGAGATATAAGGAGAGAGAGAGGTCTTTCATGAATAAATGACTTATGACTTATGACTTATGAAACTATTAATAGATTGGTTTCATACACAGGTACTATTCGCATAAGAGTTCAAGTCATTAAAACTGAGTTCGATAACAATTAAAATTTCACTGTGTCTCATTAGTGACAGTGGAAAGATTAATCAGATGTCTGTCTGTGTGTCACAGCCAATTTTTTTATTAAAAACATAATTAAAGAAAATTTATTTTAAATGGAGTTCACACACCATTAGCCTTTCCTCTATTAAAAAATAACAACCTACCATTGCACCTATTTCACCAGTTTCAAAAGATAAAAAAAATTTAACTTTTGTTACAGGCCTTCCAAATGAAAAGATGTCTGGACAAATCAAAGCTTATGGATGCCTTAAAGCATGCCTCTACTATGCTTGGGGAGCTCAGGACTTCTCTGCTGTCACCCAAGAGCTATTATGAGCTTTGTATCCTTTTTTTTTTTTACTTACAACCTAATGGGTCCCTGATAATGACAAGCGACATCGCGGCAGGCCCAGATGGAGATGGCGGATGAGGTTCAAGTCCGAGTCGGGGCGCCCCAAGTCTCAGCCTAGGGGGTATGAGGAACAGGGTGTAAAGTTCACTCATCCACCATAGAAAAGGGAGGATCCTCCAACCAGACGAGTTGTTATGTCTGGCGGGCAACTGCCCATATGTTGATTTCGGATAGTCTTATCTATGTTATTCGCTCAGTAAACTCTAACTGCGAGATGTAGGAATTGTGTGACGTCATGTCTTTTTGTTTCGTAGTTTTTGTATGTGGCGGTCTAACCGCTACATCACTCCCCTCCGGAGACCGGAGGTCGATAGTGGGCTGAGTCTTGGATCTTGCGATGCTTCACAGTGCCAGCTGTGGCTGGAACCACAGCCACCGAGTCGGAACCGGGTGCCGCATAGTTCACGGTGAGTCGGAACTGTCTGCGATGATTCCCCAGTGAGTCGGGGTGGCGCTGCGTCGTCATCCAGTGAGTCAGATGTGGTACAGCGCCGGGTTTTTAGCTGACTGCTTGCGTTGACCAGGAGAGGGTAGAATATGCTCTGCTTGTGAAACCGGCCGGAAGTGCAGGTGCTGTGCCAAGGTTGCTGATGAGGCTGAGGGTGATGACCAGGAATGCGCGTTCGCTGCATGCTGGTGGTCAGGATACCCGTTGAAGCCGTAGGTGCTGGCTGGCTGTGTGATTCGCCTCACGAAAGCTTGCGGGAGTGATGATGATGACGTCACGCTGAAGTAGTTGCACGAAGGCTGCGTTGACGTTCATCACGTCGGGGTCACCAATTTAGGGGTATGAAGAACAGGGTGTAAAGTTCACTCATCCACCATAGAAAAGGGAGGATCCTCCAACCAGACGGGTTGTTATGTATGGCGGGCAACTGCCCATATGTTGATTTCGGATAGTCTTATCTATGTTTTTCGCTTGGTAAACTCTAACTGCGAGATACAGGAATTGTGTGACGTCATGTCTTTTACTGCGTAGTTTTATGTCGCGGTGTAACCGCTACAAAGGTGCTCGCTCTTGCATCCGTAAATAAGTAGATTTTTTATAAACTTTAGGTATTTTTGCTCAAAAACTAGGTGTTTGCTAGTTGTGACATTTTGCAAAAAGCGTTCTACTTGAATACATCTATATGCAAAATTTTAAGTTTATCACGCGTGGTCTAGAGCGTACAGTGAAGCCAGTATTTACGTTCCTAACCTAAAAAAAGAAGAAAAAAAAAATGCGTCTCCGGCAATAAAATATTGTTGTGGAGCGTTCAGGGGGACGATTCTACTAACAACATTGTTCTGAAATTGCAATTGAACTTCAGCTTAATCAAGGCTTTTAAGCGTTTTCTTATTCTACTAATGAACAACGATCCCACTGCGGTAGCGATGTAGTTGACGCCAACGATCGACCGAAACATTCTTAAAATCCATTCTGCTAAACCAATCGATCATGAACGTGACGTTAACTCGTATTCTACTAATATTTTGACACCCACTTGGATCGAAACGGGACTGAACTGTCCCGGTTCATGTGTCAAAATTAGCAGTTCAACATAAGTTGATACAAAGCTACTTTTTCCGGATCGATAGGAGATTAATTTCATTTATTCTCATGAAAATGATGGTTTAAGCGTATGAATCTGGGTTGTATTTGCTCATAAGGTTATCAGTGCATTCGTGAATTAAGTTGTAAGTGATAAAACTTTCAATGTAGGTACAAACATCAGCTGAGATACGAAATCATAACAGCCAGTTTATTTTATGGTGCAGTTTATTGAATGGGAAGCCCCGGGGCCACTGACTAAGGGTAACTTATAAACAAGAAACCTACAGAGCGTTTGTGCACCTCGTATTCGATGAGTATTCGTGAAAATATGAATCGAAATAGCCTTCATAGTAAAAGTATGGTTGTTACTGTTCTGTAAAGGACCTTGAAATTGTACTTGATGAAGATCTTGAATTGTAGTTGAACCCTCACTTACAATCTTGGGCTGCGACCACGACTGTTCTCATTATAAGGAAACGTTACTACAGTACGTAATTGATGCACAACAGCATAACATATTAAAAGTTGTATATTTTTCATCATAATGTAACACTGACCTTGTGTGACTATGTGTGCATTGAATAAGTGTATCAACGTAAATATTTACTTTAACTTTTTGCTATCGTAGGCATACGTACCTACGCACCGGTATATTAATAAGTTTGATGTTAGATGGAACTAATACAGAAATTATAGGAAAATCATTGAATACTTATCATACCACACACCATATCTGTCTTACTGAATTATGAATCTTTGTTTCAATAACCTGCAACAGCTACCTACTACCTGCATTCCCGTTGTTTGTCTATAATAAAATAAATCCATCCTACACATTGGTGCAGGAGGAAACGCCCGGGTGTCACCACTGCGTGGATCGCCCGGAGGACACGGTGGAGCATACGGTGGAGGTCTGCCCGGCTTGGGTGGAGCACCGCCGTGTCCTCGTGCAGGCGATCGGCGGCAGTGACCTCTCACGTCCGGCCCTGGTCCAGGCCATGGTGCGGAGCGAGAGGGCATGGCAGGCTGTCACCTCCTTCTGCGAAGCAGTAATGCTCGTGAAGGAGGAGGCGGGGCGCGAGAGGCAGAGACTAAGGTCGCTCCCTCGAGCCCCTAGCCGCCGCGGTAGTAGACGCCCCGGGCGTCGGGAATCCATCGCGGATTTCCGGCCACCGTAGGCGCGGGCTTGCGGACGGAGAGTGATGGGTAGCTCTCCGTCCGATCAGGACCAAGCCCGGGTCGACGGCGCGTAGTGTTCCACGCGCGCCTCAAAGAGTCGTCAGCGAAGCTGAAGGGGTCCGTTTGGGCCGATGCCTACCACTGGGGTTGCGGATAAGTCCTTAGGGGAAACCGTGGCCCTGGTCTAGGCAAGGGAAGGAACACGGGTGGATTTTAGTCAGTAAAAGTCTGACACACCCTTCCGCTCCGCCCAGAGCGGGAGAAGTCATTTGATGATTTCCCACCCAAAAAAAAAAAAAAAAAAAAAAATCCTACACATTGGTGTATTTTATATCAATGATCCTCATGATCCTACATAATAAATCCGTTTCGATTTACGCGATTCGAACCGCCCCGGCTGTTTTCTTAAATTTTAGAAACCAAATCTGCCACATTACATTAATTAAAATGTATGGAAATAACAATTTACTTTTCCTGTGGTAAATTGAACGGAAAATATGGTTTAATGAGCTTATTATTTCTATAAACTTTATTTCTTATTTAACCATTTTTTTGTTATGGTACCATTATAAACTTACTAATTGAACTGTAGGCAACACTCATTCACTAGCAATCATTCCCGCTGTGGTTGGGTTACGTTTTGGTTTCAATCACTGTTCAGTGTTGTCATAAAAATAGTAGAATAGGTTTAGGGGGGACAGACGATAACCAAACGAAAACAAACGATTGTGGAAACGGTAGAGAGCTTATAGATTTGCAAATTAGTAGAATCGGCCCCCAGGAGACCCTCTAGAACCCCCAAATAACCTCCCATTCTTTCTAGCGAGGCGGCACGTTTCTAAACCCAACCCTGAATACTAAAGATGACCACTTACAGTTGATAGTTTGCTTTCCAACATATTTATATGTATGGTAACTAATTAGCATAGGTACCTATGTCTACATTCACTTTTGTTCCAGTCTATTGAGTAAGTGTAACACAAACTATATAGAAATCATATGATACCCATGCCAGTATTATATTTCTGACTACATTACATTTATAATACTGGTATGGGTATATTGCATATGAATTGTTATGTCCGGATTAGACTTCGTGATTTTATACATTGTAAACTTGGATCAATTGTTAATTAAATTGATACTTAGTGAAACTCAAAACTTACCAGTATGTATAATATACCAATTATTGAACATAACATAGCAATATTCCATTAAGCTAGTTGTAATATCTAGACTAGAAAATCGATCATCGAACAAATTTTACCTCTTTATAATATTATTATAGTATAGTATAGAAAAACATTCCTACCCTTAACTCCATCACAGACATGGCCATAACAGATGAGCTCCGGCATTTAGAGCTGTACCTCCTCGAAGAGTTCCAGAAGGGTCGCAAAGTAGCAGACTTGTATGAGTTAGTACAGTATGCGGGGAACATAGTGCCGAGGTTGTACCTGTTGATCACTGTTGGACTGGTCTATATCAAGACTAACTCGACTTTGAGGAGGGATCTGCTGAAGGTAAGAATAAAAAACACTACGACGACGCGAGCATGTCGGTGACGCGAACATGTCGGTAACGCGAATCCATAAGTCTATCCTCTAAGTACCAAAAATAGCTCAAACCGCCTAAAGAAGTTTTCATTTCAAAAATAGTTTTCTTTGATGGAGTATTGTTTAATGTGGTCCTCAACATTTTATACATTTCATTATGAAGGTCGACATGATAAAAAATGCTTTGGGCAGGCCCGTACAATATTTTTTTAGTAAAATCAAGCATGTAATAAATAAATCAGTAGGTAGTACCTACTGATTTATTTATTACATGCTTGATTTTACTTAAAGCTATTTGTAGATTAATTGAGCCGATTTTTTTGCTATAAAATCTCAATATCGCAGCTAAGCTGTATGATTAAAATGCGTGCATAAATTCTAGGCGATTTCACTAGCTAAGTGGTGAATACCGCCACATGGGTGTCAGAAAGTGGGAGACGCCATGAAGTAAGCTTACACACAGGTTCCATCGACCTTCGTTAATTGTTGAACCAAAGATGATGAACTTTTTGCTGTCTATACTTCAAAATAGAGAGTTATCCTACTCTTTGTTATCTATCAGAGGCAGAACTGATAATAAGGGGGCGTTTCAACTAAAATGGAGATAACCGGAGCTGAGCGGAGTCCTGCAGGAATCGACCAATCACAATGGTTGAAATCCTCATCGCGTCTCGTCTCGTCTGTGATTTGACGATTCCTGCACGTGTCCGCTCTGTTCCCCTAGTCTCTGCTTCAGTGGAAACGCACTGTAAGGGCGTTTGAGCACTACAAGGAATCTTACCGTCCGGCAGTTCGATTTTTTACGGTCCTATATGGCACGAAATACATTTTTATACTAGTTCGGTAGGAATCGGACTGCCGGACGGTAAAATTCCGTGTAGTGCACAAACGCCCTAAGAGTGGTCGATACGGCATATAATACGGTTTACAGTCCCTTTTATTACCTATCAAAGTTTATCTTACAGGACTTGGTAGAGATGTGCCGAGGAGTGCAGCATCCTCTCCGAGGTCTGTTCTTGAGGAACTATCTCCTGCAGTGCACCAGGAATGTTCTGCCTGACACCTCTGAGGCGCAGAACGAAAATGAAGGCGTTGTGAGTATTCGATATGGGTATAGTTTTCACTTACAAGAAATACAACATTTTAATTAAGTCTCATCTGAGGCCGTCGTATTTCATGAATTAGATTTCGTCACTAATATTTTCCATATATTTTTAATTGATATTCGTTAACCGTTGTAAGTTAATTGCTACATAGAGTTTGACGTCAGAAAGTACGATTACTAAATCATTTTATTTTATAAATATTTGATTGCGGCCATTAGGTTCATTTTCCTTATCGAAGAGTTAGTAGACCAACACATTTTTTTTGTCATTATATTTAATCAATTTTCATGATGTTCAGGTAAAAGATGCAATCGACTTCGTTCTGATGAACTTCGCCGAAATGAACAAGCTTTGGGTCAGGATGCAACATCAGGGTCACTCCAGGTAATAAGCAATCATTTAAAAAATTAAAAACACAACTGCCCTGCCAATAAACGAACTAAAAAGTAAAAAACAAGTTGTATTAGTTAATCTGTATATACAAAGCGAAAGGACACTCATTTACTACCTGAATAAACAGATAAATAAAATTCTCATTGCTGTCGGGGGACCATTGTGTCATTTTGGAACACTTTTTAATTTTTGGTTGATATTTGGTTGATTTGATATTATAACGATGATGTTTCTTTAGTTTAGTACTGATAGTTGGTTTACGATCACTGGTGGAACGATAAGAAATAATATTATGGTTTAAAAAGTTATATTGAACTAGCTTTTACCCGCGGCTTCGCCCGCGTGGATGTCGCAAAATAACCCACGGGAACGTTCTACCAGGAATACATACCTAATAGCCAAGGAAAAGATCACTGACTAACTTTCAGCGGACGCAGTGGTAGGCTACTACAGCGCCCGCGTGGTCAACCATAATTATTTTGTTACGCGTAATTTTGAAACTGTGATATCTCTTAAACTATTCATTTAAATGATGTGATGTAAAGGCATATTTTAATCGAAATTGAATGCCCAATTTAAATAACCTATTTAATTGGATAAGGATTAATAAGATACCGGTCAAAATAGCTTCGGAAATAACAATGAAAATTTTATACAATTTTGAAAGATAAAAATGGTTATTGTGGGTCACCCTTAAAAGATAGACATATGCCATCGCGGACTTTTTTGTTGCAATTTTTAAGATATACAATACTCTAGAACATAAATTTAATTTATCTCTCACGACTTACGCAGCGCACGCCAGTAAAGCTCCCAGTCGGCATGATTTTTTCCGACATCTTCAACAATAATCGTCATATTTCAGCCAATTTACACAAAACCTTAATGAATTATACACTAAAACCTTCCACATGAATCACTCCGTCCAATGGTGAAAACCGTTTGAAAATCCGTTCGGCAGTTTTTGAGTTTATCGCGTTCAGACAGACAGACAGACAGACAGACGCGGCGGGCGACTTTGTTTTATAATATGTAAGGATGCTACAGTTATATCAAATGGTAAATCTAAACTAAATTAGCACTAAAAGTTGATTTGATTTAGTTTGGTTCTTGTTGAGTTCGCGATTGGTAGTCGAACACGTACTAACTGGTAATAATTACGATACATGCATTTATGAAAATGCATGCAGGTAAAAGTGCTGAGCTGTACGGTTGCAAATATTGTACTGAACAATCATAAATATTCTTATAATATCATTAATTCAGACAGTGCTAAGGATTTTATTGCGCTACTTCTTCCTAGCTCACTTGAAACACTCTTGAGAGTCGATTTGTTTCTTGAACGCGGTTTTGATGTGCTCGCGTTCAGTTTCATTGGTGAAATTATTTAATAACTTCTTACTGGCTAAAACCCGTGAACCCGTGTTCCTTCAGTTGCCTGTACGTTGCCAGCGGCCACGGTAACCCTTTTGTACATACTTTCCCGCAACCCCGGCAGGTGAAATCCGCCCTAAACCCGCGTCCTATTTAAAAGCAACCGCCGCGAGAATACGCGATCGGTGGCGTGCATATGCCACTGTTTGTTTAAAAACCGGAATTCGTCCTCTGTTGACGCGACCTAGCGTTCAAAAAGTTCGAACAATCGTCTATTTAAATGGGACGTGCAGTAAGAAGTGATGACGGGTGGCAGTTTCAGGAGCTGTTTTTTATTTCTAAAAGTGCTAATTCTAAGTCCAATGAGAAAAAATAATTTTTGATTTTTATTTCCCTTCTCTCCTCGTCAGAGACAAGGAACGTCGTGAACGCGAGCGTTCCGAACTCCGCATTCTAGTAGGAACGAACCTCGTTCGGCTGTCACAACTGGAGTCTGTGACAGTGGAAGACTACGGGCGCCTGGTGCTGCCCGGCATACTGGAGCAGGTCGTCAGCTGCAGGGACGCCATCGCGCAGGAGTATCTTATGGAGTGTATCATACAGGTTAGAGTCTGTAGTTAGTCTATCACAACTGGAGTCTGTGACAGTGGAAGACTACGGGCGCCTGGTGCTGCCCGGCATACTGGAGCAGGTCGTCAGCTGCAGGGACGCCATCGCTCAGGAGTATCTTATGGAGTGTATCATACAGGTTAGAGTCTGTAGTTAGTCTATCACAACTGGAGTCTGTGACAGTGGAAGACTACGGGCGCCTGGTGCTGCCCGGCATACTGGAGCAGGTCGTCAGCTGCAGGGACGCCATCGCGCAGGAGTATCTTATGGAGTGTATCATACAGGTTAGAGTCTGTAGTTAGTCTATCACAACTGGAGTCTGTGACAGTGGAAGACTACGGGCGCCTGGTGCTGCCCGGCATACTGGAGCAGGTCGTCAGCTGCAGGGACGCCAACTCGCAGGAGTATCTCATGACCCTCATTAAAAGCCCTTCCATGAGGGTAGTTACCCAACGCGAGAGTAGTTACCATACATGAAGATAGTTACCCGCCTTTCAACACTTTACTTACCCCCTACAAGGGTCATTACCCACTGTTAGGGTCACAACCCGCTGTGAAAATGTTTACTCCCAGAGAACTATGTGTCCAAACATATAAAAATCTCCGTATCGGCTTGAAAACGTGAACCTGATTTATTTTCTTTTGTCTCCAGGTATTTCCGGATGAGTTCCACCTGGCGAATCTGCAGCCATTCCTCAAGTCTTGCGCCGAGCTTCAGCCAGGAGTTAACATCAAGAACATCATCATAGCACTGATTGAAAGACTCGCTACATACAGCCAGGTAAGATAACTCAGATATTCAAATTCAATGTCATTTATTCAAACTAGGCTGAGAATCAGCACTTTTCAAACGTGAAAATTACATATAAGACAGTCCCCCAAAACGCCCCTTCACCACTTCCTAGTGCTTTAGCTGGGGAGAAGAAGTGGTGCAACTAACTGTCCAGCTACACAACAAACTGTACAATAGTATGCAAAATAATTTACATTACGCAACAAAGAGCAATAGACATCTTTTATCATGTAATCTTAATCAATTTTAGTTTCACATGACTGCTGTTAAGATGCTGATAGTCTTGAGCATTCACTTGTAATGAGCATTCTAGCGAATGTTACATTATAGAAAAATAAACGGGAGTGTTTTAGCGAGCATTCTAGAGAAAGGACAGTAGCTTCCAGCTTTTTGCCGAGCCGAGCCATTCTGTCATTGTACCTTTTCCATTTTCGTGAAGAATATTTTTGACGTGTAACTTCTTTAGCGGCGTTGTGCACTTTTTTTGGGATGTGTAAAAACGTCAGAAGGGGCCGTAAGATCCGTTGCTTAGCAACCGTCAAAGTAAATATCAAAATAAATAGTATTTGGCATTACGTAAAGATTGCGAGGTAAGAAATTTTACCCATATTGATGGATAAAAAAAAAGCAATCAAAACATACTTCATGAAAAGTGTTTAAATATATTTATTGTTTATTTTTGTTAGACTATATTTTGAATATAAATAAATATACTACTACTACTAATTAATATTGTATTTAACCACATAAATTATAGTACTTTTATACTGATAAATAAAGCAATTCGTGCGAAATTATTCCCTAACCATTCCAAAATATTCAAAAATGCACAACGTTAATGTTCAAGTTTTCACTTCTACCGGCACTCCCGGAGTGCAACCCGTTGTTTTTTTTTGGCTCTGTTCGTTGTTCAGTTCGTTCAAACGGCGAATGCTCGATGTTCTGTTGCAAGTGAATGCTCAAGTCTATCAGCACATTTAGGCTCTCGTACTAAGGTAAATATTCCTGTGTCTGGGGTTTACAAATGGGCTATTACAGCTTTTAATGTAAGACTTAATTTTGTTGCAGAGGAACGAAGGCAATATAAACCTAAGTGTGGTTATGGAAGATGGTAAAGAACAGGAGGTGCAGTTATTCGAAGTGTTCTCAGATCAAGTCGCTGCAATTACACAGGTAAGTTTTTTTTTTACATCACTACAACTAGGACGTCTCTTGTAACTTTTGGTGCGTTTACAGACACAAATCTAATATTCTAGCCGTACAACTTTTTTTGGTGCGTTTACAGACACAAATATAATATTCTAGCCATACAACTTTTTTTGGTGCGTTTACAGACACAAATCTAATATTCTAGCCGTACAACTTTTTTTGGTGCGTTTACAGACACAAATCTAATATTCTAGCCGCACAACTTTTTTGGTGCCTTTACAGACACAAATATAATATTCTAGTCGTACAACTTTTTTTGGTGCGTTTACAGACACAAATCTAATATTCTAGCCGTACAACTTTTTTTGGTGCGTTTACAGACACAAATATAATATTCTAGCCGTACAACTTTTTTTGGTGCGTTTACAGACACAAATCTAATATTCTAGCCGTACAAATTTTTTTGGTGCCTTTACAGACACAAATATAATATTCTAGCCGTACACCTTTTTTTGGTGCGTTTACAGACACAAATACAATATTCTAGCCGTACAACTTTTTTTGGTGCGTTTACAGACACAAATCTAATATTCTAGCCGTACAACTTTTTTTGGTGCGTTTACAGACACAAATCTAATATTCTAGCCGTACAACTTTTTTTGGTGCGTTTACAGACACAAATCTAATATTCTAGCCGTACAACTTTTTTTGGTGCGTTTACAGACACAAATATAATATTCTAGCCGTACAACTTTTTTTGGTGCGTTTACAGACACAAATATAATATTCTAGCCGCACAACTTTTTTTGGTGCGTTTACAGACACAAATATAATATTCTAGCCGCACAACTTTTTTTGGTGCGTTTACAGACACAAATATAATATTCTAGCCGCACAACTTTTTTTGGTGCGTTTACAGACACAAATATAATATTCTAGCCGCACAACTTTTTTTGGTGCGTTTACAGACACAAATATAATATTCTAGCCGCACAACTTTTTTTGGTGCGTTTACAGACACAAATGCCACCCCGTATAATATTCTAGCCGCACAACTTTTTTTGGTGCGTTTACAGACACAAATATAATATTCTAGCCGTACAACTTTTTTTGAAGTGAAAACTTCTTTAGCGGCGTTGTGCACTTTTTTGGGATGGGTAAAAAAATATAAACTCGCGTCAGGACACCTGATCGAAAATTCGTACTGACACATTTGTACTGACAGCAAGCCACATAAATTCCTGACATTATTGTTAGATGGCGTTACGTTGTATCAAAAAATTACTTAGTTTTCACTTCTATCAGCAGTCTCCAAAGACTGCCCGATGTTTTTTTTTCACGAGAATTTTCTTGAATATATGCTCTCAACTAAGCCTTGTTATTGTTACTCACTGTTACGGTTAAAAAAAGACGAATTTCTTGCCTCTATGTCAAACTATCCAATTATGCTTAGCTTATTCCTTTGTTTAAAATAATAATTTATCTTGTATTTTTTTGCCTGCAGAGTCGTACCGACATGCCTCCCGAAGACATGTTAGCCCTTCAGTTGGCACTGCTGAAGCTAGCGCAGAGGTGCCACCCTGACAAACTGAATTACGTGGACAGAGTACTGGCACATACTGACAAGATTTGTGCTGATATACACCAGGCTAGGTAATTTATTAAATCATTTATTTGCCAATAGAGGTATGAGGAACAGGGCGTAAAGTTCACTCATGCTCTATAGAAAACGGAGGATCTTCCGACCAGACGGGTGTCGTGTCTGGTGGACTACTGCCCGGCGATCGATGTCAGGATGCGGATCCAATATTTTATAATATAAGTTAAGTATGTATATTGTTATAAAATTTTTCATTTATACATAAACTCACCAGCCCGCGAATTCGATCACGTAAAACTACAGTAATGACTCCACCGCGCGAGATTTAAAATATCTCGATAATAGGAAGGTCGTCTGGGTAAAAAATAAAAACAATTTAGTCCGTCAGTCAGACATACAAAAAATTAGACACGTATTTTTTGCTTTATAAAAAATGACGTGGATAAAGCCAAAAAGCGCATTAAAGTTGGAGAGTGGGGGCTGCCGACGTCACAACTAAGAATGAAATCTACATACGCGTGACGTCATGCCATTCTTTTGTTTACGTAAAAAAAATTAAATATCCGTCCAATGTTTTTTATTATACCTTTTTTTTATTTATTTTTTTCGTTTATAAAGTTTCACAATTGGTGATACTTTATTCACATTACAATCTAGCCTATTAGCTAATAAGTAATTTAAATATAACTTAAACTGCTAAGTAACTATAACATTAAGAAATCATCCAATAACGTCTTTCTTATTCACTATAAGTTAAGGGGAAGACACTTGATTCATGTGTTCTATAAAAAGTCACTGCACTAAACTAACTCAAAAGGTTTTACCCTTTTTAGTCTTCGCACTAATTCAGTGGTGTCAAGGAGTTGGATCGCCTCCACATTCACATGATGATGAAGTCTGTGTTCATGAGCTTCTGCATATGTTTGTATAACTGTGTTTACGACATCCATCTTGAGGTCCCGGTTTTATTATACCTGACGGACAAAAAAAGTTTTTTAGTCGTCATCTCTATTGCGCCCATCGTTGAATTTCGCAAAAACCAGTTTTTAACCAAATACAAATATCTCAAAAACTTTATATTATAAGAAGTTCCTAAAATACCGTTATAAAGAGTCATCTTAACAGACAACTATTTTTAATACTTTGTAGAAGGTTCTTAAAGAAAGAAAAATTTAGAATATTTCTCAGAAAATTGGAAAATTTCAAAAAAGTTAACGACTATTTTAACCTCGCGCGTTTGATGAATGTGAATTTAGCAGAGTAGGGTGGGTAGGTAGGTAGGTATGTAGTTGTAGGTATCGCAGGTAGGTATGCCGTAGATAAATACTTAGTGCTACCCGTGCGAAGCCAGGGCGGGCAGCTAGTATTTCATCAAACTAACATTACTCTTCAATTCCAGCGGCAAAACCCACTTAGAACACAACACAGCGGTCTTCAAAGAACTGATGAAGATTCTCAAACTACCCGCGGACCACTACAAGAACATTCTCACATTGATCAAGCTCCAGAACTACGCGCCGCTGATCAAACACTTGAACCATCCCGGAAGGATTATGATCGCTGTCCATCTGATCAATGATGTACTGGAGACTGACTGCTTGATCTCTACGCCTGAAGATGTAAGTCAAAACAACTTATCATCACGACTGTTTTCTTGAAGGGTTTGGCAGAGGTGTCCCTATAGTACACACACATTTCGCCAGTTATGTTTAAGTCCCATGTAATAGGGGGCGAGGCTATTGCTATCAACCGGGCACAAACCCAAACTTCGGGCTCCTAGTGCTGCTACTGTGAAAAGAAAAGATATTATAAATAATGTCAAAAAACATTAGGTTAGTAAGCTGGTTCTCGTTAAGGTAAAGTTTTGTAGTAGCTAAGCAAATACTTGAACTTGAAACATAATCGCTGTCCATCTGATCAATGATGTAAGTTTAACATTATTGTTAGTTTTAAACAGGGCTGAGTTTTTGAGTATGTTAGGGAGAAAATCTAAAGTATGAAAAATGGAGCATAACTTGCCAATGGAGTGATGAACTTGAGTTTTTTTTAATAAACATTAACTGTTTATTTGTTTATCCAGGAATCATGTTGATCTTTTTTAGTAAAGAAAAACCATTCTGTACTATTATTGTGCTAAGATTTAATGTCTTTATGACGTAAATCTAAGTTATTGGTATTATTTTCATGTTTTAAAATGATTTGCTATGAAATGTTTTTCAGTAATTTCTAACGCGATTAGTTTTTTTTTTTTTGCCAGCAATTATTTATGATTAACAAATAAGTTCTGTATAACAATACAGAATTTATTTGTTAATCATAAATATTTTATGTGATTAATCCAGGTGGAATCAGTACTTGCAATGCTGGACGTGCTTGTCAAAGACCAGCCTGACCAGCCGTCCGGAGAGCCTGATGTTGAAGACTTTATGGAGGAACAGGGCTTGCTGGCAAGGTATGTAGCTCTAAACTAATAATACTAAATAAAAAAGTTCAAGAGTAACCCTCTTGAACTTTTATTGGACGATATTGGTGTTTAGAGGTATGAGGAACAGAGTGTAAAATTCACTCGTCCTCCATAAAAAAGGGAAGACCGTCCGATCAGACGGGTGTTGCGTCTGGTGGGCAACTGCCCGACGATTCTCGCGTAGTCATCTCTGCGCCCCCGAAGGGATCGGTTTTGGGGCTTTTTGACCCCGAGGAATTTTTCTCTGCCCGACTATTGCTGTCGGGACGTTGTACATATGTCAGTCGCGCGGTAAATTCTGCTTGCGCGATGCAGGATTTTGTGTGACATCAGTGTGATGCATAGTTCGCATATGGCAATGTATGATGCTGTCAGGTTTTAGGGCAGTTTCAATTTAGCTCACTATAGAAAGAAGAAAAAAGAAGGAAAATATTTTTTTTGTACAGACTAAAAGGCACACAACTTATTCTGCGAAATAAATACAAAAAAAATGTATTACATTATAGACATAAAAAAATAGCAGGAATGTGTGCCTCATGGCTGCGCCAAATAGGCTCAGTTCACCAAAAATGCTAGAATTCTAGTGCCTGGCGTTGGTTTTCAACTGGACCTGAAGTTAGGAGGTGTCCGATGTAAAAATCAGAAGATCTATTCTCGTACATAAAATACGTTCTAATTCAAGTTGTAATCTCATCTCCGACTATCAATTAGTGATGTACCGGCTAGTCGGTTAATTTTTTACTCGTATATTAATACGAGTAAAAAATTAACCGACTAGCCGGCTTTAAATTAAAATGTCTCCAAATCTTCGACATGACGCAAACAATTTCAATAAGGTAGTTTCACTACTAATAAAATAATATATACACTGTGTTAGCTACGTAATTCAACTTTGTTTTAAATTAAAACATCAAGAAACGCCGGTTCGCACGTAAACAAAGATAGAAAAATGCAATGTAAAAAAAACATGTCCCGACAAGTCCGCCTGGTCGCCGGGCGCCGCGCTTGGCACCTACGAGTCTAAAGCGTAGTCACGAACATTGCCGATGTCACCCGAACTCAACCGAAAGCAATGATCGGCTTCGCCGACTAGTCGTCTAGTCGGCTCATCTCTACTATCAATGTCAGAAACTTCTCGCCCCGATTATGCTAACTAACTCCAATGGAGGTGTTCAAAGTGACGCGAATAGTCTCGTCACTTTCTAAGGCCGCATTCTATTTAAAAGTGATCGCCGCACGTATAAGCGATCGGTCACATGCATATGTCACGTTTTGTTCGGAAAACCGGATAGCGCCCTCTGTCGGCGCGACCACGTGTTGAGATTCACCGAACAAAAAGTTCGAACAATCGTGTATTCGCGAGAAAATCGCTTTTAAAACAACAGACGCACGCAGGCGCGCCCGTATCCCGCGCAGGATTCGCTTCGTGGAGTTAAAGCTTCAATCTTTGTCCCTTTTTTCCAGACTAATCCACCACTTCAAATCGGACTCAGCGGACCGTCAGTACCTCATTCTGTCGGGCGCGCGCAAAGCGCTGCAGGCGGGCGGAGCCGCGCGCATACAGCACACCTTCCCGCCGATACTGTTCCACGCCTACAGCCTCGCGCACACATACAAGGAGCGAGAGGATACGGTAACATGCTCACATACAGCACACCTTCCCACCGATACTGTTCCACGCCTACAGCCTCGCGCACACATACAAGGAGCGAGAGGATACGGTAACATGCTCACATACAGCACACCTTCCCACCGATACTGTTCCACGCCTACAGCCTCGCGCACACATACAAGGAGCGAAAGGATACGGTAACATGCTCACATACAGCACACCTTCCCGCCGATACTGTTCCACGCCTACAGCCTCGCGCACACATACAAGGAGCGAGAGGATACGGTAACATGCTCACATACAGCACACCTTCCCACCGATACTGTTCCACGCCTACAGCCTCGCGCACACATACAAGGAGCGAAAGGATACGGTAACATGCTCACATACAGCACACCTTCCCACCGATACTGTTCCACGCCTACAGCCTCGCGCACACATACAAGGAGCGAGAGGATACGGTAACATGCTCACATACAGCACACCTTCCCACCGATACTGTTCCACGCCTACAGCCTCGCGCACACATACAAGGAGCGAGAGGATACGGTAACATGCTCACATACAGCACACCTTCCCACCGATACTGTTCCACGCCTACAGCCTCGCGGCCACATACAAGGAGCGAGAGGATACGGTAACATGCTCACATACAGCACACCTTCCCACCGATACTGTTCCACGCCTACAGCCTCGCGCACACATACAAGGAGCGAGAGGATACGGTAACATGCTCACATACAGCACACCTTCCCGTCGATACTGTTCCACGACTACAGCCTCGCGTACACATACAAGGAGCGAGAGGATACGGTAACATGCTCACATACAGCACACCTTCCCGCCGATACTGTTCCACGCCTACAGCCTCGCGCACACATACAAGGAGCGAGAGGATACGGTAACATGCTCACATACAGCACACCTTCCCGCCGATACTGTTCCACGACTACAGCCTCGCGTACACATACAAGGAGCGAGAGGATACGGTAACATGCTCACATACAGCACACCTTCCCGCCGATACTGTTCCACGCCTACAGCCTCGCGCACACATACAAGGAGCGAGAGGATACGTTATTATAGATAAAAAATTGTTAATACATAAACGTCAAAAAAACATTAAAAAAAAACAACCAATACCATTCCGGTTTGTCTACAGAATTTGCCTAACAAAGCATCATGCGCACGCGCAAGTATTTTTCTTTTCTACTTACTTTGTCGTTTGCTTTTATTACAAATTAAATCGATACAAGGTTTAGGAGAAGTAATGTCAGTGATAATAATGATTATAGTTGAGTTACCTTAGTATTTTGATAAAAATATCTTTATTTCATTTCAGGACGACATGTGGGAGAAGAAGTGTCAGAAAATATTCCAGTTCTGTCATCAAACTATCAGCATGCTGGTCAAAGCTGAACTAGCCGAGTTGCCTTTGAGGTAAAAAAATATTTTATACCTATTTATTTAGACCATCCTAACTAATATTATAAATGCAAAAGTGAGTTTGTTTGTTACGCTTTCACGCTAAACCGGCTGAACGGATTTGGATGAAATTTGGCACATGGGAAGACCATAACCTGGATTAGGACATATAATACTTTTTATCCCGATATTTTTACGGGATCAAGACTTTTGCGGGTGAAACCCGAGGGGTGCAGGTAGTATACTAAAATAAATTTATAAAATTGCTACCAGATGAATAAAAAATTACAAAACGGCCCCTATGTCCTCCAGGTCAGGGTCTACCCATGTGCCAAATTCCATCGCAATACGTTCAGCCGTTTTAGCGTGAAAGCGTAACAAACTCACTTTAGCATTTATAATGTTAATATTATGCTTATCTAGACATCTCAACTGTCATACGAATTAATTATAATTATTTTTGCAGATTATACCTCCAAGGAGCGCTCGCAATAAGTGAGATAGGCTTCGCCAACCACGAGACGATAGCGTACGAGTTCCTCTCACAAGCGTTCTCGCTGTACGAGGACGAGATATCGGACAGCAAGGCTCAGCTGGCGGCCATTACCTTGATCATCGCTACCTTTGAACAGATCAACTGCTTCGGTAAGTAGTTAACGAATGGGCATAGATTGTAACAGTTATAATGAAAATCATGTCATTTCGTTTAAGCCCCGACGTTTTACACGTTTACCGTTCGTTGGTTTGACATTGACGCGCGCTTTGCGTCACTTTTGATGTTTTTCAGAATTTTTCGGTGTTGCCTATCATTTTTTGATAATTGTACTTCTATTTGACGAGAATATCCGTCAGGCCATAGAGAGAAACAGCCCACAGACGATTAGTCATTATTTAGCAGTAAAAATAGTGATTTAAGCCGCGTGTACAAGCCGTGTACCGATGGACACGATGGGGCTTGACGGAAGTGTTCTTGGCGTATGCCGTGTGCAAATGTACACGGTGGGGTCTTTATCGGTTAAAATAGGTTGGTGGGTTTTACGCGCATAAGTTTCGATCTCGTGGGAATAGCGGGATAAAAATCGCGAAAAAGAAACAGCTGTCCCATACATTTAGAACAGTAGGTATTAAACTGTACCATGGAACACCAGATTTTTTTTCTTCAATTGCAAAGTTGGTCCCATATTAAAAGTTATTCATTTCGATGGTTTAAAGCACCTCTTAAAGTTTCTTAAGTAATTATTTTATTCACGATATTTAATACAATAGAAGTAGTTTATAAAGATCGAAAGGCACGCGTCTGTATTGTGGGGTACGGGACAACACAGTATCGCGGCGTGTGCAACTTCAAGCGAATACAAAATGTGTGCGTCAGCGTTCCTCTACACTCTCATCTCACCTTTACTCAAAATACAACTCTAAATCCACTAACACAATGTCTAATTCCCCGTATCACATCCACAGGTGCCGAAAACGCAGAACCTATGCGTACACAATGCGCTCTAGCGGCTAGCAAGTTACTGAAGAAACCAGACCAGAGTCGCGCCGTCGCGTTGTGCGCACATCTGTTCTGGAAAGCTGCTAAAGATGGCAAGCAGGTATGTAACTTATTGACTATTATGAAAAAACTTGGTTTTATTGAATGGCATGTATTAAATCGTCACTCGGAGGAGCTCGTGGCTAAGTAATAACAAGACGAACGGGTCGATCCATCAGGTTAAGCTACGCTTGGCGGGGTTGGTCAGTGGATGGGTGACCATCTTCACATACCGAGACTCCTCTGTGCCTCGGAAAGTACGTTAAGCCGTTGGTCCCGGCTGTCATTCGTGGATCTTTGACAGTCGTTACGAGTCATCAGAAGCCCGAAAGTCTGACACCAATCTTACTGTTGCTTACTGTTTATACTTGTTTTATTAAAAAAAAATTAGTTAAAACTAAACGAACCGATTCATTTATTTTTCATTTATGGTTCATGTTAGCAGAACGTTTTAAGTACTTCATAATTATATTTATCTCGAAGATAAATGAAATAACCCTACTTCCAAAAATATTTTTTAAGCAATATAGCATCTGGATTCGCGAAGTTTCACATTTGTGAACACTTTCATTACAGCAGTAAAAAAAAGTTTTCACGTTCTATTTTAAAGCAATTGATTCAATGATTATCAAGTCATTAACACAGTAAAATATCCTGATTTTCATCTTTTATAAGCTAAGCATGAACTAAATTCTTACATAATCATGATCTAAAATTGTTTCGCAACCTTTAAATTTTATCATTTTATTTTATTATATTTCGTTTTAATATAAAAGAGCATCTAAGGGCCTTACCGACTATAACTACTTCATATTGCCGGAAAGCTTCACGATATTTTACAGAAAACTCGAGGCTCCACAGTCTCAATGCTCATACAGTAACTTGCAGCTCCGCAGCTCAGATATCAGAGGCGGCAGCGCGATGTCATCGTTATGGTGTGAGTGAAGTCAGCGAATCACCGATCAACGGTTTCCAAATGATCGCCAATAGCTCCAACATTGATCATGAAAAAAAAAAAAAACGAAATACATCTCATTAGTAAGCTGTTTTAAAAGGCCAGTGAACGATCCCACTTCTGATGTTAGAAAATACGGTGGGCACTATAAGTATATGTATAGATATTACCCAAATAGCAACATTTGAATGTCAGAATGACTACTGATTATTAATTACTTATGAATGTTCTTATGAATAAGTTGTGTAGGGAATGGTTTTCATAAAATAAGCACAGAAAGACAAGACTAGATATTTATTCAATTAGACTTGTCAGTATTTAATCAGAAAGCTAGTTGTCCGTTCCAAAACTAGGTCTTCACGGAGAAGAAGGACAAGAAACTCCATGGAAACAATATTACAGTATTCTATCAACACAATTCTTATATTTCCATAAATTATCGTCTATTGTTAACAGTTTATTCTATTTCTTGGATTCAGAATAATAGCAACATTATAAATATAGCAATATTGGCAATAATACACCAACATAATCATAATAAGCAATAATTACAGTATAATATCAAATTACTTAACTTACGTGACACCTGATCGGTATATTCCACACACTAACAGCACTATAACCAACCAACTGAACATTTACTGAGTAACTGACTATTCCATCACTTGATTCGGTCCGCACAGCTCAAAAGCCAAATAGAAACTGACTTCCCACCGAAAGCGGGTCTTTTATAACATCGATTCTTGTAAACAAGGTCACCCCACCTTGTTTGAAACGTAACAATCGTTTGAAACAGTTTGTTATATTAAAATAACAATATAAAATCTAAGATATACTAAATGTCTCATTAAATATTACTCGGTAATTAATAGACATAATATCTAAATGAATTTTACAAGATAAGTTAATTTTTAGGTAAACACAATACGTAGTCAAATGAGCTACTTCTACATTGGTCTCAAGCTTCGTAAGTGTGACAGATGTCACTATACAACAACCAATATTTTAATATTATAATAACCTCAAAATAGTTTTTTTTTTCTTCGTGGGTAGTGGTGAAAGATACAAGTGCTTCTGTTTGTGTTACGAATTTTTTCGATTTAAGTTAATTTTACAAGTGTGAACTTCAATCGAAACTATTCTTTGTGTTTGTAGTTTGGTCTAAGGTTTGTTTTAACCCTAATTTTATTGTTTTTTAAAGATTTTATCCAATATCCATAATGGATAACAAAAAACCCCCTGACCCTCCTGATCCCTTTGAATACACTCCGATATTAACGGTTTCTCTCCCTGATGACAATGTACTAGAAAATGCAATGGATTCCGAATCGGCAAGTAGAAAAAGATTAGCTACCTCTCCTCTCCCTAATCCTCCTAAGTTATTAAAAAAAGAATTTGGAAGACAATCTTACACGTTAAGGGATAACCCACCGTATGTTGTTCATGTATCTTTGAAGGATGGCCAGACACCAGGTACTGTACTGCACCCGGTTAAATTTGGAATGTTTTTAACCAAAAATAATTACAGCAACATTCTCCTTGGTAGTGTAAAACGCCTTGGAAGGAACCGAGTGTCAGTAGAGTTTAAGTCGCACCAGGATGCAAATAGCTTCTTGATTAGTAAAACACTAGTACAAAACAACTTTGTGGCTACAATTCCTCAATATAATATAACTCGTTTGGGTCTCGTTAGAGACATACCAAATGAATGGACGGAAGATGAAGTCATTGAGAATGTCAAGGTTCCTGCTGGATGCGGACCCGTTATAAAGGCAAGGAGAATGAACCGAAAGGTGAGTTCTCTGGGTGTTACAGAGTGGAAACCCACTCAAACTGTAGTTCTCACTTTCGATGGTCAAATTTTACCAAAGCGGGTCTTTTGTTTTTATTCTGCACTTTCGGTCGAGTCATATATGTACCCGACTATTCAATGTTTTAACTGTTGTCGTTTCGGTCACACGCGGACAGTATGTCGATCGCAACCCCGCTGCTTCAAATGTAGTCAGGACCACCCAGGAGATGGATGCCAAGTTTCCGCTGACTGTGCCATTTGCGTATCTTGTTCTGGCAATCATTATGCCAATGATAAGGCTTGCCCTGAACTGGGTCGGCAGAAGGGCATAAAAGCCCTCATGGCCGAGAAATCTGTTTCGTATGCGGAAGCAAGTCAGGTTTTTCCTCCAGTCTCACGATCATATGCCGAAGTGTCAAGAGTATCTTCAAAACCCAAACCAACAACCAGTTCGCCTCAATACCCCAGTCCAGCTCCCCAAACACCAAAATCATACCGTAAAACGGTCTTTCTCAAACCTAAATCCCATGCCCCTCTTTCACCTAGCTACGATAGGCAGGCTCATCAAGCCCTTACTCAGGAGTACTCCTTCTCTCCTTCCCAAAACGGTTGTGCCTTCCCTAGAGAAGGTGCTAGTACTCCTGATAAGCCCGAACATATACTAAACATTATAGCCAATATGCTAATAACTGTATTAGCTAACCCTGCACAATCTCTACCTGACCACGTTGCCAATAAGCTGTCCTCAATAGTACATTATATAAATAATGTTCCATCCCCTGACATTCCTGCAATGGAACGTGAGGAGTATTACTCCCAGGAAACCTGACCTACTCTTTTTAATTAATAAATTTAAACCATCAGTCTGCGGCATCGCTGAGACGTGGCTTCGTTCTGAAAGCAATTTCAGGATCCCGTGTTTCAGTGGTGTTCGCCATGACAGAACAGATGGATATGGAGGATGTGCTTTGTTCATCAATAACAAAGTATCATTCTCCCAGATCCCTCTACCCTTTGTTGGCGACAACATAAATGTTGTTGCTGTTAAGGTTGAGGGTATAAATATTTTTTCTTTTTATATTGCACACACTCGTTTTGAAGATATTGTTTTAATTAAAAATTTACTAAGTAATGTAAGCGGTCCATTACTTGTCATGGGAGATTTTAATTGTCATCACTACCGGTGGGGATCGGATTCTTGCGACAATACTGGTGTAGGCCTAGTGGATATGTTGGATGATCTGGACCTGTGTATTATTAATGATGGCAGTGCCACACGTAGGTCTGGATTAGGGCAAAATAACAGTTGTGTCGATCTGACATTTTGTTCATCCAGCATAGCCAGCCTTTTTATTTGGAAGCGTTTGAATATGACCTATGGGAGTGATCACTATCCCATCACAGTCGAAATTCCCTCTAAATCTGTTCCTGATAAAACCTCCCCTCCCCTACTAAAGTACCAACTTAACTCAGTGGATTGGGATCTTTATTCTAAAATTTTAGATCTACGTATCTCCTCCCTCCCATCCATCAATGCTGAGAATGCTCAAGAATGTTTTGCGTCTTTTTCCAACACCATATCCGCTACAGCTGATGATTGCTTCCCCCCTAAAAAATCACCTACAGGTAAAATCCCTTCTCCGCCTTGGTGGGATAGGGAATGCACGGCCATGGTCAGGGCCAGGAATGAGGCGGAAGAGACTTTTAACCTTGAAATGAACCTGGATAACCTTCTCGCCTTCAATAAAATATTGGCTAAGTCCAGGAAATTAAATAGAAAAAAGAAAAGAGCAGGCTGGGTATCGTTTTGTAGTTCCCTGAGTCCATCCACCCCAGCGTCTGTGGTGTGGCAGAGAGTGAAAAGTTTTAGAAACAGTTTAAAACCGTCTCCCACGAACATCTTATCTGAAGACTTGGGGTCCCAGTTTTTCACTAAAGTCGCCCCAGTCTATGTTCCTGGTGTAGACGAAATACAGTTTGTTGGCTCTGTAACTTCAAATGACCCTCTTGATAAGCCATTTTCCCTCGACGAACTTAAAACGGTTCTTAATTATGTTAAGGATTCTGCACCTGGCGTGGATGGATTCCCTTACTCTTTCATTGCAAAAGCTGGTGTAAAATGCCACCAATATTACCTGGACTTGGTCAATTTTTGTTTCATCTCTGGGTATATTCCTCCAGCCTGGAAGGTTCAAGTGGTTATTCCTCTATTAAAACCTGGCAAGGATCCTAGTGATCATTGCTCTTATCGACCAATTGCTTTATCGTCAATTCTTATTAAACTTCTTGAACATCTAATTAAAAACCGTCTTGAATGGTTAGTTGAACATAGAAAACTGCTACCAACGACTCAATTCGGCTTAAGGAAAAGTCTGGGTACAACTGATAGTGTGGGTATCCTCACATCCGAGATCCGACTGGCCCTTAGTAGAGATGAGTCTGTGGTAGCCGTTTTCCTAGATATATCAGCTGCTTATGATTCTGTCCTCCTCCCCGTTCTCAGGCAAAAGCTGCATGACCTGAGAATACCGGTTAGGATTATTCAGATCATCTGCACCATTCTTTCAAGCCGCACTCTTCAGCTGAGGATTCCAGGGGAAAACTCTGAGCAGAGGGTGACCTGGCGAGGCTTACCTCAGGGATCCGTAATTAGTCCAATATTATATAATATTTACACTTCAGATCTCCCTTCATGCTTGAATTATAATTGTAAAATCCTTCAATATGCTGACGATATTGCATTATTGGTCTCTGGCAGTTCCATAGAGGATGCCGCTCTATCTTTGAATGTCTCTTTATCTTCATTAAACCAATGGCTACTCGATCACGGGTTGTCTTTGAGCGCTCCTAAGAGTACGGCAGTTATTTTTACTCGTAGACGTCTTGTCCCCCAGGTACATATTAACATAGATGGTCAAGATATCCCGATCAAAGAAAAGGCCAGGTTTCTGGGAGTTACCCTGGACTCCAAAATGTCGGGTGTGGATCACATCAACAATGTTGCTAAAAAATGTGAACGCTCAGTATCAGTCCTAAAGGCTTTATCTGGAGTCTGGTGGGGAGCTCACCCATACACTCTGAAATTAGTGTACAATGCTCTGGTCAGAAGTGTGATGGACTATTGCTGCTTCTTACTTGAGCCCTGTAATAAAGAGGCGCTTCGTAAACTGGACGCCATTCAAGCCAAATGCCTTAGGATTGTTGTAGGAGCAATGAAATCCTCACCTATAAATGCCCTCCAGGTAGAATGTGCAGAGCCTCCCCTTAACCTTCGAAGACAATACCTAGCAGATCGCTTCCTGTCAAAAGTTTTCGCCCTTTCGTCCCATCCCTTACTTCCCATTTTAGAACAAATCCACCAATCTTTAGAAATATCACCTTATTGGAAACATAAGTCGTTTCCCCCGCTGATGAATAGGTATAGAGAACTTAAAAACCTCTCCTCACCTGTTTGTCAGTATCCCACCCTACCAGTATTTTCTTCCGCATACGAGGTAGTCCACTTTAGACCAAAAGTCGTTCTGGAGCTTGGTATTTCAAAGAGTTCCGAGGACGTGAAAGGTGACTTTGATCGGGCCATTGAGAGGTACTGGAAGGGTTGGAATTTATTCTACTCAGATGCGTCTAAATTAACCCCAACAGGATGCACAGGAATTGCAACATACTTCCAGAATTCCAGAATTGCCCTTCTCTTCCAGTGCCCTCCAGAGGTTTCAGTATTTACTGGGGAATGTATTGGCATTTTAGAAGCAATTAATTTCATTAAAACTCATAACATTCAAAATTCAGTAATATTTTCAGATTCTCGTAGCAGCATTCAGGCAATAAGTCAAAATCAATTAAAATCAAAACTTCATAGTAAAATTATTATAGATATTCAAAATTTGCTCTTCATTTGCTCTAACAACGGTTTGAACATTGAAATAGCTTGGGTTCCCAGTCACTCGGGGATAGGTGGCAACGAGTGCGCCGACTCGCTGGCTAAATTTGCAACATCCAACCCTGTTGACCAAAAACATTATGTCGTCCATAGTTACGACTTACGGACTGACACCAAACTTAAAATGCATAACTCGTGGTCAGCAGGGTGGCAAGTAAGTTCAAAGCAGAAGGGGGCGTACTACGCCAGTATCCAACCCGACATCCAGCGGAAACCTTGGTTTTTTAAATGCACTAAATTATCTAAAAGAACTGTTTCATCCTTGTGTAGACTGAGACTCGGTCACTGCTGCAGTCCAGTATTTCTTCGTAAGATTCGTGTTCGTGACAGCTCCTTGTGCGAATGCGGACTTGATGAGGGTACTCTGGACCACATCTTTTTTTCATGTCCTTCAAATTCACAATCTTTTGACTTGTACCTTAAGCTCCCCAAAATTAAAATCACCCTTCCTACTAACTTCCATTCCCTCTTGACTAACTTTTCCCCTAAATTGATCCAAGTCTTAGCAAAATTTTTAAATGACAATGATATTAAAATGTAGTCTGGTGTGTAATTTAGAATCATTTTAATTTGTAAATATCTGTGTCGTTTTTTAGTAGAGTAATAACTAACAAACAAAAAAAAAAAAAAAATTAACAACTAACAAAACTTGTCTCGTCCTTACAGCTAATAACACTAACTACACACATCAAAAGTGTCTAGGGATCAAGCATTTTTATGCGGATTTCTTGAGATTGAGATGTGGCTTTGTAATAAATTTATGATTTTATAAATTTATATGGATCCTTTTTGGTGCATTTCATAATTTGAATCAGGAACTGTGAATCAAATTCGAGTAAAAGATGAAAATCAGCTGTCAATATTTTCCCTATAAAAACATACAACGCATTGAAGACATTATTAGTGCTACTGTTTCCCTACTACTGATTAAAACCAACGTTATTATGGAGCAGCGACGTCATTTAAGCAGGGAAGAAATGCTCAGAGCCGTGGGAATGATAGAAGCTGGTTCCCGGCAACGTACTGTGGCTTTAGCTCTGAATACAAGTCAGAGTGTTATCAGTCGACTTTGGACACGTTACCGAAGCACTGGTACCGTGGCTGAGCGCCATGGAGGACGGTATCGCTGCACCACACGGAGACAAGACCGATACATTCAAATCTTAGCTCGAAGAGCTCCAACAATAACCGCCATGATGTTAGCCGTGAGGCTTCATCACTCTTCAGGGAACTTAATTAGCGACCAAACAGTCAGAAACCGCTTGCATGAAGTGAACCTTCATTCCCGAAGACCGCTACGGGTACCACCTATAGCAATGCACAATCGTAGGATTCGATATCAATGGGCTCTTGAACACAGAAATTGGGCAGAAGAACAATGGCGTTTCGTGTGCTTTTCTGATGAGTCTCGTTTTGGTATGAGACCGGATACAAGACGTATACGACACTGGAGAACCCCTGGACGCCAACAGCGATTAAAATCCTGCCAGGAAGTCCATCCTTATAGTGGTGGAACCATCATGGTATGGGCGGGTATTTGGATCGGCGGAAGAACTGAGTTGATTTGGATCAGAGGCAACCTCAACGCTCAAATTTATGCTGAGACGATTGTATCAGACGTCATCGTTCCTCTACAAGTGCAAATCGGTCCCTTATTTCAGTTAATGCATGATAATGCACGACCGCACACCGCAAGAGTTGTAAGACAGACTCTCGCCGCAGCTAACATCAATGTCCTGCCCTGGCCTGCTCAGTCGCCAGACTTGAACCCGATTGAGCATGCATGGGATATGCTACAGAGAAGAGCTCTGCCGAATATGGAGGGTATCCAGTCGCAAGAAGACCTTTTTTTGTTGTTGCAACGAACATGGGCGGCCATTCCACAGCGTGATTTGGATGAACTCATTTTGAGTATGCCAAACCGATGTTCTTGTGTTGTTAGTGTTCGCGGTAGAAACACGGATTATTAATTGTTTAAGTTACCCAATAAAATTTTAAAGAAAACTGTTATTTCAGTCTTTTTTTCGAACTTTAATGTTAGTGGTTCAAATGTCAAAAATCCCTTTATTAGGAAAATGGCAAATTTCTTTATTAATGCAAAGGTGACTTGGTTTATCGTTACTGTGACAAACGAAAACACTTTATTTGATGAATCCTTAAAGAAAATTTTAATTAATATCAATCAGGAGAAAAGTTATTGCAAAAATATATGTTGATCCCTAGACACTTTTGATGTGTGTATTAACAACTACCACGAAGTCACGAAGTGCAAAGTTCGACGGTCCATCTTGCTGTGCTGCCGTCACTACATGACACTGGCAGAATAGTCGACATCGGCTCAGTTGCCAAAACGGAAAAAAAAAAAAAAAAAAAAACCTCAAAATAAACTATCTAACACATGCGTATCAACAGACAATGTTGACGGATGATTCACAACTGTGTACAGCTATTACTACACACATCGGTACATTTGTTTATCGCCGTACGCCATTCGGATTATCTTGCATTCCGGAAAAATTTCAAAAATTAATGGAGGAGACATTGCGCGGCGTGCGTGGCACGGTTAGCCGCATATGATTTTACTATAAAATATAATTATAACCTCAAAGCAAAATGGACCAGCGGACGCGTTGTCTCGTTTACCGTTAGCACAGGAGCACCGTCCCACCGAATCAATGAGTTATGTTAACTTAGTACGTCAATGTATGCCGGTAAGGAAACTAATAAAGATGCCTTGTTATCGCGAATATTGGGGTTTGTAAAATTTGGATGGCCATCCGTACCTAGTTGCGATGAAGAAAAACCGTATTTTGCACGAAAAAGCGATATTACAATGGATTTTGGTTGTTTAATTTATAAATATCGAATTATAATACCAAAACCACTACAAACTGAAATTCTAGAAGAACTTCATCAAGGTCGTTTAGGAGTTAGAAAAATGAAAAGCTTAGCACGCAATTATGTTTACTGGCCTACTTTAGATTTTGACCTTGAAGTAATGTGTCGTTCGTGTGAGCCGTGCCGTATGGTGCGGGATGCAGCGCCGAGTGCTGACCTACATCCGTGGGAATTTCCTTTGTTTCCATGGCAACGCTTACATGCAGATTTTGCGGAGTATTCGGGAAGAAAATATCTTAATAAAGTCGACGCACATTCAAAGTGGATTGAGGCACTTCCTATGGGTCGTACGGATGCTCAGTCAACAATCACAGCTTTAATTACGGTTTTTAGTAGGTTTGGTTTACCTTCGCAACTCGTTACGGATAACGGACCACCATTCCAATCAATAGAATTTGAAAATTATTGTAACAATAATTGTATTGCACATGTGACAACGGCGCCTTATAGGCCACAGGGTAATGGCGCCGCTGAAAATGCGGTAAAGACTGTAAAAAAAGCAATAAAAAGAGCAGTTCTTAGTGGCGAAAATGTGTTACAAGCATTGAATACATTTTTATTCAATTACCGCAATTGTGAGCATGCAACTACGGGCGTGCCACCGGCAGTATTGCTAACCGGGCGTCGGATGCGGACACGACTGGATGCGTTACGGCCAGACGTCGCGCAAGTGGCGCGCGCGGCGCAGCAACGTCAGGTAGCTCATGCAGGAGGCACGCCCCAGCCCCCTATCCGTGTAGGAGAACCGGTACTCGCACGCGATTACACCAAGAATCAAAATAAATGGTCCACGGGAACAGTATCTAAAACTACGGGACCGGTGTCGTACCGCATTGACATGGGAAACGGTGTCCAGTGGCCAAATAATTCCAGTTGGGGACAAGTCGCGGTTATCACTATCGCGAGCGAGCAGCGGTACTAAAAAGGGGAAGAGTAATGATCATGATGATGATGCTTTTGAGGATGCATCAGAGGCATCCAGTGAGCTGGAGACGGAGGCGGGTAGCGCGGGCCCGTCGAGCCCGGCCGCACCTGCGGCGCCGCGCTCCCCGCCGCCGCCGCCGGGGGCTTCGGCCCGAGCAATACGTGCGCACGTGCGCGCCTTTAATAAAGACAATAATGTGTCTAACTCTAAATAATTGTAATTTGGTTTTTGTTTTTAATATACCTTGTTATGGTCATTTTTGTTAGTTATTAGTTCTTAATCTTAAGGGGGAAAAGTGTAAGGTATTGTGTCTACTTTTGTGTTTAGCAATGTGGGTATGCGCAAATATGAATAAACCAGTCATTGCAGCTATCCATCTCCGTGTTAATTGACGTCCCAATTATGAACAACTTTTACTATGGGACCAAAGCTGAAATCGCGAAAAAAACAATCAGCTGTTCCCTACATTTACGTTCGCATATCTCGTCAAAATATATGGAACAGCTGATTTTTGTTCGCGATTTCATCTTTGGTGCTATAGTAAAAGTTGTTCATAATTATGAGTACAATGACCCCTTAAGAGGTTGTTGGTGTTTTATCAATAACCCTGTATATTTGTTTTGTATTAACTTCTATTTTAAAGCTTTCGTGTTTCTGTACAATAAAACTATTTTTTTTTCTAACTTTAATTATTGCTGTTATTTATTATAACATTTTTTTTTCCCCAGTGGCCTCTAAACGACGCCTCTCGCGCCCTCGACTGCCTCAAGAAGGCGGCGCGCGTGGCGCAGCAGTGCATGGACGGAGGGGTGCAGGCGCAGCTGCTGGGCGAGCTGCTGGGCCGGTACGCGCTGCTGCGCGAGCGGGGCAACGATAGTCTCACTACCAACCTCATCGATGCGGTAAGTACCTCTAAATGCCTTCTATAGGGCCAAATTCAATTAGTTAGCAAAACTTCGCAGACATGATGATGGATGAAACAAAAAAAAAAATGATATAGTTTTTTTTGAGGACTAACGACGCTAATGTCTATTTATAACCTTGTTTCCAATTGATGTTATTACCACTCAAACAAACATCAACTTTATGACAGTGTAAATAAAGTTGATTTTAGACTAGACGAGTACTGTTGAAAAAGTCATAAATAATATGGTAAGGTGATATACCTTGCAGCATCGCAGTGCAGCTTTCTCTCGATTGCCGAGCATTGAAACATATACCGTATTTCGATTGGATAAGTATCAAATTCAATCAATAAATTGAAAATCCTCTGCCGTCCCGTACGCCAATCTGCGCTGGCCATTAGGGTTATAAGTTCTATATCCATCAATCATCACATGTTTATGCTTACCTTTTTCAACAGACGATAATATAATAGTTCTTTTACGAAATCCACAAAAACAAAAGGTCTATCACGAGAACCAATTACCAAGATTCACCTTCCTACTATAAAAAAAAAAACTACTAAATGTTTCACAATATTATGACATACTTTCTCGTCTAAACCAGGTAATCCAAAAAATCCGTGAAGAGCTAGCCAACCTAGACCAGTCTGAGGAGGTGGAACAGATCACCAAGCACTTCCACAATACTCTGCAGCATCTCAAGAATAGGATGGAGACTCCAGACCCTGATGGATTAGGATATGAGGGACTTACTCTGGCTTAACTAAAAATGGTGTAACGAGTGGTTTTTGTGGTATTTGATGAAGCAGTCATTCTGGCATCATAGGATAAGGTTTTGAATAAATTTAAATTGCTTTGAATTTTCTGAAGTCAAAGTCAAATAATTTATTTCAAAGGCACTTTTGAACGTAAAAATTTACAAAATATTGTATTGATTCTAGTCGCCCCTTTCAAAAGGTAGTTTTCGTATGGAGAAGAATGGGCAAGAAACTCCATCTCCGTTACTCTTTTAAAATGTTTTACAATATTTTGTATAAGTACATGCCAGAACATCAAGTGACTACAATCTGTCAAATTTCTTTAATATTTTTTAACTTTATCGCTAAAGAATAAGGTTCAACGTCGATGGTTAAATTTGAAAGATTGGAGTAGGTTGATGTGCTAGCGTCTAGCGTCTGTACGTTAGTTTTAAAATTATATGTGAAGACGATGCAAATTGACATTAATTTGATGAATTAATGATGTGTTCAATTCAAATTAACTTATTCGAATTCGATTCAGAATTAAATTTTGCGATCAAACGTTTATTGCGCGACTAGCATAGATACAAAGTCCCGACGTCAATCGTTGGGCAGTTGCCGACCAGACACAACACCCGGCTGGTCGGAGGATCCTCCCTTTTCATCATAGAGGATTATAGAGGATGAGACACTTTCTACCCTGTTCCTCATACCTTTATAAATCTAATATACAGTTATGTTTTTCGTTGCATAATCGCAACATTTGGGCCTTTCTCAGATATCACAAAAACTACTCAAACAAAATCACTGATTATTGTTAATTATAAAATAAAGTTAACATTGGTAATACTGCCAATGGTCGGTAAATGGAATGTTTTTTACTACATTCCGATTATTTTAAAATAATCTCACGTTGTAAAATTAAGTGTAAATAAGTTAAGAATATTATTATAAAGTATTTTAATATTTAAGTTATACGTAAATAATGCAAGTTTTATATAAGCAATATTATATTTCGTGTTATTTTTATGTTGGTTTTGTTTCCTATGGCCTAGTTTCGTGATGGCCCCGTGGTTAAAGCCAGGGGGTCTACTCCCTAAGTCCGTCAACGAAAAGACGGGCCCGTCCGATAGTAGTCTGAAACGATGGCGTGTACCCTACTCTCTATTGATTTCGGATTCATGAGCTTCGAACGGAATCATAGACAATATTTGTGTGCGAATGATACATGACGGTAGAGTTGCGCTATTTTACCGGTCGATTACCGGTTTACTTATTTTGTGGTTTTCATGCTTACTATACCAAAACTAGTATTGTTATCGTCAGAAAACTACCACATTTTCAATAATTTAGTTTTTATTACGTGTTTAGTTGAACAATTGAATTATTTTTGCCATTTTATGTCCGGATGGTGGCTGGCCTCACATGCACGAAGTTGTGGGTTCCAAATCCGGGCAAGTACCATTGCTACCGTGGCTACCGTGCTGGAGCGGTGCTGTTATAATGGGCGATGACCTTAAACCTTCTTCTTGAATCACTCTATCTATTAAAAAAAACCGCATCAAAATCCGTTGCGTAGTTTTAAAGATCTAAGCATACTCGTACATAGGGACAGACAGCGGGAAGCGACTTTGTTTTTTACTATATAGTGATAGTGATTGATCACATCAGTTCTCAAGTTTTCCTCACTTTTGGGATCATTGCGCAATGTTGTTCATTGCGTTCCTCATAAAGCGCGCCAGACCCATCAATTTACATTATATCAATGGCCAGACCATTTACAACTCGTTAGTGAAGCCACATCTGATTTACCTCATTGAAATCTGGGGCAGCGCACCAAAAACTAATCTAAAGGAACTACAGATAGCTCAAAATAAAATGATTAAACTGCTATTCCACTACTATAATAATTACCGTACACCTGCAATTAAAATTTACAGGGAAACAAAACGGACTGTAAAAAAAGGTTTGTTTAAATGTCTAGTCTTATTTCAAATGCAGAAAATCATAATAAAACTCCAGATTTACTTATAAAATAAAATAATATATTCCTATAACTATACACAGTACATAATAACAACTACAATATTCTGTTGCCCTGCACATTTTTTCTGTTGTTCAGCATAATCTTCTCTTGGCGTTTCTTCTCTTCTTTGAAAGCGTCTCTGTTGGCTTTCTTCTCTATTCTTCTTTCTTTCCTGTACTCTTTTAGGAGGCGTTTGCGCTCTTTTTTCTCTTCTACTGATTCGTCTTTAGCCCTGGAATGGATAAAAAAACGAATGAGATTCAAGATAATCATATTTTATGTTTCGTATGTGCCAAGGGGTAAGCTTATCACTGTGTTATAAGACTGCTACGTTGAAATATCAACCTTCATGATTTCAACCATTCCAAAAGGCAAATCAGCATGGTTGTAATCAAAGAAAAATATAAAGACTTTCTGACAGATAAATTTTTAGCAGGAAATTAAATCTTTGACGATTCAACATTGGAAGATAGTGTATATTCTTCAAGTTCAATTATTACTTTTAAAACCGTTTACCAGTAAGCACGACGAAAAGGGGTAACCAGCAAATGACCGAGCGATAAAGCTACCTAAAGTAACCAAGTGGCTGATAAGTCTAAGCCTGTCTGTCATATTAAAGTGTGTTGTAGAGACCAAAATACTGTAAGTCTAAAAGTCTTAGGGCCTGTTTCACCACCTACGATTAAGTTCCTATTAACTTACTTGTCAGATAATTTCATACAAATTCAGTTCCTTTTTTGAATTTATTCAGTAAGTAGTGGCTATTCGGACATCGTGAAATAGGCCCTTACTGTAGCGAAAGTACGCTCTAAGTTGACGCCACGGTCTCGGCATCAGTCTTGCCATCCTCGACACCGCTATCTTCGTTCAAAGCGTTGAACTTGTGTACTTTACTGCTTGTTTGCCACATAAAAAGCACTCTTACCGTAACGAAAGAACGCTCAAAGTTGGCAGCACGGTCTCTGCGTTAGGCTTGCCATCCTCGTCATCAATATCTTCGTTCATAGCGTTGAACCTGTACTTTTCCGCTCGTTTGCCACACAAAAATGACTCTTACCGTAAGGACAGAACACTCAAAAGTTGACAGCACGGTCTCAGTATTTGTCTTGCCGACCTCTTGCATCACTAGAGCCGCTATAGTGGAACTTGTACTAACCTACTTGTTTGCCACACAAAAATGACTCTTACCGTAACGACAGAACGCTCAAAGTTGACAGGATGGTCTCTGCATTTGTCTTTCCATCCTGGTCTTCACCGCTAGAGGCGCTATCTTCGTTCATAGCGTTGAACTTGGCGAGTGACTTGACAGTTAGTTTGTTATCTTTGCCGAGCACGTCTTTAGGCATGCCGCGCGCGTTCAGTTGGATTTTTTGGGGTTTCTGTTAAGAGACAAAGATATTTGAAGAAAATTAAATTAACAATACTTTTTCCTAAAAGTTAAGAGAAAACCCGGCGAACTTTAAAATAAAGTCGCATATAATTCCGCGAGAGCATTAAGCTGTCAGAACACAGTTATGTTAATTTATTTTGGCCTTTATTTCAATACAAGCAAGGATTATAGTGTCAGCATTGGGTGATATGGGTTGAAAGTTTCACATTTGAAACCAAAGTTCGTTCATTTTGTTATTAAAATTAAATATATAATGGACTTAAGAGTTGCCTGCACTATTTAAAACACCCAAAAGGAAGAGTGATGGCAGAAGCCAATTTTGTTTGGGAAAATGGCTATCATGCAAAAGTAATCAAGTTTAACTCACTTTAGGCTCTTGAATAACTTTAGGATGGTTGTAGAGGTTGGAGTAAGTTGACAGTATGGTTTCACAGTCCCACTTCTCTCTGGGGTCCACCTCCACAGTAACCAGGTCGTCCTCAGATTCTTCCTCAATCTCTTGGAGGCGGTTTATTCTGTAATAACAATTAAATATCAACATGCGAACTACGCAACAAAGATCTGACGTCACACAAATTCTACATCGCGCAATTAGAGTTTACCGCGCAAACACCATTATATTTTAATAGACAATTGCCCAGCGATTGAAAAAATCCATGTTAAGTCATTGCGATTTCGGATTGAATAAAGCACAAAATATAATTTTATTTATATGTTAAGGGGTTAAAACACAGACGTACACAAGTAACGCAGCAACGCTAGCAGTAACGTGGATCATTATCCACGTTACTGCTAGCGTTGCTGCGTACGTTATTTTACATCATCGTTTGAATTGTAATAGAAAATTGTTGGAGTTTAATAATTTTTTTAACTAAGAAGCAGTAGTTGATTTTGACTTTTTTGTTTTAAATTACTGTTTCATTGATTCAGTGAAAAGAAAATAACATTCACACTTCCCTAATAAGTTAATGTGGTCTCCCTCTCACCTGGCCATCTCCTTCTCCTTGTCGAGCTGGTACCGACGCTGCGACTCCTCGAAGTGCTCGGCCGCCTGCAGCAGCATGTCGTGCGTCTCCGGCATGAAGCCCTCGATGTCCTCCAGGTCCAGCGCGCCTACCTCCGTGTCGTCGTATTCGGCGAACATCTGGTTAAATAATAATTTATTTATTACCCTATTTTAAATTGGTTTTAAGTCCATGTTAAGGCTATGCATTCTGAAAAACGGCGACGTCGCATCATCTGCCTGTATAAGCCGAGTGACCGATGGAATTTTCCATCGGCAAAAGACCTTCCATAAGAGGTTCACAGTATGGGCTGAATTTTCAAAAATCCTGCCTTAGTAACAGGACATGTATGTCACCCCTTAAAGATAAAATGTTTTAACGACATTTACCATTCACACCAAACTTACCTTTTCAAATCTGTTGTCGAGCAGCGTGAGCCCCTGGTTACGTTTCATGACACTTGAAGACATGGAGTACTGTGAGAACCGGGACTTGGTGTCGTCTTTATCTTGAGCATCCCAGTTTTTCATGCGGACACCCTTGGTCTCTCTGTCGCCCTGGTACACGAAGATAATAAGGATTAGAAATTACAGTGTTACAAGGATTTTTTCAATGACATTGACAGGGAGGCGCTGCTTGTAATCATAATTATGTGAAACTTTTTCGTGAAATTGTAGTGAAAATATAAGATTCAGTGTTAGTTCCGATTTTAGTCACACGCCAAAAGTTTGTTGCCCCTCTTCTTCCCAGGTAAAGGACTAGGAAGTGGTGAAGGGCGGGCGTTTTAGGGGACTGTATTATGCTAAATCAAAAATTATGTATTCAAATTAGGCTGACAATCCGAAGTCAAAATTAAATTACATAAGACAGTCCCCCAAAACTCCTGCCGTCACCACTTCCTAGCGCTTCAACTGGGAAGAACTGGCGCATCAAACTCCCCAGCATCGTAAGCAGGAACATACCGCGTCACTGTCGTCATCAGAATCGAGGTCTGACGCGAACGCCTTGTCAGAGTTTGCATCATCTTTGTCTGAGTTGTCATCATCTGCAAAACTATCACCATCTTCATCCTCGTAGTCTTCATCATCTTCAGATGCGCCTCCTGAAAGTTATAAGTCAAAATTGTTTTAGGCGCGTTGAGCGAAAAGGAGTAGGGGGATAAGCTTATGGATTCGCGTCACCGACATGCTCGCGCCGTAGTGCTGTACTATAGAATATAGATGGCGCTAATAACAATTTTAAGTTTTCACTTCTGTTGGCAGTCAGCCAATTTTTTATTTTATTAGTATGTTGCGAAAGTGAGTTTGTTTGTTATGCTTTCACACTCGAAAGGCTGAATGGATTTGGATGAAAGGCGCATGGGTTCGGACATAGCATACTTTTTATCCCGATATTTCCCCTGGATCAAGACCTATAAGGGTGAAACCGAGGGGCGCCGCTAGTTATATTATAAAAGCGAAATTCTGTTACTTTTTCACGCCTAATCAGCTGAACGGATTTCGATGAAATTGGGTACTAAGGTAGACGGTGACGTGAGTTAGGATAAAGGATACTTTTTATCCCGGTAGTACGCTCCCGTGGGATAATTTACGACCGCCACGCGGTCGAAGTCGCGGACCAAAGCTTGTAAAGAAATATGGAACTTACCATCGGCCATGGCAAGATCAATAAAGTTGTCTTCCAGCTCATTATTAGGATCCTCAAAGTCAAAGTCATCATCCAAAGCAGCTACCACTTCTGGGTCCAAATCCAGGCACAGTCCTATAACAAAAAACATGTAATAATTAATATCGTAACACCGAATATTTAGTTTTAATTTTGGAAACTTTCCAAACACCTTTTTTACACCTAAAAAGGGTACAACTTCAAATTCAATGTTATAATTCATCGTTAATAGAATAGAATACTTTTATTTCGGACAAAGTCTATAGGGTTAGTAACAATTTTACTTAACATCTAATGTTAGTAGGTATACACGGATTAACATTAAATTAAAATTCAGCGTGAAGCTACATCCACCTCCGCAACATCGGGGATTGCCACGGATCTGCAAACACACTGAGAATACTGTTGGTGCTGCCGCGAACACGTGACAAATAAATGATTAATATTCTAGTTTGCTAGTTAGCCACATTTTTTATCTATTTCCATATTGCCAAATTAATCAAAACAGGGAAATATTTGACATCTATTTACGACGTTGCTCACTTTCAGAATAAACTATTCATAATTTTCAAAAGGTCTCAGCAGTCTTTAACAGTTAACATATATCCCAGATTGCAAACATTTTTCACAAATCTGACTGCTTTATCAAGTCCACCAAGGCCGTAGGTAGGTTGGATAGATATTGCGAAAGATTTAAAAAAAACACACTAATCACAAGCAGATAGTACCTTGTGGAGCAGCCTTGTTCAGTAGACCAACATTTTCTTCAACTTCGGAAGCAAACACGGAGCTAGGCAGATTGAGTGCTTCTGTCACTGGAATAGTTTCACCATCCTCTGTATTCTCCGTGGATTTCTCCTTACGTTTGTGGATGGGTTTCTAAAAGATTTCAATGAGTTGTGTATGTTATATTAATTTCAAGTTAAACAACTAAGTTTTATTGGAGAATACTTATGAATTTTTTTATCATTGTATTTGTAGTCAATGTTACAGTGGTTGGGCTCCAAAAGCAGTAACTAGAACTCCTGTAGCCAAAGCCAGATACCAAATCCAGAGAAAGAGGCCAGTGGTTTAGTGTTGCGCATCGCAACGCCACGAGGCGCATCGTGAAGTCGCTGGCAGCCCCCTAGCCTCGCCTTCGGGATGTGTCGCACTGCGCCGCGAGGTATCTTGAGGCGCAGTGCGGTGCAGCGCGACCCCACGAGGCCTTTTCCAATTATCTCAATTAAATGTGTATCTTATTGAGTAGCAAATAAAGTTATATTTTGTCACTACCTTAAAAAGTGCGCATAGCTTCGCTTTGCATCACGTCTCGTTATGAAATGACCCTAACAAACTGTTTTCATTATTTTAAAAGTAATGTTTATAACTTACAGGCTGCACCACAAGTGTGACTTCTCTGGAGTCTTTAAGATGTTGTAAGTAGTTGTAGTCGTCATCAAAGTATATGCCATACTTGATCTGTTCCTCTCTACGCTGCTCTGGAGTTAGATCCTGTGAACGTAATTGTTATGAGTAAGTAACCAATTAAATAAGTACTTACATTTAGAAGCTCTTCACAATAATACAATGTTAAGTTGGTATGTTTATAAACCCTACTTTTACACATAAAAGAGCATGCACATAAAGGCACATTTTTCCATTGATATTATAAGTAAAAAGAGGTAGATAGGTTATACCCGCTCCCCAAGTGACTCGTCAAAATTTGGCTAATTAGCCACATTTTCTTCGTCTTGTCTCTTTTTCGCTCCCGATAATTACGATATGCCGTCCAACTTCCACGTGACACCTAATAGTGTGACATTGTGCCGTTTTGAAGATGGAATGTTGAGTAGATAACCTATCTACGTCTTTTTACTTATAATATCATTGCATATTTCTATGACTTTACCTACATTATTAATATTATAAAGAAAACTTATTTGTATTTTTGTTTTTGATGAATAAGCTCAAAAACTAATGGACCAATAAATTAAAAATTACAATGACAAAATTACAAATTCTTTCACGATTACAATGCTTTATTATCACTGAGTAACATTTATGCTATGATTTATAAAGCTGTCACGCGAAGCCGCTGGCGGAAGCTATCTATGATAAAAAAAACATTTGTATTTTACAAAATTGTTATAAAACAATAAGTATTTTGAATAAAGAAAATTAAATTTTTATTATTTCCTATACAGGTTTCTTCATTCTCATTTGCCAAGATTCTCAGCTGCCAAGCATTAAATTCTTGATTCAAATCTTGGGATTATAAACTTTCACCTGAGTGAAAGTATGGCATAACAACATCATTAGAGAAAGGCTAAAATTAACTAAAAGCTTTGTTTTCATACAAACTACATGAACAGAGAGTAATTAGTAGGTACAGACTTAAAAGTCCACATAATTCTCATCTGAGATGATTGATTTTATACATTGATGCTTCTCCCAAATCAAAAGTTTAAAACACGATGCACTCACAGGGTCTTTGTTCTTTCTTTGAGGAACATTAGCACTGACAGGAACTAATACACGTTGAGGGGCTGTCTCGTCAGCCGCCAGGGGATCCCTTTGAGAACGATGCACAAGGTTGAACGTCACCGCTTTCTTACGATCAATGAATTTCTTTTTTGTCTTCGGCTGCAATTAGGTTAAGTGTTGTTTATTACAGAATAGCTAAGAAATATTCAAGAAATTTGTGCAAGTAGGATAGTGACACGATACTTTACCATTATGAAGTAGTTTTATTTGAACTTTAGCGTAGAAATTATGGAAATATTATCAAATACGCACAAAACATGTGTTGTTATGAAAAGTGAGGCACCGTACGTCAAAAAGAATGTTTCTTTCCTTCGTTTTAGTCCGTTCAGAAACTATGTCAAAACATTCGGTTTTGAGCGTTGAGTTTTAGTAAGTTTGTTCACTTCATAGCTCAAATTGCTACAATGTATTTGTAAACAATAGAGTCTAATAAAAATATTCAAGATGCTCGTGACTAATTTTATAATTCATAACAGCCACACGGGTCGATCCATCAGGATCTCGGCTTTTCTAGGAAACCGTAGCTTTAGTGCAGGGGGTCTACTCCCTAAGTCCAAGTCCAAACAAGTTCTAAAAGTCAAATTAGAGTATTATAAAATAAATTAAACTGATAGAATAGACATGTTTTTTATTAATGAACTACTCGCTAAAATATCTGCTTATAAAAGTTTGAAAATAGCATTTGCATTTCCCTTGCAACTTCTTGAGTTAACTTCACATGTGTGATATTCATTGATATTACTAGGTACTCTCTAAATGCATGTCTCCATGGTCAACTGCAATGTTGTGAAGCACTGCCACTATGGTTGTTTTCACATTTTCTAGTTTGCATGACTAATGGTCATAGGTCGTGCCATGTAAAAGGCACTGAAAGCTTTGTTTCCACACACCAAAGCACCGTTCCACAGTAGCCACATGAGCCCATATTCCCAACGAACTCAACGTCGGGAATAAGTACTCGCCAACCGAAAGTTTCGGCGCAACTATAACCGACGTCGCCTCCGCTCTTCCTGTAGAGTTTCTTCGAGCAATTCCAGTATTAAAAAAGCAGCCATCGTTTGGATTGTAAATACTTTCGTCGACAGCACGACAACTATTGTGATGTCGTATCAACTGACATAAATCTCCGACAAAACAAGTGTCAAATTCAACTTTTCGGACGGGAAAAAACACATCGGGAGTAAGGACAACTGTCAAATCGTATCGTCATTCATTCTTAGGTCGGGCTTTCAACTAATCGTATGTCCGTAGGTGTTAGGGAGTAGGAAACGCCCGTAACTAAGCCCGAAATGACGGACTTCGTGCTTAGGGAGTAGATCCCCAGTTTCCTAAAAAAGCGGTGACAGCTTACGTAGCGTCTGCATTTTATGGTGAACACAAGCTGCCCGCCCGGCTTCACACGGCACCTACCTATCTACCTACCCTGCCCTACCTACCTACCCTACCCTGCCTACACTACCTGCCTACCCTACCTGCCTATCCTACCTGCCTATCCTACCTGCTTACCCTACCTGCTTACCCTACCTGCCTACCCTACCTGCCTACCCTACCTACCTACCTACTCTACTTGCCTACCCTACCTGCCTACCCTACCTCGAAATTTAAATACTGTCGTGAATTCATGCAAGCCTAGTACTTTTTGTTAAGATTTATGGCATTTATACCAGGATATCATAAGTGCTTTATAAAAACATGATTTTCTTCATATCTTTTTTTTTCGTGAATTTTTCCAATGTTTTAATAGTTATTCTGCTATTCGGGGTGGAGACACATCCAACAAATACAAAACCATGAAAATCGGTTCAGCCGTTCTCGAGATAAAAGTGTTCGAACAAACCCGACTTTGTTTTATATATATAGATGATTTAAATCATTGCCATTTGCCGCTCTCATCATTTTCATCACAGCCGCGTCACTGCGGCTGTCAAGTGCGATCGCCAAGTCACCACTTTTCTAGGAAACCGTAGCTTTAGCATTCCTGTGTTAAATGCTCTAAGTGTATTGGGATTACGGGATAATAGGATAAATCATAGCAAAGAAAGAGAAAATAATCATTAGCAACAAAGCGAAAATAATTTTTTCTATTACATATTTCATGGTAAATCGAACAGTTCTGAACATACAAAACGATATCATTTATACCAACTTATTAACAAAAAACGTCATCTGTAATATGTCATAACAAAATAACCTCTAAAAAAATGTATTTCGCGAAGAATTCAAATATTTTGTGTTATAAATACAGAAGAATTGTATCAAAATGGACTTGCACAAGTTGTATGCGTGTAAAAAGTACAGTTGCGCCAAAGACCAAAACGTATTCACATACCATTCTTTCCCCGAAGACCAATTTCCCAGCTCGATCAAGTAGTGCTATAAAAGAGCAAATTCAAAAGGTAAAATAACTTAAAAACTTATAGATATGCGTTTATTTATAAAATAAAATATTTAACGAGGTCAAAGGTAACGACTGAAACCCAGCTTTAGATAATTTGAGTGTTTTTATCATCGTCCAAAATGTTATGTTTGGTTTTAGACTGCACAATTTGCTGAGCTTTATAACTGGCAAAGGGAAAACCTGAAGGGTCCAGAGTTCGTACTGCATGATGGCCCACCGTATGCCAATGGAGACTTGCATATGGGCCATGCGGTTAATAAGGTAAATAATATTTTATAGTCGATTTAAAGTGGTGAAGTAACAATACTATCTAAATTCTTAAGAAAATAATAAGGAGTATCCTGTCTATCTAGTAAAACTATACACAGTATTTCACTGTTGATTTATTTCCATTTTTACTTTTACCAGATCTGGAGGAATAGTAGTACTTTATAGATCAGCAGTTCTGACCTCCATAATGCAATCTTTTAAAAATCAAAAAAAAATTGTCTCTCAAAAACTTGAATAGTTTTTTTTTGTTGTATTTTACCCTTCAATACTGCGGTGGTTTAGGAAAAAAGTAAATAGGACACCAAGAAGGAACAGACGAAAAAAAAAAAAAAATGTTGTCTCTTGTGATATGAAGTTTACCTGGTTATCTAGTTTTACATGAAATATTCTTTGAAAAATTCTAAATTAATACGTTCATCTATAATTTAACTTTACTAACCAGTTGCAATAAATATAGCAGTATAGTACGACACAACTTAGATGTAGCATAGATTTGAAATTTTTTATTCATTCATTTCAATTTTACGAATGTATTTGGCTATAAGACTGTACAATTTATTGCGTTTTCGAAAGATCATTTTCACCTGAAGCAGTAATAAAGATTGGTGATGCCGAAGGCGCACTCAGTTCGGACGGTGATCGGTTTTACGAATTTTGCCGATGCTACATCTAAGTTGTGTCGTACTGTACCAAATGTATATACTCGAAGTTTAACTTAAAACTATTTTAAAATGTTTTTCCAGATAATCAAAGACATAAACAACAGAAGTCAAGTACTTCAAGGCAACCGGGTCCACTATATTCCTGGCTGGGACTGTCATGGTCTACCCATAGAGCTTAAAGCTCTACAAAAAGCAAAGAAAACCTCTAAGAACAGCCAAATATCAGACCCGGTGCACATCAGAGAAATTGCCAGAACATTTGCCTTAGAAACGGTGGAGAGGCAGAAAGATGCGTTCAGGAAATGGGGTGTCATGGCTGATTGGGATAAACAATGTTATTTGACGTTGAATAAAGGATATGTACAGAATCAGTTGAGGCAGTTCCATAAGATGTATAAGTCTGGATTAATATTTCGGGCGCTAAAACCTGTTTATTGGTCACCTTCGTCAAAGTGAGTTTTCCTTGTGAATATTTTGTCATTTACTGCAAAAAAAAATATCAACCAAATAATTGTATAACTCGATTTTTATAACTGTGCGCTTGGACCTGACGCCTCTCTTAATACAGTCTACACAACTCGTGTCATCTCCACAGTACTGTCTTATTATTCGTTAATTTCCACTGGAGCGGAGAGGAGAGGAGAGGAGCAGAGATGTGCCAATATGAGGAGGTGCCAGAGGTGCGATTCTATTGGTTAATATTGGCACATCTCCGCTCCTCTCCTCTCCTCTTCGCTCCAGTGGACAGACAGCCTAAGTACTGTGTGAATTTCAAAACATGCAGAAAACATTATTTTCTAGTTTTGTTTAGTGAGGAGAATATTATTTTACTTTTGTTGTAATAATTTTTTCTGTTTTTTCAGAACAGCATTAGCAGAAGCTGAGTTAGAATATGATCCACAATACAAGAGTAAAGAAGTGTATGTCACATTCCCTCTGAAGAACATACCAACTGTTGTCCAGGATGTCGTTAAGGGGTAGGTATCCTTTGGTTAAACAATTGTTTTTATTGCAGACCAAAATTAATCTCTAATCTCAACAGATTAGAGACTACTTTGGTGTGCTACTTTGCCAATTGCCAAGTTCACCATGTTGTATCACAAAATCTTTACACTCAATTCTATGCTTTCAAATACAAAGTAAGGAAGAAACTGTCATCTTTCCGCGACTTTTAGATGATGATATAGATGATAGAACAATACTTAATTTTTATCGATTCTAAGCTCTTCTTTCTTTTTCGTGTAGTTAGTGGCTAACATCCAATGACTTCTCCCGCTCTGGGCGGAGCGGAAGGGCGTGTCAGACTTTTACTGACTAAAACAGTAAAAGAAAGAAGAGCTTAGAATCGATAAAAATTAAGTATTGTTCTAATACTTAATTTTTATCGATTCTAAGCTCTTCTTTCTTTTTCGTGTAGTTAGTGGCTAACATCCAATGACTTCTCCCGCTCTGGGCGGAGCGGAAGGGCGTGTCAGACTTTTACTGACTAAAACCCACCCGTGTTCCTTCCCTTGCCATGCCAGGGGCCACGGTTTCCCCTTGGGACTACCCGCAACCCCGGCAGGGTTAGTGGCTAACCTGCTATCTAATTACGCAACACATTTTTGTAAACGATTCCGACTAATCTGTTTCATTTTGACAGTTCATCAACATTTGTTGCGTTATTTACGTTGTTGAGCAGATTTTTGTCAAACTTATGATGCAATGGATTAGCAATCTGTTTCAAAACGATTCAAATTCTGATTGATCGTGTATTACGTAATTAGGGTACTGGTGTCCAGAGTTTTTATGCTGTCCATGGACCTCTAACTTGGCTTCACATGTCGAGAAATATATCTCAGGCATGCCTGTTTCCTCACGATGTTTTCCTTCACCATTTTTGAAGCAAGTCATAATTATACAATACGCACATGAATCCGAAAAGTCACAGGTGCGTGCCTTGGGTTCGAGCTCGAGACCTTGACATGCTAAGCTAAGCTTACTTGATCTCTCCAGTTTTATGACTATTTTCTATTAGTTTTGTCTTTCAATATAGCCAGTAACTCCTTTCTTTCAGAAAGAAACTCTCAGCCATAATCTGGACGACCACTCCTTGGACTTTGATCGCAAACCGCGCGATCTGCTATAACCCTCAACTCAAATACAGCGTCGTATCTCTGAGTAGTAGACCAGACTACCTGGTGGTCGCTAGTGGTTTGGTCCAGGCGTTGAAGGAGTTGTTACAAGAGGAGGTTAAGATTGTAGCCGAGTTCGATGGTATGTATAACATTCTTTATTCGAGAAGCCCGTGGCTAAGTACTAGCAGCCGCAGGGGTCCATCCATCAGGTTAAGCTACGCTTGCTGGGGTTGGGTGAACATCTTTACATACCAAGACTCCTCCGTGCCTCAGAAGGCTCATTATAGCAGTACGGCTCTGACACAAATACCTTGTCATTCAAGTTAGGATTCTAAGTCAAATCCATTAAAGTCTATTTTACGATGGCTATACAGAATAGTGGACGACTCGCAGGCAGTGAGCGGCCTACGAGCCGTCACACGTCGGGCCGAAAGCGCGTTTCAAGCGAGGAGCCCGCTCGCCGGCGCCTCGCCGTCTGCGGGGTGACGCCTCGCCGTCCGCGCGGTGACGCCTCGACGGCCGCGCGGTGACGCCTTGCTTGTGAATAAACAATAAACTGTTACCTCGCCGGTGGCGTGCTGGCAGCGACCGGTCGCCTGGCTTACGGCGCGTTGACGACTAGATTTTTCGAGGCGGTGCCGGGGCGCTACCGTGCTGGAGCAGTGCTGTTATAATGGGCGATGACCTTTAAGCCACCGGTCCTGGCCGTCATTCGTGGATGACTGACTTTATACCTCCAGACTCTATGTAAAATACCATAATATAAAAAATCACATGAACCTACAAGAAAACGTCAGAAGCTAGGTGCAACGTTCCAATTGGTTGTTACCTATGGAGAAGAACCGGCAAGAAACTTCACATAATTATGATTTATTGCTTCCCAGGTCACCACCTCCAAGGCACAACCTACCACAACAAGTTAGTAAACCAATCACTGCCGTTCCTCGAAGGTGACCACGTGACTGAGGTCAAGGGCACAGGGTTAGTTCACACGGCGCCAGCGCACGGGCCCGAAGACTTCCTTGTAGCGCTGAAGAATAATATGACGGTGGTAAGACAAGTATCTTGTGAAATTAGCTGAAAGCGTTCATAAGCCCAATAGACATGCAATAGGGGAGAATGGTAAAAAAAAAGAAATTCTATTTAGTCTGTCAGTCAGATAATAAAGAAATATTAGGCACGTACTTTTTGCTTTATCGTATTAATAAAAAATGACTTATATAAAACACATACAAGATGGGGAGTGGGGGCGTTACGTCACAAGTATAAAATCTACATACTCCTGACGTCATGGCACATTTTAACTCAATGTATTGCAGTGTATCTTTTGATTACGTAAAAAAAGAAAAAATACGTGTCCAAATTTTTTTTTAAACATTCCTGACAGACAAAAAAATAATTTTTTTAAACATTCCTGACAGACAAAAAAATATTTTTTTGTCATCGTCCCTATTTACACAAGCAAGTTGTATTGATCAAGTTAACGTATACAAGCACCTTGAATAAAAATAATGACGGCAAATCATGCTGCAGATGAATAAAACTGACAGTCAAACAAATAGTTAATTTGCGCAATAAAACTTGCTAAAATCAACAATTATTGTAATTTAAAAGTAAAATCTTAAGTCAGTCAACATAAAGTCTCTCTCGTATACTACATCCCCCGACGTTGCTCGAGTTCGACGACATCTCTAGCGACATGTGTTGCGGGATATTTGTCTTCGAGGCACATTAAAAAAACACATGACGCGCTTCCGTGATTAATTTACGTCAACGTAAGTGTGTTTAGATGGATTTTTGTAAGCTGATTTTAGACAACTTCCTTTTAGGGCTTGTACACTAAACTGCGATGCGACGTCGCATCGCAAAAATCAGCGAGGGCACCTTAAAGATTTTCTTCCGAATATCGGTGAACGCCGAAAATCGGTGCGATGCGAATTCGCAACGCCTTCAGCGTTGCGAATTCGCATCGCACCCATTCGCAGTTTTGTGTACAAGCCCTTAGACATAAATTTTTTCTCAGGAATGCAACGTAGACGAATCTGGCTGCTACATGTCCTTAGACCCTGAACTCAACGGCCTCCCGGTCTTAGGCGAAGGTCAGGAGGTCATCATCTCCCGCCTGGGTGATGACGTCATGCGGCGGGGCGAGTTCGTCCACTCGTATCCTCTGGACTGGAGGACCAAGAAACCGGTCATCCTCAGAGCCAGCCAGCAGTGGTTTATTGATACAGCGGCCTTGAAGGAGAAGGCTTTGGTGGGTAAAAGATATTTGTGTTGTAACCAGCTCCTTTTATTGGTGTTTAGCATTATCAGCTGTCTTGTACCTGAAATTCAGCGGAGTGAAGGCAACGAAAATAGACCAATAGGTTAGGTAACGAAAATAGATCTATGTACAGACGCCAGCACATCAAGTTATTACAATCTGTCAAATTTCTTTAATAAATTTTCAACTTTTATCGCTAAAGAATAAGGTTCAATGTTGATTGGCAAAATCTGGTACTATCGGTCTGTACTATCGCGAACACGCATATCTGAACACCGTAAGGACTAGTCTTGCTTGCAGCGCTTGATCGCTATAGTAACGCTTTCCTACGAAAAAAAAAAGAGGTAGGACGGGGTAACAATAAGGAATTTCACACGGACGAAGTCGCGAGCAGAAGCTCGTACTTTATAAACACACTTAATACCTTGATCCCCTAATTTGGCAAGTGATTTAGTAATAAAAGTCACATTACTTACTAATTTTTTTTTCTTTTATTTCTTTTCGCTATAGGCAGCTCTAGAAAAAGTGGAGACCCTACCACCCTCTAGCAGCGAGCAATCCCGGCAGGGCTTCAGAGCTCAATTGGAGAAGAGGCCGTACTGGTGTATATCGCGACAGAGGGCCTGGGGCGTGCCCATACCCGCCGTGTATAGCGGGGATAACGTTGTGGTGGATGAGTAAGTAAAAGCTTAACCTAACGATACATTAATAAATTAAATTAAATTAAGAAAGAAAACATTTTTTCACTTCCGCCAAACATTCCGTTAATAATTCATTTATAACTCTGCGTCCGGCGCTCGACGTGGCAACACGCCATGTTCGGGTTCGCGACAAGTCAATCGTCATCCTGAGGATGTCTCGTTGGGAGGTGAAACAAGTGTCGATTTCTTACAGGGTTCTTTAGGAATGGTTACTAAATATATCCACGTCTATTGTATTTTTAATTACCTAGATGTAAGGGCTAAAATCAAACAACACATTAAAACTTGTTTTTTCATTTCCAGACGCATCATAGACAGGCTATGCTCTCTGATAGAGTCGCGCGGCGCCGACGTGTGGTGGACGTGTGATGTCACTGAACTGCTGCCCGATGACGTCATTAAAGAACGTCAGATTGACACCAAGGAGGTTACTAAAGGAAAGGTAATTATAAAGCAATGTAATTTCAACTTTACGTGAATGAGAACTAAGTTCAATCCAAAAGTATCGAAAAATGATTGAAGGTATCACAAGGTTGTGAGCTGAACAATGGCACAAAACGAAAGTTCGACGTGGGTATCAAACGGCTCTTCGGGTGTTCTCGGGTGCGCACGCACTTATCGATGTTCGTCCAACTATGCCAATGACTATATATCCTCTTGACTGCTCATACGGGCGACTCAGGCTCACGACACATAAATGAAAATGCACTGATATTAGATGACAATATGACTGGCCATTTTAGTTTTGACCAGTTATTGGATCTCTGCACACGCGGTTATTTTGACACATTATTTTGACACATTATTTTGACACATTAAAAAAAAGTCTGCATAATTATAAACAATTATGAGTTCCTGTTCTATTAAATGGTGTGGGAAATCGTCTAGAACATCCAGCTATAAAAAAGATGGCATAACTTTTCATCGGTAAGTAAAATATATTTATTTTAAAATATTATTATGAATAATTGCAGGGCTCAAGCTGAACTGGTTCTTTACGTAAAAAGGCACAAAAATGTACACTGCGTTGATGTCTTTTTGAAAAGTCCCTTTCTCTCATTAGGGTATTTCAATATATCTGTCCCTTTTTATCTTTACTAATGCTGTAGTGTTGTGACAACTTCAAAACAAAGTCTTTATATAATATTGTCGATAAAAGTTACGATGTTTCCTACTGGTAAAAAAGTAACATTACTTAATGTTTACATCTTAGATTTCCAAATATTCCGGAACTGAAAGAAAAGTGGATTAATGCAGTCCACAGGGAAAATTGGTTTCCAAAAAAAATTAGCGTTGTTTGTTCAAGGCATTTCACTGCAGATTGCTTTGAAACTTTAAAGAACCGACGCCGCTTATTTAGTACAGCAACACCGACCCTGTTTTTGCCTGTTTTGGTATGTTTTATTATATAGATCATTATTTCAGTTTAATGTTTAAAGGGTTTACGACGTACGGCATTTCATTCAAATTTTCAAGCCCTTGTTTTTCGAAATGACTGAATCAATTTTAATGAAACTTCATACGCTTATGCAGGATACAAAGGTCTAAAAACTTAGTTAAGAACATTTTCGAAAAATAGTGTTACAGCCAAATTAGACCGATTTTAAATTTTCCATAGAAACAGAGATATCCAGGTATCTGTTTTTAAATAAGACATTTAAAAAATGTTCTTAACTAAGTTTTTAGACCTTTGTATCTTGCATATGCGTATGAAGTTTCATTAAAATCGGTTCAGTCATTTCGAAAAACAAGGGCTTGAAAGTTTGTATGAAATGCCATACGATGTAAACCCTCTTAAGGGGAATCGTCCAACCTAACCGCGAAATTAAAATATTCATTGGATTTTTGCAAATTTCAGCTCTATTCGTCACCTTATTTTGTCAATAACGCTATTCACTACAATAACGGCGGGCGATGTTTTTACTTAACCGTTATTGTCACGCAAGCGACATACTATGTCAAGTAGAGATGAAATTTGTAAAACTATAATGAAAAATTGAATTTTGCGGCTAGGTCAAACAAATTTATTTAATAAGCCAATTTATTTAATATTTTATGCACTATTAAAAACTCAGAAAGGAGAAATTGAATGCCTTAGGCATTTTATGCTAGTTTATCTTAAAGGGGTGACAGACAGGCGAGCAGGTCTGTGGTCTTATGGCTCGGCGACCTTACTCGCTCGTGTGTCACCCAAAGTACGCGCACTTTAAAACCGCCGACTAAGCTCGCCGGCGATCCTGATCCAACAGTTTGAAATTTTGCTCGTAGCCCGCCTTAATTCGTAGTTTCGTACGTCTGTCATTGCCGCGAGTCGCGAGTCAGCATTTTGTTTTGATATTTGTGTAATTTTTGTTTAGTTTGGTTCAGAAAAGTCGAAAACATCGCGATAGAGTGTGAGAAGTCTTCACGTGTGTCACCGACGGCGAGCCGCGCAAGTTGTCGAGCTTAAAAACCGCGGTCTTTAAGTACGCATGTCTATCACCCGTTTTAAGGTGATGCAGAGATAACAAACCAATTAATTTCTGTAGGTACTTTAATGAGTTTTACATTCCTTATGACTATCAGTTAGGAAATCTCGACTCCAGCTAGCTTGTCAAATAATGACCTGTAAAAGTGATTCCTAATTGCACAATAAATTAATTGAATTTGAATTTCACATTATGAGAATTCATTGTTCTATCCGACAGGGATTAATATTGCTATTATTTTTATAAGACATACTTTCAGACCATTAAATAAGCTTAATTCAATTTTAGCATTGATTTAATTGAATAAAGTTAAATTTGAAGTGTAACGTCAGTGTTTTATTTGCACCCAGTTAAGGGGGCGCATCCTAAAAGTTGGCAACGTCGTAAATAGCTGTCAAATAGTTACCTGTTTTGATTAATTTGGAAATAATACTGTATGGAAATAAGAAATGTGGCTAACTAACTTACTAGAATATTAATGATGAATTGCAATTGAACTGCAACTTTGAATTTGATAGGTGTAAAAAAGGCATTTGGAAAATTTCCAAATACTTTTTTTAATAATAATTCGGTGTTACGATATTAATTGTTGCATTTCATAATCAATATTCTAGTTCGCTAGTTAGCCACATTTTTTATTTCCATACAGAAATATTATCAAATTAATCAAAACACCGAAATATTTGACATCTATTTGCGACGTTGCCAACTTTCAGAATAAACCCTCTTAAGGCTACCTGTCCACTGGAGCGGAGAGGAGAAAAGAGGAGCGGAGATGTGCCAATATTAACCATTAGAATATTGACTCCGCCCCTGAGTTTAGATTTGATTGGTTAATAATGGCACATCTCCGCTCCTCTCCTCTCCTCTCCGCTCCAGTGGACAGGCAGCCTTACACCCTATCAATTAAAGTTTAAAAAAATATAGAATTAATAGACGTCGATTTTATCGATATCGATATTATTGTGCAAAACTGACTTGCGGGTCACTATTTTTAAAACATACGTCCTGTCATTGTTGCACCGGCCAATCACAACCGCTGTATTTTCTTCGTCCCCCGGCCCGCAGTGGTGAGTCGTATGCCTAGACGAAATCGGTCTATCAGCTCTCAAGTGGTTTAATTCTCATTGAACTATGCACTTTAAAACACTTATAATTAATAAAAGGTACTTTCAATGTGACAACAAAATCCTCTACGTTGCATCCGGTATTAGGACACCCGTTCACTCAGTCTGCGCGAAGCCTTACTTAGCTAAGGCTGGTTTCATAGTTGTCCGGGAGACCCGTTCGAACGGAGACACACTTGAGGCGCTAGAACATTGTTTTGCAGCGACGCGGTTTGGTCCGTACGCGGCCCGCTCCGGGTAGAGCCCGTACAACGTATCGTACTACGCCCTCATTTCAGAGTACTGCGGGCGCTACCCGTACGGGTCTCCCGTGTACGGACGGCCCGCACCGGTCTCCCGGACAGCTGTGAAACCAGCCTAATAAAGAAAATAAATATATATAATATTATTTTCTATTTTGCTAAGTATTTTTTAAACTGTAATTCGAAAACATTGTAAAAACCAATTATTTTTAAAAGAGTAACGGTGGTGTTTCTTCCCGGTTCTTCTCTATAGGAAACGGCCAATTGGAACCGTGCACCTAGCTTCTGACTTTTCACAAGTGCTCTTGTAGGTTTACGTGATACAAAAAAAAAAACTTGAAATAGCGGATTTGGACCTATGCTGTACCTACTATAACCGTTGTTGTGTATTCCCAGGACATCATGGACATCTGGCTAGACTCAGGCTTATCCTGGTCTACGTTAGGCGGTCGTACTGCGCGGTTGTATTCTGAAGGAGTGGACCAACTCACAGGCTGGTTCCAAGCGTCATTGTTGACTTCACTAGCGTTGACTGACGAGGCGCCTTATAAGTGAGTACTGCTTTTATCAATCTGCCTAGCCTTTTCCCAACTATGTTGGGGTCGGCTTCCAGTCTAACCGGATGCAGCTGAATACCAGTATTTTACAAGGACCGACTGGAGGCAGTAGTGGCCCAGTGGTAACGGCCCCGACTTACGAGTTGTAGGTCGTGGGTTCGAACCCAAGCAAGTGCTTTACTTTGTGTAAATTATTTCATCACTCAAAACGGTGAAGGAAAACATCGTGAGGAAACCGACATGTCTTAGAACCGAAAATTCGAAGCCATGTGACATCTACCAACCCGCACTGGGCCCGCATGGTAGATTACAGCCCACTCAGTCCCAGCAGTGGGAACATTAATAGGCTGATGATGATGATGATGACAAGGACCGACTGCCTATATGACCGCCACAAACCAGTAACTGGGTAATACGATACTACTTGGTAAGACTGGTAGTCAGACTTTCGGGCTTCTGACGACCCGTAACCACTGTCAAAGATCTATGAATGACAACCGGGACCAACGGTTTAACGTGCTTTGATGAGGCACGGAGGGGTCATGGTATGTAAAGATGGTCACCCATCCATGAACCAACCGCGGCATAGGAAGTGGTGAAGGGCGGGCGTTTTTGGGGGACTGTCTTGTGTAATTTTGACGTTCGAAAAGTGCTGATTTTCAGGCTAGTTTGAATAAATGACTTTTGAATTTGCAAGCGTAGGTTAATCTGATCGATCCATAGAAATATAAATAACAGGAGAAGTGGCATGGGGGCGTGTCAGTGTCCGCGCGTCATGATCACGTTGCGCCTGTTCTCGGCAAATGGCCGTCTCCGCGAACTAGTGTGCTTTCGACCGCGATCGTGATAAAATTTAAGAATACCGTGTTGTTCAGTGGTTTCTTGTAAAAATCGAAGCCAAACTAGAAACTTTATAAATCATAGAACCACCTAAAATATATCAGCACAAGTATTTGACTCTATTTGTGTTGAAAATCAAGAAAAACAACAAATCGTAAAATATTTCTCGCCTTTACTACGTAATTTATTTTTTAACATATCACAGCGACTGTACTATTTTTGCAGTAAATACATTGCGTCTTAACCACTACCTAAAATACGTCGCTAACTGACTCGACACGCAATGTAAAAATCACAAAACGATACTTCACATATGCGGTTGCATCGCGTAGTACGGCCGCTGTGTCCAGCGCCGAGCTAGTGATGCGGTTGTGCAGATCCACTAACGTAGGTTATCGACTACAATGTCGTTTATCGTATGAATTTATATTACTATTAAAGTTTATTCTTCAATTTGTCAACAGTTATAGCTTGGTTGGAAAACCGATGTGAAATCTTGTTTTATACTCATTTAGATTTTCTTATAATGTTGAAATTTTTTGTTTTACTTAATTATTTTTTTTAGCAGGGTATTGTTTATTTATATCATCTTTATTATATGTATATCGTTTTTTTATTAAGTATTAGTTTTCAAGAACTCCCAAAATTTTTAATACGATATTAAATGGGAGAATCGATAAATATCCTTTTTAGTCAATCACTAGCGTATATGTAAAATAAATGGCTTTTGCACAGCACAACGATAACGATCGATGTTTTCGTGTGAGTGAGTTGTACGGTGCATGGTAAATGCACGCTGTGTTTGATGGGATTTTTTTTTTTTTTTTTTTTTGGGTGGGAAATCATCCAATGACTTCTCCCGCTCTGGGCGGAGCGGAAGGGCGTGTCAGACTTTTACTGACTAAAACCCACCCGTGTTCCTTCCCTTACCTAGACCAGGGCCACGGTTTCCCCTTAGGACTTATCCGCAACCCCGATGTTTTTGATGGGATAAGGTTTATAATTGATTGTGTAGTACGTTGTGATTTATGATTCGCAAGTGTGAGTAGGACTTCATATCTATTGGGTTTACTGATGTGCATGTGTAGTTGCGGCGCGGGAGAAGGGAGCGGCTAGAGACATTGGGTTCCGACACATTTTCAACTACCGGGCATATCTCCTTCTTTCTTATATCTATGGATCGATCGAACCTGTGCGGCTGTTATTACTTACCCACAACCTTCAAACGACTAACTGAGCCATTTTGCGTCAAAAAATTTGGTCTTTCCACATTTTCCAGGTCAATATTCGTCCACGGATTCGTCGTAGATGACAAGAAGCGGAAGATGTCCAAGTCTATCGGCAACGTCATAGATCCAACAACGATCATACAGGGAGGCAAGAATAAGAACAACCAGCCGGCTTATGGCGTTGATACTCTTAGGTAAGTTATGTTCTGAAGAGTGCTGCTACTGAGGTATTTCAGTTAATCACCAGTATTTTAAAATGTATCATTGCAATGTCGAGTTTCTTCTTTTTGTTTTTTTTGTCTGTTTATTGGCACCTTGCAGCGATTCCCTAATATTCATATAATTCATCAATCATCATATCAGCCGAAATACGTCGACTGCTGGACATAGGCCTCCCCTAAGCACCGCCACTTCGACTGGTTCTGTGCTTCCCGCATCCAGCGGATTCCTGCCTTTACAAGGTCATCGGTCCATCTTGTGGGAGGCCTTCCAACGCTACATCTTCCGGTACGCGGTCGCCACTCCAGAACCTTTCGGCCCCATCGGCCATCTGTTCTGCGAACAATGTGTCCTGCCCATTGCGACTTAAGTTTGGCAATTCTTCGGGCTATGTCGGTTACCTTGGTTCTCCTGCGGATCTCTTTCATATAATTAGTAATTATTTAATTGTGCTTTTGCACGTTGTGCTGTCTTTTGTGTGCACCAAATAAACGATCTATCTATCTAATCAGAGACATAGGTACAAAACATACACACAAACTCACTTCATTTTCTCACGGGATTAGGTAGAAACTGTAGAACGGCACTTCTTTCAAGACTTATATTCTCTTTTTGCTTCCTTTACGTTCAATTCGTGTACAAAATCATGTTTGATCGAAAGGTGCCATCTCCACAGGCGCGTGATTCGTGGTGATAGTCACGCTGTTCCTTCAAATTCTCCCTAGACGAAGAGCCGATGAAATCTCCGTCGACGTCTGTACCATTTTGCATTTTATGAAACTGGAAATAAAGTTCATTTAGCTATGTCATCAGAATTCTCAATTTCACTCTAAAATTCTTCTTTTCTACAGATGGTGGGTAGCAAGCCATTCAACCCAGCATTCCCAGATAATAATCAGCAAGAAACTACTCGATGACTGTCAAGCAGAACTGATCAGGATCAGAAACATCATGAAGTACCTCCTAGGAGTCGTCAGTGACGTCCAAAAAAACGATTTTAACCGAAAACCGAATCTGAACTATTTTGACAGATATATGGTCAAAGAAACAGAGATTTTTGTTAACCAAATACACGATAGTTATAATAATTTTAGGTATAACCATGTAGCTCAAAGCGTTTTGTATTTTATTAGCAATAAAATCTCCGGTTTATATTGCCATTGTATAAAAGATAGGTTATATTGCTCTCAAAGAGATTCTGAAGAAAGAGTTTCAGCTCAGTTAGTAGTACACATGATTCTAGTCTCTCTATGCAAAGCTTTAGGCCCTATTTTACCGCATTTGATCGAAGAAGTTTGGCAACACCATCCGTTGTACGAAAAACCATTTTATTTTTCCAAAAACTTACCGGTTTTGAGCCCAAGTGATGTGGATACATCACTAATGGACCCCATATTGGATTTAAAAAGAGAAATATGTGTGTTAGCCAAAAATGAAAACTTAAAGAAGCTTCAAGCTAATATTGTATTAAATTCAGATTTGTACGATAAAATATATAAATTAAATAAGTCTGACGGTGTAAATGACAGTGTTTTGTGCGAGATTTTAGAACTGTCATCTGTCAGTTTGACAGTTAAAAATGGCGGGAAAGATACGCATATTGAGTTGTCACAGAGTAAAAACGGTCAGTGCTTACGGTGTAGAAAATATAATGTTGCAGATGATAGTGATAAATGTGTTAGATGTAACAAAGTATTAAGTGATTTGTAAATAATTATTAGTGCTAGTAGGTAGAATATTATTTTATTAATATTGATATTCTGTAAGTACAATACGGCCGATGAGTCATGGCCGGTTCGAAAACTGCGCAATAAAAATAAAACCGCACGGCAGAAGTGAAAACTTCATTGTATCTTTCTCGCTCGGGTACACTCGGCGGTCCAGAGTTCACCCAATCGAGCCTTTCACTTTAGAGCGTGACGGATCAGCCTAACTTACTACCTACGGAAAAATCTGTGTGCGGAAAAATGGTGATAAGAGGCGAATGTGACTGGGTTGCGGGAAAGTCCCAAGGGTTTTACCGTGGCCCCTGGCAACGTACAGGCAACTGAAGGAACTCGGGTGGGTTTTAGTCAGTTACGCCCTCCCGCTCCGTTCAGAGCGCGAGAAGTTATTTTATGACATCCAACGCACAAAAAAAAAAACGGCGAGTGTGAGTGAGACAACATGCACGAAAGTTTGGAGAACTTATTCTCAGACCGGCCATGATTCATCGTCGTATAGTCGACCTCTTAATTGCTTTACCACCCTAAGGTTGGATGTTATTTGCATGTTATTAAATGACAGTCTCTTATGTCTATGTGAGAGTTAGTTTCAACCCAAGTAAGGTTTCTATTTGAAGTCCGTCTCACGAAAGAATTCTCGCAGATGCGGCGCCTCAAGCACGCGACGAAGTCATAATTATATAAATACAAGTATCTTTATAAAATGCACAATCTTAAATTGAGAAAGGCGTCTGGAGGGTTGTTGTGGGAATGTTCCCAACGGTATATAGGGTGGTCAATTCGGAAGTATACAACTTTAAATTAAGATTATTTTTGTTACAAACGAAAATCAAGAGATATTAATTGTTCATAGTTATATTATTCACGCTTGGCAATTTTATGTGGTATACATATACCATCTGTCAAATCTTCACCTGTTTGATACTTATAAATGCGCCAAATCCGAATGGTGTCAAAAAAAAGTTGTGTACATCCGAGCTGGCCACTTATTGCCGCGGGACTTCTTTCGTGGTTTCGGGGATTTTTTTCGGAGTTGTTAAAAGTGGTATAGAAATTACGAGGTCGCCTACACCTGTAGTCCTGCTTTTAAACATGGTTGTTATTTATTATTAGCTATCTAGATTTAGGAGAGAAAGAATGCATTTTTGTTTATACAGGGTGTCAGGGACTTCGACGCGAAGCCTGTTACCATGGATTCAGTACATGATTGTGAACACCCCTGCGAAGAAATTTTTCGTCGGTTATTAAAAAAAAAAATCTGCTGTTTCATAGAAAAGTGCAATACCTACTCGGTCAAAATGTATGTAATTTCAACGCAGGGGGGTTCAGAATCATGTACTGAATCCATGGTAACAGGCTTCGCGTCGATGTCCCTGACACCCTGTATAGTTTACCTTACTAGACATTAAGTGAACTCTATACAAATAATTATACAGGATGTTAGGGTAAACACCGTTATCCTTCAAACCAGTGGTTTAGTTTCGTTTATAGAACATAAATTCAATGGAAAATCACAACTTTTTTTTTTTAAGATGTACATTTAGAATCGTCACGCAATTCCTAAGGTAGGTATTTTTGCCTGTCTTAAGCCAGGAAAAGGTTGTATTGTATTTATTCATGTGTTGTGTAGGTAGGTAGGACGGGCGGCGATCGATTACGTCACTCGGGCGGGCGCATATCCATGAATTTGCGGACGGTGTCGGACAATAACCTTTTTAATATTGTTAAAGAAAATAACGTAATTTTTTTTTTACTCGGTTTTTTATGTTTATATTTAAGCCAACTACCCATAGTTTGAGTGACAACGGTGTTTACCCTTCCATCCTGTATAGTTATTAAATTCTGTATAAGTCTGTTGTATAAACTATGCATTATGCTGTGTAAAGACGCCAGATTAAACAAAAGTAAATTGAGTTACAACCACTGCATAGCGTTTTTTTTTCTGCCAATTCACTCTTAAGTTAACCTCCGTATTCATGAAAGTTGCTTAAAGTTAAGTAATGATTAGCGACGGTATAACCATACATTTTTGACGTATAAATGTCTCTTAACTTTAAGCTACGCTAATGAATTAGCGGGTAAGTACGTCGGAAATTGGTAGCCGATGTCCGGCAACCGTAGACGCGGGCTTGCGGACGGAGAGCAATGGGTAGCTCGCCGTCCGATAAGGACCAGGACCAGGTCGACGGCGCGTCGTGTTCCAAGCGCGCCTCAAAGAAATGTCAGCAAAATTGACGGGGTCCGCTAGGGCCGATGCCTACCGGGGTTGCGGGAAGTCCTAAGGGGAAACCGTGGCCCCTGGCAAGGTAAGGGAAGGAACACGGGTGGGTTTTAGTCAGTAAGAGTCTGACCCACCCTTCCGCTTCGCCCAGAGCGGGAGAAGTCATATGATGATGTCTCACCCAAAAAAAAAAGGGGGTTAAGTATTTAGACCTCCGTAAGCAATTTAATTGCTTGTAATGCTCGTTGAACGTAATAAATGTTGAAGTAACTGTAAAAGTTGTAACGTCTTAACAAATGCGAAAGTGAGTTTGTTTGTTTATTGTTACGCATTAACGCTAAAACGGCTCAACGGATTTGGATGATATTTGGCACATGGGTAGACCATTCCGATATTCCCACCGGACTGAGACTTGTGCTGGTGAAACCACGGAATGCAGCTAGTAATTTTATAAAGATGTTCTAATTCATAACAATTATTATAAACGTGTGTTTTGTCTCACTCATTCGCTCATTTCGTCTGCGGCCAAGCTCCGCCCACCCCGCGCTTGTGACTCCTGCGAGATCGCGAGTCATGCGTGTCCGCGTAAGTTGTTCGCACGCTTTCATTCGGCATCGGCCGGACTTGTATATATCTGGTCGGACACGATTGTATAAAGCCGGACGTGTCCGGCTCCGGCTAAAGAAGAACACCTGGCAACTCTACGGGCATGAGCTATTATTTTGTGAGATACTAATATACGGTCATAGGTATTTGGCCTAACCACAAACAAAAGTAGTGATCGATGTTACATACCTACTTTATTACCTACCTACCTACGTTGCACACCAGTTTAGACTTGTTTTAATCCGGCTCAAACCGGATCGAGCCAATTATTTCTGAACGTTCGCTAATCAGATTTGCATCGTGTTTGTACGACCGCAAAATGGATGGCAGAGTATTTTGTTTGACTAGCTTTTGCCCACTGCTTCGTCCACGTGGATATCGGAAAATATCCCACGGGAAAGTAGGTATTACCAGGAGTAAAAATACTCTATGTGTTAATCCAGGTTATAAACTATCTGTGTGCCAAATTTCATCCCAATCAGTTCAGCCGTTTTAGCGTGAAAGCGTAACCAGCAAACATGTTTGAATAAAGGGATACTACCAGACAGATAGAATACTCTGTCTACGCTAACAAGGAACATTATTTACCTACTCTATGCTAAGTTCCTGATAGCACAGATTATTACTGATAGTTAGTGTGTGTTTCTACTGAATGTTCAGTCGAAACGCACCTGTAAGGTTTAAAAACGCTTGTGTATTATTTAAAAAGTCACAAAGTAGGCCGTAGGAGTAAAAGTGGCCGTTTACAGTTTTCCGTAAGGTCTACGTTTTGGAATCGGCAAGCTTCAACTTTCTGACTAACTAACCGACTGACAAATCAAAAGTGCCTGTAAATGGTTTAACTGATATTTAATAAACGCTTTGAGTTTGAGTGTAGTTTGGTGAATAACCAAACCCTATGAATAACTGTAAACATTTCATCCACGGGTATTCATTTCTACGTAATGCTGACTGATAATTTCGCACATAAATCGATTCGTACCGTACGTACCTACGTGACGTTTACCCGTATCTCTTTTCTTGCTTTTTAGGGAGCCCATAAAGGATCACTTCGTTATCCGTCTGTCTGTCTGTCTGTCAGTCTGTCAAGTCAAGACCCTTTTTCTCGGGAACGCGTGGAGGTATCAAGTTGAAATTAATATCAAATACGAAGGTCTATGAAGGCTAAAAAAAACAAACTTCTAAGTCAACGCAATAAATAAAAAATACGGCTCTGTATGCGATATATTTACTTGTACTTGCCGTTAACCTACAATCATGATTGGCAAGAAGCAAGATTTCACAGCACATTGTAAAGAAAAAAGTCGAAAACCGTTATTTTGTAGTTTCGTCATAATAAAAAAAAATTATAGCCGTTACAAACTTTCATTTGCAATTGGAGAATTGACGGCATTGACTTTGAGTATATATGACTGGAGAACCCTTACGAACACTTCCCCTCTGTATATGAACAACAACACGTTCGTGTCCGTTCATAAAAACTACTTTCAAATCGATTCTAACGCACTTCGTTAATCGTTATAAGGGCGTACGGAGCTCTATGCTGTTAAATTCTACAGAATTTAAAAAGCGTTCAAAAACGTCAAACTTACGTAAAGAACCGTATAAAGAACCGAATAACCTTCCATATGTTAGTATTTTTTTATAACATTTACTCATGTTTTTATTGAAATTAAAAATCCTAACCTCATAATACATGTCGATTTTTTATTCGATCCAACCATGATTCAACATGAAACTCGATTCATAATCGAGTATTTTCCTCACATTGCTTCTGTGACGTCACCGAGTCTTGGTACATCTCGTTGTTATGTTCATAAAGATCAAAATACTTTTCTTTTGCATTACGAAAATATACGCAAAATCAGCAAAATTTACATGCGCTTGACATGCGATTATCTCCTTTAGTAAAAATGATACCGAGACTACCGTTGAGGTCGAGTTTGAAACTTAAATTGACATGTCGATAATTTCTTATTATGAATTACTTAGTACCTACTTAAATATTTTTGGTAATTGTTTTTTGAATTTTTTTGTGTTTTATAATGGCCATTGAAATGGTTTAGCATTTTTTTATTTACTTGTCCTATTTTATTATTGAGATTACAATTTAGTTACTTTTATTTAATTGTAGTTATATTCTCTTCTTATTAAAATTTTACTATTTTATGCAACAGCTGTTTTATTTCATGGATTCAAACTCAAACTCTTAAACCATATACTGCTTATCGCTGCAAGGACAAACGTACGCGGCGCTCACTCGCAGTGAACGATCGGCGGGTGTTCGAGTCCCGAAGGCGATACTGCACAGGGTATCACGATAACGCAACATATTAAGTTAAGCAACAAGCTGAGTGAGTAAAGCGTCTTGTTTACATTATTATAATAAACAGAGCCCAACGCATGATCTGTTCTGGTAATTGCCATCGTATCATTTCTGTTTTATCTCTAAGGCCTAAACTGCCTAAAGAACATAAATATGCCTCTCTCGCCTCCTAAAACTCCAGCATCACCTTTGTACGGCTCAGAACCGAACTTATCCTCGAGTTCCAAGAATGAAACCAATGAAACCAATGAAACTGATAAAAATCAGAGAAAAAGGAAACGAGGTGATGACGCGGAGCTGGAACGTCTCGAAAATATGATGCTTGATATGAAATCAATGTTATCGGATTTTGTGTCAAAACAAGCGCAACAAAATATTAAAATCGACTCGCTTCATTCAGCTCTCGAGGACATCAGGGCGCAAAACAGCGTCATCAGCAGGCAAAACGCAGAAATCTGTTCCCAGAACGATAAAATTCAAGACACTATACAATTTCTGTCGAATAAATACGATAACGCTATATCGGAGATAGACCATCTCAAGGTCGAATGTAATTACAACCAAAAAGTTATAAAAGCGCTTGAGCTCAAGGTGGACTATCTGGAGAGAAACATGAAAGCAGCTACAATCGAAATAAGCAACATCCCAACCTCGAGTACTGATACCAGGGATTCCCTTACTGGCTTAATCCAAAAACTGGGTACTGTCATCAATCAACCTGTTCCAGTATCAGAAGTCAAAAATATCTTTCGGCTGAGAGGCAAAAAAGAGACAGTGGGTACTGTCATTGTAGAATTTACATCCCCAACAATAAAAGAACAATTCATTCGTTCTACTAAAAACTACAATAAACGAAATGCTGAAAACCGTCTTAGCACCACCCACTTGCAAGCTGAAGTACCTAAGAAGCCAATATATATATCTGAAGCGCTAACTACTACAGCAAAACGCCTTCATTACCTGGCAAGGGAGTTTATAAAAAGCAGTACGTTCGAGCAGTGCTGGGTTGCAAACGGCAAAATATACGTTCGCGAAAAAGAAGGAATGCCCAGTAGGCTGGTTAAATCCGAGGAAGACCTGGCCAAACTACGCAAACAGAAGTGACTAGGACCCCTCTTATCACATCTTACCATATTATTAAAAAATGTTATGTCCACCCAATTATTAAGCAACACAAAATTATGTAAAACTAACTCTAACCCACTGATCAACAACTATGTACATATTTACTCTAACCCAAGTTATACTATACGTACAAAATCTTACTCTTTCACATTGTTACACCAACACACATTAGTCACACACATATTTTCACTCAATTCATTACCTTTCTCATTAGCCAATTCGTCTTACTACTCAATCAAATTAACAAGCACATACATATATATCACGGGAATATACACATGTAATAGCTCAGCATTACTCTTTCCTTGCGTCTTGATTCTTTATCTCTACTACAGTACTGATACTTATGGCAAAACCCGGCAGACAATTTCAACTCTTACCATTCTCAGCAGTACTCAAAAAATGCACTCATTGATAAATAATAAACAAAATTCGATAACACCAAAAATAACGTAAATAATATAGACTCTGTTTCTGTATCGGAGTCATCTACCTGTGACTTAGACAATTGTATCCCACCCAACCTTAATCCAAATCACTCGCTCAAAATTCTGAATCAGAACATTAGAAGTATAACAAAAAATATAACAGGACTTCACACCATACTCGCTAGAACAAAGACCGAGTGGGACATTATAACGCTGACTGAATGCTGGCTTCCTAACACAAACTATCTTCCAGATCTACAAGACTACAATTATTTCGCAACTGCGAACAATTTCACACAAAACGAGGGTGTAGTCGTCTATGTTAATAAAAAAATTACCGTTTCTGTGGAAGAACCCCCAGTCTTGGAAGCCAACAGTCTACTAATAAAAATCGACTCCAACACCATTCTTATAGCAATATATCGTCCGCCGGGTTATAAAGATATTAATAAATTCCTAAACTCACTCAATTTGCTCCTGACAAATATCACACACTATAAAAATATAATCATCACCGGTGACATAAATATAAACATTCACGAACAATGCCTTGATTCTGCCTCACAGAACTACCTAAACTTACTAGCCTCGCATGGACTACTGCCTGCTCATTCACTGCCTACGCGTCTCCAAGCTTGCCTTGACCATGTTATATTAAAATCCTCTCTGCCAGCTTTCACGTATGTGGCTCACTCGGCACTAACCGATCACGATAGTGTACTGTTCTTCCTAGTAAAAAAAATCCCAAAACCTTTTATAAAACAAACAGCCACTCGTATTAACCACGATCGGCTTGACGCAGAGATAAAGCAACTTAACTTTGATCAAGTGTATTGCACGCAAAGTCCCCATGAGGCAGCCGAGCGTATGGTCAATTTAATCACACAGGCAATTGACTCAAGCTCCAAAACCATCAAAACACCTAACCGGAAAAAAATCCTAAAGCCATGGCTCACTCCGGGCCTTCTACGATGTGTCCGACACAGAGATAATTTACATAAAAAATTTAAAAAGTCACCTGATAATGAAATTTTAAAATCATCCTTCATTAGATACAGAAACTACTGCAACAAGCTTTTGAAAAAGATCAAAAAAGAATATGAGAGGAAAGAAATAAGTGATGCTGGTAATAACTCTAAAAAACTCTGGGAAGCAATAAACACAATTACAAACAGAAAAAAAAAGAAAGACAACACATCAGAATTATTAAAGATGTGTGCTACTCCTCAGGAGTCGGTTAACACAGCCAACAAATTCTTCGCAGAAATCGGCAAAAATGTCGCGGAAAAGATATCCAATAGATCTTCTAATATCAGCCAGATGGTGGCACAATCCATGGTTTTTTTACCCACTGATGATGATGAAGTTGCCAAACTGATAATGTCCCTACGTAACGACACTGCCGCGGGGAGGGACAAAATATCTAGCGGTCTCCTAAATAAGGTAATCAGGGGTGTTCAGCTCAAACTCTTTGAGGACTACCTGAGTGAGCGTACCCATTGCGTTAAGATAGCCGATGCCATTAGTGACGAACGAACTGTCTCCTACGGCGTACCACAAGGCAGCGTAATCGCCCCGACACTCTTCCTTATATACATCAACGAGCTGGGTATGCTCACTCTTCCCAAGGGTAAAGTTATAACCTTCGCGGACGATACCGCGCTTCTCTTCAGCGCTAGTACATGGCACGATGTATACATCCAAGCTCAGTCGGGTTTCGAAGTCGTGACCGAGTGGTTGCGTAATAATGTGCTCACTCTAAACGCGGATAAAACCGTATACATGCCCTTCTTTTTGAAAAATAATGCGTCAACCACACACATGAACTCGTTGTATTCTATAGTAGCCCACACATGTTCCAAACAAAATGCAGATAACTGTACCTGTACCACCCGCATTCAGAAAACAGACAGTGCAAAGTACCTAGGGGTTATAATAGATAGCACCCTGAGCTTCAAAAAGCATATCCATACCCTCAGTGGTAGGTTACGCAAACTCATTTTTGTCTTCAAGACCCTAAGACATGTGGCGGACGAGAAGCTAAGGAAATCGGTTTACTTGGCTCTCGCCCAGTCCCTACTAACCTACTGCATAACGTCCTGGGGTGGTGCAACAAAAACTTCCATGCTAGAGCTTGAACGAGCGCAGAGAGCTATTCTGAAGGTATCCTTATTCCGACCTTTTAGGTACCCTACGGATATGTTGTATAGGGAAGCAAAGGTGTTAACGGCTCGCCAGCAATTCATATTGCATACGGTTGTAAAACAGCATGGCCTCACTACCTTCAGCCACTCACTCTCCCACAGAAGTAGACGATTCGATCCCATAGTCCGTCATCACACACGGCTCTCGACTACCTCCTCCCAGCGATTCTTTTGCTACCTTGGTTGCTTTCTTTATAATAAAATAAATAGGATACTCCCAATTCATAACCTTACCAAAGCCAAATGCAAAATTAAGTTAAGCAATTGGCTCCAGGAGTTGAATTATGAAGAAACAGAAAAACTATTTGCTGTCCCAAAATAGGCAATTTCATTCATTCTATTCCCCCCCCCACAACACACTACCCCCACACTACCACCACACTCACAGATACACATTCATATCGACTAAACATACCTACTAACATTAGCAAAGCACCAATAATTAATACCATTTTGTTTTTTATTCTTATATTTAAACTTACAAGTCTATACTTTTAGAAATTCTTACTGCACCAATTATTGTACACAAAAATTTAAAATGTAAGCATTACCCAAGGGGTGGAGACCTGGTGTCCTGAAATACAGACCTCCCGTCTAGCTTAGGCACCAGTCTCCCACAGTATATTGTGATGTAATTTTATTAGTTATGATACCTCTCTAATGTACCTATATTGTGGTGAGAAATAAACGATTATCTTATCTTATATAGATACAGGCACTTTTGAATTGTCAAGGAGTCAGTCAGTCAGAAAAAATGAAGCTAGTTGCCCATTCCAAAGCGTAGTAGCCTACCTATGGAGAAGAACGGGCAAGAAACTCCACGGACACTCTTTTAAATAAAAAATTGTTACATAAAATTGGTTACATCATTCATGTTGAAATTATACATGTGAGAACAATGTAAAAAGACGTGCACGTTAAAAGCGTCCGTAATAAAAAGATAAAAACAAAAACAATTCAAATATTAAAATAAATTAAAATAAGCCATGGCAGCTAAGAGATGACCAATCCCAACTGACGGCGCCCGTTCACGAACATGACGCATGTATTAGATTCACCGTTCACGAACAGGACGCATGATTCAAGCAAAATACCGAATGAATATCGATATCGATAAAAAACATTGATGGTATGGACTCCTCTTAGTCTTCTCTAGCTTCTAGGAAATATAACAATAGCTGATCGCCCGGGCGAGCACCTATTATTTTTTTTCGTAGAAGTTACCTCGTCCCCCGCCAAAAGACAGACTTTTTTGTTCGGAATATTGCGCATAAGACTGTGGCGTATATCGTGGCGTATGGGAGAACATGTTTTTCAACTACAATATTGATTGTTTTTGGGATAAACTTCACGCACTTGGCCGGTTTTTATTTTGCATTGCGTTGTTCATTACAAACTAAGAATAAAACACAAATGAATTACCGTTAGGGTAAATAATCACATGACTGTTAAATTATTTACAAAGTCCTGTTATATATAACACCACAGTAGGTACCTAGTGCCACAAAATAGATGGGTACAGAAGAGAAAGTCGGCTCCCAATTTCATACAACCAGCGAAAACACACGTAGATAGAGGTACGCATAGGCACGCTTCACGTACACTCGTACAGCTTGGCAAAAAAGAGTTTGGAAAAAATGGCGGGAGCAAGGCGTGGAGTTCTTCCAGCTAGCAACAACAGATATATTATGAAGGAGTTACTTTTATTAATAGGTGAGGAAATAAAATTTGCTAGCGAAACTCTGCAAACGTGATGGGTATCGATATCTAAACACGACAAAATAAAAATAATTTAATGTTTATTTTTGGGGTCAATGACCGCTGTTAGTGTTGTGACTTGATAACATCTGTTTTATCGTGTTGATACCTAACACGTCTGTGAAGTTTACACAAAAAAAAATATTTATAAACTAATATTTGGTAGAAAATGCCACAAGTTCGCCTTTGTACCGTATTTTTTGGGTACAGTGGCTTTGATTATGTTGTATTTCATGAGACCTCGCTATGTCGTTGAGCTTCTTGAGTTACACGATTACTGACACATCTGCACTGACTGGACAGGTCCACTCAAATCTGTATGGTGTTTTCCTCTAAGACCATTTCAGATACTAATCGACATGGTCCTCATATGGCCTGCCCAAGAGTGGTCAGATAGAAAATGCCGCCCTCATCTAGCTTATTTTTTCATATGACGTATTGACGTGTAAAAGCCACTATCGCACTTAGGCTCTTGTGAAAAATTCGCCTATCTTCGAAACGACATGTTAAACCTTTATATCCGTAAAGGAAGTTTTAAGACTAATTATTTATGATTTATTGACATACCACATAGGTATAATGGTTTCTACTGCAGAATTAAAAAAAAATAAAGGAATAGACTTTTTTTACTTTTCCTAACGACTCGTTATAAATGCATCAAATAAAATACCAACAATTTCTTTTGAAAATATTTTTATTTGCATGATTCTTAAAAAAATCTTAAATCAAATGTACATACTTAAATGATAATAAAAAAACACACATGAATATAAACAAATAAACTACATGAATATTAAAAAAAAACATTGTAAAAATAATACAATAATTAATATTCATTATCGCTCTCGTCGGATTCCGTTTCAGTCTCTGATTGGTTCAGAGGATAGCATTGTCGTTTGGCTTGTTGCACTTTGTAGTAAGGCGGGTAAATATCCGTAGCACCTTCCCGAATGGCTGACTCTCGCAACATGATGTATTGCCACTTGGACAGTTTTAATTTAACTATCAAATCTAGTGCTTTTTCTGGTGTAAATACACAAGTTTGAACTGGTTTTTTAAGCATTTCCAAAATTTCTGCAGCTGCTTCTGGGTTTTCCAGAATATATTCAATTACAAATGCGGCATCATCATGACCATTTGCTCTTAAAAGTAAAGCAGCTGACTTGGCCAATTCGTATGAATCTTCGCCTTTATGATCGTCAGACCCTCTCTTCTTTTGTTTGCGTCCCAGATCTTCAAACGCTTTTCGAGGTGCTTTCGTCATTGTCCCAACAGACGATGATGTTGACGGTTGTGGAGATATTAAATAAGCGCTAGGTGTCTCGTCATTTGATTCTTGGATGATAAAACTGGTTGTCACGCAACTTGGCCAATCGACGTTAGCCTGAAGCCAATTTTGGTACTGCGTTCTGAATGTATTTAGGAAACGGTGAGATTTTTGCCACCTCTGTGAAGCAGCTCGTGTGAATTTTCGACAAAATTCCTTGAGCGTTACACTGTCTTCGTCAGAAAGGCGATCACCTAGACGAGCTTTCACTGCACTGAACAGTACTTCATGATCAAACGAAGTACTGCAGCTTCTTAGAAAAACAAACAAGTCTAAGTTGGTGTTTAGGTTTTCCATTATAATATTTTCCGGTCACAGAATACAAATGTAATGTTCACAGTCCAACAGTTTGGAATACACTGAACCAATAAACAAAAATTATGTCTATTTATTGCTGTTTACTAATCAGTAATACTGTAAGTAATTAGCAGCTTTACTTTTTGTTAATTACCCTCATTAGAAGGTTCTCTTTGTTCATTAAAGATGTGTTGGCTATTGAAAATATTTACTAGAACTAATTAGTCACTTTCCAGAATAAGATAATAGATTATAATTTGTGCTGTTGCATGGTGATCATAGTAAGTACATAAAAAAAAAATATCACTTGTTCAGCCTAATTAGCTAATAAATACTTGGTATTTTGACTTGGAGCTTTAAAACTCACCTTATCCAACCTAACTAATTAGGTACTCAATACTCAATATCTTTATTGCTTTACCCTAATGTGTACTTAGGTGGTAACTATATAATTTAGATCATTATGGACTCTGTAGGGCACAGCAAAAGGTTAGGAGAGAGGAAGTCCAAGAATTAATACCTGCTTGGTATTATGACTTGGTGCTTTATAATGAGTCGTTATAGAATAAAAATAAGAATAAACTGCTACATGTGGTATGTCAATAAATCATAAATAATAATTAGTTCTAAAACTTTCATATTACGGTTCGATTTTTCATACGAGCTTCATACAAATTATTCGTAAAAAAAATACAAGACATTTACATTTAAGCTAAATTAACTTTGTGTGAATATTTGAGTACAGTAATAGTAAAAAAAGTCAAATCCAAGAAAAAGAACTACACTTAAAAATTTAAATCTGTATTTATCTTCATGAAAACTGATTTTCAGCCCACCGTGCGCCACCCCGAACACGTACGCGTCTATGAAATGAAATGAAATTGTTTATTCTGTAAGTAGGATATCGGAATCACTTTGACACGTCAAATAAAATAAAAATAAATAAGTTGGATGAGTCCGGCGTTTTCTATCTGACTACTCTTAGAAGAAAGGCCGAAACAAACTTAGAGGTCGCAGTCTCTTTTAAACTCCAGACTTAATCTTGGTCAGGCCATATGAGGACCATGTAGATTAGTGTCTGAAATGATCTATTGAGGAAAGAACCACACAGATTTGAGTGGACCTGTCCAGTCAGTGCAAGCATTTGTCAGTAATCGTGGAGTTCAACTTATAAAATTAAGGAGCTCATCGACTCGACGAACATTACCAAGGAAAGAAAATAAGTACATATTAGAGATGGGCCGACTATGACTTTGGTCGACTAGTCGGCCAAGCTGATCATTGCTTTCGGTTGAGTTCGGGTGACATCGGCAATTTTTGTGACCACGCTTTCAGCTCGTGTTTTAAGTTTTTCGTTGTTTTAATTTAAAACAAAGTTGAATTACGTAGCTAACACTGTGTATATTATTTTATTAGTAGTGGAACTACCTTATTGAAATTGTTTGCGTCATGTCGAAGAAGAAATCACGCATTTGAATTTAGGTATTTGAAAACCGCCGACAACAAAAATATAGCCGAGAAGATAAGTGATATTTTATATTTATTCGACGACTAGTCGGTACATCACTAGTAATGTGTGCGTAGGCTTGTTTTCGCTCATTATTATGGAACCGACCTTCTGTAACTGTGTATTCTGTGGTAGTACCTAGTTAGTCAAAAACATTATTATTATAGCAGAGTAATGCATAGTAAATTGTTCATAATTGCATTAATTTTTACTTCAACACTGCAATGTTTTAGGCTCACTAGGATTAGTATTAGGTACTCGTACACTCATTAGAGAATGTACTGGGAACGTATTTTATTCATGAGTTCATGAATAGCTTCTGTTAGTTACACAAGAGTAGATAGGTATAAAAATTAAAAAGCACTTTAAACTAGGTGACCTATGTAGGGAATGCTATCCATAGATCTTCTACACATACATACATACAATTAATACGTACATAAACATACCTATAAAATTGAAGTGCCTGTTTGAAATGTCAAAATGCATGCATTTTACTAAAACACAGGGTGTAAAAAAAATCTGCAGTTTCATAGAAAAGTGCAATACGAACGCGGTCAAAAAGACAATGACCAAATTAGTATGAAGACTGGTGCGTTTTGTTTTTTTGGCGGCCGTCGACCCAATATGAAAAAAACGGTGCAGAAGAATATTATGAATGAATTATTGTATGGGGTCTCATATCGAAAACTCAGTCCGGACTGAGTTATATTAGTTTAAAGATTAACTATTATTTTCATATTATTGTGGAATAATTCTTATTACAAAGCATATTTTTGACCTTCCCAAGCGAAATTCACTATTTAGTTATTACTTAAATCTTCAAATACATGTATTTATACATATATATTTTATTTATGTATTGGTTAGAAACAATAAAACCGGTCATATGGTGAATGTTTTATTTGAATTATAACATATTACAAGATATAATAAATATAAAAAACAAAATAATAATAATAAAAAATAACGCGTTTACCGCCGGCTGGTAGCTTGGACCCTGTTCCCTATACCGGTGGGCTACTATTTTTATATTTTTAAATGTTTTTGTTTCCTATTTGTTTTTATAAAAATATTTAAAAATGTAATAGATAAGTATGTATATGAAATAAAGGATAAGTATAACGCGTTTAATATACATTATATTTGTTTTATGTTTTTATTATTATTTCCTTTATTTCACTATATACATATTAATAACATTTTTAAATATTTGAATATAAAAAAAATATAAAACATTTAAAAATGTAAAAAATTGGATCCAGCTGCCCAACGAGAGCTTCCTTAGGTGATGGTCGAGGCTTTTGGTAATTAGCCGTTGGCTGATACGACTATCGGCACAATGATTGCTCACAGAGCTACCTATATTTCAAGCAATAACCGCAGGACACACGGAACTAAATAGTTTTCCAACTCTTATCACGGATGACCTTATTTTATATGCTCTTGGTACTTATCAGATAAAACAAGCTCGAAGCTATTATGGTGAGCATGGTGGTGGTGGATCGAGTAGAGCGGCGCACAATGATCATTGACATAACGGTCCCTCGCGACAACCTCGCGATAGTATCAAGTATCTTGAATTGGCAACCTCGCCGAGCCAAGTCAAGATACTTGATACTACACTACACCACCACTATATCAGGTTTATTGTCAACAATAGTCGTTATTGATGACGGAACGATCCCAGTACAATGTGATTTTTCCATTTTCGAGAACTGGGTCGGGCCATACCTGTACGGTAATTACGATTCCACAAGGCTGTATTTCAGAGCAAGTTGCTGGTGGATAATCCTGGCTACAAGGTTGTGTCTATGCAAATACTCTTCGTTAGCTAGATGATGTTGGGATCAGCTTCCGGTCTAACCGGATGCAGCTGAATACCAGCATTTTACATGGAGCGACTGCCTATCTGACCTCCACAAGTCCACAACCTAGTAACGATACCCCTTGGTAAGACTGGTCAGATTTTCGGGCTTCTGACGACCCGTAATGACTGTCAAAGATACATGAATGACAGCCGAGACCAACGATTTAACTGGCTTTCCCAGGCACGGAGGGGTCTCGCTATATAAAGATGGTGACCCATCCACGGACCAACCCCGGCAAGCGTAGCTTAACCTGATGGAACGACCCATGCTGTTATTACTTAGCCACGAGTTCCTTCAACGTTAAAACTAACTTCAAGTGCTAATTATTGAATTATTTACAATAGTATTTTTTTCCTATAAACACCCATATCTCAGTTTGGACTGAGTTTATGATATAAGACCCCATATAATGATTCATTTGTTATGTTCTTCTGCATCACTTTTTTCATATCCTATCGATAGCCGCCAAAAAAGCAAAAGGCATATTTACAATAATCTTGTTTTTCCTTTTAACACTCATATCTCAGTTCGGACTGAGTTTTATGATACAAGACCCCATACAATAATTTATTTGTTATGTTATTCTGCATCACTTTTTTCATATCCTATCGACAGCCGCCAAAAAACAAAAGGCATATTTACAATAGTATTGTTTTTCCTTTTAACCCCCATATCTCAGTTCGGACTGAGTTTATGATATAAGACCCCATACAATAATTTATTTGTTATGTTATTCTGCATCACTTTTTTCATATCCTATCGACAGCCGCCAAAAAACAAAAGGCATATTTACAATAGTATTGTTTTTCCTTTTAACACCCATATCTCAGTTCGGACTGAGTTTATGATATAAGACCCCATACAATAATTTATTTGTTACGTTATTCTGTATCACTTTTTTCATATCGTATCAACAGCCGCCAAAAAACAAAAGGCATATTTACAATAGGTATTGTTTTTCCTTTTAACACCCATATCTCAGTTCGGACTGAGTTTATGATATAAGACCCCATATAATAATTTATTTGTTATGTTATTCTGCATTACTTTTTTCATATCCTATCGACAGCCGCCAAAAAACAAAAGGCATATTTACAATAGTAGGTATTGTTTTTCCTTTTAACACCCATATCTCAGTTCGGACTGAGTTTATGATATAAGACCCCATATAATAATTTATTTGTTATGTTATTCTGCATTACTTTTTTCATATCCTATCGACAGCCGCCAAAAAACAAAAGGCATATTTACAATAGTAGGTATTGTTTTTCCTTTTAACACCCATATCTCAGTTCGGACTGAGTTTATGATATAAGACCCCATATAATAATTTATTTGTAATGTTATTCTGCATCACTTTTTTCATATCCTATCAACAGCCGCCAAAAAACAAAAGGCATATTTACAATAGTATTGTTTTTCCTTTTATCACCCATATCTCAGTTCGGACTGAGTTTATGATATAAGACCCCATACAATAATTTATTTGTTATGTTATTCTGCATCATTTTTTTCATATCCTATCGACAGCCGCCAAAAAAACAAAAGGCACCACTTTTACGCAATGGCCTTTATGGAACAGCGGATTTTTTTTTAAATAACCGACGGAACATTTGAATGCAGGGGGGTTCAGAATCATGTACCTACTGAGTCCATGGTAACAGGCTTCGCGTCGATGTCCCTGACTCCCCGTATAGTCGTAAATCACGGTTTTTTAGTGCGTCCAGGTACCCTAGACTGAAACCTAGCCCTGGACCTAACTTTCAGATATCTAGTCCTTCAGAAAAGGAGTTTATCTGTTGTAAAACTTTAGTTCGTTATTGTTGTAAATATGGTTTTGCTAACTGGCATTCAAAGGTACGTCACGAGCTGAAAAATCTAGATGTAATATTTGGAATAATAGATTTCTCTAGGTCAACAAACCGGCCTGAGGTTTATGTGTAACTTGAGAATCGGTTCAGTACTTTTTCGGTATTTTAACATATAAAACAGTTTTTTAATTAATATTTACATTTTCTTCCCATTTACACTGAAATATCTTTTCAGCGGGAATAGATACAGTTTTTATTTTAGCTTCAGTAGATAGGTAATTTTATAGGGAATCTTGTGGTATGTGCGGTGTTATATAACTGCATGTTTGGTGGTGTTTAGATGTAAAATGAGAAAATTTTAAAACAAACAAAGGTACACAAAAAAGAACAAGTTGAACGCTCTTCAATACCTAATATAGACATTTCTGACGTAGACTCTCGGATTAGATATAGACTTTTTGAAGTTCACACAAGCAATACAATTTATAAATTATAATACGATTTCATTTTACACAGTCATCGCGCTCTTTTGTATAAATATGGCATAATCACGCGGTCAATCAAGTCGCGCTTGTACGTATAAATTCATACAAAAAGTCGTGACGATGATTTTGGTTAGGACGCGGGGTTAATCACGTATTACTTACGACCGCTTAAATTAGGAAACGGCAAATTCAAATTCATTTATTTCGTGAACACAGGGTACATACGTACAGAAGGTGTTATCGATACAAATAAATAAAATTGAAGTGTCTGTTTGTAATTTCAAAATAACAGCTTTTTACTAAATGCATATGAAAGTACATATACGATCCATACAACAAAACACAAAAAAAAAGTGTTTGTTCCGGCTAATCTCCGAAACGGCTTTTCGACGGGAGTTTCACTGGCAGCTATGCAAATCAAGTTTTTTCAAGTGTATAGAAATCAGCACGATTTCTATATATCAACTTGATTTGCAAATTGAAATTACAAACAGGCACTTCAATTTTATTTATTTGTATCGATAACACCTTCTTTTCATACTTAATTTTAATTGTTATTGTTTGAATTTTATTGAATAAATTAAGTAATAAAATAAGTTAAATACAAATAGATCTAATAAGATAATCAACTAACTAACCTTTTTAATTTCTTTTCGAATTATGTCCATTCTTAAAAATTTATACCTTTTCATTAATTTCCATTCATTCGCTATTAAAATTTCATTTATAACTATGATTTTTTACACTTAATACAAAACATTGTTTAATTTCAAACTGTTTTAAAACATTGTTTACAATACGTGTTTTAAAACCACTTGTTTGTTTTATGCCAACCCTGTCTAATATATAAACTAAGGGGTGGTAGAAATCAGCTCTCAACATGATAGTACAAACTAATTAAACCTAAAAAAAATTGGTACGAAATAAAATCTTAGTAAAATATTTTTACAAAAAACCCCGCGTTAAGCGAAGCAGGTAACTCAAGGAACCCATCTTTTCAAAACTTCAGATGTTTTGAAAAAGCATCAGATGTCGTCTATGATCCCGGATCCCGGTACACTTCGCTTCTTGTAATTTAATATTCTGGTTTAAAAATAAATTAACGTTGAAGACCGTCCACTCAAACTTGAAGCAAGAGTTCACTCAGAGATATTAAAATTCTACGAAAGTTGGTTTTAAATATTTATCTACAGTAGCTGAAAGCGAACGCTTAGGGGTGCTACATACTTGTTCAGGTCTGCCACAGATAGCTCGTTTATTTATAAAAAAAAAATAGAAATAAAAATATTGGTTTAAAAAAAAACAATTTTTAGTCATGAGTTCATGACAAGTTCAATAATAAATAAATTTAGGTTACATAAACTCGAAAAATATAATTGAAAATAAATTAAAATAAAATATAAATAAATTATTAAAAATGAATTAAAATTAAATAAAAAATTAAAATGAATAATAATTGTAAATAATAAATTAAAATTAATAAAAATAAAATTGAAAATAAATAAAAATAAAATTGAAAATAAATAAAAATAAAATTGAAAATAAATAAAAATAAAATTGAAAATAAATAAAAATAAAATTGAAAATAAATAAAAATAAAATTGAAAATAAATAAAAATAAAATTGAAAATAAATTAAAATAAAATTGATATTCGTTATTTATGAATAACGAGCTGAACTGAACTGATAGAAAAACCATTTTCTGTTTTTCCGGGCAGTTTATTTTTAATTTTTCCTAAAAACCTCTGTGGACTAATCGGACTATAACGAAAATTTATAAAATAATTCCGCTACAACTAGATTTTTTCATTGCGATTACGTACATGCTTTTGGGGTTCCATAATTTGTTATTACCCAACTACGGCAAATCCAAACGGAGGGGTTATAATTTTTGCAGTGTATGTACGTATGTAAGAATTATAATAACAATTATTATAATAACAAGCAATAATGGTCCGGGTGACAGGCTATATAAATTCACCATACTGCTGAACTCGAAAAAATAAAATTGAGATAATCATGACATGTTTGGTTTCAAAGATAGGTCTTGCCTATACACAAGATGAAGCCTTGTATACCATGTGGGTGCTAGGAACACCTACAAAATTATAATGGCATGCGACGACGTACGGCGAAGGCTTTACCCTGACCATTTATTTGTACCTATGTCTTGATTTCTGTCTGAAATATTTTTGTGTTTCGTACTTTTTAGATCACGTTTATTTTTCCGGACTCGGGTTTCAGTTTTTTTAAATTTCTGTTGTTCCCGAAATATATTCTGAGACGAGCTATCGGTATTGGCATAGGAAAAAAAGAGACAGGACTTTTTTGTTTTAGAAGTTGAATTAGTATAAGAATAATTTATTTGCAGAAAACAGGTGTTACCAGTTGTAAAAGTTTTTGGTTCATGACCAGTCCATATGACCCTTAAATTAATTTTACATTAACAATACTTACTCGATATTTTTTTAAGTAAAATATAGAAATAAAAAAAAAATGTGGTACAGAACCCTTCGTTTGATTTTTCTTTGTTATCTTTTATGCCTGGAACCTTTCGAACTGACAATTTTTCCAGATTTCCTTTCTCGAATATCGGTGTCAATCTCAGTAGGTATAAATGTTTCGTAAACAACAAAACCTTTGAGAATTATTTATCAAAGGAAAGAAGCGACGCATGTTTTCTGTATCAAACAAAAGCTGTTAACTTTATACCTGTTGATATGTATAGACAATATTGTTATTTTTATACGGGACGGCCATATGTTAGCAAATATACTTCCTTAAGTCCCCTACAGGACCTAAGCGTGCGTTAACGCAAATTTTATAATGCCTAAAAGTATTAATGGGTGTCACCTTGTTTCGCAGACAGAAATTACATAGAATTTCGTTTCGCACCAAAATGTTTCATATTTATTTAGTTCTTATATTTTTATATCGAATATTATTGTTTCAACAACTATTTACTTGGATGAAACATTATTTCACAGAAACACAATTCAAAGAATTTTTAATCACATTTTTTTATTTAACAAACTTATCAAACAGTAGAATTATTTTTTAAAGAATATTGTTTGTTCAGTTATTTCAACGAAAATGTAAGAATAGACGTTATGCTATAAACAACAATAGTGTGTGTGTGTGTGTGTGTGTAGTGTAGTGTCTAGTAATAACTATTAGGGCACTCCGACCATATAGGTTAGGTTAGGTTAGAACTGTGACCAACTACGCGCGAGCCGAGCGAGCAAAGCGAGCGGTGCCGCGGCAGCGGCCGGCGAGCGCTACATCGGATTTGGTCGCAGTATCAAGATTAGGGCACTCCAACAGATGAACCGCTTTCATATAACTATACTACGGTATATAGTGTGTGTGTGAGTGTGTAGTGTATTGTCTTTTAATATAACTATTAGGGCACTCCGACCATATAGGTTAGGTTAGGTTAGAACTGTGACCAACTACGCGCGAGCCGAGCGAGCGAAGCGAGCGGTGCCGCGGCAGCGGCCGGCGAGCGCCACATCGAAATTGGTTGCAGTATCAAAAATATAGGGCACTGGGGATTTTCTTGGTAATAAGCTTTATACTAACTAAACAGTATGAGAATAATGAATATTTGATTTGTTATTCTATGATATGAATATCGAAACTTTTAATTTTATTTGTAACAAAAATCAATGATTAAAGTTTATTCAAAGTAAGTATTCTGCGTATTGATTATTCTGTGAAATGATAATATATGAAAAATTTTATGTGAAACGAAATTCTATAAAACTATTTTCTATAAAACAACGTACAACCGTATTAATGATCTACAGCAGTAAACAAAATCAGAAAAATATAAGATTAATATATGCTAGGAGAATTGTGTGTTGAAAACAAAATAGAACTAAATTGATACGATAGAAAAAAATCACGAACACACCTCTAAAAATTTCTTTTAGCGATTAAAAATCATATTAATATACATGCAATTATTCTGAATTTTTGTCCCACAGAACTATCGTCTATATAGACATATCCGTGGGTAGTTGGGTACTTACAAATACAACTCTGAAGGTACTTACCATTGACAAGATTTATAGGGATTTCACTAATACACTTAAGGGACTCTAAAAAGTAGGGTTCCAGAATGTACGGCCTAATAAAGAAACATGTAAACATTTAGTGGAACTAGTGAAGTTTTGGTGTTGCCAGGATGTGGTAAATTTTGGGAAAATGGTAGAAATGACTAAGGTAAGTATATTATTATGATTTTGTTTACAGTAATGATAACGATAGAGTTAATTATATTTATGGAACGTTAGGTTACATGATCAAAATAAGTATTTAATCAAAAGTTCTCTCTGAACTGCGGTGCACTTCTGCCCACCCATTTATGTTATAAATTCTGCATGATCCTGAACGAAGCAACTCAAACTCAAAGCATTTATTTCAATTAAACCATTTACAGGCACTTTTGAATTGTCAAAGAGTCGGTCGGTTAGTCAGAAAGTTGAAGCTAGTCGCCCATTCCAAAAAGTAGATCTCTGTGGAGAAGAACGGGCAAGAAACTCCCAGGACACTCTTTTAAATAAAGATATTACAAAATCCTGGGTACATTATTCTTGTTGCTTCTATATGTCAACTGAAGAATTTTAGTAAGGACCGTAGCAGTTGGCGATCTTATATTTCTGTCTACCCTTCATAGGAAAAGGCGTGGGTATGTGTATGTAATTTCCACATAATGTTTTTGTCTTTGTTAACACTGAATTTGATGTTGTAACCGTTTGAGGTGTAAAAAAGGCATTTGGAAAGTTCCCAATTACTTTTTAATATACCTACTTACAGCTATAAAACGAAATATTTGGTGTCACGATATTAATTATTGCCTATTGCTATCAACCGGACATAAATCCAAACTCCGGGTTGCTACTGAGTAATTACAGATGGAAAACCCAATAACACTTTTCCCGATCGGGAATCGAACCCAGGACTCAGTAGTAGCTTTTACGACCACTAGACTAACGGGACAGTCTTATCTTTTACGATGACTAGACTAACGGGGCAGTCTTATCTTTTACGACGACTAGACTAACGGGGCAGTCTTATCTTTTACGACGATTAGACTCACGGGGCAGTCTTATCTTTTCAAATAACTAAATCCTATTTCTACCTAACGCTAAACTAACAACACTAAAACTTCCCACTTGTAACGCGATCAAGAACCCGGAACACATAAATAAGCTGTTCAGGGCTTATTAGATTTATTTGAACATCGCTCGGGAACCGCTGTGCGTCTTGTGCGGAACACAAATCACTGGGATAGCTATTAATGTACAATTTAAATTACTTTTGGATAAAGTCTTACCTTCTCAGTTTCTGTATCGATGTTTCGTTTTATTTTTAAAGACAAGACCACTTTTTTTTTTTGTAAAATGGTAGTAGGTATATATCTGTACATTATAGAACAGGCCCTAACTCAGCATGGATGTTCAAAATATTAAAAAAAATTACTTATTATACCTACTGGAACTTTTGTCGGAGCGATCCCAATTATACGATGTCGCAGGCTTCATTATTACCTACATAATTATCCGTAAGAGCAGTGGTGGCTTAGTGGTAACGGCCTTGACTTACGAATTGTAGGTCGTGGGTTCGAACTCAGACAGGCGCTTAAGTTTGTGTAAATAACTTCATCACCACTGCTCTCAAAACATCGTGAAGAAGCCGGGAATGTCTTTGAACCAAAAATTTGAAGACATGTGACATCTACCAACACGCACTAGGTCTGCATGGTCGATTTCAGCCCACTCCCTCTCGAAGAGAGTAGACCTGTGTCCCAGCAGTGGGCAAAATTATAGGCTGATTATGCCGAATTATTTGAGTGTTTCTACATCTATCAAATGCACTAAGCTATATTATGTCAGTATCTTCAGACCCTATTTTCATTTGCATATATTTGCCTTGACAAATAAGAGGAGGTTTCATAATACGCCTCGCAGCGTGGATTGAGTGAGTGCAGCGCTGCGTCCCGATTACCCCGGGATGGAACGCAAGTAGAGCCGCGATTACCCCGGGATAGAACGTAGGTAGTGCTGTACTATCCCGGGATGAAACGTACATCTGTATTAGTACCGGGTCAACGATGCCTCTAACTTTCATTCGGTATAGATAGCAGAAAAAGCTTGTGTATTCATTTGAATGTGCATTTTGCAAACAAAAACTGTATCTTAGTTTTTTAGCGTGTCGTACCGGAAGGATACCAAACGATACCCTATTCTAAGCCTCCGCTGTCCGTCTGTCTGTCAGCGGGCTGTATCTCATGAACCATAATTGGAAGACAGTTGTTTCACACAGATTGTGTATTTCTTTTGCCGTTGTAACAACAAATAATATAAATTACATAAAGTTGATAATTCCAGGGGGTCGGTTCCCATACAAGATTTTTTTTTTCAGCGTTTTAACGGCACGTTTCGTGTGGGAGTCCAACTCGCACTTGGTCGGTTTTCGTTTATGTACTGAACAAATTACTATGATAATATATTTGATTAAAGTTTTGGCATAATACCTAATAGTGGTTTATTTATAAACATTGCTTAAAGCAAAGTAATGATTAGCGACCCATAATTATTCTATCGACTACGAGGGCGCCTAGAGCGTCATACTCAAGGCTAGACTTACCTGTTGCTGACTCAACAAAACACTGCACTGACCTACAAATCATCGTTTTTCTTGATGTCTAAGCAGATTGATTGCCCGCAGTAAAATCGAATAAACACGTAGCCTCGAACGTTATTTCATTTTGTGTAACATTGACTTCGCACTTACAAATTCTGCTGACGCAAATTCATATTTTGTGTTTTAGGTTATAAAGTGCAAGAAACAATTTTACGCAAACTAATTAAGAAATTACGTATTTAACACTTTTTGTTATTTTTATTTTTAAGGTATTTAAGTAAACTATGTATACATAAGGTAATGAATTAAGTATTTTAATTTTGTTATTATTTCAAGACTTCTAATGTTAAATATTGTTAAAAATTGCCTACAATTACCATAAATGGAGAGCTCATGCCGCCTGTGATACAGGTTTATACAACCTAGTACAGGCATCTAACATTAATACCTTTGTAAATTATTTCTAAGATTTTATGTATTTTGCCAATTTTAATACTGAATAAATATTTATTATTATTATTATTTTTTTTTTTTTGAGTATTCTCGGAACCCTGGGATCCCGGACCTTTGAAAGGCGTACGAGGGGCCGAAGCCAACTCGCAGAGGCCCGTTAGACGTTTGTAATGAAATGAGGCACCAACCGACGATTATCCCTGTATGCACTATGCAAGTGCACCCAAGGACAACCCCCGGCTGGTGTAGGACTATTGCAAGATATGGAAACAAAGATATTGGACTATGGGTTTGGGTGGCTTAAGTTGACTGGTGACCTGAATCTATGGAAGGACTATGGCCCCTGCCTGATCAATGTTTTATATACACGGATAAAATGGCAGGGGGTGACTTGCACACTCAATAATGGGCCCCCGAAAATTCATTATCATTATTACAAAACTAGCTGTGCCCGCGGTTTCACCGTCGTAAATCTCGATTCCGTAAAAATATCGGGATAAAAAATATCCTATGTTCTAATCCAGGCTATGGTCTACCCATGTGCCAAATTTTATCCAAATCCGTTCAGCCGTTTTAGCGTGAAAGCGTAACAAACAAACAAATAAACTCACTTTCACATTTATAATATTAGTTACGATGTACAGTCACGAGCGCGAATATGTATCCACTTAGAAAAATTCAAAAGCGATTTTCCTGTGGAATATTAACTGCAACATTGAGATAAGGCCTATTTTATGTTAATATGGGTTCCAAAATACTATAGTCGTAACAACATAAAATAAAAATCAACACAGTAGGAGCAAATCACTTTTAAAAGATAATTATGTTCACGTCAAATGGAACGGGCTGTGATAAAACCTCAAACAATCGAACGTTTGCTCGGAATCTCGGCCTAGGTTATTGTCACTCAGTAATATATTTATAAGACAGCTTCCCAACCGTATTTGCCAACGGTACCCGTCCTCAATTATAAATGGACGAGTTGCATGCGAGTGTAGTGACGTCACGAGCTACATATCAATCATTTGTTAATGCTATCCTCGACTTCTCCACCAGAGGGCGCTGTAAGAGATTACATGTAGTCTGTGCAGCATACCTCCGGAATCCGGACTCACAGATGATCCGGAAAGACTAGCCGTTTTATGAGTATTCTGCAAAAATGTCACCGTGAATACTTGTCGTATGTGAAGTGATCTGTCATTCCACCTAGGATTCAAGCATTACTTAAAACTCGTTTAAAGCCTTTTGATTGGTTCAAACTAGTTTTAAGTAATGCTTGAGTGTTGAGTGAGGTTCTGTAATATGGACCTTAGGGGCCGCCTCCACGAGCGAGAGAATCGCGGCGATATTATCGTCGTGCCACGTATTTCTATACACTCTCGTAGATGCCGTCTCCGCGACGTTGAAATTCTAATTCTACTACAGTTCAAACGTCCGTTTCTGTCGCGGTCATGATTTACTACTGCTTTATTTACATCTCGTTTTTAGCCCCAAATCATAGAAATGAAATAATTTTTTGTGCTTTATAGCCTGCGCAGACAAATGTATCTTTTGTACGCGGTACTTTTAATCCCTCGTTTGCGTAACTCGATACAGTTGTAAGCGATCTATTTTAGCGGACAAAAAAGTCCGCGGACAAAAATCCGTCGTCTGCGCAGGCTATTATTCAAGCAGAAATCGCACTTTCTTACTTACCTCAGTGAGATTTCAGAATAAATTTTTATTCACATTGTTTTTTTTTTGTCATTTCCGGCATTGTCAAAGCCAACACGTTTTGAGTTTGCGTTCCGTTCCATCACAAATACGCAACATAAAATAATGAATTGTAAAATAAGTAAATGCAAAAAATAATTGTTTAATGTTTCCTACACAATGTATATTTAAATAAAGGATAATTTTTGGATTAAGTGCATATTTCCTATAACACCGGTACATGGAATATAACAACGCTGCTCGAAGGCAGAAATAGGCAAACAAATTCTTCAAAACTACATATTATATTATTATCTAAGCAAAGGATATTTCTGAGATATTTCAATAAGCTGAAATGTCGTATGAATACCGCCCCGTTATGACATCTGAAGACTGCTTACAATATTGTGAAGACATATCTACAGTTATTTAATATGAATACTACGAGAATTTCGAGAATATTATACAATATGTGAAGAAAAGAGTAAAGAATTGTTTCTAGTTTTGGACTTAAATACTGTCTTAATAAAGTAGATATTATTGATAAAAAAAAAGGAGGAGGTTATTTAATTTTATGTTCGGTTGTAGGTTTAAAAAAAATTGTTTTATGTATGTTTATAATCATATATTTAAAGTCAACATACATACACCCTGACCAGAGGCGGCTCCAGCCTATGTAGCGCGCCCGTGTGCAATCAATACCCTGGCGGTCTCCAGCATTGGCAGACTAAGCCTGTCGGGACGGGAGTCTGGGGCGACAAAACTAATGCCCAAGGAATCAACGTTGAAAGGTATAGTACACTGCCTCGAAAAGGTTAGGTTTTCTTTTTGACCATTGGTACAGAAATATTATATTTGGTCGACAACAGAAAAGAAAAGATAGACGATCAGAAGAATATAAGATGGTAGTGTTCGAAAACTATTACACTCTGCATTGTAAAAAAAATCTTTTTAACATTTATACAGCAATAGGAATTACTTTGTTGACCTATTCTGAATAGGTTGAAAGTGTAGTATGCAAGAGCGAGCGAAGCGAGCTTTAAAATTTTACACCCCGCCCCGGATAGACTATTTTTTAACCGACTTCCAAAAAGGAGGAGGTTCTATGTTCGACTTTATGTATGTTTTTTTTTTTCTTTTTTTTTTTTATGTATGTTCACCGATATCTCCGCCAATTGTGGACCGGTTTTGAAAATTATTTTTTTGTTTGAAAGGGTAAGCTCCCGAGGTGGTCCCATATAAATTTTATTGACTTTGCTTAGATAGTTTTTGAGTTAGCTTCAATAATACATATTTTTCCCACTTAGTTTATATGGACGATATGATGATAACTTCCTGTCACTGTTATTTATTGCAGTTAGTGGTATTGGATATTGTGTGGGGTATTTTACAAAAAAAAATTAAACCGACTTCCAAAAAAACCACTACAAAGTGAAAAATAACTTTAATTTCGGAAGTCGGTGGCAAAAAACGAAAATTAAAAAACAAAGACACCGACTTTCGAAATTAAAGTTATTTTTCACTTTGTAGTGGTTTTTTTTGGAAGTCGGTTTTTTTTTTTTTTGTAAAAAGTTTTTCTTAGTTTGTATTTCTCTGGCTACCTTAGCGCAGGCCCGCGACAAGGGGGGGGGGGGGCAGCTGGGAAAATGCCCCAGGCCCCCACCTTGAGGAGGGTTTCGTTTGAAAAAACGAGCTGTTTTTCAATTTTGTATGTGGAGGACGTTATCATGTGGCGGGCCTGGGTTGGGCCTGGCTTAGCGCATTACGGTAGGAATTGACTGGTAGAAATCGTCACGTAAGGAAAAAGAGTTATGCCGTTCCTAGTTTTTATCTCTCTCTGTCTCTTTCTATTACCTATAAACCAGTGTGTGAGTGCGTGCGGACTTCTGTTGAACTGAACTGCACCCTAATTACGAAACGCAAACTCAATTTTAAATTGAAACCAATTGAAAAAGATTGTCAGTCCATTGCTTCATAAGTTCGACAAAAAGAATCTGCTTAATTTTTTTTGTCGAACTTATGAAGCAATGGACTGGCAATCTTTTTCAATTGGTTTGGTTTTTTTTAATTGGTTCACGGGGGTCCCCCTAGGGGGATTTTTATCTACCTAGCTACTTAGTTGGGCAATTTTCACACCTGATGCTTGTAGGTACTTATTACAACTACTATACGTTCGAAGACCACGTACATCAGACGTAATTAGTAAGTCTGGGGTCTAATGCATTTTGTCCTTCACGTCGGACCAAAGTCATATAAGCTACTTTGTAGACAAAGGTACAAAGCTGCAAAACGCTGTATAATTCAAGAATATTATAATTGCATTTTGCTGTACGGTACTGTGGGATTTATAATTTTAGAATTATACAGTAATTCTAAAATTATAAAAAATGGGGCCTACGATAGATAGTTAAAAATACTGTTAACCTACGCCATCGAGGAATAAAGCCGTTAGGTATGTAATGTATGTACTTGTACAAATACGTAAAGTCACGCCTTATTTCCATGGGGGTAGACCGGTAGACTACAGACGCCAGCACATCAAGTTACTACAACTTTAATAGATTTTCAACTTTATCGCTAAAGAATAAGGTTCAATGTTGATTGGGAAAATTTGACAGATTGGAGTAGGTTAATGTGCTGGCGTCTGTACAAGACTCCAAACCGCCTGTAAAAATCTTGAAGAGAGCTGTCATTCGACCCGATGCGGTGCTAGGGGTGATCCCTAGCAAAAACGATTTTTCGAATTCAAGTAACTTGACGGAGTATGTTTGTTCCCATATAAAAAAATGAAGAGAAAACCGTATTCTTTCGGAATATAGTATTTTTTTTTGTTTAGTCGGCACTTTCACATTTAGCCCAAAAATGTATGGACCGTAAATGATCTCCCTATAGCTTCGCATCACCCACATAGGATAGGACAAGTTAGAAAACGATTACCGATTCGAAACGCAAGCAGTCGCCGAGTCGGTGGAACGTCCACCCGATGGATTGACCGATGAGATGTCTGTTGACTGCATTTTATAGTAGGTATTCTGGAGGCCGGTCCGATGATGCAGGAGGTATGGAGTGTTGGTTTAGTCAGCTGTATTCATCGTAGGAGTATGGTATGGAGTATGATGTACTTTTCAGTCCTACTTGCGACCATTACTAGACTAACGGGGCTGTCAAAATAAAATATTAATCACGTCATAAACTGGCATACAAATAGTCAACATCGCTTCGTAAACCCTCCTAAGACATCTAAACATCAACTAACTTAGCTTACCCACAGATGAATACAGATAGTTCACTCCGCATTTTAGGCATGAAGCTTCAAGTACGCGGCTGGCTCGTCTTGTTGCAGTGTTTCCACTTTTAGGGATTTCTCCCTTTTTTATTTAGGGAAAAATTACCAATATTAATAGAACAGAATAACAAAAGATAAAAAAGCGTGACGGGCGGTGAAGTACGAGGCATGATTTGTTCTTTTTTCGTCACTGTTATTTTCGACATTGTTATTTTTTTTGCGACAAACTCTCAGGACTTTTCTATGAAAATCAGGGTTTTTTTCAGGACTTTTAGAAGAAAAGAAAGAAAATATGTTTATTTGCGGCAAACATGACGCAAAAAAGAAAAAAATTACGAATAAAAACAATTTGGGGGAAAATATGCGTCACATCTACGCAAAACGGCCATCGCTCAGCATAAAGCTGCGACTCCATACGAGACAGAGCCCCAGCGCTGGTTTTCAGCGACAGCCGGCGTTGACGTGATGACGTCAGACCGGTGCAGCATATAGTGAAATAACATACATTATCAGAAATAAAAATAAAAATAAACTATAAAATAAATACATTACTTAGTCCCAAAAGTTTAAATATTATTTAAAATGGCAACATTTCGTTCCGTCAGCGACTCAAGCGCCGCAGATCATAGACTATTATAATTATCTGTGCGCGCAGCTGTCATAAGACTATTTGTTTGTGCGTTTTGAACTTTTGACTTATTGAGTTGTAGGTACCGGTTATGTAATAATTATAACATGGCGCATTAAGTAATGAAATGAGTTATGATGTAATGCATAATAACACAGGATGTATTGAGTGCATTGGGTGATTGCGTATGTGTAGTTATGGGATTTTGTAAAACAGTGTTTGTGAAAGTGTTAGAAGGTGTTGATGACAAACTCGGTGACTTGTACGAGATTAAGCATGGTAAGTGCAAAATAATTATATTTATCATCAAGATTATAAGGAATTTTATTGCTATTAGAATAAATGAAATTAGAAATAAATTAAATGAAAATTAGATTGGAGTTAGATGAAATTCAATTGGAGTTATATATATTAGGTCATGGAATTATACCAACTTGACAAGCCATAGTGTGCCAATTGATAAATTAACATGACTCGATTAACATGAATTAAATTAAATATTAACCGTAATTTACAGAGAAACGGTGGCGTTTCAAAGCTTATGGAATGAATGCAGTAGCGAAATGCAGTAGCGAAAACAGACTTAAAGCCCCACAGACAGAAGAGGGAATTCCAAGCAGCCCACGCCCACCCCCAGGAGATCCCACGCCAACGAATGCATGCCATGACCCCTGAGGTACAGTGAACCAACACAAAAATACATTGTTAGGATTGAAGGGTTTGTTCTTGTATCAGTAACTTTTTGTATAGGAATTTAAAGGATTGTATTTTTTCCAGGCGACGCATTGGTGGTGGGAGATCATTCCAACAGCGTGTGGCTGCGAACTTGAAAGACCCCCGGAATGCTGTAGTTCTGTGCATTGGCACCGACAGTGGACTTACCTTGGAGCGAAGACTATAGTTTAGGTGGTTTTGTTTCCAAGTAAGCTTTTCATATAGATAGAGTGGTTTATGGGTTGTAACAACACCAAACAACAAGTTGGCTAAATGAAGCTTCCTCCTGGCTGCCATCTTTAATAATTTTAGTTGGTTAATATACGGAGTAACATGACTTCTCCGCGGGACGTTAACACAGAAACGAACACAGGCATTCTGGATGCGTTGGATTACACGCTCCGTTCTAGAAAGTAGGCATGGTCCATAGACTGTGTCACAGTAATTTAATTTGGAGAGTATGAGGCTGTCAACAAGTTGTTTCCGAACTGATATACTAAGGTATTTCCGTATTCCGTATAAGACCTTAAGCCTATAAAAACAATTTCGGAGAACATTAGTTACATGGGCCTCAAAACGCAGCTCTGGATCCAAAATTAGTCCTAGATTGCATGCCTGCTCCACTCTCTCAATCTTCTCTCCCTTGATAACTATCTCAGGGTTGGCAGACAGTATTGCACTAACTTGTTTCTTTGAACCCAGCACCATAAATTTAGATTTGAGGGGGTTCAGAACCAGCGAGTTCTCCTCTGACCATAAAACCACTCTATGCAAGTCCTCATTTATTTTCTGCACTGCCAACGTTGTTTCATCTCCCTTGAACGATATGTACAATTGAATATCGTCAGCATACATATGGTACTTGCAGTTAACAAATGATTTTATGATGTCCGCACTGTACAGAATGTACAACAAAGGCCCGAGAATCGAACCCTGAGGGACACCCCTTGACACCTGGAGAGGGGAGGATGACACCATAGAACCGCTCTCACTACGCATCTCTACGTATTGAGACCTATTAGTAAGGTAGCTTTTAAACCACTCCACCGCATCACTGTCGAAGCCATAGAAGGCTAACTTTGACAGCAGTAGAGTGGTATTAATTGCATCAAAAGCCCGGGAAAAGTCCAGCAGGGCCAAAACTGTTCCCTCTCCCCGGTCACGCGCTTCAAGAATACTACCTACAACGTCGGCCAGAGCCGTTGCAGTACCTCTACCCTTTCTGAAACCCGACTGAAGGTCAGGAAGAATATTATTCGTTTCGAGGTATTGGATAACCTGCGAGTATACAACACGTTCCAGGATCTTAGACAGGCAAGGTAGAATGCTTATTGGTCTCAAGTCCTTCATGTTAACAGGATTATTGTTTTTAGGGATAGGGCGTACAATAGCGCAACGCCAGAGTTCGGGGAATGTACGCGTGGCTATGGACCGGTTAATAATGTCTGTAATGGCTTGCAAGGTAGTTGGCAAAGTAAGAGATAACATATCGAGACTTATACCGTCGACCCCCTGTGCATTAGACCCTAGACTCCGGATTATCTTCAGGATTGATTCAGGACTGGTCGTTGTAAGAGTGAATGAGGCCGGGCCATACTTTTGAGACTCAAAGTATGACATTTGTGAGCTGTTATGATGACAACTACCCGGGACATCTAGAAACGCCGCATTGATATCATCTGGATTGCTGAAGTGACTTGGCAGCAGTCTTTCCTTATGATCCGGAAGCACATCCAATTTTAAATTGCGCCACAATAGCTTTGGGTCCTTAATTTGGTCATTGATGCTTTTTTTGAAATATGACGTCTTCTCGCTAACCAGTGCCGTAACTGCTTGGTGCTTCAGATCCAGATAATACACTTTATGACCCGGTAATTTGGATTTGCGAAATCTGTCCCTGGCTCCATCTCTCAGTTTCGACATCAGTCTGATGTTGTCAGTAATCCATGGAGTAGGGCGGGTTTTAAAAGTCTTCGATTTAAGGGGAGCGTGGAGATCGAATAACTGGATCATAAATGAGTTAAATGTCTCCACCATCGAGTTAACATCACTCATGGCTCCAATAATCGACCATGGAATAGTTTTTAAATCGGTGTTAAAAAAGTCGTCCAATATGTCGGTGAGCGGACGAAAAACGACCGATCTTGGTATAGCCTTATGCTTCTTAAAGATCGTCTCGCATGTGATAAACGAGTGATGGCCAAGCTCACTAATATGATTCACCACGACGTTACGGATTGAAGCATCAGTGCAGATTATGTCAATAAGCGAACTACTATCACCTACAAAGTGAGTGGGTGTTTGGACTAATTGACTTAGGTTTAAATAGCTCAAAAAATCTAAAAGTTGTTTCGTTTTTGGGCTATTGACATCCAGCATATTAACGTTAAAATCACCTAATAATATTACGTTATCGTAGGGGGCCAGGCCAACAATACTGGAAGTCAAGGCCTCGAGAAAAAGCTCCAAGTCTAACCATGGCGGACGGTATGCAGTACCAATGAGTAACTTTTTCTTGTTTACGTTAAGAGTTAACCAGAGCTGTTCGACATTGGACTGATCAGGATGAGCCTTTACCCGCGCAGTCACCCCATTTTTGATGTAGAAAGCTACCCCTCCGCCGCGCCCACCACGCACAGACATAGGTCGCGGTATGTGCTTGAGCTTGTACCCAGGTACACTAGGTGCTCGGTCCTCCTCACCCTTACGCAGCCAAGTTTCGTTAATAGCCATGATGTCCACAGCATGGTTGCCCATGGCCATCAAAAATTCATCCTGATTAGTACCTAGAGAGCCCGCATTTAGTAGACCAAACTTGAAGCATTTACTAGGAGTCATTTGTGTATTTGTCATCTGAGTATTTGTCATCTGTGTATTTGTCATCTGTGTATTGTGTGTACGTCTTGTGTATAAGTTTCTTTATGTTGAGTAAGTTAAAGTTTAGGTAGGAACTATGTTCAAGAGTCGGCTGCAATGAGCTTACATAGTGGAATAATATGGCATAATAGTAGTGATTTGTGTAGAATAGAAGCATTGTAGAAAAATGTATGGTATATAATGTTTGGGTATGATTAGGGTATATTGTAATAAGTTTGATATATATTAATATATAGAACAAATCAGTAAAGAGTATGAATGGTATCTCACCGTGCGCACCTGCCGACCTGTGGACAAGCACCCAATAGTAACAGTTGCGACGCATATCCTCCCAAGCAGAAATAATAAATATGAACTGAACATCAATTAAAATAAAGAAAAAGAAAACTAGAGAGTAATCAGACTGTTTCTTCGACAGGTCCAAATATCCGAGATATGTCTTCATCGGTGCGGATTCTTTCTGTGGGGTCACCTGGCTTCCTCCTGGCAAGAATGCGGCCGCGCTTGGTCCAGACGAATTTCCAGTCGATGAGACTTGCAGCGTCCCGTGCTCTCCGAAACAACTGGCGGTTTGTCTTTGTAAGACGTTCGTTGAGGAAGAATCGCCTTGCCGGGCCAGACATGTCAAGGTCGGCCGTCGTCGCTCCACGTCGCACTCGCGCGCTCGCCAGCAGATCGTCACGCAGATCACGACGAGCCAGGCGCACGACAATGGGGCGAGGGCGAGTTTCTGTCGCACCTGCAGAGCTCGTCGCGTTGAGCTGCCTCCCGCCGACTCGTTCTGCGCTGACAACGTCGCGTTCCTCAAGGTTGACCCCCAGCTTTAGGCTTATGACCTTGATGATGTGGATCGGGCTGTCAACCTTGGCCTCGGGTATATTAGATATCTCGATATCATTCGCCAAGAGATCCTGATCCCTGTCGTTGAGCTCGCGCCTTAAATCCTCCACGATCCTGTCCACTGCCCCGGTATTCGCCGGACCCGAAGAAGCCCGCCGCTCCAAGGCGTCCACCCTGGCCTCAATACCATCGATACGCGAGTTGCAGGTGTTCATGGAGGTTTTGAGCTCCATCATCTCCAGCTCCATTTCCTTACGAAACACTTGGATCTCCGCACGCACTGCCCTCAATTCCTCCATGATTAATTTCATGTCGCAGCCGGCGATCAGCGATACCTCTCGGGCTGTAACATCGACTGAGGCATTGTAAGGCGGGGGAGTGGCATCATTTGAAGGGCACGCAGGTTTGGAACGGACGTCAGAGGAATTAGGCGTACTGGTTTCCATGCACCCTTGTTCGACGGCGGTTACTGCTTGTATAGTTTCCACAGTACCTCTGACTGGGGTCTCCGCCCTGTTATCCCTAACGATGTCCTTTTTACACTCGGGGCACCGCCAGCCAGCAGTTATGGTCGTTTTAGTGGGAATGCCAACACACACTCTGTGGTATTGGACCTGGCATTTACCACACCTAGCGCCCTCTACTGTCGAGATGAAGCGACCGCAACCTCCACATTTGACACCTGGCATGATGGTAACCGAGATGAGTTTGCTACGCAAGTGGTTCCTGGATAATAGGCTAGATGGCGCTAGAGAGAGGATTCGATACGGATCGTAGATCGATATCCACGAGAAGGATAGATGGCTCTGCTAGTACTTAGTGCTGCAATTACTTGTTGTAATAAGAGGGTAAGCAGCTAATTACGCCAAGTCACAAATTATTGTTTTGTTGTTTAAACGTCTATATGCGCACTATTTATATCTCACTTCAATACATGTCTCGCTATGTTGCACTGAGTTTAGTATTCTGATAATTTTTTACACGGAAACTTGTGATTTAAATTATTTCTAATAAAAAATGACAGACAGGTCTACACTGGTACAGACGTCAAACGTCACGCTTTTCAATTTTCCATATGGTAACCCTAATTGCGACCACTACAAGTTCAACGAGACCGTCAAAATAAAATATTAATCACGTCATAGACTGGCATACAAATAGCCTTCATCGCTTCGCAAATCCACTCAGGATTTATCTAAACATCAACTAACTTAGCTTACCCACAGATGGTTTACTCCGCATTTTAGGTATAAATCTACAAGTACGCGGCGGGCTCGTCTTGTCGGGACAATTCAGTGAGCGTAACGTACGTAATCAGAGTGTGAGTTTAATTTAACCTTCTCGATCATACGCATCGAGCGCGTTCGGCGTTCCGATTGGCCCTTCATTAGTGAAGGCCGGCCGGCTGCCAATCGGAGCGCCAAACGTGGTCGATGCGTTTGATCGAGACGGTAAAATGACACTCACACTAAACCCTCAGAAGATAATATAAGAGTTACGTGATAGAAAAAGAGGCAACTTCTAGGTGAATATAACTGTAGGTAATTAGCGCTGTGCGATCTGAATTGCACTTAATTGTGTTGCAGGAGGAGTCACTTTAAAAAAAATAATTGTGTGGACTGAACCATCTGTATTGATCTGTGGCTTACAGAACTCGATAGTTAGCTTATACCTACCTACAATATTCAGGTAAACGGAACTCAGTACCTATTGTACCTGCACCGATTGATTCCAAGGGGACTGGCCATTGCATTGAAATTAGTATCTAACTTAGTGACTGTGGACAGCTTTCGGTTCAAATTAGGGCTGATTTTTCACCAATGAAATTAAACGCGTTCAGCACTTATAAACGCGTTCAAGAGCTGTCAGTGTAAAATATTCCATAGCAATTTTGACACTGACAGCTCTTGAAGGCGTTTTAGAAATGTTGATCGTGTTCAGTTTCATTGGTGAAATTAGCCCTTAGATGGATATTATGAGGATTGAGTATAAGTCTCGATCGCGTGAGAATATTGGGATAAAAAGTATCCTATATCCTAATCCAGGTCTACCCATGTGCCAAATTTCATCCAAATCTGTTCAGCCGTTTTAGCGTGAAAGCGTAAAAAATGAACAAACAAACACACACTTTCGCTTTTATATATCATTAGTTTGTATGTTAAAGATAAGAAAGAAAGAAGGAAAGAAAATAAATTTATGTCCTATTATGTACGTAAAGTTCTTAAGCTAGGATTTAGATAATCATCATCTGCCAAGCTTCCCAACTATGTTGGGGTCGGCTTCCAGTCTAACCCAATGCAGCTGAAATACCAGTATTTTACATGGAGCGGCTGCCAAGGAGAGCAGAATGGTGGCCCAGTGGTAACGGCCTCGACTTACGAGTTGTAGGTCATGGGTTCGAACCCAAGCAGGCGCTTTACTTTGTGTAAATAATTTCATCACCACTACGCTCAAAACGGTGAAGGAAAACATCGTGAGGAAACCGGCATGTCTTAGAACCAAAAATTCGAAGACATGTGACATCTACCAACCCGCACTGGGTCCGCGTGGTAGATTACAGCCCACTGCCTCTCACAGAGAGGAGGCCTGTGTCCCAGCAGTGGGAACATTAATAGGCTGATAATGATGATGATGACTGCCAAGGTCCAGCAGTAAAGGTTGAAAAAAAAAAGGATTCCAAGGAAGACACCTCAATCAAAGCTAATATTAACTCCATTGTATAAAATATTTACAATTTAAACATTAAAACAATGTCCAAATCATTTCTCCTGATTACAAAATTTATGCATATTTCAATAGAAAACTTATACTAATCAATTTCACTTTAAACAATAACTCCAAATATCAATTATGAAACGCATAACTGAATTTCGTTACTTAACCAAGATTCAAAATTCAAAATTCCAAAGTTGTCCAAGTTCTAATTTTGAAAAAGGTTCTGTTCTATATTCAAACTGGATACGCCGTTTTAATTGGCGGCGATTCATTTTGGCGGGAGAGACCGTTATTTTAGAGCAATTGAATTATTAATTCTTTAGGGAATGGGCTCGCCATAATGATAATGGTTGGTATGGCAGTTTGAAGCTTTCGCTGTGATGCTGACTGATTGTTGCTTTGTTACTTTTCTGTTTTTGTAGAAATCTTGGTAATTATTTTAGCTGGCTTTAAATATATTATTGAAATGAAAGGAGAAGTCTCATCTTCCATTGAAAATTTCCCCACGTCTGACAGCAAAGAGAAGTATCTCAAAAAATCGCTAAAAATTAATAAAATTAAAATACATACTTCCGGTTTTAATCCTTACTGGCTAACATACAAAAAAAAATGCTCTGAATATTCGTTCAGGGGTAATATAAAATTAAGACTAGAAATGCAATAATTTACACAAGGTAAAGCGCCTGTCTGGGTTCGAACCTACGACCTACAACTCGTAAGTCGCGACCGTTACCACTGGGCCACCACTACTGCTCACTCTAACTTATAACTAACTTACACGAGTATACTACCCCTGAAATAAAATTCAGAGCAATGTTTTTGTATGTTTGCCAGTAAGGATTAAAACCAATTTTTTTTTACTCATTTTTTGCGATTTTTAACCGACTTCCAAAAGGAGGAGGTTCTCAATTAGTCTGTGTTTTTTTTTTTTTTTTTTGTATGGTTTTTACGCGACTTCTCCGTCAATTGTGGACCGATTTTGAAAATTGTTTTTTTGTTTGAAAGGGTATGCTCCCGAGGTGGTCCCATATAAATTTATTAACTTTACTTGGATAGTTTTTGAGTTAGCTTCAATAATATGTATTTTTCCCACTTAGTTTATGTGGATGATATAATGATAACTTCCAATCACTGTTATTTACATAGCAGGTTAGTGGTATTCGAATTTGTATGGGGTAGGTAACACAACTAAAAAGTGCAAAATAAAAACTTTTTACAACAAAAGTACAACCGACTTCCAAAAAAGACACTACAAAGTCAAAAATAACTTTAATTTCGGAAGTCGGTGGCAAAAAACGAAAGTTCAAAACCAAATGCACCGACTTCCGAAATTAAAGTTATTTTTGACTTTGTAGTGTCTTTTTTGAAAGTCGGTTGTATTTTTTTTTGTAAAAAGATTTTTTTGAGATAGTTCTCGTTCCTGTCAAACGTGGGGTGTTTTTGAGACTTCTTCTTTATGAAATTGATAGCTTTTTAGTAAGAAAATGAAAGGTATGGACATGATACTCCTAACAGAAGGCACGCTTAATATTTTAGAAGTGAAAACTTCTTTAGCGGCGTTGTGCAATTTTTTGGGATGGGTAAAAAATTTTAAACTCGCGTCAGGACATGACCGTAAGATCCGTTGCCTAGCAACCGACAAAGTAAATATCAAAACAAATAGTCTTTGAAATTACGTAAAGATTGCGAGGTAAGAAATTTTACCCATATTGATGGGTAAAAATTGTTTATTTTTGTTAGACTAAATTTTTGAAAATAAATAAATATACTACTACTACTATAGTCCGCGCGCGACTACTTGGCCGCTCATCTCATCACAAATCATCTCGCTATTGCAATCTCATGTGCGTTTTGTCTAAACTAGCCGGAACTTTCACTTCGCGACGGCAACACGCGTTGAAAGTACCGGACTATAATGAATATTGTATTAACCACATAAATTATAGTACTTTTACACTTTATCAGTGTAAAAGTACTATACTTTGATAAATAAAGCAATTCTATTCCCTAACCATTCCAAAATAGGCAGTGTATAGAGTGCCACCATTGGCACTCTATCCCTATCGGATAAAGTGCCACTACAGGCACCCTAGTAACACCGCCTCGGCCCGGCTCAAGTGCCGCAAGCATTGGATTGTCATTGTCACTGTCACTAAGTCACGTCACTTGGTATTTTGTTTGATTGTCGAGGTTAGATCGCTGTAAAACACCACATTCCCAAAACATTACATTCTCTTGTGCCTAAACGGACCCTGGGACTTCGCCGGCCGCTACCGCGGCACCGCTCGCTACGCTCGCTCGGCCCGTGCGTTGTGTGGTCACAGTTCTAACCTAACCTAACCTAAATAACAAGTGACAGTGACAATGCAACGCTCACGGCACCCTAGCCGGGCCGAGGCAGTGACACTAGAGTGCCACAAGAAACTCGCGGCACTCTATACACTTCGAAATTAATCAATTAAAAAAAATTAAAAAAAAAAATTAATTTTTTTGGGTGTGATCATAGACCGTCATAGACAGATTAAACCTCAGAGGATTAAACACTAGAGCCCGCACCATCACTGAAGTGCTTTCGACGCGGCGCTATCGCTAGTGTGTATGTTATTGCATCAAAAACCATTTTTTTTTATTGTTCCACAATTTTCCGGACTTCAGTGGTGACGCGGACTCTACATTTATCTCATTTTTACTATTTTAGTACATACTAATTCTATACTCATTATTAACAATTTTTTTTTAAACCACCTAACCTTTTTGTCATTTTGACAACAATACGAATCCTTCAAACCAAAATTAAGAAAAAAAATTCAAAATTGTCACTTCAACGTCAGACGTAATATGAAAAAAAAAATGGAAAAATTACAAAAAAATATATAAAACTATGAAATAAGAATCCTTTCATTTTACAAACAAGACCACACAGATATTATGCACCTAGTAAACTGGAATTATTTAAATTGTTTCGTTTAACTAAAATGGGAAAGCCGCCATACATGTACACCGATTCAGAAACCGAGGATACCAATTCTTGCAGTTCTATTGACAATAGGAAGAAAAAGAAATTTTCGTGAGTATTTTTATCACTTCTTATACCTGAAGCCAAAATTACATTACGAAATTAGTGACAAAATTAGTATCATAACCTGCGGCCGCCTCTGCGTCTATCGTGACGAAGCTTCGCACAGTGATACGATCGATACACGCAGATGCATGTGACCAACCATTATCGGTTATCGTCGCGATAGTTCGGGCTGCGTAGCACTTATCGCTCTGTTGGCGGTACATAATAAACGTGGCGAAGCCGCTAATATGACCACTGGATTAGCGCGATAACTTTTTTGCGAGCAAAACGGACATTGCATTGCTTTGTCGAAACACACATTGATGCGGCCGCAGCATGACATTAATTTCATAAACAATTTCACGTGTAAGCTTCTAATTTCATAAAATGAAATGAAAATACTTTCGTGTCACGCGCGATTTTAGATAAAAGTGATGTCACGCAACTAATTTCACGGTTAAAAATATGACGTGACACTAGTGTCGCGAAAGCAAATTGGTACGATGATATTGTACATTGCAAAATAAAGCTTTGATGCTGATGGTGAACGGGCGCCGTCAGCGCCCGTTCACGAACATGACACAAGGATTAGCACCATTCAGCTTAACCATTTTGAAGGGAGCTAAATGCCAACACATGCGTCACCATCAGCGATACATCTGAGTGAGCATGACATACTCTCAGTCGCTAGGGTACATTCAAGTCAATGAAAGACTATTACCCGGTAAATGGTAGCTCTATAGTACATAGTATTTTTATCAGCGATGTAATCTCTCAACTTATAATAAGCCTGCCTGCATAGTGTGCTCTTTATAAGTACAAGATTTGAATTACGTCTCATTCAGTTGAAGTATGTGGAGAGGAATTTTACTGTAACATTTTAAAAAGTACCCCATGAAAGATGAGTACTTATACCAGTTTGAAACCAGCACCCTAATTACGTAATGCACGATCAATTTTAAATTGAAACCAATTGAAAAAGATTGCCAGTCCATTGCTTCATAAGTTCTACAAAAAAATTGAGCAGATTTTTTTCAATTTAAAATCATCGTGCATTGCGTAATATTGGGGGACAGGTTGAACTAATAGGTCCCTATTTCTTGTACTAAAATTATGTGTATCACCCCTTTTTACAAAAAAATATGTAAAAGTGTCGTGACGGTCAGAATATTACACTTTTTTCAGTCTAGCTCTCATTCACCAAGTGAGCAGAGTAGAACATGCGATAAAGAACATTGTTCCAAAAAGTGAAATTCGTTTATGTCAGACTATTTATTGTCCATAATTGTTAGTTAAAAAGGTCTTAAGGTATCTGCACACAGCGGGCGTGGCGTGACGGGTCGGCGACGTGGAGCTGGCGTGGCGACATCGGTCACACTGCGGGCGTGATCACGTCCCGTCCGGCGGGACGGGACGTGATCACGCCCGCAGCGAATTGAGAGAGAATGAATATAAATAAAGTAAACAGTTATAAGTTCAAAGTAACCAAGTTACTTAAAGTAACTTATAAGTTATTAGTTACAGTTATAAGTTAAAGTTTTAAGCTTTAATACAATCTCTCAATTCTGAATGTAATCGTCGCGCCCCGCTCCGCTGCTTCTGACTTGTATTCACGCTCGGCGCGGCGGGTGCGTGGCGTACCGGTTACCGTCGCGCCGAGCGGGACGGCTCTGTGTGGGGTCGTCCGTAATATCTAGTAAATTACAACTGCTCAGCGTCACGACGCCGTCGTCTTAAATACTATGCTAAGAGGCCTATAGTCAAAATCACATTTTATCTCGCTCGCACCATCTGCTCGCGGGATGAGCTGGAGCGAGACTGAGTGAAGTACTGGCTCCAAGGCGCGAATGCCAATGTGTTTTTGTCAAACATAGTAATTTAACATTAATCCTCAACTTTAACACATATTTATTTAAAAATTAATACTGCAGTATTTTCGATAAAACGGAGGATCATGCTTAAGCAATTTGAGGTAGGTATTATAGATATACAAAACATATTAAAACATATTAAAGATCGAGAATACGAATAGAATTCACAGGACCGGTGGCTAATGGTACGGAGCGAGAGGGCATGGCAAGCCATCACCTCCTTCTGCGAAGCAGTAATGCTCGCGAAGGAGGAGGCGGAGCGCGTGAAGGGCAAATTTCGCGTCCTCACGCCCCTAGCCGCCGCAGTAGCCCTGGGCGTCGGGAATCGGTAGCCGATTTCCGGCCACCGTAGGCGCGGGCTTGCGGATGGAGAACAATGGGTAGCTCGCCGTCCGATAAGGCCCAGGCCAGGGTCGACGGCGCGTTGTGCTCCACGCGTGCCTCAAAGAGATGTCAGCACAACTAACGGGGTCCGCTAGGACCGATTGGCGGTGCCTGCCGGGGTTGCGGGAAAGTCCTAAGGGGAGAACGTGGCCCTTGACAACGTACAGGCAACTGATGGAACACGGGTGGGTTTTAGTCAGTAAGAGTCTGAAACGCCCTTTCGCTCCGCCCAGAGCGGGAGAAGTTATTTGAAGACTTCCTACCCAAAAAAAAAATGGGTTCGTGGCTATGACATCGCTTAGGCGAGGATTATGTCCAGCAGTGGGCGTATTTCAGCTGAAATGATAACCATGACGATGATTTTCACTGTATATCAAAGTTTTGCTTCCAGCATCCTCAAATATACAAACGGGAATGTGAAGAAGAAGAAATGTAAGATTCACAGTAAGTCAGAGCCTGATGACTCCGACTACCGGAGCAGGAGTCGGAGTAACCAGAGAGTGAGATATAAACTGCCTGGTATTCTGAAGAAAAATAACATCGACAGTAATAGAGAAAGTGAGTGCTTTTTACCCGAACGCCCCCGAAGCAGAGTAATGTTTTGCGAGTGTATGTATCATTTATAATGGGTGTCTCAGTAAGAGTGCACTTTTTCATTTTAAAATTCAAACATATTTTTGAGAGAGTTGTGATATTTTTATTGCATTGTAAAGTAGACATGTTCCGATTAATTATGGATTAAAATATCCGGCAAATGGCCCCCACAGGTCTGATGACAGGCCATTGCTCTTTTCATGAAAAGAGATTGACCAAGCGACTAAGGAACCTAGTATCGCTACGAAACATGCTGTGACTCAAAGATTTATGGTTTAATTTAGAGAATGATCTGAGGGCTTTCAAATGTAATTTACCATTTTATCATAAAATCTCGGCATTACACGGTAATTAGGTCTCAAAATCTAGGTTTAGTATCGAATCTCTTACTGACTTTTGGTCATTGTATGCTGGTAAATTCAAAATACGAATTTGACAAAATGACGTTTTAGTATTTTGAATGATCGTCAATTGCGACCTCAATTCCGACAGATAAAGGTTGATTTAGGGGCTTTAGAAGTAAGTAAAAACTTGAGAATTGTCGACTTACCGGTGTTGGAGAAATCCAAAAAGCCAGAGTATTGTAGACATTTTCACTAACTTCTCTCAATGACTGCCAACGTAAATACCGCAGAAGAATCGAACAGTTAATACACCGACGAACTGAGTCTCCCATAGTGAGCAACTTTCAAATGTAACGCAATTATAATGATTATTTATTGCTCAAGAAAATGAAATTAATAAAAAAAATCAAATATTCACAAAAACAAACAAAAGCACAATCGGTGGAAAGAATACAAGAAGTCACAGAGTAGAACCTGCGCATTCAAAAATTGGCGCCAATAATTGGCGCACGTACAGTCGCATAAAAAGCGCAATGGATGTTTTTCTACCACATATTGGTTTCTGCCCGCAGATTCACCCGCACCCATTTTATTTTAATTGATATGGGTACTTGTTTAAATATACTATAATCCAGATCAGACCTTATCTTTATGCAAAATGTGTTCACGTTAGTTATTTCTTTAAGTGGTTAATTAAACCCGGATGGGTTTACAATATTTACTTGTCTATCGAGACAAGCAAAAAGTTAAAGTGAATCAGAATATTCTTATTCACTTTAACTTTCTTTTTTTGATTTTTATATATAGGTACCTACATTTATATTTGCCGTAAGTAAGTGTTGGGACAATTTCAGTCTTCACTTAAAAAATAATATGCGACATAGAAACATAACATAAGTTATTAATTAAATTAAATCCAAATTGCAAAATAATAATGGCCTATGTCATTCAAAACATAAAATGAAATCATTAAATTAATTATACAATAATAATAAACTATTATTAAAGACCTACCGTTCGAGACTGTACTTAAAACTAAACGAATGGGACGTGCATACATGCTAGAAAGAGAAAACTCGCCGGACGCCAGCATGTTTTGCTCAGGATGCGCGCGTATAGAATCTTATGGCGCGCGTTTGTTCTATTTTGAAAGAGTTTCTATTGATGAATGAAACAGGCAAAGGTCTCTCAATACATTCTGCCTTTGTCATAACCATAAGGTACTTTTAACACCTACAGATTATTATTACAATGTCATAATAATAATTAGTTGTTATTAATATCTTTTGTTACTAATTATTGAACTATAATTTCAATAGTTCGATGCGTAAATAAATTATTTTGCGTAAGTCAAGAAGGTTTTATTGTTTACATACTCTTTGAAGCCAATGACATGTGACATTACTTACGTGAAAAAAAAACTATGTATGGGTAAAATACTCAGAGTAATAACTAAAGCATAGAGGGAGTCTATAGATTAGAGAAATGGACGCACCGAAATTGTCAAAACGGTCACAGTTGATCTCTTTTTACACGACCAATTTAAAAAGCACAATAGTTGCTCAGAGTAATAACTAAAGCATAGAGGGAGGGTGAAATTTCTCAGTCTAGTCATACTCTTTATACTTATGACACATTCCGTGTGAAAAAAAAGGACAGGTATATAGTTATAAGGACCACCACTGTCCACTTTTTTGGTCTCGGTAGTGATGTGCAGAGAGGTGCAGAGGTATCGATATTAATTTATTTTTGACAGATAATTTATATAATGTATTGGATGTACATGTCGTATATTCCATGGATGATGTAACGTTGTAACGTGCCGTTTTGTAAGGTATATAGTGGAATGCATTAAATATTTGTTAGAGCTTTAATTCTAGGCTTCTTTTAAGCATTGGCAATTTGGTTTTATTAAACAAACGTTACTTTAATTAATAAAAGCAAATTGCCAATGCTCCTACTCAACGCAATGCGTGACCTTGGGTCGCAAAAGAACCCATTTGGGTTAGCGATTATCTGTTCCCTCTCCCCCGTCACCGTCCTGGCAAGCCCAGCCGTCAATCTGTGCGTGCCGGCTCGACACACCGTCACATGCTGGCTAGGGAGGTTTACGCTCCCGTCGTCGCTCATTCTCAGCTCCACTACACTTGCCCGTGACTAGTGAGACCTCCCCTACAGCCGCGGTTGTCTCAGTTTGCAACGGTTTCCTTATTTTATAATTGACTACGTATATATTCATGAATCCTACTCCTTAACTCAGTGTTAAATCCCCATATTGGGGTTCAAAGTTCCAGCTTACCAATATCTCCAAATTTGCGGCTAACCACCCAGGTTGCTCACATCGAGAACCATCACTGGCATCCGTACTTTATGTTACGGCAAACTAACTTCCGGTGTATCCGATTGACGACGAGCTCCGCGCCATGTACATAACCCGCGTGGCCGCGTCGAGCTGTCTACGGGTCTGGGTCGACCAACCGCCGATCGCCATCGCCATCCTCCTTTGTCCACACATTTCTCCGAAACTCGTAATCGGATCGAGATCATTTTTTTTTTTTTTTATTGGATTATGTATTCTCAACTTAGGGAACAGTACGAGGTTTATCAAAAGATTTCATGGGTATTAGTTTTTTGCGCGAAACCCTAAGTTTGTTTCTAAAACAAATGTAGCCTATTTTACTCCTTATGTCATAAGCTATCTTCCAGTGGAAGTCCCGTCAAAATCGGTACAGCCTACCCCGATGGACGAAAAATTGAATTTCGTAGTATGGATCATCTATACTTTCACGATCCATTACAACAAAAACACTTTTTTTTTGTCTATCTGTCTGTCTGTTTGTTCCGGACAAACAGACAGACAGACAGATAGACAAAAAAAAAGCGTTTTTTTTTGTAATGGATCGTAACTATATACTTTCTTAAGCATTTAGTAAAAAGCTGTTATTTTGACATTATAAACAGACACTTCAATTTTATTTATTTGTATGTATGTATAAATGTATTTTTGTTGTATGGATCATATACTTTCATATGCATTTAGTAAAAAGCTGTTATTTAGACACTACAATTTTATTTATTTGTATTATACAGATTGTGGATAAAAAATTAAATAAATTGAAAATCGCACAACACTCCCTGCTATATAATTTATAATATCTCTGGCGTATTCTGAAAGAGCACACGGATCATAAATGTACTCATGTTCATTTGTTTCCAACAGCGATTCTTCATTCTTCATGAATGACATCGAAATTGGCATTTAATTTTCATCTATTTCCATAGCATCTGAAGAACCCTGAAAAAGTATATACTTTTGATTTTTTCTCCGATAGTGCAATACAAATAATATATTTTAGAACCTACTGTCTGATTTTCAGCTACAGTTTGAAGTTGACACAATGTTAAATGGACAGCTTGTAAAGATACCGAACTTGACTTTCAGCATGATTTGTTGTAGGAGAATTGTGATCAATTCGTATAATTTGCAATGGCTCGAAAAGAAAACGATATCTTCTCCAATTTATTAGCATGTAATTATCGTATCGATAAAAAGTATCTACATTCCCTACATTACTAGCTTAACATAACCTCACAATTTAACGAATTTATTTTTTGAAAATAAATTCGCGATCACAACATAATTTGTAATAAAGATAGTTTGAAGGTATCATTATCAATCTAATATGTATGTTATCAGTGATCACATCCAAATATTTTGGGTGATTTTATACGAAAAATGTAAAAAAACACTTACCGATGAAAGCTTACAAATTCATTGTTTTTTTTCCGTGACGAATGTGATTTACACGTTATCACAAAACAAGCCATGTTAACAGACTATTGATAAGTCCTTTGCACCTTTCGTTTTTACAAAAATACTCAAAAATCTATTGGTTTTTAATAAAAAATGACCAGCACCTCAACCAGCACACGTACTGACATTCACGACGTAATATACGGCTAGATCAAATACTTGTACGGTTAACCGTTTACTAGGCAACTAAAAAGCATATAGTTACGATCCATTACAAAAAAAAACACTTTTTTTTGTCTATCTGTCTGTCTGTCTGTTTGTCCGGAACAAACAGACAGACAGATAGACAAAAAAAAAGTGTTTTTGTTGTAATGGATCGTGAAAGTATAGATGATCCATACTACGAAATTCAATTTTTCGTCCCTCGGGGTCTGTCTGTCTGTTTGTTCCGGCTAATCTCAGAAAGGGCTGTACCGATTTTGACGGGACTTCCACTGGAAGATAGCTTATGACATAAGGAGTAAAATAGGCTACATTTGTTTTAGAAACAAACTTAGGGTTTCGCGCAAAAAACGAATACCCATGAAATCTTTTGATAAACCTCGTACTGTTCCCTAAGTTGAGAATACATAATCCAATAAAAAAAAAAAAAAAATGATCTCGATCCGATTACGAGTTTCGGAGAAATGTGTGGACAAAGGAGGATGGCGATGGCGATCGGCGGTTGGTCGACCCAGACCCGTAGACAGCTCGACGCGGCCACGCGGGTTATGTACATGGCGCGGAGCTCGTCGTCAATCGGATACACCGGAAGTTAGTTTGCCGTAACATAAAGTACGGATGCCAGTGATGGTTCTCGATGTGAGCAACCTGGGTGGTTAGCCGCAAATTTGGAGATATTGGTAAGCTGGAACTTTGAACCCCAATATGGGGATTTAACACTGAGTTAAGGAGTAGGATTCATGACTATATACGTAGTCAATTATAAAATGAGGAAACCGTTGCAAACTGAGACAACCGCGGCTGTAGGGGAGGTCTCACTAGTCACAGGCAAGTGTAGTGGAGCTGAGAATGAGCGACGACGGGAGCGTAAACCTCCCTAGCCAGCATGTGACGGTGTGTCGAGCCGGCGCGCACAGATTGACGGCCGGGCTTGCCAGGACGGTGACGGGGGAGAGGGAACAGATAATCGCTAACCCAAATGGGTTCTTTTGCGACCCAAGGTCACGCATTGCGTTGAGTAGGAGCATTGGCAATTTGCTTTTATTAATTAAAGTAACGTTTGTTTAATAAAACCAAATTGCCAATGCTTAAAAGAAGCCTAGAATTAAAGCTCTAACAAATATATAATGCATTCCACTATATACCTTACAAAACGGCACGTTACAACGTTACATCATCCATGGAATATACGACATGTACATCCAATACATTATATAAATTATCTGTCAAAAATAAATTAATATCGATACCTCTGCACCTCTCTGCACATCACTACCGAGACCAAAAAAGTGGACAGTGGTGGTCCTTATAACTATATACCTGTCCTTTTTTTCACACGGAATGTGTCATATGTATAAAGAGTATGACTAGACTGAGAAATTTCACCCTCCCTCTATGCTTTAGTTATTACTCTGAGGTAAAATAGGAAATCGAAATAAAAACTAATACATTTATGGTGTTTCTTTATCTGGAGAATTTAAGGATTCGCATTACCAGATAAAATTATTATAATTAAAAACATGATTTATCAACATTATAAACTTAAGTCACAGAGTAAATAGCGATACCAGGTTTGGTCAAAGTCTTTTTCGATCGACTTTTTGACAGTGATTTGTCTGGAAATCATTGCTGCAATAAATCGAATGTTTCATGCGCGGTGTGGCCGGTGGGGCCGTCCTGCTGAAACCACATAGCGTCCAGATCCATGCTGTCCAGTTGATGCCACAAGAACTCCGTTATGACGTCCTGTAACGAATGCCGTTCACAGACAGTGCAATTCCGGCCTCATTTTCCCCATTTTTGTGCTCATTTTCCCCATTTTCAGATGGGTTTTCACAATGATAACGTGTCTTTCTTGTGTCTTCTTCTTTATTTATAATAATCGGAACTAACATTGGTGACAGCTGTCAAAGTTCAGATGTACAGAAATGCCCACCAAATAAATTTAAAAAGTGCACTCTTATTGAGACATCCTTTACGTAAGTCTATTTCTTTGGCACACTCTGTAGCCTCAACAAGATCACTTTTCAATCAGTCTGATTTAGTTGGTGGTGTGACTCCAACTTAGTTTTTTTTATGATGGATAGATTGACCACATTACCTACGAAATGTATGGGAAAAGTTTTTTGTGTTTTCTAACTTTTCTAGTACTCAAACCTCAGTTGGTCCAGTAGAGGTTTTTGATCCTTATATGAAACAAGATCAATAATTGGCGTCAAAAAAGTTTTTGTGAATTTGTCCATATTCTTGCTGACTGTACCTACATACTTTTCAAAATCTGTGAATGCAGATCAAATTGTCTCAAAAGTTACGGACAGTCTCCTAAGATCGTTTTCCTGTATGTAGCTACAACGGTTAAGGTAGCTGTACTTGCTGCCCCGTCTCAAAATTCCACCCATTATCCATTTTCATCACTCCACATAAGCATCTCAACATTCTCATCTCCGCTCCTACGGTGGCATCAAATATAATATTGTACTTAAATAACTTGCCACCGACTGCATCAGACTGCTTGAAACGGGATCTTGTTTAGAAATTTTATTAAGGGAATTATCAGTGTACCAACATTCCCCTTAGCCAGACAGGATATAGCTTCTGAAAAAATACTCCACATTTTAAGTCATCTACAGAGTGTGTCAATCTTTAACACACTCTTTGTCAGTTTTGGTCTGGATTTTCAACGCTCTGCTTAGCGCCGAGAGTTGAAAATCCAACATTGAATTTTTTCAACGCGCTGTGATGCACTCTGCTGAATTCTCAATGCTGGGCTCAACACCGAGATTTGAAAAACCAGTGCGCGATTAAATCCCGCTGCAATATTTTTACGTCCGTGAGTTCTTTCCAAGACTTTTACGCTTTTCATATATCTACCCATCTCACTTACTCTTCCAGCATCTGAAGATGAAGAGGAGAGCGAGCCGTACAAGCCTCGGTACCAGGACAGGTACCTGGTGGGACGTGTTCCTCGGCCGGCGGGGGCGAAGCCCGGCAGGGGCGGCGGCGTCGCCATCATAGTCAAGAAGAATGTTAACGTGAGTGTTGTGTTCCAAAGCTTTTGTTTTTAAAGTAGATTAAATACCCGTTTCACAGTGACCGGAACTGCGGAAAGGCAACATGTATCCACCGCTTTAATTAAAAAATTAAACATAGTATGAAATTGTCTTCCAGATATGTCAACCGGAATTCTTTCAGAGAAGGGAACCAGAGGGGCTAGACAAGTCGACAATAGCTTTCAAAGCGTTTCGTATTTCTACAACGACATTCAACTGGATTGACATAATATAAACTTTTCGGTAGCTTTTCCGTACCTCGGAAAGGGAAAAAACGAAACCCTTAAGGCTCGCACAGACCAGCGCGATGTGACGGCGCGACGCTACACGAACAATACAATTTCTAAGAAAACTTCACGGTATAACAATAACCGGTGTCGCGTCGCGCTAGTCTGCACGAAGCTTTATAGGATCACTTCGTTATCCGTCTGTCTGTCTGTCAAGACCCATTTTCTCAGGAACGCGTGGAAGTATCAAGTTGAAATTAATATAAAATACTTAGATCTATGGTCTCATGGAGCTCTAAAAAAATCAAGTTTATAAGTCAACGCAATAAAAAAAAACCGTTCGTTATCGTTTATAGTGTGTATTTTTCTAGGACTCTTAGCCCTCAGATCACTATAAATTTAGTACCTAATCTGCATAGTTAGGAGACAAACCTAGTTAAAGAAGAACTTTGCAACGGGCGTTTAGAGGTATGAGGAACAGGGTGTAAAGTTCGCTCATCCACCATAGAAAAGGGAGGATCCTCCAACCAGACGGGTGTTATGTCTAGCGGGCAACTGCCTGTAAGTTGATTTCGGATAGTCTTATATAAGTAGTTGGCGCGGTAAACACTAACTGCGCGATGCAGTTATTGTGTGACGTCATGTCTTTGCTGCGTAGTTCGTATGTGGCGGTGTCACCGCTACAGGCGATCTTTTTAAATAACTAGCTGTGCCCCGCGGTTTCACCCGTATAAATCGCGATTCCATGTAGGGATAAAAAGTAATCAATAATATCCTAATCTGTTCAGCCGTTTTAGCGTAACAAACACACAAACTCACTGTCGCATTTATAATATTAGTTTGAATTAGGATCCCCACGTAATTACAATCATATTTATTAGATATGCTTAAAATAAATCACTGCTGCGTAAGAATTACAACGTCTTCGTTGACAAAATAAAATAAAATAAAGAAAAATAATCCTTCAATTTACATTTTAAAGATATGGCCTCTTAAATTCTATTTAAAAACAAGGCGACGCGGACGTTTCCCGAACTAGGTCGTATTGTGAGGCAACCACAGTCGACGTGCCTCGAGGGATACAAGCCAACTGCACAAGACTCCACGAGGCATACTTATAGACAAAGCAGTAGTATTGAATACGACGAAATTTTTAACATACTTCAATTGAAAGGTTTGGTTGGAAATGTTCATAGATTTTCTCCATTTCTGTTAGCAAGCGTTATAAAGTCTAGCTTTTGTTTTATTTCACACTAGCAACCCGCTATCTAATTACGCAACACATTTTCGTAAACGATTCCGACTAATCTGTTTCATTTTGACAGTTCAACAACATTCGTTGCGTTATTTACGTTGTTGTGCTGATTTTTTTTCGAACTTATGGATATGAATAATATATGAATCAATGGATTAGCAATCTGTATCAAAACTATTCAAATTCTGATTGATCATGCATTACGTAATTAGGGTACAGCTCATGCATCGCACAGCCTTGACAAAACGTGGAGATTTCTTTACTAAATGTAACTTTAATATTATTTTATTATACACATAAATCTTCCGGAATAAATTTTCTAATTGATGATGAAAACCGCATAAGAAAAATCCATTGCGTAGATTATATAAACAACGCGGTCATATAGTCGTAGACAGATACGAAAACTGACTTTAATTTATAGAAGAAATTAATATATTATGAAGTCGTCATCTTTTGATACTGCGGTCGCATCTTCGTATATGACTCAAAGAAAAAATATTTAAGATGCTGTAAGAAATCGAATTTTTATTGCCATTTAACAAGTACCACGTTTATCATACTGATTGGAGATAGGTAAAAACGTAGCGCCGAACAAAAAAACAAAATTGCATGGAAGATATCATGCACACAGATCATGGAGCACAAATAAGTGAATCTAAGAGTATGAAACTGCACGTCTCATTTTTTAAATCTCTAAAAACTCTGAAAGTTTACACTAAACATTCATTTTATTCCCTCGAGTAAACAAAGATTACTCTAAAATACAGAAAACTCTAAAAACTTTTTTAAATCCACCTGTATCACAATTTACACTCATCCCCACATAGTTTAGAGGTGCCCCCGCTAATATTGTCGTCTGGAGACTAACTAAGTGATACGTGCCGACCGGGGGCACCTCTAGTGATATCCTCATATATTTCACCTTTTATTATAACGAATAACAATTGATTTTTGTAAGTTTTCAATGAAGAGTTGTAGAGTGTAGAGTATTCTAACTTATATTATGAATGCGAAAGTGAGTTAGTTTGTTTGCTAGTTACGCTTTTACGCTAAAACGGCTGAACGGATTTGAATGAAATTTGGCACATGGGTAGACCATGACCTGGAGAAGGTAATATGCTACTTTTCATTCTTGATCGCAAACGAAGTCGCGGGCAACAGCTAGTTTATAATAAAGATGTGCAATGCACAAAAAAATATGAAATGAAATGAAATGAAATTGTTTATTCTGTAAATAGGATATCGGAATCACTTTTACACGTCATATTAAAAAAAATGTTTAAAATAAGCTAGATGAGGTCGGCGTTTCCTAACTGACTACTCTGAAAAAAAAGGCCGAAACAAACTCAGAGGTCACAGTCTCTTTTAAAGTCCAGACATAATCTTGGTCAAGCCAATAGGTCTTAGTTATTAACAGAATTAGAAATACATTCGTACGTTGCTAATATCTCCATTTTGTTTCGTCGCTGATTTACGTCTCAAAAGTTACTAGTTTAATGTTACTAGGTTAGACTGGAATTCGACCTCAACATAGTTGGTAAAAGGCTAGGCAGACTGATATTTTGACAAATAAAAAGTAACATACAACAAAATCCATTTTTCGAGCGAGTTTTCCACAAAAAGATTTCCAAAAACACAAAAAGTACAAAGTCTAAAAACTATTGACTCGTGAAGGACTTGCACCCCCGACCTCCGTAGTCGGTCGCTCCCGAGCCGAGTAGTCTTAAGACCTCTCTACAAGATAGAAAGCGGCGAGCGACCAGACTTCGGCGCACTTACCTACTGAGCTAACGAGTCTGATGGATGTGCTGGCGAAATAACGGTCCATAGTGCGAGATAAAGGGACGGTATAAGGACGACAGTATACCATACCAGTAGACTTAATTCATTGGCTTCTTATACGCAGTAAACGAACTTATAATATACCTAAACAACTTTACCTTGAGAAAAACTCAAAAATAAAATAACCCTTTACATTGGGACGTAATGTACAAAAGCTTCACATGTTTAAACTAGTCAGATATTTCAACCCAAATGGTGCTGCGATCAAAGATTTAATATATAGACGTAATGTCTAAATTAAATAATAAAAAAAAACAATTTTGTACCTAACTGTGGGTGGAAATTCAAGCAATATTATCAAAACATAGAAAATTGCACACTAATGTCAATTTAACACAGTAAACAAATTTTCAAGATTTCGTCATTCGCCATAGGTAAGTTACAAATTAGAGAAAAAAAACGTTTTATAAGTCGCATTTGTATTTCCTCCGCCTATATTTTAAACAATAATACTCAGTTTCCTCCCATACACACTCTAGTAATTCAATGTAGAAAAGCTCCAAAAATCTCACAAAATTTTGTATAAAAATAATTGACTCGTGAAGGATTTGCACCTCCGTCCTCCGTGGTCCTCCGCTCCCAAGAAATGAACACAATATACGGTGAGCGGGGACCCACCGGCGCTCTTCGCTACTGAGCTAACGAGTCTAGTGGGAGCCAGGACCAAATTACGATACACATAGCAAGAACTATAAAAGAAAAAAATAAATAGAGCAAAAAGTATAAATGTATGTTGCAGGATTTGACCCGGAGTCAGGAGGGACCTTCGCCATATACGGCTCTTAACTAATTGAGCCAACGAGTCTAGTGAAAGCTAGGGCCAAATTACGATACATATTGCGCGACTCTAAAGAGGCAAGATGAACAAAAAGTACAAAAATTATGATGCGGGATTTGAACCTGATGTTATAGAGTCGGAAAGGACCTACGGCTCTTAAATACTGAGCTATTGAGTCTTGTGAATGGAGGGACCAAATTACGATATCCATTGTGTGACTCTAAAAAGTGAAATAGAACAAAAAGTATAAGTTGTGATGCGGGATTTGAACCCAATGCTATTGGATTCAAGGGTAGCGCTAGTCGGCAATCGGCCATCTGTTTATTGTGAATATGGACGAAAGAAGGCTATTACAGTCAGGGCAATTTAGACGAGGATATTAAGAGCGTTTTTTTCTGAAAGTGGGCAACGTCGCAAATAGATGTCAAATATTTCCCTGTTTTGGTTAATTTGGCAAAATTACTTTATGGAAATACTAAGACCCAATTTCACCAAAAACAAAAATTAGCTAACAGGTCATTAAACTCAGGTTACTGCTTTGATTGGCTCACTGACATGACAACAGCCAATCACAGCAGTTGACAGTGTGTTTAACAGTCTGTTATATCTAACAGAGTATGGTGAAATTGAGTCTAAAACAGGTAAATATTTGACAGCTTTTCGTTGCCAGTTATAGTGTAGTTTGCACTGTAATCGATATTTTACACAACAGCTTTGTCTAAACTAACCCATTGTGGATTATTACTTTTGACCATTACATTTCATTAAAAAAATACGATAATGCTGTTGACTTTTGGTCAGTACTAGTATGCAGAGCTGAGGCCCTTTTGGCATAAGAATTGGTTTTCGTTCTTTTTAATAGTTTTAAGGTATTTTTTGTTCTAGGCAAAAGAGAGTTCATAGAACAAAAAAAAAAGAAAAAGTATTTATTGAGACAAGCACAAGAGATCTCAAATTAAAACTAAAACACACTTATTGAAATATAAATAAAAAATAAAAATTAAACAAAGTAAAATTAAAATCAAAGCAGAAAGTCCTGTGCGAGGCCAAATGGTATTGTGATAGGGCCCGCAGTGATGTCACGCATAGATAAATACGGAAATAAAATACTAAATAAAATAGATGTCTGACACAAATAAAACAAAAAAAAAAATGTTGTCGTTTTATCAGTTTTTTTAATAGTGAATGAATCGATGTCATCATAATGACAGTGGAAGTCACTGTTTTTTTCGTCATTAACGATGTTAAAATTGCAACATGAATGAATGTGGAGTTTTTTAGCGAATAACTTAAAAGTGAATGAATCTAACGATAAGAACCGTAATGATTGCGTCTTTTACATAATGTTTTAAGTTTTTTTATTCGGTTGTTTTGGTTATTAAGACAGGTAACAATGTACTTAAACTTCGCTAATGGTACGATAATGACAGACTTCGTTTTTCGTCAAAGTTGCCACATCGATGTAAATTGATGTAATGCAGTATATTTTTAAGGAAATTGGGAAAATGTTGGTACTAAAAACGTGAATTTAAATAGCAATAACTTTTTTATTTTCAATAAAACTAAGTTTTTTTAATTAACAACGAACTATTTACACTAGCTACTAAATTAAATGACTGACTAACTAATTATACAATAGTACATTACTGTAGAGGCCCGTAATCAATGCCTAGTTGCGGCCAAGGCTTATATAGTACTTTTCTCAAACAATGCGCGGAAATTCAAACCAAGTAAATTATTCACAAATTCCAGAATCAATGACGAACAAAGAAAATTTTTCACGCGCAAATATGGTCATTTTTTTCTTCACAGCTCTATTTGCTAAGCCAGTTCGAAATCTAAATAAAATCTTTGATAAGTTACCTCCTTGGTTGCCATGTGTTGCAGTAAAAAGTTAGTTCCATTTTTAAATAACAGGACAGATATGAGTTTTCATAGTAATTTATTTGGCCGCTAAACACGACAGATATGGATTTTCATACTAAGATTGCCGTAACATCAATTACTTGTCTGTGCCTTTAGTGTCTGCAGTGTGGTACTCTATGGAATAAATAAAAACGAATTTTCTTTCTTTCTGCAGTGTGTTCCAGGTCAGCAAAGCTCGACAACTGCTTCCAAGAGTAGGAATAGCAAAAAAGAATCGTGGCATCGGCGGCTGTCGAGGAAACGGTCTTATTAGGTAAGTGAGTACATAAAAGCTCGTACACACAGTGCCGGTGGTATTGTTGCGCCTTCATTTCCCTTGCGCTCCTTTGGGCGGCAGAGCCGGGTGCATCGCGGCAAGGCCGGCAGTGCGTGTGTAGGAGCCATAATGTCTGTTCTGTACTTTTGGAACAGACCAGGGGGTCTACTCCCTAAGCACGAAGTCCGTCATTTCGGGCTTAGTTACGGGCGTTTCCTACTCCCTAACACCTACGGACATACGATTAGTTGGAAGCCCGACCTAAGAATGAATGACGATACGATTTGACAGTTGTCCCTACTCCCGATGTGTTTTTGCCCGTCCGAAAAGTTGAATTTGAAACTTGTTTTGACGGAGATATATGTCAGTTGATACGACATCACAATAGTTGTCGTGCTGTCGACGAAAGTATTTTTTTTTTAAATAATCCAAACGATGGCTGCTTTTTTAATGCTGGAATTGCTCGAAAAAACTCTACAGGAAGAGCCGAAACTTTCGGTGGGCGAGTATTTCCGACGTTGAGTTCGTTGGGAACTATAGGCTCACACGAGAACATTTTTGAGGACTTGTGTGAGGATATAATACCCCTTTTGGCTTTGTTTACTTTACTTTCGACATATTCTGTGGAACGGTGCTTTGGTGTGTGGAAACAAAGCTTTCAATGCCCTTTACATGGCAGGAAATGCAAACTAAAAAACAACCATAGTGGCAGTGCTTCACAACATTGCAGTCCACCATGGAGACATGTAGTTAGAGGGTACCCAGTAATATCAATGAATATCATACAAGAGAAGCAACTCAAGAAGTTGCAAGGGAAATGCAAATGTTATTTTTCAAACTTTTATAAGAAGATATTTTAGCGAGTAGTTCATTAATAAAAAAACATGTCTATTCTATCAGTTTAATTTATTTTATAATACTCTAATTTGACTTTTAGAACTTGTTCTTAGAACAAACATATATCTTGTTTGTTTGCCCTCTGTGCCTCATGTAATTCTTTTCTGCAGGCTGTTTCAGTTTCTGCTATTTGTAGTGTAGCGTTATCCTTACTAGTCCTACTAACCTGAAATACAAAATTAATGTAATATTTTTTTTGCAAATTATAGTTTTATTAATTAAATCTGTAGAGGCATAAGAATAACTAAGTAATATTATGAGTTTTGTACAGGCAAACAAAATTCTTGACATGCCTTCTTATGAACTTTGTAACGTAAAAGTAAATTGGTTATGTAGGTCTAATTCGTAAATCATGCCGGGCCGCCACCTTCTTCGCGTTGGTGTTTACGTCCGTATTTAGATTTTCCATTTAAGAAGACCCTCTCCTGACCAATTCTTTCAAAACAATGTAAGGAACAGAAGCAAAAGCAAGCATGTAACTATGAGAAATTGAGAATGTTTACAAAACAAAATTTATTCTAGCTGTAACAGTACAAACCTTATCCTCTTCCAACCAAGGTGCACTTCTTAGCCTTTAATTGGAACTAGTCTCCGGTATTGATTCCATTTGTTTATTATAATACATGTAGGTAATTATCAAAATTTTTCATCGCTTCAATAACAAATTTATTGACAAATCTGAAAGTCTTGAAAGACGCGCCGCGTCAAAATACTTTGCCGTCATAGATACTACACACTTAACGTCAAAAAGAAAAAAGGCAAAGATATCAACACGATAAAGCCACCATCGGGACAAAAATAGCAAAAATAATTCAATTGCTCAACTAAAGACGTAATAAAAACTAAATTATTAAAAATGTGGTAATTTTCTAACGACAACAATATTATTTTTGGAATAGTAAGCATGATAACCACAAAATAAGTAAACCGGTAATCGACCGGTAAAATAGCGCAACTCTACCGTCATGTATCATTCGCGCACAAATATTGTCTATGATTCCGTTCGAAGCTTATGAATCCGAAATCAATAGGGAGTAGGGTACACGCCATCGTTTCGGACTACTTTCGGACGGGCCCGTCTTATCGTTGACGGACTTAGGGAGTAGACCCCCAGACGTCGGTCCTGGCATCCGTATCTTTGACAGTCAGACATTCCAGTTCGTGCCTACCAACCCTACATTCTGACGAGTACTTTTACCAAGGTGTGACGTGTTATTCATTAATTGGGTAGTGGAGGTCAGATAGGCAGTCGCTCCATATAACCCGGGTATGTAATATTTTTAAACAGACCTAACAATCGCCAACTTTTTTTTTCAGTTCTGTCGAAGATTTTGAACATATTATTGATTTCGTAACCAGCGATATTTATCGTTAGATTTGCTTTCATCGTACTTACGTTGGTCGAAAAGTGTTCATACGGAAGTCTAATTTACAAAGCGCGTTTTAATAGCATGTGGCATAATACTTTAAGTTATTGTCCGTCTAAACAGTGTTTTAAAAATTACATTTTACCCACGAGCGGTAATAACAGTTATATGTTTTTACATAGTCATATACTCAGTTCCCTATTATATTGTTATGATTTGGAATATTGAACAAAGACTATAAAAACAAACAATTTACTTTTCAATAGAATCGTTTTTTTTATTCACCCATTTCGTAACGAGTATGATGCTGACGCTACATTCAACAATTTTCTACATCATTGTGTGACAGATAACATGTACAGCGCTACAAGGATCTACTGGCGCGTGGCCAACATAGGAACTAACATTGTCATCTTGTTCTTTCAACACATTTTACAAAACAATTGCCAACAGCGCCATCTTGTCAATGTCATTAAGGCGCCAAAAGATCAAGCGTCATCTTCTTTTCCCGCGGTAAGGCAAATCTAACGATATATATCGCTGTTCGTAACGAGTTGCGGACAATTGCGGGCCGATGCGGAGCTGCTGCCACGAACCGAGGTACATGCAGCGACGGGCACAGTCGTGTTAATTGGTAGGCGTATATTATATATTATTATTTATGTCGGGTAATGCATGCATGGATTCAATAATAAAGGTGTATTTTTGGATTCTAGTGATTGTTTCATTTGCATGTGGATAGCTGAATCTGAACTTGCTTGCTTTACTGAAGTGTGTAGCGGTTAGACCGCCACATACAAAAACTACGAAACAAAAAGACATGACGTCACACAATTCCTACATCTCGCAGTTAGAGTTTACTGAGCGAATAACATAGATAAGACTATCCGAAATCAACATATGGGCAGTTGCCCGCCAGACATAACAACCCGTCTGGTTGGAGGATCCTCCCTTTTCTATGGTGGATGAGTGAACTTTACACCCTGTTCCTCATATCCCTAAAAGTGAAAACTTCTTTAGCGGGGTTGTGCACTTTTTTTGGGACGGGTATAAAATGTTAAACTCGCGTCAGATCCGTGACTGTAAGATCCGTTGACTAGCAACCGACCAAGTAAATATCAAAATAATAGTCTTTGACATTACGTAAAGGTTGCGTGGTAAGAAATGTTACCCATATTGACGGGTAAAAAAAGCAGCCAAAAGAGCAAAGCCACTTCATGAAAAGTGTTTAAATAAATTGTTTATTTTTGTTAGACTATATTTTAAAAATATAAATATACTTCTACTACTAATGAATATTGTATTTAACCACATAAATTATAGTACTTTTATACTGATAAATAAAGCAATTCGTGCGAAATTATTCCCTAACCATTCCAAAATATTCAAACATGCACAACGTTAATGTTCAAGTTTTCACTTCTGCCGGCACTCCCGGAGTGCAACCAGTTGTTTTTTTTTTTTTTTTTTACCCATTGTGGTATAGTAATTTTATTCTAGGTGCATCTTCTTCACATATAATTTATACAGGGTGGCAGGGACATTGACGCGAAACTGTTAACATGGATTGAGTACGTGAATCTGAACCCCGGGGAGTTGTTTCTCGTCAGTTATTTAAAAGAAAATCTGCAATTTCATAGAAAAGTGCAATACCTACGCGGTAAAAATTTATGGAACAGTTGTAACACCACGCGGGCCCAGTGCAGGTTGGTAGATGTCATATATCTTCGAATTTTTGGTTCTATGACATGCCGGTTTCCTCACGATGTTTCCTTTCACCGTTTTGAGAGCAGAAGTGATGCAATAATTTACACAAAATAAAGCGCATGTCTGGATTCAAACCTACGGCCTACAACTCGTGAGTCTCGGGCGTTACCACTAGGTCACTTACTTTTTTACAATTTTCGTACTTAAAAACTTCCAAATTCAAATCGCAATCTTATCTCAGCCTGAACGCGATCACACATATACCTACAACGTTTAAGAACTGTCAATGTCATTTTTTACTTTGAAATATTGACACTGACAGCTCTTGAACTCGGTTCAGATGTGCTGATCGCGTTCAGTTTCATTGGTTAAATTCGCACAGACTAGAATCCAAACGTTCTTATATTACGGGCATTTACGAGCCTTGCCCCTCTTTTTACGACACCTCCAAGTAATTATAAAAGCAGATGACTTAATAAAGGGGTTTGAAGATTTTGGCCCTAAAATCAGCCACCATTTTGTTTTTTTTTTCAAAATCGAGGTGCCCAATAAATGCCATATATTTGGATATGGGACACTTATACAAACATAAAACTTCATATAACATAACATCTTAAAGCGTCACGTTTCTGAGATATTCAAAGTTAAAAATAACAATTGTTATAACGAATTTATTTATTTACTAGCTTCTGCCCGCGGCTTCGCCCGCGTGGATGTCAGAAATTATCCCACAGGAACGTGTAACATGTCCTAAATCAGCGGGGTAATTGCGTAGCACTTACAATAGCAATGGGTTTCATTTTGACAGTTCAACAATTAATTGCGTTATTTACGTTATTTCTCGAACATAATTATTAAGCAATAGCTTCCACTCGGCGCTCTGGCGCGTCATCCCGTGGCTGGCCCGCCCCTCCACCCTCGTTCTGTGCGCCGTCGACTCAATATCGCAGGTCATTCTTATCGTTCTAACTTTTAAACTATTTGTCCAAATTACTTAGTGTTAAAGACAAACTTTATCTACATTAAATACCAAAAGCGATGATGGTATTTATTTTGATAAGAATTAACTAAATACTGTATTTATTGCTCACTATTTTGGTTATAAAGGCTTCCACATAAAAGGTAGATAGATGCTGTCGCGGACTTTTATTTAGAACTCTTTAAGACAAACAATCCCACAATACATTTTCTTCATGTAACTCTAACGGTTTAGGCAGCGCACGCAGCATACGGTGGAGGTCTGCCCGGCTTGGGTGGACCAACGCCGTGTCCTTGTGGAGGCGATCGGCGGCGGTGGCCTCTCGCGTACGGCCCTGGTTCAGGCCAAGGTGCGGAGCGAGAGGGCATGGCAAGCCGTCACCTCATTCTGCAAAGCAGTAATGCTCGCGAAGGAGAAGGTGGAGCGCGCGAGGGAGTGGCAAAGGCCGCGCCCTACCAGCCCTAACCGCCGCCGCCGTAGGAGACGTCCCGGGCGTCAGGAATTGATATCCAAATTCCAAAAGCCAAAAGCCTGCGGACGGAGAGCAACGGGCAGCTCGCCGTCCGATAAGGACCAGGCCCGGGTCAGGAACACGTGTGAGTTTTAGTCAGTAAGAGTCTGACACGCCCTTCCGCTCCGCCCAGAGCGGGAGAAGTCATTGGATGATTAACCACCCAAAAAAAAAAAAAAAGACAGCGCACGCAAAGATAGATCTCAGAGGGCAGGAATTTTTCCGACTTACTTGATACTTATCGTTATATTATGGCCAAATCACATAAAATCTTTATAAATTGTAGCCTATGTGTTATTCTAATGTATAAGCTACATTATTGTAAAGTTTCATCAAAATCCGTTCAGTAGTTTTTGTGTGAAAGAGTAACAAACCATCCATCCATCCATCCATCCATCCTCACAAACATTCGCATTTATTATATTAGTAGGATTAATGTAGGGCAGTGTTTTTCAACCTTTTTCATGACTTGACCCCATTAGTATGAAAAAAAAATTTCGCGACCTCGACCATTCGAGAACGATTTGAACTCAGTCGAGATTCCCGCTGAGTCGAAGTTTCTGCAGCACGAAACCTAGCCTGATGTTCCCGAGTTGCAGAGAGCCTTGCCTCACGACCTTCCTCAGATTCCTGTGATCGAACTAATCTCATCCTTTTAGCATTTCTGCTACATTGGGAGAGGTTGGATCTTCTTCGAGGCATTCTTACAATAAAATAGTACTTACTACTTAACCCACAGTTATTTAGTAAACACGTACTATCGTAAACAATTAAATTCTAAATACTTACAGATTATTTAAATACAGTCTAAAATTATCACAGTTTAAGTAATAAGTGTTAAGACGTGTAAACCAAACGTACTAACTTTATAAAACAAAAGAATTGCTAGAAAAATTAATTACTAACCTGAGCTAATAAACTTATACTTAATAAAGAAAATCAAGAAAAGAAATGCCTAACCTATACCAAATACTTATAATATTTATATACAAACCCTAAATAAAAATTAAGATAAGTATACCGAAAATCAAGGAAAGAAATGCCTAACCTATAACAAATGTTCGATGTGATTCTTTAAATTGACATAACTTTTTTATTTATGAACCGATTGACATGAAATAAACACTAAGGGGTTTATTTATAAACGTTGCTTAAAGTTAAGTGACGTTCAAACGTCAAAAATGTATGGTTAAACAGTCGCTAATCATTACTTAACTTTAAGCAACGTTTATAAATAAACCCCTAAATGTTAAGTGAAGCTTACTACAATATATTAGTGAAAACCGCATCTAAATCGAATAAGCCGTTTCTGATATTAGCGTGCACAAACACACAGACAAACAGACAAACCGACAAACAGACAAACAGACAAACAGACAAAAAAAAAATTAATTACAATCTCGGGTTCAGCATCGATATAATAACAACCCCTGCTACTTTTTTTTCATATATTTCCATTGTACAGACGCCACTTTTCTACAATTTTATTATATGTATATAGATGTTATAGTTTCTTCATGTTGATTTAGTTATTTACATATGAATTAATTTACTACACCTAGTGGATAAAATCTAAGATTTTTTAATCATATTCAGTATAAATAATATCATCCAAGAAGGCAGCGGGAGGCTGAATAGGGTTTTCTTGGTGTCGCGCCCATGCCATACACCATTATAATATACCATATAACACATGTCCTCATTTGGCGGAGGGTATACATATATTTTTGTTTCTTTCGCTCTTAACTAAAATATTACCTATACATGATGCAGTTATGTTTTCATTGTTCAATATAATTACCTGAAGGGAAAAAAAAAACAAAAAAAATCCTTGTTTCAGGGTTCAGTTTTCGACTTATATTTCGGTGAATAACTCCGAAACCTGACGCTTTAGGATATTATGTCATATGACATTTTTTGTTTGTATAAGTGTCCTCTATCTAAATATATAACTTTCGATTTTCTCCGCGATTCTGAAAAAAAAACAAAATGGCGGCATCGTGTTAGGGCCACCCTCCATACTAAAATCTTCAAACCCCTTTAGTCATCTTGACTCATCATAGTACAAACAATTTTTTTTATTTAATTTTATAAATCCGAAAGTGAGTTTATTGTTTGCTACGCTTTCACGCTAAAACGGCTGAACGGATTTCGATGAAATTTGGCACATGAGTAGACCATGACCTGTATTAGAACATAGGATACTTTTTATCCCGATATTCCCACGGGATCGAAACGTATGCGGGTGTAACCGCGGTGCGCAGCTAGTGACTTAATAAATTAAGTCAAACTTTCTCAAGTTTTTACATAATTTATTTTACGTCGGTCCTAACACTACCCAGTACCCACATTACATTAACATATCGGACACTGAAGGATTTATAATGTAGACCATACGCGAGCTATAACTTTATGAGCCTCCGGGGAAGAGAGGAAATAAAACGGTTTCTACTGCACAAGTATTATAATCAGTTTGTTCCAAGAATAGTTTCTTAGGTCGATGTTATAACATCTTTTATTCAATTCAATTTCAAGACCTTGGCGGTAGAGATGAGTGTGTTCCTATCCTACCTCCTACTGATACAAGCGCATGGGTAGACCATGCCCCGGATTAGGACATAGGATTTTTTTTTATCGAGTATGCTAAGAGGTGGCGAGACACACTGACTTATTAATTGTAAATTTTTCGTCTATTTTTACAATGTTTGTAAATATGTAAACACCATGTATCTATCACATAATTAATTTATCTGTCGTTTGCTCCACCTTAAATTCTTTTTACTTTGTATAGTAATTTTATTCTAGGTGCATCGTCTTCACATATAATTATAAAACTAATGTACCTATACAAAATATTGTAAAACATTTTAAAAGAGTAACGGTGGAGTTTCTTGCCCATTCTTCTGCATACGAAAACTACCTTTTGGAAGGGGCGACTAGAATCAATACTATATTTTGTAAATTTTGACGTTCAAAAGTGCCTTACAAGGGCCTTATTGAAATAAATGATTTGACTTTGACTTTGAGATGACTAGATGCGTACCGCAAGGGTTGGGTGGAGGTGGCCCTGGAAAAGGATGCTTGGAAAGATTTGGGGGAGGCCTTTTGGCCCTGGAAAAGGATACTTACTTGGAAGGATTTGAAGGAGGCCTTTGCTCAGCAGTAGGGTAGTGTAGGCTAACATAAAAAAAAAACATGCGGGCCAGTCTTTGGGGACTGCCTATAGAAGTGAAAACGAAGTAACGCCATCTAACGAATATGTCAGGAATTTATGTTGCTTACTGTCAGTACAGGAACGAAAGCTGTAGCTCCATAAAAAAAAACACAAAAAAAAACAGTGCGCTGTCAACAAAAAAGTGCTCAACGCGCCTTTGGTGACGATGACGCGAGTTCCATGATTTGTTCACCCAAAAAAGCTCAACGCGTCTAAAGAATTATTTACACTACGTTAATTAAAGTAAATTAACCGTTGCCGTTAAGACGTGGCGAGACGACCTAGACGAGTACCGCAAGGTTTGGATGGAGGAAGAATACTTGGAAGGATTGGGAGCCTTTGCCCAGCAGTGGGACAGTGTAGACTAAAATAAAAAAATAAAACGAATACACTAACTTGTACGTTCCAAATTAGCCAATTTAAACGTTTTCATTGCCGTTTTCCGACCTCCACGACGGCCGTCCCGTCATTATGATGTTTATCGAAGCCTCGTGCAAAAGCTAGTACCCAATAACGTTGTTTTCTTAAGGATTCTTCTGTTATACACGTATTATGCAGACGTAGAAAGTAGTGTATGTATTCAGTAGAACACAGCTTGCATGGAACTTGTAATAATTATGTAAAGTAATAGTGACCCATTTTCAGAGAAAAACAACCCTTTATTTTCTTAACCTACTTTCAGATATATAAATAATACACTAGTTACAATTTAAAATAAGTTGTTACCTTATTCTCTCACCTTCGCACGAAGCAATCTGCTTTTCTGCTGCCATTGAATTAATTCCTTGTGCCACGGTGTAATGCATAGGCGGTAGCGTTAGGTTCGGTTCACACCGAGACGTGACGCAAAGTGACGCTGCGCGCACTTTTGAAGATAGTAATACAAAATATAACTTTATACAAAAAGATACACATTTAATTTAGATAATTCGACGTAGCGCGATGAATCACGACGCAGCGCTGCTTCAGAGGTAGGCGTGGCGTGTAAGAGCGGCACACGATGTGCCTCGCGAAGTCGCATGACGCAGCGCGACGCCGCGAGGCGCTGCCTGAAACTGTCGTGGCGACTTCTCTCTACTATTAGCTAGCGGGGCGGTAGCTCGCGGCGAACGTAGACACGTTTCGCTGCGCCGCGCTGTGTCTCGTTGAGCAGCTAGGCGTGTACGATACTACTACCACAGATAATTTAACTACTACGATATAGGTTTAGATTTCTCAAATGATTATTATCATCAATATTAGTGTCTCGCATTATAAGTTCCTGAATTATCGGGCGTTGGAAAAAAAAATAACATTTAGGCAAATATCAGACTAGTTACAACTAAACTGCTGATTTAAGGCTAATTGATCCACAAAAAGCGGTCAAGTTCTCCAAATTGTTTTGGTTATTGAGTTGGGTTAAAATGTTCACTTATTTTTAGTAAAATACATTATATACTATGTTTTGTACATATACGGTGTATACAATGTTACAGTAAATGGTTCTTTATCTGTATAATTATACATCTTTTTGGAGTTTACTGTACCATCATACCTTGGATGAGTTTGTAAAGGTGTTACAATTGTGAAATAAGTAAATCATGCAATATTTGACACTACAATTTTTTCGTTTCTTGTATGGAGACATCCTTTAATTTTTTACTTTATTTTAATTTTATTATTAATGCTATAGCGTACACCCTCTGTGAAAATTTCAAGTGTCTACCTAGAGTCTTAGTAAGGCCCGCTAGCACACTTTGGATACGGAACCCTAAAAACGCTGTTTCTTTTAACTTAGACCCAATCCTTGCTTCCAGGACCTAATTTATAAAAGCTTACCTTTCTACACTTTTTATTCATCTGAAAAAAAACATTGTAGGAATAGTTTACATGGCAACGGCTTCATGAAAATTATCTGTAAACATAAAAATCGAGCATTCCTGTAATATAGACTCTTAACTTAACGATAGGGAAATTAATTGTTTATTCAATTGAAAAATTATGCCGTACACACATCCTCACACCCACACACACACACACACATATAAAAAAACTCACTCACATACAACACACAAACTGCGCTCCTTGTTGTATTTTTGTTTTTAAATTATGTTTCGTTTTTTAATTGCATACCTGTTATTATGTTAAATGGAAGAGCGGAGTCACCTAACACAAGCATTTCCTTGCTTAAAAGGTAATCTCCAACTCATGTGTTAAGAACTTATTTAAATGCAATAAACATTTTTTTTTTATTTATGCCCATTTGCGATGTGAAAGGTTTTTACTATTTTGAGGATTTTTGGCCAAACGTCTTGAAACTAATTACATATTGTTGTTTCTTACGTATTCTGGGCCCATAACCTGAAGGGTTTTGAACATATTTTGTTCAAAACCCTTCAGGTTGAAGTGAAACCACGATTGAAGTGTTAATTGCATTTATTTTTATTAGCATAAAGACATTATAGCTTTTACAATGTAGGTAATTGTATAACTCGATCAGGACAGACAGTTTACATCTACTAAAGCATCGCTAGTGGCGTATTTCTAAACTAAGATTACACTTTTAAACTGTTCGGTTTATAGTATAATTTCGTTCAAACACCAAGTTTTAGCCATTTCACAAAACCGTCAAACAATGACAATTGTGTTTTTGAATATCATCATCATCATCTACAGCCCGACTTCGCCCACCTCTGGGCTTAGGTCTCTCTTCTCTTGCCCACGCTCCTGTGGCAGTCTCAGTCTATGCTTCTATACTAATATTATAAAGAGGTATTTGTTTGTTCGGAGGTAATCTCCTGAACTAGTCGGATTTGAAAAAATATTTTTGCAATGGATAGCCTAATATTTGAGGAACGCGCGAGCGGGCTTGCGGACGAAGTTTTAAGTCAGAAGCTAGTTTCAAATAGAGTATATAAGTTGGTAGTCTTTTTGCTTAACAATTAATTTATCAGTGAAGATGGTGGGGATCCTCTTCGCTGATTACATCAGCTACGATTTTAGAAGTGGGTCCATGACAATAGTGCAACATCTGGAGATCAAACTCACGACCTCTGTCTAGCCAGTGACACTACACATTCACTTACTTTTCAATCGAGTTATATTCCAATCGCAGACACCCGTAAAAATGGACATAAAAATATAAATAAACTCTCTCTCGAATATTTCACATTCACAGATAGTTTTATCGCTGGTAGTGTCTGATTGAATGTGTTAGCATCTTGCCTTTTGACCCATAAAGAAGGCTAGTCACCCGCTTCTATTTCGCATGGTTTTTACAAATTGACAAAACATTCGGATTTCTTAGTTAGGTATATGTAAGTTTTAAAAGTATAGGGTTTTCGAAAGATGGCAGACGGAAGTAAAGGACTAAATGTACATGACAATTACGGTGTACATAGCATTGATAACAATATCTTGTTGCCTTACAATTCTACTCAACTAAACTAAACCTAAAATAAAAAATAAAAAACAATAAAGTGAAGAAATAAAAATAAATCTAAAACTTGAAATTAAGAACAACTTGGCAAGGATAGCGTGATTTTCTTTCTGAATCCCAGTAGCTTGTCGCTGAATATATCCAAGCCAGGCGTGTTTAATATAATATTAAATTATTATAGTATATAGTTAATATAGTATATTATACAGGGTGTTAAAGTAATTGCGTGCCATAGCTTCAGGGTGAGTTCAGTATCGATAAAGGAACCCGAAAAAAAAAAAAAGAACCTTTAGAAAAGTTTAAAAAAACCGAAACTTATCATAAGATGAACCTAATGTAGTACCTAATGTAGTTAACGATCGCTATTTAATTAGTTAATTAAATAGCGATCGTTTAGAAATAGAATTGATTAGAAAATTGCTTAAAATATGTTTTTATTTTGTTTAAATGCTAATTCATAATTTCCTAGAGTTACCTACCTACCTGCTATCGAACGCAATGAAATACCTACACCTGAACACTTCGATAACGCCGAGTGAAGGATAGGTAACTAGGTACGTAAATATTACAATACCAAGTATTTCTTCTTCCTACTTTATCGTGCTTGTCTCCTTCAAAATTAAAACCTACAAATAAAAAAAGTTGAACTTGCATATTTTTTTTTATATTTTATTTTTTTCCTCGGTTCCTTTATCGATACTGAACCTACCCTGAAGCTATGGCACGCAATTACTTTATCACCCTGTATATACACTTACACATAAATCTTAACCAATTTTCTGAGTGGTTATGATATGCTAGAGGTTATCTCACTTTCAGAACCACGGTTAAGCCAAAAAAATCTCGATAGTTATTTTATTTTACGTCTCTTCGATTCATCATTGTATTGATAATATAATGTACTCACTATTATAAGGTCACTTTAAGTTTAATTCCCAGCTCCTCCCTCAGTCACTCTGTCAGTTGATACCAGCAATATTTTATTCAATAAAAACATGTGCAACTCACAAGTGACTGGGAGATCTCTAATATTGCGTGGGAGTTGGTCACGATGTAATGTAACATTGGTAAATATTTAAAAAAGTTGTGCGGCCGATGGCATTTCTCATCGGCAAAATGTCGAAACTGTCATTACCTATTTAGCCTCTTTAGGGGATGTATTTTCAAGAATCTTTCTTCAGTACCTACTTGTACAAAACTTCATCCATCTAGACGCAGCGGTTTAGGCTGTCGTTGCCACAGTAAATAAATGGGAACCGATCACTTTTCCGATTTTCTTTTGTTCGAATTTCATGTTACCGAAAACTATTGACCGACGTCTTTTTTGCTATATCCAATAGTTGACATATTTTTAGATTATCGAAGTTTTATGTGTCATAGGTATTATTTTACCGAACTATATTTCGCCGATTTACAAAACTTTTTTTTTTATATGCCTGCTTGCATGCGGCATGCCTGCTTGCATGCTGCGTGCCTGCTTGCTTGCTGCATGCTTGAAGCAAGCATCCTTGTTAGCATGCTTCTTACTGGGACCACTTAAAATCACTTTTTTTCATAATCATCTGTTTTATTAAGTGCCACAAAAATAAGATATGAAAAGTTTCAACGCGATTTAAACGATTAATTAAACAAAATAGTAGGTTAAACTATTCTGAAACTAGTTCCTGTTGCCTTAATCTATAACGCCAGTGTAATAAAGTTTTTGAATTTTTGTTACTTCGAACAAATGTTATTTCGGCTAAGTGTAACTTCGGCAAAAGTTTTTCGCCCAAATGAAACATCGGAGTAACGAAAAAATTCGAAATGATAATAAGTCAACTGATACAGTGGTAGACGTGAAGTAAAAATGCTTCGATGAAGTAAAAAAAAAACGAAACGATAATAGGTAGTTGAAAAGTTTTAGGTGAAATGAAATTCGGTCAAATATTTTTCGAAATTATGATAGGTACCCAAATAAATGAATGAATTTAACATTTTGGTTGAGTAGATGAAAAAACCGACCAAGTGCGATTCGGACTCGCACACGGTCTAAACGATCCAATTTGGCTGTAACACAATTTTTCAAAAATTTTCTTCACCATCTTTTTAGTTAAGTTTCAGTTTTTATGTTTTTTAATAAAAACAAAAAAAACTTTGCCCGACTAGGAATTTCTCATGTATTGTGGGTGCGTTTACAAACATTTAAATTCACATACACATACAAACAGCCAGACCCGGAACAACTATTTGCAGATCCAGACCAGATTTACCCTTTGTATCCTGCATATGCGTATGAAGTTTCATTAATATCGGTTCAGACATTTCGAAAAACAAGGGCTTGAAATTTTGTATGAAATGCCGTACGACGTAAACGCTCTTAATAGGTTTACGTTTAACATAATGCAACGAAACACTTGTATCGCCTTTTCCGAGGTAAAAACGATAAAAAATACAGTCACTTCAATATAGCCCAAAAAAGCACGTTTGTTGCACTACAGTATTAAATTACAGTTTTTCCACGTTCTCAGTTGATGCACGATCCATTCGGATATAGTTCCAGAGTTTTCTCTTTGTCAGTCGAGAAAGACAAAAATACTGTTACAAAGGCCACTCAAGAGTATAGTGTTACACTTCGGTGTGACACACGGCCACTTTATTGGAGACGAGTGAATTGACACATGAAGCTTCTGTGGAAAAATTGCATTTTCTTATCCAAGTACCCCTATTCTCTATATATGTGTTTGCTCCATTCTCTGTATAAATGTATTCCCCCGAGAACGTTTGAATTCTTACAAACACATAAAACGGACTGTTTTAAGTGTATTGACTGACACTTAATTTTATAGAGTTTGACACCAATGTTGGGAGTCGAAGTATAGCCAATATTGGCATTGGTTTGTGTGGCAAGAGAATTACTTCACCTCAATACACGGATGTCGAAAAAAAACCATTTAGGGATTATGTTTAGAAGAAGAAGAAGTAGTAGTGTTGGTGGTGGTGTGGTGTGTAGGGTGTGTGTGTGTGGAGGAGTAGTGTTTAGAGAAGTTTTGTTAATAAGAAGGGCTGTATTATGGACAAATGCTTGCACTGACTTCTCAAAAGACTGATTGATGACTGATTCCTCAAAAGACTATTTCAGACACTTATCTACATGGTCCTCATATAGCCTGACCAAGATTAGGTCTGGACTTTGAAAGAGACTGTGACCTCTGAGTTTGTTTCGGCTTTTCTTCTCAGAGTAGTCAGATAGGAAACGTCGACCTCATCTAGTTTATTTTTAATATGACTGTCTTGTAAAAATGATTCTAATATCCTACGGAATAAACAATTTTATTTCATTGCATTTCATTTTCTTGGTAGTAAACACTGCTGCTCTTGGAAGTTGGTTGCATTTTTTTGTAATATTTAAATTTTTGTTACTTTTAACCAACGAAAAAAAAAAATTGTTGACAACGCATAACTTTTTACTGAGTAGTCCGATGTGAACGATACTTATTTCAGTGGGGAGTTCCATGTAAAATTGAAAACTAAAATCCACCCCTAAGGTTAAAAAAATTGGGGTTGATTGAATTTTTACTTTCTGAATTTTTAACTGCGAACCGATTCTGTTGTAATTTCGCACACATAATGTAGTTCTGATCACACAACCACATAATAAAGACCAGGAGTTGATCTGATGATGGAGACGGCAGACAGTCGCGAGAGTTCGTCAGCAGTTTACGACTTGAAGAATATATGCGTGACGCCATGACATGTTGTTATAGTAGCAAATATTCCACGTTCAACTAGAGTTCCTTTTGTTTTCAAATAGATAACTCCCATATTGGGATAGATATTGGTCCCAACATTGCCACCAACTTTGCTGACGTTGTGCTAAAGCTTGGCTCACACAGAAAGAAGTCTTCAACATCAAGAGGCAATAAAAACGGTCGTAAAACCTAGCTCATAAATAGTGAGCTCTTAACGATAGTTAGTCAATCTTTATTGGACGTTTTTAATTAGCTGAGTAGTGTTCAATGGCGATTAACTTTGTTTTCTTTATTATTGTTTGCTAGAAGAGTGGTTGGTTTAGTAACCCCTTGAGAAATAATATCTTTATTATCGTTAAGATATAGAAAGGCGAGTACACACTAGGGTATTTTGTCGAGCATTTCCATGTAATATAACGATCTTACAAATGGTACAATACAAGCAAAAACTCAACAACAAGCAAAAAAAAAAATATTTGGTCCGTCGGTCAGATAAGTGTATAGAGTGCCACCAGTGGCACTCTATCCCTATCGGATAAAGTGCCACTACAGGCACCCTAGTAACACCGCCTCGGCCCGGCCAAAGTGCCGCAAGCATTGGATTGTCATTGTCACTGTCATTAAGTCACGTCACTTGGTATTTTGTTTGATTGTCGAGGTTAGATCGCTGTAAAACACCACATTCCCAAAACATTACATTCTCTTGTGCCTAAACGGACTCTGGCACTTCGCCGGCCACTACCGCGGCACCGCTGGCTACGCTCGCTCGGCTCGTGTGTTGTGTGCTCACAGTTCTAACCTAACCTAACCTAAATAACAAGTGACAGTGACAATGCAACGCTCACGGCACCCTAGCCGGGCCGAGGCAGTGACACTAGAGTGCCACAAAAAACTCGCGGCACTCTATACACTTCGAAAAAAAAATTAGACACGTTTTTTTGCTTTATAATATTAATAAAAAATGGTTTAGGTAAAGCGCTTTAAAGTTGGAGAGTGGGGGCTCGCTGCATTACAAGTCAGTATTAAATCTACCGGGGAGTGACGTCATGCCTCATTTTAACTCAATATATGGCCGTAATCTTATGATTAAGTAAAAAAATAAAAAATTGGTGTCCAATATTTTTAAATAATCTACCAGACGGACAAAATTTGTTTTTATGTCAACATGCCTATTTAAAGAAGCATTTCCATTTAATGTAACGTTCCTGCGAATGCTCGACGCTGCTTTCGAGGTAATGTTCACGGTGAGTGAGCATTTACATGTAACATTTATTTCTACCTTGCGTTCATTGTAACGTCCTGCCCTCGGCCCGCGCACCTCACTTTGCGTCTTTCGTGCTCGTGCTTTCCTCGATAAAATGTTACACCAATACGCTCGTTGGTTTTTAAAAACAGGTTGTAACAAAACATCAAAATTCAAATTCAAAATTCAAAAGTCATTTATTCAAACTAGGGTGAGAATCAGCACTTTTCGAACGTCAAAATTACATAAGACAGTCCCCCAAAAACGCCCGCCCTTCACCACTTCCTAGTGCTTTTGCTGGAGAGAAGAAGTGGCGCAACAAACTCCCCAGCAGTACAGCTGTCTGTTCAGTTAGAAAAAAAAAAACTTGATTATAGAATCAAGTTTAAAAAAAAAAAAAAAACAAATAAAAAAAAAACATAATACTAAACTTAATTACATAATATACTATTACAAACTACTACACTACTACTACTACTATACTATTACTTATTATTTATTAATATTATTATTATATTATTTTATATATTTATTATTACTTAATTACTTACTATACTTAATTTTAAATTATTTGCATACTATTGTATAGACAATAGTATGCAAATAATTTACATTACTCAACACAAAACATTAAATAAAATATATTTGCCATAATGACAGCTAGCACTCGCCAATGTACCAACAAAAAAATATATCGAAAGCTAAACTCAAGCGAAAATAAATACTAAAAAACTAAAAACGTAAACAGAATTTAATACCCGAATTATAAAGCCTCCATCGAGCGTCGTGTTCAAAGCGTGGTTCGATAAAATTTTAAAACGGCGAATGCTCGATGGTCTGTTACAAGTAAATGCTCTAGTTAATACTCACCTCAAAATTAATATCTACAACACTTTCGAAATGAAAATAATAACTATTTCTATTTAATTTTATATGTGCATCCTTTTCAATAAAAACGTAATAGGTACCTCAAATAAGTCTTGCAAAGCGTTTGGTAATATTTATCAGGAGAATCTCTAATAATGAATAGATTTTTATGTGATAACTAATAATTAACTATTTCATAAGAATCACTTTCACAACTAATTTCAATAAATTATTTCACATCTTATTGGTTTCATCTCCCTAAAAACTAAATACTACAAAGGTCACAAGGACTATCTAAATTTATTTACTTATTCACCGAGGTCAAAAGGTGAAGCACTAGTAAAATATACTACCGACAATCAATAAGACAATCACTAATATTTAGTTTATTACTGTCATATAAATTGTTATCTAACTTTGACTCGCGAAAATTTCGTGAAGGCTAAATTGAGTATTCTATTTCAACATTGGTAGAGGTCGTATTTGAGTACCAGCTACGCAGATCAATAGATTTCTTCTGTTAGTTTATTTATTTAGTACTTCATAAGCACAAAAATATACAGTGGCTGACTTAATGCCATAAACATTTTCTACTAGTCTGCACCAATGGTTGCAGACTAGTAGAAAATGTTTATGGCATTAAGTCCAAGATCCAGAGATGGTAAGTGCAAAAACGAAAATGGTTGAATATTTATTTAAATACATTGACGAGCAATATAAATATAAATATAAGAAGCTCATGGCTAAGTAATAACAAGACGCACGGGTCGATACATCAGGTTAAGCTACGTTTGCCGGGGTTGGTCAGTGGATGGGTGACCATCTTCACATACCGAGACTCCTCCGTGCCTCGGAAGTCGTTGGTCCCGGCTGTCATTCGTGGATCTTTGACAGTCGTTACGAGTCGTCAGAAGCCCGAAAGTCTGACACCAGTCTTACCAAGGGGTATCGTATTACTCAGTTACTGGGTTTTGGAGGTCAGATAGGCAGTCGCTCGATGTAAAATACTGGTATTCAGCTGCATCCGGTTAGACTGGAAGTCGACCCCAAGATAATTGGAAAAAACTAGGAAGATTTTTGACGAGCAATATAAAAAAAAACCACTAGCAATAGCCACTTGCAAAGTGCCAAAAAATCTAAATATCTCTTAAGCTAGCTCAAAAACCAATTTAGCTACATGAAGTAAAAAAATCTTTTCTTATGCGCTATTAAATACACTAGAATGTTGCTTTTAACTTCAAGAAGCTATCTTGCGTGGTTTCGGAAATAGGTACACACATCAAAAGTGTCTAGGGATCAAGCATTTTTATGCGGATTTCTTGAGATTGAGATGTGGCTTTGTAATAAATTTATGATTTTATAAATTTATATGGATCCTTTTTGGTGCATTTCATAATTTGAATCAGGAACTGTGAATCAAATTCGAGTAAAAGATGAAAATCAGCTGTCAATATTTTCCCTATAAAAACATACAACGCATTGAAGACATTATTAGTGCTACTGTTTCCCTACTACTGATTAAAACCAACGTTATTATGGAGCAGCGACGTCATTTAAGCAGGGAAGAAATGCTCAGAGCCGTGGGAATGATAGAAGCTGGTTCCCGGCAACGTACTGTGGCTTTAGCTCTGAATACAAGTCAGAGTGTTATCAGTCGACTTTGGACACGTTACCGAAGCACTGGTACCGTGGCTGAGCGCCATGGAGGACGGTATCGCTGCACCACACGGAGACAAGACCGATACATTCAAATCTTAGCTCGAAGAGCTCCAACAATAACCGCCATGATGTTAGCCGTGAGGCTTCATCACTCTTCAGGGAACTTAATTAGCGACCAAACAGTCAGAAACCGCTTGCATGAAGTGAACCTTCATTCCCGAAGACCGCTACGGGTACCACCTATAGCAATGCACAATCGTAGGATTCGATATCAATGGGCTCTTGAACACAGAAATTGGGCAGAAGAACAATGGCGTTTCGTGTGCTTTTCTGATGAGTCTCGTTTTGGTATGAGACCGGATACAAGACGTATACGACACTGGAGAACCCCTGGACGCCAACAGCGATTAAAATCCTGCCAGGAAGTCCATCCTTATAGTGGTGGAACCATCATGGTATGGGCGGGTATTTGGATCGGCGGAAGAACTGAGTTGATTTGGATTAGAGGCAACCTCAACGCTCAAATTTATGCTGAGACGATTGTATCAGACGTCATCGTTCCTCTACAAGTGCAAATCGGTCCCTTATTTCAGTTAATGCATGATAATGCACGACCGCACACCGCAAGAGTTGTAAGACAGACTCTCGCCGCAGCTAACATCAATGTCCTGCCCTGGCCTGCTCAGTCGCCAGACTTGAACCCGATTGAGCATGCATGGGATATGCTACAGAGAAGAGCTCTGCCGAATATGGAGGGTATCCAGTCGCAAGAAGACCTTTTTTTGTTGTTGCAACGAACATGGGCGGCCATTCCACAGCGTGATTTGGATGAACTCATTTTGAGTATGCCAAACCGATGTTCTTGTGTTGTTAGTGTTCGCGGTAGAAACACGGATTATTAATTGTTTAAGTTACCCAATAAAATTTTAAAGAAAACTGTTATTTCAGTCTTTTTTTCGAACTTTAATGTTAGTGGTTCAAATGTCAAAAATCCCTTTATTAGGAAAATGGCAAATTTCTTTATTAATGCAAAGGTGACTTGGTTTATCGTTACTGTGACAAACGAAAACACTTTATTTGATGAATCCTTAAAGAAAATTTTAATTAATATCAATCAGGAGAAAAGTTATTGCAAAAATATATGTTGATCCCTAGACACTTTTGATGTGTGTATTTCATTTTGTGATATACTTTATACTTATACCTATTATAAAGTATATCACAAAAACAAAAACAAACAAAACAAAACATTAACAAACATCGTGAACTTCGTGACAAAACCATGATGTTCACCATGTTGAGACATAATATTTCTCGACGGCATATGAAGCCAAGTCAGAGACCCATGGGCGGCATGAAAACTCTGTCACTAACCACACGAAAAAGAAGGAGATCATAAATAAATACACTAATTATACTAAAACAAATAAGAACAACAATGGGAAAACATTAACGTTGTGATGATACTGCCAGCTTTATACGAATGTGCTCGCTGTGCTATGTGTTACTTCTTGTTGATGATGAATAACTGTTTATGTCCATCGAGACCCCTATATGCTCTAAAAACCGTGGGTCCCAGGTATCATACGAATATTTGTTTCCAATATAAGTCAGTCCCTTTTTAAGTGTTACAACTGTTCTTAACGTCAACTCGGCCTATTGCAGTTCAGTCAGAGATTAATTAATAGTTCCTTACGGAACAGATAATTCACTCCATTGGAAAAGATAGGGTGTACCTAAAACTATAATTATTCACAAAAATATTACAGGCATTTCGTGCACGCTAAAATGTACCTTACTCGGACGCCCGAGAGTATTGATTAGATTTTGTTCGCCCGGGTGGACGTGAGCCGTAGGTATGTTAGTGAGTGACAACGAACGAGTGACGAGTCGAGTGAGTGAGTTCAGTGCTGAACCTAGATCTCTCCCAATTTGTGCCGCATTACCCGGTTCTTCGCCATCCATATCCATTCTGACCTAGACACATTTTCAAGGTCATCGGTCCATCTAGTATAGACTGGCTGGCTGGCTGTTTTAAATGGCAGTCTTCCAAGTAAAATTCTGACTTATAACATACTAGCTGCCCGTCCCGGCTTCGCACGGGTAGCACTAAGTACTTATCTACGGCTGCCTACCCTACCCTACCTTTAAACCTTCCCTGGACTACGACAAACATTTCAAGACTAAAATCAGCCAAATCGGCCCAGCCGTTCTCGAGTTATAAAATTACAACGAAAAGTGGCATTGATTTTTACCCGACTGCCCCAGGAGGAGGGTAATGTTTTTTGAGAGTATGTATGTATATATGTTTGTATGTATGTATGTATCTATGTCTATTTCTTTGGCACGCTCTGTAGCCTAAACGGCTTGATGGATTTTAACATATGAGGTGTCCTTAGTCTTAATTGTAGGAGTGTCATAGGCTATAGAATATTTATATATTGCATCTGCAAATACAAAAAAAGGGAGGGGAAGGTTTAAAAAAAAAAATTATAACAATATTGGTATCAAATAAAAGCTAGTAACGAGTGAATTCCATATTTAGATATATTAATAAAACTTAAAAGCTTGAAATAAATAAAATTATTCAAAATACATAAAACCCGACTGCAAAAACACGTAACTGATGAAAAGAGAAAAACAAGCATTATAAACTATAGAATTTTGGTATCGCAGGCGGGGACAAACTAATAACCGGAAATATGGTGTACGTTTTGTTTGTCCCGCCTGCGACACCATATTTCCGGTTATAAGTTTGTCCCCGCCTGCGATACCAAAATTCTATAGTTTATAATGCTTGTTTTTCTCTTTTCATCAGTTACGTATTTTTGCAGTCGGGTTTTATGTTTTTTGAATAATTATATATTTAGATTCACATCTATAGTGATTGGGAGCCTGAAGAAAAGAAAAGTTTTTTTTAAGACTAATTTAGACGACTTAATGCTACCTCCACGAGCGAGGGAATCGCGGTGATATTATCGTCGTGCCACGTATTTCTATACACTCTCTTCGGGGTCGCTTCCACGACCGAGAGAATCGCGGTGATGCGATGAGTGACTGAGTGCGAGCAAAACGGGCTGCTCGTCTCACCTGTCGCTCGCCCGTAGCTGCCAATGACGTGTCGCTAACTACGGAAGGTATTTCATAGAAATTCATAGAAACCAGTCGTGTCGCGGCCGACACGTCGCCTGCGGTTGGGTACGGAATGGTACCTTAATAGAGAAGTATGGAAGTAAAAGACTGCGTAACCCAACTAAATCTAAAAAAACTAAGAACATATTTTTTCGTGTTATTTTTGCCATCGACACGTTAAAAAGAAGTGCAAGAGTAGGATGAATAAAAGAGCCTTAAAATATGAAGATCAGGTCACTCCATTGTATAATTTAAGGTGCAGTTTTTAATACCAACTTAACAGCTGCTTGCTTTCTGTCCCTAGGGAAATTATGCCGCCTCAATGATATCAACGTTGTATCACAAAGGGGACATAAAACTGTAGCCTTTTATGATCGTATCCAGTTTTTTAGTTTGCTTTTTATTAGTAGCTAGGGTTTGAAGGAAAAATATTGTTTTTATTAGAAGAAATTTTAGTAATTTATATCAAATTATATATTAATATTCTCTTCATTTCATTTACAATACATATTGTTTGCAATTTTTTATATTTTTATTAAATTTAAAAACAAATGTGTGTCAGGCCGCACATCGGTGGTAATACTTTGATCTTGAGCTGAATTAGCGTAGTTCGGAGTTTTAATATAATGTAAGGCAAGTTTATACTGGTTTTTTACTTCTGAATAAGTGTTAAATAAATTCAATAAATAATAAAAAAAACCTTGAAGTCACTATATACTAGTTTATTGTAATTATAGAAACAAAAACTATACCCTCTGCCGCTCACAAAGCCACAAATAAAACAAAAATATACAGGTCGACACAACTTATATGTAGCATCGGTAAAATTCGTAAAACCGATTATTTCCGATTTACACAACCAATAGAAATAGCTGACTATCGCGCCATTCAATGCTATTCGCGCTTTACTTTCCCGCCTCAGTTCAACCCGAGACAGCGTTGTGAATGCACGTGGGTGAATCATTCTGTACACTTCGTGACAATTTAATTTGAACACGAATTTTTAAAACAAACAAACTCATTTTTGAAATTATAATATTAGTAAGGATAAAAGTTAATCGACTCAGGTGTGACTTTGCGGAAATCCATTATAAAATACAATAGACGATGTATATTTAGTAACTTAATCCGCTTAACTGTTTTTAAAGAGTTAGAGAACCCTGTAAGAAATCGACACGTGTTTCGCCTCTCAACGAGGCATCCTCAGGCTGACGATTGACTTGTTGCAAACTCGGACACGACGTGTCCGACGTGACGACAAGAGCCAACCGCCAACACGAACACGCCGCGAACACCGTTGAGAGGCGAAACACGTGTCGATTTCTTACAGGGTTCTCTAACTCTTTAAGAACAGTAAATATACATCGTCTATTGTATTTTAGTAAGGATAATGTAATAATTCAATGATACAAATAATTAAAAAAATATTGAAGTTTTAACTTTAAATATCTCAAAAGGCTTCGCAAAATAGAACGCGTACTTAGCGCGCGTTAGAGCGCTGGCGTCGTGTTCCACGCGCGCCTCAAAGAGTTGTCAGCGAAGCTGAAGGGGTCCGTTAGGGCCGATGCCTACCACCGGGGTTGCGGATAGTCCTAAGGGGAAACCGTGGCCCCCGTCTAGGCAAGGGAAGGAACACGGGTGGGTTTTAGTCAGTAAGAGTCTGACACGCCCTTCCGCTCCGCCCAGAGCGGGAGAAGTCATTTGATGATTTCCCACCCAAAAAAAAAAAAAAAAAACCCTTACGCCACGCTAACGTAACGTGCGTAACGAACTGCTAGCGCACGTCATAGTACACACACGGCTACACATCAAGCTATACATTTCCAGTTTAAGCTGACCTCGCATTATTCGGAAATCGTTTACAATGCGAGATCACCATAAACTGGAAATGTATAGCTTGATGTGTAGCCGTGCGTACAACACAATTCGGCGCAGCGTTAGGCTAGCGTTCTAACGCACGCTAAGTACGTGTTCTATTTGGCGAAGCCTTGAAGCCTCCTCAGTCATGATGCGTTCAGTGTCCCACTGTTGTGTACCTACCAATTTTTTTTTTTTTTTTTTTGTATTCTATGTGTAATCTTAATCATAATTTTTGTAACATTTTTCTGTGTAACTATTGTATGCCCTAAGGGCGGGACATAGCTGATCTCAATTCAATTATTTTAGATCTGTATCATGTACCTACCTATGATCCACAATAAAGATAATGATTGATTGATTGATTGATTGATTGATTGAAAGTTTGATTTCAGATATTCATCGTTCTAGCCTTGTATCCTTCAAATCGAATCTAAAAACAAACAAAAAATACAGACTTTATTTACGTGATCATTTATTCTGCAAGAAAGTACATGTCAATCTCGCATCAATTTCACGAATGTATTTTGTTATATGACTTTACACGTTATTGCGATTGCGTAATGATCAGTTTCGCCTAAAGCAGTAATAAAGATTGATGATTTTGAAGGCGCACTTAGTTCGGATGTGATCGGTTTTACGAATTTTACCGATGCTACATCTAAGTTGTGTCGACCTGTATCATTCGACATCATTAAAATCTTTACCACTACGCCGTAGACCTCGTTGTCTCGTAGACCTCGTAGCTTCGTAGCACCTTAGTGCTCGTAGCACCGTAGCTTACTACGCCGTAGCTTAAGTTCATCGTTAAGTTTATGAGTCCTACTTTATGTCAGTCAACAATGTGTTTATATGACGTACTATTATCCCTTTTGGGTAGGCAGAAGTGTAGGTTAAGGGATAAACCACATTGTTAGGGAGCTTTAAACTTTTACGTGGGGTTTGTGAGAATAGAAATTGTGAGGTTTGTGTTTTGGACTGAGTGTGTTTTTTTGGATAAAAATAGAATTTCTCACTACGAGTTTGTATTTGTATTGTTAGAAGCTATTTATGATGGATTGAACATTGAAAAATATTGCATTAGGAAACAAAATATTGGATTATCAGTCAAAGGGTCGAAGCATTGTTATTTTTTTGTTTGCTTAGTGAAAGGCAGTATCATCACAACGTTTATGTTTTCCCATTATATAACATATACAATCAGCCTATTAATGTGCCCACTGCTGGGACGCAGGCCTTCTCTCTGTGAGAGGGATTGGGCTGTAATGTAACCCACCACGCGGGCCCAGTGCGGGTTGGTAGATGTCACAATGTCTTCGAATTTTTGGTTCTAGGACATGCCGGTTTCCTCATGATGTTTTCCTTCACCGTTTTGAGAGCAGTGGTGATGAAATTATTTACACAAAGTAAAGCGCCTGGGTTCGAACCCACGAGCTACAACTCGTAAGTCGAGGCCGTTAGCACTGGGCCACCACTGCTCATCCTTTTCCTATTGGCTTAGTAGAATTAGTGTATTTACTTCTTATTGTAGAATTAGTGTATTTACTTCTTATTGTAGAATTAGTGTATTTACTTCTTATTGTAGAATTAGTGTATTTACTTCTTATTGTAGAATTAGTGTATTTACTTCTTATTGTAGAATTAGTGTATTTACTTCTTATTGTAGAATTAGTGTATTTACTTATTATTGTAGAATTAGTGTATTTACTTCTTATTATTCGTGTGGTTAGTGACTAACCTGGTGTCAGAGTTATTATGCCGCCCATGGGCCCATATGCTTCACATGTCATCGAGAAATATCTTTCAGGCATTGTCATTAAATTATTAAACCTTCGCCACTTAAAAATATGTGACCTCTATATGAATATGAGGAGCTCGTGGCTAAGTAATAACAGCCGCACGAGTCAATCCATCAAGTTAAGCTACGCTTGCCGGGGTTCGTCAGTGGATGGGTGACCATCTTTACATACCGAGACTCCTCCGTGCCTCGGAAAGCACGTTAAGCCGTTGGTTCCAGCTGTCATTAAGGGATCTTTGACAGTCCTTACGAGTCGTCAGAAGCCCGAAACTCTGATACCAGTCTTACCAAGGGGTATCGTATTACCCAGTTACTGGGTTGTGGAGGTCAGATAGGTAGGTAGTCGTTCTATGTTAAATACCGGTATTCAGCTGCATCTGGTTAGACTGGAAGCCGACCCCAACATAGTTAGGAAACTGCTAGGCAGATTGATTGACTTAAAAATATGAGGCCAAAAATAATTGGAAGCCAAATATGGGACGAGCGCATATGCAGACACAATTCCAATGAAAGCCGTTGACGAAGTGTTATCCTCATATAATTTATCAACACGTCACTCACCCGCGAAGCGACGACGTCATCGGTGACGTCACGGGTATTATAAAGGAGACAATAAAATATTGGCAGTGAAGGGAAGGTACACGATTTTTATTTTAGCCTTTGATGGGGACTGATAATGGCGGCAGGATGTTTTTATTTTATACCAATACTAGCTGCGCCCCGCGGTTTTACCTCACATACCTCTTGATCCCGTAGGAATATTAGAATAAAAGGTATCCCATGTCCTTCTGCAGGTTATGGTCTACAAATGTGCCAAATTTGATCCAAATTCGTTCGGCCATTTTAGCGTCAAAGCGTAACAAACAAACAAAAAAAAAACGGGTTGCACTCCATGAGTGCCGGTAGAAGTGAAAACTTGACTGCTTTTTATTACCCATCAATATGGGTAAAATTTCTTACCTTTCAATACTACTCTTGAGAAGAAAGACCGAAATAAACTCAGAGGTCACAGCCTCTTTTAAAGTCCAGACATAATCTTGGTCAGGTCATATGACGGGCCAGGCTATATTAAAACCCATATCAACAACAAACATACCATAAATATTTTTTATTATCATTTCTGATGCTGAAACTGCTCTCATCATACGCAGCAGGTACTGTTAGCTTAGGATAATGGTACTTTATGAGGTGGCTGCGAGGGAAATTGAAAAAGTTTCGTCTCACTCAAGAGGGGTTAGCCGACTGCGCGTAGTCTGGGAGGGTACTGTGTTTACGGATGAAAGTAAAGTCTGGGAAAAATAAGTAGGAATTATTTTGTTGGAGATTTTGAGTATTGAGTAGATTTTTTCTAAATGACAGATAATTAAGAATGGGATTTGTAGCATATCAGACGAAATGAGGGTAGTTTCTAGTATGTATAGTCAGTTCAATTAATTGTTAATCAAATTGACACCCAACGTCAATTTGCTGTGTTAAAGCCGGACATTGACATGACATGACAACTGTCAAAGAATGACTATTATTGTGATTTTACTAAACGGGCAATTTAAGTTGCTGGAATTGGCTTGTTAGTTGGTTGCCGATCCCTTCGGCAACCAACTAACCAGTCATAATGCTTTATGTGTTGAACGTTATCATTTCATCTGAATCATCGAAGGATACTGATATTTTCTGTAACATTAGGTATTAAAACTATTTATTACGCTTTACGTGGTAAGCTCACTTATTTATAGGAAAATTTGCAAACACATCCAAATTAATAAGCTTAACAGACATGAAGTCAAGACTAAATTAAAACATTGGTTGTATGATCAGAACTATTCCCGTACAGAAGACTTATTAACCTATCCACGGTAGTCACGCAGTTATACTTACATAGTCACAATATAGTCATTCCACTCAAAACTTGCTCAAAACATATTTTCTCCTATCATATTCGTTTATACATTTATGTAAGTACTTATATTACCAAACATGCACACATACACACACACACACACACACACACCCTCACATACATCCCTTACACTTTCACATCCATGCATACTTTCACACCCCACCCACACGCACAAAACACAAATAATACTAAACTCAATAAAACACAAAATACTCGCATTTCGACCCTACATTCCTTACCTCATATAGATAGCTTTGTGTCAATTGTTGTTACCCCAATAAAATTATGTAATTAGGTTCTTCATCTTATACAACACACACAGAAAGGTTTATTGGAACATTCGAAGTAACAGTAGAACACTGACTCCTAAGTCACAGGTTTCCCCTAGTTTAGGAGGCAGGGTTTCCATTATTTAAGCTACCTTTATATTCCTGAACTTGTAACCTAATCGTTAAGTACTTTTGTAACAAAGGTTATCCGTATCAATAAATGATTTTTAATTAATTTAATTTAATTTGAGAACTCTAAGGGTTGATTTCACCAATGAAACTGAACGCGATCAGCATTTCTGAAACGCGTTCAAGAACTGTCAGTGTCAAAATTGTTATGGAATATTATACACTGACAGCTCTTGAACGCGTTTAGATGTGCTGAACGCGTTAATTTTCATTGGTGAAATCGGCACTATGTTATCGAATTTCTCGCACGATCCTTAGTTAGATGGTAGAGGCCCTTGTAAAGTCCTATGAAGATAGCTGTGGAAGGAAGATTGAATGCAAATTATTATGAAGTCACAACTGCGTGGTTTTAAGAGAGTTTTTACAGAAAATGTGCATCGTCGTAAATAGCTGTCAAATATTTAACTGTTTTGACAAAGGCGATATTACTGTATGAAAAAAAGAAATATGGCTAACTAGTGTACTAAAATATTGATTATGAAATGCAGTAATTAATCTCGTAACACCGAATATTTAGTTTTTTATGTAAAAAAAAGTATTTGGAAACTTTCCAAATGCCTTTTTTACAAATACAGTGTTATAATTGTAATTCATTATTAATATTCTAGTTCACTAGTTAGCCACAGTTCTTATATCCATACAGTAATCTCGTAAAATGAATCAAGACAGCGAAATATTTGACAACTATTTGCGACGTTGCCAACTTTATGAATGAACGCTCTTAAGGGAATGTTAAGGAAAATTGCATATAAGTTGGAGTCGTTCATTTCCCTTGACACAAATAAACTTGACACCACTGGTGGTGTCACGGGGAGTGACAGAAATCACTATTACCTGTGACTCACCGAAGTGATGGGGTGCACAACTAGGCTATTTATTGTATAACATAACTTGACGAATATGACGTTGTAATGTAGGTATTTTATTTATTTAAGATTTTCATCTATGGTCGGTTAATTAAGCAGAGGAGCTCGAGGAGAGGAGGAGGAGGAGCTCGTGGCTAAGTAATAACAAGCCGCACGGGTCGATCCATCAGGTTAAGCTACGCTTGCCGGGGTTGGTCAGTGGATGGGTGATCATCTTTACATACCGTGCCTCGGAAAGCACGTTAAGCTGTTGGTCCCGGCTGTCATTTGTGGATCTTTGACAGTCGTTACGAGTCGTCAGAAGCCCGAAAGTCTGACACCAGTCTTACCAAGGGGTATCTTATTATCCAGTTACTGGGTTGTGGAGGTCAGATAGGCAGTCGCTCCATGTAAAATACTGGTATTCAGCTGTATCCGGTTAGACTGGAAGCCGACCCCAAGATAGTTGGGAAAAGGCTAGGAAGATTGATTGATCTATGGTTGGTTAATTTATTGCGTATTTTGAATGAACATTATGTAACCGACTGTTTTTTTAGTTAGTTAACAACAGTTACGTGTGTTTCCAGGGAACGCTTTTAAGCTCTGTCTTGCCAAAGGGGGTCGTCAAGGTAGACTAAGAAATAACGTGAAGGGAATGGATAGCAGGTCGTCATACCTCCTCAAACTAAGACCTCCCTCCTCCTGCCAAGTGTGGTTGTCATGTTAAAAGAAGCTTACATCGTCATTAGGTCGTTAGTTAACATTTTGTAGCAGACGAATAATTGGTTTTCAGTTTGCCGACAAGGACGTGACAAAAAACTGAAATTCATAACCAAAGACGACTTCCGAAATTAAAGTTATTTTTTACTTTGTAGTGTTTTTTTTTGGAAGTCTGTTGTTTTATTTTTGTAAAAAGTTTTGTTCACGCATCGTATGCGTGCACCTGCACCAGCGGGGGACGCGCGGGCAGAGGGGTCGCACAGCTGATCTCCCTACCACAACTACTCGTCGACAGATTCAGTCATCGACGGACGTACCATCTATTAAAAAAATATATATATTTTGTAACCGATGATCTGGATTAAATTCAAGTCATATCTAAACGAGTCATTTCATTTTTATTTTTTACTTTTGTTGTGGTACCTACCCCACACATATTCGAATACCACTACCTGCTCAAATAACAGTGACAGGAAGCTATCATCATATCATCCATATAAACTAAGTGGGAAAAATACGTATTAGTGGAGCTAACTCAAAAACAATCCAAGTTAAGTTAATAAAATTTACATGGGACCACCTCGGGAGCATACCCTTACAAACAAAAAAACAATTTTCAAAATCGGTACACAATTGACGGAGAAATCGGTGAACATACATAAAAAAAAATATACATAAACCTCCTTCTTTTTGGAAGTTGGTTAGACACAGGTCTTGTCTTATTAAAATCCCATACAAAGCAAAGTGAACCTTATTAGAATCAACAAACTGCTTACATTTGAACTGCCACTTAGATTGATAATATACTAAGATGACAAATACTATGGAATAGATATAAAAGATAATGAAACAAGTTTGAGAGAAACTGTTGATGGGCGCGAGTCCTTACCAAGTTATCGTCTATCTCGAGCGGTTTATCAATTTATCCAAAACACATTATAAGAACTTTTCAATTTCTCTTATATGCGGGTATTCGTAATAGGATGACCAAGTGTTGGTATTGATTTCTGGAGTTTTCTGATTTCATCCTTCAAAGAAACTCCGAGCATAGAGTCATAGAGAGAAACTCCGAGAAATTGTGGACCAGCCCGACTGTCAGTGTCCGCGTTTCGGCACTGTATGACATCACGGGCAGGACGCACTTGTTGAAGACTTAGTCTTCAAACATTGCGGGATATGCGACGAGAAGACTTGACGAACTTTCCCAAATTGGCTGTTGAGTTGTTTGTCAAGCTGTTGCTTGAGCCTAACAAAATAATTTTGTAAAAATTTTGTTGACTCAATTTCTCAATTTCTTCAACTCGCCATCGAAAGCGTACGGTCCCAACATTTCCCATACGCTTTAGGTCGAAGTGTCAATAACAAACCTAATCTTCTAAAAGCCTTTACCAATTACGTCATCAACTCCAAAGACATTGCTAGTAACACACCATAAAAAGTAGCCTTGACCTCTTTAAATATACTAAGAGAAACGATGTCTACCTCATTGGTCTTGTGGTCGCATGCGCTACTGCTGATCATGAGGTCCTGGGTTTGATTCCTTGGTTGGACAAAGTGTGATTGGATTCTTCCATTAGAAATTTCTCAGTAGCAGCCTGGAGTCTGGATTTGTGCCCGGTTGATGGCAATAGGCTCGTCCCCTATTACATGGGACTTAAACATAACTGGCGAAATGTGGGTCGACTATAATGTACACCTCTGCCTAACCCTTTTCGAAAAGCAGGCGTGGTGTGATGTTCAGATTATAAAAATAAACTATGACAAAAATAAACAATTCCAACACTGAAAGTCTTTAACGCTACGCTATGGCGTAGCGGCGTGGCGTGTCTACGAGGTCTACGGACCTCGTAGCCCCGTAGACCACGTAGCCCGGATACTATACAACATGTAAAAAAGAATGTTCAATTCGTGAGGGTGAAGTTTAGTATCGTACTAAGAGTCTATTTATGTGGTGATTTTCAGAAAAAAAAAACCCATTTTTTTTTTAATTTGGAATTTTGCCGGTTTATATGGGGCGCGGACGGCCGTCATTTAGCGGGTCTCTACAAGTCATAACTTATGACCCCAGTATAAACTTTTCATAATTTTCAAAATTTTGGTACTAAAAATGTGAATTTTAAATAGCAATAACATTTTTATTTTCCACTTGTTGGTAATGTTATTGCAGTTCCTATGTGCCCCTTTCGAATCAGACAGCGTTCTTTTACATATTGTACGTACTCTGCCTAACCTTTCACGGAAAACATGCTTGATGTTATGTTAGAAAGGGAACTTACACGAAAAATGAAAAATACAAGGCACCCTACATCCATTTTTACGTCAACAGAATACAGTTGGAGGGAACTTTTATTTTTTGCCAATAACCCCTAAGGGCGAACAACTTATATTAGTTTTTGAGTTAAGTGCCCAAGATTTACAAGCCAAGGGGCCGTGGAACGGGATCGAGAATATTTCCAGCTTAGAAATGATGTGATTATGGTAATCTTTTGATTTTGTTTTTTTTTTGTGTGAAATATGGGCTGTTTTGGGAATTTAAAGGTGGATTCTTGTTTATCTCATGAATGTGTTGAGAAGCCGTTCGCTATAACAAGTGGGGTTTTAGAAAACTCCGGCCTGTGTGAACTGTACATATTATTTTATGGCAGTGTATAGAGTGCCACTAGTGGCACTCTATCTCTATCGGATAAAGTGCCACTACAGGCACCCTAGTAACACCGCCTCGGCCCGGCTCAAGTGCCGCAAGCATTGGATTGTCATTGTCACTGTCACTAAGTCACGTCACTTGGTATTTTGTTTGATTGTCAAGGTTAGATCGCTGTAAAACACCACATTCCCAAAACATTACATTCTCTTGTGCCTAAACGGACCCTGGGACTTCGCCGGCCGCTACCGCGGCACCGCTCGCTACGCTCGCTCGGCTCGTGCGTTGTGTGGTCACAGTTCTAACCTAACCTAACCTAAATAACAAGTGACAGTGACAATGCAACGCTCACGGCACCCTAGCCGGGCCGAGGCAGTGACACTAGAGTGCCACAAGAAACTCGCGGCACTCTATACACTTCGTTATTTTATTTATCATCATTATCAATTCAGCCGAAAGACGACTACTGCTGAACATAGGCCGGGGAGGAAGGGGAGGCCTATGTCCAGCAGTGAACGTCTTTCGTATCCAGCGAATTCCTGTGGCCTTTACAAGGTTACAAGTTCATCGATCCACCTTGTGGAAGGTCTGCTACATCATCCGTACGCGGTCGCCGCTCCAGAACCTTTCGGCCCCATCGGCCATCTGTTCTGCGAGCAATGTGCGCTGCCCATTGTCACTTCAGTTTGCCAATACGGATACGGATCTCTTCATTTCTGATTCGTCACGTCGATCACGTAGGGAAATGCAACTATCTCCATTGCCCTTTGGGTGACTTTTAGCCTTCTAATAAGGCCCGTTGTGAGCGACCACGTTTCAGAGCCACATTTCAGACCACGTGTCACACCACTCACTGTCAATCAAACCCTGTCTACACGCACTGGTCAAAGACTTTCGTCTTGAGACACTGCTGTTTAATGACTTTCATAGTTTTTTTGTTACGTTTGTTTTTAATACAATTTTATGCATAATAATCCACCAGGCACCTGCCATCAAATCTCTTCACCACCCTTGGTTGACTGGTAGAGAATGCCTAAGGCATTAAGTCCGCCTTTGTACCTTTTTTTTTGTGTGCGAAAAGTTTAAATAAATAAATAAATAAATAATATGTTTTTATTTGTGGGAACTTGTAGGCCATCTTCTTCATAATGTGTCAAAAGTGCTAGCTGTAAGTTTTCTTAAAATTAGTCAAATTAAATAAACAGTTTGCTGCATGTTAGTGATGATTTTTCGTTACCTTATAATGAAGAATTACATGTCGTGGCCAAAGCTGAGGCCGTGGGCTTTATCTTTTACAATGCTGGCTGTCAGACATATTTACCCGATTTTGGGGAAGCCCAAGGAGAGTAGCGTACATGTGTAATTTGAACATGAATGATGTAACCAATATTTTGTAACAATATTCTGATTTAAAAGAGTGTCCGTGGAGTTTCTAGCCCGTTCTTCTCCATAGGAACCTACTACGCTTTGGAATGGGCAACTAGCTTCATCTTTCTGACTGACTGACCCCTTGACATTTCAAAAGTACCTGTAATTGGTTTATTTGAAATAAATGGTTTGAGTTTGAATGGCACAGTATAATAAAGTAACAGTATTATATTTCAGCAATGACCTTCAAATAATTACCTACGGCCGCTCGGTAGATAAACCTTCCGCGTCCTCGCGTAACTGCCCCGCAATCAAGACTGTTGCGTACTGCTACGTCGTTTTCTATGAAGACATAATATTGTTACTTATACTGTGGTAATGTTTTTACTATTCAACATTTCAAGACGTAAAATAAGAAGAAAAGATTCCACAAATGAGGACGATATAACATGAATTCTAATAAGATTTTAGTAGCGTTTAATGAAGCATCTTAAATCCTTTAGTTTCCATCACACAAACGGCTTAATTATAACAATATCAATATCTTCAATCGACTCAACTCTTCGAACACTGCTGTTCATTAAAATTGTCTACTCCTTCAAAGTTCGAACGAAGCGACTTACAGTCCCGTCGCCTGAATTAATAATAAGTAGAACCCCATTTATTAGCGACTCTGTTTGTGTCAACTGTCTTGATGTTTGTTCATTAACTGTACTCATTAGTAGGGGGCACAGAGTAGGGACGGGCAGAGAATCCGAGGGTTGTTTTAAAAGGGGGTAGCACATGTTGATATCATGTAATGCTGGCCCTGTAGTAAGACCTTCGCCTCTTATGCACCTAGCTTCTGACGTTTCATAAGTGCCCTTGTTGGTTTATGTGAAATAAAATATTTTGAATTTGAATTTATGCACGAGGTTGCTTGGGTTCAAATTCGGTCAAGTATCAATGTTAAAAAAATATATGTTTTGCCCCATTTCTGCAACTGTTTTTATTGTTATACTCCTGCTAGTACACAGATTCGCATAAAATTGGGGATTAATATTAATACTGTACTGTTCAAAAATTTTTTGAATGCAGCAGAAACGAAAAAAATATCAAAATAGTTACTAAAAAAAACGGAGACTGAACGGAGATTCTCTTTTATTATTGGTACTATGGTCAATTGGTCTAATCAGTATTGGTGGTTGGTTGGTTGTTTTCCTAGGATGAGAATAAACCCAAATTCTCATACAGGTAAAAGTGCCGAATTCAATTATAAATATAAAAGTAACCCCAAGTTATGTAGACCAAATATACTAAGAGACTTATTTTCTTACTAGTTTTTGCCAGCGGCTTCGCCCGCGTGCATTTCGGAAATTATCCCACAGGAACGTACCTACTACCGGGATAAAAAGTATTCTGGTCTACCTATGTGCCAAATTTCATCCAAATCCGTTGACCCATTTTAGCGTGAAAGCGTAAGAAACAAATAAACAAACTCAGTTTTGCATTTATAACATTAGTTAGTATACAATTTTCGTATATAATAATATTCCCCTATTCGTAATACAAAACTACTCAAAACAACACAGACTAAAATATTTCTAACAAAACTACATTTACATGCAGCCTCTATCCCAAACTCTGTGTGTACTCATGAATTAATAAGTGATATCCTGCGTGAGTGCGTCCGTCATCATAGAGAACTAACTGCTTACCACCGCTTACCGAGAACACCCTGTATCACGTACTACTTACCTAATGGACCCAGTGCTCAAAGTGAAACGGCATACGTAAAGGTACATCTGACGGGCAGGGCTTATAACCATGGATTGGACCATATTGTCGAGCAACAGTGGTGATTGATGTTTTAAGTCTTAAGCAAAGCTTTGTGGCTATTTCATATTTCTAATGTAGTTATAAGTTAATTGAATTGATACAGTAATTCCCCAAAGTAATTATCATCGCCGCGGCAGGCCACGTAGGCGATGGCGGGACGAATTGTATAGGTTCCGTCAAAACTGGAAGAAGGGTGCGCGGGCTAGCCAATTATGAAAGGAGTAAAAGAAAGGGGAAAAAAAGCTGAGAGGTGTCAAGAGACACCCGGATGGAACGAAGTTATGGAATGAACCTCACAAAGGCATGCCACTAATTAGTACCTGTGGTCGCTCACAGATGGCGTTATAATAAAAAAAAATAACCTCACAAAGGCGTGCCACTAATTAGTAACTGTGGTCGCTCACAGATGGCGTTATAATAAAAAATAAAAAGTGTCGTTACAACTTTTGGTCCTAATTTTTTCCGTCTAGCCCCCTTTCGCCACGCGCGAAAGGGAACTTCGTTCCAAGAACATAATAATTCAGGTTCCACAGAGGCACTACTTAGTGGAACTTTCATCTTGCTGTAGTAGAGTTTCTTAAGATTAACTTCCTTAGTGTAAGTTGTACGATAATATGCGTTTTGTAATGGATAATGATTTTTTAAACAAAAAACCAACCTAGTACAACTCGGACTAAGGGTTCCGCAGCACCAACAACATTATAGTTTACCTTATTTTTAAGGTCGGTAAGGGGTACCTCGAAAGGAAAAAAACGGAACCATAATAGGATCACTTCGTAGTCCGTTCGTCAGTCCGTCAAGACCCTTTTTCTCAGGAACGCGTGGAGGTATCAAGTTAAAATTAATATTAAATACGTAGGTCTATGGTCTCTTGGTGCTCTAATAAATCAAAACCTACAGGGTACTTTCCGTTGACCTAGAATCATGTTTAGCAGAAAGTAAATCCAAAAATCGTTAATTTTAGTTTCGTCACACAAATTTTTTTTTGCGGTAACTTGCTGTTACTGCTCACATCATTTGCAGTTGGAGAATAGACCGTGATCCGTGACCGTATCAATATATGGGAGAACATGTTTTCCCACTACAAGTTTGTTTTTGGGATAAATTCATCCCATATATAGAACCCCTCATTGTGCGTGGTCCCACACGCACTTGCCTGGTTTTATTATTTACCACGATAGAGGCGATAAGTACCTAACACAGCCATATTCTGCGAAAGTTTTAAGTGGCTACCTGTTGCGGTTAAAAGATACAGCCCTGTTAGAGACAGCCAGAGGTAGGCTTAATCGGTAACCCTTAAAAAGGACACAGTCTGCCGAGTGATTAGTCGTAAAAAGTTGTAACATCCCATACTAAGTAAGCCAAACGTAACGTTCCCTTTACCGCTGGACGCTGTTATTTTGAGTTAGTTTGGGGTCGCCTTGGCGGTGTCTCTAGACATAACCAATGCCTTCAATACCCTGCCCTGGAGTTGCATCAGGGAGACACTCCGGTATCACCGGATGCCGACCTACCTCTGTCGTGTGGTCGAGGCCTATTTGAAGGACAGGGCCGTCATCTACCCCGGTCACTATGGAGAATGGAACCGGCGAGAGATGTCGTGCGGAGTCCCACAGGGATCGGTCCTGGGGTCGCATCTGTGGGATACCGTTTCGTCTGGGTTCTGCGCGCCGACCTGGGATAGCGGCGTCAGCGTAGTTTGCTACGCTGACGACACGTAGGTCCTAGGTAGGCGGCCGAACTAGCGACACGTGGGGTTGCGACAATCGTCGACATTTTCCGACAATTTGGACTCAAGGTGGCCATGCACAAGTCCGAGATCATTATGAGTTTTTAGTAGATTTTCCGACCTGACATTATTCATACTCTTCAGAAAGCTACAAGTACACAAAAAACTATAATTAACGACCCAATACAAGTGAACACGGGTCGAGATTCGTCCCACCGAGAGTATGCCACGTCTGGATTTACGCCTCGTTACGTGCGAGCCTGTGAGTCTGTGGCTTATAGCAAGCACATAAACTCACGGAGATACTACGCAGATGCGTGGAGTCATACGGGAGGATGTTATGTCGAGATGAATATTGTAGTTTACTGGCTGTTATGTAGTCTAATAGTTTGAGATTGTAAAAGAGTATTTGAAACATGGATTAGAAAGAAAAGAAAAGAAAGAAAGAAAGAAAAATAGGTTTATTCATCACAGAAACACGTGCATACAAAGACATGAGTAAAAAAAAAAATAGAGAACAGAAATAGTGCACGTCATGACTGTGATAAGAAGGCTTCCACTCAGCATAATGCTGTACTATGGGGGACCCACAGCATAGCGCTGATTTTCAGTGGTCACCCGAAGAAGACGTACGGAAATCAAGTTAGGTTCAGTCATTTGTGAATATATAAAAAGTAACAAAATAAAATAAACAGTACTTAGAACATAATACAATTATACAACTAATTAAGTTTATCTATGAATAAATATTATTATATAACAAAAAAACATAAAAAGTTTATCCGCAGGCATCACTGTGCATAAATAATGTACCTACCTGTAACATAATATTATTTCTTACTACACGAGAATATCCAGTGTTTTGTCTCGCTCCCACCCTCGCCTTCGCGTCACCGCCGGCGCGTGCGCTCACCATTTAAAAAAGTACAGATGCATTTCCCTGTTGCGATTGCGATGACGTACTGTGCTGTGTATGAGCCATCGAGCCGGGCGTTCGGATTAGGCTTAAATACACCCACCATATTCTGGGCGAGTGCCCGGTGTGAATAACAGCAGCAAAATTGCTGATTGCTGTTCTTCTATGGTATAAGTAGATAGAGAGACAGCCTACCTGATGGTATTAAAATTGGTTACCGGCACTTATGGAAAACTACAATGTTAGAGTCATCACAGGACGAAAGTTAAAATGTCTTAAGTGCTGCGATGATAATTACAATAGCCAGCCATACTCTTTAAAACAAATTACATCGCAGCAACGATTCTTGGGGGCAGAAAAAGTATAATGATATCTGGCTCCATATTGCATCTTTTAACGACTTGGTGCAGATGTTTTTGATAGGTTTAGTCGACTAGTGTCAGATTCTAGAAATGCCAGATTCTACAAATGCCAGATATTAGTCGACTAATGTCAGATTCTAGAAATGTCAGATTCTAGAAATGCCAGATTCTATAAATTCCAGATTCTAGAAATGCCAGATTCTAGAAATGCCAGATTCTAGAATAAGAATAATTTTGTGGTTCGTTGTTACAAAATAAGTTTCATAAAATAATGATATTGTATGCTTACTGTAACTATGTAGAATATTTAACATAGCATTAAAACAGTGGTCCCCAAACTAGGCCGCGCCTGTATCTTGGGGGCCTGAGATGCGTTATCATACATTTTAATTCGAAACATGTTTACGTTAGCTTAAATTTGATTTCAGGATGTTTGAAAATCTGTCCATTTTCATTAAATGAGTAGCGAATTAAAATAATAATAAATTGAACAAAATAAAATAATTCTAAATAATGTTATAGTGGGTGTGTGTAAGTGTGTGGGTGTGTGCGTGTGGTGGTTCAGTTTCTGTGCTTATTGCTGATAAATTATCCTCATAAATGAATTGTGTTCCACGGTATTTGATCCCGTATATTTCAACAAAAGTAATGTAAATGCAGGCGGATCAGACACGACTTACTGGTAACGTAGACTTTTTTGTCAATGCTCTCCGGCACATAAATCATTTGGGTTCACTCCCAATAACATGTCATTTGCATACTTCTATGTTCGTAGAATATTGTGGATGCTTTAACGTATTTTCTTGCTATAGCTTTTTTATATCATTTCATTTTTTCAATTCTTCTGTTCACCTTAGACTGTTTTTTGTTAGGATTTACTTTGTCATTCGGGCGAAATCTAATTTGCTTTTATACTCCGAAATAAAAAATTGTTAGTGTTTCATCATAGAATAAAAAAAATCGAAAAAATGTGACATCTACCAACCCGCACTGAGCCCGCGTGGTGGATTACGTTCCACTCCCTCTCACTGAGAAGAGGACTGGTCCCAGTAGTGGGAACATTAAAGGCTGTTTAAGTGTTTATATTATGTTATGCTAGTGTTTCATATAATGACACAGTATGCTAAGGGTTGATGACAATTTGAGACATATCTTTTACACACGTTGCTTGTTCATTATTACGGCCACGACTTCTTTTCTTCTTTTTGGTGACCGTTTTCACAAAAAAAAAATGCAATGCAATAAAAGAAAGAAAAAAAAAGAAAGAAAGAAAAAATGAAAGTAAAAAATAAATAAAGAAAGAAAAAAAAATACATTTATTTAGCACAGACAAAAAGGCACACAACGTAACTATACTGCAAGTAAAAAAATAAAATAAGAGGTAAGAATAGGTAGAGAGATAGGTAGAGTAATAATAGTTTCATGGCAATGAAACTCGAGCTCCCTTTCACCGGCTTCATAAGGTTCATAACTCATTTGTTGGGCTTGGTATAACCTTTTATAACAAGCTACCGTCTTCTTTGCTAGATTTGCCTTTTAATGCGTTTAAAACTAAAGTAAAATCCAACCTTTGTTCAAAGGCATACTATTCCGTCAACGACTATTTAAATGATAAGAGTCGCTGTGATTAACTCAAGACAATGTTGGTTCTTTCTCCAGAATTAGCTTACCTACTGACAGGTTATATGAGTTTATAGAATGTTTAATGTATTTGATTTTATTAGTCAATTTATTTTATTTTTATTTATTGATGACATGATCTACTCATTACAATGTTTTCGTATGAGTTGGGGTAAGTAATATATGGTATAATTACAAAATGACTAATATTTACAAGATATAACAACTGAATCTATAATTTTATTTGTTATAATCTTCAGTTAATATAATAAACGATTGATATAATTTTAAAATAACTAATTTTTATAATCATAACATACATTTAATATAAAATGGTTTGATATACCACTCAAAAGACATAAAACATATTTAGTCTAATATGTAATTTCTATCACAGTTAGTAACCTGAGTAGATATACCTAACTATTACCACCTGCCAAGATGGTCACTCGCTACGCTCGCTCGCCTTCACGCGTTAATGGTCACTGTTCTAACCTAACCCAAATGGTTCACCAACAATAGAGGGGATCTGGCACTCGGCGGCCGCTGCCGCGGCACGCTCCCTGCGGTCGCTCGCCTTCGCGCGTTAATGGTCACTGTTCTAACCTAACCTAACCCAAATGGTTCAACAACAAGAGAAGGGAGCTGGCACTCGGCGGCCGCTACCGCGGCACGCTCCCTACGGTCGCTCACCTTCGCGCGTTAATGTCACTGTTCTAACCTAACCTAACCTAAATGGTTCACCATTAAGAAAGGGGATCTGGCACTCGGCGGCCGCTGCCACGGCATACTCCCTACGGTCGCTCGCCTTCACGCGTTAATGGTCACTGTTCTAACCTAACCTAACCCCAATTGGTTCACCATTAATAGAAGGGAATCTGGACCTCGGCGGCCGCTGCCGCGGCACGCTCCCTACGGTCGCTCGCCTTCGCGCATTAATGGTCACTGTTCTAACCTAACCTAACCCAAATGGTTCACCAACAAGAGAAGGGAACTGGCACTCGGCGGCCGCTGCCGCGGCACGCTCCCTACGGTCGCTCGCCTTCGCGCGTTAATGGTCACTGTTCTAACCTAACCTAACCCAAATGATTCACCAATAATAGAGGGGATCTGACGCTAGGCGGCCGCTCACGCCTTATACCTAACCTATCCGAGTCGGATTGCATTGTATCGGGGTGTTAACCATAATGATGGTATCAATATATATTTTAAACCATAGACCTAATGATTTTCGATTAAATAAACGTTATATCCAATAACATTATACGAAATAAGTTTTAGAGTATATAAATGTTATATGTAAAGAAATTATATCAACAGTTGGTATATCTCACGTTTATAATATCTTGTGAACGTTATTGAAATGAAAATATACCAAATAAGTTTATATGATATGAGACGCACCCTATGAGTTGTATTGCAATATGTGGTTAGCTAGCGACCTCGACAATTGATCTTATTATTCTTTGCCTGAGCAACCAGCAGCAAGTTCGTCATGCTCCCTTAGATGTCACTGCTTGCGGTAGCGTCGGGTGTCGGGTCGCCTACTTCCCTCTAATATGGCGAGGGGGGTGATGGCTGATCTTTGCGTTATACTCGTGAACGGGTGCTGCTTGTGGTGATTGGTCGTCTTGCTGATCATGGTTTTGTTATTGTTATTAGTAATTAACTGTTTATTTATTTTATACTTCGATGGTCCTAGTTAATCATTTATAACTTCCAGTTACAGCTATATGTCAGCGGGCACCCCCTTAATGCCTGGAGGCTTTTATTTAGTTATGGTTTACGTTTAGTTTTTATTTTATTTTTATTTCTGCCTGAGTATAGTTCTCGATGTTTTTGGTTGGTATATTGGCGTGTGCTAGCTGACTTATGGCTATTAATTTAAATAATGTTTGTGTCGCGTAGTCATTATTTTGCATACTATTATATAAAATCATTTTTTTTTTTCTAACTGAACAGACAGCTGTGCTGCTGGGGAGTTTGTTGCGCCACTTCTTCTTCCCAGCTAAAAGCACTAGGAAGTGGTGAAGGGCGGGCGTTTTTGGGGGACTGTCTTACGTAATTTTGACGTTCGAAAAGTGCTGATTCTCAGCCTAGTTTGAATAAATGACTTTTGAATGGGCTTGCGAAATGTGAATGTACTATACCACCTCCGCCTACCAGTTTTATAAAAAGCAGGCCTGTTATGTAATATCTAAGGTCGACAATTTATCGACATCGGAAATTACTAGCGAAAAACGTAACTATCTATTTTGGCAACAAAATCATGTCGTTTATATATTATGTATAGAAATTTTATAGCATACGAATATATGTATACTAAATATTTGATACATATTTGCAGTAAATGCAGTCGAGGATGCAGCCCGCGGCTCTACTTTAACATGCATCGAATCTTCTGAGGGGAGATGGCATTATAAAGTAGTTTATAATGTAAGTTAATATTACAGTACTTTGGTGAAGTTTCGCGACAGATTGTGCAAGAAATACATATAGGTATGGAGCACCTAAACTAACTGGGTTTTTTGAAAAAAAATCCAATTAGCTTTTACTGTTACGAAACACTTTCTTCATTTCCGATAATTCAATATTTGAAAAAAGAAAGTGAAATTAAATGGCTGCGCCAAAAAGTAAATAAATTCTTTATTTCCAAAAGCCATTACAATAACCAAAGACTAAGGTCATATAAGGCTTATAACTAGGTCACAATAATTTTAATACTCTGACTTCTAAGGTGTGGTATGTGCCTGTATCTTAGGAGTCAGAGTCAAAAGGTTCATTTTAGCAGACAAATGCTGTCTGACGCTGGTATTCTAATAAACCTATAAGAATATTGAATATTCCTTTTATGAATATTCATTTTAATCACCAGCGTCAGCTCGCATTCTAAACCATAACTAATCAGCACCACTATAGCAGTAATCCCTCCCGGGCCATTGGGTGAACATAGTGTCATAAGGTACCATCTGAAGTTAAATTAATATATCTATTATTAACTGCTCCTCACAACTTTGAGATTGTTTACTCCCCGTTGTTTTGTGGGACAAGACAGAGGCGAAGGCTGGTTTCTGACCCGATTCCCGGCCACCGTAGGCGCGGGCTTGCAGACGGTGAGCAATGGGTAGCTCGCTGTCCGATAAGGACCAGGACCGGATTGGTCTCAGAATTGATCAGTATCTTCTCGTCGTGTGTGTCCGTGGCATCACAGTGGGCTCAATCAGAATATAGAAATTTCGCAGCATATGCTAAGATAGGGGCCTTTTTGGCCTCGCACAGGTCGTTAATAGTATTAATTTTTATTTTCGTTTATTCGAATTATTTTTATTGTTAGTTGTAGATGCTCCTTTTTATTCGTTTTTTATTACTGTTTGTATTTTCTGTGCGTGTCCCAAATAAAATATTGTTCTTTCTCTTTCTTTCTTTACGTGCGACCGACGTTCGCGACCGATAAAATATTTTTTTTTACGTCAGGTTGATTATTAAAAAATATTGTACATTTTTCTTTATTTACCTAATCAAAAGATTACGGCAATATACATTGAGTTCAAATGGGGCATGACGTCACTCCCCGGTAGACTTTATACTGACCGACTGAATGACAGACATAGTGAGCCCCCACTCCCCAACTTTAATGCGTTTTATCTAAACAATTTTATCTTAATAATAATGATAAAGCACAAAATACGTGTCTAATATTTATTTATTATCTGACTGACGGACTAAATAGTTTTTTTTTCCCCGAGTTATCATTCCTATTAGGATGCAGGTTAGTCATTAACCACGAAAAAGAAGTTCGTAAGTTTACAACTTGACCCCCACAACAATGTTCTAGCATACATATTATTGTAACAGTGTCGACGTAATAATTAATTTTAACGCTCTCGACACATGCACAAAATTATAGTTAACCTGATTAAAACTTTTCATTAAAGCTAATTGCCGTAGTTGTGTTTTTGGTGAGGAGAACTACCGGGGTCTATAATATGGATAGAGTTATGAGATGGGCAGAGGGATAGGTAATCTTAATAACGTACTAATATTAGAAACATTGTCTGCACTCGTTGGTCTAGTGGTCGCAAGCGCTACTGAGCATGAGGTCCTGGTTTCGGTTCCCAGGTCGGGCAAAATGATATTGGGTTATTCCATTTGGATTTTTTCAGTACCAGCTAGGAGTCTGGATTTGTGTCCGGTTGATGGCAATAGGCTCGCCCCCGATAACCATTCGGGGAAACAAGGCTCGATGTAATGTTACGTTATTATAAAAGTGACATTTTGTGAAGATCATAAAAAAATTAACCGAGACCGATGGTTTATCGATTTTGTGTTGTGTTATGCTTGTTACTCCATCGCTCTTAAACGGCTCATTGGGTTTGGATGAGGCACTCAGAGCATGTCCTCTGGATTGGATAAAAAACGATTTCCATCTAGGTGCATCTACTAGATTTCTTACAATGCTAATGAAACCGAAGGTAGGTTAGACCAGTAGTTTGTACATGGAGGTTCATTCTAGGTGGCATAATATAGTTTCATGCTATATCATATCATTACTTTGGTGATATACTTCTATTATTTTATGAAAGAAAGAAGAAAGAAAGAAAGAAAAATTGTTTATTCTGCACAAACTAAACGCACATTTAAAAAAATACATTTATTACTCCTATATAAGTTAGCCAAAAGCCTCGTATTAAAGTTTCATAACATATAAAAGTTTAACAAGTTTTGGCTATTGCTTGCTGTCTGTCAGTACCAGAGGCTAAAGGCAATTTACAATCTGTAATCTGTGATATAATATTTAACTGTATTTGTGCATAACTTATAAAAATAAAAGATACGTAACGATAGTTATAATAATTTCAATGATAACAAAATACCAAGTTATTACTGTGATGTTTCCTAAAACTACTATTTTTATTAGTAGGTACATAAAATTCATCCATACACCATGGGAATTATTGCATGGCGGCCATTTGCAAAAGCCATGGCGTCAGTGCGTCACAGACTAATAGCATGGCGTTGACAAACGACAAGCTTACCATACCATGCTTCCAGTCAGAGAGTGGTTTACAGTTAAATTTAATTAAATTGGCATATCCCGATAATGTTATACATATATTTTTTAATCGTTTTATTATTATATATATATATATTTTATAACTGATAGAAGAACACTACTATTCTTTTATAACATACTCGCAAACACGATACCCACAAAAATAAAATCTGAGAAATGGCCTAATTAACGGTCAGTGGTAATCATACAGTACGTATGCAAACCTGATGGTAATTTTAATTGAATGAGCTTGAAAAAACTGGACTAAATGTCGTTTAAAATGTAAATATGGACGTACCAAGTGTTCTTCCAATTCAGAGGACATTTGCATATCTGTCCCGGATTGGAATGTTATAATTGATATGTAGGTACATTGTACAAGTACCATTCATAAGTACATTAAAAAAAAACCTTAAACCTAATTGGACCTATACAAGATGTTCCTTTTATGTCAAAAATAACTGAAACAAAAAATTTAAAAATAATTCATATGCCAGTTGATTTATTTATTTATTTAAACTTTTCGCACTCAAAAAAAAAGGTACAAGGGCGGATTTAATGCCTTAGGCATTCTCTACCAGTCAACCAAGGGTGGTATAGAGATTTGATGGCAGGTGCTCTGTATGAGAGGGACAAAGAAAAATTTAATTTAAAAATATATCATAAAGCATTACAACTAAAATAGGTACATAAAGATTCTGTGGCTTATATTTGCGCATGTTGGGCCAACATGTAAAGGGGGCATAATGTCGGCTTTACATGCTTGCCAAGCCTTGGCAAACGTCTTTAAGCCCCAAGCCCCCACAAATCTCGCTTGGCATTTGGAAGTCGTTTTCATGCTTGTGAATGCGTCAGTGTGCTACGTACACCCAAGCATGGCGGACACCGAACTTGTGTCGTTGATTCACGTCTTTGGGGTTCCAGATAGACGATTCGCTCTGGTAACATTCCAGAAACGATAAACTCTCTTCGTTCGACCAGCCACTCATTTTAATCAAAGAACTAATCATGTGCTCGTCGCGAGATCACAATTGCTACTCAACGCGTACCAAGGTGTGAATGCGTAGCGCTTGCCGCAAGCGCCCTTTGATCTGTGTCCAAAAACCGACACTAGACCGGATCGGAGACTAGCGTCCACAAGCTCTCGCAAGCCAAGCCAAACGCCCTCTTTACACGCTTGTACTTGTGGACGCTTGCCGAACCTTGGCAAGCATGGAAAGGCAGCATAATAAAGCAGTTACCATGTTTGTGACACACAGCGCCGACACAATGTCATAATTCCCGGACACATACAAAGAGCATACAAAGAGGGGATTTCCACACAAACAGCGTTAAAATAAGCCGCTAGACACGGGAATAAAACTTGATATTTATATTAGGAAATAACAAATTCAAGGGATTCTTTTACTATAGCGCTACAAGGTTCTTTTGGCGCGTGGCCATTATCGGAACTAACGCCGCTCTATTGTATTTTTAATACATTTCAAGTGACATTTCACAAAACAATTGCACAAAATAGCAGCGCCCCCCTATCAAGGCATTTGAGGCCCAAAAACCACCTTCTTTTTTTTTGGTTGGGTTATTATCAAATAACTTCTCCTGCTCTGGGCGGGGCGGAAGGGCATGTCAGACTCTTACTGACTAAAACCCACAGGGCCACGGTATCCCTTTCGGAGTTTCCCGCAACCCTGACAGGCATCGACCCAAGCGGACCCTGTCAGTTGTGCCGACATCTCTTTGAGACGTGTGTGGAACACAAACGCGCCATTGACCCGAGCCTGGTCCTTATCGGACGACTATCTACCCAGTGCTCATCTTCCGCAAGCCCGCGCCTACGGCCAAAAACTCCTAGTACTATAGTTTTCTTTTGTTGACAACAGGTTAAAATCAAATCACTTATTTCAAGCAGGCTATTAAGAGGGTGCATCCTAAAAGTTGGCAACGTCGTAAATAGCTGTCAAATATTTACCTGTTTCGATTAATTTGGAAATAATACTGTATGGAAATAAGAAATGTGGCTAACCAATTGACTAGAATATTAATAATGAATTGCAATTATAACATTGAATTTGATGTTGTACCCGTTTTAGGTGAAAAAAAGGCAATTGGAAAGTTTTTTATTTCCATACAGAAATATTATCAAATTAATCAAAACAGCGAAATATTTGACATCTATTTGCGACGTTGCCAACTTTCAGAATAAACACTCTTAAAAGGTATTTTTGAAAATAGAGTTGATTTCTACTTGCATCTTCCTAAAGGAAGTTTCATGGAGTCTTCTCCATGAAACCACTAATACATACATTCCATTTTCACCGCCTTCATATACCAAAAACTTACAATCTGCCGTCAAGACCAGCCTTCAACTTAGCCTACCACAATGTAAATCAAGTGTATGCCATATTGGGACCTCGCTCAAAAGTAAACTACTTTAAATTAATTAAGGCAGTGTTTGTTTCCCTCCCCGCTCGGCGTATTACATCAATCACGGCATATTAATTCACTGACGACCAAGTTTCCCATACGCCGGGAGTTGGGAATACGAAACAGCGTATTGTGGGAATAATACGCCGTTTCGGGTTCATACTAGTTTTGATACTAAATATGCATTTTGTGTGGATTTGTTCATAGTTTATTTATTTATAACCAATTTTTCTATATAGAATCACTTAATTAGAAACATTATTTAAGATAGTGTTTGTTTGCCTTCTCCGCTCGGCTTATGACATTAATCACTTATTCACTGATTACCAATTTACCCTTTCGTAGGTAGTTAGGAATACGAAATCGTAGGGATTGGGGGAATAATACGCCGTTTCTACTTTGTATATTGAGTTGTAGTAGTTGTGGGTTAGAATATTTATTGCAGTAATGTGTTTTGTTTTTTTTGTAGTCCAATTTTAGATAAGAGGTCAAAAATAAATAAGGCAAATTAAGGCACTCTTGGTTCGCCGGTCGGCGTATTACATCGATCACGGCATATTAAATCACTGATGAATAAGTTTTCATAAGCCGGGATTTTGTATTATGAAATTGAGTTTTGTGAGAATAAGTCGTCCGTATTTTGCGTTGTAGTTTTGTGACATAATATTTAGTGCCACATTGTATTTTCATTATTTATAACTGAATTTCGTTTACATTATGTAATACAGAACATGAATATTACTAGTTCAGGTAATGTTTGTTCCCTGCTCCACGTGTTACATCAATCACGGAATATTAAATCACTGATGACTAAGTTTTCATAATAAGCCTGGAGTTGGGAATATGAAATAGCGTATTGCGTAAATGAAACGCTGTTTCGGATTATGCTACGAATTTACGAGTTCAATTTGTTCTTCTATCTTAAATAACTAAAAATGAAATAATGCTGTGCGTTGGTGAGCGCATCAATTATTGAGAACGGCTGGACTAATTTGGCTATTTTTATGAAGGTGGAAAGAAAAAGTAGAAATGTTGCCCGGAAAATTAAAAAATTTGGGAAAATCTGAAAGTGATTTTTTCTAGAGAATTTTTGTATGAAATCAAGACCATATTGAAATATTGACAGGACAACCTCTGTCAGGTCAGCTATTTAGTAACCAAGACTTACTTTCTGTTTTGAAATGTCACACTTAATTCCTTGGAACGCGAAACTCATTAAAGCAATGTTTGTTGTGTCTATGTGTACATCAATCACGCCTTAATTAATTTACCACGACTAAGTTTACTACAAATAGTCCAGGAGTTAGGACATGTGGGTACGATCGATACGCGGTTTCGGAATGATTTGACCTTTCGAATTTTGTTGAAATCCTATTGTTATATTTTATCTTTTTTTGGCAATGCCTATTTTGAAAATGAGGTTCTTGGTTAGATTCCTAGGTCGGGCAAACTGTCATTAGGTTTTTCTATCAGTAAATCCTCAGTAGCAGCCCGAGTCTACATTTGTGCCCAGTTGATGGCAATAGGGTCGCCCCCTATTACATATTAGGACTTAAACATTACAGGCGAAATGTGTGTAGTATAGGTACATCTCTGCACAACCCCTAGGGGAATACAGGCGTGATGTTATGTAAAATCATATTTGTTTTTGCAAGGGTCAGCAACACGAACAAAAAAAAACATTATCTTTTCAGCCCTTTCAATAATGATAGTTCATCATTTTTATAATCATTCACACTTTATTTCAAAATCACAATCATTTATTCAATCTAGGCTGAGAATCAGCACTTTATGAACGTCAAAATTACATAAGACTGTCCCCCAAAAACGCCCGCCCTTCACCACTTCCTAGTGCTTTAGCTGGGAAGAAGAAGTGACGCAACAAACTCCCCAGCAGCACAGCTGTCTGTTCAGTTAGAAGAACTTGATTCTATACAATAGTATACAAAGTAATTAACATTGTATTTAACACAAAACATTTATTTTTGTTTATTTATTTTAGATTTTTTACTAACTGACATTTAAGGACTAAAATAACTAAGTAAAGTGTGTTCCAGACTCCTGTCCTACACCGGTTGCGAGCTACTCGTCTTACAAACACTGTGTCGTCGTATATCATTCATATTTGACTACACCTGCGTTGACTACCTACGATTTCGGACGCGTAATGTCGAATTTTAGTCTGTGCCTCGGAAAGCACGTTAAGCCCTGGTTGTCAATCGTGGATCTTGACAGTCCTTACGAATCGTCAGTACCAAGGGGTATCGTATTACCCGGTTACTGGGCTATGGAGGTCAGATAGGCAGTCGCTCCATGTAAAATACTGGTATTCAGCTGCATCCGGTTAGACTGGAAGCCGACCCCAACATAGTTGGGAAAAGGCACATTGATTGAATGTCGAATTTTAGTAATCCAACCATGGTTATTACTATGATTATCTCTTGTAGGATTGTAGCATAAGCATAATCAGAATATAATGTTCCCACTGCTGGGACATAGGCCTCCTCTCGGTGACACTGGAGGAGGATTAGGATTGTAGGCAAAACTATATTATGACTTAAGTAATATAAAATTAAGCAAATTAAATCGAGAACCTATATTCAGCATACGTTGGTGCTGAATATAGGTCCTCGATTTAATTTCGCAAAATTCACAGGAAGCCTGGATAAAATATTTCCGATAAATGACAATTCGATTACTTCACGTAGATTATTTCACGGAACTATATCGAAACCTGAATTTTTGGTTGTAGTATAAAATAGTACGCTATTTCGGACCTCATTCTAAGAATTCGGGGTGAAGTGATTTTAGCTCAGTAAATTATACGTAAATTCTACTCGTTTCTAGCGCACATTTTAAACGTTTAGGCGCAAAATGTCCAATTCGCAAAATGTCCAGCGGTCGAAAAATGTCCAGTTCGCAGAATGTCCAATTCGCAAAATGTCCAATTCGCAGAATGTCCAATTCGCAAAATGTCCAATTCGCAAAATGTCCAGCGGTCGCAAAATGTCCAATTCGCAGAATGTCCAATTCGCAAAATGTCCAATTCGCAAAATGTCCAATATTCATCATAACGTGGTTACCTCATCAATCAAGAGCTGGACTTTAATAAAAAACGTTATTTTTTGTTAAAATCAGGTTTATTTTTATCACATTTCTTTTAATATCTACAACATAAAAAAAAAAAAAACAGCGCGTCAGGGACATCAACGCGATGCCAGTTACCATGGATTCATCCATGGTAACTGGCATGATTCTGAAACCCATGCGCTGAAATTTTTCGTCGTTTATTAAAAAATATCTGTATTGTACAGCAGATTTTTTTTTAATAATAGACGAAAAATTTCAACACACCCCTGTGTTGAAATTTTTCGTCTCTCAGAATCATGTACTGAATCCATGGTAACAAGCTTCGCGTCGATGTCCCTGACACCCTGTATACGTTATATTTTCATTCAATTGAGGCGACTTAACTTTTTTTTAATGTTGAATTTATGTCCTGGAGTTGGGATTATATATTATATTTTATGTTATATTTTCATTCAATTTTTAAGGCGACTTACTTTTTTTTAACGTTGATTTTATGTCCTGGAGTTGGGATTATATATTATATTTTATGTTATATTTTCAGTCAATTGAGGCGACTTAACTTTTTTTTATGTTGAATTTATGTCCTGGAGTTGGGATTATATATTATATTTTATGTTATATTTTTATTCAATTGTTAAGGCGACTTACTTTTTTTTAATGTTAATTTTATGTCCTGGAGTTGGGATAATATTTATGTTATATTTTCATTAAATTTTACGCGACATAACGTTTTTTTTTTATGTTGAATTTATGTCCTGGAGTTGGGATTATATATTATATTTTATGTTATATTTTTATTCAATTGTTAAGGCGACTTACTTTTTTTTAATGTTGATTTTATGTCCTGGAGTTGGGATAATATTTATGTTATATTTTCATTAAATTTTACGCGACATAACGTTTTTTTTTTATGTTGTTGATATTAAAAGAAATGTGATAAAAATAAACCTGATTTTAACAAAAAATAACGTTTTTTAGATGAGGTAACCACGTTATGATGAATATTGGACATTTTGCGAATTGGACATTTTGCGAATTGGACATTCTGCGAATTGGACATTTTGCGACCGCTGGACATTTTGCGAATTGGACATTTTGCGAATTGGACATTCTGCGAATTGGACATTTTGCGAATTGGGCATTCTGCGAACTGGAAATTTTTCGACCGCTGGACATTTTGCGAATTGGACATTTTGCGCCTAAACGATTTTAAACAGTGTTCAAGAATACGCGTCCACATTCGACTTATGAAAGTTTCGACCATTTATTATATTGAGATAGTTTGTGCCTTGACTGCTGTTTACATATCCTAATAGAATTTGTTTTAAGTAGTTTTGTAGAGCGTTTCATATTTTAGACTTAAGGGGGATGCGCTACTGCCGGGGTATCGGGAAAGTCCTAAGGGGAGACCGTGGCCCCTGTCAGTCAACGTACAGGCAACTGAAAGAACACGGGTGGGTTTTAGTCAGTAAGAGTCTGACACGCCCTTCCACTCCGTTCAGAGCGGAAGAAGTTATTTGATGATTACACACCCAAAAAAAAAAAATTGGGCATGTGCTAAGGTAGCCCGCGAAATTCATTTTTTTTTTTGTTTTTTTGCAATTTACGGGACTGTGTCAGGTTATAATAATTATGCTGACTAAAATATGATTCGTGACTCGATTCGGCTTTACAGAATTATAATTATTAGAATCAGCAATACAACTCCTTAAGTTAGCTTAGTCCTCAAGTGTCATGATTTCATGAAATAGTGATTCAATACGATTACATGAACTTAGAGAGTTGTATTGATGATTTATATGATTATAATTCTAAAGATAAACGTTTGATATGATCGCCTATCATATTTAGATGAACATATTACCTGATACTGAAGTTGCAAAAAACGTAAAAAAAAATCGCGAGCTACGTTTTCACCTTAATGTGTTACGATGAAAGTGCTTGAAGAAAGTTCGATCGTAGGAATAGATGTACCTGCTTCTATGATTAAGGGGCTTATGGCTAATTGAGATGCTCGTGGCGAAATACAATCGATCTGTAAAGGCGGAGACTGACTTGTAACATTTGTTTGTAATGTATCGAGTTTTTGTAATGCGTTACAGTAGTCAGTGCAGCGAGCCGAGCTGCCGGATCCGCCACTCGACTGTCGGCAGTTTCGAGAATTCCTTTGAAACGGAAATAGTTCGCCGCGTCTTGTGTATCACTGTATTGTAACCAAGCTCGCCGCGAATGATAAAAAAAATGTTACAAGTCAGCCTTCGGCTTCTTTATTTCTTCTTTTTCGTGTGGTTACTGCCTAACTGGTGTCTGAGTTTTAAAGTCGCCCATAGGCCTTTGACTTGGAAGCCTTCACAAGCCGTCGAAAAATATCTCTCAGGCATGCCGGTTACTTCGCGGTGTTTTCCGTCACCGTCTTAAGGTTAAGTTTACCCTGCCTGGGTCAGTCTGTAGATGGGTTTCTGATGGGTAGACCTTTCTTTACAGATCGAGACTTTCCCATGCATTGGAGAATATGTTAAACCACTCGATCCCGGGCTGTCATACGAATATTGATGGCAGTCGTTACGGGTGGGTAAAAGTCGAAAAGTCTGTCGACTCGCAGAATTCTAAAATATCATAATATCAAGCCATTTTCCTCGACGTGTAAGGCAGAGGTGTACCTATAATAGGTACATCCACATTTTGCCAGTTATGTTTAAGTCCCATGTAAAAGGGGGCGAGCCTATTGCCATCAACCGGGCACAAATCCAGACTCCGGGCTGCTAGAGTTTTTTGGCCCTTTTATGAAACAGGATCGTTTGGCATCAAATATTTTTTGTTTTTTTCGGCCAGCCGTCATTGTAGTGGTCAATCTATCCATCATAAAATAACTAAGTTGGAGTCTCACGGCCTACGAAATGTATGGGAAAAGTTTTTTTGTAATTTCTGACTTTTATAGTACTCAAACCTCAGTTGGCCTGATAGAGGTTTTTGATCCTTATATGAAACAGGATCGATTGGCATCAAAAAAAGTTTTTGTGAAAACTGCCCATTTTCTTGATGTCTGCATTTTTTTTTTCAAAATCTGTGAATGCAATTCAAATGTCTCAAAAAGTTAAGTACAGTCTCCTAAGACCGTTTTCTCGTAGCTACAACGGTTAATGTACCTGCTTTTACTGTCCCATCTCAAAAATTCACATTTTATATCTACCACCACGCCTACCACTTCTGTCAAGTATAAACTTTTGTATGCTATCCATGTTTCAGCAACACGAAGTACCGATCTATTTTCCCCCAATTTGTTGTTTATCCGTTATTTTCAGTCTGAAACTAAATGGTGGCAAAAACGTTGACTTTTGTTGCAGGCATCGGCATTGTTCGGAGCGGTAACGAAAGCTGATGGTATGTCAATGTTTGCATGCCGAGTTGATTGGCACAGAGTAGGAATATCAGTCTAACAATATGACTAGTCATCACATTGAAATGAAATGTTTATTTCTGTAAGTAGATCTTTTAAGAAAGAAAGAAAGAAAATACATTTATTTAACACAGAATATAAAGCATACAATTTACAGAGCAGATTAAAAAATGAATCAAATAAAAAGTGTAAAACGCGATGTAAAGCCCACGGTGCGCCATATCGCGGACACACGCGCACGACGCACCGTGGGAAACCTAGCGTGCGTGGTAGCGCAGACGCGCGTTGAACGCGTGCGTGGCGGTGCGTCCTCGTGCGGGCTGGTGCGCGTCTGCGATATGACGCACCGTGGGAGGGCGGCTTAAGAAATTAGCAGGGGAGTGTGCCTCACGGCTGCGCTAAAAATACACTTTTACACGTCAATATTTTAAAACAAGATGACGCCAGCATTTTCTAACTGGCTAATCCATTAGAAGAAATACCGTAACAAACTCAGAGGTCATGGTCTCTTTTAAAGTCCAACATCTATCTATCTATCTAAACATTATAATATTAGGTGTTAAAAAGTTTTGTAAAGGTTATGTGTTTAACCTATGTAGCAGTGATACGCGGACTCCTATGTTTGGTTTGTCCTATCCTAACCTATCATGTGAGTCTAAGGCCATGTCTGGAAGGGCCTTTTGAAGAAAGAGCCATTGCTGTTTTAAGTTGAACTGTTGAACAGACGTCATGCATGCGTGAGTGATCGTGTAGCTCAACACCATTATAGGGAGCTCAACGACCGATCACAAGACGCTACCAGATCTGCAGGACATTTATGTAGGCCATATAAAAAAATACTTAAAACCGCCAGAACGTTAAGTTAGTCCGTAAACTTCACTGTAGAACATGAACACGGAAAAATAAATAATACTTTGTGGAGAAGGGAAAATAAATTGTGGACAATTGGCGTTTCTGGCGAGCTGTGAATTTATAAAATAGTGGTTTTGAACGCGTTCAAAACGAACCACAGTAACAATGTACTGGGTCTGATCAGATCCACTAGTTCTAAAGTATCTAACGATCGAAACTGTAGCAAGTCAATCTTCCTAGCCTTTTTCCCAACTATCTTGGGGTCGGCTTCCAGTCTTACCGGTTGCAGCTGAATACCAGTATTTTACATGGAGCGACTGCCTATCTGACCTCCACAACCCAGTTACTGGGTAATACGATACCCCTTGGTAAGACTGGTGTCAGACTTTCAGGCTTCTGACGACTCGTAACGACTGTCAAAGATCCACAAATGACAGCCGGGACCAACGGCTGAACGTGCTTTCCGAGGCACGGAGGAGTCTCGGTATGTAAAGATGGTCACCCATCCACTGACCAACCCTGGCAAGCGTAGCTTAACCTGATGGATCGATCCGTGCGGCTTGTTATTACTTAGCCACGAGCTCCTATCGAAACTGTAGCAAGTACAGTATAAAATTTGAATTACCTTATTGCGTGCAAACTATTGGACTCACTCATCTTTGTACACTGTGGCAGCAAGCTTCATTATTTTGTAATCGATTGTACAATCGCCAATTTGGCAGATTTTTCAAGTTGTATTTTACTGCAACAGTTTTATAAGCTGACCTGATTATTTATGAGAAAAATACTTGCAAAAAACAGTTACCGTTAAAGATGTATAAAAGTGTATATTTTTCTGTGACCCGGAGGTTTACAGACCCTCTTTTAGGATAGATAAAATATTCGATATCCGGCAGGAATCAGTCCGGATTTATTCATTTAATTAGTTCCTTCATTACTGTTTTCAGCCAGGAAATCCATCATGAAGTAGTTAATAGTCTGGAATCACCAACCAACATGCAGTGAGCAAACGTGTTTCTTGCCCGTTCTTCTCCATGCGCTACGCTTCAGGCACGGGCAACTAGTTTCAACTTTCTCACTCACTGACGAACTCCTTGACAAATATTCATAATATGTGCCTGTTAATGACTTATTTGAAAGAAATGCGTCTTGAATGTTAGTTTTTGAAGTGAAAACTTCTATAGCGGCGTTGTGCACTTTTTTGGGATCGGTAAAAAATGTTAAACTGTGTGCGTTACCCCAGCAAGAAAATCTCTTCTAGAATGAATTGAGTTTAACGAATTTAGAGCATAATGTGCTGTAAATGTGCGCCAGGACGTGACCGTAAGATCCGTTGCCTAGCAACCGACAAAGTAAATATCAAAACAAATAGTCTTTGACATGTCATTACGTAAAGATTACGAGGTAAGAAATTGTACCGTTGTCCGTATTGTTGTGTTGTTGTTGTTGTATTGTTGTTGTGGTGGTTGTGGTGGGTAGTGGTTGATGGGTAAAAAAAAGCGTTGTTTTTTTATATAATGGAAATAGCAACTAGTTAGTAACTATGTTATGGTCGGCTTCCAGTTTACTACGGATATCTATTGTGTAGCTTTTCGTTAACATGCACCTAGAGAGGAAACTGATATCAGTGGTGGCAACCATATGCCCCAAAAACAAGGCTTTGTTGAACGTTTTTTAAGCATCTGGAAAAAAAAGGCTTTTTTGTTCTAAGACCTAAGTATTTTGATAAATGATTCCTTGGACCATTCATCTTGATCTGAGCTACCGTCGGGAGACACGACATTATCACTTTTTACTTAGACAGCCTATTTTTTTTACCTAAACCATTCTTATCTGAGATGAAGATGTAATTTTTTGAATAAAAGATCTCAAATAAAAAAAAAGCCGAGAGGTGTCAAGGGACACTCGGATGGAACGAAGTTATGGAATGAACCTCACAAAGACATGCCACTAATTAGTACCTGTGGTCGCTCACAGATGGCGTTATAATAAAAAATAATTATGGAATGAACCTCACAAAGGCATGCCACTAATTAGTACCTGTGGTCGCTCACAGATGGCGTTATAATAAAAAAATAAAAAGTGTCGTTACAACTTTCGGTCCCAATTTTTTCCGTCTTCCTTCCTTTCCTTTCGCAACGCACGAAAGGGGACTTCGTTTCAATAATATATTAAATACTAGCTTCTGCCCGCAACTCTGTCCGCGAGCCTATAACCTTTCTCAAGAATTGGGCTATACAATGCAAAAATAATTTCTCAAATCCGACTAGTATTTTCGGAGATTACCCCCTACATACAAGTTTACAAACAAACAAATCTTACCACTTTATAATACACCATGAAATTTGAATCACAGTTTTGCTAGAACAAACGTTGTTCAGACCATGGTCTACTACCATTCTATACCGTCCAATATGTTATTAAAACAAACTAAACTAGGCGTTCTCAAATAAGTCTTATGTTGCTCAAACGTGTTCAAACATTAACCGTAACATCAAAAGAATCATCGCGGTAGCAATATGGTATTCACAAGAGTTATGAGGAGTGCACGTGGACTACAAGGATGTCCGGCCAATGCGGGCCGAAATGCAAATAAATAAATCAGTATTTTTTGTGTTTTTTCAAATACCATTGACGTGTTTTTTTTTTATTGAATGGTATATAATGGTAGTAGACCATGGTCTGAACAACGTTTGTTCTAGCAAAACTGTGATTCAAATTTCACGGTGTATTTGTAGTTTGTATGTACAAACTTACAAATAGTATAAAATTAAGGACAAGTATCTTCTCTTTTCCCTTTCCGTCAATATTGCATTGACCAATCCGTTGTGACTGTTCTCTAAATAGTTATTTTCATCATCAGCTATCTAGCATTTTCCCAATTTTATTGGGGTCGGCTTCCAGTCTAACCAGATGCAGCTGAATATCCGTATTTTACATGGAACGACTGCCTATCTGATCTCCACAACCCAGTTATTGGGCAACGCGATACCCCTTTATAAGAGAGGTTGTTAGCGCGGGCAGCAATGGAAAGAGTGAACTGTATAAATTAAATAGGCTATGGTTTAATGCCGTCTGATCTTTCGACAAATATATAACTTCCCGGACAAACAATTACCTAATGATATAGTTTTAGAGAGGAGTATCGTCCGTTGCGGTTAGGGTTACCATCTGACAGGTATTTGCTGCATTTGACAGGCATTTTACGGTTTAGACAGGCGTGCCCGCCGGCGCTAAGCTGAGACAGGCATTTTTGAATTTCCCTAATAGAGTTTGTAAAAAAAGGAATCGCGTGACAATAGAGTCGGTAAAAGTGTTATTAGTAACTCAAGAAAACATTAAAAACATTTCGTGTGATATTTATATTTTAGAAAAATGAAAAAACTTAGGAATCAGTGCAGTAAGTTCGTTTTTCTAAATTACTTTAGTGGTCGTAAATTGTTCATACCTTTCATTTTGAATAAATGTTAGTCTTTAGGCTGCCTGTCCACTGGAGTGGAGAGGAGAATATAGGAGCGGAGATGTGCCAATATTAACCAGTAGAAACTTGACTCCGCCCCTGAGTTTAGATTTGATTGGTTAATAATGGCACATCTCCGCTCCTCTCCTCTCCTCTCCGCTCCAGTGGACAGGCAGTCTTAAAGCTATCTGTTGCGTATTATTTGTTTTAAGACTTACCGTTTTTTTACCAATAGACAGCCATTTTTCTGAAAAAATCTGGCATTTTGTACATCCTAGATAGGCATCTTCCCTTACATAGATGGTAACCCTAGTCGCGGTGGATTCCGTTCAGACCCGAGCCGTGTCGCCGCCGCGCCGCGACTCAGCTTGCCGATGACGCGCTGACCACGCTGCCTGCGCGTTCAGACCGCGTGCAAAGTGTTGTGTTGGGTTCGATTCCCAGCAGTGGTTGTCTGACTTTCGGGCTTCTCACTGCGCGTAACGACTGTCAAAGTAAATATCCGAATGATGCTGTAAAATGCAATTGTATCTACAGTCCTTTCAATGTTCTTAACTTATTCTGATTTTACATCACTGTTAAAGTCAAAGTGAGATTTATTTGTAATTATAATAAGGTTGCTATTCGGTTGCTGCTCTCAGAGGTTAAATAACCAATCCTGCATTCATCACCTACACCGCACTCTCTAAAAAGTTCAAACCTCAAAGATGCAAAGAACATGCAACGTTAATAAGCTTCAACCAATCAAGTATTATCAAAACAAAACATATCGCTTTAATCAAAACAAAACAGATAGGCATCGAACTGGTTTAACGCAGTGCCGACTGAGATAAACATGTTCATGGAATAAGAAATTCGTACAGAAGCGAAACTTCTGTACTTTCATGAACAAGTATAAAAAGGAAAAAAAAGGGAAGAGCTCATTGGACATCAAACAATTTGTCCGCATCGCTGTCAGTGCGAAAAGTGCCTAAAAGGCTGGCAGCTTTGCCATTTATTGTATTAGAACTTTATGCCCAAGTAAAAATAAAGATGTGAGGCGGACTTATTTGTTTACTTAATTATAAAAGACTAGCTCCCGTCAGTGGCTTCGCCTGCGTGATTTTATAAATTATAGCTTATTATATTATGCATGTAAAACTTCCTCTTGAATCACTCCATATATTAAAAAAAGACCGCATCAAAATTCGTTGCGTAGTTTTAAAGATCTAAGCATACATAGGGACAGACAGCGGGAAGCGACTTTGTTTTATATAATATACTAGCTTTTACCCGCGGCTTCGCCCGCGTGGATGTCGCAAAATATCCCACGGGAACATTCTACCGGGAATACATACCTAATAGCCAAGGAAAAGATCATTGACTAACTTTCAGCGGACGCAGTGGTAGGCTACTACAGCGCCCGCGTGGTCAACCATAATTATTTTGTTACGCGTAATTTTGAAACTGTGATATCTCTTTAACTATTCATTTAAATGATGTGATGTAAAGGCATATTTTAATCGAAATTGAATGCCCAATTTAAATAACCTATTTAATTGGATAAGGATTAATAAGATACCGGTCAAAATAGCTTCGGAAATAACAATTAAAATTTTATACAATTTTGAAAGATAAAAATGGTTATTGTGGGTCACCCTTAAAAGATAGACATATCGCGGACTTTTTTGTTGCAATTTTTAAGATATACAATACTCTAGAACATAAATTTGATTTATCTCTCACGACTTACGCAGCGCACGCCAGTAAAGCTCCCAGTCGGCATGATTTTTTCCGACATCTTCAACAATAATCGTCATATTTCAGCCAATTTACACAAAACCTTAATGAATTATACACTAAAACCTTCCACATGAATCACTCCGTCCAATGGTGAAAACCGTTTGAAAATCCGTTCGGCAGTTTTTGAGTTTATCGCGTTCAGACAGACAGACAGACAGACAGACAGACGCGGCGGGCGACTTTGTTTTATAATATGTAAGGATAATTATATTATATGTAGTGATGAAAGTGATAGTGATTGCCTTTGTACGTGCGTCGATGAACGAAAGGAAAGAAAAAATATTTATTTGTCACAGAAACAAAAAAGAAAAAAAGAAAAGTTGGTACGAATTCTTAGAAACTAAAACAAAAAAAAAATTAAACTGCACTCCGGGAGTGCCGGCAGAAGTCAAAACTTGAACATTAACGTTGTGCATTTTTGAACATTTTGGAATGGTTATTCCTTCAGCATGATGATGTGCTTTGAGGAGACCCACAGTACATCGCTGATTTGTGCATAATGCCAAAATTATCATCTACCGCTGACCACTATCCCCTGCGATTGCTCAAGCCATACAAAACCCAATAGCATGACACATATAAACATTATAACAATTCCTTTCATTGTAACAAAAAAACAACCGTGTGAATTTGTTTGGAAAATTCGTTTGCACGACAACAAGAATAAAGCAATGGATACTGTTGAATTTAAAGGAATTGCCTTTACGAGTGTACTTCGCATTAAGGTGTATTGTTGTCAATCTCGTCGATGATCGAGCGTGTAATAATTATGTGTCATAAAGTACGATGCAATTCGAACAGTGTTGAATCTTAAGCCCGACTCCCACCGTGCGCCATATCACGGACGCACGCGCACCAGCCCGCACGACGCACCGTGGGAAACCTAAAGCTCGACTCCCACCGTGCGCCATATCGCGGACGCACGCGCACCAGCCCGCACGACGCACCGTGGGAAACCTAACGTGCGTGGTAGCGCAAGACGCGTGCGTGGCGGTGCGTCCTCGTGCGGGCTGGTGCGCGTGCGCGATATGGCGCACGGTGGGAGTCGAGCTTTACGCCCCAAAAGTGCAGGCATTTATAGTCCGTCCCAAAAGTATTTGATGCTAGTGTAAACAAACCCTGCTCAGATTTAATTCTTACGCATCACTCACTAAGGGAATTAGTACCCCATTCATCTGTATTTAGAAGGTTTCAAGTTTATATCTCACCACATTTTTCAACAATTTTATTATTGTTTGAAAAACATTATTGTAAAGTTAATGTCAATTATTTTATCCAAAGATTTGCTGAAGCCCACGAACACAGACTTCACCTACATGTAAATGTCGAGGCAATCCAGCTGTTAGACAACACGGACGTAGTGCGTTGGCTAAAGAGAACTAAACCATTTGAGTTAGTGTAGTGAATAAATAATAGTGACAATACATGTAACACACGAACAAAGTGTTTTCATCAATTATCAGACTCTAAGAAAGTGCTACGAAATTGTCTAAAAGTACAAATTGACACTATTCCTAGATGAAACATAATCTATCTCATCAAATATTAAGTGAGAGTTAAATTGCTTATTATCATATTAGGCTAAATTGTAATCCATTACTAAGAACTAAATTTCTTAACAACAAAGGAAAAAAATATTGTCACATTTTATGATAGTTAATTGACTCAGGCGTGACTTTGCGGAAATCCATTATAAAATACAATAGACGATGTATATTTCAGTTAAGCGGATTTAGTTACTAAATATACATCGTCTATTGTATGTCACATAATAAATCAAATCAAAACACAAATTTTTTAAGTGACACTATAATTTTTCATTCACGGGTACTTTTTCTGATCCTAATGATTTGTTTACATTTTTATCAGTTTTAGAATAGACCATTACAGGAGTGTACATAATCAGCCTATTAATGTTCCCACTGCTGGGACACAGGCCTCCTCTCTGTGAGAGGGAGTGGGCCGTAATGATGTCACATGTCTTCAAATTTGGTTCTAAGACATGCCGGTTTCCTCACGATGTTTTCCTTCACCGTTTTGAGAGCGGCGGTGATTAAATTATTTACCCAAAGTAAAGTGCCTGCCTGGGTTCGAACCCACAATTTACAACTCGTAAGTCAGGGCCGTTACCACTGGGCCACCACTGCTATTACAGGAGTATAGTGCGTTCGAAACGAATATTTCGCTTCTACATATTCTTGCTCTATGATTATGTTATCAAAGGTGAGTGAGAGCAAAGTTAAATGCGTTCAATTTAAGTTCCTCGGCTCGGCAGAGTTTCTTGTAATTCGGTTAAAGACACACAACTTTTATAATTACAAGGTGCATCTTAGTTATGGCGACGCTTTGAGAGATTCAGATAATTAATTTATTACGACATCTTTGGCTGAAAAAAATGGTAAAATAATAAACTAGTTAGTATTAATGCTTTCTGAGAATCAATAAGTTGTAGACTAACATAACATAAATGTTATGTCTTCTTTTTGATTTAGCTTCTAGTAAATTAATTGTTGCCTTCTTTTTAAAATGTTTGATGTAAATTGACGGCCTGAAACACAGGTTTTCATAAACCTAGCTCAGGCAAGTCTACATTACAGTTAGAATTAAATTTTCTTCGTTTGTAATTAATGTAAATCATAGTTATACTTTATACTTGAATAAATTTTATTTTATTTATTTTATTTTATTTTAAACATAACATCACGCCTGAAATCGCCGGAGGATTAGGCAGGGTGTACCTATAAGTTACTACACCCACATTTCGCCAGTTATGCAGTTTAAATCTCATTTAATAGGGGGCGAGGTTATTGCAAGCAATTGGACACAAATCTAGACTCAAAGTTGCTACTGAGAAATGTATGTTTAAAAAAAAACATGCGGGGCAGTCTTTGGAGACTGCCGATAGAAGTGAAAACTAAGTAACTTGCGAATTATATCGTATACACAGTATACAGTCATATAGCTGATGGGGAGCGTGCGGTGACGATGACGCGAGTTTCACGCTTTTTGTTCACCCAAAAAGTACACATATATACACAGTATACATATAGCTCATGGAAAGCGTTCGGTGACGATGACGCAAGTTCCATGATTTTTGTCCACCCAAAAAGTGCTCAACGATCCTAAAGAAGTTTTCACTTCAAAAACAATAACACTGCCCGACCTGAGAATCGAACCCAGGACCTCAGCAGTAGTGCTTGCAACCACTAGACCAACAAGGCAGTCGATTAGTTGAGTAATGTATTTAATTAAGTTCCCTCTCAGTGAGCTTGATTCTTGTTAAAAATCGTCATTAGGAAGATAAAAGTTGAAGAACAAAGGCATTTTATCCTACAATGGGATAGAAAACCTTTAATAATATTAAGGTAGATATATTTCTGTTGTTCCTTGAATAGACCACCTCTTGACCTGGATGTCGTAAAGGATGACATACAATTTCTCTCCCTATACTTCACATTTTATGTTCTTTCCTCTTGTTTTACGATAATTATTACACGACTGCCCAAAAAGGAGTGTAATGTGTTCAGGGTTCATGTATGTATGTGAGTTTCTTTGTTCCACCATAACTTTTAAATGCCTGAACAGATTTGGATGTATGAGGTATCGTTAGAATCCTTACATCATCCCGAGTGACATAGGCTATATTTTAATTGAAAAAAAAACCATGTGGTGACAGTATGGGCAAACTAAAAAAAACAATTATTTACAATATGGGTATCCAATTTAAGGCCTTAGCACATTCCAAAACTATATAATTTATTGGCATAAATTTTACTTTGCAAAACAAACATAATTCATCTTTGGCTGCAAATCAGTAGCACTGCGAATGTCTAAATGATTGAATGGTTTCGTAAATGAATGTGTTATTATTAGAAAAAAAAAAATTCTCGAAAATAAAAACTTGTCACTAAAATGTATGTATAATAGTAATGTATGACTAAACAGATAAATAAAATTTTTACTGCAGTCGGGGGACCTCTTAGATTAAAAAGTGTTCCACGGAACAGTCCCCCGACTGCAGTAAAAATTTTATTTATCTGTTTAGTCAGAGAGAAAATGAGTGACTTCTCGCTTTATATACAGATTAACTAATACAGCTTGTTTTTTTACTTTTTAGTTCTTTTTTGGCAGGGCAGTTGTGTTTTTTAATTATTTTAATTATTTATTTATTTTTATTTATATTTCCTTTATTCAGTATTAAACATATTAATTACATTTTTAAATATTAAAATAAAAATTATAAAAACATTTAAAAATATAAAAAATAGTAGCCCACCGGTATCGGGAACAGCTACCGGCGGTCAGGGCTCCAGAGAGAGGAACCTTCTGACAATGCGAGCCGTGTCCAGGAGTACTGCTTTTTGAATCAAGCCCTTAATCCAGCTGCCCAACGAGAGCCTCCTTAGGTGTTGGTCGAGGCTCTTGGCAATTAAGCCATTGGCTGATACGACTATCGGCACAATGATCGCTGAGTTCAGTTATTTATATTATTATAGATAAGTATAATATTTTATGTATGAATACATTTACGTATTGTATGTATTTGTAAATGATATACCACTGACTACCCGCAGTACTGTCTCTCCTTTCTCTTGTAATCCGACCAATCCTTATATGGCCTGACCAAGATTATGTCTAGACTTTAAAAGAGACTGTGACCTCTGAGTTTGTTTCGGCCTTTCTTCTCAGAGTAGTCAGATAGGAAACGCCGAACTCATCTAGCAAATTTTTATATTTTTTTAATATGACGTGTAAAAGTGATTCCAATATCCTATTTATAGAATGAACAATTTCTATTCATTTCATTTCATTTCAAAGATTGTCTTTAAAATACCGCTTTTAATAATGAGACCGCCCATTGTCTATGTAAAAATACATTTTTATCTGTATTTTTTATGGTGTAAGTACATAATAAAGAGTACTCTATTATGTTCTATGCCATGACGATGTCTAAATGTAACGACCCATGCAGCGTGGAGAACCCTGAGATTTATTCTATAGAACTCTTTGTCCTCTAGAGCAATTAGGTGACAGTAGTTACGGGTCGTCAGAAGTCCGAAAGTCCGACAACCAGTCTTACCAAGGGGTATCGTGTTACCCAGTTACTGGGTTGTAGAGGTCAGATAGGTAGTCGCTCCATGTAAAATACTGGTATTCAGCTGCATCCGGTTAGACTGGAAGCCGATCCCAACATAGTTTAACTTTTAAATGCCCTTTAAACTTTTAAGGTATTATGTTGTATAGCTTTTTCATTAATCAATTTTAATATACCTACATTTTAAGTTAAGGTGGCTAAAGTACATAAGAAGCCAAAGCCGTCTTTTCCACAGCTTTTTTCTAATAAATAATTTAAAAACACCATTAATTATTTCCATAAAGAAATTAATCGAATTTTCCGGAGAGCACCATTGGTTACCTGCTAACATTTGTGCGATTTTGTATCTCAACTACATTTCAAAATCATAGGATTATCGACTCAATTTTGTTAATACGAAAGTTGAAAATGGAAAATGCTGTTTCGTGGCATATGTCGTTCTTGAAATAGGAGAAAGGAACAGAGGTGTTCCATCATTTTCTCGCAGCCAGTTTTCGTCTGACGCTCAGGCCGATCGGACGTGTCGAAATCGTTGGGGTGGGCGATTCTCGTGTTCGCGTATTTTAATAATGTTCGTATAGTTGTCGTGCGGAGATTAAAAGATAAAGAAAAATTCGTAAAACTTTTGTGTTTTAAAGTGTTAGTTTCAGTTGAAAGAAGAAATAAATTGTACTTCTCGCGTACTAAGATCATCTAGAAATAAAGGTAAGATTCTATTCAGGGTTTTTCCTCCGGCATAGCGTTTCGTTTCCGAGGGGTCCTTTTCACTTTCATTTTAATGAAACGATGTATTTTGTATTGAAATGGTTAATTATACGACTTTTCCTTGAGGTGGAGGCGAACGGACGTGAAGAAGAAATATTTTTTTTGATCGAATGCTTTATTTTTTCCTGCTTGACATATTTTTAAATCAAGGTTTTTTGAAATTGAAAATGGTGAAATTGAATGGAAAATAATAGGTTGTTCAGATGAATGAGTGGAATTTTCCTCTTCATCCATGCCTGATAATGAAGGCCAACTGCGATTAACAATCAGTCTATGAATTGTGGCGATATTCATATTGTTATATTATTTACATTTTATCCGGATGTTCAGAGTTCTACTGGTTGTATTAGAGAAATATTTCCATGGATATGGATTATGGATACGTACGTGAATACAAATTCTGTAAAATTAAAACTATCTTCACAAAACATTCTAATCTTTATTTTAGTTCTAGAATATCTCCTTTCTCTCTGTCTGCCTGGTTGGCCTTTCCCAGGGGTATTGTTTTACCCAGTTACTGGGTTGTGGAGTTCAGATGGACAGTCACTCAATGTAAAATACTGGCATTTAGTTACGTCCAGTTAGACTGGAACCCGACCAACATAGTTCTGAATGCTGGGGAGATTGATTGAATATCCCCAACTTTATACGACATTTCCAGGCCTCCGGTAATATATTTAGCAAATTTACTATTTCATTCAAACAGATGTGATAAAAAGGGATTGATCCTAAATCAAAATAACTTACGGAATTCCCTAACTCCGTTTTGCGACGTGACAGTAAAACTACCGATGTTAGGGATTTGCTTTATATCGGATAAATTTATTTTTTTCGTTCAGTTGGGTGGATGAGAAACTATCGTACGTATACACTTATCATTCTGAAAATCGTAGTCTGCGAAAGGGAATAGATTACTATTTTGGGCAGGAAAGCGTTGATATTTAAGGATAAATAATATATTATTTTTAGGTGTTGTTGCTGGATTCTTTTGTTATTTTTAAAGGTTTATCTTAGAGGTTTTTGTCATAGAGGTTTGTCGTAGTGTAGTAGTAGTGACCTGCATCCGCTAAGGGGTGCCATGATTCTACCTGTCATACTATACAACTTGCGCTATGAAACACATTATATTATTATATTAAACACCTCAATCCGGGGCACGAGTACTTCTTTGATGCCTTGTGGAATCTTATAGCGCACACTTCATGGACATAGACATTTTCTTTTACTCTAATAAAAAAATTTAAACTCTCGCTATAAGTTCATTAGTATCAGAATTTTTTATTATCACTTATTCCAAATAACTTATAACAATATTATTAAAATCAGCTTCCGTTTTTCACTTATTTGATTAATTCGTGGACAATAGTCTGGGTTATATGTTTAATTATTTATCTTAAAAGAATCTTATTGTATCGCTTTAACATGTAACGTTTTTGTCCCTAATTAATAAAATATTATACGATTCGTAAACAAAACCTTTTTGTATATGAATCGAAATAGTCTAGTCTACTGTTGTATAGGAATTAGATTTTTATTTCACGACTCAAATATGAGTTTCAAAATGAAAGTTGTTTATGTGTACGGCGGGTAGAATCACCCCTTTGACGGGTGCTGTTGTCTAAATCGCCACCCTGTATACTTTATTGTACACCGCAATTGTTACACAGCTCTTTTAGAATATTGCTAATTCTATAGGTACAATGGCGTTGATAATGATATCTTCTAGACAAGCTTTGCAAGGACTGAACGAACTTAAAATAAAAAATATGGAGTGTAGGTGTACCTACTGCTAATAAAAAGTTTCTTTCGCTTTTGCACACTATATTTTTGTTCCGTGACAAAACTGTCGTGTCGGTCAAAATGTTACACTTTTAGTTTCCGTACATCAAAAAGAAAAAAACAGAACCCTTATAGGTTCACTTCATTGTCCGTCCGTCAGTCTGTCAAGACCCTCTTATACTCAGGAACGCGTCGAGGTATCAAGTTCAAATTAATATCAAATACGTAGATCTATAGTCTCTTGGACTTGGAGCTCTAAAAACACCAAAATTCTATGTCAATGCCATAAAAAAAATACGGCCATTTATGCGATATATTTTGATACTCGCAAATAAATCAAAACCTACAGGATACTCCCCGTTGACTTGACAAATTTTCCAGCAAGCAAGGTCTCACAGCACATGTAAAGGAAAAAGTACGAAAATTGTTATATAACTTGTCGATTTATCAGACAAACAAATATTACGATTGCTAATTTACATTTGTAGTTGGAGAATTGACTGTGACGTAGTATATCGATGTATGGGCAAAAATATTTTCAACTACTATGTTAAGTTTGTTTTTGGGATAAATTCATCCCAATTACGCAAACCGGTTTTTTTTCGGTTTAGCTCTCATTCAGCAAGTGTGCAAAGTATATTATTATACGTGAGATAAGGTACCTACTTCATTTCAATATAATACCAAACGTCGTAAACGTGCACATGGGAAAGTAATTTTGATAAAGTAATAAAAGGTTATTAGGAGGGGCTCTAATGTTATAATGGATCCTTAGCCGTTTCTTAACATGTAAGGTGACTGTTATGTAATGAGTCTAAGTATCAATATGAACTTTAAAGATTTGGAGAACTTTATAACGGGTATCTCCATAGTCATAATTTCGGCCAAAATACGTCCGAAGATTGCTGGACATACGCCTCCCCCAAGCACCGCCACTTCGACCGGTTCTGTGCTTCCCGCATCCAGTGGATTACTGCAGCCTTCACAAGGTCATCGGTCCACCTTGTGGGAGGCCTTCCAACGCTGCGTCTACGTCTTCCGGTACGCGGTCGCCACTCCAGAACCTTTCGGTCTCATCAGCCATCTGTTTCATAGTAGGCAAAATTAAAGGAAATTATCTTTTATGGGCGGTGTCTTTGGGTTCCAAAAGTACCGAAAGGGTGCCAACGGAAACCTAGTACTAAAGCTCCGCTGTCCATCCGTCTGTCCGTCTGTCACAGCGATCTTTTGAACCGTAATAGGTAAACATTTGACAATTTTCTCAGAGTGTGTACTGATGGCCGCTATACACAAATAAAAAAGTACAAATAAAATTAAGTTTAATAATTTTATGGGAAACAATACGCCGAAAAAAATTTATTTTTTCTATGGGGGACAAACAAGAAACGTGTTTTTTTCGGCGTATTTTTTATTAAAGTATGTAAAAAAACTGTGGTACGGAACTCTTCATGTACGAGTCCAACTCGTAATTGGCGGCTTTTTAATTGCTATAATAATTGCTAGCCGAATAATTGCTAGCAGAATCAATGAATTCTATTAACTAAAGAGAGTCTTAAACAATAGTTAGTAGGTCATTTGTAATTTAAATAGAATGTTTCAAATGAAATTAATGTGAAGAGCTGCCTTAAATTTCTGTGAAAACAGCCAGATGTCAGAATAATTTAAATAGTCTGAAGTATTAGATTCGAGTTTATACTGAGAATTTGATATTACAGTTGTAAATAAATTAAAATTTCATTTAATTTTGGAGATACCACTAGAAGAAGCGAGGAGACTAGAATGTAGTAACATACTGGTATTCAGCTTCGTTCGGTTAGACTAAAAGTCGAATGCAACAAAGTTAGGAAAAGGCTACGCAGATTGATATTTTTTTTTAGAAGATAGAAATAATCGAATAGTGCGAGCATTTAGTGGATAAAAGTTGGATAGGCACACAATTGTTTTCGAGAGTTCACAGCTTTGACTATCTAAATAACATACATAACATAATCAGCCTATTAATGTTCCCACTGCTGGGACACAGGCCTCCTCTCTGTGAGAGGGAGTGAGCCGTAATCCACCACGCGGGCCCAGTGCGGGTTGCACATGTCTTCGCATTTTTGGTTCTAGGACATGCCGGTTTCCTCACGATGTTTTCATACACCGTCTTGCGAGCAGTTATGACGAAATTCTTTTATACAAAGTAAAGCCTGCATGTGTTCGAACTCACGACCTACAACTTGTAAGTTGGGGCCGTTACCACTGGGCCACCACTGCTCCGAACTGTCGGTATTGACTGTCTATCTAGATAATATATTTATATCTTTGGATATAACATTATTAAACAACCAATACTTCTGATAATATCGTATTTAATTTGTTTTGTTCACTAAATTATAAGTAACAAGCCAACTTGTCCAACATAATCCTGTATTTAATAACTTTTGGGCTTAATCGTGTAGTCCTTAGAATTTATTGGCTGTAATAACACGGTAATGCAAGAGGGTAGAACGGAAAACGATTTGTCGAAAATTATAGATTTTCAGTATGGTGTGCATTCTATGTAGCTAAGTTCCGGTATTGTAAATGATATGGTGCAGTATACAATTTGATTTTATTTTTTTTTGGGTGGGAAATCATCAAATGACTTCTCCCGCTCTGGGCGGAGCGGAAGGGCGTGTCAGACTCTTACTAACTAAAACCCACCCGTGTTCCTTCCCTTGCTTGTGCCGGGGGCCACGGTTTCCCCTTAAGACTTCCCGCAACCCCGGAAGAATGCCAGATCACGGTTACATACTAATCTAATAATCAGCCTATTAATGTTCCCACTGCTGGGACACAGGCGTCCTCTCTGTGAGAGGGAGTGGGCTATAATCTACCACGCGGGCCCAGTGCGAGTTGGTAGATGTCACATGTCTTCGATATTTTGGTTCTAAGACATGCCGGTTTCCTCACGATGTTTTCCTTCACCGTTTTGAGAGCAGTAGTGATGAAAAAAATTATTATATATTGAATATTGAATGAAATTATTTACACAAAGTAAAGCGCCTGCTTGGGTTCGAACCCACGACCTACAACTCGTAAGTCGGGGTCAATACCACTGAGCCACCACTGCTCACGGTTATTTTCACATAAATAACATCACACCTTGTTTCCCCGAAGCGTTAGGCAGAGGTGTACCTATATAGTACACCCACATTTCGCCAGTTATGTTTAAGTCCCATGTAATAGGGGGCGAGCCTATTGCCATCAACCGGGCACAAATCCAGACACCAGGCTGCTACTGAGAAATTCCAGATAGAAAAACCCAATAACACTTTGCCCGACATGGGAATCGAACCTTGGACCACATGCTTAGCATTAGCGCTTCCAAACTCTAGACCAACAAAATTATTTTCGTCGCTCTAAATCTCAACAAACGTAGTTTTAAGCTGTTTTCAGACCAGCGCGATTTGTCGCGCGACGCGACACGAACAATACAAAACTTCACGGTATAACAATAACCGGTGTCGTGTCGCGCGACAAACCGCGCTGGTCTGAAAACAGCATTAAACGGCTTAAACAATGCTGAGTTGCGTTAGCGTGGCTCCACCCAAATGCCACTATCAGTATACCACTGTAGGGAAAAGGCGTCATCTCATACAGAGAGGGTACGAGCATTGATCACCACGGTTACTAAAGACGGGCTGGCGATTTCAGACTTAATTATATTAACTATAAGTCCAGATTTTACCACCTACTATTCGATTCATACTGCATTCTCGAAACTAATCTCGTAGTCCATTATTAAATACAATAGACGATGTATATTTAGTAACTTAATCCACTTAACTGTTCTTAAAGAGTTAGAGTTAGAGAACCTTGTAAGAAATCGACACGTGTTTCGCCTCTCAACGAGGCATCCTCAGGATGACGATTGACTTGTTGCGTTCGGCTCTTGTCGTGGCAACACGTCGTGTCCGAGTTCGCAACAAGTCAATCAAGTCTCAAGGTTCTCTAACTCTTTAAGAACAGTTAAGCGGATTAAGTTACTAAATATACATCGTCTATTGTATTTTAACTAATCCCGTGCCTCGGAAAGCACGTTAAGCCGTTGGTCCCGGCTGTCAATCGTGGATCTTTGACATTCGTTACGGATCGTCAGAAGCCCGAACGTCTGACACCAGTCTTTCTTACCAAGGGGTATCGTATTACCCAATAACTGGGTTATGGAGGTCAGATAGGTAGTCGTTCGATGTAAAATACTGGCATTCAGCTGCATTCGGTTAGGTTAGCTAGCTTTTCGCAACTTTGTTGGAGTTGACAAAGTAGATTGTTTGCCTTTTGAAACCAAATGGCAAGTAGTTTAGTGTAGTACTTTGAGCGACGTAAATATTGCTGAGTTTCGGTGGCTTGGCCGTACCCTTAGAATAATAACGCATAGAAGCCGCGTCTAGTACAAAACACGAGCGATATCGTGTGTCCAGTTCATTTTGTTTGTGTGCGTGAGCCGAATGTGTCTACGTTCCGCAAACGCACACAAATATAGCTTTCAGTGATACCATTACCAGGCCTTTACCCACAAAAATATGGGAAAAGGACCAAACCAAGACAAGTATTTTATGTTATCAGGAACTGGAACTTCATTATTTTTCCGGAAGGTAAAATTCGATTTATCCTTAAATATTATAAAACAAAGTCCCCCGCCGCGTCTGTCTGTCTGAACGCGATAAACTCAAAAACTACTGAACAGATTTTCAAACGGTTATCACCATTGGACGGAGTGATCATGCGGAAGGTTTTCGTATATAATTCATTAAGTTTTTGTGTAAATTAGCTGAAATATAACAATTATTGCGTGCGCCGCGTAAGCCGTGCGAGATAAATCAAATTTATGTTCTAGAGTATTGTATACCTTAAAAACATCAACAAAAAAGTCCGGGATGGCATATATCTATCTTCTAAGGATGACCCACAGTAACCATTTTATCCCTTAAAATTTTATAATATTTTCATTGTTATTTCCGAAGCTATTTTGACCGGTATCATGTTAATCCTTATCCAATAAAATATGTTATTTAAATTGGGCATTCAATTTCGATTAAAATATGCCTTCACATCACATCATTTAAATGAATAGTTTAAGAGATATCACAGTTTGAAAATTACGCGTAACAAGCCTCGGGTAAAAGCTAGTTTAAAATAAAAGGAAATAAATGAACCGTTAATCGCATGAAGAAAATTATTAGTTCAATGCGTTTAGAATGTGTGATGGGTTTTTAATATTAACATGTATTAATTGCTGACATGTAAAAAATCGGATATGATATCAAATAATAGTAAGTGTTGTAAGTTTCCAAATACTTATTTATATTTAAATAGGAGGATGACTGAGAAAATTACAAAAAATTAAAAAGTTTAAAAACACTAAGTAGCAGTGTCGATAACGACCAAAATTTAGAGGCTGTAAATAGTTTAAATTGACGCACCCAGAATCGCCACCAGTATCCTATTTACAAAGACTAATATAAAATACCTAATGACAAGTTAGTTTCTCGAAACTGGCAAAATGTTTTATCGTATTCCATAAGGTAGGTAGTAAGCTACCTACATCAAAAACATTTTTTTTTGCTAAACCAAAATAAGAACAAAATTGAAAGCAATGTGGGTATTTTTTTCCTCACAAATAGCAACATTGTATTGTGATAAAGTAGGTTATTAGAATTTTTGTTTGATGATCGATTTACGTAAAAAGAATGTATAAAATGTAAGTATTTACTTATGAAATGTAATTTGATCACATTTTGTCTTGTTTTCCTAGTGCTATGACATCTCTTCACACTACAAACTGTCATTTTCAATTATTTTAAATTATTTATTCGCGAGCTGTGTTCGACGGAACGTGACCTTGAGTACTAACGGCTCGCCGAGAGAAGTTAGCCACTATGGCTAAGTTTTATTTGCCTCACTTTTTGCACTCGTACTAGGTTTCTATGCGTTATTATTCTAAGGCCGTACCCTATGGTTAAGAAAAATACGATTACCCACTATTCGTTGCAGTTTATGACTCAATTGCCTAAAGGCAACTACAACCCAAAATGCTTTATATTCACGCTATCGTCACACTAAACTAGCAATTTCTAACCCTACATACAGTTTAATTTTAAATACAAATTGCCTAGCAGGTGCCGTATCAATTCATAAAAATAAAAGTCCTGACTCGCACACTGACTGAGCGTTGATGAACGCTCAATCTTTGGGTTGAGCGTTCATCAACGCTTAGTCAGTGTGTGTAGTGTGCTGGATGTTATGAGGGTTATGAGGTAGACAAGGATAAAGGCCGGATTTTTTAAATTTTCACGGTCTTTGAAACATAGGGCGGACGAAGTCGCTGGTAAAGTGCTAGTTCCTCATATTTCGAGTAGTCTATATTAATATTTTAAAAGATTGTGAAGATGTTTGTTACTCAATCACGCATAGCCAACTGAACGGATGTGGATGACATTTGGCAAATAGATAGACTACATTCTGGAACCAACTCCAACACACATGATACTTTTTATCCGGTCATCTAAAAAGTAATTCGAGAATGCATGCTGCAAATAGCATTTTTGGTTTAGAGGTTGCAAGCCCTACTGCTGACGGGGTCCACTAGGGTCGATGCCTGCCGGTGTTGCGGGGAAATCCTAAGGGGAGACCGTGGCCCCTGGCAACGTACAGGCAACTGAAGGAACACGGGTGGGTTTTAGTCAGTAAGAGTCTGACACGCCCTCCGCTCCGCCCAGAGCGGGAGAAGTTATTTGATGATCTCCCAACCAAAAAAAGCCTGCAGATCTTGAGATCCTGGGTTCAATTCCTTGGTCGAGCAAATTGTTATTGGGTTTTTCTATCCAGAATTTCTCAGTAGCAGTCCGGAGTCTGGATTTGTTGTCGGTTGATAGCAATTGGCTCGCCAAATATTACATGGGACTTAAACATAACTGGCGAAATGTGGGTGCTTACCTGCTACAGGTACACCTCTGCCCAACCCTTTAGGGAAACAAGGCGTGATGCTATGTATTATACTTTTTATCCGGTTCTCTAAACAAATTTTCCTAGAATGTGACACTGCAGGAAACACTTAGTATTAATGTACTAAAAAAAATGCCTCGTTGGTCTAATGGTTTCAAGGGATGAGCATGAGATCCTGGTTTAGATTTCGAGGTCGAGCAAATTTTTATTGGGTTTTTCGGAGCCTCAATTTGTGCCCGGTCGAATGTTTTTTTTTTTTTGCATCGGGAAGAGCAATATTTAGTAAAAAGTGATGAGCAATTGACATTAGGCTATTGTAACTTAGATAAATTACAAACCGACCCACTAAAAAGCGAGAAATAAAATCTTTTTCACAAAAAAAAACAACCGACTTCCACTATAAAGTGAAAAATAACTAAAATTTCGGAAGTCAGTGGCATATAACGAATATCTGTGTCTTTGGTTTTATATTTTAATTTTTGCCACCGACTTCCGAAATTATAGTTATTTTTCACTTTATAGTGGAAGTCGGTTGTTTTTTTTGTGAAAAAGTTTTTATACCATAGGGTTTGAACATTACTGGCGAAATGGGGTGTACTATACGTAGAGACATCTCTGCCTAAGCCCTTTGTGGAATGTAGGCGTGCTGTTTTGTTACATGTATATAACCTAATGAAATTCTCCTAGAAAGCGGAACATTGCAGGAAAAACTTATGTACAAAAGGAAAAACGTTATTTTTCTACTTTCCGAGTTGCACGTATATTTGAAAAACGTCCACATTTTTTCTCGTTAAAAAACAAAAGGGAAATATATCGCGCAATGGCCTTTCTCGAGTAACTTGAACTCAATATTTTTCTTTTATCCTGAGTGTAGATTTCGAAAGTTCATTAAAAGTTCACTACATTATTTCGCTAACGTAAGTTTGTTGGCACTTTCTAGTGTCTACGGCGTCTCTGTGTAACTTTGTAGTACCGTCGCAGAGAATGTATAAAGTTGCGAGGTGATCGGTATTTTAATCATGTTTAACTTCGCGTAAAATATGTCAGCTATGATACGTACAAATTTTAGGTAAATTATATTCTATTGTCTTCCGCGAATGTATAGAATAAGAAATGAATACATAAGAGGAAGTCTGAAAGTGGCATCGGTAACTGAAAAGTTGTGTGGAAATCGGTTGTCATTGTATGGGCGTGTGATGCGGAGGAATGAGGAAATTGTCGTGAGGAAATTTTGAGTATGAATGTTGATGGCTCTAAGAGTAGGGGAAGACCAAATAAACGATGGATGGACTGTGTGAAAGATGATATGGCTGAGAGGGGGTGACTACCGAGATGACGATTAATTGAGAAGTATGGAAAAAAAGATGTTGCGCAGACCCCAAATAAATTGGGATAAGGGTAGGAAATGAAATGAAATGAAATGAAATTGTTTATTCTGTAAATAGGATATCGGAATCACATTTACACGTCATAAAAAAGGAGAATGATGATATTCTGTTGTTGGGAGAAAGTTTATTCTCATACAATGAAGAAATGGTCATTGATCACCATATTCACCACGCTTTCTCAGTGCGTGTTTGCGATTTCAGACCGTTAATACCCATTTACACGATGCACGTTCCTTGCCTAGGACATACAATAAAATATAAGCAACAAATGACTGAGGTGCACCGTCTAAATGCAATGAAATGAAACGAAATGAAATTGTTTATTCTGTAAATAGGATATTGGAATCACTTTTACACGTCAAATTATTATATTTTTATTAAAAATAAGCTAGATGAGGTCGGCGTTTCCTAACTGACTCCTCTGAGAATAAAGCCCGAAACAAACTCAGAGGTCGCAGTCTCTTTTAAAGTCCAGACATAATCTTGGTCAAGCCATATGAGAACCATGTAGATTAGTGTCTGAAATGCTCTTTTGAGGAAAGAACCACACAGATTTGAGTGGACCTGTCCAGTCAGTGCAAGCATTTGTCAATAATCATGGAGCTCAACTCAGAACTAAGGAGCTCGTTTAAACACGTTGACTGTGCAACTTTTATGGCTCCAAATACGCGAACGCGTACTTAGCGCACGTTAGAGCGCTAGCCTGACGCCACGCTAACTTAACGTGCGAAACGCACTGCTAGCCAAACTTCGTAAGGAAATCTGAAATGTGGCTAACTAGCGAGCTAAAATATTGATTATGAAAATTAAATGCAATAATTAATATCGTACTCACACCGAATATTTAGTTTTAGATGTAAAAAAAGTATTTGTAAAATATCCAAATGTCCTTTTTATACCTAGAACGGTTACAACATCAAATTCAGTGTTATAATTGCAATTCATTATTAATATTCTAGTTCGTTAGTTAGCCATGTTTCTTATTTCCATAAAGTAATACTTATTGCAAAATGAATCAAAATATCGAAAAATACAATTTTGTAAATCCCCGGCTTCGAACTGACATACTCGTGTTTTAAAACCGTCTTCAAAACCTCTCAACTACCACGCTACATCATTATATTAAAAAGTAATTGATATTGCTCTTCAATTCCCTACCCTACAAAATAGCATTCAAATATTGACTGAAAAAAATAATCAAATAAGCTTTCAAAAAGACATGAAACGGAACCCCTCCCCCCTGCCCCTAGTCTAAATATATTTGATGGAAATTCTTTTATATTGTGTTTCTTTGTATTGGGAACAACATTAACAATGACTTTTTCCTTTGATCGAGTTCATATTATTAGATTAAACTTAGCTTTTGCTTTGCATTGTCTGTGTTCTGTTTCGTATCGAAATGGAATCGGTTGGTTGTATGATATTGATCTTTCAATAGCAGTGATAGCTTAGTGGTGTAACAGTCAGACTGCCAAGACATAGGTCTCGAGTTCGAACCCAAGGCACGCACCTCTGACTTTTCGGATTCATGTGCGTATTGTATATGTTGAAGCAAGTGATAATTATACAATGTATAATTATCACTTGCTTCAACAATGGTGAAGGAAAACATCCTGAGGAAACTGGCATGCCTGAGGGATTTTTCTCGACGGCATGTTAAGCCAAGTCAAAGGCCCAGGCGGCCGGTCAAGTACCGTTAAGCCCCACGGTTTTAAAAACGCTCAAGCACCGCTGTTTGACACTGACGCGAGCAATACGTCACTTTGGACATTTTTGTCAGTTTTTTTGGTGTTACCTGTCATTATTTGGTAATTTTATTTTTAATTGACAACAATATCCGTCAGGCCCTAGAGCGAAACAGCCCACAGGCGATATTAGTCATTATTTAGCAGTAAAAATTGTGATTCAAGTCGCGTGTATCAGCCGTGTACCGATGTACACGGTGGGGCTTGACGGTCTTGCCGTGTACATCGGTACATTTTATTTATTTTAATTTATTGGGACATAACACATACATGGTCGGGCTTTTAGCGGACACCAGGTTAGTTACTAACCACATGAAAAAAATTAAAAGAAAGCATACTATCAGGTGAGGTACTGGTCACACGAGCCTAAAAACCTTGAGTGCTGGATATAATACTGTGGATTCATAAAAGACATGCTTCTGCCCGCGACTTCATCCGCCTGAAATTAATTGTTTTAACATAAAATATGGCAGTTGGAAATAATGTACCTTCCCATATGTGAATGAATTTTCTTTATTGGATCAGCAGTTCCGAAGATCCCCCTACATACGTATCATAATCAGCCTATAATGTTCGCACTGCGTGGACACAGGCCTCTTCTCTGTGCGAGGGAGTAGGCCATAATCCACCACACGGGCCCAGTGCAGGTTGGTGAAGTCACATGTCTTCGAAATTTTTATTTCTAGGACATGCCGCGTTCGTCATGATTTCCTTCACCGTTTTGAGGCAGTGGTGATAAAATTAAATATACAAACTAAAGGCCGATATCATTGGGCTACCACTGCTCATACAAACTCACAAATTTTACCTCTTTACAATATTAATTTAAGTAGATATTTATAGAGCACTATCTTATAGACTTATGTCATAAATCATTTTGCTCTTCAACGGATAATATTGTGATATTGCAAGTGCATTCTGATGTTCATTCATAGGATTAACGGGGGGTTTTCCAAAATTTGCCTGTTTTAGAATCAATTTAAAATGGTCAAATTAGTGTATTAGGTCCTGAAAAAAATATATGTGATGGACACATCTTTGTTTGAGGGAAATTATTGGTTCAAAACACGATAAATTGTAATTCGCTCGATGAAAAAAAAATCCGAAACAGGGTCGATTTCAAAACCATTTTCGATCTCATTTCCTAATTACAGCACAAAATAATATGAAAATTGCATGTACGATGAGGTAATCGTATTTTGGAGGGAATTTATTGGTTGAATTTTTGAGTTTAATAAAAAAAAATTAAGTAAACTCAATATTTGTAAATCGGGCTAAATCGGCTCGCGCTCAGTGTCCTGCGGGACGTTGTCGAGATTGGACCTGTGTCAATTTATTTTAAAAAATTAGTTCCCCACCGTCTTTAAAAAAAATGGCAAATAAAAAGAACAAAAGGAAGAAAAACACATATACTAAATTGCGGAAGATCAGACAAAACATCGCGTAATTATATTATTGTTTTAATTCATTATTATTGTTTTCGAAAATGAAAATATTTCTATGCGTTGTGATGACTTTTTTTGACATCTGACATTAATGTTTTCATTTCAAATTTTTATCGATAAAATTATAGTCAAGTGTGAGTCATATAAATCTTTGCGAGTAGTAAGTTGGTTGTTACTTAAAGACGTTTTAGTAAAGCACATTTTTAATTCGTCTATTATTATTTATACCTTAAAAGTAAAAGAAACCCTATCCGATCCGAAAGGGGCTCATAGGTACTGCAATAAAATTACCTAAAAGTAATAAAAAATCTTACTAATAATGAAAATTAAAAAGTTATTGCTATTTAAAAATCACATTTTTGGTAACAAAAATACCCCAAATCCAATAAAAAAATAGCAAGTTTTCAACAGGCATCATTATAGTTATGACTTGTAGACACCCGCTATACGACGCGACGGCCGCCCGCGCTCCATGTCATAACCCGGTAAAAATCCCTATTAAAAAAAAATTGGACAATTTTTATTTTATTTATAATTGCCACATAAATAGGCTCTCAGTACGATACCTAACATCACCCTCATGGATCAGACAGGGTTTTGTTTTACATGTTGTATACATGATAACAATTCATCCAAATCCATTATACAAGCTTAGTTTTTATTTACCCTAAACCTCTTAAGGGGTCATTGTATCATCATTATGAACAACTTTCACTATGGGACCAAAAACTGGAACCGCGAAAAAAAATCAGCTGTTCCCTACATTTATGTTCGCATAATCTCGTCAAAATGTAGGGAACAGCAGATTTTTTTGGGTTGTGTATTCACTCTCTGTCAAGCTGTCGTCGTCGCTGCTATAATCTCCTACATTAATTAGGTATACGGGATGGCAGGCACATTGACTCGCAAACTGTTACCATGAATTCAGCGCATGATGATAGGACCGCCCAGAGTAAAAATGTATAGTCGGTTATTTAAAAAAAAAATGCTGTTTCTTTCAAAATTGCAATAGTTACTCGGTCAAAATGTATGGAGCGGCAGTTTTTTTTTGAGGATAATTAGAAAAAACGAAACTTTGTAAAATTCCTAGGATATCAGTATATGAGCTGATGTCAGGATTTATGAAACAAAAACAGCCTGTTTAGGACGATTGGAAACATTTGTGCCGTTTTTAGGCACACGTCTGCCCAACCCTTCGGGGAATACAGGCGTGAATTTACGTTATGTTATGTGCCATTTTTCTGGTGGTAAATAGTCTGAAGGAACGGCAAACCGAATTGACCGGGGATCAACAATTTTTTTTGTTTGTTTTGTCTTAGAACAAAGATTCGATAAATTATAGCCGTAGCAATAGGTACGACACTATTGAAAATAAAGTACGGCAATTTTTTCTTCATACTAGCTACGAATATTTACGGATCTTCATGAGCGGGGGGCAAACGTCAAAAAACAAAAGAATATGGTTACAGTATAAGCATAACAGTCCGACCACTTAGCTCATCTATCTAATCTATAAATCTTTAATATATAAAAATGAATCTCTATTTCCTTGGAAAATCCACCAGAAAAAATCTTGGATTTACAATTTGACCAAAGTCTCACTTTCTCTCTCTGTGTCTCTATCGAATTAGAAGGCGACAGTGGCAAGTATGAACGCTTTTTTAGCGTGACGATTTCTGCCAGTTTACTCCTACCGCAAGCATTAAAGAACTTCGTTCCATAAAGCTGATTTATTCAGTAAGTGGATCCAATAGCACTGACTGTTATGGATGGATTGGTAGTGGATTTTGTTGATGTAAAATGTTTAATTCAGAAGTAATATTATTAGTTTTACAATTTTTTTACATAATGTAATAAAAAAATTCCTGTTGTGTATTTTGCCCCAGTTTTTATTATTTTTATTATTTACATTTGTTTTTTTTTTACCTTGATGTAGTCCTGGAAAATGTTTAATTTGAAAACACGATTCGAGAAAAAAAAAACGCTCTTAGGATTTAGTGCAGGGTTCTAACCTAATTTCCTCGGCATACTATGTTTGTAGTTTTGGTCTCAGCAGCCAAAATATGAAGAGAGTCAGGAGTTCAGGACTGGTGTCGCGGAAGCAAGCGACGTACAGTTGTCCGTGTGAGAAGCAGCTCGTTCTGAGGTCTACACCCGCAGTCTACAGTAGCAATTTCCCATTGCTTGCTAAAGTTTTCGTTTTTATGGTTTCTTACCCGAAGGGTGCCAAACGGGACCCTATTACTAAGCCTCCGCTTTTCACATTATCTGTCTGTCAGCGAGCTGTATCTCATGAACCGTAATAGGTAGACAATTGAAAATTTCACAGATTATGTATTTCTATTGCCGCTTTAGCAACAAAATAATAAAAAAATTATAAAGGTAAAAATTAAAAGGGGGTTCCCAACCAATAAAAAATTGATTTTGAAATCATTGTCTAGAACTCATCGAGTAGAGAACAAATATGGTTTTTTTTTTCTTCTCTTCACTATGAGGAAATAGGGCGCCGCGCAAAGGTTGTCAAGAGTCTGACTCGCACTTGACCGGTTTTTTGTAAATTAATGAACGCCTGAGTTCCAGCAAATAGTACCTAATTGGCCAACACTCACACACTAACTGATTCTTACAGATTATTCCTGACGAAACCGGCTATCACAAAAAAAAAAGTTTAGAAAATCCAAAAGTGCAGGCCTCATAACACTCATTCATAAACGAAAAAGAAATTCAAATCAAACTTTCTAACAAAAATGAACAATTGATCACTTCATGGAGTATGTTTTTTTGACTGCTTTTTTACCCATCAATATGGGTTAAATTTCTAACCTCGCAATCCATGTAATGTCAAAGACTATAGACTATTTATTTAGATATTTACTTTGACGCAACTTACGAATGTCAAGTCAAGGTTGGAAATATTTAGATATAGATATTATATTTTAGTAAGTATTTTATTAATTATAATTAAACTACTTTGAATAAAAGAGCCATTTTCAATAGGGTTCCTTCTACGGCTGGAACGAATGTATTAAAAAAATTTACTCAATTAATTGATTTTACCGCAAGCTACAATGTTTTCAGGTTTGATACATTGACGGACAGGACTTTTTTTTCAACTATTTTGATGCCTTTTTTAATTTCTGCTGCATTAAAACAATTGTTGAAAAGTACAGTATTAATATCCATTTAATCATCTATACTATACAATGGTAAATAAATTAAGTAGATTCTGTGTGCTAACAGGAGTGTAACAATAAAAACAGTTGCAGAAATGGGGCAAGAATTTTTTTTCGATCGTAGAGCACCCTCTAATGCTTCGCATTATGAGTCGTGCAATATAACAGTAGATTGTACACACGGGATTACAAACGAAACAATTTAACATTGTGTTGTTATTGTCAGCTATATCGTCGCAGACAGCGGGCGTTACCGATATCGGCACGATATCTACCGGGGAAGACACAATATGGGGTGAGAGTAGGGGGCATTCTTTCAATTGAAAACACTTTTTAGCACTGCCGACTTCGACACGTTGATTCTTAATAGGTACCTACTGCGGAAGTTTGATGCGTCACGATGGTCATCGATATTCACCAATATCATCGGGCCGATAATAATTATATCGGTATGGAATTGATGTCGGTATAGCTGCCAGCATATCGGTACCGGGTTGGTGTCGTTGTGAAAACGCCCATTAGGTACACAGGACATTTTCAAAATTATTTTAGTTCACTACACTGTAGGTACCATATAATGGAAACCTAAGGAAAAAAAATAACTAAAAAACTAGTTCAGTTGGTCAACTGCAAATATTTTATGCTGTGGCATGGATTTTCCGCGAAATGTTTGACAACTTATCGTAAATATATACGTCGCTCTGCAATTGGGGGAGGCGGAGGTAGTGTTTCAAAGGCGTATAGGCCCGGAAAACCTAGCCTTAAGAATCGATTATCTGTGCTTACGGTTCCGTTTGTGTGTTTCGTTTCAATTTTATATCTTTTTGAGGATAAAAAGTGCTTTATCAGGTCTCTTTTAAGTCCAGCACGAGTAGCATGACGACTTCTATCTCTAATCTACAAAGAATACACCACCCATTGTATATTTTGTAGTGTATTACTTTTTCTTTTTGTAATGTGTTATCTGGTGTGTTACGCGCATCACTAGTTAGGAAAGCGCTGACACAAAGGCACGAGGCACGCCGCGTGTGTCGTCATCGTCATCGTCGACCTAGTTGCTGCTAAGGGCGAAACTGCTGACACAGGACACGAGGCCCGAAGACACCGTCTACGTGACCGAGCCCGCGCACTTCGTATCCAACATCGATCGGGTCAATTTGATTCTTTTGAATTCCATTTAATTGTAATTTTTCTATTAAAATAAATTAGTTAATAATTAATTCGGTTTTTTTTGAGTCCTCCGGCAGTAGCCTACGTAATTGGCGCAGTCGGTAGGATTCCCGGGTCGTTCTTGCGATTATCGGTATATCGCACCGCGTTCGCTACGATAGACTTTCAACGTCGCACCGGGAGATCCTGAACAACGAGACTACGCCGGAGATCCAGCTATCGATACCGCTCAACGAAGACCAGAATGTTCATGTAAGTCCGCTGAATTTTCTTAGTGGTTGCTTGCTTCCTTTTTGTGTGTAAGTCCTATATACCCTGTCCAACATTTTTTATCCACGTAGATTGAGTATACCTAGGTTAGTTAGTAGTAGGAATAGTAGTGTAGATTCCAGACGTAATATCAGTCCCGAAATTGAGCCCGAGATGGCTGATTTTGACACTATACTTAAAGCCCTCCGCTTAGTTCCCGATTTTGATGGGAATCCGAATGTACTCACCAGGTTCATTAAATTGTGTGACCAGTTAGCACTTCAGTTCATTCAGGAGGGGCAACCGGATATAAATCAGTTAGCGCTTTTAAATGGCATATTGAATAAAGTTACGGGGCCCGCCGCCCGTCTGATCAATGCTAACGGTGTACCTAATGATTGGGTAGGCATACGTAGCGCTCTCATTAATAACTTTGCCGACCAGCGAGATGAGACTGCTCTCTACAACGATTTGGCTTTACTTACACAAGGTCACGGGACGCCGCAGGAATTTTACGAGCGTTGCCAGAATCTTTTCAGCACCGTCATGACATACGTTTCATTGCACGATACCCTAGAATCAACTATTGCGGCCAAACGCGACTTATATCGTAAACTGACTTTGCAGGCCTATCTCCGCGGTTTGAAAGATCCTTTAGGTGCACGTATTAGGTGTATGAGACCTGAGACTATTGAGAAGGCTCTAGAGTTTGTGCATGAGGAGTCTAACACCATGTATTTGCAGAGCAGAAATGACAACTTGCCGGATAAGAAAACCTCGGCTCGAATGCCACCTAATCAACATAACGAATTCAATAATAAAATGCCAGTTCATCCGAATAATATGCTTGTTCCGTTAAGACCTAATGCTTTTAACATGCCCGGTCCGTTCAGACCGCAGGGACCGCAATTTATGTTACGGCCTTTGCCGTCTCAGAATCAATTTAGAATGCCGTTTAATCCATCTAACATGCAACCACGTGGCCCGACCCGTACGCAACAAATATTTGGCGCACCACCGCATAATAACAATCAGGGCGGTTCTGGATTCAGAATGCCCCCAGGGAATTCCTATCCGCCGAATAACGGCCCCAGGCCGATGAGCGGCGTTAGCCACTTTGTGTCTAGGCCCATGCCTGCTACTAACAGATGGAATTGGGCACTGCAAGGCAATCCACCACCTTCCAACTATATTAAAACCCGCGATGTTAATGTGAACGAATGTTCAGACTATGGGCAGGATTATTATTACCCCGACTTATCTGACTACTATTACATTGACCCCTATAACTATGGCGACTACAGCAATGATGACTTTTATTTCAACGATTGTACATACGACCATGTCACGCCGCAACAGACTGACGGGACTAACGACAAGGACAAACTAGGTACTGCGGACCAACAGCAACCCTCAACCAGTCAGGATTTTCAGAAAGCTCCGAAGTCAAACAGCTTAGGATAGAACTAAATCTGCAAACCCAAAGGCAATTACCGTACGTCCGTATCCATAACCCCGCACTTAACTTTCTAATAGATACCGGTGCAAACCAATCATTCATCAGCCCGGAAGCAGTCCAGAATTATTTCCCGAACATACCTCTTAACTACGATCCATTCGAGGTTACTAACGTTCATGCCACAAGCAGGAACGACTACTCTATCAACTTACCCTGCTTTCCCGAATTTGGTGACAAAGAACCAATTAAATTATTCATATACAGATTCCACGATCGTTTTGATGGTCTGATTGGAATGGATTTACTTACCAAGTGGGAAGCTAAATTAGACTTGAAAGATCTTACACTAATAACTAAGTTCGCAATTAATCCCATTCAAATTTATAACTCTCGAAACCTAAATCTGTACGAGGAAATCGTACCAGCGGAAAGTTCTAAATTAATACGGTTACCCATTAATGCACCGGATGGTGAGGTTTTTGTAGAGGAACAGATTATTTGCAATTGCATTATATCCGAATGCCTGACCACCGTTTCTAATAGCCGCGGTATGGTTGAAGTAACTAACCCAACCAACAACGATTTAATATTTTCACTGGACCAGGCTACTCAGGCAACGATATTCAATGTTGAAGCCACAGAACAAATGTCACCTCGCGCTAAAGATGTTACATCCCGGATACGCACCGAGCACTTAAATGAGGAGGAAAAGGCAAACTTATTAGCACTATGTTCAAAGTACGCCGACGTCTTCTACATTGAAGGCGAGGCATTAACCTTCACTAACAAAATAAAGCACAGTATTAAAACTACGGACGAGATTCCGACCTACACTAAAAGTTATAGGTATCCGTTTATACACCGTCAAGAAGTTAGTGATCAAATAGGGAAAATGTTGGATCAGGGAATAATTAGGCCGTCTGAATCTGCATGGAGCTCACCGATTTGGGTCGTCCCAAAGAAGGTTGACGCCTCTGGAAAACAAAAATGGCGTCTAGTCGTTGACTTTCGGAAGCTAAATGAAAAAACGATTGATGACAAATACCCTATCCCGAATATTACAGACGTACTGGACAAACTTGGCAAATGCCAATATTTCAGCACCCTCGACCTAGCATCTGGATTTTACCAGGTTGAGATGAACCCTAGCGACATCCCCAAGACCGCCTTCAATGTCGAACATGGGCACTTCGAATTTTTGAGAATGCCCATGGGACTTAAAAATTCCCCTTCCACGTTCCAACGAGTAATGGATAACGTACTCAGAGGACTCCAAAACGTTATATGTCTGGTATATTTGGATGACATAATTATATTCAGCACCTCTCTCCAGGAACACATGAACAACTTGGAGAAGGTGTTCCAAAGATTAAGAGAATCTAACTTCAAAATTCAGTTAGATAAATCAGAGTTCCTAAAACTCGAGACCGCATACCTAGGTCATATCATCAGTACCGAAGGAATAAAGCCTAACCCAGACAAAATCAAAGCTATTCAAAATTATCCCATACCTAGAACACCTAAAGAAATTAAACAGTTTCTCGGACTCCTCGGTTACGACCGAAAATTCATTCCAGACTTTTCCCGTATTACCAAACCCCTGACACAATGCTTAAAGAAAGGAAAGAAAGTAACCTTAGATTCAGATTATATTAACTGTTTCGAGAAATGTAAGACTCTACTGACCAACGACCCTATCCTTAAATATCCCGACTTTGACAAAGAGTTCATCTTAACCACAGACGCATCCAATTTTGCAATCGGTGCGGTACTCTCACAAGGACCTATTGGCTCGGACAAACCCGTAGCTTTCGCTTCACGGACACTTAATGAAAGTGAAGTGAATTACAGCACAATAGAAAAGGAATTACTAGCGATTGTATGGGCGACAAAATATTTTCGGCCTTACCTTTTTGGACGCAAGTTCAAAATAGTAACAGACCACAAACCATTACAATGGGTCATGAGCCTCAAGGAACCAAACTCACGGTTAACCAGGTGGCGGTTAAAGTTAAGTGAATACGATTTTACCGTCATCTACAAAAAAGGCAAATATAACACCAATGCCGATGCCCTCTCTCGTGTTGAGATCTACAACGAAGAGGTTAGTTCGATGATTGCAAACGCAACTGACAGACCACCATCCCTTGCTAACTCCAACACCCTGACGGCACATACCTGTGAAGAAAACCCTATACTCGAAATACCCATTACCGACGAACCACTAAACAAATTCCACCGACAGCTGTGCTTGACCGTTGTAGGTGACTTTAAAAAACGGCCTACGGCAACGAAGCCATTTGACACCCACACTCGAACATCCGTTCAGCTATCTGAATCTAACCTAGAAGAGGATCTGGTTAACGCCATTAAGGAATACGTCAATCCTAAAATCAAAACTGCCCTGTTGATAAATCCACCCCTTGCAATGTACAACATAATCCCTTTGTTACAGAAATATTTTAAAAGTTCATCTATGAAATTGGTATTGGCAAAAAAGGAACTTGAAAACGTAAAAGAATACCTGAGGCAACAGGAAATAATTCGTCACTACCACGAAGGCAAAACTAACCACCGTGGCATTAACGAGTGCTTCCTAGCTTTATCTGTTAAATATTATTGGCCTAAGATGCGAGAACACATAACCAAATTCATAAATGACTGCACAGTATGTGGGCAAGCAAAGTACGAAAGGAGCCCCATAAAGCAAAAGTTCAATATAGCACCGCCTGCCACCAGGCCGTTCGAAATAGTACACATGGATAGCTTCTCAGCACAGAACGAAAAATATGTAACATTCATAGACGCCTTCTCAAAGTATGGTCAAGCTTACCTCCTTCGAGACGGGACTGCAGTCAGTGTCATACAGGCTTTACTAACTTTCAGCACGCATCATGGCCTACCACTAACCATTATTACAGATCAAGGGACCGAGTTCACCAACCAGATGTTCTCCGAGTTCTGCAAGCTGCATAAAATAATTCATCACCAAACATTGGCATATTCACCAAACGCTAACGGTAACATCGAACGCTTCCACTCCACTATATTGGAACATCTTCGTATTTTGAAACTAAAATACAAGGATGAGCCAGTCGTACACCTGATGCCATATGCTATCATAGCGTACAATAGTTCGATCCATTCCTTCACACGATGTAAACCATACGACCTTATACTAGGACACACTGACCCACGAGACCCGATTGACATAGATCTGACCGGACACTTACTACAACAATATACCGAAACACATAGAGAACGCATGCAAAAAGTATATGAACTAATCAATGAAACGTCTCTCGCTAATCGAACAGCGCTTATAGAGAGTCGTAATAAAACCCGTGAGGATGAGGTCGACTATGAGCCCGACCAGCAAATATTCATTAGTAATCCCTCTGCAAGTAGATCTAAACTAGCACCCAGATATAACCAGGACACAGTCCTAGCTAACTTACCTATCCATATTTACACTTCCAAGAAAAAGGGACCTATAGCTAAATCTAGACTAAAGCGTGTCCCTAAAACTGCGAAATTGTTGCAGGATACCCCTGATGCTGACGTTTAGCCTAACATGGGCGCAGGAGATTAATCTAGAACGACTTGAGAATGGACCTGGACTACTGCCCTTCAAACTAGGGCCCATGAAACTCATCACTCATTATCATACATTCCTTCAAACCATAGAACTAACAGACATAGACAGCAACATTAACGAGATACGAATTCAACTTACTAAAGCCACAAACAGACTAGACAATTACACTAGCACTTTATATGAGTTTCAAATAGATAGTTTGAACGCGAAATTAAATAAAGCCTCATCCCACCTACAAAGCCTAAAGCCCAATCGATTCAAGAGAGGTCTAGTAGATAGTCTCGGATCCGTAATTAAGAGTATTACAGGAAACCTAGATCACACAGATGCCATTAAATATGATAACGCCCTTAAAGCCCTCAATGATAACCAGCAACAAATTGCTATTGAGCAAAATCATCATATAAGTCTGAGCAAAGGTTTGATGAGCGAGCATACAAAAATCATTACGAAACTAATAGAGAATCAAGTACAGTTAAATGAAAGTCTGCATATTTTACTTGACGCCGATAAGTATAAACAACACAATCTTATAAAATTTGCAAAGTTTTCGCAAGTACTACAAATAATTAGCAATAACGTAGATAGTTTATTAAGCGAATTAAGTAGGTTAGAGAACGCGATAGCATTTTCCGGTCAACTGCATACTCATCATTCCATGTTAGGGACAGAAATACTAAGCGATATGATACGCAAACTAAGTGCGCTTTATAACAAAGACCAATTACTGGAATTAGAAATCAGAGAATATTATGACATCATTAAACCATTAGCTTATTATCGTGGAACTCAGATAGTTTTCGCATTTAAATTTCCCATAACCTCTCCACTAAAATTCCTGTTGTATAAACTAGTAATTGTACCAAATAAAAATAAGCAAGCCATCATCCCGTCCTACCCGTTCCTAGCAATCACTGGAAACATTCATGCGTACATAGAGGCAGAATGCCCGAAGCTAACTTCAGAGTATCTCTGCGAAGAAAAACTCAACCACCAAATGAGGACCCATCCAGACTGCATTTGCGACATCATTGGAGGTGAAACACCGCACAAAACATGCAACACGGTTACTATTAGCCTGACGAAGCCCGCAATGGAAAAGTTGGATGACCGCCGCTACGCCGTCGTGTTCCCGAAACCAACACAAGTCCAGCTAATCTGCGAACAAGAAGAATCTATAACCTTAGCCGGAAGCTTCCTAGCCACTATTCCCCATAATTGCAAGCTGCGAACAGACGAATTCACCATCGTCAACCTTAACGACCACATCAGAGGACAACCCATGAAGATAAGCAACGTGCCAGATAACATCGAAGGATCAACCATGCCACCCCTTCAAATTAGTGCTATTAACCTAAAGAAGCTGCACGATATTCAAGACAGAATAGACTCACAGAAGACAATCCACATTGAACCAACCTCAACTATTTACCATACGACAATCCCATTTTATGGTACACTAATTGCTTCATTCATACTGGGAGCAATACTATTATACAGAATCCGTATCCGCATGGCACATAAGAAGAAGCAGATGACAACTCGAGATGAACCCACGTACGCCGAACCTGAAACATCTGAAACCCGCCAGAACCAGCCAGCATCTCAAGATCAATCTAAACTCTCGACGATATTTCATCTCAAAATTTGAAATAGTCGTCGATCTGAGGGGGGAGGTGTTACGCGCATCACTAGTTAGGAAAGCGCTGACACAAAGGCACGAGGCACGCCGCGTGTGTCGTCATCGTCATCGTCGACCTAGTTGCTGCTAAGGGCGAAACTGCTGACACAGGACACGAGGCCCGAAGACACCGTCTACGTGACCGAGCCCGCGCACTTCGTATCCAACATCGATCGGGTCAATTTGATTCTTTTGAATTCCATTTAATTGTAATTTTTCTATTAAAATAAATTAGTTAATAATTAATTCGGTTTTTTTTGAGTCCTCCGGCAGTAGCCTACGTAATTGGTGTACAATAAAGTATATATAAATAAATAAATAAATAAATACACTTATAGCGCTTCAAAGTTTTGGCGCGTGGGCAAACTCGGAACTGAGACCGCCATCTTGTTTTTAATGCATTTCAAGTGACATTTCACAAAACAATTGCAAAAATATTTACCAATAGCGCCCCCCTGTCAACGTCATTCGGGCGCCGAAAGATCCTTGCAGTAGTGATTCTCTTTCAATACGAAGTGACATTGTCAAGTGTCTTCATTTTGAGGGTTCCGCACATACCCGAAGGGTGACAAACAGATCCTTATTAAACCTCCTCTGTTCGTCTGTCTGTCAGCGGGCTGTATCCCATGAACCGTAATAGGTAGACAGTTGAAAGACAGTTGAATTCACAGATTGTGTATTTTTATTGCCACTATAACAACAAATACTAAAACTAAAATAAAACAAAAAAATAAACGGGGTGAGACAAGAAACGTGTTTCTTTCGGCGTTTTTTGCTATTGCGTACGGTGGTGCGGAACCCGTGTTCGTGTGCGTCCGTCTCGCACTTGGCCGGTATTTAGCATCGCTTGACATCACACCGTAGAATTATTTCTACAATTTGCCATTTTGTCTTGCGATGGATAAGCTACGAGTGGATAAGTTATTATTAACAGATTTTTTGAGACCCATGCAGGTCAATAAATACCATAATCCTTACGCCAGTAATCCCCGAAAGTTTAGGCAGAGGTGTACTTATTGTACAGTACATTTCACCAGTAAAGGCTTTTACAGTCCAGCGCGTCTTGTCGCGCGACGCGATACGAACAATACTATTTCTAAGAAAACTTTACGGTATAACAATAACCGGTGTCGCGTCGCACGACAAGTCGCGGTGGTCTGCACAAAGCTTTATGTTTAAGTCCCATGTTATAGGGGGCGAGCCTATTGCCATCAACCGGGGACAAATCGACTCCGGGCTGCTACGGAGATGGAAAAACCCAATGCAGGTCAATGTCCTACTTAATTACAGTTGGCCGTTAGCACTATATGAGTATTATGCATAGAAATGAATATTCAAATTAAAACTAATATCGATAAAACAAAATGCAGTAACAGACTTTCTACGCCAGTCATTAACCATAATATTTTCACACAAACCAGCCACCCACCGCCTATATAGCCACCCTTTCTGGGGGGTGTAGGCAAATTATATTGGCCCCCATTGATCCAAGGGTGCCGTGTGCCATGGCAAACTATTTGGTAATTGGGTGATCATGACTGGCCAGAATGATGGCTTTGTCAGTAACCTTTATAACAGACAAATGACGCACTTTCGGTTAGTCTTTTTTAGGGTATATTGGTGCTCGTGGATAAGTAATAACAGCGGCATGGGTCGATCCATCAGGTTAGGCTACGCTTGACGGGGTTGGTCTGTGGATGGGTGACCATCTTTACATACCGAGACTCCTCCATCCCTGCTGTCATTCGTGGATCTTTGACAGAAATTACGGGTCGTCAGAAGCCCGAAAGTCTGACACCAGTCTTACCAAGGGGTATCGTATTATCCAGTTACTGGGTTGTGGAGGTCAGATAGGCAGTCGCTCCATGTCTTCTTCTTCTTTCCGTATGGTTAGTGACTAACCTGGTGTCAGAGTTTTAAAGCCGCCCATGAGGCTCTGACTTGGATTCACATGTTGTCGAGAAATATCTCTCAAGCATCTCTGCTCCGTGTCAAATACTGGTATTCAGCTGCATCCGGTTAGACTGGAAGCCAACCCCAATAAAGTTGGGAAAAGGCTAGGCAGATTGGATTGGCGTGGTGTTAGCTGACATATGGCAAATAATTAAATATTTTGTGTTTCGTAATGTTATATATTGCATACTATTTGTATAGAATTATATTCTGGTAACTTAATAGACAGCTGTGCTGCTGGGGAGTTTGTCGCGCCACTTCTCCTTCCTAGCTAAAGCACTAGGAAGTGGTGAAGGGCGGGCGTTTTGGAGGACTGTCTTATGTAATTTTGACGTTCGAAAAGTGCTGATTCTCAGCCTAGTTTGAATAAAGGACTTTTGATTTTTATTTAGGTATTTCGAAGCGGTGTTGAAAAGTTGGTTTTTCGCTTCAATTTCTTTTGTAAAGTAAAATTGGAGATTGTAGTGGTTTTAGACGTTTGTTAGTTTGCTAAAACTGAACAAAATCTAAGTTGAAATAAATTACGAATTATTTTTAACAATATACCTACATATAATTCTGAAATGTTTTTATACTTAGTAACCTTAGTAGTAGATTCAGGGATTTCCTTAACCCTTTGGAAAAAAAAAAAGGTATCCCTTTGCGAAAATTAAGCTTTAAGGTGCTAATTTTTGTTAGAGTCAAGTGTCCCAACCACTTCTGGCAGGCGAACAGAAATGGTTGGTTTTGAATATATTGTGAAGAAATTCGCGGTAGTAGTATATAAAACGAAATTATAAGGCAGTGCAGTTTTTGCAGTTGCAAAAACATTTCCCCCATACAATCCGAACATGTCTGTTTCAACTACAATGTTAAGTTTGTTCTTGGGATAAGTTCATCCCAACTACGGATCCCTTCATATTGTGCGTGGTCCGACATGCACTTGGCCGGTTTAAGGTGCTGGCCACAGATATAAATCTAACTAGATAACGCAAGTCCCTTCATCTGTATGAAAACCAAGCGTGCCACTTTTTCACACCCAATTTAAAAACAAAAAACATTTCCAATGCCTCGGCCAACTTTTTTATACAGTCTTTACAGTTCAATATGGCATAAAAAGGATTTTTCTAGAGTCGGTGGATTTCCGGTGCCGATAATGCTAAATGTAAAACTCAGATTACGGTCATTGATCGTAATTTTACTCCGTTTTTTGACACGCGAAGTACATACGATAGTGCTAGCTCTACTCAGTTCGCCGGGTGGGACACATGCTTTAGGATAAAGTTTCTGAGAAGCAAATCAATTCAACCTAACGTCAGATCTCATGTCAATTCTACGTGTCAATTTGTATCTGATTGATTCTTAGTAACTTGGTCAGTCAATCACAGCAGCTAACTTGATATTCGACAGCGAATTCAATTAATTAGGCCTCCAGTTACTTCGCTGGTTGTACAAAATATCGGGAAAATTGTTTTTTATTATTCGAAAGGATATGTAGGCAGATGAAAACTCGAAACATTATATTGACAGATTTTTATGCTCCCAAAGTGATATCAGATATTTTTGATCACAACAATTCTTCTGAATTTAACTGAGTACCTAGGCAGATATTTATAACGCAAGCAAGAAATGTGCAGACGGAATTAATCCCATAGGCACTTTCTACCAGTCATTTGCTGTCTTGACGATAGATATTAACGAATGAATCATGAAATCAGATATTATTGCACCGCTATCGCCACTTATTTATTTATATATACTTTATTGTACACCAGATAATACATTACAAAAAGAAAAAGTAATACACTACAAAATATACAATGGGCGGCCTTATCGCTTACTACGATCTCTTCCAGGCAACCTAGTAATGGACAGTGATTTTCTGGACATAAAATGGGGCTGTCTTGGGTGCAAATAAAAAGTTTAAAAGTACTACTATAATAGATACACAGATAAATGCTATATAATAGATACATAGATACATACGAGTACATACTAACTATAAGCAACGAAAATAAATGACCCTTCGACGTGTTCTGTATTTCTCGCATCCAGCGGATTCCTGGAGCCTTCACAAGGTCATCGGTCCATCTTGTGGGAGGCCATTCAACGCTACGTCTTCCGGTACGCGGTCGCCACTCCAGAACTTTTCGGCCCCATCGGCCATCTGTTTTGCGAGCAACGTGCCTGGACATAATTATACCAAAACTAAAACAAAACAAACGCAATACATTTATCGCCTGAACAAACAGTCATGCATACATTACTGGTTCCCCAAATAGCACATATTTGTCAGCCCCACAGAGCGTGAAATGTAATGTGCCTAAAGTTAATAATGTGTATCACGGTGTATCAAATAGATGGCAAATTATCTAGGTGTTGGCAGTGTTGATAATATTTAAGAGATTTTTTGGGGCAGCGACGTTGAAATATTGAATTAATTTTTTGTAAAACTGTTTTCAGACCAGCGCGATTTGTCGCGCGACGCGACACTGGTTATTGTTATACCGTGAAGTTTTGTATGGTTCGTGTCGCGTCGCGCGACAAATCGCGCTGGTCTGAAAACAGTTTTACAAAAAAATAATTCAATATTTCAACGTCGCTGCCCCAAAAAATCTCGAAAAATCCACGAAATAGAGAAAAATTCACAGAAAATGTATGGAGATCGATTTAAGGAGAAAACTATAGTTTTCTCCTTAAATCGATCTCCATACATTTTAAAGAGTCTGCTAATTTAAGTAATTTCTGGCAAACAAGAAATTACACTATCCTTCATTTGAAATAAAATTAGTTTAAATAAACCTTTTTACAGTCCATTCAACCGATTTTCACTTCTATAGCGTTGGTGGCATGACAAATAGCAGGTGCAGTAAACAGTTTGCTATTGTACTTTTTTGCTTTTTAATGCCTACAGTATAGAAGTCAAAATCGGTTGAACGGACAGTAAAAAAGGTTTATTTAAATGTCAAATTTTATTTCAAATCGGAGCTCTAACGTGTATATTTTTTTTTAAATTTTTTCTTTTATATATTTTAATTAAACGAAATACTGTTTTTTTTTTTTTAATTCTGCTCCTCAATTTTTTTTTCATAGTCGACAAATTTTAAGGAATGTTTATGTGTATAAGACGTTAATATAAAACTAACAAAATAAAGAAATAAGGGATATTTTTTCAAGCTGCAAACGCCTTGCGCGCGGGGACGGGTCGCTTACTTTTATATATTTTAAAGAAACTCTTCACAACTGCCACAAAGACTTCTGACTTGTAAAACTGTAGAAACCTGATCTTTTTCACCCTTCCTAAGGCCATTAACGTCACCTCCAAGTACTCGAGTTTGAGTAATTACGGCCAGAACAACTCATTGTTTTAATAAATACAGCGATGTTGCGATTAATAAACAAAGGACGATCAAATTCTTCCAGGAAAACTTTCGGGGAAAAATTCTTTTGAAAATTTTCCTGTGGTTTTATCGCAAAGGATTAAATTATGAAGGTACAGTCAGGGAAATGAAATGTTAAGCAAATTGTAGGATAAAAAATGAAGTTATCCGACATTGCTTGCCGAATAAGCAAGCTGAAGTGGCAGTGGGCTGGCCATGTTTGTTGAAGGACCGATGGCCGGTGGAGCAGACGTGTCCTGGAGTGGAGACCGTGTATCGGCAAGCGTAGTGTGGGACGCCCCCCAGCTAGATGGAAAGACGACCTTAAAAATGTGGCTGGAACACACTGGATGCGGAAGGGGGAGGACAGGGTATTCTGGCGCAGCCTGGGAGTGGCCTATGTCCAGCAGTGGACTGCGATAGGATGAGTCGATTGAAACAAATTGACACCCTATATATGTCAATATGTTGTGTTATAGACATTTCAAACAACTGTCACAGAATGACAGCTGTGATTTGAATATTCGGACAATTTATGTCGGTAGTCAATTGGCTTAACATTTAACTACCTTGAATTTACCCAGAAGGGTTCAATTATGTAGCAGTTTTTTATGGATTGTCGTTTGAATCGGTTCTTGATTGGAAGGTTTTGAAGAACGTTTGACCTGGGTGTTTAACAATGGGGGTTTGGTACCGCCATTGGCTTACAATAGGTATTTTATACGAGGCTGTGCGAAGGACGGTTTAGTATTGGTTTGAATTCCGAAAATTGTGTTAGCCATCAGTTACCTGTTATTTCGTAAAAATAAATCTTTTTGCTTTTGAATAATGCCGACAGATTACTAAATTTGATTATTTTTTAGGTTATTTAGCTATAAAATTAATGTCATTCAAAATGTTGGCAATAATAGAGTTGGAAAAATAAAATGATGCAAGTAAAAACATTTTCATTCTTCTAGGAACTTCATATCTATACGCTGTAAGGACTATTTCTGCTTGCAGCGCTCTTCGGCTATAGAACCGGGGCGGTAACAGATGTGGACATCGTATTCACGGGATTTTGATTTCAAACTGCTTAGACATGAAGTTTTTCTTCACTTCTTCGATAGTACATCATCGTTTGACACTCTCATGACTCTTCACTGAATGTCACCTGCTACGATCCTTACATAGGCCTTTTGTTTCGTTTACGTTCATACATCTGAGGGCCTAGTGTGAGTTTAATTTAACCATCTCAACTTTACGCACCGACCACGTTCAGCGCTGCGATTGGCCCTTCACTGGTGAAGGCCGGCCGGCTGCCAATCAGAGCGCCGAACGCAGTCGAGGCGTAAGGTCGAGATGGTTAAATGAAACTCACACTAGGCCCTCATGTCGTAAACGCACGCCACGCGAGTACTACGCACCTGACCTTTCTGAAGAACATGGGGTCCCGGCGTTTCCACTGTCATCAACCTTGAATGTCTTATATTGAACTGGTATGAGAACACTCTCTTATCAGTTCAACATATCACAGGTATGAACCTCCCATAGGTACCTACCTGTGTCATGTTGAACTGCCATGAGAGTGTGTACATACCCTGAAACGAACTATGATTCTACTATAATATATTATATATATTTTACTATAGCTTTATTACAACTGCAATTAAAACTATTGGCCAACATTTGTCTATAGTGATCAACAAAATATAAAATCTGCAACCAGTTTTGTAGTTAGCTCGTTACGAAGTAGAAACGGTTAAAACTTCGCTAAAGTTTGGCTCCGTTTTAAAGAGAAGCCCAATTCTGGCCGGATGGAGTGACTCGCCGGAATAGGGAACGGCTCTATTAAGTGATGAGCCATTTAACGTGAGCAAGCCTGAAAATATGGTTATCATTGTTTGGAGTTTTGAAAGTGTTTTGGCATGGAATCTTGCAGTCTTTATGGATGATTTTTGGGTGCAATTTAAATAAAACAAGAATATTTCAAACTCAAACTCAAAGCGTTTATTTCAAATAAACCAATTACAGGCACTTTTGAATTGTCAAGGGGTCGGTCAGTCAGAAAAATGAAGCTAGTTGCCCATTCCAAAGAGTAATAGGTACCTATGGAGAAGAACGGGCAGGAAACTCCACGGACAATCTTTTAAATCAAAATATGGTTACAAAATATTGCTTACAAAGTAAACATGTGAGAACGATGCAGAACGTTAAAAGCGTCCGTAATAAATAAATAAAAAACAAATAAAAAATAAAATAAAATTAAACAGCCCGGGAACTAGAATTTTTTCGAGGCGGGGCAAAACCTGCCGCCTGCCGCCCCCCTCCAATCCTTTTTGTTTCCTAAAGAATCCAGTTTTTATATATAAACATATTAATCAAAATTGATCGAAAATGCGCCAATCCAACAGGGGCGCTAAAACTGTGGTAAAAATTGAAGGAAATCGTATCGCCTTTGCATCATCACGTCAACGCCGGCTGTCGCTGAAAACCAGCGCTGGGGCTCAGTCTCGCATAAGGTCGCAGCATTATACTGAGCGATGGCCGTTTTGCGTGGATGTGACGCATATTTTCCCCCAAATGTTGTTCTTTCTTTGTGTCTTGTTTGCCGCAAATAAAGCTATTTCCTTTCTTTTGTTTCATTCATTAATGAATTCTACGTTAACAATCCTCTGCCGAAAGATTACAAGTTTAAATTTATGACAACACACTGAATCCCTTTATAGCCAAGCGAGCTTACAACACAATTCTCGATCCTTCATATAAAACGACCCTAGAACTAAAAGAATTACTACTACTACATAAAACCTAACATTTAAGACCTGACCCGCCGTCTCCAGATGGAAGTCCGGTGATAAATCTCCTCGCAACGGAAATTAAAATGATGCTTTACTGCCAACAGATTAGGGTGTAATTTAGATTGAAGACAGTATTTTGTTGATGCCTGTTTGTGATAGAGGGTATTAGTGTTTGGGTTGATGAGATTAAATGTGAGTATTATGTACTTAGGAGATAAAGTCGTGATGGTCAAGAGGTTTAAGAACCTGCTTGTTTATTATCAGTTTGACCTTTAGTTTCGCTTCATTCATATATTTTAAAACTCTGTAGGGTTAACCCGCCATTTGTGACGATGTCACCCCGAGCCTGGTGACGTAGACGCACGTCTTGGAGTTTCAGCGCTAGCCCGGTGCGTGAGACCGGCTATCTTATTACGCAACACATTTTCGTAAACGATAACGGCTAATCTGTTTCATTTTGACAGCTCAACAACAATCATTGCGTCATTCGAAGAGTAGAGCAGACGAATTTCTAAACCTAAGAAGCAATGGATTGGCAATTCTTGCATTCCTGAGGAGTTCTCTTTGAGGAGGAACCTTTTTTTGAATGTTGCGTATTTGTAGAGTATTTGTTCACGAATGTACATAAAAGAAGGGATAGCCGCCTGTGGATTTCAAGGTCATTGTAAATAAATAATGAAGGGTTCCAGTGTCTCTCCCATACCGTATTCATGGGTTGTCATTAAAAACCGTATTTTCGGCATGGTAACAAGGAGCGTCCTTTTATATTATATAAGGTAGGTACTATCCGGATAGTTATATCCGGCAGTACCCGGTTTGGTAAAAAAATTAGGGTGTGTGTTTATGACCATAGAAGTGAAAACTTACGAATCCAGCCGAGTACACGCGATTCAGCGTCACTGACCGATTGGAACCGAATATAAGCAATTCAGCGTCACTGACCGACTAAAGCCAAGTATAGTATTTTAGTTATAATGCGTTATGATAATTTTTAAGCTATTGCATAGCTTCTATCGCGGGCCTTAAGCGTGGAGACCGAATCCAGAAATTCCGTAACGAAAATAATCTAACGAGAGTGTTGTATTGAAAATTATGTTTAACTGTTAGACAACAAAGTTCAAATTTACTTAGACGAATGATCCTTGACTATTAATAGTTAAATTAAAACCTTTTTGTTAGTTTGATGTTCCCATTACGTTGTGTCAAGTTTTAAAAACTATAAATATGAATAACAGTTCCTGTCAATGTCACCATTGCTATTTCTTGTATTCGGGTTAATATTTTACAATTGCATAAGTTGATAAAAAATGCTATGCAATAGCTTTACCGCGGCAGTCCCCGAGTACCACACGTCTTTTCTTTGTTCCTCTCAAACAGAGCACCTGCCATCAAATCTCTTCACCACCCTTGGTTGACTGATGAGAATGCCTAAGGCATTAAGTCCGCCTTTGTACCTTTTTTGAGTGCGAAAAGTTTAAATAAATAAATAAGTATAGGGAATTCATCGTCACCGACCGACTAGAGCCGAGTTTACGCGACTCAGCGACACGGACCGACCGGAGTCGAGTATACCCGAGTCGGCGTCACTGACACGGGCGTGACGGTTTTCGGAATCAAATATTCGAAGACATGTGACATCTACCAACCCACACTGGGCCCGCGTGGTGGATTACGGACCACTCTTTCCCACAGAGAGGAGGCCTGTGTCCCAGCAGTGGGAACATTATAGACTGATTATGCTAACCTAGTGTATGTAGGTCATTATCATTCGGTTGCCCTTATTTCAATGTATTTAAGGTCTACCTAGCATATCTTCATCTTCCATACTTCTCTTTTAGTCGTTATATCAGTAATCACCCCCTTTCCAGCCATATCATCTTTCACATAGTCCAATTATCGTTTTTTGGTCTTCTCCTACTCTTATAGCCATATATATTTATACTCAAAACTTTCCTCACCACATTTTCCTCATTCCTCTGCATCACATGCCCATACCATGATAACCGATTTCCACACACCTTTTCAGTTACCGGTGCCACTTTCAGACTGCCTCTTTTGTATTCATTTGTTTGTATATTCGCGTAACGCAATAGAAAATAATTTACCAAAAATTTGTACGTGTCGTATCATAGCTGACATATTTCACGAGAAGTTAAACATGACTAAAATACCGATCACCTCGCAACTTTATACATTCTCTGCGAAGGTACTACAAAGTTACACAGAGACGCCGTAGACACTAGAAAGTGCCAACAAACTTACGATAGCGAAATAATGTAGTGAACTATATCTTATTCCTCCGCATTACATGACCATACTATGACAACTGCTTTCCAAGCTAGCTTGTGTATGACGTTATTTTCAGTCTATTTCTGCTTTTATTTGAAAGGTACCAATATCTTCAGTTAAACTCAGTCGGTACCCAATAGAATCGATAAATCGTTGACCCTCGATCTTTGAAGGCCTGTCATCAAGTTCCGATCGACTATCAAATGTTATGTTATCGTTGACCGGAATATAATCAATCAAATCACTTGACTTTTAGTACCTCACAGAGCTCTTTGTGGATATCCTTTCTGGGGAAGTACTAGGTACTACCATTTTCAGTCTATTTTTGCCGCCAAAAAGCGGTGCTGTGATCCCGATTGAAGGTTGTCAGAAGTTATTCACTCTCTAATCATAATCTCTAGACACAGTTTCCTGCAAATTTTTTACATTCAATTTGCACTTTTTTTATGTGTAGGGGCATGTGCTTTACCTGTGGACGTTTTCCAGAATGTGACACAAAAGTATTTTTTTTAAATAAACCCTTTATTTGTATTAAAAACTTATTTATTTAACGGTTGAATTACTAATTAACTCTTAAAAAAAAACAGTTTCTAATGCGATGTCTATCATAATCGCTGTGAAAATTAAAGATTAAAAAATAAACTTATTTTGTCTATAGGTACAACATACAAATGTACCTATGGACTGCACAAATGTACTTGTGGACGGAAATGTACCTCTGGACAATCAATAAACATTATTACAAGAATATTTAAAATTAACATCAATAAACTTTAAAAAAAAAATAAGAACTCTTAACTAAATAGGAACTAGCAGTCTAATATAGATTTTTGGAATTATAGCAATATTCACTATATAAATCTTTGGCAGAATCTGTACTATCATCAGAGTCATCATCTAATTTGTAACACCTCAGACAAACAAAGTTACACTCATCATCAGAGTCGAAATTATCCTTGTGAGATTTTGGTACACATTTTTGGTGATACCGTCCTTCACATAATGAACAGGTAAGCATCTTTTTCTTATCTTCATATTTTCTACACGCTACACACATAGTCCATAGGTACATCCGATACCCCGTCCACAGGTACAAATATTAAGATATGACCGTTAAGTATTTGAAACTTTTCAAAGAATATCAATAGGATTGCGAAAAGGTACTTAAAGCAATAAAAAACCACTACGTTCTGTAATACACCTACATTCTCACTTCTAGATTGAGTTATCTAACTGAATAATACCTTGAAAATTAACATAAAAACTTACTTTTTGTAGTAAAAATCTTCAACAGCACACCACAACGAACTTAGACCAGATAGCACAATGGCAGTTAGTCAGTGTTGCCATTCGTTAAAAATAGTTTACGGATGCGTTCAAGCTATGAATATAGGTCTTTTATTCATTGAAATATTGTTAGTGTCCATAGGTAAAGCCGTCCATAGGTAAAGCACATGCCCCTAATATTTTTCATTTTTTCCTCTCGTTTTTCTGCGATCAAAAATCTAGATCTAAAAAGATCTAAATAATCAGATCTGTGGGAGTAATTTCGTGAAAAGGGACGGAAGTGTGTCACAGAAAGCCGCGGAAGCGTGCGCTATTTGAAAGCACTACAACCAATTATAGGACTTTTGTTTTAATATGAAACGAAATGATCATTTAGTATAACACACTGAGTTTAATATAAGATATTAGGTTAATATAAATTGACGCGAGTGACGCGGTTAGCGGTTATGACCGGCTGTGTGTGGTAACGTGTTTGAACTGTCTCGAACTCACAGTCACTCACAGACTGCAATGTCTTAAGTAGTTGAGTTCGCAGGGTGTGTGCATGTGTGGGTTACATACCACTACACAATGGTTTGTTTCTGGTATTTGAGGTTTTCATAGCCGGTAGTCACTTATTATAAGATGGCACCTTCGGCTCGTTTGCCACCAAAACACCAAAAAAAAAACTGTTATTCTGCTAACAAATTAACTTTACGTCATTTTTACTTTCCCTAAACCAAGGAATATCCGGTTACAACACCACCAGAAGTTTCCTTACAAAAGCATTACTTCGCTAATCGATCACCTTGCGACCTACAAAAATAAACCCGGTCCAAAGGGAGGGTTTGATGCATCGCCATCCCTGATTGAGGATATAAAAAGAGGGATAATGTCGGGGCAAATCATGATGGAATTATTTATATTCGTTCATTGTGCTGGCTGTACTGGGGACTCGGGTTTGCATGTTGATAGCGCTGTTTTGTATAAAGATGTGAGGTGTATGATCTGTTCTTAAAGTATCTATATGGTACGTAAACAATTGGATTAGACATTCCAATTTGTAGTGCCACTTACAAATTGTGTGCTTTGATTTGATTATTTTAATACATAAGCCCGAAGTTCTAATTTTATGGGCTGCGACTACAATCAATTCTATTTTTTTGTAGATTTTGACGTTTAAAAGTGGCTTTTGAGCCTATTTGAAATAAAATTATTTGATTTTGACGTTGTATGGCGACAGACTTAGATAAGATGGTGGTAGCTAGCCAGGCGGACTTAGAACAAGCCCTAACAGCAACAAAACCGAGCAGATTTGCCCCCACTGCGCATCGGACCCGGGACCTATGGGTCAGAGACTGGTCCAACCACTAAACCACAGAGGCGGTTAAACGACGGCAAGACGACGGTTTCGCCGTCGTAATGTAATTGCGTATAGGTATATGCCTTAAATAGACCACGTCCGGCGCATAGTACTGAGAAGTTATCGTTTGACACCAGGTGTGAACTACCATTTGAAAAAAATACGTGTCAAATTTTCTCTTCCGATTTTTTCCCAAATTTTCGTCGTGGAACCCAAAACCCGATTGATATTCAAGACGTTAAAAGAGCTATCACTCATCATTGCGGTTTCCACGTTTCCCGGGTTCCGTATTAAAGGTTTAGCTCACTAATCATTTTCACCTCGCTTTCAAAGTAGGTAGGTTAGGTAGGTATCCGTGTCAGGAAAAAGTGCTAAATGGCATGATTTAAACAGAATTATTTATGGATGCGGCTTGAAATTATGTGTATTTGAGATGTGAAATGTTTTGGGGAATGTGGCTGCTAACAGATGGTTCAATTCAACATCTTGATAAAATAATACCTGTACTATGGAAGACCTTAAGACCAGGGTGTGTACCGGTATTTTTGAGAACCAGTACCATTGACCTTAGTGTGATACTGGACCAGCGAACCGGTACTATATGTCGTACCTATACTATTGGTAATTCTAATCAGTATCGGTACTGTACCGGTACCAAAACCGGTATCAAACAAGTATTTCCGTAAGTTAGACAACGCAAAACAGAGTGAGAAAACAAATATAGTTAGTAAAAAATATAGTTTATAGGCATTAGAAAACTAACTTCAAGGTACGTAACGAGATTTGCGGTACGTGGCAGTTACCTGAATTTCGTACCGGTACCTACTTGTTAGGTTGAGTATCGGTACCCGTCTGGAACCGGTACCGGTCTGGAACCAGGTACACTACCTAAGTGGCCAGAACCGCTAAGTACCGGTACAGAACCTGTACTTTTGGTACCGGTTCCAAACCCTGCTTCAGACATATATGGGCAAAAGAATTATAATGATGACAGTATCCTAATATATTCTGGAATATTTAAAAAAAAAACCTATTAAACGTCATAAAAATATGTTATTGTGTTTTCATAGTCATAAATCATTGAATAACGACCTAAAGCCGCAAATAAAACCTTCATGTTATGTTTAAACCCATTAACTCGTACCAGAATAATTAAATAATTATTAAAAACGGCAATAAAATGCGCTTGAAATAATTACTATTAATTATTTAATTATGCCACAAATGCTATAAACGTTGAGTAAAGGAAATTGACTGCGTTTTTCATACTTTTTCCTATTTATATTTATAAAGTTATTAAACTTAAAGAACTCGCTTGATTTATGTGTAAAAATATGGATAAACAAGATATTAGAATTTAGAATTAGAATTTCTTTATTTTGCATAAAATATGGTACATAAAAAGGTCTTAAGTTAAGACCTTTTTATATACGAGCTAACAAAATATAAAAAGTTCCACATATTTTGCTTACTTAGACATTTCAGCATGCAAAAAAAAAATACCTTATAATAAAATGATATACAAAAACACTTCTTTTTTCATAGTTATAGTTAAAAAGGTTTAGTTTTTAATATTATTATGTACTAGCTGCGTCCCGCTGCGTGACGTTTTTTGGGCCAGGTAGTATAAAAATAAATTAAACAGTCTATAAACATCAAGTAGAGTTTATAAATATGGACAATTTTTTTAGGACTGCCACGTTTGTTTTGTGGTCGCAAGTGCTAGTACTGAGTATGAGGTCCTAGCCTAGGTTCGATGCCGAATTTCTCGTTAGCAGTCCAGAGTCTGGATTTGTGCCCGGTTGAAGGCAATAGGCTCGCCCCCATGGGACTAAAACATAGCAAAATGGCTGTACTATAGGTACACCTCTGCCCAACCCTTCGGGGACCCAAGGGGTGATGTTATGTTTGATGTTGACCATTTAAAAACCACAACCTAACTCAAATAAAGATTGACGCACATTTATCAAACTACCTAACATGGACTGGCCATTACAGTTGGCCCAGGTTTGGCCATAACGCTTGGCACAGTAACATTTTGAAGCAAAAAGAACTGGTCTAGCGGGAAATGAGAACCACGACTCTCGCTAGCGGCTATAAACCGTCGATGACCATAAAATTACTGGAGCGTACGCATTGGGTAGGAAAAAACGCGGCAAATTTCGGATGGCACGTTTTTGTCGTGGCAAACAACATAAGTAGTAAAAATAATTGTAAATTCCAATTTAAAAGTCATTTATTCTAACTAGGCTGAGAATCAGAACTTTTCGAAAGTCAAAATTACATAAGACAGTCCCTCAAAAACGCCCGCCCTTCACCACTTCCTAGTGCTTTAGTTGGAAAGAAGAAGTGGTGCAACAAACTCCCCAGCAGCAATTGATAGGCAATAATCCGAGACTGCACGTGACAAAAGAGCTGGCTCGTTCTTTGGCCAAAGGATTAGCATTGCCATTCAACGTGTCAATGCTGCGAGTCTTCTGGGCACGGTTCCGGATGACAGCGATGCGGACAAATACTTCGACGCCGAAGTGTCTTTTTGTTTTAGTTTTTATTTGTGTAGTTAGTTAGTTAGTCATTTAATTTAGTAACTAGTGTAAATAGTTAGTCGTGTTATAATTGTAAATAGTTAAGCATTTTAATGTAAATAATAAAGTGCAAATTGACTAACAACTGAAATTATCCGTATAGTCAAATCACAACTGTCATTCTTTGTCAGTTGTCTGAAATGTCTAAAACACGGTAAATTGACGTAGGGTGTCAACTTGCTGAACAATTATCAACCTATAATGTACTACAATTGCGAATCAAAGCTCGAAGATTGGTGAATTAAAAAAAAAACTGTTCCAAGAGGCAATACACATTCAGAATTGACCATTTAATTATTTTTATTGCAAACATATTTCTAAACGTACTTTTAGAAAATCTTAATCCACTTCTTGTTTTATTATTCTTTTACCAGTTTATAACATCTTAATAAGACTTCTTTCATTGGCTAAGAAATCTCATTCTATTTTTCTTTGCTTATAGCATTCGTTTTTTCTATTTATAATTTCGCATTATATTTTATAATTATTTTGTCTAAAAAACTTAAAAAATAATAATTGACTTCTCGATTGGCAAAGGAATGGAATTCAAAATCCTTGACCCGGCTGCAGCGTCACAAAAGAGAAGACTTGTCGAGTCTAATCCCAAAGGCAATATGAGCGAAATTGCCACAAAATTGATAGGTTCAAAAGGTTGGCTTCATACAACAAGCGAAATCACACGCATGCGTACAAACGCTTCACGTACAGATCTCCCAGATAAAGTGTGCGCTTCGACAAACATCGTCTGTCTTCGGAAATAAGGATGCGCGATGATGAGTTACTTACCTCCATGGATTAATTAGCTATGTTGTATTAGAAACCATGCTTACAATAATCGGAGATAAAAAAATCAGTCCAAAAAATTGTTGAGTGACAAGGTGCGAGTAGGTAACTCAACAGAGATGAAACTTCATACAAACGCGCAGTGACAGGTAAATGATAAATAGTTTTATTTCTGTAAGTAGACAAACACTTTTACACGTCAATCATATTTAAAAAACTAGACGAGATCGGTGTTTCCTATTTAATTAATCTGACATGCCGAATTAAACTCAGACGTCAAAGTCTCTCTCAGGTGAACTACTACAAAGCACAACAGTACAAAATTAAGAAGCTTTGCTCCCTACTCTGTGGCGCGAACCGACGTTCGTGATAATTCGGAAACTTGATAAGTTCAAAAACTAAAACTCGACTACTGAAAAATCACGCTCTAAAAAGTATGAAACAAGAAAATACTTCGGTCGTTTTTGAAATTACTTTTTATTTAATTTATTTTGGGGTAATAATCTTGTGATAAAGTATTTGCAGAGCCTGGTAATTTTTACCCGAAGTCGGGTTATAATTACCGAAGCTTATATCTTTTTTGGTTAACCCGTACGTGTCTATGAATTGTGTGGGTGCGCCTGCATTTGCTCCTTCCATGGAACTAACCTTCTGTACTACTCTATTCTGTGGGATTGCAGGCAAAACTGAATTCTTGACGTGTTTACTTTTAATATAGTGTTGCCAGGAAATGCTTGACGGGAAATAAATACGGCCATAGCTTAGCCATGATTGTTGAGGGAGGGTTTGATGCGGTGGGGTAATATTTTGTATTATTTTTATTCTCGGTGTTGGAACTTGAGTTGATAACATATTTATACTTGTACTAGTAGCTTTTGTTCGTGCCTTCGTCTGCGTATATGTGTATTTCATAATTTTATTCAAATACTAGCTTTCGCCCGCGGTTTTTCCCGCGTGGAGGTCGGAAATTATCCCACGGGAACGTTTTGCCGGGATAAAAAGTATTATGTGTTAATCCAGGTTATAAACTATCTGTGTGCCAAATTTAATCTAAATCTGTTTAGCCGTTTTTGCGTGATTGAGTAACAAACAAACAAACACAAACTTTCACATTTATAATAGGATCCAGTATGCAAAGTAGCGTCCCGCTACAGGTCCCATGCTACCGCCCCTAGAATCTCCTAGTTACTAAACTATTGTCAAATTTCATAACTATCGGTTCGGCGGTTTTGGCGTGAAAAGTTTCAGACAGACAGACAGAGTTACATTTGCGTGTTTAATATTAGAAAGGATGTTGTTTTTGAAAAAATAAAAGACGTTTGGCACTCGGAGACTGCCGCGGTAAAGCTATTGCATAGCTGTTTTTATCAACTTATGCAATTAAAATACAACCAATGCCACCTAGAGGCGAGTTGCTGAACTAAAGAGACAGGGGTGTTAGGTTAGGTTATTTTCGTTACTGAATTTCTGGATTCGGTCTCCACGCTCAAGGCCCGCGATAGAAGCTATGCAATAGCTTAAAAAACGTTACTTTTTCTCTTGCCACGGTTGTCAAAGACTAAATATGGTAGAACCACTGACCATCGTTGCTGTTGAGAGGTCCATATTCAGCAGTGGAAGTGTGTGTAGAGATGTAGGTACCTGTGGTATACCCACATTAATTTCACCATGCAGTTATATTTAAGACGCAGATATATCCTAGTGACCTTGAGTCGTTAGCTTGCGTATTCTGTACTGTGCTCACGCAACGCGTCGTATGTATGTACAGCCAGCAGTAGAACTCGCCCAACTCGAACTCGCATTATTAATTTATTAAAGGTAGGTACAAAACAAAAGGTATTTTAATAAAAACACAAACTAAAAGTTTAATAATTAAATTGTATCTTTAAAATGGTGAACGTTTCAGAAAAATACGGTGGATAGATTTTGCGTGATTCTCAGTTTTTTATCCGCATTAGACATAACTTTATAAATTAATTTCACTAAAAACATCCTCTCATTTAACAAATAGTTTTTCCAAATCATCAACACTACTCGTTCTTCAGTATAAATTCATTAAAAGTCGGTTATCGTCGCCTTAAGTTTCATGTGATAGAGGGTGTGCCTATTACCGTCAACCGGGCACAAATCCAGACACACGATAGACCTGCCAAAAGAAAATTTGAGATTTAATACCTTCTAGTGTAGCCATTCAATGCAACACAGCACTTTTATAGCAGAATATTCTCAAAACAACTGTCCTTGCACAGACTTTGCTTCACTGAAGAGAATGAAATTAAAAAAACTCGTAAGCTTCTTACGCTGAGAGCAAATTGGCCCGTCAACAGTAAAAAATAAAAATAAAGTGCAGTTCCTGTAACTAATGCGAAGAAGAATTACATAATTAGTGGAACGAAGGTTTAATTAATTATAACATAAGCTGAATATAATAGTTTTTTTGAGTTACATTCTGTTTAGATATTGATGAGTTATTGTGTCTATAAAAATATTTTTTCAACACTCGGAAATAGACAGAGTTGGGAATAGCTTAATTGCTACAAAATGGTGGATCAGCTACATTCTGTGGCTCCGGATGAGTCACTCACCAGTCCTTCAATAAGTTCGATGCGTGCATGGAGAAGATCGTTGTAGAATCGGTTACACTCGAGCTCCTTTCCGAGTCCGAAACTAGTACGGCAAGTTAGCAACCCACGCAATTTGTTAAACACAAAACCGAAAAACATGATTTATAAAAACAGAAGGTACAAAACAATTGATGAAATATATTTCAGTAGGTCCCGCCAGCGGCTTCGCCCGCGTGATATCTTCATAATTATGGCCTATGAAATAAAGTGAGGTGGGGTTGCGGCAGACCACGTAGGACATGGCGGGACGAGCTGTATAGGTTCCGTGAAACTGGAAAGAGGACAAGCACAAGAAAAAAAATCAAAACGGAGCATCTAAAACTAACAAAAATAAAAATTAAACTATGTTTGCGAGGCCTGTGCGGGGCCGATAAAGCTCCTACCTCAACATAATGCTGCGATATTTTAAAAATAAATACCTACCATACGTTACTCAGTGATTAATGTGATTATACGAGTAGTGTAGATTTTCCTAAATTCAGTCGCCCCCTATCTAATACACCTGGAACACACAATCATATTTAATATTCATAACCAAGTTCTATTCAGCAGCTAACTACAATATTAGTCCCAGAATTTCAAATCTAAACACATTGTATGTTATATTATTACAATCAATTCCATTCACAATCAAATCCAAATATAATATTGTTCCTTGAATAATATTGGTTAGGGATATATTAAGAGCTAGGCTTCCGCCAGCGGCTTCGCCCGCGTGATATCTTTATAAATTATAGCCTATATTACTCAGTGGTAATATAGCATTTTACTGATGAAAGAATTTTTTAAATCGGTCTATTAGTTTTTGAGTTTTCATTACAAACAAAAATACAAATCTTTTCTCTTTAAATATTATACTAGCTTCCGCCAGCGGCTTCGCCCGCGTGATATCTTTATAAATTATAGCCTATATTACTCAGTGGTAATATAGCATTTTACTGATGAAAGAATTTTTTAAATCGGTCTCATTATAAACAATAATCCTTTTCTCTTTGATTTTTATTTTTTCCTTAAATTGTCTTTGGCCTCCTTACCTCTGACATTTGTCAAACTTTTAATTTATTTGTATAAAGCTTATTTTTGTATTTATATTTGTAAAAATAATGTAATGAATACGAGGCTTTTGGCTAATCTGTCAAGTAGTTCGAAATGTTATATTTTTTTGTAATGTGCGTTTAGTTTGTGCCGAATAAACCATTTTTCTTTCTTTTTTTTTTTAATATTATGATTAGTGTAGACTGCTCAAATGGCTAAATTGATCTACTTTGTTTCTCGGTCTTTATAAACTAATATTTCATTCATTCTTTCTGAGGTGAATGAGCTAGTCAGACAATTTTAGTGTAGTTTTTCCTAAAATAAATATCTGTGCTATTTTATGTTTGTTCTGTTCGGTGAACCCCGACGCGCTAGTGTTGTTGTCAATCGCTTGACAGTTGTGCCATCGACTCGTTAAAGTAGTTTCTAATATTGAAATAAAATAATATAGGTATAAATACCTATATTATTTTATTTAGCTTGACCTAAAGGTCAAGCTTACGACTTTTATTGCGAACTAAGTTAAATAAAAAAGATAGATACAATTTAAATATTTATTCGTTACAAACAAATATACAAATCTTTTCTCCTAATAATATTAGTGCACGTAGATTTTATAATAAAATAACATAACCCAGATCATGGTCTACCCATGTGCTAAATTTCATCCAAATCCGTTCAGCCATTTTAGCGTGAAAGCGTAACAAAGAAACAAACAAATTCACTTTCACATTTATAATATTTGTTAAAGTTTACATAAAGGATCAAGTTAAAACGCTTAAAGCTGTTTTCAAAGCAGCGCGATTTATCGCGCGACGCGACACGAACAATACAAAATTTCACTGTATAAAAATAACCGGTGTCGCGTCGCGTGACAAATCGCGCTGGTCTGAAAACAGCTTTAAAATACTATTTGTATAAATATGTAACAACAAGGGCTGACACTAATAAAATAGGACCCTATTCACAAATCTATCGTCATCAATAAAACATCGCATCCTAAGGTAATATTTAATTCAGACAATGTATTGGGAGCTTCTAACCCGGATTGTTCCTACGATTGTTTTAACCTTGCCTGTTAATATTTTATTCAAACCTTTGAAAGCGTTTAATCAAAGGTAGTATTGTATTGTGGATACTTAATAACAGTTTCGGCGTCAATGGCCGACTAATAGATGGTGTTATTCACAAAGATTTATTTAGGAATACAATACCTTGACTTAAGAAAAGGTTTAGAAAGCATTAATGATTAGGAATATCATAAATGTTAAATAATAGACTACCAGACAGAATTTTGGCCATTGCGACCAATTTCAGCGGAGACCAGGCTTCGACGCGGGAGATATTATAGAGCACAAATGTGTGCGCAGGCACAGGTGCACTCTCTCTTCCCTCACTCTCATAGTCCGATGGGCCGGAAATTCGACACGATCGAGACGTGAGGCGCAGGGCCAACGGCTTAACGTACTTTCCGTGGCACGGAATATTGAATCTATATCTATACATATAGATAAATAAAATTCAAATAGCAGCTTTAAAAAAAATGCATAATATGAAAGTACTTAAACATAATATACGGTACAAAAAACAACAATGTTTAAAATTTTCGTTAGCGTTTTTTTTGTTTCGTCTTTGCGTTTTCGTGGCAACACGTCGTGTCCGGGTTCGTAACAAGTCAATCGTCATCCTGAGGATGCCTCGTTGAGAGGTGAAACACGTGTCGATTTTTCACAGGGTTCTTTAGGACTCCTTAAGAACAGTTAATCGGATTAGGTTACTAAATATACGTCGTCTATTGTAGTTTATAATGTATTTCTGCAAAGTCGCGCCTGAGTCAATTAACTATCCTAAATTTTCGTTTGTCTGTCTATCTGTTCCGGTTTATTCTCCGAAACGGCTGCTGGACCGATTTTGACGGGACTTTCTCTAGCAGATGATGTTATATGGCTACTTTTATTTTGCAATATTATAAATGCAAATAAACTCTATCTGTCTGTTTGTTACCTTTTCACGTCTTAACGGCTGAACGGGTCTTTATAAAATTTGACACGTGGGTAGACAGTGACCTGAAGGCCAATTCTCGTACATAAAAAGCGTTCACATTCAAGTCGCAATCTGCCAAACTTGTCAAAAATGTTGGTAAGAAATTGATTGTATTATTGACAGATTGCGAATGAGATGCGAATGCGAACGTTCTTAAAAGTTGCGAGACTTGCCCCTCTGAATTAGGACATACCTAGGATATGTTTTTATTCTGGTAACACAGTCCCGTGGAATAATTTCTGATTTCTACATGGGCGAAGCCACAGGCAAAAGTTAGTAGTAATTTGCATCGGTAAAACGCTGAGAATCAAATAAACTTTCCTATTAACGGCAATCATTAAAACGCTACAAAACCGCAGCGTCACCTGAACCCAGGGCGTCGGTAAACTATGCAAATGTCGGAATAAATTCTGCGGCGAACAACAACGGTGGTTTTAACGTGCAACATAATTTTGCAAGTTTATAATAGAGGGCGTCGTAAACGATGTGAAATTCGAGTACCCGACCCGACCGGCAACTATAAATATTGGGTACTTGGTCACTTATTCATAATTAACAATTTAGTTAGTTCGAATATACAGGGTGACTTTGAAAACAATCAACGAAGGGGGTTTTCTACTCATTAAAATATGTAAACAACTTTTGACAAACCGTCTTCGCAAAAAAAAAAAAAACGACATTCTAATATCGAGGGTATTCTGGGAGAACCGGATAAGTAGCGATTTTGTTATTTTGAGAAAAAGGCATTTAAAGATTTGGTTGATCATAGGTCAACGACGAACCATAATTACAGAAAATGTTTACTACTTGTACTCTTGTACTTAGATACATTATCTAAGTTTGTTTTGATACATTAATTATACGCAATAATTGTCATAAAAAGTAAAAAAACGGGGTAAATTGGCGTGAAAGTATTGCAGTTATTTTGTTTTACCTGAACTGTACATCTCTTAAACACACATTAATCTTTACCCCACGACTGGACCCTACGACACAGGGAATCCTAGTGTGGGGTTCAGGGAATTTGTAAAAATCTAGCACCTAAGGCTCCTATGTGATCTGATACTCGTTTTTTTTTTATATTGTACTGTGTTTTTCTAAACTGAATAAAGCTTTTTTTTTATATTAGGAACAATTCACTGTCCCAAATTACTTAAATAAGTTGATGTTAATATAAATTGAAAAAATATTCCAATTAAGTCAGTAGAATTATTTTTTACTACTGACTGTTTCTACCTGTATTTTGTTTTACCTGATAATATAAAATACAATTATCTATAAGTGTTTTTATGGGTAAAGAAAGTAAATTGTTTTATTCTGTTGGCACTGTAATAAACTTTTTATTTTGCTTTTTAAGAGTACATATCACTTTTTGCTTTTAAATTTCTAGAAAAAAAATGCCAATATATTCTTTACCCGGAGGAAAAAACCGTTGTGAAAGCTTCGGCAGTTATATGGTTTTGCCAGATGAAAAATGTGACGAAAACTAAGTATCCTATGTTTATAACAAATTTTTTAAATCGATATTAAGGTATATACCCGATTGAACCATTTTGTATAAAGAGGTCAATTGTTTTAATACGAATTCGATAGGTCCTTTATTATAAAAAGTTGTTTATACAGATAGGGTTGACAACTTTTTTTACCAGAAATAAAGTATTTTTGGTCAAAGTGGGAAAATAAACAGTATTTTGGAAAAATCAACAGTATCTCGGAAAAAAAACTTCTTTACAAAAAAATACTAAGTACCAACTTCTAAAAAAAAAAACACTAACAAATCTAAATATAGGGAACTTTAATTTTGGAGGTCGGTGGTGTCTTTGGTTTTGTATTTTCGTTTTTTGCCACCAACTCCCGTTTTATTTAGTTTAGGTATAGGCATTTAGATATAGCTTTGGCTATCAGTGAAAACAGTATATTATTATTTTTTTTTAAAGGATACAGTATTTTAGAGTGAAAAACAGTATAATATTATTTTTAACAGTATGATTGGCAACCCTATATAGAAGGTAGATTTGGTTGGTACCTGTAATTGTTTTCAAAATTTGTGAATGCTGATCAAAATGTCCCAAAAAGTTAAGGACAGTCTAAGACCGTTTACCTGTAGCGACAACGGTTAAGGTAGCTGCCCTTACTGCCCCATCTCAAAAATCTACCCTGTATATGATGGGTAGAACACCCGTTTAAATGTCGATAGTTTCCAAAGTCACCCTGTATTTGCAGCAGTAAATGCGGCACGAGTTAAGCTGCGGTACAACTTATTCTGTAAATATCTCGTATGAAGCTTAGAGTGAGCTGACAGGCCACTTCACGTAAGTTTAAACGGTGACATTTTTCAGACTCTTATCAGACGCTGCACTCGAGTGAATGTTTTCCTTTCATTTCACTTTCATTTGAAAGATACTGAGTGCCAAAATCCAACGTCATTGGATCGGTTTGCTAATGAAGAAATTTTTAGGGTTCCGTAACCGAAGGGTAAAAATTACTTGCGGTACGAAACCGCGGTACGAAATCCTTCGTGTGCTAGTCCGACTCACACTTGGCCGGTTTTTTATTTAAAAGAAAATAAAGAAAAAATATTTATTCTGCATAACCTAAAAGCACATTACATAATAAAATTACACATTTAGTACTCCTTTACAAATTAGCCAAAAGCTTCGTATTCAATATTCAAATCGTAATCGTATTATATTTCTGATTCATTTAATGTTCAGACGTTTCACTTCCAGTGAAACATGTCGAATTATTGTTGTTTTTTAATTAGTTTATTTGATTACTAGTTTTTTTTATTTAGTAGTATAAAAATTATGTATTAGGTATGTTGAAACTGTTTGTACTCCCCGTCACTTGTCCTTAGGGGTTCATTAGAAAACCAGCGTCAGACAGCATCTGTCTGGCATTAATGCTGAAATGAACCTTTTTGGCGCAGCCGTGAGACACACACTTATTGTATAAAGATTATTTTGTTGTTTGATATTTTTTTGTAATTTGTGTTTCACGAACTGTGTCCAAATAAACGTTTTCTTTCTTTATTTTTAATTAAAGACAAAAATGAACCGAAACTAAAGCGTCTGAGATATCACTCGCAAAGCAGTCATGCTGTGCTGCAAAATAAAATCTGAAAAAATTTTGTTCAGTTGCAAAATGGTGAGAAAGATAAAGACATGTCCACATGGAGCGCAGTATCGCGTCATTATCACGCCCACATGATACGTATTACGAGCCAATCATACGCCCGTTTGACGCTAAATACAAGCGAACCTTAGGGTGCGTTTCCATTGAAGCAGAGACGAGCGTAGCTGAGCAGAGACCTGCAGAAATCCACCAATCACAATGGTTGAAATCCTCATTGCGTCTCTCGTCTCGTCAGTGATTGGACGATTCCTAGCTAGACTAAATACTAGCTGCGCCCCGCAGTTTTACCCGTATTACCCTCAATTTCGTTGGGATATCGGCAAAAAAATGATACTATATTATAATGCAGGTCATAGTCTATCTATGTGCCAAATTTCATCTAAATCAGTTCGGCCGTTTTAGCGTGAAAGCGTAACAAACTAACCAACAAACTCACTTTCACATATAGGTACAATTTGGAGACTACCATACAACAAAAAATTTAAATACTGGCACTACTAATGCTTAAGGATATTTTGGAACTGTCAAATAAATCCTAGCTTGAAAAAAAAGGGATTTTTCAAACAAATTAAATGTAATGTATCCACCCTAAGCTTTTAAATTCCGTTTATCCAACTAGGCCTTGGGTGAATACTGGGGCATACATTTCAGAATATCCACCTTAGGGTGGATTTTTGGGGTGGATAAACGGAATAGCTCGAGCCGACTATGGATTTTTGCCGAGCTATAATGACTAAACTATTGAATACGAGTATATTCAATTGAATTTACGTATACAGAATGGGAACGTCATTATGGACACACCGTTAAGTTTTTTGTTGTACTGTCGTCTCCACCTTGTATAATATTAGTTAGGATAGTCTATGTGGATTAATCTAAAAAAAAATTGAACATTTCATAGAAGGGGCTGGCGTTGTAACACGATAAAAAATGCCATGTTGGTTTGGACACTGAAAACACGTCAACCGTATAAAAGGCTAGCGGTCTGTTATAAAATCTTGTTCGGCCATTCCGCCATTTAATATCAATTATATACCCGCATTAATTAACATTAAATTAATTTCGCAAAATAAGTGAGGGCGGAAAATTTATTTGTAGATTACCGTGAATTATTTTAACGATAATAACTTAATTATGATTGTAATTAGCTTTAATTTATGAATGCCTTTTGGGAGTTGCAGTACAGAATAATAACGCAAGGAATGATGAATGAATGAATGAATGAATGAATGAATGAATGAATGAATGAGTGAATGAATTTCTATTAGATTGTGCTCGGTGCGTGTCGGGCTAAAAACTGGCCAAGTGCGTGTCGGACCACGCACAAAGAAGGGTTCCGTAGTTGGGATGAATTAATTCCAAAAACAAACTTTTGGAATTGAAAAACACGTTCTCCCATACATCAATATACGTCACGGTGAATTCTCCAACATCAAATGTAAGTTAGTAATCGCAAAACAAAAAGTCATAAAACTACAATTAAACAATTTTCGGACGTTTTCCTTTACTTGTTCTGTGAGACCTTACTTCTTACCCATGAATCTAGTTCACTGAAGTACCCTGTAGGTTTGATTTATTTGCGAGTACCAAAATATTAAAAAAAATTACCATATTTTTTTATTGCGTTTTCTTACAAGCTTGATTTTTTTGAGTTCAAGGTCCCTTGGAGCACAAAACAGAACGTATTTGATACTGATTTCAACTTGATACCTCCACGCGTTCCTGAGAAAATGGGTCTTGACAGACCTATAAGGTTTCCGTTTTTTCCTTTTTTGGTACGGAACCCTAAAAACGAAATATCCTTCTTAAGTTATCCCTCTGACGTCAAATCGTTTATTTCAAATAATAAAAGGCACTTGAACGTTTATTACCAGAATTTACAAAAAAATAGGCAAGAAGTAATATCGTATGGAAAATAATGGGCAAGAATCTCCAGCGTTACTCTTTTTAAAAATGTTCTACAATATTTTATAGTACATTAAACTATAAAATTATACAAATGTGAAGACGATGCACCCAGAATAAAATTACTAAATCACAGTAGGTAAAAATAATTAAAAGAGAAGCAATTTAATGACAGATTACTCCGTGCCGTATTTTTTTTGTGCCAGGTATGTTAAAGTCCCATGTAATAGGGGGCGAGCCTATTGCCATCAACCGTGCACAAATCTAGACACCGGGCTGCCACTGTAAAAATCCTGAACGTTAAATCCAATAACACTTAGCCCTACTACCTGGGAATCTAAACTGACCCTCATACTCAGCAGTAGCGCTTGCTACCACTATAGTGGTATAGTGTACTAGCCGGAACTTTCAACGCGGGTTGCCGTCGCAAAGTGAAAGTTCCGGCTAGTTTAGACAAAACGCACATGAGATTGCAATAGCGAGATGATTTGAGATGAGCGGCTAACTAGTTCCGTGCGCCTTATAGACCAACGAGGCATGACTTATCTGTCCCTAGTTAAGCCACTAAATTAAGTAGACCCTCTAACTAATAATATTATTTTTACGCCCCGGATTATATAAGGTCCAAGGTTTATATAGGACAGTAATGAAATGATAGAGAAGGGCTAATCCCTTTTGAAAGGTGTGTCTCGAGGGAGGCTTATTTGGAGGATATTTTGATAAAGCCATTTTTGACATGGGGATTAAGTGATGAGTGGGGGCGGATGGAGTGTCTGGAATTGTGGCGTAAGGTTTTTGGGGTCAGAGGTGTCTAAATATGAGTTGAAAAGTGTATTTTTAGTTGTGATCTGAGGTTGAAATGAGGAGCCCGTGGGTAAGTAATAACAGCTGAATGTGTCGATCGAACATCGTGGATGAGTGACCATCTTTACATAACGGGACTCCTCCGTGCCTCGGAAAGCACTTTAAGCCGTTGGTCCCGGTTGTCATTCTTGGATCTTTGACAGTCGTACCGGTTAGAAACCCAAAAGTCTGACAACCAGTCTCACCAAGGGATATAGTATTAAGCAGTAACTGGATTGTGCAGGTCAGATAGGCAGTTGCTCTGTAAAATACTGGGTTCAGCTGCATCCGGTTGGACAGACAGACCCAAATTTTTTTGGGAAAAGGATAGGCAGATCATGATCTGAAGTTGAAATTAATCTTCGTCTGCAAAGTCGTGATAATTTTTTAAACTGGCTCGGGATCGGAATCACGTACAAACTTTTACTTTTATTTCTGATACCTATGTAATGCTGTCCATTAAGGCCATAAATATAGTTGAAAAACATTATAAATCTTACCTGACCTTACCAAATTGAAATTCAGATTAGGATAACTGATAGTGTGAAATTTATATTTCCAAACTGACCTACGGCATTAGTGGAGGAGAGATAGTAAAGGATGGGTTCGAATTTATCTCGCAGAAAAGCCTTGTAAAATGATCCGACAGTACGAAGCCTACGCGATCGTAGCACGCTGCTACGGCGTAGCTCGTAGCGCGTAGCAGGCCGGTTTTATGTTTTTGTCATTTACGCCAACATGCAATGTATAGAAAAGCAGAATGCATTTTGTACTCTTTTTAACCGACTTCAAAAAGGTTCTCAATTCGACTGTATGTTTTTTTTTGTGGGGTAGGTACCACAACTAAAAAGTGAAAAATAAAAAGTTATTACAAAAAAAAAATAACCTATTTCCAAAATCAAAACCAAAGACACCGACTTCCGCAATTAAAGTTATTTTTGACTTTGTAGTGTTTTTCTGGAAGTCGGTTGTTTTTTTTTCATGTTTAATTGTTTTATGTTAAAAATCACTTGCACAATGAAATATTAGACATGTATAAACATGAGGATTTCATCCATAAAAATTAACCAACAACTGTGTCCGTATTTTTAACCATCACTGTCAATCAAAAACTTTTTACTTTTTACAAAAAAGTTTTCATGAAAAAATAATCCCTACTTTTTACACGTACCGTGATAAAAGCCGCGCTTAGACCTAATCCATCTTCGTATCCTCAAGAGATCAAAAGTTCTCAGCATTTTTCATCCCCGGATCACCATAAACCAGCATCCAGGTATAAACTTCTTAATTAACACCAGAATGTTCGCAGCTCTCAGCTTTTAATACAGAAATATGAAAAAAAATGCTAATTTTTCACTCTGTTTTAGTACTTAAGCGGCGGTCGCTTATTATGCTGGACGGTGTAATTTTAATAGAAGTTTGTCAACTGTTTAGGTTTGCACGAAATAAGGTGCATTTAGGGTTGTGTTTGTGCAAAGAGGTTGTAAGTGTTTTTGGATGTAAAGCACACAGGACTACAACACACACACGGACACGCACGCATACATGACACGCACGCACTACGCGCGCACGTACACGATCCATGCATAATAGGTTCGAAAAAAAATTGCTCTTCAATGTTAATAACGCAATGAATGTTGTTGAACTGTCAAAATGAAACAGATTAGTTGGAATCGTTTACGAAAACATGTTACGTAATTATATAGCCGATATACACGGTGCGATTAAGGGCGAGGCCCCATTAGTGCGTTGCGCTGCGTTGCGTCACGTCGTCGCAATGGCACAACGCATTGTATGCCACACCTGCGTTGCGTTGACGCTGCGCCAACGCAACGAAAGAGGGTATGCACGCCGTCGCAGCTGCGTCTCAGTTCAGCCTTTGCAATGGATCACTGACCACTGTCCGTCGTCGCAGCGGACCTCCGACAACGCAGCGCATCACCCTCCCTCCCACTTCGTCTCTTGTCCGTCGATCCGTTGAAACGTCGCGCGCGACGACGCAACGGTCTAATGGGGCATGTCATAAAAAATATATGGAAAATGTCGCAGCGACGACGCTGCGACGACGCAACGCAGCGCAACACACTAATGGGGCCTCACTCTTAGTTGCCAGTGGCATGCAATAAGTTGTAGCAACAATAAAAGTTGCACCGTCTAAACAGTACTGAGACGATGCAAGTCAATTGTTGCTTCAATTTTATTGTATGCCACAATAAAATAATAATAGTAACTCCTATAATTCTCAGCCTTTTTGTTTATTTAATTTTGTTTGTTTTATTTAGTTTTGTTTATAAAATATTTAAAATCGCCACTTGTATTCTTCAAATAAAAGTTATTGACGATTGAAATATCGGTCCTACATAAACAATATTTGTAATTCACTTTAGTATGGACCCCAACTTGTTATTTTTTGTGTTTGTGTTCTTTCTTTGTTTGTTTGTAGGAGCTCGTAGCTAACTAATTACAGCTCCACGGGTTGATCCAACAGGTTAAGCTTTGCTTGCCGAGGTTGGTCCGTGGATGGGTGACCATCTTTACATACCGATACTCCTCCGTGCCTCGAAAAGCACATTAAGCCGTAGGTTCCGGCTGTCATTCGTGGATCTTTGCCAGTCGTTGCGGGTCTGCAGAAGCCCGAAATTCCGACAACCAGTCTTACCAAGGGGTATGGTATTATCCAGTTACTGGTTTGTAGAGGCCAGATAGGTAGTCGCTCCATGTAAAATACTGGTATTCAGCTGCATCCGATTACACTGAAGCCGATCTCAACATAGTTGGGAAAAGGCTAAGCAGATTGATTGTTCTTCCTTTGTTGCATGTGTACCACAAATAAACGTAGTTTTCTTCTTTTTTTTTTCTATTTGTTCAGCCGAAAAACGTCCACTGCTGGAACCCAAGCCCGTCGTCAGATCAAATGGTTCTGTGCTTCTCACATCCAGTGGATTCTTGCGGCCTAGCTCTTTGTTTAAATAGCAACAGGATAAACCCTCCAAATAATTTTATATATCCCCCTATTATTAGAGTTATTGTACATCAAACAATAACAGTAAGAAAAATAATGATGACCACATTTTTCGGTTTAGTTTTGTCCGCATTAAACGTGTACGTTTAATGACACAAAACTAACCCGAAATTGTTTTGTTTAGAACATTGTAATGTTCTATTTGACCGCCTTCCCTCTTTTATCTAACGAACGTAACAGCCACGACTCTTTTGAGGTCCAAGCCGAATCTTGGGGACGTCCAATAAAAAAAAAGAGCTATAATCTTTTAGAGGTATGCGGAACGGGTGTAAAGTTCACTCATCCTCTATTGAAAAGGGAGGATTCTCCGGCCAGACGGGTGTTATGTCTGACGGGCAACTGCCCAACGATTACTCGCGACGTCGCAACGCCCCCGCAAGGGGGCGTGTTGAGCGGGGTCAGGGCTTCGCCCCTCGTCCGCAGAGGTTATACATTGGCCCATTAATATGGGCCCCTCATCATTTTTGGCTTAAGCGCCTAATAGAAAAATGACGCAGCAATCTGCGTCTGTGTAATTGGTTGGTTTGAGTGGATCTGTAGGCGCGCCGCGACACTAAATCCTATAGCGTCGCTTCTTCACGACATCTTGGCGGTCTGACCCCGTCAGGTGAGACCCCCAGTTACCTGGGGGAGGTCCGACAAAGCCGACCAGCGACAGAGCTTGACGCACCTACAGGACGACTGCCCAACGATGGATGTCGGATAGTCTTATATATGTCGTTTGCGCGAAGCAGGATTTGTGTGACGTTAGGTCTTTTAAGAGTAGTTCGCATGTAGCGATGTAGATGCCGTCACAGTCTAAGTGCGCTCCTCCATCGGACGTTGCATTGGCTACTAACTGTGGCAACCCTATCAACGTCCTCTTCAACAACATGATTGGACCGCGGCGGGATTATATCAATAGGTGACGCTTGTGGCGCGGTTTGTGTTCGTTGACACGATATGGTTGCTTACCTCTGCGCACAGCCTATCAAGTGCGGTATCGTCCAGCCTATGATTGCGTTAACTGACCCGCGATGAATCTACCGCGTTTATCACAAATGTGTGGTCATATTAATGGTGTGGTACGGACCCTCAAACTGAACAATTACGATATTGGTCCCATGGACAGACCAATATCGTACTAACGAAAAAATTATCACACCAGCTTTTATGACAAATGTTTTACTGTTCAAGCATACGATTATAGAATGCATTGCCCGTGTGAAGCAGTAGCGATAACCACTGGCACTGGGCCACCAACGCTCTTGCTCATAAAGTTGGGAAATTGGACGAAATGTCAGAATTTTCGTCACTCGAAAATTACTTTTAAATTACTACATAACATACATAATCAGCCTATTAATATTCCCACTGCTGGGACACTGGCCTCCTCTCTGTAAGAAGTAGTGGGCTGTAATCTACCACGCGGGCCCAGTAGATGTCACATGTCTTCAAATTTTTGGTTCTAAGACATGCCGGTTTGCTCACGATGTTTTCCTTCACCGTTTTGAGAGCAGTGGTGATGAAATTATTTACACAAAGTAAAGCGACTGCTTGGGTTCGAACCCACGACCTACAACTCGTAAGTCGGGACCGTTACCACTGGTCCACCACTGCTCGTATTAAATTACTATTTGGATGTTTGGCACACATATAGCTTACAACTTGGAATACTACAAAGGATACTTTTTATCCCGGTAGAAAGCTAGTAGGGTATATTTAGAGAGAGATTGAGATTTTGAGATACCCCTATTTTTATTTTAGCTAGCAAACAGAATGCCAGCACGTATCCAATGAAACTTTCAATAAATTATGTAACTCGGCTTGGTGAACATTTGCGTAGGCAGTGGGTCTCACTATAGTTCAATAGTTTGGGCTGGTCTTGACGCAGAATGTCCCATTCGCAAAATGTCACTGTGAAAACGAATGTCCTATTCGCGAAACGTCCTATTCGCAAAACGACCCATTCTCAAAAAGTCCCATTCTCAAAAGGTCCCATTCGCACAATGTCCCATTCGCACAACGTCCCATTCGCACAAAGTCCCATTCGCATAAAGTCCCATTCGCACAATGCCATTCGGGAGCAACAGTCATAAAAAAAGGAAATCAGCTGTTCCATACAATGTGTTTAATACCTACTCGACCTGATGTTTTCTCGCGATATGACTGGCACTCCTCTTATCCTCTAGTATTTTTTTTTGTATTGACTAGTGCTGTCTATCTGTTAAAAAATGAGCACTGATAAAAAATTAACCCTGTAGGTATATCCGATATATTCATGGCCTCGTCAGTAGATGAAATAATTATGATTATGAGGGAAAAAATATTTGCTACATCATTGCATGATTGCATCAGGCGCATTATTTTATAACTCGAAGGAAAAAACGGATTTGACGCAAACGTGTGACGATTGTGACGTAAAGAAAGGGGAGGGCTACAAAGTTGTAAAAAAAACGTCATCTCGACATTCTCTAACGGTTAAGGTAGCTGTCCTTGCTGCCCCATCTCAAAGATCCACCATGTATACACAAACGTATTCTACTTAAAAAACATACACTTTTTTATTTTTGTATGCTATTTCCTGAACTTTTCAATTAAGTAATTAAGTTCAGTGATTTTTTTTTGTGTCATATTAGGTGAATCCCTCTAGATAATCGTCAGATTATGAGACAGCACGTGTAGGACATAAAGATGAACCATATAAATATCTTAATCTGACGCGCTTGAGTATTTCAAAATGGCGATTTTTTTTTGCACATTTAATAATGGCCGCGAGTTCGCGTCACATCGAAATCGTCAGATTATTGAATGAGAGCCTTTTTTTAGGTTCACTTAACACCCCTTTAGAAAATCTGACGCGCTCGATTATATATATTTTTTTTCATTTTCAACCCGTAAGGGTTACGTACGACCACCCGCATCATGCAAACGATCAGATTAACATATGTACATTATCTGACGCGCTCCAGTATGGCCATGCAACAGTATTTTTTTTACATATTTTAAACTCTATAGCCGCTCCCCCCACCGATGAAAAAGTATACATTATATAAAAATTTTTTCTTCTTATCATCTAAGCTTTGCAACCCAATAGGTCTCTATGACGCTCGAATAAATCCCCATTTAGCATCGTGGGCTCCCCTACCATTGGTATTTGACGCACAATACAGGGTGTTAAAGTAATTGCGGGCCATAGCTTTAGAGTGAGTTCAGTATCAGTAAAGGAACCCATAAAAAATAAATACCTTTAAAAAAAGTAAAAAAAAAACGAAAATTATCATAAGATGAACCTAATGTACATACCAACTAATTAAATAGCGATCGTTTAGAATTGCTTAAAATGGTTCTTTATTTTGTTTAAATACTAATTCGTAATTTCCTAGAGTTACCTACCTACCTACCTACTATCGAGCGCAATGAAATACCTACGCCTGAACACTTCGAAAACAGCGAGTGAGGGATAGGTAACTAGGTACGTAAATATTGCAATTCCAAGTATTTCGTCTTCCTACTTTAGCGTGCTTATCTCCTTCAAAATTAAAACCTACAAATTATAAAAAAGGTGATCTTGCATTTTTTTTTTTATAATATTTTTATTTTGCCCCGGTTCCTTTATTCAGTATCTACCCTGAAGCTATGGCACGCAATTACTTTAACATCCTGTATACGAGTTTATGCGAATGGGACATTGTGCGAATGGGACTTTATGCGAATGGGACTTTGTGCGAATGGGACGTTGTGCGAATGGGACATTGTGCGAATGGGACCTTTTGAGAATGAGACTTTTTGAGAATGGGACGTTTTGCGAATAGGACATTTCGCGAATGGGACGTTCTGCGTCGACGGGACTTTTTGCGAATGGGACATTCTGCGTCAAGACCTGACCCCCTGACCTTTGATGGATAGTCAATACATTTACTGTGCTAATATTGCTTGGAAACGTGCAAAGCATAATTAGATGTATTTTTTAAACGTGCATAGCATAATTATATGTATTTTTGGGAACTATCATGGGTATTCAAAGTGAGGATTGTATATACGAACTTTGTCATAATTCGATGCAGATGTTATTTCCTAGAGAAATGTCACAATGTCTTCGAATTTATGGTTTCTTTACGAGGTTTTCCTTCACCATTTCGAGAGTAACTGTGATACAATATATTGTATTTTTACACGACTGCCCAAAAAGGAGTGTAATGTTTTTAAGATACTTGATTTGTTTATCTTTCTCGGCTTTCACGAGGTTCCCGACATCCGCGACCGTTATGACAATTTAGGGGTATGAGGAACAGGGTGTAAAATTCACTCATCCACCATAGAAAAGGGAGGATCCTCCAACCAGACGGGTATTATGTCTGGCGGGCAACTGCCCATATGTTGATTTCGGATAGTCTTATCTATGTTATTCGCTCAGTAAACTCTAACTGCGAGATGTAGGAATTGTGTGACGTCATGTCTTTTTGTTTCGTAGTTTTTTGTATGTGGCGGTCTAACCGCTACATCACTCCCCTCCGGAGACCGGAGGTCGATAGTGGGCTGAGTCTTGGATCTTGCGATGCTTCACAGTGCCAGCTGTGGTTCCAGTGAGTCGGAACCGGGTGCCGCATAGTTCACGGTGAGTCGGAACTGTCTGCGGTGATTCCCCAGTGAGTCGGGGAGGCGTTGCGTCGTCATCCAGTGAGTCGGATGTGGTACAGCGCCGGGTTTTTGGCTGACTGCTTGCGTCGACCAGGAGAGGGTAGAATAGGCTCTGCTTGTGAGACCGGCCGGAAGTGCAGGTGCTGTGCCAAGGTTGCTGATGAGGCTGAGGGTGATGACCAGGAATGCGCGTTCGCTGCATGCTGGTGGTCAGGATACCCGTTGAAGCCGTGGGTGCTGGCTGGCTGTGTGACTCGCCTCACGAAAGCTTGCGGGAGTGATGATGATGACGTCACGCTGAAGTAGTTGCACGAAGGCTGCGTTGACGTTCATACTCGGGGTCACCAATTTAGAGGTATGAGGAACAGGGTGTAAAGTTCACTCATCCACCATAGAAAAGGGAGGATCCTCCAACCAGACGGGTGTTGTGTCTGGAGGGCAACTGCCCATATGTTGATTTCGGATAGTCTTATCTATGTTATTCGCTCAGTAAACTCTAACTGCGAGATGTAGGAATTGTGTGACGTCATGTCTTTTTGTTTCGTAGTTTTTTGTATGTGGCGGTCTAACCGCTACAACAATAATCATTGCGCGCTGCCTTATTATAATTAAAAATTCTTATAATAATTCTTCATGAATTTTAATATATTTCTGAAATGTTTGCGACTATTATTAATATGTCATATTACTAAGTTCACTGGACGAGAATATTTGCGTAGGCTGTGGTTTCAACACATCAGCTCAACGGGTCCTGTGACCTTTGGGTTCAATAGCGAGTTGCTAAAACTAGTTATGTCAACTATTTCTGATTGAGTTACCATGTTACCGCATGACGTACATTAGAAATTATTAGTTGAGTGAAAACTGAAGTACCCACCTAATCGCCGGAGGGGTAATAGCGTAACCCACAAAAAATTACGATGTCTTACATTTTGACAATTTGACAACATTCATTGCAAAAAAAAAATACAATAGACAGTAGATATGTTTAGTAACCTGTTCCGCTTAACTATTAAAAACCTTGTAAGAAATCGACACGTGTTTCACCTCTCAACGAGGCATCGCCATGTTCGGGTTCGTGACAAGTCAATAATTTAAAATAATTTAATTTAACGAAGTGTATAGAGTGCCGCGAGAATTCTTGTGGCACTCTAGTGTCGCTGCCTCGGCCCGGCTAGGGTGCCGTGAGCGTTGCATTGTCACTGTCACTTGTTATTTAGGTTAGGTTAGGTTAGAACTGTGACCACACAACGCACGAGCAACGAGCGAGCGTAGCGAGCGGTGCCGCGGTAGCGGCCGGCGAAGTGCCAGGGTCCGTTTAGGCACAAGAGAATGTAATGTTTTGAGAATGTGGTGTTTTACAGCGATCTAACCTCGACAATCAAACAAAATACCAAGTGACGTGACTTAGTGATAGTGACAATGACAGTCCAATGCTTGCGGCACTTTGGCCGGGCCGAGGTGGTGTTAATAGGGTGCCCGTAGTGGCACTTTATCCGGTAGGGATAGAGTGCCACTGGTGGCACTCTATACACTGCCTTAATTTAATCGTCATCCTAAGGATGCCTCGTTGAGACGCCTGAATCAATTTACTAACATTCATTGCATTGCATAGAAAAGAGCATAAGACGAAGGTCATGGTGTTTGAAAGAGAAAAAGATGTATCGGTCTGATGTGAAAATAAATGATAAGAGTGTGGAGCAAGTAAGTGAGTTTGTTTATTTGGGGAGTCTGTTCACAAGGGATGGGAAGATTAATGAAGATGTGGAAAGGAGAGTAAATGCGGGAAATAAAGTGAATGGTGACATGCGGTTGTGACCAACCAGTTGATACCCAAAAAGGCTCGATTGACTGTTCACAATGGTGTGCCTACGCTTATGTATAGAAGGGAATGTTGGGTGTGGAAAAAGAAGCATAAAAGTAGAATAAATGCTGTAGAAATGCGTTACATGCAAAGCATCTGTGGTGTGACTATGAATGATAGGCTGAGGAATGAGGCGATAAAGCAACGGTGCGGTTTAAAAGAAGATGTAGTGAACAAAATTGAAAAGAGTATGCTTAAATGGTGTCGTCATGTTGAGAGGATGAATGAAAGGCGACTAACAAAAAGTATTTACAAGGCAGATGTGAGTAGAAACGCCGGGGAACGCCTGAGGAGGACATAAATAGTGACCTTATACCTTGGTGATGTTCTTCAGAAAGGTCTGGTGCGTAGTACTCGCAACCGGCGTGAGTGTATGACCAGATGTATGAACGTAAACGAGGCAAAAGGAGTATGTAAGGATCGTAGCAGGTGCGTTCTGTAGTTTCTGCCTACCTCCATGGGAAGAAGATGTGAGGTTATGTATGCTATTGCATTGTAGGAAGAGCAGTGGTGACGGCTCCGACTTACGAATTATAGGTCGTGGGTTCGAACTCAAGCAGGCGCTTTACTTTGTGTAAATAATTTCATCACCACTGCTCTCAAAACGGTGAAGGAAAACATCTTGAGGAAACCGGCATGTCTTAAAACCAAAAATTCTAAGACATGTGACATCTACCAACCCGCACTGGGCCCGCGTGGTAGATTACAACCCACGCTCCTCTCACAGAGAGGAGGCCTGTGTCCCAGCAGTGGAAACATTAATAGGCTGATTATGTATTGCATTGTTTGTCGAGTATACGAATTTTTGAAGCATATGAAGATTAGGAATTTCTAAATAAAAAAGTGTGTTTCGCAATTGAGGGTTGCTATTTTCGTCCCATTCACTTCGAACTTCGAATGCAGCTAACCGTCCCGCGCCGCACTATGCCGATATTACGCCAATAGACCGCGCCGGGTATAATTGGACCAAGCCATAAATACCGCGTTTTAGTGTTGCTTTCGGACCAGCAGTGGTAGAATATGAAAATAGGCACATTTTTTTGGAAACGTGTCGATATTGTCGAAGTGAGTTTTAGTAATTAAATTCAGTTAGAATATTCTGAATAAATAATGTATGATATTGGTTTTAGTCTGTTAAAAGCCGGGATTAATAGCGCCTTATAGAATAATAATAAATCATTTATTTGCATGACACAAGGTATACAATATTGTAAAATATAATTATAATGGCACAAACATGTTTAGCTAGGATAAAATCAAGCATTAGCTTACATGGCATTAAGGTGGAACTAGTCGCGGGCTCGAACTCAATGGTGGGCATGGCCAAAAACCACGCTGTCTCACCTGACATCGTGTCCGACAGAGATAGTATCAGTGATGAGCAGTTAGAAGCTGGTCTACATGGACAACGTATAGTTCGCACGCACAGAAACACCGTACCGACCAATTTTAGTAAATCGAGCGCGTCAAAAATTACGAAAAGGCCTTTGGAAAAAAGGTTTTTCTGAAAAAACCACTGCATAAATCAATTACAAATAATTGAAATCTTCGATAATTTTTCTGTGTCGGTACGGATTTTGTTTTCGAGATTTCACACTTCTTGTATTACTTATTTACGCCCAAAGTTACGTTAAAATTAGCAAGAAAAACGAATCTTTGTTGGCTTATAACTTTTTAATGGCTTTTTATTTTACTATTCTGCTTCCGTACAGACAAAATTAATAATGAGACCTAACGATATCATGTTAAACTTTGAATGTACGATGTCAAACAGTGGAGTAAAACCCCTCCGAAGTTTGTATGGAAAAAATATCAAATTGTTTCACCTTAACATTTATTATCATTTTTTTTTTAAATAATAAAGAATCTGCAAAAATAAAAAAGTTGTAAAAGTTATAAGACTGTAGCTTCAACTTTTTTAAAAAGACGTATAATTTGTTTGTTTGTAAGTTTGTATGTAGGGGGTAATCTCCGGAACTACCAGTTGGATTTGAAAAATTATTTTTGCATTGGCTAAGTCAATTCTTGAGGAAGGTTATAGGCTCACGGACGAAGTCGCGGGCAGAAGCTAGTCTTAAATAATCTTAAATGTAATATTTTGAAATGGCTTGGTATGTTGTTATAAATGCGCATGAACATTGCGGGGCAATTTTTAGGGTTCCGTAGCCAAATGGCAAAAAACGGAACCCTTATAGTTTCGTCATGTCTGTCTGTCTGTCCGTCCGTATGTTACAGCCACTTATTTCCGAAACTATAAGAACTATACTGTTGAAACTTGGTAAGTAGATGTATTCTGTGAACCGCATTAAGATTTTCAAACAAAAATAGAAAAAAAAACAATAAATTATGGGGGTTCCCCATACTTTGAACTGAAACTCGAAATTTTTTTTTCATCAAACCCCTACGTACGTGTATAGTATCTATGGATAGGTGTTTAAAAATGATATTGAGGTTTTTAATATCATTTTTCTCTAAACTGAATAGTTTGTGCGAGAGACACTTCCAAAGTGGTAAAATGTGTGTCCCCCCCTGTAACTTCTAAAATAAGAGATTGATAAAACTAAAAAAAATATATGATGTACGTTACCATGTAAACTTCCACCGAAAATTGGTTTGAATGAGATCTAGTAAGTAGTTTTTTTTTTAATACGTCATAAATCGTAAACCGCAATTTACCTTTAACGAACTACAAGAACTTTTATATTATGTTACTTGCTGCTACGGAACACTTCATGGGCGAGTCCGACTCGTACTTGGCCGATTTTGTTACATTTAAGTACTAGCTGCGCCCCACGGTTTCACCCGCATAAGCCTCGAACCCGTGGGTATATCGGGATAAAGGTATCCTATGATCTACCTAGGTCATGGTCTACCTATGTGTCACTTTCATCCAAATCCGTATGGCCATTTTAGCGTGAAAGCGTAACGAACAAAAATAATATTAGTTTAGAAGTTTAAGGGCTTGTTTCACCATCTACGATTAAGTTCCTATTAACTTTACTTGGCATATAATTTCAAACAAATTCTGTTCCATTTTTGAATTTATTCTGTAAGTATTGGCTATTCAGACATCGAGATCTATTTCACTATGTCCGAATAGCCACTACTTACCGAATAAATTCAAAAATGGAATAGAATTTGAAACAGACCCTCGTGTGTTCCGGGGATTGTTTGTTGTCTTAAACAGTTCTTTATTTTTAAATACGAACACATTTATTTCGAAAGAATGGGAATAATTTCGGTTATGACTTTTGCTGAGATTAAAACAATTCGAATAAATAAAATATATTTTTTATAAGTTGTTGTTTCAAAATAATTACTCCTATTTCGTGAATGCTTTTACAGACAGAATCATACGTACAATAGTCCGAACCGGATCAATATCAGTATTCTGAAGGCCTTACAAATAAATTGACAGAGCGGAAATCAAAATCCGAAACCGGTAGCTCGACAAGACAATTGTTTCATCGCGCCATCGTCATTAATATCTACCATTGTTTGCAGCCTCCTGGTTTGATCTTTAGAATTAAGCCTACGAAACGTTCAGATTTTAATATTTGTTTTTTCTTTTCTTTTCAGGTAAGGTATGGACAGAAATATCGGAGTTACAGAGAGACTGGTATGTTTTTGGTTTATTCAGTAGACACAAACATAAGGTTCAAACGCCCATTAAAAAAGGAGCAGTTTTGCAAATACTGCATTCTTGCATTCTTTGCAAATCTTAAATATAAAAATGATTGCAGTTACTATACACACAAACAAGTTTTTATTTCGATTTATAAAATACTTCCGTTTTACTTTTTCTGACTTACTCGAAGTCAAAGTATATAAAAATAATTTATTTTATCAAATGAGGCACATGAAAGGCGATAAAATATTTTTATTTTATTTTAGTCATACATTGCTTTTTTCATTTTAGTCAGGCTGACACGAAGAGCGGGAGAAGTTTTTTGGCTTTCCCACCCAAAAAAAAAAGAAAAGCACTTTTAAATGTCAGCATTTACAAGATAAAATAATTTATTTTAGCTGTTCCTTCCGAAAGGTAGTAGTTTCAAATAGAGAAGATAGTATCTCCATACTTATATTACCTTACTCATAATTACTAGCCACAACAGTTAAAAGTCCCGGAAGAAACATTTGATATTTCTATAAGTGGCTCCGTGGTAATTTGAATACCTTGCCAGTCGTCGATGCTTTCCGGCATGATGCGATCAATCATTTGCAATGTTGGCAACACTGTCGGGCCGAGTGACCCGTTTTTGTGCGGTTGGTGAGACGGCAAAATATTTGGGTGTCATGGTGTTGGTAGAAATGCTAAGTGGGATTTTAAGTGGGTTCGTCGGATTTTAAGTAGTTAGTGGGTTCGAAAGTGGGTTTCGATTTTTGTAGTGGTACGGAGTTATAGATTTTGACGTTTCGAGAAATCAAGGTTTAGCTATAAAAATGTGTTTGCCAGTTACATATTAAACGCAACATCTCTTTTTGTCTGTCGATTGGTGCGATTATAACTCGATTTTATTGAAAAATATCGTAGCTAATCAACCAACACCAATTCACAGTGCATATTATCAGTACAAAGAGTATTTATAACCAAGCAAGCTTCAACATTACCCAGAAAACAGAGAAGGAAAACAAAACACCACAAATTTTACAAATTATTCGCTCGATTTTCCACAAAATTATACAACTATCATTGGCTACAAACAATTTTAAATATTCAACCGTAATAAAAAACAAAACATTACGGCTCATATCTTCTTTAATAAACATTATCCACACTGCAACGTTTGCTGGCGTAGAGCCAGAATCCGTAAATGATGGCCATCTCATAACATTTGATAAACATATCATTGCGGATTATTTCCCTTTTGGCGTATCATGGAGTATCATAGCCCTATGAATCTGTTTAATGAACTATTTTGCTGTCATAATTATAGAAATATTGTAGTATAACTTGTGGTTGTGGTCGAATGTACCACAGTCGGTATTTTTGGGTTGAATTTAATTGGAAAGTAGATGATTTTAGTTTAGTTAATTAGCTAATTAATTATGGGTAATTATTATGTTTGTTTCTGAAACCCTAAAGTTTTGGATTCCTAATAATGCGGTGAACGGTCACACGGCTGTCAAAATAAAGGGCGATTTTTGACACCTTAATGTCAAATACTTGTTTGTCTACTACTTGATTGTCATGATGGGCCTTATAATACGATGGGACTTAGGCTTTCGTTTCCTAGAAAACAATAGCCTAATGCCCGGACTCCACCAAAGCTGAAAGGTCCGAAGCGGAGACTAGAAGAGATGTTTCAGCTAGGGTGTATCCATCGAAGCTGCACGGAGATGCGTACTGGCTAGACTAAAGTGGACATGTATGCTGGCTAGAGCGGAGATGTGTGCTGGCTAGAGCGCAACTGAGCTGCGCACGGCGTCACTCACACTCCGCTTAGCCATACAAAGATAAATCTCCGCTCAGTGCTTTCTACTGAAGCTACAAAATTCTGTTAATTGTTTAAAACACATCTCTCTTCTCGTCTCGTCTCCGCTTTAGTGGAGTACTGGAGTCCGAACCTAAGGCCTTTTTTCAGCGCCAGATAAGTAAATTATCAGAAAAAAGGTTTATACTCAGCTGTCACTGATTGCTTTGTTTGAACTTACATCCATCATCCATGGCTTATGTTAAAGATAAGCCGAGACAAACCTCGCAACAAAGAGATGTCTTCGGGGCATTGTTTCAATCTTCTGTGTGGAAAAGATTTCTCGTGTTTTTGTCAGATATCGTAGGTACCATTTACGCTTAGTCTTATTACCAATACTTTCTTACACCCGCAGGGTGATTGCGTAATACACATAAAATGACAATTAATGGCAATTGGTTTCATTTTGACAGTTCACCCACTTACATTGCGTTATATACGATGTTCAGCGGAAGAATTTTTCGAACCTATGAAGCAATGGATTAGCAATATCCTTCAAAACCCTCTGATTGTGATTGAAAGTGTGTTACGGAATTAGGGTGCAAGTTACTGAATTGTGAATTTGAAGTTGAGATGTTGTCAAACTCTAGTGATACAGTATGTTAAAGAAAGGCGTTCCCGTTAGAAGCAAAAAAATGCACTGTAGGTATGTCTTGATAAAAAATCACTCTGTACACGCGCTCTTGTCTTTTAACGTGTAAAGACAAGTGCGAGAAGTGCGCGTATACAGAGTGTTTCTTTTACGTACCAATTTAATAGTATTGTAAATATTTTTATACCATTCCCCCTCTAAAAAGCTTATTTTATTCACTGAAAACAGTGAACAAAAAGCATTTAATCACTGTTTTGGTGTTTGAATTTAGAACACACCAATGTATTGTATTCGACCGCCATCTCAATGCTATACAACCTCCTTAACACTTTTGACTCCACCCATTTTCATAGAACCCATACGCCATGCCGCCATAAATATTGCAAGTCTACGACTTTTATTATTCGTAGTTGAAAGTGAAGTGAGTGGAGGTTTCACTCCCGGAGGGTTGCCGGCATAACGTTTGCACTAAAGTTAACCATCGCGGACGGTCAGGTTAAAACCGTGTTGTAAAATACTGTAAAACGAAGTAAAATAGTATTTTGAGGGGTCTTGTGGCGAGACGCAGACAAATTTTTTTTTTTCTTATAAATCTTGTTAAAACATTATACATCAGATTTTATTTTCACGGTTTATAATCTATACTCGCTAAGAAAAACCTACATTTAAAATGAGCTCTCCGCGAGGGCTCCCGGCATCCCATATCCGAGAAGGTGAACCCTCCAGGAGGGCTCCCGACACTGAACGTGTTAACCTTTCTTTTTTCTTGATTAAATGTCTATTTCCCCTAAATATTTCTTTTTCTCGTAGTCATGGTATAAAGTATATTAAGCAACTCTTGAATAAAACGGATTTATATCGAGGGCCAGGAATTACTCGCTCGTGATTCATCTATGGCCCTCGCTTTAAATCCGTCCTTTATTCACTAATTGCATAATATACTATTTTAAACAATTAAAAAAAAGTTTATTTTATTTTTATTGTAATATTTTTTAGGTACGCCTACTGTATTTAGCGACTTAATTTTGACTGAAATTAATGTTTTTAAATTATTACAATTTAGTCTAATTATTATAATTTAGTCTATTATTATAATTTTATTTGATTGCAGTGTTTGAATCATCTTCAACATAAAATTTAATGTAAATCAGCGCTACAATATGTAAGGAACATAGGAAATTTTACGGGCTACTTTGGAAGGATAAAGAAGATAAAGATAGAGTATGCTCAATTAAAAAATTACATGCATATGAGTTACTTCCAGCTTTTCTTTTTTTTATAATAATATAATATGGCCAAAGAAGGCCAATGTCTGATCAAAAATAACCTCATGAAACCTCAAATCCTGTCATAGCTCTAAATGCCCTCGTGACTCGAAAATGGCTTGTGGCTCGTGGTTAAATAAGCTCGCATGGCTAATTATAGCTTCGTATAAATACGGGTTCGAGGCTACTCATATAACTTTACAATAATCATGGTAACAAGAGCGTGACAAAATAATTAGCTGTCAGTAACCATGCTTACCACAATGGCGGCGAAATTAAAGTTAATTTAATAGTTAATGAAGTCTCAGTATTTCTGACGTTTTGAATTAACAATACCACGTCGATACTATGTCGAATACTAATAATTGAGGTAAATTAATAATAACTAATTAACAGCTTCATCGTCTGTCGGGATGGCCCAGGTCTTGCCCTCATGCACGAGGTTGTGGGTTGAAATCCGGGTCGGTACCAATGTCAAAATGAAAGAAAATGTGTTTTTTTTTTTTTTTTTCTAATTCCGGCGTTTTTTTACGTTGTACAGGTTTTGATATTATGCTGATCAAAATTCATTACGTGGCCTTTATGATAAAATAATTACTGAATTATAATAAGTTTAAATACCAAATAGATAACTTTCGAAATCATAGTTGATGGCAATAAACTATTTCATAATAAAATATGACAATTTGCATTGACGTTTCTATTTAAAATTAAATGTTCCAGTCTCCTAGATTAATAAATTCAGAAAAAAGAACAAAACTGTAGTGGAAAAGTTTTTAGTTGGGAACTTCAAATATAACGTTTTACAAAGTGGGACATTTGAAACTTGCTGCAAGTTTCACGAGACGATATTGTGTGAAAAGTGGAGTGTGGGTTCGTTTATAAGATGTAGCGATTTATTGCAAGTAGGACTTTTGTGATTTTTAATACGTCGGGAACATGAAACAATGTAATTATTTATGCGTAATTAGCTAATACTTACAACGAAGTTGACATGCCTGTCTTATTTAAAACATTTTATATTTTAAAATGAATTAAGTAATAAAAAAAAGTCAAATTATTCGAAAATGGTTGACAATCATTATCATAGGGGTTATAAGGGGTCATTTGGTTATAAATGATCTCTCCTACATTCGACATAACCGATAACCCTGTATTACCCGTGTTCACTATGCAACAAGGCGACACCGAGATGTAATGTTTAATAACAAAAACAATTATATTTTCACATTACATTTAGTTGTCGCCATGAAAACTGGCAAAGTCAGAAAATAGCACAACTGAAAGCCTAATGACTTTTATCTATTCCGTGCTAAAGACTATCGAGATAATGATGCAGGTCAAAGCGACCAACGAATGAACATTTGACTCAAATCTGAAATAAAATACGTAAACATCCCAATTTAATAGTATCTAAATTAAATAAGCTCCAGTAGAAAAATTCTTTTACTTAGAAAAAGTAAAAATAATAGAGAGGTTTTTTTTGTAAAACAACAGTTTCATGTAGTTTCAACTTGTTTTATTAAATACGCATTGCGCATAATGTAGTGCATGCTGTGCTTTTCTATAAGTAATGAGGCGCTTACACTTAAGTTTGCAACGTACAAATTGTAAAGTAATAGTGTACTCATTGTTGAAGAGCCTTTTTTAAATAAATAAATAAATAAACAGTATTTTATAAAAAGCGATTATCTAATTTATTCGAGCTAAATTAAATCAGCCCTTCTCCTGCCACTCGCACCACGCAACAAGGAACTGTAAGACAAAGCGGTGTTCGTTCCGAGCGCGTGAGTTGCGTCCCTGATTGCCGGGACAAAACGGGCACTGATCATTTTAGTGTCACGCGCGCAGCCGGAGGGTTGACGATGTGTGACAGGATTGTCTTTTTGTTCAGAATACAAGAAAATTGGTTTGTTATTGGATTTGCAGCTTTGTGTGTCACAAGTTAAGTATACTTTTACAAGTATTTTGGCGGTCGAATGACGTATCACTTGAAATGTATTTATAAAACAAGATGGCGGCGATAGTTCCGATTTTGTCCACGCGCCAAGATAACTTTGTAGCACTATAGATGGATTAAGGGCTTGTACACAAAACTGCGAATTCGCATCGCATCGCAATAATCTGCGAGCTCCTACAAACAAAGCTCTTCTAAAAACCTGCGATGCGACGTCGCATCGCAGTTTTGTGTACAAGCCCTTATATCATAACATTTTTTTGAAGTGAATACATCTTTAGCGGCGTTGTGCACTTTTTTTGGGATGGGTAAAAAATGTTAAACTGGCGTCAGGACGTGACCGTAAGATCCGTTGCCTAGCAACCGACAAAGTAAATATCAAAATAAATAGTCCTTGACATTACGTAAACATTGCGAGGTTATAAATTTTACCTATATTGATGGGTAAAAAAAAATTGTTTATTTTTGTTAGACTATATTTTGAAAATAAATAAATATACTTACTATTACTACTAATGAATATTGTTTTTAACCACATAAAGCAATTGGTGCGAAATTATTCTCTAACCATTCCAAAATATAAAAAAAATGCACAACGTTAATGTTCAAGTTTTCACTTCTGCCGGCACTCCCGGAGTGCAACCCGTTGTTTTTTTTTAATGTTATGTCCTGTAGCGGACGTCTTTCGCTGTGTTTTTGTCTTTCGTGTCGCTGAAATAATTATGATTATGAATATTTATTTTTATTTAGAGTGGTAGTTGATTGGTCCTAGAAGTCGCAAGTTCAACTATTTACTGTTTAGTATTGCCTGACCAGGGTTTTTCGTAAGGAAATTTTCAATAGCAGGCATTTATTCTAGATTCTTGCCCCCTTATTATAATAATTGAGTTCTTAGAATTATCTAGTTGGCGAAACCAGTGTGTAATAAAATTGTTTATTCTGTAAATGCGATATCGGAATCTATTTGACACGACATATTAAGAGGCTTACAACAGCTATACCGCGATCTCTATCAGACTGCATAGAAATGAAAGAGAAGCGCTATGAGATGACAGAACGCTGGTAATTTTTTGCAAAATATGAAGCAATTATCTATATAACAAAACATCTATTGTTTGGACTAAAAAAATAAAAGACTAAGGGCCTGTTTCACCACCTACGATTAAGTTCCTATTAACTTACTTGGCAGATAATTTCATACAATGAAACTCTACAATGTATGTCCTATGAAGACACAGAGAAGTAATTATTACTTAGGTATTGTGCATATTTTATGTATTTTTATATTTTAGTAAGCATCTAAGATGTTAGAAAATAAGAATTATGTTATATTAATTACACCCTTTAAAAAAATTATTACCTAAGACTACCTTATATTTGATTTTCAGTGATTATTTAGATAAAATTATATACTCTTTTCGCCTGAAACACAGTATTACCTAGTTCAGGCACATAACACGTGTGAACTTGACATAGATTTAAGCAAACATTTTAATTATTGTTTTACCTAATGATTTTTAAATAAACTTTATTTATTATTATTATTTTTGTTTCTGCGTTTGTTTTCCACGGCCTAGCCGGCTAAACTGATGGCACGGGTCTAAGCTAAGTGTTCATCAGTGGAATTAAGTGTGGGAGTAATATTAGATACTGCTTGGTTTTCTGTAGTAAAGTGAATGGTAGATGAAACTATTCGAGTATTTGAGTGGGAGTATCGGTGCAAGTTGTCCGACTCACACTGAAGAAATTATCAAACTTCTGTTTCATTTTTTAATTTATTCGGTAAGTAGTGGCTATTCGGACATCGTGAAATAGAACCTAATACGGTAATATGTTGCTTGTAGAATAATCTGATAAAAAATCAGAATTGATTAAATAATTTTTTTGAGGTATCTTCGTGATTAATTTCTATCATAACAAATTAGCTGTATTATGTTTTCAACACACTATTTTCCTAGCATATATACTGAAGAATATCATTTATATTTTTCTGATTTTTTTTACTGCAGTGGACCATATACTTTTAGAAATTATAAAACTTAGGCGTTTAGGCACGTTTAGCCCATAAAAATTAAAAAAATAAGCTAGATGGAGTCAAATGGCAAAGGCCTTTCTTAAATTAAGCAGTTGCCAAAACGTAGATGTAGCACATCTGTCAAACTGCGAAATAGGTGTGATGCTATGAAATAACGTATATTACCAAAGCCATTTTACGACCAATCAGGATAGTGCCATCACGCAGCAAATTGAAGATTGTAGCTTATAGTTATTATCTCTTTGGATGATAAAGATAAATTGACCATACTCATAAAGGAAAAAGGAGTAATTGGTTTTATAATAACGAGGGGTTTGTGGCTAAATAATAACAGCCGCATGGGTCGATCGAAGGTTAAGCTACGCTTGCCGCGGTTGGTTCGTGGATGGGTGACCATCTTTACATAACAAGATTCCGCCGTGCCTCGGAAAGCACGTTAAGCCAGTCCCGTCCTTGCCGTCATTCGTAAAATCTTTAAAAATCGCTATATAGCAAATTGCTTTATTTATCAGTACTTATAAAAGTACTATAATTCATGTGATTAAATACAATATTCATTAGTAGTATATTTATTTATTTTCAAAATGTAGTATAGCAAAAATAAACAATTTATTTAAACACTTTTAATGAAGTATGTTTTGACTGCTTTCTTTTACCCATCAATATGGGTAAAATTTCTTTCCTCGCAATTTTTACGTAATGTCAAAGACTATTTATTTTGATATTTACTTTGTCGGTTGCTAGGCAACGGATCTTACGGTCACGTGTCCTGATGCGAGTTTAACATTGTTTACCCATGACAAAAAAAATGCACAATGCCGCTAAAGAAGTTTTCACTTCAAAAAAATACTCGGTACAAATCGGTAAACTAACCTTTTAGGGTTATAATAACAAAAGTAATACACACAGACATAAATCTAACTAGATAACGCAAGTCCCTCCATCTGTATGAAAACCAAGCGTGCCACTTTTTCGCACTCACATTAAAAAATGAAAGAAATCATTTCCAATGCCTCGGCCAACTTTTTCTATACAGTCTTTACAGCTCAATATGGCATAAAAAGGCATTTTTCTAGATTTCGGTGGATTTCCGGTGCCGATAATGCTAAATGAAAAACTCAGTTTACGATCATTTATCGTAAGTTTACTCCGTTTTTTGACACGCGAAGTACATACAATCGCGTCATCTAGTTATTTATTTATATCTGTGGTAATACAAGTAAGAGCTGGACATTGCAAATACAAAGTTAATGAACATAGGATTGAGGGGAGCAGTAGAATATAAACGAGCAGGATGCGTCCCGGAGGCGTGCGTTGACGAATTGAAATCGTCACTCAGACGTGCGCTGTGTTACTGATAAGCTGGACACTGTTGCTGCATCAGAGTTTAGAACTTACAACTTTGTGTTTGAAGTCGATTTTTAGTATTTGGTTCAAAAGTTGTTGGAAAAATTTACTAAAGAAATTCATCGTCCTGGAATTGAGTGCTTCTGCAATCAAATTAAATTAGCTAGCGAAACGCAGCAGATGTAATGGGTATTGATATGTAATGACGACAAAACAAAAAAATACATGCGGGGCAGTCTTTGGAGACTGCCGATGGAAGTGAAAACTAAGTAACGAAAATTTCAGGAATTTATATTTATTTTAATATTTATACACTGGCAACGGTAGTATATGTGAAGCTTTTTATTAATATTAAAATCTTAATATGTACTGAGAAATAAATTATATCTTGTCTTATGTGGCTCGCTGTCAGTACAAGAACGAAAGCTGTAGCTCCATTAAACATATTCTAAAAAAATTCAACAGAGTGCGCTGTGAGTGCGCTGTCAACAAAAACTCTCCGTCTTACGAATTTTCGATTAGGTCACGTATCCTGACGCGAGTTTAACATTTTTTACCCATCATAAAAAAGTGCACAACGCCGCTAAAGAAGTTTTCACTTCAAAATCAGATTTTTTAAACTCTTCCTTTCAGGAAACTACAATACAAACGGTCATTGACCCTGTAGTCAGTTGTAGTTACTTAAGAGTTTTTTTTTGTTTTATGCGTTATCGATACTCTGATGTCTGCTGAGTTTCGCTAGCTAATTTCTTTCTTTAATAAATACAGTGACGGGTACATGCATTTGTAAACCCTTTATTTTGTCATCTACTTCGTTTTAGTTTGCGTAAGGGACTAGTCATAGCCTTATGCGCTGCCTTTTGTACGCTCAATCAAATTGCATGAATTTCTATGTATAATCATAACAAGCGTTGCTGTCAAAAGGCTGTCACCTGCGCGCCCGAAACGCAGCGTTCTGTGCGCGTGATTCGTGCGCTTGTTATAACTAGTCCCTCAGACTACAGTATCTAGACTGACAGACACGTCCTAAAGAAGGCACAGATTGCATCATGCATGCACTACATGACATTGATGTTATGTCAAAACATCGGCGAGAGCTCAAACTTTAATATCTGAACTCTTTACTAAGCTCCTACACACCGAGCTATAAGCGTGACTTCAATACTAAACTCTGAGAACCCAGCTGTTATGTCAAAGGTCCAAAACTAATTACAACAGAAAAGGAAGTGAAAAAAGGTATCTACGTGTGTTGAACGTATGAGTAGCAACCCTAATTGTTGGGATGATTTCCACGTGACAGGACGAAGGTCAAACCAGACCGTCTGGAGATGTAGGGTTGGGGCAATTGGGACGAAAAGAGAATTGGTGTTTTTTTCATACGTTTAGGTAATGTATTTTGTACTGGGTACGGTCATGTGAGAAGTGTTATATATAATTATATACAATGTGTTTGGTCTCGGACTGTACAAACTTTAAGGGAAGGTAGTTTGCTCTATTTTATCAAAAAAATTATTCTACATGGGGGGTCGGAACCCAACCCCCCCTGAATGGCAGCCATTTTTGTATTTTGATCGCATTTTACGAAGCGTGCATACTAAAAGTACTTTAACTTTGGAATTTAATGTCCAATTTTCGTAAAATAAAAACTTTTAATAAGTGAAAAGTGTTAATAATGGGATTAATAACTTAAATATTGACAATAAATGCTGCATCATATTGAAATAAATGCTAAAAGATCAATTTCACGTTAAAATTAACATTGTTTTTTTAGTTCATCAAGGTTATTACAAAATTCACCCCCGGGAACTTTCTTTTTTTATCTACTCGTCTAATAGATGTTTAATTTACCTAAATAATTATACCAAAAACTCGATTCTATGATAATTGGTTTAAGAGATAATTGGTGTTGGAACATAGGCTTGCGTAGGTAGTGAGTTCATAATGATTTGGTTTTTCTGTAGAGTTTTACAATGATGATCAATGATAAACAAAGAATAAGTACTATCTATCTGCCTAGCGTTTTCCCAACTATGTTGAGATCGGCGTCCAGTCTAACAGGATGCAGCTGAATACCAGTATTTTACATTAAAATGATAAAAAAAGCACAAGTAGTATCTATCTGCCTAGCCTGTTGCCAACTATGTTGGGGTCGGCTTCCAGTGTAACCAGATGCAGCTGAATACCAGTATTTTACATGAACTATTATTTAATATTTACAAAGTAGAAAATTTGCCCCCCCCCCACTATTTTGAAGGCACATAGTAGCTCGGATCAGCCAAAATTTCTGCTGCAGCAACGCGAATACGCCGAGCAGCTCTTCTCAGGTGTTGACTGGCTTCATCCATCCCCAAAGACCACCCGCACCCCAAAGAGCCACCGCGTTTACCAAAGTTAACGCCACTGGATTATCTTTGTGGTTGGATGAAGCAAAAAGTTCAGATCAACACCAGAAAAGAGCTGCTGGGCGTTTTCGCGTTGCTACTGCAGAAATTATGGCTGATCCGAGCTACTGCGTGCCTTCAAAATGATGGAGGGGGGCCAAATTTTATATTTTTGTAAATATAAAATAATAGTTAATACTTGTTCCCTGTTTATCATTGATCATCACTGTAAATGTCTACAGAAAAACCAAATCGTTATGAACTCACTACCTACGCAAGCCTATGCTCCAACACCAATATCTCTTAAACCAATTGTCATAGAATCGAGTTTTTGGTATCATTATTTAGGTAAATTAAATATCTATTAGGCGAGTAGATAAAAAAAGAAAGTTCCCGGGGGTGAATTTTGTAATAACCTTGATGAACTAAAAAAACAATGTTAATTTTAACGTGAAAATGATCTTTTAGCATTTATTTCAATATGATGCAGCATTTATTGTCAATATTTGAGTTATTTATCCCATTGTTAATACTTTTCACTTATTAAAAGTTTTTATTTTACGAAAATTGGACATTAAATTCCAAAGTTAAAGTACTTTTAGTATGCACGTTTCATAAAATGCGATCAAAATACAAAAATGGCTGCCATTCAGGGGGGGGTTGGGTTCCAACCCCCCATGTAGAATAATTTTATTGATAAAATAGAGCAAACTACCTTCCCATAAAGTTTGTACAGTCCGAGACCAAACACATTGTATATGATGATTATAAATGGAAGACAAAGTCGCTTCCCGCTGTCTTATCTGTCCCTATGTATGCTTAGATCTTTAAAAATACGTAACGGAATTTGATGCGATTTTTTTAATAGATAAATTGATTCAAGATGAAGGTATGTATTGTATAAAAATACATGCATATTATAGTAAGCTATAATTTATAAATTTATCACGCGGGCGAAGCCGCTGGCGGAAGCTAGTAAAATATAAATGACATGCAAAGGAATAAAGTCCTACATAATAGCCAATTAAGGTATGATGGCATAATATCAGAAGCTTTTTACTTAGCTATGATTTCTTATACAAAATAAATTATATTATCCTACCTACCCACAGGAATGGCCTAGTGAGGTACGATTGTCTAAGAAACATTTAACGGTAAATTGTGGATTAATTAAAACATTCCTTTGAAACCAAAGATGAAATACCTAATAAGAGTTAATATTTTGACCAAAATGGGCACATGGCCAGAAGTCCACCATTACGTATTCCAACCTCAAAAAAACATGCAACCAAAACAAAAAAGAAACTTCAAGTTCGAAAATAAACGAAATTAGAATTTGGAACGCACGTTCTAAAGTAACGCAGATTGCATTTGCAAAAAAAGCGTATTCAAAGGAGTCGAACAGCAAATTACATACTCGCCGCCATTTACTTTTTTATTTTTGTGTTGCGAATGGCTAAAGGGTTCTTCGTTCCGCATGCATGATAAAATTTGTGGTACGATTGCTCTGCATCCACTTTTTTTAAGCCTCACTTGTTTGTCTATGATTTATGCGAGGATCATGATACCGTCGAAAGGGGATTATCGTTTATCCTTCCATTTCCAAAAATAGGGAAAAAATGCTTTGAATTCAGTTTCCACGTAGACTACCTCTATTATTTATTAATCTATTTATATATATTGTACACCAAAAATACAGAACAAAATAAATAAATTGAACACAAAAAATCTTACAATGGGCTACCATAACGCTTTCTACGATATCTTCCAGACATCCTTGGAATGAACAGTCATTGCGTGGATATAAAATGGGGTTGTTATTGGTGCAAAATAATAAGTTTATAGATACTATATAAGGTGGCAGGGACAGCGACGCGAAAACTGTTACCATGGATTCAGTACATGACTGAACGCCTCTGCGTTGAAATTTTTCGTAGGTTATGAAAATAGAAATCAGCTGTTTCATACATTTTGACCGCATAGGTATTGAACTTTTCTATGAAACAGCAGATTTTTTTTCGTAAAAACCGTGCGTGCTTCGCGCGGGTCGCTATTATTAAAAATAAACGAAAATAAATGTCTATTATGTTGCCTTACTAGTGTGTTCATGTTTAGTAAGGTTATAGATTCAATCATAATTATTTATCGTCTATAAATAACTAGAAAAACCAAAGGTATTATAGTGAGAAAACAATTAATTAAGCTGCACCACAGCTTACCAACATTGAAATAGTTTCCCGGAATGCGAAATAAGCGGGATGAGCTAATCCGTGGTCGTTTTATCTTTTGCAAATTAATTCAGCTGTTGCAGAGTGGCTAGCTTGCAGACTTTCAAAATTATCTTGAATTTTATGCATTTTAAATGTGGTTCTAGTGGCATAGTTAATAACTGGCCAGTTTATTTATGTTTTTAAAACTTACATAGCAAGTTAAGTTTTGATAAATTACTACTTCTTCAGTAATCTGCCTATATTTTGGCCCAAATATGTTGGGGTCGGCTTCCAGTCTAACTAGATGCAGCTGAATACCAGTATTTTACATGGAACAACTGCTAAACTGACCGCTACAACCCAGTTATTGGGTAATACGATACCCCTTGGTAAGACTTGGTTGTCAGAGTTTCATGACATGTCTCATTACTACCGCATCACAAGCCCAAACCATGACAACTGTTTTCCACACAACTTCTCGGTCACCGTGCATTATTTTTCGTCCCATTCACCTTCTAAATATACGACAAACAAATCTAAATGAGCCTGCTTTGAACTGCGCATCGTAATAATAATTAACGGCAATAAATTAGGAACGTCTCATAAAGTCAGGCTGAATCATGAGTGGCAACAATATTTATGGTTAGACCGCTGCTGTCACGTCTTTCATCGTAGGATTTATGGTGATGGTTCCAGGAGTTTATCTTTAGGTCCTGGTGATCTATGATTTTGGTTCAGATCTGGCGTTATGCCGGAGAAAATACAATATTTTGATCTAAAAGAGTTTCCATGTAGTTTCTTGGCCGTTCTTCTCCATAGGAACCTACTTCGGTTTGGACCTCATTTCGTCTCAATTTGGTATTAAATTGTAAACGTCTTTACTGTATTTCCTGGACAAGAAATAATTATATATTTTTTCTATTTTCTATCTCAGTAATCACCTCCTTTCTAGCCATAACATGTTTTACACAAAGCAAGTATGTCAATTAAACCATTTATTTTTGAACCATCAAGAAGTCGGTCATTCAGAAAGATGAAGCTAGATGCCCATTTCAAAGCGTAGTAGGTAGAGTCTGGCTAACGAAAGTTGACCCCAGAATATTGGCGGCAAATTAAAAAAATACATGCATGACAACACTAAATACACCAGAGATACCGAACGACAACCTTGTCAAATTGACGTTCACGTTCATATAGAGTTGCTATATAAAAAGTTCGCAAATAATTCCAGGGCCAACTTTCGTTAGCCAGACTCTACCCATGGAGAAGAACGGGTAAAAAACTCCACGGACACTCTTTTAAATCAAAATATTGGTTACATCATTCATGTTGAAGTGAATGTGAGAACGCTGCAAAACGTTAAAAGTGTCCGTAATAAAAATAGAAAAACAAAAAACAATTTAAAAATTAAAATAAGCCGTGGCAGCTACGTTCACAAACATGACGCATGGATTAGCACCACTCAGCTCAACCATTTCGAAGGAAGATAAATGGAAGAGAAGCTATTGAAGAAGAAGATATATTGCGCCGACCACAAAGAAATTGTGATAAGGGCAGGAGAATGATAATAATGAATTAAAATCGCAGTTCAAAGCAATCCCGTTTACATTTTGCTGTATTTATTATAACATCACGCCTGAATTCCCCGAAGGGTTAGGCAGAGGTGTACCTATATGGCGAAATGTGTGTGTACCCACATTTCGCCAGTTTACTAAGAGGCGAAGCTATTGCCATTTTGCTGTATATTTTGAAGGTAGGAAAAATACAAGCTAAATTGGATTGTATTTTAAAGTTAACAAAAGGTGAAATCGAGAGGTTGTTAATAACTACTTGACCTAAAACGACGAGTTTTATTAGGTTTTAATAAAATGAACAATGCTTTTCCAGCAACGTGACCTAGGCACAGTATAAATAAGAAACAGTATTATATGTCGGCAGTGACCTGGAAATAATTACCTACGGCTGCTCGGTAGATAAACCTTCTGTCAGTGCGTAACTGCCGCGCACTCGATACTATTGCATACTAACATACACTGAGATTTGCGACGCGCCGTTTTCTATGAAGATATAATACTGTTACTTATTTCTACTGTAACCTAGGTAAGGATTTAATGGTACCGGTTTATCTTGGCTCAGACATCAAAGTCTTCGTTTATAATTAACAGGTCTCGTTAAGTTGAAGACACGAATGTGAGTGGTAGAGAGAAGAAAGAGAATTATAAAGAGTATAAAACTTTTGGTATTCTGTGTGTTGATGTAACCCCTAACCCATGCTCGACGATTTGCCAGCCCGCGTTAATGCAGAGCCTGTCGCTTTAAATTCTCCTGATAATAATAATTATTCGGATTTGATCCAACCTGTCCCATCTTGCTGCCCACCATCGACTCCCTAAGCCGAGGTTCGTACTCGACAGGGGGGGGGCCCTTAGCGAGCGCTCGCCTAGTATATAAGTTTATTTTTATGCTTCTGGCCGGAGGCTTTAAGTTAGTAGCGTAAGGCAGCCACAAGATAGCCCGGCTAAGTAGTCATGACTAAAAAAAATATTTAAATTAAAGCATACAAAGGGCAGCTTTATCGCTTTCTGTGATCTCTACAACCTGACACTGACCAGCAAATTGCAAAAAACTTAAGAAAATTTAAATTTCGTGTGCTACCTTAGCGTATCCCCCGCGCTAAGGTACTGTAGAGGATTTATAAATGGCTTAGAATGCAACCTTAGTGTGTTCGAAGTATTGGTAGTTAAACGAGACAAACATTTGATTTGTATTTAGAATACAAGAAAATAAAAATGCCCGGGGCTGTCTGATGGCTCGGTGCAAAAATATTAATATAAAAAGTAGTCCCGATTTTTAGGAATAATTATGATATACGCTACATAAGTCTTTTATTTAGTATATTCCCGGTAGACTATATAGTGTCTATAGTACCAACACAACATAACAATGAAATAAAACTAGGTAGGTACAGCACACCAGTCTCATTAGCTTATCAAGCTAGAACAGCAGCACAATAATGTTTTAGCTAGAAAATTACGCTCTCAGTTATAATGACTGGAGCACAATTCTGTTTATAATCACAGAATGGCAGCTAATCAGAACTCCAACAAAATATATAGGTACAGAAACAGAAGGTCGACTTCATGCAACATGACTTGTGTTGGATCATTCAGTTCCTTTCAAAATTCAGGCTTATTTTAATTATTGAATTGTTTACTAAGGGCGCTTTTAACGTGCAAGTTTTTTGACATCGTTCTCACATGTATAACTTCAACACGAATGATGTAACCAAGATTTTATAACATTTTATGCATACACACATATCCATGGAGTTTCTTGTCCATTCTTCTCCATAGGAACCTACTCCGTTTTTACATTGGCAACTCGCTTCTTCTTTTAGACTGATCGAGTCTTTGACAATTCAACAGTGCCTGTAATTGGTTTATTTGATTCGAAAGTACTTGTAAATAGTTTAATTGAAATAAATGCTTGAGTTTTGTTCGTAAGTGTCTGTAAATTGTTTAATTGAAATAAATGCTATGAGCTTGACAACTAGCGAAAATTCCATGCACTCGTAGACATGGTTCACGCTAGCGCACTCGCGACTGGCATTTGTTCCATCCTGTAAAACAAATGCCAGTCGCGAATTGAGATCGTTGTTCGTACAATTCGTGTCATGTAAGCGAGACCAACCTTGGTCCCTAGACGTTCCTGCCGCCCTGCTGCTTTGTCGCGTGTGTAGCGCGATAGGGGCAATTTCTCAATTAGACATGCGCAAAACAGTACGTTGAAAAGTAATGCAACATCACATCATTTCTTCTGAAATGTACCATCACACTGAGATATCACATCACTCGAAACATTACCCGATCAATGCCGAATGAACGTGGCCGCCGTGATGTTGCATGCCCATGCGGGACGGCGACGGAGCGCGCTTGCGAGCGAAAACATTACATATTACATTACGCGTAATATCAGCATCGCAATAGACTGACCGTAATCATTGCATCATTGGTGGATATATGACTTTTGATTTTGATTAAAGTTAGATTCAAATATGTAGTTACATTTTTACTTACACATACTTTAATTTAAATAGGTAATGCATATTTAGTTTACTAAAGGTACTTACTTTAGTGTAAATTCATAAATTGATTTTCCTTCACTGGGTAAAAGTTGAAATTACTTGAAATAACCATGTTCAGAGTCGAATTTAATGCAAAATATTGCTTGACTAAAGTATACCTTTACTGCTCTAACTTCATCAATGTGTAGGGAAAAGAACAGGAAAGGCATATAACCTAGTGAGAGCGAGACAACCATTACGCGACGCGCCTGGGACGCCTGAGTCGCGAGTGATCACAGACTACAATTATATATAGGGTACGAGTGATGTTTAGTGTGATGTGTGATGCTTATTTCTTCCGCGTGATGTGTAATATGGCATCACGCGGTCGAGTGATATTACGTTTGTGATATTAGGAGCATTACTTACACATGTCTATTCTCAATTAGTTGGTTGATAACTGTCACACGGAGCGCACGCATGTCGATAAAAGATGGCGACGTATAATAGTAAAGCACGAAGTTTGCACGCGAGTGATAGAAGTTTATAAAGTCCGTCCCAACATGTGGGATAAAAAAAAGCAAAAATTATTTTTCTGTAGCCACTTCTTCACCTGTATCTAGGGGTAGTACCACAGAAAGAGCCAGGGCTACACCGATCTTTTGATTTTTCGATAATACTGGTGCCATTCTCAACGCGTATGTTTAATGACAAATGATTTTATTTCTGTAAGTAGGTCTGTACAAACACTTTATATGTTAATCATATTTTTATTAAACTAGATGCGTGCGGCGTTTCATATCTGACTACTCTGAGAAGAAAGGCCAAAACAAACTCAGAGGTCACAGTCTCTTTTAAAGTTCAGACATAATCTTCGTCAGATCATGTGAAGACCATGTAGATTGGTGTCTGAATTGGTCTTTTGAGGAAAGAACCACACAGATTGAGTGGACCTGTCCAGTGAGAGCACGCATTTGTCAGTAATCGTGTAGCTCAACTGAGAACTTAAGGAGCTCAACGACTCGATGAACAAACAACTTATACCCGAACACGAACGGCAGGCTTGTGTGTAGAGACAATTTCGATATTGCCGCGACCGCCCTGTGGCAGATGGGTGAGAGCCAGCTTAAGGTTGCCGCTTTGAAATCACAGGGGCAATTCTCGTATTTTTAAGAACATTCGCATTTTAATCTCAGTCTCTATCTATCAAAATACCTCTAATTTATTTATGTTGTTGACAACTTCTTGACATTGATTGTCACAGAGAAGAGATTGGGACTAATTTGAACGTTTTGTATTTCGAAAATTGGCCTACAGGCCTTCCGATGCGCATGGCATGGCACGTTGGAAAAAAATCGCTTGTTGTATGGAGTTGACCTGCTGTACTATACTGTGATACCCTAGCTAAACTACCGCACTATTAACTGGGACAGCGGGTTTAACGTTTATTATGCTAGTTTTTAAAAGGAAATTGTGGATTTTTGTTCTGGTTATTACGAGCTGATTATTGTGTAAGGTTCAGTTTAGTGGTTCATCAATACAATAACACAGGGTGTATGAGTAACAAGGCCCTACAGGAATCTGTCATTCTGCACATACAATGAATTATGTAATTTTTTGCAAAAGTAATTGCTGGAGAACGACATTTATTTTTGGTGGTAAAATTCTTTTTAACGTTAGTGCGCTAAGTAATAACAGCCGCACGGGTCAATCCATCAGGTTAAGCTACGCTTGCCAGGGCTAGGGTGACCGTCTTTACCGTCTTTACATAACGAGACTCCTCCGTGCCTCGATTGGTCCCGGCTGTCATTCGTGGATCTTTGACAGTCGTTACGGATCATCAGAAGCCCGAAAGTCTGACCACCAGTTTTACCAAGGGGTATCGTATTATCCAGTTACTGGGTTGTGGAGCTCAGATAGGCAGTCGCTCCAAGTAAAATACTGGTATTTTATTTGCATCCGATTAGACTGGAAGCCGACCCCAACATAGGTTGGGAAAAGGCTAGGCAGATTGATTTTTTGGTAGTGCGCAACATTACATACTCAAAACATTGTGCTTATGTGTGCATGCAACGGTGGGGAGAGCAGTGGTGGCCCAGTGGTATCGGCCCCGACTTACGAGTTGTAGGTCGTGGGTTCGAACCCAAGCAGGCGCTTTACTTTGTGTACAAATAATTTCATCACCACTGCTCTCAAATCGGTGAAGAAAACCTCGTGAGGAAACCGGCATGTCTTAACCAAAAATTCGAAGACATGTGACATCTACCAACCCGCACTGGGCCCGCGTGGTGGATTACGGCCCATTCCCTCTCACAGAGAGGAGGTCTGTGTCCCAGCAGTGGGAACATTAATAGGCTGATTATGTATGAATGTATGTGCATGCAACGGTACAGGGATATACACCACTGTATATCCTTCGGGGGATACAGCCGTGATGATATGTAAAATATTGAATGGTTATGTGAGCGAGAGTCAGAATAATATTTATTCGGTAATAAGGTTCATGCAAGCGTATATTTACAAAGCGTATATACTGCCGGCTTTGTTAACGCGGGGTCAAAGTTAATATTTTCACTAGAACTTATTTGTTTTTTTGGAGCTTTTGTGCATTTAAAGAACTTAGTCATGTTTAATTAATTTGCAGTTCTTTTAAGTTTTACGTGCTTAAATTGGTGAAATATTATACTTACGGCTTTAATTTAGCTTCCAGTCTGATGGCTACAGACAATTTTCTCAGAAACTGTTTGACTTCAGTTACGAAATTGTTTTTTAAAATTTTCCATAAGCTTTGGTGCAATGTAGTTAATACAGGTAATCTATACTAATATTATGAGAGATAAAATTTGTTTGTTTGTTTGTTTGCTAGTTGGTATGTAGGGGGTAATCTCCGAAACTATCAGTCAGATTTCAAAAATTCTTTTTGCATTGGATAGGCCTATTCTTGAGAAAGGGCAGAAGCTAGAACAGTAATAAAATTTCTTAATACATCGTCACACAGTAGCAGCCCGGAGTCTGGATTTGTGTCCGGTTGATGGCAATAGGGTCGCCCCTATTACACGGGACTGAGACATAACTGGCGATCTGTGGGTGTCCTATAGGTGCACCTCTGCCTAATCCTTTTAGAATACAGGCGTGATCTTATGGTATCATCAATCATACATGCAAATTATACAATGTATTTAATGCAAGAGTTATTATAATGTACAATGGTATGCTTTAAATGCTAATTTATTTTGTAACATTAATTCCTCTTCTTTTCGTGTGGTGAGTGACTAGTCAGAGTTTTAAAGCCGCCCATCGACCTCTGACATGGCTGCACATGCCGCCGAGAAATATCTCTAACACTGTTGATATCTCTAATATCTGTCACATTCATTATTTTCATGATACATTAATTATTAATTTTCATCACAATTTAATTTAAAACTGATTAATAATTAATTTACAGAATTAAATCGTTACTCTAGCAGCCATAACGTAAACTTTAAAGAAATTAAAGACGCCCTTTATTAAGTTCAGCACTATCAATCTGCAGCCTTTTCCAAAGTAGCAGCTGAATACCAGTATTTTACATGAAGCGACTGCCTATCTGACCTCTATTACCCAGTTACTGGGTAACACGATACTCCTTGGTACGACTGGTTGTCAGACTTTCAGGCTTCTATCTACCTGTAACGACTGTCAAATATCTACGAATGACAGCCGGGACCAACGGTTAGGCTGCCTGTCCACTGGAGCGGAGAGGAGAAAAGAGGAGCGGAGATGTGCCAATATTAACCAATAGAATCTTGACTCGACTTGACTGCCCCTGAGTTTAGATTTGATTGGTTAATAATGGCACATCTCCGCTCCGCTCCTCTCCTCTCCGCTCCAGTGGACAGGCAGCCTTAATCATGCTTTGCATTCGCGGAGGTTTTTCGATATGTTATGAATGATCACCCATCCACGAACTGACCTCTGAATCGCCCCTTTCTGTTACTAATAAAATAAAATAGATGATTACTAAATATGCGTCGTCACAGTTAACTGTTAACTGTTCTAGAGTCATAAAGAACCCTGTAAGAAATTGGCATGTGTTTCTCCTCTCAACGAGGCATCCACAGGATGACACGAACCCGGATATGATGTGTTACCACGTCAAGCGCCGAACGCAGTGTGCGCACATATACGTCGTCTATTGTTGTTTTTAATGGATTTCCGCCAAGTCACGCCTGAGTCAATAAACTATTAATTAGGTAGCAATAAGATCTCATATTGTGTGTGCACCCAGTTTCCTTGTTAAATGTTATTAAACTTTAGCCGTGAGCGAAGAGAACTGGTGGCCCAGTGGTAACGGCCCCGAATAACGAGTTGTAGGTCGTGAGTCCAAACCCAAGCAGGCGCTTTACTTTGTGTTAATAATTTCATCACCACTGCTCTCAAAACGGTGAAGGAAAACATCGTGAGGAAACCGGCATGTCTTAGAACCAAAAATTCAAAGACATGTGACATCTACCAACCCGCACTGGGCCCGCGTGGTAGATTACCACAAGATCATTCAAGACGATTCATTGACAAGAACTTCTCTTGGACTGCCCAGCTACAGGAAGTTAGCCGCAAGCTATTTGCATCCGCTGCATCTCTGAAGAGACTGCGTAATTTTCTACCGACTGCCACCAAGATTGCGCTTGCACAATCACTTCTTCTACCCATCCTTGATTATGCTGATGCCAGCTATCTTGACCTTACTCAGGACCAACTCGATAAACTTGAGCGGCTTCAAAATGTTTGTATAAGGTTCATATTTGGTTTACGCAAATATGACCATGTTTCCGAATTTCGTGTGAAGCTCAAGTGGTTACCAATTCGCCTTCGCCGGAATGCTCATATTCTTTCCCTTTTGTATAACGTGCTCTTTTCCCCTTTCTCCCCGCTCTACCTTAAGAAACGTTTCCAGTATCTTTGCGACTCCCACACAAAACTTTTGAGGTCATCAGATAACCTGAAGCTTAAAATGCCAATGCTTTCCACAACTTTCCTTGACAAATCCTTTACTGTCCAGGCTGCTCGTTTGTGGAATGCATTACCAGTTCCAATAAAGCGCGCGCAATCGTTGCCTGTGTTTAAAAGACTAGTGAAGGAACATTACTTGTCGTTATAATTTTGTTCTCGTCGTTAGCTGTAATAATAATCGTCATTTATTTTCGTTGCTTATATAGTTAATATGTATGTATCTATGTATCTATTATATAGCATTTATCTATGTATCTATTATAGTACCTATATTGTAATATTATACTTTTTATTTGCACCTAAAACAACCCCATTTTATGTCCATAATATCACTGTCCATTCCAAGGTTGCCTGGAAGAGATTGCAGTAAGCGATAAGGCCGCCCATTGTATATTTTGTAGTGTATTACTTTTTTTTTTCTTGTAATATATTATCTGGTGTACAATAAAGTATATATAAATATAAATAAATAAATAAATTACGGCCCACTCCCTCTCACAGAGAGGAGACCTGTGTCCCAGCAGTGGGAACATTAATAGGCTGATTATGTATGTATGTACACTTTAGCCAGATTATGAAATATACAATTTAATTTATTGTCACGGCTTGTTTGTTGGCCGATGGCAATTAAATTGGAAGATGGCAATATTAATTAATGAATTGTTCATTGGACCTAGCTATAATTATTACCGGTGACTAAATTTGTGTTCGAAATAAATCCCAAGTTATATAATAAAGGTTAATTAAATTGGCAGTGGATTGGTCACAAATTGGTAACGCGAAAGTCATGTCGTTACGAGTCGTCAGAAGCCCGAAAGTCTGACACCAGTCTTACCAAGGGGTATCGTATTACCCAGTTACTGGGTTGTGGAGGTCCGATAGGCAGTCGCTCCATGTAAAATACTGGTATTCAGCTGCATCCGGTTAGACTGGAAGCCGACCCCAAGATAGTTGGGAAAAACGGCTAGGAAGATTGAAAAGGGATTGAGCAGTGGTGGCCCAGTGGTTGAGCAGTTGTAGCCCAGTAGTAGAGCAGTGGTGGCCCAGTGGTGGAGCAGTGGTAGCCCAGTGGTTAAACAGTGGTGGCCCAGTGGTTGAGCAGTGGTAGCCCAGTGGTTAAACAGTGGTGGCCCAGTGGTAACTGCCACGACTTACGAGTTGTAGGTCGTAGGTTCGAACTCGGAAAGGCACTTTACTTTGTGTAAATTATTTCATCACCACTGCTCTCAAAACGAAAAAGAAAAACATTATGAGGAAACTGGCATGTCCCAGATCCAAAAATTCGAAGACATGTGACATCTACCAATCTGCACTGGACCCGAGTGGTAGATTACGGCCTACTCGCCCCTCTCACGGAGAGGAAGTTTATGTCCCAGCAGTGGGAATATTTTAGGCTGATTGAGTGATTATACTTATGCTAAACGGGATGACCTAGGAAAAGACGATAAGTACCTATTATTCCATTTTCTCTTTGCTTTTATCATTAGGTACAGTGGACTTCTCTTTTAAAATTTTTGTTTATTTTTAAATAGGTACTTACTCCAAATAATTTTGAATAAAAAAGTGTATTAACTTTGCAGTCACCTGAACCCCTACCCACCTCTCTTTAACAAATACGAACATCATATATACGAACACATACAATCATTATTTCTCTTTGAACTAACATCAAAGCTGCAATATAATGATTCATAGGAAACCATATAGAAATTGATTGAAAGGAAATATTGCCAGCCTTGCCTGCTAATATTTTCCCAGCTATAATACTTTAAATGCGAAAGTGTCTCTAACTGTATGTTTGTTACGTTATCAAGACTAAGGCCTAACATGCACTGTGAAACTTTTTGGCTCGATTTTTATTCGCGCGGTTTATATTCTGTTTACGGAACTGTAACACGCATTGCGAATAAAATTCCTCGCGATTTCTATGTAGATAGAGTTCTATGTAGATCTGAGCTGAAACGCATGTCTACAATGGACAATAGAATTAATAAAATATATTTCTCTAGTCATTTTCTTGGCACAATCTAACCAAAATAATTCTATTGTGATATTTCGCATCAAACTTGTCCCACAGGGGAGGTCTCTTAGGTATAGCGGTGTACTACAGAGCGGTGAGCGCCCATTCGCGCGATTTTTCTTTCGCAATGCGTGTAGCGAGAGCGACATACAACCCCATACTCCGTAAAATATCCGCGCAAATTAAACTCGTACCGCCCAGCACCAAATCTATATCAAACCACAGATTTATTTATTTCGCTAATTTTAACACACTAGTGTGTGTAGCTACTTATGTTACAGAATTGCGATAATAATTTCGCGCGAATAAAATTCGCAGTGCGACCTAGGCCTAATACCCGGTTTCCAAATTGAGAATTTTAGTTTGAGAATATACCTCAACTTCACATTTTCAGGGATCGAATGTCCTTGCTCACTGTTCAAGCTATTTCGGTGTTCAATTTTATCACAATAGGTTTAGGCAGCGGCTTATACTCGGTTTCTGAATTGAGAATTTGATTTTCAGAACTTGTGGAGCTCTACTTCAGCATTACCTAAGGAAAATCAAAATTCTTTGCAACAGTATTTTATATTTTAAAGCAATCACGGTACCTAATATACTCATTTTTCTTTCTTTCTTTTCTTTGTTATCATGGTCGACAGTGCTGTAAGGATCACTATGGAAGCTTGTTGACATAGACGTTTTTTTACGGTGCGGCTTTTTTTTTTTTTTTTTTTTTTTGGGGTGGGAAATCATCCAATGACTTCTCCCGCTCTGGGCGGAGCGGAAGGGCGTGTCAGACTTTTACTGACTAAAACCCACCCGTGTTCCTTCCCTTACCTAGACCAGGGCCACGGTTTCCCCTTAGGACTTATCCGCAACCCCGGTGGTAGGCATCGGCCCTGACGGACCCCTTCAGCTTCGCTGACAACTCTTTGAGGCGCGCGTGGAACACTACGCGCCGTCGACCCGGGCTTGGTCCTGATCGGACGGAGAGCTACCCATCACTCTCCGTCCGCAAGCCCGCGCCTACGGTGGCCGGAAATCGGCGATCGATTCCCGACGCCCGGGGCGTCTACTACCGCGGCGGCTAGGGGCTCGAGGGAGCGACCTTAGTCTCTGCCTCTCGCGCCCCGCCTCCTCCTTTACGAGCATTACTGCTTCGCAGAAGGAGGTGACAGCCTGCCATGCCCTCTCACTCCGCACCATGGCCTGGACCAGGGCCGGACGTGAGAGGTCACTGCCGCCGATCGCCTGCACGAGGACACGGCGGTGCTCCACCCAAGCCGGGCAGACCTCCACCGTATGCTCCACCGTGTCCTCCGGGCGATCCACGCAGTGGTGACACCCGGGCGTTTCCTCCTGCCTGATCTGAAACAGGAACCTCCCGAAACTACCGTGTCCGGTGAGGACCTGCGTCAGGCGGTAGGTGAGGGCGCCGTGGCGCCTCTCTAGCCACTCCTCAAAGAGGGGACTTATCGCCGCAATTGTGGCGTGCCCAGATCTGGGTTGCGACAATCGCACTCTCCAAGCCGCCATGAGATCCTGCCGGAGCTCTGTCCGCTGTGCCGTGACTTGTCGCGGCAGCGGAGTTACACCCCGGCGCTTCATCTCCTCGCGCCACTCCCAGATGTGGGCGAGGACTTTCGCCTCCAGATCCCATGGCGGCGTTCCGGCAAGGAGGCTCGCTGCCTCGCCGGAGATCGTGCGGTATCCCCGCACTATCCGGGTGGCCATGACCCTTTGGGCCGCGTGCAACCGGCGGGTTGGCTGCAGCCTCAAGGTTGGCGCCCACACCGGCGCCCCGTAAAGGGCCATGGACCGCACGACCCCCGCGTAGAGCCTCCGGCAGGAGGCGTTTGGACCCCTTAGATTGGGCAGAAGCCGCTTCAAAGCAGCCCCGGCCCGCTCCAGTTTGGGAGCCAAACGTCGGAAATGCTCCACGAAGTTCCACCGACTGTCGAGGACGAGTCCCAGGTACCTCATCGTCACCTCGACGTCGATGTGAACCCCTCCTGCCGTTATTTGGGAACCCGACGGTGGCGCGTTCCGAGGGCCATGAAAGCACATGACCTCGGACTTGTGCAGTGCCACCTCGAGTCCCAATTGCCGGATCCTGTCGACGATTGTCGCAACCCCGCGTGTCGCCAATTCGGCCGCCGCCTCGTGCGACCTCCCTTGCGCCAGGACCAGCGTGTCGTCAGCGTAGCACACTACGCTGACGCCGCTAGGGAGGTCGGCGCGCAGCACCCAGTCGTATCCGATGTCCCACAGATATGGCCCCAGGACCGATCCCTGTGGGACACCGCACGACATCTCTCGCCGGTTCCATTCCCCCTGGTGACCGGGGTAGATGACGGCCCTGTCCGTCAAATAGGCCTCGACCAAACGACAAAGGTAGGTCGGCACGGTGCGGCTTATACGCCGTGTGTAGGCACGGTCGTCAGTGCTGTATTGATCACTATGGAAGCTTGTTGACAGACATATTTTTTCTACGGCGCGGTTTATATGTCGTATCTTGCCGGTCAACTTCCAATTCTCAATTTATTCAGAAACCAGATAAGTAATTCCCGTAATTTTTAAGAACGTTCGCAGACGCATCTCATTCGCAATCTGTCAAAAATACAATCAATTTACCAAAATTTTTGACAAGTTTGAAAGATTGCGTCTTTATTGTGAACGTTTTTTAAGTACGAGAATTGGCCTTCTGGTATAAACCGCTGAACCTATTGTGATAAAATTTAAGACAGAAATAGCTTGTACAGTGAGCAAGGACATTCAATCCCAGAAAATATGACATTGAGCTATATGGAAAAATCCGAAAATACGTGGGTGTACTTGCGGGCAAAAGAACTGGTCTAATATAAATAATAAAAGATACCTATTTGTCTTCAAAGGTAGTCATCGATTAAATAATGAGAGTTCGTCAATCATTAATGAGTTTGTAGTCTAAATAAAGTAGGCATTTCTAGAAATTTGTTCGAGGCTATTAAGAATTCTGTTTACTTATGTCAAATACTAGGCATTTGATATAGGTAAGTAGGTAATTGGAACTTTCCAAGTTCAAATGCACTACTAAATTAACATTAAAAATGTAAGAAAATATGTTATGGAGATAATAATCCAATATACTCTAAGCAGGAATGATCATTTTCAGAAATACTATTTTATATTTTAGTTTTATCATCTTGCTGAGTGGAAGCCTTCTTGTCGCATTCATGACGTGGCAGCTGCTTTACGGAACTGTAACACGCATTGCGAATAAAATTCCTCGCGATTTCTATGTAGATAGAGTTCTATGTAGATCTGAGCTGAAACACATGTCTACAATGGACAATAGAATTAATAAAATTTATTTCTCTAGATATTTTCCTGGCACAATCTAATCAAAATAATTATATTGTGATATTTCGCATCAAACTTGTCCCACAGGGGAGGTCTCTTAGGTATAGCGGTGTACTACAGAGCGGTGAGCGCCCATTCGCGCAATTTTTCTTTCACAATGCCTGTAACGAGAGCGACATACAACCCCATACTCCGTAAAAATCCGCGCGAATTAAATTCGTACCGCCCCGCACCAAATTTATGTCAAACCACAGATTTATTTATTTCGCGAATGTTAACACACTAGTGTGTGTAGCTACTTATGTTACAGAATTGCGATAATAATTTCGCGCGAACAAAATTCGCAGTGCGAGCTAGGCCATTATAATACCCGGTTTCCAAATTGAGAATTTTATTTTGAGAATATACCTCAACTTCACATTTTCAGGGATCGAATGTCCTTGCTCACTTCTCAAGCTATCTGTGTGTCCAATTTTATCACAATAGGTTCAGCGGTTTATATTCGGTTTCTGAATTGTTTTGATTTTGAGAACTTATCGAGCAGCATTACCTAAGGAAAATCAAAATTCTTTGCAACAATATTTTGTATTTTGAAGGAATCACGGTACCTAATATACAAATTTTTCTTTCTTTCTTTCTTTTCTTTGATAGACATGGTCGACAGTGCTGTATGGATTACTATGGAAGCTTGTTGACGAACACATTTTTTCTACGGCGTGGTTTATACGTCGCGCGTCGTACCGTGTCAACTTCAAATTCTCAATTTATTCAGAAACGACGTATATATGTGTATATGTATGTAATAAATAGCTTGTACAGTGAGCAAGGACATTTAATTCCTGAAAATATGACATTGAGCTATATGGGAAAATACGAAAACACGTGGGTGTACTCGCGGGCAAAAGCACTGGTCTTTTATAAATAATAAAAGATACTTATTTGTCTTCAAAGGTAGTCATCGATTAAATAATGAGAGGTGGTCAATCATTAATGAGTTTGTGGTCTAAATAAAGTAGGCATTTCTAGAAATTTGTTGAGGCTATTAAGAATTCTGTTTACTTATGTCAAATACTAGGCATTTGATATAGGTAAGTAATTGGAACTTTCCAAGTTCAAATACACTACTTAATTAACATTAAAAATGTAAGAAAATATGTCATGGAGATAATAATCCAATATATTCTAAGCAGGAATGATAATTTTCTTAAATACTATTTTCTATTTTAGTTTTATCATCGTGCTGAGTGGAAGCCTTCTTGTCGCATTCATGACGTGGCAGCTGCCGACTATTTCTGTTATTTATGCAGATCTATTCTGTTTTAATTTTCTGGGTTCGCGCACCGAGGATTCCGTAAGGAGCTTCATTCCTATATAAGGTACCTAAATAGTTCTGTGCCCAAAAACTAGTCCTCTAAATTGTATGAGCGCCCATACAACTCGGAGGACTATCTTAATTGGCGTCAAGTATGCATGTATGGAGAAATCGTTTATATTTCAACTTTTTTTATTTTTTCTTTATTTGTGCTGTTAGACCTTGCTTTTTGCCACATTTCGTGATTCTAGGTCAATGGGAACTACCATATAGGTTTTCAACCCAAAAACCATAGGGTACTTCCGGTTGACCTAGAATTGTCAATTTTGGTTCTATTTATTATAGCAAGGTCTTACAGCACAAGTAAAGGGAAAATTCCAGAAATAAAAAAAGTTGAAAAGTAACGCTAATTTTCGTACTTACAAGTTTTCACGAAAATCAAAATTTGCCCTATCTTTTTATCGTGTTGACTCAGGGCCTTGATTTTATTTATTCTTATTTACGTTTATACACTTAATAGGGACTATAGACCTCAGTAAGTCAGTATCCGGTATAAATTTCAAGTTGCTAGGTTCACCCGTTCCTGAGAAAATCGGTGGTGACACATGGACAGACAGACGGACAAGAGAGTGATCTTATAAGAGTTCCTTTTTTTACCTTTTGAGGTACGGAACCCTAAAACCACGAGAAGAACTTTCGTTCTGCAGTCTGTTGAATTTTTGTATGTAGACTGGGAACGTTATTACTCATTAGATATAACTGATTAGATATATTTATATTTTGTAAATTTCATAAATACTCCGTTTTGTTAATATTTTCTTGTTTATTATGTTTTTACAATTACTGTTTGTATTTCCTGTGCGTGTCCCAAATAAAATATTTTTCTTTCTTTCTTTCTTTTAGATATAGGTACGATGTTTAATAATAATTTATAGTCGTATTGTCATCCCCACCTTGTTTATACTGATCCTATCACGATAAAATTATCCAAAATGAGGCAGAATTATGTCGCCAAGCTTAAGTCTCTAAGTGCTACTTAGCGAACAGAGTAATCACGCCTATTACTTATATTAGGTCAAATCTGGAACACTGAACTTTGAGCAGTGACAGGTCGTGGTACGTAAAGAATAACTTACTATGTAGCGATTTTGAGGTTAAGAATGTATTTAGTTATTGAGTTTTATGGGTTTTTTTATGATCAAAGGTAATATTGATAGTGTATAAAATGAACATTTTATTCGGAGGAATTTATTGATAGTGTATAAAACGTCAATTTTATTCAGAGGCATTCGTGGCTAAGTAATAACGGCCGCACGGGTCGATCAATCAGGTTACGCTACGGTTCCCGGGGCAGTCCGTGGATGGGTGACCATCTTAAGATACCGAGACCCCTCCGTGCTTCGTGCACCTAGCTGCTGACGTTTCATAAGTGCCGATGTAGGTTTATGTGAAATATTTTGATTTTGAAGTGACTCGGTTTCTAAAACCCCTTAGGCCCTTTGTACACGACATGGTTTCTTTGCGATACGGCGTATAAACCGCGCCGTAGAAAAACGTGTCTGTCAACAAGCTTCCATAGTGATCCATACAACATAAACCGTAGTTTTTCACGGCAAGAAAAACGAGTAGGTTTACAAAAAAAAAAACTGATAAGTTAATCCATACAGTTCGATTAAAATTTATATTAAAGTACACAAAAAATACCATAGGATCTCCATAACCGAAAAGAGATCCTATCCGCTACAGTCTTCAGAATTCCATTGCAAATGCAACGCATTCTGTAGATCAGGGATACAGTTGCCTTCTGGATGACGCCATGAAAGTCATGTGTGATACAGCGCAAACATCCCCGATGCACTACAGAAGCGAGGCAGCCCCAACATCATCCTGAAGATGTTATTACTGGACGCGCAGGACATCCAGCGATCTTTTGATGTGGCTGACCCACAAAGCAAAAAAAATGGCAAAGGGCCTTTCAGTATTTGGACCATGACCAATTTTGTATGGACCCCGTCCCCCCCCTCCAACAGCCATATGATACATGCCAATATGTTTATAAGGATCCAGAAAAAGACTTACTGTCTTGTTCAATTGCAAAATCAATGGGATTTTTTTGTAATAACAAAAAACATTTTGGTTGGCTAACCTAACCTAACCTAACCTTACCCATCCTTACCTAACCTAACCTAACATAACCTAACCTAACCTAACCTAACCTAACAGTGATAAACTGATCTTGAATTTTGAAGGTCACATGGCACTCCTGAATGATGAACAGCATATGTGTATTCTTGTGATTGGGTAATTGTACAGAAGATTAAAAGAAAAAAGTGGGTTAGGTTAGGCTAACCTAACCTCGCCCTCTACCAGCCCCCGTAAACAGGTCTATAGGGACAGCGGACTCGGGGAGGTCCACCGCCTCCCTTCCAGAAGGACCCGTAGTGGCGGCACGTAGTGTTCCAAGCGCGCCCCTTTTTGACGTCGCAGCAGGAGTGAGGTGCGAGACTCACGGGCATGTGGTGGCCCCCATTGTGGGTCGGACCCCGTCCCCCCCCTCCAACAGCCATGTGATACATGCCAATATGTTTATAAGGATCCAGAAAAAAACTTACTGTCTTGTTCAATTGCAAAATCAATGGGATTTTTTGTAATAACAAAAAACATTTTGGTTGGCTAACCTAACCTAACCTAACCTTACCCATCCTTACCTTTTTTTTTTTTTTTTCTCGGGGTGGAAATCCTCATGGATGTCCTCCGCCCTGGGGTGGGCGAAGGGGTCTGTCAGACTCTTACTGACTAAAACCACCCCGGTGTTCCCTCGCACACTTGCGTCGGGGGGCTGCGGGAGCAAATTGCAACTTCCGCTGCCCCGGACTGGTGACGGCCCGCACTCTGCGGTCCCCGTCCCGTAGGGGGAGTGAGGTGTGCAAACTCCCCCCGCTACGTCTTAGAGTGGCGCGCGTGGAACACTACGCGCCGCCATCTCGGGTCCTGTGTGATGGGGGGCGACGGATGTCCCCGAATCCGTCGCCCCTGGACCCATTTAGGGGGGCTGGAAGAGGGCGTTATCCGCCCTCCGCCGACGCCCGGTGCGCCTGCTGCGGGCCGGGTGAGTGGACGAGATCTCCCTCTCCCTTTCCGCAGCCTCCTTCTGCGAGATGACTGTCTCGCAGAAGGAAACCACCGCGTCCCACGACTCAGCACTCCCGACCATCGAACGAACGACGGCCGGCAGTGACAAGTCGGCTCCAACTTCTGGAACGAGGGCACGGCGCGGCTCCTCCCACGCGGCACACTCTGCCAATGTATGCCGCGCCGTGTCCTCCCGACAATGGACGCAGTGAACATAACCTAACCTAACCTAACAGTGATAAACTGATCTTGAATTTTGAAGGTCACATGGCACTCCTGAATAATGAACAGCATTTGTGTATTCTTGTGATTGGGTAATTGTACAAAAGATTAAAAGAAAAAAGTGAGTTAGGTTAGGCTAACCTAACCTAACCTAAGAATTGACGAGAATATCCGTCAGGCCATAGAGTGAAACAGCTCACAGACGATACTAGCCATTATTTAGCAGTAAAAATAGTGATTAAAAATCAAAGATATGGTTTACAACATGTTATTTTGTGCCAAAAATAATAACATTAAAAAATGATTTTTCTGGGATATCCCATATTTTTGACAGATGTCGTCATAGTAAAAATTGATCACCTTACCAAGATGGTTGGACTGAGATACATTTTAAATCTGTTGGTCGGTGTAAGGTTTGGGGGGACGTTTTGACAATTGATGTTCCACAGAAGTGGGCCCAGGACCGAGCACTGTGGAATACCGCACGACATAATATATCGTGCCAACACCCGCCGTCACGTCCCCTGTAGGTGACACGCCTTTTCGCCAAAACCTAACCTAACCTAAGCTAACCTAACCTAGGTTAGGGTAGGTTAGTGACAGTACAGTACAGTGATCAACTTACTGATCTTGGATTTTCAAGGTAGCTACATGGAACTACTCAAAGATGAACAGCATCACCGTATCCTTGTGATTGCGTAATTGTACAAAATATTAAAGAAAACAGCAGGTTAGGTTAGGCTAACCTAACCTAACCTAACAATTGACGAGAACATCCGTCAGGCCATAGAGTGAAACAGCTCACAGACGATACTAGCCATTATTTAGCAGTAAAAATAATGATTAAAAATCAAAGATATGGTTTACAACATGTTATTTTGTGCCAAAAATAATAACATTAAAACATGATTTTTCTGGGATATCCCATATTTTTGACAGATGTCGTCATAGTAAAAATTGATCACCTTACCAAGATGGTTGGACTGAGATACATTTTAAATCTGTTGGTCGGTGTAAGGTTTGGGGGGACGTTTTAACGCATCGTCCTTTCCTGTCAAAAGTCATGCTAGCTACTGTGATTGGTTCCCCGATCCAATCACTTGACATGAGATTGAATAGGCTCCCAAAAACCGGGTGTTAGGCCATTGTTCCACGGCCATAGCTTTGACAAAGGCGATGTTCCACTTATGTTAGGTTTTTCATACATAACATAACATCGCGCCCGTAATTCTTCATAGGGATAGGCATATAGTTAAACTCGTTTAAGTCCCATGTAATAGGGGGCGAGCCTATTGCCATCAACCGGGCACAAATCTAGACTACGGGCTGCTACTGAGAAATTCTTGATGGAAAAACGCAATAACACTTTGCCCGACCTGGGAATAGAACCCGTTACCTCTCTCTACCGGCTCTGAAAGCCTCTCTATTCTAGGTACAACGTAACAAGTTTTCGAACTAACAAGTCAAGTTAGGGTAGGAACATAATATTGCGCGTTATTGGGTTCCAAGTTTCAACTAAGTAGAGTTTTCTAATAAAAGCTACCCGTTATTATTCGTCTAAAAGCAACTTATTTGCTATAAAGATCGTTTTTAATCGAACCTCTCATATTTCCCATTTTGCGCAACTAACAAAATTATTCAATATTTTTTTGAAAGAGGCGCCATCATTAATTCGTCTAGTATAATGATTGCGCCAGTAACTACGACCGACTGTGAGAAAAGGCCAACAATTTAAAAAGGGGCTCAATAATTTAAAAAAGTATGCACCATTAGAAGCGCAAACAGTTTTAAGAGGATCAGTAAAATAGTTCCCCTTCCTAAAATAATAATCTACCTAGCTGCCATTCGTTCTCAAACCCGACCTGTTTACGTATGTACCCCACAGCCGAAAACGTTTCGACAAAAGCAATATTTCAGACAAAGTGGGTAAACACTAGTTAAAAAGTTGCTTCCACTTGGCCAATTTAACTTGGCTAACTGCCCCACTTTGGCTGGTTGTTTCGAGTGCCGACCAGGAGTTTGTCACACCGTTCCGTAACACGTGACGGTAAATAAGTGGGTGAGTTATTTTCTGTTGCGGTGTGACTTGGGGTTTAAGTAGGACCTTGGGGGTTTGCGGAAATACTTTTTAAGTATGAGGTGTGTGTTCCGGGCTTAAGAGTGACTATTATTATTAGTATAATCAGTTTATCTCAGATAAAAAATTAATCCATACAATTACAAATTTTAAAGTGAAACTTTTATTACATAGTCTCAAACTTTTTCGTCTGTGTGTTGCATTTCGCGTGACGGTCGACCGCGGAGTTTAGTTAAATGTCTATAATGTGAAAAAAAGTTTCACTTATACCGTGGTTTCATAAAACCACACAATCCTTTCCAATCACAATCCTCCTCCACACAAATTTTTATAATTTGTAATTATAAGGATTATTTTTTTATTTGAAATAAACTGATTATACAGTGAAAATACAGAGAAATAAATGATTACAATAAATTATGAATACCTAGTGTGTCAGTAAAATCTTATGCACTATGTTAGTCGACACCCATCAAATTATGCATCTATACTATGGATTTTGTTTTTCTCCATAACGAGACTACATTAATTTGGAATGATACATTTTCTTTCCTCTGTAGTTTTGACTTTGAAAAGTGCCTCTTGATGGACTTATTGAAAAAAAAATGTATAAAAAAATTGGGGCCCATTTCACCTTAGTCTTTAGTTACTAAATACCCCGTTAAGGCTCCCGCAGACAAACACGACGCGACTCCGGTGGAAAAGTTTCTATGAAAACTTCACGGAAATTGTTCTAGCGGTGTCGAGTCGCGCCATCGCATCGCGTCGCGCCTGACTGCAGAAGCCTTTACTCAATTTTCAATATACTCTGTGGGTTACTGCTTCATTAAACTTTTTTAAGATACGAGTAATGTCGAGCCTTTACGCATTTTTCAACATAGTCTGTGGGTTACTGCTCCATTTATCTTGGATTCACACTCCAATGAAATATTAGTGAAGACATATTATACATAGAAAACCTGCACGCGTAGCATGAACACCGTAGAAACAGGTTTTGTCGACGGAAGAATAGACAAAATGACAGACAAACAATGACAATTTGTCATTTTGTCTATTCTTCCGTCGACAAAACCTGTTTCTACGGTATTCATGCTACGCGTGATGCGGGGTAATTGCGGAACCAAAACTCTTACAATGCAATGCTTTTCATTTTGACAATTCAACAACGTTCATTGCGTTATTCATTTTCGATAGCGAGCAGACGAATATTCTATCATAATATGAAGAAATGGATCAGGAATTTCTTTCAAAATCTTTTGGATAGTGATAGAAAAGAAAGTGCGTTACACAATTGGGGTGTTGGACATAGTGATCAGAAATCATGAAAACAGCTTGAGTGGGATTGATTATTATCACCTAATGTTAGAAGTAGCGAATGTGACATCATATTGAATGGAGAAAAACTGGAATTTATTAATCAAACGGTTTTCCTGGGAATCACGCTAGACGAGAAATTACAATGGGGACCTCATATAACATCTCTTGCGGGGCGGCTAAGCTCGGCCGCTTATGCTGTTAGAAAGATCAGACAGTTAACAGATGTAGAAACCGCGCGTTTGGTCTATTTTAGCTACTTCCACAGCATTATGTCGTATGGCATTTTACTGTGGGGTCGGGCTGCTGACATTGAATCTATCTTTATTTTGCAAAAGAGAGCTGTCAGAGCCATTTATGATCTCCGTCGTCGCGAATCTCTCAGGGAACTATTTAAAAGGATTAATATTATGACCGTTCCTTGCCAATTCATTTATGAAAATATTATGTATGTAAGGAAAAATCTACATCTTTTTAATAAAATAAGTGATAGACATAATTTTAATACTAGAAATAAAGATAAACTAGATCAACCATTTTTCAGATTATCTAAAGTACATACATCTTTTATGGGGTACTGTGTTAAATGTTACAACAAAATACCTTGTGATATATTACAATTAAATGAAAGAAAATTTAAAACTCATGTAAAAAGTACACTTTGTAAACAAGCATATTACAGATTAGAGGATTATATCCAAGATAAGAATGCTTGGAAACATGCTGGTCCTGCTCCATAGGACAATTTAGAGTCTAGACAAAATCAAACTGGTTGCTTACTTAATTGTATTTGTTTTTTATTATATGACATTGATTTTACGAGTACATCCTGTGATTACTTCCTCACACACTGACTTATTAATTGTAATTTTTTAGTAGATTCGTCTATTTTTTACAATGTTTGTGAATATGTGAACACCATGTATCTACCACATAATTAATTTATCTGTCGTTTGCTCGACTTTAAATTCTTTTTACTTTATACAGTAATTTTATTCTAGGTGCATCGTCTTCACATAAAATTATATAAATAATGTACCTATACAAAATATTGTAAAACATTTTAAAAAGAGTAACGGTGGAGTTTCTTGCCCATTCTTCTCCATACGAAAACTACCTTTTGGAAGGGGCGGTAGAATCAATACTTTATTTTGTAAATTTTGACGTTCAAAAGTGCCTTCAAGGGCCTATTTGAAATAAATGATTTGACTTTGACTTTGACTTTGATCAATTAAGTCGACGCCCGCGCCGGCCCAACGCGACACCGGTAAAACAATTTTTATGTAGTTCTCTAGAAATTGTTCTAGCAGAGTAACGTCACTCCGTCGCGTCTCGGCTGTTAGCGGGAGCCTTTATCATTCCTTCTCTGCAAGAGAGCTTTCCTTTACCTATTTTATTAACAACAGTATGATGATACCTTACTTTTTCTTTCTTTCTTTTCTTTTTCAAACATTGTTTCACGATATAAAATCTCGTGGTACAGTTAGTAATAAAAGTTGTTCGCTGGAGTTTGCTCCGTTGATTGACATTTTTACGCGACCGTCCGAGTTGTGCTGAACATAAGATCGTAAAAATGTTATATAATATTTTATAATGATACTTTAATACAGCTTTGTTGTTTGAGCAAGAAATTGGTTTAGTAATAATGTTTCCTTATTTTTAGTAGTAGTAGTAGAGCTCAACCTTAAAAAAAAACATGCGGGGCAGTCTTTGGGGACTGCCGATAGAAGTGAAAACTAAGTAACGCCATCTAACGAAAATGTCAGGAATTTATGTGGCTTGCTGTCACTACAAGAACGAAAGCTGTAGCTCCATCAAAAAATTCCAAAAAAATAAAACAGTACGCTGTCAACTAAAAAGTGCTCAACGCGCCTTCGGTAACGATGACGTGAGTTTCATGATTTTTGTTCGCCCAAAAACTGGTCAACGAACCTAAAGAAACTTTCACAAAAAAAAAAAAAACTAAACTCGTAGTTAATATTGACTCAGGCGTGACTGCAGAAATTCATATAATAGACGACGTATATTTAGTAACCTAATCCGCAAAGTCTTTGCGTTCGACTCTTGTCGTGGCAACACGTCGTGTCCGGGTTCGCAACAAGTCAATCGTCATCCTATGGATGCCTCGTTGAGAGGTGAAACACGTGTCGATTTCTTACAAGGTTCTTTATGACTCTTTAAGAACAGTTAAGCGGATTAAGTTACTAAATATAAGTACGTCGCGTCGTGAGAATAGTAATGTATATATTTATTTATTTATTTATATATATATACTTTATTGTACGGTCAGTTATAGCTGTTACCTGACCCACCTTGCCGTTGCTGACCACCGTTGCCGTGGGTCAGGTAATAGCTATAACAAACTGTACACCAGATAATACATTACAAGAAGAAAAAGTAAACTACAAAATATACAATGGGCGGCCTTATCGCTTACTGCAATCTCTGGCAACCTTGGAATGGACAGTGATATTCTGGAAATAAAACAAATAATAATAATAACCCCACCGCCGTATCTCTACATTGACGTCGTGGTGGGGCTTGCGCGCTCCAGACTCTGGGTCTGTGCCGGTAAAGTTTACTTTGCCGGAACAGATCTAGAATGAGGAGCCAGACCAAGAGAGATACAGAAAACCGCAGGGCAGCATGTGGCGGCAGTAGCGACCCCACGGACCCTATCTCCCGGGAGAAATCTTGTTCTTCATCTCTGGCTTGCCTTTATTGGCCGGCTGGAGTGAACACTGACGAGGAACAGAGCTCCCACCTCATTCTTGCCTTAATTGGCCGGCTTGAGTGGAGATTCGCAAGAGCAAACGTGCTCGGAGGAAGGAAGTATTCCAGTAAGATGCTGGTAGGGATCTTGACCGTACTTCCGAGATTGTTCTGATAGCCGTGGAATACCGCTCCACTCCTCATAAGCACCTCAGGACATGTTGCTCCCTTGTCGCTACGACACTTTGTGCAAGCGACCGTTTTCGGGGGCCCATTATTGAGTGTGCAAGTCACCCCCTGCCATTTTATCTGTGTACATTTAGACATTGATCAGGCAGGGGCCATAGTCCTTCCATAGTTCCAGGTCACCAACCAACTTTAGCCACCCAAACCCATAGTCCAATATATTTGTTTCCATATCCTGCAATACGAGTAGCCCTACACCAACCGGGGGTTGTCCTTGGGTGCAGTAGTACGCGTATAGTGCGAACAGGGATAATCGCCGGTTGGTGCATCATTTCATTAAAAACATCTAACGGGCCTCTGCGAGTTGGCTTCGGCCCCTCGTACGCCTACCAAAGGTCCGGGATCCCAGGGTCCCGAGAATAGTTAAAAGATAAAAATAATAATAAGGCAGTGTATAGAGTGCCACCATTGGCACCCTATCCCTATCGGATAAAGTGCCACTACAGGCACCCTAGTAACACCGCCTCGGCCCGGCTAAAGTGCCGCAAGCATTGGATTGTCATTGTCACTGTCACTAAGTCACGTCACTTGGTATTTTGTTTGATTGTCGAGGTTAGATCGCTGTAAAACACCACATTCCCAAAACATTACATTCTCTTGTGCCTAAACGAACCCTGGCACTTCGCCGGTCGCTACCGCGGCACCGCTCGCTACGATCGCTCGGCTCGTGCGTTGTGTGGTCACAGTTCTAACCTAACCTAACCTAAATAACAAGTGACAGTGACAATGCAACGCTCACGGCACCCTAGCCGGGCCGAGGCAGTGACACTAGAGTGCCACAAGAAACTCGCGGCACTCTATACACTTCGTAATAATAATCTAAGTTTGTTCTTGGGATAAATTCATCCCAACTACGGAATCTTTCACTGTGCGTGGTCCGACACACACTTGGCCGGTTTTATTAAGTAGATGTACTGTTCGATACGCACAGCTTTTGGGATTTTCAGGATTAAATATCCATTAAAATTGGCTTAGTATAATGTGTGGACAAAGCAAAAGTATTTACTGTATTAATTTGGTATGTTGGAGTACGAATTTGACCCATATCGTGCGTGTCATGGCTGGTGTATAAAGAATTACGTGTACATAAACCCTTTTAGGATCACGAATTAAGAGATTATGATGAAATGTATTTTTATGGACGTTAAGCTCTTCTTATTCACATTATTCACTGACAGCAATAAAAGTGAGTTAAAAATTCAAAAGTCATTTATTCAAGCTAGGCTGAGAATCAGCACTTTTCGAACGTCAAAATTACATAAGACAGTCTCCCAAAAACGCCCGCCTCTCACTACTTCCTAGTGCTTTAGCTGGGAGAAGAAGTGGCGCAACAAACTCCCCAGCAGCACTTAAAAATTTACTCTAATTCCATTAAATCCTACTAGGATGATTACTTTATCATCCTAGTAGGATTTAATGAATTAGAGTTAATTTTTAAGCAGAGTGCTTATTTGTAAGTAAGTAATAATTAGAATAGGTCTCGAGTTCGAACCCAAGGCGCGCATCTTTGACTTTCCGGATTCATCTGCGTATAATTATCCCTTGCTTTAAAAACGGTGAAGGAAGACATCGTGAGGAAACCGCATCAGATCATGTGAAGCCGTGTCAGAGGCTTTAAAATTCTGACACCAGGTTAGCCACTAACCACACAGTTTTGTTTGTTTGGCGCCGCCGCCGCCTCAAAATTTGTTATTTGAGGGTCATCAATTTGTCACTAAAAGGTTATTTTTTATTTTTCGCATTTCAGTTTTTTATTTCGTCGGTCTAATTTTTTTGCAAAAAAAGTTTTTATTTTTCGCTTTTGAGTTAGTATTGTTGTGTTGTTGAGGAGCTCGTGGCTAAGTAATAACAAGCCGCACGGATCGATCCATCAGGTTAAGCTACGCTTGCCAGGGTTGGTCAGTGGATGGGTGACCATCTTTACATACCGAGACTCCCCCGTGCCTCGGAAAGCACGTTAAGCCGTTGGTCCCGACTGTCATTTGTGGATCTTTGACAGTCGTTACGAGTCGTCAGAAGCCCGAAAGTCTGACACCAGTCTTACCAAGGGATATCGTATTACCCAGTAACTGGGTTGTGGAGGTCAGACTGATAGGCAGTCGCTCCATGTAAAATACTGGTATTCAGCTGCAACCGGTAAGACTGGAAGCCGACGCCAAGATAGTTGGGAAAAAGGCTCGGCAGATTGAGTTAGTATTGTTGTATTAAGGTCTCATCAAGGTGAATGAAATAAGCCCAACACGATGTAGCTGCTGTAAACTGATGAGCAGTTCTCGCGACTGACTTCCGTCTCCATTATTAGATCAACTCCAGGTCTTTAAATGTGGTTATGCCATCAGAACTACATTCATCATCAGCCTATTAATGTTCTCACTGCTGGGACACAGACCTCCTCTCTGTGAGAGGGAGTGGGTCGTAATCTACCACGCGGGCCCAGTGCGGGTTGGTAGATGTCACATGTCTTCGAATTTTTGGTTCTAAGACATGCCGGTTTCCTCACGATGTTTTCCTTCACCGTTTTGAGAGCAGTGGTGATGAAATTATTTACACAAAGTAAATAATTTCATCACCCAAAGTAAATAATTTCATCACCACTGCATCACACACACATTACATCTGCTTGGGTTCGAACCCACGACCTACAACTCGTAAGTCGGGGCCGTTACCACTGGGCCACCACTGCTCTCAGAACTACATTATGCATAATTATATTTGTAATCTCCTTTTAATTTCCATTATTTTGATACCCTACTCGATAAGTTTGGTATAAAAAAGAATTTGAAATTGAGAAATAATAAATAGTATGGAATTAGGTCAATACATTATACCTGTAACAGTTTCCATAATTACAATAAATATAAATTGCTCGCTTCATAATTATTGTCAAAATAATTGGATAGGTACGTTACAAAGTAAAACTTGTAAATTCGGAAACAATTCAACCCGTTTAAAAGTTTTAATCTGTTTTTTGTCGCGGTGTAATTAAGGTTGGACTGTTACAAAAAGTTTGTTATGGTTTTTTGATACGTTTAGCTTGTTAGGAGTTCGTTAACAAAATAGTTGGTCGAAACACCATAGTTAGAGTTTTAACAATATTTGGTTACCTTTTTACTCGACTGCCCCAGAAGGAGGGTAATATTTTTTACCCGACTGCCCCAGAAAGAGGGAGAGTATGTATGTATGTATGTATGTCTATTTCTTTGGCACGCTCTGTAGCCTAAACGGCTTGATGGATTTTAACATTATGAGGTGTCGTTTGATTCGTCTTAATCGTGGGAGTGACATAGGATACATAATATTTATATATTGCATCTGCAATAACAAAAAAAAAAGGGGAGGAGAAGGTTTTTTCAAAATAAATTGAAACAATATTGTAAAGACTGAATCAATCTGCCTAGCCTTTTCCTAACTATGTTGGGGTCGGCTTCCAGTTTAACCGGATGTAACTGAATACCAGTATTTTACATGGATCGACTGCCTATCTGACCTCCACAAACCAGTAACTGGGTAAACGATTTGCGAGAAATTACAATGGGAACTTCATATAACATCTCTTGCGGGGCGGCTAAGCTCGGCCGCTTATGCTGTTAGAAAGATCAGACAGTTAACAGATGTAGAAACCGCGCGTTTGGTCTATTTTAGCTACTTCCACAGCATTATGTCGTATGGCATTTTACTGTGGGGTCGGGCTGCTGACATTGAATCTATCTTTATTTTGCAAAAGAGAGCTGTCAGAGCCATTTATGATCTCCGTCGTCGCGAATCTCTCAGGGAACTATTTAAAAGGATTAATATTATGACCGTTCCTTGCCAATTCATATGAAAATATTATGTATGTAAGGAAAAATCTACATATTTTTAATAAAATAAGTGATAGACATAATTTTAATACTAGAAATAAAGATAAACTAGATCAACCATTTTTCAGATTATCTAAAGTACATACATCTTTTATGGGGTACTGTGTTAAATGTTACAACAAAATACCTTGTGATATATAACAATTAAATGAAAGAAAATTTAAAACTCATGTAAAAAGTACACTTTGTAAACAAGCATATTACAGATTAGAGGATTATATCCAAGATAAGAATGCTTGGAAACATGCTGGTCCTGCTCCATAGGACAATTTAGAGTCTAAACAAAATCAAACTGGTTGCTTACTTAATTGTATTTATTTTTCATTATATGACATTGATTTTACATCCTGTGATTACTTCCTCACACACTGACTTATTAATTGTAAAGTTTTAGTAGATTTGTCTATTTTTACAATGTTTGTGAATTTATGTGAACACCATGTATCTACCACATAATTAATTTATCTGTCGTTTGCTCCAATTTAAATTATTTTTACTGTATACAGTAATTTTATTCTAGGTGCATCGTCTTCACATAATATATTATAATTATAAATAATGTACTTATACAAAATATTGTAAAATATTTTAAAAGAGTAACGGTGGAGTTTCTTGCCCATTCTTCTCCATATGAAAACTACATTTTGGAAGGGGCGGTAGAATCAATACTATATTTTGTAAATTTTGACGTTCAAAAGTGCCTTCAAAGGCCTATTTGAAATAAATGCTTTGACTTTGACTTTGCCATGGTAAGACTGGTTGTCAGAATTTCGGGCTTCTGACGACCCGTAACGACTGTCAAAGATTCACGAATGACAGTCGGGACCAACGGCTTATAGTGCTTTCCGAGGCACGGACCAACCCCGGCAAGCATAGTTTAACTTGATGGATCGACCCGTGCGGCTGTTATTACTAAGCCACGAGCTCTGAAAGACTAAATATATATAATGGGTAGTATATTATATCTGTACGTCATCTTCGTCATACAAAAAGAGATCAGAGTCGATAACTTTTTGTTACACAAGATGCTTAATCGAATCAAAATCTTCTCGATATAGACCTTACATCGAGTAAAACAAATCGAGTCCAATAACACTCGAATCGAATATATGCGACTATTTCGCTCGGACGTGTTACTACGGCCAATGTGAGGGTCGAATCGAAACAATTGTGCAGACCCTACTCTCATTTTATTTATTTTTGCTGACTTCGTTATGAAGGAGGTTTCAATTTAATTAATTGCATTATTTTAATTGGTTTATTTTCTTTTCTTCTTGTGGGATTTTCGTCAGAGAGCCCTTCAATTCTGTGATTGCAATAAAGGGCGAAGTTCCAAGAGATATTTTAGTGTAGGATGCCGTGACGCCCTCAGGCTAGATGAAGCGACAGTCTTCGTAGGGTGGTGTGTTATAATAATAATAATATGAGAGTGGCCGAGGGTCGAGGAAGTTAGGGGCTTGTAATTTGAGAGACCATAGGTTACCGCCATAGGACGATAGGTTAAGGTTTAAATAAAGGTACTTAAACCAAACAATCACGTGACGACACAGTCAAGTAACCAACTAAACGTAATACCTGTCACATCAGTTGTTATGCTACGTCATAATTGTACTCTTCAATTTTGCAACGTTATAATTCGTTGACGTTTAGGGTTTGGGCTCTTTACAATAGACAGATAAAAAAATATTGAATTACTTTTCGAACATTCCTCATAATATAAGGATAATTGATGACAATAATTGTAGGTACCTTAGGTAGTGTAATGCTTGCTAAAAAAATTAATTAGAATAACATCAGGTTCACTTTAAGATATCAAAATCAGCCTATTAATGTTCCCACTGCACAGGCCTCCTCTCTGTGTGTTTGGGAGTGGGCTGTAATCACCACGCGGGCCCAGTGCGGGTTGGTAGATGCCACATGTCTTAGAATTTTTGGTTTTAAGACATGCCGGTTTCCTCACGATGTTTTCCTTCACCGTTTTGGGAGCCGTGGTGATTAAATTAATTGCACAAAGTAAAGCGCTTGCTTGGGTTCTAACCCACGACCTACAACTCGTAAGTTGGGGCCGTTACCACTGGCCCACCACTGCTCATTATTCACTACACACTACACTAATTGTAGCGGCACACCTGCGGAACGATCCGTAGCGTCATGTGACGCTTGCTCATGAACGCAACGTAACGTTCGGCTGATGTGTCATAGATAACTTGAAAAACATTAAGAGCGTATTCAACCGAACCTTACGCGCCGTACGTTCAGCAGGTGTGGCGCGACCCTAACTAAAATGGTTTACTTTCGGGCTTCTGATAACCCGTAAACTGTGACTGAAGAAACGGTGAAGGAAAACATCGTGAGGAAACCTCACTATGTTTTCCTTCACTGTTTTGAGATCAGTGGTGATGAAATTATTTACACAAAGTAAAGCGCCTGCTTGGGTGCAAACCCACGACATACAACTCGTAATTCGGGGCCGTTACAACTGGGCCACCACTGCTCACTTTAAGATATGTGACTGTCTATAAATGTACCAAGCGAGTCCCTCAGCGCGTGTTCTCTCCGCCAAGTGAGCGCCACTGAGAAAGCTCTTGTCGCTGGGACAAACGAGTAGGTACTCGCTAGCGATGTGAACAGTCAGCGATCAACTATTAATATATATGTATCTCTTTTACTCACACGGGACCTACAATCGTTCGTACGTTTCTTAAGCGAAAAAATTGTTGATAGCTTCTCGCTTCCTCTGCGGCGGTGGGTAACCACTCGGGGTAACCAACATTTTATTTTGCCACAAAATATGATTTTCTTAATTAGATCTTGTCTGTATCATTGCGAATCGTAAGAAAACAAATTATCCAACGTAATGAGATCTTTCGGAATTAACAAGATATTGCGTTGCGAAAAATTAAGGTTTTTTTCTTTTGGTAATATTTATTTTCTGTCTGTGATGAGATTTTAAATGTTTCAAAGGTAAGTATTACTTTCTTTGCTCTGTGATGTACAGGTATTATTAATATTAGCTTATATTTTTTCGTTTCTGTTATAGGTCGTTATTGCACGGAGCTTTACGGATTCATTTCTGTACTTCCTTAGCAACGGTTTAATAACGTGGTATGTTTTTATTAGGTTAGTTTTAGTAGTAAGTTTTATTTCTAAACCTACGGTTTCTTAGAAGAGCGGTGACCACCTCAATGGTAGCCACACACGTTACGATTTGCTTGCGCAAACTTAGGCTTGCGCAAATTTGCTTGACGCCGGTATTGACCACACACGGCTCAAATTTGCTTGTGATATCATTTCTGTTTAGAGACCGTCCAGGTGTGTTACGCGGTAATGGCATCAATTGATGACGCTTTGGCAATAGTAGGAGGAGGCGGAGCGCGCGAGGGAGAGACAAATGTTGCGACCTCGCGCCCCTAGCCGCCGCCGTAGGAGACGCCCTGGGCGTCGGGAATCGCGAGCCGATTTCCGGCCACCGTAGGCGCGGGCTTGCGGACGGAGAGCAATGGGTAGCTCGATTGTTGATAAAAAAAAACATGAGGGGCAGTCTTTGGGGACTGCCGATGGAAGTGAAAACAGTATCCTATAATATTATGTTAATCCAGGTAATAAACTATCTATCTGCCTCATCCAAATCCTCGTGAATTCATGCAGGCCTAGTAGTTTTTGTTAGGTTTCTGCTCAGATATTGTGCACAACGTCTAATGATTGAAATACTATCTTGAATTCATGCAAGACTAGTACTTTTTGTTAGGTTACTAACAAATTCTACTCTCCCTCCGTCTTACGAATTTTCGATCAGGTTACGTGTCCTGACGCAAGTTTAACATTTTTTACCCATCCCAAAAAAAGTGCACAACACCGCCAAAGAAGTTTTTGCTTCAAAAAACTACTGAAATTGGAACACATGCCCCACACTGCAAACTCAAATTTGCACAAGCTTGGAATCGAAAATTGAAAATCACACAAGCCTAGAAATTTGCGCAAACCTCCCACACACGTAACGATTTGCTTGCGCAAGCCTAAGTTTGCGCAAGCAAATCGTTACGTGTGTGGTCACCATAATCGCTACAAAAAAAAATATACGTAGGTACAATAAACCGAACCATGTGCGCCGCGACACGACTGATTTCAATGAATTTCTATGAAGTACCTTCCGATGCTAGCGACACGTCGACACGTCGGCACGTCGCCTTCTTAAAAATACATAGAAACCAGTCCTGTCGCGGCGACACGTCGCCTGCAGTTGCCGCCTGTGATCAACTACGGAATTGTACCCGGCGCACGCCAATAAAGCTCCCAATCGACAAGATTTTTTCCGACACCTTCAATCGTCTTCATCGTCATATTTCAGCCAATAAAACTTCCTCATGAATCACTCCGTCCATAGGTGAAAACCGTATGAAAGTCCGTTCGGTAGGTTAAAGAAATCTACTGAAATTTGAACACATGCCCCCACACACGCTCAAGCAAATTTGCGCAAACTCAAATTTGCACAAGCTTGGAATCGAAAATTTAAAATCACACAAGCCTAGAAATTTGCGCAAATTTCTTCCCACACACGTAACGATTTGCTTGCGTAAGCCTAAATTTGCGCAAGCAAATCGTAACGTGTGTGGCTACCATTTTACGGCCGCAGTGACGTCTGTCATGAAAATGATGACAATACAAAGATTTAAATCGTTAGATTCGCCCTACCGCGTAAAAAGATAGTCGCATTCTTCTGATTCGTATTGACACTTCTAATTGATTGCCATAGAAACGCTATTTAATCATAAGTGAGCTATCTTATCCGTGTATGTAGTAGGTACATAATATTCCTACGATACAGGCTTATTTTTTTTACTTTTGCCGACTAAGCTATCATACGATGGCCCATGTTGTGATAGTGATTAGCCAGTCAGCTAAAATGGTAGCGAGGCTGACTGTCGAATATGTGCCAGACATTGTATTTAAGTAGATACTTATACCTAAAATACATAAATAGGTAAATAAGTAAATATGTTTTTTTATTTTTTCTGTATTAATAAGAACTAGATTTCTTAGTAATAGATTACAATCTAGCCTACTAGGTTAATAAGCAATTTAAGACTTACTTAATATTTTACGCGAGAGATTATGTTATAACTAAGAGTAGTGTCAATTTGCACTTTAACACAATTTCGTAGCACTTTCTTAGGGTCTGATAATTGATGAAAACATTTTTTTCACGTGTTAGATGTATTGCACAGCATTGTATTATTTATTCACTACCATAATACCATCAGCCTATTAATGTTCCCACTGCTGGGACACAGGCCTCCTCTCTGTGACAGGGAGTGGGCTGTAATCTACCACGCGGGCCCAGTGCGGGTTGGTAGATGTCACATGTCTTCGAATTTTTGGTTCTAGGACATGCCGGTTTCCTCACGATGTTTTCCTTCACCGTTTTGAGAGCAGTGGTGATGAAATTATTTACACAAAGTAAAGCGCCTGCTTGGGTTCGAACCCAGGACCTACAACTCGTAAGTTGTGGCCGTTACCACTGGGCCACCACTGTTCATTAACTACACACTACACTAACTGAAATGGTTTACTTTCGGGCTTCTGACGACCCGTAACGACTGTCAAAGATCCACGAAATGACAGCCGGGGCCAACGGCGGTATGTGAAAATCGTCACCCATCCACGGACCAATCGCGACAAGCGTAGCTTAACCTAATCGATCGACCTGTACGGCTGTTATTACTTAGTCACAGGTTTCATATTTCATTCATTCATTTTCATTGATATCTAAACAAATACTTAAAGTAAAGTACAGTCGCACGTAACTTGGCAAAGTTTTGGCATATTGTACAATTAGTGCAACTAGAAAACAAAAACACTTTTATTGCATGTCATTATTCTATGGTTATTACCATAATTTATTTTTGAATATGTATGTTAACAAACAAGCGAAAACGAGTTCTACGCATATACGATTCTTGCCAAGTTACGTGCCGGCGACTATAGTAGTACTTGTGGTCATTGAACCCAGAAAAAAGAACATCAAATGTTTTTCTTTGTTTGACCCTGTATCACTCGTGGAGGCTGTTTAGATAAAAGACAAAACGAAGAACTTTCCTTTTCTAAAAATAAATAAACCCTTTTTTTACTCAGTCAACAAAACGGTGAGATAATAAATAAATACTTGATATAGTGATGTCCATACTGAAATAGTGTCGGTATTTCGGTACCGATCCCATTGATACCGAGTTTACGATCTCTGTAGGGAAAATTATGTGGGTCTCTGGTATTTTTATTGTGTGGCAACTCTATATGTTTGAAGTTTATTTGAAGAGTAGTTTGGCAAGTTTACAGATGTTTGAAGGTCGGAGGCTTTAATGATGTAATAATGAGCCATTTACTTTAGGTTGTTTTGGTACTAATAAAATAATTTTCTGCCGTCTTTTCCATTACTCTTCTATACGAAACTACATTTTGGAAGGGGCGCCTAGATTCAACAACCTTTTCAGTTTGCGCTACGACTTCACATTTTTTATAACTTTTTCAACAATAAATCAAATGAAAGGAAAAGTTTTGTTCATTCTGTCATTGCAGGGTACGAGAACGTTAAATAATTACGTATCCAGTACAACAACGCATACAGGGCGCTGTTAGGGTTGCCTCGATACTATAGCGCATTAGGGATGTTCGCAGAGGCACGTATAGACAGAGGCAATCATGCGAAAGCGTATCGCCTCCCTGATGCGGCGGGTGCGGGGCAGCGGCAACAGCCTCTTGGTCATGTGGTCTGTGGCTTATAGAATGGAAGGTATAATATTTAGGCACTGGACCAGGACACAGGTATTACCTTCAAATCGTGCCTTGAAGTAATGTTTAGTTTAAATAAAAGTGAAAGTCCACTGATCCGTACCAGCCGCAACGCACGCACGGCACGCAACGGACTTTAATTTGTTAGTATGACAAAATGATCCGAGCGGTAGGTGCGCGCCGTATCGATAGTGGACGCAGTGCTATATAAATTCATACAAAGCAAACCAAAGTGCCGTGCATGCTTTGCGGCCGGTGCGGACCAGTGAACGTTCACCTTAAAACTGTGATTGACAAATCGTATCTATTTTTCTTTGGTTAACGTCAACCTCAATTTAATATATACTTTGACAACTTAAAGTAACCAAAAAGGTACATATAATAATATAGAACCACAAAACTTTTTCCTGACGACAAATAATTTATTCCATAAGTCAAGAAACTGTGGATGTTGCCACTCTAACCGCGTACTACTACTTATTTTTCACGCTCCCACAACCGTCGAAAACTTTTTAAGTATTTTTACTGTGGTAACATTATTATAACTCCGCCTAGAAGTGTACAGGCGAGGACAGAAAAAACTGGACAATAAAATTTTATTTGCTTTTGTTGTATTTTTATGTCAATTACAGTGACATGCCAAAAAAACGGTACGTTACCGTTGTTGGTCTCTGTATTATAATTTTTTGACATAATCCTATTTGTGATTATCTTTATCTAAAGCGACTGCCTCGTTGGTCTAGTGGTCGCAAGCGCTACTAGTGAGCAAGAGGTCCTGGGTTAGATTCACAGGCCGGGCCAAGTGTTATCGGGGTTTTCTCTCAAGAATTTCTCAGTAGCAGCCCGGAGTCTGGATTTGTGTGGTTGTGAATTGGCTTGCCTCCTATTACCTCATCGGACTTAAACCCACGAAATGTGGGTGTACTTAGGTACTCAAAAGCAAAGCATTTATTTCAAATAAACCAATCACTGGTACTTTTGAATTGTCAAGGAGACAGTCAGACAGAAATATGAAGCTAGTCGCCCATTCCAAAGCGTACTCGTAGTAGGTTCCTATGGAGAAGAACGGACAAGAAACTCCTCGGACACTCTATTAAATCTAAATATTGGCTAGATCATTCAAAAATCACACCTTAACCCGTCGGGGATTACAGGCGTGACTTTATGTTATGTTATTATATAAAGTACAGGTATATTAAATGTACTTCATCATCATCATCATCATATCAGCCGAAAGACGTCCACTGCTGGACATAGGCCTCCCCCAAGCACCGCCACTTCGACCGATTCTGTGCTTCCCGCATCCACCGAACTCCTGCGGCCTTTACTAAGTCATCGGTCCATCTTGTGGGAGGCCTTCCGACGCTACGTCTTCCAGTACGTGGTCGCCACTCCAGAACCTTTCGGCCCCATCGGCCATCTGTTCTGCGAGCAATATGTCCCGAAGAATTGCCACTTAAGTTTGGCAATTCTTCGGGCTATGTCGGTTACCTTGGTTCTCCTGCGGATCTCTTCATTTCTGATTAGATCACGTAGGGAAACTCCAAGCATAGCCCTCTCCATTGCTCTTTGGGTGACTTTTAGCCTTCTGATAAGGCCCATTGTGAGCGACCACGTTTCAGTGCCATAAGTCATCACTGGCAACACGCACTGGTCAAAGACTTTCGTCTTGAGACACTGTGGTATGTGGGACGAGAAGATATTGCGTAGCTTCCCGAACGCTGCCCAGCCGAGTTGGATTCAACGATTGACCTCTTTCTCGAAGTTGGACCTACCTAGCTGGACAGTTTGTCCTAGGTAAACATACTCTACAGTTTGTCCTAGATAAATGTACTTAATTTAGAATAAAGTATGCCTTCCAAGTCCCTCAAACTAATTCCCTAGTCAGTTGTTTTGTGCTCTAGGAAGGACATAGATAAAGTAACTACTCTATTGAGATGACACCCAGTGTCACAAAAGGAATGTAACATTATCAGTCACACAGTGTCAGTTGAGTAACGTCTGGACCACGGCAGGAATATCAATACAAGTCAATCTATCAACTAGGTGTGACTTGTCCACAAGACTAAGAGAGATAGACGGCTTAGTTTTTATCACGGAACAGATAAATATAGTTTTTATAAATAATTGCAATAGTGTGGAATCAAGGTAAGGTTTCCGTTGCACAAAAGTTACCAGTCAACTCTAATTTTGACGTTTCCGTTGCACGCGGTTGAGAGCAGTGGTGGCTCAGTGGTAACGGCCCCGAATTACGAGTTGTAGGTCGTGGGTTCGAACCCAGGCAGGCGCTTTACTTTGCGTAAATAATTTCATCACCACTGCTCTCAAAACGGTGAAGGAAAACATCGTGAGGAAACCGGCATGTCTTAGAACCAAAAATTCGAAGACATGTGACATCTACCACCCCGCACTGGGCCCGCGTGGTAGATTACGGCCCACTCCCTCTCACAGAGAGGAGGCCTGTGTCCCAGCAGTGGGAACATTAATAGGCTGAATATGTATGAATATGTTGCACGGCTCATACCAGCGGAAGGGTAGTACCCATTATGTTCTTAACTTATAATAAAGTATGACTCCCGAGTTCAATAAACTATTCCCTAGTCAGTTGTCATGTGCTCTAGGAATAACAAAGATAAAGTAACTACTCTATTGAGATGACATCCAGCGTCTCCAATGGAATGTAACATCATCAGTCACACTGCCTCACTTGAGTAACGTCTGGACCACGGCAGGAATATCAACACAAGTCAATCTATCAACTTGGTGGGAATTGTCGGTCATGAAACTAAGGAAAATAGGTTGCCAATAACAGAAATGGGTACTTAGTTTAAATGCGGTAAGTTGTTGTTACAAGAAATAATTACAATAAATAGATAAATAGGTACTAACTAAGTAATCAAAATGAAAAGCCCTCTTCCTCTCTCTTACTTTTGCTGTGCCCGACAGGGTCCACAATGATCATAATTTGTTAAACCTACCACATTTTATTTATTTTTTTTGGGTGGGAAATCATCCAATGACATCTTCCGCTCCTAAACCTACCACCTAAGTTCACATGTTGTGGAAGCAATAAATATATTGAGTATTGAGTATTGAAAAAGGGAGGTGAACCTAGAATTATTATGGCATATTGTTTTTAATCCACTTCTTCCCAGCTAAGAACTAGGAAGTGGTGAAGGGTGGGCGTTTTGAGGGACCGTTTTAAGTAATTTTGACGTTCGAAAAGTACCGATTTTCAACCTAGTTTGAATAAATGACTTTTGATTTTGAATCGAACCTCTAACAATTACGTCCATTTGCGCTCCTAAAAATATTATTGAAACACTCTAATATAATGATTAGATGACTCTTTTTATGAAACTCAATTAATTCCTATTTTGGGGCCTAAAAATACTAAATAACCAAGTAACTGCGACTAACTTGGATGTAGTGCTCGCCGGCCACTGCCGCGGCACTGCTTGCTTCGCTCACTCGAATCGCGTGTGGTGTGTTAGCCTAGCGCCACACCTGCCGATCGTTCCGCGGCGGAACGCTCCGTCGCGTCGCGTCATATTTCTATGGACGTAACGTTCGGCTGATGTGTCATAGGTAACTTGAAAAACATTAGGAGCGTATTCAACCGAACGTTCCGCCGCGGAACGTTCGGCAGGTGTGGCCCGACCCTTACAGTTGTATCCTAACTTAACCCGTTCGGTCGGGGTAGGTACCCTAGCTTAGTTACTGTGACCAACTGTGAGAAAAGGTCAGAAAGAAAAATATGTTAAAAATGTGTCTCCATTTTTAGAATTTTTATATTATTACCTTAAGTGAAAGAGTGAAGTCTCAAAAGTTCAGGGGTTGCTAAGTAATGACTTTTAGAATGAAAAATGAGTCTCCATATCATTTACCTTTACTTTATAAATATCCACGCTTACATTCATAAATTCTCGTCACTATCCTACGGGAGAAGCTGAAAAATTACCTTTTCAAACTACAGATCATTTCAAATAGGCTCATCATAAGCAACTTAAATTGTCCTTTTAAAAGGGCATGCATCACGACTGTACTCCGTGAAAGGTTAAGCACAGGTGTTCCTTATTAAGTACATCTACATTTCGCCAGATATGTTTAAGATGACATTCACATATCCGGTGTACTTAAGTGTACTTTTACGTAATAGGGGGCGAATTGCCATCAACGTAGTCGTACTCAGCGTTTCTCCTCGCACAGCCAAAGTGTGGAACTTTATACCAGCGCCTGTTTTTCCTTCCATATTATAACCCATCTGCCTTCAAAGCAAGAGTTAACAGGCATCTTCTGGGCACGCTCGATCCATCATAGATCTCATCCATCGCTTTCCATTAGGCGAGATCGAGGTCAAGGACAGGTTGGCCAGGTCTTGACCAGCAATAAAAAAAAAACTACTGAATAATTACAGATGGTAAAATTCTATAACACTTATGCCCGATCCAGGAATCGAACTCAGGATAGCTAGCTCAGCGCTTGCAACCACTAGGCCAACGAGTGAGTTTAAAAGGTCGTTATTAAAAAAAATGGGCTTTCTTCTCTTCGGTGTCTCATCTAGCACTGTCTCCCGATAAATCATGTTCGTTAATCTTTCCCGTAAATCAGCCATTTCTGTTTAACAATGAATATAAAATCTTCATTATCTTTAGTCCTGATTCGTATCTTTTACTGCAAAATATTAAATATTGAATCACTGGGTAATCGCTTTGCTAAATCGTCAATTTGAGCAATTCAGATGAAATGACGACTTGAAATGTATTTTTGAGTTTCAACAGTCGTTCAGACTTTAATGTCTCTTAAAGTAGATATTCTTATTATTGGCTCGTTTAACTGCCAGTTATAGAGTTAAGACAGTAATCTTTTCACTAAGAAAAGCAATAACCGAGTCCGGCACCGATTTATGGTCAGTGTTAAGGACCGAAGTTAAAGACAATGGACTGTATATAAAATGACTGTAATCTGAGTAAGGTACAATTAAATCTTCGTTGGTAAACGCATAGAGTGCGCGCACGTGCCGTCGTCGGAGATCAGTAGCGAAGAATTAATTGTACCTAATTCGAATATAACAGTCATTTTATATACAGTCCACTGCTTTAACTTAAAGTCCTTAATTAGGTCCCTAACAGTCAGTATTAAAAAGTTAAGAGTATTCTTAGATGGTTTGGCCATGTTGAGAGGATGAATGAAAGGTGACTAAGAAAAGGTATTTACAAGGCAGATGTGAGTGAAAACGCCGCAGCTCGTGGCTAAGTAATAACAAGCCGCACGGGTCGATCCATCAGGCTAAGCTACGCTTTCCGGGGTTGGTCAGTGGATGGGTGACCATCTTTATATACCGAGACTCCGTGCCTCGGAAAGCACGTTAAGCCGTTGGTCCCGGCTGTCATTCGTGGATCTTTGACAGTCGTTACGAGTCGTCAGAAGCCCGAAAGTCTGACACCAGTCTTACCAAGTGGTACCGTATTACCCAGTTACTGGGTTGTAGAGGTCAGATAGGCAGTCGCTCCATGTAAAATACTGGTATTCAGCTGCATCCGGTTAGACTGGAAGCCGACCCTAAGATAGTTGGGAAAAGGCTAGGAAGATTGATTTGATGTGAGTGAAAACGCCGGGAGGGGACGCCCTAGGACGACATGTAGTGACCTAATTGATGATGTTCTTCAGAAAGGACAGGTACGTAGTACTCGAAGCAAAAGGAGTATGTAATAAGCTTAACAGGTGGCGTTCTATACAATGTGGAGACGACCATACAACAAAAAATTAAAATACTGGCTCTACTAATGCTTAAGAGTATTTTGGAACTGTCAAATAAATCCTAGCTTCGAAATAAAAAAATGAGTTTTTCAAACAAATTAAATGTAATGTATGCCAGATCCACCCTAAGCCTATAAATTCCGTTTATCCAACTAGGCCTTGGGTGAATTCTCGGGCATACATTTCAGAATATCCATCTCAGAGTGGATTTTTGGGGTGGATAAACGGAATAGCCCGAGCCGACTATGGATTTTACCGAGCTATAATGACTAAACTATTGAATATATTCAATTGAATTTTTGTTTATAGAATGGGAACGTCATTGACACGCCCGTTTAATTTTTTGTTGTATTGTCATCTCCACCTTGTATAGTTTCTACCTACCTCAATTGAAGAAGGCGTGACTTTATGTATGTATTATAAAGCCTAGGTACCCGATAGCCCCGTGTTACTAAATGTAGACCATTAACAAGTTTGGCAATCATACACACCCTCTCACACTCATTCATGCACACATCCAACACACACAAAGAGAGGTCTGGTTACACACCTAGTAATACTACTTTCAAATATTGTTATCTTTATTCATTTTTTTTTTTTCTTTAAATTTTTGTTTTTTTAGGTGAATTAGTTACGTACATTCATACATGGGATCTTTGTAATATTATAAGACAAAATATACTTAATTTGTAACCCAGGGGGATCGGCGTTGAGGGCTGAAATACAGGTTCTGCCTAGTTCGGCCCCAAATGCTAATACTTTTGTGTACTTTGAATTTAGATTAAGCACTCTACTTCTAAAAAATGTACATTTTTATATGAATAAACACATTATCAATTATCAATTTAAGTCTTTAGTTAAATGTGATATTACATCATCTATCTTTTAATAGAGGTGATTATGAAAAATCGATCTAGCTAGGTCTCATATCTAGAAAAAATCGTTTTCTTTATTTTCACAGCCTCGGAAATCTGATAAAACGTTGGTGTACCTGGACGATATGTTTATATTTTCACCCGAACAGAGCTCCGTTGACCAGATATTGAGTATGTATGTAGGGGGTAATCTTCGGAATTACTGATCGGATTCCGAAAATTCTTTCACAATGGGATTCTACAGTATTGTCGAGTACTATAGGGTATGATTTATTTTATGCCATAATAGCTTCCGCTCGTAATTTTGTCCGTGAGCCTATATCCTTCCTCAAGAATAGGGCTATCCAATGCAAAAATAATTATTCAAAGCCGACTGGTAGTTCCGGAGAATACCCCCTACATACAAACTAACAAACAAGCAAACAAAGGAGGACCGGTCAAAATGGGGGACCATTTTTACTAGTAGCCATTCCAAGAATCCAGGGCAGTCATCAGGTAAAATGAACAGGACTCGTTGAGAAAATTCTAATGAGCCCACACTCGATGGGTTTACTAGGAGCTGTTCAAGAGTTCCATTATCTATCGTCCAGGTCCATCATCAGATCAGCTCGATGGTACCATATTATTGTATTATCATCGCTAGGCATACAATCGAAAATATTCAAAATACACTACCAGAAGTGATTAATATTCAAGTGTTCCGTTATCGACCATTCAGGTCAGGCCTGCGAAACATCGCCACAACTTTTTTCACACAGCGATTTGAAATGAGCCGCCTTAGTAGTTGTTGCTCTATATTAAAATGCCTATCTGCACATGTGTGGTTGTTATTGGTGCTTGGACCAGCTCCCATACATTTTTGCCGATCATCCCTTTACCTCTTTATAATATTAGATTATAGATGCAGAACCTAGTATAAAATGTGCAAGCTTTTGTAAAAGGCAGAATAAAATATTTACAAACAATCTTGTGACATAACTTGACAATAGATTACGTTTCAGAAACTGATGGATTGAACATTTTCTCTCAATTGTTTATTTAGGATAAAAGCAAGAGTAAAGATGTCTTGTTCGACCTCCAAAACCTTTTATAAGAGAATTACACGTATGTTTTACATAATGGAAAAGTTATCCTGTTCCTGATATCAAATAATCTTTAATCTCACTATAACAAAACATATAAAATTTTATACAAATTTCATTTTATTGGCTGGACCATAAAGCAGGTCGATCGAAGGTTAAGCTACTCTTGCCGCGGTCGGTTTATGGATGGGTGACCATATATTACTTATCGAGAACCCTCCGTGTCTCAGAAAGCACGATAAGCCGATGGTACGTTGTCATTCGTAGATCTTTGAAAGTCGTTACGGGTAGTCAGTTAGTCACAAACCCGAAAGTCTGACAACCAGTCTTACCAAGGGGTATCGTGACAGCCAGTAACTTAGATAGGCAGTCGTTCCATGTAAAATACTGGTATTCAGCTGCATCCAGTTAGACTGGAAGCCGACACCGCCAAATTTAGGAAAAGGCTAGGCAAATTGATTTTTCGCCTGGCCCATAAAAAAACAGCGAGCATGCACTCAGCTTACATTTTTTTACTATGGGGTTTGGTTTCTGCACTTAGTCCGTCAGGTGGGCTATGGCAGTCGTTTGGTCCAAAGTTCAAACAGGTTCAAGTGGTTATTCGAACCAGCCCATCTCCCTCCAGAAGTTAATTAAAACTCCTGGTATGTTCAAAACATCTGCCCTCAGATTTTTCGGAGATAATAATATTATAATTATGGTCACTTAAGTATGATCTGGAAACGCTTATGATACTTGGCGTGGAAGGAAAACGCGCTCAAGGCAGAGCACCGGTGAGATGTTCAGACGCGATCAAGAAGGCTGTTGGAAGCTGCATTTACCAAGCGGTCCACACTGTAGAACACCACATAGCTTGAAGACGCGTCGTACGTATGTGGTCGCGAACCTCCGGACTGAGGAAACGACGAAGAAGAGAGATAAACAAACAATTTTCACTAGAAACATCACCAGCAGGATATCAAATTATGTGTTTAGCACTCAACAACACATAAAACTGGCAACACACCTTCGAACTTAAACGTCTGAGTCTTAAACCGAGGTTTACTTCGATAGAAGTCATTCCGACTTTTAATAGTTTCTTTAAAACTGCCTTCGAAGCCAACCATTAATGTAGCTGTAAAATTGAATGAACGACTTTGTTGAACTCTTTTAGATTAACTACGTTTAATCGGTTCCATTATAATATTGGTACGAGAAAATAAAGTACTTGCTTTTAAAACAGAGTGGTAAAGTTATTTCATTAAAGAAAATGAACAATACTCAGACTCTCTAACATCATCATCTTTCTCCTGCATATTGGTGATCGGCGCAACATGTCCTTTTCTTCCGTTCTTCTCTATTAGTCGTCATCTCGGTAGTCACCCCCTTTCTATCCATATCATCTGTCACACAGTCCATTCATCGTTTCTTTGGTCTTCCCCTACTCTTATAGCCATCCACATTCATACTCAAAACTTTCCTAACGACATTTTGTTCATCATTCCAGAGCAGACTGGTAAAATATGAACTAAAATTCAAAATATTATTTATAATTTCGTACAGCTGAAAGTGGAAAGAGTAATTGCAATTAAGATGTCAAAGGAAATATTTGTATTCAAATAAGAAAAACGTTTTCACAAATTAATTTGACAGATTAAATACATAGAATAGAATACTCTTTATAAGTACACCATACGAATTACAGATATAAATAAATGTAGATATTTTACATCATCATCATCATCAGCCTATTAATGTTCTCACTGCTGGGACACAGGCCTCCTCTCTGTGAGAGGGAGTGGGCCGTGATCTACCACGCGGGCCCAGTGCGGGTTGGTAGATGTCACATATCTTCGAATTTTTTGGTTCTAGGACATGCCGTTTTCCTCACGATGTTTTCTTTCACCGTTTTGTCTGATATTTTACATAGGATGACACAATGAGCTGTCTTATCGGTAAGAAGGCTTTTTAAAAGCAACCTATATGTGGATTTGAAGGGAGAAGGAGAAACAATACTGCAGGTAGTCTGTGATGTTCCAGAGAAATAGGAAACAATATTATGTATCTCTTCTTGAATATCCGATACTCACAAGATCTTGTGCTATCATTTTTATTAAGCCTCCGCCATCTGTTCATCCATCTGTCTGTCAGTCTGTTTGTCAGCGGGCTATATATATCTCATGAACCGTAATAGGATAGGATAAGAGCAGTGGTGGCCCAGTGGTAACGGCCCCGATTTACGAGTTGTAGGTCGTGGGTTCGAACCCAAGCAGGCGCTTTACTTTGTGTAAATAATTTCATCACCACGGTGAACGAAAACATCGTGAGGAAACCGGCATGTCTTAGAACCAAAAATTCGAAGACATGTGACATCTACCAACGCGCGTGGGCCCGCGTGGTAGATTACAGCCCACTCCCTCTCACAGAGAGGAGGCCTGTGTCTCAGCAGTGGGAACATTAATAGGCTGATGATGATGATGAACCGTAATAGGTAGACAGTTTTGTCACAGTGTGTACTTAATTTAAAAAAAAAGTTAATAATTAAAGGGGGTCCTCCATACAAGAAACGTGATTCTTCGGCGTTTTTTTCTCGATCATAATACGGTGCGGAAACTTTCGTTTGCGAGTTCGCAGCTTGGCCGGTTTTTCAATTAATTAAAGTTTTTATTCGTTCTCGCTCGAACATCAATCCTTTCTAAGAGTCCAAGTGGATTAAAGACGAGAATCTACACTTACAGTGCGAACACGAAGCCTCCTTTTTTGCACCGCCATTGTTCTTTAAAAGGTCACGTTCTTCAAGGTAACTTCAAACTTTACTAGTGGGTTCCTTTTTCTGGCCGCCAGTGTACGAAATGAAATAGAGAATGCTAACAGAATTTTTAGTAGTGGACTTATGCTTGAGTTATACGGGACTAGTTTTTGATGCTAGGACAGCAAGATTGTGCTAGTAAGCTAGCAAGCTGACTAGGTTGACGCTAAACGGTGAAGGAAACATCGTGAGGAAGCCGACATGCGTGACAGATATTTCTCGATGGCATGTGAAGCTAAGTCAGAGTACCCAAGAGCGGCATAGAAACTCTGACATCAGGTTAGTCACTAGACTCACGAAAAAAAAAAAAAGTAGTCTCAAGTATACAGAACTATCAGAATTTTAGTCTAGTGAGAAAGATAGTAGGCTAGTGTGATCGTTTAATAGGATTGTGTGTGGCTTCGTTTGGCTGGCGAAGTACCCAATCGGATCATTGGATCATTTTAGGAAACGCGTCTACTTTTAAAATGTTTTTAAATATATGAGCACCATGTATCACATAATTAGTTTATCTGTCATTGTTTCATTTTAAATTCTTTTTACCTATTGTGGTATAGTAATTTTATTCTAGGTGCATCGTCTTCACATAAAATATAATTATATTATAATTAATGTATACAAAATATTGTAATACATTTTAAAAGAGTAATGGTGGAGTTGCCCATTCTTCTCCATACGAAAACTGCCTTTTGGAAGAGCGAGTAGAAACAATTAAATTTTTTGGAAATTTTTGACGTTCAAATGTACAGTCAGCTGCAGAGAAATCTCACCCCCTAGCAATGTATTTTTACATTGCTAGGGGGTGAGATTTCTTTGCAGCTGACTGTACCTTTTATGTGCCTAATTGAAATAAATTATTTGACTTGACTTGACTTGACTTGACTTGACTTGATTGTCAGTCGTCACCGCAATGCTATTGCCTTAAAATTTACTAGCATCGTGTAAACAGCACTAACATTTCCTAAGCCAGGATAGTAAGCCAGGATATTACTAGCTTGCTATTGTAGCTTCAAAAACTAGTCTCGTGTGTCTCGGCCATTAGAGCCGTATCAGATGACTTTAAAAATATTGTTGGGTGTTTTAAAATGCCATTTGGTGTAATGGATGCTTCGTACACTCGTCGTAGAACAACTGAATTCTAAAGGAGTATCTTGTAACGGATGTTTGAGAACTGCAGCTGCTTAAAATCACAGTGTGTTGTTTTTTGTAGACAGGAAGTCACAGTTGCTAAAATATTTTTTGTTTTTGCTGTGTAACATTTCCTCTCGCTTTCCTGCAAACTGTAGGAGTTATTTCGTGAAAAGGGACGGAAGTGTGTAACAGCGCTCGGAAAGCGCGCGCTATTTGTATTAATTAAAAAAGAAGGTTACAAAATTTATTTGGTTAACAAAAAGGTTTACAGCTAGTAGTTAGGACGTAAGTACAGAGCAAATAATCTATGCTGCAGAAATCTGTAGACAATTATTAGAGAACCCTGCCTCCTTAACTAGGGTTACCTGTATCTTAAGAGTCAGTGTTCACCTATGGTGTTAATTCGATAAGATTTATACAACTTGTGAGTTGCGTCAACCTACCGCGTGACAATTTTGTTTTTATTAATTATAAACCCATGTACCAAGAATTAAACTGTTGTCGGATGTGGGTGTGTGTGGGTGTGTGTGTTGGTGGGTGTGTGTGTGGGTGTGTGTGTTGGTGGGTGTGTGTGTGGGTGTATGTGTGTGTGTGTGTGTGTTTTTAAATTATTGACCGCTCACTTCACACTCACGTCACCTAAGTTTTTAAGGTATGATATTTACAGAAAAGATTGGCCGCTACTGATGCGTGACTGAGTTACAGACATTTTCACAAGCATTCACATTATCATCATTACAGCCGAAAGACGTCCACTGCTGGACATAGGCCTTCTCCAAGCACCGCCAATTCGACCAGTTCTGTGCTTCCCGCATCAAACGGGTTCCTGCGGCGTTCACCAGGGTACCGGTCTACGTTGTGGGAGGTCTTTCAACGCTACGTCTTCCAGTACGCTGTCGCCACTCCAGAACCTTTCGGCCCCATAGACCATCTGTTCTGCGAGCAATGTGCTCAGCCCATTGCCACTTAAGTTGGGCAATTCTTCGGGCTATGTCGGTGACCTTGGTTCTCCTACGGATCTCAAAAATTATATTTTGTAATTTATAGACATTTTTAATACTTTTGGTTGATGCACTGTTGTCACACTATAATTTATAGTGTGACAACAGTGCATCAACCAAAAGTATTAAAAACAATAAGTGAGCATTCAAGCAGAGCATTGCAAGTCACCATTTTTAATAGGTATAAGTAATGGTAGATTTTACATAAAAAAAATAAAGAAAATACTAAAAATGAATCCAAATCCGCCAGCAAAATAAAAATTAAAAGGTTCATCTTATCTAGAGGCACCAAACGTTAAACGGTCACGTAAAATAACCAACAAATAAACATCTAGATTTTAACCTAACCAGCCAAAATACCTTTTGCACAAAATTCAAGGCTTCAGACTCCCTCGTTATGACGAATAATTTCCGCCTTCTGAGTAAAAATGGCTCCCTCCCGCACTCGGGTACCTCTGAGGCCATTATTTAGATAGCTCCATGTATCTCGAAGGTTCCAGAACCTTCTATAGCCTATAGATAAGCTGGAATGTTCTAAAATGAGGTGTTTTGGCTTGCGTTTTGAATTTTGCTGAACGAAAATTGTGGTGACGTATCAAGCTTGTAAAAGATTTGAAATAAGTTTGTGTTTTCATCTTTTTGAGATTCTGATAGATAGAATACTCTTTATAAACAAGGGAAATAAATTGTTAAGCAATTTGACTATCAACTTAAATTGTCCGTATATTCAAAGCATGACTGTAATTTTTTGGCAGTTACATGAAATAGCTAACACGGTGTAGCGGTTCGACCGCCACATACAAACTACGAAGCAAAAAGACATGACGTCACACAATTCCTACATCGCGCAGTTAGAGTTTACCGAGCGAAAAACATAGATAAGACTATCCGAAATCAACATAGGGGCAGTTGCCCGCCAGACATAATACCCGTCTGGTAGGAGGATCCTCCCTTTTCTATGGTGGATGAGTGAACTTTACACCCTGTTCCTCATACGCCTAAATTGGTGACCCCGAGTATGAACGTCAACGCAGCCTTCGTGCAACAACTTCAGCGTGACGTCATCATCATCACTCCCGCAAGCTTTCGTAAGGCAAGTCACACAGCCAGCCAGCACCCACGGCTTTAACGGGTATCCTGACCACCAGCATGCAGCGAACGCGCATTCCTGGTCATCACCCTCAGCCTCATCAGCAACCTTGGCACAGCACCTGCACTTCCGGCCGGTCTCACAAGCAGAGCCTATTCTACCCTCTCCTGGTCGACGCAAGCAGTCAGCCAAAAAACCCGGCGCTGTACCACATCTGACTCACTGGATGACGACGCAGCGCCACCCCGACTCACTGGGGAATCACCGCAGACAGTTCCGACTCACCATGAACTATGCGGCACCCGGTTCCGACTAACTGGAACCACAGCTGGCACTGTGAAGCATCGCAAGATCCAAGACTCAGCCCACTATCGACCTCCGGTTTTCGGAGGGGAGTGATGTAGCGGTTAGACCGCCACATACAAACTACGAAGCAAAAAGACATGACGTCACACAATTCCTACATCGCGCAGTTAGAGTTTACCGAGCGAAAAACATAGATAAGACTATCCGAAATCAACATAGGGGCAGTTGCCCGCCAGACATAATACCCGTCTGGTAGGAGGATCCTCCCTTTTCTATGGTGGATGAGTGAACTTTACACCCTGTTCCTCATACGCCTAAATTGGTGACCCCGAGTATGAACGTCAACGCAGCCTTCGTGCAACAACTTCAGCGTGACGTCATCATCATCACTCCCGCAAGCTTTCGTAAGGCAAGTCACACAGCCAGCCAGCACCCACGGCTTTAACGGGTATCCTGACCACCAGCATGCAGCGAACGCGCATTCCTGGTCATCACCCTCAGCCTCATCAGCAACCTTGGCACAGCACCTGCACTTCCGGCCGGTCTCACAAGCAGAGCCTATTCTACCCTCTCCTGGTCGACGCAAGCAGTCAGCCAAAAACCCGGCGCTGTACCACATCTGACTCACTGGATGACGACGCAGCGCCACCCCGACTCACTGGGGAATCACCGCAGACAGTTCCGACTCACCATGAACTATGCGGCACCCGGTTCCGACTAACTGGAACCACAGCTGGCACTGTGAAGCATCGCAAGATCCAAGACTCAGCCCACTATCGACCTCCGGTTTTCGGAGGGGAGTGATGTAGCGGTTAGACCGCCACATACAAACTACGAAGCAAAAAGACATGACGTCACACAATTCCTACATCGCGCAGTTAGAGTTTACCGAGCGAAAAACATAGATAAGACTATCCGAAATCAACATAGGGGCAGTTGCCCGCCAGACATAATACCCGTCTGGTAGGAGGATCCTCCCTTTTCTATGGTGTATGAGTGAACTTTACACCCTGTTCCTCATACGCCTAAAACGGCAAATTGACGTAGGGTGTCTTAACAATTAATTTCCAAGACTGCACACCATAAAAAATTGCAAATATGAAAGTAAAAATAAATAAAATAGAAAGATAACAATATTTACTACTACTGCGCCCCTCGGTTTCACCCGCATAAGTTTCGCGTTCTTTAAGTTCGTCATATAGTACAAGGTGGCAAGGACATTAACGCGCAACCTGTTATAATCTTTTTTTTTTGAGTTGGAAATCATCCAATGACTTCTCCCGCTCTGGGCGGAGCGGAAGGGCGTGTCAGACTCTTACTGACTAAAACCCACCAGTGTTCCTTCCCTTGTCTAGCCAGGGGCCCCGGTTTCCCCTTAGGACTATCCGCAACCCCGGTGGTAGGCATCGGCCCTAGCGGACCACTTCAGTCGACCTTCGCTGACAACTCTTTGAGGCGCGCGTGGAACACGACGCGCCGTCGACCCGGGCTTGGTCCTTATCGGACGGCGAGCTACCCATTACTCTCCGTCCGCAAGCCCGCGCCTATGGTGGCCGGAAATCGGCTATCGATTCCCGACGCCCGGGGCGTCTCCTACTCGGCGGCTAGGGGTTTGAGGGAGCAACCTTTGTTTGGTCTGGGCAGACCTCCACCGTATGCTCCACCGTGTCCTCCGGGCGATCCATGCACACAGTGGTGACACCCGGACGTTTCCTCCTGAACCTGTTATCATGTATTCATTACATGTTTCTGAACTTTCCTGCGTTAAAATTTATGCCGGTTATAAAAAAAATATTACTTTGCGCTTTAGTAGGAAACAGCAATTGCGTCGACGTTCTTGCCACCCAAATGTGTTCACTGCTTGACCGCCATCCATGAAGTCTGCTTAGCACCAGCCAGTCCGAGAGTTATGCTGCAGACTCTGTCGAGCGCCACTAGGCGGCGCTGGCGTCCCGATTAGTTAACTCAGTAACGTATTTGCAACATGTATATTAAATTAATATTAAAATAACATTTATTTAAGAAATCTTTATGTTCTTTCGTAAAAACCACTCGAAGCAGGGGCGGGTCGCTAGTTAGAATAATATCTAGTGCTTTTATATCTCGTTTACGTAATCAAAAACCTTATACAAACATGCAGCTTGAAACATTATTAACTATTTAATAAACTTGCTTTATAACTTCATAACATACATTTTCTAAGTAAATCTAGGAGAAAATTGCGTCGACAATTTTCTAAAGCATGTCAAGTAAAATCAAGAAACTTGTTTAAACTTTACTTCAAGGAATTGTATTCTATACTTGTTTTTGCCCGCTACTTCGTCCACGTGAATCTCTTGTTCCCTTAACCCACCGCGTTGCATCGCATTGCCTGCTCAAGCAATTTTTTTTTTTTTTTTTTTATTGGTAACGTTTCTTACCTCGCAATCTTTACGTAATGTCAAAGACTATTTATTTTGATATCTACTGATATTTACTTTGTCGGTTGCTAGGCAACGGGTCAAAGTCCCTCCGTCCTACGATTTTCGATCAGGGTCACGTGTCCTGACGCGGTGTCCTGACGCGAGTTTAACATTTTTACCCATCCCAAAAAAAGTGCATAACACCGCTTAAGAAGTTTTCACTTCAAAAAATCTCCTTATACTATCGACTTTAAGTGCTCAACACAGCTACAAATTACCTATATCTTACCCTCTGCGATGATTCTTACGAGCCTGTAGGTAGCAGCAAGCTAGGTCACTGATACATACCCCAGTCTCGCACAAACTATTATATTCACTCAACAAATCTCGTCTTTCTGGCTACATGAAGATTAAAAATAAAAGTTTTTTATTTTCCATTTTGTTTTACCCCTGTGTTGCATCCTTATTCACGGTTTCTACCACTGCTACTGCATAAAATTCGTCAGTTTACGCACGGATTATTCGTTTCCTAATTTAAATAATAAATTCACTTCATTCAGCAAGTTGTTTGAAACTTGTCCTTTATGTATATTTTAATAACGCCTAAAACTCTACACACATTTCATATTAAATGACCCAGCATAATATAAAGGTAGCCACAGTTGTCCACTTCACTTATTCATAAGCCGTATCTCTATCGCGACACAACTCTACTACATACATATTAAATCACTCGGGTACGGCCGTTCTGTGTAGTAAATCTGACCTTTCGTTGGCTTCCGTGTAGTTTTATTATAGTGGGCCCCTTTTTGGGGTACGAAGTGTACGGAATGGTGTCGTGTTGTAAATATTTGCCGTAGATGGCTTGATGAAAATGCCGTGAAAGGCGAGTGAGTCAACTGAAGTCCAGTTTTTATATTCGAGTTTTTCCGGGGTGTATTCTTAGGGTCTATTTCGCTTGATTGTGCTTGCAGTGGCTTACTTGGGTCCGCATTTCCGCACATGGTATAAGAAAACAAGGTATGGCAAGGTATGGCAAGGTATTCGTGTTTTGTTGCAATAAAGTGGCAACTGGATAGTGACGTAAACGTGTGTCACTCCCGGAATGCCATAGCTTATTTTCTTATACCATCAGTCCGCAGTCGATTGATTGCCTTCCGTATAGGCTACTGCAGGTCACGTGAAGTCACGTCCAGGTGGCAGGTGCTCCTGGGGTGAACGAAGTCGGGTGGTAGCGGGTGGTGTTTTTCCCACAGGTCTCTTCTCACCTTAAGGCGTCGATAACCGACTTTTAATGATTCATTTTATTTTATTTTATTTATTTATTTACTAAGGCACCAAGTCCCACTATACTAATCAGAACTACATACAATTCATTGCATCATAAAATAAAAAAAATATAGTTTGGAAAATCCAAAAGTGCACGCCTCATACATAACACTGCATAACACTCATTCATAAACGAAAAAGAATTTCAAAACATAGTTTCTAACAAAAATGAACAATTTATAACTTTTCATGAAGTCGTAATGTCAAAGACTGACAAAGATATTTACTTGGCGGTTGCTAGGCAACTTAAGTCAAAGGTTGGAAATATTTAGATAAAGATATTATATTTTAGTTAGTATTTTATTAATTATAATTAAACTACTTTGAATAAAAGAGCCATTTTCAATAGGGTTCCTTCTACGACTGAAACAAATGTATAAAAAAAAATTGACTCAACTATTTGATTTTATCGCAAGCTACAATGTTTTCAGGGTTCATAAATTGACGGACAGGAATTTTTTTTCAACTGTTTTGATGCTTTTTCCGTTTCTGCTGCATTAAATCAATTGTTAAAAAGTACAGTATTAATCTCCATTTAATCATCTATACAATGGTATATAAATTAAGTAGGTTCTGTGTACTAGCAGGAGTGCAACAATAAAAACAGTTACAGAAATGGGGCAAAAAAAATTTTTCGATCGTAGAGCACACTCTAATGCTTCGCATTAAGAGTCGTGCAATAAGTTACATTACAACCTGCGATCTTTTAAATATATTATATGAACATGAAAATTCAAAAATTAAAATTCCATACAATCACAAATTACATTAAAACTGAGTAGTCATTAAAATAAAATTTCATAACATTACATTATCATTTACAAAAATAAATAATATGCATCATAATCTTTATCGTCGGTTGGCACTCCGATGGACTTCGAGCCAATACCTGTGGATCAGTCTTAATAACTTAATTTAGGAATATTTATATTACCTGAAATTAATTTGTAAAGTTATATCAAACGCGGATAAAAAACTGAAAATCACGCCAAATCTATCGAGCGTATTTTTCTTAAACCTTCACCATTTTAGAGAAAATTTCATTATTGATCTTTTAGTATACGTGTTTTAGTAATATACCTTTTGTTTTATGTATATTAAATGCATAATGTGTCTTATTTGGGACAGAGCTCCTTGATGGGCGAGTGCTTTTGCGTTGCCTCAGTACAGAATACGCAAGCTAACCACTATACGTCACTGGCATGATATACATATTATATCTGCGTCTTAAGCGATTGGTCGGCGGTTGGTCGGGTGGTAGCGAGACTTACTGGCTGATTCCTATAATTAATGAACCGTTATTGATTTTAAATTAAGACTCGTGTACTTTACCAATAATGAAGCTAAGTCCTCATAGCTTTGCAGAGTAGACCCTTCTTTATGGAAGTAGCTATCACAGGTACAATTAGTTTACGAATTTATTTATATGCTCAGTTTGGTAATAAATAATGCTACCATTGGCACAGTATAAAATAAGTAACAGTATTATATATATAAAAATATAAAAAAAGATTTCCTTTTATTTAGTTATACGAGTAGTTCAAGTCTATCTTGCTTAGTTTGAGATTTTACTAGTAATGTTTTGTTTAAATTCTTTTTTTCTTTTTGTACACCACTTTTACTATTTCATATTTTGACATTGGATCTCCTAGCACAGGTATATCTTTTACTTAAAAGGAGGTCCCTACGTAGGATTTACTGTAAAAGTTGTACAAGTTTCTGCAATAAGCCTTTTTATTTTTTATTTATTTTATTATATTTTCATAGAAAACGGCCGAATTGACGCGCATCGAAATCTCAGTGCGGTAGTTACGCACGATGCGTAAGTTTTACGTACCGAGGAGCCATAGGTAATAAAATTATTTCAAGGTGACCTAGATATAATACTGTTACTTTATTATACTGTGCCAACATTATTCTGTGGCGCAGCTTGGGAGAGGCCTATGTCCAGCAGTGGATTGCGATAGGCTGAGTTGATTGATTGATCGGTAAGCAGAACGATTCATTGTTTTTATAGAAACCGGGCGATTCAATGAAAGGTGGGCAGTCGATCTTGCTATCTTGATGAGTGCTTAATAATTTTAGTAATTATCGTAACACAACATATACCATTACGCCTGTAATCCTCGAAGGGTTAGGTAGAGGTGTACCTATAGTACACCCACATTTCGCCAGTTATGTTTAAGTCCCATGTAACATGGGGCAAGTCTGTTGCTATCAACCGGGTACACATTCAGACTCCAGGCTGCTACTGAGAAGTTTCATATGGGAAAACTAAATAACACTTTGCCCGACCCGGGAATCGAACCCAAAACCTCATGTTCAGCAGTAGCCAGGAAATAAATAAAGATACTATAGACCTAAATTAAACAATCAAGACCAAAGCTGCTGAAAACAAAACAATAAAATATAGTCCCATCCCCAAGACCATTCTTATAAAATTACTCGCCACTGCGGCCCTCAGTTACGTAGTTAATAACGCAAACAGACAAACAGTCTAATTAAATCTTGGCCTGAAATTGCCTGAAACGTTTATACCAGCTCGAGCCAAAGTTTTGAAGTTTACGCATTGTTGCAAGAAGGTATGCAAGCAGTTTTTTTTTAACGTGTTGTGTTGCTGTCTATTATTAACAGGTCATATGTAAGAAAGTTATGGGAGACAATTAGAACTGTCATACTCATTTACATTTAAGGCAAGAATTCTAGGACTATACTAAAATAATATTGATTAAACTGTCATCTAATTAATCTGCCTAGACTTTTCCCAATTTTGTTGGGGTCGGGTTTAAGCCCATCCGGATGCAGCTGAATACCAGGGGTGCGTCTCATATCATATAAAGTTATTTGGTATATTTTCATTTCAATAACGTTCACAAGATATAATAAACGTGAGATATACCAACTGTTCATATAATTTCTTTACATATAACATTTATATACTCTAAAACTTATTTCGTATAACGTTATTGGATATAACGTTTATTTAATCGAAAATCATTAGGTCAATCGTTTAAAATATATATTGATACCATCATTATGGTTAACACATCGATTCGAAGCAAACCGACTCTGATAAGTTAGGTTAGAAGGCTAAAGGCTTTTGCAGACTAGCGCGACTTGTCACGCTACGCGACACGAACAATACAATTTCTAAGAAAACTTCACGGTATAACGATAACCGGTGTCGCGCTGGTCCGCACAAAGCTTAAGGCGTGAGCGGCCGCCGAGCTTCAGATCCCCTCTCTATTGTTGGTATATCATTTGGGTTAGGTTAGGTTAGAACAGTGACCATTAACGCGCGAAGGCGAGCGACCGTAGAGAGCGTGCCGAGGCAGCGGCCGCCGAGTGCCAGATCCCCTCTCTTGTTGGTGAACCATTTGGGTTAGGTTAGGTTAGAACAGTGACCATTAACGCGCGAAGGCGAGCGACCGTAGGGAGCGTGCCGCGGCAGCGGCCGCCGAGTGCCAGATCCCCTCTCTTGTTGGTGAACCATTTGGGTTAGGTTAGGTTAGAACAGTGACCATTAACGCGCGAAGGCGAGCGACCGTAGGGAGCGTGCCGCGGCAGCGGCCGCCGAGTGCCAGATCCCCTCTCTTGTTGTTGAATCATTTGGGTTAGGTTAGGTTAGAACAGTGACCATTAACGCGCGAAGGCGAGCGAGCGTAGCGAGTGACCATCTTGGCAAGTGGTAATCAGTTAGGTATATCTACAGTATCTACTCAGGTTACTAACTGTGATAGAAATAACATATTAGACTTAATATGTTTTATGTCTTTTGAGTGGTATATCAAACGATTTTATATTAAATGTATGTTATGATTATAAAAATTAGTTATTTTAAAATTATATCAATCGGTTATTATATTAACTGATGATTATATCAAATAAAATTATAGATTCAGTTGTTATATCTTGTAAATATTAGTCATTTTGTAATTATACCATATATTACTTACCCGAATACCAGTATTTTACATTGAACGACTGCCTATCTGGCCTCTACAACCCAGTTACTGGATCACATGATACCCCTTGGTAAGACTGGTTGTCATTTGGGCTTCTGTCTACCCGTAACGACTGTCAAAGATCTACGAATGACAGCCGGAACCAATGACTTAATGTGTTTTCCGAGGCTCGGAGGGGTCTCGATATGTGATGGTAGTAGCGTAGCCAAACCTTCGATCGACTTGTCATGATCATCATTTCAGACGAAAGACGTCCACTGCTGGACATAGGCCTCCCCCAAGCACCGCCATTTCGCCCGGTTCTTTGCTTCCCGCATCCAGCGGTTCCCTGCGGCCTTCATAAGGTTATCGGTTCACCTTGTGGGAGGCCTTCCAACGCTACGGTACTTACGGTACGTCTTCCAGTACGCGGTCGCCACCCAGAACCTTTCGGCCTCATCGGCTATTTGTTCTGCGAGCAATGTGCCCTGCCCACTGTTACTTAAGTTTGGCAATTCTTCGGGTTATGTCAGTCACCTTAGTCCTCCTGCGGATCTCTATCGATCAACCCGTGCGGCTGTTATTATACTATAACCACGAGCCCCTTTAATATATTAAACCGTCATATTACAGAATAATCTACTCTCAGAACTAGATTTCAAACGAGATTTATGTTCGAACATCGTTTTGTAATCATACATGTTGTCAGAGTTGTATTATTAAACCAAATTATATTACCCGGGTAGACCCTTAATATTAAAATATATCACTGTTTATCAAGTTTTATAGTTATAAACGGAAAGATAAACATTCTATAGGACGGTTTAATTAAATCCTGGCGTAAAATATTTGACATGTGACCGCTTGGTTTAGTTTTAAGTAGGCAAGGTTTATTTCAATTCGGGTGTTTTATGATTATTTTAAAACGTTGTCTCATTTTATTACTTACTAGTAGCTGTGACACGGGACTTCGTCCGCGTGAAATTCTATACATCAATTTTATTTACTTGTATAGCTGTCAGTGAAAGTCCCGTCAAAATCGAGATTAGCCGGAACAAACAAACGGACATACAGGGTGACAGGGAAATTCGACCTATTCCTTGAAAGGGGTTATACTAGAGGTCATTAGCAACAAATTAAGTCCAATGAACTAGGGGTCAAACCTGGATGGTTCTCGAGCTGTGACGGTTCTTCGATATTGTAGAAATTTTCTGACTTGTTACCAAAAACAATTAATTATGAAAAAAATACTCCACTCTAAACATTTAATTGATACTTTTCTGAAAGCTGAGAAAGGCGTGATCATTGTAAAAAAAAAATCTCGCCCAAAACTTACATAATCTCAGAAATAGAAGGTCTTTAGTAGCTATAATTTTTAATGATTGTTTTATTCCCAAACATTGAAGTAAGCTATTGGAAAAAAATTGTATGACAGTTGGCGTACAAATGTGTAAAATGACTAACTGGTTTCATAAGCTTTCCAAAAAGGTATAATTGTCATTAACTTTCCCTGCGGTTTTTAAAAAATCTGCAAAAGCGCGCTATAGACCAAATTTTTAATTTTGATTTGTTAAATTAATTCAGCTCGAAAAGTCAACGTGTAGAGTAGTGAATAAAAAATTAATGTAATTTGATACAGTTTAATACAAAAAAAAGCAGTTAACAAAAATTACACATCCTTTTCGAATTGCCTGCCATTGATGCGTATGCAGCCTACGACATACTTCACTCACTGGCACTCGCGTTGAAAGTGAGCATGTGACCGCAAAGATAAAAGTCGCATAGCGTTAAATATGGACTTCTTGCCGGCCATGACGTTGGGCAACCTCGACCGATCCATCTCAGCGGATAATTGTCATCCAGCCATTGTCGCACACCTCGGTAAAAGTGAGCTGGGCTTCCATTGTGCTGGTACACCATATCTCTTCTCGTAGCTAGAGGCACATCTTCCAAAACCGTGTTCATTTCTTCTCTTAAAAAGTTTTCGTAGTTACGTTATGCCACTCAAATTTCAGGGCAAGAAGAATGGCCTGAACTTATCATGGCCAATCCCCATCCAAACATTTAATGAAAATCTTCTCTGGTGGGCCCTTTGAAATCTTTGAAAGTCCAGATTTAACGCCATGCGACTTTTATCTTTAGGGTCACATGAAGGACTTAGTGTACCCTACACCAGTGACATACATTAAAAAGTTGAGGGAGAGGATTTTGGCAGCACACATGAAAACCTCACTTTCAACGCGAGTGCCAGTGAGTGAAGTATGTCGTAGGCTGCATACGCATCAATGGCAGGCAATTCGAAAAGGATGTGTAATTTTTGTTAACTGCTTTTTTTTTGTATTAAACTGTATCAAATTACATTAATTTTTTATTCACTACTCTACACGTTGACTTTTCGAGCTGAATTAATTTAACAAATCAAAATTAAAAATTTGGTCTATAGCGCGCTTTTGCAGATTTTTGAAAAACCGCTGGGAAAGTTAATGACGATTATACCTTTTTGGAAAGCTTATGAAACCAGTTAGTCATTTTACACATTTGTACGCCAACTGTAATACAATTTTTTTCCAATAGCTTACTTCAATGTTTGGGAATAAAACAATCATTAAAAATTATAGCTACTAAAGACCTTCTATTTCTGAGATTATGTAAGTTTTGGGCGAGATTTTTTTTTTACAATGATCACGCCTTTCTCAGCTTTCAGAAAAGTATCAATTAAATGTTAAGAGTGGAGTATTTTTTTCATAATTAATTGTTTTTGGTAACAAGTCAGAAAATTTCTACAATATCGAAGAACCGTCACAGTTCGAGAACCATCCAGGTTTGACCCCTAGTTCATTGGACTTAATTTGTTGCTAATGACCTCTAGTATAACCCCTTTCAAGGAATAGGTCGAATTTCCCTGTCATCCTGTATAGACAGACTGAATGACCAATTTTTTTTAAATTGTTTTTTTAATGAATGTACCTTATTAAATTATACTTTCATCAGCATTTAGTAAAAAACTTGACCTTGCAAACAGATACTTTTATTTATTTTTATGCCTGTGTCCTCACGATGTTTTCCTTCGCTGTTTTGAGAGTACTGATGATGAAATAATTAGCACAAGGTAAAGCGTCTGTCTAGATTCGAACCTACAACTCGTAAGTCACGGCCGTTAACATTGCTGCACTGGGCCACCACTGCTCACTCATTATGTGTGTGTTAAACTGTATTTTATTCATTGATATCTGCTCTGGAATTGGAAGGCAATTAAAATAGTTTACATACTGGAAGAGAAACATTCGAGTCTTTAATTAATAACAGTTTTTTTTTTACAGGTACGCGCGATCCTATTTGAATATTCTCTCGCCAACCAGTGCAAATATTAAAGGTAAACCTGTAACATTTCCGACGACGCAACGCATCGAATTACTGAGTCCTGACTCTTATACAGCTTGTAGTTGTTGCGTTTTAATATGGAAATAGCGGTCATTGCCCTTTCCCTAATATCTGTCCGTAGGAACACAAACAATAAACTATGTATGGTTTTTCGTTATTGAAACATGTTGAAGGTCACGATAGAATATTATATTGATTCAGGAAGTTATCGGACTTTATTTTAGTTTAAATGAAGAATTCTAGAAAATGTATGTGGGTCAATGAACTCTATTGCCACGGTCAAAAGCGACTACTCTATGAAAATCATTTTTAAATTCGGAAGTTTAAAGGCCGATTGCACCATCTCTCGTTTTATTTGAAGGCATGCATAAAAGATTTACATTTCGCTATAACCAATTAAAATAACATCTTGTAGTTTTTCTTTGTAAGTGAAGCATGATTGTTGATAAGTTGACAGCTGCTGTAAGAACAAACACGTAGGTAAGTAATCGTATACGGAACATTAACTTACGAATACGACGTAAGGTAATATCTTCCCAAAAAGTTTTTACCTATTCCTCAAAAACATTATAATAGAGCTCTAAATAAATCTGCCTAGCCTTCTCACATCTAAGTTAAGGTTGGCTTCCAGTCTAACCGGATGCATCTGAGTACCAGTATTTTACATGGAGCGAGCCTATCTGAACTTCATAACCCAGTAACTGGATAACACGATACCCCTTGGTAAGACTAGTTGTCAGACTCTGGGCTTCTGACTACCCGTAACGGCTGTCAAAGAACTACGAATGACAGCCGAGGCTTAACGTACTTTCCGAGGCCCGTTAAGTAATGAATGGTTACCCATCTAGAAACTGACCGCGACAAGCGTAGCTTAACCTTCTATTCAATTGTGCGGCTGTTATTATTTATCTTTCTCTCCCTATCCTTAAAATTCCTATGAATTTAAATTACTTCTCAACTTGCATATTATTCCGGAACATAGAATTCTACTATGTCGTTTGTTTACAACAGCCTTTAATCATCTTAATGAGGTCCCAAATAATTCTGTAACTGTAGTTTAGCTTAATCAGCCGCCATCTTAGTTAAACATTAGTTACGCTTTAAGCATTTTGAGGTTGGCTCCACCATATGTAGTTAAAATTTAGTGAGTTTTGTAAGAAAATGGTGCTTAACATTTTATGATTACTACATAGGGCTGCAAGATTTTCATCAGAAGAGTTTTTTATAATTATGTAGTTAGCCAGGTTGGTAACTGAAAATAGGATAAAGTTTTGGTTTTAATACAGCTGTAATTTTTTATAGAATCATTGAGTAAAGTTTGAATAGTCGAAAAGTTGATAAATTTAATTCTGGATAATAGTTTTTCTGGCACATAGATAAGGCTGAAAACTGCTTGTTGAGAAACTTCAGATATTTTAATCCCAGATTTGGTTAGAAGATGTCATTTATTTTACACGATAAAACGAAACGTTTTCTTCAAAAAAATTCCCAAGTTTCAGCTCAATTTAGCACTTATTTATTTTAATATTCATAAACAATAAACTAACTTTGCAATTCCGAGCGCATCGCAAAACCAAGCTCCTGTGGGATATACAACATTTTAAAACCGAGTTTTGGCAAGCTCGACGCAACCCTAACGGTAGTTTAAACAGAAAATTACTTTTTTCGCGAGATTACGAAGCAAATTGAGTCGTAACAGTTTTCCACACCGAAAATGATTACTAGAAGAAGAGGCTGAACGAATGCGGAATAAAAAAACGGCCAAGTGCGAGTCAGACTCACTCAGGAAGGGTTCCGTACCACCGTACAATAATAACAATAAAACACGTTTCTTATATGGGGGTTATGCCATTTAATTTTTAACTTTATTTTATTTTTATTATTTTTGTTGTTATAGCGGCCATAGTACACAAAATTAGTGTCCACCTATTACGGTTCAAAAGATACAGCCCTGTGACAGACGGATGGTCAGCGGAGCCTTAGTAATAGAATCCCCATTGGCACACTTTTTTTTTTGTGTGTGCGTGTGGTTTTAGTCAGTAAGAGTCTGACTCTTACTGACTAAAACCCACCCGTGTTCCCTTGCCTGTTCGTTGCCAGGGGCCACGGTCTCCGCTTAGGACTTCCCGCAACCCCGGCAGGCATCGGCCCTAGCGGACCGCGCGCCTCAAAGAGTTGTCAGCAAAATTGACATTTTGCTGACAACTCTTTGAGGCGCGCGTGGAACTCGACGCGCTATTGAGCCGGGCCTGGTCCTTATCGGATGACGAGCTACCCATTGCTCTCCATCCGCTAGCCCGCGCCTACGGTGGCCGGAAATCGACTACTAATTCCCGACGCCCGGAGCGTGTTCTACGGCACCGGCGGCGGCTAGGGGCGTGAGGGCGTAACATTTGTCTCTCCTTCACGCGCTTAGCCTCCTCCTTCGCGAGCATTACTGCTTCGCAGAAGGAGGTGACGGCTTACCATGCCTTCTCGCTCCGTACCATGGCCTGAACCAGGGCCAGACGCGAGAGGCCGCTGATCGCGTCCACGAGGACACGGCGGTGCTCTGCCCTTTGGGTACAGAACCCTAAAGATAATATTTTACGGAGAAAAAGGTGGGGATGAAATTCAGAATGTTTATCGTTAATCGAAGGTTAGGTTAACGGTTTTTTTGAGGCTAACGAAATAAATTGGTTTCGTTATTAAGAGGGTCGGCAAGTTGATATTTTTCGGGAAAACTACGCAATTTGTTTCGTGATTATTTTTTGCGAAGGAAATTGTTTTTATAAAATTAATTTGAAGTTAACTTGATGGTCGGTTATTAAAGTCAACATCGGATATTTACCAAGCTTTTAAAAAATTTAAATTGAGTACAGTTTTTTTGACATTCGATACAGTTTTCTCCCTGTGTCCCGGGACCGCTGGATAAATTTTACTTATTATATTTTTTGACCGTTATTATAAATTATTAATAATAATATAATAAAGCTGAAACGTTTGTTTTTAATCTCTAATCTCTGGAACTACCAGTCAGATTTGAAAAAATCTTTTTGTCACAGATTTAGAGTAGGTATGCTAGATACAGCATGTTCATTTGATGGTATGAAAACCGAGCGTGTCATTTTTTTATACCTACGATGACGTCACCTCAGTCATTTAGTGATGTTCTCAACGTAAACAGAATCGTTTCAATCGCTAAGCGTAATTACAGACTATTTGGCATTTTTATATCCTTGACGACACAACTCGCCACTGGCGCGATCAAACACAAACTGAAGGTAGAAGCGCGTCAAGGGCACGTTTAGTCGGACGGCTTGTGGTATCTAGCCTACTCTAAATCTGTGCTTTTTGTATTTAATAGCCCATTCTTGTAGGAGGTTATAGGCAATTACACATCACACTACGCCCTTAGAGCCGAGCAATAAGAAATAAAGTTAGAAATAATAGGGCGAATTTCACCAATGAAAGTGAACACGATTAGCACTTCTTCACTGCGTTCAACAGCAGCTGTCAGTGTCAATATTCCAGAGAATTTTGGCACTTACAGTTCTTGAACGGGGTTTAAATGTGCTGAACGCGTTTACTTTCATTGGTGAAATGCGCCCTAAGAGGTAAATAACATAATTAAAGGGAAGCACTCAGTGACAACCAACCACGCGTTTTATTTCAGCACTAATTACAGCGTGGGTGTCGTCTAGAAATAGTCCCATATGTTAGTTAACGTGGGTGTACTAGCGGCAATTAATCAGGATTTAATGATAGAAGAGACAGGAATTAATTAATCAGGATTTATAAGGTTTTTTTACATGACACGCCAGTTTCATGTGGTAGCCTTTAAAGCTTCGTGCAGACTAGCGCGACGCGACACCGGCTATTGTTATACTTACCGTGAAGTTTTCTTAGTAATTGTATTGTTCGTGTCGCGTCGCACTGGTCTGCACGAGCCTTAATAAAACCCCGAAATTTAAAAAAAAATTAGAATATACAACATAATATAATTAATAATAATTAAAAAAAAAAACAATATTTATTGCTGACCACATGATTCATAAGAATCACTAATAAAGTAATAATCTTTTTTTATTAAATTATAATTAAAATATTTATTTGGCACTGATTTTGTTAATTGATTTTGATATTCAAGAATTGTTTTGCGTGCCTAAATAGGTAAAATAAGGATAAATAAAAGACTTTAAGCGAAGGCTTTTAGCGATAAGACCGCCCATTGTGTCACCCTATGTAAAATTTCTGAACCTATGTCTGTAATTTTTATGGTGTACATAATAAAGAGTATTCTATTCTATTCTATTCTATTATATGTATAAATAAGAGATAAGTAGGGTAGGAGACAAAAAATTGTCCTCTGTGGGTATTTTTTTACAGATCACACCGACTTGGAGGTATTTCGGCATCTTACTTAACTCTAAATCACTTTCTTGTTTCCATTTTCGACCATATTCAGCTATTAACCCCATTTTCAAAACAGATAAATGTCGAAACAGGAACAGACTGGAGGAGGGATATAATCCGAACCGCGGATACGGCCCACACTAAAACTTGGCGGATATCCGGGATTACGTTTGTAAGCTAGTTTTGTGTACTCTAAAATGTAATTTAAACATTAATTAATTAGCTTTCTGGTTTGATACGAAGTGAGAAGGGTTAAAGGCCAATATAAGGCACTTTATGCAACCTCTATTATTAAACATACAAGTTTATTTTGAGAAAAGTATACTTAGCAATGCCATTAATAAAATATTCTTACGTTAATGTCTACGAAGGTTCCACCGTTACCGAAGGTTGAATTTTAAAACGTCTATCGATATCATTTTTTACGAATCCTTCATTATCTTCTCTATGTTTAATCGTTGGTGCTTTGCGACGAATAAAATTATAATATTTTTAATTTGTTTTGTTAGCGCACCTGAATGGTGCGTTTTGAGGAATACTTTTGGTGCGCTTCATTTGGTGTGTTCCAAAGTTGGTGCGCTTCGAAGAATACCCCATATGCTTGCCCCTTGTTACATGAGACTTAAACGTAACTGGCGAAATGTGTGTGTACTATAGGATCACCCCTACCCAACCCTTCGGGCAACAAGGCGTAATGTTGATGGAACTTTGGTAGTCAACCAATTCATATTCATGCGCTCCACAGGCCTTTTGACGGGCCGTACGTATCCCTTATACGGTTGCAGTACAATTCAAAAGTAGTCGGGCGAACTCAAAAAATGTGCATGACTGAAACTCTTCATAAAAATCAACCCACTGAAGCCCACAGCTTTTTATCTCCCTCTATTCAAAGCCCTCCTCAAAATATAAACACATTTTGTCAGCTCCACAGTTTTCCCTGACCTTATATCACTCAAAGGCCAACGAGATATCTTTCATACTCTTTCTCACAATACCCTAGTTTGTCGCTCAAGCGAAAAAAAGGTATTGTGTCGGAACATTTAAAAGGCAATTTTGGTATCATTACGTCGTTTTGGCTACAATAGTGTGTGGCCGATGCTTGGGTACAATGCCTTGTAGCCGCATCCGACAGCGCGGATAATGTGGCCGATGTGTCGGATATTTTTGATGATAGGAACAGCACTTATGTTTTTGAAAAGGGTGTGAGTTTTGGCTTATCTTTTTTACCTACGTTTTTATTTTGCGTTTTGGTTGTAATATTATTAAATATATAAGCTGTAGGATGTGGTTCTATTGCTCTCGTTTTATAGTATTGCTGATAAAGCGGTGACCGTGACGGTATGGGTTTTATTTTATGGTCACGCAAATACAATAAATTATATGTCTAGCCAGATTTTAATATTGTAAGTAAATATAATTTTACAAACTTTATAGTCGTATCTAACGAATCTGGGAAATGTTCATGATTTTGGATTCTTAAACTTACGAGCCGTAACTTGTTAGAACTAAAAACTATGTAATTTGTAGGAATATCTTTATTATAAAAATGCGAGATTCTCGTCTCATCTTTGTAATAAGTTAAGATATTTCAAAATATTAATGAATGGTAAGATTAAACTATCCTGGTTATTATACATAGTTCTTATACAATGTGGAGACTACCATACAACAAAAAATTAAAATACTGGCACTACTAATGCTTCAGAGTATTTGGGAACTGTCAAATAAATCCTAGCTTCGAAATAAAAAAATAGTTTTTCAAACAAATTAAATGTAATGTATGCCGCTAAGCCTATAAATGCCGTTAATCCAACTAGGCCTTGGGTGAATTCTCGGGCATACATTTCCGAATATCCACCTCAGGGTGGATTTTTGGGGTGGATAAACGAAATAGCCCGAGCCGACTAGGGATTTTGCCGAGCTATAATGACTAAACTATTGAATATATTCAATGGATTTTTTACATACAGAATGGGAACGTCATTATGGACACGCTGTTTAATTTTTTGTTGTATTGTCGTCTCCACCTTGTATAGTGTTGAAATGAAATGATTTTTTTAATACTGTAAATAGAGTAATGGTAGGTATCACTAAAAGTCACATCATATTAAAAAAATAAAAAGCGGCTAAGTGCGAGCGAAAAAAGCGCACACGAAGGATGCGACACTAATTAACACAAGATATTTTCTTAAAATACTTTATTATTTTTTATTATTGATAAAGCGGTCATAGTAGTACCTACACAAACAGGAGCTCGTGGCTAAGTAGTAACAAGCCGCACGGGTCGATCCATCAGGTTAAGCTATGCTTGCCAGGGATGGTCAGTGGATGGGTGACTATCTTCACATACCGCAACTCCTCCGTGCCTCGAAAAGCATGTTAAGCCGTTGCTCCCGGCTGTCATGCGTGGATCTTTGACAGTCGTTACGAGTCGTCAGAGGCCCGAAAGTCTGACACCAGTCTTACCAAGGGGTATCGTATCACTCAGTTACTGGGTTTTGGAGGTTAGATAGGCAGTCGCTCCATGTAAAATACTGGTATTCAGCTGCAACCGGTTAGACTGGAAGCCGACCCCAACATAGTTGGGAAAAGGCTAGGAAGACTGATTGAGTAGTACTTAAGTGTATTATCTATGGTAGTACCTACAAACTCTGTGAATTAGGCCTCCCCCACATTAGGCGCGCGCGTTCCTTGGGCGTGTGAACGACGCGGGCGCGGCGGGGCGCGGGCGGGTTGCGGGCTTTCTTTAAGGTACGGACAGACGTGCTCATTAGTAGCACGAAAGCATGCTTATATTGAGCAAGTGCTCATTAGTAGCACGTGTGTCGCATCATTGCTAGTAATGAGCATGCTTATTTTGAGCATGCTCAAAAATCAACGGACGTTTGATTTTCGACCATGCTACCTGAAGATAAGAACGCTTATTGCTGGCAAATGTGAACAGTTGCAGAGCATGCTCATTTTAAGCAAGCTTATGAGCATGCTTTTTTTTGAGCACGTCTGTTGGTACCATTACTCACACGCCCGAGGAACGCGCACACCTAATGTGGGGTCAGCCTTACGATGTAAAAGATACAGGCCTGTGACAGACGGACGGATGGACAGCTACATATATAAGGATAATGCTACATAGATAGACTCGACATTTTCTATCAAAGACTCTTTCAGACATTATCTTGTCAGATATAGTGAGGACCATGTGGATAAGTGTCTGAAATGGTCTTTTGGGTCACATAAGGAGTGCCACAAATAAGTTTATTTTACGACAAATTAAGCAAGCAGTTCTGATATTGCGGACACCGTTATCTTGGGACCGATATTAGGTGCTTCCTTTCTATGGGCCGGTATTAGGCATTCCCATTCTCTATGGAGATTAACTCATTATTTTTTACAACACCATGTCGTTCACATAACGACTGGTCTTATAAAGGGAAAATGAGAAATTTTCTTTTTGGACCCAGACTGGGACAGACAGAAATATCTTTGTGGGTGTTAGTTAATTTAGAGCCAAATTGAGGAAAGAAAGTTATTTCTTTTTTTGTCTCTGTGACAGGTCATTATGTTTTTTATGATTAATGTTGCAATTTTTGTGATAAATGAAATGTCCGAAAAGATAAAAATAAATTAATGAGCTTTAAAAATAGATTTAATAAATATTTTACACGGATCGGCACGGATCACAGGCCTCCTCTTTGTGAGAGGAAGCGAACCGTAATCCACTACACACACACACACATGTGATGACACATTATATTCTAACTTTCAGTTCTAAGACATGCCGGTTTCCTCACGAGGTTTTTTCGAAGTGAAAACTTCTTTAGCGGCGTCGCGCACTTTTTTTGGGATGGGTAAAAAATGTTAAACTCGCGTCAGGACACGTGACCTGATCTAAAATTCGTAAGACGGAGGGAGAGTAGAAATGTTGTTGACAGCGCACTCTGTTTTATTTTTTTGGAATTTTTTGATGGAGTTACAGCTTTCGTTCTTGTACTGACAGCAAGCCACATAAATTCCTGACATTTTCGTTAGATGGCGTTACTTAGTTTTCACTTCAATCGGCAGTCCCAGACTGCCTCATTTTTTTTCTTCACCGTTTTGAGAGCAGTGGTGATGAAATAATGTACCTACACAAAGTAAAGCGTTCAAACTTACGACCAAAGGGTACGAACTTACGACCTAGAAGTCGTAAGTCGCAGCCGTTACCACTGGGCCACCACCGCTCTGTCTATTTATGTCTTAGTTTTAATTAATTGGGCAAAATTGCAATACCATCTGTATCGTTTTGTTTTGTCCTTTGTGTTTATTTTGCCACGTCTTAATTTTAGCGCCGCATGTTGTATTTTTAATTTCTATTTTAACACTTATTTTTGAGAATACTGCATCAAATCAGTGGATCAGTTCAAAGCTAATTTACATACTAATTTACAGCTTTATAATTTACAGCTAATTTACAGTTCAAAGCTAAGTTACATATACTTATAATTTATTGTATACAGAAGCCGTTGGTAAATAAATTTCGAAGTGCTGTATACAATTTTAACATAACAATAACTGCCTAATCCCAAATAAGTAAGTAATTCCGCAACCCATCTTATTAGCCCTAAATATTAATATAATATTCGTCATTCCAACAATATTAAATAATGTATCGTTTCCCAATTATTGCGGTGAGTGAACGAGAGATCGATTCATATCGTTCACCAAATGGAGCGGCTTAATATAATTAACTACTTAATTGAGTGAGCAGTGGTGGCCCAGTGGTAACGGTTGTAGGTCATGGGTTCGAACCCAAGCAGGCGCTTTACTTTGTGTAAATTATTTCATCACCACTGCTCTCAAAACGGTGAAGGAAAACATCGTGAGGAAACCGGCATGTCTTAGAACCAAAAATTCGAAGACATGTGACATCTACCAACCCGCACTGGGCCCGCGTGGTAGGTTACGGCCCACTCCCTCTCACAGAGAGGAGACCTGTCTCCCAGCAGTGGGAACATTAATAGGCTGATTATGACGACTTAATTGAACTGCCTCATTGGTCTAGTGGTCGCAAGTGCTACTGCTGACCTGGTCCTGGGTTCGATTCCCGGGTCGGCAAAGTGTTATTGGGTTTTTCTATCTGGAATTTCTCAGTAGCAGCCCGGAGTCTGGATTTGTGCCCGGTTGATGTCAATAAGCTCGCCCCCTATTACATGCGACTTAAACATAACTGTTCTGGCGAAATGTGGGTGTGTGTGGGCATGGGGTACCAATTCGAACAAATTATAATTAGTCTTGAAAAAAGATCATGGATGGCAGCATAGGTAGCAATTATGAAATTAACAGTCACTAAAAAGCGATAAACGGAAGATTTTGACTGAAGTAAGATTAGTAAAAATCAAAACTTCCTTGTTTAATGCTGATTTATCTATTGTAACTCATAAATCTCGTATTTTCAACAAAAAAAGGTAAAACCTTTTTGTTTAGGGCTCTTTGCAATAGATGGCGTTTTACATCACTGTACCACATTTATGCTGTAGCCAGACAATAGCCCGACTTAGGGAGGTCGCGTTTCTTTGTATGGGATTGGGTATCTGTACGTAGTATTATATTATCTGTGGTGTGGGTATCCTTTGCCTAACCTATCGGGGATACAGGCGTGAAGTAATGCTATGTTACTTATTTTGTTTACACATTCGCCATTTTGTTGACTTTTCGTTTATATTACTTATCCTTTTCAACCATCAAAGTTTTTTGAAAAGGGAAATACAGTTTAGTTTTTCGATGTTTGTCGTTTTGGCCAATTACTGTAGTTTATTTTTTAATCAGCCTATTAATGTTCCCACTGCTGGGACACAGGCCTCCTTTCTGTGAGAGGGAGTGGGCTGTAATATACCACGCGGGCCCGGTGCGAGTTGGTAGATGTCACATTTCTTCGAATTTTTGATTCTAAGACATGCCGGTTTCCTCACGATGTTTTCCTCCATCGTTTTGAAAGGAGTGACAGTGGTGAAGAAATCCATTTCACAGAGAGGACGCCTGTGTATTAGCAGTGGGCACATTAGGATGATTATACTGAACCGTAGCTCTATAGAAGCAAATGCTATTGTCTGTGAAGACCATCGACGACGACTGACGGACTGACGCTAGTCAGTAACTCACATCAGTGACAGGTGCATGTTCTCCACTGCAAAACATATATTTCTAAATTATGTAAGCACTATTTTGTAACAATTATTTATTTAAAAGAGTGTCCGTGGAGTTTCTTGCCCGTTCTTCTCCATAGGTACCTACTACGCTTTGGAATGGGCAACTAGCTTCATATTTCTGACTGACTGACTCCTTGACAATTCAAAAGTGCCTGTATATGGTTTAATTGAAATAAATGCTCAAATCATTTAGTTTGAGTTTGAGTTTGACAGTCAAAGGAGCAATTTGCCAAAACTACCATCTGTTACGAAATCAAATCAAGAACAAACAATTTACCTACCTTACAAAGCAAATCGATTCCGATTCAACTCTACCGATTCCATCGAAATTCGGTTTTCCTACCGAATTAACACGTTCGATGCAAAACGCCTTAGATTCGGTACCGGAATACAAATGACTTATACCGTGTTACCCGGGAGGTACCGGCTACGGTCTGGCTACGGTCCGCACGGCTGATTTATAACCGGACCGAACCGGGCGTATTTTATTGTTATTGCCGGTACGGTACTGTAAGAAATTTGCAAGTGTGAATGGAATATTTTGAGGAGGCTCTTGTATGATGATTTTTTTGTAGTGTGGGGGGAATTTGCCTATTCATAAGCTAAGCAACATTGGTTTTTACATACATATATAAAATCAAGCCTGTTTACCCCGAAGGGTCAGGCAGAGATGATGGTTTTGATTCAAGCGTGACCTTGTGGAAATCTATAATCGCGCATACGCTGAGTGAGTGTCTCTGCGTCCGCCGAGCGACGAAGGCAGACACACTCATTTTTCGTCCGACGCTCGGCGTGGCAGCACGCCGTGTTTGGGTTTGCGACAAGTCAATCGTCATCCTGAGGATGCCTCGATGAGAGGTGAAACACGTGTCGATTTCTTACAGGGGATTTTGATGACTTTTTAGGAATAGGTAACTAAATATAGGTATGTGTATAATATTTTAGTCCCATTAAATATGGGGTGAGCCTATTGCCATGAATCAGATCAAATTATCCAGCCTCCGACCTTGATTTTTGTTTTATTTATTTCTAAGGTTGTGTTATCATCCTGAGCGGTCGGATCAGTCGTTTCTTTTTAGTTGCTGTCGAATTTCATTTACTATAGACGTCTCATGGTTTCATGGTCTGAGAACTCATGGTCCTATGACCTTCTGGCGCATTGAAACTGACTTGATTTCATTAAGGCAGTTAAAAATCAGAGGAGTTAATAAAATGTGTCTCCGAAGGGGGTAAACCTTTACCCTTAATTATAATCCTATCGACATCAGAATGGTATCATTTTGAAGCACTTTTGATTGTCCAGGATCATTATTATTTTCGATTCTCTTGATTTTTGAGAAGTTAACGATTGCTTGAAAAACCTCCCAAAAGATACGGTATAAAATTGGCGTTATTTTTAAAATAAAGACTAGATAATTTACAAAAAAATAAAATGTAGTATTGTAGCCCTTTTAGTAACGCATCTTTTGATACCATTTTTAAGTATTTCTCTATCTTAATAATGAAGACGCTAGCCCCCGGTTGCACTTTTCTTGAAAACGGCAGGCTGATTACCTAAAAATAGCAATCAGCAATTATTGCGCAGACATCGCGGGTTCACTGCGCGATCAATCGCTAAACGTCATAAAAGTCGGTATTACCTATTAGATCGTTTGCAAATCGCTCGCTGTTGCTAACTAGCGCCAAAAACAATTAAGTAGTAGTCTTCGGAACTAATCTTATAAAGTCAATTTAGAGTCAATGTTATTTGTCTATGTTATTCTATTTTTGGCAAGCAAAGCCGTTGTCGACTATTCTGCCAGCCAATGTCTAAAATGCACTTAGCATTGAAAAAACAAGTTTGCATGATTAAAAAAAAAAACTCAGACAGAATATTTATTGATAATTTTATATTATTGTGGCGGATGAAAGTAATCAGCGCTACAAGCAGTTCATGAGCAGAATGTGTTATCGTGTGATCGCACACTAACGCCACCTTGTTAGATGTGTAGAGGCACTTCCACACAAACAATAGTTGGCAGCTCAGCTCTAAAGTACAACCGTCTTGAGATATGCGCCCTAATCTATAACACGTATTTAATGAGGAAAACTGAATATATGAGCTACTTTTAATGGTCCTATACTATTTATTTCATAGTACACACTGAGTCCAATATACTCAAGTTGCATCATATTGGCCTAAGTGGCATAGTGTGACAACAAGTTACACTTCACGGTAAAAATGTCGTGAGGATTTTATTATGCTTCTTACGCCCTTATCTTGTCTATTTAATAGTTTAAACTCTAATCTGGACTCAAGTTACGTCAGGTTGGCGTACGAGTAAGAGCCATTGTGCGATATCAAGTACTCTAAAAATGAAGTCCAGACGCAAACTCCATTTGGCTTGCCTTCTGTTCGGAGTGGTTAGATATCAGAAATCGGACTACTTATACAACAAATTGAGTTGGGTTACGAGTAGACGGGAATGCGGGAGAAGGCAATGCTCGCAACAATGCTCGACTCAGTCTCAGGGTACAGCCGCTTTCAGAGGCAGTTTACGTTATGCGGCCTCCAAAATATGGAACAACCTGCCACCACCGATAAGAGTTATTAACACTATAGGTGCTTTTAGACGACGCTTGCGACAGTACCTCATAGATGCGCAACGGAAGCTGGATATGGTCACACTTAATGTCTCAATTATCTGATATAATGTACCTACCTACTTTAAGTATGTTTCAGTGATTTGTCGGCAATGTGTTTGTTTTTATTTATTTGTTTTGCAATTTATCTGATATCACACAATATTGTATTGAAATATTATTAATTATTGTTACACTGGTATATTTTAAGTATTTAAGTATAGATACAGACACATTTTGCAGTATTAATCAAATTACTTGATATTATTATTCCGTTTATTCATTCTTATACATATTATAGTTAATATTTTTAAATATTTACATATTATTATTATCTTACACTCATTTATTTTATTTAAGTTTACATACACGCACACTGCAGTATAAAACTGATTTACATCCGTCACCTCACACGCCAGGTCCAGTTGAAAACCAGCGTCAGGCATTAGTTGTCTGGCATTTTTGCTGAACTGGCCCTATTTGGCGCAGCCGCGAGGCACACATTCCTGTTAAATTATTATTTTATACTTTTTATTTGTTTTCCTTTTAATTATCTCTTTTTTTACTTGTGTTATAATTATGTTGTGCTGTGTGCCTTTTTGTCTGTGCTATATAAAATGTATTTTCATTCATTCTTTTTTCTAAGTCATATTTCATTATAGCAATGTCGTAACATTGCTGAGCCTTCCACAAGTTAAGCTTTAATCTTGTCTTTAATCTTCCATGTAACTATTTTATCAATTAAAAAGAAAATAACATGAGTTTCTTTAGATACAGAATGGAATGATGTTCCAAGCAAAAAGTGCAACAGATAATTTCTTAATTGGCTTCACTCGAGACGGATTTAACGGTACCTATTGTTACTATCGGCAACTATTGTTTGTATGGAAGTACTCTATACATCTAACAACATGGCGTTAGTGTGCGATCAAAAAAACAAGAGAAACCCGCCCTTTATTCTACTGGTGTTGTTCCACTGTTCCTGCCATGAAAATTAAAGCTTAACTTGTGGAAGGCTCAGCAAGTCATACCCCTGGTGACTATTGTGGGTGAGATCAGCTATTGCTGATGAGCAAGCATCTTTGGCAAGAGCATCAGCGCATTCAGTGTCCTTAATGCCACAATGAATATCTATCCAAACGAATGGAACCTCTTTATAACTGCTAGCACAAGTTAATAAAGACTTTTTAATTTTTAAAACAACGGAATCATTATCTATGAAGGGAATGTATTTGTCAATCACATGTCATCGAAGACATTAAATTACTCCTAATAATATGAGAATAATATAGTATCCATAGATGATACACTTATATCTTAAATATCTTTACCCGAAGGGATATCTTGTTTGGTTGAGGAGTTCCTAGGGCTTCCGGCTGCATCATCAGACCCTGAACACGACTTAGTGTAAAAGCACTTGTCAATACATATTCAATGAGTCCAAACACAATGATACTATCATATTTGGTTGAATAGTTCCTATGATCAGCTTCCGGCTTTATCATCAGACCCTGAACACCATCTAGAGCACTCATCAATACATATGCAAGAAATCAAACACGAGGGGGCTATTTAGTGTAAGTAGGTACTTGAAACTTTCGTGCCTGTTCTGTTGACCACTGAGGACATCTCTCGTATGGAACCAATCCTGGGCGCAGCAGACAGGTGTATGAATGCGAATATAATAGTTATAATTATAATATCATCATTTTGCATAATAATTGTAAATACGGCCACTAATAAAATTATTAAGTAAATGTTTATTTTATACTATGTACCGATTTTTTATTGTAAAGAACCATAATTTTAGAACCCCAATAAAGAATTCACCTTACATACTAATCCCAATATTAACATTAAGTATTTCTCTAGCCTAGTGTTTTTAAGGTTCCGTACCTCCGAATGAAAAAAAAAACGGAACCCTTATAGGAACACTTGTATGTCTGTCCGTCTGTCACAGCCAATTTGCTCCGAATCTACTGGACCAATTTAGTTGAAATTTCGTACACATGAATTTTCGTGACCCAAATACGGACGTGTAACGTAAATAAATGAATTTTGAATAAGGGGGTCACTTTTTGTATCAAATTAAAGGGCTTATTATGAGTATTTCAAATATTTGTATTCAATCGTTTTAAAATGAATACCTAGTTTTAAAGAAAATTTATGAAATTTTACCCCCCCCGTATCTCCGAAACTACTGAGCCTAAAATATTGAAAAAAATACAGAAAATGATTCTTTACTCATAGATTACAGGAAAACCTATAAGAAGTCTATGGTCTTAAAAATGGCAAGCATAATCGATGTCGACCATTCTGCCAGCCAATGACTAAAATGCTCTTATCATGGAAAAAAAAAAGTTTGCATGATTCAAAAATAAACCCCACACAGACAGAATAATTTATTTATAACTAGCTGCCCGCCCCGGCTTCACACGGGTAGCACTAATTACTAATCTACGGCGCACCTACCTATCTACCTAGCCTACCCTATTTACCTACATACCTACACCTACATACCTGCCTACCTACACCTACCTACATACATACCTACCTACCTGCCTACATATTTACATACATACATACCTACCTACCTACTCGCATACCTACCTACTTGCATAAATACCTAATCTGCGTTCGCAAATCTTTTGCCAAACATGTAATCAAACACGAGTTTTAGGAAAAACAACTGTAATGCCTACCCATAAGGTTCAGTTTGCGCTACAACTTCATATTTTTTACGACTTTTTCAACAATAATAGTCGGTCTAAAATCAACTTTATTTACACTATTGCATAAAGTTGATGTTTGTTTAAGTGGAAAACTGACGCGCTGGTCTGCACGAAGCTTAACGAACACAACAAAAAAATTATTATCCAACTTGAGAACGGCTGAAAAATAGAGATTCATTTTTATATAGGTATGTACAGACGCCAGCACATCAAGTTACTACAATCTGTCAAATTTCTTTAATAGATTTTCAACTTTATCGCTAAAGAATAAGGTTCAATGTTGATTGGGAAAATTTGACAGATTGGAGTAGGTTGATGTGCTGGCGTCTGTACATAGATTTTATGTAATTGTGGCGGATAAAAGTCATCATTACTACGAGCAGTTCAGGAGAAGTATGTGTTAGCAGTTAAAGTTAAACGGAAGAGGGATTTAAAATTTAGGGAGATGGCTATAGAGGTGGGGCGTTGTTTGAGCATTCATAGAAGATGAGTGATACAGAATACAGATTGCCCTCTCCAACCCGCACTCACAGACACAGAGAGAGGAGTTACAAAAACACGGGAGTACAACAAATACCTAGAGGCGAATACGATAAATGACAGATATAAAAAAAAAAAATTATAGCCGTAGAACTAGCGTAGAACGAACCAAGGTTTTGTATATGGTTGGTTGCCTACTACATAATAAAACCTGCCCTTTTTTTTCTCGTGGTGTTATGTTTTACTGTTCCTGCCATGAAGATTGGAGCTTAACTTGTCAAGGCTCAGCAAGTCTTATCCCTGATGACTATTGTGGGTGAGATCAGCTACTGCTGATGAGTAAGCATCTTTGGCCAGAGCATCAGCGCATTCATTGTCCATAATGTCACAATATTACTATCTATCGAAACTAACTGAACCTCTTTATAACTGTTAGCACAAGTTAATAAAGACTTTTTATATTTTTTCACTATGGAATCATTATCTATGAAGGGCATTTGCATTGTCAATGCATTTGTCACTGTCATCAAAGACATTAAATTACTACTATTTAGTTAGTATCTTAAATCTCTTTAGCCAAAGGGTTTTTTTGTTTGGTTGAGGAGTTCCTGTGGCCACCTTCCAGCTCCATCATCAGACCCTGAACACGACTTAGTGTAAAAGCACTTGTCAATACATATCCAATGAGTCCAAACACAACATACTATCATGTTTGGTTGAGGAGTTCCTATGATCAGCTTTCGGCTTTATCATCAGACCCTGGATATTAGGTACTTTGGGCTAAGACAAAGCTAATGAGTGCAAATCCAAACTCAATGTTGCTATCTCATTTTTTTGAGAAGTTCATAAGGCCATCTTCCGGCTTCATCATCAAACCCTGAACAACATCTAGAGCACTCATCAATACATATGCAAGAAATCAAACACGACGGGGATTTATAGCGTAAATAGGTACTTGAAAATTTCGTGCCTGTGCTGTTGATCCCTGAGGACATCTCTTGTCTAACTCAAACTCAACTCAAAGCATTTATTTCAAATAAACCAATTACAGGTACTTTTGAATTGTCAAGGGGTCAGTCAGTCAGTCAGAAAGATGAAGCTAGTTGCCCATTCCAAAGCGTAGTAGGTTCCTATGGAGAAGAACAGGCAAGAAACTCATATGGAACCAATCCTGTGCGCAATATAATATAATATCAAAGAATTGTAAATACAGCCAATAATAAAATTAAATAATTGTTATTTCTATACTATGTGTACTGATTTTTTATTGTTAAGAACCATAATTTTAGAACCCCAATAAAGAAATCACCTTATTACATACTAATCCCAATATTAACACTAGCCTAGTGCTTTTAAGGTTCCGTACCTCCGAATGAAAAAACGGAACCCTTATAGGAACACTTGTGTGGCTGTCCGTCTGTCACAGCCAATTTGCTCCGAATCTACTGGACCGATTTAGTTGAAATTTCGTACACATGAATTTCCGTGACCCAAACACGGACGTGTAATGTAAATAAATGAATTTTGAATAAGAGGGTTACTTTTCGTATCAAATAAAAGGACTTATTGTGAGTATTTCAAATATTATTATTGTATCATTTTAAAATAAATACCTACTTTCAGAGAAAATTTATGAAAATTTTCCATTAAGTAATTACCTGCCCCTATCTCCGAAACTACTGAGCCTAAAATATTGAAAAAAATACAGAAAATGATTCTTTACTCATAGATTACAGGACAATCTATAAGAAGTCTACGGTCTTACACTAACATGGTAAATCTCTCAATATTGTGCGTACAAACTTTATTGCGGTTGGAATATAAAAGAGTTATGTTTTTCAACTACAATGTTAAGTTTGTTCTTGGGATAAATTCATCCCGAATATGGAAACCTTCGTTGTGCGTGGTCCTACATGCACTTGGCTGGTTTTGTTTAATTAAAGGGGATATCAGAATATAGATCAACTTAAACAGTGGTAAATAAAGTATAGTATGGTCTCGATATAAGTAGACCGTACTAATAGCTTATTACACAATTTATGTAAATAAAATACTATTATGATGGTAATATAGCATGTATTAAATTAATGTCATATTAGCCTCCAGAATTACCATAATCTTTGGACAATGCGATTTCGTTGTTGTCGGCCTCTAACTAGGAGGTGTAGTTCAATACCAGCACCCACATCCTGCTGTGGTTGTGGTGTGACTTCGTTGCTAAGATCACCTTCAGTACTGGCAACCGATGTTTGTTGCAGATGTTATGCAATACAGCACAGGCATTTATGATCATAGCCACTACATCCTACACTAACTTTTGTTCTTCTTCTCGTTCGTGCTATGAACGGTCTTAGTTCAGTGCACAAAGTCATAAATAGCTCTTTGGAAAGTCTGTAATGAGCTTTGAACTCGGCGTCAGATACTTATGTTCAAAGCTTTGACTTGATCTTGCAGGTTACGTCGCAACCGTGCTGTGTTATGGCTTTCAATCCTTCTGGCCTCGACCTCATGTGCTTCAAGCAAGAGAACAGCACGAGCAATCCTTACCGAATACCTCAATAGAGACGCAAACATTTTTTTTTTGTATATAGTTCCATCTTTTACGGTACACTCAGTTCATTCTAACTAGCACACGCACGAAACACGACGGATTCAAATGTACACAATTTTAAGTAAAATTCTTCGAATTATAAGACTAATTTGTAATTAGCAAGCGAAAGTGACAAGGGAAAAGGTTATCGCAATTTGACAGCCAAATGTGCTCGCCGATTACTGTTGCTCTGCTGTCAAAAACGATACGTAATACGAAATAATCGCGATTACCATGCGATCAGTAGAGAAAAATGCACATTTTAGTTAAGTGATTGTTCCATAGAGGCAGCACTATCGCTTTTTTGCTACGGTGTCGCTATCACTGATACATAATACCAATTTGCGCAATATTTGCGATTATTGTGCAATTATTGCTATCGCAGTGCTTCTGCAAGATAGGTAATAGCCCTGCGGGTATCCATACTGAAGCGAACGGGTTCAGCGATCGAAACAGTATTTTCAATGCTAAAATATGAGTCAAAATCTTACTGATATTTTATTTAGTTCATTCGACTCAATAAAGGGTTCCTTACTTCTATATACCTTTCAGAAAGATAATATCCCGCAACAAGAACTCCAAAACTCCCTTATATTAATATAAACACTTCTAATACTGTTGCACTTAATTTACTCAACATTTCATAAGCAGCTGAACTTCGAGTATAAATAAGGAAACGGACCAGAACCTACGCATATTTGCCAAACTCCCAACTTTGCCAAAAGTTAAACATTTTAATACAAAGTTTCCGAGATATTAACTTTGATATTTGAACACAAAAACTTGAAAGATATTAATTTTCGTGAGTTCGTTAAAGGGCGGGATCGATTCCGAACTCGTGTTTTGCATTGTTACAACGGATATTGGCTTAAGTCATAAGAAATTCTAAGATACTAATATTAGGTCTGCCAGATAAGAGTTGTGGGTTCGAGCATTAGTTCGATCGCAACATGGTATTGGGATTTTCACTGAAGTAGCTGGAGTATAGGTCTGTGCCCGATTATCGGCAATAGGCTTGCTCACTATTATATAAGACTTTAATATAACTACAGCGAACATGTACGCTCAAATTTTGAATAGTACCCATTCGGAGAATATAGGCATGATGTTGTGTATATACACACATCAAAAGTGTCTAGGGATCAACATATATTTTTGCAATAACTTTTCTCCTGATTGATATTAATTAAAATTTTCTTTAAGGATTCATCAAATAAAGTGTTTTCGTTTGTCACAGTAACGATAAACCAAGTCACCTTTGCATTAATAAAGAAATTTGCCATTTTCCTAATAAAGGGATTTTTGACATTTGAACCACTAACATTAAAGTTCGAAAAAAAGACTGAAATAACAGTTTTCTTTAAAATTTTATTGGGTAACTTAAACAATTAATAATCCGTGTTTCTACCGCGAACACTAACAACACAAGAACATCGGTTTGGCATACTCAAAATGAGTTCATCCAAATCACGCTGTGGAATGGCCGCCCATGTTCGTTGCAACAACAAAAAAAGGTCTTCTTGCGACTGGATACCCTCCATATTCGGCAGAGCTCTTCTCTGTAGCATATCCCATGCATGCTCAATCGGGTTCAAGTCTGGCGACTGAGCAGGCCAGGGCAGGACATTGATGTTAGCTGCGGCGAGAGTCTGTCTTACAACTCTTGCGGTGTGCGGTCGTGCATTATCATGCATTAACTGAAATAAGGGACCGATTTGCACTTGTAGAGGAACGATGACGTCTGATACAATCGTCTCAGCATAAATTTGAGCGTTGAGGTTGCCTCTAATCCAAATCAACTCAGTTCTTCCGCCGATCCAAATACCCGCCCATACCATGATGGTTCCACCACTATAAGGATGGACTTCCTGGCAGGATTTTAATCGCTGTTGGCGTCCAGGGGTTCTCCAGTGTCGTATACGTCTTGTATCCGGTCTCATACCAAAACGAGACTCATCAGAAAAGCACACGAAACGCCATTGTTCTTCTGCCCAATTTCTGTGTTCAAGAGCCCATTGATATCGAATCCTACGATTGTGCATTGCTATAGGTGGTACCCGTAGCGGTCTTCGGGAATGAAGGTTCACTTCATGCAAGCGGTTTCTGACTGTTTGGTCGCTAATTAAGTTCCCTGAAGAGTGATGAAGCCTCACGGCTAACATCATGGCGGTTATTGTTGGAGCTCTTCGAGCTAAGATTTGAATGTATCGGTCTTGTCTCCGTGTGGTGCAGCGATACCGTCCTCCATGGCGCTCAGCCACGGTACCAGTGCTTCGGTAACGTGTCCAAAGTCGACTGATAACACTCTGACTTGTATTCAGAGCTAAAGCCACAGTACGTTGCCGGGAACCAGCTTCTATCATTCCCACGGCTCTGAGCATTTCTTCCCTGCTTAAATGACGTCGCTGCTCCATAATAACGTTGGTTTTAATCAGTAGTAGGGAAACAGTAGCACTAATAATGTCTTCAATGCGTTGTATGTTTTTATAGGGAAAATATTGACAGCTGATTTTCATCTTTTACTCGAATTTGATTCACAGTTCCTGATTCAAATTATGAAATGCACCAAAAAGGATCCATATAAATTTATAAAATCATAAATTTATTACAAAGCCACATCTCAATCTCAAGAAATCCGCATAAAAATGCTTGATCCCTAGACACTTTTGATGTGTGTATGTGCATTTTGAACCATGATCTGTTGGCCCTAGAACATATAATTTATAAATGCTCTAAGCTCTTGGCCTATCAAGTTGAAACTTTTAAAGGTATGTACGTTCTTCCATTCCGTATGTCCATGGCGCGAAGAATATATTAAAAAAGCAGTTAAAAAATATCCATAGTAGTTTTAATTTCAAGGACAGTAATGACGACGTATATTTAGTAACCTAATCCGCTTGACTGTTTTTAAAGAGTCATATAGAACCCTTTAAGAAAGCGACACGTGTTTCACCTCAATCGTCAATCGTCAGGATGATGATTGACTTGTTGCGAACCCGGAACGACGTGTTGCCACGTCAAGCGCCGAACACAGCGTAAGCTACACCGCCCGACAAATCCACCTGTAGCTCAGTCTGCGTTCGTGGCAACACGTCGTGTCCGGTTACTAAATATACGTCGTCTATTGGATTACCGCAAAGTCACGCCTGAGTCATTTAACTATCAAAAATACGAGTCATCGCAACGCAAAGTTTATTCCTCGCCTCATCCTATGCCTTGTACCAAACTGAACGTCAAACGGTGTATTGAGTGCGCGACTCGGAATACAAAGTGAAGAACGCAACATATTGATTGTCACCCATGTCAGCTTTGTAGTATTGTTATCTAATGTTCATTGTGTTGTCTTTGATGCGATTGGCAAATGTGAGATCAGAGGCTGTGAGTAATAGGTATTTAGGTACGTTTAATTACAAGGTTTTGATTGGATGGTTGAGAGGAGCTCGTGGCTAAGTAATAACAAGCCGCACGAGTCGATCCATCAGGTTAAGCTACGTTTGCCGGGGTTGGTCAGTGGATGGGTGACCATCTTTACATACCGAGACTCCTCCGTGCCTCGGAAAGCACGTTAAGCCGTTGGTCCCGGCTGTCATTTGTGGATCTTTGACAGTCGTTAGGAGCCGTCAGAAGCCCGAAAGTCTGACACCAGTCTTATCAAGGGGTATCGTGTTACCCAGTTACTGGGTTGTGGAGGTCAGATAGGCAGTCGCTCCATGTAAAAAGCTGGTGGTTCAGCTGCGTAGCTTAACCTAGTCGATCGACCCGTGCGGCTGTTATTACTTAGCGACAAGTCCCTCCTAATCCTAACTGTTATTATAAATGCGAAAGTGAGTTTGTTTGTTACGTTTTCACGCCAAAAAGGGCTGAACAGATTTGGATGAAATTTTGTACATAGGTAGACTATGACCTAAGTCAGGACATAGTATACTTTTTATCCCGATATTCTTAAGGGATAGAGACTTATTTGGGTGAAACCTCGGAGTGGAGCTAGTTAACTATAACTTCAGGTTTCCCCACGATTTTTTTTCTTCACCGATGTCAGTAATTGCCAAGATAAACTCAGTTACCAAGGTGGAAATCAAGAGTAACCAAGACGCATGAAACATCTAAGTATCGCCGTAAATGCTGTACAAATAAACCCTTATTTTATTACCCCACTGCAACAGAAAGAGGTTAGTGTTTTTTATTTCAAATATTATTGCTACTCATCTGTTCAATTGGCTTATTAACACTCGAATTAATATCGATTATTTTCCTCCTACCTTCAGCATTTTAAATCTTCCAGATAACTTCACGCTTCATTTTGTAATCAAATTAAATTATGTTCGGGAAAGGTCTTTCCTTATTTTTCTAGGGTTCCGTAGTGAAGCAATACTTAGGAATTTAGTAAATCGTTATATATACACCGTGAAATTTGAATCATAGTTTTGCTAGATCGTTGTTCAGACCATGGTCTACTACCATTCTATACCATCCAATATATTATTAAAACAAACTAAACTAGGCGTTCTCAAATAAGTCTTATGTTGCTCAAACGTGTTCAATCATTAATCGTAACATCAAAGGACTCATCGCGGTAGCAATATGGAATTCAAAAGAGTTATGAGGAGTTCACGTGGACTACAAAGGATGTCCGGCCAATGCAGGCTAAAATGCAAATAAATAAATCAGTCTTTTTTGTGTTTTTTCAAATACAATTTTTTACCATTTTTTTATTGAATGGTATAGAATGGTAGTAGACCATTGTCTGAACAACATTTTTTCTAGCAAAACTGTGATTCAAATTTCACGGTGTATAATAATTATGGTGTGTCTTCCTAAAATAAAACAGATACTAATCTCCCCATTTGGGTAGCAAGCAGAAGACAACAAAGTTTGTTCTACTGTATTCCTAGACGTAGCGCAAGCGTTTGATAAAGTATGGCATGAAGGCCTTATACATAAATTGAAGAGCCTGTTACCAAAGCAGTTTGCAGATATATTAGAATCCTATATTCTAAACAGAGTCTTTAGAATAAGACAAGAAGATGCCTACTCTGAACTGAAGGAAATTAAAGCTGGCGTACCGCAAGGAAGTGTGTTAGGTCCGGTCCTGTACCTACTATACACTTGCGATATTCCTGAATTAGAGCAAAACACTATTGGGACCTTTGCTGATGATACAGCCATAATGGCTGTAGGAAACAACCACGAAGAAGCAGTAGAAAAGGTACAAATGGCGGTAAATCAAGTTTATGACTGGACCAAAAAATGGAGGATTAAACTTAATGAATCCAAATCTGTTCACATAGATTTTACTAACAAAAAACCAGAGTATTCTCCAGTTTACATTAATAATAAACAAGTCCCATATGAGAATACAGCCAAGTATCTCGGTATGACCCTCGACACAAAGCTACGCTGGAAAGCCCACGTCAAGAAGAAAAAAGATGAACTCGACTTCCGGTTCAAAAAAATGCATTGGCTGATTGGAAGAAACTCCATGCTGTCCGTGCAAAACAAACTACTGCTATACAGACAAGTCCTGATGCCAGTTTGGACTTATGGTATTCAGCTATGGGGCTGCACCAAACAGACCAATAGATTAATCATACAACGATTTCAAAACAAAGTGCTAAGGGAAATTGTAAATGCACCTTGGTACATAAGAAATGATGACCTCCACCGGGACCTAAAAGTTGAGTTCATCGAAACAGTGATCCAGAAACTTGCAGAAGCTCACGAAACGAGACTTCATCAACATGTGAATGTTGAGGCAATCCAGCTTCTCGACCACACACACATTGTAAGAAGACTAAACCGTTCGAGCTAGTGTTTAGTGTTAGTGAATAGTGTAAAGTACAAAAGTGCCAAACAAACACAAGAACGAAGTGTATTCGCCTTAATAGAGACAATAAGAAAAGTGCTATTGGACACATTCTTAGTAAAGACTATTTAATAGTTTAGGTTATGATTAAATTACTTATTAGTCTATTTATAAGGCTAGATTGTAATAAGATTAGGGTCCATCGTATTTGTTGAACCCTAGGAAAAGGAAAAAAAAAAAAAAAAAAAAAAATTTGGGTAGCTAAATCATAATCGGCCTATAATGTTCCCACAGCTGGGACACCGGCAGGTATATCCACCACGCGGGCCCAGTGCGGGTTGTTGGATGTCACAATGACATGTTTTCGATTCCTCACGATGTTTTCCTTTACCGTATTGAGAGTAGTGTTGATGAAATAATTTACACAAAGTAAAGCGCCTGCATGGGTTCAAACGTACGACCTACAAGTCGTAAATACAACTATTTATAAGTCACGGCCTATAGGGCCTGTTGGGCTTCTATAGGGCCAACAATGCCATTTTGATAACGTGTCAAGCAATCAGAAAAAGAGGCAAATTGACACGATTTGTAAAAAAATGTATACGTGTATTTTGTGTTGTTGTGCATTGATGTATTTTTGGTGTTTTAATTTAAGTTTAATTTAGAGTATATGTGAATTAATAGGAAAATAATTACACTAACATTAAATCAATGTCAATAACTTAGTGCCATCAAATAATTGTTCCCTACATTTACTAGCTGCGCCCCGCGGTTTCACCCGCATAAGTCTCGATCCCGTGGGAATATATGAATAAAAAGTATCCTTTGTCTTAACCCAGATCATGGTCTATCCATGTGCCAAATTTCATACAAATCCGTTCAGCCGTTTTAGCGTGAAAGCGTAACAAAGAAACAAACTCACTTATATATTATTATAATATTAGTTAGGATTAACGACTACGGAACCCCACATGCCATTTTTTTTTACAAAAAAAAGCGTCTGCCATTCATCCGTACTCATAAATTCGACCCTCGGATATTGAGTTCATAGCTAATATTGATATTCTCAAAGCCAATTGATTAGATTACGGGAGTAACTGTTTTTCATCCTTATTTATATACCTATTCAGCCAACGTCCTCCCTTGGAGAGGAGACGTGTTCCTTTCTAATAGGTTTTTTAATATTATTTGATTAAATTATGTAATAAGATTTTTTTCAAATGTATATTTCTCAAACATGCTTCGAAATTCGAGCATTATTTTGACAACCTTCTTACCCTACCTAACCTACCCTTTGAATATATGCGAGCCGGCCGACAATGTTTGTATGAAAATCTCTGTCATGTTTAGCGACCAAATAAATTACTATGAGAACTCATAACTGTCGTGTTATTTAAAAATGGAACGAACTTTTTACTTCGTCACATGGCTGTCATAAAATAGCACACAAACTAAGCGGTGCCTGTATGTTAGGGACCTGTACCCTAATTGCGTAATACACCACGATCAATCAGAATCTGAATCGTTTTGAAACAGATTGCTAATCCTCATACACCATAAATTAAAATTAAATAGTTTGGAAATTCCAAAAGTGCACGCCTCATAACACACATTCATAAACGAAAAAGAAATTCAAAACATAGTTTCTAACAAAAATTAACAATTGATCACTTTTCATGAAGTATGTTTTGACTGCTGTTTTACCCATCAGTATGGGTAAATTTCTAACCTCGCATCCTTACGTAATGTCAAAAACTATTTATTTAGATATTTACGTTGTGGGTTGCTAGGCAACACGTTAAGTCAAGGTTGGAAATATTTAGATAAAGATATTATATTTTAGTTAGTATTTTATTAATTATAATTAAACTACTTTGAATAAAAGAGCCATTTTCAATAGGGTTCCTTCTATGGCCGAAACCAACGTATTAAAAAAAATTTACTCAATTATTTGATTTTATCGCAAGCTACAATGTTTTCAAGCTTCATAAATTGACGGACAGGATCTTTTTTAAACTATTTTGATGTTTTTTTCATTTCTGCTGCATTAAATCAATTGGTAAAAAGTACAGTATTAATCTCCATTTAATCATCTATACAATGGTATATAAATTTAGTAGGTTCTGTGTACTAGCAGGAGTGTAACAATAAAAACAGTTGCAGAAATGGGCAAAAAATATTTTTCGATCGTAGAGCACACTCTAATGCTTCGCATTACGAGTCGTGCAAAAAAAACTGCTCAACAACGTAAATAACGCAATTAATGTTGATGAACTGTCAAAATGAAACAGATTAGTCGTGATCGTTTACAAAAATATGTTACGTTATTAGGTAGCTGACATGTTATGTTATGACAATGTAGTATGTCCCTAATCCAGCAAGCAACATTTTTCAACCAGGAAGCAATATTTTTCTGTCGTACATTTGAAGTATGTTCCTACAACGTAGGCTTAATGATCAATCGAATAACTGTCCTAATTGTCAGAAGTCAGAACAACTATCAGAGAGACTATTAAAAATGTTTTGACCGTAAATCGATGAAAAGCCTCCGGGCGTTATCAGTCGTTTGATATCTGGTACGACCCTTCATTGCTTTTATTCGGATTATCTTTTTTACCCCTTTAAAGATACGTTTGAGCTTTTGAAGGTTCTGCGTGTCTTTATTAAAAAGTTTATTTCTGTTATGTACAAATTGTTAATTGTGTATTTGTGACTCCATTCATGGTTTAATGTACAATTTAATTTAATTCAATTTTTGAACTCACGTTTTAATCTATTCTATTCTTTTAATTTTATTTGTAATTAATGTAATGTGTCCTAATTTATTTGTTATTTTTATAGTTTTAATTCATAATTATTTTTCTATTCCAATTTAATTGATGTTTTTTGTATTTTAATTTAACTACGTGACATTCTAAATTCAATGTAAATTTTGCAAATTTTAATTTTGTTGTTATCATAATTATAATTCGATTTTAGTTTTTTATTATTGATTATATTATACAAGTGCTGTGCACGCCTATAAGTGACGAATTCACCGCAAAACTGTTGAAATACAATATAATTTTTAATGTACTGATTTAGTGAATAAGTCGTTGGTGTGTCAATAAATAAATAAATAAATAAATAAAAATAGATTTATTTATTACGTTGTTAAGGAATTAAATAGCGCTTACCATGCCTACATATATACTTAACATACATAATCAGCCTATTAATGTTCCCAATGCTGGGACACAGGCCTCCTCTCTGTGAGAGGGAGTGGGCTGTTATCCACAGTGGGCTGTTGGTAGATGTCAGATGTCTTCGAATTTTTGGTTCTAAGACATGCCGGTTTCCTCACGATATTTTCCTTCAGCGTTTTGTGAGCAGTAATGATGAAATTATTTTTTACACAAAGTAAAGCGCCTGCCTGGGTTCTCGAACCCACGACCTACAACTTGTAAGCACGAGTCCGGGCCGGTACCACTGGGCCACCACTGCTCCTGCCTACGCCTAATCCTTCCTAAGCCTTCGGGATATACAAGCGTAATGCTATGTTTAGTCAAATAAATCTTACCTACCTAACATAGTTTCAACAAAAATAACACGAAACCTCCACAGAACATCGAAGTATCACCCAAAGGTGATGTAACAGATACCACCGAGCATTACTGACATTATTTACTGATGTCACCATCGATCAAGCCGAACTGATGACATTAGACGTTTTCAAATTCTCTCCATTCAACATATCTGTCATTTAAGGTCGAGTTTGGGACAACTTTTTTATTTACTGAGAGTAAATGTACCCGAAGGAGCTTTTAGGAAAGGAATTTGAAGTAGGTTGTTTTGAAAGGAATTTGAGGTATTTGCATGTATTAGGTGACAGAACCTTGAATTAAGAGAAGGGAAACTTGAAAATGTGATTTGATTACAGCTTAACTCTTGTGAGCACTGTTTTAGCTATTGTTTCTACGGTCAAACTTTCAGGAACGCTTTTGATGTCTGTAAAAAAGACGTGTGGCACTCGGGGACAGCCCCGGCGAAGCTATTGCATAGCATTTTTTATCAACTTACGCAATTGTAAAATATTAACCCGAATACAAGAAATACATATACAATGATGACATTGACAGTAACTGTTATTCACATTTATAGTTTTTAAAACTTGATACAACGTAATGGCCGGGAACATCAAACTAATAAAAAGGTTTTAATTTAACTATTAATAGTCAAGGATCATTCGTCTAAGTAAATTTGAACTTTATTGTCAAACAGTTAAACATAATTTTCAATACAACACTCTCGTATCATTCGTCTAAGTAAATTTGAACTTTGTTGTCAAACAGTTAAACATAATTTTCAATACAACACTCTCGTATCATTCGTTTAAGTAAATTTGAACTTTGTTGTCAAGCAGTTAAACATAATTTTCAATACAAAACACTCTTTTCTTAGGAAAAACAAAACACTGTTTTCGTTACGGAATTTTTGGATTAGGTCTCCACGCTCAAAGCCCGCGATATAAGCTATGCAATAGCTTAAAAACTGTGATAAGTAGGTTCATTTCTTCATTATTTTTGTGTTTCCTTATTTACTGTAGATACGTCTATTAAGATGCAGATATATGACAGTGACCTTGAGTGGTAAACTTGCGTGTTCTTTACTGAGCTCACGCAAAACGTAGTACGTCCAGCCAGTAATTGGACTCCCCCATCAAGGACCGCTGTTCCCAATTTGACGCATTATTAAATTATTATACATAAAAGAAAAGGTATTTTAATAAAACACGTATACTAAAAGATTAATATTTTAATTATCCTTTCAGAAAAATACGCTTCATAGCTTTTGCGTAATTCTCAGTTTTTTATCCGCGTTAGACACAACTTTACAAATTAATTTCACTATGTAATGTGAACATAATCTAAAATATTCGTATATTAAATTATTTAAAAAAATCTCTAATTTAACACATATTTTTTCCAAATCATTAACACTATTCGTTTAGACGTAATTTTTGGTATAAAATCATTAAAAGTAGCTTATCATTGCCTTTTATAAGGCGCTGTCCCACCGCGGCGCACGCGGTGCATTTTAGCTGCGTGGGTTCATTTGTTTGATATCGTGAGCCTACTTTTCCACTGCAGCACACACTATATACGAATATTAACCCATGACTATGTCACCACGTCCCACCTCGACGCAGTATAAAAAAAAAGGAGTAAAAGTAAAAAAAGTAGCAAAAGTAAAAGTAAAAAAGTAGTAAAGTAGTGTAGTAGTGTGGTGTGTGTGTAGTAGTGTAGTGTAAAGTAGTACCTAGTACAAAGTAGTATGCCTTCTTGTCCGTACATCTCTATTATAGTTTGACTGAGACTGCTGCGGGATACCGCGAGCGTTGACGAATGAGCGGCCTGCATTGGCCCCCCGTCTCGCTGCGGTACATCGGTTTCGGTGAAACTGTAGCCGTCATAACAGCAGTCACTCCCTTTCAAACCATATCATCTTCCACTCAATCCATCCATCATCTCATGCCTCAAATTAATAGTATGTTACTGTCTATGAAACTTAATCTACATAAAAAAGAAAACTTCCTTAATCAATCTTGTGTTGAGAGGTGAAAATGCGAGGGAACCCATGGGGCGTGCAAATGTATTGATATGGTACATGTTGATTCACTTTGGCGCGCGATTTCTGATTACAATGTTACATTGGGGGAAGTAGGTCATACTGGTGGTTCTCGATTTAGACTCACCCTATATTTATTTTCAGCTCTACGGAACTTACAAGTTAACTTCGTGTAACAACGTGTATATCGAGATTTCGAACAGTTTCTGTTCTAACCCATGCCTAACCTTATAACTGTGGTCTATTTACTGCGAAGTTTTCTATAAAATTTGAAATATTCAAAGAAATCCATAACGATTTACATACTACCTAATGTATAATATACTACGTTTGCACGCTAAAACGGCTGAATGGATTTGGATAATATTTGGCACATGGGTAGACCATGACCTGATTTTTATCCTGGTAGTACATTCCCGTGGAACATAGACATGACATTGACATTTCACATTTTGACATTTATCAATGATTATGACATTCCTGAAATCAACGCGATCGCGAAGCCGCGGGCAGAAGCTAGTTTATGATACGAAGACGTAGTTACTTATTAATCCAGTGACTTATATCAGCAACTCGTTTAATCATCAACAATTAGTAGGAGCCCGAATGGCAGCCCACAACAAATGAGTTCTTCTCTGTCAGATTAAACAGAAGCGTATAATATAGACATGTCGGGGATCGGGGAATTTCCCCGTATTCCCCCTTTTTTCCTCCCCCGACCCCCGATACATTTGTTTAGAAAAAGATAAGTTCTTTGTTCGCGATGATGTCTAAGTGAATGGAACGAGATTGGGAGAGTATATTTTTTTTAGCTTTTCATCGAAATCTTGATTCTGAACCCGGGTTTCAGGAAAATACAAAAAAAAATTGTACCTACGGTCTCAAATATGTTTTGTTACACTTAAGATTCTATAATTATTGTAGATGAAGATATTAAAAAAAAATTGCCAGCTTTGTTATTTTTAAATTCAATTATTGATGTTTGAAGTTTGAGCAGCGACGAATTACGAATAAAATTTATAAAAATAATTTTAAAAATCCGTGTGGCCTGGGTCTTGTTATTGGGCCTAAACACGTAGCAGACGACCCCACGGAACCGCCATTATCGTATGTTGAACCGTCTGCCTAACACCCTGTATAATTTACACTTCCACATCAATTATTTACAATTCAATTGCCACAATTTGGTTGTCAATAGTAATTATAACCAGAAACAATTGACAGTTGCGCTGTGTGACCACGAGAACAATTAGATATTGATGAGCAGACACGTGGTTTTGAGTGCGTTTCGATTCACAAATAAGGGTTTATTTATAAACGTTGCTTAAAGTTAAGTAATGATTAGCGACTGTTTAACCATACATATTTGATGTTTGAACGTCACTTAACTTTAAGCAATCAATCTTCCTAGCCTTTTCCCAACTATCTTGGGGTCGGCTTCCAGTCTAACCGGATGCAGCTGAATACCAGTATTTTACATGGAGCGACTGCCTATCTGACCTCCACAACCCAGTAACTGGGTAATACGATACCCCTTGGTAAGACTGGTGTCAGACTTTTGACGACTCGTAACGACTGTCAAAGATCCACAAATGACAGCCGGGACCAACGGTTTAACGTACTTTCCGAGACACGGAGGAGTCTCGGTATGTAAAGATGGTCACCCATCCACTGACCAACCCCGGCAAGCGTAGCTTAACCTGATGGATCGACCCGTGTGGCTTGTTATTACTTAGCCACGAGCTTCTCCTTAAGCAACGTTTATAAATAAACCCCTAATAGTGTAGTAAAATAATTATTTATTGGGAACTAACTAATGCCCGGCCATGCGTAGCAATGCCTTTTTCTTTTTACCCAACTGCCCAAGAAGGAGGGTTCGCGAGGGATAGAAAAACGCTAGCAAAGCCGCGGGCTTAAAGCTAGTTGAGTATAAAGATAAATTATTTTTGCAAATAGAGCGATTTTCCATTCGATATAACTACTGAATGTCTTGTAAAAATAGTTCAAAAATTCTCACAAAACAGTGGTAGCATTGCTATGGATCCCGGATTGAGCTCGTATCTACCATGATATCATTTCACTCTAATGCCCGAAGCCATTGCCGAGCGACCACGAACCTACTTCGTATAGCTTGTACTACGTCTGTTACGACCATTGGAAAACGCTTTAGATTGGAAATTATTCTATTGTTATTCAATGTGTAGTAGGAGTTATATGTCATTGAGATTAGGTTTTGAAGGATTGTGCTGTCTAGCATTAGGCGTTTCACTTATCACTTTACATTTAAATTGATATGATGAAAACGAGCTTTTATGTTTTTTAGCGTTCCGTATGTCCGAATGAAAAACTGAACCTTTATAGGAGTCGTGTGTCTATCGTTTATCTTTAGCTGTCACAGTCAATTTGCTCAGAATCGAATGAACCGATTGCGTTGTAATTTGGTACACATACACACAATCAATTTCTGAGACCCAAACCCGAACGTGTTATGTAAATAAATGAATTTTAAAAGAGGGCACTTTTGGGAGACCGAAATGAAAATTAAAAAAATGTGTTGCACACTGTACCGTGTGACATATCAAATAAACTGTGAATAAACGGGTTTACTGGGCCCTGGGTCTCAAGATTTTTTTTTGAATAAACTTTAATTTGTTCTAAAGTTATTGATCATTTTGACCAGCCTTTATCTCCGAAAGTACTGCGCCTAAAACTCCAAAAAAAAACACAGAGAATTACTCATACATTAGTTTATTTTAGTTCTTTACTCATACATTACAAGAACACTTATAAGAAGTCTATGGTCTTCAAATAACATCGGAAATCTCCCCAATATTGTGCGTACAAACTTACATTTGCAGTTGGAAAATATCGGAGAACATGTTTTTTAACAACAATGTTAAGTTCGTTCTTGGGATAAATTCATTTTAACTACGGAACCCTTCATTGTGCGTGGTCCGACCGAATCTTGAACAAAACATACTAAATAAGCTATCCAAAAAAGATACTTTCAAGAAAAGAAATTCCTAAAATATAATTTTATTCCACAATGAAAATTGACGGCCTCATTATTCCGTCGATACAATTACTACGGATCCCGGAACCGGCAATACGGTTCGGTACGACGTTCCGTATTACTCCATTTGGCGTATTTGGCGTATCGGACGGACCCGCTTCTGCGTTTCATTATGAAAGTCTATGGGCCTGATGAAACGTTATAATTACTTTCGAATTGGACAGTTGATGAGTTCCATAGAAAATTTAAACGTTGTTATTTGAGTATTTTCGAGGTAGAAATTCGCTTGTTCTGGTAGATTAATGTGAACCTTTGTGTTGTGAGGGTTTCGAGATAAAATTGTATTCCTTTCGGTAAGTTATATTTTCGTATAAAATAGACGTGAATTTATGAATGTGTGTTTGGCATTTTTAGAACGTAATGAACTGGTTTGTTCTCAATGACTTAATGAATTTTTCGTAAATCAACAAACGAGGCGTTTTTTTTTTCAATGGAGGAAACAAGAGCGAAAGTTATGCTAAGCAGTTTTCAAACGCGTTCCTGTTCCACACAATGGCGGGCACCTTCTTAACCGTCTTCCAAAAAGGACGAGGTTCTATGTTCGTTCGCGAATGTTTTTTTGTATTCCACTGATTTCTCCGTCAATTGTGACTCGATTTTAGAAAATTATTTTGAACGGGTATGCTCTCAAGGTGGTCCCATATAATTTTTACTATCTTTGCTTGGATAGTTTTTGAGTTAGATTCAATAATACGTTTTTTTCCCACTAAATGTTTGTGAACGATATATTTATGATGATAACTTCCTGTCACTGTTATTTACATAGCAGGTGCAGTGGTATTCGAATTTATGTGGGATAGGTACCACAACTAAAAAGTGAACAATAACTTTAATTTCGGAAGTCGGTGGCAAAAAACGAAAATTCAAAACCAAAGGGAGAAAAAAGAAATTAAAGTTATTTTTCACATTTTAGTGTTTTCTTTCTTTCTAAATAAAACATTTAGAATTTCAATTTGATAGGTACCTACACCACAAAAAAAAATTAAACAAATTAGTAGTCTAAATGGACATCGCTTTCGATTCTGACAGAAGCACCGATTCAAAAATCATATCATAACATCAAATAAAACTTTCATCCGAACATCCTTTCATATCCAAAAAATCTCCATAAAGGGGAAATGAAAAACGCTAACTTGTTGACGGCAAAGCAGTAAATAACGATATCTTCGTCCCATCAGTATGATTGGTCCCTGAAATACAAAATGGCCGCGATATGGCCGTAGTACGCTATTGAAAATTAATTTTCAATATGGAGAGTGTTTTGGCGTACGTTTGACATTTGTTTAATGGAGAGAGAGGCTGTGCGGAGGTTATTTGACTCCCGGGACGCTTTTAGGCTTTTGGCTTAGCAGTGGAGGGTTACAGGTGCATTTACCTCCTTTGGTGATGAGGTTACAGAGTGGTTTTAGTTGGCAGTCGTCTATTTCCAAAATGGAGTGTATTTGTCGGGTATTTAGAGGCAATCTAAGCTTTTTACTGTCCCACTGCAGATCAAACAGAGAAGGCACGAGCATTGATCACCACTCTTGCTCAAGACAAATTGGCGATTTCAGCCTTATATTAAAAATAACTCCTGATTTCCTTACCATGTTTTCTGTCACCGCTGTCAGTATGTCCTAGATAAACTCAGAAAGTACATAATAATATGAATTGAAAAAGTCATATCGGTATATGCCCGGGTTTGAACCGAAAACCTCTTGCATGAGAGACTAGGTCCTTAACCACGGTCCTTACTGTGTGTTTGGACTGGCGAAACATTCACTTAAAACCATGTTGAAATCTCTGTTTCCTGTCAATATTGTATCGAACAAAAAATAAAACAATCTGCCTAGCCGTTTCCCAACTATGTTGGGGTCAGCTTCCAGTCTAACCGGATGCAGCTGAATACCAGTATTTTATATGGAGCGACTGCCTATCTGACCTCCACAACAGTTACTTTGTAATAGGATATTCCTTGGTAAGACTGGATCTCAGACTTTCGGGCTTCTGACGACCCTTACCGACTGTCAAAGATTTACGAATGACAGCCGGGACCAACGGCTTAACGTGCTTTCCGAGGCACGAAGGAGTCTCGATGTAAAGATGGTAATCCATCCACGGACCAACCCCAGCAAGCGTAGCTTAATCTGATAGATCGACCCGTGCGGCTGTTATGACTTAGCCACGAGTTCCTAAACATGGTATCGGACATTAACAGAGAATAGAGATTTCAACATGTTCTTTTATGAATGTTTCGCCAGTGCAAATGCACAGTGAAGATATTGTACGAAATAACCCAGCTAATCCACAGGAGTTTAACTTCCGAAAGTGTTCAAGGTGTTGACGACTTTTCCCTATGCTGCTTTGACTTTCACGAGATTCCGTGAAAGTCACGTGATCGACATAGACAAGCGCTTTCAAAGCGTTTCGTTTTATTACTTTCAACAGGATTTACAAAAGTTTTTCAGTAGCTCTGGCTAAGACTAAGGTCGGGGGGCCCTTAGCTAAGTAATAACAGCCGCACGGGTCGATCGATCGAAGAAGCTACGCATGCCACGGTTGATGCGAAGATGGGTGACCATATTTACATACCAAGATCCCTCTGTGCCTCGGAAAACACGTGAGCCGTTGGCTGTCATTCCTGGATTTTAGACAGTCGTACTCGGTCGTGAGAAGCCCAAAAGTCTGACAACCAGTCTCATCAAGGGGTATTGTATACCCAGTAAATGGGTTGTGGACTTTGTGGAGGCCAAATAGGCATTGGCGCCTTGTAAAATACCGGTATCCAGCTGTATCCTTAGTTTTTAGACTGCAAGCAGACCCCGACATAGGAAAAGGCTAGACAGATGATGACAATCCCATTAATTTTTGACATTTCCATCACAGTTACGGCTCATAGAATGCCACCTTCTCCTACTCTCTGTATGATAAAAGAGTTAGAAATTATACTTTCTGGCATCTACGACTGCTACAATCGTGCACCATAGACAAAGATGGACTGACGGTTCCGTATTCAGTTGTGTGCAGTGAATACAGACAAATCGAATTTGCGGCCAGTAGTTGTCTCTTCAGTACCTAGTACTAAAATTGACCGCACAGTCGCTTTATCTCTTTCTAGAGAGTGGTCACTTTTGTGCTCAGTCCAATTCTCTATATCTATGTGTGCACCTCTAAATAACCTTGCGAAACAGACAAAAAAAAAACTATAATTCTTTGTGACGACAAATTGCAGAATCCACTATGACACACTTACGGTGGCTCTACAAATATCTCAGAATATAGTTCATAATTATACTCGTACATACAGATAGATCGTCTCGTATATAACAAACATAAATACAATGATATCATTTACTTCACACTAACATTAAACTAATCACACTAAAACTTTCGTTACTTAGGGCTGTCAGAGATTATAATAAACTTGTTACAGATACTAAAGCGTTAGTAGGTACCTACTTTGACTAAGCATTATTCCTGTCACTGTCGTACAACTGTCAAACTACAACTGCAAGATAGGGACGAGAACATGTCTAAGCTCGAGCTACTACAACTGCTAGATAGGGACGGGAACATGTCTAAGTCAAAACTCGAGCTAAGTAACGTTCATAGATCTCGGCCTTAGATTATGTATGCATACATACATAAACTCACGCTTTCTTCCCATGAGGGTAGGCAGAAACTACAGAACGCCACCTGCTACGCTCCTTACATACTCTTTTTGCTTCGTTTACGTTCATACATCTGGTCATACACGCACGCCGGTTGCGAGTATTACGCACCTGTCCTTACTGAAGAACATCACCAATTAGGTCACTACCTATGTCCTCTTAGGGCGTCCCCTGGTTGGGCTAATTTAAATACATAATTTTCCTGAACAATCAGGAAATAATTCGTATCGTGCAATATGCAATTCATAATATTTACCTACAGATGCTTGACCTTTTCATTCTGTGACTCTGTGCACCGACAGGAATGAAAAAAAAAGGGCTACCTGTTTTTTTTTTTTGTATTTCATTTCCTAGCTGACTGAAACCTATCTAGCTTCAGTCAGCTAGGAAATGAAGGCGCCATAAACAGTTCAATTCATTTCATATCATTACAATATTATAGGAAAAGTAACATTAAGTCTCAAATTAAAGTAAAACAGTTTTTGCCAACCCTAGCATCTGCCATAAAGCTCCGCATACGAATTCACACTAATTTATTTTCTCAAACAAGAGAGACATTAATTACGAAGTAAATCAAGATTTATTTGAATTAAAATAACATTTGTGTCTCATTGGTGTAATGTAGTGTGTGGCTTTGTCCTGACTGGATGTTGCTGCAAGAGCGATGCTCTAATAAAATATGAAAAATTAAACTCGTAGCTGCGTGGCACGCAAAATCGTGCAGGTGCATATGGCTGACTATCCACTGGAGCGGAGAGGAGAGGAATGGAGCGGAGCTGTGCCAATATTAACCAGTGGAATTGCATAAAATCTCCGTTCCGCTTTAGTGGACAGGGATTTGAGAACTAGTTTAAAAATTCATACAAAACTGGGGAGCGGAGCGAGGAAGCGGAGCGGGGAAGCGGAGTAAACTGGCCGCGAGGTTTTGCCGGCCTAGCTCCGCACAGTCCTCAACTCCGCTCCTCATCAATGGACAGACACAGTCCGCAACTCTGCTCCACATTACTCCCTCGCTCCGCGTCAATGGACAGGCAGCCTTAAGGAACCGTACACACGTACCACAACCACACCACATCGCAATGACAACATTTTGGCAAGCAGTGGTAACGAATCTATAGTGTCGCTGCATTCCTTCGCCTCGAGGAGCCAGTACTCGCCAAGCTGGTCTACCATAACCATAATCAGCCTATTAATGTTCTCACTGCTGGAACACAGGCCTTTTCTCTGTGAGAGGGATTTGGCCGTAATCTACAGCTCACTCGGCTGTTATCTACCACGACGGCCCAGTGCGAGTTGGTAGGTGTCACATGTCTTCGAATTTTTGGTTCTAAGGGCCAAAAATTGGTTAAGCTGGTCTAAGGGCGGTAAACTGGTACTGTCGCTGCAGCTTCTTGCAGTGGCGAGTAGTTGCGATGTGGTTACGTAATGGCTAGTATTTGCAGAGAGACAGATCGTTGTGTTCGCGATGTGGCCGGCCGCCAGTGCGCGGTCTTAGTGGTTGCGTTGTGACTGCGTCGTGGCCTTGATGTGGTTGGTATCGCCTACACGGTTGATTTTGACGGCCAAATGTGGTCCGTGTAAATAAACTATTCATTTCCATGCAAATTAGCGCCCGTCCACGTGTTGTCATTGTGGTGTGGTCGGGCCCTAAATTGTAATGTGCCAGTTTTAAAGGTAATGATTATTTTGGAAAAGAAGGCAATGCTCAGTTGTAATTGATTTGAATTCTGTGATAATGAAATAACCCCTTCGACTATGAGGTGAACCTTTGAGGTGGTGTAGTCATACAATAAATTTTTACTTATAAAGATAAGTCTCTGATGTTTCTAACTTCAAAAATGACGAACTTCCATACAGCTTACATACCTCTTTAACTTCTTTAGGGGATCAATTTTCGAAAACCCTTTCATAGTGCTCACCTTCCTTATATGTATAAGGAACTATTGTATAAAAGTTCTTGTTTCTAGACCCAGCGGTTTAGGCTGTGCGTAATCTAGCGGTAAATGAATGTCACAATTTAACATTTTCAAAAGGAAATAATTATAGAGCAACAAAAAATTCGGCCGAAACGCTGTCAAAAAGAAAAGTGCCCAAAAGGCTGGCAGCAGTGCCACCTTAAATGGCGATGCTGATTATTTGGCCAAAAAATCAAAAGGCCAGTCCTCTGGTCACGTGAAGAAGAGTCGACCAACCGCTTGGCGATGTCTTGAATAACCAAGTGTTTCAACGGCTCGAACAAAGAACTCCCAATCATTTAAAATAAAAATATTATTATTATTTTAAGTCTGTTAGCGTATATATTTTGTATTTTTTTTTTTATAAAGTTCAGATTTTTATGTACATTTTTTATTGTTACAGGTACGTCCAATGGGTCCCTTACCAGACGTGAGTTCGTTGTGAAGATATACATACATAAGTCATACTGCGATTTGACCACCCACCGCGTCGCTCAACTTACCTAGGACAACAAGTCTCGATGAACGCGGATGCACCGAAAAATTGGAGTGTGGCCAAAAAACAGCGATCAGCATGAACTTCAGAATTAGACACTGCATTTAATATCTAATTTATTTACAACTAGCGAACTTCGAATTTTTGGTTCTAGAACATATCGGTTTCTGCACGATTTTTTCTTTCACCGTTTTGAGAACTGTCGGAGTGCCCTAATTTTGTTACTGCGACCAATTCGACGTAACTCTTGCCGGCCGCTGCCGTGGCACCGCTCGCTTCGCTCGTTCGGCTCGCGTTTAGTACGGTAGCAGTTCTAACCTAACCTATTTGATAAGAGGGCCCTAATACATAGTTATATTACATCTTATACTACGACACATCCACATAACTAATATATAAAGACGTAATACTATAACTTGGAATAGTTCCACGACTCTGTTGTTATTGTTATACAGAATTATCTTTTCATTCAGTTAATCCTCGGTTTATTTCGGCTTGCTGATGATGTGTGTGTTGGTGATGATCCAAAATATGCAACACGGAGTAAGATGCAAGTTTATATTATTACTAGCTGTCATTATCATTATCATTTAGAGAATTTATTCCGAAAGATTATTGTGTATTATCCTATACTATTAAACTAGCAATATTAATTGAAATCACGTTCTCGAAAACGGCTCTAACGATTTCGATGAAATTTGCAATATGGGGGCGAAAAATCGATCTAGCTAGGTCTCATTTCTGGGATAATTCGTTTTCTCTGTATTTTTACCCGAGCAGAGCTCGGTCGCCCAAAATTTAGAACAAGATGGCTACCTTAGAATAATGACATGGCATGACAGCATGGAATGAGTAAGTACCTATTATCATGGCAGCATGGAATTAGTAAATACCATCGATCACTACTAAAGAACTAGATACACAATCCCAAACAAAAGTTCTCTTATAACTGTCACCAAATTGTGTTTAAGTAATAATAGTTGAAATAAATATAAATTAATGTAAATTCAACCTTAAACGAAATGCTTAAAGTTTATTTCACAAAGATAAAAAGCAATAAATTTTTGCGTGTTTACCGTCGGAGCGTTCGAATGCTACTAAATCAAAAGCGCACCCAAATGTTCAAATGGGTGCTCATTCGGTGAGGACATTTTTTGCCGCTGATTGTTTATCTAGTTCTTTATTAGTGATCGATGGTAAATACCTACTTTAAGATCTCAAATGTCCGAAAGACTAATGAAGCTCGATAACAATTTTTTATTGTGTCTCATTAGTGACAGTCATGGAATTAGTATGCACTTTCCTATAATATTAAATTAGCATTCAATTGCAATGATCCCAGGTACTAAATATCAAGATTCTCATATTATAACTTTATAAGTAATATAATAGGGCAATCTCGATATTTTGTCAAGTCCTCAAAACCGTGCGAAGCAGGATTAGGATGCCAGTTTTCATATACCTCGCACGTTTTCGTTCTTTTCGCTGACACGAAACATGAAGCTGGTTTAAAACTACCTACCGCTTTCGAAAATCGACTCCATCTCGAACTTACGCCAACTAATTAGCAGTGATTTTCTTTTCTAGCTTATCTTTCTTTTTAATCCTGCACAAGTCGCTCCGACTTTAGCTTTCAATATTATTTCTGAGAAAGAATATTAACTTTACTACAAGCACAACTTTGTCACAACCAGTTTTTAATGGATTTGCGATCACTGTAGTTATTTGTCTATAAAGTGATCTTTCTTTAGCTCGCATCAGTATCTTCTTTATTATATATACTTTTTAACCGACTTTAAAAATCGGTTGAGGTTCTTTGTTCATCTGTATGTTTTTTTTTTGTGTATATTCATCGATTTTACCGTGATTACTGGGCAGATTTATATAATATTTTTTTCATTTAGTAAAGGACGCTTACGCAGGTGGTCCCATAAAATTTTATATGTATTTAATTCCAATTTGTGTATGTTTAAGATGTTGTGAAACTTCCTCTCAATGTTGTTTACGTAGTTAGTAGTAGTTTAACAACCGATTTTAGAAACACGCTACAAAGTGATAAATAACTTTAAGTTGGTTGAAAAAAAACGAAAATAAAAAACCAAAGACACCTAAATTTTTTAATCCAGTCTTTACAAGCCACGGCGTAGTCCAGAACGATATTTTACGGTAAAAAGTTGGGATCACGCGTCAACATCCCACTGTATAACCAACTACGAGTATCCTACTAATATTATCCATGGATATTATCTACTTCTACTATCAATCTTCCTAGCCTTTCCCAACTATCTTGGGGTCGGCTTCCAGTCTTACCGGTAGCAGCTGAATACCAGTATTTTACATGGAGCTCCTGCCTATCTGACCTCCACAACCCAGTAACTGGGTAATACGATACCCCTTGGTAAGACTGGGGTCAGACTTTCGGGCTTCTGACGACTCGTAACAACTGTCAAAGATCCACCAACGGCTTAACGTGGTTTCCGAGGCACGGAGGAGTCTCGGTATGTGAAGATGGTCACCCATCCACTGACCAACCCTGGCAAGCGTACCTTAACCTGGTGGATCGACCCGTGCGGCTTGTTATTAGCCAAGAGCTCCTCCGGGCTCCGAGCTTCTACTATTTACTATAATAATACAAGTATAGAATTATATTATATTATAAAATAATACGGTGGGAATTACTACTCGAATAACACAGCCCTCCTCACAGAGAGGAGGCCTGTGTCCCAGCAGTGGGAACATTAATAGGCTGATGATGATGATGATGATGATGATGATGATAAAATAATATGAAAGTTTGTATGTTTGGATGTTTGTTACTCAATTGCTGAACAGATTTAGATGAAATTAGGCACACAGATAGTTTATAACCTTGATTAATACATAGGCTACTTTTTTATTCCGGTAGTACATTCTCGTGAGATAATTTCCGACCTCCACGCGGGCGAAGCCGCGGTCTATGACGTATATCTACATAGATATATTTATATCTTTAGTTATTAAAAATGCAGGAAAATAAATTAAATGAATCGCTGATAGTTGTAAGGATTTCATGCCACCCACAGCTAGAAACTGGGTAGCCTATTTATTAAACCAAATGCATTTACATAAGCAAAGTTTAAATATAACAAAAGCATTCCGTGCTTAATAGTTGTAACAATTCTAATTGACTTTGACAAAACGCTGGCAGACTTCAGATTAATGGCGACTGCGGCAAAATAATAAGAATTGTTGCTTTATTTCACAGTTTTAAAGTATTTCAGTCAGAAACAAATGGGTTAGGGACTCGAGGAAATAAAGATGTATGTTTTTTTAACTTTTAAATATATATTTTCGTAGTGGAATTAGGTAAGAAAATAATTTATTAACTGAGAAGAATTTAGAGGAAAGAGTCGTAGGGCCATTGACCCGAAGACGGATTAAATGGCTGTTAAAAAATTTAAATAAAATCAGCTGAAAGTATAACCTCCTACTTTTTGAAGTTGGTTCAAAACGAAAGAATTGGTTCAGTGCGTGCTTTCTGATCAAGAAAATATGAAGTTCGTACCCATTTAATCTTTAAGTCTAAGAGACATTCGTGTTCTACACCTTTTTATGCCACGATGTTTGCCCACATTACAAGGTATACCTCGAAGTGCACCAACTTCGAAACGCACCAAAAGTATTCCTCGAAACGCACCATTCTGGTGCGCAACACAAGTGCGATTTTGTTAGTGCACCTGTACCGTAATTACGTAATACACGATCAATCAGAATCTGAATCGTGTTGAAACAGATTGCTAATCCATTGCTTCAAAAGTTCGAAAATAAATTCTGCACAGCAACGTAAATAGCACAATGAATGTTGTTGAACTGTCAAAATGAAACAAATTAATCGGAATCGTTTACGAAAATGTGTTGCGTAATTAGATAGCTGAATGGTGCGTCTCGAGGAATACTTTTGGTGCGCTTTGAGGAATACCCCCCCCACATTGCGTGTTGTTTGGTAAACCTAAATCTACCTATACATAGTTCAAATATTATAAAGAGGTAAAACTTGTGAGTTTGTATAGAAGGGGTAATCTTCGGATCACCAGGATCCGATTCCGAAAATTCTTTCACTAATAAATAGCTAGAGTGTTGTTGCTATAAGACACGCGGGGATTTAGTTTATATAAAAAACAATTTCTTTTTCACATTTCACGCGGACGAAGTCGCGGAGCGCCATAGCCTAATTACTTCATTTGCTTTTCCCAATTTAAGTCAATTTAAAAACTCACCACTATACAAGTCCCAAAGAACAGAAACCCTTTTAAAACGTAAACCGACAAAAATACTTTCTTCATATTGCCCTCAAATTCGAACAAAAACCAGACAAAACTACATCAATCGCTACCCACAACGGAGAGAAATAACTTTTTCCTTGAACATAACATAACAAATAAAATGTTATGTTATAACTTTCTATGCGGTGAACTCAATTGGGTGTGAGAGTACGCCTTTGAACTCTTTCTTGACTATACTTACAACCCTTGTACTTATAAGTTTTTTTTATTTCCTTCCGGTAGACGAAATATCTGTTTCGTACAAAAAGAGAGAAAGGAAATGCAAATATTGTACGGTTTTCCTTTTACCGATCTTGTGTGAAATTGGTTGAAAAAGGGTCATAGTATTCGGCCTATTTGGCTGTAGTGTAGTTTTTAGCTGAGTTGGATTATACGAAAAGTTTATTTTGCACAAGTAAGACGTACATTATCTCAGACCAAATAAAAAACGAAGACAGCGCAGTCAACAGTGAAGTGAGGCCGGTTTTGTAAACATGTGTGCACTTAGTGAGGTGTAGTTCGATTGTAAATGTGTGCGTGTGAGCGTGTATGCACACAGTGGAGGTGTAGTTTTGGTCAAGTATCTTGACTTAGCACACGACGTTGTCGACATGTGGGACGTGGACTCTGCAATCATTGTACCGATAATCGTAACGGTTAATGGCCTAATAGCGGATAGCCTCGACCAACACCTCAGGAGGCTCTCATTGCGCGGCTGGGTCAAGGGCTTGATTCAGAAAGCAGTACTCCTAGACACGGCACGCATAGTGAGGAGGTTCCTCTCTCTAGATCCTTGACCACCGGCAGCTTGGACCCTGTACCTGATGCCGATGGGCCACAATTTTTTATATTTTAAATATTTTTGTTTTGTTTTTTTAACCCCTGACGGAAAACGAAGGGGTGTTATAAGTTTTACGTGTGTATCTGTGTGTCTGTGTATCTGTGTCAGGGGCTGAGGGGACGGCATGCTAATGTAGAAAATATATTTTCATTCGCCGTCCCCCGACGCGACGACAAAATATTAACTACAAATTATATTAAACTTAAAGAGCCAGTATATTTTATTTTGAAACTTTTTAAAGGATTTTGTTTGTGTCGGGGGTTTTGTAATTTTTTAATAAAAATATTTAATGATTAAGTATAAAAATATACATACATTAACAAAGCCCTCCAAGCAAAAACAACACAATTCCCTACCACAGAAATCAGCATCAAAACAGTCTAGAAACTCCTTGACACAGATCTTCCGACCTAATTCCCGTATACGTTAGTAATATGGAGTACATTTGAGCACGCGTGCGGTGTGCAATCAGCCGGACGTCCGGTTTCACCGCCGTACGGGATATCATCGAGCCTATGTCTGGGGAAAGTTTGCTGGAACATTTGTAGATTGTAATATTAAATAGGAAATAAGGTATGAGGTAGCTTTAAAGGGGAATATTATTAGGTAAATTTATTTAAAAAAAATAGGTTTTGAGCAGTGGTGGCCCAGTGGTAACGGCCCCGACTAACGAGTTGTAGGTCGTGGGTTCGAACTCAAGCAGGCGCTTTACTTTGTGTAAATAATTTCATCACCACTGTTCTCGAAACGGTGAAGGAAAACATCGTGAGGAAACCGGCATGTCTTAGAACCAAAAATTCGAAGACATGTGACATCTACCAACCCGCACTGGGCCCGCGTGGTAGATTACGGCTGATTCCCTCTCACAGAGAGTAGGCCTGTGTCCCAGCAGTGGTGGGAACATTAATAAGCTGATTATGTATGTTATGATTATGTATTATTAGGTATATATATGGAACGCTGATCTTACGGGTAGTCGGTAGCCCAAAAGTCTGACAACCTGTCTTAACATGGGGTGTGTTACCCAGTAACTGGGTTGTGGAGGTCAGATAGGCTGTGGCTCCATGTAAATTAATATACCATTACATTGCTAGCAGCTGCATCTGGTTATAAGTACAACATAAAAAGCTTCGTACTAAGAGTCTAATTATGTGGTAATTTTCAGGAAAAAAAAAAAACCACATTTTTTTTCAATGGTGAATTTTACCGGTATCTATAATACAATGGGCGCGCGGGCAACCCTCGTTTAGCGGGTGTCTAAAAGTGATAACTTATGACCCCTGTTGAAAATTTGCATGGGGTAATTGTGGTACAAAAAATGTGAATTAAACAGAAAGATTTTTTGAAGATTTTTTTTATTATATTTAGGTAATGCTATTGCAGTACCCCTGTTCCCCGTTCGGATCGGACACGATTTTTTTACATATTGTATAATCCTACTAATACTTATAAGTATTTATTAACACCGCAAAAGTCACAACTTGAAATTAAGGCAATGTTGTAAAGAGGAATGTAAAATCAATTACTTTACACAAAATAAAGGAAAATTACAAGACCTTTAATAAATCCTTAACAAAAACCGTAAAGACACTGTAATTTAAAATGAAATCCAAGGAGTCCCAAACACATTTTAATGAAATAAAAAAACTATTCATCAAAATACCATTTGGAGACCTAAAATACTTTGCATAACGAGGGCGGATTAAGGTTTGAAACCCTTCAGAGGACATAAGGGGTAAGGGTTACCCGGGCATAAAATATTTCAGCAAAAATTGGGATCCCTCTGGTTTTAATTTCGTTATAAAAATAGATTTAGGATAATGGTTCTATTATTACTAATTACCTAATTATTTTGTTGGAATGGTTTTAGACTTTAAGGGATCCCTCGCACTAGATGGCTACGATCACGACCAGTGGTCGCAGCGACCAGTGTGGCTACCATGAGTTTCATTTTACCATCTCGATCAAACGCATCGACCGCGTTTGGCACTCCGATTGGCAGCCGGCCAGCCTTCACCGGTGAAGGGCCAATCGGAACGCCGAACGCGCTCGATGCGTTTGATCGAGAAGGTTAAATGAAACTCATGGTAGCCACACAGGGGCGACATAATGGCGATCGCTATACGACCGAATTCGATCGCAAAGTTCTAATGGCGTCCCTAGACGCGTGAGACGCGTTTGACACGCACGTGCACGTGATTTGTTCGTGCTTGTAACGCAATTTTGACCGTAAACTACCAGGCCCCGGTAAACTATAGAAACCGATAAGAATTGCGCACTTGGTCGCAAAATCGCAACAGCCGACTAGCCGCAGACCATACAATACCACTAGACGGCCACGACTGCCCGCAGTTGTGGTCGTCTAATGCACGAGATCCCTAAGGGCACTTGTACACGGTAAGAAAATTTACCGTGTCTGCGGCAGACAAGACAAATTCTTCGTGTACACGACAAGAATTTTGTCTATTCTACACACATAAACTTTTCGTGTCTTCCGCAGACAAGACCAATCGGAACGTGTACACGACACGATTTTTTCGTGCAGTCGTCAGTCGGGCGTAGGGCGGGCAAGTAATAACAAGTCTGATAATCATTTTCGTTTATTTATAAAAATGTTAACTACAAAGCAAAAAAGAATGATAATTGCATATTATTATTATAACAAAATGAAAAAGGAAACAAAAAACAAGAGACTTTACTGGCTGAACCCTACTACTCCGCCCCCTACCGCTCCGCAACAACCGTTCAACAACGTTCGCCGCGTCGTGTTTTGCGCAGACAAGATTTTTTTTCGTGCACCGCTGCGAGCAGTGTACACAGTTATTTTCTAGTTAAGACACGAATTCTTGCGTAGGCCCGGTGTATTTTCTTACCGTGTACAAGCGTCCTTAGGGACTTATATAAATATAATTATCTGCACCCTAATTGCGTACTACTGCGTGTTACTTTCAATCATAATCCGACCGATTTTTAAGGTAATTGAAAACCCATTGTTTTATATGTTTGGAGAGGGGCTCGTAATGACAGCCGTACGGGTGGATCAATCAGGTTAAGCTACGCTTGCCGCGGTTGCTCCGTGGATGGGTGACCATCTTTACATACTAAGACCCCTCCGTGACTCGGAAAGCACTGGTCCCGGCAGTCATTCATGGATCTTTGACAGTCGTTACGGGTCGTCAGAAGCCCGAAAGTCTGACAACCAGTCTTACCAAGGGGTATCGTATTATTACCCAGTAACTGGGCTGTGGAGGTCAGATAGGCGGTCGCTCCATGTAAATACTGGTATTCAGCTGCATCCGGTTAGACTGGAAGCTGACCTCAGCTTAATTACGAAAAGGGTAATCAGATGATGATGTTTCTTAAGTTTGAATTATCAAAATTTAAGGCATTGCTATTGTAGATAAGTCATCATCATCATCATCAGCCTATTAATGTTCCCACTGCTGGGACACAGGCCTCCTCTCGGTGAGAGGGAGTGGGCCGTAATCCACCACGCGGGCCCAGTGCGGGTTGGTAGATGTCACAGTCATGTCTTCGAATTTTTGGTTCTAAGACATGCCGGTTTCCTCACGATGTTTTCCTTCACCGTTTTTTGAGAGCAGTGGTGATGAAATTATTTACACAAAGTAAAGCGCCTGCTTGGGTTCGAACCCACGACCTACAACTCGTAAGTCGGGGCCGATTCCACTGGGCCACCACTGCTCTCATTCCACTGGGCCACCACTGCTCTCATTCCACTGGGCCACCACTGCTCTCATTCCACTGGGTCACCACTGCTCTCATTCCACTGGGCCACCACTGCTCTCATTCCACTGGGCCACCACTGCTCTCTCTCTGCTCTTGTAGATAAGTGTGTTGCGTAATTACTCCGCAAATCAATTAACGTTTTTAAATTGTCAACTTGACTTTTTTAGGGTTCCGTACCCGAAAGGTGCCAAACGGAACCCTAAACTAAACCTACGCAGTCCGTCCGTCAGTCCGTCTGTCAGCGGGCTGTATCTCATGAACCGTAATATGTAGACAGTTGAAATTTTGCACAGATTGTGTATTTCTTTTGCCGCTTTATCAACAAATAATCGAAATAAAATCAACCTAAATATTAAATTCTCCATACAAGAAACAAGCACTTTATTACGTTTGGCACTGTTCGGATAGGAAATCCTAAAAAACGACAGAAAAAAAAACAAAAACCGTTCGACAATCCATTAGGATTCTCCAAATTGCCAGAGAATAAAACACGCCTCAGATCCTACTACAAAATGGTCTTGTAAAACTATTACCTTAAGAAACCATTAACTTTTTCCTACATTTAGTATTGACTTAAAGATCGTATTAAGAATACATTTCGTTTCAAATCGCTACAATCCTGCTACCGTCTTGTGTTAATGACATTCTTTATTATACAAAATGGAATCTTTTCCAGGCGTCTTAGAGTATAATTTCCTTTGGGTTGTGTAAAGACATTAAGGTGCTAAGTACGTATTGATTTTATCTTTGGTAATAGAAAGTCGCCAGGCGCTGTTATCTCTGATTATCCTGATTTCCCGCGGGCTGTTTAATATTTTCTACGTGATTTGTAGTGACAATTTTGTTCTTTTTCAGGTAGGATAGCGGAGGCGTTGTATGTTAAAACCTTTTTTTCGGCTTCTTCTTCGGAAGACTGCTTCTAAAATTTCAACTGTCTACCTATTACGGTTCATGAGATATAGCGCGCTCACAGACTGACTGACGGACGGACGGACGAACGGACAGCGGAGACTTAAGGACACATCACACATATCAACTCGGAAAGGGATCGTCACCGTATCAACTCGAGCCGTTCAGAATTCTTTGTATGAAACTCCCTACTGCAACGCACACTAATCGGAAGCGTAACGTAATCGTCTCGCCTCGGGTCAAGCTCACGAATCGCGGTGCCGTGCGTGGTCAACGGCTACGGCTAGGTGACGCCGCACTTACGGCTCGTTATCCTCGCGCTTACGTCTCTTCGTGACCCCCTTCGCCCCTCCCGTGGCCTGCTAGCACACTACTGCCGCGCGCGCTTACGGCTCGCCGTAAGCGCGCGGCGTCACCTAGCCGTAGCCGAGTCGACGTATCTGAGCTGCTGATCCGCTTTGGTTACGTGCTTATTTATTTATTTATATATACTTTATTGTACACCAGAAAATACACAGCAAAAAAAAAAAAATTACACTACAAAACATACAACGGGCGGCCTTATCGCTTTCTGCGATCTCGATTACGTAAGGTTGACGCCTGTTTGACGGCGAGGCGAAAGGCGATACGGTGATGATCCCTTTCCGAGTTGATACGTGTGCTATGCCCTTTAGAAATAGAGCTAGGTTTGGCACACTTCGGGTCTTCATCATCATCAGCCTATTGTTCCCACTGCTGGGACACAGGCCTCCTCTCTGTGAGAGGGAGTGGGCTGTAATCCTCCACGCGGGCCCAGTTCGGGTTGGTAGATGTCACATGTCTTCGAATTTTTGGTTCTAAGACGTCATGCCGGTTTCCTCACGATGTTTTCCTTCACCGTTTTGAGAGCAGTGGTGATGAAATTATTTACACAAAGTTAAAGTAAAGATTTACAACCCAAGACCAACTCCTAAGTCGGGGCCGTTACATCTGGGCCACCACTGTTCTGTTCGGGTACGGACCTCATAAAACAAAGTACCCTTAGTTTTACCCTTAGTTTCATTCCAAGATTTTTCTGGATCATCTAACCTTATTCGGTATACTGTTCCAGTTTCAAATACAATTCTATTTTAGTTTAGTTTCTGTCTGGAGCCAGTCATTAGGAAAAATGGCCAGTCATCAAAGACGATAAAATGAAAGTAGGTAGACATCGATTTGTTTGTGAGACATTCACCCTACAACTACTTATCGGTTTGGGACATGACCTATTCAAAGTTTTGTAGACTTTGACGTGACTTGAATAATTTCTATATTTTATGTAAATCAAATTAGTCCATGTTTATTCAAAATCTTCTATCTGAAAACCTTATTTTGTTAAAAAAATCTGCTAAAAACCGCTGTTATACTTTTCTGTTTTTTTACCCAAATTCATATAACGGACCAGAAACTTGGACTTTGAATGCCTGCTATCTAATTGCGACACACATTTTCGTAAATGGTTTTGACAGTTCAACAACATTCATTGCGTTATTTACGTTGTTGAGTTTTTCCCTTTCTCCCGCGTCACCAGTCCGGACTCTCTGTATTTATTTCACATAAAACTACAAACGTACGCAGTATACAGGAAAGTTTTATATAAATGTGGGTGTTATTGTTGTCTTTTGACTTCCACGTGAATGAAGTCGCGGGCAGAAGCTAGTCAGCAATAATTCTTTAATAAAAACATCTTGTAGTCATCACATTAATACGACCAAAGTAAACAAAAGAAAAGCACCCCTTTCTTTCACAAAACATAAAAAATCTGCCGAAACGAATTCGGAAATGTATTTATTTTGCAATTTTCTGGGGTGGAAGGGTTGGCAAATGTTTTTATCAGTCTATTTCCTGTTCAAGCGCCTTTTGGACTGCCTGATGAAGTTACAAACAAGTTAGGGGCTGGTTTAGAAAGGTTACAAAATGTTTTTAGCACCTCTACTTTGATGACAAAGGGATAGGCAGCTATACATTTACAGTGTATTGAATTAAGTAATAGAAACTCAAACTCAAAGAATTTATTTCAATTAAACAAATTACAGGCACTTTAGATTTTCAAAGAGTCGGTCAGTTAGTCAGAAAGTTGAAGCTAGTTAACTATTCCAAAGCTTAGATCTCTATGGAGCAGGCAAGAAACTCCAAAGACACTCTATTATTATTGAAACTAAGCCTGACAAGCAATGATGTCGCCAAGGGACACGTTAAAGTGAACGGTCTCTAATTTAAAAAATTACTCAAAACTAGAAAATGGTTAAATAGAAAATAAAATATGATAAACTCCAGAAAACTCTTGTCTATAATTTACAAACCAGAATTTAAATGACTTGTTTAACTTTGAAATTGAATGCACCTCGTTGTGGATCAGAATTCAAAAATGTTATGAATATATTTATAAACAAACGCATAACGCGTTACGCAAAGGTGTATACATACACCCACATATTAAGTCCCATGTAATAGGGGGCGAAGCGTTGGAAGGCCTCCCACAAGATGGACCGATGGCCTTGTCACGGATCCGCTGGATGCGGGAAGCACAGAATCGATCCAAGTAGCGGTGCTTGGGGGCCTATGTTCAGCAGTGGACGTCTTTTGGCTGAAATTATGATGATGAATAGGGGGCGAGCCTATTACCATCAACCGGGCAGAGATCTGGGAGCAGTGGTGGCCTAGTGGTAACAGTCCCGACTTACGAGTTGTAAGTCGTGGACTTGAACCCAGGCAGGCGCTTTACGTTGTGTAATAATTTCATCAATACTGCTCTCAAAACATCGTGAGCGATTTGAAGAAATGTGACTTCTACCGACCCGCACTGGGCCTGCGTGGTGGATTACGACCCGCTCCTTCTCACCGAGAGGAGGTCTGTTTCCCAGCAGTGGAAACATTATAGGCTGATTATGGGTATTAACATTCAGACTATCTTTATCCAGTTGATATTTTCACCCGAAATATTGAGGTCAGAAATGTTGAAAGGTCATTAAGGTCATTCAACTATTAGTAAACAAAGGTTGACTCGTTGATCGGCGGTTGAGAGGTCGTGAGTTCATATCTGGCATGATTAAATTGTTAGTCTTTTGTTTGTGAGAGGTAATTTAGATTTGTGTGGGGATATAAAATTGTGTGTGTTTTATCTGATTTATTTAATGATTATAATGTCTATTCTGCTGAACTTCTATTAATTTACTCGTAATTAAAATAACACAAGAACTTTGTAAATAAGAGTGTAGCGTTGAATATATCAGTGTCTCCAGTAAAAAAGGGCACAACTCAAATTCGTCACTTTTCAGGAGAGGCAAAAAACAACACTTTTAATGTTTTTTAGTATTTCGCAATTAAAATCATAATTGCTTTCGAATTAGTATTGTAGATAAAAAATTGCTCTTTCATTTAATAGTAATCACTTCCACATTCAGTCACTCCTACTATATTTTTTTTTAGTTTTTCTCGAGTTGTTCCCTTGTTAACGAAGTGTTAAGGGAATAACGTTAATTATACTAGTCAGGTTGGTCGTATCTAAAGTAATATTGCGAGTTATTCCCTTATTTTATAAATGCCTAGGGGCCTATATCACGATGTCCGAATACCCACTACTTACCGAATAAATTCAAAAATGGAACAGAATTTGTATGAAATTATCTACCAAGTAAGTTAATTTAATAGGAACTTAATCGTAGGTGGTGAAACAGGCGCTAAGACAAATATAGTAACGACTTATTTCCTTCTGCTATCGATCGAACAAAAAATCTATAATTAAAACAATAGTCAAGAAAATCTTTTATTTAAATATTTATTAAATCTACACTTTAAATAAAACACCTAACAGTAAAAGAGATTGTAAAAATGAAAAAGGATGAAAGTAAGAAAAGTGCCTATAACAGGAAGTTCTCTACAGGTAAAAGGATAACTACAGGGCCAATGTGTTAAGCTGTTCTGGAAACAGATAAGATTGGCTCATGGAGTGACAGGACCATCGAGAAGGATTATTATAAGAGCAGAAGATGGATGTTTACTAAACGAAGAATGAAAGGTCTTGGAACACTAGAAGGGATACTTTGGAAGTTTATTCAGTTGTCAAGATAGTGTGCAAGGAGTGGGTAACTGGACAGAAGCAAGTTTTGAAGACTCTAGCTCAGATGCACGTGATGGAAATGAAATAGAAATAGATGAGATTGTAATAGTGTTGAAAGGAATGAAAATTGGGAAGCTCAGGGAATGGCAGAGTGTCTGCTGAAATACTGAAGGCATGTGACGGGGTGGGAGCAAGCCTGTGGTGACGGATCTTTAATATGTGTTGGAGAAATGGCCGTGCGCCGGATACAAGGTGGTTTTTTTGGTACAAGGCTGTAATCGTACCACTTTATAAGGGAAAAGACTCTCAGCAGCAGTCCAAAAACTGTCACGGCATTAGTCTTTTGAGTGTTGTCAGCAGACTCTATGCGAAGGTTTTAATAAATAGAGTGATTAGAGCGATAGATGAGAAAATATTGGATGTGCAGGCGGGATTTAGATAGAAAATCGGCTGTATGGATCAGATCTCTTTAAGGTGCATAGGCGAAAAACATCTGACAAAGAACAAGAAAGTCTAGTGTGTTTTCTTTGGCTTGGAGAAGGCCTATTACATGGTGTGGAGGGAAGAACTGTGGTCAACACTATCCGTGTACGTTGTGGACTGGCGCTTGGTACGGGCACTTTCAATATTTCCACAAGGATACCAATGCTTGTGTTAAATGGGGTATGCTTAGACTGGTTTTGCATCTCAAGAGGTATTACGCAGGGCTGTCACGTCACCGTGGATGTCCAACATGCACACGGATAGTTTTTTGCTAAATTTGAAAGGGGGTGAGTGCGGATTGATCATTAATGATTTGCCTGTCAAATACCTTCTCTACGCAGATGATCAAGTTCTACTTACATCGTGAGCTGAACAGTTGCAAGACATGGTGACTATGATGGATGAAGCATATAATTTGAAAGGGATGAATATAAATGTGAATAAGACGAAGCTTATGGTATTTGAAACAGAAGAAGATGTATCGGTGTGTGATATAAACATAAATGATAAGAGTATGGAGAAAGTAAGTGTAATAATGTATTTGGAGAGTCAGTTTACAAGGGATGGAAAGATTGAAGAAGATGTGGAAAGGAAAGTAAATGCGGGAAATAAAGCGAATAGTAGTAGTGGTAGTAGTAGTATACCTATACATGCGATTGTGATCAACCAGTCGATGCCCAAAAGGTCTCGACTAGCTGTTCACAATGGGGTGCTGGAGTGCTGGTGCCTATGTATGAAGTGAATGTTGGGTGTGGCAGAAGAAGCATAAAAGTAGAATAAATGCTGTGGAAATGCGTTCCTTGCAAAGCATGTGTGGCGTGACTATGAATGATAGGCTGTAAAATGGTGTGATAAGGCAACGGTGCGGTTTAAAAGACGATGTAGTGACAAAAATTGAAAAGAGTATGCTTAGATGGTTTGGTCATGTTGAGAGGATGAATGAAAGGCGAGTAACAAAAGGTATTTACAAAGCAGATGTGACTGGAAATACCGGAAGGGGACGCCCTAGAAGGACACATAGTGACCTAATTGGTGATGTTCTTCAGAATGCTCAGGTACTCGTAACTCGTGCGTGTATGACCAGATGTATGAACGTAAACGAAACAAAAGGAGTATGTAAAGCTAAGTGAGTTTATATATGTATATACATAATGTTTAAATAAAACATTTCAATTGTCCTCGCTGTCCTCTTCATTGCCCGGTACAAAACTTAAGTCAGGATCGTCTTCTGCTCTTTGCTGTTCTGAAGTCAGCAAATTCTTATAGAAATAAAGATATTCTGTGTATATAGATGGTAGAAGTCTCATTATATATTTGAATACTAGCTTAATGATGTTATATCACTTTTAAAAGCTTGAAAATTAATACGCGTAACACTAATTTAATTATTACAAAAGAAATTATCAAATTACAAATTAAGGAATAAAACGACTTATTTCTAAAAACAGTACACCACACGCTAATCCACCAATAGCGATAAAGTGTTTAGTGGGGATATACCGCTTGAGACTTCCTAAAGCAAACGCAACAAATGCACTTGTTCCCTTTCAAACATGCTTACCAAAGGGATTATCTACATTTATTTCTTACTATATTTAAAAAACTTTGGAACTACATGAGTTGTGTCTTTTTGTAATTAAGTTAACTGTATTTATGCCTTTTAGTTCGATTGTGTTTTGGGGTTTCTTGCAGTTATGTCTATTAAGCAGTGAAATTTACTTGATATCTATAGATGTGCCTATATACGCAGTCGAGTTATGCCTTTGACATATTACCAAAAAGTATGTTAGGATGCAGCTAGAGCTATGTCCTTTTGATATGTTATGTAACAGAACACGTAGATTACAATGGTGCTATAAAAACAAAAGGGCATAACTCGACTTATGCCGTTTTTGACTGGAGGCACTGATATTAGCTGCCACGGTACTTATATTTTTTTTAAATTATTTTTTTATTTTTATTACGGACGCTTTTAACATTCAGGTCTTTCTATATCGTTCTCACATATATAATTTCAACATTAATGATGTTCATCATCATTTTGTATTTTATAACACTATTTTGATTTAAAAGAGTGTCCGTGGAGTTTCTAGCCCGTTCACGTCACAGGCCGCTTTCAACAACGCGTCGACCGTAGTCGTTGACACGACGACGACGGCACCACCGTGCTGGCCGGCAACACGGTTGACAGCGTGCCCCTCGTGTATTTGAGTACGGTGCTAACATAGGAGATCGACCACTCGATTTTATTTGATTACACGTCGTGTCGATCGTCAAAAATCAGGCAAATCTGTACGCACCTTTATGAGTAAATGAGTTGTCTCTGCGTTCGGAGCTTGTCGTGGCAACACGTCGTGTCTGGGTTCGCAACAAGTCAACCACCATACTGAGGATGCCTCGTTGAGAGGTGAAACACGTGTCGATTTCTTGCAGGGTTCTTTATGACTCTTTAAGAACAGTTAAGCGGATTAGGTTACTTTTATGTTGTCTATTGTATTTTATCATTCTGTATTCCTAATATTTACAGGGTGATGTTATGTTACCTTTGTTTTAGAGTAAATCCGAGTCAGAAAATTTCAAATTGAATTTCTAAAAGTTTCGTCACAAACACAATTTATAACTACATCTCGCAAGTATAGTTAAAATTAGTTGACGTAACGACATTTGCTAATTAGGTGCCGAGAGGTGACATCTTTGAGTAATGCTCGTGTTTGTTCCAGAATTCGTTTTAAAGAAAACTGTCTAATAAAGATCAAACGGAAGCTGCGGAAGTAACGACTTAAAGAAAAGTGGCGAAGAGAGAGATTATTCTAGAATTGAATGGAAAGTTCTGGAATTTAACAGCTGTGTTCGAAGTTTTTAGTTTTCAAGAAAAATCATGTTCTGATTCCTGATAAGTTTTTATAATTGTTAGATACAAATGGTAGGTTTTTCTTGGACAACTTTTTCCTTAAATGGGTATACCCACCCCATAGAAGAAGTACACTAGGATCTATATTTGCCAATATTTTCTTAATTTTAATGCGTTAATTTTAGTTTAATTTAAAATGTGCCAATTGCCTAATACGTATTTCTAGAGTGGTCGATTCGCCCACAAATAATTTAAGTTCGTGCGAATTGCCTATAAAAAAAAAAAGAAATTAAAAGTGAATTCGCCCGTTTCGAGCAAGATTATTCGTGCGAATTAACCATTAAGGCCATTAAGTTTATAATTCCACTATCACCTCCTGTCATAACAAAATCTTAGAACTCACTCACGTGGTCTCAGCCGTCATCTTTGATCTCAAACCATCTATCGTTAGATCGCTTACTATCGACCTCGGCGACGCTCGTTTTATTTCGTATTTTATTTTATGTGGGACGGAAACACGCTCTTCTGAAATAGACTTTAAATGTATGTGTTTAGGATTGTTGTATAGATGAAGCTAATGCGATGCGTAAGCGATACAAATTCTATTTTTGAATCTTTCCTCTCGTTTTCCTAAAATAAATCTGTGGGAGTGATTTCGTGAAAAGCAACGGAAGTGTGTAACAGGAAGCCGGGGAAGCGCGCGCTATTTGATTTGATCAATGAGCGCGCGCGGTGCTAGAGTTGGCTGTCAGAAATGACCTTGACGAGGCCCGCCACTTTAATGTTGCTTATTACCAAGGTGAGAAGTGAAACACACACACACACATCATATACGACTGCTGTAAGGCTCGCTTGTATTTTTTTTGTTGTCATACTTGCAAGGTATTTCAAAATATTTCGCTATGGCTGTGAATTTTAAAGTGAAGTTGTTTTGTTCGTTTAGTGGCAACAAAAACGATTGTTGTTCTGAGCCACGGAAAGTCCCGGCTGTCATTCGTAGATCTTTGACAGTCGTTACGGGTCCTCAGAGGCTCGAAAGTCAGACAACCAGTCTTACCAAGAGTTATTGACCCAGTAATTTGGTTGTCAAGGTCAGATAGGCAGTCGCTTCATGTAAAATACTGGTATTTAGTTGCATCCGATTAGAAATCCGACTCCAACATAGTTGGTTTGGCTAGGCAGATTCATAGATCTAAATTCAAAATACAAATGTCATTTATTCCAAGGGTGAAAATTAGCACATTTCGAACGTCAAAATTACATAAGACAGTCCTCCAAAACGCACACCCTTCAGTGGCGATAATTAAATGTTCGTCTACTAAAACACAAAAAAAAAAAAATCGCTGATTTTGTGAGCTACAAGCCTAAACGCACATTTTTTTCAATTTAGTTGTAATTCATTAGTGAATGTCACGACAATCATTCCGCGCGGACAGGCGGATGTGCTCACGATTTATAGGTAGCGATAGTTAGATAAAGTAGGGTTTGGTGCCATTTACCGCGAACGTAATGTGTTAAAACTTTTATGTATTTTATTTTTAAGTGAAAACTGCTTTAGCGGCGTTGTCCACTTTTTTTGTGATGGGTAAAAAAATTTTGAACTTGCGGACACAGGACACGTGACCTGATCGAAAATTCGTAAGACAGCGCAGTCACAGCTCAATCTGTTTTATTATTTTTAATGGAGCTATAGCTTTCCTTCTTGTCATCGCCATTGCCGAAATTCAGTCTGGAGGACTAATAATAACGAAAAATATTGGTACTCACCACTATAAGGGACACCCTATAGTAGTGAGTATCAATATTTTTCTTTCAAAATCACCACGACAGTTTACACCTGGTGATTTTAAAATTGTTTCTTAAACATACAAACAAGCGGTAGCACATTTTCAATTGTTGATTGAGTCCCTATTGAACACAGGAAATAATGAATGGTCACTTTGTAAACCCATATTATATTGTTTAGCGGATTCACCCAGAAACGTCTTGTAATTCCCTGATTTAAAACCATAGATTATTTACGAAATGGATCCATTATCGTGTTATTTATGTTATTATAGACACAGATTCTTTTTTTGTTAACAAGTAACCTATTACGAGCAGGAAACTAAATATACTTGTTACATGATGTATAGAATATTATTTTTATGTCAGAACTGTAATAAAATTGATATATTTAATGGGTTTTAAAGAACGTAATATTATGTGGTAGTAAATGTATGATTTATGATGGACAGTCGTTGACTGATGCTTTGTATGTTACTGTCAAAACTATTAATCGGTCTAAACCAGTTTTGGCTGGTTTCAGTAAAAGTTGTTCTGTTCTAGAATCTGTATTGAAAGACTTAGTTATTAGTACTTAGATATTAAGTAATTAAAAAACCGGCAGATTCCCATGAAATTCGTAATACTACTTCTTCTAGCTGAAGGGCAAACGTTTTGGGGTCTATCTTATGTAATTTTGTCGATCAAAAAGTACTGATTGCCAGCCTAATTTGAATTTTTATCCAAAATCTAAATATTTTCCTTCACGGTTACTCTTTTAAAAATAATTGGCTTTTACTATATTTCCAAATAACACTGTTAATAGAAGGGCAGTGTGTTCATTAGATAGGAAATCTAGCTTCAGTAATATTAACAAATGGTTGCTCTTTAGACGTTATCCGCGTGACTCACTAATGAGACACAATAAAATTTTAATTGTTATCGAGCTGCATCAGTCTTTCGAACAGTTGAGCATCTACACAAGTAAACAGATTGATGACATACCTACTTATGGAAAGAAACAAAAATTGTTTATCCTCTACTAACAAAACACAGATTAAAAAAAAAAACTAAAATACACATACAAAACTAGCCAAAAGCCTCATATTCAACCAATAAAAGTTTGCAAATGTTGTTCATTGGTTGATGTCAAGGCCACGAGACAATATTGCGTAACTAGCGACATTGGCAAATGACAACAAAAACAAAATGCCGATTGCAGGGTAAACTACTTTTGCAGCAAATAGCAAGAAATATTAAGCTGTAGCGCTTAAGTGAAAACACAGGTCATTGATCAGCAAAAAGCTGTGACTTCGGACGAACCTAACGTCAACAGCTCTGGTTTTCAGCAATTACCTAACTAAGAAATGACGTAATAACGCACACAGGGGGTCCTGTGTGACTTGATAAATCGGATAAGTATTATTTTTCACTGAAATATGAGTGATTCAGCTGCACATAGTACCTATGAACATAAAAGTAAAAAAAAAAAAAAGAATTTGCACGTAACAAAAATTAAAAAAAAAATGCAATTACCAATATTCTGCACAAATTGGGGTGATAATAGTCCAATAGCCATGTTCTCTGGACATTTACGTCCACAATACTAACATCTCTGCTGACCTAGTAACTCGCTCCCAGTGCCGCCAGCTCTACTGGCACAGTGCCAACTAGAGTTTACGCAACAGACAGTGGGTTCGAGTCCGACTCGTACATTTGGACAGATAATAAAAGTTTTATGTGATTCCTGAGAGCTTATTGGGATTTTTATGGTGAAGGTAGGTCCTCTGATACAAAATGTTATCATGTTGCTTAGCATAATCAGCCTATCTTCTGGGACACAGGCCTCCTCTCTGTGAGAGGGAGTGGGCCGTAATCTACCACGCGGGCCCAGTGCGGGTTGGTAGATGTCACATGTCTACGAATTTTTGGTTCTAACACATGCCGATTTCCTCACGATGTTTTCCTTTACCGTTTTGAGAGCAGGGTGATGAAATAATGTACATTTAAGTAAAGCAAAGTTTTCAAATTTGGAAGCTTGAGGTCCATTTCATCATCATCTACCTAGCCTTTTCCCAACTATGACGGGGTCGGCTTCCAGTCTAACCGGATGCAATACCAGTAGTTTACATGGAGCGACTGCCTATATGACCTCCACAACCCATTAGACAGGTAACACAATACTCTTTGGCAAGTCTGGTTGTCGAGCTTTTGTGCAAAACACTACTAGTTTATATTAATAATTTTTATTATTTACTACAATTTTGTTTATTTATGATATTACTAGCTGCGCCCCGCGGTTTAACCAGCATAAGGCTGCCTGTCCACTGGAGCAGAGAGGAGTGGAGAGGAGCGGAGATGTGCCATTATTAACCAATCAAATCTAAACTCAGGGGCGGAGTCAAGATTCTATTGGTTAATATTGGCACATCTCCGCTCCTCTTTTCTCCTCGCCGCTCCAGTGGACAGGCAGCCTTAGCATCAATTCCGTGAGAATATCGAGATAAAAAGTATCCAATGAACTAACCCAGGTCATGGTCTTGTGCAAATTTTCATCCAAATCTGTTCAGCCGTTTTAGTGTGAAAGCGTCACAAACAAACAAACAAACTCACTTTCACATTCATAATATTATTAGTTAGGAATAGTATTAAAACTCCTCCCTAACCTGTAAAGTGTAAAGTCAAATCAGGAAAAATGGTAAAAGGACAGGCAAGGCGTCCTCTCGCCATTTTAAATCACGTTTCTCCTTCTATTTTAGAAATTAATTATGTCTAGACTGGTTATATATAAACAAAATTATTGTATTACTTTCGTACTTTTTAAATTTTTATTAGATCACAGTGGTGACACCTGTTGGTGACCAATCAGAGATAATTTTCGATCTTTGTTGATAATAATTCAATTGAATGGTAAAACTCTTCCGCCAACTGTAATAAAATGAAAGTACAGTACAACAATTTTCTTAATGTCCCTCGGCGAACTTCGTGTTTCGTCAGTAGTCGGATTTCTATTAGTTGCCCTTTGCACTTGGTGCAAACCGGACGCATATTCGACTTGGAAATACCAGTAGTAGTCTTTAGGTTTTAGTTACAAAATGCGTTGAATTGTATGTTTGTATTTTATTTTTTATTAAATCAGCACATTTAGGAATTTGCCCCTATGAACTGACATAGTCATACTGTTCAAACCCTCTGTAAACAAAGGAAAAAAAAAGAAAAAAAAAATGGTTTATGAAAAAAAACAACTTATAAATTATCTGCATCTTTTTTTTAAATTATATTTTGCCCCACACTAGGAATTTCTCCTGTATCGTGGGTGCGCAGACCCGGAATAACTACTTGTAGGTCATAGAAATATTTGTACCGTGCGGGGTTCGAACCCGCAACACGCAGCGCAGCAGTCAATCGCTTAACCACTGCACCAAACGTGGCCAACAATCTTCTGATGTTAAGGTTCGATTAAAAGCTCATTGCATCATTCATGTCGCGTGGTAGTCAATAATTTTTTTTATTTTTTCACATTTTTATTGTAAATAAAATACAACAGTGCTGATTGGCGACATAAATATAAACTCTTTTCCATAACCCGCAGTCATTAAATTAAAACTAAAACGAAAGCGCATAACATATAAAATTATATGCAACGCCATGAAGCAAGTCTTGTAAAATTAAAAACGTAAATAAAACGATACGGTACTTCAATAAAAAAGAATCATCAATTAAGAATCGAGATTATTCGAATCGAACGTGACGTCCCGGTGCCGCGGTGATGGCGTGCGGTGGTCACGCGGCCATAGTAGGTATATGTATATGTCACTACTTCTCGGCGCCGTCACTTCTTTCTCGTTGACGTCCTTGACGTGGCGGTGGAAAAACGGCGTTAGGCTACATACCTTCCAGCTCTATCATCACACCAGCTTGATGGCACCATATATGTATTGTCATCAAAAAACTAATAAGCTAGATGGAGTAGACATTTCCTACCCCCCCTCAACGAGGCATCCTCAAGATGACGTTTGACTTGTTGCGAACCCGGACACGACGTGTTGCCACGCCAAGCGCCGAATGCCGTCGTCACCGGGTTCGCAACAAGTCAATCGTCATTCGTTGGGAGGTGAAAAACGTGTTCTTTTCTTACAGGGTTCTTAATTACTCTAAGAACAGAGCGGATTAGGTTACTAAATATACGTCGTCTATTGTGTTTTGTTACGGATTTCCGCTAAGTCACGCCTGAGTCAATGAATTATGTAGATTAGGGTCTGAAATGGTCTTTTGAGGAAATAACCCCACAGATCATAATATCAGCTCCACTATATTTACACATAAAAACTTAAGGGGAAGATTTATTAAACAATGGTTAGACCTGCTGTCTTGTATGGATCAGAATGTTGGTCCACAAAAGGGATGAATGAAAGGCAATTGCATGCAGCTGAGATGAGAATGCTAAGAGGGATGTGTGGTGTTACGCGAATGGATAGAGTAAGAAATGAGTACATAAGAGGAAGTCTGAAAGTGGCACCGGTGACCGAAATGTCGTGAAGAAAGTTTTGAGTATGAATGTCGATGGCTATAAGAGTAGGGGAAGACCAAAGAAATGATGGATGGATTGTGTGAAAGATGATATGGCTGGAAAGGGGGTGACTACTGAGATGACGACTAATGGCTACTACACACAGTGCCGGCGGCATGGCCGTCGGCACTGCCGCCGTTCTGGCCGCCGGGCGCGCCCGGCACTGCCGCACAAAGCCGCACAAACAAACGCAAAGGAAATGAAGGCGCAAAAGCCGGAGGCATGTGCCGCGCGGCACGCGCGGCCATGCCGCCGGCATGTGTGTAGTAGCCATAATAGAGAAGTATGGAAAAAAGGGACATGTTGCGCCGACCCCAAATAAAATTGGGATAAGGGCAGGAGAATGATGATATATTTACACATCAAATAAAATTTGAACACCCACCAAATGGGGACTTTCTACCTTAAAATACAAACCAGCTATGAATATAAACCTCTTCACCTCTACAGGTATTAAATTAAATCATTTCCCTCACAAATACCTTCCAACGTTCTCGAGTTTGCAAACAAATGAGTGTCTATTTATTCTCATATAAAGGCGACCTCTTTTCTAACAGAGTCTGGTCTTTTGACTTCATACCTAGATCCGTGTTCTAAAGGGAAATACATGCATGAATGTCTTTATATATACATGGATATTTTTATTGAGTTTAGTACGAAAATCTGATAGGTTTAAAAGGCATGTATTTAATCGTATCTCAAATAATTCCCATTTTGCGCTCCTAAAAATATGAATGAACACTCAAATTTAATAATTGCGCCTCTTTTTGTAAACCTCAAATAGTTCTTATTTTAGGGTCCCTAAAATATTAACTGACCAAGTAACTGCGATCAACTTGGATGTAGCGCTTGCCAGTCGCTGCCGTGGCACCGTTCGCTTCGCTCGCTCGGCTCGCGCGCTTTTGATCACAGATCTAAAGCTGTGTACGGATAGCGCGTTCCTGTGTTATGCGTAGTCAGGATACGCTGTCCACGCGTACATTGGATACGTGTACAGCTCCTGTACGGACCGCCGCCGCGCCGCGAACCTGAACGCGAGGTCAATCGATCCATAGCTACGCGAACCTCAGTCAATTCGCCTGCGTGCACCGTTGCCGTCCAAATATAGCGTACCCAGTGTGCGCGTCCGCTTTGATGCGCGACCAAAAACGGACAGGGCGGCTCGCTACAAGCTAACTAGCGCGGCACGGGTTCCCGAGAGTGTACGCGTAGCTGTAAGTTCCCAGGACACGCGTACCTATGTACGCACTATCCGTACGCAGCTTAGTTGAGACCAACTGTAAAAAAAAGCCAGAAAGTTAAAAAAGAGGTTCATTAATTTGAAGTATTAAGTAACGTTTGTGACCACTCAACTAGACCAACCTGAAAAATCTATTAACTTTTGACTGTTAAATTCCACAACTCTTTTAAAATTCAACAGTGTACTCCTCTCTTAGGAGCACAATATTATCGTTGGCCTCCCGCCAACCAGTTTGGTTCTAGGATTGAAAATAAATAATTGAACACTTAATAATACACAGAATACTCAGATATATTATTAACTGTGATGTTGATAGGATGACACTGGTATTCGTAATTGGCTAGAAATATGATGATATATGTCGGAGTGGTCGCATCTGGACAAAATGGTTGAAAGCAAATTAAATTGTTTATTCTGTTAATCATCATTTCAGCCGAAAGACTTAGGCTGAAATGCTGGACATAGGCCTCCCCCAAGCACCGGCACTTCGACCGGTTCTTTGCTTCTCGCATCCTGCGGATTCCTGCGGCCTTCACAAGCTCATCGGATAATAGGATATTGGAATCACTTTTACAAGCAAAAAAAAAAAAAAAAGCTAGATGGAGCCGACATTTCCTATCTGACTACCCCTGAGAAGAAATGACGAGAGCTAACTCACTGATCAAAGTCTCTTCTAAAGTCCAGACATATTCTTGGTCAGATGTTAGGAGGACTAATGTAGATTGAATTGCGTCCGAATAGCTGGGAACAGATTATTTGCATTCTAGTATGGTTATTCTGAACTTGTTTGCTGCGATTTTAATAGAAAACTGAAGACCAATTCCCGTATTTAAAAATATTCAAAATGTAGACGTTATGTCACTATAATAGCTAACATGACATATAACAGCAGTAACTGGGTTGTGGAGGCACTCGCTTCATTTAAAGTACTGACATTCAGCTGCATCCAGTTAGACTGGAAGCCGACCCCAACGTAGTTGAAAAAAGGCATTAGTTCTGGAATTTTTGCTGCGATTATAATATTAAATTAAAGGCCAACTCCCGTAAATATAAAGAGGTATTTTTGTCAGATTGAGACAGAGATTAGAATACGAACTATCTTAAAAATAGGGAGTTCGCCCCTCTGAACTAATCTGAAATAATTGTTTACTGACTTCGAATAGGTACCTAAGGCTGCGTTTCCACCAGAGATGAGCGAGGATGCGTAGCGAGGGATGTGTGTGGAACTATGCAATAACATCGCTTCACTGTCATACTCGTAGTTTGAGCTAAGTTAGCGTTGTTATTGGTTACATAAATCGCATATTTGAGAAACCCCATTAGTCAGTGTTTTTGGCAAAATGACTTTTTTGCGGAAATGTGTTTTATGGCAGTAAATACACATTACAGAGGAAAATCCCACAAGTCAAAGCGATAGAAAGAAAATTATAACAGACTGAATATTTGGTTTAGTTGAGTAACCCCTTAAGTCAGTGACTAATGGGGTTTCTAAAATAAATGAGTGGCATCACCAACACATTTCTTCATCAATATTTGAAAGAAAATTATGGGAAATGTTGAGAACTTGCATGTGCCCTGCGCTGCTGCGCTTCAGTGGGCACATGCAAGTTCTCAACATTTTCGTGGGCCAAAAAAACCAACGGTCGTAAGGGTTTTAACGGCATTGGTATCGCTCGGAATGTTCAAGACCATCGAGCAGTATTTTCCGATGCGAGGTTACTCGTTTTTACCTTGCGACCGAGACTTCGCCGTCATGAAAAGAAAAATAAGACGAACTGATCGGATCTATACAGTGAAGGAAATTGCAGCATTGATTCTAAAGTCAACGGCGAAAAACATTTTCCTGTTCTCATTGGCTTCGTCCTGTGACATTAAAATTCAAAAGAGGTGGCCAAAATATTACCAATAAAATATGCACGCCGTAGAATCAGCTGGTAGACACATACCCAAAGAACAGAAAGTGTCATTCGAGATCAGCCAATGTTGCTACTTTCAACATTCTCATGAAAGAGATTGAGTAGTGGTCGTAAGGGACTTTATTGACGTCTGGTTATAAATTATTTTAATCTTAAGAATACAAATAAAGAGAGGATGGTTTTGCCTAGCAACAAAACTTCTCCAGAGGGTCAAATTCCCATTAACATAAAGAAAATAGAAGATCTAAAAAAAGTAAAAAAAATACTTGCAACAAGATAAAGAAGTACAGGATTTTTATGAAAAAATATACCAATGGCCGGTCACAGACCGTGAAACAGATGAGGCTATGGGCTAAACAAATAATATTATTATTTATATTGTCTAATTATTGAAATATAACATTGTCTGATTACATCTTTATGTTGTCAAACGTGTTTATTTTTCGTTTATTTGAGAAAGCCCGTAAGTCAACGACTTTCAGGCACTATTTATTTCATGACAATGACAATATCATAAGAAAAATACATCAATATATAGGTATCATTTAAACCATTCAAACTAAATACAAAACACATCTATGGCCATACAATTTTTTTTCACATGAAGGTTTTTTTCATCTCCTGTAAAGTTAGGGTCTGATGACTTATGGGTTTTCTCAAATAATCAATTCTTATTATACGGACATTCCTCGTTACGCATCCTCGCTCAACTTTGGTGGATATGCAGCATGATGTGTCAAAATTAGATTAAACTATTTTCCAACTGAATTTAGGAGACGTCAAAATACATAATGTCGTTTAAAAATACGCTGGCGTTTTAAAATATAAAATTAGTCAGACAGCAATAAATTACTTCCGTCTCATTCTTGTTTTGACTTCGACTGTCAGTAAGATATAGTAATAGAAGGGAAAATAAAATAGAATGGAAATCAGCGTCAATTTGCCAATAGTTAATAGAAGTCATTTGATTATTACCACTATCACCCAGTTTGGTTAACAGCTTGATGATTATAATTTCTGAACTCCCTTTAGAGATATGAGGAACAGGTATGTAAAGTTCACTCATACTCTATAAAAAAGGGAGGATCCTCCGACCAGACGGGTGTAGTGTCTGGCGGGCAACTGCTCCGTAAGTTGATTTCGGATAGTCTTATATATTATGTCGTTCGCGTGGTAAATTCTAACTGCGCGATTCAGGATTTGTGTGACGTCATGTCTTTGCTGCGTAGTTATTTAGTCAAACCTAATTAATTTAATTATAACCTTAAATTAAATCAATAAATTAGAAAAAAAGGGTCATTGTATACGAACAGTTAGCTGCCTTCCACAATATGCGACTGCGACAGCTCGATGACTATACGCAATGACAATCTAGGGGTGTCGCATGTCACAGCTACTAGAAGCACGGTACACGCGCACACCCACCGACAGTCGCATACGACATACGACAAGTCAGCGTCAGTATAACTATGAGCGCTAAGGAAGGTGGACTTGTTTTTGTATCGGGATTCTAAACATGGCTATATACGTTCGATGTCGATGTTTTAAAGTCAGACGTCGAAGCGCGTCGCATACTCAAAGAAAATGATCACTCCCTGCACGACGTCTGTCGTAACAACTAGAAGCAAATGCAAACAATACGTTTGCGTCCAATCGCAGTAACAAGACGCAGATGCAAACGACACCTCTGCGTCTTGTTGCAGCGTTTAAACGCAGAGATAAACCGCAAAGTTAACGCGGCCTCCGATACCAATAAAAATAAATGTAACTGGCAAAAACCTGATTTAAATTCAACTCTACCATTCATTTAAAATCCGACAAACAATATATGCAGTAAAAACAATAATCTTTTCACACGGTTAACGTTATTAAAATAATTACCGTACCTAGAATTATAGTGCTCGGCATAATACCGGATTAAAACTGAAATAATGTGAATACGGGAAATTACAGGAAGCAGAAATAAATGAAAATAAATAAAGTATTTTTATGTTAATGGTGTAGTCTGAATTTCAGGTAGTTTTTAACCAGAAACCTGGGGTTCTATTTAATATAAGTAACAATGCGACATTATATTTGTTTAAAAATGAAACAAACCACACGTTTTCATTAGGAACAGGAGCTCTTTAGTACAGCAGAAAACTATGAAAAAATCTTGTTGAATTGTACGATTCTCGGATTCAAAAATATTTGAAACAATTGTCGGATTGTCGCCTTAAACTAGTCGCCTGTCGGATTTAACCGAATGCTCCTTTTCTGAAGTAGTGTAATTTTTGTTAGCCTCCAAGAGTGGTTATACGTAAAAACAATAATATTGTGTAAATACACTGAGCAGTGAACCACGCTAATACATTTGTGGATACCTACAACTTTTACTACGTCACAAGCGTTTCTTGTAAACTTAGAGCAACATTCTGAAGAGGGAAACTTTTCAAATACCTTTTTTACACCTGAACGGTTCATCAGCCTATTAATGTTCCCACTGCTAGGACACAGGTCTCCTCTCTGTGAGAGAGAGTGGGCCGTAATCCAGGTTTAGTCTAGGAATGACTAATTCGCGAAATGACTACAGAGTCTATAATTGACCAATTCTTGGAATGAACAATTCTATTAATGACTGATTCTACAAATGACCCCACGCGGGCCCAGTGCGAGATGTCACGATTTTTTTTGTTCTAAGACATGCCGGTTTCGTCACGATGATTTCCTTCACGGTTTTGAGAGCAGTGGTCATGAAATTATTTACACAAAGTAAAGCGCCTGCTTGGGTTCGAACCCAGGACCTACAACTCGTAAGTCGGGGCCGTTACCACTGGGCCACCACTGCTCCATACAGGTAAAATACTCCAAAAAAGGTAATTATTTGCGACGTTGCTAACTTTTAAAATGAATGCTCTAAATGATATTTCTATTTCAAATAATATTGTCCCACTTGATACAATCTCAGTTTGTATTTTACCTCGTTGGTCTAGTGCTTGCAAGCGCTACTGCTGAGCATGATGTCCTGACTTCGACTCCAAGGTCGGGCAAAGTGTTATTGGGTTTATTTTACAGAAATTTCTCAGTAGCAGCCAAGAGTCTGGATTTGTGCCCGGTTGATGGCAATAGGCTCGCCCCCTATTACATGGGACTGTAACATAGCGTGCGAAATGTGGGTGTACACCTTTGCCAGCCTTTCGGGGATTTCTAGGCGTGATATCTGCTACGTCATGACGTCAGTGCTACGCCGTAGTCATCCCAGAGCTACGCGAGGGGAAGATGGACGCCAGACCTAATAGAGCGATCTTTTCGAGTACACGTGCACCGAATGTTAATTGACTATTTGACTTAAATATATAAGTGATTATAAACCTCGCGAGTTGTCTCATTTCTGGACTCTAACAATGTTATATTTTGTATTTAAAATCATTTGCACGTTTATACTGACGTAAGTTACTGCCCACACCTTTAATAATATTCCCGTGACGGTATTTATTATTTCCACAAAGGCTCGCTTGCAACACCAATTACGCGAAAATGTGTATATTTAGAGGGAAAATTACGTAACAGCGGACTTGGTTTAAATACAGTTGTTAGAAGAAAAATAAAACTGAAAATAAATTCTTGACTTCCTCACTACATAACATATCATTACGCTGGTTTTCCCCGAAGGGTAAGGCAGAGGTGGACCATATGATTCTACACAACCAAACGAGTATAAAAACATCTACAGGTTATCTATGTTAAACATAACAACCGGTGTGCCTCAAGGATCAATTTTAGGCCCTTTGTTATTCATATTATTCACTAATGAGTGACCTAATCAATTTCATATTTAAACTTTGTCCGGACAAACTTGTGGTTTTTGTGGCCGACATAAATGTCATATTACACCCACACATTTTGCCAGTTATGTTTCTAGCGCCAAGGTAGCCCGCGAAATTCAAATTTTCTTCCGTTTTTTTGCAAGTTCTAGGTCAGTGCCAGGTTGTATGTTAATTAAAATATGATTAGCGACCGGTACAAATATGATTTTGTAGATTTATTATCATAAAAATCATCAATACAACTTTCTAAGTTCATATATGCAAATATCAAAAAACGTAAGAACATTTTAATTTCGCGGGCTCACCTTACAATTCCGCCTTAAGGGGCGACCCTATTACTTCCTTACTAATCATTACAACGGCCCACTCCCTCTCACCGAGAGGAGGCCTGTGTCCCAGCAGTGGGAACATTAATAGGCTGATGATGATGATGATGATGATGATGAATCATTACAAATGTGAAAGATCTATTTCTTGTAATTAGTGACTAACCAGGATAATTATGAGAGTTTTTAAGCCGCCGCTCACTATATTTTTTTGAAGCAAGTGATAATGAAAATGAATGAAGAGCAATATGAAAGTTGCTGAAAATATTTGTTATGTAGTATATATAAGTACGTGCCACAGCTACTATTTAGACAGAATGAATTTGGATATTTTGGAAGACAAATAGACCATATTGTGTTGAATTAAGTCATGATTTACACAAAGTAAAGCACTTGTCAGCGTTTGAACTTACGACCTCAACTCGGTAAGTCGGGGTCGTTACCACTTCTACTTATTTCATCACCACTGCTCTCAAAACGGTGAAGCAAAACATCGTGAGAAAACCAGCATGTTCTAGACCCAAAAATTTTAAGACATGTGACATCTACCAACCCGCACTGGGCCCGCGTGGTAGATTACGGCCCACTCCCTCTTACAGAGAGAAAGCCTGTGTCCCAACAGTGGGAACATTATAGGCTGATTATGCTAAGTCATGAGTCAAGGTGGCCACCCAATCACAAAAATACCTCAATATAGTAAAAGTTTTTATAAATTTCTAAATAGAATCGGTATCGTATAGATGTTCTGTGCAAAGTTTTTTTTTCTTATTTCCTGTGTCTCTTGACACCCACGCTATCCGCTCATGAATGAACAAAACATTAAATGCGACAGTGGCATTACGTCACTAGGAAAAACAGTAAACTGACAAACTTGCTTATGCATGTCAAGGCGACGCCACTTGCAAAGGGAAGATGTCAATCTTCTGTCAAATTCAGTACATTCCACTTCAGTCCTCTTTTTCGCCACACGCATAATATAAATTTGTCACTTTTCAATGAATATTCTATTTAATTTTTCTGTGCCAACTGTTCGCATTATTACCAGTACCTACCTGACTATGTAGTTGAAAAAACTGAAAATAAAAGAAAGTTTTGAAAAGTCACTGTCAAAAATACAGCGGAGAGATATGTGGCGTAAAAAATAAAAATATGTGGTCTTCGAAAAAAAATGCTCTACATCACAGCTGGCATCTACGTCGTATACAAATAGTAGGTAGGTATACATGTATGTTTCCTTTCCTTATCTACTTTTTACATTCCGTATCCCTTACTAATGCAACAACCAGAGAACTACTCCATTGTAATGGCGGAGTACACGAACATTATACACAGTTTGTGTTCTCCAGTACACAGAGAACACAGAGTACACAGGTTGGTCTGAAAGCTAATGTACTGCTAGCGTAAATATCTGTGTGTTTGTCTTACAAATTGTGCTCTGCTCTTGAGTGACTTGAAATAATACAATTCTTGTAGCTTGTGGTTTCTGAGAACGATGTATCTATGTTGTTTAGTTTTCCTATTTCCTAGTAGCAACATATTGGTTTTATAATAAAAAGTTGAATTTATGGTTTGTTTATCAAAATGTTGGTGAATCGGTTATTTTTAACCCCTGCCGCAAAAAGAGGGGTGTTATAAGTTAGAGCGCTATGTGTCTGTCTGTGGCACCCGATTTGAATGCGGTTTTTTTTATTTGAAAGCAGGATTTCTAGCGATGGTTTTTAGACATAGTTTATCAAAATCGGTTCAGTCGTTTGAAGATTATCTGCTCTTTTCTTGTTGATGAATGGATGTGAGCGTCTTTCACTGATCTGATGGATTTGAAATTACGTATTCTGTTACTTTAATGATATTAGAAGAACATAGTAACGTTGAACTGATGCTGCAGCATCACCTGGAATTTGCAGGATACCCAACTCCCTTACCAACATACAGCACAGTTGGCATATTTGGACTCATTAGAATGGTCTTAATGAATAGGTTATAGATAAATGATGAACAGGGTCTGGTGATGGAGTAGGAAAGAGAAATGCTAAAAGCTTCAATATTTACTCTACCTAAGACGCGGGACATACACAAGTGGCGCGGGGCGCGGTCGTGGCGACGCCAATGGTGTGGCGCGGATGTTATGCCGTTTGTTTTATATTTTATACAAAATGTATAGGAACGACGCGCGACGGCGCAGAACATACACACAACGCTCGCGCCGCACTGTCGCCTCGCCCGCACCCCTCGCCTCTTGTGTATGTCCTGCGCCTTAATGAACGGGACGGCTGATAATTTTATCTCGTCGTTCAGCTGTTTTACATAACGTAGTTGTTTTGTAAAACGGCTAGTGGTTATGTAAAACAGCGGATTCTACAAGCCATCTGCGACATCTACATAGTGTCGGCCGATAAGTGTTGGGATCTCAAGTTTGGAGTATTACAAATGGAACAAGATGTTTTACTAACCTTGTGAGTAGAGCGAGTTGAGCAACACGCCTGCAGAAAATTAAGTCGTGAAATCGGTGCAAAAATTCGGGTTTTATGAGTTTCTGACACCATGTAGGTATTATGCGTAAAAAATTATTATAAGAAGGCCGTAGTTCCATCCGATTTCGACCTGAATTGTTGCTGGGATTTATAAAAAAGCATTGCCACACTATTTGAACGACTTGTACGAGTTCGTAAGCACTACTCACGAAGCATATTATAACTCGTATCTAATGATTTGCCAGCTAACGAAGATAGTTCCCAATCCAGGTATAGATTATGTCAGATACTTAGTCTAATTTAATCCAGCCGTAAGCCTGTCACCACAGGAATACATTAAATACTAACAAGCAGATGAAATTATCTCATTAATTCTATTACTCTCAAGATCTAGGAGGATCTGTGGATTATTATTAATATACACCGTGTTATTTTAGTCGTCTTACAAAAGCCGCCCACTTCATGTATCCAATCACTACTACACATCCATTAAAATAAAAACGTTTTCCATAAAAAAAAAAAAACAATTGACTACCAAAATTAAAGACTTTGTAGTGTCTTTTTGGAAGTCGGTTGTTTTTTTTTTTATGGAAAACGTTTTTATTTTAATGGATGACAGTGATTGGATACATGAAGTGGGCGGCTTTTGTAAGACGACTAAAATAACACGGTGTATACGACGGTAAAGGAAGCAATAAAACTGTCTATATCTACCTGTGTACGGTATTTACACGTAGGATAAGTTAGTAGACAGTTTCGTAGGCCTATTCAGGAATCACGTTTGAAAAACCGAGAGCGTAAACATCTACAAGGTCAGTGAGCAACTGAAGCTTCGTTTTCGGCGTTAAATCAGTTGAAGCTTCGGCCAAGCCGAAAATCTGATGTTCGTGAATTGTCGCGCGTCTTTCGGTCTACTACAATATCAGGTAAATCAATACAACATTTCGGCCACATCGGCAAAAAATTATGATTCCGCCATATTTTCGTTTTCGGCCATAAACCAGCTGAAGCTTCCGCCAAGCCGAAGATCAGATGTTCGTGAATTTTCGCGCGTCATTCGGCCTACTACAATATCAGGTTCATCAATACAACATTCTTGTTGAATATAAACATGAAAAGTAGGTACCTATCCTCTAATGGAATTATTATGTCTTATTTCTTTTAAAGCTTATATTTTTACTCTTTCTCTTGCTAGGTGTAAAAAAAAACAAACAAGATTTCAGTGTACAGCGGAAATATTTATATTTTTATATGTCTCAATCCTTTTCGTTTTCGGCTTAATCAGTCGAAAATAAGACTAAAGCGAAAGCTTTTTTTTCATTTTCGTTTTCTGCTGAAAACCCTTTTTCGGTCGGACACAATTCAAATTAAATTAGCTAACGAAACTCCGCAAAAGCGAACGTCATTAGATCATCGTCTGCTCCCTTTTTCAAACTATGTTGGGGTCAGCTTTTAGTCTAACTAGATGCAGCTGAATACCAGTATCTTACAGGGACCTACAGGGTATTGTGACTTTTTTTTTTCCATGGGGATTTCCTCATGGATACCCTCCGTCTTGGGAAGTACCAGTTATGTCGGACTCCTACCGACTAAAACCCCACTGTTCCTACTACTACCATGAGTCGGGGGTCCGAGAGATACTACATTCTCCGCATCCCCGAACCACAACCCAGACGACTTCAACATCATAAGATACGCAGTTTATTTTATTGCGATATTGTCGTCCTCACCACTAGGGAAGAGTCCTCGCTCGCTTTCTAAGGCCCGGACTCCATCAAAGCTGAAATGTGCGGAGATATCCGAACCGGAGACGAGAAGAGATGTTTTTCAGCTAGGGTGTATCCATCGAATCTATTCGGAGATGCGTACTGGCTAGTCTGGAGCGGAGATGTGTGCTGGCTAAAGCGGAACTGAGCTATGTGCGGTGAGCGATGGATGTTAACGAATTTACAGCGCAACTCACTGCACGCCGCCGATCATAATTATGTCTTCTCGTCTCCGCTGCGCGCCGTCCGTCGCCAGCTTGCGAGGCACAGCTCACATCTCCGCTTCGAGCGTGCCATACAAATATGATACAACTCCACTCAGTGGTATCCACTGCAGCCGAGTGGGACGTGCAGATGTGTGAATAATGAAATTCTATTGGTTTTGTAAAACACATCTTCTCTCCTCTCGTCTTGTCTCCGCTTTGGTGGAATCCGGGCCTAAATGGGAAGAGTAGTCTACCCTGCAATGTGACAGGTATAGACTAGTATTATTGTTTATATAACAGAGATGTGAATAGAGCTATTATTAAATAAACACACAATGCAAACGGATCACGTGTTTGTGGTGAGCTCGACATCGATGGAGTGTTTACATTGCATCTTGATGAACACTTCGGCCCAAACTGAGTGGAACTGGCTGAATATAAACATTGGTGTTTAATTTGACGTTTATTTAGTCATTTTGTTTGTGATGTTATTTTGGTGTTTGAGTTTATTTTTCAAACGAGAGTAATCAATCAATTTATTTAGCCTTTGCCCAACTATGTTTGGGTCGGCTTCGAGTCTAACCGGATGTAGCTGAATACCAGTATTTTACATGGAGTGACTGCCTAAGTGACCTCCACAACCCAGTTACTGGGTAACACGATACCCTAGGTAAGATTGGGTTGTTAAACTTTTGGGCTTCTGACTAGCCGTAAAGATCGACGAATAACAACCGAGACCAACAACTTAACGTTCTTTCCTAGGCACGGCGGGGTCTCGGGATGTAATGGATGGTCACCCATCCACCAACCGGCCTCAGAAAGCGTAACTTAACCTTCGATCGACCCGTGCGGCTATTATGATTAAATCACGAGCCCCTCTATTGAATTCAATAGAAAAAATATATACAGCCCGCATCTTGGATTTACATTTTGACGTCACTATCAGTTTTAGCACCCTCAAAAACCTTGAACACGATACCGATGCTGAAAAATTTTAAAATTTTCACAGTCGCCGTCTTGGATTTACATTTTGACTTCACGTTCTGCTTTACTACCCTTGAAAACTATGAAAACGACACGCATGATGAAAAATATGAAAATTTTCGCATTCACACTTTCTCTTTCTCTCTCTATATATAATGAGAAGAAGACAGTTGCAATTAGTATGAACGCTTTTTGCGCTTTTGTCGCGTGACTATTTCTGATAGTTTACTCCTACGGCAAGCCACGTTAAAGAACTTTGTTCCAATAATTTATTAGCACTTCTGCCCAACCCTTTGAAAGAATACAGACGTAATGTTATAAGAACAAAATCTCATTTCCGCAACTTTTTCGCGGAACTGTCTTTTCGCGCAAGTATTCTAGATCCTTATTATAGCATCCTACTGGTGTTCTAGTTACTGGATAACACGGATAGAATTAATAAATTCGGTCCAGTAATTTTTAGTTTATTCATTACAAACATCAAACAAAAATACAAATCTTTTATCTTCAAAATATTAGTGTAGGTAATGCAAATATTAGAGTAAAACCACGGAATCGCTGTATCCTTTGTGAGCATAAGCTTTCAGCGTTGAGATCTGACATGCACGAATGACATGCAAGCAGCCAGCCATGCGTGAAGACTCGGCTTCTACCTACCCTAACTGTGTTCGTCTGACGTGTGTTAACTGTAAACTGAGAACTAAAACATTGCTGGATATTGAAAAGATAATAATCCGCTTAACTAGTGTTTTTTTTTGTCACACAAGAAACTTAACACATAAAATCTATAACTAAGAGATGATGTATCATACCTTCCTATGATACATCATCCATCATTTATAGCAATTTACACGTCATTTCTGGTTATTTCCGGTTTCTGAAAGGTTGATTAAGTATGTTTTCAGTTAATGTGTTCTCAAATGTCCATGGCTGGGGCCTCCCCCAAGCACCGCCACTTCGATCGGTTCTGTGCTTCCCGCATACACCGGATTCCTGCGGCCTTCACAAGGTCAGAGATCCATGTTGTGGAAGGCCTTCCAACGCTACGTCTTTCGGCCCATCGCCCATCTGTTCTGCGCGCAATGTGCCCTGTCCATTGCCACTTAAGTTTGACAATCACAGGTGAACCAAGGTTCCATATACCTGAGGGCGATTCCAGTATTTTTAAGAACGTTCGCTTTGTAATCTCAGTCTCAATCTGTCAAAAACAGCTCAGTCTAGTTTGCCTACATTTTTGACAAGTTTTTTTTTGACAGCCACAACCCAGTTACTGGATAACACGGTACCCCTTGGTACCGTGTTGGAGGTCTGACTTTCTGAACTTTTTTTCTGTCTTCTTTCTGACTCTTTCTGAATTGGCCTTCTGATAATTTAATTATACTAATGTTTTATACCATTCAACAGTAGCCATGATAGACCGAATTTCTATGAAATAAATATTTATTATTGGCAAATTCAATACGCAGAGTACACTCACTGAGCAAACTGCTAGATAAAATAAATATTTACTTTACGAAATTTTAAAATGTGTAGTGGACTATGTCTATAGGAGTTTATATTGAAAGTGTTAAAAATAATAAAAAAGCACGTTGAATATTTTTTAAGTATTTCTTGAACTATTTGGAATTTTCGAGCACCTGCTGTGTAACGTGGGCAGTGGCTTTAAACTTATAAAATAATATACGTAGGTACATAAATTCATGTCGTTTTCCCCCAGGGGTTTTAAGAGGTTCTGAATGCCACATGCTACCACTTTAACACGTCTTTTTGGCTGCGTACCCAGAGCATTTTCCTTACACAAAAACTGTAGCTTTTTCTTTGCGTTTTCAACTTATGTAAATACTTATACGTTTTCTTTGTCAAATGCTTAATTTATATAAAATAATTGAAATAAGAACAGGACTCAATTTTACGCCTTTAGCAGAGATTCGATTTTACAGCAATCCAAACCAACTTGACTTTGTACAGGATTAACAAAATGATTAAGAAATAACATTGATTTACAGCACTGATTATCTCAAATACAACACCCAAAACTTAATTTCTAAATCCACACAGAAATACAGACATACCCTTTGTACTTAATTCGGCAAAATTCGCGTTAATTATCCGAATTGCGATCCCCTCCAAGTCCCGGCGGCGCCATGAATTCGGTAATGGTTGGTTGTGAGCCGTCGAATTGACGGCGTGCATGTCATTAATTTGCGTGCAAATTTAAATTGCGAACCACTTGTGTTGTCGAATGTACTTTGAAAAGTTGTCACTTTATTTTTTCTTTTTTCGTTAAAGTTTGTTGTTTACTTTTATTTAAATATAAATTAATCTTTTTAAAGCTGTTTACGTAGATAATATAATTTTCTATTTCTACGAACCTATAGACTCACTTCGTTTGGATAATTTGAAACAAAGATAATGCAATCTATTTCATTGGCTAGACTACATTCTTAAAAAATAAAGCTAAATCAAAACACACCAGCACATCAAAATAATATTTAAACAAATCGGTACAATCGCGGCCAAAACGGGCCCCAATTTAAATAAATTACGCCACTTATCCCATCATCAGAACCGTTGATAAATTATAAAACAAATGACAGATAAAATTAGAAAAACAATATTACCCACAAAAAAAAACACTATCAATGAAAGAAATATTTTTTCAGTGTGGCAATAAATTCTTTTGAACAAAAAGGAGAACAATAATAACGTGTACGTCTCGATCTAAATGGGGACCAAAAGATGATATACGTTTGTTAATAAAAGCATTAAGAAAAAAATAGCACTTCTTTTTTCTAGCCGTCAAAATCTGTCGTGGGAAACATGCCAAGATTTTATGCTCGGGAGCTAGGACGGTAAAAATGTGTTGGATTTAATAAACTTTTTGAATATATTTATGACTGCTTTTAGTTTTATTTATGCTTAAAAAGAAGCTTTCTTTTGAAGTTTTAGGTAATTTAGTCGTGCATTACTGCTGGTTTTTAATAAAATGTTTTTCTTAGTTATTGTAGTCGGTGTTAGATACGTGTTCACTGTTTTATGTTTCGGTAAATATAAAAATAAATAGTAGATGCTCAACTGTCCGAAAGACTGATGCAGCTCGATAACAATTAAAATTTAATTGTGTCTCATTAGTAACAGTCAAGCGGATGAAGTTGAAGTTATAACTTGACGTAGTAGATTTAAAATAAATAGTCAGAGAGTCGCGCCATTTAAAAAAAGTTAACTTCGAATTTGTAAATAATTTCATCGCAAAATATAGATACACAATTTCACGCCTATTTTTCATTTTCCATGGGAGTAAGCAGAAATTATAGAACGTCGATCTTTACATATTCCCTTTGATTGGTTATGCTAAATATGTAAGATACTATCTTTCTATCTGAGGAGCTCGTGGCTAAGTAATAACAAGCAGCACGGGTCGATCCTGCCGGGGTTGGTCAGTGGATGTATGACTATCTTTACATACCGAGACTCCTCCGTGCCTCGGAAAGCACGTTAAGCCGTTGCTCCCGGCTGTCATTCGTGGATTTTTGACAGTCGTTACGAGTCGTCAGAAGCCCGAAAGTCTGACACCAGTCTTACCATGGGGTATCGTATTACTTAGTTACTGGGTTGTGGAGGTCAGATAGGCAGTCGCTTCATGTAAAATACTGGTATTCAGCTGCATCCGGTTAATTTGGATGCCGACCCCAAGATAGTTGGGAAAAGGCTAGGAAGATTGACTATCTATCTATCTCAATAAATAGCTTTTAACCCCCTTACTAATAAACGTTGTATATCACCTGTATAGTTACACAACGCTTTGTCTTCTTCTTTCGAATGTCAAATTACTGACGACTGAAAGAGAGAAATCGGTGTGTAACTATACAGGCGATATATGTACAACGTTTATTAGTAAAGGGGTAAGTCTTTTAAAATTATATTAAAGAAGTTACTACTTAACTATACAAGCTCTCTCTACATACATTATTTACGTAAAGGAATTCTCGTGACATTTTATACAAGAATCTCGGAAGCCTGAATATAATTTATTGTGTCCGGGTACAAAGGACTCACCAGCTCAGTGCACAACGTTCGTACCTAATCTATTTCTCCACTGAATCTTGAGTAAGCCCAGGTACGCACGGGCAATTTTTTAACGCGACGATTATTTATCGCGCACTAGATTTTCAACCCTCGGTGTTGAACCGAGCATTGAGAATTTAACGTAGTGCATCCCAGCGCTTCCGACAAACACGCTGTTGGATTTTCAACCCTCGGTGCTAAGCAGTGCGTTGGAAATCCAGTGCGAGATAAAAAATCGCCCGTGGGTACGAGGGCTCTAAGCTTCTTATATTAGCATAGAAATGTTTTGTCCTAGATTCAAAGGTAATTTCCCGCCTCATTGGTACAACGGCACGCGCCGTCTGACGCCAAGGTTCTAGATTTGATCCTTTATCAATAATAAAACTAATTTGTTTTTTCCATACTCATCCATACTAATATTATAAATACGAAAGTAACTCTATCTTACGTTTTTAGTTAACGCTTTAATGGTTGAACGGATTGACGATGAAATTTTGAACACAGGTAGAACTGGGTACCTTGAATACTTTTTATCCCGGTAGTACGTTCCCGTGAGATATACAGGGTTATTTGTAAAACACCAGCAACCTCTTAAGGGGTCATTATACTCATCATTATGAACAACTTTTACTATGGGAGCAACCTGAAATCGCGAAAAAAAAATCTGTTGTTCCCTACATTAGTAACCCCATAGTAATAGTTGTTCATAATGGCGAGTATCATGACCCCTTAAGAGGTTGCTGGTGTTTTACAAAATATAACCCTGTATTTCGACTTCTGGTGAATAGTTTTTTTTTTTTTTTTGTGTATTTTAATATGAGTAAGAAACGGGTTTCGTAAGTTAAATATGTGTTACTGCAGTAAGTTCACTAGGTCACTTAACGCGTGACTAAGTCATGACTTAACGCGTGACTAAGTCATGAATAAGGCAACCGATCGCGTATGCCGAAAATATGCGCATAGACATATTATGTGCATATTTAGCGCGTCCATGCAAATTCTGACACAAAAGTGAGAAAGCCTAAACTGAGTGTATTCTGGTGATCCCGGAGCACCTACGCATACGCTATGTCGCTCAGAGTCATTAAAAATGCATTGAATAACATGAAACTCCAGCAATTTCTTTATTTTTCTTGAAGAAATAAGTCATAGAACCCGTCCATGATGACGATACTAATTTCGACTAAATAAATCTTACTCACGGTATGATATTCTGATGAAATTTCTAAGGTATCTAAGGACAAATAGTTTGGGCACTTTGCCAACACGAAAATGTGAAACAATGAATCTCCTCCCAACACTTTGACTTCAAGAAACACAGCAATATTATCCTACATAGCCTCATAGCCTCCTTAAATTAACATAGAAACGCTTCGTCCTAAATCACAATGTAATCTATCTGACGTAACAAAACCGTCCGAAATAGTGCTGCTCCTTAAATTTTATGATGTGTAGACAATTGCAGAACCGGCGCAATAAAAGCCACGGCAGATGCTACTGGCTGTAAATACGCAGAGAAATCTAGGATGCCAGTTAAATGCGTCGAAATTTGCCAATCTGGATCTAATTCATAGCTTGACATTCTGCTGGTAAGCGAATGGTGTTGAGGGCGAATTTGACTGCGAGATTCCAATTTAACTTATCGAAGTCCGTCTAGTCTTGAACTTCGAGAATATGTAATAATACCAGATTAACTTTTTAGAACAAGAAAGTAATCTATACTATAATAAGAAGAGGTAAAATTTGTGATTTGTATGTAGGGGTAATCCTCGGAATTATTGATCCGACTCCGTTTTTTTACAAATGGGATTTTACGGTACTGCCAAGTGTCATAGTAATATTTTATGTTAAAAAAGAAATTTCACGCGGATCAAGTCGCAGCCAGGAGCTAGTGTCTTATACAAAATCTCTTCCCATTTTTTGAACTCGGTTATAAAAGTAGGAGAAAAGATCATGTTTCTTTGTTGCTATTGTTGATTGGGATTTGCTAACAGACATAATGCAATACGATATTTTCCGATATGAACATTTTTAATCCGGGAAATTATGATCTAACACATTGCCAATAAAATGGTCATCATTATCCAACCACTTGATTAATAAAGTCATTACGGGTAATCAGAAGCCTAAAAGTCTGACAACCAGTCTTACCAAGGGATATGGTGTTACTCTGTTACTGGGTTGTGGAGGTCAGATAGGCAGTCATACCATGTAAAATAAAGGTATTCAGTTACATCCGGTTAGACTGGAAGCCCACAGAGTCTAGGCAGATTGTATCGATTAATAAAACGGTAAAGAAAAGCAGTTCAAAACGTGTTTATAAAAAATCGACTTCTAAAGCACTTTCTAGATGCCTAAGGATACCTCAGCAACTTCTACGTTACATACTTAAGGCTAACCTGTTAAACTAACAGCACTTCGAAAAGTGTTAACTAGTTTATTAAATATTTAGAAAATCTGCAGAAATTATGAGCAATTGAATAGGCAATCTAACACTAATAAACGTGTTTTGTAATTTTTTTTATATTTCATGGTAAACAATTAATTTATTCCAGTACCCAAAACTGTTAGTATTTATTTAGTGCTGCCTATTCACAAAATTCAATGAGGTTATTTCGAATTCCGTAGTAAATTCCCGACTAGAACTGTGCCCAATAAAATTCCCAATTTATTTACATGAGACGTAAAACAGTCATCGTTAAAGTTTACGTGTACTCTAGCACATTTCTTATCCCTTAGTGAAACAAGGTTTTTATGTTACGTCTATACGTTATTAAATACGGATTTATAGCTTTTTATTTCCATCAACATCATCTAAATACTTTTACGAGCAATAAAAGTAAAATGAAATGAAAATAAACAAAGATAGTCGGGCTCCTGAGCTATCCGAACATTTGTAAAAATAGTGGCGACTCGAACCAAACTCAACATCAGTTTATTGCAAGCCACAGGCGGAAAGCAACCGAGTTTCCCGCCGTGCCAAATTTGAAGAGTCGGATTCGGAATTCGAAATTGTAAACTGTATTTTTTATTTTACCTTTTTTTTCTGTGAAGTGTCAAGACGTGCTTTTTACGAAGAAGGTTTTACAAGATAGTTTTTGTTTTTTTGTGCAATAAGGATTTATTCGAAACTTTTTGGTGGTGTTGGTAGTGAATGGCAGTGCTTTTTTCAGTGAATTTGGGCTAATTTCTTGAATTAGGAGTGAAAGGAAATTGAGTTTCCATTGTGACAAGGTTTTACAAGATTGGAGGTTACTTGTACAGTAATTTTATTGCAATAACAAGTAAGTTATTATTATTATCATCAGCCGTTTGCAGAGCAAAGGCCACTTTTCCCTCCTTATCTCTAAATTCTACTGTTTGTTGCAAATCCAAAATAGTCGGGTTTGTCCAGCCATCTCCTCCTGGGCCTGCTGTGTTGCCGTTTTCTCCTATTTGGGACCTACTGTCTTGTTATTTTAGCCCATAGCTCTTTCGTAAGTAGCTCTATAAAAACTTTACTTCTGGTATCCAATTATCCTACTGAAGTTAATTAAAACCTAACAAAGGAATCTTAGATATTTGAAATTGCTTTATTTAATACTAGCAACTCGCCCCGGCTTCAAACGGGTGCAATTTGCATGTGAAGACGGTATTCTGTTCACGACACGTTGTGCACAAGTTCTGAGTACAAAGTGTACGAGGCTTGCATGAATTCAAGATAATATTTCATGAGTACCTACTATTAAGTACTTCTTTTTGTATATATTAACATAATATGCCTATGTCCATCTGGAATAATGTAGCTTTCAAACGGTGAAAGAATTTTTCAAATAGGAGCTGTGGTTCCGGTGATTATCCTCCACATATACACAAACTCACAGAATTGGCTTTCTCTCTTTAAAATAATAATAAAATTAGTTTATATAATAATAAGCTATACAAATTTGAATAACCAACAAGACCAACGGTTCTAGATTTTCTTTGAATATCTCTTTTCAAGAAATTGTTTATGCAGGTAGCATGAACAAGAAAATACATAATTGCACTGTATTCTGAGATGCCTTTAGTGTACCCGTCAGCGGATTTAGAGCTAATAGTCTGCTTTAAACCCAGTGTTTTGAACAAACAAAGAGAAAGTAAGTAAAATGTAAAAGTTTTCTGTAAATAATTAAGAGTTCTGAGATGTACCGACACAATTTTTTGAGGGATTAGGGATGTCCTTTACTAGCACAAAATTGTTGTATTTCTCATTTTTATTATGATTTTTTAAATTTAAATTTTTCTTACTGAACACAATTTTAAGACTATGGAAGCACAAAAGTCATTCATTTCTAGAGCCAATGGTTATTTTTTTTTAATAATTATTAGTTTTACCGATGCAGCGTGTCGTAAATATTTTGTAAGATGATGTATTATCATAACTTATTTAAATGGTACATAAATACATAGAACAAAAGTTATTGAGTTCTATTACAACCACCAAAAATAGTTGTTGTAATAGAACATAAAGTGACATTTCGGGTGATTATAAAACAATAACCCCCTTACTAATAAACTTATATAGCCTGTATAGTTACACACCGATTTCTCTCTTTCAGTCGTCAGTAATTTGACATTCGAAAGAAGAAGACAAAGCGTTGTGTAACTATACAGGCGATATACAACGTTTATTAGTAAGGGGGTTAGTATCTCAATTACCTTCCGTGACATTTAAAACATAGGTTTTATGGGTGAATACTAGAATATAATGCATATCCCTAGGAAAATTTTGTGTCGGTGCTTCTACCAAACATCCTGCATATTGTGAAATGCAATGTATAACGAGGCCCTTGTTATTATAACAAGCGCCCGAGGCGCGCGTCTTGTACGCTGAATTTTGGGCGTTCAATAAAATTTTATGAATTTCAAATTGTAACGAATTACATCAAGCGCTGTCGTACAAGGGCGTAATTGTTGTAATTCGTTATATAGAAATTAATAATTGACTAGCCAGCACACTCATAACATTGTTTAAAAGTCGCAATAACAATAATGTCTTATCTAAGTCTGCCATAACAATAATGTTAACAGCATTGTTGTGTGTCGCCAGTTAGAGGTAAGATAGCCAGTTCCTCTGTGGTTGAGGACACCGGGTAAAGCTCGCTTCCACCTTCGGCCTGATCATCACTTACCATCGCGTGAGATGAAGGTCAAGAGTTTCCCAGTGAGTCAAGAGGAGGACAAAAAATTTTTGTAAGTTAGCTGTCTGTATTCCATGCGAATCGCTTCAAGAAAACCTATATTTATTAAATTTCGATTCGACCAGATTTGGGTGAGTCACCTTTTTTTTTTTTTTTTGGGTGGGAAATCATCCAATGACTTCTCCCGCTCTGGGCGGAGCGGAAGGGCGTGTCAGACTTTTACTGACTAAAACCCACCCGTGTTCCTTCCCTTGCCATGCCAGGGGCCACGGTTTCCCCTTGGGACTACCCGCAACCCCGGCAGGTGGGTGAGTCACCTATAAGCCACAAATCCAGACTCCGGACTGGTAGGTACTGAGAAATGCACGAATCCAGATTATCCAGACTCCAGACTGGTACTAAGAAATTCCAGATAGAAAACCCTAGTAACACTTTGCACGATCCGGGAATCAAACCTAGTACCCCATGGTCAGCAGTAGCGCTAGCGACCACTAGACCAACGAGGCTGTCTTCTAATTCTAATGATTTAATTCAATTTTAATGTAATGATGACCCACAATTTTACAAACCATAATTTTGTACGCCGGAAACGGTAGAATATTATGATCGTAATACATAATGCACATAACAACTTTGTACAATATTCTGACAAATAAATGCTTTCTATTCTTCTGTAATTGAAATGGTTTAAGTTTTAGCTTCTTTGGACGTTCTTCATACATAGCTACAATCACAAGGTAAAATATAAATCATGTTATTTATCAGTGCCATTTTTAGAATGAGCGATGAGAAGCATCATAATATGCAATTATAACCGACGCTCATTTGTTGGCCTTCACTGTCTCATATTGCACGCACCCGGCACCCATTCATAATAAAAGACAATCGTTTGTGTGTCGTGCCGTCAGTCGGCGACAGAGAGCGCTGTCGTGTCATGTCGGGCATGAAATGCACGACATAGATATATGACGCGCCAAGTGGCCGGTGACTGACGTTTTCTTCATACATCTCGAGTTTCTTTGTAAAGGGTGGTCAAATGAATTGGAAACTAAAAATTGTTTTCTCATAATTTTTTCTTTTTATTAATAATTGGCTCTCTTTGGATATCATACACTGGCTCAAGTGTTACTGATAAAAATGAACAACTAAGATAAAATTTTCGTTTGAAAAACTCTTTCTTTTTTTTTTATAATTATTTATTTGTGTTAAAAAGGTTCACTGTCCAGGCTCCAGATTGGGAATGATCCATAAGTCCTGTTATGTTTTTATTAAAAGTGTTTTTTTTTGTCAAGTACGCATTAAATAAGAGATTTTCTTCTCACGTCCTCAGTGTCAGATGGCTTTGAAATTGTACTGGCGAACAGACCACATACGGTCTGTGGACTGGTATGGAACTACTCTCTACAGACCGACGTGTGGTCTGTGGACAGTGAACCTGCTGAAAATGAGTTGAAATTATTTTTTCATTTGATAGAAGAAGCTTGCGTGGTGGTCTCATAATAACATGTCATAATTTTTTTTTGTTTGTATTACTGATACATTCCACCAACACATGCTGTGCATCCTCGGTTTTACCAGTAAGTAGGTATTAACAGTAAAAAACTGAACGGAAATTTAATCATTGTAAATAAACAAACTAGCTGCGCCCCGCGGTTTCATCTGTATTAGTATCGATCCCGTGGGAATATCGGAATAAAAGATATCCTACGTCCTTTTTTAGGTCATGGTCTACCTATCTGCCAAATTTCATACAAATCCGTTCGGCCGTTTAAGCGTGAAAGAGTTACAAACAAACAAACGCACTTTCGCATTTATAATATTATTAGGATTAGGATATACATAGTTAGGATTATGTGGGCTATTTGTTACTACTCAGAATATTTTAATAGGGTTCAGTGTTCTCTACTCATAGGATGCCAACGCTGCCAACAACGATGACAAAAGTCATCGTTAATGTCTGTCACATCGCAAGGTTTTATCTCCGTGACATTAACAGACAGCTAGTCAGATCAATCACAGACATCTTACAAAATTATTAAAATAACTAGTGCCAGAGTGTGACTAACAAATTAACCAGTTTTTTATACAATTTTTAACGATCTTCGAAAAAGGAGGAGGTACGTCTGGTAGTATCTATTTTTTTTAATTGTGATATTTTCGTTAATTGTGGAAAAATTTTGAAAATTATTGTTTATTTATTTTGGTAGAGGAAGTTTGCATGGTGGTTCCATTTTTACCCTTATTTTGTTTAGTTTTTGAGTTAGCTTCAATAATACGTGTTTTTACCACTTAATCAATAATAACTGCCTTGCTGTTACCTACTGTTATTTATATAGCAGATAGAAGGTAGGTTAAGGCCACGTGTTTCTATCACAGAGTGAATTTAATATTTTTATTAAGTAAAGCATTTATTGCAGGCAAAACAACTCTCGCATATATTCTTCCATACTCCGCGATCTTAGTAAGGCCATATCACACAGGCGTGTTTCCAGTGAAGCGATCGTTTGACGACCTCGCTGAGTGTGCGTAGTGCGTAGCGAGCACGCCACGTGTGCGCAACGAGTTTGCCTCGTTTGACCTGAGTGCACAAGAGAAAGCGAGACAAGCGAGTGTACAATACATATTGTGAAAACGTGACAAAGACGTCGCGTGGTCGCGGCTAACTCGCGTCGCACCCGCGGATAGTACATTCACAAATCGCTTCCCTAGAAAAACATAACATCGCGCGCTGTTTCCCCGAAGGGTTGGGCAAAGGTGTACCTGTCAGGTACACCCACATTTCACCAGTTATGTTTTTAAGTCCCATGTAAAAGGGGGCGAGCCAATTGTTATCAACCGGGCACAAATCCAGACTCCGGGCTGTTACTGTGAAATTTCTGATAGAAAAACCCAATAACACATTGCCCGACCCGGGAATTGAACCCAGGACCTCATGGTGAGCAGTAGCGCTAGCGACCACTGGACCAAAGAGGCAGTTACTTCGCTAGAAACATACTGGCAAAACGCCAGTGTGATAACGCTCTTAGCAAAACATTTCGCTCCCCATTCCGACTGGCCCTTCACCTAATGAGACATACGAAATAAGGGAATATACGCAGTCTCCCATCTTCAGCTAAGAAATGCACCCTAATTCACGGAAGACCCTTTTTGATAGTATTTATTTACTTATAGCTCCGGGATATTGCTTCATGGGTATAGCAGCTAAATGGCGTAAAAGTGGGTGGTAATTTTTGTATGTATGCACTTAGAAAGCAATCAGAGGGTTTAAAAAGTGATGCGCTAAGGTCGCCCGTGAATATCATAAGCATACAAGCGCATAATAAGCTGGCAGTATCATCACAACGGTAATGTTTTCCTAATGTTAGTCTTATATTTTTTTTTTATAATCGTGAATTTATGTTTATTTATTTGTTCTAATATTTTGGTATATATATATATATATATATATATATATATATAGTTTTAATAGGTAGGTTTTAATGTACCACAATTTTCGATATTGCACCTACCACTGTTTGTCTCTGCTTCACCCAAAGGTTGACTGGTAGAAAATGCCCATCGCATTAAGTCCACCTCTGTACATTTGTGTGCTTGAAGTGTTATAAATAAATAAATACCAAATTTTCTTATGGTTTTTGCAATTCGCGACCATAAACAATTAGTATTTAAAGAATTATAATGATTCATTGATAATGTCTCTCTAAGTTAGACTTTTGTTCCATTGAACGAGTTTATGAAATCATGGCGTTTGAGAACTTTTTTAAATAACTGAAAATAATTGAATTATCACAAAATTTAAATACCCTACATCAATTTCATATCGAAGTTATTATTTACCTACCTAATTTTGAATAAAAACCACACAATTTATAACAAACTTCAGAAACAGCAAAATATTCATCAGATTATGAAGCCGTCAAACACAAACTCTTTGATATTAATATACGAAGAATTAAAACTTCCCGACCACCGGATGGTACGGAAACTTCTAAGAAAGTCTATTAAAATTTGTATGTCAAGAACATCTTTCTTGGTATTTTCCGAGAACGTAAGATGAGTCGCATCTTATGAGATACCTGTGGCGTTTGTGGAGATCTGAAAGAAAAACGTATATTTTTTATTATTTTGAATAAAAATTATAATATAAATAAAATTATAATTTTGAATAGAGAACGTGACATGAGTCGCATCTTATGAGATACCTGTGGCGTTTGTGAAGATCTGAGAGAAAAAAGTATAATTAGGTACTTTAATTTTGAATACTTATAAATATATGTATGTATAATCTAAATAAAATTATAATTTTGAATACAGAACATGAGATGAGTCGCATCTTATGAGATACCTGTGGCGTTTGTGAAGATCTGAGAGAAAAAAGTATAATTACTATAACTTTGAATTAATTAAAATATATATAAAATTATAATTTTAAATAGGTCGTTTCGCTACGGTTAGTAGGTATAAGAGTTCTTATATCATGCGGATGAATCACTGTCATTACCAATTGACAGACCATGCACGGGTGGCCCAGAGGTAACGGTACCGACTTAGTGTAGTGGCACACCTGCGGAACGTTCGGCGCGGAAAGTTCCATCGCGTCATGTGACGCTTGCATTTCTATGGACGTAACGTTCGGCTGATGTGTCATAGGTAATTTGAAAAATATTAGGAGCGTATTCAACCGAACCTTCCGCCGCGGAACGTTTGGCAGGTGTGGCGCGACCCTTACGAGTTGTATCATAGATCATTGTTCAAGTAGGCGTTTTACTTTGTGTAATTTATTTCATCACCATTGAAAACATCGTGAGGAAAGCGGCATGTTTTTGAACCAGAAATTAGAAGAGATGTGACATCTACCAACCCGCACTGGGCCCGCGTGGATTACAGCCCACTGCCTCTCACAGAGAGTAGGCCTGTGTCCCAGCAGTGAGAACAATACTGGCTGGTAATTTTTAATTATTTTTTAATTTAATTTATTTATAATAATTTAAAACTAGAGCAAAGTACTTCAAAATATGTATAATAAGAAAACAAATAATACAATAAAGGAAATGTTAGTCAGTGCCATTTGGCACGACATGTATGTGTGATGCCAGACTCTTAGTTTACGAGCGAGGGCCGACATTTAATACGGTTAAATATATTACAAGCTGCGTCCATTTAAATCTACGTACTATTGTTGTAGGTACTCTAGTCGCAGGAATATTAGTTGGGTTTGTTGGAACGGTTAACCGAATTATGTAATGTTCGTCGGAGTAGTCATAAATTATAATTTTATCGTTTCAGTTATTGTTCTCGTACCGAGATCCCTCCGTGCCTCGGAAAGTATGTTAAGCAGTTGGTCCCGATTGTCATTCCTAGATCTTTGACAGTCGTTACGGGTAGTCAGAAGCCCGAAAGTCTGACAACCAGTCTTGCCAAGCAGTATCTTGTTACCTAATAACTAGGTTGTGGAGGTCAGATAGGCAGTAGCTCCATATAAAATACTGGTATTCAGCTGCATTTGGTTAATTTTTTAAACAACAAAAAATAATACGATTTGAGCTGGAGCAGTTCCCCAAAATAAATCACAAAAAAATAACCAAATGTCAAAATGTCATCAAATCGTATTATTTTTTGTTTTATTACTTATATTTAGATATTGGAACCCATCACGTCTGTTGAGTTTCGCTAGCAAATTTTATTTGATCCTGTATATTGTCACTAGTGGCTCTCTTATTGCAACCTCGTATTATTGACATGACTCTTCTTCTATTTATCAAGGTAGTTATGCATACCATCAGTTCCCAGTAGTGAATCACTCAACATCCTGTTTCTATCACCGATTGCAATTATTACGAGTATACATCTCTTTCGACACCTTTTTCTAACACTTTAAGTTAACGTTTATCTGCACTAGCCTGGTGGTCCATTCTAGACATGCCCCGAATCGTCGAATACCGATTAATTGCCATTCCCTACGGCGAAAAGTCGAATACAGTATGACTCGACATAAAAAAAGGAATATAAAAAAAACGTTTAAATCTTAAATAATAATATAGTTTATTTATTTATTTTCTGAGGCAGGTTTGATTTATGAAAGAAGCGTAACCGAATTGATCCCAATTGTGCAGAAAAACTACTTTTTTCTGCACCACAATCTGCTCCTTTAAGACTTTATACATACCCGCTCGACCGCACCGTTATCCTTCAAACCAGTGGTTTGGTTTCGTTTATAGAACATAAATTCAATGGAAAATCACAACTTTTTTTTTTAAAGATGTACATTTAGAATCGTCACGCAATTCCTAAGGTAGGTATTTTTGCCTGTCTTAAGCCAGGAAAAGGTTGTATTGTATTTATTCATGTGTTGTGTAGGTAGGTAGGACGGGCGGCGATCGATTACGTCACTCGGGCGGGCGCATATCCATGAATTTGCGGACGGTGTCGGACAATAACCTTTTTAATATTTGTTAAAGAAAATAACGTAATTTTTTTTTACTCTGTTTTTTTTATGTTTATATTTAAGCCAACTACACATAGTTTGAGTGACAACGGTGTTTACCCTTCCATCCTGTATATTAAATTATTAATTAAAAAGCCTCACTCAAAAACTTCAACGTGACTGATTTTTGGCAAACTTTTTATATTAATGATAATAATAATACTCTTGGACACGGCTCGCATTGTCAGGAGGTTCCTCTCTCTGGAGCCCTGACCGCCGGCGCCGGTAGCTTGGACCCTGTTCCCGATACCGGTGGGCTACTATTTTTACCCGACTGCCATAGAAGGAGGGTAATGTTTTTCGAGAGTATGTATGTATGTACAGTAGCGGTCTTAAGTCGCTAGGCCATTTTTTTGAGTAATCGGCTGACGGTTCGGTTTGACTTACGACCTTCTTCTATAAGTTGTTCCACACGCACACACACTCACTTGGTTTATAACTTATAGTAGTTCATAATTTCAACCAGCAAAATGTATGACATGCTAGCTCAATGGTTACGTCCTTTGATACTTGTGTGTTTTCAGCGAGCCGACAGTTCGAATCTCTCCTGCGGATATTTTTTTTTTAAATAATTACTATTTATAGTTCACTTTTTCTTTTTAATATTTAGTTTAGTTTTTAATATTTAATATTTAGTAGTAGATTGATAATAATCATTCGTTTTTTGTTTCTTTCATTCGTCTTGTTCACATAAATAATAAAGTTTAGTAGGTAGCCCATAAAAAAACTTTACTTCGATTTTTGAGGTCTACCTACTAATCATTTTGATTTCTGTGAGTACAGATCCTGTTCGTTACGAGTATTCATATCTTATTTCATATAATATCATAATTTATATTCTCATCAGTAACACACACCGCCGCACTAACGCGAAACAACATTATACAGGGTGGCAGGGACATCGACGCGAAGCCGGTTACCATGGATTCAGTACATGGTTCTGAACCCCCCTGCGTTGAAATTTTTCGTCGGTTATTAAAAAAAAAATCAGCTGTTTCATAGAAAAGTGCAATACCTACGCGGTCAAAATGTATGGAGCAGCAGATTTTTTTTTTAATTTCCGACGAAAAATTTCAACGCAGGGGGGTTCAGAATCATGTACTGAATCCATGGTATCAGGCTTCGCGTCGATGTCCCTGACACCCCGTATTTCTGTTGCATTTAGAATAAGCGTCATAGATGTGACCTTTCTTACCATTGCATTGATAAAATTCACTTATAGTTGACATGTGCCCGTAGCTGTTTGAGTAAAGCAATGGATACGCGATCAATGAGGCTTGAGTTCGAATCCCACATAAAATGTGTGAATGTTAGACCATATTTGTATTTATAACAAAAACTTTTAGATATTTGTATTTATTTAAAGTGTATTTATGCATAATATTTATAAGAAACTAAATATTAGTTTTTGTATTATTATTACTATTTATGTGATTAAAAATCACATAAATAGTTAAATAATATTTATCTTTTCGGTGTTGAAAGGTGGAAATAAAAAAATTGTGCTATGATAACAAAAATGTTTATTCGTTTTATTCATTTATAAAATTAACAAACTTTTATGAGAATTGTGACGTCACATTCCTACCTAGATAAAAGAAGTTCTCTTGTTAACCGTTCTTAAGATTTTTTGTTAGTGGGTACCACTACCCACTTAGTCAATTCATAATAATATAACAAGGAATGGATATTCTAATACTTAATAACATAAATATAATATTGTTGATACCCACTTATTATAGGTATCGGCAGAGTTTATGGAAAACTATTACCTATATGATATTTTAGACTTTATGCATGTTTTTATGTAACGTCACAATGAATGTTATATTGAGGTTATATAGCTTAAGTGTTCATTTTCTTGACGAAAAGAAGATTGAAACTAAACCTCAATTTAAGATCATTAAATAATTACGGTTATGTTAATATAAATATTTAGTGACACCGTCTAATAATTATAACCAAACATCTAGGTATTAATATTTTGTATAACTCCCATTATTTTCGATGCAGTCAAGTAGACGTTTGCGCATCGACCCTACAATATTACCACATATTTCGGTTCCTCTTAAATTTTCCCACACCTCCTTGCAATGGGTTTTTAATTGTTCTATACATCTCTCATCCCGTGACTCCCACCTTTGCACTTTGTTATGCAAGCCTTCAGCGTGAAGGGCACGGCGAATAGTTCGCACTGAAGTGTCGAATAAGTTTGCAAAGTGTCTAGTTGGTGTGAAACCATTTGTTTCATACTCGCCCACCATATATCGTCGCTGTGCCTCGCTAATAAGCGTTGGCCTTCCACTTCGCTGTCGACTAGCAAGGCTACCCTCTTCCTCATATCTTTTAATCCAGAGACTAACAGTATTCCTCTAAAACAAAAAAATATATATATTAGTTATAATAAAGTAGCTATAACAAAATGCTACTACTAACAAGACTTCATTTTTATAAAATATAATAATATTTATTTAATGTAACAATAAAATATAAAAACTCTGCATATATAAATCCAATAACAAACACTTGTTATTTTTTATAATATTTATAATATAACAATATCCCTCTCACAGAGAGAAGGCCTGTGGGGCTGTGTCCCAGCAGTGGGAACATTAATAGGCTGATTATGTTATGTGATAACAATATAACATTAAAATATTAAAACTCTGCATTTATAAATCCAATAATAAACACTAATTAATTATTTATCGGCCTCATGATGGATTTAAAAAATAATTAAAACAATTAATCCATATGCCACCAAATAATTTTAGGTATTTTCAAATAAAAGTTTAAGTTACAATTCATAAATAAAATCACTCACATTTAGTCCGGTTTCATCAGATATTTGTCTTCTATTAAGACCACTTTTATGCAGCGCAATAATAGTCGCCCTCGTCTCAATATTAATATTTGCATACATTTTGCAAATTTTGAGTAGTAGTTTAATTTCTCTTTGCTATTAAACCACACGTCACTAACCAACAACTACAACCAAACGACAACATTCATTCCGATCAAGTTAAATATTCCTAAAACTCATGTCTACCTCACAGAAATCTAAATTCTTCATTTAATTTAATATGATCTACCTTCCTAACTTTACGAAATGTGTGAACAAGGCGAACAAGATAAAGAATAATATCATTATATTTCTGTCCCATTACTTCCAATCAAGTAAAAACTTACAAAAAGTCTAATGCTACGCGGGATTTGAACTCACGGCTCATCGATTTTATCTGAACGCGCTTAACCGCTAGGTCAACTTGACTCAGATTGTATGGTTGAAATTATGAACTACAATCACTTGAAGATGATGCATGTCTCTTGAAAATAGAAGGTCGTAAGTCAAACTAAACGTCAAGCGTTTCCTTTAAAAAATGGCCTAGCGACTTAAGACCGCTACTGTATGTATGTATGTATGTATGTATGTATGTATGTATATATGTATGTATGTCTATTTCTTTGGCACGCTCTGTAGCCCAAACGGCTTGATGGATTTTAACATATGAGGTGTCGTTAGATTCGTCTTAATTGTAGAAGTGTCATAGGCTATATAATATTTATATATTGCATCTGCAAATACAAAAAAAAGGGAGGGGAAGGTTTTTTTAAATAAAATTATAACAATATTGGTATCAAATAAAAGCTAGTAACGAGTCAATGGCAAATTTAGATATATTAATAAAACTAAAAAGCTAGAAATAAAGAAAATTATTCAAAAAACAAAAAACCCCACTGCAAAAACACATAACTGAAAAGAGAAAAACAAGCATTATAATCTATAGAATTTTGGTATCGCAGGCGGGGACAAACAAAACTTACACCATATATCCGGTTATTAGTTTGTCCCCGCCTGCGATACCAAAATTCTATAGATTATAATGCTTGTTTTTCTCTTTTCAGAGTGTTTTTGCAGTCGGGTTTTTTGTTTATATTTTTAAATGTTTTTATAATTTTTATTTTAATATTTAAAAGTGTAATTTATATGTTAAAAACTAAATAAAGGAAAATAATACTAAGTGTGTTTTGTTTTTAAAGATTTAGTAACAAAATTTTAATTATTTTTAAAACTATAGTTTTTCTGTTCATTAAAAGTTTATTTTTATTTAGACAACTATTCGCCGAATGTCAAATAATAGTGTCTAAGTGTCTAACCAATACCAAATAATAGTGTCTAAGCACACCTAATTATTCCATAAATTTTAATTAAAGTTCTAAAAATCTAGTCAAATATGAACAGCAGTAAAAGACGGAGTTCATATTTGACTAGATAAACCTTAGCAGATTGGCCAATAAAAGCGTATGTGGACAAAACATTGACACTGAACTACAAACTAGAGGTGTTCTAAAACAGTAAATTTAACGATCTTTTGGCACAATGTATCGGTGTTACGACCAAAGTTTATGACCCTAGTGACACCTGATACTCACACACCTCTGCTGGAAGACATTCTTTCAAGACATGTTTGGTACTTGTATACTACATTTGTTATTAATACCTGCATAATATTTGTTTATATAAATATTTGTAAACAGGTTCGCGAAAAAGGGTCAGGTTTTCGATGAAAGTAATATTGGGATTTACAGGGGTTTTTTTTTTTTTTGGGTGGGAAATCATCAAATGACTTCTCCCGCTCTGGGCGGAGCGGAAGGGCGTGTCAGACTTTTAGTGACTAAAACCCACCCGTGTTCTTTCCCTTGCCTAGACGGGGGCCACGGTTTCCCCTTAGGACTATCCGCAACCCCGGTGGCAGGCATCGGCCCTGACGGGCCCCTTCAGCTTCGCTGACAACTCTTTGAGGCGCACGTAGAACACGACGCGCCGTCGACCCGGGCTTGGTCCTGATCGGACGGCGAGCTACCCATTACTCTCCGTCCGCAAGCCCGCGCCTACGGTGGCCGGAAATCGGCGATCAATTCCCGACGCCCGGGGCGTCCACTACGGCGGCGGCTAGGGGCTCGAGGGAGCGACCTTTGTCTCTGCCTCACGCGCCCCGCCTCCTCCTTCACGAGCATTACTGCTTCGCAGAAGGAGGTGACAGTCTGCCATGCCCTCTCGCAAAAAAATATTTTTCGCCGATTTTCACCCGAGTGGAGCTCGGTCGCCCAAAGATTTGAACATGATGACCTTAGAATAATGACATGGCAGTATGGAATTAGTAAGAACCTACTATCATGGCAGCATGGAATTAGTAAGTACCTACTATCATGGCAGCATGGAATTAGTAAGAACCTACTATCATGGCAGCATGGAATTAGTAAGTACCTACTATCATGGCAGCATGGAATTAGTAAGTACCTACTATCATGGCAGCATGGAATTAGTAAGTACCTACTATCATGGCAGCATGGAATTAGTAAGAACCTACTATCATGGCAGCATGGAATTAGTAAGTACCTACTATAATGGCAGCATGGAATTAGTAAGGACCTACTATCATGGCAGCATGGAATTAGTAAGAACCTACTATCATGGCAGCATGGAATTAGTAAGTACCTACTATCATGGCAGCATGGAATTTGTAAGTACCTACTATCATGGCAGCATGGAATTAGTAAGACCCTACTATCATGGCAGCATGGAATTAGTAAGTACCTACTATCATGGCAGCATGGAATTAGTAAGTACCTACTATCATGGCAGCATGGAATTAGTAAGTACCTACTATCATGGCAGCATGGAATTAGTAAGAACCTACTATCATGGCAGCATGGAATTAGTAAGTACCTACTATCATGGCAGCATGGAATTAGTAAGTACCTACTATCATGGCAGCATGGAATTAGTAAAAGATAAGATAAAAAGATATTTTATTTTGCAAATATGGGTACATACATGGTGATATAGGGAATAGGTTCAGCCATATTTTACCAGTAGGCACGAAAAAGCTATAAAAAAAATATATATATATATAAACTAAATCCACTAAACTAAGCCACAAAATATTAACAAAATTAATAGAGCTAAAAACAACACAAAAAACCAAACATAATTCTTATTTTCAAACATTATTAACAGTTAAGTACAAAACTTTTTTTCACTTAAGTATTCTGTTACGCTATAGTATGCTTTGGCTGTCAAGAGTAAGTACATCATGGCAGCATGGAATTAGTAAGGACCTACTATCATGGCAGCGTGGCATTAGTAAGTACCTACTATTATGGCATGCATTTAGTATGAACTATCCTGTATTATTAAATGAGCAGTCTCTATTTTCACCAGAGTATTATTATTATCTTTTATTTCATTTAAATACATATAATTTACATTTTTAAATATTTCTTTAAAAAAAAGATATTAAAAAACATTTAAATATATAAAAAATAGTCGCCCATCGGCATCAGGACCCTGTTCCTGATGCCGATGGGCGACTATTTTTTATATTTGCTGTCTCACCAGAGTATTATTATTATGTATTTGTAATCAAGTTCTCGAAAACGACTCTAACAATTTCGATGCAAATAATTGCAATATTTTGGTTTATGGGGGTGAAAAATCTGTCTTGCTAGGTCTTATATCTGGGATGTTTTCTTTATTTTCTCAGCCTCGGGAATTTGATACAACGGTGGTATACCTGGAGGATAATGTTTATCTATTTTCACCCGAACAGAGTTCGGCCGACCAAGTAGTATTAATTAAATTGAAAGACATTACTAGCTTTATTATAATCTAATTTTCTAAACAGAGCAGTGTAATGGATGGAATTATTATTGTCTTAATAAATTCCTTTATGACTTGGTTATTAGAATGCAATATGGGTGACTGGCGTAGTCTTTGCCAGGAATATTATTTAATACGTCATATTCTTATTAGTCACCTTTGATTGTATTTACAGGAAGTTATGAGTGGTCTAATTGATTTTCTAAAACTTTTTACTTATTATATATACATACGATAGTAATATGTAGTTACCTACATATTTAAATTAACATAGTTTTTATTTTATTTAATACCTACTATTACCTAGTGTTAATAATTATCCAGTGATAGTACCTAATTATTTGTTAGAGGAGCTCGTGGCTAAGTAATAACAAGCCGCACGAGTTGATTCATCAGGTTAAGCTACGCTTGCCGGGATTGGTCAGTGGATGGGTGACCATCTTCACATACCGAGACTCCTCCGTGCCTCGGAAAGCACGTTAAGCCGATGGTCCCGGCTGTCATTCGTGGATCTTTGACAGTCGTTACGAGTCGTCAGAAGCCCGGGAGTCTGACACCAGTCTTACCAAGGGGTATCATATTAAGCTGTTTTCAGACCAGCGCGATTTGTCGCGTGACGCGACACGAACAATACAAAACTTCACGGAATAACAATAACCGGCGTCGCGTCGCGCGACAAATCGCGCTGGTCTGAAAACAGCTTTACCCAGTTACTGAGTTGTGGAGGTCAGATAGGCAGTCGCTCCATGTAAATACTGGTATATATTCAGCTGCATCCGGTTAGATTGGAAGTCGACCCCAAGATAGTTGAGAAAAGGCTAGGAAGATTGAGTATTTGTGTTAAAACTATGGAATTTCTGCACAGCAAACTTTTAAATTTTTCAGACTTGGTCCCATAGCATAAGTTGTCAATATTCTTTTGTGGATACACTTTAAAAATGAGACATAATAATTTTGCCAGACCTTTTTCTTATGAAATTTCGTAATGATAATAAAGCGATAACGCTAGCTTTCACAGGAACTCAAGCTTTAGGTTTGGTCCCTTCTGGCTTGCACTTAATTTGACAATCTAATAAAAAAAATATTTTTCCCTAAAAAGTTCTTGTTGAAATCCTTTGATATTATAATCCATACTTGAAACTCTTTTATGAAAAGGGATGCTATGACTCTATAATGTTTCCGGGTTGATGAAAGTGTTACTAAGGTACGAGATAAGAGTAACATTGTTATGACTTACTAAGGCCATTGATCAAAATAAAACCGGTTTTAAACGCCACGCCGCAACTTGTCCAAAACAAATTTTCAGCGGCGAAGCAACCAGATACGCGCGACTTGAAGCGCAGGTCGCTCGGTCATTGCCAACGCAAATTTTTATAAAATTACCGCGTTACCGTGTGTCATATCGTCAGATAAATATAATAATATTAAAATTGATACAACTTGAGTTGCACCATGTGAGAGATGGCAGTTTGTTGCCACCAGTTAAGGCACGATTCCATTAGGCAAGTTACCTGTATGCAAGTTGCAAATTGCATACAACTTGAACAAACCTGCATACAAGCTACAACTTGTGTGAGGTTTCAAGTGACGTGCAAATTGAACGCATAAACGTTAGTTGCACATTTCGGCTGCGAACGAGTGATGTGTACGCGCATTTTATCTCTCGCTGTACAATTGAACATAAAAAGTAAAAAAAAAGTAAAAATCGTTTATTTCAACATCTAATTTACAATATTGAGGTACCGTTGGTCCCAAACTAGGCACAGCCTGTATCTTGGGCACCATTACTTATAAAATAAAATATTATAAAATATTCCAACAAACCTGTATGCAATTTGCACACTCTCAAAAACATGTTTCGAATGCAAGCAGCCAAGCAACTTGTACGCAAATATGACGTCATACTTGCATGCAAGACTTGCCTAATGAAATCGCGGCTTAAAGGTTGAGTTGTTACCCCTTATGAAAATTGCCTACTGGTTTTCCGTCATTCCAATTAGATCGTGAATGCTCTACTTTGGTCAGTAGAAATAGAGAGGTTTTGTCATAGCAAATCACCCTTTAAAGTTCCCACTCCTGGGACACAGGCCTCCTCTCTATGAAAGGGAGCGGGAAATAATCCACCACGCGGTCCCAGTGCGCGTTGGTAACTCATAATTGTATAGATTTATCCCAAGCTCAGTCGTAATTATTACAGTTGAGAAGATCAGTCGGTGCGTCATTATTAAGACCAGGCACTCCAAACACAATTTTCACGCAAGCTCCACTCTCCCGCACCCCGCCACTCCGATATGTGCTAAACGCTAACACATCAGTAATAAAGTTGTATATCGCGTGCGCTCTTTGACATGCACGAGTTCGAAACTAAATGTCGTAAGTCTCAATTCTTATTTCGTTTATAATTAAAGTAATAATTGATCTAGAGAAAAAATGTTTTATATTTGGATAGTAAACTATATTTTCTTACTGTAAATACTTATTTTAGACATAAAAGTCGAGTAATCTTGTTGTGGTTTTTAATAATCTTTAAAAAACACATGATTTTCGAATAAAAAATGAATCGAGCAAAAATATTCCAATTACGTAACTGTCTTAGTTTTGGAAAGATAAAGATTCAATAAATCATATACTAAAATTCCATTTTGATTGTATACGCGACTGTGTCAGAATGTTAATGCAAAGTAACATACAATTTAGGGAGCCTCCTCTTAATTATGATTTATTTATTTATGTCATCCCGTGATCATCGTAAATTGATGGAGTATAAGTAGTGATTTATTGTATCGAATTGCATGCCAAAAGGTTGACGAAATATAATCTTTGTAGACAATGAACAACTTTGAAATCTATTTCACTTTTATTTTTCCTTCGTAGAAGCATGACGTAACAGCTTTTCAATACTGATAAAAAGAAGGATTACTCAATTTGATGGATCCTTTGTGATGGTCATCATCATCATCATAATATTATATCGTCAGCCTAGTCTTTTCCCATCTATATTAAAGACTGCATCCAGTCTAAAATAATGCAGCTGAGTACCAGTATTTTACTTAGAGCGACTGCCTATCGCTAGGCTCTCAAAACGGTGAAGGAAAACATCTCGTGAGGAAACCGGCATGTCTTAGAACCAAAAAATTCGGAGACATATGACATCTACCAAACCGAACTGGGCCCGCGTGGTAGATAACGGCCCACTCCCTCTCACAGAGAGGAGGCCTGTGTCCCAGCAGTGGGAACATTAATAGGCTGATTATGTTATGTTATGTGACTGCCCTCCACAACCCAGTAACTGGGTAACACGAAACCCTTGGTAAGACTAGTTGTCAGATTTTCGGGCTTCTGACTACCTGAAACGACTGTCAAAGATCTATGTCTTTCATTTATACTTTTTTGTTTTCTCTCTGATAATTTTTATCATGGTCTGGCAGCTTGAGTAATTTATGCGGCCTATCAAAATGTCCTTTCTTTGGTATTGTTCGTCGAATCGTTGAGCTCCTTAAACTCTGAGTTGAGCAGCACGATTACTGACAAATGCGTGTACTGACTGGACAGGTCCACTCAATCTGTGTGGTTCTTTCCTCAAAAGACCATTTCAGACACCAATCTACATGGTCTTCACATGATCTGACCAAGATTATGTCTGGACTTTAAAAGAGACTGTGACCTCTGAGTTTGTTTCGGCCTTTCTTCTCAGAGTAGTCAGATAGGAAACGCCGGCCTCATCTAGTTAAAAAAAAGTGTTTGTACAGACCTACTTACAGAAATAAAATCATTTATCATTATCATTTATGAATGACAGCCGGGACCAACAACTTATTATTTTAATTTTAACTGGAATAATAAATATTTCACGTGTACTCACAACTCATTTCTCTTTTTCCAGGTACAGTGCTGTGAGTGTAAAGTGATGAGTGACAAGTGAGTGAGTGAGTGAGTGTTGTGATGGAGGCGACCCCGCTGCCTCTCGAGGTGGACGAGGAAGGACGTCCTCAGCAGGGATCCTCTACTGGGAGTGGTTCCTCTTCGGGAACTGGATACTATGCGCATAAGAACGGTGAGTGTTAAACTTATACACAATCTTAGATAATATACGTGTATTGCCACTTAATCAAATACCTACTTTAGCGTTATGTTGTCTAAGAGGATTTTTGATTGACCGTTTGTAATAAAAGGTCCTAAATTCAGTTGCAATGGAACTTGAACTTTGTAATGTTTGACATTGAGTTTGTGTTGCTAAAACTATTAATATTTATAACTATAACTTTTCCAAAATCCGTTGCGGCCTTAAAATCTATAAAAGAGCTTAAAAAAACACCTATGCTACGAGCCTTTGAAAGGCCTATGCGTCTACGAAAGGCCTACGCGCCTACGAAAGGCCTACGCGTCGAATAGAAAACTTAAAAGCATCTACATTATTATTAAAACTGATTTAGGTACAGGAGACGTGGGCGTAACATAAGTATGATTATCCAAGTCATTACAACAGACTTTAAGTATGATTATACCTACGAATAATTACGAAAATCACAGAATATTACGCCTTCAGAAACTCGAAAACTAACATAATGACAGACTATGCGGCGACTTTCGTCGTAAATAGCTTGAAAGTCAACAAAAGTCGACTTATCTGATTCACTTATATTTTATGAGCTCTGTGACCGAATCTAAACTATAAAGTAAAGGTACAGTTCCATTGCTGCCTACGATTAAGCTACACACATGTTAGCATCGCTTTGTTTAAAAAAAATTGGCAGTTATGGGGACTGGCGGCAGAAGTGAAAACCTAAAACTATGAATTGACAGTGGTGACCCTTGTAGCCAGATATACAGGGTGTCAGGGACATCGACGCGAAGCCGGTTACCATGGATTCAGTACATGATTCTGAACCCACCTGCGTTGAAATTTTTCGTCGGTTATTTAAAAAAAAATCTGCTGTTTCATAGAAAAGTGCAATACCTACGCGGTCAAAATGTTTTGAACAGCAGATTTTTTTTAGCCGACGAAAAATTTCAACGCAGGGGGGTCACTACTCGTTTAGACGTAATTTTCTGTATAAAATCATTGAAAGTAGCTTATCGTCGCCTTAACTTCCAACTTGTAGGCCTCGTTTACGGCCAGTACCAATAGTGCATCTCAATCAAATAGTTTCTATGTCGTAATGTTTGTTCCACTATTGTAGGAGTAGATCAAACACGAATACCCTACAGCGTTACCTAATAGGTCCGTTGTTTAACAGAGAGTCAACATTACGGAAAAGGATATTTGATAAAACGCACTTAACTCTGACACACGGCATCGCTACGTACAGATGCGTGGCTGGCAAACAAATGAACCGTACCCTAATTACGTAATTAATACGAATTGATTGTGAATTACGTAATTAGGGTACGGGTTGCTTACGTGTGTAACCTCTCCGTGCACACCATACGCAGCAGTGGAACTGCGCCTTAATGCCAGATTTTCAAGATTGTCGTCGATACGGTTTTCAGGTCAAATTTTCGTCGCCAAATGTCGTTTGAACGTAGTGCGTGGAATTGTGAAAGATTTGGTTTTTGATAAATTGGTTTTATTCGGTACGAGGAAGTCTGAGTACTTAATTAATGTTCCTAAAATATACGTTAGTATTAGAAAAAGATCAATTTTTTCTTTTTCTTTTCGATTTGATCATCAGCATCATCATTTCAGCCAAAAGACGTCCAACGTCCATTGCTGGGCATAGACCTCCCACTCGGTTAAGGCGTGAAAGTAACACAAAGGTAAAGAGAGAAAATATAGATCATAGTCTACCTTTGTGCCATATCTAAATCCTTTCAGCCGTTTTAGGGTGAAAGGAAACAAATAAACAAACTCACTTTCGCATTTATAAAGTTAGGATAACATTCGAAAGAAGGTCACAACCTTCAACAAAAAAAAAATACAATGTATTATGTTCACCCTATGACAAACAAAGTTGAGGAAAGTCACACTCATATATCATTACGAAGTAACGATATTATGATGACCATTGATTCCGAGAAATGAAGGGTTATTTACAAATATAGTGTAGATTGATTGAGGTAGTAATCAAGAATCTATTACACAACCCTCACCCGCTAGCTAGGCCAACAAAGTATATTGTTTATAAAGGTAACACTACAATAATTTACATAGAGATTGAAACAGGTAACAAAAATATTTCAAATACTAACATTATTAGAGGAACCCAGCATTCTGATGCCCGTTTTCACCTTCACTAAGTGACACTTATATGAATCTCTAAATAAAAGTGCACTGTTCGATTTTCAACGCTAGGCTCAGCGCTAAGAGTTGAAAATCCAACAGTGCAATTTTATTTAGGGATTCATTTAAGTGTCACTGACTTGTCGGTGAAAACGGGGGTGACTCTCACAAAACATCAGACATACACGCAGAATTCTGCACTATTCATCAGCAAACTCTCTGATCTCATTCAGAATAGGTGGTTAGGAGGGCGTTAAGCATCCTTATGTTACGATTATACTTACTATAATATGTCGCAGTCGGGTTTTTTAAATGAAAACTTCTTTAGGTCACGTAGTGCACTTTTTTTGGGATGGGTAAAAAATGTTACACTCGCGTCAGGACACGTGACCTGATCAAAAAGTCGTCAGACGGAGGGAGAATAGAACTACAACGTTAATGTTTTTGTTGACAGCGCACTCTTTTAATTTTTTTTGGTAGTTTTTTTAATGGAGCTATAGCTTTCGTTCTTGTACTGACAGCAAGCTACATAAATTCCTGACATTTTCGTTAGATGGCGTTACTTAGTTTTCACTTCAATCGGCAGTCCCAGACTGCCATGTTGATTTTTTTGTTTAGTGTAAAGTTTTGTGGGTATATTAATTATAAGATTTTAAACTAACAGGGTTATTATCACTGCTAAAGTAATTTAAAACAATATTTACCATGTTTAAAAAAAAGAAACATGGAGATAATCCCGTTTTAAATAACTTTAGTTGTATATTAATTGTTATAAAAAAGTGCATGCTCGCGAGGTCTACTGTTTGCAGAACTACTAGTATAATCTTTTCGGATTCATGTGCGTATTGTATAATTATCACTTGCTTAAAAACCGCGAAGGAAAACATCGTCAGGAAACTCACTGGCATGCCTCTCGACTTTTTTTCTACTTCAATACATCAGCAAATTAAACTGCGGCCCACAAATAAAGAAGGTTTTTTTTTTTTTTTTTTTTTTTTTTTTTTTTTTTTTTTTTTTTTTTTTTTTTTTTGCATGCCTGAGAGATATTTCTCGACGGTATGTGAAGCAAATTCAGAAGGCCATGACGGCATAAAACCTCTGACACCAGTTTAGCCACTAACCACATGAACCAGACGGACCAAATATACTTTATATGCAGCTCAGACGATGCCTCCTGGCAGCTAGGATATTAGGATATTTTTTTTAATGAGTTGTCTTTATAACGTTTTGTTACCCTCGGGTTATGCCAAAATCGTAGGAAAAACACCGTCATTTTATACTGAATTGTGACGTAGCTAACTCTCCAACTTTAATGAGTTTCATATAAATATTTTTTATTAATATGATAAATCACAAATACGTGTCTAATTTTTTTTTTTATCTGACTGACGGACACAATATTTTTATTTTTAACGTTATTTTTACACGTTATTTTTAAACGAACCCAAATGACCCGAAACATTATACATTTTCTCATTTCTTACACACCTGAACAATACTCTTTAAATAAAAACCTCCAAATGAATGGTTTCTAATTGGTAAGGAGTTAACAAAGAGTGTAATGTAGTGTGACATTCCCACACCTGGGCTTAATGGCTTTTAGATCTGCTTTCTGGATTATTTTGGTGGTAATAATAATGAAAATGGAACGTTTTGTTTAAAGGATAATGAGTATAATCTAATATCTATATTATAAGTGACTGCCTCATTGGTCTCGTGTTCAGTTAATGAAAATAGTAGGTATTTCATGGCCCTTTCACAACAGGAAGAATATAGATTTACTATACGTTTCTGTTTATCCCGTCGCCGAAAGCGTCATTTAAAACTATGCTATTTTTAACCGACTTCCAAAAAGGAGGAGGTTCTATGTTCGACTTTATGTATGTTTTTTTTTTTTTTTTTTTATGTATGTTCACCGATATCTCCGCCAATTGTGGACCGATTTTGAAAATTATTTTTTTGTTTGAAAGGGTAAGCTTCCGAGGTGGTCCCATATAAATTTTATTAACTTTGCTTAGATAGTTTTTGAGTTGCATCAATAATACATATTTTTCCCACTTAGTTTATATGGACGATATGATGATAACTTTATGTCACTGTTATTTATTGCAGTTAGTGGTATTGGATATTGTGTGGGGTAGGTACCACACCTAAAAAGTGAAAAATAAAAACTTTTTACATAAAAAATTAAAACCGACTTCCAAAAAAAACCACTACAAAGTAAAAAATAACTTTAATTTCGGAAGTCGGTGGCAAAAAACGAAAATTAGAAAACAAAGACACCGACTTCCGAAATTAAAGTTATTTTTCACTTTGTAGTGGTTTTTTTTGGAAGTCGGTTTTAATTTTTTATGTAAAAAGTTTTTAAAATAAATATACTATTTTATATTAAAAAAGAATATCCATCATTATAGCAGCACGGCTCCGACACAGCAAATAACTTGTCAATCAAGTTAGGATTTAAAGTCAAATACGTAAAAGTCTATTTGACGATGGCTATACAAAATAGTGGACGGCTCGCAGGCAGTGAGCGGCCGACTGCACGCTTCAAGCGACGATCCCACTCGCCGCCGCCTCGCCGTCCGCGCGGTGACGCCTCGCAGTTCGCGCGGTGACGCCTCGCCGGCCACGCGGTGACGCCTCGCTTGTGAATGAACAACACCTTTCACCGCTTTCACCTCCCCTCAGCGAGCCGTCGCCGCGTCGCCTTGCTGACGGCGCGGTGGCAACTAGCGGTCGCCTTGCTTACGGCGCGTTGACGACTAGATATTTCGAGGCGGTGCCGGGGCGTTATTGTGCTAAACGGTGTTATAATGGGCGATGACCTTACCTTATGATTAGGTTTGAAGTTTAAAAAAATATACTTAAATATAATACTTATAGGGCTACAAGGAACTCAAGCCGCCATATTGTTTTTTATACGTTTCAAATGACACTTCACAAAACAATTGCACAAATGTTTACCAAGAGCACCAACCTTTCAACGTAAAAGCTGAGCTGACAGGATACGACTTGATTCTGGTAGAACAATTACTATGAAGTTTCACAATATCCTTGCAGCAGTGTAGTTGCTTTATGTGTGCAGTTTGTTTTAAAAATAACATAAATGGGTGTCTCCACAAATAAATGGGTGTCTCCACAAATAAAAGGGTGTCTCCACAAATAAAAGGGTGTCTCCACAAATAAATGGGTGTCCCCACAAATAAAAGGGTGTCTCCACAAATAAAAGGCAATCTCTCTAAGCAGATCTATCTAACAATAGTTACGAGTTTGTTCTTCTTTGAAAATGATAACCTTCTAGTTTATCTTACTTAAATAAATTCAGAGAGCAGTGGTTGCCCAGTGGTAAAGGCCCAAACTTACGAGTTGCATGCAGGTCATGGGTTCAAACGCAATATTTCATCACCACTGCTCTCAAAACAGTGAAGGTAACAAAATTAAGGAAACCAGCGTATCCTAGAATCAAAAATTCGAAGACATGATTGTGACATCTACCAACCCGCACAGGGCTCGCGTGGTTGAATACAGCCCACTCCCTCTCGAAGAGGGGAGACCTGTGTCCCAGTAGTGGGAATAGAACTCACTTCTAAGAAAATATTTTATGAAATTATTAGAAGTGAGTTCTATTCCCACTACTGGGACACAGGTCTCCCCTCTTCGAGAGGGAGTGGGCTGTATTCAACCACGCGAGCCCTGTGCGGGTTGGTAGATGTCACAATCATGTCTTCGAATTTTTGATTCTAGGATACGCTGGTTTCCTTAATTTTGTTACCTTCACTGTTTTGAGAGCAGTGGTGATGAAATATTGCGTTTGAACCCATGACCTGCATGCAACTCGTAAGTTTGGGCCTTTACCACTGGGCAACCACTGCTCTCTGAATTTATTTAAGTAAGATAAACTAGAAGGTTATCATTTTCAAAGAAGAACAAACTCGTAACTATTGTTAGATAGATCTGCTTAGAGAGATTGCCTTTTATTTGTGGAGACACCCTTTTATTTGTGGGGACACCCATTTATTTGTGGAGACACCCTTTTATTTGTGGAGACACCCTTTTATTTGTGGAGACACCCATTTATTTGTGGAGACACCCATTTATGTTATTTTTAAAACAAACTGCACACATAAAGCAACTACACTGCTGCAAGGATATTGTGAAACTTCATAGTAATTGTTCTACCAGAATCAAGTCGTATCCTGTCAGCTCAGCTTTTACGTTGAAAGGTTGGTGCTCTTGGTAAACATTTGTGCAATTGTTTTGTGAAGTGTCATTTGAAACGTATAAAAAACAATATGGCGGCTTGAGTTCCTTGTAGCCCTATAAGTATTATATTTAAGTATATTTTTTTAAACTTCAAACCTAATCATAAGGTAAGGTCATCGCCCATTATAACACCGTTTAGCACAATAACGCCCCGGCACCGCCTCGAAATATCTAGTCGTCAACGCGCCGTAAGCAAGGCGACCGCTAGTTGCCACCGCGCCGTCAGCAAGGCGACGCGGCGACGGCTCGCTGAGGGGAGGTGAAAGCGGTGAAAGGTGTTGTTCATTCACAAGCGAGGCGTCACCGCGTGGCCGGCGAGGCGTCACCGCGCGAACTGCGAGGCGTCACCGCGCGGACGGCGAGGCGGCGGCGAGTGGGATCGTCGCTTGAAGCGTGCAGTCGGCCGCTCACTGCCTGCGAGCCGTCCACTATTTTGTATAGCCATCGTCAAATAGACTTTTACGTATTTGACTTTAAATCCTAACTTGATTGACAAGTTATTTGCTGTGTCGGAGCCGTGCTGCTATAATGATGGATATTCTTTTTTAATATAAAATAGTATATTTATTTTAAAAACTTTTTACATAAAAAATTAAAACCGACTTCCAAAAAAAACCACTACAAAGTGAAAAATAACTTTAATTTCGGAAGTCGGTGTCTTTGTTTTCTAATTTTCGTTTTTTGCCACCGACTTCCGAAATTAAAGTTATTTTTTACTTTGTAGTGGTTTTTTTTGGAAGTCGGTTTTAATTTTTTATGTAAAAAGTTTTTATTTTTCACTTTTTAGGTGTGGTACCTACCCCACACAATATCCAATACCACTAACTGCAATAAATAACAGTGACATAAAGTAATTTTGCCGATGCTACATCTAAGTTGTGTCGTACTGTACTAGGTAACACAATACCCCTTGTTAAAACTTGTCATATTATGTCATTAGACAGCAAAAACCAAATTTTCCTTAGGGTCATAGGAACGATGATAAATTAATGTAGGTACCTAAAACCACCACAAGATGAATCATAACATACACAAAAAGCACACCATCTAATTTATAATCAAAACGACCCCAATCAAAGATGGCGGCTCTCCTCATAAACGCTTAAATTAATACGAAACCCAACTTAACGTAAACATTCCTTGGAATTTCATTCACCATAAAGTTAAACGCTTGAATTCAAAAGAAAATAATTTAGCAAAACATCGGAATTAATATCAAACGAGCCGCGTAATACTCCACTTTGGCGCCAAAAGTCAGCCATATTGAAAATGTTGTCGTGACACAAGTAAATTAACATAAACCACTCTGATTGTATGAATATTTACAAACCGTCGATCTTACGCTTTATTATATTCAAATAAGACAAAATTTCCCTGTAATCTGCATCGTACTGCGTTCCCCTAGAGAATGTTAAACGACCGAATAACTTGACCTCTTCGCGGTAAAATTATTCGAAGTCTGAGAGCTCAACATAAAATGGATGCCGAATATGCCTTTATAGCTGTCGTTAGCATAAAATAATACGTAATGTTTTCTTATATTATTTTTACGTTACGCATAACAAATTCGTAATAAGAATATACCGTACCTAAGTCGTTTTATTACGAGTATTTTGCGTAAAATTAAAATTGTCTGGAATAAATTGGAACGTTTGCGTAATTTTCAAAATGGATTAGACTTTCAAGGAGGACGATAAAAATGTGACATGATGTATTTTCTCGTTTAGACAGAATTAATTTTGAGAAATTAAGACACGGCTGTGTAATAAAAAGTTAAAGAGCAGATGTTACTCTTACCTAAAATTTCAGTAAATATCTGAGACTTTATTTTACTTTGTATTTCCCAAAATATTCAAATAAAAGTTGATTTGAGTATTTTTTTTCTAACGTCGACGCGAACTAGAAGTTTTTCTTTTTTTACCTCACCAACAATAATTAACCAAAACAAACATCAACTGAAATAGAATAATTTCATGAAATAATCCGGTTTAAATATGAAATTTTCATAATAAAGTCGGTTTTAAAATTACTCTGAGTTAACCAATATTCTACTAATTATCATGCAATCGAGAACCGGCAAATAAAATTATTGGCATACGAATTAAACAGGACGCGGAATTATTTCCATTGCGTATTTGCATAATACCGACCACCCGTGTAATGACGTCGGCGGCATGGCGTATTGTCATTGGTGGATAATCAAGCGGCCGGTGTTATGCAAGAGTTATTCAGCTTAATTTGACTTTGTATTTTATGATTAATTTGCGATGCAAATTAACAGTGCGTTTTATAAAATTGGATTTGTAAGGTATTTATTAAAGTTTATTTCGTTCGCTAAATATTATTTTACAAAAAACATACATTATGATGGTAAAAAAGTAAACAAAAATATTTATAACAATTTAAACATAATTACATAAATTGAGGTAGCCAGTAAGGTACAACAGTACCTGTGTCTGGGGCCTATTTTGCTCTAAGTGGTAGGTTAACTTAACATTAACAATGATGAGGCTAATGACTAAATATAGTAAGAAAGCGAAGCTCATCATCATCATATCAGCCAAAAGACGTCCACTGCTGGACATAGGCCTCCCCCAAGCACCGCCACTTCAACCGATTCTGTGCTTCCCGCATCCAGCGGATTATTTACAAGGTCATCGGTCCATCTTGTGGGAGGCCTTCCGACGCTACGTCTTCCGTCTTAAAGCGAAGCTATTAAGAAAAAAAGAAAATAAAACAAAATGGATTCTTCGTGTTCATAAAGCTTTAGAGGTAGGTATGAGGAACAGGGTGTAAAGTTCACTCATTCAAGACCAAAGAAACGATGGATGGACTGTGTGAAAGATGATATGCTAGAAAGGAGGTGACTACCGAAATGACGACTAATAGTGTAATCTCTTAGTCATATCTTCTATAATAGTAAATTATGGAAGAAAAGACAATGTTTGTGTTTTTAGGTGGATACATTTTTTATGCACGTGTCAGAAAATACGGTGGGCACTATAAGTATATGTATAGATATTACCCAAATAGCAACATTTGAATGTAGCAATACTGGCAATAATACACCAACATAATCATAATAAGCAATAATTACAGTATAATATCAAATTACTTAACTTACGTGACATCTGATCGGTATATTCCACACACTAACAGCACTATAACCAACCAACTGAACATTTACTGAGTAACTGACTATTCCATCACTTGATGCGGTCCGCACAGCTCAAAAGCCAAATAGAAACTGACTCCCCACCGAAAGCGGGTCTTTTATAACATCGATTCTTGTAAACAAGGTCACCCCACCTTGTTTGAAACTTAACAATCGTTTGAAACAGTTTGTTATATTAAAATAACAATATAAAATCGAAGATATACTAAATGTCTCATTAAATATTACTCGGTAATTAATAGACATAATATCTAAATGAATTTTACAAGATAAGTTAATTTTTAGGTAAACACAATACGTAGTCAAATGAGCTTCTTCTACATTGGTCTCAAGCTTCGTAAGTGTGACAGATGTCACTATACAACAACCAATATTATAATAACCTCAAAATAAACTATCTAACACACGCATAGATACCTGATACCTGCGGATAATTTTTTATGTTATTTTATCATATTTATTCATATAATTGGTTGTATATTAGCGTTACATTTTAAGTACTATTTATTTTATTTTCTTTTGTTACCTTTTTTTTCTCCCTAGCCTTTTCCCAACTATGTTGGGGTAGGCTTCCAGTCTAACTGGATGCAGCTGAGTACCAGTATTTTACATGTAGCGACTGCCTATCTGACCCTCCACAACCTAGTAACGGTAATACGATGCCCCTTGGTAAGACTGGTTGTCAGACTTTCGGGATTCTGACGACCAGTAACGACTGTCATAGATCCATGAACGACAGCCAAGACCAAAGACTTAATGTACTTTCCGAAGCAGAGGAATCTCGGTATGTAAAGATGATCAACCTATCCACGGACCAACCCCGGCAAGCGTACCTACCTTGCCCTGATGGATTGACCTTTGCGGCTGTTACTTCTGCTGTACTTAGCCACAAGCTCCTCTTCTTTTATTTTGTTACTTATTTATGTATAATTCATCTCACTTGGTTTCCGTACGTCTTTTTCGGGTGACCACTGAAAATCAGCGCTGTGCTGTGGGTCCCCAGAGCACAGCATCATGCTGTGTGGAAGCCTTCTTGTCAGAGTCATGACGTGCTAGCAGCTGCCGATTATTTGTGTTTTGTGCTCGTGATTATACATAAATCTATTGTGTTTTATTGTTCTAGTCGAGTTAATTATCGTTTTGTATGCACCTGTTTCTGTGACAGATAAGGCTTATTTTTCTTTATTTCTTTCTGTGTTGCGCTGACCCCAAATAAATTAGGATAATGGCAGGAGAATGGTGATAGTAAATAAGCTAATATGAAAAGACCGTACTTCAACCATTACGAGTAAAACCAATTAATACACAACCAACTAAAATCAAAGTTTAAATCATTATAATTAATCGAACACCCCAAAATAATGGAATTATTAATTATTATTCGAGCTTAATTGAAACCCATTGAAGCGCATTAATTTATTACGTCGTCGCCCGGTTTGATTGGCGACAAATGACAGTGATTGGACCAATTAGTCTATAATTATTATTGAAGACTCGTAGTAATTAATATTAATGTTTGAAGTGGTCTGGTATATTGGACATGAGGCTAAGTTGAGTGTCCTTTTTATTAAGGTTATCAAACTTTAATTTTACCAATCAATCTGCCTAGCCTTTTCCCAACTATGTAGGGGTCAGCGTCCGGTCTAACAAGATGCAGCTGAATATCAGTATTTTACATGGAGCGACTGCATAACTGCATTCGATACGGTACCCCCTGGGTAAGACTGGTTGTCAGACTTTTGGGCGTCTGAGGACCCGTAACGACTGTCATAGTCCCAGAATGACAACAGTGCTTTCCGACGTACGGAGGGGTCTCGGTATGTTAAGATGATCACCCATCCATGGACTGTCCGCGGTAAGCGTAGCTTAACCTGATCGACCGACTCGTGCAGCTGTTATTACTTAGCCACGAGTCCCTCCAAAATTAAACTCAAACTTTAATTTTATTTTTTACAGTTTATTTAATGTACCGAGTAACTAACAGTCTCACAGCCAGTTGCATAAACGAATTTTAACTTTTAAAGATGTCATTAAATACTAATCTTCCATTAACTTGTTTTAACTTGTTGCAGAAAGCAATATTAAGCCGCCCTCCCACGGTGCGCCATATCGCGGACGCACGCGCACGACGCACCGTGGGAAACCTAGCGTGCGTGGTAGCGCAGACGGGCGTTGAACGCGTGCGTGGCGGTGCGTCCTCGTGCGGGCTGGTGCGCGTCCGCGATATGGCGCACCGTGGGAGTTGGCTATTAGACTCGATTTTAATGGTTCTTTAGTGACTCTGGATTTTTTACTTGTCTGTGTGAGTGTATGTATGAATGTACATACATACATACGCATACATACATACATCATCATCATCATCAGCCTATTAATGTTCTCACTGCTGGGACACAAGCCTCCTCTCTGTGAGAGGGAGTGGGCCGTAATCTACCACGCGGGCCCAGTGCGGGTTGGTAGATGTCACATGTCTTCGAATTTTTAGTTCTAAGACATGCCGGTTTCCTCACGATGTTTTCCGACGATGATGAAATTATTTACACAAAGTAAAGCGCCTGCTTGGGTTCGAACCCACGACTCGTAAGTCGGGGCCGTTACCACTGGGCCACCTCTGCTCTCAACATACATACATACACACCTACCGGTCAAAATTTATAACCCTCTTTTTTGCTTCACCGTAGTCAGGTAAAAATAGGTCAGCCTTCTGGTCACGAGATGAGACGACAATTATTGCCCTATGCTTCTTTCCCCACCTTTAACAGCTATGTAATTTTTTGGTCTAGCAAGCCATCAATCGTCACGAAAGGTCATCAGATTTTTAAAAAAACTTTTTTTGCAAAAAATTTAACCGACGAAAAAAAACTGAAAAGCGAAAAATAAAATCATTGTTGCAAAAAAAGCGAAAAATAAAAAATAACTATGTATTTAGTGACAAATTGATGACCTTCAAATAACAAATTTTGAGGCGGCGCCTAAAACACATTCAACGAAGATCTATCAAGCTAACATTTTACGCTTTATGTAATTATAATATGTTTGTTTGGCGCCGCCTCAAAATTTGTTATTTGAAGGTCATCAATTTGTCACTAAATACATAAGTAGTTATTTTTTATTTTTCGCTTTTTTTGCAAAAATGTTTTTATTTTTCGCTTTTCAGTTTTTTTTCGTCGGTTTAATTTTTTGCAAAAAATGTTTTTTATTTTTAGCTTTTGAGTTACCTTTAACCGCCTGGCCACGGGACATTCGCTACAGCGAAAATTCGCGCGGTGCGAACGGCGAAGCGTCTTGCGACTAAAACAAATGTATAGAATATCGCCCCGCAAGACGCACCGCCGCGCCGTTCGCGCCACCCGTTCCGTGGCCAGGCGGTTTTAATGTTTGCCTCAACCTCTGACCGTCGATGACAGTCATACCCCAGCTAGGTGTAAAGTTCTCATCAGGGGGAATGAAATAAGCCCAAACACGATGTAGCTGCTGTAAACTGGTGAGAAGCTCTCGCGACTGTCTTCTGACTCCATCATCAGATCAACTCCAGGTCTTTATTGTGTAGTTGTGTCATCAGAACTACATATGTGTGCGAAATTACAACAGAATCGGTTCACAGTTGAAAATTCAGTACGTGAAACATCAATCAACCCCAATTTTTTTACACTTAGGGGTGGGTTTAAATTTTTTATTTTTTTATGGGACCAACTTTGAGGTATGCCCTTCCCAATAAAAAAGAATCGTTCAAATCGGACCACTCAGTAAAAAGTTATGCGTGGTCATACATAAAAAAAAAATAAAAAAAATATACGTGTCGAATTGAGAACCTCCTCCTTTTTTTTTCGTCGGTTAATAATAACAAAACTACATAGTTAATTGACTCAGGCGTGACCTTGCGGAAATCCATCATAAAATACAATAGACGATGTATATCTAGTAACTTAATCCGCTTAACCGTTCTTAAAGAGTTAGAGAACCCTGTAAGAAATCGACACGTGTTTCGCCTCTCAACGAGGCATCCTCAGGACGACGATTGACCTGTTGCGAACTCGGACACGAAGTGTTATCAACGCGAGCCGAACGCAAAGTGAGCTTCAACCGCCCGTCATAAGCGATCCTATATAAGTGGGGTTGACGGGCGGTTGAAGCTCACTTTGCGTTCGGCTCGCGTTGATAACACTTCGTGTCCGAGTTCGCAACAGGTCAATCGTCGTCCTGAGGATGCCTCGTTGAGAGGCGAAACACGTGTCGATTTCTTACAGGGTTCTCTAACTCTTTAAGAACGGTTAAGCGGATTAAGTTACTAGATATACATCGTCTATTGTATTTTAACAAAACTACATGTTTTCTATATCGATACATTTTATATTATCAAGGTGTGTATTTGTTTTAAAAATACCTAAATTAGCACACGAACCGGCCATTTTTAGTTAGAGCCGCCACGCTTTTCAACATCCCTCTGCACGCTAATAATCTCGGCGCGCCCTAAACGCGTTATAAATGGTACTTTGATCGTGACCGTTTTTATTTTAGCCAGAAAATACTATTTTTGCGAGAGAAGAAAGACCTGGCACGGAGTTAATTGTTGCTAGCAGAAAATAAATATAAAGTCTGTATTATTTGATTAATTGGAATCGAGAATTGGACCGAACTGAATTGGTTTCGAATCGCGGTTGGTTTCATAAAATAACTATCCAATTTTATTTCAAACAGTTTTTGCTTTTGCTTTGATAAATTGCTAGTCATTGCTGTTGAGTAGGTACCTATAAATTACCCTCTATGTATATTTTCCACTTAATATTTTGTAGAGAAAATACTTGATTTTTTTTATGTTTGTTACGCTGCCACACTAAAATGGTTCAACGAATTTGGATGAAATTTGGCACATGGATAGACGATAAGCTGGGTTACGACATTTATAATACTTTTTATCCCAATATTCCCACGGGAACTTCTGCGGGTGAAATCGCGGAGTGAAGCTAGTCAGAAATATAGGTAAAAAAAAATATCGTTCGGTACTAAACCTCCTTTTGGGATTTCTCAGTAGCAGAATGTCTGAATTTGTGGTCGGTTTATAGCCATAGCTCGTCCTATGTAATATGGGACTTTCTTAATGTGGGTGGCCGAAAGTGCTATATTATGGTATTTATGGAGTATCGGAGAGTAAGTTTGTCAACTTATGAGCGGTTATTTTAACAAAGCAACAGTTTGACAGATACATTGATTTCTTTCAACCATCATCATCTTAACAGCATAATAAATGTTTTCACTGCTGGGACACAGGCCTCCTCTCTGTGAGAGGGAGTGGGTCGTAATCTACCACGCGGGCCCAGTGCGGGTTGGTAGATGTCACATGTCTTCGAATTTTTGGTTCTAAGACATGCCGGTTTCCTCACGATGTTTTCCTTCACCGTTTTGAGAGAAGTGGTGATGAAATTACTGACACAAAGTAAAGCGCCTGCTTGGGTTCAACCCCACGACCTAGAACTCGTAAGTCGGAGCCGTTACCACTGGGCCACCACTGCTCTCTGAAAGATTGTTAATGCCATTTTTGACGTTTAGAATGTAAGCAATTTTAACGTGAATGTTAATGCTGGCTTTAAAACGTTAGTTTTAAAAACTGGAAAAGAATATATAATAACCATAAAACATCAGAATACCCTCCATTACACAAACAAAATACTGTGACGAACTTCCGACCAACCTATTTCCCAGCTGAACTCATTCAGATTCCTATATTACGCAGAGCAACTTGGTCTCGATACTAGGAGCTCATGAAACAACAAATGTAGATGCAAACTGCGAACTGTATCAGAAGTAGCAAGTAGCAACTGTAAGGATGTCTTGTAAAAGTTCTAGAAAGTTCGCGGCGGGTTATCTCGTATTCATATTGATATTGTTCATTGAAGCGTAGTAAATGTGTTTTTGTGGTTCAATGGAGATGCTTTTTGAGTTTTGCTGGACGTGGCCTGTAATAGAATTCTTTTCCGATCTGTCTGTATAGACTTCTAATGAGATAACGCTAAGCGAAAGTAGTAGGGAGTTTGTTATGCTACTTCTTTTTCCCCAACTTAATCCTAAGGAACTGTTGAAGGATTTTGGGGACCGTCTTTGGGAACTTCTTGCTTTGAGGGTCCGTACTATAACCGTTGGCAGAGCCATAATTTACTTTAATTACAAATTATTATAATATTTTAGACCTATGATTGTTGCAAGTGAGAGAGAGATGGAGAGCATGCAAGACGGATAGCACCATCTCCTTTTCGCAACGAAACAATGATGGATTTACGAGCGTTTATCGTAAAAGTGGCCAAGGTCGCAAAACTTACCTGTTTTGATTACATAATTGGGCATATGGAAATAAGAAATGTGGCTAACTAGCGAATCAATCTTCCTAGCCTTTTTCCCAACTATCTTGGGGTCGGCTTCCAGTCTTACCGGTTGCAGCTGAACACCAGTATTTTACATGGAGCGACTGCCTATCTGACCTCCACAACCCAGTTACTGGGTAATACGATACCCCTTGGTAAGACTGGTGTCAGACTTTCGGGCTTCTGACGACTCGTAACGACTGTCAAAGATCCACAAATGACAGCCGGGACCAACGGCTTAACGTGCTTTCAGAGACACGAAGGAGTCTCGGTATGTAAAGATGGTCACCCATCCACTGACCAACCCTGGCAAGCGTAGCTTAACCTGATGGATCGATCTAACTAGCGAACTAGAATATTAATAATGAATTGCAATTACATTACATTACATTGAATTTGATGTTGTACACGTTTTAGGTGTAAAAAAGACATATGGAAAGTTTCCAAATACTGTTCGGTGTAACGATTTCATAATCAATATTCTAGTTCGCTAGTAATCCACATTTTTTTTATTTCCATACAGTAATATTGCCAAATTAATCAAAACAGCGAAATATTTGACATCTATTTGCGACGTTGTCAGAATAAACGCTCTTAACACTTCATAATACAGCTCCAGGGCAAGTTAAAATGTGACCGTAGTAGTAGTAGTAGGTACCACACATGGTTCAAAATTGCTTGACACAATACATCACACTCAATTTCTTGACACCTTTTTGTCCAATAATGGCCAGCTATGATTGGCCCCTGGAGAGTGATGATTCTAAGCATAATTTTGAATTCCGCGCACATGGTTCAAAATTGCTTGACATTTCACATGACACCCATCTTTCGACACTTTTCGTTAAATAAATATTCACCAGCTATGAGTGCCCTTAGAGAATGTTGATTCTAAGCCTAATTTTGAATACCGCGCACATGGTTCAAAATTGCTTCACATTTCACATCAAACTCGACTTTTTGACACTTTTTGCCAGCAAATATTGGCCTGCTAGGAGTGCCCCTGGAGAGTGTTGATTCTAAGCCTAATTTTGAATTCCGCGCACATGGTTCAAAATTGCTTCGCATTTCACATCACACTCGCCTTCTTGAAAATTTTTGTCCAATATTGGCTACCTATGAGTGCCCCCAGAGAGTGTTGATTCTAAGCCTAATCTAGAATTCCGAGTAGCTACCACGTGCAAAGTGATGTCTGATTCTGAATAATCAGGCCTTGAGAAGGTAAAAGGTCGACTTATTGTAAGAATGCCTATTGTAACTTAGACTTTTAGAAAGTGCTTCCTTTCAGCCGATTTAGATAAAGATGACTTTACATTTTTTACTTTTTCTTAGGTAAAAGGTTGGCCCAAAAAAAGGATACAACTGCTTTCATATTTTCTTAATATTAGCTTTAATAAGGGGTATGGTGTTACCTAGTAACTGGGTTGTGGAGGTCAGATAGGCAGTCGCTCTATGTAAAATACTGGTATTCAGCTGAATCTGGTTAGACTAGAAGCTGAGCCCAAAATAGTTGGGATTGATTTGCTCTAATTACGCATAGCATAACAGAACGCTTGTATTCCAATGGGGTTGGGCAGAAGTGTTTAGTTACCACTCGCATTCACAACTTAAAGCTATCATTTGAAACAGTGACAACAAAACTTTTAGTAGTCACTTGTAAGCATTTACAAAAGAAATAGGAAAAGTAATCCTAAAGCATGAAAAAATACGTCCCTATCGCTGTCAAAAGGACAAGTGCCCAAAATGCTGGTAGCATTGCCACGTTGTATGGCAATGTTGATGGCCAGCCTTCTGGTCACGTGAAGAGTCGACCAGCAACCGCTTGGCAATTCCTCAATACTCAAGAGATATATAAAGAGAGAAAAAGAGGGAGAGATATATATATTTCTCTCTCCTAAGTTCGTCTAATTTAGTCTTACATAAGAATTCAAAAATAGACTAAGAAGCGAAACTTGAAGCCACTTCCGAAACTAGAGCCAACGACCGAAACAAACTGTTTAAAAGTTAAAGTTTGAAGTTAAAAATAATTTAATTTCCTAACCCGTCTTAAACTTCGTAACATCTGTTTCTAACGTCTGGCTGAACCTTGAACAATTTTGATTAATTTTAACACAACGAATTCTTAGGGTCAGCGCAGACAAGAAGCAAAGGTCGGGCAGTTTTTCATTCATAGATTGGTAATGAACGGCATGTATTTAATCGATCGCCAAATAATTTCCATCAGGAAGTAATAAATTAATAATCGATAGGCCAATATAGTCACTGATGGTTATTTTGTGTTGTGTGTGCCTTAGACTAGTACTTAAGGGCGGCCAACCCGTCATACTTTTCATACAAACGCTCGTACGTGATCATGGCGTAGTATCACATCTTTCTTTGAAATTTTTAATGTAATTATGTATCTTGTGCACTATATCTAGGTTTCTATGAGAACAAAAAATAAAATAAATTAGAAACAAATTCAGTATAAGCCTCCAAAAATCGGCTTTTTTGCACAAATTTTACCTGAACTTTGGCCGGTCATAATGTACTCATGAATTGGAAAAGTAAAGAAAACATTACACACTATTCTTCGTACAATGTTATCGCGTTCTCACTTGCTCGTTAGCAGTTCTCACTTGCGCTAGATGAAACAGCAAGCTTTTCGACCATGCTCGCGGTGCCGATAGACGGACCGGAAAGGGCCCTCTTAAGAGCGTTTATATTGAAAATGGGCAACGTTGCAGATAGCTGTCAAATATTTCGCTGTTTTGATATTGGCGTTGGAAAAACCTACAGCAAATAACTATAATAGCAGTTATAGCAGTAATAGCAGTTATTTGCGACGTTGCCTAATTTTTGCATAAACGCTTTTAACTGCGACCAAGTTGGTTGTAAGTTAAAAGAAGATCTTTAAGTGGGTCAATTAAACATTCCCCATAATCAAATCACAACTAAAACAGAGTTCATAATAGACAGAACAAGAATGATATAATAGTAGCAAGACATGATTCCCTATGTATGTTCGAGCATGCTCGCGCATTTTCACCAGCGAAGAGCACGCTCGAGCGTTTTGTTCTCGGTCTGCGCTAACCCTAAACAGACCTATAAAATGCTAGCGTTGATTAAGAAATATTGGCATTTGTTTTCAAGTCGATTTGAATTGAAAACGTTAACAAAGGGAATTGAATTAATATTGTGTTTAGTTTAAGTGGCTTTTATAATGGTAATTTTTCTTAGGGCTGATTTCACCAATGAAACTGAACGCGATCAGCATTTCACAAACGCGTTCAAGAGCTGTCAATGTCAAAATTATTATGGAATATTGTACACTGACAGCTCTTGAACGCGTTCAATTTCAGTGGTGAAATCCGCAGTTAGTTTCAAACAAAACCATTGTTGAGGAGACATTTAGACATTACCGACATCGTGAAACCTGGACCTATGTAGTTAATTAGCTTCCGCCAGCGGCTTTGCCCGTGTGATATCTTTATAAATACATAGGCTATAGTCTATGTTACGCAGTGATAAATAGTGATAATATCAGCATTCTACGGTATTTTTTTTTAAATCAGTCCGATAATTTTCAGTTAATTCATTTTAAACAAAATACAAATCGTTTTCCTTTATAATTCTGCCCGCGACTTCGTCCGCGTGGAATAGTTACTTTGGGCTAACGTTAAAAATACCCCCCGATTTTGAAACATTCTTCATTGGTATTCCGCTCCTATTGGTCTTAGCGTGATGATATACAACGTGTAACGGAAAGGGTATATACATACCAAGGGCACGGCTTCTTTGGATGATTTCAAACATTTTTTTTAAGGGTTTTTTTATCCTATCTCTACACGTTCGGAAGTTAAGAGAATTTTTAATACATTGATACCAGAAACCGAACTTTTCAAACTGAAATAAACACATCACTAGCACTCAGTCAGCTGATCGGTGTCAGCGAACTATTTGTAAGTAAAAATAAATCTCTTACTCCTGGTATTTCTGAATAAAAGGTTCCGCATGTTTATTTTTTGTTTACAAAATATTATTACTGACTTTTTCCTAAACTTTGAATAAGTTTGTGAACTAGCTACAATACAATTAATTGGTCTAGGTATCAAAATTTAACGAAATAATATTTAGATACATTACACACTTGTTGATTTTTTACGTAGTTGTCTACATAGTAATCTTCCATCCACCAGCACCGTACCTTACCATCGTATCTACAACACAGTAAATACCTAATTGAAAAACAATATTCCTGTAAATTTCCTAACGTTATTCCTAACTTTCTATTTCGGTGGCCATTATGAAAAACGATGTTTTGCTTTAAATCGATTTTTTATTCGATTCACAGATCGAACCCCGTGCTCTCGAATCGAACTTCTAAAAATTAATTCAAATCAAACCCTTACGTGCATCCTACCAGGAATTAATTGCTTAAATAAACATTATTATTTGCCATTAGAACTTAGAATAGAAAAAGGATTTAGTAACAATATTTATGTCCAACTGAACCCAAAACATCATTTCAAATCATTTCTTCGCAACTTATGCTTGTCCTAGTACAAATAAAATCACAGTGGGTTCCGTTCATAATTTTTTAATAATTATGATGAAAACTATTAACAACAAGTTAATAGTTTTTTTTTAAATTACAAAATAAAAGCAGGCAGGCATATTTTTTGTCTGTAGGACTAACCGAAAGAATTATCGGAAGTTCACGGTCTGACGGTGCTGTTTGAGTGGTACTACATGGGTTTTAAGGCTTTTGCAGGCCAGCGCCGCGCGACTTGTCGCGCGATGAGACACGAACAATACAATTTCTAAGAAAACTTCACGGTATAACAATAACCGGTGTCGTGTCGCGCGACAAGTCGCGCTGGTCTGCACAAAGCTTTATTGGTTTGAGCACGTTTATTTAGTCTTTATTATAATTCAAATGAAGTCAATAAAATGTCGTAAAACTGCATCTAACTGTGGAAAGAAATTAATAAAAGTACTAGGACCGCATGCGTAACAGGAATTATTATTGCCGAATTGAAAATCGTTTGCTCACAGAACCCTGATTACGTCGTTACACACACAAAGTAAGTATCATAATGTGTGTAAACGTAATGGGTTAGGGTCTTAGGGTACGTCAACCAATTGCAGTCCCTGTAATTTCAATTACTCCTGGTAAATACAACTTCTTAATTCAGACTTCTAACGAGATAACGCGGCCTCATAATGATCTTTGATGGATCGAAATGAATGATTTTCCGGAGTTGCGGGAATCTCCGGGGTTGCGGGAACGTTCTAACTAGATAACGCGGCCCCGGTATGCAAGGGCAACTGAACGAACACGGTGTTTTTTAGTCAGTAAGAGTAGGGACCCAGGGCGGGACCTGAGTCATTGATGATGATAATACCACCCCAAAAAATGAATAATTTTTCAATTTTGAATTTGAATTACGTAATTAGTCTGCTCTGGTGTGTCAGATTTACTTAAAAGTTTAAAAACGGACTTTTTTGCAATTATTATTAGGATGTAAAATAATCTTGAATTCTTGAACAATATTTTTTAATAGTAGTGGACACTAATAGGTACAGCTACCCCCTATAGGTATCTAAATTTAACGAAATAATATTTAGGTACCAGAATAGCAGGGAATAGGAGCTTTATTTGGCATTATTGTTATTGCTTGCTTTTGTCGTCAGTCGACGCCGCGACGTCTGTGCCGCGTGTAGTGTACTCGTTTCAAATAGTTTCAATCCTGTGATACGCGCATCAGTTCAGTGCGGCTACACCTAATTGACTTTATTTGTTGTGTTTGAAAAACAATGAGGTTACACCTCATTGTTGCAAAATGTCGTTAAGTAGGTAATAGCGAGTATTATGAAATGATGATGTGTGTCGGAGCAGAACAGTCGCCGTTTTATTGAGGGTAGACCAGATGCTGAGCGTTGACAGCTGCCTTCGTCGGCATGTTCTAGTCGGATGGTACATCGTCTGCACCACGTCGAACCCCGTCTTTAAAATGTAAGTCAATTTGCTAAATTAAGCAAAGCTTTAGATTTTACTGTTTACTCGGTAATAAGTAATAATAAGAGATGAAACTGCTGCTAAAGTCCCACCGCGGCTATTTGGCATCGGCAAACTTTACCTCCTTCAAGCCCCACCGCGGCCATAATGGCCACGCCAGGATTTTTTACGTAAGTTTTGTTATCTCAGTTTTTACGTGCAATTTCTGGCTTGATATTAACGAGTAAACTGTAAATCAGTAATTACGCATTAATTTTTACATCACGGTAAAGTAGGTATGGAATGTTGCGCTCGCGCGCAATCGCTTTGGCGGCGCGGCGGCGGGGTGTTTTATTTCGTCAGTTCGCGCCGACAAAGAACACCGCCTGCGGTAGGCTACTCCGGTACTAGGCGCGCAGAATTACGGAAGAGATTTATCGTGATATTGGCAAGTAACGTGGAAAGTTATTGACCTACGTAGTGCGGTGACACGTTTGTTATGATTTGAATTGAAAAAACATATGATACCGAAAATTTGGTATCAATTCTTGGAGTCTCTTATTTTGAGTTGAAACTATGTATAGTGACTCTATACCAGTTGTTATCTTTAGTGCTTAAGGATAGCTATAGGGTTTCTGTTACACGTTGTATAGCCTATAGCCTTACTCGATAAATGGGCTATCTAACACTGAAAGAATTCTTCAAGTCGGACCAGGAGTTTCGGAGCCTATTCGGTACAAACAAAAAAAATATCTTTCCTCTTTATAATATTAGTATAGATTACTGTAGATATAAGTCTGAAATCGGCAGCCAGTCTTGAGCAAGCGTGGTATTCAATGCTCGTGCCTTCTCTGTATGAGAAGAGGCTTTTGCCCAGCAGTGGGACAATAATACGCTGGTGTTATTCAGGTGACATGTAAACCGATAAGTAGGTACCTGGTACCTATTGTTTAGTTTCACAAGAACCATAACATCTACAAGGTATATATTGAAATAACTGAAAACTGCTTAAGGGATCATTGTACGCAATAATATTAACAATAATTGATATTATGGGACCAATCTCGAAAATCGTGACATGAAACTCAGTTGTTGCTTGTTCCCTAGATTTTGACGAGTAAAGTCTCGTGCAGACTGGCGCGACGCGACTCTAATAATACAATGTCTAAGAAAATTTCACGGAAGAACAATTACCGGTATCGCGTCGCGGCGTCGCGTCGCGTTGTGACAGTCTGCACGAGACTTTAAGCGAACTTGGATGTATGGAGTAACTGTTTTATTTAAACTTCATGCAATTACACCTTTGGCCCACTTCCCAAAATCAGATTCAGTTGAAAATTTTGCACTCCCGTGTAATTTTGAAGAAAATACAATATTATGGTGCCCTTTAAATCCTGATATAGCAAAAAGTGTTACGACCCCCTCTGTATATTATGAAAAGTGGTTAACTATTGCCTGAGATGGCCACTTCCAGCCTTAAATTACCTAGTTGACCTGTTTTTTCTGTTCTGTGTAGTTGACCCACGTTCAAAACACAGAGACCAACAACAAAAAATAAACACATTTCATAACAACGCTGAAACTACCTAAAGCACTAAAATTCCTAGTCATCCCGTCTAAATTACGAGCAGCTTTCCATCCAATTTATTTACCTACATTGGAAGACACAATACATCAATTTGCCCCTAATTCCAACTGCTGCCTCGGTATTGGACAGAGGCCGTAAACCTTTTTATTGTCCTCCCGGGCCTCGGTTTATGCCTTGCGAGTGAGTTTGGTGTGAATAATAAAAAGAAGGTGTTTTAGGGTAGGTGAACTTGAAAGTTTTTTGTTGGGGTCGGGTAAATGTGCATATTGAGTAGGTACGTAAAACTAGTGTTTCCTAAAAGTACCATACCGAACACGACCGCGGGAGGCAACTGCAGGCGACCATGATTGTGTCGTGGCGTCACATGTCGCTGCTGTCTTGATTCCGAACGAACAGAAAAACGTGACTATCGCTCGAGCGTTGGCGGCACTATAACTGGTCTGCGGTCAGGCTGCACGTGTCGCCTATTCCTCGCCCGTAGCTGCCAACGACGTGTTGCTAGCTACGGAAGGTATTTCATAGTATAGAAACCAGTCGTGGCGCGGCCGACACGTCGCCTGCAGTTGTTTCCTGCAGTTCGGGCACGGAATGGTGCCCGTTGGTCCCGGCTGTCATTCGTGGATCTTTGACAGTCGTTAAGGGTCGTCAGAAGCCCGAAAGTCTGACCACCAGTCTTACCAAGGGATATCACCTAGTTAATGGGTTGTGGAGGTCAGATAGGCAGTCGCTGTAGCGACTGCCGGTTGCAGCTGCATACCAGTATATTACATATATTGTAATATACTGGTATTCAGCTGCAACCGGTTAGACGGGAAGCCGAGCCCAACGTGGTTATTAAAAGGCTAGACAGATAGAAGAGAACAAAGGACTAAAAATATACTCGTTCAAAATGTTTTTATTCACACAATGAGTAAAAGACAGTTTTATTTACTGTTATCAATTCATAATGTTTTTATTCACTCAGTGAGAAGAGAGTTTTATTTACTGTTATCAATTTATAATGGTTTTGTTCACTCAGTGAGTAAAATAAAGTTTTATTCACTGTTATCAATTCATAATGTTTTATTCACTGTTATCAATTCATAATGTTTTATTCACTCAGTGAGTAAAAGAGAGTTTTATTCACTGTTATCAATGAATAAAATGCCGTTTTTCGAGTGGCAATGGTAAAAAATATAACACCGACACCGACACCGTAAGACTCAAATGTCACACCACTCGCACCATTAACGTTATATCTTAACAAATGACATGTTCTGAAAGAAAGTAATGCGAGACCAAATTGTTTTTGTCCCACAAAAGAAATGGACATCGGACGCATTTAATATCTTTATAGCGATAAGTTTCTCTTATAGTACGAAATGGTTTTAGTTTGTCTTCGAGTTGAGTTTTGGGGTCCTGTGTTGGTGTTGACAAAACGTTATAAGTTTTGAAGGACTGTCGGTAATACCATGTGGTTCATAATAGTTAGGTGTGGGAATTGACAGGTTTTTCTTTTTAGAGCTAAGCAAATCGTCCTGGGTTCGTTTCCCGGGTCGGGCAAAATGTTATTGTGTTTGTGTTTTTCTACCTTAGGCATGGAAATAGGGTCCCCCCTAATAACAAATGGAAGAAGTATTTTGCGATTTCTGTCTTTTCTAGTACTCAAACCTCATTTTTGATATGAGAAACATTTGTAACAAGCTAGGTTTGCGAAACGTTTTGCAGTGCGTAACTTATCCTAAACTACCTAACAGCTCAGGGCAATCTATAGTACCATTTGCGATTTTAAATAAGTACGTCATAGTTATCTGCAATGCGTCTGCGCTCATACTATTTACCATTTCCACTTCCAACATCAAATTACACCTTTTAGCACAGACCAAATTTCATGTCAGACATTCTAGTCACCTCTCAAAACGTTTAATTATCGCTCGGTTCAACTTTGATGTGCAATGTAAGGAACACTAGTCATGTGGAACCGTCTCGAGCTAGTTCTCGCACTGAGAATTCCCAAGTGTTGTCAAGGCTAATGCCGTGTGGTCCCAGAACAAGAAACTTCTCCTATTTATATATTCACTAGCTTTTGCTAAGGACTTTGCTCAGGTGTTTGGATGAAATAATCTTTTGTAGATACGTTTCAGTGTTTTCGGTTACTACCAAAGATTTCAATCGTAAAGAGAAGAGGTATGAGGTTGTAAAGTTCACTCATCCTCTATAGAAAATGGAGGATTCTTCGACCAGGGGGCCAAGTCTTCTAATTGACAAACGTCACAATAGTCTCTCCATTGTGACGTTTGTCAATTAGTAGATTTGGCCCCAGACGAATTGATGTCAGGATGTTGTATATTATATCAGTCGCACGGTCAACTTTGCTTGCGCGATTCAGGATTTGTGTGACGTCAGATATTTGATGCATAGTTCGCATGTGGCGTTGTAGATGCCGCCAGGGGTCCTCCAAACGATCGACCGACGCAATTGTCAACGTTTTGTGGGTTAAGCGTCAATCGCTTCAATTGCAATGTGTATCAATCACGTAAACATTGAGAATTTGTAATTTATCGTTTCGGGTACCCTTTAGATTTCAACCTACCGCGCAAAACGATGGTCACATTTCTGTTTCGTTTTTACACCTTCTACACACGCAGTGACGCAGTGACTTGACTTGATTATCTTGGAACAGGTATTGTGTGGTGAGCCCACACAATAACAGCCCTCTTCGCAGTAGGAACTAAGTACGGTGAGCGAAAACGATTTGAACCCTCTCTTGTTTTTATGTTTATTCTCTATCTGATGATATGTTAATTGATATTGCACATAGAGAAACTACCTTTATCGCTGTTTTTACGTACGCTATGTAAAAAAAACGTAAAAGCGTAAAAGGTTAACAATTTTTAAAATTAAATCATTATTGAGAGATATTTAGAAGAATTACAAAAAAAAAAGAGAATTGACAGTGTAGTTTCCTACTGAGACACATTCACAGAATAAACTCCACGGATGGCATGCTCGACAATTTAATTCTAATCAGCCTATAATGTTCCCACTGCTGGGACACCGGCTTCCTCTCAGTGAGAGGGAGTGGGCCGTAATCCACCACGCAGGCCTTAGGCGGGTTGATAGATGTCCATGTCTTCGAATTTTTTGTTCTAGGACATGCCAGTTTCCTCACGAGGTTCCTTAACCGTTTTGAGAGCAGTGGTGATGAAATATTTGACACAAAGTTCGAATCTACGAACTACAACTCGTATTTCGCGGCCGATACCACTGGGCCACCACTGCTCTAAGAATTCTGCTGTTTTCATTCGAAGAATTAACAATAATAACCAACTTGGCACTAAAACAACAAAATAAGCGTTTAGCATTGTGTCATACAGAATGAATCATATTAAATGATCAGAGTATTCCGTGTGCCAAATTATACGTTGGTTGGTTGAGGCGTTCAGTCGTGAAAGGGCGAACAAACAAAAACAAATGGACTATCTACGAGAACGTAACGTTTAGAATATGAAATCTGAAAGGTAGTGTATGATTGTGCTAATACCTCGGTTTTCGCTAGGGTGTTTTGTTTTCATCACGGTGATTGCTATAGTCTGTATAGTGTTGTTTAAGCCCCCTGATTTCTTCACTGAACTATCAGAGAGCCTCCCATCCCGGCACAAGTTACCGTGGCCTACTTGGAAAACCTTAAATAGTGCCCACGTAGGTTGCAGCAAGGACAACTTCCACAAGTGGGGGTTCATGGACGGCTCAGATCTTCGGTGTGTACGCGGCGTCTCTCCACAGACAATGGCTCACCTCCCATCTTGCTCCGCATGCCCTGTCACCTACACACGTGAGGACCTAATGGCAGCGTCAGCGAACGGTATTCGCGTTGCTGAGTTTTGGGGCCAACAAATTTAAAAAACGAATGAAATATATTTTTTCGTGTTATTTTTGCCATCGACACGCTAAGAAGAAGATGATCGGTACCGAGATCACTTTACTTCGTCTTAGGTATATGTGCAGTGAGACGGGGGGCAATGCAGGGCGCTCATTCATCAATGCTCACGGCGTCCCGCTGCTCATTCGTCAACGCTGCCCCCCCGCCTCGCCGCGCATGCTTAAGGCGCGGTACAGCGGTTTCGGTTAAACTATAATACCGTATATTAATGTTTAGCAAGTGCCGTATTATGACAAAGTGACATTCTATAAGTGATAACTATCATGAAAAGGGCAAAAATGTATGAGAATGACATAGGCTAGCGAAATGCTTATGTCAATCCTGTTGAAAGTTGTTATAGAAAAACGCTTTGAAAACCATTAAAGTTTACATTGGGTTAATGAATATTTTAAGCAATAATGAATTAGCATTTAAGAAAGAAAGAAAGAAAAGTAACTTTATTTGTCACAGAAACACGTGCATAAAAAAAGATAAAAAACTCGAGTAGAAGAAGAAAATAAAACACATTAGATTTACATCCAATGCACACATCACCTAGTGATGGGACTTGTATCCTTATGCTAAATCAGTCATGAGACATTTCAGTCTTGCTACTGACCGACGACCGTGACGCTTATCGTAGATTAATATCAAGAACAGGTCAAGCTTGCCAATAGCAGTGTTCAATCTTGTAGAGCAATCAGTTTGCACTGGTTCCAATTTGCCTCGAGCCTATTAGGCTGTAGACATAGCGAGAGCGGGGTATGAATGTAGCGAAGTGACGAGCAGTGGTGAAGTGAGTTTGACATTCCCAGTTTCCCGTTGTGTCTACGGGCGCATTTTTTATGATTATAATTTTGTTTCCGTGGAGTTTGGATTTGTGCCCATTTCATGGCAATAGGGTCGCCCCCCGTTACATGGGACTTAAAAATAACTGGCGACATGTGGGCCCGTGCCCGTGCTATAGGTACACCTCCATCTAACCATTCTTCTGATCTCCCGATAACTTGGGAGTCTTAGACCTTCAGCGCTGGCTATTCAATGACAATCAGGCAAGCGCATTGTGGAGTTTTATAGGGGAGACCGGGGCTATAATTAACAGAGGTAAGTATTAACAAGTGATTTTCTCCAAAACTATAAACACTACACCTACAGCGGGTGCTTCAATATGCCGACCAGATCACGCCGCATGGCTCGGGGTTGGTCAGCTGCGATCTGCGCATCATCCGAATGTGTTATATACCGGACATCATTTTCACGCACGTAACGAACTTTTTTAATTTTAATTTTTTTTTATTTATTCTCGAAATATTCTGTGTAATGATTATGTTTTTTGTTTTCCTAGAAGCATATTTCATACTTAATAATGCTACATTGCTGTATTGGTGTAATTATTAACCAATATTTTTTTATGTTACATAATACTAAAAATGTACCTTTGGGGTTATAATTAACAAATCGGCGGGGTCAGTATTAACGTGTTAATACCTACCCCAGATGTGGTGATAGCGCAAATATCTTATGAACCGGTAGCTGAATCATCAGACATGCAGAAAGATGCTAGTGATTTCTTGGTCCAAAACCATAAGACCTTTGCTAAAAGCTCTATCACGAGCTCAGTAAAAGCGTATAAACGCTCTAAAAATGTAGTATCTATATTATGTATTTCACTGTGTGTACATAAATAATATTTATTGATGTATTCACGTCTCCTGTAATTAAGATACATCGTGCTGACTGGATTGAATATACCTATCTCTTGCAATGACTGGGTCTAAGCTAGGTGTATCAAAGGCGACATCACATCATTCACTTGCCTAAATTGTATTTGATATGTATTATAAATTAATAAGAAAATGTGTTCCATACAATTCTGTATTAATTTCACTTTTACCAAAAAATATTGGCATACATATATTTGTTTTCTTCTATATCAGTTGGCATAACATAATGTTAATTGTTGCCCCTTCTGTTAATACTTACCTCAGAGCTGTTAATTCTAGCCCCGGAGATGAGGTAAGAATTAACAACTGACTTTTTGGAGAAAAACTGTTCTATTTAAGAGGTCATTTGTTTTATGTTTGATTTATGTTAATAACATGATACCTGAATAATTAAAGCATCATTTAACAAAAAAATTAAGCCTACATGTTGAATCATTTCGAAGATACAACTAAAAGTATTTTTTTTGTTAATTGTGGCCCCGGTCTCCCCTACACAAGTGCATTGATTCCACCGATTCCCGGCCACCGTAGGCGCGGGCTTGCGGACGGTGAGCAATGGGTAGCTCGCCGTCTGATAAGGACCAGGCCCGTCTGGTAGAATAGAATAAAATTTAGGTTAGGTAGGTTGGTAGGGCCGATGCCTGCCCGGGGTTGCGGGAAAGTCCGAAATATACCGTGGCAACGTGGGTGGGTTTTAGTCAGTAAGAAACGTCCTGAAAGAAATTATTTGATCATTTAAAACAAAAAAAAGGGTGCATTGATCCTGTCTGCTATAAGCATTAGTGTTGCCCAAAATCGGTCTTGGTCTTGCAGTCTTGGTCTTGCAGTCTTGGTCTTGTTCGCAAGACCAAGACCAAGACCAAGACCGACTTATTTTAGCAAGACCAAGACCAAGACTGACCCTGCAAGATTTAAGCAAGAACAAGACTAAGCCTGCGAGACTCTTGCGTCTCGCAGTTAAGTCAAACTGAGATTTGGGCGGGTCCAAATTGGCGGTTTTTTGGCGGACATCAAAGGGCCGGTAACGCGAATGGGAATGATTCGAGTGTTTGTGTTGAATCTTTGAAAGACATAAGACACATTGACCTTGCCACATCAATATTTAGGGAAATATTTCCGGCAACACAAATGGCAATGGCTGAATGTTAACGAGGTATTATGGTATGGTTTATCTCTAAATTACGTTACGCGAATGAACCATTGGTCGGTCAGTATTTATGTACCTACTTGTTTGATATTTTACCGACAAAGACGCTGCTTATCACAGCATTTGATACTGTTTGATTGCCACCGCGCGCCGCCCGCCACAGAGTACGGACAGAGGCATACAAAATGGTTACCTATTTTGGTAGGGTTGGCACAGGAGGATAAAATGAAATGACCTTGAAGATCTTTAATAAATAGCAATAGGCTAATAGGTAATTGCAAGACTTGCGAGACTCTTGCTGCAAGACCAAGACCAAGACTGAGAGCGCAATACCAAGACCAAGACCAAGACCAGGTGTATTGACGCAAGACCAAGACCAAGACTAGCTAAGTCTCGTCTTGGTCTTGCATTTGGGCAACACTAATAAGCATAACCTCATATTTACACAAGTATTAAACTCACATACCTAATCTCAACCACTTATCTCTAGATCTCTCAAGATCTGATGAAAATCAAAGGCACAGGTGTGTTGGCACTATTGCAATAGTCGTTCTGCAGGCGGGCTGGCAACGCGTGGCTGCCCGTGGCTTGCTGCCAGCCGTAATGGGCCGTTAAGTAATTGTAATATCGGTATAAAATCTTAAATGTTCCGAGTGAATGCCGGAAACGGAGCGTGGTTTAAGGAGGAAAGTTGTGTTTAGATTACTATTTCAATTGATCGTTTAGAGTTTCCGATTTTTAACTGCTTGAGAAATGTCTTTTCTGATTCTGGTGAATTTATAACTAAACTAGCGACTAGCCAATACTTCGGACGAGTGCAATTTACCGATGTTTTGACATGTCAAAACATGCTTTTGTGCTTTATCCGAGTTCAATATTTATATAATTAAAGTTTTCGGAATAAATTCTTGTTCATTTTGCTATCAATCAGGGAGGACCTGTGTGGTAGCACTATTTATTGGCTAATATATTTTTTTTTTTTCAAGTTAGCCTATAAAACTTCTTCATCAGTTCAAACAAATCTCCAGGTCTCCATTATGTTGTAGTGTTATCAGGACAACATTAAATGTGTGCCGAGTTTCTATAGAAACGGTTCATAGGAAAATTCAGTAGATAAATAATAAATCAACCCCTAAGCTATTTTGTTACCCTTAAGAGTGGATTTTTTATTCCAATTTAGATTGGGACCACTTCAAGGAAAACTCTATCCAATAAAAAAAGAATTGTCAAAATCTACTCTGTAAAATGTGCGTGGTCAACATAAATAAATTTAAAATTTAAAAAACCCCCGACACAAACAAAATCCTCTAAAAAGTTTCAAAATAAAATATACTGGCCCTTTAAGTTTAATGTAGTTAATATTTTGTCGTCGCGTCGGGGGACGGCGGATGAAATTTTTTTTTCTACAATAGCATGCCGTCCCCCCGTACATACGCTACGATCGACACGTGCCTCGCTTAAATCTGCGCAACTGTACGTATTTTTCCCACAGTCAAGTTAGTTACTAATTAACCCTGATTTATATTTGCTACTCCATCATCAGACCCTGATATATATCTATAACTTATTCATTGAGACCATTCCAATGAGCCCAAACACGATACCACTGCTGTAAGTTGGTGAGGAGTTGGGTATCCTGCAAATACCAGGTAATGCTGCAGCATCAGTTCAAGGTTACTATGTTATTCTAATACCATTGAAGTAACAGATTACCAAATTTAGACTCAATCAGACCTGTGGAAGATGCTCAAATCCATTCATCAATTAGAAAAGACCTGATAATCTTCAAACGGCTGAATAGATTTTCTTGAATCATACCTAAGAACACTCCCGATCAAGTCACCTTTCAAACAAAATAAAAATAAACTAAATCGGTTCAACCGTTTGGGAGCTACGATGCCACAGACAGATACACAGATACACACGTTAAACTTATAACACAAGGGGTGTTATAAGTTTAACGTGTGTATCTGTTTTCCGTCGGGGGTTGAAAACAAAATATTTGTTTTTTATTCGCGTTGACCGGAGAACTTCCTCCTCTTTTTCGTCGGTCAAAAAACAATGAATCAAAATACAGAATATGCTTCTTGAGCCCCTAGTTAAGTAACCACTTACCTCGTCTTCTACCAGAACGTGTAGCATGACAACCATAAGTTGGGTTTTCTATGAATAGACAAAATGACAGATAAACAATCATAAATCTATCATTTTGTCTATTCTTCCGTTGACAAAACCCGTTTCTATTTCGTTCATGCTAAGCGTTCAGATACAGACTTTTCCCAGCACCGGACTATTCAATATAAGATGAACCGAAATTCAGCATATTCGCCTTTAATTATAAAGCCAAAAACATATTCATTCACAACCAAAAAAGTAGGTCATTTGCAAAGAGATTGAAATTAACACACTTTTTGAATACTGAAAAAAATATCATGAATATAATTCCTGTACGGCTTTCAGCGAATGTTTTCAGATATTTTTTCAGTGTTTATTTGGTTCAATGCAATATTTTTTTACGCGACTGATTTTGGTTCTGCGAGTCGAATTTTTTTGACGTTTGTTTTTAACTCTTGCAGATATTTTTTCTCATAACTTGTTAATAGTTATTCATAATTCGGAGGCCATAGTTATTCATAATTTGGAGGAGCAGTGGTGGCCCAGTGGTAAGGGCCGCGACTTACGAATGATAGGTCGTAGGTTCGAACCCAGACAGGTGCTTTACTTTGTGTAAATTTATTTAATCACCACTGCTCCCAAAACGGTAAAGGAAAACATCGTGAGGAAACCGGCATGTCCTAAAACCAAAAAATCGAAGACATGTGACATCTACCAACCCGCACTGGGCCCGCGTGGTGGATTACAGCCCACTCCCTCTCACAGAGAGGAGGCCTGTGACCCAGCAGTGGGAACATTAATAGGATGATAATGTAAATTTAGGTAATGTAATTTGGTCAAAGTCTTCTTACTCATTTTGTAGACTTGACTCATAATGAACTCCAATAATTTAAATGAGTTTTGAATAAGTCTGTTCGGGTAAACAAAAGTTTCGGAGACAGCATGTTTGCCTGCCTCGATGGTCTAGTGTTCGAAAGCGGTATTGTTGAGCATGCGGTCCTAGGTTCGATTCCTGGATCGGGCAACGTGTTACTGGGTTTTTCCATTAGGAATTTCTGAGAGCAGGCCAGAGTCCGGATTCGAGCCTGGTTGATGGCTTGCCTCCAATTACATGGGACTTAAATACTTATACCAATTGAAATGTGGGTGTACTATAGGCACAGATAATAATTATAATACCTATAGGTCACCTCTGCCTTACCCAAGAGTAATAAATAGCTTCTAATATTTTTGGAAAATTATAACCAAACAATTTAATCCTTATCGAGCTTGTAATCAAACTAATGACCAACCCATTAAGGTATCATTGCGACCTACGAAAAGATATTTATCTTTGTTAAAGGATACTTTTGTTAAAGTTTAAGAGCGTTCGTTCTAAAAGTTGGCAACGTCGCAAATAGCTGTCAAATATTTACCTGTTTTGATTAATTTGGCAATATTTGTGTATGGAAATATAAAATATCTCTAACTAGTGCTCTAGAATATTAATAATGAATACTATAATGAACTTTCAGAATAAAATCTTTGACGTCAGCTTGTATCTTTATCAGTTATGTTTCTGAAGTAATGATGCATTTACTAAAGGAATGTATTTATTCGAACCTTAAATAATGTTCATTTTGGTTTACTAAAAATATTATTGATCACTCTAATATAATGAATGCGCCTCTTTTCTTGAACCTCTTATAATTCCTATTTTGCGGTTCTACAAATACAAGATATCCAAGTAATGCGATCAACTTGGATGTAGCGCTTGCCGGCCGCTGCTGCGCTCGTTTCGCTCGCTCGGCTCACGCGCGGTTGGTTACAGTTGTAACCTAACCTAACCCGTTTGGTTGGGGTATCCTAGTTTATTTATCGCGACCAACTGTTAGAAAACATCAGACATTAATTAAAAGAAAGCTCATTTATTAAAAAAAGGTTGCATCATTAGAAGTTTATTATGTTTTTTTGAGGATCAGATAAATAAATATCCGTTTACTTAAATTCGTTAATGGATTTTTGGATGAATTTCACAGTAGCAGCCCAGAGTCTGGATTTGTGCCCAGTTGATGGCAATAGGCTCGCCCCCTATTACATGGATCTTAAACATATTTGGCGAAATGTGGGTGTACTGTGCACCTCTGCCCAACCTATCAGGTAAACCAGGCGTGGTGGTATGTTATTTAAGCCTAATTATGTATACGGAACCCTTTTAGTTTTTCATTTCCATTATAATAAAGTCCTATCCATCCATATGTGTATACATTCTAAAATATTCGGGGTTACGTGTGGCTATAATATTAATATTATTCTAACAACTACAGTGCTATGCGGCCTTCTCGCATCGAGAAACTATAAAAGGTCGATAAACTGAAGGGCTCTCGATATGGCTGTGTTATCTTAACCCATAACCTTAGTTAATACAAATATAGTTATACATATCTAGTATCTACACCTAGAAGGTCAAATTAAAGCTGGCAGAACTCTACAGATGTTATGGCTATCGATTTAAACACAATAAAAAAAAAAAAACTGACTGCCTCGTTGGTCTAGTGGTAGCAAGCGCTACTGCTGAACATGAGGTCCTGGGTTCGATTCCCGGATCGGGCAAAGTGTTATTGGGTTTTTCTATCTGGAATTTCTCAGTAGCAGCCCGGAGTCTGAATTTGTGCCCGGTTGATGGCAATAGGCTCGCCCCCTATTACATGGGACTTAAACATAACTGGCGAAATGTGGGTGTACCTGCTACAGATACACCTCTGCCTAGCCTTTTCCCAACTTTGTTGGGGTCGGCTTCCAGTCTAACTGGATGCAGCTGAATACCAGTATTTTACATGGAGCGACTGCTTATCTAGAAAAATATATATATATATATATTTTGCACAAAAAAAACGCACATTACAAAAAAAATGACATAAAATACACACTTACAAAGTAGCCAAAAGAATCGTATTCAAGCAGTAGAAGTTTGATCTGACCTTCACAACCCAGTAACTGCTAACAAATGATACTCCTTGGTAAGACTTGTTGTCAGACTTTTAAAGTGTGTTACGCAACTACCTTGCTGTTTTCCCAAAAGGTTTAAAACCAATAACATTAACGCTACCTTTTTTTCACAAAACAATGGACCAAAAACACTAACATTTTTCACAAAAATACTCTCGTACTAACACTAAACTGTATTACAAAGAGCAGCACTCTTCACGATTATAGTAATGGCGGCCGATACGAGTACGTCTCCCGCCAAAATGACTTTCGCGCCAAAGCGACCGCGACATTTATTTTGCAATATTTGTTTGTGAGAACGCGTTTGGAGAGGTTGAAGATACTTTTGACATACGGGTGACATTTTTGTAGAACAAAGTACAAGGTGAATAATGTATATACGGTGGAGGTCTGCCCGGCTGGGGCGGAGCACCGCCGTGTCCTCATGGAGGCGATCGGCGGCAACCTCTCGCGTCCGGCCCTGGTCCAGGCCATGGTGCGGAGCGAGAGGGCATGGCAAGCAGTAATGCTCGCGAAGGAGGAGGCGGAGCGCGCGAGGAAGCGACAAAAGTTGCGCCCTTGCGCCCCTAGCCGCCGCCGTAGGAGACTCCCTCGGCGTCGGGAATCGCGAGCCGATTTTCAGCCACCGTAGGCGCGGGCTTGTGGACGGGCAGCAATGGGTAGCTCTGCGTCCGATAAGGACCAGGCCCGGGTCGACGGCGCGTCGGTACGCCTCTAAGAGATGTCAGCAAAGAGATGTCGCCCAGAGCGGGAGAAGTCATTTGATGATTTCCCACCCAAAAAAAAAAAGGTTAATAATATATTATGATTCCATTCTTAATAGGCTTTCTTCCAATACAATGAGTGGCACAAAAGGGAGACCTATAGGAACCCAGCAGTAGATGGATCAAGGCGGTCAATGATCATGATGATGTTTGTTTGTTTGTTTGGTTGAAACCTACCTAAAATTATGGATACGGCTAGACAGGCGGTCAATATTGAAATTACATCTATAAAGAAAGAACTGTATTATTTATTTAGCACAGACTAGAAGGCACACAACATATTCTGCAAATAAAAGGCGTTAAGTGCGCTGTATGAAATTAGCAGGAATGTGTGCCTTACGGCTGCCCCAAATAGGACCAGTTCAGCAAAACAGCTGTCGAATACATCTGTATGGAAGAAAAATATATGCTACCCCAAAAGAATTGAAGTAGGTAAAGGGTCTAAGATGATCAAACTTCGATATCTCCCGAAATTAAGGATCATAGTGTAGCTTACTCATGAACAAGTACCTGCAGTAGCTGAATGTACTCGTACCTCTTTTTTCCAGTTTGCTAAAGGCAATATTTAAAAGCATTGTAGGTCGTCGGGGTTGGTCCGTTGATGAGTGCCATCTTTACATACCGAGACTCCTCAGTGCCTCGAAAAGCACGTAAAGCCGTTGGTCCCGGCTGTCATTCGTCGATCTTGACAGTCGTTACTGGTCGTCAGAATTCCGAAAGTCTGACAACCAGTGTTACCAAGGGATATCGTATTACCCAGTTACTGGGCTGTGGAGGTTAGATAGGCAGTCGCTCCATGTAAAATAATGGTGTTCAGCTGCATGTGGTTAGACTGGAAGCAGACCCTAACATAGTTGGGAAAAGGCTAGGAACATAGGATAGGTACCTTGACTTAAGGCTCCCACAGATAAGCGCGACGCGACTCTAAGTAGTAGAAAAAATTCTATGAACACTTCATGGAAGTTATTCTACCAGAATCGTGTTGTACCGTCGTCACCGTCGTCATGTCGCGTCTGCTGGAGCCTTTATAAAAGTGACAATAGAAAGAATCAAATTAATTGAAATAAATGATTTGGCCTGCCCAAATACTAAACTGAACATAATAATTTACTCACCAGTTCCTCAATTAAACAAAGCAAACGGTTAAGATTCCAACAATTCCATCATATTGTTGAATACACAATCAAATCTAAATACAATAACTAACGCCAGGAATGAACAGTGTTCGATCAGTTAGTCAGAGTAAGTGCCAAACATTCTATGCAAGTTATCTCACTCAATGAAATATCTGAGCGGTTAGATATTGAATAATATTGCTGTCTTGGTCGGTTGTCGATCAAAATTGTTAGAATTTAATTAATATTATGATAGTTATTGATCATAGAAGTGTAAATCTATTCATTATATTATTGTTGTGTTGATAGAGCAGTGGTGGCCCAGTGGTAACGGCCCCGACTTACGAGTTGTAGGTCGTGGGTTCGAACCCAAGCAGGCGCTTTACTTTGTGTAAATAATTTCATCACCACTGCTCTCAAAACGGTGAAGGAAAACATCGTGAGGAAACCGGCATGTCTTAGAACCAAAAATTCGAAGACATGTGACATCTACCAACCCGCACTGGGCCCGCGTGGTAGATTACAGCCCACTCCCACTCACAGAGAGGAGGCCTGTGTCCCAGCAGTGGGAACATTAATAGGCTGATGATGATGATGATGATGTGTTGATACGGTAATTTAAAACGAAGCTTTTGGCTACTTTTGTATACGTGTGTATTTTATGTTTTTTTTTCTTTAAGTGTGCGTTATATTTGTGATGAATAAACAATATTTCTTTCTATCTTTTTTCTCTTTTGAGCATGATGGTTGAAACGAAAAAACAATAAGCTCAAGATTTTCTACACCCGTGTGTCTCGCAACAAAAATGCCACGTCAAGATAACTCCGCTGACATACGTCCACTGTTTACTTAAACCGTCAGCCTTACACCAACACGTCACACTCCAGACATTTTTATGGGAACCCGTATCTTGTTGTGGAGTACTGTGTGCTTGACGGGTATATGTTGGACTTGAACAAAATATTCTGTAGGATTATTAGTTGCAGGATCCTAATTGGAAAAACATACATACATACTCAGCAGAGCAGTGGTGGCCCAGTGATAACGGCCCCGACTTACGAGTTGTAGGTCGTGGGTTCGAACCCAACCCGGTTTACTTTGTGTAAATAATTTCATTACCACTGCTCTCAAAAACGGTGAAGGTGGATCATCGTGAGGAAACCGGCACGTCTTAGAACCAAAAATTCGAAGACATATTATGACATCTACCAACCCGCACTGGGCCCGCGTGGTAGATTACGGCCCACTCCCTCTCACAGAGATGAGGCTTGTGTCCCAGCAGTGGGAACATTAATAGGCTGCTTATGTACATACATACTCACGCCTTCTTCCCATGGGTGTAGGCAGAAACTACAGAACGGCACCTGCTACGATCCTCACAATCACATACTCCTTTTGCTTCATTTACGCTGGTTTATACACTCACGCCGGTTGCGAGTACTACGCACCTGACCTTTCTGTAGAACATCACCAATAATTAACACCTCCTAGGCCTAGGGCGTTCCTCCCAGCGTTAGAAAAATTGGAAAAACTTTTTTTTTGGTTTTTGGATTTGGATACGGATACTAGGGTTTAGAGGAGCTTGTGGCTAAGTAATAACAAGCCGCACGGGTCAATCGATCAGGTTAAGCTACGCTTGCCGGGGTTGGTCAGTGGATGGGTGACCATCTTTACATACCGAGACTCCTCCGTGCCTCGGAAAGCACGTTAAGCCGTTGGTCCCGGCTGTCATTTGTGGATCTTTGACAGTCGTTACGAGTCGTCAGAAGCCCAAAAGTCTGACACCAGTTTTACCAAGGGGTATCGTTTTACCCAGTGGCGTATTTTAAGATTCAGCGCCCTGGGCCTGTAAGGTTTGCCGCCCCATAAATTAACGAAAAAAAAGCAAAAAGTTTTAATATTATAATGTAAAACCCCAGTGTGTGTCCATTGAAAGACTTTTTCATGAAATCATGACATTTGAGAACAAATATAACTAGGTATAAGAGTTATAATGATTCTAACGATTTTAATTCTGTAAATACGTATTTGTTAGGAAGTGCGTAGCTAGCTACATTCTAGCAACATTCTTCACTATCGGATAATGCCACAGCAGTGGCGCTACCTAGACCCGTTTATAGTGCCGTAACTTTGCATTGTACGAGGTGGGCAAGCTCTTTGAAAGAGTCATTGCAGACCGTCTCGTCGGGCGGCTAGTGCGGGAGGGGCCGAATTTGGCGGAGATCCAGTTTGGTTTCCGCAGGGGGAGGTCTACGGTGGACGCCGCGGCAGACAGGGAATGCTGTGGCCCGAAGTGGGGTCGTCTTGGCGGTGTCTTTAGACATCGCCAATACCTTCAATACTCTGCCCTGGAGTTGCATCAGGGAGGCACTCCAGTATCACCAGATGTCGACCTACCTGTCGTGTGGTCGAGGCCTATTTGACGAACAGGGCCGTCATCTTCGCCAGTCACGAGGGAGAATGGAACCAGTGAGAGATGTCTTGCGATGTCCCACAGGGATCGGTCCTGGGGCCGCATCTGTGAGATGTCGGATACGACTGGGTGCTGCGCGCCGACCTGCTAGCGGCGTCAGCGTGGTTTGCTACGCTGACGACACGTTGGTCCTGGCGCAGGAGAGGTCGCACCAGGCGGAGGCCGAACTAGCGTCACGCGGGGTAGCGACAATCGTCGATAGGATCCGGCAATTAGGACTCGAGGTAGCCCTGCACATTTCCGAGGCTAGTGTGTTTTCATGGTCCTCGGAACACGACACCGTCGGATTCCCAAATAACGGTAGGAGGGGTTCACATCGGCGTCAAGTTGACGATGAAGTACTTGGGACTCGTCCTCGACAACCGGTGGAACTACGTGGAGCATTTCCGACATTAGGCTCCCAGACCGGAGCGGGCTGGTAGGTTCCTGTTCCAGATAAGGTAGGAAGAAACGCCCAGGTGTCACCATTGTGTGGATCGCCCGGAGGACACGGTGGAGCATACGGTGCAGGCCTGCTCGGCTTGGGTGGAGTATCCTCGTGGAGGCGATTGGTAGCGGTGACCTCTCGCGTCCGGCCCTGGTCCAGGCCATGGTACGGAGCGAGAGGACATGGGAGTCAAGGGAGAGGCAAATTAGGCGCCCTCATGCCCCTAGTTGCCGCTGGAGACGCCCTGGGCATCGGGAATCCATAGCCAATTTCCGTCCACCGCAGGCGCGGGCTTGCGGACGGTGAGCAAAGCTCGCTGCCGATAAGGGAACCCGGACCGGTGGCGGGGGCCCAGCTCGATGGCGCGTTTTGTTCCACGCGCGCCTTAAGCAAATGTCAGCACAACTGACGGGGTCCGCCAGGGCCGATGCCGGCTAGGGTCGCAGGAAAGTCCGAAAGCCCCTGGCAACACACAGGCAACTGAAGGAACATGGGTGGGTTTTAGTCAGTAAGAGTCTGACACGCCCTCCCGCGCTGCCCAGAGCAGAAGTTATTCTATAATTACCCACCCAAAAACAAAAGCATTGCATTGTCATTTGGTGTTTTGGTTGAGTGTTAGTGCAATAAAACATTTTGTGTATGGACAAAAGGCAATGTTACTACTGTTACTAGGAAAAGTTTGGATGCAAGAGCGAGCGAATCGAGCTTGGGACTTGGGGACCCTGACTCGGACAGGTTAGGCTGCTCCGCCCCTCGCAGCCTACCGCCCCGGGCCATGGCCCTTTTGGCCCTAGGGTAAATACGCCACTGGTTTTACCCAGTTACTGGGTTGTGGAGGTCAGATAGGCAGTCGCTCCATGTAAAATACTGGTATTCAGCTGCATCCGGTTAGACTGGAAGCCGACCCCAAGATAGTTGGGAAAAGGCTAGGAAGATTGGATACTAGGGTTTTAGCAAAAGACCAAATTATAGGAAACTAGCTTTCGCCAGCAGTTTCACCCGCGTCCATGTCAGAAATTAACCCACGAAGTGTATCCTATGTTATACTCCAGGTCATGGTCCACCCGTGTGCCAAAAGACAATGACCAAATTAGTATGAAGACTGGTGCGTTTTATTTTTTTGGCGGCCGTCGATCCAATATGAAAAAAAACGGTGCAGAAGAATATTATGAATGAATTATTGTATGGCGTCCTATATCGAAAACTCAGTCCGGACTGAGCTATATCAGTTTAAAGATAAACTATTATTTTCATATATTATGGAATAATTCTTATTACAAAGCATAATTTTGATCTTCCCAAGCGAGATTCACTATTTAGTTATTACTAATTATATATTCAAATACATGATTATATTGATTTTATTTATGTATTAGTTAGAAACAATAAAACCGGTCATATGGTGAATGTTTTATTTAAATTATAACATATTATATTATATTACTTACAAGATTTATAATAAATATAAAAAATAAAATACTTAATTATAATTTAAAAAAAAAATGACGCGTTTAATATACATTATATTTGTTTTATGATTATATTATTTTATTATTATTTCATTTAAATAATTCCTTTTAAATATTTGAATATGAAAAAAAATTAAAAATGTAAAAAATTGGAGCCCACCGGTATTGGAAACAGGGTCCAAGCTACCGGCCGACGGTCAAGGCTCCAGAGAGAGGAACCTCCTGGCAATGCGAGCCGTGTCCAAGAGTATCGCTTTCTGAATCAAGTCCTTGATTCACCTGCCCAACGAGAGCCTCCTTAGGTGTTGCGAGGCTCTTGGTAATTAAGCCGTTGGCTGATATGACTATCAGCACAATGATTGCTCACAGAGCTATATTTCATGCAATAACCGCAGGACACACGGAACTAAATAGTTTTCCAACTCTTACCACAGATGACCTTATTTTATGTGCTCTTTGTACTTATCAGATAAAACAAGCTCGAAGCAACTATGGTCATTTATGGTGAGCATCGTGGTGGTAGATCGAGTAGAGCGGCGCACAATGATCATTGACATAACGGACCCACATGTCGGCAACCTCGCGAGCCAAGTCAAGATACTTGACACTACACCACCACTATATCAGGTTTATTGGCAACAATAGTTTCTGTCAGTGATGATGGAACGATCCCAGTACAATGTGATATTTCCATTTTCGAGAACTGTGTCGGGCACATACCTGACGGCGCATTCGATTCCACAAGGCTGTATTTCAGAGCAAGTTGCTGGTGGATAATCCTGGCTACAAGGTTATGTCTATGCAAATACTCTTCGATAGCTAGACGATGTCGGGATCAGATATCTGAGATATCCATATCTCAGTTCGGACTGAGTTTGTGATATTATAAGACCCCATACAATAATTTATTTTTTATGTTATTCTGCATCACTTTTTTCATATCCTATCGACAGCCGCCAAAAAACAAAAGGCATATTTACAATAGTATTGTGTTTCCTTTTAACTCCCATATCTCAGTTCGGACTGAGTTTATGATATAAGACCCCATACAATAATTTATTTGTTATGTTATTCTGCATCACTTTTTCATATCCTATCGACAGCCGCCAAAAAACAAAAGGCATATTTACAATAGTATTGTTTTTCCTTTTAACTCCCATATCTCAGTTCGGACTGAGTTTATGATATAAGACCCCATACAATAATTTATTTGTTATGTTATTCTGCATCACTTTTTTCATATCCTATCGACAGCCGCCAAAAAAAAAAAAGGCATAATTTTACAATAGTACTGTTTTTCCTTTTAACTCCCATATCTCAGTTCGGACTGAGTTTATGATATAAGACCCCATACAATAATTTATTTGTTATGTTATTCTGCATCACTTTTTTCATATTCTATCGACAGCCGCCAAAAAAAAAAGGCATAATTTTACAATAGTATTGTTTTTCCTTTTAACTCCCATATCTCAGTTCGGACTGAGTTTATGATATAAGACCCCATACAATAATTTATTTGTTATGTTATTCTGCATCACCTTTTTTCATATCCTATCGACAGCCGCCAAAAAAACAAAAGGCACCAATTTTACGCAAAGGCCTTTCATCCAAATCCGTTCAGCCGTTTTAGCGTTAAAGTCAAACTCAAACTCAAAGCATTTATTTCAATTAAACCATTTACAGGCACTTTTGAATTGTCAAAGAGTCGGTCAGTTAGTCAAAAAATTGAAGCTAGTCGCCCATTCCAAAAAGTAGATCTCTGTGGAGAAGAACGGGCAAGAAACTCCCAGGACACTCTTTTAAATAAAGATATTACAAAATCCTGGGTACATTATTCTTCTTGCGAAGTGTACCAAACAACATACATCACACAAACGCTTGTATTCTCCTAAGGAGACACAGGTGTATAATGTCGTAGGAAAATTTGATAGTTCGAATTTTCGCAAAAACCATAGGGATACCCTAGGGATATTGCGAAAATACGGATAATTAGACCACGAACCGAGTGAGCCATCAGGTCCTCGTCAGGAGAGAGGTCAGTCATCAGGTCCTCGTCATCTGGTAAAATGACCAGGACTCGTTGAGACAATTCTAATGAGCCCACACTCGATGGGTTTATTAGTAGCTGTTCAAGAGTTCCATTATCTAGCGTCCATGTCCATCATCAGATCAGCTCGATGGTACCATATTATTGTATTATCATCGCCTGGCATGAATTTGAAAATATTTAATCTAGACCACCAGAAGTGATTAATATTCAAGTGTTCCGTTAACTATCGTCCAGGTCAGGCCTGCGAAATATCGCCACAACTTTTTTCACACAGCGATTTGAAATGAGCCGCCATAGTAGTTATTGTATTGTATTAAAATACTTATCTAATGACACACGTTTGGTTGTTATTGGTGCTTGGACCAGCTTCCATACATTTTTGCCGATCATCCTTTAATTAATAAAATTGAGGTAAGTTGAAGGCAACACAAAACTATAATTGATACTCTCAACTCTATCTACCCCAAAGGGATGTGAAGATTGATGAATGTAACTCAAACTGAAAGGGCAACAGGGAAGTGAGGTTATCAGAACCCCGGGGAATGACAAGATTGATTAATTTTTGTACGCGAATGCACTTAATATTTACTTCGGAGACCTTATACGTTACGCACTCGGACTTTTAAGAAAATAATATTCCTACTGTTTTCCAAAATGTTAATAAACAACATTCTCCGTAATTAACGCACATCACCAAACACCACAATTAGAATTATTATGTTATAATCATAAAATATTTTCCCAGATCTGAGACCTAAATTATTTGTTAGAGCCGTTACACGTCATAAAAAAAAAATATAGATTCCTCATGTCTAGGGGTATTCGAAAATACCCCATGTATGTTCCGCAATTTTTTTTAGTTTTCGAGTTATTATTTTTTTTGTTATTTTTTCGAGTTTTCTTGCCGGTGGAGCTTTAAAAGTTCATTTTTTTTTTGTAGCGAGTTGTTTCCTGTTTTTTTTTTTTGCGACAGTATCGTCTTGAATGTTACTTTCATATATAAAATAATAAACTTGCTAACATTCCTTCAAGTTACTCAAAAAAGTATCGATAGCAGGAATTTAAGTTTTTGGTGGTAAGACTGAAATTTTCAACTTCAATTTAAAAATACAAAAATGAGGTTCCATGTATTCTAGCTAACTTTAAAAACTATGCAGGTTCCTAAGCTACGCAAAAAATAAAAAAAGGTAGTACTTAACCTTCCAATAATTCACTGTAATCGGCCTTCGAAGGTTAGGCTAAAAATCCTTTTAAGCTTTAAAATAGGTGGTCCAAATAGCGACGCCATAAAAAAAAACTGGAAAGTACTCACTACAAAAAAGACATGAATTTTTGAGGCTCCACCGGCAAGAAAACTCAAAAAAAATTAAAAAAACAATAATAACTCGAAAACTACAAAAAATCGCGGAACATACATGGGGTATTTTCGAATACCCCTGGACATGAGGAATCTATATTTTTTTAATGACGTGTATTTTTGGTCCACCCTGTATATTGATACAAATATTGCTCGTTTAATAGGATGTTGTATGTACTAGATTCTATCCGCGACTTCATTCGCATGGAAGTCGTACACCCCTATAAAACTTCCCTGTATACTACGTTTGTAGTTTTGGTATCAACAGCCAAAATATACAGAGAGTCAGGACTGGTGACTCGGGAGCAAGCGACGTACAGTTGTCCGTGTGAGAAGCAGCTTGTCCTGAGGTCGACACCCGTAGACTTCAGCCTTCTGTATTCGTGCATCTACGGTATAACATCAAACGGTGCACCCTCAAGAATATCTCACCAAACTTTATACCCTGCGTAGATACCAAAAATTCCTGCGACCACACTTCCCTTGTAAATATTAAAACAAGCCCATATTAAACTACAAAGTTTCGGCTTTTGATGAAACCACTGTTGCAATATACACTTCGTTTGTAAAGGTGAATGTAGACAGCCTGGCCGAGACCACGACGGATGCCGAAACCGCATTACCACATTTTGACGAGCACGGGGACCAACGTGTTAATTTGCGGTTTTTCTCGCATTGGGGCGGAAATTTCCAGTGTGTTTACTGGTATTTTATGTAAGAATACTGTTAATTAGACTGCCTCCTATACCTTTCAGTTCCTACAAATAAACAAATAACAATAATTCCTCACACTAATAAAATAAACTGAAATAATAGCATCACTAACTAATTGGGATTTCCTGAAACTAAATTCACAGTTATTCTGTTCAAATGAATTATTATTATATTAGCTGTTGTTTATGAAATACGGTTTCGGCCTCGGTGTTGAGCCTTGAACACAAATTCGACGAGACGATGTTCGCGGAACGCAACTGTATTAAAATCGGCTTGTGTAAACTAAGCCTTACGGTCTTTACAAATAATTCATAGGGTAAAATACTGTAAGAAACAAAGTCATGAGTACTGAATTTTACACTAGCTCTAAATATACGTCACTTTTGAACAAACATTTTGGACGATTTTCACGACTTTTACACCTTTGTGGGTTTTACGGCTTTCGCTTTAGTAAAATTTTTGTGCTTGCAGATAATAAATTAGGTAAAGAAATGTCGAGTTTCTAATGTTTTTCAAGGTTTGATAAGCTAAGCTAAGTTTATCTTTGGGAGAGAGAGGACTTTGACCAGCAGTGGGGCATTACGTGCTAAAAATATAGATATACGTCGATTAGTCTGAACTGTTTTGTGAATCTTCTCGACTATCTATTCAACAATTGGGCTGTTAATAAAACTAACGAAATTCTGACCCAAAAGTAGACAGTTAGACACGTATTTTTAGGGACGGTACCCTAAAAACACATGTGTAACTGTCTACTACTATCTTTTTTTATCGATCATCATCTGAAGCCTTTTCTCAGTTCTATGTGGGGGGCTTCCAGTGTTAAAGATTCAGCTGAGTAGCGGTACCTATTTTAGATGGAGCGACCTATCTCTATATATAGATAAATAAATAAATACAAATTTTAGTTATTAGGGTTCTGTACTCGAAGGGTGCCAAACGAATCCCTATTACTAAGCCCCCGCTGTCTGTCCGTCTGTCTGTCAGCGGGCTGTATCTCATGAACCGTAACAGGTAGACAGTTGAAGTTTTCACAGAGTGTGTATTTCTATTGCCGCTATAACAAAAAATAATAACAATTAAATAATGTTAATAATTAAAGAGGGATACAAGGGGAATTAAAGGGCCATACAAGAAACGTGTTTCTTGCGGCGTTTTTTGCTCGATGTTAAATACGGTGAACCAATTCACATTTGGCCGGTGTTTTAAAAAAACATTCTCTAAAAAGCACGTGTCTAACAGATTGATATAATAAAATAATGATGATGAAAATTATCGACTTAGCCATCAGCAGAAAGCCATTAAAGATGGCACCCAACACAATAACTACGAACAAAAACCAATAAATCTCTCAGATAATAAAGGCCTTCCACACAACCCATCAAATGAGCATCACGGTAACAGGTGACGTGGCCCATTCAAAATACATTACACCCTGCCGTATGAAAGGGCATAAAACATCAGGTTATGTTCATACGGATGTACGTGAGACGCTTACTTAGCGACGATATATGGAAGAATTAGGTGTCATGGCGGTTAAAATGGCCGCCGTGGGAAGTGTCAAACTTGACGGTTAATGACAGCGTAAGGAAGCTTTTGATGGGTTGCTAAATTAAAATTAGGTTTTCGTTTTTTGATGATAAATGCTGGTGCTGAAAATTATTTTCTAACATAACAAACCCTGAACTGAAACTTTTTAAAAATTATTGACGGAACTGCTTCATTGGTTCTGTCGTTGCAAGTGTGACTATTGAGAGTAGGATCCTAGGTTTGACCTCAGTTATGCAAAGTGTTATTTGGGATTTTCTATAAGCATCTTTTAATTTCAGTAATTGTAAGTGCAAACTATTTTAAATTTTAAATTAATTTCACTTGTAGTGCAATATTGTTGTTCCTTTTAGTCTATGCTAAATAAATAAATGTATTTTCTTTCTTTTCTTTTCTTTCTTTTAAATATGCTTGCCCCTCTACTGCCTATATGAGACTAAAACATAGTACCTACCTACACAATTCTTTTTATAGTTAGGAAATCATCAAATAACTTCTCGGAGCGGGAGGGCGTGTCAGACTCTTACTGACTAAAACCCACCCGTGTTCCTTCAGTTGCCTGTACATTGCCAGCGGCAGCAGCCCTTTACGACTTTCCCCCAACCTACACCATCATATTATTTTTCAATATTTTATGCCAACGGATATCTTTCAAACCAACATCTTCACTTAACAAAAACAAAGATACATCGATGCGTCTGATAGGAACAACAGATTTATCCACGAAATAGAGTTAAAGGATTGATCAATAAAGTGACGGCCTTGTTTTGTTCTTCAAGTCTTCAATTGTATAGCTGATTGATTGGATGCTCAGATTACTCCTTTGTGTGTCTGACAGCCTAGTACCTACAGCCTTAATCTTCACTGATATTTTCACGTAGATTGTCGCTTGTTTCAATTTACTTGTATACTGTGAAAGACATAATTTTTTTCTTACACGTGTCATCTTGGTATTGGTGTAAATGAAGATTGTTTTTTTTCTTTTGTGGAGTTTGTAGGGCCACGCTTACGCAACTTTGTATCGTACGTAAACGTACGATCGTGGTCGTACGAATTCTGTGTGTGGTTTATTATGTTTTTCTCCGTCAAATAGGTAGTGTTCTGGTGATATAGTATTCGTGAAGTCCTCTTTGGAGTGCAATGAATCTTTATCTTCAAGATAATATTTCACACATCATAACTTGTGTGGTAAAATGTATTTAAAAAGTTTTGAATTTGGTGTATTTCACGAATTTTGCGAAGTGATAACTTAAATCACTCTAATCCCACAAACATATAATAATATGTCCGTAAACCAAATTAATAAATTTTAATACACCCATTTCTAGTTTTCAACGCACGAAAGTGTTTAGTGTTTAAATCCGTAAAACCCAACAAGTGCGGATTGGTTTCGGACGTCGCTTCGGTCGAAAGTCCGGAACTACACGTGTACGTATGTTCGCACTAATAAAATTCGTACGAAAACGCGTCTAAACTGAGAGCGGCCTTATCTTATTTTCGTGTTGGCACTGTATACTTCTAGCTTAAACCGCGGTTAAAATATTAGACGATCAGAACAGGTGGTCATGCGGGTAACTTTACTGCCATGTGGGACCAGACATAACTATATTTATTATAAGGAACTTTAATGCTAGTGATGCGTCGTTCAAAATAAGTTGTCAAAGTTGAAAGGTGTTGACATATAAGTACGGAAGTTGTAATACAAGCTTTAACATTAACTAATTGCTTTAACCTCGGAAAGCTAGACTTAGTTGTAATCACTAAACTGTTAGTTATTCCGTCACAAGTTCATAATATAATAGTTAGTTGTATCTCTATTAATTACTAAGAATTATTGACTTGAAGCGTACCAACAACAAGTTTACTTTATTATGCCAAGCTGTTGCATGAGCAGTGGAAGCCCAGTGGTAAGGGCCGTGACTTACGAGTTGTCGATTGTAAGTTCGAACCCTGACAGGCGCATAACTTTGTGTAAATTATTTCATCACCACTGCTTTCACAACGATGAAGGAAAATATCGAGAGGAAACCGGCATGTCCTAGAACTAAAACTTCGATGACATGTGACATCTACCAACCCGCACTGGGCCCGCGTGGTAGATTACAGCCCACTCCCTCTCACAGAAAGGAGGCCTGTGTCCCAGCAGTGGGAACATTCTATAATAATGATCATCACCACCACCATAATCAGTCTATACTGATTATGTGCGACTTGAAGCGTAGAAACAACAAGTAATTATATTTTATTTAGCCAAGCTGTTGCATAGTGATTACGTCACAACATACATGTAACTTAAGACTCGCACTCTACTTCAGACTTGGAATGGCTAGATTAAACTTCAAAAGTTTTTGCATACGACCCAGAATGCAAAACAGCCAAGCTGTTCTGCTAAACCCTTGAACACACTTTTGCAAATGTCAGAACTATGTTTTCTGTCAAAAGAATCCGCGCTTTCAATTTTGTCTGAATGCATGGAAAGGAAAAATGCATTTTAACTGCATAACTTTTTTATCCGTGCCTCAACTTGTTTTTAGGGCTCCGTACTGGAAGGTTGCCAAACGGAACCCTATTACTAAGCCTCTGCTGTCCGTCTGTCTATCAGCGGGATGTATCTCATGAACCATAACAGTTAGGCAGTTGAAATTTTCACAGATTGTGTATTTATTGTCGCTAAAACAACAAAAAATAAAATTAAGCAAAATATTTGAGGGGTCCCCTTATAAAAAAACATGTTTTTTAATGGCGTTTCTTTTGCTAAATATTATACGGTAGTACGGAACTATTTGTGTATGACTCCAACTCGCACATGGAAGGTGTTTTTAAAGTATGTGCGCTGAGCTTTCATATTATGTTTGAAACTACTCAGACATACCCTAAAAGTCTAGTAAAGCCATACTTTGTAAACATTCAAATGTCTTTCACTCACGAAATGTTATGATATTACGTCTGTTCCTATTTCCTTTTTGCCTACAATGTTTTAAAATTTAAATTGTTTTTATGCAAAACGTATTGTAGTTCGTCATGTCGGAACTTTGTTCGTGAACAGCGAATTGTAGTAATACTTCGTATGAACATAAATATCTCATTTGTATTCGTACAGTGCACCATTTGCTTTATACTTTGTAAGTTCGTTTTATTTCTCTTCATGCGGATGTGAATAAAAAACAGTACACACTATTTTAACGAGATCCTTTGAATGTTTCGTTGGTCTAGTGGTCGCAAGCGCTACTACTGCTGAGCATGTGGTCCTGGGTTCGACTCCCGGGTCGGGCAAAATGTTATTGGGTTTTTCCAACCGGGATTTCTTAGTAGCAGCCCGGAGTCTGGATTTGTGCCCGGTTGATGGCAACAGGCTCGCCCCCTATTACCCGTGTTCTTTCAGTTGCCTGTGTATTGCCAGAGGCCACGGTATCCCTTTCGGACTTTCCCGCAACCCAGGCAGGCATCGGCCCTAGCGGACCCCGTCAGTTGTGCTGACATCTCTTTGAGGCGCGCGTGGAACACAACGTCGTTGACCCGGGCGTGGTCCTTATCGGACGGCAAGCTACCCATTGCTCACCGTCCGCAAGCCCACGCCTATGGTGACGGCGAATCGGCCTGGGATTCGCGACGCCCAGGGCATCTCGTGCGGTGACTAGGGGCGTGAGAGCACGAAATTCCGTCTCTACCTAACCCTGTGGGGTGTACAGGCGTGACGGTATGTTTTAGGGTTTTTATCTATCGAAGAAATACTGGAACTTGGTAATCACAGAACATTCTTAGCCACACATAACACCTTCACAACAAACTAAAAACAATTTCCAGCCGCTACTTTATATTTTTACCACACAATTTTTTTCACGACTCTCTTCCTGTCATTACCGTAATTTGTGTAATAAAAATATTATGGCACAGTTAATGGTGAAAAAGACGTTATTTGAGGACGGCACGATTAAAAAAATGTATCGTTAATGATGTATCGTTCATGATCGTTCGGATCAAATTAATTATAAGCGGGTTTAATGTAGGTAAGGTGTACTTTACATGCTCTTTTTGCGAACGGGTATAATATCAATCATCTCTGCCTGTCCCAGTCCACTGATATAGAAGTATATACAACATATAACGTTCCCACTGCTGGGACGCAGGCCTCTTCTCTTTGAGAGGGAGTGGATCATACTCCACCACGGTCCAGTGCGTGTTGGTGGATATGACATGTCTTCGAATTTTGACGTGTAACGTCTTTAATTTTGGTCAGTAAGGGGTCATTTGCAAAAACCATTTGTTCATAAATATGTTATGGCAACATCGCTTATTACTTTGGGGGTATAGCACCTATCGGTATTATTTTATTACCATAATTTTGGGGATAAAAGTCATTACGCAGTAGTGCATTAATCGCTGGCGTAAATTGCGTTGTAATGGGAGCGCAACATGAAGAATTCGGAACTAAATTTGCCACCGCGCGCTGTGTTTATTTGGTCATTACTCAGCTTTAATCGATTCAAGCGGCAGTGTTCGTTTGACAGACCTCACGACGTTAATGTAGGTCTGATACACAAAAATCATACTTGTGACTGTTAGAATTTGTATAGGGTTTAAAAAAAGTGTGGTTTTTGTGACTCCCCGGTGCCTCAGAAAGCACGTTAACCAGTTGCTGTTGGCTGTCATTCGTGGATCTTTGACAGTCGTTACAGATCGTCAGAAGCCCGAAAGTCTGACAACCAGTCTTACCTAGGGGTATCGTGATTACCCAGTTACTGGGTTGTGGAGGTAATTTAAGCCAAGTGCAGGAACCATAGCCATCAACTAGTGCGGCGGGTACAACGGTTTAAGGCAGTCTCGAGCACCACTATTTGATATAACTATGGCTGCAATGGTGGCAGAGAACGAGACCAGCTCATCGACATCCACCAGAAGGAGCCAGGTTACACAGTAACAGAACAAAGCCACAGTTAGGGTAGACTACTCGTGCGCCTGATTACCGTAGGCGCTGGAATTTGGCTACAGCGGGGTTCATGTCCGTGTTTATCGAGAACGAGTTTGAACTTTGAACACAAGTGCGGTATCAGGGCCGCGGTACTGGGTAAGCAGTAATGCTTATTACACACTCTCTAGCAGGCACAAGACGTTTCACGTTCTCCATTTGGACTACTTTTCTGATACAGCCTACACGATTTTTGGTTCATAGACATGCCGGTTTCCATACGATGTTTGCCCTCGCCGTTTTGAGAGCACTGGAGATGAAATAAATTAGGTAACCTGCTTGCTAGGATTCGAACACTCGTAAGTCGGGGCCGATACCGCTAGACAACTAACGGTAAAACCACTAGACTCAGGCCTTTTTTAAATATAACCAATTACTGATTCCGAATCTTCCGCACCCAACCTTTCCAAATATTTCTTTAACTACTAAACATCTTAGGTTAAGAACTTACGGAGCGGTTTTCAGCCGCGCCCGCCGCGGCGGCGGGTGGAAAACAATGGCGCAAGCCGCGGTCATAAACCGCGTCGTAAAAATGAATATCTATATTTACATGTACTAAGTGTTCGTACGAGTGTTTGCGGTGCCGCCACCGCGGCGGGCGCGGGTGGAAATCGCTTCGTAAGTTCTTAGCCTAATTCAGACAGCGTATGGCAATTTAAAATTGAATTGTGTGTGAATATTTTAATCGTGTGTACTAGCTTTTGATCGCGACTTCACTCGCGTGTAAAAGTTATTTTTCTATCCCTTGGGAACAGTCCTTTTCTGCACCCCTGACAACGTGTTTGCAATATAAATGATTAAGTACTAAAAATTTCATGATGGTCGGTTGAGTAGTTAAGACGTTAAAGCGTGACGAACAAGCAAACAAACTCACTTTTACCTACATTTATAATATTAGTTCGGTTTACAAATAATAAAAAAACAATTCTTTCAAAACTGATCGTGTAACATAAGCCTAAGCTCACGTCACTGATAATATTATTAATTACTTTATTAAGCATAGTTCTTTTACCAGCAAAACCTATATTAGCATACACAAAACACGCTATTTCAAACTTAGTAGACATACCTATCCCGTTGAAAGCCAGACCAGCTGTCGAATTTTAATGAAATGTTGTGATTGGTTGGCCGCCATAACAACAACAATTAAATACGATTTTACTGCCATAGTGTTATTTGCAATTCGAGCGGTGTCGAAGTATGAATAGAGGAGGAATTACAGTTAAACCAGAAAAGGTTTGCGCTTCGGTATCGGATCTTTTTGTGTTAACTGAGTAACTTCCTCCATAGAGGCAAAAATTCTAAGTTTTGTACTGCCACCCTTTGTAGTAGTGCAATGATCGGTGGTAGGTAAACTTGCCTACTCCAGTCGCACCTCGTAATCAAACACTCAAAAATTTTGAAGTTTGTTTAGTCGCGTGGTGTTGTTAATCTATTATTTTCAAATAATACAAAATGGGTAAGTTCTTTCGTGGTTATAACAGCTCTATATTAAGGGGGATGCGCCAAGGTAGCCCGCGAAATTCCTATTTAAGGTTCACGAGTTACAGCCCACAGACAGATAGACAGACGGACGGACGGAGGAATTTAAGAAATAAGGTTGGCACCACTCGGGTACGGAACCCTAATAAAAAACAAGTGAACTTGCTTTACAATCACGTGCGTTCTTTACAATGCATTTGCTCGAAAAGGCGTTTTCCAAGCAGCCAATTTGTGCGCAAAGTGTCACTTTTTTCACTAGGGCTCTTTACTTTTCTATTTTTCTCTTTAAATTTTTGACTCCGTCGTCAGCCCGACGTCAAAGTCAAAGTCAAAGTCAAGGTCGCTCTATTTTTTTTATTTCCTCATACAATGCATAGTAAAACATTGTATGAAACACGTGCGTCAGATGATTTCCGACTCGTGTCGACTTATACCTACACTCGTCGCAAATCACCTACTTTCCGCACTTGTAGCATAAATAACTATTATAGAATAGCCATCGATCAATAAGTGCTTTAATGATCAAAGAGAATAGCACAACTACCGGAGTAATTGCGTAACACACAGTGGCAATGGCTTACATTTTGACAGTTCAACAACATTCATTACGTTATTTACGTTGCTGAACTGATATTTTTTTCGAATATATGAAGCAATGGATTAGCAATATCGCTCAAAATCATTCAGATTGTGATTGAAACTGTGTTATGCAGTGACGGTGCCGGTCAAATAGAAGTGGGTTTGCAGCATGTATATGAAGTAAGTTTCGTAGTCGTGGTTGCAAGTAGTGATGGGCAATTCTCGAGAATATTCTCCTTGCGAGAACTTTGCTGTTAAGTTCTCGAGAACATTCTTTTGGTAGGGAATTTACGAGAATTTAAAAATTGGCTGACTTTATTGAATCGGTTTTTTTTTAGAGTAATAGTTTTTAACGCATTTGAACGTTTTACGAAGTTTGAGTTTAAAATAAACTACACCACAACTTAAATTCTCAGTAAATTCTCCTGAGCGAGAACATTCCCGAGAATATTTCCGAGAAAATTCTCATAAATTCTCTTAAATTTCGTATGGTAGTAATGTTAAAGTACGATTTCTGTATTAATACGAACTTTATGAGTTTAAAATAATCAGCATTAATAAAATGAATAAGAAAACAACATTATAAGAAAGGTTTATGGTGCAAATAATTAAAAACAACAAACAATTAAAAATAATTTTGACGCAACTAAAATCGAATTTGACAATCGCGACTCCATGTGGTACTTGTTTGCCCTCCCTTGGGATTTTTTTTAGAGCCGGAGGCGCACAGGAGGGCAGCGTCGACGTGTTTTGATATGGAATTTTTCACTTTTTGTATGGAAAATAAAAAAAAATATTACCTACATGTTGAGTTTTGGGGGTTTATGGGTTTTATAAAGATAAAGATATAAAGTTAGGGTTTATAATTATAAAGATAGAATAAAAATTAGTTGGCATGCACTTTTGACTTCAGTGCAAAAACAGTACTATATTTTTTTTTTCTTTTGCTTGTATCTCGAAAATGGTGCGTCCTATCGCAAAAATAATGAAATTTTCGACACCCTTTAGGAAACCCTTAAACCCCTATATCCCAACATGTTGGTAATAATTTTTCATATTTTTCATACAAAAAGTGAAAAATTCCATATAAAACTCGTCGAGGCTGCACCCCCTGCGAGCCTCCGGCTCTAAAAAAATTCACAGGGTAGAGTAAACAAGTACCATGTGGAGTCGTCACGTGATTGTCAAATTCGATTTTAGATGTGTCAAAATATTTTTTTAATTAAGAGTTTTTTTTTTTGTCAGAATAGCTTTAAGATTATAGCCAAAAGTAGGGAATTTTAGTGACAGTTTAGTTAGTTTAGTTCGGTGTACAAGAGAATCGGCACCATTGGTGCCGATTAAAAATCACTAAAATTTAGTTTAGTCCTGTCAAACGAGGATTTCCCATTCTGAATTAGACTAAAGTGACACAACTTAACTATATTTTAGTTTGACAGCACTAAGATTGCACTGAGATAGCAGTTTAGTGAAAATGGCAATTTTGCTATTATGAATTTGACGTTTTTCACCATATAAATTTAGTGTATCTGTCTAGATTATTTTTAAACGCGATTAAAAACGAGTTGAATGAAATTAGTTGGCATGAACTAAAATTCACACCAACACTTCAACTTCAGTGCAAAAACAGTACAATTTTTTTTTTCTTTTGCATAAATCTCGAGAATGGTGCGTCCTATCGCAAAAATAATGAAATTTTCGACCCCCTTTAGGAACTCCTTAAACCCCTATTACCTGACATGTTGGTAATAATTTTTCATATTTTCCATACAAAAAGTGAAAAATTCCATATAAAACACGTCGAGGCTGCCCCCATGCGCGCCTACGGCTCTAAAAAAATTCACGAAGTAGAGCAAACAAGTACCACGTTGAGTCGTCACGCGATTGTGAAATTCAATTTTAGATGTGTCAAAATATTTTTTTAATTAAGATTTTTTTTTTGTCAGAATTGCTTTAAGATTCTCATAGCCAAAAGTAAGGAATTTTAGTGATAGTTTAGTTAGTTTAGTCCAGTGTACAAGAGAATCGGCACCATTTCCAGTCCGAAACATAATACAGTAACGTTTTTTCAAATAAAGTATAAAATAACAACAAAAGATGTTTACTTGAGGCCTTGAAATCAAAATATATTGTAATAAAATTTAGCAATTTTACTTCCATTTTTAAATTCTCGTATATTCTCCGTCGAAAGGAATATTCCAGAATATTGCAGAACATTCTCGATCCGAGAATATTCTCCGGGTGAGAATATTCTCCCGACCCATCACTAGTTGCAAGTTTATTTTCATTAGGCAGCATACGACTCGCTTTACATATTTGGCAAGATTCTGATGTTAAAGTTATGGCCGGCTCCAACTTGAAAAGTTACTTTTGCAGTGTGATCTTAAGGCGAAAAGGTCAGTAGACCGCGAAATTCAAATTTTCTTACGTTTTTTTACAATTAGCAGGTTAGTATCAGGTTGTATGTTGATCTAAATATCATCGTCATCATCATATCAGCCGCAAGACGTCCACTGCTGGACATTGGCCTCTCTCAAGCACCGCCACGTCAACCGATTCTGTGCTTCCCGCATCCAGAGGTTTCCAGCGGCCTTCACAAGGTCATCATTACATTTCATCAATCCATCTTGTGGGAGGCATTCATGGTGATCTAAAAATATTTATATGAATTAATTTACTTACGTCCTGCGTACCGTTAAGTTTATAAGAGAAGAAGAACATTTAGTTACTTTAGCGCTTTACTTAATAAACATAACAAAAATACCAGTTCTAGTAATAACTTATTCTACAACCATTTTTAACTTACAAAAGCTCACAGTCTCGCGTGTTTTTCTAAAACCTAAAGCAAGCAAGTACTAATGGTAGTCAAAGTTAATTGCCACCAGTTCGTAACTTAAGGGGTTAAGTTAAAGCGGCTAAGTTGAAGGGCGCTTTGCTTCAATACCCTGGTTTATAGCCCGCTGGGACCGAGTGTAGTGTTTGGCCCAGATCTTTTAGATAACATGGAGTTTGAATAATAAACAAATGAAATAGGGCGCCCGAAACAAGAGCAATAATAGAAGTCTTTGTGAAGGTGTTTATCAGGCAATTTATACCACCGTAGGTAAAAATTAAGATCGAGAGGACGGCTAAGTATAACAGCCGCAGGTTAAGCTATACTTGCCGCAGTTTGTCCGTGGATGGATGACCATCTTTACATACCAAGATTCTCCGTGTATCGGAAAGCACGCGTTGGTCCCGGCTGTCATTCGAGGATCTTTGACAATCATTACGAGTCGTTAGGAGCCCGAAAGTTTGACAACCACTCTTACCTCTGAGTTTCTTTCGGCCTTTCTTCACAGAGTAGTCAGATAGGAAACGCCGACCTCATAAAGTTTAAAAAAATATGATTAACGTGTAAAAGTGTTTGTACAGACCTACTAACAGAAATAAAATCATTTATTATTTACCAAGGGGTATCGTAATACCCAGTAACTGGATTGTGGAGATAGACAGTTGCTCCATGTAAATTGTGTGCCTCGGCTTTGCCTCAGCCCATATTTTTACGATCGTCCATCAATGCCCCTGTTGCAGGCCGCGACAGTAATGTAATTTTGGTGTGTTACTCTGTACCTAGTGTGTTTTAAAACTAAGGAAGTATTCCTTAGTTTTAAAACACACTAGGTACAGAGTAACACACCAAAATCCTGCTATATTTATTTTGAGCATACTCAGCACACCGCCTTTGTATATCCCCAACTTCTAAGCTCAAGCTAAGGTTCGTAATATATTTTGATAGTAAGGATAAGTAACTTAAGTGAATGCGGCTAAATTAAGGTGTATACTTGTACTTGATTTGAAGGGTTCCGTACCTTTGTCCCTTTAATTTACTTACGGGGACAAGAAAAGGTTTCTCCTTTGTGCTTAGGGGATCCGTGTTAGGGTAAGCTACTTATTTGTAATTCTCTTGAGTAGTGTAAATACGTCTTTGTATATTTACGTCGTGTATTTGCGGTAGAAAAGTATAATCAGCCTTTAATGTTCACACTACTGGAACTCAAGCCTCCTCTCTTCAAGTGGACTGTAATCTACCACGGGGGCCAGGGTGGGTTGGTAGATGTCACATTGTCTTTGAGTTTTCGGTTCTAGATTACGGCCCACTCCCTCTCATAGAGAGGAGGCCTGTGTCCCAGCAGTGGGGACATTAATAGGCTGATTGATTGATTAATTAAGAAAATGCTCTTATTTAACATAATAATATATTTTTTCCAACTCATTAACACTACTCGTTTAGACGTGATCTTCAGTGTAAAATCATTAACACTCGGTTATCGTCGCCTTAACAGCATAATATAATATCAGAAGGGTGTGGTGGTACAGACCATCAAACTGAACAATTATTTACTCCACGGGTGATTGTAAAACTGTTTTCAGACCAGTGCGATTTGTCGCGCGACGCGATACCGGTCATTGTTATACCGTGAAGTTTTGTATTGTTCGTGTCACGTCGCGCGACAAATCGCGCTGGTCTGAAAACAGCTTTATTGCGAAAAAGTTATCAACTGTCCCATACAAAACTGTAATACCTCATCGGCCCAAATGTATACATTTACCTACACGAAAATAAATTAGGATTACATTTCTCTAACCCAACTCTTATATTAATAATTCAAATTACAAACAGCACCAAAATGCCAAAAGTCATGTACCTACCGAGGTTGTATGTTCGTCTGTCACTTTTTCCATCCTAAACAAACATGGCCGAAGTCAAAACATAATATAGGGTTAACAATGAAAAATAACTCTCGTTTTCTTGGGTACGGTCGGCAAAAAAAACAACAGAACATCGTGAATTTATGTCCGCACTTTGTATTTGTTGGGTTCTGGAACTTTTTGCCACAATTATGCGAAGTCGCGGTCGACTTCTTTTTTGCTGACCGTATTTGGTGAGGCAGTAAATTTTATTTATTGTTTTGTTGTCGTTCTTCTTTTTAGAGTCTATGGACTGGATTTAAGAAGTTTTAAAAGAGTTCTTACAACACAATCCGCTTATTCGCGTATTTGTCTCTGATCTCAAAAATTATCTTTGGGTAATAGACGGCTTATCAATTATTCATACCACGAATAATGGACAGCCTTTTGAGAGGACTGAATGAGGCTGTCCTCAAAAGAGGCTTTGACTGTCAGACCTCGTTAAACTTTGAATTAGTTGTCACTGACATGTCCAGGGAACAGCAGCATAATTGCGTATTACACACGCTCAATCATAATGTAAATGATTTTGAAGAGTATTGATAATCCATTGCTTCATATGTTCAATAAATTTGTCTGATCAACAACCTAAATAACGCAATGAATGTTGTAGAACTGTAAAAATGAAAGTCATTGCTACTGTAAGTGTGTTACTCTATTACCTCACAGACTAAAACCTAGTCAGTCTACAGCTGACTTTCTGAAACGTCTGATGTTCTTAAAAAATCCTATTTCCTAAGTATATGTAATAAAAATCAGCCAAGTGCCTATCGAACCACGCACAATAAAGGGTTCCGTAGTTGGGATGGATTTATCCCAAGAACAAGCAACACAATGTAGTTGAAAAACATGTTGGAAGTTATAGAAAAACATGATTCGTCGTATTTTCTTAGCTTTAAATATGACTGATTGGATAGAGTGAAAATTGTTTACTCATACTTCTCAATGAAACTTAGATACACACATCGAGAGTCTCATCATCATCTCCCTGTCCTTGTGAACGTATTGCGCCTACCCCACGTATACGGGGTACGTGGGGTAGGCGCAACACGTTTTCTTCTTCCACTCTCCCCTGTCACGCTTGCCACGCTGTCATTGACTCCGTTCTCTTTCATACCATTACTCACACAATCCATCCAATCTTTGCTTTGGCCTTCCTCTTCAAACGCACGCCATCATTATCATCTTTCTGCCCTTGTCCCATGTACGTGGGGTTGGCGCAACCTGTTTTCTCTTTCGACATTCTCCCTGCCAACCGTCAAGCTATCATTCACTCCTTTCTCTTTTATATCATCCCTCACACAATCCATCCAAGTTTGCTTTGGCCTTCCTCTCTAAACGCACGTCATCATCATCATCTTCCTGTCCTTGTCCCATGTACGTGTGGTTGGCGCATCACGTTTTCTCTTTCGACATTCTCCCTGTCAACCGTAAAGCTATCATTCACTCCCTTCTCTTTTATATCATTCCTCACACAATCCATCCATCTTTGCTTTGGCCTTCCTCTCCAAACGCACGCCATCATCATCATCTTCCTGCCCTTTTCCCATGTACGTGGGGTTGGCGCAACACGTTTTCTCTTTCGACATTCTCCCTGTGAATCGTCAAGCTATCATTTAATCCCTTCTCTTTTATATCATTCCTCATCCATCCATCCATCTTTTCTTTGAACACACTGACACACATCGAGAGTCTATTGAGACGTTGGAAAAAAAAATATATGCCAGTTGATACTTTGATATGGTCTCATTAATACCCTAGAGTTATGGAATATCAAAAGGAACACCTTCTACAAAGTCCTGATAGTTGCAACAAGGACACCGGTTAAAGGCATACTAAAGTAGAAGCTACGACAATGTCTTCGTTATCTTAACGACAGAAGAAGATGGATGGCTTAAGCACATTACTGTTGCCGTGCAACCCGTTCAGCTATATCTTTCAATTTATCATTATGACTTTGGAATCAACACATAAAATGGCACCTTGTGTCCTGGTATAGAAACATGTATATTCTAAAAGGAACGGCTACTAGGTATATCTTGATTTCTTGTTTGTGACTAGTTTTAACCCTCGAAATTTCGCGTATTTATTTATATACATATTCAGCTGCATCCGGTTAGACTAGAAATCGACGCCAATATGTTGGAAAAAAGCCAGGCAGATTGATTCATAGGTTAATATTGCTGCAAAAAAAGGAGGAATCCTGGAGAAACCACGAACTATACGAGCTCTTGGTGTGGTGAACACTTTAACCTGACAAATAAGTTGGTATCAAAAGTTAGCAAGGTACACGAAACGAACATAAAAAATGTCAATGTTGGACACATTTACGTATAGCACAGGCTAATATGATCAAGATATTACCCTCAATACGACGTACCATCGCCAACTGATGCAGTACAAGTAGGTAATTTGGTAAATACATGCTATCTATACTACATACATACATACATAATACATAAGTGTTTGTTTGTAATGTTAAAATAACAATTTTTTACTAAATGCATAATTATGAAAGTATATTATGGTACACAAAAATCATTTTTTATTTGTCTGTCTGTGTGTTTATAACGGATAATCTCCGAAACGGCTGGACCGATTTTGACAGGGCTTTCACTGGCAGAGAGCTGATGTTATACGGAGTAATTTGGGCTACCTTTATTTTTTTTAACGAATTAGGCTCCACTAAGGTGAAGCCGTGGGCAACTGCCAGTTCTTTCATATAAAATCTGTGATAGCTTCTTCTACAGAGTAAATAATGGTACCCTGAAGAATAAAATAGAGGATCGTATTTTTTCTTAAAAAAACTAGCATCGTCAAAAGAAAGGATAGCCTATTTTACCCAAACCGAAAACTGCCTAATAACCTAAAACTAGAACCTTCTTTTCACCAACTTTATCGATACGTCGTATCTTTCAGTACAGTTAGTTCATTATTTCTCCAAGACTTTTTTTGTAAAAACCATTATTTACCCAATTTATTTGCTGACAGTACGCGTAAGTGGTAGTTCTTATATAAACAAGTTAATTTATTGAGTCTTCTGAATTGTAGTGGCTGTGTCACACAGCTCAGTTTTATTTTATTGGATAATTTTTAGGGTTTTTAATAAATACGATACTAACAACAACAATATTTTTAAATTTCAGTTTGCTTTACCTTTTCAGTTATGAAACAATTTGTTTCAGTAGTGGACCAAGTACATACCTATGTTTGATTCATTTTTCAATCCCGCATAAGTCTTAATCCCGTGGGACTATCGGAATAAAAAATATCCTTTGTTTGGACAAATGATATTTTTTATTCCGATAGTACTGAGGTCATAGCCTACCCATTTGCCAAATTTCATCCAAATCCGTTCAGCCGTTTTAGCTTGAAAGCGTAACAAACAAACAAACTCACTTTCGCATTTATAATATTAATTAGGAAGTAGAATAGTCACATTTAAGTTTAACTCATTACCCTCTTTTTGGGTTCGCCGTAATCGGTTAAAAAGTATAACAACAAGCAAAGTTAATTAAGCAAATGAGAATAATTTTTCATCACAATTTTTTCGACCTAACTTCGTCTCGTCTTACTTAATAATTCACCATGTTTTATGGAGGTCAAAACTTATAAAAAATGCTATGAAGGTCACACAGGATAATGGCTGTTCAAAATTGGCAATGTCCTCACAGGAGTTGGGGGTAGCCCCATAAAATATTTTATGTGAAGCTTGCCTCTTGTAAATAACTCTCGAAGTCAAGATAAGAAAGGAGATAAATAAATAAGAGTCTTCAATGGGGTTTTTCGCCTTTGACCCTTTGAAGGACATTGGCCAAATATCTTTTGCAAAATAGATTCACACATTCAGAAATATCGTCAGGTTTTTTACAGGATTCACCACTATTTCAGCTTCAGATATACTACAGGTCTACAGCGAAAAGGCCACATGAAAACACAGTTTTAATACGTTGCTACTGTGTTTTATAAACACGTTTTTAATCCTAATACCAAAACCGTGCTCGAAAATTCACTTTAGCGCAATGAGCTCTATGAAAAGTGGGTAAACTCGAATGTGTTAAGAGTCTAGCCTGTTTACAGTAACGGAACACAAATCCAGACTACATAAGGCGACCACAAAGCATCGAAGGAGTCACCTAAATACTATAATATTAGAGATTAAAAATGATCTAATAGTGTTATTCTACTTTATCCGAATACCATTTTGAACAATTTTAAGAGAAAAAAGGAGCCACTAACTCATTGGTTATCAAACAATCAAACGTCAAAGTCAACAGGAAAACTGCCCAAAAGACTGGCAGCTTTGCCACGTTATATGGCAAAGCTAATTCTTTGCATTAGACTCAGATCTCTGGTCACGTGTATATAGAGTCGACCAACGGCGTAGTTGTATGTTATTCATATCATATTTTGTTTACTACTGTTTAATAACCTTTCTTTGTTTCATTTACAGGTAAGGCGACGTTCAAATATCGACTAACTTCAGGTAAATTACGTTAAATTAAGCGAGTTAACATTCATAATTAATGCTAATTCCTGAACGACGGGTTGGCAGCACTTAAGGTGTTGACTAGGAAGGCAGAGATCGAAAGTAAATTGATTTAATGAAGTAAGTTCATGAAGCTTGCTTCGTAAAGAGAAGTGTTTATAAAGAAGTCTTCTATACGGTAGGCTTAAAAGCAAAAAAGTGGTTACAATACCAACTGTTTACTGCAGCTGCCATTTGTCATGCAACAACGCAATAGAAGTCAAAATCGGTTGAACGGACTGTAAAAAAGGTTTATTTAAATATCTAATCTTATTTCAAATGGAGTTAAAGTATAAAGAGAAGTCAACACAATTCTAAGTTTATACTTATCACGTAAAAAATAAGTTAAATTAACGGATCGTGTTCGAAACTCAATACTGCGCTCCAAGACAAAGATATCTGACGTGGCTCAAAAGGCTGCCCAACTTAAATGGGACTGAGCAGGACATGTCTGCCACATGCCGGATAAACTCTGGGCCCAAATAGTACAAGATTGGTGCCCTGAGACCGTGAGGCGGGGTCGTGGCAGACCACGTAGGCGATGGCGGGAAGAGCTGGATAGGTTCCGTCAAAACTCAAAGGAGGATGCGAAGGGATAAAGTGATGAATAAAATCACTTACTAGTCTTATTGGATACATTTTAATTAATTATTAAGAACCTGGTTCTTTTTAATATAGGATTTTAAGAAATGGGAAGTCAGTACAAGGATAATGACGAAGCATTTTTATAAAGAGTGGGAACGCTGCCGCTGGTGCTAGTAAAAAGAAATATCTGAAAAAGGAGATTTGATTATGTAACAGGTAACACACAATAGTGTCTATAGACACAGTAAACACAATAGTGACTATTGTATTGTACAAATCCTCTTATTCTTACTATTTTAAGACACAATAATGCTTTCATAGGTAAGCTTTAGAAGTAAGCTTAGTGAACCAAGTCGGTAAGTATTTCTGCTATAAAGCTCCTAACATTATCATTAAGAGTGTTAATTCTGAAAGTGGGCAATGTCGCAAATAGATGTCAAATATTTCGCTGTTTTGATTAATTTGGCAATATCACTGTATGGAAATATGAAATATGGCTAACTAGCGAACTAGAATCATCATCATCATCAGCCTATTAATGTTACCACTGCTGGGACAATGGCCTTCTCTCTGTGAGAGGGAGTGGGCCGTAATCTACCACGCGGGCCCAGTGCGGGTTGGTATATGTCACATGTCTTCGAATTTTTGGTTCTAAGACATGCCGGTTTCCTCACGATGTTTTCCTTCACCGTTTTGAGAGCACTAGAATATTAACAATGAATTGCAATTATAACACTGAAATTGATGATGTAACCGTTTTAGGTGTTAAAAAGGCATTTGAAAAGTAACCAAGTACTTTTTATACATAAAAAACTAAATATTATGTGTTATGATATTAATTATTGCATTACATAATCAATATTTTAGTTCACTAGTTAGCTACCTTTCATATTTCAATATAGTAATATTGCCAAATTAATCAAAAGAGGTAAATATTTGATAGGTTTTTGCGACGTTGCCAACTTTTAGGATAAGCGCTAATAGTCGTATATAGTCTATTAACTCTTCTTTCTCTTCTTCGTCGTTCCCTCAATGCTGAGGATCGCGACCACATACGACGCGTCTGCAAGCTATGCGGTATTCTGCAGTGTGGACCGCGTGGTAAATGCTGCCTCCAACAGCCTTCTTGATCGCGTCTGACCATCTCATCGGTGCTCTGCCTTGAGCACGTTTTAGTCTATTAACTCTCTGCCTTGAGTCTATTAACTAAATACCTATAACTGTCTGACACCTATGACAGCCACTGAACACACTACTTATGACTTGACACACTTACCTATGTCTGCTTGTGTATCTGTAACTGTTAAAATATATAAATACAAAAATCCAGGTAGATGATGAAATGTATTTTTTATAGAATAATCCTGGAGACAATAAAAGCTACCCAAAGCATTGTATTGATTACCATAGTTGGTGATCAAAAATAATATAAATGAAAATCTGAAAGTGACACCGGTGACTGAAAACTTGTCTGATGCAGAGGAATGAGGTAAATGTCATCAGGAAAGTTTTGAGTATGAATTTGGATGGCTATACGAGTAGGGGAAGACTAAAGAAACGATGGATGGACTGTGTGAAAGATGATATGGATAGAAAGGGAGTGACTACCGAGATGACGACTAATAGAGAAGTATAGAAGAAAAAGACATGTTCCGCCGACCACACATAAATTGGGATAAGGGCAGGAGGATGATGATGTTGGTGATAGCCATCTTTCTTCTTTTTTGTGTGGTTAGTGACTAACCTGGTGTCAGAGTTTTTATGCCGCACATGGGCCTCTAACTTCACTTCAAGAAATATCTCTCAAGCATGCTGACTTCCTCACGTTGTTTTCTTTCACCATTTTTTAAGCGCGAGATAATTATACAATACGCTCATGAATCTGAAAAGTCAGATGTGCCAGAACACGGACGTGTAAATTAAATAAATGAATTTTGAATATGGGGGTGTCACTTTTGGGGAACAAGAAAAAAAAATACATTTGCCAAGTGTAACGTGTGACTTATCAAATGAAAGGACTTGTTTCGAAGATCTCAAATATTTTTTTTATAATTTTAAAATTATTAGAGTTCTTTCTCTGTTTATTTAAGAAAATGGATGAAAATTGACTATTCCCTACCCTTATCTCTGAAAACAGTCAGAAAGCATGCAGTTTTTACACCACTAGGCTATCAGTATATAAAAAAGATGACTCCGTATCAAAGTTGCGACAAAACAAATGCGCGACAAATGCTGGGGCGACAGTACGATAGGTCGACCATCAGCGGTGCGACAGCACAACAGCTCGACGATCGTTAGTGCGACAGATTGTTTTCACGACAAACGATGGCACGACGAAACTTTTGATCGACGAACGTTAGTGCGACTGATTGTTTTCACGACCATCGATGGGACGACGCAACTTTTGATCGACGAACGATAGCTCGACACAATTTCCGCTCGACAAACTAAAAAACGACAAACATTTCTATAATATTTTGTTGCTAATAGCAGATAAGAAAAAAATGTAAAGTACTAAGTACTATTACTAAGTTTATAAATGTTTTTATTGTCAATATTCTTTATTGTCAATGTCAAATGACTGCAGTGCGCGAGTGCAGTTACGAGCAAGGTAGGCGAAAACCATGTATTAAATAAAAAATTAGTTTTAAAAACTGTAACCCGACTACGGGAAAATAAAAGTGATCTAAAAAGTACGAAACAAGAAAATCTTTCAGACAGAAATCAAGACATAGGTACAAAAATGGTCAAGACAAAGCCGCTGTCGCATGCCTTTATAATTTTGTTGGTGTACCATGTGGGTACATGGTATACTCGTACAGGCATGCGACCACGGCTTTACCTTGACCATTTTTGTACCTATGTCTTGATTTCTGTCTGAAAGATTTTCTTGTTTCGTACTTTTTAGATCACTTTTATTTTCCCGTAGTCGGGTTACAGTTTTTAAAACTAATTTTTTATTTTATACTTTTCCGTTTTAACATTTGATAAACAAGAGTGATCCAATAGGTCAGTAATTAAACTATTTTTAATTCAAATAGCAGTGCATAGTGCCTTGAACGAAACCATTGCCCGATTTGTTTCGACGCCAACACCATTCATCGATCTTCGAAGTTTAAAATATAAATATTTTGTTGTACTTGTTTTTCTTCTGTGGCATTACAAATCATTAAGGCTATGTTTTCCGGGCCTTCGAAAGGCTACCTCTGCCTCCCCCAAATGAAGAGCGACGTATTTATTTACGATGCACTGCCAACGATTTCGTGGAAAATCCATGCCACAGCATAAAATATTTGCAGTTGATTGACCTAGCAAAAGCTAATCAACCGCGAACCTAAGAAAATTGCTTTTTTTGGGATGGGTACAAAATGTCACAAACACGTGACCTGATCGAAAATTCATAAGACGGAGGGAGAGTAGAAATGCACAACGTTAATATTCAAGTTTTTGTTGACAGCGCACTCTGTTTTATTTTTTTGGATTTTTTTTATTGGAGCTACAGCTTTTGTTCTTGTACTGACAGCAAGCCACATACATTCCTGACATTTTCGTGAGATGGCGTTACTTAGTTTTGACTTCCGTTATTTTTTTCTTAGGTTTACATTTTATGGGACCTACGGTGTAGTGAACTAAAATGGTTACTTAAAATGTCCTGTGTAGTTATTGGGCGTTTGCTCATTAACAGACACCAACCCGATACCGATATGTCGGCAGTTATACCGACATCGATTCGCTACTTCTATAATATTATTATCGCCCCAAGTTTCAGTCCGCACTGTCTTCACCGGTAGGTGTCGTGCCGATATCGGTGTCGGTAGCTGTCTGCGACGATATAGGTGACAATAACAACAGAATGTAAAAGCGTTTGGTAGGCACTAAACGTATCCGATTATCTGACTGCCGACATCGTGTCGATGTCGGGTCGGTGTCGTTATCAGCTAACGTGCTGTGTTGTAACAATCAATTCATTTTTTTAATGAAAGAAACAAAATGATAACATTTCGCTATAGTGTTATGGGATAGTTCGTAGAAGGTACACAGAAGATCATGAATTTTAGGCTACTTCTCTCATCTGTGGTTTTAATAAAAATAAACATCTATGGTTAGGTGCTAGGTTACCGACGCCAGCACATCAAGTTACCTGTCAAATTTCTTTAATAGATTTTCAACTTTATCGCTAAAGAATAAGGTTCAATGTTGATTGGAAAAATTTGACAGATTGGAGTACGTTGATGTGCTGGTGTCTGTACATTCAGTCCTAGAAATTTTAAATCATATACTTGTTCTACTTTTTTATCTTTAAAAATCATATCTAAAATTGATTGTTTTGTTAAATTTGATTAATAGTGTAGGACTTTGATGATGTGAGTGATTTTGTTTTGCTGACATTATATAATAATTGTAGTATCATCTACAAAAAGAATACATTTCTGCAAAGGTGCATCCGAAGCCCGTTTATAACGGTCGGCCGGTCGGTCGGTCGGTTTTTTTCTTGTATAAAACAAGAAAAGTAAAGGGTCGACAATGTTACCCTGAGGCACACTATTTTTTATTTATTAGTGCGATTGATTAAAATTTTTCTTTGAAGTATTATAATCTGCTGCATTTTTTTACAACTTTAGATATCTCTGTAAGTAGAATGGGCTAAAAATGGTTACTATGACCATATTCTTTTGTTTTGGATATTTCTCACCGCTCATGAAGATCCGTAAATATTGACAGCTACATTTGAAGAAACAATTGCCGTACTTTATTGTCAAGTGACGTACCTACTGCTACAGCTATATTTATCGAATCTATTATTTTAGGTCATCGACATTTTAGAACATTTTATCGTATACAGTAGTACTCGTGACAGTGACTTTTTGTATTCAAAACTGAAAGTTGTTCACACAGAGCCAATACGATAAAATCACGGTTTCGAGAAAAAAAATCTTGTGTTGCTAGCTCCGCTAATACGTCATTTTATTATAGCACTTTTGTTTGAAACAGCAATTTTTTTCTAATTATCATTATTGTTGCCAGTGTGAAAGTTGTTTATCTTTATATTAGTATACAACCGATACCGGACACATTGTTTATTGTGTTTGCTAATGTAGGATATGATATGATAGCAGCAAAGACGGTTAATAACATGGATGAATCTGATTAAAATCTTAGAAACGTGTGTTTTATTAAATTTCTTCAATAATGACAATAAAAAAAACTATACGACTATAATTTTATCGATAATAATTTTTAATGTGTCAAACACTATTGTAAGATGACAATTAAACGTCATCATATCGCATAGAAATAATCACACTTTTGAAAACAATATTATGAATTAAAACTATAATATAATTACGAAATATTTATTCTGAGCTCAAAATTGATTCTAAAACAGGCAAATTCGGATAAGCCCCCGTTAAAATTTGATTGACTCCGCGTTGGTATCATCTCGCGCCGTATATAGCGCAGTATCACTTTTGCTAGTTTTCAGCTATTTAAACATATTTATTTGCTTTGTATATATGATATATATACATATTTACAATGTCCTCGTCAAGGCCTTTCTTTTGATACCACACATGTCATAATTATCTCAACTCAATTTTTCGAGGTTAGAAATTTATGTGTAAAGTCCACTATATTGAATTTACGGATAATTTATATAGCCTATGTCACCCGGACCATTATTACGAATCTATTGATACCTCATTCATCAAAATCGGTTCAGTAGTTTAGGCGCTACGGTGGAACACACGTAAAAGCAAACATACATACATACATACATACATAGACTGCTAAAATCATAACCCTTCCTTTTGGCTTTGCCGTAGTCGGGTAAAAACCTAAAACTTTAATATTAGCTGATGTGCTGTCGCACCGTTGATGGTCGACCTATCGTACTGTCGCCCCAGCATTTGTCGCGCATTTGTTTGTCGCAACTTTGATACGGAGTCAAAAAAGATAAGCATTGTAATCAGAGAAAGTTTCTATGTCATTTATATATGCATAACTCAAATTAAGCTATAGTCTTGAAAACAAGGCTCTACACTAGGTATACCTTTTAAAAAGAAAACTCCTAAATAAAAATAATCCACTTAACTTAAGTACCCATATACACCTGTCCCTTAAAACGTGGAACAAAAAGGACAAACTCATTAACGTCGTTTGACTTTTAAAGTTTCGGAGAAAAAAAATACATTATAATTCGCACAAAAACACCCCGATGGGGGAACATTGTTTCCAACAAAGTTTTGTTAAAAAATGGATTTATAAAGTTCTTTTTGGGGTTCAGTAATGAAGGAAGGGGAGCTTTTATGAAAATATTTTGTTGGGACCTTGTTTACAAAGTTATGTAGTATATATCCGGTAGATCCGCTGAATCCGCTAGATGCGGGAAGCACGGAGAAGAAGTGACGGTCCTTCGCAGAAGCCTGTGTCCAGCAGTGGACGTCTTTCGGCTGAAATGATGATGATGATACAATATTATGCCCCCTACAATATTAGTTCGGAGTTTGGATTTGTGCCCGGTTGATGGCAAAAGGCTCTTCCCATCTTTTAATAGAACTTAAGAGCGTCTACGTCGTACGGCATTTCATACAAACTTTCAAGCCCTTGTTTTTCGAAATGACTGACCCGATTTTAATGAAACTTTATACGCATATGCAGGATACAAAGGTCTAAAAAGTTAGTTAAGAACATTTTCTAAAAATAGTGTTACAGCCAAAATATACCAATTTTAAATTTTCCACAGAAACAGAGATTTCCAGTTATCTGTTTTTAAATAAGACATTTCGAATGGATGGGATTTGGGATGGATAAAAAAATTTAAACTCGCGTCAGGACACGTGACCTGATCGAAAATTCGTAAGACGTTCAAGTTTTTGTTGACAACGCACTCTGTTTTACTTTTTTGGATTTTTTTAATAGAGCTACAGTTTCCGTTCTTTTACTGACAGCAAACCACATAAATTCCTGACATTTTCGTTAGATGGCGTTACTTAGTTTTCACGTTTTTATTTTTTTTTTTGACGGCACCGTTGGCGCAGTAGTAAAGCTATTGACTGCTGCGCTGCGTGTCGCGGGTTCAAACCCCGCACGGAACAAATATTTGTATGACCTACAAGTGGTTGTTCCGGATCTGGCTGTTAGTGTATGTAAGTTTAAATGTTTGTAAACGCACCCACAATACAGGAGAAATTCCTAGTGTGGGGCAACGTTTTTTAAAAGAAAACACAAAAACAAAACGACACTTAGGCGTCGAAGTACTCGTCCACATCGCTGGCATCCGGAAACACGCCCAGGAAACTGGCAGTCACGTTGAATGGCAATGCAATTCTTTGACCAAAGAACGAGCCAGCCCTCTGGTCACGTGAAGTGTTGACCAGTCCGGCGAGATATTTTCTTAAAAAGGAGACCAATTTTGTATTTAATAACCGCGTGTCCATAAAACTGGCAGCCACGTTGAATGGCAATGCAAATTTTTTGGCCAAAGAACGAGCCAGCCCTCTGGTCACGTGAATTGCCGACCAGTCGGCGAGAAATTTTCTTGAAAAGGAGACCTATTTTGTATTTAATAATATATATACGATAATTATTTTACATAAAAGCACGAAAAATAAATCACTTTGAATCCAATCCTTCTACGAACACCCACCCTAAGTCGATTTATGAAAACACCAAGAGTATAATAAAAACGTCAAAAAAATAATTAATTATTACACAACCGAACATTCAACTACAGAATGTTAAAAAAAATCTCAACAATTTTCAGACTTAGCAGATTTGTAAATCTTGCAGAATTTATGAGTGTATAAAAAACTGAGTATACAAGGTTTTTTTGGCTAGTACTACATTCTCACGACTTTCCAATGACATTGCACGAATTATGTGCGAAGCAATAAAAATGAGAAGCACAAAACTACATGATAATAAATTCTAAAAGAAAAGAAAACATTCAAATAAAAAAAATATGTTCGTAGTTTTTGTAATTTTCTCTAGCCGATCTCATTCATTTATGTACAAAATCTCATACCTGTACCTACATTCATGGCAAAGAAAGTTCTGATTCTGATTCGTCATATTTTGTCCCACAGCTTCTTTTTTTTTGTTTACCTGAAAAACGCCGCTTTCACACTTGAGCATGTTTCCATTTTAAGCTTTAAAAAATTAAGCAATTCTCTATTTCTTTCTCTCCCGTTTCGCAAACAACGAACTCCTTCAACTATTTCAACAGTTTTAAACAAAAATAACAACAAAAAAAAAATTGAGTCGGGGATCTCCCGCTTAACATTCAACTCACGCTTGCCTTTTTAAAAGACTCGAGAGTCAAACAAAAAGCAGAGATGCAAAGATAAAACTTTCTCAAAGCTATAAACTGTCCCATTGGTCTTTGTACCAAAGTTGGGCCGATCCAGAGAAATTATATTAAAGGGACAAACACTTGGATGTTAGATGGGACTGAATAATTACCGACTGTTGCTGAAATTGGGGCTTTGGGCGGTTAGGGTAGGGTCACACTATGGGGCGCGTAGTTGCGTAGTGGGGCGATTGTTTCTGAGCAATACACTCATGTCATGCTGATTTTTCATGGTTAGGTATGTTTCGGCATGGTTGTAGTGTCATTTTATTCTTGTAAGTAAAATTAGATTTTTATTGATAATTAAATGCAGTCAAATATAACACCATTCTATCTAAGTACTAATCGCGAATGAAATGACTTTTTATTTAAATAATTAGTTTTACATAAATATTAACAATTGGCCTTAAACTATAGGTATTTAATAATATTGGAATCTACCTGAACTAGGAATATATGAACCTATTTGAAAGAAGTTTCCAATGGCTGTCTATTTTACAATTTTAATATGTCATTTATGTAAATTAATGTAAGTAACTTTTTATTTTAATTTTAATTTCGTTCGGTTACTTATTCACAAAATTCAAATTCGAAATTCAAAATATTTTATTTCACATAAACCTACATGGGCACTTATGGAACGTCAGAAGCTAGGTTCACGGTTCCAATTGGTCGTTTCCTCACACATACACACACACAGAATTGTGTAACTACCAAATAATTTACCAGATGTAAATTTTCTAGTACCTAGCTTTAAATCAACATTTATACATCCATTCCTTTATCAACAAAACCCTAATTAAGTAGGTCCATGGAAATGAGAATTAAATTATTGAAAACACATTTTGCGTATTGTTAAACCTAATATGTCACTAACCTAAACATTTTGCAATTCGGCAAACGACACCGTGTTACCGCAGTTATTTACTGTCAAAACCCGCGAAACCTTTTGGGTATTCTAAAATTGAATTAAACTGTCATTTAAGAAAATGGCGGCTGTAGAGCTTCAATGGGGATGGTTTAGACGGATGCAGCCTTGAAATTAAATAAAAAAAATCTACTGGAATATAAACCGTTTTTTTTTTCTTTTTTAAATCAGTTTATCTGTTTTTTGATGCTCAATGAGGTATCGTATTGCACAGTAACTGGATTGTGGAGGTCAGATAGGCAGTCCATATAAAATACTGGTATTCATCTGCATCCGGATAGACTGAAAGCCGACCTCAATATAAGGAAAAGGCTAAGCAGATGATGTTCATCATCATCATCATAATCAGCCTATTAATGTTCCCACTGCTGGGACACAGGCCTCCTCTCTGTGAGAGGGAGTGGGCCGTGGTCTACCACGCGGGCCCAGTGCGGGTTGGTAGATGTCACATGTCTTCGAATTTTTGGTTCTAAGACATGCCGGTTTCCTCACGATGTTTTCCTTCACCGTTTTGAGAGCAGTGGTGATGAAATTATTTACACAAAGTAAAGCGCCTGCTTGGGTTCGAACCTACGACCTACAACTCGTAAGTCGGGGCCGTTACCATTTTGCTACCACTGCTCTCAGATTATGTTGCTCGAGACATTTTTATTCTAAGTTTTCTCTAACAACAACTAAACACACTAATGTAGCAATGGCTTCGATTTTGACAGTTCAACATTATTCATTGCGTTATTTACGTTGTCGAGCCACATTTTGAGCCGACATTTTTCGAAGCGATGTATTAGCGATATCCTTCAAAAGACGACGATGTTTATCTAGTAAAATACAACAATGACTAATGTCAAATCAATAACCAACCAAACTTGACAAAACAAATCAATCCGACACGATATTCCATAAAGATTCCATCTTGAAATCAACTTGAAAGCAACCGCTACAATATAACCTCAAAATACAGCAAAAACAATTCATAACCCTGACTACAAGATAAATGGTGGCCATTGTGTGAATAGTGGAGACAAAGTCTTGGAGTCCACCGTCGTTCGATGGCTTAGGCCTTCGCCCCCGGTCCCTTTTGGGGCTTATCACCGTCCGCGTAATATGAATGGATGGTAGGTAAGTAATAGTTTTGGGACATAGAGATCTGTTGGCTGGGCAGCAAATCGTGATTTAGCGTTTGAATTGTATTTGTGTATGGTGATCGTATTACAAATACAGGTATTGATGCTTTTACTCTATAGAGTGGTTTTTACGACTTGACTAAACATCGAGATTTTTTATTAATATTTGTAAGTATAATAGCATTTTTTTTATACATAACCTTCTAGAATAAATACTCTTTAATGATGGTAGAAACTGAATTTGAATCCGTTGCTTAGTTTTCAAGAACAACTCGGTCACATAGACAAATACAAAAATTTACTTTATTTTGTAATATTTATTTATAATTATAAAATTACTAAAAGATTCAAAAGTATGTTGGTACAAAATAAACACGATTAACATACATTGTATGGCCCAAAAGAAATGGCAGAGATAATTCACTGTAGCGTTTTTCAGTGCGGTATTTAAAGAGTATATTACTGGGCTTAATAATAATTCTACCTTCGACATTATCTTTACCCAAATTCTCCTCAGAAGCTTGTTCTCCAAAAATAAAACATCTTTCCACAGGAGAACGTACAAAAACCCCAAAAAATAAAACAATATTTACCCTCCACCATAATTTTTATCCGATTCAATAATATTATTTTCACAATTTATATCGACGATCTTATTTTTTCATTATAATGTTCGACGAATTATGTGGCAGTGTGTATCGCATCTACAGATCCGAGCATACAAATATCAACCCTGTGTGTCAAGTTACAGAGTTTAGTTTTGTCTGGTGGGGTTATAAAATATCTTCCGGTCCAAGAATACGGATATCAACCTTGTAATTGTGGCAGTAGAGTTTAGTTTTGTTTGTAAGGAAATAAAATGTTTTTCCTGAAAGACATTCGTTTTTATTTACTTTAGTTTCAGGGGTAATCTAGTTGGTGATCATTTTGTTTGCCTCGTAGGAATTGTTTCTATTGGTTAGAACTATTTGTTGGATATTCTGTGATTCTGTGTGAGACAGTCAAGTGATTTTCTTTTTTTTCTTTTTCTATGTAGTGTTTTCGGAGTTTGTTTCTTTCAACGGTGCTGGTTATTAGGAATAAGGGCGAAGAAATAAGGAAGATTAAGTAATAAAATATGAATTGGACATTTTTCTTGTATGTCTGTGGGTTACGTGAAAACACAAGACAAGTACCTATATAGGTTACTTGAGATATAGTCATACATAAATCACCCTATTAATGTTCCCACTGCTGGGACACAGGCCTCTTTTCTGTGAGGGAGTGGGCCGTAATCTACCACGAGGGTCCAGTGCGGGTTGGTAGATGTCACATGTCTTCGAATTTTTGGTTATAAGACATGCCGGTTTCCTCACGATGTTTTCCTTCACGGTTTTGAGAGCAGTGGTGATAAAATTATTTACACAAAGAAAAGCGCCTGCTTGGGTTCGAACCCACGACCTACAACTCGTAAGTCGGGGCCGATACCATTGAGCCACCACCTCTAGATACAGTCAGTACTAGGGAAAGATTTATTTCCAATTCTATGAGCGGTGTTACAGATCAATGAACGCAAAAGTGAGCTCGTATGTCTGTCTTCGCAATAAGGCTCCCGCAGATAGGTGCGACACGATAGTGCGACGCGACTCTGGTAGAACAATTTCCATGAAGTTTTCATAAAGTTGTTGTTTACAGTCGTGTTTTCGCCTTTACGTTTTACGACTGAACTACCAAACAGATTTTATGAACCCATAAAATAAATTACTACTAGAAATTAACCTATACGTTTCAAACGAATTCCTGACCCACATAGCGGGCGCATGTCATCTTTTCAAACTGTCATTTTCATATAACATGTTGGCGATGACGTAGTCAGAAGGTGCAAGCAAAAATTAACCTCATATCAGCCGAAAGACGTCCACTGCTGGACATTATGTATAGGTCTCCATTCTGTGCTTTTCGCATCCAGCGGACTTCTGCGGTCCTCACCAGATCATCGGTTCAGCTTATGGCACCAAACATAGCCCTCTCCATTGCCCTTTGAATGACTTTCAGTCTTCTAATGACGCCACGATTGACCACGTTTTTTGGCAATTCTTCAGGTTATGGTGATCTCCTATGGATCAATGTCAACTTTGAGGTTCTTAACATATAAACCTGTGACAATACTTTTTATCCCGTATAAAATAATATCCTTCCTTTTAAGCGAAACCATAGGCTTACCTAGTTTACCAAAACAACAAAGACAACCCATAAAAGATAAGTTACAACACAATATCTTTAATTTTATCGCTCAGAAACTCAATGAATACCTATTGTGTGGGTGTTCGTAAGTGGCTTTGTTTGTATTAAGGGCTAGAACAATAGTAATAATGTTTGTGAGGGTCGAAACTATATTAGTTATAACTAAACTAATAATAACTCGTTTAATTTCTTACGTAGTAAGGTTCAAAGCTACTCATATATTATTTTATAAATGTGAAAGATTGTATAATTGGATGTTTGTTACTTAGAGTTGATTTCACCAATGAAACTGAACGCGATCAGCATTTCTAAAACGCGTTCAAGAGCTGTCAGTGTCAAAATTGTTATGGAATATTGTACACAGCTCTTGAGCGTGTTTAGATGTGCTGAACGCGTTCAATTTCATTGGTGAAATCCGCACTTAATCATGCAAAAACTGGCAGGACAGATTGGGATAAAATTTAGTATACAGATAGTTTATAGCCTACGTTCCCGTGGAATATTTTCCGACATCCCCGATATAGATGTCTTCCTAGGGCGATCTGTACAATATATTAACAACAGATATAACCCTGTTTGGTAGTTCATCAAGACCCGTATGTCCCCAACGTTTGCTATTGTTCTGATATTCATAAGGTATGGTCCAAAAACACAACTGACTTATAACGCTTTGTCAAACACTCAAAGGGCCTTGAGTGATATTGACAGAAGATTAATTAGCCTTACCCAAACCGGAAAATCTTTCATTCAGATTTTACCAGCAATAAGCCGACGTTTGCACGGACGTAATAAAATCACGGCGATTTTTTTTCGCGTATTGGATTTTCGACGCTGAGCAGATCAGCGCCGAGAGTTGAATATCTAACAGTGTATTTTCTTGACGCGCTGGGATTCGCGCTGAATATGTTCTGTCGGATATTCAACTCTCGGCGCTAAGGAGAAAAAAATCTCGAAAATCCCCAATACGCGATAAAATAATCGCCGCGATTTTATTACGCCAGTGCGGACGTCGGCTTACCCACTATTTTAAAACCCCTTACCATCATCTGCCTAGCCTTTTCCCAACTATGTTGGGGTCGGCTGCCGGTCTAACCTTTTTAAATTTTAAGTCGATTTAATTTAATTTATTAATAATATTGAAACAATTATTTTTCCATTCTTATTTTTTAATTTGTTTTAGTTAATAATTTATTGTATCTTCACTGTACCTTGATTATTGTTATCCGTGGAAACGTAGTGGATTGTACTGTAACCATCCTTAGATTTAATTTAATTTTATAATTATGAAATCCTAACTGTACAATTGTTTGTCTTCCCGAATAAATAAAATAAAATAAAAATAAAATAACCGGATGCAGCTGAATTCCAGTATTTTATATGAAGTGACTGCCTATCTTACCTCCACAACCCAGTTACTTACTGGTTAACACGATACTTCTTGGTCAGACTTTCAGACTTCTGACGACCCGTAACGACTGGCTTAACGTGTTTTCCGAGGCACGGAGAAGTATTGGTATGTATAGATCATCCATCCACAGACCAACCGCGGCAAACGTAGCTTAACCTGATCGATTGAACAAATGAGGCTGTTATTAAGCAAGGCCCTTGTGTACGTACAGCCACCTAATATAAGTCTGACCCCGGTAGCACACCTCCACCGCGAAACCAATAAATATTATAAATAAATAAAAATATCTGAAATAACATGGTTCACAAAAACAACTTTTCGTTGGTGCCTGTATTCATGAAAAATAATTGTATCACAGACACCAGCGCCTTCCGCAGCGAAACCGCAGTAGTTCAATTCAACTGGCTCGCGTCATGTTCCGCTACGCGAAATTCCAGTAGCGGAACTCGAGCAGCGGAACATGACGCGAGCTACGGTTTCGCGGTGGATGTGTGCTACTGGCATGAAGGCACTATAAAAAACAAACTTACCATTCTATGAGTTTTGTCAGCTTTTTTCCATGTAAGCAGATTTCTCCGACAAGCTATAGCCTCATTCAAACCGGAAAATCGTTCGTTCAGATATTACTGACGATATTACGTAAATAATTACATCCCTAGTTTAAAACTGACTTTCAGGTTCCGCATGCTCGGTGCTCTAACCTCAGGGCCATCCATTTACTCGACGCCACGAGCTCTAGAGTTCTTGGTAGTACTTGCTTTTAACGTAAATATAAGCGGTTTACTAACAATAGACGTACTTTGTGCTTAGTTATTGTATTAATTTTCATTAAACCTCTAGATAACAACTTATCCTAACTAATATTATAAATGCGAAACTGATTTTGTTTCTTACGCGTTCACGCTAAAACATCTGAATGGATTTGGATGAAATTTTGCACATGGGTAGACCATGGCCTGAAGAAGGGCATATGCTACTTTTTGTCCTGGATTGTATACGAAGTCGCGGGCAACAGCTAGTAATATTAAAGTAATATGTAACAAAAGAAATATATATGCGTTTATTGGCAACAGAAAAGTACTCCTTAAAACTATATAAATAGTTTGGAAAATCCAAAAGTGCACGCCTCATACATAACACTCATTCATAAACGAAAAAGAAATTCAAAACATAGTTTTTAACAAAAATGAACAATTTATCACTTTTCATGAAGTCGTAATGTCAAAGACTGACAAAGATATTTACTTGGCGGTTGCTAGGCAACATCAAGGCAATGGTTGGAAATATTTAGATAAAGATATTATATTTTAGTTAGTATTTTATTAATTATAATTAAACTACTTTGAATAAAAGAGCCATTGTCAATAGGGTTCCTTCTACGGCTGAAACGAATGTATAAAAAAAAAATTGACTCAATTAATTGATTTTATCGCAAGCTACAATGTTTTCAGGGTTCATAAATTGACGGACAGGATTTTTTTTTCAACTATTTTGATGCTATTTCCATTTCTGCTGCATTAAATCAATTGTTAAAAAGTACAGTATTAATCTCCATTTAATCATCTATACAATGGTATATAAATTAAGTAGGTTCTGTGTACTAGCAGGAGTGTAACAATAAAAACAGTTACAGAAATGGGGCAAACATTTTTTTTCGATCGTAGAGCACACTCTAATGCTTCGCATTAAGAGTCGTGCAAAACAGAAAACAATTATTATAATGCCAAAAGAGCCTCAGCTCAGCATAATGTCAGATGACAACACCAAGTGTCCCACCAGTGAGTTTAAAAGCGTAATACCTCTTATTTGTGAAATCAGAGTGGGAATTAAGTAATTGAATATCGAATAAATACAGTATATCGGTTTTTTGCAATGAATACTTTACTACTTGTTGAAAGACCTACACTGTCCTCGCATACTTCATAACACTGTTTTTTTTTTGAAAATATTGTAAAACCCAACTATTTTTAAAACAGTAACCGTGGAGTTTCTTGCCGGCTCTTCTCTATATGAAACGACCAATTGGAACCGTGCGCAGCTTCTGACGTTTCATAAGTGCCCATGTAGGTTTATGTGAAATGACATATTGTGAATTTGAATTTTGAATATAGCTTCGGATTAGAACGAATAAATAACATAAAATAACGTCACGCCTGTATCCCCCGTAGGGTAAGGCAGAGGTGTACCTATAGTACACCCACATTTCGCCAGTTATGTTTAAGCCCCATGTAATAGGGGGCGAGTCTATTGTCATCAACCGGGCTAAGGAATAAATCTACTGATAAAAATACACTTTCTTATTTTTTATAGGACACATAAAATCTCCGTGTACCTAATACTCCTGTTTCTTTTTCAATGCTGTCAAGACAGCCTCCCTCTTAAATTTTTTATTTTACTTCAAGCAACGTTGTCTTTTTTGTAGGTACTTCTACATCGCAAAGATTTTAGTAAGGATTTTACTTTATCAAAACAAATAGAAAATGTTTTTTTGTCAGCTATTGCCAACATTATGCGATTGCGAACATAAATGTATGGAGCACCAGCTATCTAATTACGCAACACATTTTCGTTAACGATTCCGACTAATCTGTTTAATTTTGACAGTTCAACAATATTCATTGCGTTATTTACGTTATTGAGCAGATTGTTTTTACGAAATTGTGAAGCAATGGATTAGCAATCTGTTTCAAAATGATTCAAATTCCGATTGATTGTGTATTACGTAATTAGGGTACAGATTTCTTTTCACGTTCCAGTGTTGACAAGCATACTAAATGCTGACTTAATTGCTAGTAATTCGAATATTAACTAAGATCGTAAAGGTTGTTTTTAAATTAGGTTTATTCAATATCCGGGTTTATTGTCAAGGTCATACAGTATAAAAAAAAAACAGCCAAACGCACAAACGTGTCTATCCTTTCCCAACTCGACATCAAGACCCGATTGTCTACAGTTTTCCTACAGCGATATTTTGGCCACATAATGCGAAGGGGAAATAGCAACCTTGAAAAACTGGTCATTGTTGGCAATACCGAAGGAAAGAGAGCACGAGGCCGGTCGCCAACACGATGGTCCGACCAAGTAAAAGAAGCTACGTCCTCAAGCAAGTTTCAACAGGTGGTGATGGCAACTTTGAACCGGAACTGATAGAGGCAGATTGTTCGTTTAAAGGGGTCCAGTGACCACGATCCTCAGTAATGAAGAATCCGATTGAAGAAGAAGAATACAGTATGCTTACTGTACTACTTATTTTAACCGCCGAACCTGCTGGTTCAGGGTTTAAAATAAGTAGGGACGACATGAGTAGCTTAAAATATTACCATATTATTACGAGCATTCTTATTCCTTTCGTGTGGTTAGTGACTAACCTGGTGTCAGAGTTTTAAAGCCACCCATGGGCCTCTGACTTAGCTTCACATGCCGTCGAGAAATATCTCTCAGGCATGCCGGTTTCCTCGCGATGTTTTCCTTCACCGTTTTTGAAGCAAGTGATAATTATACAATACGCACATGAATCTGGAAAGTCAGAGGTGCGTGCCTTGGGTTCGAACTCGAGACCTAGGACTTGGCAGTCTAAGGGCCACACCACAAGGCTATCACCTGCTATCATTATAAAGCATTTATGGAACTATACATTTATAAATAACTAGAGCTTCTGCCCGCGACTTTGTCCGCGTGGAATAGTTACTTTGGGCTAACGCTAAAAAAACCCCCCGATTTTGAAACATTCTTCTTTGTTACTCCGCTCCTATTGGTCTTACCGTAATGATATATAGCCTATAGCCTTACTCGATAAATGGGCTATCTAACACTGAAAGAATTCTTCAAATCGGACCAGTAGTTTCGGAGCCTGTTCGGTACAAACAAACAGAAAAATCTTTCCTCTTTATAATATTAGTATAGATATAATCTGTGGTATGCCATTCTTCTCCCTATAAAAAGGGCTCTTCCCTCCACCACATGTTGCGTCCAATTAATATATTTTCTAAGCTCATTCCCGCTAAGTGCACTCACCGCAGTTTTAACACTATGTAAGCTTAATGAACTAGTTGCCAGTATTAACTAGAATTTTATTTAGTAATCCCCTTGAGGCACTGATTATGAAATTCCGTTGCGTAATTTTCTAAAACAACGTGGCATACAGACAGACATGAAAAGCGACTTTTTGTTTTATATTATTATTACTAGCTGCGTCCCGCGGTTTCACTCGCGGAAAGTAGTTTTTTCTTTTAATCCCTATGTTCCCGTGGGAATATCGGAATAAAAAGTAGCCTATTTTACGCCCAGTGGCCTCAGCTATCTACCAGTGAAAGTCCCGTCCAAATCCGTCTCGCTGTTTCGGAGATTAGGCGGAACAAACAGACAGACAGGCAGACAGACCAAAAATAAAAAGGGTTTTTGCTGTATGAATCGTATATACTTTCATATGCATTTACTAAAAAGCTATTATTTTGACATTACAAACAGACACTCCAATTTTATTTATTTTTATGTATGTATGTATTTATGTATGTACATGTATGTATGTATGTATATAGGTATGTATAGATTAACTTGTGGCGGCATCGGCATCGGCGGAAAAAACTACTTTACGCAGGTGAAACCGCGGGTCGCAGCTAGTCTTTAATATAATATATAATAATAAAGTCAATTGAGAAGACGGCAGTCTCTTTCTAATAGCCTGAGCAGACCGCATGCGTGCGCAAGAAGCGTGCATAACGTGTGCGGGCACACATTCTTGTTGTAATGTATGAAACGCTATGAAAGATGTTCTCCCATTTCCGTAATTGAATTCACACATCAAAAACGAAAAATTCAACCGGAAGCTACATGGTTACCTACCCTTGAAACACTGCCCAGCCTAAATGTGATACAGACGCTAAGCCCACATTAATCCCATACAAATTGAGCCCTGTTTAAAAATAGCACCCTCGAGTCACAATGAAATATGAACAGAAGTTCCATTAACATAAAAGATTAAAAAATTGTTAATCAAATCAAATGTCTATCATCTTAGGCCCACATGCTCCACAAATCACGAAATGAAGCATGAATGGTACTAAAACGAGAGTGTGAAAACTGAGAATTCTGTTGTATTGTAGTGGATTTGTTTCTAGAAAACTTTAAATCATACGTTGTTTTTCAAAGTTTTATATTAGTGTGAAAAAGGTAACTTACCTTTAACTGAAACTTATACATAAATGCTGACGGATAAAACATATTTTGCAAAAGAAAACAAAAAATCTATTAAATGGATGAAAAATCTTTAAAATTTGACATTTTCCAGAGAAAATCTCTTTTGAATTTCCTCTCAAAAAGCTATAAACTGAAAACAAACGACTGTCGACATACACCGCGATATAGTGAAAAAACTTGCTGAAACTTCTGCGTTTCTTTATCATGTACACCGATCCCCAAAAAGTAATTACGTCAGCAAATTACGCGGGTTCCGTATAATTTCATTTATTTTGTTGGTCCGTCTGCCGGTGCTTATTATAACATTTTGTTGTGGCTTCATTTCTGGATTAACGGATATCCAGGTAACTACCTGCATATCCGTTAATCAAGAAATGTAAATTACGATTAATGTTTTGGAGAAGGCAACATTGTTTCTTGAAAATTTCAAGTCTAATTCCGTGGTTACTGAAGGCACAGTATAATAAAGTAACAGTATTATATCTTGGCAGTGACCTTGAAATAATTACCTTCGGCCGGTCTGTACGTAGATAATATTCCGCGTCTGTGCGTAACTGCCGCGTACTCAATACTGTTGCGTACTGACTGACATATACTGAGATTTCAAAGCGCGTCGAATTATTCCAATCTGTCCCCCCGGCTTTGTCCCCTTAGGGGGACAGATCGAAAAAAAAGTTTTTTGATTATGTCCCCCTGTTAGCGACAGTTCGAACTTAATTTACTCCTATCTGTCCCCCTATGATTGCAGTCAGTGATAGGGGTCAGATGAAACTTTTTATTCCTGTTTGTCCACCATAGAATTTAATAGCTCGAGTATTCATTTATTTTCGTGTATTGCCATACTTTTACACACGAGTATTGCCAGTGTTTTATTTTATTTTCGTCCCCATATGGTACAGAAGATAATTAATACTTAAGCTGGCGAAAAGTGGAGGAATACAGGCGTAATTATGTCAATAATACCCTATCCAAAAACCAGAAAATTATGTTTCATGTTTTTCTTATACCCCTATCACATCACCCGATTGTTTATTGGACTAATTAATAAATGTGCTTCAAATTAAATTCAATACGACCCACTCTGAACACAGAGAGGAAATAAAAGATTGAAATTTTGGTAAAATTAAATTTTTTGACGAATGAGTTATTAATTACAAATATTAAAATTGATTTGGTTTAGCTTTTTCGAACCATGTAAACCCATAGCTTGGTTTGATTGCCCGTAGAATTCCTATTAGTTTCGGTCTAATTAACTTTATTACAGGACTTGAACATAACTGGCGAAATGTAGGTGTACTACATGTGGCATGTTGACGGTTTCAGAGCATTAAACGGGGATTGCAATCCAATTCGTAGGTGAATATCAATCTGCGCAGCCTTTTCCCAACTATGTTGGGGTCGGCTTCCAGTCTAACCAGATAGGTACAGCTGAATACTAGTATTTTACATGGAGCGACGGCCTATCGGTACCCTAATTACGTAATACACAATCAATTTGTTTTGAAACAGATTACTAATCCATTGCTTCATAAGTTCGAAATTTAATTCTGCTCTGCAACGTAATTATTGCATTGAATGTTGTTGAACTGTCAAAATGAAACAAATGATCGCTATCGCATTGCTTCTGCAAGATAGGTAATAGCCCTGCGGATCTCCACAACCAAGTGACTGAGTAATTCAATACCCCTTGGGAAGACTGATTGTCAGTCTTTCGGGCTTCTGACGACCTGTAATGACTGTCAAAGATCCACAAATGACAGCCGGAACCAACGGCACGCAGGAGTCTTGGTATATAAAGATGGTCTCCCATTGAAATGTAATGAAATGAAATTGTTTATTCTATAAATAGGATATTGGAATCACTTTTACACGTTTTATTAAAAAATATGTTTAAAATTAGCTAGATGAGTTCGGCGTTTCTTATCTGACTACTCTGAGAAGAAAGGCCGAAACAAACTCAGAGGTCACAGTCTCTTTTAGAGTCCAGACATAATCTTGGTCAAGCCATATGAGGACCATGTAGACAAGTGTCTAAAATGGTATTTTGAGGAAAGAACCACACAGATTTTAGTGGACCTGTCCAGTCAGTGCACGCATTTGTCAGTAATCGCGGAGCTCAACTGGAGCTCATTCACGGACCAACCCCGGCAAGCGTAGCTTAACCTGATGGTTCGCCCTTTGCGGCTGTTATTACTTAGCCACAAGCTCCTCCTTATCCGCTAATCCAATTCGTAGGTATACTGTATTTAAAGTCAGTGAAATGTCAATGTCAAAAAACTGTCATTCTTTAGCAGTTGTATGAAATAACTACAACATGGCGAATTACCGTACTGTTAATTGTGTTACTCTGATAAACGATTATTTTTCCAGGCCGTATACGCCAAATTCTCCAAATGAACACTTCGGTATCCATTTTTAAAACGCCCTCAAATGCATATAAAAGGAAAATGCAAAGTTTTGATCAAAACATTTTTAAACTTAATATTGTCACTTCAAACCTGACATTAACTAATACACAAGGGGTTTTAAGAAAATAGAATAAAAGACATCCCTCGAATGCCACGCAGACAATAAGATGCTTTAACAGTATTGTGATAGAGTCTTCTTTAGAATGGATGTGGATTTGATATTTCCAGTCTAATGGTAGGAAATAATCTTTTGCTTTATTTTTGTTTCTATTATACTTTTCTTTCTTTTCTTTATGAATTATTTTATGGTTTAGCTTAGAAAAGTTCAAGGCAATGAGCTTATACATTTGACAATGTAGCGTTTTGAATGATTAACTTTATTTTGAAGTGAAAATTTCTTTAGGCGCATTGATCACTTTTTGGGTGAACAAACGTCATGGAACTCGCGTCATCGTCATCGAAGGCGCGTTGAGCACTTTTTATTCCCAGTGGGAGCAAAATTTACTGCTCAGTTTGGTTGGTGGTAGGGCTTGTTCTAAGTTCGCCTACCTAGCTACCACCATCTTTTCTAAGTCTGTCGCCATAACAACAATGTTAACAGCACTGTTGTGTTTCGGCAGTTAGAGATAAGATAGACAGTTCCTCTGTGGTTGAGGATTCCGGGCGAAAGTCGCTTCCACCTTCAGCCTGATCATCACTTATCATCAGGTGAGATGCAGGCCAAGAGCTTCCCCGTTGTGGTTAACAAAAAAAAAAAAGATAGCATTGAGTTCAAAAATGCAATAGACTGCTTCATATGTCATGTAACAGGAACTGGTGTCGTCTGCAGCCAGTTCAGCTGTTTGCCTGCAAATTAGGTGGAGGAGTTGATGCTCGTCAGGTGATTTTGATGTTCCAATATATCGTTAAGTGTTTATGTAAGCCTGGTACTAGTTATATTATTCACTAGTACCTACCAAAAATCTTGCAGCATGCATACAAGTTCTTTTTGCAATGCAAAAGCTAGCAGTTCTCATGAAGAGATGAACCATTGATCCCCATAATGTGTATTACCTCAGAATTCCGTCATTTATGAACCGATTTGGAAAATTCTTTTTTTATTTGAAAGGATATACTTCCCGATTGGTCCCATTTTATCAAAATTCAGTTCTGATGATGGAATCCATGACAAATTGAGGGAACTCCTCTAATATTATAGGCATCATACACATAGCGATTTCGGTATATTCAGCCCCCATTAAGTTCTATCTTTTTCCATGGTGATGCCGGAGGCCCTCTCTAAGTAAAGATTCCATTTCCAATCGGGAGTCAAGGGTTAGGCAGAGGTATACCTATCTATAGTACAAAGTTTATAATTCAGGAAAATTTTCGGTAAAAAAACAAAAAAATCAAACTCAAATCTAAAACCAATTAAAACTCCAAACTATTACTATAATAATTGACGTGCGTGAACAAAGTATCTACAACTAAAATAATAAAAAATAGGCAACTAATTGGCTACCGAAATACGCCTTAATAACACTCTACGATCTGATATTAATCTAAGGCGCCTGAATTTATAAATAGATCTATACAAATATAATAAAGCTGAAGAGTCTGTTTGTTTGAACGCGCTAATCTCTGGAACTACTAATTGCATTTGAAAAATTGTTTTTGCATTTGATAGCCCAATTCTTGAGGATTCTTAAGGCTATGTAACATCACGTTATGGCCCATAGGAGCTGCGCAAAAACAAAAATAGTCAGAAACACAGCACGTGTGGGCGACGCGATGCTACGCGATGGGTCGGGGGTTGAAAAATGCGGTCCAAGTCGCGGGTAGAAGGTAGTGCTTAAAATATTATGCGAACATAATATAATAGGAATATGATTGACCTTTCAGCAAATTGTGACGTCACACGTCGTCGTGTGAAACTAATTTCAAGAAAGTTTCGTTATGTAAAAACGTAGGCACCGCTTGAAACTTGGTGTGAAAACTAGAAAAAAAAAGCAGTCTTATATTCCGCGTTGAAATTGAGAGAAGAAATTTTCCTGGAAATGCTTTTTTTTTCTTGTTTCTATTTTTTTATAATCCCCCAGAATATTTTTGTGGGTTTTTCTCAAACACGCATTACAGTACGACGTACTTAGATGTAGCATCGGCAAAACTCGTAAAACCGAGCACCATCCGAGCGCGCCTTCAAAATTACTAATCTTTATTACTGCTGTAGGTGAAAATGATCTTTACGCAAACACAATAACTTGTAAAGTCATTTACTTAACTAAATACATTCGTAAAATTGAAAAAAAGAACGCAAAATTTCAAAATACTACACCTAATTATGTACGTACTGTGGGTACTGGTTTACTAATTTCCAATTTTCTACAAAAAAAAAACGATTAAGTACAAAAGATATTATGTAATTCCCGAATCAACAACGAACGTTCAAATCAAATAGCGCAGTATTGTCCTATTATTTATTAAAAAATCCCAAATATTTCTAGCATTTAATCTAAAATGTGGCCACAAAGCCAGCGTTGCTCATCTCCTTTTAACGCCACTAGCACTAGGCTAGCAAATAGGCAGATTCAAAATGGCGTCTATGTTATTTGTATGCGCCGCGGGCCCGCAATTTCACATCCGCTGTACGCGGTTAGTGGACGCAGCTTAACGGTTAGGTGTGCACTGCCTATGCGAAATTAAGGGTTCACACGTGTGACACTGGGATTATGTGGTGTATGCTGTGTGATATGCATATTTTAAACGGTGTAATTTAGTAACGGTTCTTAATTAAAAAATATTTTCTCAGCTTTTCCTCTATGTTGGGGTCGACTTCCAGTCTAACTAGATGCAGCTGATTTTACAGGAGTGACTTTCTGTCTGACTTGCACAACCTGAGGTCTTGGTATCAAATATTTTTCGGGGTGAAATCAAAAAGTTTTCTTTGCTGTGCGATTTTTTAGCTCACGATTAGTCATGCCATCAAATAATTATAATATAAATTCTCATCTTTTTTAACAGCCTTATGATCACTGTATAAATATGGACAGTACATAATCTACAGGACAGGTGCGTAGTACTCGCAACCGGCGAGCGTGTATGATCAGATGTATGAACGTAAACGAGGCAAGAGGAGTATGTAAGGATCGTAGCAGGTGGTGTTCTGTAGTTTCTGCCTACCACCATGGAGAGAAGGCGTCAGTTTATGTATGTATGTGTATATAGTACAGAAACTACGTAGTAAACGTTCGAAACGGTATACTCACACAGACGAGTCTCAATCACTCATTGATGAGACCTCAAAGTTCATGGTTCCATCATAAATATCCTCTATTTCCTCACGGTTATGGAAACTAACTTGAGCCATATTAGGGCACTATTTTAGAGACGCATAGGTTTGCTCTTAAGTTGAATTTTCGATAGTGATATTATACCATAGTCTATGGAAACCAAATTGTTGATTTCAGTAGTTTATTATTTATTTATTTATATATACTTTATTACTTTATACTTTTGTAGTTATAAAGTTATTAACCCAAAGAAACACTCTGGGGCTCATATTAACAATGATAAACAAACGAAACATGAGGGTGTGCTGACCCCAACACCATTCAACAGTTGAAAAGAGAAACAGAGAAATATTGGGAACAACATTTTTGTATTTTTGCCTTAAAATCCCCTAACAACCACAAAACAAGTATTGTTTAGTTGCCAAATAAGGATTTTTATTTTTGTCCTGATCTAAATAGTCTATGTGAACAAGATTTATTATCTATGCATATCAACTAGTACACGGCACCCCTACCACCAGTGGTACAGTGACCCGAATTGACCGAATTACGTATTCTAGCTACGCGGTCAGCCGGTGCGCGACGGCCAATGAAATTTTGAGACCGGTTGGTAACATTTTTATTGTAGGCAGTTGGAGTTTTTATTTGACATGTGAAATAGAACACAATTTTAGGAAATCAACTTTGTTAGGATCGGCTTCCAGTCTAACCGAGTTCATCTGAATACCTACCAGTATTTTACATGGCGCGGTGCCTATCTGACCTCCACAACCCAGTTACTGGGAAATACGATGCCCCTTAGTAAGACTGGTTGTCAGATTTTCTCGATTCCGTAACGACTGGCAAAGGTCTACAAATGCCAGCCGAGATCAACCGTTAAAGTGCTTTTCGAGGCTTGAAGGTGTTTCGATATGTTAAGGATGGTCACCAATCCAGCGACCAACCTCGGCAAGCTTAACCTGCGATCGACCCGTGCGGCTGTTGATATTATATACCCACAAACCCCTCCAATTTGAGGTGAAATGATAGGTGTTTAGAATCTTCATTCTAAATATGTTTAGTTATTTTCACCTACGAGATATTCCATAGAAAAAACTAAGCCATTGTTTTCCTATTCTTATTTTTCAGTTTTCGCCAAAATTGAAGAGTTCACATGACACAACGATCGCGTATTCGCGCGACGATCTTTGTTAGTTAGGACGTGGCTTAATAAACATAATTATCACTATCATTATCATAATAATCACAATCATAAATCTGTATTTACATTTTAATCTGTATCATAAAGCATTTAAAAAAGTAGCCATATAGTCAGTAGGAAACCGTATGTACAAAAAAACAGAGTGAAGATAGACAGCAGAGTGCTAAAAATCGGTATCGGTAGAAAATCAACGAAAAAAAGCATCTACTGCCTTTCAAACCCTCTCATGTACACCGCCATTACAAAGATATTACACCTCATATACCACTTATTCCCGCCTCCATCGAATCTCGCTGGAAATTTCCAATTTTCCTCACATTATGTTTCCTAACTTAATTTCCTTGCTGCCATCACGAAATGCTTCAATTATTGCGCAGTTTTAAATTGAAACTGTCGTACAATAGAAATAGTGTTACCTCTCGTGCTGGAGTGGGCCATGAAACCAGAAAGAAAAAAATAAAAATAAAAATGTTTAATCTGCACAAACAAAACACACATTTAAATAATAAAAGATATAAAATACACATACAAAAGTAGTCAAAAACCTCGTATTCAACCAATAAATTAAAACCACCACCAGCACCAGCAGAAATTTTATAAAAATAATTGTATTAAAATTAAGTTTTCAATATTTTTGTGTATATACTTTATATACCAATATATTGGTGTGTGCTAGCTGACTTAATGAAAATAATTTAATATTTTGTGTTTTGTAATGTTATTATAATTACTTTGCACACTATAGTATAAAGTATCGAATCAAGTTCTTATAACTGAACAGATAGTTTTACTGCTGAGGAGTGTGTTGCGCCATTTCTCCTTCCTAGCTAAAGCACTAGGAAGTAGTGAAAGGCGGGCATTTTGGAGGACTGTCATATGTAATTTTGACGTTCAAAAAGTGCTGATTCTCAGTCTAGTTTGAATAAATGACTTATGACTTTGATTTAGTTTTGTCGGTAAAAATTATGAAGTAAAGCTAACAGTTTCATAAGCAAAAGATTTATTCATTGGTTTGAATCATTATCATGTTGATTAGGTAGCTTTAAACAGGTTTTATTTATAGTAAAAGCTATTATGCTAATGCCTTTTTACTTTCTCTGAAGTCCCTCGTCTTCAGGAAGACTGAGCAATATTCCCTAAAAAAATCACAACATGAGGTAGAAAGTAATGCGGCTAATATACTTTCAGAAACTTTGAGAAAATTTGAATAAAATAATAAGATATATTTATTTTAGGTTCCAAATACATTGAAAAGTCAAGGTTGTTCGAGTTCAAGTATAAAACTTTTAAGAAGCAAATGCCGCATTCCATTTATCTCATAAGTCATAACTTTTAAACGCTTGTCATCTGAAATAGCTTTTGTTCAAAACAAACGCTACTAAGATAAATAGACTTTTCTATATAAATAAGAAAATAACGTTCTCTAAACATGTTTTAGTTTATTTGAACATTATATTTCTGTCAAGAATTTAGATATAAATCATACTCTTTTTAAATATTTAATTAAGGGCACTGACATAACAAAATGTTTGGGTTTTTGCCAAAAAATGTTCTTGCAAATACATGTCATATGAAACGTTATTATTTATGAAACAGACAAAAAATTTAGAACCAAGGACCTTGTATTATTTTTTATTATAGCCTACAGTCGCCAACATTTTTCATTACACTAAATACATGAAAATCATTTTCTTAAATGTTATTTGTAAATGTCTCTAATTTCTTAAATGTAGTTTTTCAATGTCTCTAAATGTTTTAGGGACAATAAAGAAATTATCAGTTGTTAAAAAAGTGGAAATGAGTTTTTTTGATGATAGAAATGAAAGATGGCGCGGCTACGTCATTAGAGATGTTTAAGATATTTTTATGACTTCTGGAATGAGGATAAAAACTCTGTAAATCGTCGTATAAAGATTAAAAATAGAAAATAGAACATTACGAGTGGATTTCAGATAACTACACGTTTCTCTTAAACGAAGAAAATTGTTTCATAAAACGAAAAAAAAAAATGGCGGATATTTGCTATTTATTTATAGGTGGATTCCTTTTTTTATCTAGCTTTTTTCCTGTTACAAAAATATTGATATATTTACCATATTTTTCCAAACGAATAAGTACGCTCGCTTGTTCGCAGCTCTAAAACACTTGTATTTCAATTTGCTTCTTTTTTTTTCTAAAAACCACACTCGACAAACTTACAAAACTATAACTTTCTTTCAACGCTGATTTAAAAACTCTAAAACCTTACCAGACCTACTACCATACAATATTTCCTAGTCGACGCGACAAAGCAAAACTTTTCATATAAATCCGCTGGTTTTATGGCCCCACGGCGAGCTGCTCGTGCTGTTATTACTTGCTATTTTTCAAACTATTGTGATGATTGGTGCTCGTGAAATGCTTACTGAGCGGCGACTTCGAAGCGAAATATTATGTGTTTAGTACATTTCTGGATGTTCTTTTCGCCTTTATAGGTAATGAAATTGGAATGGACGAATGTGGGTCTAAAGCTGAACTGAGTAGCTGAAGCAATGTAATAACTGTAGCGGTCAGCACCGTTAGTTAGTTTAAATACCATTTTTATTTAACAACTAACTGTAGACACTATACACGCACATTTTCATAACCTCTTACATCATTATTTCTCGTTTGACATTTCATTCTGTCACATTCGCATTCCAATCACCATAGACATCAAACTAGAGTATATCCTTATCTATTGCTTAACATGACTAACAAAATATATTTATAACTATTACGTATTCACTATATTTACAACACACACAATATTTATATACATATTTAAACTAACCTAACAATTATATTGACACTCCACATCTAAGTAAACATGTAAGAGAAACGGAACGTATGTCCAACCGTGTAATGAGACGCACACATGATCGGCAGATTTTGATTCTGAGGCGATCGCCCTCAGTGTACCCTCAGTGTACTATCTTGCCTCCAGCTGGACATACGCTACTTTTCTGTTCCAAAATCTAGTCTTCATCCAAGCACTAGATCTCTCCAAGTTAGCTTCGAACCATTGCTGTATTATCTGTTTTGTCTGTACAACTTGTGTTAGTCCTTACATTGTTTTCGTAACCTTCTAAGTTATAAGGGAGTGCCGAGGTAGGCAGTAATAGAAGTGCTACTGAAATTAAATCTTTTATTGAGTTTTACCCAGTAACCTCTTCATAACAAAAACCATTTTCAGTTACTTGTGTACTTTAGCAAATCTATTGTTTTTGCCGTTGTAGGTCGTAGCTTCGAACCCAGGCGCTATACTATGTGTAAATAATTTCATCACCACTGCTCTCAAAACGGTGAAGGAAAACATCGTGGGGAAACCGGTATGTCCTAGAGCCAAAAATTTAGAAGACATGTGACATCTACCAACCTGGCTCGCGTGGTGGATTACGGACCACTCCCTCTCACCAAGAGGAGGCCTGTGTCCCAGCAGTGGGAACATTATAGGCTGATTATTTATGTATGTATACAAGTGCTGATGAAATTATGTTCAAATAAGCTCAAGTCGATACATTAAAAATCTTATATATAAATCTATAGATATCAATATATGGCACTGATTTATAGCGGCAATTGTTTATTGTGGTTTTGGTAAATAAAAAATGACAAAATTAATGTTTATTAACTAGTTCGGCTATAAAATTGCGCAGTAACCTAAATAAATGAGTCATAATTTCATACCAAATATTTAAATGAGTAATTAAATAAAATTAGAACGAGCAGTGATGTGTGGTTAGTTAACAAATCGGAATTATATATGTAATCGGTAAGAAATGTAACTTAGATGTAGCGCTCGCCGGCCGCTGCCGCGGCACCACTAGCTTCACTCGATCGGCTCGCGCGCGATTGGTCACAATTCTAACCATACCTAACTAATTTCGTCAGGGTACCTTGGCTTAGTTACTGCGACCATTTCTCAGTCACATAGCATAGTCTTCACAAGCTAGTGAAGACTAAATTGGTGGTAAATCTTTACTACGACTATGAAAACTATAATAGAATTTTACAATAAATTATAATTGAAAGTGATAGTGACAAATGGTTCTCAACGGTTACAAATTGTAAAACTTTACGATTTTAATCAAATAAGTGATTTATTAACATTTTAGTTCAAACAAAGTTTTGAATAATATTGATGAATGGTTAGGATGGTTGATTATGCTGGTTTCGTCCCGTTTTCATAAAAGGTGAAATAAAGGACATTAGGCAAACGCGTCCTTGCGTCACCTTATTACAAGAAACTGCGATTACGAAACTGCGAGAATCACCCTCGACCTTTTTCGAATAAAAACTTTAAAATCCTGTCTGTACTCTCACATAAATATGGTTTTTAACAATATACTTGTCGGCGCGCGATGATTTAGTCGATGTTTTTGGTATTTTTATTTAGGGCGGGTAACACCGAATGGGGTTGTGAGTGTCATGGCGGCGGTGGCGATCACTTTTGATGCGATTGTCACGTGGTGCGCACACAAATCCATTGGCTCTAAATTTAAGGTTAAGAATTATTGTAAATCATTTAATCAGTGTCAATCATTGTAATCATTAAGTTTTGTGGATTAGTTTTATTACGATATTTGCAAGTAAATTAAGTGCTTTATTTTGCGAGTATTATTTTTAAAACACCTGCACGTACACGCCCGCGATGGAGAACCAACAGATGATGGACCAGCAGCGACACGTAGTGTCTCAGCCGCTCGAACATCCGTCATCAGAACTGGGATACGACGGAACGGCGCAGGAACAGTCAGGTCAGAGTGTTGATTTGTTTATCAAGTGAAAATAACCGTTGAAAATTGTTATTCCAAATGATGAAATTGATTCGCACGATTAAAGAACCTAGGTCAGAAGTCAATAAGCTAGCTTTACCTGAATTTAATACCGACTCTCGAGATAGTGATGCTCGAGTTTGGTGCAATACCGTCGATTTGTGCATGCAAGAAAAACAATTATCTAGCAGTAGGTTGATTATTGCGATGAGTAAAGCCCATAAGGGTTCGGCGGCTACTTGGCTAGCTCAGAATACTTTTCCAGGAATAACCTGGCCTATTAAAAGATCTTGCGATTCTTTTGCTAACTCTCAATCTCAGTTTTCAGGAAATACTGGATCACAACCTGGCAAAGACAGTGTTTCGAAGAAAGTATTGAAGCTGGTGACCTGTTTCTTATGTGGCGAGACGGGTCACATCGCCACACGCTGTCCTAAGAAGGAGCTGACTCCGGCAACAGTCGAGTTGAGAAACGAGTAGATATCTGCACCACCTACAGATCTCCTTTCTTCCTAATCCGGTGAGTCGTTTTCATTTTGTTTTGACTCCGGTATTAAGTACTCTCTGATTAAGTGAAGTTTAGCTAGTAAGTAGTTTATTTGATTTTCCGGAGCCTGTGTAGCACCCGGAGCCTGTGTGGCAGCCGTAGCCTGTGTGGCACTCCTAGCCTGTGTGGCATTCCTAGCCTGTGTGGCATCCCTAGCCTGTGTGGCATTCCTAGCCTGTGTGGCACTCCTAGCCTGTGTGGCACTCCTAGCCTGTGTGGCACTCCTAGCCTGTGTGGCACTCCTAGCCTGTGTGGCACTCCTAGCCTGTGTGGCACTCCTAGCCTGTGTGGCAACCGTAGCCTGTGTGGCAACCGTAGCCTGTGTGGCAACCGTAGCCTGTGTGGCAACCGCAGCCTGTGTGGCAACCGTAGCCTGTGTGGCAACCGTAGCCTGTGTGGCAACCGTAGCCTGTGTGGCAACCGTAGCCTGTGTGGCAACCGTAGCCTGTGTGGCAATCGTAGTCTGTGTGGTACCTGTATGTCTGTGTGGCACCTGCAGAAGCCTGTGTGGCAGTATGTTCTGTGTGGCAATTGTTCACGTGACTAGCTCGTAAGGCGCGCATTGATTTGTGTAGCACTGTTTTAGTATCCATTCGGTTTTAGTAGTGTGTTCGGTTTGAGTGACGATTGAACTAACTATTGGCGTAAAATTTTGATAAATTCTCCTCTTATCATGTTTGTTGTGGTTTGGTCAGAATGACCGAGTTTTGAAGTGTGTGTACAAGTGGTTGTTCATTTGTCCACAGATAATGAAGAAAACACACACGAGGACGTGTGAAGATGCAGGATAGCCGTGTCGGCGCGCGATGATTTAGTCGATGTTTTTGGTATTTTTATTTAGGGCGGGTAACACCGAATGGGGTTGTGAGTGTCATGGCGGCGGTGGCGATCACTTTTGATGCGATTGTCACGTGGTGCGCACACAAATCCATTGGCTCTAAATTTAAGGTTAAGAATTATTGTAAATCATTTAATCAGTGTCAATCATTGTAATCATTAAGTTTTGTGGATTAGTTTTATTACGATATTTGCAAGTAAATTAAGTGCTTTATTTTGCGAGTATTATTTTTAAAACACCTGCACGTACACGCCCGCGATGGAGAACCAACAGATGATGGACCAGCAGCGACACGTAGTGTCTCAGCCGCTCGAACATCCGTCATACTTTTGACTCTCAACAAAATATATTTTTTCCCTCTCATGAATATAATTCAAAATAATAATAATGATAATACTTTTTTATATTTTTAAATGTTTTTTATATCTTTTTGAAATATTTAAAAATGTAATTTATATGTATTTAAATGAAATAAAAGAATAATGATAATACTTTTATGTTCGTGATTATGTCAATTTATTTTGTTAAGTTTTTCCAATTACTTTTTGTATGCACATGTTTCTGTGACAAATAAATCAATTTTTCTTTCTTTCTTTCTAATAACACCAGCCTATTACTGTCTCACTGCAGGGCAAAGCCTCTTCTCATACAGAGAAGCCACGAGCATTGATCACCACGCTTGCCCAAGACGGGTTGACGGTATCAGATTCATATTATCTACTAGGTTCCGCCAGCGGCTCCGCCCGCACGATATCTCTATAAATACAATTTATAGAGATATCGTGCGGGCCTATTTTACTCAAAAATAACATAGCATTCTATTAGTGAAAGATTTTTTAAAATCGGTTCAGTAGTTTTGGTACTACCCAGAGTTGAACACACCGCGAGGATGCGTTGCGAAGCTATGAAATGTGTCGACGGGGGTGCGGTGTAGTGGGAGCGGAGTAAGGCTGCGTTTCCACCAGAGATGTGCGAGGATGCGTAGCGAGGGATGTGTTTGTAAAGAACCAATAGAATCGCTTCATTTACCTTGTCTCGGTCAGCACAGCTCTGGTGGAAACGGCTCAGCGGAGCTAGTGTTTTGCGCATACAAAACAAGCGAGGGATGTGTGCGAAGGATGTGTACGAGGGATGTGTGCGAGGGATGTGTGCGAGGGATGTGTTGCGAGGAATGTGTTGCGAGGAATGTGTGTTGAGAAGGATGTGTTGCGAGGTTTAGCGGCAGGCAGGCGTTCGCGTTACTCCGCTCCCACTACACCGCATCCCCGTCGACACATTTCACAGCTTCGCAACGCATCCTCGCACCACACATTTCCATCGCACATCTCTGGTGGAAACGCAGCCTAACGCGAACGCCTGCCTGCCGCCAAACCTCGCAACACATCCTTCTCAACACACATTCCTCGCAACACATTCCTTGCAACACATCCCTCGCACACATCCCTCGTACACATCCCTCGCTTGTTTTGTATGTGCAAAAATCTAGCTCCGCTGAGCCGTTTCCACCAGACCTGTGCTGACCGAGGCGAGGTAAATGAAGCGATTCTATTGGTTCTTTACAAACACATCCCTCGCTACGCATCCTCGCACATCTCTAGTGGAAACGCAGCCTAAGAGGCGAGGCCATTACGACGTTCACTGGACACTCATAATACTATGGTTTTACAAAGTTTGTTCTCATTATTATTCAGTAAAACATATTTTTCATACAAATTGCGTGTCTCTATTCTTATAATAGTTGGTTTAGTCTGTCAGTTGGTCAGTCAGTAACGAAACTGTTTTCTATTTTTCTCCATAGTTTCGTATTTCTCACTTCCCCGCTTGCCATTTGTAGTACCTACAATTTGAAACGAGTACAACATGAGTGCATTTGTTATTTCGACGTGACAAAGAGTGATCTCTCGTGAGCACTCGGTACAAATGTGGAAATATTGTGTGAGCTACGACCGTGGTCACTGGTGTACTGTATTGCGTGCTCTGTGGCTTTGAAGTGCGCGGGAGAAGCGGATACTTTGTGTTGATAGATATTTAAATTAGATAAAATATTGAGATAAATATGGTTTTAAAAATAAAAGGAAATGGCTGCTTTTGGGATTTTGGGAGATATTTATGAAATAATCTAAGATATAGCAAGCAGATATTTTGTCTTTTAAGCGTCTCTTTCGCACATCAAAAATAGTTACTTACTTAATCAGCATATAAAGCTGGGACACAGACTTCCTCTCTGTGAGAGGGAGTCGACCGTAATCCACCACGCAAGCCCAGTGCGGGTTGGTAGATGTCACATATGTCTTCGAATTTTTGGTTCTAGGACATGCCGGTATCCTCACGATGTTTACCTTCACTGTTTTAAGAGCAGTGGTGATGAAATAATTTACACAAAGTAAAGCGCCTTTCTGAGTTGGAACCTACGACCTACAACTCGTAAGTCGCGGCTGTTACCACTGGGCCACCACTGCTGTCGTATATAAAAATTGTTATTTATTCAAATATAATTTAGCTATGCTTTTGTATTTCTCACTTCCCCACTAGCAATTTGAAACAAGTACAACATAAGTACCATTACACACATACGGTACATTTGTTATTTCTTCGTGACAAGGAGTGATCTCTCGTGAGCACTCGGTACAAATGTGACGATATTGTGTGAGCTACGGCCGTGGTCACTGCTGTACTGTATTGCGTACTCTGTGGCTTTGAAATTCGCGGACAATACGGAATTATGTGGACAAATTTTTTAATAATCCTTTCCGTCTGCCGTTGTCAAATAAATAAATAGAAAAACCACCGATAACAAACACCGATATTATCGGTGCATATATGAGATGCACATGCACGCTTTCTAGCCGCTTCGAATAATGTTTTTTTTTTTCGTTTGTTGTGCGTACATCTTCGTACACATACATTCCTGGATGCATTATGAAAATACAGTGCCTCTTGCTAATGTCTGTGTTTGAAATACTATTTAAAACTCTTATAATGTTTTCTATCTTGAGTATTTCGGTTAAATTTTTAATTCGTTGTGCACTACATGTTTTGGTTGTGTTAGGTTTCATTTTATGTTGGATTTGTCTGGCAAAATCGAAAGATTCGATATGTCAAAATGGCGGAACAACGGCCTTCTAGGTCGAGCGCTCGTAATGACAACGTGCTGTGTCGGTTTAAAAAGATAGATTGGCATATAATGGTTGGAGATGTACTACAAATTAAGGTTACTTATTAGTTCTATTGTAATTATTCGATTAATAAATAAATAGTGATATTATGTCGAGGATAGGAGATGTGATGGTATGGTGTAGATATTGAATTTGATGTTGGCAAAGAAATATAAATGAATGAGAAAATGACTTGGTGTTTCATATTATTTTCCTTATCCCTGAAATATTGTAAATATGTAGTTTTATTAGACAGTTTTAGACTATGATATTGGGGTAACGAATTCAGGATTCATTTGGGGATTAGAATCTATTTTGAGGTATTACCTAGTTGTTTTAGAGCCAGGGTAGTATTGCTAACAATTGCTACATTCGTTTTGTACGAAATAATTACACCGTTATAGTTTGTTCGAAAAAATATGCTACCAAATGATATAGAAAACAATCGACAAACCCCGTATTTGTTAACACAAGAAGACACAAAAATATTTTACTCATCTTCACGCACCTATTTTCGTCAAATGAGTAGTTATACCTATTGCAGCGTGTTCGAACAAAATGTTTCGCTCCCGCTACCTCGCCCGCTACCTTCCCCGCTCGTTTCCCAGCCCCACACTCCGGCTGTTAACTATCCAGTTTTCTGTTTTGTTTCACCGAAGACACTTGAAGTTTACCAACTGTTGTTTTTGTTATCTGTGGCACTGCTGTGCTAACTATGAAACGAGAGCGCGTGTCACTAATTGAGAACATTTAGTATGTGCGATGTGTGGTATTATTTACTGAGTTATTTTTGTTCGGAGTTACGAAGAGAAGGAAAAGTTGGTAGATATAATTCTCGTGATATTTTTCCGTAGGTTTTCGACGACATGATGATTAAGATCTGCAAGAGTTGAAAAAAATATCGAAACTTATATTTTTTCAACATCAACCCTGTATTTCCCGGGTTTAAAGGGTTAGGCAGGGTGCACTTCTAGTGCACCCACACACACAGATACTCGCTTATATACACCAAGATTTTTTCAAATCTTAATCTATGGTATATTTATTAATTTTTTAATTTATTTTTAGGTATCTTTTTATATTCTTCGAATTTTATGAAGGAAAGTTGATTATTTTTATAAGTCTCTTTAATGCCAAAATTTTGCTATTAATACTAAGATACAGGGGATTTATAGAGATTTTATATATATATGGCTATCATCAGACGCCCATAATAATTAAACACACATTTAACACATTACAAATTTACAATATTATGTTACAGCGTTCTTCGTAAAATTTTGATTTGTAATTACATATATAGAAAATAAATTGCTAAACAGTTTTATTCAAAAACCATTATTCAAAAACGAAAATCACAAACCAGATTTTATCGGCCTTCAAAAATAGAAGTCAATTCGATCATAAAAGCACAAAAAACCACGCGGGCCCAGTACGGGTTGGTAGATGTCACACTTTTTGGTTCTAGGACATGCCGCTTTCCTCACGATGTTTTCCTTCACCGTTTTGAGGGCAGTACTCATAAAGCGTCTGCTTGGCTTTGAACCCACCCTACGACTCGTAAATCGCTTGGCCACCACTGCTCTTTGATAAATTTTGCAATTCGATCATTATCATTAAAATAAAATCATAATACTGTCTAAACCGAGATTACAATCAGTAACTTTACCTGTCCCCCTTGTAATCGTTTAAAAAGGGTTATAGAAGGGACGTACGGTCGGCAACATAAGTTGCTTTACTTTACTTTTTATTACTTACAAAAGTCTTTGTGTATGTTTAATTTTTTTGGTAAGATGAGTGCAGCATAAGCTCAATTTTCTATGTATTTCAACGTGTGATGCCCTCAGACCAAAGAAAAAACCAAGACATAGTGGCACTGCTAACAATACAGTGAAGCATGCCAAACTTTCATCTCCATTCTTTGCATACAAGCTCACACGCACATATTTACAAGATTTACAACCATTTACTATGAAATTAAACCTCATTAAAGGGGATGCACCAAGGTAGCCCGCGAAATTCAAATTTTCTAACGTTTTTTGCAATTTGCAGGTCAGTGTCAGGTTGTATCTTGATTAAAATATGATTTGCGAGCGTAACAAATATGGCTTTACAGAATCATAATCATTAGAATCAGCTATACAACTCCGTATGATAGAATAACCCCCAAATGTCATGATTTCATGAAATCATGACATTTGGGGATTACATTTATTTATTTATTTACTATTACCACATACATTTGTTTTTACAGGTTTTTACATTTTACATGAACTTTTAGAATTGTGTTGATGATTTCTATGATTATAATTCTATAAATAAACATTTGATACGGTCGCAAATCATATTTAACTCAACGTACAACCTGATACTGCCCTGCAAATTGCGAAAAACTTAAGAAAATTTGAATTTCGCGGGCTACCCTGACGCTTTCGCCTTAAGTGCAAAAAAGAAAAGAAAGAAAGTAAGAAAAATTGTTTATTCTGCACAAACAAAACGCAAATTACAAATAAAATGACATAACATACACTCATACAAAGTAGCCAAAAGCCTCGTGTTCATGCAGTAGAAGTGCACACATTCATGTTTACGGCTTCACGTCACTGTTGACAGCGCTATGTCATGGTTTTTTTATTAATTTTGGTCTCAGGTGATGCTCTTGCTAGAATGATGTATCAGCTCCTTGTACTTCTTATACTTATATTGATTTGATAAAAAAGACTCACTCTAAATCTAAGAAGATGAATACTATAATTTGCCGGTCAAGTCCGACTCGGACTCGCGTCATTAGGGTTCTGTACCTGCAACTGAAACTTTTTATAAACTTTCTATAGTTTACCATCTTTTTATTTACGACACAATTTTCCAAACCAATTTCCATTATGTCTGTTTCTGTCGTTAGTGCACCTATTTATTTTAATACGTCAAGCGACTTCTGTTCCCAACTGTACAAGGAGACCATTAATCCAGTTCATCCACAGGAACTAGGTACCGGGCGCAGGTGCCGCCATCTTGGCGATGTACAATAAACGTCAAACGACGCCCTTGTAGACAATTAATATTGAAAGGAGTTGGTTCGGTTCTAATGTAGCTTGAGATGCGTTGATGTTTATAGTTTTAGGTAATGAAATAAATAAATAAGCCTTTATTTCTTCCATATCTTATGTAGTAGTTGACACTTTAAATAATATAAATGTTAGATGTGGTTTAGTAGTTTGCTTTAAATCTAGTTGTTAGCATAATTACTTTGAAGTTTTTGGATTGTGACATGAACCCTATCATAGATGAATCTTCTAGCATTTTCCATTTAGGCCTTTTCCTATTTCTAACCATGCTTTGCCTGCTATTTAGGTGTTACCGTCGATAAATCGTTTGTTAAGTCTACAATTTTTTTATCTTGCCTTCTGTGGGGTAATTGAGTAAAACACTAACAGTAGTAATGAAAAAAAAAAAGAATATTTTTTTTCCTCACAAACTAAACGCACTTGTACAAAAAAAAAATACACATTGACAAATTAGCCAAAAGCCTCGTATTCAATATTCAAAATGAACAATGGGTTTCATTTTGACAGTTCAACAACATACATTGCGTTATTTACGTTGTTGAGAAGACAATTTTTTTGACCTTGGGAAGCAATGGATTAGCATTAGCCTTCAAAATGATTCAGATGTGTGTAAGGTACGCAATTAGGGTGCTGGTCCTTTCCATTTTGTGTTTTTTATGCAAGTACCGGGCGCAGGTGCCACCATCTTGGCGATGTACATTAAAGTTAACGTCAAACGCATTACGTAGGCACCGCCCCATGCAGACGATTAATTTTGAAAGGAGTTGGTCCTTATGTAGCTTTATATGTGCTGATGTTGGTAATTTTGTAAATGAAAATAGGGGTTTCATTTATGTTGTTTTAAGTAAGAGGATAAGGATTATTTTTTAACCGATTTAAAACAGAAGGGGGTTATCAATTCAACAGTTTTTTTTTGTATGGATGTTCAGCAATATCGATATATCGATAGAGCTGATTTGTTGGCCAAATAATTAGCATTGCCATTCAACGTGGCAATGCTGCCCGTCTTCTGGGCACGTTTTCGGATGACAGCGATGCGGACGAGTACTTCGACGCGTAAGTGTCCTTTTGTTTTTCTATTTATTTGTACAGTAAGTTACTTAATCTTTTAATTTAGTACCTAGTGTAAATAGTTAGTTCTGTATTTTTTTTTATTAATTTATGTTACTTGCAAAATAAAATAAAATACTTGCGAAATAAAAGTGTTAAAACCAAGATTTTAATTTTGTATACAAAAAATAACCAAAAAACACTACAAAATGTAGTGTAGTGTAATGTTTTTTTTTTGGATTATTGTACGGGGTCTTTGGCAAAGATAGCCATTTTTAAAAGTGACGTGGTTACTCATTTTTATTTTTTATTGATGACATCAAAATATTTCTTTATCGATGTGTAGTTGAAGCAGTTATTGAACGGCTTAATGCCATTCAGATAGACAGTCGGACATAACATAAATATTTTAGGGTACCTTGTCAACGGAACCCTAAAAATTACGGTAACTGTCCATATTTTATTTACCTAAGTTTAACAATTCCAGCGCGGCCAAAATCATCGTTTCAGCTGGTTATAAATCAAGACTTAAGGAAAAATAGGGCAAATGATTAATTTGATCTATTAATTTTCTTTGTTTTTCTCCCCTCAAGCTCATTAAGGTGAAAAATAAAACAGTATCTAGAGTCTGGCTAACGAAAGTTGGCCCTGGAATTATTTGCGAACTTTTTATATAGCAACTCTGTATGAACGTGAACGTCAATTTGACAAGGTTGTCGTTCGGTATCTCTGGTGTATTTAGTGTTGTCATTTGGTTGTCATGCATGTATTTTTTAAATTTGCCGCCAATATTCTGGGGCCAACTTTCGTTAGCCAGACTTTATCTCTTTTTATCGATCATCATTTGAAGCTCCTTCTCAGATATATTGGGGTCTGCTTCCAGTGTAACTAGATTCAACTGAATACCTACTCATACCTACCTACGTACCTATTTTACACGGAACGACTGATCTCTAGAGGGTCAGATTTAAATTAGCTAGCAAAACTCCGCAAACGTGATTGATAGGTATTTGATAAATAAACACGACAAAAAATATGATAAATAATAAAAATATATAATAAAAGACAGTAAATTTGGTGATTTTATTGGGTCAACGACCACTGGTTATGTTGTTACTTGAAGTATGAAATTAATGTATTATATTAATACATTACGTCGGCGGAGTTTCGCTAGCTAATTTAATTTCACGATATATTTTAGAGATAGGGCAGTAAAGGCTGCTTTCAAATCTGTTAATGCCCCTGAGACCGTTTTCCTGTAGCTACAACGGTTTAGGAAGCTACCCTTACTGCCCCACCTCAAAAATCCACCCTGTGTATCGATATAAATACAAATTCTAGTTTTTCAAGGAAGTACGCTGTATTTTTATAGTTGGATATAGGAGAAATGACAAAATTAAGTATCACTACGGCAGAATGAAAATATTATGTTTGCCAAGACACTCGCAAGCTCGCAAGCTACGAGAAGAAATACAGGAAATTACACAGAAGATGAATACATTATTTATATTCAGAAGTGAGACAATAAAAAATATTTTTTCTATATAGTTGCAACTCTGTGCAATTTGCACAATATTTTAATGAGGTTATTGTTGTCACGTTGTGGTCGTATAGTTTTCAAATTTTTCATCAATTTCACTATCCCCGGTAGCACACCTCCGCCGCGAAAAAACAGCAGCGAAACCGCAGGAGTTCAATTGAACTGGCTCGCGTCATGTTCCGCGAAATTCGAGTAACGGAACTCAAGTAGTGGAACATGTTGCGAGCCAGTTGAATTGAACTACTGCGGTTTCGCGGCTATGGTTTCGCGACGGAGATGTGCTATGGCGTGATCTGCGTCTATCATGACAAAGCAATGCATGCCGAAGCTCCGTATGTTTTGCTCGCTAAAAAGTTATCGCGCTAATGCGGTGGTCACATAAGCGGCTTCGCCACGTTTATTATGTACCGCCATCCGGGCGATAAGTGCTACGCAGCCCAAACTATCGCGACGATAACCGATAATTGTTGGTCATATCTGCGTGTATCGTATCACGGAGATGAACTTTACAGCTATTTTATGAAGGCTTAATTTTTGTTAGTCGCAAGGGCGGAATCCACATATAAACAAACTCACGCCTTCTTCCAATGGGGATAACATAAACTATAGAACGCTACCTGCTAAGATCCTTATCATACTCCTTAAGCTTTATTTTCCGTTCATACATCTGGTCATACACGCGCGCCGGTTACGAGCACAACGCACCTGTCCTTTCTAAAGAACATCTCCAATAAGGTCACTCTTTGTCCTTCTAGTCTAGGGCGTCCCACGTCCCGGCGCGGGCGTTTTCACTCACGGAATTCAATCTACCCATTATCCACTTACTCGTATTGTAGATATGATTTTGTTTTTTATGTTTTATAAAATATGTGTTTTTGACAATATTTTATGTTTGATTTTATCATTTTATTCATTGTAGTTTATCTTTTACAGTCGTTACGTGTGCCGTAAGGCTGAAAGTCTGAAACCAGTCTTACCAAAGGGGTATCGTATTACCCAATAACTGGGTTGTGGAGGTCAGATAGGCAGTCGCTCCATGTAAAATACTGGTATTCAGCTGCTTTCGGTTAGACTGGAAGCCGATCCCAATATAGTTTGGAAAAGGCTAGGCTGATGAAATTGAAGTTAATGTACTTTTAATAAGTTGATGTTCGGCAATTATCTTTAATTGTATAGAATAGTATAGATAATTGTTTATTTAAGTTAGCACCTTACTTAGATATTTTTGCATGCCAAAATATGGCGACATGCGGTATCTTACAAGATTTTTTCTCATCACCTTTTGTATTACTGCATTTAAAGCAAATAATATGAGATTTTAATCAGAAACCGAAGTAGGATAGGAGTCACGTCTTGTTTCCCCTTAGGGTTGGGCAGGGGTGCACCTATAGTACACCTACATTTCACCAGTTATGTTTAAGGCCCATGTAATAGGAGGTGACCCTATTGCCATCAACTGGGCACAAATCCAGACTCCAAGTTGCTACTGAGAAATTTCAGAAAGCAAAACCCAATGACTCTCTTCCAGACCTGGGAATCGGACCAACGAGGCAGTCCTACATTTAGTCAGTATCTACATTTAATTGGATGATATTATGAGCTTTTCTTTCATAGAAATAACTTATATCCATGTACATAACATACATAATATTATTATACATAATCAGTCTATAAATGTTCCCACTGAGAGACAGGCCTCCTCTCTGTGAGAGGGAGTGGGCTGTAATCTACCACGCGGGCCCAGTGCGGGTTGGTAGATGTCACAATGTCTTCGAATTTTTGGTTCTAAGACATGACGGTTTCCTCACGATGTTTTCCTTCACCGTTTTGAGAGCAGTGGTGATGAAATTATTTACACAAATTAAAGCGCTTGCCTGGGTTCGAACCCACGACCTCGTAACTCGTAAGTCGGGGCCGATACCACTGGGCCACCACTGCTCTCTTTACCTTCCTGCTCACCTTCCATGTAGCCCAACCTTATTACAGCACTGTCAAAAACCCACCTGCAACCTCAAGTCATAAGCAAAACGCTCATAAAACGCAATTTATACAAATAACAATATTACCGCCACCTACACTTCTGCACACCCTCTTTCCGATGTCACAGGTGAAGTTGCTCTGTATAAATATTTCCAGGCTACTAAATTATTCATGGTTCTTGCAGCGCCATCTCGTGGATGCAAATATCGAGAGTCCGATGCATTCGTATACCTAGGAGTTGAGGGCTGAGTTATAAGCGATAGCGTTTTCAAAGCCAGTCTTCTTTTTTTCTTTTTCGTTTCGAAGCTACAGCTATGTTTCTTATATTGTGTTGGCCCAGTATGTGACCACATCTATTGTGGCGTTAAAGGCGAGTTTAACGGACACTTGGAACACTCTAGCAGATGGGGCATAGTCTATTCAGGAGCATCGCACTCGGACTGGATGTTGGATAAATCGGTAATGCCCCATTTCACCAAATGATGTTTGTAGCGGCCTACTTGGGTACGTAGTCGATGCCGAATAGGCCACTGCAGTTCATGACTGGGAAACAAGTGTGGGGCTTGGGGCGTTAAGAAACAAACAAACAACACTTCAAACAAACAAAACATTGACTTGTATTTAAGAACTCAATGCTACAAGGATCCCACACAGTCCTACATAGTCTGTCGTGACTGCTCTCAGAAGTGTTAAATAAAATAGTAAACAGATTTTTGGTATTTACCATTCATAGTAGCAAGGATAACTCGCCTTATCTCCTTATAGAGCATCATATACGAACTAGGTACAGGATATCTTAGTCCCGATTAAAACCTTAAGAAATGTCCTCCTCCTTACATCGTTATAGAGGCATGAGGAACAGGGTGTAAAGTTCTTCATCCTCCATAAAAAAGGAAGAATCAACCGACCGACGGATGATATCGGGATGTTGTATAAGTATATGCTATTCGCACGGTAAACTTTGCTTGCGCGATGCAGGATTTGAGTGACGCACAGTGTTTTATGAAGCCCATTTTTCGGACATAATTTCATGGTGTGTTGGGGAAGTAAACAGAATTATTTCAGTATAAATAATTTTTCCCAAAACTAAAAACTAAAATACTCGTATATATCTGGATCTAACTAACTTACGAGGTTCATTTGTACTCCAAAATACTCAACATAAGAGATGCCATCTATGTACTTAACATCATTATTTCGTATCATGCATAGTTTAAGCGTAATTAATTTTTTTCTAAATATTTAGATGAAAAATGGTCGATTTTCAAAAAATTATTACTCAAGAACTAGACATGTTAGCTGAATGGGAATACAAAATCTTGCATATAAATGATTATTTCTATCAGCTTTTTTAATTAAAATGTGATATCCGAAAAATGGGCTTCATAAAACACTGTGACGTCAGGTCTTTGACGCGTAGTTCACATGTGGCGTTGTAGATGCCGCCACATAGTCATCTGCTTTTGACTTGCACCACACTCAACCGGTAAAATAAGTACCGGTTTATTTACACTCGGCTCAAGACGTTCCTGAAATTTATGTTAAGCATTAATTTGAGCATTTATTGCGACGTAGGCTTATCTTAGCAAATTAGTAATGACTACGTACGTTACTTAAATTGATGATTTCAGTGGTAAATACAATGAAAATCTTGAAATAGTGGGATTACAAACCTACGTATGGGAACCAACAAAAAAAAAATCACCGATTCTTTCTATGGGTATAGTCGAGTCAGTATCTGCTAACAACAAACGGCGTATACAGGGTGGCAGGGACATCGACGCGAAGCCTGTTACCATGGATTCTGTACTCCCTGCGTTGAATTTTTGGTCGGTTATTTAAAAAAAAATCAGCTGTTACATACATTTTGACCGCGTAGGTATTGCACTTTTCTATGAAACAGCAGATTTTTTTTTTCAATAACCGACGAAAAATTTAACGCAGGGGAGCTCCGAATCATGTACTGAATCCATGGTAACAGGCTTCGCGTCGATGTCCCTGACACCCCGTAGATAATGATGTGCATATGAGCTTTAGACTTTTACGGACTGAAATGAATAAATGGTACAAACCAGAGAACCGTAATTAACCATCACCAGTACATTATCTAATGTCTTTTTAGAATCATTTTAATGAAAATTTTAATAACCGCGTCCAAATTTCAAGAGGATACTCTTTGATACCAACTATTTTGATAATTTTTCTCTGGTCAGTACAAAAAACATAACACGAGCAATATGAGTATTCTTTATTACTTTAATTTCGTGAACAAAAAAATTAATAAAATATGTACCTATGCACTTTGTCATCGCAGAAGAGTAATGTCGTAATGGAAAGAGTGAGTGAATGAAGCTACATACATACATTTATTCATCTAGAATAGAGTCAGTAGAAGGAGAGCGGAACACATATTTATCTCTAGGAAAAGTTTTGAGAATGAATGTGGATAACCAAATTGAAGATAAAAACGAAAAAGGGATTGGTGAAAGATGATGACGGTTGATATGCTGACCAAAAAACCAGACTGCAAAAACACAAATGTAACTGGAAAGAGAGAAAAACAAACATATTGTATTGAGTAGTGTGTAGGTACGAGTATATTGAGTGTGGTATTTTCTAACATTATGTTTAAGACCTTTACTAACAACTTATGGACTTATTTGATCTGAAATAAAAAAAAATATATTATCATTTTTATAATCTATAGCATTTTGATATTGCATGCGAGACAAACCAATAACTTGAAAAATATGGTGTAACTTTGGGGCCCCGGCTGCGATACCAAAATTCAAAAGCTTGTTTTTGCTCTGTTTTCAGATATGTGTTTTTGCAAACGAGTCCTTCGTTTTTTTAATAATTTGCTTTAGTTCAAGCTTTTTAGTTTCGTTAATTTAAATATTATTTGAAATTGACATAATAGGACTTTGATACCAATATTTTAGTAATTTATTTTTTATAAAACCTTCCTGTCCCGTTTTTGTATTTGCAGATACAATATTATCAAAAATATTAATATATAATTATAGATTATATTATTATTGATTTTAAATATGATTAAATCAGCATTCCAAGGTTGCCTGGAAGAGATCGCAGTAAGCGATAAGGCCGCCCATTGTATATTTTGTAGTGTATTACTTTTTCTATTTGTTATGTATAATCTAGTGTACAATCAATAATATATAAAAAATATTATATTATATGCCACTCCCACAATTAAGACGAATCTAACGGCACTTCGTTACGTTAAAATCCATCAAGACATTTAGGCAGTTAGGCTACAGAGCGTGGCAGAGAAATACACACACCCATACATTATAATATATTATATATTCTCGAAAAACATTACTTCTGGGGCCTTCGGGTAAATAAATTGGGATACGGGCAGGGGGATGATGTTAAAGTACATAACAGTGATGTGTCGCCTTTGATGTTGTCAGACACGTTCAAACAGGATATCCCATCCTGATTTGTCAGTCGTTAAAAACGCGTGGTAGTTGATTAAGTCTAAACTGAAAACAGCGAAATAAAAGAAGTAGGCCATTTTTAAGCTGAGGGAGTATAAACTGTAGAGCTACTACAGTTTATACTCCCTCTCATAAATAACCTAAAAAATATATAAAAACTGCCCTTTCCCCACAAAACCCTTAACTTTTAACAGCGTAACATAAAAAAGGAATCAACCTTTTCAAGTAACATCTTAATTTGTGGCTCAAATTATCTTTTTTTCCGTAAACAAACCCTCCTTATGGTGCTTTAAATTTATGCGCGCGAAAACCGCCCAGAACCGTGTTTGGCGTAAAATATTGACTTCATTAATATTTTCCTTAAGTGAGAGGAACCCTTTACGTAAGTGGTGGTAGGAGGGATGGCAGGAGCTCTTTAAATTACGGTCTAGTCTGTAAAATGGCACCCTAAAAACTTAGGTCAAGTGAGTTGTCAATTGTGTTATAAAGGGATGGGGAACAGGGTGTAAAGCTCACTCATCCTCCAAAGAAAAAGAGGATCCTCCAACCAGACGGGTGTCTTGTGGGCAACTGCCCAAAGATTGATGTCGGAAAGTTAATATAACGGGTGTGTCTCTTTCGTTATTATCAGGCATATTTTAACTACTGTTGGCGTACTATGAGTAGTGTTGGCGCAATAGAAAAACCATTTTCAGTTCAGATCAAATTATAAGTTTCGATCACATTTCATACACTGTTGGTACACGACACAAGTATTCGAAACGCGTGACAGTTTCTAAACGTCTTCCCTGCTTGTCCGCCATCCATGAAGTCGGCTTAGCTCCAGCCGGTCCTAGCGTTACATTGAAGACTCTGTTGAGCAACGCTACACGGCGCTGGCGCCCGGATCAGTCAACTCAGAAACGAGTTCCGACATAATTATGTATATGCTAGTTGCACGGTAAACTGTGCTTGCGAGACAGGATTTGTGTGACGTCAGGTATTTGATGCGTAGTTTGCATGTGGCTTTGTAGATGCCGCCACAGTGTGAATCCCTACCATCAGGTGGAATGGCAACTTACTTCAAGCTCACTTCACCAAGTTTTTAATTGTATTAGACTTGGCTACTCATCATGAATGAAAGTGGTATTGAATACACTTGAGGATACCGATGGTTATTTTCGACGAGGTTTCAATTGTTAAGAGAAAGAGGGAAGAAGAAAGAAAGAAAAATGCGTTTATTGGTTTGGAAAGCTTTGGTGTAGAAAGATCAGGTGCGTAGTACTCGCAGCCGAAGTAAGCGTGAGTTTATATTATATGTAATGTATGATAATGCTTTGAGTTACAAATCAATCATCGTAACATCAACAGAGTATAGGAGATGAGGTTATAATTCAGTTTCATCTAATGTGCCCTATGGTATGTACTTAAGTGTCAATATGCAAACATCATGATTAATGACGTTTCAATCAATATTGCCTACACTTGATTAGTAGTAGGACAAATCGGTTGCCACAACCCAATTGAATTACAACCTTACCACCAACAATCAAGCTTCAAAATCACTTGCAAAAAACTGATTATTCTAGACCAAACACTGTTTGGATTAACTCAATCTGGTCTGAACTTAATTCGATTACAGATAAGGTTCGATTTCGTCTACAGTGGACATGATTATGCAACTGTAATGAGGAGTTTCAATTATATCGGTCTGTTTGGATCATTAGTGGTTCTATAATTTATGGGCGATTGTAAATTGAGTATTACGTCATCGGAATAGTTAAGTACGTCATCTGATGTTATTGAATTTGAGAGGCATGAAATACATAATTAGACTATAATGTTCCCACTGCTGGGAAACAAGCCTCCTCTCTTCGAGAGGGAGTGGGCTATAATCTACCACGCGGGCCCAGTGCGTATAAAGTAAAACGCCTGCCTGGGTACAAACCCACGACCTACAACTTTTATGTCGGGGCCGTTACCACTAGGCCACCTGTTAGTTTTCATATTTTCGGAATTAAACACAACATCACCGCACCCTAAGAACATTCAAACCGAGAACATACACTGTAAGCAAAAAGTTACATTTACACATGTCTTGCCGAAATGTGTGCGAGTTTATATCTGGAGCTTCCGTCTCACCGGGTCGCTAAATAACGGCTTACAGTGTAAGGAATTGTGTGAATTTGTCGAATGAAGTGGGGCGATGCAAGGTTATATCCACAGAGCACGGAATGGGCTCGCAGCAGACGTCCAGGGACGTCAGTACTAATAAAATTCATGATCTCGAATATTAGTGTTGAGCACACAACTTCTGTCGAAGACCGCCTTTAGCGCAGGTTCGCATGGCGCGATTTCTTTTCGCGCTCTGGGTTTTCAACTAAGTCCCTAGGGTTGAAAATTCAACAGTGTCTTTTTTGACATGCATGGTATGCTCTATTGGATTCTCAATGCTCGGCTCAACACCGAGAGTTAAAAATCCAGTGTGCTATAAAATCCTGTCGTGATATTTTTACACCCGTGAGAAAGGGTCAATTTCTATACGCCATTACATAATGTGTCGTAGTGCGAGTATACGGTGACATACTTGGTTTGTATGGAAAGCCGCATGAACGAACAAAACATGGTGAACACGAACATCGAACACAGAACATTTGGTTCGTACGTGTGGACGTAAATTAGCAACAGTTCGACTTGAGTTCACGCCCCCCCGCCCCCCGGCCCGCGCCCCGCTCTGTTTAGTAGCCTGGATTCGCCGTTGGTAATGGTCGCATCAAAGTTCTCCGAACACCGCCGCACACAGAACAACAAAATTGGATCGCCACAAACATTTTTGACAAACATAGTGTTTGATATTCGTTATAGTTATCAAAATTATAATACCTAGGCCCATTTTGTTTTTTGAAAAAGACCCTAGAATGTGGCTTTAACAATAAAATGATAACTAACATAGAGTCTTTATGTTTTTAATTATTGTTTTATTGTTTTTTTTCAGTCTTGTTCCAAGCCACATTCTAGGGTCTTTCTCAAAAAATAAAACGGGCATATTATTATATTATGATTTGACATCTATAGTGGTAGGATGCGAACAAATTGTTTGATGTTCGTGTTCACCATGTTCTTGTTCGTTCGTGCGTACACGGCTGAAAGTGTTGACAGTGCCGTTTCTAGAAGCGTTTACCGAATCATCTCCCTGCTCTGTGGTTACATTCTATTTGATGGTATTATTGGATTTATATTTTCTATGAAAGAATTTCTGATGAAATGCAAGGATAGGTGAACAATGTTTACTTTTTGATATAGTAAGATTATAATGATTTACATTCATAAATGCATGTCTCAGGATTATACTTTTAGTTTTAGATCCAATTCGTGTATTGATCAAAGATTAAAATCTTTGATAATTGGGAGCACATCTATTGAATAAATAAAGCTATTGTAGATTATTTAGATCCTACACGAAGTATTTTTTAAATATATTTTAAACTAAATAATATTCATGAAGTACAAATTATAGTTACATTTATGAATCTGAATGCCTGTTTATGATATTTTAAAACTTAGACTTAAGGGGACTACAGGAGCTAAACGCAAGTTTTATAATGCCTAAAAGTAGTATCCACAAAATACAATAGACGATGTATATCTAGTAACTTAATCCGCTTAACCGTTCTTAAAGAGTTAGAGAACCCTGTAAGAAATCGACACGTGTTTCGCCTCTCAACGAGGCATCCTCAGGACGACGATTGACTTGTTGCGAACTCGGACACGAAGTGTTATCAACGCGAGCCGAACGCAAAAGCGTTTTTGCGTTGCGCAGGTCAATCGTCGTCCTGAGGATGCCTCGTTGAGAGGCGAAACACGTGTCGATTTCTTACAGGGTTCTCTAACTCTTTAAGAACGGTTAAGCGGATTAAGTTACTAGATATACATCGTCTATAGTATTTTATGATGGATTTCCGCAAGGTCACGCCTGAGTCAATTAACTAGTAGTATCCACTGCAGTAAACAAAATCAGAAAAATAAATGATATTCTTCAGGATATAATATGCTAGTTAGATATAGTGTTAAAAACATAATACAATTAATTTGATACCATAGAAAAAAAAAACACGAAGATACTTCTAAAACTTATTTGAACGTTAAAAAAAACCATATCACACATCCAATCATTCTGTTTTTTCGGGGTCGGCTTCCAGTCTAACCGGATGCAGCTGAATACCAGTATTTTACATGGAGCGACTGCCTATCTGACCTCCACAACCCAGTAACTGGTAACTGATACGATACCCTTGGTTAGACTGGTGTCAGACTTTCGGGCTTCTGACGACTCGTAACGACTGTCAAAGATTCACGAATGACAGCCGGGATCAACGGCTTAACGTGCTTTCCGAGGCACGGAGGAGTCTCGATATGTAAAGATGGTCACCCATCCACTGACCAACCCCGGCAAGCGTAGGTTAACCTGCTGGATCGACCCGTGCGGCTTGTTATTAAGTAATAGCATATAGCATAGAATAGCTCCTCCCCGAGAGATTTTTTGTTATTAGATAATTGCTTCATATTTTGCAATTAATTACCAGCGTTGTGTCATCGCGCTTCTCTATCTTTTCTATGCAGTACGAGAGTGACCGCGGTTTAGCTGTTGTCAGCCTCTTAAACAAAGAGTATCACTAAACCACGTTTTGTAATTATGGGATTTTTGTAATAAGGGGTTTTAGACCATTGACCTGTAATAAACTGTTCGTCAGACATACATCCCAGTTGCTTTACGTGCACCAAAAAAACGTCTAGAACGTAAATCTTAATCTATTTAGATTTACAAGCAGTACCCGACATTTAACCAGATTTTCCACAATTTTAACCGAAACACTAAACTTTAGGTAAGCCGTAAATAACGTTAAACTGAGGTTAGCTAATAAATTGTAACCGTCATGTTTAACGTCTAGCGACCGCTCAGGACGAGTTTCAGATAATATCTGACAAATTGTTGCTCGGCTATTAATTTTGATGTTAAACTTGTGTTTTCTTGTCAGATTTAGCTGGTTTACACGTTTCCTGTTTAGTAATGTATTTAATTGCCGAGTTTGTCGTGGTTTAAAATTTAATTTAATTCAGACTACAATGGTCTAATAGTGTTAGTTACAAAATGGCTTAGTTATTATGTTAGTACTTAATAAAAAAATAAAACAGAACGGGTCTGGTTTGCAAGCTATAGCGGGCTGCTATTGATTACAGGATAGTGTTAGGACTGCCACGTAGCCGCCAGAGGAAATGTGTAAATGACTAGTTTAGTGTTTAAAATTAGATGGATAGCTCTGGATACACCATGGGTCCTAAATAATAATCAGTCAATCAACTCAGCCTATCGCAGTCCAATGCTGGGCAAAGGCCTCTCCCAGGCTGCGCCACAACACCCTGACCTCCGCCTTCCGCATCCAGTCTGTCTCAGACACCATTTTAAGGACGTCAGTCCACCTAGTTGATGGGCGTCCCACACTATGCTTGCCGCTACGCGGTCTCCACTTTAGGACTCGTCTGCTTCACCAGCCAGCGGTCCTTCGTCAAACATCGCCAACTCACTGCCACTTCAGCTTGCTCACTCTGCAAGCTATGTCGGTAATCGTGGCATAATAACAGGCAATCAGGGGGCCAAGTCTACTAATTCTCGATTAAGTCTCGATTGTTAGTTTTTGACAGATTTGCCATACAAAATCTGTCAAAAACTCACCATCGAGAGACCATTGTGACGTTTGTAAATTAGTAGACTTGGCCCCCTAGGCATAATCACTTCATCGCCCTTTATTCAGATGTGATATCATCGGTCCTTTTTATTCAGACGTGAAAAAAATAGATTTGCCCATTTTTTTAAACCATTTCCATTTAAAAATGAAATAGGTACCAATCAAAAACCTTGTTTGACTAAAATTTGTCCCATATTTGAGACATTTGAAACGCAATACGTTAGATTTTCACTGCCATCGGAATATAAATTGTTCATATTTGTTTGCATCGAATAATATTTTTTTAACGCATGCGACAAACGCTTTACTGCGGCAGTTTCATATTCGATTGTAAATAGATGTAGGTACATTTAAAGCTATTTGGCGAAATTCAAAAATTGTTACGTTTTTTGGAAATGTGCAAGTCAATATCAGGTTGTATGTGTTTGGTCACGAATCATATTTTAATCAACATACAACTTGACACTGACATAAGGAATTTCGCGGGCTACCTTAAGCCAAGAACGCACTAGCAGCTAGCCGCAATACGGCGAGCCGGTGCGGCAGGTCGCATGACTTGCGGTATGCCGCAGCCCGCACGGACGCCATACTTGAGTGTACAGAATAATATTAAGGTATTGAATAAGGTTCGATACCGCCCTTCAATTCGAGCCAACCGGAGCGGTTGACGGCTGGCCGCAATTCAGTGCGTTGGAATCATACGATTTCACATAAAATCGCCGCATTGCAGCTAGCCGCTAGTGCGTTCTCGGCCTTAGGCCATACCCCAGGCACAGGCAGTCATGTCCACAGCCAGTGCTATAAAAATCAAGCTGTGTAAAGGACGTAGTCACCGTCTCCGGCACAAAGAGAAGTCCAGTTGTTAGACAAGGATTTATTATAACTTGACGTAACGTACACAGTACACCAGAAGTTAGGATATAGGACGAGTCCACGCAATCTTTTCCAAGAAGGGATGAAGGAGGGGAACGGGGTCCTCTAGACCAAAAACTGAGTTGAAGTCTTGAGTTTATTCTAACTGAATAGCGGAGTCTCTTGTAAGTTTTCCGATTAGGACGTAGTTCACGAATGCACCACTGGTTTAGTCTCACAAAAATCACATATTTTAGCGGAGGTAATTAAATCGTGGAGACTCTTAACACCGCGATTCAGAAAAGTGCTACAGCTGATATCTAGGAACGCGACCTCCAAGCGAAAAAAAAAGCCTTTGTATTTTTCAGTTCTGCCTCTTAAGAAATAATACGGCATAACTCTAGTACCTAAACCGTGATTGTGTTTTGATAAAATCTTTTCGTAAAAGAAAGCGGTGATATCTTTGGAACTAGGGATGGGAAAGACATTTTTATCTTTCTCGTATAATGTGCGTTTTATCGCCCGTTTCACACATTCTTTGTGGTAGACTCTAAAAATGTTGTAAGTATTTGATGATAAAATAGTATCGTTGACACTTTTAATAATTATTGGGTAAAGTATAGTCCTCTTGGAGGCCTCCAACAAGATGGACCGATGACCTTGTGAAGGCCGCAGGAATCCGCTGGATGCGGGAAGCACAGAACCGGTCGAAGTGGCGGTGCTTGGGGGAGGCCTATGTCCAGCAGTGGACGTCTTTCAGCTGAAATGATGAATAATAATAATAATAATAATTCAGAAAGCGGTACTCCTGGACACGGCTCGCATTGTCAGGAGGTTCCTCTCTCTGGAGCCCTGACCGCCGGTAGCTTGGACCCTGTTCCCGATACCGGTGGGCTACAATTTTTTATATTTTTAAATGTTTTTGTATTATTTTGTTTTTATAAAAATATTTAAAAATGTAAATTATATGTATGAAGTAGTATAGTACTCCGTTTATAAAGCCTATATACTACTTGCAGTATTATATAGATATAGCGGCAAGCGACTTAGCAACAGGTAGTGAAATAAAATTCCAAGCGAGAAGCGACAGAGTTATAATGCAGAGCAAAGTACAAAGCAGAATGAATATATATACAAAAGACACAGGTATTTATACTAATCGTTAAAACTAAATAATAATAATAACGGTTCACGCTTGACCGTTTTGCGCAGGAGTTGACGCCCTCTCATTAGCGAGGACAATGGTCGAGTCCGCCGACATCTTGCCTCGTTAGTGCTCGAACAAAAGATGCGCGGGCGCCATGTACCGGAAGGCGTGGGCTAAGCTCGACTGACGTCATAAAGTAGGCGGAGCTTTGCAACTTGTTTTGCACACGGCACGCTCTGACGTAAAATCGTATGATCCTGTGCTGCGTTGAGTCGTGCGAGTGAACTTGCCTACTCGCTACACTACTCCCCCGGTGAGACCGTGACTACGGGCGATAGTAATCAGGAAATCTCACTGTCCTGCCGCTTCTTGTCTTTCTGACTGTGTTGTCAGGTTGTGCTTGGTCTGGAATTTGAGTTTGACTTTGACCTGGATCCAGCTCTTCTCTCGCCATGTATGCTGGTTTAACGCGGTCGATCGTCACCTTCTGTCTCTTCCCATGCACTTCGATGTCTACTGTCTTCTGGTTGCGAGCAAGAACTTTGTGTGGGCCTGTATATGGGGCCTGCAGAGATCTTCGAGCTGGACCTTCGCGTAGGAAGACGTGGGTTGCCGTGCTCAGGTCTTTCGGGATGTAGAAGGGACGGCTGGAGCTCGTATGCCAGGACGTAGGCTGTGGCGTCAGTTTGGTCATGTGTGCGCGCAACCTGTCGACCAGGTCACTCATGTCCACGACATCCTTTGAGGCTTCTGTGAGGAACTGACCAGGCAAGCGGAGTGGCTCGCCGTAGACGAGTTCAGCGGCAGTTGCACCTAGATCTTCCTTCCACGCGCTGCGGATGCCTAGTAGCACCCATGGAAGAGCCTCTGTCCAGCTTGAATTTGCGTGGCACATGATCGCGGCCTTCAGCTGGCGGTGCAGCCTCTCGACGAGGCCATTAGCTGCGGGATGATAAGAAGTGGTTAGGTGATGAGTGGCGCCTATGAGGGCGGCTAGGCTTTTGAAAGTTCGGCACTCGAACTGCCTGCCGCGGTCCGTGGTGATATGCTCAGGACAGCCGAACCGGGCGATCCACCCGTTGGTGAGGGCAGCGGCGCAGGTCTCTGCGGTGATGTCCTGCAGTGGGTACGCCTCAGGCCAACGTGTTGCACGGTCGACAATCGTGAGACAGTACCTGTAGTTAGAGGACAATGGTAAGGGGCCAATCAAATCAAGGTGTATGTGGCGAAAACGTGCCGATGGTGGTTTGAATTCCTGTAATGGGGCTGAGGTATGGCGTGTCACCTTACTCTTTTGACATGCTTCACATGCCTGTGCCATCTGTCTGCAGTCTTTTCTAACTCCTGGCCAAACAAATCTGTCAGTGACCAACCGAACACTTGCTTTTCGCCCAGGGTGGCTGAGGTTATGAAGGGAAGTGAATACCTGCTTGCGGAACGATCTTGTAATAAATGGGCGTGGAGTGCCCGTTACGTCGCAGTAGACCTCGACACTAGATTCGGGTAGTTTCACCTTCCTCAGCTTCAAAGATGATCCTTCTCTCAGCAAGTTCTGCAGTTCGGGGTCGGTTTGCTGTTCCTTGGCCAGGGACTGGTAATCTAAGGGCAGATGAAGCTCATTAATGCGCGAAAGGGTGTCTGCGACCACATTGTCCTTACCAGCTATGTACCTGATGTCCGTCGTAAATTGGCCTATGTAATCTAGGTACCTAAATTGACGGGGAGGGCAGATTGAGGGTGGTCTTGCGAACGCAAACGTCAACGGCTTGTGGTCTGTTGTGACGTGGAATACGCGTGCCTCGACCATGTTGCGAAAGTATCTGATTGCCTCGTATATTGCCAATAGCTCTCGATCATACGGGCTGTACTTTTTCTGTGAAGGGCTGAGCTTCCTTGAAAAGAATGCCAGTGGTTGCCATTCCACCTTGTTCCGCTGTTGCAACACAGCTCCGATTGCTGTGTCAGAAGCGTCTGTCAAGATGTTGAGCTCTGCGCAAGGGTCTGGATGCACCAAGAGTGTGGCTTGTGAAAGGCTCTGTTTGCAGCTGTTGAAGGCTTCTAGCAGCTCTGGCGTCATGTTGACTGGATGCGTTCCCTTGACCTTGGGACCTGCGAGCAAACTGTTGAGAGGTGCCTGTTTGGAAGCTGCTTCTGGAATAAATCGGCGATAAAAATTGAGCATTCCGAGGAATCGTCTCAGTTCTTTGACCGTCTTAGGCACAGGGAAGTCTTGAATGGCCTGGACTTTGCAGTCAAGAGGCTGAACGCCTGATGCAGTGACTTTGTATCCCAGGAACTTCACCTCCGCTTGGCCGAAAATGCACTTGTTGGTATTTAGCAGGACGCCGTATTTGGTCAATTTCTCGAACAGTTGTTTGAGGTGCTGCTGGTGCTGATGGATATCCTTGCTGAAGACCAGGATATCGTCCAGATACCCATAGCAGAAGGTTAGGTCCCGCAGAACTTCATCAATGAACCTTTGGAAAGTCTGGGCTGCGTTTCTAAGTCCAAAGGTCATGAAGGGGAATTCGTACAAACCAAATGGTGTTGTTATCGCCGTCTTGGGTATGTCTTCTTCAAAGACTGGTATCTGGTTGTAGGCCTTCACCAAATCGATGGTGGAGAAGATGGTACTGCCCGCCAGCTCGTGAGTGAAGTCCTGTAGGTGCCTGATTGGGTAAACGTCTGGTATGGTCCGAGCATTCAGAGATCGGTAGTCTCCACATGGACGCCATCCGTCGTTCTTCTTGGGCGCTAGGTGCAGCGGCGCGGACCAGGCGCTTTCTGATGGGCGCGCTGTCCCATTTTGCAGCATCTCCTCGAACTCATGTTTTGCTATCTTGAGGCGTTGTGGGTCCAAACGACGGGGACGGCAAGATACCGGTGGGCCAGGCGTGGTGCGTATATGGTGTACCGTATTATGCTTTGTTACACCTGGCTTACCAGCGGGACGAGTGAGGTCAGGATACTCCTTCAAAATGCGATGGTAGCTACTATCTTCAGCTATGGTTCGGACAGACGATATAACTTCGGCGGATTTAAACTGTGGTGCCTGGACTGTCAGCGATGTGAGGCTATCTATGAGGCGCTGGTTTCGGCAGTCGACAATCAGATTGTAGTAAGCTAAAAAGTCGACTCCGATTATAGGCTTGGTGACATCAGCGATTATGAATCTCCAAGTGAATGCGCGGCGTAGTCCAAAATCCAGTGTGAGAGGGTGGAATCCGTATGTGTTGATGGCTGACCCGTTTGCCGCGAACAACTCGTACTTTGTCTTCATGCGTGGCTCCCGAACAGCGGATCGTGGAAAGACACACAGGTCTGAACCCGTATCTATAAGATATTGTATCTTGGTGTTGCGATCCGTAATGAACAGGCGGCTTGATATTGCATGGCAGTCGTATCCCGCCTTTACTGGCTGCCTTGGTGGTTTAACGGCTTCTTTGCGTAGGCACACGGTTGTGTGCATCTGCGGGCCTTGTCACCAAATCGGTTATGGTAGAAGCAGTACCGGTTGTCTCTGGAGCGGGATTGCGATCGGTAGCGGCCCTGGGTGTACCTTCCTCTAGATCGGGAACGTGATGACCTATGACGTAACTGCGCGCTCATCACCTCCAGCTTCCTTGTCAGCTCTGCTACCGTCTGGGTCAATGTTTCAACAGCGCTGCCTTGCTGATTCGTTGTTGACTGCGAGCTAGCTACTTGCCCAGGCACTGGCGTGCTAGTAGCAGCGACTTGCGCGGTTACTGGAACGAGGTCATTTATGCGGTCCACCAACTCTGCTACCTCCTCTAGACTGGAGCTTGCTTGCATTGCCACTATGGTTTGGAGGTTTGCTGGCAGCCTACTAGACCAGATGGACCTGATGAAATCGGTCGGGACGGTGGGATCGGCGAGCTGCTGCAGGTGGCGGAGGAATTGTGTGGGCTTCCTGTCTCCCAACTCTTCGTGCATGAGCAGCTGTTTGATCTTGCGCTCCTGTGAAGCGGACAACCGCTTGATCAGCTCGGACTTCAGCTTCTCGTATTTGCCGGTGGTGGGGGGATTCACTATGAGGTCACGTACTTCCGCTGAGTGTTGTGGTTCGAGTTGCGCCAGCACGTAGTAAAACTTCGTGTTGTCGGTGGTGATGTTGGAGAGCACGAACTGGCCCTCAAGCTGCGCGAACCATAATTGTGGGTCATCAGCGTTGAAAGTTGGAGTCTTCACTCCCACTCGGTACGTCATGAAGAAATCCTTGTCCTCTTCTCCTTGGCCTCCAGGCATGCTCACCAGGCTTCCAGTTGCGAAATTCCCAGTCCGGAACGAATGTCGGTGGTCACCAGTGAAGTAGTATAGTACTCCGTTTATAAAGCCTATATACTACTTGCAGTATTATATAGATATAGCGGCAAGCGACTTAGCAACAGGTAGTGAAATAAAATTCCAAGCGAGAAGCGACAGAGTTATAATGCAGAGCAAAGTACAAAGCAGAATGAATATATATACAAAAGACACAGGTATTTATACTAATCGTTAAAACTAAATAATAATAATAACGGTTCACGCTTGACCGTTTTGCGCAGGAGTTGACGCCCTCTCATTAGCGAGGACAATGGTCGAGTCCGCCGACATCTTGCCTCGTTAGTGCTCGAACAAAAGATGCGCGGGCGCCATGTACCGGAAGGCGTGGGCTAAGCTCGACTGACGTCATAAAGTAGGCGGAGCTTTGCAACTTGTTTTGCACACGGCACGCTCTGACGTAAAATCGTATGATCCTGTGCTGCGTTGAGTCGTGCGAGTGAACTTGCCTACTCGCTACATGTATATAAATGAAATAAAGGAAATAATAATAATAATACTGACAGGACTATTGTTGCCAATAAGCCTGATATAGTGGTGATAGACCGATTAGCGCGCCGCGCAATGATAATCGATGTTACCATTCCCCATGACGGGAACCTCGTGAAAGCTGAGAAAGAGAAACAAATAAAATATCTCGACTTAGCGCACGAGGTTGTCGACATGTGGAATGTGAGCTCGGCTATCATTGTGCCGATAGTCGTAACGGCCAACGGCCTGATGGCCGAAAGCCTCGACCAACATCTCTCGAGGCTCTCGTTAGGCGGTTGGATCAAAGGCCTGATTCAGAAGGCAGTACTCCTCGACACGGCTCGCATTGTGAGGAGGTTCCTGTCTCTGCAGCCCTAACCACCGGTAGCTTGGACCCTGCTCCCGACACCGGCGGAACACTATTTTTTATATTTTTAAATGTTTTTTATATCTTTTTTTTTTAAGAAATATTTAAAAATGCAAATTAATATGTATATAAATGAATAAACGACATAATAATACCATTTATTGATTTGATAATGACGTTAGACCTCTGAAAAGGGACGGTATTTTTTTCTTGGATTACTTAACTTAACATAACATAACATCACGCCTTATTTCATCGAAGGGTTGGGCAGAGGTGTACCTACAGTACACCCAGATTTCTCCAGTTACGTTTAAGTCCCATGTAATAGGGGGCGAGCCTATTGCCATCAATCGGGCACAAATCCAGACTCCGGGCTGCTTGAAATACATCTTAAGAGCGTTTATTCTGATAGTGGGCAACGATGCTAATAAGTAGATGCCAATATTTTTTTTTTTTGATAAAGGCAATGTTACTGTATGGAAATAAGAAATGCGGCAACTAGCGAACTAGTATATTAATAATGAATTGCAATAATTATAACATTGAATTTGATGTTGTAACCGTTTTAGGTGTAAAAAAGGCATTTGGAAAGTATCCAAATACTTTTTTTTACATCTAAAACTATATATTGATGATTGCATTTCATAATCATTACTTTAATTCACTAGTTAGCCACATTTCATATTTCCATACAGTAATATTGCCAAATTAATCAAAATAGGTAAATATTTAACAGCTATTTGCAACGTTGCCAAAGTTGATAAACGCTCTTAAGAATAAAAGGTTTCTACTAGAACCCCGTTCTAATTTTGCTGGATACGAGCGTTAAGTTTTACCAAAATATGTGTACTGGCGATATTAGATACGAACGCATTGAACACACACAGCCCGCGATATCACCAAAACTAGATCTACGAAAACTACATTGAAACAGGACCTTCTCTGAATACACAATGAAACAATAAACATACTGTCTCATTGGTCTAGTGATCGGGCAAAGTGTTATTGGGTTCTATCTGGAATTTCTCAGTAGCAGCCCGGAGTCTAGATTTGTGCCCGGTTGATGGCAATAGGCTCGCCCCCTATTACATGGGACTTTAACATAACTGGCGAAATGTGATCGTTCTATACGCACACCACTGTCTAACCTTTCGGGAAAACAAAACGTGATGCTATGTTATGTTACTATCTACATAACTAGATAACTCTAACATTACACAAGCAAAATCCAGACCAGAACACAGAATAAAATAAAGCAATATAATAAGAAACATTCTGGAAAGGAACCGCCCGCGGTTTGCATCGGAAACTATAAAATTTAATATTGCAAGCCTCGCTTGCGTGATTTTTATTTTAGCTTGCTCACTCGTGTGGTTTTGCTTTTAGGGTTGAAGGGTGCCAACAGAACCCACTGGGGAAGAAAACCGTCAAATAAATTCCCCATACTGCCTCGTTGGTCTACTGGTCTCAAGCGCTACTGCATAGATAATACACTTAAACGCTACTGTTTGTTTTCATTTGATAATGACACAATACATTACACAACCATTGTAAAGTTTATTGTCTTTGGCCTCTGGCCCTGACAGCCCTGACAGCAAGCAATAGACAAAGTCAAACTTATCTGTTTTGAATATTGAACACAGGCTTTTGGCTGATTTGTAAAGGAGTATTAGTATTATAATATGATAATAAAATTATGAATTTCTTTTTGGTACGTGCGTGTAGTTTGTACAGAATACACAATTTTTCTTTCTTCCTTTCTTTTTACTACTGAGGATAAGATCCCGGGTTCGATTCTCGGGTCGGGCAAAGCGTTATTGGGTTTTCCATTTGGAAATTTTCAGTAGCAGCCCGGAGTTACATTCGCGCCCGGTTGATGGCAATAGGCTCGCCCTCTATTACATGGGACTTAAACATAACTGGCGAAATGTGGGTGTACTATAAGTACACCTCTGCCTAACCCTTCGGAGAATACAGGCGTGATGTTATGTTTTGCTATGTAGATTAGCTCCCTAACCTAATAACTATATTGTTATTCCTTTGCATTTGAGCCAAGAATCCTGTAGAGGGTTTCAACACCCAACAGTGAATTTTTATCCATCTTTGAGTTCACCCTTTTAAAACTAATTTTAAATGCCACTAGTAGTTCCGGAAATTACCCAATACATATAAACTTACAAACAAACAAACAAACAAATACTTTATAGATTGTTGTTCAGCTATTTGCAGAAGTTTTTCTAAATTGTGTCTATGTCGTGGCCAGATCTTAGAATTGATCATTTCATGAAATGGTTGTGTTTCATGAAATGGCCAGCTAAAATTGGCCATATCGTAACGTCAACGTTTAATGACATGTCTGTCGACGTTTGGCCATATCATTAATGTAGGGTATCCATGGTTTAAGGTGTAGTAAAAATTGATAACTGCGACCAAATTGCAAAGTAGTGCTCGCCAGCCGCTGCCACGGCACCGCTCGCGCGCGGTTGGTCACAGTTCTAACCTAACTTATCATATTTTGTCAGGGACTCGGGAAACTATAAGCGGCTTGAATTTTTCATTTTAAGTGCTATGATGCTCACCACACCGGTTGTGGTACCCCGACATGGGTTAGGTTAGTAATTTCCAAGTTGGTCACTTTCCTTATTATCACATTCGGAAATCCAATAAAAAAAGTCCATCGAGTTTTCTTGCTTGGTCACCCTACTTTGTTTGATTTGTTGTCATGCCGCCGCCATGATGCACAACAAAAACAAAGCGACATCAACGCCTCTACCGGTGGATAATCTAACTATTTTACGATATGATCACTAATGTTTGGCCACATCATGAAATAGTCGTGCGTTTAACTGTTCATATCGTCAAACGTTGGACATTCAATGATTTGGCCAGACCACATCATGATGTGATCAGCGGTCGATGTTCTATTTCATGAAATGCAACCATTTCATGAAATGGCCGAACACTTCATGAAATGATCAATTTTAAGATGTGGCCACGACATCTATACAACTCTTTGAAAAATATATAGTACCTACGTAAAATTTTCAGGTTTTTTTCTTAACATTTCATTTTGATGTAAGTTATTTTTGATGTTTTTGGATGCAGTATTGATATTCAATAATATGCTATGGTTGTCTACCTTAAAAATGAAGAAAAGTAGTTACAATATGGAGATAGCATTGGTCCCTAACTAGGCACTGCCTTTTTCAAAGGCACGATCGTAAATAAAAAAAAATAAAAAAATTGGTAATTTTTTAACTAGTCCTCTCAACGGTCAAGCCCCCCTCAGCGCCATCACGCGGATCTGTCAAAGCGCATCTGTTACCCCTCAGGGGACCACCCAGAAGCGTGACCACTTGAGATTAAAACTACGATATCTCTAAAGTTTTGTATGGGAGCTGATTATACCACTTACACCGTTGGAATCAGTATAAAAAAAGCTAACACAATAGAAATGGATAGCTAAATGTTTTTTTTCGTAATATATTGTTAATTTTAATGTAAAGTCGCGAGAAGGGGGTTTTTTCCCCATTAGCGTCAAAAAGATTTTTTTTGAAAAAAAGTGAAAACGAAAATTGCAATAATTTTTTTTTTTTTTAATTGATACACTATTGTACATTAATAAATTAAATAAAACCCCACACCTCTGCATACATTACTTTTAAACTAAAAATAAAACAAATGCTTACCAATCATGACGTCACCGCGCCGTAACCCGACACCTCGATAACAAAGGGCTCTTATCTTTTTTGTTTCGGAGAACTCGTAACAAAAAAACCCACTTGTATCGTAGCTTATCTATTGTTTTGTCGTGGACACGTGCACACACAGTCTCAACTGATAAAATTACATGTTTTTTAACGAATTTCACAACACCATATTTACAAGTGAACGGCGAAAAAAGTTCGCTTAAACTTTGGATCACAGTTTTTATTACGATGCACTTTATTCAAATCTGAATATACATTCAGTCGTAGGATGTTATTTACTGATGGAAAAACACCAGACAAAGGCTTGTTGCCTCAAAAAACAATATCGAAATCACAAAAACAAAATGTAAACAAGAGACGTCAGCCATTTTGCAGACACTTCCCCACAGACTAAAAGAATAAATCATTCCGGCGCGAAACATTTAGTCGATGTTTAGCATGTGATGTTCTATACCTTTCCTGTTTTTTCCTCTACACTCTGTATAAGTTAGAATAAGATCGGTATAGTGTCCACAGGCAATATATGTCAGGAAAAAACAGGCGTCAGAACGCGGTTTACCGCGGTTATCCGACACGCGAAATTTGACAATCGACTCCTGGAGTTTGCTTGACCGACGAGAGGTATATATTTTTTATCACATTAATTCCATTTCACAAAATAAACACATTCGCGGCTAATCTACAGAATCCCCACCACCAACACTAACAGGTCAAAGCAATAAATTCAATAAAATTTTCAACAAACACTTGCAGAGCTATTACAATCACAGCACACAAACTCCGAAATAGCCGGGCAATTTGGATAATGTCCAAGTGCATATTTTGATTTAATGCAGCAGCATTTATAGTAAGGAGGATTTCGCTAGATTTATGACTTTGAAGATAATATTGAGATACCTAGTATCCGGGTCGATAAAAAGATTAAAAAATATGAATCTAAAGCCACGTACAGACATCGCCAGGCGTGTACGGGGAATGGCTTGCCACGTATACCGTAAGCCGCAAATACATATTATATACACCCTGTATTGGTAAAACACCAACAACCTCTTAAGGGGTCATTCTACTCATGATTTATGTAGGTACAACTTTTACTATGGGACCAAAATTGAAATCGCGAACAAAAAATCTGCTGTTCCTAATGATGAGTACAATGACCCCTTAAGAGGTTGTTGGTGTTTTACCAATAACCCTGTATACATGCCCTGCGGGGTCTTTATTGCCTAACTCAATTGCAATGTCAATGCAACTTATTTTGACATTTAAGCAATAATCTATGCGTTATTTACGTTGTCGAGCCGACGAGCACTTTGCTACTGACGACGAGCACGCTGCTAGCGTTTTGCTTCTTGGAAACGCATACCTCGGAAAACACGTTTAGCGGTTGTTTATTTCCGGCTGTCATTCGTAGATCTTTGACATTCATTACGGGTAGGCAGAATCCCAAAAGTCTTAACATCAGTTTTACCAAGGGGTAGTATCCGGTGAGACTGGAAGCCGACACCAACATAGTTGGATAAGGCTAGGCAAATTGATTGGAGATGCCAGTTTCCTTGCGAAGTCTGTACGCAGCTTAATGTATCAGATGTTTTCTATCCAGTAAGATTTATGTCTGGACTGTGGACGCCATTATTTCGATATTGGCTGCAGTTCTATTTGTTAGAATTTTTATTTTATTATAGCAATATTTCTTTGCTTTGAAATAATTGTGCCGTGGTGAACAAGTGTGGCTATAGAACCGTCTTTAATTTCGTTTCTAGCACAATTTTTACGAGAATAAGTGCTCATACACACGAGCGGCACGAGTCAACGGCAGAGGGAAATGCAGCTGTAGACTCGCGTCGACGGCAGCCGTTGACACGCGCCGACGGCTGCCGTTGACACGCGTCGACGTTTTTCAAAACGTTCCCATTTCGTTTTCGTTCCGAACAAAATGTTGTACTACAAAGAACGAATTAGAAACGTTTTAAAAACGTTATTTTAAATAACGTGTCCAAGCCCTGCAATATTATAATAATAATGTTGTACTGAACTACGTCGTGGCCTCTAGCGTACTATAGTACATTACTGTCGAGGCCAGCAATTAGGGCATTGTTGTACGATCGGAGTCCATCAATGCCTGGTTGCGGCCAAGGCTTGTATAGTACTTTTCTCAATCAATGCGCGGAAATTCAAACTAAGTAAATATTATAAATTCCAGAATCAATGACGAACAAAGAAAATTTTTCACGTGCCCGTATGTTCATTTGTTTCTTCTTTACTATAAACAGCTCCATTTGCTAAGCCAGTTCGAAATTAAAATAAAATCTTCGAAGTGTATAGAGCGCCGCGAGTTTCTTGTGGCACTCTAGTGTCACTGCCTCGGCCCGGCTAGGGTGCCGTGAGCGTTGCAATGTCACTTGTTATTTAGGTTAGGTTAGGTTAGAACTGTGACCACACAACGCACGAGCCGAGCGAGCGTAGCGAGCGGTGCCGCGGTAGCGGCCGGCGAAGTGCCAGGGTCCGTTTAGGCACAAGAGAATGTAATGTTTTGGGAATGTGGTGTTTTACAGCGATCTAACCTCGACAATCAAACAAAATACCAAGTGACGTGACTTAGTGACAGTGACAATGACAATCCAATGCTTGCGGCACTTGAGCCGGGCCGAGGCGGTGTTACTAGGGTGCCTGTAGTGGCACTTTATCCGATAGGGATAGAGTGCCAATGGTGGCACTCTATACACTGCCTAAAATCTTTGATAAGTTACCTGCTTGGTTGCCATATTGTGTTGAAGTAAAAAGTTAGTTCCATTGTTTTAAATAACACAACAGATATGAGTTTTCATAGTAATTTATTTGGCCGCTAAACACGACAGATATGGATTTTCATACTAAGATTGCCGGCCGCGCATCGCTTGTTTTTGACCAGTAAAGCAATTTCGATTTATCTCGAAGAAGGTTGTCAAAATAATGTTCGAATTTCCAAGCATGTTTGAGAAATAGTTATTTGTTATACAAGAGTGCAAAGTTGCTTTTTAACCGCGTGTTCAATTTTGATGACCGAGCAAGCGAAGGATTCTAAAATTGAATCACGAGCGCAGCGAGTGATTCAAAATTAGAAGCCTGAGCGTTAGCGAGGGAATCAAAAGAGCACGAGGTGAAAAATCTTTGCACTCGAGTGCAACACGTAACTTTTCATTCCACCTCAGCGAGGAAATGACACGTGTTGAACATATCGTACTGTTTTAAATACTTCTCGCGTGATTGTTGAGGGAGAAAGCTCATTTGCGCATTATTAACAGTTTCAGTCAATTCTGTTGGCGTCAAGCAAACTTCCTCGTCGCTAGAATCACTCATTTTAGTTTTTTCGCTTGTTTTCAAGTTTCTTGTTTTTAATAAAAGGTTTAACAATGACGTGAAAAAATGCCGCGTAAAGAACCGCGTACAAAGCAAATTGAAAAAAGAACACCAAGAAGGTTCCGAGTCTGAGTTTTTAAAAAAATTAAAAAAAAGTTGTATGATATATTCGGCACCATAGAGGTAGCAGTAAATAGGTTTAATGTTTTTTTTAATTCACAAACTTAGTGCACACGATGTTCTAAATTCAATTTACTTTATCCTCTAGACAATAAAAACGGCTTTTCCACTCAGATATTGAAGATTAAAAATACTCTTTCCGAGATGGTGGGATGAAAAAGCTATTTAGTCTATAAACTTTAGTGCAAGTTGATGCGTGCGCGTGTGAGCTGGAGTGCGAACCTGAGTACCACAGTATAAACGGTTTTGTGGTGCAAGTATAAGCGGTAGCGGGTGTTGCTAACAATATAAAACATGCATGAGAGAAGAAAAAGGCATTTGAGACAAAAAAAAATTTTTTTTAATGGTTATGGTTATGGTTTGAAAGGGTATGCTCCCAAGGTGGTCCCATATAAATTTTATTAACTTTACTTGAATAGTTTTTGAGTTAGCTTCAATAATACGTATTTTACCCACTTAGTTTTTATGGATGATAATATGATGATAACTTCCAATCACTGTTATTTACATAGCAGGTTAGTGGTATTCGAATTTGTGTGGGGTAGGTACCACAACTAAAACGTGCAAAATAAAAACTATTTACAAAAAAAAAAAGAACAACCGACTTCAAAAACGACACTACAAAGTCAAAAATAGCTTTAATTACCTACGGAAGTTCAAAACCCTACACTGACTTCCGAAATCAAAGTTGTTTTTGACTTTGTAGTGTCGTTTTTGGAAGTCGGTTGTTCTTTTTTTTTTTCCAAGTCTATCATCATTCAAAGACCGCTTTTACTGTAGAAAATGGTATTAATAAAATTGCTACATCTCCTCCATCACACCCGTATCAAACCTTCAAATACCACGCTTGGTTGCGAAGCTAAAAGATGTCTTTGAAGTTTTACAATTTCTTATAAGCACCATGTCTGTGCAGCAGGCGGCGGAGAGCGCGCTCACAATTTTATAATTATTATGGACGGTAGAAAACATGCCCTGCCATTTTAAGATTTTAATTTGTTTGGTTGGAATGAATGCAATATTATTTTTTCTTAATGTCTACTGTTTTTCCTTACGTGTTCATACAGTTTTTAGTAACTTCGTTGTGAGATAAACTCATTACCTAAGGTCAAGTCCTAACCGAAAATAACGCGAGTACGCGATCATTATGCTTGTTTATCTGAATAAATTACGACGTCCTCGCGCGATCAATCAAGTTGCGTTTGTACCTCATAATTCACATAAACGAGCGCGATGATCGCTTTCGAAAGCACTATCGCGCGATTCTTTCGGCTAGGACATGGGGTAAGAGAAATAAACACATAAGTTTCGTCCTGTTTTTCCGCGAGCTTCACGATTTATTTTTGTGTACATACATATTTATGTACATAAAATAATCAGCCTATTAATGTTCCCACTGCTGGGACACAGGCCTCCTCTCTGTGAGAGGGAGTGGGCCGTAATCCACCACGCGGGCCCAGTGCGGGTTGGTAGATGTCAGATGTCTTCGAATTGTTGGTTCTAAGACATGCCGGTTTCCTCACGATGTTTTCCTTCACCGTTTTGAGAGCAGTGGTGATGAAATTATTTACACAAAGTAAAGCACCTGCTGGGGTTCGAACCCACGACCTACAAATCGTAAGTCGGGGCCAATATCACTGGGCCACCACTGCTCCCTTTTTTGTGTGGTAAGTAAATAACTTTCCTAAACGTGTAAGTAAAATATGATTTTATTTCTGTAAGTAAGTTTGTACAAATACCACGAGTATTACACGACAATTATATGTTTAAAACTGGATTAGGCCGGCGTTGCCTATCTGAATATTTTGAGAAATATGACCGAAAGAAACTCTCAGGTCACAGTCTGTTTTAAAGTCCAGACATAATCTAGATTGGTATCTGGGGCCCTATTATGAACTCTTATTTCCAGGCAGTTTACGGCGTAAACAGAACTGCCTTGCAATTTCGTATTATGAACGCGTCAAACAAGCCAGTCAGTGGTCACGTGACACCCGGGCCGACTTCTGCCCGAATATTGTCTGGAAATACCGTATTACGAGCGTCCGTTTGACATTTCTTGACGTATTAAAAGTAACCTCACAATCCATTCAATTTACGCTGCTTCAGAGGAACTTTTATTGAATTGTTTTGGAGTTATTTGGAGAAATTGTTCGAGTGACATATCATATTATATTGAATTATCATGTGTGACGAATATGAACTGTTTGAATTCCTGGAAAGTGACGTTTCAAATCAAAATTATGAATCAAGGAACAAAAGAAGACGTGTTCATAACATTGAGGTATTATTGTACTAATACCTCAATGGTTCGTAATCAATCTATTAATGCGTTCGACATGGATGATGTGCAGTTCATTCAACGTTATCGACTTAGCAAAGAGTTGGTACTGAATCTCTGTGAGGAGCTGAGACCTATGTTATTTCTAAAGCAAAGTGTTGCTTAGACGATGGTTTATTAAAGACTAAAGTTTTAAAATACAATATTCTTATTCTTAATAGTGTACTTATCGCTATGGTGAAATTTAACTTATGGCCTAATAATCTGTAGACTTAACAATATAAATCAATGTCAAATGTTAGTTAGTATTTATCGCGTGAGAGCGACCATCCGCAGCGCACCTAATATAAACAAAATATAAGTACCTAATAGCTAAGAAATGTACATGCTAACTATAACTATGTATTAAACAAACAATACGATATTGTTTTTAGTTTTGTGAGACAATAGGTACTTCTGTGAAAGTGTCGAATTTCCCACTGAACTAGGGTTGCCAACATTTCTGCGGCGAAATATAGTATGTTAAAAATAAGCTAAAAAAAAAATATAGTACACTTAGTAAAAATATAGTACCTATTTTATGGAAAATACAAAACATTTACAAAGATATATTTTTTACTTATTTTTATATAAAAACTACATCTTTAGGCACCACTGCATAAAAAAAATGCGGCGTTAGTAGCGAGTTAGTAGGTAAAGAACTTGACGCATTTTCGTTATCGTTGCCAGTTTCAGACTTCAACTTCTCAAAAGAAAGAACAACATCAAATTGATAATAATTGGTATAATTACCAATATCCCATAACAAAATTCTATCAGAACAAAAATTCGTTTGATGTTGTCAATTTGACATTATTGGCAAGTTCGGAACGCAATGACAGATGAGTTCGGTTATACATAATTCAAAAGTTAACGTAAAGGCGCGTTCATAATTTTTTTAAATGAAAGATTTGTTTGCTAGATTTCGGTGTTGAAAATATAGTATTTTTGCGTACTTTAAATATATCTTCAACAGATAAAGTACGCAGACCCGAAATATAATACAATACTATATATGATAGTACGGTTGGCAACCCTACACTGAACTCCAAGGTCTCCAAGAGCGGTACGTTCGGAAACGTTGTTGTTAAACGAATGTCGTGTTACATATTTACAAACACTGAAAATTTAAATATGATTAAATAAATAGTACAATATACATTGCGTTCATATTTTCACCTACTTTTAGTAACTAGAAATATTATATTTATTATTTTATCATAAAATACATGATTGAAATAAACCGTAACTTACCGATAATGTGTTTTTGAACGTTACGGCAGTGAATTACAAGCCAGCCATAGACAAACTAGCCAGCGGGAAGTCGGTCAGAATTACGAATGTCATAATACGAAATTTAACCAGCCAGGGAAATGAACTGCCTGGAACATGCCTGGTTTTTTTAAAGTTCGTAATAGGCCCCCAGAGGTCTGGTTGAGGAAAGAACCACACAGATTGAGTTGACCTGTCCAGTCAGCGCACGCATTTGTCAGGGGGCCTACCACCACTTCTAAAAGCAGTATTATTTTAATATTACTTTAGTGTGGGAAAGAGATGAAGCTCTACAGGACGTATAGCACCATCTCTTTCCCCCACTGAAGTAAGATTAAAATAATACTGCTTTTAGAGGTGGTGGTAGGCCCCCAAGAATCTTGCTGCTCAACTCAAAACTTATGGAGGTAGGTAGATATACTAATTCATCAACAACTGAAATAAACCATCATAACTTTTTTTTCCATCTAAATGCAATTATGCTTCTAGTCACGCATTTCCTAATGAGCATTGACCTTTAAAAAGACCCTAAACAAAAAACCAGAAACCGCCAGAAAAAATATTCTCAAAAATATTTCATTAAAACTTATCGCTCACTCGAATTTAAACTCGCCACTCTACTAAAAAGAACGAATGAATGAATGAACGAACAAGTGAAATATAAGCGTAGCGTAACAAGTGTAATAAGTGCGTATAACGCACTGCTCGTTAGTCAAAAGAACGAACGCGTCCACTGAATGAATGAACGCAAATAATTATCAAAGGAGACATTGTTTCGGTATGCTTTTGTAACTAAATAAACATGAATGGGGCACGAGACTCGAGACATGAGTGAAGGTTTTGTGCTAAACTAACATAATACAAAAGATTTTGTGAACAAAAGGAGAAAGGAAGATGAAGAGTTGTCTTCAGGAAATACAATGACCCTTCATAGTAACGTGCCTGTTATAGCTTTGTTTTCATTAAAAGACCTTTCTGGCGGTACTAAGTATTTGTCCAGCGTACACTTGATGTGTAGACTTCCTGGTACTATTTTCCCGCGACGTCTCGAATCAGCTGTCAAGGTACGCGTCCAAGTCATCTCGCCACCCCTTTCTGGGCCGGCCTCGACGGCGCCTTTCATCTTCAGGAACCCATTTCGTAAAGACTCTTGCCCCAGCAGTCATTAACACGCAGAGCCAGTGACCTTGAGTGGTTCGCTTGCGTGTTCTGTACTGAGCTCACGCAACGCGTCGTACGTCCAGCCAGTAATAGGACTCGCCCATCAAGGAGCGCTGTCGCCATTTTGAGGCATTATTAATTTATTATACATAAAGCATAAGGTATTTTAATAAAACACGTATACTAAAAGATTAATATTTTAATTATCCTTAAAATGGTGAAAGTTTCAGAAAAATACGATTGATGGAATATGCGTGATTCTCAGTTTTTTATCCGCGTTAGACATAACTTTACTGATTAATTTCACTATGTAATATAAACATAATCTAAAACATTCGTATATTAAGTTATTAAGAAAATGCTTTAATTTAACAAAATATTTTTCCAAATGATTAACATTACTCGTTTAGACGTAATTTTCAGTATAAAATCATTAAAAGTCGATTATCGTCGCCTTAAGCATGTGGATGAGTTTAGCCGCCTTAAACCATTTGAGCGTCTTTTTGAGATGAGGATCAATCGGAATTTGAATCTTTTTGAAACAGATTGCTAATCCATTGCTTCATAAGTTCGTTAAAAAAATCTGCTCAATAACGTAAATAACGCAATGATTGTTGAACTGTCAAAATGAAACAGATTAGTCGGAATCGTTTACAAAAATGTGTTGCGTAATTAGATAGCTGGTGACTGACTAATATTTTTGTCACTGCTTCATATATGAACTAGCGCGTACGAGTGACTTTTGTCACCGCGACAAAAAAGTTGGGTGCTTATTTTACTACCCTTTAAAAGACCTATGTAATGTAATTGTACATAAATCTGAAGCATAACTTGTAGTTACAGTCAGGGAAATTGACTGTCAAGCAAATTAACTACATAATTAAATTAACTACTTACCAACTAAACTGACGTACCTACAGAATTTTTTCGTCACGGTGAAAAAAAACACTCGTGCGTGCGTGCTAGCTCTTAGTACAGACGCCAGCACATCAAGTTACTACATCATCATCATCATTTCAGCCAAAAGACGTCCACTGCTGAACATAGGCCTCTCCCAAGCACCGCCACTTCGACCGATATTGTGCTTCCCACATCCAGCGGATTCCTGCGGCCTTCACAAGGTCATCGGTCCATCTTGTAGGAGGCCTTCCAACGCTTCGTCTTCCGGTACGCGGTCGCCACTCCAGAACCTTTCGGCCCCATCGGCTCCATCGGCCATCTGCTAGTTGCAGTTACTACTTTCTGTCAAATTTCTTTAATAGATTTTCAACTTTATCGCTAAAGAATAAGGTTCAATGTTGATTGGGAAAATTTGACAGATTGGAGTAGGTTGATGTGCTGGCGTCTGTACCAAGCCGGTTAAAGGCTTGAGTGTATAGTGCCAGTTAACTTAACGGAACGTCATCCAGTCTGTTTTTAATGAGCATGAAAAGATTGGTGAATAAGTAAAGAGCATTGCGCTGAAGCGCTCGAAAGCGCTGAGCGAAGGCAGGTTTATACCAGAACAGTAATATGACATTACAGTAAGTAAGTCCAGCGCTGACTTGGAACTGGGCTCGTGTAGATACTAGTTTCAACCTTGTCCAGTGCTGACTTTGCGCCCTCAAGTCATTCCAGTTGACTAGCCTACTCGTCTATTTTCGGACCCAATAGCTTCCTCCGCCTGACTTCCGATCCATGAAATTCCGAGTCGGCACCGCATTCGTCATCGCCAAGTACCATCATACTTTATTCGAGCTTGATGAAAGTACGATAGTACCTACTTATTAATTCCATAGACTAACTTGACAGTTGACGTAACGGATGACATTTTGTAAAATTTTGTTTGAACGAACGACAACTCGTTCTTTTCGGTGAAAAAGCCATAAAACCTGAAATTATTTTAAAGATAATACTTTATAAGTATCGAGAAGTATATTTTCTGATATCCACGAATTTCTCTTAATTGTTAACATAAACATGGAAACAGCAAATGAAAGTGAGATACCGGGGCCTGCCACTCAATTAAGAAAGAATGAATGGTCACCTAAAGTGTGCCAAAACATCTCAAAAATTAAGAAAATTCCAGTAGAGTTAAAGCAGGCAACTACGCAGAGGGAGATTGTAGTAAGATTTCTTACTCTGTATACTCGCGGCAAAACAGATAACAAATATTCAGTAAAAGATATTGTTCTGGCTATGGCCCATCTTATTCAAACTGATGATGCAAAAACAGCAGAGGATCTTGTATGGGATCCTTCGTTGTATTCAGACAAACCTGAAGAGTGTGCCTTTACATTAAAAGATGAGATACCGTACCTAGTAGAAGAGACTTTGGGTTCCAATGCAACTGTAGAGTCATCCATTTTGGGCTCTTCTACAACATGTAATAATCGAGCTCCTGCTTTTAACGTCCATTACGAAACTACGGCTGCAAGGAAAGCTAGACTAGCGGGAATATCTGCAAAGAGACCAGATGAGAATATTGACACTCTATCAAGAATATTTGCCCAGACCTGCACAGAGATCATGGATCGATCTCCTATCGCCAACGGATTAACTAGAGAATGTCTCCTCATGTACAAATCTCTCAATATGTTAGCCTTGACGTTTCTTTCAACTGAAAAGAATCACTCTCAGATAATTTTAAGTTTAAAGAAAGTTTATGAAACAAACAATCTAATCATGCTCGTTTGGGGATCTAACAACTCGTCCTATTCTCCTCCTTGCAATCTATGTGTGGAATTGGTCACTGAGGCAATCCGCAAGGGCGATCTGGACATCCAGTCCACCACTGCTAAAATTGTAACCCTCTGGGTTACAGACAAAAATCCAAAGATGAAGACTATCCTATGGGCCTCAGTCTTAACACGTACGGCCTGGAAAGAAATGGGGGTTTTTCATATGTTGTTTGAAATATGCCGTTTTTATGATGTAAGTTGGAAAAAAATCGTGGTAAAAACCTTGGTGTCGAGCACTAAAGAATCTTGGAAAGAGATAGTTGAATTTTTAATGACCTATAGTCGAATAAACGGTGCAGATCACACAGTACCTTGGGCTCGCATCATCGACGATTGCTACTTTACCCAATTCATGGAAACAAAGCATCATGTATTATGCGCTATATTAGTCGAATCAGTCAAATATATTCAGAAGAACGATGGTGTCTTATATGAACGATGGGCTGTAGCCCATCCACATTCAATTGCTCTTTACTCTAAGGCCTCCAAGAAATTAAGAGACGAACTGTCTGGATGGAATGCCTCCATTCCAGAGACAGGTACTAAAAAAGCTATGCGATTGATCAGGAAAATAATAATTATTATTATAATAATAATCATGGCTATAATGTTATCTAGACAACAGGGGAGAGATGAGAGGCCAACACCAAAACAAGATGATATAAATCTGCGCCCCTTATGGACAGATGATTAAACGTTCTAAACTTTCTTCGTTATTTGTCACAGCTTCGAGGCTATTTGAAACTAATTTTTTTTCATGTTGAAACCATTTTTTTTTCATGTTGCACTCATGTTTATGTTATACCTTTGTTTTTTCTTCTATGATTAATTTTCAAGCCATTATTTTTTCAAAATAAAGTCAAAAACCCTGGCAATGACTAAATCTTATTTGAATATTTTATAAAATTAAGTAATATATTATCCAACCCTGTTAATATTGTAAATCCACAGGAATTATAGCTTCAACTAATCTTTAAAGGTGACTGGGATTCAAGTATTTGGCAACTAACAGCCGGTTATCAGAAAAATCTATAAATGAATATTGAAATATGTCAGGTTATCACTTATCATAGGTAGAATTAAAAATGTTATAGTGTACAATTCGAACATTTGAAACTAGAATTTTAAATCGTAATGTGGTATTACAGATGAAGTGTAAAAGTTACAACTAATTTTTGGAGGGTGATGTAAACTTTTAGCTCGATAAGATTCGTTCTAGATTTTCAGTGTTTAAAAAAGAAAATAAAACCGGCCAAGTGCGAGTTGGACTCACACTTGGGGGGATAAAATAAAAATCTCTTTATTTATCCAAAAACAAACAGAGTTTGAAATACAGTGTTATTTGGTTGAAAAATAAATTTATAGTTTAAGTTGCAAATTCTGTCAAGAATGATACTCTACCTCTTAAACTAGGGTATACCTGTATTTTAAGAGGCAGTTTACGGTCATGGATTACAATGATCAACAAAAACTTATCTCAAGTGGACTGTGTCATTCTACTGTATGTTATACAAAGAGTGAAATTGTATGTATACGTATGTTGTGTGTGCGTGGTGTGTGTGTGTGTGGGTGTATTATACAAGATAGGTAAGTAAAGACTCCGTGTAAGAGTAGTCCTTAAGGAGCAGCCACTCTGTTACTTTGGATTTTAGTGCATGTGAGTTTAGATTTATAATATTGAGGTGTTTGTTAATGTTTTTGTAAATATGAGTACTCAATATATAATATTGATGTTTTGCGAAGGAATTTTTAGTCTTAATAAAAACTGTGTAGCGGTTACACCGCTACATACGAACTACGCACCAAAGACATGACGTCACACAATTCCTGCATCGCGCAGTTAGAGTTTACCGAGCAAAAAACATAGATAAGACTATCCCAAATCAACTTATGGGCAGTTGCCCGCCAGATACAATACCCGTCTGGTCGGAGGATCCTCCCTTTTCTATAGAGGATGAGTGAACTTTACACCCTGTCCCTCATACCCCTAAAACCGCAAAGATAAATTTGTATTTCATAATGATACTATAAATTACAAAGTTATTTTTGCAGTTGCAGAAAATCACCCATAAATAAATACCCTATGAATCGGCGTTTTTAATATTTGTTGGTTATATACAGTATAATGGTACATGTTATACAGAAGTTTCAAATTCCTTACTTGTTTAGTTGTTGAGATTGAGGTCGTACAAAACTGTTCTAAAACTGGCAACTTTTACGGCCCCATATTTCAGCTCTAGTCAGTACTGTAAAACGTAAGAAAGTTTGAATTTCGCGGGCTACCCTGACGCTTTCGGTTAATTAATAACACAGGAAGTAATTTTACGAGAATGCTAATTCTTAGGATAGCAATATATGGCGCCAGAGCAATGTACTTTCTCTGTCCTCGTAACAAGAATAAACAGATAACCAGAGAAGCGAACTAAATAATTCCATAAAAAATTCACAGGAAATCTTATAATGGTTGCGGAACTAACTTTAATTGACCGGCGCGGTCGATCCCGTCCGATGGCGTCAGAATGCATCCGGTTTGGAGCGACGCTAACTCGATTGAACTAGTTAGATCCGGCGGACAATATGGCGGACGGAAGTTCCGGGTCCATTTAATGGTTACAGGTATCATGTAGGTTTCTAGGAACCGGATACGGTAATGTTTTTAGTTAAAGTCGAGTGCTTTTTAGGGAAGTTTTTAAAAGGTTTTTTCAGCTGTGGTACTGAAACCTGAAACTTTTTACCGCTCGCTGCGTCGCACTTCAAATGTGTCCCAGTACTATGTAAAACGAGCGAAGGTTAAATTATGCTTGGCGGCCGTAACAAGTAGTTATGTAGTTACAGAATAATAATAAGCACTGGGCCCGCGTGGTAGATTACGGGCCACTCCCTCTCACAGAGAGGAGGCCTGTGTCCCAACAGTGGGAACATTAATAGGCTGATGATGAATAGGTAATTAAAATCGTCAATACATGTCTCTAAGTTGATATTACCCTATTGAATGACCCATCATCTTCCTGCCCTTGTCCCATGGTACGTGGGGGTGGCGCAACACGTTTTTTTCTTCCTCTCTCCCCTGTCAACCGTCATACCAACATTCACTCCCTTCTCTTTCATATCATTTCTCACACAATCCACCCATCTTTTCTTTGCCTTCCTCTCCCGCTCCATCCATAAACATTTATATTCATCACTCTTTTACTCACATGCGTTTCCTCTCTCTTCATCACATGCGCCATTTCTATCACTGGCGCCACTGTTAAACTTTCCCTTATATACTGATTTCTTATTCCATTTTCGTCACTCCACACATCCATCTCAACATTCTCATCTCCGCTACATGCAATGCAAAAACGCTGGTAATTCATTACAAAATATGAAGCAATTGTTTAATAACAAAAAATCTCTCGGGGAGGAGCTCGTGGCTAAGTAATAACAAGCCGCACGGGTCGATCCATCAGGTTAAGCTACGCTTGCCGGGGTTGGTCAGTGGATGGGTGACCATCTTTACATACCGAGACTCCTCCGTGCCTTGGAAAGCACGTTAAGCCGTTGGTCCCGGCTGTCATTTGTGGATCTTTGACAGTCGTTACGAGTCGTCAGAAGCCCGAAAGTCTGACACCAGTCTTACCAAGGGGTATCGTATTACCCAATTACTGGGTTGTGGAGGTCAGATAGGCAGTCGCTCCATGTAAAATACTGGTATTCAGCTGCATCCGGTTAGACTGGAAGCCGACCCCAAGATAGTCGGGGAAAAAGGGTAGGAAGATTGACTGATTTCTTACTTTATCCATTTTCGTCACTCCACACATCCATCTCAACATTCTCATCTCCGCTACATGCAATCTTTTTTCATCCGTCTTCTTCACGGCCTAACATTCTGATCCATACAGTACACTATTGCATGACTATTTCATTCATGAAATCATGACATTTGAGAACAATTCTAACTGAGTGAGTAGTATTGATGATCTGATTCTAATGATTATAATTCTGTAAATACCCCGTTGTTGTTTAATTTTAATAGGCCACATCATATTAACTAGTAAGTAACTTAATAATAATATACTGTGCTCGTCGTACAACTACTGTCATAAGTTCAAATTATAGGCGAGGACGCTGGCACCCTAAACACAAGTTAAATCTTACTCTGGGTGCCAGAGTTCATCGAAAACACTCGATCCCTTAGTTGTAACGCTGCAAAGTGTTGTTTAGATAAGTTTTTTTTTTTTTTTTTTTTTGTCGCGAATCTTATTTTGACCACCATAAAACCTGATACTTAACTGAAAATTGCAAAAAACGAAAGAAAATACTACCCTAACCCTTTCGCCTTAAGAAATCAATAGATATTATGAATGCCAGTAGGTATCTAACCTCAGACCGAATTAAAAACCAAAACATAGCGCTGCGAACAGTACAGTGAAGCATGCCAAAACAACACCTCTGCTCTGTGCTTAAACGCTCACACGCACTCATTTTACAACCATTTACAATCAAACTATACCTCAAAAAGTGCACACAAATATACAACCTTATTTTTTATTCATAACAAACCTCTTAAGGGGTCATTGTACTCATCATTATGAACAACTTTTACTATGGGACCAAAGCTGAAATCGTGAAAAAAAAATCAGCTGTTCCATACATTTATGTTCGCATATCTCGTCAAAATGTAGGGAACAGCTGATTTTTTTTTCGCGATTTCAGCTTTGGTTCCATAGTAAAATTTGTTCATAATGTTGAGTACAAGGACCCCTTAAGAGATTTGTAATTAATAAAAAATAAGGTTGTATAAGAAACTGGCCTCACATCACTGTTGACAGCGCTGTTTTGGTTTTTGATTTACTTCAAAAACCAAAACATAGCGCTTCTTCAACTTCTTTAGCGGCGTTGTGCACTTTTTTTGGGATGGGTAAAAAATTTTAAACTCGCGTCAGGACGTGCCCGTAAGATCCGTTGTCTAGCAACCGAAAAAGTTAATATCAAAATAAATAGTCTTTGACATTACGTAAAGATTGCAAGGTAAGAAATTTTACCCTTAGTGATGGGTAAAAAAAGCAGTCAAAACATACTTCATGAAAAGTGTTTAAATATTTTTTGTTAGACTTTTTTTGAAAATATATAAAACTACTACTACAAATGAATTTTGTATTTAACCACATAAATTATAGTACTTACTTTTATACTGATAAATAAAGCAATTCGAGCGAAATTTTTCCCTAACCATTCCAAAATATTCAAAAATGCACAACGTTAATGTTCAAGTTTTCACTTCTGCTGGCACTCCCGGAGTGCAACCCGTGGTTTTTTATTTAGTTTGAGGTACCTACCTATGACCTGCAATTTTTTATTTTTGTTGTCATATAAGTATGCTACTGCTGTGTTCTTAGCTGGTAATTAGACTTGGCAATAGAAACCATGCCCCAAAAACATGATAATGAGTACCAGTGTATTTAATGAGCTATCAAATCCACTGCTGGTATTAGGACCCGACTCCTCGATGTTATTGCAGTAAGTACGTGGGGTAACGCATTAACCGCCGGAAATTAGCAAAAACGCGGTCGCTGTCAGTTCGATCCCGGACGAAAACTAATGGTTTGCAATTACATTTACATTTAAATTTAGTTTTAAACGGGTGAACTGAAAGATGGGTAAAAATTCACTATTGGGCGTTGGAATCCTCTAAGTATTCTTGGGTCTAATGCAAAGGAACGACATAAGTTATTAGCTTAGGGGAGCTAATCTATATAACACATAACATCACGCCTGTATTCCCCAAAGGCTTAGGCAGAGGTATACCTATAGTACACCCACATTTCGCCAGTTATGTTTAAGTCCCATGTAATAGGGGGCGACCTATTGCCATCAACCGGACACAAATCCAGACTCCGGGCCACTACTGTGAACTTCCAGATGGAAAAAACCCAATAGCACTTTGCCCGAGCCGGTATTTGAACGCAGGACCTCAGCAGTGGCGCTTTTCACCACTAGACCAACGAGACGATTTACTATCGATGTTATAGTAATATAGTTCGGGCTGTTTCTATTCGGTAGAACAAAATGCCAAGTCTTTTCCCAAGAGTTCCATGTAAATAGCTAATGCCACAGTATAGTACAGAAGGCGCAATCCGCATTTTAAGTTTAAACGTACAAGTATAGGTTGTCCACTCCGAAATGACGCGCATTACCGCATTACCATGCGTAAAATGCGGTAGTGGGGCGCGTCATTTCGGAGTAGACAAGCTTTAGGCGGCGGGCTCGTCTTGTCGGGCCAATTCAGTGAGCGTAACGTAGTCAGAACATATATAATAGTTACACGATAGAAAGATAGGCAATTTCAAGGTGAATATATGGCTGCCTGTCCACTGGAGCGGAGAGGAGAGGAGAGGAGCGGAGAGGAGAGGAGCGGAGATGTGCCAATATTAACCAATATTTCGATTTTTTAGATTCTATTGGTTAATATTGGCACATAATTATATCCGCTCTTCTCCTCTCAGCTCCAGTGGACCGGCAGCCTTACTTTAGGTAATTAGTGCTATGTGACCTGAATTACACTTTATTATGTCGTGGTCAGATTCGCTTTTTATTTAAATGATTTGTGGAGCCATCTGTATTAATCTGTGGTAGAGTAGAGGACAATGGGCCTAACTCGCATCATGTAAACGTGTATAATTTTATTGGTCCTTTCAATTTTACGCGTTTCACGTGCACGGAACCTAAAGAGACAACTAACCCAAACTTCCTAACAATACAGCGACAAAACTACACTTCGAGTTGCAACGTTCACCACACTAAAGCCACAGTGTATTCAAACTAACAATTAAATTGTTGGGACACTCAATTAAAACACATTGTAACCTCGAACGCTGCGCTGCTGTGGTCTTGTAATGGTAGGCAAGTTTCCAACTGGCTTGTGAGATGGCCATTGTTTACATAATGACAGTGTATTTTATGAGTTGGTTGTTAAGTATGTGGATTTAATAGTATGAATAAACTTTACTATAATACATTGTCGTCACTTCTACGGCAAACTTGTGAATATGCAGAAAATTCGTTTTGCAGGGGAGTGTTTTGAAAATAAACAGCAATGTGTAATACTGGAGACAATAAAGGTTATTTTATTCTATTCTATTCTAATGTTAACTATTTTTACACGCTTTTTATTAGCTCCTTTGGGCGTGATTTTACTGCTTGACTTAGAAGTTTGATTGATACCTCCACGCGTCCCTAAGAAAAAGGGTCTTGACAGACTGACGGACGGACAACGAAGTGGTGCTATTAAGGGTTCGGTTTTTTTTTCTTCTGAGGTACGGCACCCTAGAAAACACAAAAAAGTGAAAAATTACTTTAACTTTGGAAGTCAGTGGCACAAAAAGAAAATACAGAACAAAAGACACCGACTTACGAAATTAAAGTAATTTTTACTTGAATGTAGTTTTTTTTGGAAGTCGGTATTGTTTTTGTAAAATTGCTAAAGTTTTCTATTATTGTCACTACATCTTTTTTCAAGCTTTGATATATGAGAAACATAGAAAACTTGTTTGGAAAAACAGGATATTTGCATACCTTACGGTATACTAAATTCGATCCTAGTTAATACCAATTATCACCATTAGCATAGGTATTCAGTATCTAAGTGCCAATCAAAAGCCTGCCTAATTACACGCCATGGAACTCAACACCTAGTAACTACATACATATCTTAGAACGTAACTAATTAATCTTACACATTGATGATTTTGACAATGTTACCTATTTATACCATGTCTCCCAGATTTATGAAGCACTAGCTTCCAACAGCGGCTTCACCCGTGTGATAAAATAAATTATAGCTTACTATAATTTATGCATGTATTATACATACGAAACCTACCTTTTGAATCACTCCTATTTAAAAAAACGCGTCAAATTCCGTTGCGTAGTTTTAAAGATTTAAGCATACATAGGGACAGACAGCGGAAAGCGACTTTATTTTATAATATGTAGTGATAGTGATAGTGAGTAGCTTCCAACAGCGGGTTTGCCCTCGTGATATATATATTAATTAAAGCTTACTAGCTGAAAAATAAAAAAAAATTGGGTCAAATTTAAAAAATTTGGGTCTTCGTTTAAATTTACTTTGCATAACATCACGCCACATGATTAGACCATGACCTGAAGAATGTCATAGAATACCTTTTATCCCGATATTCTCACGGGATCAAGACTTAAGCGGGTGAAACCGCGGGTCACAGCTGGTACAGTAATAAAAACTAAAAGTGCCAACAAAACTATCTATGTCCAAAACAAACATTGAATTTCACAGTTTTGAATCAAAAACTCCCACACTATCAGATCGCCCAAATGTTTCAGTTTCAATATACACTATGAAAGTTAAAAAGCCAGTATTACAGTAGAACCCTCATCCTGCGATCTTATCATTTGAAATTCCCACGGAATTTAAGGGCAGTTTTCGCAAACTACTGACAAATGGAGCGCAACATATTTGCAACATATTCGCATATTTCATGACATAATCAAACTCTGAAAACATTTATAAGAGATACCAATGAAAATGGAGGCATTATTATAAAGAGGTCAAGGATTTGACATTTCAAAAATTAATAAAATTCAAAGGTAAAAAAGAAAAAATATATATTTTGTTCAAAAAACACAGTACGAAATAAAAAACGAATAACAGAACACATAGGAGCCTTAGGTGCTAGATTTTTACAAATTCCCTGGACCCCACACTAGGATTCTCTGTATCGTGGGGTCCAGTCTCTTCCCAAGTAAGGCAAATAATTATTTATTTGGGTCAACTAATTAATTCGGAAAAAAAAAACAAAAGAAATGATAATAAAAAGTAAGAATTTCTTTTATTTCATTCAAATACATATTATTTACATTTTTAAATATTTTTAATTCTATTATTAAACAATTTTAAAAATAAATTTAGAAAAGGTGCTTTTTTTGATCATTTCACTTCGCTGTTGAAAAGGACATAAAGGAAATATACTTTAATTTGAGGGATCTGATAATCAGATGTGAAAACTAGTCCCTGGTATCGGATTTTATCTTCTCACACTATTATTAAAGGAAAAATTTTATAATACGGAGGTAGAAAGTAATCTAATACAATTTTGAAGACCTTAACAACTAAACTGTGGAGTAAAAAAGTAATAAACAGTCCGACAACCGAGCATCTTCTGACGCTGCAAAACTTCGCTCGCATTTAGCCCTCCATCCATTCCATACTCCGTGGCTCATCTAAAACTTCCGGAGCCTCCTTATCAGTTGGCGCTGACCCAACGCCCGCAGCTGCCCGAAACACAGCTTCCTCTCGTTTGACACCATTTCGGACGATCATTCGGACAATTGCTGCTCAGCTTCTATATTTTCGGTTGGTTATCTGAACTGGTGTTCTCAGTTCTTATTGGTTAATTTTTGTAGATATGAAATTATGGTATAACGTGTGCAACGTATTTGAAAACGTTTAGTTTTGTTCGCTCGATACAGTTAGCTTATGCCTGAAAATTTGAAAGAAAGAAAGAAAGAAAAATATTTTATTTGGGACACGCACAGGAAATACAATACAATTTAATGGTATTCTTTACTGTTTATTATACGGTTTACAAAGAGAGTCCTGAATACATTCTCAAAAACTATGACTCATGTTATTATTAACTTTTACTTTACCGCCATTTTTAATACAGATTCAGTATTACAGGGAATATTCTTCCCACCATATTTTACAGCTCAAAAATAAAAAATTGCGTTCCAATTAGGTATTCTATTGTTTTACAAAGGCTATTTGAAGACTAATCAATCACTGACAAAATATCGGAGCATTAAAAAATAAAAAACGTGTTCTATGAATAATAGCTACATAAATAACCTATGACTATTTGCATTTTATCCGATTGCTAAATCGTTATGCCTGTTAATGGGTTAAATGATTTAGTCGACGAGAATATCCTCCAAGCCATAGAGTAAAACTGCCCACAGACCATATCAGCCCGTATTTAGAGTACAAATAGATCTTGAAGCTGCATGAATCGACCGTCGCTCTTGAGCGACAGTGGCACTTGAAGGTATTTGTCGCTCCGCATTGTCAACCGACAACAAGAGATGATAATACAGACGGTTCACTCCGCAAAATCATTTAAATAAAAAGCGACTCTTGCTACGACACAATAAAGTGCAATTCAGGTCGCACAACAATAATTACCTACAGTTATATTCACCTAGAAGTTGCCTCTTTTTCTATCTTCTATCGCGTAACTCTTATGACTACGTTACACTCAAGTGAATTGGCAAACAAGTGAGCCCGCCGCGTACTCATAGCTTCATATCATGTGGATTGAACTATCTGTTTTCATCTGTACTCTAATGAAAACCGAGCTCTTCACGTCCAAAGTTTTCACATTAATCATAATAGATTCCACCACTTTCCAGACGAAAACTAGGACAGTCGCACTTCTAAAATGTCCACTTTCATCGAAATAGTCTTCATTCTCTCGAACCGGATCGAACTGGTTTCAACCGGTTTACGGTGGCGCGCACCGGATAAGTCCGCCATCGATGTGACGCCAGGGATTTGTCACGCTTTCTGTTATCTAAGCTATTTGGAAAATATGTGTGATGAAGTTGAGTTTGTGGATGTATTTTTACGGCAAAATTTCTGAATACTTCATAATATAAGCTACGAAATCTGTCCTCTGCTATAAAATTGCACTATGATACGCTTACTGAACAAACAAACTAAACACGGATGATAAAAATGCTTGCTGATCGTGGGTTATGGATTTTACGCCTCATATAGATGAGTAGGATACGAAAAATGTTTTGTCGATCCTACGAACTGGCATATATTTTTGTTGAGAGATTTTATTTACAGAGCATTATCCATTTTTAAGTATCTTTTTTTTCTAATCAACATTTCCAATCAAGAAAAAACCACTAAACTAATGAACGCCACAAAACATTAAAACTGCAGTCATCTCCTAGCTACTCTCTGCAAAACACGAGTTGTAGATTTCCGTTGAGCGCATCAAAAGCGGCCGGAAGGCCACAAATAATGTTGTGGTCTTATTTTGCATCATAGTTTAAAAAAAAAACAAATTCCAAAGTCATTTATTCAAACTAGGCTGAGAATCTGCACTTTTCGAACGTCAAAATTACATAAGACAGTCCCCCAAAATGCTCGCCCTTCACCTTCACTTCCTGCTTTAGCTGGGAAGAAGTGGCGCAACAACCTCCCCAGCAGCACAGCTGTCTGTTCAGTTAGATAAAATTGATTCTAAATAATAGTATCCAAAATAATTTATACTATGCAACACAAAACAAAATTTAAATTATAAATTAATAGCCATATGTTAGCTGAGCCCTGTTTCAACCCTATTGCTTAGGAATTTTGTTGTTTTCTTATTTAAAAAATACGTTTACTCATCAATCGAAGTAGTAAATACAGTGTATGAACTAACGAAGGGCGGTACTAAACTTTATGTTTGAGTGTTAAGGCGTATTATCGATTAATCATGTTATATACAAGCGCGGCCACTTGAGCAATGTGTTTTTGTTCCTAATCCTTAATCTAGTGCTATTGTTGATCGAAGGTCAAAACCCATACATTTATAATCACCCGCGTTAAAATCAATTACAGCCACAGTTCCTATATAGTGTTAGTCCAACAAGGCTAGGTTTGTAGATTGACCCAATCGCTGGAGTTGTCAAGTCAAACAACTGTGGGGTAATATAGACCGGGAGTTCGTTTGTTTAGTGCAGGGCCCTAGTTAGCGCGGTCGGGGGGTTGGGTCAGATCTGTCCGTGTTTGAGTTGCTAACTGGACATTGAAATTAGATGGTAGTTAGTCCAAGACTTGGAGGACTGTTCTTGTCTATCTTTGTGTGGTTATTGATCATTTTATTTGTGCCCAAATACGCTAATGTGTGTTTCTATAAAGGCGCTGGCCCACCGCGGCGCACACTGTGCACGCGGCGTATTTTAGCGGCGTGGATTCGTTTGTTTGACAACGTGGGTCTACGTTTCCACTGCAGCATACACCATACACGAATATTATTACCATAAAGTCGGGTAATCCTGATTATATATTAAGTTTATTCTTTTTCTGCATGTGCTAAACGAGAATAACTTTTGGCAAAATCTGTGAGGAGCTTTAACGACACTCAAAGTTTTGATAACAGTTGGCTTCTTTTCCTGCAGCCACGCTAAACCACATACATTGATTACTTAACTTTACATTCACATTCTCATCCGTTTATTATTTTAGTCCTTCGAGCCGGATTCTATAATATTTTGGTCTTTCAAATCGGATCCTGTTTTTTTGGTTCTACGATTTAGATACTTTGTTAATTTAATGCAATGATAGATTATTCTTCTACTTTACCTGTATCTAACAACCAGTCTTACCAAAGGGTATTATATTATCCAGTAACTGGGTTGTGGAGATCTGGTTAGACTGGAAGCCCACCGCAACATAGTTAGGAAAAAGCTGGGCAGATGATGTAACCTATGGCAGATTTAGTAGACTTTATACAAATCCACAATTAACTATACTTTTTTCCATCAAATTCTTTCAGTTATCTGAACAATAACCAAAAATACAACCAAAATATTTGTATCCGCTGCAACTGACAACCCATCCACATGATCCAGTTTAAAACTTAGAACTATTTTGTTACGCCAAATCAAACTCTGTCGTCCAGCAAACACCAGTGGTTTTCCCCTAACTGTTTACTTTTGAAGTTTGACAGCCGTTGGACGTCGGATTTGGTATGAGGCATATAGAATTAGAAATTCTGAGCTTGAAGCAATGGTTTGTTAATAGTTTCGCTGTTTCTAAATTTGATTGTATGGTAGCCGATGTTTTGTTTATTTGATTAACTTGAAACACTGAATTCGGAAACTGCAGCTTAGAATCTGACAGGTCAATTATGGAAATGTTTACCGTTGATTATAATAAAATGATTGAAGCACGGTCTTTTATTGTCCACCTTTTTACCTACTACTGCCGTGGAGAAAACTAAAGAACTAACTAAAGAAAACAAGGTTAATTTGTCACAGAACGTGACGTCACGAGCTTACGAAAAGATAAGTCAACTCGAATAATAAAGAATAATAAAAAAAACTAAATAGATCTATAATACAAATAGTTTCCTTCCAGGCAAGATATGATTAACAAGTCGTTCGACGCACAGAAAACGCCTGAAAGAACAATTGGTGGAAACACCTCATGAAAGGACCACTCCCGCTGTCACTAAAACGAAAGCTCATGGACATGTGCATTCTTCCCACCCTCACCTACGGATTGCAAACATGGTCTGTTACAAAGCGTCAATAGTCCGCATTTGGAGTCTGCCAACCGCCTACGGTCAAACTCACAGACCGCTTTAGGAACTCCATACTTCGTTCCAAAACACAAATAGCCGACGCTGGCCGCACAGTTGCTGGACTAAAGTGGAACTGGGCTGGCCACATCTGTCGCATGTCAGAGCAGCAATACGCTAAAAAACCACCACTCAGTGGATCCCAAATAGCAAGAAACGACTACGAGGTAGGCCCAGAAAGAGATGGCGGGATGAGCTGGACTCCTTTTTAAACGATTGGCCCGCAATTGCAGAAGACCGGGAAAAGTGGAAAGAGGGAAAGGAGGCCTTTGCCCTGCAGTAAGACAACACAGGCTTATAATAAATCACTAGCTGATAATAGAAATATCGGCAGCTGCACGGCGTGACATTACAATGGAGAACCTACAGCGCAGTGCTGATTTTCAATGGTTACTCGAAAATTACGTACGGAAACCAAGTCAGGTTTGAAGATTTGTACAGATTAAACAAATAAGTAATTAAGTAAAATTAAAATAAACTTCTCAAATTTAGCAGATTCCTGTCTTCACAAGGTCATCCGTCCACTTTGTGGGACGCCTTCCAACGCTATGTCTTCTAGTACGCGGTCGCCATTCCAGAATCTTATTGTCATATCGGCTATCTGTGCTGCGAGCTATGTGCCCTACCCACTACCACTTAAAGGCAAATCGTCGGGCTATATCTTATAAGTTGGTACTCCTTTTTTTTTTTTTTTTGGGTGGGAAATCATCCAATGACTTCTCCCGCTCTGGGCGGAGCGGAAGGGCGTGTCAGACTTTTACTGACTAAAACCCACCCGTGTTCCTTCCCTTGCCATGCCTTGAGTTGGTACTCCTGCGGATCCCTTTATTAAATACTAAATACTCTTTAAAAAAATAGGCAGCTTGACTGCCTATTTTTTTAAAGAGTATTTAGTATCGGCAGAAGTCTGAATTTAAAACTGGTATTAGCGCCATCTATATTCTATAGTCAGCACTACGGCGCGAGCATGTCGGTGACGCGAATCTATTAGTTTATCCCCTACCAAAAATTGCTCAACGAGACTAAAGAAGTTTTCTCTTCAAAAACTATCGTCAATTTAAAATTGCTAAAATATTGCTGTACTAAATGTACAAACCAAAAACTGGAGTTCAATTAATTGGATTGTTCGTCGCTGTTCATTCGATACGATTCAATTAATTTAGATTTTTTATTACTTGGCTTGTCATCTCTTACTTCTGGGGAAATACTTCCTTTTTACTCAGTCTACTGGTTCTTATTTGAACTGGACTATGCTGAACTGGGCCTATTTGGCGCAGCCACACACGGCACACGGTACTATTTAAGAGGGTCCATCCTAAAAGTTGGCAACGTCGTAAATAGCTGTCAAACCTGTTTTGATTAATTTGGAAATAATAATTGTATGGAAATAAGAAATGTGGCTAACTAACTAACTAGAATATTAATAATGAATTGTAATTATAACATTGAATTTGATGTTGTACCCGTTTTAGGTGTAAAAAAGGCATTTGGAAAGTTTCCAAATACTTTTTTTACATCTAAAACTAACTATTCGGTATTACGATATTAATTGTTGCATTTCATAATCAATATTCTAGTTCGCTAGATATCCACATTTTTATTTCCATACAGAAATATTATCAAATTAATCAAAACAGTGATATTTGACATCTACTTGCGACGTTGCCAACTTTCTGAATAAACCTGTTTTTAAATCTGTTTTTGTGTGAATATTGTGTGCGCTGGTCTAGTCCCGCAAAAAATACGCGGAAAAATGGCTACGTGCGGCTTATCGCGATATAATTTTACCCACGCTAAAGGAAGCATGTGGAAACCGGCAATATTTAGTGCCTGCAGGACTTGACCCGTTCCAGAGTCAAATAATTTTATTTCTTTCTTTCTTTATGCAGGACTGGCTGACAGACTTTTGGGCTTAGACTACCCGTAACCACTGTCAAAGATCTACGAATGACAGCCGGGATCAACGGCGTAACGTGCTTTCTGAGGCACGGAGGGGTCTCGATTATGTAATGGATGGTCACCCATCGACGAACCAACCGTGGCAAGCGCAGCTTAACTTTCGATCGTCCCGGGCGGTCGTTATTATTGAACCACAAGCCCCTAAAAACACACCATCAAACTCCATTAAAAAGCCATTTAAAAACCATCAGAAAACGCCACATTCCTTCAAACATCGCCAATATAATAAAGATGATGCATAATTCAAATTAATTTGAATACACTGTTAGCCGAAATAAATATATTCACTACATCTGAAAGTCAATTCTTGACACCGTTCTTTAAAATTCACTTCCGACTGTAGGGGCCTGCGCCCACTTGCACTGGCGGCACGGCAAGGCAAGGGATTTTTATACAACGAATAGAAATATAACTTAACAGTATGACAATAAAATTGAAATTTCAATGACATTATGGCATGCCTAAGCATATCGCAGCTTTGTTTTTTGAAATGTATTGTGAATTCGAATTGTATTCTCATACTTATCATCATCTGCCTAGCCTTTTCCCAACTATGTTGGGGTCTGCTTTCAGTTTAACCGGATGCAGCTAAATATCTGTATTTTACATGGACATGGATACAATGGTGAGATAGGCGTTTTATTGTCATACTAACAAATCCTAACTATTCCTAGTCCTAGCCCTGTTCCTAGTCCTAGTCCTGCTCCTAGTCCTAGCCCTGTTCCTACTCCTAGTCTTGCTCCTAGTCCTAGTCCTGTTCCTAGTCTAGTATATATTAAATTTAATAATTATGATATTATAAATGCGAAGGTAAGTTTGTTTGTTTCTTACGCTTTCACGCTAAAACGGCTAATCAGATTTGGATGAAATTTGGCACATGGATATAAAATTACCTGAGTTAGGACATAGGATACTTTTATCTCGATACTCCCACGGGATCGAGACTAATGCGGGTAAAACCGCGGGGCGCAGCTAATTAAGTTACATTGCTATTCGTCGCATAAAAATCCCTTGCCGTGCCGTGCCGCCAGTGGACGCAGGTCCTAGGTTTACATTCGACGCGGAAAATTTTTCATCTACCTTCATATTTGATCTACATTTTGAGTAGCGGCCGCCATGTTGAAGTGGCAATTAGCATGTCTAAAAAAATAGACACGTCTGTTTGATAAGGATTTTTGGATTCATGTGTAAATTTGGTTTTTGCTTCAGTTAGTATTTACTTTTTGTTAATTTAACTAGTGGTTATATCTACATACCTACCTCTGTACAAAATTATTATTACTATAATATAGTATATGGCTAAAACGATCAGTATGGTCGGCGGCCCCGACTTACGAGTTGTAGGTCGTGGGTTCGAACCCAAGTAGGCGCTTTACTTTGTGTAAATAATTTCATCACCACTGCTCTCAAAACGGTGAAGGAAAACATCGTGAGGAAACCGGCATGTCTTAGAACCAAAAATTAAAAGACAAGTGACATCTACCAACCCGCACTGGGCCCGCGTGGTAGATTACAGCTCACTCCCTCTCACAGAGAGGAGGCCTGTGTCCCAGCAGTGGGAACATTAATAGGGCTGATTGATTGATTGATATGGCTAAAAATGATGGGAGTTGTCATTGTTTGTGTCAGCAACTTTCTTTTTAGGGTTCGGAATCCTATAACCAAGCCTCCGTTGTCTGTCAGAGGGCTGTATGTCATGCACCGTAATACGTAGACAGTTGAAATTTTCACAGATTGTGTATTTCTATTGCCGCTGTATCAACAAATAATAAATAAATAAAGTTCATCATTAAAAGGAAAAACTACAAGAAACGTGTTTTTATCGGACTTTTTTTGCTCGTAGGAACCCTTCATGGCTGAGTCTGACTTGCACTTGGCCGGTTTTTTATTTTATCCCAAAAGCCCAAATTTTATCCAAAATTAATAACCACAAAATTGCATTGCACAATTACTATAAAATCGATACACATACAAATTGCCGTGAGCAAAGTATACGGCCATATAGATACACAAGAGTCATTAGTAGACTATCTGCTTGCATTAGCGCTAAGCGCTTCGTTCATTAGTGAACGAGATATCTTGTGTGCCCGACTTTAGATACGTTTTTACCTACATTGGAATAATGATCAGTGGCGTGGATGTAGTTCAAGCGTAATTATATCGGCCTGTATTAAGTCTTCTGCTGCGGTCTCACGGCCCGCTTTCTCACAGGCCAGATCGTGTAAGGCCAGGCCAACAGGCCGTGGGAATCGTCCATCTAATGTCCGGCCTGTGATTGATATACTCGGCACGGGCCGTGACAGGCCATGACAGGCCTCGATAGGCCGTGGGACCGCGGCTTGGTAGATTTTTGACTTGACATTTCCAGTATAAGCTGACCTGTCATTGTGCGGTAATTCTATACAATGTGAGATCAGCATAAACTGGAAATGTATAGCTTGATATGGTAGCCGTGTGGACCTACTAAAGAGCAAGGATGTATTATCATACCGACTCAATAAATTGCATTAAAATGACCTGCAAAAGTGATGAATTGACAGTAAATACAGGGTGGCGATATTTAGTCACCCGCATCCATCATGAGGGTTGAGTCTACTCGTCATTATACTAAACATAATAAAATACATTAATTTAAAGATGTTTTAGTTTTATTTTATCATGTTTAGATATATCGATCACCTCTGCGGAGTTTTGCTAACTAATTTAATTTGCCTCCTGTATATTATGTGCGTGCCGGCTGATACGAGTTTGTACGGCTTTGGGTTGGCTTTGTACGGCTGTTATGCCACACAAAAAATGTGCGAAGTTCAACCCAAAAAATCGATCGATTTTCTTTATTTATATTATATTTTTTTAAGCTCTATACGTCATCAGAAGCTCAACTCCGGAAATCCTCCTCCATTTTCCCGGAAGCATAAAGTATTATTGATTCATACGTTGGCAACACTAGCGTCCGGTTCGGAGGGTAGGCAAAGTTGCAGTGTTCAAGTCCCTCCGGTATGGAGGATGTATGTTCGTTTTAAGTTGCTGTAGCTTGAAATGTTGCTTACCTTGCCTTCGGGGAGATGAGATGAGAAAGATGCCTTTCCTTAAGCCATTTTTTCTTGGTTATGTGTAAAATGCACCAACTTTAGAGCAGGTAATACCTTTTTACAAAACGAAGTGTATAGAGTGCCGCGAGTTTCTTGTGGCACTCTAGTGTCACTGCCTCGGCCCGGCTAGGGTGCCGTGAGCGTTGCATTGTCACTGTCACTTGTTATTTAGGTTAGGTTAGGTTAGAACTGTGACCACACAACGCACGAGCCGAGCGAGCGTAGCGAGCGGTGCCACGGTAGCGACCGGCGAAGTGCCAGGGTCCGTTTAGGCACAAGAGAATGTAATGTTTTGGGAATGTGGTGTTTTACAGCGATCTAACCTCGATAATCAAACAAAATACCAAGTGACGTGACAGTGACAATGACAATCCAATGCTTGCGGCACTTTGGCCGGGCCAAGGCGGTGTTACTAGGGTGCCTGTAGTGGCACTTTATCCGATAGGGATAGAGTGCCAATGGTGGCACTCTATACACTGCCTTTACAAAATATAACATAACATGTTCACGCCTTGTTTCCCCGAAGGGTTGGGCAGAGATGTACCTATAGTACACCCACATTTCGCCAGTCATTAAGTCCCGTATAATAGGGGGCGAGCCTATTGCCATCAACCGGGCACAAATCCAGACTCCGGGCTGCTACTGAAAAATTTCAGAAGATCCCAATAATAGTTTGCCTGACCTGGGTGTTGAACCCAAAACTTCATGCTCGGCAGTAGCGCTTACGACCCCTACGAGCTAGTCCTGCTCCTCTTGATCTACGCTCTTACCACGTCCCAAGGCGCGAATTCATCAACCAATCTATAATTTTAACCTTTTTTAAAACAGAAGATTTCCAGTGATGGAAATCTTCTGCTTTACAAAAGGTAAAAAAAAATCAGAATTATTGTGTCTGAGTCAAATGGCATCAACTTACAAGTAGGTCGTAGTTTCAAACTCAGACAGTCGTTTTAGTTTATGTAAATTATTTCATCACTACTGCTCTCAAAACGGTGAAGGAAAACATCGTGAGGAAAGCAGCATGTCTTAGTACCAAAAATTAAAAGACATGTGACATCTACCAACCCGCACTGGGCCCGCGTGGTGGATTACACTCCCTCTCGAATACAGGAGACCTGCGTCCCAGCAGTGGGAATATTATAGGCTGATTATGCAAACAATCAGACTAATTCGAGTCGAATAATCTATAGTTCCATTTTTAAACGTATGAAATCAGAAGAAATGTTTTTTTTTTTTTTTTTGTAAATTCAAGCCACGTTTACCGACTCTTCTTTTTGTTTTTCATGTTTTTTTTTCCAAAGAAGAAAATTGGCTAATGTTTGATAAGGTTACGTCCTGTCCGCATCACATCTGACACCGGGCTACCCACATACATTTAATACCTTCAATTTAGGTAAATGTCAAGGACCGCTCAGGGTAAAGGGTCAACTCAAAGGTCCACAAAGATATACGGCTCTCATTACTCATTTATATCTCAGGGTTACCACATTTAAAATATTTGGACATATTTAATAGTTAATTAGCTAGTTAGTTAACTTTTTAGACTTTTGCTAGTCAAATTATCGTAGTTTTTGAAGTACTTATTACTAAGCTCGATTTGGAATAGTGCCGTTTTTTTTTTCTTAAATTTTCCTACGACGGGCAGACTTTGACTGCCTTACCTCATTATAAATTATGCTTTTATATTTTAGAAATTTAATTAAATTAAATACATAAATACAAGTGACTAACTTCATCGCATTATTTTTAAGAAAACGAAACACTTTAGGCATTAATAAACTTTCATTTTAAAATTAAAATAACATTCTTGTATTTAATTAAATTAAGTTTAATTCTTATGCGAGGTTGACCATTGGGTCAACCTCGCGAAGTTGAAAATAAAAACATAACTAAACCGTAGCTATGAACTCTTTAATTAAATATTATTATAAAAAGCACGCAATCCAAACTGCACAGAAATACACTTTTATTATATATTGCCAAGTAGAAAAAGCTAGTAAATGTTCAACTAAATTAAAATAAAGAACCTAATTTAAATTTAAATTTACTTCTACCGACTTTTATTATTCGTAGCTTCTACCACTAACTTCTAGTAAACAGTAGTAAACATTTTTATTTGATTAAAAGTGGAAAATAAATGCAGGCCCTTTAAATTATTTTCATGGATTGTTTTTTCCTGAAAAAACAAAAGAACAAGATATTACTATCTGTCACTGTAATATCTACATAAATATTTTTTTTCTTTTCGACTGTTAGCTCGTAGCGTTGAATATTTCTTGTCTATGGCGTAATTTATACGCAACGTTTCGGCAGATGCGCAAAAAGGTTTATTTGTATAATTGTATTAAATGGCAGTGCATCCGATTACTTCTTCATTTTTATTCGACATCAATATTATGTTTATGTCGTTCTAAATTAAAACCACCCGTTCCAACAAATTAAATAGTTTTTTTTTTTAACAGCTAAACAACCAAAGCCTATCAATAATAAAACAAATTCCTAAATAATTCTATTCACGTCAAAATTAATCATTTATGTTTTCACAGCCATGCTTCCAGTTTTAACACGGGATTATGTTGCCACGTGAAAAATAAACGGTCAAAGGTCGAATTGGCGCGCAAAATGACAGGTGTCAAAATGTGAATTAAATATGGCGGATATGGGTTGAATACTCAGAGGTTGAATAGAACGTTAGGAGTAGAGTATCATTATACTGTTGTTGATTTTGTCGATCTACCTATATAAGTTTTATTCTATTATTTGGATCATAAAAGTTTAGCTTTCAGGAGAATGATGCTGCCATTTTCTTGATATTAAACCTTTTGCAACAAGTTATATGGATTAATAATGGTGGATTATTTCATTCGTGTGGTCATTTCAGTGGTGGCCCAGTGGTAATGGCCTCGTCTTACGAGTTGTAGGTCGTGGGTTTGAACCCAAGCAGGTGCTTTACTTTGTGTAAATAATTTCATCACCACTACTCTCAAAACGGTGAAGGAAAACATCGTGAGGAAACCGGCATGTCTTAGAACCAAAAATTCGAAGACATGTGACATCTACCAACCCGCACTGGGCCCGCGTGGTAGATTACGGCCCACTCCCTCTCACAGAGAGAAGGCCTGTATCCCAGCAGTGGGAACATTAATAGGCTGATGATGATTTCATTCTTAATAATATTTTTCTTTTCCAAATAATCATCGATTGTTTCTATATATATTTTTCTTTATTATAACGAAGTTTAACATTAATGTATTAAACACATAAACCTTCCGGTATAAATTCTCTAAATGATAATGAAAATAGCATCAATAGATCCATTGCCTAATTTGGTTACATAATACAGACACAAAAAGTTACGAATATGATGTAGATATAAAGTTATTTAACCGGTTCGCTGTTAACATGACATATTGTATTTCTAAACAAAGGTTTGAGCGACAGTTTATTTATTGATACGGGAATTTATTGTCAAACTGCCAGCGCAAACTTTGCGTATTTTAGCTGCAACAAGACGCAGATTTGTAGTTTGCGTTTGCATCTTGTCGGTGCGACTAGACGCAGAGCTATCGTTTGCGTTTGCGCCTAGTCGTTACGATTGACATCGCGTCGTAGCAATAATTTTCTTTGAGTATTCGATGCGCTTTGACGTCCGATTTGCAAACATCGACATCGAACGTATCCATGTTTAGATTTGCAATACATAGACACGTGCACCTTTCTCAACGCTCATAGTAAGACTGACGCGATGCTGACATGTTACATGCGACGGGTAGTGCGACGTGCGACGGTCTCGTGACATGACTCGAGTCACACATTTTATCACAGTTCCGCGGTGCTCGCTAGTCTGGTGTGCACGTGCCCCACGTGTCTCGTCGAACAAACAGCGAGAGCGTGCGTCTCTACGAACCTGTCGTTCTGACTTTGAGCTTTGAACAAAATTTATCAAATTGTCGGCCACTGCTTGTCTTTGCGTGTCACCGAGCTTTCGCATAGTGTGCGCCATGTCTAAACGATTGGATTTAGCGGGAAATATATGAAATGTCAAAATATGTTGCTGAGAAATTGGTCTATTGTTGAAATAGGACAGATAACCAAGATACCAAAACCAAGGTAACATATTTGATGGAATGCTTGTGTATTGATCATTTACTTTGTTTGTTTACTCGTGATAAATCTGGAAGTCTATTTGGTATAGTGTCGGGCAGAAACTAATATTTATTTAGCCTAGATAGTTGTTTGGTGTCTGGGTGTTCGTGCATAAATAATATTAAATTAATAGACACGATACCACGAAGCAGAAGGAATGAATTGAGTGGAGTTACGATGTTTTACTTGATTAGGCACCTAAAATGGCTAGAATCAAGTTTAGGAAATTATTATTATATTTTTATTTATTCGGACAACAAGGATCCATGATGTTAGTAATACCTTAAAGCTAGTGTTAGTAGTAAATTATTTGAGTTTGTAATTGAAAGACATTTTGCACAGAAGATGACCAAGTAAGGTACAAATTTCTCACTTGGCCATCATCTCCACAAAATGCCTCAGAATGGGAGAATAAAAGCTCTCTGACACTGTTTTCAGAATTCTGTTGCTACTGGCCCGTGTTCTAATGACTAATGATGCGACTTTTTTTCGAATGATTGCATGAAAGTCGTCAGTTCGATTCTGTGCAAACATTTCCGATGCACTACAGAAACGGGGCAGTCTCAAAAGCATTCTGAAAATATTATTGTATTGGACGCGCAAGACATCTAGCGACCTTTTGGTGTAGCTGGTCCATAGACCCCCCGTGTACAGACCCTGACAATATGCCTTGGAAATGCTTGCTTCGTTAATTTTATATTCTATATTAATTCTAGACTATTACTGTCCCACTGCAGGGCAAAGACCTCTTCTCATACAGAGAAGGCACGAGCATTGATCACCACGCTTGCTCAAGATGGGTTGGTGATTACTGATTTGAGACTTTTATAAACTATAAGTCCAGGTTTCCTCACGATGTTTTACTTCCACAACACTGTTTTATCAAAATAAACTACACAATATACCTATCCATGTCACCACACTAAACGGTTTCGGTACTCGGCGATAAAATTGGCGGGCAAAATGACAGCTGTCAAAAGTGAATTAAATATGGCGGAACGACTCGGAAAGTCGAGTGGTTTAGACTCAAATTGTGTTTTATTTGATTCACAAAGATGTGATTGTTGATCGATACGATTTACTTTAATAATTATATTGACATTAATGACAGGACCTGTCAGAAGAATGATTTTTTATTTATTTAAAAGTGTAGGTACAATTGAAAGATTAACAATCAACAACACTGTTACATACAACAACAGTAGTTTTGTTAATGTGCATATAGAAATTTTCATATACTATGGGCACAAATCCAGACACCGGAATGCTACTGAGAGTCCCGGAATAAAAATCCCCTCAATGTATAAAATACATACCACCTTGCCACAGTATAATAAAGTAACAGTATTATGTCTCAACAGTGGCCTTCAAATAATTACCTACGTGAAGCGAGCTTCACCCGGAATCCTCAACCACAGAGCAACTGGCTATCGAATCTCTTACTGCTGAAACACAACAATGCTTTTAACATTGTTGTAGGCGACAGACTTAGATAAGATGGTGGTAGCTAAGCCTTACCACTAACCAAACCGAACAGAAAGTTTTGCTCCCACTGGGAATCGAACCAACCTCTGGGTCTGAGACAGGTGGTTTAACCACTAGACCACAGAGGCGCTTAAAATGTATGCTCGCACTCATCGACATTTGTACCGAGAGAGCCGCACTCTATAGGCCAAAGAGCCGCGGTTTGCCGACCAGTCTCCTAGGGCGTCCCCTCTCGGTATTTCCACTCACTTCTACCTTGTAAATACCTTTTCATCATTCTCCTGCCCTTATCCCAATTTTATTTGGGGTCGGCGCAACATGTTCCTTTTTTCCATACTTCTCTATTAGTCGTCATCTCGGCAGTCACCCCCTTTCTAGCCATATCATCTTTCACACAGTCCATCCATCGTTTCTTTGGTCTTCCCCTACTCTCATAGCCATCGACATTCATACTCAAAACTTTCTTCACGACATTTTCCTCATTCCTCCGCATCACATGCCCATACCATGACAACCGATTTCCGCACAACTTTTCGGTCACCGGTGCCACTTTCAGAGTTCCTCTTATGTACTCATTTCTGACTCTATCCATTCGTGTAACACCACACATGAATGGATAGAGTAAGATGAATTCGCCTTTTGTTGGATAATTAATTTACTGATTAAATTGTAGGTAGTATTGTTTACCTCATTTGTGGTCGATGAAATGACATTTTCAATCAGTGTTCATTAACAAAGTAATATCAATGAAGTTTCCTGTTTTAAACAATAAAATAAGTAGTTACTTTTCCTGTTTAATATTAACGTTTAATCAGGGAACATGTGTGTTGATTAGATTGATACACTGCGTCATTGGCCGTAATTCACGACTGAGAAAAACTACAGGTTGTGATTTCAATGTACGGACAATACATTTTTATAAAATACAATAGACGATGTATCTTTAGTAACTTAATCCGCTTAACTGTTTTTAAAGAGTCTGAGAGAACCCTGTAAGAAATCGACACGTGTTTCGCCTCTCAACGAGGCATCCTCAGGATGAAGATTGACTTCCCAAACCCAATAACCTTTGCAATGTCAGTTTTCTTTATAAGTGGAGAAAAATTGGGATGTTTAATCTTTTTTTTTTTTTGGTGCAAGGAGGATATCATATTTTTTATAATGTATTTATGTGCTGGCGAACTGCCCTTGCTTCGCACGATTTTTACTACTTGACTAACCAATCTACCGTTCCATATTATAGTAGGTTTTATACAACTAAACTAATATTATAAACAAAGGATATTAAAGTAGCTGCGCCGCGCGTTTTTACTCGAATAAGTCTCGATTTCGTGAGAATTTTGTGCCAAAAAGTACCCTATGTCCTTCTCCAGAATGTCATCTATCTCCTTGCCAAATTTTATCGAAATCGGTTCAGTGGTTTAGCCGTGAAAAGGTAACATACAGACAGACAGTCAGAGTTACTTTCGAATTTATAATATGAATATGGAAGGGATTTAAAGGTTCCGGAACAAATACTTTAAATTTTTTATAATTTATTCAATCATCATCACTACATAGTACGAGTATCTCGTAAAACAAAGTTGCTGTGGCTGTCTGTCCGTCCCTATGTATGCTTAAATCTTTAAAACTACGCAACGGATAATGAAGCGGTTTTTTTTAATAGATAGAGGAATTCAAGAGGAAGGTTTATATGTATAATTATGCATAATATTGTAGAGAAACACTGATAAATTTAGAGGTTTCTAATGTGATGTCGTAAATAAACACATTTTCATGCGCTTTCATTGCAAACGCTGGCTGAACCCCACGAGATACATCAAAATGATGTACTACAGTATTGTACACCTTAAAAAGTTTAACAAAAAAATCCGGGATAGCATATGTCTATCTTCTAAGAATGACCTACGGTAACCATTTTTATCTTTCAGAATTTAATAAAAATTGTATTGTTATTTCCGAAGCTATTATATTAATCCTTATCCAATAAAATATTTTATTTAAATCGAGAATTTAATTTAGATTAAAATATGCCTCAACATCATATCATTAAAATGAATACTTTGAATGATATCGCAGATTCAAAATTACGCGTAACAAAATAATTATGTTTGACGACAACGCGGGCGCAGCGGTAGGAGTCAATGACGTTTTCCTCGGCTACTATGTATCTAATCCCGGTAGTAGGTACGTTCCCGTGGGATATTTTCAGAAAACTATGCGGGCGAAGCCGCGGGCAAAAGCTAGTAGTACATAAATATGTACCAACAATGATACATTTAAGATGGTGCCAACATAAACTCTTTGAAACTTTACCGTGCAAAAATAATGGTGAGAACCTTATTAAAATCTGTTGCGTAGTTTAGAAGAACAACGCGGCCACACACAACAGAAACGGAAAACGACTTTAATTTATAATATAGATAGCTAATAATAACCCTAGCTTAACACCCTAGTGCCCTTATCGCTAAAACAACACAAGTGACTTTGTTTGTTTTCAAACTAATTTCAAACTACCCGCTTTCAGAATAACGCTAAACAAACAAACTAATACAGAACAATAAATATTTTCACTATTTGTGTTTTATGGAATTTGCTATTTGAAAAGTTACTGAAGTTGCTCCGACCTTAAAGCACCTATCCCACAGGCCGACGAGGAAGGGAGATATCAACGATTTTGTCGCTCAAAAAAAGAAAATAAATAATTAACGTAAAAAAGATTGAAAGATCTCGTGAAAGCAAAATAATACGTATCTCTTATACTTATACGGGACCTAAAATCTTTGTCTCTACGAATATTATAAAGAGGTAAAATTGGTTTGTTAGTTTGTTTGTTTGTATTTATGGGATAATCTCGGTAACTACCAGTCGGATAATTTTTTTGCATTGGATAGACCACGAGGAAGGTTATAGGCTCTGACGAAGTCGCGGGCAGAAGCTAGTAATTAATAAATTAATTAATTAATGATGGCAGACTCTTCACACTGGGCGAGTAGAGCAACAGCGACAAGAGCTATCAAAGAGAGTACTCGCTCAGCAACGCTCGCTTGGCGGGCAGAACACTCGCTGACTCACGCTTGGTATACCAGCGAGCAACCGCTCATCGCGTCCCGCTCTCGCTGTACGTTGCTCGCGAACTTACTTTTAGTTGCTCGCTTTTCGCGGTGGGACAGGTGCCTAACACCAGGACTTTTGTCGGCCTTGTTAAATAATCAAGAGAAGTGGCCCTGGGGCAATTTATAGCTGTAATAAAGGTAAGCCAGAACTCATTTTACAGCCAAAGCTGTAGTAAAATGAGTTCTGGCTTCTATAGTTGTTGCGGTTAAACATGGCAATACCCCTGAACCACATTTTCAAGCATTTCAATAACTGATAATAGTCTTCTAGACCGTTTTTCGGCCACGGCGGCCAATCTCAACGGAGGACTAGCCTTCGGCGCGTGAGATATTAAATTGCACAAGTGTGTGCCCAGACACCCACTTGTGCTATAATGCTCACTCAGATGTCTCGCTGATGGTGGCGCGTGTTGGATCATTTAGCTCCCTTCAAAATGGTTGACCTGAATGGTGCTAATCCAAGCGTCATGTTCGTGAACGGGCGCTGTCAGTTGGGACTGGTCATCTCTTAGCTGCCATGGCTTATTTTAATTTATTTTAATATTTTTATTACAAACTCTTTTAACGAGTACATCTTTTTACATTGTTCTCACATGTATAATTTCAACATGAATGATGTAACCAATATGTTGTAACAATTGTTTATTTAAAAGAGTGTTCGTGAAGTTTCTTGCCCGTTCTTCTCCATAGGTACCTACTACGTTTTGGAATTGGCAACTAGCTTCATATTTCTGTCTGACTCCTTTACACTGAAAACTGCTTGTATATGGTTTAATTGAAATAAATGACTTGAGTTTGAGTTGAGACTTAGATGCACTCTCTCTTCCCTCACTCTCATATTCTGATGGGACGGTAAACCGACACGCCCAGAGAGAGATCAGGCGTAGGACCAACAGCTTAACGTGCTTTCCAAGGCACGGGGTTATCACACCGCCAACCTCCAAACTCTGGACTGTTACTAAGAAATTCCTAATGGAAAAACCCAATAACACTTTTGCCCGACCCGGGAATCGAACTCAGGACCCCACGCTCAGCAGTCGTGCTTGCAACCATGAGACTAACGGGGCAGTTATATAATAACTGATGTAAAGTCCATTAACATCGTGAATCAATATCTATCGTGAATTCGTGAACGAGAAACCATACATAATTTATTGTTTGATAGGTGCTTAAGGGGAGATATTAGGAACAGGGCAATTACAAAGGGCCTTACTTGCAGCTACATTAACCGCCAGTTGCAGATACGAACTTTAACTTTTAAAGCTGTCATTAAATGCTAATATTTCATTAACTTGTAGCAGAAAGCAACATTAGTCTCGATTTAAAAAGTTCTTGATGCGTTGATGATCCATTACGTAATGATTGTCTTTGTGTAACTGGGTGTCAAGCTAATGTAACTGCCAGATTGAACTGAATTGAATTGACATAACTGATAAATTTGTCATCTCCTATATCCGGGTATAGGAGATGACAAATCTATCTATACATACAAATAAATAAAATTGAAGTGTCTGTTTGTAATGTCAAAATAACAGCTTTTTACTAAATGCATATTATGAAAGTATGGTACTTATAACACAAAAAAAAGATCGACCGGCAGGGCTATTACCTATCTTGCTGAAGCAATGCGATAGCGATCATTTGTTTCATTTTGACAGTTCAACAACATTCAATGCGATAATTACGTTGCAGAGCAGAATTAAATTTCGAACTTATCAAGCAATGGATTAGTAATCTGTTTCAAAACGAATTGATTGTGTATTACGTAATTAGGGTACGGGTTTGACGAGACGTTTACTGGCAGAAAGTTGATGTTTTAAAGAATATCTAAGGCTATAATAGCTTTTAAGGATATAAGTAATAGAGTTCCGTTTGCTACCCTTCGAATACGGAACCCTAAAAATACTAGGCTATTTTGCAACGCTTGGTCATTTCGAAACGCTTGTTTCATAATATAAAAGAAGTCATTTACCGAAACCATAAAAGTACCAACTTTGAAAATTTCTCAACGCTTGGTCGTTGCGAAAACTTTAGTATGTAAGTATAACATGAACCTATTGTACATTCTTCCAACAGATTTCTCAATCCATCACGTCGTTCACGTTTTAGTGAAGCTGGTAAAACTCCAACTTCAAAAGTTCCGAAGAATTTCTTATTTTCTATTTTTAAACAAAACTGGGGAGCTTTCTTTTCTACAGGTTGCAAAATATATAAAACTGGGGGATTTTGAAAATAATGTTCAGTTTAAACCTAGCAGTCACTGAGTGAAGATCATCGTCTATTTATTAGCGACTAGTCTGAAAGAACCAGCCTTCTGGTTGCCAATCAAACTATATTACTGTTTTCTTCAACTGTTCTTCACCACATTCATAAAGCAAAGTGTCAAAAAGTGAAACAATGTATTGCCAAGACGTGACTTTGAAAAACCCTGCAATTTCAAGGGGACTTTTTCATAACAATCCATTTCATTCAATTCGCCATGGCCGACCAGAATACTTTAATCGATTCAACATCTTCGACAACAAGTTATTGTTTGATCCAACGTGGCTTGATCACAAACTATCCTCAAAATTATATTCTCATCGGTTAGATGATCTGACTGAGAACTATCTCATTCATATCACTAAGCCAATGATGATAATGGCCAACGAGAAGATTTGTCTTGGTTCATCAGTCCGGCGAAGCCCTCGTGACTTAATCACCTCGAAAGTATATCCCCATCGGTTTGGTTATGTGCCTGAGAACCACCTTAGCCACATCACCTACCCAATGAGGGTGTCTGCCAATGCCGACAACTGCCAGCTGTGTAGGTATACGAGTACCATACAATTACCTGATATAATGCATTCTGAATGTTGGCAACGTCGCAAATAGCTGTCAAATGGTTCCCTGTTTCGATTAATTTGGCAATATTATTATTTTATTTCTTTATTAATTTGTGAAGGAAAACATTTTGAGAAAACCGAAACGTGCTGGAATCAAAAAATTCGAGGTCATGCGACACCACGCGGGGTCCAGTGCTAGAGCACTGGACCCCGCGTGGTGGACACAGAGAGGAGACCTGTGTCCCAGCATTGGGAACATAATAGGTTGATTATGCTACTAAATGAAATTAAGCCCTGCAGAGCTCTCAAATATTGATTATGAATTGCAATAATTTATATCCTACATCATTTCATTTAGTAATATTCACAAATTGATCAAAACAACGAAATATTTAACAGCGACGATGCCACGTCTCCGAATGCGCCCACTTAAAGTCTTGATATTAAACCTTCTTTCTCATTGTTTCCAGGTGAATGGCGAGGTGAGAGAAGGATGCTGGATATCACTCGAGACAAGCCGGTCAAAGTCTGCGTGCGAGTCGTCGTGCCGGTTCGGGATCATCCAAAAGTAAGTACTTACCAGCAGTTTATAGTTTTAAGAAGGTGAATTTTATAACAGTGCTTGCGTTAAAAAAAAAAATGTGGTTATTCCATTGTTCACAATTTCTACATAATTACTTGAATCCTACCTGCTTCCTCAAAAAACAGTCGTTGGTGTTAGAAAAAAAAAGTTTGACAAATAAGTAGGTAAGTATTGTAAGTTTTATTTTAGAATTGTATGGGCTAATATATAAATTTGTTCAGGTCAAATGACCGTCGCATCATTTCTTGTTCAAATGAAGCTGGATAGGTATTTTTACTCGCTATTGTGAGCCTAAAATCCGACGAAGTTGAGCTAGCAAGATAATTATGCCTAAAAACAAATGAAAAGCTTCTATATGAAAAAATAATATTCTTTGGGTAAATTCATCTAGCCGTAACTATGTCATTATGTAAAATATCAAAACTTTCGCTTCTTCAATTTTTACAAACTAAAATACATAATATATACAGATACAATTAGATGTTACAATATTTTTGAATCCACATTCTGCATGCAAAAATTCTCATTAACTTAGGATACTACAAATTATTCTATTTAATTAAAGCTATTTAATGACTACATATTTCTATGAACATTGTAAATTAAAAAGTCTTGTCATTTAAAAAATCTGATACAGAGTAATAGCATTTTTGAATTAGTAATTTTTTAATAAGGTGCTTTTTAAATCTTCTAAAAGGTTGCTCTTTAATCATTCTTGGTACCTGGTTATAAATAAGAGACCACATAATGCATAATTATATGCACATACATAATTATACGTATATGTAGTATACTTAAAAGCCTAGTCTTCCATACATCAGTTTAATTAAAATTCACACAGACCCACTACACTGCGCTGTCCATTATTCATTCATCACTAATTAGGAAGTCGCCACACGGTCTACAAAATACTAGTTCCCAACTTTCGGGTGGTATAGTTAGTAAATGTGACGACCGCCGTAACAAACTGTAAATATGAACTACGAAACACTGAAAATATTTTTTACTGAAAAAATCTCTCGAAGCGTATTTTTATTTACATAACAACATAACTGTATTCCCCGAAGCGTTATGCAGAGGTATATTTTCAAATTCAAATATAACTAATATTATAAATGCGAAAGTTAGTTTGTTACGCTTTCACGCTAAAACCGCTGAAAAGATTTGGATGAAACTTGGCACATGGGTTGACGATGACCGGGATTATAACATAGAATACTTTTTATCCCGATATTTCCACGGCATCGAGACTTATGCGGATGAAAAAGCGGATGCAGCAAATTTTATATAAATCTACATGAACTCTTATGAAACGTCAGAAGCTAGGTGCACGGTTCCAATTGGTCGTTTCGTATTGAGAAGAGCCGGCAACAAACTCCACGTCATGTTTTCAAATATGTATGGGAGGACACGGACAGTCGAAGCCTGTCAACAAGTACTAGGTACCTACTAAACAAAATAGAAAATTGTCAACAGTCAATGTTTTGTATAGTACAGAAGCAGTCACAAAATCTCTGTTCTTGCTATCGAGAATTTCGTTATGAAATATCGAATCACGCTACCCAATCCGGGAATCAAAAACCTCATGCTCAATGTCTATGGGGTCAATGAGACAAACAATAATAGAATAGTAAAATAAATACAAAATTTATTTGTAAAGTCGGTAGTACGTACTGTCACTCCTAAAGGTGAAACAATTTGATATTTTTCCATACAAATTTCGGAGCGGTTTTACTCCACTGTTTGATATCGTACATTCAAAGTTTAACATGATATCGTTAGGTCTCATTAGTAATTTTGTCTGTACGGAAGCAGAATAGTAAAATAAAAAGTTATAAGCCAACAAAGATTCGTTTTTCTTGCTAATTTAAGCGCAACCTTGGGCGTAAATAAGTAATACAAGAAGTGTGAAATCTCGAAAACAAAATCCGTACCGACACAGCAAAATTATTGAAGATTTCAATTAATTTTATTTTTAACTGATTCATGCAGTGGTTTTTTCATAAAACTCCATTTTCCAAAGGACTTTTCGTAATTTTTTACGCGCTCTTTTACTAAAATCGTTCGGTACGGTGTTTCTGTGCGTGCGAACTATACGTTGTCCATGTAGACCAGCTTCTAACTGCTCATCATTGATACTATTTCTGTCGGACACGATGCCAGGTGAGACAGCGTGGTTTTTGGCCATGCCCACCATTGAGTTCGAGCCCGCGACTAGTTCCACCTTAACAGTGATAGCCTAGTGGTGGGAGGGACCGTTGGACTGCCAACTCATAGTTCTCGAGTTCGAACCTAAGGTACGCATCTCTAACTTTTCAGATTCATGTGCGTATAGTATAATTATCACTTGCTTCAAAAACGGTGAAGGAAAATATCGTGAGGAAATGAAAGAAATGAAAATGCCTGAGAGATATTTCTTGACGACATGTGACGCTAAGTCAGAGAGGAGTCAGGCAGTCAGGAGCTCGTGGCTAAGTAATAACAAGCCGGACGGTTCGATCCATCAGAATAAGCTACGCTTGCCGGGGTTGGTCAGTGGATGGGTGACCATCTTAACATACCGAGACTCCTCCGTGCCTCGGAAAGCACGTTAAGCCGTAGGTCCCGGCTGTCATTCGTGGATCTTTGACAGTCGTTCCGTGTCGTCAGAAGCCCGAAAGTCTAGCACCAGTCAGTCTTACCAAGGGGTATTGTATTACCCAGTTACTGGGTTGTGGAGGACAGATAGGCAGTCGCTCCATGTAAAATACTGGTATTCAGCTGTATCCCGTAAGACTGAAAGCCGACCCCAAGATAGTTGGGAAAAGGCTAGGCAGATTATAGATATTTTTCTGTACTTACCTACCTCTTATTAAAATAAGTAGGTACCTATTAAGTACCTATTATCTATGTAAAATTAATTTGCAAGACCTGAACAGGCAAAATATGGACTGTACACAAACCACCAACTTTTACAACTGGTAACACCTGTATTTTCTGCAAATAAATGATTCTTATTCTTATTGATTTTGATGTGACGCTAAGTCAGAGGTCCATGGCCGGCTTTAAAACTCTGACACCAGGTTATTCACTAACCACACGAAAAGAAGATCAACAAATATCTCTCACTACCACAAAATTGTTTGTTCCTGAACATAATAAATAGCGTTATTTTCACCTAAATAAATAAGGGCACTCCCCCAGTCACGTTTGGTAGACGAATTGAAATCGTTTCGATGTAAACATATCGTTCTGTTGGAGTTGCACGTGCGTTAATACACGAACATGGAACGCAAAACGTTTAGGGTTCCGTAATTGGTTATTTGGATTAGTTAAATCGATGGAATGGTGACGTTGCACGGACATGTTTCTGCGGATGTAGTAAAAGGCTTCGCCTGAGGTCGCAAATTGTCCAATGGGAACATACTATCGGGATAGAAAAGTATTCTATGTGCTAATTTAATTTTTATTTATTTATTTATTTCAGACATAATTTTAGTCCATAGCTTCTGATTACATAATACATAACTACATTAAAATACCAAACAGATAAAATTGTGATTAATTAAGTATAAATATTCAACAACTCATTAAAAAATAATAATTAAAATTGTCAAAAAATTATAAAAATGTCAGAATCGTATAAAAAAATAAGAATAAAAATAAATGTCAATTTGTAAAAAGTTATAAAAATGTCAAAATATTTAATCTTAGCCAATCATTTTACCTGCCCCAAGCCCGATATACGGGTGCATGTAAGGCCTGCCAGTGCTGCATAAAAGGCCCGTCCAACCTGTTGGCAACAACGCTAAGAAGACTGCTGCCGCTGCCCCGCACTCTACTCGCTATCGAGGTCGCCCTCTTGCGCATGCTGGCATAAAAACAGTCGATGCGGACGCTCGCGAACATTCCCGATGCGCTGCAGAAGCGAGGCAGCCGCAGCAGCGCCCTCAGCGCATTATTATATTGAACGCGGAGAGCGCTGTAGGATTTCTGCAAATATGACACCCACAGACTACTCGTATAAAAAGATGTGCAATAGGCTCGAAACAAGGTGATCTTCACATCCTTGGAGCTACGAGCAAACCTGCGGGCAATCATATTCGCCCTCACTCACCGACAGCGCCCTCCTTTCTCGCTCAATATCAGCGTCGTCCTTCAGGTCGGACGTCACAATATGGCCCAAATACTTAAAAGTATGTACCCGCTCCAAGGGCACCCCACATAGCCTTACTGGTGGAACCTCCGCCGGGCACTTCGAACCCGCATTGAAAACCATAAGCTTGCTCTTGCTAACGTTATATTTTAGGCCATGTGTATGAGCGTACGTTTCGCAAATGCTTATGAGCTGTCTGAGTCCCCCTATTGACGCGCTCAGCAGCACCATATCATCAGCGTAGCTGATGTTGTTAAAGCAAACATCATCAACATGGCATCCAACATGGCGGCTGCTGAGCTCGGCAACAAGTCCATCGACATACAGATTGAAGAGCGCTGGCGAGCTCAGTCCTCCCTGCCTCACCCCGCACTCCAACCTGTACGAGTCCGACAGAGCTCCCGACCATTTAACATTATTGACCTGATTCCCGTACCAGTGCTGGAAGATCTTAACAACTTCAGGCGCAACTTGCCTATCAAGCATCTTTTTCCACAGCACTTTGTACGAAACCAGGTCAAACGCTCTGGACAGATCGAGGAAGCAGGCGTAAACAGGCGTGCTACGATCCGTGTAATATCTGACAGCATGCTTTAAACTCAGTATAGCACTATCTGTGGACAATTTGGGCCTGAACCCAAACTGGTTGTCGTGCAAAGTTAAAGTATTGTTTAACTGAGCATTAAGCATGCTGTCAAATACCTTCGCGATGACTGTCGCTAATGAGATCGGTCTGTAATTGTTTTTGTCCGATATATCACCTGTTTTATTTTTAACAATTGGTACTACGACCGTCCTCATTAGTTCGTCTGGCATGTACGAATGGCGAAGGCAGAACGTGAACAGCATGGCCAAAACACGTGGCAGGTGGGGATCTGCATGCTGTAGGTGCTCGATGCTGAGCCCGTCATGTCCTGGAGACTTACCCCTGGTCATACACCCTATGGTCTTAGCTATGTCCGCAGCTGAGAACTTAACTCTTGGTTCCAGGACAGTACACTGTGACTCAGCATCAACCACCTCAGAGGGTGGAATATTGCTTGGCTCGACACAAAACTGGGATTTAAAAACATTGGCAATATCCCTTTCTGCAGACACGCCATCGACGCTCACCGGCAAACCAGGCCTAAGGTTGTGCTTTTTTGTAGATTTCCAGAAGCCCCGAAAGTCTTTTTTAGTGTGCAACTCGGCTAGGATGTCCATCTGGATTTGGTCTTGGTGATTCTGGCACCACCTTAATTTGGATTTAAAGATCTTACGAGTGTCACACATTTCCTCATAAATCACGCCAGACGTAGGTTTACCACAATTGAGCCACTCATTAAACCTAAGCCTAGCGTACGAGTGAGCCTCGCTGACGTGCTTATTCCAACCCACCACGCGCTTCGGCCTCCTACCAACGACTCGTGTCTCCCTGCTAACAATGGCAGCCTCCCCTAGAGCGGATACCACATCCCGATACAGGCCATCAATTATTCGATTGTGGTCCGAATCACTACACATGCGATCACAACAATTGGACAATACTCGAGGGAAGTCAATATTTCGCAATCGCCGATGACATTCTTGCCTGTAGATGTAGATAGCATCTGAGCTTTTTTCTCCCCACACAACTAAGTTGTCGTAGGACGTACTCTGCTTTACTTTCGGAAAAATTATGTTGAGATCGCATTCGATCAACAGTGGGTAGTGATCCGACCACATAACATCATACTTAACGCTAACACTACGAATAGTTTTCAGAGACGATTCTGTACAGAGACAATGATCAAGCCATCGCCTAGCCCCATTACAGTCACTGACGTACGTATACGTGTTCGACGTCAATCCCAGCCTATCTACATCAACGCATGAAAAGTGATTATCACTACAATAGTTCAACAAGTCCGTAAAAAACAGTCCATGCGGATGCGCGTTAAAGTCACCAAGACAATAAACCGCCTCCACATCACTACTGTCCACGATCGCACTTACCAGTCCTAAACAATGTGAGAATTCCGGCAGGTTACTCACTGCATCCGTGGGCATGTACACAATCATCACAATGAAAGGCCTTTCACCCGCATCAATACGTATCGCACACACTCTCGGGTTATCACTCGGAACGACCGACACGTCACTGAACACACTTTTTCGCCATAGCAGAGCCACCCCTCCGTAGGGTCGCCCACGCCGTTTGTTCCCCGTGGTACTACCAGTAGTACCACGGGTAAAAAAAAAACCCGTAGTACTACCAAGCGATCTAGTAGTACCACGGGAACTTTATTTTTACCTGTGTTACACTCTTAGTCGATATTTCATAATTTGACACTCTTGTCCCTTTGACGCTTCTCACTTTGACTTTTGCTTTTCTTTTATTTAGAAATTTCCTCATAATAATATCACTGCAACTGGTGTGAAGGAGCAGGAGAAGCTAGGAGCAGTGGTGGCCCAGTGGTATCGGCCCGACTTACGAGTTGTAGGTCGTAGATACGAACCCCAGCAGGCGCTTTACTTTGTGTAAATAATTTCATCTCCACTGCTCTCAAAACGGTGAAGGAAAACATCGTGAGGAAGCCGGGATGTCTTAGAAAAAATAAATCGAAGACATGTGACATCTACCAACCCGCACTAGGCCCGCGTGGTGGATTACGGCCCACTCCCTCACACAGAGTGGAGGCCTGTGTCCCAGCAGTGGGAACATTAATAGGCTGATTATGTATATATACATGTATGTAACTGGTGTGAAGGCTCAGAGTGAAGGTGGGTCAATCGTGAACATTTTTAATAATAACTTTAATTCTTTTAAGTACCGTAATATTATGTTTTATTTATTTATGTGCGATTTAATATGTAAAGACACTGAAGTCGAAGTTAAACAATTAAATTCATTCAATTACTTAAATAGGACTTAAAAATGTATGTAACAAAAGCTTAATTTATCACTCGAGCAAAAAAAACAAAAGACAAAAAAATTATATCATAAAAAAATGATGACATTATAAGACACATTTTATTGGAACTTATCATCATCAGCCTATTAATGTTCCCACTGCTGGGACACAGGCCTCCTCTCTATGAGAGGGAGTGGGCCGTAATCTACCACGCGGGCCCAGTGCGGGTTGATAGATGTCACATGTCTTCGAATTTTTTGGTTCTAAGACATTGGAACTTATATCGGGAGAAATAACAGTTGAATATGCACTTGAAAAATTGCGTTAGAATACACACGTACATTAGTGTCCTTCACCACACAATCCTCACTTTTGAAAAGTTCATGAAATTGAATTTTGAAAACGCCAAAAAATAGTCAAGAAATAGTCATAAATAGTCACCAAAGTTAAAAAAATAGTCGCATTAAGATTTCGAAGTTATAGCTATAAGTTGGTGAGGATTGTGGGGTGAACGTCTCCACACAATCCTCACCTCAGTGCAAGCAAACGGCTGGGAGTATCGACTTGGTTTCAATTCCAAAAAATAGTCAATAAATAGTCGTAAAGCTATGCCAAATCTCGAAAATAGTCATTAAGAGGTTCCAGAGATATAAAGGTGTCTTGGTGAGGATTACGTGGTGAGCCTTTCTCGCCACAATCCTCACCTGATTACCGCGGAATGTTTACGTTTTTTCATTTGAAATTGGTGTCAAAAAATAGTCAAGAAATAGTCGTCTCCAACCACCATAATTTCGACCTGGTTTAATATGTAGAAGTATGTTAAATTTCCATCTAAACTTCTACATACATTTTCGAGTCGAGTACAGCCGAGCACAAAATTATTATGTTCGTATTTGTAGTGGTCAACAAATTTTTTGTTTGCATTATTGTTAGTTATGTAGCTATTTTAGGTAGGTATTTTAACTATGTTTTATATATAATAATGAATAACATAATCATAACATATTATAAAACAAAATCCCTCCGCCGGCGCCGCGTCTGTCTGAACGCGATAAACTCAAAAACTACCGAACGGGTTTTCCTGCAGTTTTCACCAATTGACGGAGTGATTCATAAGGAAGGTTTAAGTGTAGTATAGAATTATTGCGAAGCCGGGTATATAATTATCTTTATATATCTGAATCTACAGAATTCATGATTTCTGTTACTAAGTACCTACATACACATACCTGTTAAACTGTGTAACATGTTTTATTTTCCTAACAAAACTATTCGATCGTAAACTCGTAAAACAATAATTAAGATGGCCAGTATCATTTTGCGGACTTTAAAAACTTGTTTGTCTTTTGGCATTATACTATATTTAGTTACTGAATTGCCCAAAATTTAAAAAAAGCACGTTAACAATGGATTTTCATATACCTTTTCTGCCTACTCAGCACGTTAACCATGAATTTTCATAATTTTTTTCTATCCGCACATTTGTACAACAATAATGATGACGTACATTCTGCCTCATTTAAAAAAAAGTATAATGGTGCTTACCGAGCACGTATAAAGTAAATATTATACCATCCTACTTAAACAAAGTAGAGAATATAAAATTATAATGAATATCTGTAGGTATTTTAATAATAGGTAAGTAGGTAGAAGTCTTAATTTCTCATACTACAATAAAATTAATCTGAAATAAAGACTTAGTGCGGATTCCACCAGTGAAATTAAACGCGTTCAGCACATCTAAACGCGTTCAATTATAACAATTTTGACACTGACAGCTCTTGAACGCGTTTTAGAAATGCTGATCGCGTTCAATTTCATTTGTGAAATCAGTTAACTCAAAGCCAACCGGAAGGAAATGTCTAAATGAAATAATAGCAAGAAACATATTTAAAATTGGAGGAATATCATGTACAGGTAGATTGGTATTTATTAAACTCTGACAGAAATAATAAAAACGTAAGTAACTACAATATTTTATTACCGTATATTTATACAACAATATTAAAATAAATTTGCAATTTAAGTATTCGCGACTGTACCAAAACATAATGTATGTAGAAGTTTAGATGGAAATTTAACATACTTCTACATATTAAACCAGGTCGAAATTATGGTGATTGGAGACGACTATTTCTTGACTATTTTTTGACACCAATTTCAAATGAAAAAACGTAAGCATTCCGCGGTAATCAGGTGAGGATTGTGGCGAGAAAGGCTCACCACGTAATCCTCACCAAGACACCTTTATATCTCTGGAACCTCTTAATGACTATTTTCGAGATTTGGCATAGCGTTACGACTATTTATTGACTATTTTTTGGAATTGAAACCAAGTCGATACTCCCAGCCGTTTGCTTGCACTGAGGTGAGGATTGTGTGGAGACGTTCACCCCACAATCCTCACCAACTTATAGCTATAACTTCGTAATCTTAATGCGACTATTTTTTTAACTTTGGTGACTATTTATGACTATTTCTTGACTATTTTTTGGCGTTTTCAAAATTCAATTTTATGAACTTTTCAAAAGTGAGGATTGTGTGGTGAAGGACACGTACATTAACGTGTACTTTCTCTCTCATTTCTAGGACTAAGTTAATATTTTTTGTGTAAAAAAGGAAAGAAAATAATATAAATAAGATAAATAATACATATTTGTATTAGCGGCATTCATTCAAGTGCGATCCAGCTAATTGAATTAACTTAATTGTTTTATTTCGACTTTCATTAATAAATAAAACATAATGTTGTAGGTTCTTAAAAGACTTAAAGTTATTATTAAAAATGTTCAAGATTGACCCACCTTCACTCTGAGCCTTCACACCAGTTGCAGTGATATTATTATGAGAAAATTTCTAAATACCTAGCAAAAGTCAAAGTGAGAAGCGTCAAAGGGACAAGAGTGTCAAATTATGAAATATCGACTAAGAGTGTAACACAGGTAAAAATAAAGTTCCCGTGGTACTACTAGATCGCTTGGTAGTACTACGGGTTTTTTTTTTACCCGTGGTTCTACTGGTAGTAATACTGGTAGTACCACGGGCAACAAACGGCCCACGCAGCATGCCAGCTGACGTGTCCACTGCCGACGTCCCCGTACTACTGAAGTCACTATGAACGGTGCTCAGGAACGACAGCTCCTCCGGCAGCAGCCAACACTCCTGAAGCGCTATTATATCGCAAGTTGCGCAAAGTTCACGAACGCCCTCAATAGAACGCTTAACACTCCTACAATTGAAGCTGGCAAATCGTAAAAAACAATTATCACTATCAGTCATTGTTGTTGTTTACAGAGCCGACTTTACGCGAGTACTCGTCCTTACGTATTTGACTATAATGCACAAAACGTCTGAATATTATATTTTGCGGCCAGATGTTTTCATCCAAAAATACAGGTATTTTGGATTCAGGTATAAAAAACTTGTACGCATCATAGTCAACCTTTTTTCGTAGACACAATTTTTCCAATTTAACTACCTCGCGGGTTTTTATTTCAATGTGCTGTATAATATCAGTTGTAGGTGAATCTTTGTGCACATTCGTGATAAACATGGGTACTTTCTTATCAGCAGCTTTAAAGCACCCTACTGTGTCTTTAGCAACCCCCGCTTGCCCAGCGTAACGGTACTTTTGCTTCGGTTTACGATGCGTTGCAACGATCCATCCATCATTCTCCTTTCTAGGCAAAACATCATCGCAATGAGTCATTTGTTTACTATCTAAGTTCACTCGTTGCGACTGTGACGTAACACCCACAGCTGTTTGTACGGGCGACGGCGAGCGAGGCCGCGTCATAGAAACGGGTCTCGACACAGGTAACGGTCGCTCTTTCTCAACATACCCTCCGCTTTGAATAAGCGGACTTTGTTTATCGGCAATATGAACCGAGAGTTTTGCGACACTTTCTTGATTTCTCGGACTTTGCACTGCATTTTTGGAGCCCTCCAGACTTCTGTATGACGAGTTACCAAGGGAGATGTCTCCGTTGCCGCCCCCTCGTTTCAAATTCACACACTGTTCTTTCTGTGCATGCTCGATCAGCGATCCAAACTTGAGGTCATACTGAAGATCCATCTTAAGTTTCTCCAATTGATCTACCGTCACACTTGTTGACTTCAATTCTCGCACTTCATCCTTGAGTAAAGTGAGATCCTTTAGCAACTTAGTCACATCCAAGTGATCAAAAGTGATTGGGGGTAGATTGTCAAGGTGCCGCGCGACAAAAATCGGGATCACGTCAGGGTCAGTAGACTTGAACAGGCCAATTATATCGGCTAAGTCACGGTGCTCCTTGCCCTTTTGCTTCCGTTTGATATTCCTTTTATTAGTCGGTACAGACTCAAAAAGTAACGCTTTTGAATTTTTGATTTCATCGTTACTAAAGGCCGAAGAACATATGCGAATTAAGGTATCGTCATCACTCGTCGACAGCTTATTTTGCACGTAACATAGTAGTTCGTCAATAACAATATTACACTGAGGACACTTTACTGTGGCGGACATTTCGCTCGACGCAAAAACCGATCGTAGCAAAAAGCAAGCGACGCGAATGGCTGCGCACTGCCACCGCGACTGAGCCAGATAGCCAATTACGTAAACATTTTTGGTAAATGATTAAAACTAATCTGTTTCATTTTGACAGTTCAACAACATTCATATTCATATTCATTTATTTGCGTTCCACAAGGTAAAACAAGCTTAGAGCTAAGAGCCGTTGTAGACCCTGTCAGGGCACAGCAAAAATTATTTTTAAATAGTCATATATTTTAATAGCTATTACTTACAAATTAAAAATCCAAGTCGTAAAAAACAAAAAATAATGAAAATTTTATTAAATTAAACTGAATAATAACATTGACATAAAAAGTCAATAACAATAATATAAATAATATAATTTTAAATGTTTTTTATATCTTTTTTTTAAGAAATATTAAAAAATGTAAGTAATATGTTTGTAAAATGAAATAAAGGATATAAATCATTCTATTATTAGTAAGTACGCAGCTATTTTCATAAAATACTATTATTACATTTAGATAAAGAACTTTTATTGGTTATTTACGTTGTTGAGCAGATCTTTTTTTCGAAATCGTTAATGTTGTATAAAACGGAGGAGGGGTATGTGTCTCTCTCGTTATTACAAAGCATATTTAACTACTGTGGGCGCACTATGGGTAGTGTTGGTCATTGCGCAATAAAAAAACCGTTTGTACTTCAGATCAAATTGAAATTCACGATCACATTAATCACAATAGCTTTTCACACATTGTAGGTACACGACACAACCATTCGAAATGCGCGACAGTTTCTATACGTGTTCACTGCTTGACCGCCACCCATGAAGTCTGCGTAGGTCCAGCCTGTTCAAGCGATATGTTGTAGACTCTGTTGAGCAGCGCTGGCGTCCCGATTAGTCAACTCAGTAACGTATTTTCGACATATAGATTACCATGGAAGCTTGTTGACAAACACGTTTTTTCTACGTCCTGGTTTATACGCCGTACCGGTAGGAAAACGTGACATGTGCAAAGGGCCTAACAGTACATTTTCAAAAAACCGGAGTCACTCTATTAACCAAACGCTATCATATTTCCAACTTTTATCTTCGACCTAAACAAAATGTTTGCACAATCGATATTTTTTTTGCTCTTTCACAATCTTATTATATAACACATAACATCACGCCAATAATTTCTAAAAAGGGTTAATCAGAGGTGTACCTTAGCATGTACACCCACATTTCGCCAGTTATGTTTAAGTCCCATGTAATAGGGGGCGAGCCTATTGTCATCAATCAGGCACAAATCCAGACTCCGGGCTGCTACTGAGAAATTCCTGGAAGAAAAACCAAATTTTGGTTGATGGTATTGTTTTAAGTCCGCCTGGCTAGCTACCACCATCTTATCTAAATCTGTCGCCATAGCAACAATGTTAACAGCATTGTTGTGTTTAGAGTTAAGATAGCCAGTTCCTCTGTGGTTGAGGAGTCCGAATAAAGCTTCCACCTTCGGTCTGATCATCACTTACCGTCAAGTGAGATGCAGGCCAAGAGCTTCCCCGTCGTGGGTAATAAAAAAGTACACTTTAAGGAATCGAACCCGGGACCTCATGCTCAGCAATAGCGCTGGCAACCACTAGACGAACAAGTCAGTCCTCGTTTATCTTATAAAACTCGAATGAAAACATGGCAGAGGCTTACGGAACCCGTTCTTGTTTGCTTCAATGCTCAATTTTGCTCGAATGAGCGAATACCCCTCTCATTCCATCGCTCTGCGTGTGATAAATAAAGCATCACTCTCGCTACTGAATGTTGAGTAGGTAGTAAATGGAGTGAGAATGTGAATGACATAGATGGCTTCATCAACATCTCTGTGTTTTTCTTTATGCCGTGTCTGGCCTGTGATTTCTCTTCATGTGTTGTGTTTATGGTTCAATTTGATAAGGTGTACAATAATGAGTTTTTTATCTATCTATACAATGTGGAGACTACCATACAACAAAAAATTAAAATACTAGCACTACTTATTCTTAAGACTATTTTGGAACTGTCAAATAAATCCTTACTTCAAAAAAAAAAAAAGAGTTTTTCAAACAAATTAAATGTAATGTATGCCGAATCCACCCTTAGCCTATACATTCTGTTTATCCAACTAAGCCTTGGGTGAATTCTCGGGCATACATTTCAGAATATCCACCTCAGGGTGAATTTTTGGGGTGGATAAACGGAATAGCCCGAGCCGACTTTGGATTTTGCCCAGCTATAATGACTAAACTATTGAATATATTCAATTGAATTTTTGTATACAGAATGGGAACGTCATTATGGACACGCCGTTTAATTTTTTGTAGTATTGTCGTCTCCACCTTGTATAGTTACTCGAGTGTCCTTGGAGTTTCTTGCCCGTTCTTCTCCATATAGGTCTACGTTTTGGAATGGGCAACTAGCTTCAACTTTTTGCCTAACTGATCGACTCTTTGGCAATTCTAAAGTCCGTAAATGGTTTGAGTTTGCTCGTCTATTCCTGCCATAAAAGCAGTAGTGTGGAGCAACAGCATTAATACATGGGGTGTATACCATTATACTACTTTTACATTGATATCGACAACTACTAAATACATCATTTCTTGCTTCCACGTAATGTTGACAATTGAATGCCACTGCTATGCATCATCTAGCCTTAACATAACATAACATAATTTCTCGCCTTCGTTTACCTTCGTTGATTACATCAACGAAGGTTTAGGCAGAGGTATGCCTATCGGTACCCACATTTCACCATTTATGTTTAAGTTTCATGTAATAGTGGGCGAGCCTATTGCCTTCAATCGGGCACAAATCCAGACTCCAGGCTGCTATTCCTGATGGAAAAACCCAAGAACACTTTGCCCTACCGAATCTTTCTTTCCTCGACGGTACTACATAAATTCTCGAGATTCCATTCTACAGACATTTACGTATGAGCACTCCATTAGCCTACTATTCCGTGGTACCAAAAATACCCCACGTACGAAAATGGCTATCTAGTATTTCCTCGCTATTACACGTCGAAAAATTACATGAATTTACTTGGAGGGCTTGGTTGTATTGGCCGTATTTTGCGAATTTATTTCCTGAAAAAAAAGGTAAATTATTTTATTTTGTGTTCTTTTGACATAAAAGACAGCTGTGCTGCTGGGGAGTTTGTTGCGCTACTTCTTCTTCCCAGCTAAAGCACTAGGCAGTGGTGAAGGTTTAGGCGTTTTGGAAGACTGGCTTTTGTAATTTTGACTGTCAAAAAGTGCAGATTTTCAACCTAATTTCAATAAATGACTTTAGATTTTGATATTGTGCGATTTTTTTTTATAATTTTCATACATTATGTTTGCACTGCAATGTAGTATGTACAGTAAATATGCTAGAAGTAACATAAGCTGAGATATAATTTAATTACGTAAAAGAACGAATTTAAGATTCGGTCAAGTACGATTATTACCATATAGGATTTATTTCTATGACATAAAAATATACATACATAGTCCTCCAGACCGAATTTCTCCAATGGCGGCCAAACTCAGTGAAGACTAGCCATCGTGCATCGATGCGGGACATATTATAGTGCACAAGTGTGTGCGCAGACACAGGTGCACTGACTCTTCCCTCACTCTCATAGTCCGATGGGACGGCAATCCAACACGACCGGAGAGAGTTCAGGCGTAGGACCAACGGCTTACTGAGCTTTTCGAGGCACGGGGGTCCGCCATCACACCGCCAACTTCCAAACTCCGGTCTGCTTCTAAGAAATTCTTAATGAAAAAACTCAATAACCCTTTGCTCGACCTGGAAATCGATCCCAGAACCCCACGTTCTACAGTCGCGTTTGCGACCAGGAAACCTACGGTAACTTTATCGATATTTTGTCAAATATTCAAAAAACTCACCCTGTATAAAAAACGAAACTGTCTTCTCTAATAATGGAAACCAAAGCCACTAAAACCCGTATCCGAATGACGATCAATAAGGATTAAAACCCCATGGCCATAAAAACCCTACGGAGATAAATCAAATCGCTCCCTTAGGACGATAACATCCACAAAAAGTACCATTAGCGATAACACACTGAAATTGATTGAACCACGGTACTTGGTGGTATGATAGATGTAGAAGTTCGTTTGTTTGGGAACTGTACAAGACTTTTGCACGACTCTTAATGCGAAGCATTAGAGTGTGCTCTACGATCGAAAAATTTTTTTGCCCCGTTTCTGTAACTGTTTTTATTGTTACACTCCTGCTAGTACACAGAACCTACCTAATTTATATACCATTGTATAGATGATTAAATGGAGATTAATACTGACTTTTTAACAATTGAATTTAATGCAGCAGAAATGGAAAAGCATCAAAATAGTTGAAAAAAAATTCCTGTCCGTCAATTTATGAACCCTGAAAACATTGTAGCTTGCGATAAAATCAATTAATTGAGTCAATTTTAAGCCGTAGAAGGAACCCTATTGAAAATGGCTGTTTTATTCAAAGTAGTTTAATTATAATTAATAAAATACTAAGTAAAATAAAATATCTTTATCTAAATATTTCCAACCTTTGATTGGATGTCCGTAAGTGGCCTAGCAACCGCTAAGTAAATATCTTTGTCAGTCTTTGACATTACGACTTCATGAAAAGTGATAAATTGTTCATTTTTGTTAAAAACTATGTTTTGAATTTCTTTTTCGTTTATGAATGAGTGTTATGTATGAGGCGTGCACTTTTGGATTTTCCAAACTATTTCTTCATCTTTTCGTGTGGTTAATGACTAACTTGGAGTCAGAGTTTTAAAGCCGCCCATGGCCCTCTGACTTGGCATCACATACCGTCGAAAAATGTCTCTCAGGCATGCCGGTTTCCGCACGATGTTTTCCTTCACCGTTTTTGAAGCAAGTGATAATTATACAATATGCACATGAATCCGAAAAGTCAGAGATCGAGACCTATGACTTGGCAGTCTAACGATCACACCACTAGGGTATTACTGAATACTGCTCTAAAATGATATCAAAGTTGGCTCTGTATTAATACATACTCGTAATATACGAACAGAACTTCGTTCCAACCGGACACCTCACGACTTTTTTTACTAAAAAAGTAAATTGTCATAAACTTTCAACAAATAAAATGAAACTATTTGACAATATCCCAACGATTAATAGGGCACCTTTCCTTGTTAAAACACCCTCACACCTGCGACTAACAATCGTGTAAGGTGTCGCATTACGTGCAATGTATCGTCGCACTTAAGGCGTCGCTCCACATGGCCCAAGTGTAAGCTACGCACATGTATGTCTGTTTCAAAAGTATCATATCAAAGTATTAACAAACGCAAAGTTAAATTATTATGCAATCATTCACTAAAGGGAATCAGTAACAAATTCTAGTTATTAGTATTTGCAAGGTTTAAACTTTATATTGCACCAGTTTGTCCGCCAATTGAGCGCCAAGTCCAAAAACTGTGTTTTTCATGTTTTTCCGACTTTCCGTCAGACAAAAAACCTAAATAGACCGAAACAACCGTGGAGGCCAGAGATATTAAAAATACGATAATCCAAACTGAATGTATTTTAGATTTTTACAATAGTTTCCACTTCTATATTATGTTAAACTTTATAATTTATTCATAAATTACCTCTTCATAGATGTAAGAAGCAGTTACAGAACAAGTTTTTTTAGTTATATTTATAATAATTTTATAATATTTTGTAACTGTCTATTGTAAAGAACCGAAAATTTAAGACAACAACTGTGACGTAGCATGACAACTGAAGAAACATGTTGTATTACGTTTAGTCAGATACTGGACAGCTGTCTCGTCACGTGGTTTTTTTGTTTACCTTTATTTAAATAACTAAACATAAGGAGTATAGTCGCTTCCGCGCCTGTGGGACAGGTGCTTTAAACCTCGTATTACCGTCCAATATGGCGTCGCCCTTTCACCTCGTATTACAAACAAACCAGTCCATATAACACAGCCTCTATAGCCAATTTCTCTTTCATTCCATTGTCATTGTTAACAGAAAAAAATCGAGTCAATCCGAGTAACATGATGCTGTGAATTCGTGAAATGTTTTTGATGGATTGTGTGAATAGGGCCGGATACAAAGGAAATTGAGTCGTTTTGGGATGTATGGACAGCATAGCTAAGTGTCCTTGTGACGTTTGTTCATAGGTTAAAAATTGTTAAAAGTTAGTAGTGCGTGTTTTGTGCGTAAATGAAATTGAGTATGAATATTTAAAAGTGATTTTTCTGCACCGTAGCGTCAGTCTCGGAGCTCTTGCTACGAATATTCGTAGCAATTGCTACGAATACTCGTAGACCTTCAAAGAAGCGATGAAGTTTAAGATTTTATGCGTCATTTGATTTGAATTTTAATATGAAACTACATTGATTTGTTTCATCGTCTTATCAACCTCGGAGAAAGAACCTCACAAAGAATAGTCATTATGCAAATTACATAATGATTTAGATCTACCGAAGCACACATAGGTATACTTCACTTACTTCAAAAGAACCCTGCCATGTACCAAACGGCCTAATATAACCTTAATATACTTACTTAGGCCGAATCTCCAGCACTCTACATCCTAAGTATACGAATATAAAATCTCTATCACGTATAGAGAGCAGACGATATCCCGGAGCTACAAATAGAGAGCTAATAGGCCACCGTGGAGTCATTACTAGTGTTGTCACGTGTCCCGGGATTTTGAGAACATTCCGGGATTTTATGACGTGAAGTTTTATTTTTATTTCCCCGGACTTTATTTAGGTAACTGTTTTCGTACCTTTGCTGGAGAATTTCTTAATGAAGTATAATTATTATAATAATAGGGATATTCTGCCTTCCTCGTAACTCTCCTATTACAAAATGGTAATATTTCTAGTGATTGTTCATGCACAACCCCTGCATTATAAATAATGGACCCGTTGTTAGATCATTTAATTCTACACCCTCATTTTTGAGAGTACCAATTAACCTACTTCACCCCACTTAAAAGCCCCTAAATTCACTTAACAGCTGCATAAAATAATCAAAAAGTATCAAACTAAATTGAGTTTATACAACTTACAATCCTACTTACCTCTAAAAGAAATACAGCAGCACATTCATTAGGCACCCAATAAAGAAAAACCCTCATAACAAAATATTTATGGACTCCAATCCCGGATTATTGACCGTTCGATCCCGGGCTTGGCCATCACTAGTCGTTCAGAATACGGCCTCTAACCAATCACATTAGGTACTTTATTGTAACTATAATGGCCTGATATAAGGCCGTAAATGACAATTAGGAGACCACTTTATATCAGCGTAGTTACGATCGATTTTGGTACAGAATATAAGTGAAAAGCGAGTAATTTTTGTTAATAACGTAGGTTGGCAATCAAGCTGACTGACGGTGCATTTATTGGAACGTAATAAGGGCTATAATTCACCGGGACATCATGGCGGCGCAACCAGTCGCCGCTACCAACAAAATGTATACAGCTCTATCGAGAGTTACTCATCTGTCTGGTTGCGCAACCAATTGGACGCAACCAGCTTGGATACGTGCACATAATGTGGCCACGCTGGTCGCGCCACCACTAATTACTATAGCACTGTATGGTGTCTCACTCACTCAACCGCCAGTCCGGCCGCCAGTGACGCCCCCACCTCATTGGATCTCTCTTTTCCATCGTACATACAGCAGTAGTGCTATCTCTTCGAGGTCTATTTTGATACTGTATCAGTGTGGTGTGTCTAGTTTGGTAGCTTACGGACACCACGGTGGCGCGACTGGTTGCGCCGCCATGGTGTCCCGGTGAAATTAATATAGCCCTAAAGTTCAGCACACACTTAGGCTGGTTTCAAAGCTGTCCGGGAGACGAGTACGGGCCGCCCGTACGGGACGGAGACACACGTGAGGCGCTAGAACATTGTTTCACAGCAACGCGGATTAGTCCGTATGCGACCCGCTCCGGTTAGAGCCGTACAACGTATCGTACTACTCCCCCGTTTCAGACCACTGCGGGTGCTACCCGTACGGGTCTCCTGTAGAGCTGTGAAACCAGCCTTAGGCGAATCCCGCGTGAGATGCGGGATGCGACCACGTGCGTCGATTGTTTTAATTATTCAAAAGTCCCGCGAATTTTGGCAACGGTTTGAACACTTCTATACAAGTTAGTTGACACACTCGGCGCAAGCGGATTATGCATATCGCGTGAGATTCGCTTAACTTTGCTTAATCGCCAACCCTCGGTGAAAAATCGTGGTCAATCCGTGTATCAACGTATCTTTGCATATAAGGAACGGCTTTCTATCTTTATCTTGTAGATAAATATTCAAGCTGAAGTTAGTACTTTGTAGTTGTATTATTTCACTTTGAGAAAAAAATTACTGTGAATTAGTTGACCTTGATGCCAAATCGCTCGTCTCTCGCACTTGAAACCCTACCCAGGTCACTCGATGCTTTCGGAGTCCATGTTTGTTCATCTCTCAACGATCGTAACTCACTACCATGCGGGCCACTTGTTTATTTCATCGCTACAAGTATGGTAGTCATTATGAATGAGTGAACGTAATTCCTGATATTGATTAAAGCCTGATTTTTGAGTACATATTTTGTGACTTACGGTTCGAGTTGTAATAGAAAATTGAGCCATAGTTATGGCCATAAATTGTTAATAATTGCTGTTAATTGCTTACTCGTGGTGATTGTTAATACTGATTTAAAGCTGATGTTATAACTTAGGGCTGATTTCACCAATGAAACTGAACGCGATCAGCATTTCTAAAACGCGTTCAAGAGCTGTCAGTGTCAACATTGTTGTGGAATATACGTACGTATACTGACAGCTCTTGAACGCGTTTAGGTGCTGATCGCGTTCAGTTTCATTGGTGAAGTTTTTTCATCAAAGCGCGGAACATAATTTTTACCGAACAAAAAAAAAATCATTAGGCACGTAAGTAATTAGTAAAGTGACCTTAGCATCAAATCGCTCGTCTCTCACACTTGGACCCCGTCCCTCGATCGTCACTTAATGCTCTCGAAGTCCATGTTTGTTCATCTCTCAGCGATCGCAGGTCACTACCATGCAGGCGACTTGTTTATATCATCTATACAATTATAGTAGTGAATGAAATTCCTGATATTGATTCTTTAGGTACATAAGTAATTTAATAAAGTGACCTTTGCATGTAATCGCTCGTCTCTCTCACTTTAACCCCTACCCAGGTAAACTACCTACTCCATGCTCTCAGAGTCCATGTTTGTTCATCTCACAGCGCTCGCATGCAAGCCACTTGTTTATTTCATCGATAGGTATGGTTGTCATTGTGTATGTAGTACGTAATTACTGATATTGATCGGAATCTGATTTCTGAAAGCATATTGGATTGAATCTGTTTTCAAATGTCATGTCAAGTAATATGATTGTTATTGACAGCTAATTAGCAGATCTGAGATTTAAGCTGTGGTCACACAGGGGCGAATCCTGTGCGGGACGTATGTAAACGCACGAACGAACCCGATCCTTCAAGAGCATAGCCATAGGGAAATTATTGGCTGAGCTAATTGACAGCCTTCGTCAATTTTTCGCGTTATAGCCATTTTTATACTATCGTCAAAGTATGACGGCTGTGATTTGAATATTCAAGCATTTAAAGTTAGTAGTCACTTTGAATAAACACTTAATTTCCCTGAATTTACCGAAGTTTTTGAAGTGAAAATTTCTTTAGCGGAGTTGTGCACTTTTTTTGGGATAGGTAAAACATGTTATACTCGCGTCAGGACACGTGACCGTAAGATCCCTAGTTGCCTAGCAACCGACAAAGTAAATATCAAAATAAATAGTCTTTGATATTACGTAAAGATATTAGCGAGGTAAGAAATTTTACCCATATTGATGGGTAAAAAAAGGCAGTCAAAACATACTTCATGAAAAGTGTTTAAATAAATTGTTTATTTTTGTTTGAATATATCTTGAAAATAAATAAATATATTATACTACTACTCTAATGACTATTGTATTTAACCACATAAATTATAGTACTTTTATACTGATAAATAAAAAATGTGCGAAATTATTCCATAACCATTCCAAAATATTCAAAAATGCACAACGTTAATGTTCAAGTTTTCACTTCTGCCGGCAATCCCGAAGTGCCACCCGTTGTGTTTTTTTTTACGTTATTTTGCTATAGAATAGTAGTAATAAAAAAATATTATAACACTTCTTTTTTCGTACAGTCATGTAAAAACTAACGTAAGTTCAGAAACCCACACCACAAACAAACCAATCGTTCGGATAATGAATTAAACCCTAAAACGGACCTCGTTCAGTCGTGCGGACGGACCAGTATAGACATGCGGGCGGTTAACCCTTATCAATGTGTTGTGTAGTGAAGACCGCACTGATTAACTTGTGGGATTTCAGTCTTCGGCCGTGGTCACTTTGCATGCGTTTTCGTACGAAATTTAGTCGTGCATGCGCGTACGTAAACGCATGAACGTTCCCGCGATTCCTGAGTTACATGACGCAAGTTGCATCGCTCGAGGCGCAGAGCCTTAAGGCTGCGTCCTATTTAAAAGCAATCGCCGCGCGAATATGCGATCGGTCACTTTTATGGTATGTCACTTTTTGGTCGGAAAACCAGAAAGCGCCCTCTGTCGGTGCGACCAGGCGTTCAGCCATTCGAAACAAAATTAAGAGTTAGAACTCGTGCAGGCTAGCGCGACTTGTAATTGTTCTACCGTGAAGTTTTCTTAGAAATTGTTTTGTTAGAGTCGCGTCACGCCAGTCTGTACGAGGCTTTAGGTATCTATATAACTAACTTAAAAACAAAACAAACATCAAAACATCGTGAGGAAACGTGCATGAGCGATATTTCTCTACAGCTCGTGAACCCAAGTCAGAAACCCATGGGCGGCTTTAAAACTCTGACACCAGGTCACTAACCACACGAAAAGAAGTTACTAACTCAAAAATATTTTGCTAAAACGTACGAGTAGCCATTCGATCAGCTCTTAACCCATTTAGCGCAATCCCCCTTTGAACGACAAATTGTTAAATTCGTTCATTCATTCCCCTTCACTCCCAAGGCAATATTAAATAAATCGGACTGGCAGTTAAAAAGAACAATGTTTTAATTTTTATGAGCACCAATTAGTAATGTTGACTTCGTCCGAAATCGGACGATATCGTCCGATTTATCGCCGGGGGACCGTAATTGGAATAACAATTAGGGAGATAAAGAAAATTGTGATAATATCCGAACATTTTGGTGGATACTAGCAATTTATTATCGTGTTTTTTATTGCTGGTGAATTAAGTTTTATACAAACCTACATATTTTTTAGGGGAATATATAAACGGACTTTAAAAATAATGTTTAAAATAGTTTGGAAATTCCAAAAGTGCCCGCCTCATAACACACATTCATAAACGAAAAAGAAATACAAAATTTATAGTAGTTATAGTATAGTTTCAAACAAAAATTAACAATTTATCACTTTTCATGAAGTATGTTTTGACTGCTGTTTTACCCATCAATATGGGTAAATTTCTTACCTCGCAATCCTTACGTAAACGTTGTGGGTTGCTAGGCAACACGTTAAGTCAAGGTTGGAAATATTTAGATAAAGATATTATATTTTAGTTAGTATTTTATTAATTATAATTAAACTACTTTGAATAAAAGAGCCATTTTCAATAGGGTTCCTTCTATGGCCAAAACAAATGTATAAAAAAAATTTACTCAATTAATTGATTTTATCGCAAGCTACAATGTTTTCAAGTTTCATAAATTGACGGACAGGATTTTTTTTTCAACTATTTTGATGTTTTTTTCATTTCTGCTGCATTAAATCAATTGGTAAAAAGTACAGTATTAATCTCCATTTAATCATCTATACAATGGTATACAATGAGGTTAATGGTATATAAATTAAGTAGGCTCTGTGTACTAGCAGGAGTGTAACAATAAAAACAGTTGCAGAAATGGGGCAAAAAATATTTTTCGATCGTAGAGCACACTCTAATGCTTCGCGTTAAGAGTCGTGCAATATTTAGCTAATGGCTAATGTTTAGCACAGTTTAAAATATTCAGCTTTAAAATTAATTGAATGAACTATAAAAATATACTTTGTCGTAGGATTGTCTAATTATCCAGTTGCAGGCAGATTATAATTATGATTCGTCATTTTGAACTGGGTGATAATATGTACGTTAGGTTACGTTAGAACTGTGACCAACCGCGTGTGAGCCGAGCGAGTGAAGCGAGCGGTGTCCCGGCCGGCGAGCGCTACTTCCAAGTTGTAAGAAAACCCGCATTGGATATTTAAGAAACGCTTTGAAAACTATTGCTATTTGTATAAGTCCTCTAGATACCTGAAAAGATTCCTTATTTTGTATTAATAAATTTCACATAATACCAAAAATAAGGATAGAACAATTATATGAAACTGAACATAGAATTGCTTTAATCCCGGATCCAGTCAAGATCCCTAGGGATAAATAAAACCATTTTGTTGCCGCAGATGGAACCGAAATCATAAAATAGTTTCCAACGCATCTGTCCGAAATTTTAGTTATTTTGTAGTAGTTTTAGATATTTACAGTGGATCGTATAATGCCATTTTCATTTCAGTTTTAAAATGATACATGAAACTTGTTGTATTTTTGCAGTACCTACACAATTTTCTCTATAATATATTTGAGATTTAAAAAAAAAATAAGTTTATTGACGTAAAATTCCTTTGTACATACAATACATTTTTTATCGGTACATTGAATTTTGGAAAAAAAGGCTCCACAAATAGTGAAAAATCCTGCCTCCTAAACTAGGGGAACCCTGTGACCTAGGAGTCAGTAACAAGTGGTCACACTCACAAGTGGAGTGGGATTAACAATTAAATTACTGATATTATGTGCAATTAATTTGTATTTTTATTTCTGAACTCCTTGTTGGTCTAGTGGTCGTAAGCACTACTGCAGAGCATGAGGTCCTGGGTTCGATTACCAGGCCGGGCAGTAAAATTGGGTTTTGCCATTAGGAATATCTCAGTAGCACCCCGGAGTCTGGATTTTTGCCCGGTTTATGGCAATAGACTCGTCCCTATTACATGGGACTTAAATATAACTGGCGCAATGTAGGTGTACCTACAATGGCTACACCTCTGCCTAACCCTTCGGAGAAATAAGGCGTGAATGTTATGTTACGCAAATTTTTAGTTTTTATCGCTGTGATTACAGCTGACTTCTGTATCTTTCTTTTTTTGCTAATTAAATAAAAATTGCAACATAATAATGTACCTACTGGATACACGACTAAAGTACTAATACACACCACAAAACAACGGATTCCCAGTCGACGCAATTAGCTCGGAAAATAAATCACCCGTGCTTAAGTGCTCGATTGTTGATTAAGAGCTTTAAATCCATTTAATTGGCGATCCCTGCTGATCTGTTGTTCGCTAGTAGAACTATTTACCCCTGTAATGGGTACACGAGATTTATTGTGGAATGTCTTGCTGTGTTATGTGGCCCTGGTACTTTTGTTTTGTGGTGTGGTTAGTTTTGAGCGGTGAAATGAAAATCATTTAAAGCCGTTGTAGGGTATTTAAAGGGACTTGGATCACCGAATCGTCTAATTGGAGTGGTGATTATGATATATATTTTTCTTAACCACTGAATAGGCTTGCGTCAGGCCAGAAGGGCGAGACTGCATCATTAAGATAGCTCACAGTACACGAGATTTATTATGAAGAAATGTCTTGCTTGGTATGTGGCCCTGGTACTTCTGTTTTGATATGTGGTTAGGTTTGTGCGGTTATGAGCTAATTATGGGCACTTGGTAACCTGTATGTAGGGTGTTGTTATAGGGACTTGGATCACCAAACTGTCTGGCAATTTTAACCATAATCACTAAAACGGCTTTGGTCATTTCAGAAGGCTGACATTGCCTCAATAAGATTGCCAACAGTCCTAGAACAGACTTTTGAAAATAGCATCACCATTCCCTCTGTCAAGTCTGGTGATTTTAGGATTATTCCGTTGCGATTTTTCTTTTAGTAAGTGCAGCAGCAGCTTCTTCTAAATAAGCAAATTGTTTACCAAGTTTGGTGATTACATTTATTGTCTATGGCCACATTTATGATTTGGATTACATTTATTTCGGGGAGCCAATCACAACAACTCATACGAGATTTGACAACAAAACTGGTCAGACTTTCAGAAACCAATTACTAGACACGCTAAGGTCCCATCCAATTAGGGTCACAGACTAGAAAAGTTTTGAACAACTAATTGATCGATCCGCCAGTAGTGCAAACTGTAGTAGGGAGCTGTGTGTACACTGTTGCCTGGCCGACAATTTGTGACGACGTTCTGCACTGGTGCTGTGGGAATAAGATTTGAATGGAGACGGTCTTTATTTTAAAAGTTTTTGAAGTGATAACTTTTTATTCCTCTCACGGCTTCTTTTTCTCTCGCGCATACGGCAGCAGTCCCCCGCCGCGTTATCAGTTCCGTCGAGCGTCCCGAGACGCACACGTTTTTAAGCTATTGCATAGCTTCTATCGCGGGCCTTGAGCGTGGAGACCGAATCCAGAAAATAACCTAACATAACACCCCTATATCTTTAGTTCAGCAACTCGCCTCTAGGTGGCATTGGTTGTATTATAATTGCATAAGTATGCAATAGCTTTACCGCGGCAGTCTCCGAGTGCCACACGTCTTTTTTTTGTTTTATAGTCGGTGTTCATCGTAAGTCCTCATAAACACGAGCGGCAATTGTGTGCCTCTCGTATATATAAGCACTTAGAAAATGTGAATTATTCGTTAACGTACAACATCTAGAGCAAAAATATTTGAATCAATCCATACTTCTTTCTTTTTTGTGTAGTTAGTGACTAATCTGGTGTCAGAGTTTTAAAACCACCCATGCCGCCGAGAAATATCTCTCAGGCCTTTCGTTGTTTTCCTTCACCGTTTTGAGAACAGAGGGCCTAGTGCGAGTTTCATTTAACCTTCTCGATCATACGCATCGAGCGCGTTCGGCATTCCGATTGGCCCTTCACCGCAGAACGCCGGCTGGCTGCCAATCGGAGCGCCAAACGCGGTCGATGCGCTTGATCGAGATAGTAAAATGAAACTCACACTAAGCCCTCAGTGGTGATGAAATTATTTACTCAAAGTAAAGCGCCTGCCTGGCTTCGAAACCATGACCTACAACTCTTAAATCGGGGCTGTTACCACTGCGCCACCACTGTTCTGTAGTCATCAGTATTTATTACAACACCAAAGTTCACTAAGACTCAATTTCACCATACTCTGTTAGATATAACAGACTGTTAACACACATGTCAACTGCTGTGATTGGCTGTTGTCATGTCAGTGAGCCAATCAAAGCAGTAACCTGAGTTTAATGATCTGTTAGCTAATTTTTGTGTTTAGTGAAATTGGGTCTTAATCCTCTAAAATAATCCATAAGCCCCCTGCACTAGAAATTATCGTCAACTATTTCAGTCACACCACACATTATATTCAAGTAACTCATCAATAAACATTTTGCTTCCATCTTGTATTTCATGCCCTCTAGTAATTATACGGTACAAACAACTCCAGATTCCTCCTAGCACAATATTCGGAATCTATAAATATTTTAAAACAAAGTCGCATTTCGTGTCGTTTCGTGCCGTGACTGCGTTGTACTTCTAAACTTTGCAACGGCTTTTGATGCTGTTTTCACCATCATTTTACAGAATTTATTCCGGAAGGTTTAGATGTAAAAAAAATTACACAATATGTAAAAAAAACGCTGTCCGATCGAAGGGGCACATAGGTACTGCAATACATTACCAAAAAGTCATAAAAAAATCGTATTATTAATAAAAATAAAAAAGTTATAGCTGAAATACAATAGACGATGTATATTTAGTAACTTAATCCGCTTAACTGTTCTTAAAGAGTTAGAGACGGGCGGTTGTAGCTCACTTTGCGTTCGGCTCGTGTAGTGACAACACTTCCGTGTCCGAGTTCGCAACAGGTCAATCGTCGTCCTGAGGATGCCTCGTTGAGAGGCGAAACACGTGTCGATTTCTTACAGGGTTCTCTAACTCTTTAAGAACAGTTAAGCGGATTAAGTTACTAAATATACATCGTCTATTGTATTTTATAATGGATTTCCGCAAAGTCACGCCTGAGTCAATTAACTATGTTATAGCTGAAATTACCCCAAATCTATTAACAATTTGGAAATTTTCCTTTCCCTTGGCAAGACTGGTGGTCAGACTTTCGGGGTTCTGATTGCCCCGTAACGACTGTCAAAGATCTACGAATGAAAGCCGGGACCAACGGCTTAACGTGCTTTCCGAGGCATGGAGGAGTCTTGGTATGTAAAGATGGTCACCCATCCACAGACCACCCATGCAGCTGTTATTACTTAGCCTCAAGCCCTTCCCAATGTATTCAAACAACTTCAACAATATTTATTTATTTATTTATTTATATAAGTATACTTTATTGTACACCAGAAAATACATAGCAACAACAAAAATAAATATAACACTACAAAACATACAATGGGCGGCCTTATCGCTTTCTGCGATCTCTTCCAGGCAACCTTGGATGGACAGTGATTACGTGGACATAAAAATGGGGTTGTCATTGGTGCAAAATACTAATTATATAGATAAAATATACTATAATAGACACGCAGAGATATATATATATATATTATATATATATGCTATATAATAGATACATAAATACATACATACATACTTAATAAATATATAAGAATATTTATATAAGCAACGAAAATAAATAAAGACTACAGTTTATTACAACTACGAGAACAAGATCACAACAACAAGTAATGTTCCTTCACGAGCCTCTTAAATACAGGTAACGACTGCGCGCGTTTTATTTGAACCGGCAATGCATTCCACAAACGAGCGGCCTGGACAGAAAAGGATTTGTCGAAGAAAGTTGTGGAATGCATTGGCATTTTAAGCTTCAGGTTATCTGATGACCTCAAAAACTTAGTGTGGGAGTCGCAAAGATACTGGAAACGTTTCTTAAGATAGACAGGGGAGAAAGGGGAAAAGAGCACGTTATACAAGAGGGAAAGAATATGAGCATTCCGGCGAAGGCGAATTGGTAACCACTTGAGCTTCACACGAAATTCGGAAACATGGTCATATTTGCGTAAACCAAATATGAACCTTATACAAACATTTTGAAGCCGCTCAAGTTTATCGAGTTGGTCTTGAGTAAGGTCAAGATAGCTGGCATCAGCATAATCAAGGATGGGTAGAAGAAGTGATTGTGTAAGCGCAATCTTGGTGGCAGTCGCGCAGAAAATTACGCAGTCTCCTCAGAGATGCAGCGGATGCAAATAGCTTGCGGCTAACTTCCTGTAGCTGGGCAGTCCAAGAGTAGTTCTTGTCAATGAATATCCCCAAGTTTTTAACTTTTTCGCTGAAAGGAATAACAGAGTTGTCAAAAGAAACTTGGGGAAGAGTTGCCCAGTCAATCTTTGAGACCGTCCTAGAACTGCCAACCACAACAACCTGCGTCTTTATGGGGTTGACCATAAGCCCATATCTCTTGCTCCAGTCGCATATACGAGCCAGATCGCGATTAATCATCAAGATAGCCTCGGACAAATTTCCAAGTGGAGCTCGCGAGTAAATTTGTAAATCATCTGCATAAAGATGGTAGGAAGAAATTAGTTCGTCGGAGATTGAGTTAATAAACATTGCGAAAAGTAAAGGGGATAGAACGCCACCCTGTGGTACACCGGCAGAAGTATTACTCCAGGAAGACAAGGTCTCTCCGATGCAAATACGTTGCCGGCGACCGAACAGGTAACTACGAAAGCAGTCAATTACCGATGGAGATATATTAAGAGAGCATAGAATGCCAAGCAAAACATCAAAATCAACAGTATTAAATGCATTACTGAAATCAAGCAAAGCTAAGACCGTTAGATTACCGCTTTCCATGGCAGACCTTATATCATCCGTAATATTCAGAAGCGCTGTGGTGGTGCTATGACCTGGACGGAAGCCGGACTGGAAAGAGTTGAGGAGATTATTTTTGGAGAGGAAAATGCTTAATTGATCGTGGATTAACCGTTCAATTACTTTGGATAGGAATGGTAAGACGGATATTGGACGATATTCAGAAAACGATGAGGGATTACACTTTTTAGGCAATGGAATTATTTGGGCATCTTTCCATGAACATGGAAAGACACCACTGGATGCAGAAAAATTGAGGATATGACAAATGACGGGAAGGATTACATCCAGCACAGGGACTAACATATTACGGCTGATACAGTCACTTCCTACTGCATTGGAAGCAATCGATAGTATGCTCTTCTTAACATCACATGCGGAAAATCGACCAAAAACAAATGGAGAATAACTGGGAGTCGGAAGTGAAGAAAGATAATTCAGTGTATAAAATTTTAATGTCCTATCAAAATCGGACGAAGCAGTAAAATGATTATTCAGTGCATCAATGTCTAAATCTTTTGGGATTGTCTCTTGTTGGGCTTTACCGACCCCCAGTGACCTAAGAAATTTCCAAACTTTGTATGCGTCCCCATTTTGGACAGAAGTATGCGATTAGCATTCCTACACACCTTATTGCAGTGAATACGTATTGAGACATATCTCTCCCTGTTAGTGTCATTAGGCCTACGCTTAAACTTAGACTTTGCCGTCACTTTTTTGTGCATTATTTTTTTAATGTCATCTGTGAGCCACGGCGCCGGCAAATGTCTAACCCTAACTGCTCGAACAGGAGCGTGATGATCATAAAGAATTTTGTATGAAAGATAGATCAGGTCATGGTAGGAAAAGGCATCGGCTGAGCATTGACCATGCTTAGCGACGCGATCAGAAGAGGAAACAAAAATCAAGTCAAGAAGTGAAGGAGTACAGTTAGGAAAATGGTGAGTGGCACTCAGCGGAAGAATGGAAAGATTACTGGAAACCGAAATATTTGTCAGAGAAGAAGAGCGATGGTCTTTTTTCAGAAGACAAGTATTGAAGTCACCCATGATTATACTATGACTGTAAGAATGGATCAGAGTTTCTAATAAATTTTCAAAAGATGAAAAGAAATTAACGCGTAAAGAGGGACAATAGTAGACGCCAAGAAGTAATTTTGAATGGTGTAGTTCGACTTCAATAAAGAGATGTTCACTGGCATTTGATGGCGGTGGCTGCGCTGACACATTAACAACAGAAAAGGGAATGTGTGCACGGAGATATATGGCAACACCGCCACCACCACCAACCGACCGGTCATTTCTTATAAGCTGGAAGCCAGGAAGAGAGTAACTAGTTGAAGGGAGACAAGGTTTAAGCCATGACTCGGAAATAAGAATAGCATGTAAGTTTTTACAGTCAAAGCTTGCCAGCATATCGTGGAAATGAGCCGGAATGCTCTGAGCGTTAATATGTATAACATTAAAATTCTTGGGAATATCAGAAAACTGCGCTGTAAGACTGTCTGCAAGGGAAGGAACACTCACGAAACTGTCGTCGTTGCTTGTTAAAGAGAAAAAGCTATTACTATCGCTGTTTTCATCGATAGACATAAATATATAGATATACAAATAAATACTTAAACAAAATAAAAAAATAAAAAAACCTAAATATCAAATATTATAAATAAACTAAAGGTTTAACCAAATAACTAGTCCACCTGCCGGTTGCGTTATTAAACTATCATACAAGAATTAAAAGTATAATTAAGTAGTAAGTAATATTCTAGTCTTTTAGATTAAAATTCCGTTGTATCTAAGCCAGCTTATAAACTACACAAACATAATTATGTCCCAAATAAATGTCTGTTCAAAATACATTAAAGATGAAGTCTTAAAAAAATATAATCGTATAGTCGTGTCCATTGCTGTCTCTGTTCCATACAATTCTCGAGAGTGTTTGCGATTCATTGTGCCAACAGTCAAAAACCTCACGGTTGTTGGTCACCAATGTTTTAGCAAATAGAAGAAACAACCGGAAAATATTCCCTTGGTGATATTGACAAATATCCGTTGTTAGCCGTAGAAAATAGACGATGGCAGATAAAGATGTAGGTAGCTAGAAACTTGTCGCGTACTATTGACCAACTCAATAACTCTATCCCTACAGTTTCATACTTTTTATTTTGTCGTGTATGTCGTATAATGTTTCTTTTTCAAGGTACACACATTTGAATACACTTGCGAATTTACCGGTGTTTTAAAACATATAACGGTATATAACGGTATTTTGGAATAAATCATTGCAGTTTTCTCTGAGTTAATTTTTTCGGTTTTGTACTTGTTGGGTAATAATTTTATACCTGTGTGTTCATTTTCCGAATAGTCCAACTCACCTAGAACCCACAGACGTGCCACGCCGTTGGGTCACGAATGAACTGTACACGTGTCTGAACCTTTAGCACTAATAATATAGTTCTAAAGCTTCGGCACGTGTATAGTTCAAGTTTCTATAATATTGTTTGAACATTGAAATGAAATAAAATGATAATTATATCTGGAAGTCATTTTAAAGGTCGATTAGGTCAAACCTTTAAAACTAGTTTGCGCTGGCATTTCCTAGCTGACTAATCCCTAAGAATAAATGCAGAAACAAACTCAGAGGTCAAACTCTCTTTTAACCCGTTGGTCCCGGCTGTAATTCGTGGATCTTTGACAGTCGTTACGGGTCGTCAGAAGCCCGAAAGTCTGACAACCAGTCTCACCAAGGGGTATCGTGTTACCCAGTAACAGGGTTGTGGAGGTCAGATAGGCAACCGCTCCATGTAAAATACTGGTATTCAGCTGCTTCCGGTTAGACTGGAAGCCAACCTCAACATAGTTGGGAAAAGGCTAGGCAGAGTGATTGACATTATATTATTAAGATCAGTGAGTCAACAATGCAGGTAAGAACCTTTTGAAGAAAGAGCCATTGCAGCTTTGAATTGACCAGTTCCGACAGACGGCAAGCATTATATCAGCCATCGTGCAGCTCGACCTTATTTTAGAGAACCTAACAACCCGTCACACGACGCTACCAGATCAGCAGGATATTTGCATAGACAACATAAAAGTATTCAAAACCGCCAGAATGTTACGTATTTTATCTAGCCTACAAAGTACTCACATTCAGTCGTTTTCTCTTTAAATTGAGAATACATTAACAACTATAATTTCTCAGTAAAAAACGTGAACATCGAACACAGAACGTTTGGTTCAAACGTGTGGACGTAAATTAGAACGAACACAAACATCATACGAACACAGTTCGCGGGCAATCGCCCCGCTCTCTTTAGTAGCCATGGATTCAAAAATGGATCGCCACGAACATTTTTGACGAACACAGTGTTTGATTTTTGTGTTGACCATGTTCTTGTTCGTTCGTGCGTACACGTCTTAAGATATCACTGTAGAAGAAAGTATGAATGTCAGAGCTAAACACAACAGACTCGGAAAGTTCCAGCTCCCAGCTGTTATTTCAAGGAATATTAAAACAGCGGCGTTTTCCGTGCCTCAGTTATTTCTAAGTTAGCAAAAAAAACTAAGAAATAAATGAAGTGGAGAAGATTGTTTGAACTAGCAGCAAGACAGAATAAATTAGTTATAGGAAGAATTCATTTCCTGATAAATCGTAGTCTGTTAATTATTACATATTTTCGAAAGAAACCTCTGATTCTATGCTCTTTGTTATAAGAAACTTATGACGAATGAACTTATAATTTGGAACTACAATGACGCACTAGGCTTTGTAGATTCACAGATAATTCGATATATTGACCGTTTTCTATTTTTTTTACCGACTTTCAAAAAGGAGGAGGTTCTATGTTCGCAGCGTCTGTGTTTTTTTTTTTAAAGTATGTCCATCGATTTCTCCATCAATATTAAGGACCGATTTTGTTTGAAAGGGTATGCTCTCGAAGAGGTCCCATAAAAAATTGATAGTTTTTGAGTTAGCGTCAATCATACGTATTTTGCCCACTAGTCTATGTGGATATATGATGCTAACTTTCTGTCACTGTTATTTGTTTAGTAGGTTTAGGTATTCGAATTTGTGTGGGGTAGATAACACAACTAAAAAATTAAAACTTTTTACAAAAAAAAAAAAACAACGGACTTCCAAATCGCCAATAAGTCAATAAAACACTAGACTACAAAGTGAAAAATAATTTTTATTTCGGAAGTCGGTGGCAAAAAACGAAAATTGAAAAAACCAAGGACTCCGATTTTTGAAATTAAAGTAATTTTTTACTTTGTAGTGTTTTTTTTTTGGAAGCCGGTTATTTTATTTTTTAAGCTTTTTAATTTTTTTTTCTACGGGAACTTTTGGAGCCTGTATTTTAATAATAAAGTAATAAGAATAATACCAGCATATTATTGTCCCACTCCTGGGCAAAGCCCTATTCTCATGTAGAGAAGACACGAGCATAGATCACCACGCTTGCTTAATATAATACCAACCCAGTTGGTATTTTTTTAAATTATTGAAAACTAATTTTAAAATTATTTTGTTACAGTTCAACTTCGTGGGCAAGCTGCTAGGTCCTAAAGGCAACTCGTTGAAGAGGTTACAAGAAGACACCATGTGCAAGATGGCAGTACTAGGACGGGGATCTATGAAAGATCGGCAGAAGGTAAAGCAACTACAAACACAAAGGCTACACACAACGACACAGCAACAACAAACAACAACAAAGGCTACAACTACAAAGGCTTATTCAATTACAAAGCATCCGCTTTATTGATTTGATAAGACAGAAAACCAAAGCTCAGATTTGTCTTAATCTGAACATGTAAACAAACACGAGATTTAGGAAAATTTACTGCCTACACATAAGATTCAGTTTGCACTACAACTTCATTATTTTGTATGACTTTTTCAACAATACTAGTCAGTCTAAAATCAACTTTATTTACTCTAGCATTAATTAGATTTTTGCCTAAGTGGAAAAGTTTGGCTAATAAATTGCAAATGCAGATTACTTCTTCTTCTCTCGATTCGGCAAGAACAAATCATACCTGATAGTAAATTCCACTCATCTCAATGTTTTATATTGAAAGCCTCTACAACTCTAGCTAAAAAGCCACCTTCCTATACATACCCATACGAATTTTTATTCTCTTATACTCCATATAAAATAAGATAAGACATTTAAACAAATCTTTTTTACACGTTCAACCGATTCTGACTGCTATACGGATGGCATTTGAAGCAAAGAAGTAGTAACAATACCAATACCAACTGTTTACTGCAGCTGCCATTGTCATGTCACGAACGCCATAGAAGTCAAAATCGATTGAACGGACTGTAAAAAAAGGTTTTAGCTAAATGTCTAATTTTATTTCAAATGGAATATAGGTGTTGAATGAAAACTAAGAATATCTTTTAAATCAAATAGTTATATAGACTTTACGCCCCCAAAACTGGAGCAATTTCTAATAGTTTTCATCTTTTTTAGTTCAGTTTATAACCTTATATCTAGTGAGATATAAGGTTATAAACTGAACTAAAAAAGATGGAAAAAAATAGAGCAGTTAATGAACTACTCTATTTGTTTAACAAAAACACCAACAACAAAGTTATCACAATTTCTTTTCGCCCAGGAGGAAGAACTGCGCGTATCAGGGGACCCGAAGTTCGCGCATCTATCAGACGAGTTGCACGTCGAGATCAGCGCGTTCGCCACGCCAGCTGAGGCGCATGCCAGGATCGCGTACGCGCTGGCTGAGCTGAGGAGATTCTTAGTACCGGTAAGTTTACAAATTCAAATGACATGGCTAAATGGAAGTATGGGCGACTCCCTTAGCAATGTATAAACATTGTACCTATTCATATGTAATGCTGAATAGCTGAATATTAGTATTGCGTATGAAAAAACTTTCAGGAACTTTTTATATCGTTACAATCCTGAAAATAAAATCGTAGAAACTCCTACGTCAAAAGGCATACAAACTTGCACAAGAAAAAGATTTTGCTATGAACTGTAGCTAGGCGTTGGTTAACAACCTTCAACAAATAGGTTAAAAAAAGATTATGTTGGGAAAATCACCCAACGCATATAATTATACGCACTGACAGGCCAGGCGCACTCCGTATTTTAGGTATGAAGCTACAAGTACGCGGCTGGCTCGACTCGTCAGGTCAATTCAGGTGGCGTAACGTAGTCAGAAAATAAAAGAGTTACGCGATTGTAAGAACCGCAACTTCTATGTGAATATAACTTTATGTAATTAGCACTGTGCTACCTGAACTGCACTTTATTGTGTCGTAGCAAGAGGCGCTTTTGGTGAGCAGTGGTGGCCCAGTGGTAACGGCCCCGACTTACAAGGTCATGGGTTCGAAACCGAAACATGATGAACCCAGTCAGGCGCTTTACTTTGTGTAAAATAATTTTAGCACCACTGCTCACAAAACGGTGAAGGAAAACATCGTGAGGAAACCGGCATGTCCTAAGTGCATCTATGCATGTCCTAGAACCAAAAATTCGAAGACATGTGACATCCACCAACCCGCACCGAGTGGTGGATTACGGCCCTCTCCCTCTCACAGAGAGAAGGCCTGTGTCCCAGCAGTGGGAACATTAATAGGCTGATTATGTTATGTTATGTATGTTAAGAGTCGCTTTTTATTTAAATGATTTTGCCGAGTGAATCATCTGTACTAATCTGTGCCGGTACATAAACAGAATGCTATTGCAGAAATAAAATAACAAAATGTAGGTACATTAATTATTTAATATGGAGCAAAGCAGTACTAGGGTTTGTGAGACACATATCTATCACATATATGTGTCTCACAAACCCTAGTACTGCGGGGAATATAAAAATTATGTTTTTCAACAAATATCTTTTTTATAAATCCTGGGATTACATGTAACAGTTATTCAAAGACACAACCATTAAACATACTCGTACAGTGTGTTGAGGTGTTTGCAGCCCGCTTATAATTTATTTCAAGTTCTAGTAGGTAAAGGTCTAGATGCTGCTTCAAGTTCAGGTCTTGATTCAGGTCCAGGAAGATTTACTCGATTTCGATCTTGATTTGACTGCCGTTGATGTCTCATCCAACAGGGATGACACGCATAGTTCATAACCTAAAAGAAAAAGTCAATATTAATGTAATGAACTGATAAATATTTATGTGATGAACTGTGAACATACGTGTTTTTGTTGGTCTGGGTGTTTACAAAAAAAAGTATGGAGTTGTATAAGTATTAAATATAAGCTCTACTTAGTTTAGGACTAGATATGGTGCTGTGTAAAATATCCAAAATATTTATTATAAGTATTAATATAGTGAAGTCAGCATTGAATCAATATAGGAAATACACATAATATTGAGGTCTGGGATAGGACCGACTATTTGCAGGCTGATGAACTGATTATCCGAAAAGGAAGACCATCCATTCATGCATTGGATGGGCATTTAAATATGAAAGAACACATTGTAATACACATCATTTTAATTACCTGATAGAAAGCTGGATGTGACCTCGGTACATTCTGAAACATTGAATTGTTCCTTTCCACTGCATGGTATTGTGCACTTCATAACGGCCACAAGTGATGCACATTGTAGGTATGCCCAAATAAACGTGCATCAGGAGCTATTTCCGAACTCAGACGTTCAAAACATGGATGGCAAAAGTTGGCATCCTTTGAAACCTAGAATAAAATTATTAACATGAGTCAAGTATTTAACAAATACACAAACATATTAATAATTTATGACATCTAAGGCAACTAGTTTGTCGTTGTTACAATTATAAGAAGAACTGAGTCTTTCTGATCCATTGCCATTGAGTTTATATTAGATTTTAAGAACTGTGGTAAACAACCTCCAAATCGGCTTTGCACTTAGTTGCTGCTCATATTGAGTATTTGTAGAATGATTTCAGCTAACTCTAGATGACTTACCTCGATCGATTGTGTACCATCATGCTAAGATAGTGAGTAGAAGACCATGTAAAGAAAAGGTGATATGCCTCCACAGTCTACACCAGACACGACTAGTTTATGCATCTCATAATGAATGAATATGCAAGGGAAGTCCATGTAGAGTAGCGGAAGGTCAGCATGAAGATAAGCACACTCAATAAGGCCGACAAATAAGCGAGGGTCAAAAGTAAATACTAAATATCCAGAAACGGCAAAACGAAAAAACGACGTCTGACACACGTCTGGCCTGACTGACGTTTGATTTTTTAATAGAGATGGTATGGAACATCTTGGAATGTAGCATAATCGATAAAATAATTGAAAATAGAAATACTGTTCTTGTCGATTATTATTCAATCAACATTCTTCGACATAAAATAGTTTCTTATTATTGTGATGGTTATTGGATCATTTGCATATATTTAACAAAGAGTTTACCAAAGAGTTTACACGTTTTCCGAAGCTTTTGGTATTTTTTTTCTAATGGTTCTAATCGAATCAAGTCTAATAAAGAAGAATCGATTGTCACTTTTTAGTAAACAGCACTATTTATTAAGTGCCGTCATAATTTTGTGTGCTTCTTGTCAAACAAAAAACAGGAAAAATACTTTTAATTATTTGATTAGTTCAATAAAGTTCTAGGAAAATAATAAAACCGTAATAATTAATTAATGAATATTTGAATGTTATGATGTAGTGAGAAATTTCTATACATGCTAAAGGCAGTGGCTTAGCCATGTCCTTTAAAATATTTTATTACACATAAACCTACATGGGCACTTGAAACGTCAGAAGCTAGGTCTTTTTCTATGGAGGCAAGAAACTGCACGGTTACGCTTTAAACACTTTGAAGGACAGTACCTATACGCCCATAGGCGTCATAACAATAAAACTTCTATTGTGTCTCGTTCAGTGTCCTTGAATGCGTTCTTCTTCTTAAATTTGTTTGGGCCAAAACTCAGCAACGCGGATACCGTTCGCTAACGCTGCCATTAGGTCCTCACGTGTGCAGGTGACAGGGCATGCGGGGCAAGATGGGAGGTGAGCCATTGTCTGTGGAGAGACGCCGCATAAACACCGAAGATCTGAGCAGAGTGGATACTTACGCATTGGTCTTTACAATGTTATCGAATTACAGTGAAGAGGTATGGGAGGAAAGTGTAGGCCATCCAATCAAAAGTTAGCAAACAGCTATCTAATTACGCAACACATTTTCTTAAACGATTCCGACTAATCTGTTTAATTTTGACAGTTCAATAATATTCCTTGCGATATTTACGTTGTTGAGCAGATTTTTTTTCGAACTTATGATGCAATGGATTAGCAATCTGTTTCAAATTCTGATTGATCGTGTATTACGTAATTAGGGTACAGGTTGTTAAATCTTTATTTCTTGTAGTTTGCAGTTTTACGAGCTATAATTCACATCCAAATAAAACATAAGTTATTTATTGAGAAGTTTCTAGAAAGTCGCAGTTACCTATTTGTTTTTTCAGGAATCTGTCTCTTTTTTGTAAGTTGTTATCGCTTATCCTGTTTCAGTTAACGCACAAATTAACAGTAAAATCTGCATGGTTCTCTTATGATCTGACCAAGATTAATTTGGATTTAAAAAACGACTGTGACCTCTGAGTTTATTTCGGTCTTACTTCTCAAGAGTAGTCAGATAGGAAATACTAATCTCATCTAGTTTTAAAAGATAATAATGATTGTTTTTAACGAGTAAAAGTGTTTTTACCAAAAAAAAAGACAATCTTCCTAGCTTTTTCCCAACTATCTTGGGGTCAGCTTCCAGTCTAACCGGATGCAGCTGAATACCAGTCTTTTACATGGAGCGACTGCCTATCTGACCTCCACAAACCAGTAACTGGGTAATACGATACCTCTTGGTAATACTGGTGTCAGACTTTCGGGCTTCTGACGACTCGTAACGACTGTCAAAGATCCACGAATGACTGCCGGGACAAACGCCTTAACGTGCTTTCCAAGGCACGGAGGAGTCTCGGTATGTGAAGATGGTCATCCATCCACTAACCAAAACCGGCAAGCGTAGCTTAACCTGATGGATCGACCCGTGCGGCTTGTTATTACTTAGCCACGAGCTCCTCCAAAGTCTCCTTTGTGTTTTTACCAATTTGCAGAAATAAATAGCATTTTTATCATTTATTACCTGAGTCCAAAAGTAAAGAACAAGATTTTCACTCCAACATTGAAAAATTTAACAAACCCAAGCAAATAAAAAAAGGAAACAAATACTTGGCAACCCGAGTCCAATTTCGCCATCCATATTTTCACCTCTGCGTACCAATACGCGCACACTACATAAATGATCACGCCACCAATGCATTTGGCACATACAAAGAGGCAGCGAAACGCCGTTGAGATATTAACTCGTGAATTTTAATACGCCGCGTACCGTGCGTGCGTATTGTATATTTAATACTAGTGTGACAGCCGGCGCTGTCTGCGTATTTTCTTACATTCTAGTGACTGCGTATTTTTTGAGATATTAACTTTGAATTTATGATGAGATCTTCTTACCTCGATGGTTGTCTGCTATAAATATGAGATTATTTTATTTCCTGCTTATATTAAAATGCCGTAATGGCAAACGGCTTTGTTTGTAGGAATTTTATTTAGCCTTAAGAGTGTTATATAACACTGACGATTTGTCAGCGTGTTTTACAGCTAGGCGATTTCTGAACGTGCTTTCCCTCTTGTACACTCACGTCGCTTTCGTTACGCAAACGCGGTGAACACGATGCGCATACGTGGCGTGCTCACTACGCACACGCAGCGAGCGCGTTGAACAATCGCCTCAGTGACAACTCGCTTGCCAATCGCCGGTGTAAGAAGGCCCTAATATCACGTAGGATTGATATTGTGGTGTTGTTTATATGAGAGTCAAGAAACGAAGAGTGCACCCTATTATAGTGCACAAAGCTGAGCATGAAGGTCTGGTCTGGAATTTCTCAGTAGCAGACCGGAGTCTGGATTGGCATCAATAACTTAGACCTCAAACATAACTGGCGAAATGTGGGTGTACTATAGGAACACCTCTGCCCAGCCCTTCGGGGAATACAGACGTGATGTTATGTTTATTTGTGTGTTGTATTAGTTGCTAGAGAGCTCCAATGAGTTCCTACTCATCCAGTAGGCTTTAAACGAGATCTAAGGAGGTATCTAAAAGTGGCCATCGTTTCACAACACATAAACAGCCACCTGTAGAACTGCTCCAAGAATTTATGACTACTCTTACCCGAGGGCACGAAAAAAATGCTCATAGCGTCTTGCTCTGCGCTTCAAAAGACAACGTCAAGCGGCAAAATCAAAATCAACTTTATTTACAAAAAGGTAAAGTTTTTATTTATGTGATTCCTTTACGCTGCTCCCACATCTCCGCCGCGAAACCGTGGCAGCGGAACCGCAAAAAATTCCGCCATGACTTGTCCGTTGTACGAAAGGCGAAACGAAAGCGAAACTGCCTGCTCTATCGTACAGATTTGATTATGATTTTATCTCTTTCTCGCGTGATTTCGCCGATCTGCTGGGAAGCCGTTTACACCTCCGCGCGCAGTCCGCCGGTTTTTTGCGGTTCCGCGTTTGTTCCGCATAGATTCGCGACATAATGTGGACATGTTTCGCAGCGGAATTGGCAGCGGAATTGGTTCAGCGGTTCCGCTGCCACGGTTTCGCGGCGGAGATGTGGGAGCAGCGTCAATGAAGACCGCGTAGTTCAACGTTTCTTAAGTTTTTTACGAATTGTGGTGTTATTTCCGGTTTAATGTAGATAAAAATTCATTTCGTGGGAATCCTGATAAATTATACCTTATCATTTAATAAAACCTTGAAACAGTCTTATTTCCATCAAATCGGGCTTGAAATAATAATTTTATCATAATTGCCGCGTAATGAATTTTGATTAATAAACTACATGAAACAAAGCTGCAAAACCACAAAAGAATTTAGAATCCGCGGGCTTCCTTGACGGGTCCTCCTAAATTGGAAATAGCTGTGGTAGTTTCGTGGCCTAACTCTGAAGCTAGTCTCGCTATAAAATAGGTATAAAGTTTAAAATATGCCGTTGATGGCGCTATCAAATGTTATGAAAATGCCGTAAAATCCTTCGTCGTCAGCTCCTCGTAAAACCTAGATTATTATGAAATTACTTTAATATATTCTAACGCGCATAGCGGATGGCATTAAGGCACTTCGTTCCAAAAAAAAGAAAGAGCATAATTTACGTGGTCATATTTTTATCAAACATAGGCACTACAAAGGGAAACAGAATGTAGTACTTTATTGCTTTTTAGATGAAATAGAGTTTAAGAAATAAAACTGTGACCCGGATATAATTAGGAATTAAGAAATTGAGATGGTTTCCCACAGGAGTCTGTGAAACTTACTAAACTATAAATAAAACCTGCAGAAAAGACACAATGCTGAAATTAACTGCCTCGTTGATTCTAATTGTCGCAAGCGTTACTGTTGAGCATGAGGTCCTCGGTTGAAATCCCGGGTCGGGCAAAGTGGTTACCGTGGCCCCTGGCAACGTCCAGGTAACTGAAGGAACATGGGTGGGTTTTAGTCAGTATGAGTCTGACACGCCCTCCCGCTTCGACCAGAGCGGGAGAAGTTATTTGATGATTTCCCACCAATAAAAAAATAAAAAAGGGTCGGGCAAAGTGTTACCTTTTGGGTTTTTCCGTCTGTAATTTCTCAATAACAGCCCAGAGTTTGCATTTACACCCGGTCCATGGCAATAAGCTCACCCCCCATTACATGGAACCAAAATATAACTGGCGAAATTTGAGTGTACTAAAGGTACACCTCTGCCCAACCCTTCGGGGAATACAGGCGTGATGTTATGTTTTTATTTTATATTGATAGATAGATAAATAATACATTTATTCAGTGCATATAAAGGCACACAAAAGCACAATGATAAAAAATTACAAGAATATAAATAAAAACAAGATGTCAATAAACAAAAAAGAAAAATATATGTACTTAAAGAAATGAAGTGACATTATGACATAGGTACTTCAAATCAATTAAGGAAAAACAAGGTGTAGTGTGCGTCTCAAGGTTGCACCAAACGGGAGTCCAGCTCAGCATGTGTCAGGCAAATATACCTTTTTTTTTTTTTTCTTTTTTTTTTTTTGTATCTGCAATCAGCCTTTCGGCTATAAGCAAATGTGCTGTTTGGTTCATGGCGTGGTTGTGCAGGGCTCCAGTGAGCACAGCACATTATGGTTATTATTTATTCAGCTCGAGGATGTGGTGCCTTTTGAGTCGCTTGGTGATATTTGGTTGAAGAAAGTTTTCGGCCAACTAATTTGGATGGTTTAAGCTGGGCAGCAATGACTTGCCGCACAAAGACGTTGTGAAGTACCTGGGTATGCACTTGGACAGGCGACTAACTTGGAAAACCCACATCAAAGCCAAAAGAGACCAAGCTAATATCACTTTTAGGAATTTGTACTGGTTGCTGGGAAGAAAGTCCAAACTCTCACCTGAGAACAAGTTACTGGTTTACAAAGCCGTGATAAAGCCAATATGGACCTACGGGATACAGCTTTGGGGTAGTGCCTCGGATTCAAACATCAATATAGAGCGACGATTACAGAACTCAATACTGAAGTCAATTTCCAATGCCCCATGGTTCATCACCAATGCAGAAATCCACGAACAATTAAAAGTAAACACAGTAAAGGAGAACATACTGATGGTAGAAAATACATACAAGGACAGACTTAAAAACCATCCAAATTTACCTGACTCTGATATTCTGCTATATTGAAAGTTCATCCAACTTTTCATCCACGTTTATAGCTTTTCTATTCACAATGAGCACTCACTTTTATACTTAAACACATAACTGCTGCCCGCGGCTTAAAAATTCTATCTGCTAGTGAAAGTCCCGTCAAAATCGGTTCAGCCGTTTCGGATTAATAGCCAGAACAAACAGACAGACAGACAGCCAATAAATTTAAACAGATTTTTGGTTATAAGTACCATATACACTTTCATAATTATGCATTGTGTAATAAAACTGTTATTTTGACATTACAAACAGACACTTCAATTTTGTTTATTTGTAGTAGATATTATGTAGTATTGAAGTATTGTATGTACCTATAGATAGATGAATAGCCAAGTACTTATCAACTCTGCAACATCCACACAAATACCTAAATATAAGACGGGATGCAGAAACCCATCAGAAGATAGGAGGTCTATAAAACTGTGCATTACGTAATACAGGGCTATAATGTGAGGTTTTATAGCTTAGTCGCCATAAACGTTCGTTCAAATCAGAGACCGTTGTTTGGAAGTGATAAGCTGTAGAAACGGCATGTGATGCGGAGGAATGAGGAAAATTTCATGAGGAAAGTTTTGAGTATGAATGTCGATGGCTATAAGAATAGGGGAAGACCAAAGAAATGATGGATGAACTGTGTGAAAGATGATTTGGCTAGAAAGGGAGTAACTACCGAGATGACGAGACGACTAATAGAAAAGTATGGAAAAGGACATGTTGCGCCGACCCCAAATAAACTGGTATATGGGCAGGAAAATAAAATGAAGCTGTAGTTACGAATACAGTACTGAAAATCGGAATACAGAAGGCTTAGAATAATTTGAAAATTTCAGTAAAAAATAAACAGTTTTCAGTTTCTGTTTTCCGATTTTTTTTTGAAGTCGTGGGCCTGTTTTAACTGTCCAGCCGGATTTAAGCACTTTTTACCAGTAAAGTAAAGTAAAATTTATCAGCATAGAATAGAATAGAATAAAATTATGTTTATTTAACTATCATGACTCAAAAATCATTAGTAAGAACTAACTAACAACTAACTAACACTTCACAAAAACTAACAAATAGTAGTGGATCACCGTTGTGGCAACCCATGTGAGCTGGCACAACAGCGACCCACGAAAAAAGTGGATCACCGTTGTGGCAACCCATGTGAGCTGGCACAACAGCGACCCACGAAAAAAGTGGATCACCGTTGTGGCAACCCATGTGAGCTGGCGCAACAGCGACCCACGAAAAAAGTGGATCACCGTTGTGGCAACCCGTGTGAGCTGGCACAACAGCAACCCACGAAAATACAGTCTAGGCGACTTGAAATCATGCATAGATTGTAGTTATCAAGATGTAACAAACATGGATCTGTGATTGAATGGACAGAAATAATGGAAAACCAGTTTTTAGCATAAAAAACCGATGTCAAATACTGAAAGCGATAAATTAACTATTCCATTTTCAAATCCTTGATTCCATTTGATGTTATTTCCACTTAACCCAACATCAACTTTATACTAGTGTAAATTAAGTTTATTTCAGAATGACTGCGCTATTGATAGTGTTTTTTTTTATTGTAGCGCAAACTGACCCTGTTAACCATGTTTGAGTTTTAAAGTTATTTTTACAAATACACATTCATTATTTGTTTACACGTTCGGAAAATAAGTTGCGATATATTATTATTTACTTCTTAAATTTTTTGTATGTCTTATTGGTACATTGGTACATAACACCAGCGTATTACTGTCCCAGTGCAGGTCAAAGGCCTGATCTCATACAGAGAAGGCACGAGCATTGATCACCACGCTTGCTCAAGATGGGTTGGTGATTTCAGACTTACAACTAAATATTGTTATGGGAGCAGTGGTGGCCCAGTGATAACGAACCCAGACAGGTGCTTTACTTTGTGTAAATTATTTCATCACCACTGCTCCCAAAACGGTGAAGGAAAACATCGTGAGGAAACCGGCATGTCCTAGAACCAAAAATTCGAAGACATGTGTCATCTACCAACCCGCACTGGGCTCGCGTGGTGGATTACGGCCCACTTCCTCTCACAGAGAGGAACCCTGTGTCCCAGCAGCGGGAACATTAATAGGCTGATAATGTAACTAAGTATAAGTCCAGGTTTTTTCACGATGTTTTCCCTCACCGGTGTCAGTAATGTCCAAGGTAAACTCAGAAGAATCCACAACAATCTTTAGTGAAAATAAAAAAAACCGGCCAAGTGCGCCTCGAACTTGCACATGAAGGGTTCCGTACCGTGTTAAGATCGAGCAAAAACCACCGAAAAACACACCGTTTCTTGTATAGACCCCCTTTAATTATGAACTTTATATAATTTTTATAATTTGTTATTATAGCGGCAATAGAAATACATCTGTAAAAATTTCAAATATCTACCTATTACGATTTATGAGGCGGACGGACAGCGGAGGCTTAGTACGTAATAGGGTTCCGTTTGGTATGTACCCTACGAGTACGGAACCCTAAAAATGAAATGTATTTCACATAAAGCACTTGTGAAACTTGAGAACTGTGACCACACAACGCACGAGCCGAGCGAGCGTAGCGAGCGGTGCCGCGGTAGCGGCCGGCGAAGGTCCGTTTAGGCACAAGAGAATGTAATGTTTTGGGAATGTGGTGTTTTACAGCGATCTAACCTCGACAATCAAACAAAATACCAAGTGACGTGACTTAGTGACAGTGACAATGATAATCCAATGCTTGCGGCACTTGAGCCGGGCCGAGGCGGTGTTACTAGGGTGCCTGTAGTGGCAATTTATCCGATAGGGATAGAGTGCCAATGGTGGCACTCTATACACTGCCATAAATAAATATCTATTTAACTCGTATAGCTTGAAAGTCAACTTTGAATGTCGATGCGAATCTAATGATATTTCGTATAGAATTTAGATGTCTACTGTTATTACAAGTCAGAATGGGCTGAACCATCGGACGAAATGTAGGTATTGGTCTAAAATAAAACATTTCTCCGACAAAAAACCAGCCGCATAAAAAAACAATTGTCTCCCAAACCAGACAAAGGTCCACCAAATACATAATCATAAACAAAGGTCCGTCTATTCATTTCGGCTGTTTGCACAACAACACTGTTATAAATTCTGACTTAATCGCTTCTTGTCCAGACTTTTTGGTCGTTACGAATATTCTACAAACGTAGCCGTCACCCGATAAGGAATTCTTGGACTTATTTTATTGCTTTCATTTGAAGAATAATATGAAAAGATAGTTCTTTTGTTCTGGATAATTTAAACTTACTTATTGAAGTGAAAACTTCTTTAGCGGCGGCGTTGTGCACTTTTTTTGGGATGGGTAAAAATTTTTAAACTCGCGTCAGGACGTGACCGTAAGATCCGTTGCCTAGCAACCGACAAAGTAAATATCAAAATAAATAGTCTTCGACATTACCGAAAGATCGCGAGGTAAGAAATTTTACCCATATTGATGGGTAAAAAAAAGCAGTCAAAAGTGTTTAATTAAATTGTTTATTTTTGTTAGACTATATATTGTAATTAAATAAATATACTACTACTACTAATGAATATAGTATTTAACCACTTAAATGATAGTATATACCTACTTTTATACTGATAAATAAAGTAATTCGTGCGAAATTATTCCCTAACCATTTCAAAATATTCAAACATGCACAACGTTAATGTTCAAGTAGTTTTTTTACTTTAGTAGGTATTAAATTAGTAAAAAAAGTGTCTATGTAATATGAGATATACATGCAGTTCTGAAGTTTCACAAGTCATCATCATCATCAGCCTATTAATGTTCCCACTGCTGGGACACAGGCCTCCTCTCTGTGAGAGGGGGTGGGCCGTAATCTACCACGCGGGCCCAGTGCGGGTTGGTAGACGTCACATGTCTTCGAATTTTTTGGTTCTAAGACATGCCGGTTTCCTTACGATGTTTTCCTTCACCGTTTTGAGAGCAGTGGTGATGAAATAATTTACACAAAGTAAAGTGCTGCTTGGGTTCAAACCCATGACCTACAACTCGTAAGTCGTGGCTGTTACTACTGGGCTACAACTGCTTGCCCTAATTGCAAGAATTTCTAATTTAAAATCATTTTTCCTCTTAATGCCGGCTGCATTAAGAGGAAAAATTATTTTAAATTAGAAATTCTTGCAATGTTGCACTCGGTTCTCTGCGTCTACACATTTACTGAAAACAAAAACCTTTTCATCGTTATAAACTTCTCCGTAGGCACATGTTTTACAAAAATACAACCTGACCCAGTGCGGGTTGGTAGAAATGATATCAGATGTCTTCGAATTATTGGTTCTAAGACATGCCGGTTTCCTCACGATGTTTCCGTCACCGTTTTGAGAGCAGTGGTGATGAAATTATTTACACAAAGTAAAGCGTCTGCTTGGTTTCGAACGACCTAAAAAATATACAAGAAACTTTTCTTATCTATATCTAACTCTTCCTTCTCTTTCTAGGACTACAACGATGACATCAGGCAGGAACAGATGCTGGAAATGCAGATCCTGTCCTCCCAAACTGAGCAGCGTCGGCTTTCTCCTCCCGAGTCCTCCCGGAGTGGCAGCGAAGAGGCCCTCCCTCTCAGAGACCCTACACATAAACAGAGAGTGAGTATAAGTAGAGTATGTTACTTGAGTGAACAGTGTCGGCTAACTCCTCCCAAGTCGTCGAGGAGTGGCAGCGAGGAGGTCCTCCCTCTTAGAGACATGGCTTAGCAAGCCATACCATCTAGTCTCACTCACTCTCTCTAAGTTTTAGAGATAAAAAGGGTCCGAAGGTTTTATTTGTGGGCAATTGTTGATCTTGACTGAAATATGTAAATAAGTTATGTTCATTTGAAGGTTCCCGCTGAAATAGGATCTTCATGACTTAATTTTACCTGTAGTTTTTAAAGAACTTTTTATTTTAACATGTTTTTATTTTACGTTATGGAAACCAGCGCGGCGTTACATTATGAAAATCCATGGCAGAATAATGTTATATGAAATATTTTTAAATAACTTAATAACAGTGATAGCTTAGTGGTGTGACCGTCGGACTCTAAGTCACAGGCCTCGAGTTCGAACCCTAGGTACGCACCTCTAGTCTCCCCAGAGATGAGCCCTAACAGGCGCTGCACAGAGGGGGTTCCGGATTGGTCTTTTGAGAGGAAACGGTACCCCTTCCATGTGTAGATGGTGACCACCAGGGTGGTTTTAGTGAGATAGGAACCCCACACTCCCCGGTCTTATAACCAAAGACCGGCCCCCCAATTACGCAATGCACGATCAATTTTAAATTGAAACCAATTGAAAAAGATTGCCAGTCCATTGCTTCATAAGTTCGACAAAAATAATCTGCTCAATTTTTTTTGTCGTACTTATGAAGCAATGGACTGGCAATCATTTTCAATTGGTTTCAATTTAAAATTGAAAATGCATTACGTAATTAGGGTGCGGGTGCCTTTTGAAGGTTTCCCCCCACAAACAAAAAAAAAAACAGGTACGCACCTCTGACTTTTCGGATTCATGTGCGTACCTATTGTAAAATTATTACATGCTTCAAAAATGGTGAAGGAAAACATCGTGAAAAAACTACCTGAGATATATTTCTCGACGGCATGTGAAGCAAAGTCAGAGGCGCATGACGGCTTAAAAAAAACTCTGACACCAGGTTAGTCACTAAGCACTCGGAATGTATTGAGCACAGTGCTGTGCTCTAAAACACAAATCGCCGACATCACCCAAAAAGCAGCCAAGCTTAAGTGGAACTGGGCTGGACACGTCTGCCGCATGTCGAATGAGTCATGGGCCAAATCTACCACCATGCGGGTCCCAGAAAGCGTCCGTCGACATCGAGACAGACCCAGGAGAAGATGACGAGTCGAGCTTGACGCCTACAGACAGGATTAATCCTCACTACCTCAAGACAGAGAGCAGTGGAAAGGAGAAAAGGGAGGCCTTTGCCCTGCAGTGGAACAACACAGGCTAAAAATAATAAATTAATCAAAGTACCTGTCTCACGAGGTTGTCGACATGTGGGATGTGGATACAGCAATCATTGTGCCGATAGTCGTGACGGCCAATGGCATAATAACCAAGAGCCTCGACCAACACCTGAGGAGGCTCTCGTTAGGCAGCTGGATCAAGGGCTTGATCCAGAAAGCGGTACTTCTGGACACGGTGCGTATCGTTAGGAGATTCCTCTCTCAAGAGCCCTGACCACCGGTAGCTTGGACCCTGTTCCCGATACCGGTGGGCTACTATTTTTTATATTTTTAATTGTTATTGTTTTTTTTCTTGTTTTAATAAAAATATTTAAAAATGTAAATAATATGTGTATAAAATTAAATAAATTAATCATTTTCAATAGATTTCTCGGAATAGTTGAGTGTTTACTAAAACACTCAACTATTCCGAGAAATCTTAATACGATTAATAATTAGGAAAATATCTTGATTTCAATCGAAATAACTTTATTAACTCACACAAATTGGATACGTATTTACTACAGACTACTTCACTATTCCGGTCTTGTTTGATAAACTATGTTAGTTGATTAATGAAACATTGGTGTTAGGCAAAATGTTACCTAAAGCTTACTATTATATGGAGAGGGCAAACTGAACGAACCTGCGTCATTGCAGTTTGGCCTGATTGAATGCATGCATTTACACGAAAATAGTCTCATCTGTTGCATGTTACGACTTTCTTAAAGTCTACAGATGGATAGATAAATAAATAAAGCGCATTTTTTTTGCATGCTTAATAAAGTATTGCCATGAACTCCGAGTCTGGATTTGTGCCCGATTGATAATGGCAATAGGTTCACCCCCAATTATAATAATAATAATAAATTGTTGCTGCCACTGAGAAATCCCAGATGGAAAAACTTAATAACACTTTGCCCGACCCGGGAATAGAACCCAGGAATTCATGCTCAGTAGTAGCGTTTGCGACCACTAGACCAACAAGGCATTGTAAAGATATTACATTCGATTGCATTCACACAAAAGAAATATCACAACACACAAGCACAGATAAATGAGAACAAATTACACAAATATAAAGAACATACTTATAAGGTGTCAAAATACCAAAAGAACATATTTTAAAGAAATAAAGTGACACTATGGACTAGTCACTTCGGCCTACAGAAAGCTTGTAAACATACCCAATTAGTTTGTTGAAATTACTTCAGTTTACTAGAGATGAAATATTTATGTAGCGGTTAGACCGCCACATACGAACTACGTAGCAAAGACATGACGTCACACAAAGTCAAAAGTCAAATCCTGCATCGCGCAGTTAGAGTTTACCGAGCGAAAAACATAGATAAGACTATCCGAAATCAACTTACGGGCAGTTGCCCGCCAGACATAACAACCCGTCTGGTTGGAGGATCCTCCCTTTTCTATGGTGGATGAGTGAACTTTACACCCTGTTCCTCATACCACTAAAATTAAACCAGATTTACAGCTAATGTGTGCCTTGGTGTCCTTACGAACAATTCGTAAAATCAACCGCTCAATCTGAAAATCCTGAAGCGGAAATCACAAAACAAAATTACACAACACCGTACTCCATTCTGAAACTATTTTATGGACCGACACGAGCATACAGACACCCACGTTCAAATCAAAATTGTAACAGTACGTTCGGAACACAATAGGCCGCAGATTGGACCCTCCCTATTGACGGATAAGGGTCCAGCGATCCGTTATTAGGGCATTCAGAGCTGCCGGATGAAAAATTATATCGAGATGTATGAAGTTATGTAAAAATTGGGACTGATTCGCAAATGTCAGAGGGAGGGTTTCGTTTAGAGAATTTTGATGTATGGATTCATTTTGATAGAATATGCTCATGGTTCACATACATCTGTGATCCATTTATATAAGGCAAAAGTGGATTGTCCGTTAGTTAGGGGCCTATAGACGCGTTTATTGGGTACCCTTTGCGTACGAAACATTATATTTGAGAAATGTTTGTAGGAATACTTTAATACTTTTGACGCCTATTCAAAATTGTCGCCAGATTTTGACATTTTACCACATTTCACACACATTCACACACACACACACACATTTCACATTTTGACCTTTTTTATTATTTATGTACCTATTCAAAAGAGTCAAGCAGGAGTATAAATGAATATTAGCGAAGTGGTGAACCTACATTATAAGAGACAATTGAAACTAAACCTTCGTTTGTTTGATATAAAACTGAAATTAGTATAAAGAAATAAAACCAGCGGTTTCAGAGCGGTGCATGTAAAAATTGTATAAAAGAAAATTATAATATTAATCACTAGCTGCACCCGCATAAGGCTTGATCACGTGGGAAACACGTTTTTTTTTTAACATTGATGCCTAACAAACACACATACAAAAAATCTAATATTTTCTCTTAATAATCATTTAGTTTAGATAAATTAGTTAATGGAAAACTCAACCTTCTGGCAATACTCTTCATTGCCTCTCCAATAGTTTATATATGCAAGGATCTTTTGACTTATAGCCAAAATCGGAACCTTTTTTTCAATAAAATTCACAAATCTTTACCTACAGAGCCCCTTGTCAATGTCATGTAAGCGTCAGAATATCCTGTGTAGCCCTGAAGAAACATTGACAATACCCTTTCTCAGTAGCAGCCATTCTGAAGAAATATTGTTGTTACCCTTTCTCAGTCTGACCAATGCCCGGTTGATGCCAATAGGCACGCCCTTGAAACATAAACATAATTGGTGTTATGTCTATACCTCTGTCTATCCTTTTTGAGAATATAGGCGTGATGTTATTTAAGTAACTAATTCCTTTAGTTGAGACTTAGTCCTTAATGCACATTACAATAAAATAATATGATATAAATAAAAAGTCTTATATTTCTCTAAGTTCTCGTGCGTATAGCTTGATCATGCTGTATGGACGTAGCTAAAGACATTCTCTGGAGGACGCCTTCATCTTAACGGATCTCATTTTTTTTTATCGACTAAAAAAGTCTGCCTAGGCTTTTCCTAACTATGTTAGAGTCGGCTTCTTGTCTAACCGGATGCAGCTGAATACCAGTATTTTACATGGAGCGACTGCCTATCTGATTCTGTGCTCCACAACCCAGTAACTGGGTAATACGATACCCCTTGGTAAGACTGGTAGTCAGACTTTCGGACTTCTGACGACTCGTAACGACTGTCAAAGATCCACGAATGACAGCCGGGATGAACGGCTTAACGTGCTTTCCGAGGCACGGAGGATTCTCGGTATGTGAAGATGGTCACCCATCCACTGACCAACCCCGGCAAGCGTAGCTAAACCTGATGGATCGACCCGTGCGGCTGTTATTACTTAGCCACGAGCTCCTCCCGAGCTTTTCTTTTTTTAAATGATTGATTAACACATTAAATAAGAAGAAGAAGAAAACTTTAAATTAAAACTGATACAGTATTTTAATATCATTGTGTATATGGGGAAATTTGTACATGACCCACTCCCTCTCACAGAGGGGAGGCCTGTGGCCCAGCAGTGGAAACATTATTGGCTGATTATAGTAATGCTTATGTGTGGACATACATAATTAAATTAAAATTAATTAATACACCTAACCTTAACTGACCCTTTCTTCTCAATCACCAGCTCTCAGGAGTCCCGCCGTCACCGGCGCCGGCTGCCCTGCCTGGTGGTATCACCATCAACCATGGTGCCAACGCTCGGGACTTCTCACCACCAGCGCCAACCCCAGCACCTGATCATTTGTCTGCTGCTCATCATCAGGTGAGGAAACCTTGTATATCATTTCAATTTTATTTCAGACTAGCTGCGTCCATTGCAATCGCTTCGCAAAACCAGCGTCGATATTTACGTTTATCGCCACATTCAATATGTGTTATTATGAACTTACGGCCGGTCTTTTTAGGGTTCCGTACCCGAAGGGTGACAAACGGAACCCTATTCATAAGCCTCCGCTGTCCGTCTGTCTGTCAGCGAGCTCTATCTCATGAACCGTAATAGGTAGGCAGTTGAAAATTTCACAGAATATGCATTTCTATTGCCGCAAGAACAACAAATAATAATATTAAAAATTAAAGGGGGGTCACCATACAATAAAAATAAATTTTGAAAAAAAAAAAAATTATCTGATCCTAGCATGTCATGTCATAGCATCCTAGCATATCATTATTTAGAGCTCATCGAGTAGATAACAAATATAATTTTTATATGTTTTTATCTTCAAAAATGATGAATTAGGGGGCCGTAGAAGTTGTCAGTTTTAGACCATTTTTGTACGAGCTCTATCTCAACAACTAAACAAGTTAGGAATTTAAAACTCCTGTATATTATGTACTATACACTGTTTATAATCAACAAATACTAAAAACGCCGATTCAAAAGGTATTTCATTTAAAAATGGGCGATTTTCTGCAATATAAAATAATAATTTTGTAATTCTGAATGTTATTATGCAATACAAATTCCACAGATAACTATTTACTAGTCGGAGTAATGACATGGAATTAGTAAGTACTATCATGGCATGACTATACATGGAATTTTATTATTTCAAATTCAAATTTGAATCTTCCAAAAAGGTCTACAAAATAAGCTTACTTCAAAAGATTTTAAAACCGGCCAGAATTTTTTGAGTTAAAGAACTTTATCGACTTTTTCCAAAGTATCCCTAGACGGTGTTGATGTGTGTACCTCATGTTCCAACCAGAACGGGGTATACTCCAATAGACAATTTATTCAGTAACATTGAAATGAATGCTGGCACACACAGTGCACTATTCAGTTACCTTAAACCGTTGTGGATACAATTTCATATTGAGAAAACTTATTTGTGTAAAAATATTCGGCTACGACGGCGGCCAATCTCAACGGAGACTAGCCTTCGGCGCGGGAGATATTATAGTGTACAAGTGTGTGCGCAGACACGAGGGCACTCTCTATTCCCTCACTCTCATAGTCCGATGGCATGTGTAAAAATAATAAGTAAGAAATAATAGATTTCTGTGTGACTATCAAAAATAACGTAAATAAATACCTGTATTGACGGAATGTTGTAATTAAAATTTGGCATACTACTTACATTTTATTTTGTACAATATAGTCTGATGTAGCAAGAGAAATCCTTTTATTTATTTAAAAATATTAAGTAAGAAATAATAGATTTCTGTATGACTATCAAAAATAACGGGAGCAGTGGTGGCCCAGTGGTAACGGCCCCGACTTACGAGTTGTAGGTCGTGGGTTCGAACCCAAGCAGGCGCTTTACTTTGTGTAAATAATTTCATCACCACTGCTCTCAAAAACGGTGAAGGAAAACATCGTGAGGAAACCGGCATGTCTTAGAACCAAAAATTCGAAGACATGCGACATCTACCAACCCGCACTGGGCCCGCGTGGTAGATTACGGCCCACTCCCTCTCACAGAGAGGAGGCCTGTGTCCCAGCAGTGGGAACATTAATAGGCTGATGATGATGATGATGACTATCAAAAATAACGTAAATAAATAGCTGTATTGACGGAATGTTGTAATTAAACATTGGCGCTTACATTTTATTTTGTATAATATAGTCTGATGTAGCAAAAGAAATCCTTTTATTTATAAGTAGCTAGCTTTACCCGGCCCGGTTTCGCACGGTTAGCACCACGTTAGCACTAAGTATTTATCTACGGCGCACCTACCTTTCCTAATTACCCACCCTACCTACGTACCCTACATATCTACCTGCTTACCTACCCTATATACCTATTTATACCTACTAATACTATGTTAGTTGCAAATAAATAACTTTGACTTTAGTTAATGCATATTACCGGATAAAGTTAACTTAATATTTTTCTCTTAAAATAAATGAAATATACTTCTACACCTATATTTTAACACAACAACATTTTTTCATTAAAATTAGACAATTTCTTTACAAATATTTATGTTTTTTCATAGCGCCTCTGTGTTACCTTTACGAAAGTATTACAAAAATTCATAGTGTTAAATCTTGTATGACATGGTATGGAACCCTCCGTGTGCGAGTCCGACTCGCACTTGACCGATTTATTTATTTTAAAGGAAACAGGACATTGGGAACTATTCGCACTAGAAAATATCAAACTAATTAAACTATCTAAATAACAAGAACACTGGAGAAATTTTACTAGGGCGTGCCAACGTGTTTCAAACAGGCCCGCCAAGTGAAAATGGTTATAAATGTGTGCGTGTGAGCATGTTTGCACAAAGCGGAGGTGTAGTTTTGGCATGCTTCGCTGTATTATTTTTTTATCGCGGTATTACGTTCCCGTGGGTAAACCGCGGGTAAAAGCTAGTAATTTTATGAACGCGAATGTCTGTCTCTGTCTCTGTCTGTCTGTCTGTTACGTTTTCACGTTCCAACCACTGAACCGATCGTGTTTTGGTTTTTCATTTGGTCTGAGTCTAGGACATGCCGGCTTCCTCATGATATTTGCCTTCATCAACCACTGCGGTCAGCGCAATATCCACCCAGCCTTACTTTTTGGAAAAGTAAGCATCTTCTCTTATCCAGTAGTTGCCTAAAGAGCCTAATTTACCATAAATTCGGCCATCGCAAGTAAAGCTCTTTGGTCTACATCTGAATACCTTAGCTCCCTCACATAGCTCTTAATACTCTTTACTTTATCGGCCAACTACAGAAATTGTATACTTACTCACAAAGTTCTCCGGCGCTGCCAAATCTCTTGCCGACTAAGTTAGTATCCACTATCACTTGGTTCGTTATAGTAAACAAAATAACTTCGTTTTCTCAAAGATGTTGTCATTAGAAGTTTACTTCGTTAAAAGTTCGTGTTAAACAATATTAGATTAACTTTCATGGCCATTAGCCATACAAGTTTTCTTCTTCGTCTTAAGTACGGTACTCACCGCGAGCATTCGATTCACGAATTTATTTTGCAAACATTCGTTGCGCGAGCTTTTGTTACGCAACGAACATTCATTCAATAAACGAGCACTTTTGGGTCAGTACGTGATACTTATACGAGAAAAATGGTCAAGGTAAAGCCATCGCATGTCATTATAGGTGTCTTATTCTATTACAGACTAATTATTTGTCGATAATTGCTAATTACAAAGGCCTTAAAACTATATTAGTATTGCATTCAAATAAATAACACTATTTTCTTATAAATAAACTTACGTAATTCACATAAGTTCTTGATGTCGTGTCATGGAGCTACGGCGTAGCTCACGCTATGCGTAGTGCTACGGCGTAGCTCATGCGTAGGCTTCTAACTTTAGCTGAGGCAACTATTTTATGTAATAAAATGAAGACTAATTTGCTTTTAATGACAATTTTCGAGGCGTATAATATAAAACCCCAATCTATAATTAGTAATTGGGACGTCGTAAAAACATCACGCTTTTATTGCGATTATGGGGTTGGCAAAGGTGTATTTTAGCAGACAGATTGTACATTTCAAAAAAATATTTTATGCTTTCCGCAAAATGGACTACCTCCGAAATCCGTAGCCTAAAAAAGATCCGCACCTTCCTTTGAACAAAGCCAACTAATTAGTCCCAGACCGCAAAGTAAAAGGAAACACGCGAACTGAACGGGATTTTCGCTTCAATTGCTCAGTTGGTCTAGCACAAACGCGCGGAGAAAACGTAAATTCGATCAATTTTAAAATTGATAATACTCTCTATGGAGTTCGGACATCCTAACTAATATTATAAGTAGAAGCGAGTTTGTTTATTTGTTTGTTTGTTACGATTTCACGCTAAAACGTCTAAACGGATTGGGATGAAAATTGGCACATGGGTAGACCATGACCTGAGTTAGGATAAAGGATACTTAACTTACTCCTGTACTGCAGTAATTTTAACGGTTTTACGGTTTTCACGCGATCATGCGTAAACCATGCTTCGATGCTGGCGCGGGTGCGCGACAGCCCCAGCGCCATCCTGAGGACCTAGTGCGAGTTTCATTTAACCTTGTCGATCATACGCATCGAGCGCGTTCGGCGTTCCGATTGGCCCTTCACCGGTGAAGGCCAAACGCGCTCGATGCATTTGATCGAGATGGTAAAATGAAAGTCACACTAAGCCCTCTGGCCGTGTTCGCCGACGCGACCGTTGGGACTTGGTACTGATGGCGCACTAGCTAGGCTTTCACGCGAGGGCAAGCCCTTGACCACTACTAAACTTGTACGTTTGCTAACACTAGGTTAAGAGGAGGCTCCCTAAATTGTATGTTATTTGCATTAACATTCTGAAACAGTCGCGTATACAATCAAAATGGAATTTTAGTATATGATTTATTGGATCTTTATCTTTCCGAAAATAGGACAGATACGTAATTGGAATATCTTTGCTCGATTCATTTTTTATTCAAAAATCATGTGTTATTTAAAGATTATTAAGAACCACGACAAGGTTACTCGACTTTTATGTCTAAAATAATTATTTACAGTAAGAAAATATAGTTTACTATCCAAATATAAGATATTTTTTCTCTAGATCGATTATTACTGTAATTATAAACGAAATAAGAATTGAGACTTACGACATTTCGTTTCGAACTCGTACATGGACAAAGAGCGCACGCGATATACAACTTTATTACTGATGCGTTAGCGTTTAGTACATATCGGAGTGGCGGGGTGCGGGAGGGTGGAGCTTGCGTGGAAATTGTGTTTGGAGTGCCTGGTCTTAAGAACATTGTTACTAACAATCGACAAATACGTAAATACGTAGTCAATCAGAGCCACCTGCCGTCCTATCTCTTCACCATCCTTGGTTGACATTCTCTACCAGAGAATGCCTAAGGCATTAAGTCCGCCTTTGGCCGTGTTCGCCGACGAACGACTGTACCGTATTGTGCGAGAAGGTTCAATAAATAAATAGACGAAAGTCTGAAATTCATTACTATACTATAGGTACTATAAACCTCGTTGGCCGCTTACAGCATCACGATGCTTACTATAATAAAAACTTTTTACAAAAAAAATTAAAACCGACTTCCAAAAAAAACCACTACAAAGTGAAAAATATCTTTAATTTCGAAAGTCGGTGTCTTTGTTTTTTTAATTTTCGTTTTTTGCCACCGACTTCCGAAATTAAAGTTATTTTTCACTTTGTAGTGGTTTTTTTTGGAAGTCGGTTAATTTTTTTTTTGTAAAAAGTTTTTATTTTTCACTTTTTAGTTGTGGTACCTACCCCATACAATATCCAATACCACTTACTGCAATAAATAACAGTGACAGGAAGTTATCATCATATCGTCCATATAAACTAAGTGGGAAAAATATGTATTATTGAAGCTAACTCAAAAACTATCTAAGCAAAGTTTATAAAAAAATTATGGGACCACCTCGGGAGCTGACCCTTTCAAACAAAAAAATAATTTTCAAAATCGGTCCAGAATTGGCGGAGATATCGGTGAACATACATAAAAAAAAAAAAAAACATACATAAAGTCGAACATAGAACCTCCTCCTTTTTGGAAGTCGGTTAAAAAGTACTGTTGTGGTCTCTATCACACGTCGACGTCGATCAGAACTTTGTCGCTGACGTCGCATAAAGCATAAAATAGGAGACCAAAGCCAAACGTTTACGTCGGGCGTTCGTGCTAGAACCACGCCACCGGTCCTTCCTTTAGCAGATTTTCAAAAGCAAAAAAAAATATTCGCTTTGAAATTTCACGGTGAATTTTTTGGCGACTGAAAGACTGTCATGTCCTGAAATACAGGAGTGGCAAACACATTTGTTCAGTGCAGTGAACGTCAAAGAAGGGCAGAGCTATAGAGCTATATTGGACGACTACCAGTTCCAATGAAATAGGATTTTTGGTCACTTTTTATGAGCGTAAAACATGTCCGGAAAAAACTGGAGTACCTTTTGGGTTTTTCGTTTAATTAGTTTTCTGTTTTTAATTTAAGTTCCGACTTGGTTTCACACTTTTATCCTTCTATATAAAAGACTATAAAGATCGTGTTTATGAATCGCTTCTATACAAGGGCTCCTTCCATGCAGCCAAATTCAAAATCATCAACTATAACCGGTGATGAAACTGTAAACAGCCTATGAGGATTCCGGGTGAAGCTCGCTTCCACCTTCAGCCTGATCATCACTTACCATCAGGTGAAATGTAAGCCTATATTAGTATTTTTTAACACAAAATTCAACAACAAAGAATTTCTTCGAGTAACGTAAAGGCGTTAGAGGAGGTATAACGCCTTTTCGTTCTATGCGACTTTCTCTCTCTTTTTTTCCTTCTTTCGAGAGAAAAAATGTGAATTTGCTCAAAATGAAAATCCAATATGGCGGCTGCGAAAATTTTGTTAATGTTTCATCATGGGTGTCGTTTTCATAGCTTTCGAGGGTGCTAAAGTCAATAGTGAGGTCAAAATGTAAATCCAAGATGGCGGCTGAAAATTGTGTAATTTTTTAAATAGAACATGAGATGGGACTTCTCTACCATCTACCGACCGCATACGTTTTTTGTCTTCTTACTTCAAGTTAGAAAAGTCCTTAGGCTGAAGCATCGAGTCAAGTCTTAAACAATGACATTTTACAAACTATTCCCCTATCTGTTTACAGCTGGCAGCAGGTCACACAGGACACGGTGTCCTGGTCGGAGGGGGAGTGCTGCAACAGCCTCCCACACATCACCTGCTCACACAGAACTCGATACTTGGTAAGTTAAAGTTAAATCACGGAAACTAATCGTTACGGAAATTGACTATCAGCTTAAGTTGTCCGTATGTTCAAATCACAATCGTCATTCTTTGACGATTGAGTACAATGGCTGTAACACGCCAAATTAATGTGGGGAGTCAATTTGCCTATAAGCAGTTGTTTTCCCTGATTGTACTGTGGGCCTCTGGTGAGGCTGGTCTTCAGACTTTTTGAATCGTGGCTACCAGGGGCCAGAGACAAATAGCTTTTTTTTTTGTTGCTGTGTAAGAGTGTGTGTGTAAGTATCTACAGTAAGCACGCAAGTTTATTTGCATCAGACCTGCCAAAAACGTTGGCATTTAATTGTGATGAATTCAGTTAAATTAAAAGCTATTGATGAATATTAACTAGTACTCAGACCAAATAAAAAATGAACATAGCGCTGCGAAAAATACAGTGAAGCTTGCCAAAACTACACCGCTCCTCGCTCTGTGCACACACGCTCAAACGCACACATGCACAATCAAAACTACGCCTCACTAAGTGCACACATGTTTACGAAAGCAGTTTCACGCTTGTTTAGGGCTATGTCTTCGTTTTTTATTTGGTCTAAGAACCAGTATTATTAATTTAGTACGACCATTACTTGCATTTCATATTTCTAAGAATACTAATAAACTTGTAGGCGAAGTTAACCGGTGAAGGCCGGCGGGCTGCCAATCGGAGCGCCGAACGCAGTCGATGCGTAAGGTAGAGATGGTTAAATGAAACACACACTAGGCCCTCTGTAATACGAGCCTAAGTACTTCTGTAGAATCTAAGCAGATGTTATTAATCATTTGAATGTTCAGAATTTTAACTATGATAATTAATTACGTTTATTTAAGACAGCAGTTTTTAAGCATACATACATGACAAGGCAGACATTCTAAAGAGCCAAAAACAATAATTTATTATTTCAGCGCCTTCATTTGTTAGCAGAAAAGGTGGTTTTTTAGTTAAAATGTCAAGATGACACTAGTTAACATTTTTTTTACATTCAGACTATTTTTCGTAACCTTAGAAAACCCAAATATATTGCACAAAATATAAAACCTTACAATACCTAATTATTATACCTTACAATACTAAATGCAACTTTAAAAATACTTAAAAGAAAAAAATCTAAAACTAACATTCAACAAAAGTTCCGCTTCAAGCTTCAAAGCTAAACTCTGTGCGAATTTTCTCAGCATCCACCATTTACCAATAACCAACGGTATTTACGTAAAGCAAACAGAAAACTACCCTCTTTCTCCGCAGTCTACAAAACTTGGCAGTATTCTTAGGGGTGCTACACACAAATTTTCGGGTCGGCACATTTGTTTCAGCAGAATTTTTTGAACAATAAAACCGACCCGAAGCAATTACTATACATATTCGGTTTTCATTGGGCTAGTGTCGATCGTTAAACCTCATTCGGTGTCTACACTTGCATCTTAATTGGGTCGGGTCGACACAATTCGAGCTTACCCGAGCGGGTTTTACCTGAAAATAACATCTAAAAACATGACATATCATTACGCCTGTAATCCCCGAGTTAGACAGAGGTGTACCTACCTATTATAGTACACCTATATTTCGCCAGTTATATTTAAGTCCCTTAAAATAGGGGGTGAGCTTATTGCCATCAACCGGCAACGAGGCAGTCATGCCGACCCGAACATGTGTGCAGTACTCCTTAAAAAACAACGCACCATTAACTTTTAAACAATTCCGAACAAACTTTCAACTGTTGATCATTAGTTGCAACGATACTTTCCAAACATAAGCACAGTTCAAAAACTAAGCACAAAGCAGCGCTCCAGAACTAAGCTCAGAAAATAAAGTGTGTATTTGAACACAGGAAAGCTTAAAAGGGGTTTTCAATATGTTACTGAAACTTTTACAGTACAAAATAAATAGCTTTTTAGGAGTCAACTTGAGCTGTTGGTTGCTGTTGCTGTTTTGGTTTACAAGTATATTCTGGGGTTTCAAATTAGGTTAAGGTAAATTCCCCGAAATGTATTACCAATTTGTAGATCTAGGTTCTTTTATGAATATTTGAGTTACCTGGAAGAAAGAACAGCCAGTTTCGGCTGAAGACAGAGACTTTACGAACTTAACTAACTTAATTTGGCTAAATTTTCTACAAGCTCTGCGAAATCTATTTGACTAGTTTACGGTAATCATCCGGCCTGGCTCCATTCTCTTTTATTCACTTACAATATTTTTTAACTAATACTTTATTATTCTTTAAAATAAAAGCCACTTTATCACAGTTACACTTTCACTGGTTGCGTGGTAGGTACATCACTTTACGGTAACGGTCAAAATTACCAAAACTTAACAGAATACATTTTTAACCCATAAACCTCATACCAAAACTAAGCTCACTAACGTAACTAACCAGGTGGCGGCGACATCTTGGGGCTCAGCAGCCCAGTGCTGGGGGGCGTACTGCATGCCCACCCTGCGCTTCGAGGCGTAAAGCCGGCCGCGGTCCACGCGCTCGCGACGCAAGGTCGGTACGTCGCACTTTATTTAGCTCCCAGACTAAGCTCAAAATTCAAGAGTAAAAATTTTTGGTCGGAGTATAGATTTTGTATTTTTTTTTTGTAAGCACATTATTATGTTGATGAAGCAAAAAAACAATTGCGAGTAAAATTATATTAAATAAAGAAATTGGACTCGTGTACGAATTGGTTCGTAAATAATAATGGTAGTAATAAGCCCTACACTGAGAGCTCCATAAAGAATGCTAATCCATTAATTACAAGAAAGTTATAACAAAAGAAAATCTGTGTTGGACCAACAAAATGTATAAGCTGAAACTTCAACTTATTATTTCACATAAAAACAACTACTGGTCCTTTTGAAACAATTATCAAACTTTGGATTTACGATTAGAAACAGTTGCTAATACACGAACTAAACACAATCGAACTGTAAATCTTGTTATAAATTGGCTAAAGTTTTGAAAAGCAAAACTAATTCAACGTACCATTTTCACCGTCTTAAGTACTGTTGGTAATACTTTGAAGGATTTGAATAAATCTTCGTCTAAAAATCTTAGTAATAATTAATAGATCTGAAATATTATTCCAGAATTTCCATTGCAAAGAGAATTCAAACCCTAAGTTGACTACAATTAAAACAGCTTTGCTTTGAAACCTAACCGTCTGTGTTACTAATGGCATAAATAAAATAACAATACTATTTATGAAATTCAAATTTGGAACTCGTTAAATTCAGATTGATATTTAGAAAATATGTCGGAGTATTTTAAAGGCAGCAGTTATTTGAGAGTATATTCCATTTCATTTGAAGAGATTTAAGTTTAAGGAATAGTTATTTAAGAACATAACTAGCACAAAATAGTGGAAGACATTGGTTATTAATATAAATAAATCTTGTTTTCTTTTGCGTGCGGTTAGTGACTAGCCTGGTGTCAGAGTTTTATGCCGCATGCCATGGGCTTCTGACATAGCTTCATGCAGTCAAAAAATATGTCTTAGTTCTCGCGATTTCCGCACGTTGTTTTAAATAAATGAAATATTTAAACTAAAAAGAATGTAGGTAGGTATTTACTTTTAAATATTAAAGATGAATTTCTGTTTATAATGTTAAGGTGTAGTATTCTGTCATATGACGCGAAGGCTTACAAATAAGAAAGAGTAGGAGAAACAAAATAGTATTACTCCAAAAAAGAAGTTCCGAAAAAATCTATTCAGAAAATGTCTCTGTATTTTTTATCAGCACACGTTCCAAATTCATTCAAATTCCTTTACCGATACGTTATTCAAAAGAACCATAGAAACAAAAACCAAGCTCAAAATGATTTCCGAAAACCAATTAAGCTTACTTCGAAAACTACAAAGATAGCCGCAACAAAGCTGGGATCCTGTATATTTTTTTCTAAGAACTAAGCTAATTGTTTGAGCCCATTCAGAACGACAAGGTTTTAATTGAAACGTCTGAGACCACAGAGCCTTAATTGGAAACCATTTCAAAGTGTACCGTTGAATATTGTAAAGTTAAAACGACATTTGAAGGGTTGAAGTTGGTTTATGTCACAAGCGTTTAAACATAATTTTCTTGAGTTTTTGACATTGAAGAAAATTGTTTTTGAATGTCCGTTTGATTTGTACTACAGATTGGGGTCAAGGGCTCTTACTTCATTTGAAGTTTATTTTTCTTATAAATGCCGCCCATCAAGGGTCGTGTAATAACTAAGGCGTTGTAACGTTCAGTGCAAAAGATGTACCTATACATAACAATACATTTTTCGTAACGGAGTCATGAGCTTTTTAAATTATAATAATTCAGATGTCTTCATCTCAGGAATAAGTTTGAATTTTTGACAGATTTCCCATACATAAACTGTCAGACGTCAATTTTATTCCAGGACTAGCTGCGCCCCGTGGTTTCACCCGCATAAGTCTCGATTTCGTGGTAATATCAGGATAAAAAGTATCCTATGTCATAACCCAGGTCATGGTCTAGCCATGTGCCAAATTTCATGCAAATCTGTTCAGCCGTTTTGGCGTCAAAGCGGAACAAACAAACACCAAAATCAAATCCTTTATCTTTAAAATATTATAAGGTTAGATTCAGATTAAATGCTATCGGGCGGTGGTAGATATGTGGCGGTGGTAGAATACGCCCTTAATATAATATAGCTTCAGTTTAATAATTTAAACCTAATAATTGTCAAGATAGTAATTCTTAATTTGCAAAACGCTCAACGTTCCGTACTTGCGCTAAACAAAGGAACATCGTAAACTGAGCAAAGTTCAGCGATTCGTCTAGACGTCATTGAGTCGTGCCTTAAGACAATGCTCAGTTGCATTTTATAAGTACAGTTGACTTAATTGTTTGTTGTGACGTGATCTGGGATTTAAGTCTGAAGATGACAGAAGGTTTCAGTTTAATTAAAACTTTGTATACAAAACTTGGTACCTAATTTTATGTTTGCTTCTGTATTTTATCGGTCTGGTTATGTAGATGAGTGGTCGTTAGTTATAAATTAGCTTAATTATATTATCTTACTTTTCGTGGATAACCACGAAACGTAAAATAATATAATTACTCGATTACCAATAATAATATTGGTAATCGAGAAATCCCTTTGCGGTTCTTTAGTCGGGTCGTGTAAGTTTTCAACAGGTGAATGGTTTTTAGAGATATGAGGAACAGGGTGTAAAGTTCACTCATCATAATCATAATCAGAATATTAATGTTCCCACTACTGGGACACAGGCCTCCTCTCTGTGAGAGGGAGTGGGCCGTAATCTACCACGCGGGCCCAGTGCGGGTTGGTAGATGTCACATGTCTTCGAATTGTTGGTTCTAAGACATGCTGGTTTCCTCACGATGTTTTCCTTCACCGTTTTGAAAGCAGTGGTGATGAAATTATTTAAACAAAGTAAAGTGCCTGTTTTGGGTTCGAACCCACGACCTACAACTTGTAAGTCGGGGCCGTCACCACTGGGCCACCACTGCTCTCTGTTCACAGGCTAGTTAAGTTCACTCATACTCTATAGAAAAAGGAGGATCCTCCGACCAGACGGGTGTTGTGTCTGGCGGGCAACTGCCCAAGGATTGATGTTGGATAGTCTTATATATGTCGTTCGCGCGGTAAACTCTAATTGCGCGAAACAGGATTTGTGTGACGTCCAGTCTTCGATGCGTAGTTCGTATGTGGCGGTGTAACCGCTACAGTTTTATCATAAACCCAGAAAACTGAAAGATATTATAATAAAACTATCTTTTAGTTCGTATTTGATTTAAATGTTTTAGGCTAAGTTATAAGAATAGTTAATAGTAATAAGGGAATACAATTTATATCCCGCAAGATCACGAGCCTTTTATGGAGATTCAAACTCGTTGGACGGCAATCTCGTTCTTGAAGTCTCGTTCGAGGTTTTGACCGTATTGGTCGAGCTTCTATATGACCATAATCCAAGCAAACCAGCTAATCAGGCTGTATTGAATCAGCCACAGGAGGCAAGACAGACAATTGAATCTCATGAAACGTGTCGTCTCACGACCGCATCTGATTGGCTAATAGTGTTGTGAAGCCATTGAATTGGATTACGTCCTTGGATACTAATTGCCTACCTTAGGCTGACTGTCCACTGGAGCGGAGAGGAGCGGAGCTTAAATTTTAATAATTAATTAAACAATGGAATTGCATAAAATTACCGCTCCGCTTCAGTAGACAGGGATATATGCGAACTAGTTTAAAATTCATATAAACCGGTAAGCGGAGCGGGGAAGCGGAAAAAACTTGGCCGCGGGGTATTGCAGCCCGCTCAAATTACTCGTCGCGTGAACTCTACCTAGCTCCGCACAGTCCGCAACTCCGCTCTCGTATTACTCCTTCGCTCCGGTCCGCTGCCTCACTCCGCGCCAAAGGACAGGCAACTTTATACCTGTACTGATTGCGTATATTATACGCCGAAATCTTCTAAAATTTGGTTCAAGAGGGACAAGAGAAAACATTTGATCTTTATTGAAGGTAGTTGCAATATAGACCTATTAAAATTATATTATTTGACTTAACGAATCTTTTTATATAATATGCTCCCAGCCCCCGAAGCCAAGGTCACTTTTTACAGACGCATTACCCACATAATATCAGCAGAGAGTTTCAAAAATTTTACACCAGCAATTCAATTTGCGCGATTGTCAACAGTGACCTCGTCTAGGCCCCACATTAAGCAGGGTTGCCACTTTAGTGAACAACCAACCGAACCCTTCAACAGAACGCATGTACAGGATCTTCACAGTTATTTTACCTCTGACGGCAGCAATCCGATAGCAACCTTATTGTATTGATGATACAGATCACTGTGATTTGTCATTGACATTGGTTTAGAAGACTGACAAAATAATTTGTAAAAGCTTCTTCTCTCCTAATATTTGGCTGTACCCAGACTAGCGAGCACGGGCTTGTGACATGGCTCAAGTTACACATTTTATATGAATAAACTGTGATAAAATGGGAGAGCAGTGGTGGCCCAGTGGTATCGGCCCCGACTTACGAGTTATAGGTCGTGGGTTCGAACCCAAGCAGGCGCTTTACTTTGTGTAAATAATTTCATCACCACTGCTCTCAAAAACGGTGAAGGAAAACATCGTGAGGAAACCGGCATGTCTTAGAACCAAAAATTCGAAGACATGTGACATCTACCAACCCGCACTGGGCCCGCGTGGTGGATTACGGCCCACTCCCTCTCACCGAGAGGAGGCCTGTGTCCCAGCAGTGGGAACATTAATAGGCTGATGATGATGATAAAATGTGTGACTTGAGCCATGTCACAGTAGGCCGTGCTCACTAGTCAGCAAGGTCCACAATGATGTCATAAAATTTTAATTTATCACTAAAGTAGTTAGAATTGTGGATGCAAACAATTGAGTATTGAAAGACAATAAAGACTGCTGTGATTTTGACAGTGATGCAAAGACTAAGCAGCTAAGGTAAAATAACTGTGAGACGACTGTAGACGTTTTATGTGTCAGGTGCGGGGGCTGCGAGCACAGCACGCAAGCGACCTCTACTCGGCGGTGCTCGGGCCGCAATGTCGCCGACTAAGCGCGCCGTGATGACCCTGCTTGCGCGCGCTAGGGCTGCCACACACAAACACGCGCCCGCGTGGCCCGCTCCCCATGAGTGAGTATAAACAACCCTATCAGCTAGGGCTGCTACCGTTTTCAGAGTGGCTTTTTATCAGGCATGGTTTGTGAGAAATTAACAGTTTTTAAACCTTTCTATGTAGACCGCAGCTGACATACTACTCAGCGTATCCCAGTCCACTGCTGGATATGAGCCTCTTCCAGAAAGGGATGTAGATTCTGTGAGTATTTTATAAGATAACTTTGATAAAAGATATGTAGCTTCTGATTGGTGTCATGTTGCTAAAAAGGCGAATGATGACCCTTCTAGCACATTTAGAGTTGTCATGCGTTGGGTGAAATGCCTTCTTCAATCTTGTAAGGTAAGGCTGATTTTTGTTTTTAGAATCAAACTGCCTATTGGATCGTGGCTTCTTCCACAAATTGATAGTTTGGTGAACGAAGCTTTAGCGTTGCTGATTGCCAACTGTACAAAGAAGTAAGATCTTGTAATAAGGTTTTCGAATTGTAACAGATAGATAGGCTTTGGTCTTAGGGGTATCGTGTTACCCAGTAACTAGGTTGTGGAGGTCGGGTATGCAGTTGCTTCATATACCGGATGGGTTACCCTTCATTACATACCGAGACCCCTCTGTGCCTCGAAAAGCACGTTAAGCCGTTTGTCCCCGTTATCATTCGTAGAAATTTGACAATCGTACCGGGTAGTCAGAAGCCCAAAAATCTGATAACCAGTCTTACCCAGTAACTGGGTTGTGCAGGTCAGTTATGCAGTCGCTTCATATAAAATACTGGTAGTCAGCTGCATCTAGTAATACTGGAAATTGACCCCAACATAGATGGGTAAGGCTAGGTCGAAGAAGAGTTACTATGAGGTCTTCAAGGATATTTTTGGTTAAGAGGTTCAAATTCTCAAATACAACGTACGATCGTTCGAAACTCACATCGCTATCATCTTCTCTATGGCATATAGTTCATGTTGTGGCCACTTGAAGTGAGATCCAATTCCTTAGAAATGGTCACCGTAAATCGCCAGGGGCACCGGAAGTAGAAATAATTAGTGGATAATATATAACGGCTGTAAAAAGACGAAGCCAATAGTCATTATAATTATACTCCTCATCATTGTGCTATTTTTTTTGTATTGGAACAAACCCGAAGGCCAATTCTCGTAATTAAAAAACGTTCACATTCAAGTCACAATCTGTCAAACTTGTCAAAAATGTTAGTAAATTGATTGTATTTTTGACAGATTGCGACTGAGATGCGAATACGAACGTTCTTAATAACTACGGGAATTGCCCCTCTGGGATCCTTCTAGTTACGAAGATATTGAAGGTTAAGGCTGCCTGTCCACCGGAGCGGAGAGGAGAGGAGAGGAGAGGAGCGGAGATATGCCAAAATTAACCAATATAATCGCACCTCTGGAGGGGAGTTTTGATTCTATTGGTTAATATTGACACATCTCCGCTCCTCTCCTCTCCTCTCCTCCAGTGGACAGGCAGCCTAAAGCTTTTTTCAGACTAGCGCGATTTGTCGCGCGACGCGACACGCACAATACAAAACTTCACGGTATAACAATAACCGGTGTCACGTCGCGCGACAAATCCCGCTGGTCTGAAAACAGCTTAAAGTTCCGACTTTTTTTCACGACTTTTTAATTATGTGATACATAGTTACAGGTCAAGACTTTGATGCAGAAAGCGAAACCAATTTGTACCAACTATTCATAATGATATTATTATCATAATTATCCATTTTATTTAGTTTTACAAATGCACGCCTAAAGCAAATTATCGGACGCGTCCGCGGACGTCCACGACTGACAGACTGTCAGGTCTGTCAGTTCCCTACGATCACGTCAATTCACGTCCGCGACTTACGACTTACGACGGTAAGTCGCGAACGTTAACTGTCAGTTCGAATGTGAATTGACATGATCGTAGGGAACTGACAGTTAACGTCCGCGGACGCGTCCGATAATTTGTTCTACTCTTAATAACGGTCGAATCTAGAGTAAGATTATGTAGTTCCCAATTGACATTGATGTAATTTTAGAAATGTTTGATGTGATCTCTGAAAAACTCTAGTAGGATTTCGAACATGAAATCTCTGTACCTCAAAAACACTATGACCGATAGTTTCCCGTGTTGACAGACTTTGTACCTGTCGTATTTACCCAGTAACTGAGTTGTCGAGGTTAGGTTGGATAGGCAGTCGCTCCATGTCAAAAAACTGGTACTAAGCTGCAGTCGATTAGACTGGAAGCCGACCAAAATGTTTTTTTGGTCCTTCTGATTCACTATAAAAAAAAAATTAACATATTTTTTTTTGTTTTTTACGTAATCAAAAGATTATGGCAATTCATTGAGTTAAAATGTGGCTTGACGAGACTCCCCGATAGATTTTATACTGAATTGGGGCGTAGTGAGCCCTCAAACCAATTTTTATTATTTTGATAAAGCAAAAAAAAGCTGAGAGGTGTCAAGGAACACCCGGATGGAACGAAGTTATGGAATGAACCTCACAAAGGCATGCCACTTTAGTACCTGTGGTCGCTCACAGATGGCGTTATAATAAAAAAAAAATAACCTCACAAAGGCATGCCACTAATTAGTACCTGTGGTCGCTCATAGATGGCGTTATAATAAAAAAATAAAAAGTGTCGTTACAACTTTTGGTCCCAATTTTTTCCGTCTAGCCTTCTTCCTTCGTTCCAAAAATACAAATGTTTAATATTTTTTAATTATCTGACGGACGGACTCCATAGTTTTTTTTTTCTTTTTTACCCAGTCATCATCCCTATTGGAAAAAGCTAGGCAGATGATGATGATGATGATGATGATAGACTTTGTACCTATAACGAATCCCAAACCCAGCTGGCTGGTATTACATGCGCTCCAAATAGCGGAAACCAAAATTACCAAGTACAATTGGGAGTTGATACCGGTGCATTGGTAAACTTGTTTCGTTTTGCACTGTATGCATAAGTTAGTTAGGGCTGCTACGAAGAAGAAAATGTTTCTAAGTGGAAAATAAACAAAAAAAAATCCGTTAAGCGAGGCTACACTAAGAACTGGAGCTAAAATTGTTTGGCTTCGCTCATGAAGCTACCACGTCCGTACATACTTTGGTTCATAGTTCGCGATGTGAACCGAAGTATGCAAACAGGCGGTAGATTCATGAGCGAAGCTAAATTAACTTAGCTTTGTTCCCAGTATGGCATCACTATTTAGCCATCATAGGAAGTACCCGACTGCGTTTTGGTATTCCTAAAAACCTATCCTATTAAAAGATTTTTATACATGTTGCTCTGAAAATTGTGAGTTAGTTAGTAAAAGCACAAACGAAAAAAAAACGTTGTTTTACGTTTAAATACGTTTCAAGGATTTCACTTACTTGAGAACATAAAAAGAAAAATAATCAAATAAATAAACGAGCAGGTAGTCGCTTAAGATGTGTTACCATATTAAGCAACATAATATCCTGAAAAAAAAAATCTGGAATTATTTGAAATTATTTTGCGGAACGTAAAATAATAATTTTTAATGATAATTGTATTTTATTTAGTTAACACTAGGAGTAATGCAATTTTATATTGAAGACAATAGACTTATGATAACAAAAATATGAGACATAATATACTTGTGATTTCAAAGTATTTAAAAACCGTTAAAAATGGGTGATAATAACAAAACTTGTTTTAGTGTAAACATACTCGTTTAATTGTTACAAACCAAATTCTTATAAGTCTTATAAGAACCAATAGGAAATATTATACAGATTACGAAACAGTAACAGTTATCAGATTGAGGCTCCTAGTAAAATACCGGCGGCGCCTCGTCAAGGTCAAGGCGAACTCTAGCACCGCGCGCGCTCATTGGTCAAAACTAATAGCGCGCGCTTCCCCGGCTTCCTGTTACACACTTCCGTCCCTTTTCAAGAAATCACTCCCACAGATTGCAGGAAAGCGAGAGGGAAGATGTTACACATCAAAAGTCTGCAGCAATCAAATATTTACGAGACGAATAGAAATAATTATTAAAACGTTTTTGTTTTTAAAAGTGAAGTAAATTCGTATTTCCGTAACATTTTATTTTTTACTAGCCTGTGCTAACCCACTCCTGTGCAAAGGCCTCCCTCCACTCCTTCCATAGTTCTCGAGCCCGCGCGTCCTCCCCCCAGTTTTGACGGAACCTATCCAGCTCGTCCCGCCATCTCCTACTTGGTCTGCCGCGACCCCGCCTCACTGTCTCAGGGCACCAGTTCTGTGTTATTTGGGCCCACAGTTTGTCCGACATGCAGCAGACATGTCCTGCCCAGTCCCATTTAAGTTGGGCAGCCTTTTGAGCCACGTCAGCTATTTTCGTTTTGGAGCGCAGTATTGTGTTTCGAACATAACATTCCGTAACATATATTACACAAATCACTCATCGAATTTTGAGTGATAAGCCGGTAACGTACAATAAACATGCTTGACAGCCCTACCACATGACAAAGTTGTCAACAAACATCACATACGTGCCCCTCCATGCGACTCGCGGCTCAACGAGTGTGATCGACCATACTGAAGCCTGGCAGAACGTGACATACCTACAGTTCACAGCTTGAGTCCTGTTCCAGCCAAATTAAAACAACTAGTAGCGCCCCGCGGTTTGACCCGCATAAGTCTAGATCCTGTGGGAATATCAGGATAAAATGTATCCTATGTGTTAATCCAGGTTATAAACTGTCTGTGTGCCAAATTTCATCCAAATACTTTCAGTAGTTTTTGCATGAAAGAGTAACAAAAGTCCGACCATCCTCACAAACTTTCGCGATTATTAGAATAGGTTGTTTTAATTTTGGAGCTGTGGCCCAGTCGTCACAACCACGACTTGCGAGTTGTAGGTTTAACCCTGATAGGCGATAAACTTTGTGTTAATTATTTCAATTCTAGGACATCACGGTTTCCTCGCGATGTTTTCCTTCACCGTTTTGAGAGCAGTGGTTATGAATTAATTTTACGCAAAGTAAAGTGCCTGCTCGGTTTCGAACCCACGACATACAACTCGTAAGTCACGGCTGTTACCACTAGGCCACTGTCCAGGTTTGCACGGTGGTATTTTTATCGCGGCGATTTTTTTTTCACGTGTTGGATTTTCGACTCTCTGCTTAGTTCCGAGATAGTTAAATATCCACCAGAGTGTTTTCTTAACGCGCTGGGGTACGCGCTGGGGTACGCGCTGGATACGCTCTGTTGGATTCTCAAAGCTCGGCTCAATACCGAGATAGTTAATTGACTCAGGCGTGACTTTGCGGAAATCCATTATAAAATACAATAGACGATGTATATTTAGTAACTTAATCCGCTTACCTGTTCTTAAAGAGTTAGAGAACCCTGTAAGAAATCGACACGTGTTTCGCCTCTCAACGAGGCATCCTCAGGATGACGATTGACTTGTTGCGAACTCGACACGTAGCTTACTTTGCGTTCGGCTCTTGTCTTTGCGTTCGGCTCTTGTCGTGGCAACACTTCGTGTCCGAATTGAAAACAAAGTTTTCATCAATCCAGTTTACGAAAAAAAACCTCAGCGATAAAAATACCTACGTCCGTGCGAACCTGAGTTTACTCACGCGTTTTTAACTAGATTGGGATTGGTTGCTTTACATAATGAAAGGACAAAACTACTCGATCTATCTTTAGTCCACACACAGATTCGTTGCTTTCGCTAATAGCTCTGTTTGACCGACGAATCGGAGTGGAATTTGTCAACCAATTGAACAATTTCTCGATTTTGATTGACTGGCCGCAGGACGGCAGGAATTGGATTTTGTGAAGGGAAAATCATAGCAGGGCTTTTGTATTGGATTCTATGTTCTACTTGAATAAGAGCGTTATCACACTGACGATTTGCCAGCGTGTTTCCATCGAAGCGATTTGTGAACGTGCTCTCGGCGGGTGCGGAGCGAAGTAGCCGCGACTACGCGATGTTGTCTTCGCGTTTTCATAATTTCTCATGTCGTCAATCGCTCTCATTACGAAACCGCAGCGAACACGTTGCGCACACGTGGCGTGCTCGCAACGCATACGCAGCGAACACGTGGTTCAATCGCCACGCCGCGCTAGGAGCAAATCGCCAGTGTGATATGGTTTATAGGATGCTAAACTTTCAGATTATTTCACTAAGCACAGAATGTTAGGTAATAGGTACGATGGACATACTTTGAGTGAAGTGAAGTACTCATGAGTATGAGACCATCTATGAAAATGAAAAAAAATCTGCTTCCATTTGCATTTTGTCAAAGCTACGTGAACATAAATGTATGATGCAGCAGATTTTTATCATTTCTTAATATTCTGTTATACTGTTAGTTTTACTAGTTATACAAGATTTTCTTAACATTTTTTTTTTTAATTTATTTATTAATATTAAATATTTGTACGAGTATATCCCGTTTTTTTTAAAGTGTACCCAAAATCAGTAACGATTTCTAACTCCCGACCGACGGAAAACATAAAAGTCAACTCCGAAAGATTCTTCACTCTTCACAATACGTTATGAATATCAACAGCAGTATAATCTCCATACACGTGCCTCCCTGACACGTGTTCCATCCTGTGGTTGAGTATAAATAGGTAGTAGGTGGAGGTAGGAATGGTGTTAATGTGTGCATAGGTACAGTCAAGAGCATAAATTTGTTACTATGGACAGCTCGGCAATAATAAAAAAAGAAAAAAAGAAAAGAAATAAATGAAATCAGAAAATAATAAAAAAATTGAATACAGAAAAAAAAGCAGTAAAAAAAAATTATCGAAAGAAAAAAAAAAAACTAAGTGTCGTGTGTGTGTTGTGGCGTGTGTGTGTGTGTGTGTGTGTCGTGTGTCGAGTTTGTCGTGTCGTAGTGTCGTGTGTGTGTGTTGTATTATGTGTGTGTGTTGTGTGTGTCGTGTTTAATAATATCAGAAGGCCAATTCTCGTGCTTAGAAAACGTTCACATTCATCTGTCAAATTGATCAAAAACGTTGGTAAAATGATGGTATTTTTGACAGATGGCGAATGAGATGCGAATGCGAACGTTCTTATAGATAAATTACGGAAACCGCCCCTCAGATTTCAAGATTCATCCATTCATATTGTCATTAAGATAATGACAAATTTAATGTAGTCATTTGTGGAAGCCATGTAGGTACAAGTGGCAGCACAAATATGTGACATCGAAGGAACACAAATTCATCTGACGAGACAAGCGACGCAAAAGTATAAGATGCTACATCGGCTTCACAGAGATGTGTCACCTCTTTTAACTGAGCCGATGTCGACTATTATGAAAGTTAGCGCAAATTATGCCTTTTAGCGCACATTGTTTGTACTCTTTGGACCTGCTATTGCCCCTATTTAGGTTAAAATCAGCGGTACGGCGCGGCATGGCATTGCAAAAGAATAAGCAGAAATGATTGTGAATCTGATTTTCTTACTCTTAGCGCTCACAATTTGTTGATATCATACCGGACGGTAAAATCAGCGGTACGGCGCGGCATGGCATTGCAAAAGAATAAGCAGAAATGATTGTGAATCTGATTTTCTTACTCTTAGCGCTCACAATTCGTTGATATCATACCGGACGGTAAAATCCATGTAGCGTGTAGTGCACAAATGCCCTTAGGGTGTAAAGCCAAAACGGACATTAAAAAAAAGAACAGACAAGGAGATAATAAAAAATTCAACCGTATACACTGAACTGATGATACGTTAGTGCGTCGAGGGTACTAATGAAGTTATGCCCGACTCATCTGACGTCATCACCACCCTTAACGAGCATTTTGTTTACGAGCATTCGGCTACGATTAAGTGGCTACGATCGAGCAATTGGTTACGAGCAATTGGCTACGAGCAATTGGCTACGAGCAATTGGTTACGAGCAATTGGCTACGAGCAATTGGTTACGAACAATTGGCTACAAGCAAGTGTATACGAGTACGTCACACGATGACAGAATGTTTAGACTGTTTAATCAATTCTATTATTTTCTCGTTTATAATTGAACATTTATATAAACTTATTAAATACATTTTAAATATTTTAATAAAAGTAATTAATTAAATCATTTTTAAAATTTAAAAAGTAGTAGCCCACCGGTATCAGGAACAGGGTCCAAGCTACCGGCCAGGGCTCCAGAGAGAGGAACCTCCTGACAATGCGAGCCGTGTCCAGAAGTACCGCTTTCTGAATCAAACCCTTGATCCAGCTGCCCAACGAGAGCCTGTTCGAGGCTCTTGGCAATTAAGCCATTGGCTGATACGACTATCGGGACAATGATCGCTGAGTCCACATCCCACATGTCGACAACCTCGCGAGCCAAGTCAAGATAATTGATTTGTTTACCTTTCTCGGTTTTCACGAGGTTCCCGTCATGCGGGACCGTTATGTCAATGATCATTGTGCGCCGCCGCTCTACTCGGTTCACCACCACTATAATTATCAGGTTTATCCACTATTATTTTTATACATAAGGAGGAAATGATTTTAATCACCGTCAAGTAGGTGCTAAATCAATATTTATCAAAGATTTAAACGCGGTGCGCGCGGGCTTATTTCTGTTCCAAAATGTTTCACCTTTTGCGAGTTAGCGCGGCAGATACAGCACGTTTCTTTTTTTCAACTATATTTTTAGGTGACTTTTTAGGTCATTAAAGCCGAGACAACTATTTTTATACCCATCCAATCAAATCCTAATTTTGTTTTAATTTAAATGTTCAAAAAATATAAAACTTTCACGCTTCTTTTTCACGAACTTTTTCATGATTTTTTTACATAACATAACACAACATCCCGCCTGTGATTCCCCGAAGGGTTATTTAGAGGTGTGACTTAGCATAAACACCTACATTTCGTCAGTTGATGAAGTTTTTTGTGAGTAAAATATTTTTTTAAATGTTAATTTTCTTGTTCCAGGCACACAACCCTTCTACCACTTATAAGAGACGAGTTCGTGGCTGGCATGGGTGTCAATATCAACCTAGCATAATTATAAATATCTAGTCAAATGATAATCTAGTCTGTATCTAGTCGAATCAATAAATCGAATTAATTTTAGTATAATTTAAGGTAAATGTTAATTCGTACCTGCTTTATGACAAATATGTATTTATTGTATTATTATAATATGAATATAATTATATTGTTTTAAGTGTTCTTTTATATGCATAATGTAATGTTTTATGGGATGAAAGCTGAATACTGAATCGAGTGTCGAGTATTTTGAAATGTTGATACTTGTGCAAAAACAAGAAAAGACACTTGGAGAGAAATTAACTGCGAAAATAATAAAGACCAAAAAATATTACCAATAAATACATAGTGATGTTTTTACGCGTACTTTGTTTCCATACAGAATGTTAACAATTTGCATGGAAATTTTTCCTCCATAATTCACTATTTCTATTTGTGTATTTAAGTCAATAAGTTTTATGGTGACACCTGCTTTTCGTTTTTAAGGTTTAAAGTAGCTAAAATATTAGAACAGAACCCTCATAGGACTTCAGTGTTGTATGTCAAGGGAGTCTTTTGCTATCAAACTTGAAATTTAACTTAATAACCTAAAGCTATTTTCGAAATATTTTGACCCTCGATTATGTAGCTCTGCTCACTGTGCAAGGACACAAGGGTGTGATTACTTTTATATATATATAATTTTAAGTAAAAGAAAATAATATATATTGTCGATGCCAGAATATAATGTGCTATTTAGTAAATAATCATGCTGTGTATAAAGTGATCATAGACAATTATTTGTGGTGTACTTGGACTGAACGAGAAGAATGGATTATTTAAAAAATAGAACAACATTTCTGGTTTCTGCGAAATTATCTATGTTTTATATAAGGCCCTAGTTATAACACGCACCTGAGGCAAGCGTCTTGTACGCTGTGAAATTCATAAATTTTATGATTTTTTAAGTAACGAATTACACAATACAAGCGCAATACAAGGGCGCGCGTCATGTAATTCGTTACATTTAAAGTGTATATAATTTTATTGAGCGCCCAAAATGCAGCGTACAAGACGCGTACCTCGACCGCCTGTTATTACTAGAGCCTAATAAAGCAGTTGTGTTTTGTTTCGTTTTTCATGTATGTTAATTATAATTAAATTGTAGAAATAAATAAATATTATTTTAGGACAAAATGTGTTCTACGGAAAGGAAAATGAAAATATAAAGAAAAATAAATATAAATTGATGACATTTTTCAGTGGTACAAGAAAAATAATCAGCTAAGCTGAGATCTAATAAAAAGACCATTTCAGGAATTATATAAAAATAAAAATCTTAATGCACTTTTGCACACCCTGGAAATCAAATTCAAGACCTCAAATACGAGGCACTATTTATAATATCCATCAAAGTCAAGAAATTAGCAAATAAAAAAATACCCCGCAAAGATTTTTTTTTCATTGCCTAAAATAATTTCATTCTAGGGGGCCTATTTCACTGATCAAAAAAGGTATTACGCTAGTAATAAATACCATAGTTCATTGCATTACAAAAACATATACGGTACTTAAATCTCGTGAATTACTAGCCACGCGCGACTTTTTTCGCGCACTGGATTTTCAACCCACTGCATTTCGCCGAGAATTGGAAGTCCAACAGTGTATTATTTTTTTACGAATGCGCTACGCTGCGCTCTATTGGATTTTTGATACTCGGCTCAATACCGAGAATTGAAAATCGAGTGCGCCGTAAAATATCACCGCGTTAAAAATCCCCCGTGCCGATTTGGGCTAAGTGTAAAAAAATTCAGTGATCAGTATATGTAACTATTTTTGAAAAACCCCATAAAAGTAGGGCTTTTAGATAATAATTAACGGACCACTGTGTATTTATTATCCTATGCCTTTTAGGGGAATATTGTATATAGAGAATATATCACTATATTATAGCGGTAAGCCAAATTTTAGCAGACGATGATATAATTAATCTATATTTCAGAATATAAAACGTTTTAAAAACTTTAAATGTTGGTTTTAATTCAAATTATAATTGCTGTCCTCTTTAATTTTAAAATAAATGGAAAATACACAAACACTTAGTGCACACACACAGACATACATAAAATCACTAACTCGCACAGATACACACACACACGCACACTCATTTTTACCATAAATTCTCACACCTGTCACTGCATTTGAGCTTCACGCTTAAGTATCTAAAAGTGTCAAATAAATTACTGAAAGCCGCAAAATGTCCCAATAAATCAAACCAGGGGGAGGATTACACAAACACGGATAGAAAAAAAAATGACAAATGACCACTCATTTTGATCTAATCTGCTGGTGACATAATTCCATTGACAAAATCTGTTATCGATCAAAATTAAAACACACTGTATTTTTTAAATTACCAACTGGTTAAATAAAATGGAATTGAGATAATTATTAAATTGACAGAGAAAATAATTTGAAATACAATCGATTCATAATCATAATAATATTTATATTTTAATAATAATTAATATCACAGTATCGAATAATAGAAAAACTGATTCACAGCACAGTGCACATGGTTTGAAAATTCTTTTGTCAAATTACAGTATTAAACTAAAATAAAAACTATGTCAGGCACACAATAAAATCATTTAAAAGCACGTGTTTTTACCAATAGAAATATGCAAGTTTGAAATATTTAAATACATAAGTACCTATAAAAAGTTTAATGTGTAATGTAATATAAAATTAAAAGTTCCATATTTTTGCTTTACAGTTATCGTTATAAAATTTCGATGAAACTTTTTTGACGTGTAGTGGAACTTTAAAAATAAATGTTAAATGGTAGAAAATTATTCTAAAATAAGCAAATGTAATTAATTACGAGATTATGACCACCTCCTAATAGATAGCAACCGTAGCGTTCATTTGTCACTTTTTCTTCGGTGAACTGAAGTCGCCGACAGGGTGCGCTTTCCGGTTTTCCAATTATAAAGTATGAACGCAAAGATCGCGTATTCGCGCAACGTTCGCCTTCTATTAGGATGCGGGGTAATGATTGTAAAGTTAAAATAACGAACGATAAAGGCAACGTCCACGTGCAGTTCAAATTGTATCGATTAAAATAAGTTGCGAAACGAAATAAGTATTTGAAAATGGCGCACGAACAACGAAACGAATTTTGACGCCACATGAATTTCCCACTAAAAGTAGTAATAGTTACAAGACGACCGACCAATCATAGCCGGTCTGAACATAGGCTCTCTGAACTTTCGCGCATGTTCTCTGACTCGTACTTGCCTTACGTCACCATAATGCAAGTACAACTCAGATTATTAATATGATTAGTATGATTCATTGGCCGTATTTTATCTTAGTTTTTATACTTATTTATAATTAATTTAATGATTTAATTGATTAGTGTTTAAATTTTCTGCTTAAATGCAGTTTAAATTGCTAATCGGCATCACTATTTTTTGGGAAAACTCTACAAGTTATCAAATTCAAAATGATGCAAATCATCAAGTAGAAATGTCATTTTCAAACATTTAAAAATAATATTTGTAAAATTAAAATTTTAAATGTGTGTCAAATAATTATAAAATTAAGTTTTAACTTAATGTACCTAAGATTAAATCCTAAGTAAATAATAAAATAACAATGAAGTATTACACATTTATGTAAATAATTATGGTGTTTAATCGCTTAAAAATCTCGTCTGTGTTTTGTGATAATATTAGGTAGTTAGAAAAAATCACAAGTTTGAACGTGATTTCGGCTGAAAGTATTTTATTTCATGTTTGAATTATGGATTATTTTTGTTTATAAATATATTATACAGCATGTCAAAGGCGTGGTCAAATTTAAGGGTGTGCAGACCATCAAAGTGAACAACTTCCTCCATGGGACCAACATCGTAATCGAGCATAAATTATCAGTTGTCGCAACAAATCTTTAATACCTACTCGACCCAAATGTACACGCCCTTTGTCACCATACTTTTCTGATACATGCTGTATGTCTATCGTATTCATCGCTACAGTACCTATTGTATAATTGCTTAATTTTTATTTTAAAGTTATTGTGCCTTTACTTTTTTATGATTTTTAACTTATAAACATATTTTAATTTCATTATAAAATTTTATTATACATTAACTATGTATTACAACTAACTATTATATATATATGTACAAGTATGTGAAGGAAAAAATAAGAAAATAAAATAAAGAAACCTAACCTTTTCTAGTTCAGTATAATATAATATTACGATTTTGATATTCTTTTTGTATTTGATAATCCTAATTCTGACATGAAGTAATTATAAAAATTGCTAAAATGATGTTTTAATAACATTCGCTGATTTTTATTGAAAAAAAATCTTCATCATTATCTTATTATATTTATGTTCAAGTTGGCTAAGTTTGTATTCTATAGTATTATTTATGCCCAATTATTATACATATTATTATAATACAAGGTGTAAAAAATTAAAACAGTTAGTCAAAATACATCATTTTGTCGAAATATTTATCTTTAAGTAAAAAGGAAATAGTAAATTATACATATTCCTATTAATTATTATGTCTTACATAACGACATTATTGCTAGACAGAATAATATTTAAAAAATACATTTGAAAATATATTTTTCAAATATTTACTCTAAAATAATACACCTTGTATGATATAATTTTATAATATTGTTGTTAAAAAATAATAGTTTTAATTAAGTCTTCCATTAAATGCGATGCAATGCTTGTTTTAATTTAAGCGATTCAATTATTGTTATTTTGCGGTTGTTTAGTTTTACCTACTAGTGTCTGAAACAGTGTGTTTATGATAGAATTGCATTAATTAATTATTTGCTTGGGGAGCAGTGGCGGCCCAGTGGTAACGGCCCTGACTTACGAGTTGTAGGTCTTGGGTTCGAAACCAAGCGGGCGCTTTACTTTGTGTAAATAATTTTATCACCACTGCTCTCAAAACGGTGAAGGAAAACATCGTGAGGAAACCGACATGTCTTAGAACCAAAAAATTCGAAGACATGTGACATCTACCAACCCGCACTGGGCCCGCGTGGTAGATTACAGCCCACTCCCTCTCACAGAGAGGAGGCCTGTGTCCCAGCAGTGGGAACATTAATAGGCTGATGATGATGATGATGATGAATTATTTGCTTGTTCTAATTGCGGTGTTTACGTAGGTACACTCTAGCGCGCTCTGATAGTTTAGTAGGTTTCGAGAATAAAACAGCATATATATACCAAAATGATCAAAACTGCTACCTATGTGTTAAATAACACGATTTTTTGAGAGATCATTTTTTTTTTATTCACTTCGATGGTAGTTCTTGGCCCGCATCTCACCTGATGGTAAGTGATGATCAGGCCGAAGTTGGAACAATGCTATTAACGTTATTATTATGGCGACAGACTTAAAGATGGTGGTACTACTACTAAGCTACTCTGACTAAGATCTTCTGCTCGGTTTGGTTGGTGGTGGAGTTTGTTCTGAAACAAGCTCTACTACCAACCTAATCAATCTTCCTAGCCTTTTTCCCAACTATCTTGGGGTCGGCTTCCAGTCTAACCGGATGCAGCTGAATACCAGTATTTTACATGGAGCGACTGCCTATCTGACCTCCACAACCCAGTTCCTGAACTGGGTAATACGGTACCCCTGGTAAGACTGGTGTCAGACTTTCGGGCTTCTGACGACTCGTAACGACTGTCAAAGATCCACAAATGACAGCCGGGACCAACGGCTTAACGTGCTTTCCGAGGCACGGAGGAGTCTCGATATGTAAAGATGATCACCCATCCACTGACCAACCCCGGCAAGCGTAGCTTAACCTGATGGATCGACCCGTGCGGCTTGTTATTACTTAGCCACGAGCTCCTCTATCCTCTACTACCAACCTAACCGAGCAGAAAATCTTTCCCGCACTGGGAAACCCAGAACCTCTGGGTCTGAGACAGGTGGTCTAACCACTAGACCACAGAGCGGTTACTTTGGCGGTGGTTGCTGGTAAAGAAATTCACCAAAAAAATCAGTTCGAGTGGTGTCGAGAGGTGTGAGGACACCCGGATAGAATGACGTTCTTTTCGGTTTTGCTCACTTAGCGAATATGAGAGAGTCCGTACTAGTAACAAAAGTGTCGATACGACCAAAACGTTACACTTTTTCTATCTAGCTCTCATTCGCCAAGTATGCAGAGTATAACGTTCGCTATGGAACTTCGTTTCAATGAGGCTAACTTGACGTAGATAAATCTTGCATACACCCAAAGTCATTACAATACTAGTCAACTTAAGCAACAAAACTGTTAGCTAAGCTATTATTTTATTGTTCAAAACAACAGAGTTGAGCTATTAATTGTTCCATTAATTAATAGCTCAGAGGGGCAATTCTCGTTTTAAATCTCAATTTTTAAGAACGTTCGCATTTTAATCTCATTCGTAATCTGTCAAAAATACAATCAATTTACCAAAATTTTGGACAAGTGTGACAGATTGCGACATAATTGTGAACGTTTTTTAAGTACGAGAATTGGCCTTCTGCTCTGTTGTGTTGAACAATAAAATAATGTATTATTGAACTTATGTTTGAACAATAAAATAATAGCTTAGCTTTAGCTTTTGTTCTAATTCTAACATACAAACACCGTTTCAGGCAGTAGTTTTTTTTTATGATTGTTTACAAGTGTGCACTGAACATGAGTAGTAATAAATACGATCATAGAAGAGTTTGTGTTTTATTTCTGTCCTATACTAGCTGCGCCCCGCGGTTTCACCCGCATTAGGCTGCCTGTCCACCGGAGCGGAGAGGAGAGGAGAGGAGCGGAGATGTGTCAATATTAACTAATAGAATCAAAACTCCGCTCCAGAGGTGCGATTTTATTGGTTAATTTTAGCACATCTCCGCTCCTCTCCTCTCCTCTCCGCTCCAGTGGACAGGCAGCCTAAGTCACGATCCCGTGAAAATGTCGGGAATAAAAGTATTCTATATCTTAATCCAGGTCATGGTCTACCCATGTGCCAAATTTCATCCAAATCTGTTCAGCCGTTTTTTCGTGAAAGCGTAACAAACAAACAAACTCAATTTTGCATTTATAATGTTAAGTTAGGATTAAATGCCTGCCACGACATCGGTAATTGTTCTATCGTTTTCTTAGAGTCGCGTCGCGTTTTCGCGTCACGCCAGTCTACACGACGCTTAAGTGCTCGTATACACGGCAGCGCCGCCGTGTGAGTCTATCTGGCAGGCCCCAACGAGATTTATCAACAGGTGATAGGTTTACATAAGGACATTATTTTGTACCTATAGAAAATAAATAAGATATATTTTGTACCTCGACAGTTTTTGATTAAATGACGTTTCTATGAAGTGTCTAGCTAGCGGGCCCCTTATGATTATTTTTATTGTTATTATACTTTCAGATCGCCCAGTAGTGCTCGGAGTTAGAAAATATTATGTACCTTACAAATCCGAAATTTCGAGTTTCTGTGAGCTATACTTTAGGAGATATTCGTTACTTAGACAAACGTCCAGCCAGCGGGCCACTTTTTAAATACTACTCTTTTATATCATACAATAGCAGAAGAAGCTTGATCCTATTATGTACCTTACAAATCCAAAATTTCGACTTTCTGTGACCTATACTTTAGAAGATATTCGTTACTTAGACAAACGTCCAGCCAGCGGGCCACTTTTTAAATACTACTCTTTTATATCATACAATAGCAGAAGAAGCTTGATCCTATTATGTACCTTACAAATCCAAAATTTCGACTTTCTGTGACCTATACTTTAGAAGATATTCGTTACTTAGACAAACGTCCAGCCAGCGGGCCACTTTTTAAATACTACTCTTTTGTAACATACAATAGCATTAGGAGCTTGATCCTATTATGTACCTTACAAATCCAAAATTTCGACTTTCTGTGAGCTATACTTTAGAAGATATTCGTTACTTAGACAAACGTCCAGCCAGCGGGCCCCTTTTTAAATACTACTCTTTTATATCATACAACTAGCTTTTACCCGCGGCTTCGCCCGCGTGGATGTCGCAAAATATCCCACGGGAACGTTCTACCGGGCATACATACCTAATAGTCAAGGAAAAGATCATTGACTAACTTTCAGCGGACGCAGTGGTAGGCTACTACAGCGCCCGCGTGGTCAACCATAATTATTTTGTAACGCGTAATTTTGAAACTGTGATATCTCTTAAACTATTCATTTAAATGATGTGATGTAAAGGCATATTTTAATCGAAATTGAATGCCCAATTTAAATAACCTATTTAATTGGATAAGGATTAATAAGATACCGGTCAAAATAGCTTCGGAAATAACAATGAAAATTTTATACAATTTTGAAAGATAAAAATGGTTATTGTGGGTCACCCTTAAAAGATAGACATATGCCATCGCGGACTTTTTTGTTGCAATTTTTAAGATATACAATACTGTAGAACATAAATTTGATTTATCTCTCACGACTTACGCAGCGCACGCCAGTAAAGCTCCCAGTCGGCATGATTTTTTCCGACATCTTCAACAATAATCGTCATATTTCAGCCAATTTACACAAAACCTTAATGAATTATACACTAAAACCTTCCACATGAATCACTCCGTCCAATGGTGAAAACCGTTTGAAAATCCGTTCGGCAGTTTTTGAGTTTATCGCGTTCAGACAGACAGACAGACAGACAGACGCGGCGGGCGACTTTGTTTTATAATATGTAAGGATAGCATAAGGAACTTGATACTATTATGTACCTTACAAATCCAAAATTTCGACTTTCTGTGAGCTATACTTTAGAAGTTATTCCATTCTCCCATGTCAATCTTCAAGCTATCATTTACTCATTAAAGATTATAATTACTAGGTATTACATTTTCTCTTTTAATCAGTTAAATAGCGCCCTACTTAAAAGAACTACTCTTTTTCTTAATCCCAGTTTTGTTGTAGCACTGTTTATTATGAAAGCAGGTATAATGTTTGAAAACGGGTTTGCCAGCTAGGCGCTTATTTTATTAACGAATACCTTATGAAGTCCATAGGAAGTTGAAATTTTGGATATGTAAGGTACAGACGCCAGCATATCAAGTTACTACAATCTGTCAAATTTCTTTAATAGATTTTTAACTTTATCGCTAAAGAATAAGGTTCAATGTTGATTGGGAAAATTTCACAGATTGGAGTAGGTTGATGTGCTGGCGTCTGTACATAATAGTATTACCCAGTTACTGGGTTGTGGAGGTGAGATAGGCAGTCGCTCTATATAAAATACTGGTATTTAGCTGCATTCGGTTAGACTGGAAGCCGACCCCAACATGGTTGGGAAAAGGCTAGGCAGATTGAAGGTACATAATAGCACAGTATAAAAAGATACAGTAGGACGACGCCTTTGATCTCGTGGTAAATGCAGACAACGTGTAGGCATTGTCACGACAGCTTGGGTTGTCCCACCCAAGTTAACAATATTTATTTTATTAATTTATTTTAGATCAACATGGGCATCAACATTATTATAAACAATAATTAACAATTATCAAAAAGATCGTCTTTTTGTGTACCAGCCACTCATCTATAAAACTGTAGGTATCTTTTTAAATGGGCGACTGAGAACTATTAGATTTACTAGATTAATGTATTAGATTTTTGGTTTTTAGATTTACTGGATTTGAAATTTCTGTTGTTGAACTTAATTATATAAAAAATCCTCATCCTAATACAAAAAAAATATTGGGAAGCATGAACATGGTTTGGTATTGAATTCTATTTGACTCAAATGCTCAAACAATTTAGACCCAATGTTGTTTCCAGATAAATTAAAAATCGACATCAATTTTGTTTCCAAGCTATGGATGTAATCCACAAAATCATCCTGAGGGACTTGTAGGACTACAAGTCCCTCCGAAGCGATCACGGCTAGTATTTTAAGCTGAAATTGATGTAATCGCAACACACGTCGTATGCACCATTATAATATTATACATAAATTAAAACAATATTAAATTCAACACGATAGCCCTGAAAGTTATTTCCCGAACTACTAACACGGTAGCGTAAGCAGTCCGGGAGCGCGCTTCCCCCGTCTCGCCCCTCACGCCCCGCAAGATTACCCTGTCTTAGACGTCTTCATCGGACGACTGTATGATGTATAGACTGATGGGTGATAATAGTATCAAGCTTCTTATTCTATGTATGATATCGCCTCTTTGCGAGAACAACGTGACATTTCAAAAAAGGCGTTTTTTTTTAAATTCGATAATCAAAACCGCCGCGTTCAACTTTATTTTCTGCAAAAACGCGGTATTTGATAAGTGAGGGACAGCGACCCTATGAGTGAAAAGGACGACACAACAGTGGTACTGTGGTACATTGCGTTGTCGCGTTGTCTCTTTCGCACGGGTATTTTGTTTAAACAATGTGTCAAGTCAGTTGTCACATGGAATGCTAAGGGTGAGATGCTCTCGCTTTTCTGCAAAAACGTGACATCACGAGTATACCACGGTTTATTTGCAAAGGTATGTTTTAATTCAATTATATTTTTATTATTATAATGTGATAAAGTGTATTTAACTCGGTTTTGTTGAAAAAACGTATCGTGTGCGAATTGTTATAATATCTGATATCACGTTGTTGTTGAAATAATATCATTTTTGGATTGTGATATCTTAGGATGTAACATTGTTGATGATGAATGGAATTTTAATGCAAGAAATGTGTTCTAGTTATTTGTTGTTGTTCCGTTTTTCCGGATTTTTTTTAAATTTAAATGTAAAACATAATGTTATATCACGTTGTAAACATAAAAACAAAATACAATTTAGACTTATTTTTTCAGATGGGGTCGCGGTCAAAATATTTAGTTGTATTAGCAACAAATAAAAATAATGACAGTGAGCAAGGCAATTCCAGTTCTAAAATGGAAATAACGAATAAAGGCTTTTGCAGACCAGCGCGACTTGCCGCACGACGCGACACGAACAATACAATTTCTAAGAAAAGTTCACGGTATAACAATACCCAACTAAAAAAGCAAAAAAACGAAAAAAAGTATGTCACCTAAGTCGGGGAAGTCCACCCAAGCATTTTCACTACGGCACCAAATCTCTACGACCGTTCCTTCAGCTGTTTTCTAGTCTATTTCCTACATTTTAATAAAATATAAAACTACCGGCTATGTAATGGAAAATAAATGAAATAAACTTATTGTAAAGGTGACTTCGAAAAGTATAACTCTGAAAATAAACCACTGCAAAAATCTCAAAATTCAAAAAAAAAAAAAAAAACCTCATTATGAAGTTAAAAACAATGTCTTGAAAGACCGGGCGAGGTGATGGGATGGTGAAGGTATATAGAGAATCCAATCCTCTGGAATTTACTTCTGGACCCTCTACTAAAGGGGCCCGAAGAGCGGCAAGATCACTGGCAGGCTTTCGCCGACGTGCCTTATGATCTTCGAAGGTGCGCGAAATGCTGGGTGCATTAGAGGTTCAAAGGCAGGCCGATGCCGCCCGCGAGTATATTCGGAAATGGGGCATGGCATCTGAAATAAGCTGAAGTTTGCACCACATAAAACCTGTGCAGTGGTACCAGGAAGCTAAAGTACGATGTCCAACTCCTGAGCACGGGCGAGGTCGACATTAACATGTCTAAGGAAATAAAAATACTACCACCAGCTAACATTCAACATTCACGCCGCTAACGTGTGTAGAATCTACAAACAGCTATCTAGAGCGGCCCAAGTGAGCACAAGTGAGCATTTACATGGTAGCGGTGGAGCCCGTAGTGACGCACGCGGCAAACGCCTGGGCGCCGACAACTAAGAAGAGTGAATTGCAGAAAATGCACTCCAATCTTCTTAGTTCACGGTCATACGGTCCAATGAGTATTCGCCCTAAAGATCTGCAAATCCTACATCACCGTTTCGCTGAAAGATCCCTGATGCTGGTTGGGAGACTCCCACTCGACTTCCGAATACAAGAAGCAGCCACTCTGTATGAGGCATGAGCGTGGTGGGTGGTGTGGTTTTGCGAAAACTTCACATCCGGCGAACCAAGGTTCCCTCCACTTCCTGGCGAGGAGCCAACGTGCACACAGAGCACAACGTGGGTGCGGTCTTCTTCTTATCCCAGAGCAAAGATCTTTCCACGCAGGGCAGACCAGCTTGCGAAAGAGGCTACACTAAAGTTGAAAAAGAAGCCAGACTGTGACCGCTGCCTGACTTCATTCGTCAATTGGCAGATCCGTATTGGGTCGCTCGACGCCAATCGTCGAGCGACCCAATACGGATCTGCCAACCAACAACTGAAGATATAAGAACGGTGAAACAGGCTCCGTCACTAAAATGTTCCTCCCAGACGGGATAGTTGCATTCAAGGGAACTAGATTTTCAACTTAAAAAACAGCTGACGGAATGGTCATAGAGATTCGGTGCCATAGTAAAAAAATATTAGGAGGACTTCACGACCAGGGTAACACGTTTTTTTTTCACTTTGGGTTTTGGGCCCAACATTGTATGAAACGTGAACGGTCTCCTTTTAATAGACTGGAAAAAGAATATTGAAAAACCATCTTGCAGAGAAAATTGTAGGTACATTTAAATGTGGATAATGAATAATGGTTTTTATAGATTTCCAGGAAAAACGTGACATATTTTTTACTTTTTTTTAATAATGATTTTTTATCCCAAAAGCCTTCAAATTTTAGAATTTTTTAAGTATTTTTTTAAAGTTTATTACATAACTCATATAACTTATTGCAGATTTAACGTAAAAACACCTTAATATATTTTTCATAATTTTTTTAAAGTTAAAATATCGCTTCCTGTAAAATTGCATTTTTCGAGATAGCACGTTTTTCTCGCAAAGAGGCGATATAAATGAGTAGTACTCGTATTTAGAAACAAACCCACTGGCTGGACCTTTGTCTAAGTAACGAATATCTTCTAAATATAGGTCACAAAAGTCGAAATTTTGGATTTGTAAGGTACATAATAGGATTAAGCTCCTACTGCTATTGTATGATATAAAAGAGTAGTATTTAAAAAGTGGCCCGCTGGCTGGACGTTTGTCTAAGTAACGAATATCTCCTAAAGTATAGCTCACAGAAAGTCGAAATTTTGGATTTGTAAGGTACATAATAGGATCAAGCTCCTAATGCTATTGTATGTTACAAAAGAGTAGTATTTAAAAAGTGGCCCGCTGGCTGGACGTTTGTCTAAGTAACGAATATCTTCTAAAGTATAGGTCACAGAAAGTCGAAATTTTGGATTTGTAAGGTACATAATAGGATCAAGCTTCTTCTGCTATTGTATGATATAAAAGAGTAGTATTTAAAAAGTGGCCCGCTGGCTGGACGTTTGTCTAAGTAACGAATATCTTCTAAAGTATAGGTCACAGAAAGTCGAAATTTTGGATTTGTAAGGTACATAATAGGATCAAGCTTCTTCTGCTATTGTATGATATAAAAGAGTAGTATTTAAAAAGTGGCCCGCTGGCTGGACGTTTGTCTAAGTAACGAATATCTTCTAAAGTATAGGTCACAGAAGGTCGAAATTTTGGATTTGTAAGGTACATAATAGGATCAAGCTTCTTCTGCTATTGTATGATATAAAAGAGTAGTATTTAAAAAGTGGCCCGCTGGCTGGACGTTTGTCTAAGTAACGAATATCTCCTAAAGTATAGCTCACAGAAAGTCGAAATTTCTGATTTGTAAGGTACATAATATTATCTAACTCCGAGCACTACTGGGCGATCTGAAAGTATAATAACAATAAAGATAATCATAAGGGGCCCGCTAGCTAGACACTTCATAGAAACGTCATTTAATCAAAAACTGTCGAGGTACAAAATATATCTTATTTATTTTCTATAGGTACAAAATAATGTCCTTAAGTAAACCTATCACCTGTTGATAAATCTCGTTGGGGCCTGCCAGATAGACTCACACAGCGCCGCCGCCGCGCCGTCGCCGCGCCTCCACCGTGCCGCCGCCGAGCCGCTACCACGCCTCCACCACACTACTAGTATTATTTAAAGGGGATGCGCCAAGGTAGCCCGCAAACCAGTGCACACCTAGTGCACTTGTTGACTGTTACCATTACTACCACGAATACACTATCACACATTTGGAATCGCGCGGCGATGTAAGCTATTGCTGACGCAACGCGACTGCTGTGGCATACCGCATGACAATAAACTGTTAGTTATATCGTGTCACATACCGATATCGTCGGACGATATCGTTGTCGTCTGAGCTGACGATATGTTGGTATCATTATCGCGCGTAGAGTGAAAACGGCCATTTCGTGACACATTGGCGATGTTCGCCCGTCAGAGAGGCCATTATAAGAACTCTCGAAGTGTAATAAAAAGGGATCAACTACAATTGAATATTATGATATAAACTTATTACTGTTGGTCATAAAATTTTATGGCGATCGCGAAATGAGGGAATGTTATATTTGCGCTTCCGATGAAGATAATATTGAAGAAAGTTATAATGGATTATTGCATGATAATAATAATAAATGTATCATATAGCGGTCCCGCATGACGAGAACCTCGTGAAAGCTGAAAAAGTTAAACAGATTTTGTATCTTGATCTAGCTCACGAGGTTGTTGACATGTGGGATGTGGATACAGCAGTCATTGTGCCGATAGTCGTGACGGCCAATGGCATAATAGCCAAGAGCCTCGACCAACACCTAAGGAGGCTCTCGTTGGGCAGCTGGATCAAGGGCTTGATTCAGAAAACGGTACTCCTGGACACGGCCCGCATTGTCAGGAGGTTCCTCTCTCTAGAGCCCTGACCACCGGTAGCTTGGACCCTGTTCCCGATACCGGTGGGCTACTATTTTTTATATTTTCAAATATTTTTGTTTCTTATTTGTTTTTATGATTAAAATATTAAAAAATGGTAGATAAGTATGTTTATGAAATAAAGGAATATAAATATATCATATTTTCACGCCTGTAATGCCGGAAGAGTCAGGCAGAGGTGTACCTTTAGAGGCATGAAGAACAAGGTGTAAAGTTCACTCGTACTCATTAGAAAAGGGAAGATCCTCCTACCAGACGGGTGTCGTGTCTGAAAGGCAACTGCCCAATGGTTGATGTCGGATAGTCGTTATGTATGTCGTTCACGCGGTAAACTCAAATTGCGCGATGCAGGATTTGTGTGACATCATATCTTTTGATGCGTAGTTCGTATTTGGTGGTGTAACCGCTACATACCTATAGTACACCCACATTTCGGCAGTTATGTTTAAGTCCCATGTAATAGGGGGCGAGCCTTTTACCATCAACCGGGCACAAATCCAGACTCCGGCCTGCTACTGAGAAAAACCAAATAACAATTTGCCCGACCAGGGAATTGAACTCTGAGTACTTCATGCTCAGCTGTAGCGCTTGCGGCCACTAGACCAACGAGGAAGACAAAAAAAATTGCGTTCATACATGTATACTAATGGAATTCACTCTTTTACCTGATTGGATGATATTGAGTGGGTTATAGAGATATCAAAAGTCATTAGTTTGAAAGGTTTCCAAGAATATTGAAAACAAATCGAATTACTTGTTGACCTACTTAAGGATTTATTGTCTAAGTGATGAGCATTTGCAAGTATCGAGTAGGCGGATACCTACTACTATTGTTCTTCTTCTGATTCAGTCAGGAAACTAAGTCTCGGGTTCGATTCCCAGTGGGAGCAATATTTTCTGTTCGGTTTGGTTGGTGGTAGGGCTCGGCGGTGTGTCCTGAACATAACTGTACTAACCAACTTTGTACCTACGATATGCGACTAATATGTGACGTCTTTATCCGCCTCTAGCGGCTACCTTAGCGTCTCTGTACTCTGTGATATAAACGAAACAACTTAGGTGAATTACCATAAAGATGTAGTCGGAATATGTTTAACAGATTCACAAAAATACAATGTGTCCCAGGGATAAGTGACCGCCCGGCGTTTTTTAAATATTTGTATAAAATTATTAATAATTACATTTATATTTGTGATGACTTAGCGGCTTTAGTTTTTTTTTTCTTTATTTTGTAAAGACGCGTGACGTGCTGCAGTTTTTTTACGATATTTCCTAAGTTTGCTCATCTTTGAAAAAACTGAAAAGAGTTTTTTTTTCTTCGAATTTTAATTTTGTTGTTTATTTAATAAATGTTTTACTACATTTTAGTTATGTTTAATGATTTTAATTGATAAACTATGATGACGGCTAGTCAGTAAAAAAAAAATAATGGAAAAAGCTACGTATATTTTTTTTTTATTTGTAGAGCCTTATCTTTAATTTTTAACTTTATTTTATTTATTGATCGGCCACAGTAGTTACACACTCCGAACAAATGTCTACCTTTTACGTTTCAAAAGATCCAACCCTGTGGCAGACGGACGGATGGGCAGACGGTCGTACGGACGGACAGCGGAGCCTTAGTAATAGCCTAAAATGGAGGCTAAGGCTATGGGTTTTACACAAAACCATACAAAAACCCCGGTTCCAACCCATCCTGTGACGCGATAAAGCCCTGATTGTCTCGTCTTCCTGCCAGAGGGTTGCCGATAGGACTTTTACGAGGAGCTTCATTCAGACCTTAAGTTTATGGCTGCATGTTGTTGTATTATCTCGGAGCTTTGCCATGTATACATATATGTAAAAGTGTTGTATTTATTTGCATACTGTCACAGATGAAGACGGATAGTTCACTCTGCATTTTTAGTTTAGGCTTGAAGCTACAAGTAGGTACGCGGCTCGACTTGTCGAATTCAATGGGCGAAACGTAGTCAGAGGGTATGACAGACATGACAGTTACGAGATAGAAAGGGAGGTAAGTTCTAGGTGAATATAACTGTAGGTAATTAGCGCTGTGCGACCTGAATTGCACTTTATTGTGTCGCAGCAAGAGTTCCTTTTTTTTAAATGATTTTGCGCAGTGTACCATCTGCATTTATTTGTGGTATTGTGTTGGTAGTGACGTTTTGTTGGCCCTGTAGCACCGATTCCGAATTTAAGTCATTATGGTACCTTTCGAAAAAAAGTCTCATAAGTTTAGCTGGGAAGAAAAAATAGCGCAACAAACTCCCCAGCAACACAGCTGTCTGTTCATTTAAACAAAATTGATTCTATAAAATAGTATGCAAAATAAATGACATTACACAATACAAACAAAATATAAAATTATTAGCATTGTGTCAGCTGGCACACGCCAATATACCAACCAAAAACATCGAGAGCTTATAAATTCAAAAAGACTTTATAAAAATAAAAAAACGTAATTGAACTTAATATCTAAATAAAAGCATCCAGGCATAAAAGGCGGGCCCGCTTACATATTGCTATATCCTACAGCTGTAAGTAAATGATAAACTAGGACCATCGAACTATTATTATAACAATAACAAAACCATGATCAACAAGAGGAACATATCAAGGAGTCGGTCAGTCAGCAAGATGAAGTTAGTTGCCCATTCCAAAGCGTAATAGGTTTCCATGGAGAAGAATCACGGGCAAGCAACTCCACGGACAGGGTTTTACATCAAAATATTATGCCAACCACCACCCAACCACCAATCGTTCTTCAGACCCAACACTATAACTCAAGTGGCACTTCCTCACCCAATAAGTTACAGTATATAACTCATACACCACAATAGTCTATACATTTGCATGATAAGCAGTTAATATTGCCCTATCATTTGAGACAATGAGTCGATTTATAGGTTTCGGTCATCCCGGGCTGCTATATATCATAAGTGATGACGTTGGCGATAGGTCTATATTAATGTTTATTTTGGACAGCTCATAGTTAGAGTTAAGGATTTGATCAATATACTTATACGATAATATAAAGAGGTAAAATTTGTAAGTTTGTATGTAGGGGTAATCTACGGAACTACTCATCCGATGCCGAAAATTCTTTCACTAATGGAATGCTACGGTATTGCCAAATGTCGTAGGACAAATATATTACGCGGACGAAGTCGCGGGCAGAATCTAGTATAGCATAATCAGCCTCCTCTGTTCGAGAGGAATTGGGCTGTAATCTACCACGCTGGCCCAGTGCGTTGGATCGGTAGATGTCACATGTCTTAAAATTTTTGGTTCTAGTACATGCCGGTTTCCCCTCGATATTTTCCTTCACCATTTTGAAAGCAGTGGTGATGAAGTTATTTACACAAAATAAAGCGCCCACCTGGGTTCTAATTCACGACCTACCACTTGTTACGGGGCCTATACCACTCGGCCACTTCTGCTTAAAAAATTGCTTAACTACTAGTAAATTGAATTACCAAAAACCTCTAATATTCTTAAACCAGTTCAACCTAAATTGGACAGTAATTTCACCTTTTACTGTATCAATACCTCTTCTTGAGTTGAATACTCAAAGACAGTTCTCAACAACCCAACCGCAGCACGTTTCGGCTTCGAATTCGTCGACGAATTACACATCACTATCGCTGAAACTGTTTGAGCTTCGTTCAGGCGTGTTCGAATGGCCACAAAGGTTAAATTGAGTTGTGGTCTTTTTGACATTAAAAAGTGAACGCTCTCTGAATATGTACCTGCAGTGCGTTCATTATAACTTGACCCGTGACGCAATTGGTAGTATTGTTCTGTCAGTCGCTATTTTGAACTCTATTTGTATTGAAAGTAAGCTTGAAAAGTAATGGTGTCAACATGAGGGCAAGGGACAAGTTATAGTAAACGGTCTGTAAGTTACTGGTCCTTTATTGATATGGAAGTGATGTGAGGGGCAAACGTAATTTTAAGAACGATCGCATTCGCATCTCATTCGCAATCTGTCAAAAATACAATCAATTTACTAACATTTTTGACAAGTTTGACAGATTGTGACTAGAATGTGAACGTTTTTAATTAAGAAAATTGACATTGGCAGAATAGTCGACATTGAAGCACGAGAACTATTGGCTTTGAGATTTATAACACTAAACGACATCATTTATGAACTTGATTACTAAGGGCGAATTTCACCAATGACACTGAACGGGTGTAGCACATCTATCACACAATCAAGAACTGACAGTGTCAATATTCGACAACTGTGAATACCCTGGCAATGGGCAGGGCTTGTTGCTCACAGAACAGATGGCCGATGGGGCCAAAGCATTCTGGAGTGGCGACCGCGTACCGGAAGACGTAGCGTTGGAAGGCCTCCCACAAGGTGGACCGATGACTTTGTGAAGGCCGCAGGAATCTGCTGGATGCGAGAAGCACAGAACTGGTCGAAGTGCCGGTGCTTGGGGAAGGCCTATGTCCAGCAGTGGACGTCCTTCGGCTGAATGAATGAATACCCTGACAGCTCTTGAACGTGGTTTAGATAATAATGCTGATCGCATTCAGTTTCATTGGTGAAATTCGCCCTAAATGATTTTATGCAAACAGTTTTTTGAGTGTTTCTAAAAGGAGAAATACCAAATAATAATGAATTACTGGTTCGATTCACGTACAGAGCAAATAATATTTATAAAGATGGTTTAAAACTAATTGCTTTGACTATAGGTGTTTGTGTAAGTGAAATAAGTGTATTTAAAATGATAAAAGGGACATTCCAAACCAATAATTTATTGCATATTACATGTGTTTTACAAAATCAAAGAGGAGGTATAGAACTCAACGATATTATAGCTCAAACTCAAACTCAAACTCAAAGCATTTATTACAATTAAACCATTTACATGCACTTTTGATTGTCAAATGTCGATCAGTTAGTAAGAAAGTTGAAGCTCGCAAGTTGAACGGGCAAGAAACTCCCAGGACACTCTTTTAAATAAAGATATTACAAAATCCTGGGTACATTATTCTTGTTGCTTCTATATGTGAGAAAAATGTGAAAAAAAAATAGAAACAATTCAAAGTATAATATATTTAAAATAAGCCTTGGCAGAAAAGAGATGACCAGTCTGAACCGACGGCGCCCGGCGAAACATCAATATCAGTTCTCTCCGGTATCGGGAGCAGGTCGGGCCGAACTAACGGAACTGGTATCGGTCGTTAGTTCCATCGGTCGGGCTAGGATACCTATATGATGTTACATACATTTGAAAACTCAGTAAAGTACATAGGTATTAATTCCATTGGACTGTGGTGGCATCTACAACGCCACTGCATTACACTGACGTTACGTCACGCAAAATAATCCTACATCGCGCAAGAAGAGTTTATTGCGAGACGAGTTGCAACATCAATCGTCGGACAGTAGCCCATCAGACACAACACCCATCTGATTTGAGAATTCTCCCTTTTCTATAAAGGATGAGTGAACTTTACACCCTGTTCCTCATACCTCTATTAATAGTATTTAGTAAGTTAACAAGTCAATGCAAAAACTAAAACTTTTTAAGTTATTAAATTCAATGATAATACACAGTCATAGTCATAATAGGTACAGTCATTATAAGTACACTGTAAGGTTCACCTTTAGAAAATCATACCTTTAAGGGGGTAAAAAGGGAGGTTTCGTTTGTATGAAAAATCTTATTCCTTGTTACGTTAGGTACATAATAATAATGTTCATCATGAGATTGACGATGACAAAATTTAAATTATAACCGAACATTTTTTTATCGAAACAATTTATTCCTTCATTCTCTGTTTGATATTATAATTTGATAAAAGTAACAGAATATTTACAGTGTAAAGAATTTGTAAAAAATTACCTAGTCTTGTCACGCCGAGGTCAGTTGAAACAGTGAATGTTTGATGGGCCCCGAAAGGCTGTTTACCATTCCATCTGCCTGCATCGCTGCGACCATGCATCTACCATCTAATGAATTTGACATCACCCTGACCTACATCACTGACCGGGTTGTTACCAAGTATTGCAGGAAAGTCTGAAAATATTTGATGGCTTTTCTATATAGGTTTTTGTGGCATTTTCTGGCTCTCGATCGCGAATATTATAATGTCTTTGCTTGTTGAATTATTAACGGCCATGTATTTTTTTCGGCGTTTTTTTTTTTGCTGTCTTTATTACTGTACAGAATCCTTCATAAGCGAGTCCGACTCGCCCTTTGGTCGGTTTATTTTTCTTGCGTTTCGGACCACGCAAGAAGAAAGAAAGAAAGAAAGAATGAATTGAATTTGCGGTAAACATGACGCAAAAAAAGAAATAAAAGCACGAAAATAACAATTTGGGGGAAAATATACGTCACATCCACGCACAATGAAGGGTTCCGTAGTTGAGATGAAAACAAACTTAACATAGTATGTACGGTCTCATCAACCCTACATTTACTTTGCGAACTGTTAGGATGGCACTCCGTGGGTCCTTTTAATTAAAACTCTGAGATTCTGCTACACTGAATTTATTTTAAACTTGCACACAAAAATTACAGTAATTCGGAAAAAATGTGGATCGGTACAATTTTGTGGGTTGACTGCACCGCTATGCATTGCGAGCAGTTTTATATACTACATCAATACTCAAATCAGCATTATTATACAGTAGTGAATCGTAGTGATTTGGAATTTATTTATAACATCTCCCCCCTTGAGACGGAGCTTTACATTTTACAAAATTAAGCGCAGGATAAAATCCTAAAACATAATAATTAAGTACTCCAAAAAAAGGAAAGAGAAATTATTTTACTAATGAAAGGTAAACCATGAGTAAATTATAACATTACAAACAAATAAATTATACAAATTAAAAATAATTATTACCACAATTTAAAAATATAGTTACACAAAACAAAACACATTAAAATAGGTATAAATAAACAAAGGCAATTAAATTTAAGGAATTCATATGGATTATGTAAATGAATGCAACAAGATGTATTTTTACCAGTGAAAAACATTTTAAATAAACTTTGTATTATAATATAGCTAGAAATAACAACAATTACAATAGTGACAGTTTTAAATTAACAACAATCATCAAAATTTTCTAGTAAACATTTTTCTTATGCCAATAAGGCTAACACTCTACAAAAATGAGCAATGACGTTCTAGTAATCACTATAAAAATAAGCAATGGAAATCGGGTCAAAATAAATTCCTGACTATGATGTTAGATAATTTCGATTGGACCGGAAATATTTGGACATGCGAGACATAATAATTATAGAACAAATATATTTATTCAGACTGGTTTTATTTCATTAACGTGGTATTTTATGCGTTTTCTGTTAACACATAGTGTGACGTTAGTTTTTCCATGTGTCTGCATAATTTTGTAGGGTCCCTTCCAGATTGGGGACAAAGCTTTACGCAGTCTGTGATGCTGCTTTAAATATACCATATCTCCAGTTTTGTAAATTTTTTCTTTAGCTGAAACATCATAATACCTTTTTGATTGTTCCTTGCTTTTGTTAATATTTTGTAAAGCTCTTTCTCGCGAGTATTTCATTCTATACTGTAAAGCGCGGATATACTCGTGATAAGTGACATTATCATTCGTTTCAGAAAAACTGCTAGGAATAGAGGGCTTATACCCGTATAATAGTTCATGAGGAGTAAATTCGGTGGTACAATGTGGAGTCGTATTGTATGATAAAATTGCGGTTGCAAGATAGCAATGCCAGTCGTCGTGATTGTCATTGACGAAAGATTTTAGATATTCTTTAAGAGTTGCATGGCTACGCTCTAGCGCACCGTTTGTTTGAGGATGATAAGGGGTAGAAAATATTTTTTTTATTTTAAGAATCTCAGTCAATTGCCGAAACAACTCGGATGTAAAACATGTACCTTGATCGGTGAGAATCATTTTTGGAAACCCGAATAAAGAAATGAAATGAATTAGGCTACGTGCAACTTCATCTGTTGCACAAGTAGTCATAGGGTAAGCACATGAGAATTTAGTTAAGTCGTCTTGGAGAGTTAAAATGTATTTAAATTTCTGAAGCCCAGCTTCGGGTAAAGGGCCAACAATGTCTAATGCTAATCTTTCGAATGGTTTAGTACTTGAAGAAGTTATAACCATAGGGGCCTTATTAGAAGCTCGCAGTGGCTTATTCACTTGGCAGAGTTTACAGTTTTTAACAAAACGTTCTATGTCAGATTGCATACTTTTCCAATAGTATGACGCTTTGATCCTGTTATACATTCTTTTGAAACCTGGGTGACCAGCTACGGTAGTCCCATGGTTTTCTTGAAGGATATTTGGAACTTCAGCAGGATTCGGATATCGTATTTGGTTTTTATAAACATGAATTTTAATATTAGTGCCGTGGAAAATGTACGATATCATGTTATATATTTTCACGTAAACCAATTTAGTAAAAGGTTCTGTAAAATCTGAAATAGATAACTCTTCGATTTCCTTTTTTGTAATAATTTGATCCCTTAATTTTAGTAATAAATTGTAAATTGTTTTATAAGAAGTTTCGTCATAATGATGAACTTTAGTGAATAAGAAATAGAATATTTTATTGTTTGCATCGAACGACTGTACGGTTTCAAGTTCGCGCTCAGCTGATTGCAACTCAGCGGAATTCGGGATCATTGACAACAGCTGTTCGCAGTGCGGCATAGTGTTGTCGAAGTCAAGTGAAACGGGACACGCAATTATTTTTTGTTTCGATAAATGTAAACTTTGACTATGTTCTTCAATTTTCGTATCATTAGAGGTTTTAGTGACATGTTTTTTGAGATATTCTTCATAAGTAGTTTTATTTAAGTTAGAATCAACAATTGAATTTACTGGATAACGAGATAAGGCATCTGCATTTGAATTTACTCGACCAGGCTTGTAGACAATCTCGTAGTCGTATTCTTCTAATTTTAGTCGCCATCTTAGTAACCGTCCACCTGGATCTTTCGCATTAAATAACCATGTCAAAGGTCGATGATCTGTTACGATTTTAAACTTATAACCGTAGATGTACGGCCGAAAAGTATTAACAGCGAAAAGAATAGCAAGAAGCTCTTTCTCAGTTGTTGAATAGTTCCCTTCTTGTTTATTTAAAGTCCGAGACGCATATGAAATGGGCTTGTCTTTGCCAATCTCGCCTTGGGATAAAACTGCTCCGACGGCATAATTAGAGGAATCCGTCGTAACTATAAAGGGCTGTGAAAAATCTGGATACTGCAACAAGGGAGCGGAGATGAGCTTTTGCTTAAGCGTGTTGAAAGCTTGCTCTTGTTCATGAGACCAGTGGAAGTTAACATCTTTTTTTAATAAAGATGTCAGAGGTTTTGTTATGTGGGAGAAATTCTCAATGAAACGACGATAATAACCCGTTAAACCAAGAAAAGATTTTACATCTTTGGGAGTTTTCGGTGTGGGAAATTGAGAGATAGCCTTCACTTTATCTGGATTAGGCGAAACACCGTTGTCTGTGATAACATGTCCTAGGTAAGCAACTTCTTGTCGCAGAAATTCGCATTTATCGGGCTGTAATTTTAAGTTTGCCTCCCTGAGTTTTGAGAATACAGCTTCAAGCTTCTGGATATGAGATTCAAGGTCATGGGAGTAGACAATACAATCATCTAAATAAATATAACAGTGAAGACCTTGTAATCCTGAAAGGACTAGATTCATCATTCTTTGAAATGTTGAGGGGGCATTTTTCAGTCCGAAAGGCATTCTAGTAAATTCAAATTGACCTGAAATGCTATTAGTTGTAACACTGAATGCTGTTTTTCCGGTGTCCTTAGAGTTCAACAATAATTGATGAAAACCTGATGCTAGATCGAGCGTGCTGAAATATTTTGAGTAACCTAACTGGTCTAAGATGTCAGTAATAAGAGGGAGAGGGTAAATCTCTGAAACAGTGACATCATTCAGACGTCGATAGTCAATGACAATACGCCATTTTTGTTTACCGGAAGCATCTAGTTTTTTCGGGACCACCCACACTGGTGCATTCCAAGGGGAAGTTGAAGGGCGAATAATATTTTGATCAAGCATTTTCTTGATTTGCTTCTCAACTTCGTCTTTATGTACTTCAGGGAAACGATACGACTTTACGTGAATAGGGGCTGCATCCTTAGTATTAATAGAATGCTTAATCACATTCGTATAAGTTAAAAATTCACCATCGAGATGAAATATGTCTGTATATTTAGAAAGACAGTTCATCAAAGCCTTCCTTTCTTGCGGATTTAAATGGGAGCACCTAATCTGCTCAAGAACTTTCAGAGACCGGTCAATAACTAAGGAATCTAATTGATGAATGAGTTCCTTTCGAGTGTCATCTAATTTGAAAGGTGGATGTTCAAATGGAGTTAGTCTAACTTGAAAATTATCAATTTCGACTGCAGTTTCGGTGGTGTTAAGAACAGAAACATTAACTCTGTTGTTCGACTTTAAGTTAACTATGCAGTTTGCTAAAAATACACCTTCACTTATTTTATGATCTAATATCAAAGCTTCTTTTAGATCAGCAATCTCTGATAAATTGGAAACCGGACACTCAATTACCGTTTCTGACCTCGGTGGAATGACATATGATGGCTTACTACAACAAATAGGTATTTCGTAACCTTCTAAACTAAGGGTGTTGGTTGAATATTGAATATCTATTTTAAAATGTTGTATAAAATCACTACCAATAATACCATCGTAGTGTAAGTTGATCGTATCGTCAATCGCGTGAAACAAATAGTCGAATATTATTTTACTTTTCGACGAAACGCGATGATCAAAACAGATTTTAATAGAACCTAAAGATTCGCAATAGGAATCGTTATCGCTTAGGCCTTTAAGTTTTATAATTTCAGGGCCAAGCACTGGTTTATTATGCAAACTGGAATGTTTGACAATAGAAACTGTAGAACCAGTGTCGATCAAAAAGCACAAGGGCTTATCATTAAAGTTTGTTTTTAAATAAACGTGAGGTAAAGAAACTCTGTTATTAATGTAGTTAATAGTAAATGTTTTCTCACGCAAAGAATCCCTAGAAGAAATATTTGATTTTTCGAGTGATGAGGGACTGTCTTTAAAATTTAAATCTGAATTAGGACACTGAGAAATCTCGGTATGTGCACTAACCTGTGTTTGAGAAAATTTAGGAACACAGTTTGAAGGACTTGTAGTACCTTTAGTGACACTAACCTGTGTTGAAAATAATGTTGGAACACAGTTTGAGGGACTCCTAGTACTTTTATTTGCGCTAACCTGTGTTGAAGAAAATTTGAGAACACAGTTTGAAGAAGGACTTGTAACTTTATTTGCGCTAACCTGTGTTGAAGTAAATTTAGGAACACAGGATTTAGTAAAAAGTGTTTTCGTGTCATTTAAATTGTGAACATTAGGTTTCGGCAGACACGGAACCGGAACCCTATTCAGTTTAAACTATCATTTTCATTCGAAGTGTCAACATGATGCACATTAGAGCGATTATTACTTGACGCGTTATTTGTACTCGGTGCAGTTGCACTTAATAGTGTAGAGTTACGTGGATCGGTCCGCAAATTATTATTGTTTTTTGCCTTAAGTTTACGACATTCGCCTATCAAATGACCACGTTTTTTACAGTAAGCGCAAAATTTATTTGGATCAAAATTAGAATAAGAATATTGATTAGAGCTAAAATTATTTTGTTCATTATTATTTGTTGTGTTTACATGATAGAAATTAGGAGAAGAGCGCTTATTTTTATTTTTATAACATTCTGACGCGACATGGCCGCTCTTATTACATGTTGTGCAATGTTTATTAGAATTAGAACGAGTTGAAACTTTTGATAAATTAAATAATTTTTCTTCTTCAATTGCATTTGTAATTGCTTCTGATAAGGTTTTAGGGTTCCTACACCGCACAATATGGGAAAAATTAGAGTTCAACCCTAACAAGAAGGTATTAAGAGCCAAATCTTCCATTGCGGCTATGCGACCTACAAGTTCTTTATCATTTTCGCAGCTATAATGGATGTCAGCTTGTAGTCGTGTTAAACATGATTCAATGCGAATAGAAAATTGCATCACGTCTTCGGAAGGCAACTGTTTGCATTGTTGTAAATCGACTAGCAAGTGAGTGGAGTGCTTTTTCTCTCCAAAAGTTATTCTAATGAATTGTTTAATTTCTGACCAACTATTAAACTTTTTTAAACAACAAGCCAATTGAGCTTTGCCTTCCAACTGCGAGATGATATATTTGCATAAGACGTTCTGCTGTTCTGTAGTTGCTAGGGCAATCGCATTTTCGCAGTTCGTTAAAAACGCAGGCAATGACTCACGGTCCCCATTATAGGGTTTAATGAATTTTGTGAGGACAGAAAGGGTAACTTTGTCAGCCATTTTAACTTTTAGTTTTGGTGCTGGACTGTCCTCTGAAGAATCTGAATTAGATGAAGATGCGATTTCTTCGGAATTCTCTTTTTTTGGAGGCATTAAAATGTTGAAGTTATTATCGTAATAAAGCACTACAGAACATCAGATCCACAAAATAAAGAAAATATGTAAATAAAATTGTGTACAAAAATTTGAGCTTAAAAGGTGTAAAATAGGATAAATCTAAAGATAGTTCTAGGAAAATAATGTTATCTTGAAAACTTGGGAAAAATAAAATCACTTCACTAAAATAGATCACTTTCACTAGATAAATATATGGGAAAACTCACAGTAATAGTGATATGGCAGCAGCGCACGCGAACATTCTGGAAAGATGACGTCACGCACACGTAGTGCGGCGAGACACGATGTGGCGACCTGGCGACTCAGCAAGTCGTATTACAGGTCGTCGACACGACACGTTGCGTTCTGCTTGCACGTGGTGCGACCACGTAGCTGATGATGAATGATGTGCAGGCGAGGTCGTCAGTGAGACCTCGACGGAAGGTCCTCTTGTGATGCGGGCTCGCACTCGGAAGTGGAGACTTACCGTCGACCACAGGGCAGCAGGAGGTGTTCCGGAGTGATGCGGGCTCACGCTCAATAGCGGAGGCTGATCGTCGATCACGGGCAGCAGGAGGTGTTTTAGGGTGACGCGGGCTCACGCTCAACAGCGGAGGCTTATCGTCGATCACGTGGTATACAGTAGCGCGGGCTTAGGCTTTTGAGGAACCCAAGGCTTATCGTCGACCACTTACCGAAAGGACTACTAGGCCACGGAGCCAACAAATACTATGGTGCAGACGAGTGGAAACGAATTCGCGACGCCTACACCTATAGATCCCAGTACTTAACGATTTTTCCTGGGAGCCCACTTCTGACACCAATTTGTTAGGATGGCACTCCGTGGGTCCTTTTAATTAAAACTCTGAGATTCTGCTACACTGAATTTATTTTAAACTTGCACACAAAAATTACAGTAATTCGGAAAAAATGTGGATCGGTACAATTTTGTGGGTTGACTGCACCGCTATGCATTGCGAGCAGTTTTATATACTACATCAATACTCAAATCAGCATTATTATACAGTAGTGAATCGTAGTGATTTGGAATTTATTTATAACAGAACGCAGCAACCTACTTGGATGTAGTGCGTCACTAATATTATGCTATAATTAGAACGTTTTAAGTAATACGAGTACACATAGAGTCAACCAATAACTGTGGAACTAACCACTGGTCAAGACAAAGAATCGCTACCACTTTAACTTGTTAACCTTCTACATTTCAATATAACTTTAAACGCAACTTTTGGTTCTTTCTGTGTACTCCATAACTAAACCAACAACAACAAAGTGATAGTGTACGGTGCCTACAAGCGTTGGCTCCTACATAGTACTTAGTTGAGAAACATGTTATCCCTTACATCGATATACCTGACGGTCAATTGTCCAACTCCAAATATAAGTTTGTAATTGCAAAAAAAAAGTCTGATAAAAATATAAATTAACTATTTTCGGAGATTTTCCTTTACATGTGCTTTGAGACCTTGCTTCCTGCCAAATTTCATTATACTAGGTCAACGGAAAGTACCCTGTAGGTTTTGATTTAATTGCGAGTATCAAAATATTATGTCGCATAAATGGCCGCATTTTTTTATTGCGTTCTTGTTTTTTTTTTTTTGATGCCACGACGCATTCCTGAGAAATAGGGTTTGACAGACTGACAGACGGACAACGAAGTGATCCTATAAGGGTTACGTTTTTCCTTTCGAGGTACGGAACCGTAAAAATTGCAATTTCCGCAAAGTAATGCGTGATTCCACAACTTATCTGAAACTGCAGTAGGAAATTATAAACTCAGAGGTAACCTTCATTCATTAATTAGTCAACACCACAATGGACGTACGTAATTAAATATAAACGACATTACTCAATTAAGCATTCAACAATAAGCCGTATAATCTTATTGACAGATTTAATGGATTACCCGTTAATGGAATGCTATCCTTTAATTAAACGAATTTATTAATGGTACATTAACTTCCTGTTGCAATGAGGGGCTTGCGGCTACATCGAACAATTTGTACTGTGAGTAGGAACAAATTAATATAGGAACAAATAATTCTACGTAACGTTATTGTAGACACATGTTGTCCGATAACCAGCCTTGTAAAACTCGATTCTAAGGGCCCTGTCCTACCGTGTCCGGATAAACACTGTGTTACTTCTGGATAAATTATTTGCTAGAATATTAGGGGGCCACTGGCGGAGTAAGGGGAGGGCGGTAGGTGCGGTCCGTCATGGGCCCCCGGTCCTGAGGGCCCCTCAAAACTCGAGAAATACATTTTCATCAAATAACAGTCCAGTAAGTAAAAGGCAGTTTGTAGTTAGGGGCCCCCTACGCATGCAAAATATAAAGTAAGTCGGCAACTCCTATTTATTTACTGATAGTCAAAAGAAAACCTATCTAGGGTGGGGTGTTAAAATTTTCGAGCTCGCTTTGCTCGCTCTTGCATTTAACATTTTCTAACTTTTCTATAATGGTTTACAAAGTAATTCCTATTTCTTTATAAATGTTCAAAACTAAATTGTAACTATGCGAGGCGCAAAATTTTTCGACCTCGCTCCGCCCGCTCTACCATCCTCAAAGTCCGTAAACGAAGATACGGGCCCGGCCTACAGCAACTCGAAACTTTGGGAGTGAACCCTACACCCTTATTAACTCTTGATCGATTGTTCGTACCCGATTAATTAACTTTTTCGGACGGATGAAAACACATCGGGAGTAGGGACAACTGTCAAATCGTGGTGTCATTCATTCTTAGGTGGCCCAAACTATACTTATATCTGTAGTCCGTAGGAAGTCACAACCCGTGGGTAGGACTCGCCCGTAACTTCGGCCAATACATCGGATGTCGTGTTTAGGGTGTATTTCTCCTGTAACGGGACCTTATCCAGGAGTAGCCTTCAAAAACAGGTTAGTCTTGCACACATTTATTAATCGTTTTTGTTATTTATGAGTAAGGTATATTCGCCATTCGCCGATGATAGCAAAATTTTAAATTAGAGCTTTTTTAAATAACAAGTAGGTACTTTAATTAAGGATCAAATTCTAGATACACTTATTTATATATTCACACTTAGCAGTCTCGCTCAAACCAGACCCCGTCAACCGTCAGGGTATATAATATGTTCTGTGAACCAGACTAATCCCAACCCTTTTGGACCCCTTTCGTCGACCACATGAAAAAGCATCCGTTCATTTCAAACCTAATTTTATTAACAGTCCCTTTTAAGAAGTATATAATCGCGAATCAATCCGAAAGCTGTAAAAAATATAGTAAAACCGTAAGCGATACGGCAGCCATTTGTAAATTCGTATGGGTTTGATTAAAATCCAGTGCTGTTTTGGTGTAAGACATGGGTTGAAGCGGTTAACGATATTTTTTTGGAAGATGTAGTGTGGCTTTAAACGAATAGGTTTCACGTTTTCTTTTCTTAAATACAAACTGATTATACTTTGCTCACACAGTCTGGTTATTAAACGGACATGCAAGCAAGCGTGGGACTGCTAAATGAATTCCGACCAAAAACAAGAAAACTTTAACTTTTACCGCCTCTGTGGTCTAGTGGGTCAATAATGTGTAAGTTATTTTTATTTACTCTCTCAGTGTAGCATTTTTTATTCGCTCAAACTTAGAGAAGATAGCTGAATGTCATTCTGTAGTACTGAAATATTTGAAAGTGTGGGGCCTAAATTTTTGTGGTATACGGACTTGTCAAATGACATGAAGATCAAAATTTCTCAACTCCTAAAACCGTTATCCTGTCCTTATAGCGCCATCTCAAATTCACCCTGTATATTCAACCAATCATGCGTAGCAGTAAACGTATTAGTTTTTCTGGGTACGGGTGATGGATTTATAGAGGTATATGAGCAACAGGTGTGAAGTTGGGTTGGTAGGATGTAAAGTTCACGCAACCTCCATAGAAAAGGGATAATGTGTAGACAACCAGACGAGTGTTTTGTTTGGTTAGCTGCTGCCGGACGATTGAAGTCGAGACGTTGTATATATGCTGGTGGTGTAGCGTGGTAAAATCTGCTTCTGCCTTGCAGGATTTTGCGTGACGTCAGTGTAATGTGTAATTCGCATGTGGCAATGTATTCGTAGATGCCGCCACAGTCTTGTAACTTACACCACACAAAAACACCCGAACCAAAATTAATTTGCTTTTAGGCAGTAACATAAATAATTGTAACACTTGTATTAATACAGAGAGAGTATTTGTATCGTTTGTATTTGTATTGCTTCAGGCTTGCACGAATTAAACGCCCACTCATTTATTAAAACTGAATTATACCAAGTTTTATGTAAAGCGGTTTTTTACTTTACCTTTGTTGAGTTTCTGTATATAAAGAGTGACAACGAACTAAGCCCACGCTGTCTGTCTATTTGTCCGTCTGTCACTAAGCTACATATATCTTTTCGAAGTGTCTAGTCGTCCGCTAAACGGATGAATAAAAATAAAAAAAATTGTTCTTTAGCCGTACACAGTTTTAACAGTTCACAGCATGAACATGTATTTATTTTATTTTTGTCTTATTTTGTTATTATTTCACTATATGCGGCACCGGTTGACGTCATCACGTCAACGCCGGCTGTCGCTGAAGACCAGCGCTCGGGCTCTGTCTCGCATAAGGTTGCAGTATTATGCTGAGCGATGGCCGTTTTGCGTGTATGTGACGCATATTTTCCCGCAAATTGTAATTTTCGTGTACTTACCGCAAATAAACGTATTTTGTTTCTTCTTTTTTTTCTTCTAAATTACAATAATAACATGGCGCCGAAGGGTACGCAGAGCTGTACCTATACGGGGTGTCCGGGACATCGACGCGAAGCCTGATACCATGGATTCAGTACATGATTCTGAACCCCCCCGCGTTGAAATTTTTCGTCGGAAATTTAAAAAAAAATCTGCTGCTCCATACATTTTGACCGCGTAGGTATTGCACTTTTCTATGAAACAGCAGATTTTTTTTTAAATAACCGACGAAAAATTTCAACACAGGGGGGTTCAGAACCATGTACTGGATCCGTGGTAACCGGCTTCGCGTCGATGTCCCTGCCACCCTGTATACACCGTGTTATTTTAGTCGTCTTACAAAAGCCGCCCACTTCATGTATCCAATCACTACTACACATCCATTAAAATAAAAACGTTTTCCATAAAAAAAAAAAAAAACAATTGACTACCAAAATTAAAGACTTTGTAGTGTCTTTTTGGAAGTCGGTTGTTTTTTTTTTTTTATGGAAAACGTTTTTATTTTAATGGATGTGTAGTAGTGATTGGATACATGAAGTGGGCGGCTTTTGTAAGACGACTAAAATAACACGGTGTATAGTACACCCATATTTTGCCAATTAAGTGTCCCATATTGTAACAAGGGGCCAGCCTATTGCCATCAACCTGGCTCAAATCCAGACTCCGGGCTGCTACTGAGAAATTCCAGATGGAACAACACATTACCCGACCCGGGAATCGAAGCCAGGACCTTATGCTCAGCAGTAGCGCTTGTGACCACAAGGCTAACGAGGTAGGCATAATAAAAAGATGGTGAACAATTTAGTGGATTTTCAAACTCATAATGCGCAAGTCCATCCGTTTTTGTTTACCTTTTTTTGCTACAAATCCGCATATTGGTTATAGTTTAAAGTTTTTTCACAGCACATACATACACTAACGCCTTCCGCCCATGGTGGTAGGCAGGAACTACAGAACGCCAGCAGGCTGCTACGATCCTTACATTTTTTTTTTTGTTTCGTTTACGTTCATACAACAAGTTTTTTCAGTTTGTAAAATTGTTAAACTGCTGGTAACGAGCAGGTTGTCTATGGAAGTCGTAAATTGTGAGGGAAATATGTTTTTAACTGCAATTGAAATAATGTTTACAACTGCATTTTAATTCAAGAGTTTCACGAAAGAGGTTTTTCAATGTGGCGTTTGTAAAGCGAGGATTTATAAGTGCTGTGTTTTGAGGTTTTGTGAGTGAAGCTTCAGTTATTATGATTACTGCATTTATCTGCATAAAGTTGCATGTTTGGTGTTGTCGTACTGTTTTTATATAACCCTTTATCATACAGGGCAGAAACTAAATTTTTGTTGACTTTGAGGACGTTTTTTTTTTGCTAGTCCGCCCTGTCCCACGCCTGGGCAAAGGCACACTCCTTCCAACTTTCGCGAGCCTGCGCGTCCTTCTTCCAGTTTCGATGGAACCTATCCAGCTCATCCCGCTGCGCTATCTCCTACGTGGACTGCCGCGATTATTATACAGGACTTTTAACACAGCGCGCGTCTAACCAAAAATATCCAAGCAAAAAAAAATGCTGATTAAGTGATTTTATTTTGACCTAAAATAATAATTTTTAGTGTATTTACGTAAGGTTGTTTTTTTTGTAAGTATCTTTCTAATGCTTTTTCTTATTAATTATTTTTTACCAATGTCCTTACTTTGGTGCAGGGGTTGAAAGCGGTAGAGGTATAAGGGTATGGTACCGGTATAGAATTACGATACAGCTTCGATTTAAAGGTAGAACCAAAACGGTTGAGAATTACGGTTGTGGTACCGCTATTACTAATACCTTTACCGAAATCATTTCGGTACCGAAAAAACTGATGCGACGAAGAGCGAGCGCGACGCGGTGGCAGCGCCGCTGGGCGAGGGGGAGCGGTGCGTGCGGCGACCGACGTTGCTTGAGTTGCCAGCCCGTTGTCAACGCGATCGTGTCGAGACACAGAGCACTATCATCACAGTATAAAAATATACAGTAGGATGACGCCTTTAATCTCGTGGTTAATGCCGACAACGTGTCGGCATTGTCGCGACAGCTAGGGTTGTCCCAAGTAAACAATATTAATTAATTCGTTTATTTTAAAGCAACATCGTTATCAACATTATTATTTCCTTTATTTAAATTATGTACATATAATTTACATTTTTAAATATTTTTATAAAACCAAAAACATTTAAAAATAGTAGCCCACCGGTATCGGGAACAGGGTCCAAGCTACCAGTGGTCAGGGCTCCTGAGAAAGGAATCTCCTAACGAGACGCGCCGTGTCCAGAAGTACTGCTTTCTGGATCAAACTCGTGATCCAGCTGCCTAACGAGAGCCTCCGCATATTAGTCGAGGCTCTTGGCTACTATGCAAGTAGTCTCCGTTAGTCAGACGAGAACAGTCAGAAATAATGTGTCGGAGTGATTCCCCCGGACGGTGGCATGCCCGACAGATGTCAACCGTGTCGTCCTTCACAATATATTTCCGGTAGTTGTTCGTCATCATAACTTCGTCCAAAATCGCAAAAACAAAACCTTCGGTTTCCCCAAAGAGATCACCGAATCGCAACCAGGATACGGACGCTAACAGGTCTACATCGGGCCCATGTAAGGCCCGGTAAAAGCGCCCGTGAAGCTCTTTGCTCTGCCATACCTCCCTGCGGTCATTAGTTTCTAATACTATAGGTTTGCGCCAGTTCTCGTTAGCCAAGGGTAGCGGGGTAAGGCCCTTGTCCACTGAGCCCACATCTCGGTGCATCCCCACATCGGCTTCAAGGAAGTATTCCCTGACACTGCATACCTCATGGCTGGCAGGGTCTTAGCATTTAAGAAGACTCGACCGCCGCACTTCCGCGGGATATACAGTCTCATCACCGATGAACGTGGGTGAGGGTGATGCATCCGATTTGCGGTCAGCAGTGTGCGGACCCTCCGATCCAGGGCGTCAAGTTCCGTCAGAGTCCATTTGAGCATGCCGAAAGAGTTCATCAAAACTGGCATGACCCAACCGTTGAAGGCGCGCACCTTGTTTCCGCCTGATAAAAGACTATTTAGGACTTTATTCAGGCGGCTAAAAAAGCGCTCCCTCAGCGATTGCGTCATGTCAGCAGCGTTGATACCTAACGCTTCCGAAATACCCAAATACTTGTAGACCAGGTATTGATTGAGGAGAGGGATCTTAGGTGTATGGAATCCGAGAGTTGAGTTCCCACGGATTCCACAAACCCCCTCGCTTTACATGCATGACCGCAAATTTGTCCACACTAAATTCCATCCTGATGGCGCTACTGAAAGTTTCAGTTACCTTCAGTAGCTCCATTAGTTTAAAACTCAATTCAACATTATTATGTCGTTTATTTATTTTCTTTCTTAATTACATTTTAAAATATTTCTTACATTAAAAAGATATAAAAAACGCATTTAAAAATAAAAAAATAGAGGTCCGGCGGTGTCGGGAGCAGGGTCCAAGCTACCGGTGGTTAGGGCTACAGAGACAGGAACCTCTTCACAATGCGAGCCGTATCGAGGAGTACTGCCTTCTGAATCAGGCTCTTGATCCAACCGTCTAACGATAGTCTAGAGAGATGTTGGTCGAGGCTTTCGGCCATCAGGCCGTTGGCCGTTACGACAATCGGTACAATGATAGCCAAGCTTACATTCCACATGTCAACAACTTCGTGTCACGTGTGCTAAGTCGAGATATTTTATTTGTTTCTCTTTCTCAGCTTTCACGAGGTTCTCGTCATGTGGGATGGTAACATCGACTATATATCATTGGCGGCGTGTTGATCGATCTATCACCACTATATCAGGCTTATTTGCTACAATAGTCCTGTCAGTAATGATAGACCGTTTCCAGTACAACGTGACTTGGTCATTTTCAAGAACTGGGTCGGGCACATTTTTGTAATACGGTACCTCAGAGTGCACAAGTTTATATTTCAAAGCAAGTTGCTGGTGAATAATCCTAGCCACTTGGTTATGCCAGTGCAAGTACTCGCCGTTAGCCAGACACGAACAACCAGAGATAATATGTCTGATGGACTCACCCGGACGATGGCATGCCCGACACACGTCAACCGTACCGTCCTTCATAATATGTCTCCGGTAGTTATTCGTCAAGATAACTTCGTCCATAATTGCACAGACGAAACCTTCAGTTTCCCCGAAAAGGTTACCGAAACGTAGTCAGGATACGAACGCAAAGAAATCTACACCGGGCTCATGAAGAGTCCGATAGAAGCGCCCGTGAAGTTCCTTGCTTTGCCATACCTCCTTGCGGTCATCTGTAGTAAGTACTACAGGTTTGCGCCAGTTCTCTTTAGCCATGGAGAGCAGGGTGAGTCCCTTGTCCACTGCGACCACATCACGGTGCATACCCACTTCGGCTTTAAAAAAAAATTCCCTGAGGCTCCACACCTCGCGGTTGTGGAGGGTTTTCGCATTTCAAAACCCTCGACCCCCGCTCTTCCGCGGGATGTACAGTCTCATCACCGATGAACGTGGGTGATGCATCCGGTTTGCGGTCAAGAGTGTAAGGACCCTCCTGTCCAAGGCGTCGAGTTCGGTCTGAGTCCATTTGAGTATGCCGAAAGAATACTTCAGGACCGGCATGACCCAACCGCTTTTGGCGCCACCAGAACCAAAAACCAGGGTTCGATATACTTTAAAGTATTTTCTTTCTGCATCAAAAATTGATCCGTAATCTCATACAAATAAGGACTATAAACGCGTATGTAAAAAAATATATTCCAATATCCAAGCGTTGTTAAAAGAAAAATTCCTGCATAGAAGATTGATCCCTAACTAAATATAAATAAGGACCAGAATCGCGTCGAGGTCAACAGAGCGTGTAGCTAAGTAAAATACTTTGATGAAGTTTCCAAGCCTTGTTGGAAGACAAAATGCTTGAATAGAACATTGATCCGTAACTAAACATAAATAAGGAGCACAATCGTGTCGAGCGAGCGTCAACGAAATGAGTAGCCGAGTAAAATACTTTGAAGTCTTGCATGTATTTCGGGTCGGCAGTTAGTACTTGCAAGTAAAAATCTGGTATAAAAATTTAAAAACTTAGTCGCGTAAATACGCACCTTCCCTATTAAATAAACAAAATTGATTTGTTGACCTTTCATCCGTGCGCGGAAATTGATATTTGTCGCGACTGTCTACACGTTGTCGGCATTTACCACGAGATCAAAGGTGTCGTCCTACTGTATCTTTTTATACTGTGGTGCTATTGTGTCGAAACTTGAACGTAATATGTGCTTGAACGAACGGCGACGCGTCAGTTGTATTGTTTTTATTTGCAATTTTCGTGCCTTTTTAATTTCACTGTTTTTGACGTGAGCACATTTGTGATTAAGTTGACAAACAAAGTAGACGCGGAAACATAAATGGCGGAAAAATGGCAAAACAACCTGCTTTGTCTGGCTGCCGAGGCACGAAAATCAGTAAATTTTCGATCAAGTACCTACTCCCTTACCATTGCGGCCGACACAACGCGTGACGCCTCGGCGCGGCGCGGGCGGCAGGGTACAAAGACAACCTTTATTTTATAATTTAGATACTGGAAAAAGTAACGATACCGCAATATTACAATATCGAAATATAAAGGTACCTTTATTTTAAGGTATCGAAATTTAAAGGTATGACGTCATACCGCTTACTTTTGATACCATAATTTTTTCGGTTATTCAATCCCTGCTTTGGTGGTCCTACCTGGTACCTATAACCTCCTCCTTTAAGAAGTCGGTTAAATAAAATAAAAAACCACTAACTACACCGTAAATAGCCCATTCATAGCGCAGTACCTACGACTAACGATAAGAAATACCTCAACCACAGTCAGTAGGCAATAATATCCCGTATATTTGCCGGTAAATCAGAACGAATAGCTCATTACAAGCTCCATATTGCCTGAGATACCTTTTATTAGATCTTCACGAATGGTCTAATGAAAGAACGTTTTTCTTTCTGTACTATGGGCGAGTCACTTTTTATTAGTAAAAAGATAGTAGGTAGGTTGTGGCTAGGGTTCCGTAAACGAAGGCTGCCAAACGGAACCCTATCACTAAGATGCCGCCTCCACGAGCGAGAGAATCACGACGGATCCGCGCTTCTACGTCGGGTAATCTCCACGAACGAGGATTATTCCGCCAGCGTACCATCGCGACTCATAACGAAATCGCCGTGTTTGACGGGGGATGCCTGCGCGCTAGCCGCGCTCTCGCTGCAAGAGCGCGGCGGGCGCGCCGCCAGTAGCGACGAGCGCGCGGCGATACGACATTTCGCTAGCACTGAGCCACTCGTCCCATCGCCGCGATTCTCTCGCTCGTGGAGGTTGCCCCTAAGCCTCCGCTGTCCGTCCGTCTCTCCGTATGTCTGTCAGAGGGCTGTATCTCATGAACCGTAATAATTAGACAGTTGAAATTTTCACAGATTGTGTATTTTTATTTCCGCTAAAACAACAAAAAATAAAATAAAATTACATATGTACAAGAAACGAATAGGTAGGCACTTGTAGTTTTTACAGAGTGTGTACTGCTATGACCGCTATTATAACAAATAATAAAAATAAAATAAACTAAAAAATTTAAAGGGGTCCCAATCCCTATACAAAAAACGTGTTTTTTTAAGTAATAATCTCAAACTCAAACTGCTTGTTTACGGAGATGCGGGGCGTTGAGCGTGGCGTGCGGCGTGGCGTTCGGCGGTGCGCCGGACGTTTTTTCTGTTAACAGACAGGCGCGAGGCGGGGTGTGCAGCGGCCCGCGTCATCACACGCGCAAACACAAACATAATGGCAATATACGATGTTGTTTATGGGAACGCGGGGCGTGTCCGCTAGCGTGTAGCGTAGCCCGCGGCGGTATACGCGGCGGTGCACGTAGCGCGCCCGACATATTATAATAAATATTTTGCGATTTCTAAACAAGACTGATAAAAGGTACTGAACGGGCAAAAAACTCCAAGGACAGTCTTTTATAATATAGATCTTACAAAATCCTGGGTACATTATGCTTGTTTGCTACGTGAAAACAATGTAAAAAAAATATAAAGTAGCGTGAGAGTAGCAGTAACTGTTAATAGCAGTAGCTGTACGAGTTCAACTCGCATTTGGCCGCTTTATTAAACTTGTCATAATAACTCAACATTTCCCTGGATTACTATAATTAATTCGCTGTATTAAGATACATACCGTCATCTTTATATAAACATTTCATACCTATAAACTGTTTCGATGAAGTTCTGGCGTGGTTTGTTTATAAGCGAGAAGCGAGTTTATGCTAATATTTTAAAGCTTTCTTTAAATTAGAGAGAAGAATCTCAACGTGTGAGGGGGAAAGAATGACCATGAAGAAGGATCAGGCCAGGATCGACGGCGCGTTGTGTTCCACGCGCGCCTCAAAAAGTGTCAGCACAACTGAAGGGGTCTGCTAGCGCCAATGCCTGCCGGGTTTGCAGGAAAGTCCTAAGGGTAGGCAACTGAAGGAACACGGGTGGGAATTAGTCAGTAAGAGTTTAACACGCCTTTCCACTCCGCCCAGAGCTGGAGAAGTTATTTGATGAATTCCCACCCCAAAATAAAGGGGGAAAGAATGCAGATAGCCAGAAGACAGGGAATAGGTACATAACTGGCTGTTATGTATTCCTATTCAGGCTGTCTTCCTATTGTGTAAAAACATCACCGTAAAAACTTAGACGCAGAGAGTTTGAAGTTAGTAATCGGCAATAGATCGTCAAACTTGATAAATTTGCAAGTGGCCCGGCTAATATACAGTGTGGAGTACCTCAGGGATCGGTCCTGGGTCCACTGCTCTTCCTCATATACATTAACGACATTAGTACCACCGGATTGACTGGACACATATCACTGTATGCATGCAGACAACACATGTCTTTTTTATTTTGGCGATTCCATCACTGATATTATCTCAGAAGCACAGAAAGATCTTAATGTCTTGAATACGTGGCTTAGTCAAAACCTTCTGACTATGAATGTTGGTAAAACTGCTTACATAATTTTCGCAGCAAAGAATAAAATAATACCATCATTTCCAAATCTTACAATAAATAACCAACCGTTACGAAAATCAATGCATGAAAAGTATTTGGGCCTAATTGTGGACAGCAAGTTGTCATTCAGAGCGCACATTGACTACGTAAGATCTCGAATACTCCCACTAACCGGAGCCATACGTAACATTGCAAAATGCGTACCCTACAAGCTAAGACATACTATTTACAACACGCTAGTTAAGCCACATCTGGAATATTTCATCCAAATATGGGGACAAGCTGCAAAAACAAATCAACAACACCTACAAAGAACACAAAATAAAATCATCAAAGTCCTCTTCAATTATGACTACTACTAGCTTCTGCCCGCGACTTCGTTCGCGTGGAAGTCGTAAGACACTACAATATACTTTAATAACAGCCACATTTTTATAAAACTTCTCTGTATACTACGTTTGTTGTTTTGTTTTCAGCAGCTAAAATATATAGAGAGTCAGGACTGGTGACGCGTGAGCAAGCGACGTACAGTTGTCCGTGTGAGAAGCAGCTTGTCCTGAAGTCGACACCTTCAGTGTCTGCCCCTGTGACTTGTTGATAGTCATCGCAAAGCATACGATCACAGGGAACTGCACTTAAACTGGAAGGGGTAATTGTGGGGAATTAGTGGTATACGCGGTATAAATACTGTCTCGCCAATGCCACAACCTGTTAGAATTTCCGCCTCGATGATGTTTCTCTGCAAAGACTTGACTTTGAGCCGGGTTCCGTTACACAGCTTCGGCGGAGTTAAGTTCCGAAGGAGCATAATCGGGACACCGACCTTCAGCTGGATTATGTGCGCAGGAAGTCCACTTGCCGTTAACGAATTTTAAAATTCTACGGGGTAATGTGTGGCGTCATTTTGCTCCACAACAGTGTTGATGGAGGTGTATATCACTTCACTGCCTTCGATTTGCGAAAGAATTTTGTTGATCATTTTTGGGCGTTAAAATGGTCCGTTCACACACCCAAGAATTCTCTTGGTACGGTATTTGACTGATGTCCCCGTACACCAGACGAATCAGATCTTCTAAATTGGGAACTACTCTACCAAGAGTTTCTGGTAGGTCAACCTGGCCACTCTCCTCTGGCAGAGTGCCTTCACCTACTTTTAGAAGAACATTGGAGAATTCTTGAGCATGTGAATTCCCGCCAAGCCGAGCTCGCATGTTGATGGTCAAACGCAGTCTATGAACTTGCGACCATAGAGTCGACCTTTTCAGCGAAGTAATCACCTCGTCAGCCCTAGTTCCTCGCGTCACCACAGGTAGTTTATGCCGGAAATCGCCACTAAAAAGAATTGTGACACCACCCATCATGTTTTGTTTCCTGCGGATGTCCTGCAGGATTCTGTTTACAGCTTCCACTGGTTTCCTATTTGCTATAGTACATTCATCCCATACGATGAAAGCGCAATCTCTAAGCACGCGCCCCTTGTCACTGTTGCGTGACACCCCACAAACAGGCGTTTCGTTGCTCTCTAAATCGATGGGAATCTTAAACATGGCGTGCGCTGTTATGCCACCAGGAAGCAGTGTGGCAGCGATTCCGGAAGACGCTACTGCGATTGCAATATTGCCTTGCCTCCTGACCTCTGCTAGGATACCAGTGGTAATAAATGTTTTTCCTTTTCCGCTAGGAGCATCCAAGAAAAACATTTTACCGTGACTGAGCCCAACGCTTTGGAGAACGGTGTTGAAAATGTCCCTTTGCTCTGAGGTGAACAAAGAGACGTGGTCATTCACGATGGTATTCATTGCACCCGGATCGTAATTAGTTTCGGCGGCGTATTCGCGATTTCCACGGTGTTGATGTGCCAATGATTGCGGAGCCGGTAACCCATACTCTATCAGTGGATTGCCACCTATGGAAATTACCACGTCTTGAGGTGAATCGAGACAACTGTTTAGAACGCGTTCGTCATTTTGTTCAATGTCAGTTTCAGTACGCGCCGCAAAGTTCGTAAAAAGTCCTGGCTAGATGATGCCGATATTTCCCTCCCACAACAGATTTTTTAAATGGAAAAACTGTCAGTAATTCAAAATTATTCCTCAGAAGAAGAAGAGAATCCTCAGAGAATTATTCCTTACTTATCTGGCGTTGGAAAAATCGGCCCTTAGTCGATTTTTATAACAGTTGGTAAATAATTCTAGGTACACACGCAGCGACTTTAATTTACATATATACATAAACTCACGCCTTCTTCCCATAAGGGTAGGCAGAAACTACAGAACGCCTCCTGCTACGACGGTGGATTTTAACTGAATTATTTAATATATTTATAATTATAATTCTTTACTTAATTTGACCTTACATAAACGAAAAGATGGCGGCATACGATTAGTTCCGATTTGAGCCGTGCGCAGAATTATCTTGCAAATACTCTATGTACTATATGAACACCGTAACTTATTTAAAATATTTGTCGACGAATTCCTATCTTGTCGCCTTTATGACGTTAATCATAAGGTTTAAATTGCAATAACTAAAAGGAATTCGTGAAATAGTTTAACTATAAAAAAAGCAAACTGTCAAAGGCGAGTGGCGATCCTTTTCAATATAAATATAATTAAAAATACTAAAAAAATATTAAAAACATGCATAAGCATTACAAAAAAAAAAAAAAAAGAATTAAAAAAAATTCCAATAATCGGTGTTCGAACTCATAACCACAGGTTTACAAACCAATCGTCCTGCCGTTTAGCTATTTGCTTCGTTGAAAATATGGTCAAAAAGCCGATCTTATATTTCATGATTGGCTGCTAAGCTCCATAAAGGTATAGCGTGATGATAATCATTTAAAATGTTAAATCGGTAACTACCTGCAATATCCTAACCTTTTAGCGCACCCATTTACAATTTTGCGGAGAAAAATACGAACATAATGTAATATTGCTCATCCCCCATAGCAAAGAGCGTGATAGTATGTACCCTACCATTTGACCAGACTTATAGGGAATATCTATGCAAAATTTTAACAGAATCTGTCCAGTAGAATTTGCGTGATGCTGGAACATACATACAGACAAACAGACAAACAGACAAATAGACAAAAATTCTAAAAGCTATATTTTCGGCATTAGAATCGATCCCATACCCCGTAGCAATTACTTTTTTTCAAAAATATTCAATGTACAGTTTTGACCGCGCAACGATTTTATTATATGTATATAGATATACTCCTACAGAATTACTCTACAAAAAAACAAAACTATTTAACGTACAACAATTGTATACATACCATACATGCATGACTATCCGAAAGATCCTTAAGACCAACATACACACAAATATTTCATTTAAGCAAAAGACTCATAGATATAATACCCGTAATTAAGACGACCTAGAAGTACCAAGAGTGAGAACCCTGTACGGCAGAAAAACTATACAGTATGTGGGGGTCCGCTTGTACAACAAACTACCTAAAAAAGTCAGAGAGTGCACAAGCATACCAACATTTAAAAAAGGCCTAAGGGATTATATATTAGACACAAAAATTTAGTTCTTTAGGTATATTAGACACATCTCACAGAGGGGAGGCCTGTGTCCCAGCAGTGGGAACATTAATAGGCTGATGATGATGATATTAGACACATAAGCTTAGCTTGAACAGTTTTGTATCTTATTTAGACTTAAGTTATAACATACTTGCTATTCTGTATAAATGCAACTATGGTGTTCAATTTCTTGGATGGCTTGAACGTCGCAATGTAAACTACAACCTATAGCTACTTTAGTTAAGTTTCTCTTTAAGTGAACTGTAATTTGTTCTTTGAGAAATAAATGTCTTTAAACCGAAGTGAGCTGTCAATCCCTAGCGATCCCTAGCATAAGGTGGAATGACAGCTCATTTCAACTCAGCGGGCTGGACTCGGACTGCGGTAGCGGAGTCAGTCTTCGATCCATCGGTGTATACTCTAACCTCTTTCAGGCCTAACTAATCACACTGCTCTTCTGTAAGTATTATGCTGTAGTGCCTTTGAAAGTGGTGTATTTTCGGGGCTTTGTCGCAGGGTGATCCCATCATTGACCTTCGTTTCATCGCATCTTCCTTTATACGTGTGCGCTTAACTCTGTGTGTGTGTGATTTTATAGAATAGACCGGCAGGAACACTTCATGCTTGAATATTATGTTGTACAGAATGATGATGGTTGACCTTCAGTTATAGAAGTGGAGGATTGGATCGTTTAGAATCAAGTTTTTCTAACTGACCAGACAGCAGTGCTGCTGGTGAGTTTGTTGCACCACTTCTTCTTCCCAGCTAAAGTACTAGGAAGTGGTGAAGAGTGGGCGTTTGGGGGACTGTCTTATGTCAGTTTGACGTTCGAGAAGTGTTTATTCGCAGCCTTGTCTGAATAACATGAATTTTCATTTTGATTTTGAAAGGCACCAAAGCAGAACAAAAATGCTTCAGTGTACCTAACCCGCAAAATTGTTTCTTTGCAAAATACGTAAAAAAAAAAGAATTTTGCGAGGTGAAATAAAGGAATTAATGCTTAAGTAGAATTTGACAAGGTCTCAACTTCAAATTCAGGTTAGGTTAGATAATCCAAGGGCGTGATCTCAGCGACCCTGGCGAACTCAATCTGAGAAGAAGGTAAAATTACGACACTACTCGTAGTTACTGTGACCTACTCGCAAAAATAATGCAAGTATAAGCTAGCATGCCATTGTGACATTCACCGATCAGTAGTTTTTCTGGCATAGTGAAACGTAAGCTGTACTTGCAGATTTTTGTGCCTTGAGTGTCCGTGGAGTTTCTTGCCCGTTCTTCTCCAACCTACTACGCTTTGGAATAGGCAACTATTGGCTTCATCTTTCTGACTGATCAACCCCTTGACAGTTAAAAAGTGCATGAAATTGGTTTATTTGAAATAAATGCTTTGAATTTCAATTTATGCAAGTTTTTTTCTAACCACAACGGGGAAGGTCTTGGCCTGCATTTCACCTGGTGGTAAGTGATGATCAAGCCGAAGGTGGAAGCGAGCTTCACCCAGAATCCTCAAAAATAATGCTGTTAACATTTATTGTTGTTACGGCGACAGACTAAGACGTTTTTTTTTCAATCCACAACTTTTTAGCTCTTGGCCTGCATCTCACCTGGTGGTAAGTGATGATCAGGCCAAAGGTGGAACCGAGCTTCACCAGGAATCCTCAACCACAGACGAACTGGCTATCTTACCTCTAACTGCCAAAACACAACAATACTGTTAACATTGTTGTTATGGCGACAGACTTACATAAGATGGGGGTAGCTGGCAGTCAGGTGGACTTAGAACTGGAAGAGGTTACCAACCAAACCGAGTAGAAAAGAGAGACGTCTGGGTTTGAGACAGGACGGTTGTCTAATCACTAGACTATAGAGGCGGTTAAATAAACCAACTCCCGCTACAACTGGCACCCCGCACCACTTGTTCACAAGGCCTCACCTTAATATTGCAAACACAACAGTTCCATTACGCCGCTCATTATGAAACCATTAGTGCCAATGATTTCACTCACTAATCCAATATGCCTAATTATAATTAATTATTTCCGCCCACTTTATTTTCAAATGTTAAGTGGTAATTTTGAAGTGATTGATTTAATTTCTAAAGATTCTGATGATTTTGGTGATAAAGGTTTTGAATAATACACATCAATTTTATTTAATTTTTATTTTGACGGTTCCATACCTCAAAAGGAAAAAAACGGAACCTATACAGGATCTCTTCGTTGTCCATCCGTCAGTCTGTCAAGACCCATTTTCTCAGGAATGCGTAGAATTAGCAAGTTGAAATTTATATCAATTACGTAGATCTATGTTCCCTTGGAACTCCAAAAAAATCAAACTTCTAAGTCAACGCAATAAAATGTTACGACCATTTATACATTTGACATAATATTATGTTGATACTCGTAAATAAATCAAAACCTACAGGGTACTCTAGTGTGGCATCGCTTTAAGAATGCGAATGTTCTTAAATATACGGGAATGACCCTCTGATCTTCACCAAATTAATATGGAGTAGAGGTAACATAATATTAATTTGCCCTTCGCCATACGCTATAATTCAAATATAAAACGTAATAAATCGATTCGGTTTAGAAAATAGGTAGGTATCATACAATATCTAAGCTAATATTTTATAGAGTAAAGATTTGAATTTTTTATAGGCTGAACGGATTTGGATAAAATTTGGAAAATTTGTAAACCATGACTTGGGTTAGGATATACTCGTAGTATACTTTTTATCTCGATATTTCCACGAAATCGATACTTATGTAGTGAAACCGTAGAGTGCAGATACTGAACAATAAAAAAAACATGAGTGGCAGTCTTTGGGGACTGCCGATGGAAGTGAAAACAGTATCCTATAATATTATGTTAATCCAGGTAATAAACTATCTGTCTGCCTCATCCAAATCCTATTAGTAGCATAACATAATGATTGAATACTACCGTGAAGTCATGCATGCCTAATACTTTTTGTTCGGTTACTGCTCAGAAATTGTGCACAACGTGTAAATTGTAATGATTGAAATACTATCGTGAATTCATGCAAGCCTAGTACTTTTTGTTAGGTTACTGCTCATATATTGTGCACAAAATGTCTAATATTGAAATACTATCCTGAATTTATGCAAGCCTAGTACTTTTTGTTAGGTTACTAACAAATTCTACTCTCCCTCCGTCTTACGAATATTCAATCAGTGTCCTGACGCGAGTTAAACATTTTTTGCCCATCCCAAAAAAAGTGCACCACACCGTTAAAGAAATTTTCAGTTAAAAAATCTGGAGAAGAAGAAGAGAACCTCCTTCTTTTTGAAATAGGTATGTTAAAAATCTGAAAGGTATTGCAACACAAACTACTAACAATGAATTTACGGCGTGTCACAGATTAATCTTACAGAAACGGACTTTTAAAATTATTTGCCTTACAGATGTTTTGATAAGGCAAAAATCTGCTATAAGAGAACCTTTCAATATTGCAACAAACCTTTCACAAAACAACAATAGCCAATCAGGGTTCAGTATCAAAATAAGCCATATTTTTTCGCTGATATGCCAACAAAACCATGTATCACTATTCTGCTGGCGTCGCACCTCATATCTTTTATAACTAGACCTTCCACCCTTCTCTCCTGTATAAGAAAATGTACAGACAAAAAGGAGTTTGCAAGGAATGTCAGGGGTCAAGTAAAATTGGTTTGTTTAGCTACTAGGCTTGGAGTAAATCATTTTGATTCTTATAGCAGAGTATTTAGTGTTGTGCGAGTCCTTATTAATGTGAAGTTATTTCTGTGTTAGGAACGTGATATTCCTTGTTATTACGCATTATTGGAGCAGGAATGTTGGCAACAGAAGGTTCTTACTTTTGACGTGAATACGTCTTTTGTTTCAATAGTTTCAGGTAATTCCAAAAACCGATGATAACAAAATTGGAGGATGCAGTTTGATGCTGCAGCTATGTACGTATCTATCATCTACATCCAAAATCATAATTACACCACTCGATAGCTAAAGGATCAAAGAATTCGTCTCAAAGAAAATATTACTTGTAACGTACACCTTTTCACGTAAAACACACGACCGTGTCCACGGTATAGTCACACCCCATTTTTTTCTATGTATCTAAGCAACCTTTTCTGCCGATCTTCCATTCATCGCATTTTAAAGTCGTTTTTCGTGTCTGTCCGTGTGACCACGTTGTTGCTCTAAACTAAGCAACAGATTTTGATACGGTTTTCACCGTCATTTACAGAATTTATTAAGAAAGTTTTTAAGTAGAAATAATAGTCCTGCAGGCCGAATTTCAACCATGGGATCCAATTTCAGTGAAACCAACTACCATAGACTTAGACAAGGGCGATATAATAGTGCACAAGTGTGTACGTAGACACAAGTGCACTCTCTCTTCCCTCACTCTCATAGGCCAATGTAACGGCAATCCGAAATGTTCGGAGAGAGACCAGATGCCGGACCAATGTCTTTATAATTACATAATAGTACATTAATATTAAACTTACAAATAATAAAGAAGTCTTTGCGTTTGTGCGAAGCAGGGACTGGTCTGTACTAGGTCCATTATTATATCGAACTAGCTGCGCCCTGCGGCTTTATCCCCATAAGTCTCGACTCCGTGGGAATATCGGGATAAAAAGTATCCTATGTGCTAATCCAGATCATGGTACACCATGTGCCAAAAATCTAAAACCGTTCAGTCGTAACAAACAAATTCACTTACGCATTTATAATATTAGTCAGGATTCGCAGCGCAAAAGAAACAAATGTCACTCAACTAAAGCTATTAGCACTTTATTAAAAACAATAAACAATCGTTACCTACTTAGCTTACTCTCTAATCTGCCCAAAAACTGCTTAATCATCTCAAGTTCGACAGATACCTGATCTATCTTAACATTCAACGTTTCCATCGCTGACTTCGATTCTTCCACATATTCTTGATTCTGATTCTTCATTTTTATAACAGCATCGTCTAACTCATGTAATGTAGTTGCCACTTCATCGAAGGTATTATTCTTCCTAGGTTTAGGTAACTCAATTACAGGTATTATTGGATATTCAAGTTTCTTTTGCTCTTCATTTTCCTCTTTCTTTTTGTTGATACTCATTATTGCGTCATGCATTTCGTTGAGTTTTGTTTTGAAGGCTTGGAGACCCATTTCATCTTCGATTTGTTTCTTTTGTGCCTGAGCTTTGGTAAATATAGCATCTTTAATCCTTGATGGGAGAGATCTTGAGTGCTTCCACCGGGGTTTCCCAGGTCTTAAACACATCACGCTAACGACATTGCGTTTATTTTTCAAGCTCGTATTCACTCTCTTCGGTAATATTGCGTTAAATATTCTGTTATAAACTAAAGTGTCTAAAGTTCCTAAGAATTCTACTTGTTTGACTAATCTTCTAATGTTACCGAGTACTTCTAAATCGTTGATATCGTTGACTGCAACACCGACTAGTAAGTTCATAAGTACTATAGCTGCTAAAATGAGGAAGATGAGGAAGATGATCCTGACGATTATGAGGGAGGTAGCCAGTTCTTTGGAATGTTCTTCATCGAAAAGGGCAACGTAATCGAACTCTGACGTCATCATGACTATTGTCTTGACGAGGGCAGCCCAGGGTCCGTCGAAAGGTATTTGTGAACGGAACTGTATCATGAAGCTGAGGGAAAAACCGATGACCAGGAACATGAAAGTTAGAAGGATCTGGAACAAAATTTTAATAGTTAAAACTTATTGCAATGATAACTCTGAACTTTTCAAAGATACACTAGGTCTTAAAATGTACGGGCAAACTATATATTCCAGTGAAAGACAAAAAAACGTTGTAAAAGCCGGCTCTGAACGTAAAAACATCAGTTTCCTTGCCAACCACGAAAGCATTATTTAAAACACATAATTATAATTACAAATATCTCTGAATAATAAAATACACAAACCTAATTAACCCTCAAAGAAACTCTAGACTCACCTTCACAACATTTGAGGCGACCTTTCCAAACATCAGCACATAGTATCCCCAGTTCGGAAACCTGGACAGTAGGAACATCATCTCCAGCCAGGATAGTAGCAGGGCCACTGTGGCTACGTGACGAGGCCACTCATCATCATTCAAGTTCACCACGACCACCGTATATGGTAGAATGACTGCGAAGCCTAGGGATCCGAACTTCACCCAGGTCTCAAGTTGTAAAAAGTATCTACTGCTTTTAACGTTCATATAGAGGAGTTCCTGTAACAAAAAAAGGTTGAGTTAATCAGCTTGTGATTTGAGAGGTCCAGCAATTGATTGCACATATATAGGATTATAATGATGAAACGAAGATTCTTCTTCGATTATAATGCTAAAAGTACATTTTTAATTCATATAGTTTTCTAGGCCGTAAAATTATTAAGACTGGGTTTGCAAGTACATACTAACCGACCATAACAATATTAGGAAAAGGCTAAGCAGATTGATATTTGCATTTTATGTTAAAACAAGGATTGTCCATCGGCAAAAAGGTTAAAATCCGTCTACCAGTTCAATTATTGCGTCTTGAAATGACTTCTTATGTAAAGTTAATAGACGACGAATTGGTATTACGTAAAATATTAATTACTAACCTGCAAAAGTATCAACGCTATCGTGGCATAAACTACATAACTCCAGATTTCAGGATCCAACCATTCAGGCGTGGTTTCTCTTGTATCTCTAAAAAAGAATACTGATACAATGAAGATTGTCAATGATGACAGGAAGACTGCATATAAACCTATGATGGTGTAGAAAAATGGTAACAGTGCCTTCCATTTTAAGAACAAAAAACTCTCTACTAACGGATGGACGAGTAATTTTCTCTGTCCATATCTGTTTCCAGTCTTCAGAAGTGCTTCAATGACTTTCATTTGTTCCATCTCACAGACTGTTGGCATCAAGATTCCATAATCTACAGTCACTTCACAGTTGTGATCCTGTAAATCTTGACCATTACTTGATATGTACGAATCAAAAACATCTTCCATAAACTCTGATGGTTTTGATAGATTGTTGATAATCATATCGATAGCTGTTCTTCTGAATTTTTTTGGGCCATCTGTGTATCCTGAAAGATCTGCTCCTTCACGTAGCAACAGAGTTATAACATCTCTACTACCATGATGGCTTGCTGAGTGTAGTGGGAACCACCCCATACTATTAACTTCATGTACTGTTGTTTTATCGAATTTAAGGATAATTTTTGCTATATCTACGGTATTCTTGACAGCAGCTAAATGCAATGGAGTTGAAGATTTGTGCGGACTGCAAGTTGTTCTTAGTCTAATATCTGCCCTTTTTGATAGGAGTAATTCTACGCAAGCCGGGTGGTTGTTGTAGACAGCAAAATGTACTGGACCAAAGCCTCTTCTATCTGCCTCTGTTAAAGTGTTGATTAAAGCTTCAGTTACTGCTTCATTAAATTCTAAAAGTACTCTTAGAACTTCAAGATGTCCATAGTCAGCTGCTACGTGAAATATATTTACTTCTCCCGGGAGAGTTATTTTCAAATTAGCTCCTTCATTGAGGATTTGTCTCACACAGTTTACATGACCGTGTATAATAGCTTTGAATAGAGCAGTTTCTCCTTCTTCATTTTGATAGTCCAATGCATCTCTTTGTTTGGCGATACTAAGGATTTCAATGAGGACGTCTAAGTTTCCTAAAGCGGCTGCCGAGTGGATAGGAGTTTCTCCGTCATTAGCCTGCAAAGCAATATTGTTTGTCAAAAATCGCACGGAAACGTTATATTATTGCCAAAAGATATTTGTTCCTGGAAAATATAATATTTAAAAAAATTGCATCTCAAGGGACAACATTTCCAGGGCAATGATTAATTATATTTTCGACAAATAATTGCTAAATTACCTTAGAAGTAACATCAGCTCCAGCTTCTAAAGCGATGCAGACGCCGGGAACCCAGGCAGCTTCGACGGCAGCCTGCAGAACTGAATGACCTTCCTTGTCCTTCACATCTACTATGGCTAGCAGTGGGTTTGCGTTCATATAGTCGTAGTTTGCTAAAAGCTGTGTAGAAATAACAAGGTTCGCTTATATAAGTTTTATTCTTTTATTAAATCGAATTTCATGAATTTTACTTTGAAGTTACTTTTTAATGTTTAGTACCAATTACTTCAAGTTCTGCTAAAATAGGCACCAAGAAAGTACTTATGTAAAGACTCTGCCGTATTAATTAAGATTCTTATGAATAAATAAACTATTTTATTTTTCTGCAAATGTTTGAAACTACATTAATTAAATAATATCGTTCCAAAAATGTAATTAGAAAACAAAAAGTTTAATTCCTATGCCTTAGCGACAACTTATTGGAACGACTTAAGAAACGTTAGTTCTGTCTGCCAACTATTGATCTAGAGAGTGTGAGTACTCTGTATATCAACAGAAAACATATTACATCCAAATAACGGGTTCCAAAAGATTTTTTTTTTACATGGTCTCATCGCTGACTTCAATCAACTTTATTATCTCCAAGCCTCACCTGCAAATGTTCTTCCAAATTCTTCTTCACACACACATGCAGCGGCGTCTGCCCCGCTCTATTAAGGCAGGTCACAACTGCTCCTGCATCCAGCAGCTCTTGTATAGCCTCCAGACTTTCGATCTCCACCGCTGTATGGAGGGGGGTATCCATGTTGTTGAGGTTATTGCTCTTCATCGTGTTGAAGTTTCCACCAGCTTTGAGCAGCATTTGGATTACTTCTACTAGGCTGTAAACGGAGGTTATTTGTTTTGGTGGTAGAATTCAGTATTCAGTAATTTAAGGGGGAACCGCTTGCGCTTGCGCTAAGGCAACCCGCTAATTAAACCCGCGTTGTTGCAATTTGTTGCGGCAGTAAATAATAATAATTGTGATCAACATACAAACTATTATTGACCAGCAAATTGCAAAACACGTAAGATTGAATTTCCTTGACCACCCTAGCGCTTTCGCCTTAGTTGAAGAGAGAGACTTCATTGGCTCTTATGGCTGAAAGTACTGAAGCTCTCATTATGAGGCAAAACTTTTGCGAGATGCAAGGCATGATTTTTCTTCAAAAACATTATGAGAGAACTGTAATGCAGGTTCTGCCTAGATCGGCGACTAATGCTAATACTTTTATGTACTTTAAATTTAGATTAAGCACTCTACTTGTAACAAATATTTAGTTGATTTATTGGTTGACGACACGGTTGGCGCAGTGGTTAAGCGATTGACTGCTGCGCTGCGTGTTGCGGGTTCGATCCCCGCACGGAACAAATATTTGTATGATCTACAAGTAGTTGTTCCGGGTCTGGCTGTTTGTGTATGTGAATTTAAATGTTTGTAAACGCACCCACAAATCCCACAATACAGGAAAAATTCCTAGTGCGGGGCAAAGTTTAAAAAAAAAAAAAAATTGAATAAATCGCCAATATACTTCCAAGTAGGTAAGGTTTCGCGGGCTTGCGGACGGAGAGTGATGGGTAGCTCTCCGTCCGATCAGGACCAAGCCCAAGTCGACGGCGCGTAGTGTTCCACGCGCGCCTCAAAGAGTTGTCAGCGAAGCTGAAGGGGTCCGTTAGGGCCGATGCCTACCACTGGGGTTGCGGATAAGTCCTTAGGGGAAACCGTGGCTCCGGTCTAGGCAAGGGAAGGAACACGGGTGGGTTTTAGTCAGTAAAAGTCTGACACGCCCTTCCGCTCCGCCCAGAGCGGGAGAAGTCATTTGATGATTTCCCACCCAAAAAAAAAAAAAAAAAGTAGGTAAGGTTTCCTAAAAGACTCGGTTTAGATTTTTGCTTTATTGCAGCTGATAAGTTTATTTGCAAACCTTACTAACTTCCTAATGGATAAAAACATCTCATGAAAACATCAATAAGTACCTATAAACATTTCCAGTATCCAAATTATTTCAACATTTTCCTCCACTTAAAATCAATTACCGTTTTGGGGACATTTTTAGGTTTACACACACGGGAATTTACTTTCACCAAACAAAACCGCCATCTTAAATTTTCCCCAACTTTATTTTTATTCCATATCCCAAATTACAATAAAAAAATCTTATAACCTCGATTTCCCTAGAGCACCATTCATCTTTCTTTGAAGAATATCTTAGTATAATTAGAATGTTCTGTGTTCATACGAGATTTTACACTACGTTTAACACTGAACTAGATGTTTTAATGCTAGGGCCACACTTGCGTCCATCTGCACGAATCAATGGGTTCCGAAACTTAGACTGCTGGCAACAAAGTTATCGTGTGGTGGTCGCATTACGATAATGCTCTGGCCACACTGAGCTGAATCCCGCGCGGTATGCGGGACTCCACTGCATGTATCGTCGACTATTCGCGCCAGTTTGAACAACTCCGTCTACCTTACAAGTTAGTTGACACAATTATCGCGAGCGAATTTCGTCCCACATCCCGCGCGGTATTGGCCTCAATCGACCGTAAACTGCTACGAAAGATTTGCACGGAGACATTTGCCACGTTTCATATGTTTTCCAGCATCGGTTACGTGCCTAGCGTGGCCGTGGGTGGCAGTGGAAGATCTCGTCTACATTTCTATGCAAAGTGAAGCTAAGTATACGTGCGTAGCGTATGTGCCTTGGACGGCATGGGACCGGTGCCTTAAACGCAGCTTAGACGCAGCTCAATAGTTCACTAGGTCATATCGCGATGCTTCGTAACGACAAACAGTGTGGCCGCAGCTTAAGAAATTCTACTAAAGCTGGAATAATGTTTTAATTACAAACCGAATGTCTAATTAGGATTTAATTTAAGAAAGAGTGGCTCGTTGCTAGGTATTTGGATAGCTGCTGTAATGGAGGTAGGACGGGTCGAGGAGGAGGTTTCCTCAGAAGGTTGCCATTTGAATAAACTTTGAGGAATATAGATTAGAGGGTTAGTCGTTGGTTTGAGAGTCCTTTCTAGGTGACAGATATAGCAAATACAATTCTTTTTTTGAACACGACTGTTTCAAAATGCACGTTCACGCACGCATAGCATTATAAATTATCAACGTAGAAACAGAAGAAATGAAAGACAGCGGGCGATGCGATGCGACGGGATGGAACGGGGGAACAAGAAATTTCACGCGGATGAAGTCGCAATCTGTCTATAAGACCATAACAGAACTAAAATACTTACTGCTTATCATTGACATCCTGTTCATAGTAATACGCATAGCCGGCCACATCCAGCGGTGTCCGTCCCTCCACGTCCGTGATGTTAGGGTCGGCTCCAGCTGCTAGCAGCAGACGAGTGCAGTGCTTCCGGGCGCACGAGCTGGCAACGTGGAGAGGGGTCCAGCCGGGTTGGAAGAGCGGCATCTGGGTAAGCATGAAAGGTTTGTGAGTTTAAATTTTAAATGGTGTCCTGTCTTGTGTGAAACGTTTTCGCCGAACACTATTATAAAAAAAATATAAGTTTTTTCTGTATTCTAAGTTCGTTTACTGGCTTCACGGATTTTTTTTCAATTCCATTCAATTTTGAATTGCTTATTTAGGTCATTATTAACGGGGGGTTTTCCAAAATTTGCCTGTTTTAGAATCAATTTAAAATGGTCAAATTAGTGTATTAGGTCCTGAAAAAAATATATGTGATGGACACATCTTTGTTTGAGGGAAATTATTGGTTCAAAACACGATAAATTGTAATTCGCTCGATGAAAAAAAAATCCGAAACAGGGTCGATTTCAAAACCATTTTCGATCTCATTTCCTAATTACAGCACAAAATAATATGAAAATTGCATGTACGATGAGGTAATCGTATTTTGGAGGGAATTTATTGGTTGAATTTTTGAGTTTAATAAAAAAAAATTAAGTAAACTCAATATTTGTAAATCGGGCTAAATCGGCTCGCGCTCAGTGTCCTGCGGGACGTTGTCGAGATTGGACCTGTGTCAATTTATTTAAAAAAATTAGTTTTCCACCGTCTTTAAAAAAATGGCAAATAAAAAGAACAAAAGGAAGAAAAACTCATATACTAAATTGCGGAAGATCAGACAAAACATCGCGTAATTATATTATTGCTTTAATTCATTATTATTGTTTTCGAAAATGAAAATATTTCTATGCGTTGTGATGACTTTTTTTGACATCCGACATTAGTGTTTTCATTTCAAATTTTTATCGATAAAATTATAGTCAAGTGTGAGTCATATATATCTTTGCGAGTAGTAAGTAGGTTGTTACATAAAGACGTTTTAGTAAAGCACATTTTGCACGACTCTTAATGCGAAGCATTAGAGTGTGCTCTACGATCGAAAATTTTTTTTTGTCCCATTTCTGTAACTGTTTTTATTGTTACACTCCTGCTAGTACACATAACCTACTTAATTTATATACCATTGTATAGATGATTAAATGTAGATTAATACTGTACTTTTTAACAATTGATGTAATGAAGCAGAAATGGAAACGGCATCAAAATAGTTGAAAAAAAATTCCTGTCCGTCAATTTATGAACCCTGAAAACATTGTAGCTTGCGATAAAATCAATTAATTGAGTCAATTTTTTTTTTATACATTCGTTGCAGCCGTAGAAGGAACCCTATTGAAAATGGCTAACCTTTGAATTGATGTTGCCTAGCAACCGCCAAGTAAATATCTTTGTCAGTCTTTGACATTACGACTTCATGAAAAGTGATAAATTGTTCATTTTTGTTAAAAACTATGTTTTGAATTTCCTTTTCGTTTATGAATGTGTAATATGTATGAGGCGTGCACTTTTGGATTTTCCAAACTATTTAATTCGTCTATTATTATTTATACCTTAAAAGTAAAAGAAACCCTATCCGATCCGAAAGGGGCTCATAGGTACTGCAATAAAATTACCTAAAAGTAATAAAAAATCTTACTAATATTGAAAATTAAAAAGTTATTGCTATTTAAAAATCACATTTTTGGTAAAAAAAATACCCCAAATCCAATAAAAAAATAGCAAGTTTTCAACAGGCATCATTATAGTTATGACTTGTAGACACCCGCTATACGACGCGACGGCCGCCCGCGCTCCATGTCATAACCCGGTAAAAATCCCTATTTAAAAAAAATTGGACAATTTTATTTTATTTATAATTGCCACATAAATAGGCTCTCAGTACGATACCTAACGACACCCTCATGGATCAGACAGGGTTTTGTTTTACATGATAACAATTCATCCAAATCCATTATACAAGCTTAGTTTTTATTTACCCTAAACCTCTTAAGGGGTCATTGTATTCATCATTATGATCAACTTTCACTATGGGACCAAAAACTGGAACCGCGAAAAAAAATCAGCTGTTCCCTACATTTATGTTCGCATAATCTCGTCAAAATGTAGGGAACAGCAGATTTTTTTTTTGGTTGTGTATTCACTCTCTGTCAAGCTGTCGTCGTCGCTGCTATAATCTCCTATATTAATTAGGTATACGGGATGGCAGGCACATTGACTCGCAAACTGTTACCATGAATTCAGCGCATGATGATAGGACCGCCCAGACTAAAAATGTATAGTCGGTTATTTAAAAAAAAATTGCTGTTTCATTCAAAATTGCAATAGTTACTCGGTCAAAAGGTATGGAACAGCAGTTTTTTTTTGAGGATAATTAGAAACATCGAAACTTTGTAAAAATCCTAGGATATCAGTATACAGAGCTGATGTCAGGATTTATGAAACAAAAACAGTCTGTTTAGGACGATTGGAAACATTTGTGCCGTTTTTAGGCACATGTCTGCCCAACCCTTCTGGGAATACAGGCGTGAATTTATGTTATGTTATGTGCCATTTTTCTGGTGGTAAATAGTCTGAAGGAACGGCAAACCGAATTGACCGGGGATCAACAATTTTTTTTGTTTGTTTTGTCTTAGAACAAAGATTCGATAAATTATAGCCGTAGCAGTAGGTACGACACTATTGAAAATAAAGTACGGCAAATTTTTCTTCATACTAGCTACGAATATTTACGGATCTTCATGAGCGGGGGCAAACGTCAAAAAACAAAAGAATATGGTTACAGTATAAGCATAACAGTCCGACCACTTAGCTCATCTATCTAATCTATATATCTATATCTTCTTTCTAATATATAAAAATCATTTGCTGTTCGTTAGTCTGGCTAAAACTCGAGAACGGCTGGACCGATTTAGCTGATTTTGGTTTTGAAATGATTGTCGAAGTCCAGGGAAGGTTTAAACGTTGAGTAGATAAGTATTTAGTGCCACCCGTGCGAAGCCGGGGCGGGCAGCTAGTATTATATAAAAATGAATCTCTATTTCCTTGGTCACGGTATCACGCGTGAACGGCTGGACTAATTTCGTTAATTCTTTTTTTGTTGTGTTTCTTATAGTATGGAGATGGTTCTTAGAATAGGTAGGTGAAGGTAGGGTAGGTAGGTAGGTATGCAAGTAGGTAGGTATGTATGTTGGTAAAGTATGTATGTAGGTAGGGTAGGTAGGGTGCTTACCCGTGCGAAGCCAGGGCGGGCAGCTAGTATGTATAAATAAAAATCAATGGCCGCATGAATATCATCATCATCACTTGAGAACGGTTCGAACACATCCAAAAACAAATAGCCATATCGGTATATGGCTATTTGTTTTTGGTGGTGTTCGTAAATGTCAGTACCTACAAGGTTTATACGAAAGAAAACTTATGGAAAATCCACCAGAAAAGTCGAGAATTTGGATTCAACCGGGCGCCGCCCAGCACGAACAGCTAGTATAAAATGATTTTATGTATGGTCAAAGTGCGAAAATGTTAAGGAATTTTTCAAACATTCTTTTCCAATAATATGTGTGTGTATTCCCTAATAATTTTTTTTTTTTTTATGTCATCAACTCCTAACAGAAACGACAAGAAATGTAACATTACACCGGTTACTCAGAATTAGTGTAGATGGATGGATTGGTAGTGGATTTTGTTGTTGTAAAATGTTTAATTCAGAAGTAATATTATTAGTTTTACAATTTTTTTACATAATGTAATCAAAATTTTCCTGTTGTGTATTTTGCCTCAATTTTTATTATTTTTATTATTTATATTTGTTTTTTTTTTACCTTGATGTAGTCCTGGAAAATGTTTAATTTGAAAACACGATTCGAGAAAAAAAAAACGCTCTTAGGATTTAGTGCAGGGTTCTAACCTAATTTCCTCGGCCTACTATGTTTGTAGTTTTGGTCTCAGCAGCCAAAATATGAAGAGAGTCAGGAGTTCAGGACTGGTGTCGCGGAAGCAAGCGACGTACAGTTGTCCGTGTGAGAAGCAGCTCGTTCTGAGGTCTACACCCGCAGTCTACAGTAGCAATTTCCCATTGCTTGCTAAAGTTTTCGTTTTTAGGGTTTCTTACCCGAAGGGTGCCAAACGGGACCCTATTACTAAGCCTCCGCTATCCGTACATTTATCTGTCTGTCAGCGAGCTGTATCTCATGAACCGTAATAGGTAGACAATTGAAAATTTCACAGATTATGTATTTCTATTGCCGCTTTAGCAACAAAATAATAAAAAAAATATAATGGTAAAAATTAAAAGGGGGTTCCCAACCAATAAAAAATTGATTTTGAAATCATTGTCTAGAACTCATCGAGTAAAGAACAAATATGGTTTTTTTTTTCTTCTCTTCACTTTGAGGAACAAGGGCGCCGCGTAAAGGTTGTCAAGAGTCTGACTCGCACTTGACCGGTTTTTTGTAAATTAATGAACGCCTGAGTTCCAGCAAATAGTACCTAATTGGCCAACACTCACACACTAATTGATTCTTACAGATTATTCCTGACGAAACCGGCTATCACAAAAAAAAAAAAGTTTAGAAAATCCAAAAGTGCACGCCTCATAACACTCAATTCATAAACGAAAAAGAAATTCAAAACAAACTTTCTAACAAAAATTAACAATTTATCACTTCATGGAGTATGTTTTTTTGACTGCTTTTTTACCCATCAATATGGGTTAAATTTCTAACCTCGCAATCCATGTAATGTCAAAGACTATTTATTTAGATATTTACTTTGACGCAACTTACGGATGTCAAGTCAAGGTTGGAAATATTTAGATATAGATATTATATTTTAGTAAGTATTTTATTAATTATAATTAAACTACTTTGAATAAAAGAGCCATTTTCAATAGGGTTCCTTCTACGGCTGGAAAAAATGTATTAAAAAAAATTGACTCAATTAATTGATTTTACCGCAAGCTACAATGTTTTCAGGTTTGATACATTGACGGACAGGATTTTTTTTCAACTATTTTGATGCTAAAAAAGCATCAAAATAGTTGATAGATAATAATTATATCGGTATGGAATTGATGTCGGTATAGCTGCCAGCATATCGGTATCGGGTTGGTGTCGTTATCTGATAATGTGAAAACGCCCATTAGGTACACAGGACATTTTAAAAATTATTTTAGTTCACTACACTGTAGGTACCATATAATGGAAACCTAAGGAAAAAAAATTTACTAAAAAACTAGTTCAGTTGGTCAACTGCAAATATTTTATGCTGTGGCATGGATTTTCCGCGAAATGTTTGACAACTTATCGTAAATATATACGTTGCTCTGCAATTGGGGGAGGCGGAGGTAGTGTTTCAAAGGCGTATAGGCCCGGAAAACCTAGCCTTAATCAAATTAAATTTCAAATTTAAAATATCTTATTTCACATAAACCTACATGGGCTCTTATGAAACGTCAGAAGCTACGCACGGTTCCAATTGGTCATTTCCTATGAAGAAGAGCCGGCAAGAAACTCCACGGTTACTCTTTTAAAAATGATTGGCTTTACAATATTTTGAAAAAAACAGTGTTATTATGCGAGGACAGTGTAGGTCTTTCAACAAGTACCAAGTACTTAACAAAACAGAAGATGGTCAACAAGTCTACTGTCCACTAAGCCTACAACGCATCAATCGCATTTGTAACCCTATATAAAACGACACGAAAGGCGATATTCTTTTTTTTCCTTATTTCTGTTAATCACAGAATTTCACAAAAAAAGTAATAATACAAATGACAACCTAAACTTACTTCCATTCCTCCACATTTTTGTCTCCCATTCAAATCAACGCAGAACTAACTCAATCTTCATTTGAAGATCCAGGTATTTCGTAATATCCGTGGTTTCATAAGCCGGGCGGCGACATTCATCAAACATGTTGCCGGTAACGGTTACAACAAAAACGCTATTTTAAACTCTATTTTAACTGGAATTATTCATTTACTTCAATAACAATTAATCAATGATCTTGCTGCTCTATCTGTGCTGAGCCTAAGGCCGTGTCCTAACTGAAATCATCGCGCGAGAACGTGATTGACACGATCGTTAGTACGGTCGCTTTAGGTTTAGGACACAGGGTATGACGACACGGAAAATGCATTATTCGCTTTTTTCCCCCTTATTTCATAGGTATTGTGGCGGCATCTACAACGCCACAAGCGAACTACGCATCAAAGACCTGAAGTCACAAGATTGTCAGTCATAAAATCGTGACGTCACACAAAATCCTGCATCGCGCAATTAGAGTTTACCGCGCGATCGACATATAAAATTTTCCGTTGCCCGCCAGACACGACACCCGTCTGGTCGGAGGATCCTCCCTTTTCTATGGAGGATGAGTGAAGTTTACACCCTGTTCCTCATGCCTCTAAAGTACCCATTTTATTTATTTCATACATTTAATCTACCTAGCCCTTTCCCAACTATGTTGGGGTCGGCTTCCAGTCTAACCGGATGCAGCTGAATACCGTATTTTACATGGAGCGACTGCCTATATGACCTCCACACACAACCCAATAACTGGGTAAAACGATACCCCTTGTTAAGACTGGTTGGCAGACTTTCGGGTTTCTGACGACCCGTAACGACTGTCAAAGATCCACGAATGATAGCCGGGACCAACGGCTTAACGTGCTTTCCGAGGCACGAAGGAGTCTCGGTATGTTAAGATGGTCACCCATCCACAGACCAACCCCGGCAAGCGTAGCTTAACCTGATGGATCGAACCGTACGGCTGTTATTACTTAGCCGCGAAATCCTCTTTATCGAGCTTTCTTTATCTCATACAGTTCCCAATAAAAAAAAAACAAATTTCAACCTTAACACACTTTCATCCACATTTTTCTCCCCCATTCAAATCAACGCAGAACTAACTCAATCTTCATCTGAAGATCCGGGTATTCCGTATCCGTAATATCCGTGGTTTCATTAGCCGGGGGTCGTATCCGAGACATTGAGGCACGTTCCCGCGCCATTCATCAAACATGTCGGCGGTAACTAGCCTGTGGCCGCAGCCTGGCTTAATACGAAATAATTTTACTGGGAGAGTGCGAACAGGGTGGCTTAAGCGGAAGCGGGAATAAGATATTTTTATTTAATAAAAATATTCAGAATTTTTGCAGGCTTCTGGGTAGCTAATATACTATTTATATATTTTTATTTTATTCTATTCGGGAAACTTACAGCTAACTTACACAGTGTTCTTTAACAATACAAAACTGAAGGCCATTTACAAGTTTCCACTGATATACACTAACCCCCTTACTAATAAACGTTGTATGTCGCCTGTATAGTTACACACTGATTTCTCTCTTTCAGTCGTCAGTAATTTGACATTCGAAAGAAGACGACAAAGCGTTGTGTAAGGTAATAAAAACGAAAATTAAGATCGGTACAAAATACCTAATCGATGTCTATGTATGTGCGTGTGGGTACCAAATAATCTATGTCCACTGTCCACTAGGTATGAAAACACTTGACAATAAAATAAATATGAAGGTGATGTCCATTCCACTTTTGCTGCTATGAATACCCGAGTTTAGATCAAAGCCCGTGGTAAGTAAAGCTAACATGCTTCGCAGACAGCCACGACTTGATTCTGGTAGAACAATTTCAATGAAGTTTTCATAGAAACTGTTATAATAGAGTAGTGTCGCGTTTGTAGCGCCTGTCTGGGGAGCCTTAAATCAGAAATATCCCAGTGCAAAACCAAATTGTCATTTATGTTCCTAATCACCACTGCTGGGAAAAAACATAGACAATTTCACGTCGTGGTTAACCAAACCGCTAATGCTTCCGCTTGGGTCGCCAATATGGTCGCACCCTAAGGTTACGAAAATAAAAACTCGGTTCCCATGGAAATAGGCAGAACGAATGAACGACTGATAAACCAACAGTGGAATTGGAAGTCAAGAAACTGAAAGTAACAGGAATCCTTCATTATAAATTCTTATTTACTTATGACCTTATTGGTGATGTTCTTCAGAAAGGTCAGGTGCGTAGTACGCAACCGGCGTGCATGTACCTATGACCTGAGGGACAACAATTCACTGTCGTATTCGCATCTCATTCGCAATCTGTCGAAAATACAATCAATTTACCCATAAACCATGAATTTACCAACATTTTTGACAAGTTTGACAGATTGCGACTTAAATGTGAACGTTTTACAGACATTGGCAGAATAGTCGACATTAGATTTGCTTGCCAATAAATAAAAAAAAAATAAAAAAGCTGAGAGGTGTCAAGGGACACCCGGATGTAACGAAGTTATGGGATGAACCTCACAAGGCATGCCACTAATTAGTACCTTTGGTCGCTCACAGATGGCGTTATAATAAAAAATAATTATGGAATGAACCTCACAAAGGCATGCCACTAATTAGTAACTGTGGTCGCTCACAGATGGCGTTATAATAAAAAATAAAAAGTGTCGTTACAACTTTGGGTCCCAATTTTTTCCGTCTAGCCCCCTTTCGCAACGCGCGAAAGGGAAATTCGTTCCAAAACGAGAATTAGCCTTTTGATGTATGAACGTACTTAAATGAACCAAAAGGAACATGTAAGGATCGTAGCGAGTGGCGTTCTGTAGTTTTGGCTTCGTTCATACTCATCCCGAGATAGAAAAGCCTCATCAGTACACACAAGGAAATTGATTGTCACGCTAAATGTCCGTATAATCAAATTACAACTCTGTCATTCTTTGTATAGTTGTATGAAATGGCTATTACACAGCAAATTGACGTAGGGTGTATTTTATTTATCCTTTAGTTTCGTTTATGTTCGTACATCTGGTCATACGCACGCCGGTTGCGAGTACTACGCTCCTGTCCTTTCTGAAGAACATCACCAATAAGGTCACTATGTGAAAATATTGATTGTGCTTTTAATACTCTAGCTAAAGTTACACGTAGTACGCATTCAAGCGTCCAACCAAAAATTATTTTGATGGACAAAGCCATCAGCAAATTGTGCTTCGGTAGCTATTCGTGCAACGTGCGTCGAAATTATTCGCCAGTGATTAAATGCGTGTGATGCATAGTTTATCGATGGAACGTGTTTCACTCAACCAGAGAATGTGTTTTCTGACATATTTATGTCATTCAAGAATAATATGACTTGGATTCAGGCTAGTAAGCCTGCAAGCAGTGGTGGCCCAGTGGTAACGGCCCCGACTTACGAGTTGTGGGTCGTGGGTTCGGACCCAAGCAGGCGCTTTACTTTGTGTAAATAATTTCATCACCACTGCTCTCAAAACGGTGAAGGAAAACATCGTGAGGAAATGTCTTAGAACTAAAAATTCGAAGACATGTGACATCCACCAACCCGCACTGGGCCCGCGTGGTGGATTACGGCCCACTCCCTCTCACAGAGAGGAGACCTGTGTCCCAGCAGTGGGAACATTAATAGGCTGATGATGATGATGATGATAGTAAGCCTGAATATTAATAATAGTAATTAGAAAGAAAAGTGGCCCAGTGTTTATGGCCTGTCTTAAAAAAAAAACTATTTAGTCCGTCAGTCAGATAATAAAAAAAAATTAGACACGTATTTTTTTGGGGTACACTACATAAATACGAAAAACTTTATTCCGAAAGTCACAAATACGAATTTCAAAATACCGATTATCAGAATTCCGAATGATTCAAAATCCCTAATATAACAACTCCGATTTATCATTAATCCTATTTTTATAATTCCAAAATTTCAGTATTCCTAACGTTTATAATTACTATTCTCAAAATACCGAGTTTCAATAGATCGAATAACAAAAAGTCCGAATTAATGATAATTCGAAACATCAAAAATACGAATTCCGATTATTAAAGTACGGATTAATTAGAATTCCGAAATAAAAAGGCCTTGTAAAACTGAAAAGCAAGAAAACAAAACACACTGGTCACAGTTCCAACCTAACCCATATGATTCACCAACAATAAAGGGGATCTGGCGCTCGGCGACCGCTACCGCGGCACGCTCCTTACGGTCGCTCGCCTTCACGCGTTAAGTTAATGCTCACTGATTTAACCTAACCTAACCGAAATGATTCACCAACAATAGAGGGGATCTGGCGCTCGGCGACCGCTGCCGCGGCACGCTCCCTACGGTCTCTCGACTCGCTCGCCTTCGCGCGTTAATGGTCACTAATCTAACCCAAATGATTCACCAACAATAGAGGGGATCTGGCGCTCGGCGGCCGCTACCGCGGCACGCTCCCTGTGGTCGCTCGCCATCGCGCGTTAATGGTCACTAATCTAACCTAACCTTACCCAAATGATTCACCAACAATAGAGGGTATCTGGCACTCGGCGGCCGCTACCGCGGCACGCTCCCTGCGGTCGCTCGCCTTCGCGCATTAGGGTCACTAATCTAACCTAACCTAACCCAAATGATTTACCAACAATAGAGGGGATCTGGCACTCGGCGGCCGCTGCCGCGGCACGCTCCCTGCGGTCGCCCGCCTTCGCGCGTTAATGGTCACTGATCTAACCTAACCTAACCCAAATGATTCACCAACTCATAGATTTTGAATTTATAATGCGTAACTTAATACTCGAACTCGTATTATACTAATTGAATCAGAATCAGAATCCTAATTTTAGTAGTTTATTCGAAGTATTGAAAATTGGAATGTCGTTTTTCGGACCGAGAACCCATCGAGCATTTGATTCTTCGAACATATGAAAATCGGAAACCAAACAAATCGTATTTACGACTTTCGGTAAAATGAAATTCGTGATTTTTAATAATAGACATTATAATTCTTAGGGATTATGAAATTCGGACTTTTGAAAATCGGAACAACGAAATTCGGAATAAAATATTTCGGAGTATTTGGGTGTTCCCATTTTTTTGCTTTATCATATTTAGATAAAACACATTAAAGTTAGGGAGTGGGGGCTCGCTACGTCACAAGTCAGTATACAATCTACCGGGGAGTGACGTCATGCCACATTTTAACTCAATGTATTGCCGTAATCAAAAAGAAAAAAAAAACGTATCCATTTTTTTTTATAATCTTTCTATAGAACAAAACACAAATTTTGTCAACATCCCTATTACTAAAGGTAGTAAGCTGTTAGCAGAGCAAGTAGGCAATAAAAACAGCAAGATAAATTAAATTCTAATATATTTTGCTCGTAAAAAAAGGAAAAATACGTATCCAATATTTTTTAATAATCTACATGACGGAAAATCATCTAAGTTTTAGTCAACATTGCTATTGTAGGTTGTGGGCTCTAACCCAGGTAGGCATGCACTTAAATCACCATTCACAACCAGATTACTCACCCACTACTGCAGGGCAAAGACCTCTCTTTGCTTGCTCCTGAGCTAGTTTCATACAGGGTCTACCCACAATTGGCTTGCACTTTATTTTTTATCTGCTGAGACACAGGCCTCCTCTCAATGAGAGGGAGTGGACTGTAATCCACCGGTTTCCTCACGATGATTTCCTTTACCGTTTTGAGAGCAGTGTTGATGAAATGTTTAAAGTCAAAGTCAAAGTCATTTATTCAAAATAGGCTGAGAATCAGCACTTTTCGAACGTCAAAAATTACATATGACAGTCCCCCAAAAACGCCCGCCCTTCACCACTTCCTAGTGCTTTAGCTGGAGAGAAGAAGTGGCGCAACAAACTCCCCAGCAGCACAGCTGTCTGTTCAGTTAGAAAAACTTGATTCTTTACATAAAGTAAAGCGCCTGCTTGGGTTCAAACCCAACCTACAAGTCGTAAGTCGGGGCCGTTACCACTGGGCCACCAATGCTCAGTCGGTTATTTTATCGTCATTGCTCTTAAAACGGTGAAAGAAAACTTCGCAAAGAAACTGCCATGCCCTAGACAAGGAAAAACAACTCGCACTGGGCCCGCGTGGTGGATTACGGCCTGCTCTTTCGCACAGAAAGGAGATCTGTGTAACCTGTGTCCCAGCAGTGGAAGAATTATGTTTGTAATGTTTGCGTAACCTACTATTAGTAAATTATCATTCCTACATCAACATAGTCCCTATTTCCTTGACCTTTACAATCGATCTTCTACAGAACAGTCCCAAAGGCTGTGTTCTGATCTAAAAATCACAAGTCTCGAAAGCAAACATGATTAAAACTTAGCCATTCCAATCTAATAGAGCCTGCAATCTTGTGAGTGTTCCTAACTACTCTCTGAATTACATGTTCTACTTAGTTAATCCAGTTAGTTTTAGTTTGGATACCGGATTTGATGTTATTCCCACGATGAGAGCAAGTTACTTCTTACAGCTAAACTATTTTGTTTTAATATTATTGAGTAATACGTCACGATTACTGACAGATGCGAGCACTGTCTGGACATGTCCATTCCTATCCAGGTCCAGTGTGGTTCTTTCCTCAAAAGACCATCTCAGTCACTAGTCTGCATGGTCTTCATATGGCCTGACCAATATTATGTCTGGACTTTAGAAGAGACTGAGTTTGTTTCGGTCTTTCTTCTTAGAGTAGTAGGATAGGAAACACAGCCCTCATCTATTTTTTTTTTTAACATGCAAAACAATATTTTAAAACCAAGTTACATATAATCATCACCATGATCATCATTTCAGCCGAAAGAGCAGTGGAAACTGCTGGACATAGGCCTCCCCCAAGCACCGGCACTCCGACCGGTTCTGCGCTTCCCGCATCCAGCAGATTCCTGAGGCCTTCACAAGGTCATCGGTCCACCTTGTGGGAGGCCTTCCATCGCTACGTCATCCTGTACGCGGTTGCCACTCCGTAACCTTTCGGCCCCATGTTCGATCTGTTGCCCAATGTGCCCTACCCATTGCCATTTATGTAAGTTTTGCGATTTTTCCTGTTCGATAAAGCTTTTTTTAATTAGTGAGGGATACTTCACAAGTCGATATCTAATCATATTAAAATAATCAAAATAAGAATCAAATATTGACATCCCAACATCAACAGTCTGAAGTGGCATCAACTAATAAAAAAACCCTATCGTAATACAAACCTAGATAATTATTAACTCCGCGGATGGAGTGACAACACCAACCTGTATTTAAAGCTTGAGCTTAAATAACGGTTTCTTATTTATTTTTCGTGTGGTTATTGACTAACCTGGTGTCAGAGTTTTAATGTCATCCATGGGCATCTGACTTGGCTTCACATACCGTCGAGAAATATCTCTCAGGCATGCCGGTTTCCTCACGATGTTTTCCTTCACCGTTTTTGAAGCAGGTGATTAAACAATACGCACATGAATCCATAAAGTCACAGGTGCGTACCTTGGGTTCGAACTCGAGACCTATGACTTGGCAGTGTGACGGTCACACCACTAAGCTATCACTGCTGGAGGTATAGGTACTAATAAGAATTCGAAGTGTATAGAGTGCCGCGAGTTTCTTGTGGCACTCTAGTGTCACTGCCTCGGCCCGGCTAGGGTGCCGTGAGCGTTGCATTGTCACTGTCACTTGTTATTTAGGTTAGGTTAGGTTAGAACTGTGACCACACAACGCACGAGCCGAGCGAGCGTAGCGAGCGGTGCCGCGGTAGCGGCCGGCGAAGTGCCATGGTCCATTTAGGCACAAGAGAATGTAATGTTTTGGGAATGTGGTGTTTTACAGCGATCTAACCTCGACAATCAAACAAAATACCAAGTGACGTGACTTAGTGACAGTGACAATCCAATGCTTGCGGCACTCGAGCCGGGCCGAGGCGGTGTTACTAGAGTGCCTGTAGTGGCACTTTATCCGATAGGGATAGAGTGCCAATGGTGGCACTCTATACACTGCCATAAGAATTTCAGTACACAATATAATCAAAGACCTAAACATTTTGTAGTTAATTGACTCAGGCGTGACTTTGCGGAAATCCGTTTTAAACTAAACTAGACGATTGACTTGTTGGGAACCCGGACACGAGGTGTACCACGACAAGCGCGAAACGCAAAGACGCGTCTTTGCGTTCGGCAAGTCTATCGTCATCCTGAGGATTCCTCGTTGAGAGGTGAAACACGTGTCGATTTCTTACAAGGTTCTTTAGGACTCTTTAAGAACAGTTAGGCGGATTAGGTTACTAAATAAATATACGTCGTCTATTGTTGTCTAAACATTTGTCTTAATAAGCACACAGTTGATAAGATATCTAAATATCACTGGTTTCAGTATAAGTATACCCTTCTAAAATCAATAGTTTTACTCACACTCCCTCGAATATCCTTACAGTTATGGTCAATATTGTCTTTCCAGGGTTTGGGCAGCGACATGTTCACCTCCCCCAGGTCACAGCGCACGTTCGTCATCTCCTTGATGAGGGGACACAGTTTCCTCACGTCCTCCTCTGTTTCTGAAGACATGCTGTCTGTGCCTACCCTCTCTTGGATATCTGGAAGATGAAAAACAAAACTTTTATATCAAGAACTAGCTTTCGGCCGCGTGAAGGTCAAAAATTATCCCACGTAAAGTACCTACTACTAGGATAAAAACTCAGGTCACGGTCTCCGTTAACCCATCACGGCGCGGTTTTCACCCGCGCCCGCTGCGCAAACTTGGCGGGCGATAATCGCAAGACGGGGGGTTGCAAGACGGGCGCAAAAATGGCGTCGGATTTCTGTACCCCCCGCCCCGCCGGCTACTGCGGTCGCCCGCCAAGCGACCGCCGGCTGCGCGATTCTACAAGTCTCGGTTCACAACCGCGCGCGCCGCGGGTGAAAAACGCGTCGTGAAATGTGCTCTTACTTTTTGCATATAAATCTACATCCTACAGAAGCTGCGGGCCTGCAAACGCGGCGGGCGCGGGAGAAAACCGCTCCGTGAGTTCTTAGCCTAAGTCGTGAAAAGGAAAGAGACAGAGTTCATTTCGCGTTTATAATTACTACTTTTGAAATAAGTAGAACTGAATGAAGTAATGGACTGGCAATACAGTACTCACTATTCGTGATAAGTACTACAATAAAATAGTGGTACCTACCTAAAATGACATGGTTTTGGAGTGGCAATGAGAATCAGTGGAAAAAAGGCGAGTATGTAGAATAATTTGTAAAAACTGATAAACAAAGAATCTGACTAAAGGCCTATTCAGTTATAAATGATGTCGCTATCGCGCTCGCTAGCGATACCAAATCGGTACGCGATATAGCTGTCGCACTCGGTACTCACCAGAAGTCGGACCAGTATCGCTACCGAGCTCGTCAGCGATATTGCTTATATATCTGAATATGCCAGGGGTCAGTTCACACCGAGTCATGACGCGACGCAACGCTGCGGGCACTTTTTAAGTTATTATAACTTTATTGACTACACAAAAAGATACTACTACATTTAATTGGGTTAATTCGAAAATGCTCTGCGTTGCCGCGCCGCTGCCGGTAGTCACGGCGCGCACGAGCGTCGCTGCGCCTCGCGAAGCCGCGTGACGCTGCGCGATGCCGCATGCCGCGAGGCACAGCTTGAAACCGTAGCGGCAACTAGTCTCTACTATTTAGCTAGCGGGCGGGAGCTGGCGGTGAACGTAGACATATTCCGCTGCGTCACGCGGTGATTCGATCTCAACTTTAATAATCAAAGAATAATCCTGGCCACAAAACAATAATTTTCTTTAAAAAAAGTCTAGAAAAAGAACATTTTTATTTTTTTATGTATGTTCCCCGATTACTCGAAGACGGCTGGACCGATTTCGAAAATTCTTTTTTTGGTCAAAAGGGTATACTTTCCAGTTGGTCCCATTGTCATCAAGTCAGGATTGGATGATGGAATCCTGGAGAAGTCGAGGGAACTCTTGAAATATTATAGGCACACCTATAGCGACTAGGTATTTTTTGAAAAAAAAAGATTCCGACGAACTGAGAACCTCCTCCTTTTTTTGAAGTCGGTTATAATCAAAGAATAATCCTGGCCACAAAACAATAATTTTCTTTAAAAAAAGTCTAGAAAAAGAACATTTTTCTGTCAAAAGTTGACTTGTTGACATTATTGTTTTGAGATAATTTTATAGCTATCTTTCAAGAAGCGATCGATATTGGAAGAAAGCTCAATATTTGTAATTTCACACAGCAACCATGGAGATTGCCAGTAACTATATGGTACGTTTTACTTTTGACAACTTTATAGAAACTGGGCATTCTAAAACTAACTGAGTAATCTTTGGCGTATTTTAAACAGTTGCGGTAAGTTTCAGATCAAAAAAAATTAAGACAGCGCTGTGAACAATACAGTGAAGCATGCCAAAACTACACCTCCGCTCTCACGCACACATTTACAATCAAACTACACCTCACTACGTGCGCACGTGTTTACGAAACCGGCCTCACTTCACTGTTGACAGCGTTATGTCTTGGTTTTTTATTTGGTGTGAGCGCCAAGTCAATGAGCTGATGCTGATTTGACAACAACGAAGGCAGCATTTATCACATCACTTGCATCATCATCTCAAACTCAAACTCAAAGCATTTATTTCAAACTAGCTGCCCGCCCCGGCTTCGCACGGGTGGCACTAAGTACTTATCTACTCAACGTTTAAACCTTCCCTGGACTACGACAAACATTTCAAAACCAAAATCAGCAAAATCGGTCCAGCCGTTCTCGAGTTTTAGCCAGACTAACGAACAGCAAATGATTTTTATATATAAGATTTCAAATAAACCAATTACAGGCACTTTTGAATTCAAGGGGTCGGTCAGTCAGAAAAGATGAAGCTAGATGCCCATTCCAAAGCGTAGTAGGTACCTATGGAGAAGAACGGGCAAGTCATCATTGATATCAGCTGATACAGGTCCACTGATGGAAATAGACCACCCCAAGCGTCGCTACATCGACCGGTAGATTCTCACGTAAACTCTCGCGTTTTTCCGATGAGGGTAGGCAGAAGCTACAGAATGTCCACCTGCTACGATCCTTTTATAGGTACTTCTTTTGCTTAGTTTACGTTCAATATCTGGGTACCGCTCGGTTTTATTTTTTGATAAGTTTTCTAAAAATGAATACCAAGCAAGATCGATTTATCACCCCCGAAACCCCCTGCATACTTCATGGAAATCGTTGGAGCCGTCTCCGAAATTCAGATTATATTTATACATCTGTACAAGAATGGCAGGTAATCTGAAAAACTCAAAACAGATGGCGCTGGCTATTTTGGCGGTCATGCGAACTGTCAAATATTGGTTATTTCTTTGGAGCGACGAAGTTTTCACCAAAGATATTTACTTTTCATTAAATAAAAATGCCTCAGTGTTGTGTTGTGCCTTTGTGGTTCTCAAGAAAGTCAGGAAACAGGTTCCCAAGCGATGAACAGTTAAGAAAAAAGTGGATTATAGCCATTAAAAGAGACAAATACAAAATATTTCTATCATACGCTGCCAATCTGAAATAAAACATTACGTGTTACTTTTAACATAGATCTTTATTCACATACCTACTTATCATATAAGATGTTGGTTTAGGTACATTTTAAAGACCATTCTTTTGTAAAAATAAACATAACTTGCAGTGTTTATTTACATATCTATCAAATCTTCCTTTTTTCCAAATAATTTTGCTTTTCTATTACATAGTTCATTCTTCAAGTGTTTTACACTCAAACTACCGTATGTATTAGTCATTCTTTAATCAGTAAACCTCGAAATTCCCGCAAAAAACTCAACACACGAAAAAATTACATATAATGGTCACCAGAAATTCAAATTATGACCTCCAAATTCACTAGCGCCACCAAGCGGGAGCAATGGCGGACATCCCTGCCATTGCTCTAGATACATCTGAGGGGCAATTCCCCGTTTGCATGATCGCATCTCATTCGCAATCTGTCAAAAATGCAATCAATTTACCAACATTTTTGACAAGTTTGACAGATTGCGACTTGAATGTGAACGTTCTCTAATACGAGAATTGGCCTTCCGCCGGTTCAAAATTGTTTGAAGTGAAAACTTCTTGAGCGACTTTTGGTAGGGGCTACACTTGAGGATTCGCATCACCAACATGCTCGCGCCGTAGTGCTGACTATAGAAGCTAGATGGCGCTAATACCAGTTTTAAGTTTTCACTTCTGTCAGCAGCATACCCTATGACTGCCAATTTTTTTTGTTTTTGAATGCCAAACAACCCAATAGCCCACGAGCTAACGACATAAGAATCGCAAATGCGTGGCCATCCCAGACAAAAACTAAAATGATTCTCGCCTTTATGCCTTTCACAGAAGTACTGTTTTTTCTTTGCAGGGCCCTGGTGCCACCAACACGATGGTACGTATCAATGAAAATGGAAGTGTCGTTGGAACCATTATAGTTAACTGCGAAGGTATGACAGCATAATATTCTAATTTAAATTAATTTTAATAATAAAAAATAATTAAAGTAATTTAGACTCGCAAAACTCGAAAATGGCTCGACCGATTTAAATTATAATTTTTTCGAAGAACAGCTGAAAAACTTAAATTGAAATTTTGACAGGACGTCTGACGGGTCTGCTAGGTTAAAATAAATATCCAAAATAGGCATCGCACTAGTATGCTTAAGGATTCGAGAACCATTAATATGTATGGTGTTATAAATACCTATAGGTCATCAAAAATTGCCTTGTCTTTTTCCAACCACATAATGAATTGGGTCAGCTTCTAGTCTAAACGGATGCCCTTGAATACCAATAATTAACATAGAGCGATTGTTATTACCTAACCACTCCTAGAGCCCCTTCTACACATGCTAAAGGTAGCGTTACTAATTTTACAGAAGTCAACAAATTTCCATCAGGCTAGTAGTCCAACCAGCCAGGAAGCAAACATTTTAAATTAAAAAGACGTGTGGCACTCGGGGACTGCCCCGGCGAAGCTATTGCATAGCATTTTTTATCAACTTACGCAATTGTAAAATATTAACCCGAATACAAGAAATAGCAATGATGACATTGACAGGAACTGTTATTCACATTTATAGTTTTTAAAACTTGACACAACGTAATGGCCGGGAACATCAAACTAATAAAAAGGTTTTAATTTAACTATTAATAGTCAAGGATCATTCGTCTTAGTAAATTTGAACTTTATTGTCAAACAGTTAACATTAATTTTCAATACAACACTCTCGTATCATTCGTCTAAGAAAATTTGAACTTTGTTGTCAAACAGTTAAACATAATTTTCAATGCAACACTCTCGTATCATTCGTTTAAGTAAATTTGAACTTTGTTGTCAAGCAGTTAAACATAATTTTCAATACAAAACACTCTTTTCTTAGGTAGTATTTTCGTTACGAAATTTCTGGATTAGGTCTCCACGCTCAAGGCCCGCGATAGAAGCTATGCAATAGCTTAAAAATGAATAAATTAACTCTGCTTACAGGTTTCCCTGAGACCACAACCCTGGACAGCTTGACGGCTGCTACCTACTCGAACCACATGAGAAACCTCTCGGCTAGTGCATCCAATGCACTCAAGGAAATTGTAAGTAAGGCTGCGTCCAGAATATGTTGTGCACATAAACGTTTGTTATTACAAGGCGGAGACGACAATACAACAACATATTAAACGGCGTGTCTCTAATGACGTTAATTCCCATTCTACATACAAATTTTTTATCGTATATATTCAATAGTTTAGTCAATATAGCTAGTAGAAGATCGGCAAAATCCATAGTCGGCTCGGGTTATTCCGTTTATTCACCCCAAAAAATCCACCCTAAGGTGGATATTCGGAAACGTATGTCCGAGAATCCATCCTTGGCCTAGTTGGATAAACGGAATATATAGGCTTAGGGTGGATCGCCATAATGATACACTACTATTTAATTTGTTTGAAAATTATTTTTTCTATATAATTTCGATGCTAGGATTTATTTGACAGTTCCAAAATACTCTTATGCATTAGTAGTGCCAGTATTTTAATTTATTGTTGTATGGTACTCTCCACATTGTATAACACGTCTATGTTTTCTATGTTATTTTATATAGTCTGGAACTTTGCATGCCTTCTGTTAAATTATTTAACTCCCAGTCAATCAATATTCTAGTTCGCTAGTTAGCCACATTTATTATTTCCATAGAGTAATATTGCCAAATTAATCAAAACAGGGAAATGTTTGACATCTATTTGCGACGTTGCCACTTTTAGAATAAACTCTCTTAAATCAAACAAATAAAGTCGTAACTCGCATGAGTATATTCCAAGGAGAGAGGGCAAAAGTGTATACCCAGAGTCTCATTGAAAGTTTTTTCTTATAAATCCCATTGTAATAGTGCGTCTGCTTATCTGACCTCCACAACCCAGTTACTGGATAATACGATACACCTTGATAAGACTGTTTGGTAGACTTTCGGCCTTCTGGCTACCTGTGGCTCTTGTCTTTCAATCTGCTTCTTAGAAATTCCAGATGGAAAATCCAGTAACACGTTATCACAGGAGCTGGAAAGGACTTTATGCTCATTAGCCATCATCTGATAGCCTATTCCTAGCTATGTTGGGGTCGGTTTCCAGTCTAACCGAATAGCTGCGTAGACTAATGAAGCATTTTGTCATTATTTCAGGATGTCACTGACGAGCTAAAAGTCTTACGGTTGGTCTCCAAAAAGACTGAAGCGGTGGTGGCGCCTGATGAAGAGTTCCACCTTGTTGTGGTCATGAGGAGACAAAAGCAATAACATTAACCAGACTGAACCGATCTTGGAAAGAAGATTTTCTCAAAGTGTTTTCAGAATGGGTTCTTCAAAATTACTGGTTCATTAAATTGGTATAATAAATGTATGCTTGCTTGTGCTTATTTATGTTATTATCCTACACAATCGACCGTGCGTCCGCGTCTCGTAACGCTTTGACAACCGCTCCTACAGTACCGTGCGTCCGTAACACTTTGTCAATTGCTCCTACAGTCGACCGTGCGTCCGCGTCGGTAACAACCGGCCCTACAGCTGACGGAGTAGTACGGAGTTTCAATAGGATGATAAAGCCTTATATGTATACACGTTGCAAGTTTCTCGCCTGTGGCATACAATACAATTTAAGGTTTATTTATTATTTTTATTATTGCTGAATTGGTCTGCTTTTGACCTTGATGGATGAGGTCTTTGATGGAAAGAGCAAGCCCAGAAGCCCGGAACACAGACGCTGGCAGAGAGTTCCACACTTTGATTGTGCGCATAATAAATGTGGAAGAGAAGCTCTGAGTACGACTGGACGGGATATCAACCAAGTGCGGATGGTAATCCGGTAATAAAAGGGCGATAGTGGACTCAAGTCGTAGATCTTCTGCGCACACTCATATGGTATGCTAGCAATTAAATAGCAACGTTTAAATAAGGCTGCAGAGTCCAGCTTATATACTAGTTTTGTTACCATCGACATGACGTCGATCAGACTTTAATTAATGCTATTGGTTCAAATTACCTTCAGGAAAATCTAACAGCACAGCAACCTGTCTCGCATTCCCTGCCCAAGCCGCCAAGTGCAGCGGAGTCCTGCCAAGTTTGTCGATCCTCAGTTTCTCTGCTCCGAACTTCACGAGCAGGCACAGGGCGTCTCCTCCGATGAGGGCAGCGTTGTGGCAGGCAGATACGAAGCTCAGGCGACATGTTGCGTTGGGACTGGCGCCGGCGTTCAGTAACCTGGGGTGGACAGAGACCTGGTAAAGTATTGGGATATGCGTGATCATCGTTTTTTGTAGTCAGTAACCTAGGGGTGGACAGAGATCTGGTAAAGTATTTGGATATGCGTGATCATCGTTTTTTGCGTTCAATAACCTGGGGTGGACAGAGACCTGGTAAAGTATTGGGATATGCGTGATCATCGTTTTTGGTGGCCAGTAAATATCTGTCTGTATCATGTTTTTTGCCACTGACTTCCGAATTTATGTAATTTACCACATTTGTTTTTTTTTCGAATTCTTTTGTTTTTTACTATGACAAAGAATATATCACCCAAATATTTCTAATAAATCAAGGAACTCTTCTTTGCATCAAAGTTTTTTTAATAAGTTTTTGAGGATATTGATTGTGAAACTAAAATGGGATTGGGCGGACTATCATTACATTGGGATTTGGAACAGATAGGCCAAAGTCGTTACACAGTGGATGCCAGAAAATAAAGGCATTATAAATTAGAGACGTTCATGGATCTGTTTTCTGCCTTCTAGAACCATGTAGAAGGCAGAACACGGGGTAGAATGGAACGCTATCGAGAGATCTTTTCCCAGCAGTGGCGCTAACACAGGTTGAAAAAACTAGTAACACATAAGATAACATCACGCCTTGTTTCCTCGAAGGGTTAGGCAGAGGTAAACCTATAGGTAATACACCCACATTTTGCTAGTTATGTTTAAAGTCCCGTGTAAGAGGGGGCGACCCTAGTGCCATCATTCGGCGGCCACAAATCCTGAGAAATTCCAGATGGAAAATCCAATGACACTATGCCCGACCATGGAATCAAACCCAGAACTTTGGTCAGCAGTAACGCTAGCAACCATTTACCCAACGAGTTATTTGAATAGTAGATTTTTTTGAATAGTGTTACAGGAGAATCTATGAGTGTCGTAAGTCTGCCGATACATCGGAAGTCAGCAACTAAGACATAAGGTCTATTTAAATCCTTGTTTCCAAATTGATGTTATTTTCACTTAAACAAAAACGTAAACTTTATGCAAGAGTAAATAAAGTTGATTTTAGACTGACTAATACACTGTTGAAAAAGTCATATAAAATATGAAGTGGTAGCGCAAACTGAACCTTATGTGTAGGCATTACAGTTGTTTTTCCTAAAACTCGTCTTTGTTTACATTTTTGGCAAATACATTGCGAACGCAGATTAGATACAATTATACATACTGACCTACCGTAATAATTGGTGTTATTAGATGACGCTCGACAATTACAAGCCTGCCATGTTTGAATACAATTGCAACCTTGAGTACAGAGAGTGAGACATCATTATTACACTGTAGTAACGTCTTAAGCCTCATGTAGACTGGGGCGACGCGACTCTAACAAAACAGTTTCTAAGAAAACTTCACGGTAGAACAATTACCGGTGTCGCGTCACGCCAGTCTGCACGGGGCTTTCAGGTACACTAGAGCATTTTTTCGACCATTTCTATGTAATGTAAAGTTCTTAAGAATATACAAAACAAGCAAGAGCTCAATTAAAAAAATATTTTCCATGTTTCCATGTAATGTATGGCAAATGTGTCCTGCAAATGCTCGACGCTGCGTTCGACGTAATGCTCACGGCGAGTGAGGATTTACCTGTAACATTTCTTTCTACCTTGCGTTCATTGTAACGATCTGCCATCGGCCCGCGCACCTCACTCCGCATCGCCCGCGCTCATGTCTTTGCTCGATAAAGTGTTAAACCAATACCTACGCTCGTTGGTTTTTAAAATCAGGATGTAACAGAACATCGAGCATCGTGTTCGAAGTGCGGTTCGATAAAATTTAAAAACGGCGAATGCTCGATGTTCTGTTACAAGTAAATGCTCTAGTCTATATTCACCTTTAGATAATTTAGACTTAGGTGTTATGAAGGCCATAGAAGTGTCTAAGTAATTGATCACGATTAGAGTACGTTTGATAAAACAATTTCAATCGTGAGTTTGAAGTTTTATCGAATGAATGGTTTTGGCGCGACCTCGATGCACCACGTGGTTCTGTGTGATATGTGTGTGGTAATTTTGACGGCACTTTTTATCTATATTTATATAAAAATGAATTCCTATTTCCTTGTCACGGCATCACGCGTGAACGGCTGGACCAATTTCGATAATTCTCTTTTTGCTTTGTTTGCTATAGTAAGGAGAAGGTTCTTATGATAGGTAGGTGAAGGTAGGTAGGTTAGGTAGATTAGGTAGGTAGGTAGGGTAAGTAGGTAGGTAGGTAGGGTAGGTAGAATAGGTATGTATGTATGTGGGTAGGTAGGGTAGGTAGGTAGGTGCGCCGTAGATAAGTACTTAGTGCTACCCGTGCGAAGCCGGGGCGGGCAGCTAGTTGTTATATATAATTGTAACATTAGGTGACCCTTATATTACAATTAAATCAATTATACAAGAAAAAAAATTAGGTAGGTGCGCCGTAGATAAGTACTTAGTGCTACCCGTGCGAAGCCGGGGCGGGCAGCTAGTTGTTATATATAATTGTAACATTAGGTGACCCTTATATTACAATTAAATCAATTATACAAGAAAAAAAATTGCTGTTCCATGGGGTCCAAATGTTCCCTACATTAATTAAAATTTGGACCCATGGATGATTTTTTTTTTGCGATTTCTGGGTTGGTCGCATTGTAAAAGTTGTTTATAATGATAAGTAAAGTAACATGTTTAAGTATCGGTCACTAATTACCAGTCACCCTTTATAAAGTGCCATAGACGGCAAAAACTAGGATCGCTATATTTTAACATAAAGCTATGCGCGCAGTGAGCGTACTGATTTGCAAGTCCGAGTAATTCTCCGAGCCAAGATGCGGCGGCAGCGGAAACGTATCGCTTATGTGTGCGCATACCGCCGTTCTACCCGGAGAAGCCGAGTCTCTGGTTCAATCAGATGGAGGCGTAGTTCATCCTGGCTAACATCACGTCGGGGTCACCAATTTAGGGGTATGAGGAACAGGGTGTAAAGTTCACTCATCCACCATAGAAAAGGGCAGTTGCCCGCCAGACACAACACCCGTCTGGTTGGAGGATCCTCCCTTTTCTATGGGGGATGAGTGAACTTTACACCCTGTTCCTCACCTGTCCCATAGGAATATCGGGATAAAAAGTATCCTATGTCCTGCTCCAGGTCATGGTCTAGCTTTGTGCCAAACTTCATCCAAATCCGTTCAGCCGTTTTAACGCAAAAAATTATTCAAAAAAACAAAAAACCCGACTGCAAAAACACACATAACACATAACTGAAAAGAGAAAAACAAGCATTATAATCTATAGAATTTTGGTATCGCAGGCGGGGACAAACTAATAACCGGAAATAGGTGTAAGTTTTGTTTGTCCTGCGATACCAAAATTCTATGATTATAATGCTTGTTTTTCTCTTTTCAGTTATGTGTTTTTGCAGTCGGGTTTTTTGTTTTTTTGAATAATTTTCTTTGTTTCAAGCTTTTTCGTTTTATTAATATATCTAAATTTGGAATTGACTCATTACTAGCTTTTATTTGATACTAATATTGTTATAATTTATTTTTAAAAAAACTTTCCCCTCCCTTTTTTTTGTATTTGCAGATGCAATATATAAATATTATATAGCCTTTGACACTCCTACAATTAAGACGAATCTAACGACACCTCATATGTTAAAATCCATCAAGCCGTTTAGGCTACAGAGCGTGCCAAAGAAATAGACATACATACATACATAGATACATACATACTCTCAAAAAACATTACCCTCCTTCTGGGGCAGTCGGGTAAAAACATACGAACATACAAAAAATCAAATCTTTTCTCTCTATAATATTAGTTTTCGTGTCTGTCTGTGTGACTGCGTTGTTTTTCTAAACTATACAAAAGAATTTTGATGGGGTTTTCACCATCATTCAGAAAATTTAGCCCAGAAGGTTTAAGTGTATAATAAATTCATAATAAACTTACATTTAATAAAGAAATCTCTCTGTTTTGTCAAGTCATCAAAACCATGCGAAGTAAAACACGTCACATCTCTATAAAACATCAATAGTTGTGTACTATGATACTCCCACGCTTGTCTATATACGTTTGTTCCTAACTTCCTAGTTTAGGAATATGTAAATGAATAAATGTGCCGAATCTCATTATCCGTGCTTGAACTAACAATACGATATAGGTAGGTACTATAAATTGTGTCCGTTAACGATAAAGTTTATTGGGTTATTTTCCATTGTATTTTTTTTGTGAAAACTTCTTTTTCTCAAATATGCTTGGAAATTCGAGCATTATTTTGACAACCTTCTTTAAGATAAATCGAAAATGCTGTACTGGTCAAATAAATGCGAGCGGACGGCCAGAAATGTTAGTATGAAAATCGTGAAAAAAAAAATTTGAAACCTCAATATCATTTTTGAAGACCTATCCATAGATGGGTTTGATGAAAAAAACATTTCTGAGTTTCAGTTCTAAGTATGGGGAAACCCATTTTTTTTTCTATTTTTGTTTGAAAATCATAATGCGGTTCACAGAATAGATCTATTTACCAAGTTTCAATAGTTTAGTCCTTATAGTTTCGGAAAAAAGTGGCTGTGACATACGGACGGACAGACAGACATGACAAATCTATAAGGGTTCCGTTTTTTGGCCATTTGGCTACAGAACCCTAAAAAGAAACAAATGAAAATAAATTGGCGCGTGAAAAAGTATCGCTGTTCGCCATTAAGAGGGTGCATCCTAAAAGTTGGCAACGTCGTAAATAGCTGTCAAATATTTACCTGTTTCGATTAATTTGGAAATAATACTGTATGGAAATAAGAAATGTGGCTAACCAATTGACTAGAATATTAATAATGAATTGCAATTATAACATTGCAATTATAACATACTTTTTTTACATCTAAAACTAACTATTCGGTGTTACGATATTAATTATTGCATTTCATATATCAATATTCTAGTTAGCTAGTTAGCCACATTTTTTATTTACATACAGAAATATTATCAAATCAATCAAAACAGCGAAATATTTGACATCTATTTGCGACGTTGCCAACTTTCAGAATAAACACTCTTAAATCTTTAATTTACATAGTTTGAATTACCGCGCGTTATTAAAAAAAAAAAAAAAAAAAAAAAAAAAAAAAAAAAAAAAAAAAAAACTCTATAACCCTCGGCCGCAACCATGCATTGAAGGACTCACGTACGTGTGCTTCACTTCCGTCTATCAATGCGCCGCAGTGGCCTGCAAAAGGGGCACGAGGCAAGGGGCCCGTAATGTACCATTGCCTGTCTGCAAATCTCTTTGTTTTTTGTATGTAAATAGAAAATAACTATCACCTTTCCACCTCCTCAAGATCATGTGTATCAATAGCCTCCAGCAGTTCCGTGTTCAGCCTCTGCAGCCTCCTGTCTCCCCGTCTCCAGGGCTTGGACATCATGACTCCTGACTCCAGGATCGGAGTGCTATTGACCGTGGACCCTACTGATGATGGAGTCAGGAGCTCTGGCATCATCAACTTGGTTAGCGGTGGACGTTCGGAGGCACTGTAAAGGAAGTTCTTTTATTATTATGTGCAGGGCGAAGGCCTCTCTACTTTTTTTTCTACTTTTCTGTTTAAAAGCTGCTAAAGTCCTGTTCTTGCTGAAGGAGTCCAGCTCATTCTGTCACCTTCGTCTGGGCCTACCGCGATGTCACTTGGCATTAAGTTGGATGCGCAAAGGAATCCCGCGAAATTAAAATTTTCTTATGTTTTTTGCAATTTGCAGATCAGTGTCAGGATGTACTTACTTACAGAATTATAATCGTTAGAATATATTTATACATAATACAGTATGTTAACTAACAGAGGGCGTTCCCGTTAACCTGCGATAGTATAGCGTCTACACCATGCTAAAAAAAAAAACATTGTAATTTTTTATTTTTTATTAATAAAATATTCCAAAAGATTAAATTGATTCGTAAAATAAACACTCTGTATTTTAGTACGAAAGGTTTTTTTTTTTATTTTTTATTTTTTTTAATTCTCTGCACTTGTCTTTCAAGTTGACAAAGACAAGTGCAGAGAATTTAATAAAATCAAAAAATCAAAAAAAAAAAATATTTAATCCTTAGTTCAACGTGGAAAGACAACATAATACGACAGTTAGACGTTAACCGGCTACTATGGCGTGTTGACGGGAACGACCTCTGTTAGTTAACATACCGTATATCTAAGTTAGAATAATTGGTTTCATATGTCATGATTTCATGAAAAAGTCATTTAATGGAAAATGTTTATTTATATAAATAAATTACGTTACGTACTGGTTTCCGCTAAGTCCCAGATGCCTCGGTCTCGGCATCCTGATTCGAAGGTCGCCCCCCTCATTAGGATTGAGGAGTGGATGAGTAGCCTCATCCTCTTGACCACGCTCTATATCTGTGAAGGAAAGGTCATGTTATCAGCAATGTTCTAATCATCTTCTTATTTTGGGCCTATGCAGACGAGGTTTTTGCAAGCAAGGCAATTGCAGGCCACGTTTCGTCGCGACTCGACTGGTTTCTATGAATTTCTATGAAATACCTTCCGTAGCTAGCGACATGTAGTCGTTTTCGTGGAAATACCTGCATAGAAAGAAATCAGTCGTGTCTGTGAAGTTTCGCTAGCTAGTTTTATTTGACCCTGTATAGTAGATTTCATTTTATTAAAGTACGATCGAATCGTTCTTTTTTTATATCAGCCTTTGTATTATTATTTTTTCCTCAATTTTGATTGGCACTTGGCAGACTATTGTAAAGCATTTATATCCACGGTATACAATAGTGATGGAACATCAAAGTCCATCAATCACAACAGTTATTAGATGTGACAGCCATTTAATTAATTACTGCCAAACATTCTAAGAACCGAAAAAAATTTTGGTAAGTATAATATATAAGATTTGTCTAATAAATTTAAAAAAAAATATGTTTTTCAAGCACTGAATGAATTAAGACTCCTGCAGACAGGCGCGTTGCGACTTTAATAAAAAAAAATCTAAGGAAACTTCAGGATAGACGAATTACCGGTATCGCGTCGCGACGTAAGTCGCGCCTGTTCACGGGAGCCTTTAAATAAAACCATTACCCTCCTTTTGGGCCGTCGCAGTCGAGTAAAAAATTAAAGAAATAAGATCATTAGATTACCAAAAATTCTCAAAAGTATAAAATATGTAAAGATTTCCATAAATTACAGCTCTCACACCTCTGCATACCCCTCCATGTGTTATCGCTATACTTGCCTTCAGAGAACAAAGAAGCAATTTTTTTACAGCTTTTACTGTCCACTTTCCAGTCCATTACATCCGGCATTTTGCGTTTTGGTGGTATTGCGGGAATTAACCGGGTAGTGTCCGGGTATTATTCGGGTAGTCTCCGGGTATTAACCGGGTAGTCTCCGGATATTAACCGGGTATAGTGTCTACATTTATTAATTTTTTTTTCTCTATGAAATTGAGTTATACGGTTTGCTATTGAAAATGGATTCAGTCATTTAAAACTAGCATTTACTAAAAGAGCAGTGGCCGCCATAAAGCGTCTGCAATTTATTGTCGAATGACGTCACTATTGTCGTTATTTATGAATGTAAGTTGGTATGTTTTTGTAAAGAGCGATTTTTTAATACCGTAGAGTGAAATCTCGTTGCCATCATTTTTTCTTGACAGCTGTCACTGCGGGCTTGCGGCCGTTGTGTAGCAGCCACAAATTTTCTAAGAAACTTTCATCATATCATCATCATAATCAGCCTATTAATGTTCCCAATGCTGGGACATAGGCCTCCTCTCTGTGAGAGGAAGTGGGCTGTAATCTCCCACGCGGGCCCAGTGCGAGTTGGTAGATACCACATGTCTTCGAATTTTTTGGTTCTAAGACATGCCGGTTTCATAACGATGTTTTCCTTCAGCGTTTTGAGAACAGTGGTGATGGAATTATTTACATAAAGTAAAGCGCCTGCTTGGGTTCCAACCCACCGGGCACTGGGCACCACTGATCTCTAAGAAACGTTGGCATACGTGAATGGAATATTCGGAAGTTTCTCATGAATTTCTTGCGTCGGTGGTTTTTGACTTTTTGACTTCCCTTGTTGGTTTTAGTCATGACTTACGACCAGCCAAGCTAAAATTCGCGCGCGACTTAATTTTACCGTCGCTCTATCTCGTTGTGTTACAAGACCTGTCTATGCGTAAACATGTCTTCTTGTCACGGTTGTAAACTTAATAGGTTCTAAAGCTTCTAAAGCGCAGGCCATACTGGGAACGAAGCGAAACGAAGTTTTAAATAAATTAATACAATTCTTAATTATTACATAATAGAGGAATATCTAACGGATAAATTCAATAATAAATAGATTTGTTTACCAGATAAGTAAGACAAAAAAAACAAAAAATGAGTTAAAATATAATATTAGCATATAAAATATTAATTAAAATATATAACTATATTAAATAAACTAATCATCATCATCATCATCAGCCTATTAATGTTCCCACTGCTGGGACACAGGCCTCCTCTCTGTAAGAGGGAGTGAGCCGAAATCTACCACGCGGGCCCAGTGCGGGTTGGTAGATGTCACATGTCTTCGAATTTTTGGTTCTAAGACATGCCGGTTTCCTCACGATGTTTTCGTTCACCGTTTTTGAGAGCAGAAATTATTTACACAAAGTAAAGCGCCTGCTTGGGTTTGAACCCACGACCTACAACTCATAATAAACCTATTACAATACAAAATATTTAAGCGAATATTTAAATAAATAATAACAATATTATATTACAATCTATTGCAAAAAATTAATATATTGATTGTCCTACACAGACTATATTCAGAGAATACTATAATAAATGAGTCTTAATAAATACTTAATAGCTAATATTTTTATAACCAATAGTTAGGATATAATTTTAATATTTAGTAATAAGGAAAACCATTAAACGCAATTCCTCCCCCTCCTACTTATAAAAAAAAAATCTGTGTCTGATTGGTTCCATAATTGTTTCTATTTATTAATACTTACCAACGTATTCCTCGTACGCGTTGTGAACCATAGTATGAAAAAAAAGCGGAAGAAAGCTAAACTTATCTTCTTTTTGCTTCGTTCCCAGTGTGGCGTGCGCTTTACTTGCTTCGTATGTGTTAATAACAAGCGTCATTAACCCCATATTTGAATATATTAATGGCAACACATAACGCAATGTGTATTTATCTAAGATCCTCATGTAAATATTTAAGTATTTACCTCTGTTTGTCATACAAACATTTCTGATTAACGATAGAGTCATTAGTCATTAAACATACATACTCGTACATAAACTCACGTTTTCTCCCCATGGGGGTAGGCGGAAACTACAGAACGCCTCATACTACGATCCTTACATACTATTTTTGCCTTGTTTACGTTCGGTCATGCTCGGTACGCCGCACCGGTTGCGAGTACTACGCACCTGACCTTTCTGAAGAACATTACCAATAAGGTCACTAAGTACATATAATATGTCCTCTTAAGGGGTGAGTTCTGGCGTTGCCTCATTATAGGTAAATCACAGATTAATCTATTCTTGTATATGAGTTTAAAGTCCCTAAGGGCCGATTTCACCAATGAAACTGAACGCGATCAGCATTTCTAAAACGCGTTCAAGAGCTGTCAGTGTCAAAATTGTTATGGAATATTGTACACGGTGCTTGGCTGACTGAATGCGTTTGACGAGGAAATTCCATAGGTACTCAGTCTCGGGCCGGCTGGGGCGCCTAATAAAACTACATAAGTATGTAACTTTAAAAAATATTTCAAAGTCAAAGTCAAATCATTTATTTCAAAGAGGCCCTTGAAGGCACTTTTGAACGTCAAAATTTACAAAATAAAGTATTGATTCTACCGCCCCTTCCAAAAGGTAGTTTTCGTATGGAATGGTTTCAAAATAAGATTATTTGTATGTAAGATAATAACAGCATCCTTTTCAATGAAATAAACATATAGGTACATATACCTAAATTTATGTTCCCCGCCACCCAAAAATAATTTAACGTTGCATGCAACAAGGATTCCTATAAAAAGTTTTATCGAAGACAATTTGAATCTCATCAAGAATTCCTACTTCTTAACTTATCTCGAAAATGTGCAGTCATACAGGGAATAAATAGGTATGTAACACAAGCACCTTAAGGTTAATTTTTACTTGCACTTTATTATTTTTCCGACTATGTGTTGCAAGCAATTTGAATGAAAATTACAGTTTGAAAAGGTGAAATACGCCCGCTATGTGGGAAAGGAAATTGTTTAAAAATATTGATAAACATTATCGCTATCGACCGTATGAAGGGTAACTGTATCCTATTACGTATTTGCTATATTAAATTCTTATTTTATATACATATATATATATATTTGATTTTTTTCGTATTATGGTCCTAAGGCTGCCTGTCCACTGAAGCGGAGAGGAGAGGAGCGGAGCGGATATCTGTCAATATTAACCAATAGAATCAAAACTCCGCTCCAGAGGTGCAATTCTATTGGTTAATTTTGGCACATCTCCGCTCCTCTCCTCTCCTCTCCGCTCCAGTGGACAGGCAGCCTAAATGGGTTGAAATAAATGGTTTTTGGTTTTTTCGGCGATGACCTTAACAGGGTTCGAATCTACAACGTCTACATCTCGTAAGACGCGGCCGTTACCACTGGGCCACCACTGCTCTAGTATTTGAATTTGAATTACATTAGTGAATAAATATAGCTATCAGTAACATTAGTATAAATAAGGCTATCTTTGGCTGAACTAGGTCGATGTACTTGCGAATGGATCATGACATTCGGTTATATATTCAGAGATAAGATAGAACAATCCTTTGCTAAGTGCACTCACAGTTATATGCAAATAATACTAACAAATCGTCTCATCATAACATAGAATAAAAAAATGTTTGTTACTTATTCATAACCATAAACTGCTGAGCAGATTTTAATGGGATGCAGAGATAGTGGAGGCGTGCAGCAACAGCTTCAATCTGCCTAGCCTTTTCCCAGCTTTGTTCGGGTCGGCATTCCATCTGCCCAGATGCAGCTAAATACCAGTATTTTTACATGGAGCGACTGCCAATCTAACCTCCTCATTGGGTAATGCGATCCGCGATACCCGTTTACATAATCAGCCTATTAATGTTCCTGGCCTCCTCTCTGTGAGAGGGAGTGGGCCGTAATCTACCACGCGGGCCTAGTGCGGGTTGGTAGATGTCACATGTCTTCGAATTTTTGGTTCTAAGACATGCCGGTTTCCTCACGATGTTTTCCTTCACCGTTTTGAGAGCAGTGGTGATGAACTTATTTACACAAAGTAAAGCACCTGCTTGGGTTCGAACCCACGACCTACAACTCGTAAGTCGGGGCCGATACCACTGGGCCACCACTGCTCTTTACCCTTACTGCGCGATACCCCTTGGTACAACTGATTGTCAGACTTTCGGGCTTCTGACGACCTGCAACGACTGTCAAAGATCGACGAATGACAGTCGGCACCGACAGCTGAACAAAGTTTCCGAGGTGTTATATCCAAATAATACGAACAAATCGTCTCATCAAAAAATCAAACAATCTTCCTAGCCTTTTTCCCAACTATCTTGGGGTCGGCTTCCAGTCTAACCGGATGCAGCTGAATACCAGTATTTTACAAACAAAACAAACAAATCGTCTCATCATACTCATTCATAACCTTAAACTGCTGAACAGATCTTAATGGGATGCAGTTCATGCAGAGATAGAGGAGCAACAGCTTGTCGTTTAAACATTATAAACTAGCTTCCCCCAGCGGCTTCGCCCGCGTGATTACTTTATAAATTATAGCATATTTTACTCAATTATAATATTATAGCATTCTACTGGTGAAAGTTTTATAAATCGGACCCGTAGTATTTGAGTTTATTCTTTGCAAACAAAAATACAAATATTTTCTTTACAACACAAGTTTAGATTAATCGCTTTTTATTTGCTTGTTGAACCGCTTTAGGCTGCCTGTCCACTGGAGCGGAGAGGAGAGGAGAGGAGCGGAGATGTGCCATTATTAACCAATCAAATCTAAACTCAGGGGCGGAGTCAAGATTCTATTGGTTAATATTGCCACATCTCCGCTCCTCTTTTCTCCTCTCCGCTCAAGTGGACAGGCAGCCATACTCTTCTAAACTACTTATTAGATGTTGATGTGGTTTTCACTAACATTAAGATAATATCAAGAAATCTCGAAGTCTTGACAAGACGTGGAAACCGGGCGAAGCACTAAGTAGTATATCAATAAAACGAAGCACAAAAAATCCGGAATTGTTTATAAGATAAGATAAGAGAACAATGAGGTTATCATTTCTCAAAATATTGAAATTATATCGACTTAAGACTTGTCGAGACCTAGAATCTAGATGGTTCCCCTACTTAAACTTCCTGCAGACTGGCGCAACGCGACACCACCGGTAGAACAATTTCCGTGAAGTTTTCACAGAAATTGTGCCACCAGAGCCGCCTTACGACCATCTGCGAGAGCCTTTTAATCAACATGCAACTTGCCAAAACAATCCAACTATCGAAACGAATCCCAAAAAAAATGCATGTTCACACAATTTTCACATTTCCAAAATTGCCTAACAATGTTGACACTATCCGGTTAATTCACGAGAAACTTCATAAACACACACACATTCATTGAATAGTATTTTTCACTTTTCCAATAGTTTTAAGACATTGACTCCATCACTCACTATGTTCATCTAATTCTTACTTTTTAGTATTCTATTTAGTTCACATCTCACGACTCACAATTTTTATCTAATTTTTCTGACTTGTTTTTTTTTTTATTCAATTTAGGCCAGTTCACACTGTCGAATATAGCGTGACTGCACTATCTATACTGGTAATATAAACTACACAGACTATGCTTGTGCTAAGAGTGTCGGCAAACTAGTTGAAGGTCAAGGAGTGACGAATTGTGATGACACGAGTATGTTGTTTTTTTTTAATCTGTGTGTGAGAATATAATGGAATCTTCCCCTTCCAATGAATGGGATATCTGTTGGCCTGTGTTAAAATGTCTTATTTGGATACAAGTTTTGTTTACATATTAGTACTTACATAATTGTTACTATTATTTATTATTTCACAAACCACTTCATGAGATCATTGGCCATAAGCCAATGTTTTATTGTTAAATATTCGCAATTTTACCTGCCCATCATGTGTTCACACTTTGATATACCTACCTACCATTTAAGCCGTACCGTACCGTTTTACCTTTATTTTATTCAAAAATCCCCATCCCCAACCCTCATCTCCTATGAGAAAAACAATAGTAATTTAAAGTTAACACAAAACAATAAAATGGACAACGTCGCAAATAGCTGACAAATATTTCGCTGTTTATTCGGTGTTACGATAATACTAATTATTGTATTTTAGTTCAATCAATCAATCAGCCTATTAATGTTCCCACTGCTGGGACACAGGCCTCCTCTCTGTGAGAGGGAATGGGCTGTAACCTACCACGAGGGCCCAGTGCGGGTTGGTAGATGTCACATGTCTTCGAATTTTCGGTTCTAAGACATGCCGGTTTCCTCACGATGTTTTCCTTCACCGTTTTGAGAGTAGTGGTGATGAAATTATTTACACAAAGTAAAGCGCCTGCTTGGGTTCAAACCCACGACCTACAACTCGTAAGTCGAAGCCGTTACCACTGGGCCACCACTGCTCTAGTTCAATAATTAGCCATATTTCTTATTTCCATACAGTATTACTGTATGGAAATATGAAATGATTGCCAAATTAACAAAAACACGACGATGCCAAATTTTTGAATGAACGCTCTTAAGTTTTCAAATATGTTGCTCTTACTATAGAAGCCTTTTAAATAATTATAAATGTTACCTACAATACTATTGCAAGAAGTGGGTTCTAAATAAAGTAGCAGGTGGTATCTGAACTCACGACCTTTCCCTTCAGATGAACCCAGCAACCGTTGCGCATAAGAACACTACAATGTCAAAGTAGTTACTAATAACGGGGCGTTACCTTCTCAGTTACTGTGTCAGTAACTTATGGGAACTCCCCGCGTGTGGTATATTAGGTACCTAAGACTTAGTAATCTTAGCGAACAATAGAATTACATAGGTGTACTACAGGTAATCTTTCTGCAATTGTCTTGAAAACAACCTTGTCTTGAAGTCTTGGATAAAATGGTGACTTATTTTCTTAGAATATGTAACATGAATATCATAATAATAATATCAGGCTATAATGGCCTCTTCCACAGTAAATATATGGACCTCTTCTCTTTGGGCCCAGTGCGGGTCAACGGATGTCATAATGTGTCCGGTGTCTTTTTCGGGTGATGCGTGACAGCGGTGAGCGCTCTGTGCTGTGAGTCCCCATAGCACAGCATCATGCTGCGCACCGAGCATGGCCTACTGTGAGATAGCTTAAGTCACACATTTCATCACAATTTGGGCGATAAAACCGTTTTGTCACAAATGCTAGCACGGCGGCGTGAGATAATCTCTTGACTTGTCTTGTGACATAACTTCTTGACGTTTATTTGGGATTCTATGTCTTATTTGCTACTATGGGCGCACCAATTTTGTCACAAATGCCACATAATGACTATCGTCCGTACGTTAAAAGTGAATTAGTTCACAACAAAATTAAAAAAGTTTGAAAACTGTATGAACCTGCACTATAAAAACTGAAAGTTCCTCTCGATCCGGCTACTTGTGTAAGGTCTCACAATGAAAGAATTATTGTTCTAATCACTATTTTTAATATTCTAACTTAATTACACTTAGACAATCTAGTACTTAGTTCACAGTTCTCACGTCTGCCCTTCCGATAGGGTCACACCCGAATGCCCGATTCCCGCTGACCTCGTGCCAGCGGGATTTGTTTACATTGAGCTTTGTTTACATTAAGCATAGCTTACAGTTCGGCCTTTCCTGAAATCAGCAAGTCCCATTGCTGCCTTCATAATCAATTTTCAAATTTTACCTTTTTGCATAGAAAATTATAAACACACAGCAATTATAGTGTCTATTTCACAATCAGAGTAGGTACAACTATTTCCTAAAAAATATAGTTATTACTAAAATTAACAATCAAAACGTAAAGATTTAAATACTTGTTCGGCCATCTTAATACAAAATTGTCCCACCAATTTAAGGTTTTGTATGGTTGTATTACAATCATCCACTTATCATTAAAAATATCATAATGTCTAACAATATTCTTAATCACGTCTAATAATATTTATCAGTTTACTTCCTGTCAGAACTGACATGACAATTTAAATTCACGATCAATCATTCATCGGTCATTATTGAATTGTTACACTCCTTATATTGGCAATCCCGCCTCATGTGGTAACAATTCAATCTACTATAAACGCTTTCCCATTGAATCATTACACTCCATAATTGGCAATCCCGCCTCCTGTGGTAACAACTCAAACTACAAAATACTCATTTCCCATTGAATCGTTACACTCATAATTGGCAATCCCGCCTCCTGTGGTAACAACTCAAACTACAAAATACTCATTTCCCATTGAATCGTTACACTCATAATTGGCAATCCCGCCTCCTGTGGTAACAACTCAAACTACAAAATACTCATTTCCCATTGAATCGTTACACTCATAATTGGCAATCCCGCCTCCTGTGGTAACAACTCAAACTACAAAATATTCATTTCCCATTGAATCGTTACACTCCATGATTGGCAACGATTCGTCTCACTACATTAATTATCAATGTGCTTTAAAACTTACAATACATAGTCACTTTCAACAAGTGCAGATCTATTTAAAAATATGTAGGTGTGATTAATTATTTTCCTTGTATGTTTCTTGTACCAAATAATTCTCATCCTCAGAATCGTCATAATTTTGTGAATATGCCAACCATGGGTATATTTTGTCTACCGCGAAAACACCTTCATATCTCCTATTATTTTTCCTAGTTAAAGGGGTATCCTCTACGATATATCTGTCATGATCTAAGACCTTAATAATTCTATAAGGCCCTTGCAATTTTGACACTAGTTTTTTTGATTTACCGTCATTACTAGTAATTTCCCGTACAATTCTCACTAAATCACCTATAGCATATTTCCTAGCATTTTTCCTACTTTTGTCGAATCTTTTCTTTTGTTTATTTTGTTCATTGCGTATCTTTGTATTCGCCTCATCCCTTATTTGGCATACAGTTTCTGTATTCTTGGTTCCCATATCGAGGGATGTAGCCACTAAGGCGTCACTTTTTGCCCGTACCCTAAGTCCAAACAATAATTCCGAAGGACTTTTCCCCGTAGTTTGGTTTATTGTTGTGTTTAAACCCATTTGAATCTCGTTTAATTGGTTGTCCCATTCTCTCTCAGAACAGTTGTGGTTTTTTGTACTTAACGCATCTAAAATGGTACGATTATATCGTTCTACTTGCCCGTTGGACCTGGGCGTGGCTACGGCGTTTAGGACATGTTTAATTCCTAATTCCTTGATATAGTCCTTAAACGCCTTACTGGTAAAGGACGTACCTCTGTCGCTTATTAGCCTACGAGGAGTTCCAAAATAACCGATATAGTTACTTAAAACTTTAATAGTGATTTGGCTTTTTGTATTCTTAACTGCATTTAACGTAATATATTTCGTATAAGCATCAATTATGACCAAAATGTAACTATTTCCAGATTTACTCTTTTCAAAGGGGCCCAAATGATCAACGTGAACAGTGTGAAATGGTTCATCTATTTTAGGTATTGGATGCATCATACCTTCCTTTTTTCCCGTTGGGACTTTGTGATAGGCACATTCTAAACATGACTCAACGTATTTTTTTACAAACTTATTCATTTTCGGAAACCAATACAAGTGTCTTAACTTTTCCAAGGTGTTATCTACTCCAAAATGGCCTATATCATCATGATTCTTTCTCAATAATTGCCAACGAACTCCTTTCGGGACCACCCATTTCATTTGCGCACCTACTAGCCTGTAAACTCGTCCGTTTTTCAACGTATAATTGGAATATATGTCTGCAACCATTTTCGTATCCGAATCACTTAATACTCTTTTAATCTTTAGTATTTCATCATCTGCATTTTGGACAGTGGCTAACCAGTCCTCTGATTCTATCGACAGAACTTCGAAAATAGCTTCAGTTTCACTAACCGATTTTATCGCGTTCCTACTAAGTGCATCTACATGATTCATACGAGACCCAGGCCTATATTCGATTTCGCATTCATACTCTTGTAGTTGCAACCACCATCTACCTACTCTTGGCACAATATCCCTTTTTGTCAACGTAGTTCTCAAAGCGTTACAATCTGTTACAATTTTGAATTTTATTCCCAATACATAAACTCGAAATCTATTTAACGAAGCAATAACTGCTAATGTCTCTAATTCATACGAGTGGTAATTTTGCTCTTCTGCTGTCGTTTGCCGGCTATAATATGCAACCGCTTGTAAACGACTCGTATCGTTTTCTTGTAGTAAAATACCTGCTATCCCATGCTTGGAAGCATCCGTGTGAATTTGAGTGTTGGCTTTGGGATTATACAAGGCAAGGACTGGCGTTTCTGTCAACTTTCTTTTTAAATCATGAAATGAATCGTCTTGTTCCACACCCCATCCCCATTTGCTGTTTTTCTTTAAAAGTTTAGTAAGGGGTTTTGCAATTAAAGCAAAGTTTTTTATAAATCGTCTGAAAAAACTTGCTAGCCCTATAAATTGACGTACTTCGTGTGGATTGCTAGGAACCTTAAATTTTTCTACCGCATCTGTTTTTAACTGACCAGGTCTTATACCTTCTTTGGATATTTCAAACCCTAAATAGTCTATTTTAGTATAAAAAAACTTACATTTTCCGAGTTTTAAAGTCAACCCTGCCTCTCTTATCAATTTTAACACCCTTTCCAACTTCTCCATTGCTTGACTAATGCTAGATGCTGGAATAATTATGTCATCCATAAATGCATAAGCGTCATTGTTTCTACTCTCCTTTAACATTTTATTAATTGTCTTTTGGAACACTGATGGAGCATTTGCTAATCCAAACGGCATCCTTGTAAATTGATATTGGCCATCGGGTGTCACAAATGAAGTTTTGTCTTGTGATGTAGGAGAAATCGGAATTTGATAATAACCTGATGCTAAATCTAAAGTAATAAAATATTCATGACCCCCTAAACAATCAATTTGATCTTCAATCCTAGGTAACGGATAATGTTCTCGTACTGTTTTAGCGTTTAAAGCCCTATAATCCACGCACAACCGCTGGTCTCCAGTTTTCTTTTTCACTAATAATATTGGACTAGCATAAGATGAAGAGGATTCTTTTATGATGCCACAACGTAACATTTCTTCAATCATACATCTTACATTTTTCCTTTCTGTGTGTGCTAACCTGTATGGTCTGTATACCACGGGTGTTTTGTCTTTTAATTCAATTGTCATTTCAGTCAAGTTTGTAAGGCCTAAATCTGTCAAACTAAATGAGAAACAATCTTTGTACTTATTCAATAGTGACTCCAAGTTCAATTTATCTGTATCTCCTACTTCCTCACTAATATTCATTTGTTTAAAAGACGTTTCTGTCTCATCTTCGCTTTCTACAATTCTTTGAACGTTTAGTATTCTTTGGTCCAATACAAGTGATCTTGTCAACAAGTGCCCTTTTGATAAAGTAACCGATTTACTTCCTAAGTTAACAATTAAAATTCTTCCTTTCCCATCCTTGATCGTATAGCTACCTGGTAATATATAGTACTTCATAGACTTAATATTTCTGTATGATTCTCGAACATAAACGTGACAAGTTGAGTTGAATTCTGTTTGTACTGGCACCGCTGTTATGAACTTGATAACTATATTTTCGCTTATAATTAAATTTATTTTATCACCGCTTACGTTACCAATTACTGCCGGTGCTTTATGAATAATCAATTGTTGATCGGTTTTTATGATAACCACCCCATGTTGTTCCGTGAACGACTGCCCTAATAATATCGGATACTTAAGTAGCTCGTCTGGTACTATTAGAACCTCCGTACTTGCCTCAACATCATGCAACTGTAGTTGTATCATAGCGGACCCTATGGGTTCAATTAAGCAGTTTCCAAATCCTTTCAACTTTTTATTTTTGTCATTCGAGTTTAATTCAACCTTTAATTCTAGAAAATCACTCAACCGCATTATGGTACACTGGCTTCCCAAATCTACGTAGCAAGTTTTAGGTATACCATTTGCCAGTATTTTCATTATATATTTATCATCAGGAACATTTTTGATCTGTGTATCAACTACCATATTAACCCCTTCGGTTTTTACATCATCTTTCGACTTTTGTACTCTGGTGCAGGAGGAAGCCTGGTGTCCCAATCTTTTGCAAACGCTACACGATATCAATGGTTTGCTACATTTAAAACTGGGGTGACCTATTTCACCGCAATTAAAACATTTAATTGTGGATGTTTTATTGAGTGGCACTTCCTTCTGCCCCTCGTTACGTTTTTTGAAATTCATTACCCGTTTTTCTTTTATGTCTTCTACTTTAATAGACTTTAAATATCCTAACAGCGATTCTGGTTCGGAAAAATTGGCAGCTTGAGCTCCCAATCGCATTCCACGATCGTCTAAGCCGTCCATAATACAATCTATAGCTTTCTTGCCCGAAATCTCACACCGGTTCAACAAGTTCATTTTGTGATAGAAATACGTTTCTAAATTTTCACCAAAGTTTACTTTACGGTCTAACATTTCGTGCAAGAGTTGCGCATAGTTTTGCACTGAAGGAAACGTTTTAATCAATTTAGCTTTCCACTCCTGCCATGAGAACTGTACCGATGTTAAACCCTCATACCAAATTTTTGCTATTCCACCCAATTTTGGTAGAGCATAATGAATTATTTGTGGTTCTGACCACTCATATAATGAAGCGCACTCTTCTACTTTTTTCAACCAGTTAGTTATATGTAGTTTGCTCTTTATTAGATGGGTTGAACTCCGGTACAGTATTGGTTGCCATTGCAAAATTATTGGATTTATTCGACGGTAAGGACTTGATTAATTGTATAACCTGATCCGTAGTAAAACTATTGTCCTTATTAGTTTCACTATCATGGTGTCGTGACTCCCTACGACTTCTCGTTCTGGACCTTCTCTCACGTCGCCGTCGTCCGGAACTACGCTCACGTGACGGCGTCCTCGATGACGACGACGTCTCTCTGTTGCGGTGACGACGCTCAGCCGAAGTGCGCGTGCGCTCACGTCGTCTTCTCCATTGTCGAGACGAGCTCCTAATCCTGGAGCGGCTGCGGTGCTCTCTGCGTCGCGCCGCCCTCTCTCCGTCGCTCGTCTCTTTCGGCATGGTAGATTATACTGGAACATGACGTCAATAAGCTACATAATTGTGTAATGTAGATTGTATACACTTATTGTGCACACACTTCATTTTGGACTCAGTTTATTCATTCGATGGCTGGTTATGTTTCGTTGCTTAGAGAACACCTTATCTAATATAAACAATTTCGCTCTCGCGCCACAGTCTAATATAAACAATATCGTCATCGCACAATGGGTCTTATATTACCCAGGGTCAAATTCAGAAAATGTATCTATTTATAACTCTCAAAGTGATGTTTTTGATGATTCTATTATTTCACGAAATTAATTAATAATTTGTCATTACAACATTCACAACCTCTCCTTTTCAACAACAACCTCTCAGACAACAATTTCCCAGAAATCGACGATTTTTAACTACCAAAATAGCAATACATTATTTCACTCACCTTAGAATAGGCACATATACCTATTACCAATTACTGCGACCAATCCTGTTTAGTATCCTGTATAGATGTGGCGCCTTTTCACTCTCCTGTGTGGACGTGGCGGAAAGCTGAAACTTTCCGTATAATCGCCTCTTCTGAACTGAAAGTTCCTCTCGATCCGGCTACTTGTGTAAGGTCTCACAATGAAAGAATTATTGTTCTAATCACTATTTTTAATATTCTAACTTAATTACACTTAGACAATCTAGTACTTAGTTCACAGTTCTCACGTCTGCCCTTCCGATAGGGTCACACCCGAATGCCCGATTCCCGCTGACCTCGTGCCAGCGGGATTTGTTTACATTGAGCTTTGTTTACATTAAGCATAGCTTACAAAACGTATTATTTTATTTGGTCGCATATTCACTAATCATAAACATTTTATTTTTTTAAATTTACTGTGTCACACTATGAAGTTAGCAACAAGAAAGGCATGTCGCGCCTCAGATTTTATCACATGGTTGAACCGTGCTAGCATTTAAGACAAATTATAAGACATGATAAAATTTATCATGTCTTGTCACAAACGTCTTGGGTACGCCCGTGTTAGCCCTGCTGAGTGGTAGGTGGTAGCCTTCTTGTCCCAGTCATGAAGTGCCAGCAGCTGCCGACTTTTTCTGTTTTGAGCTAGTAATTATATTTAAATATACAGAATATGATGATAATTATTCCCTTCGTGGTACACACTGCTACATAACAAGTTATACATGTCCAGAATAAGCTGACTCCTCATTGTTCAGGGGCCTACCACAACCACTGAAAGCAGTATTATTTCAATTTTACTTCAGTGGGGGAGAGAGATGGTGCTATACGTCCTGTAGAGCTTCATCTCTTTCCCAGGAATCCTATACAATGCGAGATTAGCTTAAACTGGAAATGTATAGAGTGATGTTAGCCTTGTGTACCTACATAAATAACTACTAATAACTAATCTTTTAGGTTAAAATTAGTCATAATATTATATGGAACACTGATAAGCCATAAATTCCATTCTCTAAGAAACTTAGCTTAGTCATGGATAAAAAAAAATCGTTGTGTAAAATTATCTGATAATGTAGATAAATCTTCTTTATCAATAGACTTGCTTTTCCGGCCATTTCCTGGCAATTTCTCTATTATTTAGATACTCTTCTCTCTTATCAATTTGTTTCACATGTTTTTAAAAATTTATTTATGCAAAATCATAGGTACCTATTATTTCTTGTTACAAATAAACGATTGTTATTATTATGAATACCTATGAACATTTTATAAGCCTATTCAAGGACATGTTTTATAAGCATATTCAAAGACGTGTGACGTGTACCAACCCGCACTACGCCCGCGTGGTTGATTACAGACCACTCCCTCTCACCGAGAGGAAGCCTGTGTCCCAGCAGTGGGAACACTATAGGCTCATTAGGCCGCCTGTCCACTGGAGCGGAGAGGAGAGGAGAGGAGCGGAGATGTGCCATTATTAACCAAACAAATCTAAACTCAGGGGCGGAGTCAAGTTTCTATTGGTTAATATTGGCACATCTCCGCTCCTCTTTTCTCCTCTCCGCTTCAGTGGACAGGCAGCCTAATATTGATTTTTTTACAGAAATAAAACAAAGGACTGCACACAAAAAAAATTGTTCAAAATATTGCACCACTTATTAAAACCTATGACAGTATTTTTTGTGTCACAAACAACAATACTTATCAGATTATCTTAATTTCAAATAATGCATTTATAAAAACAAATAAAGTAGTGTTAAGTTTTTCTTCTAAAGTTCCACAAAACATAATTTTTCAGTGTTACCTACTAACAGTTATAAGTTAGTAACTGTAGGTAAGTACTAACCGAAGGGTCAAACAGATTCCTGAACTAATAGTAAACTTTGCTACCTGAACTAAGACCCAATAGTTAATTTACTTAGAAGATTAATAAGTAAAGGATTCAGTCTGATTAAGTTGAAACAATAGATAGATAAGAGTATTATTAATTTTATAATAATAAATTTTATAATATTAAGTATTATTATTAATTAATAATTATTTTTATGGGCGGAACAGATATAACGTACATAATCCAATAATAAAAACAATTCAGCTGATATATGTACAACTAGCTTCCGCCATCGGCTTCACCCGCGTATTATCCTTGTAAATTATATCATACTTATACTTATAAATTATTGCCTATGGTGAAGGTATGTTACTTAATGGTACTAAAGCATGCCAACGGTGAAAGGATTTTTAAAATCGATTGCTTTTAAATTTTATCATGTTTTGTTACCGCTATCGAGTTTCGCTAGTTAATTTAAATTTACCCTGTATAAGTAGTGCGTGAGCGCAGTCATAACTCTCTCACTATGTATAGCAAAGTTAAGTATCATCAATTCATCAATGTATCGGCTTCGATTTCAGGATAAAAACATTTGTCGCGCGACGCGACACGAACAATACAATTTCTAAGAAAACTTCACGGTCTATAACAATAACCGGTGTCGCGTCGCGCGACAAGTCGCGCTGGTTTGCACGGGTCTTCAAATGTAAGGAAAGGGGGGAGGGGTTTAAGAGACAGTAGTAGAGCAGAGTAGGTATTAGATGCCTAGCAGACTGTAGGTACATTTGTTGTGGTTTTTTTCGGGTACCTTGTACTTGTTGAATGGCCTACACTGTCATCCCATACCAATTTTTTTAAAATAAAGTAAAAGCTAAATATTTAAAAAAAAAAGTAACCATGGAGTTTCTTTGCCGGCTCTCCTCCATAGGAACGACCAACTGGAACCGTGCATCTAGCTTCTGACGTTTCATAAGGTTCCCATGTAGGTTTATGTGAAACTAGCTTCTGCCCGCGTCTTCGTTTGCGTATAAGTCGATAAAATATAGCCCATGTTACTCGCTGATAATGTATAGCTTTTTATAGGTGAGAGAATATTTTAAATTGTTTAAGTAGTTTTCGAGTTTATTAATTACAAACAAATATACAAAAAATCTAAATTTTTCTATTTATTATTAGTTTAGATAAAATATTTCGATATTGATTTTGACAGCTGGATTTTTTGTGTTAAGGAGTAGATCAAAGATGGGAAGCAATTAGACCGTCAACAATTGCCTGACTATAGCAACATTTGGATATACTCGTAACTATAATATTTGTACGGTGAAGGAAAACATTCACAATTCGAAGACATGTGTCATGAACTCATGATCTACCAACCCGCACTGAGCCCGCGTGGTAGATTACAGCCCACTCCCTCTCACAGAGAGAAGGTCTGTGTCCCAGCAGTGGGAACTTCAACAGGCTGATTATGTTATGTATGTTTATGTATAATATTTGTTTATCCGATACGGTGTTCTACGACAAAGGTAAAAAAAACGTTATAATCGCGATACATGTATTGCGACATGATGTCCTTGTGTAAATAATAAACTATTCACGAAAAAAAGAGGAAAATAGTAAAAAAAAACATTACGGGAATGCACCTGCTTCCCCCGTTAAAAAAAATAAACAAATAAATAACTTACCTTTAATAATAGGCATGGTTACAAATCCAAACACATTTTATACACAACACAGTCACATAACTCCACACTCGGACACTGCAGAACGTCTACAGCCGATGATTGTACCTTATCATTATCAATTTCCTTTCCTAATATCGGCGGGCAGACTTAGAAATGTCATAGAGGTGGCAAAAAGATAATTTTTTTCGATGTTTCATCACTGTATTTGTAGTGTGTAGTCCAGTTGTACATAAAATTTGACTGTCCCAATTAAATTGAAATTTAAAATGATGGCCTGAAACACAGGTTTGAATAAACCTACATTGTGCAGGTATAACTACCTAATATTCTAATTCCGGACCATCATTACTTGCATCTTATAATTTTGTGACTGTAAATTTTTAGTTTAACTATATTTTTAAATAAAAAAATACTGTGGAGGATTGTGACCACGCCCGGCGCGCGGCGCGGGCTTTTCAATTGTAAGAGATTTTTTATTTTTTTATTATGTATTGGTACCACACACAAAACATGTTCTCAACCAACGGTATTTTGTTTAATACTAGTCGCGGTCACTTTACTTAAAAGGATATTTTTATGAACTTTGACAAGCAGGAAAGAGTAAATAACTGTTACCTACCGAGACTTCATTGACGTGTTATTGACTCATCAAACCGTGAACGTCCGTGGACTGTCCACGACACATCACTTTATAATATATGATTAGAAAAGTCTTAAGTCCTAAAAATACCTACAATGAATACCAGCATACAGCAGCAGCAGTTTATAGCAGCTTCAAAAACAGTGAAGGAAAACATCGTGAGGAAACCGGCATGCCTGAGAGAAACTCGACGGCATGTGAGTCCAATTTGGAGGCCAATGGATGGCTTTAAAACTCTGAGACCAGGATAGTCACTAACCACATGAAAAGAAGAGGAAGACCAGCATATTATTGTAATATTGCAGGGCAAAAGCCTCTTCTCATAGGAGAAGGCACAAGCATGTCCTTTCTTTGGGATTGTTCGTCGAGTTGAGCTCCTTAAGTTCTGAGTTGAGCTCCACGATTACTAACAAATGCTTGCACTGACTGGACAGGTCCACTCAAATCTGTGTGGTTCTTTCCTCAAAAGACCATTTCAGACACTAGTCTATATGGTTCTCATATGGCTTGACCAAGATTATGTCTGGACTTTAAAAGAGACTGTGACCTCTGAGTTTGTTTCGGCCTTTCTTCTCAGAGTAGTCAGTTAGGAAACGCCGACCTCATCTAGCTTATTTTAAACATTTTTTTAATATGACGTGTAAAAGTGATTCTGATATCCTATTTACAGAATAAACAATTTCATTTCATTTCATTTCATTGATCACTACGCTCGCTCAAGACGGGTTTGCGATTTCAAACTTATACAAACAAAAAGTCCAGCGGGGTACTTGCCTAACACTAACAAATGCAATGTTTTTCATTTTGACATTTCGACGACATTCATTGCGTCATTAACGTTGTCGAGCAGACGAATTTTTAAAACATACGAAGCAATAGATTATGAATTTCCTTCAAAATCTTTCGGTGATACGCAAGTGGAGTGCAGTTTTCCTCAAGATGTTTTCCTTCACCGATGTCGGTACTGTCCAAGATGATATCAGAAAGTAAATATTAATTGAAAAAGTCACATTGGTAGGTACTTACCCGGATTTGAATCCACAACCTTGTGCATGAGAAGCGAGGCTTCGACCACCATAGTGTAGGAATATAAAGAAAAATGATAAAATGGTGTGTAGCACTATAAGTAAAATCTGATGGTCCATTACGATATTTTATATAAAAAATTATAGAAACAAATGCAATTATTTTGTAGTAGGTTTATCGGTATAGCGGTGGGTGTGATGTGGTGGGTTTATTTTTTATTTATTTATTTATTCTGAAAGTGGGCAACGTCGTCACAAATAGATGTCAAATAATTTTCCTGTTTTGATTAAATTGGAAATATGTATGCCAAATTAATCGAAACAGGGAAGTATTAATATCGTACCACCGAAAATATATAAAAAAAAATCTAAAACGTAAAATGTAAAAATAAATTTTTGTAAACTTTCCAAATGCCTTTTTTACACCTAAAACGGATACAATATCTAATTCAATGTTATAATAATTGCAATTCATTATCTATATTCTAGTTCGCTAGTTAGCAATATTTCTTATTCTATTCTATTCTATTTTTTTGAATGGCAAGCAAAGTCGATGTCGACTATTCTGCCAATGTCTAAAGTGAGTTGGAAAAGCAAGTGTGTGAATCTTCGGTGATAAATTATTGTTGAAATGTAGATCTTGTAGGGTTGGTATTGAACTGAAACAACCAAAAAAAAAAAATTACATAAATGTTATAATTGTTGGAACATTAAAATATACTAATACTATTTATACCACATCCACACAGACTGACTATTTGGGGGATATAAATCATAATTTAATATTATTGTGATGGATGAAAATCATCAGCGCCACAAGCAGTTCTGGAGAGGGATATGTTAAAAGGGAGGGGAAATTAATAGGAAGAGGGATCTTGAATTTAAGGAGACGGCTATATAAATGTAGAGGTAGAATGTTGTTAGGACACTAAAAAAGTAAGTGATCCAGGGTGCCCTCGTCCAACCCGCACTCGCGAGAGGAGTCACGGACATGGATTTTGTGTAAAAAGACGGGAGTGCAACAAAAACCTAAGCGGATTCTACAAAGAACAGAAATAACAGTTTTCGATACATTTTTGTGACCCAAAAACCACGTTTTTGGTTTTATTGTTGGTTGTACTGCTTAAAAACGCTGCCTTTCTTTTTACTAGACTATTTCACTGTTCCTGCCAGGAACGTTTCAGATTCAGTTTTGGAAGGGACAATAGATCGTAACCCTGATAAGTATTGTGCGTGAGATCTGACGATAAAGATCAACAAGCATCTTTAGCCAAAGTATCAACACATTCGTTACCCATAATGCTTTTTGTTTATTAGCGCAGGACAATAAAGAGTTTTTAATTTTTAAAATAAGCGAAGTGTGCAATTTACTTTTAAAGGGATTTTGGACTAAGGCTTGCAAACAGAGTTGAGTACTCCAAAGTAAATGGCGCAACAAAGGGATCCTCGGTAACATTATGTAGCGGCGCGTTTTGACATTCAGATGAGAGTGGAACATAAGATGGTGCTATTTTGTCCAAATAAAGTTCAGCTGTTTCCCTAGTGATTGTTGAAGAGATTGATGGGGAACAACCACGTCTAATACCTATTTATATTTTTCCAGACAACTGAAACTGGAGTAGAGGGAGATAAGGAGGTGCAAAACTTAACCCAGCCCGTACGTTTCTTTTTAAGAAGAAAGTGTTTGCTTCTGGCATTAAACTGTAAGTAACCCAACAGATTTTCAGTGCTCATATCTGTATTGTAACACACCTCAGCCTCGTCCCTATCCCTGATCGCCGAAGTGCATTCTGGATCCCACCACGGAGTTATAAGTTGGTCGGCAACGTTAGACGGTGATTGGGAATTAGAAGTAGAAGAAGAATAACAATAGGTAAGAGTTTTATAAGAAGTTCAATAATAGAGGAAGTACTATTATTGAAAGAGACATTATTACTATTGAGAGCGCAGCTATAGGCTGTGAAAGTTGAGGGGAACTAATTATCTGGTGATGAGCAGCTATGTCATAAGATGGGGAAAGAGGTGCATGCGTCTTGGGTTTTAGAGTTGCTGTCTGAGACTGAGAAATCGGAGTTTAATGTTGGCATAGTTGCGGGAAACTATTGGAATGCATTTGCTAGCCTCAGCATAAGAAATAGATTTCTCAGCCATAACGGTCGTAATTGTGGTCGTAATGGCTTTCTGTCTATTCTACCATGTCCGCGGCATGACCTGCTGTTAGGGAATTGATTACCCGAACACAGAATACAGAAGGCCTCGCCCTCAGAAATGTTGCAACCTGGATGATCGTGGCCACATTTACTGCAGCGTAGTTTTGACCTGCATACATTTGCCACATGACCTAATTCTACATTTTCGACATTGGATGGTGGGATATATGTATTGTTCAACGGGAAGGGATGTGTATCAATAGAAGATCCTTTTGGGTAAGACTTGTCCATCGAATGTGATCACACAAGTTTCAGTGGGTTTCCACTCGTTATCTCGACCGTCCTTCTGAACTTTTCTATTTATTCGACGAACTTTAAGAATTTTCCCACAACCTGAGGGGACAGACAAATATGTCATTGCTTCATCTTCAGAAATGTTAGAGGGTACACGTGTAACTACTTCCATTCTTGTGATGTTGAATGTAGGGATAAAGGCAGTGTAACTGTACTTGGTTATCAGAGTATTAACCAAGAAAGAGTTGGCATCCTGAGGGGAAACAAACTCTACTGAAACGCGGTTTCTACCAACTCTGTTAACTCCACCACGCTATGTTCGCAATGTTGTGGGTCATTAACAACTTTCCAAAATTAACTGGGTGTAAGGTGCCTGAGTTAGGCTGCCTGTCCATTGAAGCGGAGCGAGGCTGCGGTGCGGGGCGAGGCAGTAGAGTGGAGCGGACTTGCGGACAATGTCTGTCCATTGATGCGAAGCGAGTTAGCGGAGCGGAGTTACGGACTGTGTGGAGCGAGGTAGCGGGCGGAGTTGCGGACTGTGCGGAGCTAGGCCGAGTTCACGCGACGAGTAATGACGACAGTTTCCCCGCTCCGCATCCCCACTCCGCTTCTCCACTCCGCTTCCCCACTCCCGTTTCTCCGCTCCACTTCGCGGTTTTGTATGAATGATTAAACTACTTCGCAAATCCTTGTCCACTGAAGCGGAGCGGAGATTTTATGCAACTCCATTGGTTAATATTGGCACAGCTCCACTCCGCTACTCTCCTCTCCGCTCCAGTAGACAGGCAGCCTTAGGTTGGGTCTCTATACGGGAGACGTGGACAATATAAGGAGCCTTATCTACTGCCGAATATTTAACACGTCCAATTTGGCTTTTCATTTGTTTGTTTGGGGGGGTAGGTGTCAAAATATCTTCGTCACCGGGACGTTTACGGGATTGACTGTACTGGGATTGAGGGATTGATACATCCATCTCTGTAACACTATATACAACATCCGCGAATTGCGATAGTGGATTTGGGGAAAGAGGAGATGAAAGAACTGGAATGTCGGGGGGATCAGGATCGCGGGGTTAATGTTTATCCATCTTGGATAAAAGAGATTAAAAAAGGACAGTTACAATACAAACCTGTTTACGAACACAAGCGCAACATACTTGTATTAAAACAAGTCAAAAAAATTATCAACAATCACTAAAAACAGATAAAAATTCTAAAAAACTGTAAACACACGTGCTAACCAAGAACACCGTTGCGAGAATCCAATTAATATTTCTTAAATCCATACACATTGCTGGATTAATCAAAACAGGTAAATTTATGACAGCTATTTGCGAAGTTGCCAAGGATAAACGCTCTAAAATTCTGTGGGTACACTGTCTGCAACTGATAAGTAACCGTAATTATTAATGGTATCTGCACACAGCGGGCGGGGCAGGGCGGGGCGCGGCGTGGCGTGGCAGCGACGGGGCACTGGCGTGACGGCAGCGTTCACACTGCGGGCGCGATGACGTCCCGTCCCGCCGCGAATTGAGAGAGAAAGAATATAAATAAAGTAAACAGTTATAAGTTCAAAGTAACTAAGTTAGTTAAAGTAACTTATAATTTATTAGTTACAGTTATAAGTTAACGTTTTTAGCTTTAATACAATCTCTCAATTCTGAATGTAACCGTCACGCCCCGCCCCGCCGCTTCTGACTTGTATCCACGCCCGGCGCGGCGGCGGCGTAGTGTGACGGTTACCGTCGCGCCGAGCGGGACGGGTCTGTGTGGAGTTGTCCGTAGTATCTAGTACATTACAACTGCTCAGCGTCACGTCGCCGTCCCGTCCCGCCACGCCGCGCCCGCTGTGTGCAGTGACCTTAATAGTAGGTGTTTGGTAAGGTTGTGTTATAAATACGTTGACACGACATCGCCATCTATCATTGTATAAGGCCGTTTGTCCACCGCACCGTGAACGGGACGTCAAAGTAGCGACAGTACATTTACTATGCCGCGTAACCTCGTTTCTCATTGACGTCCCGTTCACGGTGCGGTGGACAAACAGTGTCAGTGGATAAATGAGTATATTTAAATAATATAGTTTAAATAAATTCAAGGATAAAACAATTTAATGCTGAATGTTAATTTTTGCATGCTATGTTTAAAGACTTACCCTAGTTTCCATTTCTCGTTGTGTCTAGCTGATGGGTGGTCTTCTCATTAATTCGTCTTTAGTTTAAGTTACTAACAATAGTGTTTTAAGTGGAAATCTGTAACTAACAATTTATGGAACTCTTAGTAACTAAGAGTTCCATAAATTTTATTACGGACAACTGTTGTCCGTAATAAAATGATCTTAAATTGTGCCATTCGTAATTTAACACCATTTCATAAAACATCAAATTTTAATAATACATCTGCCTAGCTTTTCCCAACTAAGTTGGAGTCGGCTTCCAGTCTAACCGGATGCACCTGAATACCAATATTTAACACGGAGCAACTGCATATCTGAGATCCACACAACACATCATCATCATCGTTTCCTGCGGCCTTCACAAGGTCATCGGTCCATCTTGTGGGAGGCCTTCCAACACTTCGTCTTCCGGTACGCGGTCGCCACTCCTTTCGACCCCATCGACCATCTGTTCTACGAGCAATGTGCCCTGCCCATTGCCACCTAAGTTGCTGTGTTGCCACACAACACAGTTATTGGGTTATACGATACCCCCTAGTAAGATCAGTTGTCAGACATTCGGGCTTCTGACTACCCGTAACGACTGTCAAAGATCTACACATGACAGCCGGGACCAATGGCTTAACGTGCTTTCCGAGGTACGAAGAAGTCTCATATGTATTAGATAGTCACCCATCCACGGACTGACCTCGGCAATTGCAGCTTACCCTTCGATCACCGGTGCGGCTGTTATCAAATATATTTTATTTAATTTTTTGTGTTGAGTAATGTAAAATATTTGCATACTATTGTATAGAATCAAGTTTTTTTTCTAACTGAACAGACCACAACAGACAGCTGTGCTGCTGAGGAGTTTGTTGCGCCACTTCTTCTTTCCAGCAAAAGCACTAGGAAGTTATGAATGGCGGGCCTTTTTTGGGGGACTGTCTTATGTAATTATGACTTTCGAAAAGTGCTGATTCTCAGCCTAGTTTGAATAAATGACTTTTGAATTTGAATTTTGGATTGAATTTGAATCATTTACTCACGAGCCATTAACACAATACCACTATCTAAACATGTATGTACATCACTCTATCTTCCTCTCATTAGCTCACGTCACTCAATGAATGCTGCTAGCTCTTTCTCATAATCACCTGCAATCACCGTAATTGACTGCGATTAACATAGTAGCAACTAGAAGACCTACCCACGTAATTAAAAACGTTCAAATCTAGTCGCGATCTCATTTAGGTGACATTCAATGTCAAGAACTTGTCAAAAATGTATATAAACTAAAAAAAAAATACAGATTGAGACAGATTTGAATACGGATATGCTTATAATACGGGATTTGCCCCTCAGAACCATGTCATTTATTTATTTATCAGCATTATGTTTGTCATGTCTAAATCACTTATAACTCTGTTTGCGGTTAGCCTTATCAACTGATAAGGGCTAGTAGATAATATTACTAAGGAATGTAAACGTTGCCGTAACGAAAATATAATTGTTTGATATCTTTGCCATTTTGTTAATCTCTTGTGTGTTTAACAAAGTGCAGATTAAATGTTAATAATACGTGACTACCTGTGCACATCCGCCTTTTGTTTTTTTTTGGTTTTTTGTTATATTTTATCCAAAATAAGGCAAATTCAAATTTGATTGTTATCGTCGTTCAGTCGTTACGGGTAGTCAGAAACCCAAAAGTCTGACATCAGGTCTTACCAAGGGGTATCGTGTTACCCAATAACTGGGTTGAGGAGGTCAGATAGACAGTCGCACAACAGTACGACACAACTTAGATGTAGCATCGGCAAAATTCGTAAAACCGATCATCATCTGAACTGAGTGCGCCTTCTAAATCACCAATATTTATTAATGCTTTAACGCAAACGCAATAACTTGTGAAGTCATTTAATCTTATACATTCGTAAAATTGAAATGAATGAATACAAATTTTCAAATCTAAACTACTTCTAAGTTGAGTGTATATTTAGACGATTAGACGGAAAGCCGACTCCAACATACATAGTTGGGAAAAGGCTAGACAGATTTATTCGTTTTATGATTATGATAGGTTGATTGCTTGTAATAAAGAATAACTAAGTTCTTACACAGTTCATTTCATAAAAGTACAACTACTTTTTGTTTTTAAATGACTTTCATAGGGATTTTCATTCACATTCATAATACATTTAATCGTTTAGATTTTTGCGGATGCAAATCTTCAATTTGTAGTCATCCTCACTCAAAATATTATGAATGTGAAAGTGAGTATGTTTGTTTGTTACCATTTCACGCCAAAACGACTGAACGGATTTGGATGAAATTTGGCACATGGGTAGACCATTACCTAGGTTAGGACAAAGGGTACTTTTTATCCCAGTAGTACGTTGCCGTGGGATAATTTTGCGACCTCCACGCGTGCAATGCTGCGGGTAAAAGCTAGTACAAAATAAAACCAATTCGTGGTACATACTTACTAACTTGTGTGCGTATACTACTTTGTGTGCGTATTAATAAGCAAATGTTACTATAGTACGGATAGCCATATAATAATAAATAAAATAATACATAATTATGTATTGTACGGATATATAAGTAGCCAATGATCTTCTCGGTTGTTTCCGTTTTGACAGATTTTCGTTTCGTCAGATTTTTGTTTCGTTGGATTTTGGTTTCACCAGATTTTTGTTTCGACAGTAAAAGTATAATCACAAGGAGTGGTAGATTTAGTTAAACACTTTCGACTCCACCCATTTTCATAGAACTCATATGCCATGCCGCCATACGTATTGGAAGTAAACCCTCCGAGAGGGTTGCCGGCATTAAGTTTGTGTTAAAGTTAACCATCGCGGACGGTCAACACCAACAGCATTAGGTTCAAAACGAAGTAAACTAGTGTTTTCAGGGTCTCTTGTACGTTGATACGTAGTTTTCAATCTTTTAATATTTTTGTGAATATTTTCAAACGTGAACAAAACATTTAAAAAACTTAAAATGCTTAGATTTTAAAACCAACGCTTACACTAATAAATCTTATTAAAATGTAGTGTCAGATTTTATTTTCACGGTTTAAAATACTTTTTAGTTTTCACTATCGTCATTCCATCAATATACTTTAATATTATACCTATGTCTTTTATTTTGTACAGTACGACACAACTTAGATGTAGCATAGATTTGAACATTTTCATTCATTCATTCATTTCAATTTTACGAATGTATTTGGCTATGAGACTTTACAAGTTATTGCGTTTTCGAAAGATCATTTTCACCTGAAGCAATAATTAAGATTTGTGATTTTGAAGGCGCACTATGTCCGGATGGTGATCGGTTTTACGAATTTTGCCGATACAACATCTAAGTTGTGTCGTACTGTACGTAGCTGTACGTTTGAGATAACAAAATGACACACTGTCGAAACAAAAATCTGCTGAACCAAAAATCTGTCCAAACGGAAGTAACCCGATCTTCTGTACCCACTCTCACGGGAGAATCACGTGCTTCAACAAAAGGTTGTAAGTTCGCAGTTAACAACTATAAGAGACCTTCGGGGAACTTAGTCCGTTTTATTTGTTGTAAAGACAAATATCAGCCTTTGAGTGTAAACTTTGTACTACAAACTGGACGTTACTGTTGGAACTCGATTCAATCTCGACAGCTGAAGTAAACTTTTCAGAAGCGCTTATATTTTGCATAGGTCAATTAAATCAGCCTATCGCAGTCCACCTATCCTGTCCAGTGCTGGACAGGCGTCTCCCAAGCTGGTGAAACACATAACCCCCGTTTTTTTGGCTTCACCGCTGTCGGGTAGTAAAAATAAGTGACTTCCAACCCGAGTTGTTCCCTTAGTAGCAAACCACAATGATGGGGGCAAGCTGAAGTTAAACCCACTGGAGATTTTAGCCTGGTTTAATCTAACTTGCCTTAAGATCGACTTCTACTAACCACACTATATTTTCAATGTTTGCTCTAAAGTTCTAAACGTTAATACTATTTGAACAGCTGTAGTTTTCGCGTTGGCCTCACTATGTTTATTTAATAGGGATATTGACTAAAATTTTTAATTTAAAAATATCGGACACGTATTTTTTCTTTTTTTACGTATAGTAATCAAAAGATTAATAATAATAATAAATAATAATAACCCCACCGCCGTATCTCTACGTTGCCGTCGTGGTGGGGCTTGCGCGCTCCAAACTCTAGGTCTGTGCCGGTAGAGTTTACTTTACCGGAACGGGTCTAGAATGAGGAGCCAGACCAAGAGAGATACATAAAACCGCAGGGCAGCATGTGGCGAGCTGTTGGGCAGTAGCGACCCCACGGACCCTATCTCCCGGGAGAAATCTTGTTCCTCATCTCTGGCTTGCCTTTATTGGCCGGCTGGAGTGAACACTGACGAGGAACAGAGCTCCCACCTCATTCTTGCCTTAATTGGCCGGCTTGAGTGGAGATTCGCAAGAGCAAATGTGCTCGGAGGAAGGAAGTATTCCAGTAAGATGCTGGTAGGGATCTTGACCGTACTTCCGGGATTGTCCTGATAGCCGTGGAATACCGCTCCACTCCTCATAAGCACCTCAGGACATCTTGCCCCCTTGTCGCTACGACACTTTGTGCAAGCGACCGTTTTCGGGGGCCCATTATTGAGTGTGCAAGTCACCCCCTGCCATTTTATCCGTGTATATATAAAACATTGATTAGGCAGGGGCCATAGTCCTTCCATAGTTCCAGGTCACCAGCCAACTTTAGCCACCCAAACCCATAGTCCATTAAATTTGTTTCCATTTCCTGCAATAGTCCTACACCAACCGGGGGTTGTCCTTGGGTGCACTTGCATAGTGCATACAGGGATAATCGCCGGTTGGTGCCTCATTTCATTAAACACGTCTAACGGGCCTCTGCGAGTTGGCTTTGGCCCCTCGTACGCCTTCCAAAGGTCCGGGACCCCAGGGTCCCGAGATATGTAGACATATATAAATAAATAATAAATAAAAAAAATAAAATTTAATTTATTGTATTTAAATGAAATAAAAGAAAATAATAAATAAAATATCTTTATTTCTAGTTTACAATTTACATAAATGCCACTTAGTATATGTAACATAATAATTTTTTTCATATAAATTGTAGGTTCATGCAGAGTTATACACTTCTGACACCCAAGCTAAGATTGAACTTGTGTTATGGGTGTCAGGGCTCTCAAGTTAACACCATTTAGACAAATAAAGAATTTCGGAATTTCTGTGTAGGTATTCGACAGAAAATAAAGAAAATAAAGGTTTTAAATGAAAAAAAAAAAAAAGTACTTAAAATAGTTATTGACTCAGGCGTGACTTTGCGGAAATCCATTATAAGATACAATAGATAGACGATGTATACCTAGTAACTTAATCCGCTTAGCTGTTCCCAAAGAGTTAGAGAACCCTGTAAGACCTGTGTGTGTGTTTTTTCCGTGTCCGAGATGACGGCTATACATTGAGTTAAAATGTGGCATGACGTCACTCCCGGTAGATTTTATACTGACTTGTGACGTAGCGAGCCCCCACTGCCCAAGTTAAATGCATTTATCTAAACCATTTTTCATTAATATGATACAGTAAAAAATACGTGTCAATTTTTTTTACCGACTTCAAAAAGGACGAGCTTTGTGCAGACCAGCGCGACGCGACACCGTTTATTGTTATACCGTGAAGTTCTCTTAGAAATTGTATTGTTCGTGTCTAAACCAAAATTTAATGAATGGGCCACTGCTGGCATTAGAAAAATCAGAGATATTTTATATAATTTATATAACGAAAAATCATTGACTTCTGATGAAGCTGTTCATAATTATGTAAGAAACTATTCTAAGATATTTAAAAGAGTCTGCGCCCAAGCAAAATCTAAATTAATAAGTAACAAAATTAGTATCTCGAACAATAAAATCAAAGCTGTGTGGCAGGTAATTAACAAAGAAACTGGTAACACAAAACAGCGAGATCAGAATGAATTGTCTTTGAAAATTGATAATGAAACCATTTCAGATAAGTTAAAAGTTGCTGAGACACTAGAAAATTTCTTTACCAACATCCCAATAGAGGTTACGAAATCTCTGCCTTCATCATCTATACTAGCTGAATCTCTTCTAAAAGAAAATTTCAGTAAGGACATTCCAAGTTTTGAATTCAAGCCCATTTCTATTGTCACGATTAAAAAAGCTTTCAAAAGTCTTAACATAAAAAACACTGAAGACTTATGGGGGATTTCCGTTAAGGTCCTTACTGATATCATTGACACAATTGCCCCTGTCCTAACAGGCATATTTAATCAATGTTTAGATAGCGGTACGTTTCCTGATTTAATTAAACATAGTAAAGTAGTACCAATTTTCAAATCGGGTAGTAAGAGTGATCCCTCTAATTATAGACCTATATCTGTTCTACCAGCATTGAGTAAAATATATGAAAAAATCATGCTAGACCAGATGTTGTCACATTTTAATTCAAATGGGATTTTGCATAGTCACCAGTTTGGTTTCACGAAAGGTAGGTCAACGACTGACGCAGGAGTAAAACTCATCAGTCACATTTTAGAATCCTGGGAGAAGTCCCAGGATGCAATTGGCATTTTCTGTGACCTCTCAAAAGCGTTTGACTGCGTTGACCACAACACACTGATCTGTAAATTACACCACTACGGAATTCGTGGCCAAGCTGCTGACCTTGTTCTTTCCTATCTATCAAATCGACGGCAAAAAGTAAACGTTAATGGGGCGACGTCCTCGGGGTCTCTAGTTAAAATGGGCGTGCCTCAAGGTTCAATTCTCGGCCCTTTTTTATTTCTCGTTTATATAAATGACCTTCCTTACATGATGGCTAACTTATCGAATATAATTCTATTTGCTGATGACACTTCTCTTATTTTTAAAATAGATAGAAAAGATACAGATGTCTTACACGTCAACGATAGTCTGGCTGTTCTTTCGAAATGGTTCGCAGCTAATAATCTTTTACTTAATGCGAACAAAACTAAATGTATTAGGTTCTCATTACCAAATGTACCTCAAGTGGGTCTAAATCTAAAACTTGATGGCAAAAAACTAGATGCAATAACGGAAACTGTATTTTTAGGAATTACTTTAGATTCAAAATTGCAATGGGGCGCCCACATTAGAACTCTTTCAGGTAGATTAAGTTCAGCTGCATATGCAGTAAGAAAAATAAGGCAGTTGACTGATATAGCTACAGCTAGGTTAGTATACTTTGCTTATTTCCACAGTATTATGTCTTATGGCGCTCTGTTGTGGGGATCGGCAGCTGACGTAGATTCAATTTTCATTTTACAAAAGAGGGCAATACGCGCTATCTATAAAATGGGTCCTCGCGAGTCTCTTAGAAACAAATTCAAAGAAATTGATATACTGACTCTGCCTTCTCTTTATATCTTAGAAAATATTTTGTATGTTCGGAAAAACTTAGGACTTTTCAAAATAAGAAGCGATTTCCATAATATAAATACACGTAGTAGACATGAAATTGTGATACCCAAATTTAGATTAACTAAAACAAGCAAGTCATTTCTTATAAACAGCATCCGATTTTATAACAAGTTGCCAAAGTCGGTTACAGAACTTAGCGATGGGAAGTTCAAAACCCACATCAAACGTGTCCTTATCAGGAAAGCATATTATAAAATTAAAGACTACGTTGAAGACAAAGAAGTTTGGCAATAATTCCCTCTGCACATGTGGCTTCCCTGGTACCTCATTAACGGCAAAATATGTAAGATTCTATTAACTGCTCTCAAATTACCATGTTTATATTTTTGTTTTATTTACATTCTTCCTTGACATAATCATAATTTTATTTGACATTATATACCTACTATTTAATTTTCAACTCTTTATTAGTGACTTTTGTGGACATGTTAATTATTCAGATTTGTTACAGTTGTAATAGCAATCATGTCATTTCGTTTAAAATAGTTTTTATTTTTATTAATTTATTTATCTTTTATATAGATTCTTTTCTATTTTGTGAATGTGAGAACGCTGTAGGCTTAGTGGACTGTACACTTGTTGACCATCTTCTATTTTGTTAAGTACATACTTGGTACTTGTTGAAAGACCTACACTGTCCTCGCATACCTAATAATACTGTATTTTTTATATTTTTTTTGTTGTAAATATTGTAAAACCCAATTATTTTTAAAAGAGTAACCGTGGAGTTTCTTGCCGGCTCTTCTCCATAGGAAACGACCAATTGGAACCGTGCGTAGCTTCTGACGTTTCATAAGTGCCCATGTAGGTTTATGTGAAATAAAATATTTTGAATTTGAATTTGAATTTGAATTTGAATTTGAATTTGTCGCGTCGCGCGACAATTCGCGCTGGTCTCAATTCCACTGTATGTTTTAGTTTTTTTGTTACTCGATTACTCCGCCAATTATGAATTAATTTTGATGATTCCTTTTTTGTTTGGTAGGTCATACTTCAGAGGTGGTCCCATATAAATTGTATTTACTTTGCTTGGATAGTTTTTGAGTTAGCTTCATTAATACGTATTTTTCCTACTTAGTCTATGTGGATGATATGATGAGAAGTTCCTGTCACTGTTATTTACATAGCAGGTTATGGTATTCGAATTTGTGTGGGTTAGGTACCACAACTAGAAAGTAAAAATAAAATCTTATTACAAAAAAAAAACCGACTTCCAAAAAAGACACTACAAACTCAAAAATAACTTTAATTTCGGAAGTCTGTGGCAAAAAAAAAAAAAAAAAAACAAAAAAAGAAACCAAATACGACTGGGCGACTGTTTTTTTTTTGTTTTTATTATCTGATTGATGGACTAAATGGTTTTTTTTTCCAGTTAACAAGCCCTATTAAAATTGGTTCTAGGTCATGCCAGTTTTCGAACTCACGATCTACAACTCATAAGTCGGGACCATTACCACTGGGCCACCACTGCTAACTGTTCTGGTTCACTCACCTATATATAGGAGAGACCAAAAAAAATATTTATAAAAAAAATACCGCACCTCTGAGTTTTCGGATTGTGCGTACCGAGTGCCATTAAAAATGTTTGTTGTTTAATTATGGTTTATGCTACCTTGAATTCTACGCGACGGGTGTCGCTAGTTGTCAATATTTGATTCAACAATAAAGCTGTTCAATTGGTTCTAAAGTATTGAAAGATCAATAAAACGAACTACGTACTCCAGTATTTCTACAACTATCCCATAAAAACGCCCACGAGGCCAAACGAAACAGACTTTTTGATCAAATAGCGTCCGACACTTTAAAATATGTACTGTTCTGCACAAAGATTTAAATCATTAGATTCGCCCTATCGTGCCCGTCAAAAGATAGTCACGTTTCTGTTTCGTTTTGACATCTCTGGCACACAATGACGCAGAGACTTGACTTGATTGTCATAGAAACGCAAAAATGCGAAAATACTCTTTCTCGTGTTTAAGTACGGTGAAGGCACGTCTAGCGATTTAAATCTTTGGTTCTGCAAGTATGCGACCTCTCACACGACCGTGCACAAATGAAACATGCATCAGACACTCCGTGTCGCACTTCACGGAATTTTGATCCGAATGTATGTACAAACACAGGCAGGACCCTTGAATATTTGATCCGAGCGACCCCAGCCTTTGTCTTCGTACATTTTAAAACAAAGCACTTATCTTTGATGGCGGAAATTGTTTGAAATTTGACGTCATTGCAGTGCGTAGTTCGGTGTCACCTTGTTTCACAGACAGAAATTACATAGAATTTCGTTTCGCACCAAAATGTTTCATATTTATTTAGTTCTTATATTTTTATTTCGAATATTATTGTTTCAACAACTATTTACTTGGATGAAATATTATTTCACAGAAACACAATTCAATGAATTTTTAATCACATTTTTTTATTTAACAAACTTATCAAACAGTAGAATTATTTTTTAACGAATATTGTTTGTTCAGTTATTTCAACGAAAATGTAAGAATAGACGTTATGCTATAAACAACAATAGTGTGTGTGTGTAGTGTAGTGTCTAGTAACAACTATTAGGGCCGCGGCAGCGGCCGGCGAGCGCTACATCGGATTTGGTCGCAGTATCAAGATTAGGGCACTCCAACATATAAACAATAACTATACTACGGTATATAGTGTGTGTGTGTGTGTAGTGTATTGTCTGGTAATATAACTATTAGGGCACTCCGACCATATAGGTTAGGTTAGGTTAGAACTGTGACCACATCGAAATTGGTTGCAGTATCAAAAATATAGGGCACTGGGGATTTTCTTGGTAATAAGCTTTATACTAACTAAACAGTATGAGAATAAAGAATATTTGATTTGTTATTCTATGATATGAATATCGAAACTTTTATTTTTCTAAGTAACAAAAATCAATGATTAAAGTTTATTCAAAGTTAGTATTCTGCGTATTGATTATTCTGTGAAATGATAATATATAAAAAAATTTATGTGAAACGAAATTCTATAAAACTATTTTCTATAAAACAACGTACAACCGCGTAGTTCACATGTGGCGTTGTAGATTTCGCCACAGTAGTAAAAAATTAGAGAAGTTTTGTTTTATTTTGACAAAAAGGTAGATTAATCAATTATAATTAACCAACTGAGGGGTTCGCGGCTTAATTATAACAACCGCATAGGTCAATTGAAGGTTAAGCTACGCTTGCCGCGGTCGATTCGTGGATGGATACCCACCCATTATATGTATATCAAGATCCCTCCGTACCTCGGAAAGCACGTTAAGCCGTTGGTCTTGGCTGTCATTCGTAGATCTTTTACATTCGTTAGGGGTAGTAAGAAGCCCTAAAAAGTATGACAACCAGTCTTACCAAGGCGTATCGTGTTAGACAATAACTGGGTTGTGGAGGTGAGATAGGCAGTCGCTGCAAATAAAGTACTGGTATTCAGCTGCATCCAGTTAGACTGGAAGCCGACCCGAACATAGTTGGCGAAAGAATAAGCAGATTTATTTAAAAAAATTAACCAAATCTTGACCAATTCATACACGAACGGAATCACAAACAAAATACATTTTTTTTTAAATCTAAGTAATACATACATAAACTCAAGCCTTCTTCTCATGGGTGTAGGCAGAAACTACAGAACGCCACCTGCTACGATCCTTACATACTCATTTTGCCTCGTTTACGTTCATATCTGGTCTACACGCACGCTGGTTGCGAGTTCTACGCACCAGTCCGTTCTGAAGAACATCACCAATAAGGTCAGTATATGTCCTCTAAGGGCGTCTCCTCCCAACGTTTCCAGTCACGTCACACCTGCCTTGTTTAATACAATTTGTTAGTCACCTTTCATTCATCCCTTCGATCAATAAGATCGAAGATTCATCCTCTCAACATAACCAAACCAACTCAGCATACTACTCATCTAAGTAATAAACATATTTGCTGATATAAAGTAATAAACATATTTGCTATTTGTGATATTAATGAATTAAATGAAACCTACAAAGTCTTATAAATTGCTGCTATAATAATATTGAAAACCTTTATTAATAAGTTTTAATCAAGTTAGCGAGAGTTGTGTAACACAATCAAAGTTTTTAAGAAAATAAGTTGAATACACAGGTATTCCATCAACGCTCCTGTTAATCCATCCGAGGTGGCTGATACAGGGGGATCTACGGGACGATATTGTGTGCGGTCGCGTCGAACCAATACCTATGACGGTTGATATGACGGTGACCGACAAATAGCAAAGAACCGGCCAAATGCAAGTCGGACCTCGCGCGATGAAGGGTTTCGTAGTTGGGATGAATTTATCCCAAGAACAAACTTAACATTGTTATTGACTCACATAACGATTTCACTGTTAAAAAATTATCAGATCAGTCTAAAGCCAAGCCTCTAACTCTCTCTACAAGGCTTAACTATTTAGTGGCATGAGGAAAAGAGTGTAAAATTCACTCATCCACCATAGAAAAGGGAGGATCCTCCAACCGGACGGGTGTCGTGTCTGGCGGGCAACTGCCCGAAAGTTGATGTCGGATAGTCTTATATTATGTATTATGTCGTTTGCGCGGTAAACTCTATACCGCGACGCAGGATTTGTATGACATCATATCTTTGATGCGTAGTTCGTATGGTGGTGTAACCGCTACAACACTACAAACCTTACAAAAACCAATAACACTATACCCGACCTGAGAATCGAACCCAGGATCTCTCAGCAGTAGCGCTTGCGACCACTAGACCAACGAGCCAGTCCATAGCTGCTCCTTTTTTGACAAAATACAGTCAGAAACAAGTATAACAGCTAACGATTCCGAACATTATTTCTAACTCTATGTTTACAAACCCGGTAACTTGAAACTTAGTCGGTTTAGTTGTTGAAGTTGGGCGTTAGGACCGCTCATCGACGTCTTCATAAAACGAAGATGGCGTAATATCGGCCGTCCATTGTGGCCGTATCTAGGCACAATACTACCCGCATGCTGGTTATCGGCTTATCTTTGAAGCTGTCCGTCACAGGACAGGGATAATCTAGATTCTGGTTGAAAAGTTTGAAGACTTGTCCTATTTTTATTTAGATTATATCCAAGGAATGGGATGGACTGAATAAAATACAAAAGAAAATTATTCAAAAAACAAAAAACCCGACTGCAAAAACACATAACTGAAAATAGAAAAACAAGCATTATAATATTTATAATCTATAGTATTTTGGTATCGCAGGCGGGGACAATAATAATATAACAATAATAACCGGAAATATGGTGTATGTACCTAACGTTTGTTTTTTGAATAATTTTCTTTATTTCAAGTTTTTTAGTTTTATTAATATATCTTAATTTGGAATTGACTCATTACCAGCTTTTATTTGATACCAATGTTGTTGAAATATATTTTAAAAAAAACCTTCCCCTCCCTTTTTTTTGTACTTGCAGAAGCAATACATAAATATTATATAGCCTATGTCACTTCTACGATTAAGACGAATCTAACGACACCTCCTATGTTAAAATCCTTCAAGCCGTTTAGGCTACAGAGCGTGCCAAAGAAATAGACATACATACATACATACTCTCGAAAAACATTACCCTCCTTCTGGGGCAGTCGGGTAATAAAAAACGAGAGTGCATTAACATAGCCTTCTCGTTCCTACCAATGCGATATCAATCTGCCTAGCCTTTTCTTAACTATATTGTGGTCGACTTCCATGATAATGGCTATAAGATGGCTTTAAGAGTAGGGGAAGATCAAAGAAACGATGGATGGACTGTGTGAAGGATGAAATGGCTAGAAAGGGGGTGACTACCGAGATGACGACTAATAGAGAAGTATGGAAAAAAGGGACATGTTGCGCGGACCACAAATAAATTGGGCTATGGGCAGGAGAATGATTATTGTCGGCTTCCAGTCTAACCCGTTGCAGCTGTACACCAGTATTTAAAAGCAAGACTATTAACCTTAAAAAAATGCCATGTATCTTTGATCCCCACAAAAACATTTAACACTTTTTAAAGTGCACCTTTGCTTCTTTCTACCTCACGTAAACAATTTACAAAATGGAACGGTTTACTTTTAATTTACTTGGGCAGTGAAGTTTACAAGCACAGCTAATAATTTCTCACCGTCTTAAATAATCGATCACACGACGCGAGCGTTAGTTCTCGACGTATGTGCTTTGGAAGCATGTGGAATAGGGATCCGTGGGGCTATGGTGCATTGCAAGTAAGAAAATACGATTATTGAATTTTTTTAAATTTAGCATTTGTAATAATATTTTTTTGCTAGCAATATAATAATTATTTACATAATATCATTATCATTTAAGTTAAAAACGTCCACTGCTAGTCATTATAGGCCTCCCCCAAGCACCGCCACTTATGTGCTTACACCGGTTCTGTGCTTCTCGCATCCAGCGGATTCCAGCGGCCTTCACCAGGTCATCGCTCCACCTTGTGGGGGAGCTACATCGCTACGTGTTCCGGTACGCGGTCAGCACTCTAGAACCTTTCGGCCCCATCGGCCATGTGTTCTGCGAGCAATGTGGCCTGCCCACTGCCACATAATTATAGCAATTTTTCGGGCTATGTCGGGCACCTTGGTTCTCCTACGGATCTATTCATGTCTGACATAATATTTATAAGCTATTAAATACAGACGCATTTAAAGACTTTTGAGTTGTGTTAAGAGTTCAAATACCTATATTTCAAGCTTGATAACTTTTAGGGCTCCCGCAGATATACAATTTTGTTGTTGGCCGACTAAATCGCATAGGTATAGCGACATATGCTAGCCCGCACATCTTGTCCAACTAAATCGGAATCTGTATCTTAGTAAGTTACAATAGTTGGTCAACTTACAATTGTATGTCTGCGGAATCTCTTAGTTTAAATGTAATTTTACTGTTTTGTTTAATTCAAAACGTGCAAAAATGGAAGGCCAGAAACGAATACATTCGCTGTAGGGCCAATTTAACCGACATAGCCCGAACGTCTGCCATGCGAGACAAAGCTGAAAATGTCCGTCAGACTCAACAGTGGCAACTACCAGAGAAGTGCCAGTACAATGAAGCTCTACGACTCCGCGGTCCTCATGTGTTTATACCCTAGCGCTCATACCCTTCAAACTGGAATACAGCAATGCTTCTTGGAGGCAGAAGTAGGTATGTTGGTAGTACTACAAAAAAAAAAAAAAGAGAACTTGTCAGTTTATAATAGAAACAAAAAAAAAATACAACCAAACAGAAAACGAACGATCACGAATAAACAAATTTTCTTTCGTTCTTCTAAAAAGTGGTTTCGTTAGTTCTACTTTTTGCCACGGGGATAGAGTGGCGCTATACGAATTTCGATGATACGGAACCTTCAAAATAAAACCGTGTTCCATACTTGAAGTTTATTGTTTTTAAAATTCATGGCACGCGGTGGGGCATGCCTACGGATAGATGGATGGTGTACATACACCGGATGGAGTTATACGTCCACACGGCCAATATATTAGAGGAAATGTTACGATAAACATAGAAGATACGCTGTTTTGACTTGACTTACGACTTTACATTATGTAATATAAACACTTATTTAGCCAACTTATATTAATTTAACACAATTAACTATTTACTCTAGGTACTAAATGCAATGACTAAATAACTATTCAAATAAATACAAAAAAACAAACGTCGAAGTATTCGTACGCATCGCTGTCATCCGGAAACGTACCCTGAAGACTGGCATTAAAATTACTTAGTAGTTGTAGTGTTAGTACAAATAATTGTAGGTATTCCTGAGGTCCATAGCTAGGTTTTAGGCTGCCTGTCCACTGGAGCGGAGAGGAGATGAGAGGAGCGGAGATGTGCCATTATTAACCAATCAAATCTAAACTCAGGGGCGGAGTCAAGATTCTATTGGTTAATATTGGCACATCTCCGCTCCTCTTTTCTCCTCTCCGCTCCAGTGGACAGGCAGCCTTAAAGTCAAAGTCAAAGTCAAAGCATTTATTTCAAATAGGCCTTTGAAGGCACTTTTGAACGTCAAAATTTACAAATTATAGTTATTATATATTATTGATTCTACCGCCCCTTCCAAAATGTAGTTTTCGTATGGAGAAGAATGGGCAAGAAACTCCACCGTTACTCTTTTAAAATGTTTTACAATATTTTGTATAAGTACATTATTTATATAATTATAATAATATGTGAAGACTATGCACCTAGAATAAAATTACTGTATATAGTAAGAATAATTTAAATTGGAGCAAACGACAGATAAATTAATTATGTGGTAGATACATGGTGTTCACATATTCACAAACATTGTAAAAATAGACGAATCTACTAAAAATTTACAATTAATAAGTCAGTGTGTGAGGAACTAATCACAGGATGTAAAATCAATGTCATATAATGAAAAATAAATACAATTAAGTAAGCAACCAGTTTGATTTTGTTTAGACTCTAAATTGTCCTATGGAGCAGGACCAGCATGTTTCCAAACATTCTTATCTTGGATATAATCCTCTAATCTGTAATATGCTTGTTTACAAATTGTACTTTTTACATGAGTTTTAAATTTTCTTTCATTTAATTGTAATATATCACAAGGTATTTTGTTGTAACATTTAACACAGTACCCCATAAAAGATGTATGTACTTTAGATAATCTGAAAAATGGTTGATCTAGTTTATCTTTATTTCTAGTATTAAAATTATGTCTATCACTTATTTTATTAAAAAGATGTAGATTTTTCCTTACATACATAATATTTTCATAAATGAATTGGCAAGGAACGGTCATAATATTAATCCTTTTAAATAGTTCCCTGAGAGATTCGCGACGACGGAGATCATAAATGGCTCTGACAGCTCTCTTTTGCAAAATAAAGATAGATTCAATGTCAGCAGCCCGACCCCACAGTAAAATGCCATACGACATAAGGTGACTTAATCCAAGGTGGTTCCAATTACGGTCACGAAATGACTGTACTTATATTCTTTGAAAACATCTGTGGAAAATATAGTTATTATAAATCTAAAGATTCTTGGTCCGCAGTAACCCATGCACTGCATTTGTTATATCGCATCACACAAGCGTTAAAAACGGCTGGTTGACACTTCTCATTGCCCAAAGGCTGGCTTTTACTTTGGCCAGAGGCTAAGCATTGCCATACAACGTGGTAATGCCGCCAGTCTCTTGGGTACATTTCCAGTCGATAGCGACGCGGACGAATTTTTCGACGCCATATTCTAGTTTGTGAATAGTTCGGATATAATTTTGCTATTTTTATTAATTAATTAGCTATAATAAATAACAACATATTTACATACATATTATTTTGGTTCTCAATAAAAACAAAGATAATAAATATAAGATAGGTAATAAAAATAAAAATAATTGGGTAAATTAAACAGATACAGTGCATTATCCTACTTTATACAAAAGGTTTAAAAATATAGATTACATACACTGAAACTGATTTCATGTAATTTAAAAGTGTCAACACCGTCGACAAGTAAAAACTCTCCCTATTTTTCCATTTTCACCCCTGCATCTTGCAGCACCTTTAACTCAGTAGTTAGGTGGATACCAGAGACTTTTCCAAGATTGTATGGGTATTGGATTTCAGTGGAATTCCTGTATTGATGGAATATTAAGATGCCTCTGTGTCCGAGTCGTGCCGTGACGGTACATTTCATAATGCACGTAGAAAATGGAGCAGAAGTTCCATTTTATTAAAAACTTTAAGTAAAATTGAAGATTTTTCAGCGTTGTGCATTTATTTTAAAAAGTGCTTGTTGTTAAAATTTCGGAACAGTAATTATTAAGCTTACTTTACATGTTATTTTTAAATTACGAATGAGTCATCAACTTTTGCTGATGCCAGTCCTTCCCCAAAAAAAAATATGTCTACTTCCTTAACTTTTTTTTTAAGTGAAAACTTCTTTATCGGTGTTATGCACTTTTTAGGATGGGTAAAAAATGTTAAACTTGCGTCAGGACACGTGAGCTGATCGAAAATTCGTAAGACGGAGGGAGAGTAGAAATGCACAACGTTAATGTTCAAGTTTCCACTTCTACCGGCACTCCCGGAGTGCAATCCGTTGTTTTTTTTTTTTTTTTAAATTATTTATTTCTAGTAGAGCACCCCAATTACGTAACTGACTTACAATCACAATCCTCTTCATTTCGATGGGATTCATAAATCCAACGCTTCATAATATTTGAAAAACTTCGTCTACTCGTCGACGCAATAGCGCAAATCAGCAAAATGATAGAATTAAATTGTGAATGTATTTTTATCGGATTTAATTACTTATAACGCTAAACGCTCACGTATTTTCGGATCCTAACAAATGTCTAAAACTTGGCCTACTTATATTTCTCCGTACTGTGTACATATTAACAAATTCCTACCTGGGGAACGGTCCATTCTGAGTGGCATAAAGCCTTTGATGGGCCATCGGACGCACTTTACATTGTTTTATAGCATTCAAAAATAGTCAGGTAGCGTTTTTGAACTATACGGTTTAATCCCATCTCGGCATCTTCCCATCTCGGCACCCATGAAAATCATGCCCATGAAAAATTCCCATATCGGCACCTTGTCATAAATCATTGTTCGGTACCTACGTAGTCATCCAAAGATGGATACACAGTATCTACTTAGTGAGTAAATCAACCTGATTATCTAGCCTAACCTAACTCAACAATGATTTATGACAGGGTGCCGAGTTGAAATTTTTCGTGGGCATGATTAATAAATTAATGGGTGCCGGAGATGCGACTAACCCAACTAAACTTTGGCCCGCTTGCACCACAAATAACTAAATGTATGTAAAGCTAAACACTTTCAAAATATCATTATGTATCTTTCGTCTTCAAATGGTTATCAGAAACGGAACGATATTAGCGCTAAACGAATTTGAAACGTGAGTTGACGGAGACAATAAAATATTATTGAAACTCCGTAAAATGGTAGACCAGTTCAAGTTCAAAGTATTACCATCGTTATGCGGCAGACTGTACCTAATTAATTTTAAATTCAATTCTACGATTTTGTGCTGATAATAATACGTAGGTATACTTAATTAACTTCCTTTTACAAAATCACATTACTACACAAACATTATTCTATTGTATTACGCTAATTGCGTAACATACTTGCAGTAGCAATGGGTTTCATTTTGACGGTTCAACGACATTCATTGCGTTATTTACGTTGTTGAGCACATACATTTTTCGAACATTTATGAAGCAATGGATTAGCAATATCCTTCAAAATCATTCAAATTGCGATTGAAAGTGCGATAAGCAATTAGGGTGCTGATACACACACGCCAGTATCAACGACATCATCATCATTTCAGCCGAAATGTAGTATTATCCCAGTGCATGAGCAAGAAAAATAAAATGTTTAGTTGTAACCAAGTTGGGAGCGAATTCACTACATTCATGCGATAAGGTGGCAAGGCAAGACACACATCTGTGTCCTCTGAGCTTAATCAGTCTAGAAAGTAGGGGGCGAGCTTATTACCATTAAACAAGCACAAATCCCGACTCCGGGCTGGTACGGAGATATTGTGGAAGTGCTAGAACATTCAATAACACTGCACGACCTCGGAATCGAACCTAAGCCATAAACATTATTTTGATAATTTTATATTTGACATTAAATTTTTTATGCGATTCTGAATTTTTGTATTTTTTTTTTTTTGTATTTTATTGTATTGTCGAATATTTAAATTTAATTAATCACAATTTTATTTTGGTTTTTAGAATTTCAAATAGTTTATAATTTAAATGTATGAGTGTAAAACTATGGACGTTATGTCTGAAATAAATAAACCATTATTTCGTTTATTCATTTAAATACTTATAAAATACATTTTTAAATATTTTTTATAAACATCATTAAAAATTTTTTTTTTTTTATTATTACTATTATAAAGTCTGTTTATTCTATCGAACATGAAATTATTTGTAGACCTTCCAATTTACGTAATAAATGGTATTTAAAATCCAGTTCGCACAAATAAATAGGTATTGCATATGAATGAATCAGCGTAAAAGAGATATTTCCTACATAACCGGTTAGCCACAGACGCAAAACAAGGAAAAATAAACAAGTTGGTTTGTCATTATGTGCAGACGGTCGACTTAGAACGCCGGCATCCATGTATACTTAAATTATACGAAAAATATGCATAACAACAACAGTTCTGTGATTATTAGTGATAAAAATAAACGTTTTTTTGGTAAGTTTGTGTTTTAAGTTTGATAGTTTTTTTTATAAAAACCTGTTTTCCAGTTTTTAAAATGGTATTATTTTAGTGATTGTGGTTTCTAAATTAAAAAGATGAAAGTATTAGTTTGTTGTGGCTTGTATGTGTAATGCAATATAATAATTGTAGCGCTATATGTGAGTGAAACATCTCGACAAAAGTGTATAATCTTAATAGTAGTCAATTATTTTTAATCTGTGGGTACTTATGTGAGGGCTGAGTGTGAGGGACATACTGAGGGATGAACTAATGTAGTACTATAGTACAGCGTTATCTATAATCAAGACGTGACGTCAAAAGTGCATTCAATAATACACTGTGCTTGTGTATGTGTGTTTCTATGTATGTAGTTATAAATGCAGTATGCAGTTTATAGCAATAGGGTCGCCTCCAATAAGCCCAGGTTCGCACGGGCGATTTCAGTGATGACCAAGATAAACTTACAAAGTGCAGATGCCAGCACATCAAGTTACTGCAATCTGTCAAATTACTTTAATAGATTTTCTACTTTATCACTAAAGAATAAGGTTCAATGTTGATTGGGAAAATTTGACAGATTGGAGTAGGTTGATGTGCTGGCGTCTGTACATTGAATTGAAAAGGTCAAATTGGTATTTGCCCGAATTTGAAATCGAAACCTCGTGCATTTTTCGTGATGGCCCAGCCATCATGAAAAATAAGTACATCTCGACCAATCTTATTTTTTAAACAGAAAAATACAAAACTTACATAGCGACGTAGTAATTAAACAATTTAATAATTAATAATAATTTACATTACAAGTTATTGATCAAAGTGATTTTTTTTTTTGTGAAATCTATTTACAACAAATGAAAAAAAAAGGGAATTTAATTCGAGGGACTAAGTTGGATCCCGAGAGCAACGAAGGATTCTAGAGTGGAATCACGAACGTAGCGAGGGATTCTAGATTAGAACAGATTTGTGTCTTAAATGAATGAAATTCAGGTCAAAGTGTCGTCTTGGGGGCACTATGAAAAAATACTTAGAAAAATTTCGCGACCAATTTCGAGGTAGCGCTAGCTGGCCGCTGCCGCGGCACCGCTCGCTTCGCACGCTCGGCTCGCGCGTAGTTGGTCACAGTTCTAACCTAACCTAATCCTAATCTAAACAAAAAAGATATGACTTTGAATAATAGTGTAAAAGATGGTTATGTTGAGAAAATATAGGAAAACAAATAAAAGTATAATAGATGTTTATTGCTACTGACATTATGAAGTTGAATGCTTCGGAATTATGAACATTAGAGACAGAGTAGTTAGGAATTGTGATTGTTAGGATGAAAAATGTTAGGAAGAACATTTTCGTATTTCCAATTATCGGAGTTGAAAATTTAGGTGAACTTTGGCGCACCCGGTCGTAAGCAATACTGCTGAGAATGAGGTCCTGGTTTCGATTCCCAGGTTTGGCAAAGTATTATTGGGTTTTTCCAACAGGAATTTCTTAGTAGCAGCTCGGAATCTATAATTGTGCCCGATTGATGGCAATAGGCTCGCCCTCTATTACATCGGACTTAAAAACATAAAAATGTGGGTGTAGGTACTATAGGTACACCTCTGCCCAACCCTTAGGGGAAACAAGGCTGTTATGTTATTTATATTTATCACATTTTCAGCGATAATTATCTACTATAATTGCTGCTTTAGAACGAAATGATTCTTGATTCAGTGTTTCATTTTCTTCACTGGAAGAACTCATTTTATTATAATTATGTTAAAAGATTTTCCGATTACATTAAAACAACCACGTTAGCAGATAGAAAAGAACCTAACTAAAATAGACGGGATATTTAAAAAAAAATTAATTGAATAGCTCTATGGAATAGCTCCATTTAGCCAGTCAATATAGGTAGGTACTTCCAGCACGTTTCATTTGTTTTTTGTACATAATTCGTATAATACTTGATACAAGTGAATAAAAACTTGCCATGCCATTATTCACTTGTGAGTAAAAGACAGTTTTATTCACTGTTATCGATGAATAAAATGCCCTTTTTCGAGTGACAATGGTAAAAAGTATTTTTTTTGTATTTATTGTTTACTAGCTGCACCGTGCCGTTTCACCCGCGTAAGTCTCAATCCCGTAAGAATATCGGGATAAAAAGTATCCTATGTCCTATTCCCGGCCATGGTCTACCCATGTGCCAAATTTCATTGAAATTCGTTCAGCCGTTTTAGCGTGAAAGCGTAAAAAACAAACTTACTTTCGCTTTATAATATTACTAGCTTCTGCCCGCGACTTCGTCCGCGTGGAATAGTTACTTTGGGCTAACTCTAACTTTGACCCGCGACTTCGTCCGCGTGGAATAGTTACTTTGGGCTAACTCTAACTTTGACCCGCGACTTCGTCCGCGTGGAATAGTTACTTTGGGCTAACTCTAACTTTGACCCGCGACTTCGTCCGCGTGGAATAGTTACTTTGGGCTAACTCTAACTTTGACCCGCGACTTCGTCCGCGTGGAATAGTTACTTTGGGCTAACTCTAACTTTGACCCGCGACTTCGTTAAAAAACCTCCCCTTGTAACATTCTTCATTGGTGCTCCGCTCCTATTGGTCTTAGCTTGATGATTATGAGAGAAGAATTAAGAAAGAATTTTTCAAATCGGACCAGGAGTTCCTGAGATTAGCGAGTTTAAGCAAACAAACAAAAAAACTCTTCAGCTTTATTTAAATAAAAAAAAAACAACGGGTTGCACTCCGAGAGTGCCGACAGAAGTGAAAACTTGAAAATTAACGTTGTGCATTTTTTTATATTTTGGAATGGTTATAATTTCGCACGAATTGCTTTATTTATCAGTATAAAAGTACTATTATAATTTGGTTATGTGGTTAAATACAATATTCATTAGTAGTAGTAGTATATTTATTTATTTTCAAAATATTATAGTCTAACAAAAATGAACAATTTTGTAAGCGCGGTGAGCAATTAAAGAGTGGATTGTATTTTGGGCAATGGTTTAATACCGTATTGAATTACAAGTTATAAACTTTCCCGGACAAACAGTATTAAATTAACTAAGAAAGGAATGTCCGTGGTGGAGTCCGTGGAAGCGAGTGATCGTCGTGCCGAGCCGTGTCGCGGCGTCGCGCCGCACCTCAGCTGTACTGATGACGCGCTGATCACGATGCCTGCGCGTGCCGAGCGCGTGCAAGGTGTGGTGTTGGGTTCGGTTCCCAACAATTTATGTAAACACTTTTCATAAAGTATGTTTTGACTGCTTTTTTTTACCCATCAATCAATATGTGTAAAATTTCTTACCTCGCAATCTTTACGTAATGTTAAAGACTATTTATTTTGATATTTACTTTGTCGGTTGCTAGGCAACTGATCTTACGGTCACGTCCTGACGCGAGTTTAACATTTTTTACCCATCCCAAAAAAATTACACAACGCTGCTAAAGAAGTTTTCACTTCAAAAAAGTATAGATTAGGATTATTAGGAAGGATTACGATAATAGTTAGGTTTTAATCATTAAATTAAAGAACAGAACCATTCGTACAATGTGACGCTTATTTCTCAAGAAAGATTTATTCTTCGTTCGTCCTGAAGTTTTGTCCCACATTCCAAAAAATTCTTAGTTTGTCCCACATCACTATTGAAGTTGTGTTTCGTCCCAAACTACAAGTACTTTAAAAGTATAGTCAACAAAAAAAAAAAACATTTTTGAAATATAATTCAATAATAAAACAATTGTAAACATTTAGGTATAAATCATCTTTATTATCAAGTATCACAATCAAAATCACAGAAATGGTATAATAATCATCTTATAATTACTACAGTTTAAATTTACAGCACAGTCAGATATGTAATAAACAATACTTAAAAAATAAAAATAAGAATAAAAAATTTAAGATATGATCATTTTAATTACCGAAAAAAATTTCAACTAACAATTAAATGAGAATGTCAAAACAAAAGGTTTAAAAATATATTTTTTTTTATAATTTTTAAAATTTCAAAAACTACATGCACAATTTAAAATTAATCAAAATCACAGAAATGGTATAATAATCATCTTATAATTACTACAGTTTAAATTTACAGAACAGTCAGATATGTAATAAACAATACTTAAAAAATAAAAATAAGAATAAAAAATTTAAGATATGATCATTTTAATTACCGAAAAAAATTCCAACTAACAATTAAATGAGAATGTCAAAACAAAAGGTTTAAAAATATTTTTTTTTTTATAATTTTTAAAATTTCAAAAACTACATGCACAATTTAAAATTAAATCAACAATAAGTAATAACGAAAAAACGAAAAATTTGAGATTAATACAATAATTACAACTTAGATAAAAAAAGCGCCGGGTTCATATTTACCCGCGTGGCCGTCGAGCTGACTACGGGTCAGGCACGACCATCTGCCGACCTACACCGTTCCTGGCGTCTGCAGCGTGGCACACCCGCTGGGGTCATCGTCGCGCCAGGCTGAGCCAGGAGAGTACTGCGCTACTCCCAAGGGAGTTGAAAGAATCTTGTGACCATAGACCTACCTACCCCATTTATTAATATACTTTTATGCTGACAAGGTTACGTGGTCTTATTTCTACCCCACGTAAACCCACTCCGTCACAAAACAAAGGACGCAATAAAAAAAGGGTGGACATTTTTTACCTGCTCTTCTAAACAGATTCCAGAGACGTCAGCTGTTTACGTATAACTTAACTGAGAGTGGTTAAAGAGTGTTATTATAAAATAATACGAGTAAATTTTCTCTCGCGGAGAAGACAGAGAGGAGCGGTTGTTTTAAATAGTTGATTGATATTAAATATTTAATAATACGTAACCCTTTTTGCCGATTGTACAAAAAAGTAAGTTTGGCTTATACAAAAGTGGGACAAAACTTCAGGACGAACGAAGAATAAATCTCAAGAAATCTTTTCCAGCATACCTAATAAAGGAAAGTAGGGAAAAGAGATGTAGACAGACACCGTGTGTAAGAGCAGAAGAGAAAATAAAATACATAAAATAAAAAAATACACTAGTTATTAATAATTTATATATGTCACGCATTACCGCAAGTCACAAGTCCATTGATAAGTTACAATATTTATGCAACATTTTGTACGGGTATTATATTACTCGTATAACTGGCATGTAATAAACAGTTTGAATGAGACTAAAATGAAAACAAAAGAGCGACGCACATTACCTACTTGGATAGCAGCTTGTTCAGTTGCCTGTACGTTGCCAGGGGCCACGGTATCCCTTTGGACTTTCCCACAACCAACTGAGGGCCTAGACTTTCAACAGGATTTAGAAAGTTTTACGGTATCTTATTTATAAAGAACAATGAGCAAAACGTCCCCACCTTTGTAGCACTTTAAAACCTATGTTAATTGAAAGGCTATAGCCATCTCATCATTTTATTGTATCACACCGACACTGAAATGTCCATCCGAAAAAAATTATATCGACTTGAAAAACCGGAATCAGTCACAAGTATGGGAAGTCAACAATCTACCTGTACAATGTCGCCCATGCGCATGTGACCGCCCGTAATTTTCTGAATATTCATGAAAAAATATCGAAAATAAACTTCAAAAGGTTTTTTAATTTTTTAAAGATTTGCTTTCTGTTTTTTGACACATCTCCGAAGTTTATGGGTCGATTTGGATTCTGTTTATTATTTCCAAAAATTTTAACAGGTTAATTAAAAATTTTACAAAAAATTATCGACTACGAAAAAAAAAACGGAATTGAAGTCATTTTTTCGGTAAAAAATTGTGTATTTATTTTAAAAAAACTAGTGAAAAATGTTATAGATAGACCCCCCCCCCCCCTTTTGAAGTTTATTTTCGATATTTTTTCATGAATATTCAGAAAATTACGGGCGGTCACATGCGCATGGGCGACATTGTATATAGCAGCACGACCCCGACACGGCAAATACCTTGTCATTCAAGTTAGGATTTTAAGTCAAATACATTAAAGTCTATTTTACGATGGCTATACAGAATAGTGGACGGCTCGCAGGCAGTGAGCGGCCCACGAGCCGTCACACGTCGGGCCGACAGCACGCTTCAAGCGAGGAGCCCGCTCCCCGAGGGCGCCTGGCCGTCCGCATGGTTACACCTCGCCGTCCGCGCGGTGACGCCTCGCGGCCGCACGATGACGCCTTGCTTGTGAATAAACAACAAGCTGTTACCTCACCGGTGGCGTGCCGGCAGCGAAGGGTCGCCTTGCTGGCGGCGCGTTGACGACTAGCGGTCGCCTTGCTTACGGCGCGCTGGCGACTAGCAGTCGTCTGGCTTACGGCGCGTTGACAACTAGATTTTTCGAGGCGGTGCCGAGGCGCTACCGTGCTGGAGCGGTGCTGTTATAATGGGCGATGACCTTTAGACTCAGTTGCTGATATGAGGGTGCCACTGCTCCAGCAGTGGTAATGTGTATAGGCTGTGACATAGTTGGAATACTCATCTTCAATTATTTTTTGCCATATTTTTATTTAATTGTTATTAAATAAAAATATGTCAAAACATAGAACAAAGAACTTTAACGGCAACATAATAAATGTGACCGATTCCGGTTTCTTCACGTCGGTATAGTTTTTTTTTCGGATGGACATTTCCGTGTCGGTGTCATACAATAAAATGATGAGATGGCTATGGCCCTTCAATTAACATAGGTTTTAAAGTGCTACAAGGATGGGGACAGTGTCCATACATTTTTGAGCATTGTTCTTTTTACTTATTTTATTAAGTAGAACTGGGCTGGCCACATCTGTCGCGTGTCGGAGCAGTAATACGCAAAAATCGCCACTCAGTGATTTTTGGATCCCAAATAGCAGGAAACGAATACGCGGCAGGCCCAGAAAAAAATGGCGGGATTAGCTGAACTCCTTGTTATAGAAGTGGCCCATAATCACAGTAGACCGGGAAAATAAGATGGGGAGGCCTTTGCTTTACGGTGGGACAACACAGGGATATAATAATATTTTATGAACTAGCTTATGTCAGCCCCATATTTTTTTTTACTTTTTCATCATTGTTATCGCTGATAGGATGCCATTTTCTCTAGGCCCTCTGGTGAAGATCCTAGGAATCCGCAAGGACCGATGCTTGTAAGAGGCATTTGTCCAGCTATGGACGTCTTTCTCTTGAATGATGATTTTGATAATTTGAAATTAGCCCACTACTCAGCCAAAGATGAGGGGTGCAGAGTGCAGCCGCTTTTGCAGCCAAATGTCAGCGGCACCGATATGCAGCGTGCAGCGCTGCATCGACCCAGGAGTATAAGCCTCTTCGATACGGTGGAGTAAGTACCTTATTCGTATTCTCACCCCTTGGCCAAGAGGAACTACGGATGAAAACAGGTGACCTGCGCGCGTGTTGCTTTGCGTAAGTCGCATCGCGACGTGTCGAGCGCGTGTTTGCGTGTCGATGGAAACCTAAGGTCAGAACCATGACATAGGGCGGTGCGTCTTGCGGTGTGTCTTGCAGTGCGGGGCGACGCTCGGATATTCCCCCGCCGCCGCCGCTGTCCTCTCCGCGCGGCAACTCATGGCACGATCTAAATAACTTCTAACATTTGTACTCGCCGCGGTCGCAGACGCAAAACGCGAGAGCGGTGATGTCGTGGCCAAGAAATAAATGGTGGCCCAGAATTCGAACACGAGTTGGACGCCATCAGTAGAGTCCATCAGTTCCAAGATCCTTACACATGAAAAAAATGTTTTACTAAATATAGAGTGACCAAAACACTCTTTTATTGAAATTATTATTCTTCGGCATTCGGCAAAACTCTTTCATAGTGCGGGTAGGGGAGTTGTCAAACGCAAGGCTATATAAGGATATGGGGAGAAATGGTGATAAAAAACGGTAAATAGGGAGAAAGAAAGTGTGGAATTAAATTAAAATGAAGAAATCTACACCAGTTACTGAACGTCTACTTGAACCTGCCATAAGAAATGACTGTATCTTCAAAACTTTAATTAACAATCATCTAAATTCCAGAGATCGCCAGCCCATTCTAAAACTGACAACTTCTGGATCTGGACTGGATGATGATGACCCATCAGAATCCTTGCATTCCGACGACAAGCTGATGGCCTCCGCACTAACCCTTCCCAAGTTCGGCTCAGCCAGCCGAAGGTTCACGAGATTAAACACGTTGTTACTAGAAGCAGTCAAGCATCGGGATGTAAATGAAATTGAGAGGTAAAGAAATCTATTCTATGCATGTACTTATACCCACACTGACCCAAACATTATTCAAATCACAGATCACAGAGACGTCTCGGCGGATGCAGCTAGAGGCGGCATTATTAAAACTTTGCATACGAATTAAGCGTATCCGGTTTTACTCGCACTACGACACAAATGACGTTCGAGTATATAAACTGACGGCTATAAAGGCGAAACATGACAGGAGTTGTGCGCTTAACGCACTTTCGGTGCCACTTATTTTCTTAATACTACCGCTTCCAGACACTGCCTCCGCGAAAATTCTGTGCTCTATTATTTAAATAATAGTCAGTTTTACCTGATAATGTAATGGTCCTGGCTACCCTAGGGTAGCCAGTAACTTTACCATACAGATAACTAGGCGAATTCTTCCCGAAAGGACAGGTAAAGGTACTTCCGCATAATTTTGCCAGTCTTTTTTGGCTTAACTCCCATAATACAACTCCAGATATCAGGGTACTGTCGAAAAAAATCTTAATGGTAAAATCCAATAAAAACACTGCCTACTTTGGATATCTTACTCGTATTCAGAAATGACCACCTCGTAAGATGAGACAATGACTTCAAACAAACCCTAAATCTTATTAATAAAATGTAATTGGTTTTTCCAGACTGATCAAGGCTGGAGCTAACCCCAACGCGACCTGTGGCATAGACTGTGTATCGGTCTGCCATCTAGCTGCAATGAGGAATGACGATGCCCTCACTACACTCCTCAATGCCGGGGCAGAAAGACAGAGGTTAGACAGACTTGGCCGGACTCCGCTACACTTAGCCGCGTGGGCAGGGAATGTGAGGCAGATTGCTGTTTTACTTGGATTTTCTGAAGGTTCGTTAGCATTATTTGTGTGAAGAACTAATAAATCTTGATACCTCTTCATTTTGGCATAGACCATGGCCACAAGGTTCTTTGTATCATTAAGCAGAGTATCTACATATTTGAGCAGCCTTAATTTGACACCAACTGAGGCTGCATCTAATAATTTATACGAAACTTACCAAACGTTCTGACTATGTCTCTTTCGATTGCAATAAAAGTTCTACGAAATATGGCTCATCCAGAAACGACGATTGCCTCATTGAGTGGTGTGCCTCAAGTTGAAGCAACGTCTCCTAAACAGCCTCGGGCTGAGGCGTCGCTCCGATCCGTGGTGGTTGTCACTAGTGCATACGAAGCTTTAGAACTAGACAAGACCAATCAACAGCATAAAAATATATAATCATGACCAATATTTAATAACATGTTACAGATTTGCAGAACAGACTGGAGGCAGAAGACATGACAGTTGCCACGGAGGAGGAAGTGAAGAGGCTGAGCCACGACGTCAAGGAGCTGGTCAATACGAAGTGTGACTTTGGCGCGAGCAAGGCAAAGCTGCCGACCTATTGGAAAGATAATGCAGTGGACCATAACTGCAAGGAGTTCGAAAAAAGCGTATGTGTTTTGTTTTTCTATGATTATACGAGTAATATTGAAGCAAGCCCATAACTGGCGAAATGTGGGTGTACATAGGTACCTACACCCTTTTTTTTTTTTTTCTCGGGTTATAAATCCTCATGGATGTCCTCCGCGAGGGCGAAGGGGTTTGTCAGACTCTTACTGACTAAAACCACCCCGGTGTTCCCTCGCACACTGGTATCGGGGGGCTGCGGGCGCAATTGCGACTTCCGCTGCCCCGGACTGGTGACGGCCCGCACTCTGCGGGCCCCGTCCCGTAGGGGGAGTGAGGTGTTGAAACTGTTACGTCTTAGAGTAGCGCGCGTGGAACACTACGCGCCGCCATCTCGGGTCCTGTGTGATGGGGGGCGACGGATGTCAGGTACCTACACCCTTACCCAACCCTTCGGGGAAACAAGGTGTGTTATGTTATTCGTGTAAAAAAAATAAGTTGGTGAACATAAAATTACAGATCTTATCAATTATCAGAACAATTTTACTTCCACCAAAAAACTAACACCACGGTAGAGACAAAAAAATATTAGATAGCCCAGCTAAACATCCGATTGGCCCACAGTGTGGGCTATTCTCGTACTAGTGCAGCGTCCAGCAAGGATCTGTTGGCGCTTGAATGACAATATTTACAAGGGCGGGTTGTGGGTGAATATTAAAAAAATCGTATCGTTTGATTGTATTATAAATAATACAAGATGGCGACGCGGCTAGACATGCGCCAAATGAGCCTTGTACAGCTTAAATAGAAATAGAAAATATCATGTATTTGCTTATAATGTAAGTATACAGATAAGGTCGAATTTTTGAGAAATGAATGAAGGATTTTTTTTTCTGTTCCAGCTGCCGATATTCCAACTGGGTTGGTCAGCTTTGCACGCGGCGAGCGCACGTGGTCAGTCTCGTTGCGCGCGCCTCTTGATCGCTGCAGGCGCAGAGCAGTGTGCGCGCGATCGCGTCGGTAGAACGCCCCTTGACATCGCCGGGTCAGCGTACTATGTTGATCAGAATATAAATCCACAGAAGTATGTTACTATGCGTTTTAACTTAACTGAAATTCACCACGTATCTTCACAACTCATGAACTTTATGGACGCAGTATCTTTTATGTTGTGGTATGAAAAAGTAAGCTTACTGGTCTGCAGCGATATATTGTTCATCAAAACGACAATTCCAAGTATAACACCCCTACATTTAGCCCATTCTTTTGCATTTGACACTGTAGTTCACAACAATTTTCCCAGAAAACATGATTATAATATTATATGTGTTTACAAATATCGATTCTTTAACGAAGTCACTAAACATAATGCCTGCATTTTATTTCACTTAAAAGGTTATTGCACATTAGGGTGGGCTGCCCCGTATCGTAACGCATTACAAAAATCCGATGTATCAATGGGAACACCCAAATACTCTGAAATATTTTATTCCGAATTTCGTTGTTCCGATTTTCAAAAGTCCGAATTTCATAATCCCTAAGAATTATAATGTCTATTATAAAAAATCACGAAATTCATTTTACCGAAAGCCGTAAATACGATTTGTTTGGTTTCCGATTTTCATACGTTCGAAGAATCAAATGCTCGATGGGTTCTCGGTCCGAAAAACGACATTCTGATTTTCAATACTTCGAATAAACTACTAAAATTTGGATTCTGATTCTGATTCAATTAGTTACGCATTATAAATTCAAAATCTATGAGTTTTTAATTTAAAAACGTCTACTTTGGTCCCCTCTATTGTTGGTGAATCATTTGGGTTAGGTTAGATCAGTGACCATTAACGCGCGAAGGCGAGCGACCGCAGGGAGCGTGCCGCGGCAGCGGCCGCCGAGTGCCAGATTCCCTCTATTGTTGGTGAATCATTTTGGTAAGGTTAGGTTAGATCAGTGACCATTAACGCGCGAAGGCGAGGGACCGCAGGGAGCGTGCCGCGGCAGCGGCCGCCGAGTGCCAGATTCCCTCTATTTTTGGTGAATCATTTAGGTTAGGTTAGATCAGTGACCATTAACGATCGAAGGCGAGCGACCATAAAGAGCGTGACGCGGTAGCGGCCGCCGAGCGCCATATCCCCTCTATTGTTGGTGAATCATTTGGGTTAGGTTAGTTTAGTTAATTTGAGTTTCATTAATTGCATTGTAATCTAAATTTAAATTATGTAATTATTATTATTATTTTATGTTATTACCAATTACTAAATGTGTTGGTACTGCATGCTATAAGTATAGCCAAGATTTATAAAATCTGAATATTTGCACGGCTGAAATGCCGAATATAGTGAAACCCATAGATTTTAAGAACTTGTAATACCTATATTCTTGCAAATAAATATTTCATTCATTCATTCATTCATTCATAGGTTAGGTTAGATTAGTGACCATTAACGCGCGAAAGCGAGCGACCGCAGGGAGCGTGCCGCGGCAGCGGCCGCCGAGCGCCAGATCCCCTCTATTGTTGGTGAATCATTTGGGTTAGGTTAGGTTAGATTATTGACCCTAACGCGCGAAGGCGAGAGACCGCAGGGAGCGTGCCGCGGCAGCGGCCGCCGAGTGCCAGATCCCCTTGATTATTGGTGGATCATTTGGATTAGGTTAGGTTAAATCAGTGACCATTAACGCGCGAAGGCGAGCGACCGTAGGGAGCGTGCCGCGGTAGCGGCCGCCTAGCTCCAGTTTCCCTCTATTGTTGGTGAATCATTTGGGTTAGGTTAGGTTAGATTAGTGACCATTAACGCACGAAGGCGAGCGACCGCAGGGAGCCTGCCGCGGTAGCGGCCGCCGAGCGCCAGATCCCCTCTATTGTTGGTGAATCATTTGGGTTAGGTTATGTTAGTTTAGTGACCATTATCGCGCCGAGCTCCAGATCCCCTTTATTGTTGGTGAATCATATGGGTTAGGTTGGAACTGTGACCAGTGTGTTTTGTTGTCTTGCTTTTCAGTTTTACAAGGCCTTTTTATTTCGGAATTCTAATTAATCCGTACTTTAATAATCGGAATTCGTATTTTTGATGTTACGAATTATCATTAATTCGGACTTTTTGTTATTCGATCGATATTGAAACTCGGTATTTTGAGAATAGTAATTATAAACGTTAGGAATATTGAAATTTTGGAATTATAAAAATAGGATTAATGATAAATCGGAGTTGTTATATTAGGGATTTTGAATCATTCGGAATTCTGATAAATAATCGGTATTTTGAAATTCGTATTTGTGACTTTCGGAATAAAGTTTTTCGTATTTATGTAGTGTACCCGTATCAAATGTGTGCAGTATTATTGGACACAGTTAAAATTCTAATTCGTAATTCGAATCTGTCTGAAACAATTATTGCGTTGCGGCTCGGCGGGTCTCCTAATGTGCTTTAAGTCGTTTTTGCAAAGCTATAATGTGCGGCTAATATGTGCGCTTAGCTTTAATCAACACAATTGTAACAATTTCATGAAAATATTACCCGATTATAGTTTCGCAGATTTAGTCAACATGCTCATCAGTTCAAACTGCCAGAACTTCAGAATCAAGAACAGGAAGACAGTTGACACTCCTCTTCACACCGCAGTAGAACTAGGCAGTTTGGAGGCCGTCATGGTGCTAGTGGCCAACAAGGTGCCTGTCAATTGGTTGAACCGCGCAGGACAAACACCACTGCATATATGTGTTAAGAAGAAACTTAAGGAACATTTGCAGGTGAGAATCAGAACCACGGCGGGAAGTGAGGCATATAGTTGCTGACTGTGACTGTAACACAGATATATATCTAACTAGATAACGCAAGTCTTTCCATCTGTATGAAAACCAAGCGTACCACTTTTTCACACACAATATAAAAACATAAATGATAGAAAACATTTCCAATGCCTCGTCCAACTTTTTCTATACAGTCTTTACAGCTCAATATGGCATAAAAAGCCATTTTTCTTGTTTTCGGTGGATACCCGGTGCCGATAATCCTAAATGAAAAACTCAGATTACGATCATTGATAGTAATTTTACTCCGTTTTTTGACAGGCAAAGTACATACAATCGCGTCATCCTTACATATTATAAAACAAAGTCGCCCGCCGCGTCTGTCTGTCTGTCTGTCTGTCTGTCTGTCTGTCTGAACGCGATAAACTCAAAAACTGCCGAACGGATTTTCAAACGGTTTTCACCATTGGACGGAGTGATTCATGTGGAAGGTTTTAGTGTATAATTCATTAAGGTTTTGTGTAAATTGGCTGAAATTTGACGATTATTGTTGAAGATGTCGGAAAAAATCATGCCGACTGGGAGCTTTACTGGCGTGCGCTGCGTAAGTCGTGAGAGATAAATCAAATTTATGTTCTAGAGTATTGTATATCTTAAAAATTGCAACAAAAAAGTCCGCGATGGCATATGTCTATCTTTTAAGGGTGACCCACAATAACCATTTTTATCTTTCAAAATTGTATAAAATTTTCATTGTTATTTCCGAAGCTATTTTGACCGGTATCTTATTAATCCTTATCCAATTAAATAGGTTATTTAAATTGGGCATTCAATTTCGATTAAAATATGCCTTTACATCACATCATTTAAATGAATAGTTTAAGAGATATCACAGTTTCAAAATTACGCGTAACAAAATAATTATGGTTGACCACTGCGTCCGCTGAAAGTTAGTCAATGATCTTTTCCTTGGCTATTAGGTATGTATTCCTGGTAGAACGTTCCCGTGGGATATTTTGCGACATCCACGCGGGCGAAGCCGCGGGTAAAAGCTAGTCTATTTATATTTATATCTGTGGACTATAAGCATTTGATGATATCATCATCATCATTGGCCGCCTTGTTCCACCCACTGGTGAGTATAGGCTTCCTCTTTTTTGAGCCATGCTTTCTTGCCATGGTCTGTGCGAGTCTCAACCAGGTTTTCCCCGCGATCATCCGTAGGTCGTCCATCCACCTGGCTCATGGTCTGCCACCGCTCCTTTTACCGATTTTCAGCAACCATTTCGTTAGAACTCTGCTCCACCTGCCATCACCACGTCTAGCCAAGTGTTTTGCCCATCTGTATTTCGGATTTGATGATATTTTTAATGCACTAAAATAACCTCCTCGATTGGAATCCATGCGGCGCACTCTGAATAATCAGCTCTAGTAACACTTTGCTGAGTATAACGGTACCGTACTGTTATTCTAATGAAGCTAATACCGTTAAGAAAAAAGTAAAAGCGTCTGATAAATGCTTTAATAATGCCATTAATAAGAGATAAGATCAAACAAACCATCATCTTCCTGCCCTTGTCCCATGTTACTTGGGGTCGGCGCAACCCGTTTTCCTTTTCCACTCTTCCCTGTCAACCGGCATGCTATCAATCACTCCCTTCTCTTTCATAAGATCAAACAAACCGTTACCGTTTATTTACTATTCGCTACGATGACATTCGCAATCTCCAACAAAAACGTTTGAGTTAAGCACCTATCCCATCAATGGTGATTAACGAAGAAGGGGGAGAGCTAACAACTAAAAACAAGTTAGCGAGCAATGAGCAGCTAGTGCACGACGCCGACGAACGATTGCTTGTTGGTATGCGAATGTACCAAGCGTGAGCCTTTCAGCTAGTGTTCTGCCCGCCAAGAGAGTGATGCTGAGCGAGTAATATCTTTGATGAATCAGTGATTAACTATTCATATTCATATATGTATCTCATTGACTTACACGGGACCTTATCTTTTGAACGATTCTAGATTCTTGAGTAACAAAATCGTTGAATCGCTTCTTCGTCGGCGGTGGGACTGGTGCCTTAAATAATAATACCATAATATTTATCAAATCTCACACCGTTTCCCTGTGACTTTATATAGCATTGTTTGAATATAACGTAACCAGTTATTATCTTTCCAGATATTAGCAACTCACGGAGTCAGCAATGTAGATATTCCAGATGTTATAGATGTTAAAGACAAGAATGGGCATACTGTACTCCATGAAGCCATCCTAGAGGAATGGGGAGCAGGAGTTAGCGTCGCGATAGAAGCAGGAGCCAGCATCACAGCAAGAGTTTGTAATTTACTAAATCATAATGCTAACTTAAATTAAGACATTAGATTCCGACATACACTGTCGGAATTTGATGTCTTAATTTAATGTCCCTTCATATTATAAATATCATCGCTAACTATAAGTTCCTATCTCCTGTTGATAATAGGGTCGTTATTAAAGAGTCTACCAAAAATATTACATAATATTTCAGGATAACAAATTTGAGACATCAATCCACTTTGCAGCAATGAAGGGTAACGTGGAAATACTAAATGAAATACTGAATGTCGCAAAACAAAAAGACGTCATCGATGCTACTAACAGTCAAAGAGAAACAGCTTTGTTCAAAGCAGTTATCCACGGACACCTAGAATGCGTCAAAAAACTCCTTAAAGAAGGAGCTTCAATAACAAAAACACTGACAAATCAAGTCAACATCTTTCATATAGCTTCCCAAAAAGGTAATCTGGAAGTACTCACAGCATTATTAGATCATGACTATACAATAACTAGGAGAATGATTAATTACCTTACAGCTGATGACAATAAAGGTTATGGTCCTATACATTTTGCTGTAGAGAACAATTATCCCAAATGTGTCAAGATACTTTTAACCAAAAACACTTACAGGAGTCTCAGGACTTCTCACGGAATTCAGAAAGGTTCGACGCCCTTGCACATAGCTGCAATACACAATAATGTGGAAATTGCAAAAATTATCATGTTTAATAATGAAGACACTGTACATATTATAAATGATATGGGCTGGACTCCTCTTCACACAGCCAGTCACTATGGAAGTAGAGATATGATCATACTACTTCTCAAAGAAGGGGCAGATATATCTGTCATAACAAACGGTCCTAATAAAAGTAGGAATACTGCAGTAGATATGATTATGAACAACTTGTCAAAGCCTACAGAATTTATGGAAGATATCTTTGATACATGCATTTCTACCAACGATTCAAATTTACAAGATCCAAAGTGTGAAGTCACAGTGAACTATAAAATGTTAGTACCTAAAGCTGAAGAGAAGGTACAAATGAAGGTCATAGATGCGCTTCTGAAGACAGGAGATAGGTATGGACAGAGGCGCCTACTGGTACACCCATTACTAGAAAGTTTTCTGTACTTAAAGTGGAAAGCTCTTTTGCCTTTCTTCTATACGATGTTAGCTTTTAATGCTTTCTTTGTGCTATCGTTGACAACGTTTATCATATCAGTATTTTTTTACAAAGATACTAAGGATCCTTCACCACTGATTCTAAATTCTACTGGGTGGGCAGTAGTCTTGTATATTACTATTATCTTGATAGTTGCTCAGGTGAGTCTTTAATGAGCATACAATCAGCAGAAGATTCATATCTTCTATTGTTTTGATAAATACATTTTTGTTACAACCCTCTTTTTGCATGTATGTATTTAATTAAACAAGTTTTTAATTAAAACTGTGTTGTCTAACTTCCTCACCTCATTTAGTTTGACAACACTTCACATGATTCTCAATATTTTATCTCGGCCTGATAAAAAAAGCAGTTAACTATACCGATAATTTATGTTTCAGGAAGTCCTCTACATGAACATTAGCAACGGATACTTCCTTCAGTTAGAAACTTGGGTAAAATTCAGTTCCGTATGTTTGGCTGTGATTCTACCTTATGCCACGGAGACGATCCTGACCGAAGTGGACTGGCCCAGACACGTGGCCACGGGGGCTCTGCTTCTGTCCTGGCTGGAGATGATGTTTCTACTGTCCCGGTTCCCCAACTGGGGATACTACGTGCTGATGTTTGGGAAGGTGTCCACAAACGTCATCAAGGTGATCTTTTTATAACTGTTTGTAATAGATTTATAACATTACACTATCAACCTCAGAATTATTCACGTTGTTGGTAACAAGCACCTGTTTTAGAAACGGATTAATTGTAATAAATTAATTAAGTACCTATTCTTCTTTTCAGATTCTTTTAACTTTCGCATTCCTGGTGATAGGATTTGCCCTCAGCTTCATGATACAGTTTCACTCACAAATGCCTTTCGAGACTCCCTGGGCTGCCCTCGTCAAGACCATAGTTATGATGACTTCAGAGTTCGATTATGAAGACCTAGTCAAACCAAAAGACTCCAAAGAATTCGTTACTTCATTGCTCGTAATTCGTGTCATATTTTTAATATTTCTAATACTAGCATCCATAGTTCTCATGAATCTAATGGTGGGTGTAGCTGTCAATGATCTGCATAATTTACAAGTTTTAGGAAATGTCAGAAGACTATGCAAACAAGTCGAGTTTTTAGGATCTCTAGAACATCTAGTCTACAATAAACTATTTAAGAAAATTTTGCCGAATTGGCTAGAAGATATGTTAACAAATAGGAAGAAAATTTTAAATGTCTTCGTCCTTAGTCCGAGTGAACCAAAATCTAAATGTTACAGATCTCTACCATCCCATATAAGAGAGGCTATTTTTGAGAAAGCTCAATTCCGAAAGAAACAAATGGATGATGAATTAGGATCACAAAATTATAAAAAAAAGTTGGATGCAATATACAAAGCTACAGTTAAAATAAAACAAGATAAGTTAGCAATGAAGAATTTGAAAGCTGGCATATTAAAAAGTAATGCAAACAATAAAGACGTTGAAAAACATCTGACGGAACTAGACGCCGCGCTTGTGGATATCAAAAACCAAACTAAAGCATCTATAAACCAAATCCAATCATCTATAGATGACCTAAGTTTTAAAATGGACCTGATTTTGAGCAAATTAGATAGTAAAAGTAAAAAATAGTAATAGCGACTACTATGAGTACCTAGTATTAGTTAGTAATATTGCAATGTAATAAATTATCCTTTTTAACCAGCGATTGCTTAGAAGAAAACTACTACCTGAAACGACAATAAATACATATTATAGTGAAAACCGTTGAGCGCTGCATATGCTGTTTGCATATGCAGCGCTTCTAGTAGGCGATTTTTTGACGGGTTATTGACATATTTATACAAAGAATTCCGTTTGATACTGAATATTTACTGAAGTCTATCTATGGATTGTGTGTTAGAAGTATCGTTTATTTATTTTTAAGAAACCTATTATAGTTGGATTAGTGGAATAACCCTTGTTTATGTTAAGATGATAAGATTGTGTAAGATCATATTTTTATGTGTAGTTAGGTATTATGTATTACAATTTTTTAAACTGTTTTAGAATAACGCAATAAACAAAAGAATTTTCTATAACATCATCTTGTCTTATTAACCTTTGTCTAGGTACCAAGACTTGCTGGGTTTTTTTTTGGTACTTTAAAAAAAAAATATACTTAGATAGATTGATTTATCGCCCCCGAAACCCCCTGCATACAAAATTTCATGAAATCGTTGGAGCTGTTTCCGATATTCAGATTATTTACTCGTAGATACTCGTATATACAAGAATTGCTCGTTTAGAGTTATTAGATTTCGTATTACTTGTTTGTTTTAGTTACAATATCAGTATGAATCACTTTATTAGTGTTCAAATGGTTTAAATAAGGAAAATTATTTAAATACCTATATTGTATAACAATAGAATTATAATTATTAACTTACGAGAGAATCAGTATTTGCGTGCTTTGAAAGCATTGTGCACGAATTGTGACCATGTTGAGGCCCAAACAAAATAATAGCCGCGAGGCAAAACGTATAACTTATCACACTCCTCGCGATTCAGGTAGGTAATATTTGAAATATCTTATTTCTATGAGGGGCTCGTGGCTAAGTAATAACAGCCGAATGGGTCGATCGATCAGGTTAAGCTACGCATGCCGTGGTTGTGCCGTAGATGGGTGACTATATCTACATACCGAGACCCCTCCGTGCCTCGGCAAGCACGTTAAGCCGTTGTTCCCGGCTGTCATTCGTGGATCTTTGACAGTCGTTACGGGTAGTCAGAAGCCCGAAAGTCTGACAACCAGTCGTACCAGAGGGGTATCGTGTTACCCAGTGACTGGGTTATGAAGGTTATATAGTTAGTCGCGTGCCGCGTCAACCGGCGCTGGTGGCGGTTGATGGATCTCACATGACTTTGAATTTTAGGTTCTAGGACAAGGCATCAAGGCCCTACAAAATGATAATGATGCTACCTTTTTGTGCCCGTTACCAGTTGACAGCAATGCGGAAGAATATTTTAATAGATCGCCATTTTTTACCAATTTAAAATCTTTCTTCCATTTTGGAAAATATGCTAATTTTAAGGGAATCATCGCAGTATTACATGTTTATTATGGTTAGTAATGTTTGTGGTCTATAATGTGTCATGATTTGAACATTAGTGAGAGGAAAACAACATACCGTTTGATAGACGACAAAGAACATTGTCGTAAGTACCTACGCCTTTGTGCTGTTTCAACTTGTGCAATGAATAAATAAGCCAGTATTTTTTTTTATTAAGCTAGAAACTTGTAGAAAACATGTATTCTACAGTTTGTGTCTGCTAGTTTCGTTTATCTTTTACACCTAAAACATGCTATAAAGATTTTCTACAAAACTTGTCAAAAAGGTGAACAAGTTAACAATTATATGTATATACATGATGACATGTTTCTGACAAGTAATTTACAAGACTTGACGAAATCAAGAATTATGATATTTATTCAAGGAAATGGCACGTAAAATTTAATCGGAGAGGCAACCGGATGGCAAGTGGTAATCTGGGTCTTGAACATGTTGTCCATTCGGACGGTACCGGTCGCCTCTCCGATAATGTTTTATGTGCCATTGCTTTAACTAATTGGTGCAACTAGCAAGAATATGAATTTAGACACGGAGTAACAATGATTAGTCCTTTTTCACGATACTTAGATACTTACCCAGCTCAGGACAACATTTTAAACGCTACAATACACGATCAGATTCGTCAGGGCCAGAAAATGGTAAGGGCAAAGTGTATTTCTTCGGTCGCGTACACTTTCAACTAGGCACATGGATCTCCTTCCGTCTAATATATGTGGTCTGGTCTCATCAAATTCCGCTGAGTGTGAGACTGTTATGGACTCAAGATCTACACGCTTACGATTAGAGGCGAGAGGCACCCAAAAGCAAATTTTTTGAGGTCTTAGGGTTTAAGGTCGATCGTCTACGACACTACACTGAGGGGCTCGTAACTTAATGATAACAGACACATGGGTGGAACGAAGGTTAAGCTACGCTTGCCGCGGTCGGTTCTTGGATGACCCCTTCGTGTCTCGGAAAGCACGTTAGGGTGGATTGATATATTTATTATTTCAGGTCAAGAAACAAAGGACGATGGCCAAAATAACTTGGACCCAGTACTCCAGCGTCAACTGAAAACAAGGAGTCTGGACAATAGGCAGGGAGATCGGTACGTGTCTCTTTTCAATCTCATTGATTTCTATCTTTAGGTAGAAGAGAGATTGCTCATTGTTATACACCGTTAAAAACGGGAAAATACATTTTTTGACGCATTTCTATCGATAGCTGACTAGCTAACACGAAATGTACTTCCGACTCACCTTTTGTAGTTCTGCTATCACTTTGCTGTCTAATATTTCAACTAAGGCATGTGCTATTCTTATACAAAGTCAAATTAAATTAGCTAGCAAAACTCCGCAAGTGCGATGGGTATTCTATATCTAAACATGAAAAACAAAAAAATTGTTTTTATTTCCTTTTTTTTGAAGTTTACGACCGGAGGTTCTTTTACGTAGGTTACGATTACCCATGACATTTGCGTAGTTTCACCAGCTAATTTAATTTGAGCTTGATGATACGTATTTATTTTCAGATTGGACATTCCAACAGCTAAAAAATACACTGCAGCTGTTAAACCATTCTTCCCGGCAGCCTTTGCAACGAACTTAACTATGAATACTTTGGAGATACTAGAAGGAACGCTAACGATGAGACGAAGTGTGACCCACGTGACAAGGTTGAACACACGCGTCTTAGAATCGATTCCGGGGGGTGATACGGCGTTTATGAGCAGGTGAGGTACTAAGGCCAGCTGATGCGAGCATGTCATGCATTTCCAAAAGCAGCTGGAAACCGAGATCAACTGCACTAATAATACAATGTGTAAAAAAACCTGTCGGATCCGAAAGCGGCACATAGAAACTGCAATAGCCTTGGCAGAAATTTAAAAAAAACGTTATTTTTATTTAAAATAAACAAGTTATTATTAAAATTTCACGATTTAGATGCGAAAATAAAACCACAATTGAAAAAAAAAATGTAAATCAAAACTATTTGGTTGCGTGTTTGTTTGTTTGTAAGTTTGTATGTATGTAATCTCCGAAACTTTGATTCGGATTTGAAAAAATATTTTTGCATTTGATATCCCAATTCTTGATTGAATTGTTCGCTTGGGGCAGAGTAGATGGATACTTTGACAGTGTTTGGCAAACACTGTCAAATCCTGTCCTCGCATCTTTGTAACGTGGCCTAACGTAAGAGTTCTATATGTTGAGCTCCTCTCTTTCGTCTATAGGATGAGTAGAACTCGTAGGTGAGCGACCAATTCTTGTTAAATCGCGCACTTTGTATAGCTAAGTAGTCGCCAATGTAACGACACAGATGTCAGTTCAAGTCAAGTTCTACCAAGTGCAAGTATTAGGACTTGTTGTCGTTAACCTTTAAAGCCTTAAATAACGATGAACTATTTCGACCAGACATCGAACAGGACTGTTCATTCATTCATTCATTCATTTATTTATTTGCCAACAATGTAGGTACATGTATAAGATGGTACATCAATAAGTGTTTCCGCTACATTCTACCTTACGGCATGCAAAGTGGTAAAAACAAAAAAACAATACTATTTTCATAAAATCATGCAAAAAACTAACTATACAATTTTCATCTAAATTAATAATTAAGTCATTCTGTTATTATATAAATTCTCGAATGTCATTTTATAATTTTTAATTGTTATATTATATTTTTATCATTTAAAAAGTCTTATATACAATAATAACATGTTTCTAATTATAATGCAGTCAGCTTAGATTTTAATATTCGTATAGGATGTTCTTTAAAATTGTGTGGAATTTTATTGTATATTATAGGCCCCCTGTTTGTTATAGAATGATGGCAATGGGTGCTAACCCAAACGCGACGTGTCGTCTGACCCGTGTGTCGGCCTGCCACATAGCAGCCATGCACGACAACGACGCCCTGGACCTACTGCTTAGGTCAGGAGCTGACGGCTCCAGGTCTGACAAGCAGGGCAGAACACCCCTCCACTTAGCCGCCTGGGCAGGGAACGCGAAACAAATTGCTTTACTGCTCAACTTTCCGGAAGGTAAAATTAGTTGGGTAAACTAGACCTGCACTTTAATTGAGTAACATACTTTCTATCACAATACATTGTTTCATTTGTTTGAAAATATTAATCTGCTTGACAGCGTAAATAACGCAATTAATGATATTGCATGGTCAAAATGAAATGTATTACGCAATTACCTCGGTATTTTTTGCTAAATAAGGAAATTATACTCTACGTGGAAATCGTTGTTTTCAGCTCTGCGAAAAAGCGTCGTAGATGACGTCACTTTATCGCCTGAAACCGTGGAAGAAGTTAAAAGGTATAGTCAACCAGTGAATGAGTTGACAAATATACCATGTCGACTTAACGTCGAGTCTACACTGCCATATGAATGGAGCGACGGCATGGAGCACAACTGCAGGAATATCAAAGAAATTGTGGGTGCTTGTGAATGATCTTAAATATGCACCATGCGTAGTGATAAAATGACAAAAATCGTCTTGTAAATTCTGTACGAAAGTCTGATCCAACTATCGGAAGGAATTTTGATCTTTAATTTTATCAAATTTTTTTTTTTTCGATGTGGTCAGTTGCCACTTTTTCAGCAAGGATCGACAGCGCTGCACGCAGCCAGCGCCCGCGCGCAGCACCATTGTGTGCAGTTGCTACTCGCCGCCGGCGCTGACGTGAGCGCGCAAGACCTGCTTTGTAGGACTCCACTGGACGTTGCCGGCTGTGCGCATTACATGGGGCACAAAATGGACGTAAACAAGTAAGCCACCTAACCAAAATGTGATAATTGTCAATAGAATTTTGAACTGGACTAAAGAAAAAGTTATGAATGTAACATATTTTATTTTCAGTTTCAAGGAAACAGTAAAATTCCTATTAAATGCGGGTGGCAAGTTCCAGAAAAGCTGTCACAAAAGCAATCCGCTAGACACTCCACTACATACAGCGGTTGAGCTTGAGAGCGAGGCGGCCGTGGAACAGATGCTGCAAGCTGACGCGTCTGCCTCCGTCTGGAATAGCCAGGGGCTCACTGCCATGCATGTTTGCGTAAAGAAACGGAACAAAGAACTGTTGCAGGTAATCGGACGCCTGAAGGTTTAAAGCCAACGACCAAGGCACTTTCTTTAGCACTAGTTTTCTGGTTTTAAACTTTGAAATATCTATCTTCTTCTTAAAAAAACCTAAGAAAAAAAAAAAAAAATATATATGAAAAATTTCTTCCATTCGTGTCTAAGGGGGGTATTACACTATCAAATATCTAGGATCATAGCATCCTATCTCTTTTCCTACATATACAGGGTGGACCAAAAATACACGTCATAAAAAAAAATATAGATTCCTCATGTTTAGGGGTATTCGAAAATACCCTATGTATGTTCCGCGATTTTTTGTAGTTTTCGAGTTATTAATTTTTTTGTAATTTTTTCGAGTTTTCTTGCCGGTGGAGCTTCAAAAATTCATATACTTTTTTGTAGTGAGTATTTTTAATTATTTTTTTTTGCGACCGTATTGTCTTGAATGTTCTTTCATACATAAAATATTAAACTTGCTAACATTCCTGCTAGTTACTCAAAAAAGTATCGATAGCAGGAATTTAAGTTTTTAGTGGTAAGACTGAAATTTTCAACTTCAATTAAAAATACAAAAATGAGGTTCCATATATTCTAGCTAACTTTAAAAACTATGCAGGTTTCTAAGTTACGCAAAAAATATAAAAAAGTTAGTACTTAACCTTCTAATAATTCGCTGCCTTCGAAGGTTAGGCTAAAAATCCTTTTAAGCTTTAAAATAGGTGGTCCAAATAGCGACGCCATAAAAAAAAACTGGAAAATACTCACTACAAAAAATATATGAATTAATGAAGCTCCACCGGCAAAAAAAACTCAAAAATAAAACAAAAAAATATAATAACTCGAAAACTACAAAAAATCGCGGAACATACATGGGGTATTTTCGAATACCCCTGGACACGAAGAATCAATTTTTTTTTTATGACGTGTATTGTTGGTCCACCCTGTATATGACCTCTAGGATCATATCTGTGTATTACACTATCCTATATCTAGGATCCTATTTTTTGTCATAATATGTGGTTGCAATCGTTTCTTAAAACAAAATACTGAAGCCTTTCATCACACAATATTACGAGTACAAACTAGCTTTTTCCCACGGCTTCGCTCGCGTCGAACTCGGAGATTATCCCACGAAAACGTACTACTGGAAAAAAAAAATCTTAGGTGCTAAAAACTATCTGTCTGCGTCATCCAAATCCTATGAGTAGCATAAAATAATGATTGAATACTATCGTGAATTCATGTAAGCCTAGTGCTTTTTGTTAGGTTACTGCTCAGAAATTCTGCACAACATCTAATGATTGAAATAATCTATCGTGAGTTCATGAAAGCCTAGTACTTTATGTTAGGTTGTACCAAGATTCAAGTTTATTAAGGAAGCCCTACATTATATAAGGAAGCCGAATGCAAAATTTTTTGCACGTACCTAGTCCCAGTAGTTTCGGCTGTGCGTTGATATGTCAGTCAGTGAGTCAGTCAGTTTCTCCTTTTTTTTTTTATTACACGACTGCCCAAAAAGGAGTGTAATGTGTTCAGGGTTCATGTATGTATGTGAGTTTCTTTGTTCCAACATAACTTTTAAATGCCTGAACAGATTTGGATGTATTAGGTATCGTTAGAATCCATACATCATCCCGAGTGATATATGCTATATTTTATTTGAAAAAAATCCTTGAGGCAGCAGTATGGGCACATAAAAAAAATATATGAAAAAAACAATTATTTACAATATGGGTATCCAATTTAAGGCCTTGATTAGCACATACCAAAACTATATAATTTATTGGCATAAATTTTACTTAACTAGGGAGTAAATGCAAAACAAACATAATTCATCTTTGGCTGCAAATCAGTAGCACTGCGAATGTCTAAATGATTGAATGGTTTCGCAGATGAATGCGTTATTATTGCGGGACTGTTCCGTGGAACACTTTTTAATCTAAGAGGTCCCCCGACTGCAGTAACAATTTTATTTATCTGTTTAGTCAGAGAGTAAGTGAGTGACTTCTCGCTATACAGCTTGTTTTTTTACTTTTAAGTTCGTTTTTGGCAGGGCAGTTGTGTTTTTTAATTTTTTTAAATTATTAATTTTTATTTTATACATTTTAGTGACAAGTTTTATTTTTGAGTTTTATTTATATATATATATATAGAACAGGAATGAAGCCAAAACAATGAACTCCCGACCGCCTGGCTGTAGTTTCAGTAGTTCGTTTTTTTTTTGTACAGCAGTGCTGCCAACAATAATTTTAAAATTCCACTAAGCATACTGTGAATTTCGCCAAAATTTCGTTGTACTTAATTTTTATCCGTCAATAAAACATATTGCAGTAGCAAAACTGAAAAGGCAAAACCACAATATATTTTTATTAGGAAAATATGAAAATAAATATGTTTTATTTTTTATATAATATTCAATAGGGCAAGACCTGTTTCTTTGATCACATCTAACAACAAATGTCAAAATCTTTGATCAAAGACGATTTGATTCATATGTTTGTATTACATTATCATATAACTAGTACTCATGGATATCCTAGATATATGATAGTGTAATACCCCCCTAAGATTACTGGACTTGTCGTTATATCGGCAGAATGACGTCCATTACTGAATAGAAGAGCTGACCATGGGCAACTCTTTCAATCTAGCAAATGCAAACAATAATTATTATGATGTTGATTGTATTGTTTAATGTAAAGTTTATGACTTGACATCACTTCTTCCGTCGTATTGAAACGATGATAACATCCCATGCTTTAATATAAAAAGAAGCTAGTCAGTAAGGTGGCATCTAGGCTCCAACTAATATTTAGGTCCATTTTTTATAGTTGTTGGCAAATCATACATGTAGCAATGAAGATCCGTACTTGGCGACTGTGGACGTGAAAGATCGGTCAGGCTCCACCGTGCTATGTGCTGCAGTCAAAGCAGAGTGGATACAAGGAGTCTGTATAGCTCTCGGTGCTGGAGCTAGCATCACCATGAAGGTACTTCCACATTATACAGTAATTTTGCTCATAATCATAATTTAGAAAATACCTATTAAAATGATGACTGCTTACAGGCCAATGGAGAATCACCCATCCACATTGCAGCAAAATTGGGCAATATAGATATACTTCAAGGAATATTAACTGTCGCGAAATATAACAACACAATCGATTTTCGCAATGAAAAAGGAGAGACTGCACTCTTTAAAGCAATCAGTAACAATCAATTAGATGCCCTTAAATTGTTGCTCGAAGCAGGTTCCAGCATAGAAGTAGAAATATCAAATAAAGCTAACGTGTTCCACGTGGCTGCTAAACATGGCAGTAGAGATGTACTAGAACATTTACTTGAATATAATAGCAACGTAACAGCAAAACTGATAAACAGGTTTGACAGCACGGGTCCACCGTTACTTTACGCTGTATCAAATAACCATCTCATTTGTGCAGAATTACTTGTCTCCAAAGGGGCTCAAGTAAACGCTTTTCTGGAGTGCCACAATTTAATTGATAAAGACATTTTAACGTGGACATCACTTCTGCATATAGCTGCAAGTAAAAACCATTATGAAATAGCAGAAATGATCATAAAAAATGACAGTGAAACTATTCATGCTGCTGATTCCGCAGGGCGAACACCTTTGCATGTAGCTTGCTATCACGGTAACAGAGAAATGATTGTACTACTACTTCGTAAAGGAGCTGACCTTTCTGGTGCCGGAAGAAATGGAATTAGTAAAACGAAGCTGCCCCCCATAGATATCTTAATGAATAACTTATCAAAACCAACTGAGTTCATGCAAGAAATATTCGACTCATATATATCTAGCCAAGGTGTTAGTCTCCAGGAATCTAATTGTGAAGTGGAAGTAGACTATGGAATATTAGTCCCAAATAAAACCACCATGAAACAAATGAGGGTGATCAAGGCTCTGATTAATACTGGAAATAGATACGATCAGCACAGGCTACTCCTTCATCCCTTGGTGCAAAGTTTTTTGTATCTAAAATGGAGATCATTGTTATCATTCTTTTATAGTATTTTAGTACTGCATATGTGCTTTGTATTGTCTCTCAACGTCTATACAATTTCTGTGTTCTATTATAAAGATAACATTAAAGAAGTGCCATTTATTCTGCGTAGTAGTATATGGATACATATTATGAATTTGACTATTTGCTTAATTGCAATTCAGGTAATTCGAACACACGGATAGTGCCACACTCTTCTTCCTAAACGCGATTACTGTACTGTAAGCTGTACAGTAAGCGATTAGGAAGAAGCATGGGGTGCGTCTTCGTGGATGGTATTATCTATATCTTTCGTAAAGTTTCAATCAGCTTTAATTTCAACTGGATAATAATATATGATTGTTTTTTTTTGTCACCAGGAGATCATCTTCATCAAAATTAAAAGCAAGAGGTACCTTCTATGTTTAGAGACGTGGTCGAAGTTCTGGTCTATTACGCTGGCATTGTTTTTGCCTCGAGTAGTATCATGGGATTCAGAGTCCAGTGCGGAGTGGGCGCGGCTCTTCGCCACGGTGGCGCTGCTCCTGTCCTGGTTTGAAATGATGTTCCTTCTCTCCAGATTCCCTAACTGGGGATATTATGTTCTGATGTTTGGAAAAGTTGCAAGCAAAGTATTCAAAGTGAGTTTGTATTCTTAAAATTTTTGGTGCAAGACGAAGTGGTTTCAAATCCACATGCATTACTTTTTTATAATTCAGTTTTTTTTTTACTATCCTCCTTATATCTTTTATCTCGTAAAAAGTCTAATTAATAAATCCTCCTAATATGTATAATACAAAAAATCAAAAATTGCTTTATTTGTTTCAGATTCTTGTTTCATTCGTCTTCCTCATATTTGGGTTTTCAGTTAGCTTCATGATACAATTTCGAGCAAAACCACCATTTGAAGGCCCTTGGTCCGCTTTTATGATGACGATGGTCATGATGACATCAGAGTTTGATTATAATGACACATTGAGCAAGAAAAGTGCTGCAGAAGCATCAGCATCTATCATTATATTACGTTTAATATTTTTGTCATTTCTCATTCTTGTATCAATCGTTCTTATGAATCTCTTAGTCGGTGTTGCCGTTAATGATGTCAATAATTTAGAAATTATAGGTAACATAAAGAGATTGGAAAAACAGGTGGAATTTATAACGTCACTAGAAGACATCGTTTGTAACAAATTCATCAAAAAGATACTCCCAAAGAGTTTGTATAAGAAATGGTTAAAGAACATAAAATGGGAGAATGTTATCATTTTGCGACCACGTGAGGCTACGTGTATTAACTGTAATCGATTGCCGGCTCGCTTAAGAGAAGCCATTTTTGAAAAAGCTCAATTACAGAAGAAGCTATCGGACGACGAGCGAGGAACGATGCTGTACCAAATGAAACTGGATGAAATGTACAAAATTATTGTCCAAAAATATCCAAAAGAATCATCTAAGTCAGAGGGCCCAGATAACGCGTTGAACAAAATAATGGAAGATATTAATAAATTAATTGAAGACAATAATAAAATACGTAGTGATATAGAAATGATTAAGAACTTTATACATACAACTAAACGTCGCTCCTTTAGTAGTAATAAATCTACACCATTACTAGTTGTAAGTAATAATAATTAGAAATTTAGAAAGTACCTTAAAGTTCAATTCGTATTCTTTAATGTATTCGTTTTGACTGCGTTTTAACTGCAATTATAATTATATACAAACCTACAATACATTTTTGCTCCAATAGTATGAGCTACCTACGTATTCAATTCAATTCAATTCAATTTTATTTCAATTAACCATGACTCTTTTGTTAGTAAACTTATCCTATGTTAGTAATAAATACAATAATTATATTTTATAATAAATACCTAAACAGATTGCTGTGCAGGCAGAACTGTCCGACGCTTCACCGCGGTTGTACCGTTCCATGGGAAATGGCGCAGCAGCGATTCACGTACGGACAGTCTAGCCTGCTCGAAATTTGGAACAGGATACTGTTTTTGCTGCCCCACACCTCACGCACCAGGAACGCACAGCGCTTACGCATTATGGCAAAGAAACAGTCCACATGTGCATCCGCGAATATCCCTGATGCGCTGCAGTAGCGGGGCAGCCTCAACAGCACCCTGAACGCGTTGTTATATTGCACGCGTAGGGCATTGTATGATTTTTGAGTATATCTAGCCCACAGGCTGCTCATGTAAAACTACAGGATGGAAGGGTAAACACCGTTGTTACTCAAACTATGGGTAGTTGGCTTAAATATAAACATAAAAAACCGAGTAAAAAAAAAATACGTTATTTTCTTTAACAAATATTAAAAAGGTTATTGTCCGACACCGTCCGCAAATTCATGGATATGCGCCCGCCCGAGTGACGTAATCGATCGCCGCTCGTCCTACCTACCTACACAACACATGAATAAATACAATACAACCTTTTCCTGGCTTAAGACAGGCAAAAATACCTACCTTAGGAATTGCGTGACGATCCTAAATGTCCATCTTAAAAAAAAAAAGTTGTGATTTTCCATTGAATTTATGTTCTATAAACGAAACCAAACCACTGGTTTGAAGGATAACGGTGTTTACCCTAACACCCTGTATAGTATACCTATATAAATTGCGTCAGTAATAAAATTATAAATTGCGTCAGTTTTATATTTTTTTTCAAACCTTGTAGCTAGGAATACACAGATTATGTTATTTCTTTATATATTTATTCAGTGTCTACATAGATTTAAAAAAGACAATAGTTAGACCTGCATGCAACCGAGATGAGAATGTTAAGAGGGATATGTAGTGTTATGCGAAAGGATTGAATAAGAAATGAGTACATAACAGGAAGTCTGAAACTGGCACCGGTGACTGAATGGATTTGTGGAAATCGGTTGTCATGTGTTGCGGAGGAATGAGAAAAGTTTTGAGTGTGAATGTGGATGGTTATAAGAGTAGGGGAAGACCAAAGAAACGATGGATGGACTGTGTGAGGGATGATATGTCTAGAAAGGAGGTGCTTACCGAGATGACGACTAATGGACAAGTATGGAAGGGAAAGTCATGTTGCGCCGACCCCAAATAAATTGAGTTGAGGACAGGAGAATGATGAGGATGATTCATGGTCTAAAAATAGCTACAACATAATAAGTTAAAAGAGTAATTCAAGAGTGTTGATTATTAAATGGATAAGTAAATAAATACGTTACGTAGATAACTAACACAAAAAAGTATGTGTGTGTCAGCTCCGAAGCACGACTGGTATTTAATCCTAAATACGATTGTCTTTGAATATGCAACAGGCAAAGAGGGTATATAAATGAACCCTTAAAAAAAACGACAGTAGTATCTAGATCGAAGTGTGAAACATGTAATTAATATGTTTTTTTTTTATCCGTGTTATTCATGAATAAATGATTTAACGCTTGTATAAATTTCACTCCTAGTACCGATACCAGTACCAATACCGGGGGTAAACTTCAAAACAGGAAAACCAACATAATTTTTTTTTTGTTCAACCTATGAATTTGAGATATTGTTAATATACTATTTTTGACGCCGCGACGCAAAAAGACCAAGTTATAAGTTTGACCGCTATGTGTATTTCATATGTGTCATTCTGTGTGTCTGTCATAGCACCGTAACTATTAAACGGGTGAACCGATTAGAATGCGGTTTTTTTTATTTGAAAGCAGGTTTTCTAGCAATGGTTTTGAACATGTTTTATCAAAATCGGTTTAGCCGTTTGAAGATTATCAGCTCTTTTCTAGTTAATGAATAGATGTCAGCGTCTTCCCCAGGTTTGATCGATATGAAAAGACAATGACCAAATTAGTATGAAGACTGGTGCGTTTTGTTTTTTTGGCGGCCGTCGACCCAATATAAAAAAAACGATGCAGAAGAATATTATGAATGAATTATTATATGGGGTCTTATATCTAAAACTCAGTCCGGACTGAGTTATATCAGTTTAAAGATTAACTATTATTTTCATATTATTATGGAATAATTCTTATTACAAAGCATATTTTTTACCTTCCCAAGCGAAATTCACTATTTAGTTATTACTTAAATCTTCTAATACATGTATAATATATATATATTATATACATATATATTTTATTTATGTATTGGTTAGAAACAATAAAACCGGTCATATGGTGAATGTTTTATTTGAATTATAACATATTACAAGATATAATAAATATAAAAAACAAAATAATAATAAAAAAACGCGTTTACCGCCGGCCGGTAGCTTGGACCCTGTTCCCAATACCGGTGGGCTACTATTTTTTATAATTTTAATGTTTTTGTTTCCTACTTGTTTTTATAAAAATATTTAAAAATGTACCTAATAGATAAGTATGTAGGTATATGAAATAAAGGATAAGTATAACGCGTTTAATATACATTATATTTGTTTTATGTTTTTATTATTATTTCCTATATCCATATACATATTAAACATTTTTAAATATTTGAATATAAAAAAATATAAAAACATTTAAAAATGTAAAAAATTGGATCCAGTTGCCCAACGAGAGCTTCCTTAGGTCTGTAATTAAGCCGTTGGCTGATACGACTATCAGCACAAAGATTGCTCACAGAGCTACCTATATTTCGAACAATAACCGCAGGACACACGGAACTAAATAGTTTTCCAACTCTTACCACAGATGACCTTATTTTATATGCTCATGGTACTTATCAGATAAAACAAGCTCGAAGCTATTATGGTGAGCATGGTGGTGGTGGATCGAGTAGAGTGGCGCACAATGATCATTGACATAACGGTCCCACATGTGGGCAACCTCGCGAGCCAAGTCAAGATACTTGATACTACACTACACCACCACTATATCAGGTTTATTGCCAACAATAGTCCTGTCAGTGATGACGGAACGATCCCAGTACAATGTGATTTTTCAATTTTCGAGGACTGGGTCAGGCACATACCTGTACGGCAATTACGATTCCACAAGGCTGTATTTCAGAGCAAGTTGTTGGTGGATAATCCTGGCTACAAGGTTGTGTCTATGCAAATACTCATCGTTAGCTAGACGATGTTGGGATCAGCTTCCAGTCTAACCGGATGGAGCTGAATACCAGCATTTTACATGGAGCGACTGCCTATCTGACCTCCACAAGTCCACAACCTAGTAACGATACCCCTTGGTAAGACTGGTTGTCAGATTTTCGGGCTTCTGACGAACCGTAATGACTGTCAAAGATACACGAACGACAGCCGATACCAACGGTTTAACTGACTGGCTTTCCCAGGCACGGAGGGGTCTCGCTATATAAAGATGGTGACCAACCCCGGCAAGCGTAGCTTAACCTGACGGAACGACCCATGCTGTTATTAATTAGCCACGAGTTCCGTCAACGTTAAAACTAACTTCAAGTGCTAATTATTGAATTATTTACAATATTATTTTTTTTCCAAAAAACACCCATATCTCAGTTCGGACTGAGTTTATGATATAAGACCCCATATAATGATTCATTTGTTATGTTCTTCTGCATCACTTTTTAGGGTTCCGTACCCAAAGGGTGACAAACGGAACCCTATTCATAAGCCTCCGCTGTCCGTCTGTCTGTCAGCGAGCTCTATCTCATGAACCGTAATAGGTAGGCAGTTGAAAATTTCACAGATTGAGCATTTCTATTGCCGCAAGAGCAACAAATAATAAAATTAAAAATTAAAGGGGGGTCGCCATACAATAAAATTAAATTTTGAAAAAAAAATAATCTGACCCTGGCATGTGGGGTATCATTTTCTAGAGCTCATCGAGTAGAGAATAAATATAATTTTTATTTGTTTTTATCTTCATAAATGATGAATTAGGGGGCCGTAGAAGTTGTCTGTTTTAGACCATTTTTGTACGAGCTCTATCTCAACAACTAAACAAATTAGGAATTTGAAACTTGTGTGTATCATGTAACATATACTGTTTATAATCAACAAATACTAAAAACGCCGATTCATAACGTATTTTATATAATATGGGCGATTTTCTGCAACTTAAAGTAATAATTTTGTATTTCATGCTAATATTACACGATATAAATTCCACAGATAACTATTTAATAGTCGGAGTAATGACATGGAATTAGTAAGTACCTACTATCATGGCAGCATATACTATTTCGATCATTTAAATTTCGATCATCCAAAAAGGTCTACAAAATAAACTTTCTTCACTAGATTTTAAAACCGGCCAGTGTTTTTTGAGTTTAAGAACTTTATCGACTTTTTTCAAAGTAGGTATCCCTAGACGGTGTTGATGTGTGTAGGTGTGTACCTCATGTTAAAACTACACTCCAATAGACAATATATTCAGTAACATTGAAATGAATGCTGGCACATACAGTGTATTGTGGATACAATTTCATATTGAGAAAAATTATTGGTGTAAAAATATTCGGTCACGGCGGCCAATCTCAACGGAGACTGGCCTTCGGCGCGGGAGATATTATAGTACACAAGTGTGTGCGCAGACACGAGTGCACTCTCTCTTCCCTCACTCTCATAGTCCGATGGGATGTGTAAAAATAATAAGTAAGAAATAATAGATTTCTGTATGACTATCAAAAATAACGTAAATAAATACCTGTATTGACCCGTGCGTTTGCACTGGCGAAACATCACGACAAAACATGTTGAAATCTCTAGTTCCTGTCAAACATTGTATGAAAAATTGACAGAAAATAGAGATTCCTACATGTTTTGTTGTGAATGTTTCGCCAGTGCAAACGCACAGTTATAATTAAAATTTGGCGTACTACTTACATTCTATTTTGTACAATATAGTCTGATGTAGCAAGAGAAATCCTTTTATTTATAAGTAACTAGCTTTACCCGGCCTGGCTTCGCACGGTTAGCACTAAGTACTTATCTACGGCGCATCTACCTTTCCTTATTACCTATTTCTACCTACTAATACTATGTTAGTAGCAAATAAATAACTTTGACTTTAGTTAATGCATGTTACTGGATAAAGTTAACTTAATATTTTTCTCTTAAATAAATGAAATATACTCCTACACCTATTTATTTTAACACAACAACATTTTTTCATTAAAATTAGACAATTTCTTTACAAATCTTTGTTTTTTTATAGCGCCTGTGTTGTAACCTTTACGAAAGTATTACTAAAATTCATAGTGTTAAATCTTGTACGACATGGTATGGAACCCTTCGTGTGCGAGTCTGACTCGCACTTGACAGATTTTATTTCATATCCTATCGATAGCCGCCAAAAAGCAAAAGGCATATTTACAATAATCTTGTTTTTCCTTTTAACACTCATATCTCAGTTCAGACTGAGTTTATGATATAAGACCCCATACAATAATTTATTTGTTATGTTATTCTGCATCACTTTTTTCATATCCTATCGACAGCCGCCAAACAACAAAAGGCATATTTACAATAGTATTGTTTTCCTTTTAACACCCATATCTCAGTTCGGACTGAGTTTATGATATAAGACCCCATACAATAATTTATTTGTTATGTTATTCTGCATTACTTTTTTCATATCCTATCGACATCCGCCAAAAAACAAAAGGCATATTTACAATAGTAAGTATTGTTTTTTCTTTTAACACCCATATCTCAGTTCGGACTGAGTTTATGATATAAGACCCCATACAATAATTTATTTGTTATGTTATTCTGCATCACTTTTTTTGTATCCTATCGACAGCCGCCAAAAAACAAAAGGCATATTTACAATAGTAAGTATTGTTTTTCCTTTTAACACCCATATCTCAGTTCGGACTGAGTTTATGATATAAGACCCCATACAATAATTTATTTGTTATGTTATTCTGCATCACTTTTTTCATATCCTATCGACAGCCGCCAAAAAACAAAAGGCATATTTACAATAGTATTGTTTTTCCTTTTAACACCCATATCTCAGTTCGGACTGAGTTTATGATATAAGACCCCATACAATAATTTATTTGTTATGTTATTTTGCATCACTTTTTTCATATCCTATCGACAGCCGCCAAAAAAACAAAAGGCACCACTTTTACGCAATGGCCTTTGGTATTCTGTTACTTCAATGATATTAGAAGAGCACCTTGAACTGATGCTGCAGCATCACCTGGAATTTTGAGGATACCCAACTCGACCTTACCAACTTACAGCACAGGTATCGTGTTTAGGCTCATTGAAATGGTCTCAATGAGTAGGTTATAGATAGGTGATGAACAGGGTCTGGTGATGGAGTAGGAAAGAGAAATGGGGAAATGTTTGTTTTGGGGTTTTTTTAAATTCTTATACAATTTCATTTGTTTAATAGAGGCTGTAAAAAAACTTATAGGAAGTTGGTTGTTTTTTTTTTTAACTAAATAGGGTCTAAATACTTGAGCTAACAAATACGTAAGACTGAAACTGTAAAACCTACAATGTGGACACACCACATTTGCAAGTAGTGAGTCAGATTAATGATGGAATCAGGCGTTTAATGCTATACATATTTAGGGCTAATTTCACCACTGATCGCGTTCAGTTTCATTTGCCCTTAGTGATTTGTGGGGCAAGGGAGCCTTAGGCCGCTTGTACATGCTAAGAAAAGTCGCCGGGCCTATGCAAGAAATCCATATAAAACCAACGTGACGTGATGTGAACCTGCCTAGCCCCGACGTGTTTTATATGGAATTTTTGCATAGGCCCGGCGACTTTTATTAGCGTGTACAAGCGCCCTTAGTGTTAATTTCGCGATAACATTTAATCAAGCACCAAGCAATACTTGTCAATCTACCGAGCCTTTACCCAACTATGCTTTTTTTTATATTTGCCCTGCACTAGGTATTTCTCCTGTATTTTGGGCGCGTTTACAAACATTTAAACTCACACACGAACAGCTAGACCCAAAACAAATACTTGTAGATCATACAAATATTTCTTCCGTGCGGGGATCGAACCCGCGTCACGCAGAGCAGCAGTCAATCCAACCGTGACGTCAAATTGTTGGGCTCGGCTTCCAGTCTAACCGGATGCAGCTGAATACCTGTCTTAGACATGGGGCGACGGCCTATCTGACTTCTGCAACCCAGTAACTGGATAACACGATACCCATGGGTAAGACTGGTTGCCGGACTTTCAGGCTTCTGACGACCCGTACCAACTGTCAAAGATCTACAAATGACAGCAGGGACCAACGGCTTAACGTGCTTTCCGAGGCATGTAGTGGTCTTGGTATGTAAAGATGGTCACTTATGCACGGACCAAGCGTAGCTTAACCTGATCGATCGACCCGTACGGCTGCTATCACTTAGTCACAAGCCCCTGCAGCAAGACTGATGAGGAAAAATCACAATAAGGAAAATGGTCTCAATTGGTTTATTATAGACCTAACAACACTTTGTAGTACTTACACAAATCAGTACTTGCGTGTTTCTTGTGCATTACACACGAATTGTGAAGATGTCAAGAACCAAGAACAATTATGATCAACCTGCCATGTCGAGAGATCCAGGTAACACATTTTTTATTGAACGTAAGAAAGTAATATACAAGTTATTGTAACTATCACCCAGTTGCACAAAGACAAACATTACGTAATGGATCACTAACGCTAATGATTTCCTTAATTTGTGCTTTCTGCAACAATTTAATGGAATATTAGCATTTAATGACAGCTTTAAAACTTAAAGTTCGTTACTGCAACTGGCGGTAGGTTACACTACGAACAAAATTAAATAACTAACTCAAACAAAAGGCGTCAAAAAAATGAAGTATTCAATAGGTATGATATAATTTCTCATCTCAATCCGCACGGACACAATTATTATTCTACATTAAAAAGTGGCGGTACCTACGCGTGAGGGTGTCCACACGCAAAAAACGGGTACGGGTTCCTTAGCCAAATGGCATAAACGGAACCCTTATAATTTCGTCATGTCCGTCTGTCCGTCCGTCCGGATGTCACACAGCCGTTTAACTAGGAGATAATTGATACTTTAATTATGTAGATTACGCAATTGATAAAATAACCACAAATCTATAGTTTTCTTTGGTAATGTTACAGACACCCCTCTAAATTACTGATTCGGGACAACCTTCTAGAATCTGATGTTGGTTGTCAACAAGGTGACCCCCTCGGGCCAGTGATTTTTAGTTTACCCGGAGAGCTAAATTTAAAAAAAAAAGGCAGTGTATAGAGTGCCACCATTGGCACTCTATCCCTATCGGATAAAGTGCCACTACAGGCACCCTAGTAACACCGCCTCGGCCCGGCTAAAGTGCCGCAAGCATTGGATTGTCATTGTCACTGTCACTAAGTCACGTCACTTGGTATTTTGTCCCTCTACCACCTACCACCAAATCTTGTTACACAACCACCTACCATACGTCTCACAGACGGGCGAGTACAAAGACTTTCGTATGTAAAACCTAAACGTGAAAGGTTTGTTTTTTAATTAAAATCAATTAAAATACATATCAAGGTCTTTATTAAAGCAAACAAGGCACATAAAAATTAACAGATTTTCTTAAAATCTGAATTTGTTTGGAACAACTCTTAATTCTAATGTAAAAAATATCTTATTCAAAAAACGAGATCTACAAAAATAATCACAAGACATAGGAACTTATTTCTTTCTGTTTATAAAAATATAATAATCAGTAAGTAATATAAAATCAAAACTTTTTCATTATAATCATATCTTTTGCAAAATTGCAAAGCATCAATCTTATAGATTTTCCCGACAGTGAATGCATATTATTTGGGAGCATTCGATACAAATCGGCTTTTTGCACTGAAAACACATGTATTGTGTCCTACGTTTCTTTTTAGGGTCGCAGGTTGAACAATTTTTTCGAGAAGCCAATCTGTCTTCGGAACTGCTTCCACCTGGTAGAGATGGTGGGGTCGAGTCATTGCCGCGGTGAAGTATGCGCCGAAGTGCGAGTCGAATATCTCGTTGAATCTCTACATTGTTTTCTCGACGCTCCATATGCGGTCTGGTGAGCTGTTCAGCTAGCCTCTTCATAAATTTGAACCTGCTCTCAATTTTTTGTCCTTGGCCAATGTCCAAATCGACATCGCTGCATCTGCATCTTCATCATTTGGTAGGTTTTCGTCGTCAGATTGATCTTGTTCTAACCAACGCTCAATAACTAGTGTTATTGAGCGTTTACGTGACTTTTTTGAAATTGTGTTTTTATTCTGTTTCAGTTGAAAATGGCTTCTAGTGATAGTTCACTAGAAGCCATTTTCAACTGAAACAGAATAAAAACACAATTTCAAAAAAGTCACGTAACCACCTACCATACGTCTCCCAGACGGAACACGAGCATTTTTTACTTACCAGTGACAAACGCGCGCACCTCTGACCACGACGAGCGCTTGGGCGGCACTGAGGGACGCGGCGGGAAGGTATAGGGACGAGCAAGTTGATACGCGTTTTGCGCGCCAAATTATTAACGTTTTTAATTTCCTTGCGTCTGAGAGACGTATGTCAGGTGGTTAAGGGTTAATTGTCGAGGTTAGATCGCTGTAAAACACCACATTCCCAAAACATTACATTCTCTTGTGCCTAAACGGACCCTGGCACTTCGCCGGCCGCTACCGCGGCACCGCTCGCTACGCTCGCTCGGCTCGTGCGTTGTGTGGTCACAGTTCTAACCTAACCTAACCTAAATAACAAGTGACAGTGACAATGCAACGCTCACGGCACCCTAGCCGGGCCGAGGCAGTGACACTAGAGTGCCACAAGAAACTCGCGGCACTCTATACACTTCGAAAAAAAAATTGGTACCTCGATGATGGAACCTTGGGAAGCGATGTAGAAACTGTTTTAAATGACCTTCCATTCCTTAAAAAATTACTTCATTCCGGGCCTTGAACTCGACTTTTCGAAATGTGAACTGTATACCTGTGTTGGCACGCGACGATGGCAAAAAACCGGACGGCATGTCTATATTGACATGGAAGGTAGGCAGGTCTTTAGTGTGCGACGCAACATGTGTCGATACTCTTGCATCATTCCATCTTCCTGGCTCAGCATGCCGTGCTGGCGCTGCCGCTGCGGCTGCAGAAAACCTCAAGCGGCGAATGTATAACTATATTTTTGAGACGTTTGGGGAAACCTTAGGGCCGTAGGGTCCGAGTGCTCATGGTCTGTTCAATGAAATCTTCAAAAGACTCGCTGACACTTCCCGTGTCCCAAGGGCTGACTTATACCTTGGCCAGAGACTAAGCATTGCCATACAACGTGGCAATGCCGCCAGTCTCTCGGGTACATTACCGGTCGATAGCGATGCGGAGGAATTTTTCGACGCCACTTCGTTTGTTAATAGTTTCAGATAGGTTAAGACATTGTTTTTTTTTTTTTTGTGGGAACATTATTAGGCTGATTATGATTAAATGTTTAGTTTTGGAAGGAGACTTAGAATACTTAGACAAATAAATCGTATTATATTTATAAATGAATCATTGATATGCATGCATAGGCGCCATACTCTGCGAGTGGGATCGGACCTCTCACGTTCTCATGCTTCGGGAGCAGAACATTCGCAGAAGGAGACGGTCACCCACCGACTTTCTGGATTTTTACATCCAGCAGGTATTTTCATCATGAAATAGATTGGTGGTTCTCAATTTTAGATTGTTGTTTTATATGAAAATCTCAAGTATTCTCCCGCCATCTTGAACGCAAAATCTGAGTTTTTCTAAAAATAACTCCTCATTTATGAGTCAAGCGGTTTTTCCTTGTAACAATTATTAGGTGCAGTTGTCTCCCTTGGTCCAGTCATCCTGACGCAGACAAAGAATCAGTATTGCCATATAACGTGGCAATGCCAGCCTTTTGGGCACTTTTCCTGTTGACAGCGATGCAGACGAATTTTTTGATGCCCTATGATCGTTTCCCCCTTTTTTTATCTATTTGAACATAATTATTATTTCAATTCCGTTAGTGTTTAAATTTTGTTAAAAACTTGTGCATAATGTTTATTTAAATATACAGTCAATAAATATAAATGATTTAGTTCAAGTCAGGCGATTGTTGTTTTATATGCAAATCATAAGTATTCACCCGCCATCTTGAACACAAAAACTGAGTTTTTCTATAAATATCTCCTCATTTATGAGTCAAGCGGTTTTTCCTTGTAACAATTATTATTTTTAGTAGGTGCAGTGATTTATTGCGTAAGTCACACATTTAACACAAGGAAAAAATACCTTAATAATAATGAGACACTGGAAGAGGGAGTGAAGATAGCTTTACCGCACAGAAATTGATTTTAACGACATAGACTCGACGAATTTCAGGTGCTCTATAAGATCTTACGTGACGTACGACTCAGTTTTTGCCGATCTATTCTGTAAAATCTCATCGTCAAAACTATATACAATGTCGCCCATGCGCATGTGACCGCCCGTAATTTTCTGAATATTCATGAAAAAATATCGAAAATAAACTTCAAAAGGGGGGGTCTATCTATAACATTTTTCACTAGTTTTTAGGGTTCCGTACCCGAAGGGTGACAAACGGAACCCTATTCATAAGCCTCCGCTGTCCGTCTGTCTGTCAGCGAGCTCTATCTCATGAACCGTAATAGGTAGGCAGTTGAAAATTTCACAGATTGAGCATTTCTATTGCCGTAAGAGCAACAAATAATAAAATTAAAAAATAAAGGGGGGTCGCCATACAATAAAATTAAACTTTGAAAAAAAAATTATCTGACCCTGGCATGTGGGGTATCATTTTCTAGAGCTCATCGAGTAGAGAATAAATATAATTTTTATTTGTTTTTATCTTTAAAAATGATGAATTAGGGGGCCGTAGAAGTTGTCTGTTTTAGACCATTTTTGTACGAGCTCTATCTCAACAACTAAACAAATTAGGAATTTGAAACTTGTGTGTATCATGTAACATATACCTACTGTTACCTGTTGTTATAATCAACAAATACTAAAAACGCCGATTCATAACGTATTTTATATAATATAGGCGATTTTCTGCAACTTAAAGTTATAATTTTGTATTTCATGCTAATATTATGCGATATAAATTCCACAGATAACTATTTAATAGTCGGAGTAATGACATGGAATTAGTAAGTACCTACTATCATGGCAGCATATACTATTTCGATCATTTAAATTTCGATCATCCAAAAAGGTCTACAAAATAAACTTTCTTCACAAGATTTTAAAACCGGCCAGTATTTTTTGAGTTTAAGAACTTTATCGACTTTTTTCAAAGTATCCCTAGACGGTGTTGATGTGTGTACCTCGTGTTAAAACTACACTCCAATAGACAATATATTCAGTAACATTGAAATGAATGCTGGCACATACAGTGTACTATTCAGTTACCTAGCTTAAACCGTCGTGGATACAATTTCATATTGAGAAAATTATTGGTGTAAAAATATTCGGTCATGGCGGCCAATCTCAACGGAGACTGGCCTTCGGCGCGGGAGATATTATAGTGCACAAGTGTGTGCGCAGACACGAGTGCACTCTCTCTTCCCTCACTCTCATAGTCCGATGGGATGTGTAAAAATAATAAGTAAGAAATAATAGATTTCTGTATGACTATCAAAAATAACGTAAATAAATACCTGTATTGACCCGTGCGTTTGCACTGGCGAAACATCACGACAAAACATGTTGAAATCTCTAGTTCCTGTTAAACATTGTATGAAAAATTGACAGAAAATAGAGATTCCTACATGTTTTGTTGTGAATGTTTCGCCAGTGCAAACGCACAGTTATAATTAAAATTTGGCGTACTACTTACATTCTATTTTGTACAATATAGTCTGATGTAGCAAGAGAAATCCTTTTATTTATAAGTAACTAGCTTTACCCGGCCTGGCTTCGCACGGTTAGCACTAAGTACTTATCTACGGCGCATCTACCTTTCCTAATTACCTATTTCTACCTAATTACCTACCCTACCCTTCTTACCAGGGTAGGTAGGTACCTAACCTACCCTACCTACCCTACATATCTACCTGCTTACCTACCATATATACCTATTTATACCTACCAATACTATGTTAGTAGCAAATAAATAACTTTGACTTTAGTTAATGCATGTTACTGGATAAAGTTAACTTAATATTTTTCTCTTAAAATAAATGAAATATACTCCTACACCTATATTTTAACACAACAACATTTTCTCATTAAAATTAGACAATTTCTTTACAAATCTTTGTTTTTTTATAGCGCCTCTGTTGTTACCTTTACGAAAGTATTACAAAAATTCATAGTGTCAAATCTTGTACGACATGGTATGGAACCCTTCGTGTGCGAGTCCGACTCGCACTTGACAGATTTTTTTTAAATAAATACACAATTTTTTACCGAAAAAATGACTTCGATTCCGTTTTTTTTTCGTAGTCGATAATTTTTTGAAAAAATTTTAATTAACCTGTTAAAATAACTCATAAGCTTTTGGAAATAATAAACAGAATCCAAATCGACCCATAAACTTCGGAGATGTGTCAAAAAACAGAAAGCAAATCTTTAAAAAATTAAAAATTGAATAACATGAAAAATGTTATAGATAGACCCCCCCTTTTGAAGTTTATTTTCGATATTTTTTCATGAATATTCAGAAAATTACGGGCGGTCACATGCGCATGGGCGACATTGTATAATAAAATCGTAGCGAAGTCATAAGAATATTTTTGAAAAAAAGTAATTGCTACGAGGTCTGGGATCGATTCTTATGCCGAAAATATAGTTTTTAGAGTTTTTGTCTGTTTGTCTGTATGTATGTTCCAGCATCACGCAAATTCTACTGGACAGATTCTGTTAAAATTATGCATAGATAATTCCTATGTCTGGTCAACTGGTAGGGTATAAACTATCACGCTATTTGCTATGGGGGATGAGCAATATTACATTATGTTCGTATTTTTCTTTCGCAAATAATTGTATTGATTGCTTTGCAATCTACTCCTTTGGAACTTAACTCCGCCGAAGCTGTGTAGCGGAATTCAGCTCAAAGTCGTGTCTTTGCAGGAAAAAGACATCGAGGCGGAAATTCTTACAGATTATGGCATTGGCAAGACAGTGTTTATACCGCGTATACCACTTATTCCCCACAAATACCAGTTTAAGCGCGTGCAGTTCCCAGTGAGCGTATGATTTGCGATGGTTATAAATAAAGGGAGCGACACTGGAGGCTGAAGGCAGAAGGTGTCGACTTCAGTACCCTAATTACGTAATACACGATCAATCGGAAGGTGAATCGCTTTGAAACAGATTTCTAACCCATTGCTTCATAAGTTCGAAAATAAATTCTGCTCAGCAAGGTAAATAACGCAATGAATGTTGTTGAACTGTCAAAATGAAACCAATTAATCGGAATCGTTTACGAAAATGTGTTGCGTAATTAGATAGCAGGACAAGCTGTTTCTCATACGGACATTGTGCTTGCTCCCGAGTCACCAGTCCTGAGTCTCTGCATATTTTGCGTGCTGAGAACAAAACTACAAACGAAGTATGCAAGAAAATTTTATAAAAATGTGGCTGTTACTGTAGTATATTGTGGCGTCTTACGACTTCCACGCGAACGAAGTCGCGGGCAGAAGCTAGTCCTAAATAATATTACAAATGCGAAAGTGAGTATCTTTGTATGTTTGTTACGCTTTCACGCTAAAATGGCTGAACAGATTTGGATCAAATTTGGCACATGGGTAGACCATGACCTGGTTTAGGTCATAGGATACTTTTTATTTCGATATTCCCACGGGATCGAGACTTGTGCGGGTGAAAACTCGGGGCGCAGCTAGTAGTCATATGAGTAACAAATAGCGAACACTCAAACGAAACGTGGTGATAACCTCGCAAGAAGAACTGCAAATATACGAACCAAATAATAAATACAGTACGAAACCACTTCATCATCACATAAAATCAATGGATGTATTTTATTAGTTTGACAAAGAAATGTGCGATATGTTATAAGGTCGACAAATCGTTAGATCGACAGGTCTTAAGTTCGTTAGGTCGTTGGGTCGATAGGTCTAAGTTCGACCGGTCGTCGGGTCGTCGAGAGATCATAAGTTCGACTGATCTCTAGTGTAACAAGCAATGTACGAGTATGTTTAAAAAATTTTACTCAGAGGCAATACGGTTCTCGACACCGATGGGGCTACTACTTTTTAAATTTTAATAAAAAGGAAAGTAATAGCTGTCAAATATTTACCTGTTTTGATTAATTTGGCACTATTACTGAATAGAAATAGTAAATATCGCTAACTAGTCACCTATATGTATATTAACAATCAACTACAATTTTATTATTTTAACACTGTATTTGATATTGTCACCATTTTAGGTGTAAAAAGGTCATTTGGAAAGTTTCCAAATACTTTTTTACATCTAAAACTAAATATTAATTATTGCTTTTCAAATATTTATTTATTCAGACAACCATTGATCCATTACAATTATATTTACATTTATCAATATTTTAGGTCACTAGTTAGCGATATTTCATATTTCCCTACAGTAATATTGCCCATTTAATCAATATAGCACGGCACATGAACATTTGAACAAGAACAACTAGTGAGAGAATTTTATGAAGGTAATTGAAGGAGACCTTTGCTATTGATAGACAAACTAACAAGATTTATGAGGCAGAAAAAATAAATTAACTAAACTAGAGCCTAAACCAATCAAAAGGTACCTACAGTGATAGTGAAATTTAAAAAATTGTAAATACCCTGGGGTCCCGGACCTATAGAAGGCGTACGAGGGGTGGAAGCGAACTCGCACAGGGTTTGACCATTTGAAATTAAATTGTTATTATGATTATTATTTAATTTTAGACTGTTGTTTAATTATAGATCGCGATATTGGAAGCCACTCTGATACGAATAATGAGTTCCCGCATGAGATGTTGAACACACAACTTATAGATTCGATTCCTGGTGGTGACATCGCCAGCATGAGGAGGTGAGTCCTACTTCTAAGGCCAGTCAGTTCACTAAAGACGAGCACATAACACAGATAAAGGTAACTCTAATCAAGCTACAAAATTATACTGGCATGCGACGATGGCTTTACCTTGACCATTTTTGTACTTATGTCTTGATTTCTGTCTGAAATATGTTCTTGTTTCGTACTTTTTAGATCACTTTAATTTTTTCGTAGTCGGGTTTTGGTTGTTGCTGCACAAAAATTTGTGATGATTTAGGGCCTTACCGGCTAAAGACAAAGTAATGAAACTCTGTTCGTTATAGATTGATGAGAATGGGTGCCAACCCAAACGCGACGTGCTGTCAGAACCACGTGACCGCCTGCCACATCGCAGCCATGCACGACAACGACGCCCTAGACCTGCTGCTCAGGTCAGGAGCTGACGGCTCCAGGTCTGACACGCAGGGCAGAACACCTCTCCACTATGCCGCCTGGACAGGGAACGTAAAACAAATTGCTTCACTGCTGAACTTTCCGGAAGGTAAATTAATTTGTTGCTTTTGTAAATGTAACGACTTAGCAATCATATTGGACAGCCGTTATTCCAACCTTTACGGTTTGAATAAAGCCTGTCCAAATACAGAGTTCTGTATCACCTGTCAAATACTGGTGAAAATGACAGATTTCATATTATAATGTGACGGCCACCGCTTCAATATGAAATCAGAATAGCAATATTTGTATGCATGTTATCACCCACCTGATGCGAGAAGCACCAGTCGAAGTGGCCGTGCTTGGGGAGGCTTAAGTCCAGCAGTGGTATTTTTTCGGCTGAAATGATGATGATGATGATATCAAACTGTCCAGTAAAAAACTTACCGTGAATACTGAAGTGAAGGGAGCTGTCTTTCTACCTGATGATAAGGATGGCTAGAGATTGGCACTGCAGCTACATAAAGTGTCAATCGGACTTAAGCGAAATGATCTTGAAGTGAACTCACTTCGCATAAATAAATTCATTGATTAGCATTCAAAAATAATGTGTACACACAAAGTGAAGCCCTGACTCCTGCGCTAGGTAAAAACACCTGTGTTATAGGGGCCAGTGTCTTCCCCCAATAGGTAGTTTCTGGATTTTATGCAATCACATCATTTGAATTTACTAGACAAACAAAAAAATATAGTTAACATAGCAAAATAGCAACAAAATATTATAGAAATGTTTGTCGTGCTTTAGTTTGTCGAGCGAAAATTGTGTCGCGCTATCGTTCGTCGATCAAAAGTTTCATCGTCCCATCGATGGTCGTGAAAACAATCAGTCGCACTAACGTTCGTCGATCAAAAGTTTCGTCGTGCCATCGTTTGTCGTGAAAACAATCTGTCGCACTAACGTTCGTCGAGCTAATGTGTTGTCGCACCGCTGATGGTCGACCTATCGTACTGTCGCCCTAGCGTTTGTCGCACATTTGTTTGTCGCAACTTTGATACGGAGTCTTATTAACTGCGTGCACTCCTTCCCGCATATTCAAAATATCTTGTTTAAAATAATAACTGCATTCGAGGCAAAGAAGAGCCACTTTGGATAACGCCATGTCAATAAAAAAATATTTAAAAGTCTAAGTACGTCCACCGCGGTTGCTGCGGCTAACGCTACTGTCAAGTACGTGGCATGGACGACTCGGCATAGACAACGCCCCGCCTGCCGCTCGCCGCCCCGCTCGCCACCCCGCTTGCCGCCCCGCTCAAAGTCGTGGCCAGGCTTTAGTACGCGTACTTAAAACTTGCTTCAATCAACTTACTCAGCCTATCGCAGTCCACTGCTGGACATAGGCCTCTCCCAAGCTGCGCCACAACACCCTGTCCTCCGCCTTCCGCATCCAGTCTGTCCCGGCCACTTTCTTAAGGTCATCGGTCCATCTAGCTGGGGGGCGTCCCACAGTACGCTTGCCGATACGCGGTCTCCACTCTAGGACTCGTCTGCTCCACCGGCCATCGGTCCTTCGACAGACATGGCCAGCCCACTGCCACTGCAGTTTGCTTACTCTGCAAGCTATGTCGGTAACTCCGGTTCTTTTCCGGATAATTTCATTTCTGATTTTATCCTTCAAAGAAACTCCAAGCATAGCCCGCTCCATAGCGCGCTGAACGACCTTGAATTTGTGGACCAGCCCAACTGTCAGTGTCCACGTTTCGGCACCGTATGTCATCACGGGCAGGACGCACTGGTTGAAGACCTTTGTCTTCAAACATTGCGGGATAGGCGACGTGAAGACTTGACGCAGTTTCCCAAATGCTGCCCAGCCCAGCTGGATCCTCCTGTCGGCTTCTTTCTCAAAGTTGTGTCTACCGAGCTGGATGATTTGCCCTAGGTAGACATACTCCTTCACAACTTCGAGAAGTGACCCTTCGATGTGAATTGGACTCGGCAAGACGTGCGAATTGTGCATGACTTTCGTCTTGTCCAGATTCATGCCAAGGCCAACCCGTCGAGAGGCTCCATTTAGGCTGTGCAGCATCCGGCCTAATTGCTCCATGGTCTCTGCCATTATGACGATGTCATCGGCAAAACGAAGGTGTGAGATGTACTCGCCGTTCACATTAATACCCTGCCCAGTCCAGTCTAGGGTCTTGAAGACGTCCTCCAACGCATTGGTAAACAGTTTCGGGGATATCACATCCCCCTGTCTTACCCCCCTGAGCAGTTGGATGGGGTTGGTTTTCTGATCCTGGATCTGGACAGTCATCGTGGCAGCGTCATACAAGCATCTCAACACTTCGATATAGCGCCAGTCAATTCGACATCGTTGCAGAGAGGCCAGAACTGCCCATATTTCAATGGAGTCGAAGGCTTTTTCGTAGTCCACAAATGCCATACACAGCGGCTGGTGGTACTCCTCGGTCTTCTGTACAATTTGCCGAACAGTATGGATGTGGTCTACGGTACTGAAGCCTTTTCGAAAACCGGCTTGTTCTGGTGGCTGGAACTCGTCAAGTCTACTGGCGAGACGGTTCGTGACGACTCTTGAGAACAGCTTGTAGACGTGGCTCAGAAGTGAGATGGGTCTATAGTTCCTCAGCAAGGATTTGTCGCCTTTTTTGAAGAACAGAACCACCACACCTCTGCTCCACGCCTTGGGCGTTATACTATCCTGGATGACGGAGTTGAAGAGACTCGCTAGCTCTCTCAGGACTGGAGCCCCGCCCGCTTTAAGGAGCTCTGTCGTTATTCCGTCATCCCCAGGTGCCTTGTTGTTTTTTAGTTGCTCGAGAGCCGCCTTAATCTCGCACTTGTCGACATCCCGGATGTCCTCCGTGTAGTGGCGCGTTAATTCGGCTCGATGGTCATGTGCATCATGTCTGGCTGGTTTCGCCGTCCGTGTTGAGTACAGGTGCCCGTAAAAATCCTCGACTTCCTCGAGTATCTCGGACTTTGAAGATACGATTCTGCCATCCGCAGTTCTCAGTTTCGTCAGATGGGACATCCCTAACTGCTGAGCGAACACTTTCGACCCTCGGTTCTGCTCAATTGCGACCTTAATGTCGCGGGTGTTGGAGCACCGAAGGTCGCGTCGCGTCAGCTTTCTGATCTTTAGGTTTAAAGCCCTCTTATCTGACGAAGACAGCTGCGTGGATTGCGACTCTTGTCTTTCTCTCATAAGTCCGAGAGTCTCCGAGGAAAGTTTGGACACCTTATTTTTTCGCTGTGACGGGAAAAGTCTGCGGGACACGTCGCATAGTGCCTTGACCACCTCGTCGGCTTTCTCGTCAACAGTGCCTGTGGTTTCCAGCAGGGCGAATCGATTTTGAAGTTCCAATTGGAACTTTTCGGATCCCAGAGCGGCTTGAAGCTGCGTAGGTCGGAGGGTAGGCCTCATCATGTGGATTCTCTCAGCTCGAAAATTAATATTTAGAGTGCCTCGGACAAGCCTGTGATCGCTTCCGGTGTTAAACCTACTGATCACGGAGACATCTCTAAATATGTGCTTCTTATCCGTCATGATGAAGTCTATCTCGTTCCTTGTCACGTTATCGGGGCTCTGCCAGGTCCACTTCCTTTGGGGTTTCTTTTCGAAGAACGAATTCATCAAAAAGAGCCCCTGCGACTCTAAGAAGTTGACCAGCATTTGCCCCCTGTGATTCCTGCGCCCCACACCCAACGGTCCGACTTTCGATTCGCCGCGTTCTTGTATTCCCACTTTGGCATTGAAGTCCCCATAACAACGTTGTAGTGGGCCTTTGTCGTACTATGTATTGCCTTGGCAACATCCTCGTACATGGCCTCGGCTGTCTCGTCAGAGCATGTCGAAGTCGGCGCATATACCTGTATGACTTTCAGGTAGTACCTGTCAGTCAGTTTCAGTACAAGGTACGCTACCCGTGTCGACACACTTCTGATTTCCACAACGCTGCTAGTGAGTTCCTTGTTGACCAAAAAGCCGACACCGCCTTGGGAGAGCTGATCACCTTCGCGGAAGTAGAATAGGTGACCTGACTCCAGGGTTATCGTGTCCTCCCCCTGTCTTCGGACTTCAGATAACCCTAGTATATGCCAGTTAATGCGACCTAACTCTACCTCAAGTTCGCCAAGGTGATGGTCCAGCCTCATCGAACGTCCATTATACGTAGCCAGATGTAGTCGTCGTTGGTAGCCTGCCGTAACCCGGTGATTCTTCGCACCCCCCGTCCCGCCGTTACCGTGACCGCTACCTTGACCAGGAATAGCGGGACCACCGGGAACTGGGGGCCGTTGTTTTAGCACTTTATTCCTGGGAGGTTTATGCCCATAGTCACCACGCTGGGCAAGCGGGTTGGTGACCGCAGAGCCAATCATTTCGAAACGATGACGCTGCTGCCCGTCATCGCTCTGGTGAATTTAGGTTGGCTTGTTAGATGGTTATACCGCCATCGGTCGGTCGCCAGCGCCTCGTCCGTCAGTGGCAGGGTGTACCGCGCGCAGGTGAGGTTGACATTTGGGGAGTCCGGTTGTTGTGTGCTCCCCCTTACACCCCAAAACTTGCTCATTAGAAAGAAAAGAAAGAAAGAAATTAAAGGAGATTGCCTAGGTTTGGACCAAGTGCTGCCTAGGAATGTGAGTTGGTCTAGTGGTACTGTAGCATACACATGAACTATAAAAAAAAAAAAAAAAATTGGTCCCAGGAAAAATAAATAAACCCAGTTTTTGTGATAATGACTAATCTTGCATTAAACAACGTTTTTGATATATTTTTTCTCAAAAATGTATTTATAAATACCCCCCTATACTCCCTTATGGACCCAGCAATCGCACTCCCCCCCCATCCCGTGCCTTTAGCGAGCGTTCGCCTAATTTTAATTTAGAATAGTTTATGCCCCTGAATGGAGACTTTTAGTGTAGTAGCTAAAGGCAGCCACAGGAAAGTTCAGTTAACCAGCCAGAACATTAGTGGTCAGCTGCGAGATGCCAGAATTAAAAAAAAAACCGACTACTTTTTGCTGTCTTACGTCACTTGTGATCCATAGCCTTCTTCATTGCTCTTTGGGTGACTTTTAGCCTTCTGATAAGGCCCATTGTGAGCGACCACGTTTCAGTACCATAAGTCATCACTGGCAACACGCACTGGTCAAAGACTTTCGTCTTGAGACACTGTGGTATGTGGGACGAGAAGATATTGCGTAGCTTCCCGAACGCTGCCCAGCCGAGTCGGATTCGACGATTGACCTCTTTCTCGAAGTTGGACCTACCTAGCTGGACAGTTTGTCCTAGGTAAATATACTCGTCTACAACTTCGAGCGTAGCGTTTCCGATCTTTATGAAAGTGGGTGTTACATGGGCATTTGACATGACCTTTGTCTTTTCCATGTTCATTTTAAGACCTACTCTTTTGGAGGCTCTACTGAGGTCATCAAGCATTATACTGAGGTCCTCCATGACCTCAGCCATGATAACTATGTCGTCCGCAAACCGAAGGTTAGTGATATACTCGCCATTGATGTTGATGCCTAGCCCTTTCCAGTCCAGAACCTTGAAGACATCCTCGAGTGCAGCGGTGAATAATTTCGGAGAGATAACGTCTCCTTGTCTCACACCTCGCTGCAGAAGGATAGGTTTCGAGGTCTGATCGTAGAGTCGGACTGACATACTCACAAACCTTTTTAAAGAAGAGTTCTACCACACCTCTGTTCCATGCGTGTGGCGTTTTACCCCGAGTATGACGGAATCAAACAGCTTCTCGAGGGCCTTAAGAACGGGTTTCCCACCGGCCTTTAGGAGTTCCGCCGTAATTCCGTCATCACCCGGCGCCTTGTTGTTTTTAAGCTGCTTTAGAGCCATCCTTATCTCGTACAAGCTGACGTCCGGGATATCTTCGGTATAGTTTCGGGTTAATCTAGCTCTTGGGTCGTTTGCCACATTCGTAATGGGGTTACTGGTTGACGTGTATAACTGTCCATAGAACCTCTCAATAGTTCAAGTTTGGCGGATACGATCCTGCCATCATCGGTCTTCAGTTTTGCAAGCTGGCTCTGCCCAATTTCGCATCCTTAATGCGGTCTGCACTAAAGCGGTGAAGGTCGCTTTTCAAGGACTTAGAGATCCGTCTATTGAGCTGCCGGTACTTGACCGCATCGTCTAAAGATTGGAGGATCATCTCCCGCCTCTCCTTCATGAGCTGAATAGTAGGATCAGAGAGCTTCTTGTTTCTATTTGTATGACGGGTCTTAAAGATCTTGGACCCGACCGTATGGACAGTTTCCACGAACCCATCGTTAAAATCGTCCACGGAGCTCCCTAGGCACTCGAAACGATTCTGAAGTTCGAGCTGAAAGCTCTCGGGGTTTTTGACTTGGATTGGTGCTGGACGGAGCGTAGACTTCATCAGTCGAGATCTTTCCAGCTTGACAATTAAGTTCAATGTGCCTCTTACCATGCGGTGATCGCTTCCGGTTTTCACCACGTTGATCACATAGACATAATTGAATACTTGCTTCTTCGTCGACATAATGAAGTCAATCTCATTTTTTGTTGCCCCATCAGGGCTCTGCCAGGTCCACTTTCTGTGCTCACGTTTTTTGAAGAAGGAGTTCATCATAAAGAGGCCTTCCTTCTCCATAAAACTGGCCAGTAGGTTACCCCGGTGGTTCCGACGTCCAACTCCAACTACAACATCATAATACAATTACTACAATTATAATTGAATGCACAATAACTGTTTAATAGTTGACATATTTTGTTGCTACTAAGTTAATTTTTTCCAATAAAAATATTCAAAACAAGAGACTGTTTTTCTTTGGACTCCTGGGATAGATTTTTATGCGCTTTGAAATACAGGTTAGTGATGGTGTGAGGAACAAAATGCACTATGTGAGTATTCTAGGCAGCACTTGGTCCAACTTCCATACAAAATTAGGCAATGTCCTTTATTTAGCACAGACACAGACAAAGGCACACAACAAAACATATTGTACTACAAATAAAAGATATTAAAATAAAAACAAATAAAAAGTGTAAAGATCGTTGTAAGATGCACAGATGTGTACAGATGTGTTGTTGTTGGTTGTTGTAGATGTTGTTGTATTTAATGGTGTGACAAGATGCTGCTTGGCAACTATATGAAGTACTGTGAGAACTTGACACTTGTCATATAATTTAGGTTGTGGTGGGGAATCTAAAAGGCCTAAACTTCATTAATTTAAGCACAGATAAGTTTTCACGGTGAGATGTTTGCAGATTAGATCGCCTGTTTTCAGGAACTCGACTTAAGGCAGGATTAAAATAGCTGTGTCCGAACGTTATCACACCCCATGTGCCTAATAAAATTATAATCTTTAATTGTCAAATGAAAGACGAAGTAAAACAAAATTAACACTACTGTCATAATTATTTAAGATTTTGGAACATAATTTCAGATTTGAGAAAACGCGTTGAAGATAACGTATTATTTAATTCATCCGCCGTGGAGGAAGTAAAGAAACATTGTGCACCAGTAAATGAGTTTATAAACAAACGCTGTCATCCTCAAGTTGTGCGCACACCGGCTGATGGCTGGAGAGACGGTGTAGACCACACACACAGAACCGTTTTGGAATTGGTGGGTGCTTGCGAAAGATTTTACATAATATCACATAGCAACTTAATTTTTTATACCTTAAACGAAATATTCAGTGTCATAATATAAGTTGTATCATATAACTAATCATCATTCTCCTGCCCTTATCCCAATTTTATTTGGGGTCGGCGCAACATGTCCCTTTTTTCCATACTTCTCTATTAGTCGTCATTTCAGTAGTTACCCCCTTTCTAGCCATATCATCTTTCACACAATCCATCCATCGTTTCTTTGGTCTTCCCCTACTCTTATAGCCATCGACATTCATACTCAAAACTTTCTTCACGACATTTTCCTCATTTCTCCGCATCACATGCCCATACCATGACAACCGATTACCGCACAACTTTTCGGTCACCGGTGCCACTTTCAGACTTCCTCTTATGTACTCATTTCTTACTCTATCCATTCGTGTAACACCACACATCCCTCTTAGCATTCTCATCTCAGCTGCATGCAATTGCCTTTCATTCATCCCTTTGGTGGCCCAACATTCTGATCCATACAAGACAGCAGGTCTAACCATTGTTTTATATATCTTCCCCTTAAGTTTAAGGGGAAAGCGGGAGTCGCAGATTGTTCCCGTAACCTGCTGCCATTTCATCCATCCAGTGTTAATTCTGTGCTTAACCGCCCGATCTATTTCGCCATCGCTTTGCATGAGTGAACCGAGATACCGAAAGTCGGAGCAGACTGGCAGAAGCGTGCCATCAAGCGCTATGGCTCCAGAACTAGAGAGACCGCCGAAATCGCAGAACATATGTTCAGTTTTGGTTCTGCTGATTTTCAAGCCAACACTCTCCAGCTTCTGCTGCCATTTCTCCAATCTGCTCTGGATCTCAGGTTCATCCTCACCGACAAGAACAATGTCATCGGCAAACAGCATGCACCAGGGTGCCTCTTCCTGTAAGTCCGACGTCAGGGCGTCCATAATCAACAAAAAGAGGTAAGGACTTAAAGCCGACCCTTGGTGCAAGCCTACAGCCACACTGAACTCATCAGTATTGCCAGCAGCTGACCGAACGTACGTACGAGATTGGCTGTACATGGCACGAATTAACTCTACATACTTCCCCGGCAAACCTTTCTCTTTCAAGGCCCACCACAACACATCTCGAGGTACCCTATCATACGCTTTCTCCAGATCAATGAACACCAAGTGCAAGTTCTTGTGTGCACGTCTGTACTTCTCACACAATTGGCGGAGTGCAAAGGTGGCGTCCATTATTCCTCGACCTGGCATGAACCCAAACTGGTTTGGGGTAATCTCACTCTCCTCTCTCAGTCTTTTCTCTATTACTTTCTCCCATACCTTCATACTATGTGACATGAGCTTTATCCCTCGATAGTTGTTGCAGTCCTGTACATCACCTTTATTCTTGAAGATGGGCACTAGCGAACTATTGCACCATTCTTGTGGGATCCCCCCTTCATGCAACAACTTATTAAAGAATAAAGTCAGCCACATACATCCATCTTCTTTTAAACACTTCCATACTTCTATTGGTATATCATCTGGGCCTATAGCCTTACCATTTTTCATACTTTGAACTGCTTTTCTCACTTCATCCATGCTTATTTCCCTATACTATCATATAACTAATATCATGGTAATTATAATATAACTTCTCCCGCTCTGGGCGGAGCGGGAGGGCGTGTCAGACTCTTATGAATGAATGAATGAATGAATTGCCCCGTTCCCAGCGTGGTTTAACCAGACTCGATAAATCGAATGAACCCCAAGATTTGCACTAGCCCATGAAGTCTCATGTTGCATGGGACTTCAAAAGCCATTGCATATCAAAGAGTAGACCGGGTGGCGCGGTAATGGTAGGGATTAGATATGTGCCCTGGGATAAGGAGGGAGATGCGAGCCTACCGGATATGCATCCTAGAGTAAGCCTAGGAATCGTGGAGAGACAGGTTATAGATCATTGGATGGGCATCTTTTTACGACGTCGCCACTCGCCGTTATGTCGGTTCACATAGATCTTCGCCGGTGGTTCTTGAGGTGGGGTTACGCTGCTTTCTCGGCTTTTTTCTATATCGCTGCTTTGCTGTGTTATATTTTGCTGTTTCTAAGTCTTTGTCAGAAGCGTCGCTGCTATCCGTTTTAGGTTTCTTGTAGATCTCGCTGGCAGCCTTCATTATCTTGTTTCGGTCTGTAGCCGTGTCCATCCAGAAGTTGACTTCCTTGTCGAAATAAATCGAGTCCTGTTTAATGTTGTCGTTCCATGTGTAGATTGGACGTCCTAATTTCTTGGATTTGGCCTTATACTGCATTGCTGCGTGTAGCAGGTGTAGTTTGCCTCGCCTGTGAACGTGTGCGAGATAGCACATCCTGTGATTCTTGATGCGTTTGGTTACTGTTTTTCCGTCCAAGATTTCGTGCATCTTCGTATGTCTTGGTTTGTTTCTGGCGTGATTAATCAGGTCTCTCAAGATGACTCGCTCATATCTTCTCAGCCTTGACCTGTTAGCTTTGGTGATTGCCGATACTTTCAAACCGTATATCATACAAGGTACGATCACCATTCGGTACATGAGTCTGGCTAGTTTCCAGTCCATCTTTGAGTTTGTTATGAATGGTAATAGTGACTTTGCGTTTCTAGTAGCCTGTTCGCATCGTTTCCTAACAGTGCTTCTCCTGCTTAAAGCAGATGTTATATATGTGTATTTAATTTCATCGACAGTATGTAGATTTAATCCGTTCATTGACACATAAGTCGCTTTCTGTTTAGCTATTGGGTCCCTAATTATTTTTTTTTGTTTTAGTTTCGTTTATTTGTAGGCCGACACTACCTAGTAGGGGTTTAATATGGATTCCTTCTAACCCTTTCAGATCATCTGTAATGAAGATGAGGTCGTCGTCGCGAATGATAGCACCAGGGGGAGTGAGATTCCCCGATCTTGGTCTAATTTTATTAATTGAGTTTCCTCTTCGAGGGTTCTTAAGGACTTCATCCATGACCAGTGCAAAAAGGCGAGGCGACAGCGGGGAGCCTTGTTTGACACCTTTTGGTAATCCAACTAGATTGCTGCCCACACCATTTGATGTGTGTGCGTTCATTCATGCAAACCTTGATTATCCTATTGGTTAGTGCCTTGTTAGTTCTTTTTAATAGAATGTCTCGCAGTGCTTGGAGGTGGACGTTGTCAAAAGCTTTTTCAATGTCCAGAGCGAGTACATAAATTCTTTTTCCTGCTCGCCATTCTTCGTCCAGAACCCTTTTTAGCGTAAATATGTGATCATCTGTGGATCTGTTGTTTAGAAAGGCTGCTTGGTAGTTACCCAATTCTTTTATTACTTCGTCTAATTTTTTAAGAACCTAGGAGGCGTAGATTTTATAGCCCGTGTCGCAAACCGATATTCGTCGATAGTCATTTGGGTCTTTAGGGTTGATTTTTTTAGGGATTGGTACCTGCATTGTTTCTAGCCACGTGCCGGGTGCCTCATTCTGTGTCCAGGCTTTGTTAATGTGCTTAGTGACGGCTTCCTGTAATACTTTGGGCATAGCTTTGTAGAGCTCTATTACTATTTGACTGTTCCGGGCTACTGAACTGAATAGTTTGCGCGAGAAACACTTCCAAAGTGGTAAAATGTGTCCCCCCCCCCTGTAACTTCTAAAGTAAGAGAATGATAAAATTAAAAAAATACATGATGCACATTACCATATAAACTTCCACCGAAAATTGGTTTGAACGAGATCTAGTAAGTAGTTTCTTTTAATACGACATAAATCGTAAACCGCAATTTACCTTTAACGAACTGCAAGCTCTTTTATATTATATTACCCGCTGCTATGGAACCCTTCACGGGCGAGTCCGACTCGCACTTGGCCGCTTTTTTTTTTTTTTGTTTGGAGGCATTAATTCTGTAACCCGTATTGCAAACTGATATTCGGTGATACTCATTCTATCTTTAGGGTAATTTTTTTCGGAATAGGTACCTGCGTTGTTTCTAGCCATGTATCGGGTATTCGGGTGTTTCATTTTGTGTCCAGAGGCTTTGTTCATATGTTTGGTGACGGCTTCTTTCGGTAATATTTGTGGTATCGTTTTGTAGATCTCGATTACTACTTGTTATGTTCCTGGGGCTGTCCCGCTAAGCATGATGTTAATGATTCTGCTGGTCCGTGTATAGTATATGTATGTGTCCAGGTACTGAATCGCCGGCAGGTGAATACACCAGTATGTTCTCGTAATTTATGTGCACATGCACATTTACGAGATAGAATTCGGACGCAGTGATTATGATGTCTTCTTCACTCCAGAACGTCTCGTTATACTGCACGGTTATGTATTTTGTTATTATTTGTTCCTGGGAAAGCTTGCTGTTAGGAAGAAACGCATAAATGTTATTTAAAAAAGGTGCTAAATGAATTGGCGTCACTTCGGTACGTTGAAACATAAGTAGCGAGGTCTTGGCGTACAGACATATGGTCAAACGTCAGCCCCATTATGTATTTTGTTTGATGGGATATTGCTAAGCACGCAGTTACCATCTTTTTGCATGGGCGCTATTATGACCATTGTAAAAAGTTTTGTTTGGGTAATAAAGTGGGCTTCTTTTCGAGGGATACAAAACTTTGACAAGGCTGCGGTTTGCGCGGAGATTTATTATTGCATCTTAGTTTTCCTGTAGCATTGGATCCTGCTATGTAGACTTGGATTTCGGGGTCAAGTTTTTGTTTATTTGTTGAATGGGCCTCTCCACTCATGTGCCATCACAAAAAGCTTGTGTACACCGACCGAAGTCCTGCGCGCATACGGGTATACCTTTATTAATGACTGTCAGAATTATATTTGTTTAAGGGGTGACTTTTTATAAGGCTAATGAAATAGCCAATTAGTTTAGGGTCGTTTCTGGGAGTTTAGCTTGATGTTCTACCTAATCGTCAGAAAAAGAGGTTATAACACACTGGTCAAAATAAGAAATTTTATGGGGAAATAGATTTTGTACTAAATCTAAATCGATTATGTTATTTTGTTAGAACCATTTTGTATATTCGTTTATTTTGCCAGAATATATTTCATATGCACATGTGTGATGTGAGCCTATAGCATTAGCTTAGAAAATAATATAATAATAAATAGATGAATGTGCGCTTGAAATCAAACGTCAGTTACTTCACCGCTGCAAATGAGCGCTCGCGATATTGTGCTAGCGATTTTGCAGAGAGAAGCAACGACCAGAAAGATCTCACCAAATTATCTTGGGTTCCTTGGTTCGCCTGAAGTCAGGAGCGCTCGTAGGTAGGCACCTCACTTTAGCACTATTTTAATATTTATATTTGACGGTTATTAAAGTCACTGTAGTATTAAAACAAAGAATCACTGTTCTATTTCGCCGACAAGGGCCGCGCGCGTCACATGTGCATGTAATTTTTTTGTTTTTTTGGGACGGAGCTCGCACCCGGGACGACTGCGCTCTATGACGTCCAACGACCGAATCGGGAGGGCGTGTCAGACTCTTTCTGACTAAATCCCACCCGTGTTCCTTCAGTTCTCTCTGTATTGCTGGGGCCTACGGTATTCCCTAGCGGACCCCGTCAGTTGTGCTGACATCTCTTTGAGGCGCGCGTGGAACACAACGCGCCGTCGACCCGGGCCTGGTCCTTATCGGACGGCGACCTACCCATTGCTCTCCGTCCGCAAGCCCGCGCCTTCGGTGGCGGGGAATCGGCCTTTGATTCCCGAAGCCTAAGGCGTTTCCTGCGGACTATTTTTCTACCTTACGTTTTAATTTATCTTATATATCTACTATACCTACGTATTTATGTTCTCAGGTACTATGTTTTTTTTTACCAATGTAGGTATAGTTATTATTAATTACTTTGCGTATTTTCCTTTGCAATATTTTAGTACACAGAGCGATATTTGATAATTTAATTTAGTAATGTTGATGATTCAATTATTCAAAACAGCGAAATATTTGACGTTGACAACTTTCAGAATATGGTGTAATACATCTAAGCTCACCAACATTCTTCAAAAATGTATAAACGTATTTTCATAAATGTATTTTGTTTCTTCTTTCTTTTCTTTGTTCACATTTTCATAATTAAATTGGACCAAATTATGAGTACCTACCGATGGAGCAGTTTACTTGTCGTTTCATTTATATATTCTCCGCGCATTCAGTTGCCGCCGGTCCAGCCAGGATGGACAGCACTGCACGCAGCCAGCGCCCGCGCACACCACCATTGTGTGCACTTGCTACTCGCCGCCGGTGCTGATGCGAGCGCGCAAGACATACTTTGCAGGACTCCACTGGACGTTGCTGGCTATGCGCATTACAACGGACACAAGATACATATAAACAAGTATGTCATTTAACAAAAGGTGTTTGTGCCAAACAACTAAACACTAGACTAAGAAAAAAAATTTTAGGTGTAACATTTATTTTCAGTTTCGTGGAAACAGTAAATATACTATTAAAAGCCGGTGGCAAGTTCCTGAGATCCTGTGAAGAAAAGACTGACACTCCACTGCATACAGCGGTTGAGCTCGAAAGTGAGGTGGCCGTGGAGCAGATGCTGCAGAGTGGTGCGTCTGCCACTGCTTGGAATAGCCAGGGGCTCACTGCCATGCATATTTGCGTAAAGAAACGGAACAAAGGACTGTTGCAGGTATCCTGAAGGTTTAAGGGAGCACTATTAAGCTTTGTGCATACCAGCGCGACTTGTCGCGCGACGCGACACCGGTTATTGTTATATCATGTTTTTTTCTTAGAAATTGTATTGTTCGTGTCGCGTCGCGCCACAAGGCGTAAACAAGACTTGTTTCTATGATTTTCTATGAAATACCTTCCGTAGATTCTATAGCGACATAATTATCGCAGCTACGGGCGAGTGACAGGCGACACGTGCACACGACCAGTAGTGCCGCCAACGCTCGAGCGAAAACACGTTTTTCTATCTTCTATCTACCGACTGGAATAGGCTGCTGCCGCCTGCGGGCGGGTTCGGAATCATGACTGCAGCGACATGACGCCGCAACGTGTCGCCGTGACACGGCACGTGCAGTTGCTGCTTGTGGTCGGGTTCGGAATGGTACCTTTATGGAAGCACTAGTATGCCGTTTTAAAATTGGGCATAATAATATGAGTATAACACTATGGTCAATTTTGACACTATGGTACTATTTTGATCTTGTTTGGGTGATCCTAACCATACCTGACGTCAGCGTTATATATGTACACTGAATGACTTCCATTCCTCGACAAAAGCAATTAAGCAACCCCTATAGATTTTCTCAACTATCTTTATGAACCGCTCATCATTCATTCTTTCAATGGCGCCCCGCCATTTAATGAGAGCGTTTAAAAATTGTCAACAGACTGTACAGAATGAGCGCGTCCTGTGCCTCGGACTTCCACTTTTTGTATCTTTATAGCACCGCTTTGCCTAAGTCTGTTAAAGGTACAGTAAGGGCCCTCGTCTTTCAGTGGCAAGAGAAAATGCTTCATTCGTTAGGTTTTACAAACAATGACGTAAATAGAGAGTAGTTGCTGCCTACTTAGGCCCTAGTACCGTTTAGTATATGTATATTCATCATCATCATCATCATATCAGCCGAAAGACGTCCACTGCTGGACATAGGCCTCCCCCAAGCACCGCCACTTCAACCGATTCTGTGCTTCCCGCATCCAGCGGATTCCTGCGGCCTTTATAAGGTCATCGGTCCATCTTGTGGGAGGCCTTCCAACGCTACGTCTTCCGGTACGTGGTCGCCACTCCAGAACCTTTCGGCTCCATCGGCCATCTGTTCTGTCCGCAGCAATGTGTCCTGCCCAATGCCACTTAATTTTGGCAATTCTTCGAGCTATGTCGGTAACCTTGGTTCTCCTGCGGATCTCTTCATTTCTGATTCGATCACGTAGGGAAACTCCAAGCATAGGCCTCTCCATTGCTCTTTGGGTGACTTTTAGCCTTCTGATAAGGCCCATTGTGAGCGACCACGTTTCAGTGCCATAAGTCATCACTGGCAACACGCACTGGTCAAAGAATTTCGTCTTGAGATACTGTGGTATGTGGGACATGAAGATATTGCGCAGCTTCCCGAACGCTGCCCAGCCAAGTCGGATTCGACGATTGACCTCCTTCTCGAAGTTGGACCTACCTAGCTGGACAGTTTGTCCTAGGTAAACATACTCGTCAACAACTTCGAGCGTAGCGTCTCCGATCTTTATGAGAGCGGGTGTTACATGGGCATTTGACATGACCTTTGTCTTGTCCATGTTCATTTTAAGACCCACTCTTTCGGAGGCTCTACTGAGGTCATTGACCATTATACTGAGGTCCTCCATGGTCTCAGCCATGATAACTATATCGTCGGCAAACCAAAGGTTAGTGATATACTCGCCATTGATGTTGATGCCTAGCCCTTTCCAGTTCAGAACCTTGAAGATATCCTCCAGTGCAGCGGTGAACAGTTCCGGAGAGATAACGTCTCCTTGTCTCACACCTCGCTGCAAAAGGATAAGTTTCGAGGTCTGGTCGTGGAGTCGGACTGACATAGTGGCGTCTTTGTATAGGCAATCGAATCGAAGGCTTTCTCGTAATCCACAAACGCTTAGCAGAGAGGCAGGTTATACTCTTCGGTCTTCTGTATAACCTGCCGCAGCGTATGTATGTGGTCCACGGTGCTAAAGCCTTTACGGTTCCGTCCGGCTTGTTCGTGAGGCTGGAAGTTGTCAAACCTGCGCGCGAGACGGATCGTGATGACTCTTGGAAACAGCTTGTAGACATGGGTCAGAAGTGTGATGGGCCTATAGTTCTTAAGCAGGGCATTGTCGCCCTTTTTAAAGAAGAGTACCACCACACTTCTGTTCCATGTCTATGTATATTATGGCGTTGCAAATAAGAACCTAAACTGATTCTAAGGAAAAAAATAAAACGGGGCAGTCTGGGACTGCCGATTGAAGTGAAAACTAAGTAACGAAATCTAACGAAAATGTCAGGAATTTAAGTGGCTTGCTGTCAGTACAAGAAAATTGCTGTCATTAAAAAAAATCCAAAAAATAAAACAAAGTGCGCTGTCAACAAAATCTCCCTTCGTCTTACGAATTTTCGGTCAGGTCACTTGTCCTGACGCGAGTTTAACATTTTTTACCCATCCCAAAAATGTGCACAAGGCCGCTAAAGAAGTTCTCACTTCAAAAAATATTTTGTACAACTTTGAAACTGACTCTAAATTCACTTGAATTATCAAAGGCAATAATTTTTCTGCCAGCCTGCATGGTGTAGGGTTTTGCAAATAACCTTTATAGTACCCACTGTGGTTACTTTGGTAACACACGTGGAAATGAGTGCAATTCGATCTAAGAAATGAAATAATTGATCTGATGTCTTTGAGAAAGATAAAGTTAGTTGCTCTTAACTAATATGACAGTTATTTTTAGTTGTTAGCAAATCATAAGAGCAGCAATGCAATCCAGTACTTAGCTTCTGTTGACGCGAAAGATGAGACGGGCTCCACCGTGCTCTGCGCGGCAGTCAAAGCAGAGTGGATAGAAGGAGTCCGAATAGCTCTCGGTGCAGGAGCTACCAACATGAAGGTATTCCGTTAAAGATAAAATTACGCATAAAATCAGTATCTTACCCTTATAAATTCTTATAGTTCAAAATTATGATTCCGATTTTAGATGGAAACAATATTTTGTTATTCAGCTTTACATACTGTTCAAATTGAAATCTTGAATAAAAAAGTATGATATCAATATCGACAAGTATTTTTTCATAATTGTTATAACTTACAGGCCAGTATAAAAAATCCGATGAACTATTATCTGATTGAAGAAATACTTCAAGAGTACAACCCATTCATGTATAAAGTGGGATATGACGACGACAAACTTTCGATGTTTACTGAATTGCGCTCGGATGAAACGAACGTGTTACATTTAGCTGTCAAACTAGGCAGCAAGGATATACTAGAATATTTGCTTCAATACCCATACAATAACACCAATATAACACAACTAATCAACACATCTGACAGCTTTGGTCCACCGTTATTTTACGCTGTGGTATATAACCTACCCGATTGTGCAAGATTGCTTATCTCCAAAGGTGCTGAAGTAATTCCGTTAGTGCATTGCTACGAATACCACTGCCACTATATTATATGCAATAATAACATAGCATGGACGTCACTTTTGCATATAGCTGCAATTAAAAACCATTATGAAATAGCAGAAATGATTATAAAACATGACAGTGAAACTGTTCACTTTGTTGTTGCGGGTCGATCACCATTGCATGACGCTTGTAGTCGTGGAAACAAAAAAATTATTCGATTACTACTCCTTAACGGAGCTGACCTATCTGGTGGCCCAAATATACCTAAAAGTTACTTAAAATTCTTCGCGAGGAGGTTTGCTCCCATCGAGCTCTTGGTGAATTACGTATCAAAACCAACTGAATTCATGGTGGAAATATTCGACTCATGTATAACTAACAGAGAACAGAAAATGAACAGTGAGGTTGACGTAGACTATAGAGTTTTATTCCCTAAACCTGGAATGCAATATATGGGGGTAATCAAGGCTCTGATTAATACCGGAAACGCATACGATCAGCACAGTCTACTTCTTCATCCCTTGGTGCAAAGCTTTTTGTATCCAAAATGGAGATCATTATTACCATTATTCTACAGTATAGTGGCATTGGACGTGTGCTTTGTGTTGTCTCTCAACGTGTTTGCCCTGTCCTTATTCTGGTATAAAGACAGAAAAATTGAACCTGTGCCAAATATACTACGTAGTAGTGCTTGGATTTTTATTATTTATTTAACAGCCTTCTTAATTATAATAAAGGTAATTTAATCCCACTTTCTCATAATGCAAGGGTTTTGTCGGTTTAATGCTACCAGGATAAAATGTATTTTTTTTATCACCAGGAAATCATCACAACGATGAGTAGGAACTCTCTATTAAGAGAGACCTTGTTTGCGTTGTCGAGATGTGTTTCAATTACGCTGGCAGTTATATTGCCTGGAATTATGTCGTGGGATTCAGAACCCAATCCAGAGTGGGTGCGGATTTTCGGCTCAGCCACACTGCTCCTCTCCTGGGTCAGAATAATGTTCCTGCTTTCTAACCTCCCAGACTATGGATATCATGTTCTGATGTATGGAAAAATGGCGACCAAAGTAATAAAGGTGAGCTTATTTTATCTAGTTTCAAAATTCAGATGTATTTACATATACATTCAATATTGGTAGGTGTTTTATAGGGTTTGGTACGTCCGAATGAAAAAACGGAACCCTTTAAGAGGGTTTATTCTGAAAATTGGCAACGTCGCAAATAGATGTCAAATATTTCGCTGTTTTGATTAATTTGATAATATTTCTGTATGGAAATAAAAAACGTGGCTAACTAGCGAACTAGAATATTGATTATAAAATGCAACAATTAATATCGTAACACCGAATAGTTAGTTTTAGATGTAAAAAAAAGTATTTGGAAACTTTCCAAATGCCTTTTTTACGCCTAAACCGCGTAAAACATCAAATTCAATATTATAATTCCAATTCATTATTAATATTCTAGTTAGTTAGTTAGCCACATTTCTTATTTCCATACAGTATTATTTCCAAATTAATCAAAACAGGTAACTATTTGAAAGCTATTTACGACGTTGCCAACTTTTAGGATGCACCCTCTTAAGGAAGCAATCGAAAAGGTATACCTAAGTCGCTGTAAATGAAGTTCATGAGTGGGCACAAAAATGGAGGATTAAATTGAATGATACGAAGTCGCTTCACATTGATTTCACTAACTAGAATTGTTGTTGAAATTACCATTACAAATTCCAATTCACAATTACCCCCAATCTTCATAAATGGCCAATAAGTGCCATACGCAAATACAGCCAAATACCTTGGCATAACGCTTGACGTGAAACTGCGCTGGAAAATAGATTGTTATACAAGGGTCGAAAGGAATCAATTCCCTTACGAGGTATTTAGATCGCTATAGTCCGAGTAGGAATTGATGTCTTTCACCCGTGTTAAACACTCTACTTTTCATTTCGAATATAAGGAAAGTAAAAAATAGTGTTTAAATTATTTATTGATATTAAATCATGAGTAGTATCTATTTAAAATGAATTGAGAAGTTCGAACAATTTGTGAAATTTTTTAAATATGGAATGCATCTCTTCACCGCCGCGGGCCGTCCCGCGTTTAGGTTTTTTTTTTAAATTCACACTGGCTGTTTATAGACCTGAGCCCAGTGTTTCCACTTTTTTTTTTGCAAATAATGGCCAATAATAAGCATTGTTTAGGGATATTTTATTTTGGAAGGGGTTTAAGGAATTTTAGGGTTAAATTGAACTTGAGTACGTTAGCGGGCCGATTTTAATTAAATAAAAACTGAATGTTAATTCAAGATACTCAAGATACTTCAAGATAGAGACAGATGGCATCTTGGAGAAGGACATAGGGTACATTTTGTCTTGTCATTGGGAACATAGTCATAGTCCGTATCTTGAATTAACATTCAGTTTTTATTTAATTAAAATCGGCCCGCTCTGTCAAAAGATATTACAATTTTGAATTTTTGATACCGGATTGAAGAATTAACTTCACAGCTCATAAACAACATGTAAAAACACCCTGTCCAATCCGTGTTGTTAGATATCGTACTGAGAGTCCATTTATGTGGTAATTTTAGGAAAATGAAAAAAAATAATCTTCATTTTTTTTTCAATGCGGAGTATTACACGGGGCGCGGGCGGCCATCATTTAGAAGTCATAACTTGTGACCTCTGTTGAAAATTAGCTTATTTTTAATAGATTTGGGGTAATTATGGTCCTAAAAATGTGACTTTTAAATAGCAATAACTTTTAGATTTTCAATAATAATAAGATTTTTTATTACTTTTTGGTAATGTTCCCCCAGTAATGAGGGACCGATTGAAGAAGAGAGATTGCAGTACCTATGTGCCCCTTTCGGATCGGGCAGATTTTTTTTTTACATAAGTATTGTGTAACTAACAATTACCAATTTTCCTATTTTTTTTTCCTTGATCTTGCTTCTCGCCCAACTTTATACTGCTGGCGCGACGGGAAGTACCAAACAGACTTTGGTTTATTTGCGAGTGTCAATATATGCGGCATAAATGGCCGTATTTTATTTTATTGTGTTGATTTGGTAGTTTGTTTTTCATCACAAAATTCAAGGGACTGTAGGTAAATCTATGTTTTTGATATCTATTTTAACTTAATTGATGGCTCCACGCGTTCCTGAGAAAAAGGGTCTTGACAAATAACGAAGTCATCCTTTAAGGGTTTAACATTCACCCCACACCCTTTGGACTGCTTTTGTTACTTTTATTTTTCTTTTCATTTATTTAACTTTTTGTTTTGTTTAGTAGAAATACATGTTACCTGCTTGTTAAATTGTATGAGGTCACTAAGTGGGGCCTGGTGACCTGTAACACAGGTTTTCCTAAACCTACATCAGGCACCAGCTCTCACAATGTGAATTCATATTAGTCAAAACTGTTAAGTGCTAAGTGCTAAAGGGTTTAATTTTTTCATTTTAAGGTACGCAACCCTAAAATCTGCCTGTTACCTTTTCATGCCGTAACTGCTGAACAGATTTTGTTGAAAGGCATACGGATAGGCCATGACCTGGGGGGATTCAGACTATCCTATGTCCTAAGACAGGATACTCTGAATCCCATCTCATCATCAGAGCACCTGCCATCAAATCTCTTCACCACCCTTTGTTGACTGGTAAATAATGCCTAAGGCATTAAGTCCGCCTTTCTACCTTTTTTGAGTGTGAAAAGTTTAAATAAATAAATCCCGGTACCTACTACGTTCCTGTGGGATATTTTACCCTTTGTTGACTGGTAAATAATGCCTAAGGCATTAAGTCCGCCTTTCTACCTTTTTTGAGTGTGAAAAGTTTAAATAAATAAATCCCGGTACCTACTACGTTCCTGTGGGATATTTTACCCTTTGTTGACTGGTAAATAATGCCTAAGGCATTAAGTCCGCCTTTCTACCTTTTTTGAGTGTGAAAAGTTTAAATAAATAAATCCCGGTACCTACTACGTTCCTGTGGGATATTTTCCGACCTTTACGCGGGCGAAGCCGCGGGGAAAAGCTAGTACTAAATAAATTCATAACTTTATTAAAGTCATATAATTCGTACAATATTTTCTTTGAGCCGACTAGAATAACTGCCACTAGTGCTACCTGTATTGACATTATTTTTACAAACTTAAGACCTTCTAGCCATTTAATTATAAATGAGTTGGACTCTGATTACTGTGGCCAGTTAGTCACTTTCCCTCAGAAAACAGTCAGAGTTCAAAGAAAACTTGTGAGTTTTGTTCTTGTAAATAAAAATCGCTTATGACAATTTAATAGTAGATTGTTATACAAGGAGCTAAAATGACCCATTATAACGAGGTAGTTTTACTCCCCAGCTTTAGCGAGGGAGTAAACAGAAACCGAGGTATAATGGGTTTTTAGCGCCGTGTGTTACACTCTACTTTTCACTACGATTGCGAGAAAATAAAATAGTAAATAAAATAATAATTATTTATTAAAAATTCTTTATTTTCCTTTCTCTTCCATCTGCAAATTAGGGTCTCCATTCTCACTAGATGATGACATTTTCACTGTTGTAAATTATATCAATGCAATGTCACCAATGCAATTTATAATAATTGGAGAAAAATCATAAATATATCTATCTTACCTATCTTACCTATCTTACCTATCTTACCTATCTTACCTATCTTACCTATCTTACCTATCTTACCTATCTTACCTATCTTACCTATCTTACCTATCTTACCTATCTTACCTATCTTACCTATCTTACCTATCTTACCTATCTTACCTATCCTACTACCTATCCTACCTATCCTACCTATCCTACCTATCCAACCTATCCTACCTATCCTACCTATCCTACCTATCCTACCTATCCTACCTATCCTACCTATCCTACCTATCCTACCTATCCTACCTATCCTACCTATCCTACCTATCCTGTGCTGGACGCCTGCCGTACGTTCAATAAGGGTCTGCCATCAACTGAGAAACTAAACACGCGACACATTGGTGTCCCCGGTGAAGTCAAACCAGTCTATATCGCCGAACACCTACCTCGCACCCAGCGACAACTATTCTTTGAGGCTCGTTCTTTTGCTAAAACATACAAATATAAATTTTGTTGGTCGCAAAACGGAAAATTTTTTCTTCGTGAACGTGAAGGAATGGATTCCGTTGTTATCAACTCAACCTCTTGTCTTAAAAAACTGCTCACCCCTGCATGAAGAATGCAAGGCATCTCATTTTCATTATTATTGCATGTTTTTAAAATATTCTAGTACCCTACAATTTTATATACAAACTCGAGCGCTTGTAGCCTCTTACAAACCTGTTTTTTGTTACTTCATAAATACAACTTGTTACCTTTTTATAAAAATTGCTTTGAGATTATCAACTTTGTATAATGTATACTGTATATGTCAGCCTCTGTATTACACATCGTACCTTTTTAGACTTTGTAAAAATTATAATAATTTAAAACTTTATTATCACAAACACAAAACTCATATCATACCTGCGTTTATGTACATCCTATCGACTATCTTATTTCTAAGTCTAATACTTACAGCTTTCAAAACAGAATTATTAAATGTAGTCAAAATTAAATTACACAATATAATTCACGTCATATCTACGGTTGCAATCAATATGCACTTAACATCAAACATCAATATTCGATTCTGACACTTTAAATGACATTGACTCTTTTGGTATAAGTGACTCACATATCTGTGTACCTGAGTCATGTAGAAGTTTCATTAATAACAATAGTAAGTCGCTTAATATAATGCACCTTAATATACGCAGTGTAAATTGTAACTTTGATGGTTTTCTTGTGCTGCTAGCTAGGATAAAAATATCATGTGATGTTTTAATTTTATCGGAGTGCTGGCTGATGGTGTCAACAGTCCCACCACTGGAGGGGTATGTTTCTTATCACACGACTAATCTTATCAACCAGAACGATGGTGTTATAATTTATGTAAAATCAGAATTACCTCATATCGTTACCGAACCTTCTATATCTGGTGCAAGCTGTTTGTTCTGTAATGTAAAGTCTCATAATATCTTACTTTTAGCGCTATATCGCTCTCCGTCCACACGCAATCTTGATAATTTTATTGATAATTTAGACACTGTTCTTTCTCAGTCGCCAGTCCAAAAAAACTTAGTCGTGATGGGCGACATCAACATTGACATCACTCCGAATGCTATCTCCCCACAAGCAAATCAGTACCTCAACCTTATTGCTTCACATGGCCTCCTTCCTACACATCTATTCCCAACTCGTATTAACTCTTGCATTGATCACGTAATGTTAAGATCTGATCTTAAAAATACGACTCTAGTTTTCGACACTTACATTACTGATCATAGGCCTACGTTTATAAGCATTCAACATGAAAAACCACTCCCTACCTCTAAAGTAAATCGCATAGTTGTTAATTATACAGCTGTAACTACCGAAATTTTATCAATGGACTTTGGTGGAATATTGACCATTCAAGACGCTAACAATGCCGCCGAGTCTCTGGTTTCCATAATTAGCTCTGTCATCGCTAAGCACTCTAAATCGGTGTACATGTCGTCGAAACGCAGAATCCTGAAACCTTGGATTACCAAAGGTCTGCTACGTTGTATCCGAAATAGAGATAGCATGGCTCGAACCCTAGAGGCAGATCCTGAAAATTACATTCTCATGGTCACATATAAGCGATACCGTAATTTTTGTAACAAGCTTCTCAAAAATGTAAAACATGACTATGAAAGGAAGGAGTTTCAAACGGCTAAGAACAGCCCTAAAGCAACTTGGAAGGTCATTAAAAATATCACCGGAACAAGCCTTAATGCGAAATCCCCTAACGAGCTACTGAGTATGTCTTCGGATGAAAAGTCTTCGGTAAACAAAGTTAACGAGTTTTTTGCCAATGTTGGCAAGAACTTGGCTGACAAATTCTCTTCCACCTCGTATACCTCGGAGTATTCTCTCGATACGCCCCCTTCTAATTCGCTGGTACTTCTACCCACAGATGAAGTGGAGGTCTCAAATATCATTATTGGGTTACGAACAGATGCTGCGGTGGGTTGGGACGGTATCTCACCAAGGCTGTTAAAATCCTGTCTGCCCGCAATTGTCCCGGCCATCACTCATATCTGCAATCGGTCTATTTCCACGGGTTGCTTTCCCAGGGTTTTTAAGAGAGCTGTTGTTCATCCAATCTTTAAGAGTGGGGACAGACACGGTGTAGATAATTATAGACCGATCTCAGTCTTACCTGCCATCTCTAAAATATTGGAAAAGATACTTAATAAACGGTTAGTGGACTATCTTGAGTCATACAAATTATTAAGTGACAACCAGTATGGTTTTAGAGGTGGCAGGTCAACTGAAAATGCTGTAGCTGCCTTGGTGGATCATGTAGTGTCTAAACTAGATAGTAAGCTGAAATGCTTGGCCATTTTCCTTGATCTTTTCAAGGCATTCGACACTGTGTCTTTTCCCCACCTCTTATCTAAGCTGGAAGCTGCGGGCATCCGCGGACATCCCTTAAAAATTTTCAAGGATTACCTGTGTGATAGAAGTCAATCTGTCAAAATAAATGATCTTATTAGTGACACTCAATCATTGAGTTTCGGCGTTCCTCAGGGCTCAATTTTGGGCCCTACCCTGTTTCTTATTTATATTAATAAATTGTGCAAAATGTCTCTAACGAACTGTTCCATTTATACTTACGCAGATGATACGGCCTTGCTTCTTCATGGCAGTGACTGGCCTGAAACAGTAAAATACGCGGAACTTGCTCTAAACTCAGTGATGAAATGGCTATCAGATAACATCCTAACCTTAAATCTTAAGAAAACAGTCTATTTACCTTTCTCCTTACTATCCACCAACCTCCCTCCACCGGATTCAATGGCTCTAAGAGCTCATACTTGCTCACGCGGTCTGTCCTCTTCACAATGCAGCTGTCCAGAACTCACCAGGTGTGAGTCTGTTAAGTATCTCGGAGTCTATTTAGATAGTTCTTTGAGCTGGAAACCTCACCTTAGTAATCTCATATCGCGAGTCCGCAAGTGTATATTTATTTTTTAAAAACTAAGGCACTCCGCGGACCACCGTACCATTAAAACTGTTTATTATGCCCTGTGTCAAAGCATAATAAACTACTGCATCACGGTGTGGGGTGGGGCTCCCAAGACAACTTTACTGCCTCTGGAACGAGCACAGAGAGCTGTCCTCAAGGTTATGACCTCGAGGCCTTTTAGATACCCTACCTCGGCTCTCTACACCGAATGTCGGGTCCTCACTGTGAGACAGCTCTTTGTTCTTGGTACTATTCTGCGCAAGCATCCCTCTGTGGTATACAAGCCGAATGCTGCTAAAAAGCGTAGATACTTTGATGTATGCTCAACCCACGGATGTAGAACGGCCCTTGCTCAGCGTCATTATGATATTCTGTCCAACCATTTATATAATAAAATAAATAAACTATGCACCATTGCTCCCATGTGCCTAAATGAATGTAAGACAAAGGTCACAAGGTGGCTATTGACACTGAGTTACGATACGACTGAGGACTTACTACATGTATCAATCGCTTAACCTATTGTAGATAATAAAATCATATGTTTATAATTAGGTATATTTATACAGTATTACATAAACACAAGTTTACACCATATTTATCTCTCTCAATACATACACATACCCCCACATAGGAACTTTAATAAGCCACATCATATTAACTAGTAAGTAACTTAATAATAATATACTGTGCTCGTCGTACAACTACTGTTATAAGTTCAAATTATAGGCGAGGACGCTGGCACCCTAAACACAAGTTAAATCTTACTCTGGGTGCCAGAGTTCATCGAAAACACTCGATCCCTTAGTTGTAACGCTGCATAGTGTTGTTTAGATAAGTGTTTCTGTACAATGGAAGGTAATAAAAACATTTTTTATTTTTTTTATTTTATATCCTACCTATCCTACCTATCCTACCTATCCTACCTATCCTACCTATCCTACCTATCCTACCTATCCTACCTATCCTACCTATCCTACCTATCCTACCTATCCTACCTATCCTACCTATCCTACCTATCCTACCTATCCTACCTATCCTACCTATCCTACCTATCCTACCTATCCTACCTATCCTACCTATCCTACCTATCCTACCTATCCTACCTATCCTACCTATCCTACCTATCCTACCTATCCTACCTATCCTACCTATCCTACCTATCCTACCTATCCTACCTATCCTACCTATCCTACCTATCCTACCTATCCTACCTATCCTACCTATCCTACCTATCCTACCTATCCTACCTATCCTACCTATCCTACCTATCCTACCTATCCTACCTATCCTACCTATCCTACCTATCCTACCTATCCTACCTATCCTACCTATCCTACCTATCCTACCTATCCTACCTATCCTACCTATCCTACCTATCCTACCTATCCTACCTATCCTACCTATCCTACCTATCCTACCTATCCTACCTATCCTACCTATCCTACCTATCCTACCTATCCTACCTATCCTACCTATCCTACCTATCCTACCTATCCTACCTATCCTACCTATCCTACCTATCCTACCTATCCTACCTATCCTACCTATCCTACCTATCCTACCTATCCTACCTATCCTACCTATCCTACCTATCCTACCTATCCTACCTATCCTACCTATCCTACCTATCCTACCTATCCTACCTATCCTACCTATCCTACCTATCCTACCTATCCTACCTATCCTACCTATCCTACCTATCCTACCTATCCTACCTATCCTACCTATCCTACCTATCCTACCTATCCTACCTATCCTACCTATCCTACCTATCCTACCTATCCTACCTATCCTACCTATCCTACCTATCCTACCTATCCTACCTATCCTACCTATCCTACCTATCCTACCTATCCTACCTATCCTACCTATCCTACCTATCCTACCTATCCTACCTATCCTACCTATCCTACCTATCCTACCTATCCTTCCTATCCTACCTATCCTACCTATCCTAAGAACCTTCTCCTTACTATAACAAACACAACCAAAAAAGAATTAGCGAAATTAGTCCAGCCGTTCACGCGTGATGCCGTGATCAAGGAAATAGGGATTCTTTTTTATATATTTAATAATTATTATAAATAAGAACAAAGACTTTTTCGTCTTTGGGTGGTAGGCTCGTTGGAAACAGACAAAAATTTTAAAAAAAATTTTTTAGCCCCTAGAGGATGAAATGCTATTTTATCTTCGCTCTGGTACGCTACAATGACGGATTTTTTGAGCAAGAGAAGTGAAAAAATAATTTAATGGAAAAACTACCAGGTTTGCCTTATCACGACGACCCGGTTAAAGCTTATACTTTATTATTTAACCTCATCAATTGTGAGTTTAGGAAGGTTTTCACCCCAAAAACATTGCCTGTTTGTGATCGCGTTATTTAGCGATTGGGCAACACCAGGTATTTACAAAAGTAGGCAAAGGTTATTTGAATTGTATCACGAAAAAACATACCCATGATGAAACTTTTAAAAGAGCCTGCTCCTGAGCAAAAGCCATACACATTAAAAATAAAATAATATCTTCTGGAAATAAAATTAAAACATCTTGGTATATTATTAATTCAGAAACGGGAAGAACGACAGTATGGAATCGTGACTTCCATCTAAAAATCAATGATGTAGATATTAAGGCAGACGTGGAGGTGGCAACTGAGTTTGAAAATTTCTTCACTAATATTCCCATTTTAACAACCAAAACTCTGTCATCGGCATCCTCCACTTCTGCTTATTCAATACTAAAAGAATGTGTACCAGAATGTGACAAACTTTTTGAATTCAAAATTGCTACTGCTAAAGACATAATAGAATCTTTTAAAGATCTTGATGTGAAAAATACTGCTGACCTTTGGGGATTATCAGTACATACGATGTCTTCAATAATTGATGTTCTTTCACCCTTTTTAGCAATTGTTTTTAAGATAGTTAATTGACTCAGGCGTGACTTTGCGGAAATCCATTATAAAATACAATAGACGATGTATATTTAGTAACCCAATCATACACATTCGTAAATACACACATAAACACATAATATACATATTCGCAATCGTATACATTGCGTCAAATCGATGTTTTTGTTAATAAAATCAATAGTCTGCATCCTAAAATTAAGTTTAAATTAGAATTAGAAGTTGATGGATCTCCTAACTTTTTAGATTTAACTATTTCAACAATAAATAATAAATACGATTTTCAGATTTATAGAAAACCAACTTATACAGATGTTACGATTCCTGCGTCATCTTGTCATCCGATTCAACATAAATTAGCAGCTTATCGTAGTTTCACTCATAGATTAATGTCAGTACCATTTTCTCAAGATAATTATAACAGAGAACTTAACATTATTTATCATATACCTGAGAGTAACGGATACACTAAGAAAATGGTGGATGATTTGATTCAAACGAAACGTCGTAAAATAGTTCGATCTCTTTTGTATCCATTGCCTCCAGAAAGACTACATGATTACATAGGAAGTTTGACATACTTAGGGTCAATAAAGTGATAAGGTTTCAAAAACATTGTTTCGAAATGGAGTTAGGGTAGCTTTTAAAACAAATAATTCATTAAGGCAGATTTGCAACGGAAAAGATCGTTTGGAAAACCATAAAAAATCAGGTGGTTACAAGTTACATTGCGATGATTGTAATGGTATTACATAGGTCAAACTGGTCGTAATTTTCAAACTAGATATGAAGAACATATTGCAGCGTACAGGAATAACTGTCCAAAAAGATCCCATTTTGCTCAACACTTAATAGATTCCGGTCATTCGTTAAATAATAATAACACTTTCAAAATTTTACACACATGTGATAAAGGTGTCAAAATGTCAGAACTAGAGAGTTTAGAAATTGCAAAAAATAATACAGGAACCGTTACACTGTTGAACGAATTAAATACGAGTATTCCGAGGTCACCATTGTTGCGATTGTTTGCTTATCGCACTGATAAGTTATCAGTGCGATAAGCAAACACCTCGGCTAGGATCGTTATCAGTGATAACGATCCTAGCCGAGGTGGGCCGATAAGCGATCCTATATAAGTGGGGTTGTCGGGCGGTTGAAGCTCACTTTGCGTTCAGCTCGTGTCGTGGTAACACTGCGTGTCCGAGTTCGCAACAAGTCAACCGTCATCCTGAAGATGCCTCGTTGAGAGGCGAAACACGTGTCGATTTCTTACAGGGTTCTCTAAGATTCTTTAAGAACAGTTAAGCGGATTGAGTTACTAAATATACATCGTCTATTGTATTTTTTTTTTAATTGTTTTTAACTCTTGTATTGTATCTGGTGTATTTCCTGATCTGATGAAACTTAGCAAAGTGATTCCACTGTTCAAGTCTGGCAGCACAACTGATCCCACGAATTTTCGGTCTATTTTGAGATTACCCACTTTAAGTAAAATCTTTGAAAAAATAATTTTGAAACAAATGTTAGGACATTTCAATGAAACCGTGTTATGTTAATAAAACAAAAACCCGTTGAAGCCGTGGGTGCTGGCTGGCTGTGTGACTCGCCTCACGAAAGCTTGCGGGAGTGATGATGATGACGTCACGCTGAAGTAGTTGCACGAAGGCTGCGTTGACGTTCATTCTCGGGGTCACCAATTTAGGGGTATGAGGAACAGGGTGTAAAGTTCACTCATCCACCATAGAAAAGGGAGGATCCTCCAACCAGACGGGTGTTATGTCTGGCGGGCAACTGCCCATATTTATGTTGATTTCGGATAGTCTTATCTATGTTTTTCGATTGGTGAACTCTAACTGCGAGATGCAGGAATTGTGTGACGTCATGTCTTTGCTGCGTAGTTTGTATGTCGCGGTGTAACCGCTACACACTTAATTTACTACTCGTACATCTGAAACAGTTAGGTTTTACAAAGAGTCGTTCTACTACAGACGCGGGCGTGGACTTACTGAAAAGCATATTCGAGGCCTGGGAGGAATCGCAAATTGCTCTTGGCATTTTCTGCGACTTGTCCAAGGCCTTCGATTGCGTACATCATGATACAGTCATTAGGAAACTGTACCACTATGGTATGAGGGACAAGGCTCTCGACCTCTTGACTTCTTATCTGAACAACATAATTCAGAGGATCGATGTTAATGGCAAGAGATCTTCAGGATCCGCGGTCACCATGGGCGTTCCGCAGGGTTCAATTCTGTCCTTTCATATTTTTTATTTAAAAATAAACGACTTACCTTACCATATTATTTTCTTTCCTTTAATTTTTTTTTTCTTTTCGCTGTTAGTTTTAATGATGGTCTGGCAGTTTAAGTACTTTATGCGGCCTACTCAAATGTCCTTTCTTTGGTACTGTTCGTCGAGTTGAGCTCCTTAAGTTCAGAGTTGAGCTTCGCGATTACTGACAAATGCTTGCACTGACTGGACAGGTCCACTCAAATCTGTGTGGTTCTTTACTCAAAAGACCATGTCAGACATTAGTCTACATGACATGGTCCTCATTTGGCCTGACCGTGATTATGTCTGGTCTTTAAAAGAGACTGTGACCTCTGCAAGTAAAGGATGAGTCTTTAAAAGAGACTGTGACCTCTGCAAGTAAAGGATGATGACTATTTTGGTACCCCCCTCCAATAGCCATGTGTAATACATCGTTGGATAGCTCTTTTCGAACTGAATAGAAGTTACTATGGCGCCTAGTTCCAAATCCTTGTCCGTTCAGAGATATAGTGTACGAAACATGTCAGTTTTAGTTACACCCAAGTAAGGTTGGTACCCCCCTCCAATAGCCATGTGTAATACATCGTTGGATAGCTCTTTTCGAACTGAATAGAAGTTTAGAGGTATGAGGAACAGGGTGTAAAGTTCACTCATCCACCATAGAAAAGGGAGGATCCTCCAACCAGACGGGTTGTTATGTCTGGTGGGCAACTGCCCATATGTTGATTTCGGATAGTCTTATCTATGTTATTCGCTCAGTAAACTCTAACTGCGAGATGTAGGAATTGTGTGACGTCATGTCTTTTTTGTTTCGTAGTTTTTTGTATGTGGCGGTCTAACCGCTACATCACTCCCCTCCGGAGACCGGAGGTCGATAGTGGGCTGAGTCTTGGATCTTGCGATGCTTCACAGTGCCAGCTGTGGTCCCAGTGAGTCGGAACCGGGTACCGCATAGTTCACGGTGAGTCGGAACTGTCTGCGGTGATTCCCCAGTGAGTCGGGGAGGCGGTGCGTCTTCATCCAGTGAGTCGGATGTGGTACAGCGCCGGGTTGTGGCTGACTGCTTGCGTCGACCAGGAGAGGGTAGAATAGGCTCTGCTTGTGAGACCGGCCGGAAGTGCAGGTGCTGTGCCAAGTTGCTGATGAGGCTGAGGGTGATGACCAGGAATGCGCGTTCGCTACATGCTGGTGGTCAGGATACCCGTTGAAGCCGTGGGTGCTGGCTGGCTGTGTGACTCGCCTCACGAAAGCTTGCGGGAGTGATGATGATGACGTCACGCTGAAGTAGTTGCACGAAGGCTGCGTTGACGTTCATACTCGGGGTCACCAATTTAGAGGTATGAGGAACAGGGTGTAAAGTTCACTCATCCACCATAGAAAAGGGAGGATCCTCCAACCAGACGGTTGTTATATCTGGCGGGCAACTGCCCATATGTTGATTTCGGATAGTCTTATCTATGTTATTCGCTCAGTAAACTCTAACTGCGAGATGTAGGAATTGTGTGACGTCATGTCTTTTTGTTTCGTAGTTTTTTGTATGTGGCGGTCTAACCGCTACAGAAGTTACTATAGAGCCTAGTTCCAAATCCTTGTCAGTTCAGAGATATAGTGAACTAAACATGTCAGTTTTAGTTACACCCAAGACAAGTAAGTTTGGGGTTCCTCCAATAGCCATGTGCAATACATCATTGGATAGCTCTTTTCGAACTGAATAGAAGTTACTATGGTGCCTAGTTCCAAATCCTTGTCCGTTCAGATATGTAGTGTACTAAACATGTCAGTTTTAGTTACACCGAAGACAAGTAAGGTTGGGGTCCCTGCAATAGCCATGTGCAATACATCGGTGGATAGGTCTTTTCAAACTGAATAGAAGTTACTATGGCGCCTAGTTCCAAGTCCTTGTCCGTTCAGAGATATAATGTACTAAACATGTCAGTTTTAGTTGCATCCAAGTAAGGTTTTTTTTAATATTTCATAACTGACTGCCCTTTTAAGCATCATTAGGAATCCGACGACATCACATGCTACCCAGTAACTGAACATGGGTTCACTCATCCCGCCCCCTTCTAACGGATTTCTATCGGTAAGCGGTATAGTCAAATAAAGATTGCATTTCAGCTTGACACCAGCTATCTAATTACGTAACTTATTTTCGTAAACGATTACGACTAATCTGTTCCATTTTGACAGTTCAACAACATTCATTGCGTTATTTACGTTGTTTAGCAGATTTTTTATTTGAACATATTAATCAATGGATTAGCAATCTGTTTCAAAAAGATTCAGATTCTGATTGATCCTGTATTAGGGTACAGATCGGCATCACCATGAAACTTCATTCACACTGCCTGGCTGGCGGCGTGTCGATGAGGTGACGCGGTGCTGATCCGATGCTGGGCTAAAATGTGTGCGATGACCTTATAATGGCTGCAAAATACCGGCTGTACTGTAAATCCTTCATTTACATCGGTGCTATGACATTATGGGTCAAACAATATTAAATGACGGAAAAAGTCAATCGACCGTTTATCGTGTGTGACTGCGCCCCGTTTATTACTATATTCTGCGACTATTTATTCGACTTGGCATTCTATTTACTCCGATTATGCGTTGACCCTTTAATAATTATAGCAATAGTGTAAGTCAACATTATTGTACATGCCTAACCGGACGACGCACTGTAGGTACCTGTGCTCATATAATATCTATTATTTGGTACCTAGGGTACGCCAGGCATGTGGGATTTACAGCCCCTGCCTTATTTCTTAACGATGTCATAGTAGACGATGAATGAAAAATATTGATTTTAATTGATAATTAAACTCCCTAGCCTTTTTCCCATCAGTGTTGGGGTCGGCTTCCAGTCTAACCGAATTCAGCTGAATAACAATATTTTATACGGAGCGACTGCCTATCTGACCTCCACAACCCAGTAACTGGGTAATACGATACCCCTTGGTAAGACTGGTGTCAGACTTTCGGGCTTCTCGACACGATACCTCTTGTATCGTATTACGCAGTGCAGAGGAAGTCAAGCAGTGGGTCCATGTAAAATACTAGTATTCGACTGCATTCAGTTATACAGGGTCGGGCCTTGCATAATTGAAAAAGGGCTAGACAGATGATGAATGAATAGGTACATAATTAACATAACATCCCGCTTGTACTCCCCAAAGGCTTAGGCAGAGGTATAACGTGTACAACTGTACATTACGGTAGTTATGTATAAGTCAAATAAAAAAAAAAAGACAATCAATACCTTTTAAATGTGTTTTATTATATTTTATTATAATTGATAACTTTTAACAAAATTAATCTACAACGGGGCGTTATAACCTAAAAAATCCGTACTACTACGAAGCTCCATTACTTCGATCGGACAAGGAATCAAGACAAGCGCCATTGAAATTCTTGTTCTACATGGTAATACCTTTCTAATGATATATCATTTATTCCTATTGGAGCGGGTACCAGCTTCCATACATTTTGGGGCATCATTCTTTGTAATCGTCTTCGGTTGAGACCCTCGCATAATTGGAATCAAACTTCACAGGGTAAATTCGTTTGATTCTTAATTATATTCATTTTTTTTTTCTTTTCAGATTCTTGTATCATTCGGCTTCCTCATATTTGGATTCTCCGTATGCTTTATGATACAGTTCCATGCACAACCACCATTTGAGGATTCTTGGTCTTCTTTCCTGATCACGATGGTCATGATGACATCTGAGTTTAGTTATAATGAGATAATTAATGAGAAGAGCACGAGCGAAGGATTAACAAATCTTATTATGATACGTTTGACATTTGTGTCATTTCTCATTCTTGTTTCAATAGTTCTTATGAATTTCTTAGTCAGTGTTGCCGTTAATGATCTCGATAAATTATTAAAGTTACGTAACTTAATGACTTTGGTAAAACAGGTGGAATTTATAACCTCATTTGAAATTACCGGTTATAATTTATTTAAAAAAATACTCCCACAGAGTCTATACGAAAAGTGGTTTAAGAATAAACAATGGGAGAACAGTACCTCTTTACTCCCTTTACGATCAGATATGCTCAGTAACGGCTATAGATTGCCGAATCATTTAAGAAAAGCCATTTTTGAAAAAGCACAAGCACAGAAGAAGCAATCGGACGACGAGCGAGCAACGATGCTGTACCAAATGAAACTAGATGAAATACACAAAGTCATCGTCGAAAAAGCTGGCTCCGTACCACCTAAGTCAGATGGCCCAGATAACGCGTTGATGATGAAACTGGACGAAATACATACAGTTATTGTCAAAAAAGATGCCACCGAACCACCTAAGTCAGAGGGCCCAGATAACGCATTGATGATGAAACTGGACGAGATACATAAGTTGTTGTCAAAAGTGACAGAACTGCACCAACAACGACAAAGAGGCCATTCTGTCTAGAAACAGCGATGCACAAAATATTCGAAGAAATTTTTAAATTACGTAGTGAACACAAATTGAAAACTACTAAGTATTAACAAGAGCTGAACATAATAGTTCTGAGTGACTAGTAAATAAGTCTTAGGAATAATTAGGATTATAATTTAGATAATCAGTTTACTTAAGCCAGCCCAAGTCCCAGTCCAATATATTGTTTTGTTTCTATTTATCCTGCAATAGTCCTACACCAACCGGGGGTTGTCTTTGGGTGCACTTGCATAGTGCGTATAGGAATAATCGTCGGTTGGTGCCTCATTTCATTGAAAATGTCAACAGTCTCTGCGAGTTGGTTTCGGCCCCTCGTACGCCTACCAAAAGTCTGGGACCCCAGGGACCCGAGAAATGTCAAAGGCACAATAATGGGATGATAAAATAATAATTGCACGGTAGTAGTACAAAACGCTAGTTACTAATTATTGATGATAATAATTATTTCGATTTTTATTTTAAGGTTTTTTATTTTTTATGGAGTTTTTGAATACATCAGCAAAATACGACGAAATAAAAGCCCAACTCCACAAATAGGAGTCTGATAATGTTGATAAACTTGCCTACATACAGAGTTTGGAAGAAAAAATATAAAATTTGGATGTCATTAGCAAGTCATCTTGTATAGAAATTGGGAATATCGCTGAAAATAGAGGGGAAACCAAGACTACCCTCTCCAAGATTATTATGGATGCAGGGAAAACACTAGACGTTCAAATCAGCAAGTCAGAAATAAGAGATGTTGTTTCGCCTAAAACCCAAAATTCGCACGAACAACACCAACACAAACACGATTGTGGTTGAATTTACAACAGTCATAAAAAAAGATGATTTTTTGTTGGCCTTTAAAAACTACAATAAAACTCACAAAGGTAATAGACTAACCACTACCGATATAAAACTCGAAGGCCCATCAAACCTTATTTTCATGTCTGAACACACATCATGTCTGACTTACAACAAAAAGAGACAATTTTATCTTGCTCGAGAATATTACATAACTATATAAATTTAATATAATTTAGATTTAAAGGACGATGCGTCAAAACGTCCCCCTAAACCTTACACCGACCAACAGATTTAAAATGTATCTCGGTCAAACCATCTTGGTAAGGTGATAAATTTTTACTATGACGACATCTCTCAAAAATGTGGGATAATTATCCCAGAAAAATCATGTTTTAATGTTATTATTTTTGGCACAAAATAACATGTTATAAACCATATCTTTGATTTTTAATCACTATTTTTACTGCTAAATAATGGCTAGTATCGTCTGTGAGCTGTTTCACTCTATGGCCTGACGGATATTTTCGTCAAATGTTAGGTTAGGTTAGGTTAGCCTAACCTAACCTGCTGTTTTCTTTCGATATTTTGTACAATTACGCAATCACAAGGATACGGTGATGCTGTTCATCTTTGAGCAGTTCCATGTAGCTACCTTGAAAATCCAAGATCAGTAAGTTAATCACTGTACTGTACTGTCACTAACCTAACCTAGGTTAGGTTAGCTTAGGTTAGGTTTTGGCGAAAAGGTGTGTCACCTGCAGGGGACGTGACGGCGGGAGTTGGCACGATATATTATGTCGTGCGGTATTCCACAGTGCTCGGTCCTGGGCTCACTTCTGTGGAACATCGATTACGACTGGGTGCTGAGGGGCGAGCTCCATCCGGGAGTGGACCTGACATGTTACGCAGATGACACGCTTGTCACGGCCCGGGGGAGCTCACACAGGGAGGCAGCGCTGCTGGCGACAGTTGCAGTCTCACAGGTGGTGGGTCGCCCAACTCTATCACCGCGAGCTCTCATTGGTCAAACCAAATAGCGGGCGCTTCTGTTACACATCAAAAATGTGTAACAGGAAGGTGCTTTTCACGTAATCACTCCCACAGATTGTAAGAAAGTGAGACGAAAGATTTGCAAGAAAGCGAGAGGAAAGATGTTACACATCAATAAGTTGCACATAACGGTCAATCATACTCATGATCTCGATATGGTTCGATATTGTAAAGGCCGGTGCGAATATGTTCGGCGAGCTTAATACGCTAGCTCCTTAGCGAAAACAGAAATACGTCCTCTTCAGTCAAACGTGGAAAGTCTTTGAATTGAGGAAGATTTCCTTCCATAGCTACAAATCAAGAACGAATTATGGTTACAATCTGAATTATAGTTGTAATCTTTTATTGTGTTGCTGTGTTGTCAACAGCAACACAAAAGGCGTTTAAAATCACAAAATATGTGATGTAGTGCTCGATTGAAATATGTTTGTCGCAACAGCCTAAACCTATTTTTTAACTTTCCGTTCACCGTCTCTACAAGTGTGTACAAATCGGGATCAATTGGGATTTATTTGCCTATTCTGGTGTAAGCTGACTAGCGTTCCGATCATTTGTAGGTGGAATGTAGGCTTCATAGCTATACGATTCGATATCATTAATGCTATCTTTAAAGCATCAACTATGAAAACATCCCCACTATTTAATAACAAATGCAATGAATTTTCTTCATTCATCAATGGCACAGGAGCACCGACGCATCATGGAAAGGACCCACTTCGTGTAATAATATAGCCGTCACTGCTTACAATAAAAAACGGTTTTATTAGGTTCCAAAACTTGTGATGGCTCTATGATTGACGTTCAAATAAAAAGTTGGTGATTTATCAATATACACATACATTCCATCTAAAATCTAAAAACTCCGTCAGTATTAGTAAGTAATATTTTTCATATATGCGTAAACGTGCAATAGATTGCCGTATTCATTCTAGAATGACACTGTTAAGTTTGGTTAGGTTAGGTTAGGTTAGCCTAACCTAAGTAGCTGTTTTCTTTTAATCATTTGTACAATTACCCAAATACGCAAATGCTGTTCATCATTGAGGGGTTCCATGTTACGATCAAAATCCAAGATGAATTTCTTATTTTTTGTTTTCACTATTTTGTTAGTTTTATTATTCTTTTTTTCTAATATATTATTGTTTTCATGATTTCGTTCGTTTCATTTTTCTTTTTTTTTATTGTTGTGTATCTGTGCGTGTCCCAAATAAAATGTTTTTCTTTCTTTTTTATCACTGTTACTGGACGTCGCCACCACAGACATATATATATGTCTGTGGTCGCCACCCTCCAACAAGTATGAAACCAGTGTCATTCGAAGCGTGTTGTAGGTTAGATACTTTTTCCAAGTTTAACACTGTTAGGTTTGGTTAGGTACCCGAGATGGCGGCGCGTAGTGTTCCACTCGCGCCACCATAACACGTAACGGGGGGAGTTCCAACACCTCACTCCCCTTACGGGACGGGGCCCGCAGAGTGCGGGCCATCACCAGTCCGGGGCACCGGAAGTTGCCATTGCGCCCGCAGCCCTCGACGCAAGTGTGCGAGGGAACACCGGGATGGTTTTAGTCAGTAAGAGTCTGACAGACCCCTTCGCCCACCCCAGGGCAGAGGACATCCATGAGCATTTCCATCCCAACAAAAAAAAAAGGTTAGGTTAGGTGACGTTCAGAAATATCAAAAATGTGATTAAAGAGGATTTTCCACCCCGGAACAAAAAAAAAAGGTTAGGTTAGCCTAACCTAACTAGCTGTTTTCTTTTAATCGTTTGTATATTTACCCAATCACAAGAATACACAAATGCTGTTCATCATTCAGGAGTGCCATATGACCTTCAAAATTCAAGATCAGTTTATCACTGTTAGGTTAGGTTAGATTAGGTTACGCGGTGGTTTCCTTCTGCGAGACAGTCATCTCACAGAAGGAGGCTGCGGAAAGGGAGAGGGAGATCTCGTCCACTCACCCGGCCCGCAGCAGGCGCACCGGGCGTCGGCGGAGGGCGGATAACGCCCTCTTCCAGCCCCCCTAAATGGGTCCAGGGGCGACGGATTCGGGGACATCCGTCGCCCCCCATCACACAGGACCCGAGATGGCGGCACGTAGTGTTCCACGCGCGCCACTCTAAGACGTAACGGGGGGAGTTTGCACACCTCACTCCCCCTACGGGACGGGGCCCGCAGAGTGCGGGCCGTCACCAGTCCGGGGCAGCGGAAGTCGCAATTTGCTCCCGCAGCCCCCCGACGCAAGTGTGCGAGGGAACACCGGGGTGGTTTTAGTCAGTAAGAGTCTGACAGACCCCTTCGCCCACCCCAGGGCGGAGGACATCCATGAGGACTTCCACCCCGAAAAAAAAAAAAAAAAAAAAAAAGGTTAGGTTAGGTTGGTGGTCCGGTCCAAGTCTTCCGTCTTCTTCCGGACTTCCGTCCAGGACCGACTTCACCCCGCCAGTGATGGACCCTCCCCCCCGCGGGAGGCGGTTCCGTCGGAGGAGGAGGTTCTCCCGGTGACAGCGTCGGAGCTCTACGCGGGCACTCTGCGCCTCCGCGCGAAGAACACGGCCCCAGGGCCGGACGGTGTTCCCGCAAGGGTGGTGGCCATAGCCGCCTCTCAGATGGAGGAGAGGCTTCGGGACCTCTTTAGCGCGTGTTTCACGACTGGGAGGTTCCCGAAACCTTGGAAGGAGGGGCGGCTGTGCCTCTTCCGAAAAGAGGGACACCCGGCGGACTCCCCCACGGCTTACCGGCCCATCGTTCTGCTCGATGAGGTCGGTAAGATGTTCGAGGGGATTATCGCCGAACGGCTAAATAGTCTGCTGGGACCGGTGGGGCCGGACCTGTCGGACGCCCAATTCGGGTTCCGACGGGGTCGTTCGACAGTGGACGCGCTGGCCCTGCTCAAGGGCCAGGTGAAGGAGGCCGTGGAGGCGGGGGACGGAGTGCTGGCGGTATCATTCGACATTGTCAACGCCTTCAACTCTGTCCCCCACTCGACAATCTTGGAGGCGCTCCGGTATCACGGAGTGCCTCAATGGTTTACTAATGTTTGCCATAATTTAATATGCCATAATTTTATATGCCATAATTTTATTTGCCATAATTTCATTAGTAATAACGCTTCAGTTGCCATAATCGTGAAATGACATAAAATCATTTTCACTAATTTCATTGGTCATAATTGATCAAGTGTCATAATAATTTTAATCCATAAATTCATTTGCTATATTTTTCATTTTCAATAATGTCGTTTTCCATAACATTTATTAATATTCATTTGCCCATACTAGCACAACAATGCTAGTTCAGTATGTACCATGCTTGCTTTGCAAAAGAAGAAATCTAGCACTCGGCGGCCGCTGCCGCGGCACCTGTTTAATGTCTGAACAAGAAAACCTAAAAATTACCCTAATCTGCCATGCATGCTTGCTTTGCAAAAGAGGAAATCTAGCACTCGGCGGCCGCTGCCGCGGCACGCTCGCTACGCTCGCTCGCCTTCGCGCGTTGTTTGGTCACAGTTCTAACCTAACCTAACCTACCCGTTTCGAATTTGACAAACTGTTTATTGTCTGAACAAGAAAACCTAACCTAACTTATCCTATTTTGCAAATGTACGTATGTATGTATTTAAATGAACATTCGGAATAATACATATCATATAATACAATACTGAGAACATCTGTCTGTAACGTTTCTAAATAATGTTAAATGTTGCTTATGTCAAGTGTCGATTATGTAATGTGTTACTTATAGAATCTAATGATTATGACACATGTTATTATGGAAACTAATATTATGGCAAATAAAAGTTATGTCAAATAAGTTGATATGGCAAGCGTTATTAGTATAAATGATAATAGTGCAAGTAAATATTATGAGTGGGGACGATTATGGAAAACAATAATAGGACAAATAATATTATGGAAAACAATATAATACCTGCCTCAATACCTGCGCACACTCTTGGCCAACTACTTGGAGGACCGGGTGGTCCTCCTCGTGGACAAGACGGCCAGAGTGAGGCAGTATGATGCAGAGTCCGGTGTTCCACAGGGATCGGTCCTAGGACCACCGCTGTGGAACATTGGATTCGACTGGCTCCTGCGGGGGACCCTCCTCCAGGGCACGAGCATCATCTGCTACGCAGATGATACCCTCCTTGTTGCCCGGAGGAGGAACTTCAGGGAGGCGGCCATTCTGGCCTCTGCTGGCGGATCCTTAGTGGCTGAAAGGATCCGCCGCCTAGGGCTGAAGGTGGCGCTGCACAAGACGGAGGCCGTGTATTTTCACGGTCCTCGGCAGCGCATCCCACCCGACGGACACATTGTCGTGGAGGGCGTCAGGATCGGGGTCAAGGCCCAGATGAAGTACTTGGGCCTTGTACTCGACAGCAGGTGGCGCTTCGGCCCACACTTCAGCGGGCTGTCGACGCGCCTGCTGAAGGCTGCGAATGCCCTTTCCTGGCTCCTCCCGAACCTGGGAGGTCCGAAGGCGCGATGCCCGCTTTTGTATGCCGGCATCCTCAGGAGCATGGCCCTTTACGGGGCCCCGATTTGGGCGGACTCCCTCCACAGGAGGGAGAACGCCACTACCATCCGTAGGCCCCAAAGGGCCATTGCACTGCGGGTGGCGAGGGCCTACCGGTCGGTGGGCTTCTCGGCGGCGTGCGCTCTGGCCGGCACCCCTCCTTGGGAGCTCGAGGCGTGGGTGCTGACCAGAGTGTACGAATGGACGGCGCGGTGTAAGGCGCTCGGGGAGCCCCCGGCCGCAGAAGAGCTCCGGAGGCCGTGCGGCAAGAGGCGAGGGACGCAATCGTCCATCACTGGACGGAGGACCTCGCCAATGCCGTTTTCGGCCGCCAAACTCTGGATGCGCTCGGGCCAGTCCTGAAGGATGGGCTCGAGCGGTCCCACGGTTTCCTCTCTTTCCGTCTGGTGCAGGTGTTGTCCGGCCATGGGTGTTTCGGATCGTACCTGCACCGGATCCAAAGGGAGGAGACCCCGTCGTGCCACGACTGTGGCGCGGCGGAGGACACGGCTCAGCACACCCTTGAGGTGTGCCCAGCCCGGTCCGAGCTGCGCCGCGGTCTGAGCGCAGCGGTCGGGCAGGACCTCTCGCTTCCCGGCGTCGTCAACTCGATGCTGGAAAGCGAGGGTCGCAGAAGGAGGACGCGGAGCGCGCGCGGGAGGACGTCTCGCAGCGCCGCTCCGCAGGCGAAGACGGGGCATGAGAAGGCGATTGTACGATCGTCGTCTTAAGCCCCCTGGTGGTGAACAGCGGGAGACGGGTGCGGGAGCGCCTTCTTCTCCTGCATTGCACAGTTCACCATCCATGTCGGGCGGGAATGACAGAGCGCTCGCGGTCATTCCTGGGCCCCTCCCCGATGGGGGGGGCGTGTCGGGCCCGCCTGCAAGGCGGGCGGTCGTCAGCGGGGGACTGGATGTTATGGCTCTGCCGGATTCCCAGTCCTCCTCCTTGCAGACGAGGTAGGAGCGCCGCTGGGTCGTTTAGTGGGTATACCGGATTTTCCGGGGAGTCCCACATACCCCTCCCATCCCCCGATGGGTGGGCTTGCGTAATACATTTTTCCCAGCTTCAAAAAAAAAAAAAAAGGGTTAGGTTAGGTTAGTTTTTTTGGCCCCCTTTAAATAAAAAGCCAGCGGAGGGGGCCAAAAAGCCCGCTAAGGGGACACAAAAGTCCGCGGACACGCAACCTGCCGCTACGCCGTTGGCGGGTTCCAACGCCTGGACGACGGTCGTCGGCCGTAAAAACAGAAAAAGGAAGCGTGCCAAGGGCAAGACAGCGCCGAGAGAGACAGGACGGGCCGCCAAGGATGGCCAGAAAACGCCCAAGATTCACGCTCTCGCTCTGCGGCTGTTGTGGTCACACTACAGCCCGAAGCGGAAAAAAGGGGCGTGAAATATGCGGAGGTTCTGGCGGCGGCAAGAAAGAAGCTGTCTTTCGGCGATTTTGGCACTCCGGCTGGCTTCCGATTTAAAACAGCAGCCACGGGTGCAAAAATGTACGAACTATCGGGCACCGGCAGTGACGAAAGGGCAGACGCTCTCGCCGCCAAGCTGCGGGAGGTGCTCGATCCGGAGGTAGCCCGGGTGGCAAGGCCCATTAAAACGGCTGAATTGCGCGTTAGTGGGCTGGACGATTCGATTACCTCAGAGGAGGTAATGGCAGCCATAGCCCAAAGCGGTGGTTGCCCACCTGAAAATGTGAAAGCGGGTGATATCAGCTTTGGCGCTGACGGGCTGGGCACGATTTGGGTGCGTTGCCCAGTAGCGGCAGCGAAACGGCTCACCGACGGGAGACGCCTACTGGTAGGATGGGTGTCAGCGAGCGCAAGGCTCCTGCCACCTAGGGTCATGCAGTGCTACCGTTGCATGGAAAAGGGGCATGTCAAAGCACAATGCACTGCTAACATAGACCGCAGTGGGCTCTGCTATCGCTGCAGTCAGCCTGGCCATAAGGCGGCCCAGTGCTCGGCGGAACCAAATTGCAGTCTTTGTGCAGCTGCAGGGAAATCCGCTGGGCACAAAATAGGTGGGAAAGCCTGGGGCGCGCCCAAAAAGCGTAGCCAAAGGTGGACTAAGGCTGTCGGGGGAACTGCACCCTCCCTACAGACTAACATCCAGCCGGTCGCGTCCCGGCCCAGGGAAGGAGGTGATGCCGAGGTAATGGAATGCCAGTGATGGCACAATTCCATTTCCTCCAGGCGAATATCAACCACTCTGCTAGAGCTCAGGATCTCTTGCTCCAGAGCATGGCAGAGTGGTCGATTCACGCGGCTGTGGTCGCCGAACCGTATTTTGTCCTCCCCAGGGATAACTGGGTGGGAGACTTGGACGGTTTGGTGGCCATCATTGGCGGGGCTCTTGTCAACCCGTCCCAAGGTCATGGCTGGGTAGCCGCCCTCGCGGACGGCATTGGCACGGTTGGGGCGTACTTTTCGCCCAACAAGAGTCTCGCCGACTTCGAGAGGTTCCTTGTCGAGTTGGGTGCCGTCGTGGGCCGACTACACCCTCGCCCGGTGCTGTTGCTGGGGGATCTCAACGCTAAGTCTGTGGCGTGGGGATCCCCTGTGACCGATGCTAGGGGTGAGGTGCTGGAGGAGTGGGCGGTCACGACTGGCTGGACCGTTCTAAACCGGGGCTCGGTTCACACGTGCGTGCGGCAGCGGGGCGGGACTATAGTGGACGTCTCGTTCGCTAGCCCCGCTGTCGCGAGCCGTGTCCGCGACTGGCGTGTCGCCGTGGAGGTGGAGACGTTGTCGGATCACCGATACATCCGCTTCGACGTCTCCGCCCAGACCGCCGGTGGCCGCGGTCGCCGTTTATTTTCAACCGACTTCAAAAACGAGGAGGTTCTCAATTCGTCTGTATGCTTCTTACGCGATTACTCGCGATTATTGATTTTGATGATAGGTTTTTTTGTTTGGTAGGTCATACCTCAGAGCTGGTACCATATAAATTTTATTAAATTTGCTTGGGTAGTTATTGAGTTAGTTTCAATACTTAATACGTTTTTTTCTCACTTAGCCTTTGTAGATGATATGATGATAAGTTCCTGCCACTGTTATTTATATAGCAGGTAGTGGTCTTCGAATTTGTATGGGGTAGGTACCACAACGAAAAAGTGTTTTTTTTTTTTTACAAAAAATAAAACTGACTTTCAAAAAAGCCACTACAAAGTCAAAAATAGCTTTATTTACCACTACCAGCTATGCAAATAACAGTGACAGGAACTTATCATCATCATCCATACCTATAGGCTAAGTGGGAAAAATACGTAGGTATTATTGAAGCTAACTCAAAAACTACCCAAGCAAAATCAATGCATAATTGGCGGAGTATTTGCGTAACAAACATACAAATACAAAAAACTTCCATGAGTATGCAGGGCAATATTTAATCAATGTGGGTGATGGATCGATACTCATGCAGGATAACGCCCCGCCACACGCCGCTGGGGTCGTACAACAGTACATTCAGGAAGTTGGTATCAACTTGATGGCTTGCCCATCAAGAAGTTCTGATCTCAGACCGATCCAGCATGCCTGGGATAAGCTCGGGAGCCTGGTCAGAAGCCACAGATCACCTCCAGTCACCCTTAGGTTCCTAAAACGTGAATGATGGAAGAATGGGAGAATATTCCCCAACATCGTCTCCGAAACCTCGTCTTCAGTATGCCAAACCGGCTCGAAGTTGTAATCAGAACCTGAGGAGGCAATAAGGCAGTTTTTAAAGGGATGACAGACGGGCGACCAAGTCCGCGGTTTTATGGCTCGGTGACCTTACTCGCCCGTGTGTCACCTTATGTACGCGCACTTTAAAACCGCCGAGTAAGCTCGCCGGCGATCCAACAGGTTTGAAATTTCGCTCGTAGCCCGCCTTGGTTCGTAGTTTCGTACGTCTGTCATTGCCGCGATTCGCGAGCCAGCATTTTGTTTCGTCATTTGTGTAATTTTTGTTTAGTTTGGTTCAGAAAAGTCGAAAACATCGCGATGCAGAGTGAGAAATCTGCACGTGTGTCACCGACGGCGAGCCGCGCAAGTTGGCGAGTTTAAAAACCGCGGTCTTTAAGTACACATGTCTATCACTCGTTTTAAAATGTAAATAAGGCGTAAAACATAATAAAAAATTTTGTTTGAGTGTTTTGCCAGTAAGTGAACAATGGTCATTATTTGGTTTTTATCTTTTTTTAAGTTAAAAACGTTACTTATGTATACATAATCAGCCTATTAATGTTTCCACTGCTGGGACACAGGCCTCCTCTCTATGAGAGGGAGTGGGCCGTAATCCACCACGCGGGCCCAGTGTGGGTTGGTAGATGTCACAAATGTCTTCGAATTTTTGGTTCTAAGACAAGCCGGTTTCCTCACGATGTTTTCCTTCACCGTTTTGAGAGCAGTGGTGATGAAATTATTTACACAAAGTAAAGCGCCTGGTGAGGTTCGAACCCACGACCTACAACTCGTAAGTCGGGGCCTATACCACTAGGCCACCACTGCTCTTACTTATGTATAATAAACTATGATTCAAAAAAAGTTGATGTTATTACTATACAATGTGTTTGGTCTCGGACTGTACAAACTTTAAGGGAAGGTAGTTTGCTCTATTTTATCAATAAAATTATTCTACATGGGGGGTCGGAACCCAACCCCCCCTTAATGGCAGCCATTTTTGTTTTTGATCGCATTTTATGAAGCGTGCATACTAAAAGTACTTTAAGTTTGGAATTTAATGTCCAATTATCGTAAAATAAAAACTTTTAATAAGTGAAAAGTGTTAGCAATAGGATAAATAACTCAAATACTGACAATAAATGCTGCATCATATTGAAATAAATACTAAAAGATCAATATCACGTTAAAATTAACATTGTTTTTTTAGTTTATCAAGGTTATTACAAAATTCACCCCCGGGAACTACCTTTTTATATCTACTCGCCTAATAGATGTGCCTTTCATTAGCCAAGCGGTTTTGCGACGAGTGCGGCTCGTGTCGCGCGTTTTTTACGCGGTTTTTAGCCATCGCGCAACCACATTGTGGTCGCGACACACGGCGATATCTTTAAAGTTTTTTAAGGGACCTGTTTATAAAACTTATGTCGTTGGAATCGTTATGCAATAAGCTAACATATTAAAAATGGATGAGTACAGTGGTGTTTCGTAATATATTGTTAATTTTAATGTAAAGTCAGGGGAGGGGGATTTTTCAATGGAACGTCGTTTAGAAAAAAAAATAAAAAAATTAAGAAAAATTTAAAAATAAATGTGATGGTCTTTTTAACATAAAGATACACTATTTAACAATAATCAATAAAAAAAAACATAACACCCCATACATTTTTTGTAAACCAACAGGCCTTAAATAAAAACAAAGTTATGACGGGTAGCCGCTGAACCCGACAACGTAAACAAAGAAGCGTTTATAAATACCTTTTGTTATCCGCGGAGACTCAAACAAAGGAGCATTATTGTAGTTGGTCTATTGTTTAGACCACATGTTATCGCAGACAGAGTTTTAACTGTTAAAATTGTTAATTTTTTATCACTTTCCACTTTACGGCACTTCTAACAAAACCACAAAATCCGCAAAACAAACTTTGGATAACACGACATTTCTCGTCACACTTTATTCAAATCTATACGTGCATTCTAATGTTGGATAATTTTAATAGTGGAAAAACACTACACAAAGGCTTGTTGCCTAACAAAAACATAAATTACAAAATCAACAAAATCTAAATAAAAACATCGTATCCGCCATCTTGGGTAGCGAAGTCGGCACTGACTGCAAAGAAATGAACATTTCGGCTCGAACTATGGTCAGATCTTTGATATAGAGTTTGTTTATCATTCTTAGTTCATTCAGGACCATTCTATCTATTTAAAACCATAAACCACACAGATTATTAATACAAATATCAGTCAAAATAAAAGATTTGTCAGATAATCTGGTTCAGATGGGCTGACATTTTACCGTTTTTGACAGCCATCTGGAACAGATGGCTCGACATTATAAAGGTTAGTTTACCTAAATGATGATACCAAAAACTTGATTCTATGACAATTGGTTTAAGAGATATTGGTGTTGGAACATAGGCTTGCGTAGGTAGTGAGTTCATAACGATTTGGTTTTTCTGTAGACATTTACAATGATGATCAATGATAAACAAAGAACAAGTATGAACTATTATTTAATATTTACAAAAGTAAAAAAAAATCCCCCCACTCCACCATTTTGAAGGCACGCAGTAGCTCGGATCAGCCATAATTTCTGCTGCAGCAACCCGAAAACGCCCAGCAGCTCTTCTCTGTTGTTGACCTGGTTCAAAATGAACTTTTTGCTTCATCCAACCGCAAAGATAGTCCAGTGGCGTTAAGTCTGGTGAACGTGGTGGGTCTTTGGGGTGGGGGTGGTCTTTAGGGATGGATGAAGTCAGTCAATACCAGAGAAGAGCTGCTCGGCGTATAATTCGTGTTGCTGCAGCAGAAATTATGTCTGATCCGAGCTACTGCGTGCCTTCAAAATGATGGGGGGGGGACAAATTTTCTACTTTTGTAAATATTAAATAATAGTTAATGTAAAATACTGGGATTCAACTGCATCTGGTTAGACTGGAAGCCGACCCCAACATAGTTGGGAAAAGGCTAGACAGATAGATAGTACTTGTTCTTTGTTTATCATTTTAATGTAAAATACTGGTATTCAGCTGCATCCTGTTAGACTGGAAGCCGATCCCAACATAGTTGGGAAAACGCTAGGCAGATACATAGTACTTGTTCTTTGTTTATCATTGATCATCATTGTAAATGTCTACAGAAAAACCAAATCGTTATGAACTCACTACCTACGCAAGCCTATGTTCCAACACCAATATCTCTTAAACCAATCGTCATAGAATCGGGTTTTTGGTATCATTATTTAGGTAATTTAAACATCTGTTAGACGAGTAGATAAAAAAAGAAAAAAAGAGTTTTCGGGGTGAATTTTGTAATAACCTTGATAAACTAAAAAAACAATGTTAATTTTAACGTGAAATTGAACTTTTATCCTATATTTCAATATGATGCAGCATTTATTGTCAATATTTGAGTTATTTATCCTATTGTTAACACTTTTCACTTATTAAAAGTTTTTATTTTACGATAATTGGACATTAAATTCCAAAGTTAAAGTACTTTGAGTATGCACGCTTCATAAAATGCGATCAAAATACAAAAATGGCTGCCATTCAGGGGGGGTTGGGTTCCGACCCCCCATGTAGAATAATTTTATTGATAAAATAGAGCAAACTACCTTCCCTTAAAATTTGTACAGTCCGAGACCAAACACATTGTATAATATAGTTTGACTATTTAAGTACAGAAACACTTAAGGATAAATAAATCTTTAAATAAATAAATATTTATTGGAACTAAACACATTTTACAAATTAATTTGCGTACGTAAATAGCTACATTCGTCGTAAAACTGTGTCGCAGCTATTAACGCCCACCTCCAAGAGGGAGACGACAGCGTTCCAGATTCCTTTGAGTGACAATACGAGTACAGTACGATTAAAAAAATAAGAACAATTACAATATCAAAAAAATTAAACAGTAAAAAATAAATTAAAATAGGTAGTAAACAATAAAATAGAAAAAAAACAATTAAATTAAAGTAGTAAAAATCATGGCCGATGGGGCCGAAAGGTTCTGGAGAGCGACCACGTACTGGAAGACGTAGCGTTGGAAGGCCTCCCACAAGATGGACCGATGACCTTGTAAAGGCCGCAGGAATCCGCTGGATGCGGGAAGCACAGAATCGGTCGAAGTGGCGGTGCTTGGGGGAGGCCTATGTCCAGCAGTGGACGTCTTTCGGCTGATATGATGATGATGATGAGTAAAAATGAAAAAGAATAGGAGAAAAGATAAGGAGGTAGTAGTAAATAAAAAGAGCGAGCGAACTTGTTTGTTTATGGTGTCATAAATCTCTCACACCGCTCGATATGGCCGACGCTTGACGGATGTAGAAATTATAAATCACCAACTGCCGATTTTTGTATTAAGTAGTTAAAAAATTATTGTTAAACATGAAAAGAGGAAGAAAAAGTGCAGTTTCCTTGGAGCATCAGAAGAATGTTTTTTTAAAATATGTGAGCGCCTGTGAACCACAATTATCTACACTCAAGTCACCAAATTTTCACCAAAATTTGTGAGGATTTAAATTATTTAATGAATCCTAAAAGTCTTTAAAAGAAACTATGATTATTTTTTTGATATCGAGGGCGATTCCGGAATAAAAGTAGATCAAGAAATTATAGAAGAAATTGAAACGGACGACTCCACCTCGAATTCTGATAAAGATGAAAAGTTGAACCACGAGTACATCACTTTTCATTTAGACATTTATTCCTGGGAAAAAAATCAGCCCATTTTTAAGGTTGTTAAAAGAAATAGCTCTCATTTAACTTCTGAATATAGAAACAAGTGGTCCTTACCAAAACATGTTTGGGCTGAAATTTTACGAAAAGAATATATATGGAAGGCTACTAAGAAACCATGTTCTTGGATTTTTAGATCAGTTACTATAAAAGCACATGAATTTATTAAATTTTATGGTAACTGTAAAGAATGTAAAGCGAAGATAGAAATTTTCTTAATTTGACCTACAGAAAAAATTGTTACATGTAGATGTACCCTAAGTCATTTTGATAATAAATTTAATCATAAACTTTCTAGAAAACGTAAACTGTCACCCTTGAAACGCTTGGCACTAAGCGCAAAACTCAAAACAGATTCCGCACTATCGGTTCATCGATCTCTTGTGAATTCTATGATGGAATACAATGATGTTGAACCTACACATTTGCCCAAATTAGGAACTTTGCGCCAAATTAAATATCAAACTAAAACTGCTTCCTTTTACGATCCAAACCCAACAATATCTTTATAGCTTATGGCGCAAAGCCCGCCTTATAACGATCTGATTAGGTATATATCATTACATCCTTATTTTATCATTTACTATTGGCTGTCAGCTCAAGAATTGTATTACAAGAAATACATTGCAAAACACAGAGTCATAATGAGTTTGGATGCCACTGGCAGCATTTTGAAAGAATTTGGGCCTCGTCGTGATATAAAAATTACGAAACATCTTTTTTTATATGTGTGTGTAATTCAAACTTTTGATGGTAAGAGTAGTTTGCCTATATTACAAATGATATCGGAGAGTCAGACTATGGACACGATTGCCAAATGGCTTAAAACGTGGTCTGAAAAAAATACACCACCAAATGAAGTGATATGTGACGACTCATCTGCGTTAATCGGAGCAGCTGTAAAAGCATTTACTAAGCTTAAAACAACGAAGGAATACCTTAATGAATCTTTTCAGTTACTGAATAGACCTAATTGCAAGTCTTCTCAATGTTACATTAGACTTGATACAAATCATTTCACGAAAATATTACACAATTTGGGTTGTTTCAAAAATGTAGACCCACGAATAAAATTATTTTATGTCAATTGCTTGAAAGATATTAAGCAATGCCAAGATTACGAAGTAATCAAACAAACCGTGAAAGACATGGTAACATTATGCTTATCAAAATATATTGGATATGTTCACGGCAATATTTTGAGAAGTGAGAAAGCAAGAATAAGGTTGAAAAATTTATCTGTATTTAAAAAGAAAGATAGCATAGAAAATGTAGTCATAAATGAAAACAATGATAGCAGTGATTATAATAGAACATCAGTATTTCAGAATATCAACACTAAATTAGAAAAAGAAAAATCTGAAATTGATGAAAATAAAAGTGATATTAGAGTAAAATGGTTAATTGATCATATCAGTACAGAAAAGTTTATAAACGAATTAGAAGAAGAAAATTTGTATTACATGCCTTCATTAGTCGACACTTTACTACGATATATCAACCAACTTCCGCTGTGGTCAAATTGTATGATGAATATTTATGATAGTCAAATAGATACTCCAACATTTTTCAATGTGGAAAACTATTTTAAAAGTATAAAAAGATTTCTTCTTAATTTAACAACAAAATCGCATCGACTACGAATTGATGATTTTATTTTGCAGCATCATAGTTTCTTATCTGGCGAAACTAAACTTGCAATGAGCTATTTACAATCTGATCCTAAAACTGAAACTAAAGTCTCTAAAAACCAAACTTCCAAAATAAAAACCAAGAAAGGAGAGTATTCAGACAGTGATTCCATATTTTCAAAAAAAAACAACATTTATAGAGAATTGGCGGGGTAAAGGTAATGTAAAAAAATCGAATGTAAAGAAATCAATTCTAAAGCAACGAAAAGTGAAGGTACCAATTTTATTAAATGGAAATATTATTAAATCAAATGACGACATATTTCCAACAAATACGTGTGCATTTGACTCGGTGTCTCAAGCAATAGCCATTGTGTATGCTGATAAGAAATATAAGATCAGTAATAAAATCAGATCAGTGTTTGGCTTCTACCGAGAACGGACGTGTCCCATTCGCGCGCGCGTGCTCTAGTTTAGGGTGATTCGCTGGCGCATCACAATAACACCGTCGTCGCTGAGTTGCGAAATCGGTTCATCAAGGTCGCCACGATGACCCAGTTATTAAGTATAGTGTAAACAGTGCAATTATATAATTGTGAAGGTCAAGTTTCTACTTACCTTACAATGTCGTCGACAAAGGTAAAAATTAAAACTGATTTGGAAAAGCTGTTGTATGACAGTTACATCCAAGAAAAATCTGAGAGAGAAAAGTTGGAACTTCTTGTTAATGATCTGAAGGTTCAAATTGAAGGCCTCCAGCAACAACTTCAAAGACGCCAAAACGAAAATCCCAGTTTCAAGGGACAAGAAAATAATGACTCTAACTCTAAGGAGTCAGAAGTTCAGAGCAACATACAATTTGCTCAATCCGAAAAAGGAAATGATTGTCGAGTACTGCACAGACGAGGAAGAACTTGCTAAAGAGACTGAGTGGATTAGGGCCAAAAGTAGGAAGAAAAGGAAGCTAAACATCTCCCTCTCTCCACAACAACAACCTGGAACAAGCGCCCAACAACAACAGACAAAAATTGAGAAAGAACAGACTATAGTCAAAAAAGTGCCACCACCACCGCCAATTATAATAGACGGAGTCAGGAACTACCAAATGTTCTACGACTCATTAACTAAAATCCAAAAAACTGAATCATTCACCGCAAAAATGATGAGTGGAGATTGTGTGAAGATCAACGCTAAAACTGAGGACTCCTAGAGATGCAAAGTATGAAAAATAAAAACATCAAAAATAAGCTTGTTGGGTCAACTGCCCAACAACAACAATCCATAAGAAATCCTGACAAACAGGCACGGATAGAAAGTGTTCAGTCAACAGCAAAACCTGTCCAAACAACCAAAAGTGCTTCCTATGCACATGCTGCAAAAAAAGGCACTCAATCTTCGAATCTAGAAGATAAGATTAACCAGATCTTGAAGTGTATTACTACATTTGATAAAAGATTAGAGAAGCTAGAATCCAGCACCAAAACAGCTGTTTTTAATAACCAAAAATGAGTAAAACACTAAAAATAATGGCGTGGAACTCCAATGGACTCCTCAAACATCAAAAAGAGTTGCAGGCAGTCCTAGAGACAGACAATATTGACGTGTGTTTGATCTCCGAAACGCACTTCACTAGCCAATCTTTTATCAAATTTAGAGGATACAAGGTATATAATTCGCTACACCCTGACAACTCCGCCAGAGGAGGTAGCACAGTTATAATCAAAGAAAACATCAATCATTACGAGCACTCTGCGCCTGGCATCGGACGCGGACGGTCACGCTGCTCGCTGTCCCAGCTGCTGCGCTCGAGTTTCCTGATTGGCGTTCAAGTGTTCCTGAGACACCGTGCCTGCTATAGTCTTTGACTATCGTCGACTGTTAATTGTCTGTCTTTTTCAAGACACAATTAACATCTGGTTCATTTATCAGAAAAGTCACTCTCCCGTCGCGTTTTTTCATCCCCCTTCAGGGAAAATCCACAGTTTCGTGGTCCTCGGTTGAAACCTTACGGTGTCAACGAAGCCGAGTGGGGTGTTGACCCAACACACCCGCCGAAGCCCCTTCAGGGTCGAGGCAATTAATTGGACGGGTCCCAGTGTTCGGCCTTGGGGGATCTCCTAGTCGGCACTGGATGACAGTTTTCCTTCCCCAGCTACTCACCTAGAACGGTTGGGTGTGTCTACACCCTTCGATCTAGACTTGTAGGACCCCGTTGCACAATAAGACAGGCAACGGGCAAAAGCAAGCTTAGGGCTCACCCGAGGTACTCAACCTCCCTGTCTCACCCGGCAGGGAGGGTTTACACATCCCCGGTTTTCCCCCGGGGAGATAGGATTAGGGAATTTGTAGGAGTTTTTTCCCATTTTATTTTTTGTTTTGCCTCCCTATGAGGTGAAATACTAGTTAGGCATCATGAAGCTCAAGGCCATCTTGGCGGAGTTGAGGTCGCTTCGCAGCGATTATTCAACCCTGTCAGGTGTCCTTGACAATATTTTTGAATCAGATCCTGACCTAGGGAGGAAATATAGCGACAAGCTAAAAGTCCTCACAGGCAGACATCTGTCTAGTACCCCAGTCCCCGATAACGTCACTGAATTCAGTGACGCATTAGATTCGTCGCAGGCATGTGCTCTACCAGCCTCACTGGAGAGTCCCGCAAGCCCTGATAGCCCTCTCAGTCCCACCGAGTCTATGGACACGGACGAACCTAGCGCTTCTTCAAAGCGCCCTCCCACCCCCCATAGATATCCGTCCGATACGGAAACCTTAGTATCAGCTTCTTCTTCCTCCTGTAACCAGTCTGACGACGATGGCTTTACGCCAGTCGAAGGCAAAAGGAACAAGAGGAAGAAGAAGAAGCATAGCTCGACGCAAGCGAGCAAAGTAGCCGCGATAGAGGAAGTCCTTCCGACGACCTACAACGATAGGGATAGCCCGGCGTCACCCGCGAGTTGCGCCCCCGTAGCTTCCCCCTCCACTTCCCCCCGTCCGATTGAGTCACCCTCCGCGCAGGGTGCTAATACAATTCCGAGAACTGGCCCTAAAAAGGTCGCGCCTCCACCTCCCGTGTTCATTCAGGACAAGGAGAAGTGGACGGCAATTTCTAAATGGTGTGTAGACCAGAAAATTGGCTACACAAACGCTCGATCTACCCAGCAGGGTATAAAAGTCCAGGTTCCGACCTCGACTGACTATAGAAATCTCACTAGTCTCCTGAAGGACAGAAAAGTATCATACCACTCTTTCTGTCTTCCAGAAGATAAGCAGGCTCGCGTAGTCATAAAACGAATCCCGAAAGAGATTCCGTCCGCTGAAATTCTAGCCGATCTTAGGGCTCAGAACATCCCCGTGGATGAAGTGCATCGGATGCACCGTTCGCGCGGAAGGGAAGCATATGACATGGTTCTTGTCATATGCTCCCCTTACGAGGGGCATCACCCCATTTTTAATGTCAAGTCAATCTGCAGTCTCGTGGGTTTCTCTATTGAGAAACCCTGGAAGAACAGCTCGATAGGACAATGCCACCGTTGCCAATTATACGGACACTCCCAAAAGAATTGCCATGCGAAACCCAGGTGCGTAAAGTGCTTGGGCGACCATGGCACTTCTGAGTGTACCCGTCCTAAGGACCGTAACCTCTGCCTGAGTCCACCTAGCTGCGTGCTTTGTGGACAAGAAGGCCATACAGCAAACTACCGTGGTTGCTCAAAGGCCCCTAAGGCCACGTCATCTAAATCAGCCAAGCGTCTCGATGAACGCCAGGCTAAACAAAGGGACTTCATCCCATTCCCGTCTAACCAAATGCCAGAGCGACTAAGTCCTCAGAGACCTAGTCCCTGGCATCAACTAAACCACCACAAGGCCTTCCCAACGCTGGCTTCTCCAGCTCCCCCCCCCCCTAACACCCCCCTTTACGGCCTTATGGACCCCCGAAATCGCGTCCCCCCCCCCTACCGCACCACCCGCGAAACCCGCTCCTGCTCCTCAAGCACCGCGACCCGTACCTACTGCTCCTCAAGCACCGCGTAACGCCCCTGCTCATCAAGCACCGCAATCCGCTCCCAGGCCAGTGAACATGCCTCCCATGTCACTGCTTAACCCAGAGAATAACTTTCCCTTCCTCGCGCAAACCTTTCAGGTTTTTTGTACTCCCCGTGCCACTAAATTGGTACATGACATTATGGCATGTAGGAGCGTCGGTGACTTAGTCGGCATCCAACGCCTTTACAGCGAAAATCAAGAGATTTCGCAAGCCCTAGTTTCCTTAATGACCCCCCAACATGTCTAACGCCGTAATAGCTAGGTTTAAACCCCGATCCCTCAACTTAGGCATCTTCAATGCAAACGGTATTAAAGGTCAAAAAGACGAGATCGCGGAATTCCTTCGCGAACATCAGATAGATGCACTCCTCATCCAGGAGTCATTCCTAAAACCTAGTCACCGAAACCCCTCTATTGCTAACTACCGTATTATCAGAAATGATAGGACGCGTTGCCATAAAGGCGGAACCCTTATTTATTACAAAAAGGAACTGTATTGTATACCTATGGATCCTCCCCCCCTTTCCAGACTCGAAGTCTCTATGTGCCGCCTAGGCATGACTGGCCATCAGCCGATTACTATAGTCTCGGTGTATATCCCACCGCGATCTCCTTCAGAGAGTTTTCAACCTATAGCTAACGATTTAAAAATCCTTTTAGACATGAGTGACTCCGTTATCATAGCGGGCGATCTCAATGCAAAGCATCCCTCTTGGAATAGCGTTCAGACTAACAACAGAGGTCAACACTTGTTCGACCTCACCTCCTCCCTTAACTTTGACATCATCGGTCCGATGTCACCTACTCACTTCCCTCACGATCCTAATTGGACTCCGGATGTCCTAGACGTGGCGCTCCTTAAGAACGTCAATCTCAGATTAGTCTCTATCGAAACGGCGTCAGAGCTTACCTCTGACCACCGTCCTGTAGTAATTAAAATGGCTTCCCGCATAGGTCACCCCAACGACCCCAATCAACCCCTCGTTACCAAAAGGGTCACGGACTGGAGGAAAGTAGGCGAACAGCTGAAACCCATGTCCCCCCTATTAGAATCAATCCCAGACCAGTTCGACTCAGTCGCAGACACGACGGCCGCGATCGACTCACTCACCGAACACGTACAAAACGTCCTGAACAACTGTTCAAGGGAAGTCCCAGCAATGGACCCCCATTGCTTTGACCTCCCGGACGATGTGCGTGCTTTGATGACTGAGAAGAACGCGGCCACTCGTGCCTACGATAACTTTCCCTGCGCCGCTAACAAAGCCCACATGCGCTACTTACAGAGATCTGTAAGGACACGTGTGCAGGAGCTGCGTAACGCGAGCTGGGATAAGACTCTGAGCGAACTCACTCCCAATCACCAAGCCTTCTGGGAACTTCAGAGGAAACTCAAATCCCGACAGGAAGCATCTATGCCCCCTTTAGTTCGTCCCGATAGTTCTATCGCCTTCGATGACATCGACAAAGCGGAATGCCTAGCCGACAGTCTCGAAGCGCAATGCTCCCCTAGCCTCCTACCCGTAGACCAAACTCAACTCAACAAGGTCAATGCGGAAGTAGAACGCAGAACCTCTCTGCCCCCCGTAGAAGACCCTGATAATCCTCTGGCCCCCGTCACTCCTGACGAAGTCCAAGATATCATAAAGGGTCTTAAAACTCGCAAAGCCCCCGGTTCAGATGGAATCACCAATAGGGTGGTCCAACTCTTTCCCACTCATCTCATACTACTAATGTGCACCATCTTCAATGCTGCTCTTAGTAACAATATCTTTCCGCAGGCTTGGAAAGAAGCTATAGTCATAGGTATCCCCAAACCCGGTAAACCCAAGTCAGATCCCTCCAGCTATCGCCCCATTAGTTTGCTCAAGGTAATGGCAAAAATCTATGAGAGACTTATTTATAAGCGACTCAGAGACTATGCTGAGACCAAGGGCCTCATTCCCAACGAGCAGTTCGGCTTTCGAACTCAGCACTCTAGCGTGCATCAGGTCCACCGGATCGTGGAACACGTTAGCGCTGGTTTCTATCGTGGTCTCACGACCGGTGCTATCTTCTTCGACATAGCAAAGGCGTTTGACAAAGTCTGGCACAATGGCTTAATATACAAGCTATACCAGCTCGGTGTGCCAGATCGTCTCGTACTCATCTTACGGGACTTTTTGTCAAATCGCACCTTTCGCTATCGTATCGAAGGAGCGTTATCCTCCCCCCGTCTCATTCGCGCAGGAGTCCCTCAGGGCTCAGTACTATCTCCTCTCATTTTCACACTGTTCACCAGTGACATCCCAAAGAGTATAAAGTGTCAGTTGGCTCTGTTCGCAGACGATACGGCCATATACTGCAGCGGGCAAAGTTCCAACCAGATGATCCTTAACTTACAAAAGGCCGTCAATAACCTTGGCGCCTGGTTTAAGTTATGGAGAATCGAGGTCAATCCCGACAAAAGTCAGGCGGTCTATTTTTCAAAGCCGCGCCGTAGGCCCATCCTTCCTAGTCCAGTCACCATGTTTGGCAAGCCGATCCCCTGGGAGAAGCGAGCCAAATACTTAGGTGTAATCCTGGACCATCATCTCACTTTCGCAGATCACGTGAAGGCGGTTCGCTCACGAGCCTCCTTCGCTCTAGGTAGACTCTTTAGTTTAATGAATGCACGCAGCAAATTGCCACTTAAGTGCAAATTGCGCATCTATACCGCGTGTATTAGGCCCATCATGACCTATGCGGGAACCGTATTTGCCCACGCGAATCCCCGTACGATCCATAGGTTGCAAGCCTTACAGAACCGTGTCCTTCGTAGGGCCACGGGAGCCCCCTGGTTCGTTAGGAACGAGATCCTCCATCTCGACCTTAAAATCCCCACAATTCATCAGTTCCTTAAACGTATGTCCAAGCGGTACTTTGACTCCGCAGTCAAACATAGGAATCCCCTAATAGTCAAAGCAGCTAGCTATGTCCCGTCCAATAATCAAGTCAGTAAGGCCCGTCGCCCTAGACATATCCTCTTAGACCCAGATGACCCCATAACTCTCCTCCAGGAGAGCAGTAGGGCCACAAGTACAGTTCACAAAACACACCGACACAATTTCAGACCTCGCCGTAGAGGTCCGCGACCGCGACCCACCCGAGTAAATGATACTCCCCCCCGACCCTTGCTCGATAACGATGCGCCAGCCCGCGTTTTTGCTGAGCCTGTAGCTTTAAACTCCCCTGATAATAATAATGATCTATCCTTGATCCAGCCTGTCCCTCTTGCTGTCCTCCCCCCAGCGAACGCCCTAAGCCGAGGTTCGTACCCCACAGGGGGTGCCCTTAGCGAGCGTTCGCCTAGTTTTAATTTAGTTTAGTTTGTATGCCCCTGGCTGGAGGCTTTGAGTTTCTTTTAGGAGCTTAAGGCAGCCATAGGAAAGTCCGGTTAAGCAGCGAGTACCTTAGTGGTAACCTGCGAGATGCCCTAGTCAAAAAAAATAAAATAAAGTGTTGAGCTCAGGAGATGCCCTAGTTAAAAAAAAATAAAAAAATCATTACGAGCAGAGTTTGTCCACGCTGTATGGGAATTTGGCTCGGTGTGGACAGGTACTTTAAGTATAAATATAATACAGGTTTAATAGCTAATACCAGTAGGAAAGAGAATATTGTAATAATATTGTATCGCGATGCTTCTAAGTCTTGTTTTGGGTACTTATTGTTTGGAATAAAACACATTTTTATTTATACATTTTGTTATTATTCTGACTCATAAGTTAATAATATATTGTCTAGGAACTAGGCAGATGGATATATATTATCTTGGTACCTTGTAGAGCTTAAAAACCAAATTATATTCCGTACCTGAACACAGCAACCCACTTCCCCCTACTATGCAGTTGGAGCAACACTGTTTGATTGAATTTCATCCCTGACTGTTATTTTCATTTCCATGTAACATTTTCGTGTTTTCGTTGACATGTACCACTTTTGGCGCAATCCACTGCCTTATAACAGATTCCATTTCCACAAGATCGAGGGTATGCTTTCTCCTTTGCTTGATATCAGTACCACAATTCGCACATGATCTGTAACACAGTTTCCACCACATGCAGGAGTTGAAGCGAAATTGCTTCGTTCGTATCCGTACGATTCAAGTTTCGGCGAGTTCGATATCCATATTTAAGCTGGGGTCAACGGTGGGATTGGTGTCGGAGTTCATAGGCGTGCCGGGTCAACGTGAGAAGTTGTATGAGTACCCAAAACCAAAACAATACTTGAAAAAATATCACAGTAAAACGAGGAAAACAATATTCACGATGCCAAGAAATAAAGTGACTTGAAATGACAACTCTGACATTACCTAAACTTTTTTTTAAATTATCGATTTAATAAATGTTATAAGTGAAACTCCTTGACCAACTCGATACTTTAAATTATCGATTTAATAAATGTTATAAGTGAAACTCCTTGACCAACTCGATACTTTAAAACTACCAAATATATGGATAAAAAATGTTTGAAATAATGTAAGTGATTACAAATAACATCTTTTATTGACTGTAAACTCCAGACTCTAACATGAATGAGGAGGAAGTAGTTAAACTTCAAAAATAACAATTATATCGATTTGTAAATAATTATTTTAATCTATACGATTAATCGTTGCTACGTTGGCATCACTGTGAATTAATGAAGGTCGAGTAATGTCAATATGTCGAATTAAACAATTTCAGTACTTATTAAATACACTATTCATGGGTGCAAGTTGATACAAAAGTATAGAATGAATAAGGGTTTAAAAACGAAACTTGATTTTTGATTAATTTGTTTCTTTTCGAGCATCGTGTCCACACGAAGCCGAATTTGGACAAACTCCTTTGAAGAACCAGACATTCAAGCCGTGGCAGTATCTGTAAAAACCAAATTTTGTCACTTTTCTATAGCAGCCGTTTACTGTCCTCCAAGGCACATGATAAGAAAAGAGCGATATTTGCAGTTCTTTGAACATCTAGGCCAGAGATTCATCCTAGGCGGTGATTTCAATGCCAAGCACACGCACTGGCGATCAAGACTTACCACAACAAAGGGAAGGGAGCTCTTAAGTGCAGTTAAAGATACTCATTGTGAAGTTATGAGCACAGGCAAACCAACATATTGGCCCACAGACCAGCAGAAAATACCAGATCTTATAGACTTCTTCATATGCAAAAATATATCCGCCAATTACGTCAGTTTGGAGGAAAGTTTTCATATGAATTCGGACCACTCCCCGATTATCTTAAGACTTAGTAAAAAAATCCTACTAAGAGAAAGCCACTTAACCTTGGTTAATAAGTCCACAGATTGGGACAGTTTTGCCCTTGATTTAGATAATATTATCGATCTAAAAACTCCATTACAGAATCAGGATCAGCTGGATTAAGAAGTAAACAAATATGTTGTTAATATCCAACAATGTGCGTGGAACAACACACCACAATTAAAACGGAAATATAAGGGACATAATATATCTACCCCAAAGAAATTGTGAATTTACTATCTGAAAAAAGAAAACAAAGAAAGCGGTGGCAGCAAACAAGGTGCCCGCGGGATAAAACATTATTAAATAATTTAACTAAACTATTAAAGAGGAAAATTCTACAATTTGAGGATGAATGTCTGAAGACTAACCTTGTGCAGCTAACCAACGATCAATCAACAGATTACTCTCTTTGGAAAGCGACAAGACAACTGAAAAGGCCGATTGTGCAAATACCGCCCATCAGAAACAGCGACGGAAAATGGGCCATAAGCAACGAACAAAAAGCGTTTCGGTTTGCCCAACACCTCGAAGATACTTTTCAACCAAATGAAAGCTCTATAGAAATACTTGAGAGTGAAAAGTTACCGCAAAACCAAAGAATCCGGCTTGTGACTCCTAAAGAAGTTCTGAGAGAAATTCAAAACAACATTAGCTCGAAGAAATCCCCGGGTTACGATCTCATAACAGGAGAAATTCTAAAACACCTCCCGCGCAAAGCCATAGTAAAGCTAACTAGACTTATCAATGCTGCATTTATTCTAAAACATGTACCTGAACCATGGAAGGTTGCTGAAGTCATAATGATTGCGAAGCCTGGGAAACCACCCCATGAAGCATCATCATATAGACCCATTTCCCGGTTGCCCGTATTATCAAAATTATTTGAAAAACTGTTATTAAAGCGGTTAAAACCAATAATAGAAGAAAAAGAACTTATACCAAACCATCAATTTGGCTTCAGGGAAAAACACTCTACAATAGACCAGGTACACAGAATAACAAATATTATCGAAAAAACACTCGAAAACAAGGAAGTCTGCGCCACCGTATTCCTTGATGTCGCGAATGTTTAGAATAAGGCAAGAGGATGCTTATTCCGAGCTAAAAAGTATAAAAGCTGGGGTACCACAAGAAAGTGTGTTAGGCCCAACCTTGTACTTGCTATACACATGTGATATCCCAGAGCTGGAAAACAACACCATTGCGACCTTTGCAGATGACACTGCTATTATGGCTACTGGATCAAGCCACAAAGAAGCAGTAGAAAGAGTTCAAGTAGCTGTGAACAAAGTTTATGACTGGACACAAAAGTGGAAGATCAAGCTGAATGAGTCAAAATCAATTCACATTGACTTTACTAACAAACACAGCGATTACCACCCAATCTATACAAAACGGCATGCAAGTGCCTTAATTATGCTAATACAGCCAAATACCTTGGCATAACTCTTGACGCCAAGCTGCGATGGAAAGCTCACGTCAAAAAGAAAAGACAGGAACTCGACATACGTTACAAAAGTATGTATTGGTTACTCGGAAGGAAATCCTGTTTAACAATACATAATAAAATGATATTATACAAGCATATTCTTTTGCCAATTTGGACGTACGGAATCCAACTTTGGGGCTGTACTAAACGAAGCAACGTTAAAATAATACAACAATTCCAAAATAAAGTACTCAGGGATGCTGTAAATGCACCATGGTATATTAGAAATGACAACCTCCACCGAGATCTTAAAATGGATCTTGTCACTACCATCAATCAAAAATTGGCTGAAGCCCACGAACACAGACTTCACCGACATTTGAATGTCGAGGCAATTCAGCTGTTAGACAATACGGACATAGTGCGTCGGCTAAAGAGAACCAAACCATTTGAGTTAGTGTAGTGTATAAATAGTGAATAAATAATAGTAACAATGCTGTGCTATACATCTAACACATGAACAAAGTGTTATCATGAATTATCAGACCCTAAGAAAGTGCTACGAAATTGTGTAAAAGTGCAAATTGACACTATTCTTAGTTATACCGTAATCTATCCCGAAAATATTAAGTTAGAGTTAAATTGCTTATTAGCCTATTAGGCTAGATTGTAATTCGTTACTAAGAACTTTAGTTCTTATTAATACAGAAAAAAAAAAAAGTTATAAAATAGATAACAAGGATGATGAGTTTTTCAGATTTGTTAAAGCACTTGTCAATAATACTAACGAACCTATTTATAAATTGCGCAATGAAATTTTGATCAAGCATTTCAAAACAGAAACCGTAGGTTCAAAGATACAAGTTAGTTGTGAATGCAATGTTTCATACATAGTAGAAAACGTTCTATTGGACATACTTTATAGCGCAGAAGTCATAAGAACTTGTACTAACGGCAACTGTGCTTCTTATTATAATAAACGAAATGTTGGCTTTTTACCACTAGATTTAAATATTATAGAAAAGAAAGGGATCTGTGCACTCAATGAGTCAGCGGAAATAATGTTGATAGATAATATAAAACCATGTAATCAAAGCGAATGTACTGGTGTTAAAACTTTTTCTTACGCTTTGTCAAATATATTATTATTTTAATTAAACGATACAAAAAAAGTTAATATACACGAAATTCCAAGTAATTTAAAACTTAATAACAAATATTATCAAATTGTGGCTGTTGTGGCTGTAGTCGAGTTCAAACCACCAATTTTAGAAGGTATAGGTCACTATAAATCGAATTGTGTGAGTATACTAGGGAAATGGGAATGTTATAATGACATGATTAGTAAAATTAAAAAAAGTCAATCGTTCGTCATTCCACATTGCATTATATATGCAGAAATATAATTTAGTAAGATGTTTAAAAAAACAAATTTTTGTTAATGAAAGACTTACTTATTTCCACCTTATTCTTTTTTGTTGTATCTCATTAAACAACGAATAAAAAATCGTGCTTTCATATGACAGTTTCACCAGACTCCATAGACGTATAAAAATGGTCGGATGGAACTCCCGCTAAGACAAAACTGTGTCCCGTAAGGGCAGCGACTAATTTATGTGCGCGTGAATTTAGGGTTGCAATGTAAGCCTTTACCATTGATGTATTAAAAGCGGTAGATACGGGACTTAGTAACAGCGCGTAGTTCTATCATACTACGTGATTCCCCGTATTCGGCACTGGCACGGCACTCAGTCGCGCACGGCAGATTGTTGATCAAACAGCTCCATAATTATAGTTTTTTTCGTGATAAATACGCATCAAAATGACTTCTTGTGCAGCTAAACAGTGTTTTAATAATACAAGGAAGAACAATAACACACACGGGATTACTTACCACTGAACTCGTAAGTACAGCCAAAAATGCTAATTTGTTGAAAGTTATAATAATATTTCATGTTTGCTTCGCCATATTTGTGAGAGCGAGATAGATATTGAAACAGGCGTGAGAGACACGATACGCATATGCGCGAGACAGGGACTTGAAACATTACTCAAAATAACGTTACGCGTGGATACGGTAACGTTAAATTGTATCGTTCTACCTGAACCGTAACAAAATTAAGTCCTTGGCTATAACGATACTGACAAACGGAACGAAATCTCAAAAGGTTTAATAACATTATTAAACATAATATTATATCGTTAGTAGTATAACGATATAATAACGTTATTCATTTCGATACGCAGAATAATCTCTTGCAAAGAGCGAGGAACTCTAATGTTACAAAGTTGCGCCAAAAGAAAGAACGATGGAAGTAACAAAATAAAATACTTAACAAAAGCCGGACAGGCCGGACGCAGTCAAATTGGCCCGGACAAGAGGTCAAAAAGCCTAACACTGTCCGACTTTATCCGGACGGATGGTAACACTAGCACCGAGGGAAATCGTTGTTTGACAGGTGGTTTTTAGTCTAGTTTAGAAGCACAACAAGAGAATCGGTGCCACTGTCTGGAAAAGATACGTACTCTCGAACGAATACAGCGGTGGCATATCCGGGCATAGCCGGGCGACGACGACGGAGCGGTGTACAGCGGGAAAAGTTTTTAAAAATAACGTTACAAATAAATCTGTAACGTTTCCCCTATAACGATAAACAAGCGGATATGCATTACGTTACTGATACCTATAACGTTACTTAAAATATTGTTCTACGAGAACGAAATTCTATAACGTTTTGTTTTTATAACGGTATTGATATTTTTTGTTTTTGATATCGTTACAAAAGGGGAATGCCAACTCTCCATAGACACTTCGGCCTCAAGTGCACACAATTCAAAGTATATGGATAGGATAATATGCGATTTAAATAATGAAACGGTCAAGGTCTTGGTTTAGAAAAAAGTTGGGGTTATTTAGATAAAATCGTTTTTTTCAATGAGGCAAAATCTTCAATTTGTGCTGCACTAAATGTTTTAATATGATTATATATTGATTCTAAAAGTAGATTCCAGGGGTTAGGTACTACTTAAATGGTAATAACAGATTCTACAATCCGGCGGTACATAGTAATTGTACTTACAAAAAAGATGTACCCGCAGTGCTGACGGGACAGCGAGCCGATTGGTCTTGTTACAGCCAGGAAAGAAACATTGATTTTGAGTGTTTGGTGCTCTTACATAATAAGGCAGCAGTATACTGTTGGATGTGTTCAAGCTTTGTCCCGCTTGCTATGCACTGTCAGCTACTTCAGATTGCACCGAAGGTAGGTTGGATGGTTCAAATTGCTCCATAGGCAGACTGGATGGTTCAGATTCCGGTTCTGTAGTTGAACATGATGCTGCTCTAAACTGCTCTAACGAGATGATGATGGCAACTGAAATAATAATAAAAATTAAAGCTCAGTGCATAAAGACAGTAAACGTGAATTACTGTGGTTTTGGTACAAATAAATACACAATCAAAAAAATATCTATCACATTTTATATTATTATTAATTAATTTCTAAAAAATCTTTCTCAAGTTTCTAGACAATCTGTACTATGTGAAATATAACTTGTGCGGACACGAAAGAAGTTGAATATTACACTATAGACTCAGAAGTATGTCAGTATCAAATCTCAGAACTACGCTTGTATTAATTCTAAACTGTTGATAACTTACCGCTCTTGGTACAATCTGACAGGCAATCATTTCGAGTTGTTCATGTGGAGAATCAGACCTGAGTGTATGTGATCTTATTCTCAAAAGCAATCTGCCGCACGCAGCTGATGCACACTTGTCCATGATCTGTACATTTTGTTGTTCGCACACTTAACTGTCACTCGACACTTGTACCTAATAAACAAGTCATAATTATTAGATATCCTAAAACAACACTAACTTTGATAGTAGGTACTCTGTCTATTTATCGTCGTCTAAAAGTGCTAATCTGCTAACTCCATTTTTACCGTAAATAAGTTTTTGGTATCAATGGAAAGAGCAAGCAAAATTCTACAAAATCGTAAAACTTGCTAACAGCGTCTGACACACGACAAACCTCTTTTCGCGCCTCAATCATATCTGCCAACTCCACGGTTGTCAAATTTGCCGCGTCAAACTTGCTAACTCGCACATTTCGCGCAATTTTTTTGAAAAGTGAACTCGCAAGTATGAAACAGATTATCAAGCAAACGCTCCCGTCGGATTTCAGAAAGTTTTATGATAATATTTTGTAATAATTGCTTAATTTTTTTTATTTATTAAGTACCATTCTTCCTTTTAAGACTGATAATTAAAATGATTTTCTGCTAACTCCCGCATATTACATAAAATAAACATGAGTTTTTCAAAATAAAATTTGCTAACTCCTTTTTTCTCATATTATTTTTAAAACAGATAATTGTAAAATATTTTTTTGTATAAATAAAAATAGCTTAATGTAATATCTACCAACGGGATCTTCATTTTTTTCATCCTATTATTAATAAGACAATAATTCCGTTTTTTTTGTCCCCTTACAAATTCACTACTATGGACTTAGCAGTTTAGCTCTCTTAGACGACGTTATTTAAAAATCATTTCTCAGAGGAAGACATGATACTGACCTGTTGTGTCGAATTGTTGTATAACATTTTGCTCTTTCTGCTATTTCCAAGAAATGCCTTCGTATTCTCGTGACGTTTAAACCACAATTAACACAGCGTAAATGACCTTTTGAATGAATTACTTAGGGAACGGAAGTACTCGGGCCAGCGACAATGCCGGGGTCTTCATAATTTGTGGATATCGAGTCAAAGTTCGTGCTGAGGTTATCGTTAGAAGCGGGAGCGGAATCCATGTTCAGGCCGTGGTCGTCAGGGCTCAGGGTTCAAAGAATCTTCGGAGTCCATTTAATAAGCGTATTCGATGGTTAAAATAACAAATTCGCAAGAAAATAAAGTTATGCAAACGAAAACAAAGAAAGTCGATTTGTGATTTGACATTGACATTGACTTGACAGCCGGCCGGCATAATTCAATGTTGCCACACCACACACAAAAAATTGATAGATCGATATCGATTTTTTTATCGAATCCTAATTTTAATACAAAATTATAATCGCCACTGTGACTCTTTAATCTTAACGACGTCAACTCTGATGACGTAACATTATTTGGTTAAAAAAAATGGATAAACAGTGTATTTTAGTTCAAATAATAAAACGATTAAGTACCTAATATTAAAAAATAAAATAAAGTCTTACCAGCGATTACACGACACGAAACACACACAAAACTCAAAATAATCACATTCACTTTTTCACTCACGGGTTCCCGACGTTTTTTTTGGTCGGATCAAAATAGGTATTTAATAAACGATGCTAGTTAGTGTAAATATTTATCTACCACGATGTATGTAGAAACTACTTATGGAAATAACAACACTTCCCGTCGATTTACACACAAAAATAATAAAAAATAACGAAATACGATGCCGAGCGCGCACTCGTGACTATAACGTTTTACCTGCGTGTGACGTGCGACATCAGTCAGTTTCAACATTTTTTTCCAATGTTGGCTATTGATATTTTTGGATATTGGTTTTTATGATAAAAATCGTTAAAAAAGGGTGTATTCCCGTTCGTCCCACTGCCGTCGTCCCCCTGGTGGGACGAACGGGAATTTAATAATTAAATGATTTAGTTTTTTTTTTTTTTTTTTTTTTTTTTTTTTCTGTATTAATAAGAACTAAAGTTCTTAGTAACGAATTACAATCTAGCCTAATAGGCTAATAAGCAATTTAATTCTAACTTAATATTTTACGAGATAGATTACGTTATAACTAAGAATAGTGTCAATTTGCACTTTTACACAATTTCGTAGCACTTTCTTAGGGTCTGATAATTCATGATAACACTTTGTTCATGTGTTAGATGTATAGCACAGCATTGTTACTATTATTTATTCACTATTTATACACTACACTAACTCAAATGGTTTGGTTCTCTTTAGCCGACGCACTATGTCCGTATTGTCTAACAGCTGAATCGCCTCGACATTCACATGTCGGTGTAGTCTGTGTTCGTGGGCTTCAGCAAATTTTTGGATGATAGTAGTGACAAGATCCATTTTAAGATCTCGGTGGAGGTTGTCATTTCTAATATACCATGGTGCATTTACAGCATCCCTGAGTACTTTATTTTGGAATTGTTGTATTATTTTAACGTTGCTTCGTTTAGTACAGCCCCAAAGTTGGATTCCGTACGTCCAAATTGGCATAAGAATATGCTTGTATAATATCATTTTATTATGTATTGTTAAACAGGATTTCCTTCCGAGTAACCAATACATACTTTTGTAACGTATGTCGAGTTCCTGTCTTTTCTTTTTGACGTGAGCTTTCCATCGCAGCTTGGCGTCAAGAGTTATGCCAAGGTATTTGGCTGTATTAGCATAAGGCACTTGCATGCCGTTTATATAGATTGGGTGGTAATCGCTGTGTTTGTTAGTAAAGTCAATGTGAATTGATTTTGACTCATTCAGCTTGATCTTCCACTTTTGTGTCCAGTCATAAACTTTGTTCACAGCTACTTGAACTCTTTCTACTGCTTCTTTGTGGCTTGATCCAGTAGCCATAATAGCAGTGTCATCTGCAAAGGTCGCAATGGTGTTGTTTTCCAGCTCTGGGATGTCACATGTGTATAGCAAGTACAAGATTGGGCCTAACACACTTCCTTGTGGTACCCCAGCTTTTATACTTTTTAGCTCAGAATAAGCATCCTCTTGCCTTATTCTAAACATTCTGTTACTAATATATGACTCTAAAATGTCTGCAAATTCTGGAGGTAGCATGCGTCTGAGTTTAAATATTAGACCCTCATGCCAAACTTTATCAAAAGCTTGCGCGACATCAAGGAATACGGTGGCGCAGACTTCCTTGTTTTCGAGTGTTTTTTCGATAATATTTGTTATTCTGTGTACCTGGTCTATTGTAGAGTGATTTTCCCTGAAGCCAAATTGATGGTTTGGTATTAGGTCTTTTTCTTCTATTATTGGTTTTAACCGCTTTAATAACAGTTTTTCAAATAATTTTGATAATACTTGCAACAGGGAAATGGGTCTATATGATGATGCTTCATGGGGTGGTTTCCCAGGCTTCGCAATCATTATGACTTCAGCAACCTTCCATGGTTCAGGTACATGATTTAGTTGACGAGAATATCCGTCAGGCCATAGAGTTAAATTGCTCACCGACCAGTTTAGCCCTAATTTCATAGTAGAAATAGAGATTTAAACCGTGTGTACCTGCGTCGGCCGTATGTCCGCCTCGGGGTTTGAAGGACAAATAGTTTGCGGCAGCCTTGCGGCTGCCTCGGGAGTTTAAAGGTTAAGAAGTTATGAACGTCTTTGTAAATATGTTTTCTTTAACATATTCTATCTTTATTGTGCTGAACAGCTAAAGAATTATATGTAATTAAAATGTGTAGTAGCGTTTTTGTTATGATCCTATGCATTCATTATTATATCAACTATCAATTCGCTTGTTCATTTAGTATCAATAGTAAAAACATAACAACGTATTTGTTTGAATACATCGAATAATAAGCATTACGGATCTGATATTATAAGTAAAACATCCATGAAAACATAATCGATTATTTCGTGAACGGAATTAATAATTATTGGCAACACTGCTGATTTTATCCACAAAAGGGAATTATTTTCACGTATTTATCGTTTCGGTACTTTTTATTTGTGCAAAAATGTTCCCATCTTGTTCGGATAAATGAATATCTTGTTAGATAACTAGAAATAGCGATGTTTTTTTTACATAAACGTAAATTGGTGGGCGTTCTCGGGCCATAAATGGGCATCCTTCTTTGGAACGTTATAAGATACCATTTAGTGTAACGGAACGAAATTCATTTCGATTTCAAGTCCCTGGCGCGAGATACAGCAAGTGATGCGCGAGTTGCGAGACTTATTGCGAATTCGCTCGCACGATAGCGCCGGCCGCCGTGTTAAGGTTTTTGCGGACCAGGGCGACTTGTCGCGCGACACGATTCTGCGATATTATATCCGTAGAACAAAATCTATGAAAACGCGCGTGACACTTCACACAGGAGCGACTTGTAGCGCCGCGACACAGATTATCGCGCTACGCGAATCGCAGGGCGGTACCGACAAAGGAAGAATTCCTTTGTTTTTGTCGCGGCGATATTCGCCGCGATATCGCGTAAGTGGCGCGACGCGAACCAAGAGAGTATAAATTGCGGTGCATTCTGAGGTGAGCTCATCCCCCCCGACCCTTGCTCGATAACGATGCGCCAGCCCGCGTTTTTGATGAGCCTGTAGCTTTAAATTCTCCTGTTAATAATAATGAACCATCCTTGATCCAGCCTGTCCCTCTTGCTGTCCTCCCGTCAGCGAACGCCCTAAGCCGAGGTTCGTACCCCACAGGGGGTGCCCTTAGCGAGCGTTCGCCTAGTTTTAATTTAGTTTAGTTTGTATGCCCCTGGCTGGAGGCTTTGAGTTTCTTTTAGGAGCTTAAGGCAGCCATAGGAAAGTCCGGTTAAGCAGCGAGTACCTTAGTGGTAACCTGCGAGATGCCCTAGTCAAAAAAAATAAAATAAAGTGTTGAGCTCAGTAGGATTGGCTCGTGGCCGACCACTGACGTCGTCCAACTGTCGCGTAGTTTCGGATTTGTTTTGATTGTCGTCAACAAGTTGCGTCACAGCGCGTCATAGGCCGAAGCCAGTGTTTTTCCGCGCGGACCACGCAAACTTTACAGTGTTTCTTCCTCTGTATGTGCACGAGTTGCTTGTTGGTGCTGGTGCGGACACAGGGGGAGCCTGCCGTGCAGCTCGGTGACCAGTCCACAACTGACTGACTGTCTGTGTGACTGTGGTTCCAGTTTCAAGCAAGTGCCGCCTGCGGTCGACTACGGAATTGTATCTTTACAAAAATTGCGATGGAAACATTGCAGAAAAGTGGTTAATTTAATTAACTTCATTTTCTCATAACACAGGGTCAAAATATCTTAGCTAGCGAAACTCCGCACACATGATGAGTATCGAAAAAAAATTGTAGTCTTGCGGAATGGCGACAGAAGTGAAAACTTAAAACTGGTATTAGCTCCATCTATATTCTATGTATAGGGTACCTAAACAAAATAACTTGTATACGTTCTTCCATAAATTGGAAAACCTTCTGACTTATATTGCCAAATTTAATTGTAAAAATGTTATAATTACTGGTGATTTTAATATAGATGTTCTAAATCGCAATTATGTCACATTAAATTTTGAATGTTTACTGTTAAATTATAATTTAAAATAAGCGTTTCAAGTAAAAAAAATTTTTTTTTTTTTTACTAACAATAATATTGGTATGTACAATTCATCCCTAAACAAAAACACAATATACACAGACATGAACCGACCAGATTCGCCAGTGGAACTTGTATTGATAATTTTGCACATAACTTTAAAAAGGGTAGTGAAACTGAAATTTTAGAATTAGGTCTGTCGGACCATACCGCACAATTAATTAGAGTTCCAGTACAAAAAAATCCGACATTGCATTATTGGCGTACTTTAAAACGCGATTATAACAAAGAAAATAATGAGAAATTTAAATTGTGTATTAAGAGCTTATCATTCTCAGATATTTACCTCACTGATGACCCAAACACGACTTATCAACACTTTATAGCTTATTATTTATTTTTTACGACCTTTGTTTTTCTCAAACCCAATTTAAAAAAAAAAGTCATTCATAAACCAAAGTATATCACGTGGTGCAAAAATTTGCGGTCGAAAAAAAATTTATTTGCAATGGAAGTTCAGATTAAACTCAACAAAAGACAACAAATTAAATTGGTACTTAAAATATAGTCAGTTATTAAAAAATAAAATAAGACTAAAAAAACGTGCGCAAAATAACTATAAAATAATGACGTCTCATAATAAGACTAAAACAGCGTGCGAATTATAAACAAAACGAGACTTAGCACCTCAAAAAAGTCCATTGATAACATAAAAATTTATGAAAACAACGTCGTTAATAATCCAACAGAAATAGCGAACGCATTTAATAATTATTTTATTGAAAAAGTGAACCCTCTTCCGGTTGCCGGGAAAAATGTAACGTCCTTAATAAATGGCCAGTTAAATTCAATGTTTCTTGCACCAAGTTCACCCTACCAGATTAATAAAATTAAACATAATCTTAAAAATACCAATAGTGGAGGAACAGGATATAATATGCCATCACCTGAGTCACATTTTGGTGAGTATCAAGATGACGGGACCAAGCCCCCAATTTAAAATGCATCACATTCAAGAGTTAGTACTACATATGTACTAATTGTACCCTAAACAAGACATTTGTACCTCTAAAGGTAAAGGAATTATGTCAAGATTTCCCTGGTCCCGCCACTTTGATATCAAAGTGGCGGGACCTTTTGGATGCGCTATTCAGAGGCAGGTAATACACACCCGAAGACTTAATACTACATTTGTACTGGTATATACTCAGTTTTCAATACAATTAGTAGTAGTAGTAGTAGTAAGTGCCAAATTAAAGTTATGTGATTAAAACATTGGTCCCGCTATTTTGATGATTCATGTTATCGCTGAATTCATATGAAAAACGTTAAAACTCGTGCAAAATCAAATGTGGAAACTTAGTACGTCATACGTACTTCATCGTGTGTAATTTTCATATTCGTAACCTAAGTACATCAAAAATTATCTATCATTCGTAGTTTTCTTTGAAATGGTCACATCTATGCAGAAATGAAAAAATGGTTTTGGTAATGATATATTGATCCAATATAAATGTTGCCTTTAGTGTTTTAATGATAAAAGATCATCAAGTATCATATTTTACTATCGAAAATATTATTTTTATAGAATTGGAAAGATGTATGCAGAAATGAACCAAACGAGCTTTATGATTCTGATGTACAGGGAGGAATTTTTGAACCTCACCCCGAGGGAAAGTGCGAATTAATACTAATACCCAAACAAACAAACAAACAAAACACAAACAAACACACAACAAACACAAATACAAACACACAAACAAACAAAAACAAAACAATTACCGTATACAAACAAACAAAAAACAACAAACACAAATACAAATTCTACAAATTAATCATTACTATTAAATAATGACTACAAAGAAGAATGGGCGGCTCCGTCCCAAGTGTTGTAACACTTTTCTACCTATATCGTATGAAAGATCCCAATGAGTGTATATTTTTTTGTATGGTCATAACTCTGTATGACTGTATCTCATGCAGGGAAAGTGCTGTATGTGCTGGGTTCATTTATTTAGTAAAATACAAGTTAATTAATTGGCAAAGACAATGTCTTAATTAGCAGATGATTGTATTCATCTGTTAAATAAGGCATAAAGTATTGACTGATCCATCTTCAAGAATAAAAGTGATGTACGGGACAGCAACAACTATCGAGGGATAAAGCTCATGTCACATAGAATGAAGTTATGGGAGAAAGAAATAGAGAAAAGACTGAGAGAGGAGAGTGAGATTACCCCAAAACAGTTTGGGTTTATGCCAGGTCGAGGAACAATGGACGCCACCTTTGCACTGCGCCAATTGTGCGAGAAGTACAGACGTGCACACAAAAACTGGCACATGTGTTCATTGATCTGGAGAAAGCGTATGATAATACCTCGGGATGTGTTGTGATGGGCCTTGAAAGAGAAAGGTTTGCCTGGGAAGTATGTAGAGTTAATTCGTGCTATGTACAGTCGCGTTCATTAATATATTGGCCCTTTCAGGTTTCAAAAATATATGAACGTCAAAAAACTTCATAATATTGTAACAACTATAAGCATAATTAATAATTGTGGTCAAGATTTAGATTCATTAATATGTGACTGCTTTATTTCAGTAACATGTATACAGCCAAAGGCACATTATTTTACGAACCACTTTATGATCATAACTACCTGAACAATGTAGGATTCACAATTATGTATGCACACATGAATACAATAAGCAAGTTAGATTGCTAGTCAAATCTTCTTTATGACGTAGTAATAACGTTGAATTTGAATTACAATAACTTGCTCAGATATTATTGTATTCATGTGTGCAAACATAATTGTGATTCCTATATAATATAATAACGCCCATTCTCCTTTATGTGTTCAAAATTATTATCTATTATAATAATTATAATTTCACAGTCATCGTTTTATTTTTCCTGTAATATTTAGTCACACTCTATCAACCCTAATTATTTAAGAATATAAACACAATAATTATTATAATAATATGATTTTCAGGCAATTGTAAATTTTAAATTTACAACTGCCTATTTTCTTGCTGACTACATTTTTTTTTTCAATATCTGTGAATGCAGATCAAAATGTCTCAAAAAGTTAAAGACCGTCTCCTAAGACCGTTTTCCTGTAGCTACAACGGTTAAGGTGTGGCCCTTGTTAAGGTTGTTAACATAATACGATGAAGAACCTAACCGGGTTCTTGCTGCCCAGTGTTGGCCAAACGTTAATTGTGAAAACAATTAACAGTTAACAATTAAATTGCCAGATTTAATTACAATTAACAATTAAAATAATTAATTGTAATTGCAAGATAGACAATTAACAGTTAATTAATTGTGCTTGTAAAACTTTGCAATTACAATTAATTAATTGTTAATTGTTTGCATGTTTACAATTACAGTTAATCCTATCCTACTTCCTACTAATATTATCAGTTTATGTAGCATTCTATGTGTTTGTAACCTGGATTAACACATAGAATACTTTTAATCCCGGGAGTACATTCCCGTGCGTGAGTTTTTACATTCATCAAATAGTATTAATTGGTATAATAAACAATTGACGAAGTTAATTGTAAATAACAATTAACTTTTTAATTGCAATTAAATTAATTGTGAACCACAATTAATGGATTTAATTGCAATTGATTTCAATTGCATCTCACAATTAAAATACAATTGAATTAAATCAATTGCAATAAAAATTGTAATTGTTTGCTTCTACAATTAAAAAATTAATTGAATTGTCCCATTGCCCAACACTGTTGCTGCCCCGTCTCAAAAATCCACCCTGTATTAGTAATTAAATTGGATCAATATATAATAATATACATTTTTCAAAACAATTTTGGGTTGTTTCATTTCTGCATAGATGTGACCATTTCAAAGAAAACTACGAATGATAGATAATTTTTGATGTACTTAGGTTACGAATATGAAAATTACACACGATGAAGTACGTATGACGTACTAAGTTTCCACATTTGATTTTGCACGAGTTTTAACGTTTTTCATATGAATTCAGCGATAACATGAATCATCAAAATGGCGGGACCAATGTTTTAATCACATAACTTTAATTTGGCACTTACTACTACTACTACTACTAATTGTATTGAAAACTGAGTATATACCAGTACAAATGTAGTACTAAGTCTTCGGGTGTGTATTACCTGCCTCTGAATAGCGCATCCAAAAGGTCCCGCCACTTTGATATCAAAGTGGCGGGACCAGGGAAATCTTGACATAATTCCTTTACCTTTAGAGGTACAAATGTCTTGTTTAGGGTACAATTAGTACATATGTAGTACTAACTCTTGAATGTGATGTATTTTAAATTGGGGGCTTGGTCCCGTCATCTTGATGCTCACACATTTTGAACTTGTCGATAACTGGAAGGAATATTTCCACAGATCTTAAACTATCAGTGATAAAAGCTTTATTCAAAAAAGAAGGTATTGTAAGAAGTTTGATATATTCATAAAAGATGGTTGGCGATTAATAGCTAGCTAGCTTGCGTTATGAAAGTCAGGTTCGACAACATTAAGATGTATACCATTTCATAATAGTAAACAACTACACCCTCGTTTTGAGATTTGTTTTTATTAGTAGAGTAATAGTTATAGCCATTTAATACCGGATGATTTGAGGTATGTGGTAACCAGCATTCCGTGAGAATTATTAGAAAGAAAGAAGAAAGAAAGAAAATACATTTATTTGCGGCAAACATGACGCATAGAAAAAACACAAAATAAAAATAAATAAACAAAGTTGACGGAAAATATGCGTCACATCCACGCAAAACGGCCATCGTTCAGCATAATGCTGCGACCCTATGCGAGACCGAGCCCCAGCGCTGGTTTTCAGCGACAGCCAGCCAACCGCCGCCGCCGGCCGGTTAGATCCCAAGAAGTTCTCGATTGTGCTAATAGGACATTTAAACCGGGCATGTAGCAATTTAAGCTTCTGTTTTGATTCATAATTTTGAGACGGTTTTCATAATTCGGGAGGTCGAAAGCTGGGAACAAATTATCGGACGCGTCCGCGGACGTTAACTGTCAGTTCGAACGTGAATTGACATGATCGTAGGGAACTGACAGTTTATGTCCGCGGACGTTAACTGTCAGTTCGAACATGAATTGACGTGATCGTAGGGAACTGACAGTTAACATTCGCGGACGCGTCCAATAATTTGTTTCCAGCTTAAGCAGTCGGCCAAATCACATGTAGTAGAGTCACATATTGTAAGATTGTCAACATCATTGTTTATTAACCGGTCAAGCCGGACCGAAGCCCCAGGCGCACGAAAACTCCCAATACCGTCAAGCCTCGTTGTGTCCCCGGGAACACGGTACGTTCATGCAGATTGCAGCTCTATTTATATGTAATATACGGGCTGATATGGTCTGTGGTTGGTTTTGATTTATGGTAGGATAATATACCTGTCGAATAAATCGACCATAACGTCAAAATATGCAGAAACAACTCTAAAAAAAAGTAAAAATTGAACATTTTTGGTACGGCAAAATGGCGTCCGCGCATGCGTGCCGTGCACTGCACTCCGCGTTCTATTTATTTGTTTTCTATTGTTTTTTAAGTGTAAATCGACGGGAAATGGTGTTATTTCAATAATTAAGTAGTGTCGTCATCGTATTTAGATAAAATTTGCACAAAATAACATCGTAATTACCTATTACGGACCCATCAAAAAATGTAAACAAACTCGGTAGTGAAAAAACGTGTTGATGTGGAATTTTGAGTTTTGTGTGTGTTTTGTGTATGTAATCGCTGGTAAGTCATTTATTTTATATTCTTGAATAACTAATAAATAATAAAAATGCATAATACAGAAAGAAAAAGAGTTCAATATTTTTTTGTCAACTAAATAATGTTACGTAATGATACGGTTAACGATTTATTGAACTTTTTTATTTATATGTGTTTTTATTTATTATTATTGTCCGTAAATAATGGTTTTGACCGATAGTATATGTATTCATAATGTATCCTGCGAAGTTTCATGTGAATCGAACCAGTAGTTTTATTATAAATAATCAAAACAATGAACAAAGGAATTTCTTATAAGAATCTTATAAGAATGTTTATTTATCAATACTAGCGTTCGCTTACAAAGATTCTAAGTATTATAAAAAATCCTTTGCCTAATCAGGAACCCAAAACCATTAACGATAAGACTATTTACTTAACAAAAAGCTCTCAGTTTTTGTTTATATTAGCGAGCTCTTATCTCTGACGCGCCGCGATCGTGTCGCGCGGCTTGACGGGTGTCGCAAAATCGCGTCGCGCGGCTTAACCGGTTAAATTAGAAGTATCGAAGTGTATAGTTTAAAAATGATAGAGGCCAAGTATAACGTGCATAGCTGTACAAATCAGAGAGACATGAAATGACATGACTGATCGCTTTCCCCCCGAATCTCTCCCACGCGTAGCATGAGCACCGCTTTGACGACGGAAGAGTAGACAAAAATGACGTTCCGTGTAGACAGTACGAGGGCAGCAAAGTAGAAAGAGGCAACTGCACTTTTTACGAAATTCACTCTTTTACATAATTCGACTCAGAATTCTTTGTTTCGTCATATTATGTTTTTATTGTTTAATCCTCAATTTTTACTGATATTTAGTCACGTTAAACACAATTCCAACTTTTTTTCTTCAGAGTTTCTAAGTATGTACAGTTTTGGAACAAAAAAATATTACAGTAATATTGGCCTTAACCATTTCCTTGGTAATATTAACTAAATGATGTAAAATAGGAGAAGATAGCTTTGTTCTTCTATTAGTTATCACAGTTTTGCGTTTAGAACGCTCTTCTGTAAAATCATGATTTTGTAGATAACCGATTATACTTTGTGACCGTCGAGTATAAAGTTTCAGTATCTTCTGTCTAACTTAGACAACAGTCAGTTGTCAGTGTGATTTTGACAATTTGGGATAGAAAACTTTCTTCTAAAATAGTCTACATATAAAAGGACCTAGACAAAGATAGTTAGAAACGAAAGACAAAATGACAGATTGAAGAAAGATTTCTACGGTGCGATGTCAAAAATGAAGAAAGGAAATGTCACTTTGTATAGAAAGAGCAGTGTCTATTCTTCGTAGACATAGAAAGCGTCATGCTACGCGTGCTGCACTGACAAGAGAAACTCATTATACAAACAATCGGTAAGAAAGACAACAGCGGTAAAATGCTTTTTCTTTTCTTGTTTATATCCTGTATAAAAGAATTCCCGAAAATAAAGTGAAAAGGTGTGAAAATGTGTGTGAAATTGTTTATGTGTAATTGTTTGCTTGTAAACGTAGGTATAATAAAGATAAAAACAAATAACTGAATAACATTAATTACCATTTTAAATTAGTTATAAAAATACATGCAGGGTTTTAATACTTTTAATGATACGGAATATTGACCAGATAGTAATTTTTCAATTATTTTCGAGTTCACAGTGATGCCTTGAGCGCCGTCCTCCTTGCGTAAGTAAACTTCACCATAGGCCGACCAATAATGTTTATATTTATGTTGGGAGGCAAAGTCTCTCGCAATTTTCGAGCTTTTGCTGGAAGATTGTCAGATATGTAAACGGGTACCCTAGGGACTCGTAGATGTGTCGTATTCAACTTACAGGTTTTATTGTTTCTATTAAAGTTCCTGACTGTTTGCCGTATCTTAGATTTAAGTAGGACTGTAGTGAAGTCAACTATGATGGTGTCATTCATAGAATTGTTTGAGTAAATCCTGTTTATGTCCTTAACATCTGATTCTGAAACTGAGGTATCCAGAACGGTGCCAACATTTGTTATCACATTTATCAGATCTAATTTTGATTCACTCTCAATCTTTGGGATGTTTTTTATTTCTACTGTTGTAATTTTCGATTGCTTTTCAAGTTGATCGACCCTGTCTTCCAGTTTCCTAATGTAGTCTCGATTTTCCTTCTTCTCAGCTTCGTATTGTTCCATTTTGTTTAGCATTTCGTCGTACTTTTTAGCGGTAAAGTCTACAGAGTCCTGTACTTTGCTGTGCTGATTTCTTATTTCTAACAGCGTCGATTCCATGTTAGAGTAGAATCTTTTTTGCTTTTTAGGGTTCCGTACCCGAAGGGTGACAAACGGAACCCTATTCATAAGCCTCTGCTGTCCGTCTGTCTGTCAGCGAGCTCTATCTCATGAACCGTAATAGGTAGGCAGTTGAAAGTTTCACAGATTGAGCATTTCTATTGCCGCAAGAGCAACAAATAATAAAATTAAAAATTAAAGGGGGGGGTCGCCATACAATAAAATTAAATTTTGAAAAAAAATTAATCTGACCCTGGCATGTGGGGTATCATTGTCTAGAGCTCATCAAGTAGAAAATAAATATAATTTTTATTTGTTTTTATCTTCAAAAATGATGAATTAGGGGGCCGTAGAAGTTGTCTGTTTTAGACCATTTTTGTACGAGCTCTATCTCAAGAACTAAACAAATTAGGAATTTGAAACTTGTGTGTATCATGTACCGTATACTGTTTATAATCAACAAATACTAAAAACGCCGATTAATAACGTATTTTATATAATATGGGCGATTTACTGCAACTTAAAAATAATATTTTGTATTTCATGCTAATATTATGCGATATAAATTCCACAGATAACTATTTACTAGTCGGAGTATTGACATGGAATTAGTAAGTACCTACTATCATGGCAGCATAATATACTATTTCGATCATTTAAATTTCGATCATCCAAAAAGGTCTACAAAATAAGCTCTCTTCAAAAGATTTTAAAACCGGCCAGTATTTTTTGAGTTTAAGAACTTTATCGACTTTTTTCAAAGTATCCCTAGACGGTGTTGATGTGTGTACCTCATGTTAAAACTACACTCCAATAGACAATAATATTCAGTAACATTGAACTGAATGGTGGTACATACAGGGTACTATTCAGTTACCTTAAACCGTTGTGGATACAATTTCATATTGAGAAAACTTATTTGTGTAAAAATATTCAGCCACGGCGGCCAATCTCAATGGAGACTAGCCTTCAGCGTGGGAGATATTATAGTGCACAAGTGTATGCGCAGACTCGAGTGCACTCTCTCTTCCCTCACTCTCATAGTCCGATGGGATGTGTAAAAATAATTTTTATTTTCGCTTGAGTTTAGATTTCGATGTTTTTTTTTGTTGGTACATTGGCGTGTGCTAGCTGTCATTATGGCAAATATATTTTATTTAATGTTTTGTGTTGAGTAATGTAAAATATTTGCATACTATTGTATAGAATCAAGTTTTTTTTCGTAACTGAACAGACAGGTGCGCTGCTGGGGAGTTTGTTGCGCCACTTCTTCTTTCCAGCAAAAGCACTAGGAAGTGGTGAAGGGCGGGCGTTTTTGGGGGACTGTCTTATGTAATTTTGACGTTCGAAAAGTGCTGATTCTCAGCCTAGTTTGAATAAATGACTTTTGAATTTGAATTTGAATTATGACTATCAAAAATAACGTAAATAAATACCTGTATTGACGGAATGTTGTAATTAAAATTTGGCGTACTACTTACATTCTATTTTGTACAATATAGTCTGATGTAGCAAGAGAAATCCTTTTATTTATAAGTAACTAGCTTTACCCGGCCCGGCTTCGCACGGTTATCACTAAGTACTTACTTACTCTACGGCGCACCTACCTTTCCTATTTACCTATTTCTACCTAATTACCTACCCTTCCTACCTACCCTAACTGCTACCTAACCTAACCTATCTACCCTACATATCTACCTGCTTACCTACCACATATACCTATTTATACCTACTAATACTATGTTAGTAGCAAATAAATAACTTTGACTTTAGTTAATGCATGTTACTAAAATAAATGAAATAAACTTCTACACCTATAATTTAACACAACAACATTTTTTCATTAAAATTAGACAATTTCTTTACAAATTTTTATGTTTTTTTAAAGCGCCTTTGTTGTTACCTTTACGAAAGTATTACAAAAATGCATAGTGTTAAATCTTGTACGACATGGTATGGAACCCTTCGTGTGCGAGTCCGACTCGCACTTGACCGATTTATTTCGTTTAATGACTGGATTTTAAAACAAAAGGTTTTCCTAACATTATCATTCTGCTATATTTTCTATGGAAGTTGAAAACGACGACTTCGACTTTACAAATCCCAAGTAGTTTTGTATACTATTGTAATAACATATAATTTCTAAAAAAGTTGATGAAATTTGCTATAAAACGTTTGTTATTTCAAAACTTTGACTTCTATATTTAAGGAGAAATTACAACTTTAAAAGTGTAGTACTAAGTTTTGAAGGCCAGTGTAGATTACGAAAAAAAACAACGGGTTGCATTTTGGAATGGTTAGGAAATAATTTCGCACGTATTGCTTTATTTATCAGTATAAAGTAATATCATTTATGTGGTTAAAAACAATATCCATTAGTAGTAGTAGTATATAATTTATTTATTTTAAATATAGTCTAACAAAAACAAACAATTTATTACCCATCAATATGGGTAAAATTTCTTACCTCGCAATCTTTATGTCAAAGACTATTTATTTTGATATTTACTTTGGCAGTTGCTAGGCAACATATCTTACGGTCACGTCCTGACGCGAGTTTAACATTTTTTGCCTATCCCAAAAAAAGTGCACAACGCCGCTAGAGAAATTTTCACTTCAAAAAGTTATGGATGTAACATTTATTTTCAGTTTCGTGGAAACAGTAGATGTACTATTAAAAGTCGGTGGAAAGTTCCTGATATGTGAAGAAAAGACTGACACTCCGCTTCATACAGCAGTTGAGCTCGACAGTGAGGCGGCCGTGGAACAGATGCTACAGGGTGGTGCGTCTGCCACTGCTTGGAACAGCCAGGGGCTCACTGCTATGCATGTTTGCGTAAAGAAACGGAACAAAGGACTGTTGCATCCCTTGAGGTTTAAGGACGCACTATACGGAAGCTTACTGTTCTAAAACTGAGCTGATATTATTTAGAGACTTAATATACTAATTTTCCGATCTAAGAGATGTCTCATTCATCAGTTCTGCCCTAACAATTATTTCGGTTAATTGATCTGATGTCTATAAGAAACACAAAGTAAGTTGTTCTGAACTAATATTACAGATATTTTTTAGTTGTTAGCAAATCATAAGAGCAGCAATGCAATCCAGGACTTAGCTACTTTTGAAGCGAAAGATCAGACGGGCTCCACCGTGCTCTGCGCGGCAGTCAAAGCAGAGTGGATAGAAGGAGTCCGTACCTATAGCTCTCGGTGCAGGAGCTACCAACATGATGGTATTCCGTTAAATATAAAATTACGCATAAAATCAGTATCTTAATATACGCTTGAAAATTCTTAGTTCAAAGTTATGATTCCGAATTCTGATGGAAAGAATATTTTGTTATTCAGCTTTACATAATGTTCAAATTGAAATCTTGACAAAAAAAATTATGCTATCAATATCGACAAGATTTTTTTTAAATTGTTATCACTTACAGGCCACTGTAAAATCTACACTGAACCATATTAAAGAAATACTTCAAGAGTACAACCCACTAACGGGCGAATGGATATGTCACAATTTCAATATTGAACTGAGGGGTAATTGGCGCTCGGATGAAACAAACGTGTTACATTATTTTAGCTGTCAAACTAGGCAATACGGAAATACTAGAATATTTACTTAATTATCCATACAAGCAAAGCAATATACCAAAATTAATCAACACATCTAACAACTTTGGTCCACCGTTATTTTACGCTTTGGTATATTACCGACCCGATTGTGCAAGATTGCTTATCTCCAAAGGTGCTGAAGTAAATACGTTGGATTGCTACGATATGAAATTCAATAATAACATAACAAGAACGTCACTTTTGCATATAGCTGCAATTAAAAACTATTATGAAATAGCCGAAATGATCATAAAACTTGACAGTGAAACTGTTCACGTTGTTGTCGAAGGTCGAACACCATTGCATGAAGCTTGTAGTCATGGAAACAAAAAAATGATTGAATTACTACTCCGGAACGGAGCTGACCTATCTGGTGGCGCAAATGTAAATGAAAGTTACTATTTCGCGAAACAAGAGTTTGCTCCCATCGAGCTCTTGATGAATAACGTATCAAAACCAACTGAATTTATGCAGAAAATATTCGACTCTTATATAACTAGCAAAGGTCAGGAACCTAACTGTGATGTAGACTATAGAGTTTTATTCCCTAAACCTTGGCATGAAAAATATGGGGGTAATCCAAGCTCTGATTAATACCGGAAACAGATACGACCAGCACAGGTTACTTCTTCATCCTTTGGTGCAAAGCTTTTTGTATCCAAAATGGAGATCATTATTACCATTTTTCTATAGTATAATGGCATTACACGTGTGCTTTGTGTTGTCTCTCAACGTGTTTACCCTGTCTTTGTTTTGGTATAAAGATAGAAAAATAGAACCTGTGCCATATATATTTCGTTGTAGTGTTTGGGTTTATATCATTAATTTATCGGCCTGCTTACTTACAATACAGAAAATCATCAAAACATCATAAATTCTTTATACAGGTGTTTGTCGGACATATTAATATTAACAGGTTTTTTTTACCAGGAGATCATCGTCATTAACATGAAAAGCAAGAGGTACCTTCTATGTTTAGAGACGATAGTGAAATGGTTGTCCACTATCAATGCCGTTATGTTGCCTCAAGTTGTGTCGTGAGATTCAAAACCCAATCCAGAGTGGGCGCGGCTCTTTGGCTCAGCCACACTGCTCCTCACCTGGGTCAGAATGATGTTCCTGCTCTCCAGACTCCCGAACTATGGGTATTATGTTCTGATATATGGAAAAGCAAAGTATTTAAGGTAAACTTATTTTATATAAATCGACGCTAAATGAGTTAGTGTCAAAGTCATGCGCATTTACATACAAATCAAATATTATTATTTTGTAGTAAACAAAGAAATGAAATTGGATAATTCTTTTTTCCTTTCAGATTCTAGTATCATTCGGTTTCCTCATATTTGGCTTCTCCATGAGCTTTATGATACAGTTCCACGCAAAACAACCGTTTGAGGGTCCTTGGTCTTCTCTCCTGATGACGATGGTCATGATGACATCTGAGTTTGGTTATAATGAGATAATTAATGAGAAGAGCGTTGAGCACGCATCAGCATCTGTTATTATGAAACGTTTAATATTTTTGTCATTTCTAATACTTGTTTCAATAATTCTAATGAATCTCTTAGTCAGTGTTGCCGTTAATGATGTCAATAATTTAGAAATGATAGGTAACATAAAGAGATTGGAAAAACAGGTGGAATTTATAACATCTTTTAAAGACATCGGTTGTAATAATTTTATTAAAATTATACTCCCAAAGAGTCTATACAAAAGATGGTTTGAAATCATATTATGAAATAACAGCTTTTGTTTAAATTATGCACATCCCTATGAGAGTAGTTGCGGTCATCGTTTGCCGGCTCGTTTAAGAGAAGCCATTTTTGAAAAAGCTAACGTTCAGAAGAAGCAGTCGGACGGCGAGCAAGGAACGATGCTGTATCAAACGAAACTGGACGAAATACATACAGTTATTGTCAAAAAAGATGGTACCGAAGCACCTAAGTCAGAAGGTCCAGGTGGTACGTTGATGATGAAACTGGATGAAATACATAAAGTCATTGTCAAAAAAGATGGCGGCGTTCTACCTAACTCAGGAGGCCCAGATAACGCATTGATCATGAAACTGGATGAAAATTATAAAGCTATTGTCAAAAAAGATGGCACCGAACCACCTAGGTCAGAGGGTCCAGATAACGCGTTGATGACGAAGCTAGATGAAATGCATAAAGTTATTGTCAAAATAGACAGCGCTGAACAAACAATGACAGAGAGGGTAGCCTCTCTAGATACAGCGATGCACAAAATATACGAAGAAATTTTGAAATTAAGTAATAAACTCGATACGAATTGAAATACTATTATATATTAACAAGAGCTGAACATACAGTCTTAGTAATAATTAGGATATTAAAGTAATAATTGCAAGGCAGTAAAAAGCGCCAGTCACTTAGTGATGAACTGATGATATATTTCGATTTGTATTTTTAACTTGCTATTATAATGTAAATTTTTTTTAAACAACTTTTAATTCACGTGGTGTTATCCGAATTCACTTGTTTTAGAATCAATTTAATAGTGTATGCGCACAGGAGAAATATATATGTCATAGACAACCCCCTTAACCTTATTAAACGGTTTTGTGCCTTATTTAACGGTTCATTGAATAATTATAAATGCTGTAATTTGGTATACTTTAGCTACAGCTTTAGCTTTGGTTTATTTAGCTTGTAAATACTAAGGATAGAAAGGGCCCCGCTGGATAGAAAAAACTACTCATGTAATTTCTGCTGTACTGTCAAAGGTTTATGAAAGTAAATGGATTGTTTTGGAAAGAACATTCGAAGGATTATCTCCAATACAATTTACAAATTTCCAAGCAGTAGGAAAACAACGATCAATCTTTCTTTGTTCAGGCGGTCTTTCTTTGGAATGCGCTACCGCTGAACATCAGGACGGCAACCAGTCGGTTGTCTTTTAAAGTGAAGGCACGTGAGCATATACGTAAGAAGTTGGCTGAAACATCACAGGGATGATTTGCTGGATTCGTTTTCTCCTCTACTGATCGTTATTTCTCCTCTACCGATCGTTATTTCTCTCGACAAAGTCTATTATGTATGTATGTATGTATATATTTATGTATTTATTCTTGTATTTTATTTATAGTTGTTTTCGTGTTATTAGTCCCTTTAAACATAAAGAGATAAAACATGGCAGGTGCAACAGCACCTGCCATGTTTTATCTCTGCATCACCCTAAGGTTGACTGGTAGAAAATGCCACAGGCATTAAGTCCGCCTTTGTACGGTATTAATTTTTTTTTTGTACTAGTGCATAATGTTTTAATAAATAAATAAAATAAAACAACGCTGGATGGAAAACCAAAATAAATACCATTTCTACCTTTGTGGCGATGGTACATTGAATATTTTCAATCAATTACACAGGTACATTCAACTAGATAACAGTCTGCTCCGGTTTTGTAGCTGTGGCTGACAATATCCGCACTATTTTCGCATGCAATCAGAAAGAGAAATAAAATAAATACGAATTAAATGTACCTCAATGTAGATTGCAAATATTTAGGAGGAGTGTATATAATTATGTCAATGATATCCAGGTGTATAACAAATTACCTAACGCAGTTAAGGAACTTCCTATCCCCATGTTCAAGAAAAAACTGACAAATTGGTTATTGGATAATTGCTTTTATGACATTCGCGAATATATGGATTATTTTAAAAATTCAAGTTGACATGTAGGTACTTAATGTTGACATTGATTTTAAAATAACGATTACCTAATAATAATAATATTAATTCTAATCATAATAATAAATCGAACTTATAGGTTACTACGTAAATCACTATCATAAAATTAATTGTACTTAGTTATAAGAATGACATTTGAATATTTGTACACCATAATGTTACGGTAGAATGTATAGAACTTCAAAAAATGTTAACACCATACTATGTAAAATTACATTCTTACAAATAAATAAATTGTGATTCTGATTCTGATCAAATAGGGCGCACTTCCCCGGCTTCCTGTTACACACTTCCGTCCCTTTTCACGAACTCACTTCCACATATTGCAGGAAAGCGAGAGGGAAGATGTTACACATCAAAATCTTCATCCAGATACACATAGACATTGCAATAATCATCATCATCATTTCAGCCAAAAGACGTCCACTGCTGATCATAGGCCTCCCCCAAGCACCGCCACTTCGACCGATTCTGTGCTTCCCGCATCCAGCGGATTCCTGCAGCCTTCACAAGGCCATCGGTCCATCTTGTGGGAGGCCTTCCAACGGTTCGTCTTCCGGTACGCGGTCGCCACTCCAGAACCTTTCGGCCTCATCGATCATCTGTTCTACGAGCAATGTGCCCTGCCCATTGCTACATAAGTTTAGCAATTCTTCGAGCTATGTCGGTTACCTTGGTTCTCCTACGAATCTCTTCATTTCTGATTCGATTACGTATGGAAACTCCAAGCATAGCCCTCTCCATTGCCCTTTGGGTGATTGTTTGCCTTCTGATAAGGCCCTACGTTTTGCTGTATTTGTTTGCGTCTAGTTTTCGTCAGTATTTTTCATCATTACAGAAAACTATCCATACTAATATTATAAATTCGAAAGTAACTCTGTCTGTCTGTCTGTATGTTACCTTTTCACGGCTAAACTACTGAACAGATTTCGATAAAATTTGGCAAGGAGATAGATGGCATCCTGGAGACGGACATAGGGTACTTTTTGTCTCAAAAATAACCCTTAAGGGGGTGATATAAGGGATGAAAGTTTGTATGGGAAATCCAGTATTTCTTAAGTTAGGTATATAAAAATTCAAATTTATGCTTTTGGTTTAGAAATAAAGAATTATTCTATTCAGCGTTTTTGTAAAATCATCCCCTAAAGGGGTAAAATAGGGGATGATTTTAAAATTCACATGTAATATTGTTTTTTTTTGTGACTTTTTTTCAAGAGATTTAAGGGATTGGAAATATATAATAATAATAGTAGTCCGAATTTTGAACTACGATATAGTATTTATTTCATTAAAATCGGCCCACTCTGTCAAAAGTTATTACAATTTAAAGTCATAAACTGACCTTTCAAACATTTAGGCACTAGAGCAGTGTCCTATTACAAATTAATGGTGATAATAATAGTAAAATACTTAAAGTATTATTTTTAAATAGGGCATTTAGAATCATATAAAACTGTTTTTTTTATACCGGATAAGTGTGAGTAGGATTTGCGCCCTGAGGGTTTCGTCTCAAAGCTGTGCTTGCTTGGCTGCCCGAATTTCCCAATCTGGATTGAACTTTTAATAGAGTAATAATTACAAAAAACAAAAAACATATGACTTCGAAAAAAAAGACTACAAAGTGAAAAATTACTTTAATTTTGGCAGTCGTCGTCTTTCGTTTAGAATTTTTGTTTTTTGCCACCGATTTCCGAAATTAATAGTATATTATGCAACTAATGAATAAAGGACGGATTTAAAGCGAGGGCCATAGATGAATCACGATCAAGTGAAGGATTCTAACGACTGAATCACGACCGTAGGGAGTGATTCATGATGATTGAATCACGAGCGCAGCGAGTGATTCAAGTGTTAGAATCCTGAGCGACGCGAGTGATTCATGGCCCTCGATATAAATCCGTTTTATTCAAGAGTTGCATACTATACTTTATACCATGACTACGAGAAAAAGAAAGATTTAAGCGAAAATAGACATTTAATAAAAGGTTAACACGTTTCAGTGTCGGGAGCCCTCCTGGAGGGTTCACCTACTTGGATATGGGATGTCGGGAGCCCTCGCGGAGGGCTATTTTAAAATGTAAACATTCAGTGTCGGGAGCCCTCCTGGAGGGTACACCTACATGGATATGGGATGTCGGGAGCCCTCGCGGAGGGCTCATTTTAAATGTAGACATTCAGTGTCGGGAGCCCTCCTGGAGGGTTCACCTACTTGGATATGGGATGTCGAGAGCCCTCGCGGAGGGCTCATTTTAAATGTAGACGTTCAGTGTCGGGAGCCCTCCTGGAGGGTTCACCTACTTGGATATGGAATGCCGGAAACCCTCGCGGAGGGCTCATTTTAAATGTAGACGTTCAGTGTCGGGAGCCCTCCTGGAGGGTTCACCTACTTGGGTATGGGATGCCGGGAGCCCTCGTGGACGTTGGAAGTGAAACCTCCCGGAGGTTTCACTTCCAACTACGAATAATAAAAGTCATTGACTTTTATGGCGGAATGATGAGTTATGAGTTCTATGAAAATGGGTGGAGTCGAAAGTGTTAAGGAGGTTGTATAGCATTGAAGTACGAGGTCGAATACATTGGTGTGTTCTAAATTCAAACACCAAAATAGTGATTAAAAGAGCTTTTTATTCACTGTTTTCAGTGAATAAAATAAGCTTTTTAGAGGGGGAATGGTATAAAGTTATTTTTCATCTTTTTTTGGAAGTTGGTTGTTTTTTTTTTCAAAATGTTTTTTTTTTTCACTTTTTAGATTTGGCACAGCTACCCCATATAATTTCGAATACCACTACCTGCAAGAGTGACAGGTTTGATTTTCGTTACAACTCCAAGAGACCCCAAGTTCTAAGTTTTTGATATTAATTTCAACTGGATGATTCCACGTGTTCCTGAGAAAAAGGATCTTTACAAACAACGAAGTCATCCTTTAGGGTTAAAATTTTTCATTTTGTGGTAGGTACGGAACTCTAAAACATATTTATCTGCCTGTAACCTTTTTTATGCCGCAACGGCTGAACGAATTAAGATGAAAGGTGTACGGATAAGCCATGACTTGGGTTAGGATATATCCAATACATACATAGGTCATACCCATATTCTCTGAATTCCGGTAGCACGTTCCTGTGGGATATTTACCGACATCCACGCGGGCGAAGCCGCGGGCAAAAGCTAGTTTTATCATAAAGCTGATATGATATTCTTAAAACATACGTATTTGGATGTCTCACTAAGTGAAAATAATAGATTTTGATATATTATTCATGTTTATTCACGAGTAGAGACTCAACTACCTACCTAAATAAAAAATTCTAAAATAATCAATCACAATGTAACCATAGAGTAATTTAAAAGTTGATCTCTAAAAGATTATTATTTTAGTACAGTTTTGAGACTGTGATTTCATTCTTTTAGCTAAAATATTTTACACTTAGGCCCACTTGCGCGTTAAAAGCTAACACGGAGTTAACAGCTAACTCAGGGTTAATCCAATCTCTCTTACTACACTTACTCTTACGGTTACTCTTTGGATTAACCCTGAGTTAGCTGTTAACTCTGAGTTATTTAGCTAACCCATGAACGCGCAAGTGGACCTTTTTATTTTATTTTTTAACTCATGGGTCCATAAATTCTCATTGATGGGGAATTCCAATGGGGATTAGTGGAATAACCCGTGAGATTCACCTCTTTTATTAAAATGATGTAGGTTGATTTTTCCTCACGCAATCCATCCATCTTTTCATTAAAATTCCTGTCCTTCTCCAACTATCCTCTATCAACTTTTATATTCATCACTCTTTTAGTCACATGCGTATCCTTCCTCATCATCAGATGCCCTTATCAATATCAATTTCCTTTCAAATTTTTTGTTCTAATTCATAGACGTATACGTCTATGCTCTAATTTCCCCTTATATGTAAGTATATTCATTTGTAACTTTATCAATTTTCGTCACTCTATACATAAAATGATGATAAATGAGTATAACAGTTATTTCTGTAAATCGGTAAAAAAAAACACTTTTATACGTCAAAATTTTATTATATTTTCTTTATACAGGATGGAAGGGTAAACACCGTTGTCACTCAAACTATGAGTTGGCTTAAATATAAACAAAAAAAACAGAGTAAAAAAAATTACATTATTTTCTTTAACAAATATTTAAAAGGTTATTGTCCGACACCGTCCGCAAATTCAAGGATATGCGCCCAACCGAGTGACGTAATCGATCGCCGCCCGTCTTACCTACCTACACAACACATGAATAAATACAATACAACCTTTTCCTGGCTTAAGACGAAACAAAAGTAGTGATTTTCCATTGAATTTATGTTCTATAAACGAAACCAAACCACTGGTTTGAAGGATAACGGTGTTTACCCTAACACCCTGTATATCACCGAACTCATTTTATCTAGATGAGTTCGGTGATTCCTTACTGACTACTCTGAGAAGAAAGACCAAAAAAACACAGAGGTCACAAGTCTCTTATTATTTATTATTATTATTTCGTTTATTAGTTTATATACGAGTACATAATTCATTTACATTTTTAAATATTTCTTAAAAAAAAAAGATATAAAAAACATTAAAAAATAGTGTTCCGCCGGTGTCGGGAGCAGAGTCCAAGCTACCGGTGGTTAGGGCTGCATAGACAGAAACCTCCTCACAATGCGAGCCGTGTCGAGGAGTACTGCCTTCTGAATCAGGCCCTTGATCCAACCGCCTAACGAGAGCCTCGAGAGATGTTGGTCGAGGCTTTCGGCCATCAGGCCGTTGGCCGTTACGACAATCGGCACAATGATAGCTGAGCTCACATTCCACATGTCGACAACCTCGTGTGCTAAGTCGAGATATTTTATTTGTTTCTCTTTCTCAGCTTTCACGAGGTTCCCGTCATGTGGAATGGTAACATCGATTATCATTGCGCGGCGCACTAATCGGTCTATCACCACTATATCAGGCTTATTGGCAACAATAGTCCTGTCAGTAATGATAGACCGATCCCAGTATAACGTGACATGGTCATTTTCGAGAACTGGGTCGGGCACATACCTGTAGTACGGTACCTCAGAATCCACAAGTTTATATTTCAAAGCAAGTTGCTGGTGAATAATCCTAGCCACTTGGTTATGCCTGTGCAAGTACTCGCCGTTAGCTAGACGCGAACAACCAGAGATAATTTATGTCTGATGGACTCACCCGGACGGTGGCATGCCCGACACACGTCAACCGTACCGTCTTTCATTATATGTCTCCGGTAGTTATTCGTCAGGATAACTTCGTCCATAATTGCACAGACGAAACCTTCAGTTTCCCCGAAAAGGTCACCGAAACGTAGCCAGAATACGGACGCTAAGAAATCTACACCAGGCTCATGGAGAGCCCGATAGAAGCGCCCGTGAAGCTCCTTGCTTTGCCATACCTCCTTGCGGTCATCTGTAGTAAGTACCACAGGTTTGCGCCAGTTCTCTTTAGCCATGGAGAGCGGGGTGAGTCCCTTGTCCACTGCGACCACATCACGGTGCATACCCACTTCGGCTTTTAGGAAATATTCCCTGAGGCTGCACACCTCGCGGTTGTGGAGGGTCTTCGCATTTAAAAACCCTCCACCCCCGCACTTCCGCGGGATGTACAGTCTCATCACCGATGAACGTGGGTGATGCATCCGGTTTGCGGTCAGGAGTGTACGGACCCTCCTGTCCAGGGCGTCGAGTTCGGTCTGAGTCCATTTGAGTATGCCGAAAGAGTACATCAGGACCGGCATGACCCAACCAATGAAGGCGCGCACCTTGTTTCCGCCTGAAAGAAGACTAGTTAATACCTTCTTCAGGCGACCAAAGAAGCGCTCCCTCAACGATTGCTTCATGTCAGCAACGTGCCTAACGCTTCCGACATACCCAAATACTTATAGCTTTCGGATGAGGAGAGGGATCTAAGGTGTATGGAGTCCGAGAGTTGAGTTCCCTCGGATTCCATAATCCCCTCGCTTTACATCCATGACTGCACATTTGTCCACACCAAATTCCATCCTGATGGCGCTACTGAATGTTTCAGTTACCTTCAGTAGCTCCATCAGCCGCAATTTGTTGGGGGCAAAGAGTTTCAGGTCATCCATGTAGAGGAGGTGAGATATGACCTGACCACTTCTCCTCAGCCGATTGCCTAGACCTGAATCCTCCAGCAGTGTGCCTAGAGGATTCAGAGCTAAGCAGAACCAAAGTGGACTCAAACTGTCGCCCTGGAATATTCCCCGTTTAATCCATACAGGCTCATCGTTCCCCTGAATCTGTCGACATCCTGGATAGCGAAGGATTATTATTATTATATTTATGTCTACATATCTCGGGACCCTGGGGTCCCGGACCTTTGGAAGGCGTACGAGGGGCCAAAGCCAACTCGCAGAGGCCCGTTAGACGTGCTTAATGAAATGAGGAACCAACCGGCGATTATCCCTGTATGCACTATGCAAGTGCACCCAAGGACAACCCCCGGTTGGTGTAGAACTATTGCAGGAAATGGAAACAAATTTAATGGACTATGGGTTTGGGTGGCTAAAGTTGACTGGTGACCTGGAATTATGGAAGGACTATGGCCCCTGCCTGATCAATGTTTTATATATACACGGATAAAATGGCAGGGGGTGACTTGCACACTCAATAATGGGCCCCCGAAAACGGTCGCTTGCACAAAGTGTCGTAGCGACAAGGGGGCAACATGTCCTGAGGTGCTTATGAGGAGTGGAGCGGTATTCCACGGCTATCAGGACAATCCCGGAAGTACGGTCAAGATCCCTACCAGCATCTTACTGGAATACTTCCTTCCTCCGAGCACATTTGCTCTTGCGAATCTCCACTCAAGCCGGCCAATTAAGGCAAGAATGAGGTGGGAGCTCTGTTCCTCGTCAGTGTTCACTCCAGCCGGCCAATAAAGGCAAGCCAGAGATGAGGAACAAGATTTCTCCCGGGAGATAGGGTCCGTGGGGTCGCTACTGCCCAACAGCTCGCCACATGCTGCCCTGCGGTTTTCTGTATCTCTCTTGGTCTGGCTCCTCATTCTAGACCCGTTCCGGCAAAGTAAACTCTACCGGCACAGACCTAGAGTTTGGAGCGCGCAAGCCCCACCACGACGGCAACGTAGAGATACGGCGGTGGGGTTATTATTATTATTATTATTTATTTATATCAGAGAACAAACTCCATAATAGGTTACATACTTAATTAATGTTACAAGCTAGAATCATAAATTAGTGTGTTAGTAACAGAAATATACCTAAGATTATGTTAGTATTGTTAGTATCTCTGCCTAGCCGATGCCTATGGCTGTCCTTATCCACAGATTTTGGAAAGGACAGTCAAAACGGGCAGCAATAGCATTTAGGATGCTGTTGCCGCTGCTTCGTAAGCGGTGCAGCAAGCAGTTTGCCTTCTTGCGCATGATGGCTTGAAAGCCGTCCGTACGCGCTTCAGCAAACATGCCAGACGCGCTGCAGCACCACGGCAGCCCCAACAGCATCCTAAAAGCGTTATTATACTGGGTGCGCAGGGCTCTGTAGGTTCGCTGCGTATGCTTCACCCACAGGCCACTCGAGTAGAACGACTGGCAGAACGCCTTAAAAAGTGTTATTTTCACCTCGTTGGTGCAACGTGCGAACCTGCGAGCGAGCATATTGCCTCTCACCGCCAAAGCCCTGCGCTCCCTCTCTATGTCCTCGTCATCCTTAAGGTCACCTGTTAGAATGTGACCCAGATACTTAAAATGCTCCACTACTTACACTACAGGAGGAACATATTATGCGGGGTAGTATTTCCCTGCTCTAAATACAAGTAGTTCACTCTTTTGGGAGTTGTATTTAAGCCCGTGCGACATCGCAAATACCTCACATTGAGACACCAGATTCCTTAATCCGCTGATTGTGGGGCTCAGCAGCACCATGTCGTCTGCATAGCTAATATATTGTTAAAACATTTGTCATCAATGAAACAACCGACATGATTGCTACTGAGCCACTCAATCAGCTGATTTACATAACAATTAAACAAAAGTGCTTCTCCCATAGCACGTCATATGCTACGAGATCAAAAGCTTTTGATAGGTCAAGAAAACACGCGTATACGCGTCCTTCTCTCTGTGTAGTACCTGACAGTGTGTTTCAGGCAGAGTATGGCGCTCTCCGTCGACAGACCGGCTCTAAAGCCGAACTGCGCGTCCTGCAGATCGACGTGCTTCATAAGATTACCATTAAGCAGACTGTCAAGCACCTTAGCTGTTATTGTAGCAAGTGAGATGGGTCGATAGTTACCTTTATCGGACGCGTCACCCGTCTTGTTTTTTACAACGGGTACCACTATTGTACTCATCTATGGCTCAGGCAAATAAGAATGACACAGAAATAAATTAAACATCATACTAAGCACTCTTGGTAAGTGAACTCCTGTATACCTAAAGTGTTCTATACTGAGACCGTTGTGACCAGGCGATTTCCCTCTTTGCATGTGTTTGATAGCATTAGAAACACTTTTAGATGAGAAAAACACACTTCGCTTAGCCACCACTGTCTCGGCAACAACACGCGTCGACGGGCTCAACGTTGACTGCACAGTAAAATATTCCCTGAACAAGTTGGCAATCATTTTATGATTATGAACACCTTCAAGCTGCATTCCTGTGAGCGTTGAAGGTGTATGGTGTGGTGTATTTAAGTTTGTTGGTATTTTTCCAGAACGATTTAAAATTTTTGACAGAGTGATTGGATGCGAGCAAATCCATTTTTAATTGCTCTTGTCTATCCTGACACCACTTTAACTTTTTCCGCGATTCTAACATTTCATTGTATACAGACCCATTTTTTTGGTTTTCCCGCCAAAATCCGTCAAGACCCTCAAATCTAAGCCTAGCCTCCCCATGCGCGCCGGCGACGTGCTTATTCCAGCCAGTAACATATCCTTTCTTTCTGGGACATTTTTTGTTCTTATAAGACTCTTTAGCCGCGTCAGTCAAGATACTTATAACATCATTATACATTTTATCAAGAATTGAAAAATGATCACTATTACGACACACAGAATCACAACATTGTCCTAACTCTAAAGGAAAATCGATATTTCGAAGTTTTGAATGACACAATGTGTGATAATGATTAATTTGTTCCATTTGTCTATCACCCCAAATGGTACATTTATTTGAAACATCCGCTAATGTTATGGGCTCGAATTTTGCATTCAGTTTATTTAGGTTACATTCAATTACCAGAGGAAAGTGGTCGGACCAATACACGTCATGCTGTACCCATACTTTTTTAATCGCCGCCAGTGCCGACTGAGTGACTATGCAGTGATCCAACCACCTCTCACATCCATGAGCGTCACTACGAAAAGTATGTGTATTCGAGTCTACTCCTAACATTTGTACATCTGCACAACACCAAGAGTAATCACAACAGAAATCCGACAATTCTTTGTAAAATATTTCATGCGGGTGGGCATTAAAATCCCCCAAAATGTAGAAAGCCTCGACACCACAGCTTTCTTCTACTGCTATAATAGTTTGTATGGTACTGAGGCACTCGGTAAATACTGGAATGTTCTCAGCACAGTTAGTAGGCATATAGACACTAAAAATCACTATAGATCTACTACTTACAGTTAGCTTTATTGCGGCAGTCCTTACGTTATCACATGTTATCACAGACACTGATTGAAACGCACTTTTTCTCCACAAGAACGCGACACCGCCGTACGGCCTGCGCACCGAGCATGGCCTACTGTGAGATAGGTTAAATCACACATTTTATCACAATTTGGGCGATAAAACAGTTTTGTCACAAATGCTAGCACGGCGGCGCGTGAGATAATCTCTTGACTTGTGACATAACTTCTTGACGTTTATTTGGGATTCTATGTCTTATTTGCTACTATGGGCGCACCAATTTTGTCACAAATGCCACATAATGACTGTCGTCCGTACATCAAAAGTGAATTAGTTCACAACAAAATTAAAAAGTTGTGAAACTTTATGAACCTGCACTATAAAAACGTATTATTTTATTTGGTCGCATACCTATTCACTGATCATAGACATTTTAATTTTTTCAATTTACTGTGTCACACTATGAAGTTAGCAACAAGAAAGTCATGTCGCGCCTCAGATTTTATCACATGGTTGAACCGTGCTAGCATTTAAGACAAATTATAAGACATGATAAAATTTATCATGTCTTGTCACAAACATCTTGGGTACGCCCGTGTTAGCCCCGCTGCCCGTCAGTACGCCGGCCGACGTATCAACGGCGGACGTGCCCGTAGCACTGAAGCCGTCGTCGATTGTGCTCAGCAGAGGCAGCTCGTGCGGCAGCAACCATGTCTCCTGCAGGGCTACAATATAAGCTTGCCAACACAGCGCCCTAACACCTTCTATCGACCTCTTGATAGACTTGCAGTTGTAGCTTATTAATTTACTATCACTGTTATCCATTAAGCTTGTTATCAGTTGTAGCCACACACTCCTCGCTTACTTGATTTTCTCGCCTTTCTCGAAAGTTTATGAACTGTCTAAACGAGATCCCTGACGGCCACAACTTATCGTCTAAAAATAAGTTTTTTTTTATATTTAACAACAAAGACCTTATATGCATTGTAATCCTTTTCTTTTCTCATTTTTATTTTTACTAACAATACCGTTTCGCCTATTTTTTTGTAAACATAGTCAGTAATGTCTTTTTCCGAGACATCTTTTTGCACATTTGATATGAACAAAGCAATCTTAGTATCGGCTGCTTTAAATTTTTCGGGTTTGTCTGGTTCTGCAACTGCATTCCCTCTCTTAGTGTAGAACTTATTCTTCAATCTGCCTCTTTGTACAGTAATCCACTTTTCACTTGCAACCGGTTCCTTCCAATCGTTCCCGGAACTGGCTATTTCCGCGAAAGACAGATCTCGTGTAGGTCCTGATCGTAATAACTCAGTATCCGCATTGTTTTGATTTAATTCTCCGTTTTTTTCGCTACTGCGTAATGCACAAGTATTTGCTGTCTCGCTCGCACTCGTACTCTCATTGCATGGTTGCTCGCTTTGCGTACATTTCTTAGTTTTAGCTACACTATCACTATTCATACTTGGCTGTTTAGTACACTTGAACTGAGGTTTGTTCAACGTTTTCAAAACGAAAGATGGACTGTTAACGAGGGGGCTTTGAGAAGTAGGTACATTACTGTCTATGTTCGGCGATAACGCCATTGGACCGCTATCTAACATATTAAGTTGCGAGGTACATCTTGGAACAGTATTTGTATTCCTCTTTTCATCAGTCGTTGATGACCCTTGGTAATTCTGTACAATACTATCCAGTAATTCCCGTTTTGTGACATAATTTCACTGAATATTATCAATAGATTCCTGCATTATAAGAATTTTCTTGAGCAACGGAGTTACGTCAATGTGATCAAAGGTCACAGGCGGCAATTTTTCTAAATCTCTGGCCACAAATACTGGTATCTTTTCTGGATCACTCCCTTTAAGTAGCACGATAATATCGTTAGGTTAGGCTAGGTTGCGTTGCGTTTTTCCTTGACGCTTTCTAACCTTTAGCCGTTTTTTGCAGAGATTCAAAAAGTAACGACTTCGCTTCTTCTATCTCCTCCACACTAAACGCACTTTCACAAATACGAACAAGACTTTCCTCGTCCATAACATCAAGTTTATTACTAATAAACGATAACACTTCGCAAATAACTATATTGCAGCTCTTATATAGTCCAGACATAATCTTGGTCAGGCCATATGTATTCATCTGAACATTCTTGTGTTGCATGATTTGGGTTATTACTCAATGTAACATCACGACTGTATTCCAGCGTACTTTATGCAGCGATTATTTTGTAAAAATGATCGCTGCCAGACCGGACTGCCCCTTTCAGGGACACTGGGTGGGGACAGTCATAGGTCAACATTAACAAATATAGTTTGTGTAAACTAACAATACTAACCTACTTTAAGCACGATTGTTACTAAAACCAATATACTAACAAAAATTATGGACCCTGTATTCTGAAATAAAGATTTATTTATTTATTTATTCCCCATAACACTGCCCGACCCGGGAATCGAACCCAGGACTACATCGACGGTAAAAAGGCAAAAGGGGTCAAGCGCCACATTTTGCGATCTTAACTTTTCTATTGACCCCAACTCTACAATTTTTTCTCTTTCTAATGATCTTAGTTTCGTTTCTATAACATGAAAAAAAGTCACTTGCACCAAAGATTTATTTGTACTGAATTGCAAAATCGATACTTACCAAAAGTGCTCTAGCGACACCACCTTTACCTTGTTTGGTTGAAGGACCATTTTGTCTATTACGTTTTTACATGACCTTGTCATTTGGCTTTTTTTTTTAATTATTAAAAACAAAGGATATGTCTGGTGGCACAATGAACGATTGTCTAGGTAGTCAAAACCAATGTTCAGTAATGATTGTTATATTATTGTAATTGTTGTATTTAATAGTTTATCAATTAATAAGTTATAGATGTCAAGAACTTACGCAAACCGGTCAAATTAAGGTTTATACACCCAGGATTTTTCTTAGTTTTTTTTATTATAACGCCATCTGTGAGCCACCACAGGTACTAATTGGTGGCATACCTTTGTGAGGTTAGAGAAAGATTAAATATTTTGTTGGTCTGAGATCAGATCTTGCAGTATTTTTTAAATATTTCTCTTTGAGTGCACCTCATAGATAATACACTTAAATACGTGCACCTATTGTAATTGTATATCACAAAGTATTTTTTAGTGAACACATAAATAATGTTTATTTATGTGTTCACTAAAAAATACTTTGATAAATACTAAAGATGATAATATGATATTTTCCGTACATTTTTCTATCTTCAATACCCATAATATTATTTATCTTTACCTACTTGTTCGTATTGAATGGGGATAAGAAAAGAAACTATGTAATTATTGCCAAATTCTTTTATCGTCGGTACCTACATACTTAAATAAAATGATACAAAATTCAGTCTTCTAGGGACACCAAAACATTGTCCACAAATGACGCTGGTGCTAGCAGTTTATCTTGATGCCTTGCCCAGCCAAGATACCATACTAGCGACATGACAGCAACAACCGGTGTTGGTTGTAGAGACAGTGGTGGCGGCGGCAGCGGTGTTGATGACCCATGTTCCACGGATGTAACAACTTGTAATACCTTTGATGAGTCATGAATCGGGTGTCGATTCACTCCAACCCAACAGGCTTGACATGCATATATTTTTGCCATATCCTGAAAATATTATTAAAATACATTACCTTTAAAAATGACATGACCTAACTGGCGAAATGTGTTGTAAAAGTAACACAGAATTCTACAATGAAGTTATTGTATTTCACCTCGCCCAAATCCTTCGAGAATCACTGGGACGTGATGTTATATTTATGTTGAGTTTTTACATGACGAACACTCCTTCCATCTTTCCTGATCGTCGTTTCCATCGCTCGTCTATCCAGTTTTGAGGGATCTATCCCATTCGTTTTGCCATTTTCTTTCAAAGACGCCTTTTTTATTTATTAGATAGATTTTCTAGCCGGGTAATAAATAATTTACCTGATAATTATTATCATTGGAAATAAGGGTGACAAAACAATGGATGTCCATTGCAACAGTATAAAAACGTCAACGTCTTGGTTTTCTGAGCCCGAATGAGATACCACATCCACGGCAGACCATTGTATGACCCAACAATCTCTCATTATCAGCAACTTCAGTACTTAATTCATTATAACAGTCGAGACAAGCGTATCCATCTAATGGGAGCTGGAACAATAACAAAAATATCATTGTATTTTCAAATTATAACACAACTGCTCAATATATTGCCACTACTGCATGGTTTACGCGAATCCCATACTTCGTACCTGATTTGTTAACCATCGAGCGAGTCTCACTTGCAGGGGTAACACCAGGCTTCACACGATATGTCTACGAATCCGCTGCACAGCGATGCCACAATTGATGCACCTTATCATAATATCCAAATCGAAAAGTAACACAGAATCCTACAATGAAGTTATTGTATAACCTCATTGGGATCCTTTATGAACAGCAATAGTAATCTAGATGATATCAGTCTATAGCAATGGTCGAAAATAATCGCACAGTAAGCAAAGAACACAACTTGGAACTGCAATGCAAATAAAGCAAGCAGAAAATAACTGGTCAATTCAAAATAATATGTCAATGTCATGTCAAAGAAATAATAAATACTTACCTTCATTTTATTAAGAAATGGGTAAAGCCTCTCCCCACGTGCGCGTTTTTATCACATGATAATAACGCAAGCGTTTTTGCTATATCTGCTTTCAGTACATTTTGTGTTAGGACGGCCATGAATTTACTCACTCCTGCGATTATAACGACGCAATAGAAATAGGACGCTCGCGTTCCTCCGTCTTGAGATATTCCGATATGTTTACTTTGAACATTTTGTATTAGGACACATGCCATTTCACACACACCTGCGTTTTTACACGATACGCAGACGTTAGAAAATATATCGAATGATAGAAACGCAGGAATCGGGACGCATTATTGCAATAACGCTTGCGTTATTATCGCGCGATAAAAACGCGCTTGTGGGGCAGAGGCTTAAGTATTTTTTTTCAAACACGTTAGATGTGTACACAAAAATATGTTAGTAATAATGTCGTATTTTATAAGCAATTACATTACAACAATTACATACATTCGTTTGATCTAAAATAAGCGGGTTGTAGTTATTGTTCACATTCTTTAAAGGTAATTATGGGATAAAATGGAACGTCAAAAACATTTTTAGTACTTCCTATTAAAAATGGCAGGGCGGAAGCTATAATATTGAGTATTATTTATTTGAGAATTATGCTACGCAAGTAATACTGAATTTATAAATCCATAATAAATTAAATCAATTTTTTTAAATCTTATTGTAAAACCTTAAATCTTGAACATTTTCGATTCAGACCACGACCAAAGGGCAGAAACTGAACATGTCTTTTGTCGTTTATATCCATACTAATTTGACTGAATGAAATATTATAACGTCGCTTAAACCAATAGTAAAGATTGTCAACAAAACAGAGTTGGCGGTTGACCCCTTTCTTAAATAATTTTATTTTCATTAAAGATGCGATTGATCCACTCAGTACGCGCGCCAGCGCCGTTGCAAATGGGTGTATGTATTGTGTGCGTAACAAACAGCAGGTTTACGCGCGTTTAAATCGCTATCGCAGTTTTTAACACAGATTGATATTTTAATTACAAACCATGTCTGCTACTCCCGAAAACGTGAAATTAAGACGTATTATAGACCAAAAAAGACTGTTGCTAGTACGAAGAAGTAACAAACCAAAATGTTTCAACCCACACTAAGCATATTTTTGAGATATTTAAGTATAAACGTTTTTTCCCACTAAAACATTCTGATTTTGTTTCACATGAAAGTATTAATATTTAGAATATGAAATAGGGTGTCTAATAACATGCTTTACAATTTCCAGTCACTGCTAGTTTTTTGGATATTGATAACAATTTCGTCTGGATCATTTCTGCAAAAAACGATTTTGTATGAGTCTATGTCAAAAATAATATTGCAATAATGATCCAACCCCCTTCCTTTAACAGTTTAATATGTACTTTGGGTTTTCTTATTAGGAGTTACCCGTCGACATGCTTAGCAGTAGCACTGGCGATCACAAAACCAACGAGGTCAACGAGGTCTATAATTAACCAATATAAATCATTTTCCTTATTGATTGGCGCTGAACGCCTTTTTAGAAACTGAATCTGTTTTGCAGGTACACGCAATGTTGAGAAATAAAATGATAACCATGGAAAGGAGATTCATTACGTGGGTATTTTGAAAACGAAGTATATAGAGTGCCGCGAGTTTCTTGTGGCACTCTAGTGTCACTGCCTCGGCCCGGCTAGGGTGCCGTGAGCGTTGCATTGTCACTGTCACTTGTTATTTAGGTTAGGTTAGGTTAGAACTGTGACCACACAACGCACGAGCCGAGCGAGCGTAGCGAGCGGTGCCGCGGTAGCGGCCGGCGAAGTGCCAGGGTCCGTTTAGGCACAAGAGAATGTAATGTTTTGGGAATGTGGTGTTTTACAGCGATCTAACCTCGACAATCAAACAAAATACCAAGTGACGTGACTTAGTGACAGTGACAATGACAATCCAATGCTTGCGGCACTTTGGCCGGGCCGAGGCGGTGTTACTAGGGTGCCTGTAGTGGCACTTTATCCGATAGGGATAGAGTGCCAATGGTGGCACTCTATACACTGCCTTTTGAAAATGAAATTGTACAAGCATAGCTACTTACTGCCTAGTCAGCGAATATCACTAATATCACTAAAACTTTAATGCTGGAGTTTCAATACTAAGGTTTAGTGACCTACGCAATCGAAACGCCTTGGACAGGTCACAAAAGATTCCCGCGTCTTGGGCCTCTTCCCATGCCGAAAAATGTGTTTTAATAAGGTGACACCGGCGTCAGTCTTCAGCGTCCTTTGGTGAAACCATACTCGTGATCGTGTAAGATTTTGTTGGTGTTCAAATTATTGAGCATATTGATTAAGAGTGTTTATCCCAAAAGTTGGCAACGTCACAAACAGCTGTAAAAAATTTACCTATTTTGGTTAATTTGGCAATATATTAGGTACTGTATGGAAATAAAAAATGTGGCTAACTAGCGAACTCGATTAATCTTAAGTTCTCAACTTATTCATAATAAATTGCAATTATAACATTGAATTTGATGTTGTACCAGTTTAAGGTGTAAAAAAGGCGTTTGGAAAGTATCCAAATACTTTTTTACATATAAAACTAAATATTCGGTGTTATGATATTAATTATTGCATTTCATAATCAATACTCTAGTTCGCTAGTTAGCCACATTTCTTATAACCATACAGTATTATTTCCAAATTAATCGAAACCGGTAAATATTTATTTCTATTTACGAGGTTGCCATCTTTTAGGATACACGCTCTTAAGGCTGCCTGTCCACTGGAGCGGAGAGGAGAGGAGCGGAGCGGAGATGTGCCAAAATTAAGCAATAGAATCGCATCTCGGGAGCGGAGTTTTGATTCTATTGGTTAATATTGACACATCTCCGCTCCTCTCCTCTCCTCTCCGCTTCGGTGGACAGGCAGCCTAAGCATTACCTTTTCAAACACCTTGCTAAAAACCACATTGGTAAAAAAATATTGGTGTCTTTACTATCCCCGCATTTGAAAAGTGGTATTACCTATACTATATTTCATTAGTGACGGGATGTCTCCTTGATCCACACAAGATACATAATGCTATCGTGAATACTATCGTGAATTCATGCAAGCCTAGTACTTTTTGTTAGGTTAGGTACTGCTCAGAAATTGTGCACGTCTAATGATTGCAATACTATCTTAAATTCATGCAAGCCTAGTACATTCTGTGGGATGTTTCAAGTTTATTAACTCAAGGTTTTTTTCATACAAACGAATTCCCCCGTTTCACGTTACCTTTAACTCCAGGTTACGTTAATAATTAATAAAGTAAAGAGATTAAAATTAAGGTCTTGAATATAGTTAGGTTAGAAGAGGAGATCTGCTATCTAACTATGCAACACATTTTCGTAAACGATTCCGACTAATTTGTTTCATTTTGACAGTTCAACAACATTCATTGCGTTATTTACGTTGATGAGCAGATTTTTTCTTCGAACTTATGAAGCAATGGATTAGCAATATGTTTCAAAACGATTCAAATTCTGATTGATCGTGTATTACGTAATTAGGGTACCGGCTTCATATGACGTGGGATGCTCGGGATAGGCGGGGTCAGGATCAGACAGGCGTGCAGGTAGGCAGACAGATAGGTAGGCAGGTATATAGAACTTAGCGATGGAAAGTTTAAAACCTACATCAAACGTGTCCTTATCAAAAAAGCATACTATAAGATTAAAGACTACGTTGAAGACAGGGAAGTTTGGCAAATTCCCTCTGCACATGTGGCTTCCCTGGTACATCATTAACGGCATAACTATATAAATGTCTATTAACTGCTCCCAAATTACGATGATTATTTTATTTTATCTTGCATACTTCCTTGACATAATCCTTTTATTATTTGACATTATATACCTTCAATATATAGATTAATCTTTTTTAAATTGTATTTTGTTACAGCTGTAGCTACAATCATGCATTTGGTTTAAATAGATTTTTATTATTTTATTTATCTTTTATATGGGTAGATTCTTTTCCTCTAGAATGTGTTTGTGAATGTGAGAACCTTGTAGGCTTAACAGACTATATATCTGTGGTCCATTTTCTATTTTTCTAAGTATCTGGTACCTTTTGATAGGCCTACACTGTCCTCTCATACCTATTATTATCACTGTAATTTAAAAAATCCTTTGTAAAAACCAATTTATTTTTAAAAGAGTAACCGTGGAGTTTCTTGCCGGCTCTTCTCCATAGGAAACGACCATTTGGAACCGTGCACCTAGCTTCTGACGTTTCATAAGTGTCCTTGTTGGTTTATGTGAAATAAAATATTTTGAATTTGAATTTGAATATAGTAAAGTTTATTAAGAGTGTTTATTCTGAAAGTTGGCAACGTCGCAAATAGATGTCAAATATTTCGCTGTTTTGATTAATTTGATAATATTTCTGTATGGAAATAAAAAATGTGGCTAACTAGCGAACTAGAATATTGATTATGAAATGCAATAATTAAATCGTAACACCGAATAGTTAGTTTTAGATGTAAAAAAAGTATTTGGAAACTTTCCAAATGCCTTTTTTTCACCTAAAACGGGTACAACATCAAATTCAATGTTATAATTGCAATTCATTATTAATATTCTAGTCAATTGGTTAGCCACATTTCTTATTTCCATACAGTATTATTTCCAAATTAATCGAAACATGTAAATATTTGACAGCTATTTACGACGTTGCCAACTTTTAGGATGCACCCTCTTAAGTACCTACTGCTCTAAATGTATGGGATAGCTGTTTTTAAGCTATTGCATAGCTTCTATCGCGGGCTTTGAGCGTGGAGACCTAATCCAAAAATTCCGTAACGAAAATACGAGTACCTAAGAAAGAGTGTTTTGTATTGAAAATTATGTTTAACTGCTTGACAACAAAGTTCAAATTTACTTAAACGAATGATACGAGAGTGTTGTATTGAAAATTATGTTTAACTGTTTGACAACAAAGTTCAAATTTACTTAGACGAATGATACGAGACTGTTGTATTGAAAATTATGTTTAACTGTTTGACAATAAAGTTCAAATTTACTTAGACGAATGATCCTTGACTATTAATAGTTAAATTAAAACCTTTTTATTAGTTTGATGTTCCCATTACGTTGTGTCAAGTTTTAAAAACTATAAATGTGAATAACAGTTCCTGTCAATGTCATCATTGCTATTTCTTGTATTCGGGTTAATATTTTACAATTGCGTAAGTTGTTAAAAAATGCTATGCAATAGCTTCGCCGCGGCAGTCCCCGAGTGCCACACGTCTTTTTTTTTTTTCGTGATTTTAATATTGGTCCCATGGTAAAAGTCATTCAGTTTCATGTTTCAGGTCTAAAGCACCTCTTAAAGTTTCTAAAGTTAATTTTTTAACACCTTATATAAACAATTAAGAAAAAAATGCAAAAAGCGAGGCCGCTATGTACTATACTAATAACTATTCTACACAACTCAATAAGTCATAGTTGTCCAAGTCTGTCAGTTACTCAGAACAAGAACGCCAAAGTGGCCCATTTAACGCAAAAATCACCGTCGAAATCAGTCGAAATGCAATAGGGCTCTGATTTTATACCGGAAATTAAGTCTAAACGAGTGGTGTTAATGATTTGGAAAAAATATACCTATATGTTAAATTAGAGCATTTTCTTAATTATTTAATCTACTAATATTTTAGATTATGTTTACATTACATAGAGAAATTAATTTGTAAAGTTGTGTCTAACGCGGATAAAAATAAGAATTACGCAAAAGCTGTCAAGCGTATTTTTCTGAAACCTTCACCATTTTAAGGATAATTAAAATATTAATCTTTTAGTCTACGAGTTTTATTAAAATACCTTCTGTTCTAAGTATAATAAATTAATAATGCGTCAAATTGGTGACAGCGCCCCTTGATGCGCGAGTTCTATTACTGGCTGGATGTACGACGCGTTGCGTGTGCGCAGTACAGAACACGCAAGCTAACCACTCACGGTCACTGGCATGTATCTGTCTCTTAACACGAAATAATTACTTTAAACATTTGTAAGAATAGAATTATAATGAGCGCATTGTTTACTTGACGCATCATAGATGGCGTACCGAGTGTGTGGCTTGAACTTGCAAATGTCAAAGATCTACAAATGACAACAGAGACGAACAGCTTAACGTGCTTTCCGAGGCACGTAGTGGTCTTGGTATGTAAAGATGGTCACCCATCTACGGACTAACCGCGGCAAGCGTAGCTTAACCTGATTGACTCGTAGGTACGGCTGTTAATACTGTTATTACAAGCCCCTGCAGTCACACAGATGAGGAAAATTTTCAACAAGGAAAATGTTCTAAATTGGTTTATTATAGGCCTAACAACAATTTGGAGTATGAGTACTTACCCAAATCAGTAATTGCGTGTTTCTTGTGCACAACACACGAATCGTTAAGATGTCAAGAACCAAGAACAATTATGATCAACCTGCCATGTCGAGAGATCCAGGTAACACATTTTTTATTGAACGTAAGAAAGTAATAGTCCGCCTTTGTACGGTATATTTTTTTCATCTCTCATGCTCGGAAAGTAGTGTTTGTTTGATCCGAGTAGCGGGTGGAAAACGCTACTTCCCTCTCTAGGGCGGGAATGACTCATAGTAATTGCTTCCCGCCCTAGGGCGGGAATGAATTTTAAAAATAGAACTTTTGGTTAGGTAGTCTGCTACGAAACTTTTTACATGAAAAATATCGAATAGAATAAAAACAAAAAAGCTGCGGCAGTGTTTCCACTTACGTTTTTGGTTTTTCCCCAGTTTTTTTAATGAATTATCCCTAAAATTCCCTAAAAAATATAAAAATTCCTTGGTTTAGGGAATTTTTCATTTTTATAGCATATATACCTAGAAACCATTCATTATAAATCGAGAGAGACGAAACAAACCAACTCTAGGCGACTACTATAATGCAACTTACTTCCGATGTCGTCTTTAGCCACAGAAATAGTACTAATAACAATAACATGGTAAACTAAAATTAGACGAATTACAATTATTACAAGTTTCAGGGAATCCTCTTTATTCAATCGGTGGTGCCATAGAGTAAAGTAGTATATCGGGTGCTGCCTAGTATAAACAATAGGGCTACCAACTCAAATTCAATTTTTCCTTAAAATTTCCAAATTTTATTTTGGCAGGGATTTATCCCTGCCAAAATAAAATATCCCTAAACCATCTTATTATTGGACATTTTTCACAAAAAAAGGTAAAAATCCCTAAAAGTGGAAACACTGGGCTCCAATCTTGCGAGGTATTTTTTTTAAATTCACACTGGCTGTTTATATAAAGCAGCCAGTGTGAATTAAAAAAAATACATAATGCGCGGGACGGCCCGCAGCGGCGACGCGGTGTGTTCCATATTTAAAAAAAAACACATAACTACTAACTTCTCAGTTCATTTTGAATAGGTACTAATCATGTTATTTAAAATCAATAACTATTTTAAACACTATGTTTTACTTTCCTTATATTCGAAATGAAAAGTAGAGTGTTTAACACGGGTGAAAGACATCAATTCCTACTCGGACTATAGCCGCCCTCGCTACGCTCGGGCGTCTAAATACCTCGTATGGGAATTGATTTCTTTCGACCCTTGTATAACAATCTACTATTACTTGTGCATAAAGTTTTAATAAATAAAATAAAAAAATAAATAATATACAAGTTATCGTAACTATCACCCAGTTGCACAAAGACAAACATTACGTAATGGATCACTAACGCTAATGATTTCCAATTTGTGCTTTCTGCAACAATTTAATGGAACATTAGCATTTAATGACAGCTTTAAAAGTTAAAGTTCGTTACTGCAACTGGCGGTAGGTTACACTACGTAAAAAATTAAATAACTAACTCAAACAAAAGGCGTCAAAATACTGAAGTATTCAATAGGTACCTATAATATAATCTCTCATCTCAATCCGCACGGACACATTTATTATTCTACATTAAAAAGTGGCGGTACGCGTGAGGGTGTCCACACGCAAAAAACGGGTACGGGTTCCTTAGCCAAATGGCATAAACGGAACCCTTATAATTTCGTCATGTCCGTCTGTCCGTTCGTCCGGATGTCACACAGCCATTTAACTAGGAGACAATTGATACTTTAATTATGTAGATTACGCAATTGATAAAATAAACATAAATCTATAGTTTTCTTTGGTAATGTTAAAGACACCCCTCTAAATTACTGACGCCCCTCTAAATTACAACGTGGCAATGCCGCCAGTCTCTCGGGTACATTACCGGTCGATAGCGATGCGGAGGAATTTTTCGACGCCCACTTCGTTTGTTAATAGTTTCAGTTATGTTAAAACATTGTTTTTTTTTTTCAACTTGCGCTGGGCCCGTATGCTGTGTTTCAGCAGTGGGAACATTAATAGGCTGATTATTATTAAATGTTTCGTTTTGGAAGGAGACTTAGAATACTTAGTCAAATAAATCGTATTATATTGATAAATTAATCATTGATATGCATGCCTAGCGAGCCATGCGAGCAGTGGTGGCCCAGAGGTATCGGCCCCGACTTACGAGTTGTAGGTCGTGGGTTCGAACCCAAGCAGGCGCTTTACTTTGTGTAAATAATTTCATCACCACTGCTCTCAAAAACGGTGAAGGAAAACATCGTGAGGAAACCGGCATGTCTTAGAACCAAAAATTCGAAGACATGTGACATCTACCAACCCGCACTGGGCCCGCGTGGTGGATTACGGCCCACACCCTCTCACCGAGAGGAGGCCTGTGTCCCAGCAGTGGGAACATTAATAGGCTGATGATGATGATGATGATGATGCATGCCTAAATAGGCAGGACACCGAGCCTAGGCCTCATCCTCTGCGAGTGGGATCGGACCTCTCACGTTCTCAACTTCTCATGCTTAGGGAGCAGAACATTCGCAGAAGGAGACGGTCTCCGTCACCCACCGACCTATGTATCAGACCACCGCTTGTTGTCTTTCTGGATTTTTACATCCAGCTGGTATTTTCATCATGAAATAGATTGGTGGTTCTCAATTTTAGATTGTTGTTTTATATGAAAATCCCAAGATTTCACCCGCCATCTTGAACGCAAAAACTGAGGTTTTATAAAAATAACTCCTCATTTATGAGTCAAGCGGTTTTTCCTTGTAACAATTATTATTTTTAGTAGATGCAGTGATCTATTGCGTAAGCGACACATTTAACACAAGGAAAAAATACCTTAATAATAATGAGACACTGGAAGAGGCAGTGAAGATAGCTTTACCGCACAGAAATCGATTTCAACGACATAGACTCGACGAATTTCAGGTGCTCTATAAGGTCTTACGTTACGTATGACTCAGTTTTCGCCGATATATTCTGTAAAATCTCATCGTCAAAACTTAGATGCATTGAGCTGTCAATAGTGTCTAATCCCTAGCATCTAGAATGAATGAGTAAACTCATGAGCCCGAATGGCTTGAACTACCTTACATGACAAGCGAGCACCCAATAATGCACCACATAACTCTAGGCGAGGTATAGTAATAGCCGTTAGAGGTGCAACCCTAGCTTTAGCACACAGCAGTCTAACCGTTATGTTGTTCTTGCTGTCTATTGAGCGCAGGTAAACGCAGGCCCCATAATGCATCTTGAGATGCATCAACAAAACAGTGTAGTTAAATTTGAGTTGGTTCATTACACAATACATTTCTAGGTAAAGAGATTCTAGATACATTATCAATTTTTTGTTCAATTTTTTCCCATTTTTTAACTATTTGTGTTGGTACTAACTCATCCCAGTCCAACTTTTCACTCCACAGTTGTTGTAAGATAATTTTATTCTTTATTATACAGGCAGAGAGTAGACCCAATGGATCAAAAATTTTGCAAGTTGCTGAAATAATAGTACGCTTAGTAATTTTTTTATTAGTATCCATACATACTGCAAACTGTAAAGTGTCCGGTGTAGGCGACCAGTTTAGTCCTAATACAGTGGCATGCTTGCTTAAATCAAGAGTTTTAACCATGGTCTCGTCCTGTAACACCTTGGGACAATTTGTTCAGATTTTATACAAAGGAAAACAACCTGAAGCTAAAATCTTAGTGATACCATCATAAATATGTATATTTCACTTTCTGTCTGACAACCAGTGTTCAAATCGTCCATATAAATGTCATGTTCTAAAACATTCGAAATTACTGTATCCTGACATTCATGAGCTAATTGAACTAGGCATCTTGTACTCAAAAAGGGTGCAGACGCAGTCCCATATGTGACTGTATTGAGCTGCATGACCTTGATAGGTTGAGATTCCTCACATCTCCATAAAATTAATTGCAAGTGCCGTTGTGCTGGATCAATTTCAATTTGTCTGTACATTTTTTGTATGTCACCTGTAAGAACATACCTACTACTTCTAAATCTTAATAATATTGAAAATAAATCATCTTGGACTACTGGTCCCACATACTGTATGTCTTAAAGACCTATCTGATGTAGTCTTAACTGAAGCATCAAAAACAACACGCAACTTTGTTGTTTCACTACCTTCCTTTATTACTGCATGATGTGGTAAATAATACCCAAAGTTAGGACGTTCAACTTCACTTAAATGACCCAATTTTTTATACTCTTCAATAAATTCAACATACTTCTGTTTGAACTATCATTTGTTAAATGTTAGCACGTCCCCGGATAAAGTTATAAAAGTTTTCTAAAGTAGCAATATCTACGAGGCTATTTTTATACTCTTCCCATTTTCTACTTGTAGTTATATCTAATTTATTTGTGAGCATATATATAATCAAAGTGTCCCACTTGTCTGTTGGTTCACCCAAAGTACAGCGCACGTAAATTCTTTGAAACAATTATCTATTAAATTACGCAAACACTTGTATGATTCTTTTCTCAATGGTACAATATCAAACAATGCCTTAAGATGGTTATTAACAAGAATATTTTTGTTATCATAGCGATTACACAATAATTCCCAAGCAATAGGATAATTATCCGAGGTCAATTCTAATGACTTTATCACTTCAAGCGCCCCACCTTCCAGAGATGATCTCAAATAATGAAATTTGTTAATGTTTTGGATTGAGGACATCATTCAAGTGCCGAACATTTTGTACCCAAAAACTAAAGTGCCGGCCAGAAAAAAAAAACATGGTTTTCTTATGGAAGATAACACCCTCAACATTTTTTACTATTACAATGAAAGTATACAATTAACCCTTCCGCTGCTATTTACGTTTGAAAAAGAAATTATTAAAAATCTTATTTTGAGCATTACAATAATGTTTAAAACGAGAAACAACGTTCATCATCATCATTTCATCTTCATCATCATAATTTCAGCTGGAAGATTTCCACTGCTGGACATAGGCCTCCCCCAGACATCGCCACTTCGACTGGTTCTGTGATTCTCGCATCCAGCGGATTCCTGCGGTCTTCACTAAATCATTGGCTTAGTGAAGACCGTAAGAACCTCCACCTTGAACCTCCACGCTTCGTCTTCCGGTACGTGGTTGCCACTTCAGAACATTTCGGCCCCATGCCCATCGGCTATCTTTTCTGCGAGCAATGTAGGCTGCCCACTGCCATATAAGTTTAGCAATTCTTCGGGTTATGTCGGTTTATTTATTTATTTCACACTTTAAGCACACAAATGTACAGAGGCGGACTTAATGCCATAGGCATTTTCTACCAGTCAACCTTTGGGTGATGCAGAGACAAACAGGACGAAACAGGTCGGTTGCCTTGGTTTTCCTACCGATCTCTTTATTTATAATTCGATCATGTCGTCAAGGAATCTCCAAGCATAGCCCTCTCCATTGCCCTTTGGGTGACTTTCAGCGTTCTAACGAAGCCCGTTGTAAGCGACCACGTTTCAGTTCCATAGGTCATGGAACATGTGAGAAGAGAAGATATAGAGTAGCTTCCCGAAAACTGCCCAGCCAAGGATTCGGATTCCACAATTGACCTCGAAATTGGACCTACCTAACTGGACAGTTTGTCCTAGATTAACGTAGTCGTCCATAACTCCGATTGTAAAGTCTCCAATCTTCATGAGGGCCATTTGACATGAACTTAGTTTTATCTATGTTCGTTTTAAGACTTTCTCTTTCGGAAGCTCTACTGAGGTCATCGAGTATTGTATTGGTCCTCCGATATAGTAGTCATGGCTGAGACTATCTCAGCCATGACTACTATATCGTCGGCAGACCGAAGGTAAGTCACGTAGTTGCAATTGAAGTTGATTTCTACGCCTTTCCTGTCCAGAACCTTGAAAACCTCCAATGCAGCGGTGAACAGTTTGGGAGAAATAACGTCTCTCTGTCTCACCTCATCTCGCTGCAGAAGGATAATTTTCGAGGTCTGGTCCTGGAGTCGGAACGACATAGTAGTAGTGTTTTCATATGGACACTGCAGCACCTTGGTTTACCGAAAGTGCACCTGGCACCGTTGAAGACACTATAGTACAGCCTAAGTTTCGATCGAATCGAAGGCTTTCTTGTAGTCCACAAACGCTATGCAAAGAGGCAGGTCTTCAATCTTCTGTATAGCCTGCCGCAGAGTATGTATGTGGTCTAAGGTGCTAAAGCCTTTACAAGACGGTTCGTGATGACTCTTGAAAACAGCTTGTAGACATGGTTCAGAAGTGCGATGGGCCTATAATTCTTATTGCAATATTAATTTTATGCAGTGCATTGTTGCCCTTTTCAAAGAAGGGTATCACCACACCTCTGCCCGCCTGTGTCCGCCTGTGGCGTTTTACACTCGAGTCTGCCTGCTATTGTAAAAGAAAAACATTTCCCTCAATCTTTTTCTCGTAATTTTTTTAATACTTATCATACCTTACTATACGTAACGCTCAATTCAAATGTCTATTTCTGTAATGGGCAATAAATGCTTGCATCTTTAAACGAATATCCAAAATATTGTTAGCAAAAACATAATTTTTAGTACCTACTTTCAAACTCAAATAGCAGCCAGGGGGTTAATTGTAGACTTTCGTTGTAATATAAAAAAATGCTCAGGGCGTTATTTTCCATAAGAAAAAAGCATATTTTTTTCTGGCACTTTAATATTTGGGTACGAAATGAATAAAATAAAATAAATAAAATAAAATAAAATACGTTTATTTCAAGCAACTTTAGCTCATATACGGAGTACACACAAATACAAAACACACAACAAAAAGAATAATAAAAATGAGAGCAAGACAGACTAACACACTTAATATCTACCCGACCCTGCTGACGGCAGCATGCCTATCACAGCAGTGCCGTATGTATGAGCAGTCCATCCGGTCCGCGATCATCGCCAGGACGGAATTGGTGCTGCCCCACACCCTACGCACCAAGGACGCGCCCCGCTTGCGCATGGTCGCGTGAAAGCAGTCGGTTCGCGCTTCAGCGAACATACCTGAGGCACTGCAGTAGCGAGGCAGCCCCAATACAGCCCTGAACGCGTTGTTGAACTGGACGCGGAGGGCTCCGTAAGATGCACACGTGTACCTCGCCCACAGACTGCACATATAGAGAGACGTGCAGTACGCCCTAAAGAGCGTTATCTTCACCTCCCTCGAACAACGCGCAAACCTGCGTGCGAGCATGTTCGCCCGCACCGACAAAGCCCTCCGTTCCCGCTCCATGTCAGCATTGTCCTTGAGGTCGGTCGTAACTAAATGCCCTAGGTACTTAAATTGATCCACCCTCTCGAGTGGAACACCGTTTAGACAAACGGGTGGATATTTGTGCGACCGTTTCTTACCGGCCTCAAAGACCATGCATTGGCTTTTGGTCACATTATACTTTAACCCATGACTAAGGGCATACTCCTCACAGGTCCGCACCAGCTTTCTGAGGCCGCCGCCTGACGCGCTCAGCAGCACCATGTCGTCAGCATAGCTGAGGTTATTGACACAGACTCCACCGACATGGCAGCCGACATGCTGGCTGCTGAACGCGACGATCAGAGCATTCATGTACAGGTTAAACAGGGAGGGGGAAGTCAACCCCCCCTGCCTCACCCCGCACTCCAGCCGATACGGTTCCGACATTGTGCCTGCCCACTTAACGCTGTTGACCTGGTGACTGTACCAGTATTTAAAGACGTTGATAAGTTCACGAGGTAGGTTTATACCCTCGAGTTTAGCCCACAGTATGTCATATGACACCAGGTCAAAAGCCTTGGATAGGTCGAGGAAGCAGGCGTGCACTGGAGTCTTTCGATCTGTGTAATATCTGACGGTATGCTTAAGACACAGTATTGCACTTTCAGTTGACAGTCGAGGTCGAAACCCAAACTGATTATCGTGCAGATCCAGGTACTTGTCTAACTGTGTATTAAGCAAACCGTCAAAGACTTTTGCAATAATCGTTGCAAGAGAAATCGGCCTGTAGTTACTTTTGTCGGCAACATCTCCCGTTTTATTTTTCACTACAGGGACTACTACGGTTTTCATGAAATCAGACGGTAGGTATGAATGGCTCACGCATAGCGTGTAGAACATTGCTAAGACTCCATTAATATGCGGGCCAGCGTGAACTAGGTGCTCGATGCTGAGTCCATCGTGGCCAGGGGACCTGCCCTTAGATATAGCTTTTATAGCCTGAGCCACATCTTTGGCAACGAAGCCAGTCCGCACGTCCCCGACAGGCATCTCAACATCGAGCACCGACCCCGCCAGTCCCCGTGGGGACAGTACACGAAAATGGTCCCTGAAAATATCAGCAACATCCTTAGGGTCACTCAGACCCTCGACACTCACCGGAAGTCCAGGTCGAACCTTTACTTTGTTGGTGGTCTTCCAAAAACTACGAAAGTGCCCACTCTTATGCTTTTCAGCAAGGACATCCATTTTGATTTGGTCCTGATGGTTTTGGCACCATTTAAGTCTAGACTTGAACATTTTTCGACTTTCATTCATTTCGTCATATACGCACCCAGATCTTGGCCTACCACACAACACCCACTCTTGAAACTTCGTCCTAGCCACCCGGTGAGCCTCGCTAACATGTCTATTCCACCCAGCAATGCGTGAGCCATTCCCACCCCTCCCCGCGCGAATACCTCCCCACGCCGTCGCCGTCACCGACGCCGCACCTCGTAAGGCAGTCACAATGTCAGAATACAGCCTATCCAGAATACGCCCATGGTCCGAGTTATTACAATATCTATCTCCAAAGCTTGTAAATTCCGCTGGAAAATTAATACATCTTATCCTACTATGACATTCTTTCGTATATAACGCAATTTGTCCATCAGTTCTGTCCCCCCATAACACATCGCTGCTTATTACAGTCTTTTATCAGGTAGCTTTGGTGTTAATAAGTTTAAATTACACTCGATAATAAGCGGAAAATGATCAGACCACAAAGTGTTATAGTCTACATATGCACTAATGACAGAATATTTGGCCGATTGCGTAACAATACAGTGATCCAACCAACTGCATGTTCCATATGCCTCACTGACAAAGGTATACGTATCTGAGTATGAACCGAGCAACTCAACATCTATACAAGTCCATACCTGCTCTCCACAAAAATGTACAAGTTCGTTATAGAATAGTTCACATGGATCGGCATTAAAATCGCCCAACACAAAAACTGATTCCACACCGTACTCATCTATTATAGCACTCACCGTCCCTAGACAATCCGTAAATTTCGGTAGGTTTTCCGTCGCATTCGTAGGCATGTACACACTCATTACAATCACAGGCCGATCACTTGTAATGATTTTAATTGCACAAACACGAGCATTATCGCACCGCAGCACTGACACATTAAGGAACATACTGCTCCTCCAGAGCAGGGCGACACCACCGAACGGCCTCCCGCGTAATATTCCCGCCGAGGTATCCACCGCCGAGACACCTGTATACCCGAACTCAATATCGACCGTGCTCAAGTACGGTATCTCATCCGGTAGAAGCCATGTTTCCTGCCGGGCGATCACATCACATGAGCGACATAGGTCCCTGATGCCGCTCACAGAGCGTTTAAGGTTTTTACAATTAAAACTAGCTAACCTATAAGGGCGTTTATTCATTGTTTTTGTCAGTGGAGCCGGATACAGAGGTAGTTCTGTTCATATTTTTGTGACTAAAATTCACAAATCGTCTGAAAATTATACCTCCAGGCCAAAGTTTTTCATCCAGATACATAGTTAACTTCGCCTCGGATACATAGAATTTAAACGCACTATGATCTGACTGCTTTTTAATATTGATTTTCTGTAATGACACAGACTCACGCGTTTTCGTGCGAATATATTTAATAATATCCTCTTTCGTAGTTTCACTGTGTACATTCGTAATAAACACAGGTATTTTCTTTTCGGCGGCCCTAAAGTTAAACTCCAGGTCTCTCGCCACACCCGACTTGCCCGAGTACCTATACTTCAAATGTTTCCGGCGCCGTTCTACTCTTTGCCACCCACCATTGTCATCATTCAGAGGATCAAGTACTGTATCCAATACAATGTCGCAATTACGTCCGACACCGCTAATGCCGTTATCGCTATGAGTCATCTGTGTCCCGCACTGTACGAACACGCCTGCCTTCGATGACGTAGACTCAACCGGTACCTGCTTCAAACCGGTCTCGGGCGAGTTCGCCTCGCTGCCGCCGCCAATTGCGCCGCCGCTCGCGACAACGTCATCCGTGCTGTCTACCACCGACCGTTGCCGAATTGATAAATCACCGTCGGTATGTTTTGCTACTACCCTCCCTATTTCTTGGTACCGGTTCGGTATGGCACTCTCACCTACATTATTCAATGATTCTTTACCATTTTTATACGGTTCGTTTATCGTCGAGTTATGATGATGCGACAAACCCTCCGGTCCACTGTCCATTACCCAGGCTCCCCTCCTCATGTTTACTTTGCTTATCGATGTAGGCGGTAATGAATCATTCTTGAATTGTAAAAACTCCGATTTTAATTCTTTCAACTGGTTTAATGTGGCATATATTGATTTAAATTCTTCCATGTCGGTCTTTACTCGCAATAGATCCTTTAAAAACTTCGTACAGTCCAGATGATCCCACATAATTGGGGGTAACTTTTCCAACTGTCGGGCCACAAACACTGGAATTATATCTGGTTCTGCGGATTTAAACAGATTGACGATATCAGCCAAGTCTCTTTCTTCCTTCCCTTTGTTCTTCCTCAAAATTTTACGAGAATCTGTAGCTATGGAATCGAATAACAACGATTTCGATTTCTTAATTTCTTCAGTTGTAAACGATGACATGCAAACTCGTACTAGGGTTACTTCATCGATTACCGACACTTTATTTTGTATATACGCTAGCATTTCGTCAATGACGATATTACACTCGTTACACTTTAGAACATTCATTTTCGAATTCACGCGACCACTCCGGATGGATGCGCGCGCGCAACTGAATGATGTCCTTAATCAATGATTGGAAAGAAATTCAAGCCATTTTAAATATGAACCATCAAATGTGGGTAATATAATTGTGGGTAACTTAATTGGCTGCAAGCCATGCTCTAGACAACTGCCTGTTTTGTTACTACATGCATCACTATAGTTTTCTTTCTCTTTGTGTGTATCAATTATATTTTCTATAGTAGCATGAACCGCATAAAATTTACCTTCAACTGTTGCCCTTAAACTCAACTGTTCATCTATCTCAGATTCCTTACATTTATATTCTATTGATGTTTGTACATCATCAAACTTTTTGAACAAATCTTCACTATTCTCTAGACGTCTCTTTAATTCAATTAAAATTACATTATTTATATCGCGTGACTGAATTTATTTTAAATACTCTGCTAGTTTTGTCAACCTACCCCTCATATTGCCCCTCTTCCTGACCAGTTCATCCATATCCTGATCTTGAGGCATAATTTCTACACCTTATTTTTACCTACTGTGACAATAACACTAACCTCATAAAAGCAAAAAAAAACCAATGTGCATCAAACCCAATCCGTGTTATGGTCTTGCTTTGCGCTCCACTCGCGTCCAGATGCGTGGCCGCCCGCTGGCCGCTCAACAAAATGGCCGACGCGCTGCGCAAGCCAAGCACGCCACGCCGCCGCCGCCAGCAAAGCCCGACGCTCCGGTTCAAATCAGGAGTCGGGAGACGGGCCACGTGGTTCGCGTTTCTCTGAAATAGTCGGCGTATCCGAATGAAGCATCAAGCGTGCACAAGGCTGCGAACAATGGGAGGGTGCAATATGCATAAATCAAGGCCACGCAATAATACGTCACACTATTTTTGCGTGAACACTGCAAGCCTTTAGGTACCCTATTAGCAGTCGCCCTTTACGATTCAAAGCTGAATAACACCACCATTCACAAAAACAGAAGTTAAGAAAAAATAGAAGTAGATCACAGCAGGATAAAATAGCTAGGTAGGTAGGTACAAAATGGATACAGGTAATCGGAACGAGCACTTCCCTCGGACAAACCTCCTGACTCGACGCCCTCTCTCCGGTTTCGGTCCTCAACCACGTGTAGATTCACGTTGCACGTTGGTGCCCGTTGTCCAACTCCATACGCTCCCGGCTGGTTCGAAATTTTCCACGGTCGCCAAATGTTTAGGATGTGTGAGAGCCACCAATAATACCACCACAAAGATTCCGTAAATATCTTATATTGTAATACGTAGGTACAATGGGCTAGCCGCGAACTGTCGTGTTTAATATATTGTAGCGTGCACGCGGTCCCGTGGCGATGATGGCTCTGGCGGTCGGCCGGTCGGCCGCGGTCGGCGCGGCGGAGCGGCGCGGGGGGGTCGCGGGGTGCGCGTCGCCCGCGCTCGGTGTGTCACTTGGCTTCACTGCCCCTCCTTTTCGCCCGCGTTGGGCTAGCGCGCGGGTTCTCATGGTGTGTACACCTTGGTTTCTGGCCTTCTCCTGGCGCCATTGTAATAGTAACATCCTGCTCATTATCTAATAGAGTTTCTACGTTTTCAGGGTTAATATTTTCTTCTTCTTGTGCCAAAATGTCACATGTACATTCTTCAAGGTTATTTTCATCATCAGATAGATCATCGCATATCCACTCTTCATCATATTTAATACCCATTTTTTTAAACAAATCAGTTTGTACTAAATACTTTGCAGCTTCTCTAACTACGTCTGGCCGGATTCGTTCTTTTCGACCGTGCCTATAACACATTTTCCGTTTTAACTCTATTGTGATAATGTGATTATCAGATGTATGTCTAGGCAACGCTGAAATCATAGTGTTTACATCTACAGGCACATTAACGACTCCACCTGCTAATCCGTGTTGGTAACCAAGACCCTGCCCTTTTCTTACTATTTTGAGGAATATATGTCTTGGCGAAACCAGCCGCTCTTCAAGTGGTGTAAGTTTTTGTAAAACGTCAGGAATATCAGGAAACAGTAAGCCGTTACTCATTGCCAATCTCGGTATTTTTCCCGCTTTTAAATTACTATGACAGGTATAGCAAAACGTGTAATTATTATTATTAGAGGATGTTCTTGAATTTATGTCTCTCATGACTTCGTCTGGGAACGAAGAAAAATGATTTCCATTTAACACCTTCAGGGAGTTCTTATGCCACAGTCTTCCGCAGCACGAACAAATGCTTGTATGACCATGTGAAATAGTATCAAAAAATTGTTTTTTGACTTTGTCCCAATCATTTTTAATATTCTGATTTCGTATATTCCGAACTTCAGTTTCACGAGTAGCGTACTGGGGATCTTTACGTAATATACGACGCGTTAATGTATCACGTTTCTGTTCTAGCCCTCTATACACGGGATCCTGACGTGAAACGAGGCGATACACAGTGTCACGTTCCTGTTCATGTTCCCTATAAGCAGGGTCCTGACGTAAAACTCGGCGTGATAAAGTATCACGTTCTTGTTCATGTTCCCTATAAGTAGGGTCCTGACGCAAAACACGGCGTGATACAGTATCACGTTCCTGTTCATGTTCCCTATATGCAGGGTCCTGACGCAAAACACGGTGTGATACAGTATCACGTTCCTGTTCATGTTCCTTATAAGCAGGGTCCTGACGCAAAACACGGCGTGATACAGTATCACGTTCCTGTTCCTGTTCCCTATAGGTAGGATCCTGACGTGAAATACGATGCGAAACAGTATTGCGTTTTTGTTCTGTCTTGCGCTTGCGAGATAGTGATCGTTGCAGTTTTTTTTACTCTTTGTCTCTTTCTTTTTCTTTAGTTTTAATGTCATCGTTACATCTTGACAATCTTTTTCGTTTGTGGTATTAACGGTACGCGCTACGCTGCGAGTGTGGTAACACTCGCAGCGTAGCGCGCACCGTTAATACCACAGAGTACATTCTATATTATAATTATACTACGGGTAGGTAGTTAAAACATGCGGCTCGGCGGTCCCTGACAGATTTGCCATTTGACGGAGCGTCAAGCTGTAGGTACTTAGCGCGGAAGGTACGAGAAGTGACGGATGCTTCGCCTAAATAAACGTTGGGCAAGCCTGTTGAACGTGTACTTGGGGCTTGAGTCGAACAAGCAGTAGCAGTAAATTATCCCAAGAACTAACTTAACATTGTAGTTGAAAAACATATTTTCCCATACATGCCAACCGCAAATGTAAGTTTGTACGCACAATATTGAGAGATTTACCATGTTATTTTAAGACCATAGACTTCTTATAGGTTTTCCTGTTATCTATGAGTAAAGAAGCATTCTCTGTATTTTTTTCATAATTTTAGGCTCAGTAGTTTCGGAGATAAGGGGGAGGGAATGGTCAATTTTCATCTATTTTCGTAAATATCTCTAAAAATATTTATTTAAAAATTATAAAAAAAAATATTTGAGATCCTTGAAACAATTCCTTTCATTTGATATGTAACACGAAACAATTAGCAAAACTTTTTTAATTTAATTTTCTTCTTTGCCCCCTAAAGTGACCCCATATTCAAAATTCATTTGTTTTCGTTACACGTCCGTGTTTGGGTCACAGAAATACATATGTGTACCAAATTTCAACTTAATCGGCCCTTTAGATTCGGAGCAAATTGGCTGTGACAGACGGACAGACAAACAGACAGACAGACAGACACACGAGTGATCCTATAAGGGTTCCGTTTTTTCCTTTTGAGGTACGGAACCCTAAAAACATAAACGCTGAAGATCTCATGCAGTTTCACTGCATTATACACCAAGAAGCCCTCTGTTCAAAAAAAATTGAATTTCAAAATATCATGAAAGTTTATAGTTTCGACTGTAAATTTTATAAAATCACGAGGACTCAATCACAGGCAATTCAAACAATTCCTGGATGACATCGAAAGCGAATATGGAGATTTACTGTATTATACAGAAGTAAGGTGGCTAAGTCGTGGATTGACACTGGAACGATTTCTAAATTTAATAGAAGAAATTGGAATATTTCTGGCGGAAAAGCAAAGGGATGTCCCGGAACTTAAAAATCCTGATGATCAAGACATTCAAATGATTTGTAATGTCAACTAAAAAAGCCAAATCACACAACCATGTGATTTGGCTTTTTTAGTTGACATTACAAATCATTTGAATGTCTTGAACACACGGCTTCAACGCAAAAATCAACTGATATCCCAGCTCTACGCTCATGTATCATCCTTTCAATGCAAGCTGACACTTTTCAGATCGCAATTGATTTCTGGAAATTACAATCATTTTCCGAATTATAAGAAAATGGCTGAAAAATTCAACAAAACTGCGATTAATTTCAGTTATGTAGAAAAGCTAGATATTTTGATTCAATCTTTTCAAGACAGATTTTCGGAGTTTAAAAAAGTGAAACCTCTGTTGGACATATTCAGCAATCCTTTCACGATTTCAGTTGAAAATGCGCCAGAGTCAATGCAGTTAGAAATTATCGACATTCAAAACGACCAAGATTTACGCAACAAATTCAACGAAGGAGACTTGCTGAACTTTTACCGCTGCATTGATAAAAATACGTACAAAGAGTTGCGCATAAACGCTCTGAAATGTGCCAGCTTATTTGGTTCTACCTATATATGTGAACAAACCTTTTCAATACTAAATAATAATAAAACAAAAAATCGAAACCGCCTTGCAAACGAAAGTTTGGAAGCAGTTTTACGTGTTGCTACAAGTAAATTTGAGCCAAATATAAAAAAGATTGTAAGCACTATGCAGTGCCACGCTTCAAATTAATAAATTCTTTTTCAATTTTAATACATTATTATCAATTCTTTATTGTCTTTAATTACCTATACTTCTGGCGGCCCGCCATCAGTTCATAATTTGCCCGAGTGGCCCCTAGTCTTAATAAGTCTGTGCATCCCTGGCTAAACCAATCAAGAGGTACCTCTTGATTGGTTTAGACCAGGGATGCACAGACTGACTGCAATGATAGTGAAATTTAAAAAAATGTTAATACGTGTAACCTATATTGGTAACCATGTCCAAAGAAAGTCTTGTTTAAATTTTTTATGATTTGAAATAACCCGGGACTTTGGGGTCCCGGTCCTGTTGAAGGCGTACGAGGGGTGGAAGCGAAATCGCACAGGGTTTGACCATTTTAAATGAAATTGTTAAACGATTTCCAAAAGGAGGAGGTTCTCAATTCGTCTGTATGTGTTTTTTTTTTGTGTTTGTTACTCGATTTCTTCGTTAATTGTGGACCGATTTTGAAAATTGTTTTTTTGTTGGAAAGGGTATGCTCCCGAGGATAGTTTTTGAGTTAGCTACAATAATACGTATTTTTCCCACTTAGTTTTTATGGACGATATGATGATAACTTCCGGTTAGTGGTATTCGAATTTGTGTGGGGTAGGTACCACAACTAAAAAGTGCAAAATAAAAACTTATTACAAAAAAAGAACAACCGACTTCCAAAAAAAACACTACAAAGTTAAAAATAACTTTAATATCGGAAGTCGGTGGCAAAAAAACGAAAGTTCAAAACCAAATACACCAACTTCCGAAATTAAGGTTATTTTTGACTTTAAGAGTGTCTTTTTTGGAAGTCGGTTGTTCTTTTTTTGTAAAAAGTTTTTTTATTATGATTTTCTTTTATTTCATAGATAAACATATTATTTTACATTTTTAAATATTTGTTATAAAAACAAAATAAAACAAAAACATTTAAAAATATAAAAAATAGTGTCCCATCGGCATCAGGAACACAGTCCAGGATGCCGGTGGTCAGGACTCTAGAGAGAGGAACCTCCTCATTATGCGTACCGTGTCTAGGAGTACTGCTTTCTGAATCAAGCCCTTGACCCAGCCGCGCAATGAGAGCCTCCTGAGGTGTTGGTCGAGGCCATAGAAATAAGAAATATATTTCTATGGTCGAGGCTCTCCGCTATTAGGCCATTAACCGTAACGATTATCGGAACAATGATTGCAGAGTCCACGTCCCACATGTCGACAACTTCGTGTGCTAAGTCAAGATACTTGATTTTTTTATCTTGCTCAGCTTTCACGAGATTCTCGTCATGAGGGACAGCGATATCAACAATCATAGCACGGCGCTCTTGTCGATCTATCACCACAATATCAGGTTTATTAGCTACTTTTTATGATTATTGTTTAGACTCTTGTTTAATTATAGATCGCGATATTGGAAGCCACTCTGATACGAATAATGTGTTCCCGCATGAGATGTGGAACACACAACTTATAGAGTCGATTCCCGGTGGTGACATCGCATGCATGAGGAGGTGAGTCCTACTTCTAAGGCCAGCCAGTTCACTAAAAACGAGCACATAACTCAGATAAAGGTAACTCTAATCAAACTACAAAATTATACTGGCATGCGACGATGGCTTTACCTTGACCATTTTTGTACTTATGTCTTGATTTCTGTCTGAAATATGTTCTTGTTTCGTACTTTTTACGAGTACGAGTAGATCACTTTTATTTTTCCGTAGTCGGGTTTTGGTTGTGACTGCACAACAATTTGTGAAGATTTAGACCCTTACCGGCTAAAGACAGTAATGAAACACTGTTCGTTATAGATTGATCACAATGGGTGCCAACCCAAACGCGACGTGCTGTCAGAACCACGTGACTGCCTGCCACATCGCAGCCATGCACGACAACGACGCCCTAGACCTGCTGCTCAGGTCAGGCGCTGACGGCTCCAGGTCTGACACGCAGGGCAGAACGCCTCTCCACTATGCCGCCTGGACAGGGAACGTAAAACAAATTGCTTCACTGCTGAACTTTCCGGAAGGTAAATTAATTTGTTGCTTTTGTAAATGTAACGACTTAGCAATCATATTGGACAGCCGTTATTCCAACCTTTACGGTTTGAATAAAGCCTGTCCAAATACAGAGTTCTGTATCACCTGTCAAATACTGGTGAAAATGACAGATTTCATATTATAATGTGACGGCCACCGCTTCAATATGAAATCAGAATAGCAATATTTGTATGCATGTTATCACCCACCTGATGCGAGAAGCACCAGTCGAAGTGGCCGTGCTTGGGGGAGGCTTAAGTCCAGCAGTGGTATTTTTTCGGCTGAAATGATGATGATGATGATATCAAACTGTCGAGTAAAAAACTTACCGTGAATACTGAAGTGAAGGGAGCTGTCTTTCTACCTGATGATAAGGATCGCTAGAGATTGGCACTGCAGCTACATAAAGTGTCAATCGGACTTAAGCGAAATGATCTTGAAGTGAACTCACTTCGCATAAATAAATTCGTTGATTAGCATTCAAAAATAATGTGTACGCACAAAGTGAAGCCCTGACTCCTGCGCTAGGTAAAAACACCTGTGTTACAGGGGCCAGTGTCTTCCCCCAATAGGTAGTTTCTGGATTTTATGCAATCACATCATTTGAATTTACTAGACAAACAAAAAAATATAGTTAACATAGCAAAATAGCAACAAAATATTATAGAAATGTTTATCGTGCTTTAGTTTGTCGAGCGAAAATTGTGTCGCGCTATCGTTCGTCGATCAAAAGTTTCATCGTCCCATCGATGGTCGTGAAAACAATCAGTCGCACTAACGTTCGTCGATCAAAAGTTTCGTCGTGCCATCGTTTGTCGTGAAAACAATCTGTCGCACTAACGTTCGTCGAGCTAATGTGTTGTCGCACCGCTGATGGTCGACCTATCGTACTGTCGCCCTAGCGTTTGTCGCACATTTGTTTGTCGCAACTATGATACGGAGTCTTATTAACTGCGTGCACTCCTTCCCGCATATTCAAAATATCTTGTTTAAAATAATAACTGCTTTCGAGGCAAAGAAGAGCCACTTTGGATAACGCCATGTCAATAAAAAAATATTTAAAAGTCTAAGACTCAATTTCACCATACTCTGTTAGATATAACAGACTGTTAACACACATGTCAACTGCTGTGATTGGCTATTGTCATGTCAGTGAGCCAATCAAAGCAGTAACCTGAGTTTAATGACCTGTTAGCTAATTTTTGTGTTTGGTGAAATTGGGTCTAAGTACGTCCACCGCGGTTGCTGCCGCTAACGCTACTGCCAAGTACGTGGCATGGACGACTCGGCATGGACAACTCCCCGCCTGCCGCTCGCCGCCCCGCTCGCCGCCCCGCTCAAAGTCGTGGCCAGGCGTACTTAAAACTTGCTTCAATCAACTTACTCAGCCTATCGCAGTCCACTGCTGGACATAGGCCTCTCCCAAGCTGCGCCACAACACCCTGTCCTCCGCCTTTCGCATCCAGTCTGTCCCGGCCACTTTCTTAAGGTCATCGGTCCATCTAGCTGGGGGGCGTCCCACAGTACGCTTGCCGATACGCGGTCTCCACTCTAGGACTCGTCTGCTCCACCGGCCATCGGTCCTTCGACAGACATGGCCAGCCCACTGCCACTTCAGTTTGCTTACTCTGCAAGCTATGTCGGTAACTCCGGTTCTTTTCCGGATAATTTCATTTCTGATTTTATCCTTCAAAGAAACTCCAAGCATAGCCCGCTCCATAGCGCGCTGAACGACCTTGAATTTGTGGACCAGCCCAACTGTCAGCGTCCACGTTTCGGCACCGTATGTCATCACGGGCAGGACGCACTGGTTGAAGACCTTTGTCTTCAAACATTGCGGGATAGGCGACGTGAAGACTTGACGCAGTTTCCCAAATGCTGCCCAGCCCAGCCGGATCCTCCTGTCGGCTTCTTTCTCAAAGTTGTGTCTACCGAGCTGGATGACTTGCCCTAGGTAGACATACTCCTTCACAACTTCGAGAAGCGACCCTTCGATGTGAATTGGACTCGGCAAGACGTGCGAATTGTGCATGACTTTCGTCTTGTCCAGATTCATGCCAAGGCCAACCCGTCGAGAGGCTCCATTTAGGCTGTGCAGCATCCGGCCTAATTGCTCCATGGTCTCTGCCATTATGACGATGTCATCGGCAAAACGAAGGTGTGAGATGTACTCGCCGTTCACATTAATACCCTGCCCAGTCCAGTCTAGGGTCTTGAAGACGTCCTCCAACGCATTGGTAAACAGTTTCGGGGATATCACATCCCCCTGTCTTACCCCCCTGAGCAGTTGGATGGGGTTGGTTTTCTGATCCTGGATCTGGACAGTCATCGTGGCAGCGTCATACAAGCATCTCAACACTTCGATATAGCGCCAGTCAATTCGACATCGTTGCAGAGAGGCCAGAACTGCCCATATTTCAATGGAGTCGAAGGCTTTTTCGTAGTCCACAAATGCCATACACAGCGGCTGGTTGTACTCCTCGGTCTTCTGTACAATTTGCCGAACAGTATGGATGTGGTCTACGGTACTGAAGCCTTTTCGAAAACCGGCTTGTTCTGGTGGCTGGAACTCGTCAAGTCTACTGGCGAGACGGTTCGTGACGACTCTCGAGAACAGCTTGTAGATGTGGCTCAGAAGTGAGATGGGTCTATAGTTCCTCAGCAAGGATTTGTCGCCTTTTTTGAAGAACAGAACCACCACACCTCTGGTCGTTATACTATCCTGGATGACGGAGTTGAAGAGACTCGCTAGCTCTCTCAGGACTGGAGCCCCGCCCGCTTTAAGGAGCTCTGTCGTTATTCCGTCATCCCCAGGTGCCTTGTTGTTTTTTAGTTGCTCGAGAGCCGCCTTAATCTCGCACTTGTCGACATCCGGGATGTCCTCCGTGTAGTGGCGCGTTAATTCGGCTCGATGGTCATGTGCATCATGTCTGGCTGGTTTCGCCGTCCGCGTTGAGTACAGGTGCCTCGGTAAAAATCCTCGACTTCCTCGAGTATGACTAGTATATGTATGAGTAGTGTATGTATGAGTAGTATGATGACTTTGAAGATACGATTCTGCCATCCGCAGTTCTCAGTTTCGTCAGATGGGACATCCCTAACTGCTGAGCGAACACTTTCGACCCTCGGTTCTGCTCAATTGCGACCTTAATGTCGCGGGTGTTGGAGCACCGAAGGTCGCGTCGCGTCAGCTTTCTGATCTTTAGGTTTAAAGCCCTCTTATCTGACGAAGATAGCTGCGTGGATTGCGACTCTTGTCTTTCTCTCATAAGTCCGAGAGTCTCCGAGGAAAGTTTGGACACCTTATTTTTTCGCTGTGACGGGAAAAGTCTGCGGGACACGTCGCATAGTGCCTTGACCACCTCGTCGGCTTTCTCGTCAACAGTTCCTGTGGTTTCCAGCAGGGCGAATCGATTTTGAAGTTCCAATTGGAACTTTTCGGATCCCAGAGCGGCTTGAAGCTGCGTAGGTCGGAGGGTAGGCCTCATCATGTGGATTCTCTCAGCTCGAAAATTAATATTTAGAGTGCCTCGGACAAGCCTGTGATCGCTTCCGGTGTTAAACCTACTGATCACGGAGACATCTCTAAATATGTGCTTCTTATCCGTCATGATGAAGTCTATCTCGTTCCTTGTCACGTTATCGGGGCTCTGCCAGGTCCACTTCCTTTGGGGTTTCTTTTCGAAGAACGAATTCATCAAAAAGAGCCCCTGCGACTCTAAGAAGTTGACCAGCATTTGCCCCCTGTGATTCCTGCGCCCCACACCGAACGGTCCGACTTTCGATTCGCCGCGTTCTTGTATTCCCACTTTGGCATTGAAGTCCCCCATAACAACGTTGTAGTGGGCCTTTGTCGTACTATGTATTGCCTTGGCAACATCCTCGTACATGGCCTCGGCTGTCTCGTCAGAGCATGTCGAAGTCGGCGCATATACCTGTATGACTTTCAGGTAGTACCTGTCAGTCAGTTTCAGTACAAGGTACGCTACCCGTGTCGACACACTTCTGATTTCCACAATGCTGCTAGTGAGTTCCTTGTTGACCAAAAAGCCGACACCGCCTTGGGAGAGCTGATCACCTTCGCGGAAGTAGAATAGGTGACCTGACTCCAGGGTTATCGTGTCCTCCCCCTGTCTTCGGACTTCAGATAACCCTAGTATATGCCAGTTAATGCGACCTAACTGTACCTCAAGTTCGGCAAGGTGATGGTCCAGCCTCATCGAACGTCCATTATACGTAGCCAGATGTAGTCGTCGTTGGTAGCCTGCCGTAACCCGGTGATTCTTCGCACCCCCCGTCCCGCCGTTACCGTGACCGCTACCTTGACCAGGAATAGCGGGACCACCGGGAACTGGGGGCCGTTGTTTTAGCACTTTATTCCTGGGAGGTTTATGCCCATAGTCACCACGCTGGGCAAGCGGGTTGGTGACCGCAGAGCCAATCCTTTCGAAACGATGACGCTGCTGCCCGTCATCGCTCTGGTGAATTTAGGTTGGCTTGTTAGTTGGTTATACCGCCATCGGTCGGTCGCCAGCGCCTCGTCCGTCAGTGGCAGGGTGTACCGCGCGCAGGTGAGGTTGACATTTGGGGAGTCCGGTTGTTGTGTGCTCCCCCTTACACCCCAAAACTTGCTTATTAGAAAGAAAAGAAAGAAAGGAATTAAATTTATTTAGCACAGACACAGACAAAGGCACACAACAAAACATATTGTACTACAAATAAAAGATATTAAAATAAAAACAAATAAAAAGTGTAAAGTGCGTTGTAAGATGCACAGATGTGTACAGATGTGTTGTTGTTGGTTGTTGTAGATGTTGTTGTATTTAATGGTGTGACAAGATGCTGCTTGGCAACTATATAAAGTACTGTGAGAACTTGACACTTGTCACATAATTTAGGTTGTGGTGGGGAATCTAAAAGGCCTAAACTTCATTAATTTAAGCACAGATAAGTTTTCACGGTGAGATGTTTGCAGATTAGATTGCCTGTTTTCAGGAACTCGACTTAAGGCAGGATTAAAATAGCTGTGTCCGAACGTTATCACACCCCATGTGCCTAATAAAATTATAATCTTTAATTGTCAAATGAAAGACGAAGAAAAACAAAATTAACACTACTGTCATAATTATTTAAGATTTTGGAACATATTTTCAGATTTGAGAAAACGCGTTGAAGATAACGTATTATTTAATTCATCCGCCGTGGAGGAAGTAAAGAAACATTGTGCACCAGTAAATGAGTTTATAAACAAACGCTGTCATCCTCAAGTGGTGCGCACACCGGCTGATGGCTGGAGAGACGGTGTAGACCACACACACAGAACCGTTTTGGAATTGGTGGGTGCTTGCGAAAGATTTTACATAATATCACATAGCAACTTAATTTTTTATACCTTAAACGAAATATTCAGTGTCACAATATAAGTTGTATCATATAACTAATATCATGGTAATTACAATATAACTTCTCCCGCTCTGGGCGGAGCGGGAGGGCGTATCAGACTCTTATGAATGAATGAATGAATGAATTGCCCCGTTCCCAGCGTGGTTTAACCAGACTCGATAAATCGAATGAACCCCAAGATTTGCACTAGCCCATGAAGTCTCATGTTGCATGGGACTTCAAAAGCCATTGCATATCAAAGAGTAGACCGGGTGGCGCGGTAATGGTAGGGATTAGATATGTGCCCTGGGATAAGGAGGGAGATGCGAGCCTACCGGATATGCATCCTAGAGTAAGCCTAGGAATAGTGGAGAGACAGATTATAGATCATTGGATGGGCATCTTTTTACGACGTCGCCACTCGCCATTATGTCGGTTCACATAGATCTTCGCCGGTGGTTCTTGAGGTGGGGTTACGCTGCTTTCTCGGCTTTTTTCTATATCGCTGCTTTGCTGTGTTATATTTTGCTGTTTCTAAGTCTTTGTCAGAAGCGTCGCTGCTATCCGTTTTAGGTTTCTTGTAGATCTCGCTGGCAGCCTTCATTATCTTGTTTCGGTCTGTAGCCGTGTCCATCCAGAAGTGGACTTCCTTGTCGAAATAAATCGAGTCCTGTTTAATGTTGTCGTTCCATGTGTAGATTGGACGTCCTAATTTCTTGGATTTGGCCTTATACTGCATTGCTGCGTGTAGCAGGTGCAGTTTGCCTCGCCTGTGAACGTATGCGAGATAGCACATCCTGTGATTCTTGATGCGTTTGGTTACTGTTTTTCCGTCCAAGATTTCGTGCATCTTCTTATGTTTTGGTTTGTTTCTGGCGTGGTTAATCAGGTCTCTCAAGATGACTCGCTCATATCTTCTCAGCCTTGACCTGTTAGCTTTGGTGATTGCCGATACTTTCAAACCGTATATCATACAAGGTACGATCACCATTCGGTACATGAGTATGGCTAGTTTCCAGTCCATCTTTGAGTTTGTTATGAATGGTAATAGTGACTTTGCGTTTCTAGTAGCCTGTTCGCATCGTTTCCTAACAGTGCTTCTCCTGCTTAAAGCAGATGTTATATATGTGTATTTAATTTCATCGACAGTATGTAGATTTAATCCGTTCATTGACACATAAGTCGCTTTCTGTTTAGCTATTGGGTCCCTAATTAAATTTTTTTGTATTAGTTTCGTTTATTTGTAGGCCGACACTACCTAGTAGGGGTTTAATATGGATTCCTTCTAACCCTTTTAGATCATCTGTAATGAAGATGAGGTCGTCGTCGCGAATGATAGCACCAGGGGGAGTGAGATTCCCCGATCTTGGTCTAATTTTATTAATTGAGTTTCCTCTTCGAGGGTTCTAAGGACTTCATCCATGACCAGTGTAAAAAGGCGAGGCGACAGCGGGGAGCCTTGTTTGACACCTTTTGGTAATCCAACTAGATTGCTGCCCACACCATTTGATGTGTGTGCGTTCATTCATGCAAACCTTGATTATCCTATTGGTTAGTGCCTTGTTAGTTCTTTTTAATAGAATGTCTCGCAGTGCTTGGAGGTCGACGTTGTCAAAAGCTTTTTCAATGTCCAGAGCGAGTACATAAATTCTTTTTCCTGCTCGCCATTCTTCGTCCAGAACCCTTTTTAGCGTAAATATGTGATCATCTGTGGATCTGTTGTTTAGAAAGGCTGCTTGGTAGTTACCCAATTCTTTTATTACTTCGTCTAATTTTTTAAGAACCTAGGAGGCGTAGATTTTATAGCCCGTGTTGCAAACCGATATTCGTCGATAGTCATTTGGGTCTTTAGGGTTGATTTTTTTAGGGATTGGTACCTGCATTGTTTCTAGCCACGTGCCGGGTGCCTCATTCTGTGTCCAGGCTTTGTTAATGTGCTTAGTGACGGCTTCCTGTAATACTTTGGGCATAGCTTTGTAGAGCTCTATTACTATTTGACTGTTCCGGGCTACTGAACTGAATAGTTTGCGCGAGAAACACTTCCAAAGTGGTAAAATGTGTGTGTCCCCCCCCCCCCCCCCCTGTAACTTCTAAAGTAAGATAAAATTTAAAAAATACATGATGCACATTACCATATAAACTTCCACCGAAAATTGGTTTGAATGAGATCTAGTAAGTAGTTTCTTTTAATACGACATAAATCGTAAACCGCAATTTACCTTTAACGAACTGCAAGCTCTTTTATATTATATTACCCGCTGCTATGGAACCCTTCACGGGCGAGTCCGACTCGCACTTGACCGCTTTTTTTTTTTTTGTTTGGAGGCGTTAATTCTGTAAACCGTATTGCAAACTGATATTCGGTGATACTCATTGTATCTTTAGGGTAATTTTTTTCGGAATAGGTACCTGCGTTGTTTCTAGTAGCCATGTATCGGGTATTCGGGTGTTTCATTTTGTGTCCAGAGGCTTTGTTCATATGTTTGGTGACGGCTTCTTTCGGTAATATTTGTGGTATCGTTTTGTAGAGCTCGATTACTACTTGTTCTGTTCCTGGGGCTGTCCCGCTAAGCATGATGTTAATGATTCTGCTGGTCCGTGTATAGTATATGTATGTGTCCAGGTACTGAATCGCCGGCAGGTGAATACACCAGTATGTTCTCGTAATTTATGTGCACATGCACATTTACGAGATAGAATTCGGACGCAAAGATTATGATGTCTTCTTCAATCCAGAACGTCTCGTTATTCTGCACGGTTATGTATTTTGTTATTATTTGTTCCTGGGAAAGCTTGCTGTTAGGAAGAAACGCATGAATGTTATTTAAAAAAGGTGCTAAACGAATTGGCGTCACTTCGGTACGTTGAAACATAAGTAGCGAGGTCTTGGCGTACAGACATATGGTCAAACGTCAGCCCCATTATGTTTTTTGTTTGATGGGATATTGCTAAGCACGCAGTTACCATCTTTTTGCATGGGCGCTATTATGACCATTGTAAAAAGTTTTGTTTGGGTAATAAAGTGGGCTTCTTTTCGAGGGATACAAAACTTTGACAAGGTTGCGGGTTGCGCGGAGATTTATTATTGCATCTTAGTTTTCCTGTAGCATTGGATCCTGCTATGTAGACTTGGATTTCGGGGTCAAGTTTTTGTTTATTTGTTGAATGGGCCTCTCCACTCATGTGCCGTCACAAAAAGCTTGTGTACACCGACCGAAGTCCTGCGCGCATACGGGTATACCTTTATTAATGACTGTCAGAATTATATTTGTTTAAGGGGTGACTTTTTATAAGGCTAATGAAATAGCCAATTAGTTTAGGGTCGTTTCTGGGAGTTTAGCTTGATGTTCTACCTAATCGTCAGAAAAAGAGGTTATAACACACTGGTCAAAATAAGAAATTTTATGGGGAAATAGATTTTGTACTAAATCTAAATCGATTATATTTTGTTAGAACCATTTTGTATATTCGTTTATTTTGCCAGAATATATTTCATATGCACATGTGTGATGTGAGCCTATAGCATTAGCTTAGAAAATAATATAATAATAAATAGATGAATGTGCGCTTGAAATCAAACGTCAGTTACTTCACCGCTGCAAATGAGCGCTCGCGATATTGTGCTAGCGATTTTGCAGAGAGAAGCAACGACCAGAAAGATCTCACCAAATTATCTTGGGTTCCTTGGTTCGCCTGAAGTCAGGAGCGCTCGTAGGTAGGCACCTCACTTTAGCACTATTTTAATATTTATATTTGGCGGTTATTAAAGTCACTGTAGTATTAAAACAAAGAATCACTGTTCTATTTCGCCGACAAGGGCCGCGCGCGTCACATGTGCATGTAATTTTTTTGTTTTTTTGGGACGGAGCTCGCACCCGGGACGACTGCGCTCTATGACGTCCAACGACCGAATCGGGAGGGCGTGTCAGACTCTTACTGACTAAATCCCACCCGTGTTCCTTCAGTTCTCTCTGTATTGCTGGGGCCTACGGTATTCCTTAGCGGACCCCGTCAGTTGTGCTGACATCTCTTTGAGGCGCGCGTGGAACACAACGCGCCGTCGACCCGGGCCTGGTCCTTATCGGACGGCGACCTACCCATTGCTCTCCGTCCGCAAGCCCGCGCCTTCGGTGGCGGGGAATCGGCCTTTGATTCCCGAAGCCTAAGGCGTTTCCTGCGGACTATTTTTCTACCTTACGTTTTAATTTATCTTATATATCTACTATACCTACGTATTTATGTTCTCAGGTACTATGTTTTTTTTTACCAATGTAGGTATAATTATTATTAATTACTTTGCGTATTTTCCTTGCAATATTTTAGTACACAGAGCGATATTTGATAATTTAATTTAGTAATGTTGATGATTCAATTATTCAAAACAGCGAAATATTTGACGTTGAGAACTCTCAGAATAATATGGTGTAACAGAACAAAATACATCTAAACTCACCAACATTCTTCAACAATATGTTAACGTATTTTCATAAACGTATTGTCTTTCTTTGCTTTGTTCACATTTTCATAATGAAATTGGACCAAATTGTGTGTACCTACCGATGGAGCAGTGTACTTGTCATTTCATTTATATATCTCAGCGCATTCGGTTGCCGCCGTTCAAGCCAGGATGGACAGCACTGCACGTAGCCAGCGCCCGCGCGCACCACCATTGTGTGCAGTTGCTACTCGCCGCCGGTGCTGATGCGAACGCGCAAGACAGAATTTGCAGGACTCCACTGGACGTTGCTGGCTATGCGCATTACGATTACAGATACGAGAAACATATAAACAAGTATGTCATTTAACAAAAGGTGATTGTGCCAAACATCTAAACACTAGACTAAGAAAAAAAGTTATAGGTGTAACATTTATTTTCAGTTTCGTGGAAACAGTAGATATACTATTAAAAGCCGGTGGCAAGTTCCTGAGATCCTGTGAAAATAAGATTGACACTCCGCTGCATACAGCGGTTGAGCTCGAAAGTGAGGCGGCCGTGGAACAGATGCTGCAGGGTGGTGCGTCTGCCACTGCCTGGAACAGCCAGGGGCTCACTGCCATGCATATTTGCGTAAAGAAACGGAACAAAAGACTGTTGCAGGTATCCTGAAGGTTTAAGGAAGCACTATTAAACTTTGTGCAGACCTGCGCGACTTGTCGCGCGACGCGACACCGGTTATTGTTATACCGTGAAGGTTTCTTAGAAATTGTATTGTTCATGTCGCGTCGCGCGACAAGTTGCGCTGGTCTGCAAAAGTCTTTAAGGTACCATTCCGTAGACAAGACTTGTTTCTATGGTTTTCTGTGAAATACCTTCCGTAGATAGCGACATAATTATCGCAGCTACGGGCGAGTGACAGGCGCCACGTGCAGCCCGACCGTAGACCAGTAGTGTCGCCAACGCTCGAGCGAAAACACGCTTTCATTTCTCATGCTCGGAAAGTAGTGTTTGTTTGATCCGAGTAGTGTGGAAAACGCTGCTTCCCTCTCTACGGCGGGAAAGACTCATAGTAATTGCTTCCCACCCTAGGGCGGGAATGAATTTAAAAAATAGAACTTTTGGTTAGGTAGTCGCCTACGAAACTTTTTACATGAAAAATATCGAATAGAAAAAAAATAAAAAGGCTGAGGTCTTGTGAGTGTATAAACAGCCAGTGCGAATTAAAAAAAAAAAAGAACCTTGTAAGCGGGACGGCCCGCGGCGGCAGTTTCCACTTTTAGGGATTTCTTTCTTTTAGGGAAAAATGGCCAATAATAAGCATGGTTTAGGGATATTTTATTTTGACAGGGCTTTAGGGAATTTTAGGGAAAAATTTAACTTGAGCCCTGTGGTTTATAGTAGCCAGCACCCAATGTACTACTTTACTCTATGGCAGTACCGATTGATTAAAGGGGATTCCCTGAAACTTGTAATGAATATAATTCATATATTATTATTATTAGTTTACCATGTTATTGTTAATTTTACTATTTTAAGTGGATAAAGATGACATCGTAAATAAGTTGCATTATACCTAGAGTTGGTTTGTTTCGTCTCTCTCGATTAATAATGAATGTTTTGTAGGTATTTAATGCTATAAAAATTAAAAATTCAATTAAAAATATCGAATAGAATAAAAACAAAAAAGTTCCACTGTTTCCACTTATGTTTTTGGTTTTTCCCCAGTTTCTTAATGAATTATCCCTAAAATTCTCTAAAAAATATAAAAATTCCTTGGTGGAAAATATAAAAATCTTTAATTTTTATAGCATAAATACCTAGAAAACATTCATTACTAAGCGAGAGAGACGAAACAAACTCTAGGTATAATGCGACCTATTTTCGATGTCGTCTTTAACCACGGAAATACATAGTACTATTAACAATAACATGGTAAGCTAAAATTAGACGAATTACAATCATTACAAGTTTCAGGGAATCACTTTTTCATATCTCATGCTCGGAAAGTAGTGTTTGTTTGATCCGAGTAGCGGGTGGGAGACGCTGCTTCCCGCTCTAGGGCGGGAAAGACTCATAGTAATTGCTTCCCGCCCTAGGGCGGGAATGAATTTTAAAAATAGAACTTATGGTTAGGTAGTCGGCTACGAACACAGATATAAATCTAACTAGATATCGCAAGTCCCTCCATCTTTATGAAAACCAAGCGTGCCACTTTTTCAATTTTTCTATACAGTCTTTACAGCTCAATATGGCTTAAAAAGACATTTTTCTAGATTTTGGTGGATTTCCGGTGCCGATAATGCTAAATGAAAATCTCAGATTACGATCATTGATCGTAATTTTACTCCGTTTATTGACACGCGAAGTACATACTTACGTACAGACGCCAGCACATCAACCTACTCCAATCTGTTAAATTTTCCCAATCAACATTGAACCTTATTCTTTGGCTATGAAGTTGAAAATCTATTAAAGAAATTTGACAGATTGTAGTAACCAACCATAAGTAAGTAGTCTGTACAATCGCATCATCTAGTTAGATTAATATCTGTGGGTACGAAACTTTTTAAGAAAAATATCGAATAGAATAAAAATAAAAGCTGCGGCAGTGTTTCCACTTACGTTTTTGGTTTTCCCCAGTTTCTTAATGAATTATCCCTAAAATTCCCTAAAAAATATAAAAACTCCTTGGTTTAGGGAATTTTTATGTCATTAAATACCTAGAAAACATTCATTATTAATCGAGACAAACGAAACAAACCAACTGTAGGTTTAATGCGACTTATTTCTGATGTCGTCTTTAGCCACGGAAATAGTACTATTAACAATAACATGGTAAACTAAAATTAGACGAATAACAATCATTACAAGTTTCAGGAAATCCCCTTTAATCAATCGGTGGTGCCATAGAGTAAAGTAGTACATTGGGTTCTGCCTACTAATTAAACAATAGGTAGGGCTCAAGTTAATTTTTTCCCTAAATCCCTGCCAAAATAAAATATCAGTAAACCATGCTTATTATTAGCCGTTTTCCCTAAAAAAAGGGAGAAATCCCTAAAAGTGGAAGCACTGGGCTCCGGTCTTGTGAGTATATTATAAACAGCCAGTGTCAATAAAAAAAAAATAACTTACACGCGGGACGGCCCGCAGCGGTGATGCGGTGCGTTCCATATTTAAACATTTTTACAAATTGTTCTAACTTGTTAGTTCATTTTAAATAGGTACTACTCATGTTATTCAATATGAATAAATATTTTAAACACTATTTTTTACTTTCCTTATATTCGAAATGAAAAGTAGAGTGTTTAACACGGCTGAAAGACATCAATTCCTACTCGGACTATAGCCGCCCTCGCTGCGCTCGGGCGTCTAAATACCTCGTATGGGAATTGATTCCTTTCCACCCTTGTATAACAATCTACTATTATTCAATCGGTGGTGCCATAGAGTAAAGTAGTACATCGGGTGCTGCTTAGTATAAACAATAGGGCTACCAACTCAAGTTCAATTTTTCCATAAAATTCCCATTATCCCTGCCACAATAAAATATCCCTAAACCATGCTTATTATTCGAAATGAAAAGTAGAGTGTTTAACACGGGTGAAAGACATCAATTCCTACTCCGACTATAGCCTCGTCTAAATACCTCGTATGGGAATTGATTCCTTTCGACCCTTGTATAACAATCTACTATTTTCTATCTTCTATCTACCGACTGGAATACGGGCTGCTGCCGCCTGCGGTCGGGTTCGGAATCATGACTGCAGCGACATGAGGTCGCGACGTGTCGCCGTGACACGGCACGTGCAGTTGCTGCTTGTGGTCGGGTTCGGAATGGTACCTTTATGGAAGCACTAGTATGCTGTTTTAAAATTGGGCATAATCTAATATATAAAATTCTCGTGTCACGGTGTTTGTTGCCAAACTCCTCCGAAACGGCTTGACCGATTTTTATGAAATTTTTTGTGTATATTAGGTAGGTATGAGAATAGGATGTAAACTATTTTTCGTACCCCTAAGTGATAAGGGTGGTCCACCCCAAGTTTTTTTTTTCTTTTTTTGGACAATTTTTTTTATTGTAATTTTATTATGATTTGGCATTAAAAAATACATACAACCCAAAATTTTTACCCTTCTACCACCAACCCCTATTTTTTATAGCGATATTAATACTTTAATAATTTTTTACTCTTGGCGGTCGATAATAATTTGATCAGTTATTCACGTCAGGCGTCTACGAGTACCAGTGTCACTTCTCATCCCGTAAACAGCACAGAGTAAGGATGAGAAGGTAGTTAGATAGGGCAGGGTAGGTAGGTAGATCGGGCAGTGTAGGGTAGGTAGGTAGGGCAAGGTAGGTAGGTAAGTAGGTAGGTCGGGCCGGGTAGGGTAGGTAGATAGGGCAGGGTAGGTAGATAGGAAGGTAGGTAGATAGGTAGGTAGGGTAGGTAGGTTGTTCGGGCAGGGTAGGGTAGGGAGGTAGGGTAGGGAGGTAGGGCAGGGTAGGTAGGTAGGTCAGGCAGTGTAGGGTAGGTAGTTAGGGCAGGGTAAGTAGGTAGGTCGGGCAGTGTAGGGTAGGTAGGTAGGGCAGAGTAGGTAGGTGCACCATAGATAAGTACTTACTGCTACCCGTGCGAAGCCGGGGTGGGCAGCTAGTAATAATATATGATTAACACTATGGTAAAATTTGAGTATGACACTATGGTACTAATTTGATCTTTTTTGGGTGATCCTAACCATACCTGACCTCGGCATTATACAATGTGTTTGGTCTCGGTCTGTACAAACTTCAAGGGAAGGTAGTTTGCTCTATTTTATCAATAAAATTATTCTACATGGGGGGTCGGAACCCAACCCCCCCTGAATGGCAGCCATTTTTGTATTTTGATCGCATTTTATGAAGCGTGCATACTAAAAGTACTTTAACTTTGGAATTTAATGTCCAATTATCGTAAAATAAAAACTTTTAATAAGTGAAATGTGTTAACAATGAGATTAATAACTCAAATATTGACAATAAATGCTGCATCATATGAAATCAATGCTAAAAGTTCAATTTCACGTTAAAATTAACATTGTTTTTTTAGTTTATCAAGGTTAAAACAAAATTCACCCCCGGGAACTATATTTTTTATCTACTCGTTTAACAGATGTTTAGTTTACCTAAATAATGATACCAAAATCTCGATTCTACGACAATTGGTTTAAGAGATATTGGTGTTGGAACATAGGCTTGCGTAGGTAGTGAGTCCATAACGATTTGGTTTTTCTGTAGACATTTACAATGATGATCAATGATAAACAAAGAACAAGTACTATCTATCTACCTAGCCTTTTCCCAACTATGTTGGGGTCGGCTTCCAGTCTAACCGGATGCAGTTGAATACCAGTATTTTACATTAACTATTATTTAATATTTACAAAAGTAGATTTGCCCTCCTCCCACCATATTAAATAATAAATAAATAAATAAAATAAATTTATTCAAGTATAAAGTAAGATTATGATTTACATTAATAACAATCGAGGAAAATTTACTTCAAACTGTAATGTAGACTTGCCTGATCTAGGTTTATAAAAACCTGTGTTTCAGGCCATCCATTTACATCAAATTTTTTAAAAAGAAGGCAACAATTAATTTATTAGAAGCTTAATAAAAAGAAGACATAATATTTTCAATGACTTAAAGAGTAACTATTTGAGTACCTATATTACTTATTTAAAAACTAGATTATGTAAGAATATTATATTTAAATAAATTAACGAATAATTTATTAAAGTAGACTAAGTGGAGACTATTATTAATTAAAATTAAAGGCAAATTTTTTACTTTTGTAAATATTAAATAATAGTTAATACTTGTTCTTTGTTTATCATTGATCATCACTGTAAATGTCTACAGAAAAACCAAATTGTTATGAACGATTTTACGACGAAACGTTTTTACGATAATTGGACATTAAATTCCAAAGTTCAAGTACTTTTAGTATGCGCGCTGAAAAAACAAAAATGGCTTCCATTCAGGGGGGGGTTGGGTTCCGACCCCACATGTAGAATAATTTTATTGATAAAATAGTGCAAACTAAAAAATAGTAATAATAAGCCTTTAATTTCATGCAAAAAAAAAAGGTAAATACACACAATGTTTAACGAGAAGAAAAATTAAAAGAGAAATAGAAATAGTGGTGTTGTTTCCACGTATTTCACTTGTTTTGAAAATGTTTAGAGTCTAAGTAATAAAAGAAGTTTGATTGCATGAACCCCTCCTCAAGTGAAGGTGAAGGCCTCCTCTAAAGAATAGCATGTGTCTCTATCTTGAGCTATTTGCGGCCAGCAGGTACCAGCTATTTTTATCACCTCGTCTGCCCATCTCGTGTGGGGTCTGCCTCTGAGACGTTTGCCGATTGGACCCTTCCACGTTGTTACCCTGTTGGTCCATCTCTCGTCCTTTAGTCTCGCTACGTGCCCAGCCCATTTCCATTTTAGTTTCTTAGCGTAGGTTAGAGCATCCGTCACTTTGGTGGTTTCTCTAATTTTTGTGTGACGAATTTTTGCATCTTTTTAATATTGAGCATACTTCGTTCGATTCCGCGTTGGCAGGTAGTGATTTTGCTTTTTAATTTGGATGTAAATTTCCAAGTTTGACATGCATAGGTTAGACAAGGTAGGAGGCATGACGTCATGGCTTTTGTTTTGATATTTGTTGGCATGTTACTTTTGAATATCTCTTTTAAGGACCAGTACTTGTTCCAAGTATTTTGTACTCTTCGTTCTACTTCTAGTTCGTTTTGTTTTCTGTTGAAGCCAATTTGTTTCCCAAGATAGATGTATTTCTCTGTATATTTCAGAGTTTCATTGTCCACTGATATTGATGTTTAATCCTGTCTTTTCCCAGTTGAATCTTTTTATTATTGACTCTAGGATAGATATAAATAATTTTGGAGACAGCGGGTCGCCTTGTTTCACGCCTCTTCCGATGGAGAACGTAGGACCCGTGGATTCTAGTTTTATTTTTGCTGTGCTACCTTTGTAAATGTTTCTGATTATATCTATATACTCTTGTTCAACTTTTTGAGTTTCTAGGGCGGTCCATATACTTGAATGTGACACGGTATCAAAAGCCTTTTTATAATCAACATATGCGATGTAGAGAGTTCTTTGCTTCTCTTGGTATTTTTCCATTATTTGTTCTAGAGTATGTATATGATCGATTGTTGAAAAGCTCTTGCGAAAGCCTGCTTGTTCTATTGGTTGGTTTGCTTCTATTGTGACACTTATTCTTTTGTTAATTATGGAGGAAAACAGTTTGTAGATACATGAGAGTAAGCTTATAGGCCTGTAGTTTGCGATATCTTTTGAGTCACCTTTTTTGTAAATTAAAATTATTTCCGACTCTACCCACTGTGATGGTATTTCGGCAGTTTTTAATATAAGGTTAAATAAGTGTGTTAATGGGAGAGTCAGTAGCGGCCAAGCAGCCTTTATAGCTTCATTTGTAATGCCGTCTGGTCCTGGGCTCTTATCTAGCTTTAGCCTTTTTATTTCTTGTGTGACTTCTTTTTCAGTTATTGGTGTTATGTTTCCGCTTTTGTTTGTAGAAATAACATCATTTGCATTGCTATGGCTGGTACACTCATTTCCTTGTGCTTTATATAGTGTTTTATAGAAATGCGTGCTACATCTATGATTTCTTTTCGATTATTTACGGTTTTGTCCTTACAGTTTAAGCTATCTATCCAAAATTTATTTGTTCTTAGTTCTTTAAGGGCCTTTTTTGAGCTTAAAATAGAGCAAAATACCTTCCCTTAAAGTTTGTACAGTCCGAGACCAAACACATTGTATATGTGTACTGAATGACTTCCATTCCTCGACAAAAGCAAATAAGCAACTCCTATAGATTTTTTCAACTATCTTCACGAACCGCTCATCATTCATTCATTCAATGGCGCCCCGCCATTGAATGAGCGCGATTAAGAATTGTCAACAGACTGTACAGAATGAACGCGTCCTGTGCTCGGACTTCCACTTTTTGTATCTTTATAGCACTGTTTTGCCTAAGACTGTTAAAAGTAGAAAGAAAGAAAGAAAGAAAATACATTTATTTAGCACAGATAAGGCACACAACACAAAATATTATATTACAAGTAGAAAAAATCAAAAAATTAATAAAATAACAAGTGTAAAGTTCGTGAAAGCAGGAATGTGTGCCTCGTGGCTGTACAGTAAGGGCCCTCGTCTTTCAGTGGCAAGAGAATTTTCTCTAATCTCTAATGAAATCTATAATGAAGCATTTGCTTCATTCGTTAGGTTTTACAAACAATGGCGTAAATAGAGAAGCAGCTGCCTACTTAGGCCCTGGTACCAAGTAGTTTAGTACATTATTATGGCGTTGCAAATAAAAACCTTCACTGATTTTAAGAAACAAATATTTAAAAAAACGGGGCAGTCTGGGACTGCCGTCTGAAGTGAAAACTAAGGACCGCCAGCTAACAAAAATTACAGGAATTTATGTGGCTTGCTGTTAGTACAAGAACGAAAGCTGTAGCTTAATAAAAAATAATAAAACAGAGTGCGCTGTCAACAAAATCGCCCTCCGTCTTACGAAATTTCGATCAGGTCACGTGTCCTTACGCGAGTTTAACATTTTTTACCCATCCCAAAAAAGTGCACGACGCCGCTAAAGAAGTTTTCACTTCAAAAAAATATTTTGTACAACTTTGAAACTGACTCTAAATTCACTTGAATTATCAAAGGCAATAATTTTTCTGCCAGCCTGCATGGTGTAGGGTTTTGCAAATAACCTTTATAGTACCCACTGTGGTTACTTTGGTAACACACGTGGAAATGAGTGCAATTCCGATCTAAGAAATGAAATAATAGTTAGGACAGATCTGATGAATGAGTCATCAAATCTGTCCTAACAATTATTTCGGTTAATGAATCTGATGTCTTTCAGAAAGATTTAGTTAGTTGCTCTTAACTAATATGACAGTTATTTTTAGTTGCTAGCAAATCATGAGAGCAGCAATGCAATCCAGGACTTAGCTACTGTTGACGCGAAAGATGAGACGGGCTCCACCGTGCTCTGCGCGGCAGTCAAAGCAGAGTGGATAGAAGGAGTCCGTATAGCTCTCAGAGCAGGAGCTACCAACATGAAGGTATTCCGTTAAAGATAAAATTACGCATAAAATCAGTATCTTAATATACGCTAATAAATTCTTAGTTCAAAATTATGATTCTGAATTCCGATGGTAACAATATTCTCAGCTGATTCAGCTTTACATACTGTTCAAATTGAAATCTTAACTAAAAAAGTATGTTATCAATATCGACAAGTTTTTTTCATAATTGTTATAACTTACAGGCCCGTATAGAAAATTATAGAAAACCGATGGACGATTATCTGATTAAAGAAGTATTTCAAGAGTACAACCCAGGAAAGGAACCATTTTACGACGATAACGACGACAAACTTCCGAGTTTTATTAAATTGCGCCCAAATGAAACGACCGTGTTACATTTAGCTGTCAAACTAGGCAGCAAGGATATACTAGAATATTTACTTCAATACCCATACAAGAACACCAATATAACAATCAACACATCTGACAGCTTTGGTCCACCGTTATTTTACGCTGTGGTATATAACCGACCCGATTGTGCAATATTGCTTATCTCTAGTGGTGCTGAAGTAATTCCATTAAGGCATGTGTGCGACTTTGACGGCTACAATAGTATAAGAAAAAATAACATAGCATGGACGTCACTTTTGCATACAGCTGTAATTAAAAACCACTATAAAATAGCAGCATATATTTGTTTTTCTAACAGTGAAACTGTTCACGTTGTTGTTAAGGGCCGATCACCATTACATGACGCTTGTAGCCGTGGAAACAAACAAATGATTGAATTACTACTCCGCTATGGAGCTGACCTATCAGGTGGCCGAAATGTAAATCAAAGTTACAACTTGCCGAACCAAGGAAAGTTTGTTCCCATCGAGCTCTTGATGAATAACGTATCAAAACCAACTGAATTCATGCAAAAAATATTCGACTCACGTATAACTACCGACAGTGATGATGACCTTGTGATAGTAGACTATACAGTTTTATTCCCTAAACCTGGCATGAAACATATGGGGGTAATCAAGGCTCTGATTAATACCGGAAACGCATACGACCAGCACAGGCTGCTTCTTCATCCCTTGGTGCAAAGCTTTTTGTATCCAAGATGGAGATCATTATTACCACTATTCTACATTATAGTGGCATTGGACGTGTGCTTTGTGTTGTCGCTCAACGTGTTTGCCCTGTCCATGTTCTGGTATAAAGACAGAAAAATAGAACCTGTGCCAAATATATTTCGTAGTAGTGTTTGGATTTTTAATATTTATTTGACAGCCTTCTTAATTATAATAAAGGTAATTTAAACCCACTTTCTCATACTGCAAGAGTTTTGTCAGTTTAATGCTACCAGGATAAAATGTATTTTTTTTATCACCAGGAAACCATCACAGCGATGTGCAGGAAATTTATATCAAGAGATTCCATGTTTGCGTCTTCGAGATTGCTTTCAATTTCGCTGGCAGTTACATTGCCTAGAATTATGTCGTCGGATTCAGAACCCAATACAGAGTGGGTGCGGATTTGCAGCGCAGTCACACTGCTCTTATCCTGGGTCAGAATAATGTTCCTGTTTTCTAACTTCCCAGACTATGGGTATCATGTTCTGATGTATGGAAAAATGGCGACCAAAGTAATAAAGGTGAGCTTATTTTATATAGTTTCAAATTCAGGTTTATTTACATATAAATTCAATAATGGTAGGTGTTTTATAGGGTTTCGTACGTCCGAATGAAAAAACGGAACCCTTATACAACGTTGATACGATAGAGGGGCTTTCCTTTGAACTGCCTATACTAGGTACCATTTTCAAGCTCTGTACCAAAATCAATTAAATAGGAGCAGTAGTTTAGTCGCAAATGATTTTTTAAGTTTTTGCCCCGTTTGAACACGATGTATCTTTCCTCACAACTGATTATGTCTATACGCTTAGGTCATGCACCTTAAAACGATAAATCTGAGTACAACCTACAGCGTTGTTGCCGCTCTGTGACGCAAATCACAAGTACATACAACCAAATATTTTCGCTAAAAAGATGCCAATTCAAACACACACACTTGCACTTTCATTACGAGAGTGACAATCATAGCAAAACATCCCGCGCGTAAAAGATATAGAAATAGGTCAGTGTGTTGCTAATGTTGCTTGCATCCTAGATCCTTCCGATCGGTAAGGGGTGGGGCCTCTTAAAAACGTGTTTCTTCAGTGCGCCGAGGCAATCCTTTTGGAACGTACTTATGTTACGTAACACGGAAGCTCCGCGAACTCGCGCGCTGATAATATTGTGATTTTGTTTTGTAATTGTGATAGGATAGGACACTAAATACCTACATTTAACCGCTAAGGCCCCACCGTTACCACAGTAGACAGTATTTTTTTTTTATTGTGACAGGACACGTAACTTGGGATTATTATTATTTAGTGTTCGTTTTTTTTTTGATTGATTGCTTTTATTGTGATACGACACGTAATTAAACTTTGGTTGTGTGTGTGTGTGTAATTAAAGTGTGCCTCAGAGTTAAATACAATTGTTGAACTAAAAACTAGGATTATTTTAGCATTTCACAAAAGTGCTTAGCGACAGACAGTGATTTAATTAGAAAAATAAATAACAATATTCTCCGTCGGTATAATTTGTGCATTAATGTGAATGGAGGACACAATATGTCATCAAGAATTTAAAAATTTTGTGTTTTTGCTGTGATCGTTGTAAGTACTTCAAAGCCGCCGCCCGCGCCACCGCCGGCCGGGCGGCCGCCCGCTTTGAACATACGCCGCGCTCCGGCGCGCGCGACGTTGTCGCTTTGTTACCTAGGTATCTAAGGTCAGTTAAATTTATTTACAAAGGGTAGTTGCGTTTTACTCTGATTTGTAAGCTATTTAGTTTGTTTGAAAAAAAGAAAAACTCAGTTAGGTACTTTTTGTTTTTATACCGTATCGAATTAATACTAAACACGAATAGTATACGTAGTGTTATTTAATGCCCCTTTGTCATATCAACCCTGTAGAATCACTCGTGAGTCTGTGTGGCTGGCTGGCAGTCTATCCGTCTGTCACAGCCAATTTGCTCCGAAACTACTTGGCCAATTGAGTTGAAATTTTGTACACAAATGAATTTTTGTGACCCAAACACGGATGTGTAACGTAAATAAGTGAATTTGAAAATGGGGTAGTTTTAGTAGTTTTAGATTAAAAAAAAATGTTGTTCAGCAAACTGCACCGTGTGACATTTCAAATACTAAAACTAAAGAGGAGGTGTGAGGAACTCAAATATATTTTTTAATAATATAAATTATTTTGAAGATATTTAAGAAAACTTACCATTATTATTAATTTTCCTTATCTCCGAACCTACAGAGCCAAACATAATTAAAAAAAATACAGAATTTGGTTCTTTACTCATACATTACAGGAAAATCTATAAAAGTTTATGTTCTTGAAATAACATGGTAAATCACGAGGTATTTTGTTGTTACATTTAACACACCCCATGAAAGATGTATCTATGTATACAACGTGTTTTATTTTAAATTCCATAACTCTAGGGTGTTAATGAGACCATGTCAAAGAATCAACAAGCAATTTTTTTATTTTTTTTTGTGATAATTTACCACTTTTTAGACTCTCGATTTGTGTGTACCTAAGTTTCGTTGATAAGTACGAGTCAATCATTTTCATTCAAACCAATTATTCATATTTAAAGCTAAGAAAATGCGACGTTGACATATTTTCTTTTTATGAACAAAAATAATCTGAATTAAGTAATATTGCATATAAATAATAATGGTTTTTTAAATAAATAATCGTGAATTGCCGAATTAATTAATCAATTAATTCGACATTTCAAAAAAAAATTACAAAAAAAAAATACAAAAAATTAAAAAAAAAAAACAAAAAAAAATACGCTAGTTGATTCTTTGATATGGTCTCATTCATATCCTAAAAATATGGTATATAAAAAAACACGTTGTATAATACTTTAGATAATCTAAAAAATGGTTTATCTATTTTATCTTTATTTCAATATCTGTCAAATTGTCAATCACATATTTTATTAAAAAGATGTAAATTTTTTCTTACCTACATAATGAATTGGCACGCTATAGCCCAGCCAATATCGACACACAAAAATGCAAACGCGCATGTAACTACGATTCTTTTAGTTGTTAGGAACCCTTTTTTTTTTTTTTTTTTTTTGGGTGGGAAATCATCCAATGACTTCTCCCGCTCTGGGCGGAGAACACGACGCGCCGTCGACCCGGGCCTGGTCCTTATCGGACGGCGAGCTGCCCTCTGCTCTCCGTCCGCAGGCCCGCGCCTACGGTGGCCGGAAATCGGCTATCAATTCCCGACGCCCGGGAAGTCTCCTACGGCGGCGGCGGCTAGGGCTGGTAGGGCGCGGCCTCTGCCACTCCCTCGCGCGCTCCGCCTCCTCCTTCGCGAGCATTACTGCTTCGCAGAAGGAGGTGACGGCTTGCCATGCCCTCTCGCTCCGCACTATGGCCTGGACCAGGGCCGGACGCGAGAGGTCACTGCCGCCGATCGCCTCCACGAGGACACGGCGGTGGTCCACCCAAGCCGGGCAAACCTCCACCGTATGCTCCACCGTGTCCTCCGGACGATCCACACAGTTGTTAGGACCCCTGAGAGTAGATTATACCAAAGTTTGTAACCCTGAAAACCTTGTGCTACTCCCATGGTGCTCGAAAAACTGGGAAATTCTGGCATTTCTTTCAGTTTTTTGTTAAACAATATACCAGGTTAAATCAATAAGTTTTGAGAAGTGCATATATAAAACCTTTTTGGAGGAAGTTCGTTATTCGAATTAATTACGTCAATCACACAATATTTATGCAAACTCAAACTGCCCCTTGTTTTCGTCAGTTCGTTCGCACGTACAGACTGGGCATACGCGGCGATCTTTTACGATGGGTCCAATCATATTTATTTAAAAGAGCACAAGCTGTAGTAATAGGAGGATACCGTTCTAACTTTATTGAAATCCCTAGCGGTATTCCGCAGGGTTCCCATTTGGGACCTCTCTTTTACAACGCATATTTATTTGATATCACTGAGTCTTTTAAACACTCTGAACACTAAATGTACGCTGACGACAAAAAAATATTTTATAAGATAAGTTCACTCAATGACTGTAGTGCTCTTCAAGAGGACCTTAATAACTTAAATGAGTATCTATTACATAAAAAATAAAATCACAGTAAACGTCACAAAGTGTCAATGTATTAGTTATACACGTAAAAAAAACCCTATTGCTTACTCATATAACTTTAATGGAATTGTCATTAATTAATAAAGTCAAGATTGTTCGGGATTTAGGAGTTATGTTTGACAATAAATTAACATTCTCAGATCACATAGACTTAGTTAGCACAAAAGCTTATAAGAACTTAGGCTTTGTTATTAGGTCATGTAAGGTATTTAAAAGCATCGAGGCTCTTAAATCGGTGTATTTTGCATATGTGCGCAGCGTCTTAGAATATGCGTGCCCAATATGGTCCCCCCAATACATTATTTATAAGAACCAACAAGAACGGGTTCAAAGGAAAGGTCATTGGGCGTTTTGTTCGGACATTTGACCCACGGCGTACACAAACAAAATAGGGCAGACTGTGCAGATTACTATCTCTGCAACACAATGGTACAGGTCGCATTTTTGTAGACAGCAGGATTCTAAGAAAAAAAGGAAGAAGAAAAAAAATTTTGAAAATTAAAACTTGTACGAGGATTGGCGTAAGGCAGATAAGCACAGTAGTGGTGACTGCTAGAGCTGAGGCCTAAGACAGGCTTTATAGAAATCTCTGGACGGTTTTGAAGGCCAAAAACAGCTATTTAATATAGTAAAAGCTAGTAAAAAAGAGTGCTAGAAATATATCGCCTAAAACGCCAAACCTGAACTCAACCAGTAACCCTGTCACGAATCTGGCAAACGATCCAAGAGCTAGATTTACCCGTCACTATACCGAAGTAATCCCGGACGTCAGTTAGTACGAGATTAGGATGTCTCTGTAGCAGCTTAAGAACAACAAGGCGCCAGGTGATGACGGAATTACGGCCGAACTCCTGAAGGCCAGTGGAAAACCTTCAGAAGTTGTTGTCTACAAGCTGCTTTCAAGAGTCATCACGAACCGTCTCGCTCGCTGGTTTGACGACTTCTAGCCCGTTTCTGCAAAAGCTTTAGCACCGTAGACCGAAGAGTATAAACTGCCTCTCTGCTTAGCGTTTGTGAACTACAAGAAAGCCTTCAATTCGATCGAGATTTGGGCTGTACTGCAGTCTCTCCAACGGTGCCAGATTGACTATCGGTACATCGAGGTGCTGACGTTTTTGAAACGTCAAAAACGCCAGCACCCCTCGCTGCAGCAGAATAGGTTTCGAGGTCTGCTCCTGGGAACAGACCTCGAAAACTATTCTTCTGCAGCGAGTGTTGAGACAGTGAAAAGTTATCTCTCCGAAACTGTTCACCGCTGCACTGGAGGATATCTTGAAGGTTCTGGACTGGAAAAGGGTTGGCATCAACTACAATGGCGAGTACATCACTCATCTTCGGTTTGCCTACGATATAGTAGTCACTACTAAGACAATGAAGGACCTCAGTAGAATTCTCGATTACTTCAGTAATTCAATAGAGCTTCCGAAAGAGTCGGTCTTAAAATGAACATGGACAAAACGAAAGTCATGTCGGAAGCCCATTGTATCACCCGCCTTTATGGAAATCGGAGACTACACTCGAAGTTGTGGACGATTATGTTTACCTAGGACAAACTGTTCAGCTAGGTAGGTCCAACTTCGAGAAAGAGGTGAATCGTCAAATCCGACTCGGCTGGGCGGCGTTCGGGAAGCTGCTTCTCATCTCATATACAATATATCAACGTTTTTGACCAGTGCGTGTGGCCAGTGATGACTTATTATGGCACTGAAACGTGGTCGCTCACACACGTGGGGTCTCATAAGAACGCTGAAAGTCACCCAAAGGGCAATGGAGAGGGCTATGTTTTGAGTTTCCTTACGTGATCGAATCAGAAACGAAAAGATCCGTAGGAGAGCCAAGGTAACCGACATAGCCCGAAGAATTGCTAAACATAAGTTGCAGTGGGCAGGGCATATTGCTCGAAGAAAAGATGGCCGATGGGGCCGAAAGGTTCTGGATTTGCGACCGCGTACGGGAAGACGTAGCGTTGGAATGCTCCTCCTCAAGGTGGACCGATTTCGGTATTTCCTTTAATACTATTAAAATGCTAGTTCAACTAATGGGTACAAAATGTTCATAAGTATGTCTAAGTGTTCAACTATTGGGGTAAATCCCTAATATTTATACAAAAAGAAACTTATAAAAATAAATTGTATATCTAGACGGTTCTTTTTTTAATTAGTCACAACCTGAGGATGATGGAATAATAAAATAAAAAAAGCATGCATGAATGTCATGAAATAACTGAGTTACAGCTTTTTGAAGTGGTCAAAAAAGCTTAATCGTTCGTTTATTGGTGCCAGACTCAGACTCTCAGTGAATAAAATGTGTAAATAAAAATTCTGTGTGTTCGTACTTCGTGTAGTAACTGACTTTCTAAGGTACCTAAGTACATAACATAACTAAGACATTTATATTCTTATATTCTATTATTAAAATGCCTCCAATAAGAAATAGAAGTCCGTTGTGGAACCATTTTAGTGAACTCGCGGACATGTGTGAGGGAAAGAGAGATATATAGCTGCGCTAGTCATACGCTAGAAGCTATGCCAGCTTGCGCCGCGGGATGGCATGGTATACTGAAACTAAAAACCATTTACTTTTGTTTTTATTACCGATAAAAATATTTTATATTTTTTATTAAATGTTAAATATATCTTTTCTCCCGGACATAAAAAAAAAAAAATTATATGTAATGAAAAGTGAGACCAAGCTCATTCATTTAAAACACATTTGGTTTCTGTACGCAGCCTTTTATGAACCGGGTCAAATATGTCAAATAAACCATCTTAACTATCGCCTCCGTAAACCTCCGATGGCCTATGAAAATAGTTATCGAACACAATGGTCTGCTTACGCTCGATGAAAGGCGCAAAGAGATGGATATGTGTTTGCTATATGACATACTTAATGGACGCCTCGATTGCCCGGAGCTGGTCACACAGGTAACTTTACGGCGCACTCGTCATACTACGATGCTGCATGTGCCTCGGCACTCGACTAATTACGCCAGAAATTCTGTACTGACCCGTATTGCTCGAATCGATAACACAGATTTCTCTCATGTCGATATATTTAACTGTAGTAAACCTACATTCAAAAAACAAATAATAAAAACCATAAACGAAGGCAAATGACAAACCATCTCACAATTTTTTATCTTTTTTTTTTGTTTGTTGTTTTATTCGTCAAACTTTTTTTTTCCTTTAATATTTAAACTTAACTATAAGTAGTATACGTAAAATTGCTCATTTAGATATATTTTTAAGTAGTCCGTTCGCATGTTTAATATTTATCCTAGTTATACAGGGAAACCTATTATTAGCCATACTGTACTGTAATACACATACTCTGTAACCTATTATATGTATCGCCGTTGGATGCCTAAATAAAGTTAATAAATAGATAAAGTATCTCAACCTGAAAAAAATGTCTGCGAAAGAATTTTATTCGGACATTCAGCAGACATTAAGCGATGATGCTATACCCTATTCTACGGTTCCGTACTGGGTAGCTGAATTTAAAATAGATAGATCTGGCTATAAAGATGATTCGCTTTCCGCGGCCTTCGACCTCCGTTACAGAAGCAAATGTCAAATAGGTTGAGAATCCGGTTTTAGAAGACAGAAGAATAACTATTTAGCTGAGTTCATAAATATCATTTGGTAGCATTCAATCAATTTTAATTGATTCACTGGGGTTCAGAAAAGTGTCAGCAAGATTTGAATATTTCTAAGCATAATCTCGAAATGTTCCAGCGAGATTCAGATAAATTTTGTCTTTGTCTTGTCTCCATGGATGAAACGTGGGTTCACCATTTCGATCCTGAAACTAAGAGACAAAGTATGTCTTGGAAACGACCATCCTCTCCGTCCATTAAGAAATTTCGAGTTGCTCCTACCCTTGGAAAAGTTATGACCTCAGTGATCTGGGATAGTGAAGGAATGCTTTTTCGATTAAAAAAAACGTCGTGGAAAACTGTCGTTGGGCGTAATGTTCCTTCAAGATAATGCGCCTGCTCATCGATCGGAAGCTGCGCTCAACGCAATCCGCTGTGCTAGCTTCAATTTCCTTGACCACCCACCCACCATATTCTCCGGACTTAGCCCCAAGTGATTTTCACTTATTCCCAAAATTAAAAGATGAAATTCGTGGAATTAAATTCCACGACGATGCCGCGGTTATGGCTGCCGTAGAGGAGTCGAAACTCAAAACTCAAAGCATTTATTTCAAATAAACCAATTACAGGCAATTTTGAATTGTAAAGGGGTCGGTCAGTCAGAAAAATGAAGCTAGTTGCCCATTCCAAAGCGTAGTAGGTTCTTATGGAGAAGAACGGGCAAGAAACTCCACGGACACTCTTTTAAATCAAAATATTGTTACAAAATATTGGTTACATCATTCATGTTGAAATTATACATGTGAGAACAATGTAGAAAGACGTGCAAGTTAAAAGCGTCCGTAACAAAAAATATTAAAACAATTCAAAAATTAAAATAAGCCATGGCAGCTAAGAGATGACCAGTCCCTACTGACGGCGCCCGTTCACGAACATGACGCATGGATCAGCACCATTAAGCTCAACCATTTTGACACACGCCACCACCAGCGAGACATTTAAGTGAGTATGACATATTCTCAGCCGTCAGGGCTCATTCAAGTCAATGAAAGACGTACCCAGTAAATGGTAGTTTTGTAAAATGGTCACAGTGCTCACACATGTGCTATGCAATTATACAATACTAAGAGATTAAATTTATACAATGCAAAGATAGTTTTTGCAATCTTCCCCAACTCCAACAATATTTTCAAATAATCAACTAGTATATGCGGCCTTGTGGAGCTGGACCAGCGTTGAGGCAAGCATTTTTGTCAGCGATGTAATCCCCCATCTTATAATATGCTTGGCAGCATAGTGTGCGTTTTATACAAGATTTAAATTTGCTTTAATTTAGTTCGAGTATGTGGGGAGGTATTTTATTGTAACATTTTAAGCAGTACCCCATGAAGGATGAGTCTTCTTTAGCCAGTGAAACCAGGTTGAGCTAATTAGTCTCTATTTCTAGTACAATAATTGTGCCTTTCACCTCTTTTACTGAAAATATTAAGATTTTTCCTTACGTATATGATGTTTTCATAGATATATAGACAAGCTATCGTCATGATGTTAATATTTTTAAACAGCTCCCTAAGAGATAGAGTTGGGTAGCACACTCTTTTAAAATGAGGATCGTGCGAGGCACTCATTTTACAAAGTGTGCTAGCACACTGTGCTACCACGAATGAGGCGAGGCTGCCGTGGCCTGTACGCACGAACGTGCTATGAGTGTGTCAGAGAGTCCGTGAGTCGCATGAGTCGCCGCGCGAGTCGCGAGTGTGGTGTGTAGTGATGACAACGCGACACGGCACACACGCAGTAGAGTAAGCACATGCGGTGAATAATCGGTTAAGCGCGGCACACAGCTCGCACGAGTGATGATGAGGGAAAGAGAGATGAGTATGGTTGCGTGACGTCGTCAAAAAAAAGCAAAAGACGGCAATTAAACTTAGACCTTAACTCCTTTGCTTAGACTTGCAAATGAATAATTGACTTGTTTCGTTCAAAACTCACAATACGTACACTGTAAATGTACTGTGTAGCTAATCTGTGCATTGTGGTGTGTGGTGTGGTAGCACATCAAAATGAAATGAGTGAGTGACTCTTTTTATCCAAGTGAGTAGCTACAACTGTGCTAGCACACGTGCTGAGTTACCCAACACTACTAAGAGAATCGCGCCTGCGGAGGCCATATATATTGCTCTGATTGCTCTTTTCTGCAGAACAAAAATAGAATCGATGTCTGCAGCTCGTCCCTATAGTAAAATACCGTAAGACATGATACTATGAAAGTAACTGAAATAGACTAGCCTCGCGTAAATTCACGGATCTTTCTTACAGCATATGCTGCTGAACTTAGCCATCCTGCAAGAGAGGTTAAATGAGGACCCCATTGCAGCCTGGAGTCCAGCGTAATCCCCAGGAAAACTGTTTTATCTTCGAATTCGTTGTTGTTCGTTTCTCCTTATTCAATACTATATTACAATCAGTACTTTTAACATTCGGTAAAGCAAATCTTATGCATTTAGTTTTTTTCCCATTTAACACTAAATTATTAGCAGTGAACCAATTTTGGACCTGCAGTAGGACGTTATTTATGTCGTCAAAATTTGATGCACGTCTATGTATTTGTGGTTGGTTTTTTTAATAAATGGGGTAGATCATTTATATATACTAAATAAAATAATAATAATAAATAAAAAGTTTATTGAGGTAAAAAGGTAAAACACTAAATACAAATTTGCTTAAATCTACGAAAAATTCAGATGTGTTATGTGCCTGAACTAGGTCATCCTGTGTTTCAGGCGTGGCAAGGTATCATATTTCTAAATAATCACATTAATTATAAAATCTAGTAGGTATGTAAAATGGTGTAAATAGTACAATAAAACTAAAAATCTTAGTACCTATCCTAACTTAGCTAAAATTAATTAGTACAAATACAATTTTTATTTAAGTACAACTAATAATTTCTCTGTATCTTCATAGGACATACTTTGGAGAGCTTTCTTGAGAGTTCTTTTGCAATTTATATAATTAAGAGAATAAATGTTGGCTCTAGCATTTAGTCTGTTATAAAGTAGTGGTCCTAGGAAGACAAAAAATTTGGCTGCGAAAGCATGTTTTGTACTTTTTGTAGGGCAAACTATATCTTTCCGTCTCTTTTTAGTAAATTCAGTGCTATATGGGAGGGCTGCGTGCTGTTTTAATACGATGCTCATTATGAATAACTGTCGAGCTGTTAGTACTTCACAGGATTTATAGAGTAGGTTAGTAGGAAAAAGGAAAGGGCGGCCAGTAGACACCTTGAGAATCGCTCTTTGAGCTCTCTCGATAGGTAGTAGCAAACTTTTACCTGCTCCACCCCAAGAGGTGATGCAGTACGTCAAAATTGACTGGCAGAGAGCAAGATAAACTCGCCTAATTAATGTTGGGTCTGCAATATAACGTAGTTTTTTGAAAATGAATATAAGCTTACGCATTCTATTATTTAAGGCTTCTATGTGTTGTTTAAAAGATAAGGTTTCATCTATTATAATACCCAGATATTTTATTTGATTAGTTATATTAATATTAGGACACGTAAGGAGGCAGTCTGCCGGGGCCATACAACAGTGAGCATACATCGTTGAGGGCAAAACAGATGTTTGTTTGCGCATTGAAAACTTAATATAATTTGTCTTAGCCGCATTTAGTGTTAGTGAGTTATGCTGAAGCCACTTATTTACAATATTAAAACCGTGTTGCGCAAACTTGTAGACTTCATGTTCCGATTCAGCAGAAAAAAGGAGGGCAGTGTCATCAGCGTAAGATATTATAGTGCCGTGCTCTAGGTTTAGATTACAGAGGTCATTTATGTATATCAAAAATAGAGTAGGCCCTAAAATACTTCCTTGGGGCACACCAAAAGACGTGTTTTTTTCGTCTGCGCTGAGAACATTGCCAATTTTAACGCACTGGGTTCGGTCTTCTAAGTAACTTTTGAGAAGTTTCAGTTGAATGCCTCTTATGCCCATTGTCTCAAGCTTGCGCAACAGAATAGGAATGGAGACTGTGTCAAAAGCTTTGGCGAGGTCCAGGAAAACTCCAACTGTGTGGTTACCCTTGTCAAGTTCTTGGGCTAGATAGTCAGTCAGATGATGTACGGCATCGGCAGTTGAAACTTTAGGTCTAAATCCATATTGACGGTCCGACAAAATTGATTTATCCTCCAGATATCTAAACAATCTTTTATTTATGATTTTTTCTAAAATTTTTGACATAGAACACAGTAAAGAAATTGGTCTATAATTTGTTACTTCCTGTTTACTGCCTGTTTTGTATACAGGGACAATAACTGCTTTTTTGAGGCACTCGGGAAAAATACCCAAGGACAGGCACATTCGGAAAATATAAGTCAGCGGTGGTACCAAAATAGTCTTGAATTGTTTGATGATTTTATTTGATATATTATCCCAACCAACTGCACAGTCGTCTTTCAAAGTCATGATTATTCTTTCTACTTCAGTTTCGTCAGTATCTAGCAGGGCGAAGGATGTTAAGGTGGGATTACATGCAAAAGGCGTGCTTGTTAGAAAGTGTGATTGAACCCGATTTCTTTCTGCCAGATTCTTTCCGACGTTAACAAAGAAATTATTTGCTAAGTTAGCAGATGTTAGCGGTGTCGAGTGCGCTTTTAATAAACCTGAAGATGACTCATTTTGTTTCGAGGTATATGTTACATTTTTAATATATTTCCAGATCTGCTTACTATTTGTTCCAGCCTCTTCCAATGCAGTTTTATCGTAGTTGCTTTTAACCTTTTTAAGGAGATCATTACAGAAATTACGATACCTTTTGTACGACAGCTGCAGTATTGCATTATCTGGATGAGATTTAGCCTTCATGTGCAGTTTATCTCTATGTTTCATACAACGAATAAGACCTGTCGTGATCCAAGGTTTTATGTTACAATTTTTACGGCTCAGTCTTGATATGTCTGTATTTTTCTGAATTGCATGTCGTATATTTTCTATTACATACAACATACAAAACTGCGGATCAGCAGAATTGTAGACTGGATCAAAGTTGATGACGCGTAAATCTTCTTCAAGTTTATTTATGTTTAATTTTGAAATTGTGCGAGTGTTTTGTTTAGGTAATTTACAGTTTATGATTAATAGGGCAGCATTATGATCGGTTATTGTTGAGTTAACAACAAGTGCAAGTGAAGGGAAATTCGATTTAAGCATGATATGGTCCAAGCAAGAGCCACTTTGATGTGTAGGAAAATTGTGTGCGGGGAGCAAGCCATGAAAGGCGCATAGGTTGAGGTATTCCTGAGCAGATGCATCAGCACTTCCTGGAAGAATATTAATATTAATATCGCCAATTAAAATCGTGTTTTTGAAGGATGACAGGTTTTGTAAGGTGTTATTCAGAGAGTTAGTAAAAGTGCTGATATTTTTAAAGGAGGGTGGCCGATATATTGCTAATATCGCAAATTCTGACCCAATTTTAACTAACAAACTGTTGCAGTCGACCGTATTAGGTTCCTCAACGGAGACATTTAAATAACTTTTGACATAAACTATCACCCCATCATTTTGATTGAAATTTATACTACTTTTGTACATAGTATATCCCGTGATTTGCGGTATGTTATATTGCTTAGCAAGCCAACATTCGGTAAAAACAATTATGTCACAAGCCATGTTTATCCGTTGTTGAAAAGTGCAAAAACTATCAAAATTCTTATATATGCTACGAATATTTTGTGTTAGTATGGTTAAGGGAGTTTTATAGCCGGAAATATATTGTTTGCATTGTTCCGCTTCACAGAGTTTAGACTCGGATACAGAGAAATTATCTAAGTCATTAATTATCGTGTCAATCATATTAAATAAAAAGAATAGAAAGCGAAAAATGTAAAATAAAAATTAAGTAAAAGGTCTAAAATAACTTATAAACGGCGCTCTTAGGCGCCTCCATAATCAACAGAATTAACGTATCTTTTCTCGGCCATTATTTTCGCCGGGCAGTCAGTAGCGCCTGTTATGTGATTGTCTGGCTTTTTGAAATGCGAGCAAGTAGCGCATTTTGGTTCATTTGCCTTCTTTGGACAGTCTTTGATCGAGTGACCCTGATCACCACAATGGCCGCAGGTGTAAGATGTCTGTCGACATGACTTGGCAGCATGTCCATACTGCTGACACTTATAGCAGCGTGTGACTAAAGTGAAGTCTCTGACAGGACACGATGACCAATTAACAAAAACACGTTCTTTAGACATCAGGGCTTTTCGAATGACCGGAGATACTTCTACGATATAATTGCAGGTCTCGGCGTCCTTCTTACCTGACTTATGGCTTAGCTTTATAGAGGTCAAGAATGACTCAACATTGCAGTCCTGAAGTTTTTCGGCTAAGTTTTGATGGTACAAACATGTGAAGACTTCATTTTCTGTCATGGATGTCGGCACTCCTATGATGACTACTCTGGGCTTTCTTTTATGAGGCTCGTCGATGGTTAGACCCGACTTTGTGAGCTGCACCGATTGTCTCAGCTTTTCAATATCTTCCTTCGTCTCGGTGCTGATAATCACTCCGCCGTTTTTAGTCTTGCGTAAGCCCCTCACGTGAAGTTGCATTTTTTCTGGGCAAATTATTTTTTGGACCAGACATTTTGTCTCATCACTGGTCTTCAATTTGTCGTTCGGATAGATAGCCACTGAACTTAAGTTAATTGGCTGGATGTAATTGTTGGCTCCTTTCTTTACCATATCAGAAAAAGACGGTCCTTGGGCAGGTTTCAATGAATCTCCGATTCTCGACTTGAGCTCCTGTAGCTGCTGCGAAAGGTCAAGTTGGTTTTCTAAATTTATGAGGGCATGGTGGAATTGGACGGCTTTTGCTTTGATGGACTGGTACTGGACGGCCATTTGCGACGTTCCATGGCCAACCTTCCGGCATAGGGCATTGATGCGTAATTTCTGGTCCATGTTCAGCTTGCCATCAGCTGCAATAGCGCAAACCTCCTTCAGGCTCTGTTCAATATTGGTCATCCAATTTTGGACTTCTGTCGTCGGTATAGCATCGAGGTCATTGTTTCTTTGACTCGGCGCTTGAGGGGGAGCAGCGGGTACGGCTGCGGGCACGGGTGTAGCTGGTGGGGAGCGGGCACACCTACTTCTAGGACTGAAGGGACTCTCCTCCATTGTGAAACAGTTTATTTACTTGCTAATCATGGATCATCGTCAACCAAACACACACTTTACACAAACCTACGTTAATTTCCGACACAGTTTGCGTAATTACCGGCTATTGCACTAAAAACTAGGTCACGACTTCGCAAGTGATTATTTGTTTATTTCAATTAATTGTTCGACACGTCTGTTCACCACGACAATGCAAATCTATCACCTACCTAAACAACCACCTAACTAAAAAGAGGAAAGGACCCAATATGGAGCCTTGTGGAACACCCATTTTTACTTTTAGACCGAGTGAATTGACACCATTAATTTGAAGTTGCTGTTGTCTATCATTTAAATAAGATTTTATTAAACTGAGCGCAAGTTTACCTAGTCGTCGAGTTTTTCGAGAGTCAAAGAAAATATTTTTTTTTTTACTTGGAATAAGAAAGTTAGAAACGCGTTATTTTAAATGCATTGCATTGGAAGGAGATTATGTAGAAAATAAAATATATTTGTTCCACTTTTTGCCTTTTTAAATATTGTTTCCAAGAACTTTTTGATTAACCCTCGTAGGTACCTTAAGGACGAGTTTTTATGTATCTTTGTTCAAAATTTTTGTAAAGCTAGCTAAATTTTCTACAATTTGAGTCCAACCCAAGCACTCTAGGTCAGAGTGCTTGGGTTGGGCTGAAATTGTAGAAAATTTATATATTTAATATTGGTTGCGAAGATACATCTAGTCAAAGAGAAGCATATTTTTCCAAAACGTGAAAAATTATCGATTTAGGGTCATTTGCCAAGACACGTACCGGCTGAACTAGTGGTCCTTTTAGAGAAGTGTTTAACAAGAGGTTCGAGGTTGATCCCCTAACCATATTCCAAAGGGTCTGATAAAACCATCAAATGAACAACTGAAGCAGCATTTTGCGTATGTGCTAGCACCGTATCTCTTGTCCTTGTTCACTGAATAAGGAATGCGCAAGGGCACGAAATCATCCTTCTACTCAACTACAGCCCTACAAGAACTACAACACTTTCTCAGATTGTATCTTGAGCTCGCTTCACAAAAATATGAAACAACGATAGGTTCGTCATTAATATGCGGTCATTAATATGCTGCACTTTTTTTTGTGTAAAGCACTTAGATATCATCTTTCTAAAGTAAAAAATATCAAACTTTGATAATATAACTCAACTTTTGTACTATTTTGTTGCTTTTGACGTAATTTTGACAGAAGGTGTTGCTATTTCGGGGAGGTTTAATAATGCGTGTTGATTGTGCATATAATCAGTTGACCTTAATTTTTTGCATGGGATGGCGGGGTCTTTTGACCCCGTTATTGACTGGGGTAGTACCGTCATAATAAATTATTATTAATCTTTTTTAAATAGTTCCCTGGGAGTTTCGCGGCTACGTAGATTATAAATTTATATGGCAATGGAAAAGATGGATTCAATATCAGCAGCCCGACCCCACAGTGAAAAACCATACGACGGTTTCTACATCTTTTAACTGTTCTATCTTTCCAACAGCCTAAGCGGCTGACTTTAGCCGCCTCGCAAGAGATGTTGTATGGACTTCTTACAACATCTCTTGCGGGGCGGCTAAAGTAATTTCTCGTCTAACGTGATTCTTAATGTAACGGCTAGGGCTTTACAAAGAGGCTGTGCAGGCCGTTAACTGTTAGGTTAGGTTAGGAAGGTAATTAAAACCAGCTAGATAAGTTAATACATTTATTGTAGGTAGTAGAAACACGGCTAGGTCGCGGGTAAGGTCACTTGCACTGTTCTGTTCCGAGCACTATCACACATAATAAGAAGGGTACCGTCCTTGGCAGCACGTGGCAGACGTGGGGGTCTGCTCACAGACTCAGGAATAGGCCGGATGGTCTTCGTAAGACCGCTGGTGGTGAGCGTCGGTAGCACGTGGAGGCCTGTTAGCACAGGCTCGCGGCAGCATGCCGCAGGTAGGTCAGACCTTCGTGAAACCTTAGGTAGCGTGCGTAGGTGCAACACAGCTACGTATCAGCAGTATATAAGCAGCAGGTTGGTGCAATAGATTCTGTCCTCAGGCCGTACGAAGAGCCCCTAGGTTGGGGCACACAAAATCCCGTGGGTCAAGAGATAGCTTCCACCAGCTGAGCAAGCGGACGTCGAAAAGATAGGGACAGAGCGTCCTTAGAAGAATAGTGTTCTGCCACGTTTTTAGAAATGTGGTTAGGAACTACTAATTGTAATATTTTAGCATCACTCGACTATTCATTTAGAGTTGAGACCCCTCAAAACGCCGCACTAGGAAAACCGTTTGATTAATAAATTCCAGTTTTTCACATTTGCTGCTTCTAACATTAGGTAATTTAAATCTAATGCAATTGTATTTTTTTTTATTTAGTCCATATTACTTACCGTAAACCAATCTTGGACATGAATAAAGAGTTATTCACGTCGTCAAGATTTTATATTCATTTATTTTTTTCATTTCAGATTCTTGTATCATTCGGCATCCTCATATTTGGATTCTCCGTATGCTTTATGATACAGTTCCATGCACAACCACCATTTGAGGATCCTTGGTCTTCTTTCCTGATCACGATGGTCATGATGACATCTGAGTTTGGTTATAATGAGATAATTAATAAGAAGAGCACGAGCGAAGGATCAACAAATCTTTTTATGATACGTTTGATATTTGTGTTATTTCTTATTCTTGTTTCAATAGTTCTTATGAATTTTTTAATCAGTGTTGCCGTTAATGATGTCGATAAATTATTAAAAATACGTAAGATAATGACTTTGGTAAAACAGGTGGAATTTATAACATCATTTGAAATTACTGGTTATAATTTATTTGAAAAAATACTCCCACCGGGTCTATACAAAAGGTGGTTTAAGAACAAAAAATGGGAGGAAAAATTATTTATACTCCCTAAAGGACCAGATATGCGCATTTACGGCTATAGTTTGCCGAATCATTTAAGAAAAGCCATTTTTGAAAAAGCTCAAGCACATAAGAAGCAATGGGACGACGAGCAAATGACGATGCTGTACCAAATGAAACTGGATGAAATACACAAAGTCATCGTCCAAAAAGCTGGCACCGTAATACCTACGTCAGATAGCCCAGATAACGCGTTGATGATGAAACTTGACGAAATACTTACAAATATTGTCAAAAAAGATGCCACTGAACAACCTAAGTCAGATGGCCCAGATAACGCGTTGATGATGAAACTGGACAAAATACTTACATTTATTGTCAAAAAAGATGCGACCAAACCACCTAAGTCAGATGGCCCAGATAAAGCGTTGATGATGAAACTGGACGAAATACTTACAGCTATTGTCAAAAAAGATGTCACCGAACCACCTAAGTCAGAGGGCCCAGATAACGCATTGATGATGAAACTGGACGAAATACTTACAGTTATTATCAAAAACGATGCCACCAAACCACCTAAGTCAGATGGCCCAAATAACGTGTTGATGATGAAACTGGACGAAATACTTACAATTATTGTCAAAAAAGATGCCACCAAACCACCTAAGTCAGAGGGCCCAAATAACGCGTTGATGATGAAACTGGACGAAACACATACAGTTATTGTCAAAAAAGATGCCACCGAACCACCTAAGTCAGACTAGAGGCTATGTCTAGAAACAGCGCAAGCACAAAATTTTCGAAGAAATTTTAAATTACGTAGTGAACACAAATTGAAAAACTACCAACTATTGACAAGGGCTGAATAATAGTTCTGAGTGACTAGTAAATAAGTCTTAGAAATAATTAGGATTATAATTTAGGTAACCAGTTCACTTAAGTCAGCCTAATCCATAGTCCAATATATTTGTCCTACACCAACCGGGGGTTGTCTTCGGGTGCACTTGCATAGTGCGTACAGGGATAATCGTCGGTTGGTGCCTCATTCCATTGAAATTGTCAACGGTCTCTGCGACTTGGTTTCGGCCCCTCGTACGCCTACCAAAAGTCTGGGACCCCAGGGACCCGAGAAATGTCAAAACGCTAGTTACTGATGATAATAATGTTGTAACAATGATGTTATTGATGATAAAAATTATTTCGATTTGTATTTTGTTTTATTGTTTAACTGACTTCAAAAAAGGAGGTGATTATCAATTCGTCGGAATGTTTTTTTTTTTATTATTTGTTCCCCGATTACTCGAAGGCAGCTGGACTGATTTCGAAAATGTTTTTATTTGAAAGGTTGGTCCCATTGTCATCTAGTCAGGATTGGATGATGGAATCCTGGAGAAGTCGAGGGAACTCTTGAAATATTATAGGCACACCTATAGCGATTTAGGTATTTTTTATAGTAACTCTTGAATTTGCTCTCGGAACGCACCATTTGTGAAGTGGAACTGATGATGAAGACCACAGATGGCCACCGGAACTACTCAATAATACGTATTTCACGGGTTGCGAACTTGCGATTCGATTACTTCAATATGGTTGCCAAGCAATTTATGCCCGTCACAATGCATAGGGAGATGAGGACCTGATGGCGAAGTACCAGAACAACTCCTCAACAATGAACGTCCCTGCATCCGGAAAAGCAATATTTAGTAAAAAGTGATGAGCAGTTGACATTAGGCTATTGAAACTTAGATAAATTACAAACCGACTTCCACTATAAAGTGAAAAATAACTAAAATATCGGAAGTCGGTGGCATATAACGAATACCCGTGTCTTTGGTTTTGTATTTTCGTTTTTGCCACCGACTTCACTTTATAGTAAAAGTCGGTTGTTTTATTTTGTGAAAAAGTTTTAAAGGAGTTTTTGAATACATCTTTAGTAAATACATAACATAAGCTCACGCCTTCTTCCGATGAGGGTAAGAAGAAACTACAGAACGCCACCTGCTTCGATCCTTATATACTTCTTTTGCCATTGAATTTGCCTATTTTAGAATCAATTTTAAATAGTCAAATTCATGTTCTATGACCTTAAAGTCACTGGAGAAGCCTTATGTGCAATATTCCGAACAAATAAAATATAACTAAAAATCTTTTTAAAGTTAAAGTTATCTGCAGGCTTAGCCAAGTTGACAATCTACAATCGTTATCGCTAGTAGAAAACTAATCAAATGTATAGGAATGACATCATCACAACGTTAAGTCACGTGGTCAGAACAATCGAATAGAAAATTCGTAGACAAGTTTACAATCGTTCAAAATGTTAGAATGAATGTAAGCGTTTCTACAACGTTGATCGCTACACCCGTAGAAATGGTAGCCATGTTACAGTTTTGACAAGCGCTAACGAAACGATGTCGAAGTTTATGAACGATAGCTAAGCGATCACCGAGACCCAAGAGTAAACGATAAAAAAGGCGTCTTTATGATACAGCTGTGTTGATACCGAGAAGTGTTTTGTTTATTCGCCAAATTGGACTATATTTACCATTTAGCATATAGTCGGTCAGCTTTTATTCGGCCTTGCGGACCTTGCTGGGGTCTCGTTATATTATTATCGCCATGTCTAGAACATAAGTTAAAACTATTTCAGAGAAACAAAGGGTCTATTGATTAAGTAAAGGGTCAAACACAATTCTTTTGTTTGTTTCTTACGTATTAGTTCATGGCGCGTATCACGTCATTGTTTATGTTTCAAACTTTCAAGCGCCTGAGTACCTATGATAGATTTACAAATAACAAAGGAAGATATTTACGAAATAACTAATAATTTATGTACCTTTCCATGAATTCCAAGCTTACTCGAGATCTAGATTCCATCCTATAAAAGTTATCAGTATCTTTCATTCATATCATGCAGAATAATAATCATAACATTTCAAGACACAGTAATGTTTAAAATTACAGTCCACACGGTGATATTATGATAAACCATTTATAAGAAGAACTTTACCATAATTCGCTTAATTTTTTATCACTTTATCACTTTGAAACAATAATTATCTGCCCGCGCACAAAGTACAAGTACACAACTGCGACTTTGACCGTTGACGTTTGTAGGAACGCTCACCATAGACTAAAGTGTAGGTTTTTTCTAAAGACGTTGTAGAATGAGCGATCGACTCAGTCGTGTCAACTTGGCTACCAAGTTATCGTTTTCTACAATCGCTTACGCTGAGGCGTTAACGATTGTAGAAAGAGATTCGATACGAAACGTTTGTAACTTGGCTAGGCCTACTGTTCACGTAAGTTTTATTTTGTACTTTTTAGGTCAATAAAAGCTTGTTTTAAAAAGATTTTTACTTATATTTTATTTTGTGTTTTTTAGCATTAGAATTTTGATAAAATATCTGTTCTGTCACTTTCACTTGTAAGGTACTTGGCAAAACAAATCAACGAGTCCAACACAACAGGGCTACCTTGTAAAGTTGAGGTTTTCCTGTGGCTATCTTCCGGCACTATCATCAGACCCTAGACTACACCTTGGATTATAGTTTTTTTCAAGAGATCTTATTTAGTAGAGGATTTCCTGTGGCCACTTTCTAGCTCTACAATCACTCTAGACTTCAACCAGGGCTATGGTACTTGTCAAGACAAATCAATATAGCCGAAAGACAACGGGTCTATCTTATTTCTGTGAGAGTTCCTATGGTGTGCTCCCGGGTCAGTGTTCGTAAGGCTTCTCCAGTGATATATACTCAAAGTCTATGACATATATATTTTTCAAAGTCAAAGTATTGCAAACTAACAGCCTTACTAATAAAAATAAGTTAAACATCTGTTTAACACTTGTATTGTTACACAGTGTATAAGCTGTGAATAGGCGTTACACATAACAATGGATAGTTACCCACTGCTTATAACAGAAACCACTGGCAACATTAGAAGGTGCGTTCTGAAACTGGTACTGCGTAATAACAGTGACTTTTTTTCATTTGGTAAAACATTCATAACTTTATATTTATCAGCTAAAAAATGTAAATTTAAATAATTACGTCCGTTTTATTTCTAAAACTACTGATTTTGCGTTCTTTTACGAATTACAAAAATAAATTATTGTTAATTCATTAATGATGCATGCATTAGGTTAAGAACGCAACCAGTGAAAGCTGTCAAAGTCAATCTTAAACTTTAAAACATTCGTTCAGTACCATCATAGTTATTACACTTAAATAGTACCATTCAGTACATCAGTACGCTTGAAATTAAAAAATTGTGTAGAGGTTGTTTTCTGCAATTATGGCTGAAACTAATGCAAATGCAAATAACAACGACGAGAAAAATAAAAGAAAACGGTCTGCTAATGGCGTGAAAAACTGCCTTTTTATCCCACCAGATGTCGCATGATCGACTTTGCCTAATTTTGTCTTGTCACCTGTCAAAATCCATACTAATTTACATAGATACAAAAGTAAACAAGTATCGAAAATAATTAAATACTCTAAAAATGACGCAGTGTTGTGCTCCAGACTGCAAAAATCAATGGATATATTTCCAAAGAATCCAAAACGTAGAAAATCCTGGGAAAAAAGCGTTGAGAACCAAAAACTTTAAAGCAAGCAAGCACTCTGTATTGTGCTCTGCTCATTTTGTAGCTGATGATTATTTTGGCCAGAGTAAATATACAGGTAAATGTGATTGATTCATAATAAATCGTGGTTAATAGTAGGTGGATTTGCATAGAAAATAATGATATTTATGTTATTTATTTCAGTGTATGAGCTTAAGGCTAAATTTTTAAAGAAAACTGCAGTGCCTTCATTATTTTCTTTTACTATAACAAAATTAGAATCAATATCCGCTAAACAGCGTTTAGAACGCTTAGTAAAAAGGTCTCGGCGGAAATTAATGCTTGATGTACCTACAACCCTCACTACAAGCGTTCAAGAAAGCAATGAAACATGTTTATCCAGTTTAGTGGTCAGACCCAATTACCAGGCTTAACAGTATTAAAGGATAGAACTTTAGCAAGTAAAAGAGTCCATATTGAACGGTTGATTGGTCTTACTAAATAAAACCTATAAAATGCTCAAAATTGAATTAGATCACAATTATATTCCTATAGCAAGTAAAATTTTTTTTTGTTGTGTTATGTGTTGTAATTTTAGAGAGAGTACTTATAATGAAAAATAAAAGACAAAAAATATTCTACTGTGGTTTTATTAAAAAGAATCATAATTTTTATAAAAATATTTGTTAATGATTTCTGGTTTTAAATCAGTTTCATAGAAATTAAGAAGTCCTCTTACAATCTCCTCTATATACTTATATACAATCATCTATAGCGATAAAACAGACCTGGATTTCTTTAAAAGAATAAATCACAAAATTTTCTCCCTGTGCATAATTGTCCTTGGATTTGTGCTTAATAAGGATGGTTTCTTTTTAAAGAAAATTGACCATTACTGTTTTTTAAATATGGTACAGTTACTGCATTTATTGGCTTGACCCTTGCAGTATAGGGGCATTTGACCTCTACCACAGTCTCTTCACCTATGAACCCATCTAGAGAAGCTGCAAGGAAGGGGTAAGCAAGAAGGGGCAAGCTTATTATGAAGAGACCACACCTTTGTATATGTAACTGAAATTCCATTTCATATTTTTTAAATATGTTTGCAGTGTGCTTCAATACTGCTGCCTGCCGCACATTCACAATGACATTGTTTAATGTTGCCTTCATTGTTTAACAGAACATTTACTAAGTAGACAACTTTTTTCATTTGGGCCTTGCATTGGCCCTGCATGTATGTGTTTGCACCTTCAACGAAATGCCATGCAGTCAACAAACACCTAGCTTCATACATATCCTTTCCTTTTGGCTGAGCATTGAATCTGAAAGAAATAGAATTGCAATTTAGGTAATTTGGTAAGTCATGTAACATAGGAGGAGGTCCCTACTTTAATATTAGTCCTAAGATCTCTTTGTAAAAGTATCACTAATGAAACGTCACAAGATATTTTATAAATGAACTCACCTTTCGAAGAACGACTGTATTTCTTGCCTATTGAGAGCAGGAAACGGCGAATCGGCATTGATGTTTTCGAAAGAAGAAGTTGGTAGGCAACGATATTCTGGGTCACTGAGGGATGTATTAGGCCCTGGGTTGCAATTAAATTTAAAGTTTCGGTCGTATGCTTCTAATCTGAAAGTTAAAAACATACAGCTTATTAGATTCGAAATCAAATATCGATTATTTATCAATATAACCTTAAAATTATTTATTGCTTACCTCTCAATCAAAACTGCTTTTTTCCCTGCTGTTGATGCATTTCTATTACGTAGCTCCGCTTTTAATTGTGAAACAGTCCAAAAGTATACATTTTACAGACAAAATTATTCAAAAACAGCAATAATAAATTCACATAAACATCAACACAAACTCTACAAGGCAGAGTCGATGCTAGCGACATCTACGTAGACCTTTGAGTTTTTCTCCCCATTGGGATAAAATAGAAAAAGGTAAGAAATATATTTTCAGAAAATAATCAACGCGGCAACGTTCACAAATAGATTTGAAACTAAAGACAACAATATTTGCGTATGTTTTCAGAATTTATTGAAAAGTTGCATGACGGAGTTTGTCTACTATAGAAAATAAGAACACGGATACAAATACGAATAAAAGTAAAATAGCAGCTTGGCAAACAGTATCGCAAAGGTTTGTAAAACGTGGTATATTTCATAATGTGTTGTTAAATCTTTCGTGTACCTAATTGGCAACTATATAAAATTTACAGGTTCAATGAATTAAATAACCGCGTGAGGGATTTAAGTGAACTAAAACAACCGTGGCGTATTATGAAACAAGATGCTAAAAAGAACATGTCTGAGGTGAAAATATTGATTAAATGCACTGGGGGTGGACCAAAACCTCCTAGTCCAAACCCAGATACTTTAGAAATATTGAGCATGATTCCACAGGAATATGGGACAGATTTTAATGTTTTAAATAGCAATGGCATTGGCATAAGTCCAAAGGTAAGATAATTTAAGTTCAACATCCTTTTACTAACTCAACTTGTAACGGTGTAATTGCATATTAAGGAACTGAATTTCACTAATTGTTAACTAACTAACTTCTAATCTTGTTGTAATGTTTGCGACATTTGTGCTACTTTCAGTTTTTACTTAATTATTCTACATTTATTTCAGATTCAAAATATAGAATTGGAAGCTAGTATTACTCAAGAAATTGTTCTCACAAAACCAGTCGCGAATACAGAAAATAAAGATAATGTAATGTTGATTATACGTTGATGTTGATGAGTGTGCACTCATATTGCACAAGTTTCTATTTCTATTCTACCTTCAAATAATCTTCAAGTTTAGATTGAATATGGTGCACTGTAAGCAACTACATCACCATATTTTCTCCGTAATGATTTACAAATTTAAAATATAACGTCACATCTGTATTCCCCGAAGGGTTAGGCGGAGGTGTACCTATATACACCCACATTCGCCAGTTTTGTTCGAGTCCCATGTAATACGGGGTGAGCCTAATGCCAGCCACACACGTAACAATTTGCTTGCGCAAACTTAGGCTTGCGCAAATCAAAAATGACGGGTTTTCAAAGAAATTTGCGCAAATTTCTTCCCACACACGTAACGATTTGTTTGCGCAAACTTAGGCTTGCGCAAATCAAAATTGACGGGTTTTCAAAGAAATTTGCGCAAATTTCTTCCCACACACGTAACGATTTGTGTGGTTGAACCGGGCACGAGTCAGGGTTGTTGCAGGTGTTGCGGGTGATTTCAGTTTTAATTTTACAATTTTTTTTTTTTTGTTGTTGTTACAGAATACAACACCAATATCGTCAAAATTTTATGTCCCACATATGAAACAAAGCTACAATTCAATGATAATAAGAAACCAACATATTCGGTAAGATTTTAATTGTTAATAAAGGTGTAAATTCTTGTGTTTTAAACATAATAGTGATTTGTGATTGTTAATAAATTACCTGTATTTGTTTTAGGACAAAGAGTTTGTGAGAGAACGGCATGATGTCTTTTTAAGTTGCATTAAAGAGGAACATGAACTAAAAATTAAAAATATTATGGAAATTCATACATTTTCTACAGAAGAACATAATTTTAAAATGCAGCAAATGTTAGAAACACACAATTTATTAAAAGAAGAAACTCAGCTTCGCACAGAAGTTAAAACTGGAGTTAGCTCAGTTAGAATCTCAAAGAATTTTGACAAATAAATAAGAAAATAAAAAATGTGTTTCAATAAATATTCGCCTCGATTCTTGGCCAGTAATACTGTCAGGAACATTGCTTGGCACATTCTGTCCGGCATTATTCACAGTTGCAAGAGTTTCTGGAAAATCAATATCTTCATTCATATCAATGGCAATATTATGTAATACAGCTAGTGCTACTAATATAACTTAACATTTTCAAGTGAGCCACTGAATCCAATGTGCATCTGGACTGAGGGCCCATTTTTTTTTCTTGCGAAGCATTTTGAAACTTATTGGGAATTTAGGTAAAAAATAGTAAAACTTAATTAAAGCAATGGTTCATAAACTTAAACGTGAATTAAAACTTTTATGAACAAATGACTTGGGTTCTCAGTTCAGACTGTTGCATAAAGTGGCATAGCATAAATCTCAGAAAGTACTATCTCTGGGTCAATGATTTTTATTTTAGAATTTAGTTAAGAATTTCTTAAATCTTTTAAGAAATTTCCAGCTCGCTAGAATATGAAGTTACAAATTTATGGCGGTTTAACAGGGTCCCTCAGACTGTACTGAGGAATCTTCAAAACATGAGTTAAACTGTCGAAATACGTAAATATGCCTTTTACATCTTATAGTTGAACATCTCTGTGAATTATTTAAAAAGAAGTAATGTCTTAAAAGTAAAGAGTGCTCATAGATTAATACAAATGAGACCAAGTATTTTTACTATATTTTTATTAAAATTTCATATTTCAAGAGAAAATGCATTATTAATTTTTGAGAAGCATATTTAGTAGGGTGGATATGATTTTGTTAGTTTTACAGGACAGTCCTGTATCTAACCTCACAAGGTATTTTTATAAGCTACTCAGTATATATTTGGTTCTTGAACTCTCGGATGCGATAACGTTTTGTGCTGTGCAATAATTTAATAGTGCAGCAGGCGCGCAGTTTTCATACAAACGTTAATTAATTAATCATTCTGGTAGTAGTACCATAGATAAGCGCGTTCAAACATTAGTATTAATAGAGTTTGTTTTTTCAAAAATAAAACTGTAAAAAACTAAAGGAATGACGTTAATTTTAGAGTGAATTTATTTCGATATCATCTAACGCTTATGAAAACTGAAAAAAGATGTACGTTTGCCCAGCACGGCCCCCCAAAATTTGAGTATAAGGTGAGAAACCAATGCGGTACATTATGTTACTCGCCAAACATAAATTACTTTCGAATAGTTTTTGGCTAAGGTTGATTTGTCTTTTTTACATATTTTCTTATAATTTTTTTCCAGCACGGCCCCCTATCCACTTCTATATATTATTTGTTATTACGAATTCACAATATATGTTGCGATACATATAACGTGTTAATAGGGTACATTCCTTGAGTATAAGTTTTTTTTAAATACGTTATATGTTTTTCAAGTTACACGGGGGCCGTGCTGAAAACGTTTGGCTGGCACGGCACCCCCTTTTTTTGCATATTTCTTCAAAAGTACAGAGGTACATTGAAAAAGAAACCGGTACATATACTCCTAGAGGCGAGTACATTGCATTGGTGCACACCTTATACTAAAATTTTGGGGGGCCGTGCTGGGCAAACGTACATGAAAAAAAACCTTCGGCTTCCCTCCAATTAAAAGTGTAGTATTGCCACTGTAGTTCAGCATATATTATAATCACTCATCATCAGTGTTTCCGTTTTGTGAGATCGAAATAAGTACCTTTCACTTTAATGATGATTGTACTACTTTATCCAGAGTCCAGACTGCCTCGTTGGTCTAGTGGGAGCAAGCGCTACTGCTGAGCATGAGATCCTGGGTTCGTTCTCAGGTGGAGAAAAGTGTTATTGGTTTTTGCTATCAGAAATTTCTCAGTAGCAGCCTGGAGTCCGTATTTGTGCCCGGTTGATGGCAATAGGCTCGCCCCCTATTACATGGTACTTAAACATAACTGACAAAATGTGGGTGTAGCTACTCTAGGTACACCCATATCTAACCATTCGGGGAAATAAAGCAAGATGTTATGGTTATGTGCACTTTATTCAGTTAAAGAGTAATATGTGTTTTCCCATATGGTACGAGAACCCATGACCAAAATTTTTGCCTAATCGTTTTGCGAAAAAAACCTTATAGGTAAACGCGATAGATTTGGTTATTCTGAATCCAAAAATCCAAATTTCAGTCATTTTCTGCGTCACGTATCCGCGCGTGCGTCGTGTTGTGGCCTGACCTGACCGTTTTTTATTTAAATATTATGTTAAAAAATACCGAACTGTTTCATAGCAATCTGTCTGATTTTCAAGATGTAGTTGAACGATAGATTTTAGATACCGAAAACACAATTTTCAGAAACCAATAGTGTCACAAATTTTTGATATCCGACAAATTGTGATGAAACCGTTTGCCTATATCTTTTTTACATAGCAGAAATGGGTTCCCTTAAAACTAAGACGTTTCTAACCCATAGATACCTACTGCCTACCGAGTCGGGTTCAGAATCATCTAAACTAACGATTTTATACGATTTTGGCCGTAAAACGATGCCACATGGTTTTGTTCGCGGGCTCTCGTACTATAATAAAATTATGTTAATTTTAATTTTCGTATTTTATAGAAAGGCGTTTGAAGATATTTGTATGGAGGGTGGCCCTAACGTGAGGCCGCCATTTTTATTTATTTTCAGAATCGCGGTGATAATCGAAAGTTATCAAAGAAAATCTGGAATACAAAGAATTAACGGACATCTCACGCCATTCAAAAAGTAAAACGGCTTTTCAAAAAAAAAGATAGATAAAGTTTATTTAATTATAGACCCATTGCCCTACTTCCTATATTTTCTAAAGTCATCGAAAAGATTATATATGTATAAGAATCAATTAATAAGTTTTTATCTAAATATAAGATTTTATATGATGAACAAAAAGGATTTAGGAAGAATAAAGGTATAAAAGTTGCTATTTACGATTTGCCTAGTATAATAATGGGAAATGTTGATAAAAAATTGCCAATTTGCGCGATACTTACAGATATGACAAAAGCTTTTGACTGTGTCCATCACGCAACCCTGATTGATAAGCTTAATATGTATGGGATAAGAGGAAACGTCCTTAATGTTATTAAATCATATTTAAGTGACCGTATACAATACACGGAAATATCTAAAATTTGCACAAATACTAGGCGTGAAAAGAAATATATATCCGAAGCAAGAGTGATCAAACATGGCGTACCTCAGGGTGGAGTTCTTAGCTCACTTCTATTCTTGCTATATATAAATGACTTACCACATCACATTGAACACCCTATGGTCCTTTTCGCTGATGACAGCACCGCACTAATTAAATGTACAGACGTAATTAAATACCAACAGGACATAAATGACACTCTTAAAGATATTGTAAATTGGCTTGACGAAAATAATTTAGTAATTAACCTGCAAAAAACAAACGTAATGCATTTTTATCAACGCACATCAGTACCAAATGTAAAAATAGAATGTAATAACTATAGTATAGACCAGGTACAAATTGCAAATTTTTTAGGTTGATCAGTTGACTTGGAAACCTCAAGCAGAAGAGGTTTGTAAAAAAATTTGCGTATCCGCGTATGTCTTATACAATCTAGCGAAAAAGGTCAACATAACCACAACAGTAGTTGCATACCATGGTCTAGTTGCATCAATATTAAGATACGGAATAATTTTTTGGGGAAACTGTACTCTACGAGAACAGGACGTATTCAAGGCCCAAAAACGTTGCTTAAGGGCAATACTAAATATGAAAGCGACAGATAGTTGCGTTCCGGTGTTTAAGTCCCTCAAACTATTAACTTTTCCGGCTATGTACATTTTAGAAGTCACAATTTTCGTTAAAAGTTACTTATGCCTTCTTCCTTCTTCACGTTCTTCTAAAAAAAAAACAACAAACTTCTCCAACAGTCTGGCTACAATATTAGCAAGTGCAATGGGGCGATAATTACTAGCGCTAGAGATGTGTGAAGAATCTGTTAGTTCTTTCGGTAACTTATTATAAAGCTGCGCTTACTCAAGCTGAATGATTCTTCTTCCGTACAAAGTCCTAACAAAGTGTTATGTACAAAACTGGTGATCTGTCCATATACAAACAATAATATTATTTAGTACCTATATGCCATTTAACTTCATATCAAATTATAATTATAATTTGTACCACCTGAAAAGGATGACAATAATAGGTACTGCTGAATCATCATTCTCCTGCCGTTATCCCAAATTTATTTGGGATCGGCGCAACATGTCCCTTTTTTCCATACTTCTCTATTAGTCGTCATCTCAGTAGTTACCCCCTTTCTAGCCATATCATCTTTCACACAGTCCTTCCATCGTTTCTTTGGTCTTCCCCTACTCTTATAGCCATCGACATTCATACTCAAATCTTTCTTAACGACATTTTCCTCATTCCTCCGCATCACATGCCCATACCATGACAACCGATTTCCGCACAACTTTTCGGTCACCGGTGCCACTTTCAGACTTCCTCTTATGTATTAATTTCTTACTCTATCCATTCGTGTAACACACACACATCCCTCTTAGCATTCTCATCTCAGCTGCATGCAATTGTCTTTCATTCATCCCTTTGGTGGCCCAACATTCTGATCCATACAAGACAGCAGGTCTAACCATTGTTTTATAAATCTTCCCTTTAAGATGTTGTCGCCGTCGTTCAGATATTTCGTTCGCGAATAAAAACAAATGTCTCGACGACACAACCACGAACAAAACACTATGCTCCGCTATAGTGTCGCGCGATCTGCCCGCTGGTTTCGAGGTTTATTCCCATCTCGGCACCTTTCCATCTCGGCACCCATGAATTTATTTATCTTGTCTACGAAAAATTCCCATCTCGGCACCCTCTCATGAATCATTTTAAGGTACACAAAAATAAACGGAAACACAGTATCAGTAGGTATAGTAAGTAAATCAACTTTATTATTTATTAAATCATTTTTGTTTCTTTTAAATTACCATTTTCACAGACAAGCCCTTTTTTAGAGCCTTGGCAGTAACATGACAAATCTTAAAATATATGAAAAATTCACGGTTCATAGGAATAATAGTTTTAAAATCTTTACAGCAATTATGTAAAAACATTTTACAAAAATCAACAGTTATTATGTACAATTAACGTTTAATCAGTATAACCGGGACGTAGGCAAAAGGGCGTCCATACTTTGAGGACTTTCATACTGGTACTGAATGATACGAGTAGGCTTGATTACGCGTTCACTGTACTGATGTCAGTTATAGCAATTAGCTGATCCCCCTTTGCATAAAAGGTTGAGATATACGTGTCGATAGAATGTTATAATTCTTTTATATTTTATTTACTTCGCTCTTTCTTTTGTTAGTTTGCGCTTTTGTCTTATTATACTATCTGGACTGAGCACTGTCTGACTGCACTGTGTGTTTGTCCACTAAACACTAAAAATTTAAAATTTAACTTATTTTATAGGTACTTTTTTTGACTGTGTACTTAGCAACGACTAATGAAGGAGTGCCGAGATGGGAATTTTTCGTAGACATGATGATAAAATTCTTGAGTGCCGAGATGGGAAGGTGCCGAGATGGGACTAAACCGGTTTCGAAAACGTCTGCGTTGCCCGCCCCGCTCCCGCGCCGCCGCTGCCTTGCTGCCCGCAAGATTCGAGGCAGAGGCCTAAGGCTAGGAACTCACGGAGCGGTTTTCACCCGCGCCCGCCGCGTTTGCGGGCCCGCAGCTTCTGTAGGATGTAGATTTAAATGCAAAAAGTAAGAGCACATTTCACGGCGCGTTTTACACCCGTTTGCTTGCGGGTACCGCGGCACTGGCGGGCAACTTGTAGAATCAGGCTAAGAACTCACGGGGCGGTTTTCACCCGCGCCCGCCGCGGTGGCGGCACCGCAAACACTCGTACAAACACGTAGTACATAGAAATTTAGATATTAATTTTCACGACGCGGTTTATGACCGCGGCTTGCGCCATTGTTTTGCAACCGCCGCACAATATACGATTTGACCAAACTAGCTGGACAATAGGTATTTAAATATAATACTTAAAATAACGATTTACAGATCTCCTTACATCCTTGAATATATTACTTAACTGACAATAAAACTGGTTATAACAAAGGGCGAAAGTGCTCAAACCCTGCAGGTAGTCGGCCGACCCGTTCAGTGTGACCGTTAACGCTAAACAGTGTACATGTTTTTTTGGTGTTTTGAGCGACTTCGAGTAGTTTTTTTCATGGATTCGTCAAATAGAGGTAATTATTTGTATATTAAGATATTAAAACAATCAATATTCTACTTTGACGAATGTGTGCCGTTTGTTTAAAAATACATAGAAGATTTCTTATTTTTTTCATCTATTTAATTTTGACTTCGAGTTGTACTTGGTGGTCAAACGCAGTCAAGCTGTGATAATAGTCTTAATAGATTACCTGTTTATTATACTTTGATAATATAGTACTCATTACTTGCGATTTTTTGCGATTATAATATATTTTTCATTTTCCTTAATAGATGCCCGAATGCAGCGAAAATCGATATTCGAATTTTGGCGTTCTACTCCGGCCAAAGATCGATTAAATGAAGTAATTAACTTCGTAAAGGTGCAGTTTGGTGATTTTGTTCAAAACGAGGAGCAAGATGAACAGTTAAAAGCGTTCTTGAAACAACAAAAAATTCGCGTCAAATGGGTTCGCAAACAAAGAAGGCTAGACTTATTCTTAAAAGATCACGAAGATTGGTTGAACGAAGATTTAACTTTCAATATGCTTGTGGTACCTGAAGACTTATCACAACCAAGCACTAGTGGTGGCAGACCACAGAAAAGTTTTAAAGAAAGTTCCGAAAAATCAAAGAAAAGAAAAGTGCAACATTTGTTACATAATTACAGCAGCGATGAGTTAACTTTTGCGACGCAAGTAAGTGTCAGAGCCAGTGGGAAGCGAGATGCTGCAACAATAATACAGGAGCTGTCTACATCATCACCAAGGCGTGCCACCAAGTATAAGAAAGCTCGCAATATTTTTAATACTCCAAAAGAACAAAGACCGTATACTCCGGATGAAGCCTTAGCCTTTTTTATATCAAATAACTTCACAGTCCAAACTTATAAAAATATTCAACAAGAAGCAAAAGAAAGGGGATTCAATGCATATCTTTGCTATGATCATGTGGCCAAAGTAAAGAAGCAGTGCTATCCTTCTGTTGAAAATATAACTGTTACGGATATATCAGCTGAAGTGAAACTGGATGCTCTTTTGAGCCATACTGCATTGAGAATATGCAAAGATATTATTGGAGAAAGGTTAGACATAAGTGTATTGAATTACACTTTAATATACAAATGGGGATGTGACGGGTCATCGGGCCATAGCTTATACAAGCAACCATTTGAAGATCCCGATAGCACAGACGAATATATGTTTATCATCTCGTTGGTTCCAATAAGACTCGTAAATGATGAACAGAAGATCATATGGGAAAACCCTCGTCCATCATCACCAAGATTCTGCAGAGTGATAAAATGTATTTATAAGAAAGAAACTGAAGCATTAATCAAAGAAGAGTGCCAAGTAATTAAAAAACAAATAATGGAGTTAGAACCAACTCGCGTAGAAGTAAAGGGTGTAGCCATCTCCATCAAACACGATTTGATTATGTCAATGATTGCCGGCAAAGTCTGTAATGTTCTTACAGAAAATAAATCAACACAGAGGTGCTTTATCTGCAAAGCAACATCCAAAGAGATGAATTCACTTCAACCAATGGTTAGAGAAGTAGATGAGAGCATGTACGGATTAGGCATATCGAGCCTACATGAGTACATTCGGACAATGGAATGTTTGTTAAATATCAGTTATCGCATGAACATTCGCGAGTGGCAAGTAAGAGGAGAACAGAATAAGAAAATAGTAAAAAAAACTAAAGAAGAGATACAGAAAAAGTTTAAAGCAATTGGTCTAATCATAGACAAAGTAAAGCCGGGTTTTGGAACCAGCAATGATGGTAACACTGCGCGAGCCTTCTTTTATAATTATGCCACAACGGCACAAATCACTAAGATCGATGAAAATCTTATCCATCGATTTGGCACTATTTTAGCGGCCATAACTTCAGGCTACGAAATTAACACTGAAAAATTTCAAGAATTTTGTCATGAAACCAGAATCATTTACGTGAATTTATATGCTTGGTATAATATGCCAGCCACAGTGCACAAAATTCTTGTGCATGGAGCAAGTATTATAAAAAATTGACCAGTCAGATGTACCTACTCCGTCAGGGCGGTAAATTCGTGATAAATCTATACTCTCAAAATTGTATAATACCAATTGGACAAATGTCTGAAGAGGCTTCTGAAGCCAAGAATAAAGAAATTAGGAAGGCCAGATTAGGCCATACAATGAAAACCTCAAGATACAGAACCAATTATGATTTAATAAAGCATTTACTGACATCTTCAGACCCCTAAATCGCGCTATTACGAAAACTTCCAAGAAAAAGTACATTGAGACTTGACAAAGATGTACTTATTTTGTTAAAAGATTAAAATAAATATTATATACATTCCATTTGGCCTTTTATTAATCATATTATGTAACAAACAAAGCATTGTTTTAGTTTCTGAGTTTTGTCTACCTAGATTAGTCAAATCGTATACTGTGCGCTGCCGCGGCGAGCGCGGCTGAAAACCGCTCCGTGAGTTCTAAGCCTGACTGCGCAAATCACCGGTCTCGTGAGTTTTGAAATAAAACCGCAGATCCACGACCGCGGCGGGCGCGGGTGAAAACCGCGCCGTGAGTTCTTAGCCAAGTCTTCTTCTGCGTTCTGTAGTTTCTGCTTACCCCCATCGGAAGAAGGCGTGAGTTTATGTTATGTATGTAAAAAAGATGTATTCAGAAACTCCAAAAAAAATAAAAAAAGTTAAAATACAAATCGAAATAATTATTAGTAACTGGCGTTTTGCACTACTACCGTGCAATTAATATTTTATCATCCCATTATTGTGCCTTTGACATTTCTCGGGTCCCTGGGGTCCCAGACTTTTGGTAGGCGTACGAGGGGCCGAAACCAACTCGCAGAGACTGTTGACAATTTCAATGAAATGAGGCACCAACCGACGATTATCCCTGTCCGCACTATGCAAGTGCACCCAAAGACAACCCCCGGTTGGTGTAGGACTATTGCAGGATAAATAGAAACAAAACAATATATTGAACTGGGACTTGGGCTGGCTTAAGTGAACTGATTATCTAAATTATAATCCTAATTATTCCTAAGACTTATTTACTAGTCACTCAGAACTATTATGTTCAGCTCTTGTTAATACTTAATAGTTTTCAATTTGTGTTCACTACGTAATTTAAACATTTCTTCGAGTATTTTGTGCATCGCTGTTTCTAGACAGAATGCCCTCTTTGTCTTTGTTGGTGCAGTGCTGTCACTTTTGACAACAACTTATGTATCTCGTCCAGTTTCATTATCAATGCGTTATCTGGGCCCTCAGACTTAAGTGGTTCGGTGGAATATTTTTTAACAATAACTGTATGTATTTCGTCCAGTTTCATCATCAACGCGTTATCTGGGTCATCTGTCTCAAGTAGTTCTTTTTTGGAGATGTAGTTGTATATATAATCCAGTTTCCTTTGGTACAGCATCGTCGCTTCCTCGTCGTCCGATTGCATCTTCTGTGCATGAGCGTGTTCAAAAATGGCTTTTCTTAAATGATTCGGCAAACTATAGCCGTAACTGCGCGTATCTGGTCGTGAAGGAAATAAAAAAATCCTGTTCTCCCATTGTCTGTTCTTAAACCACCTTTTGTATAGACACGATGGAAGTATTTTTTCAAATAAATTATAACCGGTAATTTCAAATGATGTTATAAATTCCACCTGTTTTTCCAAAGTCATTATGTTACGTAACTTTAATAATTTATCGACATCATTAACGGCAACACTGATTAAGAAATTCATAAGAACTATTGAAACAAGAATGAGAAATGACACAAATGTCAAACGTATCATAATAAGATTTGTTAATCCTTCGCTCGTGCTCTTCTTATTAATTATCTCATTATAACCAAACTCAGATGCCATCATGACCATCGTGATCAGGAAAGAAGACCAAGGATCCTCAAATGGTGGTTGTGCATGGAACTGTATCATAAAGCATACGGAGAATCCAAATATGAGGAAGCCGAATGATACAAGAATCTGAAAGGAAAAAAAAAATTAATATAAAATCTTGACGACGTGAACTCTATTATTCAGGTCCAAGACTGGTTTACGGTAAATAATTTGGACTAAATAAAATAAAAAACGCATTCGATTTAAATTACCTAATGTTAGAAGCAGCGAATGTGAAAAACTGGAATTTATTAATCAAACGGTTTTCCTAGTGCAGCGTTGTGAGGGGTCACAACTCTAAATGAATAGTCGAGTGATGCTAAAATATCGCAATTAGTAAGTTCCTAACCACAGTACTAAAAACGTCAGCTCTTCTGTACACGGTGTGACCGGGTTTTCAAGACTTTGGAGAATGCTCAAGCTCCATAGAAAAAAAACCCAGCTTCGGGGTAAAAGCGATATATCTCAAATCATCAATAATAATAAGTACTGAAATAATAACCGGTTATGATCGTGATCCTTACTGGCAAACATATAAAAATTGCCAGTTTTATTATGCAGATTATGAAGTCGTCTATATAAGAAATTGATAATTAGTTTTAATTACTTTATTCAAAAATATTATGTTAAAATGCGAGCTTGGCTCATATTATATTTTTTTACAATGCTTAAAGTCGTTGAAAGTACTATGGATATATTTATTGTAATAAAAACTTCGAGAGTTCGACATCAAAATAGTCAGGATTTAACAGAATCGTCACGTGAAAATACCATTGTTAACAGCGATACTATGATACGCGCACCAACCTGCTGCTTATATACTGCTGATACGTAGCTGTGTTGCACCTACGCACGCTACCTAAGGTTTCACGAAGGCCTGACCTACCTGCGGCCTACTGCCGCGAGCCTGTGCTAACAGACCTCCACGTGCTACCGACGCTCACCACCAGCGGTTTTACGAAGGCCATCCGGCCTATTGCTGAGTCTTTGCTGATCAGGCCCCCACGTCAGCCACGTGCTGCCAAGGACGGTACCCTTCTTAATATGTGTGATAGTGCTTGGAACAGAACAGTGACTGAATGACCTTACCCGCGACCTAGCCGTGTTTCTACTACCTACAATAAATGTATTAACTTATCTAGCTGGTTTTAATTACCTAACCTAACCTAACAGTTAACGGCCTGCGTAGCCTCTTTGTAACACGTCTCACGTTAGACGAGAAATTACAATGGGGACTTCATATAACATCTCTTGCGGCGCGGCTAAAGTCGGCCACTTAGGCTGTTGGAAAGATAAGACAGTTAAAAGATGTAGAAACCTGTTTGGTCTATTTTGGCTATTTCCACAGTATTATGTCGTATGGCATTTTACTGTGGGGTCGAGCTGCTGAGATTGAATCCATCTTTTTTTCTAATTTTCTATTGCCATTTATAATCTACGTCGCCGCGAATCTCTCAGGGAACTATTTAAAAAGATTAATAATAATATTATGAAGGTACTAGCCCAGTCAATAACGGAGTCTAAGGCTGCCTGTCCAGGTCCACCGGAGCGGAGAGGAGAGGAGAGGAGCGGAGATGTGTCAATATTAACCAATAGAATCAAAACTCCGCTCCAGAGGTGCGATTCTATTGATTAATTTTGGCACATCTCCGCTCTCCTCTCCGCTTCGGTGGACAGGCAGCCTAAAGACCCCGCCATCCCATGCAAAAAATTAAGGTCAACTGATTATTTGCAAAATCAACACGCATTATTAAACCTCCCTAAAATAGCAACACCTGTCAAAATTACGTCAAAAGCAACAAAATAGTACAAAAGTTCAACTCACTTTAGACATTGGCAGAATAGTCGACATCGGCTTTGCTTGCCATTCAATAAAAATAGAATAGAATAGAGTTATTTTATCAAAGTTTGATATTTTTTACTTTAGAATAGAAGATAATAAGCACAAAAAAAGTTTGAAGTGACTGCGGGTCCCGCAAATAACTGACGAACCTATCGTTGTTCATATTTTTGTGAAGCAAGCTAAAGATACAATCTGAGAAAGTGTTGTAGTTCTTGTAGTGCTGTAGTTGAGTAGAAGGAAGATATCGTGCCCTTGCGCATTCCTTATTCAGTGAACAAGGACAAGGGATACGGTGCTAACTCATACGCCAAATGCTGCTTCAGTTGTTCATCTGATTGTTTTGTCAGACCCTCTGGAATATGGTTAGGGGATCAACCTCGAACCTCTTGTTAAACACTTCTCTAAAAGGACCATTAGTTCAGCCGGTAAGTGTCTTGGCAAATGACCCTATATCGACAATTTTTCACTTTTTGGAAAAATATGCTTTTCTTTGACTAGATGTATCTTCGCAACCAATAGACCTAGAGTGCTTGGGTTGGGCTGAAATTATAGCAAATTCAGCTTGCTTTACAATAATTTAGAACTAAGATACTTACATAAAAATTCGTCCTTAAGGTACGAGGGCGAATCAAAAAGTTCTTGGAAACAATATTTAAAAAGGCAAAAAGTGGAACAAATATATTACAGCACAGCGGAATGCGTTGAGCGCAGCTTCCGATCGATGAGCAGGCGCGTTATCTTGAAGGAACAACACGCCCAACGACAGTTTTCCACGTTTTTTTTTGTCGAAAAAGGATTCCTTCACTATCCCAGAACACTGAGGCCATAACTTTTCCAGCGGTAGGAGCAACTCGAAATTTCTTAATGGATGGAGAGGATGGTCGTATCCAAGACATGCTTTGTCTCTTAGTTTCAGGATCGGACAAGACGATGGCAAAAATTATCTGAATCTCGCTGGAACATTTCGAGATTACGCTTAGAAATATTCAAACCTACCACTTTTCTGAACCCCAGTGAATCAATTTAAATTGATTGAATGCTACCAAATGATATCTTTAGGACTTCAGCTAAATGTTTATAGTTATTCTTCTGTCTTCTAAAATCAGATTATCAACCTTTTTGACATTTTCCTCCGTAACGGAGGTCGAAGGCCGCCCAGAAAGCGGATAATCTTTATAGCCAGTCCTATCTATTTTTTTTTTAATTCACCTACCCAGTACGGAACCGTAGAATAGGGTAAAGCATCATCCCTTAATGTCTGCTGAATGTCCGAATAAAATTCCTTCGTAGACATTTTTTTCAGGCTGAGATACTTTATCACCGCACGTAATTCAATCTTATCCATAATTTTGCGTTTTTAGGAACTCGTTGCACAATTTTTTTTATTACGTGCGAACGAACTGACGAAACTAAGTGGCAGTTTGCATAAATATTGTGTGATTGACGTTCTTTCATTCGAATATCGAACTTCCTCCAAATCAATCTTCCTAGCCTTTTTCCCAACTATCTTGGGGTCGGCTTCCAGTCTAATCGGATGCAGCTGAATACCAGTATTTTACATGGAGCAACTGCCTATCGGACCTCCACAACCCAGTAACTGGGTAATACGATACCCCTTGGTAAGACTGGTGTCAGACTTTCGGGCGACGACGGACTGACGACTCGTAACGACTGTCAAAGATCCACGAATGACAGCCGGGACCAACGGCTTAACGTGCTTTCCGAGGCACGGAGGAGTCTCGGTATGTAAAGATGGTCACCCATCCACTGACCAACCCCGGCAAGCGTAGCTTAACCTGATGGATCGACCCGTGCGGCTTGTTATTACTTAGCCACGAGCTCCTCGTGCATCGAACTTCCTCCAAATGCACTTCTAAAAACTTTTTGTTTTAACCTGGTATATGTTTAAAAAAACTGAAACAAATGCCAGAATTTCCCAGTTTTTCGAGCACCATGGGAGTAGCACAAGGTTTTCAGGGTTACAAACTTTGGTATAAACTACTCTCAGGGGACCTAACAACATACATAATATTATAAAAGAATCGTAGTTACATGCAATGTGTAAAATGTGAAAAAATCTACATCTTTTTAATAAAATAAGTGATTGACAACTTCACATAATATTTAAATAAATAAAAAAAATAGATACATCTATATTATATAGATACATAATATCTATATTATAGATACATCTTTCATGGGGTGTGAATGTTACAACAAAATACCTCGTGATTTACAATGTTATTTTAAGACCATCAACTTTTTATAGGTTTTCCTGTAATGTATGAGTAAAAAACCAAATTCTGTATTTTTGGCTCTGTAGGTTCGGAGATAAGATAAATTAATAATAATGATACATTTTCATCTATTTCTTAAATATCTTTAAAAGTATTTATATAATTATTAAAAAATATATTTGAGTTCCTCACACCCCTCTTCTTTAGTTTTACTATTATTTTGAAATGTCACACAGTGCAGTTTGATTAACAATTATTTTTAATTTTCCTATATGCCCCTAAAATTACCCCATTTTCAAATTCACTTATTTACGTTACACATCCGTGTTTGGGTCTCAAAAATTAATTTTTCTACTAAATTTTAACTCAATTGGCCTAGTAGGTTCGGAGCAAATTGGCTGTGACAGACGGATAGACTGCCAGCCAGCCACACAGACACACGAGTGATTCTATAAGGGTTCCGTTTTTTCATCCGGACGTACGAAAACCTATAAAACACCTACCAATATTGAATTTATATGTAAATGAACCTGAATTTGAAACTATATGTATAAAATAAGCTCACCTTTATTACTTTGGTCGCCATTTTTCCATACATCAGAACATGATATCCATAGTCTGGGAGGTTAGAAAGCAGGAACATTATTCTGACCCATGAGAGGAGCAGTGTGACTGAGCCGAAAATCCGCACCCACTCTGGATTGGTTTCTGAATCCCACGACATAATTCCAGACAATATAACTGCCAGCGTAATTGGAACACATCTCGACAACGCAAACACGGACTCTCTTAATAGAAAGATCCTGCTTATCGTTGTGATGATTTCCTGGTGAAAAAAAAAAAAATGTATCCTGGTAGCATTAAACTGACAAAACTCTTGCAGTATGAGAAAGTGGGTTTAAATTACCTTTATTACAATTAAGAAGGCTGTCAAATGAATAATAAAAATCCAAACACTACTACGAAATAATATATTTGGCACAGGTTCTATTTTTCTGTCTTTATACCAGAACATGGACAGGGCAAACACGTTGAGCGACAACACAAAGCACACGTCCAATGCCATTATACTGTAGAATAGTGGTAATAATGATCTCCATCTTGGATACAAAAAGCTTTGCACCAAGGGATGAAGAAGCAGCCTGTGCTGGTCGTATGCGTTTCCGGTATTAATCAGAGCCTGGATTACCCCCATATGTTTCATGCCAGGTTTAGGGAATAAAACTGTATAGTCTACTCTCACAATGTCATCATCACTGTCGCTAGTTATATATGAGTCGAATATTTTTTGCATGAATTCAGTTGGTTTTGATACGTTATTCATCAAGAGCTCGATGGGAACAAACTTTCCTTGGTTCGGCAAGTTGTAACTTTCATTTACATTTCGGCCACCAGATAGGTCAGCTCCATAGCGGAGTAGTAAGTCAATCATTTTTTTATTTCCACGGCTACAAGCGTCATGTAATGGTGATCGGCCCTTAACAACAAAGTGAACAGTTTCACTGTTTGAAAAACAAATATATGCTGCTATTTCATAGTGGTTTTTAATTACAGCTGTATGCAAAAGTGATGTCCATGCGATGTTATTTTTTCTTATAATATTGTAGCAGTCAAAATCGCAGCAATGCCTTAATGGAATTACTTCAGCACCTTTGGAGATAAGCAATGTTGCACAATCCGGTAGGTTATATACCACAGCGTAAAATAACGGTGAACCAAATCTGTCAGATGTGTTGATTAGTTGTGTTGTAATGGTTTCCTCGTAATACGAGGATAAGTATTGAAGTAAATGTTCTAGTATATCCTTGCTGCCTAGTTTGACAGCTAAATGTAACACGCTCGTTTCATCCGAACGCAATTTAATAAAATTCGGAAGTTTGTCGTCGTCATCGTCGTCAAATCTCAATGGTTTCTTTAGTGGGTTGTACTCTTGAAATACTTCTTCAATCAGATAATCGTCCATCGGAGTTTCTATACTGGCCTGTAAGTTATAACAATTATGAAAAAAACTTGTCGATATTGATATTATACTTTTTTTGTCAAGATTTCAATTTGAACAGTACCTATGTAAAGCTGAATAGCAAAATATTCTTTCCATCGGAATTCGGAATCATAATTTTGAACTAAGAATTTATTAGCGTATAATAAGATACTGATTTTATGCGTAATTTTATCTTTAACGGAATACCTTCATGTTGGTAGCTCCTGCACCGAGAGCTATACGGACTCCTTCTATCCACTCTGCTTTGACTGCCGCGCAGAGCACGGTGGAGCCCGTCTCATCTTTCGCGTCAACAGTAGCTAAGTGCTGGATTGCATAGCTGCTTTCATGATTTGCTAGCAACTAAAAATAACTGTCATATTAGTTAAGAGCAACTAACTTAATCTTTCTCAAAGACATCAGATTCATTAACCGAAATAGTTGTTAGGACAGATCTGATGACTCATTCATCAGATCTGTCCTAACTATTATTAATTTCATTTCTTAGATCGGAATTGCACTCATTTCCACGTGTGTTACCAAAGTAACCACAGTAGGTACTATAAAGGTTATTTGCAAAACCCTACACCATGCAGGCTGGCAGAAAAATGATTGCATTCGATAATTTAAGTGAATTTAGAGTCAGTTTCAAAGTTGTACAAAATATTTTTTTGAAGTGAAAACTTCTTTAGCGGCGTCGTCCATTTTTTTGGGATGGGTAAAAAATGTTAAACTCTCGTCAGGACAGTCTCTTTTATTTTTTTTCACTCTGTTTTATTTTTTTTTAGTTTTTTTAATGACATCAATTTTCTTGTACTGACAGCAAGCCACTTAAATTCCTGACACTTTCGTTAGATTTCGTTATTTAGTTTTCACTTCAATCGGCAGTCCCAGACTGCCCCGTTTTATTTTTTTCCATAAAATCAGTTTAGGTTCTTATTTGCAACGCCATAATATACATATACTAAACGGTACTAGGGCCTAAGTAGGCAGCAGCTTCTCTCTATTCACGTCATTGTTTGTAAAACCTAACGAATGAAGCATTTTCTCTTGCCACTGAAAGACGAGGGCCCTTATTGTACCTTTAACAGACTTAGGCAAAGCGGTGCTATAAAGATACAAGAAGTGGAAGTCCAAGCACAGGACGCGTTCACAGTTGACAATTCTTAAAGGCTCTCATTAAATGGCGGGGCGCCATTGAAAGAATGACTGATGAGCGGTTCATAAAGATAGTTGAGAAAATCTATAGGGGTTGCTTAATTGCTTTTGTCGAGGAATGGAAGTCATTCAGTATACATATATAATGCTGAGGTCAGGTATGGTTAGGATCACCCAAACAAGATCAAAATAGTTGTCATAGTTCTAACCTAACCTAACCTAAATAACAAGTGACAGTGACAATGCAACGCTCACGGCACCCTAGCCGGGCCGAGGCAGCGACACTAGAGTGCCACAAGAATACTCGCGGCACTCTATACACTTCGCCCATCAATGTGGGCAATGAGGTTATACAATACCTCATTGAATGTGGGTATTTCTTACCTCGCAATCTTTACGTAATGTCAAAGACTATTTATTTTGATATTCACTTTGGCGGTTGCTAGGCAACGGAAGGGTCGAAGTTGAAAATATTTAGATGTAGATATTATATTTTAGTTAGTATTTTATTAATTATAATTAAACTACTTTGAATAAAAGAGCTATTTACAATAGGGTTCCTCCTACGGCTGAAACGAATCTATTAAAAAAAAATTGACTCAATTAATTGATTTTATCGCAAGCTACAATGTTTTCAGGTTTCATACATTGACGGACAGGATTATTTTTTCAACTATTTTGATGTTTTTTTCATTTCTGCTGCATTCAATCAATTGTTAAAAAGTACAGTATTAATCTTCATTTAATCATCTATACAATGGTATATAAATTAAGTAGGTTATGTGTACGAGCAGGAGTGTAACAATAAAAACAGTTGCAGAAATGGGGCAAATTTTTTTTTTCGATCGTAGAGTACTCTCTAAGGCTGCCTGTCCACTGAAGCAGAGAGGAGAGGAGAGGAGCGGAGATGAGCCATTATTAACCAATCAAATCTAAACTCAGGGGCGGAGTCAAGATTCTATTGGTTAATATTGGCACATCTCCGCTCCTCTTATCTCCTCTCCGCTTCAGTGGACAGGCAGCCTTATGCTTCGCGTTATGAGTCGTGCAATAGTACCATAGTGTCATACTCAAATTTTACTATAGTATTTTACGAGTACTCATAGTATTATGCCCAATTTTAAAACAGCATACTAGTGCTTCCATAAATGTACCATTCCGAACCCGACCGTAGGCGGCAACCGCACGTGCCGTGTCACGGCGACACGTCGCGGCGTCATGTCGCTGCAGTCATGATTCCGAACCCGACCGCAGGCGGCAGCAGCCGTATTCCAGTCGAGTAGAAGATAGAAAATTCCAGTAGAAGATAGAAAAACGTGTTTTCGGTCGAGCGTTGGTGGCACTACTGGTCTACGGTCGAGCTGCACGTGTCGCCTGTCACTTGCCCGTAGCTGCGATAATTATGTCGCTATCTACGGAAGGTATTTCATAGAAAATCATTGAAACAAGTCTTGTCTACGGAATGGTACCTTAAAGGCTTTTGCAGACCAGCGCGACTTGTCGCGCGACGCTACATGAACAATACAATTTCTAAGAAAACTTCACGGTATAACAATGCCGGTGTCGCGTCGCGCGACAAGTCGCGCAAGTCTGCACAAAGGTTAATAGACCTTCAGGATACCTGCAACAGTCCTTTGTTCCGTTTCTTTACGCAAATATGCATGGCAGTGAGCCCCTGGCTGTTCCAGGCAGTGGCAGACGCACCACCCTGCAGCATCTGTTCCACGGCCGCCTCACTTTCGAGCTCAACCGCTGTGTGCAGCGGAGTGTCAATCTTTTTTTCACAGGATCTCAGGAACTTGCCACCGGCTTTTAATAGTATATCTACTGTTTCCACGAAACTGAAAATAAATGTTACACCTATAACTTTTTTTCTTAGTCTAGTGTTTAGATGTTTGGCACAATCACCTTTTGTTAAATGACATACTTGTTTATATGTATCTCGTATCTGTAATCGTAATGCGCATAGCCAGCAACGTCCAGTGGAGTCCTGCAAATTCTGTCTTGCGCGCTCGCATCAGCACCGGCGGCGAGTAGCAACTGCACACAATGGTGGTGCGCGCGGGCGCTGGCTGCGTGCAGTGCTGTCCATCCTGGCCGGAACGGCGGCAACTGAATGCGCTGAGAATATATAAATGTAACGACAAGTACACTGCTCCATCGGTAGGTACACACAATTAGGTCCAATTTCATTATGAAAATGTGAACAAAGAAAAGAAAGACAATACGTTTATGAAAATACGTTTATACATTATTGAAGAATGTTGGTGAGTTTAGATGTATTTTGTTCTGTTACACCATATTCTGAAAGTTGTCAACGTCAAATATTTCGCTGTTTTGAATAATTGAATCATCAACATTACTAAATTAAATTATCAAATATCGCTCTGTGTACTAAAATATTGCCAAGGAAAATACGCAAAGTAATTAATAATAATTATACCTACATTGGTAAAAAAAAACATAGTACCTAAGGGCGGATTCGACCAAATGCCATGTTATACCAGAGTAACTAAACCTTGAATAGTTTTACTCTTTGGTCTTACTCTCAGATAACTTCGTTTGCGTTTTTCCATCACAAACGTAGAGTAGCCAATACTGGGTATTATTACTCTTGAGTTGGTGAATGAACATTTAAGCCAACTAAAATGGAAATACAATGGTTTCTATAGCGGAATGCAACATTTTATGTCCACATAATTTTGCCGGTTTATAATGTCACTTTACGGTATCACTGTCAATGAATATTCACACGAGTTGTCATTGTCTGACTTTTCGAATCGGTTTGGTTCGAAATTTTGATTTTGTTGTGGAGATTTGTGATTATTGAAAATAAATAATATGTCTGAAGGCAAAACAGGACAATTGAAACCTTACGGCAAAGTCACGGTCATCATAATCATCGAAGTAATTGTTATATTCTCTAATCCATCGTGGATGCTTTAGAATGTACTCTTCATCACTGTCAGAATCTTAGATCATACTTATTTCGTAAACGTTAGCATTACTTATTTAAAAAAATATCGTTACTAATCACAAAACTACAAGAAATTATCAACATGTGTCTCATGCTGTGATTTACACTCACAAACTGTGAACTATTTAAAACAAAGCATACGAAAACATCTGGTAATGTAGCGGCCGCCATTGTATTACTCTCGGATATCTTGTTTACTCGCTGCATTTTGGCGGTATAACGATTTACTCTCAGATAGACAGTTTTTCCAGGGTTAAGATTTGGTAAAACGAAAAGTTGTCTAACTCTAGAGTAATTAGTGATTTATACCCAGGATAAAGTTTGGTCGAATCCGCCCTAAGTAACATAAATACGTAGGTATAGTAGATATTATAAGATAAATTAAAAAGTAAGTTAGAAAAATAGTCCGCAGGAAACGCCTTAGGCGTCGGGAATCAAAGGCCGATTCCCGGCCACCGAAGGCGCGGGCTTGCGGACGGAGAGCAATGGGTAGGTCGCCGTCCGATAAGGACCAGGCCCGGGTCGATGGCGCGTTGTGTTCCACGCGCGCCTCAAAGAGATGTCAGCACAACTGACGGGGTCCGCTAGGGCCGATGCCTGCCAGGGTCACCGGAAAGTCCGAAAGGAATACCGTGGGCCCCGGCAACACAGAGGCAACTGAAGGAACACGGGTGGGATTTAGTCAGTAAGAGTCTGACACGCCCTCCCGCTCCGTTATATAATAATTACCATGATATTAGTTATATGATACAACTTATATTGTGACACTGAATATTTCGTTTAAGGTATAAAAAATTAAGATGCTATGTGATATTATGTAAAATCTTTCGCAAGCACCCACCAATTCCAAAACGGTTCTGTGTGTGTGGTCTACACCGTCTCTCCAGCCATCAGCCGGTGTGCGCACCACTTGATGATGACAGCGTTTGTTTATAAACTCATTTACTGGTGCACAATGCTTCTTTACTTCATCCACGGCGGATGAATTAAATAATACGTAATCTTCAATGCGTTTTCTCAAATCTGAAAATATGTTCCAAAATCTTAAATAATTATGACAGTAGTGTTAATTTTGTTCTTCTTCGTCTTTCATTTGACAATTAAAGATTATAATTTTATTAGGCACATGGGGTGTGATAACGTTCGGACACAGCTATTTTAACCCTGCCTTAAGTCGAGTTCCTGAAAACAGGCGATCTAATCTGCAAACATCTCACCGGTGCTTAAAGTAATGACGTTTAGGCCTTTTAGATTCCCCACCACAACCTTAATTATATGACAAGTGTCAAGTTCTCACAGTACTTATTAGAGTTGCCAAGCAGCATCTTGTCAGACCATTAAATAAGCAAGTTTTAAGTAAGCGTACGTTTAGGAATGTTTGCCTATCTGTTAAAGACACCGCAGCTGCTAGAAGACAACGCATGTATTTGTCAAGTCACATTTATAATTAAAAAAATTGTATTCTCAATATGAATCCTCTTACAATAAGAAAAGCCAAAAGCTAAAACTAAGTCATGACTACTGACTCAACAGTACAGTGAAACAGAATCTATTTTAAATATAGTTATGTATATAGATTAAGTTCAACAAGATCACACATCACCCACGTACACACCCTCTCAATAACCTTTATCCACACACCACACATTAACATACACACTTTTTACACTTCACACTCATACAAAATGTAGAACGACAATCAATCAATTGTTAAAATAATTTATACTTCTCTTTTTTATTACCATGTATTTAATAACTCTTTTAATTATACATTTAATCATTATTGTAATAATTAATGTAAATACTATTTTAACTATAATTTTGTTTGTCTAGCTAGTAAATTCAAATGATGTGATTGCATAAAATCCAGAACCTACCCATTGGGGGAAGACACTGGCCCCGGTAACACAGTTGTTTTTACCTAGCGCAGGAGTCAGGGCTTCACTTTGTGTGTACACATTTTTTGTTAATGCCAATAAATGAATTTATTTATGCGAAGTGAGTTCATTTCAAGATCACTTCGCTTAAGATGGAACTAGTCGCGGGCTCGAACTCAATGGTGGGCATGGCCAAAAACCACGCTGTCTCACCTGGCATCGTGTCCGACAGAGATAGTATCAGCGATGAGCAGTTAGAAGCTGGTCTACATGGACAACGTCTAGTTATCACGCACAGAAACACCGTTCCGAACTATTTTAGTAAAAAGAGCGCGTAAAAAATTACGAAATGTCCTTTGGGAAATGGAGTTTTATGAAAAAACCACTGCATAAATCAATTAGAAATAAAGTTTATTGAAATTTTCGATGATTGTGATGTGTCGGTACGGATTTTGTTTTGGAGATTTCACTCGTCTTTTATTATTTATTTACGCCCAAAGTTGCGTTAAAATTAGCAAGAAAAACGAATCTTTGTTGGCTCATAACTTTTTAATGGCGTATTATTTTACTATTCTGTTTCCGTACAGACAAAATTAACGCTGAGACAAAACGATATCATGTTTAACTTTGAATTTACAATGTCAAACAGTGGAGAAAAACCGCCCCGAAATTTGTATGGAAAAATTATCGACTAGTGCCACCTTTACGCAGCTGCAGTGCCAATCTCTAGCGAACCTTTTCTTCAGGTAGAAAAACAGCTCCCTTCACTTCAGTATTCACGGTATGTTTTTTACTCGACAGTTTGATATCATCATTATCATCATCCTTTCAGCTAAAAAAAATACCACGGTTGGACTTAGGCCTCCCCCAAGCACGGCCACTTCGACTGGTGCTTCTGGCATCAGCCGGGTACATACAAATATTGCTATTCTGATTTCTTATTGAAGCGGTGGCCGTCATAATTATGAAAATCTGTCATATTCACCAGTATTTGACAAGTGATACAGAACTCTGTATTTAGACGGGCGTTATTCAAACCTTTACCCATTATGATTGCTAGGTCGTTAAATTTACAAAAGCAACAATTTAATTTACCTTCCGGAAAGTTCAGCAGTGAAGCAATTTGTTTCACGTTCCCTGTCCAGGCGGCATAGTAGAGAGGTGTTCTGCCCTGCGTGTCAGACCTGGAGCCGTCAGCGCCTGACCTGAGCAGCAGGTATAGGGCGTCGTTGTCGTGCATGGCTGCGATGTGGCAAGCAGTCACGTCGTTCTGACAGCACGTCGCGTTTGGGTTGGCTCCCATTGTCATCAATCTATAACGAACAGTGTTTCATTACTGTCTTTAGCCGGTAAGGGCCTAAATCTTCACAAATTGTTGTGCAGCAATAACCAAAACCCGACTACGGAAAAATAAAAGTGATCTAAAAAGTACGAAACAAGAACATAATTCAGACAGAAATCAAGACATAAGTACAAAAATGGTCAAGGTAAAGCCATCGTCGCATGCCAGTATAATTTTGTAGCTTGATTTCCCTTTATCTGTGTTAGTGCTCGTCTTTAGTGAACTGGCTGGCCTTAGAAGTAGGACTCACCTCCTCATGCATGCGATGTCACCACCAGGAATCGACTCTATAAGTTGTGTGTTCAACATCTCATGCGGGAACACATTATTCGTATCAGAGTGGCTTCCAATATCGCGATCTATAATTAAACAACAGTCTAAACAATGATCATAATAACCTCGTGAAAGCTGAGAAAGATAAACAAATCAAGTATCTTGACTTGGCTCACGAGGTTGTCGACATGTGGGATGTGAACTCAGCGATCATTGTGCCGATAGTCGTATCAGCCAATGGCTTAAATGCCAAGAGCCTCGACCAACACCTAAGGAGGCTCTCGTTGGGCAGCTGGATTAAGGGCTTGATTCAGAAAGCAGTACTCCTGGACACGGCTCGCATTGTCAGGAGGTTCCTCTCTCTGGAGCCCTGACCACCGGTAGCTTGGACCCTGTTCCCGATACCGGTGGGCTACTATTTTTCATATTTTTAAATGTTTTTATAATTTTTATTTTAATATTTAAAAATGTAATTTATATGTTTAAAACCGAATAAAGGAGATCATAATAAAAAAACTTTTTACAAAAAAAATAACAACCGAATTCCAAAAAAGACACTACAAAGTCAAAAATAACTTTAATTTCAGAAGTCGGTGTATTTAGTTTTGGACTTTCGTTTTTGTGCCACCGACTTCCGAAATTAAAGTTAGGTATTTTTGTCTTTGTAGTGTATTTTTTGGAAGTCGGTTGTGCTTTTTTTGTAAAAAGTTTTTATTTTGCTCTTTTTAGTTGTGGTACCTACCCCACACAAATTCGAATACCACTAACCGGAAGTGATCATCATATCGTCCATAAAAACTAAGTGGGAAAATACGTATTATTGAAGCTAACTCAAAAACAATCTTCAGGAACATACCCTTTCAAACAAAAAATCAATTTTCAAAATCGGTCCACAATTAATGGAGAAATCGCGTAACAAACACAAAAAAAAAACACATACAGACGAATTGAGAACCTCCTCCTTTTGGAAGTCGGTTTACAATTTCATTTAAAATGGTCAAACCCTGTGCGACTTCGCTTCCACCCCTCGTACGCCTTCCGGGTCCTGAGACCTCAGGGTCCCGGGTTATTTCAAATCATAAAAAAATTAAACAAGACTTTCTTTGGACATGGTTACAAATATAGGTTACACGTATTACCATTTTTTTTTATTTCACTATCATTGTACTTCTTGATTGGTTTAGGCTCTAGTTTAATTTTTTATTAAATTTTTCTGCCTCATAAATCTTGGTAGTTTGTCTATCAATAGCAAAGGTCTCAATTCAATCTTCAATTCATCATCATCATCATCATCAGCCTATTAATGTTCCCACTGCTGGGACACAGGCCTCCTCTCGGTGAGAGGGAGTGGGCCGTAATCCACCACGCGGGCCCAGTGCGGGTTGGTAGATGTCACATGTCTTCGAATTTTTGGTTCTAAACATGCCGGTTTCCTCACGATGTTTTCCTTCACCGTTTCAATCTTCAATTGCCTTCATATATTTCTCTCACTAGTTGTTCTTTTTCATGTGCCGTGCTATTTTTATTAATTGGGCAATGTAACTGTAAGGAAATATGAAATATCGCTAACTACTGAAATAAAATATCGATTATGAAAAGCAATCATTCATATTATTTAGTTTTAGATGTAAACAAAGTATTTGGAAACTTTACAAATGCCCTTTATACACCTAAAACGGTGACAATATCAAATTCAATGTTATAATAATTGCAGTAAGTTGTTAATATTTTAGGTCACTAGTTAGCGATATTAGTTTCTTTCTATACAGTAATAGTGCCAAATTAATCAAAACAGGTAAATATTTGACAGCTATTACTTTCCTTTTTATTAAAATTTAAAAAGTAGTAGCCCCATCGGTGTCGAGAACCGTATTACCTAGGAGTAGGTAATATTTTTTACGAAGTGTATAGAGTGCCGCGAGTTTCTTGTGGCACTCTAGTGTCACTGCCTCGGCCCGGCTAGGGTGCCGTGAGCGTTGCATTGTCACTGTCACTTGATATTTTATTTTATTTTATTTTATTAAATAGGAACAACAAACAGCTACATTATGCAATATTCCACACAGAAAAACATAAATAATTTAAGTAATAATGTAGCCCACAGCGCTGTTCACAGATTACCATGAATGAATAAAACCTTAAGACACTAGGAGGTGAACTGTTCATGCATGACAGTTACACAAATATTATAAAAACAGAAAAAAAATGTATTTTAAAAACAACAACAAACAATTAATTTGAGTGTTCAAGCGTTTCATACAAAAGGCTACGAAACCTTTTCAAAGAGCATGTAAATATGTCTATGTGTTCGAATGCTTCATTGTAGGTTGCTGCCATTCGCCGAACTGGTGAACGTAGACCAGTGTTAGATCGGCAGGTACCTACTGCAAAGAGTTGTCCTGCACGCACCTGCCGTCTATGGACAGTTCTGGGGACTGCATAGCACAATACATTATTTAAATCTATACAGTCAAAATTGCCATTAACAATGTAGTTATGGAACCACAGCCCTTACAGATTTTGCGTATATAAGCACTTTTGCTCAGCACGATCTGTGTGGTCGCTGAGCTTGCATATTTGACAGATAATGATTGTTTAGTTTAAGTTTTAGTTAGTTAGACTTACTTCGTGACTTACATCCGAATCTGTAGCACGTCTCAATATAGAGTAATTAATTAATTCATTTTTTTATTTTTAAAAAGTCCTTTAAGGCGCTCCCAATCCTGACTGGCGCAGCCGGTAGGATCACTGAGGAAGCTGTCCCGCGTTAAGTGATTTTTCGCGATAAGACTTTTCCCGATTTTCACAACGGTACGCGTGGTGCGGCGAGGTGATCCAACGAACCAAACAAATATCGTCGGTGACGAGGAGTGCTGGGAGGCGAGCTGATGATGGGCGTGGCAGGCTGGTGAGTACGACTTTTCACCTCCTTTATATCCGTGTCCATATCCTTTCGTTAAACTTGGAATTGGAAGTTTTCCATTTTGACTGTTGATGGTTTTCTTAAATAATTAAGTAGTAAGTGTAAAGTAAGAATACTTAACATATAACTGTTTTGTATCATAAGTTTTTATCCCACTTTAAACATTATTACTATAAAAATATTGAGTTCAGAAACACTTAATAACTAGTAGTAATTATTGTAATAAGTTGTATTGGTAGAGTTCATAGAGTTAGTTATTACATAAGTACCAGAATGTCGGAAATAAAACTTATTCCAAATGAATTATACAAAATTCTACCCAGTTTTGATGGTAATAAACGCCATTTGAATTTATTCTTACGCAAATGCGAGTATATTATTGATAAGCTTAAGTCATCGGAATTGCAACAGGAATATTTAATGCATGCTGTGACTAGCCGCTTAACGGGTGAAGCAGCCGCGCTTATCAGCGAGCGTGCAGACATAATATCGTGGGCGGAATTCAAGGAATTGTTAGAGTTACACTTTGGCGATCCGCGAAGTGAAGAATGCTTGGCTATTGAATTAGAATGTTTAAAGATTAAAAATAATGAGAGTCACAGTGATTTTTGTGCACGAATTCAAACAGTAAAATCAGTTTTGTTGTCGAAGGTTAACCAAATTAGTGATCAAAATTTACGAGTAAGTAAGACTACTATTTATAACAACTTAGCCCTGCAGGTATTTTTATATAACTTAACGGAAAACATGGTACGCATTGTGCGTCTGAAAAATCCACGCACATTGGAAGAGGCCTTATCTGTAGTTTTAGAAGAAGTTAACTTCTATGATCAGTATCAGATGCGCGGTAAAATGTTAAATTCAAACCATAATACTAAACCGCAGCCCAGCGGCACAATTGCACCACAACCAATATTTAAATTTGGTTTACCCCCACAACCACTAGGTTTCAGACCGATGCCAATGATGCAACAAAATCAGCCATTTAAATATAATATTGGTGCAACACCTAAATTTAATTTCGGTATTCCACCTAATAGGCCAATTAGCATGCCAGGGCACAACCAAGGTCAATTCGGTATGAGTAAACAAAATTTGGTGCCACCGCAGTTTGGATACCGACCTAATTTTGGTTATAGACCCCCTTTTTATCAACAAAGGATGCCAATGCTTCCGCATCAGTTTGGTAGCAATAACCGTTTTCCGATTCCTCAACAAAACACACAAAACAAACCTCAACCAGACATTACCGATGCTACTATGAGAACTGCTCCGCAAAGAGCACCTCAGCATGGTTTCCCTGTAAACGAATTAGAACTCTACCCATCTTATGATGACTATTTTACTTACCCTGCGGAATACGAATATTGTTATGATTTATCCGAATATTTCCCTAGTGAAGAAAATGAGTTTCCAGTAGACTCAGTATCTGAAAACCCTACTCAAGTTATGGATAGAAACGAACAGATTAAATATAAAGATAATACTACTGAACCAGAAAACGTCAAAAATTTTTACATGCGAGCCTCCAGCACACACCTGAAAGAATAATATTAAATCATAATACTGTAAAATTAAAATTACCACATATTTACATACCGGAAATAGACGGAAAATTCATGATTGACACTGGTAGTACTCGTTCATTTATACACCCTAGAATAGCGACTACCTATTTTCCTAACGACATATCATACGAACCATTTGAAGTAGTAAGTACGCACGCCTCGAGCAAACATAATCAGGTATTGAAAATTCCTTTGTTTCCTGTATTTCAGAGTAAAGATCACCATAAGTTCTACGTATACAATGTCGATTCATTATACGACGGGCTGATAGGAAATGATCTTTTAAAACAGTTAGAAGCCGTAATAGATTTAAAGAAACATGTACTACTAACGAAGTCAGCTAAAATACCTATATGCATAGATACGGATATTAATGTTATACATGTTGTATTACTTCCACCGAGATCAGAAACTAGAGCAAAATTACCAACCAATTTATTAAATGGGGTAGGAATATTAAATTACACAGAATTCGGTGAAGGAGTACGAATGCCTACTGCTCTTGTGAAATGTGTAAATGGTTTTGCAACAACCATCATACAAAACACTCTTGATAAACAAATAGAATTATGTGTCATCAAACCGTTCATAGTATCTAATTTCGAGGAAAACAAATGCCATGTAAATTCCATAGATGACAAAAATATTGAGACTGACCAATTATTACTTGACAATCTAACTAAATTACGACTAGACCATATGAATGATGAAGAACAAGCATCCATACGACAATTATGTGAAGAATATAAGGATATATTCTATTGTGAGCAAATACCTTTAAGCTTCACTAATCAGGTAAAACATTGCATTAGGACAAAAAATGAAGATCCGATTTATACCAAAGCATATAGACAAGCCCCTGCTCAAGCAGCAGAAATTAATAAACAAGTTGAAAAACTTTTGAAAGATAACGTGATCCAAGAATCCTTTTCCCCTTGGTGCTCACCAGTCCATCTCGTCCCCAAAAAACCAGATGCTTCTGGTGAAGTCAAATACAGAATGGTAATCGACTATAGGAGACTTAACGACATTACAGTTGACGACAAATACCCCCTTCCTAACATTACTGACCTTTTTGACAAACTGGGCAAAAGCATCTATTTTACAACCCTCGATTTAGCGAGTGGGTACCACCAAATTGAATTGAATAACGACGATATACCAAAAACTGCATTTAGCACACAAAACGGACATTATGAGTTCTTGAGAATGCCGTTTGGACTTAAAACAGCTCCGGCAACCTTTCAACGAGCCATGGACAACATTATGAGAGGTCTCCAAGGAATACATTGCCTCATTTATTTAGATGACGTCATCATCTACTCTTCTAGCCTTCAAGACCACCTACAGAAACTTAGAGCCGTCTTTGAAAGACTACGACAGACTAACTTAAAAATACAACTAGACAAATCTGAATTTTTACGAAAGGAAGTTTTATACCTAGGTCATACGATAACAAGAGACGGACTAAAACCAAACAATGATAAAATTGTAGCTGTTATAAATTATCCTCTTCCTAGAACAACAACAGAAATAAAAAGTTTCCTTGGGCTGGTCGGATACTATAGAAAATTCATTAAAGATTTCGCTAAAATCACCCATCCCTTAACGTCTTGCCTTAAGAAACGAAACAAAATTATCATAGACCAAAACTACATAGATGCCTTTGAAAAATGCAAAGAAGTACTGACTAATACTCCTCTGCTACAATACCCTGACTCGACTAAACCCTACATTTTGACAACTGACGCCTCTAACGTGGCACTCGGTGCTGTCCTATCTCAAGGACCTATCGGAGCAGACAGACCAGTCGCATATGCTAGTCGAACCCTTAGCGACACTGAAATGCGTTATAGCACAATAGAACGAGAGCTCTTAGCTATTATTTGGGCCGTGAAACACTTTAGACCCTACTTGTACGGACATAAATTCCAAATTTTTACAGATCACAGACCTCTTGCTTGGCTTTATTCCCTGAAAGAACCCAATAGTAAATTGACTCGTTGGCGCCTCCGCCTTCAAGAATATGACTTCACAATTATTTATAAAAATGGCAAACAAAATAGTAATGCAGATGCATTGTCACGCATAAAACTTAACGCTATAGATTCCGAAGATGACACATCAATGAATGTTAATGTAGATGAATCTGAAATACAAAAAGTAATAAAACAATTAAAGGAACTTGAAAAGTTTACAATTAAAGCTGAAATAGAAAATGAATCAGAAATAGTAACCATTTCAGATTCTGACTCTGACGTGACTACACCTGCAGACCTTTTTCAAGATAACTTCCCTATTCGTTCCATAACCAGTAGCAGTAAAACAGATACAGTAGCCTCCAACATAGAACCAGAATCATTAGGGATCCCAATCTTAAGAGAAGCAATCGACACCAAACCGAACCAAATATTAGTGTTTACCTGGTTTCAAAATAAAATACAAGTTCAAAATTTATCTAGAAAGAATCAAAAAGTTTTAGAAGTATTTCTTCCATTAGATAATGAAGAATTAATTAAACAATTTTTAAAAGAATATGTCATACCCAAGCGTAAATATTTTATTTACTTTGAGAATGACATACATAGACGGCTATTTACTAAAGTTATTATAGAAATTTTTAAGAAAGATTCAGTAGAGTTCTTTGAGTGTACAGATAGAGTCATATATATAGAAGATGAAAAAGAACAAAAGTCTGTTATACTAAAACATCACGAAGGAAAAACGTGCCATAGGGGAATTAAAGAAACTGTGGTTAGAATTCGCAGAAACTATTATTGGGAAAACATGCAAGATACGGTAGCAGCAATTATAAATATGTGTGAGCCTTGCAAACTAATGAAATATGATAGAAAGCCCATAAAACCAATGTTACAATTAACACAAACACAGGATGCCCCTTTCCAAGAAATATTCATTGACTTATTTAATATAGAAAGTAAATATTACCTAACACTGGTAGATGCATTCAGCAAATTAGGACAGGCTATTGAAATTTCAAGTAGGCAAACGACAGAAGTAGCACGAGCCTTATTAAAGTATTTTTCAATATACGGTGTTCCCAGGAAAATATCCTGTGACCCTGGCACTGAATTTAACAATGAACTTATGCGCGAACTTTTGTCTATGTATAAAATAGAAATTCACATAACAACGCCAAACAATCCTAACTCCACTGGTATCGTAGAGCGATTTCACTCCACCATAATAGAGATATATAGGCTTGCAAAATATGAACGTAAATGTACGGACGCCGCTTCCGTCATGACCTATTCCATAATGGCATACAATCATACAATACACTCCACTACTGGATTAACCCCTTTTGAAGTAGCATTTGGACACACCGACTCCAATAAAATATTTGATGTAGACTTAGAAAGGGCATATACACAGCAGTTAGTTAAAGATCATGCAAAACGAACAAAATATCTGTATAAGTACCTAGCCGAAAAGATTCTTAACACTAAACAAAAAGCCAGAGAGAAGAAAGGTGGTGAAATTGAGTTAAGCTTACAAGAGGAAGATAATATATTTGTAAAGGACATTAACATTAGGAAAAGTAAAGATAAACCTAGATATCATAAAGCAAAAGTAACAGGAAAAACAAATAGGAACATAGTACCAGTACAGATAGGTAAAAGACAAACTAAAGTGCCTCTAAAGAACGTTAAACGTCCTTCACAGGTTGTGGCTGATCATCGTGATCTTGAAACTGACGGTCAAGACCCAAGGCCTTCAACTTCAAGAGATTAAAAATAACCCAGGCATATTACCTGTTAAACAAGGACAGGCGGTTATAGAGAAAGATAAGTGGACCATAGTTAAGATATTAGATTTTAAGGAGATAGATTATGATTTAGCGTTAAATATTAATAGATATAAAGAATTTAGTAATATAGTCGACATTCATAAGCCCTACGCAGATGAGTTCCAAAATATGAAATTACAGGTAGAATACTTACGCAATTCGACAGTCAGAAAATTCAGGCAGCTTATTCCATCAAAACGTTTCAAACGCGGCCTCATTAATCCTCTTGGCTCAATGATTAAAATACTTACCGGTAATCTAGACCACGAAGACGCGATTAAGTACGATGCTCAAATTTCACAGCTAAAAATTGGTGAAACACACGTAAATAAGAAAATAACCATAATTTCAGAAATGCTTGACTCTATTATTAACAAATCTGCATCTGTACAGGACAATATTCTAATTATGGATGAACGCATGAAACGCATAGAAAGAATAGTAAAAAATATTGGTACTAAAGAAAATAACTCTATTTACTCTGTATATGTCTTAAGTATGTTTGATATGTTTATAAGTAATTTTAGGTCAATTTATATTGTTTTAAATGAGATTGAAACTGCATTATCATTTACAAAAGTGTCTGTTGTACATCAAGCCCTTGTTGAGCCATCTGAACTCTTAGCACTGTTAAGCAATATTTCTGAAACTGAAAGCCTAATATACCCTGTTACAGAGAAAACGTTATTAATGTTAGAAAGAACAATGTCTACTAAAGCTTATGTAAAAGAAAACCAAATAACATTCATTATGGAAATCCCATTAATAGATAAAAATAATTATAATTATTTCAAAATTTATTCACTACCAATTTTCAATGGAAACGTAACTACCACCATTATCCCTAAATATCCGTTCCTTATGGTGAAAGGTCCTACATACTTACCGCTAGCCAACCCATGTGAAGAGATGGCAGCTAACCAGTTCCTGTGCAAGGAAAACGATGTTGTATTGTATCCTGAAAGTACGTGTATAGAACAATTAATGAATTTTGCTTCAAACCTCAGTTTATGTAAACCCCTTGCAGTTAACCTGGAAAATCTAAAAGTACAGCCTATTGACTTCTTCAACTGGATTATTTACACAAGGAATGAGATAATGCTTACCGAAACATGTGCCGGTGATGATATCAGGAAACCGATCAAGGGCACATATTTATTGGAAGTTGACGAAAACTGCAGTGTCTATCTGAAAGACATTAAATTACACAAAATGCAACATTATTCAGGGAAAATACAATATCGAGTAACTCCAATCGCGGTTCTACCCAAATTAAAGGAAACATCTATTAATTGGAACAAAACAGTTAATCTAAACAACTTGGACTTTGACGATTTAAAACACCTATCCTACACATTAAAAAGTGAAATAGTGGAAAGTGATAGTGCAGTGAAAACAAATAGTGTTAGTTTAGCAACTGTATTACTCTATGTAATTTTAGTTATAGTATGTCTTAGTATAGTACTTTGGAGGAAATTGTCCTGTATGCGGAATCATCGGAATCCAAATATTACCGATAATTTCGCACTTGGTGAGGGAGGAGTTATGGAACCACAGCCCTTACAGATTTTGCGTATATAAGCACTTTTGCTCAGCACGATCTGTGTGGTCGCTGAGCTTGCATATTTGACAGATAATGATTGTTTAGTTTAAGTTTTAGTTAGTTAGACTTACTTCGTGACTTACATCCGAATCTGTAGCACGTCTCAATATAGAGTAATTAATTAATTCATTTTTTTATTTTTAAAAAGTCCTTTAAGGCGCTCCCAATCCTGACTATGTTATACAATGTCATTGCTTCTAATTGTTTACGTCTAGAGCTGAGCGTCAAAAGCCTGTATTTACTGAGCAACTGGTTATACTGCAGATAAGTGTTGTGACACCTGTAGTGCATTGCACGAAGAAATCTACGTTGGACACTTCTATCATATCAATGTATTTGCCATAGTACGGGTTCCAAATGGACACGGCATATTCGAGCTGGGATCGGACTAGGGTTTTATACAGGCAGAGGTACGAAGAGGTCCGCTTAAAGTCATGAGTGGATCTCATTATAAATCCATACATCTTATAAGCTTTATTTACAATCTGTTCGATATGCAAATCCAAGCAGAGTTTTGAGTCAAGTAATATGCCAAGATCACGAACCGAGTTTACTTTATTCAATAAAACGTTACATAATGAGTAAGAAAACCTTATGATGTTTTTGTTTTTGGTAAAATTTAGATAGTTGCACTTTGGAATGCTCAGATGGAGCTTACTACTGTAACAATAGTCCGTCAGTCGATCCAAGTCCTCTTGGAGAAGGTAACAATCCTGAATGCTACGAATAGGTCTGTACACTTTGAGGTCATCAGCATATAACAAAAATTTTGAATGATGAAAACAGATACCAATATTATTTATAAAGATAATGAATAAAAGAGGACCGAGAATAGAGCCTTGTGGGACACCAGATGTAACCCGAGTAGCAAGAGAGTGGTATCCGTTAATAACAACCCGTTGACAACGGTTAGTGATATATGAAATGAACCATCGCAACAAGTTACCACGAATACCATTGAAAGCTATTCGGTTCAGCAACAATTCATGATCCACCTTGTCAAAAGCTTTCTGAAAGTCCGTGTACACTGCATCAATCTGTATACGATTGTCAATGTTATCAAATAGGTCACTAGAAAATACCAATAAATTTGTTGTCGTGGATCGCTTTTTCACAAAACCGTGCTGTTGCTGTATAATAGTGTTATGTAGGACAGGGTACACTTCGTTATGTACCAGTCTCTCAAAAAGCTTCGACAAAGTAGATAAAATAGAAATAGGTCGGTACTGCTCAACACTGCGCTTAGATCCACTCTTGTGTACAGGTGTGATATTAGCCTGCTTCCACACCGTTGGCATAACACCTTCTGTGATACATTTGTTGTAGATTATAGCTAGGGGTCTACAAATATAAGCAGCAGTATTTCTCAGAAAAAATGCAGACAGTCCATCAGGCCCTGGTCCCTTAGATGGATCAAGGGATTTCAGTTCAGCCAAAACCGATTCCTCCTTAAAGTGTAGGTCAGAAATAACAATGTCGTTAGAAGAAGACTCTGTGTCCGAAGGTATCTCCCATTGAGGGAGTGCAGACGAAGCAGGCTCATACACGGAAGAAAAGAAATCAGAGAACATGTTACAAATCGATTGAGGGTCGTTGGACACATTGTTTTTATATTGAACTTTTGCCGGTATACCGGGTTTGTCTTTGCGGTTGGAAATGTATATCCAGAAATCCTTAATGTTTTTATGTATACTATCCTCAATCGACTGAATGTATTTAGAGAAGCATTTATTACAATTTTCCTTAAAAAAGGCTCTATGCTGCGAAAATTTTTCATAGTCTGTAATGTTGCCGTATTTCTTCCATTTCACCCATGCCTTTTGTTTTTTATTGAGTGTGCTAATTATTTTTTTAGAAAACCAGACGGGATAACCAGCGGTCTTAGATGCTGATAGTGGTGTGTGCTGTTTAATAATATCATCAATCTTATTGTAAAATGTGCTAAGTGCCTCTTCGGATCCCAAAGAGGCAAGAAGGTCCGTCCAGTCAATATTCTGAATTTTGCGGTTAATGTGCTCGTAATCAGATTTGTAAAAGTTGTATTTTTGTATTGGTCGCTTTTTCATAGGTTGAACATTTACATTTAGACTTATGTCACAGATAAAAGGTGGGTGATACGTGTCGATCGGAAGCAGAGGAAACAACGCAGCCGATACATCACAGGGTTGGTTGGATATAAGTAGGTCAAGAATTTTGCCGTTAGTATTTGCTACTACATTATATTGCAAAGCATCAAGTAATGACATTAAGTTATTTAACTGAACACAAGTCACGGAAGCACCTGTACCCAGTCCGCCGCCGATAAGAGGTCCAGCTGGGCCCAGTGTGATCCAACCTATTTCCGGGAGATTATAGTCGCCTATCATGTAGAAGCAGTCAACATTAGGGTCACCCAGTACCTGCTGTAAGACTTCAAAATGTTCCTCATATACAGAGGTGGCCATTCTGGGAGGTATATAAGCGGCACTAATGACATGCCGCTTGGACGGCAGTGCACTTGGAACTTCTATGAGGATATGTTCAATAAGATTTCGAGATTGTGAATTAGTAATAAACACAGAAATATCAAGTTCAGATGATTTCAGTGTTCGCAGGAACGCAACCAGCACTCCGCCGCCATCAAGTTTTTTAGTGGTAATACGATCACGATCACACCTGTACACAACATAGCGCTGATCAATAAACTCATTATTGCTAATTTCTGGAACTAACCAAGTTTCCGTGAGTACAATTATATCGTGGTTACCGTTCAGGATGTTCATGTAAAGCGTGTGTAATTTTGTACGGATACCTCTACAGTTTTGGTAGTATATGGATAGATGCTTATTACTCAGCATTAGATAATAGGTGTACTATCATAAAAATTACCAGCGATGAAAGTTCAAACAACAGGTATTTGCGCGTGCAATGCTCGACATAAAAAATAACACATAAGTAAAAATAATGTTTCTCAATTATAAAAATAAAAATAACACCAGGCATACAGCAACACTGAACTCTGACGATACAGCAAAAGACACATTTTAGATATAACCCGATAAGAAGGATACTAGCAGGTTTAATAGGTAGCGTAATATGTGGCAGAAATAGTTTCAAACACATAATAACACCCACACTAAGACGATACGTTAACAAGTACAAAGCACACATAGAATCAAGTATATCAAACCTCAAATGTTTGTGACATTTACTATTATCAGAAACAACAATAACAGACAATCGGGCTAGTCCAGATAAACACAGATAATTTGAAACACAGCATCTACACACAACAGAGTAAGTTATCGAAGCAAATACAATACAAATTAATACGTGCAGACACAGCATATAAGCCGAAATAATATGGAAATAAAGAGAAAAATGCAGGTATAAAAACACATTATAATTATAGCTTGTTGGAGTTGGAACCACTAGCAATGTTGGTATTTGGCGGACTGCTTTTAATCTTATGAATATCGTCGGCTGTATGTATTGCAAAAGCAGTATCGCCATCCCGTTCGCGCACGAGAATAGTGGCGTTACGAATCCAGACGTACTTAAACTGGTGCAATGCGGCGACATCTTTAACCTTCCGAAATAAATGTTTTTTCTTGAGTGTCAGATGCTCATTCATGTAAATCGTCACCGGTGCGCATGTGAAACCCAGTTGGTCAGACTTTATGTTTTTGGCCTTGCGAAAGGCAGCGAGTAAGTTGTCCCGCAGGATACGTGACGATAACTTTACAACCACGTTTTTTGGCCTATTTGTTTGCTGGTGAGCATGTGGAACTCTGTGAATCGATATGATATCTCTTTGAGTAACGGGAAAGTTAATAGCAGTACCAATCGACTCCATTATAAGAATTAGGTTTTCACTGCGCGTTTCAGGCATGTTTAAAATTTCCACATTGCACTGTCTTGCTTGCTGTTCGAGATTATCAAGTTTATTTTCGAGTAATCTAATAGAAAGGTTGGATTGCTCAGAACTTTGTCGACTTATTTCATCCACACGTTTCTTAAGTTCAACATGTTCCCCGGAATGGAATTCCACAGAAGTTTGCAAATGTGTCACTTCAAGAGATAATTCAGATACATTCTGTTTCAAAGTACTGTGCTCAGTACGAAGATTGCTCATCTCATCTTTTATTTCACCCAGCGAAGATCTTAATTCGCTATTCAATTTATTTAATCTTGCGTCCATTTCGTCACGCCAGCCGTTTAATGTACTCTTTATATCGTCCTTGAAACTTGCAAGCGTATTATTTATGTCGCTTCTCCATCCTTGCAACGTAATGTGTAGCTCATTTGTAAATGCTTGAAAAGTATCAGCTGTATCCTGAACGGCGGATCCATTAGCTAGGATCGTCGAGGTACTAGAGTTGCACGGAGAGGCAGGACAATGTCCTATGATATCGCACGACATATTCATGCTATCTTCATGTGTAGGAACTAGTGCGGCTCGTACAGGTGTGTGCAAGTTAGACCGCGTACGGCGCGTAACATTATGGCATGACGGGCATATCCAGGCTGCCTTAAATTCACCTGTGAGAGCTTCAAATTGACGAGGCGTTATATTTAGGCATTCAAAATGATAACTGCCTCCGCAGGTTTTACATTTAAGAAGCCGAGCCCCGGCTCCTAAAAGTGTATTACAGCCAGCACAGTTCATGTCGAATATGGTGTTAAATTAGTCGGCGTTTGTTTACAACAAATTGTTTGTCAGACGACACGCAGCGCCACCTACACACGTAAGGCGTCAACAGTTCAATACTCGATCGATGTACCGCTTGTACGTAAATTAGCAGATTAGCAGTATGGAGTTAATGAGTACGCTAATAGGGATTATTGGCAGTTCTAATGATAAGTAACAGATGGCGTTGGTTTGTATGGGTGATGTAGTATGACAATGCGAAATCGAAGTTTTGCAAATCACTGATTAAAGTCACAAAACTTTTAGGAGATAATAATTTTGGAGTTTTTATAAGGCACACACTGATTTCAGTATCTTTATAACGATTTATGGCGCTTGACAGGATCAATAATATTTAATTAACGGCGTAAACAGCACTGTTTATATCACGTTCTCGAACACAGTTCACACATAGGGCATATTATTCGGATATCCGGATATCCGAATTATCCGGATATCCGTTGAAAATATTATCCGAATATAATTTGTTCTACTATCCGGATAAAACGGATAATACGGATAGTTACTCTTGTTCCATTTTCCTTTTGATAATATAACATTTAACGTTGTGTTTTAATAAAATAGGTATTCACAATCGTGAAAATTCATGCTATATCTTCAAAAAATCATCTAATGACACAATTACTATGTAGATTCATCATAGGGAAAATTTAAAAGTGCTTTTGCACAGAGCTCGACTTCAGTTGACGACAGCGATGGTGATGACGTAGCACCCAGTGATTACAAGCAGCAGAAACTGAAATATCATTTACTTTAACAGAGAAAAATAAGCAAAGAGATCGGAAGGACTCTGGTTGACCATCAACAGTGAATGCTTTGACAAGCATGACATTTACTTTAAAGGCATTGGCAGGAATGATGGCTTTGATTAGTAGTGTTGTTCTCTAGATTCATCTCGATATTGTGTCTTGCTTGACGAGATCTCACAGAACCAAAATAGAGTTCCTGCTAAATGCAACATAAAGAAAAGGTTAGGATTTGCTACACTTGAATAAGCTGTTTTGGTAACCAACCCAAAATCAAGTTGATATGGGAAGTAGGAATGTGGAGCAGAGCCTCATCATGATTCTCGTCATTCATGATATGCATTAATTTGTTTCCTGCCTGGACCGTAAAAACCCAATCCGGAAAGTCCTCTTTAGGAATACCCAAAGTTTCACATGTTTGTCCAACGGAAGATAGGACTGCACAATCGCGATAACGAGAACTGAAAGACCCGAAACGCACAGAAGATAGTTCATATTCAGGGAATTGATGAAAGTACATGTCATTCGCGGCTACTAGTTTGTGCTGATCCAACTTATACATCAGATACTTTGACATCAAGCAATTTCAGTGGTGTGACTTTGTCTCATTTATTACCAAGCACTACTTTGTAAGATTTCCAGTCTTCATCTAATGTGCTTTCAATTGTTCTAGCCATCTTAACAAAGATAGCATTTGACCAGCTCACGATCTATTATACCATATTGGTAGACAACCCGTGGATGATGTGCATGTGACGTGCATGTTTGACAAATAAATGATCTTTATCTTTATCTTTTATGATAGCTTTTCTCGTATCTGTCAACTCTGATCGGACAGATTTTGCTTTTAGTACTAACTGAAATACTTTAATATACGATGTTGGAGAGTTTTTGTAATAAAAATGTCGATTGTAAACGAATATAAGTTTGATTTACCTCTTTTACAGTGTTATCCAAAATATCCATATTATCCGGATATATTCGAATAGTTGTCTGGCAGTATCCGAAATATCCGAATAGTAAAATGGGCGGATAATTGCATGCCCTATGAATCACACACAATAAACTTAATTCACTTCAACTCTGGACTTGTTCGAAGACTTGTTTCAACCAATTATGGTGAATAAATACAATAATAACAGCTTTTACTATTTTTATAAATTAAACTTTACAGAGAGCAAAATACGTAGGTCAACACACACACAGCGCCACCTAGCGATATTTAGGTTAGGTTAGGTTAGAACTGTGACCACACAACGCACGAGCCGAGCGAGCGTAGCGAGCGGTGCCGCGGTAGCGGCCGGCGAAGTGCCAGGGTCCGTTTAGGCACAAGAGAATGTAATGTTTTGGGAATGTGGTGTTTTACAGCGATCTAACCTCGACAATCAAACAAAATACCAAGTGACGTGACTTAGTGACAGTGACAATGACAATCCAATGCTTGCGGCACTTTAGCCGGGCCGAGGCGGTGTTACTAGGGTGCCTGTAGTGGCACTTTATCCGATAGGGATAGAGTGCCAATGGTGGCACTCTATACACTGCCTATTTTATACATACATTGCTTATTGCACTAAAGATCAGTCGAACTTACGATCTATCGACGACCCGACGACCGGTCGAACTTAGACCTGTCGACCCCACGACCTAACGAACTTAAGACCTGTCGATTCAACGATTTGTCGACCCTATAACATAATATCGTACACTTCTTTGTCGAACTAATGACATATTACCCATTGATTTTATGTGATGATGTGTCATGTGCCAAATTTCATCCAAATCTGTTCAGCCATTTTAGCGTGAAAGCGTAACAAACAAACAAAGATACTCACTTTCGCATTTGTAATATTATTTAGGATTTGTGGGCGGGAATTTAATGTACTTGTTTACGTTTACGACACTTGTCAGTGTGTGTTAGTCTGTAGGTAAAAAATTCATCGGGAAAGCTTAGGTGATTTGAGCTTGAAGTGAGCTATCATTCTAGACCGATTAGACACTATTGACAGCTCAATGCATCTAAGTTGACGATGAGATTTTACAGAATATATCGGCGAAAACTGAGTCATACGTAACGTAAGATCTTATAGAGCACCTGAAATTCGTCGAGTCTATGTCGTTGAATTCGATTTCTGTGCGGTAAAGCTATCTTCAGTCCCTCTACCAGTGTCTCATTATTATTAAGGTATTTTTTCCTTCTGTTAAATGCGCCACTTACGCAATAAATCACTGCACCTACTAAAAATAATAATTGTTACAAGGAAAACCCGCTTGACTCATAAATGAGGAGTTATTTTTAGAAAAACTCAGTTTTTGCGTTCAAGATGGCGGGTGAACACTTGGGATTTCCATATAAAAGAACAATCTAAAATTGAGAACCATCAATCTATTTCATGATGAAAATACCAGCTGGATGTAAAATCCAGAAAGACAACAAGCGGTGGTCTGATACATAGGTCGGTGGGTGACCGAGACTGTCTCCTTCTGCGAATGTTCTGCTCCCTAAGCATGAGAACGTGAGAGGTCCGATCCCACTCGCAGAGGATGAGCCCTAGGCAACTGGCTCGGTGTCCTGCCTATTTAGGCATGCATATCAATAATTTAATAAAAAATTAAGTTTCAAAAACTGTAACCCGACTACGGGAAAATAAAAGTGATCTAAAAAGTACGAAACAAGAAAATCTTTCAGACAGAAATCAAGATATAGGTACAAAAATGGTCAAGACAAAGCCGTTGTCGCATGCCATTATAATTTTGTTGGTGTTCCTGGCACCCACATGGTATACTGGCATGCGACCACGGCTTTACCTTGACCATTTTTGTACCTATGTCTTGATTTCTGTCTGAAAGATTTTCTTGTTTCGTACTTTTTAGATCACTTTTATTTTCCCGTAGTCGGGTTACAGTTTTTGAAACTTAATTTTTTATTTTATACTTTTCCGTTTTAACACTTGATAAACGGTACGACAATGTCAAAAAGAGTGATCCAATAGGTCAGTAATTAAACTATTTTAAATTCAAATAGCAGTGCATAGTGCCTTGAACGAAACCATTGCCCGATTTTTTTCGACGCCAACACCATTCATCGATCTTTTAATTTTAATTTAAAATATAAATATTTTGTTGTACTTGTTTTTCTTCTGTGGCATTACAAATCATTAAGGCTATGTTTTCCAGGCCTGTAGGCCTTTGAAAGGCTACCTCTGCCTCCCCCAAATGCAGAGCGACGTATTTATTTACGATGCACTGCCTACGATTTCGTGGAAAATCCATGCCACAGCATAAAATATTTGCAGTTGATCAACTGACCTAGCAAAAGCTAATCAACCGAACCTAAGAAAATTTAGGTTCGATTTTTTAAAGTGAAAACTTGTTTAGCGGCGTTGTGCACTTTTTTTGGGATGGGTAAAAAATGTCAAACACATGAACCTGATCGAAAATTCATAAGATGGAGGGAGAGTAGAAATGCACAACGTTAATGTTCAAGTTTTTGTTGACAGCGCACTTTGTTTTATTTTTTTGGATTTTTAGTAATGGAGCTACAGCTTTCGTTTTTGTACTGACAGCAAGCCACATACACTCCTGACATTTTCGTGAGATGGCGTTACTTAGTTTTCACTTCAATCTGCAGTCCCAGCCTGCCCAGTTTTTTTTTTCTTAGGTTTACATTTTACGGGACCTACGGTGTAGTGAACTAAAATGGTTACTTAAAATGTCCTGTGTAGTTATTGGGCGTTTTCTCATTAACAGACACTAACCCGATACCGCCATAATTATTATCGCCCCTAGGATATTGGTGAATATCGATGACCATCGCGACACGGACGCACCACAGTACTAAGAATCGTCAACGTCTCGAAGTCCGCAGTGTGAAAAAGTTTGTTCAAGTGTAAGAATGCCGCTTCTGTCACCGCACTGTGTCTTCACCGGTAGGTGTCGTGCCGATATCGGTGTCGGTCGCTGTTTGCGACGATATAGGTGACAATAACAACACAATGTAAAAGCGTTTGGTAGGCACTAATTTTAAACGTATCCGATTATCTGATCGCAGACATCGTTTCGATGTCGGGTTGGTGTCGTTATCAGCTAATGTGCTGTGTTGTAATAATCAATCAATTCATTTTATTAATGGAAGAAACAAAATGATAACATTTCGATATAGTGTTATGGGATAGTTCGTAGAAGGTACACAGAAGATCATGAATTTTAGGCTACTTCTGTCATCTGTGGTTTTAATAAAAATAAAAATCTATGGTTAGGTGCTAGGTACCTACGCCAGCACATCAAGTTACCTGTCAAATTTCTTTAATAGATTTTCAACTTTATCGCTAAAGAATAAGGTTCAATGTCGATTGGAAAAATTTGACAGATTGGAGTAGGTTGTTGTGCTGGCGTCTGTACATTCGGTCCTAGAAATTTTAAATCATATACTTGTTCAACTTTTTTCTTATTAAAAATCATATCTAAAGTTGATTGTTTTGTTAAAGATTAATAGTGTGGGAGTTAAATTCAATTAATTTTGTTTTGCTGACATTTTATAATAATTGTAGTATCATCTACAAAAAGAATACATTTCTGCAAAGTGGCATCCGGAAGACCGTTTATAACGGTCAGTCGGTCGGTCGGTTTTTTTCTTGTATAAAACAAGAAAAGTAGAGAGTAGAACAAATTATCGGACGCGTCCGCGGACGTTAACTGTCAGTTCCCTACGATCACGTCAATTCACATTCGAACTGACAGTTAACGTTCGTGACTTACCGTCGTAAGTCGTAAGTCGCGGACGTATATTGACGTGATCGTAGGGAACTGACAGACCTGACAGTCTGTCAGTCGTGGACGTCCGCGGACGCGTCCGATAATTTGTTCTACTCTTAAAGGGTCGACAATGTTACCCTGAGGCACACAATTTTTTATTTATTAGTGCGATTGATAAAAAAATTTTTTGAAGTACTCGTATATTCTGCTGGGTTTTTTTACAACTTTGGATATCTCTGTAAGTAGAATGGGCTAAAAATGGTCTTACTGATTCGCTTACACTGTGACCATATTCTTTTGTTTTGGATATTTCTCACCGTCATTCATGAAGATCCGTAAATATTGACAGCTACATATGAAGTACCTACTGCTACAGCTATATTTATCGAATCTATTATTTTAGGCCATCGACATTTTAGAACTACATTTTATCGTGACTTTTTGTATTCAAAACTGAAAGTTGTTTACACAGAGCCAATACGATAAAATCACGGATTCGAGAAAAAAAAATGTGTGTTGCTAGCTCCGCTAATACAATTCATCGTTTTATTATAGCACTTTTTTTTCTAACAGTAATTTTTTTCTAATGTTCATTATTGTTGCCAGAGTGAAAGTTATTTATCTTTATATTAGTATACAACCGATACCGGACACATTGTTTATTGTGTTTGCTAATGTAGGATATGATAGTAGCAAAGACAGTTCGATGGGGAGTGAATATAAAATGTAGTAACATGGATGAATCTGATTAAAATCTTAGAAACGTGTGTTTTATTAAAACTTCTTCATTAATGACGATAAAAACGTTCTATACGACTATAATTTTATCGATAATAATTTTTAATGTGTCAAACACTATTGTAAGATGACAATTAAACGTCATCATATTGCATAGAAATAATCACACTTTTGAAAACAATATTATGAATTAAAACTATAATATAATTACGAAATATTTATTCTGAGCTCAAAATTGATTCTAAAACAGGCAAATTCGGATAAGCCCCCGTTAAAATTTAATTGACTCCGCGTTGGTATCATCTCGCGCCGTATATAGCGAAGTATCACTTTTGCTAGTTTTCAACTATTTAAACATATTTATTAGCTTTGTAAATATGATATTATACATTTTATAATGTCCTTGTCAAGGCCTTTCTTTTGATACCACACTTGTCATAATTATCTCAATTTAATTTTTTTCGAGGTTAGAAATTTATGTGTAAAGTCCACCATATTGAATTTACGGAAAATTTATATAGCCTATGTCACCCGGACCGTTATTGCGAATCTATTGATACCTCATTCATTAAAATCGGTTTAGTAGTTTAGGCGCTACGGTGGAACACACGTAAAAGCAAACATACATACATACATACATACATAGACTGCTAAAATCATAACCCTTCCTTTTGGCTTTGCCGTAGTCGGGTAATTATCAATATAATACGATTTATTTCTCTAAGTATTCTAAGTCTCCTTCCAAAACTAAACATTTAAATAATCAGCCTATTAATGTTCCCACTGCTGAAACACAGCACACGGGCCCAGAGCAAAATGAAAAAAAAACCATGTCTTAACATAACTGAAACTATTAACAAACGAAGTGGCGTCGAAAAATTCCTCCGCATCGCTATCGATCGGTAATGTACCCGAGAGACTGGCGGCATTGCCATGTTGTATGGCAATGCTTAGTCTCTGGCCAAGGTATAAGTCAGCCCTTGGGTCACGGGAAGTGTCAGCGAGTCTTTTGAAGATTTCATTGAACAGATAGATAGATAGAATACTCTTTATTATGCACAGACCAGACCATAAGCACTCGGACCCTACGGCCCTAGGGTTTCCCCAAACGTCTCAAAAATATAGTTATACTTTCGCCGCTTGAGGTTTTCTGCAGCCGCAGCGGCAGCGCTAGCACAGCATGCTGAGCCAGGAAGATGGAATGATGCAAGAGTATCGACACATGTTGCGTCGCACAGTAAAGGCCTGCCCACCTTCCATGGCAATAAAGACATGCCGTCCGGTTTCTTGCCCTCTTCGCGTGCCAACACAGGTATACAGTTCAAATTTCGAAAAGTCGAGTTCAAGGCCCGGAATGAAGTAATTTTTTTAGGAATTGAAGGTCATTTAAAACAGTTTCTACATCGCTTCCATCATCGAGGTACCAAATTTTTTTTTTTTATTTAGCTGTCCGGGTAAACTAAAAATCACTGGCCCGAGGGGGTCACCTTGTTGACAACCAACATCAGATTCTAGAAGGTTGTCCCGAATCAGTAATTTAGAGGGGTGTCTGTAACATTACCAAAGAAAACTATAGATTTGTGGTTATTTTATCAATTGCGTAATCTACATAATTAAAGTATCAATTGTCTCCTAGTTAAATGGCAGTGTGACATCCGGACGAACGGACAGACGGACATGACGAAATTATAAGGGTTCCGTTTATGCCATTTGGCTAAGGAACCCGTACCCGTTTTTTGCGTGTGGACACCTTCACGCGTAGGTACCGCCACTTTTTAATGTAGAATAATAATTGTGTCCGTGCGGATTGAGATGAGAGATTATATTATACCTATTGAATACTTTAGTATTTTGACGCCTTTTGTTTGAGTTAGTTATTTAATTTTTTTCGTAGTGTAACCTACTACCAGTTGCAGTAACGAACTTTAACTTTTAAAGCTGTCATTAAATGCTAATATTCCATTAAATTGTTGCAGAAAGCACAAATTAAGGAAATCATTAGCATTAGTGATCCATTACGTAATGTTTGTCTTTGTGCAACTGGGTGATAGTTACGATAACTTGTATATTACTTTCTTACGTTCAATAAAAAATGTGTTACCTGGATCTCTCGATATGGAATGTGTTGCAGGTTGATCATAATTATTCTCGGTTCTTGACATCTTACCGATTCGTGTGTAATGCACAAGAAACCCGCAAGTACTGATTTGTGTAAGTACTACAAAGTGTTGTTAGGTCTATAATAAACCAATTGAGACCATTTTCCCTATTGTGATTTTTCCTCATCAGTCTTGCTGCAGAGGCTTGTGACTAAGTGATAGCAGCCGTACGGGTCGATCAATCAGGTTAAGCTACGCTTGGTCCGTGGATAAGTGACCATCTTTACATACCAAAACCACTACATGCCTCGGAAAGCACGTTAAGCCGTTGGTCCCTGCTGTCATTTGTAGATCTTTGACAGTTGGTACGGGTCGTCAGAAGCCTGAAAGTCCGGCAACCAGTCTTACCCATGGGTATCGTGTTATCCAGTTACTGGGTTGCAGAAGTCAGATAGGCCGTCGCCCCATGTCAAAGACAGGTATTCAGCTGCATCCGGTTAGAATGGAACCCGAGCCCAACAATTTGACGGCACGGTTGGCGCAGTGGTTAAGCGATTGACTGCTGCGCTGCGTGTCGCGGGTTCGATTCCCGCACGGAACAAATATTTGTATGATCTACAAGTATTTGTTTCGTGTCTGGGTGTTCGTGTGTGAGTTTAAATGTTTGTAAACACGACCAAAATACAGGAGAAATACCTAGTGCGGGGCAACATATAAAATTTAAAAAAAAAGCATAGTTGGGTAAAGGCTCGGTAGATTGACAAGTACTGCTTGGTGCTTGATTAAATGTTATCGCGAAATTAACACTAAGGGCGCTTGTACACGCTAAGAAAAGTCGCCGGGCCTATGCAAGAATTCCATATAAAACACGTCGGGGCTAGGCAGGTTCACGTCACGTCACGTTGGTTTTATATGGATTTCTTGCATAGGCCCACAAATCTCTAAGGGCAAATTTCGGCAATGAAACTGAACGCGATCAGTGGTGAAATTAGCCCTAAATATGTTTAGCAGTAAACGCCTGATTCCATCATTTATCTGACTCACTACTTGCAAATGTGGTGTGTCCATATAGGGTTTACGGCTTCAGTCCTACGTATTTGTCAGCTCAAGTACCCTAATCAGTTCATAACAAAAACAAAAAAAACAACCAACTTCCTATAAGTTTTTTTACAGCCTCTAATAAACAAATGAAATTGTATAAGAATTTATAAAACTCCCGACACAAACATTTCCCCATTTCTCTTTCCTACTCCATCACCAGACCTGTTAATCATCTATCTAGGTATAACTTATTCATTGAGAACATTTCAATGAGCCTAAACACGATACCTGTGCTGTAAGTTGGTAAGGTCGAGTTGAGTATCCTGTAAATTCCAGGTGATGCTGCAGCATCAGTTCAAGGTGCTCTTCTAATATCATTGAAGTAACAGAATACCTTTCAAGTCGATCAGACCTGTGGAAGATGCTCACATTCATTCATCAACTAGAAAAGAGCTGATAATCTTCAAACGGCTAAACCGATTTTGATTAAACATGTCCAAGAACCATCGCTAGAAAACCTGCATTCGAATAAAATAAAACCGCATTCAAATCGGTTCACCCGTTTAATAGCTACGGTGCTAAGACAGAATAGAATAGAATATAGGTATATATTATATTTATTGTAAAACATGCATGAGTATACATCAAATAATATGTGCATGGTCTTAAAATAACAGCTAGATCTGCATGTTTTGCCATAAATGGCGTACAAAACAACATATTTTAGGCTTAGAATAAACCATAAAAAACAATTTGAGTCTACACAACAAACTATGACATTAATAACTCCTAATGCTAATTTAAAATAGAGGGATGCCTGTCGGCTACAAAATTATAATGGCAGGCGACTACGGCTTTACCTTGACCATTTTTGTACCTTGATTGTTGTTGTGTCTTGATTTCTGTCCGAAATATTTTCTTGTTTCATAATTTTTAGAGCGTGATTTTTCAGTAGTCGGGTTTTAGTTTTTAAACTTACTTTTTATAAACAAAAAAACATTTTTTTAAATCGGTCCTCACTTGACGGAGATACCGCGTAACAAACAGACAAAAAAAAAACAGTAGAATTGAGAAACTCCTTCTTTTTGAAGTTCGTTAATAAGTAAAATACAAGTAGTACGGTAGTTGCAGTAGTAACATGGAACTTAAACATATGTAACGTGCGAATTGTGGGTCTTAAGGTCATCGCCCATTATAACAGCACCGCTCCAGCACGGCAGCGGCCCGGCACCGCCTCGAAAAATCTAGTCGTCAACGCGCCGTAAGCCAGGCTACGGCTAGTCGCCAACGCGCCGGAAGCAAGGCAACGGCTAGTCGTCAACACGCCGTAAGCAAGGCGACCGCTAGCCGCCGGCACGCCACCGGCGAGGTAATGGTACCTGCACACAGCGGGCGGAGCGGGGCAGGGCGCGGCGTGGCGTGGCGGCGACGCGACGGGGCGATGGCGTGACGGGAGCGGTCACACTGCGGGCGCGATCACGTCCCGTCCCGCCACGAATTGAGAGAGAAAGAATATAAATAAAGTAAAGAGTTATAAGTTCAAAGTTACTAAGTTAGTTAAAGTAACTTATAATTTACTATAATTTAAAGTTTTAAGCTTTAATACAATCTCTCAATTCTGAATGTAACCGTCACGCCCCGCCGCTTCTGACTTGTAATCACGCCCAGCGGGGCGGCGGCGTGGCGTGACGGTTACCGTCGCGCCGGGCGGGACGGGTCTGTGTGGAGTCGTCCGTAGTATCTAGTACATTACAACTGCTCAGCGTCACGTCGCCGTCTCGTCCCGCCTCGCCCCGCCCGCTGTGTGCAGAGACCTTAACAGTTTATTGTTTATTCACAAGTAAGGCGTCACCGTGCGTCCAGCAAGGAGTCACCGCGCTTACGGCGAGGTGTCACCCCGCGGACGGACAGGCGCCGGCGAGCAGGCGCCTCCCTTGAAGCGCGCTGTCGGCCCGACGGGTGACGGCTCGCGGGCCGCTCGCTGCCGGTGAGCCGTCCACTATTTTGTTTAGCCATCGTAAAATAGACTTTAATACATTTGACTTAAAGTCCTAACTTGATTGACAAGTTATTTGCCGTGTCGGAGGCGTGCTGCTATAATGAGCGATGACCTTTATAGATATAGGTACACCTGTGCCTAATCCTTCGAGGAATACAGTTGTTATGTTGTGTTATGATGTGTTTGTTGTTATTTATAAATTAGAGCAACTATCTGTCAAAAATTTACCTATAATTAATATTTTATTTCATAATTTTTAATAACTGTCAATAATTTACCTGTAATTTATATTTTGATTATTTTAGCATTACTACTGTATGGAAATAAGAAATGTGGCTAACTAGCGAACTAGAATATTAATAATAAATTTCAATTATAACATTGAAATTGATATTGTATCTAATTGTACTAAACTTTGTACTAAAAATAAAAAACTAATTATATGTGGGGATTTCAATATAGATATTTTAAAACATAATAGACATACTTTGGAATTTAAATACTTTCTCTTAAGCTACAATCTAAAGTTACACATTAACGAAGCAACTCGACTTGCTAGCAATGCTTGTCTTGATAATTTTGCTCACAATTTTAAACAAGGTTGTCAATACAAGGTAAAGGATTTTGGATTGTCAGATCATACTGCACAAATAATAAATGTGCAAACAAACAAAACTTGCTTGATAAAATCTTGGCACACTATGCAAAGAGACACTTCTAAGGAAAATCTTGAAACTTTTAGAAATCATCTCGAAAGTCTATCATTTTGTGACGTGTACAATACAGAAGATCCTGATGAATCGTATAATAACTTCATGGATATTTTTCAATTATTACACCATTTATGTTTTCCTTTAAAAAAAGTCACAATAAAATCTGAAAAAAAGATTTCTTGGATATCTAGAGGCATACGTATTTGTAGCAAAAAACAACGACATTTACTTTGGCAACAGCGATTGAAACCATCAAAAGAAAATAAAAGATTATACTTTGATTATTCGCGTAAATTTAAAAAAATTGTTAAATTGACTCAGAAATCGCAGAATAATTACTTAATTAATCAATCTAAAAATAAACCTAAAACAGCCTGGCAAATAATAAATAACAGTATAAGTGAACCTATCTCTCAAATAAAATATAATAATTCAGTATTAACTGATCCTTATGACTTAGCTGAATCTTTTAATAATTTTTTCGTAGATCAAGTCACTGCGGTATCACAACGTGAGTTTAATAATGTTATAAAGGAAAATCCATACTCCATTTTTTTAACCCCAGTAATTCCTCAAGATATCATACGCATAATTAAATCCTTGAAAGACAAAAAAAGCTTTGGCTATGACGGTGTTTCTACAAAGGTCATAAAATATGTCGGAAATTACATAGCTGCCCCTCTAATAGACCAATTTCCTTACTATCGATTTTTTCCAAAATAATAGAAAAAGTAATTTACAATTCAATATACGCCTTCTTGACAAAATTCAATATTTTATGTAATGAGCAGAAGGGTTTTAGAAAAAATAATAATATTAATATGGCTATTTTCGATTTTTTGAATATCGTAATGCCAAATGTTGATAAAAAAACACCTGTATGTGCCTTATTCACTGATTTATCAAAAGCATTTGACTATGTAGATCATGACATACTTTAAAAAAAAATTGAAACATACGGTATAAGAGGAAATGTGCTTAATCTAATTAAAACCTACCTAAAAAAAGGTCGCAAACAATTTACAGAAATTTCTAGAGTCTGTGTAAAAACAAAAAAAGAAGTAAAGTATGCTTCTTCTAGAAGAAATATCAAATTTGGTGTCCCACAGTGCAGCATAATTGGCCCCTTACTATTTTTACTGTATGTAAATGATTTGCCAAGCCAAATGCCAAATCCAATGGTCCTTTTTGCCGATGACAGCACTTTAATAATTAAATGTAATAATAAAGATTCATATGAGGCTAATGTCAATAGTACGCTTGAAAAATTTATAAACTGGCTTAGGAAAAATAACTTAATTTTAAATTTAGAGAAAACAAAAGTTATGCATTTCTATCAAAGAATATTAGACACAAGTCTGGATATAAATTATAATGGACAAACAATAGATAAGGTCAATGATGCAAAATTCCTAGGAATTTCAATTGATAGCCGTCTGACATGGAAAACTCAAGCAGATGACATATGCAAAAAAAACTAAGTTCAGCTGCTTATGCTTTATATCTCAGAGTAATAACTAAAGCATAGAGGGAGTCTATAGATTAGAAAAATGGACGCACCGAAATTGTCAAAACGGTCACAGTTGATCTCTTTTTATACGACCAATTTAAAAAGCACAATAGTTGCCTAGTAAACGGTTAACCGTACAAGTATTTTGATCTAGCCGTATATTACGTCGTGAATGTCAGTACGTGTGCTGGTTGAGGTGCTGGTCATTTTTTATTAAAAATCAATAGATTTTTGAATATTTTTGTAAAAACGAAAGGTGCAAAGGACTTATCAATAGTCTGTTAACATGGCTTGTTTTGTGATAACGTGTAAATCACATTCGTCACGGAAAAAAAACAATGAATTTGTAAGCTTTCATCGGTAAGTGTTTTTTTTACATTTTTCGTATAAAATCACCCAAAATATTTGGATGTGATCACTGATAACATACATATTAGATTGATAATGATACCTTCAAACTATCTTTATTACAAATTATGTTGTGATCGCGAATTTATTTTCAAAAAATAAATTCGTTAAATTGTGAGGTTATGTTAAGCTAGTAATGTAGGTAATGTAGATACTTTTTATCGATACGATAATTACATGCTAATAAATTGGAGAAGATATCGTTTTCTTTACGAGCCATTGCAAATTATACGAATTGATCACAATTCTCCTACAACAAATCATGCTGAAAGTCAAGTTCGGTATCTTTACAAGCTGTCCATTTAACATTGTGTCAACTTCAAACTGTAGCTGAAAATCAGACAGTAGGTTCTAAAATATATTATTTGTATTGCACTATCGGAGAAAAAATCAAAAGTATATACTTTTTCAGGGTTCTTCAGATGCTATGGAAATAGATGAAAATTAAATGCCAATTTCGATGTCATTCATGAAGAATGAAGAATCGCTGTTGGAAACAAATGAACATGAGTACATTTATGATCCGTGTGCTCTTTCAGAATACGCCAGAGATATTATAAATTATATAGCATAAATTATATATAGATATGATATTATAAATAATTTATCCACAATCTGTATAATACAAATAAATAAAATTGTAGTGTCTAAATAACAGCTTTTTACTAAATGCATATGAAAGTATATGATCCATACAACAAAAATACATTTATACATACATACAAATAAATAAAATTGAAGTGTCTGTTTATAATGTCAAAATAACAGCTTTTTACTAAATGCTTAAGAAAGTATATAGTTACGATCCATTACAAAAAAAAACACTTTTTTTTTGTCTATCTGTCTGTCTGTCTGTTTGTCCGGAACAAACAGACAGACAGATAGACAAAAAAAAAGTGTTTTTGTTGTAATAGATCGTGAAAGTATAGATGATCCATACTACGAAATTAAATTTTTCGTCCCTCGGGGTCTGTCTGTCTGTTTGTTCCGGCTAATCTCAGAAACGGCTGTACCGATTTTGACGGGACTTCCACTGGAAGATAGCTTATGACATAAGGAATAAAATAGGCTACATTTGTTTTAGAAACAAACTTAGGGTTTCGCGCAAAAAACTAATACCCATGAAATCTTTTGATAAACCTCGTACTGTTCCCTAAGTTGAGAATACATAATCCAATAAAAAAATGATCTCGATCCGATTACGAGTTTCGGAGAAATGTGTGGACAAAGGAGGATGGCGATGGCGGTCGGCGGGTGGTCGACCCAGACCCGTAGACAGCTCGACGCGGCCACGCGGGTTATGTACACGGCGCGGAGCTCGTCGGATACACCGGAAGTTAGTTTGCCGGTTCTCGATGTGAGTAACCTGGGTGGTTAGCCGCAAATTTGGAGATATTGGTAAGCTGGAACTTTGAACCCCAATATGGGGATTTAACACTGAGTTAAGGAGTAGGATTCATGACTATATACGTAGTCAATTATAAAATAAGGAAACCGTTGCAAACTGAGACAACCGCGGCTGTAGGGGAGGTCTCACTAGTCACGGGCAAGTGTAGTGGAGCTGAGAATGAGCGACGACGGGAGCGTAAACCTCCCTAGCCAGCATGTGACGGTGTGTCGAGCCGGCGCGCACAGATTAACGGCCGGGCATGCCAGGACGGTGACGGGGGAGAGGGAACAGATAATCGCTAACCCAAATGGGTTCTTTTGCGACCCAAGGTCACGCATTGCGTTGAGTAGGAGCATTGGCAATTTGCTTTTATTAATTAAAGTAACGTTTGTTTAATAAAACCAAATTGCCAATGCTTAAAAGAAGCCTAGAATTAAAGCTCTAACAAATATTTAATGCATTCCACTATATACCTTACAAAACGGCACGTTACAATGTTACATCATCCATGGAATATACGACATGTACATCCAATACATTATATAAATTATCTGTCAAAAATAAATTAATATCGATACCTCTGCACCTCTCTGCACATCACTACCGAGACCAAAAAAGTGGACAGTGGTGGTCCTTATAACTATATACCTGTCCTTTTTTTTCACACGGAATGTGTCATAAGTATAAAGAGTATGACTAGACTGAGAAATTTCACCCTCCCTCTATGCTTTAGTTATTACTCTGAGCTTTATATATATAGTTTATCGAAAAAAGTTAACTTTCAGACAGTATTAATAGCATACCATAGTCTAGTTGTTTCTGTATTGAGGTTTGGTATAATTTTCTGGGGCAACTGTAGCGAGAGAGAAAATATTTTTAAGGCGCAAAAACGCTGTATTAGGTCTATTTTTAATATGAAAGTGACCGACAGCTGCATACCTCTTTTGAAAAAATATAACCTATTGACTTTTACATGCCTATGTATACTAGAAATAGCCATTTTTGTTAAAACAAATGATCACTTATTCCCGACTTTTAAAAATACTAGAACCAGGACTACAAGTTTAAGAACTCAATACGAAGACAAGTTATGCATAGGTGGATATAAAACTGCATTATTGAGAAAGAGTGTTATGTGCATGGCTCCTCTTATTTATAATCATGTACCAAGAATGATTAAAGAGCAACCTTTAAGCAAATTTAAAAAGCACCTTAAAAAATTACTTATCCAAAAATGCTATTATTCTGTATCGGATTTTTTAAATGACAAGACTCTTTACTTTGCAATGTTCATAATATATTAAGTAAGTAATTAAATGGCTTTAAGTTAATAGAATAATTTGTAGTATCCTAAGTACTTATTAAGAATTTTTGCATGCCATGAGGCAGAATGTATAAGGATTCAGAAATTTTGTAACACCTAATTGTAATTACCTACATTCTATGCAAATAAATAAATCTATCTATAAATCTATCTATCTAACATTGAAATTTATATTGTATCCGTTTTAGGTGCAAAAAACGCATTTGAAAAGTTTCTAAATACTTTTTTTACATCTAGAACTCAATATTCGGGGTTACGATATTAATTATTGCATTTCATAATCAATGTTCCAATTCGCTAGTTAGCCACATTTCTTATTTTCATACTATATTACCTATAATATTGCCAAATTGATCAAAACAGCGAAATATTTGACATCTATTTGTGACGTTACCCACTTACATAAACGCTCTTAAAAAAAACTTTTATTACGCAATTGATAGTTTTAATTAGAAAAAGACAGGCTTGTGTTAATCATTCTGGCTCGGAGTGGTTTTTCTTTTGACCATTTATTCATAATATTCTATTGAACCTACCGATAAAAAAATACAAGTCATGCTATAATATCTAGCATGACTTGTATTTTTGTACTTCCAAACGCGGCTCTGTAGCATTTGCTACACCTAGTACTCGGCTAATCCGGCCCTCATTCGAAATATTGATGATCCACCGCCTGATCCCGCGCCTGGTTGCACTGTGTTGTTGTATCTATAAAGGTTTTGATAATTTCTATATCACTACGTATTTTATTCATGTCTTCAACTAGTTTTTTCAACGCGTTATCTGGGTCCTCTGACTTAGATGGCTCGCCACCATCTTTTTTGACAATCACTTTATGTATTTCATCTAGTTTCATATGGCACAGCATCGTGCCTTGCTCTTCATCCGATTGCCTTTTCTGTAACTGAGCCTTTTCAAAAATGGCTTCTTTTAAATGAGCCGGCAAAATGTGACCGTTACTGCGCGTAGATTCACGTGGTCTTAAAATGATACGATTATCCCATCTTATGTTCCCAAACCATCGTTCATATAAAATCGTGGGGAATATTTTTTTTATGAAATTATTACAACCGATGTCTTCAAATGATGTTATGAATTGCAGCTGTTTTTCCAATCTGTTTATATTACCTATAATTTCTAAACTATTGACATCACTAACGGCAACACCGACTAAGAGATTCATTAGAATTATTGAAACAAGTATTAGAAACGACACAAATATTAAACGTATCATAATAAGAGACGCTGATGCATGCTCAACGCTCTGCTCACTAATTATCTCATTATAACCAAACTCAGATGTCATCATGACCATTGTCGTCAGGAAAGAAGACCAAGGACCCTCAAATGGTGGTTGTGCGTGGAACTGTATCATAAAGCTTATGGAGAATCCAAATATGAGGAAGCCGAATGATACAAGAATCTGAAAGGAAAAAAAGAAATGAATAATTACAAAAAATAAAACACGTACTAATATTGCATTTGTATGTAAATGCGTGTGAATTTGAAACAAGTTTATACAAAATAAGCTCACCTTAAATACTTTGTTCGCCACTTTTCCATACATCAGAACATAATACCCATAGCCCGGGAGTCTGGAGAGCAGGAACATCATTCTGACCCAGGAGAGAAGCAGTGTGGCTGAGCTGAAGAGCCGCACCCATTCTGGAATGGGTTTTGAATCCCAGGACACAAGCTGAGGCAAGATAACCGCAAGCGTCGTAGACAACCATTTCACTAACGTCTCTAAACATAGAAGGTACCTCTTGCTTTTCATATTAATGATGATGATCTCCTGGTGACAAAAAATGAGTTTATACCTGTTAATATTAATATGTTATCCGACAATTACCAATATAAAGAATTGATATATTGATCACTTTACCTGTATTGTAAGTAAGCAGGCTGTTGAATAAATTATGTAAATCCAAACACTACTACGAAATATATTTGGCACATGTTCTATTTTTCTGTCTTTAAACCAGAACAAGGACAGGGCAAAAACGTTGAGAGACAACACAAAGCACACGTGTAATGCCAAAGTAACATAGAAAAATGATAATAATGATCTCCATTTTAGGTACAAAAAGCTTTGCACCAAGGGATGAAGCAGTAGCCTGTCCTGGCCATATCTATTTCCGGTATTATTCAGAGCTTTAATTACTCCCATGTGTATCATGCCAGGTTTAGGGAATAAAACTCTATAGTCAACTTCACAGTTAGATTCCTGACCTTTGCTAGTTATATAAGAGTCGAATATTTCCTGCATGAATTCAGTTGGTTTAGATACGTTATTCATCAAGAGCTCGATGGGAACCAACTTTCTTTGTTTCGCGAAGTAGTAACTTTCATTAACATTTTCGCCACCAGATAGGTCAGCTCCGTTGCGGAGTAGTAATTCAATCACTTTTTTGTTTCCATGACTACAAGCTTCATGTAATGGTGTTCGACCCGCGACAACAACGTGAACAGTTTCACTGTCATGTTTTATAATCATTTCTGCTATTTCATCTTGGTTTTCAATTGCGGCTATATGCAAAAGTGACGTTCTTGCTATGTTAATGCATTTCATATTGTAGCAATCCAACGTATTTACATCAGCACCTTTGGAGATAAGCAATCTTGCACAATCGGGTCGGTTATATACCAGAGCATATAATAACGGTGGCCCAAAGCAGTCAGATGTGTTGATTAGTTGTGTTGTATTGATTTTCTTGTATGAGTAATTAAGTAAATATTCTAGTATATCCTTGCTGCCTAGTTTGACAGCTAAATGTAATACGTTCGTTTCACGTGAACGTCTTATCCATTCGCTAGTATTAACTAAGTCCGACGAGTTGTCCTTTTGAAGTATTTTTTTGAGTCTTAATTGTGTTGCAATATAGTCTATTAAAGATTCTCTACTGGCCTGTAAGTCATTCCAATTTAAAAAAAAACCTTCTTGTTTTAGTCAAGATTTAAATATAAACTGTATGTAAAGCTGAATAGTTGAATTTGGATTCATAATTTTGAACTAGGATTTTATAAGCGTAAGATACTGATGTCATGCATAATTTAATCTTCAATGATATACCTTCATGTTGGTAGCTCCTGCTCTGAGAGCTATACGGACTCCTTCCATCCACTCTGCATTGACTGCAGCACAGAGCACGGTGGAGCCCGTTTCATCTTTCGCTTCAACAGTAGCTAAGTGCTGAATTGCATTGCTGCGCTTATGATTTGCTAACAACTAACAAATATTTTTAATATTAGTTCAGAACTTAATCTTTCTTAAAGTCATCAGATCAATTAACCGAAAAAATGGTTAGGGCAGGACGGATGAATGAGACATTTCTTAGATCGGAATTGGCTCCATTTCCACGTGTTACCAAAGTAAACACAGCACTGTAAGGTTATCTACTAAAGGGAACCTTAAATCATGCAAGCTGGTAGAAAAATGATTAGATTCGATCATTCAAGTGAATTTAGAGTCAGTTGCAAAAATTTCCAAAACAAAATACAGAAAAATTACAAAAGGAGTGAAAACAAAGTTTCTAATAAGAAGATAAAATTCAGTTAATATTCTTATTTAAAGGAAATGTCATATCTAAACGGGTCTAAGCAGGCAGGCGTCTCCATGACACCATTGTTTGTAAAATATATAAAAAACTAAGCATTTTCTCTTACCACTGAAGGACGAAGGCGTTTCCTGTACCTAATGAATTTGCGTAAAAAATGTCATAAGGCTCTTAAGATTACCCAAGAAAGATCAAAATAGTACCATACTGTCATAAGTCTCTTAGATATTATGCTCAATTTTAGAACAGCATACTAGTGCTTCCGTAACAGTGCGTCCTTAAACTTCCAGGATACCTGCAACAGTCCTTTGTTCCGTTTCTTTACGCAAACATGCATGGCAGTGAGCCCCTGGCTGTTCCAGGCAGTGGCAGACGCACCACCCTGCAGCATCTGTTCCACGGCCGCCTCACTGTCGAGCTCAACCGCTGTGTGCAACGGAGTGTCAGTCTTTTCTTCCCAGGTACTCAGGAACTTGCCACCGGCTTTTAATAGTGTGTCTACTGTTTCCACAAAACTGAAAATAAATGATAGACTTTTTTCTTAGTCCAGTTTTTTGTTATTTGGCATAATCACCTTTTGTTAAGTGACTTACTTGTTGATATCAATATTGTGCCCGTTGTAATGCGCACAGCCAGCAACGTCTAATGGAGTCTTACAAAGCAGGTCTTGCGCGATCGCGTCAGCGCCGGCGGCGAGTAACAACTGCACACAATGGTGGTGCGCGCGGGCGCTGGCTGCGTGCAGTGCTGTCCATCCTGGCTTGAACGGCGGCAACTGAATGCGCGGAGAATATATAAATGAAACGACAAATTAACCGCTCCAATCGGTAGGTACACACAGTTTTGTCCGATTTTATTATGAAAAAAAATGTAAAGAATGTTGATGAGTTTAGAAATATTTTGTTCTGAAGAATGTTGGTGAGCTTAGAGAAGTTTGTTCCATTCTGAAGGTTGTCAACGTTATCAAATATGTATTTCGCTGTTTTGATTAATTAATCATCAGTATTACTAAATTAAATTATGATTATATCGCTCCGCCCGCGGTTCACCCTAAAAGTAGCCTAAGTTACTCCTTATAACATCAGCTATCTGCTAGTTAAAGTCCCGTTAAAACGGTTACAGCCGTTTCGGAGATTAACCGGAACAAACAGACAGACGAAAATTTAAAAAATTGTTTTTTTGTATAAGTACCGTATATACTTTCATAAAGTTATTTTGACATTACAAACAGGCATTTCAATTTTATTTGTTTGTCTATAGCAGCTATACTCTAAGTGTGTTCCGCGGAACCCTAGGGTTCCGTGATACCTCTCTCGGGGTTCCGTAAGAATTTAGAAAAAAAAATCAAAACACCTCTCTCTGGTCGCTCCGCGGCTGACAAAACGCTATGAACGTTATTTATTTATTTATTTGTATTTGTAGAAACATGTGTTACAATAGCTGGTACAATATCTCATAAGTTTGGTAACAACAATTTTATACTTGTACAACCCGTTCGCTCTAAGTTTGCCGTTCTGTGGAATGCGCGTACCCTCCCCCACGTGACAACAAAACTTATAATGTGTCATAGCTTTACCCAAATATTACAATTTTTATTGTTACAATTAAATAAAAAATATTTTTATATTATGTTTTGCTGACGCTACTTTTCGAACGTCATACCTATCGCCAGCGGCAAACTTAAAACGAGCGGGTAGTATACTTGTGAGCGCGTAGTCTCTTTGATAAAAGCCGCCTCTGAATTAGACGCTATAGTTGTCAACAAGCGACTTTCGACTCTAACTTCAAAGGATAAAGTCGATATTGTTTACAACGCAATTTTTAAATTTCTGTTTTTATTTTTGCTTTTTGTTTATCAAAGGTGCCGACTCGAGTATTTTCGAGAATATTTGAGATCGAGTCTAGGACTAAGTATAAAAGCGTCGCCCGTCGTCAGTTGACGATTAGCGTTCGGAGCGATAAGTTACTGCCTACTTACAAGCTCGCTAGCGAGAAACTAGTGATCATTGTTTTACTGCCTGCTGTATTCTGTTGTCTCAGTTTTGTACATTTCTTCACCGTAGGTACTAAATTTAGTCTCTTATACGCAGTAACGATTGTGGATTATTTAAACCCCACTATCCTGACGTGTAACATTATAAATAAAGAAGAATGGAACGTTGGCTTAAAGGTGTTAAACGTGTTGCAACAACATCTTCTAATGACGCTGAATGTTCAAAAGCAGTGCGCGCGGAGAATATAGCAATCACCGATTCAGAAGATGATGCCACGACGTCAAGCTCGACGGTTTCAAAGACGAAAAGAAGGAAGTATGATGAATCTTATATCAGTTTCGGATTTGTTGATTCCAACGGCTCACCTCTCTGCATGCTCTGTAGTAAACTGCTTCCTAATAGTTCCATGGCACCTGCCAAATTGCGCCGACATTTAGAAACTGTACACCCCGAGTCTAAAGACAAGAATAAAGAATTTTTTGTTCGCAAAAAAGATCAGTTATTAGAAAGTCAAAAAAATATGATGCATGTAACACAAACTATCAACGAAAAGGCCACGGAGGCATCATATTTAGTTAGCTATCGCATTGCACAAGCAGGTGAAGCGCATACTATCGCTGAGAAATTAATAAAACCATGTGTATTAGACATAACAAAATGTATGCTCGATGAAAAATCTGCAAAGCATCTTTCTACTGTTCTGCTATCAAACGATACTGTTTCACGACGAATCCATGATCTGGCAAGCTACGTCAAACAAGAACTAGTTACACGTCTACAAAATACACGATTCGCCTTGCAAATGGACGAGTCGACTGATGTCGCTGGTTTGGCTATCCTGCTGGTTATTGTGAGATATCCATATAAAAGTTCTTTTGAAGAAGACATGCTTATGTGTTCATCGCTGCTTACAAACACTACCGGGGAAGAAATTTTTAATAAAATAAATATATTTTTTGAAGAAAATAATCTCAGTTGGAACAATTGCATTGACATTTGTACAGATGGGGCCAAGGCGATGACAGGTAAAACAGCAGGAGCAGTGTCACAAATTAAAAATAAAGCGCGTAATTGTAGTTCCAGTCATTGTATTCTGCATAGACAAGCAGTTGCGATGAAGCAAATGCCGTCAAATCTAAAATTAGTTATGGATGAAGCGGTAAAAATAATTAATTTTATCAAATCACGACCACTACAATCCCGATTGTTCTCATTATTGTGTGAAGATTATGGCAGCAAACATAAAACACTGCTGCTCCATACAGAAGTGCGATGGCTGTCTCGGGGTAAAACTTTAAGGGCCTACCTCGAAAATAAATAGAAGTTTCACGGGTGTGGCTTATTTCCCCCGCACGCGGGGAGTGGCGGTTCCATCTTTAATGGTCAGTCAGTCAGTCACCACGTCCCGTCACCGCAACAAACCCCGGCCACGGTAATATTATAACAGTATTGTAACTCGGTCGTATCTTAGAAATAAATGCCTACAGCCGCGCAGTACGTAAACATGCGATAGGGCTGCCCGCCTATAGCATTTCCAGCGTTTGTATGATAAAACTTGGTTGTTCCGATTGTCTTTTATGGCGGATATCTTTCAAAAACTTAACGAATTGAATTTATCGTTGCAAGGTAAACAGACAACAGTGTTTCAGGCCTATAATAAAATAACTGCTTTTAAAAGAAAATTAGATTTTTGGATCATTTGCATTGGTAAGAAAGAAATAGAAAGCTTTACGTTACTCAGTGAGTTTGTTAGCAAAAACGACTCAACTCTGGTAATGTTTGAAGATGATGTGTTAATTGGTCCAATATCTCAGTTCGATGCGCGCATCTTTTGAAAAGTATTTTCCCGAAGAACACAATACAAAAATTAAAGTGAATTCATGGATTCATAATCCATTTCTACCCAACTTGGAAAAGCCTGAAAACATGTCAAACGAGATATATGAATCTCTTTTAGAAATGTCATCAGACACAAGTATGGAGTCACTGTTCAAAACGACGCCTCTCAATGATTTTTGGTGCAGAATCCAAGATGAATATGCAATGCTTGGCCAAATGGCTCTGCATATTCTGCTCCCGTTCCCAACTACATATTTGTGCGAAACAGGATTATCTACCTACGCAGCCACGAAAACAAAATATCGCAATAGACTGGACGCCGAAGCTGATATGAGACTCCAACTTTCTTCCATCAAACCTGATATCAACCAATTGATGAAAAATAAAAAACAGTTTCATACCTCCCACTAGTTAGATTTTTTCTTTTTTAATGTTTTCTATTGTTGTCCTTGCCAAGTGGTGAAGTAAATAATAATTAGTAACTGTTACATTGTACTTTTATTATGCTGATTAATAAAAAATACACTTATAAAAACAATTGTTTTATTGTAGGGTTCCATCAAGTATTTTGCTTCCCAAAAGGGTTCCGTCATTTAAAAAGTTTGAGAACCACTGGTCTATAGTATAGATGCATTGCTATAACTTGTATTTATATCGTGACACTGAATATTTCGTTTTAGGTAGGTATTTAAATTGAAGTTGCTTTGTGATGAGTAAAATCGTTTGCAAACACCCACCAGTTCCATAACGTTCCTGTGTGTGTGGTCTACACCGTCTCTCCAGCCAACAGCAAGTGTAAGTACTTCTTTAGGATGACAGTGTTTGTTTATAAATACATTTACTGGGGCACAATGGTTTTTTACTTCATCCGCGGTGGATGAAATAAATAATACGTAATCTTCGACGCGTTTTCTCAAATCTGAAAATATGTTCGAAAATTATAAATTATGACAGTAGTAGTTACTTTTGTTCTTCGTCTTTCATTTGGCAATAAAAGATGGCAGTGTATAGAGTGCTGTTAGCGGCACTATATCCCTATCAGCTAAAGTGCAACTACCGGCACTTTATTAACACCGCTTCGGCCCGGCTAAAGCGCCGTAAGCATTGCATTGTCATTGTCACTGTCACTAAGTCACGTCACTTGTTATTTTGTTTGATTGTTGAGGTTAGATCGTTGTAAAAGACCACATTCCCAAAACATAACACTGTGCCCATGGTATAAGAAAACAAGGTATGGCATTCCGTAGAATTTGTAAGAATGTAGTTTTACATAGTATGGTGTTAATAATATTTTTTTTTAGAGTAGTAGTAACTCCCCAACCATCTTTATTACCTGTGCGAATCCGATAAAACAATGAGGTTTTAATTAACAATTACGTTGGTAAAAGTTTAAATTTATTTGTTTTCGTTTGATTAAACAAACGAAACGACAGTTTAAATGCTTTGTTATCCGCTTGACTGTCACTCATCATCATCATCATCATATCAGTCGAAAGACGTCCACTGCTGGACATAGGCCTCCCCCAAACACCGCCACTTCGACGAATTTTGTGCTTCCCGCATCCAGCGGATTCCTGCGGCCTTGACTGTCACTAATGAGACACAATAAAATTTTAATTGTTATCGAGCTGCATCAGTCTTTCGGACAGTTGAGCATCTACATTTTTAACAAAATGGCGACTTAAAATCTTTCCTTATTTCGTGTTTTGTTGCAATAAATTGGCAACTGGATAGTGACGTACGAAAGTGTCACTCCCGCAATGCCATACCTCATTTTCTTATACCATGATTATGCCTAAACGGACCCTGGCACTCGCCGGTCGCTGCCACGGCACCGCTCGTTACGCTCGCTCGGCTCGTGCGATGAGTGGTCACAGTTCTAACCTAACCTAACCTAGGCCATTTTCATTTGCTAAGCCAAGGGATTATGGCACTTAAGTTTAGCCGGCTGTAGATGAAAGAAATTAACATTAGCCTCTCCTCACAAATAAACTCATCTTTTGATATAATTATCAGAAACAAATACGATCAATCAATACAAAGAAAAATCAGGAGAAATTAAAGGAAAAAAAAATAAAAAAAAAATTGGCAGCGGACTACCCTCAACTATCAAACAAAATAACAAGTGACAGTGACAATGCAATGCTTACGGCACTTTAGCGCCACTAGTATGCCGCAAATTAATTTACCTTCCGGAAAGTTCAGTAGTGAAGCAATTTGTTTCACGTTCCCTGCCCAGGCGGCTAAATGGAGGGGCGTTCTGCCCTGCTTGTCAGACCTGGAGCCGTCAGCGCCTGACCTGAGCAGCAGGTCTAAGGCGTCATTGTCGTGCATGGCTGCGATGTGGCAGGCAGTCACGTGGTTCAGACAGCACGTCGCGTTTGGGTTGGCACCCATTGTCATCAATCTATAACGAACAGTGTTTCATTACTCTGTGTTTAGGCGGTAAGGCTCTTAGTTCTTCACAAATTGTTCTACAGCAACAACCAAAACACGACTACGGAAAAATAAAAGTGATCTAAAAAGTACGAAACAAGAAAATATTCCAGACAGAAATCAAGACATAGGTACAAAAATGGTCAAGATAAAGCCGTCATCGCATGCCGTTCTAATTTTGTAGCTTGATTTCTGTCTGAAATATTTTCAGGTCCAAAAAACTGGCATCGACAAATGAGCATAAAAAAAAAAAAAAATCTCAGAATTTGTTGCTTTTTTGTTGCTAATTAGTTGCTAAAAAAAAAAATTTGTTGCTCGAACCGATCTCGAGAAATAACAAACATGCCAGCTTAACGTTAAGGTAGCAGGAAAAACAGTAATATATGAGATAGCCGAAAAAACAATAGGGCAAAATTTGTTGCTAATTTGTTGCTGCAAGTAACCATATTTTTTTTTTGATAATTGTTTTTTTTAAATTTTATTTTAGATATAAAAATTTTTACTGGTCATGCTAGCTTAACTCTCGATTTTTCTGTATTAAATAAACAAAATAATTTTGTTGCTCATGGTAGCAATGATTGTTGATGCCCAGAGAGTCAGCAACAAAATAAACAAGCAAGATCGAATGACTTTCTGACCGGTATCATCTGAAACCGGCCTTGCTAGCTTAACACTCGATTTTTCGGCAGTAAATGAAAAATACTATTTTGTTGCTCATGATAGCAATGATTGTTGATGCCCAGATAGTCAGCAACAAAATAAACAAGCAAGATCGCATGACTTTCTGACCGGTGTCATATTAAACCGGCCTTGCTAGCTTAACTCTCGATTTTTTGGCAGTAAATGAACAAAACCATTTTGTTGCTCATGGTAGTAATGATTGTTGATGCCCAGATAGTCAGCTAAAAAATAAACAAGTAAGATCGAATGACTTTTTCATCGGTATCATCCGAAACCGGCCTTGCTAGCTTAACTCTCGATTTTTCGCCAGTAAATGATAAAAACTATTTTGTTGCTCATGATAGCAATGATTGTTGATGCCCAGATAGTCAGCAACAAAATAAACAAGCAAGATCGAATGACTTTCTCATCGGTATCATCCGAAACCGGCCTTGCTAGCTTAACTCTCGATTTTTCGGCAGTAAATGATAAAAACTATTTTGTTGCTCATGATAGCAATGATTGTTGATGCCCAGATAGTCAGCAACAAAATAAACAAGTAAGATCGAATGATTTTCTCATCGGTATCATCTGAAATCGGCCGTGCTAGCTTAACTCTCGATTTTTCGGCAGTAAATGATAAAACCAATTTTCTTGCTCATGATAGCAATCATTGTTGATGCCCAGTTAGTCAGCAACAAAATAAACAAGTAAGATCGAATGACTTTCTCATCGGTATCATCTGAAACCGGCCTTGCTAGCTTAAACAATCCAGGAAAAGTTCGGTCGGAATTGGTCCAAATGGCGTCGGCTGATGAAACCTAGTTCATTTAGTAGTTCACGAATGTAGGATATTTTTTCACTATGGGCACCATAAAATTGGCTATGGAGAAAAAAGTTAAACAATCTAGAAAAATGTTAGGTTAGGTTAGGTTCGGTCGGAATTGGTCCAAATGGCGTCGGCTGATGAAACCTAATCCATTTAGTAGTTCATGAATGTAGGATATTTTTTCATTATGGGCACCATAATTGAAAAAAAAAAAAAAAAAAAAAAAACATTGTCTTCGGCTGATGAAATCTAGTCCATTTAGTAGTTCATGAATGTAGGATATTTTTTCACTATGGGCACCATAAAATGGCTATGGAGAAAAAAGTTATACAATCCAGAAAATGTTAGGTTAGGTTAGGTTCGGTTGGAATTGGTCCAAATGGCGTCAGCTGATGAAACCTAGTCCATTTAGTAGTTTATGAATGTAGGATATTTTTTCACTATGGGCACCATAAAATTGGCTTATGGAGAAAAAAGTTAAACAATCCAGCAAAATGTTAGGTTAGGTTAGGTTCGGTTGGAATTGGTCCAAATGGCGTCGGCAGATGAAACCTAGTCCATTTAGTAGTTAGGTTAGGTTCGGTTGGAATTGGTCCAAATGGCGTCAGCTGATGAAACCTAGTCCATTTAGTAGTTCATGAATGTAGGATATTTTTTCACTATGGGCACCATAAAATTGGCTATGGAGAAAAAAGTTAAACAATCCAGGAAAATGTTAATGTCCCGGCGGGCGCCGCCACCCGGCTCACATATCGTGGTCGGGGGGACTCGGATCGCTGTCGAGTCTACCATGAAGTACCTAGGATTGGTGCTCGACAGCCGGTGGGACTTCGGGCCCCACTTCCGACGGTTGGCGCCCAAGTTGCTGGGTGCTGCTGGGGCGCTGTCAACGCTGCTTCCCAATCTGGGGGGCCCGAGCGCCGCTTGTAGGCGGCTCTACGTGGGGATCGTGCGGTCGATGGCCCTTTACGGGGCCCCGATCTGGGCGGCTGACCTGACGGCCGGTAGCATCGCTGTATTGCGTAAGCCGCAGAGAGCGATGGCCGTCAGAGTCATCAGGGGGTATCGCACGATCTCCTACGAGGCGGCTTGTGCACTGGCCGGATCCCCGCCCTGGGACCTGGAGGCGAAGGTGCTCGCGTCACTTCATCGGTGGCGCGAGGAAGCCACAGCGCGGGGCGAGCGACCGATGCAGCGACACATGGAGCTGCGTCGGTCTCAGCTTCGCGCCACCAGGACGGTGGCGGAATGGCGGGAAAGGCTTTCACGCCCCACCGCCGGCCTCGTCACCATCGAGGCGGTCCGGCCGGTGCTCGACGACTGGCTCGGGAGGAGGCACGGCTCCCTGTCGTTTCGGGTGACGCAGGTGCTCTCGGGGCATGGCTGCTTCGGGAAGTACCTGTGTCGCATAAACAGGGAGCCGGACGCTCGGTGTCACCACTGCGTCCATTGTCGGGAGGACACGGCGCGGCATACATTGGCAGAGTGTGCCGCGTGGGAGGAGCCGCGCCGTGCCCTCGTTTCAGAAGTTGGAGCCGACTTGTCACTGCCGGCCGTCGTTCGTTCGATGGTCGGGAGTGCCGAGTCGTGGGACGCGGTGGTTTCCTTCTGCGAGACAGTCATCTCGCAGAAGGAGGCTGCGGAAAGGGAGAGGGAGATCTCGTCCACTCACCCGGCCCGCAGCAGGCGCACCGGGCGTCGGCGGAGGGCGGATAACGCCCTCTTCCAGCCCCCCTAAATGGGTCCAGGGGCGACGGATTCGGGGACATCCGTCGCCCCCCATCACACAGGACCCGAGATGGCGGCGCGTAGTGTTCCACGCGCGCCACTCTAAGACGTAAAGGGGGGAGTTTGCACACCTCACTCCCCCTACGGGACGGGGCCCGCAGAGTGCGGGCCGTCACCAGTCCGGGGCAGCGGAAGTCGCAATTTGCTCCCGCAGCCCCCCGACGCAAGTGTGCGAGGGAACACCGGGGTGGTTTTAGTCAGTAAGAGTCTGACAGACCCCTTCGCCCACCCCAGGGCGGAGGACATCCATGAGGATTTCCACCCCGAGAAAAAAAAAAAAAAAAAAAGGTTAGGTTCGGTCGGAATTGGTCCAAATGGCGTCGGCTGATGAAACCTAATCCATTAAGTAGTTCATGAATGTAGAATATTTTTTCATTATGGGCACCATAAAATTGGCTTTTTGAGAAAAAGTTAAACAATCCAGAAAATGTTAGCTTAGGTTAGGTTCGGTTGGTTGGCAGATGAAACCTAGTCCATTTAGTAGTTCATGAATATACGATATTTTTTTATTATTATTATTTTATTTTATTTCCTCCCGAGCCAAACCTAACATAACCTAACCTAACATTTTTCTGGATTGTAAAACTTTTTCTCTGCGGGTCAATTACTGTTGCCAAGAGTAAAAAAACATCCTACATTCATGAACTGGACAAGGCTTGATCAGCCAACGTCATTTGAACCATTTCCGACCTAACCTAACCTAACCTAACATTTTTCTGGATTGTTTAACTTTTTTCTCCATAAGCCAATTTTATGGTGCCCATAGTGAAAAAATATCCTACATTCATGAACTACTAAATGGACTAGGTTTCATCAGCCGACGCCATTTGGACCAATTCCGACCGAACCTAACCTAACCTAACCTAACATTTTCCTGGATTGTTTAAGCGAGCAAGGCCGGTAACCTAGTCCATTAAGTAGTTCATGAATGTAGGATATTTTTTCACTATGGGCACCATAAAATTGGCTATGGAGAAAAAAGTTAAACAATCCCGAAAAATTTTAGGTTAGGTTAGGTTCGGTTGGAATTGGTCCAAATGGCGTCGGCTGATGAAACCTAGTCCATTCAGTAGTTCATGGATGTAGGATATTTTTTCACTATGGGCACCATAAAATTGACTATGGAGAAAAAAGTTAAACAATCTAGGAAAATGTTAGGTTAGGTTAGGTTAGGTTCGGTCGGAATTGGTCCAAATGGCGTCGGCTGATGAAACCTAGTCCATTTAGTAGTTCATGAATGTAGGATATTTTTTCACTATGGGCACCATAAAATTGGCTTATAGAGAAAAAAGTTAAACAATCCAGAAAAATGTTAGGTTAGGTTAGGTTAGGTCGGAAATGGTTCAAATGACGTTGGCTGATCAAACCTTGTCCAGTTCATGAATGTAGGATGTTTTTTTAGTCTTGGCAACAGTAATTGACCCGCGGAGAAAAAGTTTTGCAATCCAGAAAAATGTTAGGTTAGGTTATGTTAGGTTTGGCTCGGGAGGAAATAAAATAAAATAATAATAATAAAAAAATATCGTATATTCATGAACTACTAAATGGACTAGGTTTCATCTGCCGACGCCATTTGGACCAATTCCAACCGAACCGAACCTAACCTAACCTAACATTTTCTGGATTGTTTAACTTTTTTCTCCATAAGCCAATTTTATGGTGCCCATAGTGAAAAAATATCCTACATTCATGAACTACTAAATGGACTAGGTTTCATCAGCCGACGCCATTTGGACCAATTCCGACTGAACCTAACCTAACCTCACCTAACATTTTCCTGGATTGTTTAACTTTTTTCTCCATAAGCCAATTGTATGGTGCCCATAGTGAAAAAATATCGTATATTCATGAACTACTAAATGGACTAGGTTTTTCATCTGCCGACGCCATTTGGACCAATTCCAACCGAACCTAACCTAAGCTAACATTTTTCTGGATTATTTAACTTTTTTCTCCATAAGCCAATTTTATGGTGCCCATAATGCAAAAATATCCTACATTCGTGAACTACTAAATGAACTAGGTTTCATCAGCCGACGTCATTTGGACCAATTCCGACCGAACTTTTCCTGGATTGTTTAAGCTAGCAAGGCCAGTTTCAGATGATACCGATGAGAAAATCATTCGATCTTACTTGTTTATTTTGTTGCTGACTATCTGGGCATCAACAATCATTGCTATCATGAGCAACAAAATAGTTTTTATCATTTACTGCCGAAAAATCGAGAGTTAAGCTAGCAAGGCCGGTTTCGGATGATACCGATGAGAAAGTCATTCGATCTTGCTTGTTTATTTTGTTGCTGACTATCTGGGCATCAACAATCATTGCTATCATGAGCAACAAAATAGTTTTTATCATTTACTGGCGAAAAATCGAGAGTTAAGCTAGCAAGGCCGGTTTCGGATGATACCGATGAAAAAGTCATTCGATCTTACTTGTTTATTTTGTTGCTGACTATCTGGGCATCAACAATCATTACTACCATGAGCAACAAAATGGTTTTGTTCATTTACTGCCAAAAAATCGAGAGTTAAGCTAGCAAGGCCGGTTTAATATGACACCGGTCAGAAAGTCATCCGATCTTGCTTGTTTATTTTGTTGCTGACTATCTGGGCATCAACAATCATTGCTATCATGAGCAACAAAATTATTTTGTTCATTTAAAACAGAAAAATCGAGAGTTAAGCTAGCATGACCAGTAAAAATTTTAATATCTAAAATAAAATATAAAAAAACAATTATCAAAAAAAAAGAATATGGTTACTTGCAGCAACAAATTAGCAACAAATTTTGCCCTATTGTTTTTTCGGCTATCTCATATATTACTGTTTTTCCTGCTACCTTAACGTTAAGCTGGCATGTTTGTTATTTCTCGAGATCGGTTCGAGCAACAAATTTTTTTTTTTAGCAACTAATTAGCAACAAAAAAGCAACAAATTCTGAGATTTTTTTTTTTTTTTATGCCCATTTGTCGATGCCAGTTTTTTGGACCTAATATTTTCTTGTTTCGTACTTTTTAGATCACTTTTATTGTTACGTAGCCGGTTAAAGTTTTTTCATTCCTCATGCTCGGAAAGTAGTGTTTGTTTGATCCGAGTAGCGGGTGGAAAACGCTGCTTCCCTCTCTAGGGCGGGAAAGACTCATAGTAATTGCTTCCCGCCCTAGGGCGGGAATGAATTTAAAAAATAGAACTTTGGTGAGGTAGACTGCTACGAAACTTTTTACACGAAAAATATCGAATAGTATAAAAACAAAAAAGCTGGGGCAGTGTTTCCACTTACGTTTTTGGTTTTTCCTCAGTTTCTTAATGAATTATCCCTAAAATTCGCTAAAAATATAAAAATTCCTTGGTTTAGGGAATTTTTCATTTTTATAGCATATATACCTAGAAAACATTCATTATAAATCGAGAGAGACGAAACTTCAAGAAACAAACCAACTCTAGGTATAATGCGACTTATTTGCGATGTCGTCTTTAGCCACGGAAATAGTACTATTAACAATAACAAGGTAAACTAAAATTAGACGAATTACAATCATTACAAGTTTCAGGGAATCCCCTTTATTCAATCCGTGGTGCCTTAGAGTAAAGTAGTACATCGGGTGCTGCCTAGTACAAACAATAGGGCGACTACCAACTAAAATTCCCTAAATCCCTGCCAAAATAAAATATCCCTAAAACATGCTTATTATTGGCAATTTTTCTCTAAAAAGGGAGAAATCCCTAAAAGTGGAAGCACTGGGCTCCGGTTTTGTGAGGTATTTTTTTTTATTCACACTGGCTGTTTATATAAAACAGTCAGTGTGAATAAAAGAAAATACCTAATACGCGGGACGGCCCGCACTCAGACCAATAAAAAAGTATTATTGGTCTGAGGGCCCGCAGCAGTGACGCGGAGCGTTCCATATTTAAAAAAATTCACAAATTGTTCTAACTTCTCAGTTCATTCTAATTATGTACTACTCATGTTATTTAATATCAATAAATATTTTAAACACTATTTTTTACTTTTCTTATATTCGAAATGAAAAGTAGAGTGTTTAACACGGGTGAACCGTGAAAGACATCAATTCCTACTCGGACTATAGCCGCCCGAGCGGAGCGCAGCGAGGGCGTCTAAATACCTCGTATGGGAATTGATGTAAATTCGCGGTAAATTCAAATACATAAAAATTACAGAATAAAATAATATCTTTGTAGATATTATTTTATTCTGTTAATTTTTATGTTGTGCCAAATGTTTATATAACTAGTTGTGTTGTGTAAATTTAAGATTGAATTAAATAATTTCATGTTTAGTCAATATTTTCAACTAAGTATTAATGTAAAGATAATTGCTTAATTAAATGTGCCTTACTATTAATATTTGCATGCCAAAATATGGCGAAATGTGTCATCGCTCAAGAAACTCATATAACACCTTTGTATGAAATAAAATAAAGCAAATAAATAACTTTGACTTTGATTCCTTTCGACCCTTGTATTACAATCTACTATTTAAACTAATTTTTTTCAGAAATACTCCTTACGTTTTTTATTACCTACACACTTCTTTCGGTGGAGCTCTATAGAGTTAGTTACCTTTATCTGTGTTATGTGGTCGTCTTTAGTGAATGACGTGAACCGGCTGGCCTTAGAAGTAAAACAACAGAAAGAAAGCAAATAAATTTATTTAGCACAGATTAAAAGGCCAAGGCCAAAGGCCAGGCACAGGCTAAAGTAGGACTCACCTCCTCATGTATGCGATGTCACCACCCGGAATCGACTCTATAAGTCGTGTGTTCAACATCACATGCGGGACCCCATTATTCGTATCAGAGCGTCTTCCAATATCGCGATCTATAATTAAACAACAGTCGATTTTTTTTTAATGTTTTTTTTTGTTTTTTTTTTTGTTTTTTTTAATATTAATCATATGTATAATAATTAAATAAAGGAAATAATTAAAACAAAAATTTCATTAAAAATGGTCAAACTTTGCGCGAGTTAGCTTCTACCCCTCGTACGCCATCTATAGATTTCTGCCACTAGCTGTTATTGTTCATGTGCCTGTTCATGTTTTGATTAATTAGGCCAGGGCAGATAATTGGTCTGGGACCCCAGGGTCCCGGATTATTTCCAATCATAAAAAAATAAAATAAGGCTATCTTCGGACATGGTTCCCAATATAGGTTACACGTAAATACATTTTATACATTTCCACTATCACTGTTTTTGATTGGTTTAGGCTCTAGTTTAGTTAATTTTTATTTTATTTTTCTGCCTTAGAAATCTTGTCCGTTTGCCAATCAATGGCAAAGATCTTCTAAAATTTATTGCCTCCATAGATTTCTGTCACTAGCTGTTATGTGCCGAGATGTTTTGATTAATTGGGCAATGTAACTGTAAGGAAATATTAAATATTGCTAACTAGTGACCTAAAATATTGATTATGAAAAGCAATAATTAACATCATAACACCCAATATTTAGTTTCAGATGTAACAAAAGTATTTCGGAATTGTCCATTGCCCTTTTTACACCTAAACGGTTACAATATCAAAAGTGTTATAATTGCAGTTCATTGTTAATATTTTAGGCCACTACTTAGCGATATTTCATATATTTCACATTCTATACCTACAAGTAATATTGGGTAAATGTTTAACAGCTATTACTTTCCTTTTTATAAAAATTTAAAAAGTAGTAGGTAGCCCCATCATCGGTACCGACCGCCGAATATTTTTTTTTTTTTAATAATTAATAAATTTAATTCAAGTAATTCAACACGACAAATTAAAATTATAAATTTATACAGACAGGATAACAAGCACATACAAAAACGAACACTCACAAGGTAACAATATGTCGGCAATCCAGTCTGTTAGCGATCATCGCCAGGACGGTGTTGGCGCTGCCCCGCACTCTGCGCACCAGAGACGCGCACCGCTTTCGCATCGTCGCGTGAAAGCAGTCGGTGCGCGCCTCTGCGAACATGCCCGAGGCGCTGCAGTGGCGGGGCAGCCTTACCACCGGCACCGCCCTGAACGCGTTATTGAACTGGACGCGGAGGGCGCTGTATGCCACACGAATATACTTTGCCCACAGGCTGCACGTGTAGTAGGATGTACAATAAGCTCTATATGTATTACTTAGAAGTAATATTTCTTAAACATACCTTGCTTGTCGCCCTAAAGATCAGTCGAACTTACAACCTGTCGAACTCAAGACCTGTCGACCCAACGACCTATGACATATCACACACTTGTTTGTCGAATTAATGACATACACTCATTGATTTTAATGTGATGATGAAGTTGTGTCGTACTGTATTTATTATTTGACTCGAGTATTTTCAGATTTTCCTGCGAGGTTAGCTCCAACTTAATGTACCGTACCGTAATGTACTTGACACAAGTACAAATACTTCACCACCGACTGATCTCCTTAAAATAGACAATGACCCAATCATGTCGGTCAACGCCGTGAATAGGTTCTTTGCTGATGTTGGCAGAAACCTGGCCAACAACATCCCGCAAAACGTAAGAAACGCCCAATGTGCTCCTCCCCGCCCAGTCTCGATGCTTAACTCAATTGTCCTACTGGAGACGGACGAAGAACAGGTCGAGGCTATCATTAAAGAACTTCGCGAGGACAGTGCCTCTGGCTGGGATGATATCTCTCCCAAATTAATAAAATCTACCTGTCACAAACTGGTTCCGGTTATAACGCATATTTGCAATCTTGCAATTTCTACTGGCACTTTCCCTAAAACCCTCAAAAAAGCCATTGTTCATCCAATCTTTAAAACAGGCAGTGTTAATAATTATCGACCAATCTCGGTACTTCCAGCAATTTCCAAAATACTGGAAAGAATTATTCACAAGACTCTTCTCAGCTTTCTGAACAAATATAAAATCATTGCTGAAAACCAGTTTGGCTTCAGAAAGGGAGTATCGACGGAAGATGCCATACTGGCTCTGCTGGACTCTGTCGTCAACAAAATTGACTGTAAACATAAATGTATCGGCATATTCTTAGACCTCTCTAAGGCCTTCGACACTGTTTCTGTCCCTATTTTACTCGGATAACTAGAACAGATTGGAATACGTGGCACAGCTCTCAAATTGCTTAAGGATTTTTTATCGGACTGGACCCAGTGTGTTAAAATAGGCGAGTATATCAGCAGTGAACAATTACTAGATTTCGGTGTGCCACAAGGAAGTTTGCTAAGTCCCCTCCTCTTCCAAATCTATGTTAATGAACTCTGTCTACTTAAGCTACCTTCTACTCACATTATAGCGTACGCTGACGATACTGTTTTGCTGTCCAGCGGACACGACTGGGAATCAACTAGGGAGGCCGCTGAAAGGTCCCTGACCCAAGTTATGATGTGGTTGGGCAAAAATAGTTTAACCCTGAACGTCAGCAAAACTAATTTTATAACCTTTGGTTCCAGACCCTCTACCCTTCCATCTGACCTCTCTGTACAAATCAAAGCCCACGTTTGTGAGGAGCGTAACAGCAACAACCTTTGTTCATGCCAGACAGTGACGAGAACCTCCTCCGTTAAGTATCTCGGCCTTTACCTTGATTCAAGTTTAAGCTGGAAAACCCACATTGAATATCTATCTGCGCGCACTAGAAAACTCATTTACATGTTTAAAAAGTTAAGAACTTCTGCCCACATAGATATTCTAAAAATGGTATATATACACCACCCTATGTGAATCAACACTAAGTTACTGCATCGTTGCGTCGGGTGGTGCAGCCAAAACAATCCTCATTCCAGCTGAAAGAGCCCAACGTGCAGTAATCAAAGTCCTGTTGAGCAAACCCTTTAGGTATCCCACTCAGCAAGTCTATTCGGACTTTAAGGTACTGACAGTCCGCCAGATGTACATACGCTTCGTGCGGTCATACGTACACATAAAATTACCCCTCCCAATAGATTTAAAAGCCCTACGCTCAGAAGAAGACCCAAACCTGTTTGTCCCAAAGTTTGTACAAATACCACCTTTGCACGACGGCATAACCGTTACTTAAGCACATTACTATACAATAAACTCCACAACACACTAAACATACATTGTTTAAACAAATTCCAATGCAAACAAAAAATAAAGGATTATCTGCTCACCCTAAATTATGTCAACACGGAAGAATTACTTATCCCATAATTTAAACAAATCAGGCACCCACTCACACATACATACCTACACTCTCACATACTCACCTACACTCTCACAAACAGCACACACCCGGCACATAAATAGATACTACCTTTTCCTTAATTAAGTAATTTAAACCCCTTTTACTCGCATCCCACGTTTCTTTTCTCAAAATCAATTGTATTAGTCTAGTTTATTTGATTATTTATGTTTTTTTTTTTTTTTACAAAAATGCATTTGACTAAATTGTAAGTAACTATTATAACATTCATAATGGACGGATGGATGACCCCTGTAACACAGGTTTTTCCTAGCATCGGGGTCATTGGTCAATATTTTGTCTCAGGCTTTTTTCACATGTAATCAAGTGTCACCTGTATGTGTACTTTTTACGTCAGAAATAAATATACTATACTAACTTATGTTCGCCATTTGTCACTTATATCACTATTTATAAGCGGAGGCTTTAATTTACGTGTTTACGTTTACGACACCTGCCAGTATGCGAGTCTGTAAAAATCTCATCGGGAAAACTTAGGTGATGTGCAGAGGGCTTAGTGTGAGTTTCATTTTACCATCTCGATCAAACGCATCGAGCGCGTGAAAGCCGGCCGGCTGCCAATTGGAGCGCCAAACGCGGTCGATGCGTTTGATCGACATGGTAAAATGAAAATCGCACTAGGCCCTCAGAGCTTGAAGTGAGCGATCATTCTAGATGCTAGGGATAGGGCACTATTGACTGCTCATTTCACCTTAGTTTTGGCGATGAGATTTTTACAGAATAGCTCGGCGAAAACTAAGTCGTACGTCACGTAAGATCTTATAGAGCACCTGAAATTGTTCGAGTTTTTGTCGTCGAAATCGATTTCTGTGCGGTTAAGCTATTTTCACTCCCCCTTCCAGTGTCTCATTATTATTAAGGTATTCTTTCCTTGTGTTAAATGTGACGCAATACATCAGTGCACCTATAATGAAATTGTTATGAGGAAAAACCGCTTGGCTTATAAATAAGGAGATATTTTTAGTAAAACCACAGATTAATACAGATGGGACACTCCGCAGTTTAGGTATGAAGCTACAAGTACCCGGCGGGCTCGTCTCACTGTGCCTATTCAGTAGGGCTGCCGCGCGCCATTTGTCGCTAGATATTAAAACTAAAAATACTAAAATGAAGGCAACAGTTTATTGCATCCCACTTGGCAGCTTATATAAGGATCCACACCTCACGTTTTTCTCACTTCCAAAGGACACGATAAGGTAAAGAAATGCACGTCTACCTTTAAGTAATTACTAATGTCCTATGAATAGCAATTAATGTAAACGTTTGGTAGGTAGTATAGGTACTAAACGATATTCATTATTATTATTATATTTAGTATAGTTAGTATAAACAAGTTCTGTTTACAAGTTCAGGTTCAGGCTTCGATAAGTATAGGTAGGAAAGTACATAATTAAATAATATTTTTGTTTGGTGGTATCCGTAGTAGGTAGTAAGATTTTGGTGGCACGCGAGGATTAAAAAAATACAATAAAATTAATACATTTATTGTACCGTTTACAATTGAATCTTAGAATCGACTGGTTATAATTAATTCATATTTTAAGACGGACACTCGCAGGCGCCGTCTTATCATAGAGACAAGTCATAACATCCCTTTGCTGTGTCAGCGTCTAGAGACGCACGGAGACAACATCGCGTGGGCGAACAGCGGGAATAGGGTGTATAACTCCTCCCTCCATAAGTTCGAAGTTATCAGAGGGTGCATTTTCCGTCTGATGACTTCGATTGATACGAAATCTATATAATAAAAAGGTAAATATGCTTATTACTATGATTACATATAGGAGTATAGTTCCTAAGCCAATGTTTCTCGTATTCACTATTCCTTCATTTCCACTAACACTGCTCACTATCTCACTATCACTTTTCTTCAGGACGTACGAAAGTAAACGAAGATTGTTCAGCTCAGTTCCATCCAGGTTGACGGGTTTTCTCTCTTGTAGTAGCGGTGCTAACATTGGTATTTCAGGAAATTGAATTATCGGTAGTTTAGGAAATGTTATCTTTTTACCCATTAGCTGGTGTTTCTTTAGGCATATCTCCTTAATTCGCACCTCACAGTCATCATCCATAGTAATTATGTATGGTCCTGTAATACTATGACGAGTTATTTCATTTTCACAGTATTTCGTGAGTAATTCGGTGGTTTTAGTGAAGAGAAGCCATCGGTTTGGTTGTATGGGCTCTATTAATATCTCATTAATTTCGACTGGAACTAGGTGACAAGAGGTGGTATTAGCCTTGAATTTCATCAGGTCGGCGACGCAACTATCTTCCACAGGTAGGTGTCTATCTCTTTCATAGCACAAAAAGCGAGCTTCATCGATTTCAGCACATGGCTGGGAGAGCGATTTGGTTTTCAACCCTTTCACTAACAGGTAGGGGTATTTAGGCAGTATAAGGTGCGTTTGGTTTAGGGAATTAATAACAGGTAAGGGAAGGACTTTATAGTAAGTATATGTTTCATCTCGTACCAATGGAACGTTCATAATAAATGTTATCTGATTTTCTTTTAAATATGTTTTCAACTCTATGCTTTGTTCAATCTTAACTAGGTTTTCAGGGTTTACTGGATATACAAGTTTATCAGACTTTTCTATAATCATTAGCAATTTTAACAATTCATCGCTATCTAAAATTGACTGATGTAATATTTTTAATTTACTAAAAGCTACCGCAGTTTCAATCTCATCCAGTTTTATGTAGAGCATTTGGAAATTGTGTAAAAGTGAATTATATACATTAATTAAGTCGTTGTCAATTCGTTGCATTCTCGTTTCATTTAAAGATTGCTTTATTTCCCAAATGGCTTCATCCAACTGTATGAAATTATTATCGGTAGTGTTTGTAAGGTTCACGAGGGCATCCACCATTTCGGCAACCAGAGTAACTTTCTTTAAAACAACATTATGACTACTTTTTATTTCCGTAATCAGCTTATCATACTTAATCGCGTCTTCATTATCCAAATTCCCGGTAACAAATTTAATCAATGAACCAATAGGATTTAGCAAGCCTCTTTTCATTCTTTTTGAAGGAACGAGCTGGTGGAATTTTTCGGTAGTTAAATTCTTAATGTTTTCTACTTGTGTTCTTGCATTCATGAAGTCTGATCTCAAATCCCTTTCGTTAACACTATTCTGAACCCGCATTTCCAACTCAGTATATCGATTTGAATTAAACTCTAAATCATCATATAGTAAACTTAAATCTAAAACCTTAATTATAGTCCACTTATCGTAGGTAACAATCGCCTGTCCCTCCTTGATAGGTAGTACTCCAGGGTTGTTAAGAATCTGCTGCAGCTGAAGGCCCTGGGTCCTGAGAACTTGGACCAGCAGAAGGACGAACCTGTGAAGGGCGTTTGATGTCTTTAACAACTTTCGATTTACGGTTTCGGACTATTACTGGTGCTACATTTCTAACAACATCTCCGGAGATGCGCGCTTTCTCATAACGCGGTTTATCTTTGCTCCTCCTAGTATTCACGCCTTTTATAAATACTACGTCCTCGTCTTGTATATTAAAGTCTTGTTCTCCTCCGCGTTTCTCTCTACTAGCTTCCTTTTTAGCTACGATTTTATCTGTTAGGTACTTATAAAGATACTTCGTTCGCTTAACATGCTCGCTCACTAATTGTTGTGTGTAGTGTTTATCGAAATTAACGTTAAATGTACTGGAAGCCTCCGTATGACCGAAGAGTACCTCAAATGGCGTGAGGCCTGTGGTGGAATGTATAGTGTTATTATATGACATCACCGCATATGTCATGACGGACGCCGCGTCTGTCATTTTGTGTTCATATTCCGCCAAACGGTAGATTTCTAGAATAGTGGAGTGGAACCTTTCTATGAGTCCCATTGAGTTTGGGTTATGTGGCGTACCTATGTGTAGGTCGATCTTATAAAAGGTCATCGTATCTCTCATTAAAGCGTTATTAAATTCCGTACCAGGGTCTGAACTAATTTTTCCGGGAACACCATAGAATGAAAAATATCTAATAAGGGCTCTAATAACTTCAGGTGTCGAACGGTTTGCAATCTCTATTGCTTGCCCTACTTTGCTAAACGCATCTATGATAGTGAGGAAGTATGTGCCCTTTATAGTAAATAAATCGATAAAAAGTTCTTGTAAGGGTTTCGTTTGAGTCTGTGTTAACTGTAATACTGGTTTTAGTGGGTTTCGGTCGTATTTCATTTGTTTACACGCCTCACATGCGTTAATCAGTGTCGCTACGGTAAGATCCATATTAGTCCAAAAATAGGTGCGTCTTAAGTGTACCAAAGTTTCCTTAATACCCCGATGGCAAGTTTTGCCATGGTGGTATTTTAGGACTATGTCCCGTTGTTCGTTTTCGTCCTCTACATAAATTACTCTCATAGTGCATTCAAAAAACTTCACAGTACCCTTCTTAAAAAGCGTTATAATAGCTTCCGTAAAATCTTTACGATGGATTTCGTCCTCAAAATAAATGAAATGTTTTACTTTTGGTCTGGTATATTCTATTAAAAATTGTTTTATTAGGTCCGGTCTCCCAACAGGTAAATGGACTTCCAAAACTCTCTGTTTGTGCCTCGAAAGGTCCTTAACAGCGGTTTCGTTTCGGTTCCATGTGTGGATAAGAATTTGGTTAGGCTTAGTATCTATTGCCTCGCTCAGAATGGGAATGCCGTCTGTTTCCGTGTCTAGCGCTGAGTGAGCAGTTTCAGTACTACTGCTCGTTGGTCTTTCCGAAGCTGTGGTGGTACTGCTAGTTGGGCTTTGTACTGAAAATGGGGATCGAGGTCTATTTTTGCCTATTGAGGGGATGCTCAAGGTTGCTTCTGAATCCGAAGAAATCAGGATCGGACTAGCGCTACGTCCCCGTGAGGCTTCCCTGTTATGTTGCCTACCTAATCTTTCAATGTCACCGGTTAACTCTTGAATATAGTCTTGTAACCGCTCATTGTTATCTACATTAGCTTTCATGGATTCGTTCCCATCGTTATCGAGGGCGTTAAGTTTTATACGCGACAGCGCATCGGCGTTGCTATTTTGCGACCCCTTTCGATACAATATATCATAGTCAAACTCTCCCAAACGTAGTTTCCACCTGGTGAGTTTACTATTTGGCTCCTTGATAGAATTGAGCCAGGCCAGTGGTCGATGGTCGGTGTAAATAGTAAACTTCCTACCATACAGGTATGGGCGGAAGTGTTTGGTTGCCCATACGATTGCCAATAACTCTTTTTCGATAGTACTGTACCGAGTTTCAGGGTCGTTTAAAGTCCTGCTAGCATATGCAATCGGCTTGTCACTACCAATGGGTCCCTGGGAAAGGACAGCGCCTAATGCGTAGTTTGACGCATCTGTAGTTAGCACGAAAGGCTTTGTGAAATCAGGGAACTGTAATAGGGGGGCGTTGACTAATAGTTCTTTACATTTTTGAAAGGCCGCTACATATTGGTCTGTTATTTCCACTTTATTTCGTTTCTTTAAACAAAATGTCAATGGCTGCGTAATCTTAGAAAAATCCCGTATAAACTTCCTATAATACCCTATCAAACCAAGAAAGCTCTTAATTTCAGTTGGTGTTTTCGGTAGAGGGAACTCTAGTACCGCTCGAATTTTATCGTCGTTTGGCTTAAGGCCATTTTTTGTTATTCCGTGTCCTAAGTAAAGAACTTCTCGTCTAAAAAATTCACATTTGTCTAAGGTGACCTTAAAATTGGTTTCCCTTAGTCGATCGAATATTTTTCGTAATTTCTCCACGTGTTCTTGAAGGCTAGAAGAGTACACGATGATATCATCAAGATATACTAAGCAATGTATACCTTGAAGACCTCTGAGCACATTGTCCATAGCCCTCTGAAAGGTAGCCGGGGCTGTCTTAAGGCCAAATGGCATCCTAGTGAATTCATAATGCCCTGACTGGGTGGTAAAAGCTGTTTTGTGTTGGTCAGCTTTATTTACCTCTACCTGGTGATATCCGCTTGCCAAATCAAGCGTAGTGAAGTAGACTGACTTTCCTAGCTTATCAAACAGATCCGTTATGTTGGGCAAAGGGTATTTGTCATCTATTGTTATTTCGTTGAGCCGTCGATAATCAATCACCATCCTAAACTTCTTTTCGCCAGAGGCATCTGCCTTTTTGGGCACTAAATGTACTGGGGCACTCCATGGGGAGTGTGATTCTTGGATGACGTTGTCTTTGAGAAGTTTATCTACTTGTCGCTGTATTTCTTCGTTTTGAGTAGGGGGGTGTCGGTAAGGCCTAACATAGATCGGGTCTTCGTGTTTCGTTCTGATGCTGTGCTTTACATGGTTTGTAAAGGAGAGCGGTATATCTTCGCAGTAAAATATATCCCTGTACTCGTAACAAAGTTGTTCTATACATTCTCGTTCCTCTCGATTCGTGTGGTCTAGACGTAATTTCGATAAATTTTGTTTAAGTAAATTATCTATGTCAAAATTGTCAGAGGTGTTGTTAACCTCACATTCATCGCAATTGTATTCCTGAACTTGTAATGGTTTTGAAAAAGTCAAAGTTACCTTTTCTTGAGAAGCATTTTGTATGATTGTATGCGCAAATGAATTGGCGCACCTAACTATTGCTGTAGGCATTCGCACGTCCTTTCCAAACTCGATAAAATCTATTATTCCGTCACCATTTTGCAAATCTGTCGGTACTTTCACACGAGTTTCAGATCGGGGTTCTAGACTTATTTCATATGGGGGATTGTAGATTATGGGTATATCTGTGTCACACGTTCGCAACACTTGATTTTTCATATCTATTGTCGCATCAAGTTGTTTTAATAGATCTGATCCTATTAGGCCGTCGTATCGGCTATCTACATTATAGACGTAGAACTTATGTTTGGATGTACTTTTGAATGTTTTCAAAAGGGGAATGTGTATAACTTCGTCATGTCTACTCCGCGCGTGAGTGCTTATGACCTCAAATGGTTCATAGTATTTATAATCAGAAAAAAATTGAGAAGCCTTTGCTGGACTTATAAAAGACCTAGTACTGCCAGTATCAATCATAAAACGTGATCCTATTTCTGGGATTTCTATGTGTGGTAGCTTCAATATACCATCACAATTTAATTGAACTACTTCGGGTGGTCTGTCTTCGAGGCTGGTTCGGGAAAATTTTTATTTTCCAAATTTTCCGGGTAAGCGATAGCTAATTCAGGTGACTTTACGAAATAATTATCAACGTTCTCAGTATTCTCTACATATTCAATGTATGGGTAATTTTCATCGTAACAGGCTTGGTCGTTATAGCCGTCGAAAGCATCTAACTCATTACTATAGAACACGTTATCCATATCCCGTGGATTAGATAACATGTTTTGTCTCACGGGGGCTGCTGTACGCATAGATACATCAGTATTATTTTGTGGTTTCTGGACTTGTGGTTGTGGCGGAATGCCAAACCGGAACTGATTTGGTTGGTTCATTGTGAACCCAGGTGATGGTCTATTAAAGTTTTGAGGGGGCCGAAATCCTTGCTGCTGGTAAGGGTTACCACCGAATCTGAAACCTTGTTGATAAGGGTTACCTAACCTGAACCCTCCTTGTGGATTTTGTGGTACCCCAAATTTAAGGCCTTGCTGTGGCGTTTGGTTCTGGTTACCAAACCTAAAGCCAGAGACAGGGTATGGCTGAGTGAATTTATTTTGAGGATAAAAATTAGGTTTGAACCCTACATTCTGTGGAACCCCAAATTTAAAATTTTGTGCAGGGTTCGTGTTCTGGACAAAAACAGGCTTAAAACCTTGAGGCCCTTGAAAGGGTGACAGCTGTTTAATATTTTGTTGCTGCTGTGGTGGGTTTGATTTCTTATTTTTGGCATTATATTGAAATAAGAAATTCACTTCTTCTGTTACAATAGTCAGAGCCTGCTCCAAGTTTGTGCAGCCTTTGAGACGTGCAATACGTATCATGTCCTCAGGTAGGTTATACAAGAAAACATTAAGAGACGCTTCATCATAGATAATCATCTTGGCTCGTTTTAAGTTAACATCGGCAAGTCTATTAACCTTTGACATAAGGGTGCTTCGAACTTGTTGCACCCTGTTACAAAAATCTGAGTATGATTCTCCTTGTTTAATTTTTAAAGTGTCTAACTCAATCGCAACGCACTCTTCCGAGCGCGGGTCACCGAAATGTTGGATGAACAACTCTTTTACACTTAGCCAGGTATCTACGTCTTCTCTTTCACTGAGTAGAGCCGCAGCTCTCCCAGCGATCCTACTCGTAATCGCATGAAACACATATAAATCTTGGGCCGGGTTTTCCTGGCCTCTAAAACGCGCAATGACATATTCACACTTACTTATAAATAGGTTAAGCAATTTTTCCTCCCCTTCAAACTTGGGGATGATACACAAAATATCTCTTGGAATGATTTGGATTTCCGCCATATTGTTTCACAAAATTAGAGCAATAAAATTATTAATAAACGAAAATCAGTTAACACTACTGTTATTCTAGCGATTTGGTCCAAAATAACGTTATATAATTAATACAGCCCAAAGGAATAGATTGGGAAGAGACGGAAAGTGAAAAAGTTTACTCACACGCTGCTCTGCTCCATATCCTCCAAGGTTAGCTGCTATGAAGATCCTCGACGAGCCGCCGTGTCCACTCACTTATTTATTTGGTCCGAGGATACCCGTGTCCTGAATCCGAAACCGCACCACGACCGATTTCGTGCCGAAAGCAACAGCCTGCGAATAGGATCTGTACGAGTATCCTACCGGCTGCGCCAGTAAGATTTTGGTGGCACGCGAGGATTAAAAAAATACAATAAAATTAATACATTTATTGTACCGTTTACAATTGAATCTTAGAATCGACTGGTTATAATTAATTCATATTTTAAGACGGACACTCGCAGGCGCCGTCTTATCATAGAGACAAGTCATAACATCCCTTTGCTGTGTCAGCGTCTAGAGACGCACGGAGACAACATCGCGTGGGCGAACAGCGGGAATAGGGTGTATAACTAGGTACACCACGGACTTAGTGTAACCATATTTAAATATTATGTACTTAGTGAATTTTTAATTATGTAGACAACAGGGTATTCGTACATACATTTTTATTTACCCAGTTACGTAGGTACATATGAATAAATAATGGAGACTAAACAATTTACCGCAGGCGGCAGCAGCAGGAGACGTGACGCCGCCGCGACTCTCTGTACCCTAATTACGTAATGCACGATCAATAAGAAATTGAAATGAATTGAAACAGATTGCTAGTCCATTGCTTCATAAGTTCGAAAAAATAAATTGAGCAGATTTTTTTTCGAACTTATGAAGCAATCGATCGTGCATTACGTAATTAGGGTACTGATTTCTAACGTATTTTTAAGAAATCGAATCGCATTTTTATGAAGTCGCCTGTGGTCGGTTACTTACGGATTGGTGGTCCATTTAAAAATATAATAGACCAAGAGCCAAGTCGATTAATATGATGATACTATATATATGGTATATCATTATATTATATCGATTACCATTTAGACACTTAAATACTAGCTTTGAAATAATATAAAATGATCAATTGAATTAGCATAAAAATATGTAATTAAAATCTCGATTATGATTGTAAATGTAATGCTTGGTCATCCCTAGCACCAGTGAGATGACATTGACAGCTCACTCCACCATCACTTCGCCTAAGTTTTCACCGTGAGATTTTTACAGAATAGCACTGCAGGATACCTACTTAATTATCTAATTATTCTTTAAAAGATTTGTCAGAAGGTATAAGAGTTACGCGATAGAAAGAGAGGCAACTTGTAGGTGAATATAACTGTAGGTAATTAGCGTTGTGCGACCTGAATCGCACTTTATTGTGTTGTAGCAAGAACAGCTTTTTATTTAAATGATTTTGCGGAGAGTCCCATCTGTATTAATCTGTGGTAAAACCTTGTTTTTCGGTTCAAGATGGCGGGTGAAAACTTAGGATTTTCATATAAAACAACAATCTAAAATTGAAAACCACCAATCTATTTCATGATGAAACTACCTGTTGGATGTAAAAATCCATGCAGAAAGACAACAAGCGGTGGTCTGATACATAAGTCGGTGGGTGACCGAGACCGTCTCCTTCTGCGAATGTTCTGCTCCCTTAGCATGAGAACGTGAGAGGTCCGATCCCACTCGCAGAGTATGGCGCCTAGGCAGCTGGCTCGGTGTCCCACCCAGTAGTGGTGTAAAGCCAGCCAGCCAGGATGAATATTTACGCATGCAGCACATCAAAGATTTTATCAATTTCATAATCTATTTTAAAGTAGGTACATATCAATAGCACGGTAATATTTATACCGTGTCAATAGTCTACTAGTAACAACAACAACAAATGGCTGTGTGACATCTAAACGAACGGACAGACGGACATGACGAAATTATTCATTCATTATTCATGAATGGTTCCGTTCCGTTTAAATTTTTTTTGCGCGTGGTTACCGTCACGTTTACCGCCACTTTTTAATGTAGAATAATAATTTGTATTTTATCTATTTAATTATTTCAGTATCTTGACACCTTTTTGTTTAGAGTTAGTTATTTAATTTTGTTCATAGTGTACCCCAGTTAGTGAAAATGTATAACTTTCTTACGTTCAATAAAAAATGTGTTACCTGGATCTCTCGACATGGGATGTGTTACACGTCGATCATATTTGTTCTTGGTTCTTGACATCTTAACGATTCGTGTGTAATGCACAAGAAACACGCAATTACTGATTTGGATAACTACTCCAAAGTGTTGTTAGGTCTTATAATAAACCAATTTAGACCATTTTCCTTATTGAGATTTTCCTCATGAGTCTCGCTCGCAGCAGGGGCTTGTGACTAAGTAATAACAGCTGCACGAGTCGATCAGGTAAAGCTACGCTTGCCGCGGTTGGTCCGTGGATGGGTGACCATCTTCACATACCAAGACCACTCCGTGCCTCGGAAAGCACGTTAAGCCGTTGTCTCGGCTGTCATTTGGCATTTGACAGTTGTTACAGGTCGTCAGAAGCCAGAAAGTCTGTACAACAACCACACAACCACAGTCTTACCCAAGGGGTATCATGTTACCCAGTAACTGGGTTGTGGAGGTCAGGTCAGATAGGCAGTCGCTTCATATTAAATACTGGTATTCAGTGACCTTAATGAAGTTGGGAAAAGGCTAGGCGGATGATTCTTGCTGCAAATATTCTTATTGTAATTAAGGTGAAACAATTTGATATTTTTTCCATACAAACTTCGGAGGGGTTTTACTCCACTGTTTGACATCGTACATTCAAAATTTAACATGATATCGTTAGGTCTCATTATTAATTTTGTCTGTACGGAAGCAGAATAGTAAAATAAAAAGCCATTAAAAAGTTATAAGCCAACAAAGATTCGTTTTTCTTGCTAATTTTAACGCAACTTTGGGCGTAAATAAATAATACAAGAAGTGTGAAATCTCGAAAACAAAATCCGTACCGACACAGAAAAATTATCGAAGATTTCAATAAATTTTATTTGTAATTGATTTACGCAGTGGTTTTTTCAGAAAAACCTTTTTTCCAAAGGCCTTTTCATAATTTTTGACGCGCTCGTTTTACTAAAATTGGTCGGTACGGTGTTTCTGTGCGTGCGAACTATACGTTGTCCATGTAGACCAGCTTCTAACTGCTCATCACTGATACTATATCTGTCGGATACGATGCCAGGTAAGACAGCGTGGTTTTTGGCCATGCCCACCATTGAGTTCGAGCCCGCGACTTGTTCCACCTTAAGCGAATTATAAACATGCATATCCTACTCAACAATAGGGATGGTGTCTGAGTAAAATAAAAGACTTTCTATTTAGTCCGTCAGTCAGATAATAACTAAATATTAGAGACGTATTTTTTGCTATACCATATTAATAAAAAAGCGGCCAACTGCGAGTCGGACTCGCCCATGAAGGGTTCCGTAGCAGAAAGTAACATAATACAAAATTCTTGTAGTTCGTTAAAGGTAAATTGCGGTTTACGATTTATGACGTATAAAAAAAAACTACTTACTAGATCTCGTTCAAACCAATTTTCGGTGGGAGTTTACATGGTAATGTACCTACATCACATATCATTCTCTTATTTTACAAGTTAAGGGGTGGGGGACACACATTTTATCACTTTGAAAGTGTCTCTCGCGCAAACTATTCAGTTTAGAAAAAAACAAACGTATGGGTGTGATGAAAAAATATTTTTGAGTTTTAGTTCTAAGTATGGGGAACCCCCAAAAATTGATGTTTCTTTTTTTGTATAAAAATCTTAATGCGGTTCACAGAATACATCTACTTACCAAGTTTCAACAGTATAGTTCTTATAGTTTCGGAAAAAAGTGGCTGTGACATACGGACGGATAGACAGACAGACATGACGAATCCATAAGGGTTCCGTTTTTTACCATTTGGCTACGGAACCCTAAAAATGACTTAGATAAAACGCATTAAAGTTGGGGAGTGGGGGTTGCTACGTCACAAGTATAAAATGTGTCCAATATTTTTCAATAATCTTACTGACGGACAAAAAACAACATTTGTCATCATCCCTTTTATATAACATTCTGTGTTTTATAGTTTTAATATTTTTTTTAGTTTAATGCCAATAAGCGTATTTTCCCTTATTTTGTTATTCTCTATTAATGTCACAGACAAAACTGTTAATCGGTCAAAAATAGTTTTGTCCGGTTAAAAATATTGTAACAATTGATACTAATATTTCCTTAGTAACCTATCAGGTTGGTAGGTTTTTATGTGATTCTAGATTTTATGGTGACGACATGTACAGTCTACTATAAAACTCCATGGGCCTGTTAAAGATTAAATTAGTACGATACGGCCAGCGCGTGTGCGTTTGCATGTATGAGTGATGTCTCAACATTCCACAGATAACACACACTAATGAACTGTCGTCGCACTATACGCGAACGGCGAAATAACATTATAATATTTCTGTTGTATTTAGAATACGCGTCATATGGCCTGTTCTTACCATTGCCTTGGTAAAATTCGCTTATGATTAATATGTGCAAATAGCCTGATGAGTTAATCAATGGATACACGATCAATGAGGTCTGAGTTCGAATCCTACATAAAATGTGTGGGTGTTAAAAAAATACACATTAGATGGTCTAATGTGTATTTTTTTAGATATATGTGTTTAGTTATAGTGTATTCATTCATGTATTAAATATTAGTTATTGTATTATTATTTAACTATTTATGTGATTTTTTAATCGACTTCCAAAAGGAGGAGGTTCTCAATTCGTCTGTATGTTTTTTTTTTTTTTTATGTATGTTTGTTACGCGATTTATCCGTCAATTGTGGACCGATTTTGAAAATTGTTTTTTTGTTTGAAAGAGTATGCTTCCGAGGTGGTCCCATATAAATTTTATTAACTTTACTTAGATAGTTTTTGAGTTAGCTTCAATAATACGTATTTTTCCCACTTAGTTTATATGGATGATACAATGATAACTTCCAATCACTGTTATTTACATAGCAGGTTAGTGGTATTCGAATTTGTATGGGGTAGGTACCACCACTAAAAAGTGCAAAATAAAAACTTTTTACAAAAAAAGAACAACCGACTTCCAAAAAAGACACTACAAATTCAAAAATAACTTTAATTTCGGAAGTCGGTGGCAAAAAACGAAAGTTCAAAACCAAACACTTCCGAAATTAAAGTTATTTTTGAATTTGTAGTGTCTTTTTTGGAAGTCGGTTGTTCTTTTTTTGTAAAAAGTTTTTATTATTTATCTTTTCGGTGCTGAAAGGTGTAAATAAAAAAAAACGTGCTGGATGGTAACAAAAATGTTTATTCGTTTTATTCATTTATAAAATTTACAAACTTTTATGAGAATTGTGACGTCACATTCCTACCTAGCTAAAAGAAGTTCTCTTGTAACCGTTCTAAAAAGATTTTTTGTTAGTACCCACATAGTCAATTCATAATAACATAACAAGGAAAGGATATTTTAATACTTAACACAAATTTAATTGTTGACTCTATGCATGTTTTTTATGTAACGTCACAATGAATGTTATATTGAACCTCAATATAGCTAGTACTATACTATATAGCTTAGGTGTTCATTTTCTTGACGAAAAGAAGATTGAAACTAAACCTCAATTTATGATCATTAAATAATTACGGAAATGTTAATATTTCTAAATATTTAGTTACACCGTCTAATAATTAAAACCAAACATCTAATCTGCGTTTGCAATTCACTTGCAAAACCTGTAAACAAACACGACTTTTAGGAAAAACAACTGTAATGCCTACACATAAGGTTCAGTTTGCGCTACAACTTCATACTTTTTATAACTTTTTCAACAGTACTAGTCGGTCTAAAATGAACTTTATTTACACTTTCAGAAAGTTGATGTTTGCCTAATATTTTAAAGTTAATATAAAACAGTGTTCCAGTTGAAGTCTAAATATTATTCTCGTGGAAAACTTTAACTTTCTTGATAATGCCTTTCCGGTAAAAACGACTTTTCAGCTAAAAGTCGTTTTTACCGGAAAGTCGTTTCTCCGGTGGTGCAAACCTTCGGCGTGCACGGCGGACGGTTCTTATTGACGTGTTTAATCATTCAGAAAAATATCTCGTTGGTATGAAGCCATATTCATAATATAACGTCGCTGCTCTTCGATAATAAGACTCACAGTATTTCTCTAGAACAAAGAATAGGAAACATTGTATTTATTACACATTATTTAAGAGAATTAAACCTCATAATGTATTTAAAACTTTATTTAATAAGGCATCTTCTGAATAAAAGGTTTAACAATACCTTTGATTTAGATTTATGTTTAGTAAAATGAAACATGGAGGACCTCAGTATAATGCTCGATGACCTCAGTAGAGCCTCCAAAAGAGTGGGTCTTAAAATGAACATGGACAAGACAATTTAAAGGTCATGTCAAATGCCCATGTAACACCCGCCCTCATAAAGATCGGAGACGCTACGCTCGAAGTTGTAGACGAGTATGTTTACCTAGGACAAATTGTCCAGCTAGGTAGGTCCAACTTCGAGAAAGAGGTCAATCGTCGAATCCGACTCGGCTGGGCAGCGTTCGGGAAGCTACGCAATATCTTCTCGTCCCACATACCACAGTGTCTCAAGACGAAAGTCTTTGACCAGTGCGTGTTGCCAGTGATGACTTATGGCACTGAAACGTGGTCGCTCACAATGGGCCGTGTCCTTCACCACACAATCCTCACTTTTGAAAACTTCATGAAATTGAATTTTGAAAACGCCAAAAAATAGTCAAGAAATAGTCATAAATAGTCACCAAAGTTAAAAAAATAGTCGCATTAAGATTCCGAAGATATAGCTATAAGTTGTTGAGGATTGTGGGGTGAACGTCTCCACACAATCCTCACCTCAGTGCAAGCAAACGGCTGGGAGTATCGACTTGGTTTCAATTCCAAAAAATAGTCAATAAATAGTCGTAACGCTATGCCAAATCTCGAAAATAGTCATTAAGAGGTTCCAGAGATATAAAGGTGTCTTGGTGAGGATTACGTGGTGAGCCTTTCTCGCCACAATCCTCATCTGATTACCGCGGAATGCTGACGTTTTTTCATTTGAAATTGGTGTCAAAAAATAGTCAATAAATAGTCGTCTCCAACCACCATAATTTCGACCTGGTTTATTATGTAGAAGTATGTTAAATTTCCATGTAAACTTCTACATACATTTTCGAGTCGAGTACAGCCGAGCACAAAATTATTATGTTCGTATTTGTAGTGGTCAACAAATTTTTTGTTTGTATTATTGTTAGTTATGTAGCTATTTTAGGTAGGTATTTTAACTATGTTAATAATGAATAACATAATCATAACATATTATAAAACAAAATCCCTCCGCCGAGTCTGTCTGAAACTCTGAACGCGATAAACTCAAAAACTACCGAACGGATTTTCCTGCAGTTTTCACCAATTGACGGAGTGATTCATAAGGAAGGTTTAAGTGTAGTATAGAATTATTGCGAAGCCGGGTATTATAATTATCTTTATACACCGCGAAAAATAAATCACAGTTTTGCTAGAACAAACGTTGTTCAGACCATGGTCTACTACCATTCTATACCGTCCAATATGTTATTAAAACAAACTAAACTAGGCGTTCTCAAATAAGTCATACGTTGCTCAAACGTGTTCAAACATTAATCGTAACCATATGGCATTCAAAAGAGTTATGAGGAGTCCACGTGGACTACAAGGATGTCCGGCCAATGCGGGCTGAAATGCAAATAAATAAATCAGTATTTTTTTGTGTTTTTTCAAATACCATTGACGTACTTTTTTTTATTGAATGGTATAGAATGGTAGTAGACCATGGTCTGAACAACGTTTGTTCTAGCTAAACTGTGATTCAAATTTCACGGTGTATATCTGAATTTACAGAATTCATGATTTCTGTTACTAAGTACCTACATGCACATACCTGTTAAACTGTGTAACATGTTTTATTTTCCTAACCAAACTATTCGATCGTAAACTTGTAAAACAATAATTAAGATGGCCAGTATCATTTTGCGGACTTTAAAAACTTGTTTGTCTTTTGGCATTATACTATACCTACTTAGTTATTGAATTGCCCAAAATTAAAAAAAAACACGTTAACAATAGATTTTCATATACCTTTTCTGGCTACTCAGCACGTTAACCATGAATTTTCATAAATTTTTTCGATCCGCACATTTGTACAACAATAATGATGACGTACATTCTGCCTCATTTAAAAAAAAGTATAATTGTGGTTACCGAGCACGTATAGTATTAAGTAAATATTATACCATCTTACTTAAACAAAGTAGAGAATATAAAATTATAATGAATATCTGTAGGTATTTTAATAATAGGTAAGTAGGTAGAAGTCTTAATTTCTCATATTACAATAAAATTAATCTGAAATAAAGACTTAGTGCGGATTTCACCAGTGAAATTGAACGCGTTCAGCACATCTAAACGCGTTGAAATATAACAATTTTGACACTGACAGCTCTTGAACGCGTTTTAGAAATGCTAATCGCGTTCAGTTTCATTTGTGAAATCAGTTAACTCATAAAGCCAACCGGAAGGAAATGTCTAAATGAAATAGCAAGAAACATATTTAAAATTGGAGGAATATCATGTACAGGTAGATTGGTATTTATTAAACTCTGACAGAAATAATAAATACGTAAGTAACTACAATATTTTATTACCGTATATTAATATACAACAATATTAAATTTGCAATTTAAGTATTCGCGACTGTACCAAAACATAATGTATGTAGAAGTTTAGATGGAAATTTAACATACTTCTACATAATAAACCAGGTCGAAATTATGGTGGTTGGAGACGACTATTTCTTGACTATTTTTTGACACCAATTTCAAATGAAAAAACGTAAGCATTCCGCGGTAATCAGGTGAGGATTGTGGCGAGAAAGGCTCACCACGTAATCCTCACCAAGACACCTTTATATCTCTGGAACCTCTTAATGACTATTTTCGAGATTTGGCATAGCGTTACGACTATTTATTGACTATTTTTTAGAATTGAAACCAAGTCGATACTCCCAGCCGTTTGCTTGCACTGAGGTGAGGATTGTGTGGAGACGTTCACCCCACAATCCTCACCAACTTATAGCTATATCTTCGGAATCTTAATGCGACTATTTTTTTAACTTTGGTGACTATTTATGACTATTTCTTGACTATTTTTTGGCGTTTTCAAAATTGAATTTCATGAAGTTTTCAAAAGTGAGGATTGTGTGGTGAAGGACACAATGGGCCTTATCAGAAGGCTAAAAGTCACCCAAAGAGCAATGGAGAGGGCTATGCTTGGAGTTTCCCTACGTGATCGAATCAGAAATGAAGAGATCCGCAGGAGAACCAAGGTAACCGACATAGCCCGAAGAATTGCCAAACTTAAGTGGCAATGGGCAGGACATATTGCTCGCAGAACAGATGGCCGATGGGGCCGAAAGGTTCTGGAGTGGCGACCACGTACTGGAAGACGTAGCGTCGGAAGGCCTCCCACAAGATGGACCGATGACTTAGTAAAGGCCGCAGGAGTTCGGTGGATGCGGGAAGCACAGAATCGGTCGAAGTGGCGGTGCTTGGGGGAGGCCTATGTCCAGCAGTGGACGTCTTTCGGCTGATATGATGATGATGATGATGAAAATATGAAATATTTAAATGATAATTGGTAATAACACTCACACTTAAACCGGATTCATAAGATATTTGTTTAAATATTCACTTTTACACAGCGCAAAAATATTTGATCTCGCTTCAATATTTACCTTTGACTGCATTTTGAAAATATTAACCATAACACTAGTAACACAACGCTAATAGATTCAAATACCTACTCGTCACCAACAATAACCGCGATCCAACAAAATTCTATTAAGATGTGAATACTCGTAACGAACAGGATCTGTATACCTCACAGAAATCGAAATGATTAGTAGGTAGTACACAAAAAACGAAGTAAAGTTTTTTTATGGGCTACCTACTAAACTTTATTATTTATGTGAACAAGACGAATGAAATAAAAAACGAATGATTATCGCAGTAACGTTACGGACCCTTATTATCGATCTACTACTAAATATTAAATATTAAAAACTAAACTAAATGTTAAAAAGAAACAGTGAACTATAAATAGTAATTATAAAAAAAAAAAAAATTAACCGCAGGTGAGATTCGAACCGTCGTCGGCTCGCTCAAAAACACACTTATCAAAGCACATTAACCATTGAGCTAGCATGTCATACATTTTGCTAGTTGAAACTATGAACTACTATCAGTTGTAAACCAAGTGAGTGTGTGTGCGTGTATAGTAGTGGAACAACTTATAGAAGAAGGTTGTAAGTCAAACCGAACCGTCAGTCTATTACTTTGTGAAATGGCCTATCAACTTATGACCGCTAGTGTACAAAGCCACATGACATGGTAACCATGGTATAAATAAGAAAACAAGGTATGGCATTCCGGGAGTAACACTTACCTACGTCACTATCCAGTTGCCACTTTATTGCAACAAAACACGAAACTATGGAAACATTTTCAATCACCATTCTGCTAAAAAATTAAAACAAAGACGAACAAAACGACAATTTAAATAATTGTCGTTTTGTTCGTCTAATCAAATGAAACAATTCAATACAGATATAAATACGTAATTTTTAGTTAAAACCTCATTATTTTATCGTATTTGTTTGTGGTTGGGGAGATATTATTACACACTACTGGCAGCACATAAATGGGCTGTCTAATTGACATTCCGCCATATTGTCGTGTATCACTATTCTTGTTGAACCCATAGGTCGGTCTCGCTCAGTCCCAGTGAACACAGTGATTCCCAAACATTTATTTGTGGACGTTTACCAAGTTTGTTTGTTAATTTAATTCTTTGGTCACAATAACAAAATGGTTGGTTGTTCTATTCGGAAATGTCCAAGAACCTGCATAAGACTGAAAGAGTTAAATAGAAATATTTTGTGCAATCAACTGGAAAAGAAGCGTAAAAGAAAATTATATAAAGTATTTTAGGGCTATGAAGAACAGGGTGTAAAGTTCACTCATCCCCCATAGAAAAGGGAGGATCCTCCAACCAGACGGGTTGTTATGTCTGGCGGGCAACTGCCCATATGTTGATTTCGGATAGTCTTATCTATGTTATTCGCTCAGTAAACTCTAACTGCGAGATGTAGGAATTGTGTGACGTCATGTCTTTTTGTTTCGTAGTTTTTGTATGTGGCGGTCTAACCGCTACATCACTCCCCTCCGGAGACCGGAGGTCGATAGTGGGCTGAGTCTTGGATCTTGCGATGCTTCACAGTGCCAGCTGTGGTTCCAGTGAGTCGGAAACGGGTGCCGCTCAGTTCACAGTGGGTCGGAACTGTCTGCAGTGATTGCGGCGATGGTGATTGTGGTTCCAGTGAGTCGGAACCGGGTGCCGCACAGTTCACGGTGGGTCGGTACTGTTTGCGGTGATTGCGGCGATTGTGGTGATTGCGGTGATTGAGGTGATTGCGGTGATTGAGGTGATTGCGGTGATTCCCCAGTGAGTCGGGGTGATGTGGCTGAGGGTGATGACCAGGAATGCGCGTTCGCTGCATGCTGGTGGTCAGGATACCCGTTGAAGCCGTGGGTGCTGGCTGGCTGTGTGACTCGCCTCACGAAAGCTTGCGGGAGTGATGATTATGACGTCACGCTGAAGTAGTTGCACGAAGGCTGCGTTGACGTTCTTTCTCGGGGTCACCAATTTAGGGCTATGAAGAACAGGGTGTAAAGTTCACTCATCCCCCATAGAAAAGGGAGGATCCTCCAACCAGACGGGTTGTTATGTCTGGCGGGCAACTGCCCATATGTTGATTTCGGATAGTCTTATCTATGTTATTCGCTCAGTAAACTCTAACTGCGAGATGTAGGAATTGTGTGACGTCATGTCTTTTTGTTTCGTAGTTTTTGTATGTGGCGGTCTAACCGCTACAGTATCAAACACTAAATAGTAGTATCCACACTACTATTTAATAATTAATATTTCGATTTTGATTTTCAATAAAACTTCGTAAGGCGACGAGATTTACAATGTGTTTGAGTATTATTTTAGTAATCCCTAGAATTCACTACTAATATTATGAATGCTGCAGTAGATTTGTCTGTATATGGTACCGTTGTTCTCACAATGTTTTATTAGATTGAATTTCCCCAAAATAAAAAGTTTGAGAACCATCGATAACCGTGATGACGTAGGTAAGTGTTACCCACGCGTGGGTCACTTCGTCTCGGAGTACCATACCTTGTTTTCAACCATGATGGTAACTACGTTTCATACCTGACGCTGCATCGCTCAAGCAAAGTTATCCGCTCGATTAGCATAAACAGGATTTTTTTTATTATAAGCACAACGTACTTGAAACAGCATAAGTGCTTGGTGCCGTCACCGCGCCGCCACCGCTAGTATTATTTAAAGGAAATGCGAGAAAATTTGAATTTCGCGAGCTACCATGGCGCATGCCCCTTAAACAATACTAGCTACTACAATATACCGATATTTATGAATACATATCGGTGATAAAAAAGCGAGCAAGCCTTACGGTAGTCGTATATGATGTGTACCATCTGAAATTTCACCTTGGCATTAAGCAACATTAAGGTAAGATTAAGCTACATTAAAAGGGCGGGGCCTCGTAAAGGTCGTTTCTGACGGCCAATTCTAGCACTGCGCGCGCTCATCCATCAAATCAAATAGCGCGCGCTTCCCAGGCTTGCTGTTACCCACTTCCGTCCATTTTCACGAAATGGCTCCCAAAGTTTTAGGTGTATTATGTTCTCTACACAGATTGCAAGAAACCGAGAGGAAAGAATGTTACACATCAAAAAACTAATGTTTATTAATAATAATATGAAATAAACTTACAATCACAATAATATTCTCTCAGTTAATAATTAAAATTAACATAAACAAGATTATTTCTGAACAAATCGTTCTCAAGTTATGCGAGGAACGACGATTTTGCAAGTCCGTTTTACGAGGCCTGCTGTAGAAAATAGTCTCTCGGATGTCGAACCATATAAATTCGAAAGTAACTCTGTCTGTTTATGTTCAAACATAGAGAAAGAAAAAGAAAATACCTACATTTACTGAGCACAGACTAAATCTAAACAACATAGTCAAGGAACTCAAGACGAATCACACACTCACATAACATCCAACAATATTTTTATCATGTGCATCAAATTGTTTAACATTCCAAGTAGGTACAGACGCCAGCACATCAACGTACTCCAATCTATAAAATTTTCCCAATCAACATTGAACCTTGTTCTTTAGCGATACATTTGTAAATATTTTTTTTTTTTTTTTTAAATGATAAAAAGTTTATTTTGGAACAATAACACAAGACAAGGGTACAATAAATAAAACGATGATAGCTGCAAAAGTATAAACTGTAGCGCAGCTAACAACGCCCTTCCCCAGATACAGAATGGAATGATGTTCCATGACAAAAGTGCAACAGATTTTTTTTTAATAATTTAGATTAAGTTAAATAATAAAAATAAAATAAAAAACAATAAATAAGATAGAAATTAACAGTACAGGACATAATATTTTATGATTTGGGATGTATTTTGACGTTGAGTAAATGTGTGAGTGTAGGGTGAATGGGTGTGTGGGTGAATGTGAAGTGTGCAAGGGGTGTTTCTGGTGTTTGTGGCATGTGTTTTCTGTGTGGTTATGTTGGAGTGTGTGAGGGTGATGAGTATTTTATACTTCCACGAATTTCTCTGTATCATTATAATTTTGTGACTTTAACCACGAGACAAGTTTCCTTTTGCATTTGCTCTTGGTTAATGGGTAGATGTGTAAGGTTTTGTTTAACTTGTTGTAAATTTTGGAACTTATGTGTTTGTAATGACGACTTGCGGCTGCGGTTCTACGAGATTCAGTGTTACAAACCCTATTCAAACGACGCGTAGAGAAATCTAATAAAAAAAGACAGATTGTTATAGTAACTTGATGTGCTGGCGTCTGTACCATAAAAACACTGTTATTTTATAAATACCTAAGCGTTATTTTAACAAATGCTTTTATACATAGTGTAAAAGAGATTTTAGATTACAGTGGACCCCTATGAATTAATTTGTTACCTTGAATTTAATATAATAACATAAATGATTTAATAATTTCTTGAAATAATAATAACATAACATCACACCTGTATTCCCCGAAGAGTTGGGCAGAGGTGTAGCTATAGTACAGCCACATTTCCCCCTTTATGTTCGAGTCCCGCTCGCCCCATAGCAAGAGTGCTATCAACCGGGCATTGAGCCAGACTCCGGGCTGCTACTGAGAAATTCCAGGTGGCAAAACCCAATAACACTTTCCCAATCCGGGAATCGAACCATGGTCAGCAGTAGCGCTTGTGACCACCAGACCAACGAGGCATTTTAGTCAAATAAAAGATCGATATAATTATCTTTTAGAGCATCCTGTACCTTATTTACGTAAATAAATGATTAAAAACAAAATCATTTATTAACGTGAATAAGGTACAGGATGCTCTAAAAGATAATTCATTTAGAACATCATCAAGATATTTCATTTGATTTCATTGAAATGTTTGAACAACGGCGGTCAGGGGAATTTTAAAAATTGTGACACCGGTCCATTTTTCATGACGTCTTTCAGGAAGTTCTGCGGGATCTTATAGACGGTCACTGATTTTGGGCGCGAGCCGATATACAATTTTTCGTGTATTCCCGTTGTCCCCTTAGGCCATGGCCCGTTTAAAGGGGACAAAGGGAATTTAATCAAATTATTAAAATTACTTCCCGTTGTCCCCGTTGCGTTAAAATTATAAGTGAGACTGTTCTATAGTCAGATAACTTTGACTGAATAATAAATATGAGTCTTTGACATATTTTCCATACAAATGCGGTCAAACCTCAGATAAAACTTATCTGACTATTGAAAAATCAGCCCATAAGCCGTAAATTCGGATAACACATGTGAAATATTTTCAAAATATATACTCCTTGAAAAATATTACGATAAAATAGCAAGTTAATAGGTAATAATAATCGAAATATAACTACTTAATTGACTGGCGTTTTTTATTACCTTGCAATTATTATTTTATTATCTTAATCGTATCGACTGCTCGTTGGTCTAGTGGTAGTAAGCGCTACTGCTGAGCACTAGGTCCTGGATTCGATCCCCGGGTCAGGCAAAGTGTTATTGGGTTTTTCTATCTGGAATTTCTCAGTAGTATCCCGGAGTTTGGATTTGTGCCCGGTTGATGGCAATAGGCTCGCCCCCTATTACATGGGACTTAAAAACATAACTGGCGAAATGTGGGTGTACCTGCTACAGGTACACCTCTGCCCAACCCTTCGGGGAACAAGGCGTGATATTATGTTATGTATGTTATGTTATCCTACTCATTACTACGACTTATTTATTACTAGTAACGATACAAATTCAGATCTTTCAGCTCTTGTTAATACTTGGTAGTTTTTCAATTCGTTTCGAATTTGTTACGTAATTTCAAAATTTCTTCGAATATTTTGTGTACAGCTGTATCTAGAGAGGCTAGCCTCTCTGTCGTTGTTGGTTCAGCACTGTCATTTTTGACAATGAATTTATGAATTTCATCCTGTTTCATCATCAAAGCGTTATCTGGGCCCTCTGACTTTGGTGGTTTGGTGCCATCTTTTTTGACAATAACTTTATGTATTTCATCCAGTTTCATGACCAATGCGTTATCTGGGTCTCCTGACTTAGAAAGATCGCCGCCATCTTTTTTAACAATGACTTTATGTATTTCATCCAGTTTCATCATCAACGCGTTATCTGGACCCTCTGACTTAGGTGGTTCAGTGCCATCTTTTTTGACAATAACTGTATGTATTTCGTCCAGTTTCGTTTGATACAGCATCGTTCCTCGCTCGCCGTCTGACTGCTTCTTCTGTACGTTAGCTTTTTCAAAAATGGCTTCTCTTAAACAAGCCGGCAAACGGTGACCGTAAATGCGCTCATCATATGGATGTTCGTCGAGAAAAGTATGTCTATTATTAAATTCTATAGTTTCAAACCATCTTTCGTATAGACGCGTTGGGAGTATTTTTTTAATGAAATTATTAGAACCGATGTCTTCAAATGATGAGATGAACTGCACCTGTTTTTCTAATCTCTTTATGTTACCTATATTTTCTAAACTATTGATATCATTAACGGCAACACCGACTAAGAGATTCATTAGAATTATTGAAACAAGTATTAGAAATGACACAAATATTAAACGTATCATAATAAGAGACGCTGATGCATGTTCAACCCTCTGCTCATTAATTATCTCATTATAACCAAACTCAGATGTCATCATGACCATCGTCGTCAGGAAAGAAGACCAAGGACCCTCGAATGGTGGTTGTGCGTGGAACTGTATCATAAAGCTTATGGAGAAGCCAAATATGAGGAAGCTGAATGATACAAGAATCTGAAAGAAAGAAAAATGAATTGATTAATTACAACGAAAAAACCTACCAATATTTCATTTGTATGGAAATGCGTATAATTTGAAACTAACTCATTTAGTACATATCGATTTATATAAAACTAGCTTCTGCCCGTGACTTCGCTCGCGTGGAAGTTGTAAGACTCCACAATATACTATAATACAGCGACATTTTGATAAAAGTTCCCTGTACAGTACGTTTGTAGTTTTGTTCTCAGCAGCCAAAATATACAGAGAGTCAGGACTAGTGACTCGGGAGCAAGCAACGTACAGTTGTCCGTGTGAGAAGCAGCTTGTCCTGAGGTCGACACCCGCAGACTTCAGCCTTCTGTTTCGGCCCCTGTGACTTGTTGATAATCATTGCAAAGCATAGGCTCACAGCACAACTTAAACTGGTAATTGTGGGAAATAGTGTGTTATACGCGGTTAGAATTTCAGTCTCGATGACGTTTCTCTGTAAAGACACGACTTTGAGACAGCTAGCTAAGTTCCGAAGAAGTATAATTGGGACACTGAACTTCAGCTGGATGATGTGCGCCGGAAGTACACTTGCCATTAATTGATCATTTTCGGCTTTAAAATGGATACACAACCAAGAATTCTCATGGTATTCGACTGATGTCCCCGTACACCAAAGGGATCAGATCTTCTAAAGTGGGAACTAGGTACTCTACCAAGAGTTACTGGTAGGGCCACCTGGCCGCTCTCACCTGGTAGAGTGCCTTCACCAACTTTTAGAAGAACAACGGAGAATTCTTGAGCATGTGAATTCCCGCTAAGCCGAGCTCGCATGTTGATAGTCAAGCGTAGTCTATGAACTCTCGACCATAGAGTCGACCTTTTCAACGAAGCATTCATCTTGTCACTTTCATCTTGTGACTTTTTTTTTAATTTGTGTTCTGTTCATTTTAGAGCTAGAGATTATAAAGTCTAGCTCTAAAATATCACAAACTATATATATATATATTACACAAACTTCAAAAAAAAAAACAATAGTTGGGAACCGAAATTACAACCTCAGGTTTGCAAAGCAAGGGTCTAACCGCTTAGTTATTTGCTTTGTTGAAAGTTAGTTAAAATAGCCGTTCCTATTTTTTTCATGATTGATTGTTTAGTAATAAATAATAAAGGTATAATAGCGTGATGATAAAAAGTCAAAAAGGAAAAGAAAGTGTCATTTAAAAAGTTAAATTGGTAACTAACTACAATCTTCTCTGGGGAACCTGACGGACATTAATACTATCTTTGTTCTACAGAAAAGGGCTGTTCGAGCCATTTACAACCTAGGTCCGAGAGATTCCCTTCGAGAAAAATTCAAAGAAATAGGCATTCTGACTGTAACTTCTCAATATATATTAGAAAACCTATTGTATGTACAGAAAAATATATCAAATTTTAAGAAAATGTCCGATATTCATAGTTTAAATACCAGGAATAAACACAACCTTGCTGTACATCACACTCGTCACCACAGAATAAGCAACTCGTTCATGGGTCAATGTATACGCTTTTACAACAAACTTCCCATTGACATTCGAAACTTACCCATTAAACGATTTAAAAACTTCATTAAAACCAAACTTTGTAAAAAAGGGTATTATAGAATTTCCGATTATTTAGAAGATAAAAAAGCATGGGATTGAGCTGCTCGCTCTGCTAAACCTTGTAATAAAACCTTGAAACTTGACATTATAATTATTCAGTAAAATCATCAAATTATACCAGTTTTATATAAACATTGACGTTGTTGAATATTACATACAAAATGACATGATTACTTTGTAAAGTAAAGTAAAGAAGCGTTAGAGTGTGCTCTACGATCGAAAATTTTTTTTTTTAATTATTGTGAATGTGAGAACTATGTGGATATTTTTTTTTGCACGACTCGTAATGCAAAGCATTAGAGTGTGCTCTACGATCGAAAAATATTTTTTGCCCCATTTCTGCAACTGTTTTTATTGTTTCACTCCTGCTAGTACACAGAACCTACTTAATTTATATACCATTGTATAGATGATTAAATGGAGATTAATATTGTACTTTTTAACAATTGATTTAATGCAGCAGAAATGGAAAAACCATCAAAATAGTTGAAAAAAAATTCCTGTCCGTCAATTTATGATCCCTGAAAACATTGTAGCTTGCAATAAAATCAATTAATTGAGTCAATTTTTTTTTTATACATTCGTTTTAGCCATAGAAGGAACCCTATTGAAAATGGCTCTTTTATTCATAGTAGTTTAATTATAATTAATAAAATACTAACTAAAATATAATATCAATATCTAAATATTTTCAACCTTGATCCGGTGCCGTTGCCTAGCAACTGCCAACGTAAATATCTTTGTCAGTCGTTGACATTACGACTTCATGAAAAGTGATAAATTGTTCATTTTTAGGGTTCCGTACCCGAAGGGTGACAAACGGAACCCTATTCATAAGCCTCCGCTGTCCGTCTGTCTGTCAGCGAGCTCTATCTCATGAACCGTAATAGGTAGGCAGTTGAAAATTTCACAGATTGAGCATTTCTATTGCCGCAAGAGCAACAAATAATAAAATTAAAAATTAAAGAGGGGTCGCCATACAATAAAATTAAATTTAGAAAAAAAAATAATCTGACCCTGGCATGTGGGGTATCATTTTCTAGAGCTCATCGAGTAGAGAATAAATATAATTTTTATTTGTTTTTATCTTCAAAAATGATGAATTAGGGGGCCGTAGAAGTTGTCTGTTTTAGACCATTTTTGTACGAGCTCTATCTCAACAACTAAACAAATTAGGAATTTGAAACTTGTGTGTGTCATGTAACATATACTGTTTATAATCAACAAATACTAAAAACGCCGATTCATAACGTATTTTATATAATATGGGCGATTTTCTGCAACTTAAAGTAATAATTTTGTATTTCATGCTAATATTATGCGATATAAATTCCACAGATAACTATTTAATAGTCGGAGTAATGACATGGAATTAGTAAGTACCTACTATCATGGCAGCATATACTATTTCGATCATTTAAATTTCGATCATCCAAAAAGGTCTACAAAATAAACTTTCTTCACAAGATTTTAAAACCGGCCAGTATTTTTTGAGTTTAAGAACTTTATCGACTTTTTTCAAAGTATCCCTAGACGGTGTTGATGTGTGTACTTCATGTTAAAACTACACTCCAATAGACAATATATTCAGTAACATTGAAATGAATGCTGGCACATACAGTGTACTATTCAGTTACCTTAAACCGTTGTGGATACAACAATATTGAGAAAAATTATTGGTGTAAAAATATTCGGTCACGGCGGCCAATCTCAACGGAGACTGGCCTTCGGCGCGGGAGATATTACAGTGCACAAGTGTGTGCGCAGACACGAGTGCACTCTCTCTTCCCTCACTCACATAGTCCGATGGGATGTGTAAAAATAATAAGTAAGAAATAATAGATTTCTGTATGACTATCAAAAATAACGTAAATAAATACCTGTATTGACCCGTGCGTTTGCACTGGCGAAACATCACGACAAAACATGTTGAAATCTCTAGTTCCTGTCAAACATTGTATGAAAAATTTACAGAAAATAGAGATTCCAACATGTTTTGTTGTGAATGTTTCGCCAGTGCAAACGCACAGTTATAATTAAAATTTGGCGTACTACTTACATTCTATTTTGTACAATATAGTCTGATGTAGCAAGAGAAATCCTTTTATTTATAAGTAACTAGCTTTACCCGGCCTGGCTTCGCACGGTTAGCACTAAGTACTTATCTACGGCGTATCTACCTTTCCTAATTACCTATTTCTACCTAATTACCTACCCTACCTACCTACCCTACCCTTCTTACCAGGGTAGGTAGGTACCTAACCTACCCTACCTACCCTACATATCTACCTGCTTACCTACCATATATACCTATTTATACCTACTAATACTATGTTAGTAGCAAATAAATAACTTTGACTTTAGTTAATGCATGTTACTGGATAAAGTTAACTTAATATTTTTCTCTTAAAATAAATGAAATATACTTCTACACCTATATTTTAACACAACAACATTTTTTCATTAAAATTAGACAATTTCTTTACAAATCTTTGTTTTTTTATAGCGCCTCTGTTGTTAACGAAAGTATTACAAAAATTCATAGTGTTAAATCTTGTACGACATGGTATGGAACCCTTCGTGTGCGAGTTCGACTCGCACTTGACAGATTTTATTAAACTATGTTTTGAATTTCTTTTTCGTTTATGAATGAGTGATAAGTATGAGGCGTGCACTTTTGGATTATCCAAACTATTTTTTTTCTCTTCTCTATTTTCTTTTCTTTCTCAGTTAGTTTTAATGATGGTCTGGCAGTTTGAGTAGTTTATGCGGCCTACCCAAATGTCCTTTCTTTGGTACTGTTCGTCGAGTTGAGCTCCTTAAGTTCAGAGTTGAGCTCCGCGATTACTGACAAATGCTTGCACTGACTGGACAGGTCCACTCAAAGCTGTATGGTTCTTTCCTCAAAAGACCATTTCAGACACTAGTCTACATGGTCCTCATATGGCCTGACCAAGATTATGTCTGGACTTTAAAAGAGACTGTGACCTCTGAGTTTGTTTCGGCCTTTCTTCTCAGAGTAGTCAGATAGGAAACGCCGAACTCATCTAGCTAATTTTTTACATAAATTTTAATATGACGTGTAAAAGTGATTCCAATATCCTATTTACAGAATAAACAATTTCATTTCATTTCATTTCAATATTCCTTTTGGCGCATCCTTTTACAATTTGCGGAAAAAATACGAACATAATGTAAATTTGCTCACCCCCCATAGCTAATAGCGTGATAGTTTTTACCCTACAGTTTGACCAGATTTATAGGAAATGTCTATGCAAAATTAACATACATACCGACAAACAGACAAAAATTCTAAAAACGATATTTTCGGCATTAAAATCGATCCCACACCTCGCAATTACTTTTTGTGACTATTTGTCATTTGCTCCTATTTAATATCAAAATTTTATATTTATTTTAAAATCGGCAGACGGTTCGGGGTTCTTAGAAACACATTAAATGTCAATTTTATGATCTAACAGCTCAACACGTTACACCTTATTAATAACAAAAGATCCTATTTCTTTAAAATTGTAAAAGAATATTGAAACTCTTAGAATCCCATTCCATTTAACCTTATGGGAAACATGCTGGTCCTGCAAATTCGAAGGGCCTTAAACCAAAACAGAGTTCGTCAACATGCGGCTCTCAAAGTTCTTTAGTTTATGGAAATTCTTCTCTTTCTTATATCGGTGGGAAGTTGACCAGTCTGGGACGAGCCCTATAGAACTGTGCGGAAAGGAAGGGCATCGTTCTTCCCCTAAGGGAGAACCGACCTAAACACTAATATTAACATAATTTGGAAAAACTAAAATTTTATCAGCCTAAGGTAATTTAGGTGCAATCACATTTTTTTCAATAATATTCAATGTACAGTTTTGACTCCGTTACGATTTTGTTATATGTATAGATAAGCTCACCTTAAATACTTTGGTCGCCACTTTTCCGTACATCAGAATATAATATCCATAGTCTGGAAGTCTGGAGAGCAGGAACATCATTCTGACCCAGGTGAGGAGCAGTGCGGCGGAACCAAAGAGCCGCACCCACTCTGGATTGGGTTTTGAATCCCAGGACACAATTTGAGGCAAGGTAACCGCAAGCGTAGTGGACAACCATTTCACTACCGTCTCTAAACTTAGAAAGTACCTCTTGCTTTTCACATTAATGACGATGATCTCCTGGTGACAAAAAAAGAGTTTTAACCTGTTAATATTAATATATCCGACGACAAACACTTGTATAAAAAATTGATCATGTTTTGATATCTTTACCTGTATTGTAAGTAAGCAGGCCGTCAAATAAATTATATAAATCCAAACACTACTATGAAATATACTTGGCACAGGTTCTATTTGTCTATCTTTATACCAGAACAAAGACAGGGCAAACACGTTGAGAGACAACACAAAGCACACGTGCAATGCCACTATACTATAGAAAAATGATAATAATGATCTCCATTTTGGATACAAAAAGCTATGCACCAAGGGATGAAGAAGTAGCCTGTGCTGGTTGTGTCTGTTTCCAGTATTAATCAGAGCTTTGATTACCGCCATATATTGCATGTCATGTGAAGAGAGTAAAACTCTATGATCGACTGTAACCTTATAGTAAGATTCATGACCTTCTCTAGTTATAAATGAATCGAATATTTCCTCCAAGTATTCGGTTGGTTTTGATACGCTACTCATCAAGAGGTCGATGGGGACAATCTTTCTTTGTTTCGGTAAGTAGTTAATTTCATTTACATTTTCGCCACCAGATAGGTCAGCTCCATTACGAAGTAGTAATTCAATCATTTTTTTGTTTCCGTTTTCGCAAGCTTCATGCAATGGTGTTCGACCCGTGCCAGCATAGTTAACAGTTTGCTTGTCTTGTTTTATAATCATTTCTGCTATTTCGTAATGGTTATTAATTACAGCTCTATGCAAAAGTGATGACCATGTAATGAATGTCGTATTTACTTGAGCACCTTCAGAGATAAGCAGTTCTGCACAATCGGGATAATTATATTCTACAGCGTAATATAATGGTGGGCAAACGGTGCCAGACCCGTTAATTAGTCTTTTTGTAATGTTACTATCATATTTAAGTAAATATTCCAGTATTTCTTTTCTGCCATATTTAGTAGCTACATTGAACGCGTTAGTAGCGTCTTCTGTATCCTCTACTTCTGTGCTGGCACCGTGTTTAAGCAAACATTTGAGGACATCTAAGTGATTGTGTATGATTGCTTTGAAAAGTGCGGTCTTTCCTTTTTTATTGCAATAATCGATGATGTTTTTTTTCGCAACATTTAATATTTTTTGAAGTATATCTATGTTGCCCAATTGTGCTGCAATATGGATGGGAGTTTCTTCGTTTGCCTGGAAGTTAATTAAATAATACAATAAAAGTTTTCCAATGTAGGCTTCAGTCAAGTGTTCAGTTAGTACTCTACTAGCTTCTGCCCACGACTTCTGTCGCGTGGAAGTCGTAAGACACCACAATATACAATATACTAAAAAACAGCCACATTTTTATGAAAAAACTGGTTCGTTGGCTTAGTGGTCACAAGCGCTGCTATTGAGTATGAGGTCCTGGGTTCGATTCCAGGGTCAGGCAAAGTGTTATAGGGTTTTCTATCTGGAACTTCTGAGTAGCAGTCCGAAGTCTGGATTTGTCCCCGGTTAGTGGCAATAGGCTCGCCCTCTATTACGTGGGGCCTAAACATAACTGGCGAAATGTGGGTGTACTATAGGTACAAGTCTGCCTAACCCTTCAGTGAATACAGGCGTAATATTATTGTTATTTTTATAAAACTTCCCTGTATAGGATATTTTTAATTTTGGTTAGCTCCATAAAGGTATAGCGTGATGATAATTATTTAAAAAGTAAAATGGGTAACTATCTGCAATATAGGGTAAAAACTATCAGAATCAAAGAACGCGTCAAAGGACCTTTGACGTGTCCTTTTACAATTTGAGGAGAAGAATAGGAATATAATGTAATATTGCTCATCGCCCATAGCATATAGCGTGTTTATACCCTACAGTTGGACCAGACCTATAGAAAATATACATATATGCAACTTTTCATAGAATCTGTCCGGTAGAATTGGCCACATACTGGCACATACGTTCAGACAAACAGATAAACAAACAAACATTTAAACAGACAAAAATTTTAAAAACTATATTTTCGGCATAAAAATCGTTCCCAGACCTCGTAGCAATTACTTTTTTTCAAAAATATTCAATGTACAGTTTTGACTTCGATACGATTTTATTCTATGTATAGATATGTATAGATGTAAAGCTAAATAATCTAATTATTTGCATCAATTATGTTTTCAGCGTCACAGCTACAGTATAACGTAGAAATACCTCCACCATGATGCTAGCTCCTGCACTGAGAACTATACAGACTCCTTGTATCCACTCCGCTTTGACTGCCGCGCCGAGCACGGTGGAGCCTGACCGATCTTTTACGTCCACAGTCTCCAAATACGGATCTTCACTGCAGCACATATGATTTGCTAACAACTATTAAAAAATTACATAAAATTATAAGTTTGAGCCTAGATGCCGCCGCCACCTTGCTGACTGATTTATATTAATACCCGCCGTATTAATATAAGTCAGTCAGCAATATATACAATGTGGAGACTACCATACAACAAAAAATTAAAATACTGGCACTACTAATGCTTAAGAGTATTTTGGAACTGTCAAATAAATCCTAGCTTCGAAAAAAAAAACGAGTTTTTCAAACAAATTAAATGTAATGTATGCCGGGATCCACCCTAAGCCTATAAATTCCGTTTATCCAACTAGGCCTTGGGTGAATTCTCGGGCATACATTTCAGAATATCCACATTCGGGTGGATTTTTGGGGTGGATAACTGAAATAGCCCGAGCCGACTATGGATTTTGCCGTGCTATAATGACTAAACTATTGAATATATTCAATTGAATTTTCTTATACAGAATGGGAACGTCATTATAGACACACCGTGTAATTTTTTGTTGTATTGTCGTCTCCACCTTGTATAGTTATAGTTTTAATACGATAGAAGAAGTGATGATAACGCGTAAACATTACATGAAAAATTGAATCAACGTCATGGGCAGCCGTCTCTATCCAGCAATGGACGTCATTCTGCTGATGACGACAAGTCCAGAACAGTCTAAGATTAGCTTAGAAGGTGCAAAATAAAATGAGACAATTTTCATATATATTATCAAAGTTTTGAACCAGAAAACTAGTGCGATAGAAGTTTGATCCTTGTCCTTAAACCTGCTGGCGTCAGATTACCTGTAACAGTTCTTTGTTCCGCTTCTTTACACAAACATGCATGGCAGTGAGCCCCTCGTTGTTCCAGAATTTAGCAGACGCACCATTCTGCAGCATCTGTTCCACAGCCGCCTCGCTCTCAAGCTCAACCGCTGTATGCAGTGGAGTGTCAAGCAGAACATTTTCGTTAGGGCTCTTCAGAAATTTACTACCGGCTTTCAATAGTAAGCCTACAGTTTTTATTAAACTGAAAATAAAATATTTTACGTTCATAACTTTTTCCTTAGTCAGTTCAAAGTTGTATGGCATATTTTGGTTAGGTGGCTTACTTGTTAACATCAATCTTGTGCGACATATAATGCGCAAAGCCAGCAACGTCCAGTGGAGTTCTACAAAGGTCGTCTTGCGCGCTCGCATCAGCGCCGGCGTCGAGTAGCAACTGCACGCAATGGTGCTGCGCGCGGGCGCTACCTGCGTGTAGCGCTGTCCATCTTCGCTCGAACGGCGGCAGCTGAATGTGCGGAGAATATATTATAAATGAAACGACAAGTTGACCGCTCCAAACAGTACAAACTGATTAGTCCTACTAATAAATTTTATGATTAAATTGTGAATAATGTGCTAATCTTACTCAAACATGGTTAAGATCATCACTATTGGCGCCTCACCGATCGTCACGATCAGCATCACCCACCATGCCTCATCAGAGGGCCTAGTGCTAGTTTCCCTTAACAATCATCTTGAATTTCTTATGTAATTATGACGTTCAAAAAGTCCTAATTCTCATATATAACAAATGACTTTTGAATTCATGTTTTTTTTTAATTTTGTGGTATTTGATTCATGCAATCCCACCTGTTCCATAACATTCCCGCAGTTGTGCTCTAAAATGTCACACCAGCAATCCGACAGTGTAGACTCTTCATCAGGATGACTTGGTATGATCTCCGGCACACTGTTCTCCATCACTGTATGCACGACATCGAGAGATATTTCAATGCGATTGGGGACACTTCTTCTCTCCCGTTGGCCACGAGCTTCACGCTCAAGCGACACGCACCATGCAACTGCGGAGAACACAAATGATAGAAGTTGAGTCGCATGACACAAGTTGTCACCGCGATGCGCCTTGCAGAGCGACAGACGAAAATGACACGCGCGCGCGAATTGCGCGTCGCGTCGTAAGGCGCATCGCCCGAGACCGTACCTCGGAGCTACAAATATGTAACCAAATATTTAATTACGATGACATACAACATTTTCCTATCGCTCTTGTACTATTAAAAGTGGCCGGTAGTCCCCAGAGAGACTTAAACATAACTAAAGCAAAATGTTTAAACGGTACTGCATGAACAGTACTTTTGTTGACTAGGCGACTGCGTTCATATTTTACCTGATGGTGGTGACCACTTTCAGAAATTCAATTATCCAACAAGTACGATTTTCAGGTCGTTGCAAAAACAACAAATCAATTTACCTTCCGGAGGGTTCAACAATAAAGTAATTTGCTTCGTGTTACCCGCCCAAGCGGCGCAGTGGAGGGGTGTTCTGCCCGCCTTGTCAGACCTGGAGCTGTCAGCTCCTGATCTGAGCAGCAGGTCTAGGGCATCGTTGTCGTGCATGGCTGCGATGTGGCAGGCAGTCACGTGGTTCAGACAGCACGTCGCGTTTGGGTTGGCACCCATTCTCATCAATCTATAAATAACGAACAGTAGGTACTTCATTACCTTGTCTTTGGCCGATTGAGCTCAGTTAATGATTCTACATACTTCAGTGAATATCTTGAACCGGCTGGCCTAAGAAGTAGGACTCACCTCTCCATGTTTGCGGTGTCACCACCCGGAATCGATTCTATGAGTCGTGTGTTTAACTTGGTCACTTTATTCACTTGATTCATGGAAGAAGTTCTTCTAAGAAGTCGATCTAAAAATAAACAAAAATCTAAACATTGCATAATCACATGCCTAAGATCAACTGGTCAACGGGAGCCCAGCACCCTAATTACGTAACGCAAACTCAATTTTAAATTGAAACCAATTGAATACGATTGCCAGTACATTGCTTCATAAGTTCGACAAAAAAAATTGAGCAGATTATTTTTGTCGAACTTATGAAGCAATGGACTGGCAATCTTTTTCAATTGGTTTGAATTTAAAATTGATCGTGCATTGCGTAATTGGGGGGCTGATTGAGACCATTCGAATTGATTACTAATTTTCATAAATGGCTGCAGAGAAAATAAAATGTTACAGTTCAGGACTAAATTTAAAAATTACTGTTAACTTAAAATAAAATAAAAATAAAAATCTTTTTGCTTCAAAATCAAAGCTTGAGGCTCCAGTGACATTAGTGGTTAGCTTACGTGTTATGTGTATAATATCATTTAATATTTAGATTATTTTAGAAAAATCACGGTAATACTAGGTAAATATAATTTTATAATAAAGTGATCATGGTTGCAATTGTCATTTAGGTCAATTAATTTAAAAGCTAGCACTGAAGTTCTTTAAACCTACTAAAGTATTTTTGTTCTATATATTCTAGTCGTTTTAACTTTATTGCACGACTCATAATGCGAACAGTACCCGCAGATGTGACACAGTCTGCTTCTTCTGCCTTCTTGATACCTAACACAGTTTTAACTGCAGAACATTATTCTAATTTCAGATTAGAATAATGTCACTCAGATCGTTCACTTGGCAACCACGTTTGCTCGTAACGATTTTTTTGCACAAATGTTTTCCATTTTTCCCTTGTTTCCTGGCTCGGACGTGGAAATCTTACATAGAAAAAATGCCACAAATTGTAATAATTATTTGTTGACAAATAACCATATACCTACCATTATAAATACTACAAACATTAATATCAGCGTTAAAAATATTAGATACTTAATATTTTTTTTATTAGCCATAAAAACAAACGGCAGCTATTTGTACCTACACTAAATGCTTGTTTACCGAGACGCGGGGCGTTGAGCGTGGCGTGCGGCGGCGGCGTGGCGTTCGGCGGTGCGTCGGACGTTTTTTCTGTTTACAGAGAGGCGGGGCGTGCAGCGGTCCGCGTCATCACACGCGCAAACACAAACATAATGGCAATATACGATGTTGTTTATGGAAGCGCGGGGCGTGCGGCGGGGCGTGAAAAGTAGCCGTGCCCGCGGCGTTGCACCCCGCGTCGCACGCGGTGTTGCACGCGGTGGTGCACGCGTCGGTCCACGCGGCGTGCATCGGGAGCGAAGGGCGGGAGCTGATATTCAAGCGCGCCCGACATAATAATAAATATAAAAATAAATAAATAATTACATAGGATGCATAACATCACACCTATATTCTCCGAAAAGTTAGGCAGATGTGTTCCTATTATAGTACCTACACCCACATTTCGCCAGTTATGTTTAAGTCCCATGTAATAGGGAGTGAGCCTAATGCCATCAACCAGGCACAAATTCAAACTCCGGGCTACTACTGAGAAATACCAATGATATTGTTAATTGACTTGCTATAAATTAGTTAATTGACTCAGGCCTTGGTTATTTGTAAATTTTTTGCTTTTCCATAAAATAGGAAGGTACTATATTTTTTTGAAGTGTATAATATTTTTTATAGCTTATTTTGAAGCTATATTTCGCCGAAGAAATGTTGGCAACCCTACCTACACTTCACTTCTGTATGTTTTAGTCTATGGCGAATGGCGCCATAAAATATTTTGTTCGTATTTCAGGTTAAAACGATTATATTTAGTTACTTAACGGTGGAAAATTATTCCTTTGCACTTCGCCGTATTCTTTGTATTATTAGTGCAATATCTCAACACACCCCACGGCATTTTCAATGAAATGAAATTGTTTAGGATATCAGAACATTGAGATATTATTGTACTAACGTACCTTTTACAAGTCAAATAAAAAAATATTAGAAATAAGCTAGATTAGATGGCGTTTCCTAACTGACTACTCTGAGAAGAAAGGCCGAAACAAACTCAGAGGTCACAGTCTCTTTTAAAGTTCAGACATAATCTTGGTCAAGCCATATGAGAACCATGCATTGAGATAAATGTAAACTAGAGAAGACACCGTGAACAAAAAATGTGTCCCTCGGATGTCAAGTTTTACAACTGCGGTGCATGCGCGGTTCAAGGAGATTCTCATAGGTATCCGTACCCGCAGATGAGACACAGTCTGCTTCTTCTGCCTACTTGATAACTTATTTACCACAGCGCTAGATTTGCTGCGGAAGTGTATTTATTCTCGGCAAAAAGGTCTCAACTACGGCGCGATCGCCGCAGTTGAACGAGACAAAGTAGGAATTCACGGTGTCTTCTCTAGTACGTTAGTACTTATATCTCGATGGAACCATGTAGATTAATGTCTGAAATGGTCTTTTAAGGAAAGAACCACACAGATTTGAGTGGACCTGTCCAGTCAGTGCAAGCATTTGTCAATAATCGTGGAGCTCAACTCAGAACTTAAGGAGCTCAACTCGACGAACAATACCAAAGAAAGGACATTTAGGTAGGCCGCATCAACTACTCAAAATGTCAGACCATCATTAAAACTAACTGAGAAATAAAATTTAAATGGAAAAAAACCCACATAGCCCTCACATTCACAATAATTAAAATAATATAATACTTTACAAAGTAATCATGTCAATTTGTATATAATTTTAAACAATGTCAATAAATCGGGTTTATTTCATATGTAATAATTAAAATGTCAAGTTTTATCACAAGGTTTAGCAGAGCGAGCAGCTCAATCCCAAGCTTTTTTATCTTCTAAATAATCTGAAATTTTACAGAACCCTTTTTTACAAATAAATCGTTTAATGGGTAAGTTTCGAATGTCAATGGGAAGTTTGTTGTAGAAGCGTATACATTGACCCATGAACGAGTTCCCTACTCTGTGGAGACGAGTGCGATGTACAGCAATGTTGTGTTTATTCCTGGTATTTAAACTATGAATATCGGACACTTTCTTAAAATTTTATTTATTTCTGTGTGCATATTTGTTTGTATGTGTGTGTGTGTGTGTAGTTTTCAATGAATTTTTAAGTGCTTTAGAATAAAAACAATCAGAAGCGCTAAGTTCAACCGCTAGCATGTGACTGAGATTTTACCCATATACAAAGCAGTCAAAACATACTTCATGAAAAGTGATAAATTGTTCTATTTTATTAGAAACTATTGAAACTATGTTTTGAATTTCTTTTTCGTTTATGAATGAGTGTTATTAGGCGTGCACTTTTGGATTTTCCAAACTACATATTTTGCATATTACATTTTGAAAACCTCAATGATAAAGTATTTTATAATGATGCTATGCTATACAAAGTTCTTTTTGCAGTTAGGTTTAAATAATCTTTATTTCATAAGAACATGATACAGTTCACTTACATGAAATTATTTAACATAGATTATTTATCGTCGTGTAATGACGAAGCATGCAGATGTAGAATAAGTAAAATAACAACAACGTACGAAACAGCATACAAAGCAAAAGTGTAGGTTGTTATAATACAATAAGTTAATACAACTGGCCAATTTGACACCAAGGTACCTACCTCAAAAGTACTAATTATTCACTTTATGGGGAACTCGAACAGTTGGAGAAAATTACCCATATTTAAATAAAATACTTCATGAATGGCCGTTTTTAGTATTTGTTAATTATGTACATTAGATGGTACATGATATACAGAATTTTCAAATTCCTTACTTGTTTAATTGTTGAGATAGAGTTCGTACAAACATGGTCTAAGACTGACAACTTTAAGGCTGCCTGTCCACTGGAGCGGAGAAGAGAAAAGAGGAGCGGAGATGTGCCAATATTAACAAAATTTATTAGATCAGTGATCCTAAGTCAAGATTCTATTGGTTAATATTGATAAATCTCCGCTCCTCTCCTCTCCGCTCCGCTCCAGTGGACAGGCAGCCTTACGGCCCCATATTTCTTCATTTTTGAAGATAAAAAATACATAAATTATATTTATACTACTTAATGAGCTCAAGACAATGACACCCCACATCGGTAAGATTTTTTTTCTAAATAAAAAGTTTGTTGTATGGGGAACCCCCTTTTAATTTTTAACTTAATTATTTTTTGTTATAGCGGCAATAGAAATACCTACACAATCTGTGAAACTTTCAACTGCCTACCTTTAACGGTTCATGAGATACACCTCACTGACAGACAAACGTACAGACGGACGGACGGACAGCCGAGGCTTAGTAAAAAGGTTCCGTTTGGCACCCTCCGAGTACGGAACCCAAAAAAGATGAAAATTTATGTACAACTGAGTACTTCATGAACTCGTCTTACATGCCTACCGCCCATATGGGACGACTTGACAAAAATCAAAATAACTGTTACCTGGATCTCTCGGCATAGGAATCATGGGATATGTTACACATCGACCATTTATTTTCTTTGTTCTTGACATGTTTACGACTCCTCTGCAATCCACCAGATACACGCAAATACTAATTTAAACCTACATGCATTACGTCTAATATTAAACAATTAAAATAATTTTCCTTGTTTATTAACACTTGACACCAAAGCGCAGTTTCTTCCCCAAGTTTACCTAATACGGCTTCAGATAATACCGGTTGGATCCAATAATAGTATTATGTCAAAACAATGTTGTGACTCATGGCTTGTTTTTCAGGGAAAACGCTATTAAGTACCTAAATAAATGGATCTTATTGAACATAACCAAAAGTCATTAGTGTGCTGTGTTATTATATTCTCCTAGCCCTGCACCCGAATTGTGTAAAACACAACAGATTGTGATTGATCGTGTGTGACGCAATAAGGGTGCTTGGGTACCAGACCTTTGGAAGGTGTACGAGGGCCCGAAGCCAACTCGTTTGACGTTTGCGGACGCGGCGCGGGTTTGCGGACGGAGAGCAATGGGTTGCTCGCCGTCCGATCGGTCCGGTAAGGACCAGGCGCGGGTCGATGACGCTTTGTGTCAGCACAATTGACGGGGTCCGCTAGAGCCGATGCCTGCCGGGGTTGCGGGAAAGTCCTAAGGGGAGACCGTGGCCCCTGGCAACGTACAGGCAACTGAAGGAACACGGGTGGGTTTTAGTCAGTAAGAGTCTGACACGCCCTCCGCTCCGCCCAGAGAGAAAAGTTATTTATTTATTTATTAAAACTTTATGCACAAGTAAAAAATATACCGTACAAAGGCGGACTTAATGCCTGAGGCATTTTCTACCAGTCAACCTTAGGGTGATGCAGAGATAAAACATGGCAGGTGCAACATACGAGATTGATAAAAAGAAAATAACTATAAAATACAAGAATAAATACAAAAATATATACATACATACATAATAAACAGAATAAACTTAATTTAATGATTTCCCAACCAAAAAAATGGCACCAACTGACGATGATCTCTGCGTGGACTATGCAAGTGCACCCAAGGACAAACCCCGGTTGCTATTTATAGTGTAGTGTAATGTAGGATTATTATTATTAGTATCATAGTTTCAAAGATGGTTAGCCGACTTTACTACCTTTTCTCTTCCTCGTTAACGAAAACGAATGAGAATATAAACAAATTACTTACACGATAACCACATTGTTTGCATTGTTGTGTTTCGGCAGTTAGAGATAAGATAGCCAGTTCCTCTGTGGTTGAGGATTCCGGGTGAAGCTCACTTCCACCTTCGGCCTGATCATCACTTACCATCAGGTGAGATGCAGGCCAAGAGGTTCCCCGTTGTAAGTAAAAAAAAAAAAAAAAAACATTGTCATGCAGCTATTTGTTTTCCAAATATCCTTCTATGTAAAACGATGTAAGGCGGGATCTCGAGGAGATATTGAAACACCGAGAGCTGAATCAATACTGTCTTTATTATAATGATTAAACAATTATGAGGATTACATTTATACGAAATAAGGCTGGTTACATACAATAAGGTTGATTACACACTACATCTCCTTCCCATGGTGAAAAAAAGTAAAATTATAAAATTTTGCTTTTTTTTTTTTTTTTTACAATTCTATGCGTTAAAACATAAAGTATATGATAATACAATATTTGACTACGCACTATAGAATAATACACATATTTTTTATTTTTTTTCTTAATTTTGTTATACAAATACAAGGTTGTTGTTACATGATAATATCATTTGTCTGGTGTAAACAATTTTGTACGATTTTTGTGGACTATATCTAATTTTCCATTTTTATTTATTTGAACATTTGGTGACATATCTTTCATTACTTTTTATGGACCAGAATATATGCTATCCATTTTATTATTTTTTTCGTTTTTTAATAGAATTAAATCATTTGGTGTATAAATTATAGGATTAGTATTTTTATCGTAAATATATTTTCTATGTATTTTACTTTTGAGCAAATTTTCCCTAGCTTCTTTTTGAGATAGCTGCAATCTAAATTTTAATTCCAAAGGATAACTTTCGTGATTATAAAGTGGTTCAACAACATTGTTATCTAAGTTACTGGGAAGCGAGCATATTTTACCAAACACCAACTCATATGGTGTGAATTTAGTTTCCGTATGTACTGATGTGTTGAAGGAAAAACACCAATATGGAAGCCATTGACTCCATGCTTCTGAATGATTATCTGTTTGAATACGTAAGAAAGAGCCTAAATTTTTATGCGAATTTTCCAACGCACCGATACTTTGGTGGTGGTAAGCTGTGGAATTTAAATGAGTAATTTTTAAAAGTTTACAAACCTCTTGAAATACTTTAGACATAAACTCGGATCCTCTGTCTGTTGCTATTTCCTTCGGTAACCCGTAGCGAAGAATAAAACTATTAACTAAAGCTTGAGCCACTTCTTCTGACTTTTTAGAAATTAAAGGATGTGCCACAACATACTTAGTCAACTCACATTGTATGGTTAGTATATAAGAAAAATTATAACAATCCCTATCTAGTGGTCCTACTAAATCTAAAAATATTTTATCAAATGCCGTTGTAGCCGTAGAAGTAATAATCATCGGCTCCTTTACAAGTCTAGCATATTTTTCCTTTTGGCATTTTGGACATTTTTTTACAAATTCTCGAACGTCTCGTTCTAACCCTGGCCAGTAAAAATACTTCTTAATGTTATTAACCATCCTTCTCATGCCCGCGTGGCCACTGGTAGGCAAGAGATGGAAGTCATTAAGAATAACTTTCCTGTCATCTTTATCGTCTATTCTTCGAACATCATTTATTATATAAATTCGCGGTACGTACCTATTATTTGACGATTTAATCTCACTTAATAATTCTTCAATAAATTCATTTTGTTCTCTATTCTTCATAATACATATTTCGTCGACGTCTATTAACTTGCAAAATCTACCTAGCTCCCTCACAAATGCGGCTCGCGTCAATTGTGATTGGAAGTCGGGATTAATAAAAATCGTTAACTTGCTTTCTACATAACAAAACGCGTTTTTCTCTTCAGTAATTTTATTTTGCTTTCTCAAAATATCTAACTCCTTTTTCTCGATAAATCTAAGTTCTATTGCCTCTCTTGGTTTCGTATGACTTCCCACGACACCTGGTTGATCAGGCCAAGTGCTGTCAGACGTCGTACTACACGGAGGGCTTTGCATTTTTCTCGCTTGTGCCCTAGTTGTTACATTTATATATGATTCACCCATATTCTTTAAATCTTCACTTGTAAAAGAAATCCGGGACAATGCATCTGCAGCTGCGTTGTCTGAACCCTTTACATACTCTACAAAGTAGTCGTACTCCTCTAATATTAATCTAAATTTCATAAGCCTACTCGATGGATCCCGCATATTAAAAAGATAAATTAATGGACGATGATCCGTCAATATTTTGAATTTCCTACCATATAGATAAGGACGAAAATATTTTACTGCCCAAACTATTGCCAATAACTCCTTCTCGATTGTTGGATATCGCCGTTCTGCACTATTTAAACCTCTACTCGCATATGCAACAGGTTTTTTATTTCCATTACTTAAAATTGCGCCAATTGAATAACCTGAAGCGTCTGTTTGTACTATAAATTGATTAGTTTCCGTAAAATCTGGATATTGCAGAACTGGAGGAGAGACTAAACACTGTTTTAAATCTTCAAATGTTTTCTGACAATCTTGGTCCCAAAGTAACGTCGCATTTTTCCTACATAATTTGTGTAAAGGATAAGCTTTTTCCGCAAAATTCGGTATAAACTTTCTATAATAATTTACAAAAGCCGTGAAACGCTTGACTTCTTCGACGGATTTTGGGCAAGGATAATTTTTAACAATTTTAATTTTTTTCTGGATCGGGCACAACACCTTCGCGAGACACTACATGTCCTAAGTATAGCATTTCCTTTTTGAAAAACTCACATTTTTCGGGATTAAGCTTTAAATTCACTTTCCTTAACCTTTCAAAAACATCTTGTAAATTCTTAATTTTTTCTCCTAGATTACGACCAAATATTATCAAATCGTCTTGGTAAATAAGACATTTCTCATATGAAAGACCTGCCATAGCCATTGTCATCATCCGGGAAAACGAAGAGGGACTGGTCTTGAGCCCCATTGGCATTCTTGTCATCTGGTACTGACCAGAACCAAAGGCTGTATACTTTCGACTATCTTTATCAAGTTCTACATTATGAAAACCCTGATATAAGTCTAAATGACTGAAATATATGCATCCTGATAATGAATCTAGTATTTCTGTTATGTTAGGTAGAGGGAATTTATCATTCTCAATACAATTATTTAACTTCCTATAATCAATAACTAATCTCCATTTTTTCTCTCCGCTAGAATCTATTTTTTTCGGAACTAATAACACTGGACTACTCCATTCACTTCTACATTCCTCTATTATTCCTTCTTGCAACATTTTTCCTATCTGCCTATCTATTTCCTTTTTCTGAGCGTGTGGTAATCTATAAGGTTTTGAAAATATAGGAGCTGTATTAGGTTTTAAAGTTATCGAATGTTTATAAATATCAGTCGTTGTCAAACTATCTCCTGGCAAATAAAATATATCGCTGTATTTTGCGCATAAATTCTCTACAGATGTTTGTTCCTCTCCATTTAAATGATTTAATTGTAACAATGAAAATAATTTCTTAACTCGATACGCATTTGATTCTCCTTGAGAAAAGGCACATAAGTTATAGTCACTAACGCTATGTATAGTTGGTTTAATTTCTTTAAGTGTAACATAATTTTCCGTAGTATTTAATATCTTGATAGGTATTCTACCACACATTGGCTTTACCAATGAACTCGCTAAATAAATACCATCACTGATATCCGACGCGCAAACTAAGCATTCACCCTCAATATCTGACGAAATATAATGAATGGACTCACATCTAGGTGGAATCTCTAAATAGTTGTTAATTGTATTAATAGGTAACTTTATTTCATTATAATAAGCAGACAAAGTAATTATATTATGATTAAAATCCAATACCGCTTTATATTTGTTAAGAAAGTCCTGACCGATGATGCCATTCGCCCTAATTGGTAAGAAGTCAAATACATAGAACTTATGTTTCAATTGATGCCCATTTACGTTTAAATTTAAATAACAATATCCAATTGTTGTTACTTTACCTCCGATACCATTTATAGAAATGTTTTCTTTGTAATATGCAATGCGCTCTTCTAGAACATGTTTATACTTCAACGCTGAAATCGATGCACCCGTATCAAGTAACCATTGGTATGCATGATTGTTTATAGGTAGACTAATTGAACAATTACTATTGCATGATAGAATTTTATTCACGAAAAAACTTCTTGTTATTATCACAATTAGAAGTATTGGCCGATTCTACGTTTACTTCCGGTTCCGTTATCACGTTAACCTTATTAGGGTCGTTGTTGCGCATCCTTTGATTTCTATTATAATTATAGTAAAACTTACCCCTGTATCCCTGGCGGTTTCGGGCTGGGGCCTGCTCGCGCTGGTGGTCGCGATGTCCATTCCATCCACCGCGACTGCCGTTGTTGTTGTAGTAGCCTCCACGATAGGGCCTACGATGCGAATATCCTTGGTGGACGTGACCTCGATGACCTCGATAACCTCGGTTATGCCTGAAACCCCTTGAAAATCTACCGCTATTGTTATAAATACCGAGTACTTCAGCCGAACTTGGAGACGAGGCTATCTCTTCATCTTGCGCCGCCTGAATCGCGTCCTTGAGAGAGCTGTAATTTCGAGCTACTATTATAGTGCTCAACCTGCGGTTTCGCAGCCCATCGGCGAACTTTTTAATTGCGTACTGCTCATTTATGGGTTTTAATACATTATATTTCTCAGATTGCCCGTTGGCCTGTGAAACCGTCAACTGCACGAAAAGTTCAGATATCTCTTTACCGTAGTCCTGTGTAGATAACTCATTTTGTCTCATTGAGGTCAATTTAGTTTGCAATGCCGTGGCTGATTTTTGAGGTAATAACACCTTTTTCATATCAATCACTAAGTCATCCACACTTGAGTATTGTGGACTTAATCGTAATTTAGCTGCCTGGGACAATCTGCTCTTAAGTACAAAATTAACTAATTGCTTCTTACAATCTGTTGTTGTTAGAATAGAACTATAATACTCAATATTATCTATTAATTGCCTGGCATTAGCCTCCTCATCAGTCATGAGTGGCAATAAATTTAATGCAACTTTAAGGTCAAAAGTAGACATTGTTTCAGTTTTGCTAGACTTACACAATTCTATAACTTCAGCATATAAGCTCTGAAATCTCTCGATATACTTGTAAATTAATTCTGACTCACTACTTGACACTTTCCCTTTTTGTATATCACTCGTAATTTGAGCTGCATAATGAGAATATTTCATAAAAATTACATTTGCCTCAGAGAGTTTCTTAGTCAATATATTGCCTGTCCTACGATCTGGACCAATTTTAATTAGATAAACTCTTATTTCTTTAATATCGTTACATATTTTTTCTAAAGTAGTTGCCATTACTTACCATAATAAAAGCTGAATCTTCTTTTGCATACATGATTCCTTATCTGATTGATTTAAATCATACTTAGGTTAATGCTAGATTAGATTTATATTAAAGTTCCAAAATAATATAAGTTCTATCATCACACCGCGTCTTTTACGATTATTATATGTCTTTTTAAATGAAATGTTGACCGCACTAGACCGCACTTTTATTTTATTATAATATAACACTGCACTAACACAAATAGGTATTTTTCGCACGTTACACCATTCCGTCGTCCATGCCTACGGTCGGTTTTTGAAGCCTGCGAAGAAACGAACGTCGCATAGTGTGATGGTGAAGCTGCTGGTCAATCCACTGAAGGTGACATCTTCTGTAAAGTCTATAGATGGCATAGATTGACGCCAGCGATACCAAAATGAGGATCAGCAACAAGATTATATTTGTGACTCCAATATGCGTCCTTAACTCTTCTATTGTAGCCTGGTTACTGCCCCCAGCGGCGTTCTGGGCAAGGATCACCTCCTCCTTAGAGGTACTGGTACCCATTTTTTCTGGTTATGATTATAATCATCATATATCGTATATCCGATGTAAGAGAATAATAACTCGGTAACGCGCTTTACAAATTATAATAACAAATCAACATTTTTTCCTAAGTCGCACTCGCACATATATGGTCACGGTATTTTAAACAAATCAAATCACTGCCATTGCGCTTTGGCAGGGTCGCCATGTAAGGCGGGATCTCGAGGAGATATTGAAACACCGAGAGCTGAATCAATACTGTCTTTATTATAATGATTAAACAATTATGAGGATTACATTTATACGAAATAAGGCTGGTTACATACAATAAGGTTGATTACACACTACAACGACCGTATTAAAAAAAAAAAGCGGCCAAGTGCGAATCGGACTTGTACATGAAGTGTTCCGTAGCAGCAAGTAACATAATATAAAAGTTCTTGTAGTTCGTTAAAGGTAAATTGCGGTTTACGATTCATGACGTATTAAAAAAAAACTACTTTACTAGATCTCGTTCAAACCAATTTTCGGTGGAAGTTTACAAGGACATGTTTCGGGCTTCGGGCGAAAGAAATAGTAGATTGTTATACAAGGGTGGAAAGGAATTGATATCTTTCACCCGTGTTAAACACTCTACTTTTCATTTCGAATATAAGGAAAGTAAAAAATAGTGTTTAAATATATGTATAATGATTGAATAACAAGTTAGAACAATTTGTAAAAATGTTTAAATATGGAACGCACCGCATCACCGCTGCGGGCCGTCCCGCATAGATAATACACGTCCCGCGTATAAGTTTTATTTTTTTATTCACACTGGCTGTTTATAATATACTCACAAGACCGGAGCCCAGTGCTTCCACTTTTAGGGATTTCTCCCTTTTTTTAGGGAAAAGGGCTAATAATAAGCATGGTTTACTGATATTTTATTTTGGCAGGGATTTAGGGAAAAATTGAACTTGAGTTGGTAGCCCTATTGTTTGATTAGTAGGCAGAACCCAATGTACTACTTTACTCTATGGCACCACCGATTGATTAAAGGGGATTTCCTGAAACTTGTAATGATTGTTATTGGTCTAATTTTAGTTTACCATGTTATTGTTAATAGTACTATTTCCGTGGCTAAAGACGACATCAGAAATAAGTCGCATTATACCTACAGTTGGTTTGTTTCGTCTGTCTCGATTAATAATGAATGTTTTCTAGGTGTTTAATGACATAAAAATTAAAAAATCCCTAAACCAAGGAATTTTTATATTTTTTAGGTAATTTTAGGGATAATTCATTAAGAAACTGGGGAAAACCAAAAACGTAAGTGGAAACACTGCCGCAGCTTTTATTTTTATTCTATTCGATATTTTTCTTAAAAAGTTTCGTACCCACAGATATTAATCTAACTAGATGACGCGATTGTAAGTATGTACCTACTTCGCGTGTCAAAAAACGGAGTAAAATTACGATCGTAATCTGAGATTTTCATTTAGCATTATCGGCACCGGAAATCCACCAAAATCTAGAAAAATGTCTTTTTAAGCCATATTGAGCTGTAAAGACTGTATAGAAAAATTGGCCAAGGCATTGGAAATGTTTTCTTTCATTGGTAAGTTTTGTTTTTAAATTGTGTGTGAAAAAGTGGCACGCTTGATTTTCATAAAGATGGAGGGACTTGCGATATCTAGTTAGATTTATATCTGTGTTCGTAGCCGTCTACCTAACCAAAAGTTCTATTTTTAAAATTCATTCCCGCCCTAGGGCGGGAAGCTATTACTATGAGTCTTTCCCGCCCTAGAGCGGGAAGTAGCGTCTCCCACCCGCTACTCGGATCAAACAAACACTACTTTCCGAGCATGAGATATGAAAAAAACATTAGGTACCAAACCGTTGTAAAAAAAAAAATACTCATACAAGAGTCGTCTTTCTTTTGTTGTCACGATCCACAACAGTTTTTTTTTTAAATATTTTTTCAACACAGTTGCTCGTAAAGTGGCTCTTATTTAACCGCTTTTAGGTTCCTAATGCAGTGTATTACAGACACGTGCTTTTTTTTTACATAATCGCACTAGTGCGGTAATGTGCGCCATAGATAACTATTTACTAGTCGAAGTAATGACATGGCAGTCTGGCAGTATGGAATTAGTAAGTACTATCAAGGCACGACATGTCTTTCTTATTGCGACTTAATATAGTGTGACAAAGTAAACAGGTTTTTGGAACGAAGTTCTTTAACGCGGCTTCATTCTTGCGTCTGTCTTTTCCTAATTCGATAGAGAGAGAAAGAGAAAGTGTGAATTTCGTCAAAATGGAAATCTAAGATGGCGGCTGCGAAAATTTTCTCATTTTTCGTCATGGGTATCGTTTTCGTAGTTTTCGATGGTTCTAAAGCCGATAGTGAGGTCAAAATGGAAATCCAAGATGGCGGCTCCGAAATTTTTCTAATTTTTCGTCATGGGTGTCGTTTTCGTAGGTTTCGATGGTTCTAAAGCCGATAGTGAGGTCAAAATGGAAATCCAAGATGGCGGCTCCGAAAATTTTCTCATTTTTCGTCATGGGTATCGTTTTCGTAGTTTACAATGGTTCTAAGGCTGATAAAGAGGTCAAAATGGAAATCCAAGATGGCGGCTGCAAAATTTTTCTCATTTTCTCATTTTCGTCATGGTTGTCGTTTTCGTAGGTTTCGATGGTTCTAAAGCCGATAGTGATGTCAAAATGTAAATCCAAGATGGCGGCTGTAATTTTTTTTTTCATTTCTCGTCATGGGAGTCGTTTTCGTAGTTTTCGATGGTTCTTAAGCCGATAGTGGGGTCAAATGTAAATCCAAGATGGCGGCTGCAATTTTTTTTCTCATTTTTCGTCATGGGTGAGAAAAATGCGAAATGAGAAATTTTTACAGCCGCCATCGTGGATTTACATTTTGACCTCACTGTTGGCTTTAGAACCATCAAAAACTACGAAAACGAAACCCATGATGAAACATGACAAAACTTTCGCAGCCGCCATCTTAGATTTTGATTTTGACCTCACTATCAGCTTTAGAACCATCGAAAACTACGAAAACGAGACCAATGACGAAAATTTTCACAGCCGCCATCTTGGAAGCATGATCGAAAATTACGAAAACGCCACCCATGACGAAAAATGAGAAAATTTTCACAATCGCCATACTGTATTTTCCATTTGACCAAATTCGCACTTTCTCTCTCACTCTCTCTCGATAGAGAATAATTAGTAATAATTAGCAGCGAAATCTAATTTTTTCAAGTTTCAAATTTTGTCTCCGCCTCCGACCGAACGTGATGGTAGGCTGTTCAGCGGTTTTGTCAGTGCCTTGCGCGCGCATCGCTACCCGAAAAAAAATCCAGCGCGCCATTTTTCATAAATATTTGTTATCGTATATGTTGTGTGGTTACTGCAGGTTACATATTAAGAAAAATACGAACCGACGTAGAAACGTTTTTACAGGAAGTGGATAGTCAGTACCTGGCAACAAAGGTCAGTTGAACTTTATAAATCTAAATGTATCATTTCTCTAAAGTTACGTTATTGTAGCATAAGTTCTTACAACAAGACGGTTTCTTTCCTCGCAAATGTGTTGAAAAACGTCGTATGAAACGCGTGCGCATTGTTCATTACCCACTCGGCTAAATTATCGCGCTCGCCTGACCAATACAGCACACTCGTATCATAATGTACTAAAACACGTTTGCAGAAAGTAGGTATACATTTAGCCAACAGCAGAATCCATATAATGGTTTATTAGTGCCTAAAAATAAAGTAAAACTAAAATATTATTAGGTATTACAGTGACGAAAAACGAATAAAATGATTTTCTTACCCCCTCTATGACATTTCCAACTCTGCCTGCCGATATCAGGAAAGGAAATTGATAATGATAATGGTACAATCTTCGGCTGTACAAGTTCTGCAGTGTCCGAGTGCGGATTGACTATGTAGTCATGTCTATTATTCCTAGAGGTAAGTTTTTTTTCGTTGTTTATGAAATGGAGAAGCAAGTGCATAGGCGGGATGTTTCTTTAAACTAACTTCATTTTTTTCAAAAAAAAACAACCGACTTCCAAAAAAAACACTACAAAATGACAAATAACTTTAATTTCGGAAGTCGGTGTCTTTGGATTCGTATTTTCGTTATTTGCCATCGACTTCCGAAATTAAAGTTATTTGTCCTTTCGTTGTTTTTTTTTTTTTGGAAGTCGGTTGTTTTTTTTTTTTTGTAAAAACGTTTTTATTTGTCGCTTTTTAGTGTATATAAAAAATACCCAAATCGCTATAGGTGTGCCTATAATATTTGAAGAGTTCCCTCGATGATGAGTGTCCTTGATGACAATGGGACCATCTCGAAAATATACCCTTTCAAACAAAAAAAGAATTTTGCAAATCCGTCTACGGAGTTATGCCCGAATATACATTAAAAAACTATATATAAACATACGTTTTATATATAAACATCCGAATTGATAACCTCCTCCTTTTGGAAGTCGGTTAATAAAAGGAAGCTGTGTGCAACATTTCACGTTCCTAGTCCCAGTACTTACTGCACTGCATTGATATGTCAGTCAGTCAGTCAGTTTCTCCTTATAGCTTTATATTTATACAGGATGACAGGGAAATTCGACCTATTCCTTGAAAGGGGTTATACTAGAGGTCATTAGCAACAAATTAAGTCCAGTTAACTAGGGGTCAAAACTAGATGGTTCTCGAGCTGTGATGGTTCTTCGATTTTATAAAAATCTGACTTGTTACCAAAAACAATGAATTATGAGAAGAATACTCAACTCAAAACATTTACTTGATACTTTTCTGAAAGTTGAAAAAGGAGTAATCATTTTTTTTTTAATGCTTGCCCAAAACTTACATAATCTCAGAAATAGAAGGTCTTTAGTAGCAATACATTTTTATGATTGTATTATTCCCAAAAATTTAAGTAAGCTATTGGAAAAAAATTGTCTGACAGTTGGCGTACAAATGTGTAAAGTGACTAACTGGTTTCATAAGCTTTCCAAAAAGGTACAATTGTTATCAACTTTCCCAGCGGTTTTTCAAAAATCAGCAAAATCGCGCTTCTTCCTTCCTGGCCTTTTCCCAACTATCTTGGGGTCAGCTTCCAGTCCAACCGGATGCAGCTGGTCAGGTCGATCGACGGTTAAGCTACTTTTGCCGCATTAATTCAATATGGAGACTCCGAGCCTTGGAAAGCACGTTAAACCGTTGGTCCCGGCTGTCATTTGTAGGTCTTTGACAGTCCTGACGGATAGTCAGAAGCCCGAAAGCACAGCGAAAGTCTAACAACCAGTTTTTACCAAGGGTTATTGTATTACCCAGTAACTGGGTTGTGGAGGTCAGATAGGCAGTCGCTCCATGTAAAATACTGGTATTCAGAGCAGCTGCATCCGGTTAGACTGGAAGCCGATGCCAAGATAGTTGGAAAAAGGCTAAGCAGATGTTGAAGAATTAACTAGCTGCGCCTTACGGTTTCACCCGCATAAGTCTCGATCTCGTGGGAATATCAGGATAAAAAGTATTCTATGTCCCAATCCAGGTCATGGACTACCCATGTGCCAAATCTCATTAAAATCTGTTGAGCCGTTTTAGCGTAAAAGCGTGACGAACCAACCAACAATCAAACTCACTTTTGCATTTCTACGAGTATTATTTGTTAAGATAGCATTCAAGAATGATTAGTGTTTGAAGTGTTTAGTGATATGATTCATAAATTGTCATCTATTGCATCACGCCTTCCTCATTTTAATACTTCAACAATAAGCGGTTCCCCTTGATGACAACGCTCACTTGACAAATGTTCAGTTCCTATGTCATTGTTGCTAAACAGTATAAGATTCACGATTTTATTGCTCTTGTATGATGACCCAAGAAGGCGCTTTCACAACACAACTCACAATCAGCCTATTAATGTTCCCAATGCTGGGACACAGGCACTGCTGGGATCCACCCAATACTGGGATACACTAGCCCACTCCCTCCTTTCCTCCCTTCTAATATTTGGTTCTAAGACATGCCGGTTTCCTCACGATGTTTTCCTTCGCGCTTTACTTTATGTAAATTATTTGTGAAGAAAAACTTCGTGAAAAAACCAGCATGGCCTAGAACCAAATACCTATTAGAAGACGTGACATTCGCCAACCTGCACCGGGCCCTCGTAAATTATAATATATCCCATTTCCTCTCACAGAGAAGAGTCCTATCTGCGTCCCAGCAGTGGGAACATTAGGCTGCCTGTCCACTGGAGCGGAGAGGAGAGGAGAGGAGATGAGATGTGCCAAATTAACCAATAGAATCTAAACTCCGCTCCAGAGGTGCGATTCTATTGGTTAATATTGACACATCTCCGCTCTTCTCCTCTCCTCTCCGCTCCAGTGGACAGGCAGCCTTATAGGCTGATTATTATTGTAATCTTCACGTAACACATGAAAAATAAGTTCCTGACTAGAACAAACTTGAAATCGCGAAAAAAAAATCTGCTGTTCCCTACATTTTGATGAGCTAAGCGAACATTAATGTAGGGAAGAGCTGATTTTTTCACGATTTCTGCTTTGTTCCCATAGTGAAAGTTGTTCATAATGATGAGTACAACGACCCCTTAAGAGGTTTAGTATAAACAAAAAATAACTTTGTACAAACACTATAAAACAAAAAACTGATTTTCTTAACAAATACTTCAACTCACCACAAATACAGCACAGTCCTTGACCCCAAAAATGTATGAAGTGAAAACTTTAGGCGCGTTGAGCGATTTTAGTAGGAGATAAACTTATGCATTAGCGTCACTGACATGCTTACACCGTAGTGCTGTACTATAAAATATAGATGGCGCTAATACCAGTTTTTAGTTTTCACTTCTGTCGCCATTCCGCAAGACTAGCAATTTTTTTCAACTTTTTTTTTTGTCTAATTTAAAGTGTTTGATATCGTACCCATCATGTGTGCGGAGTTTTGCTAGCTAAGTTATTTTGACCTTGTATTATGAGGAAATGAAGTTAATTAAATTAACCACGTTTTTGCAATGTTTCCATCGCAATTTTTGTACAGGTTCAGTTCCGTAGGCGACCGCAGGCGGCACCTGCAGGCGACGTGTCGCCGTAACATGACTGGATTCTTTCTATGAAGAGGACGACGTGTCGCTAGCTACGGAAGGTATTTCATAGAAATTCATAGAAACCAGCCGTGTCGCGAGTACGTCGTCTGCAGTTGCCGTCTGCAGTCAGCCACAGAATTGTACCTTTAAGATTATTTTTTTATGTGTTTTCCGTGGAAAATGAGGTTGGTTACACATTGGCCGTAACTTTTTTTTAATTCTTCCTATTATGTATCACTGTTTCTTTACGTTCAATCAATCTTCCACTATCACTGTTTCTTTACGTTAATAAATTAAATTAAATAAACCTGTGTTACCGGGTAACATCGAACTCAGAGTCGAATAAGTTCAGAATCCCAAGGGCCTATGCACACCGCGTTTTTTTATACGCCGTTGTCACGCGGTTACGCGCTGAAAATGCAATTAGCGCTGCTATTTCAAGACAGAAATCCCACCGTCCACTCGTGTTTCATTTCATAGAACACACGTAGAAAAAACGTTGTCTGCATAGGCCCAAAATAAGAAGATGATAAGACCAATGATGATATATACCATAACCTTTCCTTCATAGATATAGAGCAAGGTCAAGAGGATGAACCTACTCGTCCACTGCTCAATCGTTATGAGAGGGGCGACCGCCATACCATGAACATGACGCCGAGTCTGAGGCATCTGAAAAATTTCGGGAACCAGTACGTAACATAATTTATTTATTTAAATAAATATGTTCTATTGAATGACTTTTTCATAAAATCATGACGTTTTATTTTAAAGATTTTATTAATGATTCTAATGATTATAATTCTGTAGGTAGGTAATTTGATACGGTCGCGAATCATAATTATTTTGATCAAGATACAACCTGACACTGATCTGTCAATTGCAAAAAAAATAAGAAAATTTTAATTTCGCGGGCTACATTTGCACATAAGCGACCTCGCGATAGCCCTAGGCGGTGGTGACAGGATAAGCTGGACTCCTTGAGCAAAAACAGGATTTTAGCAGCTTTTATAGAGGGAAGTGGAAAGACTATAAGGAGGCCTTTGCCCTGCACATTACAGGTTTAGAGGCATGAGGAATAGGGTGTACAGTTCACTCATCCGCTATTGAAAAGGGAGGATCCTCTGACCAGACGGGCAACACCCGTCTGGTCAGAGGATCCTCCCTTTTCAATCTGGCGGGCAACTGCCCGTATGTTGATTTCGGATAATCTTAATATGTCGTTCGCGCGGTAAACTCTAACTGCGCGATGCAGGATTTGTGTGACGTCATGTCTTTGCTGCGTAGTTTGTATGTGGCGGTGTAACCGCTACACAGGCTTTTAATAATAAAAATACATATTTCTTTTACCCGTATTTCCATCCCGCGGGAGTGACGGGATGGAAGTTTCCTGAGTCCTAACCCAGGAAATAGTCTACCAAAGTGCCAAATCTCACCCAGACAACAACAAGCCTAACAAGCAACCAATCAAATATATAAAAAAAACACACTTTCGTACTTATATTTAATAATGGACAGAATATTAATTAGCATAATAGAACTAAATAGTTTGGAAAATCCAAAAGTGCACTCCTCGTAACACTCATTCATAAACGAAAAAGAAATTCAAAACTAGTTTCTAACAAAAATGAACAATTTATCACTTTTCATGAAGTATGTTTTGACTGCTTTTTTACCCATCAATATGGGTATTTCTGTCCTCGCAATCCTTACGTAATGTCAAAGACTATTTATTTAGATATTTACTTTGTCGGTTGCTAGGCAACGGTCGAGGCGAGGGTCAAAGTTGGAAATATTTAGATATAGATATTATAATTATGTATATGTTAGTTCGTATTTGATTAATTACTAGCTTTTACCCGCAGCTTCACCCGCGTGGATGTCGCAAAATATCCCACGGGAACGTTCTACCGGGAATACATACCTAATAGCCAAGGAAAAGATCATTGACTAACTTTCAGCGGACGCAGTGGTAGGCTACTACAGCTCCCGCGTGGTAAACCATAATTATTTTGTTACGCGTAATTTTAAAACTGTGATATCTCTTAAACTATTCATTTAAATGATGTGATGTAAAGGCATATTTTAATCGAAATTGGATGCCCAATTTAAATAACCTATTTAATTGGATAAGGATTGATAAGATACCGGTCAAAATAGCTTCAGAAATAACAATGAAAATTTTATACAATTTTGAAAGATAAAAATGGTTATTGTGGGTCACCCTTAAAAGATAGACATATGCCATCGTGGACTTTTTTGTTGCAATTTTTGAGATATACAATACTCTAGAACATAAATTTGATTTATCTCTCACGACTTACGCAGCGCACGCCAGTAAAGCTCCCAGTCTGCATGATTTTTTCCGGCATCTTCAACAATAATCGTCATATTTCAGCCAATTTACACAAAACCTTAATGAATTATACACTAAAACCTTCCACATGAATCACTCCGTCCAATGGTGAAAACCGTTTGAAAATCCGTTCGGCAGTTTTTGAGTTTATCGCGTTCAGACAGACAGACAGACAGACGCGGCGGGCGACTTTGTTTTATAATATGTAAGGATAATTAAACTACTTTGAATAAAAGAGCCATTTTCAATAGGGTTCCTTCTATGGCTGAAACGAATGCATTAAAAAAAATTACTCAATTTATTGATTTTATCGCAAACTACAATGTTTTCAGATTTCATACATTGACGGACAGGATTTTTTTTCAACTATTTCGATGGTATTTTCATTTCTGCTGCATTAAATCAATTGTTGAAAAGTACAGTATTAATCTCCATTTAATCATCTATACAATGGTATATAAATTAAGTAGGTTCTGTGTACTAGCAGGAGTGTAACAATAAAAACAGTTGCAGAAATGGGGTAATATTTTCCATCGTAGAGCACTCTCTAATGCTTCGCATTATGAGTCTTGCAATATGCTCATTATTATAACTTACACACTACACACCCTCACTCTTCACTCACACCCTCACCCATACTTACACATATCAAATGCACACACACGATCTGGCCCTTTTCAATGCATTTGCATTCTGTATAATTTTAAGTTACCCATAAGTATGTTACTTAATTTTGCATGTTAACATTGTCTACTTCAATTGCACAAGATAACGATTGAAAACGCGGATTTTCCTTACACAAGCAATTTCTTGCTTAAAAGGTGATCTCCAATACAATGTATCAATAGGCCCATTGTAATTGACATATACATTTTTAATTTAATTTAATTTACAGTGCGTCAGAACGTCCAACCACGTCGGTGACGCCTGACCTCCAGACTCCATCATCAATACGATCCAGGGTGAATAGCACCACGACATGGAGAGACAGGCATTTGCAGCACCTGAACACGAGACTGCTAGAGTTTATTGGCACTCAACATCTTGAGGAGATGAAAAGGTAAGTGGTTTTTTTATGGACAATCGAAAGAAAAGTGATTGGCATACATCACTACCGCGGCCTGCATAAGGGGCATTGATGGACTTACTTTCATCCATCAATGCTTGGTTGCGGCCAAAGCTTGTATAGTACTTGTCTCAAATAATGCGTGAAGATTCAAACTAAGTTAAGTAAAGAATCAATGACAAACAACGATAATTTTTCACGCGCCAATATGTTCATTTGTGTCTTTTGTTACTTTAAACAGCTCTACTTGCAAGCAAAATCAAAATTTAAATAAAATCTTTGGTTACTTACCTCCTTGGTGGTACGAGAATTTTATTTATACCATTCCCCTTCTAAAAAGCTTATTTTATTCACTGAAAACAATGAATAAAAAGCTCTTTTAATCACTATTTTGGTGTTTGAATTTAGAACACGTCAATATATTCGACCGCCATCTCAATAATAATAATAATAACCCCACCACCGTATCTCTACGTTGACGTCGTGGTGGGGCTTGCGCGCTCCAAACTCTAGGTCTGTGCCGGTACAGTTTACTTTGCCGGAACAGGTCTAGGATGAGGAGCCAGACCAAGAGAGATACAGAAAACCGCAGGGCAGCATGTGGCGAGCTGTTGGGCAGTAGCGACCCCACGGACCCTATCTCCCGGGAGAAATCTTGTTCCTCATCTCTGGCTTGCCTTTATTGGTCGGCTGGAGTGAATACTGACGAGGAACAGAGCTCCCACCTCATTCTTGACTTAATTGGCTGGCTTGAGTGGAGATTCGCAAGAGCAAACGTGCTCGGAGGAAGGAACTATTCCAGTAAGATGCTGGTAGGGATCTTGACCGTACTTCCGGGATTGTCCTGATAGCCGTGGAATACCGCTCCACTCCTCATAAGCACCTCAGGACATGTTGCCCCCTTGTCGCTATGACACTTTGTGCTAGCGACCGTTTTCGGGGGCCCATTATTGAGTGTGCAAGTCACCCCCTGCCATTTTATCCGTGTATAATTATAAAACATTGATCAGGCAGGGGCCATAGTCCTTCCATAGATTCAGGTCACCAGTCAACTTAAGCCACCCATACCCATAGTCCAATATATTTGTTTCCATATCTTGCAATAGTCCTACACCAGCCGGGGGTTGTCCTTGGGTGCACTTGCAAAGTGCATACAGGGATAATCGTCGGTTAGTGCCTCGTTTCATTTAACACGTCTAACGGGCCTCTGCGAGTTGGCTTCGGCCCCTCGTACGCCTTCCAAAGGTCCGGGACCCTAGGGTCCCGAGAAATTTCAAAGACGTAAAAATAATAATAATAATACCATTTATTTCAGGCAACACAGGCCCATAGAAAAAATACCTTAACCTAAACATACATATTTTAATATAGACAAAAACTAGTGTTAATAAATAAGGCTTAGACTATGTTAGTAAGACTTCACTCTGCACTAGCTTGACTTTGTGCTGTCCTGTGGAACTTGTCCGCGGAAGCGACGGAACACCACGTCCTGCGGCCAAAAGTCTTCTTCCATGACGAGGGGCAGATAAAAGTTCGGTACACGCACGACGAACGCCTTGAAGTTGACGTTCCTGCGTGACTCTAGTAACTGCACTCTCGGCGCGTACTTCGTCTTTTGGCGCACGTACTCCACGATGTCCTCCGCCTTAGTGGTGTAGTGCAGGCGGGAGATGTACACCGGTGTGTTCGGTTGTTCAATGCTATACAACCTCCTTAACACTTTCGACACCACCCATTTTCATAGAACTCATACGAGTACGCCATGCCGCCATACATATTGGAAGTCTACGACTTTTATTATTCGTAGTTGGAATTGAAACCTCCGGGAGGGTTGCCGGCATTACGTTTTGTTAGAATATACATCAGATTTTATTTTCACGGTTTATAATCTGTATACGCTAAGAAAAACCTTCATTTGAAATGAGCCTTCGGCGAGGGCTCCCGGCATTCCATATCCGACTAGGTGAACCCTCCAATAGGGCTCCCACCACAGAACATCTACATTTAAAATGAGCCCTCCGCGAGGGCTCCCGGCATCCCATATCCAAGTAGGTGAACCCTCCAGGAGGGCTCCCGACACTAAACGTCTACATTTAAAATGAGCCCTCCGCGAGGGCTCCCGGCATCCCATATCCTAGTAGGTGAACCCTCCAGGAGGGTTCCCGACACTGAACGTCTACATTTAAAATGAGCCCTCCGCGAGGGCTCCCGGCATCCCATATCCAATTAGGTGAACCCTCCAGGAGGGCTCCCGACACTGAACGTCTACATTTAAAATGAGCCCTCCGCGAGGGCTCCCGGCATCCCATATCCAAGTGAATCCTCCAGGAGGGCTCCCTACACTGAACGTGTTAACCTTTTATTAAATGTCTATTTTCGCTTTTCTCGTAGTCATGGTACAAAGTATAGTATGCAACTCTTGAATAAAATGGATTTATATCGAGGGCCATGAATCACTCGCGTCGCTCAGGATTCTAACACTTGAATCACTCCCTACGGTCGTGATTCAGTCGTTAGAATCCTTCACTTGATCGTGATTCATCTATGGCCCTCGCTTTAAATCCGTCCTTTATTCATTAGTTGCATAATATACTATTTCATCACACCTATTCGAAAAACGACAATTGCCTATAGAGGATAGCGGGAGCCAAATCCAATTTTGCGCCCGTAGGAGTTTGAGCTTTCTCTCTTCTGATTGGTCCGCTTCGTGCTTCGAACTGATAGATTTGCGTAGTTGGGTTGGAGGCACTCGCGTGAAGGTTTAATGTAAAAAAAAATATCACTAACTATATAACATTCAATTCTCTATGGTGATAAACTCATTTTTGCGCATTTTTGTGATTGGTTAGTAAAGGTTAGTAAGAGCTTTAGGAGCTCAACGACTCGACGAACAATACCAAAGAAAGGACATTTGGGTAGGCCGCATAAAGTACTCAAACTGCCAGATTATCATTAAAAGTAACTGAGAAGAGAAAATAAAAATATGGCCCACATAGTCCTCACATTCACAATAATTTAAAAAAATAAAAATATTTTTATTTTTACACAAAGTAAATATTCATATAATTGAGCATATGATTTGAGAAAAAAAAAAAAAACTAAATTCAGACTGTAAAAACAAAAATAAAACAAATAAATCGGGGCAGCTCAATCCCAAGCCTTTTTGTCCTCAACGTAATCTTTCACGGTATAAAACGCTTTCTGACACAACTTACGTTTAATGAATAATTTGAATTTATTATGGCTTAGTTCTTGTACGTGGCTTGGAAGTTTATTATAAAAACGTATACATTGACATCTGAACGAACCACCTATTTTCTTGAGCCTTGTTGTAGGTACTACAAATTTGTGTTTGTTCCTAGTATTTATGTTATGGATATCACTGTATTTTTTAAACAATTTTATGTTTTTATGGGCATACTAGCTTTTACCCGCGGCTTCGCCCGCGTAAAGGTCGGAAAATATCCCACAGGACCGTACTACCGGGATTCAGATTATCCTCTATCCTAACCCAGATCATGGCCTATACGGATTTAGTTAAAAGACCATACGCCTTTCAACTAAATCCGTTCAGCCCTTACGGCATGAAAAAGTAACAGGCACATTTTAGGGTTGCGTGCCTCAAAATGAAAAAATGATCTCTTTCAGTCGTCAGTAATTTGACATTCGAAAGAAGAAGACAAAGCTTTGTAACTATACTATAATTATGTTTAACTATACAGACGCTATACAACGTTTATTAGTAAGGAGGTAATGTTTGTAGCGGTTACACCGCCACATACGAACTACGCATGAAAGACATGATGTCACACAAATCCTGCATCGCGCAGTTAAAATTTACCACGCGAACGACATAGATAAGACTATCCGAAATCAACTTATGAGCAGTTGCCCGCCCGACATAACACCCGTCTTGTCGGAGGATCCTCCCTTTTCTATGGTGGCTGAGTGAACTTTACACCCTGTTCCTCATACCACTAAATTGGTGACCCTGAGACTGAACGTCAACGCAGCCTTCGTGCAACTACTTCAGCGTGACGTCATCATCATCAATCCCGCAAGCTTTCGTGAGGCGAGTTACACAGCCAGCCAGCACCCACGGCTCAGCGGGTATCCTGACCACCAGCATGCAGCGAACGCGCATTCCTGGTCAACACCCTTAGACTCATCACCCCGACTCACTGGGGAATCACCGAAATCACCTCAATCACCGCAATCACCGCAATCACCTCAATCACCGCAGACAGTTCCAACTCACTGTGAACTGTGCTGCACCCGGTTCCGACTCACTGGTAGCACAATCACCACAATCGCCACAATCACCGCAGACAGTTCCGACTCACCGTGAACTGTGCCGCACCCGGTTCCGACTCACTGGAACCACACCTTAAATCTCTTAAAAATAAGAGACAACAAAAATAATCACCGAAATCATCGCAATCACCTCAATCACCGAAAACACCGAAATCACCGCAATCACCGAAATCACGTCAATCACCGCAATCACCGCAATCACCTCAATCAGCTCAATCACCGCAATCACCACAATCACCAAAATCGCCGCAATCACCGCAGACAGTTCCAACTCACTGTGAACTGTGCGGCACCCGGTTCCGACTTACTGGAACCACAATCACCACAATCGCCACAATCACCGCAGACAGTTCCGACTCACCGTGAACTGTACCGCACCCGGTTCCGACTCACTGGAACCACACCTTAAATCTCTTAAAAATAAGAAACAACAAAAATAATCACCGATATCACCGAAATCACCGCAATCACCTCAATCACCGAAAACACCGAAATCACCACAATCACCTCAATCACCACAATCAGCTCAATCACCGCAATCACCTCAATCAGCTCAATCACCGCAATCACCACAATCGCCGCAATCACTGCAGACAGTTCCAACTCACTGTGAACTGTGCGGCACTCGGTTCCGACTCACTGGAACCACAATCACCACAATCGCCACAATCACCGCAGACAGTTCCGACTCACCGTGAACTGTGCCGCATCCGGTTCCGACTCACTGGAACCACACCTTAAATCTCTTAAAAATAAGAGACTACAAAAATAATCAATAATACATGTGAATTTTAAAATCAACTCCTATTTTACCCCTTTGGGGGATGATTTTACAAAAACGCTGAAAAGCGTAATTCTTTATTTCTTACCAAAAGCATAAATTTGAATTTCCATATCCCCAACTTAGAATTATTGAGTTTCCCATACAAACTTTCATCCCTTATATCACCCCCTTGGGGGTTATTTTTGAGACAAAAAGTACCCTATGTCCTTCTCTAGGATGCCATCTATCTCCTTGCCAAATTTCATCGAAATCCGTTCAGTGGTTTAGCCGTGAAAAGGTAACATACAGACAGACAGACAGACAGAGTTACTTTCGAATTTATAATATTAGTATGGATAAAAGATTTTCAAAAATATACTGAGAAGGCACAGTCATAAAATTAATCTCCTTAAATTTCTCTCTGAGAGAGTGTCTCGGACTTAATTTATAAATTGATCGAACAGCTCTTTTCTGCAAAACAAAGATAGTCTGAATGTCTGCGGCATTTCCCCATAACAGAATACCGTACGACATTACACTATGAAAATAGCTAAAGTACACTAAACGAGCTGTCTCTATGTCAGTTAAATTACGAATTTTTCTAACAGCATATGCTGCGGAGCTTAGCTTTTTTGACAATTTATCTATATGTGGGCCCCACTGAAGTTTAGCATCCAAAGTTAAGCCTAAAAATACTGTGCTATCTTCAGGATTCAATTCTTCGCCCTTTATCAAAACCTTAGTTTTCACCTGCCTAACGTGTGGTAGAGTAAACTTAATGCATTTGGTTTTTTTTTCATTAAGAAGTAAATTGTTAACATTGAACCAGTGAACTACTTTTGAGATCGCGCTATTTACGTCGTCAGTAACCAGCTGCTGACGTTTATGTTTAAACAAAAGTGAGGTGTCATCAGCAAACAACACTATATCATGGTTATTCGTTACAATGTCGAATTGAAAATAAGGCTGTTGCCAGTACTATTCGGACTAGAAAACGGCGCTAACGCTGAACGAAGTTGACCCTTATGTTACAATACATAAAAATATAGTGTGCCATCAAAATGATCACTCAGCACCTCACACTTCAAACTCACGATTGAAGTTGTTTTATCAAACTAATCTAATCGTGATCAATTAATTAGACACTTTGGTGACCTTCACAACACCTAAGTCTAAAGTATCTAAGATGCTACCACAGTGTAATAATGATGTCTACGTCTCACCAAACCCAAGGTAATTATTGCGTTCAAACATAGCGAGCTTGTAATTGTCGTCAATCATGGATAATTTTTACAATATACCTATTGGTTCGTTGGTCAAGTGGTCGCAAGCGCTACCGCTGAGCATAAGGTCCTGGGTTTGATTCCCGGGTTGGGCATAGTTTTATTGGTTCCCCATATGAAACTGTACCCGGTTGGTGGCAATAGGCCCACCCCCTATTACATGGGACTTAAACATAACTAGAAAAATGTGGGTGTTCGCACTATAAGTACACCACTGCCTGACTCTTCGGGGAATTTTTTTCAACCTGTGTTACCCCCACTGCTGGGAAAAGATCTCCCTATAACGTTCCATTAAACCATGTGTTCTGCCTTCTAGATGGTTCTAGATGGCAGAACACAGATCCATGAACGTCTCCGAGTCATAATACCAGCATTTTCCGGCTCCACTGTGTGACGACTTTAACCCATCTGCCCATGACCCGCTCAATCCCATTTTAGCTTCGCAGTATCCTTAACAGCTTTAAAAAAAGTTTGATGTAGAGAAGAGTGCCCTGATATAATATATTATAAATATTTGGGTGATATATATTATTCTGTCAGGAGTTTAATGAGGCTTGGAAGGAAGATGCTGCTGACCATTTTCTTTCTTTCTCTGTAATCATTGTTCACTTGAACGAGATAGCAGAACGATTTCTGGCTTGGTGTATACGCTAGAGAAAATAATCGTTCTTTGGTCGCTAGGAGACACATACCTTAAAGTTATAGACACATACATTAAAGTTATTTTCCACTTTGTTCTTGTTTTATATTGAATATTTACTGACTACCAAAAGTGATGATGACGCATATCCCAATACTTTAACAGTTCTATGCCTACCGCAGGTTACTGAAGGACGGCGCCAATCCCAACGCTACATATCGCCTGAGTTTTGTCTCCGCCTGCCACAAAGCTGCCCTCCACGAAGGGGACGCCCTGAGCCTGCTCATCAAGTCCAGAGCAGTGAAACTGAGGATCGATAAACTTGGCAGGACTCCGCTGCACTTGGCGGCTTGGGCAGGGAATGCGAGACATATTGCTGTGCTGTTGGACTTTCCTGAAAGTAAATTAGCTGGCTTCTTAAGCCTGATTTACACTTGCTATTTATTGCATACCATTAAAGTGTGCGCAGGAGCTCCACATCCTAATTCCACTATTGCCCTTTTATAACCGGACTACCAGACGCACTGCAGGGTACCATTCGCACTTGGTTGATATCCCATCTAGTCGTACTCAGCGCTTCTCCTCCACACTTATTAAGCGCACAGCCGAAGTGTTGAACTCCCTGCCAGCGTCTTTGTTCCCCTCCACATATAACCCATCGGCATCGTTAGCTCGTGGGCCGTTCGGTTGTTTGACATTTAAGAACAAAAATAGGTAGTCATGGAAACTGCCGACAGAAGTGAAAACTTAAAATTGGTATTAGCGCCATCTAGCTTCTATAGTCAGCACTACGGCTTTTAAGTGTATTGTTTTGGAATTCTGTGGTTTTTGTTATGTAAAAAAGAGATTTAAAGTAAGTGTTTTTTTGAAGTCGGTTGTTTTTTTTTTGGAATTCAATTTTTAGTTGTGGGTCCTACCCCACACTTTGTATAGGTACCAGTGGAATAATGGACTAACAACACAAAAGATTTTTCAAAAATTAGGCCCTTTGTGCCTCCAAATCGGTTCGTAAACGACGGACGCGGAGTAATGAGGTAACATACATTAAAAAAAAAATACAACCGAATTGATAACCTCCTCCTTTTTGGGAAGTCGGTTAAAAATTAAAGACTACGTTGTGGACAAAGAATTTTGACAATAATTCCTTCTGCACATGTGGCTTCCCTGGTACCTCATTAACGGCAAATTATATAAGAGTCTATTAAGAGGGTTTACGTCGTACGTCAGTTTTTACAAATTAGTTTACATTACACTCGCCTTCTTGTTTTAACTGGGTCTCATTGCCACTCCAAAACCATGTCATTTTAGGTATCACTATTTTATTATGGTACTTATACGAATACGAATACTGAGTACTGCATTGCAAGTTCATTACTTCATTCTATTCTACTAATATTATAAACGCAAAAAAAACTCTGTCTGTTACTTTTCACGAGTTAATTATTATGTTAACAGAGACCACGTGACCTGGGTTAGAACATTATGATAGATTTTATCCTAGTAGTAGGTACGTTTCGTGCGTGGGTTAATTTTCAACCTTCACCCTGACGAAAGCTAGTTCTTGAAGTAAAAGTTTTGTCTTTCATCTTCCAGATATCCAAGAGAGGGTAGGCACAGAGACCATGTCCTCAGAAACAGAGGAGGAAGTGAGGAACCTGCGTCCCTTCAACAAGGAGATGATGAACGTGCGCTGTGACTTGGGGGAGGAGGACCACCTGACGCTGCCTGAACTCTGGAAGGACAATATTCACCATAACTGTCAGGATATTTATCAAGGGACTGTGAGTAAAACTATTGATTTTAGAAGGGTTTTCTTAATCTGATCCACCAGATATTATTTATGTATCTTATCAACTGTGTGCTAATTAAGACAAATGTTTCGGTCATTGATTATGAACGACTAGCTGCGCTCCATGGTGTCACCCTCATAAGCCTCGATGCCATGGATATATCGAGGAGAATATTCCTTGCAAATCTGTTAATAAACAAACTAACTCACTTTCGCATTTATAATATTAGTTAGGATTGTGTACAGAAGTTCTTATAGGAATCTATCAACCGATCGCCAGCAGTGATAGCCTAGTTTTGTGACCGTCGTACTGCCAAGTCACAGGTTTCTATTTCAAACCCAAGGCACGCACCTGTGACTTTTCGGATTCATGTGCGTATTGTATAATTAGGTATGCTTTAAAAACGGTGAAGGAAAACATTGTTACAAAACCGGCTTGCATGAGAAATATGTCTCGACGGCATGTGAAGCTAAATCAGATGCCCATGGGTGGCATGAAAACTCTGACACCTGGTTTGTCAATAACCACACGAAAAAGAAATAAGAAACTGTTATCTAACTCAAGCTTTAAATACAGGCATGTTGGAAATGTCACTCCATTCGCGGAGTCACTGTTGGGCAAAAACTAATTGTGAAAACAATTAACAATTAACAATTTATTATTATTTTTTATATTTATTTGTATAGTTAGTATAGTTTTTTAATACGTAGTGTAAATAGTTTTAATATATTGTTGTGTAGATTTAGAGATAAAAGAAATCTGTTCAAATTGTTAAATAAAAATAACTTAGGTATTATTATTTACAATTAAATTGCCAGATTAAATTGCAATTAACGATTAAAATAATTAATTGTTAATTGTTTGATGCATGTTTACAATTACAGTTAATAGTAAAGAATACACAATACAATAATTACAGTTAGTATTAATTGTTGTGCGGAGGAGTTGGTGCATCCAGTCATGGCTATTTACAGCAAATCTTTGGCTTCTGGCGTATTCCCTACGAAATGGAAAATGGCAAAGGTGGTGTCTGTTCATAAATCGAATAGCAATGACAATATTTCTAACTATAGGCCCATCTCAATTCTCTCAACGTTTACCAAAGTGTTTGAATCACTACTCTGCCCGCATTTCCAGAACCATCTCAAGCTATTCTTAAGCGATCATCAGCATGGATTTGTTGGATCACGATTCACGAGCACTAATCTAGTTGCATTCACAGAAAATTTTATTGGAGCTGGTCACCAGGCAGATGTCATTTATACTGATTTTAACAAAGCCTTTGATAAAGTTTCCCATCGTGTCTCATAAGTTGCTTGCGTATGGTATCACTGGTAGCTTGCTTAAATGGGCGGTTTCGTATTTGGCAGATTAGATCTTTCTTTGTTGTGGTAAATGGTTACCAATCGAATGTATATAATCTCCTCTGAAGTCCCGCAAGGTTCACATCTGGGGCCTATATTGTTTGTCTACTTTATTAATAACATTCCCAGCTGTTTGCGGCAGACCAAGATTTTTATGTGAACTGATGACCTAAAGTTTGTTAGAATAATTAAATCTGATAGTGACTCCTCGCTTTTACAGGAGGACATTGATAGTCTCATCCGATGGTGCAAAAATAATTTAATGCATTTGAACTCAAAGAAAGGTTACCATGTTAATTATACAAGAAAAAAATATCTTATAGAGACAGTATACTACATTAATGAACGCAAGGTTAATGAAGTAGACACTATACGCGACCTTGGAGTTTTGTTTGAAAAAAAATTAACGTTTGTGCCACACTTAGATCATGTTGTTAAAAAAGCGTCAAAAATGTTGGGGTTTGTCATAAGACAATGTAAAGGTTTTCGTCAAAGTAAAACAAAAATTTTACTTTACTACGGTTTGGTTCGCAGCATATATTAGAGTACTGTAGTGTGGTGTGGCGGCCGCACTATGCTACTCATAGTTTGCGTCTAGAACGTGTCCAAAAGCGCTTTGCTTGGAATTTGGCTTTTTCTGTCGGTATAGCTAAAAAAACGCCTTCTTACAAAGACAGATTTTAAAGTCTTCAACATGCATACCTTTGAAGAGCATAGGGGATTACACGATGCTTGCCTGTTAAATCTTGAAAGGAAATATTGACTCACCCCCGCTGCTTGAACTTATAAACTTTTGTGGTCCTCCAAGAATTCCACGTAAACCCATAACTCCACTTCGTCCTCCACAGAGAAGAATGGTGTTGGGATCTAACTCTCCATGCACTAGGTTCTGTAGAGTTTTTAGTTCTAGCCTTACATTTTTATCCAAAAGCAGGTCTTCCAACCCGGCTGGACCCCTCTCCACGTTGCCAGCTCGTGCGCCCGGAAGCACTGCACTCGTCTGCTGCTAGCAGCTGGAGCCGACCCTAACATCACGGACGTGGAGGGACGGACACCGCTGGATGTGGCAGGCTATGCGTATTACTGTGGAAAGGATGTCAATGATAAGCAGTAAGTATTTTATTTCTGTTATGGTCTTATAGACCGCTTAGCTTCTGCTCGCGACGGCCGACGTGAGATTTCTTGTTCCCCCATCCAACCCCGTCGCATCGCATCGCCCGCGGTCTTTCATTTTCATCTCTTCTGTTTCTACGTTGATAATGCCAAGCGTGCAAGGCAATAATAGCAAAGGTGTTAAATGATTACATTTTTAACGTACCTTTTGCAACAGTCGTGTTCTAAAAAAAATTGTATTAGCCATCAGTCACCTAGAAAGGACTCTCAAACCGTCCTACCCCAGCTATCCAAATACCTAGCAACGAGCCATTCTATCATAAATTAAATCCTAATCGACATTCGCTTTGTAATTTAAAAAAATATTCCAGCTTTAGTAGAATTTCTTAAGCCACACTGTTGTCGTCACGATGCATCGCGATATGAAACGATTCAGTTACGCAAATGTGAACCAAGCATCACCGGCTATCGTTACGAAATAATGGGCTGCGACCCAGTCCAAGGCTAAGCTACGCACATAATACTTAGCTTTAATTTTGTATTAAAATTAAGGCGGGATCTTCCACTGCCACTCACGGACACGCTACGCGCACGAAACAAATGCTGGAAAACAATTGAATCGTGGCAAATCTCTCCGTGCGGATCCTGCGTCGTGGTGAACGGTCGATTGAGGCGAATCCTGCGGAGGATTATAACATCGAATGCAAACCATATCGGAAGAAATATATCGTCTGGCCCTGCTCCAGATCGGATAGATGAATATTCATTTTCAAAAGAGGCCTGAACGTGGCGAGATTCGGTCATCGGTCGTAGAAGAGTACGGACGTAGAAGAGTACGGACGCCCCCGCCCGAGTCAGGACTCAGGACTGGTGAGACCGTTCCTATTTTTAAGAAATCTGATGAAGAGGCCCACCTAAAGCCACGAGTGGATCTTCTCATTATAAATCCATACATAATAATTAATTAATATGCTGTATTTACAATTTGTTCGACTAACTTTAAACTATAATACGTGTGTGATTATTTGTGTAGTGCAGTGTTCCAAAATGGTTTGTTTTTTGCGAGTGCCCAGTCTTTTGTTTTAACATTGGCAGTGTATAGAGTGCCACCAGATCCCTATCGGATAAAGTGCCACTACAGGCACCCTAGTAATACCGCCTCGGCCCGGCCAAAGTGCCGCAAGCATTGGATTGTCATTGTCACTGTCACTAAGTCACGTCACTTGGTATTTTGTTTGATTGTCGAGGTTAGATCGCTGTAAAACACCACATTCCCAAAATATTACATTCTCTTGTGCCTAAACGGACCCTGGCACTTCGCCGGCCGCTACCGCGGCACCGCTCGCTACGCTCGCTCGGCTCGTGCGTTGTGTGGTCACAGTTCTAACCTAACCTAACCTAAATAACAAGTGACAGTGACAATGCAACGCTCACGGCACCCTAGCCGGGCCGAAGCAGTGACACTAGAGTGCCACAAGAAACTCGCGGCACTCTATACACTTCGTTTAACATTTGGTGTGAGCCGAGGGTCGCAGGTAGTTGTTGAACAAAAAAGCATTCATTTTAGATTTTATTGCTCTTTGACTCTGTCGTTGGATTTTGAACCCTATAACTTCGAAGACAAGTGTAGTTTTGTGTAAAGTTGGTTGCTAAAGTTATTTGTGTGAAGAAGTGTTTAAGGTGACATATCTAAACATTGATGAAATTCAAACCAGCGGAACGTAAGATTATGAAGGCTGCCAGCGAGATTTACAGGAAACCCGAAATAGAAACAGCCAGACGGAAGACAATGGACACAGCAACAGTGTTACACAGCATATCAGTGACATAAAAAAGAGTCGAAAAAGCAGTTAACCCCGGCAAAAGATACATCGGCGAAGCTGGACACAGGCTGGACTTGAAACAATCCGGCGGTAACGTCGTAAAAAGATGCCCATCCTTAGATAAATATCACCCGTCTCTCCACTAATCCATTGCCTACTCAAGGATGCATATTCGGTATGGCTCGCTATTCCTTCCTGATCCTTCGGCACGGTCTTCTCCTTACCATTACAGCGCTCCCCGGTCTACACCCTGATATGCAATGGCCTCTGTATCCCCATGCAACATGAGGCTCCAGGGGCTAGTGCAAATCTTGGGGTTCATTCAATTTATCGAGTCTGGTTAAACCACGCTGGGATCAGTGCAATTCATTCATTCATTCATTCAAAAGAGGCCTGAACGTGGCCATAGTTACTTCCTTGATTTAAATTCGTCAATAGGAGTATTTTCTAAAGGCTTCTCTTACAGGCGTCGTGAACTTTTTAAATTAATTTGTGGTTTTCGTCCTTTTAATCACACATTGTTATTTTTGGATTCCAACAGTTATAAAAAATTTATAGTGTTTTCATTACTCCACTCAAAGGGAATGGCAAAGCCTGCACGCACGTCCGATTGGTCTAGGAGCTGGGCGAGAAGTGAGCCGCGGAGCCGAACGTAAACACACATTGCTTCTCGCGCTGCCCGTCCTTTCGTACAAAAATCCACTCATGGCAGCAGCATGAGAAGTATCAAGTTTCCATACTCGTTCTCCCCACTTTCCTACTCACTGCCGTGGAAGTGAGCTGAATGTAAACGTGATATATGAAAACTACACCTATGTCACTCCCGCAACAAATTGCGAAAAACCCAAAAATAATTTAACGCAGGCTGCCTAAGCGCATCCCCCTTAAATTATTGAAATAATTCTCCCACCAAAACAAATAACCTTCGTTTCCAGCCTTGTAGAAGTAATCAAAATGCTGCTTAAAGCTGGTGGTAAGTTCAACACGATGAAGAGCAACAACCTGAACAACATGGACACTCCCCTCCATACAGCGGTGGAGATCGAAAGTCTGGAGGCTATACAAGACCTGCTGGATGCAGGAGCAGTTGTGACCTGCCTTAATAGAGCGGGGCAGACGCCGCTGCATGTGTGTGTGAAGAAAAACTTGAAAGAACATTTGCAGGTGAGACTTGGAGATACAAAGTTGATTCGATGAGACCATGTAAAAAAACATTTGCAGAAAAATATATTTGTTTATTTATATTACTTAATAACAATCTCTAATACGGTCGAGTCTTTTCTATAAGTACTTACTTGGGACCTATTTAAGCCGTTTATGGATCGAACTTGAAGTATTTGGTACAAAAAATTTATTTGACGTTCAACTTTACGAGTAAAAGGAATTCCAGTAAAGACTTCGAAGTAAAATTCATGGAATTAAAGCAGATAATTTATTTGTTCGGCGATTGGGCCCTCCAAAGATTGTGGTGTCTATCAATGAAACGCATGGTTGATTTGTTCCTTTTGATCTCTAGATTATAGTGGTAGGCCACCGACTTCCGATATTACTCGAGGGTAAAAAGCCACAGGCATGGAACAGAGGTGTGGTCGTCTCTTCTTTAAAAATGGCGACAATGCCCTGCTTGAGCACTATTGGCCCATCACACTTCTGAGTCATGTTTACAAGCTGTTTTTAAGAGTTATCACGAACCGTCTCGCACACATTGACGTCGCGTCCCGAACAAGCCGGATTCTGTAAAGGCTTTAGCACCGTAGACCACATACAATACGCTGCGGCAAGTTATACAGAAGACCGAAGCGTATAAGGGTCAATCTCCAAAACGGGCGTATTCGTGTGATCGCTCTGGTGCTTTTCAGATATTGATATTTAATGGTAATTATGTATCTCGTTAAAAAGAAGAATATTTAAATAGTACATTTTTACTATTGGCCTTCAATTTACACAAACAGTTATGGAAATATTTAAGTTCAAAAAATTTCGCGACCAGAGCAATCATAATTGGTGCCAGAGCGATCATAAATGGTGAAATCAGTGAAACAAAAAAAAAAAATTGATAAAATATTCTTTATACCATTCCCCCTCTAAAAAGCTTATTTTATTCACTGAAAACAGTGAATAAAAAGCTCTTTTAATCACTATTTTAGTGTTTGAATTTAGAACACACCAATGTATTCGACCTCTATCTCAATGCTACACAACCTCCTTAACACTTTCGACTCCACCCATTTTCATAGAACTCATAACTCATCATTCCGCCATAAAAATCTATGACTTTTATTATTCGTAGTTGGAAGTGAAACCTCCGGGAGGTTTCACTTCCAACGTCCACGAGGGCTCCCGGCATCCCATACCCAAGTAGGTGAACCCTCTAGGAGGGCTCCCGACACTGAACGTCTACATTTAAAATGAGCCCTCCGCGAGGTTCCCGGCATTCCATATCCAAGTAGGTGAACCCTCCAGGAGGGCTCCCGACACTGAACGTCTACATTTAAAATGAGCCCTCCGCGAGGGCTCCCGACATCCCATATCCAAGTAGGTGAACCCTCCAGGAGGGCTCCCGACACTGAATGTCTACATTTGAAATGAGGAGCCCTCGCATATCCAAGTAGGTGAACCCTCCAGGAGGGCTCCCGACACTGAATGTCTACATTTAAAATGAGCCCTCCGCGAGGGCTCCCGACATCCCATATCCAAGTAGGTGAACCCTTCAGGAGGGCTCCCGACACTGAACGTGTTAACCTTTTATTAAATGTCTATTTTCGCTTAAATCTTTCTTTTTCTCGTAGTCATGGTATAAAGTATAGTATGCAACTCTTGAATAAAACGGATTTATATCGAGGGCTATGAATCACTCGCGTCGCTCAGGATTCTAACACTTGAATCACTCGCTGCGCTCGTGATTCAATCATCATGAATCACTCCCTACGGTCGTGATTCAGTCGTTAGAATCCTTCACTTGATCGTGACTCATCTATGGCCCTCGCTTTAAATCCGTCCTTTATTCATTAGTTGCATAATATACTATTATTTAGCGATTTTCAGTCATATTCAGTGTACGTGTAACATGATCACATCAAATCACTCATTGGTAGTACTGTGCCCCGAGCTTTTTTCCTTTGGTAACTCTCTCTTGACTTTACAAGCCATTGTGCGTATAGATCTGCCCCCCAATTACGCAATGCACGATCAATTTTAAATTGAAATTGCTTCATAACTTCGACAAAAAGAATCTGCTCAATTTTTTTTTTGTCGAACTTATATGAAGCAATGGACTGGCAATCTTTTTCAATTGGTTTCAATTTAAAATTGATCGTGCATTACGTAATTAGGGTGCTGGATCATTTTTTATTTTGGCCATTCTACGACGCTCAGCCAATTTCTTCCTAAGACGTTTCTTCAATAGATAATTTATTTCGAGGCATGATTTCAATCTGAAACAATAGTTGCTATTAAATTTTGGAGAAGAAAGGTTTACAGTTGTGGTTAGCTAAATGCCAGTATAATAATATCATCAAGGTAAAATACGTCAAAATCTGTTTATGGGTTTAGGTTATCCAAAGAAACCCAAGAAAAGTTATATATATTAAAGGTTATATGCATAGTTCATCGTTTGTCATTGTTACAGTCCGGTACTACTACTTAAAATAGATTTTTAACGTACAATTAATGCAAAATATCATCGCTCTGGTCTTTTTGGACAGAGCAATCACAGCCATAGCGATCAGAAAAAGTCACAAAATCATAAATATAGCCGAATGTAAAAGCAGTAGAAAGTTGTGATTACTTCTCATAAAAAACATCATAACGATCACTTAATTCACATAACAAACACATTCACAAGCTTACTATTTAATTTAAATAACGTGCCATAGCAATCATAAAATTCGAGAACCAAATCCAGAGCAATCATAAACTTACCTTCGTAATGTTGGACCGTGGGTACTTGGCACACAGGTATCCTCCTCGGCGGTTAGACCACTACTGGGGTTGCCCCGCGGGAGGGGAATAGAGTGTCTATAACGCGTAACTAGGGATGAGCGCGATGTTTCACCTCAGGGCAGAGCGATGAGAAAAAATGCCCGGTCACGATTTTAAATTCAAATTGTGGCAAAAGTATTGTTAATATAACAAAAAATATTTTATTACTATGAAGATTAACTATTTATTATGTAATCTAAATAAATTGTTTCTTAAGAACCTTCTCATTAAAAAGTTAAAAAATATTTTTTTCATTCAATCGGGAGTTGGGTCAACCCAGAGCGATCAGGATTGAAGGGTTTAAGATTTTTTTTTAAATATTTAAAATAAACTTATTCATAATACTAGCCTTGTTTCACGTAGATTAGGCACCAAACTGTATATAAAAAAATATTTTGAAAACGTTTTTCGATTTTAAAATGGGTTTATCCAGCCCGACACGAAAAAAAATGCCTCTGGAGATCGACCCATAACCAGCCTCTAAATGCCACTATCAGTCCGACTCCAGGACCAGACCTCGAAACCTATCCTTCTGCAGCGAGGTGTGAGACAGGGAGACGTTATCTCTCCAAAACTGTTCACCGCTGCACTGGAGGATGTCTTCAAGGTTCTGGACTGGAAAGGGCATCAACGTTAATGGCGAGTATATAACTATCCTTAGGTTTGCCGACGACATAGTTATAATGGCTGAGACCATGGAGGACCTCAGTACAATGCTCGATGACCTTAGTAGAGCCTCCAAAAGAGTGGGTCTTAAAATGAACATGGACCAGAAAAAGGTCATGTCAAATGTCCATGTAACACCCACTCTCATGAAGATCGGAGACGCTACGCTCGAAGTTGTGGACAAGTATGTTTACCTAGGACAGGTCCAACTTCGAAAATGAGGTCAATCGTCGAATCCGACTCGGCTGGGCAGCGTTCGAGAAGCTACGCAATATCTTCTCGTCCCACATACCGCAGTGTCTCAAGACCGTCTTTGACCAGTGCGTGTTGCCAGTGATGACTTATGGCACTGAAACGTGGTTGCTCACAATGGGCCTTATCAGAAGGCTAAAAGTCACCCAAAAGGCAATGGAGAAGGATATTTATTTATTTAAATTTGTAACAGGGACTCATTTCAATTGTGTTAGTAAACTTAAGAACTATGTAAGTTCATTTTATTAATTAAAATTTATTTCACCCCATGGGAGATGGCACTGCAGTGATTTATATAATTGCAATCGAGCCTGCTAGCGTACATTTCCAGGATATTGTTGGAGCTGGCCCGCACTCTGCGCACCAGAGATGCACACCTCATTCGCATCGTTGCGTAAAATCAATTTATGTGTGCGTCCGCGAACATTACCGATGCGCTACAAACACGGGGCAGCCCCACCAATACGCTGAAAGCGTTGTTGTATTAGACACGAAGGGCGTTGTACGATCTTCGGGTTTATCTTTTAGGGCTTTGTTGTCTATGCTTGGAGTTTCCCTACGTGATCGAATCAGAAATGAAGAGATCCGTAGGAGAACCAAGGTAACCGACATAGCTCGAAGAATTGCCAAACTTAAGTAGCAATGGGCAGGGCACATTGAACAGATGGCCGATGGGGCCGCAAGATTTTGGAGTGGCGACCACGTACTGGAAGATGAAGTGTTGGAAGGCCTCCCACAAGATGGACCGAAGACCTTGTGAAGGCTGCAGGAATCCGCTGGATGCGGGAAGCACAGAATCGGTCGAAGTGGCGGTGCTTGGGGCAGGCCTATGTTCAGCAGTGGACGTCTATTGGCTGAAATGATGATGATGATGATGAATAAAAGAATAAAACTTATTTCAATCAACCTTGTTATTTCTGCGCAGCTTTTAGCAAACTACAACTACAATGACATGAACGAAAGGTCACTTCTACCCATAGATTTGAAAGACAAGGAAGGTCATTCAGTTCTGCAGGCTGCTGTAGAAGCTGCTTGGTTTCCAGGGGTCTACATCGCCTTACAAGCTGGAGCTGATGTTACTTCTCAGGTAATTTAGCAATTTTTGCCGAAAATATCATTCATCATTGCCCTAAAAACTTCGTCCCATGCAATGCGAACTTTTTGAATAATAATGCAAACTTTTTAAAATATATGTTCCAGTAACAAATATCTTTTATTTAAATATCGAAAAATATCAATTTTACAATGTGCATCTAGGTACGGAGTAATTTTCAAAACATGAGTTTTACTGTAGAAATGCATAAAATATGCCTTTTACATCTTACTGTTGAACATCTCTGTAAATTAATTTACTGTAAGAAATAATGGAATATTTTTATTCTGATACTACCTGCCCGCCCCGGCTTCGCACGGGTGGCACTAAGTACTTATCTACTCAACGTTTAAACCTTCCCTGGACTACGACAAACATTTCAAAACCAAAATCGGCAAAATCGGTCCAGCCGTTTTCGAGTTTTAGCCAGACTAACGAACTTGGACTAAATATTGGGCTCTCAGTTCAAACGTTTCAAGAAAATTTTACTTTCATTTACTTTTCAACCAACAACTTTTGAGCCATTATTTATTTTTAACTAATTCACAGAGATGATCAACTATAAGATATAAAAGGCATATTTATGTATTTCTACAGTTAAAGTCATGTTTTGAAGATTCCTCAGTACAGACTGAGGGACCCAGTTAAACCGCCATAAATCTGTAAGGTCATATTCTTGCAAGTTGAAAATTTCTTAAAAGATTTAAGAGGGTGCATCCTAAAAGTTGGCAACGTCGTAAATAGCTGTCAAATATTTACCTGTTTCGATTAATTTGGAAATAAGACTGTATGGAATAACAAATGTGGCTAACCAATTGACTAGATTATTTACAGAATAAACAATTTCATTTCATTTCATTTCATTTCATTTCATTTCATTTCATTTCACTAGAATATTAATAATGAATTGCAATTATAACATTGAATTTGATGTTGTACCCGTTTTAGGTGAAAAAAAGGCATTTGGAAAATTTCCAAATACTTTTTTTACATCTAAAACTAACTATTCGGTGTTACGATATTAATTATTGCATTTCATAATCAATATTCTAGTTCGCTAGTTAGCCACATTTTTTATTTCCATACAGAAATATTATCAAATCAATCAAAACAGCGAAATATTTGACATCTATTTGCGACGTTGCCAACATTCAGAATAAACACTCTTAAGAAACTCTTTTCTAAAATAAAAATTATTGACCCAGAGATAGTACTTTCTGAGATTTGTGCTATGCCACTTTATGCAAGCGTCTGGACTGAGAGCCCAAGTCTTGTTCACAGGGCCGTAAGCAGGGGGGGGGTTTGGGGGGTTCAAACCCCCCCCGAAATGTGAGAAACCAGAATTTCAATCCAGAAATCGACCCTCCTAGGGTACCTCTTTACTGTAATACATCTGATATTGTAATCTATTTCGCGTAGGAGTCTGACTTTGTATTGAATGAATTCCTGCAACTTCAGCATTCTTTGAAAGTCTAACCTATCCAAGGCGGGGTGCAAAAATTTTCGAGCTCGCTTCGCTCGCTCTTGCATCCTATATTCTCAGACTTTTCTACTAAACTTACTTTTATTTCTCTACAAAAGGTGAAATACAAAGAAAACCTAACTTGTTCGAGTGGAAAATCATGCAATAAATTTCGAGCACGCTTCGCTCGCTCTGGCATCATATATTCTCCATAAGGGGGGATGGCAGGTGCGGTCCGCGAGGCCTCCTATGTATTCTAAATATAAATGCAGAGTGCAAAATTTTCGAGCGCGCTTCGCTCGCTCATATATTCTACGTTATTGTACTTCTTTAAGTTTTCTGCATACGTGGGCCCCGGGCCCCGATAATATTTTTTTTAAATAAATCTATACTCTTTATTTACCTATACTCTCGAAATGAGAAATACTTTATATCTCCTAAAAAAAATCTCAACCCAAACCCCCCCCCCCGAAATGAATTCCTGGCTATGGCCCTGCTTGTTCATAAAAGTTTTAATTTACGTTTAAGAAATTTTTAAACTTTTGCTTTAAGTTTTTACTATTTTTAACTAATTTCCTTGTAAGTCTCAATTTGTTTCGCATGAAAAATAAATTGGGCCCTCAGTCCATATGCACATGATTATACATTCTGTGATTACTTGAACTCACACACAACTTATTAATATTACTTATTAACATCTTACAAATATCGTAGATATACTTTTGCAATTTTTGTAAATATGTGAGCACTATGTATCTATCACATAATTAATTTGTCTGTCATTGCTTCTTTTTAATTCTTTGTACCTATTGTGGTATAGTAATCTTATTCCAGGTGCATCGTCTTCACATTATAATAATTAGGACCTGGGCGACCGAACTCTGCTCTGGTGAAAATTGAGAATGCTCATTTAGTAATATAGGATAGTACATACTAATTCCATGCAGCCATGATAGTACTTACTAATTCCATGTTGTCATTGTCATTAGTCTAAGGTAGCCATCTTGTTCTAATCTTTGGTCGACCGTGCTCTGCTCGCATGAAAATACGGAGAAAACGAATTTTCCCACAATTATGAGACCTAGCTAGATCGATTTTTCACCTCCATAAACCCCTATATTGCAACTTTTATCGAAATCGTTAGAGCCGTTTTCGAGAACGTGATTACAAATATATACAGGGTGTTAGGATAAACACCGTTCTCCTTCAAACCAGTGGTTTGGTTTCGTTTATAGAACGTAAATTCAATGGAAAATCACTACTTTCTTTTTAAAGAAAATCTACATTTTTCCACAAGAGTATTTCACCCTATGCGCTAGGGTTGATAACCTTATGTCTCAACACGTGAGGCGGGCGCGGGGAACACCTCACGTGGACCGGTCGCGAGCGCGTCCCTCACCTCTCTACCCCTGTCAGTTAGCTGTCTCGCTAGCAAGCGCACGAATGACGCGTCGTAGCACTCGTAGCGCCGCTCATTTTTCGTGCGTAAGTTGTTTTAGTGTAGGAATATGCCAGAGTTCTATTATATGTCGGAACTCAAAAGGCGGATTCGTAGTCCTTTTAGAGACATAAGAAATGATACTGTTGTGCTTTTTCGAGTGCGAAACAACGTAACAAATCGTGCGGAGGCATGCGTGGCCGTCAATGGATTGCATTTGAACAGAATAAATGTTGAGACCGCTAAAGTCCCACCGTGGCCACGGTAGCCGGGACATGTAAGTGTGTATGTAAGTGATATTAGCTGTACATAAAGTTGTGGTTAACTTTTAAAAAACGCCAGAAATACCTACCGAGTGGTTTGGTTATTTTTTTTTAATTTCCTTTGTTGTCGAATCAAATGTACATTAAGACTCGTCACGCAATTTCTAAGGAAGGTATGATTGCCTATCTTAAGCCAGGAATAGTATGAAGGGAAAGTTGCATCACAGGTAGTATTGTATTTATTCATGTGTTGTGTAGGTAGGTTGGACGGGTGGCGACCGTATTACGTCACTCGGGCGGGCGCATATTCATGAATTTGCGGACGGTGTCGGATAATTACCTTTTTAATATTTATCAAAGAAAATAACGTAATTTTTGAGAGTTTGAGTGACAACGGTGTTTACCCTTACATCCTGTATTTAGGTTTATATACAAATATTGCTCGTTTAATAGTATAGGATATGATTAATGTAAGTATACAAAACATTTTAAAAGAGTAACGGTGGAGTTTCTTGCGCATTCTTCTCCATACGAAAACTAGGTACCTTTTAAATTTTGGCGTTCAAAAGTGTCTTTTATGTACCTAATTGAAAGAAATTATTTCCCTTTGTTTTTGGCTTTTCCGTGTAATTTTTGACAAATAATATTGCTTTGCAGGCAAACGATGGAGAAACTTCAACCCACTCGGCAGCCGCTTTAGATTATCAAAATGAAAAAGGATTAACTGCTCTATTCAAAGCCATTATACACGGTCACGTAAACTGTGTGAGGCAAATCCTCCATGAAGGAGCTAATTTGAAAATATCTCTCCCTGGAAAAGTTAATATATTTCACGTAGCAGCTAAGTATGGACATGTTGAAGTTCTGAAAGTACTTCTAGAATTTGATGAAGCAGTAACTGACACTTTAATCAACTCTCTAACGGAAGATAGAGATGGCTTCGGTCCAATACATTTTGCAGTTTACAACAACCACCCGGCTTGCGTAGAATTACTCTTATCTAAAAGGGCAGATAATATTAGACTAACAACAACTTACAGTCCGCACAAATTTTCAACTCCATTGCATTTAGCTGCCATCAAGAATACCGTAGAAACAGCAAAAATTATCATCAAGTTCGACAAAAAAACAGTACATGAAGTTAATAGAATGGGGTGGTTCCCACTACACTCAGCAATCCATCATGGTAGTAGAGATGTTATAACTCTGTTGTTACGTGAAGGAGCAGATCTTTCAGGATACACAAGAGACTCAAAAAATACAGCTATCGATATGATTATCAACAATCTGTCGAAACCTACAGAGTTTTTGGAAGATGTTTTTGATTCGTACATATCAATCAGTAATAGTCGAGATTTACAGGATCACAACTGTGAAGTGACTGTAGATTATGGAATCTTGATGCCAACAGACTGTGAGATGGAACAAATGAAAGTTATTGAAGCACTTCTGAAGACTGGAGACAGATATGGACAGAGAAAGTTACTCGTCCATCCGTTAGTAGAGAGTTTTTTGTTCTTAACATGGAAGGCACTGTTACCAATTTTCTACACCATCATAGGTTTATATGCAGTCTTCCTGTCATCATTGACAATTTTCATTGTGTCAGTATTCTTTATAAGAGACACGAGAGAAACCACGCCTGAATGGTTGAATCCTGAAATCTGGAGTTATGTGGTTTTTACCACGATAGTATTGATACTTTTTCAGGTTAGTAATTAATATTCTACGTAACACGAACTCATCATCTATTAACTTTACTTATGAAGTAATTTGAAGATTATTGTGCGATTATTGAACTGGTCTACCAGTTCAATTACACTTCTCATCAGAAAAATCGAAAAACCTTGCAAGTTTATGTTTTGTAAGGATTATCAGAAAAATGTGTATATTTAGGAATATACCTATGTCAAATGTCGTTTAATAGTGAATAATATGAGGTTTTCAAATCCTAATGTTAATGTTCTAAATTCAAATTAAATATTCATAGGTTTCGTATTTTGTTTAACAAGTAATTTTTACCCTGTATGGAGTATGAAGGAAATTGATAAAACAAATGAAAAAAAAAGCTAAGAAACGTTTGTTTAATAACTTGTATTTCCTCCCCGAGCTCTTATTTCTGCTTCCATACGGTTCTTCATCGATCGGATGAGAGTCACGATCAAATATTCTGGCATTCCATTCCATTCCTCTTGGATTGCATTTTACAGCTGGCTAAGTGTTTCTGGGGCAGGATCTCTCGCACGAATTCGTCTCTTTAATTCGTCCCATAGATGTTCAATCGGATTCATGTCCGGGCTTCTTGCTGGCCATTCCATAGTGGATAGTGGAGATACCGACTTCGGTACATAATCTTGTACGACGCTCGCGGTGTGAGCCCTAGCATTGTCGTGCATGAATATGAAGCCGTTGCCAATAAAATGTGCATAGGGCATCACGTGAGACTCAAGACACTATTCGATGTACCGATGACTGTTTAGTGCAGGCAGACGTGGCCCAGACACAAAGACAAGCTCTGTCACCGTCGGCGCTGATTCCTCCCTAAATCGTCCACGAACCGCCACTATAGCTGACCTTTTCTTCAACGCAGCATTGTGCAAAGCGTTCTCCATCTCTTCTGTAGACCTTGTTCCTTCCGTCGTTACCAGACAGCATAATTTTACACTCATCAGAAAAGAGGACTTTGTTCCATTAGAGGTATGACCAATTTAGGTGCTCACGTGCCAAGTTAAGGCGCGCTCTTCGATGGTCTGCAGTTAATTTCGGCCCATTTGCTGGCTTGTGCGGTACCAATCCACGTTCCTCCAACCTTCTTCTAATTGTAGAGTCACTTAAAGCCACCCTACTTACAACATGAAGCTGCTGCTGCAGTTGAAAAGCATTAAAGTGTCGATTTCGTAAAGAAGTTGTTACAATAAATCGATCATCTCGCTCAGAAGTGACCCGATTCCTACCAGATCCTGAACGGCGCGTGAACAAATCAGTCTCCCGATAGCGTTTGTAGACTCTATGAACAGACGACAGGCTTAGATGCAATCTTTCAGCCACAACACGCTGACTAAGTCCAGAATCCAGCAATGCCACCACTTGATCACTAAACTAGCCGGAACTTTCACTTCGCGACGGCAACACGGCTAGTTTAGACAAAATACACATAAGATTGCAATAGCAAGATGATTTGTGATGAGATGAACGGCCAACTAGTCGCGCGCGGACTTATAGATAAGGACTGTTTCGTTGACAACGTTTATGACACGACTGCCCAAAAAGGAGTGTAATGTGTTCAGGGTTCATGTATGTATGTGAGTTTCTTTGTTCCACCATAACTTTTAAATGCCTGAACAGATTTGTATGTATGAGGTATCGTTAGAATCCTTATATCATCCCGATTGACATAGGCTATATTTTATTTGAAAAAAAAAAAAACTTGTGGTGGCAGTATGGGCAAACTTAAAAAAAACTTAAAAAAATATTTACTATATGGGTATCTAATTTAAGGCCTTGATTAGCAAACATTCCAAAACTATATAATTTATTGGCATAAATACTTAACTAGGGAGTAAATGCAAAACAAACATAATTCATCTTTGGCTGCAAATCCGTAGCACTGCGAATGTCTAAATGATTGAATGGTTTCGTAAATGAATGCGTTATTATTAAAAAAAAAAAAAACGATACTAAAACTTGTCACTAAAATGTATAAAATAAAAATAAATAATTTAAAAACACAACTGCCCTGCCAAAAACGAACTAAAAAGTAAAAAACAAGCTGTATTAGTTAATCTGAAATCTAAATTGTTACTGCAGTCGGGGGGACCTCTTAGATTAAAAAGTGTTCCACGGAACAGTCCCCCGACTGCAGTAACAATTTAGATTTCAGATTAACTAATACAGCTTGTTTTTTACTTTTTAGTTCGTTTTTGGCAGGGCAGTTGTGTTTTTAAATTTTTTAAATATATATTTTTTTTATCAGTATTTTTTACAAAATAGTACTCCTAGATACTAAGAATCCTTCACCACTGACTGATTCTAAATTCTACTGGGTGGGCAATACTCTTGTACATTACTATTATCTTGATAGCTGCTCAGTTTTTTCTTTAATGAACAAGAACATACAATCAACAGAAGATTCATATCCTCTACTGGTTTGTTAAATGCATTTTTATTACAACCCTGTTCTTGCATTTAAACAAGTTTTCAACTAAAAAACTATGTCGTCTTACTTCCTCACCTCATTTAGTACTTCACATGCTTCTCAATATTCTATCTCGGCCTGGTAAAAATCCAGTTAAATATACCGTTAATTTATGTTTCAGGAAGTCCTCTACATGACCGTGAGCAACAGATACTTCTTTCAGTTAGAAACTTGGATAAAAATATTTTCCGTATTGTCGGCTGGATTTTTTTGGGAATCTTATGCCACGGGAACTATCCTGACCGAAGTGGACTGGCCTAGACACGTGGCAACGGCGGCTCTGCTTCTGTCCTGGCTGGAGATGATGTTTCTACTATCCCGGTTCCCCAGCTGGGGATACTACGTGCTGATGTTTCAGAAGGTGTCCACAAACGTCATCAAGGTAATCCTTTTATAAATGGTTGTATTATTAGATTAATAACATTACACTATCAACCTCAGAATTATTATCGTTGGTAGAAGCACCTGTTTTAGAAACAGATTAATTAAAAACAATAAATTAATTGACTATTCTTCATTTCAGATTCTTTTAACTTTTGCATGCCTGGTGATAGGATTCGCCCTCAGCTTCATGATACAGTTTCACTCACAAATTCCTTTCGAGTCTCCCTGGGCTGCCTTCGTCAAGACCATAGTTATGATGACGTCTGAGTTCGACTATGAAGACCTAATCAAACCAAAAGACTCCAAAGAATTCGTTACTTCGTTGCTCGTAATTCGCGTCATATTTTTAATATTTCTAATACTAGCATCCATAGTTCTCATGAATCTAATGGTGGGTGTAGCTGTCAATGATCTACATAATTTACAAGTTTTAGGAAATGTCAAAAGACTATGCAAACAAGTTGAGTTTTTAGGATCTCTAGAACATCTAGTCTACAATAGACTATATCCTATGAATATTGTGCCGAAATGGCTGGAAGATATGTTAACAAAAAGGAAGAAAATTTTAAAAGTCTTCGTCCTTAGTCCGAGTGAACCAAAATCTCAATGTTACAGATCGCTACCATGCGATATAAGGAAGGCTATTTTTGAGAAAGCTCAATCTCGGAAGACACAAATGGATGATGAATTAGGATCACAAAATGATGAAAAATTGGACTTAATATACAAAGCTATAGTTAAAATAAAACAAGATATATTAGCAATGAAGAATTTGAAAGCATATTAAAAAGTAATAAAAATAATAAAGACGTTGAAAAATATCTGACAGAATTGGACGCCGTGCTTGTGGATATCAAAAACCAAACTAAAGCATCAACCAAAATAACCCAAATCCAATCGTTTAATGACCTAAGTTTTAAAATGGACCTAATTTTGAGCATATTAGATAGTAAAAGTAAAAAAAAGTAATAGAGACTAGTAGAAGTAGTAGTAGAAACCAGCGAATGCTTACAAGAAAAATACTACCCGAAACGACAAGAAATACATAATGGTGAAAACTGTTGAGCGCTGCATTATGCAAACAGCTTCTAGTAGGCGATGGTTTGACGGGTTATTGACATAATTTATACTAAGAATTCCGTTTGATTCTGAATATTAACTGAAGTCTATGGATTATGTGTTTGAAATATTGTTTTTTTTTTTACCATTGTCACTCGGAAAAGGGCATTTTATTCATCGATAACAGTGAATAAAACTCTCTTTTACTCACAAGAGAATAAAAACATTTTGAATTTGGAAAAGCATTGTATTGTACGAATTATGTACAAAAAAACCAACCAAAAAATAAAAATAAATGTTGATATAAAATTGGATCTCCTCCTCCAGCATTATCAAAAAAAGACGTTCTGAAAGTACCTTTATTGGCTGGCTAAATGGAGCTATTCCATATAGCTATTCGATTAAATAAAATAAAAAATATCCCTTCTAATTTAATTAGTTTCTTTTCTATCTGCTAACGTGATTGTATTAATGTCATTGGAAAATCTTTTAACATAATTATAAATAAAATGAGTTCTTCCCAGTGACGAAAATGAGGCACTTATTATTGACTCCGGTTGGACTCCGGAATCATTTCGTTCTCAATCAATCTTCCTAGCCTTTTCCCAACTATTTTGGGGTTGGCTTCCAGTCTGACCGGATGCAGCTTAATACCATTATTTTACATTGAGCGATTACCTATCTAACCTCCACAACTCAGTAACTGTGTAATATGATACCCCTTGGTAAGACTGGTGTCAGACTTTCGGGTTTTTGACGACTCGTAACGACTGTCAAAGATCCACGAATGACAGCTGGGACCGACGGCTTAACGTGCTTTCCGAGCCACGGAGGATTCTCGGTATGTACAGATGGTCACCCATCCTTGTTATTACTTAGCCACGAGCTCCTCATCAGGAATCATTTCGTTCTAAAGCAGCAATTATAGTAGATAATTTGTTGCCGCCAAAAATGTGATAAATTTAGATAAATAACATAACATCACGCCTTGTTTCCCCGAAGGGTTGGGCAGAAGTGTACCCACATTTGACCAAAACCACATTTGAAATAAAAGAATCTGCTGTTTCATAGAAAAGTGCAATACCTTCGCGGTCAAAATGTATGGAACAGTAGATTTTTTTTTAAATAACCGATGTAAAAGGGGTTTGAAGATTTTTGTATGGAGGGTGGCCCTAACGTGAGACCGCCATTTTGATTTTTTTTCAGAATAGCGGTGATAATCGAAAGTTATATATTTAGATAGAGGACACTTATACAAACAAAAAATGTCATGTAACATAATATCCTAAAGCGTCACGTTTCGGAGTTATTCACTAAAATATAAGTCGAAAATTGAACCCTGAAACAAGGATTTTTTTGTTTTTTTCCCTTCAGGTAAGTATATTGAATTATGAAAACATAATTGCATCATGTATAGGTAATATTTTAGTTAAGAGCGAAAGAGACAAAAATATATGTATACCCCCCGCCGAATGAGGACGTGTGTTACACGGTATATGTATTATATGGTGCATGGCATGGGCGCGACATCAAGAAAATCCTATTCAGCCTCCCGCTGCCTCTGCCCCTGCTTCTTGAATGATATTATTTATACCGAATATGATTAAAAAATCTTATATTTTATCCACTAGGTGTAGTCAATTAATTCATGTGTAAATAACTTAATCAACATGAAGTAACTACAACATAAATAAATAAATACGTTATAACAAATCTTACTTTTATCTTTGAATATCTCAGAAACGTGACGCTTTATATGCTATGTTATTTCAAGTTTTATGTTTGTAAAAGTGTCCCCTATCCAAATATATGACATTTATTGTGCACCTCGATTTTGAAAAAAAATCAAAATGGTGGCTGATTTTAGGGCCAAAATCTTCAAACCCCTTTAAACGCAGGGGCGTTCAGAATCATGTATTGAATCCATGGTATCAGGCTTCGCGCCGATGTCCCTGACACCCTGTATATACGACGGCATGGGCCATAATATCAGGTCATACTTTCAATTCGTTACCTAGAAGAAATGATTTTAAGACGTAAACATTACTTCAAAATCCAATCAACATTATGGGCAGTTCTCTCAATCCAGTTATGGATGTCATTCTGCTGTTATGGAGTCTAAGATTAGCTTAGAAAGTACACATGAAATTAAATGGAACTAAATCAAACGATACACAATGGTAACAAATACGCACACATACACACACACACACCACACTCACATCTCACGTACACAAACATCACCTGAAATCACCTCTCAAGTCTCCACTTTGGTTCGTACCCCGAGCCCCAAGATACAGACTAACTGTCTAGTTTGGGGTTCACTGGCAAATAATATTTTGTTACATAGTTATTAATATTTTAAGCTACTCATGTCGTCTCAACTTGGTCTCAACCTACTTACTGTATTTACCTGGACAATAAACTATTTTCTATTTCCATTTTCTATTAGACAATTGTCATAGATATTTTCAAAGTCTTGAACCAGAAAACTAGTGCGACAGAAGTTTGATCCTTGTCCTGAAGCCTGCTGGCGTCAGATTACCTGCCACAGTTCTTTGTTTCGTTTTTTTACACAAATATGCATGGCAGTGAACCCCTGGTTGTTCCGGAATTTAGCTGAACCACCACCCTGCAGCATCAGTTCCACGGCCGCCTCGCTTTCAAGCTCAACGGCAGTATGCAGCGGACAAGTGACTAACAGATACCTTTTGGAACGGTTTTTCAGAAATTTATCACCGACTTTCAATAGTAACTCTACAGTTTTCATTACTGAAAATAAAACATTTTGCATCCATAAGTTTTCCTTAGTCCAGTTCAAAGTTTTTGGCACAGTCATCACATTTTGGTTAGGTGGCTTACTTGTTTTAACGTCAATCTTGTGGGCCATGTAATGCGCATAGCCTGCAACGTCCAGTAGAGTCAAATAAATGAAGGCTTGCTCACTCGCGTCACCACCGGCGGCGAGTAACACGCGCTGGCTGCGTGCAGTGCTGTCCATCCCGGCTGGAACGGCGGCAACTGAATGCGCGGAGAATATATGTTACTGTAAAAGCCCGAACTGCGGTAAATCTTAGGATTTACCGGTAAATAGTACGAGACGTTCTTAGCGCGGAATGGGTATTTTGATCTGGCATCACTGAGCACTTATGATGAGGCCGCGATAAGTGTGGCTGGCACCGGATCTCTTTTATATTTTTGATAAGAAGTTACATAAACAAGTGTTATTTCACTTGTATAATAAATAATAGGCCGGCTGGTGTTGATACCACTGGCGTCCATTTGATTTGTTTTTACACAGTTAGGCATTGAATCTTTTTACTTAAGTATTTCATAACCAACACGATATGGCCGACGAGTTGGTCGCATTTCAAATGGTAACTAAAATATATGAGGTCTTGATGGCTGCGCCGACGAGTTCGCGGTGTACGTGTGGCAAAACATCGAGCAAACTAACAAGATTTACCACATCTAACCTTAGGTAGGTACTCCTTCGTTACAAAGGTAATTACGACACACACATACATACATAAACTCACGCCTTGTTCCCATGGGGGGTAGGCACAAACTACAGAAACGCCACCTGCTACGATCCTTACATAGGTACTCTTTTGCCTCGTTTACGTTAATTCCTCTGGTCATAGTTACACGCGCGCCTAGCCTTTATGAAAAACACCACTAATAAGGCCACTATATGTGGCCACCAAATAAAACAAGAATAATAATATAATATATTAGGTAATATTTATATAATAGTTATGTAAAAACAAAAATTTGGACCATTTTAATGATCCATGAAAGCATTATAATAATGTATGTAGTAGGTACCTACCGGAAACGTAGTTTTTAGGCATTCCTAATAATAATATCCTTTCCATAAGTTATAGGTAGGCTATATCCTTTTCCTTACCTAAGATTTGGACTAAATGCATGCAATCAATACGTTACCAAATATTTTAAAACTTTTGTTTTTTCTTTACACAAAATTTTATTTGTAACATATTTTGTACCTACCATATTTTATGCAAATTATAAACAATCTTGATTTGAACATATCTCAACAATAAGTTGAGATAATACTTTCAAAAAAAATTGTCATCTAACACACATTTTTTGGGCCCACCATTTTTCCTTAAAAAAAATATTTATTGCATGCTTCTTTTGCTAAAGTGACGTTAAATTTTTTTGAGGATTACACTAATGGATAGATAATTAAAAAATCTAAATGACGTATTACTTTATTCCTAAAAATTGCTTTTCGTGAATTCGGCGTGCGCAGAGAACGAGACAGACCGGGACAAAGCGGCGGGACAGTCCTTCTTATAAAAAGCGCAAGCGCAAGTTCCCTTTCAAGCACGCGTAGCATGACAACTATAGAAAAGGGTTTTGTCGACGGAAGAATAGAAAAAATTACAGATTGGGATTGATTATCTGGGAGGTGATTACATAAAATATGTTTTGAACTATTGTTACAGAAAGTTCGTGTGTCGACCTTATAATGAAAATAATAACTAACTTATTGAAAGACACGAGAGATGAGTGGCTGGTCAGAACAGTAAGTAAAAAAAAAATATCGGGCAGTCTTTGGAGACTGCCGATGGAAGTAAAAACTAAGTAACATTTTTATACAACGTAACGCCATCTAACGAAAATGTCAGGAATTTATGTGGCTTGCTGACAGTACAAGAACGAAAGCTGTAAGTAGCTACATCAAAAAAATCCAAAAAAATAAAACAGAGTGCGCTGTCAACAACGTTTCTACTCTCCCTCCGTCTTACGAATTTTCGATCAGGTCACGTGTCCTGATGCGAGTTTAAAATTTGTTACCCATCCCAAAAAAAAGTGCACAAAGCCGCGAAAGAAGTTTTCACTTCAAAAAAAAATATTTCAGCGCTACAAGGATCGTTTTACGCTTGAGTGTCATTGAACAACTTCAGAAATTGTTGTAAGAGCCAACAAGAAGCGTAAAATCTCTTTTTATAAGTAGTTACCTAGAGTTTATTTTTTCTATTCTTTATTTTAAATATTTTCATCTTCTTTTGTTTTTTCTTCTATTAACGACATCTATGTATGCACAAAGCAAAATAAAAATAACTGTTCCTTTGCGAGTGGTGTACAGCAAAAACAACAATGGATGGATTGGATAGATGGTTTGCATAACAAATGGTAGAATGAACCTGGAACAAAACATTATTTTATAGGTACTCACCTGTATACCTACTTTCTGCGAAAATATACAATCCAACCTGGATAAGCGAGAGTTCAAGGAACCGTTATCTCTTTTTTCGCTTATACAGGTTTCTCACTAACTCTATCTTCTAGCTTGTAGAGGTACAGTAGTGCCCTTTCTCAGAGGATGAGGCTGGTTGGGAAATGTTGAAAGGAACAAAAAAAATGTCAGTTTTACGAAATTTAAGAATTATTCATAAATAACAGATGTTAAATTAAAATACGCTCGACTGTCATATAGAGAGGTGCATGCATGTAGCAGTCTCACTTATAGAGGTTAAATGACTGGGTCTTATAGAGGTTTCTGTTTCTCACTTATAGAGGTTATTAGAGGATTAACGGGACCTGGCAATTACTCTCATTTATAGAGTTTTCTCGCTTATCCAGTTCTCACTTACTCAGGTTTGAATGTACATTTTCTATTTCTATTGCATGGGGTTGTGGTTTTACTGACATCGCTCAGCGTAAAGTGCTGGGTCTAGAAGCATAAAATTTTGCAAAAAATAATAGCCTCACCTAAAGTGGTTAAATACGGGAGGAAAGATTGACGGCAGGGTTTTTTTTTTTGTGTGTGGGAAGTCATCAAATGACTTCTTCCGCTCTTGGCGGAGCGGAAGGGCGTGTCAGACTCTTACTGACTAAAACTCACCCGTGTTCCTTCCCTTGCCTTGCCAGGGGCCACGGTTTCCCCTTGAGACTACCCGCAACCCCGATAGGCATCGGCGCAGCCTGTCGACCCGGGCCTGGTCCTTATCGGACGGCGATTCCCGCATGGAACAAATACTTGTATGACCTACGGGGTCCTACCACCACCTCTAAAGCAGTATTATTTTAATATTACTTTAAGTGTGGGAAAGAAATGAAGCTCTACAGGACGTACAACTCCATCTCTTTCCCACACTGGTGGTGGCCCCCAGGTCTGGCCGTTTGTGTTTGTGAGTTTAAATGTTCTTAAACGCACCCACAATACAGGAGAAATTCCTAGTGAGGGGCAACGTTTTAAAAAAAAAATCGGCGACACGGCCTATCTGTAAAGAAATATTTATACCCTTTTTTCCTGATTTCAGACATCTGCAATAAACACATCAAATCCAATTGTGGACAGAATTATGGACGACGATTCCGTAGAAGGAGTGATAATGACTAACAAAGAAGGTACGATTCTAACTAATATTATAAATGGCAACGTCAGTTTGTTTGCTTGTTACGCTGCCACGCTAAAATGGCTGAACGGATTTAGATCAAATTTGACGACCTGTAGAAGGACATGGTCTACCTGCATAGGCTACTTTTCATCCTGGTTCGCAGGCTAAGCCGCGGGTATCAGCTAGAAAACAACTAAATAAAGTTATATGTGCATATCTTTTTATAAACAACATACATCGACAATTCTTATCAATCTGTCGAGCAGCATGCAGTTGATTTGTATACGAGTGTTTTACATAGAGCGGCTGCCTATCTGACCTCCATAAGTCAGTTACTAGGTACCCTTGGTAAGGCTGTCAGACTTTTGGGCTTCTATCTACCCACGACTGTCAAAGATCTATGAATGATAGTCTGGACTCGGGTTTTTTATTCATGTGCTGGAGCTGCTAACGTGCCTTCTGAGGCGCGGAGGTGTCTTGGTATGTAATGGATGGTCACCCATCCACAGGTCGACATCGACAAGTGTTGCTTAACTTTGAAGATCGACCCGTGCAATTGTTATTTATTTGCCACGATCCCCACTCCTAGCATACGTCATCACCGCGAGCTTGAGGACGGAGAGCAATGGGTAGCTCGCCGTCCGATGAGGACCAGGCCCGGGTCGACGGCGCGTTGATTTCCACGCGCGCCTCAAAGAGATGTCAGCACAACTGACGGGGTCCGCTAGGGCTGATGCCTGCCAAGGTTGCGGGTTACCGTGGCCCGTGGCAACGAACAGGCAACTGAAGGAACACGGGTGGGTTTTAGTCAGTAAGAGTCTGACACGCCCTCCCGCTCTGCCCAGTGCGGGAGAAGTTATTTGATGATTTCCCCCCAGTCACCCACAAGAAAAAACCGTACTTCTTCAATATCATCCACCATTTTCATTTGTTACAAAAACAATCTGCATTTTATTATTCAGCCAAAGACAAAGGCATTCGTCTCTGAGTTACATTTTCATCTCCGAGGACGATAACACGCGCAAATCAGACAGAATAAACATGTCGCGCGTATTAATATTAATATGAAGTGTGCTTTCCACCAGGGGCCCCGATATTGACGAATGTAAGTGTCACGAGCGCTACAAATTATGGACGAGCTCTTCATAAGTTTGGTGTGCTGTCACAAATGTATGTCAAGGAACTGGTATGATTTTTTTACGGTTTGCTTTTTGAACTGAACACTTCTATAGCATACATATCAACTCGGGAAGGGATCGTCACCGTATCGCGTTTCGCCTCGCCGTCAAACAGGCATCAACCTTTCGTAAGCACGTAACCAAAGCACGGTAATATTATCATATAATATTACCGTGACCAAAGCGAATCAACAGCTTCGATACATCGCGGGCGGTCGCGGCGTCGCGCGTTGTCTCGGCTACGGCACGGTAATATTACCGTGGCTACGACTAGAAGACACCGTGCTTACGGCTCGCCGTAAGCGCGCTCGGCAGTAGTGTGCTACAGGCAGGCCGCTTTGACCTTCAATGTCCTGAAGGCCTACACTGTCCTTCCATACTTATCAACACTAAATATTGTAAACGACAATTATTTTTAAAAGAGTAACGGTGGAGTTTCTTGCCGGAGCTTCTCCATAAGAAGTGACCAATTGGAACCTTGCACCTAGCTTCGGACTTTTTATGAGTGCCCAATTGCCCATGTAGCTTTAAGTGAAATAAAATATTTTTCATCACACAACGACACACGACAATTGCCTATAGAGGATAGCGGGAGCAAAATTCAACTTTGCTCCCTAGGGAGTTTGAGGTTTCTCTCTTCTGATTGGTGCACTCCGTGCTTTTGATAGAGTACTGATTTGCGTAGTTAGGTTGGAGGCGCTCGCGTGAAGGTTTAATGTAAAAAAAAAACGAGTAAGTATATAGCTTTTTATTTTTCTCATAGGTAGTGATGAAAAATAGTGTGTATTACTCGGGGACAAAATATTTTGTTCTCGGGCGGCGTATATTGAATTCCTCGCTAAGCTCAGGATTCTCGTTAGAATCCTTCGCTTAGCTCTGAATTCAAAATAACGCCCTGGAAGAACAAAATATTACTTTGTCCCTGTGACACAAATAACTATTGATTTCAATATCATCTCCTTAACCAGAAGGTTTCCAGTACAAAAAACCGTATTCAAATCAAAGTAGGATAGGTATCCTTGACACGAAAAGAGGAACTGATTGTCTCGTTGCTCTAGGAGTTTATAGGCTCTAGTGGCTAACGCGTGTCTCCTGGTAAGCAAAAGTAGAGTCCGGGTTCGATGCCCAGGTCGGGCAGTGATATTAGGTTTTGCCATTAGTTTCTCAGTAGTTACTATAGCAGGCTGGAGACTGTATTTGTGCCCGGTTGATGGCAATAGGTTCACCCCCATCACAATCAAAAATAAAGCAAACCTCTTTTGGTATTTTTTTTCAGAATCCTTTGGAAGAAATAATGATAATACGAATACATACGAAAAAGAACGAAATAATGGTGGCACCGGACAGCGAGTTCAACATCGTGGTCATACAACATGCGCGGGCGCGTCACAAGTTGAAGGACAAGAAGGGAAAAGAAAAGTGATGAGCGATGCATGCAACGCATATCTGAGTGGCGTGGCGGCAGGCTGCACGGACTTTTTTGTATTAAATCCTATCCAGACTAATTTTTTGTCTTGTCTTGTCGATTATTACTATAATGGAAAACAGTGTTTTTGTCTTTGTTTAAAGTTCCATACGTCCGAATTAAAAAACGGAACCCGTACAGGATCACTCGTATGTGTCTGTCTGTCTGTCCGTCTGTCACAGCCAATTTGCTCCGAATCTAATGGACCGATTTAGTTGAAATTAGGTACTTACATAATGACTTTCTGTGACCCAAATACGGATGGGTAACATAAATAAAAAAATGCTGAGTAAGTACCTATGTAGGTCACTTTCTGGGGCAAATATGAATAATTAAAAAAAAGTTTTGCAAACTGTACCGTGTGACATATCAAATGAAAGGGCGTATATACTCAAATACAAAAAAAAAACATTCGAAATCAACCAAATTCAATTTGGTTTCAATAGTATTTTTTTATTTTAAATAATGAAGATGAAAATCGACCATTCAACGCCTCTTATCTCCGAAACTAAAGGGCCTAAAATTTTAAAAAATTACAGAAAATAGTTATATAGTACTACTACTATAGAACTACGTAATTTTTTTTAATTAAAAAAAAAATTGCTTTGAATGTTTTTTTTTTGTAATCTAAAATGTTAACTTATAGTACTACTAGTATATTTTAGATTACAGGAAAACCTATAAGAACTCTGTGGTCTTAAAATGACATCGTAAATCTCTTAATATTGTGCGAATGTATGGGAGAACATGTTTTTCAACTATAATGTTAAGTTTGTTCTTGGGATAAATTCATCCCAACTACGGAACTCTCCATTGTATTTGGCCGGTTTTTTTATAGGCAGTGTATAGAGTGCCGCTAGAGGTACTTTATAAGATAGAGATAGTGACAAGACACTATGCTATAGTGGCGCTGCCTCGGCCCGGTTAAAGTGCCGTAAGCTTTCCATTGTCATTGTCACTGTCACTTTTTATTTTGTTTGATTGTTGAGGTTAGTTCGCTGAAAAAACACCACATTCCCAAAACATTACATTCTGTTGTACCTAAAAGAACCCTGGCATTCGTCGGCCGCTGCGACGGCACCGCTTGCTACGCTCGCTCAGCTCGTGCATTGTGTGATCACTGTTCTAACCTAACCTAACCTACCTTCCAGCCAGTTTACGGGGTTATGGCTACACTTAGGTTCAGCCGGCTATAGATGAAAGAAATTAACTTTAGCCACTCCTTAAAAATAAACTCATCTTTTAAACACATACGATCAATCAATACAAGGGACAGCGAACTAACCTCTGCAATCAAACAAAATAATAAATGACAATGACAATGTAATGCTTACGACACTTTAGCCGGGCCGAGGCAGTGCCACTATTATACCGCAAATAACGGCACTTTATCCGTACACTTCCTTTTTTAATATAATTATTTTTGAGTTGACATTGTGTGCACTTATGACATGTGCCAAAAAACTTCTTTTTTTTTTCTTTCTTTTGATTGTGGTTCAGCCAGCTTCATAAAGGTAGGCTTGGTCTGCGTAGCGCACGCTATTGCCATGTACCTAACGTCTGGCTCGTACCAGAGAGACATATGCCTTGCAATCCGACGCAGCTGTAATGTGAACTTAGCCGCAAATAATGTAGCCATCATAGCGTAAATATTATTAGTTACTTTTCTTTTCAATTAATATAAATTGTATTAGCTAGTCATTTTGTTTAATATTCTCGTTCAAATATCCTGTATTGCCCAGTAACTGGGATGTGGAAGTCAGATAGGCAGTCGCTCCATGTAAAATACTGGTGAGCTGCATCCGGTAAGACTGGAAGCGGACCCCAACATAGTTGGGAAAAGATTAGGCAGATGATGATTGTCAATCAAATATGACCGAATATTGAAAATATTGACCAAATTGCTGGGCAAATATGAAAAAATATGTCTTAGGGCCCTCGCCCACGGCGACTTTTTGTAGCGATGCTGTCGCGATGCTGTCGCGATGCTGTCGCGGTGCTGTAATTATGTATGAAGAATCCTGCGCGATAGTAGCGATGCAGAAGTGCGTTTACAAAACGCGCGACAGCATCGCTACAAAAAGTCGCCGTGGGCGAGGGCCCTTAAATATAACGTTCTAAGGCTGACACTGGAGCGGAGAGCAGAAACGAGGAGCGGAGAGGTGCCAAATCTTGACTCCGCCCCTGAGTTTAGATTTGATAGGCGATAAAACAGTTTTGTCACAAATGCCAGCACGGCGGCGTGAGATAATCTCATGACTTGTGACATTTAATAATGGCACATCTCGGCTCCTCATCTCTCCGCTCCAGTGGACTACTTAGAAAAAATCTTAAATTCACTCATATAACGCACAGCCTAAGCCGCTAGGTCTAGAAGGATGGAAAACACAAGACAAGAGAGAAGAAAAGTTATCTTTAGGATTAACTGTGACCACATGTAAGCAGCCCATAATGGCATTTAAAAGAACGGCTATTTTAACAATAACGATGTATCCAACTTCCAATGTAAGTAGGTAGGTATCATAGCTTGGCGGTTTGCAAACGCCCCAAAACCCTCTGGTTGTAAGATTATTCGATGAATACACTTTCTGTGATTGTATTTGAATATTTATACCTTTAGAAAAAGTTTAGATACTAACAGAGCTAAAAATGTTAGGTTATGAGGAGCTAAAACACTGCTGAATTTGCACTACGGTGGTTTGAGGAAAAGTGGGGAAAGACAATTTGAGAATTTTGAGGTCACACCATAATATAACATCACGTCCATATTACGCAAACGGATAGACAGGCGTGTTTAGTGGTTTTAGAGTTCCGTAACAAGAAGGTGCCAAAGGAACGGAACCCTGTTACTAAGCATATACCGTCTGTCCGTCGTGTCTGTCTGCTGTATGTCCCACAGGGCAATTTTGACAGAGTAGGTACGTGGTTACTTTAACTTCTATGAGTACGATGCGCATGAAACAAATTAATGTGGTTAACAATGACATTTGAGCAACATCTTGCAATTTACGGCAATTCCAAAATTGTACAATAATTGCCAAGGATGGCGCAATTTTTGTTGCCCATGTAAATGTTGATTTTAGGCGCCGCACTGCCGGACGCAACGTATCTGACTCGTCGCCAGACTTCATCAGATCCGAGGGGACCAATTTAAAAAGCATAACTGTCATGTTGGCTACGATGGTTTACCTGCTTCAGTTATTAAATCTGCTAGGCATGTCCTCATACCTCAGAGTAACCTCATACCCTCAATCACTCATGTATGCAATCTGTGCTTGTCAAATGAGGCATCTTCCCAAACGCCTTCAAAAAGCCATTAGTTTCACCTATATTGGATGGAGACCGTGTCGAAAACTATAGGCCTATATCAGTTCTCACGGCCTTGTCCAAAATCTTAGCAAAAATCTTAAATAAGTGATTACTGAATTATTTAAAGCACAATCATGCCTCAAACCAATAAGGCTTCAGGAAAGGCCAATCAACAGAGGATGCTGCACTTGAGCTATCAAATCACATCACTAAGAATCTAGACACCAACAGATTTAGCCAAGGCTTTCGACACGGTCTCTACTCCAATACGGATCGGATTTGAGGCTCTAAGAATACGAGATGCCGCTCTAAGGATCTTTTGCGACTACCTCACTGATCGTAGTCAGCGAGTTAACGAGTCAGTTACCGGTGCCTGGGGGTCTACTCCCTAAGCAAAGTCCGTAGTTTCCGTCTCACTTCGGCTGAAACTACGGATTTAGCTTATGGAGTAGACCCCATCAGTTGATTTCGGCCGTTTGATCGTCTAGGGTCCCTTATAGTACAATAGACAATTTAACAACAAAGTACCAACATTAAGAAAAAATCATCAGCCAATCGAAATGTCCTATTTTACCGGATGTCCCTAAAACCGTAGACACACATCCATCCATCCAATGACCAATCATTCATCCATTCCATCATTCCATTCCATTCAATCTCCCGGCTCTACGGTATCTGGTCAAATCATCAATTGATTTCTTTTGCATGGCGGTCACTGATTCTGTGTAATTCTAAAGTAAATATTTTTTGTGGTGCATGTTGATAGTGTGTAGCTGTAAAGCTATTTAAAAATGGCTGAAAAGTACGATAAAAACGGATATAACAGTAGTGACTTCAAGCGTAATGCGCCGCAAGATGCAAACGAACAAGAACAAGATGGCGAAGATAATCCTAAAATAAATGAAAAAGCCGGTGAATACATGAGAGAGCTATTGAGCGAGAAGATAAAACTGAATAATGCAAAGTTTCCCATTATTACAAAACTTATTGATCAAGGTAAATACCAATAACACGATATTTTTTATTATTTAGTGAATGATGTAAAACGATGCGTCTTGCATCGATGTAATAAATCGATGCTTGCATCTTCCAAAGTTAGCCACAAACATGAAGCATCACGCACATACTCCATAACTGTGAGCTCTGCTCCAATTTAATTCATAGATAATGTTGTTTTCATGCTGAATAAGCCTTATTTTTGTATTAATTACTCAATAAGTTAGTTAGATCAAAGATAGGTATTTAAAAAAAAAACTAGATAGAACATTGCTAATTAACACGAAAATAACAGTCAATTACAAGATAAGCATTTTATCAAATCATAAAACATTTACCAAAATTTCATCGCAAATTTTGTCCAGTAATTTGATTTATTCATGGTCATTGAACCTATTGGAGTGGTTCTTGCCAAACTATGTGGTAATATGTGCCAAGCCTCATTTGTCTACAATCTGGAGTGATTAGATGGAAAGTCTTTAGTGAATAAGTGGTACATAACCATTTTATACCAACTCTGGTGCTATATTGTGCCACTTTTTTATACCTTTCAAAAGTTCATTGACACTAAGGTCATGAGAAATTGCAGAGATGAGTCAACTTTGCATTCTAATTGACACAAACAACACAACATCACACCTGTAATTACCCTGAAAGGTTAGACAGAGGTGTACCTATATAATAGTACACACAGATTTCTCCAGTTATGTTTAAAGTCACATGTAATAGGGGGCGAGCCTATTGCCATCAATCAACAATGAATTCAGACTATCACAGTCCAATACTGGACATAGGCCTCTCCTAGGCTACACTACGCTTGGCACCAATCGGGCACAATTATCCAGATTCTGGGCATTCTAATTGAAATATATAAAAATTATGTTATAAGTAATTATTATTGTAATAAAACAGTGCGTACTGAAACTTACTGTTCATAATGCTTTCGATTTGAATAAAGAAACCCTTAAAGCCATAGTCATAGTGGAACATTGATGTGAATCAGAGCTGGTGCTATACATCCTGGATAGTCTCATCTAGTAAGGCTCGAATATGCTTTATGGCTCCAGATTGGTGTTCTTTTAACTTTAATTTATTCTCCTTTTACAGAGGTCACAAAAGTCCAAGCGTCTGGTAGGATACCGGGCAAAGACTCTAAATATCTAGATGTCTTCCGTGATAAGCCTACAAAGGTGACGGTTAAGGTGTTGGTACCTGTTAAGGAGCATCCTAAGGTGAGACCATCCAACTCTTTTTTTTTTTTTCGTTTTTCTGATTACCAATTCCCATATTATTAACACTTTGAAGGACAGTATACGCCCATAGGTGTCATAACAATAAAACTTCTTTTGTGTCTTGTTCAGTGTCCTTCAACGTGTTAAGAATGGTCACATTCTCATCTCCCTCTTAATCTGTCAGAAATTGTATAGGATTTGTAACATTAATTGTCGCTGACATGAGATTTCAACTAGATTTTGAATGTTTAAAATTATAGGAACAGGCCTTCTGATCTTTGTATCTTTTGGGTCTTTTTGTACCATTGTAGACCAGCACCCTAATTACGTAATGCACAATCAATTTAAAAAAAAAAACCAATTGAAAAAATCTGCAAAATTTTTTTTGTCGAACTTATGAAGCAATGGACTGGCAATCTTTTTTCTGGTAGGTAATTGGGGGGCTGATCCATTGTGTGCTAGATTTGCCAGTTTGGTGTTGATGGTGGGGCTAACAGCTCAGGGTATGCTGTAAGTACCCAGATGTAGGATTTCTGTGATGTCTATAGCTTAAGTCAACTTATAAGGTATAATCAAGACACAGACAGACAAATTAAAAATAATTGGAATCACGTGCTAGGGGCATAAATCGAACAGATTCTTATTAAATTCAATTTAATATAACGTCACAGCCTATCAGCGGACAATCAAGATGCTTCCAACAATACCTCATTTTCCAAATTATGTTTAGAAGTTATGAGGGAACAGATGAACATACATTCATACCGGCCAAAATCGAAACCCTCCTTTTTGCTTCGCCATAGTCCGGTAAAAATGAAATGCTGTTAGTTGGTAATCGCATCACTTGATAATGGCTGGAGAGATTTCGATATTTTTGGTTTGAAAAATGTTCATAATAATTCGAATATGGTTTTTAGGGTAAGAAAAATTCTACACAAAACGGCCATCTGAGAATCTCTTGAAAATGCCATTGATGCAATGATTTAAGCAGCAGAGCTAAAAGAGAGTTCTAAAAAAAGTTCATACTTTCATGTTTTTACTTCCTACTTTTCAAGTATACTTACAACATTTTTTTTCCTCAGTTTAATTTCGTTGGCAAGCTATTAGGCCCTAAGGGCAACACAATGAAGCATCTGCAAGAAGAGACCATGTGCAAAATGGCTGTTCTAGGACGAGGATCCATGAGGGACAGGTATTTGTCAAAACTATCCTTAAAACATACCTACTACATATTATAATACATAAACCCTAAGTTCTTCAAAGTCAAATAATTTATTTCAATTAGGCACATAAAGGCTCTTTTGATGTCAACATTTACAAGAAAATAGAATTGATTCTAGCTGCCCCTTCCAAAAGGTAGTTAGGAAAAGAAATAGTTACTCTTTTAAAATGTTTTATTAAGTCAAAGTCAAAGTATTTTATTTGTTGAACATAGGTAAATTATAGTACATGGTATAAAATTTGCGTAGTATCACTATGTTCTGCCTTGCAAGGCGTACAAATTAGGTGTAAAAAAGAAAAGAAAAAAAACTACAAACTAAATAAAACTGTTTCAAACAAGTACAATAAGACAGAATAATAAGTGGATCGGACATTTTTATCTTATGCTTCTATCATCTAAAAACTCATTGATAGAGTAGTAAGCCTTTTCAATTAAGATTTTTTTAAGTTGTGATTTAAAATGGTTTATGTTGGTCATGGTTTTTAAAGTTTTTGGTAGTTTGTTGTAAATCTTTGGACCCATGCCGAGACAACTCTTTGAGAAAAGTGCAGTCTTGTGTTTTTTAGATTTTAGTGTGCTTTGGTGACGTCTAGTATTAAGTTTTCCAAATTTAGATAGATTCTCCTTAACAAATATTGAAATTTCATAAATATAGAGGGATGGAAGCGTAAGTATTTTTAAACTAACAAAAAAAGGTTTGCAACTTTCGGTGGTTTTTAACAAACATATGGCTCGAAGACATTGTTTTTGGGCCTTAAACGCCATTTCTCTATTGGTAGAGTTGCCCCAAAATATAATGCCATAACGAAGAGTTGTGGAGATATATGCATGATATGCAGTAAGGACAGTATTACGATTTGCAACCTTATTCAAATTGTGTAAATAGTGATGGGCAGAGGATAAATACTCGGAGGATAAATACTCGAGTATTTATCCGAAACGGATAAATACTCGTTTTTACTCATTTTTATCTGATATTTACTCAAAATGATGGATAAATATATTTTTAGCGCTTCCGATCGTTATTTTTTTAAATTTTTATGTTTAGTATTGCTGTTTGGGCCTTCCAAAATACTACATTATTTGCCGTAGCCTACAATAGAGCCGGAGGCGTACAGGGGCCAGCCACGACGTGTTTTATATGGAATTTTTCACTTTTTGTATGGAAATCATGAAAAATTATTACCAACATGTTGAGTTATAGGGGTTTAAGGGTTTCCTAAAGGGGGTCGAAATTTTCATTATTTTTGCGATAGGACGCACCATTTTCGAGATATAAGCAAAAGAAAAAAAAGATAAAGTACTGTTTTTTCACCTGAAGTCGAAGAATTGGCGTGAACTAATTCAACTACACTCCTTTTGAATCGCGTTTAAAAATAGTCTGGTCTAATGGGATCTGGGAGGCAAAAGTCCTCGCGCACATTCGGGAGTGGCGCAAGGAGGCGAAACGCCAAGGCGTACTTCCGCTGCCGCGAGTGCGATTGTCGCAACCTTGTGCTGGGCACGCCACAATTGCGGCGATAAGTCCCCTGTTTGAGGAGTGGCTAGAGACGCGCCACGGCGTCTTCACCTTCCGCCTGACGCAGGTCCTCACCGGACACGGTTGTTTCGGAAGGTTCCTGTTCCGGATAAGGCGGGAAATTCCTGTTCCGGATAAGGCGGGAAGAAACGCCCGAGTGTCACCATTGTGTGGATCGCCCGCAGTACACGGTGGAGCATACGGTGGAGGTCTGCCCGGCTTGGGCGGAGCACTGCCGTGTCCTCCTGGAGGCGATCGGCGGTGGTGATCTCTCGCATCCAGCCCTGGTCCAGACCATGGTACGGAGCGAGAGGGCATGGGAAGCCGTCGCCTCCTTCTAGAAAGTAGTAATGCTCGCGAAGGAGGAGGCGGAACGTGTGAGGGAGAGGCAAATTTCGCGACCTCACGACCCTAGCCGCCGCAGGAGACGCCCTGGGCGTCGGGAATCCTAGTCCGATTCCCGGCCACCGTAGGCGCGGGCCTGCGGACATTGTGCAATCGGTAGCTGGCCATCCGATAAGAACCAGGCCCAGGTCAACGGTGCGTTGTGTTCCACGCGCGCCTCTAAGAGATGTCAACTGACTTGGTCCGCTAGGGCCAATGCCTACCGGGGTCGCGGGAAAGTCTGAAAGGGATACCGTGGCCCCTAGCAACATACAGGCAACTGAAGGAACACGGGTGGGTTTTATACAGTCAGTAAGAGTCTGACACTCCCTCCCACTCCGCCCAGAGTGGGAGAAGTTATTCGTCAATTTCCCAGCCAAAAAAAAAAAGGCACGCAGCTCTGACTTATTGGATTCATGTGCGTATTGTATTTATCACTTGCTTCAAAATCCGTGAAGGAAAACATCGTGAGGAAACCGGCATGCCTTTTTTTTTTGTTTTTGGTTGGGAAATCATCGAATAACTTCTCCCGCTCTGGGCGAAGCGGAAGGGCGTGTTCGGGCGGGCTCTTACTGACTAAAACCCACCCGTGTTCCTTCAGTTGCCTGTACGTTGCCAGAGGCCACGGTCTCTCTTTAGGACTTTCCCGCAATCCCGGCAGGCATTGGCCCTAGCGGACCCCGTCACTCTTTGAAGCACGCGTGGAACACAACGCGCCGTCGACCTGGGCCTGGTCCTTATCGAACGGCGAGCTACCCATTGCTCTCCGTCCGCATGCCCGCGCCTACGGTGGCCGGAAATTGGCTACCGATTCCCGACGCCCAGGGCGTCTGCGGCGGCTAGGGGCATGAGGGCGTGAAATTTGCCACTCCCTGACGCGCTCCGACTCCTCTTTCGCGAGCATTACTGCTTCGCAAAAGGAGGTGACGGCTTGCCATGCTCTCTCACTCCGTACCATGGTCTGGACTAGGGCCCGACGCGAAAGGTCACTGCCACCAATCGCCTCCGCGAGGACTGGGCGGTGCTCCGCTCAAGCCGGTCAGTCCTCCACCGCATGCTCCACCGTGTCCTCCGGGCGATCCACACAGTGGTGACACCCGAGTGTTTCCTCCTGCCTTATGCGAAACAAGAACCTCCCGAAACAACCGTGTCCGGTGAGGACCTGCGTCAGGCGGAAGGTGAGGATGCCGTGGCGCCTCTCAAGCCACTCCTCAAAGAGGGGACTTATCGCCACAATCGTGGCGTGCCCAGCACTGGGTTGCGACAATCGCACTCTCCATGACGCCATGAGATCCCACCGGAGCTCTGTCTGCTGTGCCGTAATTTCTCGCGGCAGCGAAGCTTTACCTCCTCGCGCCTCTCGCGAGGACTTTCGCCTCCAGATCCCATGGTGGCAAACCAGCAAGGAGGGTCACCGTCTCACCGGAGACCGTACGGTATCCCCGGGCCATCCGGATGGCCATGACCCTTTGAAACGCGTTCAACCGGCGGGCTGGCCGCAACCTCAAGGAACGCGCCCACACCGAAACTGGCATGCCTGAGAGATATTCCTCGACGGCATGTGAAGCCAAGTTAGAGACCCATGGGCGGCTTTTAAACTCTTACACCAGGTTAGACACTAACCGCACGAAAAGAAGAAGAAGAAGTAACGCACAAATGTATAATTTTATCTAACTTTGAGAGTGATTAATGAAAATATTCATGAAATCATTGGTATTATACGCTTTTTGTTATGGTTAAAGTGATTAATAAAGTACGGTACAAATGTATATTTTCAGATTGTCATTTATTTCAGTCCTTTTGTTCGTAAAATTGCAAAATTTACGATTCATAACGTAACGAAAACTGTAGATAGTATTTATCCGCTGTTTTGGATAAATACTCGAGTAAAAACGGATATTTATGAGTATTTATCCGTTTTGAGTATTTATCCGGATAAAATCCCAACACTATGTGTAAAGCATAGCAAAATTGATGAATTTTTTTTACCATAGTCTCAATGTGTGTCTTCCATGTCATGTTTTCGTCCAGCCAAATACCTAGAAATTTGGTTCGTTCCGTTTTAATAATCTTATTTTGGTCATAATTAATGTCAATAATTTTAGGATTAGTTCTTTGATTAAATGTCATTATTTGAGTTTTATTAAAATTAATCTGTAAGTTGTTATTATTTAGCCATTGAATTATTAGACTTAAGCTACTGTTGATGTCATTTTCATATGAGTCACTATTTTTACCAGCAAATACTATAGTACAGTCATCAGCAAATAGGGTCATAGGATGTGGTATGGTTTTCGGAAGGTCATTTATATAGCATAAAAATAATAAAGGGCCAAGCATTAACATTAGTTATATAATAATATGTGAAATCGATGTACCTGGACTTCTATAACTCAACAGCACGTCTTAGTAGGTATACTAGGTATTGTTATACACAACTTAAATACTCTTTCCTTCCCATAGACAAAAAGAGGAAGAGCTCCGCACCTCCTTGGACCCAAAGTACGCGCATCTGACTGACGAGCTTCACGTGGAGATTAGTGCACTGGCGCCGCCGGCCGAGGCTCACGCTCGCATCGCGTATGCTCTCGCCGAGGTCAAGAAGTACCTCTTGCCTGACACTAATGATATGATCTGGCAGACCCAGATGAGGGATATTGAGAGAGGTGGTAAGTACAAACAGAAATTCTCTTTCTTTGAAGTTGTTATCTGAAAAGAATATCACAATTTCACTAAAGATACTTTGTTTTCCATGAACATGTCAGGAATAACAAATGTTGCTAACCATTCACATCTAGCTATTCATTGGAAAAGTCTGCTATTAATTTCTTTGTCCATGTTAAACTATTAGAACCACGCTTAAAATCAAATAGATAGTTTATTCTGAAACAGTAAAAACATGCAAATTGTTTGAAGATAAAACCACATTATACAATTTTCCCCTTATATAAATGGCCACAAATTTTACTTAGCTAAGTAAATCCTGTTACAAGTTGTGGCCGATCTGTGCCTCTCTAAGTTAAGCAGCGAGACGAGCGTGGGTCGCACTATGCACATAAAATGGCGTTTTGGCAGGCTTCCCGGCCGGCCCGCGCGGCCCTGGCGGATTCAATTGCACGGTGACCCCGCGCTCTTTCTCGTTCGAGCCTCCCTCTAGCGCTGCCCCCGCAGGAGCCCCACGCGGCGCCAGGCCTCCGCCCCGCATGCCACCTGCGCCGCCCATGCAGCGCTCCATGCCGCCTAAGAACAAGGTGATCAGCATTCTGGACCGTGCGCGTTCTGCTATGGAGACGTATCCGTACGATGACGTTTATGCGCAGCCGCCGGAGCCGCCGGTACGTAGCATTTGTTTGTTTTCTTTTATTGCTATATGGGCCCGCTCTTGACCTCGATGTCGTCTGATGGAAAGCGATGGCTGAGGTCTGTGATGAAATAAGCGAGCCCAGAAGATTTCTGTTCACTCTTACTTTGAAGGCTAACTGGCGATTACAGTTCTTGCACACAATAAGGTACAAAGGCAAAGATAAGATAACAATTACAAAACGAACGGGTACACAAGTACATAAATAGATTATAAACTTACAATACACATACATACATATTTAATACAATATATAAGGTGCAATAAAAATATCTGCCACGGCTTTAATGGGAGGTAGTATTGTGTTTAAAGATTACAATAGTGAAGAAATTTTGTACCCCGTCACAGTTAAATCGATTTTAGAAAATAAAGTAGTTAAATAAACATTGACTCTACTTTGCATAACGTGGTTCACAAAATACGCGCGATGTGTCGCTTCGTCAATGAAAACAACTGCTATCTCTTTCCATCTGTTCTGTGAATGAAAACTGAAATCAGCTGACTAGTTCGTCAGTACCTAACTAATCTAGTAGGTACGCAATAATACGCAGGCAAACAAGTGTTTTAAAAGTGCAATTACTTACCAGCTACCGCATTCTTCCAAAAAACTGACGTAAATAAGATGATAAACTTCCTATCACACTTAAAAGAAGAAGAAGAAGTCCAACACTTCTTCTTCGAGTTCGGCAGAGAATGGAGGCCTGCCTGCGTCAACCGGAGGCGGGTCAAAGCGGCCGTGTTCTCTAAATCTGAACTGCATCCAAAATGGTATGATGACTCACTCGCACACCAAACCTCACTCTTACACTCGCGATAGCACAATACCATTTCAAGATATTCTTGATTGGAATACCGTCGTCTGGGAGGCATTTAAAAAAAAAGCGCGCGCGATATTCCCGACGCTGCACGCTGACCGCAGAACTAACTTCCGAGCGGGCGGGCGGGCGACTGGCGGGCGGGCGGTCGCGGTCGGCTAGCGCGTGCGACGAACGGGGTAGTGCGGGTGAGGGTGGGGGCGCGCGGGGCTGCGCTTTGACGAGCGAGTGGCCGGCGCGCAGCGGCATTGTTTGATAAGAATGGCAACAGTGTATGAACGGCGTCGGCGTTTTGCGAATTGAATTCGGTGCGGTGCGGCAACGTCTACGGGATGGCTTTATGCCAATAAATCAATACCAATATTTTTTGTATGAAAAAAAATTTGACAGATGATCAATAATTTATCTTTACTATTGTGATCTATAAACACAATACTGTCTCCCATTGCAACCGTGGCAGATATTTTTATAGCACCTTATATACCTACATTATATTATATTTATAATAATATATTTATTTGCATGAAAACACTAAAAGGATGGTAAAAGTATAACAAAACTTATTTTGCAAATATAAACTCGAAAGCATTTATTTCAATTAAACCATTTACAGGCACTTTTGAATTGTCAAAGAGTCGGTCAGTTAGTCAGAAAGTTGAAGCTAGTTGTATAAAATAAAACCAGTAGGCAACATACATTTACTTTCTTTTTTTTTTTTTTCAATTAAATCTTTATCACGGTAGAAACTAATGGCCTGATAGGCCGCGTAAACTGGTTAAATTTAAATTCAACAGAGAAAATCTGAAGAGTTAGATTACTCCCTAACGACGTACATATAACATTTATAACCAAAAACGTAAAAATCAAACAGAAAAATTCTTAACTTGTGTATTTTCCAGAAAGGCTTTGTCGGTCTTAACCAAGTCCTATAAAAACCCTCCTAATCCACAGATCCGTGGCCCGGTCCGAGGCGCAGCGCCCGAGCCGGACTACTACTACGAGCGTAGCCACGACCGGTACGGCTACGAAGATGAAGGGGGCTACGGCGGCTACAAGGATGACAATCGCGACTACAAGACGGCGCGCGCGGTGGGCACGCGCAGGCAGAACCCGATGCATGCGCAACAGCAGCATCACGCGCCCAGGCACTACGCGCGCCCAGAGCCCTACGCGCGTCCGCCCAAGTAGAGCCACTTGCCGTTCGTACTTGTTTTAGTGCACGACGGCGCGATCCAATTCTTCAGGTGTCCTGCGAGGTCACGATTTTGCTAAGACCATCATAAGCAGTTCAGTGCTAGAAATAGGCTCTCTAATCCAACTGCTGCCAGCGATAACTAAGACTTACTGTAAAGAACATTTTCAGACATAGTAATGAAAACTGAAACAAAAAGTCGAAGCATTATTGTCACCTTGTAGTCGATGTTCATTATCGCTTTGTACCCCGTAAAACATGTTCATTATTAAGTATTTATGTTCACAATCACACATTTTTAGTTTCAATTAAATTATATATATCCCATCAAAATTAACTCAATTGGAAAAGCGCCCGTGCACACCTTTTTTGTTCTGCTTTATTAACAATGGGTTGGGATACATATTTATTATTTTGTTGCATGTAATTTTATTTTATTCCATCATGCACATTCTCGTCACTGTACTAATATTCTCCATTTCAATTTTCAGGACGGTAAAAAAGCGCTCCCATTAAACTGGTGAGTAATAAAGTTGTATTGGATCTAAAACCACAGGATAAATAAAAATATACGGAAAAAAATGAAGACTAAAAAGCTAAACTCTGCAGAAGAAAAACAATACAACTTCAAAGTACACAAAATGTTTTCCACTTTACTAAAACTAATTTTATTTTATGGAACAAAAAAAACACTGGTGTAATTTCCATTTGAAAAAAATAGATACTGTCATGGTATAAATCATTTTAAAACTATTATGTTGACAAAAGGATAACTTTTTTGTTTTGTAATACAAACAGCATTTAAGCATGAAAGTGCTGCCAACAAAAAAAAATGTAAAATGCGCACACGCATTCAACCTGGTGAATCGCAATAAAAGTATTGAAATTCCAAAAAAGCAATTTTATAAAAAAATATCTTTGTTAGTAAGTAATTTTTAATAATATTAGTATACTTAAAACGACTTCAACATGTTTTAAATTAGTAAACGTTAATGCACATAGACTAGACGACAAGAGAAAGTTGCTAACCGTAAAAGTTACAAAAGTATCCAAAAAGGTTTTGCACTTTCTTAAATAAATAAGCTATTACATTGAAACATGTTGAACAGAAAATATAAAATGTATTCAATTTTTGTGTGACTATGAAATAAATAAAATAATAAAAACATAAATCTTTAATTTGTATAGTATACAATTGATATGGCAACCCAAAAATCTAAGTGGCAGCTACAAACGTAAAAAAATGTAGTTTTGGAAAACTATAAACTATCTAGGCACTCAACTAACTCATTGGTTTCACTAAGCAAAATCTATGGATTTGCTTATCATGTTTGGTAAAGCGAAAATTCATTCCAAAATACACGCCTACAATAATTCCCAGGCGTAAAAAAAAAGTGTTACCAATTTTACAAAGAGCTTAGCTACCTACCTTTAATTGCATTATAGTGATTACTTCAGACTTCGAAACAAATCAGAGATATAAACATTGAACTCCCTATATATAAAATTGAAGCCCTGGATAATTCCATTGCACGTAGAGCATTGAAGACTAATAAAATAAAGGCTACGTTTATAAAACAAAGAGTTAATTAATGAAAGGAGGCACTGGATTCATTAATGCAAGGCATTCAACACTGAATTCAATACAATCAGATGTAAAAATATAAATCATATTATTTTTGTATTCACTGCAATACAAAACTTTGAAGAAACTAGCTGATTGAAGACGACTGGACTCATCAAAACCTAAGTATTAATTTAAATACAAATATAATTATAATAATTAATTAAAGCATGATATTAAAGTAGCATGGGAACTAAGTAATTAAATGATAAACAAAATCAAATGACCTCACTTGGACTATGAAAGTGGTCAAATCAAAATCGAAGGGAGATCAACATCAGCGATCAATGAGTAAGTACTACTTAAAAACGTGTTTTTGTTTCCACTTCCCTTTACGTACGTGAGGAGGACCAGAATTTTATGCACAACAGCAAAAGAGAAGAAATGACAACTATGATCAAGAAAGCAAGCAATACGTATAGTTAATAATATATCGAATTGAAACTAAACTAAACGCTTAGGGCCAGGCCACACGACGGCGGTGCGGCGCCGGAGCGGTGTCGCTGCGGCGTCATACATACAAAAATGTATGGTATGGCACACGGCGCCGTCCGGCGCGCCTTACTATATGACCTGCGGTGCGGCGCCGCACCGCATCGTGTGGCTTGACCCTTATTTAGGAAAACATGACCTTCAGTCAATTATCTTATTTCAATCCTTATTCTGCACATTTTTATATGCATATAGTTAGGATTCCGAACAACGCTACACGCCCATACATTTTCTATAGATGTATATGAGATTACATTCCGAGCACGACAGCAATGATGCGCGACATTGCTGCGAGTTGCGACGGCACTGATCCCTGCCGTCGCGGGCGCCGCGGCAGACCAAAGGACTGTACTATGACGTGTTAAAGCCATCATTGTTCTAGTGTGCGAGAAAGACGGAGCTATAGCAGCATAAATAGCACTATCCCATTTTCACAGTGGAACAAGAATGGCTATAACACGTCACAGTACGCCCCCCCCCCCCCCAGTAGTGCGGCGTTCATCACAGCGATAACACTTGAATGTTGACAACTGTTGAGAAGTAAATCTTGAAATCACGCAGCAAGCAGTGTTGTTCGGAATCATTATACCTTGTGTGGTGCTTCCTTGATCAGTATTTTTTTCGTATTATTGTTCGTTATCAATTACCGGTTCCACACCGGTACCGGTACTCCACGTAACAAATGCACCGGCACTTGTGGTACAGTACTAATAATGATTTAGGGACTACTCACCCCAGCGCCATTCGCGTTTCGCTGAATGATTTTGGTCACACTATACAGTTCTACTTGTGCTTCTATCAGCCGCGTACAGTACACTACAGTAACAGCGCTGAACGCAGCAGAACAGCGCGAAACTCTATAGCACTCGCACATGTCAATCCTCATTTTATACTTGTTTGCCGCGAAAGCTGAATAGACGCGGAAAGCTGAACGAATGCGTACGCGTCTCCATACAAAATCTTTGTTTTCTATGGGCATAAGCTGAATAAGTGTGAGTACCTAGTCCCTTAATCAATAGTATAGGTACTACATCTGGTACCGGTATCACACCCAAGGCCAATGATACCGGATCCCAAAAATACCGGTATTTCTAGCCCTGGCCGTGTAAAGGAGCACAGATGAAAATAATCTACCTACTTTATATTGGCAGTGAAATGTTCCGCGAATCAATAATGTGGTACATATTTGCAATATTTCCAGGGTAAGAATAAAATATATATTTTTAACAGTATTGTCATGGTTTTATTTTTACCATACACCTACAACATAAATTCCAAGTAAACTGTTTATCAGATAACGCAGATGCGTTCTCCACACCCCCGGTGCTGCCAGATCAAAATATTCATTCCGCGCTAAGAGCGATTCAAAAAACGCTAGATTTGGCGCAAAATTTAAACGTCATTGTAAAAAAAAAATTATAAATATATTGTATGTATCGTACACATTGGTATAGTCTCTCTTATTCCACTCCACATACATCTTCCATTAGAAATCGACAAGAGAAGAATCCTTTAAAGAGAACTCGAAGGGCCAGGTTGATCAAAATCTGCGCAGCAAATCGTGAGAACTAAAAGAAAAATAAAGATTCAAAAATATTTTGAAATAAAAAAACTTCTGTACAGCTTGGCAAACAAGAGTTGGATAAAATTGAGGGCGCCACTATTGCACTTATGTCGCTTCGAATGGGAAAAAGAACGTTTGGATACAGCTTATTGAAGAATATTTACCTTACTAGAAGAGCTCATCCGGTTAGTTTGTCTCTAGTGAACACTAAGCGGATAATCTAGAGCTTTTGATTCCTAAAATGGCAACACATGTATAGAACAACTTGGCATAAAAGACTTGGACGTGGTGACATTTGGAACTATAAATATTTTTAATGATGGCATTACTTTGCCGACAAGTGTTTTTTTTATTTTATTTGAGTCACCCCTTCAGAGTAATAAGTTATTACGAACCCTGACTGACCACGTAGTGCCATCATTATAGGTCTGTAATATCTAAAATATTTAGTTCCAAATGTTACCACGTCCAAGTCTTTTTCGCCAAGTTGTTCTTTATATGTGTTGCCATCCTAGAAATCAAAAAGCGCTATATTATCCGCTAAGCGCTAGTGTTCAACCGCGCTAAGTTCATCAAAAAGCGCTAAACTGGCAGCACTGACACCCCACTAGAGACAAACCACCGGTTAGTTTGTCTCTAGTGGGGTAAATATTTATTACTAGCTGCCCGGCCCGGCTTCGCACGGGTTAGCACTTATCTACGGGCACCAGCCTACCCTACTACCTACCTACTTACATACATCACATACCTACCCTACCTACTTACCTACATACATACCTACCTACCTACCCTACCTTCACCTACCTATCATAAGAACCAATCTCCATACTATAACAAACACAACAAAAAAAGAATTAGCGAAATTGGTCCAGCCGTTCACGCGTGATGCCGTGACCAAGGAAATAGGGATTCATTTTTATATATACAACAACGTGAAATTTGAATCACAGTTTTGCTAGAACAAACGTTGTTCAGACCATGGTCTATTATCATTCTATAGCATCCAATATGTTATTAAAACAAACTAAACTAGGCGTTCTCAAATAAGTCTTATGTTGCTCAAACGTGTTTAAACATTAACCGTAACATCTCAGGACTCATCGCGGTAGCAATAAGGTATTCAAAAGAGTTATGAGGAGTCCACGTGGACTACAAGGATGTCCGGCCAATGCGGGCCGAAATTTTAATAAATAAATCAGTCTTTTTTTTTAAATACCATTGACGTTTTTTTTTAAATTGATTGTTATAGAATAGTAGTAGACCATGGTCTGAACAACGTTTGTTCTAGCAAAACTGTGATTCAAATTTCACGTTGTATAGATAGATGAGCTCTTATAATAAGGTAAATATTTTTCAATAAGCTGTATCCAAACATTCTTCGCGATATTTATGTTAATGACGACGAAGGTGTTGCTATTGGATTGGCAATATTTTTTAACGAAATAATAAATATCGATTTTATTCAACACAAGCCTAATCTAGATTTGGTCGCGATTTGCAAAAAGCAATAACATTGAACTTGCCTGGAAATTGAACGCAATATCTCTACGTGATATGAGTTTATGACACCCACTTTTACATCACGTGCGTGTTTTAAATACAGGGTGTCAGGGACATCGACGCGAAGCCTGTTACCATGGATACTGCGTTGAAATTTTTCGTCGGTTATTTATAAAAAAATCAGCGTTTCCATACACGTCAAAATGTATGGAACGGCTTATTTTTTTTTAATAATCTTTTGAAACGCAGGACCTTAGTTTCGTGTGGTTATATTATCTGTGGTTTCGGTCATTCTTCAAAGTTCTCTGTGTTCAAATGGCACAACCCATGAGGAAAACAAGGTATGGCATTCCGGGAGTGACACTTACCTACGTCACTATCCAGTTGCCACTTTATTGCAACAAAACACGAATTTAACACTTTCGACTCCACCCATTTTCGTCGAACTCATACGCCATGCCGCCATACATATTGCAAGTGGAGTGGATCCTCCGGGAGGGTTCCCGGCATTACGTTTGCACTAAACTTAACCATCGCGGATGGTCAACGGCATTAGGTTTAAAACCGTGTTATAAAACACTGTAAAACGAAGTGAAATAGTGTTTTCTGGGGGTCTTGTCGCTATACGTAGTTTCCAACTTTTTAAATTTTTAGTGAATATTTGTAACCGTGAACAAAAAATTTAAAAAAAATTGAATTCTTTGATTTGAAAACCAACGCATATACAGGGTGGCAAGGACATCGACGCGAAGCCTGTTACCATGGATACTGCGTTGAAATTTTTCGTCGGTTATTTATTAAAAAATCAGCGTTTCCATACACGTCAAAATGTATGGAACGGCTTATTTTTTTTTAATAATCTTTTGAAACGCAGGACCTTAGTTTCGTGTGGTTATATTATCTGTGGTTTCGGTCATTCTTCAAAGTTCTCTGTGTTCAAATGGCACAACCCATGAGGAAAACAAGGTATGGCATTCCGGGAGTGACACTTACCTACGTCACTATCCAGTTGCCACTTTATTGCAACAAAACACGAATTTAACACTTTCGACTCCACCCATTTTCGTCGAACTCATACGCCATGCCGCCATACATATTGCAAGCAGGCCCGCCGCTAGCTGTTTCGTCGCCCGCGTGCAAAACCGAGCATGTATGCCCTACGACTAAGTACTTACTCTGAGTTTTGTCAAATAAAGGATAAAATTAATGTTTTTTTCATTATGATGGGGAAAAAAAACAACATAACGAAGATAAACATTTATTTCAATTAAGTAGGTACTTATCATTTTTTTTACTGATGTATAAAACTATATAGGTACTTTAAATATTTATCTACAAAAATTTTAACTCTTCTTGCCTTTACATTTGCGAAATCTTCTATCAATTTTCTTGTATCCAAACTGTATACAATTTCATGTTCAATTGAAACTATAGCTAAATAACTTAGTCTTTGCTGGAGCATTGTTGATCTTATATATAGTTTTTGATAATTTTTAATTTTGAAAAGGATCTTTCACCAGATGCAACTGAAACCGGCAGTGTTGGTAAGATTCTTAGCGCTATTGCTGTGTTCGGAAATGTTGAAATTAAGTCATTGGTAAAAAGATATTGTAATATGGCTTGTGGATCATTAGATTGGTTTTCTGCAAAATGCAACTTTAATGCAATGATTTCATTAAATAAACCAATACCGTCAATGTCTGATTCACTACTTAAATCATCTTTAAGTTTCAGATTTAAATCTTTACAATATTTCATCAACTCAACATTGGAATAATTAAATAAATTATTGCTCAAAAAGCCAAATACGTCGGTAAATGTTTTTAGCTCGTCGAATCTATCCTTTAAAGAAGTTATTGTCTGATCTAGGATTAGGAAAAATAATTATTACAATAATTATTGCAATTTTCGTTTTCACTTTTTTTCAAAAAAAATCTTTTTGACGCTAATGGGGTAAAAACCCCCTTCTCGCGACTTTACATTAAAATTAACAATATATTACGAAAAAAAAACATTTAGCTATCCATTTCTATTGTGTTAGCTTTTTTTATACTTATTCCAACGGTGTAAGTGGTATAATCAGCTCCCATACAAAACTTTAGAGATATCGTAGTTTTAATCTCAAGTGGTCACGCTTCTGGGTGGTCCCCTGAGGGGCTAACAGATGCGCTTTGACGGATCCGCGTGATGGCGCTGACCAGGGCTTGACCGACAAGAGGACACTGTTCGAATGCGTAATGCGTATAAGCTTGAAGGAAGCTCAAAGGGGATTGCCCTAACATCGCCAGTCCTGTTTTTCATAGAGTGACGGACGGACGACGTTTGCTATTGTTGCATCTTAATTTTAACGGGTGCCAATAGATGGCGGTGTTATCGTCATTCGGTCGGATTTTTTTCTATGCTATGACATTGATATTATACTTATGGTGGGTTGGGTATTATATGACTTGAATTACGTGATGAGTCGCACGATTTGCCGCCCCCTGGTTGTGCCGCCCTTGTGCGGTGCACGCTTTGCACGCCCGCTTACGGCGGCCCTGATTGCAAGTGGAGTGGATCCTCCGGGAGGGTTCCCGGCATTACGTTTGCACTAAACTTAACCATCGCGGATGGTCAACGGCATTAGGTTTAAAACCGTGTTATAAAACACTGTAAAACGAAGTGAAATAGTGTTTTCTGGGGGTCTTGTCGCTATACGTAGTTTCCAACTTTTTAAATTTTTAGTGAATATTTGTAACCGTGAACAAAAAATTTAAAAAAAATTGAATTCTTTGATTTGAAAACCAACGCATATACAGGGTGGCAAGGACATCGACGCGAAGCCGGTTACCATGGATTCAGTACATGATTCTGAACCCCCCTGCGTTGAAATTTTTCGTCGGTTATTAAAAAAAAATCAGCTGTTCCATACATTTTGACCGCGTAGGTATTGCACTTTTCTATGAAACAGCAATTTTTTTTAAATAACCGACGTAAAATTTCAACACAGGGGGGTTCAGAATCATGTACTGAATCCATGGTAAGTTGGTAACCGGCTTCGCGTCGATGTCCCTGCCACTCTGTATACTTACTAATAAATCTTGTTAAAATATACATCTGATTTCATTTTCACGGTTTATAATGCTGTATTCGCTAAGAACAACCTACATTTAAAATGAGCCCTCCGCGAGGGCTCCCGGCATCCCATAGGCGACTAGGTGAACCCTCCAGGAGGGCTCCTGACACTGAACGTGATAAGGAAAGATTTTAAGTCGCCATTCTGTTAAAAAATATGTACAAAGCATTTAAACTGTCATTTCGTATGTTTCATCAAACGAAACAAATTAATTTAAACATATACCAACGTAATTGTTAATTAAAACCTCATTGTTTTATTTATCGGATTCGCACAGGTATTATAGGTGGGCAGTTATTATTACTCAATACTAGCAACACAGATGTGATGATGTAGGTAAGTGTCACCCACGTGACCAGTCTCGGAATGCCATATCTTGTTTTTAACATGGCACAACCCTTTCGCCAGCTTCGCCTGGCGGAGGGTGCCAAAGAGGATTTCAGACAGACGTGGTAAACTGAAACGGATTAAACGAAAATTCATAGTGGTGTATAAATATTTATTAGTGTTCTTACAATACATAAATTTTTAAAATCTGTCAAAAATCTATGAAGATACTTTGAATAACGATTTTTTTCTCAAAATATCCAAGATTGTGAGCATAAAACAAAAAAAACCTAACGCAAGATAATAAGTAGTATTATAAAATAAAATATGATATCCCTACCACTAATGAAAAATTGCAACTCGGTTCAATATAAGTTTCATTCTTGAAGGCGTTATGAGTGAATTACAATTATAGTTTTATTGGAATGTGCAATATAGCACACTGCAAAGCGATGCTTATAGCCATAGATGTCTATACTATCACCAATACTTTGTGATACTCTGGGCGCACCAGTGATGCATTCAAAAAACCTGTTTCAATATAAATTGTACCTACATTGTACCATTTATGAGATAAGTACATAAATTAAATGTAACTAAAGGAACAATGAAATGTAATGTAGTTTTGGTGGCGCGGCCAGGAGTGTACCCTGGCCTAGAGATGGGTATCCAACATTTCCAAAGCTCAGAACTATTTTGTTATCAAAATTCACATTAACATAGTTCATGGGGGAAGTTACCTACACATTACAAGAATGGCACTTCAGAAGTTTCGTAGCCAAAATGCAGATAAGAAGTTTTAGCAATGCAATATAAAGTATCCTTATGTTACTCTTGAAAGCTTAAATTAAATGAGTCTTTAATCTAGTTACACTTGGTGAATTCTACTAGTGCAATGCGTGTCATTTTCGGGGCCACCACAGTATTATGCCAAAATTATCATATTTGTTTTGTTAGCATAATTTCTATTTGAATTTATTGTCAAATAAATAATGTAGGGTGTTAGACAATATAATAATCTCTTATTATAGGGCCTAAATAATTTTCCAATCTCAGTTGTTTAGACTCGTGGTAAGGCCCCTTTTCCCAATTATGTGCTAGATATTTGCACGGTGAAGCTAGTCTGAAGTATTCTGTATGACAATAAGTATGAATTCACGATCTGGTGCAATCAGGATCTCGTGTCTCCTACTCCTCACACGAAGGAATGTCAGCTCATTTGTGGTGTCCTGCAATGGAAAGAAAATATAATGAAAAATAAATAATGATAAATCAATAAATTCTTCAAATATTCAACAATATTTTTGCATTTAGAAGCATAAGATTTTTGTTCTTGTATATTGCACGACTCATAATGGGAAGCATTAGTGTGCTCTAAGATCGAAAAATATTTTTTGCCCCATTTCTGCAACTGTTTTTATTGTTACACTCCTGCTAGTACACAGAACCTACTTAATTTATATACCATTGTATAGATGATTAAATGGAGATTAATACTGTTCTTTTTACCAATTGATTTAATGCACCAGAAATGAAAAAAACATCAAAATAGTTGAAAAAAAAATCCTGTCCGTCAATTTATGAAACTTGAAAACATTGTAGCTTGCGATAAAATCAATTAATTGAGTCAATTTTTCTTTTATACATTTGTTTGGGCTATAGAAGGAACCCTATTGAAAATGGCTCTTTTATTCAAAGTAGTTTAATTATAATTAATAAAATACAAACCAAAATATAATATCTTTATCTAAATATTTCCAACCTTGACTTAACATGTTGCCTAGCAACCCACAACGTAAATATCTAAATAAATAGTCTTTGACATTACGTAAGGATTGCGAGGTTAGAAATTTACCCATATTGATGGGTAAAACAGCAGTCAAAACATACTTCATGAAAAGTGATAAATTGTAAATTTTTGTTAGAAACTATGTTTTGAATTTCTTTTTCGTTTATGAATGTGTGTTATGAGGCGTGCACTTTTGGAATTTCCAAACTATTTTATTTATTTTAGCAGACAGCTAAAACCTGACTAATGCATAAGATGGTAGCAAAACAAACATTGTAGAACTATTCAACTGATATTGGAAAATATTGATGTGAACAAATTATCAAGCAGAACACAAAATTATTACCATTTCGCGCACAACATTTTTTGCTTTTTCAGTGAGCTGACCGATCAGACCAGAGTACAGCACAGATGTAGCGTTGTCCAGCGAGCTTTTAATCGGTATACCTGAAATTAGAAAGTAGAAACACAAACATAATTAAGTATCAGATAGCTTTTCGTTAAGTATCTAGTGATGATCGAGGTGCGGACAGGAGCAGAACGTTCGAGACTTGCATAATAAGCTACTGTAACCATGGAAATACGTTAAAATCGAACAAACCTTCGTGATTCACAATGATGACTCCCATAACACCCTTATGGGCTTGAATTCGCTTGATTGTGTCCTCAACTTCAGTCGCCTGCAATACACATTAAACAGTATAACAATTGTAACACTTATAAACATAAATTACAAAGTTAAAACTATGTAAATACCATTTTGTTAAAAATTCACTGTGATAACAAATTGATGACAAATCTCTGCGATTTACGAAATTATGAATGAAATGAGTGAATGTGAACGATGCTACGAAGGACAGCTGTCAACAAAACCACAGAATTGTATATTCTACGAGAACCAAACAGATAATAAATTAAGCCAGAGACATTGAGCGTAAAATAAGTCATCGTACAGTCCTAGCGCGATGACTAGGATGTACGATCACAGCGAAATTTTTGCTGATTGTTTTTTCGTAGGTATTCTACGGCCTTGTTCATTAAAGAACCTGTCAGTTTATTGTCCTGTTTAGCCCACGTTCGCACGAACGTAATAAAATCGCGTGCCTAGCTTGAAATGGAACAAATAGAAAGCGGTCTATCTGTTCGCACGGCCGCGATTTTTTCACGCAGTGTTATATTTTCAACGCTCGTCGTTGAGGGTTGAATGAATGCGACATACAAAGTTCTGTACTTGTGTTCCCACAGACGCGAAAAAATCTCGCGTGTTTTGTCAGTATGGCCTCGTAGAGTATATTATTTGTAGAGTATACTTTAAGTAGATTATACTACCTCGTAGAGTATACTAGGTATATGTATATTTATGTTCTGTGAGTCTGAGTATTTCGCACTGGCTCTGTCTCGTAGAGTGCGGACGTGCCGCATGCTCAAGGACGTAATAAAACATTGGAAAAGCATTGGAATAATCAGTCAATTCTGCGCATAGGTAGGTATTTGGGTGGAATTTATCTTAAAGAAAGTAAGTAAACACGGGTTTAATTTGAGAAAATACAGTACAAGAAACATGCTATTTTTATTATAATTTCCATATAATGTATGGCAAAAAAATTGTCTTATAAATATAATTCATTATTCAAGGGATGGACCTTGTGAAGGCCGCTGTGTGCCTTCACAAGGTCCATAGAATCGATTGAAGTGGCAGTGCTTGGGGGAGCCTATGTCCAGCAGTGGACGCCTTTCGGTTGAAATGATGATGATGATGATTCAAGGGGGAAAAAAATTGTGGTCTCCTGGCCTCGCAAGAAGCTACCGCTAATCAGTTTTCGGAACCCATCGTACGTCCGCATTGCACGAAGAGTCAGTTCCATCCCAGTGATTTTTAAACGCTCGTTCGAACACTGTTGAAGGCGGGAAAAAATCGCAATAGGGTTTTTTTTTCCGCCGGTATTTTATTAGGTACGTCCGTGCGTACGTGTGAGACGTGGGCTGAATCTGTTTATCGTTAATAATGCCAAAACAGTTAAAAGGTGAGAATGAAGTCCAATTATTAGCAAACTGGAAACTAAAATGAACGCGCATAAAGCTGGTTTAAAAAGGATCCAAAAATCGACTAACCAGAAGAAACTAATCAATGACATTTCAATTTATATTCTGTATTCTGGCAGCGGGCGGTATTGAATCAAAGAAGCAAAGTTGATATTTCTTTTCTTTTTGTTTTCAGGGGTGATAATGTTTATACTGCAAAAGAACAAAAGTAATAACAAGAGGAACGATTGTGTGGACTTTAGCTTTTGTTAAAATGCCTTTGATTTGAGGAAACCATGAACGAAACCGCCGCCGAATGCTCTGAAGCATTGGATCCTCGCGTTCAGGTAAGAGTAATCGATATTTTCAAAGGTAATTTAGAAAGAAGATGAATGTATTTTGTATAAATACATCCTGGTTCTGTCTAGTCATGAATACTTAAGTATTAAATGTAACGATTCCGTAAGTTTTCTATCAAAACAGTGCTAAAATCTCTAGAACGAGATTTTAAAATGAATCTGCGATTCGATCATATGTTTTTGTTATGCAACAAAATTGTGGGCAATCAAACAATGAAAAAGTTTAGTACATGTTGTCCTTGATAGGCTTACAGAACAATAAAAGCTTCAGCCTTCAGTACTTATTGTAAAAATGTTGAATAATAAAACTGTAGACTATTTACCTATGAATAGCTTTTATTGTATCAAAATGCTTTTATTGTTTTGACTTAGGCAAAGTACCTACTAAACTTTTAACTTAGTAAAAAATTATATATTGATAAGGTAGATAATTATATAATTAATGAATAGCCAGATTCATTAAGATATTGTATGGTCAGCATCAAATAAAATCTTTTTATTTTTTTTTACGTTATTTTAAGTTCTGTGCAAATATGGAAACACAATTCCTATACATAATCACTATCATGATGCATACATAAACACACTCCTTTTTCCCATATGGATGACCTAAAACTACATATTAAATAAAAGACGCCTTCTCTTGTATCATTCAGCATTCAGCATGAACTTAATTGAATGATGACATCCACATAAGTTTAAGTCCCATGTAATAAGGGGCGAGCCTATTGCCATCAACAAAATAACACTTTTCCCGACCCGGGCATCAAACCCCATGCCCAGAAGTAGCACTTGCAACCACTAGACCAACCAGGCAGTATACCTTCTCTATCGTCTAACACAAGTTGATTTATTATTTACTAGCTGTCGCGGCTTCGCCCGCGTGGATTTCGCATAATTATCCCACGGGAGCATACTACCAGGATAACATACCTATAGCCGAGGAAAAAGTCATTGACTTCTACCACTGCGCTCGCGTTGCGTCAACGATATTTTTTTTACGCGTAATTTTGAATCTGTGATATCTTTTAAACTGTTCATTTAAATGATATGATGTCAAGGCATATATTCATCTATATTTAATGCCCAATTTAAATATCATATTTTATTGGATAAGGATTTATATGTATAATACCCGTCATAATAGCTTCGGAAATAAAAATATTTTTTTTATCAAATTCTGAAAGATAAAATGGTTACTGTGGGTCATCCTTAGAAGATAGACGTATGCCATCGCGAACTTTTATGTTGCCTTAACTTTTTAAGATGTTCAATACTGTAGAACATAAATTTGATGTATCTCTTACGTATTACGCGGCGCACGCCAGTAAAGCTCCCAGCCGCGTAGTCGGCATGATTTTTTCCGACATCTTCAACAATAATCGTCATTTTTCAGCCAATTTACACAAATCCTTAATAAATTATACAACCACCTTACTTAATTACGAACCAGAACCGCTGCGGCAAGGCTCTGCAGGACCCCGAAGTGAGCCTGTGTGCCGCAAAGCCGAACACACCGGTGTACATCTCCCGCCTGCACTACACCACTAAGGCGGAGGACATCGTGGAGTACGTGCGCCAAAAGACGAAGTACGCGCCGAGAGTGCAGTTACTAGAGTCACGCAGGAACGTCAACTTCAAGGCGTTCGTCGTGCGTGTACCGAACTTTTATCTGCCCCTCGTCATGGAAGAAGACTTTTGGCCGCAGGACGTGGTGTTCCGTCGCTTCCGCGGACAAATTCCACAGGACAGCACGAGGTCAAGCTAGTGCAGACTGAAGTGTTACTAACATAGTCTAAGCCTTATTTATTAACACTAGTTTTTGTCTATATTAAAATATGTATGTTTAGGTTAAGGTATTTTTTCTATGGGCCTGTGTTGCCTGAAATAAATGGCATTATTATTTATTTATATATGTCTACATATCTCGGGACCCTGGGGTCCCGGACCTTTGGAAGGCGTACGAGGGGCCGAAGCCAACTCGCAGAGGCCCGTTAGACGTTTGTAATGAAATGAGGCACCAACCGATGATTATCCCTGTATGCACTATGCAAGTGCATCCAAGGACAACCCCCGGCTGGTGTAGGACTATTGCAAGATATGGAAACAAAGACATTGGACTATGGGTTTGGGTGGCTTAAGTTGACTGGTGACCTGAATCTATGGAAGGACTATGGCCCCTGCCTGATCAATGTTTTATATATACACGGATAAAATGGCACGGGGTGACTTGCACACTCAATAATGGGCCCCCGAAAACGGTCGCTAGCACAAAGTGTCGTAGCGACAAGGGGGCAACATGTCCTGAGGTGCTTATGAGGAGTGGAGCGGTATTCCACGGCTATCAGGACAATCCCGGAAGTACGGTCAAGATCCCTACCAGCATCTTACTGGAATACTTCCTTCCTCCGAGCACGTTTGCTCTTGCGAATCTCCACTCAAGCCAGCCAATTAAGGCAAGAATGAGGTGGGAGCTCTGTTCCTCGTCAGTATTCACTCCAGCCGGCCAATAAAGGCAAGCCAGAGATGAGGAACAAGATTTCTCCCGGGAGATAGGGTCCGTGGGGTCGCTACTGCCCAACAGCTCGCCACATGCTGCCCTGCGGGTTTTTGTATCTCTCTTGGTCTGGCTCCTCATCCTAGACCTGTTCCGACAAAGTAAACTCTACCGGCACAGACCTAGGGTTCGGAGCACGCAAGCCCCACCACGACGTCAACGTAGAGATACGGCGGTGGGGTTATTATATTATTAATTAATAACCTTCCGCATGAACCACTCTATCCATTGGTGAAAACCGTTTGAAAATCTGTTCGGTAGTTTTTGAGTATATCGCGTTCAGACAGACAGTCTGTTGGCCTGTCTAAACGCGGTAAACTCAAAAACGACGACGACGGTTTTCACCAATGGACAGAGTGATTCATGGGGAATGGGTTTAGGTGTAAACTTCATTAAGGTTTTGTGTAAATTGGCTGAAATATAATGATTATTGTTAAAGAAGTCGGAAATTTCATGCCGACTGGGAGTTTTACTGGCGTGCGCCGCGTAAACCGTGAAAGATAAATAAAATTTATGTTGTACAGGAGTGTACATCTTAAAAAGTTCAACAAAAAAGTCCGCAATGGCATACGTCTATCTTCTAAGGATCATCCACAATAACCATTTTTATCTTTCAGAATTTCATGAAAATATTATTGTTATTTCCGAAGCATTTTTTTTTATAATCTTTATTTATTTAAGGGATTTTTGTACACATACGACGATGTCAATCCCATCGTGCTTTTACAAATAACGACTAACTCCTCAACTAAATTAACTAATCTTAAGGGTCCCGGCGAACACGGCTCGCAACTGCAAGTCGAGATGGGAGGAAAATGCGTTTGTAATATTGTTATCTCTGTTCTGTTGTGTTGTTGTCTGTGTCTGTTGTGTGTTATGTGTGTTGTGTTGTGTGTTGTTAGCGTTGTTACGAGCTATCGGAATTTATGATAAAGGACATTGCCTAATTTTGTATGGAAGTTGGACCAAGTGCTGCCTAGAATACTCACATAGTGCATTTTGTTCCTCAGACCATCACTAACCTGTATTTCAAAGCGCAGAAAAATCTATCCCAGGAGTCCAAAGAAAAACAGTCTCTTGTTTTGAATATTTTTATTGGAAAAAATTAACTTAGTAGCAACAAATGTACAAAATCAACTTTTAAACAGTTATTGTGCATTCAATAGACGGATCTCTAACTCCTTGAAAAGCGACCTTCACCGCTTTAGTGCAGACCGCATTAAGGATGCGATATTGGGCAGAGCCAGCTTGCAAAACTGAAGACCGATGATGGCAGGATCGTATCCGCCAAACTTGAACTATTGAGAGGTTCTATGGACAGTTATACACCTCAACCAGTAACCTCGTTACGAATGTGGCAAACGACCCAAGAGCTATATTAACCCGACACTATACCGAAGATATCCCGGACGTCAGCTTGTACGAGATTAGGATGGCTCTAAAGCAGCTTAAAAACAACAAGGCGCCGGGTGATGACGGAATTACGGCGGAACTCCTAAAGGCCGGTGGGAAACCCGTTCTTAAGGCCCTCGAGAAGCTGTTTGATTCCGTCATACTCGGGGTAAAACGCCACACGCATGGAACAGAGGTGTGGTAGTACTCTTCTTTAAAAAGGTGTGTGAGTATGTCAGTCCGACTCTACGACCAGACCTCGAAACCTATCCTTCTGCAGCGAGGTGTGAGACAAGGAGACGTTATCTCTCCGAAATTATTCAACGCTGCACTGGAGGATGTCTTCAAGGTTCTGGACTGGAAAGGGTTGCCGACGACATAGTTATCATGGCTGGCCTGGAGGACCTCAGTATAATGCTTGATGACCTCAGTAGAGCCTTCAAAAGAGTAGGTCTTAAAATGAACATGGAAAAGACAAAGGTCATGTCAAATGCCCATGTAACACCCACTTTCATAAAGATCGGAAACGCTACGCTCGAAGTTGTAGACGAGCATGTTTACCTAGGACAAACTGTCCAGCTAGGTAGGTCCAACTTCGAGAAAGAGGTCAATCGTCGAATCCGACTCGGCTGGGCAGCGTTCGGGAAGCTACGCAATATCTTCTCGTCCCACATACCACAGTGTCTCAAGACGAAAGTCTTTGACCAGTGCGTGTTGCCAGTGATGACTTATGGCACTGAAACGTGGTCGCTCACAATGGGCCTTATCAGAAGGCTAAAAGTCACCCAAAGAGCAATGAAGAAGGCTATGGATCACCAAAATGGATCAAGTGACGTAAGACAGCAAAAAGTAGTCGGTTTTTTTTTTAATTCTCGCATCTCGCAGCTGACCACTAAGGTCCTGGCTGGTTAACCGAACTTTCCTGTGGCTGCGCACGTCGGCAAAGGCACGTCGCGGTTGCTGGGTCCATAAGGGAGTATAGGGGGTATTTATAGATACATTTTTGAGAAAAAATATATCAAAAACGTTGTTTAATGCAAGATTAGTCATTATCACAAAAACTGGATTAATTTATTTTTCCTCGGACCAATTTATTTTTTTATGGTTCATGTGTATGCTACAGTACCACTAGACCAACTCACATTCCTAGGCAGCACTTGGTCCAAACCTAGGCAATCTCCTTTGGATGTGTTCCGTAATACCAAAAATTATGAATGAAAACTTAATATTCTTTCATAATTTTTTCTATACTTTGTAACTTGATAATATAAGCTATGCTCCTGCCGAAACAATATTCCAAATATTGTTGTTTATAATATAGAAAAAAACAGTATAAAAACATGTCGTTTAGCTGTAAAAATGTGCGAAATTCAATTCGCTTAAACTTTATTTTAGGTAAGATTTTGGAAAAAAAAAAGATGTACAAGCCTAGATAAATACTGTCTAAATCCGAATATAAACATAATATGATGGAAATATGCTCAAATTGCAAATTATTTAGGTATTACGTTTGTATGGACAATTCAAGGGTCGCCGCCGTCTTAATCACATAAAAATTTACATTTCCGAAGCTATTTTGACCTATTTATATTATTATATGTATCCTTATCCAATAAAATATGTTATTTAATTTTGATTAAAATATGCCTGAACATCATATCATTACAATTAATACTTTAAAAGATATCAGATCCAAACTAACGCGTAACAAAATAATTATGGTTGACGGCAACGCGGGCGCAGAGCGGTAGGAGTCATTGACCTTTTCCTCGGCTATGAGGTAGATAATCCCGGTAGTACGTTGCTGTGGGGTATTTTCTGACATCCACGCGGGCGAAGCCGCGGGCAAAAGCTAGTAAATAATAAATCAGCGTATCTTGTCCCACTACTTAACTCAATCCTGCGCCAACATGGACCATGCCTATTATATTTAATTAAATGTAAGGCAGTCAATAACATGATGGAGAATGGACTTCCCAAGCCCATCAATCACATAAAATATCCTTATACATTTCTTTACAGATTGAGCTAGAGCGTTTAAACACCTCAACAGATGAGATCAACCGCCTGGAGGTTGAGTTGGACGAGGCTCGGCTGGCGTTCCGTCGCCTGCTCGCTGAGGGGCACCTGCGGATACAGCAGCTCACGAAGAAGCTGGGCACCAGTGTTCATAAAGCAAGGCCATACTATGAAGCCAGGTTTAGAGCAAACATTGTAAGTAAAAACAGATGAAGTGCATGCCACTACATCATACCACCAAATCTGTTCACTATTTGCCATGATAACAACAACAGAATATTCTGTGATTACAGCCAAAAGGATACAGCCCAGTGATAGTTCCATTGGCCCCCCATCGGTATCACTCAAAAGCTGCTACAACTCCAACTGGGCCTGCATTGTCTTTAACGTAGAGAAGGCCTGAGTCCAGCAGTGGATGTAATAATTATGTAAAAGAATACCAGTTTTTGGAAACAACAATAAAAACAAATATTGTTTTTGTTTCTGCCAAATAAATTACGTTGACTTTAATAATGCTTTTATTTTCTTTCAGACATCACAAGATCTACAAACGGCAACAATCGCATACGATAAAGCTAACAGCGCGCACGCCGCCGCACGCGAGATGGTGTACCTCGCAGAACAAGGATTGGCCCGGCTGGCAGAAGGCAACGCAGGGCTCACACTCGACCCAGCCTGGCAGGAGATGCTCAACCATGCCACGCACAGAGTCAACCAGGTCAGAAGTAGTTATAGACAGTGTGTTACAGAACATTGGCTGGCAGAGGGTAGCGCAGGGCATATTAACTATAAGTCCGGGTTTCCTCACGATGTTGTCCTTCATGTATGTCAGTTATGTCACAGATAAACTCAGAAAGTACATATGAATTTAAAAAAATCACATTAGTACTTGCCTAGATTTGAACCCACAACCTCTTGTATGGGAGGCGAGGCTTTAAGCACTGGGCCACCATGACCACAAGACATATAGAATACAAGTTCAAATTAAATGAACAGGTGAAACTGCACAGCTGTCTTGGGCATTGATAAATATGAACAAAATTCTAAACTCATGCACAGATTAGTACAGTTCACACCACAGTTCACCGCAAAATTATTATTTAAATAAAAAGCGACTCTTGCTACGCTACAATAAAGTGCAATTCAGGTCACACAGCGCTAATTACCTACAGTTAACCTAGAAGTTGCCTCTCCTTCTATAGTGTAACTCTTATATGTTCTAACAACGTTACACTTACTGAATTGGCCCGACAAGACGAGCCCGCCGCGTACTTGTGGCTTCATACCTAAAATACAACATTTTTATTTTTTACAGGTATTTTTAAAGGTTACCTTAAATTGAATACAACCAGTATTCATAACGGTTACTGAAATAAAAATTACCTCTATCTTACACGTGCCGTTGACATTAGTCAAAGGAGGCGCATCGCCTGTGTGTGTGTAACCGGTATTAAAACAGTAACCTTAGAAGTAACATTTTTCTTCTTGGTTACCCAGATAGCGGTAACCTAAGTCGTAGAAGTAACAAAAATTCTTCGATACCTGTACCGTAATTTATAAAGGTTTTCAGTCCCTGATAACAACTGCCTACAGCTGATTCCGGCATCAGTTCTGAACTTCCGACCTCCCTCGGCCGATCACGTCTGCGTCACTATATTTTATCTTCTTGTGCTAGCGAGAGTATAGCTAATCTATACGTATTATTTGTTTCTGACTGTGTGACCGCATTGATCTTCTAAACTACGCAACGTATTTTGATGCAGATTTCATCATAATTTAGAGGATTTATTCCGGAAAGTTTTTCTGTAAAATACATTTATATATAACTTACGTATAATAAAGAAATCTTGATATAATTATATAATGTAACCTCAGGCGGAATGCGACCGCGCGAGTGCCACGGTGACGCAGCGCACTAAGGCGGCTGCACACCGCGCCGCTACCACGCTCGTGCAGCAACTGCAGAATGGACTCAAGAGGCATATCGCTAAGTCCAGGTTAGTGGACTGCTAGACTGGATAACGAGTCTTTCTGAAAGACTACTTAAACTGCATTTATAGTCTAGTTTCCAATTTACGTGATTTCTGAAAAATTACTTTAATGCTTACACCATAAAGTTTCGTTTCCGCTACAACTTTTTTTATGACAATTTTTGAAATCTCGATCACTACGCGGTCACGACCACTACTTGTTGCACGACTCGCTTCGACGAAGAAGAAATTATGGCCGCACGAGGCACAACCGGTCGTCTGATCAGTTTTATTCAAGACTGCGGCCGCGTAGTGCGCGACGTTCATGAATAGTACTAATCATTCTAAAATCAAGTTAATTTACACTAGTTTAAAGTTGGTATTTGCTTAAGTAGAAATAACGTCAATTGGAAACAAAGATTTGAATAGACTTTAATCTGTTGTCAATTCTCATGATTGGATGTTGTTATTTTAGTTACAAAGAAAGAATTATATAGTAGACAGAGTAATTTCATCATCATCATAATAAGCCTATAATGTCTCCACTGCTGGGACACATGCCTCCTCTCTTCCGAGAGGGAGCGGCCTGTAATCCACCACGCGGGCCCAATGCGGGTTGGAAGATGTCACATGTCTTCGAATTTTTGGTTCTAAGACATGCCAGTTTCCTCACGATGTTTTCCTTCACCGTTTTGAGAGCAGTGGTGATGAAATTATTTACACAAAGTAAAGCGCCTGCTTGGGTTCGAAACGACCTTCAACTCATAACTCTGGGCCACCACTGGGCCACCACTGGGCCACCGCTGGTCACAGACTGGACAGTGAACTAAACAGTTAACCAACATCTAAAATGATATTTGAGAACAGATTTATTGAATTATTCGAGCTTACAGGAATTAGTTAGCCGTGCAATATGACTCACATATCTTGTAGTCAATATTTTTATCTTTTTACCCTAATACCAATTTAAAAAGCCTCTTTTATTTAGTAATTGCTTCACTTAATGCTTGAAGTGCAAATAAATGTATGTCCCTTTTAATGCAAGTTTTTCTACTATTTTCCGTTCTATGTAGTTGAGAAGCTAGCTTAGTTTAATATTCTTAACACTAACATAAGTAGTTTGTGTGGTGCTCAGACAAATGCTGCGCGAAAAAATGATTTTTCCGGAACAATAAACTAAATTCTAATTCCTAAACCAATTAAAATCTTTTTTGCTTATCCACATTCATAGATATATTCTCTTTAGAATTTTTACTCTTATTAAATAAATGATCAACTATGTACTTGCCAATTCAAGAGAAGTCTAAGGGATGATTTCCATAAAACGGCTCGCATCGCATCGGATCGAAAAGAATACGAACGGATGCGGCGACAGCCGATCGGCTCCGTACCGTCGCTTGCGAACGTATCCGTTTCTACGCCTAGTCAAATAGTTTCATGCCTACCGTGTTAACGTGTTCTAATTTTTCAAAAAAGTTGACGTAGTATTGTTGGTTGTTGCATTAAAGTTGTCAAAAAATAAAAGGCCCGTTTTGACATTTCATAGCCAGTACAATATATGAGCGCAACCGTCCGAAAGACTGATTCAGTTGGATAACATTTAAAATTTTATTATGTCTCATTAGTGACAGTCAAGCGATTATGGTTGCTAATCGCATAAAACGTAAGGTTCGTACTGGCTATCAAATGTCAAAACGGGCCTTTTATTTTTTGACATCTTTAGAAGAAGGGAGATGGAACGACGACAGGCGAACGATCACGCGTCGTAGCATACTTTCGTCTATGATCGCGTGTCGCAGACGACGCCCGCGGTCAAGTTGCTGTGCGCGGCTTGGTAAATATAGACTTTAAATACTGTGTACACGATTTAATATCGTTTAAAGATTGTAAAATCCGATCCGATGCGATGCGAGCCGTTTGGTAGAAATCATCCTTTATCGAAGTAATTACCTTGAATTTGATATACTAGGACGTTTTTAATTAATTGACGAAACTTCACAGACTTTTTAGGTATGAAATAACAATAAAACAAAGAAAATATATACCGACCTCACTTAGTAAAAAAAAGTGGTTTTTGACGTGAAGGAGTGTTTTTATCACCTACCTATTTAAAGAAATAAATCCTAAATAGTAAAAATGCGAAATTGAGTTTTTTTTTGTCATCCGCTTTCACGCTGAAATGGCTGAACGGATTTGGATGAAATTCGGCACACAGATGTGTAAGGACATAGGCTACGTTTCACCCTGGGTCGCAGACGAGGTCGAGGGCAAAAGCTAGACATTTATAATTTCAACTACACGCGACACGAGAGCGTTGTTCTATTAGATGCTATCGTTTGTGAAGTTTCGCCAATTAATCAAGACCTGTGTACTTATGTAATTCATAACCTTTCCTTTCGTCCCACCTCAAACTTGTCAAAAAGGCCTATAAACGAGCATTTGCCTATCCACCTATTGAACACTAACCCGGCACTATATCTGCTTGACTAGTCGCACAGTGCTCTCTCTTTCAGGCACGCGCCGGCGCAGCAAGCACACTATTGGTACTGCAATTTATTATTATGCATGTTTTAGAAAATATTGAGTTCAGGGAGTGATTACACTTATCGATCACGTATCACCACACTTCGTTCACTTCTGCAATCAGAAATTCGATTCCGAACAGTGCCGAGTCGCGTCGTCCGGACCGAATCGAGGCGATGAGTGAGATGACTTCTTTCTCGCTTTTAATGCATGGACATAAAACTTTTTCTGACCGGGTTATTCCGCGTCCATAAGTGTGGTGACTCCTTTACTGCTACAGAAAACTTGTAGGTTGCACCCCCAAAATTACGAATCAATCTTGGATCATACTTTGACGTTAAGATTGACATTTCACACCAATTTTTCCATAGATACAGTATTGTATAGCTGTCAGCGTATACATACTTTATTTATGGAATAGCGATAGTCTTTGGTAGTCGGGTCTTTCCAAAGAAATCGTACCCTGTCAGCCGTTTTGTTGAGCTCCAGTTATTGCCTAACAACTGGGGCCAGACAAAAAGTTATGGGAAGGGGATAGAGAAAATATATTTCGGTCTCGTTTACTCTTCGTAGTGGATCGAATAAGTGCGTCCTTGTCGATTGTCTACGATTTTTTGGGTGAAGCTTGCCAGTAACCAAACTATACAATCACAGGATTTCTCAAACATTGGGGTTGAAATGAAATACATTAATAATTTTGGGCGTTAGGAAGTTTTTTAGATGCATGGTATTTGTAGAATAGTTACTATTTTAAAGGACCTAAAGACGTATTCATCGTTTTAATTACTTAATGCTTGCATGCTACTAGTATGATAAGAAGTAATAAATAATTTATTTGAAAATAAATAACGCTCACTTTGCATTGTCAAACGAATTGCATCGCGGGCGTCTTAAAAAAAAGTTAACTTTGCTGCATGAACAACAATGCCCCACGAAAGATAGATATGTTTTATAGTCACTTACCTGTTCTAAATAATATTTAAATTACTTATTAGCTAATATGCTGGATTGTTATGTGAATAAAGTATCACCAACTGTAATATAGTGCCAAACAAACCTATAACATAAAAGAAAACCTGTATATTTCAAACCCACGCCACAATCTGTTTATCTCAACAACCCATCTAATTCCAGACCTTACTTCGAGGAGAAAGCGCGAATCAACACGGCTTTAGAGGGTCAAAAGGCGAGGATCCAAACCTTGGAAGTACAGGTGGCTGACGCGAAGCAGCAGTACTCCTCAGCATTGAGGAATTTAGAGAGGATCTCCGATGAAATACACAAACATCGGTCTAGAAGACAGTCGACTAGAAATGGTGAGTTGAAATACGCTTCTCATGTTCACGAAAAAAAAAAAAAATATTCTCCATAATGCATTAAAAATATTCTGATCGAAAACTGGCTAACTGAGCTGACTAAATGACTTTATACTGCGGTGAAATTTTTGCCAGTAAACACTTTTACAGCAATAAGGAACAGGGTGTAAAGTTCACTCATACTCTATAGAAGAGGGAGGATCCTCCGACCAGACGGGTGTCGTATCTTGCGGGCAACTGCCCAACGGTTGATGTCGGATAGTCTTATATATGTCGTTCGTGCGGTAAACTCTAATTGCGCGATGCAGGATTTTTGTGACGTCAGGTTTTCTATGCGTAGTTCGCATATGGCAATGTAGATGTTCCCACACACTGTTGGTAGCGTCCAGTTCACATTTAGTAAGGGGTGTCGATCGATCGTGTTCCCCAGTAACTAGGTTGTGGAGGTCAGATAGGCATTCACTCCATGTTAAATACTGGTATTCAGCTTCTTTCGGTAAGACTGGAAGCAGACCAGAGAATAAACTGTCTATCATTATAAAGAGGAAAGTTAAATCTATAGGTCAGGGGTGGCTAACTTGATTAGACCCAAGATCGCTGACGAAACCCTGTGCGATCCACCATTTACAAAATACTTCTTGAAATTTTAAACAAATCATCAGTGCCCAGTTGTCACGTATTATTATGATGCTAAACATTTTGCCTTGCCACGATCCACTGGACTCATAGCCGCGATCGACCAACTCGGAAATGGCTCGACCGATTTGAATAGTTTTTTTTTTTGTTCTCGAAGAACTACACCTGCAGTAATATACTACACCACTGACTACCTGCAGTATTGTCTCTCCTTTTTACTTTAATCCATCCAAAGGTTGTCTGTAAAAGATCGCTTTTAGCGATAAGACCGCCCTATGTAAAATTTCTACATTTATATCTGTACTTTTTATGGTGTACATAATAAAGAATATTCTATTCTATCTATCTAACTACCGAAAATCGAAACGTCTGAAGGGTCAGCTAGTAATTATATAAAAACAAGTTTAGTATGTGTAAGTCTTATAGGGTTCCTTCTTTCCCAGACATAGACCGCTCAACGATCACAGACACAGCGAGCGACACCAACACGACATGTAGCGACAAACTGGAGGAGTTGTGCGAGACCAGCACAGACGCTAGCGTCAGGGAGTGGCTGCGCAGGGCGGCGGATGCGCAGAGGCCAAGATGTCTGCCTGACAACGACACATGGACGGAAATAGACCTGGATTACTCCAGCCCTGAGGAGGTGAGGTTCCTCTTAGAGATTTTTTTTTGGAGCTCTCTTGCTCAAAAAAAAAACCGGCCTGAATTGTAGGTCGTGGGTTCAAACCCAGGCACTGCTTTACTTTGTGTAAATAATTTCGTCACCACTGCTCTCAAAACGGTGAAGGAATACATCGTGAAAATCGTCCTAGAACCAAATTCGAAGACATATTGTGACATCTACCAACCCGCACTGGGCCCGCGTGGTGTATTACTGCCCACTCCCTCTTACAGAGAGGAGGTCTGTGTCCCAGTAGTGGGAACATTATAGACTAATTATGCTTAGAAATTTTAAATTTATAAATATTGCCATTCCCTTTGAGCTTTCCTTTACTTAGCATTTTGTTGCAGTATTACTACTTACTTAGTTACACTATTTCTCATTGCAATAAAAGAGAATTACTATTGTTTATGCAAAAAGATCGCTTATAACTTTTGGTCAGATTATGGTCTGAACAAACAGCTTTTATCCAATCCATACTTTTTTTGGTTATCGTAGTCCCGTATCAAAAACCTTCACACCATCGCAGGTAAGCTTCGAAAAATGCTCACTCCGCGCCCGTTCTACCCCCGAAAAGTGGTCCCCACCGAGTCCCGTGGAGTCCCGGGCTTCGGCCGCGGAGCCCCGCCGCATCATCCGGCCTGCGCCCCGCACGCACGTGCTGCGGGAGGACTTCGAGCAGCCGCGCAGGCAGAGCCTGGACGCTCTGCTGCACGACACCGGGGAGAAGGTCAAGGAGATGTTCCAAGGTGAGTGTGCTGTGATAGGAAAGTTAAGGAACTTCAGCCAACTTATTCTGTAAAAGTTATCATCTGCCTAGCCTTTTCCCAACTATGTTGGGGTCAGCTTCCAGTCTAACCGGATGCAGCTGAATAACAGTATTTTACACGGAGCAACTGCCTATCTGACCTCCACAACCCAGTAACTGGGTAATACGATACCCCTTGGTAAGACTGGTTGTCAGACTTCCGGGCTTCTGACGACCAGTAACGACTGTCAAAGATCCACGAATGACAGCCGGGACCAACTGATTAACGTGCTTTCCGAAGCACGGAGGAGTCTCAGTATGTTAAGATGGCCAGCCATCCACAGACCAACCCCGGCAAGCGTAGCTTAACGTGATGGATCGACCCGTGCGGCTGTTATTACTTAGCCACGAGGTCCTCTACAATCCTTACCATCAGGTGGAATGACAGCTCACTTCATCTAAGTTTTCATTGTGAGATCTTTACTGAATAGACCGGAAGACACAATCCTTTAGTTTCTCCACAGCGTGTTTCAGAAAGACGTGCTACAGACCATCAAAATGACCAACTTTCTCCATTGCTTCAACATCATAATCGAAAAAAAAATATGTGACAGTTAACCGGTCAAGCCATCCGGTCCGCCCATTTTGGAAAGTTTTAACTGTTTTGTATGATGATTGTCATCATTCGTTCATCATTCATTCACGACCATGTCACGACTAGAGAATACAATCCCGAGCATGTTTTTCAATCCCGGGATTACGGGATTATTGGTGCGTAATCCCGGGACTATCCCGGGATTAGGCTACGTGGTATCTAATTGGACTTAAATGAAAAAAAATACCATCATCATTTTCCTACCGTTATCCCAATTTATTTGTGGTCGCCGCAACATGTCCCTTTCTTCCATACTTCTCGCCTCAAAATTTGTTATTTGAAGGTCATCAATTTGTCACTAAATAGTATTTTTTTTATTTTTCGCTTTTCAGTTTTTTTTTCGTCGATTTAATTTTTTTCAAAAAAGTTTTGGTAGCTCTAGAGTAAAGTAACTATATTCCAGGCAAGGTCATTTTCAAGGCGCAACGGACTACGAAATGCAAACTAGACCTGTTTGTGACTATCCCGAAAATCCCGGGATTAGCCAAGTACAGTCCCGGGATTTTCGGGGTCAGAAAACGGCCGGGATCCCGGAATCCCGTGATTCGAGATCCCGGGATTGTATTCTCTAATCACGACTAAAGAAAATATAGGCGCTTTGACATTTTTGATGTTTTAAAAGGTGTCCGGACCTGACGTCTCAGTGCTGCCACCTAGTTAAAGTCGTTTCAGAAAAGCCTCATTTGTATGGAATAATTGTAGTTCCCATTATTATCACCAGACGGCGTTACTTCAATTTCAGGAAAAAATATAGTATACGTTAACGCGATTAAATACGTATGAAAACGAGCCTACGGCTAAGATCAAAATGTCTAATACTATCGTGCTATTGTATTGATAATGTGCGTGTATGTTGTGTCAGGGCTATCCCTGTTCGGCGAGCGGCGCGGCTCGTCGTCCGCCCCGCGCACGCCGCGCCGCGCCGCGTCGCCGCGCGCGTCGTCGGCCAGCGACGAGCGCTACTCCGACACCGATAGTCTCGCCAGGTGAGTGCTTAAACGGGTATTACACTACACTGAAGCAGGGCTCTGACTTACGGAAGCACTCTAACGTCCTATACGGGGTGTCCGGGACATCGACGCGAAGCCTGATACCATAGATTCAGTACATGGTTCTGAATCCCCTGCGTTGAAATTTTTCGTCGGTTATTAAAAAAAAACAGCTGCTCCATACATTTTGACCGCGTAGGTATTGCACTTTTCTATGAAACAGGACATTTTTTTTTTAATAACCGACGAAAAATTTCAATGCAGGGGGGTTCAGAACCATGTACTGAATCCATGGTATCAGGCTTCGCGTCGATGTCTCTGCCACCCTGTATATGTATACTCTTATTAAGGGTTTAGGGACCCTGATTCAGTGTAGTGTAATACCCACATTAAAGCTGTTCATTGAACATCCTCTAAGCTAGCAACGTCACAAATAACTGTCATATACTTAGTTTTGATTAGTTTAATTGTCCCGTTGGTCTCGTGGTCACAAAGTATGGGGTCCTGGGTTCTATTCCCGGGTCAGGCAAAGTGTTATAGGGTTTTTCCATCTGAATTCTCTCAGAAGCAGCCCAGAGTCTGGATTTGTGCCCGGTTGATGGCAATAAGCTTGCCCTCTATTACTTGGGTTTTACACCAGTAACACACCTCCGCCGCGAAACCGTAGCAGCGAAACCGCACCAACCATGACTCGCGTCATGTTCCACTACTTGAAATTCGAGTAGCGGAAGATTACGTGAGCCAGTTGAATTGAACTACTGCGGTTTCGCTGCTATGGTTTCGCGGCGGAGATGTGCATCCGGCGTAAAACATAAGTGGCGAAATGTACTATAGGGCCATAGGCACACTTCTGCCCTAGCCTTCGGGGAATACACCCGTGATGTTATATTAGTTTGAAAATGCTCACGTTTAAATATGTTTATTTTTAAGAATAAATTGAATAGAAAAAACAATTTTTCATTTATTTCAGCGTGGAAATGCTAACAGACGACCAGATAGCGTCGTTGATGTTGGACGCACAACTAGAAGCGGTGTGCGAGCGACTAGCCGGCGTGGTTGTACGACAGCCGCGCTCGCCGCACTCGCCTGAACATAGATACTGACATGGTAATTAACGCAATTATTATCAACAATCAACTCAGCTTTCAAAATTCAAAAGTCATTTATTCAAACTAGGCTGAGAATCGGCACTTTTCGAACGTCAAAATTACATAAGACAGTCCCCCAAAACGCCCGCTCTTCACCACTTCCTAGTGCTTTAGCTGGGAAGAAGAAGTGGCGCCACAAACTCCCCAGCAGCACAGCTGTCTGTTCAGTTAGAAAAATCTTGATTCTATACAATAGTATGCAAATAATTTACATTACTCAACACAAAACATTAGACAAAAATATATTTGTCATAATGACAGCTAGCACACGCCAATATACCAACAAAAACATGGAAATGAATATTCAAGCGAAAATAAAAACTAAAAACGAAATAAGCCGGTAGATGTAGCGTTGCAAGGCCTCCAACGAGGTGGACCGATGACCTTGTGAAGGTCGCTGGATGCGGGAAGCACAGAATCGGTCGAAGTGGAGGGGCTTGGGGAATGATGTGCATTGGACATCTTTCAGCTGAAATGATGATGATGATGAACTCGGCCTGTCACAGTCCCCTGCCGGCCTTCGGCCTCCCCCAGGCCGCGCCACAGCAGCCAGGCCTCCGCCCCCGCAGCCAGTGTGTCGCGGCCACTTCCTTAAGGTCGGCGCTCCATCTAGCTGTGGGGCGCCCACACTACGCTTGTGATAAGTACTTAACTGTCACTAACGAGACACGATAGAAGTTTTTAATTATTATGAAATTGAATCAATTTGTGTGCAGCGGCTGTGGGGATAATAGGGTATTACACCCATTTCTGAAAAGTGTCTCAATTGGATTCTGTAGTGCTAATGTACCACTAAAAAATTCACAAATTTTTTACTCAATCGTTAAGTGCCATAAAAAAAAATGCATTAAAATTTTTCATTTTCAAATTGTCGCGTAATTTGACGGAAACGCTGAACGCAGTGGACGCCATATTGCTCTGTTGTCATGACGTCAGTTGGCTGTGTAAACAAATGCAGTGATTGGAGGTACACTGATAGTTGACAGTTGACACTTCTAAGTTTACATAGCCGTATGACGTAATAACATGGCGAATACTATTTGGTGTTATGAAGCCGATTAAAAAAGCTGAAACCTTTGAATTGAATTTAAAAATTTAGTTTGGTATTTTATGACCTAAGACTAACGTTTTCAGACTGCTTTTTGCCTAAACTATCTCAATAATATATTTTTAGATTTTTTCTCATATAGAGTAAAATACCCTATTAATCTTGTTTAATCACGAAAAACATACGAAACACTAAAGGAAAAAAATATCGGTATCTTCAGTTATCGGTTTTCATGTTAAGAACGCGGCGACCTTTGAATTGTCCATACAAACGTAATACCTAAATCATTTCCAATTCGAGCATATTTCCACCAAATAAATTTGATATTCGGATTGAGACAATAATTATCTAGGCTTCCAATTCTTTTTTTTTTCAAAAACCTACCTCTACATGAAGTATTAGCGAATTGCATTTCGTACATTTTTACAGCGTAAATGACTTGTTTTCATATTGTTTTTTCTTTATTATAAACAACAATATTTGTAATATTGTTTCATCACAAGCATAGCTTATATTATCAAGTTACAAATTATAGAAAAAAAATTGGAAAAACATTAAGTTTTCATTCATCATTTTTGGTATTACGGAACACATCCAAATTTCTCATAATTTCAGATAGCTAGTAGTGCTATCGCGTCAAGCAATAATTGTCAATGTGTGTGTGCTCCCTGTAGGTGTTTATCGCTCCGACAGGCACAAGGCACACTAACGCAACGTGCTTGGTTGGAGTTCGTTCATAGTATTTTTTGTCAACTTTAGACGATTAGGTACTTTACAGTGTGCTGTACCTGTACGCGCGTACTTATTTGTTTGCTAAATTGTATTGTATGTAATATTTCTGACACTCCTCTTGACTTGACCTATTTTTAACCGACTTCAAAAAAAGGGGGAGGTTCTCAGTTCGTCCGATTTTTTTTTTAATGTTTGTTCCCGGAATACTCGAAGACGGCCGGACCGATTTAGAAAATTATTTTTTTGTCAGAAAGGGTATACTTCACAGGTGGTCCCATTGTCATCAAGTCAGGATTGGATGATGGAATCCTGGAGAAGTCGAGGGAACTCTTGAAATATTACAGGCGCACCTATAGCGATTTAGGTATTTTTTATAGTTACTCTTGAATTTGATCTCGGAAAGCACCATTTAGTGAAGTGGAAGTGATGATGAAGACCACAGATGGCCACCGGAACTTATCAATAATAGGTACGTATTTCACGGGTTGCGATTAGAGAAGATTACTTTAATATGGTTGCCAAGCAATTTATGCCCGTCACAATACATAGGGTGAAGTGGAGCTAATGGTGAAGTACCAGGAGAACTCCTCAACAATGAACGTCCCTGCATCGGGAAAAGCAATATTTTGTAAAAGGTGATAAGCTGTTGACATTAGGCTATTGTATCTTAGATAAATTACAAACCGACCCACTAAAAAGGAAGAAATAAAAACTTTTTCACTCTTCTTGCTCAAAAAATCCGTCATTGTAGCGTACCAAAGCGGAGATAAAATAGCATATCATCCTCTAGGGGAAAAAGTTTTTTTTTAATTTTTGTCTGTTTCCAACGAGCCTACCACCCATAAACGAAAAAGTCTTTGTTTGATCTATATATATATTATATAAAAAAGAATCCCTATTTCCTTGATCACGGCATCACGCGTGAACGGCTGGACCAATTTCACTAATTCTTTTTACCCGACTGCCCCAGAAGGAGGGTAATGTTTTTCGAGAGTATGTATGTATGTATGTATGTCTATTTCTTTGGCACGCTCTGTAGCCTAAACGGCTTGATGGATTTTGACATATGAGGTGTCGTTAGATTCGTCTTAATTGTAGAAGTGTCATAGGCTATATAATATTTATATATTGCATCTACAAAAAAAAGGGACGGGAAGGTTTAAAAAAAAAAAAATATAACAATATTGGTATCAAATAAAAGCTAGTAAGAGTAACGAGTCAATGCCAAATTTTGATTTTTATTAATAAAACTAAAAAGCTTGAAATAAAGAAAATTATTCAAAAAACAAAAAACCTGACTGCAAAAACACATTTAAACTGAAAAGAAAAAAAAACAAGCATTATAATCTATAGAATTTTGGTATCGCAGGCGGGGCAAACAAAACTTACACCATACGTATATCCGGTTATTAGTTTGTCCCCGCCTGCGATACCAAAATTCTATAGATTATAATGCTTGTTTTTCTCGTTTCAGTTATGTGTTTTTGCAGTCGGGTTTTTTGTTTTTTGAATAATTTTCTTTATTTTGTTGTGTTTGTTATCTAGTAAGGAGATGGTTCTTAGGATAGGTTGGTGAAGGTAGGGTAGGTAGGTAGGTATGCAAGTAGGTAGGTATGTATCTTGGTAAAGTGGGGTATGTAGGTAAGGTAGGTAGGTATGTATGTATGTAGGTAAGTAACATACATACATACATACCTACCTTCCTACTTAGGATGGTAAGTAAGTAGGTAGGTAGGTAGGTAAGTAGGTAGGTAGGTATGTATGTAGGTAGGTGTAATTAGGGTAGGTAGGCGAACCGTAGATGAGTGCATACCCGTGCGAAGCCAGGGCGGGCAGCTAGTTACTAATGTTATTCGATAGGTACCTACTTATGTGTCTAAAGAGCCTCAGCTATGGCCTCAGCGAGTATTTTGTAGTTTGTAAGTTACACAATTGACATAAAGTTCATTATGCTTTGACCCAATTTCGTGCCAAAAACTCGCTTCCATTCCGTTCTGCGCCAATGTAATATGAGCCGTAGCGTGGTGAGTATTGGCCGAGACGGTATAAGCTAGTTGCTCTCCGTACGCGACGAAGCCATAGCCACCACCAAGTTGTAGTATTGTAAGTACCTACCTATCATATAACGCGGTTGTACGAAGTTTTGTCATGTCATGTCACTGTTCCTTTTCTTTAGTTATGTGACCGAGCGGGCGTAATTATTGTCTCAAGGACACTATTGAGAACACTGCTCGCTCTAAATTGAGTTCGCAATGTATTTGCCAAACATGTAAACAAACACGAGTTTTCCACTTAGACAAATATGAACTTTATGCTAGTGTAAATAAAGTTGATTTTAGACTGACTAGTAATGTTGAAAATGTCATAAAAAAAATATGAAGTTGTAGCGCAAACTGAACCTTATGTGTAGTCCATAACAGTTATTTTTCCAAAAACTCGTGTTTGTTTAGATGTTTGGCAAATGAACTGCGAACGCAGATTTTTATTTGTCGGTGCAGCAGCGGTGCGACATCAGTATGTTCGGATGATGAAAATATACCGCCACCACGTGTCGCTTGCTCTTACGCACTTGTCGGTAAAAAATTATGCAGAGCTGCTTGTGCCGTCGCAAAATAATGTCGAGTTCGCCCAGGTTCGCACCGCACGGGCTGTTATTTTCCGCGGGATTTTTTTTTCGCACACTGGATTTTCAACGCGTGTTTTTTCAACGCGCTAGGACGAGAGTGTCCCAGCGCGCTGGATTCTCAACGCTCGGCTCAACACGGAGAGTTTAAAATCCAGTGCGAGACCACCAATAAGAAGTGGAGACCACTCTAAAGGAAATAAATAAACACAAACAGACTTAAAATAAATAATGACAATAATAATAGATACTTATCCCAATAATTTATATTTACGCGACATGCGTATGACTACTCTAGCGTCGTCCGTTGGTCCGCCGATCTACCGTGCCACAAGTCCATGCTCGACTTCGCGTCAAATAACTTTGGCGCTCTGAAGTTAGGTTGCGCATGCGTACCTACTGGCATGCGCGCAGTCATATAGAGTCTACTTCAGAGCGGCAAAGTTATTTGACGCGAACTGTTGGTACCTACCTACCTTATTTGTATGACGTATCTACTAGCTAGGTTTTCTCTAAAAGGCCTTCTATCTTGAGATTAGTCGAGATATCCTAAAATATTGAGACATCGGCATGGTAAAGAAATTTCCAAAAAACGCATTACTAGTCTGTACATTCACTAGCGATTCCCCAAATTAGTCAACAAAAATAAAGCAAATAATGAACATACCTAATTATTACTCAAATAATATTTATGCTGTCGACTCGCTATGAATGAATGGCATACAGTACCTACATCTAGTATTATCCGCTCACACACACTGCGAAGCGCGCCCGTAATCTGTGGCCCCGCCTTCTTTTGTCGAACAGAGATAGCAATATTCCAAACGCATTTTGCTCACGTCTCGAGTTTGCATTTCGTGCCGTAGTACGTCGGCCTCTTAAGATGATCTAATATTTTGAACCATAATAAAACATCAAGTTAATAATAAAAACATCATGACTGCTGCGCATGCGGTGTTCGATCTCCGAGTCGGCCAATGTGATAATGAATTTCGCCATCACCAAAGTATTAGTCTGGAATCTGGGTTTCTTCCCAGTCAATTTCAATAGACTGGCCACCTATTTCATAAGTCTGAAATATACCTCTGCCTGCCTGCTTGCTGACGGCTTCGTGGGTCTAGTGGTAGCAAGCGCTACTGCTGAGCATGAGGTCTTAGGTTCGATTCCCGGGTCGGGCAAAGATTTATTTGGTTTTTCTATCTTGAATTTCTCAGTAGCAGCCCGGAGTCTGGACTTGTGCCCGGTTGGCGGCAATAAGCTCGCCCCCTATTACATGGGACTTAAACATAACCGGTAAAATGTGGGTGTAGTACTTTAGGAAGAGACTGTACCTGTCACATCCCTTTTTTTTTTTCTCTTCTCCCGCTCTGAGCGGAGCGGAAGGGCGTGTCAGACTCTTAGTGACTAAAACCCACCCGTGTTCCTTCAGTTGCCGGTTCGTTGCCGGGGGCCACGGCCTCCCCTTAGGACTCCCCACAACCCCGGCAGGCATTGGCCCTAGCGGGCTCCGTCAGTAGTGCTGACATCAGTTACGAGACCCAGGCCCAGACACATCCCCTGCACTGTCGCTCAGCGTTATATTTACGTGTCGGCAACTATACATGAGCGAAGCTAAACGAATTTAGCTTTGTTCGCAATGTGTCCTGTGCTTTAAGATTTTTTTTTCTTTTTTCAGGTCATCTATGCAGTGAAAACAAATAATAGTTAGTGTCATAATAAAAAGAAGCACAGTTGAAAAGTTACGCTTAATTACCGTTTAGTACATCGAGTAATGCATTCCACTTAGTAACAACTAATAGTTGTGGCACTAACACTTTTTGGTACCAAAAGAGACACTTTGATAAAACACTGGGAAAATATTAATTTTTTATTTTTAAGGTTTGTCTTGGTTTGTCTTTAAAATGTTCCCACTGCTGGGACACAGGCCTCCTCTCGGTGAGAGGGAGTGGGCTGTAATCCACCACGCGGGCCCAGTGTGCGTTGGTAGATGTCATATGTCTAAGTTTTTTGGTACTAGGACATGCCCTTTTCCTCACGATATTTTCCTTCTCCGTTTTGAGAGCAGTGGTGATGAAATAATTCACACAAAGTAAAGTGCCTGTCTGGGCACAGATTAATACAGATGGGACACTCCGCAGTTTAGGTATGAAGCTACAAGTACCCGGCGGGCTCGTCTCACTGTGCCTATTAGTAGGGCTGCCGCACGCCGTTTGTCGCAAGATATTAAAACTAATAATACTAAAATGAAGGCAGCAGTTTTTTGCATCCCATTTGGCTGCTTATATAATAATAAGGATCTGAACCTCAGGTTTTCCTCACTTTCAAAGGACACGAAAAGGTAAAGAAATGCACGTCTACCTTTAAGTAATTAGTAATGACCTATGAATAGCAATTAATGTAAACGTTTGGTAGGTAGTATAGGTACCAAACGTTTACATTAATTGTAATTCTTATATAAGGCACACGTATTTACGTAGTTCTTAAGTATTAATTATTATTATTATACTTAGTATAGTTAGGTACTTACAAGTTATGTTTACAAGGTCTGTACCCTAATTACGTTATGCACGATCAATTTTAAATTGAAATGAATTGAAAAATATTGCTAGTCCATTGCTTCATAAGTTCGACAAAAAAAATTGAGCAGATTTTTTTTTCGAACTTATGATGCAATGGATTAGCAATTTGTTTCAATTTATTGGGGGTATATATAAGTAGGGGGCAGGTTCTGGCTTCGATAAGTATAGGTAGGAAAGTACATAATTAAATAATATTTTTGTTTGGTGGTATCCGTGGTAGTTACACCACGGACTTAGTGTAACCATAACTAAATATTATGTACTTAGTAAATTTTGTATTATGTAGACAACAGGGTATTCGTACATACTTTTTTATTTGCCAAATTTTTAGACTAAACAAATTAAAGTACCGACGTACTTTAATTTGTTTAGTCTCCATTTACCGCAGGCGGCAGCAGCAGGTGACGTGACGCCGCCGCGACACTCTGGTGTCTATTGTATTTTTAAGAAATCTAATCGCATTTTTATGAAGTCGCCTGCGGTCGGTTACGGATTGCGGGATTGGTGGTACATTTAAAAATATAATAGACCAAGAGCTGATACCTACTTAATTATCTAATTATTCTTAAAAGATGACAACCCTGACGTGGTCAGAAGGTATAAGAGTTACGCGATAGAAAGAGAGGCAATTTGTAGGTGAATATAACTGTAGGTAATTAGCGTTGTGCGATCTGAATCGCACTTTATTGTGTCGTAGCAAGAATCGTTTTTTATTTAAATGATTTTGCGGAGAGTCCCATCTGTAATAATCTGTGGTCTGGGTTCGAACCTACGACCTGCAACTCGTAAGTCACAGCCATTACCACTGGGCCACCATAGCTCTCAGTGTTTTTCTTGATTGGTTTAATTTGTGATAAATCATAAAATAATAATTACTAGGTAGCTTGAGGTAGCTGTATAAATAGAAGCTACATATTTCATTTCATTGTTCAAATGACAATTAATATTTATATCAGTAAATTGTTTTATCTTAACACTTTTACATGTCGAAAAAAACTTGAAATCAAACCAATATTAAAAGTGTTAGTGCCATTACTATGAAATTATATATTATACTATGTGTTGATTACTTTAGAAATAAGTTTGGAGTGATATGCACATATTCGTGCAGTCTCTTTCCTTTTCTACTTGCAAGAGAGAGACAGCAATACTTCTCTCAGTCTATTCTTACTCCTTCGTTTGTTAGACGAATAACGCCCTCTAGCGGGTAAGTAACATAATAACACCAACACAAATTAAACTAGTCTGTAACGAACGCTTAAAATCTGCGTTTAATAATACTTCATAAGTATTGGCGAATTTCTTTATTGCAACTAACATGACATTATGATCTCACATTTAGAAAAAGGTTTACTTTTAAAAAATCTTTAAAAGTAAACCATTATTTTAAATCATTCTTGATGATCCCATTGGTGGGACACAGGCCTCTTCTGTGTGAGAGGGAACGGGCCGTTATCAACAACGCGGGTCCAGTGCGGGTTGGTAGATGTCACATGTCTTCAAATCTTTGGTTCTAAGACATGCCGGTTTCCTCACGATGTTTTCCTTCACCGTTTTGAGAGCAGTGGTGATAAAATTATTTACACAAAGTAAAGCGTCTGGCTGGGTTCGAACCTACGACCTACAACTCGTAAGTCGGGGCCGTTACCACTGGACCACCACTGCTGCTGGTTTTTTTTACAATTATTTTAATAAAATAATATAAAAGCAGAAATACGCCAATACGTAAGAAATCACGTTTAATTACTAAGATCATTATAAATTATGATAAATAAATGAAAGCTACTCAATTTAACGCTTATTCGTCGATTAGTACACATATCAGCGTGGAGCTGTATTCACTGGGCGACGAGTATTGGGCTATATTGCCCGAAGTGTGGGCTGTATGTCTGTAAATTTCTCTATACTGACCAAATGCCTAAAATTCTAAGTATTGGTAAGATGGTAGATCAATGATATCTAAAAACAGTATGGCTGGTACCATCCGTTTTAGAAGAAATTGTTTCTTGCAAATAATTCTCTGTATTTTTATAAAATGTCTTGTAATTTTACAATACATTTATTTTAATTGTAAATATTTCACTATCTTGATTCGGTTCCTTGAGCAATCACTCGGAATCACGAAATCAGAGTGCAGAAATCTAAAGAATATAGAACCACCAAATATTCAGATAGACATCAGCATTATCGGCAACGTTGCACCACATTACAGGTACATTTGTTGCCCTAAAGTCGCCCAGTGAACACAGCTTAACATTCCCTTAATTTCGTACAAAAGTACATTTAATTTAGAACAAATATGAATAACTTATGTTCGTGTCGATTTGTTGCTGAAATGCGTAATCTTAGGAGTTCCAATGATGTTAAATTAATATGGGGAGGAGATATTTAAATTTGTGATATCTATGTGAAATATAGCTTATTCTTGCCTTGCCTGTTAGAGAAAAACTATACTTAATAATTTGGTTAAAACAACACTTTCAGGTAAAACGAATTTCAAATGCTATTTAGTGTGTCTACCACAGATATAGATAGACATAGATAACGCAAGTATCACGATCTGTATGAAAACCAAGCGTGCCATTTTTTGACTACCTACTATGACGTCACAAGCATTATTTAGTGATGGGAAAATAAAATCCGCCGCACGCGGCAGCGTCTTTGAATCGATTTTATTATCTTTGAAATCGATACTGCTGGCTGGGTGAGCGCTGGCGCTAGATGGGGGGGGGGCCTAGCGCCAGCGCTCACCCAGCCAGCAGTATCGATTTCAATTATTACGCTGCCGCGTGCGGCGGATTTTATTTTCCCACACAACCTCTCAATGCGAAGACTTTTAGTTAGCGTACTGCTGGCTGGGTGAGCGCTGGCGCTAGGCCCCCCCCCATCTAGCGCCAGCGCTCACCCAGCCAGCAGTACGCTAACTAAAAGTCTTCGCATTGAGAGGTTGTGTGCTCGTGCGCGTTCCGTCGACGTTCACACGTCGTTTTTGGATACCTTTTCCAAAATTTCAAGTAAGTTTACCATTATAAATACGTGAATATTCGATTGAAATACCTTATATTCAATTTAGTTCTAATGTTTACAAAAGCAACGAGATTCTACCCTTTTTCATCTAAATTTTGAATAAAGATCGCCTTTTTATTATACCATTTCTCTATTTATTGAGTAATCGTGTACAGTAAAGAATTATTGAGAATCGCTTAAATAGATTAATTAATCGATTTTGTGACATAGTAATGATATAGACAGAAGAATGAGATAGACAGAGGAATGAGATATACAGAGGAATGAGATAGACAGAGGAATGAGATAAACAGAGGAAAATAAAAATTTCTGATCTGCTTAGTAGGCAGTTAGGGATTTATAATTTCTTCAAATTGTTAGTATTTCCCTACTTATTCCTTGTAATTGTTGTAGATTATCTTTCAGAAACAAAAAAAAAACCAGAGAAGAAATTTTAGAGGGTAAACGAAAACCCAGTGAAATACGATATAATAAAATTAAAATGGATGCAAAATTACTTGAGCTACAACAGCAAAAAGATAAAGAAAGTTGTGATCTTCAGTACATCAATAGTCGGATATGCTGCTTTTGTTAATATTCGATACTTTTTCCCTTCAACAAAGCATGCTTCCTCAAAATGTATTTAACAAATAGTGCTATGCTTTGTTGGGAACCAATCTTTATTTCCCGTCGCCTCAATCCATTTTTCTTTTAAATTGGGTTCATATGGGAAACTAAAAAAATCACTAAACGTTACGATAATTTATTAAAATTGCCTACATAATTACTACCTATAAAATACAAAATCATTCCTCTGTTTCCGAAATCGATTCTTGAGAATCGATTTGTGTTGCATACGATGAACAGCACTAATCGCTAAAATTGACAGAAAAATGATAAAAGCTCCTGTACTACGAAACCGATGCGATATACGATAGTATCACTTGCTTCGATATTCATCACTTGTTAAAACAAAACGTCGCATCAACCGCTTCAAGTAAAAGCCGCAATGTAATACGAATATTCATTTTACGTTTGATGACCTATGTTTTTCTAAAATTTGGTATTACAGAGAGTATTAGATTAAAAATAATTGATTTTAATATTAAATACGCATAATATTAATCACAAAATGACTTATCGATGGAAGGAATCGTTTCCTTTATTTTTTCTCCTCACATTTGTAAAGTTTTTACATAGTATAACTGAGCAATTAACCATTTTAAATTATTTTACTGACGTCCGTCTAGCGTGGCACAACGATGCAGACTGAGCGCGAAAGTGGCAGCTTACGATTATTGTACGTAAGCTGGGCACGCGAAGTAGTTGCTCTTGCGTTATCTATGTCTATCTATATCTGTGGTGTCTACAGTCGATTCCGGATAGGCAAAGAGTTTTATAGTTAGTTATTTTAATATAATTATTCACATTTATTCTTTTGTTCCCAGAGAAAGATATACTTAATTATTTCTTGCCCGTAAAAGACTTATTTTTGTCTTTATATCATAATTCAAAAAAGGAAGAGGTTCTCAGATCGTCGGAATATTTTTTTTAAATGTTTTCCTCCGATTACTCGAAGACGGCCGGACCGTTTTGGATTCTTTTTTTATTTGAAAGGGTACAATTCCTAAGTGGTCCCATATAAATTTTATTAACCTTCCCTGGGTAGTTTTTGAGTTAGCTTCGATAATAAGTATTTCTCCTACTTAGTCTATGTTGATGATGTTATAATAAATTTCTTGCCATTGTTGTTTGTGTGGGGTAGGTACCATAATTCTTAAAATCAATCGGCCTAGCCTTTTCCCAACTCTGTTGGGGTCGGCTTCCAGTCTAACCGGAAGCGTCTGAATACCAGTATTTAACATGAAGCCTATCTGACCTCCACAACCCAGTAACTGGGTAATACGATACCTCTTGGTAAGATTGATTGTCAGAATCGGATTTCTGGTGGGTACCGTCTTTGGTTTTTTGCCACCAACTTCCGAAATTAAAGTTATTTTTCACTTCGTAGTATTTCTGTCTGTAAGTCGGTTGTTTAAAAAAAAAATTGTATTAAATAATATTAATAATTCTTTATTCAGTAACGTATCTCCTCCCCAACTCGTAGGTTAATAGTAAAATGTTGATTGTTCGCAATAAGTGCAGATAATAACGTATTACGTACTCCTAGCATAATGTAAGCATTGCCTAACACTTGCCTATGAACTTGGTGTCCTAGGACAGTTAGATGTGACGTAGAAACTGATAGAATGTTTGTGGAATGACTGAAAGTTTAGAGGGGCTGCTATTGTGTGGGTATGTCTTAAAGAAACGTCGATGGTTTATAATCATTATTTTTAGAAAAGCAACCTTATAAGGATGCTTGTACATGAAGTCCGCGAGATGAAAAAAAAAAAACAAAATATATCCGATTAAGTTTAAAATCCACACGCGCGTGCGGCTCCGGCGTCATGTTGTACAGGAAGCCAAGGGATGTGTGTGAAACTAATCAATAACATCGTTTCAATTACATAGTTTGAGCTAAACTAGCGTTGTTATTGGTTAGTTTCACACACATCCCTCGCTACGCATCCTCGCTCATCTCTGGTGTCAAACGCAGCCTTATACTGCAGTTATGCGATGCGAAAACTTATTCGTCAAATAAACACCCCAGAGATGCTCAATTTAAAGTTGAATTGGAAAATCATCTTTTAATTTCAAAATAACTGCTAATATAGCACGGAGACGTCTCGGCGGCCGCTGCTAGAGGTGGCAATTGACAACACTTTCTATACAAAACAAGCGTGTCACTATTTACTCGCACTACAGCTCAAATATCGTACAGCAATTGACGGTTTGACGCCAGTAGCACACCTCTGCCGCGAAACCATAATAGCGAAACCGCAGTAGTTTAATTCAATAGACTCGCGTCATGTTCCGCTAGTCGAATCGTATGCGAGTAGCGGAAAATGACGCGAATCTATTGAATCGAACTATTGCAGTTTCGCCGCTATGGTTTCGCGGCGGAGGTGTGCTACCGGCGCGAAGGCGGGTCGTGACGGAAGATGTGCATTCAACATACTTCAGCGGCATTAATTTTATTAGTAGGTACTGCTATCTCTAAACGCTGACGGCGCGGCCCTTCCGAGCTCCTTGCCACAAACTTTTTCAACTAACCCAATAACACAGTAGCGCCCTCTATGTTACTAAAGATCATTATGTCTCAATTTGTATTATTAAAAAGATTTTATTTTAACAAATTATTTTTATGTTGTATTATTATCGGCTGTGCAATGCCAAGTGCAATTTTTTCTAATGGCGTTGTAGGCTCAAGACACATTGCAAGAGGTTTAAAGTAGGCAACTAAAATTGAGCAATTTTTTAATAATATTAGAATTTATTGGGTTTTTCTATCTGGAATGTCTCAGTAGCAGCCCGAAGTCTGGATTTGTGCCCGGTTGATGGCAATAGGCTCGCCCTTTATTACATAGGACTTAAACATAACTGGCGAAATGTGGGTGTACTATATGTACACCTCTGCCTAACTCTATGAGGAAACAAGGCGTGATGTTATGCATTGTTGTTAGAATAATTGCTCGGTGTTGCTAGACGTCGTAGTTTTATTAACCAGAATAGTGCAATTAGTTTGCACATGTAAACGCAATATAAATTAATTCATATTATATTTTTATTATGTGTCTTGAGCCTAATATAATTCTTGCCACAGACGGATTTAGATTAAATTTAATTTTTAATGTTAGGGTTCTGTGACGTCATTGTTGACGTTGTGACTCTTAAAATAACATGATATTTTCGCATAATTTATTATAAATAATTTTATCATAATGTTAACAGTATTATATTTTTGTATTATTTCTCATTAATTTTGTAATCTCAACAATTTTGTGAATAGCCATGTACGAAGTACAATCGCCCGCCAATTTTATTTATAAGAAGTTTAAATATATAAAATAAATATAAAAAAATAGTGATATTATCAATATTTTGATGTAATACTCCTAAATCATGACAAAATTTTATATTACTACTTTTATTTTAAAATATTTTTAAAAACATGAAGTGTTCTGGATTGTATACCCATATAAAAAATATTTATACAAATAATACGTAAAATATCGATCAATTTTGTGTTCAAATTGTATACCCCTGTGCTTTATTTACGCGAAGTTTAATTTACATAATAATATATACAAGAAATGTAACATGTCGAAAAAGCACTGCCTTTTCATACAATACAATTTACAGTAGAGATACAGGGGACGAAATACGGGGAGTTTGGAGACACAATTGACAAATTGATTTCCACGTTCAATTGACACATTTTGTTGCCAGTATCCCTAATTATCCCGTTTTACCTTCAAACATGATGAAAAAATATTTTTCTTCGCGTAAACAAAGCATCCGTCTTCCATATTTGTTTGATATATTATAAAAATATATTGTTAAATCATTTACATTACGTTTAAACACAAGTATATAGAAATGGTTGGAGATGTTAGTTTGTGTAAATGAATGTTGTTAAATATTGTAAGTTGTAATTCAGCAAGTAGATGTAGACAGCGACTCTAGTTGAAACATTGTTAATTATTCAAATTTTTTCGCAATGCGTAGCTCAAAATGTCATTAAAACGACACAGTTTTGGACATTGGACGTAAAATAAAATGAAAGCACAAACTTCTCAAATTAAAATTATTATTTAAATAATTATAATTTAATAAATATAATTTCAAATAAAATAAATAAAAAACACTAAGGAATACACGGTTCAACGAAATTGATTCACTTACACGATTTAAACTGGTTTCTTCAACTAAATTGAAAGATTAAAAGTGACATTGAGAAATAATTGTGAATCCCGTAGAACCTTATTTATTTAAATACTATGCTAAAAATATTATTTATTTAACTAACTTTGTTATTAGTTACGTTTCCTTTGCCATTTGACTTATGCATTGCAAAAAAAACTAGACTTTAAAAAATATCGCAATAATAAATTAAGCTGTAAACTAGGGTCGCCATTTTAGACGCTTTTAGCTGGAGAGACGCATAATATAATGTTGTAGCACAAATACTTGCAAGCATAGCAAAATGGTATACAGTACCTGCCGTAAATATGGCAAATCGGGCACTACCTTATCTGCGTTCGTAATTTTATTTGCCAAACATATAAACAAAGACGAGTTTTCCACATATGCAAACATCAATTTTATGCAGGTGTAAATAAAGTTCATTTTAGACCGACTAGTACAGTACGGCACAACTTAGATGTAGCATCGGCAAAATTCGTAAAACCAATCACCATCCAAACTGAGTGCGCCTTCAAAATCACCAATCTTTGTGCTCAATCTGCTTTAGGTGAAAATGATCTTTCGAAAACGCAATAACCTGTAAAGTCTTATAGCCAAATACATTCATGAAATTGAAATGAATGAATGAAAATTTTCAAATTATGCTACATCTAAGTTGTGTCGTACTGTACTGTTGAAAAAGTTATAAAAAATATGAAATTGTAGCGCAAACTGAACCTTAGGTGTAGGCATTACAGTTGTTTTTCCTAAAACCCGTGTTTGTTTACATGTTTTGCAAATGAATTGCGAACGCAGATTACCTAGTACTTGTTGACAGACCTACACTGTCCTCCCATACCTATTAACAGTGTAATTTGAAAACATTGTAAATGGCAATTATTTTTAAGAGTTACCGTGGTGTTTCTTGTCGGCTCTTCTCCATAGGAAACGACTAATTGGAACCGTGCATCTACTTCTAAAGTGGGTGATAGACATTCGAACTTAAAGACCGCTGTTTTTAAGTTCGCCAACTTAGGCTGATTTTAGTCTCACGCTGACCGTCGTCGGCAGGGGGGTGAAACTTCCATACATTGCCTTCACATCAAATTAATCACTGATAGTGCTGCTATCTCTGCTCTTAACTCCTAAACTCTGGCCATAGTTTTACATTTTTGCCGATAGATAGACCTACTTGATAACAGTACAACAAAAGTAAAACTTAATTAAAATAAATAAGTTTTATATATTATTTTAAGATTACATTACAGAAATTAATTAATAAAATATAGTAGCAAAATAAATAACACCTTTTCACTTCATGTTGAAACGAAAAAAAAAATATATATACTAGGTGAAACGAAACGTAAATAATGACAGCTTGACAGGTCAGAAAACAGCAGCCGCTCGAATTGTCTATGTTTTAGTGATGCGATAGATCTCTAAGTTTTGGTGCTATCGATGTTACGATTTTTATAATACTGTTAGGAATCAGAAGTGAAATACGTTAAAAAATAAACAACCTTTAATTCTTCTAAATCACAGATTATCAAAAAATATCAAAAGAAGCACAAGTACACGATAATATCACGGTAGCAAGTCCGTTCCGAGCGCCGTCCAAGCAAAAAGGGAACGTTGCCTCTTTTTTCTATTTTATTTTTCTTATTAGGACATCTCACAGCTAGGTAACCACTAAGGTCATGGCTGCTTAACCGGGCTTTCCTGTGGCTGCCTTAAGCTCCTAAAAACTTAAAGCCTCCAGCCAGGGGCAAAAACTATTTTAATTAAAACTAGGCGAACGCTCGCTAAGGGCACCCCCTGAACGAACCTCGGCTTAGGGAGTTCGCTGGGGGGAAATATGTTTCTATTAAACCGTGTAAACGAACAAGATCGTAAAGTAATAAATACAATCAAAATTAGCAGTTACAAAACGCGTAGTCACAAACTATAAATTATTTATTACATTATTTGCTGTTTTTTTTTTTGTTATATTCATTCAGTTTTATTAAGGTAAAAGGATGAAAGAAAATTTTGCAAAATCCACCGGAAAAGTCGGATGTTTGGCAACATAATTATAACCAATAACCCTTTAAATTATCGTTACTTGTCAAAATACAGATTTTGACAAGTAACGATTTATTGTATTCATCTACATAGTTAGCCCGGAGGATTTAAGATTACTTGAATCGGTTAACATTCGAGTTTCAATTCCCAGAAACAACAGTCTTCCTTTTGATATTCGGTATTGAATGACGACGTTGGACAATACGTTGATTCAAATTCACGCCAACCCGTGCTACTTTTGAAAGTATTCATTACTAGCTGTTGCCCGCGACTTCGTCCGCGTTATCGTGCCGCAAATAATACCGCCTCATTCGTGCCCGGCGTCGCCCGGGTGTATTTCCGACTTTTCCGGTGGACTTTCCAAAATTTTCTTTTATGTAAACCTTAGACAATTACGAAAACAAACAAAAAACTAACGAGTAGGTCGAACCAATCTCTAGTGAAGATCTTTCATACATGCGGCAATCGATTTTTATTGGGTAGTATTTAAACGAGTGACTGTAAATTAATGTTTTAAGTGATAAAAATAATTAATTTAAGTTATAGTAATACTGTACTCAAATAAACTAAACGTGAATTAATGCAAGCCTAGTACTTTTTGTTAGTTATAAAATATTTGTGAGCGACATATTTCATCCAAATCCTATTAGTGGGATAAACTAATGATTGTAATACTATCTTGAATTTATGAAAGCCTAGTACTTTTTTTTAGGTTGCTCTCTGAAATTGTGCACAACGCGTGGTGAACAGAATACCGTCTTGTATGACGATAACTTTTTTTTGCAACATCCGATTTTAATGAAACCAAGACATATATTCTCTTCCAAATTAATCTCTGTCTACCTGTGAAAACTACATGAAAATTCGTTCAGTAGTTTTGGAGATGTGCGCGAACAAACAACCAGACAGACACCGGATTCTACTGTTTTATTATAAGTATAGATATAGATTACTATTCATCGTAATCGTAACAAATTCACATTCTAAAGTGGATGATAGACATGCGAACTAAAAGTCCGCGCCTTTCAAGCGCAGGCCACACCACCAGCTAACCGGGCGGGCGGGCGGGGCGGGCGAACATCGTTTCAGCTCTTTACATACTTCGGTTCACACCGCGAGCTACAATATTTCGCGTAGTTTGTATAGTTTCCTTCGTTCACTTCGCCCGTTCCGCCCGCTAAGCTGGCGGTGTGGCCTGCGCTTTTAACGGAGGGTTTTCCAAAATTTGCCTGTTTTAGAATCAATTTAAAATGGTCAAATTAGTGTATTAGGTCCTGAAAAAAATATATGTGATGGACACATCTTTGTTTGAGGGAAATTATTGGTTCAAAACACGATAAATTGTAATTCGCTCGATGAAAAAAAAATCCGAAACAGGGTCGATTTCAAAACCATTTTCGATCTCATTTCCTAATTACAGCACAAAATAATATGAAAATTGGATGTACGATGAGGTAATCGTATTTTGGAGGGAATTTATTGGTTGAATTTTTGAGTTTAATAAAAAAAAATGAAGTAAACTCAATATTTGTAAATCGGGCTAAATCGGCTCGCGCTCAGTGTCCTGCGGGACGTTGTCGAGATTGGACCTGAGTCAATTTATTTTAAAAAATTAGTTCCCCACCGTCTTTAAAAAAAATGGCAAATAAAAAGAACAAAAGGAAGAAAAACACATATACTAAATTGCGGAAGATCAGACAAAACATCGCGTAATTATATTATTGTTTTAATTCATTATTATTGTTTTCGAAAACGAAAATATTTCTATGCGTTGTGATGACTTTTTTTGACATCTGACATTAGTGTTTTCATTTCAAATTTTTATCGATAAAATTATAGTCAAGTGTGAGTCATATATATCTTTGCGAGTAGTACGATTAAGTAGGTTGTTACATAAAGACGTTTTAGTAAAGCACATTTTTAATTCGTCTATTATTATTTATACCTTAAAAGTAAAAGAAACCCTATCCGATCCGAAAGGGGCTCATAGGTACTGCAATAAAATTACCTAAAAGTAATAAAAAATCTTACTTATATTGAAAATTAAAAAGTTATTGCTATTTAAAAATCACATTTTTGGTAACAAAAATACCCCAAATCCAATAAAAAAATAGCAAGTTTTCAACAGGCATCATTATAGTTGACTTGTAGACACCCGCTATACGACACGACGGCCGCCCGCGCTCCATGTCATAACCCGGTAAAAATTCCTATTTAAAAAAAATTGTCCAATTTTTTATTTATTTATAATTGCCACATAAATAGGCTCTCAGTACGATACCTAACAACACCCTCATGGATCAGACAGGGTTTTGTTTTACATGTTGTATACATGATAACAATTAACAATACATGATCCAAATTCATTATACAAGCTTAGTTTTTATTTACCCTAAACCTCTTAAGGGGTCATTGTATTCATCATTATGAACAACTTTCACTATGGGACCAAAAACTGGAACCGCGAAAAAAAATCTGCTGTTCCCTACATTTATGTTCGCATAATCTCGTCAAAATGTAGGGAACAGAAGATTTTTTTTGGGTTGTGTATTCACTCTCTGTCAAGCTGTCATCGTCGCTGCTATAATCTCCTACATTAATTAGGTATACGGGATGGCAGGCACATTGACTCGCAAACTGTTACCATGAATTCAGCGCATGATGATAGGACCGCCCAGAGTAAAAATGTATAGTCGGTTATTTAAAAAAAAATTGCTATTTCATTCAAAATTGCAATAGTTACTCGGTCAAAATGTATGGAACGGCAGTTTTTTTTTGAGGATAATTAGAAAAAACGAAACTTTGCTCTCGCACTATGATGTCAGGATTTATGAAACAAAAACAGTCTGTTTAGGACGATTGGAAACATTTGTGCCGTTTTTAGGCACACGTCTGCCCAACCCTTCGGGGAATACAGGCGTGAATTTATGTTATGTTATGTGCCATTTTTCTGGTGGTAAATAGTCTGAAGGAACGGCAAACCGAATTGACCGGGGATCAACAATTTTTTTGTTTGTTTTGTCTTAGAACAAAGATTCGATAAATTATAGCCGTAGCAGTAGGTACGACACTATTGAAAATAAAGTACGGCAATTTTTTCTTCATACTAGCTACGAATATTTACGGACCTTCATGAGCGGGGGCAAACGTCAAAAAACAAAAGAATATGGTTACAGTATAAGCATAACAGTCCGACCACTTAGCTCATCTATCTAATCTATATTATCTATCTTGACCGATTTTTATGAATTTTTTTGTCATGATTTTTTTAGGTAGGTATGAGAATAGGATGTAAACTATTTTTCGTACCCCTAAGTGATAAGGGTGGTCCACCCCTAAGTTTTTTTTTTCTTTATTTGTTTTTTTATTGTAATTTTTTTATGATTTGGCATTAAAAAATACATACAACCCTAAATTTTCACCCTTCTACCACCAACCCCTATTTTTTAGTAGCGATATTAGTACTTTAATAATTTTGGATTCACCCGGGCGCCGCCCAGCACGAACAGCTAGTATAAAATGATTTTATGTATTTATTTTTATTGTATGGTCAAAGTGCGAAAATGTTAAGGAATTTTTTAAACATTCTTTTCCAAATAGCGGGCGTCGAGCCGGTGTCGATTATAATTAAACTACTTTGAATAAAAGAGCCATTTTCAATAGGGTTCCTTCTACGGCTGGAACGAATGTATTAAAAAAAAATTACTGACTTTATTGATTTTACCGCAAGCTACAATGTTTTCAGGTTTGATACATTGACGGACAGGATTTTTTTTTCAACTATTTTGATGCTTTTTTCATTTCTGCTGCATTAAAACAATTGTTGAAAAGTACAGTATAAGGCTGCCTGTCCACCGGAGCGGAGAGGAGAGGAGTGGAGCGGAGATGTGTCAATATTAACCAATAGAATCAAAACTCCGCTCCAGACGTCCGATTCTATTGGTTAATCTTGGCACATCTCCGCTCCTCTCCTCTCCTCTCCGCTCCAGTGGACAGGCAGCCTTAATATCAATTTAATCATCTATACTATACAATGGTAAATAAATTAAGTAGATTCTGTGTGCTAACAGGAGTGTAACAATAAAAACAGTTGCAGAAATGGGGCAAGATTTTTTTTTCGATCGTAGAGCACCCTCTAATGCTTCGCATTATGAGTCGTGCAATATAACAGTAGATTGTACACACGGGATTACAAACGAAACAATTTAACATTGTGTTGTTATTGTCAGCTATATCATCGCATACAGCGGGCGTTACCGATATCGGCACGATATCTACCGGGGAAGACACAATATGGGGTGAGAGTAGGGGGCATTCTTTCAATTGAAAACACTTTTTAGCACTGCCGACTTCGACACGTTGATTCTTAGTAGGTACCTACTGCGGAAGTTTGATGCGTCACGATGGTCATCGATATTCACCAACATCATCGGGCCGATAATAATTATATCGGTATGGAATTGATGTCGGTATAGCTGCCAGCATATCGGTATCGGGTTGGTGTCGTTATCTGATAATGTGAAAACGCCCATTAGGTACACAGGACATTTTAAAAATTATTTTAGTTCACTACACTGTAGGTACCATATAATGGAAACCTAAGGGAAAAAAAATAACTAAAAAACTAGTGCAGTTGGTCAACTGCAAATATTTTATGCTGTGGCATGGATTTTCCGCGAAATGTTTGACAACTTATCGTAAATATATACGTCGCTCTGTAATTGGGGGAGGGGGAGGTAGTGTTTCAAAGGCGTATAGGCCCGGAAAACCTAGCCTTAAGTTCTTCAACTTACTCGGTTCGCCGTCGGTGACAGACGTGAAGCTTGCTCACACTGTATCTTGATGTTCGGACATTTTCTTTTTCAATAAGAGTATTAAATACTCTTTGAACAAATATTCGATATTTATTATGTCAATCACTAGCATTTCAATGACAAGATAAAGATAAAACAAATTTTAAAAAAATTGTCGTTTTCGTTTGACGTTTGTAATAATTCAAAATCCATCTCAGTTTTCGCTTTTGTTAAATAAAATAGTATGCATAATTAAAAGTTTAGAATCATGCACAGGATTGGGTGGTACACATAAAAGTGGGTGTGGTTGGTGTGATCGTGTTATTTAGTCAAAGACCAGGCAACATCTATGTTATTGCTGTGATTCGTTCGTTGTTTCGTGGTGACCGTTTTGTGTTCTTGTACGATTTAGGACTGTGCTTGTTTTCTTGATATATGTTATAAATGATTAACCCTACTTCTCCCTTTCATTTCTATCTACCATTTTATTCAGTTTCATTTATTGGTATGGCTCTTGATGATGTCATCTCTAGTTTTAAGATTTCGAAGGATGATTTATAAGGTGTGAAAATGTGTTATGTATTTGTGTGTAATAAATTAATTCATAACTTATGTCTTATGAATTAATTTATTCCACACAAATCATAACATCATTCTTCATTTGATACAAATAATTTAATGTCTTTGTTCATTACTAAGGATTTAATACTAGAAACAAAAACTCCCAAAAGCGCCATCTAGTGAGCGCAAGCGAAGGGAAGACGACATGTAGTGCCATCTCTGTGCTTTTACTAAGCTTGTTTTCACAAAACAGGAACCTGAGTGGCGCATCTATCCCGTATTTAAGTGTATTATCTATGGTCGTCGGCGCTGACAAGACAATGTATATAAAGTTTAGTATTCTATGAAATTACGTCAACCGCTCAGCGCTGACATCTGAAGTTCATACGTTTCGGCTGTCAGCGCCGACGGTCAGCGTGACTCTAAAATCAGCCTAACTCGGCTCGCCGTCAGTGACACACGTGAAGATTTTTCACACGGTATCGCGATGTTGGCGAATTTTCTGAACCAAGCTAAACATATATTACACAAATGTCGAAACAAAATGGCGGTTCGCGACTCGCGGCGATGATAGACCTACGAACAAAGGCGGGCTACGATAAAAATTTCAAACCCGTTGAACCGCCGACGAACTTACTCGGCGGATTTAAAGTGTGCGTACTTAGTGTGACACACGGGCGAGTAAAGTCGCCGAGCCATAAGACCGCGTACTTGCTCGCACGTCTATCACCCCTTTAACGTTTTCTATGTGTCCATGTAGGTTTATGTGAAATAAAATATTTTGAATTTGGAATGATACTGTCACATAGGTATGAGTGAGAGTGATGGCGCTCTACAAGCTCAAAGTATCTCTCTTTTTCTTTAACTCAATGTGCTGTATTAACGGTCGGGTATTGTAATTAATATAAGAACAATGCAATGTACAGTCACTATATTTTATAAGAAATATCAAATATGGCAAGATGGAAAAGAAGAAAAGTATGCAAGGTAAATAAATTAGCTAGCGAAACTCCGCAGACGCGATGAGTATAGATAGAGTATAGTTTAACTAGCTAATTTATTCCGACATTGTATAATGCTACATGACTCTATTTTTATGAAATACTCAGAATTGCAGCTATTTTTAAAAGAAATGTGTTTCTTATTAAAGTTATTATATTGAGGAATAAACAAAACAGTTTCAGTGTTGGCAGCTCAAAATAATTAAATAATAAAGTTTATTCATCAAAAAGTAACAATTCAATGTGACATAATCGGTGAGCCACAAACTAAGCGTCGCTTGTATCTTGTGGCTCTGGAGTGCGAATTTTTCAAAGTTAAAAAGGTTACCTTTTGTTGATAACGTTATGCATTAAAAGATTGATTGATTAGTTAGCGATACAACAAAATCTATAATAATCTATAATATTTTTTGCATACTCGTTTTACTCGCCGCAGAAAATATAAACTTATTTTTGGGTTTAAGGTGAAAGCGCCAGGGTAGAATTAAATTCATCAATACAACTCTCTAAGTTAAAATTGATCTAAAATTTCACCACGATTTCATGAAATAGGGTAATTTGAACTTAGTTGTATTGATGATTTGAATTCTGTTAATACATTGTTAAGGTCACAAATCATATGTTGATACAACATAATGATTTGATACAACCTGATACTGACCTGCAAATTGCAAAAAACGTAAGAAATTTCGAATTTCGCGGGCTGCCCTGGTGCATGCCTCTTAAAAGAAAAGAAGAGCGCTTTCCCATGAATCGATCGATATTTCGCTAATTTTAAATCGATATCTTTTGTCAGTATTTTTTGCGTAAGTTTAATTTCAATCATGGTGCTACGCACTGTTGCTTTCTACATGCTTGCATAGCTTTATACAATACTTACATCCTTTAATTATACTAGACAGCTGAGAAATAATTATTAAATTAAAATATTTTTCAAACAAAAATATTAATAAAAAATACATGCAAGTGTAACTGAAAAAGTTTTATATAGCTTAACAAGAATTATATTATTGTATCGCAGTGTTTTGCTCATGGATCGGTGATAGACGATAGATAGAATATGTTATGTATTTGCTTATTTTTATATTTGCAAAATCATAATTATACAAGGTCAAACAAAATCAATTTATGATTGGCGAAAATTCACAGACGTTAAAAGAAGTTTCGCTAGATAATTTTATTTGACCTTGTTATTGTTTTTATTGATTACACAGCTAAATTACAGTTAGAATCTATAAGGTGTCTGCTATTTTTTGTGTAATTTATTTAAATTATATGTTTAAATATTGCTACAGGATTTTGAATTGAATCAAAATCCTGTAGCACTATTTAAAAATATAATTTCTGTCTGCCATCGATCCACAAAAGCTGCGTCTACACTTGTAACAAACACGCCAACAACTCATCCAACAAAGTGACCAACATGTTGCCCATAATGTGAACGGGGATTTTTGCTTTTCGCTCAGCGTAACTAGAGCCATTCGAACTCTCGAACGAGACTCTATCGTCCTTTACGTGCTTATACCACAGTTGTCATGTCGTAGGCAACGTTAACAGAGTTGTTAGTATCGCTAATTACGAAGTGAATCGTAAAAAAAACACGTTATTTTTTAAGTGAAAATTTCTTTAGCGGCGTTGTCCACTTTTTTTGGGATGGGTAAAAAATTTTTTGACCTGATCGAAAATTCGTAAGACGTTCAAGTTTTTGTTGACAGCGCACTGTTTTATTTTTTGGATTTTTTTAAATGGAGCTACAGCTTTCGCTCTTGTACTGACAGCAAGCCACATAAATTCCTGACATTTTCATTAGATGGCGTTACTTAGTTTTCACTTCAATCGGCAGTCCCAGACCGCCTCGTTTTTTTTTGTCGTGAATGTTCTCTTTTACTATGAGAGTTTGGAGTAGGGACAGCTGTGTGACGTCAAAATTTTCTCCTCACATGTTGGAAATTTTGTTGGCGAACATGTTGCAAGTGGGGACGCTGCTTAAAGGCTCCCAACGGTTCCCACCCAGACAGGCGCCACGCGACTCTAGTTGAACAATTTCTATGAAAACTTCATGGCATTTTGTTCTACCGGAGTCGCGTTGCGCCTGTCCGCGGGAGCTTTAACCAGCTTTAGTGATTATGTTGTCAGTTGTGATAAAGTGTACAAAGTTAGCGGTAACGTGTACGATGTACATACGAGGTGACGCCTTCACATTATATTATAATAAATTATTAATAAGTCATTTGCGGTTTTATTTCATAATTCTTTTAATTTACCTTTTTTTCATGTCGTAAATCTAGGTTAGTGGTCGCAAGCGCAAGCTAAGCATGAGGTCCTGGGTCGGATTCCCAGGTCGGGCAGTGTTATTGTATTTTTCCATCTGCAATTTCTCAGTAGCAGCCCGGAGTCTGGATTTGTGCCCGGTTGATGGCAATAAGCTCGCCCCCTATTACATGGGACTTCAACATAACTGGCGAAATGTGGGTGGTGTAGTAATAGAAAGAAAGAAAATAAATTTATTTAACACAGACCAAAAAGCACACAATTTATACAGCAGATAAAAAAAAAACAAACAATAAAGATAAAAATTAATCAAACAGTAAAGATAAAAATAAAATCTAACAAAAAGTGTAAAATGCGATTGAAATTATCACGGGAGTGTGCCTCACGGCTGCGCTAAAAAGGTCCAGTTCAGCAAAAAATGCCAGACACTATAAGTGCCTGACGCTGGTTTTCAACTGGACCTGAGTGTGTGATGTGATGTAACGGATGTGAATCAGGTATGTGTATTACGTAATTAGGGGTATAATGTAGTGTGGGGGTATAATGTAATAGGGTACACCTAAGGCGTGATGTTATGTTATCCTATGATAATACATAATAATAATATTATAAATGTAAAAGTTTGTATGTTAGTCAAAAACAGGTGAACAGGGGTCCCAGTCTACTAATTTACAAACGTCACAATGGTCTCTCCATTGTTAGTTTTTGACAGATTTGCCATACAACATCTGTCAAAAACTCACCATCGAGAAACCATTGTGACGTTTGAAAATTAGTAGACTTGGCCCCCTGATTGAATGAAATTTGGAAAGGCACACAGATAGTATACAACTTGGATTAACATATAGGATACTTTTTATCCTGAGGGCTTAGTGCGAGTTTCATTTTACCATCTCGATCAAACGCATCGACCGCGTTTGGCGCTCCGATTGGCAGCCGGCCGGCCTTCACCGGTGAAGGGCCAATCGGAACGCCGAACGCGCTCGATGCGTTTGATCGAGAAGGTTAAATGAAACTCATGTTAGCCACACTGGTAGTACGTTCCCGGGGAATAATTTCCCACATCCACGCGGGCGAAACGGCGGGCAAAAGCGGTTAAATAAAAAATAATATAATTTTCAATAATGACTTTATTCAGTACAAGTACAACAGAACGAAACGCACGGGACGGAAACAACACTGAACGCTAAACAAACGGCCGGCCGTAAAGAAACATTGAATACTTATTTAATAATAATATACATACACAAATCAGTTACAAAAATACGTCTTTTTGGTTACATTTTGGCTCTAAGAACTAACGATCTGTTTCTTTTGAAAATATTATTATGTACGTCATTACGGGTCACTTTCAGTGTCCAGATAGGCGTTATCTTCCAGATAAATTCAAAACTTGACAATTAGTATAAAATTATCTGCCAGATAAGTATTACTTCTTATCCGGACGGAGAGAACCTTAGAACACTAACTACGAGTATAACCCAGCGTAATTTATGTCGCTCAAAATGAGTCGAGGAATATTTATTCTTTCCATTGGAACTCATGAAACCAACGAAACTCCGGCCGCTGAGAGAGTGCGTTACTGACACATCTCACTTGGACACAATTAGGAACAAATAAAGTCTAATCGAAATCATTCTATCTCTGTCATCTTCAAACGATTGACACAAACAGAACGTTAGTGCTAACGCTTCAGTAAATTGTAGTGCAAGCGGACCTCAGAATTGAAGTGAATCACATTGCGCGACGTAAATTTTACGCCGCACTCGTTCTCCCCAGTCTAAAGCAAACACTGCGCTGGAAGTAAACCAGTCTTACTTATTATGAGAAGCTTCTTGGATGTCGTCCAAGTCTTCTAAATAGCCTCTATGAACGTACTTAGTTAGTGGTGACAGTAACAGTTGCCAGGATAAAGGAAATGAACACTAAGATAAAGGAAATTTTATAGCTTCTTGTGGCTAACATAGCCTGGTAATTCTATTCCCATATTTCCTTTATAGGCGAAATTCTTTTCTTAAGTTTTTGCTGGTCAGGTTGTATGTTTCTCAAAATTATGATTCGCGACCTTCATAATTATGAGTTTCAAGAATTATAATCAATAAAATCATCAACACAACTCTCTAATTTCATAAAATCATGATGTAAATTCCAAGTTAGAGAGTCGAAATAATAATTCCAGTGATTATAATTCTGGAAATACATATTTGTTACGGTCTTGAAACATCTTTTGATCCACATACATCCTGCAAATCGCAAAAATCACAAGAAAATTTAAACATGAGGGCTATCCTGTTGCTTTCGCCTTAATTAGTTTAGAAACAAACATTAAAAAGATAAGGAAGCCGTAGACAATTATTTATAATCGATTTAAGCCTATAGAATTAGAATCGATTAATGTGAGGAAACTCTAAAAACAGACGCCATTTTAAATATTTTTAACAGAAACAGATCCCAAATCAATTAAGTTTCTACGAATAATTCGCATTACAATATAATAATAGATGAAAATTGAGCGAATAAATACAAAAAGATAGTAAATACAACAGCTACATGTTTCGATACATTTTTGGATAACATATTAAAACTGACTAATCGACTATTTGCTTATTACTAAATCGCTTTTCATATAGCTAAATACTTTTCTTAGGCGCGTTTGGGGGTAACAAACTTGATTCTTTATTTAAATAATAGGTAACGGAAGACTAGATAAAGACATTATAAATAAAAATAAAATGTTATAACATTTAAATAAACTTTTCAATCAGTAAATTTTTTTTGTGGAAGACAATTCAAATCATTAAAGAACTAAGGTCCGGTTTCTGAAAACATTTTGACCCAATCTACTGTCAACATGATTATTAGATGTACAATATTTCGCTGTTTTGATTAATTTGGCAATATTACTGTATGGAAATATGAAATGTGGCTAATTAGCGAACTAGAATATTAATAATGAATTGCAATTATGACACTGATTTTGATGTTGTAATAGTTTTAGATGTAAAAAAGTCATTTGGAAAGTTTCCAAATACTTTGCTTACATCTAAAACTCAATATTCGGTGTTACGATATTAATTATTGCCAATAATAATCATCAACCAATATTTTAGTTCAATAGTTAGCCAGATTTTTTATGCCAAATTTAATCAAAACGGGTAAATATTTGACAGCTATTTGCGACGTTGCGCGGCCCAGCCAGAGCGAGTTGGTGGACATGGTGTTTTAGCCTCTAAAAAAGTTTAAAAACAAACAAAAAAAAAACTACCGAATCTAGTGAATTACCCATCCGCGTACCCTGTCCATCTATACAATATAAATAACACTACGTTACAACAAGGGAATGCAATGAACAACGTGTACAAGCTATCACAATTATTTACTATTTTGAGCACGAAAATTCAACCATAAGCTATAAAATTGTAAATGTTTAAGTACAAGATTGTTGTTGGAGCGTGTTGTGAATGTAGCCTCTAAAATCGACTTATTTTATGGAATTGACAGCCAGTTGCAGAAACGAACTTTAACTTTTAAAGCTGTCATTAAATACTTATCTTCCATCCCACCCATCATCATTCATTCCATCTTAAATGAATGAAATCATTAGCGTTAATGATCAATTACGTAATGGGGCATTAAAGTTTGTCTTTCTGCAACTGAGTCTCAGTTGATTTAATAGGTGGTTTAATTATTAGCCATTTAATCAAGTTTAATTAACTAGCAAAACTTTATAGAAGTAACGGGATATCTATAGCTAGCGATGACACAGAATAGTACAGAAGGTGCGGTCCGCATTTAAGTTAGGAAGCTACAAGTACTCGGTGGGCTCGTCTTGTCGGGCCAATTCAGTGAGTGTAACGTAGTCAGAAGATATAAGAGTTACGCGATAGAAAGAGAGGCAACTTTTTGGTGAATATAAGGGCCCCGAACACTGGCGGACGGCAGGGGAAAGCATCGAAGGGAATTCCTCTATCCGCCAGCGCACACTGACATGAAAAATCCTGTGCGACCTGAATTGCACTTTATTGTGTCAAAGCAAGAGTCGCTTTTTATTTAAATGATGATTCTGAGTGAACCATCTGCAATAATCTGTGGCGATGATAAAATAATGTTATTTTTACTCATAATTTTAATTCACTACACTACCAGAGGCTATTGGCTCCGTAATCAGCTGTAGTTACTTGAAATTATGAGTTGAGAATGTTTTATTTTATTTAATATTACCATTAGATTCTTACACGCGTATGAAGTTTGGCTAGTTAATTTAATTTGACCTTGTATAAAGAATAGATTACAAATATTCCTTGTTCCTTGAGCAATAACAAAAGGTTCTTTCTCATCAGTTACTGAAATCAACGCAACCATATTCCCAGCCAGCCTCTTACCCACTGGGCTATTGACTAACACCCAGTTGCACAAAGACAAACATTAATGCCTCATTACGTAATGGTTCATTAACGCTAATGATACCATTAATTTCATCAAAGAACCTTTAAAATCGAGTCTAATGTTGGCATTCTGCAACAAGTTAATGGAAGATTAGTATTTAATGACAGCTTTAAAAGTTAAAGTTCGTTTTTGCAACTGGCTGCAAGTCAATAAATATAAGTTTCTTTCAAAATCACGATTCAGCAACGTCAACATTCAGTCACTAAAAATAATTTAAACAACGCGAGCAATAATTTAAACAAAATAAAAATAATTAAAAGCTATGCATTGGGTAAATTGTTTTAAACTTTACGTGAATCGAAGATAACTCGTATTTGCTAGTTTTTATAGTGTAAATTAATAACTCCAACGGTCGTGTTTAAAATATACAGGTGTATTTTGGAAACAATATAACTTTAAGAAGTAACGATCGGTAAGACATAGGACGTGGCCTATTTAAAAGCGATTTTCGCGCGAATATACGATCATTTCTGATCATTTTTTTAACCGTCAAAGCCCCGCGATTTGACAATGAAGCGCGCGTACGCCCTTTTTGACATTTAAAAAAAAATCAGTGTTACCTATCATTTTTTTAATTATTTTATCCTTGAATGTAAGAGAAAACGCTCCAAATGTCAAATGCACCTATACGGTGCATAAGTAAGCATATAAACGAAAACGATCGCGCGCGACGGTCGCTTTTAAATAGAACGCAGGGATAGTTTTTGTTTCATGGTAACCCTGCCTGCCCTCTGTATACTGTGTTCGTTCAACAAGTTTCCAATCATGACGTTAAGGTACTGAGCACATAGTACTGGGCACATTAACAGCAAGCCACCTTATAACAACGAATAGCATCATGTGTTTGAATAAATAAATTAAGACTAAGATTACAGTATTTGGAATCAATTGTACATACAGGAATTCATTGCATTTGGGGACCAAACATAAGCTACGTAGCCCTTTCATATTTCAAAGTAAATAAAAAAGTACTAGGAGCCGATTTTATCGAAATTCATAAAAATAAGTAAGATCTAATTGTGCGTTTTATAACAATTTCTGTCTATATAAGATCACGTTCTAATCAAAAGCGATCGTCGCGCTTATATGCGATAGTCGCGTTCAGTTGTTAATAAAATATTTTGGAAACATTTTAAAAGAGTAACGATGGAGTTTCTTGCTCATTCTTCTCCATACGAAAACTTTTTTGGAGGGGCGACTAGAATCAAATCTATTTTTTTTGTAAAATTTGGCGTCCAAAAGTGTCTTACATGTGCCTGATTGAAATACATTATTTGACTTTGACTTTGGCCCTTTCTTCTCTTTTTTAATCCGGAAAATGCCCGGGCGCGACCACGCATTTCAGGTCACCGGGTCGCGTATTCGCGACCGCTTTTAGTTAGGACGTGGGGTTAGGTGGATAGATAATAGAAATAAGATTAATTTGAAAAAAAAAATCTTTGGAAATCCACTTTATACAACGTGAAATTTGAATCACAGTTTTGCTAGAACAAACGTTGTTCAGGACATGGTCTACTATCATTCTATAGCATCCAATATGTTATTAAAACAAACTAAACTAGGTGTTCTCAAATAAGTCTTATGTTGCTCAAACGTGTTTAAACATTAACCGTAACATCTAAGAACTCATCGCGGTAGCAATATGGCATTCAAAAGAGTTATGAGGAGTCCACGTGGACTACAAGGATGTCCGGCCAATACGGGCCGAAATTTTAATAAATAAATCAGTCTTTTTTGTGTTTTTTTTTAAATACCATTGACTTTTTTTTTTTATTGATTGTTATAGAATGGTAGTAGACCATGGTCTGAACAACGTTTGTTCTAGCAAAACTGTGATTCAAATTTCACGTTGTATTTAAAATAGGCAGTGTATAGAGTGCCACCATTGGCACTCTATCCCTATCGGATAAAGTGCCACTACAGGCACCCTAGTAACACCGCCTCGGCCCGGCTAAAGTGCCGCAAGCTTTCATTGTCACTGTCACTAAGTCACGTCACTTGGTATTTTGTTTGATTGTCGAGGTTAGATCGCTGTAAAACACCACATTCCCAAAACATTACATTCTCTTGTGCCTAAACGGACCCTGGCACTTCGCCGGCCGCTGCCGCGGCACCGCTCGCTACGCTCGCTCGGCTCGTGCGTTGTGTGGTCACAGTTCTAACCTAACCTAACCTAAATAACAAGTGACAGTGACAATGCAACGCTCACGGCACCCTAGCCGGGCCGAGGCAGTGACACTAGAGTGCCACAAGAAACTCGCGGCACTCTATACACTTCGTTTAAAATAACCGAGACAGAACCTCGTGACTGAGAGACACATCGGAAGCTCGATAAAAATTATCCCGATGGCATCCTTTTGCAGACCCCTAAATTTTCACCTAGAAGGATTTTGTAACTTATGAGTGATCCCTAATAACTTTGAAAAATATTTTATAACATTGAACAGTCAAAAAGTTACAAAACTGCATTATAATATAAATTTATACACATTAAACATTAATTAATAGGTACTAAATAATAATTGTTTTTTTTATTAATTCGCTTATAATCTAAAACATACTTTTTTTAATAATAAATTAGCTAAATATAATATCTTTTTAATTTAATACATCGGGTCAACGATTTGGAATGCATTTTTTTTTTCAAAATGTTGGCACGAATTATAATACTTTTCTTTTACAAACTCTACTTTTTATTATTGTTTTTCTCTACTTTTTTATTTCAAAATAACAATAATATTATGCGTTAATTTCTTTTTACAAGTCAAACAATGGTCATTGCAGAAAACTGGTTGTAATAATTTTTCTTTTAACTATTTACAACTTCTAAGGCAGTTGACACACTTAGCAGGCAATCGTCCGGTATTTACCGGAATATAATACCTGTATAGTGTGCAATATACCTTAAAATTAGATTACATAAGCGTTTGTAGAAACACGATATAAAAATCAACAGATTTTATTTAATATCGACTCTTTTTAAATTTATTTTGAAATTTATTTCTTTGAGATCAGTAACGCATTTTATTATTACAATATTTCCATTTCAAAAGTTCTAGCAATATTAAATACACTAATTCAACAATTTAGTCTATCAATCAATCAATCTTTCAATCAAATTGATGATTGATGCCACTTATCACTTGGTCCTAACTAATCAACCGTTTCCAAAAATACAAAATTTTTACTTTATCAATCTTTCAATCACTTTTTCATGAATCAATTTGACGATTGATAAGCAACACTATTTTGTCATTGTCCTTAGCTTACAATATCAACACTGTTCTTCAATCAATCATATGGTTGATTGATAGCTGGCCCCTTTAAATGCATCGTGTACAATTTGCGTCAATCGAATCAATTGTCTGAGGCTTCATTTATTATGTTGTCACTTCCTGTAAACACAAAAAACGAATTATTTATGTTTAATTATTATTATTTTTGGTTGTAAGGGTCGCACCACATCTGCCGAACATTCCGCGGCGGAACGTTCTATCTCGCGGAATGTGGATGTGAGAAGCAGAGGACCGGTCATTCGGGTGATGCCTGGGGTTTACTTGTTACTCGTTCGACTGAAATGAATGGTGATATCACCAACCTGCCTAGGTGAGCGTGGTCAGATGTCAGGGCGTGTGTGCGGGCTGCAGGCTGCACGTGTCGCAGGTCAGCATGCGAGCTGTGTAGCGCTCGATCTGGAACGTGGCCGAGGCCACGCCCCACTCCGTGCGTGCGAGCTGCTGGCACGAGTGCAGGACCGCCTCGGGGTCGGTGAGCTCGTCTGTGGACATTAAGAAATTAGTCATTTTAATAACCCATTATACAAAAAAAAATATGGGTGCAACCAGACCGTGGTAATCAGAAAAGAGAATTTAAGAGGGTTTATTCTGAAAGTTGGCAACGTCGCAAATAGATGTCAAATATTTCGCTGTTTTGATTAATTTGATAATAAAAAAATTGGATAGCTAGCGAACTAAACTAATATTGATTATGAAATGCAACAATTAATATCGTAATATCGAATAGTTAGTTTTAGATGTAAAAAAAATATTTGGAAACTTTCCAAATGCCTTTTTTACACCTAAAACGGGTACAAAATCAAATTCAATGTTATAATTTATTGCAATTCATTATTAATATTCTAGTTAGTTAGCCACATTTCTTATTTCCATACAGTTTATTTCCAAATTAATGAAAACAGGTAAATATTTGACAGCTATTTACGACGTTGCCAACTTTTAGGATGCACCCCGTGAAAAATTTCAGCAAACAGTCTTTGGTTCAGAGTTTACGTTACACTCACTGAATTGACCCGACAAGACGAGTCCGCCGCGTACTTGTACATAAAATGCGGAGTGAACCATCTGTATTTATCCGTGGTTTAAGTAATAATACTTACCAATAGCCACGTGTGCTGTGAGGACGACATAATGCGTGGACAGCGCCCACACGTGCAGCGAGTGCACGTGGCGCACGCCGTTCAGCGAAGACAGCATGGACACGCATTCACGGTACCTGCAAGAATAATAATAACCTATAGGTACATATTATAAAACAAAGTCGTTCTTCTAAACCACGCAACAGATTTTGATGAGGTTTTCACCATCGTTTCGAGAATTAATATTAAAGTTACGTTTGCCTCAGAAATCTCGATGTTTGGTCAAGTCGTAAAAACTGTGCGAAGCAGGAGCGGGTTGCTAGTTTAATACTCGTAATAAACAGGAGATAAATAATACTCAGTATTTTTGTACCAAATGTTTTAACGGCCAATGGCCTAGTATTCTAGAAGCTGTCGTGAGGCAGTTCGATCATGGTGCACCTTTTAAAGGTTCCGTACCCGAAGTGTGCCATACGGAACCGTTACCTAGCTTCCGCTTTCCGTGCGTCTGTCTGTCAATGGGCTGTATCTCATGAACCGTAATAGGTAGACAGTTGAAATTTTCACAGATTGTGTATTTTTATTGCCGCTTTTAACAACAAATAATAAAAGTTTAATAATTAAAGGGTCCATACAAAAAATCGTCGCTTAAGTTCAAACACCGCGAATGTCAAAATACGCAAGTTTTCAGGAAAAAAAAAATACCGTTTCTTTTCTGTACAACACTGATTTGACTTCCGCGACGATTTAAATATGTTTTTTTCGGCGTTTTTTGCTCGATACTAAATACGGTACGAAACCCTTCGTGTACGAGTTCTACTCGCACTTGGCTGGTTTTTTTTTTAAATAACTTTTTTTTTGGCTACCTTATTTTATACCACGATTTTTTGTTGCCAATAAATAATATGCTGGAGTCATCATTCCGTTACCTAAATGTGTGTGAAAATATTTCTGTTTACTGTTGTCACGAATAATATTGATATTTAAAGATCTATATTTAGAAGTAATTTATATAGTCGAGTCATGAGAGCAGTTGTGGCCCAGTGGTAACGGCCCCCTTACGAGTTGTAGGTCGTGGGTTTGAAACCTAGCTTTCTGTGTAAATAATTTTATCACCACTGCTCTCAAAACAGTCAACGAAAACATCGTGAAGAAACCGGCATGTCCTAGAATCCAAAATTTAAAGACATGTGGCATCTACCAACCCGCACTGGTCGCGCGTGCTAGATTACAGCCCACTCCCTCTCGAAGAGAGGAGGCCTGTGTCCCAGCAGTGGGAGCATTATAGGCTGATTATGCTATATCGTCGAGACAGTCGATTTCACCTTGGTTTATCGAGCGATGTTGCTTAAAAAAATGTTGCCAGCACAAAAAAAATACCACAAACCTAAATTTCTTGGGCACAGCCTGCATGAGCATGGCCAGCGCGTCCCGCACCACCTGCGCCGACGTCAGCAGAACTAAGAAACTGAACACGAACGTGCAGATAGGGTCCACCACCTTCGCTTCAGGCTGGAGACAAAACATTAATATTTAGGTATAATGCTTGTATTCTTCTTAGTGTCGATGGCAAAAATAACACGAAAAAAATTATTTCCTGCACACGTGAGGACCTAATGGCAGCGTCAGCGAACGGTATTCGCGTTGCTGAGTTTTGAGCCAAACAAATTTAAAAAACTTAGGAAGTGCTTGTATTTGACGAAGGAGTATAAAGTCAACCCAATAAAACCACGAAAGGTAACTTCTAAAATTTAAGAATAATAACATTCCCCGTTACATAAACATTTTCACGATATTCCTGTCTCCTTTTGAAAAGATTTTTAATAATGATGAATACATGGACAAGGAAAAAAGAAAGTGAGAAAAGATGCGTCAGACAAACTTTCTCCGTCACGATTTGAAAACGTAAAACTTTTAATAATTTACATTTAAAAAATTTTCACGACATCGCTCATCATGTTTAATCTTTTAGATACCTATCTTCTAATACATATATTGAATTCGTATCACAGTGTTTGTAACAAAACTCCTCCGGAACGGCTTGACTGATTCTTATGATTTTATTTTGTGTATATTTGGTAGGTCTGAGAATAGGTCGTAAACTATTTTTTTATAGGTAGGTGTAGGTAGATAGGGTAGGTAGGGTAGGTAGGTAGGTGGCTAGGTAAGCTAGATAGGGTAGGTAGGGTAGGTAAGGTAGCTAGGTAGGGTAGGTAGGGTAGTTAGGTAGGGTAGATAGGGTAGGTAAGGTAGGTAGGTAGGGTAGGTAAGGTAGGTAGGTAGGGTAGGTAGCCGTAAATAAGTACTTAGTGCTACCCGTGCAAAGCCCAGAAGGCAACTAGTAAATATATACTTACATAAAACTTAATAAGTATAGAGGCGAGCAGTACTCCACAGCTCTGTATGAGGTCACCGATGACGTGGATCAATGCTGCCCGGAGGTTGATGTTCCTGCAACAATTACCGTGTTATAAGATTAGTACCGCGAGGGCTGGTTCGAGGTGGCGTGGGAAAAGAAATCCTTAAAGGACTTGCGGGAGGCTGTGCCCAGCAGTGGGACAAAATAGACTAAACAAAAAAATCCGAGCGTCGAATCTTACAGTAGTCTCACTCGCACATGATGTGTAGCATCTGGGGGCCAAATCTCCTAATTTACAAACGTCACAATGGTCTCTCGATGTTGAGTTTTTGACAGATTTTGTATGGCAAATCTGTCAAAAAATAACAATGGAGAGATATCTTGGCTGACGCGTCGTCACCATCATCATCATGATCATATCTCGGAAAATGGGTTGGTACCATTTGACGTCAAAGTCAGCAATTGCAAAAAACCTTTGTATGGAAAATGTTGTTCCAAAAGCAAAAAAAAATAATTTTTTTTTTCTTAAATCAATTTTTTTTTTGTTATTTTCGGCCAGTCTATCTATTGTGAACAGTAGGTTAGTCTTATTTCCTACGAAATGTATGGGAAAAGTTGTTTACAATTTCTGATTTTTCTAGTAAGTACTCAATCCAATAAAGTTTTTAGTTCTTTAATGATCGATTGGTATCAAAAAGTTTTTGTCAAAACTGTTCATTTTCTTGCTGACTGTAATTTTTTTTCAAGATCTGTGAATGCAGATCAAAATGTCTCAAAAAGTTAAGGACAGTCTCCTAAGACCGTTTTCCTGAGAACGGTTGTGGTAGCTGGCCTTACTGCCCCATCTTGAAAATCCACCCTGAATATAACAAAGTTGCTTTTTGTTTTTTAATTAAATTCAACAAGATCGAACTCACTCAAAATGCCGATCTTTGCAAAAAGGGCTTAACGTGCTATCCGAGCCTTGGAGGACCACCAGTATGGTTGACATCGACAGACGAACCTCGGCAAGGGTAGCCTTACCTCCGATCCACCCCTGCGGCTATTATTATTCAGCTACGAGCCCATATTCCTAACAACAGAAATTAGAATTAATTCCCTATTCGGTAAGGTCTATTTTTATATAAAGTACCTCGGCTGCGAGCCCACGACGTTGGTCTCGACAGTCGCCAGGTCCTTCATAGTGTAGTCTCCGTTGACCAGGGAGCCGTTAGTCTGTTTGTGTTCTCGTGATCTCCGGAACAGTCGCCAGCCGCGGGAGGCGCCTCCAGTGGAGCCGTGTGAGTGAGCGTGTGCGCAGGCCGCACCGCCGTGTGAGTGATGGTGGGCTAAAGGGAAACAAATATTATTATTTTATATTATTATTTATATATGATAATTTAGGTCACGAACAAGAAAACTTTAAGTTTTTTAAAGGGACGAGCAGTGGTGGCCTAGTAACGGCCTTTACTTTGTGTACATTATTTCATCACCACACCACTGCTCTCAAAACGGTGAAGGAAAACATCGTGAGGAAACAGGCATGTCTTAGAACCAAAAATTCGAAAACGAGTGAATCTACCAACTCGCACTGGGCCCGCGTTGTGGATTACGGCCCACTCATTCAGGCCTTTGTCCCAGCAGTGGGAACATTATAGGCTGATTGTGTTCTGAAGCGAGGGCAAATAATATAATGGATCAGCTGAGCTCGGAGAGATCAGGCTTACAACACTGACTGTGTTGTAAGCCTAAAAATATCTGTGCAGCACTACCGCCAGTATGACATTGAAGCCGACCCCGCAGCCCGACACGATCATCATCATATCGGGCTCGATGTTGCACTCGCAGCATGTAAACGGACCACGGCTAGAACACTCATTACTCACCGATATCAGACGCGCAGCCGTGCAGCACTAGCGCCAGTATGACATTGAAGCCGACCCCGCAGCCCGACACGATCATCATCATATCGGGCTCGATGTTGTACTCGCCCGTGTGTAAACGGACCACGGCCACGTATACGAATATGCCAGTCAGGATCCAGATTAGGAGTACTGATAGCATGGCGCCAAGGACCTCTGTAAGAAGATGGTTGGATGTCACATTTTGGTATTGTATGATAAAAATTTTGTAAGTGAACTGTATTACTTAATTGCACGACTCTTAATGCGAAGCATTAGAGTGTGCTCTACGATCGAAAAAAATTTTTTGCCCCATTTCTGTAACTGTTTTTATTGTTACACTCCTGCTAGTACACAGAACCTACTTAATTTATATACCATTGTATAGATGATTAAATGGAGATTAATACTGTACTTTTTAACAATTGATTTAATGCAGCAGAAATAGAAAAAGCATCAAAATAGTTGAAAAAAAAATCCTGTCCGTCAATTTATGAACCCTGAAAACATTGTAGCTTGCGATAAAATCAATTAATTGAGTCAATTTTTTTTTATACATTTGTTTCCGCCGTAGAAGGAACCCTATTGAAAATGGCTCTTTTATTCAAAGTAGTTTAATTATAATTAATAAAATACTAACTAAAATATAATATCTTTATCTAAATATTTCCAACCTTTGAGTTGATGTTGCCCAGCAACCGCCAAGTCACAGAGTACTTTTGCGCCAAGTAAATATCTTTGTCAGTCTTTGACATTACGACTTCATGAAAAGTTATAAATTGTTCATTTTTGTTAGAAACTATGTTTTGAAATTCTTTTTCGTTTTTGAATGAGTGTTATCTATGAGGCGTGCACTTTTGGATTTTCCAAACTATTTTACAATTACAAGATCACACGTACGCACGCTGCGCGCTGTTGAAATAGGCGATTATTGAAGAGTGAAAGCAAAAGCAATGTTACCATACATTAAAAAAAATGTGGGAAAAACATTGTTGCTTGCGCTAAGGGTCGGGCCACACCTGCCGAACGTTCCGCGGCGAAACGCTCCGTCGCGTCATATTTCTATGGACGTAACGTTCGGCTGATGTGTCATAGGCAACTTGAAAAACATTAGGAGCGTATTCAACCGAACGTTCCGCCGCGGAACGTTCGGCAGGTGTGGCCCGACCCTTATAATAACAATTTGTTTTTGAGGTATTTTTAAACAAGGTTGACAAATGATAATGGAAAGGAGAAATGAAGGCCTATAACAGTAGACAGTGGTTTTGTGGGATGGATGCGCCAAGGGAGCCCGGAAATTTAAATTGTTATACGTTTTGCAATTTGCAGGTCCGTATCAGGTTGTATCTTGACTAAAATATGATTTGCGGCATTAGGCATTGCCTAGTGACGATGTCGAAAATGGCACGTAAACTACAAGTGCATAAGCACCCCAAGGACAATAAGGAGCCCAAGAGTGATCAAAGTTTCCGAAAGGTAATTGAATTAGAAGAAAACTTTCTCTATTACTGGGACGGGACAACAGATAATTATTGAGTTACTGGTGCTGGGAATCGAGGAAATTCGAAAAACTAAAAAACCCGACTGCTTAGTTTAAAACAGGATCACTTTTCAAGCAGTCCGATGCAGTTATAATAATGACATAGTGACGTCTAAAATCCGCTATTTTGATTTCATAAAAACAAATTAACAAAACCTAGCCTATAAATAACCATCGCACGACCTAGACGAGTCGACACACCTCATGTATTAAAATCCATCCTCAAGTTACGATGCTTCGGGGGTATAAAGAATGAATGAATGAATGAAATGCACCGACCCCAGTGTGGTTTACCCAGACTAAATAAATTGAATGAACCCCAAGATTTGCACTAAGCCTAATGCTTCATGGGGCTACAGAGGCCATTGCATATCAAGGTGTAGACCGGGGGGCGCTCTAATGGTAAGGATAAGAACGTGCCCTAAGGATCAGGAAGGATTTGCGAGCCGTACCGCATCTTAAACTATTCGAGGGTATAAAAGAAACCCACATACAAAAATACTTACCTACTCATCAAAAACATAACCCTGTCCTGTCTTTGCTGTCGTTAAAATCCTTTTCCAATAGGAACCGTAGAATAACCACTTACCAGCACGCTTATAACCATAGGACATGTCAACATCGGGCCGTCTCTTCGCGCAGTGGAAGGCGAGCAGTGCCAACGCAAACCCACCGCAGTCGCTCAGCATATGCGCCGCGTCGCTCATCACTGACAAACTCCCTGCTAGATAGCCGCCGATCAGCTCGCATACCTGGACAAAGAATAATAATTAATTGCGGAGACGGCTTTTATTTAGGTTTTTTAAAGTTCCATATCTCCTAAACGAGGAGTAATCCGGAGTCCGGGGACGTAATACTCGTATCTATGTGTTGGTGGTACGCCCAGTCATAATACCTAATAGGTTTCACCTCTAAAGTTCTGAATAGTTTTGGGAAAAACGATCGAAAGGTCCGTTTCCAATCCATGAAATGAAATGAAATTGTTTATTCTGTAAATAGGATTGGAATCACTTTTACACGTCATATTAAAATTTATGTTAAAAATTTGCTAGATGAGTTCGGCATTTCCTATCTGACTACTCTGAGAAAAAAGGCCGAAACAAACTCCGAGGTCACAGTCTCTTTTAAAGTCCAGACATAATCTTGGTCAGGCCATATGAGGACCATGTAGACTAGTGTCTGAAATGGTCTTTTGAGGAAAGAACCATACAGCTTTGAGTGGACCTGTCCAGTCAGTGCAAGCATTTGTCAGTAATCGCGGAGCTCAACTCTGAACTTAATGAGCTCAACTCGACGAACAGTACCAAAGAAAGGACATTTGGGTAGGCCGCATAAACTACTCAAACTGCCAGACCATCATTAAAACTAACTGAGAAAGAAAAGAAAAAAGAGAAGAGAAAAAAAAATAAAAAACTATCCACATAGTCCTCACATTCAAAATAATTAAAATAATATAATACTTTACAAAGTAATCACGTCCATACATTGAAAACGGAAATTATTATTTTTCTCAGTTCCTATCGGGACTACCGACTAAAAAAACAAATGTCCACCAGCGTCGATTTCGGCCCCATTGTGCGCCGTGGAGGTAAGAGTCGCACTACAAGTGTAAAATTTCATGTGCTCTTGACTCTTGACTGTACCTACAAACCATACTCCATATATCAACTTGCCTGGGACATAAGCTTGCGACGCCCTTCCTTGAGCAGTACATTTATATTATACAAACCTATAATACTGTGAGCAGTGGTGGCCCAGTGGTATCGGCCCCGACTTACGAATTATAGCTCGTGGGTTGGAAGTTCGAACCCAAGCAGGCACTTTACTTTGTGTACTTAAATAATTTCATCACCAGCTTTCAAAACGGTGAAGGAAAACATCGTGATGAAACCGGCATGTCTTAGAACCAAAAATTCGAAGATATGTGACATCTACCAACCCGCACTGGGCCCGCGTGGTAGATTACGGCCCACTCCCTCTCACACAGAGGAGGCCTGAGTCCCAGCAGTGGGAACATTAATAGGCTGATCATGATGATAATACCGGAAGCAAAAGGTTCAAGCGCCAGCATTATGCTTAGCTGGTTGATAAGCGCTGGTTTTCAGCTTAAACCCTTGACTCCTGTTTACAAAAAAGAAGTACATTTAGCATATAATAAGATAAGGGAGCTAGGGACCGTCAACATATTGTTTATGACACAATAACATTCTACTAGAGGAAATTGTGCGTTGACCTTTAAACGACATTTCCACTTGAACTTTCCATAATATTCTAAGAGCATAGAATGTCACATTTTATAGGTCAGATAGGTATCGTACACTGGATATACATATACAGGGTGGCAGGGACATCGACGCAAAAACTGATGCCATGGATTCAGTACATGATTCTGAGTCTGTGTATATTGGTATCTTGTTTTTATATTATATTAGCTTCCGCCAGCGGCTTCGCCCGCGTGATAAATTATAGCTTACTATAATATGTATGTATTATACATATAAACCTTCCTCTTGAATCCATACATTGAAAATGGAAATTATTATATTTCTCAGTTCCTATCGGGACAACGGAGTAAAAAACCAAATGTCCACCAGCGTCGATTTTGGCCCCATTGTGCGCCGTAGAGGTAAGAGTCGCACTACCAAGTGTAAAGTTTCATGTACTCTTGACTGTACCTACAAACCATACTCCATAATATCAACTTGCCCCCTCCTGGGCCATAAGCTTGCGACGCCGTTCCTTGAGTAGTACATTTATATTATACAAACCTATAATACTGTGAGCAGTGGTGGCCTAGTGGTATCGGCCCCGAATTACGAATTATAGCTCGTGGGTTGGAAGTTCGAACCCAAGCAGGCACTTTACTTTGTGTACTTAAATAATTTCATCACCAGCTTTCAAAACGGTGAAGGAAAACATCGTGATGAAACCGGCATGTCTTAGAACCAAAAATTCGAAGATTGTGACATCTACCAACCCACACTGGGCCCGCGTGGTAGATTACCGCGGCCCACTCCCTCTCACACAGAGGAGGCCTGTGTCCCAGCAGTGGGAACATTAATAGGCTGATCATGATGATAATACCGGAAGCAAAAGGTTCAAGCGCCAGCATTATGCTTAGCTGGTTGATAAGCGCTGGTTTTCAGCTTAAACCCTTGACTCCTGTTTACAAAAAAGAGGTACATTTAGCATATAATAAGATAAGGGAGCTAGGGACCATCAACATATTGTTTATGACACAATAACATTCTACTAGAGGAAATTGTGCGTTGACCTTTAAACGACATTTCCACTTGAACTTTCCATAATATTCTAAGAGCATGGAAATGTCACATTTTGTAGGTCAGATAGGTATCGTACACTGGATATACATATACAGGGTGGCAGGGACATCGACGCAAGAACTGATACCATGGATTCAGTACATGATTCTGAGTCTGTGTATATTGGTATCTTGTTTTTATATTATATTAGCTTCCGCCAGCGGCTTCACCCGCGTGATAAATTTATAAATTATAGCTAACTATATTATGCATGTATTATATACATATAAACCTTCCTCTTGAATCACTCTATCTATTAAAAAACACCGCATCAAAATCCGTTGCGGAGTTTTGAAGATCTAAGCATACATAGGGACAGACAGCAGGAAGCGACTTTGTTTTATATATGTTTTATTTATAATATTCTAGTAATTTGTTATCATTTAATTGTGCTTTTGTGTGTCTTTTGTATGCACTTAATAAATGTTTTATTTCTCTATCTATCTGAATCCCCGTACGTGAAAATATTTCGTCGGTTATTTAAAAATTATCTGCGGTTCCATACATTTTGACTGCGTAGGTATTGCACTTTTCTATGAAACAAAATTTTCAACGTGGAGGGGTTCAGAATCACGTACTGAATCCATGGTAACAGTTCTCGCGTCGATGTCCCTGCTACCCTGTATACATACATAGTATATCGACAAGTGGAACAAGTAAACAAGGTTATGTACTGTTATAAATCGTTCAGTTCGAGTAGTGTGCTTATTCTACTCTTATGTTGGCACGAATATCTAAGCTCATGCCAAGATAACTAGATAGATACTGCGTTCGCGATTAAGTTTCCAAACATTTAAACAAATATGTTTCTGGAAAAACAACTATATATGGTATAGTTGTTTTTCCAAAAAGCACATATTTCGTATTACATTCAGTTTCTCTATAACTTCAAACACAGAAAGTTCAGTTTCAATACTCAATACTTTATTGCATTCCATAATGTAAGATAAAACAGTTGGTATGTTAGACATTGTATCAATCATGGACCCTGTCGGGCACAGCAAAGTTAATTAATTAATAATAGGAGAGAGGATGAAGGCGCTTTTTGTTTAGAAGAATTAAATGAAGTAAATATTACATTAAAATGATAAGTAGCTTCTTTGGTATTTATATTTTATATCATAATTATATTTAATTGCGTAATTATATTCCTATTTGTATGAGTCTTAATATTTGGGTTTAATTTATTGCATGGTTATACTAAAATTATAAAAATATTTAAATTATTAGGTGAGTCTTTATTATTGAAATGAGATTTAATTAGCTATTTATTATAATTATTTTAAATTTATAGTATTTTCGCGTTTAAAAAAAAGTTTTATTAATTAAAATTTAAAATTAAAATGAAATGTCGGTATTATGTCAAAATGTTTTTATTGTTTCTCTACATCTTTATGACCTTCTCAACAGTCATCTATCTAAATCATCTAAATTATGATAATTTACACCGGCAAACAAGGATTTAAAATTTTGAATAAACTTTAGACTTATTTGGTATCAAAGTTGACAGCCCACAGTGCGGAAGTAGTCAACCAAAAGTTTTTTTTTCAGTTTTTACTTTTTGTATACAGGGTGGCAGGGACATAAACGCGAAGCCGGTTACCATGGATTCAGTACATGATTCTGAACCCCCTTGATTTAAAAAAATCAGGGGGGTTAAGAATCATTAAAAAAAAACCCGGTTATTAAAAAAAAACAGCTGTTCCATACATTTTGACCGCGTAGGTATTGCACTTTTCTATGAAACAGCAGATTTTTTTTTTAATAACCGACGAAAAATTTCAACGCAGGGGTTTCAGAATCATGTACTGAATCCATGGTAACAGGCTTCGCGTCGATGTCCCTGCCACCCTGTATAGTTAGTTTTTCAGAAACGGCCATTGTTAGGTCAATCAATCTGCCTAGCCTTTTCCAAACTATGTTGGGGTTGGCTTCCAGTCTCACCGGATGCAGCTGAATACCAATATTTCACATGGAGCGAGTGCCTATCTGACCTCCAAGAACCCAGTTTCTGGGTAACACGATACACCTTGGTAAGACTGGTTGTCAGACTTTCGGGCTTCTGACGACCCGTAACGACTGTCAAAGACCCACGAATGACAGCCGGTGCCAACGGCTTCACCTGCTTTCTGAGGCACGAACGAATCCCGGTACGTGAAGATGGTCACTCATCCACGGACCAACCCCGGCAAGCGTAGCTTAACCTGATGGAACCGTGCGGCTGTTATTACTTAGCCACGAGCTCCTCAAACGGCTAAGGCCAAAAAATTTAGAAAAGTCAAAAGCCAGACCAGACCTACATACTCATCTCTTTTGTCGACTGCCCTTTAGTTAGATAACAAGACCCAATAATGAGTACAACTGTTCGGGTAGGTAGAACACGGATAATCAAACATTTTCCTTTGTGAGACAGCCCGCCTTTTACCGTCATTTAGGCGGACCCATATATCCGGACATTATCCATTGTCTGGTCCGATATTGGGTCGTGTCTAAGTCGTATAATTCTATAGACCTGCGGGTTGTTGGTTCTTACAATCGGGTGAACAAATCGGTAATTTGAGGACGAGTAACGAACCACATTCTTACTTATTATGTCTTACATGACTTGTGTTGAAAAGAATATGAACTTTGTTACTTTCAAGCACTATGTTCTGTTAACTATTTATGTATCTATATTAGGGTTGCTAACCGTCCTGTTTTCCCAGAACATGTCCTGCTTTTTGGGATGTTCTGGGGTGTCCTAGATAGTTTTTAAGTAATGTCCTGGGTTTTTTTAAGCATCCTGCGTTAGATAGAGAGCTCTAGTGTGCGAAAATTGAGTTTCGTTGAACCTGTTGTCATTGTGCGACTGTTCTTATACTGGGTCCTGTTTTTAATCCGAAATATCCTGGTATTCTCACCTTCTAATACTGGTTTTCAAAATTTGGGGATGGCAACCTTAATCTATATATACTAATAATACGCTGAAGAGTTTGTTTGTTTGAACGCGCTAATCTCAGGAACTGCCAGTTGGATTTGAAAATGTATTTTTCATTTGATAGCCCAATTCTTAAGGAAGGCTATAGGCTATTTAGCATAACGCTAGGATTCTTAGGTACCGAGTAAAAAGAAAAAAAAACAGAAAGAACGCTAAGCGAAAACTAAGTAAAGCGCGGGCAGGCGATGCGATGCGTCAGGGTGGGCCGGGGGGACCAAGTCGCGAGCAGAAGCTATTTAGAAATAAATATTTACTTACTAATAAGACCACAGATTATAAGACATAAAACTCAATTTTTTTTCTTTTTGATTTTTATTGTTAGTGTTTATCTGTGGAAACTTGTAACTTGCCTTCAGTTTTGTATTGTTTCAGAAGTGATGCTTATAAATTAAATTTGGCTAGGGAACCCTAAAAACGGGAACGTTCTCTATTTGTTGCGAACATTTTTATCAGCGTGTTCTTATATGGAAATAAACCATTATTTGAACGGTCCTTCAGATGCTTGTATTCAGCAAGAATTGAAACAAGGAAAGGATATTCGTTTACTAGACGGTACTTACCATAAAAATTCCACATAGCACAAGCGCGGTCAGTAGTTGGGGGATAGCGCTCGGGGGCTCCGCTTGCGGCTTCCAGTGACAGTGCTCCACATCCGCGGAAGGCGTCACCGGGACGTCCGTGTAGGTCTCCTGGAGACAATAAGTACATGAGGCGTTAGTACCACTAAATTGGAACTCTAACATAGAGACTTTGCGCATAACTGGAACGACATCAGGACTCAGGAGCGGGCTGGAATAGGTTTTTGGGCAGGGACGGCCGTTTTTCTGCTGTACACCCCTCAGCGGGGTACCTACGCTAGTATGCCGCCCCAGAATGGGGGGTAAGGCATCAAGGGATAAGACGGGAGAATATGTAAAGGAGTCAAGCAGCAACTGCGGTGATAGCGTGTCTTGGCGGGCTATGTCCGCAGCCGTCTCCTTGAGTTTCGGCCCACATATGACATGATGTCGGTGGGGGCCATTGGTGGTTGGTGGGATAACATAGTCACACGACTTACGATAATACAGGGATATAGAAATATATGAAGACGCTTTTAAATTTCCGTCCACGATAACTTTATAACGTGCACGGATGTTTTAACGTCAACGGTAAAATCGTAGACGTCGACGTTAACCTGACGTTCAGTTTTAAAGGATCCCCGAAACGATCAATTACAAATGTAGATTTTTACGTGATTGATATAATGATGCGCAAATAGATCGTCTAAGAAATGCGATTGAAGCGATTGACAATATTACTACAATACAAATTGATGGCAAGTCATCGTTTCGGGGACCCCTTTAAGCGTAAAATGGCATACAAAACTAACTTACATCTAGTTTCTCCATCTCGGCACAAAAAACCGTTTCTTTAACTTTACAATCACAGGAGCAGCTCATCGTTGCTAAATCAATACTCGAAGACTCGTATAATTTACTTGGAAAGAATAGGATGTTAACTTTTTCACGATGTGGGTAGGAAAAGAAAATAAGGCGGCCCATTGGCACTGCGTCTTTATGATAATATTACCGTGTCTTTGGGGTCCCCGAAACGATCAATTCAGTTGTATTGTAGTAATATTGTCAATCGCTTCAATTGCATTTGGTAGACGATCAATTTGCGCATCAATGTGTGTACCAATCACGAAAAAAAATCAATTTCAATTGATAGCGTCGGGGACCCTTTTGTGTTAATACTTGAGACAATGTTAAAGGCTACATTTTATTAATGTAAAGCCTCCTAAAGGATCCTTTTTGAGCCAGTTATCTTTAAGTCCCATGTTATTACATACAATCCAATTACACTGTTTTATTAACAGCTGTTTTATTGTCATAATTATATTACACCTACATAATAATGCATGTTGCATATAACCCGCATTTTATCATGCAATATTACTACTAATCAAGTCGCACGCATAAAACGGTTTTCACACGTAAACAATGCCCATTCAAATTTCATTGACAAGCCCGGATTGTGTCGCACCGTGAATGTCACGCTTTATCCCGTGTTACTAAAATAAGTGAAGTTATAAGTGGGTACAAGTTTTTCCCACTTTCAGAGGGTAGTTTTATTGTAAATTATTTTTTAGAAATGTCGGTACAACGAACGGTTCTTTAGAATTTCTGGAATTGTAACAAAGTTTTACAAAGAGAGCTAAGTTGGGAATTTGAAGTATTTTCTCATTTAGGCGTTGGCGAGGGCCAGTGCCGGATTCCTTCGTTTTAAACGTCCTACCGTTTTTAAGCGCCTCAGGCTTACCAATAAAATATACAAGAAATTTTAATAATATACGTATTTAGTTAGACAATTTGATTATTGAAACAATTATGTCCCACAGCCTCAAAAGTTAACAATGTAGCTGGTTAAAGATAAAAAAAACACAATAATCTATATTAAAAAAGCGGCCAAGTGCGAGTCGGACTCGCCCATGAAGGGTTCCGTAGCAGCAAGTAACATAATATAAAAGTTCTTGTAGTTCGTTAAAGGTAAATTGCGATTTACGATTTATGACGTATTAAAAAAAAACTACTTACTAAATCTCGTTCAAACTAATTTTCGGTGGAAGTTTACATGGTAATGTACATCATACATATATTTTTTTAGTTTTCACATTTTACTACTTTGGAAGTGTCTCTCGCGCAAACTATTCAGTTTAGAGAAAAGTAAAAATATTAGAAACCTCAATATCATTTTTGAACACCTATCCATAGATACCAAGTTTCAACAGTATAGTCCTTATAATTTCGGAAATAAGTGGCTGTGACATACGGACGGACAGACAGACAGACATGACGAAACTATAAGGGTTCCGTTTTTTGCCATTTGGCTACGGAACCCTAAAAATTAATTGCCTTGCATTAGTGTCGCAAAATCTCGAAAATGTCTGGACCGATTAGATTTTTTTTTCTGTTCGCCTCTATACAGAGCTGGATTAAGAAAAAAAAAATGGAAAAGCCGAAAAATCGAAATTGGAATTTTGACTGGACAACGTCTGACAGGCCAGCTAGTATATAATAAAAAAAAAAAAAAAAAAAAAAATGTGTTTATTATCTTAAATCTAGATACAATAAAGTTGCCGGGGCTTCCCAGAAAGTAATCCGAAGATACTTGTGATGGGATAAACCTCGCTCTTCCTCGATTAGTTCAACTGCTTCGTTGTGCTAATTAGGTATAAGTTACACATTTTTTTATAGACCAATAAAAATTAAAAACTAATAAAAACAAACTAATAAGAAAAAAGAAAAACAAAAATGAAAATGAATTAAAACATGCTTATGGAAGAAAGGTGTAAATGTGTGTCTATGAGCGTGCTAAAGTATATTTTGTGTGTATGTGTGTGTGTTTGAGTGGGTGTGTGGGTGCGTGTATGTGAGTTAGAGTGTATGTGACTGTGTGTGAGTGAGTGAGATGGTGTGTGTGTGAGTGTGTGTGTATGCGTGACGTTCAACCTTGTGTAACCAAAATGTCCTCCACGGCATCATAATTAAGTGTGAAGAGCCATTCCTTCAATATCTTCTTACACTCGTACAGCTGCATAGGGTAAATGTTAAGTATGCGATTGACTTTATTATAAACGCGTGGGGCTAGAGCTACATTTTGGCGACTAGCAAAAATTGAACGTGCTGCGTATGTAGGGGCTACTATATCACAGCGTCTTTTTTTAAGTTTGGCATGGCTGAAGGGTAGAATTTTATGGTATCTGAGTACAAGGCATAGAATGTAGAGTTTCCTGACGGAGAGCAGCTTAGAGCTTGAGTATAGAGATTCAGTAGGAAACCTGTAGGGCTTACAATACATGACTTTAATCAAAAATAATATAATCTATCTATACTATATATACGTATACCTAGTACTGCTGAAGAGTTTGTTTGTTTGAACGCGCTAATCTTTGGAACTGCCAGACGGATTTGAAAAACTCATTTTGCAGAGCCCATTTCTTGAAGAAGGTTAATATGCTATTATTTTAAAACATCTCGCTATCGCCCAAAAAGAAAAAAGTCAGAAAGAACGCTAATAGAAAACGAAACATAACCCGCGGGCGGGAAATGTCGGGCAGAAGCTAGTAATACATATATGTGGTAATATATTAAACGCGTTGACTTGAGAACGTCTTTATTTTTTACGGATAAATAGGACAGACCACACCCACCCATCTTATCTCCAGAACGATATTTGGGTAATGGATTAATTAGACGCACCTTAGTCCTCCCTCACCCACTCAATATCATCGTCGTTCGTGACGTCGTCGTTTGAACCTACCTTTGAGATACCAATTCTAGACTAGCACTTCAGAGATTAGACCTGTCTATCACATCTAAAAATGGAACGTCTTTTACCACAGACTGTCTGTTACAGACGCTATAAACAAAGGGCTCTAAAGAATTCATGGATATTGATCAAGTGCAGTACTGTACAATGACTGGATTATTATGCAAGACAAAACAATAACTTACCAAAGCCTCGTTTTAAAATGGGTTTATTTATAAACGTTGCTTAGTTAAGACGAGGATATACGTATGCCACTGGCCTTTAATGGTTAGCTTGGGTGTCATGTGCTGAGCTCACGCAACTGCGGTGCCCCAAATTAGACGCATTATTATTTATTATACATAAATCAAAAGAATTTCAATAAAACACGAATACTAAACGATAAATAATTAAATTATCTTTAAAATGGTGAAGGTTTCAGAAAAATACAGTTGATAGTTTTTGCGTGATTCTCAGTTTTTTATCCGCGTTAGACATAAGTTTACAAATTAATTACACTATGTAGTATAAACATAATCTAACTAAAATATTCACAGATTAAGTTTTTAAGAAAATGCTCTTATTTGACTTTTTTTTTTCCAAATCATTAACACTACTCGTTTAGACGTGATCTTTAGTATAAAATCATTAAAATTCGGTTTTCATCGCCTTATTATTGAACTCAATTGGATATTATATATTTTTTCCAAATCATAATTGAACTGAGCTTTGTCGGCGCCGACTTTGTTTTGGAGATTTTAAACTTCTTTTATAACTTATTTAGTAAATAAGTAATAAAAGAAGTTATTAAGAAACGCAACTTTGGGCGTAAATAATATTTACGCCCAAAGTTGCGTTGAAATTAGCAAGAAAAGCGAATCTTTCTCCAAATTTTTTACTGGCTTATTATTTTACTATTCTATTTCCGTACAGATAAAATTAATAATGAGACAAAACGATATCATGTTTAACTTCGGATGTACAATGTCAAACAGTGGAGTAAAACCCCACGTATCAACTATACAAAGACTGCCAGCTAAAGCAAACAATTTTTTTTTTACATTTTTTCATCAGAGAATATTCACCACGCTTATTTCGCGAATTAGTTAATTATTAGCTCGCAATTCGCGCAAGGCATAATGCCACCCGTACAAATTCAAAGCAGATTTGCAGCGTCAATTAATTCTTTGTAAGTTGCATGGACAAGCAGACAAGCTGGGGGCCTAGTCTACCTACTAATTTACAAACGTCACAATGGTTTCACGATGGTGAGTTTTTGACAGATTTTGTATGGCAAATCTGTCAAAAACTCACCATCGTGAGACCACTTGGCCCCCTGCACTCGCTCTGGAATGAGCTTGAGTCCTATTGTTGGATAAATAGGTCAGGTTTGATTGTTGTTCCTCTAGCTGTAAATAATAGACAGAACAGATGGGGAAGACAGACTTATTCTTAGACCACTCCACGGAATTGGAAATCGACTCTTTTGAAGTCTTGTCAATCCATTGAATGTCTGATGGAAAACTCGATGTATAAATTTGTGATTGTAAGGCACACGGATTGCCTTACAATCACAAATTTATACATATTATTATATTTCTGTGTATTTTTCTTCGTAAACTAGTCTTTATTGGGAATCTCTTGGCGTTCAATATCATATTTATCAGCCTCTCCATATGGATTCTGAATCGGAATAGCAAAACCCCCTCTCTCAAGTCGGTGAAGTCGATGTCGTAACATTCAACTGAGGAATAACGTCGGGGGTTTCCCATAAACTTTTAGCCTTAAGCAGTGGCGGATTTTCCCTAAGGTCAAAGAGTCCCCAGATATACTAGGGGCGGCCAAGCTGCGCGTGCGGCTAGCAATATCTCAGCTCAGTAAATAATAGAGCTGTGACTGCTAAGGGCAGGCGTGCAGTAGGCATCAGCCTGACTGCAGCAGCCAGGCTTGACATTGACGGGAGCCAATCCAACATTAATAATGTCTAATTGGACCCCGCGCAGGCATCTAAGAATTTTCTCAATGTTCCGGTTGCCGCAGCCTGGCTGTTGCTATTCGGCTGCGCGGGACCACTAAGTTGAATCGAAAGCAATGTTTTTGACATTACATTATGTCACCCTTTATGTGACACAGTGGGCACTACATTACACACTACATCTGTATTTCACATGGTGTACATAATAAGGAGAATTCTATAAACTGTGATGACCAATCTGTCTGCCGAACGTCATGATAAGGTTACACTAGCAATTCTCCTATGATAATCTAGGCCATATCCACCAGTAGGTAGATGCGAAGCCATCTTCTGTTGTGCAGCGGCTCACTCCCTCAACCACTGTTAAGTACATACAAAATCAAAATTCAAAAGCGATTTATTCAAACTAGGCTGAGAATCACCAATTTTCGAAAGTCAAAATTACATAAGACAGTCCAACAAAACGGGCGTCCTTCATCACTTCCTAGTGCTTTAGCTGGGAAGAAGAAGTGGCGTAACAAACTCCCCAGCAGCTCAGATCTCTATTCAGTTAGAAGAACTTGATTCTATACAATAATATGCACATACAGGTCTCTTTGCATTGACAAAGCATCCTAACTAATATTATAAATGCGAAAGTAAGTTGTTGTTACGCTTTCACGCTAAAACGGCTTTTCGGATTTGGTTGCAATTTGGCACATGGGTAAACCATGATCCGGATTAGGATATGGATACTTTTTATCCCGGTAAACGCAGACAAAGTCGCGGGCAGCGCTAGTATAAAAATAACGGTGAATGAAATGCCTGGGTGACTAGCTGCACTGTTAGCAGAGTCGAGGGCGGCGAAGCGTGGTACCGATTAGTTACGTTAACAAGGTAATTGTTAACAGGTATTACAGCTTAATTAGTTTGATAAGACTTTTCCTGTTGTTATTTATAACTGTATAACTATAACTTCATGATTTGCGTACCCTCAAACAGGAAATAGTCCAGATTTGTTATACTTGTACAAGCTGGTGCCGTTGTTCCTGCGCCTGATCTCTCTCCGGTCGTGTCGGATTGCCGTCCCATCGTACTATGAGAGTGAGGGAAGAGAGAGTGCACCTATGTCTGCGCACACACTTGTGCACTATAATATCTCCCGCGCCGAAGGCTAGTCTCCGATGAGATTGGCCGCCGTGTGGCCGAAATACGGTCCGGAGGACTACAGACACAAGCTGTATTCATCGGCAAAAATGACAGAGTTCCGTAGAGGGTGCATTTTCAAAAATCCTTCCTGATAGTGCTCACTTTCGCTGTATATGAAATTCTTGTGCAAAATTTCACACACACATCTAGCTAGACCAAGGTTTGGGCTGTGCGTTGTCGTCCGTGATTGATGAATGAATGTATTTAAGATTATTGGACATTTCGAAAAGTGACCTTCTTAAACTTCTTCAAAAAGTTATTCTGTTCAGACACCAAAAGAAATCGAAGCTGGGCATTCACGGTCAGTCCATTTGGATTAAATCAAATGGATGGACGCCAGTAGTCTAATGATTCCTAAAGTGGGTTCCGCAGAACCTAGGGCTTCCGTATAAAAGTCTTCAGGGTTCCGCGAAATTATTAATTTTTGGCGATACATGCCAGTGACCTTGAGTGTTTAGCTTGCGTGTTCTGTACTGAGCTCACGCAACGCGTCGTACGTCCAGCCAGTAATAGGACTAAAAATTAAATCAAGGAGCGCTATCCCCAATTTGACGCATTATTAACTTATTATACATAAGACAAAAGGTATTTTAATAAAACACGTATACTAAAAGATTAATATTTTAATTATCCAATGGTTTCAGAAAAATACGCTTTTGCATAATTTTCAGTTTTTACCCGCGTTAGACACAACTTTGCAAATTAATATCACTATGTAATGTAAACATAATCTAAAATAATCGTATATTAAATGATTAAAAAAATGCTAATATTTTTTCCAAATCATGAACACTTACTCATTTAGACGTAATTTTCGGTATAAAATCATTAAAAGTAGCTTATCGTCGCCTTAAGAACAAATATTATTTTGAAATAGCGCAAAATATGTATGTATTTCAGGATAGTGATATTGATATTGAATGGGTACAAAATCCATTTTTCGTCTGAACTCTGAAGCCAACTGCGATGCTAACCGTCCTGGATTATGAAGCATTCATTCATAGATCTTCAAAGTTCATCCACATGAAAACACACATTTGACTCTGTATCTATTCTCTGAGTGAGTTGGTGTTAGGAGTGAATACCCTGAAGTAGCCAAAAATGTTATCTGAACTTTTCTCTAATTTGTCACAACATACACAACGTATCTTTGTGAAACAGGTTTTTCAGCTTACACATATACCAAAAACAAAGTGTTTCACTTTTAAAATATTTCAAATAAAAGTTTTTGTTCTTTTTGAAATTACAGTGTCTTTGTTTTGTACGAGTAATCATTTGATATGGGGTTCCATAAAACAAAAGGTATTTGGTGAGTGTTCCGTTATCTTAAAGCCAACTCCCACGGTGCGCCATATCGCGGACGCGCACCAGCCCGCACGAGGACGCACCGCCACGCACGCGTTCAATGCGCGTCTGCGCTACCACGCACGCTAGGTTTCCCACGGTGCGTCGTGCGCGTGCGTCCGCGATATGGCGCACCGTGGGAGGGCGGCTTTAGAAGTTTCGGACCCCTGGTCTAGGCCACTCACGGCTTCAGACCAAATTACTTTCATTCCTCGATCGACTATGGTCAAGTAGTAGAAAATGGATTCAGAGGGCTTAGTGCGAGTTTCATTTTACCATCTCGATCAAACGCATCGAGCGCTTGGCCCTTCACCGGTGAAGGCCGGCCGGCTGCCAATCGGAGCGCCATACGCGGTCGATGCGATTGATCGAGATGGTAAAATGAAACTCGCACTAAGCCCTCAGTATTCAGACTCTGTGGATTACGGCGCGCACGGTAAATACGTGATTTGACGCCGCGCCAAACTTTGGAATGAAAAATCGACACTCAAGATCAAATTTTTGATGTATGTACTTAGTTACCATTTGCTCAGAAGTCCCGATTGCGACTACTGGACCAACGTAACAGTCATTTTGAATTGTCAAGGAGTCGGTCAGTTAGTTAGAAAATAAAAGCTAGTTCCTTAGTTAGAAAATAAAAGCTAGTTCCATCTTGCAAACATCTTCAAAGGACGATATAATATTTTACTGCGTTATAGCAATTGCATGACTCTTAATGCGAAGCATTAGTGTGCTCTACGATCGAAAATTTTTTTTTGCCCCATTTCTGTAACTGTTTTTATTGTTACACTCCTGCTAGTACACAGAACCTACTTAATTTATATACCATTGTATAGATGATTAAATGGAGATTAATACTGTACTTAACAATTAATACTGTTTTTAACAATTGATTTAATGCAGCAGAAATGGAAAAAGCATCAAAATAGTTGAAAAAAAATTCCTGTCCGTCAATTTATGAACCCTGAAAACATTGTAGCTTGCGATAAAATCTTGAGTCAATTTTGCACGACTCGTAATGCGCAGCATTAGAGTGTGCTATACGATCGAAAAATATTTTTTGCCCCATTTCTGCAACTGTTATTATTGTTACACTCCTGCTAGTACACAGAACCTACTTAATTTATATACCATTGTATAGATGATTAAATGGAGATTAATACTGTACTTTTTACCAATTGATTTAATGCAAGAGAAAGGAAAAAAACATCAAAATAGTTGAAAAAAAAATCCTGTCCGTCAATTTATGAAGCTTGAAAACATTGTAGCTTGCGATAAAATCAATTAATTGAGTCAATTTTTTTTTAATACATTGGTTTCGGCTATAAAAGAAACCCTATTGAAAATGGCTCTTTTATTCAAAGTAGTTTAATTATAATTAATAAAATACTAACTAAAATATAATATCTTTATCTAAATATTTTCAACCTTGACCTATCGTGTTGCCTAGCAACCCACAACGTAAATATCTAAATAAATAGTCTTTGACATTACGTAAGGATTGCGAGGTTAGAAATTTACCCATATTGATGGGTAAAACAGCTGTCAAAATATACTTCATGAAAAGTGATAAATTGTTAATTTTTGTTAGAAACTATGTTTTGAATTTCTTTTTCGTTTATGAATGTGTGTTATGAGGCGTGCACTTTTGGAATTTCCAAACTATTTTTTTTTATACATTTGTTTCAGCCGTAGAAGGAACCCTATTGAAAATGGCTCTATTATTCAAAGTAGTTTAATTATAATTAATAAAATACTAACTAAAATATAATATCTTATCTAAATATTTCCAACCTTTGACTTAATGTTGCCTAGCAACCGCCAAGTAAATAATATAATATCTTTGTCAGTCTTTGACATTACGACTTCATGAAAAGTTATAAATTGTTCATTTTTGTTAGAAACTATGTTTTGAAATTCTTTTTCGTTTATGAATGAGTGTTATGTATGAGGCGTGCACTTTTGGATTTTCCAAACTATTTTGAAAATTGAAAAGATGCTTAGATGGTTTGGTCATGTTGAGAGGATGAATGAAAGGTGACCAACAAAAGGTATTTACAAGGCAGATGTGAGTGGACACGCCCGGGAGGAGACGCTCTAGAAGGACTTGACCATATTAGTGGTGTTCTTTAGAAAGATCAGGTGCGTAGTACTTGCAACCGGCGTGCGTGTATGACCAGCCCCCCAATTACGCAATGCACGATCAATTTTAAATTGAAACCAATTGAAAAAGATTGCCAGTCCATTGCATCATAAGTTCGACAAAAAAAATTGAGCAGATTTTTTGTCGAACTTATGAAGCAATGGACTGGCAATCTTTTTCAATTGGTTTCAATTTAAATTTGAAAAAGATTGCCAGTCCATTGCTTCATAAGTTCGACAAAAAATCTGCTCAATTTTTTTTGTCAAAAAAAAATTGAGCAGATTTGTTTTGTCGAACTTATGAAGCAATGGACTGGCAATCTTTTTCAATTGGTTTCAATTTAAAATTGATCGTGCATTATGTAATTAGGGGGCAGATGTATGAACGTAAACGAAGCAAAAGGAGTCTGTGCAGGTCCCGTTCTGGAGCTTCTGCTTACCCCATGGGAAGAAAGCATGAGTTTATGTATGTATTGCAATTTTATACAAAAGCTCCGTCAGAAGATAGATTTTCATAGACCTTCAAACTAACGGCTAACGACCGCATGACAGCACGACCTTTCATGAAGAAAGGCTGATGCGACGCGACGGTATCAATGGAGCAGAAAGTGATGGAATGTAAACAACATCAGAGGACGCAGAAATGACACAAAGGTCGCTTGAGGTAGTTTCATTTACTTCGAAAGATATAGACTAGGCGACCTTTACATAATGCTAAACTTTTATAGTGTAATTTTGACTGTATTATTAATTTGTGGCAAGTAGTTTACATTATATCACGGACTTACAATGCCGTTTAGAAAATGATGTAACTTAGTTATTGCTATAATAATTTTAACTGTATAAGTTACGACATAAGCTGTTTACACTCCAGAATTAATTAAATTTATTAATTTAGGAAAGGACATCATTCAAATCGTACCCAAAAATTAAAGTGCCGGCCAGAAAAAAATAATGCTTTTTTCTTATGGAAAATAACGTCCTGAGCATTTTTTTATATTACAACGAAAGTCTACAATTAACCCCCTGGCTGCTATTTGAGTTTGAAAGTAGGTACCAAAAGTTATAGTTAGTAGTATAGTAGTTTTGCCAACAATATTTTGGACATTCGTTTAAAGACGCAAGCATTTATTGCCCATTGCAGAAATAAACATGAGAATTGAGCGTTACGTATAGTAAGGTATGATAAGTATTAAAAAAATAACGAGAAAAAAATTGAGGGAAATGTTTTTCTTTTACAATAGCAGGCAGACTCGAGGGTAAAACGCCACAGGCGGGCAGAGGTGTGGTGGTACTCTTCTTTGAAAAGGGCAACAATGCCCTGCTTAAGAATTATTGGCCCATCGCACTTCTGAACCATGTCTACAAGCTATTTTCAAGAGTCATCACGAACCGTCTCGCGCGCAGGTTTGACGACTTCCAGCCTCCCGAATAAGCCGGATTCTGTAAAGGCTTTAGCACCTTAGACCACATACATACTCTGCGGCAGGCTATACAGAAGGTTGAAGAGTATGACCTGCCTCTCTGCATAGCGTTTGTGGACTACAAGAAAGCCTTCGATTCGATCGAGACTTAGGCTGTACTATAGTGTCTTCAACGGTGCCAGGTGCACTTTCGGTAAACCAAGGTGCTGCAGTGTCCATATGAAAACACTACTACTATGTCGTTCCGAGTCCAGGACCAGACCTCGAAAATTATCCTTCTGCAGCGAGATGAGCTGAGACAGAGAGACATTATCTCTCCCAAACTGTTCACCGCTGGATTGGAGGTATTCAAGGTTCTGGACAGGAAAGGCGTAGCAATCAACTTCAATGGCAACTACGTCACTTACCTTCGGTTTGCCGACGATTTAGTAGTCATGATGGCTAGATAGTCTCAGCCATGACTACTATATCGGAGGACCAGTACAATGCTCGATGACCTCAATAGAGCTTCCGAAAGAGAAAGTCTTAAAACGAACATAGATAAAACTAAGTTCATGTCAAATGGCCCTCATGAAGATCGGAGACTTTACAATCGAAGTTATGGACGACTACGTTAACCTAGGACAAACTGTCCAGTTAGGTACCTAGGTCCAATTTCGAGGTCAATCGTGGAATCCGAATCCTTGGCTGGGCGGTTTTCGGGAAGCTACTCTTTATCTTCTCTTCTCACATGTTGCCAGTGATGACCTATGGAACTGAAACGTGGTCGCTTACAACGGGCTTCGTTAGAACGCTGAAAGTCACCCAAAGGGCAATGGAGAGGGCTATGCTTGTAGATTCATTGACGACGTGATCGAATTAGAAATGAAGAGATCGGTAGGAGAACCAAGGCAACCGACATAACCCGAAGAATTGCTAGACTTATATGGCAGTGGGCAGGCCACATTGCTCGCAGAAAAGATAGCCGATGGGTATAGGGCCGAAACGTTCTGGAGTGGCAACCACGTACCGGAAGACGAAGCGTGGAGGTTCAAGGTGGAGGTTCTTACGGTCTTCAGCAAGCCAATGATTTAGTGAAGACCGCAGGAATCCGCTGGATGCGAGAATCACAGAACCAGTCGAAGTGGCGATATTTGGGGGAGGCCTATGTCCAGCAGTGGAAATCTTCCAGCTGAAATTATGATGATGAAGATGAAATGATGATGATGAAGGTTGTTTCTCGTTTTAAACATTATTGTAATGCTCAAAATAAGATTTTTAATATTTTCTTTTTCAAACTTAAATAGCAGCGGAAGGGTTAATTGTATACTTTCATTGTAGTAGTAAAAGATGAGAGCAGTGGTGGCCCAGTGGTAACGGCCCCGACTTACGAGTTGTAGGTCGTGGGTTCGAACCCAAGCAGGCGCTTTACTTTGTGTAAATAATTTCATCACCACTGCTCTCAAAACGGTGAAGGAAAACATCGTGAGGAAACCGGCATGTCTTAGAACCAAAAAATTCGAAGATATGTGACATCTACCAACCCGCACTGGGCCCGCGTGGTAGATTACGGCCCACTCCCTCTCACAGAGAGGAGGCCTGTGTCCCAGCAGTGGGAACATTAATAGGCTGATGATGATGAGTAAAAGATGTTAAGGGTGTTATTTTCCATAAGAATACCATGTATTTTTTCTGGCCGGCACTTTAGTTTTTGGGTACAAAATGTTCGACACTTGAATGATGTCCTTTAAGCTGTTTACACTCCAGAATTTAAGGCATTTATTCATTGCGTTAGGCATTATAATTTACAGAATGCTAAATTCAGTGCTGTAATTTAGGCTAGCGAATTGAGAACGAGGACAAGCTTACTGTGTGCATTTTAATGAGGACATTAGGAGTACTTAGAAAATTAAGAAATTTTCTGGCTATCACATTTAATTTAATTTCACAGAAATAGGTACCTATTATGTAAAGAGCGAAACCCGGGTCTTGACAATCTACGTCTCGAATAAAACTTTTAAGTCTCTTTCAAATTGCCAACAGTACTCCAATAAGCCGTCCCATAAATTCAAATTGAGCCGCATTCAAATGCGAACCAGACTTTAAATCCGTCGAGGAATATTCCATAGCTTTTAAGGAGATTACAGCCATATAATATAGCCGTAAGGATCGCAATGTAAGACGGGCTTAAAATATTCTTTTGAGGAAGAAAATTACAGAAGCCAACATAAATAGACGAGAATGGGGCTTGATGGAAAGATATTTATAAATATACCAACCCCTGCTTCACACGGTTTCTACGACTTCATAAAACGTAGAGATTTATCTAAATATATAAAAATCAATTCCACTTTTCGTTGTAATTTTATAACTCGAGAACGGCTGGGCCGATTTGGCTGATTTTGGTCTTGAAATGTTTGTCGTAATCCAGGAAAAGTTTGTAGGGTATATAGGTAGGGTAGGTAGCCGTAGATAAGTACTTAGTGCTACCCGTGCGAAGCCGGGACGGGCAGCTAGTTTATTATAATTATGTAAGTTTTATATTAATAATAGGGAAAAAAAAACTTTTCGGTTACGAACCTACTTACGAAGGTAGATTACTGTAAATAACTTTGAAATACTTATGTTTAACGAGAACCATGTGGCTTCCTTCTATTTTGCGTAATGAAAATCCTGAAGGAACCTTCATGATTTTCAGGAACCACGCGACACTCCGTTTAGCTTTTAAAAATTGACTATAATTATCTAGGGTTGGTATAATTAGCGGCTTACAGCTTGGATCTTTTTGAGTATATGAAAGTTGATTCGTAGATTCTGTTGGTACCAATAACTCAATTTCACTAGTTTTGTGGGTTGGTTCTAGTTTGCATAACTACGTCCAATTAAAAGAATAAATTGAAGGTATAGGATAAAAAAGCTCATACAAAATGAAATAAATTGTTCTGACATTCATGTGTTTGCGTTGTGCACAAAAAAAAACATCAAAATAGGTGCAGCCGTTTAGGAGTTCAGTGACATCCATACGAACACGAGTCAGTGACTACAGAAGAATTATATACAGGGTCAAATTAAATTAGCTAGCGAAACTTTGCAGACCTACGTGAAAGGAATCGATATTAAAAATATAAAAAAAACTTTATATCAAATCTTTCCGACCATAAGATGTTAGTAATAAGTTAGTAGAATGTAAACGTAAAAAATAAGATGGGTCAGTAAGGTGAAATTAGAGAATGTAAAACCAGCTTATTTGTTTCTAAATAATTATTCATAGCAATAATTATGTAGACAGGTGTTATTTTTTGTAAAAACAGGTCCAAGTAAATTCTATAATGATCTTTTCAGTAACTTAGCTGTGACAGACTGTATTTATTTTTATTGAACAACTGTATATTACGCACTGAATATTATGAATAAGGGCTCTGAGTGTGAAATCGATCAATCAAATACTTACATAAAAAAATAAAAACAATACACTTAAAAAAAAAGAGAAAATAACTTTAATTTCGAAATTCGGTGTATTTGGATCTGTATTTTTTTTTTGAATTAATGCTTTTTATTTATTTTGTAATTATTCATAAAGAAAATGTTGTTTTTAAAGTTGGTTACAAAACAAAATAATTATATGAATACATACTTTCAAACATATTATACAATACAACATAGGTAATATACAAAAAAAAAATATGTTCAAGTATAAAAATTAACAATACAGAAAAAAGAAAATAAGAATATACTAAAGGGAAGTCTGAAAGTGACACCGGGGTGACTGAAAACTTGTGTGGAAATCGGTTGTCACTATACGGGCATGTGATGCGGAGGAATGAGGAAAATGTCGTGAGGAAAGTTTTGAGTATGAATGTGGATGGCTATAAGGAACGATGGATGGACTATGTGAAAGACGATATGGTTAGAAAGGGGGTGACTACCGAGAGTCGACTAATAATGAACTATAGAACAAAAAGACATGTTGCGAAACCCCAAATAAATTGGGATAAGGGCAGGAGAATGATGATTTTAAAATACAACATCTCTTTGTCTGTCTGTAAGTTAGCTTATATAACTCGAAAACCACTTATCCAATTTGCGTGTTCTATTCTTTTCATAGATAAATTCTCTAGCTAAGTTTTGGGCATTTTATTTTGTTACGTTAGCTAACATTTCACATAGCTCTAGCTATATAAATAAAACTGTATCTACGCAACGGATGTAAAAATCCTGCCGCAAAAAATATAGCTCACTCGTTATCAGGCACGTATATTCGACAAAAACGTTTTGATAACGGGTGACGACAACATATTTCCACAGCTATGCTCGGCGGGTATTTGCATGGTTAGATAATTTCACAATTTTACATTGTTTGTTAGATTATTAAATTTATTGTTTAAACTAGGTCATGGTGTGGTACAGTTATTGTGGCACGGATTCTGTGTAACATCGATAAATTATGGAGAGAAATTAAAATGCATGAAATAACTGATTAAGTAGAACTAGAACACTGATTAGAGGAGGACTAATAAAAATGTTGCTTGGCTGAAATATATTCAGATGACTCTAGAATTCACTAGAATTTTACGTCATGGATTTTTCATCTGAAATTCCTCAGTAGCACCGGAGTCTGGATTTGTGCCGGGTTGAAGGTAATAGGCTCGCCCTCTATTAAAATGTGGGTGTGTAGTACACACCCAGATTTTAATAACACTATCTACCTTTAGTACACACTGTGTACCTACTAAAGGTAGATAGTGTAGGTACACCTCTGTCCAATCCTTTGGGGAATACAGGCGGGATGTTATGTAATTTTCCTTTCATAAATCATGTGCTTTATAGAATCGATGTCGAGAATAACGCTGCAAGAACCAATAAAATGCATAAAATGTTGCTCCATAGTTATACTATGGTTATACTCAATCTGCTGAGATAGGACCATTCTCCGGCCTAATAAAAAATTATTTCTCCTTATGTGGACAATCTTTTAATTACCATAAAACGCCTATCGATTATCCTTGCCAAAGCTAGCTATCTGACGAAATTACTTTAGGGTAAGATACAGAGACGAAACTTAACGCTGTGATCGGCCAACATCAGTTCATTTTGGCGTGATGTTGACAGATATAAATGAAGTTGACACAAAGGCCCGTATTACAGAACTTTACTTATGACTCAAGCATTACTTACTTAGTTTTAGTTTCAAGCACTCAAAAGGCTTTAAACGAGTTTTATCTAATGCTTGAGTTTTGAGTGAGGTTCTGTGATACAGGCCTTTTTTTTTTGGGTGGGACGTCATCAAATGACTTCTCCCGCTCTGGGCGGAGCGGAAGGGTCTTACTGACTAAAACCCCCCGTGTTCCTTCCCTTGCCTGTGAAGATTAATTTTTGTATCTCAACTCAAGCTGACATCTCCGTAAAGTGGGGGGATAGACATGCGAGGTTTTTAAGTTTGTCACCTTACTCGGCTCGGCGTCGGTGACACACGTAAAGCTTTCTCACACTCTATCACGATGTTTTCGAATTTTCTGAACCAAACAAAACATACAAAACACGAAACAAAATGCTGGCTCGCGACTCGCAGCGATGACAGACGTACGAAACTACTAACCAAGGCGGGCTACGACTACGAGCAAAATTTCAAACCTGTTGGATCACCGACGAGCTTACTCGGCGGTTTCAAAGTGTTCTTAGCACAGATATCTATATCTGTGGTTCTTAACTTCTTAGTATGACACACGGGCGAGTAAGGTCGCCGAGCCAAAGATTAAGAAGCGAGCCCTAAGTTCACCCTCTTGATCGCACGTCTATCACCTCTTTTGCTTACCCCATGCTTTGGCTGACATGTTCCCGTCTCTATCATGCACTTGAAGTTTGACATTTGTGCGACATTGACAGGAATAGCGCTTAGCCAAAGCACGTGCTAAGTAATGTTTATATCTCGGCCTATCTAGAGGAACACACCACTGGGGTTGCGGATAAGTCCTTAGGGGAAACCGTGGCTCCGGTCTAGGCAAGGGAAGGAACACGGGTGGGTTTTAGTCAGTAAAAGTCTGACACGCCCTTCCGCTCCGCCCAGAGCGGGAGAAGTCATTTAATTTCAAAAAAAAAAAAAAAAAAACTAGAGGAACACACCCCCATATGCCCTATCATCAGCCTACAGCAGTCTACTGCTGGACATAGGCCTCTCCTACTGCACGCCATTCAGCACGATTCTCAGCAACTCTCATCCAGCGACTCTGCTAAGATGGTCGCTCCATCTAGCCTGAAGGTAGACCTTACGTTTGCCGGTTCGCGGTCTGAACACGTCTAGCCCAACGGTTATCAGTTCTCCGGCTAATATGGCTTCCTTTGCATCTTCAACTTCTTTATTCTGTGTGCTTTGTCGACAACTTTAGTTCTCTGTCGGATGGAGTATCTTTGAGGGATCGAATTCGCAACGAGGTGCGTTGCGAATTCGATCCCTCAAAGATACTCCATTCCATAGCTCACTGACAGCCCACCCCATTCCCCAAAAATTGTTTTAGGTAGTCTTGGACTGGGCCCAAACACGCAAAGCTCAAGTATTTTAATGTAATAAATAACTCTGCCTCTGTTACACACACTGTTTTTAATTAAAATCACGTGAAGCTAAAGTAAACAATGATTTACATTCTGCTGACGTTTATTTTAATTTACGTTACCTACCAACACCAAATAGTTGAACGGTGTTTTTTTAAACAAGTATTATTAATTAATATTATTTATTTATAGAAGCAACGAGTTATTGATCGCTGGCTGCGGACGATTGCGTAACACCTAAAATGGCAGTTTTTCTTTTTGACGGCTCAGCCAAGTTCATTGAGTTATTAACATAGTTGAGTATTAACAATGTCAAATTAAATTTCCGATCATCAACTTACACTCATCCTTATCTTGCAGCATTTGATTCCCAATAATAATTTGAATTTTAACAATCTCTTCACTCTTACTTTCAAAAACCACATCTTTGAGCGGTCAAAGTCGAAGTAATCTGTGGTCGAACTATGACAAATCAAGTTATTACTATCGCTTGGCTCGTGGCTAAGTAATAACAGCCGCACGGGTCGATCCATCAGGTTAAGCTACGCTTGCCAGGGTTAGTTCGTGGATGAATGACCATATTTATATACCGAGACTCCTCCGTGCCTCGAAAAGCACGTGAACCCGTTGGTCCCGGCTGTATTCGTACGAGTATATATACATGTTTGACAGTCGTTACGGGTCGTCAGAGGCCCGAAAAACAACCAGTCTTACGAAGTAGTATCGGATTACCCAGTTACTGGGTTGTGGAGGTCAGATAGGCTAGGCAGTCGCTCCATGTAAAATACTGGTATTCAGCTGCATCCGGTTAGACTGGAAGTCGACCCCCCAACATAGTTGGGAAAAGGCTAGGCAGATTTAATATTTGCTTCGGACGTGATTGAGTAACATTAAACAGGTAATGTTGAACTATCTCGTTACGCTCACACGTAATTCAGGTCAATTCAGCCGACGATTTTATAATATCAGCAAGATTAAAACGTGGGAATCGATTTATCGCTCTAATTGGGAACGTGGACTAACGCATTTTAATTGAATCAGACATCAAAATATTTAGTCCGTCAGTCAGATAATAAAAAAATATTAGATAGGTACGTATTTTTTGTGGTTTAAGTAGATAAAACGCATTAAAGTTGGGGAGTGGGGGGCTCGCTACGTCATAAGTCAGTATAAAATCTACCGGGGGAGTGACGTCATACCACATTTTAACTCAATGTATTGCCGTAATTTTTTGATAACGTAAAAAAAGGAAAAATACGTGTTCAATATTTTTTAATAATTAATCTACCACACGAAATAAAAAAATGTTTAGTCATCGTTCGTAATTCGCCAGTCAGAGAGTGTACAAACTAGAGAAAATATCGCCATCACCCGACTTGGCTAACTGATTGTCTTTTCTTCTTCCTGCTTATTAGTTTTTAAGATCTATTGAAAGTTGTGAGAATCTGCTGAATGTGGGACAGGACCGGTTGTTGTGGCGATAGGTACTTGTGGGATGACCTTTGTCCATCAGTGGACGTCTTTCGGTTACTACGACCAAGGGCGGATCCAAGATTTATTTCTGGGAGGGGCACATGGGCCATACAGATAAGAAGTGTCTCTCATATCTTGTATTGCACTCTGCTTATTAGCTATACAAGGTGCCGTTTTGCATCCTCGTCAAATTCAAGGAGGTAACTATGCTAATAATTCTCGACACGAATCAATAATAAAATAAGTAGGTTTTTTTTTTTTCATTTTTCGTATTTTTGGACATCGACCTGTGTGGATACGCATGTTAAAATGCGCCCTGTGTGAATCGATTCCGCACTGTAAACTCTCTTTTGCACACATAAACACGCAGTCTACCCCGCGCGCGCCCGCGCACCCTCCCTAGTACTATCCCCACACCGCACCCCGCCACACGCTCGCTCCGCTCACAGCAGTCACACACACACACACATCAATCAACTAGTGTGATTGATGTCGTCATCGTGAGCGCGTCTTCACGTTCGCTATTTCCCGTCCCGCGCTCCTTTATTTCGTTTTAAATACGGAACAATGACGGAAAACTACTCCAATGTTGTGTTGGTGGAGATGGTTCGTTTATACGCGATGTGTGGAGACAGCCTACGTCGAGCAGTGCACGTGTCGTGTCGCCGAAGTGTTTCCGACACGCTCAAGCTGGCGGCAGCAGACTGAGGTCAGCCTGTCGATCGAGACGAAATAACAAGTGTTACAGGAAAAAAAGTGATGAATGCTTTCGACACTGTAAAAAGTTTGTGTTGCGAAAGCTGAAAAAAACCAGCGACGTCGAGCTAGACTGTGTCTAGAACGTGAAGGTGGACACTTACAACAATACCTCTGGCTAGCTTAGGTAATCATTTATTTATTTGTACATAGTCTACAATAATTTTCATTACTTACGTAATTGATAAGCACGGTGGGACTTTAGCGGATTATTGGTGTAAGTAAATAAGTTGATTTCAAATTTTTAACTACGCCAAAAATACCTAGAATACCTACTTGATAACCGCCTCTTGTTTGTATTACTTACTTTTATTACGTACCTATCCAAACACCGCGCGCCGAGGGCGCCATGCGTTCGTATTTGTTGGTACCTACAAATCCGCCCCTAAGGCGAGCCACCGACCCTACACGTTTTTATTACTAAGGTCTAAGATTTACAATTTCATAATTTACTGCCCGTTTATCAAAAATAAAATAAATTGTACGTAATGCAAAACTAACATTTTATTAATCAGCTGATAGCGGCGCGCTATGCATTCGTATTTCGTACCTACACTCAGGGTTGGGCAGTATTTGAATTACTTGTAATTGAAATACGTAATTGAAATACAAATACGTAATTGGTATTTGTATTTCAATTACTTCTTATAAATGTAATTTGTAATTAGTATTTCAAATACCTGACGCTGAGGTATTTTGTAGTTAGTATTTCAAATACTTATAGCTCCAAAATACATTTGAACATAAATACATTTAGCGATCTTATGAATGGGTGCGATCTGCAGAAAATAGCGCTCGATAGCTTTCGTAAGCAAAATGGCGACCGCTAAATATGTAATATCTTTAAAGTTGGCAACACTGCACTTAAACTGTACTGTAGTCTGTACTGCAGGTACATACGTCAAATTGTCAATTACATAACTTGTTAATTATTGTAATTTTCATTCGGCGATGGAGTGAATACTGTGAATGCTGTGACATACAGGCTGGCAGGGACATCGACGCGAAACCGGTTACCATGGATTCAGCACATGGTTCTGAACCCCCCTGCGTAGAAATTTTGCGTCCGTTATTTAAAAAAAAAAAATCTGCTGTATGAAACATGAGATTTTTTTTTTCGGACACCCCGTATTTAGAGGTCGCCATTTTGTAAAATATGATGGTAAGAATATATTCCCTTTGCCGTAGGCTGGGCTGGATTAGTTCTATTCTATTTATATACCTAACCTAACACCAGACTGTATTTTGTAATTTGTATTTTATATTTTAAATAAAAATAGTCAAAATACTGTATTTTGTATTTTATATTTCAAATACACGACTTAAAAATATTTTGTAATTTGTATTTTAAATAAGTGCGAGATAGTATTTTGTAATTTGTATTTTAATTAAAGCAAAGCATGTATTTTGCCCAGCTCTGCCTACACTGCCGGTCGTTGACACGCACGCACACAGCGACATGTTGTGCGACACTGCGTATGGCATACGCAACGGGGCGATTCTGTTCTTTGAAAGTGGTGTATTCTGAAATACTGTCAAACTTAAATGATTAAAAACACAAGTATGTATTAATTGTTGAGCAGGTATCGTAATTTTATTTGATTATTTATATCTTTCATAACAGGCTCCTGAAATTTGACGAGGATGCAAAACTGCACCTTGTATGTAAGCGGGCACGCCCTTTATGCCTGGAGGCTTTATAATTCGGGTATTAAGTTCTGTTTACGTTTTTAGTTTTTTAGTATTTATTTTCGCTTGAGTTTAGCTTTCGATATATTTTTTTGTTGGTACATTGGCGTGTGCTACCTGTCATTATGGCAAATATATTTTATTTAATGTTTTGTGTTGAGTAATGTAAATAATTTGCATACTATTGTATAGAATCAAGTTTTTTTTTCTAATTGAATAGACAGCTGTGCTGCTGGGGAGTTTGTTGCGCCACTTCTTCTCTCCAGCAAAAGCACTAGGAAGTGGTGAAGGGCGGCGTTTTTGGGGGACTGTCTTATGTAATTTTGACGTTCGAAAAGTGCTGATTCTCAGCCTAGTTTGAATAAATGACTTTTGAATTTTGAATTTTGCTATTTTTGGGATTAATATTTTTCAATGAAGATATAGTAGCCTACTTGTTCAGCGTTCATCATTGAAGCAATTCCTTGATCCTATGACCTATGCATTCAAGCCAGTCCATTCCAGACGATTCGATTTTATTTTGCTTAAGGACGGGGCTCGTGCCCCTGTACCCCCCTCCACTCTGGATCCGCCCTTGATGACGACGAAGTTTAGGTATAATTGGTAGGTATTTGGTGAACCACAGCCTACAGCTGCAGAAGCAAATACAAATCAGATATTCCTGGGTCTTATAACGGCTTTATTTAATAAGAGCAGTGGTGGCCCAGTGGGAACGGCCGTGACCTACGAGTTGTAGGTCGTAGGTTCAAACCTTGACAGGAGCTTTACTTGGTGTAAATTATTTCATCACCATTGCTCTCAAGACGGTGAAGGAAAACATTGTGAGGAAACCGGCATGTCTTAGAACTTAGAACCAAAAATTTGAAGACATGTGACATCTACCAACATGCACTGGGCCCGCGTGGTGGATGGCCCACTCCCTCTCACAGAGAAGAGGCCTGTGTCCAAGCAGTGGGAACATTATAGGCTGATTATGCATAACGGATTTATTCAATCTGGCTTAGTACACCATATCCGAGCACCTACCTACTTCGATTGAAGTTATAAAACGATTTGATTAAGTACAACAAAGAACCAGCGACACGAAAAGAAGAGACTATCGGAGTAAAAAAACGTAGATACTGCGCACACAATATATCACTCATCTCAAACAAGATGGAAAACCGAGGGAATCTCATGAATTCATAATAAAAATCTGTTGACTAATCTCAAGTTGTTTACCCACTTCGCAAGTTCGTAACATGTATGTACTTATTTTGCACAGACAACAAAACCGAATGGATTATTGCTATGAGGGTATCGCCCTCGGGCATACGATGAAGGGGTTATATAGATATTGAATGGGAAAATTTGCTGGGTTTCGGATATTATGTTAGTTGATAAAGAATAGGAACATCCATCCATAATATTATAAATGGGAAAGGAGCTTTGTCTGTAAGTTCAGACAGACAGATACAGTTTACGCCATATTTTGATAAAAAGCCAATGACCAACAATGGTGCAATTTTGTTTCGCGGCCGTCATACAATCATTACCTATTCATTAGATGCAGAACAAAGATTAGATGACGAATAAAAGTTTATATGCGGTATCATTTAATAACTTAACATCAGTCAGAACAGAGTTCCATCAGTGCCTTAGAAAGCACGTTAAGGCTGCCTGTCCACTGGAGCGGAGAGGAGAGGAGAGGAGCGGAGATGTGCTGATGTGCCAAAATTAACCAATAGAATCGCACCTCTGGAGCGGAGTTTTGATTTTATTGGTTAATATTGACACATCTCCGCTCCTCTCCTCTCCTCTCCGCTCCGGTGGACAGGCAGCCTAAAGCCGTTGGTCCCGGCTGTCAATCGTGGATCTTTGACAGTCGTTACGAGAAGTAAGAAACCCGAAAGACTGGCTGTTTCCCATACCCATTAACTGGGTTGTAGAGGTCAGATAGGCAGTCGCTCCATGTAAAATACTGGTATTCAGCTGCATCCGGTTAGACTGGAAGCCTACCCCAATACAGTCGGGAAAAGGCTAAGCAGATGATGAGTCCGAACAGAGTTTAAAATGTATAGAATTCAAATTACTTATACTTATCATCAAAAATCGTTTATCATTCGTTTTTGTTATAGGCTTTTCCAATACTTATACGCGGGCGAACCGCGGGTAAAAGCTAGTAGGAACATAATAATTATGACTTAGATGTAAGTCGATACTTCAGCAACATACATGAAAGTGTGTGACCCCTTTTCTTTACGATGTATCTTCAAATGTTATGGAGTGTCCTAAGAGCGTTTTATTTTTACTGTAGCTTTGACGATTTATGTATAGATCCCTTTGAGTTCCTCCACAGTGTCGTAAAGATTTTCGTTCCTTTTTGAGCTGTCAGGATGCTTCGAAACTTTGATAGACTATAGGGTGTTGGTATTTGCTTGTCCGCGAGGATGGTGGTTGCACCTCTAACGGTACCTCACTCGTGGATTTCGAACCACGAACTATTACGACTGTATGTACTCTATAACATTTAACATTTTCGGAACCTTTAGAGAAGCTAGCTTTGGGATCAGTGAACTATGATCTTATCAGTCTGCTACTTTTTTTACACACGCCAAATAAAAGCAAACTTCCTCAAATACGATGAATATATTTAATATTATGTTAATACCTTTGTTTGTCATTTTTTAACTATGTTAAATACCTGTGTGAGTAATTACCATATTTATTTATAATTTTCTTCATTTGTTAACATTCCATTTAAATAGGTACTTAGTACGAGTACGTATTCTGCTCCTAATTAATAGTCTTAATTCATAATTCATTTATTTAATGAAATCCACGTGTTTTCAAACAATGATCGATACATGTTTTTGAGTGCATATCCTCGCAAGTCGTCAATGTTGTACGGTTGGAGTTGGCCGATGACCGTAGGGTATGATGATGATAGGGTAGAGTGTTCTAGAGTGGAGACCGCGAATCGGCAAACGTAAGAGGGTGCATCCTAAAAGTTGGCAACGTTTATAGCTGTCAAATATTTACTTGTTTCGATTAATTTATTATAATACTGTATGGAAATAAGAAATGTGGCTAACAAACTAACTAGAATATTAATAATGAATTGCAATTATAACACTGAATTTGATGTTGTACCCGTTTTATGTGAAAAAAAGGAGGAAAGTTTCCAAATACTTTTTTTACATCTAAAACTAACATTTCGGTGTTACGATATTAATTATTGCATTTCATAATCAATATTCTAGTTCGCTAGTTAGCCACATTTTTTATTTCCATACAGAAATATTATCAAATTAATCAAAACAGCGAAATATTTGACATATATTTGCGACGTTGCCAACTTTCAGAATAAACCCTCGGTAAGGTAGAACACCCTCAGGCTAGATGGAGCGACGATCTTCGCAGGGTGGCTGGTAGCAGCTGGATGAGAGATGCTGAGAATCGAGCTGAATGTCGTGCAATAGAAGAGGCCTATGTTCAGCAGTGGACTGATATAGGTAGGCTGATGATGATGATGAGGGTGGGAGTTGGGACTGGGGACGCCCTCAGGTAAGATGGAGCGACAATATTGAAAGGGTAGATCGAGTTAAGGCTCCTGCAGACAGACGGGACGCGACGGTGCGAAGTGATTCTGATAGAACAATTTCCATGAAGGTTTCATACGAACGATTCTACTAGAGTCGTGTCGCGGCCTTCAGCGAGAGCCTTTAAATGGCTTTTGAATACCCAACAGTACACTGCTATAGGCTGATGATGTTCAGTCAACCGCACGTCATTGGTAACTCTTCGACCTAGAAGCTCCAGCTCTAGGCTAGAGCTGGCCTGGCGTAGTATGGTGTTTCAATTAGAGAGCCAGCTCAGCTTAGATTGGTTTTTGAGTGCTGATGCGAGTTCGACAGCCCTAGAGCCGCGGGGTTAGGGTAACACACTTGGCTTTCATTTTGACAGTTCAACGACATTCATTGCGTTATTTACGTTGCTGAGCAGACAAATTTTTCGAACATTGTATTTGAATCAATGGATTAGCAATCAATAACCTTCAATTTTGATTGAAGGTGTGTTACGCAAAATAGGGTGCTGGATCATTCATAACACCGATAACACGAAACTATGAAAATGATAAAATAGTAAAGTAGGTACCAACTTAGTAAGATTATGATGATTACGATATCGCGCGTCACAACAGTCTGTTCTACAAGGTTTTTATTGTATGAATAACTTTTATCGTTTCTTATTGGAGGGTGCGGGGGAGTCACAACAGCATCCTGAAAACAATCGTGGATCTTTGACAGTCGTTACGGGTCATCAGAAGCCCGAAAGTCTGATAACCAGTCCTACCAAAAAGGTATTGTATTACCCAGCCATGGGTTGTAGAGGTCAAATAGGCAGTCGCTCCATGTAAACTACCAGTATTTAGCTGCATCTGGGCTAGACTGGAAGCCGATCCCAACGTAGCTGGGAAAAAGTTAGGCAGATCAGATTCAGTCCTATTCTACAGAGGAACAGATTGTAGACGTAAAAAAACTCTTCCATTGTCATGCCATAGCAAATTAAAATTTAGTTAATCTTCTGATACAAGGTTGAATATTTTATTTTCGTGTTCAATATTCATTCTATTTAATTCATTCGGCACGGTCCAGATTAAATTTAGCCACAATAATATTTTATACTCTGATAAGATGTCTGTATTGTAATCGTACATCTAAAATATTGATAACATATTTTATCTAATACAATAAACAAATTTATTGTGTGTTAAACAAATTTATTAGCTTCTGTGCCCTTGTGAACAGTATTGAATTAAATGTTGATTTAAATCTGAGATTATCTCATTTTCATATTGAAATTGTATGGACACATGAAGAACAATAAATTAATCACCAGCTTTTGCTAAGTATGGTGATTATCGATGATTATTGTAATGAAGAATAGGTAATGTTTTTTTTTAATGGTGAGTGTCAGCACCATTTTTTTAAGTTTTGGTGTAATTATGTCTGAGAACTCTGTTACAGATGATAATAAAATGTTATTTACACATTAACAAAGTAAAGTACACAGATAATTATTAATGAGAATAAGATAATATTTAATAAAGAAATTACCAAAACTTGTTATGTATGTAGTACATTTTACTATCTTATCATTATCAAATATTTATTTTAGCAATTCATAGGTATGATGGCCAGGGTCTTAGTATGTCCTCTCATAAATTATGATAAAATTTTGACTAATATGATCAAGGTAGCCTATTATTTGTGTATTTTTGGCCAAATATCTCCCCTTGCTCTGTCTAATCTGGTTGACTGTCTTAACATTCAGATAATGTTACATTCGCTACGTTTAAGGATTCTACATTTCATATTTTAGTACCTAATAACACTTTTAGATTTTTTTGAAATTAATGAAGTGTGATTATTTCTTTATAGAATAAATAGCCCACAACTGTAGTTAACATGTATGAATGATTTTTTATAAAAAACCATCAAAGACTTACGATATTTTAGAAAGCAGTGCAATTAAATATTATTGGAGTTTAAACATAATATGAACTTTCTAAGAAAACACTAATTAAGTAACTCCACATTAGGTACAATACTTTACTTAGTTGGAAAATTAAAATTACTTACTGAAAACACATAGGTAACAATTTTATATGATAAAATACAAAATATTATCGGCATAATAAAGTAAATTATAACTATAAGGCGATGAAAAAAATACATAAAATTTAGTTTACCTCAGATAACAAAGGGGCTCTGTCCAAATGTTCTGACGAGGCGAAGGCTGACTCAAAGTACGGCCCGCGGCTCCTGGACTCGTATCGGGAGCCCCCATCATCCCACATACGAGCTTCAAGCTCATCAGACATTCTGGCGCCGACAATCGCAAAAAAAAACAAGCAAAATCCTTCACTTTAATTTAACACATTTTTTTGTCTCCAATTACACACAAAACTCGCGCCCGTGTCACAGAATATCAAAGGCTGTATAAACTTTAAAATATATTATCATAGAATTATTGTATTTTATTAGCGTACGAGATAATACGGCGATAAATATCGGTGGACTCTATTCGCATACTCTCCGCTGGCGACGGAACTTGCGTTCTGAAACTAGGATCAGCGAGTTAGTTTATCAGTGACGTTTCAAAATTTCTTTTGTTTTTAACTCCATTTCTCTTGGTTGCAAAACTATAATAAATACTCGATTATATAGAATTTATGTGATACTCTTAATTTTTTTGTTAATTGAAGCAAGATGTTAACAAACTGTATTTTTTACTAGTGCTTAATAATATTAGTATCGGGCTTTATGTTTCGGTTTCAGAACAGTCGTAGACAGAGCGGTGACAGCTTGACTGACAGCAATCGATATGAATGCGTTCACGTAATGACGCATTCAAAAAGAATACATTTGAATAAAAAATCTTTCATTTACATATTTTTTATTGTGAACAACTTTTTTACGACTTGCGAAGTTTATTGACTTGTGTACTCATCAATTTTATTTTTTTAAGCACATGCATATTCAATTGCAGACTTCACTGTAACAATTCACGGTCATATATCTACCACAGACCGAAACAAGGGCGGATCCAGCCTTCGAGTCAGGGGGGGGTCACATAGTCGGGGTCCAGTCAGGACAGACCCAATCAGTGGAGGACTAAGTCTGTCGGGTGCCCGAAGTGGCAAAAAAAAAAATGAGGCCCCCCGGTCTTCTCAGTTTATGTAGGTATTATTAGTAAAATTTTGCAAAAAAAAACGAGTATTTCGTGCGTAATTTATAATCCACCTACACCATGGGCATCGCAACCCGTAGGATTTTTTTTGAGGGAGTTGCATTTTCATCTCCTAAACGAAAAGAAGAATGTAGGGGAGCGAGCAACGCGAGGTCGAAATTTTTTGCACCTTGTCTCTGAATTCGTTAGGTTTGTATTGAACAACAAACAGGAAATAGAAACGGAAATAGGAGTTACTTTGTCGACATAAGCAGAAAAGTTTGAGAGTTAGAATATAGAGTTCAAAAGCGAGCGAAGCGAGCTCGAAAATTTTAGCACACCGCCTTGTGTAGGGAAGGTTTTTTTTTGAAAAGTCATACAGAAATAGGTCATGTCTCTTCTCTTCGTCTTTGTTGTCTTTTGTCGACATATGTATGCAGAAAATCCGAGGATGTAGCGAGCGAAGCGAGCTTGAAAATTTTCATCCTCAGCCTCCAACTTTAAACTGCTTCTTAAGCCGACGTTCGCAGGGACGTGTTTTTATCGCGGTGATTTTTTTTCGTACACTGGATTTACAACCCTCGGTATTGAGCCGAGCATTGAGAATCCAACAGCGTGCATTCAGCGCGTATCCCAGCGCGGCAAGAAAACACACTGTTGGATATTCAATTCTCGGCGCTAAGCGGAGCGTCGAAAATCCAAAAAGTACGCGAAAAAAAATCGCCGTAATTTTATCACGGCGATTTTTTTCACACTTCCGTGCGAACATCGGCTTACTGAATATGTTTTGACCATGTTTGGGATATCATTAAAAAGTACCTACTTCTTAAGATCGAAGGGGCCGCCAGGACCGTGGGCCTGGGGCGGTTTGTCTTGATACTATTCTGGGGTATTTAATTTCTACGTCTAGTTGCTAGCTTCAGATAAATCTACATGGGCATTTATGATTATGTTATGACACGTCTGAAGCTTAAGAGCACGGTTTCGTTTGGTAATTTCCTATAGAGAAGAGCCGGCAGAAAACTCCACGGTCCATCAGCATAATTATAATAACAGCACAAGTCTTATTATGAGTGTCGTTCACTCATATGCGGCAAAAACATCCTACGCGGCAACATCATACAAAGTATTAATTTGATAAAATTTATCAATGGGATTAGAAAAAATATCTGTGGTCGACCTAAACACAGCCCAGGGGGGGGTCATGACCCCCATGACCCCCCCCCTGGATCCGCCACTGGACCGAAATCTATCTGTAAATCCTCTTAGACCGTTTTACTAGCCTTGGATTGATTATCATGGTAATGTAATTTAAAGTGAATTAAAACAAACCAACACTTGATTCATTGTTTATTGAAATATCTTCTCCATAAAAATTACAAGATTAAAATTATTAAATTACACAAGATGACAAAATATAACAATATTATTACTATAACAAGCCATTTGAAATAACACTGCGGAAATAAAAAAAATATTTTCATGTATCGCCGCTTTATTTTCTGGAAGCGGTAGTCGCTAAGGAGGTAGATAGGAAGGCAATTATTAAACATTAGCTCGATACATAGTTAAAAATGACAATAGTCAAAATAGCATCTCTATCTACTAACAAATGGGAACTTTTCTACCGCTTTACAAAACACAGCGAAGACCTACCACAAAAAAAAATAAACAAAAATAACAAATAAATTATGTAGTAAAACATTTTGACGTGCGGACGCTTATTTTACCGCGCCCTGGATTTTAAACTTTCGGCGTTGAGCCGAGCGTTGAGAATTCAACGGAGCGCATCCCTAACGCATTAAAAACCGTACTGTAGTAATTTCAACACTCAGCGCTGAAAATCAAGTGCGCGGTAAAAAAAAGTCACGGAAAAAAGCGCTCGTGCGAATGTGGGCTAAAAGAGGCAAGGTTTTAAATGCTATAACTATTTTATGTTCGCAATGTTATTCCTATGGACATCGAGTATCCGGCCGTCTCGAGTCGTCGTTTAGAATCTGTACTGGAAACGGAACTATACATAAGCGTTTGGGTTTCTAAGTATATTAGAGCTATTTTTGAATTTCGACTGTAAAAAAACAAACATGATAATTTTTTGTAGTTTTGGATAAAATTGGGGTCACATATACAAAAAACTCAAAAAAAAAAGACTAACATCACGTCCATATTGGAAGTCAAACTCTGAACAAGATCTTGTTTTTTTTTAGTTGACCAGATCAAGGGTTTTGTTTTGTTCAGTCAATGTCGTTGGCCCGCCTTGTCCTGACTGACAGACAATGTAAGGATCAACGCCTCGAACGAATCTATTGTTTTTATGAGTTGTTTGTTCATTATTTAGAAAAATATTGGCACTTGATGTTGAAACAATAAATTACCTATACAGCGTGTGTCAGAAATGTGTGTGGCTACGGGTGGGTTGAAGGTTTGTATGGAACAGTTCATAATTTTTTCTCGATTACGATTTTGGTCCCATAGAGAAAATTGTTCCACACCCATAAATTTGAGCACATCTTTCCGATACATGCTGTATATTTATTAATATCCACGTAGGTATACTGAATTTGTGAGAGTATTTAATTTATTTAAATGTAAAAAACGGTAGAATATTTCTTAAATAAAAGGAATTATTCTTCTTTTTAAAAGAAGTGATGGTGTTATTTTTTTAAGTAATCCATGTTACAGATAAAAATCTGCCAATCGGTCTTACTAAGGGGTATGTTGTTATCCAGTAACTGGGTTGTAAAGGTCAGATAGGCCGTCACTCCATGTGAAATACCGATATTTAGCTGCATCCGGTTAGACTGGAAGCCGACCCCAAAATAGTTGAGAACATATTAGGCAGATTTTTTGATGTTATAGAGAATAGTGGTTATTTTCTAGGTATGTATAGATAATTGGTTATTTAAATAACCCTTACTATTAATATTTGCATGCTAAAATATGGCGAAACGTAGTGTCATCGCACAAGAATACTAATTTAATAACACCTTTGTGTTAGGTACCGCATTTAAAACAAATAAATGACTTTGACTTTCAAAATTTGTGAACTATGAGTGTACTGACTTATGATAAACCTTATTACAAAATCTGGCACAAGCATTGCTATGGTAGACGGTATAAAATACTGTACCTCAAAAACCCAAACGCCAATGCAACCACGCAATAAAACTGTCAATTCCTTAACCAGGAACAAGGTATGGGACCACAGCGACAAACAATTATGTTTTAAACTATAGAAGCTAACTAAACGCACACTCACGACTTTGTTACCAATACGTTTTGTTCTGTCGCGGTGTGCAGGACGCTGCGATTTGTCGGACCTTTTGACAAGTAGCTTAGAAAAAGAATCAGTATTTTTTTTCCTGAGTATAACATATCATCACGCCTATATACCCCAAAAGACTAATAAGGTGCGAAGGTTTATTTGAGAATGTTACGAAAAACTGTCTTGTCACCGAAACCGAATGAGTATGTAAAGTTTCAACTTGATAGGCCAAGAGGAAGTAGTCCAAAATTAGCTTACAAGATTCGACCTCAAAATACCAATGAGTAGAATTAAACAAAACAAGTATGTTATCCTTGGATGAACTGAGTAAAATGGATAACACGGAAGGTCAGACAAATCGCATGCGTTAGTCGTCAATGGAATGCTAATATATAATTTATATTTGTCAAAGGCGTATACGTCAACCTAATCTAACCTTGAGAATATTGTATGTTCAGAATAAAAATTATACGCTCTTCTTACATTTTATAGTCGTCGGGAAGGATGTTATCATGAATAACCCATGAATACTCAAATGTCAGAAGTGTATGTTGCTGCAATACTCGTATACACATCAAAATAGCAGAGACAATATGACCGCACGTCCTAACCAAAATGCCGGCTGTCGCGTCGCGTTCTAAATTGTCACTTTTTGTTCGGAAAACCGGTAGGCGCCCTCTGTCGCCACGAACAACACGTTCAGGTTCGAAATGAACGCGACAGTTGCGTATTCGTTTGACAGTCGCTTTCGGTTAGGACGCAGGGCAAGACTCATGAATTAAAATTAAGTTCCATTTTCGAATTTGGCCGACCGCACGGATCGAATTATTCCGACAATACAATATTCACGTTAGCTTAGGTTCAAATATTCGCCTAATAAATATAATAGATACATCTTGATTGACACTAAGCAAAAATAGCAACAAGTTTGGTCTAACGAATAGTCTTTGATAATTATTTATTTAGTCAGAAAAACGAATCAATCTTTCAATCAAAGATCAAAAGGACAATCGTAGTCCGGTTGGACGTTAATAAATGATTGATGAAATACCAAGTGAGCTGTACCCTAATATACACGATCAATCAGAATCTAAAACGTTTTGAAACAGATTGCTAATCCATTGCTTCATAAGTTCGAAAAAGCTTGCTCAACAACCTAAATAACGCAATGAATGTTGTTGAACTGTCAAAATGAAACAGATTAGTCAGAATCGTTTACGAAAATATGTGACGTAATTAGATAGCTGTTTGAGATGTGTTTATCAGGATACAAATAGATATACACTATCAATTAATATGAACAATACTATGGATGATATAATTTGGTTTTATAATTTTACCGTGGCGATATTATCGTGAACATCCACGTCTACATAGGTATATCACGGCATAACAAACACAGGGAAGTAAAATGTATGAAAATATATGAAGACGCTTTTAAATTACTATCCACGATAACGTTATAACGTGCACGTCTTTTCATACCTTTTATGGACACGTCCACGATAAAATCTCCACGTTAAAAATGATAAAAGTGCACATTCTAAACCAATGGATTTCAAATGTGGACGATTTAAATAAAAACGCGACAGCCCTAATGACAAGTCCCGAGTTTTAGTATGACAGCTCGGGATAACACATTTAGTATTTAAAAAATCAATTGATGTAGCTGACTACATAAATAATTTCCATAAGACTTGTAAATATGATTCAATATTTGTACAATTGGACATTTGATATCTTTGTCAAAGACTCAAAATGAACTCTATGATAAAGGAATAAAGTACAATTTAAACTGTGGTAAACTTGCATTGATGTGTTCTAATAGAAGAAAAAGTTCGTATGTAAAATGTATTCAGAATGGCGTTTTTATACTAGTGTTGTTTTTAAACTCACTTTATAAATAACTCTACTGGAATTTCTAAGCTTTGTACTATTCAAAGAACGTCACAATACTATATTTGGCCCTTTAATTAACAATAAATAACCTTTCTTTTGGGGTTCAATCAAATCGAGACAATTTTCTTCACGACTTTTCAGAAATAGTTCAATGATTCCGTACGCTTTTACATTCTGCCTCACCAAAAAACAAGACTGAAGAATATAAATTTGGTGAAAACCTTTTAAATTATTCACATTTAGAATCAATGCGAGACTATTAGAAAAGTATCGTTCAGAAAATGCCTTCCCCCGTACTTACCCTATCCATAAATATTTTCATAATAAATATAATTAGACTACAATTTTCTACCATCTTACCCCATTTCACTCCAATATTTTATAAACACACATTATACGAATACGGAAGTCTCTGAAAACATTATTATTTAGTAACATAGTCTCTGTCAAAATTCATATTAGCTTCTGATTGGTTGACCAAAATAACTAACAAAATTCAGTTAACTATATTATTAGCATAATAAATAACTAATATAGAGGATGTATGAAGGACAAGGAGTATATAAGGATCGTAGCAGGTTGCGTTCTGTAGTTTCTGCCTACCCCCCATGGGAAGAGGGCGTGAGTTTATGCAATATAGAGGATAAATACAAAAGCAAAGCTATTTAAAATAAGTCTCTTTATTCCTTAGTAACTGATTTAGTTCGCGTAATTTATTTAGCCTTCTGAACCACAAATCTGATAACAGTGCTTTTAAAGACATTCTCGACGTGAAGCTTGTGATCTGCCTATTCCTCTTCATCTTCAGATGCATTGATTTTGTCTAACACTACTAGTAAATGCTCAGGCCCCTTCGCAAAAGCCTCCTCCAAGCAAATCACGGTAGCCAGCAAGGCTCGTTCCCTGGCGGCTCCCCGACTCACCGCTCGGGGCGGAACAATGACCGACGAAGCTGTCGTAGATGACCCGCAGCCGCTGAGAAAAGAAAATTAAAGCGATGTAGCACTGGGTATTGTACATCGTCTTAATTTCCTTTCAGCAACTCAGTCAGATCCCTCAAAAGCACTCATCAACATTAACAACATCGATAGGAGTCATGGTAATGTCCTCTTTTACATGTTTCAAAGGTACGTCATACAATTTATCTCTGAAAGAAGCCTATTTGTGATCGTATCGTAACATATGGTTAGTGACTAACCTGGTGTGAGAGTTTTTATGCAACTCATGGAGCTTTGACTTAGCTTCACATGGTCGAAAAATATAACATGCGTGCCGGTTTCCTGACGATGTTTCTCTTCACTGTTTTTGAAGCAAGTGATAATTATACAATCCGCACATGAATCCGAAGTCGCGTGGCTAGGGTTCGAATTCGAAACCTAAGACATAGCAGTGCGACGGTCACATCACTTGGCTGTCAATGAGTTGTGGAGGTCAGATTAGCAGTCGCTCCATGTAAAATACTGGTATTCAGCTGCATTCCTTTTAGACTGGAAGCTGACCACAACATAGTTGGGAAAAGGCTAGGCAGACGATGGGTGATCAAAAACGGTTGCCCGACGAACCCGGTTTCCTGTTTTCCTGTCGTTTGAAGTGTATATTAGAAATAGAACAACGAATTGATACCGCTACTTCTGGTTTGTAAAGCCTCGTATCCACTAGGCAACATTTGACGCGCGACATGTTGCTCAACATGTTTCGCAACTTGTTGAATGTTGACGCGGAACATTTGTTTAACAACGTTGTCTGTCCACACATTCTCAGTCGTCGACAACATGTCGCCAGAGGAACTTGTGTTGATTTCAGCGGCAATTTGAGCACTCGTTCGTTACACCACACTACGGACATTGTTGTGCGTCACGTCTCCACTCGACAACAATTGATGCTCAACTAACGATGCACTTTAAACAAACAACAAGCCGCGCGTCATGTTGCGCGGCAGCTGGCGACGTCGCGCGCTGTTGTGCAGCGTTGCCGTACATGTTGAGATTCACGTGTCGCGCGCCAACTGTTGTCTAGATACGAGGCTTTATGCTCAAATACAACGGGATACTTGTACAAAATAGTGCTTGAATTGCAAAGTCCATTCTTAAAATAATTTCGAACTTTGTGTAGTTTTTCCATATCGTTAATATGAGTATTTGGAGATGTGAACTGAGACATTTTTCTTAACAGCTCTGATTGGACATTGAGCTTGTAGTTGGTTCCTCCTAGTTATACTTTTTGCGATTTAATTCGGCCCTTTTCCCTTGACATTCTTGCTGCGTTCAGTTTATTCCAGCGATCAGTTATGGCATCCATCTTACAGCCAATTACTACTCCGACACTTCGTATTCGTAAACAAGTATCTATGACTGACAATAAAGCAAAAGGTTGTTTTTTTTTAAAGTGACATTTCAAGAACGCGTCACGTTTAGGAACATTTCATTACATGAGAAGGAAGAAAGATATAACTTTCTTTGTCTCTCACACAAAATTTCTTTTATTCTTTATTTTTTAAGAAGCTGTCCTCGTAATCTACAGCATACTACAGTTCGCGTCAAATAACTTTGCCGCTCTGAAATTAGGTTGCGCATGCGCGCTGGCATGCGCACTACTGTTTTTTAAGGCAGATTGACTACTGCGCAGTCATTTGTAGCCTACTTCAGAGCGGCAAAGTTATTTGACGCGAACTGTATCTACTAACGTTTGGTCTCTCTGGTTGGTCAACCAATCAAACTCAAGATTTGACAAAACAGAAAACAACACTAGTACAAAACACCATCTAATAGCTACCTATCTCACTCGCTCACCACTCATACGGGAACGTTAGAAGGAGACGGAAGTATGTTAGACGACGACTACGAGCGGCAGGTCTCCGATCATAAGGACGACGGCGGCGGCAGGGCGCGCGCGGCGGCGAGCCCGCCCGCGTCCAGGCGCGGCCAGTCCACGAACTCCTTGCCGTGTCTGGAACAATTATATTTCTATGAAACTAAACACCATCAAGGTCACACAAAACCAAGAGGGTATGTGACTATGTCCACACGATAGAAGTAAAACTTATGACAGGATATAGGCGATTTAGCGCGGAGTATACGCGATTCAGCGTCACCGACCGACTGGAGCCGAGTATACCCCATTCAGAGTCACCGACCCGAGCGTGAAGTTCAGTTTCATTTAGTGTTCAGCGCAAGGTGCGCATAAAAAAGTTTTCAAGTCACGGTTCCCAAGGTTTCGTAACGATTTGTTTATCGTTGGACGAGCGTTCATTTAATTTCGACCACAAAATATTAAGCATGAGCTACATACACACTTTTGGGCGAGTCAATTTAATATGATTTGGATTTATTGTAGTATGGATAAACGATCATAAATCCATAAGCATAATCAGCCTATAATGTTCCCACTGCTGGGACACAGGCCTCCTCTCTGTGTGAGGGAGAGAACCGTATTCCACCACGCGGGTCCAGTGCAGGTTGGTAGATGTCACAATGTCTTCGAATTTTTGGTTCTATGACATGCCATTTTCCTCACGAGATGTTTTCCTACACCGTTTCATAAATGCGAAAGTGTTTTTCTGTTCATTGGTTACTTCTTGCCGTCTTAACCACAGCGCAGCGAGCATGGCCTACTGTGAGATAGCTTGAGTCACACAATTTGGACGATAAAACAGTTTTGTCACAAATGCTAGCATGGCGGCGTGAGATAATCTCTTGACTTGTGACATAACTTCTTGACGTTTATTTGAGATTCAATATGTCTTATATGCTACTATGGGCGCACCAATTTTGTCACAAATGCCACATATGACTGTCGTCCGTACGTCAAAAATGAATTAGTTCACAACAAAATTAAAAAGTTGTAAAACTGTATGAACCTGTACTATGAAAACGTATTATTTTATTCAAATGATCATAGACATTTTAATTTTTTAAATTTTCTGTGTCACACTATGAAGTTAGCAACAAGAAAGGCATGTCGTGCCTCAGGTTTTTTCACATGGTTGACCCGTGCTAGCATTTAAGACAAATTGTAAGACATGATATAATTTATCATGTCTTGTCACAAACGTCTTGAGTATGCCTGTTCTAGCCCCGCTGTTCTGATTATACAGGCTCAAGTGTGAAGTGAAGAATTAAGTTGGATACAGTCGACCAGGGTTACTTTGAATCACGGGGTGACTTTGATCGAAACTTCCATTCATATAAAATCGCGAATTGCGTTAAACGAAACGCAATTTGGTAGTTTTTTTTTTTCAATGTTAGCAACACTGAAGAACTGTTAAATCCTTTTTTGAGGACGCGCTGGGAATTCATCAACGGTTTTTAATTGAAAAAGTTAAATGTATTGTTCTTTTAAATAACTGTGCTGCAAAATTTTTATTGGGGCTACTTTGTAATCACGTAATAAAACCGGGGGTATCAAAGTAACCCCCATTCTACGTATAACTTTATCAGCCAGTTTTTATTTTTTTTCTCAATTTCAAGACATATTTTTTCACTTATGATTACAATAATCGATATCAATAAAAAAACCGATAATTAGACATTTTTTGTATTTTTTTACACCCACAAATTTAAAAGATATGGACTTTGAAAGTTCAAAATTGATCAAAGTAACCCTGGTCGACGGTACTTTTTCTACCGAAAAATAGCTTAGTTTACCAGGTACCCGGGCAAAGCTGCGGGCGGAAGTTAGTGATATATTATTTACCTGAATATAAAGGTGAGTGTCGCAGTGACGGCGGCGCCCCAGAACATAAGGTACAGCAGTACTTCGCTCGTGTAGCGCTGCGGCAGAGTTGCGCTTGCGCAGAACATTGACATCGCTACCAGCAGGACTGATGGGAACTGGGGAACACAATAAATCGTTAAAAGTCGACGTATTGGTCTTTTTTTAACTGGTTTGTCAATAATCAGTTTCCCAAACGGTTACCTTTTAATTTGATTAAAGACAGACATAATCTAGGTATCTATACCTAAACACGATAAAACAGAAAGAAATGATTTTATGATATTTTTCTTGGGGTTAGCGACCGCTAGTAGTATACAGGGTGTTTGGGTAAACACCGTTATCCTTCAAACTAGTGGTTTGGTTTCGTTTATAGAACATAAATTCAATGGAAAATCACAACTTTTTTTTTTAAAGATGTACATTTAGAATCGTCACGCAATTCCTAAGGTAGGTATTTTTGCCTGTCTTAAGCCAGGAAAAGGTTGTATTGTATTTATTCATGTGTTGTGTAGGTAGGTAGGACGGGCGGCGATCGATAACGTCACTCGGGCGGGCGCATATCCATGAATTTGCGGACGGTGTCGGACAATAACCTTTTTAATATTTGTTAAAGAAAATAACGTAATTTTTTTTTACTCGGTTTTTTATGTTTATATTTAAGCCAACTACCCATAGTTTGAGTGACAACGGTGTTTACCCTTCCATCCTGTAGTTCCTCGAGTTGAAATTTTTTTTACTCTTAATTTTTTTATAAATGTAAACCATACTTATGACGTCTGTAAAGTTTACATTTTAAAAACGGTTTTTAAACTGACATTTCAAGTAATGACACTACTAACGTTCGTAAAACAAAAAAAAAAAAATCAAATAAGTAATTTATTTTTTCATGTTTAGATATTGATAGAACCTAACCTTGTTTCCAGTTGATGTTATTTCCACTAAAACAAACATCAACTTTATACCAGTGTAAATAAAGTTGATTTTAGACTGACTAGTAATTGAAAAAGTCCTAAAAAATATGAAGTTGTAGCGCAAACTACACCTTATGTGTAGGCATTACGGTTAACATAACAAAATCAGTCTATTAATGTTCCCACTGCTGGGACACAGGCCTCCTCTGTGTGAGAGGGAGTGGGCTGTAATCTACCACGCGGGCCCAGTGCGGGTTGGTAGATGTCACATGTCTTCGAATTTTTGGTTCTAAGGCATTACGGTTGTTTTTCCTAAAACTCGTCTTTGTTGACATGTTTTGCAAATAACTTTCGAACGCAGATTAGGTAGTCATAGTAAAGATGGCGTATTTAACTTACTGTAATGTATTTCCAGTCTCTGTCCCGGCGGAGCGGACACGGCAGCGTGTTCCCCTCGCCGTCAGTGATCACGTATTTACCCAGGAACAGGTCGATTGAGTCCTGGACATGAACATTATCAATTGTACATAGATTGAGAACTTTGGCTGGCAAATAAAAAACATGAGGGGCAGTCTTTGGAGACTGCCGATGGAAGTGAAAACGAAGTAACGCCATCTAACGAAAATGTCAGGAATTTATGTGGCTTGCTGTCACAAGAACGAAAGCTGTAGCTCCATTAAAGCAATTAAAAAAAAATAAAACAGAGTGCGCTGTCAACAAATTCTACTCTCCCTCCGTCTTACGAATTTTCGATCAGGTCAGGTGTCCTGACACCTGACACGAGTTTAACATTTTTTACCCATCCCAAAAAAAGAGCACAACGCCGCTCAAGAAGCTTTCACTTCAATAATAGGTCACTCACTCCCGGTCTCGGTATTCTTACAGGATTACTAAACTCACTGCCCCTTTCCCCTATATCTTCCAATCCTCACGACCTGTCCCCTCTTACCCCAGGGTACTTCCTGATTGGAAGAACGATGACGTCACTGCCAGCACCAGACCTAATGGAAGTCAACCCAAGCCGCCTGCATCGCGAGGATTGAGCAAGCCCGACAATATTTCTGGGCAAGATGGATCCGGGAGTACGACTGCGAGCTACAACAGCGCACCAAGTGACAGAAGCGCCAAGATCTGTTCAGCTAGTAAAGTAATTAAGGAAGAGATGTCCCCACCATTTAAGTGGCCCTTGGGACGAATAGAAGCCGTATATCCAGGGTCTTATGGAGCATGCAGACTTGCTGATATCAAAACCACAAGAGGCACACTACGTAGAGCTGTGAATCGTATATGTCCACTCATGGAAGCTTGAAATGGAGATTCAAGGCGCTGGAAGATGTTCAAGCCAACTCCCTATGCGCACGCACACACACATAAACCGCCGCCGGTTTATTAAAACAGCTAAATTAGTTTAATTTTGTACAGTCCTGCATGGATAGGTACTTTCGATGAAGTTTAGATTTACAGAGCAACGTTTGGTTGAGTGGTGTGTGGCTACACCTACTCGAAGACTGGCTCCAGCCCCGCGCGGTGAGCTGCGTGCGATGGTAGGCTATTAGTCTAATAGTTTTTTAATCTTTATAAGAAACAGGATCCATGGCATCAAAAAAAGTTTTTGTGAAATCAGCCCATTTTCTTGCTGACTGTAATTTTTTTTCAAAATCTGTGAATGTCCGATCATAATGTCTCAAAAAGTTGAGGACCATCTCCTAAGACCGTTTTCCTGTACAAACAACGGTTAAGGTAGTTGCCCTTACTACCCCATCTCAAAAATTCACCCTTTATACATATTACAAACTTCGCTTGCACAGTCTAAGGGCTCCCACACAAAACTGCGAATTCGCAGCGCATCACAAAAATCTGCGAGCTCCTAAAAACAAAGCTCCTCTAAAAACCTGCGATGCGGCGTCGCATCGCAGTTTTGTGTGAGAGCCCTTAGTCAAGTCTTGTTCCGGTCAGTGGGTCGCCTCACTTCTCGCGTCGATAAGAAATAACTTTCCTAACGAACCTGTCTGAATCCGTCACTGAAGTTATTCTTGTAGTATCTGGTGAGCGAGTTAATGCCGTCTCGCATCAGTCCGAAGTGTGTCCTCTTGCCCGTGCGCGTGAAGTCCGTCTTCAGGGCGCCGGTGCCCGAGTACTGCGTGGAGATCGTGTCCGCGTGGTCGGCCCATACCTGGGGCAACAACAGGGTTATAATCACTGATCGGATTAGGTAGACCAATAACCTCAAACGTACATTTATGTTAATATGGACATGCCCCCGGCATCCTAGGATTTTCAATTTCTCGACAACTTTAATAAGAAGTTAAAGCTTAACTTAACCTAATCTTATCTATGAAAAAAAAAACCGACTTAACTAACGTACCTACCCAACCTGTTTCGCGTAACGTACATATATAAACTCACGCCATCTTCCCATGGAGGCAGGCAGAAACTACAAAACGCTACCTGCTACTATCCAAAAGCTGGGTGAGTACCCAGCTTTTGGCACGTTACGTGCTACACTGCTAAGTGAGTACTTAGCAGTTTAGCACGTAACGTATCAGATACGGTATCAAGTGAGTACTTAGGCACGAGCCCGCTGCGAGCCGCTCGCGCGTGGAGCGCTGTAAGCTCGCAGTGACCCGCCGAGTGGCGGTTTCACTGCGAACACAAAGGCGGCTCGCAGTGTGCTCGTGGACGGCGTCACGACCGCTTGTGTAGTGAGTACGTACGCGCGTTCAAACGAACTTACGTATTCAATTGCGTGACGTCGTTGCGAGCACTACGGATCCGGCACCTCGTAGCTAGATACGCGGAGGACCGTGGACGAGCCGTACCCACTTGCAGGTTGATACCGTATCTGATACGTTACGTGCTACACTGCTAAGTGAGTACCCAGCTTATCGAGAACACGCGAAGAGAATGGGTTCGCGCGCGTTCCGCAATACAGACACACACAACCCGTCCACACTGACGCTCCGTGCACACTGCGCGCCCCTTTGTGTTCGGCGAAAAAACCGACATTTCGGAACGCGGCGCGCACGAGTTGAAATGCTCTGTTCGTGCGCGTAAGCCGTCCACACTATGGGAATTCTGTTACATTGCATGATACATTGCGACAATAATGGCGGATCGCGGTGCGCACGAGTTGAAATGCTCTGTTCGTGCGCGTAAGCCGTCCACACTATGGGAATTCTGTTACATTGCATGATACATTGCGACAATGTGGACGGCAAATTCTTTCATTGCATGTTACATTTCATGATACGTTTCACCAGTCTGTACGCGGCTTTACATACTCCTTTTGATTTTTTACGTTTACGTTCATACATCTGGTCATACACGCTCGCCGGTTGCGAGTACTACGCACCTGTCCTTTCTGAAGAACATCACCAATAAGGTCAGTATATGTCCTCCTAGGGTGCAAATTAAATTAGCTAGCTATGTAAACATGATAAAACAAAACATACCTAATTAATAATTTGATGGGTTTTTTTGTGTGGTCATCGACAGCACTTAGAGTAAGTACTTAAAATTTTAGTTTAAAACATTAGTTTTATTTTGTGTAAACTTCACAGACGCGATGGGTACCAATATCTTAAAACGATAAAACAAAATATAACAGATTTTCTCAACTCATACTGTAAGTAACAAAACTACCAGCGGTCGTTGACCCAAAAACAAAAACATAAATAATTTTTTATTTTATCATGTTTAGATAAATATAATGTATACGTCTGCGGAGTTTCGCTAGCTAATTGAATTTTTTATATATAGTTTAGAGGACAGAATAAAAATGTGAAGTGCCACTCAGATATCGCGTTCATTTCCCGGGCAAGTGCAAACCTCGTTCACATACTTACATTATTAAACATCTTATCCAGATACGGATGCTTCTCTTCATCGCTGCTGGTGATAGCTAACAGCCTGAGCGCCGCGTTGAGCTGCAGCCGCGCGAACAGACTCTGTACCACATTGGTCCTGTCCAGGCAATCTACGCAGTTGGTTCGGAACACTCCATTCTGGCGCAGCAGGACTGTGCCGCCTCGGGAGAGGAAGTAGCCGAATTCTGTCTGTTGGAGAGGAATTAATATTAGTACTGTATCAAGAACTATGAAAGATTTAAAGGCTAAATTAGGTCGACAAACCCAGCTACAGTACGACACAACTTAGATGTAGCATCGGCAAAATTCGTAAAACCGATCACTATCCGTACTGATTGCGCCTTCGAAATCATCAATCTAATTACTGCTTCTGGTGAAAATGATCTTTCGAAAACACAATAACTTGTAAAGTCATATAGCCATTCTTACTTTAATACATTCGTAAAATTGAAATGAATGAACGAAAATTTTCAAATCTATGCTAAATCTAAGTTGTGTCGTACTGTACTTGTATGCACCAGGCAATGCTTATGCTAAAATCATGCATACATTAAATAAATGTAATCGAATTTTATCCTAACAATAACAACTATAATTTTATCCTACTTTTAATGTGTAATGTTTTTATGTATGTATGTATGTATGTAGTTGAAGTAGTAGTAATGTACTTGTATGTAGTAATGTAGTTCGGCAGTGTTCGTACCTGTTCGTGCGCTATCCTGTCTATGAGCACATTTAACCGGTAGTATCTCATAGAGCGGCACTCCGCGTGGAAGTCGAAGGGCTCGTACCGGACGCCCGGGAGCGCGGCCGCGGCGACGGCGGCGCGGAAGCCCCGCTCTAGGGCTTCTTCTTTGCCGTGCTGGTCGATCTGGGCACAGATAATATAATACTACGTACAGATACCCAATCCCATACAAAGAAATGAGACCTCCCTAGTCGGGCTATTGACTGGCTAAATGTACTACAGTTATGACAAATTAAGTAAAACGCCATCTATTGCAAAGAGCCCTAAACAAAAAGGTTTTATCTTTTTTTGTTGAAAATACGAGATTTATGAGTTACAATAGATAAATCAGCATTAAACAAGGAAGTTTTGATTTTTACTAATCTTACTTCAGCCAAAATCTTCCGTTTATCGCTTTTTAGTGACTATTAATTTCATAATTGTTACATATGCTGCCATCTATGATCTTTTTTCAAGACTAATTATAATTTGTTCGAATTGGTACCCCATGATCTGGGGAAGGAAAAGTTGTTAAATATCTGTTTTTTGTTTTGTTGACAAGCCCTAGGAACATAATGTAGGTACTCCAAGCATATTTAATTTAACTTACCAAGAAAGTACAATTATGGCCTGCGCAGACGACGGATTTTTGTCCGCAGACTTTTTATTGAGAAGGGCGTAACGAGTCCGCGGATCGCGCTCAATCGATCTCGCGTAAGCATCAGAGGAGTCTGGATCAGGCAGTCAGTTCCATTCAGACCGCGAGATCGGCTGAGCGTGCCCCGCGGACTCGTTACGCCCTTCTCAATAAAAAGTTCGCGGACAAAAAAACAGCTGTTCCCTACATTTTGACGAGATATGCGAATTCAGTCCCATAGTGAAAGTTGTTCATAATGATGAGTACGATGACCCCTTGAGAGGTTTAGTATAAACAAAAAATAACATTGTATATTTGTGATAATATAGCATTCTACGGGTGAAATATTTTTTAAATCGGTCCAGGAGTTTTTGAGTGTATTCATTACAAACTGAAAAAATTTAACCTTATAACTATCGTGGTTGGAGAAGGAGAGTAAATGAAATTCGTGTGTACAAGAGAAAGTCTATTCAGATGACCATGAATGTTAAGCACAATGACGTTTGTTATATTACGCTGAGGAAATTGTTGCGCCACTTCTTCTTCCCAGCTAAAGCACTAGGAAGTGGTGAAGGGCGGGCGTTTTTGGGGGACTGTCTTATGTAATTTTGACGTTCGAAAAGTGCTGATTCTCAGCATAGTTTGAATTAGTTACACGGTTATTGTCACGGCGCGGCGCTGGGAAATGTCTGGCCGCTAAACTATATGTGCGGGGAACATTGCATTTTGCACCGCTAGCAATACTGCTACCTGTAGTTCCTACACAAACAAAGATACAAATCGTTTCTCTTTATAATATTAGTGTAGATTTGTGACTTTATGATATAAACTACGGCTGGGTCAATAAAAACGCACATCTGAACCCAACCAACTCTCCTCATCTCCAAACATCCTTTCTTTGGTATTGTTCGTCGAGTTGAGCTCCTTAAGTTCTGAGTTGAGCTCCACGATTACTGACAAATGCTTGCACTGACTGGACAGGTCCACTCAAACCTGTGTGGTTCTTTCCTCAAAACACCATTTCAGACATTAATCTACATGGTTCTCATATGGCTTGACCAAGATTATGTCTGGACTTTAAAAGAGACTGCAACCTCTGAGTTTGTTTCGGCCTTTCTTCTCAGAGTAGTCAGTTAGGAAACGCCGACCTCACCTAGCTTATTTTTAATATGACGTGTAAAAGTGATTCCCATATCCTATTTACAGAATAAACAATTTAATTTCATTTCATCTCAACTCACCAGATTGACAAGCACCTGGTTCCCGTATTTCTGCTGCTGGTCCCTCAAATGCTTGGTGTATGCAGCCACGTGGTCTTCATGCGACAGCTCCATCGCCGGCTTGTATTTGATATTAGGGTACTGGCTCCAGAACAGTGGGATAGAACCCCTGGTCTGGACGAAGGAAGACTTTTCACCACCTCGCTCTATTATCTGTTCTGTTTCTACGAAGTTTGCGACGTTACCCTGTGGAAGAGTTCGTATGGTGAAATCGACGTTTGTGGCGGCCGTGGTCATAAAACGTGGGAGCGAGACGGTACTGTCTGTCTTGCTCGCACGTTTTTTGATCGTGATTGCCGCAAGTCTTTACGCTAGGGGGTTGTATATTTTTATTAAATTGATATTGTGTCTGATACAGAGAACAAACTCATTACCTCTATTTGTGGGCCCGCAGTTAATACAAGATAGGCAATCTTTTGCTTAGGTATTTGCCTCTTATTGCAGCAAGGGGCTACATATTTTTAAACTCACCTGAGCATCGACCCCCCTCATAAAGAAGCGAGTGCCGGCTCTGTCGACGCAGCGCCGCGACACCAGCGACCACGTCAGCTGGTTACCGTTCACTGTGACGTTGTTTATAGATACGACTGGGTAAGAGTTAAGAAAACGGTGAAAAGAGATATAGACATTTCCATTGGACAGATAACGATAATAAAAGAAGACAAAATAAAACTTGCTGAAGCAACCGATTATATTTGTCGAATTTCGGTAATATTACCCCTACATTTAGTATAATATTGTACACAAAGAAAAAAAAAATCAAATTAAAAAAAAATCAAAAGTCATTTATTCAAACTAGGCTGAGAATCAGCACTTTTCGAACGTCAAAATTACATAAGACAGTCCCCCAAAAACGCCCGCCCTTCATCACTTCCTAGTGCTTTTGCTGGAAAGACGAAGTGGCGCAACAAACTCCCCAGCAGCACAGCTGTCTGTTCAGTTAGAAAAAAAAACTTGATTCTACACAATAGTATGCATAATAAAAAAACATTAAATAAAATATATTTGCCATAATGACAGCTAGCACACGCCAATATACCAACAAAAAAAAAATATCGAAATCTAAACTCAAGCGAAAATAAAAACTAAAAACGTAAACAGAATGAAAACATTAATTTTATTCGTCATGCAATCAAGCAACTGTGTCAGTAATACAGACTAAAGCTGTACTATAGCTGTCATTTATTTTTTTAGTTTTAAAACACCTTCATAGACAGAAGTCATAAAACCACTGTATTTACAATAGTGTACAATTACGCCATAAAAATAAGTTTGAGAATAGAGTTTGCATACACCATTGTACAGAAACAAGTATCAAGTGATACTGTAATAACACTTAGAGCTGTAATAAATAAGTGATCACATGCAAAATACAGCCTGCATACAGCTTTAACGATGAAACCAGATTAAAGTGTCACAAAATACTTAAAGTTGTATAGTAGAGTTTTAATATTCTGTTTAAAAGCACCCCAAGCTTACGCAGATCCCTGAATAAAGATTTAATACAGTTTGAGCTGTATCATCATCAGCCTATTAATGTTCCCACTGCTGGGACACAGGCCTCCTCTCTGTGAGAGGGAGTGGGCTGTAATCTACCACGCGGGCCCAGTGCGGGTTGGTAGATGTCACATGTCTTCGAATTTTTTGGTTCTAAGACATGCCGGTTTCCTCACGATGTTTTCCTTCACCGTTTTGAGAGCGGTGGTGATGAAATTATTTACACAAAGTAAAGCGCCTGCTTGGGTTCGAACCCACGACCTACAACTCGTAAGTCGGGGCTGTTACCACTGGGCCAGTGGTAACAGCCCCGAGCTGTATAATGGTTTGAGCTGTATAATGACTCATAAATCACTCTTACAAAGACAAAATTATTTTATGACACTCTTGTACGTCTCTAAAAGAACTCTAAGTTCTAAATAGGCTGGTATATTGATGTTGAAAACACTTGCGTGCTTCTTGAGTCGCCGTCCCCAGAACGTGCCCGTACACACGCCAGATGGGCACAGTGGGGCTATAGCGGACCTAACAATCGTAACTAATATTATAAATGCGAAAGTGAATTTGTTTATTACGCTTTCACGCTAAAACGGCCGTACGGATTTGGACGAAATTTGGCACACGGGTAGACCATGACCTGGAATAGGACATATGATACTTTTTATCCCGGTAGTACGTTCTCGTGGGATAATTCCCAACATGCACGCGGGCGAAGCCGCTGGCAAAAGCTAGTTTTAAAATGGTATTTGTTCATTTGAGCAGTGGTGGCCCAGTGGTAACGGCCCCGACTTACGAGTTGTAGGTTGTGGGTTCGAACCCAAGCAGGCGCTTTACTTTGTGTAAATAATTTCATCACCACTGCTCTCAAAACGGTGAAGGTAAACATCGTGAGGAAACCGGCATGTCCTAGAACCAAAAAATTCGAAGACATGTGACATCTACCAACCCGCACTGGGCCCGCGTGGTAGATTACAGCCCACTCCCTCTCACAGAGAGGAGGCCTGTGTCCCAGCAGTGGGAACATTAATAGGCTGATGATGATGATGATGATGATGATGATTTGTTAATTTAAAAAGGATACATCCTTGTATGAGTGGCAGCGTGAACCGTGAGTACTGGTGATGGGAGAAGTCTCTCAGTAGGAACCCATTCCACAGGAACCGAGGGTCGGCTCGGTTTGTGATGGACATCTGAAAACAAACGACATTAATGACATGTAACATACTTCCTCTCGCTTTCCTGAAATCAAAATCGAAATAATCAAATTTGTGGGAGTGATTTCGTGAAAAGGGACGGAAGTTTGACACAGGAAGCCGGGGAAGCGACGTAGCGCGAGCTGGCCTACAGAAATGACCTTGACGAGGCCCCGCCCCTTAAATGTTGCTTATTACCAAGTCAGATGTTACACATCATATGCGCCTACGACTACTGTAAGGACTCGTGTACACGGCACCGCCTCTGCGTCGCCGCCGCTGCTCCGTCGCCGCGCCGTGTCACTTATAAAGTGCGTGCATTTTTGCAATTGGCCGGCGATGGAATATAAAAAAACGGCGGCGGCGCGGCGGTGGCGCGGCGGCGGCGCGGCAACATTGCATATACACAGCTTAGAGGCGTGGTGCCGGCGCGGTGACGGTGCGGCGGCGTCGTATCGCCGAGCACTAAAACTCGCTCGTTTTTTATTATTATCGTAATAACTGTATTGGAGAAGGCCTCGTGGCTTAGTAAAAACCGCACGGGTTTATCGATCAATTGCCGAAGTTGTTTTGTGGAAGGGAAACGTCTATTACATGCCGGTCCTCAGACGCCCAAAAGTCTGATGACCTGCTTTACCAAGGGGTTGTGGAGGTCAGATAGGAAGTCGCTTCATGTTAATTGCTGGTATGCTGGTGCATCCGGTTAAGACTGGACGCCGAACACAACATAGTTGAGAAAAGGCTAGGCAGATGTTGTGACGTCTTACCTTATGGAAGTCGGGCGTGACCGAGTGCAGCCTCTGCAGGCAGTGCGTCAGGTCGTAGCTATACGAGAAGTAGATGCCGGGCGTGTCGAGCGCGAGGCGCACCATGCGCTCGTATGTGTTGTTGTCGTCTATCTGTTGGCAAAATATAAATTAGGTTAAAACTCAAAGCGGGTGCGTGACGGGCGCGCGTCGGGACGGGAGTACGACGGGCTTGTATATATTGTAATTCCTTGTATTATATGGATGTCAGCACACGAAAATCGTGCGCGGGTCGGGCGCGGAGCGGGTCGGGAGCGGGAGCCCTGCACGCTTTTCGTGTGCTGACATCACATGACATGACATCGATATATACATGTCCGCCGTACTCCCGTCCCGACCCGCGCCCGACACCTACTCGCTTTGTGTATGTTGAGCTTGATTGATAATTACAGAAAAGCAGAGTAAAAAAATACAGTTTCCTCCACTCTAGTAATTTCCGATGTATAGTCACAGATAAATACAGATGCTTCACTCCGCAAAATCATTTAAATAAAAAGCGACTTTTGCTACAACACAATAAAGTGAGATTCAGGTTGCACAGCACTAACCTACCCACAGTTACATTCATCTAGAAGTTGCCTCTCTTTCTATCGCGTAACTCTTATATCTTCTGACAACGTTACGCTCACTGAATTGGCCCGACAAGACGAACCTGCGTACTTGTAGCTTCATAACTAAAATGCGGAGTGCGACTTCTGTACAGTCGCGTCAAATAACTTTGCCGCTCTGAAGTAGACTACAAATGACTGCGCAGTAGTCAATTTGCCATAAAAAACAGTAGCGCGCATTGCCAGCACGCATGCGCAACCTAACTTCAGAGCGGCAAAGTTATTTGACGCGAACTGTACTACCCGTTACTTCAAAAAAGTATTGTTAGTTAAATGAACTTGATTAATTAGGTAATAATTAAAAATAGGCCGTCTATGACTTTGGCCGACTAGCCGACTAGTCGGCCAAGCCGATTATTGCTTTCGGTTGAGTTCGGGTGACATCGGCAATATTTGTCACTACGCTTCCGGCCCGTAGCGCCCGTCGCTTACTTGTAGCTTCATTCCTAAAATGCGGAGTGCCTTTCTGTACTATTCTATGGCATAGTGCGAGAGTCGAACTCGTGACATGTTATGCAGCAACCAGCCGCTGTCAATGCCCAAACCGTGACGACAACAATTTAAAGATGTTCGTAATTTTTTTTTTGGTTGATCTAGTAGAAGCAAGTTAGTTATTAATCCAGGCCCTTAGATTTGCAGCTAAGTTTATCACAAACAACCTATATGTAACACCTACCTGTTTGTTGGTGAGATGTGTGTTGGAGCGCGCGTACGGGATGATGTCGGCGCCCGCCAACTGGTATATATCGTGGCCATTCAGTTTACCCATCTGTGGGCAAGGTATAGATAGGTACATCAGATATTTTAGTCAGAGGTTTTATTCAGTAGGCAACATAAACACTTTGAGCAAGATGGCAGTTAAATGATAAAAATTTCTATTAGGTTTATAAAAACACTTTTACATAACAATATTATTTTTTTAAACAAGATGAGGTTGGTGTTTCCTAGTTGCAACCTGAGAAGAAAATCAATCTTGGTCAGATCATATGAAGACCATGTAGATGTGTCTAAAATGGTTGTTCGAGGAAAGTACAACACAGCTTTGAGTGGACCTGTCTAATTGCTTAATAATTCATCATAGATATGGCATTTTTGGAACTAGAGAGTACTTGATCATGGTTAATTTAATTTCTTTATCATCACCATAATATTAGATCAGATAAGTAGTGTTCAAAAATACATAATATACTGCCAAATCTACATTTTTCCCTTTTTATCCTTCAAATCAAGGAAAATTATTCTAAAATTAAAGACAAATACTCACCAAAATTCTGTATTTGGCCACAACTAAATATAATCCAGATAAAAGTTTGATGGAGCCCAGGAAGCCACATACTGGTCGATATGCACTCGCTGGTATGGGGATTTTGACTTGGCTAAATTCTGAAAAAGAGAAAAAAAAAATTCTACATTTATTTTGTTGTATACTTTGTATGTTTTTGGTATAACTAGGTACGGTTAAACCGCGCTTCAGTAAGCTTCGCGTTTCCGAATAAGCACGAACGTCATGCCAGGGAGTAATCCTCCACAGAGGCAAAGCTTCTACGTTTCGTTCTGCTGCGCTTTGTAGTAGTGTATCTATCATTGCGCATTTGTATGTAGTTTTCTCTGTCTGATTACCTACTCCAGTTGGATATCTTCATCTAGAGGTATAGCGTTGTTAATCTATAATTTTGTAATCATGGTAATACAAAATAGATAATTACTACCCTGGTTGTAACAGCTCTATATTGAAGAAAGAAAGAAAAATATTTTATATTAGATCTCATCATTGTTCTCAGATTCTGTTCTCAGATTGATCTTTTCGCATTCGCAGTGTACAGACGTGCTCGTTAGCACTATTTACTAATTACCTACTTTAATAATATTGACCTCCTTTTGTGCATTACTAACGTGATGCAACTGTAATTTTGCTCAGTGTGTAGTTTCAGTGAATAATGGTCACGAAATAGTTAACTCGTAAAATACAAAATGGATAACAGCCCCTTGAACCCAAGGGGGCCAGTACACCCCTCCACCTCGCCGTCGAAGACGACAACTCAAAATCCAGCCCTCGAGTCGGCCACGGCTGATATTGTTTCAACGCCCGAGATTCAAAAATGGATGTCAGCCATCGAACAGCACTTAAATGAAATTTGCGCTATTGCCGCAGATGGCAAACTTAACTCGGAGCAGAAAATGAAAATATCAACCCTATGCCGTAAAGTAGGATCTGGAACCTCACAAATGGCAGTCCTATATCAGTCGCTCAAGCAGAAAGCCATTCACGCGTATAACGTGGTTGATGCCCTTCAAGAAAAGCGAAACCTGACGGAACATATTTCGGAGCTCAAGCAGGCGATTAAGGACTCAGGTTCGGGAAATGTTTCGTTTGCCGATATGGTGAAGAAGGGAGCTAATGATTTCATTAGACCGAACAATTTAAGCTCTGTAGCTATTTATCCCAACGATAAATTAAAGTCTAGTGACGAAACAAAAGACCTCGTGAAAAAAAATCATTCGCCCTGATCAAATGCAGCTGCATGTGCGTGGTGTCCGCAAGACCAAAAATGGCGGCGTTATTATTAGTACAGAAACGAAACACGACGCTGATAAACTCAAGCACGCAGTCCAGCTCTCTACATCCGGACTTACCGCCGACGAACCCAACAAGCGCAAACCTCGGATCGTGATTATAGGTGTGCCGACTACTTTGGCTGAAACTGAAGTCTTCAGCTGCATTTACGAACAGAACGTAGCAGACAAGTTTCCAGCAATGCCTATGGAATCCTTTTTGAGCATGGTTAAATTAAGCCACAAATCTGGGAAGAAAGATGCGTCGACCTGTAACTACGTCGTTGAAGTTACAGGGAATATACGTAAAGCCCTATTATCCCAAACAAGGGTTTTTATCAATTGGACATCCTGCCCAATCAGGGACTTCACCCTAGTTACCAGATGCTATAAATGCCAACAATATGGTCATGCAGCAAAAACATGCAGAGAGCTAAAATCTACGTGCGGTCACTGCGGAGAGGAAGGACACTCGATGTCAGAGTGCGCAAAGAAAGCTGACACACCGAAATGTGCAACTTGCTCACGCTTTAAAAAGCCCAATAACCACAAAACAGGAGACGCAGATTGCCCTGCTAGGAGAATAGCGGAGTACAGGTACATCAATTCTATCAACTACGAGGGCGCCTAGAGTGTCATACTCAAGGCTAGACTTGCCTGTTGCTGACTCAACAAAACACTGCACTGACCTACAAATCATCGTTTTTCTTGATGTCTAAGCAGATTGATTGCCCGCAGTAAAATCGAATATACACGTAGCCTCGAACGTTATTTAATTTTGTGTAACATTGACTGCGCAATTACAAATTCTGCTGACGCAAAATCATATTTTATCTTGTGTTTTAATTAGGTTATAAAGTGCAAGAAACTATTTTACGCAAACTAATTAAGAAATTACGTATTTAACACTTTTTGTTATTTTTATTTTTGAGGTATTTAGTATTTAAGTAAACTATGTATAAGGTAATGAATTAAGTATTTTAATTTTGTCATTATTTCAAGACTTCTAATGTTAAATATTGTTAAAAATTGCCTACAATTACCATAAATTGAGAGCTCATGCCGCCTGTGATACAGGTTTATATAACCTAGTACAGGCATCTAACATTATAATACCTTTGTAAATTATTTCTAAGATTTTATGTTAATATTTTGCCAATTTTAATGCTGAATAAAATATTTATTATTTATTTATTATTATTGTGCATTAGTATTCCTGTTTCTTTTTCTTAATTCATTTTATAGCCCGATTTATTAAATAAACGAATAATTTGACATACCTTTTACAACAGTCTCCCCAGTATTGCGGTCTATGATCAGTATCTCCGTGGGGTTTATTGTGGGCTCGAAATAAAACTTATCTGAAGTTGTGTATCTGAAAGTTAATTAAATATTGAATAGAGATAAGATGAGGGAATGATTACATCGGTTGTGTGAAGAATAGCTTACTGTGGGCTGATAACAAAATTGATATTAGAGTTATGATGTTTGCGTTTTAGGGTCAACTTATAACAAACAAGAAAATAAATAAGGCTATGAATTCAACTGCGAGATTGTTGGTGCCAAATAAAATTTTAATCTATATTATTTTTCGACTGGTACTGGATTGGCAAAAAAAGAGAGGTTGATGCCCAGCAATGGACATTCGGGCTGTGAATGTTGATGATGATGATATTACAACCAAACTTAACATCATGGAAATATTACTTATTTAATCATATTAAATCGAAATAATTACTAAATGAGACTGCTGGTGTATCAAAATGGTTTCAGTCTTAGTAGGTACCATATCAATTTGTCCTTGACAATTTCTAGTCAAATCAAAGTGCTTTATTTGTAAACAGAGGTGCATGGTGCAAAGGTTGGTGTAAAATGAAACGCAAGACCAACTAGACTTGTCGCTCAGGTCTTCAGAAACTGTCTAACTTGGAACATGTTTTTTTTTACATGTCTATGGAAAGACTGTAATTATGGCACTCATTAACAAAATTATGTGTGCAGTCATCAAATTAATGCACGTGACGTAAATCGTAATAATTAGAATCAGCTCGGTTAGATTTACGGCCGTAGCTGCAGTAAACCATGTCTTTTAATGTGTTATTGGGCGCGATTAAAAAACGTAAATAAAACATTAAAAACTGTGAATTTTAGGATGATATGGATTTATGTGCTATGCAAAGAAACTAATGCTAATAATCAAATAGCATATTGGACAAAATTTTATACGGCTTCAGGGAAAACATGAGTGCAAGACAAACGTAAGGTGACGATTTAAACAGGCTGATTTACATGATTTTGCGGGTAAACACAAACATTTTCGACAGAATAATATACTTACAATTTAATATCATCGTGAATTCTTAGCAGATCTGCCATTTTAATGATTTATCGGCGAAATTTATTTAATTTTCTGCCATACACATACGAAAAGTTGACATGTATGACATGACACTAGTGATGCCCCATGCCCCCCAATCAAGTAAATCGACTTATTATTTTTATCAACTTTATTTGTCACCCAGGTGGGCAAAGGTTGGGCTATTTTAATATTTTAACAGCTGTAAGAACAGCTCTATTTTCTGTAATATTAAAATCTACAGGAAAGTAATGGGTTTTTTTGGAAATCTTTTGTTTAATTAAATTCAGCTATCATTATTATCTCTTTTATTTTCAGAACGAACGAAAACCGGGGCTCGGGCAGTATGTGACTTTGACATAATTTTTACTTGGTACTGCTGACTGATCACTGCCAATGCCAAAGTCTGAAAGTCATATTGTGAAAAGGAACGCAGCAACATGCGATTTTGAAGGATAACCTCAAAATACATTTTTATTTACAAAAATAGTGTAAGCATGTCGTGTGAATAAATAAAATAATCATGATGGTATCCACAGAAATACCGGAATTTATCAAAACTATTCAAGATGGCGAGGAGGTTGAAGATTTCTCCGAGGAATCGGATGAAGAAATTGAGGTAAACAGCACTTCGAATTTATTTTTAAAACCTAAATAAAGTCGAAGCGCTAAATATACGAAAAAAGTGTTTTAAAAATATAACAGAAGGTGGATTTTACTAATTCAAACAGTTCACACAGAATGAATTGTATTTACCCCCAAAAAACCCAACAATTATTATGTAGATAAAATCAGCTGACTTAAATTTTTATTTTATCCGCAATAAGCACTTAAAACTACTGTATCTAACGTTTACTTTATTTCCAGTATCAACCATCAAAACAAAAAGTCAAACGGAAGGCAGATTTCAATCCTACGTTCCAATTTGTTAGTTCCGTAGATGAATACAACAAGGTATGTTATTTTGAAGACTGGATTTATCTTGCTTAATAAATGCTCTGTAAGCTTTACAACTAAAGTAAACAAAATTATATTCATTCAAAATTCACATAGTTATGACAATAAACAAATACTTATTTCACAAGTGGTGAAATTTAATCACACATACTCAGTCATACAAACTAACGTAAACAAAAAAACGATTCACTTAACACCATTTTTATAAACTATACATTATTTATTCATTTTCCAGAACACTTGGGATGATCTGCAGAAATACATAAGACGTAATGTAAAACGGACTATTGATGAGAAGATTGAGAGGAGAAGAGCCGCAGTGAAAGTACAGGGCAACGCTGAGGACGTTGATACAGACTCTGACGTTGATAGGAAAGGTAACAACAGCAGCATATGATTATGCTGCTGTAATGTAATACACACACACAGAGAGACACCTGTGTCCCAGCAGTAGGATCAGTGTGTTCCTACTGCTGGGACACAGGCCTCCTCTCTGTGAGGGTTAGAACAATTGTCTATGAATTATAGAATAGAATTACCAGTTTTGGATTGGTACCTGGTACAGAGACCTCTTTTTCTAGTACATTACGGTTTATTTTAAATTAGCTAGTTAAACTCCGCAGACGTAATGGATATTGATTACTAAATATGATAAAACAAAAGATTAATTAATTTGATGATTTTTTTCGTGGGGTCATTGTAGTCACTTGAAATATCAGTTTTAAAATGTGTTTTTTTTGTGTGTCAACTTCACAGAAATTATGGATATCTATATCTAACGATAAAACGTAAGAAAAAAGTATTTCTCAACTATTAAACACTAACAGCGGTCTTTGACCTCCCAAAAAAACATCAAGTCTTTTTATTTTATTGTGTTTGTAAATCGATACTCATCTCGTCTGCAGAGTTTAGCTAGCCAATTTAAAATAACCCTGTATAAATTGTGAATAAGGTATTATCTCAGGGGAATGGTCTTAAGTAAAACAAGGGAGAAAAAGATATTGTATTAATTAAGTTTGTGAAATATTCTGGTAAACTGAAACATTTTCTTTAATATTTCAGACAGTGATGTTGGTGAGCTAGAGATATCAGATGATGAGCTCAAAAGAGATGAAATCAAGACAAAGCCTAAAAAACTCACTAAGAAACAGAAGTTACAAGAGGTAATTAAGTTATAGATATAATTGTTTTTTTTTTTCCTAATCAAAAATTATGATAACATAACTTTCACTTCAAGCTTGGTAATTTTTGTCTGTAGTGCAAGACTTGAAAGACTTGCACCTGACTATGCACAATAACAATTTTTAATTAAAAAAAAACTGATTATTAATTAAGTTATTGATCACTTTTTGAAGTGAAAACTTCTTAAGCGGCGTTGTGCACTTTTTTTGGAATGGGTAAAAAATGTTAAACTCGCGTTAGGACACGTGACCTTATCGAAAATTCGTAAAATGGCTTGACAGCAACCCAAATAAATTCCTGACATTTTCGTTAGATGGCGTTACTTAGTTTTCACTTCCATCGACAGTAACCAAAGATTGCCCCGCATATTTTTTTTTTTAACGAAAACTATTTAAATCGCCATACTTACAATTTTCATAAATTAAATTCTACCCACCCAGGAGTTAGAAGACGATGTAGAACAAGGCGCCCGCATAGAATACGACTCAGATTTCTTCGAGGAGCCCCCACCATATGATGAGAATGCTTCGTTCTACATGATGAATCTGTCCCGACCGCTGCTGAAGTCTATTGGAGCGCTGAACTATGTCCATCCTACGCCTATTCAGGCTGCTACGATACCGGTGGCTTTACTTGGTGAGTAGTCATCTTCAATGAAGTAATCTGTTGATATAAGAATTAGGAAGTGTATAGAGTGCCGCAAGAATGCTTACGGCACTCTAGAGGCCATGCCTCGGCCCGGCTAAAGTGCCGTAAGCATTGCATTGTCACTGTCACTTGATATTTTGTTTAATTGTTCAAGTTAGTTTCTGTCATCTATAGCCGGCTAAACTTAAGTGCCATAATGCCTTGCCTTGGCAAATGAAAATGGCTGAAAGGTAGGTTAGGTTAGAACTATGCCAACCCCCGTTTAGGCACAAGAGAATGTAATGTTTTGGGAAAGTGGTGTTTTACAGCAATCTAACCTCAAAAATCAAACAAAATACCAAGGGACGTTACTTAGTGACAGTGACAATGACAATGCAATGCTTACGGCACTTGAACCTGGCCGAGGCGGTGTTAATAAAGTGCCGGTAGCGGCACTTTAACCGATAGGGATAGAGTGCCGCTAGTGGCACTCTATCCCTTATATACACTGCCTAAGAATTACACAGAAACCTGTAAATCTGAAAACCAGTCTTTCTGATGGGTACCATGTTACCTAGCAACTGGGTTGTGTAAGTGTGATAGGGAGTTGTTCCATGTGGGGTACTGGAATTCAGCTGTAACCGATTAGACTAAGAAGCCGACCCCAACACAGCTGGGAAAAGCAGTCGCACTATGTAGCGTACTGGTTTTCAGCTGTAACCAATAAGATAGTTAATTGACTCAGTCGTGACTTTGCGGAAATCCATTATAAAATACAATAGACCACGTATATTTAGTAACTTAATCCGCTTAACTGTTCTTAAAGAGTCATAAAGAACCCTGTAAGAAATCGACACGTGTTTCACCTCTCAACGAGGCATCCTCGGGATGACGATTGACTTGTTGCGAACCCGGACACGACGAGTTGCCACGACAAGCGCCGAACGCAAATTAACCGATAAGACTAAGAAGCTGACCGCAATATTGCTGGGAAAAGGCTAGGCAGATAATGATATGAAATACTGTTTAAAATTAACTGTGCTTCTGGCAAAGAATCGAGATAAAAATCGACAAAACTTTGGGCAGTAGCATCTTCGCTTATCTGTCTCGTTGACTGTTTAGGAGACACTAGTTTCCTTAGCCTAGCTAGCACGTGACTTCGTCCGCGTGAAATTTCTAGGTTCCCCGACCCACCGCGTCGCATCGCATCGCCTGCCCGCGCTAGTACTTCGCTTTCGCTTAGCGTTATTTCTGACTTTATTCTTTTTGGTCGGCTTCTAAGGGTCTTAGCGCGATGTTAAATAACCTATAGCCTTCCTCAAGTATACTAAATCCATCTGGTATTATACAGGGTGGCAGGGACATCGACGCGAAGCCGGTTACCATGGATTCAGTACATGATTCTGAACCACCCTGCGCTGAAATTTTTCGTCGGTTATTTAAAAAAAAAACAGCTGTTTCATAGAAAAGTGCAGTACCTACGCGGTCAAAATGTATGGAGCAGCTGATTTTTTTTTTAATAACCGACGAAAAATTTCAACGCAGGGGGGTTCAGAATCATGTACTGAATCCATGGTAACCGGCTTCGCGTCGATGTCCCTGCCACCCCGTATAGTATGCCGTGATTAGCGTGTTCAAACAGAAAAACAAAAAAAAAACAAACTCTTCAGCTTTATTATTCTTCTTCTTTTCGTGTGTCAGAGTTTTAAGCCACCCAGGGGCCTCTGACTTGCTTTCACATGCCGTCGAGAAATATCTCTCATGCATGCCTGTTTTCCTTCACCGTTTTTGAAGCAAGTGATAATTATACAATACGCACATGAATCCGAAAATTCAGAGTTGCGTGCCTTGGGTTCGAACTCGAGACGTATGTCTTGGCAGTCCGACGGTCATACCACTACTAGGCTATGCTTAGCTTTATTATTAGCTTATAATAATAAGCTTTATTATTAGTATGGATCACAGATAATATAATACTACGTACAGATACCCAATCCCATACAAAGAAATGAGACCTCTCTAGTCGGGCTATTGACTGGCTAAATGTACTCGTATAAAGTCACGACGACCCGGATAAAGCTTATACTTTATTATTTAACCTCATCAATTGTGAGTTTAGGAAGGTTTTCACCCCAAAAACATTGCCTGTTTGTGATCGCGTTATATTTAGTGATTGGGCAACACCAGGTATTTACAAAAGTAGGCAAAGGTTATTTGACTTGTATCATGAAAAAACATACAACCACGATGAAACTTTTAAAGAATATGTTAAGAAATATTCTAAAACTTTTAAAAGAGCCTGTTCCTCAGCAAAAGCCATTCACATTAAAAATAAAATAATATCTTCTGGAAATAAAATTAAAACAACTTGGAATATTATTAATTCAGAAACGGGAAGAACGACAGTACGGAATCGTGACTTCCATCTAAAAATTAATGATGTAGATATTAAGGCAGGCGTAGAGGTGGCAACTGAGTTTGAAAATTTCTTCACTAATATTCCCATTTTAACAACCAAAACTCTGTCATCGTCATCCTCCACTTCTGCTTACTCAATACTAAAAGAATGTGTACCAGAATGTGAAAAACTTTTTGAATTCAAAATTGCTACTGCTAAAGACATTATAGAATCTTTTAAGGATCTTGATGTGAAAAAAACTGCTGACCTTTGGGGATTATCAGTACATACCATGTCTTCAATAATTGATGTTATTTCACCCTTTTTAGCAATTGTTTTTAACTCTTGTATTGCATCTGGTGTATTTCCTGATCTGATGAAACTTAGCAAAGTGATTCCACTGTTCAAATCTGGCAGCACAACTGATCCCACAAATTTTCGGCCTATTTCGATATTACCTACTTTGAGTAAGATCTTTGAAAAATTAATTTTGAAACAAATGTTAGGACATTTCAATGCACTTAATTTACTACATCTGAAACAGTTTGGTTTTACAAAGGGTCGTTCAACTACAGACGCGGGCGTGGAGTTACTGAAGAGCATATTCGAGGCCTGGGAGGAATCGCAAGATGCTCTTGGCATTTTCTGCGACTTGTCCAAGGCCTTCGATTGCGTACATCATGATACACTCATCAGGAAACTGTACCACTATGGTATGAGGGACAAGGCTCTCGACCTTTTGACTTCTTATCTGAACAATAGAATTCAAAGGGTCGATGTTAATGGCAAGAGATCTTCAGGATCCGCGGTCACCATGGGCGTTCCGCAGGGTTCAATTCTAGGTCCTTTCTTATTTTTGATTTATATAAACGACTTACCTTACCATATAAGGGATAATCACAAGATCGTATTATTTGCAGATGACACTTCCCTTATTTTTAAAATCAAACGTCAGTTAGTCAACTTTGAGCAAGTTAACGATGCACTCTCTAAAGTGGTGCATTGGTTTAATGTAAATAATCTTCTCCTGAATGAAAAAAAGACTAAACTCATTAAATTTTCAACGCCAAATGTCAGGCAGCTAACTACCAAGGTTCAAGTTAATGGAATAGAACTGAACCCTGTTGAGTCGACAGTTTTTCTTGGAATCACTATTGACGGTAAATTGCAATGGGGCCCACACATAGAAAAATTGTCAGGAAGGCTAAGTTCGGCCGCCTATGCTGTTAAAAAAATTAGACAGATAACGGACGTAGATACAGCCAGAATTGTTTATTTTAGTTATTTTCATAGTCTTATGTCATATGGGATTCTTCTCTGGGGAACCTGTTCGGACATTAATAGAAATAGAAATAGAAATAATTTATTTAGCATAAAAAAAAGAAATACAATGCATGTTACATTACTTAAATATTACATTATATGCTCGATTTTTGTGAATAATGACCCCGATGCTAGGAAAATCCTGTGTTATAGGGGCCATCCGTTCGTCCTCTAAGGTTAATTTTCAAAATTAGGCAAGCTAACGTGTAACAGCAGCAATATTGTGTGAGTAAGCGCGTGTGATGTGTAATGGGGAAAGTGTATGAGTGTGTAGTGTGTGATGTGTGTGTGAGTGTGATGTGTGTCGTGTGTGTGTAGAGAGGAAAGGTGATTTAGGGTATCTGTGGTTGTGTAAGCGTTCACGATACTAATAATTATTATTATTTATTTGTATAGGGGTTTCATCAGTGCTTCTGTTTCATCATAATCTAGGGTGAGGAGGAATTCTTTAGCAATTTTTTTACATTTGTGTGCGTTTAGTGTATGTATGTTATGTTTCTGATGTATTTTGTTGTATATAAGGGCACTTAGGTAAGGGTAGTGACGTCTAGCGAATGTAGTTTTTGTATGTGTTGTGGGACAAGCCGGTTTGGGTCTTCTTCTTACTGTTGGGCTGTTATTTACGCTGTATGGAAGAGTCGCGTGTTTTCGCATGACTGCGCGTAGTATATATAGTTGTCGAACCGTTGGTGTTTTAAAGTCTCTGTAAAGTTGCCGCGTTGGGAATCTAAAGGGTTTTTTTAGAATGACTTTTATTACTGCTCTCTGGGCTCGTTCCACCTGTATAATGTCGGTCTTGGCGGCTCCTCCCCAGGCAGTGATACAATAGCTCAGTACTGATTCAGCTAGAGCCGAGTAAACAATCTTAAGGATTTCGCTGTTGGCCCTTAGCTTCTTAAATAGAAAAATAAGTTTTCGTATTCGTGCAGATACTGTTAGTAAGTGTGGTTTCCAGGATAAGCAGGCATCTAATTGAAGGCCGAGATATCGTACCACTGGTGCTCTAGTCACAAGGGGGCATGTGCAAAGGGGGATTGGGTGGGAACATTTGTGGGCTTTAATAAGAAATGTACCGTCTTGTGGTAGGTTGGAACGTCTTGAGCCAAAGGTGATAAAATTAGTTTTCGCAACGTTTAGTGTGAGACTGTTTTGCTCTAGCCATAACATCACTTCACGAAGTCCCTTTTCGGCTGTCTCTTTAGCCGAGGCCCAATCACGGCCATAAGATAGAATTGCCGTGTCATCCGCGTAAGCTACTATTTTTGTGGATGGAAGGGATAACTGACAGAGTTCGTTGACGTAGATCAGAAAAAGAAGAGGACTGAGCAAACTTCCTTGTGGGACTCCAACAATCACAGGATTCGCATCGCTAACGTATTCCCCTACCCTAACGCACTGCATCCTATCAGTAAGAAAGTTTTTAAATAAGTCGTGGGCGATGCCTCGCACTCCGATGGATTCAAGTTTAGAAAGAAGTAGAGGAACAGACACTGTATCGAACGCCTTCGAAAGGTCTAGGAAGATTCCTAGACACTTGAACTTATTGTCGATTTTATCAACTACAAAATCCAGTAAAGATGACACTGCGTCCTCTGTGGATAATCCGCGTCTGAAACCGAACTGGTTTTGGGAGACAAATTTGTGTTTATTTAGGTAGTTGTTAAGGCGTTTGTACATTATTCTTTCCAGAACTTTGGAGATTGCTGGAAGGACTGAAATTGGGCGGTAGTTTGTGACCCTGTTTTTGTCACCCGATTTGTATATTGGATGTACGATGGCTTTTTTTAAAGCGCTGGGGAATATACCTGTGGCAATAGCCAGGTTGCATATACGTGTGATAGGTGGAACTAGCATGTGGCTAGCGTGTTTTAGCAATTTTGGTGGGATGCCGTCCCAGCCCGTAGCACTGTCAATCCGGAGGCTGTTTATAATTGAATTAACCTCTTCTTCGTCTGTTTCCAGAAGAACCATTGAGTTGGCTGTATTTTGTTGGTGAATGTTGACAGACTGAGGGCAGTTTAAGTTAGGTATATTGTTTGCAAGATTTATACCAACGTTTGCAAAGAACGTGTTAATTTTATTGACGGACTTAGTGGGGCAATTTTCAATTGATAGGAGTTCTATTGATGTTGAGCGAACGCTTTTGGTATCAGTTACACTACGGACAGTTTCCCACATTTTTTTAGGGTTAGATTTAGCTTTTTCAAATTCCTTTTCCTCATAGCCTGATTTAATCCTTTTTAATAAATCGTTGCAAAAGTTGCGATATCGTAAATAGGTTAATTTTAAGATCTGGTTTTTCGGCTCTTTACTTGTATTATAATGCATTCTGTCCCTATTACGTATGCATCTCAAAAGACCTGTCGTTATCCAAGGCTTTATAATTCTTTGTTTGCATGGGATTGTTTTATAAATAGTATTTTTAATTAATATGGGGGAGACTATATTCAGTAGTTCATTGATGGCTTGGTTGGGCTCATTCATTGTATCTAAGGCAGAGAAGTTACAGTTTTCGATATCAGAGATAGCGCCAGAAAGATTAAGGAAAGATGTATGAACTTTATTGTTAATAGGTTTGGGTTTGTTATTTTCTAAATTTAGCAGGATTGCAGAATGGTCTGTTATCGATGTTTTTAATATTAAAGTAGTTGATTTGTTGTTGGTTTTTAATAGAATATGATCTATACAGTTATGTAGGCGAGTAGGAAGAACGTAGGCTGGGAGAAATCCGTGGGACGCAGTCATGTTTAGGTACTGTAGAGAGCGTGGGTCATTGCTATCAGGGCTGATATTGATGTTTACATCTCCGATAATTGTGGTGTGATTGTGATTTTTGAGGTCAAGAATAACATTATTTAGATGGTCTAGGAATGGGTCAATATTTCTTTGTGATGGTGGTCTATATAAGGCAATGATGGTTAGGTTGTTTTCTATGGAGCAGGTTAGGCAACTGGCGTCAGGGAAAATCGGTTCAGTTGTAGTGTGACGTAGATTATTCCTAATATATAGAACTAAGCCATCGTTTTGGTTAATTAAACTTTGGGTTTGATGCGATCCAAAATAGGGATGTTTCCGGCTTTTTTAAGCCAGCATTCAGATAGCACAATTACGTCGCATGTTATGTTCATTGTGACTAGGAGACATCTAAGTTCGTCAAAATTTTTAGTGATACTTCTGATATTTAGGTGTAAAACAGTTAGTGCATTTGACGCGTGTAAATACTATCTTTGTTCTACAGAAAAGGGCTGTTCGAGCCATTTACAACCTAGGTCCGAGAGATTCCCTTCGAGAAAAATTCAAAGAAATAGGCATTCTGACTGTAGCTTCTCAATATATATTAGAAAACCTATTGTATGTACAGAAAAATATATCAAATTTTAAGAAAATGTCCGATATTCATAGTTTAAATACCAGGAATAAACACAACCTTGCTGTACATCACACTCGTCTCCACAGAGTAAGTAACTCGTTCATGGGTCAATGTATACGCTTTTACAACAAACTTCCCATTGACATTCGAAACTTACCCATTAAACGATTTAAAAACTTCATTAAAACCAAACTTTGTAAAAAAGGGTATTATAGAATTTCCGATTATTTAGAAGATAAAAAAGCATGGGATTGAGCTGCTCGCTCTGCTAAACCTTGTAATAAAACCTTGAAAATTCACATTATAATTATTCAGTAAAATCATCAAATTATACCAGTTTTATATAAACATTGACATTGTTGAATATTACATACAAAATGACATGATTACTTTGTAAAGTATTATATTATTTTAATTATTGTGAATGTGAGGACTATGTGGATATTTTTTTTTTTTTTTTCTCTTCTCTATTTTCTTTTCTTTCTCAGTTAGTTTTAATTTAATGATGGTCTGGCAGTTTGAGTAGTTTATGCGGCCTACCCAAATGTCCTTTCTTTGGTACTGTTCGTCGAGTTGAGCTCCTTAAGTTCAGAGTTGAGCTCCGCGATTACTGACAAATGCTTGCACTGACTGGACAGGTCCACTCAAAGCTGTATGGTTCTTTCCTCAAAAGACCATTTCAGACATTAGTCTACATGGTCCTCATATGGCCTGACCAAGATTATGTCTGGACTTTAAAAGAGACTGTGACCTCTGAGTTTGTTTCGGCCTTTCTTCTCAGAGTAGTCAGATAGGAAACGCCGAACTCATCTAGCTAATTTTTAACATACATTTTAATATGACGTGTAAAAGTGATTCCAATATCCTATTTACAGAATAAACAATTTCATTTCATTTCATTTCATTTCACTACAGTTATGACAAATTGAGTAAAACGCCATCTATTGCAAAGAGCCCTAAACAAAAAGGTTTTATCTTTTTTTGTTGAAAATACGAGATTTATGAGTTACAATAGATAAATCAGCATTAAACAAGGAAGTTTTGATTTTTACTAATCTTACTTCAGCCAAAATCTTCCGTTTATCGCTTTTTAGTGACTGTTAATTTCATAATTGTTACCTATGCTGCCATCTATGATCTTTTTTCAAGACTAATTATAATTTGTTCGAATTGGTACCCCATGGTATGGATAGATTGTGGGTGACAGCATAATGCTTTGAATCCGAGGATAGTCTAGTATCCCGAATTTCTGAAAATGTATTTTTTTTTTCTTTTTCTATCTCTCAGGTAAGGATATATGTGCGTGTGCAGCGACTGGTACCGGTAAGACAGCAGCCTACATGCTGCCCATACTGGAGCGACTGCTTTACAAGACGGCCGGTGGGGAGAGACTCACTCGCGTGCTGGTTCTAGTACCTACTAGAGAGTTGGGTGCTCAGGTATGCTGATCTTTATAAATGCTGGACATAAGCTCTAGTTCATATTCCAACGGAAATTAGAGTTGAGAAAATGAATTGTTTTAGAATTAACATGGTGACTTATCAGAAATGTTCGATGGTGGTGAATCAAATCTTACCAAAATTAAATGATTATTATTATGTATGCAGGTTCACTCAGTCACGAGACAGTTGTCACAATTCACAGCAGTCACAGTCGGCTTGTCAATCGGTGGTCTGGACGTCAAATATCAGGTCAGTTAGTATTTATCATTCGTTTATATACAACAGGTAACATAATATTACATAACATAACACAAACTCATTTATCTATCGCGATTTATAGTGTAGCGGTTACACCGCTACAAACGAACTACGCAGCAAAAACATGACGTCACACAATTCCTGCATCGCGCAGTTAGAGTTTACCGAGCGAAAAACATAGATAAGACTATCCGAAATCAACTTACGGTCAGTTGCCCGCCAGACATAACACCCGTCTGGTCGGAGGATCCTCCCTTTTCCATGGTGGATGAGTGAATTTTACACCCTGTTCCTCATACCTCTAAATTGGTAACCCCGAGCATGAACGTCAACGCAGCCTTCGTGCAACTACTTCAGCGTGACGTCATCATCATCATCATCGTCATTACTCCCGCAAGCTTTCGCAATTGCCCGCCAGACATAACACCCGGAGAATCCTCCCTTTTCAAATGAGGATGAGTGAACTTTACACCCTGTTCCTCATACCTCTAAAATAGCAATCGACGTCTTCTCAGTACATCGGCTACATTTACATCAGGGCATCTAGGGCTGCTCCAGCTTCGAATCCAAATAACTTGGCTATTGGTATGTGCCGCGAATGCACATGCTGGTGGCACGGATTATTGAGATGATGATTCTTGATCTTAGCCAACCCATCACTACGCTCATCATCATACGGCCTATTCCACGATTGTGTTTTATGCATGCACACGCTGCAAACCATCCGTCAGTCAGTCTTATAAACTAATCACTCATGGTCCACTAAAATAATTAATTTAAAATACCATAATTCTCTTTTAATTGCGAAAATAAACAAACAACTAGAGATGCGGACGATTTTATTTATGCCCAATGAGCTCTTTCCTTATTTTTATTTTTTACTTTACATATAATAAATAAATAAATAAAAAGTTTTATTGATTCATAAACAAGTACATAATATAAATATTTTAGCGTTAGAAACAGTAAATTGAATTCAATGTAACTCAGATTGTTTTTAAAGTTTTACGGAAATTACGTCCTGTAAGTTTCTATAAAACGCGTAACAAATACGTTTAAACAGTCAAGGAAGCTTAAAAAATATAATATAAAATTTGTGTGTGTGTGATTTAATTGTAGCCCATCACTATGTTTTACAAAATAATAAGAGTCATAAAAAACACATATTTTATGTGATCGTTTGCCTTCGACAGGCTAAGAAGAAGATCCAACTTAAAAAATAAAGTCGATACCTACTTTGTCCTAGGAAACCATGCTCCGTCGTAACCCGGACATAGTGATAGCGACGCCGGGTCGTCTGATCGACCACATCCGGAACACGCCGTCGTTCGGACTGCACTCCATTGAAGTATTAGTACTGGACGAGGCTGACAGGTAAGACTGTCAAACTGTCCTGCTGACTATTCTATAGTGAGTACATCTCGCTGTTTGGACTACCAAGTGATAAGGTCTCGAGTATAATTATCACTTGCTTGAACCGAGAGATATTTCTCGACCATGTGAAGCCAAGTCAGAGGCCCATGGGCGGCATAAAAATTGAAACAAATTGCTAATCCATTGCTTCATAAGTTCGAAAAAACAATCTGCTCAATTTTGTTTTGTCGAACTTATGAAGTAATGGACTAGGAATCTTTTTCAAATCATTTCAATTTAAAATTGATCGTGCATTACGTAATTAGGGGGCAGGCTAGTCACTAACCTCACGTAAACGAAGATTGTCCACGTCGTCACGACCCAGCGCGGTTGGTTCGAAGTGTCACTGACATGGTCTGTCACCGTCTCTCTTCCTGAGTCCCCTCAACAGTAAGAGGCGAAAAAAAAAAACTTAATTTTTTTTTATTCCCGGTTTTTCCAGAATGCTAGACGAGTACTTCGCGGAACAGATGAAGGAGATCATTCGCCAGTGCTCCCCCAAGCGTCAGAGCATGCTGTTCTCTGCCACTATGAGTGAACAGGTCAAGGATTTAGCAGCAGTGTCTTTGAAGAAGCCAGTCAAGCTGTTTGTGGACTCGAATAAAGACGTCGCGTTCAATTTGAGGCAGGAGTTCGTGAGGTGAGTTGCTACTTGCACAAAGATTGTTTAACTATAACATTTATTTTTTTAACGGTTTCAAAAGTTTAAAGCTTCAAAGCATTTATTTCAATTAAATCATTTACAGGCAGTTTTGAATTGTCAACGAATCGGTCAGTTAGAAATATGAAGCTAGTTGCCCATTTCAAAGTGTAGTAGGTTCCTATGGAGAAGAACGGGCAAAAAACTCAACGGACACTCTTTTAAATCAGAATAATGGTAAGAGACTGCCTCGTTGGTCTAGTGGTCGCAATTGCTTCTGCTGGGCATGACGTCCCGGGTTCGATTCCCGAGTCGGGGAAAGTGTTATTGGGTTTTCCATCTGGAATTTCTTAGAAGCAGTGCGGAGTTTGGATTTTGGCCCGGTTGATGGCAATAGATGGCTATTACATGGGATTTAAATATATCTGGCGAAATGTGGGTGTTGAAGTTTTGTCTGTTGGGCTTTGGTCAAGGCCCATGTTTGGCATCCATAAGTCAGTATAGGCAGGATACTGGTGTTGAAGAGTTTTCCTTTAATAGAGATGTTTAGTTTCTTGTCTTTCATTATTTCTTTATAGGACCAGTATTTCTTCCACGCATAGGTCTATTCGTGTTTCTATATCTTGAGCAATACTTCGTGAACTTTATTAATTCAGCTTTATTTTAGAGAAATCTATCTATCTAAAAACTCGCTGCGACCTAAAATTAAGTCACTAATTCGGCCATCTATTTTCCAAACCAATTTAAACCGTAACTTGTTAACAATAAGGCACATTACAGGATCCGTCGCGAGCGCGAATGTGACCGCGAGGCGATGCTAGCGGCGCTCGTGTGTCGTACGTTCAGAGACAGAGCCGTCATCTTCGTGCAGACCAAGAAGCAGGCGCATAGGTTACATGTGGCGTTGGGGTTACTGGGAGTTAAGGTAAGACATTTATTGTACCAGTCTTACCAAGGGGTATTATGTATCGTATTACCTAGAAACTGGGTCGTTGCTCCATGTAAAATTCTGGTATTCAGCTACATCCGGTTAGACTGGAAGCTGACCCCAACATAGTCGGGAAAAGGCTAGGCAGATCATGGTTTATTGTACTTTCAAAATATGCCTGCTATGTTAGATTACCTTATCTAGGATAACTGGCATGTATTGCCATTTAATCAACTATCTACTTCAGCGTTATGAAGTCTAAGTTCATTTTTGAGTGGCCGTTTGTAATAAATTCTAGTTGCATTGGAAATTGAATTTAGTTATGTATTACATTGAGTTTATGTTCCCAAAAAATTATCATTCTCTGAGATTCTGAATTTAAAATATATACAGGGTGGCAGGGACATCGACGCGAAGCCGGTTACCATGGATTCAGTACATGGTTCTGAACCCCCCTGCGTTGAAATTTTTCGTCGGTTATTAAAATAAAAATCTGCTGTTTCATAGAAAAGTGCAATACCTACGCGGTCAAAATGTATGGAACAGCTGTTTTTTTTTTTAATAACCGACGAAAAATTTTTACGCAGGGGCGTTCAGAACCATGTACTGAATCCATGGTAACCGGCTTCGCGTCGATGTCCCGGACACCCCGTATAGGTAGGGTGGATACTTTACTGCTTCCACCAACTTTTCTTTTATCTTTTCTTCCTTATTGCAAATACACTATTCTTTTTTTCTTTTACTTCAAAATTCCTATAGCCCTCAACCCCCCCTTCCTTGTTGCTTCTTTTAAACCTCTACCGTTCCTATCTACTATCCTTCCTTCGATGCGTTGTTTCTCATATCGACAACAGCTAAATGAGAATACCTATTGCCATGATGAGAAGTCAAGCCAAGCATCGACGGCTGGTAGCTTGGCCTGGCTGCCAAGTACGATATCTTCATTTCTACTATTACATGGGACGTAAACATCACTGAAACTGAGAGCAGTGGTGGCCCAATGGTAACGGCCCCGACTTACGATTTGTAGGTCGTGAGTTCGAACCCAAGCAGGCGCTTTACTTTGTGTAAATAATTTCATCACCACGCTCTCAAAACAGTGAAGGAAAACATCGTGAGGAAACCGGCATGTCTTAGATCCAAAAATTGGAAGACGTCTGACATCCACCAACCCGCACTGGGCCCGCGTGGTGGATAACGGCCCACTCCCTCTCACAGAGAGGAGGTCTGTGTCCCAGCAGTGGGAACATTAATAGGCAGATTATGTAAACATCACTGGCGAAATTTGCGTGTACTAGGATCCCCTCCTAAAGACTTCAGTCCTGATGTTATGTTATCTTCTTTTCCCAGGTAGCAGAACTCCACGGCGCATTAAACCAGCCCCAGCGTTTAGACTCTCTCAAACGCTTCAAAGAGGAGCAAGTCGACGTGCTAGTGGCTACTGACGTGGCCGCCAGGGGGCTGGACATACCCGGCGTCAAGACTGTGCTCAACTTCACGCTGCCCGCCACGCTCGAGCATTATATACATAGGGTGAGTACAGAGGACTATTCATTTACATAATATAACATCACGCCTATATTTTCCCGAAAAGTTGGGCAGAAGTGTACCTATAAATAAATAAATAAATAAAAAATAAAAATACTTTATTTCAGACCCTTCCGTCCATATGATGTTAGTAATACACAAGACTTATAAGCTATGTTAGTAACAAGGTAAAAAAAAAAACATTAATTCATAAATCTGCTGCACTCACCCGACGCACCGGGTACATGCACATGTACATGCACCCAATGCGCCATAATGGCGCAACACGGCTTCAGAATGCCGTTGACGCTCCCACGCACTCTGCGCATCATGGACGCAATCCTTTTTCTTAGGATGGTATTAAAGCCATCGGTATGTGCTTCGGCAAACATTCCTGATGCACTGCAGTAGCGCGGAAGCCCCAACAACACTCTGAAGGCATTATTATATTGAACTCTAAGGGCGTTGTATGCCCTTTGCGTATATCGAACCCACAGAGTGCACGTGTACAACGATTGGTAAAAAGCCTTAAAAAGAGTTACTTTTACTTCCGGTGTACAACGTGCAAACCTGCGGGCCAACATATTGCATCGGACAGCCAACGCCCTCCGTTCCCTTTCGATGTCAGCATCATCTTTCAAGTCCTCAGTAACTATGTGCCCTAGGTACTTAAAATCTAGTACCCTTTCAAGAGCCACACCTTTTAACATAACCGGGGGGATATGTGCTGGTTTTTTACGGTTTACCCTAAACACAAGTAGTTTGCTTTTCTGTACGTTATACACAAGTCCATGCGCTTCAGTATAAGTCTCGCAGACCGCCAACAACTTCCTGAGAGCGCTAATTGACGGACTCAGCAGCACCATGTCGTCCGCATAACTAACACTGTTAACACACAGACCGTCAATGGAACAGCCAACATGTGTGCTACTGAGTTCGACAATCAGCTGGTTTACATACAGGTTGAATAGCGCTGGCGAAGTCAATCCATCCAATCTATAGTACACCCACATGTCGCCAGTTATGTTTAAGTCCCATGTAATAGGGGGCGAGCCTATCGCCATCAACCGGGCACAAATCCAGACTCCGGGCTGCTACTGTGAAATTCCAAATGGAAAACCGAATAACACTGCCTGATCCGGGACCTCTGCTCACCAGTAGCGCTTGTGACCATTAGACTTAAGAGGAAGTCTAAAGTCCCCGTCAGGAGACGCTATAAATTTTGTAAACAAAAAACTTCTACTAACTTACGTAGCGACAATTTAATAAATCCCAAATTCAATCAATTAACGATATAAATCAATTTTGTGGTACAGGAACGCGTCTGAGTTCCAGTACCACAAAACATTAGACGACAGCGATTTATATCGCTAAAATATAACCCGACCAAGTGAAATTGCTCGTTAGTTTCGTATTACACGTATGTTAAGTTGAGTTGATTGAATTTGGGATTATTTGTTTCGCTACGTAACTTAGTAGAAGTTCTTTTTTTACAAAATTTATAGCTTCTTCTGACGGGGACCTTAGTAGATTCATTTATTTATTTATTTGTTAATCTTTCTTTCCCCCACAGGTAGGTAGGACAGCCCGAGCGGGTCGCGCCGGCGTGTCAGTATCCCTAGCGGGTGAAGGAGAGCGTCTACTCGTGAAGGCGATCGTCAAGCGAGCGAGACGGCCTGTCAAGTCCCGACAAGTTCCCCCTGACATAGTCGGCAAGTATAGAGACAGGCTGGCTCGACTGGAACCGGAAATTGGTAAGTGTGATAGCAGCTATTACTTCTTTAACCAGTTAATTTTTACGACAAAATACTGGAAATCAGATTCTAACATCACTACTACATGCTCCATGATATCCACAAGTGCGAGCGAGACAGACTAATAACACTGATTAAGTGGTTTTTTTTTTGTACTTTTTCTTTAAAGTATTTCAATGGAACTATTTAGACGTCAAACGACAAAAAATAAGTACATATTTAGTTAGTAATCTAACTAATTTAAATGTATTAGTGACTTAGCAAAGCCTTAAAAAATGTTATTCACCCCCCCCTTCCCAGCAAAAGTAATCAAAGCTCTTACCACCCCCCCCCCCCCTCCTTGCTTATATTATTCATTTAAACAAACCTTATTGACACGGTATTCAACATAGAGTAAGGTACAAATATTCATAGACAATGTGTGGGTTGCCATATTTATGTGTAAAAAAGTAAATAACTACTGCTGACGTAATAACCATCTAGACCCCCCACCCCCCGTGTCATCAAAAATGAACAAAGCAAAGATCCCCACCCCCCTATAGTGCTTACGTCATACTTGAAGGGTTCCTCACCAACACAATTGCAATTAGTGGTAGTTTAAGCTATGTTCACCTAACTGTCTGAACTATCATAAAATCATGTTAAAACTCATTTTCCAATAAACTTTATCCAGCCGCAATCCTCGACGAAGAATATGCAGAGAAGCAAATGAACAAGATGGAGAAACAGACGGCCAAGCTGGAGGGGGCCATCAAGACGGAGGGGGCCGAGCAGGTGGGGCCCAAGATCGAGCTCAAGAGGCAGCGGGACTGGTTCCAGTCGCCGAAGGAGAAGAGAGAGGAGAAAGAGAGGCTGGCGCTTACCAAGCATCCGGATAAAGGTAGATATTTGAGAATAATATTTGAATGAAAAAAATTACTTTATTTGATACAGAAACAAGTACATACAAAATAATAAGATTTTAGAGGTAACAAACAAACAAACAAAAAAATCTTTCCTCTTTGTAATATTAGTATAGATTTGCGATATAATGATGACTACTCTTATTAGGAAAAGGGAGGATTCTCCGACAAGACGTGTGTCGTATCTGGTGGGCAACAGTAACTGCCTTTTGATGATTGATGTCGGAAAGTTATATATATGCTGATCGCGCGGTAAACCCCACAGCAGCAATTAGTAATTAGGCAAGCAGTATTTACAAGATAAAATTAAATGAAATTAAATGTAAATAAAATTAATTATTTGGTATCGGAACTTATTCAGCTGTGGTGAAACTGACCATTACAGCTTTCGTCAGATAATCATGTTCACGATTTAATAATAAAATAAATGTAAAAACGACTGATCTGATCCACTCAGTCAGATCATTCATAAGAGCTCCGTTCAAATGCGGAGATAGCCAGACAGACCTGTAACTTATAATTCAAAAGTGCCTATAAATGGTTTAATTGAATTAAATGCCCTAAGAAAAACAAAGTCAGAGTTTGGTAGTTTAACTTTGACTTAACGTACTGACGAAGGTTATGGACCTAGTCATTGACTAGGTCCATAACCTTTGTCAGTACGTATCATCACACATTTGTACTTACAATACTAAAACTTGACCTCTTTAATTCGCAGACAAGCAAAAGAAAGGCGGCAGATCTAAGAAGCGTAAGCACGACGATGACGACGACTCTGGAGACGACGGCGGCGGACGGAAGCGGAGGAAGCCGCCAATGCCAATGAAACACAAACCCAAGGACACGCCCGAAGAACGAGTCAATAGAGAAATGGAGAAGGTATAATCATAACAACTTTTTATGTTCTAACATGATATTCTCTGTATTTTATATTCCAACTAAAATTCTACAACACTCTTCGTTCTATAATATTGTATCAATTTGTAGCCGCAAAAAATATCACACATTTGTTGGGTACGTAATTGTAGCCTTGTGCCTTCTCTCCGCAGCTCAGAATTTAAGCTGAGGTACTAAGAGTCCATAAGGACTCTTAGTGCAGATTTCACAAATGAAATTGAACGCGTTCAGCTCATCTAAACGCGTTCAAGAGCTGTCAGTGTACAATATTTCATAATAATTTTGAAGAAATAATGATCGCGTTCAGATTCATTGGTGAAATCAGCCCGGTATAGTTTTATGAAATACAAATTGGAGACAATCAAAGAAATTCTTCCCGATGTATACATCAATCCTTATGAGACTCACATGTCTACAACAATACTAGGTCTTCACAGACGTGAAGTTTGGCTAGTTATGTTTTTTATCTTGAATACTGGGCACACTGTAACACCAAAACGCGCTAACGCGTATGAATACAGATAAAGTTCAAAGTCGCTTTTCTGTCGATAAAAACTATCAACAATAATATGAAAAGCCGACAAGTATGTTTTTTTTTATGGGACAAATATCTATTTCCCAAATACAGTTTACTTCAGAGCAATAATCACACCAATCTTCAGCTTAACTATATCAAATAAATTATCAACAGGTGGCTCTCTTGCAATCTCGAATGGAAAAACGCAAGAAGAAGCAACGCAGAATACGCGCCGTTGACGACAACGATGACCAACAACAACACAGACCTAACAAAACATTCAATAAAAGCAAGAAAAAACAGAGCAATTTCGCTAACGACCTTACAGACACATCTCGGGCCGCGGCAAAACGATTGCGGTATGACGCGAATAAGGCCCAGAAAGGGAACAAAGGGATGCCGCAGAAAGGGAAAGGGGGACCGGGTAAGAGTCCAGGAAAAGGGGGACCTGGTAAGAGTCCAGGAAATGGGAGACCGGGTAAGAGTGCTGGTAAAGGGGGCCCGGGTAAGAGTGCTGGTAAAGGGAGAGCCGGTGCTAAGACGTTTGGCAAGCCGCAAGCTGGGAAGAAAGGAGGACGTAGGAAAAATGAATAAATGTGACTTTGTTTAATTGTTGGTTTTATTTTGTACTAAATTGTTCACCTGATACCCTCAAACTAGGTGACTATAGTTGTTAATACACGGCCAAAAGTATTCGTAAAATTTTATGTAACTATTTTCTTGCAGTATTAACTACTATGAAGGGAAAAACTAAAATTGGCAACACTGCAGCAGTGAAACATTATTGATAGTGAAGTGAAGTCCCATTTTCAAAACGATTGTTATCGATACAATCAATCTTTTTGTGTTTATTCATCTTAGCGTTTTTCATGTATAATGAATGATGAGTTGAAGGGTTTTCATAATTCCTTTGAGTAGTCGAGTTGCGACTCTGAGAAAGAATCGTATTCTATATACTGCCTGCCGAACCTAGAAACACCATTTGATCTCAATAATGTCCTATAACGGCTGCTACACACCCGGCCGGCGGGCAGTGCCTGCAGCACTGCCCGCCGGCCATGCCGCACAAAGCCACAGAAAGAAACGCAAAGAAAATGAAGACGCAGAAGCCGGAAGCACGTGCCGCGCGGCAAAAGCCGGCGGCACTGTGTGTAGGAGCCATAAGAAGCAGCTTCAACTCTTATAACATAATTTTAGTGTCTTTTCCACAAAAGCCACTGCTTTTGTGGAAAAGACACTAAAATTATGTCAGTAACACGTAGGTATACTAGTAATAAACCCGTTCCAGATCCGTACGATTTAGAAACCTCTATTACGTACTCGCTTGTTGACGTATCTGTACGAGCATACGTCACGCACAGGACGTCATCGATCGCTCGCGAAAAGTGGGCCAAACACTTTCAGACTAGACTTTTCTAAACAGAGCGATGTCGTTCAGACATGCTCCCTCCAACTTCTTTCAGACTAGACTTTTCTAAACAGAGCGATGTCGTTCAGACATGCTCCCTCCAACTTGTCTTCAAATATTTTGTCTCAATATGATTAGGTGTAGTGTAGGCACGTGTGCGTGACGTCATGAAATCTCGCCATCTCTTTCACCGATGACAGCGCAAACTTTATGTATCATTTTGATTTTAAATGATGTATAAAGGTAGGAAGATGGTTTATGTATCTAGCTACATCCGCAGACCTGTCAGTTTCCTGCAGCAACCAATAAGCAACGCTGAGTGGGCGACAGAAGGGATGGCGGGGTGTTAATAACTGCATAATGTATTGCAACTAGGTACAGTACTCGTAGCTAGTAATCAATCGGACAGGGCATAAATCACAGCTCGTGTAGCCACTTGCCGGCAAATAAAGGCGGAAGCTTTATTCTCGCGGAAAACCTTGAAAAGTAACAAGTGGTTGGTGTTACCTTTTTAGTTTACTCAAAAAAACTCATAAATAGGTACCTAACTTTCTTTTGGCCTAAAATTGTGAAGACGAGAAGTGGGCGGGATCGAATATATTGATCGACGGTTTAGGGAAGAAAGCGCGCGTAGCTGCGCAGTATGGTTTAAAAGTTAATACGAGACATTCGAGATGATTTGGAGGCGACTTTGTGAAATATTCTCCTCGGTCGGTGCGGGGCGAAAAGTTCTCAAAATGCTATCCATGATGCTGATGCCGCAGCCACGGTGCCCTACGGAAATAATCTTTCCTATGATGTTGAAGTTGCCGCCTCGCATGCCAAAAATGCAGAGATTTTATTGTTCAACCAATTCATTTATTTTCCGTGGAATCATACCCTAGTGCGAGTAGGTACGTCGCGCGGCGACGATAAGACTTTATTTGTGGCCATGATGTGAGGAAGGAATGACAATGTGAACCCATGTAACGTATCTTCCCCTCGGCGACTCAGGGTCGTTTGACGGAGGTCTTGGAGGGTCGCGGCAAGCCGCTGCGCATCGCTATAGGAGTATAATGTTATAATGTAGTGTAGGCTCGGTGCGTGTGGCCGGCGTCAAACAAAACGTAGTTATTTCGCAACGACGCGATTAGCGCCTGTTGCGCTTGTGCTGATAAAATACTGGTAAAGGTTACGCGAGTACTTACAATCAGTGTTTTACCAATTGTTTTTGCCCTTCATTCATAAAAAAATAATTGAAAATGTTGAAATTTTTTTATGAATGAAACTAGCGCAGTATCTTATATTTTTAGGTGTTAAAATCACACAAAGTTTACTTTTAAAAACCAATCAGTCGATATGATTTTGCTTCGGGTAGGACTTTAGTTGAACGAAGTAGTTTACAGATAAGAACATCGCAACTAATCCTTGTAAATTCCAGGTTTTCTAAACCGGAATAATGGAGAATGGACACAGAATGAGATTACGAAGTGACGAAGAGGGAGAGATAGCGGACGAAGAAAGTCCTTCAGAACCAGACGAGGAGCCTCCAAAAAATAGCTCGCCGGTCTCAGTGGTGATGCCGTGCACCTCGACAACTGACGCTGTAGGTAACCCGATTGTTTTGGACGAGCCGCTTATTCTGGACTCTTCAGACGAGGTGGATTGTACTGACGACGGTGACGACGCCGATGATGATGACACAAGCGACGACCAACAGCGAGATCTCACAGTAACCTTCAGATCGGAAGAAACGAATGAAGAAATCGCTACAGCCACGCTCATAGTGAAACGACATGACCCCGTTGACACGTTCCTGCCATTCGTAGGAGCGCTTCTTCGAAGCATACAAAGTGAACAAATGAAGCTGAGACTCATGGAAGACATTTCACAGATTCTTATTAATGCTAAAACTGAGGAAATACAGAGACATCGCCGACCTCGATTACAGTAAATCGTGTTTTTTATTTGCCATCCCTTTGAATATCGATCCTTAACGAAGAGTACCATGTCCCCTCTTCTGACGCAGTCGGGTAAGTTATGAATGTCTCACAAATTTCACTAGACCATAGGCGTCACTTAAGCTACAAGTAGGTACGCGGCGGGTTCAACTTGGCGAATTCAGTGGGCGTAACATAGTCGGAAGATATAAGAGTTACGCGATAGAAAAAGAGACAACTTCAAGGTGAATATAACAAGCGCTGTGCGATCTGAATTGCACTTTATTGTGTCGCAGCAAAAGTCGCTTTTTATTTAAATGATTTTGCGGAGTGAACCATCTGTACCATAGGAAGATGGCGTGTGATTGGAGATGTCCTATGTCCAGCAGACTACAATAGGCTATTTATGAGGATGGTAACACAGAAAGGGCACCAAAAGGGGTTAGAAGATTTTTGTATGGAGGGTGGCCCTAACATGAGGCCGCCATTTTGATTTTTTTTCAAAATTGCGGAGAATATCGAAAGTTATATATTTAGATAGAAGACACTTATACAAACAAAAAATGTCATATCACATAGTATCCTAAAGCGTCAGGTTTCGGAGTTATTCACCGAAATATAAGTCAAAAACTGAACCCTGAAACAAGGATTTTTTTGTTTTTTTTTCCTTCAGGTAAGTATATTGAACTATGAAAACATAATTGCATCATGTATAGGTAATATTTTAGTTAAGAGCGAAAGAGACAAAAATATATGTATACCCTCCGCCGAATGAGGACGTGTGTTATATGGTATATGTATTATATGGTGCATGGTAAGGGCATGACACCAAGAAAATCTTACTCAGCCTCCCGCTGCCTTCTTGGATGATATTATTTATACCGAATATGATTTAAAAATGTTATGTTTTATCCACGAGGTGTATTCAATTAATTCATGTGTAAATAACTTAATCAACATGAAGTAACTACAACATAAATAAATAAATTCGTTATAATAATTGTTATTTTTATCTTTGAATATCTCAGAAACGTGACGCTTTATGATGGTATTGTATATGAAGTTTTATGTTTGCATAAGTGTCCCCTATCCAAATATATGACATTTATTGTGCACCTCGATTTTGAAAAAAAAATCAAAATGGTGGCTGATTTTAGGGCCAAAATCTTCAAACCCCTTTGATGGCTAATTAAATGATAAAGGACATTTTAAAAACTGGTGATCTTATTTTTTGGCTGTAAAGTATTTATTCTTTACTTCATTTTTAAAATGAGTTTTCGATAACGAGTAGGTACTAACGCGGACAACCATATCTGAACACCGCAAGGACTATACTTGCTTGCAACACTCGGTCGCTATAGTAACGCTTACAGTGTCGTGTGCGCGGGATTTTGTGTTCAAAGTGGTTATGGTGCCTTTCCATGCTTGCCAAGGCTCGGCAAGCGTCCACAAGTACAAGCATGTAAAGAGGGCTTTTGGCTTGGCTTGCGTGAGCTTGTGGACGTTTGTCTCCGATCCGGTCTAGTGTCGGTTTTTTGACACAGATCATAGGACGCTTGCGACGCATTCACATGTTGGTGCACGTTTACTAGCCATTGTGATCTCGTGACAAGCGCATGTTTAGTTATTTGTTTAAAATGAGTGGCTGGTGAAACGAAGAGAGTTTATCTTTTCTGGAATATTAACAGAGCGAATCGTCTATCTGGAACCCCAAAGACGTTAATCAACGACACAAGTTCAGTGTCCGCCATGCTTGGGTGCACGTAGCACACTGACGCATTCACAAGCATGAAAACGACTTCCAAATTCCAAGCGAGATTTGTGGACGCTTGGGGCTTGAAGACGTTTGCCAAGGCAAGCATGTAAAGTAGATAAGCAGGACCGCGATAGGACCTGCATAGAACAAGAACAAAATATGACAAGCTTTTGTGAAAGTATACGCGATTTGTGTCAGTAGAAACACAACCAATGTACAGGAGAATTTCGAGTGCGATCTAGTTGTAGGTCGCGTGAATCAACTGGATGTGGAAAGCGCAGAAACGGTCAGTGGCAAAGTTTGGCCCAGACATTGCCACTGCGACCGGTTCTGCGGTTCCAAAAAGTTGTTTGAAATTATTATGTACAATGTGCGAGTGAGTTTCTCGACTGAGTACAATGGTAATGTCGTCTTATACAGGAAGCATACGTGAATATAAAATAAAACACCATGTTTGTCGGCAACCATTTATTCACAAGTCGCCCCTGCTTACCAGCAAAGTTGTCTTTAACCTATACATAACCTAATTATATAATAGATCCTGCATCTCCACCCACCGTCAACAAACACGTTAGGGAACAACTCCATGTTATCTGCACGACATTTATATGCTTCTGAACGAAAAATAGCCCGTCGAGTTGTCTGGCAACTGCTCTGAATTTGTATCAATATCAAGATGGCGTAGTTGCAGCCAGAAAATGGCATTAATTTATGTAAGTACTAACTTCCCCCGGCTTCGCCAGTGTGGAGGTCGGAAGTTATCCCACGGGGACGTGCTACCTCGATAAAAAGTATCCTATATGTTAATTGTTAATCTAGGCAATTAAATATCTGTGTGCCTGATTTCATCTAAATCCGTTCAGCCGTTTTTGCGTGATTGAGTAACAAACATCCAAACTTTCACATTTACAATATTAGTAGTAGGATGAGCGAAATAATTATTCATGTGAATTGTAACAATTAAACTCACGAAATAAGATTTAACAAATAATATGACGCCAAAGAATCTGAAACATGTAATTTGCTAGTAATTACACGTGCACCGGTCGCGTCCTATTTAAAAGCAATCGCCGCGCAAATAAGCGATCGGTCGCGTCATATTATTATGTAACTTTTTGTTCGGAAAAACAGGGAAGCGCCCTCTGCCGGCGCGACCTCTCGTTCATGTTCACCGAACATAAAGTTCGAACGATCGTGTATTCGCGCGAAGATCGCTTTTGAATAGGACGCGGGGGACGCTTCTAACCGGACCACAACATATGCTGCTTGGTGGAAGAAACAGATATGGTAGTACTTTTCCGGACGAATTCTTACTACTAAGATCCATTGATATATTAATTATATCAATTGTTATAAATTCAGAATCATTTAACCGGTTGAATGCCGTAGTTACAGAAACAATTAAAATAGCCATTGTCCACGTTGATCCACGTTCGCATACGAACGGTTAAACAAACTCTCAAGTTTCCTTTCGTTCAAAAACACGCCTAATCAGCAGTATCGTTACAGATAACATGAAATTATTCCACAACAACATTTCGTAAGCAAGTCATTTACATTTTATACATCAACTCAAAAACTCGCCAAAGATATAAACTAGAATACAAGAAGCATCAGAGATTATTAACAATAGACGTTTATGTCTAAATTATATTAAAAAGCTATGCTATTAACACAAGTCATGGTGATAATGATAAGTCAGTATTTTGTTTTTGGGCTTCGAAGCAAATAACATAATAAATATTAGAGGGATAGGATCTAGCAAAGATTTAAATAGCAGTAGCGACTCGTCTGTCTCGCACGGTTTTTACGACTTGTCAAAACTATTTATATGTCAGTTTAATAATATAATCTTTTATACATATAAACCATGCTGAATAAATTCTCTAAGTGTAGATGAAAACAGCATCAAAATTAGTTGCACAGTTAAGAAGCACAACGCGGTGACACAGACAAGACAAGAAAAGCGATTTTAATTTAGAATATGTATAGGTAAGCATAATCAGTCTACACGCGTGCTTTAATTCACCACGCAGCCCCAGTGCGGGTTGGTGCATGTCATACATGCCTTCGATATTTTTTGTTCTAGGACATGCCGATTGCCTGACGATGTAGTTTTCTATGATAAATTAAAATGAACGCCAGTTAAAATCATAAAATAGAAAGAAACTAAAAGATGATTTACTTATACCTAACAAAATAAAGTTTACACAAGAAGTATATTTTTTGAACTGACTGCTTCGAAGCCAAAAACTAACAATTTAAAACGCCACTAAACGAATATATAAGACAAATGAAATAAGAACCATTAGGAAACACCTCGGTTTCTGAAAGGTACTCAATTTTAATCTGTGTTCAAATCTCAAGTTTACCATCGAATTTTGATCAAACAATAACAATATCTAACACTAGCTTCTGCACGTGACTTCGTCTGCGAGAAATCCTGTTGATACTTGGTAACACTGTAGCTTCTCATTAGTGAAATAATTTTCGGAATCTGATCAGCAGTTCCCAAGATTACCCGCTACTTACAAACTTACAAATGTTACCTCTCTATAATATTAGTACAGATGAGATTCGACAACAGATTTAGACAGGCTTTCAGACCCTAGGTGACAATAATTTAGCAAATTATTTAGTTGTGAGATCGTAAGGTTTTGGTTCTCTCAGACGTAATGAAGAATTATTAAGATGAAGCAAATAATAGAATTATTATGAATCCCGCAAAAAACATAGAAATAGTTTTTTTTTCATAGCCCGCGGAATTTCCCGATTTACGAGCAATCTGCTTGAGCGCCTCGCTCGAACCAAAATTAAAATCCCCTTAATCGTACACTCTATAAGAGTCTTAATAATAAAATGCTCTATATCTTCACATAATATTGCAAAGACTTATTAACACTTATAAAACTTATATAGGTGTTACATTTTGTTAAAAACTATGATATAACTATCATAGTTTTTAACAAAATGTAACACCTATATAAGTTTTATAAGTGTTAACCTGGTTCCTGACAGCCTGAACAAGACTTATCAGCAAATAGGTCGACTAAAGGCAGGATCGACCAACTTTGTAAGTTTACATGAACATGCTTTCAGAATCCGAGGCTAAAATATTAAAATACATTCTTTTAACTACATATATATTAAATACATACACAATATTTTCATGTATTTCTGTCTATCTGTTCGAGATACCGAGGCGCCCCCTACCGTAACTCACAAGCCCTTGTACTTCATAATACAAGTCTAAAAAAATAATATATTCAAACATTGCCACATAATTTTACTACTAATTTATATGTATAAAGAAAACTTTCGTTTATATCTGACCCTGTCACGACATAGGACTTAGAATTGTAAAAATACGCCCTTTGGTCGAAAATACAGCGGTGCATGTCATATATTGCTTGAAAACCACATCAGCTGTGTCTGGTTCAGACATAAACGTCACTTAACAGTTTGTAGGTAGAGGAAATCGCTATTAACTTGGCTGCATGATAACGCGCAACTTCTCCTGCCCTCAAACAGTATATAACGATTACTTGCACATCCAAAGCAGCAGCATGTCAACAGTACAAAAATTTGCACTATAATATCCGCGTCGAAGGCTAATCTCCGCTGAGATTTGCCGCCCTGACTCAAATTCGGTCTGGAGGACCATTAATAAGAATTAGACTGACGTTTAAATGTTGTCGCAATCGTTTATAATTCATACTCTTAATTATAGCCTTATAAGTGATTCAGTCTTTTTTCCTTATCTTTTTCATACATTTACGATGTTATTTTGGTAAAATAAGAAAAACGGATTATGGAATCACTTGCGATTTCGAGACCATTAGAGCCTTATCACACTAGCGGTTTGCGAGCGGCGCGGGCGCGCAGCGAATGCGACACACTGACACCACACTAACACTGTCTCACTGTCGCATTGCGCCGCGTGTTCGCTGCGCGCCCGCTCCGCTCGCAATCCGCTAGTATGATAAGGCCCTTAGGTAATCAGTTACACTTACAGCCAGTTGCAGAAACGCACTTAACTTAACTTTTAAAGTTGTCATTAAATACTAATCTTCCATTAATTTGTTGCAGAAAGCAACGAAAGCAAAGTCGGATTTTAATGGTTAGAGTGATTGATGAAATTAATGAAATCGTTAGCGTTAATGATCCATTATGTAATGGGGCATTAATGTTTGTCTCTGTGCAACTGGGTGTTAGTTGCTAAAAGACTAATCAGATAGTCAAACTAATACTGCTGTGATTGGCTGACTTTAATGACGACAGCCAATCAAATCCATTGACATGAGTTTGACAGTCTGTTAGTTAATTATTGTCGGTTAGTCCTTCAGAATTTTATTAAAATACTTTAGATACGCAAGTAATCTCCCCTAAATCAAAATAAAAAAATACACACGGAATCTAATCATGCCTCTGTTAATATGATCACGTACAAATCAATTATAGGCACTGATAAAATTAATTTATCTTAGAAAATATTTACAAAACTTACCATTAAAACATTTTATATATTTAATATTTCTATGTTCGTAATAAAACTAATAACTTTCAATCATAATATTATTATATTCTAATTTCTAGTACTTCATTTACAATTGTAAGACCGCAGTCAATTGGTGTTTGTGGAAGAAATTTGTAGTTACAAAAATATATATATTTATGTACCAAAGTATATAAATATGCAACATATACGCTGTGTATGCGTTTGTTATTGCGACATAAGACACGTTTGCATTTGTATCGCTATGTTCACGTTAAGAAAGTGGTGAAAAAAAAACACTATTTTAATTAAATCACCATGGAAATAAATCACGGATGTTATTCATTTATGCCGATAATTATAATCAACGCCGAGTCTTTTGTGCCGCACTTATTTATCATTGCTGTATTTTAATTGAGCGCATAAATAAAAGAAGAAGTAAGATTTTACTTGAAACTGCCAAACAGATTTAGATAACACTTCTGAGATGGCTAATGCGGCATATTTCAGAATACGCCGCATTAACCTGCTTAGTTGAAAACGATACCGTACGAAATATATTTCGACTCTTTTTAGCATTGCCCATTAGTTTCGAATCAACACTCAGTCAATGTACAGTGCATTTAGTATAACTTGTTCGTGACGAGATTGGAAGCAAGGTTCTGTCAATCGTCATTTTGAACTCTGCGTATCATCAAATAGTTCCTATGCCGTAACTTTGGCTCCACTGTTATAAGAAGAATACAAATACGCTACAGCGCTAGGTTCAAACTTTCGACCAGAAAGCCCACTTTCTTAAAACCTCTGTATGTTTACGTCTAGTTATTTAGCTAAGCAAGCTAAGTAGTCAGTTAACATAAAGTTTAGTTATCTCCAAGCCCGCATTATTGCAAATGTTGATAGGTACATAAACTCTGCTTCATAGAACCAGCGAAAACGCACGCAAACAGAGACGCTTCACGTAGCTTATTCAGCCTATAATGTTCCCACTGCTGGGACACAGGCCTCCTCTCTGTGAGGGGGCCGTAATCCTCCACGTGGGCCCAGTGCGGGTTGGTAATGTCACCTGTTCGAATTTTGAGTTCTACGACATGCCGGTTTCCTCACGATGTTTTCCTTCATCGTTTTGAGCATTTACATTGGGCACACATATAGAAGCATCAAGAATAATGTTGCGCTCGTTTTGGCTTTTATATGAAGCCGAACTTCTGTAACTATGTTTTTGTGGCACTACACTGTTACTAACAGGTACCTAATGGTACAATCAACGCCATTGTTTTATCTAAAGCGTGTTCTTTTGATTTGACTCACTTCATAGACAAATATGGCGTCCCCGTTTTTTTTGTAAACAGTTGATTCGAAAGTTCTTAGGATTCCGTAACCAAAGCTCCGTTGTCCGTCCGTCTGTGTGTCACACACCTGTATCTTTTAGACCCTTGAAATTTTCACTGAATATCTATGGCCGCTATAACAACAATTAAAGAGGGTCCTCATTTATGAAACATACTTTTTTTACTATAAATGTATTTAAAAAATAGTCCGATTAGTACTTAAGACGCTTTTTTGATGTAATATCCACAGTAGGCCTTTTTTTTTAAAGATCGAAACGTTCCGAACTAACTTATAAGTGTGCGATTGTTGCAAAACCTTTTTACTTTCGTACCATATTTGTTTACTTATTAAGACATGTAAGAAAGAACACGCTTTATCTCATTAACCGTCAATTAATTCGACATTGTAGTACCAAGTTGACATGTTAACGAAATAAGCTATAACTTTTGTATAAACAATTATACATATAAAATATAATATTATACTACTATAAGTATTGATGAAATTGAATATGTTCTGTGATCAGCGCCTGCCCTACATATTCACATTTATGTACATATAATAATAATATATAGTTCTCCTCTAAATTCTAATACGATCTCATAGTTTGATAAGACGATGTTTCTATAAGGCATTATTTCATTGGCTATTACGTTATTATTCGGCAAAATATTTTTATTTATTTATTTAGCTACAATGTTGTTCAATTTATTGCTTGCCTTAAACCTTAGAACAGGTAGATAATATACCGTTGCTACATAATTATATTAAAGGTAGTTTTCACTAGCGACAATGCTTGGGAGGATTTAAACTACTTACTACGGACTTTTTTTGTATTGTATACACGTATATTTTAATGATAGATCTTACAAGCATATAGTTCTGTTTCATGTAAGTTGTTATACAAGTCTGAAATTGGCCTACTGCAGCGTTAAGACCCCTTTTCATACAGTAAAGATACAAGTTTTGATGACCACGGCTGCTTTCGTGATTTCAGCCAAGTTTTCTCACATAGTTAACATTTAAAGACAGCGTTTTGATTTGTATCGTTACTCGTGACAAAAGAGGACTGCCCCAGGACTGATTTACATTTTTAGATTATACATGAAACAGACTAAAGGTAAAGTAAATGTTTGACTCAAGGCATTCTATCAATTCCGTGCTTAGGCATATCGTAGTTTTTCGAAGCTAGTTTTGACATATTATTTTCCTAATCTCATTATGAGTCAATTTTATCTATTTTATATACACTATATATGTTGCGGTATATAATAATATATATATCTAAAATATCTACTGATGCAAATATGTACATGTAATTATGTTTACATTGGCAGTTGGAAAGCGCTAACGTTAGCTAAATGATAGTGAAACTACATGTTTATCACGACGTTTTCTGTTAGAAAATGTTACAATGCTTGTTTTTTCTCGTACAATACCTGCGATGGCGGGCCGCAGTCCTACTGAAAGTCCGCGAGCGACTGGCGCCACGTGGCGTGGAAGGGGATGCGCAGCAGCTTGAGCTTGGTGTGCGGCAGCTGCTGCGACAGCAGGCGCTGCAGTGTCGGCAGCGGCAGGATCTCCACCTGCGGGGGGCCCGCCGGGCCCGCCGGGCCAGCCGGCAGGCGGCAGCCCGGCACGGGCTTCAGCACCGGGATGCACTCGCCCACGTCGCGCCGCTTGGGCTCGCCCGCCTGCTCGCACTGGTCGATGAACAGCTCCGTGACGCGCAGCAGCTCGATGGTGACGCCCCACATGAGGTGCGTGAGCGAGTCCTTGAGGCGCAGCACGCCCGACAGCACCTGCTTGTTGGTGGTGGCGGACTGCGACACGTACGTGGGGATGATGAGCAGGCGCCGCACGTTGGTGCAGGCGGCCAGCGCGTCGTCGAAGCCCAGCTTCACGTCGATGTTCACGAGCTCCAGGCGCGTCAGCAGCGGCAGCGTGCTGAGCGCGCGCAGGATGTCGGGCGCGGCGCAGTGCGGCGTGCCGCGCTCCAGGCGCAGGCGCCGCAGCCGCAGCAGGCGCGCCAGCACGCCGGCGAACTCGGCGCGGAACGTGCACTCGCCCAGCTCTAGGGACTCCAGCTCGGGGAGCGAGCCGATCACGTCGCATGCGCACCAACCCAATTCCTAGCAAAAAAGGAAATAAAATTTTAGATGTCACTTAGCCAAATAAATATTCTACCTCAAAACGATACATATCTTTGACCTTTTAAACACTGTCTCTAAGGTCAAATATTCGTACACTTTTAAATATCACAGTTTATTTAAATATTAACTTAAGACACAGCTGTGCTGCTGGGGAGTTTGTTGCACCACTCCTTCCCAGCTAAAGCAATAGGAAGTCCTGAAAGACGGTTTTGGGGAACTATCTCATATAATTTTGACGTAGTGCTGATTTTCAGCCTAATTTGAATAAATGACTTTTTTTCTTTAAATGATTTGGTTCTACAGATAAGAGCGAACGATCAGATCACATTCTGCGTGTGCTTTCAAAAGTGAGATTTTATGACATGTGGCACACATACCTTGATGCTGGTGAGCGACAGGTGCTGCAGCTTGGTGAGCGCGGCCAGGTGGCGCAGGTCCTGCGTGAGCGACAGGCCGGCCATGCTCTTGAGGCGCAGCTCGTGCAGCAGCGGCAGCGCGCCCAGCGGCGCCGGGTCCAGCTGCGCGTCGCGGATGGCCAGCGCCGACAGCGCGCGCAGGCCGGGCAGGCCGCGGCACACCGACTCTACGGCACGCGCGGGGCAGCGACACATCTCTATCCTGTGGGGGTTGTATAAAAACATAACATCACGCCTTTAATCACCTAAGGCCTAGGCAAAGGTGTACCTAGAGTAAACCTATATTTTGCCAGTTATTTTTAAGTCCCATAATAATAGTGTGCGACCGTATTGCCATCAACCGGGCACAAACAACTTAGAATATGGGCCGACGCGAAGAAACTAATATCTTACTCACTATAAAGGACAGTATACAGTGCATAATCTGCGTATAAGCGTAGCACGCATATTTATACAAGCTGTCAGCAACGCATCCTAATGAAACCTGTATCAGATTCGAGAAAAAAAAATAACCATGTTTCAATGTGCCTACGTCGAACACATACTAGGTTTTTCGATAAGTTTTTCTAAAAAGCAATGAGCAGATACTGGAACTGGCACTCTTAATTACTATTGGGAATGTTACTATAATAATTCTAATACAATTTAATTTTAGACTATTTTTTTACAGACTTCAAAAAGGAGAAGGTTCTCAATTCGACCAAATATAACTTTAATTTTGGAAGTCTGCGACAAAAAAACGAAAATTTAAAATCTAAGACACCGACTTCCACTTTGTAGATTATTTTTTGGAAGTTGGTTGTTATTTTTCTTTTTTTCCTTATTATCTTAATAATAAAGAAAAATAACAACCGACTGAAGTTCTTAGTAATTGATTACAATCTAGCCCAATAGAATAATAATCATTTGAAAATATGTACTACATTTTCTCTAGTAAGCTACTTCGTTCGTAAATTTTTGTAAGTACCATTTTTTATTTTTTTTTGCGTAATACTGTTTTTGTATGCTGTGTCTATTGCTTAATTCTGTGCACTTGGCATATAGATTGATCAGTGTAACGATTGTAAATAGAACAATAATTACCTTTCCAACGTGTCAACAGTAGATATGTGTTCGGCGAATTGTTCCCAAAATACGGTATCGTTCTGTGGTAGTAACATTTTGCGCAGGTCCAGTCTCTTCGTGCCGTGGCGTTTGAGGGCCGCGCATAGTCCTCCCCAATCACTTACCTGTTGAGAACATTAGAGAATTGAAAATATTGATCATGTTCCATCTCGATCTCATTCTGAATCGAATCAAATAAGATTCAGGAGTAAGACAGCTACAGATCCACATTTGTATGTATAAAGACTCTTCGCTTTACTTTGTGTACTGTATATAATTTCATCACCACTGCTCTCAAAACGGTGAAGGAAAACATCGTGAGGAAACCGCCATGTCTTACAACCAAAAATTCAAAAACTTGTGACATCTCTCCTGAGATCATCCGCACTGCGCCCGCATGATAGATTACAGCCCACTCCCTCTCGCAGAGATGAGGCCTGTGTCGCAGCAGTGGGAACATTAATAAGCTTGTAAAATTTATTATGAAGACCAAAACTTTCACAGCCTTATTACAACAAAAACCTTAAAACATCGAGCATTTTTGAAGTGAAAACTTCTTTAGCGGGTTGTGCACTTTTTTGGTATGGGTAAAAAAATTTAAACTCGCGTCAGGACGTGACTGTCCGTTGCCTAGCAACCGACAAAGTAAATATAAAAATAATAATATGACATTACGTAAAGATTGCGAGGTAAGAAATTTTACCCATATTGATGGGTAATAAATTGTTTATTTTTGTTAGACTACATTTGAAAAAAAAAAAAAATATATAAATTAAGTAGGTTCTGTGTACTACCAGGAGTGTAACAATAAAAACAGTTACAGAAATGGGGCAAAAAATTTTTTTCGATCGTAGAGCACAATGCTTCGCATTAAGAGTCGTGCAATATATATATACTACTACTACTAATACTGAATATTGTATTTAACCACATAAATGATAGTACTTTTATACTGATAAATAAAGCGATTCGTGCGAAATTATTCCGTAACCATTCCAAAATATTAAAAAATGCACAACGTTAATGTTCAAGTTTTCACTTCTGCCGGCACTCCCGGAGTGCAACCTGTGGTTTTTTTTTTTTGAACCTTAGTCCGTCAAATCTAATTTTCTAATTACAAAAACTGACGTTAAATCAGAGTCTATGTAGTAAATTTTATATTAAGAACTTTACGTTTGTCGGAACAAAGTTCAAAATACAATAACTGATTCCAAGGTGGCCTGGACTAAAGTAAGAACTCTTTTTGTAATGAGACGGCCAGTGTCCTACATCGATGGCAGCACATTTCTTAAATTCCGTGTAAACATGATGGCAGGTTTGTAACCAATATCGTATGGCTGTGCATTAGTAAATAGAAATACTAGCGTTACAGCAAACAAAATCTCCGGAGCGATAAGCAAATAAATGTTGTCGCATAGAGTTGTCTTATCGAATCAAAATCAAGTTTAACTATTAAGGATGTATGCATCTTGTTCTTCTCAAAATAGGTGTCATATTTGAATACTTTTAATTAAAGGTACGGTGATCTTTTTAGAGTACTTACATGTGAATTCTTCATCCGTACGTGCCTCCAGAGCGCAGGCGTGGTTGACAGTTGTCGCCATTGCTTGCACACTCGCGCACAATGCCCTAGGTCGCGCATGCCTAGGTATTGGAAGATCTGTAACAATCAAACATGGACTATTTACACGACGATAGTTTTCAAAACAACTTTTTCAAAGAACACAAATTGCATTTTACATATTTCTCTAAAATCGAGCTCATGGTTATTTTTACCACTGCCATATTTATCATAGTTTCTACTTTAGCCGTGAATTCCCATGTCAGAAATTCACTCTGTATCTGCCCGGCTACACAGTGACTTGCATGAGCAAACAGTTCGGGCAAATATTTGCACAAACAACATGGTACTTACATACACAGTGCGGCGTTGACGCTATTCCGCACGGTATACTGTTTTGCCGTGTTATGCTAAGCGTATGCTGAGACGCAGGTGACGCAGGTCCACGCAGCGCAGGGCAGAGCAGATTTTGTAATGCATGAACGTACTGACAGCTGTGCGACGTAGATATGTGTGTCTGTACTGTTCTGCGTCTCGTTGTAGAGCCGGCACAATTTCTGCGCGACGCGTGCAGGTCGTCACTAGTTTTTTACCACTGATTCATAATTTTTGTTTCAATGACAGATTGTTTGTACTAGCTAGGACGCGAATGTGTCTGTGTAGCTGCGTCAGCATGCGCTCGCGGTCTTTGTCTGCGTCGCCTGTCCTACCCTGCAAAATCTGTACTGTGCTGTGTTGTGTCACCTGCGCCTCAGCGTACGCTTAGATGAGTGCTTGTGCATATTGGAATTAAAGCATGTAATGCAGTGTCTAAGCGCCTCTGTGTCCTAGTGGTTAGATGACCTGTCTCAGACCCAGAGGTCGTTTCGAATCCCAGTTGGGGGCAAAATTTTCTGCTCGGTTTGGTTGCTGGTAGGGCTTGTTCTAGGCCCGCTTGGCTAGCTACCACCATCTTATCTAAGTCTGTCGCCATTACAACAATGTTAACAGTATAGTTGTGTTTCGCCAGTTAGAGGTAAGATAGCCAGTTCCTCTGTGGTTAAGGATTCCGGGTAAAGCTCGCTTCTACCTTCGGCCTGATCATCACTTACCATCAAATGAGATGCAGGCCACGAGCTCCCGCATTATGAATTTAAAAAAAAGTTAAATAGAGCGTGTAGCCGGAGTTTTAAATATTACAAGGCACACATAAACAAGTGAGCATACGCACAAAATTAGTTGAAAAAATACTCGTAATTAGCGCCCAGAATCTTTCGATGTGTGTTTACAATGCTTACCTGTACAACAACATTATAATTCCTCTCCTGCGCCTTATTATAAAAGGCCGTAAAGTGGTCTGTGTCATCGACCCGCTGTCGCCCGCGACGTCGCGGCGACATTGTCGCTGTGGGTGGAGACGCCGCGCCGTTGACTGCGCGACCTCGCCTTTTGTCGTCACTGTAGACAAGGGAACATTCAAGAATTTGGACGTTTAAGTCTACGTCAACCGTGACAGTCGCGGTCATGAAAGGTGAGAGCGAGATGGAAACCGACTAATACCGTATTAAATATAAACCTTCCTGCTCACAGGTTTTATTTTCGCGTCTGGCAGGAGTTTTGGCGTTTAGAAAACCCTGAAAGTGATTTACGTGCGTACAAACTGCTTTGAAGAAATTAACATGATTGTGAAATCTAGGCCCGTAATCTGGCGTAAAGCTCAATAGTGAATCACATAATGTATGTATAATATAGTGTCATTAGTATCAAACATTATGTAAGTTATCGAGCAAATCTGTAAGCATATTATAGAAATGTCTTGGACTACAACAAAAAAGTTGTCTATATGTTCAAACTACTAGTTGAAAGCATGCATGTCTATTTACTAAAAAACAAAACTATAATTTGAAGTGATCTGATAAAGTATGAAATAATTATTTTAAAAAATAACTCATAAATACATACCTTTTCCGTTAACGAAACATTCCGGTGTACCGTCAAATCAAAACGTGAAACGCATTCCGACAATTTTTTATTATTTTGTACTTTTTTTTAAAGTTTGATACATTCCTTTACAATGAGTATGATTAATTAATATTTATTTTAAATAAATTAAGTTTTAAAAACGATGACCACATGAATGAGTAAAATGTGGTCAGTATATGACAAGTTTGATAGAAAATGGAGCCGAACCAACTGAACTAAAATTAGAATAGTGCTATCTCTTACTATCAGAAATCGCTAGAAAGAGACAGGCACAGTTTAGAGCGGGCAAGCCAAATATTTCAAACCTTGAAATATTTGCGAGTATTTCTTCAAGTCAACGTAATTTGACGTCCCATATTTACGCATGTCTCTTTCTTGCTATATCTGCGGGAAAGAGATAACAATAACCTAATTTAAGTTCAGTTTGTGCTCAACAGAATTCCGAAGTTTCTCATTGACCACATAATCTTCACACAAGCAAATTGTGGCCCGAGGTGTCATAATATTAGGGATACAAAAATAAACCTCCTCCTTTAAGAAGTCGGTTAAAAAAGAGGCGACAAGCAAATCATGTTTCTTTACTAAAAAAACTGTAATAAATTAAAAATTACATAAATTGGTTAGCATACTTGACCATAAAATGACCACATTGCTATAAGATTTACAGCGTATTATAATTCATAATAGCGTATTATGGCTATGTGGCCACAATATGGTCTTTAAAAATGAACAGTAAAGTTAAAATATGTTTAAATACATTTGTAGTAGATATTATTTTTCTGCTAAACAATGATAAGACACTTGTTTACATATTTTGAGTATAAATTGACTGTTCGAACTTATAAGTAACAATTTTATAACGTCATCTAGCATTAAATATCAGGTGGAATTACATAATCAGTCTGTTTGACACATAGTGTTAATAAAAAGTTTTTATTAACAAAAAAGAATTTTGAATTGTTAAACAATACGCTACGCTTACGAAACCTGCTGATGTAATCTGCGTTTGCAATTTATTTGCCAAACATGTAAACAAACGTAAGTTTTAGGAAAAACAACTGTAATGCCTACATATAAGGTCTAGTTTGCGCTACGCCTTCATATTTTTTTAATGAATTTTTCAACAAACTAGTCAGCCTAAAATCAACTTTATTAACACTTGCATAAACTTGATGTTTGTTTACGAGCGTTTATTCTGAAAGTAAGCTACGTCGCAGATAGATGTCAAATATTTACCTGTTTTGATTAATTTGGCAATATTACTGTATGGAAATAAGAAATGCGGCAAGTAACGAACTAGATTATTGATTATGAAATGCAATAATTAATATATTAAGACCGCATAATTTAGTTTTAGATGTAAAAAAGGCACACCTAAAACGGTTACAACATCAAATTCAGTGTTATAATTCATTAATATTCTAGTTGGCTATATAGCCATATTTCTTATTTCCATACAGTAATATTGCCAAATTAATCAAAACAGGTAAATATTTGAAAGTTATTTGCGACGTTGCTAACTTTTTGGATACAAGGATTAAATAGACCACAGGTAAAAAATATTCCTATTGAGTTTCTAAAAAGCAACAAATGCGTAAGTGAAAAAAGTAACAATACATACACAAATAGCACCTGTTTCCACAAAATTTTCGTTTTTCTATTTACCTGTAGAAGCCTGCTATTTTTATTTAAGGCTCCCGCAGACTACCAAGGGAGCGTTCAAGTATTACGTAACGCAATTTGGGGGGGGGGGGGGGGAGGGGTTCTTTCTTACAACACGTTACGGAACATTGTTTCTAAAAAATTAGGGAATTAAAACTCCCAAACTGGCAATCCTTTTCATTTACGTTACGGGGAATCCCTCGATTGTAAAAAAATCTGTAAAAAAAATAAACAAAATATGCAGGTGTTGCGAATTAAAATTCTCTTGTTTTATTTAGTAGATTAAAACTATACCAAATGTAAAAACTATTACATAACTTGTTACGACTTTAAGGTAAAAATGATCACTTGAGTGTTACGTAACGTTTAAAGAGAGGGAGGGGGGGTACAGAAAAACGTTACGGTGCGTTACAAGGGGGGAGGGGGTCAAAAATCTTCAATAATTGCGTTACGTAATACTTGAACGCTCCCCAATTGATAACCGACACTGTTTAGTTGGTTTGTTCATCGGTTCTTTGTTTCCAACCGAATTCCTCAAGCATTGATTGATACATTTTTCTGCCAGAATGTATAGAGATTAGGTGTTGAATTACTATTATTACTCAATTAAAAAGTTGCTAGCCGATCGAACGACTAGCCGGAACTTTTTAAAACATTGGCATAAGGTTCAAATTACAATGCGCTCGTCAAAAAAAAACGACTGTATAACTATTTTGACGGCGTCGCCTGCGTTACCAAATGAAGATCGATTTGGTGTCGTATGCGCACGCAACTGTAGGTAAACAGTCAGCTGTCTACGGGCACACTCATTATACAGCTATTTCAAGTTCACAGTCTTATAAATACTAGCTATTTAACTAGATATTATTATAAACTAATTGTGATTACATTCGTAGTTAGTAGTTATTGCTATGTCTATTTTATATCAATCTATGTGCGAGTTACTGTAATTTGTAGGCACTTTTAAGCGTAATATGAATGATTGTCATAAATGCATGCATGGATATTTAAAAAAAATTGTTGATTTAAAATACAATATTTGGTAACCTAATCGGCTTAACTGTTCTTAAAGAGTCATAAAGAACCCCGTAAGAAATCGACACGTGTTTCACCTCTCAACAAGGCATCATCAGTATGAACGCAGTCGTTCCTTGAATCGTTCTCTGCGTGCGGCACTTGGCGTGGCAACACGTCGTGTCAGGGTTCGCAAAAAGGCAATCGTCAACCTGAGGATGCCTCATTGAGAGCTGAAACACGTGTCGATTTTTTACAGGGTTCTTTATGACTCTTTAAGAACAGTTAAGCGGATTAGGTTACTAAATATAAGTCGTCTGTTGTATTTTATAATGGATTTCCGCAATTCACGCCTGAGTCAATTAACTATCAACAGTTGATTTCTAGAAGATAACATATCATGCCTGTATAAGGGGTGGGCAGAGGTGAACTGTTCACCCACAATTCGCCAGTTTTAAGTCCATGTAAGAGGGGCGAGCTTTTCGCCAGTTGTTTTAGCAGGCCAGGCGCACTCCGCATTTTAGAATGAGCCTACAAGTACGCGGCGGGTTCATCTCGTCGGGCCAATTCAGTGAGCGTAACGTAGTCAGAAGATATAAGAGTTACGCGATAGAACAACTTTTAGGTGAATAAATGTAGGTAATTAGTGCCGTGCGACCTGAATTGCACTTTATTGTGTCGTATCAAGAGTCGCTATTTATTCTTGTACTATTGTATTCTGTGGTTTTAGTCCTATGTAGTAATAGGGGGTGAGCCTATTGCTAGTAATTAGACAAAATCCCGAGCTGAGTAAGTTCAATTAATTATCTCAATAAGTTAATTGTATTTTTTTTTTATCCAAATACGTTGCTCTGTATTTCATGTCCTAAGTTTTTGTATAGCAAGTTACCAACTTGCCCTGCCTGAAGCCCTGCTTATGATTAGTTTGAATTTGCCTTTTTAGTATCAGTGTAAATTAATCTTTAATTCAGAGAATCATATTACTGAATTATAATTTACTTCACAATTTGTTTTATTCTATTCATTATATTAGAATTTGTCTGAACAAGTTCGTGTGATATAAAGTAACAAATAATTAGATAATTAAAGTCCTCATTTAGCAGCATGTCCTGCTCCAGCATGCACCATATTCCTCGGCACGACTACGAAGCGTCTTCCATTCAGTATTGCAAGGCCCTGCGGCAGCGCGGGGCGCGGGGCCCGCGCGCGGCCCGCCACGGAGGCGGGCACCGGCACCGGCACTGGCACCGGCACCGGCACCGGTACCGGTGCGGGGGCCGGCGCGGCCGCGGGGCCCGGCGCGGCGGGTAGCGCGGGGGGCGTGCCCGCTACCGCCCACACGCGTTCACCGTCTGGGGTGCCACCAGCTACCTATGATGGAAAATGTAGGGTGAGTTTTTGGGTCGAGGCAGCTATGCCAAAAATTTCAAATAGGTAGATTGTTCGAAATCGTTCTGCATTTTTTTTCAGTATTCGGGCGTGTTCTCGGAAAAATTGAACAATCTATTGATATTGATACTAATATTATAATATTTACTTTACTGTCGCGGCCAGCAATTAGGGGATTGATGGACGATCGTGAAAATTTGGGCCGAGGCGAAGCCGAGGCACACATACGTGAGTTCATCAATGCCTGGTTGCGGTCAAGGCTTCTATAGTAGTTTTCTCAAACAATGCGCAGAAATTCAAACCAAGTAAATTATTTATAAATTCCAGAGTCAATGACGAACAAAGAAACTTTTTCACGCGCCAATATGTTAATTTTTTCTTCTTTACTTTAGAAAGCTCTATTTGTAAAGTCAGTTCGAAATTTAAATAAAATCTTTGATAAGGTACCTCCTTGATTGCCATGTGTTGAAATAAAAAGTTCGGTTCCATAACACGACAGTGCTGAGTTTTCGTAGTAATTTATTTGGCCGCTAAACACGACAGATAATTATGGATTTTCATACTAAGATTGCCGGCTGGGCGCTCGCTTGTTTTTGATCAGTACAGCAATTTCGATTTATCTCGAAGGTTGTCCAAATAATGTTCGAATTTCCAAGCATGTTTGAGAAAATATATAATCCTATAATAAACACGTTGATTTAAGGAACATTACAAATTAGCAACTATTACAAATAAAGTTATCCAGTGACAAAATGAAGGATGCTCTTCCGATGGTGTCCGCAACCGCAAACCGCAAGCGACAACGTCTTCCAAGCGCAATGACTGACCGCAGCGACTGAACTCTTTGAAAACACTTCTGTAGATGCCGCCGATATTACCGTCTGCCATACATAGAGTTCATAGAAACTAGATCTAATTCGGAAGAGCAGTTTAAAATATATTGCAAATATTCATTCTTTATTATTCTAACTAACATAGAACCTATAAAACGATTTATAATTTTGTAGTGCATCAAGTTTAAACACCTACTTTCATCCTCAGCAGCACCCGCTTATCCCTCGGCACTTTGGCTGGCACGGGAACCGGTACAGGCACGGGGACTCGCCTCGGTACCGGCGCGAGTACCGGGACCGGCACGGGAATGGGCACCGGAACCGGTATGCTGGTTGTCGTGATACCGGACTTGTGTGTGAGGGGCGGCGGCTCAATGGGAGGCGATGATGTTTTGCGGCAGTTCTGTGGGTGAATAAAACGTGGTTATGAATGCTTGGTGTGTAGTAGCGACCTAGAGACTGCACGTCGTTTTTTGGGATGCCTTTACTTTAACAATAATATTCTGACTACCAAGATTTAACAGACCAGACCAGATGTATGTAAACGAGGCAAAAGGAGTATACTATAAGGATCGTAGCAAGTGGCATTTTAAGTTTCTGCCTCCATGGGAAGAAGGCTGTCGCTGATAATCAGCGCTGGGGCTCTGTCTCGCAAAGGGTAGCTATGCTGACCGATGGCCGTTTTGCGTGGATATGACTCATATTTTCCGCAACTTGTTTTTTTTTGTTTTGTGCTCTTTCTTTGCGTTATGTTTACCGCAAATAAACGTATTTTCTTTCTTTCTTTCTAAGGCGTGAGTTCATGTAAGATGTAAAAGCGGGTCCAAACAAGGTACAGTTTGTATCTTGGTTTCCCAAACACTACACAATGTTATTTATTATTTATTTATTTATATATACAATGTCGCCCATGCGCATGTGACCGCCCGTAATTTTCTGAATATTCATGAAAAAATATCGAAAATAAACTTCAAAAGGGGGGGTCTATCTATAACATTTTTCATGTTATTCAATTTTTTAAAGATTTGCTTTCTGTTTTTTGACACATCTCCGAAGTTTATGGGTCGATTTGGATTCTGTTTATTATTTCCAAAAGCTTATGAGTTATTTAAACAGGTTAATTAAAAATTTTACAAAAAATTATCGACTACGAAAAAAAAAACGGAATCGAAGTCATTTTTTCGGTAAAAAATTGTATATTTATTTTAAAAAAACTAGTGAAAAATGTTATAGATAGACCCCCCCTTTTGAAGTTTATTTTCGATATTTTTTCATGAATATTCAGAAAATTACGGGCGGTCACATGCGCATGGGCGACATTGTATATACTTTATTGTATACCAGATAATACATTACAAAAAGGAAAAGTAATACACTACAAAATATACAATGGGCGGCCTTATCACTTACTGCGAAGTTAATACCTAATAAAAGTGAACTGCTAGGGCATTTTGTTTTGCCAGGAATCAAAGCGATATTTCTTGAAAACTATACATTTCCTATCATTTCATAGTGCACGTCCTTGGTATCTGATTGTGTTTGACAGCGCCTTTCATTATTATCATCATTGGCAGCCTTTGTCTCCCACTGTTGAATGTAGGGCTCCTTCCTTTGTCCCTGACAGTCTTTATTCGGTTGTAATAAGGGCTGTTTTTGTAGTTCGGCCTCGTTCGTGTCTCTAGCAATGGCAATATAACATCACGCGTTATTTCCCCGAAGGGTTGGGCAGAGGTGTAGAACACCCACATTTCGCCAATTATGTTTAAGTCCTATGTAAAAGGGGACGAGCCTCTTGCCATCAACCGGGCACAAATCCAGACTCCGGACTGCACGTGAGAAATTCCAGATGGAAAAACCCAATAACACTTTATTCCACCCGGGAATCGAACCCAGGACCTCATGCTCAGCATTAGCGCTTGCGAGCACTAGACCAACGAGGCATTCCAGCAATAGAGTTGATGATAATTAATCAATGAGAATCTAAATGGAATCAAATACATTTCACCATTGTAAAATAACTTATGTACCGACAGTACCACGCAGAAGGACGATGGAAGAAAGACAAAATGACAGATAAACGATAACAATTTGTTATTTTCTCTATTCTTCCGTCGACAAACACCGTTTCTTCGGTGGTCATGCTACGCGTGCTGGACAGGCTATTGAGATAAAAATACATAAAAGACCACATTACCTTGCAAAAGAACGGGTCAGGCGGCGCGGCGTGCATGTAGCCCGCACAGGCGGGGTGGTACAGGCACAGGCACGCCGCGCACGACAGCGACGGCACGGCGCCGCGCCCGCACGACATCGAGCACGGCTGCACTACCGCGCGGGGGGCTTCCGGGCTTTGAGCGGCGAAACTCTATGGCAGATTGGGAGATTACTTTGTGGACGAACTAAGACCTAACGCTTATAGTCTGTTACAAAAGTATCTGATGAAAGTATAAACAAAACCTGTTTAGGTTAAATTTCTACACAATCACTCACTACAGGGAATTGGTAACAAATATTCATCTGTATTTAGAAGGTTTCAACTTTTTCCAACAATTATTGTTTGAATAACATCATCAAAATCTAATTGAAAACTCTTCGTAGCAAATTGAAGTTATAAAATTAACCTCAATTGTCAAATGAAAAACATCTTTAACATAAAATCACCCCTGTAATACCTGAAGAGTTAGGCAGAGGTGTACCTGTACTTAGTACACCCTCTTTCCGCTAGTACTTTTTTTTTCAGAAATAAATCTTATAGTACCTACGAAATTGCTACAAGCCCCACCCTAGTAATCCCTGAAAGGTTAGGGTGATTTAAAATTAGAATTTCGGGTTTAACTATTCAAATAATCAAATGAAAGCACTCAATCAATTTATAAGTGGTACTACAAATTGGCATTACGTTTACGTACGTTTTTTTTATGAATTTGTTTACATTTCTATCAAGTACTTTTGATACAGACTATGGATGCACATGCGGCGCTAACATCGTGTAGATGTGACTGTATAGAAAATAAAATGTCACGTTTGCTCAGCGCTTTAAGGTACATATCTAAGTTTTTGAAAGGGCTGATGCTGGATCAACGCCAATAGCAATAGCATTAAGTAAAATTACAAAAAAATTACACAATGCGAGTTTTTCCATTGTGTTCTGATGACAGAAACACGCTAACACGGTGACAAAAACTTCTTCGTCTTTTTGGAACAGACTAAGGCATTCTTTATATAAAACTGCAGTCACTTTTTAGTGCAGAATATCATAATTATTTTAACTAGATGTTATCCTCTATTACATTTCAAGAAATTTTTATTAAAAATATTCTCTTAGCTTTCTGAAAGCCTTTTTTTTTGTTAAATTACTAACTTAATCTTACTAACTAAGCTTTCAAAAACCTGAAGCAAAAATGATATAAAATGTGTGTCCATACTCACTATGTTGGGGGGCTCGGGCGCGGGCTCTGCGGGCGGGCGGCCCTGCAGCGGCGGCGGCGTGGGGGGCGGAGGCCTGGCCGGGAGCGCACTACACTCGCCTCCGCTCAGTACCCGCGGGGGGGGCTCATTGCGAAGCAATCAGCCCCCCACAGTGAACGGGGGTCATATAATCTCATGCTTTACAAGATTTTATTTAGCAGTTTGAAATAACAGAAGAGTTATGACGATTTGGAAGATATGTGCACGTTTAGTCGCGTAGGAAGATCTCAAATAGTCAACACTTCTTTTAACTATTGGCAAAACTTCACGTCTGTGATTTTAACTATGATGGCGGGGAGTTTCCAACAAATAAAATAGAGCTGTTTTGCATGAAAACAAATCAATTATAATAAAAACAAAGCATTTGTTCAAGAAAACAGTCTTAGATGTTGCCTTAAATAGTAAAAAATAAACGTGTCTCCATTCCTTTTGTTACCTCTGATCTTTCACTCTGGCAGGAACTCGCTATGGTTACAGCAAGCTGGATCTGTCACTGTCAAGTGTCATTCATAGCGTCTAAAATTTTTGCCAAGTCTTCAAAACTCAACAGCAATCACATTGCTCAAATGCTATGTGTTTTTCTTATCATAATAAATGTTTTGTTTTAATGCAAAACAGTTCTATTATGTTTCCTTCAAAACACATAGCATTTGTTGAAGACCAGTTCGATATCTTCTGGTGAAAGTATACCTGAAGGATGTACACGCCTCTGTGAATTATACAGGGTGGCTGGGACATCGACACGAAAACTAATACCATGGATTCACTACATGATTCTGAACCCCCCTGCGTAGAAATTTTTCGAAGGTTATTTAAAAAAAATCAGCTAACAAAATTCTATAGAATATGATGTTTGTTTATGTTTTTTTGCAGTCGGGTTTTTTTGTTTTTTAAATATATTTCTTTATTTTATACCATCTTCCTGAAATGAATGACGCAATTATGTATTACGTTTTAAATGCCATAGACAACAAGTTACTTTCCACTTTGCTTACAATAACTCAGTAGGTACAAATAGTTAAGATAAACTAAAATGGGTAGTTATTGAGGGAATGAAAACAGGAAACTAAAGATTTTAAGTAAATATACAATTAATAAATAATAAATGCTGTGTTACAAAAAAAAAATGTTATCCAAAAATGTGAAAAATCTGGTCAGGCCAAACAAACATTATTTAACCGATGGCGCCAAATCGCTACTCGCCGTGTAACAAGTCGTCCATACCCGTCAAGCCCCGGTAACACCCTCTCGCGCGGCACTTTTTTCTATTTTTACTGCCAAATAAAGGCTAGTCTCCAATAAGGATGGTTTTACTCTATGGTCGGATAAATATTCTACTCGATTATATCATTCAAAAATAAAAATATACGGAACGCAACATTAAAAAAAAAAAGTCAAACTGACATTACTCATACTTCAGAAAACGATCGGCGCAGTGCGGGTGACGGTGTCTGTTTTGTGTTGTTTTGTGCAATAAAGTGTGATAATTAAAAGGTAAGTGGCTATATTATCATTTATTAGTAGTTATTACACCGTTGTAGATAATAGTTTCACGAAATAGCATCATAAAATCACATTTTTGAGCAAAGTAATTTTACGCGCCAAAACCGTTGTGACGCGTTATCATTCTATGATGAATTTCGACTTTTTTGTGTGTAATTGACAGCAAATAGATGAATATTCATTTAGAAGTACATAATGCATCGTTGTAGATAATATTATCACGAAATACCATCATAAAATTTTATTTTTGAACAAAGAAATGTTCCCCGTAAAACAAAAGACAAAGTCGGCACCGCGCGCTATGAAGTTTCAGTTTCAATAATATGAAAATATTACGTAGGACTATCAAACAAATGCTTTTGTTAGATTACATAACTATTCATAATGTAATTTGCAAAATTTCTTGTAAATTGATACAGTAGTTTTATCAGAAATAGACATGAAACCGGAATAAACACGTTTTTTCCCCCGTATCTGATAATTACATTTTGTTTATAAATACGATTCTCGTCTTACGAGCATTGTTTATACATAACATGATGCTCTGTGTATTCAAGAACACAACAAAGTATTCATATTGTGCCGAGAGCCACTTCAAACAGCGGGAGAGCGTTTTTTGTTATCAAGGTCATTAACATCCGGCGCGCTCGGAATGCGCTTCGGGGCTTAAGCGTTTTTGACGTCATCGGCGGACGGCGTGCAATCGGTTAATGCTCCAGTGATCTTACACAGGAGTACCACCAGTAAGTACATGTGTCCACCCACAGATGGCGTTATAGTAAAACAAACATTGATCTAACACAGGAGTACCACTAGTTAGTACCTGGTTTCTCTCACAGATGGCGTTATAGTAAAACAAACAACCTATCCTAGGAGTATCCTACAAATATCATAAACGCGAACGTTTGTGAAGATGAATGGATGTTTGTTACTCTTTCACGCAAAAACTACTGAACGGATTTGGATGAAATTTGGCATACAAATAGTTTATAAGCTTGATTACCACATAGGATACTTTTTATCCCGATGGCCGATATTCTCACGGGATCGAGAATTACGCGGGTGAGACCGCGGGGCGCTGCAGTAAACCATATTTTGATCAGTTTTCGTAAGTTCCTGACTTCTAAAGCTTATTAATTGAGTAACTAGGACATTTTGCGGATATAAATATATAACAATCTTTACTGAACATTTTTTTTTTCTGAAGGTCTTTTTAATTGTTTTAAGGAATTGGAATATAGTAAGAGTCCGTTTTTTGAGGTAATATTTATTACATTATAATCCGTTCACCCGCTTAAAAGTTTATTACATTTAAAGGTATAAAACAAGTCAGCTAATATGTAGTTACGTGGTAAATGACGGCGCTATAGTATTTTAAATTAATGGTGATAATAAATGAATAATTATTATTTAAAGTTAAAAATTTCGAATTATAAAAGTCTGTATTTTTTTTAAATTAACTAGTGGAGTTCCCTTTTTTCATTTCATATTCTTAATATTAAGAATATTAATATTTTCAGTATGTATTTGACTACCTGCACTTCTGAAGTGATACTAGCACGAAACAGGTTAGAAGTTTGTTGATAGTGTTTCTGAGTAAGGTTAGTGATATAATGACACAATTTCCAATTGTGTCATTTAACAGATATTTAATACTTACTTGGCTATTCATTCAATTGTAAATGCGTAGGTCCTTCTTACAGGAAATCGTTTCATTCTCTTTGCCTGTTGTTCGGCGGTAGGAAAGGGTACCTTCTTCCTCTGAGAATAAAGATCGTTTTCTCCACTATCGCACTGAGGAGAATCGCTACCCAGGTTCGCTAAAAACGGTTGCTCTCCGAAGGCACCGGCAGCGCCGACCAAGTGTATGATGTGAGCTTTTGATCTCAATTTCGGCATTTCGCTGACTCACGATCAGCGTAACACTATATATCACTTACCACAAGCATTATTATTCAATTTCTTTAAAGTTTTACCCAAAAACTTCATAACATTTTCTAAGAAAATTAACAAGAGGATAAAAAAATCCGTACGCTCGCGCCAACATTTTTAGAATGACACTTGACAGTGACAGATCCAGCTCGCTGTGACCATATCGAGTTCCTGCCATAGTCAAAGATCAGAGGTACGTTTATTTATTATTCTAAGACTGCTTTTTTCAACAAATGCTATGTGTTTTGAAGGAAACATAATGTAACGTTTTATTCATTTATTCATTCTTAGCTCATACTGTTACAGTTGCACAAAGACAATTTTATGCATATTATTGGGATGTGATTGGACAAAAGTTCAGCATGGATTATATCACATAGAAACACATAATACAACAGCAAAAAACTTTGAAAACTGATGACATAATCAGTAATCAGAGTTTATCTAGACGTAATAACGTAATGACAGTACATAACATAAAGGTAAATAACACCCTAAGTTTTATTTATTTGTTTTGTAAAGGAATGTATCAAACGTTTTTCGGAGCCGTGCAGAATTGACGTCAAAATTTTAAAACGATCTTAAAACTAACACGTATTAATAGATTTTTAAGACAATGTAAACAAAACCTGATGGAAATTGATCATTTTACAATTTATTGCACAAAAAGAGAGCAAGTTATGGAATCAGGCGTTACCTTGCTGAAATCCATGAAAAGAAAATGTTATGTTAAAATATTTGCTTGAATTATAAATATTTTTTACATAACGTGTTATGATTTAATTTTGTAAAATATGTCAATACTGATTAAATGATAATTTTATTTTCTTTAAAGTACCCTTTGGTGTAAAATAGAGATCAAGACACAAAAAAAATGTATGGAAAAATGTATAGAAAAATCACCTATCACAATTTGGTTGACATTGCCATAAAACGTTGTCAGATATATCATATATTATGTATCGGTACCTCGGCTTCTTCCACGCTGCGGAGTTGTTGTTGTCTGTGTTGCTGACGGTTGTCGGCGGTGGTTGTTGTGACTGTGGTGGCGGTTGTTGTTGTTGGGGCGGTTGTGGTGGCGGTTTCTTCTGTTGTTTGGCGGGTGGCGTTGGTGCGGCAGGTGGTGCACTGTTGCTTAGTCGGGAACCCAGTGATTTCACCTGGTTAGAATAATTTATACATATATTTAAAATGCCTTTTAAAACCTGAATACAACTTTATTAGTCACATTTGTCATCTTATATTTTCATTGTTGAAATGTCAATATCTTAGATGGTGTTTCGGAAATAGCTGCGCGCACGCATTTTATCAATGCTGTCATTTTGACATCAATAATCATAAAACCGTAGCAATGAAAACAAGTTTCATGGTTGGGTGGCACACTATCAAGCAAGGCGCTCTAAAGGCTACACACAGTGATGGCCGCAAGGGCGGTCCTAGCGGCCGCGGGCGGCATTTAAAAAATAAAAGGAAATCTCTTTTTGTTGAAATAAACTACTCAAATATATTTTTCTGTATCGTGTGTACGTGTACAAACATTAATTAATATCACATAAACAAACAGCCATTACCTTTATCTTTGCCGGTGGAGACTTGTTAGCAGCTGCAGCAGTGGCAGGAGGGACGGGTTCAGGGCTGGCTCCTTTAGGAGCCTTGGGCTTGGGTGTCCTTTTGCCTTCCACCGGCGCGGGCGGAACTATTGCCGCGACCGGGGAGTCCACGCGACGGATTAGTTTAGCGTCTCTGTAGAAGAAAGTAAAGTTAGGATCAAATAAATTATTGATATGATAGTGGGGTTAATAATTATGGTCTGCTAAAACATAAATTTTTCGGCGCTTAAACGTATCGTAACTTTAAGCAATCAATCAATCAATCATTGTTTATACACCAGGTCTTGTGGGTATATGGCTACCTACTATGCGGATATTAAGATGAATTGTGCATTGAATCGAAGAGAAGAAAGTTAACTAGCCAGTCAATATAGTTATTTGCATTATATTAACATTTGCAAGTGTTATTGGTTTTTTCCATCTGGAATTTCTCAGTAGCAATCTGGAGTCTGGATTTGTGCCTGGTTGATGGCAATAGGCTCGCACCCTATTACATGGGACTCAAACATAACTGGCGAAATGTGGGTGTGCTATAAGTACACCTCTGTCTAAACCTTCGGGGAATACAGTGAGGTGTTATGTTATATGCATGCATATTGATATTATTTGAGAAAACCTTTAATTACAAGGGAGACCTATAAATAATATGGAGTATAAGTATACTATAGGTACTTCTGCCCCTCCTCTCTGTTCGAGGTATTTTATGTTTTTTTGATTAAACCTACAATTATATACTTTAAAAAACTTACCTTATGATTTCCTTCTCAGGGTCGTCAACTCCGAGCGGTTCTTTGAAGAAGGAAAAGTTGTCTACTGTCAGTCCTGTGCCGGAAAGATGTTCTGAGACCTGTAGAAAATGTATCTTTTATTAAGTATGGTTGTCTCTTTTAGCATTCTACTGAAACTGCGGTTTGATCAGCATCTCGATCGATATCGATTTGTCATTAAAAGGCCTATTGGAAAGCACATAAAGCCGTTGGACCCGGCTGTCATTCGTGGAACTTTGAGTCGTTACCAGAAGCTCGAAAGTCTGATAACCAGTCTTACTAAGGGGTAACGTATCGCCCTTCACCAGTTCCTAGTGCATAAGCTGGGAAGAAGTGGATATCAAACTCCCCAGCACAACACAGAAAAACTTTCAAGTCGTTTTGAAGTGTCATTTGAGATTTCTGGGATAAGAGAAAATCTCTAACAGTGAACATACCTCTCTAGTAGACCGCAGCTTCTTTCCATATGGCGTATAGTAATAAATATCGGCGTTACGCCTCGAATGCGCGTCCAGAGCAGCGCGGAACACCAGTTCTCTCTTCCAGCCTCGTTCCAACGGTATCCGCAGTAAAGGAGAGGACACATCAATGGTGGCTCGGCGACCGCCTCGTTGTGCGGGCGATGATGTTGCACTGGCCTATGATTGGATGATTCAAAGTTAGTTGTAAGAAATAAATAGAGGAACAAAGCTGAATTCTGTAAATGGACTACATTTTTATTCATTTTAATGACCAGAAAGTGGATAATAAACATGCTTTAATGTTTTTGGGGAATTTCAAGTTGTCTGATATTACTGTACTGGGAGGTTTAATTGTTCTGGCATTTTAACAACTGCAATTTTAAGCTAAGCCCTATTTCAAATGCTTATTTTTTTGTTATAGTTTTAGGGTATCTATTAAAATAAATGACAAAGTTATCTTTGAGTGTTATTCCAATAAACATCAATAATAAATCATGCAGCCATTACCGATAATCAAATAACTTTATTCCAGTTGTGCATGCATTTACTGTTGTACTGATACTGCATGCATCTACTGCTGTTTTAATATTTTTACCCGACTGCCCCAGAAGGAGGGTAATGTTTTTATTCATTCCATTTCTCTAGGCCGACAATTCCAACTTTTTAATCTTACTTATTTTCTCATTTGAAACTTTGTGTGCTAAACGGCTGAACAGATTATGATCAAACTGGACGAACAGATTGACCATGTCCTAAACTACCATATAGAATTCATATTATTTTATTTGAGTACATGCACTAGTTCTAGATGCGAGTAAAACCGTAGGCGACAGCTATTAAAAACATAAAATTAACTACTAAGATACACTGAGCAAAACATTTGTTTTTCATAGAGAAATATCATGAATCCATCGCCAAATTACCACGTGCTATGTCCTACTAAGCATGCATCAAATATACAAAAAATAGGACAGTCTCCTAACCTTTTTGCGTTTGATTTCAACCTCAATATGGAATGCTGGCTAGATAAAAAAAAATACGTGTAAAAGTGTTAGTAACAAAACAGTGGAGCCTACAAAGTTTGCTCGGTTTTTGTCAATATTATATATATCATTGCAATTTATAGCTTATAGCAATTAAGAGTCACATGAGGCGCGCTCGTGAGTTGCAAAGATTAGGGCCCTTATTCCGTGTATTTTCTAAAGTTATTTGTTAGAGCAATCGTATCTGCCGATTTTTAGGGTAGTGTTTATAAAGCCGAACCCACGCACACACAGAGACAGACACACACAAACACGCACAAAGACAGACACACACAAACACGCACAGAGACAGACACACAAACACACACACAGACACACACACACACACACACACACACACACACACACACACACACAATGCCTGTAACTTACACACAAGTACACCTACTAGCATGTACCAAAACTCGTGGTTCGTGAATATCACAATGTCATGCAAGCTACAAGCATACTTATAAGCGAGTTGCAGGCAATCAGGCATGTATTACGTGCTTTACTCAGAAAAGTTGGACCCGTCATCACAATGAAGAGAAGCGTTTACAGATACAGATAAATCAGCCATCATAATAATTTTATATTCTAAATGTTTGGTTTCCAAGAAAACGGTGATCGGTCACCCAATAACGGCTATCCAAATACAGAGCGTTTTTTGACCCCTTAAGGCGACGACAACCGACTTTTGATGATTTTATACTAAAGATCACGTCTAAACGAGTAGGGTTAGTGATTTGGAAAAAATATACGAATATTTTAGATTATGTTCATAATACTAAAGTGAAATTAATTTGTAAAATTATGTCTGACGCGGATAAAAAAACTGAGATGACTATGACGCAAAACCTATCAAGAGTATTTTTCTGAAAAGTTCACCATTTTAAAGATAATTTAATTATTGATCTTTTACTATACGTGTTTTATTAAAATACCCTTTGTTTTAAGTATAACTAGCTGACCCCTGCCCACTTCGTTGGACGTTAAACATAAATAATGTGAACAAAAACACTCACAAGTAAAATAATTTTCAAAATCGTATCAGTAGGTCCAGAGATTACCCCCTACAACCTCACAAACTTTACCTCTTTATTATAATATTAGTATAGAAGTATTGATGGGCGAGTCCTATTACTGGCTGGACGTACGACGCGTTTCGTGAGCTCAGTACAGAACACGAACTAACCACTCAAGGTCAGTGGCATATAGCTGCGTCTTAAATGTCAATTACTGGTGAAAATGACAGAATTTCATGAGGGCCGTCATATTATAATGACGAAACCTAGGCCTACCTTTCCTAGGAAACGATAGCTTTAGAAACGTTATCGCTGATTATTATGACTGGAGAAACGAAGAATCCAGACTTTTCAGACGGTTTATCAATGATTAGAATATATCAACAAAATCGAGCAAAATTGTAGGCACCTTAAGCCCCGTATTCATTAAGAAACAAGGTTGGTTCGTTTTCAGGAAAATATTTTGATGTTGCGAGAAATAATAAATCAAATTTGTTTCCCAATAAATACGACGCTTTACTGAGTAAATGGTATTAAAGTCCTCTGTAATGAATAGGCCCTTTCCTTTTTTTTTGGGTTTGTAAGAGATTTATGTACGAATCATAGCTGAACAAACAAATCCAGATACGCAGCCAAAACTCAAACAATCAAAAAACAAAAGTCAAGCAAACAAAATTTTAAGAAAAATAAACATCATCTCTTTCCGATGGCTTAATGGTACCTATATTATCGACCATATACTAGTCAATGTTACATAGAAATTATTAGAAATTAAATACCGAAAGGAGTAATTTAGCTGGCTTTCGACCCGCATTTTCAGTTTCCGGCCATTGCACATTGGGTTGGCTAGTTCTCGGCCACTATTCTACTATTTGAAAAATTTACTTCTTTATTTGCTTCTCTAGTAGGTTCTATAATTAAAAAGGCAATACTTCTAAATCAGCAATTTTAATTATAATATTAACACAAAAAACTTTTGCTCTTCGACTAATAGGAAATCATAAATCATTTTGAAAAGGATTATTAGCATATAATTGTTCAGCATAATTATTATGTACGTAGTTCTTAAGTTTCTTCATCCGTATTCACGTTATTAATTTTCTGGATCGATTTTTTGGACGACAGGACTGTGTACACTTCAGTTACTATAATAACTTTTGAAGTAGATGCTACAAAGTAACTTTGCAAATGTAGCGATGTCTTATCAGTTATCATGCTCTCTTCTATAGTAACATAACATCCCAATGTTTTTTTTGTTGTTTCGTTATGATAACAACTACTTTGCATACTATTGTATAGTATCAAGTCCTTCTGACTGAACAGACAGCTGTGCTGCTGGGGAGTTTGTTGGGACACTTCTTCTTCCCGGGCTAAATCACTGGGAAGTGGTGAAGGGCGTTTTAGGGGGGGACTGTCTTATGTACTTTTGACGTTCAAAAAGTGCTGTTTCTCAGCGCAATTTGAATAAAATTTATTCAAATTGCGCTTAATGTCTCTTGATTTTGACATTCAGACTTATTTTTAAAACAGAAATGTCACTAAACAACATCAAATTATTGATCGATTCTGTTAATATTCATTGATCTCAATTCAACAAGCAAAGAATCATTGTCAACACCATCTCCTGCGTTATCGACACTTGACTTAGTCATATCATCTGCAGTGGTTAGTTCACGAGATTCAACTGTAGAAGTGTTGACACCTTCAGTAATCAGACGATATTCGTTGAAGGTTGATTTCGCCAACTCTATTTCATTGATAACGGTATCTGGATCAATCCCTTTCTCTAACAAATTGTCCTTTATTAAAACAATCATTTTTATTGCAGCTGAGAAGTCTTGTTTCGTAAGCTCACCGGTGGACGGTGATCTCTTCTGTCTTCTTTCCCGAAAGTTATCTCCGCATTTCGTGAAATCCACTGCATTTACATCAAAGGGGAATAGCCCACAATTTCTGAATCCGTTCCTTATAGTTTGTGTCATATCTGTATCCAGGATTTCTTTCAACAATTTGCTAAAATTTGTCTTCGTCACAGTTTTCTTCAGGTTCTCGGGTTTTGCTTGCCAGTTTCTTAGGGTATTTTTCCAGTCTTGTTTCAAAGGTCTCAACACACTAACATCAGCTGGTTGCATGATATGAGCACCATTCGGGGGTAAAGCGTATAAAATGATGCCATTTTCTTCACAAAGTTTACTTAAGGGCATCGACATATTATTATGGCATTTATGTCCATCCACGAAAACGATTACTGGTTTTTTGACATTATTCTCCACTAACCAGTTATTAAACCCGTTAGCAAAATATTCGTAAAAAACATCGAACTTCATCCTACCTGATTTAGATCTTCCTACGAGCCAATGGCCTGGTACATTTTCAAGTATCGCTTTTGAGGGTATGCTAATGCACGGAAACACCAAAAGTGGAGGGCAAACTGTCCCCGATGCAGTCATCATTATGAAAACAGTAAGTGCTTTGTTTTCATTACCTCTTTTGAACATGTTAACATTTTTGTAGTCTTCTGGGGCGAGCAGTTTACCAGATTTTGGAGATAATGAAAATCTTGTCTCATCAGCATTGAACATTCTGTCAGGATCTTTCATGATTTCCGTCATTCCTCTTTCAGCCAAAAAAGCTTCAAGATCTTTGAACCATTTTCTTGTAGACCTTTCTGTTGCTACCTCCCAGGCTGAATTAATTCCTTCAAGTTCTATGCCAATCTCCGGATGCCTCCTAAGAAAATTTTGGTACCATTTATTTCTGGGACTCCCTTCTGGGAACTTATTTTCTTTTCCAATTTCGTTTATTAATATTGCTACAGATTCCAGTAAGGCCTCTTTGCTTACAGAAAACCCATGGTTGGCTAATTCTTTGATCCATTCCACTACTTTTTGTTCACCAGCAATGCCTAGCATGGGATGTGGTCCTACTCTTCGAGGTTGTTCTTTAGCCCTACCTGAGAGTCGGTCCTGGACTGTTGTGCGAAGAACACGGCAAGCTTCTCTAATGCCTTTCCTTTTTGTTTTTACTGCTTCAACAGACGATGGTTTTTCGGTATATTTGAAGTTTGTTCTCTTTCGTTTTTTAAGTTCTTTCTTCTCAAGAGGCACCTGAAAAGTAAAATAAATCTTACGAAAATTAAAAACTTGACTAGCGAAAGTAGTAAGTAATTTTCGTAAGATTTTAATTGATGACGGACATAACCTGTCCATTTCGTCTTTTTTAGAACTTTTAAAACCTAAAAAGAATTGTTGTTTTAAATGTTGTTTAGTACTAAAATATTTCTATTATTATAGTTTGTTACATTTGGTATTGCCTTTTTAAATTATGTAACCCACTAGAGAGCAAATATTTCATTCTTCAAATTGTAGAACAGTGGTATATAGTGTTACATTTTTCATGTTTCGGTCCTTATCAGAAATTATACTATGTAGTGTGGAGTTACAATGTGTAAATGTGGTTAATATCGTGTAGCATCAGCTTACAATAGTGCTATCTCTGTCTAACACACAATTTTAAAAACAGAATTTGCTATATTCCAATTTTTTTTTACAAGTTGCTTTTCTAATTTCTTTTTTTTCGAGATGTAATGCCATCTATTGTAGCTGTTAAAGAAAGGGCCGTACTCAACAAAGGACATGTGTGGAAATGTTAGTAAAAGCGTGGTTTTAAGGAGAATGAATGAACTCACATCAGTAGCGCCGTCGCCGTCAGATCTTGAAGATAATGCTGATGATGGCCTGGATCCGTCTGTAACAACAATCAATTTATTTACTTATTTAGTGTAAGCATATTTGTTTGAACTATAAAATACAAACGAATGAAAGACCTGTCTTTGTTCATTGTTTCCGTTATTACAAAAAACATCATAGCGTAATTCTGTAAGTAAATTATTGGTTTTCTGTTGTAAGTTTGAGAACATGGTTTAGTTTTGAATAGATTGCATTATTAAAATTTGTGAACAAAAATGTCAAGGCGCGTCCACATTCTACGCGCGCGCACGCATGTTGTGAACGGTTCGCAACTTCGCATCCTAGGATTAATTCACACCTGCGCAATTGAAGCTGACTCATACGAACCAGGAAGTGAAGCTCATGCTATGTTCCTAAGATGCACACGAACCGCAATGTACGTGCGCGTGCGCAGGTGGTCCGCCTTAAGGGTCATAGCATGTGCATAGGTTTATGCCTCTACTCTTTACTTGAGTATGAAACCTTAGTATACATATATGTATTGTAAAAAATCTAGCTTATAAAATGCTTTCTTACTTAATCCGAGTCTGTGATTAAATCTCAGTAAGCTGCAGGTTGTTTTGCAACACTATAAAACAACTATTTTACTCAAGATTTAGAATAGGATGTTGCAACACTGCTGCAGTTAGCATGCAATTAGAAATTGAAGGTAGTCCGTGGTAAAATGTGCTTATTGCAACTAGATTTAGTTGTGGTTGCAACAAAAAGAATTGATAGTATTACCCTAGAACGGTTGGGCAGAGGTGTACCTATAGTACAATCACATTTCGCCGGTTATTAAGTCCCATGTAATTGGGGCCGAGCCTATTGCCATCAACCGGGCATAAAGCCAGACTTCGGGCTGCTACTGAGAAATTCCAGATGGAAAAACCCACCTGGGAATAGAAACCAGGACCTCATACTCAGCAGTAGCGCTTGCGAACACTACACCAACAAGGCAGACAGAATTTATAATATGTTATTTAAATTCCTGCAATGACTTTTCTGTCATGTCATGTCATGTCTGTGTGTAAGATGTCTTAAACATAACTGGCGAAACGTGGGTGTACCTGCTACAGGTACATCTCTGCTCAACCCTTCTGGGAAAAAAAGGCGTGATGTTATGATAACTGTCATGTTTTTCTGTTATCCAGTGTTTTTTGTTGTTGGTCAATAATCATCAATAATGTACTAACTTGTAGCATTAGTACAAAGTTTATTCCCATAATTTTGACCCTCTTCGAAAGGAATTTTACAAAACCTACTAAGACACACTGATGCCAGTCTAGATAGGCTATTTAGTTCTAACAATTACTAGTTGAAATAGAAAGTAGCAGGTATTTAGTGTCATTTACTTAGAAAAGTTTCCATTTATCTCTCTTTTGAACTTTCTACCACACCATTACCTTACATGAGTTGATCTCTATAACCATGTACCTACCGGTATCTTTGCGCGGTCGTTTGGAAGCTCTGCCGGGTGCGGGGGGCGTAGCCATCACGGTCCTCAGAGGCACCAGGTCCTTGCTAGCTGCTGTCACCTCCGCCTCCAGTCGCTCTGAACATATAATGGATAACGTTGATGTTATACAGTAGCATTTCATAACTATTTTTATGAAGGCCCTTAGTGGTATCCAAGATACTGACTAACAATCATGCAGAGGTTGCAAATAAACAGTGATAATGCCTAGTTGGCTTAAGTTAGAATATGAAACTGCACCCTATTTTGATTAAACATTGGTAAATAAATTGATTGTTGGTGAATTTGTTCACCAGACAGGCTTTCCAATCTGTAAATCTGTTTGTCCTTATTATTTGCGGCTATAACTATAAATAATTCGGGATATCACATTTAAATTAAATAATTCATTTTGATTAGTAAAACCATGTAAAATACTGGTATTCAGCTGCATGCGTTTGGACTGGAAGCCGACCCCAACATAGTCAGGAAAATGCTAGACAGATATAATATAGTAATAATGGTAATTACCCAAAATACGACTGTAGTCTTCAGCCTTAACTTCTAGTTTGATCTCATCAAAGCCTTTAAACTCCTCATCGCCAGCATCACTGAAAGCGAACGAGGCTCTCCGCTTGATTCCTCTCTTAAGATCTTCCTCAATATTATGCTCAAATGTCTCAATTTCATCTTTCACATCTACTTCTTCCTCCTTCTTAATATCTAAGTCGACTTCTGGGGTCTCTAGTGGTACGTCTGGGTAGTCAGATTCTGGTTCTTCTTTCACTTCTAGTTTCTTCTCGATCTTTGGTTCTATTTCTGGGCCTGGGTCTTCTGTAAAGATAAGATTGGTTAGTTCAGACTAGAGTATAATCCTAACAATGAAAAACTCTTTTTATGCATTCTATATAATAATCTATGCAGTAAAAGTAAAAGAAGACCAAAGAAACTATGGACGGATTGTTTAAAAGATATGACTAGAAAGAGGTTGAATACTGTAATACAGTATCAACTAGTATGTGACTGTTACTGGCAGCCTTATATTGTAATGTCAACAGTATACTTTGATAAATAGTGCAGAAATAAATAAATAATACTAGGATGATGAGAAGAAATACTGCACCAACCACACATAAATTGGGATAAGGGCAGGTGAATGATAATGATGATGCATCTGGCAGTAAGTCATTGTCAGTGAGGTAGTATTACTCCTGTAGTATTATTATTAGTAGTACTCAAACACTTTACATTACTATGGATCTAAGATAAGCCAACCTCGGTAATCTAATGCAAATAAATTGCATCATGATGATCATTAAAAATCTTATGAAGAAAGTTTTGAGTAAGAAGATCGGGTATAAGAGCAGGACTAAGGAAACAATTAATGGACTGTGTGAAAGATGACTGACTGAAAGAGAGTGACTACCAAGATGACAACTAACAGAGAAGTATGGAAGGAAAAGGCAAGTTGCTCCAAAGCTAAATAAATTGGGATAAGGGTAGGATTGCAACCTGAAGTCCATCCATTCAAAAAGAGCATTTCATTTAGACGTGTCTGTGCACACCGGATGACTGTGAAAGCCACATGGGATCAATCATACCATAGTATTAGTAATAGCAAACAGGTCAAATAGCAACGTTTATGCAATAAGGTAATGTTTATACTGTAAATCTGAGCAATGGAGCATGTTTCTCTATATAAGACAATATTATGTTAAGCGCTACCTCAGTATGCAGCTTTGAAAACCAAAAAGCTGTGATTAACACAATACTTAATGCCTAGTTAGACCATCTGTTTAAAACTGGGAACTCGGAAGCTACAAATAAATGAAACAATCATGGTTATTTCTGTGAAGTTTTGTAAACTGTTAACTATGATGATGTAGACTGCAGCTCTGTGCTAAAGATGTGTGTCTATTTCACAACCAGAAAATGCATATGCATAATGTATATTCATTTCACAGTTGAGAAATCAATTTCAGTTACATACTACATTTGTATTCAATTTACAAAATATTGACGTACAACTATCCATATTATACAAATAAATTCAAAAGGTCATATGCCCTTTAATGTTTAATGTAGCACAGCAAAATTATGATGTCACCATCTTGTATTCACCGATACAAAGCCGATCATGGATTTCAACTAAATAATAGTGAAATGCGTTCGCTGCAGCTTTAGAAATACATTAGTGTGTCTGAGTTTGTTAATTACTGTCTAGTTAACAGTAAATTATGCTCTGTTGGTATTCCAGACTGATAACTAACTACCGAGCTATGAGATTGTCAACTAACATATTTTCTAGTAAAGTAAGTTTAGGAAGTGCAGATATTTGACCTCAATCTTCAATAGAAAGGTTGCAACTGCACTTTAGCATGAATAAAACTAAAAAAATACAATCCAATAGTCGAAAAAGTATGTCGTGATGTTGGCACTTAGGTTATGTGAAAGTTTTTGTATTACCTTCCGCCAAAGCTGGGGGCTCCTCGACAGCAGGAACTACAGGCTCGATCGGCGTCTCCGCCGCCACCTCCTCGGGCTCCGCCACGGTCGGCGTCGTTGCCTCATCGTTGCTAACTTTAGCTTCGTCCCCAGTTGTGTTATCAGACACCGCCATTTCCTCCGACATTGTCAAATAAAACAAATTTTATCACGAGTCCACTGTCAAAATATATATGGCCACATAACCAGGCTGTTACGACACTCCGCCAGTGCTCGCGACGAATAATCACGGTTTGTGCGCGTCACAACGTAGATTTCCCGCTATAATGGTCGCAAAAAAAAACTTTTGCCCTAATGGCATACACATAACATTCATACGTCACTTTTCAATGTGTCTTTGAACAGTTTCAGCAAACGTATCAAATGCGCGCAAGTTTTCACAACACATGCAACAAATAGACGAAATTTTGATTAAAATTACGTCCGCTATCTAATTTCCAAAAGATTTAGAATAATGTCGAGCATAAACAATATCCGCTCGCACGACGCCACAGTGATTGCCTATGGTTTTTGACTATTTCGTTCATTCATTTTGTCTATTAGTACTGCGCCACACTGTGGTGTGGTGTCTGCGGTAAATCGACGCGACGGCCGCGGCGGTTTTTACCCTTAGAAGAACTGGTGGTTTTTTTGGCATGATTGATTTTTGTACTGTAAAATACGGCACTTTAACGGTTTTGTGGTTACCACACGTGGCAAAAAAACCGCTGTGCGGCCGCGGTCTGCCTGCCCTGCTTAAGGCGAAAGCGTCAGGGTACCCCGCGAAATTCAAATTTTCTTAAGTTTTTCGCAATTTGCAGGTCAGTATCAGGTTGTACGTTGAGTTAAATATGATTTGCGACCGTATCAAAAGTTTATATATAGAATTATAATCATAGAAATCATCAACACAACTCTATAAGTTCATGTAATCCCCAAAATCCCAAATGTCATGATTTCATGAAATCATGACATTTGGGGGTTATTCTATCATACGGAGTTGTATTGCTGATTCTAATGATTATAATTCTGTAAAGCCATATTTGTTACGCTCGCAAATCATATTTTAATCAAGATACAACCTGACACTGACCTGCAAATTGCAAAAAAACGTTAGAAAATTTGAATTTCGCGGGCTACCTTGGCGCATCCCTCCTAAGGAGAACCTTAGACGATCGTTCAATTTTCAATCGTTTAATGGAAATTTAGGCTAAGTACACACGTAACGACTTTAGTCGATATTTTTTTTGTTGTGTTTGACGCGTATTTTGATAATGCATTGCACACAATGTTGCTGAATCGATAAACTTCTTGATGCATAAGATGCATTTTCTGAAAATGGTGCATCGGAAATACATAGAACGTTACAACTTCTTATTTTTGGAAATAATATGAGGTTTTTGCCATTTTATTGCATGCGTTCAAGCAGATGCGCTAAGGTAGCCCGCGAAATTCAAATTTTCTTACGATTTTTGCAATTTGTAGGTCAGTGGTCAGGTTGTATGTTGACCGTAACAAATATGGAGAATCGGCAATACAATACATAACGGAGCTTTTTTTGTAAAACAGCTAGCGGTTATGTAAAGCGCGTTCGACAATCCTAAAGCAGGGATCAAATTATCGGTCGCGTCCGCGGACGTTAACTGTCAGTTCCCTACGATCACGTCAATTCACATTCGAACTGACCATGACAGTTAACGTTCGCGACTTACCGTCGTCTAAGTGTCGTATAAGTCGTAAGTCGCGGACGTATATTGACGTGATCGTAGGGAACTGACCGTAGAACTGACAGACCCGACAGTCTGTAGGTCGTGGACGTCCGCGGACGCGTCCGATAATTTGTTCTACTCTTACGACGCAATATGTTTTAATGTGATTTTTGATACTGTGAACACTTTTTTAAAACTTCATCAAGATCTGGCGTGTCGCTACATGCTTTTCCTGCCTGCATGCTTTTCGGGGGATTCCCGCCTTCCATTCTGTCTCGCTCATGCAACCACAGATTATAGGCTGCGTTCCGATTCACGCCAAAATCGCTGGGCTCACATTCCCGTTCTGAAACACCCATTCTCTGATGAGTGCGAAAAAAATGGTTTACATTAAATAACTTCAGATGGGCCAATAACATACGTCCGGCGGGCCGCAGGTTGAGTATAGCTGGTATAAACCATACGTTATGCGTGAGCCTCACAAAAGTGATCGTTTTATATGCAATTTTTGTGCTAAGTGCCGTAGCTTCAAAAGTTAGTATCCTGACTTGGTAGACTGTACACCGGGTGGACCTGCTATAGTGCGAGATAGTTGCAATAGCATAATCAGCCTATAACGTTCCCACTACTGTGACACAGGTCTCTCGGGTTGGTGATACCCACATGTCTCCAAATTTTTGGTTCTAGGACATGCCGGTTTCCTCACGCTGGTTTCCTTCTCCGTTTTGAGAGCAGCACGCGTAGAATACCGCCGATGAATGACCGTTTCAAACTTGACAGTTTTTAGGAATCAAATGGTGACATGAGGCGAGTATGAGTGAGTGAGTGAACGTTATAGTTCGGAGAGCCCATAACCAGTTATGTTACGCAACCCATTTTCGTAAACGATTCCGACTAATCTGTTTCATTTTGACAGTTCAACAAATAATAACTCCCCAACCACCTATATTACCTGTGAGAATCCGATAAAACAATGAGGGTTTTAACAATAACGTTGAATTGAATTGTTTCGTTTGATTAGTCATTAGACAAACGAAACGACAATTTAAATGCTATTTACTAACAGAATACTGACTTAAAATCTTTCCCTATTTCGTGTTTTGTTGCAATAAAGTGGCAACTGGATAGTGACGTAAGCATGTGTCACTCCCGCAATGGCAGACCTTGTTGTTCAGACCGGCCAAGATTCATAAGCCGTATTTTATAAGAACAATGTGATTGTGTTTAACGCAGTCAGGATAAATAAATGACAACACAAAATAGAATTTTTGAATAAATTTTAATAACAATAGATCATCTCATCAGATATATATAATTTACTCTTAAAACTAATGATTATGAAATAAATATCAGGACATTGACCTTACACACATGCTATCAAACTAACAGATTACAAGACACAAGGATAAGAAACTAAATATATATAAAATAATATATCCGAAACATAAGTGGCGAAATGTGGGTGTACCTACTAGGGGTACACCTCTGCCTAAACCTTCGGGGAAACAAGGCGTGGTGTTAATTTGTTTGTACAATCAAGTGCACATTTTCTACAAAATAGTTATAAAAAACTAAAAATCCGTTTTTGAGTAATTTGATTGAATTTTGTTAGTGAATGTACTTAGATCTATTAGCAAGTTAACTAGTTTATATTACTGGAAGATATTTTGGCTTATTTTAGCAATTTTTTTATACATTTAATCCGGACAATAGGTTTAATTCTTTTAGGTTACACATCCTTGCACATACGTGTTTACATTCTCTAGATATAGTGTAGAATGACAGTATAAATATTATAGTTGTATATGGACGTAGCCAGGGACATATGAGAAAAATTTCCCGTTCAAAATCTGAAAAAAAAAAACCTTGTTTTTTGGCATTTCTGGGATATTGTCACAGAGCAAACACCTTTTTTTAACCAACTTCAAAAAAGGAGAGTATGCATACGTCGCGTTTTTGTTAAATTTGCTTTCTGTGTTACCATATCACAAAATTTTATTTTTGTATTGCCGCTTCAAACATTATTTCTGCTGCCGATTTTTCTCTCAACTAATTTTTCGTCCCGGCTACGTTCATATATTATTATGATGGTTTAGTTAGGGGTGGCATCGGGGTGTCTCTCTAGGATCATGGCAACGCCCTGACCGCCGGCCGCGCAAGCCGATATGACGCCGAACTGACCATCTTCGCGCACCAGGCGGTTGGCAGTGTGCATGCATAGACGGACCTGTCGAAGTAAGATGGAATATTTCAGTGTTGTAATTTATAAGTTTTATACATATATTCGTTGTCTATTATGCAAGGTTACAAAGGTTAAAAAATCTATTATTTTCTACATGAATTATTATTTTTTTCAGCATTTTATTTTGATATGATGCAAAACTGTTCAATGTTTTTTAAGAGTTTAATTTCATTTCATTTATTCAATAACAATAAAAAACACACAAAAATTGACACAAAAATTTCAAATAATAACAAGTTAAAGACTTCAACAGTAACAAATTAGTTCTTATGATCATTTACATTAGAAATGATTTAACTATACATGTCTACAAAAATAGCATTTAATTAAGTATTCAAATTATTACAAAATATTCATATTCTCAAGTGCTTATAACTGTCAGACATGTTGCTTTAGACTTCAAAAATATGTGTGTATGACTCACCCCGGTGGCAGCGAAGGGATGTCCGATAGAGAGCGATCCTCCCCAGTTGTTCCACTTGCTAAGATCTACAGAACCAACCTGCACAGAACAAACATACATTTTAGCCATGTTCAGACACCATCGGTCTGACCACAGATCAATACAGATTATACACTACCCAGTTTAGGTATGAAGCTGCAAGTACGCAGCGGGCTCTACTTGCTGGGCCAATTCCGTGAGTGTAACGTATTCAGAAGATACAAGAGTTATGCGCATGATAGAAAGAGAGGCAACTTCTAGGTGAATATAACTGTAGGTAATTAGCATTGTGCGACCCGAATTGCACCTTATTTTGTCGTAGCAAGAGTCGCTTTTTATTTAAATGATTTTGCGGAGTGTCGCATCGGTACTAGACTGTGGTATCACTAACGGGAGGGGTGCGGGTCGAAGAGAGCGGGACTCGACCGCCATTCTAGTAGTGTTGTAGTCGTAAAACACTGTGCACATTGTATTGCAATTTTTAGTTTAATTTTTTATTATTGTTGATTATGTAAACGTATTTTCAATTTGATGTATTTTTATTAGGTATTTAGGTAATTGATTTAATAGAATAGATTTGAAATTCATATTTAGTTAAGGAATAGCATAGTTTATAAATAAATCGTTTAATAAATAATTTATTTACATAATGATAATACATAATTATGTATATGCTAACAGACTTAAAATAATAATATGTGTGAATGTATACATATAAAAAAGAGGGGAAAGTCTAATTGATGAATATATTATTATTATAAATGTACAGACGCCAGCACATCAACCTACTCCAATCTGTCAAATTTTCCCAATCAACATTGTACCTTATTCTTTAGCGATAAACTTGAAAATCTATTAAAGAATTTTGACAGATTGTAGTAACTTGATGTGCTGGCGTCTGTACGCTATCAAGTCGTGTACTCTATATACACACATCAAAAGTGTCTAGGGATCAACATATATTTTTGCAATAACTTTTCTCCTGATTGATATTAATTAAAATTTTCTTTAAGGATTCATCAAATAAAGTGTTTTCGTTTGTCACAGTAACGATAAACCAAGTCACCTTTGCATTAATAAAGAAATTTGCCATTTTCCTAATAAAGGGATTTTTGACATTTGAACCACTAACATTAAAGTTCGAAAAAAAGACTGAAATAACAGTTTTCTTTAAAATTTTATTGGGTAACTTAAACAATTAATAATCCGTGTTTCTACCGCGAACACTAACAACACAAGAACATCGGTTTGGCATACTCAAAATGAGTTCATCCAAATCACGCTGTGGAATGGCCGCCCATGTTCGTTGCAACAACAAAAAAAGGTCTTCTTGCGACTGGATACCCTCCATATTCGGCAGAGCTCTTCTCTGTAGCATATCCCATGCATGCTCAATCGGGTTCAAGTCTGGCGACTGAGCAGGCCAGGGCAGGACATTGATGTTAGCTGCGGCGAGAGTCTGTCTTACAACTCTTGCGGTGTGCGGTCGTGCATTATCATGCATTAACTGAAATAAGGGACCGATTTGCACTTGTAGAGGAACGATGACGTCTGATACAATCGTCTCAGCATAAATTTGAGCGTTGAGGTTGCCTCTAATCCAAATCAACTCAGTTCTTCCGCCGATCCAAATACCCGCCCATACCATGATGGTTCCACCACTATAAGGATGGACTTCCTGGCAGGATTTTAATCGCTGTTGGCGTCCAGGGGTTCTCCAGTGTCGTATACGTCTTGTATCCGGTCTCATACCAAAACGAGACTCATCGGAAAAGCACACGAAACGCCATTGTTCTTCTGCCCAATTTCTGTGTTCAAGAGCCCATTGATATCGAATCCTACGATTGTGCATTGCTATAGGTGGTACCCGTAGCGGTCTTCGGGAATGAAGGTTCACTTCATGCAAGCGGTTTCTGACTGTTTGGTCGCTAATTAAGTTCCCTGAAGAGTGATGAAGCCTCACGGCTAACATCATGGCGGTTATTGTTGGAGCTCTTCGAGCTAAGATTTGAATGTATCGGTCTTGTCTCCGTGTGGTGCAGCGATACCGTCCTCCATGGCGCTCAGCCACGGTACCAGTGCTTCGGTAACGTGTCCAAAGTCGACTGATAACACTCTGACTTGTATTCAGAGCTAAAGCCACAGTACGTTGCCGGGAACCAGCTTCTATCATTCCCACGGCTCTGAGCATTTCTTCCCTGCTTAAATGACGTCGCTGCTCCATAATAACGTTGGTTTTAATCAGTAGTAGGGAAACAGTAGCACTAATAATGTCTTCAATGCGTTGTATGTTTTTATAGGGAAAATATTGACAGCTGATTTTCATCTTTTACTCGAATTTGATTCACAGTTCCTGATTCAAATTATGAAATGCACCAAAAAGGATCCATATAAATTTATAAAATCATAAATTTATTACAAAGCCACATATCAATCTCAAGAAATCCGCATAAAAATGCTTGATCCCTAGACACTTTTGATGTGTGTATATTATAAAACAAACTCGCTTTTCACGTTTGTCTGTATGTACGCGTTGTTCTTCTAAACCACGCAACAGATTCCAATGAGGTTTTCACCATCGTTTAGAGAATTTATTCCGGAAGGTTTATGTGCAGAATACGTTAATATTAAAGTTACGTTTACCTAAAAAATCTCGATGTTTTGTCAAGTCGTTAAAACTTAATTAATAAAAGAGTATTCTTTTTTTACTTGGGGTTACAGATAATTTGTGATATTGGAAAGTAGGTAACATTATTGGCTGGGGGAAGAATTTATTTAAATAAATAATCTTACCTTAGACTGACGACCAAGATAGGTCTGTGCAAACCAGTCGGAATCCATGGCCTTCAAGTTAGCCAGAATTTGGCCCTGAAAATGTACAAAATTATAAAAATCTTTTGAACTACATATGTATAAAAAAGTAGGAATTTATCATTCTAGGAGAAACACACATCATTGTTAGTGCTATACTTTTAAATGAAATGGCCGAACAATTTGCTTACACCACAGCTTACACTAAAAAACGCAAAAAATGTTACGAAGTGTATAGAGTGCCGCGAGTTTCTTGTGGCACTCTAGTGTCACTGCCTCGGCCCGGCTAGGGTGCCGTGAGCGTTGCATTGTCACTGTCACTTGTTATTTAGGTTAGGTTAGGTTAGAACTGTGACCACACAACGCACGAGCCGAGCGAGCGTAGCGAGCGGTGCCGCGGTAGCGGCCGGCGAAGTGCCAGGGTCCGTTTAGGCACAAGAGAATGTAATGTTTTGGGAATGTGGTGTTTTACAGCGATCTAACCTCGACAATCAAACAAAATACCAAGTGACTTAGTGACAGTGACAATGACAATCCAATGCTTGCGGCACTTTAGCCGGGCCGAGGCGGTGTTACTAGGGTGCCTGTAGTGGCACTTTATCCGATAGGGATAGAGTGCCAATGGTGGCACTCTATACACTGCCAAAATGTTATACAGTAGAATCCGTTTATTATGACATCGAAAAGAATTGACAAACACGTCATAATAAGCGGACGTCATAAAAAGCGTTTTGTGAAAAAAAAAAATATCGATGTCTCTTTGGTTTCCAAACATTTGAATTGAACGATTGCTTAATGCGGTTCATGTTTTTAAAAATCATTGGGATTGTCGAATGACCCACGAAAAATTCCTTTGCGAGAGATGAGTTTGATTCTCCATTTTCTAATCTGCATATTATTGCACCTTTCTCCTCAATCGTAAATGCTTTACGGCATTTAGATGGCATTTTTTTTTCACAGTACATACAATGAAAAACACAAACGACAAGCGAAAAACAATGCGTGACCTTTAAGTGTCAATTACTCACTGAGATTCAAAACAAAAACGATGCCGAACGTCGTCGGAGATCAACGAATATTACCGAAGGTGCAAAGAATCATGTCGGTCATTATATCCGGACATAATTTATAAAAAATAGGTCATAATAAGCGACATGTCACTGTAAGGGAAGTCATTATATCCGACTTTTTTATAAAGAATTTTATATGAAAACCAAACGTAGTGTAATTACGTCATAATAATCGGTTGGTCAATATAGTCATAATAAACGGATTCTACTGTATTATATAATAGGAATTACAAACACAACTCAAGTTAAGTATTTTTCTATAATAGAAAAAAAAAAAACGGCATACCCATGCAAAACCACCCATGTACAGACGCCAGCACATCAAGTTACTACAATCTGTCAAAATTCCTTAATAGATTTTCTACTTTATCGCTAAAGAGGTTCAATGTTGATTGGGAAAATTTGACAGATTGGTGTAGGTTGATGTGCTGGCGTCTGTACAAAGTTGGGCGTATGATATGGCCAGCTTCAGTCTCTTTTGAGTCGTTGTCCTATTGAGTGCGTTTTAAAAAAAGCTAATTATCTTAATGCTATGCTAATATACGCAACTTTTTATCGTTCTCTTCGATGCGAAGTTGTATTTCTATTTTTGTAAGCGGTATTACTTACAGCAAAAGCCTCATGGATCTCCCAGGTGTCGATGTCGCTTATCTTGAGGCCGGCTTTGTCCAGGATCTTGGGGATGCCGTACGTAGGTCCCAGCAGCAGCTGGTCAACGGGATCCTAAACATGGAGAATATGGACAACATTATGTTAAAGCTTATAGATGTTTTCAAGAGGTAATAAGAATGTAAAAGCACTTCGAAGGTTAAAATAGACTTCGCGTAACTCTTAGGGTCGGGCCACAGCTGCCGAACGTTCCGCGGTGGAACGTTCGGTTGAATACGCTCCTAATGTTTTTCAAGTTACCTATGACACATCAGCCGAACGTTACGTCCATAGAAATATGACGCGACGGAGCGTTCCGCCGCGGAACGTTCGGCAGGTGTGGCCCGACCCTAAGAGTTAGGCGATAGAAAGAGAGGCAACTTGTAGGTGAATATAACTGTAGGTAATTAGCGTTGTGCAATCTGAATCGCACTTTATTGTGTCGTAGCAAGAATCGCTTTTTATTTAAATGATTTTGTGGAGAGTCCCATCTGTATTAATCTGTGACCAGACTTTAACCGGACCAGAGGGTTGACTTTTTATGGAACTAGCATTGCCATTCAACTTTGAATCGAACTATAACAATGAAACTGCACACATCGAGAGTCTTAGTGTTATCTTCGAAACTTATGTATTTTTGGAACACTTCGTGTTCTGGGACTTTTTGTATTATTTTTATTTGTATAGTAATATATTGTATACAATAAGCATTACCAATTAATAAATAAAATTTCAAAATCACCAGGATACTTCATCCCGCCAGAATATCAAGCGTAAGTGCGTATTCCTTACCTGAGCGACATACGTCCAATCACGAAGATACGCCTTGGGCTTGAAACCGAGCTCCTTAGCTCTTTTTTCAGACATCAACAAGCACGCAGAGGCACCGTCAGTCTGTAGGGACAAGTGGAATATAACTATTCGTATTTTTTTATTTTTTTTATGACAATGTTCTTTCTAAAGTTCCCGTCAGGAGAAGCTATAAATTTTGTAAATAAATAACTTCTAAGTTCGGTAGCGAAATAAATAATCCCAAATTCAATCAACTCAAAGTAACATACGTGTAATACGAAATTAACGAGCAATTTCACTTGGTCGGGTTATATTTTAGCGATATAAATCGCTGTCGTCTAATGTTTTGTGGTACTGGAACTCAGACGCGTTCCTGTACCACAAAACATTAGAGGAAAGTGCTTTATATCGTTAATTGATTGAATTTGGGATTATTTTGTTGTAGATTGAATTGTCGCTACGTAACTTAGTAGAAGTTTTTTTACAATGTTTATAGCTTCTCCTGGCGGGGACTTTACAATCATTCATCGTTCTCAAAGGTGTATTCATGTAGAACTCTGGTAACCGGCGCAGATATGCCAGTGCTCCTCAGCGCAGGCAGTTTTCTGTTATTATTCTTGGGATCTTCAGTTAGGCCTAATAATAGCTCTCGAATGCAGGAAGCATTATTAAGAGTTTTTAACGCCACCAAACCCATAGAACAGAAAAAAAAAACATGTGTCACATGTCAACATGTCTTTGGGGACCGCCGATAGAAGAGAAAACTAAGTAAAAAATGTAGGTATATTTATATATACTTTGTTACCACAGCTACAATATTTATTATGCCTCTAACAACGTAACGCCATCTAACGAAAATGTCAGGAATTTATGTGGCTTGCTGTCAGTACAAGAACGAAAGCTGTAGCTCCATTAAAACAGATAAACTAGTGATTTCAACCACAGTTACAATAATTATTATGCCTCTAACAACGTAATGCCATCTAACAAAAATGTCAGGAACTTATGTGGCTTGCTGTCAGTACACAAGAGTGCGCTGTCAACACGAAATTTATCATGGGAAGCGTGGGTGACGATGACGCGAGTTCCATGATTTTTGTACACCCAAAAAGCGCTCAACGGGCCTAAAGAAGTTTTCACTTAAAAAAAAAAATGTTGTGTTGTTGTCAAGGCCGTCTTGGGGCAAGCCGGGGCCCCTGGGCAAAAAAGAATTTGGGGCCCCCTTCAAAGTAAAAAAAAAGTGAATGACAAAAAACATTTTTCTGTTATGATTTTATATTTACTATGGGTAAGATATTTAGGTAGGTACGTTATTAAATAAAATGGTGCAGGTATGAGTTGTATTCGAATGAACGATAATGGTTTCTGTCGGGTTTTCTGGCAAAATCTTCTATTATAATTATGTCCTCAGTAAATTTTTTTAACGATGTCCCGTTCTATGGACATAATTGTCATTTTTTTGTGAAAATGCGCGGTCTCCACGTCTCCACTACAACTGGTAGGTAATAATCATCAAGTAAAGGAATATTCCACGGTTCCCCACGGCACCGGGCACGGGCCCCCTGTGCCCTTATGGTAAAGACGGAACTGGTTGTTGTTATTCATTGTTGTTATTTGACTTACCAAGAACGATGCGTTAGCGGCGGTGACGGTGCCGTGTGGCTTGACGAACGCCGGCTTCAATTTTGCGAGCTGCTCCGGAGTAGACACGCGGATACCGTTGTCTTTGTCAATCACGCCGTCCTTGCCGTCAACTACGATAAATAAATATTTCTTAGAAAGTCATACTAATCAATCTGCCTAGCCTCCCAACTATGTATACTAGTCAAGATGCAGTGGCGGATCCAGGGGGGGGGTCATGGGGGTCATGACCCCCCCCTGGGCTGTGTCTAGGTCGACCACAGATATTTTTTCTAATCCCATTGATAAATTTTATCAAATTAATACTTTGTATGATGTTGCCCCGTAGGATGTTTTTGACGCATATGCTGATGGACCGTGGAGTTTTCTGCCGGCTCTTCCCTATAGGAAATCTATAGGAAATGACCAAATGAAACCGTGCTCTTAAGCTTCAGATGTGTCATAACATAATCATAAGTGCCCATGTAGATTTATCTGAAGCTAGTAACTAGACGTAGAAATTAAATACCCCAGAATAGTATCAAGACAAACCGCCCTAAGCCCACGGTCCTGGCGGCCCCTTAGATCGTAAGAAGTACTTTTTAATGATATCCCAAACATGGTCAAAACATATTCAGTAAGCCGATGTACGCACGGAAGTGTGAAAAAAATCGCGCGATTTTTTTTCGCGTACTTTTTGGCTTTTCGACGCTCCGCTTAGCGCCGAGAGTTGAATATCCAACAGTGTGTTTTCTTGCCGCGCTGGGATACGCGCTGAATGCACGCTGTTGGATTCTCAATGCTCGGCTCAATACCGAGGGTTGTAAATCCAGTGTACGAAAAAAAATCACCGCGATAAAAACACGTCCCTGCGAACGTCGGCTTAAGAAGCAGTTTAAAGTTGGAGGCTGAGAATGAAAATTTTCGAGCTCGCTTCGCTCGCTACATCCTCGGACTTTCTGCATACATATGTCGACAAAAGACAACAAAGACGAAGAGAAGAGACATGACCTATTTCTGTATGACTTTTAAAAAAAAAACCTTCCTTACACAAGGCGGTGTGCTAAAATTTTCGAGCTCGCTTCGCTCGCTTTTGAACTCTATATTCTAACTCTCAAACTTTTCTGCTTCTATCGACAAAGTAACTCCTATTTCCTGTTTGTTGTTCAATACAAACCTAACGAATTCAGAGACGAGGTGCAAAAAATTTTGACCTCGCGTTGTCGCTCCCCTACATTCTTCTTTTCGTTGAGGAGATGAAAATGCAACTCCCTCAAAAAAAATCCTGCGGGTTGCGATGCCCTTGGTGTAGGTGGATTATAAATTACGCATACTTGTTTTTTTTTTGCAAACTTTTACTAATAATACCTACTTATACTGAGAAGACCGGGGGCCTCATTTTTTTTTGCCACTCCGTGTCCCCGACAGACTTAGTCCTCCACTGATTGGGCCTGTCCTGACTGGACCCCGACTATGTGACCCCCCCCTGACTCGAAGGCTGGATCCGCCCTTGTCAAGATGTCAGATGTTACATATCATATGCGAAATCGAATACTGTAAGACTCGCTTCTTTTTTTTTTACAACATTTGTTAATAATTATATGTGATGACTAATGAGGGATAGAAAATCAAAGTAATAATACATACCTTTAATAGGAATCAGATCAGTGAAGTACCCCTTCTGCTGAGCCTCCTTAGCACACTTGTGCGACCTCAACGAGTACTCGTCCTGTTCCAGACGAGTGGACCCGAAAGCGGCGGCTAAGCGGTCTGCGCTGTGACCCATGGTTTCTCCGGACGAAAACTCGGCGACGGCCGGTAACTGAGAATGAGGTTTTCTTGTATAGTTTTAAATAACGTGGGGTAATGTTCAAGTCAACATCAGCACGCGTAGCATGAACGTCGTAGAAACAGGTTTTGTCGACGGAAGAATAGACAAAATGACAGATTGTCATTGTTTATCTGTCATTTTGTCTATTCTTCCGTCGACAAAACCTGTTTCTACGGTGTTCATGCTACGCGTGCTGAGGGGCAACTTCTATGTTATAAAAAGCGGCCAAGTGCGAGTCGGTCTCGCACACTAACGGCCTGGCCACGACCTTGCCGCTAGCAGCGGCAGCGGTGAGCGGGGCAGCGAGCGGTAAAAACAAATGTATAGAAATGTATGGAGCATGCCACGGCGCGCCGCTCACAGCGGCAGCGGGAGCGGTATTTGCCAAGCGTTTCGCGGCAGCGGCGAGCGGCGCGGTCGCGCCTGCGCGGCTTGAACAAATGTATGGGCGAGTGAATGAGATGCCACTACTCAGAGCGGTACGGATGACGGCAGTGCAGGGGTGGATTGCGCGGCGCGGCTGGACGAATAAAATAGTTTGGAAAATCTACAATGAACAATTTCTCACTTTTCATGAAGTATGTTTTGACTGCTTTTTTACCCATCAAAATTTCTGTCCTCTCAATCCATAACTACGTAATGTTAAATTCCGAACCTAAACCGCGACCGGGTTAGGTTTTCCGGGTCAGGTTCGGAATAATCCAAGAGTGTTATAATGTTGCACCTCCAATAGCCATGTATATAGCCGCATCGTTAGATAGCGGAATTGATGATGGTTCCACCATTTTGAAAAAAAATACAAACTGACCCTGGCATGGCTATCATTGTCTAGAGCGCATCGAGTAGAGAACAAATATATTTTTTATATGTTTTTATCTTCAAAAATAATGAATTAGGGGGCCGTAGAAGTTGTCAGTTTTAGACCATTTCTGTACGAGCTCTATCTCAACAACGTTACATGATCTGTGATCAATACCGTCTAGGGATAAGCTTGGAACAAATTATTGGACGCGTGCACTCCTTCCCGCATATTCAAAATATCCTGTTTCAAATAAGAACTGCTTTCGAGGCAAAGAAGAGCCACTTTGGATAACGCCATGTTAATAAAAAAAAATCAAAAGTCTAAGTACGTCCACCGCGGTTGCTGCCGCTAACGCTACTGTCAAGTACGTGGCATGGGCAACGCCCCGCTTGCCGCTCGCCGCCCCGCTTGCCGCCCCGCTTGCCGCCCCGCTCAAAGTCGTGGCCAGGCTCTTCGGCTTACGGTGAGGGCAAATGTAACGATTTAAATCTTTGACATTTATTTTGTTTTTTCAAGTCTATGGATCAAGTGTATATTTTCCCTCATTTAAGGTTTCATCTCAGAGTAATAAATTACTCAGAGGGTTTCATCGTGCTTTTCGTGTCGCCTCAACGCTAGCGTTAATGGAACACCTATGATCTGTTCAAAGGTATGTGATGAAAATGTAAACAAATGAGTCAGCAAATGTACCTGTGGCCGCCAATAATTTATTTAAATAAAGCCGAAATTATAATTTTAAATCACCAGATGTTTTCTATTCGACCAATGAGGTTAATTTTATGACCTCACTTTTCGACGAAGATTTTTCACTTACATAACATATACTTAATCAGCCTATTAATGTTCCCACTGTTGGGACACAGGCCTCCTCACTGTGAGAAGGAGTGGGCTGTAATCTACCAGGCGTACCTACCCAGTGCGGGTTGGTAGATGTCACATGTTTTCGAATTTTTGGTTCTAAGACATGCCGGTTTCCTCACGATGTTTTCCTTCACCGTTTTGAGAGCAGTGGTGATGAAATTATTTACACAAAGAGCCTGCTTGGGTTCAAACCCACGAACTACAACTCGTAAGTCGGGTCCGTTACCACTGGGCCACCACTGCTCCTCAATTGATGATTTTTCAATTACAATTTAATAATGTTCATCAAACAATAATCGTTGGAAAAAGTGGTGAGTTATAAAGTTGTAACAATACAGATGAATATGAGTCTAATTCCCTGAAGTGAGTGATTGCGTAAGAATTTAACGTGAACAGGGTTTGTTTATACTTTCAACAAATACTTTTGGAACAGACTATAGTAATTTTATTGTTGTTTTGGTTACAAACTCACCTCAGGCGCAAAGAAGTCGGGTCTTATAGACGCGAGGAGCGACAGGCGCTGCGCTGGAGTCTTGGCGCGGTTCAGACGAAGGAGTAAGGAGCGCATCTTGCGAGAATGGCGGATCGGCACATCTGACATGAACTCTACGCCGCCCGCGACGATTATTTCGTAGGCGCCCGCGGCAATCATGCCAATGCCTGGGGAAGGGTGGAAAATATTAGTAAAGTGAAGGCTTTGTAGTTTGCGGACGGAACCTTGAAGACCTGGTTCTATTGGAGAAATGTCTTAAAATTATGGGGCGCGCCCCGCCGTTAGAGGGCCTGGTTGGTAGATATGGACGCCATGGTGACGGTGTGTGCGGGCGTCTTGTCGCCGAAGCCGGCCGCTAGGGCTGCCTCACGCCATATATTGTGGATTAAGCCCCCACAGAAGCAACGTTACTCTGTGGCGCAAAGTTCGCGCTCGAAAACACCAAGATTGCCGAAGCGCGTACCTTAAGTGGTTTAACAGTACCTGTGGTGATGCCCACGTTGGAAGAGATGCACGCCAAGGTGACGGTGTGCGCGGGGGTCTTCTCGCTGTAGCCGGCCGCTAGGGCTGCCTCGCGCGCGATGTTGGAAGTCTTCACCTCCTGGATAACCGTGCCGTATACGATGTAATCGATCAAATCCTTTGATATGCCGGTTTTTTGGAGGAGACCCCTAAAGCAATAAAAAAATAAGTTATCCTATTATGTTGGATTCCGTAACGGAGCCCGCAGGATGAATGGAGTAAAATTTTGACTGAATGGTTCCCTAGAGATAGCAAACGGAATAGAGGTCGACATTGGAAAAGATGGGAGGACAAACTCAATGTCACAGCAGATCCAAACTGGAGAAGAGTTGCAAAAGACAGAAAGCAATGAAAATCGTTAGAGGAGGCCTGTGCTAAGAGGCACATTGAACTCCGAGATATATTATAACTGAGGAAAGGAAATAACAGCAATTAAACTAGCACAAGAAAGGAGTTTCAGGATAAAAAGGGCTATTGTATTATGTTGGATTAGTTGGTCGCAATCATGGCGCACATTGGTGACGTTGTGTGTTCATAGCATGAACGCGTAATGATTTTGTAATCGAAAATACAACTATTCTTAAGTATTTTGGTTTACATTTATGCGACAAGCCCAATTATTATAAATAACCCATACATATGAATAAAGTCTTAAAACTAAGCAAATATTATGTGCGAAACTAATTTTTTTTTCTAATTTACGTTTGCTTACTCCGCGGGTTCATGCTAGGCCCACTGGCCATTGAATTCAATGCCCAAAAGTAGAACATTCTCAGCAGCAGTCTGGGGTTTACGATGTAAATAGTAAAGATTATAATTAGTGTTATCATTGAGATGTGTGGCAACAAGCAGAAACGTAGCACATTCTTAACTGTAAGGCTGCCGGTCCACTGGAGCGGAGCGGACAAAGGAGGACTTAGGATCACTGATCTAAACTCAGGGGCGGAGTCAAGATTCTATTGGTTAATATTGGCACATCTCCGCTCCTCTTTTCTCCTCTCCGCTCCAGTGGACAGGCAGCCTAAAACTCATCGATTTTTCTTGTTGTCTACACTATACCTACACTTCTACCTACCTCTTAAAGAAATACAGGTGCGATATTATCTACGTATCGTCGCCTTAGAGTGAAAAACCCGGGAATGCAATTTTAGGTTCTTTTTTTAAATTTTTTTTTTTGGAAAGAGAACCTCGCAAAGCACGCCCTAGTTTCACACATAATACGTTTAGTAACCTGTAAGTGTATCCAAATTGCACACTTAGTGCTTGTTTACGGACACGCGGGGCGTTGGGCGGGGCGTGCGGCGGAGCGGCCCGCACAAAATTCAAACATATGCAATTTGAAGAAGCAGTATTAATAGAGGCGCAGTTTTTTCTTCCTCCTGTAAAGTTACCTTTTTCGGATATACGAGGTTTTCACTCTAAGGCGACGGTATGTCTCTGACGTATATTCATTCATAAATGTTATACATACTTACAATAATAGTTCATACAGTGTGCTAGTAACAGCGTGTGCCAAAATCCATGTACTTACTACATATTTGGCATGAATAGGAATGATTGAATATTATGACAGCAATAAGAAGATTATTATGGTTTGGTATAGTCATCATAAATCCTAATCCTATCTTCTTCTTCTGCCTAGCCTTTTCCCAACTATATTGGGGTCGGCTTCCAGTCTAACCGGATGCAGCTGAATACCAGTATTTTACATGAAGCGACTGCCTATCTGACCTCCACAACCCAGTAACTGGGTAATACGATACCCCTTGGTAAGACTGGTGTCAGACTTTCGGGCTTTTGACGACTCGTAACGACTGTCAAAGATCCACGAATGACAGCCGGGACCAACAGCTTAACGTGCTTTTCGAGGCTCGGAGGAGTCTTGGTATGTAAATATGGTCACCCATCCACGGACCAACCCCGGCAAGCGTAGCTTAACCTGATGGATCGACCCGTGCGGCTGTTATTACTTAGCCACGAGCTCCTCACGAAATCCTAATCCTAACTATTTATTTTTTTTGTTTGTGAGTTACCCATTCACGCTAAAACGGCTGAACGGATTTGGATGAAATTTGGCACATGGGTAGACCATGATCGGGAGAAAGGCCATAGGCTACTTTTCATCCTGGATCGCAGACCAAGTTGCGGGCAACAGCTAGTAGGTTATATAGCAGACTATACATAAAGTTAAAATCCTAAAAGAAATTATGGTGGTTTGTGCTGTAATGGTTAAAAATATATGTATACTGTCAAAATCAATCATCCTAACTATTCCCAACTATGTTGGGGTCCTGTCTGACCTCCACAACCCAGTAACTGGGTAACACAATACCCCTTGGTAAGACTGGTTGTTAATATTTCGTGCTTCTGACCAATGAGGTTAGTATAACCTCATTGGTTCTGACACTTCTGACTACCCATAACTACTGTCAAACATCTACGAACGACGCCGGGACCAACGGCACGTGTTTTCCGAGGCACGGAGGGCATAGATAATACACTTACGGAGGGGTCTCGATATGTACAGACGCCAGCACGTCAAGTTACTACAATCTGTCAAATTTCTTTAATAGATTTTCGACTTTATCGCTAAAGAATAAGGTTCAATGTTGATTGGGAAAATTTGACAGATTGGAGTAGGTTGATGTGCTGGCGTCTGTACTGTATTGTCACCCATCCACGAATCAATAGCGGCAAACGTAGCTTAACTTTCGATCGACCCGTACGTGCTATTATTATTTAGGCAATATTTACTAAACAAGCTCCAATGTTCTAAGTAGCCAGAGGCGTGCCGCTTATGTTAGTATTATTAAAAAAAAACTATCAATAAATTATAATTATTTCAATTTAATTTCGAATCTTTTAGTTGAATATGCAATGCCACTTAAATGTACCGTATTTATTTTATTTTAACACAAAAAAATCTACAAAAAACATGTAACAAATTGCACTTCATTATAATTCAATTCGAGAATTAGTTTTTAAAATGAAAACTCAAAAATATATATTTAAAAAAACTTCTTTCAAATTTTTATAATGATTACATGTCATTATAGTAGAATGGGCCAAAAGCTTAAGCTACAATTTTATTGCATCAAAGTAATATACTACATAAAGTATATTGAAACACTGGTTTCTAATTGACGTTTTTTTCCACTTAAACATATATCAACTTTATGCATGTGCAAATTAAGGTGATTTCAGAATGTCTAGCACTATTGAAAAATTCATAAAAAAAATTTGAAGTTGCAGCGCAAACTGAACTGTATGTATGAGTATTTAAGTTGTTTTTCCAAAAATACATAATGGTTTGTAATCACAAACGCAGTTTAGGTAGTTTGGTTTTATATTATTCAACTTGTTCATTATTTAAATGTTCGTATTTTTTTAAATTTAATGTACGACTAGCTTTCGCTCGTAGTTTCGACCGCGTAGAGGTCGGGAATTATTCCACGGGAACGTACTACCAAGATAAATAGTATCCTCAATAGCCTATGTGTTAATCCATTTCATAAATTATCTGTGTGCCATATTTCATCAAAATCCGTTAAGCCGTTTCTGCTTGATTGATTTACAAATATGCACACATCACAAATTTTCACATTTATAATATTATGTTCTATGTCATATTCATATAATTCAAATGTACTAAGAATTATTAGTAATCAGTTGCCTACAGAGTGCACAGCATCACAAATTGGACTTTGGTCAGTTAATTAGAGCTAACATAGCTTACAGATACGTTTGTGTAGTGGTGTTTATTTAATGTTCAACTATTGCAGGCATACCTCTCACATCGTACTATTCTCCCAGTCAGGAGCTATTGAGGGGTCCACACATTATTAAACAGACAGATCACAAAGTGATCTTATAAATAGGTAGACAGTTAAAATTTTCACATTGTATTTCTATTGCTGCTAAAAGACCAAATAATAAAAATAAAATAAAGTTAATAATAAAATTGAGTGATACAAGAAACGTGTTTTTTTCGGCGTTTTTTCCTTCTTATAAAGATATTATTTTTTCTCTGCTCCAACACATATTGTAGCTGTCTATTGTCCCTGAATAAATAAAATAAAATAAAAATTCACGCGAGCAAAGCCGCTGGCGGAAACTAGTATAAAACATACATACATACATACTAGTATAAAATATACATACATACATGGGGGTAGGCAGAAACTACAGAACGCCACTTGCTACGATCCTTACATACTCCTTTTGTTTCGTTTACGTTCATACATCTGGTCATACACGCTCGCCGGTTACGAGTACTACGCACCTGTCCTTTCTGAAGAACATCACCAATAAGGTCATATATGTCCAGAGGTAGTATAAAATAATTATCAAATAAACTAACAGTTTTACAAATGCTTGCAGAACACTGGATGACAAGCATAAAACAAAAATGTGCTATCAAGATGGGTAACATAATGTTGTATTTATCAGAAATAACAGGGAGCAACAGAAAATAAAGAACTAAATGTAATAAAAATACAGCATTTTCTTATTATCAACTACTAGGTGAACAATATTAAAATAGAGCAGTTAAATATTATTTTATAGTATAAAACAAAACATTTTACTATAGCAGACGACTACTACACTGATGCCAGTTTTCACCTTCACTAAGTGACACTTAAATGAGTCCCTAAATAAAAGGGCACCGTTTTCAACGCTAGGCTCAGGGGGCCTACTCCCTAAACGAAAACGTTACGGACGACCGTCGTAACGGGCGCTTCGTTCTCCGTTTCACTTACGGACATACCGCAAGTTAGATAGAGAGCGAGGCGCCCCTAACGATTTCGCTTAGGGAGTAGGCCCCCAGGGCTGAGAGTTGAAAATCCGACAGTTTACTTTTATTTAAGGTTTCATTTAAATGTCACTTAGTGAAGGTGAAAATGGGTATAAGACTAATAAACTTGGTGAGATATAAAGGTCAGCCTTATTTATAAACATTGAGATGATATTAATTATGCTTCTTGACCCTAACTAAGTATTTATGCTATCTGTTGCTCTTTGGGTCAGGGGTTCCCAAACCTTTTTTTTTGTAAAATAGGAAATATAAAATCCTACGATGGCATCTGAGTCAATGTGATGTGTGAGCTTGGTGTTCTCCACATGTTTTCAAAGCGTTAGATATAGCTTGACACTGCTACTCTAATTTCTTGCTTCACATTGATCTTTGAGCAATATTTGTTCTTTATTACAGAGCCTACAGCTTAAAAGCGGTTTCACATAAAAAAAATTCCGAAGGGAATAAGAATTTTTTAAACTTTTGAACTTAAAGTTAAATATTCATTTTGGACCGATATCCAAAACTCCACCAAATGGGAACTGATAAATCTTTTTTTAATGCAGCTATCGCATGAGAGTTTGATGAAACTCGAAGCACCTTATGGTGCCCCTTTTAACTTTCTACGGCGCATTAGGGCGCCGCGGCGCACACATTGGAAACCCCTGCCTTAGGTATTAAAATTATAGTATGTCTGGGATATGTTTTACTTCTGCTGAATTGCCATAATATCTATTATTCTGTTATAATATAGTGTCATTGAGTAAATAATAAATTAATGAAAACTTAATTATTAACAGTAATAGGTAAATAATGTCCCACAGGATTGTTTTGATGTAAGTCCTAAATTATTATTAACATAATAAGACTTTATTGCATTTACAAAACATATTAATAAAAAAGCATAAAATTATAAGCAATACTTACAACAAGGCATGTCTGGCAAGTTCATGAGGCATCATCTTGGAATAATCAGTGAAGGAAACCAAGAAGGGGGTTCGTACTCCGTCAACGAGGACCACATTATGGCCAGTGCGGTCCGGCAGAGACTTCCTTTTCTGCTGTAATGCTGCTCCTATACTGAGAGCTCGTCTGGCGGTGTCTAAAAGTACATTTTTCGAAATTTAGGAAGTTACATGCAAAAATGTCCTTGAAATATTGTCAAAATACGAACACTATATTTTTAGAGCACAGAATACCTTCCAGTGTGTATATAACATGTATCTTGCAGTCATTATTTGGCAAGGAACTGAACAAAATTAATTGCCAACAATGCCAATAAAAATTTCTTACAAAAGTCCAAAGTTTACGTCCTTAAACGAATTATGGGAAAATGCTAAATATTTAACTAATAAATATACTTTCCAGCTTTACAGATTGTGTAATATAGAAAATATTACTTTAGTTATGGTTAGAAAAGTCGTCAATTGGTATAAAATTATAGAAGTACTACAAAACCTACCGAATTTAGCCGTGGAGCCGACGTGGGACACTTTCAGTAAAGATTTTGATATTTGAGATGCCATGGCTGCCGGAAAACTTATACCGATTGACACTGGACAGAACGGAGACTTCTAAAACAATTATTGTAAATTATAAACTACAGTAAATTCTAATTTAAAACTTAAAATAAACTTCGAAGAAAGTTGGACTCTGACCTGTCAACCACAGAGTAAAAACGGGGTGGCTAAGATCAAATGGTAAATTTCACAGGTCCGTTATATAAATCTTTTAGGGAAATGAGGGACTTTTTTTAAAGATTTTTGTTTTAATGAGATCCTCAAATTGAATAAATAATGCATTGTTTGATACTAATATTAATACTTATAAGTTGAAGAACGCCCTAGGTAACGGATTAAACGGATTGCAGTAGAAATAATAATTCGCCATAATTTACCACTGAATATTGGGAAATTGAATACTAATTGGCAACTTTAAACTACAGCAGTCAATGTTGCGTTTCGATACCGCATTTTCCACTCCTAAACTGGACATAACAAAATAATATTTTATTTTTGAATGATTAAATATACCTATACTATTAAAAAGACTTTGATTTTAATAGCAATTACTTGATTTTAACCATTGAAGTTTTTAAATCTATTTCGGTAAAAAATTATTGATTTTATTGCAGTTAACAGTTCAACAACGTTTTGTTATGTTTTCTTTAAATGAAAAGGCGGGTAGGTGAAGAATATTTTCAACTGTAAGATTCTCATCATCAATTTCCGTTCTGTTTGCCTTCCGCCTTGTTTGCAGCCACGTGAAATCGTTAAAATTAATTTTCAAGATCACTTATTTGTATTTTATGTAATAGTAATTTTGTAAACTTTTGTTATTATTTCAATGAAGAAACTATAGAAAGCTAAGTAAGTTTATAATATAATAGCTAAATAAGTGTATATTTTTCTGTTCCATCCATAATCCATAATTTTATCATCAAAATGATTCCTGCTGAAAATAGGCCCCCTCCAAGCATCGCTACGATCGGTCATACGCTGCAATTTTAAATTGATTGCCATATTTATTTCCTGCAATTTTAGGTAGCGAATACCTACCAACTTTCAACTATTTCAAAATGTGATAATTTCACACGTGTTTAAAAAAACCGATACAAATTGAAAGTACAGTAACCGCCAAAACTATTGAAACGAAATGATTTTCAATTTTATTTCACGTCACACGTGTGAAACGACCTATTTTATTTGTAAAGTCTTCCGTTAATTTTTTTTGTGTAGACTTCCCAAACCACGCTTAAGTTTTCACGAAGGTAATATTTTTCTCTGTATTCCCAGAATGAAATACCACAGCATAATATTCGTAATATTCCTCGCGTCTTGTAAGGCGGAGTTTAAGGATGACATGCAGGAGTTTGAGGCAGAATGTATGGGTGAGGATAAGTTCCCGTGCATGGGAGGCGGCTGTATCTCCCAGGCGCAGTACTGCGACGGGTTTGTGGACTGCGACGATGGCACCGATGAGAACTTTTGCAGTAAGTTAGTTATGACTACCTAACCTTCATTCAATTTCGGAAGCATAAATAGACGCCCTACCTAAAATTTTTTTTTGTTGTTATTTATGCTTCTAATATTATGACTACTGTTCTCCGTGCATAAATAAGTTTTATCAACTTTATACAATCTGCATTTTTCGACCCATATGTTGTGAATTACGACTTTTTTTTTTTTGTTAGAGATTTTTTTTACTACTCATTATAGGTAAAGGTCGGTATAGGTTGGAGGTATGTATTTTATACTCCCATGTCAATTACGAGCAGTTTCGAGATTAAAATGAACCAAAATCGAGAACATAAAATTGTCTCATGGACGAAAGTTGGCAGCACGGCGACATGAGTGCTGATGCTTTCATAAATATCAAATTATTCAAATATACTATCATATGCAGTAGACCACAAGGCTAATGAGGAGTTCTGCAACGAGACCCATCAGTATACCTGCAAGGACAACAAGAAATGTATCCCGTTGACGTGGATATGTAACAACGAGCCCGACTGCGATGACGGCAGCGACGAAGTCAACTGCACCGCGTTACCGCCCGCTAAGGATAACGTGAGTATCTACAGCTATTATGATTGACGTGGATATGTAACAACGAGCCCGACTGCGACGACGGCAGCGACGAAGTCAACTGCACCGCGTTACCGACGGTATTATATTGTTTTCCATAATATTATTTGTCCTATTATTGTTTTCCATAATCGTCCCCACTTATAATATTTACTTGCACTATTATCATTTATACTAATAACGCTTGCCATATCAACTTATTTGTCATAACTTTTATTTGCCATAATATTAGTTTCCATAATAACATGTGTCATAATCATTAGTTTCTATAAGTAACACATTACATAATCGACACTTGACAAACATAATTTAGAAACGTTACAGACAGATGTCCTCAGTATTGTATTATATGATATGTATTATTCCCAATGTTCATTTAAATACATACATACGTACATTTGCAAAATAGGATAGGTTAGGTTAGGTTTTCTTGTTCAGACAATAAACAGTTTGTAAATTCGAAACGGGTAGGTTAGGTTAGGTTAGAACTGTGACCAAACAACGCGCGAAGGCGAGCGAGTGTAGCGAGCGTGCCGCGGTAGCGGCCGCCGAGTGCTAGATTTCCTCTTTTGCAAAGCAAGCATGGTACATACTGAACTAGCATTGTTGTGCTAGTATGGGCAAATGAATATTAATAAATGTTATGGAAAACGACATTATTGAAAATATAAAATATAGCTAATGAATTTATGGATTAAAATTATTATGACACTTGATCGATTATGACCAATGAAATTAGTGAAAATGATTTTATGTCATTTCACGATTATGGCAACTGAAGCGTTATTTCTAATGAAATTATGGCAAATAAAAGTATGGCATATAAAATTATGGCATTTATGGCAAACATTAGTAAACCGTTACCGACCGCTAAGGATAATGTGAGTATCTACAGCTATCATGATTGACGTGACCATGTAACAATGAGCCCGACCGCGATGATGTCAGCGACGAAGTCAACTGCACCGCGTTACCGCCCGCTAAGGATAATGTGAGTATCTACGGCTATCATGATTGACGTGACCATGTAACAATGCGCCCGACCGCGATGATGTTAGCGACGAAGTCAACTGCACCGCGTTACCGCCCGCTAAGGATAATGTGAGTAACTACAGCTATCATAATTGACGTGACCATGTAACAATGAGCCCAACCGCGATGATGTCAGCGACGAAGTCAACTGCACCGCGTTACCGCCCGCTAAGGATAACGTGAGTATCTACAGCTATCATGATTGACGTGGACATGTAACAATGAGCCCGACCGCGATGATGTCAGCGACGAAGTCAACTGCACCGCGTTACCGACCGCTAAGGATAACGTGAGTATCTACAGCTATCATGATTGACGTGGATATGTAACAATGAGCCCGACCGCGATGATGTCAGCGACGAAGTCAACTGCACTGCGTTGCCGGCCGCTAAGGATAACGTGAGTATCTACAGCTATCATGATTGACGTGGATATGTAACAACGAGCCCGACTGCGATGACGGTAGCGACGAAGTCAACTGCACCGCGTTACCGACCGCTAAGGATAACGTAAGTACCTATCTACAGCTATCATGATTGACGTGGACATGTAACAACGAGCCCAACCGCGATGATGTCAGCGATGAAGTCAACTGCACCGCGTTGCGGACCGCTAAGGATTATGTGTGTTTATGTAACACAATATACCTAGCTCGATAAGTATCACAGTATTCACAGTAAAAATACAATAGACGATGTATATTTAGTAACTTAATCCGCTTAACTGTTCTTAAAGAGTCTTAGAGAACCCTGTAAGAAATCGACACGTGTTTGGCCTCTCAACGAGGCATCCTCAGGATGACGATTGACTTGTTGCGAACTCGGACACGAAGTGTTGCCACGACACGAGCCGAACGCAAAGCCTTTTCTTTCGGCTCGTGTCGTGGTGGGTCGTTACAGGGTTCTCTAAGACTCTTTAAGAACAGTTAAGCGGATTAAGTTACTAAATATACATCGTCTATTGTATTTAAAATGGATTTCCGCAAAGTCACGCCTGAGTCAATTAACTAGTATTCACAGTTACAACCAGGGTGGCCCCGGCCTCTTCACCCCGTGACCCGACGACAACTTACCGAGTTGTACCTAAGTCGTACACACCTGCTCCTGGTGTGACGTCACCTATTTTGCAATTTTAAATAATGTTGATGCCGTTGATGGAGTTGGTAATAATTAAAAGTTTTTGGTTGAGTTGAAGCTTAAAGTTTTAAAGCCGCGCGCACTTTGGACACGAATTTGTATCGTACCTACGTAAAATTGAGTGCGCACACTGAATACGTTTTTCTCCATCAAATAGGTAGTGTTCCGATGATATCGCATTGAACGCACGAAAAATCCCAAGAAGATTGTTTTCGGACGTCGGAACTATAAGTACGTATACGTACGACTACTCCGCACTCAGTCTATGCACTTCCTTACTTTGGAAAGTCGGGATTGTTCGTGCGTGTTCGCACGAGTAAAATTCGTACGAAAACGTGTCCAAAGAGCGCACGGCCATAAAATTTTACATGTGACGTTACGAAGTGTATGACTCGTCCCCTCCTTATCACACTATGTCACACTATGTTGACCCTTTCGCGACCCCTGAACGTGTGAGATCATTTATGGAAGCCCGTTGCTGGATGCGACTGGTCTTTGAAGCGATACTCGGGGGTGGCCTATGTACATACTTATGAGTTTGCAAACAGGCGACCTGCAAGGGTTTTGAGTGCGGCGACGGCAAGTGCATCTCCTTACTGTGGGTGTGCGACGGCGTGTACGACTGCGAGGACAAGAGTGACGAGTACGCACAGGATCTGTGTCGTAAGTGCTGTTGATTAACTTGTTTCTTATTTGTATGTAGTTAGAGTATACTTTTACAGGAATAAAAGTATTTAAGAACTCTAAAAGACATCGGACGGAATTTACATTACTTACCTACCGATCTTCGCAAGTGAGATTAAAGTATTAAAAAAAAGAAATCGCAAAAAAAAAATTCATACATTTCGTAGGAAATGAGACTCCAACCTACTTTTCACGATGGATAGGCTAGCCGAAAATAAGCGTTAATTTTATTTCCTTCTGAGATAAAAAAATACCTCAAATAATTTTGAACTTTCAGACTTCTTAAATTGCAAAAAATCTTTGTATTGAAAAAGTTTTATCAAAAACCACAAACTATCAAGATATTGTTCTCAAATCAAATACTCGGAAGTTAACTCGCTGCGCACTACCCCATCCCTCACCCCCGCTGACCAATGAATTCGTTACTGCGCAGCGACTCGCCTACTCCGAGCCGCCATTAAGTTTAAATCGGTCTGTACGGAACCCTAATAATACTTCCTTATACTCGTAAAGCGGTTACTTATTATAAGTAAACCAATTGTCTACAGGACACGTCTCCCTCCCCCACATGATCATTGACGGCACATTCTGCCAGGAACTGCCGGCTCTTGGAGAACGTAACTACAAATGCCTGGACTCGTCCTACTGCCTGCCGAGCCACATGATGTGTGACGGCATTCAAGACTGCCGTGATGGCAGCGATGAGGGGCTGTTCTGCAAAAATTGTGAGTGTTTTTCTTTAGCATTTCGCTCCTTAGGAGAAACATCGACGTAACTGCTACTTTTCAAATTTTAATGGAGAGCGATTTGAAGTGTTTTTTTTTGTTTGTAATTTGATACCGTCTACCATGCGTATTTTTTGTACTTAAAATGTGGGTACACTAATGTAGTTTTATGTGCTATTCAATAAAGCAGAATATTTATATATATATTTGTATAAATAAATAAAAATATGTCGGGTACCTACAATTCCGTCATTGTTTCCCAAAGATTTAGTAAAATACGCAGAGTGCCGCTCATACATTTTTATGCTTTTATGACAAAATTATACCTCATTTTTTTTAAATAATCAAACTACGCATTTATTTCGAATAAAATTTGTAATAAACTAAATACTCTTTAAAAACAACAGGGTCAGTCTTCATCTGAGGAACTTAAAAACTTATTTTAGAGATACTTTTCACTTAAAAACTAAACTTTCTGAATCAAGATAATTATGAGATGGCATAACAATCACAGCTTCGTTAATTACGCCTTGAAATAATGTCATAATTACCGTTCCGTCGATGTAGTACCCAAAAACAACTACACTTCGCGGTACTCCCCGCGCAACTGACCGATGCGTCGTTTGTTCCGCGAGATTTTTGCGAATTAGCATAAATGCAACAACGACGTAAGCGCTGTCTACCGATAAATTGTCTGAAATTGATTTGAGTCTTTGTTTCTCCAAACGTAAAAACGCTTTCTAAGTGCTTCGTCATATTTAACAAATTTTTGAGAAAAATTACATTTACGTCGATGTTTCTCCAAATGAGCGATTTGTGTTTGGCCATTTTTAAAGTCTCTCTCTCTCTCTACCCAAAGGGTGCCAACGGGACCCTATTACCGCTGTCTAAAAACCTACAGTAGGTATTGTCGCGACAGCTAGCAGTTCGGGAACGCGCTTCCCCCGTCTCGCCCCTCACGCCCCGCAGCGTAAGCAGTTCGGGACCCGTCTCGCCCCGCACGATTGCTCTGTCTAACACGTCTTCGTCGGACGACTGTATGAGGTTTAGACTGTGCTATTACTAAGGCTCCGCTGTGCATCCGTCCGTACGTCTGTCACAGGGCTGTACCTTTTGAACCGTAATGTTATAGGTAGTTACTTGAAATTTTCAGAGTGTATAATACTATGGCCGCAATTCAAATTCAACAAATTCAAGGGGCAACTATTCAAGAAACGTGTTTTTTTTTACGTGTCTTAATTACTTATTACCTACTTAATAACAAAAAGTAAATTCATAAAAAATAATAACATCGACACATAGAGATAATATGCGTAGGTAACAAGTGCAACGTTTTAAGGTTAGTGGTCCTTTTGACTTCACGAAATGATGTGTAACGATATGGTGTGTAACATGTGAAATCCTACCTCTCGGAAAATGGGTTGTTAACTTGTTACCACCTGACGGTCAACTCTAGCACTGCGCGCGCTCATTGATCAAAACTAATAGCGCGCGCTTCCCCGGCTTCCTGTTACACACTTCCGTCCCTCTTCACGAAATCACTCCCACAGATTGCAGGAAAGCGAGAGGAACAATGTTACACATAAAACATACGAGTTGTAACAGAGTTAAGGCACATATACGTGCAGACCAGCGCGACGCGACCGAGCAATACAATTTCTAAGAAAACTTCACGGTATAACAATAACCGGTGTCGCGTCGCGCTAGTCAGCACAAAGCTTTAAAAGTCGTCGTAGAATAGATAGCCGATCGAGCCGAAAAGTTCTGGAGAGCTGAGTGATGAAATGAAACTGAAGACTAAGTAATATTTTTTTGCAGGGCTCTCAATGTGCACGAACTACAACTGCTCAGGCAACAACACTGAATGCTCCCCTGAACGCCACGGACCCAGCTGCATCTGTCTATCCTCCCTCTCCATGCGTCAGTACAATTACATCACCAAACTGTGTGATGACGTCAACGAATGCCTTGAGGAAAGGCCAGTATGTTCCCATACGTGTGTGAACGGTGATGGACACTTTACTTGCAAATGTGATCCTGGGTATAGTAGGGACGACTTTGGATACCTTTGTTTTGCTGGCGGTGAGTTGATTTTGTTTTTAAACTAAACACCTCTAGCTTTTCGGAGAATACGTAGTTATGTTAATTTTAGGACCCGAACCGATGCTGTTCTTCAGTACACGCAACGATATCAGATACCTGAAGATCAAGTCCAAGCAGATGGTTACTGTAGCTACTGGCATTAAACAGGTCAGTTAACTATACTCCTTCAGCATAGTTTCGTCAGTAGTTAAATAGATAGATATATCGTTTATTTGGTGCACACCACTTTGGTATGTTGTGCAAAGAAATAGCACAACATACAAAAACACGAATCCTTATCCTTATCCTTATACACCGCCGCGTCTGTCTGTCTGAACGCGATAAACTCAAACGGTTTTCACGTTTGTCATTTAGGTATACATTTTTGGGCAGTCGTCTTTAATGATTTTTTTATGAAGCTTACTAATAATGTGTTTTTCTCTTAGGCGCACGGCGTATCGTTCGACGGTACATACATCTACTGGGTGGAGACTGCACAAGGCCATCAGTCTATTTTCAAAGCACAACTCGATGACGTCAAAGAAACTAAACAGGTGAAGGCTTTAAATTGTTTTTTTCCTGGGCGGTGCGGTATAATAGTAGTTCATCTAACACTATTGTAAGTCTCACATCACTGCTCTCGGTTTTTAAAATATTGGGCCACCTCTGCTCTCGGTGTTTAAAATATTGGGCCAACTTTGCTTTCGGTTCTTAAAACATTGGGCCACCTCTGCTCTCGGTGTTTAAAACATTGGGCCAACTTTGCTTTCGGTTCTTAAGATATTGGGCCAATTCTGCTCTCGGTGTTTAAAACATTGGAGCAACTTTGCTTTCGGTTCATAAAACATTGGGCCAACGTCTGCTCTCGGTGTTTAAAACATTGGGCCAATTTTGCTTTCGGTTCTTAAAATATTGGGCCAACTCTGCTCTCGGTGTTTAAAACATTGGGCCAACTCTGCTCTTGGTGTTTAAAACATTGGATCAACTTTGCTTTCGGTTCTTAAAACATTGGGCCAACTCTGCTCTTCGTGTTTAAAACATTGGGCCAACTTTGCTTTCGGATCTTAAAATATTGGGTCAACTCTGCTCTCGGTGTTTAAAACATTGGGCCAACTCTGCTCTCGGTGTTTAAAACATTGGGCCAACTTTGCTTTCGGTTCTTAAAACATTGGGCCAACTCTGCTCTCGGTGTTTAAAACATTGGGCCAACCCTGCTCTCGGTTTTTAAAACATTGGTCAAATCAAATAGGGCACGCTTCCCTGGCATCCTGTTGACCTCCCTCGTCCTCAAAGATGTAACACATCAATAAAAATAATTCCCCTAATCGTTCTAATCACAGATGCTGATAGGGCTCGGTCTCGAAGACCCGGGAGACATCGCAGTAGACTATCTGGGCGGGAACATCTACTTCAGCGACGCCGAGCGCGGCATCATCTCCGCGTGCAGGGCCGACGGCTCCATCTGTACCACCATCAACACGGACACTAAGCATCCAAGATTTGTCACCCTTGATGCCAAGAATGGGTAAGGAACATAATTATACAACGTGAAATTTGAATCACAGTTTTGCTAGAACAAACGTTGTTCAGACCATGGTCTACTACCATTCTATAACAATCAATTTAAAAAAAAAAACGTCAATGGTATTTAAAAAAAAACACAAAAAGACTGATTTATTTATTAAAATTTCGGCTCGCATTGGCCAGACATCCTTGTAGTCCACGTGGACTCCTCATAACTCTTTTGAATGCCATATTGCTACCGCGATGAGTCCTTAGATGTTACGGTTAATGTTTGAACACGTTTGAGCAACATAAGACTTATTTGAGAACGCCTAGTTTAGTTTGTTTTAATAACATATTGGATGCTATAGAATGATAGTAGACCATGGTCTGAACAACGTTTGTTCTAGCAAAACTGTGATTCAAATTTCACGTTGTATGCAGTATTTGATCCCTTTCAGCAGCATTTGCGTACATTTAAACGGAGCAGGGACAGCAATTTATGTACTGCCTGTTTAGTCTAGTGGTCACAAGCGCTACTGCTGTACAGAAGGTCCTGGGTTCGATTCCCATGTTGGTTAAACTGTTATTGGGTTCTCCCATCAGGAATTTCTCAGTAGCAGCCCGGAGTATGGATTTGTGCCCGGTTGATATAGAATTTTTGTTAGGGTGTGTTATAGGTTCTATAGTATATGAAATGAAATGTTCATTCGGTTTATCACAAAGAATTTAATGATGAAGTTACTATAACTAAATACGGTTTATAAACAAGTAACTAAGATTAGGTAGTATAATATAAAATGACGCGAGTGACGCGGTTAGCGGTTATGACCGGCTATGTGTCGTATCGTATTCGAACTCTCTGAACTCACTGACGGGTGACGTCGCAGGTTGTGTGCATATGTGGATTATATACCACTACAATAACAATAGGCTCGCCCCCTATTACATGGGCCTTAAACATAATGTGGGTGTAGTACAAGTACACCTCTGCCTAACCCATTGAGGAATGGAGCCGTGATGTTCTGCTCATGTAATTTATTCCCAGTAAAATGTACTGGGCGGATTGGCACCAGCGCGCAGTGATAATGTCGGCGCGCATGGACGGCAGCCGGCCCGACGTGCTGGTCGACCACTTGAACGTGTTCGCGACCGGCCTGGCCATCGACGCGCCCAATGGCCGCCTGTACTTCGTCGACAGGACCGTCAAAGTCGTCTTGATCAATGGGAAGCACGTTTATGTAAGTTCTGTCAGACTTTTCTGTCTTTTTTGAGTATTAGGGTCTTCAGAGAAACTCCTTTCTATCTTTTCCGTCTTAGCCTTACCGATTGGTAGGTCGATGGTAAGTACTGCATCAAAAGAGAGCCATCTTAGAATATATTAGACAAGGGCGGGTCCAAAAAAATTTTGAGCTCGCGTTCTTTTCGTAAATAGCCTATTGAGGAGATGAAAATGGAACTCCCTCAAAAAAAAATCCTGCGGGTTGCGAGGTCCATGGTGTAGGTGGATTATAAATTAAGTACGCACGTTATACTTTTTTTTGCTGTCATATTTTGCTAGTACCAAATACCTACATAAACTGAGAAGACGTGGAGAAGACCAGGGGGCCTCATTTTGTTTTGCCACTCCGGGCCCCCGTCAGACTTAGTCCTCCACTGATTGGGCCGGTCCTGACTGGACCCCGACTATGTGACCCCCCCTCACTCGTAGGCTGGATCCGCCCTTGATATTAGAATACGCATTATTACCCGAGCGCGCGACAGCAAAGATAGGGTTGTGTTTCTTTGTATCGCGCGGTGATAATTTCGGTGGCGAAATTAGGGTCTTCTCTACACCTTAATTTCCTTTTACTTCAGGGAATTAAGGCTATGTTACTTTACCTTTTTACTCCCCAACATGAATTTATCTCTGAATGCCCCAACAGTCGCTGTTCGAAGAGCCATTCCACCACCCCTACTCCATCTCAGTGTTCGAGAACACCGTGTTCTGGAGTGACTGGATGTCCAACAGCATTCAGACGACGGACAAGCTGCACGGCACCGCACAGAGGAGGAATGTGCTGATGAAATTTGATACTCCTGTGCTTGGTGAGTTTTGTGTATTGTTATGTCGTAAAACGATTTTTTACGACAAATAACAGTAGTACCTAGAAAAAAAAACACATAGGTACGCGGCGGAAAATCCACAAAATGGAAGAAAAGGCCAATAGGATGGCCTTTTCGTTTATTTTGTGGATTTTAACAATTTATATTTTCGAACGACAAATATATTTTAAATTACATTAAATAAATTTAAAAAAATTACACAATCTGTGAATAGTTTTTTTTGGTCTATTTAGTAATACAATTTTTAAAGTTTTTCGTAAAATCATTTCTCTGGAAATCTGTACCATCTAAGTGGTGGTCGCAAGTCTGCTGAGAACTTCCCGGATCCGGCACAGTTAAGGCGTTTGTGCACTACACGGAATTTTACCGTCCGGCAGTCTGATTCCGACCAAACTAGTACCTATAAACATTTATATAGGACCGTAAAAAATCGGACTGCCGGACGGCAAAATTCCGTGTAGTGCACAAACGCCCTTACTGGGATTTTCATTGGGAATTTCTAAGTAAAAGCCTGGACTCTGGATTGCAAGGCCACCAGTAAATACATGGGACTTAAATTATCGACAGTGGGTTGTGGGTTTAATTACAACTTTGCCTATCTCCTCGAGAAAAGCAGGCGTGATTTAATTGCTACCTCTGTTGTAGGCATGCACATGTACCACCCGGTCCTGATGAACGCCAGCTCGAACCCGTGCAGCAACAACAACTGCTCGCACCTGTGCCTCGTCAGCTCCAACGTCAGCCACGTGTGCGCCTGCCCCGACGGCATGGACATCGTCAATAACGCGTGTTATCGTAAGTACTAGTGTTACTTTGTAATCATTACCATGCTCCTGCTCTTATCTTGAATTAAAGCTGATCGTCCACCACCAGCTAAACTGAATTAGCTCGCATAATTCAGGCAAGCTAAACTGAGTTAGTTCGCATAATTCAGCCAAGCTAAACAGAGTTAGCTCGCATAGTTCAGCCAAGATAAACTGAGTTAGGTCGCATAGTTCAGCCAAGATAAACTGAGTTAGCTCGCATAGTTCAGCCAAGCTAAACTGAGTTAGATAGCATAGATCAGCCAAGCTAAACTGAGTTAGTTCGCATAATTCAGCCAAGCTAAACAGAGTTAGCTCGCATAGTTCAGCCAAGATAAACTGAGTTAGGTCACATAGTTCAGCCAAGATAAACTGAGTTAGCTCGCATAGTTCAGCCAAGCTAAACTGAGTTAGCTCGCAAAGTTCAGCCCAGCTAAACTGAATTTGCTCGCATAGTTCAGCCAAGATAAACTGATTTAGCTAGCATAGATCAGCCAAGCTAAACTGAGTTAGCTAGCATAGATCAGCCAAGCTAAACTAAGTTAGCTCGCATAGTTCAGCCAAGCTAAACTGAGTTAGATAGCATAGATCAGCCAAGCTAAACTGAGTTAGCTAGCATAGTTCAGCCAAGCTAAACTGAGTTAGCTAGCATAGTTCAGCCAAGCTAAACTGAGTTAGCTAGCTTAGATCAGCCAAGCTAAACTGAGTTAGCTCGCATAGTTCAGCCAAGCTAAACTAAGTTAGATAGCATAGATCAGCCAAGCTAAACTGAGTTAGCTAGCATAGTTCAGCCAAGCTAAACTGAGTTAGCTAGCATAGTTCAGCCAAGCTAAACTGAGTTAGCTAGCATAGTTCAGCCAAGCTAAACTGAGTTAGCTAGCATAGTTCAGCCAAGCTAAACTGAGTTAGCTCGCATAGTTCAGCCAGTTTTCTAATGACTTACTCTTCTCTGTTAAGCTTTGGTTTCTTAGGAAAGCGGTTCCGTAACACTAAATGTTACGTTTAACGTTAATGTTATCTTTAACGTTAATGTTATCTTTAACGTTCCAAAGTTTGTAACGATACTAGAACAAAAAATTTCAATAACGTTACAAAAAAAAATTACGTTATAGAATATCATTTTTGTAAAACAGTATTTTAACGTATGGTGTAGTTATCAGTCACATTATGCTAATATCCGCTTGTAGCAACGTTACAAATTCATTTTGTACCTTAATAGTCATCATAATCAACCTTTTAATGTTGCCACTACTCCACACAGGCCTCCTCTCTGTGAGAGGGAGTGGGCCGTAATCCACACGCGGGCCCAGTGCGGGTTTGGTAGATATCACATGTCTTCGAATTTTTGGTTCTAAGACATGCCGATTTCCGCACGATGTTTTCCTTCACCGTTTTGAGAGCAGTGGTGAGGAAATAATTTACACAAACCTACGACCACTGGCATGTTTGCCACCACTGCTCTCGTAAACAGTAAAAAAAGAAGACGTGTGGCACTCGGGGACTGCCCCGGCGAAGCTATTGCATAGCATTTTTTATCAACTTACGCAATTGTAAAATATTAACCCGAATACAAGAAATAGCAATGATGACATTGACAGGAACTGTTATTCACATTTATAGTTTTTTAAACTTGACACAACGTAATGGGAACATCAAACTAATAAAAAGGTTTTAATTTAACTATTAATAATCAAGGATCATTCGTCTAAGTAAATTTGAACTTTATTGTCAAACAGTTAAACATAATTTTCAATACAACACTCTCGTATCATTCGTCTAAGTAAATTTGAACTTTGTTGTCAAACAGTTAAACATAATTTTCAATACAACACTCTTGTATCATTCGTTTAAGTAAATTTGAACTTTGTTGTCAAGCAGTTAAACATAATTTTCAATACAAAACACTCTTTTCTTAGGTAGTATTTTCGTTACGAAATTTCTGGATTAGGTCTCCACGCTCAAGGCCCGCGATAGAAGCTATGCAATAGCTTAAAAACGTAAAAAGCAAGATCTCTAGGTCCTTCTTAATTTTAATTTAACTCTTTGGCCACCAGATGTCGGCGACTACCGCCCTAAGTACCTGGTGGCTGCCGGAGGTCAGCTGTTCACGAAGATACAGTACGACGCGCTCGGTAACCCGGACTGTCACACCACGCACTTCGACATAGGGCGCGTGCAGGCTATGGCGTATGATCAGTTTAGAGGTAAGACTGGATATTATCCTGGAGTTAATACTGCCCCATGGGCGATGAGATGAGACACCAAACACCTTTTTTATGATGAATCTGCCCTTACTGCCACATCTCAAAAATCCACCCTGTATATTCGACAAATATTAAATAAATAATTTATTTCAGATTCGTTGTTCCTATACGATGGTCAGCGAAGGACTATAAACTACATCAACATGTCGGACTTCACTCTGGGACTCACGCACCTGCTGGTCTACAACGGAATGCAAAATGTTGTCGACATGGATTACGGTAAGACATTTGAAACAGGTTGGTGTATCTTTATATGGCATATATTTTTCAAGTGAAAACTTATTTAGCGGCGTCGCCGCGTCGTGCACTTTTTTTGGAATGGGTAAAAAATGTTAAACTCGCGTCAGGATACGTGACCGTAAGATCCGTTGCCTAGCAACCGACAAAGTAAATATCAGTAAATATCAAAATAAATAATTTTATTACACGGTGAAGATTGCGAGGTAAGAAATTTTATAAATTTTTTTATGTTGATGGGTAAAAAAAAACCAGTCAAAACATACTTCATGAAAAGTGTTTATTCAAAAATGCACAACGTTAATGTTCAAGTTTTCACTTCTGCTGGCACTCCCGGATCAAGCCGTTGTTTTTTTTTTAAGTTAAATATTTATTTCAAAAAAGGTTAAGTGGATTTCACAAATCTTCTGCCAAACTGCAGGACAGTTTATCGATCTTAAATCGGCAGTTAATCTAATTCCGTAGGTGTCCGTGACATCACAGTGAGTCCTATCAGAATACCACCGCTGCGTTATTTATAATTTTTTTTTTTTTTAAATATCGCCGCATTAGGCTGCCTGTCCACTGGAGCGGAGAGGAGAAAAGAGGAGCGGAGATGTGCCAATATTAACCAATAGAATCAAGACTCCGCCCCTGAGTTTAGATTTGATTGGTTAATAATGGCTCATCTCCGTTCCGCTCCTCTCCTCTCCGCTTCAGTGGACAGGCAGCCTTATGCTGAGATTTTGCCATTTTGGCCTCGCACAGGTCGTTATTATTTTGTTAGTATTTAAATGCTCCTTTTTTATTGTTTTATTTTTATATTTTTTTATTATTACTGTTTGTATTGCCTGTGCGTGTCCCAAGTAAAATATTATTCTTTCTTTCTTTCAAAGGCCATAATATGGCCTCAAGACTTCAAGAGATTAGTGCCATATAAAGAACATGGTACATTATATCATAAATGAATACGACCGCAAACAATGGCGGTTGACCACCATGCAGTAAATTATCTATACAAATAAATAAAATTTATAAAAATGTCTGTTTGCAATGTCTAAATAACAGCTGTCCATGTGACGCGGCGCACATTGCATTAAAAAACTGTAGTTCCAAATTTTTCCGCCGGCCTTATACAGTGTGTCCGGAACTCCGGACATGGACTAGCGATATTCTAAATACTTAAACATAAACTATTTTAAAGTACAATTGCACTGTTTTTTTTTTTTTTTGCAATAATTATTGGTTGAATTGCATAATTTTTCTTTTTTTTTTCGAATTCACTTTTTTTTTCAATGTTATGGAATTGTGAACACATTGCTTTGTAATGCAGATGGTAGACAATATTATTGCCTTTCGAATAAGCCTATTTTTATCTCAGTATGACTAAAACTTTGAGATATATTATGATATTTTTTGTAAAAAAAACAAAGTGGCTGCCACATAGCGGGGAAGTGTATTGGACAAAAGCCTAGAGTGTAATTGTACTTTAAAATAGTTTATATTTAAGTATTTAGAATATCGCTAGTAAATGTCCGGACACACTGTATAACAGCCCTCAGTGCACATGTAATAAAAAGTCGCATTACGAAGTCGAGAGTCACTTGTACCTACTCCCGTCATTGTGGTTTTTTTTGTACTGAGCCATACCTTTGGGAACCTTCTGGTTACCACAAAGGTCAAACGTCAAGGTAGGGTCAAAGTTACAACGTTTTTTTTCACGAATACAAGTTTTAAATTTTACAAAATTCCTGTACCGTTGCACGCACCCATAAGGACAATGTTTTGCGTTACATTGCTCGCTGCGTAAACAGCGATAATTCACACAAAAAATGAAAGTTTTTTTCCAGCAATATTTTTTGCTCAATGTTACTAAGTTTGATACTAAGTATGTCTGTCTTTTCACACCCTGTATACTTATATCTATGTTTTTGCAAATAAATTCTTAAATCGCTTTTTTTATAAATTCTTAAATCGCTCTTTTTATCAATTCTTAAATCGCTGTTTTTTATAGACTATGCAACAGATAACCTCTACGTACTGGACGCCGGCCGTCGTGTTGTAGAAGTTGTCTCCCTCAGGACACAGAAGCGAGCTCTGGTGCACAGGTTCGAGGACCAGGAGGTGCCTATCAGCTTGTGCGTGATGCCGGATTATGGGTATGTCCCTACAAATACCTGAAATATAATTTCTTTGCTCTTGAAGGAAAGGAGTTCTTGGCTAAGTAATAACAGCCGCACAGTTCGGTCCATCAGGTTAAGCTACACTTGCCGGGGTTAGTCTTTGGATGGATGACCATCTTTACATACCGAGACTCCTCCGTGCCTTGGAAAGCACTTTAACCCGTTGGTCCCGGCTGTCATTCGTAGATGTTTGACAGTCTTTACGAGTCGTCAGAAGACCGAAATTCAGACAACCAGTCTTACCAAGGGGTATCGTGTTATCCAGTAAATGGGTTGTAGAGGTCAGATAGGCAGTCGCTTCATGTAAAATACGGTATTCAGCTGCATTTGGTTAGACTGGAAGCCCACCCCAACTTCCCAACTATGGTCAATTCTTTAGAGTCGACCGCACGCCAATGCTACGAGTACACAATGAGTTCGCCGCTTCGCCGTTAATACTCAAAAAGTCAAAATATAAAAATAAAAAAGTCTTGAGCGGGTAGGTATTTTAATACCTACCGACTTTTAGTTAGCTTCAGCACTAATGGAAGAAATGGGTATCGCAAAGTGTTTACTACCAGATAATGTACAAAAGTGAGGAATCTTCCTCGGTTGAACCTATTCGGAATAGGTTCAACCGAGGAAGATTCCTCACTTTACAAGTGACAAGTGGAATAGCCTATTCCACTTGTCAAGTTCATGTAGTCATTTGAGTGCTGTTTAAGCGACATCGGTAATTGTTCTAGCGTGAAGTTTTCTTAGAAACTGTTTTGTTAGGCTGACTGTCCAATGAAGCGGAGAGGAGAGGAGCGGAGCGGAGTTGTGCCAATATTAACCAATGGAATTGCATAAAATCTCCGCTCCGGTTCAGTGGACAGGGATTTGCGAAAGTTCATACAAAACCGAGAAGCGGTGCGAGGAAGGTGAAGGGCGGGCGTTTTTGGGGGACTGTCATAATGTAATTTTGACGTTCGAAAAGTGCTGATTCTCAGCCTAGTTTGAATAAATGACTTTTGAATTTGAATTAGGAAGAGCGGGGTAGCGGAACGGGTAAGCGGAAAAACCCGGCCGCGGGGTATTGCAGCCCGCACAGATTACCTACTCGTGTTGTGAACTCGTCCTAGATCCGCCCAGTCCGCAACACCGCTCCGCACTACCTCGCTCCGCGAGTCCGGGTCAATGGACAGACACAGTCCGCAACTCCGCTGCGCATTACTCCCTCGCTCCGCGTCAATAGACAGGCAACAAGCAGCCTTAGAGTCGCGTTGTGCCAGTCTGTACGAGGTTTAACACGTTCAAAGCAACACCAAATATGTATACCAGCTTGCCATGGGTGCGGTCGTAGAAAGCGGTAAGGCCTACCATAGTTTTGTAGTGTTCAATTTATTTTTTGCTATGTATTTTTTGGTGTAAGTACAATAAAGTACTTATGGAACGAGTCGAGAGTTAGTGAAACGTTCACTCAATTTAATTGAAAATCTGCAGGAGAATGATGGTAGCCGTGGTGGAGAGTGAGATGCACAACAACATACACATCGACAGCATCGGACTCGACGGAGAGGGCCGCACACACGTCATCATGAACAACTTGAAAGGTAACGCCATGTTTCAGTTAAATAAACCATTGTAACCAAAAATTTAAATATGTTCCCCTTATACTGAGAGGAGGCCATAATCCTAGCAATTTAACTGCCTGTTTATACGAAACACCTTTCGTTAATATCAACTTTTGGTTTAGAAAAATATTTTTCATAAAATTAAACCGACGATCCAAGCAACTGAATTATGACTTGCTGTAGAACATCTCCCCAGCAACCCCAAGTAAAATTTGAATAATTTTACTTAGACATTTACTTATTAGGCAAATAAGTGTTTGATAAAAATTGTACCCTTATTTTTACTACTGGATGTGCTAGCTATGGCTACATACAACATGTATTGTCTATTACAACAGTTTTGCTTAATCACATAGCGTCTATAATTTATTTACTACACAACACCTACCAATTTTATGATAAGGAAAGAGATTGAAATACAGTTTGCAATTAATTTTTCTCAGGCGCTTATAATCGAAATTTTAAAATAAACGCATGTAGTCAATTAGCCATAGCTAACACATCCAGTGGTAAAAATAAGGGTAAATTTTTTATCAAACACTTGTTTGCCTAATAAGTAAGTTTCTAAGTAAAATTATTAAAATTTTACTTGGGGTTGCTGGGGAGATGCTCTACAGCAAGTCATAATTCAGTTGCCTGTACCTGTTAATCTGTTAAGGTACTTATTTGTTTAAGTATGTACTAATTCGGTACACATTGCGTACAATTGTTATATGACTTTATAAACACCAATACATGCATGCAATACGGATGCATGCATTTATTCGCACCATGGATAGTGGTGAGAATACCACGCGTACCAATAGTTATGCGTAATTATTATTACATAGTTTTTTTTACAATTATTTACTTTACAACGCCTGACAATTTAATGTGGCAAAGCTTATACTTACACCTCGTTATGTATTTTTGCTCAGGCGCTTATATCAACCGAGAATTTTAAACTTGACATATCTAGCCACAGCTTGCATATTTAATGGTAAAAACAACAGTACAATTATTATAGAGTATAAGTACAATTATTTTCAGACACTTCTTTGTTAATACAATAAGCATCTACGTAAGATTCTTCATAGTTTAACTTGGGGTTGCTGGAGAGATGCTCTACAGCAACATAAAAACGAAGTTTCTGTACTCTTAACCTTTCTAGGTACAATTTTTTAACCCCCGACGGAAAACGAAGGGGTGTGTGTGGTGTTATCTGTGTATCTGTGTGTCTGTGTATCTGTCTGTGGCATTGTAGCTCCCAAACGGTTGAACCGATTTAGATTTTTTTTGTTTTGTTTGAAAGCTGGCTTGATCGGGAGTGTTCTTAGCTATGATTCAAAAAAATCTAGTCAGCCGTTTGAAGAATATCAGGTCTTTTCTAATTGATGAATGGATTTGACCATCTTCCACAGGTCTGATTGAGTCTAAAGAACATCCGACTTCGTTGGCATACCTATACCGACCGCCATTATGAAAAAAACTGTTTTTGGCGGCCAGTGATGAAACAAGTGTCAATCGATAGAGTAAGTGATTGCAAACAAAAAATATTTAGTGATGAATATCGTAAGTGATATACTTCCTGAGATATTTGAGTTAAAACATGAGAAAAAAAATAAAACAGTAATATTTTTTTTAAATATCTCAGGAAGTATATCACTTACGATATTCATCACTAAATATTTTTTGTTTGCAATCACTTACTCTATCGATTGACACTTGTTTCATCACTGGCCGCCAAAACCAGTTTTTTTCCAAATGGCGGACGGTTAGGTATGCCAGGTCCCATACAAAAATGTTGGAACCCCTTTGGTAATTTGTTACTTCAATGGTATTAGAATAACATAGTAACCTTGAACTGATGCTGCAGCATTACCTGGTATTTGCAGGATACCCAACTCCTCACCGACTTACAGCAGTGGTATTGTGTTTGGGCTCATTGGAATGGTCTCAATGAATAGGTTATAGATATATATTTATCAGGGTCTGATAATGGAGAAGCAAAAAAAACAGGGTAAATTAGTAACTAACTTTACTGTGGAAAAAATACGTATAGCGATATAAGCGAGGCACGTGTCGATCGTAGCGTATGTACTATAAGTAATACGTATATAAAGTTTAAACAGCAGGAAATAAAAGTTAAATAAAAAACTTAAAAAACCCCCGACACAAACAAAATCCTTTAAAAAGTTATAAAAATAAAAGCCCTGGCCCTTTAAGTTTAATATAATTTGTAGATAATATTTTGACATCGCGTCGGGGGACGGCATGCTATTGTAGAAAATATATTTTCAATTTTTCATTCGCCGTCCCCCGACGCGATGTCAAAATATTATCTACAAATTATATTAAACTTAAAGGGCCAGGGCTTTTATTTTTATAACTTTTTAAAGGATTTTGTTTGTGTCGGGGGTTTTTAAAATTTTTAATTTAACTTTTTTTAAAGTAAGTACAAATTGAGAACATATTGGGTACAAAAATATAAATGGAAAAACAGGTGATGGGGTTGCTGGGGAGCATGACGTGATTTTAGTTCAATTTTACATGGGACCAACTTCGAGGACCAACCAACCAACCATCTTCCAACTTCTTCAATAATACAAGAATCGTTCAAATCGGACGACTCCGTAAAAAGTTATGCGTGGCCATAACTTCCTCCTTTTTTTTCAACTGTTAAAAAGACCTGTAATGTTGAACCTTCGATTACACTTCGATACTACGCTAAGGTATTGAGGTTGTAAATTGTTTTTGTATCATGTAAAATCTCCAGGTCCTCGTATTCGCCTGCGCTACGTCCAGCACATGGACCAAGTGTACATATCCGACGAGGGCAACGGCATCATCGACTACATACACCCTGAAGGTAAGTTTAAGTGCATCTACCATCTTCTTCTATCTTCTGTTTTGAATTCTCGTATCCAAGCGAGGAGATGTTTATTTATTTGTTTAATACATCAAGTACACAAATGTATAAAGGCGGACTTAGTGCCATACTTAGATATTTTCTACCAGCCAACCTTTCAGTGATGCAGAGACAAACAGTGGTAGGTGCAATTACGATTTTTTTTGGAATAATTGAATGATGGACACTCCGCAAAATCATTTAAATAAAAAGCGGCTCTTACTGCGACACAAAGTGCAAATCAGGTCGCACGGCGCTATTTACCTATAGTTATATTTACCTAGAAGTTGCCTCTCTTTCTATCGCGTAACTCTTGTATCTTCTGACTACGTTACACTCACTGAATTGGCCCAACAAGACGGGTCCGCCGCGTTCTTGTAGCTTCATACCTAAACTGCGGAGTGTCCCATCTGTATGCATTATGTGGTTACATTTTTTTTTTTAAGTTAGAACTTCTTGTTGTGCACTGTTTTGGGATTGGTAAAAAGTGTTAAACTCGCGTCAGGATCAGGACATGTGACCCTGATCGAAAATCCCACTCGTTGCCTAGCAACCGACAAAGTAAATATAAAAAATATTAATAGTCTTTGACATTACGTAAAGATTGCGAGATAAGAAATTTTACCCATATTGATGGGTAAAAAAAAGCAATCAAAACATACTTCATGAAAAGTGTTTAAATAAATTGATTATTTTTGTTAGACTATATTTTGAAAATTAATAAATATACACTACTACTAATGAATATTGTATTTAACCACATAAATGATAATACTTGTACTGATAAATAAAGCCATACGTGCGAAATTATTCCCTAACTATTCCAAAATATTCAAAAATGCACAACGTTAATGTTCAAGTTTTCACTTCTGCCGGCACTCATGGAGTGCAACCCGTTGTTTTTTTGGTTGGGAAATTATCAAATAACTTCTCCCGCTCTGGGCGGAGCGGAAGGGCGTGTCAGACTCTTCCTTTTTTTTTTTACTAGCTAAAACCTATCCGTGTTCCTTAAGTTGCTTGTACGTTGCCGGGGGCCACGGTATCATCTGTTGTTTATTTTTAAATCTGTGCTCACACCTCAAATTAAATGTCTGCCAGGCACCGGTAGAGAGAACTACCGCGAGCTATCGACGACGGTGACGAGCCTGGCCGTGGCAGACAACTACGTCTTCTGGACAGACAGACGCACCTCCCGTTTGTTCTGGTCGGACATACACCAGACCTCGCACAAGATACGCAGGATTGACCTAGGTAAGACCATTGAAAATAATAACTTTCTCTTATCAGTGACGCAGTCAGGTAGTCTGCGAAATTCACATTTAGTTACGTTTTGTGTTAGGCAGTGTAAAGTTGTATGTCGATCAAAATATGATTTGCGACCGTATTTTTTTTAAATTTATAGACGTATTATGATTATAAAAATTAGCAATACAACTATAGATTTGTCCTCAAATGTCATAATTTCATGAAATCGTAATTTGATTTTAATTCTGTAAGCCCACGAAGCACGAACGTAAAAATATCGCGGCGGGATTTTATCGCGCACTAAATTTTCAACTCTCGGTGTTGAGCAGAGCGTTGAGAATCCAACGCACTGGGACGCTCTCTTGTCGCAGCGCGTTGAAATAGCCCGCCTGGCTAGCTATCACCATCTTATCTAAGTCTGTCGCCATAACAACAATGTTAACAGCATTGTTGTGTTTCGGCAGTTAGAGATAAGATAGCCAGTTCCTCTGTAGTTGAGGATATCGGGTGAAGCTCGCTTCCACCTTCAGCCTAAGCATCACTTACCATCAGGTGAGATGCCAAGAGCTTCCCCGTTGAGGGTAAAAAATAAAATCAAACAAAAATAACACACTGTTGGATTTTCAACTCTCGGCGCTAAGCAGAGCGTTAAAAATCCAGTGCACAAAAAAAAAATCGCCGCGGGAAAAAATCGCCCGTGCTTGCCTGGGCTAACCTATTAGATACGTCGTGGTCGTGAAATTAGACCATGAGGTTAAAAATTGTCTAAGGTCACGAATCATATTTTGAGCCGAGATATTCGTGTATCTTTTAACTTTTCTTCAATGAATTTTATCATCACTCTCATATTTTTTCAGCTCTCTTCCCAAACAACACGCAACTCTTAATTCAAGCGACGACCACCCTTCCTGACCCAAAAGACCCACTCTTGAACCACCCCTGTCTAAAAAACCCATGTTCCGACGTCTGCGTTCAAGAACCCCACGAGACCCCACACGAGAACCCAGCTCACTTCCAAATGGGTTACAAATGTTTGTGCCCCCCTGGCTTGTTGGTGAAAGATGGCCAATGCACCAAGTTGGCCATATGTGATGTGCATGAGATCCTCTGCCATAAGAGCAATATTTGCGTGGATAAATCTGGCAGGTGTGATGGCAAGGTGGACTGTCCGAAGGCTGAAGATGAAGAAGGCTGTATGGGTGAGTTAAAACTGTAATAATTGTCTATGTTACAGCTCAGCTCGCTCGTGCTACAGCGTAGCTCGACTGTGCTACGGCGTAGCTTGACTGAGCTACGTAGCGGAGCTCGAATGTGCTACGGTCTTGCTTACAATGTACTACCGAGTAGCTTGGTTTGTCTGTGCTAAAGCAAGAGCGCGAGCGTAGCTCCGTGCTATACCGTAGCTCTGTCCCGTAGATTCGTGCTACAGCGTAGTTTAGGTCTGCAGCGTAGCCCTGTGCTACGGCGTAGCTCCGTGCTGCACTGTAGCTCTGTGCCGTATTCGTGCTACAGCGTAGTTTAGATCTGCAGCGTAGCACTGTGCTACGGCGTAGCTCCGTGCTGCACTGTAGCTCTGTGCCGTATTCGTACTACAGCGTAGTTTAGGTCTGCAGCGTAGCCCTGTGCTACGGCATAGCTCCGTGCTGCACTGTAGCTCTGTGCCGTATTCGTACTACAGCGTAGTTTAGGTCTGCAGCGTAGCCCTGTGCTACGGCATAGCTCCGTGCTGCACTGTAGCTCTGTGCCGTATTCGTGCTACAGCGTAGTTTAGGTCTGCAGCGTAGCCCTGTGCTACGGCGTAGCTCCGTGCTGCACTGTAGCTCTGTGCCGTATTCGTGCTACAGCGTAGTTTAGATTTGCAGCGTAGCCCTGTGCTACGGCATAGCTCCGTGCTGCACTGTAGCTCTGTGCCGTATTCGTACTACAGCGTAGTTTAGGTCTGCAGCGTAGCCCTGTGCTACGGCGTAGCTCCGTGCTGCACTGTAGCTCTGTGCCGTATTCGTGCTACAGCGTAGTTTAGATCTGCAGCGTAGCCCTGTGCTACGGCATAGCTCCGTGCTGCACTGTAGCTCTGTGCCGTATTCGTACTACAGCGTAGTTTAGGTCTGCAGCGTAGCCCTGTGCTACGGCGTAGCTCCGTGCTGCACTGTAGCTCTGTGCCGTATTCGTGCTACAGCGTAGTTTAGATCTGCAGCGTAGCCCTGTGCTACGGCATAGCTCCGTGCTGCACTGTAGCTCTGTGCCGTATTCGTACTACAGCGTAGTTTAGGTCTGCAGCGTAGCCCTGTGCTACGGCGTAGCTCCGTGCTGCACTGTAGCTCTGTGCCGTATTCGTGCTACAGCGTAGTTTAGATCTGCAGCGTAGCCCTGTGCTACGGCATAGCTCCGTGCTGCACTGTAGCTCTGTGCCGTATTCGTGCTACAGCGTAGTTTGGGTCTGCAGCGTAGCACTGTGCTACGGCGTAGCTCCGTGCTACACTGTAGCTCTGTGCTGTAGATTCGTGCTACAGCGTAGTTTGGGTCTGCAGCGTAGCACTGTGCTACGGCGTAGCTTGTTCTATGCTATTGTGCGTAGTTTGACCGTTTTGTTTTTAATTTTATCTTTTATATTTTCAGTTGAGCCTACAAATATATGTTCATCTGAAGAGATCTTCTGCGACGGTCTGTGCATAAACAGACACACACACAGGGCTTCTATGTGTTCTTCTACTGAAAAACCAATTTACAAGCGTAAGCGAAAATATTGCATTTTAATTTTAATTTTGTGCAATTTTTTAAATTAAGGTTTCTCATCGTTCATGTTAAACTACTTACTATTTGTTCCTTCATCGTGATAGCCAAAAAACATGGAAACTTACCTAATCATGACCGTTATTAGCCATAAATCAAAGTCGGAAATCGGCATGTCCAAACCAAAAATTCGACGACATGTGACATCCACCAACGCGCACTGGGCCCGCGTGGTGGATTACGGCCCACTCCCTCTCACAGAGAGGAGGTCTGTGTCCCAGCAGTGGGAACATTATAGACTGATTATGTACCTGATAGTTATTATTAACAATTAACAGAAACACCAATAAGTAGCTTATTGGTGTTTCTGTTAATTGCGCCATTTCTTCTTCCAAGGTAACTTGAGAAGTAAACAAAAAAAATGCGAATTCCAAATAATAAATAAAAAAAACACTACAAAGAACATTAATTTCGGAAGTCGCTGTCTTTGGATCTGTATTTTTTTGTAAAAATGATTTTTAAATTTTTCACGTTTAAGTTATGGTACCAGTCTAATTCGTATACCACTACTTGCTATGTAAACTGTGTACTTTGAATACTTGATTAAAAAAATTGTCCTTCTAAAACCTTTGTCTCTGCTCCCACCAGCCTCTGAATCAAGTATATGTAGTGACACAGAATTCGAATGCACAAACTCTTCCATCTGCGTGTCGCGCGCGCAGCTGTGTGACGGTCGCTACGACTGTCCTGATGGAGCGGACGAACAGGCCTCGGAGTGCGACACTCATACTTGCTTTGAGACGGAGTTTATGTGAGTAAATACATAACGGGTTTAAAAAGAGGCTTAACGAAGCCGCATTGCGGCCCGCGACTCTCCTCCTTGCGGCCCTCGACAGTTTTGTAATTGAAAGTTACCTTAGTAAATAATAACACTATGCGGGCGCAATGTTTAAGCGAGCAAGCATTGATAAAATGAAAGACGTTTTAATACAGCTACAAAATCAGTTAACGACAGATTTGGTGACTTGAAGCAAACTGAAGATTTTGCAAACCCTTTTTCATGTGATATTGAGGAAGTGCCGAGTTATTTAAAAAAGAACGTGTGAATTTGACTCAGGTGTGCGTCCGGCTCCTGTATATTAAAGACCTGGACCTGCGACGGTGACGAGGACTGCAACGACGGATCTGATGAAGTCGACTGTGGTTAGTGCAATATATGTATAATATATCTTTGAACGACATCTAGAAAAATAAAGCTTCTATTTCAGCTTGTAATTTTAAAGTTTTGTAACCATACACGAGTACTACATACAGGTATTTTATGCCTTTTTAAGCACCATCAGTCTCTTACAAATGCTGGGCTAGTTTATGATGAACATCGAGAATCTCTTTACCTATTTTATTTATAACTATGTTTACAAATAAAAACTTTGTCTTTGACTTTGAGTCACATTAAATTAAGCACATCAGTGTGGCTACCATGAGTTTCATTTTACCATCTCGATCAATCGCATCGACCGCGTTTGGCGCTCCGATTGGCAGCCGGCCGGCCTTCACCGGTGAAGGGCCAATAGGAACGCCGAACGCGCTCGATGCGTTTGATCGAGAAGGTTAAATGAAACTCATGGTAGCCACACTGATCCACAATTTTTATTTTATTTTTTATTAATCTTTATGTTATTTGACTGCCTCGTTGGTCTAGTAGTCGCAAGCACTACTGCTGAGCATGAGGTTCTGGATTCGATTCCCGAGTCGGGCAAAGTATTATTGAGATTTTCTATCTGAAAGAACATCCGACTTCGTTGGCATACCTATACCGACCGCCATTATGAAAAAAACTGGTTTTGGCGGCCAGTAATGAAGCAAGTGTCAATCGATAGAGTAAGTGATTGCAAACAAAAAATATTTAGTGATGAATATCGTAAGTGATATACTTCCTGAGATATTTGAATTAAAACATGAGAAAAAAAATAAAGCAGTAATATTTTTTTTAAATATCTCAGGAAGTATATCACTTACGATATTCATCACAAAATATTTTTTGTTTGCAATCACTTACTCTATCGATTGACACTTGTTTCATCACTGGCCGACAAAACCAGTTTTTTTCCAAATGGCGGACGGTTAGGTATGCCAACGAAGTCCCATACAAAAATGTCGGAACCCCTTTCTCAGTAACAGTCCGGGGTCTAGATTTGTGCCCGGTTGATGGCAATAGGCTCGCCCCCTATTACATGGGACTTAAACATAACTGGCGAAATGTGGGTGTACCTGCTTCAGGCACACCTCTGCCCAACCCTTAGGGGAAAGAAGGCGTGATGTTATGTTATTTAATTTGATAGAAAACTTAGCCCGACCGAAATTAAGCAGGGTTGACCTCACCCTTACAGCGGAAACTATGATGACGAAGGTCGATTTCCTTTGCAGTGAACATGAACTGCAGTCCAGGCTTCTATCGGTGCAGGAACAGAGAATGCGTGGAGCTGAGACGAGTATGTGACGGTCATCAGGACTGCTCCGATTTCTCTGACGAAGAACAATGTGAGATCTCGGTAAGTGAAGGAACAGAAAAACGAAAAAAAAAAGAAACCGGTGGATGTACAGTCTCGAGCACCAATATGTATACACTATAGCAACTTTTAAAAGTGATTTGCTCCTACTGTGTTGATTCATATTTTATGATGTTACGAATATAGTATTTTGGAACCCACATAAATATGAAATAGGCCTTATAACAAGGTTGCAGTCAATATTCCACGAGAAAATCGCTTTTGAATTTTGCTAAGTGGATACATATTGGTGCTCGTGACTGTATGTGACGCATATTTTCTCCAACTTATTCTTTTTTCTGTTTGAATAAAACGCATTTTCTTTCATTTGAAAACATTTTTGCTGTTGGTATTTCATTGTATTTAAACACATAATATTTTACAGAACATGACTTGCAATGCAGACTTCTATCAATGCAGGAACAGAGATTGCGTGGAGCTGAGTCGAAGATGTGACGGTCATCCGGACTGCTCTGATTTTTCGGACGAGGAAGACTGTGTAAGTAAAGGAATAAAGAAAAATGCATTTTTTGGCATTAGAATAAAAAAAAAACTTTAAAAGCTATGAAAACAGAGGAAATAAATGCTTATTATGTCAAAAAGGCCACAGCTTAGTATAATGTCAAATGACAACAGAAGGTGATTGTGTGTGAACCGTCTGACTCTGATTGAGTGATCTGAAAGAACAAAGGATTGGCTTCGATTCTGGGAAAAGAGATTTTTTCACAAATATTTAGGTGACCCACGAAATGAAGCTTTAAATCCTTCTTGCTTAATTTTCTTTTTTCCTGCTGTTTGATATGTATTTAATTTGAAATCATACCTCTTTACTGCTTTTATTGTGCTGAAGTGCTGACAAAATAATGCTATTTTATCCTTCTTAATCCAATCTCCACAGCGCGAGACCTCAAGATGTGGACCCCAGGAATACCCTTGCGAACACGACCCTAGCATTTGTGTGCCGCTCACAGCTCGGTTAGAACTGCACCCTAATTGTGTAACACACGATCAATCATAATCTGAATCATTTTGAAGGATATTGCTAATCTATTGCTTCATAAGTTCGAAACATTTGTAAAATATACAAATTTTTCGAAGTTATGAAAACTGATAAAATATAAAAAATATGCGGGGAAGTGAAAACTAAGTAACGCCATCTAACGAAAATGTCAGGAATTTATGTAGCTTACAAGTACTGACACAAGACTTGTAATCGAAAATTCGTAAGACGGCTTCGTCTTACGAATTTTCGATCAGGGGGCTAAGTCTACTAATTTACAAACGTCACAATGGTCTCTCGATGGTGAGTTTTTGACAGATTTTGTATGGCAAATCTGTCAAAAACTAACAATGGCGAGACCATTGTTACGTTTGTAAATTAGTAGACTTGGCCCCCCTGGTCGCGTATCCTGACGCGAGTTTAAATTTTTTTACCCATCCCAAAAAAAGTGCACAACACCGGTAAAGGTTTCACTTCAAAAAATTATTTTAATTGTACAAATTTTTCGAACGAATCAATACTTATAAAATATATAGACGATAATATAACTCAATGAATGTTGAACTGTCAAAATTAAACAGATTGTGATTTATCGTGTGTTCAAACGATAGTTGAAATGGGTAAGGAATTTATTTGTGAATGTCCATTGTCTTGTGTCTCCCGTCTTACGTCAGCATGCTTGAAAATACCTAGTTTGCCGTGTACCTCGGTACACAGTGGGGCTATAATAAAAAATACTAACTCCTACCAAACCCAATCCTATCAATTCAAAGTAACACCATTCCTATTTAACATTCTAATCTACTTTAGGTTAGAATAGCGAAAAAAGAAGAAGAAAAAAATTGCGCAAAAAAAAACAGCTTTTCCATACATTTATGTTCGCATAACTCGTCAAAATGTAGGGAACATCTGATTATTTTTTCGCGATTTCAGGTTTGGTCCCATAATAAAAGTTGTTCATAATTATGAGTAAAGTCATGTGTTTAAGTTTGCGCACTGGTTAAAAAAATTTCCTGTATAGGTCAGCAGTTTTCCCTGTAGCATTCCATGGCCAAAAACCTCACCCACATCTTTCTTTTAGCTGCAACATGAGGATCGACTGTCCAGGCGGGACTGACGAGCACGACTGCGACGTGCGCTGCGCCCCTAACGGCTTGTTCGCGTGTCGGCAGCAACTCAGGTGCATCTCTATGCGCAGAGTGTGTAACGGACGTCCGGACTGCGAAGATGGGTCTGATGAGTTGCCTGATGTTTGTGCCAAGGGTAAGTATGTGATACTTAGCTGTTGAGTTCAGTTGCACGACTTGTTCGCGTGTCGGCAGCAACTCAGGTGCATCTCTATGCGCAGAGTGTGTAACGGACGTCCGGACTGCGAAGATGGGTCTGATGAGTTGCCTGATGTTTGTGCCAAGGGTAAGTATGTGATACTTAGCTGTTGAGTTCAGTTGCACGACTTGTTCGCGTGTCGGCAGCAACTCAGGTGCATCTCTATGCGCAGAGTGTGTAACGGACGTCCGGACTGCGAAGATGGGTCTGATGAGTTGCCTGATGTTTGTGCCAAGGGTAAGTATGTGATACTTAGCTGTTGAGTTCAGTTGCACGACTTGTTCGCGTGTCGGCAGCAACTCAGGTGCCTCTCTATGCGCAGTGTGTGTAATGGACGTCCGGACTGCGAAGATGGGTCTGACGAGTTGCCTGATGTTTGTGCCAAGGGTAAGTATGTGATACTTAGCTGTTGAGTTCAGTTGCACGGCTTGTTCGCGTGTCGGCAGCAACTCAGGTGCCTCTCTATGCGCAGAGTGTGTAACGGGCGTCTGGATTGCGAAGATGGGTCTGACGAGTTGCCTGATGTTTGTGCCAAGGGTAAGTATGTGATACTTAGCTGTTGAGCTCAGTTGCACGGCTTGTTCGCGTGTCGGCAGCAACTCAGGTGCCTCTCTATGCGCAGTGTGTGTAATGGACGTCCGTACTGCGAAGATGGGTCTGACGAGTTGCCTGATGTTTGTGCCAAGGGTAAGTATGTGATACTTAGCTGTTGAGTTCAGTTGCACGGCTTGTTCGCGTGTCGGCAGCAACTCAGGTGCCTCTCTATGCGCAGAGTGTGTAACGGGCGTCTGGATTGCGAAGATGGGTCTGACGAGTTGCCTGATGTTTGTGCCAAGGGTAAGTATGTGATACTTAGCTGTTGAGCTCAGTTGCACGGCTTGTTCGCGTGTCGGCAGCAACTCAGGTGCATCTCTATGCGCAGAGTGTGTAACGGACGTCCGGACTGCGAAGATGGGTCTGATGAGTTGCCTGATGTTTGTGCCAAGGGTAAGTATGTGATACTTAGCTGTTGAGTTCAGTTGCACGACTTGTTCGCGTGTCGGCAGCAACTCAGGTGCCTCTCTATGCGCAGTGTGTGTAATGGACGTCCGAACTGCGAAGATGGGTCTGACGAGTTGCCTGATGTTTGTGCCAAGGGTAAGTATGTGATACTTAGCTGTTGAGTTCAGTTGCACGGCTTGTTCGCGTGTCGGCAGCAACTCAGGTGCCTCTCTATGCGCAGAGTGTGTAACGGGCGTCTGGATTGCGAAGATGGGTCTGACGAGTTGCCTGATGTTTGTGCCAAGGGTAAGTATGTGATACTTAGCTGTTGAGCTCAGTTGCACGGCTTGTTGGCGTGTCGACAGCAACTCAGGTGCATCCCTATCCATAGAGAGTGTAACAGACGTCAGGACTGCGTCGATGGGTCTGACGAGAGGCCTGATGATTAAAAGGCTGATTATGAAGATTATTATGATACCCGGATTATACAGTATCCTTGCTTGTTAAAATAGGACAAGAGGAATGGAGAAAACGTCGTGAGGAAAGTTTTGAGTATGAATGAGCCGAATTATATGTATAAGAGCCGAAGAAGACCGTAAAATCGATGGATAAATAATGTGCGAAAGACGATATGGCTAGAAAGGGATTATGGAAGAAGAAAGTATTCTGCGCTGACCCCACATTCCTTGGGATGAAGGCGGAAAGATGAAATTGATAAATAATATACACTTTCTAAGAATTTTCTTTATTTTCAGTGAACAAAACCTCCTACCTCTTCCCTCTAGTCCATCCCTCTGCCGAATGTGAGGACGGGTACCTCTGCGGCAATGGGCAGTGCATTGAATGGAAGCAGCTATGTGACAAGAAGACCCACTGCGCCGACGGATCAGACGAGAATGGACTCTGTGGTGTGTAGATAACGTTTTTATTTGTTTGGAATAGGGATAATGACTAAAATATATTTTTGTCCGTCTTGTAGATTATTAAAAAATATTGGACACATATTTTAAATTTTTTTACGATATCAAAAGATTACGGCGATACATTGAGTTAAAAAGTGCCATGACGTCACGAGTAAATGTAGATTTTATACTTGTGACGTAGCGACCCCCACTCCCTAACTTTAATGCGTTTTATCTAAGTATTTTTTTATTATGATAAAGCAAAAAATACGTGTAGAATTTTTTTTTTTCTGACTGTCGGAGTAAATAGAATTTCCTTTTTTTGACCCAGGCATCATCCCTATTGCTTCGTCCTATGGTTTTGTCTACAGGCGTGATTTGATGTTATACATATTAAAAATCTATCTCCACAGAAACCGCATGCACCAACGTCACATGCTCAGGCGAATGTCAGCCAACGCCGCTAGGGGGGCACTGTCTGTGTCCCGTCGGGTACCGCCTGGCACCAGACCAGACCTCGTGCGAGGACATCGACGAGTGCACGCAAGAAGTCTGTTCTCAAGGATGTACCAACGTCCCAGGATCGTTCTTGTGTTCCTGCCATCATGGATACGCGCTCAGGACGTAAGTACCAACTCTACGAAAGTCATCATCTGCCCAGCCTTTTTCCAACTATGTTGGGGTCGGCTGCCAGTCTAACCGGATGCAGCTGAATACTAGTATTTTACATGGAGCAACTCCCAATTTGACCCTACTCCGCTTGGAGGGCGCTGTCTGTGTCCATTCGGGTACTGTCTGGCACCAGACCAGACCTCGTGCGAGGACATCGAGGAGTGCACGCAAGAAGATTATTCTCAAAAATGTACCAATTTTCGAGGGTCGTTCCTGTGTTCTTGTCATCATAGATACGCGCTCAGGACGTAAGTAGGTAAGGGGTAAGGGATAAGGGGCTTATAGTCAGTTCCAATAGTATCAGAAACCTCTCTACCTCGATACCTTAATTACATACATTTTTTTGACTCCACCAAAGCGGAGACGAGAGGAGAGGAGATGTGTATTAAACAACCAATAGAATTTCGTTATTCACACATCTCGTCTCCACTCAGCTTCAGTAGATACCACTGAGCGGAGATGTATTATATTTGTATGGCGGAATCGAAACGGAGATGTGAGCTGTGCCTCACCGAGATTGCTGTGCCTCACTCAGCTCAATCTCGCTTTGTAAAGCGAAGATGTGAGCTGTGCCTCGCCCACGGCCACGCAGCTCAGTTTTACTCTAGCCAGCACGCATCTCCGCTCCAGTCAAGCCAGGACGCATCTCCGCACAGCTACGGTGGATACACCCTAGCTGAAAAACATTTCTCCTCGTCTTTGCACGTCTCCGCTTTGGTGGAGTCCGGGGGTGATTGTCACTGACATTTGCGACTAGGGCAAGGGCCTTCTGTTCTCCAACTCACCGAGATCCTCATATCTCTCTTCCATCATCAGGTCAGACCGCCGGTCCTGCAAGGCGACGCGCGGAAACATGTCTGTTCTGTACGTGTCGGGCAACACAGTCCGATCCATCTCAGCCGACGGCTATGGAGCCGTTGAGTACACTGATAAGGACGAACCCACTATCACCGATATGGATTATAATGTCAGGTTAGTCTAAAAGAGAGCCTCAAAGAGATGTCAGTGTCAGCACTACTGACGGGGTCCGCTAGGGCCGATGTCTGCCGGGGTTGCGGGGAGTCCTAAGGGGAGGCCGCGGCCCCTGGCAACGTACAGGCAACTGAAGGTACACGGGTGGGTTTTAGTCAGTAAGACACAGTCTTGACACCCTTTCCCGCTCCGCCCAGACCGGGAGAAGTTATTTGATGATATCCCACCCAAAAAAAAGGTTATTCTACACTAATATTATAAAATGAAAAGATTAGATTTTTTGTATGTTTGTTTGTTTGTACTGAATAAACTCAAAAACTACTGCACCAATTTAAAAAATTCTTTCAACAATGCTTTTATCACTGAGTAACATATGCTATAATAAAGTAAACTATTAAGTACCTTAATGTACCTAAAGTAACTTATTTAACTTAAATACAGGGTCAAATTAAATTAGCTAGCGAAACTCAGCAGAAGTAATGGGTATCGATATTAGCTAAATATGAGAAAGCAAAAAAATATAGATTTCCTATCTTATATTCCAAGTAACAACATTACAAACGGCCGTTTGTTCAAAAAAATTCATTCAATCATTTTTATTTTGTCGTGTTTGGTATAGATACTTACTCATCACGACTGCGGGGTTTCGCTAGCTAATTTAATTTGACCCTGTATATATATTAATAATCACTGTTTATTCTACAGGCAAAAGAAGTTATACGTAACGTCCGCAGAGGCTGGAAAACTGGTAGAAGTGAACAGCACACAGAACGTCATTGTAATTACCAATATCGGAAGACCAACAAAGGTAATGTTCTCATAATCTTGACCACTTTGTGGCCGTATATAGGAGCGTTTAGCCGCTACAGGGCAACAAAATGAGGGTCTCATATTAATGGGCTACTGTATAGCCCGCGGACGACGCGAAGCTCCGAGTCTCAGACCCCGCCCCCGCAAAGGGGCGTGGCGACATCTCCAACGTAGTGAGCAACTCCGCAAATAGATGTCAAACATTTCGCTGTTTAGATTATTTTGGAAATATTACCACAGTATAAAAACCTACAGTAGGAAATCGCCTTTGATCTCGTTGTAAATGCCGACAACGTGTAGGCATTGTCGCGACAGCTAGCAGTTCGGGAACGCGCTTCCCCCGTGTCGCCCCTCACGCCCCGCAGCGTAAGCAGTTCGGGAGCCGTCTTGCCCCGCACGATTGCTCTGTGTAGACGTCTTCGTGAAACGACTGTGTGATGTTTAGACTGTGATATTACTGTATGGAAATAAGAAATGTGGCTAACTTGCTAACTAGAATATTGATTATGAAATGCAATAATTAATAGGCAATGTATAGAGTGCCACCAGTGGCACTCTATCCCTATTGGATAAAGTGCCACTACAGGCACCCTAGTAACACCGCCTATTAATTATTTAGTTGAGCCCCTTAGCCCCCCCCCCCCTACTGGATCCGCTACTGATAACAGGTGGTGGTAACGTCACTGTAGGTGCTAATCCTCCACATTCCAGGTGGCAGTAGACTGGGTGACTGGTAACGTGTACTTCGCGGACTCTTCGCCGTCGGCCAGCCGCGTGCGAGTGTGCCACGTCAAGAGCAAGCGCTGTGCCAGCCTGCAGAAACTGCCTTCTGATGCTAAGGTGCGTGGTTACAGATCTACCTAAAAAAATACCTTTATTTATATTACATTCTTGATATATTAAGTAGAGGAGGAGCTCATGGGTCGATCCATCAGGTTAAACTACGCTTGCCGCGGTTGATCCGTGGATGGGTGACCATCTTTACATACCGAGACTCCTCCGTGTCTCAGAAAGCACGTTAAGCCGTTGGTCCCGGCTGTCATTCGTGGATCTTTGACAGTCGTTATGAGTCGTCAGAAGCCCGAAAGTCTGACACCAGTCTTACCAAGGGGTATCGTATTACCCAGTTACTGGGTTGTGGAGGTTAGATAGGCTGTCGCTCCATGTAAAATACTGGTATTCAGCTGCATACGGTTAGACTAGAAGCCAAAGAGGCTAGGCAGATTGATTGATAAGTCTTACTTGTGGGAGAACATGTTTTTCAACTACAATGTTAAGTTTGTTTTTAGGACAAATTCATCCAAACTCCGGAACCCTTCATTATGCTTGGTTCGACACGCACTTGGCTGGTTTTTTTTATCCAGGTCCTATTTTTATTCGATATCTTTATTTTCCTTGCAGTCTTTTCAGAGCATTACCACAACATACATCACCGTCATCATTTTATTTCATCCCTCCATTCCCCAGATAACAGCTCTAATCGTGGACCCCAGTTCGGCCCGCATGTTCTACTGCGTGACCCGGGAGCTGGAGTCAGTGGTCTGGTCAGCCAGCCTGGCCGGCTCACACGTGACCGACCTGACGACTGTGCGTAACTGTACCGGGCTCGCTGTGGACACATTCAAGAAGAAGCTCTATGTGGCGGAGACTGGGCCTGCGCATATTATCAGGATGGACTATGAGGGGGAGAGCCAGTAAGTTGGTTTTGTTGTTTAGGATCTATTTTAGTTGATGAGGTAAAAAGTAGTCTGGTCAGCCACCCTGGCCGGGTCCGTTAGACCCCAGTTCAGCCTGCATGACCCAGACGCTGGAGTCATGAACGTGGGCTCACCCACGTTCATTGCGTTAAATGTCAAAATGAAACCCTTTGCGATCAATTGGCATTTAATGTGTGTTACGCAATTGCACCCTAATTACGTAATACACGATCAATAACAATCTGAATCGGTTTGAAACAGATTGCTAATCCATTGCTTCATAAGTTCGAAAAAAAATACTGCTCAACAACGTAAATAACGCAATGAATGTTATTGAACTGTCAAAATGAAACAGATTAGTCGGAATCGCTTAAGAAAATGTGTTACGTAATTAGATAGCTGTACCATAATTGCGTAACACAATATCAATCACAATTTGTTTCATACAACATTCATTGCGATAATTATGTTATTGAGCAGACAAATTTTTCGAACATAAGAAGCAATGGATAAGCAATATCCTTCAAAATGATTCAGATTGTGATTGATCGTGTGTTACGCAATTGGGATGCTGATCGTGAGATTGATGCATCCACAGAACAGAAAAACAGAAACATCCCACTGCAGGGCAATGTCCTACTTCAGGCTACCCCATGCATGATTAATGTTTATACGTTTACATCCTCATTTAATCAGCCATCATCATCATCATCATCAGCCTATTAATGTTCCCACTGCTGGGACACAGGCCTCCTCTCTGTGAGAGGGAGTGGGCTGTAATCTACCACTCGGGCCCAGTGCGGGTTGGTAGATGTCACATGTCTTCGAATTTTTGGTTCTAAGACATGCTGGTTTTCTCACGATGTTTTCCTTCACCGTTTTGAGAGCAGTGGTGATGAAATTATTTCAGCCAATGAGTTATAATTATTAACACGGTAATGGCGAACATTTCTTGAAATTTCCAGCAAAAAGATCCTGGCTGACCACCCACAACTGCAAGCCCCACACGGCCTCGCCATCTTCGAAGACTACATCTACTACTTAGTTGCCAACTCCTTCCGACTCAGCCGCTGCTTGCTCTTCGGCCCCAAACATTGCGAGACCTACATCTTCCGAGTATTCGACGCCAACACTTTTGTCATACGCCACGAGAGCGTTCAAAGAGATGACTTGGTGAACGACTGCGAAGGAATAGTTTGCGCCAATGTTTGTGCGTTGGACGAGGATGGCCCCAAATGTTTGTGCGATGATGGTTCTTTGGCAAAGAATGGGGACTGTCCGACTTTGGATAGAAAATATGTGAGTATTTATGTTGTTTTTTTTTCAAATTTTCCGTTTATAGGACTTCAATCTTGATTCGAAACTACTGACCGATTTCTAGGGTGCGTTCTCGCTTCAGTGGCAAGAAACGCATCCTAAAACCTGAGCTGAGCAATCGTTCGGTCCGTGGTCTACACGGGCCCTTAAAACTAAGTATCAGATTCAGGACAAGGTGTTGGCGACACTGGGAATGTGATGCCAAGAAACAACGAATGAATGAAATGCACCGACGCCAGCGTAGTTTAACCAGACTCGATAAATCGAATAAACTCCCAAGATTTGCACTAGCTCCTGGAGCCTCATGCTTCTTGTGGCTACAGAAGCCGTTGCATATCAAGGAGTAGACCGGGGGGCGCGGAAATGGTACGGAAGACGTGCCCTAAGGATATGGAAGCATTTGCGAGCTGTACGCATGCATCCTAGAGTAGGCAACCGCGGTAGCTTGCATCTTTAGAAGAATAAAAAGTTTTTAAAGGCACATTTATTAAAAAGGCTCGAAATAAGAATATTTCCCAAAATACAACACCGATCCGCCAAAGTATCTCAGGAACTCTCTCCTCATCTCCCCAGCTGCCGCTGTTCAACGGCTGGTCGTACGAGGAGCTGGCCACGGCCCACAGCGTGACCTTCACTATCATCACCGCGGTGATTGTGCTAGTGGTGCTGTACCTCTGCGTGTTCGTCTATTACCACTTCGTTTACATACCCAGGAAGAACAGGGCTTCGAATTACACTCAGTGAGTATCATTTGTGATTGATTTTAAAACTACCCTCATTTTAGACTCCTTCTGTCTCATTTCATCGATTTCTAACTTTAGTCCAAACCACTGAAGCGGACACATCACAACACACAAATCGAAAATTGGACCGCAGATCAGGCCTAAGGCTTCGGCCAAACCTGAACGACCGCGACGTGGGAGACGGGAAGCGAAACGAGAGCTAAAAATATTAAAAAAAAACCGGCTTTAAAAAAAAAAGGATTCGGGGCAGGCGGCAGGTTTTGCCCCGCCTCGAAAAAGTTCTACCAGTATTTTTTTTAGGATTTTACGTTGTTAGGAATAAAGTTTTGTATTTTTTTTTACGTTATTTCGAAAATCATAAAGTTCTTAATACAAAATTGACAACTTAGACTCGTGTTTAAAATCAGTTTTAGTATTTCGAACGTATCGTGGTCGGAATTTAGTTCTGCGCTGCCTCATTGTAATGGAGGTCGCCATAGATATACAACGTTATTTTTTATTTATTACAAACCTCTTAAGGGGTCATTGTACGCATTATTATGAACAACTTTTACTATGGAACCAAAGCTAAAATCGCGAAAAAAAAATCAGCTGTTCCCTACATTTTGACGAGATATGTGAACATAAATGTATGGAACAGCAGATTTTTTTTTCGCGATTTCAGCTTTGGTCCCATAGTAAAAGTTGTTCATAATGATGAGTACAATGACCCCTTAAGAGGTTTGTAATGAATAAAAAATAACGTTGTATAAATACGAGAGGTCGCATTACTGACTGCTGAGATCTCGTTCATGGCTTCGATCTCCAGATCAGTAAAAGTGTTTTAGGGCTTTTCCATCTTAGTGCCAATTACATGAGATTTCAATAGACGAAATGTGTTTTATCTCGTTCTTCGGCGGGAAATACAGACGTGCTGTTCATTGGTGGATATAGAGGGGGTGCCATGCCAAAATGCCGAATACGGACCTTGTCAGAATGGCCCCCCTTGGACTACTGTTAAAGATTTTCGATTCCACTTGGATTTTTCGAAATTCCTTTTATGTATCTAATATAATATTACCTACTTCGTGCTTTTTTCCAGAGTCCGGTTCCAGAACACGTCGCAAGATGACTCGTCCTTTCCTGCAAATCCTTCAGTTCAGATGAACACGTCAAGGTAATTGTTTTAGTATCCAGCTTGCACAAGACAACTCAATAAATCAATCTGCCTAGCCTTTCCCCAACTATGTTTGAGTCTGCTTCCAATAGAACCGGATGCAGCTGAATACCAGTATTTTACATGGAGCAACTACCTATCTGACCTCCACAACCCAGTAACTGGGTAATACGATACCCCTTGGTAAGCCTGATTGTCAGACTTTCGGGCTTCTGACGATCCGTAACGACTGTCAAAGATCTCTCCCTTGTTGCTCTAGTCCTCTGTTTGCAAGCGCGTATGCTAAGCATGAGGCTGGGTTCGATTCACGGGTCAGGCCAAGTGTTATTGGGTTATTCCACCTGGAATTTGTCAATAGCAGCCAGGACCGGTTGATGGCAATAGTCCTCGGCCCCTATTACATGGGAGGTAGGTACACCTCTGTGTAACCGTTCGAGGAATAGAGGTGTGATGTTATGTTGTATTTTGTGAACCGGATTATATTCTGTTCTATGAGGAGCTCGTGGCAAGCAGCACGGGTCGATTCATCAGGTTAAGCTACGCTTGCCGGGGTTGGTAAATGGATGGGTGACCATCTTCACATACCGAGACCCCTCCGTGCCTCTGAAAGCACGTTAAGCCGTTGGTCCCGGCTGTCATTCGTGGATCTTTGACAGTCGTTACGAGTCGTCAGAAGCCCGAAATTCTAACACCAGTCTTACCAAGGGGTATTGTGTTATCATGGAAAGCGTGCGGTGACGATGACGCGAGTTCCATGATTTTTGTTCACACAAAAAGTGCTCAACGCGTCTACAAAAAATCTTTTTGTATTTCCAGTAGCATGTCGCACGAGTTCGTGAACCCGCTGCAGTACGTGAGGAACATGTGGTACAGCTCGTTCCGGAAGCACACGCGACCTAACGTAAGTTGAACTAGCTTGATAAGGTAGTTGATAGGCAATGACACTGCCAATAATGAAGGTGTGGTGGCATCTACATCGCCATATGTGACGTCACACAAATCCTGCATCGCGCAATTGGACTTTGTCGCCCGAACGCCATATAGGTCCTACAACGTTATTTTTTGTTTATACTAAACCTCTTAAGCGGTCATTGTACTCATCATTATGAACACCTTTCACTAAGTGACAATGGTGACAAACGATGAAATTGCAAAAAAAATCAGCTGTTCCCTACATTTTGACGAGACGGAACAGCTGGTTTTTTTTTCCGCGATTTCGGCTTTGGTCCCGTAGTGAAAGTTGTTCATAATTCATGAGTACAATGACCGCTTAAGAGGTTTAGTATATAAACAAAAATTAACGTTGTATTGTATAAGACTATCCGACACAACCATCGGGCAGTTGCCCGTCAGAAACGACACCCGTCTGGGCGGAGGCTCCTCCCTTTTTTATAGACGATGAGTGAACTTTAGACCCTGTTCCTCATACCTATAAAAGGTATGGCTGGGATTGGGATATATGCGGCGGGTCGCGAGTTCGGTTCCCGACTGTTGCACTAGGTACTCTACTAGTACAAGCATATTGAAAGGGTTATCAGGATAATAAACGAACTAATCTCTGGAACCGTATTGGGTTCCAGAGATTAGTTCGTTTAATCGGATTTGGAAAAATCAGGAAGGTTATAGGCTATTTAACATCAAGCTACGGCACTTAGGAGCCGAGCGTAAAGAAAAAAGGTCGTGGTGGGTCCGGGGATATATTTTATGCTAAAACACGAAAATTCACTCGGGCGAAAAGTCGCGGACAGAAGCTCCAAGGTAGCCCGCGAAATTCAAATTTTCTTACGTTTTTTGCAATTTGCAAGTCAGTGAATTTTCTTACCGCTTTTTGCAATTTGCAAGTCAGTGTCAGGTTTTATCTTGATTATTCTTGATAATATGATTTGCGATCGTATCAAATGTTTATTTATAGATTTATAATCATAAAAATCATCAATACAATTCTCTAAGTTCAATGACTATTTCATGAAGTCATGACATTTGAGGATTATGCTAACTTATGGACTTATTGCCGATTCTAATGATTGTAACTCTGTAAAGCCATATTTGTTACGGTCGCAAATCATATTTTAATGAATATATATTATACAACCTGACGCTACTGGCCTGCAAGTTGCAAAAAACGTAAGGAAATTTGAATTTCGCGGGCTGCAAAGGTATTGCAATAAATGCCTGATGATAACGAACCACTTTTTTTTTCCAGCTTACTGGAGAATTACCTTTCAACATGCCAGCGTCGCCACCGCAGCAAGACTTGTCGGACACAGAATCAGATTTAGATGATAAAGAAAATAAAAGAATAATAATGAAAAATAAAAAGAATGCTAGTTAATTATTAAGTGAAATAATATTTATATGAATTATATCAACTTTACTTTGTCTTAGAGAGGATTCTCATTTCAAATTATAATCAGTTTTTATAGCAACCCTCACAGAGGCCAGAGTCCCCTACATCTATGATAGAAAACAAAAGAATAAAATAATAAGAAATAAATAATAATAGTTAATAATTGAGTGAAATAATATCAACTTTAATAGTATAAAAAGAGGATTCTAATTTCAAATAAGAATTAGTTGTTATACCAACCCTCACAAAGCAGAGTCTGCAGAGGCAGTCTCCCAGCAGCTGGAACATTGTAGGCTGAATTATTGAGAAAAAGTGTATTAAATAAATGAGAAAGCCTAAAGCTATTTTCAGACCAGCGCGATTTGTCGCGCGACGCGACACGAACAATACAAAACTTCACGGTATAACAATAGCCGGTGTCGCGTCGCGCGACAAATCGCGCTGGTCTGAAAACAGCTTCATCATCATCATCATATCAGCCGAAAGACGTCCACTGCTGGACATAGGCCTTCCCCAAACACCGCCACTTCGACCGATTCTGTGCTTCCCGCATCCAGCGGATTCCTCCGGCCTTTACAAGGTCATCAGTCCATCTTGTGGGAGGCCTTCCAACGCTACGTCTTCCGGTACGTGACGCCACTCCAGAACCTTTCGGCCCCATCGGCTTAAAACAGCTTAAGGCTATAATTATTATTGTTTTTACTTAAAATTGATATTATAAATGATTTAATTATGATTGAGCATAATTAATGTATATTTAGAATTGTACTGATGTTATTACTAAATTAAGTTTAACATAACAAATAAAATAAGTGTTAAATATGGACTTGGTTTTTTTATTTGTTTAGTATATAAAGCTTATTCATTCATCAATTTTGAAAACTATTTTTCTATCTCAGTGTCTCTTACTAATTACTATACTCAGTAAAATGGTTTTAAAATAAAACAAACACTTGATTACAAAAAAAGACTTATTAATCTCCTAAAACATAGAATACATTTAAAAATATAAGAACTACTTTTACTTCCAAAGCTTCTTGATAGACATGTTCTTCTCTGAATCCTTTTGCATAACCTTAGCAACGGCCATTTCAAAATCTTCCTGTGTGACATGGACTCTGCGCTCACGGAGAGCATACATACCAGCCTCAGTACACACACCCTTGACCTCAGCACCTGACGCACCAGGCATCAGCTCTGCAATCTTACGGAGATTGATTCCTCTCGTCAAATTCATCTTTCTAGAGTGAATTTTCAGGATGTCAAGACGAGCTTCCTCATTTGGTGGGGGGAACTCAATCTTTCTATCAATACGTCCAGGTCGAAGCAGAGCAGGGTCCAGAATATCAATCCTGTTAGTAGCCATGATAACTTTGATGTTCTTTGTTGCTTCAAAACCATCGAGCTGATTCAACAACTCCAACATAGTTCTCTGTACTTCAGAGTCTCCACCACTGCCCGATTCAATACGAGATGAACCAATAGAATCAATTTCGTCCATGAAAATGATTGAGGGAGCATGTTCACGGGCCATAACGAAAAGCTCTCTGACCATGCGGCTTCCCTCACCGATAAATTTCTGTACCAACTCTGAACCGGAGACACGGATGAAGGTGCACTCAGTGTGGTGAGCTACAGCACGCGCGAGCAAGGTCTTACCAGTACCGGGGGGACCATACAACAACACACCTTTTGGTTGAGCAATACCTAGAGCATCAAACAGCTCGGGATGTTTCACTGGAAGCTCAATCACCTCTTTAATCTCCTTGATCTGCTTGTCTAGACCTCCCACCATCTCGTAAGTAGAATCAGGAACCTTTTCCACCATCATGAGTGACACCAAAGGATCCACTTTGTTTGGAAGGATTTTGTGAAGCGTGTAGCTTTCATTGCGGAGCGCGACGCGGCAGTTCGCGGTCACGTCGTTGATATCGACGTTCTTGTCCAAGTCTACCACGAATTTACCCTCAGGGTGCACCTTGACTAAGACTTTCTTCTTGTCCATAGGTTTGACGACCTCGCCCACATATGAGCCCTGTTCTTGCAAAAGTTGGAGCTCTTCGCGCAACATACGTACTTTAGCGTTCAGCTCATTACGCTGGGCTTGCAAACGACGAAGATTTTGAGATTTCTCGGCGACGATCAACTGCAGCTCTTCAATCTTTGTTATGTAGTACGGCCGGAAACCTTCGCCTTTTCCCGAGTCTACCTCCATTTTAGTGAGAGTCATTTTGTTTATTTATTCTTGCCACATTCAATTAAAATCACTTTTTGATGCAAACTCAACACAATAATTTCAACCGCACAATATTTTTCCAAGTCACGATGACGTGTGACATTCCAATATTTAAAATTCTACCAATTGAATATTACTAAATTACTAATTGGTTTTCCATAAAATTTCTTGTAATAAGTAATACCAGTGTGTGGCTTATTCACTTCTGAGTTCTCATCTTTGATATTAATTAGAATTAAATTTCTTTTTCAATACCAATCTATTAAAAATGTATCTCCTGAAAATGACTGAAAAACTACCAAAAATATGATTAATTTGGCTACACAGGGCTACACTGCTAATTAAATGCGTTCAAAATCTATGAATTTTAACCACAAAGTACGTTCATAATATTAATGTGTAGCAAAATAAAAACTCTATAACTGTAGTTGTATGTGAATGTGTGAAATAAAATGCTGAGTATAATTTAGTCACGATAAATATATATTTATAGAAATAGAATAGACTCATGAAATGAATGTATATTTTGTACATGTCATTGATGGTCACCTGTCGCCGTACCGCCGTACCTGTCGCCATTGACGCCATGTCAGTTTGACATCCACATCAACTGACAAAATGATACTCTGTGGTTTCATCAATACTCACAATCAATCACATTCAAAATAAAATCCTAGAAATAAATAATAAAATACATTAGCTATTAAAGTTACAATTTAATAATTACGAAAGGTCTCACAGATAAAGAAGAAGATGAAACTGAAAATAATCATGTGCTAAAGGACAACCTTGCACAAATCAACTCTATAGCCCATCATTTACCTTCCTCTTCTTCCTTCTAATGAAAAGCAAAAGCAGAAGTTATCAAGTTACAAGTAATGTATTGAGACATGTGTTTCTTGACTACGATGCTCGTTATTTTGTGTAGTACAGTCTTTTTGCAATTACTGTGGTTAATAAGAATGGGCTCATTAGCACATTGGAGTTACTTAATTGGCAATTCATTGGCTCCACAAGACTCCTCAGGAGGTTTAATTTTGGGTGGTGGCATGTTCATGTTTATAACACTCGGAACTTTACTGCCCTCATTCTTCTTTCCAAGACTAAAATCCTTTGCTACTGCGTTGACTATACCACCTCAGCTTCACATGGTACTATTATTACATAGAAACGTGACGCAACGCTATGAAAACGAAACAGTTCAGAAAACTATACAAGCATACACGGCGGTCACTGTAATTTCGACTTTATGGACCATTATATCTATATGGACCTAAGAAAATAATAAAGTGGGTAGGTATACGAAACGTCTACTTTGAGAAGTTAATACATTTCACCCATGTGCAAATGAATACATTCGAATTGATTCGATAGACCTTCTTTCACGACTACAGGAAGTTTCGTTCAAAGGCTTCTCAGAGGATTTGCAAATGCAAACGGAATGTCTGGATTGTTTTTCGCACCTGAAATATCAACATTATAAGCAAAAACCTTGTTCCTACGAAAATAAAGCATTGAGTCTTGTGATTTGTTATTCTTATTTCCATTATCAATTTTAGTCAACGCGTAAATTAGATTTTCAGATCAAAGCAAGTAAAAGTCTCGTGATTAAAGTTTATTTACACATGAGATTCACGCTAATGGATCGTCGTGAATGAATGAATATGAATTGGACCAAACGTATATCTACTATAGAACTTATGTAATTATTTTGTGAACCTATAATATTACACAATCGAATTCAATCGATTTGCAATCAATGCATTATTACTCCCATCCTAGAACCTAGCTATAGAACGCCTAATCATTTAATCAATAAACTTCGTGGTGAAATAAACCTCATATAATTGTATTTTAGGCGGTTTATTTCCAGTAGGTATCCAAACCGAGATTCGCGATAAGGCAGTCGCTGTGACGCGACGACGAGCACTAGTCGTGGGCTCGTGGCTTGGCTAGTCGTTTCGCGCGTGGATTTTGAAACGCATTGCAAATAAATACTTGTTCCGATCGGCTGGGTCAAACTAAAAAAAAAATAGTCCTTGACATTGACGTTGACAGGTAACCTATTTTAGTCATTTGTAATTTTGTCAAAAAATATTGATTTGTTCAATAATTTCACCAGTGTAATAAACTTAAGTTTTAATAATAAGATTGGTACTCGAGATTATGTGTGGTAAAACTTTTCAATCGATAAAAACAGTCGTTCGGTGTGCAGTGTATTCGTAGAGTTACAGTCGCTATTGTTTTTATCGGTCAAAGCTCAAAAGGTAATGTTTATGTTATGTTTACGACGTGAACCGTATTTAAATCTATCAATTCAACCTTCATTTAAACATTTTCCCCGTTTTGCTATATGAGTGTTAATAATTATTTAGCTATCAAATAAATTCACATAAAACATAGAGGCAATGTTTTTTTAATATTTGTTTTTCAGTGTAAGGTCGTAGGCAATGACATTGCAATACAAGTTTTATGTCAGGAAAACGAAAGAGGCTGTATCAGTCCTAATGTTTAGAAATGAATGATGGAATACTTCTGCCTATCTTCCTGTTGATTCAAGGTAGAATAGTACCTAATGTGACAAGTTTTCCTGTATATGTCATGTTAATGTTAATGATGTGCTAAAACAAACAGTATCACATGATTCTAATGGCAACACATTCTATTTTTGGATATAGAAGATTAGAAGTTTTAAAACATTTACAAAAACACTGTCCTTTAATTGATTATTATACTGATAATAATTATGTTGTAGCTTTGCGGCTTGGCTAGGCTGACACACTGTGTTATAATAAAATTTACTTTATGAACTAACAAAATGAAGTGTAAATAAATCTCATGACTTTCTATACCAAGGTTAACTGGCAAAAACAACCACAATGACACTGCCCATTGTTCAATAAAGTAATATTGGATTGTATATTTTTTTAAATCACCAAAATCATGTGAAGGAAAATAATAATAAAAAAATCTGTCTACATTATACTTTATTTGTATGCCTTCAACTTGAACATGCAAGGTAAAAATAACTGCAAAGTTTACATTTGAGCTGATATAAAACTATGTGAAACATGAAAGCATTCAAACTTTAAATAAAACTCATAACGCACATTTTATGAATTAGTTTTATGCGGTCTTATTATTTGGAGCATATTAAAAATATGTGGAGAAATGTGCTATTGGTTTTTTTAAGTAATTTTTTTTTCATATTTTATCTTACTTCTGTACCCATTGCATCTAGATTCATTTCATTTTCATATCATCAAATTAATTTTGCTACAGGTGATTAACTTTTATACTATGGTAAAATAAAGGTGAGATCAGTCTGCAAGGTTAGAAATGAAGCTGATGAGTAAATTCTCTACCCGTATAAAGGGTTTAAATCAGGGACCGTACAACCCCGGTTAAGAGTTAAGCTTTTCGAAGGGGTAAGCCGTTTATGAGGTTACCTTTATCTGATGTACCCCCTTGAATGCTATGCTCGAAACCCTGTAAATGGGTTATCTTGTCAATATGGATAACCCATTGAATGGGTTCTATACTTGAAACCCAGTGAATGTGTTACCCCTTCATTATAATAACCTATTTATTATAAGGGTTTTGTTCGGGTTACCACAAGGTTACTTATTTAATAAACTTGTGCTAAGTAGGTGATGGGTGGGGTGGAGCGAGCACCACGAACCATCCACCATCGCTGGCTTTGCTATGTAAGTACCTACAATAGTTCAAGCCATGAGCTCAAAAAAGTGCCGTCGCGCATTTTATGAAAAACTTATAACTCTTCTCCACCACTCAATAAGTCATAGTTGTCGAAGTCTTTCAGTTACTTAGAATAAGAACGCCAAAGTTGCCCAATTACTTAACGCAAAAATCACCGTCGAAATCAGTTGAAATTAATGTAATAGGACTTTAATGCGTGCTATTCCATTTTGCAAACTATGTCTATTATCGAGAGATCATATTACATTGCTCCGATTGGAATGTTATGCTGTTATCGTTTAGAGAGTTGAACTTGAAAGTACTTATAACCCTTTTGAATGGCTTAAATTAAGCCGTTCAAAAGGGTTACCCACATCGTATGGGTTTTTGATTAACTGCTTAGAAAACCCCAATCGAAGACCCTTTCAGCCGTTCAAATGGGTTACCCACATCGTATGGGTTTTTAATTAACTAAGTACTTAGAAAAACCATATCGAAAACCCTTTCAATGGGTAACCAAAATGGTCCCTGGTTTAAATAGGAAATGAAAGTTTCATTCTTGCTGATGAGGAATTCCATGGGCACATAGCTTGTCAAACAACATTTTGTTAGGTTTCATTTTATTAAGAGATAATTGTTGGATTTGTACTGGCAACATCGAAATATTCGATATATAAAAATGGCGGAATAACGGTTTCGAGATAGTGCTCGGAGGGTAGTGCTCGTGATAACAACGTGCTGTGTCAGTTTAAAAAGATGGATTGGCATAGAATGCTTGGTGATGGTCAGGGTAGTGTTTTTCTACAGTATCTTGGTGTTTCATATCATTTTCCTTATCCCTGAAATATTGTAAATATGTAGTCTTATTAGACAGTTTAGATAATGATATTGGGGTAACGAATTTAGGATTCATTTGGGGATTAGTATCTATCTGAGGTATTAGTTGTTTTAGAGCCAGGTTAGTCAATGCTACAATTTTCACAAAAAAAAAAACAACTGACTTTCACTATGTATTGAAAAATAACAAAAATTTCGGAAGTCGGTGGCAAATACGAAAATACAAAACCAAAGTCACGGTTTTTTTTTTTTTTTTGGCTAGGGCATCTCGCAGGTTACCACTAAGGTACTCGCTGCTTAACCGGACTTTCCTGTGGATGCCTTAAGCTCCTAAAGAAACTCAAAGCCTCCAGCCAGGAGCAAAAACTAAGCTAAATTAAAACTAGGCGAACGCTCGCTAAGGGCACCCCCTGTGGGGTACGAACCTCGGCTTAGGGCGTTCGCTGGGGGGAGGACAGCAAGAGGGACAGGCTGGATCAAGGATGGATCATTATTATTAATCGGGGAATTTAAAGCTACAGGCTCAGCAAAAACGCGGGCTGGCGCATCGTTATCGAGCAAGGGTCGGGGGGGCCAAAGACGCGGATATTCGTTTCGTTATTATGCCACCGACTTACGAAATGTTTGCGCCTATAATATTTCAAGAGTTCCCTCGATTTCTCCAGGATCCCATCATCCAATCCTGACTTGATGACAATGGGACCAACTGGAAAGTATACCCTTTCGAACAAAAAAAGAATTTTCGAAATCGGTCCAGCCGTCTTCGAGTAATCGGGGAACATAAATAAAAAAATAAAAAAATCCGACGAACTGAGAACCTCCTCCTTTTTTTGAAATCGGTTAAAAAAAACTGTATTCTCGTAGTTAAACACGGTTAAACACTATACAGTAACATGACAACAGCCCCCTTTCCCCTGTCCCCTCTTCAGAATCACGTTGTATCTATTATATATTATGTCATTAAAACAACAATAGTGACGTGATTTACGCACTTTGTCAAAATCGGTCGCTCGCTAGCGCTACTGTCGCTAGGCGAAAAAAAGAATGCCGCCTAGCAGCGTTCGTGTGTTCCGGTTAGAAGAGTAATTAATTTAAGGCACATGAAGGTTTACCATTTCTTAATTTGTGTAATTCTGCCAAAAAAGCGGACATTTGCAAAAAAAGTCCGGACATTTGATACTTTTTAGGGATAGTACCTATAGGTACCCTAGGCACATGCGACATTTCAGGAATGGCAGCTAGAGGCTCTTCCGATGCCTCTAGCTGCAAATGTCTAAGCGACAGTAAGTCTTTAATTTATTGCCAATTTGCCATACAAAACTAACCTATTTACGTACTCTACACTCCTTTTTGGGCGGTCGTGTAAAAACAATACCTACTCTTTGAAATAACTTATTATGAAAATGATGACGTACATGTACCGTTCTTTGACAAAATCGGTCAAGTTTAAAAGAAATACAGTGAGTCATCATTTATTGTTACGAGTTGGGCTTCGTTACTACGACATGTTTCATAATAATGAAAACGCCATAATACTGATAACGTAGGTATGAATTTTGGATTTATTCCCTTGACGTCGAGTCCCGCAATGTCGATTCGCCGCCACATCTACTTGGAAAACCTCCCGATTTAAAAAAAAAAACATGCCAGTTGATTCTTTGATATGGTCTTATTCATAACCTAGAATTATCCGACTCGACGTCAAGGGAATAAATCAATTTTGCAGGCAACTGAGAAGTGTCTGTAAACATTTCAGTGTAAACAAATTATACGGGAAAATTAATGAATGACGCTATATATATGTAGGTATAAGTATGAGACTGACCATCTTTTGGACGGTCCTGATAACTGCACACAGCAGACTTCTCTCGTCCTCGGCATGAACTAATTACCTATGTGAGAACAGCTGGGGTAAAAATGTGAGCTGCTCAGCAGTTGGGAACGAGGCTCCTGCCCAGCACGGGTAGCATGACCACCGTAGAAACGGGTTTTGTCGACGGAAGAATAGACAAAATGACAGATTGTGATTGTTTATCTGTCATTTTGTCTATTATTCCGTCGACAAAACCCGTTTCTATGGCGGTCATGCTACGCGTGCAGAGTGCGCTGTACGTGTCTATTCAATTCAATACACTGTGCCAAAGACTCCAAATAACACGATTTCTTGTGGCTTTCTTCCTGCAGTGAGTCGTCAAAAATCTTTCATCCTATCACCAATTCTCATAATGGGACAGCTGCCCCAAATATCGATAAAATCAAAATATAAGTAAATCAAATGATGTGCATTTTTAGGGTAAAGTCCTATACCATAATTTCTGAAAAAGAACTTGATTTGATCCTTCAATAAGGACATTTTTTCGACAGAGAGGCTACCATAATTCAGATTAGGGTAGGCTATCTATCTGGCAATATTCGTGCACATTATAATACCACGTTTTTTTCAGCATGGGCAACACAAGCAAGAAATTGGCGGCAAAATGCACGCTCCTAACCAAAGACGAGCAAAAGTACCTCGCGACCACCTTCCGAGCGGCCAGTAAGAACTCTGATAAGATCAGAGAGGAGGACCTCATCGTGAGTGGCAAATTAGACGCAGTGTTGCTAGAAGTGTGTTCATTTTCCTTTATTATTTTTGGTTTAGTACCCGTTTGGTTGGTGATCAGAGTTAGTGTTGCCATTGGAGTAATACCGAAGGTTTTGTGGTTAAAAATCCCCTACGCTGACCTATGTACCGATGCCAGCACATCAAGTTACTACAATCTGTCAAATTTATTTAATAGGTTTTCAACTTTATCGCCAAAGAATAAGGTTCAATGTTGATTGGGAAAATTTGACAGATTGGAGTTGGTGTGCTGGCGTCTGTACATATCGTCTGTCTGAAGAGTGTTGGTAAAAGGACCAATATGGGCAACCCCAAATTAACATTATGTAGGTACCTATAGAAATCTTATAAAACTTTTTTGGAAACCTCGAAATTTTGCGAATATTGTCTTATTTTTTTATCAAAGGAAGAATGAATTTTATAAATTATTTTCTCTCATCACCAACCAAACCTGTCACCATTACATACAAGATTCTGTAAGTAACAAGTTTTAATACAAATAACTATACACAGTACTTGTATTACATTCGTAGTATCAATTAACTTTGTAAAATCAGATCACCAATGTACTCATACGATCCACAAATATTCAAACAAAATGAGGGTAGGATTGAAAAACGGCTCAGGCGCAAAACGTCTCTTTCGCAAAATGTCCCCTGGTCGTAAAACGTCTCTTTCGCAGAATGTCTCTTTCGTAAAATGTCTCTTTCGCAGAATGTCTCTTTCGCAGAATGTCTCTTTCGCAAAATGTCGCGCCAGGGACTTAAGAATAAAATTTTGATTTTCAAAACAAAAAATCATTTATTAAAATTATAGTGCAATTATGATGTAAAAATGTTGGTACTTAAATTTACTTAAGAATGTATTCCAAATAAAAAAAAATATTTTGATACAGTTAAAAATAATACACACATCAAAAGTGTCTAGGGATCAAGCATTTTTATGCGGATTTCTTGAGATTGAGATGTGGCTTTGTAATAAATTTATGATTTTATAAATTTATATGGATCCTTTTTGGTGCATTTCATAATTTGAATCAGGAACTGTGAATCAAATTCGAGTAAAAGATGAAAATCAGCTGTCAATATTTTCCCTATAAAAACATACAACGCATTGAAGACATTATTAGTGCTACTGTTTCCCTACTACTGATTAAAACCAACGTTATTATGGAGCAGCGACGTCATTTAAGCAGGGAAGAAATGCTCAGAGCCGTGGGAATGATAGAAGCTGGTTCCCGGCAACGTACTGTGGCTTTAGCTCTGAATACAAGTCAGAGTGTTATCAGTCGACTTTGGACACGTTACCGAAGCACTGGTACCGTGGCTGAGCGCCATGGAGGACGGTATCGCTGCACCACACGGAGACAAGACCGATACATTCAAATCTTAGCTCGAAGAGCTCCAACAATTACCGCCATGATGTTAGCCGTGAGGCTTCATCACTCTTCAGGGAACTTAATTAGCGACCAAACAGTCAGAAACCGCTTGCATGAAGTGAACCTTCATTCCCGAAGACCGCTACGGGTACCACCTATAGCAATGCACAATCGTAGGATTCGATATCAATGGGCTCTTGAACACAGAAATTGGGCAGAAGAACAATGGCGTTTCGTGTGCTTTTCTGATGAGTCTCGTTTTGGTATGAGACCGGATACAAGACGTATACGACACTGGAGAACCCCTGGACGCCAACAGCGATTAAAATCCTGCCAGGAAGTCCATCCTTATAGTGGTGGAACCATCATGGTATGGGCGGGTATTTGGATCGGCGGAAGAACTGAGTTGATTTGGATTAGAGGCAACCTCAACGCTCAAATTTATGCTGAGACGATTGTATCAGACGTCATCGTTCCTCTACAAGTGCAAATCGGTCCCTTATTTCAGTTAATGCATGATAATGCACGACCGCACACCGCAAGAGTTGTAAGACAGACTCTCGCCGCAGCTAACATCAATGTCCTGCCCTGGCCTGCTCAGTCGCCAGACTTGAACCCGATTGAGCATGCATGGGATATGCTACAGAGAAGAGCTCTGCCGAATATGGAGGGTATCCAGTCGCAAGAAGACCTTTTTTTGTTGTTGCAACGAACATGGGCGGCCATTCCACAGCGTGATTTGGATGAACTCATTTTGAGTATGCCAAACCGATGTTCTTGTGTTGTTAGTGTTCGCGGTAGAAACACGGATTATTAATTGTTTAAGTTACCCAATAAAATTTTAAAGAAAACTGTTATTTCAGTCTTTTTTTCGAACTTTAATGTTAGTGGTTCAAATGTCAAAAATCCCTTTATTAGGAAAATGGCAAATTTCTTTATTAATGCAAAGGTGACTTGGTTTATCGTTACTGTGACAAACGAAAACACTTTATTTGATGAATCCTTAAAGAAAATTTTAATTAATATCAATCAGGAGAAAAGTTATTGCAAAAATATATGTTGATCCCTAGACACTTTTTATGTGTGTATTTTGGTACAATTTAAAGTTCAGTGATGGCAACATTTATAATAATATGTGAGGGTAGTTAGAAAAAAACTTATAAATGTATGTGTCATTCATTAATTGCCGAGCTGTGTTTTGTCTGTTACTTTTTATTGAAAAACAGTAGTGAATTTGAGTTTTAATATGGATCAAGAAATCGAATACATTCGTAATCAAAAAGGACATAGAACACTTATACATTGTGAGTACAGATATCATAAGAGCAAAACACGTGGAACTACTTTCTGGCGGTGCATAAATAGGCGAGACTGTAATGCGTCACTAACATTAGACAAAACAGGAAAAATTTTCATTAAACTGAAATCAGTGCATACATGTGAGTCAATGGAATTTAAAAATATAATTAAGGCCACATAACATTATTAAAACATATTGTTTGCAACGATTTTCGCCCCATACAGCAAATTTACGAAGAAAATGATAAAAAAATTCGTAACAAAATACCCAATAGTGAACACTATCGAATTCCTACGTTTAAATCAATTAAAGACACTTTATATAGGGCACGAAAGTCTTATTTGAACGTAGATCGACTACAACATACCAGTACCGAAACTGCAATTGTACCAGAAGTTTTAGGTAAAAATTTCCTTATTTGTGAAGATGGACAAAGTGAAAAAAATTTGGTATTTGCAACACGTTTGGGAAAGAAAATTGTGGAGAAACCCGGATCCTATTTTGCAGATGGCACGTTTATGTCAGCTCCGCCACCTTTTTATCAGTTTTATGTCTTACATTTGGACATTGGATCTACAAAAAAGTGTACAAATATAATCCCAGTAATTTATACATTGCTACCCAATAAATCCCAAGAGACATATACGCGGCTATATAACATATTAAAAGAAAAATTGGGTATAATTATTAAAATATTTAAGAGTGATTATGAAATGGCGCAAATAAACGCTGTGAAATCAGTATTTCCTGAAGCAAAAATAACAGGATGTTATAGACATTATAACGCAGCAATATGGAAACACGCAGAGAAAAAAGGATTACTGCGTACACGGGAAGGGCGAAATATTGCAAGAATAGCTGCAATAATAGCACTGGTACCGGCTGAACAAATCCCTGCAGCTTGGGGGTACATTTTAAGTATAGCTCCAGATACTCAATACATGATGAATTTTAGACGTTATTACGAAAAATAATGGTACCCAAAAATGCCACCATCCTTACTAAGTTGCGCCTACCAACGACACCGCACAACTAACGTGTTAGAAGGGTGGCATCGGCGTATAAATGCAGGCCGCATACCAAAAAAGCCAAGTTTATACATATTCATAGATAAATTGCGAAAAGAAAGTAAATATTGGAACAGAAAAATAACTGATAATTTATTTACAGAAACAAAAAACAGACAGAAGAAATATATGGACTGACATTAAATACAAAAAACTGTTGAAACAATTTGAGCGTAAGGAACTGACGCTTCCACAATTCTTAAAAAAGATTATTTTTTTACAAATTTTCAAATAGCTAAATTTAGGTTTTTTGCTGAGTAGGTATCAATGTTTATTTTGATTTACAATACTTCATTAGCAAGTAATGTACATTCCAGAATGAAAATAAGTACATTTATGTTTTTTTCTTCTTAATGAAAGATTTATTTTCATAATCATTTACGAAAATAATAATTTATGTAGCAAATTTTAATTAATAACCAAGGTTTATTTTAGTGCGAAGATTTAATTTTTTTATCATTTATGAAAATGATAACAAAAGTTAATTTCAGTGCCACAATTAAGATATAATTTCATTTGATATGTCATATATTTATATTTTCTTTTTATCAATAATGTTATGTTAATCATTTATGAAAATGTTTTTTTTTTATGTAGAGGTTAATAATAACTCAAGTAAATTATAATGCCAAAATTTATTTATTTGACATTTTAATATTAAATATATATTTTTTAATCATTTAAAAAATGGTAAAAAAAATATTTTCATTTGCAATACTTAGTTAATGTTTAGTTACTATTAGTAATAGCTCCTATTATATTATCTGTGGATATGTTTACTAACAGTATTGATTCTTTTGATCTAAATTTTGAATGTGTGTAAAATGTTTGATACCTATTGATATTGTTTTTATTTTGAATACATACTTAAGTAAATTTAAGTACCAAAATTTTTACATCATAATTGCACTATAATTTTAATAAATGATTTTTTGTTTTGAAAATCAAAATTTTATTCTTAAGTCCCTGGCGCGACATTTTGCGAAAGAGACATTCTGCGAAAGAGACATTCTGCGAAAGAGACATTTTACGAAAGAGACATTCTGCGAAAGAGACGTTTTACGACCAGGGGACATTTTGCGAAAGAGACGTTTTGCGCCTGAGCCGTGTGAGTTAACTTCTTGCTTCGATGATAGATGGCGTTGGTGGACGGGACAATCATCGCAACGTGTCTTATTTGTTTTGTTTTTGTCCTATAATATTTGACTAACAAATATGTATACTAATTTGATGTAAGCTTCTTTGTAATAAACGCAGCGCAAGTACTTTCTATATTAGTACTGAACGATTTACCTCCCTTGGAGAATACCTTGTTAATTATTAATCAATGCAAAGGTAAACTAAACTACCTAGTTGGAAGAACTTGGTCCTCTGGCTATATTAATTATCCAGTTTATATAAAAAAAAAACTAGAAACAAAAATAATCATTGGGATTATTCACGTTCGCGTATGAGTACATTGGTGGTTAGTAAATTTCATGTAAAAGTAACTTGTATGTAGTAATAATTTAATAATACTTAAGTTATAGTTCGTCCCATTTTGTTTTCATTATTTACAATATGTCCCTAATTTCGTTTATTTGTCCCATAGTAGTAGCTTTTTGAATTTTATTTATGTAAGGTGGTGGTATAATTTTGTAATTAGCAATCTTTTACGTTATTTCTTTTTTAGATTTTTATTTTTGATTTAGGCATGGAACTTATTTGTTTTAAAAATGTTTTCGAGCACTTTTATTATAGTTTAGCTTATTTAATTTACAATTTTATTTATAATCTGGGTACTGGGCCCTATTTGGGTGTTGCCATATCTAATTATTTAGGCTGCGCACTAAGATCTGCAAAATATGTTTTTAAAGGTTCGTTTTTTAAATTATTCTTGTCTTTTGGCACTTTTTTGACACTATTTATTTGTCTGCTTGTTAAGCACATAGCACAATGTTTGAGTTCCGTTTGTTTTATTTTCATACTTACATTATAAAAACTCTTAAAAGCAATTTTTTATCAAATATAACCTACGAGACGAAGATCCTTGATTTTAAATGATACATACATAACATCACACCTGTATTCCCCGAAGGGCTAAGCAGAGGTGTACCTATAGTACACCAACATGTTACAAGTTATGTTTAAGTCCCATGTAATAGGGGGCGAGCCTATTGACTATTTATTATTTGATTTTGAATGAGTAGGTGAAGATCGGAGCTTTAAAAATGTATACAATTTGGTCCTTTTGTCCAACCTTTAAAAAATTTCATATTACAGGATGAGAAAGGAAGATAACATAGCCTAATCTTAACCAATATTTTCGAAAGTAAGTCCGAAGTCCGAACCCAACAAAATCTAGTGCTCAGTTTGTCCAAGATTCGCCCCTGAATTCTCGCAGACTAGAGCATTCTTAATAGCGGTCTTATCCGTATAAAGCTGTTTTCAGACCAGCGCGATTTGTCGCGCGACGCGACACGAACAATACAAAACATCACGGTATAACAATAACCGGTGTCGCGTCTCGCGACAAATCGCGCTGGTCTGAAAACAGCTTAACATAATTATACTTTTTATATCCTTTTTCAGTCAGCAATATGGTATACCTACATTACCTACCTATAATTTTTAATCACGTTCTCATAAACGGCTCTAACGATTTCGATGAAAGTTGCAATATAGGGGTTTAATTGATCTAGCTAGGTCTCAAATCTGGGAAAATTCGTTTTCTCCGTTTTCATAGCATCGGGTATGTGATACAACGTTGGTATACCTGGACGATATGTTTATCTATTTTCACCCGAGCAGAGCTTGGTCGACCAGTACCCTTATTACGTAATACACGATCAACCAGAATCTGAATCGTTTTGAAACAGATTGCTAATCCATTGCTTCATAAGTTCGAAAAAAAATCTGTTCAACAACGTAAATAAAGCAATGAATGCTGTTGAACTGACAAAATGAAACAGATTAAGTAGTCGGAATCGTTTACGAAAATGTGTTGCGTAATTAAATAGCAGGTACTGCCTACTGCCCCTACTGGTACCATAAAAATGATGTGCTCAACTAAACTTTTTGACGGTCTGCCTCCGTTTGTGACGTTTGGTTTGTTGTAGTGCTTCGGAGGTCTTGGTGTATAGGTGTTGCTTCACATTGTCAGACCGTTGTTTGGGTCCTTTATGACATATACAGAGTGTAAAAACACCAATCACATAGCCGTCAACTATGCATTTTGTACATCAAACTAAGAAAATGTACATCAAACAATCCACAAAAATGTTTGCTGCGAAACAGGTTTTATTTCTGGTGTGAAAAATCGCTGTTTACGGCAGCGCGCAATATATCGCATGAAAAACATTATGGTGCTTATGGTTGCACGTAAAGATACAGAAGTTTTTATTTTATTTATTTTTTTAGTCAAAAGTAACAACTGGAGCTCGTGGCTAAGTAATAACAATCGCACGGGTCGATCTTGCCGGGGTTGTTCAGTGGATGTGTGACCATCTTTACATACCGAGACTCCTCCGTGCCTCGGAGAGCACGTTAAGCCGTTGGTCCTCGCTGTCATTCGTGGGTCTTTGACAGTCGTTACGGATCGTCAGAAGTCTTACCAAGGGGTATCGTATTAACCAGTTACTGGGTTGTGGAGGTCAGATAGGCAGTCGCTCCATGTGAAATACTGGTATTCAGCTGCATCCGGTTGGACTGGAAGCTGACCCCAATATAGTTAGGAATGGCTAGGCAGATGATGATGGTGATGGTGGTATCTTGTAGACAAAAAAAACTCTGGTCCTACCCCTTGGTGTCCTTAACGTGATCCGCTGAACGAGAAGGGTAGGCTTTTCCTATGACAAAAAATCAAGTTATCCTTAATCCTAACTAATATTTAAAATGCGAAAGTGATTTTTGACTTTCTTATACATGCCCCCTAAACCTCTATTTTCACACTTTTAATTCATACTCCACATTTTCAATTTATTTATTTATTTAATTCGGGAAAACAAACAGTTACAAAAATATCTTAATAAATAGGTATTGAGAAAAAAAAGAAGAAATTACATGTGTGTAGCTCACGCGTCATCCATATCTTATTGGCCAATTGGCCAATAATCACGCGTGTACAGCCGCAGTCTAATTCCGTTGGTAAACCATTATTTCACAGCGAACGAGCTGGCTACCTGTCAAAACTGTAATTAAAGAAGTATTGTATGATTCGTGACCGAGTGGCTTTAACTATAACTCACTTCGTTGTAAACTTGTAACTATGTTGGGAATTTGTAATTGTTAGTTTATTTTTGACTAAAGTCAATAAATCTGTCTAGCCTTTTCCTAACTTTCTTGGGGTCGGCTTCCAGTCTAACTGGATGCAGCTGAATACCAGTATTTTATATGGAGCGACTGCCTATCTAACCTCCACAACTCAGTTACTGGGTAATAGGATACTCATTCATTGGTAAGACTGGTTGTCAGATTTTCGGGCTTCTGACGACCAGTATCGACTGTCAAAGATCCACGAATGACAGCCGGGACCAACGGCTTAACGTGCTTTCCGAGGCATGAAAGAGGCTCGGTATGTAAAGATGGTCACCAATCTACGGACTAACCCCGGCAAGCGTAGCTTTACCTGATGGATCGACCTGAGCGGCTGTTACTTTTGACTAAATTAAAATTTTAAATGAATCGTTATATCCTGCAGCTGCTGACCACAGATAAATGATATTTATTTTTGAAAATCCTAAATCGGTTTAACAAATGCACGTCAAAAATAATACGCAATGAGGTTGGTATTTCCTATCTGCCTGAGTTGTGCTGACTTGCGCCACAACAGCGGTTTTCCGCCTTCCACGTTCAGTCTGACTCAATCACCTCTTTTAAATCTTCGGCCTATAGTGCAGGTGCTAAACGCTTGTCAATTCTCTATTGAAGGCGTACGTCTACGTTGAAGACAAAGAAGTTTGGCAATAATTCCCTCTGCACATGTGGCTTCCCTGGTACCTCATTAACGGCAAAATATGTAAGATTCTATTAACTGCTCTCAAATTACCATGGTTATATTTTTGTTTTATTTACATTCTTCCTTGACATAATCATAATTTTATTTGACATTATATACCTACTATTTAATTTTCAACTCTTTATTAGTGACTTTTGGTGACATGTTAATTATTCAGATTTGTTACAGTTGTAATAGCAATCATGTCATTTCGTTTAAAATAGTTTTTATTTTTATTAATTTATTTATCTTTTATATAGATTCTTTTCTATTTTGTGAATGTGAGAACGCTGTAGGCTTAGTGGACTGTACACTTGTTGACCATCTTCTATTTTGTTAAGTACATACTTGGTACTTGTTGAAAGACCTACACTGTCCTCGCATACCTAATAATACTGTATTTTTTATATTTTTTTTTTGTTGTAAATATTGTAAAACCCAATTATTTTTAAAAGAGTAACCGTGGAGTTTCTTGCCGGCTCTTCTCCATAGGAAACGACCAATTGGAACCGTGCGTAGCTTCTGACGTTTCATAAGTGCCCATGTAGGTTTATGTGAAATAAAATATTTTGAATTTGAATTTGAATTTGAAAGGTCTCGCTTGCTCCACCCAGCAGCCATCAGTCTTTGCACAGACATGACCAGCCTACTGCCAATTCAGCCTGCGATCTTTCTAACTATGTTGTTAATTTCAGTCCGGATCTTCAAATTATCCGGAAAAGAAGAAATGCCGTTTTCGGCTTCATATAGTTTCCAAGATAAAATCATTTATGTAGGTACTTCCTTAGAACAGCTTTGAAAAACTCTCTTTGGTACTTCCAGGTTTCTAACCTGCATCCTCAAATCCTCATGCTTGAGAACCAGGCCAGCCTCTGCGCCATCTCAAATTTCGGATGCATCAACAATATTTAGTGCACCATAACTCGTACAGTACGACACAACTTAGATGTAGCATTGATTTGAAAATTTTCATTCATTCATTTAAATTTTATGAATGTATTTGGCTATAAGACTTTACAAGTTATTGCGTTTTCGAAAGATCATTTTCACCTAAAGCAGTAATAGCGATTGGTGATTTTGAAGGCGCACTCAGTTCGGATGGTGATCGGTTTTACGAATTTTGCCGATGCTACATCTAAGTTGTGTCGTACTGTACCTACCATTTTGTGCAATGTTCCGATTCCATCCAACCAGGTGGTTAGTGTGATCAATTTATCAGTCACTCGTACAAACAAACCGTTTCGATTTATAGCTGAAATAGTGCGAAACAATCATGTAGCTGTTTATATAATTTAAGGATTATTCGGGCGTTAAGTGCAGTGCAGTCAGTTAGTCGTAGGTACATTTCTGATACTGGTCGACTTAAAAGAGTCTGACGTCGTGGTGACACTTGGAACTAAATATTTTACCTTAATGTAGATGTATACCTGGAGGAGCTCGTGGCTAAGTAATAACAAGCCGCACAGGTCGATCCATCAGGTTAAGCTACGCTTGCCGGGGTTGGTCAGTGGATGGGTGACCATCTTTACATACCGAGACTCCTCCGTGCCTCGGAAAGCACGTTAAGCCGTTGGTCCCGGCTGTCATTTGTGGATCTTTGACAGTCGTTACGAGTCGTCAGAAGCCCGAAAGTCTGACATCATTCTTACCAAGGGGTATCGTATTACCCAGTTACTGGGTTGTGGAGGTCAGATAGGCATTCGCTCCATGTAAAATACTGGTATTCAGCTGCATCCGGTTAGACTGGAAGCCGACCCCAAGATAGTTGGGAAAAAGGCTAGGAAGATTGATTGAATGTAGATGTATACCTATGATGATGACACTACTTTGCCTACAAGTGCTAAGTAGTAGGTTTTGATTTGAGTCACCCACAAGCAACGATTTTAGTTGCACATTTATTTTAACTGACTGCCTCGTTGGTCTAGTGGCTGCAAGCGCTACTGCTGAGCACAAGGTCCTGGGTTCGATCCCCGGGTCGGGCAAAGTGGTATTGGGTTTTTCTATCTGGAATTTCTCAGTAGTAGCCCGGAGTTTGGATTTGTGCCCGGTTGATGGTAATAGGCTCGCCCCCTATTACATGGGACTTAAACATAACTGGCGAAATGTGGGTGTACCTGCTACAGGTACACCTCTGCCCAACCCTTAGGCGAAACAAGGCATTGATGTTATGTATGTATTTATTTTAACAATTTATTTTCCATTCGAAGTGTCCTTAGTGCTATAGTGGCGCCCTCATTTTAATATTTTTTTCTAAGCTGTACGTACCGTACGTGTCTTCATCGGGATGAATTTGTAGAGAGGTATTTTTAGCGGCATAATTTTTCACGTAATATTATTCCCAAATGATAGAATTTAGCTGTCAAAAAGGCGTATCATCAAAAACCTTCCAATAAAACTTACGTAAGTACTATTTATTAATAGTACTTGTTTATTTCAAGTAAACCATTAACAAGCACTTTTAGATTATCAAGGTGTCGGTCAGTCATATATGAAGATAGTTGCCAGTTCCAAAGCGTAGTAGGTTCCTATGGAGAGGAACGGGCGAGAAATTCCATGGAAAGGAAGAAGTACCACATTTGTGTATGAAAGGACCAGCTAAATTCAAATCTTAGGATGATTAGGTATTTTCCAATGATCTGAAGATAAAAATTATATTGTTAGAGATTTGAGGTAATGATAATAAACAGATAAGAGATGATGTTATCTACCATAGTAATACACTTGTACAATTTGTGTGAGTCACTAAATTGAGGAAAACCGGATGTTGTATTTCGCAATAGTATTTATTATTTACTTTATTAGTGCTTCATAGGGTAGTTATTAAAAACTATGAATGATTTAAATCAGTTTCATCGCGAGAGCCGTTGAGATTATGCGTATTATCAGATGTTGTGCCGCATCCTTTATTTTATTTTTTTTGGGTGGTAAATCATCCAATGACTTCTCCCGCTCTGGGCGGAGCGGAAGGGCGTGTCAGACTCTTACTGACTAAAACTCACCCGTGTTCCTTCCCTTGCCTAGCCAGGGGCCACGGTTTCCCCTTAGGACTATCCGCAACCCCGGTAGGCATCGGCCCTTTGTGCCCCATCCTGAGACCAAATAAAAAACTCAAGACACAGCGCTGTCAACAGTGACGTGACTGTGAGGCCGGTTTCGTAAACATATGTGCACTTAGTGAGGTGTAGTTTGATTCTATATGGCTGTAAATGTGTGTGAGCGTGAATCCACAGAGCGGAGGTGTAGTTTTGGCATGCTTCACTGTATTGTTCGCAGCGCTATGTCTTGTTTTTTTATTTGGTCTGAGACCCCATCATCTTAACATAGGAAAACAACTGAAGCAATAAGATGAACCAAAAACATTTCAAAAAGCAGCTGAGGTTGATAATGGCGGCTTCCACTGTTTGTGGGGTTTTCTAGCTAGTCAAATTAATAATGAATAGCTTGTTATAACTGCCAACAGAATAAGGGATCTTGCGCACTAGACGGTACGAGTCCCGCCAGTCTGGGCCGTCTAGTAGTTGGTCGTTGCGACCAAGTGCACGATTCCTATAGTTTCATCATCATCATCAGCCTATTAATGTTCCCACTGCTGAGACACAGGCCTCCTCTCTGTGAGAGGAAGGGGGCCGTAATCCACCACGCGGGCCCAGTGCGGGTTGGTAGATGTCACATGTCTTCGAATTTTTTGATTCTAAGACATGCCGGTTTCCTCACGATATTTTCCTTCACCGTTTTGAGAGCAGTGGTGATGAAATTATTTACACAAATTAAAGCGCCTGCTTGGGTTCGAACCCACGACCTACAACTCGTAAGTCGGGGCCGTTACCACTGGGCCACCACTGCTCAATTCTATAGTTTACCTGCTATCTAATTACGCAACACATTTTGACAGTTCAATAATATTCATTGCGTTATTTACTTTGTTGACCAGATTTTTTTTCGAACTTATGAAGTAATGGATTAGCAATCTGTTTCAAAACGATTCAAACTCTGATTGATCATGTATTACGTAATTAAGGTACTGGTCGCTGCGACCACTGGTCGTGGTCGTAGCCGTCCATGCGGAGCCCTAAGATTATCACGACTCCTATAATATTTTATACTTAGAACTGTGCACAACTTTAACGTCTGTGTATGCATGTGTAGTCTTTCTTAACAAATACCTACATGCAGCTCAAAAACTAGAACATTCAGCATTCTAAGAACATTTCGCAAAATAGTAAGAAACATTAAATACTTTGTAATATTTACACTAACGCCCCACGTTTGATTTATTCCGCGTTTCAAGTTTACATTACATTTTATCGATATTTTGAGTTGCTAGTCACGAGTTTACTGCTGTGTTTTAATTTTGTTTATTTTACTGGCAAGAAAAAAAGAGAATAGAGTAAAAATATGTACAAGCTAAAAGCAAGTACGCTTTCTAGGTAGAGCTGTTTCTTAGTACTTGCTTTTAGCTTTTTACTCTGGGCGTTTTGCCATTTGGCCCCAACACCCTAACACGAAAACTGCTTTACAAACATTTTTTTTTAATTATCACCACTGCTCTCAAAACGGTGAAGGAAAATATCGTGAGGACACCGGTATGTCCTAGAACCAAACGAAGAAGACATGTGACATCTACCAAAGTACCAACCCGCACTGGGCCCGCGTGGTAAATTGCGGTTCACTCCCCCTCACAGAGAAGAGGCCTGTGTCCCAGCAGTGGGAAGATCATTGGCTGATTATGTAAACTATTTACAGGCACTTTTGAATTATAAGTTAGTCAGAAAGTTAAAGCTAGTTGCCAATTCCAAAACGTAAATCTCTATGGACACGGGCAAGAAACTCAACGACGTTTAGAGGCAAAAATCTCTAATCGATTAGAGATTTTTGTCCATAGAGATTTACGTTTTGGAATTGGCAACTAGCTTTAACTTTCTGACTAACTTATAATTCAAAAGTGCCTGTAAATAGTTTACATAATCAGCCAATGATCTTCCCACTGCTGGGACACAGGCCTCTTCTCTGTGAGGGGGAGTGAACCGCAATTTACCACGCGGGCCCAGTGCGGGTTGGTACTTTGGTAGATGTCACATGTCTTCTTCGTTTGGTTCTAGGACATACCGGTGTCCTCACGATATTTTCCTTCACCGTTTTGAGAGCAGTGGTGATAATTAAAAAAAAATGCTTTATGTTTGTAAAGCAGTTTTCGTGTTAGGGTGTTGGGGCCAAATGGCAAAACGAAACCCTAATGGTATCTGCACACAGCGGGCGGGGCGGGACATGGCGCGGCGTGGCGTGGCGGCGACGGGACGCTGGCGTGACGGGAGCGGTCACACTGCGGGCGCGATCACGTCCCGTCCCGCTGCGAATTGAGAGAGAAAGGATATAAATAAAGTAAAGAGTTATAAGTTCAAAGTAACTAAGTTAGTTAAAAGTAACTTATAATTTATTAGTTACAAACTATAAGTTAAAGTTTTAAGCTTTAATACAATCTCTCAATTCTGAATGTAACCGTCACGCCCCTCCTGACTTGTATTAATTCACGCCCGGCGGCGTGGCGTGACGGTTACCGTCACGCCGGGCGGGACGGGTCTGTGTGGAGTCGTCCGTAGTATCTAGTACATTACAACTGCTCAGCGTCACGTCGCCGTCCCGTTCCGCCCCGCCCCGCCCGCTGTGTGTAGAGACCTTTATAATTTCGTCCTGTTCATCTGACCAGCAGCTGTGCACAGTGGTCTTATACAATACAAAACTGAAGGCCATTTGCAAGTTTCCACAGATAAGCCCTAAAAATAAAAATAAAGGTCGGTACTAAATACCTATTAAATTGTCGATAAATTACAAACTAAGAAACATATTTTTCTAACAATTACTTTTCCGTAAAGAAGCTTTTCACCAAAAGCAAGCAAGTTGGTGTTAAAGATATATCTGCACGTACTATAGAAATTAATGAATATTCACGATTTAACACTCCTTAGAGACTACATAAACGAAGTGGGTAGGCAATAAATCATATCAATTAGGAAGTTGTAAACTTATTCGCAGCCAAAAGCTTGTTGTATTCGAAATGGTACGAGTACGTAAACAGAGAATTGGCTAATGGCTGAGTCGGGCTGGCGAGCTTTTGTAATTTCCAATCTGATATTAGCTCATTGCTTGTGATCAAGGTTTTCAATACAGCTTTGACGGACTACAGTCTATATCATACGAGAGGAGGAGGCTTCAATCAGGTTTACTTTTTATTTTCGCTTGATTAAAGGTTTCAATGATTTTTGTTAGTGTATTGGCGTGTGCTAGCTGACATGCTTTGCGTAATGTAAATTATTTTGCATAAATACCATTGTATAGAATCAAGTTTTTCTAACTGAACAGACAGCTGTGCTGCTGGGGAGTTTGTTGCGCCGACTTGCGCCACTTTTTCTTCCCAGCTAAAGCACTAGGAAGTGGGGAAGGGCGGGCGTTTTTGGGGGACTGTCTTATGTAATTTTGACGTTCGAAAAGTGCTGATTCTCAGCCTAGTTTGAATAAATGACTTTGAAATTTGAATTTGATAAGCTTCCGCATTAGACCAAAAAAAGCGAGAAAAAAAAACTTTTTTACAAAAAAAACAACCGACTTCCACTATAAAGTGAAAAATAACTAAAATTTCGGAAGTCGGTGGCAAAAACGAAAATTCAAAACCAAAGACACGGATATTCGTTACATGCCACCGACTTCCGAAATTTTAGTTATTTTTCACTTTATAGTGGAAGTCGGTTGTTTTTTTTGTAAAAAAGTTTTTTTTTCTCGCTTTTTAGTGGGTCGGTTTGTAATTTATCTAAGTCACAATAGCCTAATGTCAACTGCTCATCACCCTTTACAAAATATTGCTTTTCCCGATGCAGGGACGTTCGTTGTTGAGGAGTTCTTCTGGTACTTCGCCATCAGCTCCTCTTCACCCTTTTTTGGTAACTAGCAATAGGGTTATTCATAAGAAAATTATTATGGAACATGGTTGTACTCGTATAGGCAGCCGCTCTACTAAAATATTGTGATCAGATTTTGTTTTTACATGCGTTTTGTACTGGTATTCAGCTGCATCCGGGTAGACTGGAAGCCAACCCCATTATAGTTGGGAAAAGGGTAGGCAGATAATGTTGATGATTATGTTTCATCTATATGCTAAATCAAATAGTAAACCATTTACAGGCCTATTACATTTGTCACCTACATACCGTTCAGGCTCAGAATGTCCCTTTCCCAAAATGTCCCTTTCCCAGAATGTCCCTTTCTCGAAATGTCCCTTTCCCAAAATGCGTCTGGAAAACCAGCACGCGTAGCATGAGCAGAGCAGATAAGACCTTGAGCCTTTGGCCTGTGGCTATGCTTTATCCCTGTTTGTATTCGAAGGAACATTCAGTATAATTCCTCTGAAAAACTTCATGGTTACTCTCTATGGTTGGTCTCTCTCGGAAAACCAGCGCTGGGGCTCTGTCTCGCATAGGGTCGCTGCCACATATAATTCTAACTAGATGAGGCGATTGTATGTACTTCGCGTGTCAAAAAACGGAGTAAACTTACGAACAATGATCGTAAACTGAGTTTTTCATTTAGCATTATCGGCACCGGAAATCCACCGAAATCTAGAAAAATGCCTTTTTATGCCATATTGAGCTGTAAAGACTATATAGAAAAAGTTGGCCGATGTATTGGAAATGTTTTCTTTCATTGGTAAGTAAATTTGTTTTTAAAATGTGTGAAAAAGTGACACGCTTGGTTTTCATACAGATGGAGGGACTTGCGTTATCTAGTTAGATTTATATCTGTGGTCGCAGCATAAGCCCTCGTTCCCACGGACGCGAAAAACACGCGCGTGATAAAATCGCGTGGCGCGCTTGGAATGGAACAAATGCAAAGCGGTACATCTGTTCACACGGCCGCGATTTTTCCACGCCGAGATTTTAAATCGCGCAGTGTTCGATTTTCAACGCTCGGCGTTGAGCGTTGAATGAATGTGACATACGAAGTTCTGTACTTCTGTTCCCACGGACGCGTAAAAATCGCGCGCGTTGGTCAGTACGGCACGCCGGCTCGTAGAGTGCGGACATGTCGCATGCTCAAGGCCGTAATAATTCATTGGAATATTCAGTCAGTTCTGGGCATAAGTAGGTATTTAGGTGGAGTTTATCATAAAGAAAGTAAGTAGGTATTAAACGGGCTTAATTTAATAAAAAACAGTAGAAGAAACATGCTATTTATTATAATTTTCAGGATATTATTTCCAAATAATAATATGGCTTAAAAAAATGGCTTTTTAAATATAGTTCATTATTCAAGGGCTGGACCGATGACCTTGTGAAGGCCGCAGGAAACCACTAGATACGGGAAGCACAGAATTGCTCGAAGTGCCGGTGCTTGGGGGAGGCCTATGTCTAGCAGTGGACGTCTTTCGGCTGAAATGATAATGATGATGATTCAAGGGATGCATCCAAATTTTTTTTTGCGGTTTTCTGGCCTCCTACCTAGCTACCGCTAATGATTTTGCGGAACCCATCGTACGTCCGCACTGTTCGCAGATTTAATTCCAAGTGATTTTTTCACGCTCGTTCGAACACTCTGTTGAAGGCGGGGAAAAATCGCGCTGGGCGATTTTATCCCGCCGCGATTTTATTACGTCCGTGGGAACGAGGGCTTATGATGAGCGATGGCCGTTTTGCGTGGATGTGATCATGTGACGCATATTTTCCCCCAAATTGTTCTTTTTTGTGTTTGTGTTCTTTTTGTGCGTCATGTTTACTTACTGCAAAAACGCGTATTTTCTTTCTTTTTCCTTTCTTAAAATCAAGAAAACAATCTCCCTTGCAAAACAGGCATAACTTGATATTTTTACTATCAACATTCATAAGTATACACACGTGTTCTGCTCTGTTTATAGTTCTTGCCAGTAGCCGGCAAACGTTCTAGAAATGATTTACACCTCACTAAACCAATGTTTACGTGTAAACGTTGTTAGAAATAGAAAATGTAGTGTTCGTGTTGAATGGTTTGTGAAATGATTGGTTCTATAGTCAGTTTCAGAAAACGTACCTGTTAAACGTAAATACATCTTGAGTGTTTTGATTTGAATATATAAACACGAAATTCTAATTTTATGTCGCCTTAAAAATGTTTTTCATTTGATAATTTTATTGAGGTTAATTTATAACCTCTTGAGCTGGATCCGCAAATCAGAACAAATCTAACTTAGAGAAAAGGTCGCAGGGTAGTGTGCTGTTCTCCTATTGAATGACTTTTTCATGAAATCATGACATTTGAGAACAAAATATCTAACTTAGACAGATGTATTAATGATCATACTTAGACAGATGTATTAATGATCATAATTCTGTAAATACATATGTAGCCTGCGAAATTCTCTCATAGTTAGATTTGTTCTGCCAATGAATGGCTTTTCATGAAATCGTGACATTTGTGAACAAATCTAACTTGAGAGACGTATTAATGATTATAATTCTGTAAATACAATTAAATACATACTTACATCTGTTATAGTCGCGCCTCATATATTGATCAAGATACAACCTGACCTGACACTGACCTGCATATTGCAAAAAAGGTTATAAGATAATTCGAATTTTCCGGGCTACAACTGCGGATTCACTTAAATCTTCTCATCTTCCTCTCAATAACCTCAATTTCTGTCGATGATTTATCTATTACAATTTAATTTTGTTATTCAAACAATATTTTTTGTAAACACAGATTTGTGTTACTAATCCCTTTAGTGAGTGATTGGGTAAGAATTTAACCTGATCCTGGGTTTGTTTACCTTTTCAACGTATAATTTTGGACCAGACTATAGTCTGATTTGTTTGTTTGCGTCTGGATCTCTGAACTGAGTAATGTATAATGTACTTTCAAAGTGAAACTGTCTTGGCAGGTTAATTTCCAGGTCGGAATCTGCTGGACTGATGTCTTAATTAAACATCTCTTTGTTAGAACTAGACGCTCATTCTGTTTTCATTCCTCCAATTATTTCGCTACGCAAGAGTTGGTTTAGTACAAGAAATAACGTATGATATGGTCAAAGTGGGAAAGTAAACAGTATTTCGAAAAGTTATTAAGTATTTTTTTTATGTTTTATATAGATACATAATTCCTAATGAATTATGTATCTATATAAAACATTAAAAAAATACTTCTCGCGCAATTCATAAATTTAGGACCAATTTTGAAAGCTTTGTAAGCCTCACCAAAATAAATGCGGAATAATTCCTTTAATGTGTTGAAGCTCTATTTGTGTAGTCAGACATCAGTGAAAACAGTAAAGAGAGGAAGAAAGAAAGATATTTTATTTGGGACACACACAGCAAATACAAACAGTAAAGTAAAACATAATAAATAAAAAACAAAAACGTGTGTTTAAAAATGAACAAAATACCTATACTTAACAACCTGTGCGAGGCCAAAAAGCCCCTATCTCAGCATAATGCTGCGACGTTAAAAAAAAAAATACCACAGCGCTTTGCGTAACGCACTTTCAATTACAATCCGACGGATTTTGAAGGATATTGCTTATCCATTGCTTCTTAAGCTTGAAAAAATCTGCTCGACAACGTAAAACACGCAATGAATGTCTTTGAATTGTCAAACTGAAAAGCATTGTCATTGTTAGTTGGTTACGCTATTACCCCGCTGCCGCTGGTTTCTGATAATATGAAATATGATTGTAATTTATCGAGCGCGACTGCCAAACATGAAATTGAAATAAAAAAATAAATAAAAATATTCGATATATATTGTCAACTCGTGCTAGGGGGCAATTGCCGTAGTTTTAAGAACGTTCACACTCTTGCTGGGTATGGCACTCGGGGTTGCAGCTGAAAACCAGCGTCAGGTGGTACACTCTATGTTGTCATCTGACATTATGCTGAGCAGGCCCTTTTGGCATTAAAATCATTGTTTTCTGTTTTTTTTTGTGTATTTTTGTTGTTTTATTTAATACCAAGAAACGCATTTTTCTTTCTTTCTTTGCTGTTATTCCAATTTATTTGGGGTCGGCGCAACCTGTCGTTCTCTTCCATACTTCTCTATTAGGGCTAATTTGACCAATGAAACTGGACGCGATCAGCACATCTTATCTGGTTCAAGAGCTGTCACTGTCAAAATTCTAAAACAATGAGGACAGTGACAGCTCTTGATCGTGGTTAAGATGTGGTGATCGCGTTCAGTTTTATTGGTGAAATCAGCCCTAAGTCTAGTCACCCCCTTTCTATAATCAAAATACCTCAAAATAACCCTTTTTTTTTATTTATTTTTTTACATTGGTTAAGTGGTCGCTGGGATGAGATCGCGACAAGATTTTGAACGTTTTTAATTACGGGAAGTGTCTTTCTGGTTTTTGACGAGCTCGTGGCTATGTAATAACAGCCGCACGGGTCGATCCATCAGGTTAAGCTACGCTTTCCGGGGTTGGTCTGTGGATGGCTGACCGACCATCTTTACATACCGAGACTCCTCCGTGCCTCGGAAAACACGTTAAGCCGTTGGTCCCGGCTGTCATTCGTGGATCTTTGAAGTCATTACGGGTCGCCAAAAGCCCGAAAGTCTGACAACCAATCTGACCACGGGTCTCGTATTACCCAGTTATTTGGTTGTGGAGGTCAGATAGGCAGTGGCTCGACTGGAAGCCGACCCCAACAAAGCTAGGAAAAGGCTAGGCAGATTGAGTTGGTATCAATATTTAAAAGTCGGGCAGTTAATAGCAGTGTTAATGCACTTTTAATGCGCACAGCACAAGCTTTCAAGTAATTAGGTCGGGTAAACTTTGGCGCGGTTGTGAGTAAACAATCTTTTGTTTCCAGAAAGCGGTTTCAAGTAAACTGTCTCTGCTATCATAGGCCAAGTATCTCTAACTACGGTTGTGTTAGAGCTTTGCTTACCCGAATTGATGCATTTAGATATCTTTTTAATATTTTTTTACGGTTTTTTCTCTTATTCAGAGCACCTGCCATCTTATCTCTTCACCACCCTTGGTTGACTGGTAGAGAATGCCTTATAAGGCATTAAGTCAGCATTATATTTTTTATTTTTTATCTTTTTATTACGGACGCTTTTAACGTGCGCATCTTTTTTACATTGTTCTCACATGTATAATTTTTAAAACATGAATTATGTAACCACTATTTTGTAACAATTATTTCTTTAAAAGAGTGTCCGTTGAGTTTCTTGCCCGCTCTTCTCCATAGGTACCTACTACGCTTTGGAATGGGCAACTAGCTTCATATTTCTGACTGACTGACTCCTTGACAATTCAAAAGTGCCTGTATATGGTTTAATTTAAATAAATGATTTGAGTTTGAGTTGAGTTTGAGTTTGAGTTGAGTTTAAGTTTGAGTCCGCCTTTGTACCTCAATGTGTGCGGGAAGTTTAAATAAATAAATAAATAATTGAGCGAAAATAACTCAACACAGGCAAGGCCATGGTGCGTTTCTATGGCGAATTCAGCTCTTATGTATTAACATGTTGTCTCCAGCTCTAGTCCATAAGATTTTGTCCACAGTATCGCCCGCGTGGGAGTAGGAAATAATCCCACGGGTAGATAATACCGGGATAAATAGTATGGGTGTGGTCTACTTGTGCGCCAAATTGAATCAAAATTCATTCAATCGTTAAGAAATAGTATGGCTGTATGGAAGTATAGATACATAAATTAGGATTTTCACAGGAAAAAAGGCTATTAGTTTCTGTCCCTTTGCTTGGTCCTAGGATCCACATTTTCATTTGAAAGAAAAAGAAACAAAATACGTTTATTTGCGGTAAACATGACACAAAGAAAGAACACAAAACAAAAAAAAACAAGTTGCGGAAAAATATGCGTCACATCCTCGCAAAACGGCCTTCACTCAGCATAATGCTGCGACCCTATGCGACCCAGAGCCACAGCCCTGGCATTTGGTCCTTCGTTCCATTTGAAAGTCAAATGCAGTTTTGTGAATGGATTTAATTAAGGTGAAACAATTTGATATTTTTTCCATACAAACTTCGGAGGGGTTTTACTCCACTGTTTGACATCGTACATTCAAAGTTTAACATGATATCGTTAGGTCTCATTATTAATATTGTCTGTACGGAAGCAGAATAGTAAACAAAGATTCGTTTTTCTTGCTAATTTTAACGCAACTTCGTAAATATAAAATAAGTAATACAAGAAGTGTGAAATCTCGAAAACAAAATCCGTACCGACACAGAAAAATTATCGAAGATTTCAATAAATTTTATTTGTAATTGATTTATGCAGTGGTTTTTTCAGAAAAACCTTTTTTCCAAAGGCCTTTTCGTAATTTTTGACGCACTCGTTTTACTAAAATTGGTCGGTACGGTGTTTCTGTGCGTGCGATCTATACGTTGTCCATGTAGACCAGCTTCTAGCTGCTCATCACTGATACTATCTCTGTCGGACACGATGCCAGGTGAGACAGCGTGGTTCTTGGCCATGCCCACCATTGAGTTTGAGCCCGCGACTAGTTCCACCTTACATCAAACACACGTCCAACTAACTCCGCTACCGTAAACCCAGTTGCAGAGCTCCACTACAATATTTAGACGTACATAAGTACAAAATATTGACTTGAACAGCCTTGTTTATAGGGCGGACTCTGACGTCAGCCGTCTGTTTGTCTTCGTCCAATGTAATTTATTGGCAACTCTCTGGGGGCGCGGTGGGCACGTGTTCGCTTTAATTTGCGATATTGATTCTTGAGGTACGGAGTTTTTCTTGTACTTTGTAGGTTTCCTTCTTGTTTGGTTCCGTGATTGATAGATGGTTCTCGTGTTAAGTTGCTAACTGAAGAAAGATTTAGGGTTAGGTTCTATGTAGTGCCATTACTTTTATCTGATGTGTATACAGTAGCGGATAAGTCTGTCGGGGGCCCAAGGCCGGCAGTCTCGACATAGATAGCGATCGTTATACAACCGAATTCGGTCGCTAAGTCCTAATGGCGTACCTAGACGCGTGCGACGTGCTTTTCAAGCGCGTGATTTTTTCGTACTTGTCAAGCGCGTCGCACGCGTCTAGGGACGCCATTAGGATTTTGCGACCGAATTCGGTTGTATTTAAACGATCGCTATCTATGTCGAGACTGACGGCCCAGCACAATTTTTCATTTTAAGGGATTTAAAAAAAATAGAAAGTAAGAAAGAAATTGCGTTTATTTGCGGTAAACACAAAGTATGACTCAAAGGAAAAGCACAAACAAACAAATATGCGTCACATCCACGCAAAACGGCCATTGTACAGCATAATGCTGCGACCATATGGGAGACAGAGCCCCAGCGCTGATTTCAACTCCACTCATTATGTATGCTGTTTACGAAAAGTATAAATGTAGTTACGGTGACTTTTCCGTGTGTTGTGTACAGAATCTAAAAAACTAAAATGTCTAAAGTACCTAACTCGTGTCGGTCTGTTACTCTTTCACGCTTTAACGGCTGAACAGATTTCGATGACATTTGGCTGGCACACAGGTAGACCATAACTGTTTTTTGACACCGTAAAGTCAAACGCCGCTGCCATAATTTTCATGACAGCCGTCACTGCGGCCGTTATGTGGCGGTCACCGCATACGCGCGGACTTAATAAAATCGCGGCGATTTTTTTTCGCGTATTGGATTTTCGACGCTTTACTTAGCGCCGAGAGTTGATTATCCAACAAAGCGCATTCAGCGCGTATCCCACCGCGTCAAGAAAATACACTGTTGGATATTTAACTCTCGGCGCTAAGCAGAGTGTCGAAAATCCATTAAGCGAAAAAATATCGCCGCGATTTTATTACGTCCGTGCAAACGTCGGCTTAGAAAAAATAACGCTCGAAACTTTTTATAACGGTCACACGAATATCAGAGCAGTGATGGCCCAGTGGTAACGGTCCGAACTTACGAATTGTAGGTCGTGGGTTCGAACACAAGCAGCAGCTTTATCAGTGGCTCTCAAAACGTTGAAGGAAAACATCGTGAAGAAACCGGCATGTCCTAGAACCAAAAATTCGAAGATATGTGACATCTACCAACACGCATTGGGCCCGCGTCCCCGCGTGGTAGTTATAGCCCACTCCCTCTCGCAGAAAGCAGGCCTGTGTCCCAGCAGTCAGTGGGAACATTATAGGCTGATCATGTAACACGTCATCATCATCATCATTTCAGCCGAAAGAAGTCCACTGCTGGACATAGGCCCCAAGCACCGCCATTTCGTCCGATTCTGTGCTTCCCGCATCCAGCGGATTCCTGCGGCCTTCACAAGGTCATCGGTCCATCTTGTGACAACAATGTTATCGTCAATACGAATTTGGATTTTTAATGAGGATGAACAAAGCAGACTAATGCAATTTATCTGGAAAACAAGAAAGTCATTTTTATTAATAGCGCTATTCTCTGGCATCGATCAAGAAAGAACTCGATCATAACAAAGCTTTTCACAAAAAAAGTGTTTTTATATGAAACTAGCTGTGCCCCACGGTTTCACCCGCAAAAGTCTCGATCCCGTGGGAATATCGGGATGAAAAGTATCCTATATCCTAACCCAGGTCATGGTCTACCCATGTGCCAAATTTCATCCAAATCAGTTCAGCCGTTTTAGCGTGAAAGCGTAACGAACAAACAGACTCATACTCATTTTCGCGTTTATAATATAAGTAGTTAGGATTCTCAACCACATAATAAGTAGATGCAGTGGTGGCCCAGTGGTAACGGCCCCGACTTACGAGCTGTGGCCGTTTAAAAATTCACCCCCTAAAGGGGTTAAATATTACTTGAAAGTTTTTATGGATGTTCGTCATTTTTGCCGGTGGAACACCCACATCGGGCATACGACTTTACAGAAAGTTGATAGTGAATTTGTAAAGTAATCCTGTGAAGCAATCATTTTACCTGACAAACGGGTGGTATCAACAGGGTATCCGGGACATCGACGCGAAGCCTGTTACCATGGATTCAGTACATGATGCTGTTCCATACATTTTGACCGCGTAGGTATTGCACTTTTCTATGAAACAGCTGATTTTTTTAAAATAACCGACGAAAAGTTTCAACGCTGTGGCGTTCAGAATCATGTACTGAATCCATGGTAACAGGCTTCGCGTCGATGTCACTGCCAACCTGTATAATCTTCTATCTGTGTTACCAACTTACGAGTAACAACACGAATAAACTTCAATAGTCTCGTACCGTGTCTGTTAAGTAATTACATTAATAAAGCTAGCATTGTAGGCCGTAAATTAAACGGCGGCATTCAATCTCAATGTGCCGGCAATCAGCTAATGTGGTCTAGGTTTTATAGGTTCTCATATTTGATTTGTTCTTGTTGTGTTTGAATAGATGACGTGGTGTGTTAAGTTTTTTGCAATTTGCAGGTCAGTGTCAGGTTGTATGTTGATTAAAATATGATTCGTGAAAATATGGCTTTATAGCATAGCATAATCAACCAATATTTTTTCCACTGCTGGGACACTGGTCTACTCTCTTCGAGAGAGAGTGGGCTGTTATCCACCACGCGGGCTCAGCGCGGGTTGGTAGTTGACACATGTCTTCGAATTTTTAGTTCTAAGACATGCCGGTTTTCTCACGATGTTTTCCTTCACCGTTATGAGAGCAGTGGTGACGAAATTATTTATACAAGGTAAAGCGCCTGCTTGGGTTCGAACTCAATTCGTAAGACGGGGCCGTCTGGTTTTTAATTTATATCCTGACTGTACTTATTAACCAAACTCGACGTAGCGGTAATAGAAAGCGTAAAATAGCAATATTTTGCAAGAACAATAGACTCTCAGACTCGACGTAAAGGGTCTTGACATAGAGGGAACCATTCATATATTTACAAAAAAAACATGCGGGACAGTCTTTAGAGACTGCCGATGGAAGTGAAAACTAAGTAACGCCATCTAACGACCATGTCAGGAATTTATGTGGTTTGCTGTCAGTACAAGAACGAAAGCTGTAGCTCCATTAAAACAATTCCAAAAAAATAAAACAGAGTGCGCTGTCAACAAATTACACGTAATAGGTAATAGGTAATACGGGCTGGTATCCGCAACTCCACGTCAAAGCGCGTATTTTGCGTACGGGTGGGAATATTGGTTATTCGATCCACCCCAGCTCCTCGAAGAAGGCCAGCAACGACTTGGTGTCACTGACAATCTCCCGTAGGGTACCTGGGTTACCGAAGTACTTTGCCCTGTAAGCGGCGACCACCGGGCAGTTTAACAGCACATGAGCTGCTGTCTCGTCGTCCTCCATGCAGGCTCTGCACAGCGGACTGTCTGTGACTCCTATGACAAAGAGGTGTTTATTAAATGACCCATGGCCAGTTACGGCTGCTGTGACTATGCGCAGCTGTTGTTTCGTTAGTCTGAGAACCTTATTCGTGAGGCGGCCATCGATTGTAGGAAGTGCCTCCTTGGCTTGCCTACACTCAGTGTGGTCAGACCATAGTTTGTGGTGTTGGTCCCTGGTTCGTTTCCGTACAAGTTCGTCAGCTGCATCGTTGCCCCGCGAACCGCTGTGTCCTTTGATCCATTGAATGGTTATATTATTGAGGCTACCCACCTGGTTAAGGCGCTGGTGGCACTCGTATATCAGCCCGGAGTCAACAGTGTGACTGTTTAGCGCTTGCAGAACAGCCATGCTGTCCGAGAGTATGCGTATCGAGTGGTCCTTAACTTCCCTAGCCATAATGGCTGAGGCGGCAAGAGAACATACCCATGCATTCGGCCTGGAAAACTGTGTTATGGACTCCCAATGGCGTGGCTATGTGTATGTTGAAGTCCTCGGAGAAGATTCCAGCACCTGTGCCACTACCTGTTTTGGATCCGTCGGTGAAGATCCGCAGCTCTGCGGGGCGCAAACCCTCGCATCGGCTATCCTCGTGAAGTTGGATCCTGTATTTTTTATCAAAGATAAATTGTTTGGGTACCCGGTCGTTAGCGGCTTTCGTGATAGGGAACTCCTTGTTGAACCCCTCAAGCAGCGCGGTGTGTTGTGTGTCTCTCTTACCCCAGAGATTAATTGCATTAAGGCGCACCGCCGCCATTGTCGCTTCCTGCTGTATAAACAGGTGGAGAGGGGGCAGCCCCAGCATGGCTTCGATTGCTGCAGTCGGAGTAGTCCTCATGCAGCCCGTGGTCGCCACGCAGGCTAGCCTTTGCATGCGTTGTAGTTTGTTGGAGGTTGTGACCAGCTGAGTGCGGGGCCACCAGACCACGGCCCCGTAAGCGATCATGGGGCGGATCACTGCTGTGTACAGCCACAGTATAATTTTGGGGGATAGGCCCCACTTCTTACCTATCATTTTCCTGCACTGCCAGAAGGTGATGCAGGCCCTGTTTAGCTTGTTGTCCACATGACTACTCCAGTTTAACTTACTGTCTAGAATGACCCCGAGGTACTTGACCTCGTTGGCCAACTGAAGTTCTGTATCGAACAGTTTAGGTAGGCGGAAAGGGCCTAACGCGCGTTTTTGGGTAAACATGACTAGTTCAGTTTTAGTGGGGTTCACTGATAGTTCAAATTCCCTGCACCAACTTTCTACGATGCGTAGTGCTTGCTGAGTGAGGTTACAGATCGTTCCCGTCACCTTCCCCGATACAAGAATTGCGAGATCATCTGCATACCCTATTGTGTAATAGCGGTTGGCGTTGAGTTTTGTGATGAGATCATTGATTACCAGGTTCCATAGCAGGGGGGACAAGACCCCTCCCTGGGGGCAGCCTCTGGCTATCATAGCCAACTGCCGCTCATCCTCAAGGCGAACTACTCGTTTGCCTAACATGTTTGTAATCCAGTCCGTTAGTACCTGTTCTACTCCATGTCTGGAGAGGGCGCCGCTGATACTGGAGAAGTTGGTTTTGTCGAAGGCTCCCTCGATGTCTATGAAAGTGCCCAGACAGGTGCCTTTTTGATGAATCGCGTCCTCTATCTGGCTGACCACTAGATGAAGAGCAGATTCGGTCGACTTACCTGAGCTGTATGCGTGTTGATTACCATGTAACGGTATAGTTTTTAACGCATAAATTACACGTATTACGTCTTACGAATTTTCGATCAGGTCACGTGTCCTGACGCCTGACGCGAGTTTAACATGTTTTACCCATCCCAAAAAGTGGTCAACACGCCTATAGAAGTTTTCACTTAAAATAAAAGCCCCTCATGCAATCAACTGTCATTCGTAGATATTTGACAGTCGTTACGAGTAGTCGAGAAGCCCAAAGTCTTACAACCAGTCTTACCAAGGGGTATCGTGTACTCAGTTACTGGGTTGTAGAGGTCAGATAGGCAGTCGCTCCATGTAAAACACTGGTATTCAGCTGCATCCTGTTAGACTGGAAGCCCACCCCAACGAGGCAGATTTACTCGTATTTCTTTCCCATATTATTCTCCAAGTGAACTGAACATCACTAATCTTCTAAAGACCTCGTGATTGGTGCGATCATGCGATAAATCTGGCCAACCAGACGCTGATCGAATGCCCACCGTCACCGTTGAACGTCATAGTGTTTATACTTCAGACAATGTGGCGGAATCTTCTAGGTGTTTGTTGAGCTAGGCAGTTGGCGGGTTGGGTAGCGGAGCGATCCAAAGCGCGATTTGATAACGCAAGTGGAAAACGAAAGAGAAAATTGTGCTTTTTAGTGTGTTCATGAGTCTGTAACACTTTACGAATGCGAAGATATAAATGTGTGCTTCAAATTATCTTTAATTGTATTTAAAATGTAAGGTTTTGCTGAGGACTTTGTTTAATTGTAATGTCTCGAAATTTTACTTAGGATTTTGAATATTTCATTTCCCTGGCAAACGGAACGAATCGCCACAAATAATATTGTTATATTTACCACGCTAACGTCATAAATACGATGGTTGACACATTAATTTAGCACCTAGTAAACGAAACGTGAATGATACCGCTAGGTCTATGAACCGCTTGTTGCGAGGCCCCAAATTTAAACAATGGTCAGTATAACTCTGTATAGCCATAGACTGTGCTTGAAGAAAACCATGCACAGACCATAAATATCGGATGCCGACCTTAAATATTGTGAGAAAAATATAATGAGAATCTATGGACGCCTGATTGATCGGTTTATTTTTGCGAGCAGTTTCTATTTTCGGCGCCGCAGGGGGCAGAAAGGAGATGCCTTCTATTCAAATAATTTTGATGAATAAAAGGCCTGCTACACGGTCGCCAACCGCGTCCCGACAGAGGTGACCTTGGTGGTTTACAACTGTGTGATGATGGTTTACGTCCAAACGTTGAAACAACTTTGCCGGTCGCCAACCAAGGCCACCTCCGTCGGGGACTGGGTTGGCGACCGTGTAGCAGGCGTTTAACGCTTGAAAGCTGGAGAAAAACTATCAAATATTTTGGCTTGCAAGCACCTATAAAACGCACATAAAATGTTGCATATAAAAACAAAACCGACATGCCAATATTTTTTATGATTGCATTATAAATGTATGCGCCATCTTTATCAAAAACTGTGTTAGATAATAACATGATAGTGGGCTCACTATCATGTTATTATCTAACACAGTTTTTCAGTAACAGTACTTCAGTTGAATCATGCACTAGACAGGCTTGTCTAGTGCATGATTCAACTGAAGTACTTATCATTTGAAATCGCGATTGAGTGTACAGGTTCAGAATCCGCAATTTCATTAGTCGATCGGGCCCGCATGCGGGGTGCGAGATCCGATCATGAATGGTATTACGATGCAATCGGGTGCCAGAATCATGTCCCCACATGCTGTATATCGACCGAGTTATCGCCTAATGAAATTGCGCCATAATAGTTGCTGTCATTCGTAGATCTTTGACAGTTGTTACGTGTAGTCGAAAGTCAGTCTTTCCAAAGGGTATCGTGGCCCCTGGCAACGTACAGGCAACTGAAGGACAGTAAGAGTCCGACACGCCCTCCCGCTCCGCCCAGAGCGGGAGAAGTTATTTGATGATTTCCCACCCAAAAAAAAACAAAATAGGTATCGTGTTACTCAGTAGCTGTGTTGTGGAGGTGATGTACGCAGTCTGTCGCTCCATGTAAAATACAGGTATTCAGCTGCATCCGGACTGCAAGCCAACCTCAACATATTGGGAATGGCTAGCCTGATGATGATGATAAAGTTCAGTGGTTGGTTCTACCCCATTGTGTACTTGACGAGGTCCACTGAGAGTGAAGGGTTGGCTTATCCTCTGCCAAAAACGCAGGCTCTCTGTGTCTGTGAGAAGGAGTTGGCCGTAATCTACCACGCGGGCCCAGTGCGGGTTGGTAGATGTCACAAGTCTTCGAATTTTTGTTCTAAGACATGCCGGTTTCCTCACGATGTTTTCCTTCACCGTTTTGAGAGCAGTGGTGATGGAATTATTTACACAAAGTAAAGCGCCTGCTCGACCTACAAGTCGTAAGTCGAGGCCGTTACCATTGGGCCACTGCTCTATCCCATCTAATATTAATATAAATGCGAAAGTGAGTTTGTTTGTCAGAACTTTAGAGGTGGAACCTGAAAATAGGTATTATGACTGGGCGTACCACCAACCCTAGATCCGAATATTACGTCCCGGGACTCCGGAATAGACCCCGTTTAGGAGATATGGAACTTCAAAATACCAAATTAAAGTTGACCAAATAAACAAAATTGGCTTTATAGATATTGAAGTTTCTTTACATTAGAAATATTAGAATGCCTTGTATTTTTGACTTCATGTTTTTGAATCTCTAAGGGGGGCCGCTGCCCCCTTCTTGGCGACGCCCATGGGCAAAGTCCTCTTCTCATATAGAGAAGGCACGTACTTTGTCATCACGCTTGTTTAAGGCAGTTGTGCAGGCAGGCAAAGTGCGTTTTTCTGTTGATTATAAGTCCAGGTTTCCTCACGAGTAGTCACGAGCGATGTTTTCCTTCACCGAAGTCCATCAAGTCCATTTAAACGTAACATTATTTATGTTGCGAAGGTGAATGCTCGAATACATTTCAATCTTGCCGAAGCAGTAAAACGTATTTTGTTGCTCCACTGAAATAGCTTTTGTTAATTAGAAGTTACGGTATGCGAAATGTTGAGGAAAATGTACCTTAGGGGTGCTACACACTCGACCGGGTCGGCATGATTCGGGACATCCGGTCGGTCTTTCTTCCTAATCATAATCACTCTACCACTGCTGAGAATCGTGACTCCGTTTCAAATTGTCAACGGTTTTTCTCCATCCGTAACGATCAGTGTCCTGGTGGAGTGCGGCTTTGATCTCCAGTTATTCAAATATTTGATCCGACCAACGTTTTTGCCTTCGGCCTCTAGGTCTTTTGCCCCCCTATTTTTCTGTCACACGTGTCGTGTTGTTGGTACCTCTGCGTGCAATGAGGCCGAAGTATCTCACGACACGTTGCAGGCAGGTCGAAGACTGTCATTGTGCTGTCTCTAGTTTTAAGTAGTTGTTTAATGTTCGAGACATTTGTGGGGTGGACTGTCCATGGTATCCTTAATAAAGCCGGGCTTAAAAGAGCCGGGTAATAAAATTGAATGTATATGTAGATATGGGCTCGAGTTCGACTTAGCTCGAATTGTGCCGAATCTACTTAAACTTGATTCCGATTCAGTCATGAGTTTGTCGATCGGCAGGACCCGAATAAAAGCTGTAATTGCTTCGGGTCGACTTTGTGCAATCAATCAATCAAATTATTTATTTTCTTAATACAGGTGTAGTTTGTTGTTCAACAAATACTGCCGAGGCCAATGTGCCGACCCGAACAAAGTGTGTAGCACCCCTTACTCGTACACATACTGCAAGGTTTGAGGAATTTTGTACGTTTATGTTTGTTAAACTCTGCTACGTCTTAATCGATTCGCACCAGATTTTGTTGAAAGTATCGAAGGAAAAAACTGGTTCATTTTTGCATTTCAATTTGAATTAAGGCACCTGACCCACCGCTGATGAGGAAGCGATTAGACATCAACGACATTCTCGCTCAAGAAAAGTACAAAAGATTGTAGGTCCCGTGTAAGTAAAAGAGATACATTTAATAGTTGATCGCTGACTGTTAACACCGCCACCGGCGAGTATTCGTTAGTAATAGCGACAAGAGAGATCAAAGGAAGTACTCGCTCAGTGACGCTCGCTTGGCGGGCAGAACACTCGCTTAAAGAATCACGCTGACGCTTGGTACATACGCATATCAGCGAGTAATCGCTCGTCGCCGTCGCGCACTCGCTGCTGCTCGCCAACTCGTTTTTAGTTGCTAGCTCAACTCGCTTCTCGTTAATCGACGGGACGATAGAACAGGTGCATTAAGCAGCCAAAATTGAATCTTGTAAACTTCCAAGTGAATCATTCAATGTCGTTCATTTCTGCACCTTTCAATCAATTTCTTTGATCCAAGAAATATTGGCACAACAGACAATAAAGCTAACTTTGACTGCATCAATGAACTATTTGAAGAATTTGTTTATTTTCAATAAAAAGCTGTTTTTTTTGCGGAACGTTAACGTTATAAAGTCAGTCCCACACGAATTTCTCGGTCAGTTTCGTTTTAAAATATCGCGATGTAAAAGATGAAATAAAAAATACAATTTGAGTTCACACGAATGGTCTAGCATGGTACTACACTAACATTCTACCAAGGCGCACTCTGGGTCTGCGTGGTGGATTACGGTATAGGGAAACTTAATACTTATATCATCATCTGCCTACCCTTTTACCAACTATGTTGGGGTTGGCTTCCAGTCTAACCGGATGCAGCTGAATACCAGTATTTTACATGGAGCCACTGCCTATCTTACCTCCACAACCTAGTTACTGGGTAACACGATACTCCTTGGTAAGACTGGTTGTCAGATTTTCAAGCTTCTGACGACCGGTAATAACTGTCAAACATCTACAAATGACAGCCAGGACCAACGGGTTAACGTGATTTCCGAGGCACTGAGGGGTCTTGGTATGTAAACTTGGTCACCCATCCACGGACCAACCGCGGCAAGCGTAGCTTAACCTGATCGATCGACCCGTGCGGCTGTTATTGCCACAAGCATCTCCGGAAGAGTTAAAGCAAGTAAGTTAAGTTTTAACTTTTTTTTGGGCGGGCAAATATTAAATTACTTCTCCCGTTCTGGGCGGAGCGGAAGGGCGTGCCATACTTTTCCTGCCTAAAACCCACCCGTGTTCCTTCAGTTGCCTGTACGTTGCCAGGGGCCACGGTATCCCTTTCGGACTTTCCCGCGACCCTGGCAGAAAGAAACACAACCTTACAGACAAATCGAATTACCTATTATAGTCTTCTATAACAGTAATAATGTGGAGGAGAGTGCGGTATTTTGACGAAAAAGTTGATTGTCCATCTGGACGAGAATTTCCTAGGATTCTCCTGCATAATATTATTTTTACCCACTGCTACGTCACAGTCTATTATTTTGGATCGTACATTACTGTATGTAGGTACATTTCAGATGTTTCATAGCCCTGTTTGTAAATGTTTACGATCGTCACGATGGCATTGCTAATAGAATAACAAATAGTCCGCAGTAATGTGGAGTGGATTGCGCAGGCGTGGCAAATCGTTCCAGCTTTGGAGCGTGGCATTAAGTGATCCCATAGCTGATTAGATTAGTTTTGAGCTTTTGAGAGACAACTAGTGACAATTAGTTGATAAAACTGACGTCCGATTAACCTCATTTGTTGTCGCTCTATTCTACTTTAACACTTTCACGCCAGTAGCACACCTCCGCCACGAAACCGTAGCAGCGAAACCGCCGTAGTTCAATTCAACTGGCTCGCGTCATGTTCCGCTACGTGAAATTCGAGTAGCGGAACATGACGCGAGCCAGTTGAATTGAACTACTGCGGTTTCGCTGCGGAGGTGAACTACTGGGGTCATTGCGACAAATACGCCACGAAGGCTCGCGGTCACACACATGACCCAGCAAATACTCGCTGCGATTAGGCACTCGCTGCGAGAACTCGCTGTGTGACAGGCTATTCGCTTCAAATAGATTCATTCGCCACAAGTTGAATTCGCTGCGATTTGAATTGAGTAGGTATGTTAATTTTTGCTCTCGGTGAATGCACACTCAACGCGAGAATTCGCAGTGTGTGACAGGCTGACAGGGTACTCTCTGCGAGTAGCCATTCCGATTCCCCTCAGCGCGCCGCTCCAAGGGGCCTACTCCCTAAGCGAAATCGTTACGAGAGCTTCGCTCTCTGTCTAACTTGCGGTATGTCCGTAAGTGAGACGGAGAACGAAGCGCCCGATTTCGCTTAGGGAGTAGGCCCCCAGACTACACGCCCGTGCTACAGGTCTTTAATCTCCTGGTTCCTCTGCAGACAATACTTTTAAAAGGGTATGAGAAGCCCCAAACTGTTCTCTGCGTTCAATCTATTTACGAACCCATTTTCGCTAGTTGTGGGTTGTGAGCTTAATCAGCATTTGGTTTGCTGACTCTATACATGCCAAACGAAGACACTTTTAGACGTTTACGACGAATAGACAACATATTTTGTATTTGGGGCACCAAAAGACTGTCGAAATAATAGGCAGGCAGCTTATTGTCGCTTCGAGTACCTATTATTCGCAGCGAATACGCTGGCAGTGAGATTAATAGATAAATTTCTAATGTTCCTACCGAAAACAATATTTTAAGCAATTTTGTTTATATTTCCAGAAGTTTTGGGGTCCTCAAATAGACCCCCGTCTAGCTCAATACCTGACTAACTTCCTGTTTGGCTTCGGAGCGAACAAGAATCCATCCTGTGACTTCAACAGATTCGCAGAGTTGTACGTTTATAATGTAAGAGGTGAGTCTAATTTGTCTTAGAATTTATTTAGGCGTAAAATTATATCAGAAACTTCCCCATAAGTCTTTTTGGCGCTTTGTGGTCTTTGTGGCACAGAAACCTGTTAAAATCCTTCTTCTCTTTCAGGCACTTCTGATGAGCGGATGATGTTATTATACAACAGCCTCGGCATGGTATACAAAGATTCAGTAGAACTTCCCTACCAGCTGCTAAGAGAGGTATGTCAAGATTACCTGTAAACCGATCTCTCGTTGAATTCACGTCGTATTTTCTTTCTTTCTTTCCTTTCTTTCCTTTCTTTCCTTTCTTTCCTTTCTTTCCTTTCTTTCCTTTCTTTCCTTTCTTTCCTTTCTTTCCTTTCTTTCCTTTCTTTCCTTTCTTTCCTTTCTTTCCTTTCTTTCCTTTCTTTCCTTTCTTTCCTTTCTTTCCTTTCTTTCCTTTCTTTCCTTTCTTTCCTTTCTTTCATTTCTTTTCTTTCTTTCCTTTCTTTCCTTTCTTTTCTTTCTTTCCTTTCTTTCTTTCCTTTCTTTTCTTTCTTTCCTTTCTTTTCTTTCTTTCCTTTCTTTCTTTCCTTTCTTTCTTTCCTTTCTTTCTTTCTTTTATTTCCTTTCTTTTTTTCTTTTCTTTCCTTTCTTTACTTTCGAAAAAAAAAACGATGAGAGAAACTTAATGAACTTTACAACATAAGTTTAATTGAATTTAATAACTTAAACTTTAAAACACATTATATTTGTTTATAACATAACTTGTGATAACTTATCAATTAGTAATGACCGATATCACATTTTTAAAAGGCAATAAAATGTAAATAGTTTTATATTATGTGAAGTTAAAAATTAACGCGTTATTTTGTTGTATTTAAAGGTTATAAAAGTAGTAAAATAATTGTTCGCAATATTCCAATAGCACAGAGATTTTTATTTGGTTTTCTAATGAAATACAACAATTTCTACCATTCATTATTTTCGCAAATTCGTTCACTACTCCAACACTATCGTTTTTTTTTAAAATAATAAATACCATTTTACTATGGTAGCAGGTTTTGTCGACGGAAAAATAGACAAAACGACAGATAAAAAATCACAATCTGTCGTTTTGTCTACTCTTCCGTCGACCAAACCCGTGGAAAACCCGTTTCTACGGTTGTCATACTACGCGTGCTTCTACCTTCCACTTTTTTAGTTTTCAAAAATCATATTCCACAATTGTCCACAGTATTGCGAAAGTATAGCGTCAACATACATAAAAGTGCTAAAAGCCTCAGCATCCCAGCGCGCTAAGACCTGGATTGGCAAAGGGTTCAAAGGAAAAGCTTCCCACGTTCAGGCGCTCGGCGAAGCCCTAGCGGCCAGTGTGGCGGGCGACGCTGATGTCACTATCAACGCCTGCACTGCCTCTCAGCTTAATAAATGGTAAGTAGGACGAATATAGGCTCAGGGATGACCCCTTTACAGTCTTGTGTGTCCTAATAGACGTTGCAAAGGGGCGGTTTTTGAATCTGGTTTTTCTAAGAGGAGTTGAAGTGATTTTGGCGAGGTAAGAATTTATCTTTCGGTCAATTTTTCAAAGGTGGGAACTGGGACGGCCTTATGGACCCCTCCCTCCCCTCAAAAAGACAGAGATTAAGGCTGCCTGTCCACTGGAGCGGAGATGTGCCTATATTAACCAATAGAATCGCAACTCTGGAGCGGAGTTTAGATTCTATTAGTTAATATAGGCACATTTCCGCTCCTCTCCTCTCTGCTCCAGTGGACAGGCAGTCTAAGGAGGCTACGACATCTCTGGTATACAAAATGTCGGCGTTTACCCCTTGCCATCTGGTGAACTGTTAGCTTGTTTGCCACTAAATATCTATGAAACTACTCGCGCGCTAAGACAAAAAATAAAACAGTAACAACAGCACAGCAGCAACTGTTTTTTTATTTTTTTTGTTTAGATGTTGACGTCTGTAAAATGGACACAAAATTTTTTTTTTTTTTTTGTTAAACTGATTTTTTATGTTATACGACTACTCTACCTGCGGTTGATGACATGTCTGCGGAGTTTTGCCAGATAATTTAATTTATTGACCCTGTAACTGACAAATGGTGACTGGCGAAATGTTGGGGTACAGTGTGCCCTCCGTGAGATTGTTACGTTATGTTAAGACGCAGATACATGCCAGTGACTTTGAGTGGTTAGCTTGCGTGTTCTGTACTGAGCTCACGCGACGTCGTACGTCCAGCCAGTAATAGGACTCGCCCATAAAGGAGCGCTGTCCTAAATTAGACGCATTATTAATTTATTATACATAAAACAAAAGGTATATTAATAAAACACTTATACTAAAACATCAATAATTAAATTATCTTTAAATGAAAAAAGGTTTTAGAAAAATACGCTTGGTGGATTTTGCGGATTTCGATTTTTTTTTCTTAGTTTTTTATCCGCGTTAGACATAACTTTACAAATTAATTTCACTATGTAATATATCTAAAATAAACATACTTAATCTATAATATTCCTTTATCAAGTTATTAAGAAAATGCTCTAATTTGACATATATTTATTCCAAATCATTAACACTACTCGTTTAGACGTCATCTTCAGTATAAAATAGGTTATCGTCGCCTTAATTGGCGAAATATCTACGGGGAATACTTGTATAAAGTTATTGGTTTGTATTGCAGGCTCCAGTTCAACACACTCCTACAACAAATGTCTGAGGTGGTGTTCGTGAACCTGTATGGCACCAACTACAGGTCTGCCGACGAGAGTCCTGGGCCAGTAGCTCGCATCGAGCCGGCCCTGCTGCCCACGCCCCTTGGTAAACCTTAAAAATCATTCATCATTATACAGGATGTTTAAATAATTGCGTGCCATAGCTTCAGGGTGAGTTCAGTATCGAAAAAGGGAACCCGTAAAAAATAAAAATAAAATAGGTACTTACCTTTAAAAAAATCGAAAATTATCATAAGATGAACCTAATGTAGTACCTACTAATTAAATAGCGATCGTTTAGAATTGATTAGAAAATTGCTTAAGAGGGTTTTCGTCGTACGGCATTTCATAGAAACTTTCAAGCCCTTATTTTTCGAAATGACTAAACCGATTTTATTGAAACTTCATACGAATATGCAGGATACAAAGGTCTAAAAACGTAGCTAAGAACATTTTCGAAATGTCAAATTTAAAAGCAGATACACTATTTTTCGAAAATGTTCTGAACTAAGTTTTTAGACCTTTGTATCCTGCATAATATGCGTATGAAGTTTCATTAAAATCGGTTCAGTCATTTCGAAAAATAAGGGCTTGAAAGTTTGTATGAAATGCCGTGCGACGTAAACCCTCTTAAAATATGTTTTTATTTTGTAATGCAAATTCTTAATTTCCTAGAGTTAAGTACTTAACTACCTACTATAAGGCTGCCTGTCCACTGGAGCGGAGAGGAGAAAATAGGAGCGGAGATGTGCCAATATTAACCAATAGAATCTTGACTCAGGATCACTGATCCAAACTCAGGGGCGGAGTCAAGATTCTATTGGTTAATATTGGCACATCTCCGCTCCTCTTTTCTCTTCTCCGCTCCAGTGGACAGGCAGCCTAACGCCGAGTGAAGGATAGGTAACAAGCTACGTAAATATTACAAGTCCAAGTATTTCTTCTTCCTACTTTAGCGTTCTTATCTCCTTCAAAATTAAAACCTACAAATAAAAAAAGGAGATCTTGCAATAATTTTTTTATTGTATTTTTTTTTTCCTCGGTTCCTTTATCGATACTGAACCTACCCTGAAGCTATGGCACGCAATTACTTCACTCTGTATAAATCCAGGTTTTCTCGTAATGTATTCCGCAAAGGACATCATTCAAGTGTCGAACATTTTGTACCCAAAAACAAAAGTGCCGGCCAGAAAAAAAAAACATGGTTTTCTTATGGAAAATAACACCCTTAACATTTTTTACTACTACAATGAAAGTATACAATTAACCCTTCCGCTGCTATTTAAGTTTGAAAAAGAAAATATTAAAAATCTTATTTTGAGCATAACAATAATGTTTAAAACGAGAAACAACCTTCATCATCATCATTTCATCTTCATCATCATAATTTCAGCTGGAAGATTTCCACTGCTGGACATAGGCCTCCCCCAAATATCGCCACTTCGACTGGTTCTGTGATTCTCGCATCCAGCGGATTCCTGCGGTCTTCACTAAATCAATGGCTTGCTGAAGACCGTAAGAACCTCCACCTTAAACCTCCACGCTTCGTCTTCCGGTACGTGGTTGCCACTCCAGAACGTTTCGGCCCTATGCCCATTGGCTATCTTTTCTGCGAGCAATGTGGGCTGCCCAATGCCATATAAGTCTAGCAATTCTTCGGGTTATGTCGGTTGCGTTGGTTCTCCTATCGATCTCTTCATTTCTAATTCGATCACGTCGTCAATGAATCTCCAAGCATAGCCCTCTCCATTGCCCTTTGGGTGACTTTCAGCGTTCTAACGAAGCCCGTTGTAAGCGACCACGTTTCAGTTCCATAGGTCATCACTGGCAACATGTGAGAAGAGAAGATAAAGATTAGCTTCCCGAAAACTGTTCAGCCAAGGATTCGGATTCCACGGTTGACCTCGAAATTGGACCTACCTAACTGGACAGTTTGTCCTAGGTTAACGTAGTCGTCCATAACTTCGATTGTAAAGTCTCCGATCTTCATGAGGGCCATTTGACATGAACTTAGTTTTATCTATGTTCGTTTTAAGACTTTCTCTTTCGGAAGCTCTACTGAGGTCATCGAGCATTGTACTGGTCCTCCGATATAGTAGTCATGGCTGAGACTATCTAGCCATCATTACTACTATATCGTCGGCAAACCGAAGGTAAGTGACGTAGTTGCCATTGAAGTTGATTGCTACGCCTTTCCTGTCCAGAACCTTGAAAACCTCCAATCCAGCGGTGAACAGTTTGGGAGAGATAACGTCTCTCTGTCTCAGCTCATCTCGCTGCAGAAGGATAATTTTCGAGGTCACTGCAGCACCTTGGTTTACCGAAAGTGCACCTGGCACCGTTGAAGACACTATAGTACAGCCTAAGTCTCGATCGAATCGAAGGCTTTCTTGTAGTCCACAAACGCTATGCAGAGAGGCAGGTCATACTCTTCAACCTTCTGTATAGCCTGTCGCAGAGTATGTATGTGGTCTAAGGTGCTAAAGCCTTTACAGAATCCGGCTTATTCGGGAGGCTGGAAGTCGTCAAACCGGCGCGCGAGACGGTTCGTGATGACTCTTGAAAATAGCTTGTAGACATGGTTCAGAAGTGCGATGGACCAATAATTCTTAAGCAGGGCATTGTTGCCCTTTTCAAAGAAGAGTATCACCACACCTCTGCCCGCCTGTGGCGTTGTACCCTCGAGTCTGCCTGCTATTGTAAAAGAAAAACATTTCCCTCAATTTTTTTCTCGTAATTTTTTTAATACTTATCATACCTTACTATACGTAACGCTCAATTCTCATGTCTATTTCTGCAATGGGCAATAAATGCTTGCGTCTTTAAACGAATGTCCAAAATATTGTTGGCAAAACATAATTTTTGGTACCTATTTTCAAACTCAAATAGCAGCCAGGGGTTAATTGTAGACTTTCGTTGTAGTGACTTTAGAAAAAAGCATAATTTTTTTCTGGCCGGCACTTAAATGTTTGGGTACGAATTGAATGATGTCCTTTTCTGAGACCAAGAAAGGTCATAAATGATAATTTAAAGTCACGTCCATATGCGTTGAGCACTTTTTGGGTGAACAAAAACCATGAAACTCGCGTCATCGTCACCGAAGGCGCGTTGTGCACTTTTTTGGTTGACAGCGCACTCTGTTTTGTTTCTTTTGGATTTTTTTAAGTGGAGCTACAGCTTTCGTTCTTGTACTGCAAGCCACATAAATTCCTGATATTTTCGTTAGATGGCGTTACTTCGTTTTCACGTCTATCGGCAGTTCCCACAGACTGTTTTTTTTTTACATGTTGTATATCTATCTCGTTTTTTCTCAGGTCTAGAAGCGATGCCCGACTACCCCGCCTTCATCGACCTGTCGCACATAGTGTGGCTGAACAATCACATTCCCAAGGAACACCAGGGCAAGTGGAGGTTCCTGTTCTCGTCGCACATACATGGAGAGTCATTTTCTACAATGACGGGTATGTAGCATATAAAAAATGGGTTAGTGGCCCCAGTGGTGGCTCGCTACGTCACAAGTCAGTATAAAATATACCGGGAAGTGACGTTATAGAACTTTTGTTAGGATGTGTTATAGGTTCTATAGTAGATATAGATAAATAAATAGATTTAAAATCTCCATTTCAGGCCGCGTCATAGACCAGGGCCCCTCCCTGCTGATAGTCGAGGACAACTCGGGCTACATCTTCGGCGGCTATGCGTCCGTGTCCTGGTCCTTCGGGCCCAACTTTGTGGGGACTGAAGACGCGTTCCTCTTCACGTTAGCGCCCAAGATGCGCGTGTACCCATCATCTAACTTTAATAAGCACTTTCAGTATATTAATCATCATGCTAAGACTCTGCCGAATGGTTTGGTGAGTAAAAGTTTTTGATGTGAAACATCTTTTTTTTTTTTTGTTTTTTCTAACTGACATCTATCATTACAAGGTAGCCTTATGCGATAGTGTATTCGTGTAACTTGTGTTTTTATTGACAGCGCACTCTGTTTGATTTAATTGGATTTTTTTTTAATGGAGCTACAGCTTTCGTTCTTGTACTGACGGCAAGCCACATAAATTCCTGACATTTTCGTTAGACGGCGTTACGTTGTATCAAAAAGTTACTTAGTTTTCACTTCTATCGGCAGTCTCCAAAGACTGCTCGATATTTTTGTTTTATTTCCTTTTTACATTTATCATTACAGTGTAACCTATTGCGAGTTCTCTAAACTCTTATCTTAACTTTCACAAGCAATTCCTTGCTTAAAAGGTGATCTCCAATACAATGTATCAATAGGCCCTTTGTAATTGAAATAAACATTTTTTTTTTTAAACTTTGTCTTACTTGGGACCTTTAGAGGGTCGGACGAGGGGCCGAAGTCAACTTGCAGAGGCCCCTTAGACAATTTTAAATGTTAATGTCGGATAGGTAGGATACACCGTATCTAGATCGGTTCGGTGTATCCTGTCCGATTTGTTTTGTTAGTTGGATATTTTGGTTACTTAAGATTGCTGTTTTAGAACATAATTTATTTTTGTTGTGTAATAGTGTTTTTTTTTACCAATTCACAGAAATAAACATAATTTTCTAAAGTAATTTTTTTCAAACTAGGCTGAGAATCGGCACTTTTCGAACGTCAAAATTACATAAGACAGTCCCCCAAAACGCCCGCCCTTCACCACTTCCTAGTGCGTTAGCTTGAATTTATTATCATCATCATCATTTCCAGATAATGGGTGGCCAGTTAAACTTCTGTGGTATCTGGGTGGACGGCGACCCGTTCGGCGAGGGCTCGTCGGCCGAGTCCTGCAGCACCTTCCGCGGGTACAAGCGCCTCAGCAAGGACCCGACCTTCCACATCAGGAGCCTGGAAGTGTGGGGCGTCGGGGAGAAACCCGACAGTGACCGGGATGGGGTGAGTAGAGATCATTTTAGATAGCAGACCAGATAAATAAGAGCAGTGGTGACCCAGTGGTAACGGCCCCGACTTACGAGTTGTAGGTCGTAGGTTCGAACCCAAGCAGGCGCTTTACTTTGTGTAAATAATTTCATCACCACTGCTCTCAAAACGGTGAAGGAAAACATCGTGAGGAAACCGGCATGTCTTAGAACCAAAAAATTCGAAGACATGTGACGTCTACCAACCCGCACTGGGCCCGCGTGGTAGATTAAGGCCCACTCCCTCTCACAGAGAGGAGGCCTGTGTCCCAGCAGTGGGAACATTAATAGGCTGATGATGATGATGATGATGATCTGCCTGTCTAGCCTGTTTCCAACTATCTTGGGGTTGGCTTAAGAAGGTTTACGTCGTTCGGCATTTCATACAAACTTACAAGCCCTTATTTTTTTTAATGACTGAACCGATTTTAATGAAACTTCATACGTATATGCAAGATACAAAGGTCTAAAAACTTAGTTAAGAACATTTTCGAAATGTTTTATTTAAAAGCAGATAACTGGAAATCTCTGTTTCTATGGATAATTTAAAATCGGTCTAATTTGGCTGTAACACTATTTTTCGAAAATGTTCTTAACTAAGTTTTTAGACCTTTGTATTTTGCATATGCGTATGAAGTTTCGTTAAAATCGGTTCAGTCATTTCGAAAAATAAGGGCTTGAAAGTTTGTATGAAAAGCCGTACGACGTAAACCCTCTTAAGACGAAAGCGTCAGGGTAGCCGGCGAAATTCAAATTTTCTTACGTTTTTTGCATGTTGTATGTTGATCTAAATATGATTTGCGGCCGTATCAAATGTTTATTTATCGAATTATAATCATAAAAGTCATCAATACAACTCTCTAAGTTCATGTAATCCTATTGAATGACTATTTCATGAAATCATGACATTAGAGGATTATGCTAACTTGAGGAGTTGTATTGCTGATTCTAATGATTATAAATCTGTAAAGCCATATTTGTTACGGTCGCAAATCATATTTTAATGAAGATACAACCAGACACTGCAAATTGCAAAAATGTAAGAAAATTTTGATTTTGCGGGCTACCTTGGCGCATACCCCGGGCCAAGCCAGGCCTGAGTGTCTCCGGCCAGTTGTGGACCGAGGCCCGATCTGCGGCTAGTTGGCCTTTGCGACCAAGTTGCGCGCTTCCTATCGGTTTCTATAGTTTACCTGGTCGCTGCGACCACTGATCGTGGTCGTGGCCGACTAGTGCGTGAGATCCCTAAATTATATTAAAGTTACCGATTTCTTGGTATAACTGTACAAGGACCTCAAGGATCTCTAGGTGCGTGGCAAAATTGGAACTATAAATTGAGTATTAACAGCTTTACGGGTCGATGCATCAGGTTAAGCTATGCTTGCCGGGGTTGGTCAGTGGATGGGTGACCATCTATACATATCGAGACTCTTCCGTGCCTCGGAAAGCACGTTAAGCCGTTGGTCCTGGCTGTCATTCGTGGATCTTTGACAGTTAGTCGTTACGAGTCGTCAGAAGCTCGAAAGTCTGACACGGTCGGACGCCGGACGGTCTTACTCAATACTTTATTGCATTCCACATGTAGGTATTCTTAGGTGGTAAAACTTATAATAAGATCATAGTGTGGACCTTGACGGGCACAGCAAAATAAGGGGTATCGTATTACCCAGTTACCGGGTTGTGGAGGTCAGATAGGCAGTCGCTCCAAGTAAAATACTGCATTCAGCTGCATCCGGTTAGACTGGAAACCGACCCCAACATAGTTGGGAAAAGGTTAGGCAGATTGATTGATCTAGACGACAGATATTAAGGGGGCTGCGCCAAGGTAGCCCGACAAATATGGCTTTACAGATTTATAATCATTAGAATTAGTAATACAACTTCTTAAGTTAGCAAAAGTGTCAAATTTCATGATTTCATGAAATAGTCATTCAATACCTTAGAGAGTTGTGTGTATTGATGACTTTTATGATTATAATTCTATAAAATAATCATTTGATAAGACCGCGAATTTTATTTAGATTAACATACAACCTGATACTGACTGGAAATTGCAAAAAACGTAAGAAAATTTGAATTTCGCGGGCTACCTTGGTGCATCCCCCTTAATGATAAATCATGAAATCAGCCAGTCAGTATTATTGCCGAGCTGTCCATAATAATCTATTTATGCTCGTGACTGTACGTCTGCGTTAAATGTGAAATTGTCAAATGTACTATTTTTCACTGACGTTTGCCTGGCGGATAATTGTTGCTCGTGTGACATAGCTTTTATTCCTAACCCTTCCATTCTTTAACTGATTTCGGAGTCTCAGATAACTTACATTCATTGCTACTTACTGAACTAAATACCTTAGCATCATAAATTCTAAGTTGAATTTTGAGTGACCATTTGCAATAAAAATATCCTCACAAAAAATAATGTTACAACGGAATTTGAACTGTGTCTACTATGAAATTAAGTTTGGTTTACTTTGATAATTATCTAAGATTTGCCTGCCTCGTTGGTCTATTGGTCGCAAGCGCTACTGCCGTGCATGAGGTCCTGTAGTCCGGGAGGTACCGTTGCATTTTAGGTAGTGTTTTTACGCCGGTCCATTGCCACCTTTTTCAATTGATCTCGGCTCACTAATAATTGAACCAATCGTCAGCTGACGCACCCGCGGTGGGTGTGGGTGTGGGAGGGTCCCAAAGTGGTAAAAAAAAAAAAAAAAAAAAGTGATAGTACGCCGGCTGAAACTTTTTTCATAAATAGTTGACATCATACTGAGTTGAAAAAAAATGGTCAGCTGCATAGTGGAGGGTGGAATATGCATCAACTGCTCGCATGAACTTGTAAAAAAACAAGTAAAATCAAGTACGCCAGATGAAATTAACTAGGTGATTGTTTAAATAATTACATAATCAGCCTATTAACGTTCTCACTGCTGGGACACAGGCGTCCCAGCAGTGGGCTGTAATCTACCACGCGGGCCCAGTGTGGGTTGGTACGAGTAGATGTCACATGTCTTTGAATTTTTGTTTCTAAGACATGCCGGTTTCCTCACGATGTTTTCCTAACCGTTTTTCGAACCCACGACCTACAACTCGTAAGTCAGGGCCGTTACCACTGAGCCGCCACTGCTCAAGCCACTGCTTAAATAATTAAAAGTACGAAAACAACATTAATCAGCTGCATGGGTAGTGGTGGAAAGACCGTCGTCAGCTAACCCAGTAAATATAAAACAAATATTGGATGGAGCATTGCTACTTCGCTCTTTTCTTTTAAACACATGTATTTCGAGATAGATTCTGGAGCTGCGTAAGACCATAACACGACCTTCGGGCTAAGTAAGCCTGTCACCTCAAAATTCGAAAGGATCATTTGCATGTGCGTGTCTCTTTGTTAGCGTGCTTATCTATATTTATTATAGAATTATTAGATGATTTCAGAACTATCTATACTAGCTTGTATTAGTAGCTGCCCGCCCCGGCTTTGTACGGGTAGCACTAAGTACTAATCTACAGCGTACCTACATAACTACATATTTACCTACCCTACCCCACAAACACCTACATACTTACCTACCCTACTTACATACCTATCTTTCTTTCATACAATCCTTAACGAACACAACTAGAAAAAATTATTCAATTTTGTGCAGTCGTTCGGAAGTTTAAATGCGCTTATGTACATTCATTTTTATAGTCCGGGCCATTTTTCCAAATTTTCTCTTCATAAGAACCTTTCTCGTAATCGAAGAAAAATTTAAAAAAAAATTGCTATATTGGTCCAGCCCTTCTCGAGTTTTGCGCTTTGCACAACTCGAGAACACATTTAGCGATTCAATTTTATTTTAAAGATAGATTACTTCCCATCCCTAAACAATATTCAATGATTTTAACATAGCCCATAGTTTTTTAGTTTTAGAATAGTTGTATTCAATATAAATAGATAATTGAGTTAGTTCGTATGAAACAACAAAAACAAGACGTGCAAACCGTATCGACGGAGCAATCTTCCCACCATGTAAATATCCGAGCTACGCCAGTATTTACTGCGCACGTCGTACAATGGCGCACCTTTGGAGACATGCTCACCTTCAAGACCCTTCTCAATTATCTCCCACTGACTGGGGATGAGAAGCAAAGGAAGAGAAATATATCTTCAAATGGTTCGAGGGTGATCAAGTAGCCATCAAGTCTCCAGTATAACGGATAGCAGCGAATACATTGCCTGTATGGAATTTTTGTCGGTGACACTTTCTTAGAGCGTGTATATTTCTGGAGCCTAGTTTTAATGATTAACACGTTAATTTACAGATGATGGTGAAGAGGAACTCAAGAAATCGAAAATGATTTCTAACCATTAAGTTAAATGTACTATGTTTCTAACAAAGTAATATGATACTATTATATATAGCATAATGTGTTTTACTTAAAAACTAACAGACTTAAAATAATAATATGTATAAGTATATAAAAGAGGGGGAGGGAACAATCATAGGGCATCAAAAAATTCGTCCGCATCGCTGTCAACAGGAAAAGTGCCCAAAAGGCTGGCAGCATTGCCTTGTTGTATGCATCCTTTGGCCATTCTATATTTATATATAATAATATTATAAATGTGAAAGTTTGTATGTTTGTTACTCAATCATGCAAAAAGGGCTAAACTGATTGGAATGAAATTTGGTACACAGATAGTTCACAACCTGGATTAACGTATAGGATACTTTTATCCCGGCAGTACGTTCCCGTGGGCTAATTTCCGACATCCACGCGGGCGAAGCCGCGGGCAAAAGCTTGTGTGTGTGTTTGTGTTTTATAAACAAAATGTTTCGTACGATATTGTTTTACGCATGTTTTATACTTCCCGAGATTATCATTTAATTACCACTATTCCGATTAAATTTTGACAATATTATTATAGTTTTTTTGTTACGTTTTCGAAAAGTATCTGTCAGCTGGGTGCGGGCAGAGGAGTTCTATCAAGTAGAACCTGAAAGATACTGTGCATTGCTCGATTAATCTGTATCTTGACTGCGTTAGCTGACGGTCTTTCCACCGTTACCCATGCAGCTGATTGTTGTTTTCGTACTTTTAATTATTTAAGCAGTGGCAGTGGCTTGAGCAGTGGTGGCTCAGTGGTAACAGCCCTGACTTACGAGTTGTAGGTCGTGGGTTCGAAAAACGGTGATGTGACATCTACTCGTACCAACCCGCACTGGGCCCGCGTGGTAGATTACAGCCCACTGCTGGGACTCCTCTCTGTTCGAGGGCTAACGGAGAGGACGCCTGTGTCCCAGCAGTGGGAACATTAATAGGCTGATTATGTAATTATTTAAACAATCACCTAGTTAATTTCATCCGGCGTACTTGATTTTACTTGTTTTTTTACAAGTTCATGCGAGCAGTTGATGCATATTCCACCCTCCACTATGCAGCTGACCATTTTTTTTCAACTCAGTATGATGTCAACTATTTATGAAAAAAGTTTCAGCCGGCGTACTATCACTTTTTTTTTTTTTTTTTTTTACCACTTTCGGGCCCTCCCACGCCCACACCCACCGCTACTTGAGCAGCTGACCATCGGTAAACTTATTAGTCTTATAAGATCAACTATCTATGTCAACCTCAGCCGGCTTACTATGACTTTTGTATTTGCAACGGTACCTCCCGGACTACTGGGTTCGTGTATAGGTCGGGCAAAGTGTTATTGGGTTTTTCTATCATGAAATTGTAAGTAGCAGCCCGGAGTCAGGATTTTTGCCCGTTTGCTGGCATTAGGCTCACCCTCTATTACATGGGAATTAAACATACTGCCGAAATGTGGGTGTCCGCCTAACTCTTCAGGGATTACAGATATTTAGTTACTTTATAATATCTAAGATTCTGAATTCAAGTTAAGAGCGTTTAACTTAAAAGTTGGCAACGTCGCAAATTACTGTCACAAATTTATCTGTTTAGATTAATTTGACAATTTACTGTATGGAAATAAGAAATGTGGCTAACTAGCGAACTAGTATATTAATAATGAATTGTAATTATAACATTGAATTAGATGTTGCACCCGTTTTAGGTGTAAAAAAGGCATTTGGAAAGTTTCCAAATACTTTTTTTTACATCTAAAACGAAATATTCGGTGTTACGATATTAATTACTGAATTTCTTAATCAATATTCTAGTTCGCTAGTTAGCCATATTTCTTATTTTCATACAGTAATATTCCCAAATTAATAAAAACAACGAAATATTTGACATCTATTTGCGACGTGGTCCACTTTCAGAATAAACGTTCTTAAGTCATTCTAGACGCAGTTGGTATCCTATATCCTATCCTAACCCATCCTTTTCCTCTAGCTTGCTCAAGAATCCGGATCACGCAGCAGTAAAACAAGTGTTCTGGACTCGCATCTGCCTGATCGAAAATTTTTAGATTTATGCGGGAAACAGACGTCACAAAGTCTGGGCTTCAGAGAGGCGGGCCCCGAGCCTCCCCCCCCTTAACGTCAGAAAGTTAGAATGTGACGTCAGAAAGTAAGACTGTGACGTAAAAAGTTAGACTGTGTCGTCAGAAAAAGACTGTGTCTTCGGGAAATTAGACTGTTGTCAAAAAGTTAGACTGTGTCGTTAGAAAAGACTGTGTCTTCGGGAAGTTATACTGTGTCGTCAAAATGTTAGACTGTGTCGTCAGAAAGTTAGACCGTGAAGTAAGAAAATTATGGTTTGAAGTCTGAAGGCAAGATTCACCGATCACACTTTGAGTAGTGTTTACTACGTAAATTAATGATTCCATACGAATATTAACTTTATTCTTATCCAAATAATGTACATGTTCGTATAAGCGAGCGTAAGCAAGCGCTGCATACGAATATACACATTAATTAAAAAAAAAAAGGTTTTCGTATGCGACGCATTCTTTGCAAAGTAAAATCAAAGTGCGGACTCCTACCCTTAGACTTTGAAGTCTGAAAGTCAGACTAAGTCGTCTGAAAGTCAGACTAAGTCGTCTGAAAGTCAGACTAAGTCGTCTGAAAGTCAGACTAAGAAGTCTGAAAGTCAGACTATGAAGTCTTGTATACAATGAGGAGACTACAATACAACAATAAATGCAAATACTGGCACTACTAATGCATAAGAGTATTTTGGAACTAGCAAATAAATCCTAGCATTGAACATAGAAAAACTAGTTTTTCAAACAAATTAAATAGTAGTGTATGCTGATCCACCCTAAGCCTATACATTCCGTTTATCCAACTATGCCTACGGTGGCTTCTCGGACATACGTTTCCGAATCACCCTTGGGGTGGATTTTTAGGGGTGGATAAACGGAATAACCCGAGCCGAGCTTACCATCAGGTGAGATGCAGGCCAAGAGCTACCCCGTTGAGGGTAAAAAAAAAAAATGCCGGCTATGCATTTTACCGATCTTCTACTATCTACCTATATTAATTAAACTATTGAATATATTCGATTGAATTTCTATAAAATACAATATACGATGTATATTTAGTAACTTAATCCGCTTAACTGTACTTAAAGAGTTAGAGAACCCTGTAAGAAATCGACACGTGTTTCGCCTCTCAACGAGGCATCCTCAGGACGACGATTGACCTGTTGCGAACTCGGACACGAGCCGAACGCAAAGAGTAGTGGCAACACTTCGTGTCCGAGTTCGCAACAGGTCAATCGTCATCCTGAGGATGCCTCGTTGAGAGGCGAAACACGTGTCGATTTCTTACAGGGTTCTCTAAGACTCTTTAAGAATAGTTAAGCGGATTAAGTTACTAAATATACATCGTCTATTGTATTTTATAATGGATTTCCGCAAAGTCACGCCTGAGTCAATTAACTATCTTGAATTTCTATATGCAGATTAGGAACGTCATTAGAGACAAACCGTTTAATTTATTGTTGTACTATCGTCTCCACCTTGTATAAAATAAAAAAATTAGTCAAGAAAAGTCTGATGTTGGAATTATGCGTTAATATTGGATACCAATGTGGTCGTCTCCGAAAAATATACTGAAGTAAGAATGTGTTCATTTCTAACTTTACATAATCATTTCGTATCTAGTAGAAAATGTAGGTTATTTTAGAAAAAAAAAACTCCGTTTGAACTTAAATCCATTTGAAAAATCAGTAGTAAATTAGAATTAAAATATGTAGTCGCGTAGAAAGCTTTATAGAATTAGGTAATTGAAGTACGTATACGTTTTCACCTTCACACTTAAATGAATCCCTAAATAAAAGTACTCTGTTGGATTTTCAACGCTATGCTCAGCGTTGTGAGTTGAAAATCCAACAGTGCAGTTTTATTGAGGGATTCATTTGTGTGTCACTTAGTTGTCGGTGAAAACAAGCATTAGAGTTATACAACGTGTTGCTTTTGATAGCCGCGTTCAAGCGCTGGAATATTGACAGTGACAGTTCTTGAAAGTGGTTTTGAAGTGCTGACCGCGTTCAATTTCCTTAGTAAAACCCGCACTCAGCAGTTGACATTGTGTGGCTTCTGCTTTATATGTGAAATTCGCCCTGAGATTGGGTCAGAAGTCTCAACCAATGGAAGTGCATAAGTTTTATTTATAGACATTGTTGATTAACCTTTCAGAAACCCGTAAATCTGCGACAAAAGTCTATAGTATTAAAATCTTTTCCAGGATGAACGAGATGTAAGTGTGCTGGATGTGAACCCTGAAGCTAAAGCGATCCTGGACATGGCTGGCCGCACGAGACATAGCGAAGGCCTCCGTGAACCACCCCCTTTATAATGTAAATAGCTAGGCTTATTTATATCTTTCTATAACTAGCGCAACTTTATTTTTTTGTATAAAGTCTGAACCTTTACATAAAGTGGGATTTCAATAAAGTGGGTGTTGAATAAAGTGGGCGATGATTAAAGTGGGTCTTGAATAAAGTGGGTGTTGAATAAAGTGGGTGTTGATTAAAGTGGGTCTTGAATAAAGTTGGTATCGAATCAAATTCGTTGACACTTTATGCGAAAACATAACTAAGTAATTATTGTTCCTTTTTCTCTTACAAGTGGAACTTTTGTTCACTAAAATTACAATTAACATTTAGACTTTATACAAAAACAATGAAATACAGTACTCTCTCGGTAATCCAGCATCACAAAATCTCAGCCATCGACGGATTACTAAAAACATCGTATTATAGTGTATAGGAACAACAAATTGAACGAAACAAGTAAATGTTAAGCTGTTTATGTGTTTATATTTAAAAATTTAAATACATGAAAGAGACGGTAGACGGCGGATTATCGACCTGAACATTTAAAATGACGGCGGATTACAGAGTATGATAAGACTAGTCTCGACTCGCAAAAAAACGGCGGATTACAGAGTATGATCAGACCAGTCTCGACTGGCAAAAAAAACGGCGGATTACAGAGTATGATCAGACCAGTCTCGACTCGCAAAAAAACGGCGGATTACAGAGTATGATCAGACCAGTCTCGACTCGCAAAAAAACGGCGGATTATACAGGCTGTATCAGAAAGGTGTGGTCAAATTTAAGGGTGTGGTACAGACCATCAAACTGTACAACTTTCTCAATGGGACCGACATCGTCACCGCGAAAAAATTATCAACTGTCCCATACATCTGGGTCGAATATGTATTGAAGATTTGTATGATGGCGCTGGTCAAAAATTCGAAGACATGTGACATCTACCAACCCGCACTGGGCCCGCGTGGTGGGTTACGGCCTACTCACTCTCACAGAGAGGAGGCCTTTGTCCCAGCAGTGGGAACATTATAGGCTGATTATGATGGGACAGATGATAATTTTTTGGCTATTTCGAATTTTTTGGCGGATACAGGGGGGGGCATGGGGGCCATGGCCCCCCCACAAGGCCGAGCAATTCCATACTTTCGATTCAACTTTTCGATTCAATTCAGGTGGTGGTTCACTTTTACACAGCATATTCATAGGTAGATACAGAGCTGGGCAAAATACATGCTTTGCTTTAATTAAAATACAAATTACAAAATACTATCTCGCACTTATTTAAAATACAAATTACAAAATATTTTTAAGTCGTGTATTTGAAATATAAAATACAAAATACAGTATTTTGACTATTTTTATTTAAAATACAAAATACAAATTACAAAATACAGTCTGGTGTTAGGTTAGGTATATAAATAGAATAGAACTAATCCAGCCCAGCCTAAGGCAAAGGGAATATATTCTTACCATCATATTTTACAAAATGGCGACCGCTAAATATGTCACACACAGCATTCACAGGATTCACTCCATCGCCGAATGAAAATTACAATTGACAAGTGTAAAAGTGTAATTGACAATTTGACGTATGTACCTGCAGTACAGACTACAGTACAGTTTAAGTGCAGTGTTGCCAACTTTAAAGATATTACATATTTAGCGGTCGCCATTTTGCTTACGAAAGCTATCGAGCGCTATTTTCTGCAGATCGCACCCATTCATAAGATCGCTAAATGTATTTATGTTCAAATGTATTTTGGAGCCTAGTATTTGAAATACTAACTACAAAATACCTCAGCGTCAGGTATTTGAAATACTAATTACAAATTACATTTATAAGAAGTAATTGAATTACAAATACCAATTACGTATTTGTATTTCAATTACGTATTTCAATTACAAGTAATTCAAATACTGCCCAACCCTGGGTAGATATATCAGGAAACAGAAATATATCTTTTACAACAATCGAATTGCTACTTCTCAGCTAATATATGTGTACTTGTCAGTATGCACATACTTAAGATCACTAGCAAGCAACCCATCTCGTAACCACGTCCACTTGGGAATGGGACCATGAAATAAACATAATAAATCCTCAAAAATACAAATATAGGATTGCCAAAAGCAGCCCAAGGCGTTTTTTCTTTATTTTGTAAAACTTCAAGCTAATTTAAAACTTTATTTTTTGTTGACTTGTGGTTTTAACCGTAGCTCTGAACCTTGTCAGAATGAAACCCCCAAAATGAAATCCTGGATCCGCCCCTGTTCGATGTGGAATCCAGTGGAGAAATTTGTTCAATTTGATGGTCTGTATACCACACCCTTATATGCTAGCCACACACGTAACGATTTAGTTGCACAAATGAAGGCTTGCGCAAGTCTAACGCGACGTGTGCTCGAAGAAAATTGCGTAAATTTCTTCCAAAACACGTAACGATTTATTTTCGCAAGCTTAAATTTGCACAAGTAAATCGTTACATGTGTGGCTAGTATTAGATTTGCACAAGCTCAAATTTGTGCAAGTAAATCGTTACGTGTGTGGCTAGCATAAGACTTGCGCAAACCTAAATTTGTGCAAGTAAATCGTTACGTGTGTGACTAGCATAACGTGATGTGTGTTCGAAGAAAATTGCGCAATTTTCTTCCAACACACGTAATGATTTATTTGCGCAAGCCCAAATTTGCGCAAATAAATCGCAACGTGTGTGTCTAGCATTAAATTGTTGTAACTCGAGCGACGGATCAGCGAGAGAGTACTGTAATACAATCGAAATCTAAACGTTATACCAAATTAGATTTATGACAGTCATTATGTAAGATAGACTTACGAACAATGTATAACAAGAGTCGCACATTTATACCAATGTATTGAATGAAGCGAGTATTGTATTTATGTATTATAAACTTTTACCTTTTGAATAACTTTTGAACGAATCCTCTATGACCCTTTTTGACTTGGGTACAGATTTCTAAGAACAAAAAGTGTATCATCTAGATTCTAGTTATTTATTATAAAAATTATAAAGATTTAACCAAATAGTTATACAGGCTGTTGATTTAATTATTTGCATCCGTTACGCTTACTTTCTCTATGAAACCCTTATTCAATTTGAAAAAAATCTTGCATAATGAAATAAAACTTGCATAATGAAATGTTTTGTGAAAATAGAACAAAAGAATTCGAGTCTGTTGAGCCCCTAAGTGTAGCGGCCCATCTGCGGAACGTTCGGCGCGGAACGTTCCGTCGCGTCATGTGACGATTGCTCATGAACCGACGTAACGTTCGGCTGATGTGTCATAGGTAACTTGAAAAACATTAGGAGCATATTCAACCGAACCTTCCGCGCCGAACGTTCGGCAGGTGTGGCGCGACTTTAAAAGCCCCCCCTTTGCGTTCGGCGCTTGTCGTGGCAACACGTCGATGACTCTTTAAGAACAGTTAAGCGGATAAGGTTACTAAATATACGTCGTGTATTTTAGATTGTTAATTTCTATTGCCGCTTTATATAAAGTTAATAAACTCTTCGTGTGCGTATCCGACTCGCACTTGACCGGTTCTTTTTATACTTACGTAAATAAGATTTTTATTTCGTGGGTAGAATCACTCCTAATTAATGCAGATGACTAAATTGACAAGCCTGTATAATGTCTAAAAATCCCCCTATTTAATCCATTGGTTGTAAAAATTGAATCGACTTTTTAAATAGCATTTTTTCCTGATAATTACCTACTTTCAATTAAAAACAGTACAATTAATTTAAATGTGGCCTGTTTTACCTGCTCCGGTTAAGTTTCAATTAAAATTATCTCACAGATAATTTCATACAAATTCTGTTCGAATTTATCTGCTGGGTTACTGCTTTTTAGGAGACTGTGAGACAGGCAATTATTCTCTCGTCCTTTGTTTTAAAAACGTCCAATTTACAAAAAATATCTATGTGTGTCGCACAATTTTGTACTTTATTATAGCTTTTGTGTAAAGTCCATTATCTTATGATCTTATTGTCGATGTTAATTTGAGTAGTTATTATCTGTGACTTTGCTTATTTCTGCTTGTCTGTTGAGTGGTATGAATCTTTTATGGTTAAAGTCTGATAAGAATAAAATATATGATAATATAGTTAAACTATTGACAGAATCGCTAGTAGTTTATAAATTATTTTATTCTTACAAATGCATGGATGAAAGTAATATATTCTTGTTCTTAGCGTGTCGATGACAATCTAAATGAACTGGACCCAGTATTCAGTAATATATTTCCTTCTACATGACATGAAAAGTATGGGGAATTAACTGACATACATAAGTGGCGAGAGGCGCGGGCGTGACGACGGTGTGGCGCCGCCCGTTTCATATTTCATACAAAATGTATAGGAACGACGCGCGACGTGGCGCGGAACATACACAAGAGGCGAGGCGCGGGCGAGGTGACGGTGTGGCGCGGGCGATTTGTGTATGTTCCGCGCCACGTCGTTCGTATGAAATATTAAACGGGCGGCGCATCGCCCGTGCCACACCGTCACCCAGGCTGCGCCACTCGCTATTTGTGTATGTCCCGCGCCAAGCGACACTGTACGTCAATTTTCCGTGTTATAGTAACCATTTCATACAACAGCTGTCAAATATTGACAGTCGTGATATGAATATACCCCGACAATTTAAGGGGGATGCACTAAGGTAGCTCGCGAAATTTAAATTTTCTTACCTTACAAAATGACAGATTGTGATTGTTTATCTGTCATTATGTCTATTCTTCCATCGAGAAAACCCGTTTCTATTGTGGTCATTCTAAGCGTGCTGACGTAATTACAATAAAACTTCTATTGTGATTCTTTCAGTGATTAACAATGAATTCCCTGACTTTATTGTTAGTTATCTGTGCAGATTCATCAAAATCTGTTCAGTAGTTTAGCAATGAATTTGTCATAACGTGGAAACTTAACAGACTTTACCCATATACTAGTCGTTCACTTCGAGATGGCCGTTTCCTCCCTTCCCGCTTCCTCACACCGCGCCTCAAGTCAGACCCAGTATGGATAGCGAGTGTGCTATCGTCGTTTGTTTCGTGTGTTTGTTTGTGCGGTGTCGGCGGCATCGGGAAAGGTAACGGCCATCTCGAAAAGAACGGCTACTAATTATAATTATGATCTGTTATATAAATATTATTATAAATATAAAATATATATTATATAATCAGCAATAAGAAGTGCATTTATTAATAGTGAGGTGCCTTTGTATTTGTCTGTTTTATTGTAGCTTTTATTCGTTGTGAAGTCGGCCACAATTCGATACAACCTATTTTCTGCTAAACTTTATTTCCATTTCCAAGACATTATTTACATAATTTTAAAACAGTCTTAAATTAATATGTACAATTAGTATACAAAGAATGAGGAGAAAGAATCATGGGTCATCAAAAAATTCGCCCGCATCGCTGTCAACGTGAAAAGTGCCCAAAAGGGCATTCTGTTTTCAAATCAAACTTTTCTGCCAGTTCAGTTCCAATTTACTTGCTACTTTCATATTTTAGTTAATGCGCAACAGAATAAAAATATATAAATAATAATATAATAAATATAAATACAATGCGACTTTTTCAATTAATTTGTACTTTGTACGTTTTTCTTGGATACGTTGACATCGGTGAAGGAAAACACCATGAGGAAACCTGGACTTACAGTCTGAAATCACCAATCCATCTTGAGCGAGCGTGGTGATCAACGCTCGTGCCTTCTCTGTATGAGGAGAGGCCCTTGTCCAGCAGTGGGACAATAATAGCCTAGTATTATTATTATATTATTATAAATACAGTATTTATCATGAAAAAAGAACAATGTATGTTACTTCCTTTAAGCCACTTATTATTTAATTTGCATGTAATAAAAAAAAATGGATTAAATCCCTTTTGAAACTTTGTGGCCGACAAAAAAAAAACATTCTAAATATTTGTAGGCGTTAGTGTATTTGTACATTTGCTGTTGCGTAGCTTATTAAGATGTGAGAATGTGTCGAATATACAGGGTGTTGTTTTTAAACCAAACTGGAATGAACAGATTGTAAGGATAGACTTCGTTATTGCGTTGGCTAAAAGATAATTTATTTTTTAAGATAATTTACCAGGGCCTTATACCAAAAAACTGTACATTTACAATTTACGTGTTACGCATATTTCTGTGTTACGCAATTTTTTCTACAAAGTAGACTTGTAAAGTTTTGTGGTATAGGGCCCTGGTAGAAATGGATTGTTGATGTTGTATTCAAGCATGCTGAATAATAAATAACTAAGGTCCCCGTCAGGAGAAGCTTTAAAATTTGTAAACAAAGAACTTTTGTTAAGCTACGTAGCGAAATAAATAATCCCAAATTCAATCAACTCAAAGTAACATACGTGTAATACGAAACTAACGAGCAATTTCACTTGTTCTTGTTATATTATTTTAGCGATATTAATCGCTGTCGTCTAATGTTTTGTGGTACTGAAATTCAGACGCGTTCCTGTACCACAAAACATTAGACGACAGCGCTTTATATCGTTAATTGATTGAATTTGGGATTATTTGTTGTTGGTTGAATTGTCGCTACGTAACTTAGTAGAAGTTTTTTGTTTACAATGTTTATAACTTCTCCTGACGGGGAAATATTGAACATAAGAACAAATATTGGACATAAGAAATATTGAACATAAGAACAAGTTGACGATCATCATTTTCAGTTGCTGTGTTAAAAACAACATCCTGTATTTAAATGTAGTTAGTTTCAAATTGTCTCATTTTCATACTAGTCATCGCTGTGAGTTAATGCATTACCAACATAATATTAAATTAACATATTATTGACGACATGTATAGTGTTGCTATCAATAATTATTATTCTCTTAAATCGTAGATCAATTAAATTTTAATTTGTAATTTACATGCTTCATGCATCACTTAAGCCGGGTCCAGACGTGCGTAATGTAATTTAACGCAAATGCTTGTGGACGGCTCTACGAGAATTACATGCTTGGGCTGTCGCTCGCGCTGATCAATCGACCGTCGGTTTTTATCGCGAACCCAAAGGTTCATGCAGTCGAACACATACAGGATTTGCGTTGAGTTTGTATGCCAGCCATACTATTTGCATTATATTACACGATACATAAGGCTTAATCGTTCGGTTCCTATATTAAAATCTAATGGGTCCTATCTGTTCCTTTTATAAGACTCTGTTAGCCAATGTTTTTTGTGGATGCAACTATGTTACCAGTCAATGTGGTCATTAGGTATTACACTATCAAATCTATGATCATAGATCTATGATCAAAGGTATAATGAAAGGGAAATAGACATATTATATGTATATCCCTCTTAGGGGATATTACACTATCATAAATTACCCATAATATGCCTATTTTATTATAGTTCCATTATGTCTTTGATCATAGATCTATGATCATATTTGTTGATAGTGTGATATCCCCCTTATATCTTTAATGCGTAGATAGAATATTTTATAGATTTGCTGTCAGAGAGTGCCATTAGATGGCAATAGTCTGACAGTCACTTATAAACTATCTAATTTAATACTTTCCAAAGAAATCGTACCGTGACAGCCATTTGGTTGAGCCCCAGTTGTGGATCAGAGAAACGGTTGCAAACGAGAAGGAGATAGACAAAATATATTTCTGTCTCGTTTACTCTTACTACTGGATCTAATAAGTGTGTCCTTGTCTCTTTATTATTATTATTTAGTAACTATTGTAAATTGATATAGCCAGTCTACGCTTTATAGATAATAATATTATGACCATTTTTTTTTGTCTCTGTCTTTAAAACTATCACAATAGATGTTAAGATCTTTAATATTAATTTATTATCGGACATAAGTCCTATTATAAACAGAGAAATAAAAAAAATAAGCCTCGTATTGTCATGTATGGTTGTTCCATTAATTCAATCGAAATGTAATCGAAAACAAACCTTATAAAAGTGTCAACTACTAAAATTATTAGTGCCAAAATCACTGTGTATGTTATTTTGCATGTGCCAAGAATCATCGCCATATTAAATCATTTTGAGCTTCAAATGCGTCTTTCTTGGTTGTTCTGAACTTGGCATCAACGGTCAAGGTCGAATCTAAGTTTTCGCTCATGGGCGTTTCAAACGCACCAATTAACGAATTAAAGTTTTCTCAAGACCCTCGCTTGCTTTGACAATCACATACATCATGTTCTCAACTAAATCTGCAAAAATTACTAAGCAATTATACTTGCACAAGTACTTGCAGCGGAACATAAAAATATGACCAGCGTCGAACTTGCATAACAAACTTTAAATCACAATCAGATTTTGAAGGACACAAAAAATCTATTGCTTCATATCGACAGTGTCCATTGCCGTTGCCACGCAGTCTTTAGAGCAGCCAATATTTTTGACATCTACCTCTGTGTCTATACTTTAAGCAGCGGAATTGCTTAGCTTAAGTAGAAAACTTTCAAAGCTTAACCGTGTAATGAATGAAGAAAAAAACCTCTTTATTCTTGCATACAATTATAATTATGTTATGTGAATATTATTGTTGTCAGAAATGGGTCTGAACTACGTTTTAAGGTTCCTTATTGTGTCATCATCTTGCAAATAGGTTATTTTTCACAGTCGGAAAATAACCAAAAAATTGCTTATCTAACTACATACAGGGTGGCAGGGACATCGACGTTAAAACTGTTACCATGGGTTCAGTACATGATTCTGAAACGAAAAATTTCAACGCGTTAAAATTTTTCGTCGGTATTTAAAAAACCACCCTGTATATTGCATGCAGATGTGACGTTCTTAAGCTATACAAAGATCTTTTGGCACGATGGCCAAAATCGGAACTAACGCCGCAATCTTGTTTTTTCAATACATTTTACAAAACAATTGCACAAGTGTTTACCATCAGCGAAACCCCCCCCCCCCCCCCTGTCAACGTCATTCGAGCGCCAAATGATCCTTGTACCAGTGAACTACATAGAGCCTAGTTTAAACGATGGCACTGACTGGACTCTGTGACTCGGAATGTAGAAAAGATCGGCAGTGTTAGGCGGGTGAAGCTACTGGGCCGGAAAATAGACGGGTAGGTTAGTCAACCGGACTGACTTGAGGGCGCCAAGTCAGCCTGGACCGGGTTGAAACTAATGTTTACACGAGCCCAGTTGCAAGTCAGCGCTGGACTGACTTACTGTACTGTCACATTACCGGGCTCGTATAAAACTGCCTTAGAAACATGCACAAAAGAATGATATTGTGATATTAATTTGTATGTTTGTGTAAAGGTGGGTTTAGACCAAACGAACAAAGAACCAGAATAAAAGCAAGAGCATTTTAATATGGATAAACTAACAAAAGATTGCTCTATCCCTGTTTAAATAAAATTAATTTGGTAGAATGGGAATAAAATGTCCATTCGCTTGTTTCTTCTTGGTTTTAACCGACCTTAAGCGGACCACACACGTCACGATATACTTGCACAAGTGTACATTAACGTGTGTGGGATGAATTTGCACAAGTATCGAAGCCAGTTGGTGTCACGCAGTCATGCGCAAGTTTATCGTAACTACCATTGCCTACCATTAAGATATTTGTTACTTGCAGGCGCAGGTTTTGATAATTTTACAAGAAGTTATACTAACCAAGTATTACTGTCAACAATACTAAAGTCCAAAGCTTGCAAGTGAACACCTAATGTGCGCTTTTATAATATCTAACGAGACGATATTATCGCAGTCGTCCACGTCCATAAAATGTATGGAAATACTTGCACGTTATAACTTTATTGTGGACGGAAATTTAAGAGCGTCTTCATAATTTTTTCCATACATTTTACTTCTCTGTGTTATCGTGATGCCGTCGACGACCACGATAATATCGCCACGTTAGAAATTAAAAAAGCGCACAATCTGTGTATTTCTGCAAGAAATGCATTCTACAATTACCAAATTATTTCTGGGGGTCTAAACTCTAAAACGTAGTTTTAACTTCAAGCGCGAGCTTATTTATGTAATAATAACAATGTGAAACTAAGTTGTACAAATTGTATTTATTTAATTTATTACTGTAATAAAACATTTCAAAATACAAGTGACTCTTTTTATCAGCAAGTATACTTGCACAAGTTCTTGCAGGAAAACATTTGTGCAAGTGCACGTTCTTTCGCCTTTGTGGTAATCGATAGCTTGTATCATATAGCCTAGAGCAACTTGAAATGGTAAAGTTGTTATGGCCCAGCTAAACGCTCAATCTTAGTGTAGCGGTACACCTGCGGAATGTTCGGCGCTGAACGTTCCGTCGCGTCATGTGACGCTTGCTCATGAAGCGACGTAACGTTCGGCTGATGAACTTGGTAGGTGTGGCGCGACCCTTACTTGCACAAATAACAATTCTCCTTTCACCAAGTAAACTATTTGTTAAGCTGCGTTTACGCTATGCGAGTTAAGCACGAGCCGGGCACTGAGGAGCACGAATTAGCGTAGTAAGGCGTGCTCTTTCGAGGCTCCTAAGTACGGCTACGGTACGAGAATATTCACGCTCGGCACATGCTCGGTTCGCTGAGCCTAGACGTGGCTTTAGGCAACACACTGTATGCGCATGCAAGTAACTACATGCAGCCGGGCCTTAGGGTCGCGCCACACCTGCCGAACGTTCCGCGGCGGAACGTTCAGTCGCGTCATGTTTGCTTGCATTTCTACGGACGTGTAGCTGCTAGCTGCAATACATCAACACATCCGTCCGCCGGCACAGCAACATAACGTTCGGCTGATGTGTCATAGGTAACTTGACAAACATTAGGAGCGTATTCAACCGAACGTTCCGCGGCGGAACGTTCGGTTGATGTGGGCAGATGTGGCGCGAGTCGTGTTTGTCAAATCATTTTTCGCCGAAGTGTATACAGAAATGCGTTGCATTCGTTCAAACTGAGAGAAAATTCAACAAAGAGCTTTTCATTGTGTAGGTACCAAATGAAAGTTACTTTTATTATTTTACATTACACTTATGTAGCATAAATAAACACTTATATAACCAACTTGTATTTAACACAATTAACTATTTACACTATATACAATGACTAACTAACTATACAAATACCTAAATAAACAACAAAACCAACGGACACTTAGGCATTGTGTACCTACCTAGATTAAAATGAGGGGATACATAAACGAGATATGAAATAAAACAACAAAATGAAAACAATCACTTCCACTATTTTTATTCTAATCGCGTAATCTTAACCTATATCTCTTCCGTCCTCCGTTTCCCTATCGACAGGTCTATGGGACCTTCGCAGCATTCACTGGTGGTGTCCACAGCTACCTTGGAGTCAGGATTATGTCTTATGATACCATACATTGGCACGGGCGCCGTTACTTCAGTTTTTGCTACAGTTTTTATGCTATTGCTGCATTTTGAGGCATTTCGTGTGTGCATTCTGGGGACAAAATGGCGAAAATTGAGTATGTAGAACAGATAATTTCAATAATTTATTTTGGTTTTTAGTTCCTTAATGTCTGCAGGATAGGCATTGGTTAAATCTTATCAACTAAGACCCTATTTCACCAAACACAAAAATTTGCTAACAGGTCATTAAACTCAGGTTACTGCTTTGATTGGCTCACTGACATGACAACAGCCAATCACAGCAGTTGACATGTGTGTTAACAGTCTGTTATATCTAACAGAGTATGGTGAAATTGAGTCTTAGACCACAAATCTGAATGAAACTTTTTGTGTAAATGGGTATGTGACGGCACACAAATCCTGCATCGCCGCAAGCACAGTTTACCGCACTACCACCAATTATACAGATGTCGGAGAGGTCATTTACAACCAAATGACCCCTTTTGATTCGTACGCAAATGTAAAAAAAAATCGAGTCATTTGACATTTTATACTTTTATTTCATACATTTTCAAATGTCAAATTACTCTAAAATGGTTGATATTGGCATACTCATGCCTCATTTGGGTAGCAAATGACCTCCTCTACATACCCCGACACATAATCAATAACCGTCGTAACGTAACAATGACATCAATCGTCGGGCAGTTGCCCGCCGGACACGACACCCGTCTCGTCGGAGGATCCTCCCTTTTCTATAGAGGATGAGTGAACTTTTTTCCTGCTGTTCCTCATACTTCTAAACTGGTGACCCCAACGTGATCATCATGCCTCTAAAGGTAGGTAGGTAGGTACACTGCTTTATGCAAAACTGTTGTTCGCGACTTCTGCAATCCAGCTATCTAATTACGCAACACATTTTCGTAAACGATTCCGACTAATCTGTTTCATTTGACAGTTCAACAATATTCATTGCGTTATTTACGTTATCGAGCAGATTTTTTTACGAACTTATGAAGCAATGGATTAGCAATCTGTTTCAAAACGATTCAAATTCCGATTCATCGTGTATTACGTAATTAGGGTACGGATGAAGAGAAGCCTATGTCCTTCTCATGTGTTTCTATCTAGCTGCCCCCCCAGTATCGAAACCGGTGTAGATTGTTATAGCTTGTTGAATATACATATTCGTTCGATGTACCTACCTCCGCCATATAGGAAGAAATGACATTTCGGATTCATCCGGCTATGAGTTTAGAAACACATACGTGTTGTGAATCAATATCTTAACACAATAAAATAAACATAAAGAATTGTGTTAAGTGCCATCCACGAAAATGCAGCCCACTCCGCTCCGCTCCGTACTAAAGTACAGCTTATAGTACAGTACCTAATCGCGGAGTAGGGAGCGTTATGTGGAGGACATTATGTAAACTCATACTTCGAGTACGGCTCCAACTCTCGACTACACAAAATGCGGTCGATGACTCCAAATAAATAGTACATTACTGTCGCGGCCAGCAATGAGGGCATTGATAGACGATCGCGAAAATGTGGGTCGAGGCGAAGCCGAGGCACACATACGTGAGTCCATCACTACTACTAGCTGTAGCTGTTGGTTTTCCTATCAATAAATAAATAATGTTCGAATTTCCAAGCATGTTTGAGAAAATGAATATTTTATTATTTTAAGATATCGATAACCTAACCTACCCATCACGTCTGCGTAGTTTCGCTATGTAATTTAATCTGACCCTGTACTGTTGTTATAACCAGGGGCATAGAGGGGCAGTTCTCTGCAGCAGCTTGTAGAAGTAAAGCGTAGGAGCTTGTACTGGCGGCATACGTCATCTCTAACTAATCTGCTCTCGCAATTTATCTGCCAAACATGTAAACAAACACGAGTTTTCCACTTAGATAAACATCAACTTTATGCAAGTGTAAATAAAGTTGATTTTAGATCGACTAGTACTATTGAAAAAGTCATAAAAAATATGAAGTTGTAGCGCAAACTGAACCTTATGTGTAGGCATTACAGTTGTTTTTCCTAAAACTCGTATTTGTTTACATGTTTGGCAAATGAATTGCGAACGCAGATTAGACGCCTTGTCGCACGAGGAGCAGCGTCATTGCCAGCTGTGGAGGCCACAAGTTTCCGTACCTATAGTTAGGACATTCCATACTCGATACGCCTCGTAATACTCAAGGCAGTAGAGGGGAGGTCCTATTCTCTCCAGCAGCTGGAATAAACGTAGGAACTTACTTGTACTTGCGGCAAGCGTCGTCCCTATGTCGCTCTAGGTATCGTCGCTGACTGAACGCCTTGTCACACGTGGAGCAGCGCCATTGCCAGGTGTGATGGCCGCGCGTGCGCTGGTGAGCGCGGAGGTTAGAACTGGAAATGACATTACGTAGTACACTGTCATCTTCGGAAAAGCAAAAAGTTTGGTTTTAATTCGGCACAATATAAGTAAACATAAAGCTTTGTGCAGACCAGCGCAACTTGTCGCGCGACGCGACACCGGACACCGGTTATTGTTATACCGTGAAGTTTTCATAGAAATTGTATTGTTCGTGTCGCGTCGCTCGACAAGTCGCGCTGGTCTGCAAAAGCCTTAAAGCTAAGCGCACATTACACCCGCGTCGAGCCGCAGCGCAACGTATTTCAATACAAAAAATGCGGTGCGGACCGCCATTTCAGTGGTGTGCGATGGTTCATACAAAATGTACGAAAACAATGCGTGACACAGACAGATTAAAAGCTATTTTAATTTATAATATTTATGTATATAGGTAAGGAAGAATGAATAGGGAGGGGGGGGGATACGGGGCTTGTGGCTAAGTAATAACAGTCGCTCGGGTCTTGGTATATAAGTATGCTCACCCATCCACGGTCCCATGGGACCTGGGGGATGGGTGACCATACTTACATACCAAGACCGCTCCGTGACTATATAAGACAGCCATTGGTCTCTGCTGTGATTCGTGGATCTTTGACAGTCGTTACTGGTCGTCAGAAGTCCGAAAGTCTGACTACAAGTCTTATCAATGGGTATCTTAATACCCAGTAACTGGATTGTAGAGGTCAGATAGGCAGTCGCTCCAAGTAAAATACTGCATCCGGTTAGACTGGAAGCCGACCCCAACATACTTAGTTGGGAAAAGGCTAGGCAGGTGATGAATGGAAGAATGAATACAAGAAAATGTAGGTACTCACCGATCAGCAAAGGTCCTGCCACAAAGCTGATGAGGACATGGAAAGGGTCTCTCCCCTGTGTGAAGCCGTAGATGTCCCTTCAGCACCCATGGCCGGTCGAAGCCTTTGCCGCAGTACGAGCAGTTGTGAGTGTCGCGCGCGCAACGACGGGGCTCTGACCACTCGCGGGGCTCTGGAGGTTCTGTAGGCATTCATGTTATATCACTAAAACCAATGGTATTATAAGTAAAAAGACGTACTATAGGTTATACCCGCTCCGCAAGTGACTCGTCAAAATTTGGCTAATTAGCCACATTTTCTTCGTCTTGTCTCTTTTTCGCTCCCGATAATTAAGTCATGCCATCCTACTTCCACGTGTCATCTAATAGTGTGACATTGTGCCGTTTTTGAAGATGGAATGTTGAGTAGATAACCTATCTACGACTTTTTACATAGAATATCATTGACTAAAACAACATAAAGGTCATTCCGATCCCCGCGTTCGGAATCATAAATTTATTGCCACGATATTGCTGCCCGCTCGGAATGTAATCTTTAGACCTCCGATATTGTTTATCATAAACATAAGTTTTACAAGTGGAAGGAAGGAGCTTTTCTGTTTTGTCGTATCTTTGACAAATCCTACATTATACAATTGATGAGAAACGCTTGACACTACCAGCTCTTCTCAAATTCATATTTATCTTAACTAATATTACAAATGCGAAAGCGGCTGGACGAATTTGGATGAAATTTGGCACAGGGGTAGTCTATGACCTGAAGAAGGGCATAGGCTGCTTTTCATCCTGGATCGCATGACAAAGAAGCAGGCAACAGCTAGTAACTGATAAATAAAAATTAATACTGTAATTGTTGCGCGACTGCTAGTCCCTCCCGCCTGATGTATGATGTATGTGAGCGGTGACACGGGGAAGGGCGCCCTTGACAAAATTATCAGACTGAGTTAGCTTGTCTTTTGCTACCTCCCCTGTGTCATCGCTCACAAGCCTCAGGCGGTGACTAGGAGTCGCGCGCGGACTACGCAGCAACGGTCTGGTTTGATTGATTATTAAACGGGAATATGAATAAAACGGAAAATAAGTCGGGATAGGGAAGTCAGCTGTGCTGCTGGGGAGTTTGTTGCGCCACTTCTTCATCCCAGCGAACGCACTAGGAAATGGTGCAGGGTGGGCGTTTTGGGGGACTGTATTATGTAATTTTGACGTTCGAAAAGTGCTGATTGTCAGCCTAGTTTGATTAAATGACTTTTGAATTTTGAATTTCGACGCTAAGACGGCTATATCTATGCAAGCCAGTAAGATTATAGCAAAGTTATATAGCTCTTGACATCTCCGTAGGCGCTTGTTGTGAACTTGGAGAAAAAGGCATGAATAATTCTTGAACCGACACAAATACCTCCAGATATTTTATTCTATAGATTTTCATACATGATTTATGTGTCACAAGGAAGGATACATTTTATTCTAGAGTTCTGTTTTCCGTTTATTTATTTAGATTTACTTCTAGCTGTCCATTGGTGCGACCGGGTCAAATAACTTTCCTTTATAGAATCCCACGGGAACTTACGAGGATAAAACTTTTCTATATTCATTTTACTGACAAAAGAAAATTGTATTCAACTTTTCATAAAGGTCAGTTGAAAACAAGACAACCAGACTGTGAAAGTGGAGCATATATTTTACTTGGTTTTTAAAATTCAATGATTGAACTCGGCCTATCGCCATTCGCCGATTCTGTGTGCACAGCGAGGGGCTTGTATTTATTTTGGAGCCCTAATGAAAGATAAATGAGAAACCAATTACAACATGCATCCGTACACGAAAAGCTCTATCGGATTGTGCTCGTAATCCACCAAGCGGGCCCAGTGCGGGTTGGCAATATGTCAAGGTGCCATGCCACCAGTGTGCGACACAGTGCAGCATTGGTCTGTGACGCACACTCTACAGCACAAATGTTTCTCTTGGTGGACTCACGCGCTTTCCGTTGGAAAGTACGCGCAGAAATGTGAACTTTTTGTTCGCGTACTCACTCGCAACAGCGCACATGCATGAGTTAAGTGTGGTAGCCCTACTACAATTAGCTTTGTCAGCTGCAGTGCAGTTTCTTCCAAATCTAGTGAGTAAGTACATAAGTAGAATGACATTGTCGTCACGCCACAATTGTCAAATTAGTATAATTTTGCTATAAGTTTAAGTACCTACTAAACTTTCCGATCCGATTGCCGTTAACTTAACTGGCGCATCCGGTAGGATCTCTGTGGTCACTCAGTATATTATAAAACTGTACAAGCTGCTGTGACATTTGTTCCAACAGTTTAACAGAGATCTACGAACAAACAAATCTGTTGAGCAACTTCATCGAGAAGCTGCACTGCTGACAAAGCTAATTGTAGTAGGGCTACCACACTTGAATCACCGCGAGTTTACGCAGTTTTGGTTTTCGCCGCTGGAGCGAAAACATTTATTTGTTCGCGTACATTAGGTGGCGGATTTTCATGTCAATTACAGATTGCCTTGCAATTATAGATCAAACAAATGATAAAATTTTTGAATTTACACAAGCTGTCGAAACGTATCCTGCTGTCGAAACTATTCTTGTCACCCAGACTAATAATAATCATCAATCATGCCACTCAAGAGTTGAGTATCTACTACTATCAATTTTGACTCCACTGAGGTATTGAGGAAATGGAAAATAATTTTGGCAGATTATTATTACCGCAGAGAGAAGAAAAAGATAACTGACTTAAAATCATCGGTTCGGGGATATCATATTGACGCGTGCGACGACTGCGTACGTTAACGACCGAAATTAAAGCAGAGTACTCCCGCGGATAACATGTTCGTATACAAATATGCTACACATTTACAAAAGTGACACGCACATTTTTGCCGGTGTAGACAGACAAACGACATCCACAGCTCAACTACACGCACTGCTGGGATGTTGCACAAAATGTTTGTCAACAAATGTGCTGAAATCTATTTTGGTGGAATGACACCTTCACGTCTTCGAATTTTTGGTTCTAGGACGTGCCGGTTTCCTCACGATGTTTTCCTTTACCGTTTTGAGAGCAGTTGTGATGAAATAATTTACACAAAGTAAATCACCTGCCTGGGTTCGAACCTACGACCTCACTAATTACCAGTCACCCTATATATTTGTGTTGTGTTGTTTTTGTTTGGCTACAATGCAATACAACAAATTATGTGTCTCCTCTCAGCTTTGCTAACGTATGCATCAGACCTTAGTCGGTATCACTCACCATTCTCCTTGGCCTCTTCATCCTTGTCAAGACCATCGATGCTTTCCTTGTCTAAAGACTCCGTGCACGCGAGCAGTTCCCTGTCCAGCCTCTCATCAGCACTGGCTTTCACCAGGCTCTTGAGTTTCTCAGCTATCTTGTCGATTTCTGAACCCCCTGGCGACAGGGATACTGTAAGTGGTTAGTAATGAATAATATCGAAAAATGTGGGAAAATTCACAGATAGAAAAATATAAAAATGCTAGAAAATCATAACTGTCAATTTATGACAGTTTACTGTTTCATATTTAGCAATGTTTTCAGCCAACTTTTATAATAAGTTTTACCAATATTACTATAAAACCTTTTTATTGTTGTTCAAAAGTTTAATTGAAGAAAGTTGGGATAAGTAAGTTTTTTAGCAAAAGTACCTATACCAGGCTTGTTTTCTTCTACTTAGGCACTTAAGTACAGCATTTATAAAAAACAATCAGCAATTATAATTATTTTGATAAATATTGCTCAGCGATGTGCCTTCTTTTTTGGCCCTCCTCAAAATAAACAACACAGCAAATATTACCCTGCCTTAGCTGTGGAGTTTGTTGCGCCAGTTCTTCTTCCCAGCTAAAGTATACCATTCCGCAGGCGACCGCAGGCGGCAACTGCAGGCGACGTGTCGCCGCTACACCACTGGATTCTATGAATTTCTATGAAATACCTTCCGTAGCTGGCGACACGTCGTTGGCAGCTGCTGGCAAGTGACAGGCGACACGTGCAGCCCGGGGGCAAAGTCTTCTAATTTACAAACGTCACAATGGAGAGACCATTGTGACGTTTGTAAATTAGTAGACTTGGCCCTCAGACTCAGTAGTGCCGCCAACGCTCGAGCGATAACACATTTTTTTTTTCTATCTACCGATTGGAATACGGGCTGCTGCCGCCTGCGGTCGCCTTCGAAATCATGACTGCGGCGACATGACGCTGCGGCGACATGACGCTGCGACGTGTTGCCTGCAGTTATCGCCTGCGGTCAGGTACGGAATGGTACCTTTAATGCTCTAGGAACTGGTGAAGGGCGGGTGTTTTTGGGGACTTTCGAAAACTGCTGAGTCTCAGCCTAATTTGAATACCTAAATAACGTTTGATTTTGATAATATATTTCCTGATCAAGTAAAAAGCTAGAACAAACCTTTATTACAGAATTTCAACGGCTCCCTGCTTTTGATTTCTTCAATAATTGGCGCCAACGGTTCCTTCCTCGGCTTCCGCTTCCTGTTGACTTCCTGTATCAGTTCGGAAATGGATTGCGTTTCGTTGTCGCAGCCGTTGCGTTTCCTTCGATGTGTTTTGTCGTACGTTTTGCGTTCTGTTTTTGCTTCGGAAGATCTTAGGTTATAAGTTTTTTCCGTATCCTTTTTTATTAAAATCTTATGTTTAGGTACGGTTATTTCAGGGGATTTTACAGCTTTTTCGCTTTCTGAAGCGTATTCGTACGGTTCTGTTTCTTGAAAATTTTGTAAGAATTGACTTTTCTTAAGTAATTGAAGATAGAATCGCGTAGAAATGGGCACTTTGTCGTGGTATACTGTCTCGTTGGTTTTCAAAAGGTTTTTTTGCCGCTTAATGTTTGGTTTGGGTATTCGCGTCGATTTCATTTCATCTGAAAACGGTTACTTAAGTAGGTAGGTAGGTAGTAAGTACTAAACGGGAAATTAAGTAGCTATAAAATGTTGGTACTTACTTAAATAAAGATAGAATTGAGCAAATAAAAAAATACTTAAGTACTGAAATATGTAATTCGGGGCACTAAGAAGCACTAGGAAGTGGTGAAGGGCGGGCGTTTTTGGGGGACTGTCTTATGTAATTTTGACGTTCGAAAAGTGCGGATTCTCAGCCTAGTTTGAATAAACTCTATGACTTTTGAATTTGATTTTTTTTAAATTTTGAATTTGGGGTGTCAGTGTATCAGGTCTAGATTTCGTAGAGCTGAAAATTTCTATGAAGATTAAAAAAAGGCTTTTAAACTCACAAAAGTTCTAAACTATATTGATCTAACAAATAAAATACCTACTGAAATATATAAATGTACCTATTTGGGGTTTCCCATATCTAGGTTTCATAGAGCTAAAAAAATATCTCATAAAAATGGTTTTAAATTCACATAGGTTACTAATAATATTCTGCAGTGGGTCGTAATTTTCATGGGCTGTATTTATTACCTACTATAGGGGAAAAAACAGAGGGTAAAACCAACCACACCCGGTTGCTGACTGGTCAGACTCTGACAATTGCTACTAGTTTATTACGAGATAGGCTGCTCACAGTCATCTATGAAGAGAACTGACTTGCTTCACCGCCTTCCTTTACGCATAATCAGACTGCTGTGTCCCAAGTGTTCAAAATGTTCTATTATGCTACGCGTATGCTGGGACGCAGGTGACGCAGGTCCACGCAGCGCAGGACAGAGCAAATTTTGTAATGCATGAACGTAGTGACAGCTGCGTACGCTGCGGCGCAAGCATTTGCGACGCAGACGTGTGTGTACAGCTCTGCGTCTCGTTGTAGAGCCGGCACAGATTTCTGCGCGACGCGTGCAGGTCGTCACTTGTTTTTTACCACTGATTCATTATTTTGTTTCAATGACAGATTGCTTGTACTAGCTAGGACGCGAATGTGTCTGTGTAGCTGCGTCGCAGCATGCGCTTGCGGCCTATGTCTGCGTCGCCTGCCCTACCCTGTAAAATCTGTACTGTGCTGTGCTGCGCCACCTACTGCGTCTCAGCATACGCTTAACCAACGCTTAACCTTACTGTTTATCTGTTTCATTCTGTCTAACATTACGTTTTTCGCACCGGTCCTCATATACTTAGCGCAAAACAATAACGAATTTTGCGAAATAATATTTTAAACTGTATCAAACAGCTGTTTGTGCTCGAGAGAGCAGTCAAGTGATTGGTTTAAAGATAAAACCTACAGGAGCCTGCAAAAAGATTCCATAGTATAATCAGTCTAGTAACATTTCCACTGCAAGGACCTTCTATCTTATATCTATGGCAGGGACACAGGCCTCCTCTCTGTGAGAGGGAGTGGAGACTCAAACCACCACGCGGTGCCAGTGCGGGTTGATACTTGGTAGATGTCACGTCTTCGCATTTTTCGTTCTAAGACATGATAAGCTTTAATTTAAAATACAAATAGTTATTTAATTTAATTTCAATTGAATTTTTTGTGATTTAAAAAAATATATAAAATACCTAATTTCATTTAAAATAAAATATATTTTTTATACTTACTATTTATAAAAAAAATTACATGGTATATTCCTTACGTCGGTCAGTTACTCAGCAAGTTGAAGCTAGTAGTGCGACTTCTGTACGTGGGGTCCCAGGTTCGATTCTCAAGTCGAGCAAAGTGTTATTACAACCTCTGTTACTTAATTCAAACCTTTATAGGTGGCGACTAGGGAATGCAATCCCGCAAGATAATTTCAATCCCGGTATTTATACGGGACTGACCTTACTTAATCCCGCGCGATCCCGCAGGGTAGACGTAGACTTCTCAAATGAATCATAATAAAATCAATTTAAACAAGCTTTTTAGTACATACTTATTAAATATTTTTTCTTTCTAAATATTTTTTGACATTATAAGACAGACAGTAACATAAAAATCTCAAGAAAACACAAGAAAATAAAATATTATTTTGAAAATAACTGCGCAAAAATATAAGTATTCATTGTTTCGTCAGCTAAACGGCTCCTAGCCTTACATACTAGGTAGCCAGCAGCAGCTGCTGGTAGCTAGTAGAAACAATCGGCATTATGAATTAAAGCTAAATTAAACGTGCCTTTTAATAAACCTAACTCGAAATAATTAATCTTCTTCTTTATCAAAACGCGCTGATTATTTAAATCTAGCAAATCAATTTCGAAGAAAACTTCACGGTAGAACAATTACCGGTGTCGCGTCGCGCCAGTCTGCACAAGCCTTATCACGATAAACTTCGTTTCTCCGTAATCCCGCCAGTTCCGCGGGATCAGGCTCAATTTTTGATCGGGATTAGTCCCGCATAATGCACCCGGGATCCCGGTATCCCGGTAATGCATTCCCTAGTGCCCGCGCGGACTAACCTGTACCAACTGTATCTACCTACCGTTCAATCGTAATGTAACATTCAAAGCATGTTTACATATTAAAAAAAATGTAAAAAGAAATACCTAGTAGGTATTTGTACTGACCATTGTAAGTATTGTAACACGTTTTACGATTTACAGGAAAATGTAACAGGTCTGTCGCTAGCGCTACCCTAAATAATATCACAAGCGAATCTACGAAATAATTCCGAGAATCGTAAAAATTCCACGGGTCTTCAACTGTAACATATTCTCATTAAATTCTCAGTAGAACAGATTCATGATACCATTATGTTTGCAAGCGTAACATTCTCATATAAATTGGCAATCATAAAAATATTTTAATTGAAAAAAATATCGTGACACTGTCAGTCTGGTTCGAAAGAAACAAGTTTGGAAATGAGTGAATATGAACGTAATAAAACGAAAAAAAACACAGAAAACGCAGTAAGTATTGTTGGACAACGTATTCCCTACCATTTTATCCCACAAACTGCCCCTCGGTTACATAGCATACAAAAATATTTGTAAGAATTCTGCGAATACAAAGTGACTTACTTTCGACCGAAAATTCACCAAATTCCTGTATGAAACTCCTCTTGAGACGTCGCACAGAGTTTATGAAACACCTCGGCATGATGCCAACGGTAAAAAAATATATTATATTATTACAGTTTACTTAAAATTATAAATCAAAATATGAGAAGTTCGTAATACTTGTGAGCACTTGCTGCAGGGAAAGACAGAAACAAACGACATAAAATTTTATTTTAAGAATATTCCAAATTCGAATGTAGCGGTCATTGCTTGCCAGTCAGTGAAGGTTTTATACATTTCTGGAGTTCCTATTAAACCTCTTTGAGTCATGTTGGCGTTATTTTCTATAGAAATATTTTCAATAAGCATTGACTCTTGATCATAAATAACGCTGTGTTGTGTTGTATTGGTGGCGAGGAAAAGTGTTTGTGATGTAGCGTGCCTAATCTTTTGATCTCCCGCCAAGATGTCATTAACTTCAGTGAAGAATCTATGAAATTATTGATGACTGGGCGGTAAAAATTGAACTGGACGTGATCGATATAAAGGTTTAGTGGAATTTATAGCATTAGAAAATATAAGACTTTTACACACTAGGTACGGACAGTATCAGAATTAAAAGATTGCCAATACAGAAAATGGGGAAACCTCAACGGTTCGGAAAAGCTCTCATCGCGGCATGTGTCGTGAAAAGCGTAGATAATGAGCAGGCGCGAGAGAGGCGCGCGCGGGTGTGGCGGGGGGAGACTGCGCATCGATTATTCGGCGGCGAGCGCGCGTCGCGACCGCACGCGAGCACTCACGCTCGCGTTTACCGCCCGAAACGATCGCGACGCCGGGAAATGTTAAATTATTACAAGAAAATAGATATTAGCCGGATCGGTCGCGTGTGTACGTGTGACAACTGTGTGTAGTGCATGAGGTGACGGTGCGGGTGATGCCAAGCTAAGGGCGGCGCGGCCGAGCCGGCGACGAGATGGGCAACTCTTGCAGTTCGGGGCAAGCACACAAGGACAAGGATAATGTATCACAACATTCTGAGGAGTGAGTACCGACTGACTATGGATTGACGCGTGAAGGTCGAGCTCGAGACGCTCACAATACTATCGTTAGCTAAATGTGTTGAAGAAAACAACGTAGTTATTTATGTATAATATTTGTTGTACGGTAGCCGCTGAGATAAGCGCACTGTTGTGAAATCGTCAAAATAAATCAATACATCGACCGCGCTTGCCTACAGGTTGTCTAGATTTGCAAAGAAACCAGAGCATTATGAAAATGTGCTAAACAACCTTGGCTATGATCAGGAAAAATTGCAAAATTTTGTATGAATACTGAACTCATTGAATTACTTGCTTATAATTATTGTGCCAACACAGACACACACATTAACAAAAACAGATAAGTAGCATGAATGAACACATTAATTATGATTAAAACTGTAGACATTACTCAGCTGCAATATGCCAATACACTTAATTGATCAATTAATTACTTAACGGTGGACAAAACATAAGAACCTGCCCCAAAAAAAAGGCATAAAATCCCCGCAAGGGTGGGTAGAAATCGCAAAAAGCATGACGAAGCACTCGTCAATAATAAAAATGTAGAAAACATTGAAGTAGGCGAAGATTACAAATTGAATATTGATATGAATAGTGAAATTGGATGCACTTAGCTGTCTATATCTGCCGCAGAAATATTAAACAACAAATCCGAATTGGAATTTTAAGAAGAAGATATTCGTTACAAAACTAATCCCACGAAATCAACGCAACACGATCTGGGATGTCGTTTTGCTATAGACATCCTTGGGGTTCCCGAATTTATTTCGAAAAATGTAGAACTAGGCAAAGACGAACTACGAATTGGGCATGACCTTAAATGTAATAAATAGGTAAAGAAAAACATCGTGAGGAAACATAGCCTTACAGTTAATATAAGTCTAAAATCGTCAAAACGTCTTAAGCAACGTCTTGTGCCTTCTCTTTATGAGAAGAGGCCAAATGCCTCTTCTCACATCTTGCAATGGGACAATTATAGGCTGGTATTATTAGATATGTCTCCATCTGCTTAGCCTATTCGCGACTATGTTGGGATCGGCTTCCAGTCTAACTCCTGGGTTAGGTTGGACATCTCCTGTAGACCCTCCTAAATGTATTTAGTAAGCTAATAATCCCAATACATTTACATGACCTCTCTAAAATTGATCTCTTGTTCCAAGATCTTGGATGGATAATGACATAGGTATATCTACCACGTTTACAACACTTCTGAAGAATTCCCAGTAAAAATGCCAAAAAGGCTCAGTACCGAAACATTCCCGGAATTATCCTCCATTTTCCAAACTCTCGTAGGATTATGGATGGGGTGCTTCCCTAAGCATTTTATTCAAGTATCCTTTCCGTTACCGAGTGGAAATACCCGGACAAATATTACTCCATGGCTGTGTCCATATTTAACCACTTCCCAGAATGTATCGTCTGATTTCCGATAATTCATACCCAATATAGAATCTTTTTCTTTTAAGAGCATATCGCCCAGTGGCAAACGGCCCCGACTTATGACTTGTAGGTGGTTTTATACCCAGACAGGCGCTTTACTTTGTGTAATTTATATCATCACCACTACTCTCAAAACGGTGAAGGAAAACATCGTGAGGAAACCGGCATGTCCCAGAAACAAATATTCATAGACATGTGATACTACCAACCCGCACTGGGCTCGCAGATTATGGCCTACTCTCGGATCTCACAGAGAGGAGGCTTGTGTCCCAGCAGTGGGAACGCTACTGGCTGATTATGCTGTTGAATCTTTTTGCAGACTCCTGTAGGTTTTATTTTTAAACCAATCACTTTATTGCTCTCCCGAGCAGTTGTGTTTGATTAATCCACGAAATTGGTGATTGTTTTGGGCTATAAGAGGACCTATTGCAAAAGGGTAATGAAATCCATGAAATGATTTTTATTTTAGACAGAATGAAACAGAATCTGTAAAACTGAATATTCATTCTCTAGAGTCATCATTCCCTAAAATATTTACAATAGCTGTAGCCCACGATTTCATTATCAGCATAAGGAAATTAAATACTTCATGTCAACCCTGCCTATCATAGTCCACAGTTGGACACAGGCCTCTCCCAGGCTGTGCCACAACACCCTGTCCTCCACCTTCCGCATCCCGTGCTTATGTTCCTGGATTTAAAGATGGTTGTGTAGCTCTGGGAAAAATCTGGGGTTGAAATCGATTCAGTAGTTGAGGCGTTAAAAGGTCGGTAACAGACAAACGGACCCTGTCGGATGATCTCTTATATAAGATATAAGCGATATGTCTATTATCCGAGCGTCTATTCTTCCGGGTGCAGGTCACGTGAAGAGTCGACAAACCACTGTCTCGAAAAACGGTTATTTTTGAAGATTTTTTTTTAACTAACTTACAGTACTAAATACCATTTATAATTTATGTAGTGAACGAGACAAATTCGACGTGATTATGACTTCGTTTAGATTAACAGTTAGAAAAGAGTTTTGCGTGCATAAAATATAATACAAGTGGCATTTAAAATCTCCCTAACGAACTGCTTGAAACCATGAATAAATAAAATATGAATATTTCAAAGTAGGAAGACCCAAAACAAGGTGGAAAGCTGTAGTGCTAAAGGACATGAAAGAGTGTAAGGTATCCGAAGACGATGTCGAGGATAGAGCGAAGTGGAAGAGAAAGACCAGGAAGGCTGACCCCACCACCATGTGGGATACATAGCCAGGAAGAGAGAGAGGAAGCAAAAAGTGACAACCAGTCTTACTAAGGGGCATCGTGCTACCCAGTAACTAGGTAATGGAGGTCATATAGGCAGTTGCTCCATGAAAAATACTGGTTCGGTTAGACTGGAAGCCGACTGGAAGCCCAAAGTTGGGAAAAGGCTAGACAAATTTTATTTCGAAGTAGGAAGAAAGATTATGTCGAAAAGTATGAAGAAGCGGACAAAATGTGCGGACTTGCGGAGTTTTGTAGTTAATATCTCCGCAGATGAGGCATCATTTACAAAAACGAGCCTGTTTTACCGACTTTATTAAAGAAAACGAATAAAATGTAATCCAACCTCCTTGCTGTCAAGTTTTTTTTGTGCAGCCAGCCGTATTTCAGGCGTATTCAACATTCGGATGTTTTATTTAGCTTACTAATTCAACCCGATTTTTATAACTGTGCGCCTGTCAATGTCAAAATATAATAACAATAAAAACGTTACGAATAATATGATGGAAAAGCGGAGACGACACCAGTTGTGTAGACTGTCGAGGCATTGAAGAGGTGCACCCGGCGGGCGGGTGAATTCAATACTTTACACACAACCTATGACTTTGACAGCTCCAAGCGCACAGCTAGAAAAACTGAGTCTTATAAAAAGTTCCATCTCGAAGCCGTCTTATAAGCATCTGTACATCAAACTAAGTAACTTTGTGCAAAAATTATTGCTGTGAAACTATATTGAATTTTAGTGTGAAAATTATTTTGGTAGTGCGCAATGTAACGCACGTAAAACATTGTGCTTATCCATGCAACGGTACGGGGATCGTGGGACTATTTTAAATTAAGTTATAATAACATTTAAAACTTATTTTTCGTAAAAAACATAAAAAAATAGTTGGAACTTAGACCTTCAATTTCTCCGTAACCTGCAGGTTGGACCATATCTTCTGGTTACGGAGATATTAAAGACAAGTTCCAATTTTTTTTTGTAGAGTGACTTTCGGCTTCTTTCGGTTTCAAAGGTAAAAAAAATCATTAAATGTTTTTAAATAATATCAGTTTTGTGAAATGTATAATGATTTTTTCCTCTTGATAATCTTCTTAAAAACTTTACTTACGGATTTTTCTAAAATTCGAAAACTTTAGTAATCAGTATTGTGCCGAATTAGTTACGAAATTTAAAAAAAGTGATTTTTACCAAAAAATTCACTTGGTGAGTTTTACCTTTTATCCAACGATATGCTTTTCTATATCTGTTGATGTCTCTGCCACCCTGTGGTGGCAGGGACTTCAACGTGCAACCTGTTACCTTGGATCCAGTACATGATTCTGGACGCCCTTGCGTTGAAATTTTTTCGCTGGTTATTTAAAAAAAAAACTGCTGTTTCCTATTAAAGTGCACCTACGCGGTCAAAATCAATGAAAGAGCAATTTGTTTTTATAACCGACTAATAATTTCAATGCAGGGGTACAGAATCATGTACTGAATCCATGGTAACAGGTTGCACGTCGATGTATACCTACCACCCTTTATAACATAGCCCTAACCCTTTCTCAAATCCTCCGATGTATACAAATAGTGAGCCAATTAGAGTTTAATTAACTTTGCCTGTTGTTGTTAGCAGGCGCCATTGTCCTGGTCGGTCGAATGAGCTTACACACGACTACACGAGTAAGGGCGACAATGCGCCGAGTTCGCACTAAACCGAAAGGGCGGGGTAATAGGTCAGCCCGGTGTATTAATACTCTCCGGTTCAAACTTATAAGTAATTCTATTATTTAGTACTTGGTCGACCAAGCTCTGGTCGAGTGAAAATAGATAAAAATATCGTCCAGGTACACCAACGTTGTAGGACATTCCCGAGGCTGTGAAAATAGAGGAAACGAGTTTTCCCAGAAATGCGACCTAGCTAGATCGATTTTTCGCCCCGTAAAGGGTCTATATGCAACTTTCATTAAAATCATTAGAGCCGTTTTCGAGAACGTGATTACAAATATTATAATGTATATAATATATACAGGATGGACCAAAAATACAAGTCATAAAAAAAATATAGATTGCTCATGTCTAGGGGTATTCGAAAATACCCCATGTATGTTCCGCGATTTTTTGTAGTTTTCGAGTTATTTTTTATTTTTGTAATTTTTTCGAGTTTTATTGCCGGTGGAGCTTAAAAAATTCATTTTTTTTTTTGTGGTGAGTATTTTCCATATAGTGTGTATTTTTGGTCCACCCTGTATACATATACAATACAAATATTGCTCATTTAATAGTATAGGATAAAGTAATGAATATGTAAAATATCTACCTATTTTCGAAGGATCTTGAAGAGTTATAAATTCAATAATAGATAATAGATGAATATATTGGATGGGATTCGATAACTACGAGTATACACAATATTGACAGTTTGCTACTATTAACAATGTATAATTGCTATTGAATATCCATCGAGAAACGACATGTACAGTACGACACAACTCAGATGTAGCATAGATTTGAAAATTTTCATTCTTTCATTTCAATTTCACGACTGTATTTGGCTATAAGACTTTACAAGTTATTGCATTTTCGAAAGATCATTTCCACCTAAAGCAGTAATAAAGATTGGTGATTTTGAAGGCGCACTCAGTTCGGATGGTGATCGGTTTTAAGAATTTTGCCGATGCTACATCTAAGTTGTGTCGTACTGTAATACAAGTAGTACTCTAATTTTTCTGGTTACCCACAAAAAAAAGATTTTTGTGCATCTAATACTTTTTACATTATTTACGAGTACCTGCCGTTCTTCATAAGTTCGTGTATTTAGTTTTAAGATTAACGTGTATTTCTCATTATAAGTGAATTGTTTTATTTTTAAAATATGTATATAATTAGAGAATTAATACCATTAATTCTCTAATTTAAACGAGCAATTCTTGTAGACCTACAAGAATTGCTCGTTTAAATTATACCTGTTTATATATGTAATATGTGTATATTATACATATATAATCAGAATCTCGGAAACGGCTCCAACGATAGTATGCAGGGGATTTCGGGGGCGATAAAGAGAACTAGCTAGGTTTTATTTTTAGAAAACATATTTAAAAAAAAACGGTACCCAGATATTGATTATAATTCTGTAAACTATAACATACGAGATATGTTATAGTCGCGAATCATATTTTGGTCAAGATACAACCTGACACTAACCTGTAAATTGCAAAAAACGTAAGAAAATTTGAATTTCGCTGACTACAACTGCAGACCCACCTTTAAAGGATACCTCAGAAAGAAAATGTTGAAGACGAAACATTAATGGATATATGCTTAGACTGACAACCGCAATCTTCCAAAAATTCACGGGTTCAGGAAAACGTCGATGAAAGCGGAACTGTTCCCCGATACAGAATACCTGCCTTTATCAAAAATCAAGCGTATTCTATCTGGGACCGCATCGTCACGTAACATTACCATCAAGTATAAGATAGCAAAGTCCTTCATATCGTGTCGGTACTTCAATAGCTCATTTCACAGTGAAAAGTTAACTGTCTGGGCAGCACTGGACGTGCTTTGGTTAGAAGGCTCTTTTAACACTACTAACACACGCACCTCAAAGAGATGTCAGCATAACTGACGGGGTCCGCAGTCCGCTAGGGCCGATGCCTGCCGGGGAAAGTCCAAAAGGGATACCGTGGGCCCTGGCCACGTACAGGCAACTGAAGGAACACGGGTGGGTTTTAGTCAGTAAGAGTCTGACACGCTCTCCTGCTCCGCCCAGAGCAGAGAAGTTATTTGATGATTTCCAATTATAAAAAAAAGTCTCTTAACACTTTCAGCACCACCCAAGTAGACGCTTTTGAATTTTTGACAAATTTTTGATGGGCCCGGGCTTTCATTTATGCATAAATTAATTGTACAGAGAACTTGTGCCTAAAAGGTACACAGCGCTTTTACCAAGCAGAAAGATGTGTATACTTTTGGTAAGGTTAAGGTTCCAGAAACTGTGCGACAAAAAGATACACATGGCGCTAAGATGCGATACTGTTAGTATCCCGGATTGGCGACTGCATCAATGCCAGTAAGTTCAGCGGTATTAATTTAATATCTCCGTTAGACTTACTAGATTTAGCGGTGCAAATGTCTCCGTTATTTGCTAAGACATTTATGAACGTATCGATCGATGAGACAAGGCGTTTTTATTTATATACCTCTCACTAGTTTTTTATATGGGGCAGCCGGGGCAGCCGTGCTGATCACCGCAAATCGTCAATTGACGACGCAAAAAGTTCGTATCTGCTCATTCAATCGTCTGTCAAAAGAAAGAGCTACTGTTACCTGCTTTCTGCTCTTTTTTTAACCGATTTCCAAAAAGGAGGAGGTTATAATGTTCGTCACGTATGGTGTTTTATTTTTATTTATTTTATTATTTATGTACACACAGTAAAATACATAAAGATACCACATAGTTATAATTTAAGTACAAAGGTTCTGCTGGTACTGGTTTTAAATGTTTTTCCACCGATATCTCCGCCAATTATGGACTGATTTTGAAAATTGTTTTTTTGTTTGAAAGAATATGCTTCCAAGGTGGTCCCATATAAATTTTATTAACTTTGCTTAGATAGTTTTTGAGTTAGCTTCAAGAATACGTACTTTTCCCACTTAGTTTTTATGGATGGTATGAAGATAACTTCCTGTCACTGTTATTTGCATATCAGGTAGTGGTATTCGAATTTGTGTGGGGTAGGTACCACCACTAAAAACTTAAAAATAAAAACTTTACAAAAAAAAAAAACAACTTCAAAAAAAACACTACAAAGTGAAAAATAACTTTAATTTCGGAAGTCGGTGGCAAAAAACGAAAATTCAAAACCAAAGACACCGACTTCCGAAATGAAAGTTATTTTTCACTTTGTAGTGTTTTTTTGGAAGTCAGTTGTTTTATAACTAGATAGTTTCTACGACAAGAAACAAGCTTAGTATTCGTGACGTCTACTTTTATTGCAGCTGCATAATGCTCGGTAGTGCAGTGCAGTCTCGCCGGAATTTGGAGATCAATATCGTATCGTCACTTGTTTTTCTTTCAAAATAAAACTACGGTTTTGATGTAAAAACTCGAAAATGGGTTTCGGTCTGTTGGGTGGTACGAATATGCTTAGCTATCGAACCGACTATCTACTATAGGATTTCAGAGGAAACTTATCAATCATCAATCTTTTTAAAGCATTGGTAATAGTTTTCATAACTTCAGATGAAGAATGGCTCAAAGCTAGAAACTTCGCAAATCCATATTGATGTCTCTAAACTACTCTAAAGTTTTCAAGACGTTTCATTTCACCTGGACCCTCTACATTCCGTATCTGGTCGATCACAGCTAACTTTTTAATAATCTTTAATATATAATTCTTCGGACACACACACGTTTGTCTCCTAACTCCTAAACGGCTGAACCGATTTGGATGAAATTTTGTGTATATATTTGAGTGGGTCTACGAATGGTTTGAAAATACAATAGGACGTAGACGTGGCGCTGTTCAGTCAGGACAACGTCTGCCAGGTCCGCTAGTAATAATATAAAACTTTATTTTGGGTGGCATAGACCCATAGAAAGAAAGAAAGAAAGAAAAATTGGTTTATTTATCACAGAAACACTTGCATACAAAAAGACAAGAGTAAACAAAATAGAGAACAGAAATAGTCGGCAGCTGCACGTCATGACTGTGACAAGAAGGCTTCCACTCAGCATAATGCGGCGGTAGGGGGGACCCAGAGCACGCGCGCTTCAGCAAACCTCTCCGACGCGCTGCAGACCCAACAACATCCTGAACGCATTATTATACTGAGTGCGCAGGGCTCTGTAGGCTCGCTGCGTATATCTCACCCACAGGCCACTCGTTGTTTTTAGTATCCTTTACTTTTTTCTTCTGCATCAATTTTTTATCCTAGATTTGAGTGATTATCATTTGTAGGACCTTCTGAATAAAAATCCAGTGTTTTTAGTATATTTTGTGCCTGGTTGATGGCGATAGGCTCGCCCCCTATTACATGAGACTTAAACATAACTGGTGAAATGTGGATGTACTAAAGGTACCCCTCTGCCTAACCCTTTGGGGAATACAGGCGTGATGTTATGTTGATATGTGTATAGTGTGTCATATGTAGGTATATGCCTTTCTTAAAGAGCTCTTCATCTGTCTCACTACTGTCTTCATTATCAAAATTGTTGCATTCAATAATTTTAACTATCATCATCGTCATTCTCCTGCCCTCATCCCAATTTATTTGTGGTCGACGCAACATGTCCGTTTCTACCATACTTCTCTATTAGTCGTCATCTCAGTAGTCACTCCCTTACTAGCCATATCATCTTTCACACAGGACTGTGTATCCATCGTTTCATTTCGCTTCAATTGTCAAACGGCCTATGTTTATATTCATTCTCAACCAAAATAGAATGAATCATATTTTAGTACTTCTACTAAAATACTTCACGCACGGTGAATGCGTCTGATTCATTCGCTATTTTAAAGTGAAGACGACACGACAACTTTAAATCATGAGGAATTTAAATAAAAATAGGTGCTTTCAATCTATTTTTGCTGCTAGACACTTGTTTGAGATGCAGCATGAAGCAAATTGTTATGTCTTGTGTGAATTTGTCATGTTCTGCGTAATATGTTTCTGCTTCATCTCGAGCAGCTGTCTTTTACAAGTCTTTGCTGACAATACGCTTATTCATTGATATACTATATCATTATGTGCTTAATATATTATTTTCTATTTTGCAAAAACACAGTAGAATATAGCCTCTTTGGTCTAGTGGTCACAATCGCTACTACGGAGCATGACTTCCTGGGTTCAATTCCCAGTTCGGGCAACGTGTTACTGGGTATTTCTATCAGGAATTTCTCAAAAGCTCCAATGAAGAATAACTCAAAACTTCGCAAAGCCGTATTGATGTCTCTAAACTACTCTAAAGTTTTCAAGACGTTTCATTTCACCTGGATCCCCTGGATCACAGGTAATCACAGCTAACTTTTTAGTGTCCTTTACTTTTTTCTTCTGCATCAATTTCTTATCCTAGATTTGAGTGGTTATCATTTGTAGGATTACCTTCTGGATTTGTCCAGTGTGTATAGTATATTCCGTGTCCGGTTGGTGACAATAGGCTTGCCCCCTGTTACATGGGACTCAAGCACAACTGGGTAAATGCGGTGGTATACCTATGCCTAACTCTTTAGAAAAAACAGGAGGTCTAACCTAAGCACATCCGTAGTTTCGGCCGAAGCTACGGGCATTTCCAATACCGTTAAGATTAGTTTGAGAACCTAAGGTACTATTCCGTCGCCGACCGCAGGCGACAATTGCAGACGATATTTCGCCGCGACACCTTCCGTAGCTAACGACACTTCGCCTTCATATAAATACACAGAAACCAGTTGTGTTGCGGAGACACGTCGCCTGCAGTTGCCGCCTTCGGTGGGATACGGAATTTTACCGTAAAAATGAACGACAATACGATTTGACAGTTACTGTGGTCCTTTCTCCCGATGTGTTTTTGCCCGTACGAAAAAGTTAATAGGGCGCTGGCTCCGAAGTTTCGAACTACTTTCGGACAGGCCCGTGTTTTCGTTGACGGACTTAGAGAGTAAGCCTCCAGGCGTAGAATGTTAAAAACCGTAGAATATTAATAAAACCAACTCATCCACACGTCTCCCTAACAACAGGACTTGCAAACAACAGCATTTTGGCCAAAAAACAACTTCCAGCTTCCATATCTGACAAGAATCTTATTATTCAGTAAAACAAATAACTTTAAAAGCTTTTAATTTAATTATTCTATTGTCCGAGTTTCGTACGGAACAGCCATTGTTGTTTGTAGTGAAATCTTATCTTAATTATGAGGGTTCTTTTCGCAGACGGAGTACTCTGTCTATGGTTCTTTTTAAATCAACTGCCAGAACTCGTGGTAGGGAAACAGGGAAATAATAAGTATTTTGGTTTTCTCTATTAATAGAACATTAGGGGGAACTGTTTGTGATAATAATAAATTCGGTGTTTTTAGTATAATAACATCTTCAGGATGATGTTGGGGCTGCCTCGCTTCTGTAGTGCATCGGGGATGTTTGCACTGTATCACACTGATGGCTTTCATGCCGTCATCCGCAAGAAAATAATAGAAAACTATATCCCTAATCTGCAGAATGCGTGGCAGCTTCAACGGAATTCTGAAGACTGTGACTGATAGGATCTCTTTTCCGTTATGGAGATCCTTTGTTAAGAGGGTAATTTGAATATTATATTATTTTATTTTATTATTTTAACATGTTAATTTTAACTTTAAATCGTACTGTATGGATAAAGTTATCTGAATTAATGCATTTTATTTATTAAGATTATTATTTAGGGAAAAGACTCACGTAGAAGGCGCGACGCGACTCTGCGCGCTAAGCATGACCACAATAGGTTTTATCGACGAATAGAGAAGAATAGAGAAAATGACAGATAAACAATCACAATCTGTCATTTTGTCTATTCTTCCATCAACAAAACTGTATCCGTGTCTATGGTTGTCGACAAAATCCATTTCTTGTGGTCATGGCAAGCGTGCTGGAGAGAAAATCGAGTCTCATCATGTAGCCTTTTCCCTAACTATTTTGCGATCAGCCTGCTGGAGATAGGCCTCCCAAGAACCGCCACTTTGACCTGCTATCTAATTACGCAACACTTTTTCGTAAACGATTCCGACTAATCTGTTTCAATTTGACAGTTCAACAATATTCATTGCGTTATTTACGTTGTTGAGCAGATTTTTTCTTCGAACTTATGAAGCAATGGATTAGCAATCTGTTTGAAAACTATTCCGATTGATCGTGAATCCGATGATTACGTAATTAGGGTGCGGTTCTGTGCTGTTCTGTTCTCGCATCCAGCGGATTCCTGCGGCCTTCACAAGGTCATCGGTCCATCTTGTGGGGTTCCAACGCTACGTATTCGAGAAGAAGAAAAAAGTGCGTTTAATATTTCGACCTCGTTGGTCTAGTAGTCGCAAACGCTACTGCTGAGTACGAGGTCCTGGGGTTCGCTGTCCGGGTCGGGAAAAATATTATTGAGGGAAAAACTCAACAACATTTTTCCCGACCCGGAATTTCTCAGTAGCAGCGCGAAGTCTGGATTTGTGCCCGATTGATGGCTATAGGCTCGCCCACTATTATATATATATACCTTATGGTACACCAGAAAATACATTACAAAAAGAAAAAGTAATACACTACAAAATATACAATGGGCGGCCTTATCGCTTACTGCAATCTCTTCCAGGCAACCTTGGAATAGACAGTGATATTCTGGACATAAAATGGGTCTGTCTTTGGTGCAAATAAAAAGTATATTAGTACAATATACTATAATAGATACATAGATAAATGCTATATAATAGATACATAGATAGATAGATACATACATACATATATAGTCATTGATACATACTGACTATAATAAATGACGATTATTATTAAGTATTACAGGTAACGACGAGAACAAAATCATAACGACAAGTAATGTTCCTTCACTAGTCTTTTCATGTCTTCACTAGTCTATTACATGGGACTTAAACATAACAGGCGAAATGTGGGTGTAGGTACTATAGGTACACCTCTGCCCAACCCTTCGGGGCATACAGCCGCAATGATATTTTTACTCGTAGCCAGTAAAAGCTTTCATATTTAACATCATAAAAGGGAAAAGGCTGTAGAAACAAATGCTTGCAATAAAGGTCAGGGGTGCATAACTGAGAAGCTAACATGGCGGACAAAGTAACGCTTTTAATATTTTATTTATACTAAACGTTTGTAATGGATAAATAATAACAGCCCCACGGGTCAATCGAGGGTTAAGCTACTTAGCTTCGCTTGCCGCGGTCGGCTCGAAGATGGGTGACCGTCCGTAACACATCGAAACCTCTCCGTGAGCAGAAAGCACGTTAAGCCGTTGGTCCCGGCTGTCATTTGTAGATCTTTGACAGTCGTTACGGGTAATCAGAGAGGTGTAAAAGTCTGACAACCAGTCTTACTAAGGGGTATCGTATTACCCAGTAACTGGGATGTGGAGGTAAGACTAGAAGCCGACCCCAACATAGTTGCGAAATGGCTAAGAAGATTATTTATTTATTTTCTTTTTCACTTTTCACTTTTTCACTACATGTTTTTTTTTTTTGTAACCAACGACATACTTAACGACTTTTATAATGGAGGAACATTGACTAAGTCACTACCAAGTCACAGGTATAAACCTAGTTTGGGAGCCAGGGGACCTATGTTTAAGATGCTTCTTCTGTATGTTGTAAATAAAAAAATAAAAAATAAAAAAAAAAATTTTTAAGAATTTTTTGCTAAACACATACAATAAGTAAATAGTATAAGTATACAAAATATGGCTAATTACAAGTTGCCACATGTAGTATAAATCATATGAAACAGAAAATTTATAAGGGTAATAGCTAGTGGAAACAAAACAAATGCTTGCAGTAGAAGGTCAGGGGTGCATAACCAACAAAGAAGGAGAAAATTGCGCGTTTAATATTTAATACTTACTAAACTTTCATAACGACGATGTTTATTCATTCTAGGATGTCACACGTGCAGTAAACAGCTGGTCATCAATAAAGAAAGAAAGAAAAATATTTTATTCGGGACGATGCCCTTTTTTTGTGGATGGTGTTTCCCACTCTTTTGAGCGGGAGGGCGTGTCAGACTCTTCCTTACTGACTAAAACCCACCCGTGTTCATTCTGTACGTTGCCAGGGCCACGGTATCCTGGGACGATGCCCTGATAAAATCTTTTGGATCTATTGCATACTACCTACATTATGTTCGTACCTCTCTTTTATGAGGTTTTTAACCAGGATTCCTGGCACTTAAGGGGGATGCGCCAAGGTAGCCCGCGAAATTAAAATTTTCTTAGGTTTTTTGCAATTTGCAGGTCAGCGTCAGGTTGTATCTTGATTAAAATATGATTTGCGAGCGTAACCAATATGGTTTTACAGAATTATAATCATTAGAATCAGCAATACGACTCCTTAGGTTAGCATAATCCCTAAATGTCATGATTTCATGAAATAGTCATTCAACGGGATTACATGAACTTATAGAGTTGTATTGATGATTTCTATGATTATAATTTTATAAATAAACATTTGATACGGTCGCAAATCATATTTAGATCAACATACAACCTGATACTGACCTGCAAATTGCAAAAAACGTAAGAAAATTTGAATTTCGCGGGCTACCCTGACGCTTTCACCTTAAGCACCTAACTGCACCTAGGTGATTAAACAACGACTTTTGAAATACTTCAATGGTGATATTCCTGCGATTGAATATCGGGATAAAAAGTAACCTATGTCCTCTTTCAGGTCATGGTCTATCCATGTGCCAAATTTCATCCAAATCCGTTCAGCCGTTTTAGCGTGAAAGCGTAACTAACAAACTTACTTTCGCATTTATAATACGAGTTAGGATTTCCTGGGTCCTAAATTCTGCAATTGATATTTTGGGCACCAATATACTTATTAATAGTAGCAGAACGAAGAAAAACTAGTTTAAATACCTGTAAACATCGTGAAGTTGTCTGTAGAATTTGTGACTATGTGAATCTGCTTTTGAGAATCGGAAGCATGAATAAAAACTTTTTAGAAAAAAAACAACCGACTACCAAAAAAAAAAAACACTACAAAGTGAAAAATAACTTTAATTACGGAAGTCGGTGTCTTTCGTTTTGAATTTTCGTTTTTTGCCATCGACTTCCGAAATAAAAGAGTTTTTTATTTTGTAGTGTTTTTTTTTTGGTAGTCGGTTGTTTTTTTTTTTAACTTTTTAATTGTGGTACCTACACACCACACAAATTCGAATACCACTACCTGATATGCAAATAACAGCGACAGGAAGTTATCATCATAATAAATTATCATCCATATAAACCAGTTGGGAAAAATACGTATTCTTTAAGCCAACTCAAAAACTATCCGAGCAAAGTTAATAAAATTTATATGGGACCACCTCGGGAGCATACCCTTTCAAACAAAAAAACAATTTTCAAACTCGGTCCAAAATTGACGGAGAAATCGGTGGACATAAATAAAAAAAACAAACATACTTATGCAACGAACATAATTATAACCTTCTCCTTTTTGGAAATCGGTTAAAAACTAAACATAAGTGCAGAGAGAACATAATAGCAGTAGCGAAATTAGCTAGTCCACTGTCGCATAACACAGCGTCCCCACACGACGAAATGACCATCAACGCTGATACTCATAATTATGGCAATTAGGATGCATCGTCGATTCGTCGAGTGTCTGTGGCTCTGTGCCCGTCTGACAGATCAGTCACGTGACGGACAGCGACGGGTTGGCTCGCTAGAGTGGCTCCCTCTGATAGATGTGTAACAAGCGTACGGTTTTGTGGAAATATGGCGAAAACTTGCAAGAATATGAAATACTTGCTTTTTCCCGCGGCTTTGCTCGCGCGAAAGTCGGATATATGTCTGCCTCAAGTCCTATTAGTAGGATAATAAAATAAAACAAAAAATAACGGTCGTAATGATTGAATGCTATCGTGAATTCATGAAAGCCTAGTACTTTTTGTTGGGTTACTGCTCAGAAATTGTGCACAACGTCCAATGATTGAAATTGAGAGAAGAATTGTAGAGGAGCTCGTGGCTAAGTAATATCAGCCGCACGGGTCGATCCATCGGGTCATTCGTTGATCTTTGACAGTCATTACGGGTCGTCAGAAGCTCGAAAGTCTGACAACCAGACTTACCTAGGGATATCGTATTAGCCAGTAACTGGATTGTGGAGGTCAGATAGGCAGTCGCTCCATGTAAAATACTGGTATTCAGCTGCATGCGGTTAGACTGGAAGCCAACTCCAACATAGTTGAGAAAAGATAGGCAGATTGATTGATTGAGCGATGAATTAACACTCTTGCACTTGCGTCCTATTAATAAAGATGTTGAACATGTTAACTACTCGTAGCTGTACCTAAGCACTTTAGCTAATAGAATTGTTGATAAAAAAATACCTATTAAAAAAACTACTAGCTGTTGAATTAAAATGTGTTTAATTAACATCACGCCTTGTTTTGGTTGGGCAGTGGTGTACTTGTAGTACACCTACATTTCGCTATAATTATGTTTTAAAGGCTCAATTCCGTAGCCGACTGCCTGCAGTGGCGTAGTCCCCTGTTGCTGTTACACGTTCAGTGCCGGGAGCCCTCCTGGAGGGTTCACATAGTCGCATATGGGATGCCGGGAGCCCTCGCGGAGGGCTCATTTTAAATGTTGGGTTTTCTTAGCGAATACAGCATTATAAACCGTGAAAATTAAATCACGCGTAACATGAGCCCCGCTTTGTCGACGGAAGAGTAGACAAAAATGACGTTCCGTGTAGTGTAGACAGTACGACGGCAGCAAAGTAGAAAGAGTCAAATGCACTTTTTACGAAATTCACTCTTTTACAAAATTCGACTCAGAATTCTTTGTTTCGTCATAGAATGTCTTTCTCTTTGATTCTCTCTTACTGATATTAAGTCACGTATGACGTACAACTACAACTTTTTTTTTGTGAGAGTGATGTCGAAGTACCGTGTTTTGGAACAAAAACATATAACAGTAATATTGGCCTTAACCATTTCCTTGGTAATATTAACTAAATAGTGTAAAATAGGAAGGAAAAGATAGCTTTGTTCTTCTATACATTTTAGGCAAATAAGTAGAATAGGTAACAGTGTCGTGATAGTTTGCACTGCGTGGCAACGTCGATTTTCAATGTTCAAGGATTCAAGTTCATTGAATCATTGACCTAGTGATCCAATTCTACAGAGTGTTCAAATTTGATAAAAATTAGAACTCTACGTTTTGAACTAATTACTTGACCGATTTCGTTCATTTTTTGTATATCGTCAGAAAAGGCGATAACAATTATGTGGTTTCATTTATTGCATATATGTGGTATCCATACTGTATAATTAGTTATCACAGTTTTGCATTTAAAACGCTCTTCTGTAAAATCATGATTTTGCAGATAACCAAGTATACTTTGTGACCGTCGACTAGAAAGTTTCACTATCTTAGACAACTAGATGTCAGTGTGATTTTGACAATTTGGGATAGAAAACTTTCTTCCTAAATATTCTACATATAAAATGATCTAGACAAAGAGAGTTAGAAACGAAAGACAAAATGACAGATTGTAGAAAGTTTTCTATGGTGCGATGTCAAAAATGAAGAAAGGAAATGTCACTTTGTATAGAAATAGCTATGTCTATTCTTCGTAGACATAGAAAGCGTCATGCTACCCGTGATGTATGTATTTTAACAAGACATATTAGTATATGCGTTGGTTTTCAAATCAAAGAATTCGATTATTATTTTTTTCTTCACGGTTACTAATATTCACAAAAAATTTAAAAGGTTGGAAACTACGTATAGCGACAAGACCCCCAGAAAACACTATTTCACTTCGTTTTACAGTGTTTTATAACAAGGTTTCAAACCTAATACCGTTGACCATCCGCGATGGTTAGGTAAGTTTAGCGCAAACGTAATGCCGGGAACCCTCCCGGAGGGTCCACTTGCAATATATATGGCGGCATGGCGTATGAGCTCGACGAAAATGGGTGGAGTCGAAAGTGTTAAAGGTACAATTCCGTAGCCCACAGCAGGCGGTCGGCTACGGAATTGTACCCTTAAACAGCAGCTTCACAGAAGTTCGATTCGATTTCATAAAAGTACCTAGAAACCAGAGTGTCGCGGCGATAAGTCGCCTGCTGCTGCTGTCTGCAGTCGACTACGTAATTGTACCTTTAGTCCCAAAAGGAATGATGCCAAGGAATATGGGACAAGGGCAGAAGGGGATGATGTTGATGACGTGTTCTTCGTGTTCATTTTGATTAGGTTTTTCAAATGTGTGATATAAGAAAGAAAGAAAGAAAAAGTATTTATTAGGACAAGCACAGGAGATCACAAACTAAACTACGACACATTGAGACATAAATAAAAATCGAAAACAATAAAAAATAAAAATAAATTTAAAACAATGTAAAATTAAAATGGAAGCAGAGTCCTGTGCGAGGCCAAAAGGCTCCTATCTCAGCACGATGCTGCGACATTTAATAATAAATATCGCAGCGCTGGTAAGAAAGAAGTAAATCATGATGGCATGGAGGCCGGGAGGGGACTTCCTAGAAAAAATATCTGCTCAATTTTTTTGTCGAACTTATGAAGCAATGGACTGGCAATCTTTTTCAATTGGTTTCAATTTAAAATTGATCGTGCATTGCGTAATTGGGGGGCTGGTTCATATACGCACTCTGGTTGCGAGTACTACGCACCTGACTTTTCTGAAGAACATCGCCAATAAGGACACTATGTGTCCTTCTAGGAAGTCCCCTATTTGCATCCGCAATTGCGGAACTTCCGCATTTACTGAGATTCCGTATGAAACAACAAAATGGCAATTATAATAATTTAAATGATCACCATAGCTCTAAATCGTCCCATTTTCACGAAATTATCTTATAACCATCATTTGCATCATTCGTTGATTTTTAAATGATTATAATTTAGTAATTATTTTATTATAAGTAAATGTCGCGAATTGAATTATGATTAACATACAACAAAACAGAGCTTCGAACAACAAAAACCTTGACGAATCCCTTAAAATCACTTAAGATCCGCATCCGCTTATGTTAGCCACAAAAATCCGCATCCGCATGTGAACCACCAAAAATCCGCATCCGCACATGACACACCAAAAATCCGCATCCGTATGTGAGCCACCAAAAATCCGCATTCGCATGTAAAAAAATCTGCGTCCGCAACATCCCTGGTATGAACGTAAACGTCGCAAAAGGGCTGTGTTAGGCTGCCTGTCCACTGGAGCGGAGAGGAGAAAAGAGGAGCGGAGATGTGCCAATATTAACCAATAGAATCTTGACTCAGGATCACTGATCTAAACTCAGGGGCGGAGTCAAGATTCTATTGGTTAATATTGGCACATCTCCGCTCCTCTTTTCTCCTCTCCGCTCCAGTGGACAGGCAGCCTTAGGATCGTAGCAGGAGGCGTTCTTCTGCCTACCCCGATGGGCAAAAAGCGTAAGTTTATGTATGTAACATGACTGATTTTCCCACCGCACTAACCGATTTTCAGCCGAAAATACCGATCTCTACTACCAATATAGGTCGTATTATCGGCTAAACATCCCGTCATGCTGCTTAACGAGGACCGAACACCCCTTTTCCAATAATTGAGCACAATTCCCATTCCCTAGTAGGTGTAGCGTACCTTCTGAGAATTATTGTTAAATCCGTATAAGGATTTACAATTTCCTGAACCAAATTGTCAAATCCTTGGATTTGACAATTCTCAGACCCCGCTCTATGTGTTCGTTAGTTCAGTTCAGTGTTTTTCAACCTTTCTCATGACGCAACCCCTACCCTCCACTGTTTATAGTGTATATTTTATTATAATACAAATATATTGGGTGACTGGTAATTAGTGACCGAAACTTAAACACGTGACTTTACTCATCATTATGAACAACTTTTATTATGGAGCCAAACCTGAAATCGCGAAAAAAAATCACCTGTTCCCTACATTTATGTTCGCAAAATTCGTCAAAGTGTATGGAACAGCTGATTTTTTTTTCGCGATTTCAGGTTTGGTCCCATAGTAAAAGTTGTTCATAATGATGAGTAAAGTTACGTGTTTAAGTATCGGTCACTAATTATCAGTCACCCTATATAAACGTACAACATTATCTATTATTATTTTTTATAATTACGTATCCGCTAATTACTTAATTAACAGACATATTACATCGCCAAACGCCTCCACGGAAAAGCGATACGATGGATTTGTGGCGACTGCGTATCCCACTCGCCTTAAATCCTAAGTATATTTTAAGTAAATTTTATGTCGTATATTTGATGAATTTATAAGGGTCATAGCTACGAGGGTATTCCCAGTATAGTAATTACGTTTTTAAAAGCAGCTATAGATGAGGCAAGTTTGGGAACCAACTTAAAAGAAAATCTGGAATTATCTAAACTTTAGAAAATCCCAGACAAAAAAAGTTTAGAAAATATATTTTAAAACTATTTTTTCTTTTACTGAAACTTCGCGACCCCCATATAGAGGCTACGCGACCCCCCAGGGGGTGGCGACTCACACGTTTAAAAACACTGGTTTAGTTAGTGCGATTTACGAAAATGTACCAATAGACAGTGTTGTACACCTCAAATTAGAAATACAGCCCGTTCATTCAGAGTCCATTTCGCATTTCTGTCAAAATCACAGTGATCTTTTGCTGTTGGGCCACTGACAAATCTGTCAAAATAGAAAGATAATAGGTACATATTTTATTCAGCATAGACTAAAATTATTCTGCTAACTCACAATGATCTTTATTTTCGATAAAATAAAGTTGCTGTTGAGTTACTGCTGCCAGAGGTCACTGTGAAAGAACTGTAGTTACCTAGGTTCGTTTGAAAATCACGAGGGCTATGGTCCAATTAATCTTTTTTATTGGACCTTGAAATAATCCGGAAATGACTTTTACATTGAGAACAATAATTGTTCTCAATGTAAAAGTCATTTCCGTATTTTTTACGAGAAACAAACAAAATTGTATCTACTTGGAAAGTCATGTAAGTACTTTTTTTATTCGGTAAAAGTGCAGCACAAGAATTAAAATACATAAACGAAAGAACTGTGGCTAATAATTTTGAATTGCGCTTCTCTCTATTTTCTTAAATAAATAAATGTGTACGGTATATTTGAAATTCCGTCTACAATATTGAAAAACACACTCATCAAATACTCGTTACCGGAAAGCCACGAAAATTCGCAGTTTAAATTCCGTAAAGAACGCGCGATTAGGCTCGAAAGCGCGCCAAAATCCTCATTAAACGCGTAAGTAATAATAAATAGTAATAAATATGCTATTTATTATTCTAGGTATTAACCATTATCCATCATTGGCAAGTGACGAGTACTTTACGAGGTGTATGAAGGCCACGTACAGATATAAAAATAAATTATAATGTTGTTAAAATATACTCTGTGACGTGCCGTGCGTGGCCCGAGAGACTATATAGTACATATTAATGCCATGCCCGTGAGCCATGACGCGCGCCTGCGTCCTGTTCGTATTAAAAAGTTATATTTCCCGCCATTCTTTGTAAGTGGAACGTGAAAATAAATGCGGAATAAAAAAAAAAACTTTTTTTCCTACAAATAATTTACGTCCACGGAATCCTTGCTTTTAGTTTTTCTTTTCTTTTTAGTACTTATCTCTATTTTAGGTCTAGAATCTAGAATTGTGGTACTGTATGTACTCTACCTAGTACCCATCCCCTCAGGGTCCGTTTAGACACAAGAGAAAGTAATGTTTTGGGAAGGTGTTATAGTCCGCGCGCGACAAGTTGGCCGCTCATCTCATCACAAATCATCTCACTATTGCAATCTCATGTGCGTTTTGTCTAAACTAGCCGGTACTTTCAACGCGTGTTGCCGTCACGAAGTGAAAGTTCCGGCTAGTTTAGAGACTGCAATAGCGAGATGATTTGTGATGAGATGAGCGGCCAACTAGTCGCGAGCGGACTATAATACCTATGTTTCATAGTTTATACACTTATTTTTCCACACGAATAAGTATACTTTGTCCAGTTGCTAATCTGAACTGTCCAGTTGATCCGAAGGGACATTTTATTTTTGATTGCAATTCTGAAACGAAAGTAAGTCCATTATTAAGAGGGTGCATCCTAAAAGTTGGCAACGTCGTAAATATCTGTCAAATAGTTACCTGTTTTGATTAATTTGGAAATAATACTAATAATATGGAAATAAGAAATGTGGCTAACTAACTAGAATATTAAAAATGAATTGCAATTATAACATTGAATTTGATGTTGTAGGTACCCGTTTTAGGTGTAAAAAAGGCATTTGGAAAGTTTCCAAATACTTTTTCTACATCTAAAACTAACTATTCGGTGTTACGATATTAATTGTTGCATTTCTTAATCAATATTCTAGTTCGCTAGTTAGCCACATTTTTTATTTCCATACAGAAATATTATCAAATTACTCAAAACAGCGAAATATTTGACATCTATTTGCGACGTTGCCAACTTTTAGGATGCACCCTCTTAATAATGGACTTACTTTCGTATCAGAATCGCATGCCATAATTCAAATTACGGTATACATTTTTTATCAATCGATGGAAATTGGATAGGGTTGTGCAAAGAAAAGGGCTATATTTTAAAACATAAGTGGGGGAGCAGTGGTAGGCAGTCGCTCCATGTAAAATACTAGTATTCAGCTTTATCCGGTTAGACTGAAAGCAGACTCGAATATATGTAGTTGGGAAAAGGCTAGGCATATAATGATGATGAGGAGCAGTGGTGGCCCTGGCTCAGTTGTGACGGCCTCGATCCCCGAAACCGGCATGGCGAACCAAAAATTCAAAGACATGTGACATCTACCAACCCAGCCTCTTCAGCCCACTCCCTCTCGAAGAGAGGAGGCCTGTGTCCCAGCAGTGGGAAAATTATAGGGATGATTATGCAATTCACCTGTAGATAACCATCCGCAAGTTATATTAAGAATCTGACCAAAGTGTCACAAGTTACTCATAATTGTAAGCCATGTAAAGTACACAGTCGTCGAGCTTTCCAAAGTTGGCTATTAAACTCGCGTCAAAAGGACATAATTGCCCACAAGTCCTTTTTAGCTGTGCTACTTCATATTCGTGACACTTTCAAAACATCACGATTTGTATGTTATCAGCTATCAATGGCTCGTTAATCAGTGATAAGCCGGACAATGGACAGGCTACAACATGATTATGTTAGCGCACAGATAATATAATGTTAGGGTCGCTAAAAGTTTAACTTTTATTTTGTTTCATTTCAAGATGAATTCTTGCAAGCTAAGGAGGTCGCATTACATATTATTTTTATTTTTTTGCAGATTACTTAGATCTGTGCTAAATAATTCTATTCTAATAATTCTAGTATTTCTTTCTAAAATTTAAATATCTAATACAAACTAATTAAATTGTGTACTCTTTTCTCGTGTCACCATGATATAATAACATGAAAACTTTTATATAAAAAAAAATAACCGACTTCCAAAAATAACACTACCAAGTGAAAAATTACTTTAATTTCGGAAGTTGGTGTCTTTGGTTTTGAACTTTCGTTTTTTTGATGTTATGTTATTGTAAAAAAGTTTTAAGTTTTCACTTTTTTGTTGAAGTATCTATCTCACACAAATCCGAATACCTGCTTTGTAAATAACAGTGGCAATAATTTATTATCACATTATCCACATATATACTAACTGGGATAAATACGTATTATTGAAGCTCAAAAACTATCCAATCAAAATTAATAATAAAAACTTTTTACAAAAAAAGAACAACCGACTTCCAAAAAAGACACTACAAAGTCAAAAATAACTTTAATTTCGGAAGTCGGTGTATTTGGTTTTGAACTTTCGTTTTTTGCCACCGACTTCCGAAATTAAAGTTATTTTTGACTTTGTAGTGTCTTTTTTGGAAGTCGGTTGTTCTTTTTTTGTAAAGTTTTTATTTTGCACTTTTTTGTTGTGGTACCTACCCCATACAAATTCGAATACCACTGCAGCTAAAATAACAGTGATTGGAAGTTATCATTATATCATCCATATAAACTAAGTGGGAAAAATACGTATTATTGAAGCTAACTCAAAAACTATCCAAGTAAAGTTAATAAAATTAATATGGGACCACCTCGGGAGCATACCCTTTCAAACAAAAAAACAATTTTCAAAATCGGTCCATAATTGACGGAGAAATCGCGTAACATACAAAAAAAAAAAAAAAAAAACATCCAGACGAATTGAGAACCTCCTCCTTTTGGAAGTCGGTTAAAAAATGGGGCCGCCTCGCAAGCGTCCTCAACCAAATGAAACAAAAAAAAAATCAAATCAGTCCAGCCGTCTTCGACTAATAACAGGGGAAAATACTTTTAAAAAAAGTTTCCGGCGAACTAAGAAAGTGAAAAACTCCTTCTTTTCGGTTTAAGAATTGCTCATGTTATGATGTAGAAATAGACCAGTCAGCAGGATGGTAGCGAGACTGATTCGCTCAGTATGCGCCAAACGTACTTAGGTACTGTTGCCCGGTGAAGATAGCAGGTGGAAAGAGGGGAACTGTTAAGACGTAGATACATGCCAGTGACCATGACTGGTTAGCTTGCGTATTCTGTACTGAGGTCACGCAACGCGTCGTATGTCCACTTGTCCAGCCAGTAATAGGACTCGCCCATCAAGGAGCGCTGTCTCAAATTAGTTGCATTATTAATTTATTAAACATGAAACAAAAGGTATTTCAACAAAACACGTAGGTATACTAAAAGATCAATAATTGACCGAGCGAGCGTAGCGAGCGAAGCGTCTCTGCATCAACTGGCAAAATTTTCTTTCGTGTGTCAGTTTGTACGTACTCGTGTACAGGTCGTATTTTACAACCGATCTGGATGAAACTTGGCATACAGGTATTATGAATTTTTTGTAATTTTTTGTCGTCGGGGATTTTTGATTGGAGGGGTACTTCCTCCAAAATGGGGCAAAAAGGGGGCTGCTGGATATCTCCGCCTTATGAAATCCGTTTTCGATGGTTCTTTTTTCATTTGAAAGAAAGTAACTTTAAGATAGTCTCAAAAAAAATTGGTAAAGATCTGATCAGGATCTTCGGCATGATGAGCAGAATACCTCCTCAAATGCAGTAAATTGCTCGCTATTTATTCAAACCTATTTGTTAATTTTTCTAGCTGGCCTACAAATTTTTTACTCATAATTTGTCTGGTTTTTAGGGTTCTGTAGTACACAATAAACTGATTTAGTTTTGCCATGTCCGTCTGCCTGTCTTTCTGTCTGTCAGCGGCTTAGCTCAGAGAATCTTAGTACTAGAAAGCTGTAATTTGGTAGGTATAGGTCTATACTATCAATCACGCCGACAAAGTCGTAAAATAATAAAATCATGATTGTTTTTTAGGGTACCTCCTCACCCTACACGTAATTTTTTTTCTCGTTTGTCCTGTATTATGGGGTAGTGTGTGTGTGTGTGAAAACGTTTGTCACCTCTGTCGGGACGCGGTTTGCGACCGTGTAGCAGGCACTTAAGCCTCAAGCTAAGCGGTTAATTTTTCCCAAAAAGTTTGTGCTCGCGAGGTCTACTGTTCGCAGAACTACTAGTTTAATTATCTTTAAAATGTTTCAGAAAAATACGCTTCGTAGATTTTGCGTGATTCTCAGTTTTTTATCCGCGTTAGACATAACTTTACAAATTAATTTCACTATGTAATATATGTATAAACTTAATCTAAAACATTCATATATGAAGTTATTTAATAAATGCTCTAATATAACATATATTTTTTCAAATCATTAACACTACTCGTTTAGGCGTGATCTTCAGTATAAAATCATTAAAGTAGTTTGTGTTGTGTTTAAAAGACTAGTGAAGGAACATTACTTGTCGTTATAATTTTGTTCTCGTCGTTTTCTGTAATAATAATCGTCATTTATTTACGTTGCTTATATAGTTAGTATGTATGTATCTATGTATCTATTATAGTATAATGTAATATTATACTTTTAATTTGCACCAAAGACAACCCCATTTTATGTCCAGAATATCACTGTCCATTCCAAGGTTGCCTGGAAGAGATCGCAGTAAGCGATAAGGCCGCCCATTGTATATTTTGTAGTGTATTACTTTTTCTTTTTGTAATGTATTATCTGGTGTACAATAAGGTATATATATAAATATAATAGGGGGCGAGCCTATTGCCATCAACCGGGCACAAATCCAGACTCCGGATTGCTACTGAGAAATTTCAGATGGAAAAACTCAATAACATTTTTCCACCCCGGACATCGAACCCCAGGACCTCGTACTCAGCAGTCGTTATCGTCGCCTTAACCTACAGATGTTTCCCTCTACGGGGAAAATAGGTAACATTTCAGTTACCAAGCCATTTATGAATAACAGAAAATTACTAGAGAGCTTTTATTTCGGCTTCCTGCGTAGACACAGCCATTACTGACTGGTGCAAGCATTATCTATGACGCTTTTCTTCGACGTTAATGGCCTGGTTACAATTTTTTCAGTCAATGCGCTGACGCATGACTGATCTGACGCATTTCGATTCGACGTAAACTGTGACGAAATATGCATGGGCGTTCTCGTGAAGACGGGCTAATAATAAAAACTGATAGATTATTGATGTAGAAAATATTGGTCGTTTTTTAAAAGCTTTTCATCATAGTTAAAGAGGAGTTATTTATCACTATGTCCCTTGATGATAAATGACGCAGTTGAAGATGGTGCACGCTTTTCTGACCTGACGGAGTAAGCTATTTAGGTACTCGAATAGGTTTACTAAACTAAACTAATATTATAAAGAGAAAATATTTGATTTTTTGTATGTTTGTTTGTAATGAATAAAGACAAAAACTACTGAACCGATATTAAAAATTCTTACTCTAGTAGAATGCTATATTATCACATTTATCACTGAGTAATATATGCTATAATTTATAAATAAATCATACAAAAATGATACTTACTTATTCGTATTTTTTGCGTTATCACATTATAAAAAGTTGGGAAGGTGGGGGCGCGCTACGTCATAAGTCAGTATAAAATCTACCGGGGTGTGACGTCATGCCACATTCCGAACTCAATGTATTGCCGTAATCTTTTGATTACGTAAAAAATTAAAATAGTTTGGAAAATCCAAAAGTGCACGCCTCATACTTATCACTCATTCATAAACGAAAAAGAAATTCAAAACATAGTTTAAAAATGAACAATTTGATCTCAATGACAATTTATCACTTTTCATGAAGTCATAATGTCAACGACTGACAAAGATATTTACTTGGCGGTTGCTAGGCAACTTTAAGTCCAAGGTTGGAAATATTTAGTTAAAGATATTATATTTTAGTTAGTATTTTATTAATTATAATTAAACTACTTTGAATATTTAGTGGTATGAGGAACAGGGTGTAAAGTTCACTCATCCACCATAGAAAAGGGAGGATCCTCCAACCAGACGGGTTGTTATGTCTGGCGGGCAACTGCCCATATGTTGATTTCGGATAGTCTTATCTATGTTATTCGCTCAGTAAACTCTAACTGCGAGATGTAGGAATTGTGTGACGTCATGTCTTTTTGTTTCGTAGTTTTTGTATGTGGCGGTCTGACCGCTACATCACTCCCCTCCGGAGACCGGAGGTCGATAGTGGGCTGAGTCTTGGATCTTGCGATGCTTCACAGTGCCAGCTGTGGTTCCAGTGAGTCGGAACCGGGTGCCGCATAGTTCACGGTGAGTCGGAACTGTCTGCGGTGATTCCCCAGTGAGTCGGGGAGGCGCTGCGTCGTCATCCAGTGAGTCGGATGTGGTACAGCGCCGGGTTTTTGGCTGACTGCTTGCGTCGACCAGGAGAGGGTAGAATAGGCTCTGCTTGTGAGACCGGCCGGAAGTGCCAAGGTTGCTGATGAGGCTGAGGGTGATGACCAGGAATGCGCGTTCGCTGCATGCTGGTGGTCAGGATACCCGTTGAAGCCGTGGGTGCTGGCTGGCTGTGTGACTCGCCTCACGAAAGCTTGCGGGAGTGATGATGATGACGTCACGCTGAAGTTGTTGCACGAAGGCTGCGTTGACGTTCATACTCGGGGTCACCAATTTAGTGGTATGAGGAACAGGGTGTAAAGTTCACTCATCCCCCATAGAAAAGGGAGGATCCTCCAACCAGACGGGTTGTTATGTCTGGCGGGCAACTGCCCATATGTTGATTTCGGATAGTCTTATCTATGTTATTCGCTCAGTAAACTCTAACTGCGAGATGTAGGAATTGTGTGACGTCATGTCTTTTTGTTTCGTAGTTTTTGTATGTGGCGGTCTAACCGCTACAAATAAAAGAGCCATTTTCAATAGGGTTCCTTCTACGGCTGAAACGAATGTATAAAAAAAAATTGACTCAATTAATTGATTTTATCGCAAGCTACAATGTTTTCAGGGTTCATAAATTGACGGACAGGAATTTTTTTTCAACATTTATGCTTTTTCCATTACTGCTGCATTAAATCAATTGTTAAAAAGTACAGTATTAATCTCCATTTAATCATCTATACAATGGTATATAAATTAAGTAGGTTCTGTGTACTAGCAGGAGTGTAACAATAAAAACAGTTACAGAAATGGGGCAAAAAAAATTTTTCGGTCGTAGAGCACACTCTAATGCTTCGCATTACGAGTCGTGCAATACGTGTCCCCATATTTTTTTAATAATCTACCAGAGGGACAAAAAAACAATTTTAGTCAACATCCCCAGGAATTGCTTTCTTTACGATTTTTTCCCGTGAAAACTCAAGGAATTTAAAGAAATTCTAGAACTTGAATCTTAAAATTACATACATAACGGTCTGAGGTAGCATTTCCACAAGCAACATCTACGAGAAATGTCAAAATGCCTATCTTTAAGCAAAATGCAAGTGTAAACTGCGGTGCAAGTGTATACTTATACTTCTATAGCTTGCCAGTTACGATCGGGCGTAAGACATTTCTTGTAAAAGTTTTCTTGAATGAGGAAAGGCTTGAAAGAGTCGCTTGGCGTGCTATTGGTCAGTGTCGTTGACACTTTCCTACGGTATTCAATCTGCCTACCCTTTTCCAAACTATGTCGGTGTTGGCTTCCAGTGTAACCCGATGCAGGCTGAATACCAGTATTTTACATGGAGCGACTGCCTATCGGACCTCCAGAACCCATATTTTAAATAATAATAAAAGTAAACGAAAAGCTACACAATATCTATTAAAAATGCCTGTTCCTAGGATCGAACTATTCCGACGCAGTTGCGTATATATGGCGCCACTTATTTATAATTCAATTCCAAATTTTATAACTGATCTTCCTTACAGAAAATTCTGCGTAGTACTAAAAAAATGGCTCATTTCACATAGTTATTATTCAATAGGTGAATTTCTGAAAAAAACTTCTTGTCAGTCTTATCATTACAGGAATGCATTGTAGAGTAGACTTAGATCTTCCTTCCATTGTTTTCATTGTGAAGTTAGCGTAAGTCTTACTAGCTGTACCAATTCATAATTTGGCAAATTTTTCTAGGATTCATGACAGTAGTTTTTCAGATATACCCTCATTTATCATAGGTTGTGTAATTAAACTTGCACTTCTTCCAGGAAATAATTCTTGAATTGTATATTGTCATCATCATCCATGTAAGTCTTTTTCAATAATAATATTGATCGGATAAAGTTATCCATAAACACCTTTTTTTTCTTGTCTTTCAATATATTTTTATTTTTATTTGTTTATAAGTGTCAGTTCCATAATTTTTTATGGTATTTTGTGGACAGTTGTTTTAATTTGTAAAGTCTAATTTTAGTTTGTCCATTTCTCTAAAATGTCATGTGGGTCATCTTAGGGGCGGATTTTTTATTTTATTTTATAAGATATCGTATAAACTTAACTGCGTTTCTGTAAATAAAGTAAGTTTTGTAAGTATTTTATTGTTTTACAAAAGATTGTTTTATAAAGTATGTACTTACTGCTTTACAAATATAACTTTACCTGTAAATGAAGAAAGAACATTCAAAGCTTTAATAATTAATTTCATGAGTATTGTCTCTTAATTAAATCCTCCAGGTATTTTATTTAACAATATAGGTAGTTTCTCATAACCTCAAAATCACATGATCACAATGACAGATGACATCACAGAATATTTATATACTCTGGATTGGGATAACATGCACAGTGTAAATATTTTTAGTTTACAAAGTACTCTGTGGTAAATGTGTAATATCTGTTCACCCAAGTCATTCATTAAATTCCTGCGAATTCCTGCCACGAATCCACGATCTATCTTATCGGTCATTTTCACTCGCGTTTGAATGAGCGCGGGTAAATTAAAATTATAGAAACGATAGCTACATTTACAATACATAAAATCTGTGATTGTAGATATTATTTTATTCTGTTAAATTTTATGTTATGCCATATGTTTATATCATTAGGTATGTTATGTAAATTGAAGATTGATTTAAATAATCTATGTTTAGTCAATATTTTCAACTATAATAATTATGTAAAGATAATTAATTAATTAATTACTTAATTGAATGTGCCTTCCTATTAATATTTGCATGCCAAAATATGGCGAAATGTGTCATCGTTCAAGAATACTCGTATAACACCTTTATATAACCGCATTTAAAGCAAATAAATAACTTTGACTTTGACTTTGACTTTGACCCAATTACTGCAGGGTAGCACAATACTCCGTGGCTTTTCAAGAAGTGAAAAAGTCTGCCAACCAGTCTTAACTGGTTCTCAGACTTTTTGGGCTTCTGACTATGTAAAGACTGTCAAAGTTAAGGGGATAGTCTCCCATCCTCGAGCAGACTGCGACAAGCGTAGCTTAACGATTGACCCGTGCGGCAGTTATTATTTAGCCACGAGTACATTACTAGTTTATTTTTATGTTTTTTTTTATGAATGTCAAATCAATGCTCTGCTTTCAATCGCTTCAGGTCGCAATATAATGATAGTTTGTGGTGGCATCTACATCGCCACATGCGAACTAAGCATCAAAGACCTGACGTCTCACAAATCCTGCATCGCGCAGAGTTTGCCGCGCGAACAGCATATAAACCCATAACTTCCCCGACACCAATTGTTAGACAGTTGCCCCCAGACATGACACCCGTCTGGTCGGAGGATCCTCCTTGTTCTATGGAGTATAAGTGAACTTAACATCCTGTTCTTCATACCTCTAAAAGCTCATTATAATAAAAAAAAAAAAAAAAATTGAACTGACTATTGAAACCTAGCATGTTGTCTATGCTAATCCTCGCGAGGATTTTCTCCGGTCATTTGAACATTTTTTTTTTACTTTAATTTATAGTAATATATAATATATCTAAACAAACATTAGATAAATGGCTGTTTGCAAATTAGCGCTGTGTCACGTTTCTACTAAGAAATTTTTGATATTTGAGTTGGCGGGAAATATTTTCATGAAAAATGGCGGGAGGTAAATTTAATTACCTACTGTTGAAAGTTTATGTCGTAAATCGTGACAAATATAAATTTAATGTCAACGTAAATATTTAAATTAATTTGAAATAGTCATTTCAAACATTGAAACATTTAAAGAAAATACATATGAAAAAGTTAATAAACGACAATTTAAAATTAAAAAAGAACACACTTTACCCAACCTCTTTTTAGAACAAGCAATTAATTTTAGAGCGTATTAATTAAATCTATTAACTATTTTGATGCGAGAATCGTCTGCTATTGCATGCTTAGCGTGTGTAAACAAGACGTTTAGAAAAAATGGCGGCTTGTCAAATTTTGGCGCGCTGCCATAAACAACGTAGATGATTCAATACGAGTAAAATATTCGATCCTTCTGCCTATTAAAATAGACGCGTTGAATAGTCAGTGTCGCGGTTGTTGTTATTTATTGTTTATTGCGATGACCAACGCAAAACCTTATTAAGCATGGGTGTCTTAGATAGGATAGGTCAATAAGTCAAGATACAGTTATAAAGCTGAATTATTTCTAAGAGTCGCGTCGCGTTTGTCTCTTTTTTTATTTTTAAAGTTGACTGTAATAATAATGTTAACATGTAGTTAATAATATGACCAGACACGTTTCCATACTAAAATTAACTAGCTATACTAAAAATGAAGACAAAGCTATTATAAAACTTGTGATGATTATAATTATAGCCGCCGGTTCTTTTGTAGTTATATGTACAATATTATGTAAAAAAAATCCTGTCCAATACGAAAGACACAGGTACTGCAATAACTTTACCAAAAAGTTATAAAAAATCTTATTATTATTAAATATAAAAAAGTTTTTGCTGTTAAAAATTCATATTTTTAGTAAGTACCAAAATTACCCAATTCTATAAAAAAATTGCAAATCAACAGGGGTCATAAGTTATGACTTTGAGACAACTGTTAAACGACAGCCGCCCGCGCCCCCTTACCCCGTAAAAAATCCCCATTGAAAAAAAAAATCGGCGTATTTTTGTTTTCCTGAAAATTACCACAAAAATAGACTTTCAGTACGATACCTTACAACACCCTCACGCATCGGAGAAGGTTTATTTTACATGTTGTATATTTTATCGTTGAGTATACCAACTGCTTGTACTTTTGCAGTTATTGGCAGTCGCTTCATGTAAAATACCGGTATTCAGCTGCATCCGGTTAGACTGGAAGGCGACTCCAACATAGTTGGGCAAAGGCTAGGCAGATTGATGTAACACACTTGACTAAGTAAAAGTATACTAATTGACCGTACGATTCGTTTAGCTGAGAAAATATGCAAATATACAATCTCGCCCCTGGGCATGTGAACGCCCGTATGTTTCTGAATATTCATAATTTTTTTTTCGAAAATTACTTTAAAAACATTATAATTAAATAACATGCAAAATACTAAAGATAGACCCTCTTTAGTATTTTTCATGTTATTGTTTTTTTTATTTTTTGAGTAGCGTTTGCCATATCTCCGATGTAATTGGCTCGATTTGTATTCTGTTTATTATTTCTAAAAGCCTATGAGTAATTTTGTGGGATTAACTAGCATTTTTTATTAAAATTTGTCGTTTATGAAAAAAAACGGAGGTGTAAACAGTTATAGCAACCACAAAAAAACCGTATTTATATAAAAAACGCAACAGAGGGGGTTGTTGAAAAAAAAAATTGTAAGAATGAATGAAAAAAATATTCATTTTGCATGTATTTACCTAAATTGTTTTTTAATCAAATGGGATCATTACGCAGTCTCCAGATTGGAAAATTATGGAAACATCGTGTATGCTAAGTAAAATTGCAGCAGTTCCCGATTAACTGCCTCCTTAATCTAGTGGTCGCAAGGGCTACTGCTGAGTATGAGGAACTGGTTTCGATTCCTGGATCAGGCGAAGTGTTATTGGTTTTCCATCTGGAATTTCTCAGTAAGTAACAGCCCAAAATCTGAATTTGTTTTGTTTGTTGATGGCAATAGGCTCACCCCCTATTAAGACACAGATACATGCCAGTGACCTTGAGTGGTTAACTTGCGTGTTCTGTACTGAGCTCACGCAACGCGTCGTACGTCCAGCCAGTAATAGAACTCGCCCATCAAGGAGCGCTGCGCTGTCACCAATTTGACGCATTATTAATTTATTATACATAAAACAAACGGTATTTTAATAAAAACACGTATACTAAAAGATTAATATTTTAATTATCCTTAAAATGGTGAAGGTTTCAGAAAAATACGCTTGATAGCTTTTGCGTAATTTTCAATTTTTTATCCGCGTCAGACATAACTTTACAAATTAATTTCACTATGTAATATAAACATAATGTAAAATATTCGTATATTAAGTTATTAAGAAAATGCTCTAATTTAACATAAATATTTTTTCCAAATCATCAACACTACTCGTTTAGACGTAATTTCCAGTATAAAATCATTAAAAGTAGGCTATCGTCGCCTTAATGGGACTTAAACATAACTGGCGAAATGTGGGTGTACTTTATGTACACCTCTGCCCAACCCTTCGGGGAAAACTGGCGTGATGTTATGTTATGTTTAGACTAAAAAAGGGATTTGATATCTAGGACTAAATCTTTTGAAAAGCTGTAGGTATTAAAATCTTTCCAACCATGTATGTAACTTTTGATAGCTAAAGTAATGATTTCCAAATTGCATTTCTGACTCGATTTCGAAATTCATGATGAATTTAATCGAATTTAAATAATAATTAAAATAATATTAACTTTGAATTCATAATTCGATGAAAAAAAAACAAAGTGCCCATAAAGCATTGCATTTTTTCACTTTGATTACGGAACTTCATAGGCGTGTATGTCAAAGTTAAATAAGGGTTGGATTTGCTATACTCTGGTAACATCCATTTCAAATGTTAAATTGTCGAGTTGTGGTGAAAATTTGTCATTTAATTCCTTACCAAGATGCAAAGAGTGTCCGATAGTTTCTTGCCCGTTCTTTTCCATAGTTACCTACTACGCTTTGAAATGGGCAAACAGCTTCATGTTCCTTACTGACCGACTCATGGACTATACAAAATTGCCTGTAAATAGTTTATTTGAAATTAGCGGTCCCCCGCGGTTTTACCAGCATAAGTCTCGATCCCATAGGAATATCGGGATTAAAAGAGTCCTATGTCGTAACCCAGGTCATGTTCTACCCATGTGCCAAATTTCATCCTAATCCGTTCAGCCGTTTTAGTGTAACAACGAAACAAACAAACAAGCTCGCTTTCGCATTTATAATATTAGGATATACATGATGAAATTTTTGAACGCCACCTGGAAGGACGCCACGATAACTGGAATCACAAACTCAAACCACTTATCCTATCTATATATATATACTCGTATATATATATATATATTACTAGCTGCCCACCCCGGCTTCGCACGGGTAGCAGTAAGTACTTATCTACGGCACACCTACCTACTCTGCCCTACCTACCTACCCTACACTGCCCGACCTACCTACCTACCCTGCCCTAACTACCTACCCTACACTGCCTGACCTACCTACCTACCCTGACCTACCTATCTACCCTACCTACCTACCTTCCTATCTACCTACCCTACCCGGCCCGACCTACCTACCTACCTACCCTGCCCTACCTACCCTACACTGCCCGACCTACCTACCTACCCTACCTACCTATTTACCCTACACTGCCCGACCTACCTACCTACCCTACCTACCTATCTACCCTACCTACCTATCTACCCTACCTACCTATCTTCCCCTATCTTCCTATCTACCTACCCTGCCCTACCTACCTACCCTACCTACCTACATACCTACCTACCTACCTTACACCCTACCTTCACTTATCTATCCTAAGATTCTTCTCCTTACAATAACGAAAAAAGAATTAGTGAAATCGGTCCAGCCGTTCTCGCGTGTTCAAATTTAGGCCCTAAACTTTAGTGAGTTAAAGAGAGAAAGCTTATTGTGAGAGAACGACAGGAGACCGGCTTCGTTCTCATCCTTACTCTGTGCTGTTTACGGGATGAGAAGTGACACTGGTAGACGCCTGCTGACGGGAATAACTGATCGAGTGGTAACTGATCAATTATTATCGACCGCCAAGAGTAGAAAATTATTCATCATCATCAGCCTATTAATGTTCCCACTGCTGGGACACAGGCCTCCTCTCTGTGAGAGGGAGTGGGCTGTAATCTACCACGCGGGCCCAGTGCGGGTTGGTAGATGTCACATGTCTTCGAATTTTTTGGTTCTAACACATGCCGGTTTCCTCACGATGTTTTCCTTCACCGTTTTGAGAGCAGTGGTCATGAAATTATTTACACAAAGTAAAGCACCTGCCTGGGTTCGAACCCACGACCTACAACTCGTAAGTCATGGCCGTTACCACTGGGCCACCACTGCTCTTTAGAAAATTATTAAAATACTAATATCGCTATTAAAAAATAGGGGTTGGTGGTAGAAGGGTGAAAATTGAGGGTTGTATGTATTTTTTAATGCCAAATCATAAAAAAATAACAATAAAAAAAATTGTCCAAGAAAACAAAAAAAAAAACTTGGGGTGGACCTTAGGGGTACCTGACCTTACCTCCCTTATCACTTAGGGGTACGAAAAATAGTTTACATCCTATTCTCATACCTACCTAATATACACAAAAAAGGATGATCGGCAAAAATGTATGGAAGCTGGTCCAAGCACCAATAACAACACATGTCATTAGATAGGCATTTTAATATAGAGCAACAACTACTATGGCGGCTCATTTCAAATCGCTGTGTGAAAAAAGTTGTGGCGATGTTTTGCAGGCCTGACCTGGACGGTAGATAACGGAACACTTGAATATTAATCACTTCTGGTGGTCTAGTTTGAATATTTTCAAATGTATGCCTGGCGATGATAATACAATAATATGGTACCATCGAGCTGATCTGATGATGGACTTGGACGCTAGATAATGGAACTCTTGAACAGCTAGGTACTAGTAAACCCATCGAGTGTGGACTCATTAGAATTGTCTCAACGAGTCCTGTTCATTTTACCAGATGACGAGGACCTGATGACTGATCTGGTCGCTAGATAATAGAACTCTTGAACAGCTACTAGTAAACCCATCGAGTGTGGGCTCATTAGAATTGTCTCAACGAGTCCTGTTCATTTTACCAGATGTCGAGGACCTGATGACGGATCTGGACACTAGATAATAGAACTCTTGAACAGCTACTAGTAAACCCATCGAGTGTGGGCTCATTAGAATTGTCTCAACGAGTCCTGTTCATTTTACCAGATGACGAGGACCTGATGACTGATCCGGACACTAGATAATAGAACAGCTTGAACAGCTACTAGTAAACCCATCGAGTGGGCTCATTAAATGTGTCTCAACGAGTACTGTTTATTTTACCTGATGACTGACCTGCATTCTTTGAATGGCTAAGTGAAACCCATCTAGTGTCGGCTCATTAGATGTGTCATAATGAGTACAGCACTTTATGGTTGGCCTGGAAGGTGTATAACGAAGTTCCGAATTTTACCTTGCACATGAATACGTTTTTACGATTATTATGGATGACGGTATGTAATTATAAAACTGTTTACTATTCCACTTGTTTTTTGTTATAAAGACTAATGAGCAACACCAAACGCAAAGTAGATAGGTGGTGTGGTGGAGGTTGAATTTGTCCATGAGTACTGAGTAACATATACCTCGGCCAAATAGTCCTTTCAGACGACACAAGATAAAGATGTCACTTGACGCACCGAGAAGAGAACGCCTAGAAGAGTTATTGGACAATGAAACACCTGATGAAAGGACCACTTCCACTTTCAATCAATAGGAAACTCATGGACATGAGAGCATCCTTCCCGCCCTCACGTGGAGCGGAGCACAAACGTGGTCATTAATGAAGCGTCAAAATTCCGCACTTGGGATCAGCGAGCAATGGGTCGAAGTAGGTATTCTTGGAGTGAAACTTACTGACCGTACAAGAAACATTACCAATACTTCGTCACAAAACACAAATCGGCGTAGGCAACCCAGACGTCAAATTAAAAAGAAACTGGGCAGCCCACATCTGCTGCTAGTCGCATTACAAATTATTGGGAAAAAGTAGCTACAGATTAAGTTCCGAATAACGAAATCGGTGACTCCTACCTAAAAGATTGGGCTCTAATTGAAAAAGAGAGAGAAAATGAAAAGACGGCAGGAAGGCAAATTAAGGATTGTTTCTTTTGAGTAAAATTTGCTATTTCCAGTATTTAGAGTAATTTTGCTCCAGGTGGCGTTCAAAAATCCCACCCTGTATATTTAAATATATTTAAATACATAATATATATAGTTAGTTAGGATAAATGGTTTGAGTTTGAGATTCCAGTTATCTTAATAAAAAAAAAGAAATTTGTAAATGATTGTTTTCTGACATTTGAGGCAAATCTTCATACAGTCTAAGATCAGGCTAAACTTCCAAGCCATGTAAAACAAACGCCATACGTCCAACAATTACACGCCACACAATGTAAACCATAGACAAAGCGTGACGTCAGTAGTGCGTCATACAGTAAGTAGGTCACCACGGAGCCATAGAGAATGGAAGTGGCTTTGAATCACAATGGCCACTTCGTCACGGAGCAACTTCGGTTTTTTCTTAACATTTTTCATGGTAGTTTTACTGAAACGTACGTAAATGGCTAAAATTGATATTAAATATTTCTAATTTAAGTAATATAGAAGATTGTTGGTGAAGTTTTCCGAATTATTATTTTTTTATATGTTTTTTTTCCCTTATATAATAGTACTTACCTAAGTAATTATCCTTCTCTATTTTACGAGAAAAAAAAATAACCAAAAAATCTGTGTAAAAAAAAGCTAGAAAGAAAAACATTTATTTTGTAACACGCAAAGGAAACAACACGCAAAAAAGGAACATTTAAAACGAATAAAATAAATTAACATGATTGCAGCATTGTGTTGCTGCTATGTAGTTTTATTTGCAGCATTTTTCCATTTACATATTAAAATATAAAATAAAACAGTCGTCACACATCTAACTGCCGCCACTACCATACAATAATAGCAACTATATAATCATGCCATAACTCGGCATCATCAATCATCTGAATGATATTAAATTGGTACTTAAAATGACGCACGTAAAGTCCTCGCGGCCATACTGGAAAATAAATAGACGTATATCATTTTGAAATAGACGGTCAATATATTGCTGGGACATGTCTTCCGTTTATCTAACTTTGAGGAGTGCATTTCGTAAATATCAGTGTAACATTATAATATATTGGATTTCGGAAGTAGAAATCACCTTAAAAATATATTATTTATTACCAAAAAAGTTTGTGGTATTGGTTTTTCTCTCGTATACCATACTACGTATCAATAGCTCATCAGTGAAGCTGTCCGGTGTGTGCTAAGGCATCTTCCCATCGCCCGATGAGGAAGCGACTAGCTATCAACGATTTACTCGCTCAAAAAACGCACACTAGATTGGAGGTACCGTGTAAGTAAAAGAGATACTTTTGTTGATCGATGACTGACACACCGCCCGGCGGGTACTCGTTTATCGCAGCGACAAGAGCTGTCAAAGATAACTCTCGCTCAGCGACGCTCGCTTGGCTGGCAGAACACTCGCTGAGAGACCAGCGGGAAATCGCTCGTCGCCGGTCGCGCAATCGCTGCTCGTTGCTCGCCAACTCGTTTCTCGTTAATCGCCGGCGATGCCACATTTGCTTTTAAACACTTTGGCATTTATTAAACACTTTCTATCACTAAACCCATTTCAAGTCCGCTTTCCATTACGCGAAAAGTGCTTGCGAAGCATCAGGTATACACATACATACATAAACTCACGCCTTCTTCCCATGGGGGTATAGGCAGAAACTACAGAACGCCACTTGCTACGATCCTTACATACTCCTTTTGCCTCGTTTACGTTCATACATCTGGTCATACACGCACGCCGGTTGCGAGTACTACGCACTTGTCCTTTCTGAAGAACATCACCAATAAGGTCAGTATATATCCTCCTAGGGCGTCCTCCTCCTAGGGCGTGGTATAAAAATCCATGAATTCAAAAATGCAGTGCATTTCAACTCATTACGGTAAATATCACGATTTCTTTTCCTACGTCATTGGTGCTGTAGTGCGTGCAGCGTGACCTACCATAACATGCCATGTGCGCTGCAATATATAATTTATACCTAACCTAACTGTAGAAAATTAAATCTTACCTACAATGCATTTCCTAGAGTTAGGTATAAGTTATGTAAAATTATTTGAAGTTTAGTCATTCCTGGGAGTTGTGTTTGAGGCGTTTTAGCTTGTAACACAAGGCCCATAGGGTCTGAGTGCTCAGGCTCAACATGTTTCTCGGGACATCGCCAAGCGATTGGTCGACTCTTCACGTGACCTTGCTTAGGCCAAAGAATTTGCTGAAATTGTCACTTCTCCTGTTAACAAAGGTGCAGACGATTTTTGATGCCCTATGATTTCTCAGAAATCATTCAAAATTTTTAAATGTTTTCAGAAATCATTTCTGTCCCGCCTTTTCTATTCATGTACCTATACATAATAAAAATTATACATAATTTCGCTGTAAATAAAGTTATTTAATGCTAAGAGGAGTGCAGTGGTGGCCCAGTGGTAAGGACCCTTACTTTTGAGTTGTAGGTCGTGGGTTCGAGCCCATAGACAGGCGCTTTACTTTGTGTAAATAATTTCATCACCACTACTCTTAAAACGGGGAAGGAAAATTTCATAAGGAAATGTCCTAGAACCAAGAATTTGAAGACATGTGACATCTACCAACCCGCACGGGCCCGCGCGGTAGATTTTAGCCCACTTCCTCTCATAGAGAGGAGGCTTGTGTCCCAGCAGTGGAAACATTATAGGCTGATTATGCTAAAGATAAGAGATTAAATATTAACACTGTTTTTTTTTTAATGCAGTACCTAAATAGTTTTTTTTTAGTCCTGGTTTTGCGTGGTCACATCTAGCCTACTATACGAGTACATCGGTGGACATTTTCAACACAAGGGTGGAGGTCCCTGAAATCTGTCCAGCCATTGTGTGTCGCTAATAGGATTCAAACAAGCACCTTTATACTTTTGTTTCGACGCTAATAGGCGAAAAAAAGAGGTTATGAGCTCATTATACTTAATAGCATAAACATGTTTTGAACCTACTAAACTACAGTGTGTTCTTACATGTCTAAATTAGTAAAGAGCCATGATAGGTAGTATTGGTGTAGTTTATATTATTCTTCAGGGGGGGCAGGGGAGGGCAGCTGCCCCCCCCTGGATTTTGTATGTCTAAGTACTGTTGTCGATAAAGGTTAAGTTACAGTCACGATAAGACTTCCTTTACAATTACAATATATTATTTTATATGAATTTTTAAAAAAAGAAAGAAAGAAAATTGCGTTTATTGGCATTACAAAAAATACACCTTAAAACTATAAAAAAACAGAAAACAAATTATTGTAATGCCAAAAGGGCCTCAACTCAGCAGAAAAAAATAATAAAAAATACATAAAAAATGGCGCTGCGCGTTTTTTCATTCTATCTATTATGCGTAACCAACTTAAAAAGTAGGACGTTCAAATTATGAGTAAAAAACTTGTAGGCCAGCTACAAAAATTAACAAATAGGTTTGATTAAATAGTGACCAATTTACTGCATTTGAGGAGATATTCTGCTCATCATGCCGAAGATCCTCATCAGATGTTCACCAATTTTTTGAGACCTTCTTGATGTTATTACCTTTCAAATAAAATAAGAACCATCGAAATCGGATCTCATAGAGCGGAGATATCCAGTAGCCCCCTTTTTGCCACATTTTGGAGGAAGTACCCCTCCAATCAAAAATCCCCGAATCCAAAAATATTACAAAAAAATCGTTATACCTGTATGCCAAGTTTCATCCAGATAGGTTGTAAAATACGACCTTTATACGACGTACACGCAAACTGACACACGAGCAGTTGATGCAGAGACGCATCGCTCGCTACGCTCGCTCGGTCAATAAATAAACACTCGCAATGAATTTGATTTTGCCTATTCAGAAACTTGTAGACCTCGGCAGGAAATAACTTGTTGATTTTCAATCTCCGACTGATTTTTCTCCAGACAGCCCGAACTATGGCAAGAACTCATGTTGTGGTAAAAAGATTAGCGATTCAGTGATTTTAGTCAGAAGCCTGAAAGTCTGACAACCAGTCTTACCAAAGCGTCGTGGTAAAGGGTAGGTTGTGTTACCCAGTAACTGGGTTGTGGAGGTCCGATGGGCAGTCACTCCATATAAAATACTGGTATTCAGCGGCATCCGGTTTGACTGGAAGCCGACCCCAACGTAGTTGGGAAAAGGCTAGGCAGATGATGGTATACGTTATAAAAGAATAAAAGCCTTTTATACAGATCATTTAAACTTATGCTAGTAAAATAAAATTATTTACTAGATGTAAATAAATAAAAAGTTAAAAATTAAATTAAAATTATTCTATTGTTGACACCGGCTGTCTTAGTCTGTGTGCCCATTGGCAAAGGCATCCTCCATCTCCTTCCATTTTTCTCTATCTTTTGCTGATCGAGTCCATAATTTTCCTCCTATGATTTCCAGGTCGTCACTCCAACGCGACGTTTTCTCTGCCTTCCTCTATTTCGTTTGCCATTTCTCGGATACCAAACTGTTACTCTTTTGCTCCATTTGTCTGAGCCTCTGAGGGTGTGACCGGGGTGGTCACACCCTCAGAGGCTCACTTCCATTTAAGTTACTTGATTTTCCGTGTGACATCAGTCACCGTCGTTACGAGTACCTGTCTTTGTTTTTAATCTGATCTTTTCTTTTCACGCCCATCATCCTTCTTTCTATGGCAAGTTGGCTCACAGCTAATTTGTTGGCTTGTGACTTTGTTAAAGCCCAAGTCTGGCATTCATAAGTTAGAAACCGGCAGCACCTGCGCCTGATGACGGGGACCATCACGGGCCACTGCTCGCTAAACAAACACTTCCATACAATAGGCATAACGGACAGTCCTCTGTGCAGGGCGTGCATGGAGGCTGAGGAGACCGTTGCGCACGTGCTCTTTGAATGCACAGGCGTCACCCAGATTAAAACAGAAACCCTCGGGTCACGCAGATTTTACACAGACGTTCTAAACAGACCAGGAGTTTTAATTAACTTCTGGAGCGAGGTGGACTGGTTGGAATAACCCCCCAAACGGCCGCCATGGCCCACGCACAATGGTCCACCTGACGGACTAAATGCGGAAACCAAACCATAAAACATGAACATAGAACAGAAAGCACGCACGAATCAAATAACTTCCCTTTTAATTGTGGGCTAAGCTTAGGGCTCTTCATAATCTCCTTCAGAGACCCAATCCCCAATCTTCGAATACCCGTTACATGCGTTTGCAACTGTGTGGCAGCTAGGGAGAAGCCTACCTATGTAAGTTTATATTCTACATTATTCACGAGACAACAATAAATCCTCCTTCCACATACCTTCTTTTCGATCAACGCGACCTCTGTCTATCCTAAAACAACCTAAAACTTAAAGATAAACTCCATTACGAACTCCACGCAATAAATCTTCAGCAGACAAGACAAGGACAGCTAAAATTCTCAAGTCAACGGCTAAACTTTGTTTCTCTAAAGGTGCTCCCTCACTGGGAGCGTTCGTCTGTAATGTATCTATCCAAGATTCCACTGTAGCGGTTAGGGCTTTGCAAATAGACATCGTAGGGCGTCAATTGCTTGGTAGTGTACAGAGATAATAGGGAAAATCCATGCGTAAAAAAAAAACTTATTGAAAGACAATTTTTTTTTTTTTAAATATTATATAGACACGTATTTTTTGCTTTGTCATATTAATAAAAAATTACTAAGATAAACTTATTCAAGTTGGGGTGTAGGGTCTCGCTACGTCACAACTCTGAATAAAATCTACCAAGGCGTGACGTCATGCCACATTTTAACTCAGTGTATCCTTTAATAGCGTAAAAAAAAATAAGGTGCCTAATTTATTTTTTTTATTTATCTCGGACAAAAAAGCTTTTTTTTGACATCTTCCCTATAGAAACCAGCAGAAAAGTTTAATAATAATAAGGTGACAGTTACATTACAAGCCCCACAGCATTACATTCCAGGCAGCGCTTCCAGTGAGGGAGCGCCTTTATGAAAATTTAGTAGAAAACTTGGGACAGGCGTCTAATACTTTAATCTTTGATCGCGTTCATTGATTGATTTGTATTGTCTTTGGCTAATTATTTGGGCTGGCAGCGCGTCGAAGTTTGTGGTAAATGAATGTTGATTTAGTTTATAATCGCGTTTCGATCTATAGTTATTGCGTTTTAGCGTGGCAATAGCGGTCAGTGACCCACGTACATTTTATACCATTCTTTATTTAAAAATCTACGTATATACTAATATTATTATTATATATTAAGTTTGTATGTAGGGGGTAATCTCCGTAACTACCAGTCGAATTTGAAAAAATATTTTTGCATTGAATAGCTCAATTCTCTAGGAAGGTTATAGGCTCCCGGACGAAGTCGCAAGCAGCAGCTAGTCTCAAATAAAGTCCGTAACCCTCCTGAATCAATATCTATTGTGATCTTCAACAAGTTCTTATATCGAAAAATCATTACCTATATCGTTTATTGTTTGGATTCCTACGGAGAGATATTACGGAAAGGGCAATGACCGCTGTTGCCATGCTAAAACTCGACAACTATAGTGGGTAGTAGATTATAAATATTATGAAGACATAAACTTCATCCCACCAATAAAAACTAAAACCGAACTACGACAAAAGTCTACTAAAAAGGTATAAACACGACATCCAGACAGACAAATTAAATATTCGGAGTTAGGTATAATATAAATCAAATAGATTACGCTTCGGATTTTTAATTTTAATCAAAAACAATAATATTTATAGTTTTGTCGTAATTGGATTATAAAAACCCAATTACGACAAAAAAGTGAACTATAAACTATAATTTTCATTTTTTTTTTATTATTTTGGGCAATTTTTTTTTTTAGATGTGCAACTTAGGCCCTTTCATTTTTTACATATTTTTTTACGCCATATTCAATTGAATGTGACGTCACATCCTTTAACCAGCGGACGATCAAGATGCTTCCAACGATATCTCATTTGACAAATTGTGAGAAGTTATGAGGGAACAGATGAACATACATACATACCGGTCAAAATCATAACCCTCCTGTTTGCTTAACCGTAGTCGGGTAAAAACATTTCATATCTTAAAATAGATTGCCAAGACGTACATAACGTTTTCATCATTAAAAAAGTTATCAGATGTAATGTATAGCCAAGTCCCTAACTCCACAAACCTTACAACTTGGTCAAAATGTACGGCTTGGCTGTTTCACATTTGACCATTTAAGATTTATTTACCTGACTAAAATATAATTAATTGACTTCACTTTTTTCTGTTTTGTTTTGTTGACATTGTATTTTTTTTTTTTGTATTAACATATTTTAATTTATGTAATAATTTGCACGCCGTAAGGTAGACTGTAGCCGATCTCATTAATTTATGTACAACATCTTGTATCTGTACCTACATTCATAGCAAATAAAGTTCTGATTCTGATTCTGATTCACGGCCGTTGCTCGTTTAAAAATTAATTCACTGGTCTTTAGTGTTGTGTCATGCAAAAGTTCAAATACGACGAAACCCTTCGAGAAAATGTACCCCTCCTTTTTTACTACGGTAGTACCGTACCGTCAGATAGAAATTGTCCTACAGTAGAAATCCAGTTCTTGAAAAAATGCCTTTTTTGAAGTGAAAACTTCTATAAGCGCGTTGAGCACTTGTGTGAACAAAAATCATGGAACTCGCGTCATCGTCACCTAACGCTCGAACAAAAGACATCAACGCGTCAAAAAGTTACTTAACGAAAGAAATCAACGCGAGAGTTACTTAGATTTCACTTCTATCGGCAGTCCCCAAAGACTGTCCGTTTTTTTTTATTTTCAATTAAAATTAAAATCTGCTGCAGTCTTAAAATAATACAATGTGTAGATACATTTGTTTTAAAAGTTTCATCACCACGTTGCTCTCAAAACGGCGAAGGAAAACATCGTGCGGAAAGCAGCACGTCCTAGAACCAAAAATTTGAAAACATGTGACATCTACCAACCCGCACTGGGCCCGCGTGGAGATTACAGCCCACTCCCTCTCGAAGAGAGAGGTCTGGGTCCCAGCAGTGGGAACATTATAGGCTGATTATGGTAAGCAACATTCTGTCAAGAACTTGGAGATAGAGAATCTCCAAGCTCTTGCTACGTTCAAGTAATGACGTCATAGCGCATTTAATATAGTAAACGACGAGAGTGATGAACGCTGTGTTTTGTGTAGTAATAGTAATGTTTGGATCGGTGTGAGGTCACTGATGTGGCAGGGCGATGCGAGCGCGTCAGTAACACGATGCACTAAACGCGGCAAGATTGAATGCAGAAGGACAATTATTTAGATTACGTTTGTTTTAAGGTCACGATAAGCTACTTGTAATGATTTTATACCGAAAATTACGTCTAAACGAGTAGTGTTAATGATTTGGAAAAAATATATGTTAAATTAGAGCATTTTCTTAATAATTTAATATACAAATATTTTAGATTATGTTTACATTACATAGTGAAATTAATTTGTAAAGTTGTGTCTAACGCGGATAAAAAACTGAGAATTACGCAAAAGCTATCAAACGTATTTTTCTGAAACCTTCACCATTTTAAGGATAATTAAAATATTAATCTTTTAGTATACGTGTTTTATTAAAATACCGGTTGTCTTATAAATAATAGGTTAATAATGCGTCAAATTGGGGACAGCGCTCCTTGATGAGCGAGTTCTATTACTGGCTGGACGTACGACGTCGCGTGAGCTCAGTACAGAACACGCAAGCTAAGCACTCAAGGTCACTGGCATGTATCTGCGTCTTAAGGGGGATGGCAAAGGTGACCCGCGAAATTCAAATTTTCTTACGTGTCTTGCAATTTGCAGGTCAGTGTCAGGTTGCAGATTTATAATCATAAAAATCATCAATACAACTCTCCAAGTTCATGTAATCTTATTGAATGACTATTTCGTTAAATCATGACATTTAAGAATTATGCTAACTTAAGGAGTTGTATTGTGATTATAATGATTATAAATCTGCAGATCCATCTTAACAGTAAGTTAGCTACCCGTACCCTATTATCATTTCCTCAGAAAGTCCTTAATTCAACTCAAAAATATTTGAAGAGAAGTAACCAATAACCGAACGGCCTTTTCTTCGAATACTCGCCATTTGATTGCGGATTTCACCAATGAAACTGAACGCGTTCAAGAGCTGTCACTGTCAATATTGCACAAAAATTTTGACACTGACAGGTCTTGAACGCAGCTTTGATGTGCTGAATGAACGCGTTCAGGTTCATTGGCGAAATTCGCCCTGGCCCTGAGTTAATGGTGTGGTAATGCTTTCTTGGTAACTTCAGCAGTATCCATTACACACGCTAAAAAAACCCTATTCCTAGCGTCCTAAATTGAGAAAGATGGTTCTTAGAGCCGCTCAAAGCAGATCTGTAACTCTTCATTAAAATAAATGGGTCAAATGATGGATGAAGACCTTATCTTTATTTGTTAGCTTATAATTATATATTAGTTTATAAAAATGGAAAGAGCTAGAGAGGCATCTAAAATTGGTCAGTAGCTAACTGAATAATACAGAATCTTTAAATTCCTTGAAATTCAGAAAACCAGTAGAATTATTACTCCACCCGCACCAGGCCCGCGTAGTGGATTACGGCCCACTCTCTCTCTCACTGAGAGAAGGCATTTGTCCCAAAAGTGGGAACATTATAGGTTGATTATGACTATTCAAACTTTGTTACAACTGAACCCACTGTCCTCCCCTGCCTACAGTCAAACAGTCGGTTGGCAGAACATCAAAGTGTAGCCGACGATTGAGTTGGTCTCGTTCATCAGGTGTTGCTATAACTGATCACGTTTTATGTACTAGTACTAGCCTTCACCTCCGTTATGAGGCTGCAAGTGTGGAAGTGGAACCAATATAGGTAAATGTTTTGCATCTTGGTGAATGAACGGAGTATAATAGTTGTTGAAATGTTTCGAATTGTTACAAAACAAATGATGTTTGGGACGTTATCTTACAGAGTGTAAAGTTCACTCATCCTCCACAGAAAAGGGACGATCCTACGACCCGACGGGTGTTATACTGGTGGGCTACAGTACAGCCCGACGATTATTGTTGGAGCGTTGTATAAATGATAGTCGCGCGATAAACTCTACTTGCGTGACGTCAGCGTGATGCGTAGTTCACATTTGGCGATGTAGATGCCGCCAAAAACTACTTAATAAATAATAATTAACTAAAAATGTTTATTGCAGACAATTAAAATCAAAATTACAATTAAAATTAAAAACGTTTTATAAATCTTATTTTTGTGCATTCATTCGTTCTCTGACAGAACTTAATGCACAGCTTATAATCCGCTGGGTCTATGTAGAAGCATGAAACTTTCCCCAAGAATTCTATATAAATGGGACGGAGTTTCAAAATTCCGAAGTTTCAAGAAATTTTGAAACTCCATCCCTTAAAGGGGTATAATTGGGGATAGCAGTTTGTACGGAAGGTCGACATACACACATCAAAAGTGTCTAGGGATCAAGCATTTTTATGCGGATTTCTTGAGATTGAGATGTGGCTTTGTAATAAATTTATGATTTTATAAATTTATATGGATCCTTTTTGGTGCATTTCATAATTTGAATCAGGAACTGTGAATCAAATTCGAGTAAAAGATGAAAATCAGCTGTCAATATTTTCCCTATAAAAACATACAACGCATTGAAGACATTATTAGTGCTACTGTTTCCCTACTACTGATTAAAACCAACGTTATTATGGAGCAGCGACGTCATTTAAGCAGGGAAGAAATGCTCAGAGCCGTGGGAATGATAGAAGCTGGTTCCCGGCAACGTACTGTGGCTTTAGCTCTGAATACAAGTCAGAGTGTTATCAGTCGACTTTGGACACGTTACCGAAGCACTGGTACCGTGGCTGAGCGCCATGGAGGACGGTATCGCTGCACCACACGGAGACAAGACCGATACATTCAAATCTTAGCTCGAAGAGCTCCAACAATAACCGCCATGATGTTAGCCGTGAGGCTTCATCACTCTTCAGGGAACTTAATTAGCGACCAAACAGTCAGAAACCGCTTGCATGAAGTGAACCTTCATTCCCGAAGACCGCTACGGGTACCACCTATAGCAATGCACAATCGTAGGATTCGATATCAATGGGCTCTTGAACACAGAAATTGGGCAGAAGAACAATGGCGTTTCGTGTGCTTTTCTGATGAGTCTCGTTTTGGTATGAGACCGGATACAAGACGTATACGACACTGGAGAACCCCTGGACGCCAACAGCGATTAAAATCCTGCCAGGAAGTCCATCCTTATAGTGGTGGAACCATCATGGTATGGGCGGGTATTTGGATCGGCGGAAGAACTGAGTTGATTTGGATTAGAGGCAACCTCAACGCTCAAATTTATGCTGAGACGATTGTATCAGACGTCATCGTTCCTCTACAAGTGCAAATCGGTCCCTTATTTCAGTTAATGCATGATAATGCACGACCGCACACCGCAAGAGTTGTAAGACAGACTCTCGCCGCAGCTAACATCAATGTCCTGCCCTGGCCTGCTCAGTCGCCAGACTTGAACCCGATTGAGCATGCATGGGATATGCTACAGAGAAGAGCTCTGCCGAATATGGAGGGTATCCAGTCGCAAGAAGACCTTTTTTTGTTGTTGCAACGAACATGGGCGGCCATTCCACAGCGTGATTTGGATGAACTCATTTTGAGTATGCCAAACCGATGTTCTTGTGTTGTTAGTGTTCGCGGTAGAAACACGGATTATTAATTGTTTAAGTTACCCAATAAAATTTTAAAGAAAACTGTTATTTCAGTCTTTTTTTCGAACTTTAATGTTAGTGGTTCAAATGTCAAAAATCCCTTTATTAGGAAAATGGCAAATTTCTTTATTAATGCAAAGGTGACTTGGTTTATCGTTACTGTGACAAACGAAAACACTTTATTTGATGAATCCTTAAAGAAAATTTTAATTAATATCAATCAGGAGAAAAGTTATTGCAAAAATATATGTTGATCCCTAGACACTTTTGATGTGTGTATTTAGAAGAAATCTCGTCTGTCTGTCTAGATATAATTTTGTTGCTGGGACATAAGTTAAGTAGTTGTAGATTTTGAAATTAAGGGATCTTGCGTTTGATTACCTACGTCTTGTGCAGTGCCGTATCGTATGTGTGATTACACCCGTAACCCTGATGACAAAGTTGAATGGTCTTGCAATGCTGCATATCTCGCTCGCAATGTGCTTGGACGACGACGTCGCGGCGGCATATCGCTGCAGTCATGATTTCGAACCCGACCGCAGGTTGCAGCAGCCCGTATTCCAGTCGGTAAATAGAAGATAGAATAAAGAAAATTATTCAAAAAAAAAAACCCGACTGCAAAAACACAACTAATAAAAAGAGAAAAACAAGCATTATAATCTATAGAATTTTGGTATCGCAGGCGGGGACAAACAAAAGTTACACCATATTTCCGGTTATTATTGTTATAATTATTATTGTCCCGCCTGCGATACCAAAATTCTATAGATTATAATGCTTGTTTTTCTCTTTTTATTAGTTGTGTTTTTGCAGTCGGGTTTTTGTTTTGAATAATTTTCTTTATTTCAAGTTTTTTAGTTTTATTAAAATACCTTAATTTGGAATTGACTCATTAGCATATTTTATTTGATACCAATATTGTTGTAATTTATTTAAAAAAATACCTTCCCCTCCCTTTTTTTTTGTATTTGCAGATGCAATACATAAATATTATATAGCCTATGTCACTTCTACGATTAAGACGAATCTAACGACACCTCTTACGTTAAAATCCATCAAGCCGTTTAGGCTATAGAGCGTGCCAAAGAAATAGACATACATACATACATACTCTCGAAAAACATTACCTTCCTTCTGGGGCAGTCGGGTAAAAATAAATGTTATCACTCTAGCGTTGGCGGCACTACTGGTCTGCGGCCGGACTACACGACGTCGTCTGTCGCTCGCTCGTAATTGCAAATGACGTGTCGCTAGCTCCGGAAGGTATTTCATAGAAATTCATAGAAACCAGTTATGTCGCGGCGACACGTCGCGTCGCCTGCAGTTGCCTCGTGTGGGCGGCTACGAAATGGTACCTTACATTAATTATATTAGTCCCTACATACACCTCACAATTTGTCAGTTATTTCTTTCTGAAAGCACCAGTTCATAACGTAACATTATCAAATAAATTAAAACATATATTTTCATACACCAGCTGAAATAACTTCTCACATGTTTCAAACGATTTGCCAACAGCGACAAATTAATACTGGAATACCTATCTTTCTTGAATTAATAATTTTGTGTGCAGTATTTTTGAGGAAATTATTTAGCACAGAAAATTCTTAAAAACGTCATGCGTAAGCGTAACACAGTTTCAATCACAAGATTTTTAAGGAATATGCTCAACCTGCATTGCTCCAATCTCAACGGAGACTAGCCTTCGGCGCGGGAGGTATTATAGTGCACAGTGTGTGCGCAAATACAGGTGCACTCTCTCTTCCCTCACTCTCTTAGTCCGATGGGACGGCAATCCGACACGACCGGAGAGAGATCAGGCGCAGGACCAACGGCTTAACGTGCTTTCCGAGGCACGGGGGTATCACACCGCCAACTTCCAAACTCTAGGCTGTTACTAAGAAATTCCTCATCTGTGGAAGTGATTCGTGAAATGGGACGGAATCACGGAAGTGTGTAACGGGAAGACGCACGCTATGATTTGACCAATGAGTGCGCGCGGTGCTAGAGTTGGCCGTCAGATGCTACCAACCCATTCGTCTGCTCAACAACGTAAATAACGCAATGAATGTTGTTGAACTGTCAAAAGGTAGGGCATTGCAATTGTAAGTGTGTTACGCAATTACCCCGCGGGTCATAAACTTCTACTGCTGCCAGACATAATCTACACTAACTCGGTCAAATAGTTTTAACTTTTGAAGTAATGTGCTTAGCCTAGAGTTTAGAAATGATTTCTGGTGTGTAACTCTTTCGTCTCGCTTTCCTGAAATCTGTGGGAGTGATTTAGTGAAAAGGGACGGAAGTGTGTAACAGAAAGCCGGGGAAGCGAGCGGTATTTGATTTGACCAATGAGCGCGCGCGGTGTTAGCGTTGGCCTTCAGATGGTATCAACCCATTTTCCGAGAGGTTGGTACTTCAGCCAAGAAGTCAGATGCTACACATCATATGGCTATTATGGCTGCTGAAATATGGGTACTCTAACCTTTCTGTAACCTGTTTATGGCAATAATTTTTTTATTTATATGCGACTACGGTAAGGCTCGCTCGTTTTTTTTTTAAAGTTGTTAAAGGCAATTTTACCCGGTAATTGCAAAAAGAGCCAGTAGATCTTTATTTAATCGGCGAATAGAATGCTATAAGTACTTAGAATCCTGTTGATCCCGTATTTAAGCTGATGAACCCTCTCGAGCAAGCAACACTTCACTTTCAACAGTTTCCCGCCATTCGTGGTGAACTGACAGTTGACATTAGTGACAGCTACCTCACTACTGATGTGCTTGAGATAGTGTTACACTTGATTGTTGCCTTGGTTTATCTGGAAGTCTTAAAATAACTCCAGACCCAGGTAGGTCGAAGCAAGGAAAACCTGCTCAGGTGGAGATTCACAGATGACTCCGGCCTAGAGTGTAGATGTAGTGCTGTCCCACAAACAATCAGCCAACGGCCAGTTTATCCCCCGTAAAAAGTAGGTTGGAGTCTCATTTCCTACGAAATGTAAGATTTTGTTTTTGCAATTTCTGGCTTTTCTAGTACTCAAATCTCAGTTAGTCCAATATAGTATTTTTATCCATATATAGGAAGCAGGTCCATTTTCTTGCTGTCTGTAATGTTTTTTCAAAACCTGCCCCATCTCAAAAATCCACCCTGTATAAATTGCCGTCGACACGCTGAGTGGAGAGAATGCACTACAAGCAGTTAATACAGGGGCCTGATAAACATATTTTTTTAATAGGCTATAGCGCACAACAAACCTCGGACTAATTGTGAAACATCACACACAATTAAATACCAGTCTATCTTAATAACAGTCCGCGTTAGGTCGATGTCAGCGTGGCGTTTGTTAAAATTAAATGTCTAAATATAACTCACGCACAGTTGTACTCGCTCTCGGAGTAAACAATTAATAAAGAAAACATTATGAGGAGATACAGGATTTATTGTAGTATTTGTAAACTTTTTGTGAACGCCATTCTTTATTTAAGCTGTGTTCGCACGAGAGAACGAACAAGCGGGAGTATATACAGGGAGTTTTGTTTTGAAAAACTCAATTACACTTCTACAAAGGTCAGCAGACGCGCAACCATTATATCAAACGAGTTAGTATTTTTGACTTGTCGAAATTATGGTTGCTATTCTTACTTAGTACCTTATTCAATACTAGGTAGTAATTAAACTTTTTATACTTAAATCTAAATTTTAATTAACAATTTTTTCACAAATATTAAATACAATATACAATCTAACACTGAAATACTTGTAATATGTACAAGTATGTGAATGAAAATATAAATAAAAGAGGTCATTGGGCATCAAAAAATTTGCCAGCATTGCTGTCAGTGGGAAAAGTTCCCAAGAGCCGGCAGCGTTTCCACGTTGGATGGCATCTAATATTTTATATCCAGCATGAATAAATATAGGTACCAACCGGAATCTAAATTACCTATTTGTGTTCTATACTCCAAAAATATCTTTATATCCCAATTAATTTTAATTATTTCGTCCAGGTACACCATATCATCTGGCGGCCGTGAAAGGTTTTTACAAAGAGTTTCTTGTGTTTTTCACTAATAACACTAACTAACAATTTGCAGTGTATTTGGAGTGCTAATTATCTTAACAAGACTTGAATTGCTTCATCAATCGAGTTATAGATAGAGCCTTTGTATTTCTAAAAGGGTTATTAGCGTCCATGAGATGTGATAAAAAAATCGGCACGAATGGTTCCGTACTACCGTACAATATTTAACACTACTTTTTTTTAATACTTAAAAAAGAACACGTTCTTTGAATCCACTTGAATTTTTTAACTTTATTTAATTTTATTTTTTTGCTGTTATAGCGGCAATAGAAATACACAATCTGTGAAAATTTCAACTGTCTACCTATTACGGTTTATGAGATGTCTGGCAATGGGCTATCCATTGCCAGACAGATGGGCGGACAGCAGAGGCTTAGTAAAAGGGTCCCGTTTAGCACCCTTCGGGTACGAAACCCTAAAAATTAAAAACCTTCAAAGGGGGAATATCTGTTGTGTTTTAAACTTTACCTGGTTTAATTATTTTCAACATTTTGACATTTCCAATGGAAATGTTTTCATCTCATTTTTCCACCCATACCGTTCGGAAACTAATTATCATCTCCCGAAAAAACGTAGTACGCCGACCCCACGTAACATTCCCATGTCACGTGGGGTCGGTGTACTACGTTTAATTTTCTATTCTCTCCTGTCACCTGTAACATTATAATTCGCTAGGCGACTAAACAACCAAATGACTACCTACTAAATAAAATAGCATTGATGGCCATTCAATTTTGAAGGTTTCTAGGAAATTTTCAGAAACATACAAAGCTTGACAGTTGAATTATCTGGAATCCCATGAATTTTCGCCTAGACTATGGGTATGGGTGCTTAAATATTGCAAAGGGTCAGACTATTCCGTCGTGGAAGGAATACGTCGAATTACATCATCCTGTATAGGTATACTAGGATTTGAGTTCGACCCGCTGTTCCACCATGCACTGTCACAGGCCGTGATAGGCCGTGTGACTTTCACAGGCTTTAAAGCTTTTAGAGTCAGTGGTCTAGACTGGTAAAGAAACCTTTTGAGGTCTTTTTCTGGCAATACCCACTAGCGTCTCCCCTATAAACTCCTGTATTGTGATTAAGAAAATGAGGAGCTCGTGACTATCGGCTCAGGTCGATCCATCAGGTTAAGCTACGTTTGCCGGGGTTGGTCAGTGGATGGGTGACCATCTTTACATACCGACACTCCTCCGTGCCTCTGAAAGCACGTCAAGCCGTTGGTTCCGGCTGTCATTCGTGGATCTTTGACAGTCGTTACGGGTCGTCAGAAGCCCGAAATTCTGAAACCAGTCTTACCAAGGGGTATCGTATTACCCAGTTACTGGGTTGTGGAGGTCAGATAGGCAGTCGCTCCATGTAAAATACAGGTATTTAGCTGCATCCGGTTAGACTGGAAGCCGACCCCAACATAGTTGGAAAAAGGCTAGAGAGATTGATTTGATTGTGAATAAGAAAATGCGTTTACGTAAAATAACATCACGCCTGTATTCTTCAAAGGGTTAGGCAGAGGTGTACCTATAGAACTCCCATATTTCGCCAGTTATGTTTAAGTCCCATGTAATAGGGGGCGAGCCTATTCACATCACCCGGGCACAAATCCAGACTCTAGGCTGCTACTGAGAAATTTCCTGATGGAAAATGCCCAATAACACTTTACCCGATCTGGGAATCTAACCTAGGACCTCATGCTCATCAGTAGCGCTTGTGACCACAAAACCAACGAAGCAGTGCATTCGACTCCACCCATTTTCGTCGAGCTCATACGCCATGACGCATACATATTGTAAGTGGACCCTCCGGGTTCCCGGCATTACGTTTGCGCTAAAGTTAACCATCGCGGATGGTCAACGGCATTAGGTGTAAAACCTTGTTATAAAACAAAGTGAAATAATGTTTTCTGGGGGTCTTCTCGCTATAAGTAGTTTCGAACCTTTTAAATTTTTAGTGAATATTTGTAACCGTGAACAAAAAATTCAAAAAATATCTAAGTCTTTGATTTGAAAACCAACGCATAATATAATAATAAATCTTGTAAAAATATACGTGTTAACCTTCATTTTATGCAAGTGCAAAACCATAAACTTGCATGCAAGTCTCCATTAAATTGCAGCAAACACGCAGGTGTAACGCCCCCTATATGCAAGCTACTCGCAAGTCATCAATCTCACTTGCTAAATATTTACCTCTACCCTCTTTTCACCACTTTTTCAATCCGTTTGTGTCCAAATACCTCGTTTACAAGCATTCATACATTTCGTGGCAGTTCAAGGCTGAACATTTTTCGGCTTGGCACGGTTCACAGCGAACTGTTTACTACGAGTTAAAAGAATTCGTATAACTATGATAAAAATGTTATAGTTTCGTAGAATATTTTTGTACGTATGTAAGTTGAATGTGATGTATATTTTCTTTGTTTTAAAAGTTTTCTGACGTTTCCTTCCTTGTGTTTTGCGGATTTTTTTTGTGTTTTTCAAATGTGTCTAGGAATTTCTTGAGGATAAACGATGTCTCTTCTTTCTAAAGCGACTTAAGTACTTCATTATCACCACCTCCTTCTGCGAAGCAGTAATGCTCGCGAAGGAGGAGGCGGAGCGCGTGAGGGAGAGGCAATTTCGCGCTCTCACGCCCGTAGCCGCCGCGGGTGACGCCCTGGGCGTCAGGAATCCCGAGCCGATTTCCGGCAACCGTAAGGCGCGGGCTTGCGGACGGAGAGTAATGGGTAGCTCGCCGTCCGATAAGGTCCAGGTCCGGGTCGACGGCGCGTTGTGTTCCACGCGCGCCTCAAAGAGATGTCAGCACAACTGACGGGGTCCACTAGGGCCGATGCCTGCCGGGGCTGCAGTAAAGTCTTAAAGGGTTACCGTGGCCCCTGGCAACGTTTAGGCAACTGAAGGAACGCGGGTGGGTTTTAGTCAGTAAGAGTCTGACACGCCCTCCCGCTCCACCCAGAGGGGAGACGTTATTTGACGACTTCCCACCCAAAAAAAAAAGTACTTCATTATCATCATCATTTCAGCCGAAAGACGTCCATTGCTGGACAGAGGCTTCCCCCAAGCACCGCCACTTCGACCGATTCTGTGCTTCCTGCATCCAGCGGAAAGTACTAAAGTTTGTATAAGTTTTGTTTGTTTGTAAATCTGCGCGAATCTAGTAAAGTATAGACGACAAAATAAATATATTTGGAAACAACGGCATTTTGGAAAAGGAATTGGCCATAGCACCCTCTCAATCGAATCAGCCTTTAATGTTCCCACTGCTGGTACAAAGGCCTCCTCTTTTAGAGAGGGAGTGGGCTGTAATCTACCACGTGGGGTTGGTCTGAATGTCTACGAATTTTTGGTTCCGCTTTCCTCAAGTTTTCCCTTACCGTTTCGAGAACAGTGCACCTACCATGCATAGGTACGGATTCGTGGTCTCCACTTTCACGACACAAATCCTCTAACGCTCTAATGTAAATAAAATACAGTTGCAATATCTTTAGCTTTTCGGTTCTATCTTATCTATGAGAATCAACTTTAGCAAAGTATATATAATTTTTCTCACCTCTTAAGCCCATATCCTAGAACCAAATTCAAAGACATGTGTCATCTACCAACCCGCACTGGGCCCGCGTGGTAGATTACAGCCTACTCCCTGAAGAGAGGCCTGTGTCCCCTGTGTCCCAGCAGTGGGAACATTATAGACTGATTATGCTGAAGCAACAAGCGTCATTGAATACTTGCGTAGCTACCCGTTTGTGAGTAAACGACCTCGAATTCAATGCTGAAGCCATACCTAAGCTTTATACTTTGTTCTCGACCATAAACAACTTGTAGAGCTTATCGAAGTAGTTATAATCGAAACTCTATTCTGTCCAGAACGATATTTTGGACAAATTTTTCGAATAATTAACTTAGGGTTCGTAAAATGGTTTTTATGCTCCTTTAAACATATTCAGCATTGTTATACTATCGTTATCCTCATCATTATTATATCAGCCTGTAACTCCTTTTCCTTACATAACTTCACGCCTGCCATCCGCCAAGAGTTAAGCACAGACATGGGCGCCGGGAGCCGGATGCAAGAGGGTGCACATGCACCTCCTTGGCTTCAAAATAAAATATTGGTGTTAGCCATTCAGAACTAAAGAAATATCCGAAAACTCCTAACACAATAAAGGCTCGTGCAGACCAGTGCGACGCGACGGCGCGACGCTACTCAAACAATACAATTTCCAAGATACCTTCACGGTATTACAATAGCCGGTGTCGCGTCGCGCTAGTCTGAACGAACTTTACGAGGCGAGATCCTAAAATGTTTGAGCTCGCTTCGCTCGTTCTTGCATTCTGAAATCTCTCAGTCGAGTCTCTCCTATTTCCGAAAATCTAATCGACCCTAGGCGGGCTAACTTATTATCGAGCTTGCTTCGCTCGCTCTTGCGTCATACTCTATCTTAATTCTTATACTTCTTTGTAATTAACTTCAATAAAAAAATATATTTATTGTTCTTAAAGTGGCAAAAAGAGGAGCTCGTGGCTAAGTAATAACAAGCCGCACGGATCGATCCATCAGGTTAAGCTACGCTTGCCAGGGTTGGTCAGTGGATGGGTGACCATCTTTACATACCGAGACTCCTCCGTGCCTCGGAAAGCACGTTAAGCCGTTGGTCCCGGCTGTCATTTGTGGATCTTTGACAGTCGTTACGAGTCGTCAGAAGCCCGAAAGTCTGACACCAGTCTTACCAAGGGGTATCGTATTACCCAGTAACTGGGTTGTGGAGGTCAGATAGGCAGTCGCTCCATGTAAAATACTGGTATTCAGCTGCAACCGGTAAGACTGGAAGCCGACCCCAAGATAGTTGGGAAAAAGGCTAGGAAGATTGATTGTTCTTAAAGTGGCAAAAACTTTCAACTGTCTACCTTTTACGGTTCATGAGATACAGCCCGCTGACAGACAGACGGACGGACAGTGGAGGCTTAGTTATAGGGTTCCGTTTGGCACCTTACGGGTACGAAATCCGAAAAAGTAATACTTATTATATTCCATTACAAATAAGTTTTATACATTTATATAAACAAACCTTTTTTACAGTCAATTCAACCGATTCTGACTTCTATTGCATTAGTGACATGACAAATGGCAGCTGCAGTAAACAGTTGGTATTGTAACCACTTTTTTGCTTTTAATGCCATCCTTATGCCTACGGTACAGAAGTCAGAATCAGTTAAACGGGCTGTAAAAAAGGTTTAGTTAAATCTCTAAGATGTCTAATCTTATTTCAAAAGGAGTATAGTTCATAATTCTTAATTCAATCCCACAATGTTTAGTCCCAACACACACGACAAACATAAAACACAACACACAGCACATAACTCGTTTTGTTTATCATAGCAAGTGCTACTTCTAAAGTAGCACAATGATTCTATAAAAAGCCGCGTCCCGAAGACAATTTTACTTTCAAACGCTACTAATAGATTTGAAGGATTAATTTCGTTTCGCCACAGTGATTACGCTACATTTATAAAGATATAAGAATGTTCTGAGTTGAGCTACACAATTACTGACAAATGCGTGCACTGACTGGACAGGTCCTCTCAAATTCTGTATGGTTCTTTCCTCAAAATTTAAAAGATTTTATTGCACACACCTACATGGGCACTTATGAAACGTCAGAAGCTACGCACGGTTCCAATTGGTCGTTTCCTATGGAGAAGAGCCGGCAAGAAACTCCATGGTTATAGTCTTTTAAAAATAATTGGCTTTTACAATATTTTCAAATATCAGTGGTAATAGGTGAGGCGAGGACAGTGTAGGTCTTTCAACAAGAACCAAGTACTTAACAAATCAACAGTCCACTAAGCCTACAGCGTCAGATATTAACCTGCATGGTCTATCAGTCAGTACCCTAATTACGTAATACACGATCAATCAGAATTTGAATCGTTTTGAAACTTTTTTGCTAATCCATTGCTTCATAAGTTCGAAAAAAGATCTGCTCAACAACGTAAATAACGCAATGAATATTATTGAACTGTCAAAATGAAACAGATTAGTCGGAATCGTTTACGAAAATGTGTTACGTAATTAGATATACTTCCTCTGAGTTTGTTTCGTCGGATAAGAAAAACCGAAAACAAATATTTTTGACGTGTTAAAGTGTTTTTTTAACGAATTAAGAATCACGTATCTTGACGGCTGGTTGTATATAGGAACTGTTTAACTACTACGCATACCGTAAGATTGTAGAAGAAAAGTACCGAATCAATTCACGCAACATAATAATCTCGTCACGCCTCAGTCATTACGCTACGAAACCAGAGATAAAGGAGCGTTAGTTACTAACAACTATTTTTTAAATATAGGAACTGGTTAACTACTACGCACATCGTAGAACTGTAAAAAAAAAGAATATTTAAACAGCGAATCAATTCACGCAATGGAATATCTCTGGTTTGAAAGCCCGCGTGAAACTAGGTCGCCACAGCGTCACGCTGACGTCGGGCCGTGACGTCATTGCCCCTCCCCCTGCCACGCCTCGCACGTACTTGCGTAGTTGTTGTGTTTGTGTGTATGTGTGTAAGGAAGTGTTGGGGTTTTCGTAGAGTTTTCAGGGTTTTTCAGACGTGTTTGGATATGTTTTGACTTTTTAACCGACTTCCAAAAGGAGGTTCTCAATTCGTCTGTGCATTTCTTTTCTTTTTTGTAAGTATGTTTGTTACGCGTCTTCTCCGTCAATTGTGGACCGATTTTGAAAATTGTTTTTTTGTTTGAAAGGGTATGCTCCCGAGGTGGTCCCATATAAACTTTACTTGGATAGTTTTTGAGTTAGCTTCAATAATACGTATTTTTCCCACTTAGTTTATATGGATGATATAATGATAACTTCCAATCACTGTTATTTACATAGCAGGTTAGTGGTATTCGAATTTGTATGGGGTAGGTACCACAACTAAAAAGTGCAAAATAAAAACTTCTTAAAAAGTCGGTGGCAAAAACGAAAGTTCAAAACCAAATGCACCGACTTCCGAAATTAAAGTTATTTTTGACTTTGTAGTGTCTTTTTTGGAAGTCGATTGTCTTTTTTTGTAAAATATTTTTTTTGAAGTTTGGGTGTGTTTTATTGCAATTTGAAGTTGAATTAAAGAAAAGTTATTTTGAAAAAAAGTCCTGCTGACTGATCAAGTGAATGAATTTTCAGTAAATTTAAAAAAAAAAATTGATGACATCACCGACATGGTGAAGGGAAAGATTACGAAGAAATCTTTACTTGTTAAAAACGCAGGCTTAAATCTCTAACACGCTAACACGCTATAACCAAACATGGTGGTCAATACTTCTGTTAGAGAAAAGGTCTTAACCTTGTCGGATAATAATATGCTTATAACTGGGGTGTTGTGGTTAGACCACCTGACCCAGAGGGATACCCAGTGGGAGCAAAATTTGCTGCTCGGTTTCGGCTTGTTCTAGTCCACCTGGCTAGCTACCACCATATTATCTAAGTCTGTCGCCATAGCAACAATGTAAACCGCATTGTTGTTTTCCGGCAGTTGGAGGTAAGATAGCCAGTTCCTCTGTGGTTGAGGATTCCGGGTGGACCTCGCTTCCACCTCTGGCTTGATCATCACTTACCATCAGGTGAGATAAAGGCCAAGAGCTTCCCCGTTGTGCATATAAAAAGCTTATCTACCTAAATTAAACTCATATTATAAAGAAATAAAATTGTTTTTTATATGTTTTTATAAAGAAATCTGTGGAAATAGGTGCCTTACCGGTTACAAATTATTTAATTGATAAAGCAGATATTTTATACAGTATTGGTGAGTATCATAAATACTACAAATATCAATATCATAAATACTACAAATATCAATATCATAAATACTACAATAATATTTGCGGACTAAGTTCCGGGTAGAAGCTAGTTATTATTAATTTAACAATAGGTGATTAATTCATAGTTATGCAGGGTCCTCAAACTTGATGTATGGTTGTAAGTTTTTTAAGACGTAGACGTATACATGCCAGTGACCTTGAGTGGTTAGCTTGCGTGTTCTGTACTGAGCTCACGCAACGTGTCGTACGTCCAGCCAGTAATAGGACTCGCCCATCAAGGAGCGCCGTCCGAAATAAGACGCGTTATTAATTTATTATACATAAAAATAATATAAATAAATAACTTATACTAAGAGATCAATAATTAAATTATCTTTAAAATGATAAAGGTTTAAAAAAATACGCTTAATAGATTTTGCGTGATTCTCAGTTTTTTATCCGCGTTAGACATAACTTTCCAAATTAATTTCACTATGTAACATTTAAAACATAATCTAAAATATTTCTATATCTCTAATTTAACATTTTAATGTTTCCAAATCATTAAAATTTTATGTCCAGAAACTCACTGTCCATTACAAGGTTGCCTGGAAGAGATCGCAGTAAGCGAAAAGGCCGCCTATTTTGTAGTGTATTACTTTTTCTTTTTGTAATGTGTTATCTGGTGTACAATAAAGTATATGTAAATAAATAAATAATACTACTCGTTTAGACGTGATCTTCAGTATAAAATCATTATAAGTCAGTTATCGTCGCCTTAAGTCAAGTCTAAGTCAGGTTTGTCTGAGTATTACAACAATCATAATATGAATTTCTGTAATATAATCTCCTATTATAACCCTTTCTTAGTTCCCTCGGTAACAATGAAAAGGTAAGGGTCGCGATAGTACACAAAATGGGGTGACGTCAGAGCGCTTGTCAATATTGTCTGCGTGCGCCCTTACTTTGGCAACGTACAGCTAGGCTAGTTAGTAACAGCTGATTTATTTCCATAGAATTTTGATGAATATTAACGTTTAGTTACCTGCGTCATATTTTGAAGGGAAGCGTGGTGGTTTTGGATGCTTTTAAGTTGATAATAGGTAAGATAGGGGAAATCATGTACATATTGTCAACGACACCACGGGACGACACCACTGGGCAGTTGGGACGTATCGATTACGATTTTTTTTTGCTAACTACACCACCGCGCACCGTAATGAAGCTCAATGCATTTATCGATATCAGTTATGTATCATAAATATCATTATATTTTTGCAACACACGTCACAAATACTTCGCCTTCGCACATGATTTTTTGAAAACTTATTTAGCGGCGTTGTGCACTTTTTTTGGGATAGGTGAAAAATGTTAAACTCGCGTCAGGACACGTGATCTGATCAAAAATTCGTAAGACGGCTTGTACTGACAAGCGTTACTTAATTTTCACTTCTATCGGCAGTAACCAAAGACTGCCCCGCATATTTTTTTTGGAGAGGACGAATACCTAGAAAGATATTAGAAAAAAAAGTTTTTCCAGAAATTAGAGAAAAGATAGCGTATGAGGTTAAACAAAGATAGGGTGAAAAAATGAATAGCTAACAACAGTTATTGTTCAATATCGGGTCGAGATTTTTATTGCTATTTTTGTTTTAAAGGATACAATTATTATATTTTTCGAATCCCTGGTGACCTCGCCCAATTTCAGCATTGGCATCTTATTAGTTATCAATAAAAATTAAAACATAAAAAAAAAAATTACACGTAACACATCATTAGCCGACAGTGGAGTAGTTTCCAACAAAAAAAATGCAATCTACACCCCAGTGGTGTCGTTAACAATACATGGGGAAAATTGAAGGTAAGATGGCCCCTGCAGGGGCGAAAGTTCACCTCAATCATTTCGAAAAGAAGAACGCCATCTCGGAATGAGTAGTTTCATGAGGAAGCTCTTCGCGCTCCCGCTCTTGGTCCGCGTACTCAACGCCGTCGTTCACGTTAGCAAAGTTTTAGCAAGGAAAGTGTTTTTCCATAACTGAGGATGTTCAACTGACTTACAGTTTCCTTTGGCTTAAGATAATTGTGTTCATGGTAACAATGAAAAGGTAAGGGTCGCGATAGTACACAAAATGGGGTGACGTCAGAGCGCTTGTCAATATTGTCTGCGTGCGCCCTTACCTTGACAACGTACAGCTAGGATGGAGTTAGTAACAGCTGATTTATTTCCATAGAGTTTTTGATGAATAGTTACCTGCGTCATAATGTCTTCAATCGAATGATCGAATGTGTCGTATCAATGATTCAATTCATATATCCAAAATAAGCTTCGCCTAGAATTCGTCCACTTTGACAACGTTCGCGTTAGCGTTGGCGTCGCAAAGTTCTTCCATAGTGCAGGTGTTAGTGCTCATATACACTAGCGGTACGTTGCAGTCGACGCGTCGACGACTGCCGTAGACGCGTCGATGACTACCTTAGACGCGTCGACAGCTGCAGTTGCCGCTGCCGTTGGCAACGCGCCGTTCGTGTATTTTGAGCAAGTACTCGTATGTCACGAGTAGGGCATGCTATTCGGATATCCGTCGAAAATATTATCCGAATAATATTTGTTTTACTATCCGGATAAAACGGATAATACGGATAGTTAGTTTTGTTCCATTTTCCTTTTGATAATATAAAATTTAAGGGCGATGCGCCAAGGTATCCCGCGATAAATTCAAATTTTCTTACGTTTTTTGCAATTTGCAGGTCAGTATCAGGTTGAATGTTGTTCTAAATATGATTCGCGGCCATATCAAATGTTTATTTATAGATTTATAATCATAAAAGTCATCAATACAACTCTCTAAGTTCATGTAACTGTATTGAATTACTAATTCATGAAATCATGACATTTGACACTTTTGCTAACTTAAGGAGTTGTATTGCTAATTCTAATGATTATAATTCTGTAAAACCATATTTGTTACGGTCGCGAATCATATTTTAATCAACATACAACCTGACATTGAGCTGCAGATTGCAGAAGACGAATGAAAATTTGAATTTCGCGGGCTATCTTAGCGCATCCCCCTTAACGTTGTGTTTTAATAAAATAGGTATTCGCAATCGTGACAATTCATGCTATATCTTCAAAAATCCATCTATTGACACAATTACTATGTAGATTCATCATAGAGAAAATTTTGAAGAGAAAATGTTTAAAGTGCTTTTGCACAGAGTTCGACTTCAGTTGACGACAGCGATGGTGATGACGTAGCACTCAGTGATTACAAGCAGCAGAAACTGAAACATCATTTACGTTAACAGAGAAAATAAGCAAAGAGATCGAAAGGACTCTGCAGGTTAACCATCAACAGTGAATGCTTTGACAAGCATTAACATTTACGCATTAAGCATTTACTTTAAAGGCATTGGCAAGAATGATGGCTTTGATTACTAGTGTTGTTCTCTAGATTCATCTCGGTATTGTGTCTTGCTTGACGAGATCTCACGAATCAAAATAGAGTGCCTGCTAAATGAAACATAAAGAAAAGGTTAGGATTTGCTACACTTGAATAAGCTGTTTTGGTAACCAACCCAAAATCAGATTGATATGGGAAGTAGGAATGTGGAGCAGAGACCTCATCATGATTTTCGGCATTCATGATTTGCATTAATTCGTTTCCTGCCTGGACCGTAAAAACCCAATCCGGAAAGTCCTCTTTAGAAGGTATTCCTAAAGAGGACTTTCCGGATTGGGTTTTTCAAAGTTTCACATAATGTCTAACGGAAGATAGGACTGCACAATCGCGATAACGAGAACTGAATGACCCGAAACGCACAGAAAATATTTCATATTCAGGGAATCGATGAAAGTACATGTCATTCGTGGCTATTAGTTTGTGCTGATCCAACTTATACATCAGATACTTTGACATCTAGCAATGTCAGTGATGTGATTTTGTCTCATTTATTACCAAGCACTATTTTGTAAGACTTTCAGTCTTCATCTAATGTGCTTTCAATTGTTCTAGCCATCTTAACATAGATAGCATTTGACCAGCTCACGATCTATTATATCATTGGTAGATAACCCGTGGATTTCTTTTTTTTCTTTTCTTGTATCTGTCAATGACAGATCGGACAGATTTTGCTTTTAGTGCGAACTGATATACTTTAGTATACGATTGTTGGAGAGTTTTTGTAATAAAAATGTCGATTGTAAACTAATATAAGTTTGATTTACCTCTTTTACAATGGTATCCAAAATATCCATATTATCCGAATATATTCGAATAGTTGTCTGGCAGTATCCGAAATATTCGAATAGTAAAATGGGCGGATAATTGCATGCCCTAGTCACGAGCGGCACATTGCAGTCGACGCTTTGTTGGCTGCCATAGTCGCATCTTGGATTGTCACTTCTACATATTCGTTTGTCTAGGGACACAATCTGTCACTTTCCTCTTATTTTTCAAATTCACTTTGATCAGCAAATTAACAATTATTGTTTAATTCATTTCTAAAACTCTGACCTGGTGATAAAAGGATTTATTAACTTTGATGAAAGTTTAGTGTAAACATGCTATTTTGCAAATTGAATCGTGTGAAACGGTACCCTAATTACGTAATACACAATCAATTCGTTTTGAAACAGATTACTAATCCATTGCTTCATAAGTTCGAAATTTAATTCTGCTCTGCAACGTAATTATCGCATTGAATGTTGTTGAACTGTCAAAATGAAACAAATGATCGCTATCGCATTGCTTCTGCAAGATAGGTAATAGCCCTGCGGGTCTATTTATAAAAATGTTGATTAAAATTATGAGACATATTGTGACAAAAATTTATGGTTTAGCATACGTTTATCATTACTTAAATAAAATAAACCAAGAAGATGCAATACTGTGGGTGTTCTTTTTTATCGACTAAAACAATTTAACGATTTATTCATATTATTTCAAAACCTAACATAAATTGTTCTTATTCCTATGTATATAATACACTCGAGAGCAATGAATACGGGTCACTTAAAGAATGTTAAAAATCTCGGAAACTAAAAATGATAGGTTAATGCAATAAATTGTATTTAATAGACAATGTAATACTCCTTAAATGAAAGTAAAAAAAATATGAGTCACCATACATTTTATTAACACAAAATTACATAAAGAAAAAAACTGCTGATCTCTCCTTAAAACAAAAATAGGAAACATGAAATTTTTGAACTTTATTACGATTTTCTTGAATTTTAATACTTCGTATTGCCTCCTCGTGCTTCCATTACTGCGTTTAGCTGCGCGCTGGCCACTCCATACGAGTAATGTTCATCTCTTGAAGGTAGTCATTCACAATCCTACCTGTATGAGGTCGGGCATTGTCATGCATAAATATAGCATCCTCACCTAAATTGACCATAAATGGACCAACGTGATCATTGAGGATTTCTTCCACATATCTTACGCTAGTTAAAGAGCCGTTTTCTATGATCACCAGCTCTGTGCGACTTTCAGAAGAAATTCCGGCCCACACAAGTACAGACCCACCACCGTAGGCTACTTTTTCTTCGATGCATGCTTGCTTGAATCTTTCCCCTGGTCTTCGATACACTCTGTGTCTTCCATCGTGCTTGTAGAGCATAAATTTTGATTCGTCGGAGAACATAACTTTTGACCAATCTTCAATACTCCAATTTACGTGGCTCTGGGCATATCTTAGTCTTGAAATACGATGCCCACGCTCCAGTTTAGGGCCGTTTGCAGGTCTAAGGGGTTTTAAGTTAGATTCAGCAAGCCGACGTCTTACTGTCCATGCACTTGGGTTACTTCCTCCGAGGCGTCGAAACTGATTTGTGAGTTCGTTCCTGTGAGAAAGCGATTTCGAAGCATGGTGTTCACCAAGTATCGGTCTTCTCGTGCTGTGGTACACCTGGTTCTGCCCGTTCCTGGTCTGCGTAGGTTAGAACCAGTTTCTTCGTAACGTCGGAGAACTCTTTGTACTGTTGACAGCGACACACCGACAGTCCTGGCTGTATCGCGCTGACTCCGGCCGGTTTCCAGCATTGTAAGTATTCTGGTGCATTCTTCAGGCGTAAGCGACATAATTTCAGCTTCAATAATGAATATAGAGCACTATCAACATGGTTTATGTACCCACATAAATGACAGATTACAAACAAAAGCAAAACCAAATGCTGTAATTTCGTAGTTCCATCTTCGAAAGTGGCCCTTTTTCAAATTTGATTTTTTTATGATATAACTTTACAATAACTAAGAAGTTTTAATACCTTCATTTAAGGAGTATTACATTGTCTATTAAATACAATTTATTGCATTAACCTAGCATTTTTAGTTTCCGAGATTTTTAGGATTCTTTAAGTGACCCGGATTCATTGCTCTCGAGTGTATCTTAACCTAACATAAACTATTAACAAACAATAAGTCGTCGAAACATTCGAGAGTAGTTTAAAATCAGAATAATTTCTCGTCATTTTAAATAAACATTATGTTCGAGCCATGCTTTTGAACACACCCCCGTTTTGAAGTGCCCCAACACCCCTAAATATTAGAAAAGTAAACTCTGCGCCCCTAGTTTGCGTTACAGCCGTTTTTCACTCCCCCATAGGGTGGTCCTGGTCACCCCTAAACCGAGTTATAAGGCGAATTGTGTATACTTGCATTACTTATTATTTATTGTGTATTTTGATAATTGTGTTAGCAAGACAGGTGTATTTGGTAATTAAATCACCCTTGGTGTTTGGTGCAGGTTGAGCTTTTAATTCGTTTATGGGGCACGAAATAATAATTCCAGACTGTTATAAGGGTTTGGGGCTCATGGCTAAGTAATCAGTTGCATGGGTCGATCGAAGTTTAATTGGCTCCTAGACAGATCTCGACGCGGCCTGCGGTGGCGTCCGCTGGCTGTGGCGGCTAGTTGTATTCGCTTGCAATGTAACTGAATTTTCAAGCACGTGCGAACATGACGCGGACTGCGCGCGGACGGAGTTGCAAATTACAAAATACAGAATTTTTTATAGAAACAGTGCAAATAATTCCAGTTCTTTATGATACTTCACACCGTGATTACAAAAACATTAAAACAAAATGTGGGATAATATCGCTGAAATACTTGGCGAATGTTATGTTGAGTAAAAAAACTTCACTCCAAAAATTAAGTTTCTTTTTTGCAGTTTACGTCAGATATTTTTGTTGTATTTATAAATATCTTCAGATGCGTGTTCAAACTGTTCCTCAATGGGATAATTGAAATGTTCAGCCCTTCTTTCTTACACCTATGGTTCAGCCTAATAAGAGGCTAAGGGCCTATTTCACCACCTACGAATAGCCACTACTTACTGAATAAATTCAAAAATGGAACAGAATTTGTATGAAATTATCTGCCAAGTAAGTTAATAGGAACTTAATCGTAGGTGGTGAAACAGGCCTTAAGAGTAATAAGACTTCGTGACGATTATCCATGATACCTGACATCCGATCGTGTCACACACAGCGACTGGCGCTTCAGGCCGCCACTGTTACCGCGGTGGTGTGTTGTTGCAGCGGCTTGAGCCGCGGCCCACAGTAAGCCGCCACCGTAGGCCGCGTCTGTCTGGGAGCGGCTTTAAGCTACGCTTGCCGAAGTCACGTGCATGGGCTTCTGACTATCCATTACATACCATGACCCCCCGGCTGTCATTCGTAGATCTTTGACAGTCGTTACGGGTAGTCAGAAGCCCGAAATTCTGACAAACAGTCTTACCAAGGGGTATCGCTATCGTGTTACCTAGTAAGTAGTTGTGGAGCCGCTCTATGTAAAATACTGTAGTATTCAGCTGCATCCGGTGAGACTGGAAGCGAAACATAGTTGGGAAAAGGCTAGGCAGGTTCAGGATGACGATTAATTTGTTGCGAACCCGGACACGACGTGTTGCCACGCCTTGGCGAGGATGCCTCGTTGAGAGGTGAAACACGAGTTGATTTCTGGTTGGTTCTTTATGAATCTTTAAGAACAATTTAAGCGGATTAGGTTACTAAATACACGTCGTCTATTGTTTTTTTTTTCGGGCATAACTACTTGAAACTGAAGATTTCATCTCTTCTTTTCTCCTTACAAAAATATTTTTTCATTGTGTTTCCTTACCTTTCTACGGCTTAGAATAAGCCACCCCTTTTTCAATGTAGGCAAGGTATGATTAGGGGCTTATAATATCAGGTCGGCAGACATCAACACATGTCTGTTATCTAAATATACAGATAACACGGTCGAGGTCAAGACAGTGAATAACTCATCAGCTAAGGGGAAACGGACTACGTATTTTCATACCTGGTTTTTATTTTAATTGATGGTCATTGTAGCTTTGTGTCTGGCACCGCAATCAATCTGCCTAGCCTTTTCCCAACTATGTAGAGGTCGGCTTCCAGTCTAACCGGATGCAGCTGAATACCAGTATTTTACTCCACAACCCAGTAACTGGGTAATACGATACCCCTTGGCAAGACTGGTTGTCAGACTTACGATTTAACCTAAACATACATATTTTAATATAAACAAAACTTGTTAATAAAATAGGGCTAAAGACTATGTTAGTAGCACTTGACTTTGCAGTAGCTTAACTTTGTGCTGTCCTGTGGATCTTGTCCGCGGAAGCGACGGAACACCACGTCCTGCGGCCAAAAGTCTTCTTCCATGACGCAAGGGTGGATCCAGCCTTCGAGTCAGGGGGGGGTCACATAGTCGGGGTCCAGTCAGGACAGGCCCAATCAGTGGAGGATTAAGTCGGTCGGGGCCCAGAGCGGCAAAACAAAATGAGGCCCCCCGGTCTTCTCAGTTTATGTAAAAGACATTGCCTAATTTTGTATGGAAGTTGGACCAAGTGCTGCCTAGAATATTCACATAGTGCATTTTGTTCCTCAGACCATCACTAACCTGTATTTCAAAGCGCATATAAATCTATCCCAGGAGTCCAAAGAAAAACAGTCTCTTGTTTTGAATATTTTTATTGGAAAAAATTAACTTAGTAGCAACAAATGTACAAAATCAACTATTAAACAGTTATTGTGCATTCAATTATAATTGTAGTAATTGTATTTTGATGTTGTAGTTGGAGTTGGACGTCGGAACCACCGGGGTAACCTACTGCCAGTTTTATGGAGAAGGAAGGCCTCTTTATGATGAATTTCTTCTTCAAAAAACGTGAGCACAGAAAGTGGACCTGGCAGAGCCCTGATGGGGCAACAAAAAATGAGATTGACTTCATTATGTCGACGAAGAAGCAAGTATTCAATGATGTCTCTGTGATCAACGTGGTGAAAACCGGAAGCGATCACCGCATGGTAAGAGGCACATTGAACTTAATTATCAAGCTGGAAAGATCTCGACTGATGAAGTCTACACTCCGTCCAGCACCAATCCAAGTCCAAAACCCCGAGAGCTTTCAGCTCGAACTTCAGAATCGTTTCGAGTGCCTAGGGAGCTCCGTGGACGATTTTAACGATGGGTTCGTGGAAACTGTCCATACGGTCGGGTCCAAGATCTTTAAGACCCGTCGTACAAATGGAAACAAGAAGCTCTCTGATCCTATTATTCAGCTCATGAAGGAGAGGCTCGAGATGATCCTCCAATCTTTAGACGATGCGGTCAAGTACCGGCAGCTCAATAGACGGATCTCTAAGTCCTTGAAAAGCGACCTTCACCGCTTTAGTGCAGTCCGCATTAAGGATGCGATATTGGGCAGAGCCAGCTTGCAAAACTGAAGACCGATGATGGCAGGATCGTATCCGCCAAACTTGAACTATTGAGAGGTTCTATGGACAGTTATACACGTCAACCAGTAACCCCGTTACGAATGTGGCAAACGACCCAAGAGCTAGATTAACCCGACACTATACCGAAGATATCCCGGACGTCAGCTTGTACGAGATTAGGATGACTCTAAAGCAGCTTAAAAACAACAAGGCGCCGGGTGATGACGGAATTACGGCGGAACTCCTAAAAGCCGGTGAGAAACCCGTTCTTAAGGCTCTCGAGAAGCTGTTTGATTCCGTCATACTCGGGGTAAAACACCACACGCATGGAACAGAGGTGTGGTAGTACTCTTCTTTAAAAAGGTGTGTGAGTATGTCAGTCCGACTCTACGACCAGACCTCGAAACCTATCCTTCTGCAGCGAGGTGTGAGACAAGGAGACGTTATCTCTCCGAAATTATTCACCGCTGCACTGGAGGATGTCTTCAAGGTTCTGGACTGGAAAGGGCTAGGCATCAACATCAATGGCGAGTATATCACTAACCTTCGGTTTGCCGACGACATAGTTATCATGGCTGAGGCCAAGGAGGACCTCAGTATAATGCTTGATGACCTCAGTAGAGCCTCCAAAAGAGTAGGTCTTAAAATGAACATGGAAAAGACAAAGGTCATGTCAAATGCCCATGTAACACCCACTTTCATAAAGATCGGAAACGCTACGCTCGAAGTTGTAGACGAGTATGTTTACCTAGGACAAACTGTCCAGCTAGGTAGGTCCAACTTCGAGAAAGAGGTCAATCGTCGAATCCGACTCGGCAGCGTTCGGGAAGCTACGCAATATCTTCTCGTCCCACATACCACAGTGTCTCAAGACGAAAGTCTTTGACCAGTGCGTGTTGCCAGTGATGACTTATGGCACTGAAACGTGGTCGCTCACAATGGGCCTTATCAGAAGGCTAAAAGTCACCCAAAGAGCAATGAAGAAGGCTATGGATCACCAAAATGGATCACAAGGGACGTAAGACAGCAAAAAGTAGTCGGTTTTTTTTTTAATTCTGGCATCTCGCAGCTGACCACAAAGGTCCTGGCTGGTTAACCGAACTTTCCTGTGGCTGCCTTTAGCTACTACACTAAAAGTCTCCATCCAGGGGCATAAACTATTCTAAATTAAAATTAGGAGAACGCTCGCTAAAGGCACGGGAGGGGGGGGGGCGCGGTTGCCGGGTCCATAAGGGAGTATAGGGGGGTATTTATAAATACATTTTTGAGAAAAAATATATCAAAAACGTTGTTTAATGCAAGATTAGTCATTATCACAAAAACTGGATTTATTTATTTTTCCTGGGACCAATTTTTTTTTTTTAATTTTTTTATAGTTCATGTGTATGCTACAGTACCACTAGACCAACTCACATTCCTAGGCAGCACTTGGTCCAAACCTAGGCAATCTCCTTTACAAATATACACAAGAAAATTTTGCAAAAAATTATAATGACAGCAAAAAAACAAGTATAACGTGCCTATTTTATAATCCACCTACATGATCTCGCAACCCGCAGGTATTTTTTTTGAGGGAGTTGTATTTTCATCTCCTCAATAGGCTATTTACGAAAAGAAGAATGTAGGGGAGCGAGCAACGCGAGCTCGAAATTTATTGCATTGGAATTTCGAATTTTTTTGCATTTTTTCCTATGGAAAGAGCCGGCAGAAAACTCCACGGCCCATCATCATAATTATAATAACAGCAACAACAGCACAAGTTTTATTATAATTATTATGCGTGTCGTTCGCGCATGTGTAGCAAACATATCCTACGCGGCAACATCATACAAAGTATTTATTTGATAAAATGTATCAATGAGATTAGGAAAAATGTCAGTGGTCGACCTTAAGACAGCCCAGGGGGGGGGTCATGACCCCCATGACCCCCCCCCCCTGGATCCGCCCCTGCCATGACGAGATACACAAACCACGAACGCCTTAAAGTGGACGTTCCGGTGCGATTCTAGTAGTCTTTTGGCGCACGTACTCCACGATGTCCTCCGCCTTAGTGGTGTAGTGCAGGCGGGAGATGTACACCGGTGTGTTCGGCTTTGCGGCACGCAGGCTCACTTCGGGCTCCGTAGGAGCTATGCCGCAGCTGTTCTTGTTCTTTCGCTATCAGCGCTTCCTCCTTTGGTTTTTTTGTTATGTTTCTGTACCTGAATGAAATGTCGGTGTGCAACAGTCAAGCAACAGTACACCCTAACGCCTATCGCCTCTACGTAGGGTATAACGTGATGTCTATTTTATTTATTTTCAAATCTATTGTCACGCAAAATCCTGCATTGCGCAAGCAACCCTGCCGTGCGACTAGAATATATACAATGTCCCAACAAAAATCGTCGGGCGGTAGCCTACCAGACACAACACCCCTTTTCTATGGAGGATGAGTGAATTTTACACCCTCTTCCTCATACGGACTCATACCTATAGAAGGCTCACCCTAATTACAAAAGACTTCGACTTAAATAACTGACAAAATGGGTGTACTTTTACCACTCTGCCTACCCCTTTCAGTTACAAAGGCGTTACATTAATTTTATACTACCACTCATACTTTTACACTACCTGCTTTTATAGCTCACTTTTCCAATAACCTGAATGAATAAATAAATCTATTATTATGTTATGACTGCAGTCTTCGAAAATCTACATACTACGACCTTGCTACGGTGCTACGATATTCGTAGAACCGCGTAGCGTTCAGGTTATCAAAACAGACCCACTCTCTTTCGAAGAGAGGAGGCCTGTGTCCCAGCATTATTGCCTACGTACTACGCTGCTACGCAACTACAAAGTTCGTACTACGAGAGACAGATTCAGATTTATCTAAAAGACATACACATAACATACATACTGATAAAGGCACAATTAACTATCACCGCACTATCTTTACCAATAGTGATGATAATACATACAGTATATATACACATAAGTTCTAGTATTCTGACAAAAATTTGCATTCTACTACGATGCTACGCCGCTACGAACTTCGTAGACGCGTAGCCACTGTCGTAGCGCTACGAGGCTACAGGTTTTCAAGGGCAACTTATATTTTTTTAGTTATAATTATGTAAATAGGCTTGACATAATTGTTAATGGATTAATTAATTATATCGACTACTAAATAATGTTTCTGGGAAAAGAATATTACTTTGTGTAAATTAATATTTCTAGGATATTTCTTGTTTAGCGAAATGTTTTTATTTTGCTATTTCATGTTAACTTTTAGACAGATAAAAGTTGTATCACAAAAACATTTATGTGCTTATCAATTCAGCAACACTTGTTCAAAGTTCAAAGTAGTCATCATACACCATGTCATTATTATCGGCACTGCTGTAATTTTGTCCAAAGTTAGCCGCTTGACCGTTACAGTGGACATCATCATCATCAGCCTATTAATGTTCCCACTGCTGGGACACAGGTCTCCTCTCTGTGAGAGGGAGTGGGCCGTAATCTACCACGCGGGCCCAGTGCGGGTTGGTAGATGTCACATGTCATCGAATTTTTTGGTTCTAAGACATGCCGGTTTCCTCACGATGTTTTCCTTCACCGTTTTTGAGAGCAGTGGTGATGAAATTATTTACACAAAGTAAAGCGCCTGCTTGGGTTCGAACCCACGACCTACAACTCGTAAGTCGGGGCCGTTGCCACTGGGCCACCACTGCTCTCACTTTTCAGTGGACATCAGGTAGGCATAACAATTAAAATTCTATTGTGTCTCGTTAATGACAGCTGAAGGTTTATTTGTAAAAAAAATCTTTTGAATATGTAAATAGATTTTTTATTGACAAAAAATGTCACGATGTATGTTAAAGCGTATAAAACATTTCCACCTCACCCAACTACAAAACTCTGCTGGCCAACTCATAACTCTTCAGCCAACTCAAAACTCTGCAGGCCAACTCAAAACTCTACAGTCCACCTCACGCATTCCATTTCACACTCAGCAATCATTCTCATCAGGTCAAACTGCTGCTCGCGCAGGTCTCCATCGTACCGGGTCACGAAGCCGTCCATCGATGCTAGTGCCGACCCTCAGGCGATGCCGGCACATCATCTGCTGGAACCCTCGTCTTCCGTGAAGGAGATCCGGCCGCAGCTGAAAGGACCTAGGCCTATTGGATCAAGCGTTTCGGGTGAGTTATTTTGAACTTGAATTCAGAATCTAAGATAAATTATCTTTTGTAGTGAACTTCTGTAATGAAATCTTGTTTAACAACTAACTCAAGATCATAAAGTTCAAATTCGACTACAAACAATTTTTTTTTGCCTCTTTATTCAAATGTTTTTTTAAAACTCCACTTTAAATACGTAATACTAAAGTAGATAGTGGAGAAAGAGGCGATTGAACGTATATTACTGAATCTAGAGCAGTGGTGGCCCAGAGGTAACGCCTGCGACTTACTTACGGTCATAGTTCGAACCTAGACAGGCACTTTACTTTGTGTTATTTCATCATCACTTTCGCTTTCAAAACGGGAAGAAAAACATCCGTCAACCAATAATTTGAAGACATGTGACATCTACCAACGTGCACTGGGCCCACGTGGTAGATTACCACCCGCTCCCTGTGGAAAATTTAGGATTACTTCGACCTGTGTTTTTAACAGAATTTTCGAACCTTATTTACTTTATATCTTTTGTTTCATGTTTATGTTAATCGCGTATAAGGTACTCGTAGATCAGGCGTGACTTTGCGGAAATCCATTTTAAAATAGAATAGACGACGTATATTTAGTAATGTTCTTAAAGAGTGTTATAGAACCCTGTAAGAAATCGACACGTGTGTCACCTCTCAACGAGGCATCCTCAGGATGACGGTTGACTTGCTGCGCCGTCGTGTGGCAACACGTCGTGTTGCCACGTCAAGCGCCGAACGCAGCGCAGACACAGTAGATTAGGCTACTAAATATAAGTCATCTATTGTATTTTGTAGATGACGTATTCCCTGTTGATCATATTCTACTGCTTGTTAGAGGCTTCTCAAAACTAGATAAAACAAGTGACTACTTTTCGAGCCTACCTTATTTCAATCAATAAGTAGGATGGTTACACCCACAAAACCTTATTTTGACTGACTTGGCAATCAAGGTCAACGTTTACCCCAGGCAAGTGAGGTCATAACATTGATGCACTATCAAACTAGAAAGCACTAGGAAGTGGTGAAGGGCGGGCGTTTTTGGGGGACTGTCTTATGTAATTTTGACGTTCGAAAAGTGCTGATTCTCAGCCTAGTTTGAATAAATGACTTTTGAATTTTGAATTTTGATGAGGAACCTAAAACTATCAGTTTCAATTATGTGTTTAGTCTCAAGTCTGTTATATGTTTGAACCTTAAAGTCTGCAGTAAAACTCACATTGGTTTTTGTTGTCTAAAGAAATATTCATAGAATATGAATAACCAATTCTCCACCTGCATATTCCAATTAAAAATTACTCAATAGGAATGTTGACTGGGAAAAAAAAACAATTTAGTCCGTCAGCAAGATAATAAAAAAAAAAATTGACACGTATTTTTTGCTTTATCAATCTTCCTAGCCTTTTTCCCAACTATCTTGGGGTCGGCTTCCAGTCTTATCGGTTGCAGCTGAATACCAGTATTTTACATGGAGCGACTGCCTATCTAACCTCCACAATCCAGTTACTGGGTAATACGATACCCGTTGGTAAGACTGGTGTCAGACTTTCGGGCTTCTGACGACTCGTAACGACTGTCAAAGATCCACGAATGACAGCCTTATTTTTTGCTTTATCTTATTAGTAAAAAATGGTTTAGATAAAACGCATTAATGCTGGGGAGTGGGGGCTCGCTACGTCACAATTCAGTATAAAATCTACCAGTGAGTAACGTCATGCTACATTTTAACTTGTATTGCCGTAATCTTTTGATTACGTAAAAAAAAAAAAAATTTTTAATAATCTACCTTACGGACAAAAAAAATTTCAACATCACAATAAAAAATGACTCAATTTGTTATTTAAAGTAACTGTTGACTCAACATAACTTTAAAGCTAAAACCACAAATAAACAAGGTGAATTAATATAAACGAACGTTTCTAATATAGTAATAGCATGGCCCGAACAATGAACGAACTTCCATAGGCTTCCATTGCCCATTTGCCTAATGAATGTTGTGTGCTGATAAAATATGGATATTTCTCTTTGTACATCAGCCCCTTGTGGCGTATTACTTGTTAGTTTATTTGAGGAAAGGTGCATATGTTGGATTAAAAAGTTTTTGCCCTTTGAAGTCCATTGGAACAGAATGAGTTATTGGTTTTGTATGAGGTACATCAATTTTGTTTTGTTGGGGTTTTTCTATTATTGATATATCTCTATATCATAAAATACTCCGTTGATTAATTTTAATCCCATAACCTTTGGCCTATAGAATACGGCTCTGTACAAATGTCGATGAGTGCGAGCGTTGGTACACGCGGTGGGCGTGTTTCGGTCATTAAGCAAGATATTAACTTTTATTCAAAATTCAAACTGAATTTTAAAGATTAGTTTCAAAGAAGTATTTTCACCAAAAGACAGTTTGGATACACAAAAATGATGGCTCTCATAAGAAATCTTAGTCGTTATAGTATTGATAATTGGCTCTATTGACTAATGAGTTTAGCGACCACTGACCTAGGGGTAAGCGCTGTGGCACCTATGCGCATGTAAGTGCTCAGATGATCAGCGGCTAGTGGATCCTATTGCTGATTCTGATTCTGCTATTCTACCGCAATTATATCATCACTAGCCTAACATTAATTATAGCCAACTCGTAATTCATCAATGTATTTATTTCTATTCCTCAGACTCCATATCCCTGTCCTCCCCGGTGGCATGCTCGTCTCCGCGGGAGGATGTGCTGGGTCCCCCCATGCCGAGCAACCTGTGTGCTCTGCCGGAGGAACACCGCTGTTGTCTGCTGGGGAAGGTGCCAGGTTTGAGGGTCCGGAGACGGAGGGCTATGCTGATCTATGTGTGCGCTGCTGACTCGCAAGGTTGGTGATTTAATATGCCGTTACATAGCCTTTAACCAGCGGACAATTAAGACGCTTCCAACGATACCTCTTTTGTCAAATTATGATATGTAGCTTAGAAGTTATGAGGGAACAGATGAACACACACCACACATACACTACTATACATACACTGGTCAAAATCATAACCCTCCTTTGTGCTTCGCCGTGGTAAAGTTAAGGGGCATTTAAACGTCAAAAAATCATTTTTATTGTTGAAGGAATTATTCTTTTGTTCTTTTCATACTGTTTGGATGAATTAATACTTTTCTATAATATATCAGAATTTTCATATCGTGACCCTTTCCCATCAAGTTTTTTTTTGTTTACCTTAATCTAATCTGTAAAAACCCCTTTAAAATGAGTAAAAGCAGCTCGAAACACGGTAAAGCATTAAAGCTTATGCCTTGTTTGTTTGTCAAGCCTTTAACGAAGATTCTAAAGTAAAAAAAAAAATACAAAAAAAAGAAATAATTATCCAATCGCCAATATCAAAACCTTGGTTGAATCTAAACTAAAACTTGAAAAACTTATATATTAATTAGCTTTCTTCCATTTCCAGACTGCTGTGCCGAAAAAGGCGCGCTTCAATGCGGGGCAGCCGCCCGGCTGCGCGTGCGAGCTCGTCGTCGCGGCTGGCGCGTCCACGTCGCTGACCTTCACTGGCGGTCCCCCCTGGAGCAACAGCGGGACCATCGCTTCCCAGTGCTCTGTATTGCTGAGCTGGCTCGTAAGTATCCAACTCTACCAGCAAATGTAACATTAAAGAGCCTCCAAAGAGCTCAAAACGCCATCTTTGAGGTATGTCAATGCAACATGGTTCACACGGAATGAAGAAATCCATGATTGTCTCAACACTCCTACTATTCTTGAGGAAATTAATATACATAAAAGCGTTATGCTGATCGTCTAGTCATCCACCCAAATCTTCTTGCTGTAAAATTGCTGGACAGCAGCGATCTGTTGATCGACTTAAGAGAGGTCAAGTAATCTATAGAGGTACCAGTGGCAATGGCCCCTGTACCTGAAACGCCAACTATATTCACGCAACCAAATTGATAATAGTCCAGAAACCACTGATAGCAGTTACTTAAAGGAGAAAAAAAAGTATCCAACTCTAATGCCTGTTTTGAGTATTGAATTGTCAACGCTCCGCTCAGCGTGGAGAGTTGAAAATCCAACAGTGCAATAATTTTGGCGTTCATTTAGATATTTCCCAGTGTTCGTGAAAACGGACACCTTGATCAACACTTTGCGTGTGACGGTTTTGCGTTTCCATTTGCCACTTATTGAATCTTTCAGGCTAAGACATGAATTGTGTCTTCTAGCATGCTCCAATCATAGACACAATAAAATCGTGCTGATCAGGGTAGGGCTAAATACCGTAACGTTATATATGTCGTGGCCAGATTTTTAAAATGATCATGTCATGAAATGAACATCGACCACTGGTCACATCATGATGTGGCCTGGCCAGATCATTGAATACTTAACGTTTAACGATATGAACAGTTAAACGCATGACTACTTCATGATGTGGCCAAACATTACTGATCATATCGTAAATGATTATCCACCGGTAGAGGCGTCGATGTCGCTTTGTTTTTGTTGTGAACTGGTATCGAACTTGCTTGCGACGTAACGCACCTTGCGCTAATACTAAAGAGTCTGCCCATCTTTGAGCAACTTGGAAGTAGCGCTCGCCGGCCGCTGCTTCGGCACCGCTCACTTAAACAAATCTAATTCAAACAAATGAGTTATATTAATTCATGGTTCATCATTATCTTCCAGGACAATCAGACCTAGGAGCAGTGGTTCCGGTGCTGTTCCTGAACTCAGGGCTGGGCACTCCGCTGCTGCCACATACGCTGGAGTGCGCAGACTTCAAGGCGGCGCTCGAGACCGCAGAAGACGATAGTGATAAGGCGCTGTTAAATAAATGGTAAGATATGGAATTGGAAAGAAGATTTTGTAATAGTTCCCAAAATAAAAACACTTTTAAACCAAAAAGTTTTTGAAGGTGAACTTATCGAATTCAATGCATTTTCTTCCAACTTTAGTGGCTAAGGAACAGGGTGTAAAGTTCACTCATCCACCATAGAAAGGGGAGGATCCTCGAGGAGGTTATGTCTGACGGGCAACTGCCTGAAAGTTGATGTCGGGAGTTTGTATACGAGTATATGTCGATCGAGCGGTAAACTCTAATAGCGCGATGCACGATTTGTGTGACGTCATGTCCTTAATGCGTAATTTGTATGTGGCGGTGTAACTTTCAAGAATAGTAGAACTAAACAAATTAGCTAAGAACTCGATGCCAATCACTTTTTTTCCATATCTGGAAACTCACCATTAAAGTGATTAATAATTATGTTGGCTCAACTATATCTAATGAACTCTATAGACCTTTTAATTTGTATCTTATCCGTCTCCGTCTAAACAGTGCCAGTTTTAGGGTCCCCACTTCAGATCCTGTAAACTTCGATCCTTAGACTAATTAAGTATTCTGACCCTCAACTCTTTCATGTATCCAGGTACACACTAGACGCGAGCACGACGCCGCCATGCTACCGGCTGGTCCGGGGCGCGCCGGCGCGCTGGCGGCGCGAGATGGCCAAGACGCTCAACGTGCTGGTGCGGACATTACCGCAGGAGGCCTGCGACGCCTACCTCACTACTGTGGTGGAACAGGTCAGTATCCACTTTTTAAAGATTTCGCCATAACATTTAAAGTTATTTAGAACGGAACTTACGAGTTGTAGGTCTTGGGTTCGTCCCCAGGCAAGCTTTACTTTGTGTTAATATTTTCATCACCACAGCTTTCAAAACGGTGAAGGAAAACATCGTGAGGAAACCGGCATGTCCTAGAACCAAAAATTCGAAGACATATGACATCTAGCAACCCGCACTGGGCCCGCGTGGTAGATTACAACCCACTCCCTCTCACTGAGAGCAGGCCTGTGTCCCAGCTGTGGGAACGTTATAGGCTGATTATGCTAGAACAGAGTCAGAGATAGTGTCATTTCATTCAGAAGTACTGTCCGACGAAATCTCTAGCGGCCGACAGAAAACTGACAAAATAAATAACAACTTTTGAAGACGGATTTGCATCCATAGTTTTAATAGGAGGCGAAAGCCGGTCATTTTTGACCGGTTTGACCCAGTCGTATCAAATTAAAATTAAAATTCAACAGTCAATTATTCAAACTAGGCTGAGAATCAGCACTTTTCGAACGTCAAAATTACATAAGACAGTCCCCCAAAAACGCCCGCCCTTCACCACTTCCTAGTGCTTTTGCTGGAGAGAAGAAATGGCGCAACAAACTCCCCAGCAGCACAGCTGTCTGTTCAGTTAGAAAAAAAAAAAAAATGATTTTATATAATAGTATGCAAAATTTAAATTAATAGCCATAAGTCAGCTAGCACACGCCAATATACCAACCAAAAACATCGAGAACTATACTCAGGCAGAAATAAAAATAAAATAAAAACTAAACGTAAGCAATATCTAAATAAAAGCCTCCAGGCATTAAGGGAGTGCCCGCTGACATATAGCTGTAACTGGAAGTTATAAATGATAAACTAGGACCATCGAAGTATAAAATAAATAAACAGTTAATTACTAATAACAATAACAAAACCATGATCAGCAAGACGACCAATCACCACAAGCAGCACCCGTTCGCGTATATGGCGAGGGGGGCGCCCCTCGCCATATTAGAGGGAAGGAGGCGACCCGACCCCCGACGCTACCGCAAGCAGTGACATCTAAGGGAGCATGACGAACTTGCTGCTGGTTGCTCAGGCAAAGAATCATAAGATCAATTGTCGAGGTCGCTAGCTAACCACATATTGCAATACAACTCATACGAAAACATTGTAATGAGTAGATCATGTCAACATTAAATAAAAATCAAATATATAAACAATATTTCTGAATGCCTGTTTTAATCTGGAGCCTATCTTTTGTCTTATCTGTCTTATCTGCTCGTTCCAGGAGGTACAACACACGGTCCTGATGAGCGTGGAAGCAGCTCGTCGTTGCGTGTGGGTGTGTCGCGCAGGCGGCGCGGGCGGCGCGGGCGGCGCGGCGCAGGCGCAGGAGGCGCAGGAACCCGCCGACATGGCGCACCATCACGAGCTGCAGAGACGGCTCAACAACCTGCAGAAGGATTTGAAGGTAAGGTTCAAAACTGTTAGAAGTGTGTGTGTGTGTGTGTGTAGTGAGTGTGTTAGTGGTGTGTGTGTGTGTGACCTAGCCTAAAAGATATACAGGGTATAAGGGAGACAGGGCCATTTGGCAGATATCATATTCTATACATAATGTAATTAAGTATAACTCTATTAAATAAAAAAGCAATTTACATAACTTGTGCATAACTTGTACATAACTTGTACATAACTTGTACATAACTTGTACATAACTTGTACATAACTTGTACATAACTTGTACATAACTTGTACATAACTTGTACATAACTTGTACATAACTTGTACATAACTTGTACATAACTTGTACATAACTTGTACATAACTTGTACATAACTTGTACATAACTTGTACATAACTTGTTTTATTTAAATTCAAAGTTCGAGCGTCCATATAGAGTTTTCGAAACTTATAGAGTGTTCTAAAGATGTATATACTATCAAAGAAGTTCATATTTAACCAGTTTGAAAACAAAATTCCGTGAATAAAACCGTACCACCAACCAACCAGACCGGGCAGAAATATTTTTCTCTATAGCCGCTGAGAGCTGCAAGCAAAAATAGTCCTTACGGTGCACGGTGGTTACTTATGAACTTCTTTGATGCCTTGCTACATCATTTACTACGTTATTACTACGGAAATTATTGTTTTCTTATTTTATTTATTTTCAGTTGAAAATTCTATAAATAACCCATACACTAGCTTTCATGTCTCAAATCTCCAAACTCCTCCTCCTCAGCAACACCTAAGCGAGCGCAACGTGATCCGCGCGAGCGTGCGCGGGCGCAGCGCGCCGGGCGGCGAGGACGAGTACACCGAGGGCGTCAGCAGCGCGCTCGGGGACCGGCTCGACGCGCTGCTCGACGCGCTCGTCACCGACAATGATATGCCGGCTGGCTATAACGGGATACCTACTAGGTGAACAAATATATTATTTTGTAGTTGGAACAAATATGCTGATATCATCATACGACGTATATCTATCCATTGATAGTTTTTCATAAAATGGTGCGCATAAGGCCTTATTATCAAATGAACGGCAAAAAAAAGGAAGACAACTTTAAAAAAAATACGGTTTCTGCTCTATAGTGACACGCTAATAATAAAAAAAAAGGACACGGACACATGGACAGATGGCGACAGTAAAAGTTTTAAAGTTTATCTAAACTAATATTTTAAAGGAAAATGATTTGATTTTCAAGTGATAACTTCTTTAGGCGCATTGACAATTCAAAAGTGCCTGTAATTGGTTTATTTGAATTATATGCTTTGAGTTTGACTTTGAAAAATTGAGCAATTTTTGGGTGAAAAAAAATCATGGAACTCGCGTATCGTCACCGCACTCTTCCCATGATAAATTTCGTGTTGACAGCGCACTCTGTTTTTTTCGTTCTTGTACTGACAGCAAGCCACATAAATTCCTGACATTTTAGTTAGATGGCGTTACGTTGTCAGAGGCATAATAAATATTGTAGCTGTGTACAAAGTATATAATATATATTATACATTATTTACTTAGTTTTCACTTCTATAGGCAGTCCGCAGTCCCCAAAGACGGCCCCGCATGTTTTTTTTGTATGTTTGTTTGTAATGAATAAACTCCAAAACTACTGGAATAATTTAAAAAATTATTTCACTAGAAGTGTTAGTTATCACTAAGTAACATAGGCTATAATTTATAAATAATATGACGCGAGTGAATCCGCTGGCGGAAACTAGTCAATACTAATATTATAAAGAGGAAAGATTTTTTTGTTTGTTTGTACCGAATAGGCTCCTAAACTACTGGTCCGATTTGAAGAATTCTTTCAGTGTTATATAGCAAGGCTATATATCATCACGCTAAGACCAATAGGAGCGCAGTACCAATGAATAATGTTTCAAAATCAGGGGTTTTTTTTGCGTTAGCCCAAAGTAACTATTCCACGCGGACGAAGTCGCGGGCAGAAGCTAGTTTTAAATAAAATAGATGCTTTCAATCCTTCACGACAAGCTACGAGTGTAAAAGTACTATACATAATGTTTTCTTTACAGTTTGTTCGACGAGGTTAACGAGCACCTCGCGTTCTGTCAGAAAGCGGCGCAGTGTACTTCCAACAGAGAAATCACACTCAACGAGCTCAAGACGTAAGGATACTATTTTTTTTACTGCTAAAGAAGGCCACCTTCAAGTCTACCTTTCATAATTTTTAGTTTTTAAATTTTTAAACCTACATACAGGTTGTCCCAAACAAATACCTTCTGCAAGGTCTCGCACACAGATAGCTGACCACTTTCGACTCTGCTCACTTGTCATAGAACTCATACGACATGCCGCCATACATATTGTAAGTGAACCCTCCGGGTGGGTTGCCGGCTTTACGTTTGCGCTAAAGTTAACCATAGCGAACGGTCAACGGCATTAGGTTTAAAACTGTGTTACAAAACACTGTAAAATTGTGTTTTCAGGGGGTCTTGTCGCTATACGTAGTTTCCAACCCTTTAATTTTTTTGTGAATAATTGTAACCGCGACCAAAAAATATTAAAAAAAAGACGTGTGGCACTCGGAGACTGCCGCGGTAAAGCTATTGCATAGCTGTTTTTATCAACTTATGCAATTGTAAAATATTAACCCGAATACAAGAAATAGCAATGGTGACATTGACAGGAACTGTTATTCACATTTATAGTTTTTAAAACTTGACTCAACGTAATGGGAACATCAAACTAATAAAAAGGTTTTAATTTAACTATTAATAGTCAAGGATCATTCGTCTGAGTAAATTTGAACTTTGTTGTCAAACAGTTAAACATAATTTTCAATACAACACCCTCGTTAGGCGTTAGGTATTTTCGTTACGGAATTTCTGGATTCGGTCTCCACGGTCAAGGCCCGCGATAGAAGCTATGCAATAGCTTAAAAATAAAAATACTTGCTTTTAAAACCAACGCTTAAATCTTGTTAAAATATCCATCAGATTTTATTTTCACGGTTTAAAATGCTGTATTCGCTAAGAAAAACCTACATTTAAAATGAACCCTCCGCGGGGGCTCCAGGCATTCCATATGCTACTAGGAGAACCCTCTAGAAGGGCTCCCGGCACTGAACGTGTTAAAATACGTTCAAATTCAAGTCGTAATTTCATTTCTCATCTCAACGACAATCAATGTCAAAAATGTAGGTGAGCAGAGGTGAGCAATAGTATATTATGCAACTAATGAATAAAGGACGGATTTAAAGCGAGGGCCATAGATGAATCACGATCAAGTGAAGGATTCTAACGACTGAATCACGACCGTAGGGAGTGATTCATGATGATTGAATCACGAGCGCAGCGAGTGATTCAAGTGTTAGAATCCTGAGCGACGCGAGTGATTCATGGCCCTCGATATAAATCCGTTTTATTCAAGCGTTGCATACTATACTTTATACCATGACTACGAGAAAAAGAAAGATTTAAGCGAAAATAGACATTTAATAAAAGGTTAACACGTTTCAGTGTCGGGAGCCCTCCTGGAGGGTTCACCTACTTGGATATGGGATGTCGGGAGCCCTCGCGGAGGGCTCATTTAAAATGTAAACATTCAGTGTCGGGAGCCCTCCTGGAGGGTTCACCTACATGGATATGGGATGTCGGGAGCCCTCGCGGAGGGCTCATTTTAAATGTAGACATTCAGTGTCGGGAGCCCTCCTGGAGGGTTCACCTACTTGGATATGGGATGTCGAGAGCCCTCGCGGAGGGCTCATTTTAAATGTAGACGTTCAGTGTCGGGAGCCCTCCTGGAGGGTTCACCTACTTGGATATGGAATGACGGAAACCCTCGCGGAGGGCTCATTTTAAATGTAGACGTTCAGTGTCGGGAGCCCTCCTGGAGGGTTCACCTACTTGGGTATGGGATGCCGGGAGCCCTCGTGGACGTTGGAAGTGAAACCTCCCGGAGGTTTCACTTCCAACTACGAATAATAAAAGTCATAGACTTTTATGGCGGAATGATGAGTTATGAGTTCTATGAAAATGGGTGGAGTCGAAAGTGTTAAGGAGGTTGTATAGCATTGAAGTACGAGGTCGAATACATTGGTGTGTTCTAAATTCAAACACCAAAATAGTGATTAAAAGAGCTTTTTATTCACTGTTTTCAGTGAATAAAATAAGCTTTTTAGAGGGGGAATGGTATAAAAGGTTTTTTGACAGATGGAGACCGAGATTAAAATGTCAACGAACTCAACAATATTGTAACTTCAACAGAGGTGTATAACAATTCGATCACATTCCAGATACATAACAGGCGACAGTACAGTGCCGCTGGCGCTGATCGGCGGCGCGGGCTGCGGGAAGGCGACGCTCGTAGCACGCGCGGTCACTCTCGCGCACTCATACCAACCAGACCTAGCCGTGATAGTCAGGTAAGAGATTATACGAGATACTAATAACGAAAACCTTTATCATGGATTCAGTAGTTAATTGATTTAGGCTTGAATTTGCTGAAATCCATAAAATACTTGACTATGCGTCCGGCGCTTGGCGTGGCAACACGGCGTGTTCTGATTCACGACAAGTCAATCGTCATCCTGAGGATGCCTCGTTGAGAGGTGAGACACATGTCGATTTCTTACAGGGTTCTTTATGACTCTTTAGGAATAGTTAAGCGGAATAGGTTACTAAATATATCTACATCTATGGTATTTCATGGATTCAGTACCTACATGATTCTAGAACCCAGTAAAGAATTTTCGTCGGTAAAAAAAAACACTGGTTCCTACAAAAGCACTATACCTACGTTTTGAATGTAGTATAGCTAACCGGCACTCGAAAACGAACGAACCCTGACAGGCACTTTAACTTTGTGTAAATTATTTCATCACCACTGCTCTCAAAACGGTGAAGAAAAACATCGTGCGGAAACCGGCATGTCCTAGCGCCTAGAACCAAAAATTCAAAGAGATGTGACATCTAACAACTCGCACTAGACCCGCGTGGTTACAGCACTTACAGCCCACTCCCTCTCACAGAGAGGAGGCCTGTGTCCCAGCAGTGGGAATATTATATGCTCAGTAGGTTCTAAATCCATGGTAAAAGTTTTCAACATAATATAAGACCAATATTTATACGCTTAATTAGCAATAAACATTTTGACTTTGTCGTTAAGTTATAAATGTTATTTAGTGAACACTGGAAAGTTGTCTTATCGTTTTTAAATAAGTTAAGGTCATAGCACACCATATCAACTCGGAAGGGGATCATCACCGTTTCGCCTCGCCGTCAACCAAGCGTCAACCTTTCGTAAGCACGTAACCAAAGCGGATCGGCAGCTCCGATACGTTGACTCGGCTACGGCTAGGCGACGCAGCGCTTACGGCTCGCCGTAAGCGCGCGCGACATTTGTGTGCTACACCGCGGGAGGGGTGAGAGGGGCACGTGAGAGACGTAAACGACGAGCCGTAAGCGCGGCGTCGCCTAGCCGTAGCCGTCGACCACGCACGGCACAGCGGTTCGTGAGCTTGTCCCGAGGCGAGGCGATTACGTTACGATTAGTGTGCGTTGCAGTAGGGAGTTTCATACAAAGAATACTCGGCTCAATTGTTGATACAGTGTCTACAGTGACGATCCCTTTCCGAGTTGATGTGTGTTTTGTCCTTTAGCCTTATAATTTGGTCCACAGATTCGTAGGTCTAACGCCTGCATCGAGCAGTTCTCACATGCTGTTGAAGAGTATCGTGGATCAATGTCACGTGCTTATGACTGGGACGGTCTACCGAGGGCGTAATGTAAGACTGTGTTTTATAATTTAAAAAAATATTATTGCATTTCATTCATTCATCTTTTAATAGATGTACAACTAAATGTGTACATTTTCGTGTCCAGAATAATCAGACGCAAGTGTCGATGATTTAAAATGTTTTTGTCCAGAATGATCGGAAACTAATATTGGCTTGCGTGGCCAGTTGAATTGAACTACTGCGGTTTCGCTGCTACGGTTTCGCGGCGGAGGTGTGCTATCGGCGTAAATGTTTGTGTGTTCATTCAGGACTAATGGCTGCTATACACTTTTGCCGCGCGGCACGTGCCACCGGCTTTTGCGCCTTCATTTCCTTTGTGCGGCTTTGTGCGGCAGAGCCGGGGCACTGCCATAACGGACCATTTTGTCGATGAAATGATTGAGTGTTCAAAAACATCAGATGCTATTTTCGATGCTATGACTCCAACTGTTTCAAGTGTGTCTAAAAACAGACGCTATTGTCTCCAGAACCATCAGATAATCAATGTGTTAACATCTGTGTGCAGGACGTGTGGTCCCTGTCGGGCGCGCTGCCCGCGCTGCTGGGCGGCGTGGGGCGCGCGCGCGGCGCGCTGCTGTGCGTGGTGGGCGCCGACGCGCTGCGGGCGGCGCGCTGGCTGCCCGAGCGACTGCCGCACAACGTCAAGATGATCGTCACTGTCACTGAAGGTAATGTCAGCAGCCCTGCCGCGCTGCTGGGCGTTCGGCTCTTGTCGTGGCAACACGTCGTGTCCGGGTTCGTAACAAGTCAATCGTCATCCTGAGGATGCCTCGTTGAGAGGTGAGACACATGTCGATTTCTTACAGGGTTCTTTATGACTCTTTAGGAATAGTTAAGCGGAATAGGTTATTATCTACGTCGTATTTCATGGATTCAGTACATGATTTAGAACCCAAGAGTAAAGACTAAAACCCACCCGTGTTCCTTCTCTTGCCTTTCCAGGGGCCACGGTGTCCCCTTGGGACTACCCGCAACCCTGGACAAAGTCACGCCTGATCCTGAATCAATTAACTTACTTTCAAACTATCTTTCACAGAAAAAGACGAGCCTTCAAGCTCAGCAATTATGGCGGTATTATCATCAGAAGACGGGCCCAAAGTAGTCAGAGCACCACCCGTGGGGCCCGATGAAGCTAAGGCCGTACTGACTGCCTGTGCGGCCACGTATAGCAAGACTGGGGCCGCCTCGCCTCCTGAGGCCGCTGTGAAGGCCGTTCAAAAGTGTACTCTACCACTTTATGCTAAGGTTGGTTTTATATTGATAGATCATACTTGTTAGACCAGAACATGGTGAAGAGTGCGTTAAGATAAAATATTCAAGAAGTCGAAGCAGTATTTGACGATTTGATGATAACTGCAAAACCTGGCAAAAATTCTGCACAAGAAAGTATGCTCTATTATTTTATACTAGAATTGGTTTTTCAATGGCAACCTCGCACTAGGTACTTGAATAAATAGGGAGGAATAGTTCAAATACATCGTAAACCCTATTTATCTGACTAACCTGACGATTTTCGCCATTCAAATCGTGTCAAAGCTTGTGGAAGTGTCATCTGAAAATGGACTTTACTGCCCCTTATTACAATTGGTTTTTTAATGTCAAACCAAACGTCAGAATTTACATTAAATACTCCTTTTCATGTTTCAGATCCTAGCATGGCAGATCTCGCTATCAGCAGAAACCTTCACCGAACTATCAGAACCCGAAACAACTCCAGAACTGGTCATCTGCGAAGACCTGGAAGGCCAGCTGACACAGATACTCATAACCACAGAGGCAGCATTGGGAGCTGACAGGGTGAAGACCTGCCTCGCTCTGCTGACCGCGTCCAGGAGAGGGCTTGATGATACCGAGATACTAGATATCTTGGCGCATGATGAGCTGTTCAGGAGTGAGGAGACTTATTGTAAGTTGATTGTTTATTTATTAAACTATTTTTACTAGTTTCTCGCCCGCGTGCATATCAAACAATATCCCACGGAAACGGAGGTACTAGTAAAAAGAAAAAGTATCCTATTTCCTATTCAAGGTCATCGCTCGTGGAGGAGGAGGAGGTCGGAGGAGCTCGTGGCTAAGTAATAACAGCCGCACGGTTCGATCAATCAGGTTAAGCTACGCTCGCCGGGGTTGGTCAGTGGATGGGTGTACATTTTTACATACCGAGACTCCTCCGTGCCTCGGAAAGCACGTTAAGCCGTTGGTCCCGGCTGTCATTCGTGGATCTTTGGCAGTCGTTACGAGTCGTCAGAAGCCCGAAAGTCTGACACCATTCTACCAAGGGGTATCGTATTACCCAGTTACTGGGCTGTGGAGGTCAGATAGGCAGTCGCTCCATGTGAAATACTGGTATTCAGCTGCATCCGGTTAGACGGGAAGCCGACCCCAACATAGTTGGGAAAAGGTTAGGCAGATTGATTTGTCCTATTCAAGGTCATGGTCTACCCTTGTACCAAATTTCATCTAAATCCGTTCAGCCGTTTTAGCGTAAAAGCGTGACAAACAAACAAACTCACTTTCGCATTTATAATATTAAAGTTAGGATTACGTTAATTATATTATTTGGCGAATAGAAGGAAATGACTTGTAAAGCCCCAAGATATTTATGATACTCAAAATCAAATTATTTTATTTCACTTAAACCTACAATATGTGCCCATATTGTAGGTTTAAGTGAAATAAAATAATTAACTTATGAAACGTCAAAAGCTAGAGGCGCGGTTCCAATTGATCGTTTCCTATGGAGAAGAGCCAGCAAGAAACTCCACGGTTACAAATCGTTACGAAGCGATAATCGCATACCTAATAGCCGAGGAAAAGGTCATTGACTCTTGTCCTAGCGCTGCGCCGCCGTCAACCATAATTATTTTGTTACGCGTAATTTTGAATATGTGATATATTTTAAATAAAGTATTTATTCATTTTGGTTCTTATGATACAGGAACTTAGGGAACAAGAGTCAGGGCTACACAGTAGGTATGTTTGTGACTTTGAAGTGTAAATAAAGAAAATTGAAGGGTTGAAAATCTAAAGGGTCTATGTGCTAAGAATCACATTTTAAAAAAAATTACGAAAAAAAATTCAACCCTTCAATTATTATTAAAGAAAATTATTAGGATGAACGTTTGCCAGTGATTCTGTTCTCAAAAACGATCACGAATAAACTTGTCTGTAAAACATTAATTATCATTAATTTATCTGGTTGTTTGTGTATGCGAGTTCAAATGTTTGTAAACGCACCCACCACAATACAGGAGAAATTCCTAGTGTGGACAAACGCTTAAAAGTGTTTATTCTGAAAGTTGGCAACGTCGCAAATAGATGTCAAATATTTCGCTGTTTTGATTAATTTGATCATATTTCTGTAGGGAAATAAAAAATGTGGCTAACTAGCGAACTAGAATATTGATTATGAAATGCAATAATTAATATCGAAACATCGAATAGTTAGTTTTAGATGTAAAAAAAGTATTTGGAAACTTTCCAAATGCCTTTTTTTCACCTAAAACGGGTACAACATCAAATTCAATGTTATAATTGCAATTCATTATTAATATTCTAGTCAATTGGTTAGCCACATTTCTTATTTCCATTCAGTATTATTTTCAAATTAATCGAAACAGGTAAATATTTGACAGCTATTTACGACGTTGCCAACTTTTAGGATGCACCCTCTTTAAAAAAAAAATCGCCACGTGCGAGAGATGCTACGTTAGTATCTATGGTGGTGGTCGTGGTGGAGGATCCTTGTTCTTATTGCTCCCTTCTGTTCCGCAGTACCCTGGGCCCCTGCCTCCCTGGTGTGGCCGCAGCTGGCCGCTCTGCTGTCCCCCTGGCTGCGCTGGGACGCGCGCGGCGCGGCGCGCTGGCGGGACGCGGCGCTCGCCGGCGCGGCCAGCGACAGATACCTGGCCGACTGCGACGCGACTGTGCGACAGACGCTTATAGACTACTACGAGGTGAGGATATAGTGCAAAGTGTTTTTTTTTTAACTGGGACCGTATGGGGAAATCAGAATCCATAGGAGATACGGGAGAACCGTCGTAGGAACCTTTTTTTACCAAGTGCGAGTTCTCCATAAAAACGAGTAAAATTTACCAAATTTTATTGGTCATTTTGGGTCAAAACCTACTTCAAAATTTTCTAGCTTGGGTTAAATTTACTTACCTACTCCAAAAATATGTAGGTATTTTATTAAACTTGACCAACTTTTTGCTTTTTGCTGTCCAGTTTTTAATCCAATACAATGAAATAATAGGGATCATCCCTAGGGCAAAGGTGCACGGGGAAACAAGGCGAGATGTTAAGGTGTGTCTAAACATTGAGCGGCAAGAGCGCGGCAGCAACACGCGGCGTTTGCAGAACACATTTCTGCCGCGCTCTAGATAGGAGCAAACCGACGAATGTTTGCGCGGCACATCCGAGAGCCGACGCGCACTTCAGTTGGCAATATCAATCTGCATAGCCTTTAATACGTCCGCAAAAATCACAATTAGTAACGGATGTTTCCTAAAAATGTTTGTGCGCGGTAGGTTGACAGAAGCGTTTGCGCGCGGCAGTCGTCCAAACACAGCGCGACACGCGCGCCGCGCGCGGCATCCGCGCATGATTGCCGCTCAGTGTTTGAACACATCTTTATGTTAAGTTTTTTTAGTAAAATATCAATAATTTTTATGGCTTTATTCTGAAAAGGTGAAAATTAATCATAGAAGAAAGAACAAAAGTATAACATAAACACATGTGAATAACATAAAAAAGAAATCAGTTTCAAATCAGCCTCGAACTGGTGCGACAAATAATAATAAAATAGTTTAGAACGTTGAATCATCACGTTTTGGTCTTGGCCTCTCATCTGTGTCCTGCTGTCTAGATATCATTGTAGCGTTGTTTCGTGTGTTTGCGTTCCGATATTCAGACAGTTTGTCTCTAAGTACCTTTGAGATCTCAGAAAAACGAGCGATTGTACAGTGATGAGCTACTGCCCATCGTGCATTTAGGATACCATCGTTCTTCTGCTTATATTTGATAGGTTCAACAAGTAAAGCGCATAATACAAAATGCTCAGCTCCCCTGAAATTGGTAAAGTACTTATCGTCGATGGTGCGAGCCCAGGGTACGGTGCGATCCTCAGCGTTCTTTAGTTGATAGGCAAGATAGAAGTCACTTATCTCCTTCCACGATTTTACAGTGACATTTAAGGCGGTATATTCCTTGATGGTTTTCCAGCTTACATTATAAAAACTGCATATTTCAAATATCATTTGAAGAACCCCCATAAATTTCCAGGTAGTATGTGTTAAGACTGAGGCCCATAGGATAGCCCTCATCTTTGGATTCTTGTCCGTCACCCAGAGAGTGACAATTTTAGCAGTGGTGGACTGGATGTCCGGATCGCCCCTGCGGATGGCCTCAGTGACCAATTCCACACATAGATTGCAAGGAGGAGAATAGGACGAGGTGGCAGATCCCCAAACGCGCATGATTAGATTGTTTGCTTCAGAGTCTTTCATTAAACTTAAAGTAATCCCAGACAGATTCTTTACAGTTGAAAGAAAGGTCAAGGCTAACATATTGAGAGATTTGTACATACGGAGACATTCTCTTGTTAATCCATTGGCTGTGGCGATGGGAGATCGATTCATGATCTCTATGCAGGTCTGGGCAAATGTTTTCAGTTTTGCTGTTTGAAATTCTTTACGGAAAGGAGTAACTGTTCTAGACAGAGTGTTAATCTTCTCTTCTTCTTCGGTTGCCTCAGGTTTTAATGTAAAGGCACACTCCTCAGTTTCTTCTGAATACAATGATGGATCCCATATAAGATCCTCTGCTGTTTTTGCATCATCTGTTTGAATAAGATGGGCCATAGCCAGAACAATGTCTTTTACTGAATATTCGTTATCTGTTTTGCCGTGAGTATATAGAGTAAGAAATCTTACTACAATCTCCCTCTGGGTAGTTGCCTCTTTTAACTCTACTGGAATTTTCCTCATTTTTGAGATGTCTTGGCACACTTTAGGTGACCATCCATCCTTTCTTGATTGAGTGGCACGCCCAAACCTCGGTATTTCATCACCGATATCTTCCATCATTTTATACAGTTCAGCTAACATTGGTTCTTCATATCCACGTCCACCATACATGTTTATGTCAACAACTTAGACAAATTCGTGGATTTCAGAAAAGATACTTACTTAGGTAACTTAAAATTATTTCACAGAAAGACCAAGTTGCCAATGTCATGTTCAGTTTTATTTTGAAAAAACGAAAAAACCCATAAATCATGGAGAAAAAAGTAGAGGAGAAAACAAAGAAACGAATTTAAATGTTAGAAAACGAAGCTAGTCTATGGAATTAATAAGTACGATAGTACTTATCCGTATAGTTCGGAAGCGCCCCCGATTGGACCCGAACACACGAACCTCTGCCACACGGTGGGCTGAAAAATTGAAAATCGGCTTTCATAAACTCGAGCCCACGTGAGTTATATGAAACCCACGCGGCCACGTGCGCACGGACGTAAAAATATGGCGGCAGGATTATATCGCGCACTGGATTTTCAACTCTCGGTGTTGAGCCGAACTTTGAGAATGCAACAACAACATAAAAACTTTTTACAAAAAAAATTTAAACCGACTTCCAAAAAAAACCATTTAACCATTTTTATTTTTCACTTTTTAGTTGTGGTACCTACCCCACACAATATCCAATATCACTAACTGCAATAAATAACAGTGACAGGAAGTTATCATCATATCGTCCATATAAACTAAGTGGGAAAAATATGTATTATTGAAGCTAACTCAAAAACTATCTAAGCAAAGTTAATAAAATTTATATGGGACCACCTCGGGAGCTTACCCTTTCAAACAAAAAAATAATTTTCAAAATCGGTCCACAATTGGCGGAGATATCGGTGAACATACATAAAAAAAAAAAAAAAAAAACATACATAAAGTCGAACATAGAACCTCCTCCTTTTTGGAAGTCGGTTAAAAATGAGAAAATAATACACTGTTGGATTTTTAACTCTCGGCCACAGATAATATAATACTACGTCTATGGTATTACGTAAGCACTCAGCGTAAGCACTATAGGGGGACCGAGGGGGTCTGTGCTTTGCTTATTTTTGGTGACCTGGGGGGGTCTAGATGGTGATTACGTCAGCAGTAGCTATTTACTTTTTTACACATATGGCGATCCACACTTTGTCTATGAATATTTGTGTGTACTATGTTAGCCAACTAAGAATGCGCCTGTCAAGACGCCATTTTGTTGCCATTTTAACAGTTTGCAGTACTATATCTGTCAGGAAAGTACTGCTATCGTGTGAAGTTGGCAACAAGCGCGATCCCAAGCGGCTTCTGCCCAATCTAGGGGGTCCAAACGCCTCCTGCCGGAGGCTCTACGCGGGGGTCGTGTGGTCCATGGCCCTTTACGGGGCACCGGTGTGGGCGCGAACCTTAAGTTTGCGGCCAGCCCGCCGGTTGCATGCAGCCCAAAGGGTCATGGCTATCCGGATGGTCCGGGGATACCGTACGGTCTCCGGCGAGGCGGCGAGCCTCCTTGCCGGAACGCCGCCATGGGATCTGGAGGCGAAGGTCCTCGCCCACATTTGGGAGTGGCGCGAGGAGATGAAGCGCCGGGGTGTAACTCCGCTGCCGCGAGAAATCACGGTACAGCGGACAGAGCTCCGGCGGGATCTCATGGCGGCTTGGAGTGTGCGATTGTCGCAACCCGGATTTGGGCACGCCACAATTACGGCGATAAGTCCCCTCTTTGAGGAGTGGCTAGAGAGGCGCCATGGCGTCTTCACCTTCCGCCTGACGCAGGTCCTCACCGGACACGGTTGTTTCGGGAGGTACCTGTTTCGCATAAGGCGGGAGGAAACGCCCGGGTGTCACCATTGTATGGATCGTCCGGAGGACACGGTGGAGCATACGGTGGAGGTTTGCCCGGCTTGGGTGGACCACCGCCGTGTCCTCGTGGAGGCGATCGGTGGCAGTGACCTCTCGCGTCCGGCCCTGGTCCAGGCCATGGTGCGGAGCGAGAGGGCATGGCAAGCCGTCACCTCCTTCTGCGAAGCAGTAATGCTCGCGAAGGAGGAGGCGGAGCGCGCGAGGGAGTGGCAGAGGCCGCGCCCTACCAGCCCTAGCCGCCGCCGCCGTAGGAGACTTCCCGGGCGTCGGGAATTGATAGCCGATTTCCGGCCACCGTAGGCGCGGGCCTGCGGACGGAGAGCAGAGGGCAGCTCGCCGTCCGATAAGGACCAGGCCCGGGTCGACGGCGCGTCGTGTTCCACGCGCGCCTCAAAGAGATGTCAGTAAAAACTGACGGGGTCCGTTAGGGCCGATGCCTGCCGGGGTTGCGGGTAGTCCCAAGGGGAAACCGTGGCCCCTGGCATGGCAAGGGAAGGAACACGGGTGGGTTTTAGTCAGTAAAAGTCTGACACGCCCTTCCGCTCCGCCCAGAGCGGGAGAAGTCATTGGGCGATTTCCCACCCAAAAAAAAAAAAAAAAAAAGTTGGCGTATTATGTGCGTTAAAAAAAATCGTTCGTGCCGTAGGGATTTCAATTTGCAAGTGCCGGATTTTTTGCCGGATATCGCTTCTATTAGTTATTACTATACAGGGTATTCCTTCCAGGACGTGAAAGTGTGCCCATTTGCAACAATTAACCACCCCATAAAGCCTAGGCGAAAATACATGGGATTCGAGAAAATATTTCGTCACTAAATATTTCTCCAACACTCAAATTGAATGGCCTTCATTACTATTCCATTAGATACCTAATACTTGCCTAATACTTTAACAAAAATTTCGATATAACCAAATTTTCTAAAACATCAAACACATAAATAAGTTAGAGGAAGAAGTTTGCTAACCATTTTCAAAAATTGTGTAAGTACATGAACTTTGACACCAGTTATCGTATGCTTCAGAGAGTGTATTGGCCCATCTCACAAAGTTGGTCTGCTCTGGTGTCCATACCAATACTTGAGTATGTTGAGCACGGCCACCGGTACACCCCTGTCCCTCAACTTTCTCCAAAGCACGTCGTACGACACGAGATCTAAAGCCTTGGAGAGGTCAAGAAAACAAGCATACACCGGCGTCCTACGGTCAGTATAGTACTGGACAGCAGGGCCGTAGGAATTCATTTCGGGGGGGGTTAAGGTTGCCAACTTTTTAGAAGAAATGAAGTATTTCTGATTTCAGAGACGGTAAATAAAGAGTATAGATGTAAAAAAAAACTATGATCGGGGGTACGGCAAACAAAATGGGGGCAGTTATGCAGAAAACTTAAAGAACTAAAAGAACATAGAATATAATGACTACTACAGACATGCCGGCGGCATCGGCTTTTGCGCCTTCATTTCGCTTTGCGTTTGTTTGTGCGGCAGTGCCGGGCGCGCCCGGCGGCCAAGCCGGCGGCAGTGTGTGTAGTAGCCATAAGAGCGAACGAAGCGATCTCGAAGTTTTAGCACATTAGCTCGAAAACTTACGTTTTTTGTGACTGTGTGATACACAAATAGGAGTAACTTTTTCGAATTTCACATATTTTTAAAAGAATATAAAATGCAAGAGCGAGCGAAGCGAGCTCGAAAATTTTTGCACCTAGACTCTCTCAGAGAATGCTGAAAATCATTCAATACAAAGTCAGAATCGAAAAAAATACAGTATTTAAGCGTACTCTTACTGTTGTTGTACATTATAAAGAACTAAATTACAATTATCAGATGTACTAAAGTACGGAAGTACCCTAGGGGGGTAGATCTCTGGATTGAGATTCTGGTTTCTCACATTTCGGCGGGGGTTCGAACCCCCAAACCCCCCCTCCTGCCTACGGCCCTGCTGGACAGTATGCTTGAGACTTAGATTGCGCTTTCAGTGGATAGATAGCCCGGGCTGAAATCTGAACTGAGCGTCGTGCAGTTTTATATAATTATCCAAACTGGACTCAAGCAAACCGTCCAGCACCTTAGCAATCGCAGTTGCTAGCGATATGGGGCGGTAGTTCCCCTTATTCGAGATATCACCAGTCCTGTTTTTCACAATGGGCACTACGATGGATTTCATTAAATCATGTGGTAAATAAGAGTGATTCATGCACATTGTGAAAAACATGGCCAGGACTCTCGGCAGGTGAACCCCCACATGCCGCAAGTGCTCAACACTAAGCCCATCATGACCGGGGGATTTACCACCAATAATTTCCCTTAAGACGACTTTCACCTGACCAGCTGTAGCTGCCAAACCTTGGTAAACGTCTTGAAGCCCCAAGCGTCCACAAATCTCGCTTGGCATTTGGAAGTCGTTTTCATGCTTGTGAATGCGTCAGTGTGCTACGTACACCCAAGCATGGCGGACACCGAACTTGTGTCGTTGATTAACGTCTTTGGGGTTCCAGATAGACGATTCGCTCTGGTAATATTTCAGAAACGATAAACTCTCTTCGTTCGACCAGCCACTCATTTTAAACAAAGAACTAAACATGTGCTCGTCGCGTGATCACAATGGCTAATAAACGCGCACCAACGTGTGAATGCGTCGCAAGCGCTTGCCGCAAGCGCCCTTTGATCTGTGTCCAGAAACCGACACTAGACCGGATCGGAGACAAGCGTCCACAAGCTCACGCAAGCCAAGCCAAACGCCCTCTTAATGGTGCCTTTCCATGCTTGCCAAGGCTCGGCAAGCGTCCACAAGTACAAGCGTGTAAAGAGGGCGTCAGATCAAAGCGCGCTTGCGACGCATTCACACGGTGGTGCGCGTTTAGTAGCCATTGTGACATCTCGACGAACGCATGTTTAATTCTTTGTTTAAAATGAGTGGCTGGTCGAACGAAGAGAGTTTATCGTTTCTGGAATATTACAAGAGCGAATCGTCTATCTGGAACCCCAAAGACGTTAATCAACGACACAAGTTCGGTGTCCGCCATGCTTGTGTGTACGTAGCACACTGACGCATTCACAAGCATGAAAACGACTTCCAATTGCCAATCGAGATTTGTGGACACTTGGGGCTTGACTGCCAAGGCTTGGCAAGCATGTAAAGCCTTGGCATGATAGTTTGACATAATATATGTCGACTTCTGCGACTTTAGAATAAATCCTTTTTTTATCATGAAAGTCTGTTTACAAGGGATGGGAAGATTGATGAAGATGTGGAAAGGAGAGTAAATTCGGGAAATAATGTGAATGGTGTTATACATGCGGTTGGGACCAACCAGTTGATGTCCAAAAAGGCACGACTGGCTGTTCACAATGGTGTGCTGATGCCTACGCTTATGTATGGAAGTGAATGCTGGGTGTGGCAGAAGAAGCATGAAAGTAGAATAAATGCTGTGGAAATGCGTTCTTTGCGAAGCATATGTGGTCTGACTATGAATGATAGGCTGAGTAATGATGTGATAAGACAACGGTGTGAGTTAAAAGACGATGTAGTGACAAAAATTGAAAAGGGTATGCTGAGATGGTTTGGTCATGTTGAGAGGATGAATGAAAGGCGGCTAACAAAATGTATTTACAAGGCAGATGTGACTGGAAACGCCGGGAGGGGACGCCCTAGGAGGACATACTGATCTTATTGGTGATGTTCTTCAGAAAGGACAGGTGCGTAGTACTCGCAACCAGCGAGCGTGTATGACCAGATGTATGAACGTAAACGAGGCAAAAGGAGTATGTAAGGATCGTAGCAAGTGGCGTTCTGTAGTTTCTGCCTACCCCCATGGGAAGAAGGCGTGAGTTTATGTATGTATGTATGTATGTTATCATGAAATTAGCATTAGTTTCAGAAAATTTCCCAGAATGTGGCATAAAATATGAATTATTTAAAATATTAAATTGAAGGACCATTTTTTTGTGGGTGGGAAATCGTCAAATAACTTCTCCCGCTCTGGGCGGAGCGGAAGCGCGTGTCAGACTCTTGCTGACTAAAACCCACCCGTGTTCCTTCAGTTGCCTATACATTGCCAGGGGCCACGGTCTCCCCTTAGGACTATCCCGCAACCCCGGCAGGCATCGGCCCTAGCGGACCCCGTCAGTTGTGCTGACATCTCTTTGAGGCGCGCGTGGAACACAAAGAACTCAAAGAGGGGACTTATCGCCGCAATTGTGGCGTGCCCAGCTCTGGGCAATCGCACTCTCAAGGCCGCCATGAGATGCTGCCGTAGCTCTGTCCGCTGTGCCGTAATTTCTCGCGGCAGCAGAGTTACAACCCGGCGTTTTACCTCCTCGCACCACTCCCAAATGTTTTTCGCCTCCAGATCACATGGAGGCAACTCGGCAAGGACGCTCCCAGCCTCACCGGAGGCCGTACGGTATCCCCGGACCATACGGATGGCCATGACCCTTTGGGACGCGTTGGCCGCAACTTAAAAGAACGCGCCCACACCGGTGCCCCGTAAAGGACCATGTACCGCACGACCCCCGCGTAGAGCCTCTGGCAGGAGGCGTTTGGACCCCCTAAATGGGGCAGGAGCCGCTTCAAAGCAGCATCGATTGAAGGGCCTTCATTGCTAATTTAATTCAAAGCATTGATAAAGCTGTTGAATTGAGTAATTACATCTAACTCTAACTGCATTCACAAGTTTTGGAAAGATGATCTTTCCAAAAGTTGACTATAAAAACGTTATTTCTGACATTTTATTTTTATTGTCAGAATCGATGCAGTTTTGAGGGGCTTGTGGCTAAGTAATAACAGCCGCACGGATCTATCGATCAGCTTAAGCTACGCTTGCCGCGGTTGGTCCTTGGATGGGTGACCATATTTACATACCATGATCCCTCCGTGCCTCGGAAAGCACGTTAAGTCGTTGGTCCCGGCTGTCATTTGTGAATCTTTGACAGTCGTTACGGGTAGTTAGAAGTCCAAAAGTCTGACAATCAGTCTTACCAAGGGGTATCGTGTTATCTAGTAACTGGGTTGTGGAGGTCAGATAGGCAGTCGGTCCATGTAAAATACTGGTATTCAGCTGCATCCGGTTAGACTGGTAGCCAATATAGTTAGGAAAGGCTAGGCAGATCATGATGAATCGATGCAGTTTTGTATAAGGATTCAAAGACTCTCTTGGACTAACTGAGATCTCTAACCTCAGTTAGTCCAAAAGAGTCTTTGAATCCTTCTACTAGAAAAGTCCCAAATTGCAAAATCCTTTTCCCTTACCTATATTTCGTAGTGATTGATCATCTTATTCACGATCTTTTACGACGTTTGCTTTTAATTATTAAAATAAAAGCGTAATGCTATGTCTGTAATTCATCATCTGCCTAGCCTTTTCCTAACTGTGTAGGGTTCATCTTACAATCTAACAAGATGCAGTTAAATATCAGTATTTTACAGTATAACTCCGAATGGACAAAGATTTAGAATTAGGCGCCAGATTAACTTCTATTCAGTTTAAAAAAACTGATTATGAAATGTACAACACGTGGCTATTGGAGGAGGGTACCAAAATGGGCATCATCCTTTACAGCATGTTTGTTGATTCTTTTTAAAATAGAAATGATCAAGAAAACTTTTTCTGATAAACATAAAAACGCCAAAGCCGTTCCGCAACTTGTGACCTGCTATCTAATTACGCAACACATTTTCGTAAACGATTCCGATTAACCTGTTTCATTTTGACAGTTTAACAACATTCATTGCGTTATTTACGTTGCTGAGCAGAATTATTTTAGAACTTTTGAAGCAATGGATTAGCAATCTGTTTCAAAGCGATTCAGATTCTGATTGATCGTGTATTACGTAATTAGGTCATGATAAACTGGGTGCCTAACGTGCAATGGACTGCTGGAAGGTTAGAAAGTAGTGGGGTGGCATAGACCAGTTATTTAATTCGATTATCACACAATTTTTTTTATATTTCAACCATTTGCTAATTCGACCTTTGCCTGCATTATCGACTGTTTCATCGACGCCTATAAATATTTGTCGAACTTTTGTACCTCGTTAGATAGCTGATTAAATAAAGATGTCTTGCCCGTAATTTGTACGCTTTATGCTTCAGTAAAATTTTGGCCCATGGATGCATGGAATTTTGGATCATGGCCCATGTCTTGTGAAAGTACAATTGTTTAGGATACGATGGGACTGATATACGCTATGCGTAAAAGACCCTATAAACAAATAAAAAAAAAAAAAAAAAAAAAAAAAATTTTGAGATAACTGGTATCAAAGTTCATGTACTTAGATATTTCTTGAAAATGGTTAGTAAACTTCTTCCTGTAACTTTTAAGTGTTTAATGTTTTAGAAAATTTGGTTACATTGAAATGTTTTTTAAAGTATTAGGTATCCAATGAAATAGTAATGAAGGCCATTCAATTTGAGAGTTTGGAGAAAAATTATATTTAGTCACGAATTCTGTGAAATTTTCAAAAATTCTTAAAAGTTGTAGTTTCTCGAATCCCATGTATTTTCGCCTAGGCTTTATGGGATGCTTAACACTTTCGACTCCACCCATTTTCGTCGAGCTCATACGCCATGCCGCCATACATATTGTAAGTGGACCCTCCGGGATGGTTCCCGGCATTACGTTTGCGATAAAGTTAACCATCGCGGACGGTCAACGGCATTAGGTTTAAAACCGTGTTATAAAACACTGTAAAACGAAGTGAAATAGTGTTTTCTGGAGGGTCTTGGCGCTATAAGCTGTTACAACCTTTAGATTTTTTTGTGAATATTTGTAACCGAGAACAAATTTGAAAAAATTTAATTTCTTGTATTTTTAAACCAACTCAAACACTAATAAATCTTGTTAAAATAGACATCACATTTTGATTTCACGGTTTATAATGCTGTATTCGCTAAGAATTAAATTAAAAATTTAAAAAACCCCCGACACAAACAAAATCCTTTAAAAAGTTATAGAAATAAAAGCCCTGGCCCTTTAAGTTTAATATAATTTGTAGATAATATTTTGACATCGCGTCGGGGGACGGCATGCTATTGTAGAAAATATATTTTCAATTTTTCATTTGCCGTCCCCCGACGCGATGTCAAAATATTATCTACAAATTATATTAAACTTAAAGGGCCAGGGCTTTTATTTTTATAACTTTTTAAAGGATTTTGTTTGTGTCCGGGGTTTTTTAAATTTTTAATTTAACTTTTATTTCCTGCTTTTTAAACTTTATATACGTATTACTAGTACATACGCTACGATCGACACGTGCCTCGCTTATATCGCTATACGGATTTTTCCCACAGTAAAGTTAGTTACTAATTTACCCTGTTTTTTTTGCTTCTCTATTATCAGACCCTGATAAATATATAACCTATTCATTGAGATCATTCCAATGAGCCTAAACATAATACCACTGCTGTAAGTTGGTGAGGAGTTGGGTATCCTGCAAATACCAGGTAATGCTGCAGCATCAGTTCAAGGTTACTATGTTATTCTAATACCATTGAAGTAACAAATTACCAAATTTAGACTCAATCAGACCTGTGGAAGATGCTCAAATCCATTCATCAATTAGAAAAGACCTGATATTCTTCAAACGGCTGACTAGATTTTTTTGAATCATAGCTAAGAACACTCCCGATCAAGCCACCTTTCAAACAAAACAAAAAAAATCTAAATCGTTTCAACCGTTTGGGAGCTACAATGCCACAGACAGATACACAGATACACAGATACACAGACACACAGATACACAGATACACACGTTAAACTTATAACACCCCTTCGTTTTCCGTCGGGGGTTAAAAACCTATATTTAAAATGAGCCCTCCGCGAGGGCTCCCGGCAGCGTAATTACAAAAGGGGATGCAACACAGACAGGAGCTGCTCTGTAACGCAGCCGCGTCCGTATGAATAAAGCATTACAAACACGACTACACCACAGACATTTGAAGACTGTCTGCAATGTGATCGGTTCCGCAAGACTTTGTTCTAACAAAAGCGGCTGCAATACAGCATAAAAGTAGGTAAGTACTCGCTCTGTCTACACTGCAGATCGCTAGGTAACTAGTGTCTGTACTATGATCGCGTTCGGAATGGTAACGTCGCACAAATGCGGCGGCTTTACAGACCGATCGCGGAAGACACAATTATTTATGACTTTTGAATTTTTTGATGTTAGTTTGCCCTTGACCTAGCGACGAGTCGGTGCAGTGCGTGCGTGCGTGAATTACCTATCTTATTGTAAAATGTTGAATAAAGACAAATTAATGACTTTTTAAAATAAATACTGTGTGGAGTAAACTGGAGTACACGATATTAAATTTCGAAGCCACAAAAGAAGAATCTTTTAACGCCAAAATTCAATGTGAATTGCCAGCACTCGGTACGCGGCAAGAAGAGTGTAATACGTTATAACGAAAATTTTCATTTTCATTTTCATCCCCGTTAACTTGGCTGCCATATTCTCGTTTATGCGACCTATATGTTAATATGTGTGACCTATGTGTTGTGTGCGCTTATGTGTTCCTGAAACTACTAGTAGAGTAAGGGTCTATTTCACGATGTCCAAATAGCCACTACTTACCGAATAAATTCAAAAATAGAACAGAATTTGTATGAAATGATCTGCCAAGTAAGTTAATAGGAACTTAACCGTAGGTGGTGAAACAGGCCCTAAGTATACTTAGTACATGAAAAATAAAACGTAATTTTACCGTATTTGTCTTTTTTATTATATTCTTCAAATAAATTATACTACTATACAGATTACTGTATTGAAGCAGCATTCGAACGTACTAATAACGCTTCAAGTGGTTCGTAACATAATGCAACTATGGGTGTCACAAAAACACAACAAATGCGTTGCGCTGTGTTGCAGCTGGATTCGGACGGACTATTATACTGCTTTAAGCTGCCATTCACAAGATAATGCAGCACAGACTATGGGTGTCTGTGTTGCATCCGCCTTTGTATTGCCTTATACAAACAAATGCGGCTGCACTACAGACCGCTCTGTGTTGCAGCTGGGTTCGGACGGACTATTACTGCTTTAAGCCATACGCGACATGATGCAGCACAGACTATGGGTGTCTGTGTTGCATCCCCTTTTGTAATTACGCCTCCCGGCATTCCTATGCGACCTTGAAGGAATACGTAAAATTACAAGTCACCCTGTATACAAAATTCGCGAAAGAAATGAGCATTGACACAGGGGACAAGCAACGACTATTTTAGGGGAATCCCCAATCATAGTTAGTGTAGTAGGGCTAAATAAAACGACAACATTTTGAGGGAATCTCCGACCTATTGCGCCATAGAGCCATGAACATAAAAATAACAGTGTACACTGGAAAAAAATCATGGTCTAATGTGTGGTCAGACTAAATAATTTCTTGTTAACATTTATTTATAAATAATCACAATTGATAAATTAAATTATTTTGTTGGGATAACTTGATTAAAATAGCTTCAAACCCAAATTATTTATCATTAAAAAACGTGACAGTTTGTGTAATTTTTTTATACAGTCGGGTGTCACCCCGGAACCGGTGACAACCGGTGCGGACACCACCCCCCCCTAACTACGCCATGCTGGCTGGGACTGTCTTACGCATTGCGGTAAAAGTCCCTAATTAAAATAGAAAAAAAAAACCACTTCTAATGAGTCTGAAATCAAGTGATTAAGTAATTATAAAGATGTAGTCTTCTAATAAGTCTGACTAGGTGATTAAATGATTTGCTATATCGCGCAACAATACCAACTAAGCCAATTTCCGTAGTCTTCTGAAATTATCAAGGAATCGGTTGGGTTTCCGCCACCTCTGTAAAGCAGCTTGCGTGAATCTCCGACAACATTCTTTGAGAGTTGCTCGATCGACAGAATGGCAATCGCCAATACGGGATACAACTGCACCAAACAATACTTCATGGTACCTTCTCAAACTTTTTATAATAACAAACAAGTCTAAATTAGTGATTAAACTCTCCCCTGTGGACACTCCTCTGTGGACCGCGTACAGTGCAGACGTGCCAAAAAATATTTTTTTGCGTTTAAAAGTCACTGAAAAAAAAACTCAACCGAATATAATACTTAAAATTGTGTTACTCAAGTTTCTAAGTCAAGTGAACTAAGTGTGGGTTTGTACAACCTTTACTACGAAGAAACACAACATCCGAGAAAGATAACCGCTCTTCACCCCCTCGGGGAAAAGAGACAGGCCCATTATTTTTTTACTCATTTGCTCAATCGTTATCGCAACTTGCTCCACGGGTGGAATTTTTGTGCCACAGATAGGGCATGATATTCGGATATCCGGATATCCGAATTATCCGGATATCCGTCGAAAATATAATTTGTTTTACTATCCGGATAAAACGGATAATACGGATAGTTACTTTTGTTCCATTTTCCTTTTGATAATATAACATTTAACGTTGTGTTTTAAAATTGGTATTCGCAATCGTGACAATTCATGCTATATCTTCAAAAATCCATCTAATGACACAATTAGTATGTAGATTCATCAAATCATCATAGAGAAAATTTAAAAGTGCTTTTGCACAGAGCTCGACCTTAGTTGACGACAGCGGTGGTGATGACGTAGCACTCAGTGGTTACAAGCAGCAGAAACTGAAATATCATTTACTTTAACAGAGAAAATAAGCAAAGAGATCGAAAGGACTCTGCAGGTTGACCATCAACAGTGAATACTTTGACAAGCATGGTATTTTCTTTAAAGGCATTGGCAGGAATGATGGCTTTGATTAGTAGTGTTGTTCTCTAGATTCATCTCGGTATTGTGTCTTGCTTGACGATATCTTGCAGAACCAAAATAGAGTTGCTGTTAAATGCAACATAAAGAAAAGGTTAGGCTTTGCTACACTTGAATAAGCTGTTTTGGTAACCAAGCCAAAATCAGATTGATATGGGAAGTAGGAATTTGGAGCAGAGGCCTCAACATGATTCTCTGCATTCATGATTTGCTTTCCTGCCTGGACGATAAAAACCCAATCCGGAAAGTCCTCTTTAGGAATATCCAAAGTTTCACATACAGGGTGGCAGGGACGTCGACGCGAAGCCGGTTTCCATGGATTCAGTACATGATTCTGAACCCCCCTGCGTTGAAATTTTTCGTCGGTTATGAAAAAAAAAATCAGCTGCTCCATATATTTTGACCGCGTAGGTATTGCACTTTTCTATGAAACAGCTGTTTTTTTTTTAAATAACCGACGAAAAATTTCAACGCACCCCTGCGTTGAAATTTTAACGCAGGGGGGTTCAGAATCATGTACTGAATCCATGGTAACCGGCTTCGCGTCGATGTCCCTGCCGGTATTATATTGTTTTCCATAATATTATTTGTCCTATTATTGTTTTCCATAATCGTCCCCACTCATAATATTTACTTGCACTATTATCATTTATACTAATAACGCTTGCCATATCAACTTATTTGACATAACTTTTATTTGCCATAATATTAGTTTCCATAATAACATGTGTCATAATCATTAGATTCTATAAGTAACACATTACATAATCGACACTTGACATAAGCAACATTTAACATTATTTAGAAACGTTACAGACAGATGTCCTCAGTATTGTATTATATGATATGTATTATTCCGAATGTTCATTTAAAAATACATACATACGTACATTTGCAAAATAGGATAGGTTAGGTTAGGTTTTCTTGTTCAGACAATAAACAGTTTGTTAAATTCGAAACGGGTAGGTTAGGTTAGGTTAGAACTGTGACCAAACAACGCGCGAAGGCGAGCGAGCGTAGCGAGCGTGCCGCGGCAGCGGCCGCCGAGTGCTAGATTTCCTCTTTTGCAAAGCAAGGAGGCATGGCAGATTAGGGTAATTTTTAGGTTTTCTTGTTCAGACAATAAACAGTTTGTCAAATTCCAAACGGGTAGGTTAGGTTAGGTTAGAACTGTGACCAAACAACGCGCGAAGGCGAGCGAGCGTAGCGAGCGTGCTGCGGCAGCGGCCGCCGAGTGCTAGATTTCCTCTTTTGCAAAGCAAGCATGCATGGCAAATTAGGGTATTTTTTAGGTTTTCTTGTTCAGACAATAAACAGTTTGTAAATTCGAAACGGGTAGGTTAGGTTAGGTTAGAACTGTGACCAAACAACGCGCGAAGGCGAGCGAGCGTAGCGAGCGTGCCGCGGCAGCGGCCGCCGAGTGCTAGATTTCCTCTTTTGCAAAGCAAGCATGCATGGCAGATTAGGGTATTTTTTAGGTATTCTTGTTCAGACAATAAACAGTTTGTAAATTCGAAACGGGTAGGTTAGGTTAGGTTAGAACTGTGACCAAACAACACGCAAAGGCGAGCGAGCGTAGCGAGCGTGCCGCGGCAGCGGCCGCCGAGTGCTAGATTTCCTCTTTTGCAAAGCAAGCATGCATGGCAGATTAGGGTAATTTTTAGGTTTTCTTGTTCAGACAATAAACAGCTTGTCAAATTCGAAACGGGTAGGTTAGGTTAGGTTAGAACTGTGACCAAACAACGCGCGAAGGCGAGCGAGCGTAGCGAGCGTGCCGCGGCAGCGGCCGCCGAGTGCTAGATTTCCTCTTTTGCAAAGCAAGCATGCATGGCAGATTAGGGTAATTTTTTGGTTTTCTTGTTCAGACAATAAACAGTTTGTCAAATTCGAAACGGGTAGGTTAGGTTAGGTTAGAACTGTGACCAAACAACGCGCGAAGGCGAGCGAGTGTAGCGAGCGTGCCGCGGCAGCAGCCGCCGAGTGCTAGATTTCCTCTTTTGCAAAGCAAGCATGGTACATACTGAACTAGCATTGTTATGCTAGTATGGGCAAATGAATATTAATAAATGTTATGGAAAACGACATTATTGAAAATAAAAAATATAGCTAATGAATTTATGGATTAAAATTATTATGACACTTGATCGATTATGACCAATGAAATTAGTGAAAATGATTTTATGTCATTTCACGATTATGGCAACTGCAACGTTATTTCTAATGAAATTATGGCAAATAAAAGTATGGCATATAAAATTATGGCATTTTAAATTATGGCAAACATTAGTAAACCGTCCCTGCCACCCCGTATATGTCCAATGGAAGATAGGACTGCACAATCGCGATAACGAGAACTGACCCGAAACGCACAGAAGATAGTTCATATTCAGGGAATCGATGAAAGTACATGTCATTCGCGGCTACTAGTTTGTGCTGATCCAACTTATACATCAGATACTTTGACATCTAGCAATGTCAGTGTGTGATTTTGACTCATTTATTACCAAGCACTATTTTGTAAGACCTCCGGTCTTCATCTGATGTACTTTCTATTATACCATTGGTAGATAACCCGTGGATGATAGCTTTTCTCGTATCTGTCAATGACAGATCGGACAGATTTTGCTTTTAGTGCGAACTGAAGTACTTTAGTATACGATTGTTGGAGAGTTTTTGTAATAAAAATGTCGATTGTAAACTAATATAAGTTTGATTTACCTCTTTTACAGTGGGATCCAAAATATCCATATTATCCGGATATATTCGAATAGTTGTCTGGCATTATCCGAAATATCCGAATAGTAAAATGGGCGGATAATTCACAGATCATGAGTGTAAGACGATCACCTCCTGGAAGTGGCCTGAGTGGTTCAGAACCAAATCTGCTGAGTAGTGAAACAGCATCAAGTTTTCAGAACAGCCCTAATCAAGTTACGTTCCGCAATAAGCGAAAGTTCACCGACGACATTAAGGAAGAACTAAGCGAATTTCGAGCACAAATGTTGCAAATGATGGCCACAATCACAACCAACCAAAAAGAATTTATGGATAAAGTAAGTGAGGATATTTCTACAATAAAGGAAAAAGTGGATGATATTAAAATTACTTTAAATAATCTCGTTATAGAACAAAACATACTGAAATCAGACATTTCAGAAGTACAATTAAAAGCCATTGCTACTGACAAAAAGCTCGGAGAAATACAATCTGAAATTGACACGATTAAGGAGAACTCAAAGTCTGCTCCGCCATCGGTCGTAACATCGGATGCATATGAATCTATTATGATGGAAGTTAGAGAACGTGAACTAAGGAGCAAAAATATCATAATCGTTGGAATAAAAGAGCCAGTATCAGCATCTAAAGACGAAAGAACAGATATAGACATGGACCAAGCTGTTAAAATTATAAGGATGACAGGTGTAAATTGTTTACCGGAGAAACTCATCCGTCTGGGAAAGTATAACCCCAGCAAAAATCGTCCCTTAAAATTGTGCTTCAAGTCATCAGAAACGACACTATCTATCTTACGTAGCAAAAATGTTGTTAGCAATGACCATATCAAAATATACTCGGATCAGACACCCCAACAACAAGAATTTCTGAAAAATCTTAAGGATGAAATTAAGTGCAGATCTGAAAATGGCGAGAATAACTTAACAATAAAGTATGTTAGGGGTGTGCCAAAAATAATTCAAATTCCTGCAAAAAACTGATGTCAAAAGACACCAGCCATAACCAAAACTCTCACGCAAAAAACAGCATATCTTACCAAATACTTGACAACTATGACGATATTACTACGAGCAACAAATCTATAAAATTCCTGTATGCTAATGTGCGCAGTATCGTGAAACCAGGGAAATTGGACAAACTAAAATGTGTAGTGGAATCTTTTCGTAGTAACATACACATCATCATACTTACTGAAACATGGATAAAAACTGATGATGAAGCTAAAAGACTTCAAATACCTGGCTATACACACTACTACAACTACAGACACTGCGTAAGGGGTGGTGGAGTGTCAATTTTCGCTCACAACAACTTAAAACACCACTTAATCGAGGATCTATGCCTAAATGACAACCACTACGTATGGATCCATCTTGAAAAGTATTCCCTCGACATAGCTGGCATCTATCGTAAACCAGACGCTTCTAATTTCAAAAACTTCCTTGAAACATACACCAAGCAATTGCAGAAGCGGAAACGAGTAATAATATTGGGAGATTTTAATATTAATGTGCTGAATTTGGATCAGACAACTATTAAATACAATGAAGAACTACAAACTAGTGGTTATAGACTTCTAAACAAAGTCGAGGAGAGCTATTGTACCCGAGAAACCGCCACAACGAAAACTATAATTGACCATGTCTGCACAAACCTTGCTGACGTCAAGTTTCATCTTGCTATAATTGCAACTGCTATGTCGGATCATAATCAAATATACTTAGAAGTTAAAAAACATGAACCAGAACCGCCTAGAAGAGTAAAATATGAAGCTATAAATTATGTAAAGCTGTACAATACTGTGAGAGAATGGAATACCACCAACGAAGACAATCTATACCAACTACTTGAACAAAAGCTATTATCCAGTATCAACAGCAGTAAAATAACAAAATATAAAATATTGAATCCGCCCAGGCAAGATTGGATAAACAAAACCATTATAAATCTAATAAATAAAAGAAACATACTATCGAGCATGCACAAAAAAAAAGTGAATGATCAATTATTGCAGGAAAAATTTGTCAAAAAAAGAAATGAAGTCCATCAACATATACAACAAACAAAAAGTGCTTATTACCTAAATGCTTTTGAACAATGCAAGAAAAATCCAAAAAAAATGTGGAGTCTTATAAATGATCTCTCTAGGAATAAGGTCAGAGAGTCACCAGCACTGAGTAAACTTCTTATGCCATCTGGAGTTTTGACTAGTCAGACTGACATTTTTGAGTGTTTTAATAGCTTTTTCTCAAACATTGGATCATTTTTGGCTAGTCAAATCCCCAATCAATATCATAATAATTTAACCCACACTAAAGGGACGCAGGCAGCTGGAACCTTGGACACACTTTCACAAATAAGACCATGCACCATAAATGAAATAGAAAAAATAATTGAAAACTTAAAACTAAACACTAGCTCTGGCTTAGATGGTATAAGCACTAAATCAATCAAATGCGTGAAAGACCTAATACTAGGTGAACTAACAAATTGTATAAATAAAAATTTTGAGCTTGGAACTTTTCCTGACAGCCTCAAAATTGCCAAGGTCAGCCCCATCTACAAAAATGGAAGTAAATCGGACCCAGGAAATTATCGTCCTATTTCAGTCTTGCCGGTTTTATCAAAAATTTTTGAACGTGTTTTATACAACCGCCTTGATGAACATCTAAGAGCGCAAAACTTTCTTTACAAAAAACAATACGGTTTTAGGCCAAAATCCAATACACTTTCTGCAACAGTAGATCTAATAACAAAAATAAAACTAAGTATCGACAAAAAGCAAATAGCATTAGGAATTTTCATAGACCTAAAAAAGGCATTTGACACAATAAGCCACAAACTGTTATTAAAGAAACTTACTGACATTGGTGTCACTGGTAGTGCCCTTGATATCTTTAAATCTTACCTGGCAAATCGCTCCCAAGTGGTTAAAATTAACGAAACCCAAAGTAGTCCTAAAAACGTGAGTTTTGGCATTCCGCAGGGATCAATTTTGGGACCCTTGTTATTCCTGATTTATATAAATAATATTCATGAAGTTCGATTAAAAGGCGATGTATCGTTGTACGCCGACGATACAGCCTTGTTTTATTTTGGTCACTCTGTAGACGCTGTTATGTGTGACGCTCAGGATGATCTACATCTTTTAAATATGTGGTTTCAGTGCAATCTACTCACCATTAATATAGCCAAAACCAACTACATAATTTTCGCAGCAAAAAACAAAAAAATATCACAACATTCACAACTAACCATAAACAACCAACCTATCAAAAAAGTTGATCATGAAAAGTACCGTAAAATGAGGCTACTTTGCCCCGTTTTTTGCTCCAAAAATTTAAAAGTGTGAATGACGTTAGAAACCGTCTCCGTTATGACTTTTGTTAAATTTTCCACAGCATATTTATCATTCTGGCTCTAATATTTGAATGACAAAACTTTCATTTTACTTTTATTTTCTTCTTTTTTTTTAAATTTTAAAATGGAGCAATGTTATCCACCGTTTCGGAAACATTGCTCCTACACTTAACTTGTACTAAAACAGGCACATTTTAGAGACAGGGGTAAAGTTAACAGCTTCAGCTGGTAATATGCTCCAAAAAATTATATTGGGGAAACAAATTTTGTGTTTCTCGTCTTGGCGAAATGGTTTGAACAAAATAAAACTATACATGTATGGAACTTTTTATTTGTAGGTACTATCAGTTAAATCAGTCTCAGAATCTTTTCTCTTAACTAAAAAAAACTATTCAAATCACCAAACGTAACATTTATCAAGAATCAATCGTAAACTTTTAGAAAACAAAAATATTTAATTTACTAACTAGCAATTACAGCCATGAAAATACACATTTTAAAAGTTTTCTCTTTAGTTACTAATTATTTCTGAGATCTTAGATCCCCTAAATTTGATCGAGTTCAGGAACAGTATAAAACTCACGACGACGAATTTTCTTTGGTGCAGATATACATCCCAGAACTTCTTTCCAATTATATTGGATCTCATCCTTTGGTTTGGGCCATTTCCAATATTTGAGAGATCTTTTCATACATATTGACGTGGCATATTTCCTATAAAAAATGATTTAAATCACTATGCGATAGGTAGCAGTTATAATAAAAAGAATTAAAAAAAAAAATACTTTGCTCCAGGAGCAAAATATCCCCAAACATGGCGCAAAGTAGGAACGTGAAAGTAAAAGAGGTTAAAATCCCAAATAAATATACACTTCAAATAAATATTACCGTGATAACGTTAGCTAATTACATACCCAACTACATTAAATCCTTCTTACCTCAAATATTCAAGTAGATTCGTCGATGGAGGTGGATTTTGCAGACTATAATTTTTTTACCATATCACTAACTACAAAACAATGGCTGATATCAAAGAAAAGAAATGGCGGAAACCAGAAGTGCATATTTAATGTCGCCAATCTTATAAAACATTTATCGGATGCGTTCAAAAATATTTCAAATTCCTTGTAGATTTAGAGATTTGATTGAAAGAATCTTTTTTCAAATTCGGAGCATATTTACCTTCACGGGGCAAAGTAGCCTCATTTTACGGTACCTTGGATTAATTTTAGATAACCACCTAAATTGGAAGCCACATATGGAGAGGGTTAGATCTAAACTGACTTCGCTCACGGGAGCCCTACGGAGTGTTGTCCGCTGTCTTCCGCGCCAAGTTCGCTATAATATATATAACACTCTTATAAAACCTCACCTGGACTATCTAATAGAGGTATGGGGCACAGCGGCCAAAACCAATATCGAAACGCTACAAGTAGCACAAAATAAGTTAATAAAGACACTTTTCCATTATGATTACAGTACACGAACACAAAAAATATACAATGAAACAAAGCTAATGAACATATCACAAACATACACATACAATACTTGCATCTTAATAAGAAAAATACTTAATAAAGACATTCACACACAAATACATTTTACAAAGAAACATCAGATACACAAAATTAGGCTCAGAAATGCAAATGACATACAATTATACTCACCTCGCACCAGCTATGGCAAAAAAAATGTGATGTACGAAGGTGCTGCATTGTACAATAAACTACCAAATGACATAAAAAATGCAAAATCCAATTCAATATTTAAGAAACACTTAAAATTACATATTATATTAAATAAAAATAAAGCGAGCGTACCTTAGTACATTACATACCACATCTAGTTGCGCGCGTTCCGTGTATGTTTACATCTTGGCTGTATAAATTTTTTTGCGATTACCCTACACTTTTGGAATAATTTTGTGTGTTGTAATCTTTTTACTAGAACTGTACGTTAATCAATTATTATTTGTAAACTATATTTCTCATGTAAGTGAAATTTATTTCTTATGGGAAATAAAGATATCTCAAACCTCAAACTTTCCACTCTAAGATTTTCGGTTTGGAAATGCGTGTAAAACGAAAAACTAAATACACGTGATATCTCACTACACCCCTTGTGATATTTCGTGTATTTTTCCGAACCCCCCCATCGAAGTAATTTATGGACAACAAGGGGTCGTTCATAAATCACGTAATCGTCCATGTCAACAACCAATCGCAACAGTTTACGCGCACTTGACAATTTGTCACATTCATTTGGCGATAATTTTCGTTTTGAGTAACTGGCCCTAGATCACAGAGAATTTAGTTCTTGGAGTCCCGCCGACAAGAAAGTCGGTCAACCCCGTCGGCGCCAGTATCTAGCTATGACTAATTCAGATGCTCCTTTGAATCTGGTGCCAAGAGCTATTTAGACCACGTTATAGGTCGCTAATTAAATAATGAAGCGATAATAGACATCTAAATAATGGAATGTTAATTTTCTGTTTAACTTCGTAAAACATACTTAGTATAATAATTATGTAAAACAAACCTTGCCTGGCTTAAAATCAAGGTCAAGTCATCTATTCAAATTAGGCTGAGAATGAGCAATTTTTTAACGTCAAAATTACATGGTAGTCTCCCAAAACGCCCGCACTTCCTAGTGCTTTAGCTGGGTTGAAACAGTGGCGGAAAAAACTCCACAGCAGCACAGCTGCCTGTTCAGTTGGAAAAACTGAACAGCAATTTTTTTACGTCAATATTACATAAGGCAGTCCCTCAAAACGCCCGCCCGTCACCACTTCCTAGTGCTTTAGCTGGGATGAAGAAGTGGCACAAAAAACTCTCCAGCAGCACAGCTGTCTGTTATACCTGGATTTGATATTTTAACCAGTTTTAACCGAGTCAACGGGTAGGCTAAGTGAGGAGCTCGTGGTTAAGTAATAACAGCCGCACGGGTCGATCCATCAGGTTACGCTTGCCGGGGTTGGTCCGGGATGGATGACCATCTTTACATAGGTACTAAAACTCCTCCGTGCCTCTGAAAGCACGTTAAGCTGTTGGTCCCGTTTGTTATTCGTGGATCTTTGACAGTCGTTATGGGTCGTCAGAAGCCCGAAAGTCTGACAACCAGTCTTACCAAGGGCTATCGTATTACCCAGTAACTGGGTTGTGGAGGTTAGATAGACAGTCGCTCCATGTAAAATACTACCAATTCAACTGCACCCGGTCAGACTGGAAGCCGAGCCCAACATAGTTGAGAAAGGCTAGGCAAGGCAGATTGATTCATTTAACCGAGTCTTTAAAACTAGGTAACTGATGGAATTCTAGAGTGCAGCTTCCGTTATACCTAGTTAAGTATTTATGTATTCAATTGTTGTGATTTTATAACTTCAACATATAATTCTCAATTTTCAGGGAAAATGGTATTCAGAGAACGATGCCAAGATGGCTGGTCGTCTAATATCGCAGGAAAACAAGTTTTCTGAAGAATAGTAAGTATTTTTACAAACATAATCATAGTGCATTCACGAAGAGATGCATGGATGTGGAAGGAATAAAGGATATTAGTGTCTACTTGATCCTGGCTACTGTTTGTCGAATTGATAATGAAAGGGCACAATTAAGTTTTTGAAAGCCTGAAATTCTGTGCCTCTTGTATTTACGAAACAATTCACCAACATTCGCGTAGTTTAAAATTACAGCAACACTCTCCAAGCAAAATAAATAAAGATTTATTACAGATATTTAGGGCGACATTTTTGAACGCCAACTAGGGAGAGGGAAGGTATTCTAAATACTGGAGATAGCAAATTTTATTCAAAGGAAACATTCCTTTATTTTTTTAAAGAAACAAATGGAATCTGGAATCGAACGGGGTAAAATCCGAAAACTAACACACTGGATTAAATTTTGAAAAAAAAAAACAGCTGTTCCATACATTTATGTTCGCATATCTCGTCAAAATGTAGGGAACGGCTGATATTTTTTCGCGTTTTTTGCGTTGGTCCCATAGTGAAAGTTGTTCATAATGATGAGCACAAAGACCCCTTAAGAGGTTTAGTATAAACAAAAAATAACGTTGTATAGACAATCACCGATAATTTTCCTCACAGCTACAACACTCGAAAACTCGATGAGCTGCCCTTCCAGCACTACCACATATACAAAGACGATCCGAAAACCTTCGCCAATCAGCCGTATTTCACCCAGCTGGACTGGGTCCACGACAAGCTAGCGGCCACAGACTGCTGCCACTTCCTCGAAGACATAGCTCTGGTTCACATCGACCCTTTACCAGAACACATTGAAGTCCTCAAAGACGTCTTCGAAACTCACTCTTACGCCTTGGATTATGACCATCGACAGTTCTACGGCCTCCTTCGAATGACAATGGAGAAAAGTCAGCGCAATGGACATCAAATCAAAAGTAAGATTGTCCAAGATTGGATGAAGGAGATTCGGGAGCCTCCTGTGCCTACGTTGTATCCTGAGAACTTGGATTTCTGGAAGATTATGGATACGAAGGAAAAGAGAGAGTTCTCGATTAATGATGGGTTTGATTCGAAGAATTATGATTTAATTGTGAGGTTTGATAGTAGGGGGAAGTTTGTGGCCACTGTTTCGACGGAGAGAGAGGAGATTTGCGTTTGGGATGTACTGAAGTGAGTATCTTAATCCTAACTTAATATTATAAATGCAAAAGTGAGTTAGTTTGTTTGTTTGTTTGTTACACTTCCACGCTAAAACGGCTGAACGGATTTGGAAGAAATTTGGCACATGGGTAGACCATGACGTGAATTAGGACATAGGATACTTTTTATCCCAATATTCTTACAGGACCAAGACTTATGCGGGTGAAACCGTGGGGCGCAGCTAGTAAAATAATAATTGGGCTCTTTGCATGTTTACCCAGTCTTATACGAATGTGAACTTTATTCGCATATGTATAATGTTGATATTCATACGAAAAGCTTGCCCACATTCGCTTATACTTTTATGAACATTATACGCATGAGAATAAGGTTCGTATTCGTATGAAACGCTATTTAATACAAAGTCAAAGTACGATATGTGAATCTTGCCCTAATTTAATAAAGTTCTAAATGCTTGGTATTAATTAAGTGTTTGAAAGCCTGAAATTATGTGCCGCTTGTATTTACGAAACATTCATGATATTCAACATTCGCTTAGTTTAAAATAGGAACAGCTTATCACTGTCCAACCAAAATAAGTAAAATAATAATAATTTAATAATAATAATTGTTTATTGAAATAATTGATTCACATCAATATTTACAAAATAGGGCCTTAAACTAGAGGTTGGTATATAATTATTGGATTCTACCTGAACTAGGAATAAACCTGTATCTCAGGTATCTCACTCAAGTGCTTATATTATTAAATATATTATTATCTAAGATTCCATAAACAAAATTAAATATCAAATAGTTTGTCTACTTTAAATTATAGTTTTATTCAAATTAAGAAAAATAATACTTTTTGCGTCATCGTAAGACATTTATAGCAACCACATTCACATAAAGACAATATATTATAGATATATAAGGGAGGCGGGTCTTTGTCTCTTTCATTATTATCAGGCATATTTTAATTACTGTTTCTTGTCTTGTCTTCACTGTTTGACCGCCACCGATGAACTCTGCTTAGCTCCGGCCGGTCAGCGTTATGTTGTAGAATTAAGTTCATCATTAACATTAACAAAACTTTTCAGGTGTCAAATGGTTAGAAAGATGGTCGGTGTGACCCATCCCATAAACTTGGTGCCAATCGACGAATACAAATGTGTGGTGCTATGTCGCAGGGAACTTAGAGTTTATAACTTAGATCAGGTAAGTTACTCCCCATCGATGACTGTCGTAAATTTAATAGATTGATCGAGCAGATTTGCCTGCCTCTTTGTCTAATGTTCGCAAGCGCTACTGCTGAGCATGATTTCAGGGTTCGATTCCCGTGCCGAGCAAAGTGTTATTGGGTTTTTCTATCTGAAATTTCTCAGTAGTAGCCCGGAGTCTACATAACTAGCGAAATGTGTGTCACGTAATTAATGAATGACCCCTTAGATGTTTAATCTAAGGGATCGTTCATTTATTATGTGAGGTGTTTAGGCCCCCTAAACACCTCACCCTCACCGAGAGGGGGTTGAGCCGAATATCACACAAAAAAACGTGGTGTCGGAAAATATCAAGTTTTTTTCTTTTGCTAGATACTGTAATATCGCGCGAAAACTGGGTTAAATTAAGTAAAACAGGTTTCTCCACTAAAATTTGGCTAAATCTTACACAAAATCTAGAGATTAACTAGTCTTAACTAATAATAATTAATAAATTGTTTTTTCAAATAAATCCAACGCCATCAAGCACAGATTAACGTATTTACACAAAAAATATGCATTTTGAAAAATCTCACATACCATTAGTGTTTGGGGGAGGGGATCGAGTCAAATCTCACAACATCTCAACAAGGGGGGTCGAAAAATCGCCAAAATCGCCTCACGTAATTAATGAACGCCTCCTAATCTTACAAACCATTGTCTTTCAGGGTACATTCCTGGTGGCGCTGAAAGGCGTGATGAACCAAAAAATGCCATACTACGGTCTACACGACCCGAAGCACCTGGTCGCACTGTCCAGAAACAGGATGTATGTCAACCTCATGAACATTGAGACTGGTAAGTATTCCAGACATTTTTAAACAGCAACATTATTGCTAAAGATATAGGGGAAAAGAGTGTTAAGTTCATTCATCCTCCATAGAAAGGGGAGGATCCTCCGACCAGACGGGTGTCGTGTCTGGTGGGCTACTGCCCGACGATTGTTGTCAGGGCGTTGTATATATGCCAGTCGCGCAGTAAACGCTGCTTGCGCGATGCAGGATTTTGCGTGACGTCAGTGTGATGCGTAGTTCGCATGTGACGATGTAGATGCCGCCGATGTAGATGATACATACAAGGTTGAGACGACAATACAACAATAAATTAAACGGCGTGTCTCTAATGACATTCCCATTCTGCATACAAAAATTCAATCGAATATATTCAATAGTTACAATCAATATAGCTAGTAGAAGATCGGAAAAATCCATAGTCGGCTCGGATTATTCCGTTTATCCACCCTAAGGGGGATATTCGGAAATGTATGTCCGAGAATCCACCATTGGCCTAGTTGGATAAACGGAATTTATAGGGTGGATCGACAACAAGGTTAGAACAAACCTTTTCTACAGTCCGTTCAACCGATTCTTACCGTAGGTATAAGGATGTCCCGGGGTTGCGGGTAGTCCCAAGGGGAAACCGTGGCCCCTGGCAAGGCAAGGGAAGGAACACGGGTGGGTTTTAGTCAGTAAAAGTCTGACCCGCCCTTCCGCTCCGCCCAGAGCGGGAGAAGTCATTGGATGATATCCCAACCAAAAAAAAAAAAAAAGGTATATGGATGACATTTTAAAAGCAAAAGAGTGGATTCAATACCAACTGTTTACTGCAGCTGCCATTTGTCATGCCGCCAAAGTAATAGAAGTCAAAATCGGTTGAACGGACTGTTAAAAAGGTTTAGTTAAATGTCTAATCCTATTTCAAATGGAATATACTATTTAATTTGTTTGAAAAACTCATGATTCTAATTTCGATGCTAGGATTTATTTGACAGTTCCAAAATACTCTTTTGCATTAGTAGTGCCAGTATTTTCATTTATTGTTATTGTTTAATTAGCCTCCATGATTAGCGATACCTAAATATACGTCAAAAGTAGAACCCGGCCCGAAGAATTACTTTTAGAAGAGTGACGCTCAATCAAGGACAGCCGAGAGTGCTCAGATTTTTCAAAAAATTTAATTTATTACTTTTGTTACTAGGTGACTGCGTGACGACATTCAAGGCTGGAGAAGACAGATTCCTCAATTCCCTGCTGGTCTCAGGGGATGGAAGGTAAGAAACGTTTTATATCATTTTCTAAGTTCATTTCTGGGAATACTCTTACTGATTTTTTACTCAAAATCTAAAAGGGGTTATAGACGTGCGAGCATGTTGGCGTACTTATAGCACGGCGTCCTTACGCGCGCGTATTTAGTATGACACACGGGTGTCATACTAAATACGCGCACTTTAAAACCGCCGAGTAAGTTCGTCGGCGATCCAACAGGTTTGAAATTTTGCTCGTAGCCCGCCTTGGTTCGTAGTTTCGTAAGTCTGTCATCGCCGCGAGTCGCGAGCCAACATTTTGTTTCGACATTAGTGTAATGTATGTTTAGTTTGGTTCAGAAAATTTGACAGCATCGCGATACAGTGTGAGTAAGTTTCACGTATGTCACCGACGGCGAGCCGAGTAAGTTGGCGAACTTAAAAACCGCGGAGTTTAAGTTCGCATCTTGCATGTCTATCACCCACTTTAGATAACGTTTTATCACATTATTTCGAATTATTTTATTTTCTGATTAAACCAATTACAAATAAAATATTCGCTGGTGCTTCAGGGTCCTAGTATGTGGTGACGAGACTCAGAAGCCGTTCCCTCTGCTGGTCTGGTCGCTCACATCTCGGAAACTGCTGTACGACTTGAGGATACCGCACCACGACTTCATCACCTCCAAGGCTGCTATTACTTATGAAGGTAAGTCGTATACCTAATTATATGGTTATGAGTTATAACAGGCTCTAGTTTGACCGAACTCGCTGTTCCGCGCCTTAGGTATATGCGCGGCGAGACGGAGACGGGAGCAGTACAGGCCGCTCATTCGTCAACGCTCATGGGGCGCGGCGTCACGTCCGCCGCTCATTCGTCAACGCCGCCCCCCGCTTCACCGCGCATTCCTAGGCGCGGAACTGCGGTCCTAGTCAAATTTTAGGGAATTTATTCGAATTCTTGCCTGAAACCGAAATTCCGAAATTGAGCTTATGATCAAAAGGTTTATTGTTAAACTTTCCCACATTTCATTATGTTGATATAAATTGTAAAAAGTATAATATAAAAAAGGCCCAGCTATGATTCTCTGATAGTGAATACAGAGATGCACATTCTCATTTCACCAGTTATGATAAGTTCCTGTAATGGGAGCAAACCTATTTCGAATAATTGCTTGCAAATCTAGCATAAGCATAATCAGCATATAATATTCCCACTGCTGGGACACAAACCTCCTCTTTATGAGAGGCCGTATTCCACCACGCAGGCCCAGTGCGGGTTGGTAGATGTCACATGTCTTCGAATTTTTGGTTCTAGGACATGCCGGTTTCTTCACGATTTTTTTTCCTTCACCGCGTTGAGAGTAGTGGTTATGAAATAATTTATACAAAGTAAAGCGCCTGTCAGGGTTCAAACCTACGACCTCATAAATCGCGCCAGTTACCACTGGGCCACCACTGCTCTCTTTGCAAATCTTGATCATAATGAAAATACCCAATAACAGTGCTCCATCCAGAGATCCAATCTAGAACTCTACGTTGATACGTTCATCAATCGCGCCATTAAACCACCAGCCCCAACAAGGCTCTCCTCATAATTATCTGTAATTTCCCAGGTTCCTACGTATGCGTAGTATCACGAGAGCTGGACGAGCCCAGTCCGAACTTCATCGTAGTCTACGACCTGCAGTCAGGCACGCTGTTCAAGAAGTGGAAGCCAGGGTGTGACACCGTGGCGCTGGCCATCAGCTCCGTGGACGGATGCGTGGTGTCTGGGCTCGCTGATACCAGGATATTGGTGTGGGATTTGGTTACAGGTCAGTGGCATTTTGTAGATACCCGTAAGGCCAGAAGATTGACGATGAACAGCCCCGGATCTAGAATTTTTTCGAGGCGGGGCAAAACCTGCCCGTCGCCCCCCTCCCGAATCCTTATGGTAAAGTTAAATGATCTGTGCCTTTTAGTTTCTTAAGATCCGTTTTTTTTAATATATTTGTACGTGTCGGACATTTATTTTAATTAGGCTAGGACAGGATAGGGTTTGAAAATAGCCGTGAGATTATAGCATATTAGATTCACCTACAATTTTACCCTTCGAGCAATATTAACCAGTACCCTAATTACGTAATACACGTTCAATCGAGTTCCTTATAGAATTTACCCGGCACCCGGGGCACGTGCCCCGGTTTGCCCCCGCTCCCCTAGATCGGGGCCTGACGATGAAAGAATTAGAAGCCGGACCTCATCATCCCTCATCAACCAGCCTAGCGTTTTCCCAACAATATTGAGTTCGGCTTCCAGTCATGGAGCGACTGCATATCTGACCTCCACAACCCAGTTACAGTACGACACAACTAAGATGTAGCAAAGATTTGAAAATTTTCATTCATTCATTTCAATTTTACGAAAGTATTTGGCTATAAGACTTTACAAGTTATTGCGTTTTCGAAAGATCATTTTCACCTAAAGCAGTAATAGCGATTGGTGATTTTGAAGGCGCACTCAGTTCGGAAGGTGATCGGTTTTACGAATTTTGCCGATGCTACATCTAAGTTGTGTCGTACTGTACTGGGTAATAGGTACGATACCCCTTGGAAGGATTGGTTGGTTGTCAGACTTTCGGGCTTCTGATACCCTAATAAACGACTGTGGAAGAGCCGGGACTATTAGCCAAATGCTTTACGTAGGTACTTTTCGAGGTACAGAGGGGTCTCGGTATGTCATAAATGGTCTGCCATCCACGGACAGACCTAGGCAAGCCTTGCTTAACTTCGGCCTATGTCTCCATGCGGCTTGAGAATTCGTTAGACCTTAATTTGCTGTCTTGGACTATTCCAAGTCATCATGGGGATATCTTGTCAGAAAATTATCAAAAAGAAAACAATCATAAAATATAGAATTAACAAAAAAAAAATATATATTTCCGCCAGGTAACTGCCGCCTCACGCTCCGCGGGCACGTGTCGGCGCCCTCCATGCTGCGGCTGGCCAAGTCGGGCGGCGTGCTCATGTCCACGGACGACACCTGCAGGGACCTGTCCGTCAGGCTGTGGGACTTGCATACTGGTAAGAATCATCGCCATAATACTAGAACACAATTGCAATTCACGAGCGTGCATCATGTGACTCTTATGTCGTTGTTATCTACTTACAAAAAATCTTAAATTCAGTGACAGACAATGCTGGGTACAAAGCACAAGAGTTCCTTATACAGGTGGACTTTTGAGATGAAGCAGTAAAGGCCTTAACCGTTATCATTACAAGAAAATGGTCTTAGGAGACTGTCCTTAAATTTTTGAGATATTTTGATCTGCATTCAGATTTTGAAAAAAATACAGTGAGCAAGAAAATGGGCAGATTTTCTTGCTGACTTTTTTTTTTATGCCAATTCGATCCTGTTTCTTATATGGATCAAAAATTCTATCGAACCAATTGAGGTTTGAGTACTTACTAGAAGAAAAAGCAAAAAATCTTTTTCCATACATTTTGTAGGAAATGAGACTTTTTTATGTTATCATTTTATGATGGATGGACTGGTCGACAATAACGCCAGTAGAACACCTCCACCACCACCCATAAAATAAATGACCCACACAGTCTTCACATTTACAATAATAAAAGAATAGAATTTAGACCTTCATACCAATACATAAAAAATAACTACTAAATTCTTTATTTCCACAGGAAAACTCATAGCAGTATACACGCCACCAGAGAGAATAACATCCTGCGAGGTCCTACTCGGCGGTTCGGTCCTGGCACTCGCTCTAGAAAACTACAAAGAGGTTCTATGTGTCAAACTCCATGGTCCCACCGTGGAATCTGTCCAAAACGGCAAAGACTCCGAATTTGATGACCGGGACTATGGAGATGAGAATCTAGAGGGAAAGACCTTCGAAGTCAAAGGGTTGGAGAACTCATAGCAGGTCCAGAAGTGATGTTAATGTTTGGGCAAAGGATTTGAAGTATTGAAAGCCACTTTTATTATTTTTTGTTTGTTTTGTTTGGTGATCTTCGACGCAAAATTTGATTAAATTATTATTTTGAACTTTATTTCAACCTATGCAGGGTCGATTTCTGTTTGTCAGCGACAACCCCTCGCCAGATGTGCGCAGGCCCTTACAGTCCTTTCATAGTTACTTTACCTCTGATAGCGGCAAACTAACAGCAATCTTATCGTAACGAGAATAAAGATCAGTGTGGTTTGGCACTGATGCAAAATTAGAGGGAAAATAACTCTGGAAGGATGGCTATTTCATTGCAGTATTACATTTAAGATCATATTTCTGTGTGATGGTAGCTCGATTGTAGAACAAAATCGCGAAACAAATTCATTGATGAATCTCAAAATTTATAGGGAAGGTATACACCACCGGTGGAATTTTGCGTTGGACATCATTAAAATAATACCCACCAATAGCACAAAAATATCGATATTATAGAAATATGAAATCAGACAGCTATCTAAAATCTATACAAGATGCAGCTATACCAAGAAAAGTATGCGCTTCGGGAAAAATCGTCTGTCTTCGGAAATATGAACGCGTGTAATGACATCTAATAAAGAGCTGTGACAACCATGGAATAACTTGTATAAACAAAAATCGATTCAAAACTTTTGAGGGACTGATGACGATCTGCGACCGCGCGCAAAGATGATATAAACCGATTTTTCTAACTGTACATCTGTCTACGTCAAAATATTACAGTGTATGTATCTTTAATGACAATATAGATAGTGCCATCCAAGAAAAAGCGCCCCGCTCCGTGATTATTGTACTGGTAAGCTGTATCTATAACACTTAACGAATATTATGACAGAACTGTGCACACGACACGAGTTGTGTAGACTAAGAGGCGTCGACGGAGCGCTTAGGAGGTAAGAGGGCAGGTGAATTCAATACTGACAAGTACTAACAACCTACAACTTTAACAGCTCCAAGCGCACCGTTAGAAAAATCGAGTTATACAACAGTGGCAGTACAAAACCTAGAAACTTTGCTTCTGTTACTCTGCGGCGCGTCCTTGGTGTTAATTTGAAAATATAAAGGTTTTCGAAGCGCATACCTTTTCTGGTTGACCTGCACATTATGTATGTTCAAGATTTTTTTTCTCTTGTTTTTCTTTTTTATTAAATAATAATACTAAAGAGGCTTCAAAACTATCTTTGGGCCACAATGAAAAAAAAAACAAGCAATCACAGTGGCTTAGTACCGCCGAGGTGACACGGAAAATAAAGAAATTAATAAAAAAAAACATTAATGTTTTGATCTATTACGCTTATTAATAATTACATTATTAAATTAAATAAATTGTATTTAGTGAATTCTTTATCTGTAATGTTGATGTTTAGATGTAATTTTGTGAAAATAGGTTTAAGATTATAACTAAGTCTATTTCATTTTGTCTATGGACTACCTTTTTTCCTTCCCCTATATTTTTTTGTAGCTTTTATCCGATATTTTCTATTCTCTTGGAAATGGCCAATTAAGTAAAAGGGGCGGGAGGTAGTTCTTTAATAAGTACAATCATTCATTCATTCATGCATGCATAAGCATTATCAACCTATAATGTTCCCACTGTTGGGGCACAGGCCTGTTCTCTGTGAGAGGGAGTGGGCCGTAATCCACCGGGCACAGAGCAGGTTGTTAGGTGTCACATGTCTTCGAATTTTTGGTTCTAAGACATGCTGGTTTCCTCACGATGTTTTCCTTCACCGTTTAGAGAGCAGTGGAGATGAAATAATTTACACAAAGTAAATCGCCCGTCAGTGTTTGAAGCTACGACCTACAACTCGTAAGACGCGGCCGTAACCACTGGGCCACCACTGCTCTTCATCATTTATTCATCGGAAGGCAAATACAAATTGACTTGTTCATACTTTGATCAGGGGGCCTACCACCAAAGCCACCAAGCTCTACAGGACTTATAGCTCCATCTCTTTCCATCACTGAAGTAAGATTAAAATAATACTGCTCTAAAGGTAGGCCCCAAATTCAGTGACGCGGTTTTGACATTCGCATAAAAATCCTTAGCCCGCGTCCAAACCAAAATGACATGTTAATATTTGTTGGGAAACCGGAAGGCGCTCTCTGTTGGTGCGACGACGCATTCCGGTTCCGCGGAAAATGTGACATTATGAATATATTCGTATTGCGGCCTTATTGGGCCACGAACATAAAGCGATCGTTTCTCTATTATTCGCGTACCTACCTTGATACAGTACGACACAACTGCGATGTAGCATCGGCCAAATTCGTAAAACCGATCACCGTCCGAACTGAGTGCGCTTACTTTCCAATCTTTATTACTGCTTTAGGTGAAAATGATCTTTACGCACACGCAATAACTTGTAGGGTCATTAAAACCAAATACATTCATTTTATTAGAAATGAAATACTTAATGCCAATTTTATGCTACATCTAAGTTGTGTCGTACTGTATGTACGAGCTGTTACTTAGAAATTACGTTCTCGTGAACATTTTCTAAAATTCAATGGCCCACATTTACAGGTTGCTTGTGGTAAAAAGAAAAACGATCGCCATTGTGTACGGTACGTGGTCTAAGGCGCTGTCACAAATGTATGGTTGGTTGAGTAACCAAGCGGGGTGAGGTACCCTTCATCGAGCTGTATACATTTTGTTGGTAGCCCAACTGGTTGCGCCGCCATTGGTGTCCTCATGAGATAGGACCCTAAACCGCGGTTTAACTTTTCAATTTAGATTTTTGGCGCCAGAATCCGCCATTTTATTTTGTCATCTGTCACCCTAAAGGTTCGATTCCATTAATATGTACCCAATAGTCTGTATCAAATTCGGATATAAAAATCTAGCTTAGTATCACCTCTAGCATTTTATAACCTTGTCAAAAACTTTTGTTAAAACATATGTATTTATTTAAATATAGATTTCCACTAAAATATCCTTGTAAATGCCCTCATTTTATTTCTACTGCCATTTTATACTTCTTATATTATAAGCAAAATAGCAAATTAAATATAGGATAATCATTCATGTTTGATTAATAATAAGGGATGCACACAATAGTTACTTATTGCACTCACTTTGTTTTATTTTGTATGCGTGAGATAACATCGGTGATTTGAAACTCTAAAATAACAACTCCTAACTTTGACATTACCGAATTTATCGCCATGTCTAATTAAATTTTCAGATTGCAATGTAGCAACTAACCTAACCAGCACCCTAATTACATAATGCACGATCAATCGGAATTTGAATCGCTTTGAAACAGATTGCTAATCCATTGCTTCATAAATTCGTAAAAAAAAATCTGCTCAACAACGTAAATAACGCAATGAATGTTGTTGAACTGTCAAAATGAAAGAAATTAGTCGGAATCGTTTACGAAAATGTGTTGCGTAATTAGATAGCAGATTCATATAAATCTAACTTATAATTTAATGATTCGTTATCAAATAATTTTGAATAAAACGAGCTCCTTCATGTGTTTCTCAACTATAAGCCAGGTTTAAAGCGTTCGCATACAATCGGTGGCTGACTTTTTGTCGGAGCTAAATGAAATAGTACCTACTGATCAAATTTATCAACACACACATCCTAGAAAACGTAGGTCATACAAAAATTTAATCTGACCGATTGTAGGACCTACAAAAAGTATTCCGTGTGCGAGCGCGCTTAAACAGACAATTTTGGGCTTGGCGATTTATTCATAGGTAAAAAAGCTCGCTACAACTTGCGATTTAGGTAATTAGAGCTATAACACGAGGCTAAGACCATACACTGTTGTGAAGTGTTGTGTATGACTCAGTGCACTGGACGCCTGCATTTCTGACAGGAAGCTTTGACGTACCTACCTACGTTAAAGTAAGTACCTTTGTCTTGATGCAAATTAAAACGCACAATTTTAGGTACCCTATTCACACAAGACGTAATGCTACATTAATGTGTGATAAAAAAAATATCATTCGATTTAATTGTCGATGTTAAATCATGCAGCCAATTCGTGATTTAGTCGTGTATTTTGGGTAAACCTTCTGAATACTATGTCTATTTCATTCTAATACATTTCTAGCTTGAAACTCTCAAAACGTGTTTAAATTCTTCATCGGATAGGGTTTATCCACTGCGAAACATTCATAATTTCAAAGACAAGTGTTTACCCAAAATGCACGCATGCCTTTTATACTTATTTGTTGGACGTTTTGGCTGGACTAAAGCGCGTTTAATTTGGAACTGTTTATTTTGTCGGTGGCTGTAAAAACTATATACGACCAAAGCAATCTATACTATAATCTAGTTGTAATTTTCTAGTTGTGAGATAAGTAATCACTGTTGTTACACTTCATAGAACCACACCTTAACCGGACATCAGTCGTTCAAATATTATTTTCTCGTCTTTACTTTATAACAAAATAAATAAAGTAAAATATAACTTAGTTAATAACTAACATTTGCCTTAAAAAAAACGTACGTACATTAAAAAGGTTGTTATTACTGATAATAATATAAAAATAAACCAAATATTATTACGTAAATATCTCAATTGACTAAAAGGCGTATAAAATATTTTAAAATAAATACTGAAAAACACAAATTAAAATAAATTCGATTTATTTAAAGAATGAACGATGACTACTTATCTCATTCTAAATCTAAATTAATTGAGTAAAGTGATTGAACTGAATCTTAATGTCTTCTACGTGATTTATTTAACGTAACTTCCGATGCCATAATTAACTTCTAATTTTGAAATTTTATTAACCATTTGAATTAAAAAATAAACGCAACCTACACACGAGCCACTTGTTGAAACCACTAATTGTCTGTCTTCGAAGGTGAGTGGCTCGCGTGTGGCCAGCCTTATTGTTATAATTTTGAGGGTTCCGTAAATCTTTTTTTGTGTTTGGTTGTCGTCCATTTTGTCCGTCCGCAGACTAAAGTAAGATTAATTTCGAAATACCTGGTGCCTGAAGACAGCTTCCTTTTTATACCTTTTACGAGCCTTTGTTTATTTCATAGGATTCAAATCTTTTAAGCTGTTATGTTTGCTCAATGAGTTTCGTGATTGTATTTATGGAACCCTACAGGCGTACATTCTGTATAGCTTGCCTAGATAATAGATATCTATCGCACAAAACGTGGGATCTCTCTTGATTTTTAATTCAACCATTTGACATTTTGACCGCTCGAGCGAAGACATTAAGTGCAATCGCATGTGTTCAATCGCGACCGCCAGAAGGAGTCATCCGCAGCCACTTTCATACATTTAGCGAGTCTTTTGAGTCTGATCGTGTGTGGCCAGCTCCTTATGAAAAGTGGCTGTCGCTGGCCACAACCACAAGTAGCGTTCGCGAATGGTCCGTGTGTGGATAGCCTAAAACGTCATTCATTCATATTAATATGCGAACGGTGTCTGTGGTAAGAATGTTTGTATCGGTTGTGTAGTGGCGGTCAAGTTTAAAAATCAAAATATCCTTCTTATTTTGAAAATGCGTTCCATATTCGCTCGCTGGAGTTCATTATTTTCTGCTTCGTTTCGAGCGAACAGCAATGGGATGCATAAAGTTGTTGACACACCAATAAAATATGTGCAAAAAATTATCGGCAAAATTTTGATGAAATATTTTTATTGATATGTGAACAGTTATTTTAAAATTATTTATTTTAGCATTGATAATACTTTGTAGTGGAAACAGGCTGGTCCCTGTCTTACTGATATTATATGTTAGTCAAAGTAGCGATCAATTTGAAGTAAAACCTAAGCGACTAATGTAATATAATCGATAAGGCAACGGTGTAATCGATTAAATTGTTAAAATTATTTATGTATTCTGGAAAGTTACGTATTACTTGATGTCCTGATTAAATTATTGGAAAAATATCTACCTGTTTATTTATTTATTCATAACAACACTTCTTGTACTAAATATCTGTTGTGTCCTTCTACCTCATTCGAGTTCATATACTTAAACATAATTTGAGTCTTGCATCTTCCGTTTTCGTGTCACATTTACTGTGCGTTTGCACTGGCGAAACATCACGACAAAACATGTTGAAATCTCTAGTTACTGTCAAACATTGTATGGAAAAATGACAGAAAGTAGAGATCTCAACATGTTTTGTTGGGAATGTTTCGCCAGTGCAAACGCACAGTTATGTAGGTCTACGCAACTATCTCCTTTGACAACACGATGATGACGTATTTCCGCCCGCGTTCACCAGGTGGCCACCAGTGGTCGCAGCGCCAGCGCGCCAAATCGTTCATCCTCGTTCAAATCGTCCTGTTTTCGGACGGTTCACATCTAAAATTTAAAAGATAACGTTTTTAGCGTTCGATATTCTAAGAATTCTTAGAAAATTATAGTTTTAATTCGTTTATGAGTAAGAAGAAGAAAAGTAAGCGTCATCGAGGACAAAGCAAGGTAGATAAACAAAAAGCTTGCGAAACAGGTGAGTGATTTGAATAATTTATAAGTATTACTACCCTCCTAATATGTATTATGAAAATGAAAATTATGATTGTGATAATTCGATATAATTATTTAAAGGAAGGTAATGGTGATAATTTCGAAATGGCACAGGAACACGACGTGTCGTGTCAGGCCCTGTACCTACCAGTTCAATCTTTTGATTTGGCAACGCAATTAGAGGAGCCAGCTGTCACTGCAACTCCATCTAATCCGTTACAATTTTGCATTCAATTCAATATATTAATAATGAAAAACTGGAATAATGTTTGATATGTGGTCACAAAATGTTTATAATGCTCGTCCTGGATATAATATGTTGACCTTGAAGTAAACGATGAAAAAGAAAAGTTATCCATTTACCCTCGGCGGATAAATTTTTTGGCTCTGTAACTTGCGCACTGGTAATGCAAAGCGACGCACGCTGTGCAACAGGGCTTTCGACAGATAGTGGACTGTAAAGTTACATGCTCTATGGTGGACTGGGCTAAGGATACGGGTAGCATGGACCCAGAACAATAAAATTGGCATTATCAAAAGATTTCACGTGATTGTTTGCAACTACAGTTTTAAGGGTTAAGAAAATATCGCCGTCTAGTGAATTTTTGTTTGATTAAGTACCTACCTTTTAGCACAGATTCTTTTAGTGAATTTATTAAGAATAATGCGGCTGTTCAGAATCAAAACCTAGTAACTAATAATTTCAAAAATGTCCAGGAAAAGCCAAAAACATGTCTGCATCCTTAATCGTCTGTCTGCCCTATTTGAACCATTAGAGTTAGGGTTATGAATGTTAGACCAAAATGTACGTAATAAAATCAGCTACACTTTTCAATTGTCTTTTACTCAAGAAGGCGTTCAGTACAGCTTAGAACCTCCTTACTATTTAATAATTTGATCAATATACCAATTATTCAATAAGGAACCAAATCATAACACAGTAAGTATACTTATATAGGTACTCAGTACTTTTAAAACACTAGATACCAGGGTTTCAAGCTAATGAAATGCTAATAAAAAGAAAGAAGATGCGTATGTAAGTGGATTTCAGTAAAAACTGGGCATTATAAAGCTTTACTTATAAACAGAATCCCATAAAAGAACCAACAATTAAAAACATTGAAATATTTTGATACCTAGTTTCTTCTGCATTTTTCATAGCATTAAAAATGAGTTTGGACCGGTAAAACTGTTGACGTCTCATTTTAAACAATATTGAACACTGTGTAAAAAAAACAAAAAACCCGACTGCAAAAACATACAACTGAAAAGAGAAAAACAAGCATTATAATCTATAGAATTTTGGTATCGCAGGCGGGGGGTACAAACTAATAACCGGATATATGGTGTAAGTTTTGTTTGTCCCCGCCTGCGATACCAAAATTCTATAGATTATAATGCTTGTTTTTCTCTTTTCAGTTGCATGTTTTTGCAGTCGGGTTTTTTGTTTTTTGAATAATTTTCTTTATTTCAAGCTTTTTAGTTTTATTAATATATATCCTGGCATTAACTCGTTACTAGCTTTTATTTGATACCAATATTGTTATAATTTATTTTTAAAAAAAACCTTCCCCTCCCTTTTTTTGGTATTTGCAGATGCAATATATAAATATTATATAGCCTATGACACTTCTACAATTAAGACGAATCTAACGACACCTCATATGTTAAAATCCATCAAGCCGTTTAGGCTACAGAGCGTGCCAAAGAAATAGACATACATACATACATACATACTCTTGAAAAACATTACCCTCCTCCTGGGGCAGTCGGGTAAAAAGTTTTTGCACCCGCGTAAACAGACTTACTGGAACGAATGACCGACGAACGAATTAATGGCACAATTTCAAAACAAAGTAACAGTGAGTATCAAAATTAAAACCTAGTAACTGTTACTAGTTACTAGGTTTTTGAAATTGTTTTCTGAGTTACTACGTAATGAATTTGTTATTTTAGGGAAACTAGACATGGATTACAAATTAGCTTGACTTGCTCAATATTTTTTTAAATTTATCTTATGAAAATAACTGTTTTAAGCACCTGGTCACAAGGACCTATACCTAGTAAGTCAGAAAATAGAATAAAACGAATTTCCCAAAAATCTGAGATACTAGGTTATGAATTTGAACAGCCGAATGGCGGAGTTAATAATTTTTTTTATGCAGATAAAATTATTTTTTCTGGCTAAGAAAAGAAAAGCCCTAGACCCCAGGCGGCGCACATAGGGGTATTTTGCCAATTTAGGCGGCCAATATTATTTTGTTTCTTTTTATATATTAATTTGGTTTTTATATCTTTCATTAGTTGTAAAATCTTTTAGGAGTGCATAGATAAAAAAAAAATGAAATTATGAACAGTATGTATTTCAAAAGAAAAACAAAACAAGTATAAAAACCACAAATTATTAAAATCTTATCAAAGCTCTTCGTCAGTCATTTCCTCCGCAGATTCCTCTGAAGAACTTCCGCAGTTGGTATTGGGCTCAGCAGAAAGAAGCATTTCTATTGCTTCTTTGCTATGCGGCATTGATCTTTTATTTGGTTTCGGCCTTATACTCGTAATCAGAGGATCAGAGCTGAGCAACTTTTTAAACATAAGAGAACTTATGCTGAACTTCCTTCATTTGCTCTTTACAATATTCATCTTGCGATAAAATATATCTCTCAATATAACTCAACTTTTCGTCAAAATTTGGCAACTCTTGCTCTTGCATTTTGTCAAAAAGAAATCTACGCGTTATTACTCGAGCCCCTGAGTTACCCGCGAATCCTGAAACGAAACAAAAAACCGTATAAAGTAAATTAAAATAAAAAATTAAATCACGTGGTTTTTTAATGTCGCCTTTGAAACCCCAAGAATGTCAACTTCACGGGAGATCACGGTCAGTGTTGATTTGATAACTGAGTACAAACACTCTTGTTTCATTTGCAATCTACTAAACAGCTGGGACGCACCCTGAAGTATAACAAAAACCTTTTTGAAAATAAAAAAAGGGGTAATTTGACAATAATTTTGAGTACTGTTTCGAACCTCAAAAACATTATGAGTTATTCGAAAAAATTACATAAAACTAATATATTATAATGTGTTCTTACCTGATGTACTCAAATCCATCACAGTTTTATTTAAAGCAACTCCAGAATAAAAAATATTCACTGTTTAAATAACTGTTTTTCACAATTTGCCAAAATGGATACGTGTACCACGGTAGACGGTAGGCCAACTTCATAGAAACGGACGAAGCGCGAGCTATACCTACGCGCCTCGATCGAGGTATGCGCGAGGTACGCAGAGAGTCGCGTCTGTGCCGCAGAGTGACGAACGAACGGTGTGTTGTTTTTTTAACAATAACCGCGCGATTTTTACACTAAAAATAAATTGAAGTACAGATTTAATATGACGAGTAGGATATATTGTTGCTGTTTTTGGTTGCATGAATTTGGCAATAACGCATCCAGAGATAACTTTTTTTAGATTACCTGGAAACTTTGAAAGGTATTATTATTAACAAACAACAACAACAAAATTATTTTAATGTCTTACTATAAAATAATTTTACTTACTGGTAGGTAGGTACATATTGTGTGTATTTTTAATGGATAAGTATTTCCTTTTATCTCCCGAAAAAAAGATGTCTGGATTAATAAATAAAGTGAATAGAATAAAGGAAAGTGATAACACGAGTGAAATAGGTAGTTATAGGAGGTTCATGAATTAATACGGTAGGTACGCTTGTTTTAAAACCTCGGGCATTTGTGTTTTGTTTTGTTATTCAATTCACAAAGTATTTTATTTATTTGTGTAGATAAAAAAGTATATTTACAATCACAAAACTAAATGGAAACACAAAGTAGGCAAATGTAATTAAAATACTGGAGGCGGGCAGCCCTATCGCATGTTTACGTACCGCGCGGCTGTAGGCATTTATTTCTAAGATATGGCTTAGTTATTCTACCGTCTACCGTGCGTGTACTTAGCAGAACGATCGCATTCCGACTGAGACACCGGCGCGGGCGTGCCGTGTACGTTACCCCAGCAAGAAAGTGTCTCACGTATAATTTGTGCCTTATTTGCTGTAAATGTGCCCCCACATAAAAAATGTGTGCCCCCTGTCGTTTTGGAAAAAAACGGAAAAAACTATTCTTGCTGGGGTAACGTTTTTCTAGCAGGAAAATTCTAAACGAATGATCGGAGAGAGAAAAATTATGCATGGCCATAGAGCTTATTTGTGTGCCAAAATGTGCCCCCAAAAATAAAATCTGTGCCCCTTCAGGTTTTCGAGATATTGCATTTCCTGCTGGAGTAACGTTTTGATGAATCGCATATCTCTAAAACCATTGCATGTGCCCCTGTAGAATAAACATACACGAGTAGCTCTTAATGTGTGCCCCTTAGTGCCCCAATTAGATTTAAGAAAATATTTATAGTTTTCAAGTTATCGCGGTTTTATGAAAACCCAAAAAAACATCGCAGCGCTTAAATGAGACAAGGTATAAGTTCGCTGAAAACTGTATTCGGTCCTTCTTGACGCTAATAATAACCATATAAAGTTTCAAAACTTCACATGCATGCGTTTTTGAATAATCTTGCTAAAAGTCAAAACGATGGTGTCATAACTTTGACGGCAAAATACAAGGAACCGGCTCAATCCCAGATGTGTAGGTGTAAACCAAAATCTTGTGCCTTTAGTCAAAAATATATGGTGAAAATATTCAGCTTGGAATGTTTCGCATTAAGTAAATATTAACAAAAAACCAAAATATGTAAGCAACGGCTGGCTATCCGACCAAATATGAATGACTACTAAAAAGCGACGGATTCATACATATCGATGACCTTCTTTATTGGACGTATTATACCTAAGCTGTTGTCCGTACAGTCGCGTTCAAAAGTTTTGGGGCTAATTAAAATATATAAAATTCGGAAAAATAAACAAAAACAATTCTCGATCTTAACAGTTGTCGTAAGCACTTGCAATAGCTAGTAGGTACTATTGCAAATACTGACGACCACTTACTTAGTCTCAAAAGTTATCCATTTCCATAGTAATAATATTAAAATAAAAATATTTTCCTTCTCCCTATTGCTATCAGTCATTTTTTTTTTATAAAAAGTAGGAACTGAGGTAAAAACCGTCCAAAAATATAAAAACATTACATACTAAACATTTTCTGTATCAGAGATTTCTTCAGGAAGATAATCCGGGCCTTCTTTGTCAGGTAAATTATTATACCAATGGTGTAGTTCTGCAGGTATAATTCTTTCATTGCACATTTTTATTAAATCTTTTTTCTTTGTTTTTGTAATTAGAAGCTTCCTGGTATATGCTTTTTTAAGGGAATAGCTATTGTAGTCAAGTCACTGATAATGAGTTCTGTATAACATGTATGTTGTTTTATAAATAATTATGTATTTAATAAAAATAACTAGTGCAGCTTAGTGATTTTTTGTAAATACAAGACTTCCAAAGTTGCAGTTATGAATTTTATGGCAAGGCCGTAACGCCTAAAATTGACTGGATAGAAATTAGTGAGTTTTGGCATTTTGTAGAATGTGTCAAAAGGAGTGCATTATAGATAAAATAGTATATTATTAAACTAATGAATAAAGGACGGATTTAAAGCGAGGGCCATAGATGAATCACGATCAAGTGAAGGATTCTAATGACTGAATCACGACCGTAGGGAGTGATTCAAGTGTTAGAATCCTGAGCGACGCGAGTGATTCATGGCCCTCGATATAAATCCGTTTTATTCAAGAGTTGCATACTATACTTTATACCATGACTACGAGAAAAAGAAAGATTTAAGCGCAAAAAGGACATTTAATAAAAGGTTAACACGTTCAGTGTCGGGAGCCCTCCTGGAGGGTTCACCTACTTGGATATGGGATGTCGGGAGCCCTCGCGGAGGGCTCATTTTAAATGTAGACGTTCAGTGTCGGGAGCCCTCCTGGAGGGTTCACCTACTTGGATATGGAATGCCGGGAACCCTCGCGGAGGGCTCATTTTAAATGTAGACGTTCAGTGTCGGGAGCCCTCCTGGAGGGTTCACCTACTTGGATATGGGATGTCGGGAGCCCTCGCGGAGGGCTCATTTTAAATGTAGACGTTCAGTGTCGGGAGCCCTCCTGGAGGGTTCACCTACTTGGGTATGGGATGCCGGGAGCCCTCGTGGACGTAATAATAAAAGTCATAGACTTTTATGGCGGAATGATGAGTTATGAGTTCTATGAAAATGGGTGGAGTCGAAAGTGTTAAGGAGGTTGTATAGCATTGAGATAGAGGTCGAATACATTGGTGTGTTCTAAATTCAAACACCAAAATAGTGATTAAAAGAGCTTTTTATTCACTGTTTTCAGTGAATAAAATAAGCTTTTTAGAGGGGGAATGGTATAAACGTATTTAGTGATTTTTTGCAGTTAATGAGTTCTTGCAATAACCCGACGATATATATAAAGACAAATACGGGCTTTTTATTTATATACAAAAAAGAGCTACCTATTTTTAGTAGTTTTATTTTCATCATTTTCACATTCATCACACATTTCATGAACTATTTTTTTTTTAAACATCGGGACCAATCAAATTTTTGGTCAAAGACCTGGCATATGGCAAATATCTGGATGTATTTCTTTCGTTCATAAATAAATTACTGGATGTATTTTAATGAAATTTTGAATGGAGAAGATAGCTTACCTTGGAATATAGCACTTAGGCTACTATTTATAATGTACTAATCATGTGTAAGGTCATAGAAACAGCTAGTAGGATATAATCCAATAACAACTTTATTTTATTACTTATTACTTTTCTACTTCATTGTACTCAGGCACAACACGTGTGAACCGGTTAGTGAGTAAAGTAAAGAAGGTCATCGATATGTATGAATCTGTCGCTTTTTAGTAGTCATTCATATTTGGTCGGGTAGCCAGCCGTTGCTTACATATTTTGGTTTTTTGTTAATATTTACTTAATGCGAAACTTTCCAAGCTGAATATTTTCACCATATATTTTTGACTAAAGGCACAAGATTTTGGTTTACACCTACACATCTGGGATTGAGCCGGTTCATTGTATTTTGCCGTCAAAGTTATGACACCATCGTTTTGACTTTTAGCAAGATTATTCAAAAACGCATGCATGTGAAGTTTTGAAACTTTGAACGGTTATTATTAGCGTCAAGAAGGACCGAATACAGTTTTCAGCGAACTTATACCTTGTCTCATTTAAGCGCAGCGATGTTTTTTTGGGTTTTCATAAAACCGCGATAACTTGAAAACTATAAATATTTTCTTAAATCTAATTGGGGCACTAAGGGGCACACATTAAGAGCTACTCGTGTATGTTTATTCTACAGGGGCACATGCAATGGTTTTAGAGATATGCGATTCATCAAAACGTTACTCCAGCAGGAAATGCAATATCTCGAAAACCTGAAGGGGCACAGATTTTATTTTTGGGGGCACATTTTGGCACACAAATAAGCTCTATGGCCATGCATAATTTTTCTCTCTCCGATCATTCGTTTAGAATTTTCCTGCTAGAAAAACGTTACCCCAGCAAGAATCGTTTTTTCCGTTTTTTTTCAAAACGACAGGGGGCACACATTTTTTATGTGGGGGCACATTTACAGCAAATAAGGCACAAATTATACGTTCTACTCATATAACTCTAGGAGACACTTTCTTGCTGGGGTAACGTACACGGCGCGGGCGCATACAAATGGGTATCAGGAAGGGTCGGCTATTGTTCTATGTCTATTCAACATTGTCAAGTAACACTTTTTTTCTACCTGAGACAAGTTTTAAGAAATCGATTTATGGCCGCCTAAATTGCTAGAATACCCGTATGTGCGGCGTACCCTGGACCTAGTGGATATCAATCGTCCAGTTGCCCTTCGGCCACAGAGCACTATATAATACTTTCGGCACTGACGATGAACTATAGATTTCGGTTGGAGTGTACGTAACGGGGCACTGAGAAAAAAAGACAAAATTTTAGCTAAAAAATATATATAGGTATTACCAAATCGTTTATTTTCTCGATTCTATCGTATGTAACATCTAAATATATAAGGCTAAAAGCATCTTGGTATTTTTTGTCTCTGGCCAACGGTTTGTCCTAAAAACGATGTCGAAGAGATCCTTTTCTAAAGGCAGCGGGATTTAGAAAATGTTCGACAGTTTTTTTTTGTTTTTCGCATTACGTTACTTTCTCGATTCTATCGTTTAAAACACCTAAATATAAGGCTAAAAGCGTCTTGGTATTTTTGGTCTCCGAACTCTGTTTGTCGTAAAACAAATACACAGAAACGAATCGCTGCAAAACCAACTCTACGTAGTCTTGTCTGCCCTACCCCTTGTGTACCCCATTTTTGGGTGGGAAATCATCAAATGACTTCTCCCGCTCTGGGCGGAGCAGAAGGGCGTGTCAGACTCTTACTGACTAAAACCCACCCGTGTTCCTTCCCTTGCCTTGCCAGGGGCCACGGTTTCCCCTTAGGACTTCCCGCAACCCCTGTATGGTAACAGGCTTCGCGTCGATGTCCCTGCCACCCTGTATATTATGTAGTTGAAACCGCGGGGCGCAGCTAGTTATTTATAAGGGTTCCGTCCGTTTTACCAATCGGCTGCGAAATTCTCAAAATAATAGGTAAATAAATAGAATGTTTCATAAATAAAAAATCATATTTTTATGTAATTTTATTTATAATTAAATCATTTTCACAGCGAAATAAAATTAATACTACTTTATAACTGTTCACGTTTAGCAGGATTGGAATAGACCCTTCTTCTTCATCTCTTCGAATTCCTTCTCGGCGTCGTATGTCCTGGAAACAAAATAAATTATTTTTATTTTTTCTCGCAGACAAATTATCTCCATAATCATCATCATCTGCCTAGCCTTTTCTCAACTATGTTGAGGTCGGCTTGCTGCAGTCTAACCGGATGCAGCTGAATACTAGTACTTTACATGGAGCGACTGCCTATCTTGTTTCGTTAAAATATGCAGTATGCTATAATATAATATATCTACCATCGCGGTCACGCATGCCCTTTGCCTATGGGGGGCGACTGCTCTCCCCTCCCCCCCCCCGTTCCCCGCCCCTGGGTATGCCCATGACTTACATATCCAAAAATTTTAATTATAAATTATATTATTCTTCATTGGCATAAACTGATGTTACAAAAAATGTGAATTAGCTAGCTTTGCAGGGTGCAAAGCTAGATTAGAGTACTTGTTTTCTATAGATTTTTTGGGCTAAAAACCCTCGCGGGTGTCATCAGAACACCCTACCAAAGTTTCATCAAAATCGGTCCAGCCTTTTCGGAGTCCATAGAGGGCAAATAAACATTGATTTTTATTTTTAAAAGAACTCATACAGTAAAGTTGTATTATCTCACCTGTAGAACTCAGCATACTTCCTCTTGCGCTCGTTGCTAAGAAGCTGCTTGAAAGCAACGGCTGACACTCCAGCGAGTACCAGAGACACAATCAGGTTCTTCTTGATCTGATTGTTGAGGAGCCCCCTCATCACGGGCTTGCTCGCAGTGGATACAGCCTTGTCTGCCATCTGGATTCAGAAAGGGACTTTTTTGTGAGAATCAATGAGAACAGTTTATGCTGTAGTACAAATATTAGCCATTAATATTATAATTTAGTTTTTTTTTTTTTTTACATTTAGGTTTTGCATTTTTTTAAACAATACAAAAAACATTAGTACACACAGCTACATATCAAGCTACACAATCAATCTTCCTAACCTTTTCCCAACTATAATGTCAAACCTATGTAAAATGTCTAAACCTATGTTTGTAATTTTTATGGTGTACATAATAAATAGTATTCTATTCTATTCTAACTATCTTGGGGTCGGCTTCCAGTCTAACCGGATGCAGATGAATACCAGTATTTTACATGGAGCAACTGCCTATCTGACCTTCACAACCCTGTTGGGTAATATGATATCCCATGGTAAGACTAGTGTCAGACTTTCGGGCTTCTGACGACTCGTAACGACTGTCAAAGATCGACGAATGACAGCCGTTACCAACGGCTTAACGTGATTTTCGAGGCACGGAGGAGTCTCGGTATGTAAAGATGTTCACCCATCCACTGACCAACCCCGGCAAGCGTAGCTTAACCTGATGGATCGACCCGTGCAGCTTGTTATTACTTAGCCACAAGCTCCTCACATATCAAGCTACACATTCCAGTATAAGCTGATCTAGGATTTCCGTACAATGAAAGGTCTTAATTATACTGGAATTGCATAGCTTGAAGCCGTGTGTTTTAAATTATAAATACTGCCCAGTCATGTGATCTTTTTATTTTTTTATTAAACAAAACAAACAAACAAACACTTTATTGTGTACAGTAAAGTGTTTAATACATAAATAAAAGAATGTCCTTTTTGATTTATATGGTGTACGATATAAAACAAAAAAGAAGAAACAATTATTTAAGACTAGTGTACAATGGGCGGACTTATAGCACAAAGCGAACTCTACCAGACAACCTTACTGAAAGTAGTGTTTAATTCAAATGCTCAACACTACATAGGTATTGCATGTATAGATAAAACAATGATCAAATAATTGTTGAAGTTTGATTGCCATGTTGTACAAGCAAGAGTACTACATTATCTATCTTGTGCAGGTGATTTATATTGCATTAACAAGACCTGCTGAGGATCAATTTGTTAACTAAATTTGACATCCTAAAATACTATTTTAGGATGTGGAAATTGTAGAAAAGAAATTGATGTATAAATCAAATTCTAAAACCTGCACATTGAAGTTGAGTTCAGATTTAGGTTTTGAACACAATAAACCTAATTATTTTCTCAATGAGTTTTTAGTATTATCAGTAATATTTCTATCAATAATAATTTACTCTTGCAGAGTACCTCCTGTCAAATCAGATAAGATGATAACAGCAATTGAATTTAGAACATCATTAAAATCACTAAAAATCAATATGAGACGCAGTAGAAGAATGATAACTGGAAAAATAATAGACTCATTTTATTACGAATAAGTGACGGAATGAGGAAAACTATTTTCATGAGTAACGAGTGTCTATTGACAACGTTCTTACATAACATTTTCATGGCATTTTTTTGAAAATGATCAAGGTAAAACTTATCATAAACTTGTTCAATTAAAAGCAAACACGTGTATGAGTAAAATATATTGCGATACTTACATTTATTTAGGTATTTTTACGAAAAATCGCAAAGCACACGAGAACAGCAAGTGCAATTTTCAACTGTTTTCAATTACAAAAAAACCGAATGGAGATTAGTTAGACGTTACTTACGGATGCCTATTGGCCATTACATCAGGCGTGATGCATGAGCCAATCACAAGGTTTAACAATGCCAAGTGTTAAGCTTTCTGATTGGTTGAATGATCACGTGTGTGTTCTCAACAAACATTGATTTTCTGTAACATTCCGTTTCACGCAGAATTTTTTGGCCTGACAGATTAAAAAAATCCACTATCGCTAATGAATCATCAGATCAAATTCAAAAGAACATCCGACTTCGTTGGCATACCTATACCGACCGCCATTTTGAAAAAAACTGGTTTTGGCGGCCAGTGATGAAACAAGTGTCTATCAATAGAGTAAGTGATTGCAAACAAAAAATATTTAGTGATGAATATCGTAAGTGATATACTTCCTGAGATATTTGAGTTAAAACATGAGAAAAAAATAAAGCAGTAATATTTTTATTTTTTTTCAATTTAGTGGATCACAAATGAGTCAGCGAAGTTCGTCCTTGCTGTAAACAACCGGTAAAAAAATCCTTGATTTCATTTACAAACATATACCTAATTTACATTTTTAAATATTTTTATAGAAACGTAGTAGGTACACCACACCGGTATCAGGAGCAGGGTCCTAGCTACCGGTGGTCAGGGCTCCTGAGGCAGGAACCTCCTAACGATTTCGACATTTTTGTATGGGACCTGGCATACCTAAGTACCTACCAACCGTACCTGGCGGTCAGTGATGAAACAAGTGTCAATCGATAGAGTAAGTGATTGCAAACAAAACATATTCAGTGATGAATCTCGTAAGTGATATAACAAACACAACGCAATAAAATATAAAAATAAAACTCGCGTGAGGAAAGAAACATTCGTGGACTCTGACAGAAGCCGTATGACAAACATCAAACAATATGACGGTTGGTGCAAGCACACTAAATTCAAAAAATAAATAATTTAAATGCTTTATTTTTTCACGTTTTTCATCTCAAATATCTCAGGAAGTGTAACGTATCACTTACGAGATTCATCACTGAATATGTTTTGTTTGCAATAACTTACTCTATCGATTGACACTTGTTTCATCACTGACCGCCAGGTACGGTTGGTAGGTACTTAGGTATGCTAGGTCCCATACAAAAATGTCTGAATCGTTAGGAGGTTCCTGTCTCAGGAGCCCTGACCACCGGTAGCTAGGACCCTGCTCCTGATACCGGTGTGGTGTATTACGTTTCTATAAAAATGTAAATTATAAGTTTGTAAATGAAATCATAGATTTTTTTTTACCGGTTGCTTACAGCAAGGACGAACTTCGCTGACTTATTATTAGTGATCAAATAAATTAAAAAAAAAAAAATACTGCTTTCTTTTTTTCTCATGTTTTAACTCAAATATCTCAGGAAGTATAACACTTACGATATTCATCACTAAATATTTTTTGTTTGCAATCACTTACTCTATCGATTGACACTTGTTTCATCACTGGCCGCCAAAACCAGTTTTTTTCAAAATGGCGGACTGTTAGGTATGCCAGGTCCCATACAAAAATGTCGGAACCCCTTTCTAGCACAACTATTTTCACACAACTAATTTATATAATAGAGTGTTATTAGTAACTGCGATCGACATTGCATCGGACCCTTTGAACACTGTCAATAGTATGAATAACGTTTGTAATGATTTACATTGAACAGCTATCAAAATAAATGTAAATAGGCGACTTTGGCAGACCGCCTTGTTCGATCAGTTTTGTTGGAATGTTATTATTTGGTAGATCTGTTACTCTCCACAAAAATGTTGATTTGGTCGATCGATTCATTTCCTTGGTCAAGTAACTTGGCACCATCGTCTTTCTGAAATAAAATAGATCGGATTATTGTAGCAAGAGCTTTTCTCCTATAAATCCAGGTCTTGCACAGAAAGACGATAGTTAATTGACTCAGGCGTGAGAATAATCAGATTTCTTAACTAACTTGGCACCATCGTCTTTCTGAAATACAATAGACGATGTATATTTAAAGAGAACCCTGTAAGAAATCTGATGATTTCTTACAGGGTTCTCTAAGACTCTTTAAGAACAGTTAAGCGGATTAAGTTACTAAATATACATCGTCTATTGTATTTTATAATGGATTTCCGCTAAGTCACGCCTGAGTCAATTAACTATCGTCTTTCTGTGCAAGAGCTGGATTTATAGGAGAAAAGCTCTTGCTACATTAATCCGACCGACACGACAGATTGAATCGTGTATTTGAGCAGTACAGTAATGTAATATGGATTATTAATTTTATCGGTCGTTGTTGGCCGGGTGTGTTTGGCAACACTCTCTCAGTAGCAAGTGTTGCTAGGTTTAAGTAGAGTAACTTGCTGTTGCCATTTTTAAATACCTAATATCTTTGCTATACTTACGATTGTATGCATGTAAGAATAGCAATGACAATAAGTAGAAGCTTCAATGTAGTTGGAACTTTAGACCGAAACTTACGGCACGCGCAGTGATATCGATATGACTACTCTAGTACGCCTGGCCATGAAGCGGAGCTCACAATATAAAGCTGTCTCACTCTAATAAATCGTGCATCGCGTGCAGCAAGTTTCGGTCCGTGTGTGTGTGTGTGTGTATGTAGTAATGTTGACAGGGGCTACTTTCTGTTGGAAAAGTTCGAAAAAATATTCCACAATTAAAACCACAAAGTATTTTTTATTCATTTATTAATAAACTAACTTTACAAATTTAATAATAGCAGAACAATAATATTCCTTATTTCTTCATTCGTAATAATATGATAAATCAGCATGACTCAATCGTACTTTTATATCAATATAATTTCTTCAATCGTTATAATATGATGATAATCAGCTTGACTCATCGTACTTTTTATCAATATAATAATTATATGATTTTTAAAAATAATCTAGAAACGACAGTGAAAGCAACTTACAGAGAAAATAATGCACAATATAAAACTGAACTTCATAAAATTGCCAGCAACAAAAAAATAATTACAGGCATCGTTTATCATTGTCCTAAATTGATTCCCCGCGGCGCGTGCCGCACAACACGAACTAGAAAAAATATTACAAATAACATAACGTTAACTTTATTGTATCAATTCTTTCATTTTACTATTTCTGCATGTATTTACAAGTTCCATAGAATGTAAACAAAACTATAACCTACTCTCGTGTGGTGTAACCCCTAAACTATATTTATAAGTGTTATTAAAACTATTTGTATTTCTCTTTCTTCATTGTAGATATATAAACGTACAATATAGATATTTATTTATCGGCATAAATTACTATCATTAGTCGAAAATAAAAACAAAACAAAATAAACTAAAAATGATAACTTTACACCCAATATACACAGCTAGTTGAGAGTTCATTCACTATAATTATATGGTACAAGCTTGCAAGTCATACTTTTATATTACAGTATAAGGCTTTTGCATGTCTACAGGAGTCGCTCCTCACGGGACCGATTCGCTAGTCTCCACGTCTATTTACAAACGCTACTCCCCAAACTAAATATGATTTTAAAAAGAAAACAAGTACTTAAAACATAACATATATTAATATCCCCATCTATACATAAAAATTTACAAGAGATTGTACATCGGCCGGACCGATTTCGTAATTAATAATTTAAGAAAAACAAAGGTTTGTTTACAAAACAGTTTCCCGCCGTCCAGCGCTCAGACTAGCCGCACCTCGCTCTATACACTAATATTAACAGACAATTACCACGGCACACAGTTATAGGGCACAATTTATTCAGGCAATAAATTCATTACTAATTATTAAAATATTTTCTCATTATAACTACGTACGTACTATACACGTTATGTATCGTAGCACTATCACTGTCAGACTAAGATTGAACGTCATCAAAAGAGGGAAGGGGAACAAACAAACACATACTTCGGGAGAAATTATAAAATACTGTAATGTACGGCCATCTAAGCTAATAGTGTAAAAGCTGTCTAAAATGTGCTTTTAAATAAAATGTCACATCCAAATATTATTGCTTTGGGTTTTATCCCTATTGGGAACGAAAGAAGTCTTCACGAGCCACAGACGCCTACAGATGTCGATCTACCACCACGCATCGACTGATAAATATTACTAACTAAAGATAGTTCTGTAGGACATCCAATGTCGTCTTGTCCACCATTTAATTATTACATTTTATTATGATTTTTTACGCAAATAGTGTATTGCAAGGTTCAATTTAGTAACAACCAATCGTTAGTGTAAATGATGAACATTAAGGCGAGCGAGTTCACACGTTCCTATACTGTGTTCAAAAATCGTGATAAAAAACACTAGCGTCTATATTAGAAAACTAAATTCATTCGATAATCGACTATGCTTAGTGCGAAATAGAAGCTAAAATTCACTGGTTCATTGTCTATTGATTTGGTGTAAAAACTTCGGATTATAATTATTTGAATCGATGGTGAGAACATAAGTCGACAAATGGAGGGAAAACGAAATAAATGGGGCATCAAAAAAACTTTTTAGTTTTACTGGAAGCCCGAACAGACAAACTGTTAAAACATTCAGTCGCGATTATTATCTCATTCACTAAGAAATTATCAAGTTCCACATTTAATTACAATTATTGGTCGTGAATTCTCTTAAATATAAAAACGCTAACGTTACATCGTAATAGCGGCCAGCGGTTTGTGCGGGAGAACGCCGTCTCGAAACTGAACCTAACATCGATCTTATTCAGCTTGAAATAGCTGCTGAAAACCGATGTTATCTTGGTCGACTTTTCATATTATATTACAAATAAAATACGCCGTCCTCCCGCCAAAACATTATAAAAACTACAACGCTGCGTTCACGTCACCGAACCGACGTCACGAAGTTACGTGCAAAAACGTATGAAAATATTTAACTTTATGCATTTATTTCATTCTCTTTATATCTCTCGGGTATTATTTACTATTATAACAATGTGCCTATATGTCGAGTGCATTTTGTACAATAATGATACACATCTATTCACTAGTAAACTAAGGCTCCCCACGGCGCAAACTCCACAGAGTCTTGCAAGTGGCAACGTTTCAAGTTCCCTGCTCACGCGCGAACTTTAGCATTGCAATTAGTCGATTTATCAAAATCACTATTATGTACCTATGGTTACTAAATTCTGTACTAACTACACCTTTATTTGTATTGATAAATCGCCTAATTAAAATGCTAAAACTGGCGCGTTAGCTTCCATACTTAAAGACAAACACTCTTAAAATTACTTGATAGAAATTAACTTACACTTAAAAGAACAAATAAGTCGAGTGTTTTATATAGTGAATGGTAACATTTGTTCACTAAAAATAAATATACCAACAGTATACTGCCAGCATTTGATTGGGTCCGGCGTAATCAAAATAACGTTTCGTTATCGATAGTGAATATCAATACTTTGCAGGACGGATTTAGAAATAATTAATTTTAGAATAGATTTCGTCGTTGTTTCGTAACTATTGGACTGAATGGATTCATGATAAGCATGTTAATGAAAGTGATATTTAATTTTTGAAAATTTTTATTGCCACCATTTATTATTTGCTACTGTTTTAAATTCTCTTCTAGTGAAGTGGCACTTAAAACTATCGACATTATCGAGTAGTTCGAGGGTCGGACTCATAAAAGTTTAATAGAGAAGAATGACTATCAGTTTATGTCTAACAAAATGGAACTATTCTAAAATCAATTTTGCTAAATCCATTTCTTTTCATGAAGTAAGTAGCGACGGAAGATTTATACAAGCAGCGACCACGCGACCAGAGATAATAAAATCTAGTATTATCGTCAATTTGATTTATAATACTATCATGGAGCATGCTACGATAAAACTTTGAATAAATAAAATTTATTGTTTCATCCAGTTTTCATACTTATTTAGTATTTTGGATGGAAGAAATATAAAATTAAAATTGCGACCGTTTGATTTGTATTGTTTTTGGGTCGTACTGTCTATGGTTCGCGGTCGCCGTTTGTAGAACTCTACCAAAAAGCGGCCGACGACACATCCGAATTCATAAATACACATTAACACACAATTTTCATGTTAAATATCAACACAGTATCTCTCAAACGTTAGTATTGCAACTTTACTAGTTCCCACACTTTGGTGTTAATGCACAATCGATTTAATTAATTGAGATTCATTAAAATGAACAATTACCAATCGCAGATTAGTGGAAATCACTTCGGATTAATTTTCAACTCGCAACGTATTTTACAATTTAGTTAATTTTAGATACATATTACTACAATCGTGACCCATACTGGTACAAAACAAAAGGTTGAAATAGTCTCTACTCGCGGGCGCGATGACTGCATGATAGTTACCAGAGAACGTTCTCTGCGCTCATGTAGTCGTACGGACTGTCACAAATTCTACTAGTGTATAACGTTCTGTGCGCTACGTCGTGCGGGAGATCAGGCGACACACGGAGGCCACGAGCGTTACCTAGGGGCGCGGCCACGCCGGCCGCGCGTCAGGCCGCGGGCTCGGCGGGCTGGCGGGGCTCGCGGGGCTGGCCGGGCTCGCGGGGCTGGCCGGGCTCGCGGGGCTCGCGGGGCTCCGCGCGGCGCCGCCGTCACTTGTCCTTGGAGCCGCGCCGGCGCCGCACGCCCGGCGCCGCGCCCACGCCCTCGCCCGCTGCGCCCACACCAAACATACTACGTCAGCACCGCCCGACAGGGGGGAAAAGTGTCAACGGATCAGTCTGTATTGACGCGGGACTCACCGGCACTTCTCGTTTTCCTGCGGACGGGGGCGGCGGCCGGGGGCCCCGCGGGGCCGGGCGGCGTCGGGCCCGGGGGCCCGGGCGTGGGCCCGTGGCGCACGGAGCGGCGCGTGCCCACGCCCTCGGCCGGCTTGCCGCGCGCGGGCGCGCGCACCGCCTTGCCCACCTTGCCGCGCACCTTGCAGATGAGCGGCTCGTCGCTGTCGCTGTCCGAGTCCTTCCGCTTGGCGGGCGGCGCGGGCGCGGGCGGGGCGGGCGCGCGCGGCGCGTCCCGGCGCGGCTTCTTCTTGGGCCGCGCGGCGTCGTCGTCGCAGCTGAGCGTGGAGGCGCCGGAGCTCTCGGACTCGCGGCGCCGGCGCTTGGCGGGCGGCGCGGGCCGCACGGGCGCCGGCGTGGCGCGCGGGCTGGTCTTGTCGTCGGGCCCGCGCACGCAGTTGCGCGGCGCGAGCGGCGAGTCGGCCCGCTCCAGCTTGGCGAGCGCGGGCGAGAGGCGCGGCGTGCGCGGCTGGTCGGCGGGGCTGCTGAGCTTGCTGCTGGAGCGCGTGCGCACGCTGCTGCGCGCCACACGCTCGAGCGCGGACGGCGAGGGCGACTCGGGCCTCTTGCCCGCGTAGTCCGGCGTGGGGATCTCGATGAGCAGCTGTTCGAGCAGACTTTTATCTGGGAAGTCCGCCTTCAGCGGTAACCTCTCTAGTTTGGGTTCTCTCTTCTCGTCGGTGTCGGGTCGCTCCGTGTTCGCGTCGCCGTTCTCGGTCCGTTCCTCCTTCACGTCGTCGACGGGTCCGAGTTTCTCTTGGTTGGAGTAGGTGTACAGGGGCGGCGAGACCCTGCTGGGCGGCGGGTCGAAGTCCTCCAGCTTGACCTTGTCGCGGTGCGGCTCGGGCTCGGCGGGCGCGGCCGGCGCGGGCTCGGGGCGCGGCGCGGCGTCGTCGCCGTTGACGTCGGCGTGCATCTTGGCCAGCTCGGCCTCGATGTCGCCGAGCGGCGCGGGCTCGTAGCGCGGCCGGGCCAGCCGCTCCAGCAGCTCGTCGCCGGGCGGCGCCGACACGCCGATGATGCGCTGCACGGACGCCGGGGATGTGGAGCGGGGCATGTCGAGCCGCTCTTTCCTACAATGAAAAATTGTATTTCTTTTGGTTAGTTGGTTGTAAATATAAGCATTTTTACACGTCAAATATTTTTATCCTGAATGAGTCGTCTTTGAGAAGAATAACCGAAAAAAATAATCTTTGAAATTCCGGATATTTTTTATAATGATCAGATCATGTGAGAACCGTCATAAAGGTTAATGTCTGTGATGGTATTGTGAGGAAGGAACCATACTGATTCAAGACCTCCAAACAAACTCATAAAAAAAAGATATTTAAATAGGTAGCCAAAGATAAAGTATTCAAGTATTCAAACTGCCAACTGATAATCATGAAATCTATTTGTTTTGTTACAAGCCATAGCCCTCAAATTCACAATCATTAAAATAAAATTTTACAAAATAATGTAATTTACCTTGCAGGAGGCGACTGACTGGCCTGATTCGGCGACTTCTCAGACAAGGCATCCATAGACTCTATCCCCGAGTCCTCCCCCTGCGCCTGGCTGGCGGGCGAGCGGCTCCCGAACTTGTCGTCGGGCCGGGTCGCCCGCTCCGCGACTAGCTTGCAGTAGGACTTGTCCTTGGGCCGGTCCTTCCGCCGCGGGGAGGCGGGCGGCGACTCAACTCGGCTCGTTGGTATCGTGCCCACGTTCGTCGAGCCCGGAGGTTCTGGAACGTAAGCAGATTTATGTGTTTTCGTGTTCTGTAATGAGGTTTTTTGTGATTGTCAAATGGTGAAGTGATTATTCAAACTGCCGGTAAAAGGCAGCACGCACTTCGACAAGAAGCTGCTTGTTATTTTTTATTTGGAGAGTCCTACGTCTACAAATGGCCTTTGTATGACCTTGTACAGAAAGGGAGCACTTCACGACGTCGATATACCGGCGGTCAATTAATCAATACATTCCGTGCTCTTGCGCACGTTTCAGTCACGTGACAAGTCCACAATTTCGTGACAACAAGGATACGTATGCATGGCATAGCAGCAGTGCTCGTTATAATGGGCGATGTCTTTTAGTCATCATCACCTCACCAAATAATAAAAATGAAACCAAATTGATGACATACTGATGAATGAGATTATGATTTGTGTAATTTATTTTTGCTTTCAGAAGGTACACTATCCCGACGGGACGGTGCCGCGGCACATTTAACAGTAGCCTCAGAGAAACTTTTCTATCGTAGTAAACTATTGTCTATATCAGTGTACCATCGGTTTTGAGTTTTGAGGTTTTGCACAGAAGTTAAGGCTTCGCAAAATAGAACGCGTGCTAAGCGCGCGTCAGAGCGCTAAGTACAGTGCAGCACGTAGCGCTAGTGTTGCTAGCGCCGGCGCTGTTTGACAGTAAGCAGACGTACGCACGGACGTGTTTTTATCGCGGCGATATTTTTTTCGTACACTGGATTTTCAACTCTCGGTAATGAGCCGAGCATTGAGAGAATTCAACAGAGCGCATTTAGCGCGTATCCCAGCGCGTCAAGATATTCAACTCTCGGCGCTAAGCGGAGCGAAAAAAAATCGCCGCGATAAAAACACGTCCGTGCGCACGTCGGCTAAACGTACGTCATAGTGCAACAAAATTCGGCGCTCTGACGCGCGCTAAGCACGCGTTCTATTTGGCGAAGCCTTTCTTGAGCCTAAATACGTGCAAACAACGAACTTCAGGCATAGTAGCACACTAATAACGTTACACACTTTCAATCAGAATCCGAGTTTTGAAGATTATTGCTAACCCACTGTTTCGTAGATTTAAAAAAATCGTCTAACAATGTAAATAACTCTATGAATGTGGATGAACTATCAAACTGAAACCCATTGCGATCAATTGCCATTTTATGTGTGTTATGCAATGACCCTGCATGTTAGTTTTGCACAAATTATAATAGCCGACGGATTTTTGTCCGCGGACTTTTTTGTCCGCTAAAATAGATCGCTTACAACTGTATCGAGTAACGCAAACGAGGGATTAAAAGTACCGCGTACAAAAGATACAGACAAAAATCCGTCGTCTGCGCAGGCTATAATAGTCTTTTATTTAATAACATGAACTCACCTGTACAGGAACTATGGCTGACCTTCCTCTTCTTATCAGAGGCGAGCAGTCCATTGGGTGAGGTAATTGCACTTTCGGCGATTGTCCGTTTCAACTTATTGTCATCTTCGGCAACGCGCCGCGACTCAGCATAATGCTGAGGTTCAGGCACGTCGCCACTAAGCGTCCATTCTAAGTCCTTATGACAGTTCACCAACCTCTCACACTCACTAGCACCGGATTTACACTGATTTACTTGATTAACTTGGTTTACGTCACTATCAACGTCTGATTGCACTGTTTTCCCTTCTGACGTCACACTATCACATTTCACTTCTGTTTTAGGAGTAGGTAACTTCTTCTTCGCCTCGTGGTTGTTCGGCTCTCTGTAGCCCTCGTTTTGCGCGTATTTCCCTTCCTTGTCTAGCGTGTCGTTTCTCCATTCTTTGTCTCGCTCTTTATCTGATGATTTGCCGCTGTCGCTGAGTATTTTTAATTTTTTCTTCATTTTGAGGTCTAAGCTCTGGACTTTGTTGTTTAGTTTATTATAGTCGTGTGACTTGGTGACTATGTGGGCGTTTTTCGAGATAGTTTTCATTCTGTAGACGACGTTGTTGTCTCCCGTTATCTCTGTTTTAACGCCGTCTGCCTCATAATGGTTGTTGAGCTTAATGCCTTTCACGTTTAAATACTCGTCATCAGTCTTGTTCTCAGTGCTTTCACTAGATTTTGAGGCTATTGATTCGTCGGAGTCCCTCCGATGTGATTTATCGTCTGATTCCGAAGATTTTCTGATTTTAATCTTCTTTGTGTGGAGATCACCGGGGCCGAACTTCTTCTTTTCTTTTTTGGAGTTTTTTATGACGGCGGAGTTTCTTCCCCGTAGGCTTATGTGAAGGGGAGGTACTCTGAGTTCGCCATCGGTGGGCTTGTCGCCTTTCTGTTGGTTGACGAAGCTGATGTCTGCTTTGTACACAGTTTGGACGACGGGCTCGTTCTTGTCGAGCTTTAGCCTGAGTTTTATCGACTCCTTTTCCGTTTGCGGTGACTTCGGCGCGTCGATGGCGGGCGCGGGCAGCTTGAGGGGCGGGGGGCGCGGTAAGGCAACTTTGGTGGTCTTGTTGTCGCGGACGATCTTGTCCTTGAGCGTGGCGGGCTTCTCTTTCGCACCTACAGTGCGGGGCTTGCCGCCTTTTTGCGCGAGTTTGTCGTCTCGCTCTTTCTTGGCTAGCTTATTCCTTATTCGGAGCTCTTCGTCAGCTCTCCGCGTGTCCTCGTCGGTGGCTGACTTGGCGATGCCGAACATTTCGGGCGCAGCTTCGACGAGCGGTTCCTTCACTTCGCAGTTGGCTACTGTGACCTCTTCGACTTTTTTCTCTTGTTCTTTGGGAGGCGGTACTTCATCGTCCCTCATGAGGGTTTTAATGAGGTACTGCTTGCTCTGCTCCTCGATTTCTTGTGCAGAAGCTTGTGAGCCGACGGTTGCCGTGGCAACGGAGGAAGTCGCTCTTATAGGCAGTTTGAGTGGCGGAGGCATCGCTTGGCTTGCACTTGACGGTGGAGACTTGAACGTTGGCGCAGCATTCTGTGTATGTAGTGCGGCATTCTGTGTATGTAGCATGGCATTCTGTGTATGCAGCGCGGCATTCTGTGTATGCAGTGCGGCATTTTGATGTTGCGTAGTATTCGGCGCATGTTGCGCTGCATTTAGATGTGGTGTCGCATTATGCATTTGTTGCGTCGCATTTTGCATATGTTGCGTTGCATTTTGCATATGTTGCGTCGCATTTACCATATGATGTGGCGCATTTACCATATGTGGTGCCGAATTCTGCGTATGTTGAACTGCGTTTGGTGTATGTTGTACCGCATTTTGCATGTGTTGGACCGCATTCATCGTATGTTGCATATGCTGCGCATGTTGTACCGCATTCGGCATATGATGAACAGCATTTGGCATGTGTTGTGTCGTCGTCGGCGTATGTACAGTGGTCGGCGTATGTTGAGCCGGCGGCGTCTGCTGTGCCGCGGTCGGCGTATTCTGTTGATGTTCAGTTTCCGAGTCCTGTCGCCTGAACTTGGCGTGTTGCGGTACGGGCGGCGGCGGCATGAAGGCGTCCTGCCCGTCATACGCGTCGGACTTGGAAGGCACGTCGTGTCTCGGCTCGTAGTTACTCGTGTAATGATCGCCGGTGATGTCCTGTAGGACGGAATCGGGGGTGTTGTTGTTGGCGTTGTTTCCTGACAGGAGCATGTCTAGTTTCGCGCTGGCGTCGAGTTCTGAGATGGCGGAGAAGGCACTCTCGTCGAGGTTGAGGTCGTCGCCGAGCGTGGGCATGAGGTGTTCGAGGTCGCTGTCAGGCAGGTCCAACAGGGCGAGGTCCCGGTAAGGCTCGTTCCAGTCGGGTTGTGAGGTCGCGCGCGAGGCGGCGCGCTGCCGGGCTATGTACTGCTGCTGGTACCTCTGGAACTCCTGGAAAGTGGAAATGAGGATTAAGTATTTTTAATATTATTTCATAACAGACAGAAAGTGCCAAATAAAAATCGAAAAAGTTGAAAACAACATGAAATTGCGTCTCCTCCTCTGCGGTCAATGTATTATGGTTAGGTTAATCTTGAAGGTATACGCAGTTTGTACACATTACACATATCCGTCTCTTTACGTGATGTTTGACTATAGTTCATTACTGCCGCGGCCTGCAAAAGGGGCACTGACGGACGAACGTGAAAATGAATGTTTTTTAATTACACAACAGATATTAGTTTTCATAGTAATTTATTCGGCCGCTAAACACGACAGTTTTATGAATTTTCATTCTAACATTGCTGGCCGACTGCTGGCATGTATTTGACCAATACAGCATTTTCGATTTATCTCGAAGAAGATTGTCAAAATAATGCTCGAATTTCCAAGCATGTTTGAGAAAAAATCTATTTCATTAAACATGGGAACAATAACTTTGTTGTCAGTGCCAAACAAAAGTTAACGTTTTTTTTTTGTAATAGTATAATAAGATTCAAAATACTCTATGATTAGACGCGCGATAGAACTTGCGACCATTATTATATTACTATTCAAAATAATGTTGAAAGAAAGTAAGACGAAAAGAACGTCCGGCCTGTCTGTTATTTTAGTATATTGTGATGTCTTACAACTTCCAAGTGAACGAAGTCACGGGCAGAAACTCGTTGATTGTACAACAACATAACATAATCAGCCTATTAATGTTCCCACTGCTGGGACACAGGCCTCCTCTCTGTGAGAGGGAGTGGGCCGTAATCCACCACGCGGGCCCAGTGTGCGGGTTGGTAGATGTCACATGTCTTCGAATTTTTTGGTTCTATGACATGCCGGTTTCCTCACGATGTTTCCCTTCACCGTTTTGAGAGCAGTGGTGATGAAATTATTTACACAAAGCGTTGATTGTAATCTGTAATAAATGCAGATATTACAGTTACAGATTCTACAAAAATATTGCCACAAAACCCACCTGGAAACTCGACTGCGTCTTCTGATCCATAGAGGCCGTAGGAGGCGGCAGCAAGGCTTGAAGATCTTCAGGCGTGACCCTCGGGTGTTGCGTGTGTTGCGCATGTTGCGTGTGTTGCGCATGTTGCGCGTGCTGCGTGTGTTGCGCATGCTGCGCGTGCTGCGCGTGCGGGGGCGGGCGCGCCGGCCGCGCCAGCTGCTGGCGGTAGGGCGGCGGCGGCGGCGCGGGGAACGAGCCGTAGCCCGCGGGGAGGGCCCGGCCCGGGGACGGGGAGGAAGGGGACATCTGCTGGAGTTACAAGGTAAATTTATTATTTGAAATATATTATTAGAGATTAGGTTTCTTAGGAGAGTGGTGTCATTCTATAAAGGCCGCAAAATGACGGGTGTCATGAAATTTCGTAATTTTATCATCATTTTAGACGTTCACTGCTGGACGTAGGCCTCTCCCGAGCATCGCCACATCGACCGGTTCCATGCTTCACGCACCCGCGGATTCATGCGGGCTTCACAAGGTCATCTGTCAACCTCAGTATCGGTGTACGCAAATAGAGCATTATAATATGATTGTTTCAGTTAAAACAGCACATACCTGTACTCTATACGCTGCAGGAGAAGGAGGCGCCGGGCGGGCCGGCGGCGCGGGCCGGCGCAGCGCGGGCGGCGGGCGCGGCGGGGCGCGCGGCGCGGGCGCGGCGGGCGGCGCGCAGCCGGGCGGCGCGGGTGGCGCGCAGCCCAGCGGGGAGCGCGCCGGGCCCGCGGGCGGGGCCGGCGTGCGCGGGGAGCGGTACTCCGCGAATGGAGGGCGGCCCACTGCTAGTTCCACCTGCGGATATAAATTTGTGATGGGTAAACCTAATGTATTCACTACAACATTTTCCACACACGATGACCACTCTTACGTCCACTTGCACTACATAAAGAAAGAAAGAAAGAAAGGAAATACGTTTATTGGCATTAAATTAGAAAAATACACCTTATAACTAAAACAGAAAACAGAGATTATAATGCCAAAAGGGCCTCAGCTCAGCATAATGTCAGATGGCAACACAAAGTGTACCACCTGATGCTGATTTTCAGTTCAACCCATGAGTGCCATACACTTGAGTATGAAGTACACCATACCACTAAATACGTTTAGTGATTTGTGGATAAAACGGGTCTAAATGTTACTTTTAAATTTCGTATTCCTGGTGAACAAAAGTTGCGCAATATAATTTCGTATTGCTGACAGAGAAACTTTTGGTATGTGTTCACTAGGGAACAATAATTTGTTACACAACTTGACGAGCTTTCTGCATAATGCCACGTATTGCACATCTATCTACAGGGTGTCAGGGACATTGACACACTATCTTGTTACCATTGATCATGTATTGACATGATTCTGAACCGAGGTGGGTTCATATTAAACAAAATGAAAAAAAGATTACAGAATCAACAAAAAAAAATCAAATAGCCAATACACTAACCTGGCCATCTTCAAGCCTATCAAGCTTCGCGGGATGCTGCGGCGGCTTCGGCCTCGGCGACGGCGCCGGCGCATCGTTCTGCAGCAGGTTCACCAGCAGCGGGGACGACATGGCCACCGTCGGGGGCGCGGCCGCCGGGCCCGCGGGCGCGGCCGGCGGGGCCGGCGGGGCCGGCGCGCCCGGCAAGGGGTAGGGCGGCGGCGGGCCCGGGAACGTGGACGTCGACGGCCGCGCGAACGGGCCGTCTGCTTGCGGCCTTATGTTGGGGGGAGGACCCGATAGACCTGGAATGTGAATGTGTGGGTGATGAGATGCTGTTGGAAAATGTTTTGAATAATAATAAAATAAATAATAAATAAATAAAATAAATTGTGTTTTAATTCAGGCAAAATACCCATATACAAAAAATAGAAATACAAATTGAAATTAAAATGGAATAAATAAGTAAAACATTAAAAATCATCATCATTAAAAATTATCAATACAATTATCATTAAAATTATCATTACAAATTATCATTAAAAATCATCATTAAAAATTATCATTAAATAAGATTAAGTATCACAATAAATTATTATTAAATTCAAACAAACATAATAGTGTATGTTTGTTTGAATTTAATAAATATGGCAAGTGCCTTTCAAAATACTCTATATTTTATTGGTATATGATACATCCTTTATCCCTTACACTGCTTTGTATTCATTGGAAAAGCTTTTGTTCATGCATATTATCAGGCTAAGGGTTTGTACACAAAACTGCGATGCGACTTCGCATCGCAAAAATCAGCGACGGCTCCCTAAAGAATCCCTTAGATTTTCTTCCGAAGCTTCTACGTTGCGAATTCGCATCGCACCGATTCGCAGTTTTGTGTACAAGCCCATAGTATTACTTTGCAAAACTTGTTCCCATTCATGACTACTTTCATCTTTAGAAGAATATGAAGCTATCCTGGAATTTAGAATATTGCTACTTATTCAACTATCTACTTTAGTGTTATGGAGTTAAGGTTGATTTTTAAGTGATCTTTTTTAAGATCCTAAAAAAACTGACTGCAATGGAATTTGAACTTTATAATTATTATTACATTGCATTGTGGTTCCAAAACTTGATGATGATGTACCTGAACTCAAGACTAACAAGTTCAACCTACTTAATAAAAATATTGGATTCGTTCATTCATTCACTGAAAGGCAATGCACAGCCTAAACGTCTGAGTCTAGAAATATGAAATTTTGTACAAGAGTTCCTTATATAACGAAAGTGGGCACTAAGAAAGTATTTAAAAAAAATAAGGTTAAAATAGGGGATAAAAGTTGGTTTGGATTTTTTGCCGATAGGACATTCTATTGGGCGAACGGCATGTTATACGGGGTGGCAGGGACATCGACGCGAAACTGATACCATGGATTCAGTACATGCTTCTGAACCCCCCTGCGTTGAATTATTCATCGGTTATTTTAAAAAAAACAGCTGTTTCATAGAAAAGTGCAATACCTACGCGGCCAAAATGTATGGAACAGCAGATTTTTTTTTAAATAACCGATGATAAATGTCACCCTGTATAATTAATAATTATCAATAAGTTGTAAGCGCCAACTCACCCAGCGTATTCTCCTTGCGATGTATAACCCTCGCCTGCGTCATACTTCCAAAGGGGAACTCGCATCGATCAGCCGCAGTATGCGTGGGAATGTTGTGCGGTATCTTCCCGTCCATGGGGCACACGGTGTTGGGAGACTTGAAGCTGTCGGGCGTCGCGGGCGGGGCGGGCGGCTCCGCGGTACTGCTGCCGGCGCCGTCCGGCTCCGAGAGCAAGCGACCGATGCCGCCTAAGCCAGCTAGGAGCTCGGAGTTGGGTTGCGATCTTGATGTACTCGCATCTGGAGGGAGATTCTTGGTTAGATCTTGCAGAATTGGTTTCATAGGACTTACTTACTATGTAAGATCACCAGCCTGAAAAATCTTGATGCACTACTGGTTAGTAGAGAATACCAATACCAACCCACCACCACCCAACCAACCAACCAACCAACCAACCACCCAATATTTTACCAATATTGGACCAATATTTTTTTTTTGCCAAAGTTGAATGACTTTTACCAGGAACATAATAAGTTCCCAAAATGTTCATGGCAGGCAGCTTCTTACTTTCAACTGTTCCTAAAGCCCTAGGCGGGTTATTAACGCTCCATTTGGCCTTGAGTAAATCTAATTCAATTTAGTTTTTCTTACAAGTGTCCACCTGATGTTCTACTCTTCAACATAGTACCCTTCTGATAACCAGCAACAATTGGTTAACAACGGTTTTTGATGTCTTGAGTAAGGGTGCTTGCATAAAGACGCAGGTTCCTGGATTGGTGCGGGTAAAATAGCCCCGTATGAGTTCACACATAAAGAAACAGGTAAAACATTACAACCGTTTCTTTCCGTAATACAACCTATGGCGATCTGAACCGGACAACCTGCTGTTTTATGCAAATATCCTAAGCCAGTATTACTCACCATCAGGGTCGGTGTTGATTCTCAGCTCGGCTCCATGCTGCAGCCGCAGCGACACAGCCGCGTCGCCATCTAACTGCACAGATAGGATGCCGAGCGCTCGCAGCTGTGGCGCGCCCGCTGCAGCCAGCGCGCGCAGGCGGGCAGCCGCCGCGCGCGGCACCGACAGCGTTACGCGCACAGAGTTCCAAGGCTCCACCTATAACAAACACATTTTGTTTACATATTGATACAAGCATTAAACTATGGGCGGACTGTTTGAAAGATAATATGGCTAGACAGTGTGGCGACCAAGATGACGACTAATAGAGCAGTATGGAAGATATAGACATGTTGCGGCGACCACAAATAAATTGAGATAATGATGATTGATACAAGTACTAACACTTATGTCGTTATATGAGAATTCTGTTTAAAAATGTGTCCTAAAATATAAAAAATAGGTAGCTCGATTTTTTAAATTAAAAGACCACTTCACAAGCTGTCTGACATTCTCTTTAAAAAAATACCTTTTTGCCCCTTTAAATCCATCAACAAAACCAAGAAATCTGTCGATAAGAATTAAAATTTCTAGAAAACAACTGGCACTGAACCACAGATGAATACAGATAGGACACTTCGCAGTTTAGGTATGAAGCTACAAGTACGCGGCGGGCCCGTCTTGCTGGGCCAATTGAGTGAGTGTAACGTAGTCAGAAGATCTAAGATTCACGCGATAGAGAGGCAACTTCTATGTGAATATGACTGTAGGTGATTAGCGCTGTGCGACCAGAATTGCACTTTATTGTGTCGTAGCAAGAGTAGATTTTTATTTAAATGATTTTGCGGAGTGTCCCATCGGTATTAATCAAAAGGGCTTTCATAGCTACCTGACATACGTACAAAAGTTATAGATTATAAATGGGTCCAAATGGGTAAATTTTTTATTAAATTAAAAGAGAATTAGTAATTCTACGGAACGCAGAACTCCAGAAGACCTTCAGAGGCTTCAATGGCTTGAGATTTCGACACAAAATTCCTCGGCCAATAAACGGTGGAGAAGTTTGGCGCCATCATAATAACACACAAAAAATAGACCTATAAAAAGTATTTGAAAATCAGTTATAAGTCAAAGATCAAAATAAAGGTAAACAGGAAAAGTCATATTCGTCTGTCGATAATTGTGTATTCTTGGGTATAACGGTCGACAAAAATTGCAACTGGAAGGCACACATAGATAAAATTCTTACAAAAATGTATCGTTTTATATATGTCTTGAAAAGAATTCGGCAAACAGTAAACTGTGATACTGCAATGCTGGCTTACCATGGTTATGTATCATCCGTACTTAGATACGGCATTGTAATATGGGGCAACTCAGTTGATTTAGACAGAGTATTTAAGGCTCAAAAAAAATGTATTCGAGCTCACTTTTTAGACAGCTGTAAGCCACAATTTCAAAAACTTAAAATTCTACCTCTGCCATGTTTATATATTTTTGAAATATGTATTTTTGTTAAGAGCAACTACAATTTATTTTTAACTAACACTGACAGGCCAAATAGCCGAACACGGCATAAAGATAGACTTCGGCTACCACAAATAAAACTAAAATTATTTAAGAAAAATGTATACTGCATGTCGATTATTATTTACAATCATTTACCAAATAGGTTTCAAGACTTACCGCTGACAAGGTTTAAAAAAATACTTGTCAAACTATTATTATTTAAAAGATATTATACTATTAAGGACTATTTAGAAGACAGATCAATAGAATCTATAAATTATAATTTAGATTGAGTGACATAGATAATTGTGAATATATTTGCACGCCAGGTTGTGGCAGGATATGCTGAAACAAACTACTGTAACACCTTATTATGTACCATATTCATGCAAATAAATATTTTGATTGATTGATTGATCATACTGCACACTGGAACTCCCCATGAGGTTAAAAATATGAAGATAAAACATTTTACGAAAAATATATACTTTCTATTATTACATTCGACAACAGGCATACAAAGCCAAAGGCCTCTTCAAACAAGAATTAACATAACAATAGAGGATCGACTATTAAACTCGATATAAAAAGGAACGTATTAAATTAGTCGATTAGGAAGTGTCGTTAGAACCGGGAGAAACTAACGCGTATATTGGCTCATAAAAATGTTGTAGCTGATTGGTTAAACCCACCCAAATAGCCTTGCAAACTTAGCTTTTACGACGAAAACGCGAAACCGATTTAAGACCAGCCACGGGCGCTTTTTTTACGCAAAGTTTTTGAACGTGCCTTGGATTTTCAGCTCTTAGCGTCGAACCGAACGTTGAGAATTCAACAGAGTGCATCCCTAGCGCGTTGAAAAAGTGCACAGTTGGATTTTACACTCACGCCGCTAAACCGAGCGTCAGAAAACCAGTACGCGGCAAGAAACGTCGCGTTAAAAAAGACCGCCCGTGCGTACACAGGCTTATCGTGAATAGGACATTAAGGTCGTGCGTGTTCCGCTTTAAAATAAGGATGTATAGTTTTGCCTTTGCAAAAAAAAAAAAAAGCAATTTGTTATTTATGGCTTTAGTTAGGTGCAGGAAAAAAGTCGTTTATTTTTAAATCAGAATAAACTGCGTTCAACTTTGCCATTTAGTGGCATAATTTCCGCGCGCTATTTTAATTGACTAGGTAATTTTATTCAAAAACTAATTTGTGCAACAGGTTCACTTTTATAGTGCAACAAAATTCGCTAATAAAGTTTATGGACCTAGGAACAGTAAGACCCTCTTACTGTTGTGACTTTGCGCGTTGAGTATCATAATGACGACAGATTTAATTCTTTGAAATGATAAAATAAGATTGAATTGGAATTAATTAGAAAGGTTAAAGTTCCGATGACCAGCACTTGACGCGCGTTATGCACGATGTAACTAAGACTTATTTAGCGGCGGTTTTACTTCTATAAAGACTTGTTTCAATAAAGCGTTCACACGATCCGATCCAGCCTGTCTCTTGCTGCCTTCACCCCCCCCCCTCCCCAGTGGCGCCCTAAGCCGAGGCCCGTACCCTACCCACAGGGTCGCCCTTAGCGTAATTAAGGCATCCACAGGATAAGACCGATTAAGCAGCCGACAAATCTGTGTAGGTGTTATAAATCTTTTACTTTTAACTTTTACAGTAAAACAAATTATTTGGGAAACAAAAAACAAAAAGTAATTAAAAGGTCATATGAACCAAGTTTTGCATAAAATGCCTAAGAATGTCTTTTGATGACAGAAACCGTCCGAAGATTACAACGAATAAGAAATTATAGCTTTTACACTTATTCAAAATACTACTTGCACGTCTAGGTGAATTGCTTCATACATTAGACGCTAATTCCACTATAGAACATTTTATCACACCAGGGTAATTCTGCAACCGACTAACACCTTAGTAAAAACATTCTCAGCCAAGTAAAATCCCCCCCTCCCCCTCTCCTCCAGTGCTATATTTAACTAGCTCCTGCCTGCGGGATCGCCCGCGTGTACCTTAATTATTTTTCTAAAATAAAAGGACCCCTGTAACACCAGCTATCTGCCAGTTAAAGTCCCGTCAAAATCGGTCCAGCCGCTTCGGAGATTAGCCGGAACCAATAGACAGACAAAAAAAATATAAATCGGTTTTTTTGCTAAGTAAAGTACCGTATATACTTTCATATGCAATTAGTAAAAAGCTGTTATTTTGACATTACAAACAGGCACTTCAATTATATTTATTTGTAAAGATGTAAACTGACATGCATCCTCAAAATAAAAACGAACACTGACTACAAATTCATACTAAGGTTCTCCCAATATTATATGAACAAAAGATTCTTGGAGAAACCCTAACAATAAATGTTCACTAGTGGACATCTTTAGGTTGTGATGACAATCATGATGATTACGAGAAGCCGAATTTCAAATAAATGGAATATTTGACTTCATAAAAGTTCGAATGACAAAATTGTACACATTATGCTGCACCCAAAAAAAAACCTATACCGTATTATATTTCATCTCACTGACGAAGAATCCAAAGAAAATATTTCGGGAGAAGACTTGAAGACGTTGTAGGGCCCTTCGAAAGATAAAACCTTTCGGAGTTACCGTATTAAGGCATTTTTAACCAACATCCCAAAAAGGAGGAGGTTATCAATTCGGTTGTATTTCTTTTTCAGCACAAAATTCGATAAGCCAAGGAATTAACTGTTGCAAAAACAAGTGCACGAATACAAATCGTATCGCAGTGTGCACGAGCCTTTACTGTCGAATGAGGAACCACGCAAAGAGTGACGTCATACGTGAAACGCGAGTATGGCCGGCACACGCTAGCTGTGTCCCTTTATGTCATGTCATGTGTCTCGCTCGTCTCACCTACGATAGAGCAGAAAAGGTATAGAACTCGAAAATTACTCTAGCCCACTGATGTTTTGGAGTACAGGGTAATTCTCCACCACAGCTTTTCCCCGTGTACGAATATAATAATAATACCAGCCTAATATTAACCCACTGCAGGTCGGAGACCTCTTCTTATACAGAGAAGGCCGAGTGTTGATCACAACGCTTGCTCAAGACGGGTTGGCGATATCTTATAACATAATATTACTACCTACTAGATGACAGCCGTCTGACGTCCTGTCAAAATTTCAATTTCGACGTTTCTTTAACTTTTTCCATTTTATTTTTTCCTAAACCACCCCTGTATTTGAAGCACACAAAACAAAAAAAAATATTATCCATGTTCGAGTTTTTGTGAGACTAATGCACGGCAATTTATTTTTATAGAATACTAGCTGCCCGCCCCAGCTTCGCATGGGTAGCCCTAATTTGCAATAAAATAATATTGTGGCTATAAATTGAGATTTAAACTATCCTATCTCTCAAGTTGGATCGAACTGCACATGGTGTGCGAATTTTATTATAATCGGTTAAGTGGTTTAGGAGTCCATTGAGGACAAACATTGTGACACGAGATTTATATATATTAAGATAAGTCCAGGATTCCTCACGATAATTTCCTTCACCGATGTCAGTAATTAATATTATAGTGACAAAAAATCGGTATCGATAGGGGCAAAAAAATATGATTAAATATTAAAAAAATATGTTTTTATATTATTTTTAAACATACGTCATATCAACCTGATCTATCACCAACCAATAATGCGTGGAACTCTCAGGAGATACCGTAGGTGTACGTATACGTACGATAGACGAGTTGTCACTAATCTGCGTTAGCAATTTATTTGCCAAACATGTAAACAAACACGACTTTTAGGAAAAACAACTGAAATGCCTACACATAAGGTTCAGTTTGCGATACAACTTCATATTTTTTATGACTTTTTCAACAGTACTAGTCAGTCTAAAATCAACTTTACATACGATCAACTTTAAATACACTTTTAAAAAGTTGATCTTGAAGTGGAAATAACATCAATTGGAAACAAGGATTCGAATGGACCTTACGTTGTTTACGTCATTCTAGTACGACGACTGACGCAAAAAAAGCCTGTAATATTGTATTTCACCGCCGCCGCTGGCTAAGGCCGTTTGTCCACCACACCGTGAACGTGTCAACGAGAACGAGATGACGACGCCGAAGTAGTGACAATACCTACATTTACTATGGCCGTGTAATCTCGTTTCTCACAGTTCGCGAGCCTTCTGGAGAATTCTCGCACATTCTCGGTAATTCCTGCAGTCAGCTCTTCCTTATCTAGTTTGTACGTTATGTAATTGACATAAAGTTCATTTTGCTATGTAAAACTAGCTTCCACTCCGTTCGGCGGCAATGTGAATTGAGCCTAATGGCTCCTACCCACAGTGCCAGCGGCATGGGCGCCCGCCTTTGGCGAGCAGCACGTGCCTCCGGCTTTTGCGCCTTCATTTCCTTTGCATTTCTTTGTGCGGCTATGTGCGGCATGGCCGAACGCGCTGCGGCTTGCCCGGCGGCCAGGCCGCCGGCGCTGTGTGTAGTAGCCATAACTCGTACAAATGTTTACTGTCTTGATGGAGTGTAGTTTGGAAGCGTACACAGCTACAATAATTAAGTAGGACGGAGGCAGCGCAGAAAATTAGTTTTAATAATAAAAAATTACGATTAGCGTACGTCTTCGTCGTTAGACAAGACATGCGAACCGCTCGTAAGCATTAAGCGAACTTTTTCGTTGGTGTGTAGACACGTATTTTTTTTTCGTATTTGTTCGACATGTATTTTTTTTTAAATATATATAAAAGATTACGGCAATAAATTGAGTAAGTAGTACGTTAAAAATATATTTTCAATTTTTCATTCGCCGTCCCCCGACGCGACGACAAAATATTAACTACAAATTATATTAAACACCTGACCTGACCTGTTCATTGAGACCATTCCAATGAGCCCAAACACGATACTACTGCTGTAAATTGGTGAGGAGTTGGGTATCCTGCAAATACCAGGTAATGCTGCAGCATCAGTTCAAGGTTACTATGTTATTTGAATACCATTGAAGTAACAGATTACCAAATTTAGACTCAATCAGACCTGTAGAAGATGCTCAAATCCATTCATCAATTAGAAAAGACCTGATAATCTTCAAACGGCTGAATAGATTTTCTTGAATCATAGCTAAGAACACTCCCGATTAAGTCACCTTTCAAACAAAACAAAAATAATCGAAATCGGTTCAAGCGTTTGGGCGCTACGATGCCACAGACAGATACACAGATACACACGTTAAACTTATAACACCCCTTCGTTTTCCGTCGGGGGTTAAAAATTGGTAAGACGTCACTGGCCGGTAGATTTTATACCGACTTGTGACGTAGCTGACGAAGCGAGCTCCTACTCCGCAACTTTAATCCGTTTTATATAAACCATTTTTTATTAATATGATAAAACAAAAAATACGTGTCTAATAATTAATTTTTTTATTATCTGACTGACGGACTAAATAGTTTGTTTTTTCCTCAGTCAATATCCCTATTAGGGACTTGTCACCGATGCGTTCTGCGTCTGAAGAGTAGAACAAATTATCGGACGCGTCCGCGGACGTTAACTGTCAGTTCCCTACGATCATGTCAATTCACATTCGAACTGACAATTAACGTTCGCGACTTACCGTCGTAAGTCGTAAGTCGCGGACGTGAATTGACGTGATCGTAGGGAACTGACAGACCTGACAGTCTGTCAGTCGTGATCGGTGTGTCAGTCGGTCTGTGAGACGCGTCCGATAATTTGTTCCCAGCTTTACGGTCCGGTCAACTCGAACATTTATGTTATGTTCGGATTTGACCGGACCGTAGGACGCAGAACGCCTCTACTGTGACAAGTCCCTTATGGTGCTGACTACGCGCTGGCAATTCTGTGCAAAAAGAATAGGACGGATACAATTGTTTTGGACTGACCAAGTTTAGAGACTGAAACACACACACGCCACGCGACGGCGACGCTAAAAAATTATATGATCTTGCCGAATTTACAAGTTTTGTAACTCTACTACTCTTTATTTTTTTATTGATAAATCTAGCAAGGGCACTAATTCAAAAAACCTTGTAAAACACTTTGTAAACTTATCTGATTGTCACTTTCGTGTCAAAAGAGAGAGGACATTTTAATAGTTCTATTATGAAAATATGTCGGCACAAGGATACATTCGGCAAAAGATAATAAAAAGTAAGAAATTCGACGACATTACCAGGAATTAAATAAACGTACCTATTGGAACTTTTATTGTTTCTAAAAAGTATACTTGGATTTTTGAATAGCGTGCCGAAATCTAGTCATTAAGGCTCCCGCAGACAGGTGCGTTCAATTGAATTCATATATTTCTTTGCAAACATGGGTATAGTACATAGGTGTTTTTATAATAAAGTTCTCCATATTTTACCGTCACGTGGGCATGCAAAGGTTTACAATTCCAAATAAAAAAAACAAAAATAAGCTGCAGGTCATTGGAAATAACATAAAAAATAATAACTTTAAAAATTAAAAATGTCAGCGTGGTCACAGCAATAAAAAATATAAAATAAAATAAGACTATTATAATGTCAAATGGAAACAAAAGGTAAGTGAACCTGGATCACGATAATTATGTCAATCTAAGTAACAATGTCAATCAGTTAGTGAATCGTCATTCGCGTTGTGACTGTAGTAAAACAATTTCTATGGAAATTATTCTACCAGAATCGCATCGCATTATTGTCGCGTCTCGTCTGTCTTAATAAAAAACATATTTTAGACGGAAAATATTGTTTCCAAAACAGTTCGGTCAAATTTTCATAATCATTCACAGCCCAATTTCTCCCACTGCTGGGCATAAACGTTAGTATTATATTACGGGTTCTCTCTGCTTGTGTCAAATCTTAATCAGTAAAGCCTCATTTACACGATACAAGTTTCTTACTTGTGTGTGGCATAAAATAAAACTTGACTTGCACCATCTAATCACTGTTTTTACACGGTGCAACTTTTATTGTTGCCCCAACTTATAGCATGCCACAGGTATTTTAATCGCACCGTGTAAACCAGGCTTAAGGGGGATGCAATGCGCTGAGGCAAGCCGAAATTCAAATTTTCTTATGATTTTGCAATTTAGAGGTCAGGTGTATGTTGAGCAAAATATAATTCGAAAGATATATTACAATTTAATAATAACAAATAATTATAAAACTTAAGACAATTTGAATTTCGCGGTCCAAACAGACATTTTCGCATTAAGAAATAATAATAAAATGTGTAATTTACCTTGTTAACTTTGAGCGTGTGCGGATGCGGCTCGGCGAGCAGCGCTCGCAGTTCGCGCAACAATCGGCGCAGACGCGCGGGGAAGCGCGGGTCGCGCAGGTCGCCCTCACACGTCACCACAACGCCGCACGACCCGCCGCCCGCCGAGCCTAGCCCATCGCTGTCCGCTGCCATGCTGCAGAAAAAGATATTATTAGGAATATTTTTAATTTGTGAGACATTCATGTTTATTCAAGTTAACTGGAAAGACGCGGCGCGGCGCGACTTTGCGATATCGCCCATTTATATTTACAATCTGTTCCAAAAGTATCAGATGAAATTGTAAACAAACCCTGTATAGGCTAAATTCTTACGCAATTACTTATTACAGGGAATTAGTAATAGATTCATCTGTATTTAGAAGTTTTCAACTATAAATCTCATCACTTTTTCCAACAGTTGTTGTATTATTAAATTATTATTGAAAAATAAACCTCAATTATTATCAAATGAAAAACACCTACAGGGTGATCTAAAATTAGAACATCGGGTTGATACTTTTGGAACAGACCATAGTATGAAGTCGAACGCGAGACGCGTTGCGAATACTCGCGAGTCGAAAAGGAGTAAGTAAAAGTAAGTAATTTATTTCATAACAAAATAAATTGTGTTGAAAGTTATATTTTCAACACAATTTATTTTTTTGATTTATTATTATTATTACACAATTTAGTGATGATAAATAAAATAATAAAAAAGCATAAACACTCATTAAACTTCATTACGCATATAAAATATTATATAAATATCACTAATACAAAAAATATTTTTTTGTCAATAATTCAGTAACAATAAATTAAATAAGGAATCGCGGTGTCGCGCGTCAAGTCGCACACACCTGAAATTACTAGAAGAATCTCTCTGATAAACCCGATAAACTTAATTAAGAACATTGTTTTAAATTGCCTTATAGTTTTAACTAAACAGATAAAGACGTGTTAGTTTCTGGGGAGTTTGTCGCGCCACCTCTATCCAACTTTATTAAACACTAGGAAACGGTGAATGGTAGGTGTTTTGGGGACTGTCATTTGTAAGATAGGACTCTTAAAAAAAAATGATTTTGTCAAAAAACATAAAGCCGGCATTACACCGGGCAACGTCTTCAAAAATACCAAAGAGCCGCATGCCGAATTCTGCAAATACCTCCAGATTCATGTCGCAACATCGCGTCAAGCCGTAAATTCTTTTCCGCGACTTGTATCCGAACACTACGGATTTTGTGCGTCATTTCATATGCGTCAAGATCAGCAGATTAGATTCTGTTGCATTGTTATAAGTTAATCTGTCGCAGACTGCATACGTGGAAGATAAAATCCTTCAAACTATTTTGAAATTTCTGCTCGGTTTGGTTGGTGGTAGGGCTTGTTCTAAGTCCGCCTGGCTAGCTACCCCCATCTTATTTAAGTCGGTCGCCATAACAACATCGTTAACAGCATTGTTGTTTTTCGGCAGTTAGAGGTAAGATAGCCAGTTCCTCAGTGGTTTAGGATTACGGGTGAAGCTCGCTTCCACCTTTGGCCAGATCATCACTTACCATCAGGTGAGATGAAAGCCATGAGCTTCACCGTTGTGTGTGTTCAAGAAAAAAACTCTAATTAAGTTGTACGGAAAAGTAACTTCAGTAGTTACATACATAGCTTGCACAGTAAGCATGCTGAAGTGGCAATGGGCTGGCCATGTTTGCCGAAGGACCGATGGCTGGTGGAGCAGACGAGTCCTGGAGTGAAGACCACCTAACGGGAAGCGTAGTGTGGGACGCCCCCCAACTAGATGGAGCGATGACCTTGAAAAACTGGCTGTTACAGACTGGATGCGCATGGATGACGGCAGGGTGTTGTGACGCAGCCTGGCAGAGGCCTATGTCCAGCAGTGGAGTGAAAAAGGCTGAGTTGATTGATTGAAGCTACATAGGTCGCATGATTTACGTTTGTAGTACGTGACAAGGCGACGCACGCCACAACATTTAGTATTCGACACTGTGGCACGAGGTTGGTTCGGTGTAAAGCCGGCTTAAGATTATAGGGTGTTTTTAGTCATGCGTAAACTGTCACGCTAAAGAAATCTACTAACCACGTGCGGGTAACGCGCGTTAAAACAGATACTGTATTGTATAACTCCAAAAAGTAAAAAAAAAAAAAAAAACCGCCCAGTGCACAGCGGATGCGGATTTGCACACGAAGTTACATATTTAACCATTTTTTTTTTATTCATGGTTTTTATTAAGATCGAGAAAAAAAAACGCCGAAAAAGAAAATCTTGTAGGTATCCTCCTTTCATTTTTAACTACATATTAATTTTATTTTATTATTTATTGTTATAGCGGCCATATTTATAGTTGAACACACTCTGAAAATCTGAAAATTTCAAATATCCTATTACGGTTCAAATGATACAGCCTATGACAGACGGACGGAGTTGGAACCCTTGGGTACTACGAAACCCTAAAAACACTCGAGTGAAAACTTGCATGACTGTAAAACTTCAACGTAAAATTTTTCTGTTTCTTTTTAACTTCGCGGATTGTTTCGGGCTTACCAGCCAGATGTTTTAAGATAGTTTCAGACTATAACAGTATTTAACAACAAAATTAAATAAAATAATAATTAAATAACACATAAACTTAGAAAAATGTCAACTCATCAACATCGTGATGACTTCAATTTATATTAATTTCTTAGCTATTATCGTTACTGTACGATTTATTATCTCAGTCTTGAAAATGTGATATATGGGTTAAACAGACATTTAGAAAAATCGCCTCCCACTCTTTGAATTAATAATCTACACTAAGAGAAAATATTTGTGTTTTTGTATCTAATGAATAAACTCAAATACTACTGGACGATTTAAAAAAATCTTTAACCAGAACAATGCTTAATATTATCACTGAGTAACATAGATTATAATTTATAAAGATATCACGCGGGCGAAACCACTGGCGGAAACTAGTACAAAATATTATCATTTATTCATTTTCTGTACATTATATCATTTACCAATATTATTAAATATTTAAAAATCAAATAAAACATTATTTAACAAAAATAATAAAAATATTAAATACTTAAGTAATTACATAATTATACTGAATATTTTTATTTACATGCAAATAAAGGTGTCCATGCACAAACGCATCACGTGTATTAGTTGCGTAATATTGAACATGCGGCGCGCGGCGTTTATACCGCGTAATATAACCCGCGCGGGCGCAACGCGTCTATAAGTATAAAATCGCGCGGTAACCCGATGATTACAAAGTTACAAAGGACGCCCGATTCGCGGTTTTTATAACTAAACCGGAAGTTTCAAAGAAAATAATTAAAAAGGCGAATAATATCGCGTTTTTCTGCAAACACAATAATTAATCAATAAATTATTAATTAGACTACTATTTAGTTGGGAAAATAATTATCAATATTACTTAAGCTTTTTCATATTATGTTTACATTTAAAATATATTAAAATGTTTCTCAGTTTACATAATTATTGTAATATTAAATTGGCATATTCACATATTAAAAACGATAAGTAAGCTGTTTTTATTTATCGTATCAAATCTAGTTGTATGTTGTTATTATGCAGGTGGATGGCACTCTCATACACCTGACCTAACCCTAACCACCTGTTACTCTTCCCACAAACAAATACAGGGGGACTTATTTGAGGATAAAGACATACCATAAACAATTCGTTATTTATTTTCTAAGCTGCTGCCCCCAGCTTCGTCTGCGTGAGCCCTAATTCTTTTTCTAAAATAAAAGTTGCTCCTTATAATAACGTAAACTTACAACAACGTCAAAATCGGTCCAGCCGTTTAGGAGATTAACCAGAAAAAAAAGGCAGACAGACAAAAATTTAAAAATATATTTTGATATAAGTACCGCATATATACGTTATTTGGACATTACAAACTTACACATCAATTTTATTTATTTATATCTATACATTGATGCATAGATTGTAAGTATATTTTTTTGCGAATCTATATATATAAAAGGAGAAACTGATTCACTGACTGACATATCAACGCACAGCCGAAACTACTGGGACTAGGAACGTGAAATTTTCCACACAGCTTCCTTTAATAATGTAGGGGAGCACTAAGAAGGGGTTTTTGAAAATTCGACTTTTAAGGGAGTGAAAAGGGGGGATTTCGATTGTATGCAAAATCTTATTCCTTGAGTTAATAGACTTGAAACTTGGCACGAATACTTATCTAAGTAAATCATAAAGTTTGTCATTTTTAGTTTTTCTAAGCTACCCCCTAAACGGGGATTGGGGGGTGTCAAAGTTTGTATGAAAAAAATTTTACGCAAGGTCCGAATAACTCGAAACTCAGTATTTATACTTAAAATCGAAAATAAAGAATAATGCGTATCAAGGTTTTTCGGAAACAACCCCTAACGGGGTGAAAAGGGTTATGACGGCTGCGATTTACTCATTTTTCGTCATGGGTGTCGTTTTCGTAGTTTTCGATAGTGCTAAAGCCGATAGTGAGGTCAAAATGTAAATCCAAGATGGCGGCTGCGAAAGTTTTCTTATTTTTCGTCATGGGAGTCGTTTTCGTAGTTTTCGATGGTGCTAAAGCCGATAATGAGGTCAAAATGTAAATCCAAGATGGCGGCTGCGAATTCTTTTTTATTTTTCGTCATTGGTGTCGTTTTCGTAGTTTTCAAGGGTGCTCAAGCCGATAGTGACGTCAAAAAGTAAATCCAAGATGGCGGCTGTGAATTTTTTTTATTTTTCGTCATTGGTGTCGTTTTCGAAGTTTTCAAGGGTACTGAAGCCGATAGTGACGTCAAAAAGTTAATCCAAGATGGCGGATGTGAATATTTAAAATAAAATCGACATGGGTGTCGTTTACATAGGATTTCTTATGTGCTTAAGCCGAAAGGGAGGTCTAAATGTAAATCCAAGATGGCGGCTGCGACAAATTTGTCATTTTTCGTCATGGGTGTCGCTTTCGTAGTTTTTGAGGGTGCTAAAGCCGATAGAGAGTACTTCGTACGAATACTTATCTTAGTAATAAATGGGGATTAGGGGTGTCAAAGTTTGTATGAAAGATTTTTTATGCGAGGTCTGATTTACTTGAAACTCAGTAATTTATACTTAAAACCGAAAACAAAGAATAACGTGTATCAATATTTTTCGGAAACAACCCCTACCGGGATGAAAAGGGTTGAAATATTTTATTTGCATAGCACTGACCTTTATCAAGATACACGTAACGACATCTATTTTTTGGAATTTGCTATTCATAATTGGGCCCGATAGGTGACGCTGCAATCGAAGTTCAAGACGGTATTCTGTTCATGACACGTGCACAATTTCTGAGCAGTACCTAAACTAACCTAACAAAAAGTACTAGGGTTTCATGAATTCACGATATAGTATTTTAATTATTAAACAATCAATCTGCCTAGCCTTTTCCCAATTATGTTAGGGTCGGCTTCCCGTGTAACCGGATGCAGCTGAATACCATTATTTTACATGGAGCGACTGCCTATCTGACCTCCACAACCGAGTTACTGGGTAATACGATACCGCTTGGTAAGACTGGTTGTCAGACTTTCGGGCTTCTGACGACCCGTTACAACTGTCAAAGATCCATGAATGGCAGCCGCGACCAACGGCTTAACATGCTTTCCGAGGCATGGAGGAGTCTCGGTATGTCAAGATGGTCAACCATCCACAGACCATCCACGGCAACCGTAGCTTAACCTGATGGGTCGACCCGTGCGGCTGTTATTACTTAGTTTCCAGCTCCTCTACAATTCTTCTCTCAATTTCTATCAATTCATCAATTTCTATCATTAGACATAGTGCACTATTTCTGAACAGTAACCTAACAAAAAGTACAATCATTACGTTATGCTACTAATAGGATTTGGCGATTTGGATTTAGGCGACAGATAGTTTATAACCTGGACAAAGAATACTTTTTATCCCGGTAGTACGTTTCCTTGGTTTTCCGACATCCACGCGAGCGAAGCCGCGGGAAAGAGCTAGTTATTTCATATTATAATACCGGCCTGTTACAATATAGAAGACATGAATGTCTTCTTCTTTATTTAACCTTTTCCACTGCTGGACAACAGTCTCCCCTTACTTACCCATTTATCTGAGAATGTTTTATTTTTTATGAAAGTACTGTTACGTTTTTATTATTTTCAGATATAAAGTCTCTTGGAGATTAACACAGCCACTGAAATCAAATAATAAAAAGTTTTGACTATTTTTAGTAAAAGATGCAAATGTCTCTTTAATTTATTGATTAATTTGCAATATTTTATTAATTTGAATAATTTACATGTGTGTAATTTATGTCGATTTATAGAAACACAATGCCTGTGTCCATTTGTTTCGTAAATAGAAATGATATTAAACATTATTCTAATTAATTCTAATCTATCTGTACCAGTATAATAAAGATTGTTTGATTTTTGTTTCAACGCGCTAATTTCTGGATGTATCAGTCGGATTTGTTTTTTTTTTTCGTTCGGTAACTTTAGGTTTAACATCACGCTACGATCCGTAGGAGCAGAGCAGGAAGAAAAACAGTCGGAAAGAACGCTAAGCGAACACGAAGTAATAGCGCGGGAGAGAAATGTAGGTACTTGATAATTTAGTATATTCTGGTGTCGTACGACTTCCACGCGAACGAAGTCGCGGGCAGAAGATAATAACTACATAAAGTTAAAAAAAATTACAGCTGGATATTATAATTTTGAAAATTGTTCATACTTGAAATACTCTTCTTTACTCTTCTGTGGCCACTAAATATTTTCCCCTTATAATAATATTGGAACTTTTTGGTTATTTAACCTCATCAATCACCTGTGTTTATATTTTTTTATAAAACAACCATTAACTGTGCCATCAATTATAAAGATTACTCATCAACAGATATTAATTGATCATGACTTCCTTTCCTACAAAAAATATTTTTTATACACATTTACAGTTTTAATTAAGTAATAGTTTTTTACCCAAATTTAATATTATTTCTAGTACTCATAAATACTTTTTTTGTATCTGAATCAATATTAGTAGTACATTGAGTTAGAAAAAGAAATAAAAATTACAAACTACTTTCTGATTATTTCTTAAAAAAACACTATGAAGACAATAAGATACCAAACAGAAAATAAATCTTGTGAAACAATACACAGGAAATATTTTTAATATAAGTTTATGGTATCCTAGCATTTTCCTCGAGACCAATTTGGACTTATCTATAGTAGTTGTAAAATGTTATTATTTTTAAACCAATTAAAATTATATCAAGCGGGAATGACATCACACTTTACATCATAGTATGATAAGAATATAATATTATTATAATGGGGAATTATTGTGATAGTGCACATTATTATAAATATCACTGCATGCTATTTTTGGTTTAATTCATACAGAAATTATGTTTAGAAAATCAGCTGATTTCTGTGTTAATTCTTAACTCATGTCTTCAAGGTCAAATTGCTGGTTTATAAAAGAAAATGTTCAGAAATACTTATTAGTAATAACAAAATTATATTTTTTGAAAAAAACTATTTATAAAGCAGAGGATTTAAATCATGGTATCTACCAATAACTAGATAAATAAAAATAAGATGTAAATTTTCAGAATAAATTAACACTATTGCACACTTTATAGGATAATATATGCAGGATTATGTAATATATTGATTAAAAAGTGTCCTTGTATTTTCTTGCCAGTTTTTCTCCATGATAGAGATCAGCTTCAACTTTCTGACTACCTAACTAACTCTTTGACAATTCAAAAGTGCCTGTAAATGGTTTAATTAATTGAAATAAATGGTTTGATTTTAAAGCCTGACATGACTTTTACTGTTACACATTTTGTCCCAAAAACACAAACCCATATTTATTTAATAAATTATGTGATTATGCAAGAAGAACACAAGAAGACAAGACAAAAAGTTAATTGGAAATCTATGGGGGAGACATTTGCTCATAGTGGGACATGTTAAAAAAATTATAATATCAATGTTAAAAAAAAGAAAAAAAAAACATCCCCTTAATGACCCACTGACCAAATAACTTAAATATATCCATATCAATCTCTTGCAAGGAGAAAGGATAGAAAATACATTTATTTAGCACTCACTAAACAGCACACACAATATTATACAAAATAAATACATAAAAAAAGTGTATTGTGTGTATTCATAGGATTCATATTTAACTGCATACAAAAATGTAAACATACTAACTGTTATTCATACTTATCTAATTACAATGCAACCTTACCCTTATTTAAGAAAACTACTTAGCTCTATGGTTAGAAATTGTGTTTGAGAGAAATTGAGCAATTCACTCATTAATATTTACTGATTTAGCAATAAACAGACATGTATGAAGAATATATGGGGAGACTTTTGCCACCCATTAAATGAAAGTAGAAGACATGTTTTTTTTTAATTATTTTAATCAAAAATAATGTTTAACGGGAGTATTGTTACCAAAAACTATGGCCTTTTAAAAAAGAGTACTATAAAGTAACATATACTTGTATTCCCTGAAGGGGGTAGGCAGAGTAGTATACATATACCAAACATTTAAAGTCCCAATAGAGGGTGAGCCTAATGCCATTTAATTTACAAAAAAATAAACCGATAATTATTCCAAGTTTAAGATAACAAAACCATTAGATTGTATTACAGACTAGTGCTAAACACAAAAATAAAGTTTTGGTGACACATAAAAACAACACATTTTACAACATTTTAGATAAATAGTCTTATTTTTGGGCTCTTCAACCCCTAAAGAAAGAATAAAACAAATTTAATTATATTTTTTTCTGTAAATTAGTTTAAAACAACACTTTTACACATGACTAATAATTTTTTTTTTTAACTTTTTATTTCCTAACTGACTTCTCTGAGAAGAACGGCCGAAACAAACACAGAGGTCACAGTCTCTTTTAAAGTCCAGACATAATCTTGGTCAGGCACTGTATCACAATTTTTTTTATTGGCTCAATCGTTTTAGGTATGAGTAATTCCTCAGTCAGGAACCCACGATAGGTACTCATTTACCTTATCAAAAAACATTGATAGTCACTACCAACTTCCTGAAATTATCGGATGTGGTTAAATGTAAATCCTTAGTTCTTATTATTTTAATTTATCCTTCTCATATTATTAAAATTTTAACTGATCATTTTTTGATATTATTTAGTGTGGTTGCTAAGCTGCAGGGCCCTGACAGGGCTCATGTACAAAAACTGACACATATTGTAAAATGTGTGTTTATCGTTTGTAAAATGTGTGATGTGCATGAGAGCACATAAATAACTAAATAAGTATGGCCAAGTAAATGGTTGTTATAGTAATTTACAATGTAATATCGTTTTTTATGATTCTGGACATAAATTATATTAACAAACTGTTTTATTTCATTTTAAGATAAAAAAAAAACTGAGTTTAATTAAATGCTAAATCATTCTGATAAGGTGTGTTTAACTTGACACACAAAAAAGAAATTTCAACATTAATTTGTCAAGTCTTATAGAAAGTTGGGGTATACTCTTTCAGGGGCAATTCTTTTTTACTAAAATCTGAAACAATGTTTGGTTTCTTATCATTTTGCATTTTATCAGTTCTAAACCAGGTAAAATATTATGGTGTTAAATATAATAATCACACTTCCTATACACCAATATTATTTCCTAGTCAAGCAATAAATTTAAACCAAGAAGGTTGCATATCTTCATCAATTAATCACTAATCCAAATCATGTGTTATACAAATAGGTTATGTATTTTGTCTATGGTTTTATTTGGTTAATAATTTATGAATATTAGTACTCATTATCCCTTCAGTAGATAGGATATCCCTCTGTACAAGTCTAGAATTAAATTGAAAACTTTTATTTATAGATGTTTTGTTGTTATTGCATTACTGAACTGTTAACCTTATAACACATATTTGACAGTTTGCACTATTTGCAAACACTAAACAGGTAATACGACGAAAATAACACTCCTGTTACAGCAAGTTTGGTAAAAGCTACAGCTGGATATCCTTCAGAGAGCATCCCACTCGGCGTGCGTGCTAGCACGACTGCGTATCGACAACACGGCGGCATGTTACACAACTTTACAAAATCGAATACTGTGACACTAATGCAAAGTTTTTCGGCTGTAATCGCCGCTTTCAGGCGGGCGCCGCGCGGGGCATGTCTTCGCCGGGCGACCGACGTCCTGTCACCCACCAATGTGTCCATTTTGTAATGAACATCGCACAACCCAACACCCCGCGGAATGTAAATAAACTATAAAAAATACACTCACCTCTCATACAATGTCACATTCCGCTCAATTCCACACAATTTCTATTCCCTTGTGTCCCAAATCATGATGGAAAATCAAGCGCAACATTACCGTCCGGCTCGGACGCAAAGCAATATCGGTCCTATGGTCAGTGTCCACTCTACACCAAAAACATATGACACACCACTACTGTCCCGGTTCCTGGGCACCCGGGAAACCGTCCGGGGCTTATTTTCGCTTTTTCACAGACGATCACACGACTAGAATCACTACAATATCATCACGAATCGAATCCACTGAATTATATTCCAGTGACGCAAAGCTCATATATCGTGAAGAGCAGCAGCCATTTTGAAATGTACGGGGAGAACAGTCACAGCATGGAACATTCGTAAATTACAGCCGCTCCTGTCTCTCGCTACACTCTAATATTAGAGCGATAGTTGAAAAACTTTATGCAGTTTCCATTTTAACACTTTAGGTCACAGAACTTCACTCCATTTTCTTATTGAAACTATCCAAAACAACCTAAGCGACATCCGATAATTCCAGCTTACCCCATTTGCATGACACACATAAAATAGCAAAAAAACACTAAAAACACTTAAAAACGTACATAAAACGTGTCGCGCCGAATTATGAGAAGTTAAAGCATCGCATCAATATAACAGTCCATTAGAAAAATCGCTAAAAAGATTGGTATATATTTTACAAATAGTTAATTCGGTACGAACAATAACAACGGCCGCCATTTGCAATTTTCAACTTGACATGCGCACTGACTCGCAGTAGACAAACATACGTGACGTAGCTTTAGACAAGCGTATGTTTTTCTATTTTTTTTATTTAAAAAAATATTGATTGGAAATATGTATTTAATTGTAAACACGAAAAATTATTCATAAATGATTTCAGGGGTGTTAAAGTTTCAATTCGGTGTGTAATTTTATTATTGTGTTGATTATTTTTGAATTTTCAGCGCTGTACCAAAGTCATGTCATCAGCCTTTCATGCTCCACTGAAGGCTATCTTTGATTGGTTGATGGTGTTATCTCCATGTTTTTATAATAATTCACAGCACGTTGATTGGCTGCCGCCATGCAAAATGATCAAACGAATCACTTCCTGTTGTAAATTTTATAAAAAAAAATCTGCATCACAGTCAAATTTATTTTATTCTACTGATTTACTTCTTTTGATGACAAACAAATAATTGAATGTCTTTGATGACAACAGACTAATCAATACCTTCCTATTCTTTTATTTACTAATCAAATTAGTAAAGTCTTGCTTGAATGACCCGCGTGAGTGCGTGTGACCAAAGAGGAAGGAGCTATTCTGACGTATTCCTTGCTAGTTGCTACTCACAGAGCACTATATAATTGTTGCTACTCCTGCTTTACTCCTGTTTTCTCGTAGACAGAGTATTCTATCTGTCTACGGGTTTTCTCGTCAACAGCTGCAAAGAATGGTGAAAGATTTCAAATGCCTGCAGCATTTGAATTCTTTCCCAATATCCATAGCTAGATAAGTGTGTAATATAAACCTATTCCTGTCTCAGTTTCCGAGTCCATTCACTACTTTGCCGGTCATCTACCTCGCCATCAACTGCGTGGCGCAGGATAGGATGCAGGATTGTGAATATAGTTGCAGTTTGTAACCGTGCTGGAACTGCGAGCGAGCACCTTATTCTACTCTTTGGCGAGCAGGATAGGTACCCTCCTTTGAGAGTCCAGCAAGCTTCGCCTACCGGATGCAAATGCATATAATAGATTGCTGCGCAAGACTGTCAGTTGCTCAGCTGGTTTAACCGCTTCAGCAAACCCCAATTTTTTTTGCCTACCTGGGCGGGGGTTCGCATTTAGTTTTGCCGCCCCGGGCCCCCAACAGGCTTAGTCCGCCATGATTTGATGCCGGGTACAAGACGTTTCCATGAAGACGACCGAATCAGTCTCGTGTTCCGTCGTGCTTTTTCGCTTGTTGGTACATTTATCAAAGAGCGACTCCGAACGAGTGTGTATGCGTTAAAGTAACATGCTCAGCATGCTCCTGTGCAATGTGTAAGGGCATGTTCTGTGAATGCTCATGAAATGGCAGCTCGGCGCGGCGGGACGACTTCAAATCATCTTTGAAATCGCCTTCGTTCCGAGAGTGGGATTGCATGACAGCGGTGGTAAGGCGGCCAGGGTCGCAGCAGCCAGCGAGATAGATACAGAAGTATGAAATCGCCATGGATCACGCGCACCTGGCCGTGATTCACTGGTTAGCGGCCCCACCTGCTAAATAGTACGGGCCACGCCTAATTGCATAACACACGATCAATCGCAATCTGTTTCATTATGACAGTTCAATAATATTCATTGCGTTATTTACGTTGTTGAGCAGACAAATTTTTCGAACTTTAAAAGCAATGAATTAGTAATATCCTTCAAAATGATTCAGATTGTGATTACGCAAAGGTGCTGGTGAGTTTTTTGTATGAAACTCAGTGGAATAAAAAAAACATTGTTATTTTTTATGAAAAAAAACTTTTACTCAACATCGAAGTTTCGGTACAATATAAACAATGACCATGGTACAAAACTTGATCACGATGAAGACTTGAAATCTTTCAAAGACTCCTTTGGCACTGCTTGAAACAGTCCTTTTCTGGCCATTTCATCAGCCCAATCCTCAAAACAACCTCTCCTGAAAAATAAGAGTTAAGATATTATTTATCTCTAAGTAAATAAAGATCAATATTGCCGTGTTAGTCTCGCAAAAACTCGACAGTGGCTCGACCGATTGTGAACTTTGGTAAATTATTGTGTGCGCCGGATAAGGTAATACCTAGCAAAAAAAAAAATGAAAAAATGTCATTGCAACGCATTAATTATAGTAAAGTACAACTAGATATAGTATTTTTTTGTTTAAATCTCATTTAGTAAATAGAAATCGACTAGTTTTATGTATGCCAATCATTATAATAAAATTATTTGTATGATGCTAGCAACCCCATCAAACCCTATAAAAAAAAAGTAACAATTTATTTTATTTAATGAACAAAAAATGAATGAAACGATCAGTGTGTGTAATACTTATTATTTTGTTTGGCGTAAATATTAGAAAATATTCTTTTATAAATAATGACATGTGTTAAATGGTGCCCCAATTAGCAACGCCTACTTTAAATACTTCGGTGCAATACTTATTTTTCCTCGATAAATAAACAAAACTGGCAGTGTTTTGTTGACTTAGACACAGTTTCACGAACAGCGAATGTAAGTATTTTAACATCGGTATTAGCTGTTTAGTGAACTTATCAATAGGAGACCCTATTGCAAGTATGATGAAGGTGTTCAATTAAGTCGCTTCGATATTGTCAAATGCCTAAGGTCATCAAAATAACACCATCACTTTCTCAAGGCATAGATTTAGGATTCCGCTTTTCTAATTCTGTTCAATCAATTATGTTTTAGTTGCTTCTTTATTATTGAAAATAGATGTGACATGATAATGTTAGGAGCTGGTTATTAGATAAGTAGGCCAAAAATCATTCCCTAGAAAAACTGGTGAATTCAGGTGAATCAATAATCCAAAACCAGCATTCTTTTTTATATAATCATGTTTGTGTTATCTCAGTTTAGTGGTCAAGGGGTACATACTAGTTCTACAAAGAGTATTGTAAAAGTTCCATGTTTTCCTGGACTAGGAGGCCTAAATTTACACAAGTATTAATTCCTATTCAGTTGCCAGCCAAAAGCTGTGATTTTCTGTTGCAAATAGACCATCAAAGAGAAGGACTCTTTGGTGGTCCATCCAATCCTTTTTACAGAAGTTATTAAAAAAATTAGAATTGGATGTATATACCCAGTACAATACGGCAAATGAATCATGGCGGGTTCTTTGCGTAAACGGCTGGCCAATACCATTTTTTAAGAACCGAATAGTGATATAAGGCGAGTGTGAGTGAGAGATCATGAGCGAAAGTTCGGAGAGCAGACCGGCCATGATTCACCAGCCGTCAGCCATACTGTAAATCTTATAATTGCCAATCCAAGAGGAAGTGGTTAACAATAAAAATAAAAGATAAAAATCTGTTCAAAAATATTAATAAGTCATTTATGAACTGCGGGGCATTTAAATAAGAGTATGCAAATAATTTGCATTTAACCACACAAGGATTTGACTTGCAAACTAACTTGTAAATAATCTGCTTCATTCATTGTTACAAGATCATAGAGAATATGGATAGATTGTGTGAGGGAGAGGGATGATATAAAAAAAGAGGGAGTAAATGATTGTGTCAGTTGACAGGGGAGAATCGAAGAACGAAATGTGTGCCAACTTCAAATAAAACACATTAAAATTATTGTTACCAAAGACATGCAGTTGACTGTACACACATCTAAATAAATATTATTTATCATTTAGAGGCATGATGATCACGTCGGGGTCTCCAGTTTAGAGGTATGAGGAACAGGGTGTAAAGTTCATTCAACCTTGTGTCGTGTCTGGCGGGCAACTGCCGACGATTGATGTCGGGGAAGTTATTATAATTATGCTGATCGCGCGGTAAACTCTACTTGCGCGATGCAGGATTTTGTGTGACGTCAGGTGTTTGATGCGTAGTTAGCATTTGACGATGTAGATGGCGCCACAGTCATAAAGATTTGAGAATGAGCTGACAGAGTTTTGTAGCAACTAAACATAATTTAGGTTCTCAAAGACACAATATCCAAAACTTTATTATTTAGTTGTCTTTTCCTTAAAGTTACAAATAAACTTCCATACAAGTTAAGACCACAATATTTTAACGTGGAGTACTAGTGCGGAGTCCCGGGTTGGACCAAGTTTTATTAGGAGAAGTATACCATCGCTGGCATTATGGGGGTGTATTGGTGACAATGCATTATCTCTCTGCCAGCGTCTGTGTTCCCTTCCACATAACCCGTCTGCCTTCCAAGCAAGAGTGAACAGGCATCTTTTGGGCACGCTCGATCCATCAATCCATCAGAGACCTCATCCATCAAGCGAGATCGAGGTCAAGAGCAGGCCCATTCAGCAATAAAAAAATATTATATACTTAGCTACTAATAAGTCTTAACAAATAAACACTTGACTTTGAATCGCAATATTTATTACGAAGTGTATAGAGTGCCGCGAGTTTCTTTTGGCACTCTAGTGCCGCGAGTTTCTTTTGGCACTCTAGTGTCGCTGCCTCGGTCCGGCTAGAGTGCCGTGAGCGTTGCATTGTCACTGTCACTTGTTATTTAGGTTAGGTTAGGTTAGAACTGTGACCACACAACGCACGAGCCGAGCGAGCGTAGCGAGCGGTGCCGCGGTAGCGGCCGGCGAAGTGCCAGGATCCGTTTAAAGGCACAAGAGAATGTTATGTTTTGGGAATGTGGTGTTTTACAGCGATCTAACCTCGACAATCAAACAAAATACCAAGTGACGTGACTTAGTGACAGTGACAATGACAATCCAATGCTTGCGGCACTCTAGCCGGACCGAGGCGGTATTACTAGGGTGCCTGTAGTGGCACTTTATCCGATAGGGATAGAGTGCCAATGGTGGCACTCTATACACTGCCTATTTATTATCATCATCCAGACCACAGTCCAACAACATCCACTGCTTATAAACTTCTTTGTTGCATAATCAACCTATAATTATCCCACTGCTAGGACGTACGCCTCTTCTCTGTGAGGGAGTGGGCCATAATCAACACGGGCCCAGTGCCGATTTGTTTAAACTCGTAGGCTGTGCCAATCTCCAAACTCTTTTACCAGTAAAAAATTTACGCCCTAAAAAAAATAAAAACACATACCTATAATACTCTGCGTATGCCGCCCTTCTGTTCATGCCCATCATATAGATGGCTGCACCGGCGATCATAGAAGCAATAATCGCTTGGGCTATCTTGCGTTTAGTCTGCGCCCAGTGCAGGCCGCGCATGATCGGCTTAATGCGGCAGGGTGGTAGGTCCGGCGGGGGCGGGCAAATTTGCGGGCACGGCGGGTATGGGGGCGGGGGGCATGGCTGGCACGGCGGCAACTCACACATAGTGCTAGAAGTGAGTGAGAGTTGAGAGGAGATGAGGGTTTGCATATTATTTAATCTACACCTTCTCTCTTCTTCAGATCAAATGAAAAATGGCTCAAAGCTCGCACGGAGGCAGTCACCGGCGGAGCAGAGACCACGATGGACCCGCTATGCGATACACAAACACGGATTGGGAGGCCAAAGAGGCCCTCTATCAACGAGAACTCGACGAAGCCAGAGCTAGGGCCACGCAGATGGAGAAAACCATGCGCTGGTGGTCCGACTGCACGGCCAACTGGCGTGAAAAGTGGAGCAAAGTCCGCAACGAGCGAAACAAGGCACGAGAGGAATCAAAACAACTCAAAAACAAAGTTGACACACTCTCTAAAGAGCTGTCGACCTCCAAAACAGAAAAGAACGACCTAGAACAACAGTTGATCGAACTGAAAAGAGACAACGAAAAGCTTTTAACCATAGGAGAGAGTAGGATACTAGCTGGCGATCTCACTACTGAAGACGGCGTAGAGTTGAGGCGGAAGAACGTAGGATACTTATCGCCCAATGAACCTTCGATGCGACAGAGAGCCTCCTTAGACTCGCATAAATTCTCAAACGTAGACAATGTCCTCGCTAACAAATTGAGCGAGCTAAGACTGCGGCTAGACGAAACAAGTAAGACCCTTCAAAGCGAGAAGGACGAGAAAGCATTCCTTCAAGCTAAAATCGAAAACTTAACCGCAGAACTACACAACATTAAATTGGAAGTAACTCACAGCGACAGAACCTTAGGATCAACTGACTCCAGTCATAGTGAAGTCGAAAGGCTCCAAAATGAGCTGCAAGATGAAATAGCAGCTAAACAAGTCTTAGAAGAAAAGATCGCCGAACTAAAAATGGAGATAGAGAGGCTGAAATCAGAAAACACAATACAGTGGAGCAAAAGAGAGCTGCTGGAAACAGAAAATATAGCAATACTGAGGGAGAATAAGAAGTTGTATAGTCAAGTGTGCGAATTGAGAGAACAGATACACAAATTGAACCGAATATCGGACGGGAGCGCTTATTTCAGCGATCACAACAGATTAGACTCAAATATACTTTACGTTAGGAAGACTAGCGCAAGCCCAAGGTCCCACGAATCAAGTAATGGGTCGTCTGAAGCCAATTTGCATTTTGACGCCAAAACGAATACTTCCGGCGAAGACGACGAATTAGCAATAGTAGAACGAAATGAAAATAGTTAAATAAGTACCTTTTTCTGCTTTTTACGTGATCTTTCGAGTTGCAAAAAAGCAAGTTTTTCGAAGTTCTGTCAAATTGAAATAAGAACGTGTAGTTTTTGGTATACGTAATTTATTCTTCTTCGAATTTAGAGCTCGAAGTAGTTTGAAAGAGGTTGTAAGTATATGAATATCGTTGTTTGGTTATCGAATGCGAGTGGACATGTAGAATATTATTATCTGAAAAACTTGGAATCTCACTAACTTATGTAGGTTTCGCAATCATCTTGAATCCTTCGGAAGGACGAACCCACAAATACTTACGACTATTGTAATGATACAGGGAAAACGGCTAATGCCACCATCTTGTAGGCTAGCAAACCAAGCAAAAACTTGATAACTTGATACTCTATGAAGATTTTTGAATAGATCGAAAAAAAACTTTTTACAAAAAAAATTAAAACCGACTTCCAAAAAAAACCACTACAAAGTGAAAAATAACTTTAATTTCGGAAGTCGGTGTCTTTGTTTTTTAATGTTCTTTTTTTGCCACCGACTTCCGAAATTAAAGTTATTTTTCACTTTGTAGTGGTTTTTTTTGGAAGTCGGTTTTAATTTTTTTTGTAAAAAGTTTTTATTTTTCACTTTTTAGTTGTGGTACCTACCCCACACAATATCCAATACCACTAACTGCAATAAATAACAGTGACAGGAAGTTATCATCATATCGTCCATATAAACTAAGTGGGAAAAATATGTATTATTGAAGCTAACTCAAAAACTATCAAAGCAAAGTCAATAAAATTTATATGGGACCACCTCGGGAGCTTACCCTTTCAAACAAAAAAATAATTTTCAAAATCGGTCCACAAATGGCGGAGATATCGGTGAACATACATAAAAAAAAAAAAATAAAAAAAAAAAAATAAAAAAACATACATAAAGTCGAACATAGAACCTCCTCCTTTTTGGAAGTCGGTTAATAAAACGCGTTATATTTCAAAGCACTATATCCCTCCTGTAAGTTCAGTTGGGCCTGATGCGCCCAACTGAACTTACAGGAGGGCTATAGTACATCTCTATGAAATAACAGAGCATGCCTTGACGGCCTAGATATTTCTAGAGTTCCGACAATCGTTAAAATCGCCAATTTATGTGATACGAGATTTATCAAAAAGCGTTTAAGATACCTGAATGCATTTAAAATCATTCCATTGCGTTTTCAAACATCATCATATAATATACGTAATAAAAATATATTACAAATTGATATTATGCTTGGACGCATGAGTTTTAGCAAAATGCTAAATTAAACGGCGCAAGGCAAAGGCTACGAGGACGAAAAAAAAGAAAACAACGGGTTACACTCCGGGAGTGTCGGCAGAAGTGAAAACTTGAACATTAACGTTGTGCATTTTTGAATGGTTAGGGAATAATTTCGCACGAATTGCTTTATTTATAAGTATAAAAGTACTACAATTTATGTGGTTAAATACAATATTCATTAGTAGTACTAGTAGTAGTATATTTATTTATTTTCAAAATAATACTATAGTCTAACAAAAATACTTAAACAATTTATTTAAACACTTTTCATGAAGTATATTTTGACTGCTTTTTTTTACCCATCATTATGGGTAAAATTTGTTACCTCGCAATCTTTACGTAATGTCAAAGACTATTTATTTTGACATTTAATTTGTCGGTTGCTAAGCAACGGATCTTACGGTCACGTCCTGACGCGAGTTTAACATTTTTTACCTATCCAAAAAAAAGGATAAGAAGTTTTCACTTAAAAAAAATAAAGATCAACGTACCCTTTGCCTTTCGTCGTAAATATTACTCTTTCATGTGACGAATAGACTCAGATAGGCAACAGATAGGTGTTTTTACATTGTTGATCATTGTGATAGTCTAGTTTTACAATATAGGACGACTTTAGATAATACACCCGGGATATGTGACTATAGATAGAACATCCAGCAGGGTGGACTTATGGACTGTGGGACATACCACGCGTAGCATGACATCCATAGAGACAATTAATTGACTTAGGCGTGACTTTGCGGAAATCCATTATGAAATACAATAGACGATGTATATTTAGTAACTTAATCCGCTTAACTGTTCTTAAAGAGTCTTAGAGAACCCTGTAAGAAATCGACACTTGTTTCGCCTTTCAACGAGGCATACTCAGGATGACGATTGACTTGTTGCGAACTAGGACACGACGTGTTGCCACGACAAGAGCCGAACGCAAAGTGAGCTATAGACAAAATGACATATTGTAATTGTTTATCTGTCATTTTGTCTATTTTTCCGTCGACAAAACTCGTTTATTGTGATCATGCTTACGTGCAGGGCTCAGTGTCCTGTCAGGGGTGGGAAAAAGATGCTTTTGCAGGGCCACATGGAGGCCGGAGGGAGCACGGAGACGTCTCGACGGCCGCTGCTAGAGACGGCACTGTCAACAGTTTCTATACAAACCAAGCGTGCCACTGCTTACTAGGGCTTTAAACCGGTTTTGAAATACTGGTTAATATTGTTCATAATACCGTTCATCTATTAACCGGTTAATTAGAAAAACGGTTTCGCAAAACCTAAATAATTTTGGCTACCGGTAATTACAGAGAATAGAATTATAAAACTCGCGCTAACAGAATAGGAATTTGTAAAAAAGCGGTTTCTCCCATTAACCGGTTAAAATACCGGTAACCTAAACCCCAATCGTGTCTGGTTCGAGCTCAATCACTTAAACCGGTATGGAAAATTAACCGGTTTCCGAGCCCTACTGTTTACTCGCACTACGACAGAAATTATGTATAAAAACTTGACGGTTTTGAAGACGGTCGGAGCTACGAATTTTATCCGCACTTGGTTCAAAGTCGCTTGAACCCGCGTCCTATTCAAAAGCGATCATCGCGCGGGGACAAGCGATCGTCACGTGCATATATCACTTTTTATTTTCGGTGAAGCTTAACGGGGTGGTCGTGCTGACAGAGGGGCGCCTTCCGGTTTTTCGAACAAAAAGTGACATGACCGCGGCGCCTTACTATTCGCTCAGATTAGTACAGATGGTACACTTCGCTAAATCATTTAAATAAAAAGCGACTCTTGCTACGACATAATAAAGTGCAATTCAGGTCGCACCGACAGTTATATTCACCTAGAAGTAGCCTCTCTTTCCATCGCGTCACTCTTTTATATCTTCTGACTACTTTACGCCCACTGAATTCGATATGTCGAGCCCGCCGCGTGCCTACTTGTAGCTTCATACCTAAAATGCGGAGTGTCTCATCTGTGCTTTTCGTCTAATATTGACCTGTATAGGAATATCACCCTTGACAACCTGAGCCCCTACGGCCCGGAGCCCGGAAAGCCTTCAACTGTGGGGATCTAACATTATTCGACTTGTTTCGGAAAGTTGTGTTGCAATCATTCCTTACAATTTATGTCGCTCGAGCGTTGAAAGCACTACTGGACTGCGGTCGGGCTGCACGTGTCGCCTGTCAGTCGCCCGTAGCTGCCAACGACGTGTTGCTAGCTACGGAAGGTATTTCATAGAAACCAGTCGTGCGTGTCGCAGCAACACATCGCCTGCAGTTGCCTCCTGCGGTCTGGTACGGAATGGTACCTTTAAGAAACCCTAACGCTACATTCAAGTTCTATTGTTGAACTCTCTAATTACTATAAAATATTGTCTTAATTTACATTATATCAATAGTTTCATTTACAGAACATATAATATAATAACAATACTTAATTTAAGGCCTAATCTGCTACGTATTTTTGTATATTTTTTAAGTTATTTATTTGCTTGACTTGCCCGTAAGAATCAGCAATTTAACTTTGAGTTTAAAATTATGTGAATTAATTTTCTAAAAATATATTATAATGCAGCATTTATGAATTTAATTAAACTGGTTTATTATAACCTTTTATTTGTATTGGCCTAAGAAATGAAGTTCAAACTAAAGTGTCCTATGAATATGATATTAAATTGTATAGTAAATATTATAATGTACCTAATTATTAGATATCATTAAAGAAATGTCGTGTATAACATGTCTTTTCATCATCATCATCATAATTTCATCCGAAAGACGTCCACTGCTGAACATTGGCCTAGCACCGCCGCTTCTGTTTCTCGCATCCAGTGGATCCCTGCAGCCTACACAAGGTCGTCGTCGGTTCTAACAACATTTTCATTTCTTGTAATTCTAACCGATTGCGGCAGAGCCCAAAAAAGTGTCATAATTTTCATTGATGTGTGCAAAGCGAGATCAGCAGTATTCCAAAGTTGGAGTATGGCGCTGTGGCCAGTCACTGAAGCTGCCCAGCTTCAGTAAATGATAACATTGAACTTCGTATACCGAGGGTAGCCGAAGATTCACTACTTTTAAAAATACCCTCAGAAAGTACAGGACACAAGAAAATAGAATAGTTTACTTCCAAATGTTTATTTACATAATTAGATTACACATGATGACCCTGTTTTACACTTTACAAGTTTTACAAATCAATACAATAAAGTACTTAACTAAATTATTATCACAGAAAAATGATTGTGAGAAATTAATGAAAAATTTTAATGGAAACTATAATAATAATTAATAGGGCTTAGAGCTTCAATTATACAAAAACATTAGTTGTGTTCGAAGATGGTAGTTTGAACACAGTGCCTCTAGGGGTCGAACACATCAACTATAACAACTCATTATAAATAGCTACAAAAAATAAAAATAAAGATGTGGTCAGGCAAAGTGTTATTGGATTTTCTATCAGGAATTACTGAGTAGCAGCCCGGAGTCTGGATTTGTGCCCGATTGATGGTAATAGGCTCGCCCCTATTACATGGGACTTAAAAATAACTGGCGAAATGTGCGTGTACTATAGGTACTCCTCTGTCTAACCCTTTGAGGATTACAGGCGGGATGTTGTATAAAAAAATAATAAAAAAGTAACGAGTTTTTCTTACATACTACGTAGATAGATAACTCCAAACGTTCATACAGACATTTGTATTAAAATAACTATCATTCACTTACACTTTCACCACCATTCAGCTTACACCCTTTGACAGCTTTTGTTGTGTTATTTTAATTTTTCTCTTAATTAATTTTTTTAATTGTTTACTAGCAAATTAGCAATACCTACACGTTAGAGCTCGTCTAACCTGAAATGACGCGCCCCACTATGCCACAGATTAGTACAGATGGGACAGTCCGCAAAATCATTTAAATAAAAAGCGACTTGCTACGACACAATAAAGTGCAATTCAGGTCGCGTAGCGCTAATTACCTACAGTTCTATTCACCTAGAAGTTGCCGCTCTATCTATCGCGTAACTCTTGTCTATGACATTGAACTGAACGCGTGGTCGCGCCGACAGAGGGCGCTATCCGATTTCCCGAACAAAAAGTGACATGACTGCGACGCCTTACTATTCGCACAGATTAGTACAGATGGGACACTCCGTTGAATCAATAAAAAGTGACTTTCTACGACATAATAAAGTGCAATTCAGGTCGCACCGACAGTTATATTCACCAAGAAGCTGCCTCTCTTTCTATCGCGTAACTCTTATGTCTTCTGAATATGTTACGCCCAATGAATTCGACAAGTTGACCTACGTACCTACTTGTAGGTTCATGCCTAAAATGCGGAGTGTCCTATCTGTATTATTCTGTGACTATTCCTACTTTATTTTTAAGTTTGCTTGAGTACTAAATGCGGTAGTGCGGTGCGTCATTTTGGCTTGGAAAAGGTCTACCTGCTTGTCCTGCTTGTCAATTTGTATGAGGCCACTAAGTGGGAACTGTACCCTAATTACTTAATACACGATCAATCAGAATCTGAATCGTTTTGAAACAGATTGGTAATCCATTGCTTCATAAATTCGAAAAACAGTCTGCTTTACAAGGTAAACAACGCAATGACAACAACATAACATTGGTAAACTGTTATAATGAAACAGATTAATCGTAATTGTTTACTTACGAAAATGTGTTGCGTAATTAGATAGCTGGTGGCCTGTTACACAGGCTTTTTTAAACCTACATCAAGCTCCAGCTCTCGGATAGGATTTATAGTTCAAAACTGTTAGGTGCTACAAAACTATTGTTATAATTTATTATAGATACTTAGGTTAGTAGTTATAAATTATTACGAGCTCCTGAACTCAGTAATGAATACAAAATATTTATGCCTATATGATGCGGAATAAATGATATGAAATGATTCTAGCCTTAAAAATAGTAATAATCCTTACTTCACCTCAAGTCTTTTGGCTTAGCCATTACTCTTAATATACACCTACAATAAAAACTAAAAAAAAAACATGCGGGGCAGTCTCTGGGGACTGCCGATAGAAGTGAAAACTAAGTAATTGTGAATTGTATACACAGTATATATATAGCTCATGGAAAGCGTTCGGTGATGATGACGCGAGTTCCATGATTTTTTTTCACCGCGCCTAAAGAAATTTCACTTGCTCAAAAGTATTGATAAAAGTGTAAACAAACCCTGATCAGATTAAATTCTTACGCAATCAAAAGAGAATTAATACAATATGTATCTGTATTTAGAAGGTTTAAACTTTATAATATAGCTCAGCACTGTTTCCAACAGTTATTGTTTGAATAACATTATTAAATTCTTATTGAAAAATCATTGATGAACATTGTGAATGAAAAACATCTGTCATGAGTGATTTAAAAGTAGAATTGGAGGGTTTAAGTATTCAAAATATGTATTATTATTTTATTGGAGTATGAGGTTCAACGTAGATCAAAAGGAGACCAGAGCAGAGTTTTCAGATGGCATTGAAAAATAAACTTTATTTTAAGTTCCTTAAGTGCAATCAGGGCTGTACGAACGCGATTTGGGCCGCCCGAACTGCTGTTTAATATTTGCGCCAATGTTTGTATAACTTTCCAGATTATTAAATCGTCATATTGGACAGGTGAGAATCGTTAATTATTCTAGTACCAACCTATCCCTTCTTGGACCGACAAAGCGTAAACTGCGTCCGCGATTTCGTTTCCAAACATGTAAACAAATATCAGTTTATGAAAAAGAAACTTTAGTAACCATACATAAAGTTCAGTTTGCGCTGCAACTTCAAACATTTTTATGAATTTTTTAATAGTAGTAGTTATTCTAAAAATCAACTTAATTTACACTATCATAAAGTTGATATTCGTTTAACTGGAAAAAACGTCAATTGGAACCCAGTGTTTCAATAGACTATAGATCATTTGGTGTCAAAGTTAGCCACAGGCAACATACCCATTCTTTTAAACCTAGATTTCAATATTGTCTTCTTCAAATCCCTTTTATGTGTATCTGCTGTTGACGTAGACGAAGAGTTTACCCCGGAAGTCGATGGCTGCTCCAGTTCATCAATAAATTCTATCTCGTAAGGGTGAGTGACTTCGCCTCTTAAAACGTCAACAGTGTCAATTTCAAGTTCTTTCGAAATTCTATCTTGGGAATTTGATTTATTGAATTTCGTCAAGTCCAGGTCTTCCTCACTTAGCAACTCGTCTGCGGTTCCGAAGTCAGAGCCTTTCGCGGTATAATCGCTGTCAGACGATGAATTCGATGCTTTTCTTCTACGTTTTTTGCCTCTATTATTGTTGTTTATGGTTGATTTGTCTTTGGATGTACTGGGTTTGGGTGGACTAGATTTTGATCTGTGGAGGTTTAATTATTGTTATAGGTTTCTTATTAAGATCAAATGGTAAATATTATACAGGCATAGAAAAATAAATAATATTTCCTACTAGCTTTTGCTGTCGGAAAATATCCCACAGGAATGTACTACCGTGATCAAAAGTACCGGATTGTGTTAAGTCAGGTTATATACTATCTGTGTGCCAAATTTCGTTCAAATCCGTTAAGCAGTTTTTGCGCCAACTCGGAACATACATCCACACAAACAGACGAACGGACAAAAAACTAAACACTATATTTTCGGCATCAGACTCGTTCCCACATCTCGAAGCAATTAGTTTACTCAAGAATATTCAATAAGTAAGTACAGTTTTTGATTACTTTACTATTTTATTATATGTGATGCAGCGTCTATCAGAAAGTAGTGGTACAGATCATCAAACTGAACGATCAACAACAACTTTCTGATTCAACTTTTTTTCATCAACTTCTTCATCTTCTGTTCGTATGGTTAGTGAATACTCTGGTGTCAGTTTTAAAGCCGCCCATGGGCCTCTAACTTGGGTTAATATGCTGTCGAGTAATATCTCTCAGGCATGCCGGTTTCCTTACGATGTTTTCCTTCACCGTTTTTGAAGCAAGTGATAATTATACAATACGCACATGAATCCGAAAAGTCAGAGGTGCGATCAACTTTCTGATGCATGCTGTATTTGGACGACATGTTCATTTCAAGGTAAGTTACATTTCACATAATATGTGTACCCACTATAAAACTACAAAAGAAACAAAAGCCAAACGTACGTATTGTCGACTCCAATACGATGTCTTATGGGCTTCACTTGGGCCTTCATCGCTTTACTCTTTATATTCTTAATAGCATCCCCGCTGCTACTGGATTCTCCTGAAAAATATTGAGTAGCATAATCAAACTTAAACTAAAATAATTTATTTAAATTAAACCATTTACAGGCACTTTTGAATTGTCAAAGTTGAAGCTAGTTGCCCATTCCAAAACGTAGATCTCTGTGGAGAAGAATGGGCAAGAAACTCCAAGGACAGTCTTTTAAATATAGATATTACAAAATGCTGGGTGCATTATTCTTGTTGCTTCTATAATGTGAGAACTAGATTAAAAAACAAGCAAAAATAATTCATGCACAAGCAAAATAAGCCATGAGATAAGAGATGACCAGTCTCAACTGACGGCGCCCGTTCACAAAAATGACGCGTGGATCAGCACCATCCAGCTCAACCATTTTGTAGGGCCTAATCATTTCAATGTTCCCACTGCTGGGACACAGGCCTCCTCATGTTGGGTTCTAGGATATTCCGGTTTCCTCACGATGTTTTCTTTCACCGTTGTGAGAGCAGTAGTAATGAAATAATTTACGCAAAGTAAAGTGCCTGTCCGGGTTCGAACCTATGACAACTAGTAAGTTGCGGCGGTTACGACTGGGCCACCATTGCTCTCAAAAATATTGATTAGTGACATAGATGAAAACAGATAGTGTAGTCCGCATTTTAGGTATAAAGCTAAAAGTACGCCGCGGGCTCGTCTTGTCGGGCCAATTTAGTGAGTGTAACGTATTCAGAAGATACTTATATCTTCTGAATACGTTACACTCACTAAATTCCCTTACTCAAGAATCAAATGAATTGATTCTTATTTCTATTATTATTCGTATTTCCTTTAAGAGGGTGCATCCTAAAAGTTGGCAACGTCGTAAATAGCTGTCAAATAGTTACCTATTTTGATTAATTTGGAAATAATACTGTATGGAAATAAGAAATGTGGCTAACTAATTGACTAGAATATTAATAATAATTACAATATTATAACATTGAATTTGATGTTATACCCGTTTTAGGTGTAAAAAAGGCATTTGGAAAGTTTCCAAATGCTTTTTTTACACCTAAAACTAACTATTCGGTGTTACGATATTATTTTTTGCATTTTATAATCAATATTCTAGTTCGCTAGTTACCCACATTTTTTATTTCCATTCAGAAATATTATCAAATTAATCAAAGGAGCGAAATATTTGACATCTATTTGCGACGTTGCCAACTTTCAGAATAAACCCTCTTAATTGATGAATCTTACCTCCGTTTTCATCATTATTAATAATCCCGCTGATGATATTCTTCAAAGACGTGTCCAGGTCATTCGCGAAGTTGGCGTCCAAGTAGTTTAGGTTACGGTCATCACGGGGCACTCCTGAGAGAATAGTAAATGGTTACTGTTACTCTGCATCATCCCACTGATGGGCAAAGGCCTCTCTCCGTGACTGCCAGCTCTATCGATCCAGGGCTAAGGGGCCGTTCAAGTATTACGTAAGCAGTTTAGGGGGGCGGGGGGGTCTATGCTTTGCTTATTTTTGATGACATGGGGGGTGGGGGGTCTAGACGGTGATTACGTCAGCAGTAATTATTTACTTTTTTACACATAATATGGCAACCCACATATTGTCTATGCTGGAAAACGAAACGCATATTCGGGGATTCCCACAAATGCATATACCAATGTTTACGTAAGCATGGGGGGGGGGTTAAGAGCTTTGCTTACTGACAAGGGGGAGGGGGGGGGGGGGTAAATAATTGTAATAAATCTGCTTACGTAATACTTGAACGGCCCCTAAAGTGGACCACTGGTCTTTTGTTTTCCGCAACTCGTGCCTCCATCAGTAATTACAAAAGATGTTTAAGGCTCATTTTACGAAAATGAGAGAAATTGCTAACGAATTGCTGGGAATTCAGGAAATGAATCGTTTTTAGCAGAATTGCTAAAGTGGTTTTTTTAGGCCCCCAGATTTGCATGGCAAATCTGTCAAAAACTCACCATCGAGAGACCACTGTGACGTTTGTAAATTAGTAGACTTGGCCCCCGGGTCAGGCAAAGTGTTATTGGGTTTTTCCACCAGGAATTTCTCAGTAGCAGCCCGGAGGCTGGATCTGTACCTGGCTGATGGCAATAGGCTCGCCCCCTATTACATGGGACTTAAATATAACTGGTGAAATGTGGGTGTACTATAGGTATACCTCTGCCCAACCCTTCGGGGATTACATGTGTGATGTTATCTATATATATAAAAATGAAACCCGTTTTCCGTTGTCACGACATAACATGAAAACGGCTTGACCAATTTGGCTTATTTTTTTTTTGTTGTGTTTGTTATAGTATGGAGATGGTTCTTATAATAGGTAGTTGAAGGTAGGGTAGGTAGGTAGGTAGGTAGGTATGCAAGTAGGTAGGTATGTATGTTGGTAAAGTATGTAGGTAGGTAGGTTTGTATGTATGTATGTAGGTAGGGTAGGTAGGGTAGGTGGGGTAGGTAGGGTAGGTAGGGTAGGTAGGGTAGGTAGGGTAGGTAGGGTAGGTAGGGTAGGTGGGTAGGTAGGTAAGTAGGGTAGGGTAGGGTAGGTAGGTAGGTAGGTATGTATGTGTGTATGTATGTATGTATGTAGGTAGGGTAGGTAGGTACGAGTATGTATGTTTGAAGGTAGGTAGGTAGGTAGTTAGGGTAGGTAGGCGCCCGTGAATAAGTGCTTACCCGTGCGAAGCCGGGACGGGCAGCTAGTGTTCTATATTTACCTGGGATATTCTCTTTCGCTACGGCGTACCGAACGGTGAGGTTCTTTAGTTCTCTTATTATGTCCAGCTCTGCATTCTGCCTGTAGAATACGCCTTTAGGACGTGCTCCTAGTTTGTCTACGGTAGCATAGCCTGGTAACAAAGAAAAATTGGTTTTAGTGTGTTTTTTCATCAGGCCTTTAGAGGTGTAGCGGTTAGACCGCCACATACAAAAACTACGAAACAAAAAGACATGACGTCACACAATTCCTACATCTCGCAGTTAGAGTTTACTGAGCGAATAACATAGATAAGACTATCCGAAATCAACATATGGGCAGTTGCCCGCCAGACATAACAACCCGTCTGGTTGGAGGATCCTCCCTTTTCTATGGTGGATGAGTGAACTTTACACCCTGTTCCTCATACCTCTAAATTGGTGACCCCGAGTATGAACGTCAACGCAGCCTTCGTGCAACTACTTCAGCGTGACGTCATCATCATCACTCCCGCAAGCTTTCGTGAGGCGAGTCACACAGCCAGCCAGCACCCACGGCTTCAACGGGTATCCTGACCACCAGCATGCAGCGAACGGGCATTCCTGGTCATCACCCTCAGCCACATCACCCCGACTCACTGGGGAATCACCTCAATCACCGCAATCACCTCAATCACCGCAATCACCTCAATCACCGCAATCACCTCAATCACCGCAATCACCACAATCGCCGCAATCACCGCAAACAGTTCCGACCCACCGTGAACTGTGCGGCACCCGGTTCCGACTCACTGGAACCACAATCACCATCGCCGCAATCACTGCAGACAGTTCCGACCCACTGTGAACTGAGCGGCAACCGGTTCCGACTCACTGGAACCACAGCTGGCACTGTGAAGCATCGCAAGATCCAAGACTCAGCCCACTATCGACCTCCGGTCTCCGGAGGGGAGTGATGTAGCGGTTAGACCGCCACATACAAAAACTACGAAACAAAAAGACATGACGTCACACAATTCCTACATCTCGCAGTTAGAGTTTACTGAGCGAATAACATAGATAAGACTATCCGAAATCAACATATGGGCAGTTGCCCGCCAGACATAACAACCCGTCTGGTTGGAGGATCCTCCCTTTTCTATGGTGGATGAGTGAACTTTACACCCTGTTCCTCATTCCCCTAAAGAGGTATGAGGAACAGGGTGTAAAGTTCACTCATCCTCTATAGAAAAGGGGGGATCTTTCGACCAGACGGGTGTTATGTCTCGCGGGCAACTACTCCCCAAAGATTGATGTTGGTTGGATAGTCTAATAAATATATGTCGTTCGCGCGGTAAACTCTATTTGCGCGATGCAGGATTTGTGTTCAATGTTCAGTGATCGAGTTTGGAGCATCGCAGCGCAGTTTTGAAATATATACCTTATTTCGATTGGATAAGTATTAAATTCAATTGATAAAGGGGTTTGAAGATTTTTGTATGGAGGGTGGCCCTAACCCGAGCCCGCCATTTTGATTTTTTTTCATAATCACGGTGAAAATCGAAAATTATAAGTATATTTAGATAGAGGACACTGATACAAACAAAAAATGTCATAGAACATAATATCCTAAAGCGTCAGGTTTCGGAGTTATTCACCGAAATATAAACTTAATCAACATGAAGTAACTATAACATAAATAAATAAATTCGTTGTAACAATTGTTATTTTTATCTTTGAACATCTAACTTAGAAACGTGACGCTTTATGATGTTATGTCAAGTTTTATGTTTGTATAAGTGTTCCCTATCCAAATATATGACATTTATTGTGCACCTCGATTTTGAAAAAAAAAACAAAATGGTGGCTGATTTTATGGCCAAAATCTTCAAACCCCTTTAAAATCCTCTGCCATCCCGTTTTAGGCTTCCTCTTCCATTACTCATTTCTAATATGCATAATTCCACACATCCCTCTTAGGATTCTCATCTCAGTTGCATGCAATTGCCTTTCATCCACCCTTTTGTGGCCCAAGCACAACATTCTGATCCATACAAGACAGCAGATCTTATCTAATCATTTTAAATATCTTTACCTGAACTTAAGGGCATAGGTTTTTACTGTGACCAAATACAATTTCATCCATCCTGTGTTAATCCTCAGCACATACATGGGCGTACCCAGGGTTGAGGGCAGCTGCCCCCCCAGTACACGTACAGTACTTCGGCATACATATCCAAGGGGGGGGGCCCTTGGATATGTATGCCGAAGTACTGTTGTCGATAAAAGTTAAGTTACAGTCACGTTAAGACTTCCTACAATAAAATTAAGATATATATTATGCATTACTTTTAGAAAAAACCACGCTGCGCCGTTTTTCATGTTGTACCTATTATGCATAACCGACGAAAACATACAGACGAACATAGAATGTCCTTCTTTTTTGAAGTCGGTTAAAAATACGTGAACGCAGCAGCAATATCAAACTATGTAAAACATGTAGGGGGGGAAATTTCTGATTTGCCCCCCCATGGGCCAAAAGTTGGGTACGCCCATCATGACTACATACCTTCCAAATACTTTCTGATGCAATACTCCATGCCCCTCTCCCGCAACACTGCGTGGTACTGCACGGGGCCCTGTATGAGCACTGAGCCCAGCACATACAACACATCCTGTCTTCTATCACGTCTGGCGACCAACTCTATGCGTTCTATAGCACGTAGGTCTTCTTGGACTATACGGAGTGATGCGAAGTTTGAGTACGGTTGGAGGTGCATCAGGCTGTAGACTAGGAAGAGGCCGGCTACGGATTCCTGGGGGTGAAAAGGTAATTTTAGAACTCTGCTTTTGATAGTTCTCAGGCTGCGTACTTAACCAAAAGCGATCGTGGATCGTAACGCGAACGATGCGTTCATATGACATTTTTGTTCGGCGAATCGGAACGCGTGGTCACCCGGAGCCGACAGAGGGTGCCTTTCGGCTTTCTAAACAAAAAATGACGTCAAGTGAACGCGGCGATCGCATATTTGCGCGACCTGCCATTTGGTTAGGACGCGGCCTCGCGGGGTTATGGAAAGGCTTTTTATTGGCTGTTTTTATATCAGTTGAATAATCATACAGCAACAATGAAATAATATTGCAGGCTTACTGAACCAACTTGATCAGTTTTACAAACTTTGAATTAACTTTGCGTGCAGTCGTGCACAGAGAGACTGACCTCTCCAGTTTGTTTTGGTCTTTCTTCTTGGAAACACCAAAAATCTAGTTTTGCACATCAAAAATAAGCTATGTTTTAAGCTTATTTTTGATGTGCAAAATTGTTTTTTGAACCAATTTATAGAAATCATCATCATCATCATCATATCAGCCGAAAGACGTCCACTGCTGGACATAGGCCTCCCCCAAGCACCGCGGCACCGCCACTTTGACCGATTCTGTGCTTCCCGCATCCAGCGGATTCCTGCGGCCTTTACAAGGTCATCGGTCCATCTTGTGGGAGGCCTTCCAACGCTACGTCTTGCGGTACGCGGTCGCCACTCCAGAACCTTTCGGCCCCATCGGCCATCTGTTCTGCGGGCAATGTGTCCTGCCCATTGCCACTTAAGTTTGGCAATTCTTCGGGCTATGTCGGTTACCTTGGTTCTCCTGCGGATCTCTTCATTTCTGATTCGATCACGTAGGGAAACTCCAAGTATAGCTCTCTCCATTGCTCTTTGGGTGACTTTTAGCCTTCTGATAAGGCCCATTGTGAGCGACCACGTTTCAGTGCCATAAGTCATCACTGGCAACACGCACTGGTCAAAGACTTTCGTCTTGAGACACTGTGGTATGTGGGATTTATAGAAATATATTATATTAATCATTTATAACAGAACTGCCCTGGGACAGTGAGGCGAGGTCGCGGCAGACCACGTAGGAGATGGCGGTACGAGCTGGACAGGACAAAACTGGAAGGAGGACGCACGGATTCGCGAAAGATGGAAGGAGTGGAGGGAGGTCTTTGCCCAGGAGTGGGACAGTGCAGTAAAAAAAATATAATTGATAATATTCTAAATTCATTTTGTCAGATCAAACATTACTTCCTTTGAAAAATATAAAAGTAAACAACACAGTAATAAAATTTGTTGTCCTAATAATAAAACAACTCTTTTAAATAACAGTATAATATGCATGGCTCCCCATGTATACAATCACCTACCTAAATATTTAATGGAGGCACCATCGCCTGTTATTTAACAAAAAAAACTAAAAAGTTTTTTGATAAATAAAGCATATTACAGTGTATCTGAATATTTGCAGGATAAATTATAGTATTTATTGTTTGAAACTAGTTTGACTGATCTCATTCTTAATTTTATTCTGTTTAGTTTTTATTTATTCTGTGTTTTATTTTTACGTACCTTGTATGCCGAAAGGTAAAATATGGTGATACTAAGACTGTGATATACAATTATTACATGAATGTAAAACATCTGCACATTGTCGTTTACCCATATTTGCAAATAAATAATTTTGAATTTTTAAATAAGTTTAGGTAAACCTGGGTTGAAATGCCAAACTGCAGATAACTAAATGTTACAAAGCTACCAAAAATCTTACTTATTTGAAACTTGGTGCAGCCTAATTCAAACTTAATGCGGCTCGGAACATGAGGAGAGTCGCTGCGCAGTAACAAATTCATGTTTCAGCAGGGGTGGGTTGGGTGGGGTACTGTGCAGCGAGTAGTACACTACAGAGCCATCATAAATTTTAACGCATAATATAAGTTGATGCAACAGCTCACCTCAAAATTACTAGTATCAGCCACCATGTAATGCTTGGCTATGTGTAGTACTTCTTCTGATAGTTCTGCTAATTCTGCACCTGAAGACCTGCCCCTACAAGCACAATAGTTTCATTTTAAAAGGTGAACAGTTTACATGCATGGTAGGAGTTTCAATGTATGGAGGTTGTAAGTTGCTGATTTCCAGTGTTATTTAAATGAGTGTAAAGTTTGGTGAAGCTGCTTTTTGAATTTCAAGAATGTATACTAAAAAAAAAGTCTGTCATGCCAGCTCCAACACGGAGAAGGAGAATTTGGTAAACAAACTGCTTAGTACGACCCTTTGACCTTATTTATGATTGACTTCTCAAAAGGTCTTTGTTTTTGCAGCATCCAAATAATTTTCATAGTTGTTGCTTTGAAGTCTTCTCTCAAGATATTGAAATGAACAAACTTACTGGAATATACAAGACAACTGCATGTCCTTCCATATATCAGAGAATATCTCAAAAGTGAGGGTTCCTGCTTGTTGGCAGCGGTGCATGAGCTCATCGCAGTCATCTGCGAAGCCATCCGCTATGTACACTTCACCTTGTATGAACGCCATGCTAGAATTTAACACAAGTATGTGAAGTATTTTCTTTTAAAATTAATTTTCACCAAGGAAACTTAAAAAAAAAAGACTTAAAATGAATATATTACTTTGTTTAAATGACGTTTTTTAATCTAAGGTATATCCATAGATGTACGGCTCTCTTGGAACTGATCACAGACTAAGTAGTACTGAACTGATAGATTTCAGATATAATTTGTGAAATACCGATGAGAAGTGAGGACTACCAGAGTTGGTAAAGTTTTTAATGTTGACAAACAGTGTTCTCTTCTCTAAAACACTATCATTTCTTGTGATTAGATGACGTACTGTGCAGTGTAATAACGACTTGCCACTCGCTTTGTTGAATCTAACATGAAATTAAATAATGTTTAATTAATTTCGAACAACAAAATAATCCTGATTCACAACACACACAATTTTTTGACAGAAATCTAGAAAAGTTCAAGATTTTGAAAATCAACACGATCATACGAAAGAGATAGAATTATCGATTTACGTGAGAGTAAGAGAGTAAAAATAGTTTCATTGATTTCTGAACGCGCCAAACAATGTCATTAACCGACTAGAGATAGACTAATTCACGCAGAAATCGACTATTTGTGACGTTAGTCGATAAATTAATTTAGGGTTATTGCATCAAATGCATCAAGATTTCCAGAGATTTGACAAACAAACAAACAATTTTACCTCTTTATTCGTTTAGATCAAGATACAGCAGGAATACAGGACACCGATGATGAGAACGAAGCTGAACGAACTGTTTGTCAACCACAATAAAATACCATATTGGCTTGCCCCATTACATTAGAGAACTACTATTGTATGTAGCCATTGTAGGATTCCAGAGGTCTGCCATGTAAGTTCGTTTCTTTTGCCTAATGGCCCGCTCACCTCACACGTACTACAACACGTGGACGGGCGCTAATTTGTATGAAAATGCCTCTGTTCATTTTCTATGTGAATAAACTGAGGGCCTAGTGTGAGTTTCATTTAACTACATATTTCGATTTTACGCATCGGCCAATCGGAACGCCGAACGCGGTTGATGCGTAAGATCGAGATGGTTAAATGAAACTCACACTAGGCCCACAGTTTATTCACATGGACCAGATTTGACCGGCAAAATCAACCTCATTAAGGCTACGTCGTCGCAGCGAACACTAGCGGTCGCCCACATCGCAAATAACGATCTGTTTGTCTACAAACACTAGCCACAACGTACGTAACCACATCGCAACTGCAAGAACTTGCAGCGACACTATTCACACGTATAACTTAACCACTGTTTGCCCAACATTTTGTCGTTGCTATATTGTGTGGTTGTGGTATGGTGTGATAGGGCTTTTAGTGTCAGGCACAGGGCGCAACATGAGGCTAGATAAGCAGACATTCATGATGCTACATCCTTACATTACATTTACACGTATGGCACTAACCACCGGCACAGTTGCCGTACGTTGTGCGGCAACCTTACGGCGATATGCATGAAATCCACCACCCCAACTTTCATAGGTTTTGATTATTCTGCAAAAAGTGTTCCTCTATTATCACTGCCTTAGGGTCGCGCCACACCTGCTGAACGTTCGGCGCGGAAGGTTCCGTCGCGTCATATGACGCTTGCATTTCTATGGACGTAACGTTCGGCTGATGTGTCAGAGATAGGTAACTTGAATAGGAGCGTATTCAACCGAACCTTCCGCCGCGGAACGTTCAGCATGTGTGGCGCGACTCTTAATATTTTTTATGGTATGGGGAACAATACCAATCTTGCTATAATTTAGACTATTTGGAATACCAGCCTGCTACAAGGTCAAATAGGATGCAGTCACCAAAAATAAAATACCCTGCGCCGTAATTAAGATTGTTTATTTATCTACACATTGACAAATAACCCAACAAATACACCATTAACGCAGGCAATAAAACACGTGTTTTTAAGTATGCTTACAATTATTTAATGATTTGTCGATTTTGGTAATATGTTCAAACTAACGCATCTTCGATTGTTATTATTTATACACATGGTAACACTGACCACAGAGGAAGTGCGATGCGCATGATTGCGTGTTACACCACTACTATAGAAACTAAAATATTTAAGACGCGTTTAAACAGTCTGCTTCTCGATCAGCTTGTACCAGTGACCGCACTCGCAGCGGCGGGGGTGGTCCTGAAGTGCATAAAAAATAAAATTTTAATAAAAAAATCACATAAACTGGCAACATAAAGTTTTAACAATGGGGACTTTTGGTACTATCATTTTCAAATAAAACAATGCTCTGAATTGAACAAGGAAACAAGAAAATTGTTTCCCCGTTCAATTCAGACCATTGTTCCAAACATCACTCTCCTATTTCTTTGAATCTGTAGAATATTTCATCTCAACCGATCAGCCTTTAACTTTGTTATGCCAACAAAGAAAAGATGAAAAAAAAAAAAGAATGACTCAATCATTTTTAAGAGGGTTTACGCCGTACGGCATTTCATACAAACTTACAACTCTTACAAGCCCTTATTTTTCGAAATGACTGAACCGATTTAAATGAAACTTCATACGCATATGCACGATATAAAGGTCTAAAAACTTAGTTAAGAACATTTTCGAAATGTCTTATTTAAAAACAGATAACTGGAAATTTCTGTTTCTATGGAAAATTTAAAATCGGTCTAAATTGGCTGTAACACTTAATCTTCCTAGCCTTTTTCCCAACTATCTTGGGGTCTGCTTCCAGTCTAACCGGATGTAGCTGAATACCAGTATTTTACATGGAGCGACTGCCTATCTGACCTCCACAACCCAGTAACTGGGTAATACGATACTCCTTGGTAAGACTGGTGTCAGACTTTCGGGCTTCTGACGACTCGTAACGACTGTCAAAGATCCACAAATGACACCCGGGACCAACGGCTTAACGTGCTTTCCGAGGCACGGCTGTAAAACTATTTTTCGAAAATGTTCTTAACTAAGTTTTTAGACCTTTGTATCCTGCATATGCGTATGAAGTTTCATTAAAATCGGTTCAGTCATTTCGAAAAATAAGGACTTGCAAGTTTGTATGAAATGCTGGACGACGTAAACCCTCTTAACGATCATCATCATTCTAAAATTGATTTGGGGTCGACCCAAAATGTCTTTTTCCTCCATACTTCTCTATTAGTCGTCATCTCGTTAGTCACCCCCCTTTTTAGTTACAGCATCTTTCACATAGGCACAGTATTATATCTCGGCAGTGACCTTGAAATAATTACTTTAGATTATTAGATAGAATTATGGTAGATGAACCTTCGGCTTCCGAGCGTACCGCGCACTCGATACTGTTGCGTACTGCTATACACTGAGATTTCGAAGCGTGTCGTTTCGGTCGTTTGAAGATATAATACTGTTACTTATTTATACTGTGACATAGTCCATTGATACATCCACATTCATACTCAAAATTTTCCCCGCGTCATTTTCCAGTCTTAACTTATATGTAGGAAAGGATCGAATATCCACAAGTCACAACCCATAATTAGTAGTTATTAAGAATGTATATAGGTATCTGCACACAGCGGGCGGGGCGGGGCGGGGCGCGGCGTGGCCTGGCGGCGACGGGACGCTGGCGTGACGGGAGCGGTCACACTGCGGGCGCGATCACGTCCCGTCCCTCCGCGAATTGAGAGAGAAAGAATATAAATAAAGTAAAGAGTTATAAGTTCAAAGTAACTAAGTTAGTTAAAGTAACTTATAATTTATTAGTTACAAACTATAAGTTAAAGTTTTAAGCTTTAATACAATCTCTCAATTCTGAATGTAACCGTCACGCCCCGCCCCGCCGCTTCTGACTTGTATATACGCCCGGCGGGGCGGCGGCGTGGCGGTTACCGTCGCGCCGGGCGGGACGGGTCTGTGTGGAGTCGTCCGTAGTATCTAGTACATTACAACTGCTCAGCGTCACGTCACCGTCCCGTCCCGCCCCGCCCCGCCCGCTGTGTGCAGAGACCTTAAAATAGTTACATTACCTTGTGTAACCAAAGCCAGGTGACGGCTGTGGCATGCTCTTCACCTGAAAACAATAAGTCGTTAATTATAAACATTGTTACAACAGTATTGTTCAATGAGAAGAATGATGGAGGTGGCTTGTAAAGTTCAAAATATTTAATAAGCCTTTTTGGTTGACTGTACCAGACCCTAGACACTCCCTTCTAATAAACTCATATAAAATTAAATGAGTTTGTTTGTGTGGGTAACCATTGTCTGGACTGAGGCTAAGCCAATCATGGCAAGGCCAGGCCTATTTTGCAGGGGGTGTGAGTGTCGCTACTCTATGTAGTAGTAATTCTTTGGCTGTTCTATCAAATTATTACAACTGCAGTCGATTTTATTATATTGTTTCTATGGAGATGAACAAAACATGTGATTATATAACTAATGTAACTATACAAAATATTGTACAACATTTTGAAAGAGTAATGGTGGGGTTTCTTGCCCATTCTTCTCCATACTGGAAGGGTCAACTAGAATCAATTTATGTTTTTTATAAATTTTGATGTTCAATAGTGCCTTACAAGGGCCTATTTGAAATAAATGATTTGACTTTGTAATAGATCACATGAGTTATCCAATATGGCACTTTGCCATAACACTATTGATTGTGCAATAAGATTTAAATTCCTCTATAAGGATTATTTTAAGCTGTAACTAAGTCCAATATAAAATAGCCCTTTGAGCTCAGAAGTGGTTATGGAATTTTGTAAATTCGGCATGCATGACATTATGCTGTTTCTCGCATGTATTTTGACTATTGAATTACCAGTCTGTAACTGTTCCACTACAGGGCAAAGGGCTCTTCTCATACAGAGAAGGCACGAGCATTGATCACCACGCTTGCTCAAGAGGATTGTCGATTTTAGACTTACATTAACTATAAGTCCAGGTTTCCTTTATTTTAGTTACTTGCTAAGCTAGCCTTATCTATGGACACGGACATTGAATTAAATCTTGAAAATGTTGATGGCTGCGAGTTTTTTTAATGCATTTCAATACATCTTAACAGTAGCTTTAGTTTAACCAACCCGCACTGGGCCCGCGTGGTAGATTACGGCCCACTCCCTCTCACAGAGAGGAAGCCTGTCTCGGCAGTGGGAACATTAATAGGCTGATGATGATGATTAGTTTAATAAGCACCACACCATACAACTATATAAACCTTAGTAGCCTCAATACTGTATTCTTTACATGAATGTCAAGTGCGCTAACAGGAAAATCATTTATTTGTTTTATTATCAGTAAAGCACTTGTGTTTAACACCAAGTTTTATATTTAAGTAGATGTAGTTAGGTGTGGCGTTTTCAAAATACTAGTAACTAAAACAGAATACCCTAGGGGTATAAAAATTAACAGCAATAGTAGAATGTTGCTGTTTTGTCTTAAAAGTTTTGTTATTATTGAATTTTCCTTGTTCCTGTCTTGTATTAAAAACTGAAAAATTTGTATGATTTGTAAAAACATGTTATAATTTAAATTACAGCAACAATATAATTTAAGATAGAGGAGTGGAAACGAGAAAAGGAGGCCGTTGCTCTGTAATGGGGCAACACAGAGGCTAAGCTAAAAATGAATAAAATAATGTAAAATACACATGGCTGGATTTTACATTCTGTTTACCAATTGTGTAAATCCCTACCTAAAAGTATTTACGATCTAAGTGATACTCACATATGCACCCGACGATGCGGGCGTCGAAGCAAGAGGGTACTAGGGTGGGGCTGTCACGGGTACCCGCGTTCTTCTTCAACACTTTCATGTTGAAGGGGTCATCGTTGCCGGCCTGCATGGCCATTAACTCCTTCCTCTCCATGCCGGTAGCATGCTCCAGGGGATCGGCCATCACTGCACAAAATAATGATGATGTTAAAAGGTGTTTTTGTGCTTTGTTATTGTAGGTACAATCAGGACAAAGTACTTCCGTAACCCAGGTGATCTTCTCTCCATGAGATTGTCAGTAACACCATGGTTTTTCTGGCCTTCCTTGAGGAGCTGGATCAAGCAAGACTGATTTTCTCTACTCTATGAAAACTACACACTTGGACGTATAGACAACAGCTCGTTATACTTTACAATAAAAGGTGCTTTTGGGGCTATACCACTAGGCAAAATGATATAATATGCAACAATGCTCTTTAGTGGCATAATTTATCATTTTGTTTTTGTAAAACTGTGGCAAAATAATAAGAAATATTTGAGTAGATGAAAACAAAATGCTATTGAAAATGCTTCTTTTGTAACTAGTAGATTTTTGAATTTCGTAGAATAGTTTTGGAGAATTATGATTTTTTTCATTCTATCAAATGGTTAATTTAAAAATATATTGAAGAATAAACTATTCATGTGATGTGTCTCAACAAGGAAGTTAGAATCTACAAACTTGTTTCAACTCAACATTCATACAGGAAAATTTAAATAAAAAACTAAGTAATAAACATACATGACTCAAAAAGAATACAATTTACGAAAGATATTGATGACTCCATCACTAATGGGATGTTCATTGAAGAACTAGGATGTTCATGGTCAAACTTTTGTCTACTATTGATTTTTCTCAGCTGTCAGTAAAAGTGAATGACCTTGTGACTTCATAAATTTTGTTGAAACGTAAATAAATCATTACAGAATTATCGAACGATTGAATCAACTACAGCGTAGCTACGGCTCACATAATCAGAGATTATGATAAGAAAGATAACCTAAAAATCAATTTATTCTGATGTACTGGCAGTAGGAAAATCAATAAATGTATTGTGTCCTCAAAATAAGTGAACAGACTTTGAGATTCAACAGTAATGAGCAACTTTTTAATTCATTAAAGATGAACAATAACAAAAATAATCAATAAAACGTGCATGACATAGAAAATGACGTCTTTAGTTTTAACTTTACTACAAAGTTTTGAAAGTAAAATTGCTACTATTTGTAAAAATATGGGACTTATATCGTTCATTCGGGGATAAACATAAATTTATTCTAATCAGTTATATTTTTACGGGAAATTTGACATTACGTAACTTTAGTGACAGGGGTGGCGATACTCATGAAAAACCTGTACTGAAAATATCACGATTTCTTACTTTTGTCGGCATATCCCCGTCGGGCAGTGGATAAAAGAACACTTTTAAATGCATTTCCTCTAACAATTTGCCTGCATAAGGATGCCATTGTGCTAAATTTTTCACTAGTCCGCTTTTCACGAATGCAAGTGAAACAACTTTTTTCTGACGAACTAGAGAGAGAAAGGAGTAACCGTACTTTTCCAGCACTAGCGACAACCAAACGTTAAACCGGTACAATAATGAATCGAATTCAAAGTATATCGATTCTTTCAACAAGGCATAATTTGAATATTGTTATTACAATAAATAACCGTTTTATAATGTATTTCAATAAACTATCAATCGGTAAGTAGTTCTTGAAGTTTATTCGATAATGGAAGATGTTTTTATATTAAGTTTAGAACGCCATCTATGCGTGAAAATGGAAATTAAAATAGACTACGTTTTTAAATGGAAATTCTACGTGGTTTATAGAATGAGGTTTCGTGAAGTCTATATTCTAAAAAAGGTGTTAGTAATGCTGGGGCTACATTGTCGCGTTATCGCAACTTTACTTCGCAACTTTACTTCGCGTGCTCTCTGTTGCTCAGCGAGACGTCGAGCGGTGTGACAATGTAGCCCCAGCATTAGGATAGAGGGTCAGCTGGGTCTTCTGAACTCACGAACTTTTTGCACACAATATAACTCGATGATGTTCAGGGCCAGCCCGGCTATGTTTTTATGTCAATTTGCACTACTAACAAAATGGTTTGGATTCATCTGAACCCGCCACGACTCTGACGAAACTGGGGAAGAAAACAACAGTGCTGTCCAGGTCCAGGTAACAACTAACTGGGTTACTGGGTCGGACAAAATACAAGTCATCGACTCGAGAAGAAGCCGTAGTTACGAAATTTATGTACTGGCAGTTTTGAAAGAAATATATAAATGCTTTTCGGAATGCTTAAAATGTAAAATAATATGAACTCGATAAATATGTGACAAATATTTTATTATTTGCATTTCGCAGTGTTAAGTACATGTTTTATTACTAAAGTTATTACAATATCCACTGAATTCGTTGGGATATATAGCAAAGGCAATGTCCACTGAATTCGTTGGGATATATTTTAATAGCTGGTTATACGGATCGGTGTCACTTTTCATGTGTGTTTATGAATTAATGATGTGTCCAGCCTAGCACGAGCTTCGAGCATCAGTAATACAGATAAACAAAAGTTTGACTGACTACCTTTTTTTGCACCTTGTTATTATGAACCGGTGAGGCGGTTAAGTAGGTACTCTTATTTGTATTAAAAAAGTGAAAATGTAATGCAAATCGTGAGGGAAAAATAATTAATGCGCTGCGGTGAAAAAAATAACATGAAAAATAATCATCGACATTTTTCATCTTCATCAAAAAGCAGTAGCTACAATTTCACTTTCATTTGAATCACTGTCGTACGAAAACTGCTCAGAAAATTGTTTAAAATACTTTTCGTATCACGCCATTTAAAAATGTACCTTCTTCTGTAGTATTGAAGAGCTGAAACAAGTGATAGCATTATTAGATTCGATTAAATAAAAGAAATAACACCTAACATAACATCACGCTGCCATTAGTCTACCCACATTTCACCAGTTATATTTAAGTTCAATTCAATGAAATTGGGGACGACCCTAATGCCATCAATCTGGCATAAAACCAGGCTCCGGGCTGCTACTGAGAAATTCCTGATGGAAAAACCCAGTAACACTTAAGCCGGACCCGGGAATCGAACCCGGGACCTCATGCTCGGCAATAGCGCTTACGAAGTTACGACCACTAGACCAACGAGGCTGTTAAAAGAAATAAATGATTAACAAAGCAGTACTTACCAGTAACATAAAACGGACTTTTCTATATATTTTAACAATCTTATTAGCGCATAGTACCAGTAAAGATACTATTTTTGGACGAAATCAATTTCTCGTTCGACCACTTCTTTGTATGAAACATCCCTTGAAGGAATTTAAACGGACGTCGATTTCACCATCCTCAAGCTGAAATACATCAAAAAGAAACATTACATTATTTTATTACATGCTCATTTCAGCAAACGTAAGATACGACGACTTCAGGCTAGCTGGAGATCTTCGAAGGGTAGCTGGTAGCAGCTGGATGAGAGGGTGCAATCGGAGAGGCCTATGTCAAGCAGTGCCATAGGCAGATGATGACGATTATGACATTCCCATTTGCTATTTTAATAGGTTTTCGGATAATTTACAAGACTTTGTTCTTGAATAATAATAATAATAAGTTACCGCATCAGTCTGGTAAAGTTCTCGATAGCAGGAAGGTGAAACGCATTCCCTCACGCAGCGTGTTTTGAGCAACCCCGTAATATGACTGCAAGCTCCACTTTGTTCACATGCAGTTTCAAATTCTCTGAATGTCATCTCCTGAAAATTTAGGCTTTACAATTTGAGTATTTTTTATTTGTATACACTCTGCAGAAGAATTATATTGGTTCTCCGTCTAAAGTCACTGTAGTAAATTAACTAACGATAATTAAGTTAGCTCTTTATTTAATGGGTTTGTATATATAATAAGGAAAGTAAATAAAAATATTATGTAAAAATAAATATATATACCTACGGATATAATTTTGAATAACTCACGAGTTCAACCTACGTTTTTTGGTGAATCTTTATATTGATATTCCTTGAAAGTGAAAGTCACCGGAGTTTTCTCAGCAAACGTTTCCCGTATTCCATATGTCCCTAAAATGACATAAAATCCTAAAAAAATGTTTAATGTCGACATTTTGATAACAAGTAACCGAACCAACTTAATTTGTATACCGGATAAAATCAATAAAATGTTGTGGTGGTTGCATGTTGTAAAATTTAGCTGATTATAATATATAGCAATTAATTTCCGCTATCTTACATATCACCAAGACTTAATAGTTATTGGCCATTAAATATTATCATTATTATTTAAAGTATTACTTTTCCGATTCATTTATCATAGAAACAATAAAATTGCTGAAAGAAAACCGTAATTCAACAAAATATAACAACACTAATAAAATCGATTGGAGCATATTATGGTCTGCCTTTTTCAATTATCTGTGGTCTTGTCATGTTTCCAAAATAGGGATGTTACACACTTTTTTTGTCTAATATTGTGAATCGACTAAACCTGAATTGAATTTCTTTTATACTATCTATGAAATAATACTTTATAAATCTCTTATAAAATTAAAATACAGGTATCACACTATAATCAATTTATACTTTCATTTGTGGTTAAATAAAAACAGTAATCGTCTAATGAAATTAGTAACATCTTCGCACGCTAATACGCACTACACTACTTATGTCAAACGAAACGAAACGATTGCGACTGGATGGTGTATTGCTGAATGGATTTTGTTGATTTTCTGATAATTCCTATTTGATTTTCATTATATCACAACTTTCGGAACTATCTCCCGTGTCAAATCTCGGTGACTTGTGTGTGCGTTATTTGTTTAGTGTTTCGTTGTGCCAAAAGAGGAAGTTACTTACTGATGATTGACTAAGCAGACATCACAATAACAACAAGATTAGGTGAGTGAAATTCATTTATTATTGCTATTTATTGCATATTTGCTTGTGTACAGGCGTTCAGTATCTGAATTAATTTGCTAGACCGTAAATATACCAGCGTTGCGTCACTAAAACATGTGAGCATGAAACAATGGAGGGATGTTGTACTTTCTCGTTTATCATTTTGCTAGAGACACATATTCTAGGTTTTTTTTTTTGTTTAAATGTATAAGCCAAGGCAAGGCTCAAAATACCAATTGTACAGCCTTTGCATATTTGCATAAAAACTTTCATGGTAATCCCTTATCATTTTTATGGCATAAAATTAATAGGGATTGTCTGAAGTAAAAGGCGAACAATGAAAGCTGTTACTCCAGCGTATTGTTACGTGCTAACTCAAGTGTAACCTAAAATTAACATGAATCATGCTCATTTGAAATAAAATGTTAAATTATGATAATTGGTTATTATCAAGCTATTGTCCGTAACGTCCGTAACGTCCGTAAGAGGACCCACTGACCGAAAATAGAAACTCTTTATTATGTTCACCATAGGAATTACAGATAAAAGTGTAGAAAATTTACAAAGGGTGGTCTTATTGCTAATCTAAGCAATTTTCTAAAGACAACCTTTTGATGTATTAACATGGAATGTTTGTTTATCAATTTCAACTTAATTGCCAATAGTTAAAAACCAAAATAACATCACACCTGTATCTTCATAGGAGTAGGCAGATTACAGCCGCATAAAATCATTTACACCATTCCCTTATAATTTTTTGAATAAAGTTATTATTATTTATTATAATGTCCCATGTAATGGGGACTAGTATTATAATAAAGTTTTTGTGAAACAATAATCTTAATTTAAATATATGTAGACTCCCAATAAGTACCTAGTTTTTTAATGAGAAAAGCAGAATTGTTAAAACTGTTATCATTTTTGCTAGTGCAATATTTTGTACCGACAAAAAAATAATTACCAAATACTTAAGTCTGCTTGACTGTCCAAGTGGACATCTGATGGGAATAACAATTAAAATTCTATTGTGTCTCTTTAGTGACAGCTGAAGGTCTAAGTAAGTATTTCAAAAGTTAGTTTGATGTTTCCCTTTTGTCTTAGATGTAGTTGTTATGTCAATCAATCCTTCAATCCACTTAGCCTATCGTAGTCCATTGCTGGACATAGAATTCTCCCAGGCTTCACCACAACACCCTGTCTTCCGCCTTCTGCATCCACTCTGTCCCAGCCACCTCTGTACAAATTATTCCATTCTAGAGAATGCTGTGTCACTCGCTCCATATTTAAATTCATTTAATTTACTTCCCATAGACAGAATATATTCGAAACAAAATAGTTTCTAGTTCTATTGGTGTTGCCTGTAAAGAAAATAGTATCTATTGTCTATTGGTGTTTATGTGCATTTAAAACACAATTTACACAGTATTTTGGTATTCAATGTTTGTACTTGATAAGCTTTTCAGCCTTAACATAACATCATGGCTGTATTCCCCAAAGGGTTAGGCAGAGGTGTACCTATAGTGCACCCATATTTCGCCAGTTATGTTGAAGTCCCATGCAATATGGGTTGGGCCTATTGTCATCAACAGGGCACAAAATTTCCAGCCTTTTCCATTTGTATTTTACCATGCAACTAGAAATGAATGTTGGTCCAAATTAGAGTTGTTTTATTATGGACATTTATAACCGTAAAAATGATGGTCATAAGACCACTCTCATCGCTTTGATACATAACTATGGATACTAACATGTTACATGACCTATTGTAAAATTACAAAAAAACATGAATCTGGTTTTGGTTTTACTCTATCAACCTTGTCTTTGTCTTTTTGTGTATCTGTGGAGAATGTTGTTAGTTGCACGTTTGTAGAACTAAGTATGTTCTTTTTTTTTTAATATATAATGTGAAATTGTTAGTTTTTACGAATAAATAAAAACTTTTGAAAAAATGCGGGGCCGTTTTTGAAGACTGCCGATGGAAGTGAGATTTAAGTAACGCCATCTAACGAAAATGTCAGGAATTTATGTGGCTTGCTGTCAGTACAAGAACGAAAGCAGAACAATTCCAAAAAATAGAACAGAGTGCACTGTCAACAAATTCTACTCTCCCTCCGTCTTACGAATTTTCGAACAGGTCACGTGTCCTGACGCCTGACGCGAGTTTAAATTTTTTTACCCATCCCAAAAAGTGCTTAACGCGCCTAAACAAGTTTTCACTTCAAAATTCACATGCTTTAGCACACCTTCTAATTATGTTACCATGTTGGTTAAAAATGAGTATGATCAGCATGTTGTGTTATGTCTATGATGCAATTTAATGATATCATAGTTATTTAGAAGGCTCTTAACCCTTGTGCCAATTGACATGTTGAGTTTAATTTTAGAACAGTTAATGGTGTATAGATTTTAAATATGAATAGTGATGACTGATGGATGAACATGATTTAGCAAGCCAAAGCATCTAGCTGAAAATGATGCAACTGCCCTATAAAACAATAAGATATTTGACAGGTATTTCTTATATTATTTTGTATTCTCGTAATTCACTAAAAAGACAAGCAAACAAAACAAAAATAAAAAAAATTACGAAGTTTTAAGCATTTTATTTAAAGTCTATGCCAGCCAGACAGAAACAGCACAACTGTGATGAGAAGTGAGAACCCAGAATCGAAATAGATGTACCTCGTCGACTTACCCTGACGCGGGCAATTTTTTCCCGCTGTAATTTATGTCGCGTATTGGATTTTCAAAGCACTGCTCAGCGCGGAGAGTCGAAATCCAACAGTGTATTTGCATGACGCGCTGGGATGAGCTCTGTTGGATTCTCAATGCTCGGCTCAACACCGAGAGTTGAAAATGCAGTGTGCGATAAAAAACGCTTGAACAAAACGCCCGTGGGCTTAGCCTAAAATCAGGGTTGAAAATCAATCTGCGAAATATTATTAATTACGCGCGCCCTTCATTTATCTGTTATCCAATTTACGGATCAGATAGGTACTTCGTACACTTACGTACATTAAACCATGAAAAAAAAATGCAAATTTTCACTATCAAGCAGGCAATCTAAATTACATTTTTGCTCGGTAATCATAATCAAGTTAAGTGTATGCAATTTTATTATCGAAGTGTAATATGTAATATAGAGTGCCGCGAGTATTCTTGTGGCACTCTAGTGTCACTGCCTCGGCCCGGCTAGGGTGCCGTGAGCGTTGCATTGTCACTGTCACTTGTTATTTAGGTTAGGTTAGAACTGTGACCACACAACGCACGAGCCGAGCGAGCGTAGCGAGCGGTGCCGCGGTAGCGGCCGGCGAAGTGCCAGGGTCCGTTTAGGCACAAAAGAATGTAATGTTTTGGGAATGTGGTGTTTTACAGCGATCTAACCTCGACAATCAAACAAAATACCAAGTGACGTGACTTAGTCACAGTGACAATGACAATCCAATGCTTGCGGCACTTTGGCCGGGCCGAGGCGGTGTTACTAGGGTGCCTGTAGTGGCACTTTATCCGATAGGGATAGAGTGCCACTGGTGGTACTCTATACACTGCCTTTTATTATTAACACTAGCTTCTGCTTGCGACTTCGTATGCGTGAAATTTCTTGTTTTAAGACGCAGATACATGCCAGTGACCTTGATTGGTTAGCTTGCGTGTTCTGTACTGAGCTCACGCAACGGGTCGTACGTCCAGCCAATAATAGGACTCGTCCATCAAGGAGCGCTGTCCCAAATTAGACGTATTATAAATTTATAATACATAAAACAAAAGATATTTTAATAAAACACGTACACTAAAAGATCAGTACTTAGTTATATTATTTTTTAAATGGTGAAGGTTTTAAAAAAATACACTTGATAGATTTTGCGTTTCAGTTTTTTATCCGCGTTAGACATAACTTTACAAATTAATTTCACTATGTAACATAAACATATTCTAAAATATTCCTATATTTAAGTTATTAAGAAAATGCTTTTATATAACATAATATATTTTTTCAAAATCATTAACGCTACTCGTTTAGACGTGATCTTCAGTATGAAAGCATTTAAAGTCGGTTATCGTCGCCTTAACTCAAATATGAATGTATTACTTAACTAATCCAAAATGTAGTGTTAAGTAGTGTAGTAGTGCAGTTTAAAACAACAACGCAATCACAGAGACAGACAAAAAAAGCGAATTTCATTTATATTATGTACATTATGTAATGCGGCTCGAGGATGGTTAGATCCATGTCATCACGGCCACTGTATCAATTACCGGTCTGACGTAGATACATTGAGTATCGAGTACCTACATAGAGCTAAAAATTAATAAAAGATAGGATCTCCTCTGATGCTCCGGGTTGTCTTCAAATCCGAACAGCTATCACGCAACACATTTTCGTAAACGATTCCGACTAATCTGTTTCATTTTGACAGTTCAACATGATTCATTGCGAACAACGTAAACAGATTGCTCATCCATTGCTTCATAAGTTCGAAAAAAGAAGATGATGAGCAATCTGTTTCAAAACGATTCAGATTCTGGTTGATCGTGCATTACGTAATTAGGGTATTGGTACCAATGTGACTTTTTCAATTCATATTATGTACTTTTTGGTTCTGACACGAACATGAGCACATTAAAAGCCGTTGGTTCCGGCTGTCAGTCGTGGATCTTTGACAGTTGTTACGAGTAGTTAGAAGCCCGAAAGTCGTCAACCAGTCTTACCAAGGAGTATCGTATTACCCAGTTACTGGGTTGTGGATGTCAGATCGGCAGTAGCTCCATGTAAAATACTGGTATTCAGCTGCTTCGGGTTAGACTTGGAAGTGGAAGCCGACCCCAACATAGTTGGGAAGAGGCTAGGCAGATTATGATTATGTACTTTCTGAGTTTATCTTGAAATGTCAGTAATTGACATCGGTGAAGGAAAACATCGTGAGGAAACCTGGACTTATAGTTAATATACGTCTGGAAATCGCCAACCCATGAACCTGAAGTTTTGTACCGATCTTGGTGTTAAAATCGCCAACCCGTTTTGAGCAAGCGTGGTGATCAATGCTCGTGTTTTCTCTGAATGAGAATAGGCTTTTGGGTAGGGTAAAATCTCGCGCAGATCTCGCTAACCGCATTAATTAGAAGCAGTGGTGTTAGTTCTGGCTGGCTCCCACAATAATTTGAGAGTCGGAAGTCCGCTACCCACAATATCCACAGGCGAAACTTCAAGGAAGACTAAAATAGATCTCTACAGCGCAGCGCTTTGTGCTTAGTTCTGCTAGGCTAGGGTTTCATAAGACTGTGGTGGCCGCTACATAGCGTCCGCAATGTAACGTCGAATGACGTCACTAGAATGTTATTTATGAAAGTACGTTGGTGTGTTTTCCTAGAGATCCTTGTTTGACAACGTAAAGTCCAACCCCGCTGCCGTCATTTTCAAAACGGCCGTCAATGCGGTCGTTATGGCGGCCACCGCTCTTCTAAGAACCCGTTGTTTTACCAAGGAAAGTGGTGTGTTTCCCGTATACCTAATATAGTGTAAATTATCTGAATACTTAGTCTACAATGACTATAATACGTTATACTTATAAGCATACGAGCTGCGTCCCGCGGTTTAACCCGCATAAGTCGCGATCCCGTGGGAATATCGGGATAAAAGATATCCTATGTCCTTTTTCAGGTCATGGACTACCCATGTGCCAAATTTCATCCAAATCCGTGCAGCCGTTTTAGCGTAAGCGTTACAAACAAATAAACAAACTCTCTTAGCATTTAAAATATTATTAAGGATTAGGAGGTCACGCTCTGCTTAGGTAAAACGTCACATATGGCCAAAAATATTACTTTGCAAAATTGAGTAAAAAGCTCATGTTGTTCGTTGTTGTTATGTTTATGAGTCATTGCTTTAGTTATTTGCCTATTAAAGTTCACCCAACTTTGACTTTGCTGAATTGCTACGGTATTCATTAAGCCAGAATTCTGATAACCACTCGGTACATAAAACCTTGTTAGTTTTTGTATCAATTATGTGACCATACACATTAAAATGTTGAGGTTTTTTCCTCCTCCAAGTTTTTATAACTTTGCGTCAGCACTCAACGTTGTACTCGGTGCAAAATGAGTGCAAGCGCACTCATAGAGACTGAATTTCAAGCTAATACACACATTATCTCACAAAGAATAGAGTATATTTTTCCGTGTATAGATATACTTTCATGAATATCGCTGTCAAGGTATTTTGTTAGGTATTCTGTAAGCAATTGGGTTGGTATTCAACTGTGTATTGTTGATTAAATTACGTTCATTGTACTAGCTAGGTTGTTTTGCAACGTTACAGACTTTTTTCTGACATTAATTGGCTTCGGTTGCCTACTGAAATGACGTGTTGAATAGTTGGCAGTTTTAGTTATACCTATAGTTAGAAGTTATTTCAATCAAGCCATAGCTCTGTCCCTGGTCCAGGCCCTGGGCGTCGGGAATCCCAGGCCGATTCCCGACCACCGTAGGCGCGGACGTGCGGACGGTGAGCAATGGGTAGGTCGCCATCCGATAAGGACCAGGCCGGGGTCGACGTAATGTCAGAAAATGACACAACACCACAAAAATGAGAGATGTCAGCACAATTGACGGAGTCCCGGGTCGACGACGCGTTGTGTTCCACGCGCGCCTCAAAGCGGTGTCAACAACTGATGCGGTCCCGGTCCGCTAGGACCGATGCCTAACGAGGTTGCGGGAAAGGCCAAAACGGATACCGTCACGTGGCAACGTACAGTCAACCAACGGAAGGAACACGGGTGGGTTTTAGTCAGTAAGGTCTGACACGCCCTCCCGCTCCGCCCAAAGCGAAGTTGTTGCATAATTTCCCACCAAAAAAAAAAAAAAGACAGTGATGTCAACAGTGACATGAAGTCGGTTTCGTAAACAGGTGTGCACTTTGTGTGGTGTAGTATGATTGTAGTGTCATTGTAAAAGGTTGTCAACGTGTGCGTATGAGCGTGTATGCACAGAGCGGAGGTGTAGTTTTGGCATGCTTTACTGTACTGTTCGCAGCGTGTCTTGGTTTTTTATTTGGTCTGAGATAAATAAACACTTGTTATTTTGTTATCTTTAACAGAGTTTGAAGAAGTTTACAACGGTAAATATTATACATTTTAAAGCAAAAGTATTCGCGCGAAAGTAACTCTGTATATTTGTACCTCTTCAGGTCTAAACCACTGAACTGATCGTGATAAAATTTTACAGATATGTAGCCTGGAACCTGGAGATGGACATAGACTACCTTCCAACCTGTTTATTTGTATAAAAAAATATGAAATACAAAATACTTACACGCAGATGAAGTCGCGGGTAATAGCTGGTCGGTACTAACGTATTGAAACCATGAGATGAATGAATGAAATGCACCGACCTCAGCGTGGTTTATTAACCATGACTCGATAAATCGAATGAACCCCGAGATTTGCACTAGCCCCTGGAGCCTCATGTTTCATGGAGCTACAGAGGCCATTGCATATCAAGGAGTAGACCGAGGGGAGCGGTAATGGTAGGGAAGACGTGCCCTTAGGATATGGAAGGATTTGCGAGCCGTACCGGATATGCATCCTTGAGTAGGCAATGGAATAGTGGAGAGACGGGTGATATTTATCTATGGATGGGCATCTTTTTGTGCTTGCTCTTTGTTATTTCCAATGTCTTCGTCTAAGGTTCTCACTGAAACCATGAGATTGAGCAAAGAATCAATCCAAACAGTCGAACAAATCGGGAGTGACGTAGTGAAATGGCCTGGTTGGCCCATGTCTTGGTCCCTTTGAACCTCTGTATTTGTTATTCTATGGCATTGTATTAGTTTTCTGGGCAGCAGTTTACTTACGAAAATAAAAACCTTCTCTGTGCGAAAGGTAATGTTAATTTTAGTAAATATGACTTGTTTTGAAGTAACGCAAGTACAGCGCGCTATGTAAGCACGGTTTGTAAAACGGTTTCATTTCTGGTGGGTGAGACTTATTACCAAACTAGATGGATTTTTATAGGATTCTTCTAACTGAACAGGCTGCTGTGCTGCTGGGGAGTTTGATGCGCCACTTCTTCATCCCAGCCAAAGCACTAGGACGTGGTAAAGGGCGGGCGTTTTGAGGCACTGTCTTATGTAATTTTGACGTTCAAAGAGTGCTGAGCCTAGTTTAAATAAATGAATTTTGATTTTGTTACTTCCACTCGAAATAATTCACATACCTATTTATTTCTTTGAGAGGAACATATAAATTATAAAATAAGCGACGGTTTTGCCGGAAGCGAGGACTAATTATAAGTTACATAATACAATTGGTAAAATCTTAATGGTAGCCACACACGTTACGATTTGCTTGCGCAAATTTAGGCTTGCGCAAGCAAATCGTTACGTGTGTGGGAAGAAATTTGCGCAAACTTCTAGGCTTGTGTGATTTTAAATTTTCGATTCCAAGCTTGTGCAAATTTGAGTTTGCGCAAATTTGCTTGAGCGTGTGTGGGGCATGTGTTCAAATTTCAGTAGATTTCTTTAACCTACCGAACGGATTTTCATACGGTTTTCACCTATGGACGGAGTGATTCATGAGGAAGTTTTATTGGCTGAAATATGACGATGAAGACGATTGAAGGTGTCGGAAAAAAATCTTGTCGATTGGGAGCTTTACTGGCGTGCGCCGGGTACAATTCCGTAGTTGATCACAGGCGGCAACTGCAGGCGACGTGTCGCCGCGACAGGACTGGTTTCTATGTATTTTTAAGAAGGCGACGTGCCGACGTGTCGACGTGTCGCTAGCATCAGAAGGTACTTCATAGAAATTCATTGAAATCAGTCGTGTCGCGGCGCACATGGTTCGGTTTATTGTACCTACGTATATTTTTTTTTGTAGCGATTTTTGGTGACCACACACGTAACGATTTGCTTGCGCAAACTTAGGCTTGCGCAAGCAAATCGTTACGTGTGTGGGAGGTTTGCGCAAACTTCTAGGCTTGTGTGATTTTCAATTTTCGATTCCAAGCTTGTGCAAATTTGAGTTTGCGGTGTGGGGCATGTGTTCCAATTTCAGTAGTTTTTTGAAGCAAAAACTTCTTTGGCGGCGTTGTGCACTTTTTTTGGGATGGGTAAAAAATTTTAAACTTGCGTCAGGACACGTAACCTGATCGAAAATTCGTAAGACGGAGGGAGAGTAGAATTTGTTAGTAACCTAACAAAAAGTCTTGCATGAATTCAAGATAGTATTTCAATCATTAGACGTTGTGCACAATATCTGAGCAGAAACCTAACAAAAAGTACTAGGCATGCATGAATTCACGATAGTATTCAATCATTATGTTATGCTACTAATAGGATTTGGATGAGGCAGATAGATAGTTTATTACCTGGATTAACATAATATTATAGGATACTGTTTTCACTTCCATCGGCAGTCCCCAAAGACTGCCCCTCATGTTTTTTTTTATCAACAATCGAGCTACTCATTGCTCTCCGTCCGCAAGCCCGCGCCTACGGTGGCCAGAAATCGGCTCGCGATTCCCGACGCCCAGGGCGTCTCCTACGGCGGCGGCTAGGGGCGCGAGGTCGCAACATTTGTCTCTCCCTCGCGCGCTCCGCCTCCTTCAACTATTGCCAAAGCGTCATCAATTGATGCCATTACCGCGTAACACACCTGGACGGTCTCTAAACAGAAATGATATCACAAGCAAATTTGAGCCGTGTGTGGATAATACCGGTCAAGCAAATTTGCGCAAGCAAATCGTAACGTGTGTGGTCAATACCGACGTCAAGCAAATTTGCGCAAGCCAAAGTTTGCGCAAGCAAATCGTAACGTGTGTGGCTACCATAAGATTTAAACATTTTCAAGGCATGAAACTAGAATCTTAATATTTCATTTGCCACAGTGTTTCTAGCCAGTGTTATTAATATGCCCAAATAGAAGGGTCTTCGAACTCAACACGTTACCTAACACGTTAATTACAACAAAGATGAAAGACAGGTCATTAATCTACCTATAATTTTTCCACACACTCCATTAATGTTACATCTTCTAACATCGTAACAGATAGCCATAAATAATTCTGACGTGAACTGTTTAGACTACACAGCTTTGCAGAATGCACGTGCTACTGACGTAGAAGTCATTACTCTTATGACCATAGAGCTCGAAGACGTCTCGGCGGGCGTTGCTAGAGGCGGCACTGTCAACACTAGCGAGTAGTCAGAAGCCCGAAATTCCGTAACTGGGTTGTGGAGGTCAGACAGGCAGTTGCTCAATGTAAAATACTGGTATTCAGCTGCATCCGGTTAGACTGGAAGCCGAGTCCAACATAGTTGGGAAAACACCAGGCAGATGAGATACTCTGTGCGTATAAAAAATTGTTAATGGTGGTGATACACCGTGCTGTTGAAGTGCCTGAAACTTTTGCTGATGTACTAAGTCTGAAGTCGGAAGGCCTGAGGAATGTTAGGATGACTCATAGAGATTGCGTAGACGAAGCGGTGTTTGCGTAAACAGAGTGTAATGCTGATGCACGTGATGCACATTTTGCTGACAGACTGTACGAACTGTCATGCTTCTGAAAACTGACGTACTGTAGTCAGGCTTTCTGCTCTGTGCATTAGATTTAGAAATCGAATTCTTGATAGACGAGGAGAACAATAAACAGTTTATAATTTTTATCACTATTCTCCTCGTTCTCGTTTGTTTGTTGTCAGCTATATGACAGCTACGGCTGTAATATTGCTGTAGTTTAGTTTAGTTCTAACTTTTTGTCTTAATATTTGAAGTTCAGACCTATCGTTAGACTTTTAGACTGCTGACTACCTAACAGTCGGATGAAAGCTGGAATCGCGAGAAATATATCTCAAGCATGCCGGTTTCCTCACGATGTTTTCCTTCACCGTTTTTGAAGCAAGTGATAGTTAGGGTTAAAGGTTGGACACTAAAGGAAAAACCGTCCTAAGGATTTCAATAACACGTTTACTATCCTTTTCTTTATGTAGAGGAAGGTATGTTTTACTAGTATTAAGTGAGACGTACAGTCACTATGAGAAAGTAAGGATTTCATCAAGTGGTGGGCGGGTTCGGATAGAAAAAATAATATTTATGAGTTAGAAAGAGAAAGACTAATAGTGTTGAAGTAGGATTGATTTGTTTTTGCCATAATCTAACAGTGATAATTATACATACAATAATGAATACGCTCATGAATCCGAAAAGTCAGAGGTGCATGGAAAACCGCATTATATGTTTTAAACATGACTACATAGAAATATAGACAAGGATAATGTGACTGCCTCGTTAGTGTAGTGGTTGCAAGCGTACTGCCGAATCCTGAAGTCGATACCCGGGTCGGGCAAAATGTTATTGGATATTTCTATCAGTAGCAGCCCGAAGTCTGGATTTGTGCCCGGTTGATGGCAATCGGCTCGCCCCCTATAACATGGTACTTAAACATAACTGGCGAAATGTGGGTGTACTATACGTACACCTCTGCTTAACCCTTCGGAGGGAGATTTCCTGCGTGATGCTATGTTGTTATGCTGTAACAATGTTTCTGAAGCATGAAATCGACCGGATGGCTTAACAATAACAACCTAGTAGAATCTATACGGCTTCATGAAAACAGGTAGTGTTTATTTACTACATGTTCTATAAAAAGATGGGCATACTGAACAAGTGCACACAAGGCTGTGACGCGGCCTTGAACGGGAGCCCGAAGCGAACGATGATATTAGTTCGAAGCGGCGACTAGGGTTACGGTATGAATAATATGAATATTAATCCTTATTGGAACGGGTTTGAGAATGTGTTGTTGTGCACCGATTCGTTCAAATTATTACTGCTAAAGTTACAGGTGAAAAGATAAAGGCTGATGATCATAGAGTTGTCAATTGCTTGATTTTTATAATTGCAGCAACATCTTTGTAGGTTCCTTGTAAATCAATTTGACGATTTAGTTCAACCAACACTGCTATCTTGATGTCTCCATGGGCAACACAAACACACACAGGACATCCTAACGGAATCATAGCTATTATGTTCTGGTTAAGACCAGGCACTCCAAACACAATTTCCATGCGAGCTCCACCCTCACCCGCACCCCGCCACTCCGATATGTGCTAAACGCTAACGCATCAGTAATAAAGTTGTATATCGCGTGCGCTCTTTGACCATGTACGAGTTCGAAACTAAATGTCGTAAGTCTCAATTCTTATTTCGTTTATAATTAAAGTAATAATCGATCTAGAGAAAAAATATCTTATATTTGGATAGTAAACTATGTTTTCTTACTGTAAATAATTATTTTAGACATAAAAGTCGAGTAATCTTGTTGTGGTTCTTAATAATCTTTAAAAACACATGATTTTCGAATAAAAAATGAATCGACCAAAGATATTCCTATTACGTATCTGTCTTATTTTCGGAAAGATAAAGATCCAATAAATCATATACTAAAATTCCATTTTGATTGTATACGCGACTGTTTCAGAATGTTAATGCAAATAACATACAATTTAGGGAGCCTCCTCTTAAATGGGAAGCCAAATTGAGAAGCTCTATTCAAGATGAGCAGCAACATTTCCTTACTTATTGATGCGATCATGAAACAAGTATCTACTGGACTTTAGCCCACAGAGTATCTGATGGCGAACTTGATGTAAATATTAATTATTCATCGTATAAGTCTCGGTATTGTCTGCTTTTTCGATCTTTGCACCTGCTACGTCAGTTGCACGTGATTCGTCGCTCAGTTATTTATGCAAACGTATTGATCGTGTTGTGTTCTCTTCACCTTGTGTGTGGAATGTAGTTGGACTCTTTATGGCACCTGCAACCCCTGGTATATGTGACCCTGGCCCTCCCTTTATTTCGAAGTTTTATTGTATAATATTTGAAATGCCTTTGACGATAGATCGTTGGCTTTTGCTTAAGGTGAAAGCGTCAGGGTTTCTTACGTTTTTTGCAATTTGTAGGTCATTTTAAAGCTGTATGTTGATTGAAATATAATTCGCGGCCGTATCAAATGTTTATTTATCGAATTATAATCATAAAAGTCAACAATACAACTTTCAAGTTCATGTAATCTTATTGAGTGACTATTTCATGAAATCAGGACGTTTGGGGATTATGCTAACTTGTGATTGATGTGAATGATTATAATTCTGTAAAGCCATATTTGTTACGGTCGCGAATTATATTTTAATCAACATACATCCTTACACTGACCTGCAAATTGCAAAAAACGTAAGAAAATTTGAATTTCGCGGGATACCCTGACGCTTTAGCCTTAACATTATGTCGGCTATCTTTCTAAAATAAGCTTATATTATATTTATTACTGTGTTATTTTATTATACTTAATTGTTATAAATCTGAAGTACCAATTTTTTTTTATACTAGCGGTTACATCCAATTATTAATAGTCAACCTTGCTGAGTATAATATTCATTAATGAATAATAAGTTACAAATTCTTAAGTCATATAGAGTTAACAATTAACGGACTGTAACATATAGGAGCCAGACACGCCATCATTAAATACTCAACACAAAGAAAAATAAATGTATTAGTCTTTTGTGTTCGACTAGGGCTTAGGCCTCACTTCCCTTCTTTCATTTCAACATTAACTTGCCCACATCCATCGATCACTAAGTGATCGATGTCCACATCCAAATTTATTTGAGGTTGACGCAGTATATCTTCAGAGCTTTTTCTTCCAAACTTCCATATTAGTCGTCATTCAAAATTCAAAAGTCATTTATTAAAACTAGGCTGAGAATCAGCACTTTTCGGACGTCAAAATTACATAAGACAGTCTCCCGAAAACGCCCGCCCTTCACCACTTCCTAGTGCTTTAGCTGCGAAGAAGTGGCGCAACAAACTCCCCAGCAGCACAGCTGTCTGTCATTTCAGTAGTCACCCCCTTTTCTAGCCATATCATCTTTCTCACAGTCCATCCATCGTTTCTTTCCCTCCTTCCATTTATTTTTGTCTATTGCTGTCTGTTTGCTAATCTTTGTGATAAGCGTCTAGTTCATCCCGCCATCTTCTCTGAGTTATTATTACCCCTGTTTTATTGGGCACTATAAAGATTATGTAATGGTTATGTTACAGTTGTCATTCTCTCTTTATCTCAACAATCCGTACGAATTATTTATGTAACGCAACATAACATCACGCCAGTTTTCCCTCTAGGGTTGGGCAGAGGTCGCCAGTTATGTTAAAGTCCCATGTAATATAAGGCACCACCGGGGTTGCGGATAAGTCCTAAGGGGAAACCGTGGCCCTGGTCTAGGTAAGGGAAGGAACACGGGTGGGTTTTAGTCAGTAAAAGTCTGACACGCCCTCCCGCTCCGCCCAGAGCGGGAGAAGTCATTGGATGACTTCCCACCCAAAAAAAAAAAAAAAAAATTTAATATAAGGCGAGCCTATTGAAAATTTTGAAATGAAAACTGAACGATTTTTGGTACCGGTAAACTTAGGGATTCGTGTCACCGATGCGCCGTATTGCTTTTCTATAGAATACAGATGGCGCTCATACCAGTTTTTAATTTCCACTTCTATCCCTATGACTGCCTATTTTATTCTGTACTGCCTTAGGCGGCCTTAAACCGCGTCCCGACAGAGGTGAGCTTGGAAGTTTACAAACGTGTAGATGATGGTTTACGACCAAACGTTGAAACAGCTTTGCCGGTCGCCAACCAAGGTCACCTCTGTCGAGGACGCGATTGGCAACCGTGTAGCAAGCGTTTCAATGCCAACAAGGCATTCTCTACTAGTCAACCTTTGGGGTTATAGGGCTAATCCTTTGAGATGGTGTAGGACTGGTTTACCTACAGTCCTACACTCCCAGTCTCCCACTAAACTACCATCCACTTTCTTAGTATATTAATCTATTAAAATATGTATAAGTACCATAGATGTTCCAGAAACAATACAAGCGTCTACAATTCCTTCGCTATCGCCATAACATTAACATTTTATGACTTCTGTACTTGATAATGTAATCACAATAAGAATCCGTGTAATTACTGGGTTTTCCATTTACTTATCAGAAGTCATGCTGGGCATTTTCCGGTAGTATAGGAGATAGCTGACAAATATTTGGTAGATAAACAGGACATATTATAGTGTATACCTTAATGGTGATTCTTCAGGAAGGTCAGCTGCGTCGTACTCGCAGCCGGCGTGCGTGTATGACCAGCTGTCTAATTATGCAACACATTTTCGTAAACGATTCCGACTAATTTGTTTCATTTTGACAGTTCAACAACTTTACGTTGTTGAGCAGATTTTTTTCGAGTTATGAGGCAATAGATTAGATATCTGTTTCAAAACGATTCAGATTCTGGTTGATCATGTATTACATAATTAGGGTACAGATGTATTCAATGAACGTAAACGAAACAAAAGGAGTATGTAAGGATCGTAGCACGTAGCGTTCTGTAGTTTCTGTAACCTACCCCCATGATGGGAAGATGGCGTGAGTTTATGTATGTGCAAGTACTTGGTAGATATTGATAACTTACTTATTAATTACTAGCCTCTGTCCGCGACTTCGACCTATAACCCTTCCTCAAGAATTGGGCTACCCAATGGCAAAAAGAGTTTTTGGAATCCTACTGGTAGTTCCGGATAATACTCCCTACATATAAACTTACAAACAAACAAAACCTCTTTAAAATATTAGTATAGATTTAGTCTAGCTAGCGATATAGTTTGGAAAGCCCAATTCCCCTTAGCTCTCCTAAAAGTTACTCAACTGATATTATCATATTTAAGTCAATACTCTGAACCAACTCTCTGATAAAATCACTAGACTATTGAACATTGCCTATCCCAAGACGCACATCAATTATTGGCTTTTCGCTTCCCCTCAATTTCATATTTTCCCAAAAGCAATTATCTTTAGAAGCCTCTTACGTTTTATTTGCGCCTCAAGGACTTAACTTATACAAATATTTTGACGAGACTCTCTAAACATTGATTTTGTGATTAATTTCTGTTGTTGCTAAGTCAACTTGACGAACTAATTGCTCAAGTATTATTTGTTCAGTGTGAAAAAATCTGTGATCTGTGTCAAATTTATCTTAACTTCTTTCATTATCTCTCTTAACATTTGTAATTTTACTTTTCTTGGAACATTCGTGTAATTATTCTCAATGAGGTCATAGGTGTGTTTTGTGATAGCGTTTGTTATCGTAACATTTATTATTATGCGTTTCTTATTAAGTATGTGTTTTGATTTAAAACTGGTTGCACCTATCTTCGTTGTATATCAACTGAGCTGTTTTGTGTCGAGATTTTTTTTCTGCCTTCTATTCATCACTCAGTCTTTTAAAATTCGTAGGGAAATTATAAGTGCATGGAACGGGTTTCTATTTGCAGTAAAATAAGATGTAAACTAAAACAATACATTATAAGGTATAGAGATTTTATTGTCCTCGATCGCTTTGAGATCGATATATGTGTTACTGTAAAAGCCCGAACTGCGGTAAATCTTAGGATATACCGGTAAATCCTTACCAAGTCTCACCGGTAAAAGTCCAAATTGTTCTATAATAATCTTTAATTTCGGACTTTTACCGGCAGCTAGACAATATATATTAGTGAGAGGCTCGGTGTTATATTAGTGAGAAGTCCTAATCTTCTATACATAGTATAAAACAAAGTCCCTTGTCTGTGTGTGATCGCTTAGATCTTCTTAACTTCACGATGGATTTTTATGCGGTCTTCACCATCATTTAGAGAATTTATTCCGGAATATTTTTGTGTTTATTACATTAATATTTAACTTAGATATAGCACAGAAATCTGAATGTTCTAGTTATTCAAAAGAGAAAGAAAATGAGGTTGACTACCTGTTTGCAGTTCAACGTGCTAACTTTGAAAAGTCCTACAAATGAGAACCGTTAGAATAATGATGCTAATTCATCACACTTTCACATGCATGAGTTTCAAATCGCTCGGTGCATCGAGTGCAGACGATTCTTTAGATATTAACAAAGTGTATGTGCACTGAATGAATTGAGTCATGTCCTTGTAACAGAAATAGTTGACACATTACAATGAAAGAAAAGCTAGTGCATGCATACTTGTACAGTACATCAAATGCGAACCACAATCTAATCTGTCTAGATGGTATCACACTTAAGTGCATCGAAGGAATTCTTTGATGTTCTGAAAATTAATCAATTTAATTTAGTCATTCAAAAGTTTTCCATTAGGATATAAATCAGGAAATTCTTCGCACTTTCTAGTGCACTAGGAATTGCTCGGTGCACCAAGCACCTGGTTATCTGTCTAGATCTTATCAATATAAGAACAGCAACGAATGAGTATTGTGTTTTGATGTCTCAAGATTATGTGATTTAGTTATAATGTGTGCTTGATTTAAGTTTATAGATAAAATTGTATCTATCATTGTACTTTCTTGGTGTTTTGTCATTGCAATCTTCATCTTCAAAGTCAATTGGCGTAGCCTCCATACTTGCAATCCGAATATAAACATCATTAACATCTTTAAGAGCTTCAGATACAGCATTGCTAATACCTCTCTGAAGATCGATTTATCCTACGGGGTTAAGCAACCTTCACAAGGCCAAGTCTTGGATGAATGACCGTTACATAGAGACCTCTCCGTGTTTCGGAGCAAGCATCTACAATTCTACATATCCCAAGTATAAATCTTTATGCGTAGGTTTATGATAGTAATTTTAAGCAGAGCAGAAAAATTTGGGCAGCTGTAAAACTCAAGTCTGTCACCTTAACTTGAAGAAAAGGTGAATATATACATACGCCATTTGGCAGAATCAATTTTTGGATAGGTTTCACGGCTCACCAAGGCCCGTGGAACCTACCCAAAAGTTGTTTGGAAAAGACTGCCTCGAAGATGATTCTGACCTTGAATTTCATTGTTTATATTAGAAAATATATCAAAAACAATGATTTTGATCTTGACCTCATATGTGACAAAAATTGTCAATGGTTTCTCTCCGCTTTCAGTGCACACGGTGCAATTGGTGCAAACAATAATGGCCGGTGCACGCGCACTGAAACGTACACACGCAGTGTTTTGTACTCTTTATTATGGAAACAAACACCAATCGGTCTTGTCAATGATAATCGGAAGATAGTGTGGTCCCGGTATAAATAATGTCACCTCACCGGTTTTTATGCGAAATCCGACTTTAGTTTTTGTTATTTTGTGTTCATGTCCTTGATTAGTTGGAAAGATTTTGTGTAGCTTCAAAAAAGATAAGCCAATCCACCGCGGACCGATTTGTGGCCGTTTTGTTATTGTTTTCGGAGCCAGTTTTCTATATATTTGTGGTCGTTGCTGAAAAGGATTGGAAAACTATCCCAATGAATGCCCGTTTTCACCTTCACTAAGTGACACTTTTGTCGGATTTTCAACTCTCAGTGCTGTACTCTCAGTGCTGTGCTGAGCCTAGCGTTGAAAATCCAACTCCACCACTCCAAAAAAATCCAACCACTTACATTTAGGGAGTCACTTAGTGAAGGTGAAAACGGGCATTAGAGAAGTAACATCATCAATCGGGTGCTCACAAGACTGTCTTGTCTAAACTATTGGGGAAGCCGAGATGTTTTGGACTCGTTCCTGACCGTTTGGCCGAAGAAGGCACACTATAGGGAAAACAGGAATAATATGGCCAGGAGACTTTGCCCAGCAGTGGGACAACGTAGGTTAACTAAACATTATATGTATGTAGTAATGTCCCCCCTATTACATTGGAGTTAAACAATACTGGCGAAATGTGGTGTAGAGGTGCAACTCTGCCTAACCCTTCGGGGATTAAGGCGTGATATTGATGTGGTATACTCACTCACTGTTCTTGATAAAATTGCTCAGGAATGTAGCTATTCCTATTTTAGTTCACCAATATGACGTCATTAACTCTCCATCAGCCTTTATTATCGCTTTTCTATCTAACTATTATATTCGCAGTTTTTATCGATTGTTCATTTGTTCCACGTCGTCGGTACAGAGTGCGAACAAGCAGCCACTGAGCAAGTGCGAACGGACTCAATGCACTGGCATTGAGTGCGTTAGCACTTGAACCAAGCAATACATGAGGAAAAGCGAGCATTACGTATTGTTCATATTAAAAGTAATTGTGTACCTACACGTTTTGAAATTGATTGAAGTTTTCTACGCTTATCGTTTACGTTTCTGATTCACCATTCAGCTGAAAGAGGCTGCAGGGAATAACCTCAAACATCGCAACTACAACGGGTCCAGTGCCATTCATCAGTTTCCCATGACCTTCACCAAGTTTTCCATCGACCTTGTGAGAGTGTTTGTATGATTATATACTCTAAGTCCTTTAGGTTTGGATGTTTTGCCAACCGCGACGCATTTGTCGTTTTATGTGTGGGGATTAAGTGCTTCATGTTTTTATACAACAACACTTAGCGTATCAGTATCGAATCGATATTGTTATCAGTTAATGAAACGCACAATCAAATAGCTAACATTGTTAGTGGCACATGTAAAAGTAGTCTGTTAGAATCTGTGTTAGTTTACCTGAACCAATTCTTCTCAGGCCTCCTTAGTCATCGTCATTGTTGTTTATAATGTTCAATGTGGGACATAGGCTTTTCAAATCGCACATCATTTTACTCGATCCTCAACTGCTTTCATCCAGTTGCTTCCAGCCACTCTGCTCGTATCATCCCTCCATCCAGCTTGATGGCGCCCCACCCTACGTTTGCCGATACCTGGTCTCCAATTAAACATGTCTATCCGCCAATGGGATGACCGTTAGTTCTACAAACTACATCTACTATTACCAATCTATTGCCACTTTTAGGCGCACTAAGGGCATTCGGTACAATACAAACGCATACGTCACTTTTAGCCAATGCCTATTATTATCATTGATTGTTGTATGAGGATACTAGTATTATTGCTCAATTGTTTCCTTCCATTTTAGTACGCTGTGTTTCAGTGCATGTAGTGCGCGCGTACTGAAACGAACTCGCGCGGTGTAAAGTGATAGTCATTGTTGGTTCGCTGGCCCCTGTTTCAATTTGAAAGCTGATAAGTTTTTGTTAAGGTAGATTGTTTTAATTCATGTTTTTAGAAGTGCACTGTTTCTTTTGTTTGGAAGAATAAGTCGTAGTGATTACACGTCGATGTTGCAAACGATACTAAGGTGTTGTCAAGACTCATCATCATTATCTCCCTGCCCTTGTCCAGTGTTACTTGGGGTCGGCGCAACACGTTATCTTCTTCCACTCTCCCTTGTCAACCGTCATGTTATCATTCACTCCCTTCTCTTTCATATTCCTCACACAATCCATCCATCTTTTCTTTGGCGTTCCTCTCCTTCTCCATCTATCAACATTTATATTTATCACTCTTTTAGTCACATACGTTTCCTAATAAGAGTATGAATTGCAGCATCCACTTGGTATGATTATAAATAATACGTTGGTTTTGAAAATATTCCATGAGGCGATGATAAAACGTTATTGGGACGGTATCTGTGCATATTAGATTTGAGATAATAGAACTTCTACAAGTCTGGTAGAGTCAGGGTAAGCAATTAGCAGCAGGGTAAGCAGGTAAGCATATAGTGAAAGAATCTTTATGCACTTAACTAAATCCTGTTGAAACGAGGTCGACTTTTGATTTGACCATTGTATTACAAACATTAATTTGATGATGTTTAACATTACCATCATTCTTTTTCCCCTATCCAAATTTATTTGGTGTCGCCGCAACATATCTTTTTCTTTCACACTTCTTATAAGTAAGTCTCTTCTCTCTTCTTCACTCGTCATCTTCATCTTCCTGCATGCTCTCGTCGATTTTGGCCGTCGTCTCAGTATTCATCCCCTTCCTAGCCATATCATATTTCACACAGTCCATCTATTGTTTCTTTGGACTTCTTATAGCCATCCACATACAGACTCGAAACTTTCCTCACGCCATTTTTCATTACGAACTTACTATAAATGTAGTTACTAATTTGTTGTTTCCTGAGTTCCAGCAGGAACAAGCTAGTTGAAACCGTCATCTATGCTGTAACTTATATTGTATTAGTCATTCACAATTTATAATTGGAATATCATATAACCGGTAAATGTGATGTGACGTTTGCATAATTGCACTGTTTCGATATCTTTGTATCATAAATTTTTGGCTTATTATAAATGACTGGTACTGGATTTTTGCTGTAGTAACATTATTACTTCCTTTATTACATTTATTTACTATATTCGTACCTCATAATCAATTAGATAGTTACTAAGGTTATTTGGTTTCGGGAAAACCTATCATATTATAACTAAACTTGCATGTTGTTTTTAAAATGTTTGCATATTCAGCCTATAATGTTCCCACTGCTGGGACACCGGCCTCCTCTCTGTGAGACGGAGAACACAAGAACAATTTTAGCAAACAGTTTCTAAGCCAATAACAGAAATGACTCGTAGTAGTCATTTTCATCAACCATGCATGAATGAATCATGGGCAACCTTTTTATTGGCCATACCTTGAATTAGTCAGCGTACTCATCAATCAGTGATTATAAAGACTTCAGGTTTCAGATTATCGAAAATTAGTCATTATTATAATGTAGCATACCGATATGAAATGTGTCACTCTCATTATCATTATCTAACAAAAGATAATCATGCTCTCTTGAAGATTTGGTCCCAGATGTTTCCCTATGTGTCATCTGCCATTATATTTACCAAAGAAGACCTTCAAATAGAGTTTATTAATAGATTCTCAGCCAAAAAAAATCCTTTAAAATCCGTCAACACTTACTAAAACACAGTAATTTATAGCACATAGCGTAAACTGTTGATGGCTCTGACAAATATTGTGAAAACAGCGCAACACATGTTTCGATTCCGGGAAACAGCAAGAAGTTTACATCATATAGTAGAAACAGGATTTTTAAAGGTGGTAAACACTACAATTTTCGGCACTGCCGTTGAGCGAGCAAAAATTGTACTTGCGCATGCGACTTTAGAAGTAATAGGCAAGACAGGAGACACATTCAAGAATTTTAATGAGTAATCTGAAATGAATACGCTTGTGGAAATAGCTATTAAGGCGAAAGTGTCAGGGTAGCCCGCGAAATTCAAATTCTCTTACGTTTTTTGCAATTTGCAGGTGATTATCAGGTTGTATGTTGATCTAAATATGATTCACGGCCGTATCAAATGTTTATTTATAGAATTATAATCATAGAAATCATCAATACAACTCTATAAGTTCATGTAATCCTATTGAATGACTATTTCATGAAATCAAGACATTTAAGGATTATGCTAACTTAAGGAGTTGTATTGCTGATTCTAATGATTATAATTCTGTAAAGCCATAATTTTTACGGTTGCGAATATCTTTTAATCAAGACACAACCTGACACTGACCTGCAAGTTGCAAAAAACGTAAGAAAATTTGTATATTGCGGGCTACCTTCGCGCATCCACCTGAAAACTAAAACTGCAGCTCTTGACATCGCGTTATTATTTCATAAGACTTTTTTGTTTTAAAATGTTGTACTTAAAGATCTTTTTTTTTGTTCACAGGTATGTATTGGACGGTGCGTATCTACAAGCCTCTAATTATTTTAGAAGAATGTAGAATTTTTTTATCGAATTAGTATATCAATGCGAATAACCTACACCAGTGGTTCGCTGGAGATAAGCAAAAGCATCTTTCCGTGTACAAAACTCTTCTTCTCGACGAAGAATAAGAGTTTTGTACACGGGAACATCTTTGTCGTGTCGTGTCGATGGCTCGACAGTGTTTTAAATTTTGTTGGCCATTTTCGCCACAGCATCGTTGGTGGCAGTGCAGAGGTAGCTATGGCTGAATTTTTTGTGGCATAGAGGGCTCGATAGGAGGTAGGTACCCATCCAAGTATATTGTACAAAAGCAACAACATACTTTCGTCGCTAATCGTTTAATCTAGCGTGGGCTTTGTTTGACAATAAACATGTATTTGGACTATATATCCCTTCGTCGCCTTTAATGACTTCGACGTCTAGACAGGTGAGTAACTCATTCTTCAACGAACGGTAATCTTTTCTCATCAATTTCGAATCTCCATGCATCATTATAATGAGTTTTCTTAGTAGACAGGGCGTGTGCCCATTGGGTTTCTTCATCGGCAAAAATTACGAACTACCTTCTTCGAACTATTTTCTTCCCATATTTAACCATATATGGAATGAATTTTCAAAAATCCTGCTTTAGCGCTCACTTTGGTTATACAATGCCGCCCATGGGCAATGTATTTTTCTACATATTCATGAAAATTAACTTTAAAACACAATTGGACAATTGTTTTTTTTTTTTAATAATTTGGTTATTTTATGGATTTATACTTTTTATTACGTTTTTCTTTCATAGTCGAACATTTTTTATAAAAAAAATGTTTGTTAATCTGATAAAATAACTCAATCTTTTAGAAATAATATACAAAATCTAAATCGAGCCAATAACATCGGAGATATCAGAAACTCTACTCAAAAATTTTAAAACATGAAAAATATTTAACTACTTACCTACCCTACTTTTTTTTTTAAAATCGAGAAAAAAATCATGAATGTTCAGAAAAATACGGGCGAGCACATGGCTATGGGCGGCATTGTATAAGGAACTCTTTCGCTCTTTAAGACGCAGCAATTTAGACTGTCCGTTGCCTGTCAGTGCCCATGAATTTAGATTTTTATGAAGTAAATAAATACGTTTATCAGATTTTTGTACAGCTGACCGCTCTGACATAATTATGATTGTGGGACTAGAGACTAAATCCTAAAACAGCTGATTGTTTTTTGATTTATCTTTGACATGTATTCAATTCGAATTTGATTCAATTTTTCCTCATAATCTCCGTCAAAACTAACTTAACATGCACAACACCAGCATGACGCCAGGTTAACCAGTGTCAATCAAGTGTTTACACTGCAATATTGGCAATTGGTGGCCAACATTGTCGCCAAGGCTGCACGTGACGCTTCACCTTGGCCTTGGCAGACGTGTGAATCGATTGAATAGCTGGTTTATTTATTACTGGTATATAACGATTACCATTGTGCGGTGAAATTGAAGGCGGGTTAAAAACGACGCCATCTTGGATTCTAGACTATGCTCTCTTTTAGCCCGGGTTAAAAGAAGAATAGGTTTCTGGTTTCCCAAAATTTAAAATATCTGTCTGTTTGTTGGGCACTTTACGACAAACCCTATGTCCAGCAGTAGACTACGGAAGTCTTCTCTAGTTTGTTAAATTGTTTGATATTAGTTAGTCATTCGTATTCGTAGCACTTTCCTTCATCAATCTTCACAATTCTTGTTCCTAAAAACATCTTACTTTAACGTAAGATTTTATTGCCAAGTGGTTGATCTGAGACTAGTGTCCTACGTCCTACCTACCATTTGTTAAAACCTATGGTCTTCACTAGAACATGACGAAGTACTATCAAAGAAGTTCATAATTAACCACCGTAAGGAATATTCTTGCTTGTAGTACTCGGCGGCTATACAGGGTTATTTGTAAAACACCAGCAACCTCTTAAGGGGTCATTGTACTCATCATTATGAACAACTTTCACTATCGGACCAAAGTTGAAATCGTGAAAAAAAATCAGCTGTTCCCTACATTTATGTTCTCATAGTTCATCAAAATGTAGGGAACAGCTGATTCTTTTTTCGCGATTTCAGATTTGGTCCCATAGTAAAAGTTGTTCATAATGATGAATACAATGACCCCTTAAGAGGTTGTTGGTGTTTTACAAATAACCCTGTAGAACCGGGCCGGTAACAGATGTGGTAAAGGTAATCGTGTTCACGGGATTTTATTTTCAAACTGGTTAAATATGAACTTCTTTGATGGTACATCATATTCTTAGTAAAATCCCATTCTTTCTGACTACCTCCACGTCTTACTAGGTCCAGACAGGCCAGACAGGTTTTAAGAACCTGTTGATCATTTGTGTTCGCGTGATATCTAGCGACTGTTTGTCCTCTATTCCTTGACAATGACAAACTGGTTTTTGATTAACATTTATTTGTCTTCTACGTCATTTTTAATATGTTTGTCTTATTTTTATGATTTTATTGTCTATTAAAATTGGGCATCTAAATTCAATCTCGAGCAGTGGTGGCCCAGTGGTAACGGCCCCGACTTACGAGTTGTGGGTCGAACTCAAGCAGGCGCTTTACTTTGTGTAAATAATTTCATCACCACTGCTCTCAAAACGGTGAAGGAAAACATCGTGAGGAAACCGGCATGTCTTAGAACCAAAAAATTCGAAGACATGTGACATCTACCAACCCGCACTGGGCCCGCGTGGTGGATTACGGCCCACTCCCTCTCACAGAGAGGAGGCCTGTGTCCCAGCAGTGGGAACATTAATAGGCTGATGATGATGATGATGATGAAATTCAATCTTGGTTAGTTTTTTTAAGTGCCAGACTAATAGATCCTTAATAAAATAATCTGACACCAGTACCCTAATTACGTAATACACGATCAATCGGAATCTAAATCGCTTTGAAACAGATTTCTAATCCATTGCTACAAAAGTTCGAAAATAAATTCTGCTCAGCTACGAAAATAACGCAATGAATGTTGTTGAACTGTCAAATTGAAACAAATTAATCGGAATCGTTTACGAAAATGTGTTGCGTAATTAGATAGCCGGTTAGTCACTACGAGTATCTACACGAAAAAGAAAAGAAAGATCTATTATTTTTACGCATTTCTCAATAAGAAGTACTGTGTTCTTTTTGGTGCGACGAATGTGTTTGAAATCCGGCTTATTCCAGCTATACTTTTCAGTGCAAAAATGTTAACAGTGCTAGTACATCCCAATGATGTGTGGAATGCCCTCGTTAACGTTCATTCGTTGAATATTTTCATTCGCTGCATTGAACATTCTGTGCGATTGTAATGGGCGCGTGCCTCCATCTTTATGTTGCTAATTCGCGTATTTGGCACTTTAGCGGAAATTATGTCAGTTGGCCATTAATGATGATGAGTGTTTCTGTAGGATTTTAGTTTGGAAAGGAATTAGGAATGAGGAAATGCAACGCTACTATGGAACATTGTGATTCCTTCTTGAACCGCGTCGCGTTTGTGTAGAGTCGTAAACGACTTCTTATAAGGATAGTTTATCGAAGTCGTGTTGAAAAGTCCCTTAGCGACTTTGGAGCCCAGTCTCAAAACAAACAATACTGTTCTTAATTATTTAATTAACAAACTGGGTCTACAACATTTCAACTGTAAACAATTACTAAAGTTTAAATTAAATTCGGAGGAAGTTCAGTTTCCGCTGAAATAAAGTAATATAAATCTTGAACCTTCCTCAATAAATAGTCGGTGAAATCGCACTGAAGCCAGTCCACTAATTTTCGAGATTATAAATCTCGAAAATTAGTGGACTGACTTCAGTGCGATTTATACCCAAGGAATCCAAGGATTTACATAATAATATTGACATTGTTACGTTGACAGAAAATTTTCATATTGCAGCATATAATATTACTAGCTGCCCGTCCCGGCTTCGCACGGGTAGCACTAAGTACTTATCTACGGCGCACCTACCTACCCTACTCTGCCCTACCTACCTGCCTACCCGCCTACCTTACCTGCCTACCCTACCTGCCTACCCTACCTGCCTACCCTACCTGCCTACCCTACCTGCCTACCTTACCTTCCAACCCTACCTGCCTACCCTACCTGCCTACCCTACCCTACCTACCCTACCCTACCTACCCTACCCTACCTACCCTACCCTACCTACCCTACCCTACCTACCCTACCTACCCTACCTACCCTACCTACCCTACCTACCCTACCTACCCTACCTACCCTACCTACCCTACCTACCCTACCTACCCTACCTACCCTACCTACCCTACCTACCCTACCTTACCCTACCCTACCCTACCTACCCTACCCTACCTACCTACCCTGCCCTACCTTACCTGCCTACCCTACCTGCCTACCCTACCTGCCTACCCTACCTGCCTACCCTACCTGCCTACCCTACCTGCCTACCCTACCTGCATACCCTACCTGCCTACCCTACCTGCCTACCCTACCTTCCAACCCTACCTGCCTATCCTACTTAGTCTACTTACCTACCCTACCTGCTTACCCTACCTGCCTACCCTACATATCGTGAATTCATGCAGACCTAGTACTTTTTGTTAGGTTACTGCTCAGAACGGTCGTGATAAATCTACTTTTTCAGTGGAATTTCAACAAAAAAAACGGTCGTGAATTCATGCAAGCCTAGTACTTTTTGTTAGGTTACTGCTCAGAACGGTCTTGCTTGATAAATATCTACTTTTCCAGTGGACTTTCCAAAAATACTGTCGTGAATTCATGCAAGCCTAGTACTTTTTGTTAGGATTTATGGCATTTATACCGGGAAGTGCAAAATTTTTGTCCTTATTTTTTTTTTTCGTGATTTTTTTCCGATGTTTTTTGAGATTTAAACTATCCTATCTCTCAAGTTGGATCGAACTGCACATGGTGTGCGAATTTTATTATAATCGGTTAAGTGGTTTAGGAGTCCATTGAGGACAAACATTGTGACACGAGATTTATATATATTAAGATATGCTTTATCTGCAATTCTATACATTTCCTTATAAAGATGAAACAGAAAGTGGATGAATTTTATCTGAGTAAATTGGAACTAAAAGCGTTGGTAACATCTATCAACGCTGCTTCTACAGTCTCTCGGCAACCATTTTGTTAGGCTTCATCTGCCATACTATAAGACTATGATGTTATCTTATTAACGTAGTAAGGGCTACCGAGAACTACGATACAAGAACGCTACATAAATCCATTTATGTAAGTGCATGAGTATCTTTATTATGTGACAGAGGTCAGGTTCAACAAAACATCGAAGTAAAAGACAATGTAGAGTACGGACGGACGTGGAACCACATCCGGCGCTCGCGCAGTGACTCATACACATCTGCTCGAAATAATAACCGACTTGTGCCTTGCCATTTTTAGGACAAGCAACCCTTTTGTTGCAGATGCAGTGTGGTGCATTATAATAGCCCAGCTGGTAGATATCTGCATGTCTTCATGTTCAGATTTTTGTAATCTCGCCGACTTGTAATTTGATTTTTTTTTTTGACGATCATCCGATTTCCTGTCGTGTTCTATTTAAATTCCGTGCTTATTGGTGTAGACATTATCTTCTTTGTATTGAGAGCTGTATCCTTATCATCCTTTAAGTCGAGAGATATTCTTTCTCTCTGAGATTCTGTTACTATTTCTCCTGCCACAGTCTTATTATTGCAGCATTATCTTTCTGGATTGACAGCTTTATTCTGGACTTCCATATTAATAATAATGCTCTGCAGGGCAAAGTCCTCTTCTCATACGGAGAAGGCACGAGCATTGATCACCACGCTTGGTCAAGACGGGTTGGTGATTTCAGACTTATACAAACTTTAAGTCCAGGTTTCCTCATGATTTCTCTCATCGATGTTAGTAGTATCCAAGGAAAACTCAGAAAGCTCAGAAGCCACATTGGTATGGTTCTTGCCCGGATTTGAACTTACAAAGTCGTGCTTGACAGACGAGGCTTTTTAACCATGACTTTCATAAACATCTGCCCATTTATAATTTCTCTTGGAACTGACCTATAAAACTCTACCTTTTGTTATCTTATACTGAGAACAATTCTTTAAATATTTCTTTGTATATTCATCTTGAGTTCAGCTGTAGGAATATACAGTTCAACTTTTGAATCCTCATTTGGTATTTATTTATTTATATTTACAACAGCTTGCGCCAATGACAGTAATTAACAGGTAAAACTAAGCATAAAACTAAACATATTACATAATTAACATAATTCAAAAACAAATGACAATTCAGAGATCAAACATACTTAACAATAACTTTAAGAAAAGAAAAGAAAATAAAATCGAATCGATATCGTATAAGTCCAATTGTCCATGTGGCCATAAACATAGAATTATCTCAAAGCTTGCCTGTTATTTTACCTCAACTCATGAAACAACCGGTTTCCCTCTACACTGGAGGATTTTATACTTATCCCGTGATACGAAGATACTTATAATAATATATTCACAGCCTCATAGGCGTTCTCTACCTACGATTTGAACTATCCAAAACGTTTCTTAAATGCTAGTTACAGAACAGTTGTAAACAAGGCAAGCCCTTAAGACGGCCTAGATGTGCCGCGAGGGAGAAAGCTCCTAAGAAATGACGTCACGAGATGATCATCGTAAAGTACCCACGCTCCAGTAAAAAGGTTTCTTTCAGTACTTTCGAAGTAAGAAAAGTTTCTTCTTTAGTTTATCGTTTTCTTTTGAAGTGGGTTTTTTTGTGAAGTATGGCCAGTGCCTTGTGAAATATGTGAAGCAATTGATTTCCGGGCTTGGATTTATTGCTAATGTTTATCAATACCTGAGGTTGTTTTATTGTTGGTTATCTTCCGATGTACTGTCTTGTGACTCTTATTTAGCCGATTTAATCAAGCTTTATATCTCACTGCCTGCACTGTCGGTCTATCGTACATAAACTCACGCCTTCTTCCCATGGGGGTAGGCAGAAACTACAGAACGCCACCTGCTATGATCCTTACATACTTTTTTTGCTTCGTTTACGTTCATACATCTGGTCGCACGCCGGTTGCGAGTACTACGCACCTGATCTTTCTGAAGAACATCACTAATATGGTCAAGTCCTTCTAGAGCGTCTCCTCCCGGGCGTGTCCACTCACATCTGCCTTGTAAATACCTTTTGTCAGTCGCCTTTCTTTCATCCTCTCAACGTGGCCAAACCATTTAAGCATACTCTCTTAAATTTTTGGCAAGTCTTATTGAATTACTTCACTTATCCACCGACTCGCACGGGGCCCGTGATGTAGATTACGGTCTACTCCATCGCACAGATAGGAAGCCTGAGTCCCAGTAGTGGGAACATAGGCTGATTATGTTACTTACTTGGCCGATTTCCACCAAGCTGCACTGGGCCCGTGTTGTAGATAACGGGCTATTCCCTCTCACACAGAGGAGGCCTGAGTCCCAGTAGTGTGAACCTTATAGACTGATTATGTTACTTTTGCACCAACCCGCACTGGGTCAGTTGTGGATAACGGTCTACTCCTTGTCACAGAGTCACAGAGAGGAGGCCTGAGTCCCAGCAGTTGAAACAGTATTATAGTGAACTAATTAATACTGACCGACCGAAGGTTTCGGTTTCGGTTTCGGCAAGTTTCGGCATCAGTTTCGGTTTCGGCAGAAAATCTGCCGAGCCTCTGCGTTCGTGATTTATCGCACGTCGTTAGGCTGTCTTCGGGTGACTTCATAGATCGTGTGTCACCCGCCATCATCAGCTTTCTGTTACTTACAATTTTTTGTTCCAAGGTGTAGTTAACATGTTTTGATAATTTCCATAATGGCTTTCCCAAAAAAAAAAATTTTTTTTTCATGCTGAAGTACGTGAATAATTTTTTTTACACACGGGGTTGTCTGTTTTTGGCTTTTGTGTAAAATATAAGCCAAATTTCAGTAAACAATGGATTTTTAATAATAGGTTCGGTTTCGGTTTCGGCCGAAACTGAGACAGATACCGAAGATTCGTTTTCGGTTTCGGTTTCGGCAGAAATACCTGTTTCGGTCGGACACTACTAATTATGTTACTTAACTATTAAAGACTTCGAACAGTTGTTATTTCATTTTGCGTAATACAATAGTAATTTTTTCTTTATCGTTATCGAGTACATATTAGTAATCGGACACGTATCATCAATCAAATCGCATCTGATGACGTCAAATACTGTCATGTTACGTTGTACACCGGAAAAAAAGCTATGGTTGTCAGACTTGTCAGTGTTGCCATTAAAGTCTTCTAAAGATTTATTTTAGGTAGGATTTTTTTTGTAAAAAATATGTTTAATGTTAACATTTGCGTTCGAATTGGAGAGTGAGAAGTTTGAAGACGTTTAACAGCTCTGCGAATTGTAGACTGTATTTTAAGAGCAAGCAGTTGAAACTGTTGTAAAAAGTATTCTGCCTCGTCACAAAAGAAAACACCAACAACGTTTGTTTTTTGCTAGTCTACGCTGTCCGTGGCAATGGCAAAGCCTTTACTGCTCTCTTGTCAAGTGAAAGGAGTTGAGGTCGCGAGAGGTCGTAAAGGTTTGCGACCCCTCGTATACTTCTTCCAATTTTGACGGAGCCTATCCGGTTCGTTCTTTCATCTTCGTGTCTGATTGCGACCCGACCTCACTGTCTCAGGGTACCAGTACCCTAATTACGTAATACAAGATCAATCAGAATCTGAATCGCTTTGAAAAAGATTGCTAATTCATTGCTTCAAAAGGGGTCCGTGGCTTAGGCCCCCAGTGGTCGACGCACCTGTGGCCGACTCCCCCGATTCTATATCTTTTGTTTTTTGTGCTTTTTCTCTTAGTACATGAAATGAAAAAAGTGTTTCACCCTAATAATTAAGTATTTTTCCTTGCTAAACCAAAGTTATCTACCAAATAGCAGAGAGAATAGATCGCCACTTAACCTTATCCTTACACACCTTTTCCCCCATTAAAAGCATATTTAATTTTTTTCGTATTTTATAAGTAAAATACTTTTTTTAAACAAGCTTATAATGAACTAAAACGGAATAAATAAAACTTACGTAAACATAGAACTATAATATTTTCTTTCACTTTAAGATATAAGCCTCGCTAAGCGGTTAATTATTTTTATTCTTAAAAAATTTCAAACATTAAAACATTTTGTGTCTGACAGTACATTTGATAAAAAATTGCTTTGAATGAAATAAATCGAATCCGGGGAGTCGGCCACAGGTGCCTCGACCACTGGGGGCGTAAGCCACGGACCCTTCAAAAGTTCGAAAATAATTTCTGCTCAGCAACGTAAATGAAATTAATGTTGTTGAACTGTCAAAATGAAACAGAAAAAAAAAACACAATAGACGATGTATATCTAGTAACTTAATCCGCTTAACCGTTCTTAAAGAGTTAGAGAACCCTGTAAGAAATCGACACGTGTTTCGCCTCTCAACGAGGCATCCTCAGGACGACGATTGACCTGTTGCGAACTCGGACACGAAGTGTTATCAACGCGAGCCGAACGCAAAGTGAGCTTCAACCGCCCGTCACCCCCACTTATATAGGATCGCTTATCGGCCCACCTCGGCCGGGATCGTTATCAGTGCGATAAGCGAACAATCGCAACAATGGTGACCTCGGAATATTCGTATTTAATTCGCACTTTCAAAATTTTACACACATGTGATAAAGGTTTCAAAATGTCAGTATTAGAGAGTTTAGAAATTGCAAAAAATAATACAGGAAACGTTACACTGTTGAACGAATTAAATACGAATATTCCGAGTTAAAGTTTTTATTTATTAAAGAAATTTGACAGATTGTAGTAACTTGATGTGCTGGCGTCTGTACTTTGTTCAACTGCATTAGAATGATCTAGTAAGTATATTTTAAGAAAGTAGATGACAACCTTCTATGCATATCTTCTGTACATATTATAAATTGAAGTAGCTTTTCGTATCTGTGTGACTGCGTTCTTCTTCTAAACTACGCAACCGATTTTGATGCGGTTTTCAACATCATTTAGTGAATTTATTCCGGAAGGATTATGTGTATAACACATAACTAAGATATTACACAGAAATGTTCATGTTTTGTTAAGTCGTACCTACTAACCGTGCGAAGCAGGAGCAGGTCGCTAGTATTCTTTACATATATCTTTTATCATGGAAATAACTGGAGCTAATAAATACAATAATATATGTTTAAAACCAGCGCGCTAATCGCTCTCATATATCAAAGAAAAACTAGGAACCTAGCATGCATACAAGTGGGTATAAATCTAGGTTAGACCTAAATAGTTAGTACGAGCAATAATCACGCATTCCGCATGTTCTTGCAAACAAGATATCAATCGGCACACATTCTAATGTAAATAGTTAATGTTAGGTTAGTGTTAGACTATTTATATACAAAACGAATAAAATGTACTGACTTTATTTTAAGTGAAGCTATAACTGTGTGTTTGCACTGGCAACAAAACATGTTGAAATCTCTAGTTCCTGTCAAACATTGCATGGAACATTGACAGAAAATAGACATTTCAACATGTTTTCTTGTGAATGTTTCCCCAGAGCAAACGCACAGTAACACTGATAATTTAGAACTATGGCCCGGTTATGGCAATAGGCTCGGACCATATTACATAAAAAAAAAAAAAAAAAAATGTTTTTATTTATGCTTCAGTTTACAAAAAGGGTTTCGTATTTGGAGCCTCCTTTTAAGCAATCATTGCCTGTGTTAGGAGACTCCTACATGGTACTTAAACATAACTGGCGAAATGTGGATGTACTATAGGTACACCTCTGCCAAACCCCTGCCCCTGCTAACCTTTCGGGGATTTCAGGCGTGATGTTATATGGTTTTAAACCATACTTGATCTATCAGGAAAAGATGGCTGCATAATAAATCTAAAGGGAAACTAGTCTTCTTCATCTCTAATGTCGTGGAGAGAAGATGCCAGTTAGCAAAATCGATAGCGAAGATTTTAGGGACTATCCGTGTTAACAGTGTTATCATCATCACGTCCACTGCTGGAAATAGACCTCCCCCCCAAACGTAAACATGTCGACTGCTCCACGGTTATCGTCACCTTAATTAGTGCTCGATCACGTTGAATTCGCGGGCGCGGTGGCGGGCGCGGGCGCGAGCGCGGCTTCTTTCAACGGGTCTGCGTTTGTACGTGAACACTTGCATATTATTCTATGTGTTTGATATTTCATGACCGCACCCGCCTCCGCGCCCGCGAGTTCAACGTGGTCGAGCACTAGGCAACTTAGGAAGTCACGGAGCGATTTTCACCCGCGCCCGCCGCGGTGGCGGCACCGCAAACACTCGTACGAACACGTAGTACATGGAAATTTAGATATTAATTTTCACGATGCGGTTTATGACCGCGGCTTGTGCCATTGTTTTGCACCCGCCGCCACGGCGGGCGCAGCTGAAAACCGCTCCGTGAGTTCTTAGCCTAAGGAAGGACTGTATGTTACGCAAATGGCCAGAGTATTCGAAATTCTCATAAAATCCCGAGCGCAAGGCTCCAATGTTATTTCATTTTTATCTCTGCATGTACGTGCACAACATGTACAGCTTACAGCTTTGATTGCGTATATCAGCCAGATGTCGACGACCGGCAAACCTGTTTGTTTACCAACGTCCACCAATTCAATATGGCTGCCGAAATCATTTGCGATATCTTGTTGCGCAGGACTGCGTCATTGTTTGTGAAGCTGTCAGTTCTTGTTGAGGCTTCTGTTGATGCATTTTTGTGTTGTTAATCACTCCCAGAATTATTAAGCTGTGAACAAATTAACGGACGCGTCCGCGGACGTTAACTGTCAGTTCCCTACGATAACGTCAATTCACGTTCGAACTGACAGTTAACGTCCGCGGACGCTATCTATCAGTTCCCTACGATCACGTCAATTCACGTTCGAACTGACAGTTAACGCCCGCAGACACGTCTGATAATTTGTTCCCAGCTTTATGGAATACAATGGTGTCTCACGATTTTGCCTGCTTTCCCCCCTTCATCACTCCCTGAATTATGAAATTCCATAGCATCTTAGGTATTCTTCTTTTGGCGTCGTCTTAGGTATTCTTCCCTATTGTGGAACAAGGCTCCTCGATTTTTGTGATTGAGAATTCTCTTCTTTGGTCTTGTCACGCCAGATATTTCTATCTTCAGTAAATGCTAAGCTGACTTGATTATCTAAAATTCTAAACCCTCTCAATACCTGGATCGACTGAACGATACTGTGGTCACTAACAGTAGTATATTATTGGGCATTCTATACCACTATCGGCAAGTTGCTCGGCGAGTGCGCCTCGCTGCCGATAGTGGTATAGAATGCCCAATAATTGATAATCGACTCGCCTCTCCACTCGACCGAGACAGTACATTTTGCCGCGTACTTGATGAGCAACGATAATCATCCATCAACTCTCCGTTTACTTACTCTCTAGTGTATAACTGTATACAACCAATGATCATGCGAGTTTGCTATCGCTCTGAAGGGTGGTACAGAATGCTTAATAATGAACAATCCACTCGATCAATGAACCAGTAACGCAAAAGAGGTTGTGGTAAGTTTATAAATGTTAACGTACTATATACATTCACTCATTTTTAATCGGTTCATTTCCAACAGTAATCATGAAATTTGTAAAACAATCGCAATCGCTGCATGTTGATACAGTCTGTGATGATATTTGTAAGACTAGTTTTCGCCATGGAGAATTATTACCTAACTCAGTACGATGTATCATTTGTGGTCCATCCAATTGTGGAAAAACCAATTTATTAATTGGTCTTCTTATACACGAAAATGGATTAAGATTTGAAAATGTTTATGTTTATTCAAAAACTCTGCACCAACCCAAGTACATTTTCTTAGAAAGAGTTTTGCAGCGGGTTCCCGGTATTTCCCTCCAGAAATATCAGGGAAATGAGGAAGTACTAAGCGTTCAGGACGCAAAACCCAACTCCGTGATTATTTTTGATGATGTTGCTTGTGAAAATCAAAATAACATGCGTGATTATTTTGCAATGGGAAGACACAAATGCATAGATTGTTTTTATCTGAACCAAACATATAGTAAAATCCCCAAGCAGTTAGTAAGAGATAATGCGAACTTAATCATACTTTTTAAACAAGATGAAATTAATTTACGACATATTTATGAAGAACATGTCAACACTGATATGACATGGATTGAATTTCGTAAAATGTGTTCGAAAATATGGAGTGAACCTTTCAATTATGTAGTGATTAATAAGGATTGCTCCAAAAATAAAGGATGTTATAGAAATAAATTTGACACTTTTGTTGTCTTTGATTAAAAAAACTTATATTTAAGACTGTTACCCTCGCGATATTATTATTCTTCAGACAACGCTTAATCAATCACGAACTTTTTGTTATTATGGAAAAATCACTGAAAAGACAAATTGTTGAGGCTGCAGATGCTGTTAAGAAGAAGGTGCGAAAGATGAGAGATGTTGAGCTTAACAATCAGCAAGTACTGGAATCAGTTTTCAAGCCGGTAACAGAACCACTCAACCAAATTGCTAATGTCAGTAAGCAAGCTTCTCTTCTGCATAATATAGAAAATCAAGAAACCGAAGTTCCGTGTATAGATAAAACTTTGCAAAAAGAACCCACAATTAGTAAAGGAACCAATGATAATAACGACAATGAAGACGAATATGAATCTGATATCGAAAGTGACTCTTCGTACAAATCATTAGTTGAAAACAACCAAGGTATTGATTCGTCATCCTGGTCAGTGTCCTCAGAAGCTCTGACCGATATTCCGTTTGGTGTCAGAGTAGAGGGCGGAAAATTGATGTTAGGTTCTGCTCGTATAACGATCAGTGATGAGTATATCATCGTAGCTGGACGCAGATACCGAAATACGTCTGGTTTAAAACAGTTGCTGTTGAAAAAGAACGTCGATTTAAGCTTGGTTACAGAGAGTGATATGAAACATTATAAGTCGATGCTACTTGACACAAACGCACATCGACGAGACTATGAGCCTGGTAAACCAATCAAAAGTAATAAAGGACAAAAATATTTGCAAATTATTAAGCCTCTATTCCAACTACGAAGTACAATTCAGGACCACCAATCGAAAGGAAAAGGACTACCCTTTACAAAAATGTGGAGGAAAAACGTTGATTTTGTTTATTGGGACGATCCAAATGAACTGGTAGATAGGTTAAAATTACTAATTGCATCTCGAGATGCTGGTAACACAGGATTAGATAATGAAATTATATCTATCATTGAAGAATTGCGTGAAAGTAAAGTTATAAATAAATAAATATTTTAAAATGTGTTTATTTTATTATCAGCCCCTCGATACAATACACCTTAAATATGAACGTAGACAAATTCGGACACTACATTCACAAAAGAATGCGTTTATCAGAGTTATTTGAGTTTAATGAGAACGCATTGTTAAAATTAGAAAACGGAGATTTTGATTTAAAAACATCAAGACTAAGAGGAGTTCGATCTCCAGTAGAAGCAGACGATGCTGTGAATAAGGATTATGTAGATCGTTTGAATGCTAACATGTTAAAAGAATTAAATAACCTGACCGTGAACAAGGATTATGTAGATCGATTGAATGCTAATATGTTAAAAGAATTTAATAACATGATTGGTTCATTGCGCTCTCAAATCATAAAAGACACAAAGGGCACAGTTCAGGCTACTTTAAAAGCAAAGATACCTGAGATTTCAACTCATTTGGAAGATAAGTTTTATACCAAAGCAGAGGTAGATAAATTACTACAAAAAACTCCGTAATGGCAAAACAGCAAATTGTTAATGAAATACACAAAGCAGCACGAAGAAATTTCGTTAGACGTCCTGTCATTCTAAAGGGGATCGATGACTTATGGCAAGCTGATCTGATGGACATGCAAAATCTAAGAAAATATAATAAAGGTCATAATTACATTTTAGTGGTGATTGACTGCTTCTCAAAGTACGCTTGGGTAGAGCCATTAAAATCAAAAAATAAACTTGATGTTACTCATGCATTTAAACGAATACTGATTAACAGCAATCGCAAACCGGTTAATTTACAAACTGATATGGGAACAGAATTTTATAACAACTCATTTCAAACGCTTATGAAGACTTACAATGTTAACCATTACTCAACGTTTTCTACCAAAAAAGCTTCGATCGTAGAGCGACTGATTAAAACTCTTAAAAATAAATTATATAAATATTTTAGTCTGAACGGAAACTATATGTGATTAGGTATACCGTTAGAGGTTACGTTAAAGATATATAACAATACAAAACATCGTACAATTAAATTTAAACCAATTGAAGTCAATAAATCTTGCGAGTCTGTTATAAAAGAAAATATTAAAAAAGCCTTAAATCATGTAACCGTCCGTAGAAAACCTAAGTTCAAAGTAGGTGACTTTGTTCGTATCAGTAAATACAAACACCATTTTGAAAAAGGTTATACACCTAATTGGTCAACTGAAATATTTACTATAAAAAAAATTAATCATACCATACCAGTAACATATCATTTACAAGATCAGCGAAAGCAAGCCATAATGGGAACCTTTTACGAGCAAGAACTTCAGAAATCTTACTATCCTGGTATTTATTTGATAGAAAGGGTTTTAAAAAGAAAAGGATCAAAAATGTTTGTGAAATGGTTGGGTCTAAACAACGAAGAAAATAGTTGGATCGAGAAAACTGCAATAGTGGATTAAAATAATTATATAACGATTACTTTTGCATCATTTCTCTCATTACACATTAGAGAATGCAAGGAGGTGAACTTGTTAATACCTTAATTAATAATCTACCGTTCGAACTTCATTTACCCGGCTACAATTATTGCGGTCCCGGAACTAAATTGCAGAAACGTTTATTACGAGGTGACCGAGGTGTAAATAAGCTAGACGAAGCTTGTATGCATCACGACATTGCATATGCAAACCATACAGACTTACCCAATCGTCACAAAGCTGATTTGCAACTACTAAATATGGCTAAACAAAGACTTAAATCGAGCGATGCTGGGAAAGGTGAAAAACTTAGTTCATGGTTAGTGAGCAAAGTTATGAAAGCCAAACTGAAATCTGGTTCTGGCATTAAAACGTTTAAAAGTTTCGTGTCAAAAATAAAAGCAAAAATAAAGAAACTGAATCCAAAGGACAGTAAAACTTTAATTAACGCTGCTTACTCAGCAGCAAAAAAAATAATTCCATGCATTCAGAAAATTCGAGTGCCGCGAGTGATACCCCTACCAAAGACTGGAGGTATTCTACCTTTAATCCCAATTTTTGCGGGTTTATCAGCTTTAGGAACTTTAGCTGGTGGTGCGGCTGGTATTGCAAAAACTGTTAACGATTACAAAGCAGGTCAGCAAAATTTGCGAGAAACACAACGACATAATAAGGCTATGGAGTCTTTAAAGTTAGGCCAGGGCTTGTACATTAAGTCACATAAAAATGGTAATGGTTTATTCATTAAGTCTTCAAAAAACTGAAAAATAAGCTACCTAATCGTCCTCTCACTAATATAGACATCCAAAGGTTTGCACGCAACATCCCTCACTTTCGAGGAGTATACATGAAGGATCAGTTACCAAGGACGCCAAAACGGGTTGAATGTGGTGTCGTTAACTTGGACGACTCTAAGAACGAAGGCACGCATTGGGTAGCTTATGTAAAAGTATGCAATTATTGTGAATATTTTGATAGCTTCGGAGATTTAAAACCTCCAATGGAATTAATGCGATATTTTAAGAATTGTAATGTTTTTTATAATTATACAAGATATCAGAAATTTAACACTGTAAATTGTGGACACTTATGTTTAGAATATCTATGGAATTTTTGGAAATAAAACGTATAAAACTTATGCTTTTCTTTTATTTGAATCATTTGCAAGATGTCACTCACATTATCGATAACTGGAAACTCGTCAACTTTATCTACTTACTATCCTAACACGTTGCAACTATATGAACAGTATGAGTGTGCCTTATTGCATTTCGCAACATTTAATTCTATTCCAAACATTGACAAAACGAATAATAAGTTCTATTATGGTTCTAACGAAGTTATTGAAATACCTGACGGCACCTATGAATTGCAAGATATTAATGATTATTTAAAATCTGAAATGAAAGATGCATCAATCAAACTACAGTGCAATAACAATACTTTAAAAGCTGCTGTATATTGTACAAAAGATATAAATTTTAATAAAGAAGGTACGTTTAGGAATTTGTTAGGGTTTAATAAGCAGATCTTAAAAGCAAATAAATGGCATGTATCGCACTTTCCAGTCAACATTTTACCTACAACAGTGATCAGGATCGAATGTGATATTGTAAGCGGCTCGTACACAAACGGAGAACCCAGTCACATTATCCACGAATTTGCACTCAACGTGCCTCCCGGATATAGGATTATAGAAATCCCGAAAAACGCGATATACTTTCCAATTAACCAAAACAACATTAGCTGTATACATATCAGGCTGTTAGATATAAATAACCGCTTAATCAATTTGCGCGGTGAAGAAGTGCAGCTGTATTTGCATCTCAGAAGAAAAAAATGATTGACTACAATAAATATATGCATCAACAAATCAAAAATGTCAGTTCCACTCAAGCTTCCTACCAAATAAGAGCTCGCCCTAAGAAGAAAATTAAATTAACTAAAGAAAACAAGACATTTCTCAAAGCGATCGGTTTGCTAAAATGAATATCTTAGACGTTTTATCTGCTCCGACTTATGACAACACTGTTGAAGGAATCGAATTTCATTCTTACAAGCCCTACGTAACTAGTTTCAATAGAAACGATGAAATCCGCATACCTATTAACCAACAGGACTTGTATATACTTCCCTCAGCTAGTACCTTGTATTTGGAAGGAACTGTTGTCGTAAGTAAAAAGGATATGAAAGAGAAAGCCACTAGTGTTAATTTTACGAATAATGCTCTACTCTACTTATTCCAAGATATAAGATATGAGCTGAATGGAGTGGAAATTGATAGAATAAAAAACGCTGGCATAACTACCACCATGAAATCGTTAATATCAATGAGTGAAAGTGAATCAAAGATAGCCCATGCATGGGGCTGGAATATCGATGGAATAAAAAATATTAATGGGGGTAGTTTTTCTGCTTCTATACCACTCTGTAACATCATCGGTTTTGCAGAAGATTTCAAGAAAGTCGTGATAAATAGTAGGCACGAACTGATATTGCTACGAAGTAACACTAATCTGAATGCTGTGAAACTTAACACCGGGGAATTTGTAGATGACGTTCAGATAAATAAAATCATCTGGCGTGTACCGCATGTAAAAGTGTCCGACAAAGAAAAAATAAGTTTGCTGAAACTGTTAGAAAAAGATCGACCACTCCAAATGATATTCAGAAATTGGGATCTGTACGAATATCCAGCTTTACCTAAAACTACAAAACATACCTGGTCTATCAAAACTTCCTCACAAATAGAGAAACCAAGATACATAATTATGGGTCTACAAACAAATAGAAAAAACAATTCAAGTTCTGATATGTCCCAGTTCGATCACTGTCATGTTCGTGACGTTAGAGTATACCTAAACTCAACTTACTTCCCGTATGAAAACCTAAATGTCAGCTTCGCGAATAACAGAATCGCTTTATTATACGAGCAATACATCAGATTTCAACAGTCTTATTACGGACGTCGCTCGGAACCCTTATTAAGTGAGAAACAATTCAAAGATTTGGCGCCGCTATTTGTCATAGATTGCTCTAGACAAGCTGATAATGTAAAGACAGCAATGCTATTCTGTAAAAAAACAGCCTTGCGGTCAGCGCTGCCGCAGCGGTGAAACTCAGTTTGGTATTCACTAAGCTGCGTAAAGCTACACTAGCGCTCAAGGCTGTGACGGCCGTGAGTTAAAACTACTCAACGGATGATAGGGAGGGCCATGGGAGGGCAATTTTGACAGTTCTTCATACATTTTGGTATTCCCTAAGAAAAAACAGCGACGAAGTCGCCTACAGCCTCGCCCACAGCCTCGCGTCTAACTGTCAAATCTAAAAGCTACAATATTCGTGCGGAGTCTTGACAAAAGTATATATAAACAGTATTTAAATACAAACTTATTTGACAAAAATGGCAGCTCGGTTAATTATAATGCTAAATTTATTAGAAGAAGCTAAGAAAAGTGATGATTTGGAGAAAGCTCGACAGGCGAAACAAATACGAAAGTTTAAAACAATATCCCGTGATACAGAGTTTATCCATATTTACAGGCTTTCTGAGGATTTAATTAATTTATTAGAAATTGATTTAACTCCCTACATGCGTCCGCGAGTTCGTTCCAGCGGTTTAAGCAAGAGGTTAAAGGTTTGTTTACAGTTATGTTTCTTGAGATATGATGGGTAAGTACCTAACCAAACACCAACAAAAACTTATTGAATTCCTGATGTTTCAGATATTATGCACTCTATCATTTTTGGCTAATGGAAGTTACCAAAAAATCATTGGCAAGAATGTAGATACTTATATATCTCAGTCTTCTGCCTCTAGGGCAATCCACGAAGTCGTTGATGCTCTCAATAATAAGAACATCATAAGTAAATACATTCGATTTCCGCAAAACCACAACGATCGACAAGTAATCAAGTCAGGGCAAGTATCAAAAGTACCAACATTTTCTTGATAGTCTTTCAAATTTTGTTAAAGAGCCATTGTTTTGAAGTTTGAATGTTGATTCCTTACTTACAGGTTTTATGAGAAATTCAAAATTCCAGGGGTGCTAGGTTGCGTTGATGGCACCCTGATTTCCATGATACGTCCTAAGGAACATGAGGAACGATATTATTGCCGAAAAGGCTATCATGCCAGGAATGTTTTAATTGTAGGTAAACTGTAGGTTTGTCTGAATTAAAATAATGTAGAATTATAAAGAATCCATTGTAATTATTATACCTACTTATTTCAGATTAATGATGCTGATCTGAACATCTTGCATGTGGATGTGACATTTGGGGGTGCAACACATGATAGTTTTGTTTTTTCAAACACTAGAGTTAAGGAGCATTTGGAAAATTTAAATAATAATGAAGAAAAAGTGTACTTACTTGGTAAGTTATTATTTACAATACAATGATAACTTAAACACAAGTCAAGATTGCACTTAATTCCAGCTTCATTAATTAATTTCAGGTGACTCAGGATATCCTCAAAGGCCATATTTAATGACTCCCTTTAGTAATCCAGAAACTGGAACTCCAGAGAGCTATTACAACAATTTGCACAGCAGTGCACGGAACAGTGTGGAGAGAACTATTGGAATACTGAAAGGGCGGTTCAGATGTTTATTAGTTCACAGGGTATTGCACTATGATCCTATAACGGTGGGAAAAATAGTGATAGCTTGCTGTATTTTACACAACATGTGTAATCGAGCCGGGCTACCAGCTCCTAAGTTAGACCAATCTGACTTAGATGAAGAATCTAGGTTACTTGGAATCCTGACACATCAGGCTCCAACACATGATGATTTAGTGAGTGGGCAGATAAGTAGGCGAGATTTAGTTAATCAACTATGGCGAGCACGTCATATCTAACCAATCAAATTGGTCAACTAAACCAACCCAAAGGTGACGGATTTATTTTATATAATTTTATACTCCCAATAGCACACATCCAATAGTCCCTTCACCTTAATACTTACTATCCACATCTTATCCCTCTCTCTTATTTCTTTTACTCACTTAGCTTTCTCATCTCTCATTCTAGGTTGGCTGGTCAATATGTTGACCCATAAAGCTGCATCCTTGGAGGAAAAACTGAAGGCTATAATTGAAAGAGTTGGAATGTTTTAACTGAACAGACAGCTGTGCTGCTGGGGAGTTTGTTGCACTACTTCTTCTTCCCAGCTAAAGCACTAGGAAGTGGTGAAGGGTGGGCGTTTTGGGGGACTGTCTTATGTAATTTTGTTATTCGAAAATTGTTGTTGATTCTCAGCCTAGTTTAATAAATGACTTAATTTGATTGATTGTTTGTTTGTTTTTAATGGTAAATAAAAAAAGAAAACAATAGGTAGGTATCTATTTAATTTTTATATGCTCTATACTGTAAGCACATTTTAAAATTCAGTAAAAATAAAAAAAGATATAATACGTCCATATAGCATAATAGTCTAATCATTATTCATAATATAATATACTTAAGTACCTATCTATCTTATACACATTAAACGCACACCTTAAATATATGACATAATTGTAATTGTTTATCTAAAGAAGCTAATACTAATACTAACATTTACTAAGAAAAACAGTTCGATTATTACTACAACAACATAAATTTCGATTTATCTATCATAAACTTAATATTTAAACTTAGATTAAAATTTTATAGGTACTAGATCTATGTTTCATTCAAGTCTCACGTCTGATGGATGCAAATAAATCCTGCAGTGCCTGGGTCTGCCTTGCACATAAATCCTGCAGTCCCTGGGTCTGCCTTGACCATGACTCGTTTATCTCTTTAAAAGTCTCCAACATCCTCTGCTGGTTTTCAATAAGGAGTCTTTCATTCTCCAAACGCCTCTCTTCAATGGCGACAAAGCGTTCGGTCAGGCTCGCCATTTGTGACTGTCTTTGAGAAGGTGGTGAGCGCTGGATCAAACGGCGTCGTACCATTCGACGCCTACGAGGTGCTATAAACAGAAAAAATTAAACAACTTACTAAATAACTAGAGGTAAAATAAATATAAAGGCCAATAAGTAAGTATAACAGCATCACATCATTCTCTCTCTGAAGGAATAGATATTACAATGTAGTATACAATCATGTAGATTGAATAAGACAAAAACCTACAGAAAATCCCAATAAATTGGCCCAACCTGGGAATCAAAAGTGAGACCACTACTTAACCAAAATATAATAAAGTTTTCCTTACATGAAGAGGCGATTGGGGCATTACTCCTATGAGGCACTGCAGGTGGTGATCTAGTCTCAAACTGTAATACAAAAAAAAGTTTTCTAAATGTCCATTCAAATAGTGTAATACATATTGTAAGACATAAATTTAAAACCTCACCATTTCTTCCGCATTAGGCTGGTTTTCGATATTATCCCTATGCCTAGATGGGCCTGGTTGTACATCCTGCAAATATATTTTATATTGTAATCAGCATCATCAGCCTAATTTAGAATTTAACATCACAATGTTATATTTTATTAGAATTAACTTACGGGTATTGAAGGTGTGGACTGTTCAGTCTGGAGCATGCCTGCAGTAGCATGTTCTACATGCAGTAATTGCACCTGACTCTACAAAATTAAATTTGAAAATTATAACTTCCCAATATACAGTTTTCATATTAAGTAATGTGAGTAATTTAAATCTAGTAAAACCTGAAGTATGCTCTCTGACACTGGTGTATATGCCTCCACTGTCACATCTGGTATACTCTGCAAAAAAAAAAAATACTTAAGAATGCATTGGGAAGTAAAATAGGTACATAAGTATTGAATTATATTTCAATAAACATACCAAGACCACATCATCTGATACATCATCAATTGGCATGTTGGGAGTCAAATCAACACTTGGCCCAGGTTCATTTGCAGGCTAAAAATAAAATGTTTGAAAATTAGATTGATATTATATTTCAGGAAATATTTTACTATATATTTCATGCATGCTGTTTTCATAAATAAAATAAAATTAAAACAAGCATAACAAAGAAAAACATAAATACATGAAGGTCAATCTCTAGCTCCCTATCACCAGTAAAAAAGCCCTCGCCACCCATAATAGCGACTATTCGTTCTTCTATTGCAGAGAGGAACCCTTCCTCTAGTTCACCACCACCTGTTCGTTGCCTATCCATCCGTATTTGACTAGCTTTTCTTCTTACCGCTGACTTCTTATCCTTCCAATACTAAAAAAATAAATATCCAATGTCTAAATATCTAGATTTTGCATAATCATAACATAATAAATATGTTTTAAGTTATAATTATAGCCAATGTACGGTCAGTTATATCTGTTACCTGACCCACCTTGCCGTTGCTGACCACTTTGCCGTGGGTCGGGTAACAGCTATAACCCACTTATTATTATGTACTGCATATTTAACTTCGTTCTTATGATACAGTCAAAGTGGCTGGTGTGCTTCGTCAGCTTGTATAGGTATATGCACCTATGCAAGCTGACAAAGCACATCAGTAATGCAATATTATGCTGTTAACAAACCTTTGACCATTGCTTCCAACTTTTAATGCAGCCACTTCCATCACTGTTTAGCTTGGCAGCTACTTCTTGCCATGCTGCTTGTGTGCGGTCTCGGGCATGTGCTGTCCGAGGGTGCCCTGTGGCAAGCCAACGTCTCTCTTCCAAACTTTCTACTAGCATCTCTACTTGCGCACGGGATGGGATCGCACTTCTTGGCATGCTTAAAATACACAATGTTACGTTAAGATAAAAGTACATACTACTATTATAAAACAATAATTAGATAATAACTCGTGGATCATAGAACATTATTTTGTATTCATACTCATGTAATAACAGTGAAAATATCATACTACTCACATCTCAGTAGGTAGGTTTAATTATCCTTTTAGTCACAGAACTATCTCTATGTTCTAAGCACTCACTCAAATAAGTAACTTAGCTTGGCACCTAAAAGTTTTCAAAGTAAAAACAAAAAATTTCAAGTGGTTTTGTTGATAGCGTCGCGTCGTTTCGTTTGTTTTGTTTTTTTTATTCATCGTCGCGCGTTGCTCGAAATAGGCAAAGGAATCGTCATTCAACCTAAAAAGGTAATATTAAATATGCAAACTTAATTAAATTATGCTATTTGTTAAATAGTTTTACACTTTTCCTTAAAATACTTAAATATAGACCTCTAATGTATATTTTAAACCCATAAAACTCTCAGTCGAGATTTATCGATTATAATTTTAAGAATTTGTTTCAAGCCCTTGGTTCGTCTATGAAACAGCGACGGGAGGGCACAGCCTTGAGTTCGTCGACGACCACAACTACGTTAGTGAATACGGTTTGAATCAGAGCTGTACGCTCGGTCGATCTCAAGGCTGTCTCGTCGACGAACTCGTCGCAGCTTACAGCCATGAAATTGTCTTTTAGAGAATAGCACTGCAGGTCCTATTGTGGATGTAAGAGTGGAAATTGAGAGTGATTCCGATATACCAGATCAAACTTCTGCATACTGTCTTATATTGAACGACTGCATTAGAGATGAGACGTATATACTGGTAGAGGTATATATACCAAGTATGTGCTTCCCAGTACATAGACCGGGTACGGACCGAAATACTGGGTAAATACCTTGAAGGTATGACGTCAGACGCATAGTACGATACGAACCGCTACCACAAGGTAGCGCCCAGTTTTATCGGTAGTTCGGTACGCCGAAGCAACCCGAAGCTACCCGACAGCTTACGATGGGACCCGAAACGTCATTCGTGCTTTATGAACATTCGGTTGATTTAATTTAGTTAGACAAAATGGGTACTTATTTTTACGTGCATAAGGAACATAATAGCATAATTACATTTTTTGTCACGACGTGAAAGAGTTCCTTAGTTTGTTTATGTTAGGGAATATTATTACGTGTTTGAATGTTTACGTTGTCTAGTGGTACTTACTGTGCGTTTGCACTGGCGAAACATTCCCAACAAAACATGTTGGGATATCTATTTTCTGTCAATTTCCCATACAATGCTTGACAGTAACTAGAGATTTCAACATGTTTTGTCGTGATGTTTCGCCAGTGCAAACGCACAGTTAGGTCGACATGTTTTGATTTTTTGCGTCAGTTGTGATTGCGATTTCGTTACACCTGTTTGTTTTATCTAGAAAAGTGTATAGTAGACATAATGCATAATTACGTATAGGTACTTGAAACGTCGTACCTACATTATATTGGAATCATACCATACTTATCGCATACGTTTACTTATCGAAATCCTACCACACCCAAATACTTAAAAGTATTTTGATACCTGGTATTTGTACCAGGTATTTAGTGATACCCATACCTTAAAGGCCGGGTATGGAGAATGGCAGGTATATCTCATCTCTAGACTGCATAATTGAGTACAAGCCATTGAGTAATATTGTGAGAAAAATATCATGAATCCGAATACTATCATATTAGATGTTCAAGGGTTTAAAGACCTGAACAATAATTTTATAATAAAAGAATTAGCTTTTGCAAGTCGTGATTATACGCAAACATTTTTAATAAAACCGCCATACTTGTTTAAATACTTAACAAGTGACGAAAAGAGACAAGTTAAATGGTTGGAAAGAAATAGAGGTATTTATTGGAATGAGGGATATATTGACTATAGAGAATTTCGGCGTATAATCGTTCCATATCTAGAAAATAAGGAAATTATTGTAAATGGTTTGGAGAAGGTGAATTGGATAAAGGAACTGTGTGTGAATTGTAAAGTATCAGACCTTGGTACAGAACAATGTCTTAGTTTCTCTGTTTTGCATAAAAAATACTGTGAAGGAAGATCTAATTTTAATTGTAATAAACATCTAAAGCATTGTGCTCTTAAAAATGTGCTTTGTTTAAGGAAATATTTAGAATGGGTATAAATGTATGTGCTCATATGTGTAATGTATTTAGATTATAGGTTTTAAGGTTTTTAAATAAAAATCAAAATAATGTAAATTTGCTTTTATTTTGTTAAACACCCCCACGCTACTCCACAAATAACACAACCTAATACAAAATTAAATAAAACATCATAATGAAAATACAAATATTAACTACTTTACCAAAACGGTTAATAAAAGTCAGTACCTATTAAAGATTTTGATATTTTCTTAACTAAAGACTCCGTTTCGTCCATAACACTGTCGATGGGATCTTGAACAATATATTGAGCGTTTATAATAACGTTTTCACTGTCACTATCACTGTCTATGGTTTGAGGATTGTTGTTACACAGATCTACCACTGAAATTTTTATTAACTTAATCCCTTTTCGCTGTAGTCGACTCATAACGAAGGATTTTGTAGGTTTTTGCTTTATCGATTTATCCCTGCACCGTTGTTTTGGTTTTTTATCTTTCGTGACTTGTTTGCTTTGCCCGGGTTCACTGCGAAACATCTCGGAGAATCCCTCGTAAGGATCCTGAGCATACTGGCTGAATACAATCTCGGTGTCAGAATTCTGGAACAAAATATAAACACAATTTATACCACTATTCCGCTAGTATAGCGTTTTAACTGGGTTTTCAATCGAGAAAGTCTAGATTTAGTTTAGATTAGTGACAATAGGCTCTGGAAAAATGCAACACAACACAGCTGCGAACACAATCTCTAGTTATGAAACAATCATAAAAAAACGAATTAAAAATATTTTACTCACCGACATGATGACTTTTGATGGAAGTTAAAAAAGTATTAAACAGGTGTTCGCGTCGAATAATATTTCATAAATGATGACAAAATAACTAAATAATTACATGTCATACTAATATTGTCAACTAAGCGTTTGTGTCTCTAAGCTAAGGCCAATGAACTGCAACGTAGGTAACACTTATACAATGACAAATAACGCCTTGTAAGCATGTTACTTAATCGTAAAACGTAAGTTATTCGAAAATTAACCTTATGATGCAAGGTATTTTAGGTGCATAGTGAGATAACTGCAATCAGTGTTAACTATGTTTACCGATTTAAAAAAAAAAAAAAGTGTAATGATATTTTGAAATAAACAGGATTTCATAAATGAAACAAGTCAATAATTATAATAATTCACATTTTATTTCATTTTTGTATAACATTAACATTTATTATTTCCTAAAACTAAACTATGAGTAGGTAACACTTAACTTAAAATTATGATCAAATTAATTCATTCTTAAAAATAAATGCATGACCCCAGGCTCGGGTTGATATTTGATCCACAGATATCGATCGTTTGTCATCATTTCTAGATAAAGCAACTTTGTTGACAGTCCGAGTAAATATTTCGTGCTTTATTGATTTAAACATATTATTTTTTCTCCGGATTACTCCACCATTAAATAAAATGGTTTCATAGTCTGATAAGTTTAAATCCCTGACCACGCATGATTTTACTCCTTTTGCTTTTTTAATGATACTATTAGGGGTTCTTATAGAGTAAAGTTTCGATCTCAAACCAACAAAATCAGTAATATATTTTCCTCCCATTTCATCTTTAAAGAGACCAGGAACCTTTTTATTTTTTAGCGGTATCTGTAAATCATTTGTGATTTCATAGTTACTGCTGTCAAAATATTGTAAAAAATTATATTTCAAATCATGGTAAAAATCGTTGGTGTATATTTTATAGACAAAGGAATCGGTATCTGTGTAACATAGTTGCACTCGATCTTTATAAAAAGGCTTTACAATATTGTAATGAAAGTAATACATGTGTGCTTTTGAAAGTTCTAATACAGTGAAACCTATGTATATAGGTTTATCTAAAATAATTTGATCAGGTTTAATTTGTATTGCAACTAAATTTTCTGATAAAATAGATGCACTGTGGAAATAGGGGTTGGCTATAAGTTTCTCAGCGGATATAAATTTCTTAGTTCGATTGGACTGATCGCACCATTGATTAACTAAATGTACGGTTACTCTATTTTCAGTATTTTCTAATGTTTTTCCAAAAACACTGTTATTTAATAACTTAAAAAAGTCTTGTTCGAAGGAACTTTTTGCTTTCTGTCTTAATTGAGTATTTAACTCTATGTACTGTTTTAGATATGGACTCTGTCTAAAAGTAATTGCTCTATGAATTTTACGTAATATTAAACCATGTTCTAAACATTTTTTTAAATGAACGTAGTGAATCACGTAGTTGTACTTATTATACAAATTAGCTATTAATTTCTTTGTTTTACCTCCCGGGGGTACACATTTTTCGGGACAAAATGGTAAGTCATTATGGTCATTATGTAAATACTCGGGATACAATAGATCGACTTCTAATATGAAGCCCCAGTTTGCGTTATCCTCTATAGTGGTAACATTAAAATTTGCTAATTCGTTATCACTTAAAAATCTGAAACTAGAGTATGGTAAATACTGACACATGCTAAAACCGTAAAGATTATTACAATCTAAATATACTATGAAACTCTCAGGTTGTGATGGATTATATTCAGGCATGTATTTGTGATTGGCTCTAGCATGCCGATGGGAACACATGCACAAACCGCCGCGTATACCGCTTTGTATCATTCTGATGATAGCTAAGTCCGACACGAGTTCTAACTGAACGCCCGTTTTTAGCAACATTGCATCGAAAGATAAACTAGGTGCAGTAATGTAAAACGCTGGGTCAAGACTGTAATATTGATTACAGGTTTTCCGAAAATTTTGAAATATGTCTGTTAACAAAAGCACATCCGTTTTTAAGTATAGATCCGTATACTCGCCGAGGTTATTAATATTGAATTCAGCCCAAACAGCCTGTGCGTGATTATAATCCTCATCTGTAATGTCTTCGTTAGTCAAATAATTATAAAAATTACCCTTAGACGGCAATGATTTTTGATCGTAACGTTTCCAATTGGTCATATAATCATAAGGATATATACCTTTTCTTGTCAGTAAATTAAACTGTCTGTCTTTAGAAAAATGAAATCGAAGATTAACAAAATCTTCCACCTGCAATGTTTTAGCGAGCTTGTCTAAACTTGTCCCTAAAAAGTTGAATGAATCTAAAAATCTTATACAAATAAACTCGTTATCAGCAATAGGAATAAATTTGGTAAATGCGACGTATTTTTCTTTAGTCTTAGGGATTATTTTAATTGGGCCAGGAATTTCGCCTAACTTTTTTATAAATAAATGACAATCGTACCCGGATAAATTGTGAAAAAATATTGGTATAAATTTTGGTACTTTATGTTGCAAATTACAGTGTCGATGTGCTGCACCTCGATACAGGCCTGTAATATGACAATGATCTCTTACTTTATCGGTCAAGAGTAAATTGTCGCAAATATGACACCTAACGGCACGTTTGAACTCTAGAGAATTGTCATCAGTGAATATCATAGGCTCGCTTTTGGATATAATCTGATGTATTTGTTTTACATCCTCAGTAAGAAAATTTATAAATTTTGAAACACAATCATTGCCGCGATAACTTCTATAGCCTTTAACGCTAACATTTTTATTTGATGACACGACATTGTAAGCGAATGCAGCCGGCACGTGACGTTTAGAGTATGACGTATTAGCGGTGTTGAAATCATCGCCGGAAATGGGTTCAAGTAACGTTTCGAAATCGGCGTATATGACGAATGGAATGTTTTGTTTCCTATCATAATTTTTAAATTTTAAAAATGAACCTTGTTCTGGTAAAACTGTGACGACCCCCCCACACAAGTGCGATTCAATTTGACTAAGCGTTGGAAAAAACAATAAACAAGTTTCACAGAAATATAGTTTACCATGATGTTTGGTCATCTGATTTCTAACTAAACGAGATAAATCTTTGATAAGACAGTAATGAGAATTATTATTGTTTTCTATAAACAGTAGATGGATACTTTTATTAGACTTATTATTCAACGTTGTATAAAGCGGTCCAATAATTGTCTTCTCATTTTTTAAACCATACACATATATATTAACAGAAGGATTATTTTTCTCAAAGATAGCTATGTCCGAAAATGTGATTGGAAATGTCAAATTATTAACATTCAAAACATCCTGAAAGCGGGGATAAGACGAAATCCTATCGGGATGTCTATTTGTGGGGTACAATGCCGCCACAACACACCACAAAAAGCAATACTCATCATTGTTCCGAATATTCAAACAAGCTCTTTTACTTTTTATGAATTTCGGCAACGTTAAAAATTTAGATCCGCTGAGTGGTTGATATTTATTAATATTTAATTCTAAATGTGAATTGCATAAAAAAGTCCAACCACTATCCCTTTCCTCAAATTCTTCAATTTTTTTTAGTAGTAAATCAATAGTTAGTTTATAAATAGAATCAAAATCGTAATTAAAATGTGTAATAATGTTGTTTGTACGGAATGATTTTATTTCTTGTTGATCATTTTTATACATAAGAAACGAAGCAAACAGTTCAAAATTTATTTTGACAGAGGTGTGTTTCTCTATTGAATTGTCTATTAAATGTTTGACTTGTGTACTAATACTTTTGAGAAACACCTCAGGAAAACTATGTATTTGTTCACCTGTCGCTATGATTTTGTAACTTTTGATTCGTTCTTTAAAAGAAGAATTAATAATTGCAACATTATCATACATAGGGGTAGAACTATTGTTTTTATGTACATTGCTACGTAAATGACCAGACCATCGACGATTGTCTACAAATACTTTACAATCAGAGCAGTGAGGCATTATGTTATTGTTTGAAATCCAAGAACACTTAAAATTATTATTTCAATAAATTTGGATTAGATAATACTTACAACTAATATTCACCGTCCTAGGTATACCAGACAAAATATTTTATATAATTAGTACAACTTGGTCAGGACAATTTTACGCTGATTTCAAGATCCTTGTGTAATTCTTCACAGGCAAGTCGGTAATTATGTTTAGGCAGGATGTATCTGAAATAATAAAAACATGGATGCATTAGGTACATAATCTGATTAGGTAAGATAATGGTATATTCTGGGAAGAAAAATATATTTCATAATTACCTGCAGACAATATAATTAGTACAACTTGGTCAGGACAATTTTACGCTGATTTCAAGATCCTTGTGTAATTCTTCACAGGCAAGTCGGTAATTATGTTTAGGCAGGATGTATCTGAAATAATAAAAAAATGGATGCATTAGGTACATAATCTGATTAGGTAAGATAATGGTATATTCTGGGAAGAAAAATATATTTCATAATTACCTGCAGACAATATAATTAGTACAACTTGGTCAGGACAATTTTACGCTGATTTCAAGATCCTTGTGTAATTCTTCACAGGCAAGTCGGTAATTATGTTTAGGCAGGATGTATCTGAAATAATAAAAAAATGGATGCATTAGGTACATAATCTGATTAGGTAAGACAATGGTATATTCTGGGAAGAAAAATATATTTCATAATTACCTGCAAAATATGAAACTATGTATACATAAGAGTACGTGTATCTGCGTGGTCCAAATATGTAGGTATACTTCAGGTAATTTAATAATTCTTCACAGGCAAGTCAGTAATTAATATTATGTTTCGATAGAATGTATCTGAAACTAAAAAAATGGTTTATTGGTACCGATGAAGAATTAGGTAAATAGCTGTAAATTCTAGAATGAAAAATAGTCATAATTATTATAATGATCTAAATAGTTATCGTATTATTGTTGTGTTATATTTGATAATTACCTGCACAGTATGAAATGATTCATACATAAGATTATGTATTTGCGTGATCCAAATATGTATGTATATTTCAGCACCCCGATATAACGAACACAGTTGCTCCAGGAGATGAAATTGTTGTTGTTTCTGGTGTGTGATCAATTAAATATTTATTTATAATAATTAACTTGATTGTACTGTAACAGTTTAGAAAGGTGCTCGCTCCGAAAGACTTTTGAGGTAATAAATAATATTTTAGGGTTTTTTTTGTCTACAAAGCAGAAAAATATTTCATCATAAAAGTTGTTATTGCCTAATTCTTAAACGTGTGCTAAACATAATTATTTATTTCGCGATCACAATAATCAGCTATTTTGATAGGGTTGGTAACAACTTGGTAGGCATTCAAATATACAAATTTCACACAATGCACTAAATCGATTAAAATATATCATAGTACCTATGTCGATAGACGACATGACGATGACGATATCATATAACGTTCATGGTTTCCTCATGACCGTTACCATAGTTATAGGAATTATATTATCTATTTATTTTAGGAAATCTAGAGAAGTACGTGGTAGACGGCAGTAAGTTCATTTTTTCTACACGAAACCTAAATGTAGATGATGAAATAATTACCTTGGAAACATTTATTTACTTCTTTAAAATTATAAAATCCATCTGGTTTGTGGCGATTCCGTTCACGCTATCGTTTGGTCAGCCCTAGCTTATTTCGCCGCATCGATATTCGTTACAGTATAAAATTTTTCTTCGTCGTGTGCTAAACATAATTATTTATTTCGCGATCACAATAATCAGCTATTTTGATAGGGTTGGTAACAACTTGGTAGGCATTCAAATATACAAATTTCACACAATGCACTAAATCGATTAAAATATATCATAGTACCTATGTCGATAGACGACATGACGATGACGATATCATATAACGTTCATGGTTTCCTCATGACCGTTACCATAGTTATAGGAAATATATTATATATTTATTTTAGGAAATCTAGAGAAGTACGCGGTAGACGGCAGTAAGTTCATTTTTTCTACACGAAACCTAAATGTAGATGATGAAATAATTACCTTGGAAACATTTATTTACTTCTTTAAAATTATAAAATCCATCTGGTTTGTGGCGATTCCGTTCACGCTATCGTTTGGTCAGCCCTAGCTTATTTCGCCGCATCGATATTCGATACAGTATAAAATTTTTCTTCGTCTTCATTTTACCAACGCGTATAATACGACTATAGAAAACGTTACTTTAACAAAGCAATACCGGATTGATTGTAGTGGATTTAACAATCCTAACTTATAATTCGATTTTAACTTATAAGCCACAAGTTTTTCTGTTCGGTACAAAGTATTCGCAGTCTGCAAGTGCAACGAAGTGCTCTTGTATAATCGGTCTACAAACATTCCGTGTCGCCTACAATATCAGTGACGGCATTGTCGATAGCCATCCGCTGCTGTCATCACCAGCCAAGTCATCAAACCGAGTGGAACTTCTGATCGGAAAAATGTAAGTCTGATAAAATAGTCTGTTCGTTTTCATGGATCACACTTGTGATTAGCCTGTCATTTATTTATAACTACATATATTTGTTTGTGAGCGCGTTACTTCACAGATCACCTGATCTGTACATAGTATGACGAGCTCAGTCTCAGTGCTATCCCATTTAAATATTAGAGAACCAGTGTTTGCCCGAACACTTGTGTCCTATAGTATGCCCGGCGCAATGGACATTACTCCATTGGATTAATTAATAATAATTGTGTGACTACATTTCCTCTATTTTTATTTCAGGTCAGACTCTGAGGGTGATTACTCGCAAGCATCGATCACTGGACACAAAGTGAAGGCCTGTCGCAAACCGTCTGCAGACAGCAATGGGAAACGCAAGATGCAGTCACAAACAACAACCGTAGCTCGTAGCAGGTGAATAATATTTTGAATTTATTATCTCCTAGTTCTGATTAAATTAAAACAGTAAAGTAGTACGTTTCCACTAATTGAATTATAATAGTGCAATTTGCATAAGTATTCCATTCGCTGATTAGTCACTTGTAATATTTTCTACAGAAATATCCGTGGTGTCGTTCATAAAATATTATGCGATTGTGCATCTCTCGTTCTAAACATTAACTAATAACAGTTTTCGTTATTATTTCAGTAAAAAAACCAACACTGGCATGGACATATTCGGCATCAGTAAAAACCGCGACATCCCACACAAAGAACATTCACCGGATCACCTAACTTCATTCTTTGTGAACCGCGTAGCCAGCGGCTGTGAGCGCCGAGCAACGACCACTGACGGAGAGTACTACATCGACTGCAAGGTGTACAAGGCTGACGACGCTCGCCTCACCGACTCCGCCGAGCTGTGGAAGAAAGCGCTCATCCGAATCAAGTTCCAGACCGACGCGGACTCTCCTCAGTGGCGAAAACTACAAGAGCTCGTGCGTGCGGCTGATATTTTGTTTCCAGACAAACCAACATTTTATGATAATTAAACCAAGTAACTAAGTTACAGTTGTTTATTATTTACAGTAACAACCCGTTAACGCTTTAGTCACAAGCTTTGGTTTGTTACAATCATCAGCCACCATCACTCTCGCTCGACATTCTGTTAACAGCGAATACAAACTCGAGTGATCGGTCGAGTGCAGTAAGTAAACGGAGAGTCGAGTCGATAGTTCATCGTTCTCCGAAACGCCGCATACTGGTCAGACGTATGGAGTAAAGCTCATCCAGTACGCGACACAATTAACTGTCTCGTTCGAGTGTATCGGTCGAGTTGAGTGGTGAGTCGAGTATCGATTTGGTCGAGTTAATCGTTCCAAATCAAGTTCTCAGTACAATGTACTGTCTCGGTCGAGTGGAGAGGCGAGTAGATTATCAATTATTGGGCATTGTATACCACTATCGGCAGCGAGGCGCACTCGCCGAGCAACTTGCCGATAGTGGTATAGAATGCCCAATAATATACTACTACTAACAATGCCGAAATGATGATTAGTATTCCAACCATTTGATATAAACTTTTCCAAAAAGGATTGATACTTTTGGCAAGCGGTTGGTGACCGAAGAACAGGCTCCAGTTCTTTCAATGATTCATAACGATTAATGAATCATTTTGGGAATCTACAGAGGTTTTAATCCTGTTGTCAATAGTGGATATCTTTACCTTCGATATGATAACGATGCACGATGACAAGTAAATATAAAAAGTTTCAAGCTGAAATGGTGTCGATGATATCACCAATTATGCACATTTACTCGGTATTTCAGTGTTTAATTAATGTAATTAAGTGATTTAACTTTTCATATCTGCACTGACCTATGTATGTAATTGTGTCATATGATAGCCTTTTGGCCATGTTCCAAAGATTCACGGCTATTTCAACAATCTTGGAGAGTGAGTAGATACCGATTAGAGGGCTGTAAGAAGTAGCTATACTGGTGGCTACTGGCTTAACCAGGGCGCAGAAACTCCTTTCATCTTCTTTGCGAGTCGATGGAATTGAAATAAATGAGTTGAACCCAATAGGATGCCACGTTAATCGCGGTATCAGTGGCGTTGTGTTGTGGCGTAGGCATGTGTAGTCAAGTTAGAGGCCCATGGGCGTCATAAAACTCTGATACCAGGTTAGTCATATAACCACATGAAAAAGATGAGAGAAGTGGCGTTTTTAGGTGTATAGACACTTTGGACACTCCAACAGATGTGGCATGGTTTGGTCAGGAGCAACGATGCTCTAGTGCAGTTAGGGAGTTTTTGCTGTGCGAATCCGTACTGCCTAACTGCGCTAGAGCTAGAAATCTCTGAGATTAGTGTAGCTGTAAATATAGTTGTTCTTCGTCAAATTAATCTCTCAGACGAGGCATTTTTAAACTTGACGTATTTTTTCCGAAAGTATCGTCAACTTTTTCTAATAAGCGAACTCTGGGCGGTAGACCAGAGAATAGCAATTAGGGACTAGGATAAAGTTACTTACTTACTTTACTTTTAAACTGGAACTCGAGGACTATCTGCTGCTTTGCTTTTGATCATTTGTCAGGAGTTTGAATGAAAATTATACGGGTTGATTTTCAAGGTTGAGCATCCCTTGCCGAGGTCAGTCCGTGGCTTACCATATATTACATACTGAGACCCCTTCGTGCCTCGCAAAGTACGTTAATATGATGGTCCCGGCTGACATTTGTAGATCTCTGACAGTCATTATGGCATGTCGAAGCCCGCAAGTCCAATAACCAGTCTTACCAAGCGGTATCGTGTTACCCAGTAACTGGTTCGTGGAGGTCAGATAGGCAGTCGCTCCTTGTATAATACTGGTTATTCATTTACATCCGGTTAGTCTGGAAGCTGACCTCAACGTAGTTGGGAAAACGCTAGGCAGATGATGATGATTTCTGTCTGCAGAGGTAGGCAGTATGTTTGTTAGTAACAAAACTGGTTTATACTTTTTATGGTAGATGTTTGGCCAAGCTTCCAGTGTATCCGGATACGTCAGAATTAACACAAAATGGTTTTAACCTTCGAGTTGCGGAGTTAATTGAACATTACGAACAAATGTCAAGTTGAATTCGCTTAACTGAACATCTGCACCTTGAACTAGGAGAACTAGTTTGAAACGGTATTTAAATAAATCTTAAGTAGATAAATTGATCGTGTATACTACGCTATTTCTTCCCATGGGTGTCGTAAAAGGCGACGAAGGGACTCACTAGAGAATGGGCAGCTCCATTCTCTATACATTTTTAACACCAAACTGCGATCGCCAAGTAACCTGCCAAGCGTGGCGATTATGGCATACCCCCCCAAAATTGACAAGCACCAACAAGAAATGGCCCCTAGTGCCCGGCGCCGGCGGCCCACCTACCCTTGCCTACAGGAGCAGTCAAGGCAATGGTGAGGCAAGGGGTGCGAAGAATCTCCGGAACAGATTCGGCTACATAAGGTTGGAAGGCCTCCCACGTGGTGGAACGATGAACTTGTGAAGGCCGCAGGAATCCGCTGTATGCAGGAAGCACAGATCCGGTCGAAGTGGCGGTTCTTGGTGGAGTCCTATGTCCAGTAGTGGACGTCTTTTGGCTGAAATGATGAAGTAGATGCATAATGTAATATGATAATTATTTGCATCAATGGATTGTCATTCGTTTTCTTGTGTGCATTATTAAAAACCTTTGTTGAGGTAGTCGCTATAATGACTTTTTTCAACTCTACAAGTGGCAACAATGGTCCAGAATGGTCCTCATCTCCATAGGGTGGAAATGTGTCAATGCTAATTACCAATAGTCTCTTAATGACTATCATCTGATTTTTGAATTGAGAATTTTTCAAACTCTAACTTAGCTTTACGGTGATTGCTTCCAAATTAGAAAGGTCGTTCTTTCAAATTTTGAATTTCTTGGGCTATATTGAAGGAATCACTGTAATGGGTAGATTAGTAGTTTGACAACTTCCCAACTTCAAATTCTCAATTCAGAATTCAGAGTTCAGGTGATAGAGCATCAAGGAATTTGAAGTCTTCAGCGATTAAAAGAGATACGATGTTCTAGAAAGAATTAAACCCAACGAAAGCATTAACGTTTTAATGCTAAGAGTTATTAATAAAAGGTCTAGAAAATGAGAGCTTGGCAAGAAGATGGCGTCTAAATTCGTAGAAGCGTTAGAGTAACACCAATTATTTTAATTAAAACAAAACTGTTTCAGATGAGTCATTTGTGTGCAAACACAGGATTGTTGAACTTTTCATGTGTTACAAAAATAACCTTATCTAAACGTTATAAATTAGACCGCGTAGGAAGTGGTCACAAAGTTGCGGTACATGAAAACCTTGCCCAGTTTCGGGCAACTGATAAATTAACACATAACATTACGCCTCTGTATTCCCCAAAGGGTTAGTCAGCTCTACCTAATTCAAAATTCGGGTACACCCACATTTCGCCAGTTTTTTTTAAGTTCCATGTAATAGGAGGCGAGCCTATTACCATCAACCGGGAACAGATCCAGACTCCGGGCTGCTACTGAGAAATTCCATCCAGATTCAAAATCCCAATAACACTTTGCCAGACCCGGGAATCGAACCCAGGAACGCACGTTCAGCAGTAGCGCTTGCGAAGTTGAGACCAATAGACCAACAAAGCAGTTACAGAAATATAAGATTAAAAATGGCATAAAATAATATTCATAGTGTATTCTAGAACGATGTTCTGTTATGAACTCTTGTTTTAAAAAACCAGATTTGATTTGAAATTGTAAAAAATCTATAAGTTTCAAACTTCTGTGTGGCCGCGTTGTTCTTCAAAACAACGCAACGGATTCAGATGCGGTTTTAACCATCATTTATGTTTTTTATTTACATTAATATTAACATAATTATACATAATTAAAAAATCTCGATGTTTTGTTATGCCGTAAAAACCGTAAAATAATTTAGAATTTTAGAATAACTATAAATGGTCGGTTTCACGCCAGTAGCACACCTCCGCCGCGAAACCGTAACAGCGAACGAGAACTCGAAATTCGAGTAGCGGAACATGACGCGAGCCAGTTGAATTGAACTACTGCGGTTTCGCTGCTACGGTTTCGCGGGACGTGTGGTACCGGGCGGCGTCACTCACTACATCCTGGTGACTTCTGGTTGAATATTATCTGACAAATAATTCTACCTATCCGAATTCCGTTATTGAGCAACTACAACTGAACTGCCTCTCAGTTGTTGGTTAAGTATTTAAATGTGGGTAACAGGTTGGTACGGTTGACCGATGACCTTATGAAGGCCCCAGGAGTACGCTGGATGAGAGAAGCACAGAAGGGCGGTGCTTAGGAGAAGCCTTATGTCCAGCAGAAGACATCTTTCGGCTGAAATGATGATGAGGATCTGATTGGTACAGCCCGATGCAAACTTTATGGCAGCTCGGAACATGAGGCGAGTCGCTGTGTAGTAACAACTTCATCTGTCAGCGGGGGTGAGGGATGCGGTACTGCGCAACGAATAGCGCAGTTCAGTCCCGTCATAAATAAAGTTTTACTCGTACTATAGAGGCGTCAGTAATCTACGTAATGAATTAGCCACGTAATACGAATTTCGAACAGCGGAAACAAATAACGATCATCTACACCTAAGCAGAATTTTTGTAAACGATTTGAATAATAAATGAGAAGGAAGTTAGCGTTCTTGTCGCATTGCCATTCTGTCAAGGTCGTTGCCAGACAGTATCAAGGATGAGTCGTTTTACGAAGTTTTTTTTTTTAATTTTGTGCTTAATGGCAACATAAATTTCATAACTTTTTGGCGGGAAATGAGTATGTGTTTCTATCTAGCTGGCCCCCCTGAGCTACAGCAACGAAACCAATATAGACTGTTAGCTTATTGAATGTACTTGTCTAATCGAACGAAAATTTTCAATGTACCTCCACCGCTAAGTCAGAAAGGACATTTAATCTCGGTTTCTATCCAGCGAGCCCCTTCGTTATTCTTTTACTTAGAGACTTGAAATTTTTATTGGAGATACTCCTTCCAATGTACTTTTCAAATTATTCATTTATTTTCAAAAACCTTGGATACTATAGCAGAAATTACATTCGTAAGTATTTTTCTATCCAGCGGGCCCCTTTTTATCCTTAATATTTACAAGTGAAAATCGCACGCCATATTATAGCATTTTCAATGTACTTACAGAGATTAATGCGTTTTTTGTGATAAACAACATATTTAACGGTCAAAAAGGATCTGCTAAGTTTACTAGTTTTGTCCAAAAAGTAAGGTCAGCATAACAACGTTTCGTTTGTAGGGTAAGTAAATAATAATGCGCACAGAATATATTTTGACATAGGGTATATTTTTCAAATGAATAATCAAAAACTATTGTTTCACATAAATTACGCATAAAACGCGTATATTAATAAAATTATGATTGATGACGACCATAATAAATATGATTTACGTTAAATGCTTTATCTGCTCTCGTAAAATGCTAGTTATTTATGAAATCAGAAAGGACCTTTTGAATGTTACCTTAAGATACGACTTTATTCACGTGGAACTAAAAAGAAAAAGTTAGGTATTTAATAACACACATTCCCTAATAAAATAATGCTTTAAAATAAGTTTTTCTCAATCATGCTTGGAAAGAGCAATATTTTAACAACCTTCTTCCAGATTAATCGTAATTGCTGTACTGGCCGAATACATGCGAGCAGGGTGGCCGGAAATTTTTGTATAAAATCCATACAACTTTTCCAATGAGAATTAGAATTAGAATTTATTTATTTGTCAGAATGTAGTTTTACATAGTATGATGTTAATAATATTTTTGTTAGTTCTATACATTCTACCACAAAATATATGAGTTCTCAATTCTTAGGTTTTAGTTGCCGTCGTGATATCAGTATCACTTTTAAGTTGTTTTGATTGTCAAAACAACTTAAAAGTGATACTGATATCACGATAGTGCAATCAATAACAATAATTTATGTAGGTATATGAATTTAATACCTACTTAGATAAAACACAAAAAAGTGGTTTTCTGCATTTGGTCAAGTCCAAAATTTGAGAATAATGTAATCCGATATTAGATTAGCTCAACCGTTTTTACATTTTACATTATCTGTGGCTGTAATGGCGGCACATCATCAAACCAGCTGTTCGGCTGCTGTGGCGCACACCCACGGTAGAATGTTGGATTTGGGCACCTTACGGTATTAGTATCTAATTACTTTTTTATGAATTTCCTGCATTTGATCAATGCTTTACTATGAGTTTAGATAAAGTGGTGTATGATACTGCAGATAACGAGGTATTAAAACACTCGTGTTTTGACACGAGACACGTGAAATGTTGATAATAGTTTCTTACTTAAGCTAATATTTTGCTGACCCTACATGCAATTCGCTTTAAATAAAGTAATTTTTACTTACCCAGCTTACCATCAGCCAGTTGATGCCAACTTTAGGATACCGGTCAGGCCGGTGCGTCAACTTAAACTCACAATTTGACGGAACGCGCGCGTAGGTAAATTTTCTGCATTACCTACGTTTATTATTCAAAAATACAATGATGTACTTATCGCATCTAAAAAAAACGTATTAATCCCTGGAAGTACATTGAAAATGCTATAATATGGCGTGCGATTTTCACTTGTAAATATTAAGGATAAAAAGGGGCCCGCTGGATAGAAAAATACTTACGAATGTAATTTCTGCTATAGTATCCAAGGTTTTTGAAAATAAATGAATAATTTGAAAAGTACATTGGAAGGAGTATCTCCAATAAAAATTTCAAGTCTCTAAGTAAAAGAATAACGAAGGGGCTCGCTGGATAGAAACCGAGATTAAATGTCCTTTCTGACTTAGCGGTGGAGGTACATTGAAAATTTTCGTTGGATTAGACAAGTACATTCAATAAGCTAACAGTCTATATTGGTTTCGTTGCTGTAGCTCAGGGGGGCCAGCTAGATAGAAACACATGAAATGAGTGACGTTTCCTCAAAAATCGATCGGCGGTAGTAATCAAGCTGAAATTGAAATTCACGGAATTGTTTTCTTTAGGGATAAGTGGCCTGAATATTTAGAGGGGGGTAATCGAGTAGATACAGCTGTTAGCTGAAAAATATAGAGTTTAAATTTATTGTAAATATACGTATATAATATACATAAACTCACGCCTTCTCATGGGGGTAGACAGAATCTACAGAACGCCACCTACTACGATACTACGATTGTCAATTATTAAAAATAATAATAAGAATTTTAATTACCTACCTACTTGGTGTTACGATAATCTAATACACAATGTAAACTGGAGGTGGTTGGAGAGTAGCCAAAAATGTACCCGAATAAATTCTAAAGAAACTAATAAAATTGGTAAGTATGTATGATACTTAATAATATGTAAACGAAGTAGTTTTTAACAAGAATAATGTCTTATCATCAGTTTTATAATAAGGAAAACAAACAAGTTTTTATATTATTTCTGGCAAAAATTTTTTTTTACACGTATTCGTTTTGAATACCATTTGTATAACGATTAAAATATTTAAAGTTATTGTCTATGACTCATCGGCTCTAGCTGTTTTAAGATTAGACTTTTATTGAAATATTTTTAAAACTATGCGCGTCACCATAAATAATTAAAATCTCTTTCGTGTTGAACCATTTTCCCGCCGTGTCAAAAGTCAACGTTCTAAATTTAAAAAGAACAAAGAAGTTTGTACACACTTCGAATAAATAAATACGTAACGAGTTTTACGTTTGGATAACATTATTCGCGATTGGTATAGGTTGGCGCGCAGTACGCGTCGAGTGTCCGAACCGGTATCATATTCAGTTGATAATAATTATTATTTTATTTACTTTTGTAACGCGCGCGCGGAGCTTTGTTTGTGTTGTTCTTCCCAGCGCTGAGAGCGCACGTGTTCCAATTTGAAATTGCTTTTTAAAAGTTTAACCAAGGAGTTTTATACGTGTTTTTTTCGTGTGATTAGTCGATTGGTGTTTTTTTTTTTTAAATCGACCGTGTTTTAAGTGACTAGTGTCAATTTAGGAAGAATTTGTGGAGAGTGGAGTCCATTGCCTTGTTTTTGGCATCATATTTTGGCAAAGGAGTAACGGTTACAGAATTACAGCGAAATTACTCAACAATGACGCCGCGTGAGTACTTTATACAAAATAAATGTTTAAATTCTCTCTTGTGTATGTGTATTTTGACTTTCGACATATTTTTTAGCTGTTACGTCTTTTGTTAAAGGAAATTGTTTATTCTGTAATTAGGATATCGGAATAATTTTTACTCGTCATAAAAAAAAAAAGATACGACATTTACGATTTGACTACCCCTGGGAAGAAATGGCAAAACAAACTCAGGGGTCAAAGTCTCTTTCGAAGTCCAGACATAATCTTGGTCAGATCTTATGAGGACCATGTGGATTAGAGTTTGAAATGGTCTTTTGAAGAAATAAAAACCATTATTATGGTTTTTTATGAATATTTTGTTAGACTCATGTTTTACTAACTTTCTTTGTCAGCAGTTTTTTATCTGCGATTATTTGAAGGACAAATCAGAAACTGTCAAATAACTTATCTTTGTACGAAAACAATTGCGATAATAGAAAATCTACTGTTGATTTTTATCTGAACGGATATAGAAATTACTTTTTTTATTGACATTATCAAATAAAATAATGTATTGTATTGTTCTTATGATCTGCATTTAAAATCATAACTGGGACAATCGAACAACAACAATCATATGTTTTTATTTGGTTTCGTTTTTTCTATAATTGCTCTACACCCATTTTCTGTAAAATCGAATCAACAAGAAAATCCTGAAAAAACGAATTCCATCTAAAATTCAGAAAGTTATTTAATATGGGACCTACCGTGAAATCTACGTCACCAGTTTGTATTTAGGGCATAAAGCTACTATGGTTATTGACTTACCACCATCTGTTTGGAAATACCGCCATCTGCCTTAGCAACAATTAGTCAAAGTGCTATTTAAATATTATCTTGTTGTTCCACAGTGCGTCAAATAAAGTAGGTAGGTACATAACCTAATGCGATTGTCAAATATTCACAAACATGCCCTGAACTTTAATATGCGGTTAAGTTTAGTTTACACTGAGGTATCTGGCCTACCCAGATACCGCAGTGTTAACAACTTTTTCTAGAAGAAGTAGAGTATATTATCTGATTTCAGAGAGGGTAAATAAAGAGTACAGATTAATAAAAAAGAGTACCTACCATTTATTCATTTTTTTTATTGTATTTTTAGCACTTTTTACGGTAGATACTTACATTACAATTTTTTATTGTTTTTAAAAGAATTGTAAATCCTAGGAGCTCATTTTTAATCAAATTCAATGAAGCCCTGCATCTCTCTTCCCGCCACTTCAAAAAAGACTATCGGTGAATGCTGAAGTGGCGGGAACTAAGAGTATATTAAAGCAATTTTTTTTATAAGCTAATTCTACGACATTGATATCTACCATAACTCCGACAGACAAGTTATCACATTGACATTATTTTTTGACGTGACTGATTGTGGCTGTGCGTTCAGAAATGCTCGAGTTTTATGGCTTTAGGTACCAGTTGGTTCAGTAAACAGAAAGTATTTTTTGTGTTGTGGGCATGGCAGGATCTCTGTGGACATTATGCCAAAAAGGTCAGTTTATGAAAAAGAGTATTTTAGCGTACTCTATTAGTGTTATAGATAGATTATAAAGTAGAACTGCAAGAAAAAGAGTATACAATACTCTATTTTAGTTTAGAGTACGGTTGACAACCCTATATGTGGGTTTACTATAGGTACACCTCTGCCTAAGCAGCCTCTTCGGGCAAAGGTAAATAATAGTAGAAGCCATGATAATGGAAATGCCATTTCCTAATTCGTAAAAAAAAAACCAAACTAGACATATTATGACATTTGCCAACCCATACTGGGCCCGCGTGGTGGATAACGGAACGGCCCGCTCTTTCTCACAGTGAGGAGGCTTGAGTCCCAACACTGGGAACATTATAGGCTGAGGCCCGCGTGGTGGATTACGGCCGACTCCTCACAGAGAGGAGGTCTGCCAGCTAGTGTCCCAGCAGTGGGAACATTGTAGGCTGATTATGCTAAGCCGAGAAAACATTATGGCCTGCTAGCGGTAAAACTAGTGGGTGTTGTAATTACACTATCGCTGATACTGTCTGGAGTTTAATAGACCTAGTAATGGTACATTTAGTTTTAATGCCAGAATTCCAATAAAAGCTCTGATCAGTAATCTACTTAGAAATCTAATGTAAGTTTGTAATTGGTTGACCTGAATAAAACTAACTAGTCGTTTATACTGATGCTGACATCAGACACCAGATAGGGTTTACAAACATGCATATGTACATAGTCTGTTAAAAACCATGACCCCCCTTTGGCTTGGCCGTAGTCGGGTAAAAACAGAGGTTTAGGGCCTATTTCACGGTGTCCGAATAGCCACTACTTACCGAATAAATTGAAATACTTACCGAATAAATTGAAAAATGGAACAGAATTTGTTTGAAATTATCTGCCAAGTAAGTTAATAGGAACTTAATCGTAGGTGGTGGAACAGGCCCTGAGTCTTATGTTCTACTAGACTATAAATGGCATTAAAATGGCCTTCCCATATTATGTTCTTTCAAATTTTACCACTAATTACTACACTACTTACTTAACCAATGTCAATCAATCAATCAGTCTGCCTAGCCTTTTCCCAACTACCTATGTGGGGGTCGGTTTTTGGTCTAACCGGATGCAGCTGAATACCAGTATTTTACATGAGCAACTGCCTATCTGACATCCACAACCCAGCTACTGGTTAATACGATACCCCTTGGTAAGACTGGTGTCAGAATTTCGGGCTTCTAATGACTCGTAACGACTGTTAAAGATCCACGAATGACAGCCAGGACCAAACGGCTTAACGTGCTTTCCGAGGCACGGAGGAGTCTCGGTATGTAAAGATGGTCACCCATGCACTGACCAACCCCGGCAAGCGTAGTTTAAGCTGATGGATCGACCCGTGCGGCTGTAATTATTTAGCCACGAGCTCCTCAAGCCTACTTACCTATCCAGTGTAAGCTAGCCTTAACATTTACCACTCTGTATGTACCTAGTGTGAACATTTACATATTAAATTCATGTACTCACATAAATAATCACGTAAGTAGATAAGTATGTCTATAGTATTTATTTACTCAAGTAATTTGCAATGCGAGGTTCTGATGACTTTTATATAAAAAGTATAATACATAAATCACTCATTTACACCTGAATTCACTGAACTTAAAATTGAGAATCAAATAAATAATATTGCTTTTGTGAAAAATCTCGCGTTTGCTACCTTTGTAGTCATTCTTAAGGCGGGTAGCATACCTCTGCCACGAAACCATAGCAGCGAAACCGCAGTAGTTCAATTCAACTGGTTTGCGTCACGTTCCGCTACGCGAAATTCGAGCAGCGGAATTCGAGTAGCGGAACATGACGCGAGCCAGTTGAATTGAACTACCGCGGTTTCGCTGCTACGATTCCGCGGCGGAGGTATGCTACTGGCGTCAGTTGAATTGAACTACTGAGTTTTCACGGCTATGGATTTGAGGCGGAGAGGTGTGAGAGGGGAGGAAATGATTGTAGTCTTTTGGGGGAGGCCTATGTCCAGCAGTGGACGTCTTTCAGCTGAAATGATGATGAATTATGCTTGTACAGATATTCAGTAATCACCCAATGCAAGCGTAAAGAAAAGAAAGGCCTGCGGGTATTTTCCTCATGGGAGTTTCACAATTCAACTAAGTAATGGCAATACTAGACAGTCCAACGAAATTGATTCAATTTTGACCACTAGTATTCCTGATAGTAAGATAGATCTATCGACTTGGATCGAACGGCACACACAGAAATGAAGAGTTATTATTCGTGATCTTTATTAATTCATTTTAAGTTTACACGAATTTGGTTGATTCAACCAAATTCAGCGTAAGGGTTATTTCTAAAAGGATAACTAGTCTTCCCATCAGTTTACACAACATGCTTGTGTGTCAAACTGTCAAAGTGCTGTCGTGCCGTGTGTAAAATTATAAATCCCGTATATTATAGCCAAAGCCATTCAATTTCCATTTCAATAAAGATTTCTTTATTTCAACTGAATAGCACATTTATTTCTATTTCAAATTACCGTAAGACATCAACAAGTTATTACGCATTTATACATATTTACACTTATATCTTCTGCCCGTGGTTTCGCCAGCGTTCAGGTCGGAAATTATCCCACAGGAACGTACTACCGTGATCAAAAGTATCCTTGTCCTAGACCAGGCCATGATCTACTTGTATGCCAAATTTAATCGAAATCCGTTCAGCCATAAAGGCGTGTAAAGATAGAGATGGTTACTTTCGCATTTATAATATTACTAGCTACGCCCCGCGGTCTTACCCGCATAACTCTCGATCCCGTGGGAGTATTGGGATAAAATATCCTATGTTTTAACCCAGGTCATGGTCTACCCATGTGCCAAATTTCATCCAAATCCGATCAGCCGTTTTAGCGCCGCGTAACAAACTCACTTTCGCATTTTAATATTAGTTAGGATATCTGTAGATTATTCTATTAGTATGAATATCTGTCAAAGGTCAACCTTGCTTGTACCGTTACGTTCGCAGTAAAGTCATTCTTTTAATATATATGTCTGTTTGTTTGTCATTTAAACATGAATATAAAGAGCACAATGTACTATTGTTTGTCAGACAAAACGTTAAGTTGGGGAGATTCCGATTTTTTCTTTATAAATATTACTTAAAGCTGTACTGAATATAATTTTAAAACTGGGTTTTGTGGTGGTAGTATTTATAAAATTGGTGTACTTTATTTTTCACTGAAACCTTTCCGAAAAGTGTAAAGCTAAAAAACTAAAATACTTTTGAAATACCCCCGCCCCGCGGTTTCATCCGCATAAGTTTTGATCGCGTGGAAATATCAGGATATCCAGATCATGGTTTCCCATGTGCCAAATTTCATACTAATCTGCTCAGCCGTTTTACCGTGAAAGCGTGACAAACAAACATACAAACAATCAAATCTTTTCTTTCTTTCTTTTTTAAATCTTTTTTTTCTTTCTTTTTGTTTAGATTTAGAAGATGACGTAACTAACGTTGCGTATCATGACACGACGACGTCAAAATGTCTAGGGCTGTAGTCATTCGGTGTCATGGCCCTCTCGCTCATAGAAATCAGTGCCAAGAATCTGATTTTTCTGCACACCTGTATTAAAAGTGCAATCAATTGCTGCTCATTGGTTGGATGTGTAGCCACGTTAGCACCGTTAATCAGACAACTCAACCTATCACACTTCAGAGGCGAAACACAATGACGTGGTTCTTCTTGTCTTCCTCTTCTAATATGCCACTTACTAAAATATACTTAGCATTTTTTAATCGGGGTCCCTTATCAAATTTTGACCGCAGTCGTAATGTACCGCATCGGATGTAAGCAATTTGCGTAGTACGATCCAATGATCGTGTGATTCCAACGGACAGATTCCAAAGGACGGGTGATTCCAAAGGACAGTAAAGAATCAATATTCTTTACTGTCCTTTGGAATCACCATCTCAACCGAAGGACGTCCACTGCTAGACATAGGCCTCCCCCAAGGGCCCAAGCATGACATGCATCGCCACTTCGATCGGTTCTGTGCTTCTTTCATCCAGCGGATTCTTGCGGTCTTCACAAGGTCATCGACCCACCTTGCCGAGGCTTTCCAACGCTACGTCTTCCGGTACGCTGCGCCTCTCCAGAACCTTTCCGCCCCATCAGCCATGTTATCTGCTTTTGAAGTCAATTGCCAAATCATTTCGCTTCTTCTTTCATGCTAAACTTTAGTATTTTTCAAGTGGTTTCACACCACGTTCATAAGCCTTTCGCATCTAATCTGCTCCAGAAATTTAATTAAATATTAAATCCGGAATATAACCAATGCCACTTCAATCGGTTCTATGCTTCTCGCATCCAGCGGATTCCTGCGTTCCTCACAAGCTCATCGGTCCACCTTGTAGAAGGTCTTCCAACGCTACGTCTTCCGGTACACGATTGTCTTTCCAGAACCTATACGCCCCATCGGCAATCTTTTCTGCCTTTGAAATCACAATTGCCAAATCATTTCGCTTCTTCTTTCATGCTAAACTTTAGTATTTTTCAAGTGGTTTCACACCACGTTCCAAAGCCTTTCGCATCTAATCTGCTCCAGATATTTAATGAAATATTAAATCCTTTATATGTATAACCACCAGCACCCTCACAAAGTAAGGCAGTAAAAATAACAAGAGCAACCTTTTACTGACCTAACCTTTGACACTTCGTACACCACAATACAAGGAGTGACGTCACAATATGGTGGCTGCTGTCTAGCCGGCTCGTAGCCAAGAATGCAGTCTTTTATTAACGGAGTGTATGAATTATGAAGAGCTTTGGCGATTGTCTTTCTAGTAGAAAAAAAGAAATGTGTTTTTTGAAACAGTTTCGGCTATAAATTATATGGTTGGTATCCCTGACTTTCCTCATAAATGCTTACAGCAGCTGGGAAGCCGCTTAAGCTTGGTTATTAAGTCTCAGTTTATATTATATGTTAAGTTTAAGTTTTTTAAGTTTATCCTAGAGTTTATTTATTTATTTATCTCCAATCGAAGGTTTGCATCTGTTATTTTATTGCGGTTAAGACTAAGCTGTTTCATTTTGACACTTCAACAACATTCATTGCATTATTTAACGTTGTTGAGCAGATTTTTTTTCGAACTTATGATGCAATGGATTAGCAATCTCTTTCGAAATGATTTAGATTGTGATTGATCGTGAATTACGCAATTAGGATGCTTGTCTATCCTTATCTTTATCGTCGTTTCACGGTCAACAATATTTTTTTTACGTAATCAAGATTAGGGCTTGGTATGGCAGCGAAGGCTCTTCAGTAAGTTTTGAAGATACTGCGATTGTACTTTTTCCGAATATAATGACGGGAATGTAGTAGGCGTTAATTACCTATGACACACGAATGCCCAACTGCCTGATTTAACGGGATGGCTTTTTTAACTTCTAGGTTAGTAGGTGGCCAGACCTTGCGTGTATCGTGTATGATCGTCCGTTTCTTACCCGTAATTACGTAACAGTGGTCAACCACAACCACAAACCTGCGGAACTGCGGCTTAGGGATCGTCCATTAATCATGTGAGCCTCGAAAGGGGGGGAGGGGTACAGAAAAAAATCACGAAATATCACAAGGGGCCCCTGGGGGTGTAGTGAGATATTACGTGTATTTATTTTTCCGTTGAAGCGGCGCGTGACATTGACTCGCCGTTGTCAGGCAACAATTAGTATTTAAAGATAAAATATTTTGATTTTTTTTTAAGATAATTTGTAAAACTGGGCAAAAAATGCACGTGGTTTTAGATATTATTCCAAAACATCACCCTTTACCGCTCTTAAGCATAAGTAATACAATCTGTCCTTGGCTCTTGTCCAAAAACAGCGTTACAATGAAAAAGAAGTACCCATTTATCGAACATATTACATAAATCTATCCCGAATTCATTCTCAAGCATCAAAACATCGCATTGGCTACCCAATCACGTGCGATTCCCATAACTCGTTACTACCTTCGTGGTACAAAGACACCGAACAATAAATAATTCAACTCTACGATCACATTATCTATGGTTATACTGACATTTGAGCATCGACTGAAGCACGTGTGGGTTCTATTTTGGTGAAGCGTGTATCTTTGATGAGCGCTTAAAGCTGACCAGTATATTTTAGACTCTGGCAGTAAAGCGGCGTTAGACATAACTGTACGAATTAATTTCACTATGTAATATAAACATAATCTAAAATATTAATATATTAAGTTATTAAGAAAATGCTCTTATGAGCTCAAATGTCCGAAAGACTGATGCAGCTCGATAACAATTAAAATTTTATTGTGTCTCATTAGTGACAGTCAAGCGGTTCTAACATATATTTTTTCCAAATCATGAACACGACTAGTTTAGACGTGATCTTCAGTATACAATCATTAAAAGTCGGTCATCGTCGCCTTAAGTGAAGTACAATACGGCTGATATAACTTGACAGTTCTGAACATAGCTGCACTACGAACTTTCGCGCATGTTCTCTCACTCACACTCGCCTCACGTCACCATTTAGTTCCAAAAAAATGTTATTGCGCAGCCTTCTGCGCGAAGTTCGGAAATATATACTGTATTCTGCCAATTTATACTGTTATTGTACCATATTTTGACGTCTGTCAAGATATTATATTGGTCGTTTTCTGAATGTGATAAATGAATACATTACGGGCCCATTTATTGCTTTTGGTGCCAGCAATTGTTTAGTTTGATTGCGACGACAACGATGGTACTTAAAATTGAATAATACATATTTGTAATTAATGATTTTGTTTAGAAGCCTTTATGTTTCATTAACGAATTGGGACATACTAGGTTGATGATACCACGCACGGATATCTATGGTTGATGACTCTCTTAGAGATATGACTGGTTATAGTATAGAGCTAGAGAGTATAGTAAAAGTAGATATATGTGCACTCGAAAGTAATCCTTAAGGCAATATTACACGGTTCAACCAAATTGATTCACTTTGGTACATAAATGCAGGTAGAAATGGTTGAAATATAATGATTCACTGTTATGTTTACACGATCAATTTTGGTTTCTTCGTCCAAATGCAGAAATGGTCACGATTAAATGCAAAAGTGAATCGTGTAGATTATGTAGATGTAATTGAGCTAAAATCTTGGTTCCTTTTTCCAGTGTTTCCAAATACAAAGAGAAATCCTAAAATTACCTAAACACAAGTTTTCACATATTTAGGAAATACGAGATTTTTATCGCCTTGAGGTAATTTAAGAACAGTCACATGTAGGCATTAATCATCACAAAAAAGTGCCGACTGACCTCTTCACTCACCTCCGATTAGTAAGAAGCAAAATTACTATTTATATGACAAAAAACTCCGATAACATAATGACAAAAAAAAAACATCAATTTTAGTGTAAAGTTCTAGAAAAATATAAATGAAGAAATTATTTGCGTATACATCGCCATATGCGAACTACGCATTATACTGACGACGTCACGCAAAATCCTGTATGGCGCAAGCACAGTTTACCACGCGACTAGCATAATACAACGCCCCGACATCAATCGTCGGGCAGTAGCCCACCAGTCGGTGGATCCTCCCTTTTCTATGGAGGACGAGTGAACTCTATACCCTGTTCCTCATGCCTCATGCGTAGAAGTTTTAATTGTAATTTTCTGATTATGCCATCTCAACTCAACTCAACCATTTATTTCGGAAAAACATCCATATTGTATTAGTATTTGCACTTAGAAAAATATGTTAGTAGTATTAAATAAAATCAAAAAACAATATTACAATCACAACCAAATAATTTAAAATAAAATCAAAACTAAAATCAACATTATAATCAAATTAAATTAAAATTATAACAACATTAAATAATTACAATCAAAACAAAATAAAACTAAAATCGAATTTATTAAAATAACATTAACATTAAAATGATGTCAAAATTAAATAAAAATGAATATAAAATTTTTCAATGACCACAGCTTAAATTTTACATAAAATGTCAATTCATATATCTTTCCTCCGTACCGGGCCCGCAGCTATGTCTACGAGACCAGTGCATCAGAAAAGGGCGGTCTGGCCTCTCCACAATAATCTTCAGGATACTATTGGAGCTTCCACGTATCCTACGCATTAGGGATGCCGTTCTTTTGCGCATGATAGCCTCAAAACTATCTATGCCAGCCTCGGCAAACATGCCCGACGCACTACAGAACCGCGGAAGCCCCAGCAACACCCGAAAAGCATTATTGTACTGAACACGAAGGGCGCTGTAGGCTCTTTGCGTATACCTAACCCACAGACTGCAGGTGTAAAACGTCTGGCAGTATGCCTTAAACAGCGTAATTTTCACGCTTCTAGTACACCTAGCAAACCTGCGGGCCAGCATATTACATCGAACCGACAACGCCCTTCGCTCTCTCTGTATATCCTCGTCATCAAAAAGGTTCTCAGTCAAGATGTGCCCAAGGTATTTAAAACGAGACACTCTCTTTAGTGCCACCCCATACAAATAAACGGGAGGAACCGACGTCGGTTTTCTGGCACCCACACGAAACACCATAACCTCACTTTTCTTGACATTATACAAGAGACCATGAGCCGTGGCAAATCGTTCACACACTCCCAGTCGTTCGCCATCGGCTAATAATATATCCTCTACTTAATAATGTCAGTTTTTATGAATAAATAAAGGTTGAGGGTCTCTATTCGAACTCATTCAATTTTGTCTTGGCAACGCCTGCTGAACAGGTGCTGTGGTTGCTTGTGTAATTACAAACACCTGTAAAAATAATTGCATACCAATTCAATTGGTCAAATTCAATTAAGTAAATAATTTATCACCGTGACAGACCAAGCAGAAAGTGGCGATGGCGGGACAAGATGGACTTCTACCAAAAAAAGTAGTGGGCCTCCTTAGCAGCGGATAAAATTGAGTGGAAAAGAGGGAGATCTTTGACCTGCCGAAGGATAGGCAGTTAGGGGAATCCGTGGCCCTTGGCAAGGCAAGGGAAGGAACACGGGTGGGTTTTAGTCAGTAAGAGTCTGACATGCCCTTCCATTTGACATGATTTCCAACCCAAAAAAAAAAAAAAATTGTACGCAGTATAAGATATGAGAACGGGAATGACCTGGTAATTGAAGTCAGTATGACACTACCATCAAAATTATAGTAATAGCTAACTTGTAGTTCTTTCTGGAAGACACACATGTACTGTAGGGATATAAATTAATTTTATGGTCGAACAAAATACTTGTATATTCGTCGCATAAATGCTTGTATTTTTCTGCCAAGATTCGGATCTTTGTGGGAGATTGCCAAATCACCTGCAGTGCCGGAGAATGTTGGATTATTTGGGGCCAAATCCACCGTGCAATATATCTTGTACGAGTCTGAAAACAATCATGTAAATGTATCGGTTGGACACTGAAATTCAAAGATTTCAGATGAGAGTGTAGTATTTGCATCTGTCGTCGAAACATGTTTATGAAAAGAGAAAATGGATGTTATATTCTATAGGATTAGTGACATTCTGTTGTTATAGTTTCTGGTTTTCTGATAGGAGCAAGGTTGTGTTATTTTGAATTGTATGTATTTGATATCGATACTGCTTCTGTATACATTCCTGCTGTTACAAGTAAGTGAGGACTTGCCTGCTGTTCAATAAACGTCTAGCTTTCGTTTCGTCTCGTTTTCGCTTAGCGTTCTTTCTCACTTTTGATTCTTTTTGCTCGGCTCCTGACGGTCGTACGTAGCATTATGTTAAATAAATAGCATAGGACATTCTTCAAGAATTGATCTATCAAATGAAAAAGAATTTCAAACAAACCAACTCTTCAGCATTATTACAAATATTAAATAGTATAGAATTATAGATAATAACACATTCTGTCTTCGTCATTTCAGACAGTTCTCAGTTCTGGATATCAGGCTTGGAGCACTCACAATTAAAGCGCTCTAAAAATGTACAGTTTACATGTTGTCTAAAACTGATTAGCCAGCTATCAACACAGTTGTGACGTAAACAATCAGTTTGTTGACAAATGATATGAATTCAAGGCGACTGCCCGAATTAACTAGCTGACAATGTTAGCATGTTCGTCAATATTTATGTAACACCGGTTATGTGATGGTTAAATGATTCTTGTTTCAGAAGGTTTTTTGTTTTGGTTCCTATTGCAGATGTTCTGTTTTAATAATGAATGAATGAAATGCACCGATCCCTGCAGTGTGGTTTAACCAGACTCGATAAATCGAATGAACCCCAGATTTGCACTAGCCCCTGAAGCCTCATATTGCATGGGGTTACAGAGGCCATTGCATATCAAGGAGTAGACCGGGGGGCGCGGTAATGGTAGGGAAGACGTGCCCTTAGGATTTGGAGGGATTTGCGAGCCGTACCGGATATGCATCCTAGAGTAGGCAATGGACTAGTGGAGAGACGGGGATATTTATCTATGGATGAGCATCTTTTAACGTCGTCGCAGCTGGATTGTTTCATGTCCAGCCTGTGTCCAGCTTCACTGCTTAACTGCTTTTTTGACTGTTTTCTATGTCACTGCTATGCTGTGTAACACGTTGCGGTTTCCATCTTCTTCGTTTGGATGTTATCTGTTTCAGGTTTCTTGTAAATCTCGCTAGCAGCCTTCTTAATAATACCTTCCGTTGTAATAAGGAGATTTTGGAACTGAACCTCTTTACGCGCTTTTGCGCTCTTTCTGAACAGTGAAGGAAACTGAACCGTCACGCTCGGGTCGGTGATGAAACAGTGGTGTTGAATCGGTTAAACTCGGCTGCAGTCGGTCTGTGACGCTGAATAGCTTATACTCGGCGCTGAATCAAGTATATTCGGCTCCAGCATCGATCACTAATAAAGAACTAGATACACAATCCCAAACAAAAGTTCTCTTAAAAGTGTCACCAAATTGTGTTTAAGTCATAATAGTTTTAATAAATATACATGAATGTAAATTCAACCTTAAACGCAATGCTTAAAGTTTATTTCACAAAGCTATGTTCAAAACGCAATAAATTTTTACGACCGATAGTTTGTGGCACGTTTACCGTCGGAGCGTTCGAATGCTACTAAATCAAAAGCGCACCCAAATGTTCAAGTGGGTGCTCATTCGGTGAGGACATTTTTTGCCGCTGATTGCGTATCTAGGGCTCCAGTCACAGATTGTGTGTTTCTATTGCCGCTAGAACAAATAAAAAAAAATAGAGTCGCCATAAAAGTTTTTTTTTTTTTTTTGCGTTTTTCTCTAAATATTGTTCGGTGGAACCCTTCGTCGCAGATTAAAACCTTCGTGTGCAAGTCCGACTCGCACTTGGTCGGTTTTTAAATAGGGCAGAGGCTAGAGGGTTCTAGAATGACAAGACAGGAACCTACTCACACGCGACTTTTGCAGTGCCGAACTATACCGTGGCCGAACTGTCGAGTCCTAACTTTCATTTAGAACCCTGAATTTTGTTCCATGTCTGAACACATTTAAATAGAAATATCCATTTACTTATAAAAAATAAAAAGAATGTGTATGTATATGAACCGACAGCTGCAGTAAATAAGATTATATGCCTACACGTGTTTGTTGATACGGCTATCGATTCCGTTATCGCTTTTAGTTTCGTTATAATATTTATAATTAAAAACAACTCTAACTATGTACGGCGGTAATTAATTTTGTGTGCAATTTCGATACAAAGAAAGATTGTTAGAGTTAATGACGTCAATGTCGTATGGAGTTTACTCCACTTATTGTTTACTTACTCAGTTTTGTAGGGCACACCAGTACAAAACTGTATACTTAACTCTTTTGGAGACTGTACATTAAAAATAAAATAATATCTACTTCTCTCGTCATTATCTATTCCTGTACGAAAAGAATATAAAAAACAAAGGGTTGCACTCCGGGAGTGCCGGCAGAAGTGAAAACTTGAACATTAACGTTTTGCATTTTTGAATAAACACTTTTCATGAAGTATGTTTTGACTGCTTTTTTTACCCATCAATATGTAATATAAAGAAATTTTCAAAAAAAAAAAAAATTGGTTTGTTAGTTAATGAGTGTCGAAACTTCCATATTTCAACACTAATTTTAACACGTCTTTGGGCGTAAACATAAAGAAATTTTATTTGCTGAAACATGTGTATAGATACAGAATTAAAATAATACATGCATGCAAGATCTTAATTATGAGTGGCTCACGAGTACGACGTTTGCCATTTCTCATAGCGTATTACGCAATTAGGGTGCAGGAAATGTTATCAATAATTTTCAGGAACAAACCATAAATAAATCATAACTCCTAGCTAAGTTTTCCATTCAATAAAACATTTCGTCACCATGAAACCATTACGGCTAGTTTACACGGCATGATTGATGATGCCCCTAAGTTTCATTCTACGTAACGAATCTAATATAAATAAATTAAAAACACATGTTATCAACTAGAAACAGTTAGTCATAATCTTAAATAATTCAGTTTAATGGAAAACGTGTTTCATTTGAGCCCAATGTCACGGCCATGTTTACGTGTCGCGAACTCGCGACTTTCATTTGTTCTTTCTTAGTATACTCAGTCTAAAATATTCCCACTGCTGGGACACAAGACCTCTTCTCTGTGAGAGGGGTGTAATCCACCGCGCGGGCCCAGTGCGGGTTGGTGTATGTCACGTCTTCAAATTTTTGTTCTAAGACTTGCCGGTTTCCTCGCTAAGTTGTTAGAGGTATGAAGAACAGGGTGTAGTTCGCTCATCTTCCAAAGAAAAGGAAGGATCCTCCGACTAGACATGGGTCGTGTCTGGTGGGCAGCTGCCCGACGATCAATCGTCTTGACATCAATACGGTAAACTCTGCTTGCGCCATGGAGGATTTTTGTGACGTCAGTGTAGTGCGCAGTTCGCATGTGGCGTTGTAGATGGCGCCACAATGATTTTCTTCACCGTTTTGAGAGCAGTGCTGATGAAATAATTAACACAAAGTAAAGTGCCTGCCTGGGCTTGAACATACGATCTACAACTCGAAAGTTGCAGACTTTTCTTCTGGGCACCACTACTTTGTAACTGCCCAAAAATGTCACTCAGTAGCACATATTAATGTAGATGGGACACACCGCAGTTTAGGTATGAAGCTACAAGAACGCGGAGGGGCCCGTCTTGCTGGGTCAATTCAGTGAGTGTAACGTAGGTAGTCAGAAAATCTAAGAGTTACGCGATAGAAAGAGGTGAATTCTAGTTGAATAATAACTGTAGGTGATTAGCGCTGTGCGACCTGAATTGCACTTTATTGTGTCGAAGCAAGAGTCGATTTTTGTTTAAATGATTTTGCGGAGTGTCCTGTCTGTATTAATCTGAGTCAGTAGGTACTGTGGTTAGGTAGGTAGGTTAGGTAATAGACGTAGGCTATATAGGTACAGTTTGCAGGTGTTTCTGATTTGATAAGGTTGATAACACATCATGATATTCAGATATTGCACCAAAATATGGTAGTAACGTTTGTGTGACTGCGTAGGCAACTACCGAGTTAAAAAAATCTTTATTAGGGTTCTATTAAACAGTTTTTTATTTTTTATTATTGCTTTCCTTTTGCTGAAGAATAATTATGACTTTCATTATTATGTTCGAGTGTACGCGTAAGTTCTTTTGATTACATTTTTTTTTTCCTTCATTTTCAAAGTTACATTTCAAATTTTCAACCAAATTGGTTAAAATTCTTAATAATTTTTTTAAATATTTTTTTTTTAATTGTAAGTAACATGTAATATAATAATATAACCATTTTAGTCATATTTTGATTTATTTATATGGGTCATTTCTTTGAAATTTGTTCATATTTTTATCGTGTTATTTCATGCTAAAATACCTGCGTTAAAAATTACAAAATTGAATAGACAAGTTGATAAATAGACATTCAACCAAGTCTGACACCTTTCTGACTTTGTAATAATTATGTCTGTTTACAATTAAACATCTCTGTTATCAAAGAACTGTGCATTATGTATCTACCTATGTAAAATATTGGCACGTGTAGATATGATTCATAATAGCGATTTACTGTTCTATAATAATTATTCATTATTAATTAATCTGTCCACGCGAGGACACTTCTTATCTTATAATTTATTTACTGTAAGGAAGATGGGTTGCCTTAACTCTGGCTGATCTCCAGAATGTATATAATATTGATTCACATACTTCAGGCAATCGTCATAAAGAAAATTACGTCTTTTGGAAATTCAGAAGTTTTCGTTTTGAAATTGATAAATATAGGGAATCGTCTGTGGCAGGTTGAGTAAAGGCCCGGGTACACGTGAATCTCACTTATACAAATTCCAATTTATACAATCAACTAACTAACAGCAAAACAGTATAATCTGTGGACGACGCATTAGTGCGCCATGTTGTTAGCGCTTGCAATTCGCTGGGTGTAGCCAGGACCTAAGGCGCTTCGTATACACAGCGTAACGTGCTGACGTGCTGCAAGCGGCAGAGGGTAGTCCACATGGACTCCATCTGGATCAGTCTCGAGCTTAGACCTTAATTCAACTGAATGATTTTCCGATCCTTTGTAAGCACCCGACATCCGTCAGCTAAGCAGCCGACGACCGATCGGCTGCACAGCCGACGCCTGTCGGCTGTGACGCGCTTAAACGCCAGTAGCATACCTCCGCCGCGAAACCGTAGTAGCGAAACCGCGGTACAGTTTTGTAGTTCAATTCAACTGGCTCGCGTCATGTTCCGCTACGCGAAATTCGAGTAGCGGAACATGACACTGGCCAGTTGAATTGAACTACCGCGGTTTCACTGCTACGGTTTCGCGGCGGAGGTATGCTGCAGCCGACACGCAATTCAAGTCGTATAGTCCTATAGGTCATTGGTCTTAAATTCAATAACTTTGGGCTTACCCCAAGAAAAGCGAACCTGTCGTGATGAAAACGAGCTCTCACTGGAGAATTTCAATTAGATTTTTTACTGCTTTTATCACGTTTTTAAAGTGTACGTTTTTCTTTACACCTCAGTACATCAGCATCAGTATACCTAAAGATACAGATACATAAAATCACGCCTGCTTCCCATGGCGGTAGGCAGAAAGTACAGAACGCCACCTGCTACGATCCTTACATAAGTACTCCTTTTGCCTCGTTTACATTCATACATCTGGTCATACACGCACGCCGGTTGCGAGTACTACGCACTAGGCCTTTCTGAAGAACATCACCAATAAGGTCAGAATATTATGTCCTCCTAGAGCGTTCCCTCTCGGCATTTTCACTCACATCTGCCTTGTAACTACATACCTAATAGTACGATAAATAAAAGTAATCCACACATGTTTTAGGTCTGAAAATTACCTGTCTGTTATTGCAAACATTTTTATCTTCTTATCTACCAGAAGTTTTAAACCGATCGATAATTATCTTGATAAAAAAACGTTCAAATGAAAGTAAACAAAGTTCTGACGTCATAAATGTTTTTCCTTTTCATGATAACGAATGCGTGGACACCTCGGCTCAAATCAATCGATCTGTTGATCTATGATGATGTATCTGATCTGATCTGTAATAAATCAATCGTCGACACGAAATCAACAAGATGATAACGAATAAAGAGGTAATAGAGGTTAATTCTGGTACAACAATTTCCGTGAAATTGTTCTACTAACTGGAGTCACGTCACACTTGTCACAAATAACCAGATAATGCACTCCATGTACTTACGCGCGCTAACTATCTACCGGCCGCGGGGTCTCACGCGACCCATTTCTCAGCGGGTAGCTGACAGCCGCGACGCGCGTACGTACGCATATAATTTCGGTCGACCTGACGTACTTAGTTTTCAATTCTTATAATATGGCTGGTTCTGGTGTATTATGTGCAGGTGATAGATGTAGATCCAGCAAAAGAAGAGATAAAATGTATCTTTTTTCAGTTTGCCTCCTGATACAGAAATGTGAGTATCTAATTTGTTTTATTATCGTTTTTAGGGTTCCATACATAATGGATGGAATGGATATAGGATCACTCGTGTCTGTCTGTCCGTCTGTCACAGCTAATTTGCTCTGAATCGAATGGACCGATCAAGTTGAAATACAATAACCACGCGGCGGCGCGCTGTTACAAAGCAAAACTCACTTTACGCTTGTAAGGTTAGGTACATTTTCGTTCGCAGCGTCTAGCGACTTGAAGGTATAGGCTATTATAGCAGTAGGAATTGGAAAATTTTGTATGCAATGCACTATCTGGTAATCTGTGACGCTGTCGCGTCGCGCTGCCTGTCTGCGGCAGATTTAATTAAGTAAAATTTTTGAACCTTGTAGGCTATAATTAAAACGCCTAGCTCTTGACACTATGATAAAGTACGGTACGTCCGGCGCACCCTGACCTGTCAACTCGCTATCAACGTTGCTGACTTGCTTATACAACCATATTGTTAATGAAAACGGACAGAAATCTTTTTATTTATTTGACTAGGTCTTTCGCCTTGCTTTACGAGGGACAGTACAGGCACAGTATAATAAAGTAACAGTAAATAATTCCGATGGGTAGACCCGGGTAGGTATACCTTTCGCGTAACTGCCGCGCACTCGATATTGTTGCGTACTGATATACACTGAGATTTCGGAGCGCGTCGTTATTGCCTTGAAGACATAATACTGTTACTTGTTTATATAAATACTGTGGTAGAGGCTAGCGGCTAGACAGATCGATACACGGTCATATACCTACATAGGTTAGGCGTAAAAGTAATCAAGTTTCCATTTTCATAGAGCCAATAATCGAATGGCTTCAACAGCGCCTTCAATAGTGCTATTGTTTACAAACAATACATCAAATTCAAAGGAATGTAGGTTAATTGGCCATGTGGGTCATATTCTGAACTGTTCAGGGACTCAGGGTACAATTTATTGAGGTAGTACTTACGTAAGTGTGATAAACAAAAAAGGGTTTGGGTTGTCCTTTCCGTAATGAGGTTTAAATGGGTCATCAGAAATTTCCGGTATAAAAACTGACTAAGGACTAAACTCAGTGGAATGTATGATGTAGAAAAGGTCACATATCCGCACATCAACAGTCAGCACGCGCAGCAGGACCACCATAGAAAAGGGGTTTGTCGACGGAAGGATAGACAAAAGGGCAGATTCACAATAACAATCTGTCATTTTGCACGCGTGCTGGTACGGATATGGTAAAGGTCTTTATCGTTAAAATTAAAATGGATGAACCAACTAGAAGCGTGCTGTTTTGGCTTAATTGAATCAACACAACATTGAATAACAGCATATAATTGAGGCTAGGTTGTTGAATTTTATTACTCTCGAGGTATTCCCAAAGGGAGTCACGGCGGTCGCGAAAAATTAACAAGTCTTTATGCAACTGGAAAACCAGTATTGTACAAAAAATCGGGGCTAGGTGTGTTCCTATACGTCGAGCCCCGATTTTTGGTTTAGTTTGTTGAATAAGCAGGAAAATCTTTAGTTTAAAGAACTGATTTGTACTCTCTAGATGACGTTAGACCTTTCACATGATGTTTTTCTACTTCATGCTCTCAAATATTATTATGTGATTTGTACTGTAGATGTTACCTTTCACATGACGTTTTTCTACTTCATACTCTCAAATATGTGAAAACTACCATTTTAACAAACAAACAAATAGTCAGATCTAAATAGACCACCAGTCGTGCTAATTGCCACAGTTATCTCGAGTTTTGTGACCCAGTTCTGCGTCGGCACACGTCCGTGGCACGAGGGCAATGCGCAGGAAAACGCCCTGTATTGTGTGTTGTATATGTATGAGTGTGTGTGACCTTGAGTATAGAAGTTCCATCGGTTTGCTTTTGTTGTCTGATTAAAGTACCTATCTACTTATTAAACTAATTGTTTTGGGTCGATTGGCGTTAGACGTTTGGCCAATGTTGGCTGTTCTTTGGTGGTTGATTGGTCACTATCGGCTGTGATACTTGGCAATGAAGGCAAGATGATGTGCTCAAAACATTGCTGTGTTACAAATACCTTTTGAGGCGGTTCAGGAAGTTTGTTTTTAAGAGGAGATGGAAACTCTGAATCCCACTATTGGTAGACCGACTATCTGGTGAATTTCCACTGGTATTGGGGAGTATAGTTATAACCTTATAACCGGTCGATGTGGCGATTCTTGAGGGAACTCTATTCCCAACAGTAGGCTTAAAGACATATTTTGTGTGTGAGATATTGAAGATAGAATGATTGCACCTGTTAGTAGTTAGTGTTTATTGGGCTGACTACATGTGATTTTGTTCGTTGCCTCTCTTTCTATCGTGTGACTCATAGATCTTGTGACTATCACTCACTGAATTGGCCCAGCAAGTCGACCCCGCCACGTACTTGTAGCTTCATACCTAAACTGCGGAGTGTCCCATCTGTATTAATCTGTGTTATTATAATTCATGATTTATGTCAGCTTTGATAAAAACTACTCATAGGTAGGTATATAGAGTTATTCGCAGAGGGTGTCGAGTGCCTCTTGAATACAAGGTAGCTAAGACCTATTATCGGTACTTAAAGGTTAAGACTCAAGACTTATTTAATGATTTCGAGGCGTTATAACATTTTACCGCTTTGTCCACAAGTTCGAAACAAATGAAAAGAGGTAAAGCCTTGTCACACTGGCGATTTGCGAGCGAGTTGTCAGCGACACGCAGCGAGCACGCCACGTGTGCGCAACGTTTTAGCCGCGTTTACGTAAAGAGAGCGATTGAAGTAAATGCACAAGAGAGAGCGAGTCGTGTAGTCGCACTAGTCGCAGCTAGCTCGCTTCGCACCCGCGGAGCACGTTCACAAATCGCCTCGCTGAAAACACGCTGGCAAATCGTCATTCTGATAGAGCTCGTAGACAGCTCCAAAAGTGAGCTCCATATTTATGGAAATGGCTTTTAATAGGGTGTTGATCCAACTATTCTATTCAAGCAAGGAAGCCATCTTCCTTGATTTTCTAAAACCACGATTTAGTGAAAATACCCTGCAGTCGATATTATACTTAACTGCTAATTTCGTCCCGCCATCGCTTATACCGCTTATTATACGTCATTTAGCAATATTTATAACAATTAAAAGAAGTCAAGATATACATGACATAATTATGATACATTGTATTTATATCACGACAGATGTTTCTAACTAAACTTAACTAAAGGAAAATACCATTAATTACATTTATGTCCTTTTGAAGGCACATACCATTATGCTAAACGAGTTCGCACATATTTTACCATACCATGTTTACTTACAAATGTATCGTCAAGTTTACCTCAAGGTTGTCAAGTTTTTCGAACAAGCAATTGAAATAAATGTTTTTACTCTCATGAGTCCAAGTCTAATATTTTTCTTAGGGATATATTGAATTGATCCTCTAAAAACTTATTACCCTTCTAATGCTGTACACTTTTTAAGATAAACCACTTAAAAGTTTTTGCGCCTCTAATTATGCACAGTTTTTTACTTTTTCCAGTTTAGTGGTTATTGTCACTAACCACCGCCGTTTTCAGCTATTAAAAATTAAGTTCATCACTACAAGGCACGGATCTTAATTTTTTTTTAATACTGAAATATAGATCGCTAGTCTCACTAACCACTAAACCGGAAAGAGTTAAATAATATTGAGCCTCTGTCCCCTGAGCCTCTACTTTTTGGCCTTTTCTCACAGTACAAAAATACTAAATGGTCAACTAGACCATTTAGTATTTTTAGGACCCCAAAATATAAATTATTTCAGGTTCACAAAAAGAGGCGCAATCATTAAAGTATTATAGTGTTCAATAATATTTTTAGGAGCGCAAAATAGGAATTATTAGAAGAATATATGCCTTTTTCTTAGCGTTCGACAAATCCCCGGGACTGTGGGCTGTGTGAACGATGTAACCTTGACCGTATTGGTTGTGTCCTTCAAAAAGGTCAGATGCGTAGTAATCGCAAACGGCGCGGTCTATGCGGAAAACGTATAAAGGGATGTTGAGGGACCGTTGCGCGATTTTCCTATAGTTCTTGTCCTCTATTAGACACTTGCCTTTGATATTTTTCTTTGCGTTCGGCAAATCCCCGAGACTGTGGGATGTGTGAAGGATGTAACCTTGACCTTATTGATTGAGTCCTTCAAAAAGGTCATTTGCGTAGTACTCGCAAACGGCACGGTCTATTCGGAAAACGTAAAATGTTTAGAGACCTCATCATGATTTTCCTATAGCTTTTGTCTCATAATAGGGACATGTTAGTATAATCAGCCTATAATGTTCCCACTGCTGGGACACGGGCCTCCTCTAGGGGCAAGATGAGGCTTGTGTACCAGCAATGAGCCGTTTTCCGGTCTAGTGCGGGTTGGTGAACGTCACATGGTTTCGAATTTTGGTTCTAGGACACGCCGAGAATTTATAAAATCCATTTATGTTTATAACCTTAGCTATAAAATTGATAGTTCTAAAGTTAGCGATCAAAGAGCAACACATTATTATTCCGATAAACTTTTTGTAAAGGACAAAATAATAATGAGAACGTTGACACTGTATTTATGTTCGATAGCGATGCATAAATATAAATTAACACAAACAGCAGGTTAGTTAGAATTTTAGAAATGAACTTGTGAGCTAATAAGTTAATCTAAATAGATTCTTGAATTGAAATCGATATTATCATCAGCATCATTCGGCCGGTACATGTTTTCTTCTTCCACGCAGACGCAGATATAATATGCCAGTGACCTTGGAGTGGTTAGCTTGCGGGTTCTGTACTGAGCTCACCATAGAAATATAATTCTTTCTTATATCTATGGAGCTCACGCAACGCGTTGTCGTTCGTCCTGCCAATGCTAGGACTCGCCCATCAAGGAGCGTTGTCCCAAATTAGACACATGTTTAATTTATTGTACGTAAAACAAAAGGTATTTTAATAAATACTAAAAGATCAATAATAAGAAAAATACGTTTGATAGATTTTGCGTGATTCTCAGTTTATTTATCCGTGTTTGACAGAACTTTACAAATTAATTTCACTATGTAATATAAAGAAATGTTTAAGAAAATGCTCTAATTTAATAAGTCTTAAATATTTTGTCCAAATCATTACCACTACTCGTTTAGACGTGATCTTCAGTATAAAATCGTTAAAAGTTGGATCAAACAAATTGAATTTTGATTTCAATAGATATGAATTATGATCCTATTTTCAGAGGAGGAATAAAATATAAATACAGCACAGTGGTTTTGTATGTGAACATCCAAATAGAAACTTCATTTCATAGAAAGTGCATGAATACCGACATGTTCTAGAACCGAAAATTCAAAGACATCATGTCATATCTAATTATCTACCAACCCGCGCTGTGCCCGCGTGGTAGATTACACTGGTAAACAGTAGTTTTGTTTTATGAAGTTTCATACCTGATTTTGTATGATTCCGCCACGCTGATTCCAAATCTGTTGTCAGTTTTTCTCTAGCAGCTCTAGTTTTTGAAATATTGACATATTACATTTTTAGCGAAAAATACTCGATTTTGAAATTTAAAAAATTGTTTCTCTAACCTAACATGAAAAAAACTTTCTTTTATAAGATTTTCTTGCGTGAATCGAAACTTCAGCCTTGTTTTGAATGCTCCAGCAGTAATCAGCCATCATATTTGCATTCCAACGACCCTGGTATCGCTCTTCCATCGTGCGAATGTCCTGATGAAAGTTTTCTCCTTATTCTTCGCTTAAATCGCCTAAATTTTCTGGGAAGCGGTCTAAATGGCTGAAGAGTAAGTGCATCTTGGTGCTCATGTTTACATCATAGTCTTTGAAAGCGCAACATGAGATGCTCAAAGTGTTGAATGTAGTCTGGAGACTTTTTATTTCCTAAGAAATTTTGCACACCCAAACAAATTCAATCCATGCAGATTTCTCTTTATTCTGTCATTCAATTGGTCCCATAGCGGATTTTAAATTAGGGTAAGTCCATTTGGAACGATTTATGCGGTTTATTCCGGCAACATTGACAACACAAAAATAACAGTCATCGTGATGATTTGACGGTTCACGCCAAATCATAGGACTTTTGAACTTCAAAGCAGATCTTTTTTTACTAGCCCATAAACGCAATGTTGTTACGCAACTATCACATACAAAATTTGGGATCCATGGCTTACCAAACACTTGTAATGGCGCCCCAAAAAAGTCAAAGTAGGTCTTTTTTATAAAGTCAGACGCACTCAAACGACATTCTCGAAACATATATTTACCACAAACAGCACAAAAACTATTTGGATCGTTTAAGCAAGTTCTTCTTAATGTAGACATATCGGTTTATTTATTTAATTTAATCATTTTCTGCACTAAAAAAAAATATTTGTGAGGGGCGTAACGAAATTTTAAGAAGTACCTGTATCACAAAAACTAGAGCTGCTAGAAAAAAACTGAGTGTAGATATGAAATCAGCGAACTCAAATTACTAAAAAACAGTTTAGAAACTTCATAAAACAAAAAAAAAGTTAAATTTTGTTTACCAGTGTTATAGAATAGTATAGTATAGCCCACTCCGTCCTCCGAGGCCGTCCCAGCACTGGGAACATTATAGGCTCATTGTGCTAATGCTATTTATGTGAACGCGAAATATTTAATTAAATTAACCTAATTTGGTAGTTCATTATAATAATGATGACAATTACGGATACAAAATAATAATGTACCTAAATGGTTGTTTTTCATAATCATTTGCGGTTTCGTTGTGTGTTTATCGGTGATCCGACTTCCTGAATTCCTGATACCGCGAGCGTAGTAACAATGAATGACTTTGTACGTTGTGCAATTATTTTTTAACAATGGTTCTGTTATTTCAGTGAACCTATTGACCAGTGACCCTTGTTGGAAATATTCAGTCTGGTCTTTTACAGTGTTGCCAGACGTCGAAGGAGTGTCCTCGTACAGACGTGGTCTGAAATCTCGTATTTTGCCAACACAACCTCGTACATACCTTAAAAATTAATAAAATGCTATTTTCTTACTAAAACTCTCTAAATTAACTTTTTTTCATGTTATAGAAATTATGAAAGATTTCATTTCATTCATTTTTCTTGTATTGTTTATGTAAGATGTTACGTTAAAACGTAGAAAATACATTATATATTATAAAATACTTCTGCCTATAATAAGTTAATTCCGTATAATGCCCGTGGTTCGAACACGTAGTTCTTCTAGTAGGACCAAGGGTATTTTTCTTATTGGTCACTTCACGTCCACTGATATTAGATACATAATACACTACACCAAAATTCCGGTTAACCTGCCACCTGCGACTATTAATTCATTGCGATTATTTAGAGGCGCGTTCAGAGATATGATTTGTATTGTATCAACGAATCTCGTACAAAATCGTACGAGGATGGATGTAAGCTCGTACCTCGTACCAGGACCTCTGAATCTCGTACATGTACGAGGAACCTCGTACGGATGGCAACACTGGTCTTTTATCTTTAAGAAGTTTGAGCAAAATACAGGGTGAAAGGAATCAACGGTGTAATGTGGATAGTTAATTGACTCAGGGGTGAATTTGCGGAAATCCATTATAAATAAAATACAATAGAAGACGTATATTTAGTAACCTAATCCGCTTAACTGATCGTAAAGAGTTATAAAGAACCCTGTAAGACATCAAGACTTGTTTCACCTCTAAACGAGGCATCCTCAGGATGACTATTGACTTGTTGCGAACCCGGACACGACCTGTTGCCACGTCAAGCGCCGAACGCAATGCTCGCTGCGTTGGGTGCTTGACGTTGATGTTTGACATTGATATTTGACATTTGATTTTTATACGATTCTGACATTTTTATAATTTTATGAATTTTTTTTAAAGAGTTGTTGAGTATTTAAATTTAATTAATCACAATTTTATTTTGGTTATTTGTCTGTATAGAATTTAAAATAGTTTATAATTTAAATGTAAGTACTTATGAGTGTAAAAGTATGGGCTAGAATTATGTCTGAAATAAATAAACTTTTAAGGTGTTTCATTTGCATTTATGCAAGTAAACACATTTTCCTTCTCTCTTTATTTATTTCCTATAAAATTCTTACTGCAAGGAGTCAGTGCTTGTTTACGGAGACGCGGGGCGTTGGGCGTGGCGTGCGGCGGGGCGGCCCGCACAAAATTCAAACATTTATGGCGTTGTATGAGAGCGTTTACGAAGAAGCGATTTTACACGCGTTTGCTTGAAATGCAGGCGGTTCACGCCCCGCCTGTCTGTAAACAGAAAAAACGTCCGACGCACCGCCGAACGCCACGCCGCACGCCACGCTAAACGCCCCGCGTCTCCGTAAACAAGCACTTAGGCGATTGGCACACTGCACCGCATCACGCTGCATGTTGCGTGTCGTGCGATCTAAATGAACGCACGTGCATGCATTTTCTGTGTGTTGGACTGTGCGTGTTTTCTATACAAACGGAGATACTTACAAGCAACGTTAAAACACGCATTCACGCAACATGCAGCGTGGTGCGTGGCAGTGTGATAATCGCCTTATAGACCTTCTCTCCGTGAAAGAAAATGGGCCGTAATCCACCACGCGGGCACAGTGTAGTTTAGTACTTCGACAACCAACCTTTGTTCTATTCTATGTCAACCATTCCAACACACCAACAGGAAGTGGCTTGGCTGTATATTTTTAACTACGACAACACATCATTGTGTCGCACCTACTAATTTAAAGGTGAAGAGAAACCATACACACAGATGATGTAGGTACAGACATGATTTATTCATGAGTCAATAAGCACCATCCAAGTTGCATAAACACCATATAAGATGTTACGTCATCTTCACCATAACATAACTTCAATGCACTTTGATATTTGGCCCTTTCTACAGACGCCAACACAATCAAGTTACTACAATCTGTCACTTTAATAGATTTTCAACTTTATAAGGGCTCAATAATAAGGTTCAATATTGATTTGGACAATTTGACAGATTGGAGTAGGTTGATGTGCTGGCGTCTGTACACGGCACGGTTTCTTTCCGGTACGGCGTATAAACCGTGCCGTAGAAAAAACGTGTCTATCAACAAGCTTCCATAGCGATCCTTACAACACTGACGACCGTGCCTATATATTCAGCGTATAAAACTTCCGGATCTGGTATAACTGAATATTATCTTCCGGATCTGGGATAACTGAATATTATCTTCCGGATCTAGGATAACTTAATATTTACTTCCGTGTATGAACCTGAAAAGACGCCCAGAACTTTTAAAAGCTTTGAAGCGGCTCCGTCATATTATTACGGGCGTCATGAAAATCTGTCATTTTCACCAGTATTTGACAGGTGTCAAAGAACGCTCTGTATTTGGACAGCCGTTATTGTGTAATTGTATTGAACTACTGTTCTACTTTTTACCCGACTTCGGCGAAGCAAAAAGGAGGAATGAAGGTCAAAGTAAGTTCAAAAACTAAAACCAGACTACTGAAAATCACGCTCTAAAAAGTATGAAACAAGAAAATATTTCGGACAGAAATCTAGACATTGGTACAAAAATGGTCAAAGTAAAGCAGTCGTCACATGCTATTATAATTTTAGTTTTAGTTGGGTTTTAGTTTTTGAACTTACTTTTTCTGACTAACATTTTTATCCTGAGGCTGCAAAATTACCACAAACAGATCGTTAAAGATGTGTTCCATTCCTTTAAGAGCTCTTCCTTCCATATTTCATATCCATTCTTAATAGGTCTCGTACGTGACAAAAGCATAGCGGCTTCCATACTACGTATTACCACAGATTAATTACAGATGGGACACTCCGCAAAATCATTTAAATAAAAACGACTTTTGCTTCGACTCAAAAAAGTGCAATTCAGGTCGCATAGCGCTAATCACCTACAGTTATATTCACCTAGAAGTTGGCTCTCTTTCTGTCGCGTAAGTCTAAAGCTGGGAACAAATTATCGGACGCGTCCGCGGACGTTTCCGTAAGCCACGTCTTATTTGAATTAGGATAGTACATTTAGTACTACACTGTGCAAACTATCGGTCGTAAGTCGCGGACGTGAATTGACGTGATCGTAGGGAACTGACAGTTCGCGACTTCGGACGAGTCCGATAATTTGTTCCCGGCTTTAGATTCACTGAATTGGCTAAGTAAGAAGCCTAAACTGTGGGGTGTCCCATCTGTATAAATCTGTGGTATTACGTGGTATTACTCTTTCCCAGAAACGTCGACCTTCAAACGTAGGGGTAATTCAAGGATGATGCGTCATGGACTCATGGCCGCATTTGTTAATACCGGTACTTGTGAAGTATTATTTATAGTAGTCGTACAACCTATTAACAACGGAGTTATTAATGTAAATATTATTGTGTTAGGTAGGCACGTTTCTGAGTATTTAAACTATTTTGTGGTTTTCGCACTTATAATTACAATGTCAGTCAATGGTGTAAGCAGAATAGGTTCGGGTGCAATTGTACTGGTTGTCAAAATGGCAATTTTTCCTTTGTTAATCCACTGATATCTTGTATTGGCGCCATATTTGTGTTATCACTTATCAAATTCGAGGTGATTCCAAAGGTTTAAGGAAAGTCGTTAACAAAACAGTCTATTCGAAATAGGTGATTGTTTTTGGTGCATTTTGACTCAACAAGATCCGAATTTAAGGCCGCCTTTCTATTGGTCCATAAAGTTTTTAAATAAATGTGTCTTGCGCCAGATTTGGAGCAATGCATAACATCTCATTAGATAGTTTGACTCAAAACCAGTAATTTCTAAAATAATATGAATATACTGTTCTCTGCCGGACTCTTAAATCTAGCCACCGTGCTTTCATGTGGGGTAAAATAGGCAAAAAAAAAAATTGTCAAAGGAGCTCGGGGCTAAGTAATAACAGCTGCACGGATCGATCCATCAGGTTAAGCTACGCTTGCCGGGGTTGGTCAGTGGATGGGTGACCATCTTTACATACCGAGACTCCTCCGTGCCTCGGAAAGCACGTTGTCATTCTTGGATCTTTGACAGCAGTCGTCACGGATCGTCAGAAGCGCTGAAGTCTGACAACCAGTTTTACCAAGTTGAGGGGTATCGTATTACCCAGATACTGAGTTGTGGAGGTCAGATAAGCATTCGCTCCATGTAAAATACTGGTATTCAGCGGCATCCGGTTAGACTGGAAACCGACCCCATAGTTGGAAAAAGGCTAGGCAAATTGATTAGTCAAAGAAAAAGTTTTTATGCATTTTTGATGCCGACATACTGGCCATCATTTTCTTGACGTCATAGTTCTGATTTTGAATTTAAAAAGTTCAGAGCATAAAAAAGTGCAGGGTGGCAAAGGTCTTCTGCATTGTCATTAGGAGGATGACAATGCAGAACACCTTTGCCACCCTGCACTTTTTATGCCCTCTTATCCCAAATTAATTTTGGGTTCGGCAAAGCACGTCTGGCTAGTGTTATATTTATACATGTCATACCTAGTTTTCAAAATAAATAATTTATTTAATCAAATCGCCTCTGAACACTTCGCACAACACAGTTGGACGCACTCTTCATCTCGTTGTAAGGCCGCGTATAATTTTAGAGGCGCAGCAGTGCAACGACCTCGCTCCCAACACGTGGGCGTTACGTAAGCGCAGGCGCAGATGTGATACGTCACGATCGCGAAGTTATGTCAGAGTGTGCGTAGTACGACTACTACGGAGCGGAGTACCTTCACTAGAAAGGAATTGGTCTTTATGACGATTGGACGGTAGTAAATAATATTGGGAAACCAAACAGGTCTCAAAATACAGCCTTATGATTATGCCCAAATGCTCAAAAACGTCAAATAATGTAATTTTGAAAATAAATAGACCTCTTGAATTAACTTGACAGTATCAGTAGCAAATCTTATGCATAAGCTTTCAAAGCCCTCGTATTCATATGATATGATTTCTTCGGAAAAATATTATGAAGTTCTTTATAGATTACTAGCTGTGCCCCGCGGTTTCACCCGCATTAGTCTCGATCCCGCAGGAATATCGGGATAAAATGTATCCTATGTACTAACCTAGGTCGTGGTCTACCTATGTGCCAAATTTCATCCAAATCCGTTCAGCCGTTTTAGCGTGAAAGCGTACAAACTCACTTTCGCATGTATAGTTAGGATTTTGGGACTAAACTTTTTACTCTGGGAAAGTCCCAGAATTATGCTAATACTGGCAAATCAGGTTTTGGAGCAAGTACTTTGCATAAGTACTTGCTCCAAAACCTGATTTGCCAGTAGTTCTTGCAGTTATTTGTTTATACAATTGCAAATGCTTTGCTAGGAATCCATATAAATCTCTACCTTTCTACCTATAATGTGTTCAACAACATAATATTTAGATTCAATCTAATACTGCGAAAGGGAATGGCGAAAACAAGTAATCGATAAGTTCACGGTCATATACTTTTGGAGCCCTTATCACGTTTACTATGTTATCAGTTTTCCCGGGATACTCACCCTTTTATCACGTGTGTGTGTGTAATAAAGGTCGACTGGGGAATATTGCTCGTAAAACGCATTCCTGACAAAACCGAAGAGTTCTTGAATGACGGTCACGTATCGGTATAGTTAACCACCACGTCGCCGCGTCGCGTCGGAGGTGGTAAAATGTTGGCCTACCGTAGTACGCAGTTTCAACAATACGCCACCAGCTTAAATTGGTTTTGATACCACTGACGTACTGCCTACTATACTGGGAACTCTAGTAAGCACAGCTTGAACAGACTCATTAGCTAGGTGGACCGGTGAAGATTGCGGGAATCCGCTGGATTTTAGCAGCGAATAATTGGGGTACAAAATATTTCCAGAAGTTTATGTATTCTGTCTGCCTCACTGGTGTAGTGGTCGCTGGCGCTACTGCTGAGAGTGAGGTCCTGGGTGCGATTCCCAGATCTAGCAAAGTGTTATTAGGTATTTCTATCAGGAATTTCTCAGTAACCGCCTGTGGTCTGGATTTGTGGCCGGTTGCTGGTAATAGGCTCGCTCCCTAATACATGGAACTTAAACATAAACTGAAAAATGTGGGTGTACCATAGGTGCACCTCATCTCTTCCTAACCCTCCGAGGATTACAGGCATGATATCGTATTTGGCTGAGATTATGATGATGATAGCTAAGAGATGGATAGCATAGCAGCAACTGACCGTGTGCCTGCTTATTTACATCCAAGCTAATCATATCAATCAATTAACCCAACATGTTTTGACAATATGTCGAACAAGAGTTCCATTGTAGTATGTGTATTGAAAAAGCAGTGTGCTTTACTAACTGATGATCATAAATATTGTGACTATTTGGATATTTTGAATGTGAGCATTATTATAGCTACTTAACAGTCCTGAACTTCTGTGGTAATGATACTATCTGTTCCCTCATCCAGATCTTGAGACCTATAAATTAAAAAAAAAAAAACAACCGACTTCTAAAAAGACTTCTAATAAGTGAAATTAAATGTAATAAACGAAAAATATATTAAAAATAAAATATTGTCCAAAAACATTACAGATACAGTAAGTACAACAACAGTTCCGCAAAAAACACAACAGCGTTTTTCTCGTGAAATAAGAATTGATTGCAATTTGCACCTTTGACGAAATACGTATTATTTCATGGTAGTATTCGATAATACTATTTTCGTAACACCATAAAATATCTGTCAATACTTTAAGAAAAAATATCGCTTTTGAATCTTGCAAAAGTGTAAGTTATACATGTACTCGTACGTAACCTTACAAAATGATGGAAAATATTTCGTTGTAAACAAGATCGAATACAGGTATCCTGTGTCACATCAAGAGATCTAAGCGATTCCCTAAAATTAACCAATTCTCTCTCTTTTATTCCAGTACCTATAAGCGACGGTGACCGTCGCTCACCATAAGATGCGTTCGCTGCTAGCGTACTACGCAGACGCAGTGATGTCGGCCGCTGTTCGCGGCGCCGGCTGCGCACTTGACTGCAGCGGCCGTGGGGACTGCATGAATGGCACGTGCTTGTGCGAGATCCGGTATGCGGGAGACGAGTGTGCTGGGCCTAACATGCCATATCATGCCTGTAAGTATTAGTAAGATGTTGTTTGTGGTGACCTAAATATTGATTTAATAGTAAATTCACCGGAAAAATGTAAGCTCATCTCATTATTTAAATCATTCAATTTAAAATGTATATTTAACGTAGCAACTAGAATAACAGCAACCTCAGCTACATGCATAGATAATATATTTACTAATTGTAAAATAAAAGACTCGTCCCTAATTAGTGGCGTCAGATCTGATCATACAGGTCAACTTATATCTTTTGAATCAGATAAAAAGTTACGTTTAGATAAAACTATTCAGTTAAGACCTCTTACTAAAAATAAATTAAAAATGTTTAATAATAATGTTCTTAGCAATCTTTCAACAGCTAGTTTTGATTCACAAGACCCCAATATAAACTACGGTACATTATTTTCTACAGTATGCCAAGAATTCAATAAAGCATGTCCTGTAAAAAAAGTAACAATCAATACTAAACCAAAATTTAATGAATGGGCCACTGCTGGCATTAGAAAAAGCAGAGATATTTTATATAATTTATATAACGAAAAATCATTGACTTCTGATGAAGCTGTTCATAATTATGTAAGAAACTATTCTAAGATATTTAAAAGAGTCTGCGCCCAAGCAAAATCTAAATTAATAAGTAACAAAATTAGTATCTCGAACAATAAAATCAAAGCTGTGTGGCAGGTAATTAACAAAGAAACTGGTAACACAAAACAGCGAGATCAGAATGAATTGTCTTTGAAAATTGATAATGAAACCATTTCAGATAAGTTAAAAGTTGCTGAGACACTAGAAAATTTCTTTACCAACATCCCAATAGAGGTTACGAAATCTCTGCCTTCATCATCTATACTAGCTGAATCTCTTCTAAAAGAAAATTTCAGTAAGGACATTCCAAGTTTTGAATTCAAGCCCATTTCTATTGTCACGATTAAAAAAGCTTTCAAAAGTCTTAACATAAAAAACACTGAAGACTTATGGGGGATTTCCGTTAAGGTCCTTACTGATATCATTGACACAATTGTCCCTGTCCTAACAGGCATATTTAATCAATGTTTAGATAGCGGTACGTTTCCTGATTTAATGAAACATAGTAAAGTAGTACCAATTTTCAAATCGGGTAGTAAGAGTGATCCCTCTAATTATAGACCTATATCTGTTCTACCAGCATTGAGTAAAATATATGAAAAAATCATGCTAGACCAGATGTTGTCACATTTTAATTCAAATGGGATTTTGCATAGTCACCATTTTGGTTTCACGAAAGGTAGGTCAACGACTGACGCAGGAGTAAAACTCATCAGTCACATTTTAGAATCCTGGGAGAAGTCCCAGGATGCAATTGGCATTTTCTGTGACCTCTCAAAAGCGTTTGACTGCGTTGACCACAACACACTGATCTGTAAATTACACCACTACGGAATTCGTGGCCAAGCTGCTGACCTTGTTCTTTCCTATCTATCAAATCGACGGCAAAAAGTAAACGTTAATGGGGCGACGTCCTCGGGGTCTCTAGTTAAAATGGGCGTGCCTCAAGGTTCAATTCTCGGCCCTTTTTTATTTCTCGTTTATATAAATGACCTTCCTTACATGATGGCTAACTTATCGAATATAATTCTATTTGCTGATGACACTTCTCTTATTTTTAAAATAGATAGAAAAGATACAGATGTCTTACACGTCAACGATAGTCTGGCTGTTCTTTCGAAATGGTTCGCAGCTAATAATCTTTTACTTAATGCGAACAAAACTAAATGTATTAGGTTCTCATTACCAAATGTACCTCAAGTGGGTCTAAATCTAAAACTTGATTGCAAAAAACTAGATGCAATAACGGAAACTGTATTTTTAGGAATTACTTTAGATTCAAAATTGCAATGGGGCGCCCACATTAGAACTCTTTCAGGTAGATTAAGTTCAGCTGCATATGCAGTAAGAAAAATAAGGCAGTTGACTGATATAGCTACAGCTAGGTTAGTATACTTTGCTTATTTCCACAGTATTATGTCTTATGGCGTTCTGTTGTGGGGATCGGCAGCGGACGTAGATTCAATTTTCATCTTACAAAAGAGGGCAATACGCGCTATCTATAAAATGGGTCCTCGCGAGTCTCTTAGAAACAAATTCAAAGAAATTGATATACTGACTCTGCCTTCTCTTTATATCTTAGAAAATATTTTGTATGTTCGGAAAAACTTAGGACTTTTCAAAATAAGAAGCGATTTCCATAATATAAATACACGTAGTAGACATGAAATTGTGATACCCAAAGGACATGACCAGTTTTAGCCTTCGAATTCGGGAACATGCGCAGCATTACAACTTTTACACTAAGATTTAAAAATAAAGATCTAATTTATCATGGTTATATTATTCCGACTAAAGCCCAGATTAAATTATCTGAAAAATCAGTATATTAATTGCTTCCGTTTCTCTCTTTTATGCACTTCCTGATTTTGACGTTCCATTGTATCTATATTCACCCGGTAACCAAAATAAGCTACACGTAATATGGAAAAAAATTAACTAAAAACGAGCTATTTTCGATCAAGTGAATTTTAATGACATGTTTTGTTTATAATTACTTATTTATTGATACGCCTACGGGTTATGTTAGGTTTTATTGACACGTGTGAAGTTCGAACACCATATTTTTTTTAATAATCACTGCGTATATAGGAGTGTTACTTCGTTGACAATGCATCTTGACATTAGCAGACACCTGTGTAGGGAGGGACCAAAGGGGTAGTAGTTTTTTTCATAAAATTGATAATTCAATCGATTCGAGTCAAAGCATGAAAAATCGATTCACATAAAATGGATTTTGAATTGATATTTTCTTTGACCGTTTCGAACTACTTATATTTAATTTGGATGAATAATAACATAATACCTTCATTTCGCCAGTCCCGTGTAATGCGGGGCGAGCGTTTTACCATTAACCGGATACAAATCCGGACTCCGGGTTGCTATTGAGAAATTCCAGATGGAAAAACCCAATAACACTTTGCCCGACCCGGGAATCGCACCCAGGACCTCATGCTCAGCTGTAGCGCTTGCCACCACTAGACCAACGAGGCAGTCAAATGTTTCAATCGATTCGAGTCAAAGCATGAAAAATCGATTCACATAAAATGGATTTTGAATTGATATTTTCTTTGACCGTTTTGAACTACTTATATTTAATTTGGATGAATAATAACATAACACCTTCATTTCGCCAGTCCCGTGTAATGCGGGGCGACCGTTTTACCATTAACCGGATACAAATCCGGACTCCGGGCTGCTATTGAGAAATTCCAGATGGAAAAACCCAATAACACTTTGCCCGACCCGGGAATCGCACCCAGGACCTCATGCTCAGCTGTAGCGCTTGCCACCACTAGACCAACGAGGCAGTCAAATGTTTTCGAATTTTATGTGTTAGGTTCGAGAAAAAAGCAATTGACACTTTATCGATTTCAGATCGCCATTCACCATCCCTACTTGCACATTCAATCTTGGCGTCACGTCAGGTATAATTATATATTATATCTGTACTTTTTATGGTGTACATAATAAAGAATCTTCTATCTATCTATCATTGCAGTTCGCGACCCACGTTGTGTTTACGCGTTCGTTGTGTTTACGCGTTCGTTGTGTACTGTGCGATTATTGTGTTCTATTTCGACGCCCCTAAGACGACCCACTGACCACGACCATTGCTATTCTTTACGGACTGACATCTTCAAAACCCAATTACCATTGCTATTCATAAAGGATTCATCTGTTTTGCTCTACGATTCGGATAAACGGATATTATGATGAGGTGCCTAAACTATGGCATATCTGTAAGGCGGGTTAAAAGGCATATTATGAAGATTTATCAGGGAAATGGTGTTGTTATTTTCTTGTCAAAACCCATTTTCCCTCAAGAATCTAGGACAGCCACTCGGTTAGTATTGAAGTATCCAGATCCCTAGGTGCAGGACGTCACCGCTGCTTGGACTGGGATAGCTTTACAACCTGCATAATCTACGCGTCCAGCGATCACGCCCGTCCGGCACAGTTCGTCTTTCCTACATATTTAAAGAATATTAAAATAATTAATTCGTTCAAATAATAGTTTTATTTAAATCCTCATGCCTTCACAAATAATAATAACAATAGCCTTATTTTTATTTCCGTAGCCACGTAGAGCCTAGTTGTAGTCATGAATAGCTGACTGTAACTCTTAATTGGGTTGGCTCGGCCGGGGAGGTACCACACTCTTACAGAATACCAACGTTAAGTACCAACATTATGTTGCTCCGCTTCGAATAGTGAGTGAGAGAATCGGAAGCCCAGGGTTTGGGGTGGGAAAAGGGTGGCAGCGCATCGGCAGTAACCCTGGTGTTGTAGACTTCTATAGGCGGCGGTTATTGCTTATTAACATCAGGTGATCAGCATGCTAGTTTGCGCCCTTGATGGTAGAAAAAAAAAACCTAGCGCCTCGATGGATGGCGTGTCGAATAGTAGAAAATCATTCTTTAACTCGATTACCACAACGCCTAGCGCCATCTCTTAACGAAAAGCAGAGCTATTTAGTGAAAACTTATCTTTATTTTTCTCCGTTTCCTGATCTTTTGGAGTCGTGAAAGTTTTTTACCTGTAAACTGTAGAATACAACAATTGCAAAAATAAAACAATTTTTGCTGCACATTGATTTTTAACTCGATTACCACAACGCCTAGCGCCATCTCTTAACGAAAAGCAGAGCTATTTAGTGAAAACTTATCTTTATTTTTCTCAGTTTCCTGATCTTTAGGAGTCGTGAAAGTTTTTTACCTGTAAACTGTAGAATACAACAATTGCAAAAATAAAACAATTTTTGCTGCACATTGATTTTTACACCTAAGCAGGCGCCCATCGCCCCACTGGTCATGTCCTTTAGATTAACTAAAACAAGCAAGTCATTTCTTATAAACAGCATCCGATTTTATAACAAGTTGCCAAAGTCGGTTACAGAACTTAGCGATGGGAAGTTCAAAACCCACATCAAACGTGTCCTTATCAGGAAAGCATATTATAAAATTAAAGACTACGTTGAAGACAAAGAAGTTTGGCAATAATTCCCTCTGCACATGTGGCTTCCCTGGTACCTCATTAACGGCAAAATATGTAAGATTCTAAACTGCTCTCAAATTACCATGGTTATATTTTTGTTTTATTTACATTCTTCCTTGACATAATCATAATTTTATTTGACATTATATACCTACTATTTAATTTTCAACTCTTTATTAGTGACTTTTGGTGACATGTTAATTATTCAGATTTGTTACAGTTGTAATAGCAATCATGTCATTTCGTTTAAAATAGTTTTTATTTTTATTAATTTATTTATCTTTTATATAGATTCTTTTCTATTTTGTGAATGTGAGAACGCTGTAGGCTTAGTGGACTGTACACTTGTTGACCATCTTCTATTTTGTTAAGTACTTATTTGGTACTTGTTGAAAGACCTACACTGTCCTCGCATACCTAATAATACTGTATTTTTTATATTTTTTTTTGTTGTAAATATTGTAAAACCCAATTATTTTTAAAAGAGTAACCGTGGAGTTTCTTGCCGGCTCTTCTCCATAGGAAACGACCAATTGGAACCGTGCGTAGCTTCTGACGTTTCATAAGTGCCCATGTAGGTTTATGTGAAATAAAATATTTTGAATTTGAATTTGAATTTGATGTTTGCTGCTAGCGTACTACGCAGATAAAATTTGCTCGTGGCGTTTCGTGCATGCGTAGGTGGTAGGTATATAGTCGTCTACTGTTTCGTTTAGTTTTCTCTCGGGATTTCAATTGGCTAGTTTGTAAAATATGCTGGTAATGTGTAACTCACATATTCCATCTGAAATGACTAGATGTCGAAGAAATAATTACTTTGATCACCGTAAGTGGTTTAAAGATATAAATAAAAAATATCAAATATAGCTTTGAGCAATGAGATCGTCAAGAATAGCCTGTGTCAATTTACATGTTTCAAATTGATATTGTTTATTTTTATTTTTTATCTTTAATTAATTTAGAGGCTTTTTTTTATCATACATTCATAACCATGTCAGCCCCATTATAACATAGGATACAATAAACATTTTACTACTGTAACTACAACAGACTATGTTAGGTGACAGAGTTGTAAACAAGTTTTGTGAAATGTCTTGAAAATACAAACAAGATTGCGGCATTAGTTCCGATTTTGACCACGCTCCTAAAGATCCTTGTAGCGCTATACAAACGAGTTACTATTTAAACTTGTAGATGTCCGATCGTCTTTTGTTGCCATCGAAACAATATTCTACAGTCCGACCGTTGAAAGAATGCGTTTCTCACACCTGTCAGTTAGACAATTTCTAGTAGTAATAAGGATCAAATTCGCAAAACACATTTTCATTATTTAGTATGAAACTGACATAGATGTGTAAAGAAAGAAAGAAAGAAAGAAAAATATTTTATTTGGGACACGCACAGGAAATACAAACAGTAATAGTAAAACATAATACTTATTAAAAAAAAAAAAACCATAAGGGAGCATAAAAAAAGAACAAAAAATTCAAAACATAACGACCTGTGCGAGGCCAAAAAGGCCCCTATCTCAGCAATGCTGCGATATTTAAGAAATAAATAGTCAAGAACGCATTCTCTTAGACTGTAACTCAAGTTCTTTTGTCTAAAACCTAATCCCACTCTCTCTCTTTCCAGGCATAGGCGGCGTGTTTCTCCTCGTAGCCTTCGTCTGCGCGGTCCAACTAACAATATGCGTGGTGATGGAGTACCGGCGTCTGAAGGCGCCGACCTTCCTCCGCGCCTGCAAGGTCACCACACAGAAGATGCTGTACTTGGTCGCGTTCCTGGCTTCGTTGATCAGAGGAGCTTACTTTGTTTCGCCGGTGAGTGTGAGTGACAGAGAAACATTTTTGGTAGGGTGGAGGTTGCTACTTGTCTCTTGGGTTGCCAGTGTTGACACTAAAGGAAATGGTTGGGATTGGAAAAAGAAGCTAAGTCTTGTTTACATTTGGCAGGCTACCAGGTAAAGGTAGGACTTGAAAGTCAGTCCTGCTTATTGGAAACATATGCTAAAACACTTCTTGAAATATTTGGCAAATTGTCATCCGTGCAGTGAAAACCTCGTAAAGAAAAACACTTCTTAATTAAAGTTTATTTGTGTAGAAAACTTCGTAAGGCATATTTAGAACTGGCGTGGTCCGCTAGAGCCGATGCCTGCGAGGGTCGCGGGAAAGTACGAAAGGGATACCGTGGCCCCTGGCAACGTACAGGCAACTGAAGAAACACGGGTGGGTTTTAGTCAGGAGTCTGACACACCCTCCCGCTCCGCCCAGAGCAGGAGAAGCTATTTGATAATTTCCCACCTAAAAAAAAGGCCTATTTAGAACAATCGAACACAGCTCTAAGATACTTTTAATGCCTTCTATTTATGATAATAAACCTCTGAGAACGTCAATGACGGCAATTTTTCAGACAATTTTTATCTTATCCTGTAAAGTACTTAACGTTTATTGCATTCACGAAGATTTTACTGCACGGCAATAAAAAGATATGTGCCAAAAATTGTTTGTGTGTTAATGATTCAATGTTGTACATAGTTTTATGAATCTTGTCGTTTCCTTGCATAATAGTGTGTAAAAGAATTTTGTTTTCAAAACAACAAGATCAAGAAATGGTATACAATATCGATAAACGATTCACTACTCGATTGTTTGACTCCATCGAGTAATCGTATCCTATTGTTATCGAATAAGCATAATTGGAATTTCTTTGTTTTATCACGGGTGTTTTGGTCCTTGCAGTCGGCGTTCCAAGAGGGATGGGCAACGAGCCTGCTGTCTGCCTACTACCCGCTGCTCATGTCGGGATCATCTCTCATCGTCTGCTTTTGGGCGGAGGTAAGTCATTCAGTAATAATTCAATCTTGCATGCCACTAAGATGATATGTTGAACATCACGAGACGACGAAAATCAAAACTAATTTAGAAGAGCTAGATTCACGTTAGGAGTACAACGCCATCTATCAATGACGGTATAAAGTAGGTGCGTTCTTATAGCGCCATCTGTGAAGATTTTGTTTAACTAATTTATATGGCCATAGGTTTACTTGATGTAACGCTAGATGTCGCTGTTGTGCTGAAGCGCGTGCGCAGCGAGTTTTGGATTCGTTTTATTGTTCGGCAAGAGATGTCGCCTACGGTCATCGTTACTTAAGTTTCTTAGCTACTTATGATTCGGTCTGCCCCGAGCCGAGTAAATAATCTCGACCCGATCCAGCCTGTCCCTTGCTGAGTTTCTGCCCTACCCCAGCGACGCCCTAACTCGAGGTCCGTACCCCATAACGGGTGCCCTTAGCGTGAAGTCGCTTAGTTTATAAATTTTATGCCCTGGCTGGAGGCCTTAATTTATTATGACATCCACGGGATAGCCCAATTAAGCAGCTGACAAGTACTGACAACTAAGTTGACCAGCGAGAAATCATACACAAAAAAAATAGTTTTTGGATTCGGTAAGGCAAAGGGACACGTTACACATTATAGTTTAAAATATTGTGAGAATTATCTTAGAGCAGTTAAACAATATTATAAATGTTATCATCTTAATACCTACTATACAGAATGATTATTGTATATTTAATTTAATTTTAGAAAGCATGAACGTTACCACATCATCATGAAACTGGATTCTTTGCGTACTTATCAGTTATTCTATTTAATTTTCTCTCAAAATGCAATTAAATACCTAAAACGAAAGCTAGACCATTGTGTAGCGGTGTACCTTATGTAATAGTGTGCTAAGGAGGTTTAAACATAGGTATTTCTCCATTTCTTTCAATTTTCGAGGCCTTTGCCCAAATTACGTAACACATTTATTCTTTCAAAATCCGATGGATTTTTGAAGCAAATTCCTAATTCATTCCTGCATATGTTTGAAAACTTCGTCTGCTCGTCAACGTAAATAACGCAATTAATGTTTTGTGGAATTACAAACAATTGTTAGGCGGTGTCCTGCGTGAGCGACGTATACGACGCGACGCGACGTATTTGTTTTGATTGCGACCACACGCGACACCACGAACTATTGCGTCGTGTCGTGTCGCGTCGTATTCGTCGCTCACGCAGGACACCGCGTTAGTGGGTTACGCAATTAACCCGCAGGGTACCTATATTAGATTTAAATTTTACCAACATGAATGCAAGATCATTTAGCTTAGTTTGAATGCAAACCTTACGAACGAAGCTTTTTTAGCTGCAGTATCGAATGAATTTTAGGAGGAGATAGGAGAATCAAATAAAGTGAACTACTGGTATTCAGCTGTATCCGGTTAGACTGGAAGCCAACCCCAAACGGAAAAGGCTAGGTAGATGGTGAATAATTGGTTTATCTTTTCAGATCTCTAATTTACACCTTGTATTCTTGTCAGTCGCATGTCCCAACAATTAAAACCATAAAATACTGCTTGCGTGTCAATTACAACAGTAACTATCTGTCATTCAGTGATTATAACACTATCAGGCCATCTGAGATGCTATCTAGCAGTTATTGTCACTGCTGATGGGGGTAATTGTATCGTAGTTGGTGGCGGACGGCTTTATGAGGACTTTTAAGTGGTTGGTGAACTGATTTGGCTTGTTATGTAGACTCAAAACATCACTGCTCGCAAAACGGTGAAGAAAAGCATCGTGAGGAAACCAGCATGTCCTAGAACCAATAATTCGGAGACATGTGACATCTATCCAACCCGCACTGGGCCTGCGTGGTGGATAGCTAGTTAGCCATATTTAATTTTTCCATACAGTAGTAATATTGCCTAATTAATCAAAGCAGCGAAATATTTCACATCTATTTGTGACGTTGCCCACTCTCAGAATAAACGCTCTACCTAACCCTTTTTTTTTTGGGTGGGAAATCATCAAATGACTTCTGCCGCTCTGGGTGGAGCGGAAGGGCGTGTCAGACTCTTACTGATTAAAACCCACCCGTGTTCCTTCCCTTTGCCTGTGCCAGGGGCCACGGATTCCCCTTAGGACTTCCCGCAACTCTGCCTAATCCTTCGGGGGATTATTGGCGTTATGTTATGTTTATGTATGCTATAAAATCACTTTCGCAATATTTAATTAAGGGGGATGCGCCAAGGTATGCGAAATTGCAGGTCAATCTCAGGTTGTATCTTGATTAAAATATGATTCGCAACCGTTACCAATAGGGCTTTACAGATTTATAATCATTAGGATCAGCAATACAACTCCTGAAGTTCGTATAATCCTCAAATGTCATGGTTTCATGAAATAATCATAAAATAGGATTACATGAACTTAGAGAGTTGTATTAATGATTTTTATGACTTTATTTCTATAAGTAAATGTTTGATACGGCCGCAAATCATATTTAGATCAACAGACAACCTGATACTGACCTGCAAATTGCAAAAAACATAAGAAAATTTGTATTTCGCGGTCTTCCCTGACGCTTTCGCCTTAAACCAACCGCAGTCTGTGCTATACTATCCCAAACTTACAGTCTTGATTGTCGGATGCGGGACTCGGGAGAAATGGCAATTTTTTTTGTCATATTTGCAAACTTTAAACTAGTGCTGAGTGACCGTTTGGCTATGTCAATAAACAATATTATGCTAAGATGAAAATCCTCAGTAAAGCTTATTTGAATTCTTTGGACTCATGTTCCACGAATCGATCTTTGTTTATTTTTTAACTTCCACGTCTCCATCGTGACTGTGTTTTTACGCTTATTTTATTCATGGAACTGTCTAAAGATTTGTTTCTTTTTTTTGTTAGTGCCAATATAGTTTTGTGGTTTTACTATTTTCCTTCCTTCCGATAATCCTTTATGAATGTTTGTTTGTTCAATGGTCCGCACTAATAATAGACTATAGTTTTACTATGATAAAAAGCGGTTTTCATCATCATCATCATCATCTAACCACCGCTACTTCGACCGGTTCTGTGCTTCTCGCATCCAGCGGTTTCCTGCGGCCTTCAGCAGGTCATCGGTCCACCTTGTGGCCTTCCAACGCTACGACTCCCGGTACGCGGTCGCCACTCCAGAACCTTTCAGCCCCATCGGCCATCTGTTCTACGAGCAATGTGTCCTGCCCATTGCCACTTAAGTTTGGCAATTCTTCGGGCTATGTCGGTTACCTAGGTTCTCCTGCGGATCTCTTAATTTCTGTTTCGATCACGCAAGGGATATCCAAGCATTTTCCTTTGCCCCTTGGGTGACTTTCAGCCTTGTAATGTGGCCCATTGTCATAGCCGGGCACCGTTAATCAAATATTTATCTTCGTTAATCGTTAATCCGCTACAAAAAAAGTTAGCTTCGTTAAACGTTAAAGCGTTACATTTAGGAAGAATAAACGCAAGTTAACGTTAATCCGTTAATATCAGTGAAATGTGGCCATGGATTCTCATAGGACTGCTGGAATCCGATCCGTTTCTTGTCTTCCAACATCCATGATATGGTTTTATTTTAATTACTACACACTATCTAACTAAATTACACTGCACTCTTCTTTATCAATTATCAACACGCAAATGATCACTGACAGTAATTTATAATAACAACAAACAAACAAACAAACAAACAAAACACTCGTCACTAGTCGTCACTCTAAGCACCGGCGCTAAGTAATGAAATGATCAAACGAAACAAATCTCTTTGCAGTTTTCTTTCTCATTCGCACGTGCCGGCAAAATATATCTAGTTTTGTTTTTGTTTCACTCGCTGCCACGCGCCGCCCGGCACTTGTCGGTGCCGTGCGGTAACTGTTAGACATTGGATTAACGGTTAACGGACTTCTGCATATTAACGGAAGTTAACGTGTCCGTTAACATTTTTAAAAGTTAATTTAAAAGTTAATTTCGTTAATTAACGATTAACGGATTAACGAGTTAATGCCCAGCTATGCCCATTGTGAGGGACCACGAGAGTTTTACAAAATCAAAATTCGGAGTAACAACTCTTTTAATTTGAAGTGTTTTCAAAACTGCCCTAGGCTCTAAATAGTTCCAAAGGTTTCCAAGGTAAGCTAATTATTTGCTTAGATAATGAGCCAACGTGCCTATCTAAAGCAAACTAGCTTTTAAAAGTAATGAGTACTATTTAGTTAGTAATGACCTTCACATTAACGAAATCAATGTTTTCCAAAATTGAGGAATCCATACAAATAATTAAGCTCTAGAGTCTGTTGTTTGTTTGTTTGTTTGAACGCGCTAATCTCTGGGTCTACCATTCAGATTTGAAAAAAAAATCTTTCCGCATATGATAGCCCAATTATTGAGGAAGGCTATAGGCTATTTAACATTACGCTAGGACCCTTAAGAACCGAGCAAAAAGGAAACAAGTCAGAATGAACGCAGGCGATGCGATGCAACGAGTGGGGTCGGGGGAACTTTCGCCGAAGTCGCGGCCAGAAACTAATATTAAAACAAATGGTGAACATGTTTCCTTTACTTCTTACCTACGCAGTACATGTATTTTCTAATATTATAAATGCGATAGTGAGTTTGTTTGTTTGTTACGCTTTCACTCTAAAACGGCTGAACGGATTTGGATGAAATTTGGCACATGGGTAGATCTTGACCTGGAGAAGGACAAGACTCTGAACACCACTGCGTAGAAATTTTTCGTTGGTTATAAAAAAAAAAAATGATGTTTCATAGAAAAGTGCTATACCTACGCGGTCAAAATGTATGGAACAGCTGTTTTTTTTAAAATAACCGACGAAAAATTTCTATGCAGTGGTGTTCAGAGTCATGTACTGAATCCATGGTAACAGGCTTCGCGTCGATGTCCCTGACCCTGTATATTGTAGGAAATAAATAATATCATACATACATAAACTCACGCCTTCTTCCCATGGGTGTAGGCAGAAACTACAGAACGCCACCTGCTACGATCATACTCCTTTTGCCTCGTTGACGTTCTTTCATCTGGTCATACACCGTACACGCACGCCGGTTGCGAGTACTACGCACTTGACCTTGCTTTACGTTGGTAATAAAATTATCATAAGTGGTCGCGACTTACGAGTGGTCATAGGTTCGAACCCAGACAGGCGATTTACTTTGTGTAGATTATTTCATCACCACAGCTCTCAAAACGGTGAATGAATACATCGTGAGAAAACCTGAAAAAAAAAACGTCACATGTCCTAGAACCAAAAATTCGAAGACATGTGACGTCTGCCAACCCGCACTGGGCCTGCGTGGTGGATTACGGCCCACTACCTCTCACTGAGAGGAGGCTGGTGTGGCTGTGTCCCAGCAGTGGGAACATTAGGGCTGATAATGATATAATGAATATCTTAGTTAATGCAATGATATTGATAGCTAGCAAATATTTAGTGTTGATTGGTTCTGCTTTCAACATGGCGCCTGCGTCTGAGCACAGAATTGTAAGAGCTGCACATGCGTTTTGGCATCTTAGGGCTGTCTTAAGGTGAAAGCGTCAGGGTAGCCCGTAAACTTAGAATTTTGTTACGTTTTTTGTAATTTGCAGGTCAGTATCAGGTTGTATGTTGATCTAAATGATTCGCGGCCGTATCAAATGTTTATTTATAGAATTATAATCATAAAAATCATTAATACTCTTGTAGCGGTTAGACCGCCACATACAAAAACTACGAAACAAAAAGACATGACGTCACACAATTCCTACATCTCGCAGTTAGAGTTTACTGAGCGAATAACATAGATAAGACTATCCGAAATCAACATATGGGCAGTTGCCCGCCAGACATAATACCCGTCTGGTTGGAGGATCCTCCTTTTTCTATGGTGGATGAGTGAACTTTACATCCTGTTCCTCATACCCCCTAAATTGGTGACCCCGAGTATGAACGTCAACGCAGCCTTCGTGCAACTACTTCAGCGTGACGTCATCATCATCACTCCCGCAAGCTTTCGTGAGGCGAGTCACACAGCCAGCCAGCACCCACGGCTTCAACGGGTATCCTGACCACCAGCATGCAGCGAACGCGCATTCCTGGTCATCACCCTCAGCCACATCACCCCAACTCACTGGGGAATCACCGCAATCACCGCAATCACCTCAATCACCTCAATCACCGCAATCACCGCAAACAGTTCCGACCCACCGTGAACTGTGCGGCACCCGGTTTCGACTCACTGGAACCACAATCACCATCGCCGCAATCACTGCAGACAGTTCCGACCCACTGTGAACTGAGCGGCACCCGGTTCCGACTCACTGGAACCACAGCTGGCACTGTGAAGCATCGCAAGATCCAAGACTCAGCCCACTATCGACCTCCGGTCTCCGGAGGGGAGACCATTCATGTAATCCTATTGAATGACTATTTCATGAAATTATGACATTTGAGGTTTAAGCTAACTTAAGGAGTTGTATTGCTGACTCTAATGACTACAATTCTGTAAAGCTATATTTGTTACGGTCGCGAATAATATTTAGATCAACATACAACCTGATACTGACCTGCAAATTGCAAATAACGTAAGAAAATTTGAATTTCGCGGGCTACCTTGGCGCATCCCCCTTAAGAGCTTCCAAAAGCACAATTAAGAGTGGTGAGTTTATTTACGTATTTTGTTTATTAATTGTTTATTTTTTAATTGAATAGTTATATGAAGGTTAATGTCCTTTAATGGCTGAGTTCGAATAAAAACATTGGGTTAATTGGATAGAGCTTGACAAATATTTCGAGTTTTAAAAGTGACAGATTTTGACAAGGCAAGGTAAAAAAAGCGGCCAAGTGCGAGTAGGACTTGCGCACGAAGGGTTCCGTATCACCGTTCAATATCTAACACATTTAAAAAAATACAATATAAACGCCAAAAAATAACCTTTCTTGTATGGGAATCCCTTTATTTTTTACTTCATTTTATTTTTATAATCTGTTGTAATGTCATAGCGGCCATTGTAGTACATAGTCACACACTACACACTGAAAATTTCAAGTGTTTTCCTATTACGGTTGAAAAAATATAGGCTTCTGACAGACGGACGGACAGCAGAACCTTAGTGATACGGAACCCTTTGGATATGGAACCCTAAAAAGATTTATTTTTCGTCTTGAATTAAATAAGGCAAGAGTTTAAAAATATAGGCTGTATAATTGATTACATTGAGGCAACAGTTTCGTGCATACCTACAAGGTATAATTGAAATAACTGAAAACCTGTTTAGGGGTCATTGTGTGAACAACTTTACTATGGAACCAAAACTGAATTCGCGAAAAAATCTGCTGTTCGATACGTTTCTGTTCGCATTAGCTTCTACCCTAAGATACACTGGATACACAATATACTACAATAATAGCCACATTTTTATAAAACTACCTCGTCTCCCCACCGCGTCGCGTTCACCCACTGCGTCGCAACTCGCAAGCAACGCATCGCCCGCCAGCGCTGTGACTTCGTTTTCGCTAAAACTTTCTTTGTGACATTTTTGTTTTCGGTTGCTAACTACCAGCCGGTAGTAGTATCGCGATGTTTTAAATTGCCCAGCGGTTCTCAAACTTTTTTGGTAACGGAACCCTTTTGGAAAACGAAATATTTTACGGAGCCCTAAAATAATGGGGCTCCGCGGAACACAGTTTAAGTAACACTGAAATAACCTATAGCCTTCCTCAAGAATAGGCTATCAAATGCAAAAATATTTTTTGAAATCAGAGTGGTTTTAGAGATTAGCGCGTTCAAACAAACAAAAAGAAAAAATCTCTTTAGCTTTACTATATTAGTTGGTACAAAAACCTGGTTTGTTTTATAAAAAACATGCATACATAAACTCACGCCTTCTTCCCATGGGGGTAGGCAGAAACTACAGAACGCCACCTGCTACGATCTTTACATACTCCTTTTGCCTCGTTTATGTTCATACATCTTCTTTTACAAAAAACGTTGATTCTAAATAACTGATAGTGTCTAGGCCTAAGCATCTTTCTTGTTAACATGAAGGTACCGCGGAAGTACTCCATGACGGGGGATGGGGGAGGGCAAACTTCTTTGTTCACCCCCTACCAATAAGGCAAACTTCTTTAGTTACCCCCTTTCCCAAAAACGCAGTACATAGATACCTACTCCATGACGCAAGGAGGGGGGGGGGGGCAACATCTTTAGAAGATTGGGGGCCGTTCAAGTAATACGTAAGCATATTTATTACAATTATTTACCCCCCCCCCCTCCCCCTTGTCAGCAAAAGTAAGCCAAGCTCTTACCCCCCCCCCCCCCCCAAGCTTACGTAAACATTGGTATATGCATTTGTGGGAATCCCCGAATATGCGTTTCGTTTTCAAGCATAGACAAAGTGTGGGTTGCCATATGTGTAAAAAAGTTAATAATTACTGCTGACGGAATCACCATCTAGACCCCCCACCCCCCATGTCATCAAAAATAAGCAAAGCATAGACCCCCCGCCCCCCTAAACTGCTTACGTAATACTTGAACGGTCCCCAAGCTCTGTGAAGGATAGCTCAGAGAAACCTTCTTTACCAAGTAGTAAAATTGGAGGGGTTGCGTCCCCCCGTTTGATTTTAAGGGGGCATTTGGCCCCCTCTGCCCCCCACTTCTGCGGTCCCTGTTACCACGCAATGCATACGGGGTTTTCTGCGATGAGGCAATCTAATTTTCCTTTGTATGTATCGTCTCACCTCAGGTAATGAGCTACAAAGGTATGACAATAAGGAAATCATCGGAGAACGCTGCGGTTTATACATTCATAAAATATTTTGACGGGGATACTTGGCAGGTCAGTTGCCAGTTTGCCACCATGCCATTATTAGCCTATTGAGCCTTATCTGTCCATAAGCCTCCACAAGCACCGCCACTTCGAACGGTTCTATAGTTCTTGCATCCAGCGGACTCCTGCGGCCTTCACGAGGTCATCGGTCCACCTTGTGAGAGGCCTTTCAGCGCTGCATCATCCGGTACCTACGCGGCCGCCACTACAGACCTCCTCTGTGGTTGAGCATTCCGGGTGAAGCTCGCTTCTACCTTCGGCCTGATCATCACTTACCATCAGGTGAGATGCAGGCCAAGAGCTTGTCCGTTGAGGGTAAAAAAAAAAGAATTTCAGCTTCCTTTCCGCCCCATCGGCCATCTGTTCTGCGAGCAATGTCCAAGTTTGACAATTCTTCGGGTTATGTCGGCTACTAGGTAATACGATTCGATACGTATACCCCTTAGTAAGACTGGTTGCCAGACTTTCGGGCTTCTAACTACACGTAACGACTGTCAAAGATATACGAATGACAACCGGGCCCAACGGCTTAACGTGATTTCCAAAGCACGGAGGGGTCTCTATACGTAATCCACCACGCGGGCCCAGTGAGGGTTGGTAGATGTCGCATGTCTTCGAATTTTTGGTTCCAAGACATGCCGGTTTCCTCACGATGTTTTCCTTCACCGTTTTGAGAGCAGTGGTGATGAAATTATTTACACAAAGTAAAGCGCCTGCTGGGGTTCGAAGTTTCGAACCCACGACCTATCACTCGTAAGTCGGGGCCGATACCACTGGGCCACCACTGCTCTACAATCTACATAATAAGAAACGTATTTATTCAACGACTGTACCGTATACGTGTTTTGTTTGTAATAACATATTATTTAACATAATTAGCTGCTCGCCACTCATTAGTTCATTTGTGATAAATGACTAAAAATAACGATGTTATCTTATACTGTGACTTATGGCTGACAATCCAGTTTAAATAGATTTTTTAATCAAGACTATAGTCAGTTTCCTTTACTTAAAAGTTTCCCGCCGTACCCAATTTCTTCCCATGGGCATTGTAAAAGGCGACTAAGGGACTTACTAGAGAATGAGCAGCAGTGTTTTCAATATGCATTTTTAACACCATATTGCGATCGCCAACCCGCCTGCCAAGCGTGACGATTATGGCACACCACACCCCCCCAAAAATGACAAGCACCAAAAAGAAATGGCCCCTAGTGCCCGACAGCCCACCTACCCTTGGTTACGGTAGCGGTCAAGGCTACGGTGAGGCAAGGGGTGCGAAGAATCCCTGGAAGAGATCCGGCTACCACAATTACCGGAAACTGGATCTGGCAACATACAACACGCGTACACTCCGGACCGACGAGAAGATCATAGAACTCGAGGAAGAATTGAGTAGGTTACGACCCCTATAGTAGGGTTATCTGAAGTCCGAAGAGAGGGGGAGAACTTGCTATATTTCCGGGAGGGCGGCCAGCAGTCCGAAGGTGGTGTCAGTTTCCTTTAGTTAAAAGTTTTCCGCCGTCATGTTTGTACCGCGCCGCTCGTAGACCGGTTTCATAAATCCTCAAAATACCAATTCAGACACTAATCTGCATGGTCCTCATAAGGCCTGACCACGACTATGTCAGGACTTCTGAGTTTGTTTCGATCTTTCTTCTCAGAGGAGACGGTTAGTAAACACCGAACCGAATTTTTTGCTACTAGCTGCTTGATTAGGTACAGTCGACTGATTCTTTCCTACCATGTTTATGCTCATACACAATCATCATGATCATCTACAGTCCGTCTTCGTCCACTGCTGGGCATAGCCTTCGCTTTCCTTGTGCCAATCCCCCTCACTTCTGTGCCAGCCTTCCTCATCCTGGTTCTACCAGCGTTTATACACAACAGCGCATAATAAACAAACGCGTAAAACTTAAAACGCAGTTGTGTGATCAGATTAGTTGTTGCTAATATATCAAGTAAATATAACCTTGCGAAGAGGTTACCAGTATTTACAAGCTATTGTACCGCTATGTTAGCCGTCCTACACCTTGAAAAGCTCTCGCTTCAATTTGGATCAAGGGCTTCATACAGGAAGCAGGTTTATTTAGTGAGTACCTAAGTAATATACATTCCTGCGCATTCGCAGTAGTAGGTGTAGCAGATTTATTAAGAACACAAAGAGCGTTTTGTAAATATGTCATCATCTGCGTCGCCTTTTCTCAAGTATGTTGGGGTCCGGCGCTCGGCGTGGCAACACACCGTGTTTGGGTTCGCGACCAGTCAATCGTCATCCTGAGGATGCCTCGTAGAGAGGTTAATTAACACGTGTCGATATCTTACAGGGTTTTTTTATGACTTTTTAGGCTAGGTTACTAAATATCTACGTCTATTGTATTTTACATGCAGCGACTGCTTATCACACCGCCACACCCAGTTACTATGGGTAATACGATATCTCTTGGTAAGGTGGTTGTCAGACTTTCGGGCTTCTGTCTACCCCTAACGACTGTCAAAGATCTGCGAATAATGAAATATGTAGGTACTTAGTTCGATAGTTGGTAATGTAGCATAATTGTAGGTACCTATTATAATTAATGCCACTGGCGCAGCTATTTGCGCATTTACCTAGTTAGATTACTTTTAATTTACCTAAAACAGCATAATCCAATTCAATTCATTTAATCCATTTTGCTATCAATTTCTCTTCAGATCAGTGGATTTTTTGTTTTAATTATTTGGGACTAAAGTAAAAATATGTTAAGAAGATTTTTCATGTATCATAGTTGCCTTCAGACAGAAATCGGATATGCACACACAATCACCCAATACAAAATATTTTGATCAATATAGCGGAGTCAGTAGGTACAATGTCATCTAGATAAGCTAATTACTATTAACAGGAACGTCTGGTTGTATCCATTTAAGGAGTCCACGTGTTTGTTCACATTTGATATACAAATCACATACAATGCAAGAGTCTGTATATCATACAGATTTGGTCTAGATTGATGGAAACACGTGATCTAGCTGTACACAGGCATTTGAATAGGAGCTACTCTTCAGTCAAAAAGAAGGAAATATCGACTCGTTTTTATTTTTCTTGTCGTGAATTTTGATTTACAGAGGAGTTTCGTGTAGTTCTACATTGAAGCTGGACATTTTGGTAATTTGGAAAGACATGCGACTTAACATATACATAGAAATAATTGGCGAAATGTGGGAAAAACAGGCATGTCGCTATGTTATGCGCAAAATAGTATGAATTTATAAACAGCGCTAAAATAGCAAGGCTTTGGCTTTCAAAGTTTATATTGTCACCATGATGCTTTTACTTGCAGTCCTTTTATTAGTGTCTGCAAGGACAAATGAGGGCCATATGTAGCTTGGACCTGTAACGCTACTTAGAAACCAATTCAAAGGAATGATGTAACAAGTTGATTACTTCAATTGCTTACGATCTTGATCAGTTGACAGTTCATCAAGTGGATCGGAAATTGATAATTGGTTCTTCCGTGGGCGACAAATTTTAGCTGTCGGTAAATTAACGTTTCAAGACCAGCATACATTCTCTTAGCTAAGGCGAATTAGTTCAATTTCGACTATCAATTTTTTTATTTAGAAAATATTGTAATTCATTGACGAAAGGTCAGATTTTATTCAAACGATGACCTTATTAGAATTTCGTTGGTATTGTGACTGACAAAATCGTCAAATCATTTATTTGCATAAAATATAAAAGTAAGTACCTAAAACACCCAGTTTACAATAATTAATTTATTTTCTTCGTCTTTAGAGTTTTACATTTTACACAATTTAGAGAGATCCTGAAATCGAGTTACCTGTAAACTTTACAAAAGCATGCTTTATTGAAAGGCAAAAAGTATTAAACGATGGACTGTTTGAAAGATGATATGGCTAGGAAGGGGGTGACTACCGACATGACGACTAATAGAGAAGTATGGAATTAAAGACATGTTATCGACCCCAAATAAATTGGGATAAGGGCTGTAGAATGATGATTTTGGCGAGAGGATCCAAGACTTTTACTTTTCAACGGATGCTTAAACAAAGGAACAAGTTACTGCTATCGAACAAAGCTTACTCACTCACTCGTATCAACTACAACAGCTACTACAGCTAACAACGCTACTTACTCGTAACAAATACAGTCGTAACAATAATATTATGTCATGTAACCTCCGAATCGAAGAGACGAAGACGACTTTGACAACTGTAGTATAGTCTGTATTCGTTCAGCTTTTTATCCGCGCGCGGTTCTAATCGCAAGCACGCCGGCCATTCTGCCAGTGTTGCAATACACCGTACACGGCATACGCGCCGCGCGCGCGAATTTAAACGCGTTCTTTTTTCGAATTGCGAGTACTGCGACCTTATTGTTCAATATTTTTTTTAAATTAATTGATAGTTGTTTTTTCGTGATTTATTTGTGAAAGTTCTTTTTAAATAGTGTTGTGATTATTGTGTTGTCGGATATCCTGCAAGGTGAGTGCAATGAACTCGTATGCACTTCCTTTTTTGACAGTATGAAAGACTAGTTTTATTCTCTTTCTTTTTTTTCGTTCGCCATGAACTGTCATTGTTATAAAGTTCAAGTGTGTTCTGGGTCAATTATGTTTTTTATTGAATTAAGTAATTAAGCGTGATTGTTTTCTCACATTTCTTTATTTAAAAAAAGGTTGTTTTTAGCTGAATGTTAAAATAATTTTTACGAAATAAATACGTAGGCTTAACTGAGTATCGCACATATTAATTAAAGACTCACACTTCAGAAATATTAATTGCGTTGTTTAATGTTCCATAAAAAAACTATTCTGTCTTTTAAATTATATTTTTTTGTTAGGAATTATTTATACATACCTTATTAAACCTAAACTTACTTAGTTGTCATGTTAATTAATTAACAGGGAAAGTAATGTGGTTCCGCCGATATAGAAATTCGTACCAAACAAATTTGATAAAACTACGCCTTTTCATTACCTACATACGTGACTAATGTGTTTTTAACGAGTAACAATAAAATAGGTTTTTTGTAACTATTATGTCATACATTTTATAAAGCATTTTCGCGGTTCAAAAAGTTCACAGCAAGAAATTGTCTGGTCATTCTTTTCATTACTGAAAATGTAATGTGAACATAGAATATAATAGACACTTTTTCAGGACTTACTTATTTCATGCTGAATTTCAATTCCAATTGTACAATTTGTTACGTAAATAAAAAAGGCGATATATTATTCTGTCTGTGCGGCGAATAATTGAAAGCTTCAAAAAGTGTGGCTGTTTTTGTTGTGAAACAATTTTATAGCAATTACATAAAAAGTTTATCAAAAAAAAAATTGCGGTCTAGTCCATGTCAATGAGTCTATTTTTTATATTCATTTTTTGTTTTCATTCAAATTTTCTGGTCATTTATGACGAGTAATAGAGAAGTATATTTCTGACGAGTAATGGAGAAGTATGGAATATAATAGACAGGTTGCGCCGACCCAGAAATAGGATAAGGGCGGTAGAATGATGATGTCTGGTCATTTATGGCCATATTTTGACAAGGCATGTAACAGCTAAAAAAAAAAAACAACGGGTTGCACTCCGGGAGTGCCGGCAGAAAAGAAAACTTGAACATTAACGTTGTGCATTTTTTTTTTCTTGGAATGGTTAGAGAATAATTTCGCAGAAACTGCTTTATTTATCAGTATAAAAGTACTATAATTTATGTGGTTAAATAAAATATTCATTAGTAGTAGTATATTTATTTATTTTCAAAATATAGTCAAACAAAAATAAACAATTTATTTAAACACTTCATGAAGTATGTTCTGACTGCTTTTTTTACCCATCAATATGGATAAAATTTCTGACCTCGCAATCTTTACGTAATGTCAAAGACTATTTATTTTTATATTTATTTTGTCGGTTGCTAGGCAACGGATCTTACGGTCACGTCCTGACGAGAGTTTAACATTTTTTACCCATCCCAAAAAACAGTGCACAACGCCGCTAAAGAAGTTTTCACTTCAAAAATTTCATCACCATCTTAGTAAAATCAGCCTTCGGTTGAATCAAATACTACAATCCAATTAACATAAAAGTCGAACCTAACTAAATCTTTCATCAACTAAAATACCTACAGCAAAAAAAAAAAAACAAATGTGAAGCAATGATAACAACCTTCAACTTCGCGGTAACATGAACTTGAATATTGACACGGACTGCGTTCCAATCGGACGTAAACACGGGCAGTTATCAAAACATTATAATTATATAACATTAACTATGTCTGTTTGTTTTTGTTCAACAAGCAGATCTTTTGCCTCTTGTTTATATCGATTGTTAACAAACAAGTAGCTCTTGTGTAAAATAGTGAAAATTCATATCATATAAAATATCCGACACTAGTTTGCGAATATTTATTATTTGAACTACACATCACTATTGAGAAACGATAGACAATTATTTCAATGGTTCCTTTGTATGTCTGTACTTCTGTACTATTATCTAATCTATTCTGTGCCTTTGTTTTGATTAGTTTTGAAATGTTAAGTAATCCCATTTTTCCTAAGTGGCTTTTCTTTAGTTGGAAACTCCGTTGTCAAAATTATCCTCTTCATAATACCGCGTCATACCGCTATTGGCTGAATAATAATCATAATAATTTTATCCTGATAATACAGACAAAATATAACACAATTCCGAAGGGGCTTCATAAATAAGATTAACGATTGCGGTTTAAAAACGCCAGCCACTGCTGCCGCGATTGGCGGGCCCACCTTACTGGTCACACAAACACTCAACAACTCAAATATCATAATAATATTTTTATGTTAATATTTTTTATTTTATATTTTTAATACTTAAGAAACTTATTTTATTTTATATTATTTTTATTTTTAATAATATACAAATCTTATTTTATTATTATTTTTTATAAAATATTTTATTTTTATTATCATTTACCATCGACTCGGAACAAAGAAAAAGATGGTCTATCTTTCAATTTCAATCATAATTCGAGGACGCCAAAGCAATTAATAATTTTTGCGGCAAAACTAATTCACTCCTTTAAAGTTTTATTATCTATGCATCCTTGACTTGCCTTCGGAGCTTGCACTTGACCGAAATTCTACAAAAATATTATAATTTCTAACGATAATATTATGTTTTATGAGCTTCGTAAAGGTTGCTTCGAATGTGTGTCTTGAATGCTGTTTTGAATTATCGCATGTTATACATATATTCATATCCGTTTTGATAATCCGCTCTCAATATTGTCTTTGGTGAGAACATTTCTTTAAACAATTGTCGATTGAATATACATGGCTTGGGATTGTTTCGCATGAATGGTGTCATCATTTTAGTCTTTAGCAGTGGACAGCTGGACATAGAATAGAATAGGGGTCCCGGGTTCGATTCCCAGTGGGAGCAAAATTTTCTGCTCGGTTTGGTTGGTGGTAGGGCTTTTTCTAAGTCCGCCTGGCTAGCTACCACCATCTTATCTAAGTCTGTTGCCATAACAACAATGTTAACAGCATTGTTGTGTTTCGGCTGTTAGAGATAAGATAGCCAGTTCCTCTGTGGTTGAGGATTCCGGGTGAAGTTCGCTTCCACCTTCGGCATGATCATCACTTACCATCAGGTGAGATGCAAGCCAAGAGCTTCCCCGTAGAAGGAAAAAAAAAATAGACAACATCACGCCTTGTTTCCCCGAAGGGTCGGGCAGAAGTGTACCTATAGTACACCCACATTCCTCAAGTCATCTTAAGGGCGGCCAACCCGCCATTCTTTTCATACAAACGCTCGTACGTGATCATGGCGTAGTATCACACCATTCTTTGAAATTTTTAATGTAATATGTATCTTGTGCACTATATCTAGGTTTCTATGAGAACAAAAAATAAAATAAATTAGAAACAAATTCAGTATAAGCCTCCAAAAATCAGCTTTTTTGCACAAATTTTACCTGAACTTTGGCCGGTCCTGATGTACTCGTGAATTGGAAAAGTAAAGAAAACATCTTCCTAGAAACCTCGCACTTGTAATGAAGATTCTAAATGACAAACATTTATTTCACAAACTTGCCAGGCTTACTCAAAAACACGTATGGCCTGAAACAAATCTTTACACACTATTCTTCGTACAATGTTATCGCGTTCTCACTTGCTTGTTAGTAGTTCTCACTTGCGCTGGATGAAACAACAAGCTTTTCGACTACGCTCGCGTTGACGATAGACGGACCGGGAAGGGCCCTCTTAAAGGACGTTATAGGGGGCGACCTTATTGCCATCGATCGGGCACAACTCCAGAATCCGGGCTGGTACTGAGAAATTCCAGATGGAATAACGCAATAACACTTTGTCCGACTCAGGAATCGAAACCTCAATGCTCAGTAGTAGCGCTTGCGACCACTAGACCTTCGAGGCAGTCAAAAGTTTAATAATTATTGTATTATAAACGTAATGTATACGTATAGAGAGCCGTGGTAGCCCAATGGTATCGGCCCCGACTGTAGGTCGTGTGTACGAACCCAAGCAGGCGCTTTACTTTGTGTAAATAATTTCATCACCACTGCTCTCAAAACGGTGAAGGATAACATCGTGAGGAAGCTGGCATGTCTTAGAACCAAAAATTCGAAGACATATTGTGACATTTACCAACTCGCCCTGGGCCCGCGTGGTAGATTACAGCCCACTCCCTCTCACAGAGAGGAGGCCTGTGTCCCAGCAGTGGGAACATTAATAGGCTGATTATGTTATGTATACGTATAACGCAATAATTATACAGGTACTAGCGGACCTGGCAGACGTTGTCCTGCCCGAACAGCGTCACCTACCGGGTCCAATTGTATTTTCGAACCATCCGGAGACCCACTCAAATATACACACAAAATTTCATCCAAATCGGTCCAGCCGTTTAGGAGAAGTTAGCTTGACAAACACGTACCGAAGAATTATATAGGGAAAGGAGCTACATACTGGACCTTCGATCCGAAATTAAAAGCAAAATAATTAAACATTTTAAACCTATTGTTTTTCCAAAATGAAGTTTTCCGTAGTAATAAATTTTTTATCGTGTATAACTACCAAAATGATAATAAAAGTACCTACGTAGGTAAAGTAGTCGTAGCGTCATCGTTGAGATTCCGGGGTCCTTCGAGTAGCGGTCGCCTGCTTTCATCAGGTGTTCCTGTCTAACCGGGCGACCTCACAGGTGTCACGCACCTTCTCTCAAACCACTTTCTTGGAGAATACTTTATACATATACCTATAATAATCATGGCAGTAACTTTTTATTATGTAGGTATCTGATTGCAATGATAATTTTCTTATAACAAGCTACAACTAAACTCAAACTCAAACTCAAACTCAAATCATTTATTTCAATTAAACCATATACAGGCACTTTTGAATTGTCAAGGAGTCAGTCAGTCAGAAATATGAAGCTAGTTGCCCATTCCAAAGCGTAGTAGGTACCTATGGAGAAGAACGGGCAAGAAACTCCACGGACACTCTTTTAAAGAAATAATTGTTACAAAATAGTGGTTACATAATTCATGTTTTAAAAATTATACATGTGAGAACAATGTAAAAAAGATGCGCACGTTAAAAGCGTCCGTAATAAAAAGATAAAAAATTAAAAATAAAACAATTCAAGGATTAAAATAAATTAAAATAAGCCACGGCAGCCAAGAGATGACCAGTCCCAACTGACGGCGCCCGTTCACGAACATGACGCATGTATTAGCACCATTCAGCTCAACCATTTTGAAGGGAGCTAAATGATCCAACACACACGCCACCATCAGCGAGACATCTGAGTGAGCATGACATACACTCAGCCGCCAGGGCACATTCAAGTCAATGAAAGACATATTACCCGGTAAATGGTAGCTCTGTTGTACATAGTACTCACACATGTACTATGCAATTATACAATACAAAGGAGATTGAGTTTATACAATGCAAAGATGGTTTTACAATCTTCAGCAGCGCCAACAGTATTTTAAAATGTTAAGTTGTGGTTGTGGAGCAGGACCAGCATTGAGCCAAGCATTTTTATCAGCGATGTAATCAGCCAACTTATAATATGCCTGCCTGCATAGTGTGCGTTTTATACAAGATTTGAATTTCGTCTCATTCAGTTGAAAAAGCTATAATATAATATACAGTATGTTAACTAACAGAGGGCGTTCCCGTTAACCCGCAATAGTATAGCGTTTTTTTCTCTATAGGGGCTGTAAATAGTATTATTAAAGGTATGAGCGAATCGTGAGGAAACCGACATGCCTGAAAGATATTTCTCGACGGCATATGAAGCCTAGTCAGTGGCCCATGGACGGCTTGCCTTTAAAACTCTGACAGCAGGTTACTCACAAACCACACGAAAAGAAGACGAAAGTTATGAGTTCCTTTTGTAACTGGTCATCAAAGACTTACAGTAAGTGTAATGGCTACTACACACATGCCAGCGGCATGGCCGCCGGCTTTACCCGCGCGGCACGTGCCGCCGGCTTTGGCCGCGCGGCAAATGCCTCCGGCTTTTGCGCCTTCATTTCCTTTGCGTTTCTTTGTGCGGCTTTGTGCGGCAGGGCCGGGCGCGCCCGGCGGCCAGGCGGCAGTGCCGGCGGCAGCGGCATGGCCATGCATTGTGTGTAGCAGCCATTAGACACTTTATCGTACTGGTCTACTCCCTAATCCCTAAAAAGTAATTGTGTGTGTGCTGGTTGTACCTACACAAACTTTTTTTTTTATCTTAACTAACTATTAATTTTTACGATCAACACGTGCAAGATCCCGTTCAAAATAATTAATTATGATAATTTTATTTAAAACATTGTATTTCATTAGTAAAAGCTCACGCAGACAGGCGCGACGCGAGTCTAGGAGAACAATTTCTATAAGAACTACTACTAGTCTATTTGATTACTAGTTTATTTATTTATTTAGAAGTATAAAATTATGTATTAAGTAGGTATGTTGAAACCGTTTTGTACTGACTGTCACTTGTCCCTACTTATAGGTTCATTATAAAACCAGCGTCAAACAGCATTTGTCTGGCAAATGAACCTTTTTGGCGCAGCCGTGAGGCACACACTATTGTTAAAATATTATTTTCATTTTCTTTTATTTTGTATTTTATGTTTCATGAACTGTGTCCAAATAAACATTATTCTTTCTTTCTATCTTTTTTTTCTTCTACGTCCAAGGAAATTGTTCTACCAAACCGTCTACCGTCCCATCGCGCCTTTCTGCGGGAGCCTTAAATCCTCAAGATTTTTAGTAATTTATTGAAACTATGTGATCTCATGCATTTTTAGCGGTTTCGCAACTTTCTGTTGTTCTTGGCATATTGGATATTTTTGACCTCTGCCTCTTAAATTAACATTATTATGTTATCGACTGTTACTCGCCGATTAGGATCAATGGCAATGAATTTTTAAGGTATTGTTTTTGGCTAAATTGATTAATTTTTATCACCATTTTTTTTTCGATATCCACGATACTAATCCATGAACCGATGAAGCAGAAGCAAGTATTGAACTCGACGTTACAATTGTTACCTAATATAAGGCACAAGTAACCTTGGAAACCTTAGAATTTGGACGGTTTTGCCTTGGCCGTCCCACGATGTGTCGAGTTCAACCAGTATGCTAATCTCTTAGTACAATTCTATCAATTAGCGATTTATCTTAATGTGACCTATATTAGTTTTTGCAAGGAGAGGTTTTTCTTTATTTAGGAGAACGTTTCTAAAATGTAAAAGAGTAGTGAGCTCATCATTCATCATTCTTCTGCTCTTAATCCAATTTATTTGGAGTCGGCTTTCTTTTCCATACTTCTTTATTCGTCGTCTCTATTCTTATGGCTAAGTAATAACAGCCGCACGGGTCGATCATTCAGGTTAAGCTACGCTTGCCGCGGTTGGTCTGTGATGGATGACCATCTTTACATACCAAGACCCCTCCGTGCCTCGGAAAGCACGTTAAGCCGTTGGTCCCGGCTGTCAATCGTGGATCTTTGACAGTCGTTACGAGTAGTCACAAGCCCGAAAGTCTGCCACCAGTCTTACCAAGGGGTATCGTACTAGGTCACTGGGTTGTGGAGGTCAGATAGGCAGTCGCTCCATGTAAAATACTGGTATTCAGCTGCAACCGGTTAGACTGGAAGCCGACCCCAACATAGTTGGGAAAAAGGCTAGGTAGATGATGACTTCTCTATTCGTCGTCATCTCGGTAGTCACTCCCATTCTAGCGATATCATCATTCACACAGTTCATCGTTTCTTTGGTTTTTCCCTACTCTTATAGCCATTCAAATTCATACTCAAAACTTTCGTCCCGATGTTTTCCCCATTCCTCCGTATCACACAGCATATTCCAATCCAACACTGTTCAATATTCCTCCAATGAAAAGCCACTTAATATCACAGAAGTTGCTTTCCAAAGGTTATAAGGATATACAATAAATTACCAAAATCATATAGGGAACTGCCAATCAATCGTTTTTAAACAGTGTTATTCAAATGTCTTATAGAAAAATCATTCTATTCTGTGTATGAGTATCTAACAAAAAATTCACACTGACATTTTACTATTATAATTTGACAAATGATTAACATTCTAATAAATTCTTATATTATAATAACTATGAGGTACCTATATGAAACCGGCTCAGTTGCCAAAAAAGAAAAAAAAAAATAACTATGAGGTATGTTCCAATTTTATGAGCTTATTTCAATTACATATTTAATTAATGTAATTTTACATGCTAGTTTAAGCGAATTGTTTTAGAAACTGTTAAAAAACCGGACCATCTGTAATGTACGAGTACTACAATTCTTGCAAATACATTTTTATTTCAACACAACTTTTCAAAGACCGGTGCCACTCTCAGGCTTCCTCTTATATAATAATACTCATTTCTTATTCTAGTCAGAGTAGTATGCTATACGAGATAGAGTGAAAAGTAAAATAATCAGCAAAGTTGTAAAATTACAAGTTTCGTATGTGCCTAAGATGAGACAAGAAGAATACTTAAAAAGAAAAATGTTACGACATTGCTGCCATCGAGGGTAGAAACTGGAGGAGGCCGGCACTGTAGCTTGGGGGTTGGCACAAGCAAAGAAAGGCATATGTCTAAAGGACTAGTTGAAGTTGGGCTGTGAATGCATAAAACATAATCAGCATTTAACGTCTCCACTGCTGTGACACAGACCTCCTCTCTGTGAGATAGAGAGGGCCATAATCAACAACGCGGGCCAGTGCGGGTTGGTGGGCTGTGAATGACAATGAAAAAAATATCAAGGACTTAAAAACAACGTATTTTATGGAATCCCATAAGAAATAAGTTATTCATTAATCATTTGTAATGTGCTTGGCGCATTGCCATCTTAATGACCCATAACTTGATCCATTGTCAATGTCGACCTTCAAAGGGCTGACGATGTATCTACTGAACATTACGTACCTTAAGTCTTACTACTGTCTTTGTTTGATAAACTCTTTTATGAGTTTAACTGTCACTAATGAGACACAATAGATTGTTTATTGTTATCGACTTATAAAGGCAAATCGACAGTTGACTGGCTGCGTGGTAATTCGATGACAACCGATCAGTAAGACTGGATATGGAAGGTGGAACACGGAAAGTTACGATTTCTTTGTGGTGTTTTGACATGTAAAGTATTTGACAGTACAGACCGTGACAAACACGAAGAGCATGCTTTAAGAGCGCATCAATCACTAACATAGTTCTCGTTGTCAGCAACGGCAAATGACAAAAACATGTTAAAGTTATTCTCCGCAAGCCAAGATAAATTGGGCGTTATGCAAATGATAGTAATTAAAAGTGAGGAGTCAAGAGAGGGCGCGTATTCACAAGCGTTTCTCTACCAACCTTTGACTTGTGACTCCAAATAATATTGCGATATATGATGTTGTTGATGTAGGTACTTATGTGAATAGTACTTTAGTGTCGGTTTTATACTTGTTTTTATCGTTTCGAATAGTTATTTCGTAAGATTCTTCAAATACTGCCTACACTAGAATGCCTGGTGCTTATGCAACTGTATTATCAATCTGGGCAAAACTAGAATCAGCTTCAATAATTGTTCATTCTTTGTTTTACCGAATCTACGTCCTGAAGGACCATTTTTCAACTCGCATTCCCTCTGAATCGAGGCATTGTTTCGGTCGGTAATCAAGCTTCCTTCTAAACTTTATCAGATCTTATTTCGTCCTGAGCCATCTCAGAGACATTTATTCTCCCAAAAATATTATAATGATGCATTTAATGCACAAATCCTGACTTCCTCATTTCTTTATCTGAACTTCCGTCAGTATGTCAAGCCAATTAATGTATTTCTTCAGTGTTAGACAACAAACCAGTTTGTCCGCTAACCTCAGTGCTTCGTTTGGCAATGACCGTGACCGACTTTCTGGCTGTAGAGCAAATTCGCAAATTGTTGTTCCTACAAGTACCTAGTTTTATGTACTAACTTCCTGGTTTACTATAGCCCTGGAATTTGCATCTGTCTCTATGTTTTGGAAACATTTCGTTTGCTAGTAATTGAGTTCGTGATTTATTGATGAAAACTCCGCCCTCTTGTCTGCTAAAAACATAATATAGCGATCATCAATATGTCTGCCAAGGGTAGAGATAATAGCGATAATTCCTAATGATCAATGTGAAGCCCATGGTCAATAGTTCACCCTTTATCATCTGCATTTATCGACTTTGACCCCGTTATCAACACAATTATTATCTCCCTTTTCATTTGAAAGACATTCCTTGTCAACAAGCTTCTGTTTTCTTTGCTTTCCATTTCTATTATATCGTTTTTATCAAACCATTTTGTCTTCAAGCAACATTTTGCTTCCGTGCAATATCGTTGATCTAATGAATTTAATTTGGTCCTTATGTTTTGTCCCTATAGAGGTACAAGATATTTTGTTAAAAATCATGGCTAACTGAACTCTATGCAGCAAGTATTAAAGTAATCACGCGCGTGCTATCGAACCTGCTGTGTAGTGTTCTCGATCTGACATAATTTGTATCCCAAGTTATAGTTATAGGGATGTCTACACTCTTCAAACAGACCCGCATGATTCGAACGGCACCGACTCCTCCGTGCATCGGAATGCACGTTAAGCCGTTAGTCCCGCCTGTCATTGGTAGATCTTTGACACCTTTGACACTTTTGGTTGCTTATTAAAGATTTTCTTTGGTAACCCGATATAAGCTAGTGGCATTTGGAGAAATGCTTCTAATGACCATGTCTGAGTCTACTTTTTTGCGTTGGTATTGATACAAAAAATGTCGTTTGTAATGGTTCCTAACACGACGTTACTGGAATTTTTTACCGTTTACTTGCAGTTTTATATTCTTTGCGATAACAGAACCATGTTTCTCAATTACTGTTTTATCGTTATGTCGGTTGATTGCACGGATTTATTGGTAGTTCCAATTATTTGAAGTTTCATCGGAAACTGAGTTACTTGTGATTGTGAGATTATGCTGAATTGTAGGATTTGGAGTGAAAAATATTATTTGTTTAACAAAAATTGAACGCGTAAGTCGTTTTTACAAATGTTTTTAATATTTTCTTTTTTTTAATCAAAGCAAAATAATTTGTTATGAGATAAAGTAACTAATTGCACCCGAATGAAAGAACTGCGTTGCCTAAAAACTTGAGATTTTCATTGTTGGTCTGTTGCTTCTCACCTTAACTCCAAAATTTCTGTCTCTCTCTGAATCGATCTCCGCATTACCGATCTTAAAAGGTGAATCTACAGTGGTAAATTTTCTGTCGTTTTTTCTAATTTGCAGGTCAGTGTCAGGTCAGTATCTTGATCAAAATCTGATTCGCGACCGTAATAAATATGTATTTAAAGAATTATAATCATTAAAACATCTCTCTAAGTTTAAGTTAGATTTGTTCCTTATGAATAATTTTTTTATGGATGATGGTAATTTTGGGGGCTATCACTTCGGCTGCTGTTCCATACATTTTGAAAGCGTAGGTATTGCACTTTTCTATGAAACAGCTGTTTTTTTTTTTATAACCCACGAAAAATTTCAACGCAGGGGGGTTCAAAACCATGTACTGAATCCATGGTAACCGGCTTCGCGTCGATGTCCCTGCCATCCTGTATATTTTTAGCAATCCGAAGCGGAGATGTTTTCTCCAAAGACATTAAATTATTACATATAAATAATAAAATTATCTAGTTTTGACAAACCAATGTGACAACCATAGAAAAAGACAAGTTTACTGCTCTTTGAGCCATGTTGCCACTACGAGTGACACCCGACAATAAAGGAAAGAGGAAGGGGGGGAGGGGATATAGGTTAGGTTAGAACTGTGAGCAAATGCGCGCGAGCCGAGCGAGCGAAGCGGGTGGTGCGGCGGCAGCGGCCGGCGAGCTCTACTTTCAAGTTGCTCGCAGAAAATGTTTATTAAAGTGATAATATTTAATAGTAGATGTATATGTGTGTTCCATACATTTTGACCGCGTAGGTATTGCACTTTTCTATGGAACAGCAGATTTTTTCTATGGAACAGAAGTTTTAATCTACATGGCTCTAGTTTATTGTTCGTCTAGACTAGTAAATAAGTTGGGCGAAGTTTACGTGGTTCAAGTCATTCATTTTAGAAAAAAACGAAAAGTCTTCATTAGGGACTTCATAATGAAGAAAGTTCTTGTGGAAGTTTTGAACGAGATTAGCATTGATAAATGCAGTCATCCATATGTTTTCTTTCCTATTGTATTGATTTTCCTTGTTTATTTAAATCTTCTGGCCCGGCGTCTAAAGTTCCTGGTAAAAGCATATATGATAATGGTCCGTTGTGTCCAAGTAAACAAAGATAAATGTACCATATCTTAATATTGACAGAAATAGCCCCAGAAACAGCGTATATGTTTTATCTTTGGTCAGGGCCGTAGGTTATACGACCTTTGCTAAGTTAATACCTATTCTGGATATTTTAGCACACATTGTTCGTGATGCTCTTTTGACAACGTATTTGACAACAGCAGTCCTTTGTGATGCTTTTAAATAACCTTTAAAAAACTTAAGTTCTTACCAATCTGGAAAATGTGTTTTTTCAAGAATTCTATATCTAGTGTATGCCTACATCATCATTTTCAATTAGGATAAGTTTTTTCTTTTTCATATACTACTAGCTGCGCCCCGCAGTTTCACCTGCATAAGTCTCGATCCCGTGGGAATATCGGGATAAAATGTATCCTATGGTCTAACCCAGGTCATGGTATACCCATGTGCCAAATTACATCCAAATCCGTTCAGCAGTTTTAGCGTGAAATAGTAACAAACAAACAAACAAACAGACAAACACAAAGCCATCTTTCGCATTTATGATATTAGTTAGAATTTAGGATTGCAGACTGGCGGTAGGTAGTGCGCAAAATACTTTAGTCTAGGATTCGAGAAATTTTTATTTTATTTTAACTTGGTTTGGACCTTTGCCTTCATTTCCAACTTGCTTCTGCCGACTTAATTCGCTTAACTAAGGACCCAGTAAGAAATCGACACGTGTTTCACCTCTCAACGAGGCATCTTCAGGATGACGATGACGTGTGGCGAACCCGGACACGACGTGTTGCCACGACCAGCGCCGAACGCAAAGACTGCGTTCGGCGTAGATTAGGTTACTAAATATACGTCGTCTATTGTATTTTATTATGGATATCCGCAAAGTCACGCCTGAGTCAATTAACTAGCCAAATATACCATAAAATATGAAATCAGATGAGTTGTTTCCGATATTACCTCCTACAACCAAACATACAATTTTACCCCTTTATATTATTAGTGTGGAAAAAAAAAACATTTAAATATGATCGTAGATGCCCAAGGATATGACCATATTCAGACAAAAATTATGATACGCGTGACTTCAAATTGTTTATGACTAAGACCTAGACAACGTTATATATGGAGCTTGATTGTGTTAGTGTCCTTGCTCCTTAGACAAGATTTAAGGTATTTGAGTGGAGGTCAAATACCTTGAATCTTGTTGCTTAAAAAGCGTGAATTAAGTGAGTATAAATCATAAAAACATCCGAGTTATTTTGAGGTTCTTCATTCATTCATTCTTTTTTTGTATTGTGTATTTGTTTGACATTTGAACTGACGTTTTCTGGCACAACGCTTTTTCGTTAGGTACGTGACGATTTCTCGAGTCTAAGTAATAACAGCCGCACGGGTCGATCCATCAGGCTAAGCCACGCCTGCCGGGGTTGGTCTGTGGAAGGGTGACCACCTTCACATACCGAGAATCCTCCGTGCCTCGGAAAGCACGTTAAGCCGTTGGTCCAGGCAGTCATTGGATCTTTGCCAGTCTTTACGGGTCGTCAGAAGCCTAAAAGTCTGACAACTAGTCTTACCAAGAGGTATCGTATTACCCAGTAAGGGTTGTGGAGGTCAGATAGGCAGTCCCTCTAACACTATGTAAAATACTGAAAATTTTCAGCTGCATCCGGTTAGACTGGAAGACGACCCCGATTTTGTTTTGACGTGACGATTTCTGCCCGTTTACTCCTACCGCAAGAGCCGCGAAAGAACTTCGTTTAAAAAAAGCATAATGAATAGTGAGTGAGCCAATAATAATTGTACATCTGCTGGCGCACTGAGCAATTATCCCTCTGGGCTGACTGGCTAGTACTTGTTAGCATTGTATGAGCTATGTATTGTCCAATTACCTACTTTCTAAGAGAAGTAGACTAATCTATTTTTAGTAGGTGCAAGCACATGATGACCGTAAAATACTTCACTATCTTGAAAGTGACCTAAGTTTGCTCACAAAAACTCGTTTTTAGCCTAGATACGTATGACGGACAATTTGGCCTGAGATTATTTATAAATTATTTTAAGTGACCGCAATTTTTTACTTCCTAAATCAACTGTTCATGACAGTTTGGATACAGGTTCAGACAAAATGGGTTTCTGACATACCTACACTGTCTATGAAATTTAAGAGGGTAGAGAACTTTTATCTCCTCGGTTTCTGGATTTTATTTTGGCAGTAACACTTGTATTGCTATCTTTTTGCAAGTCTAAGGCGGCTTACACGGCACCACGCACCGCCGCGGTAGGCGATGAAGCGGATCTCATGTCGCATTGGCCTCTAATAAATCCCTTGATGCCCAACACACGTACAGCGCCCGACCGCGCGGTCGAGCGGTGCTAATCCCTTTGCCACCACCGCCCTCCGCGGCGGAGCGCGGTGCCGCGGTGCGTTAGGTTCCACACTCGTAAACCGAGTGTGGAACCTAAGACAGAAACACGCTTGTACGATACGACTACATACAGAAAGCAAAGTTGATAGAAATCTCTATTCCTAGACAGCACGTTTCGCCGAAAACGTTGTTGATAGAAAACATTGTTCGTAGATATCTCGATCCATAGGAAGCACTGTTGACAGAGATCTAACCGCCTAGCCGGCATCCATAGGTCGCTAGTTCAGATCCGGCTCGAAAGACCAAAGTTAGCGCGGTGAGCAAGAAAAGAGTGGACTGTATTTTAGGCAATGGTTTATTGCCGTGCTTATTGCAAAATATAACTTTCCCCGGACAAGCAATTAAATATTAGAGAAGAGAATCGTCCGCCGCGCCGCGCCTCAGCTTGTCGATGACGCGTTGATCACGCAGCCTGCTCATGCAGACCGCTCAAGGTGTTGGGTTCGATTCCCAACAATGCCCGGTGGTGAATGTATAGCTAAGCCGGGAAGCTTGTGCTGGCGTCTGTAAAAGTTTCATTCTTACCTCAAACACCAGAGGGACAATTCCCGTAGTTTTTAAGAATTTTCATGTTCGCATTTCATTCACAATATTTTTTGACAAGTTTGACAGATTCCGACTTTTGTTAAGTACGAGAATTGACCTTCTGGTTCCCGAAACTTGGTGTGTGTCAAAAGGTTTAGGGCTCCCGGTTCGAGTTTAATAAAATTCTTTAAATGGTGCCTGCACCCCTACTTGTAGACAACCAAGTCTTCCTACCTAATTGGTGTATCTGGAGTGGCCACACATGGCATCAAGGCAATGTTTTTTATAAGGTTCTTATTTCTAATTGTATATTAGCAATTCATATTAAGTTTACAAGGGCCCCCTTTAATAATAAGGTAGTGAACAGAACTAGCGGATCTTGTAAAGGTCGAGAGAAATCGTAATTACTTACTTAATTGAATATTAAAAGGCCACAGCAAGAGGTAAGGCATCGTTTGTGGCTCCACAGTCGCACTGTGGCTCATCGGGGTGACCCCCACCTGACATAGTAAGTACATGTAAGTTATCGATTTGACTACAATTTCGTACAAATTTTCTGATACCTTCGCAAAAAGAAACGTTATTTTACAACGGAAATCCACTTTCCCGCTATTGTTATTGTTACGTGATGCAGCCAACCGTAAAATGTAGAATAGGTCAGTTACTCATATTAACGTAATCAACGTGATAGCCTGTGAATATCCTATGATGACTCAGTCCTATGTAACAACGAAATATACCGCTGTAAGAAAAGAACAACCGAATAAATTAAAAAAGAGAAGAAACTACGTTTTATTGCGGTAAACTTGACCACAAAGAAAGAACACAAACACAAAAAGCACAAGTTGACGAAAAATATGCGTCACATCGACGCAAAACGGCCATCGCTCATCATAATGCTGAGACCCTATGCGAGACAGTGCCAGCTCTGGTTTTCAGCGACAGCCGGCGTTGACGTGATGACGTCGACCGGTGCAGCAAATGAAGTACAGACGCCAGCACATCAAGTTAATACAATCTGTCAAATTTCTTTAATAGATTTTCAACTTTAACGCGAAGGAATAAGGTTCATTGGCGTAGGTTGATGTGCTGGCGTCTGTACAAGAATTTAGGGAGTTATAGGATACAATTAAAACTACTGGCGAAACTTCACAGACGATAGACATCGGTATCTAGTAAATGTAATTTAAAAAAAAAACAAACGACCCTTACAGTAGACGCATAGGATGTGTAACATCTGATATCTCTCCTTGGTAATAAGCAACGGGGCGGGGCATTGTCAAAGTCGTTTCTGACAGCCAACTCCTAGCACCGCGCGCGCTCATTGGTCAAATCAAATAGCGCGCGCTTCCCCGGCTTCCTGTTACACACTTCCGTCCCTTTTCACGAAATGACTCCCACAGAAGCAGGAGACCGAGAGGAAAGATGTTACTCATCAAAAAGATTGACTAAACTCATAATTTCATTAACTATGGCTAATTATGGGGTCAGCGGCCGCTGGTAGTTTAGTTACTTGCCCATCACGTCTATGAAGTTTTGCCAGCTAATTGAATTTAACCCTGTAGAGAGTCCCCTGTTCATAACGTGATATTGTAGTGGTTACACCGCCACATACGAACTACGCAGCGAAGACATGACGTCACACAATTCCTGCATCGCGCAGTTAGAGTTTACCGACCGAAAAACATAGATAAGACTATCCGAAATCAACTTACGGGCAGTTGCCCGCCAGACATAACACCCGTCTGGTTGGAGGATCCTCCCTTTTCTATGGTGGATGAGTGAAGTTTACACCCTGTTCCTCATACTCCTAAAATATTATCCAGTCAGCTGGATCGGGGCTGACTGTCCAGAGGAGTGTACTGAGTGTAGTGCACTATTATGTACAGTCAACAGCAAAAGTAGATGATCAAAATAAGAAATTTAATACTATGAACGGAGTTCGCGTCAGAACTGTGTGGCGTCGGAGTGATTCAAAAATATGTGATTGTAAATTATACCAATCATTTACTACTAGTACAGCTGCCATATATTCGTGATCACTTTTGACTCCAATAGTTATAAACTCAATTCGCATCAGAACTAAGAAGTGAAAAAAATATTCAAAACTAGTGAACAATTAAAATCAAAAATTTAATGATAAAACTGAGGCCACGTAATCATGAGGCAAATAATTCATCCATACTTATTTTTTAATTATCCCAGTAATTTAATTTGTTATGTTTTACGGAAAAACAGCTGAATTGGATAAAAATTTGCATATTTAATATATGCCTAATGCATTAAAAATCATATAATTGAAAAACTTTACTATTATTTATTTATTTTTTGTAACTTCTGTAAAAAGTTTAAAAGTAGCTGATGTGATACAAAACCATAATTCAATCAATATTATTATCTTTGCGTGTTTGTGAATTTATGTCAATGTTCAAAAGTAGCTGATGCGATACAAAATCATAACTCAATGATTGCTTCTGCCCAGTCGGCTACAATATATTTGTAGCAACCTCATACCCTCAACCTCAAGTTTTGTTTCTTTTTGTTTTTTGATCTTTTTTACTTTGACGTCTGTCACAAACTGACAATCAAATATAGTCGAGTTTATAACTTTTGGAGTCAAAACTGATCACGAATATATGGCAGCTGTACTAGTAGTAAATGTTTGGTATAATTTACAATCACATACTTTTGAATCACTTCGACTCCACACAGTTCTGACGCGAACTCCGTTCATTAGTATTGAATTTCTGATTTTGAACATCTACTTTTGCTGTTGACTGTACATAATCGTCACTCGAAAGGCTCCAGCAGTATTGTTGTTTCCGTTCAAAGAGTATAGTCGCATAAATGATTACGGAAATCTCCTTGAAGTTGATAAACATTACCTATTGTCCTTCGAATATGAACCATAATACGTAGAAAACCCATATTATTACTCAGTTTCAATAAGAAATTTTCCCCTTTAATATTTTGAAAACAATCTTTTGTTTGCATTACCATTTTCCTTAAACACAGCCTAACACTTTCAGACTATAAGCCATTAGGTGTTCAAACAATCATTAAACGTTGTTTGTTTGTCTCCAAAAGCTTGAAATGCAGTCTTTTGTATGCAAGTGAGGTCTCTAGGAGGTGATAATGTTATTTTTAATTGCGGTACATGAGATGATGACTCAATTGTTCGCATATTGGCAGTTGTATGGTATGAAGGTTGTCATAGGTCTTCCTAGTGCAAATTTTATGACGAATATATCGATGGTCTCGGCTTTCTTTTGCAGATCTTTGACAGTCGTTATGGGTAGTTAGAAGCCCGAAAGTGTGACAACCAGTCTTACTAAAGGGTATCGTGTTGCCCAGTAACTAGGTTGTGGAGGTCAGATAGGCAGTCGCTCCATGTAAAATACTGGTATTCAGCTGCATTCATTTAGACTTGAAGCCGAGGCCAACATAGTTGGGAAAAGGCTATGCTGATGATGATTCAATATAAAAGAATCACTATTCAAATTAATGAAACAGAATCCACTTTTTGAATGTCAAAATTACATAAGACAGCCCCCCATTACGCCCGCCCTTCACCACTTCCTAGTGTATTAACTGAGAAGAAGTGGAACAAACTCTCCAGCAACTCATCTGTCTGTTATACATAGTTCTGAGTTTTCTTATATTTTTACATAGACATTAATGATAACGATGAAAGAAAATAACTTGAGGACCCGCATGTACTAGAACCAAGAATTCAAAGACATGTGACATCCAACAAACCGGTCTGTGCCCGCGTGGTGGATTACTGCCAACTCCCTCTCACAGAGAAGAGGCCTGTGTCCCAGCAGTGGGAACATTATAGGGTATATATTAGAAAATAATTAGGTCGGTCATCAGTTTCGCATTCGACATTAATAAGTCATTTGTCACCTAATGAACTCTACACTTTATTCAGCAGTTAGACCGTGAATTATCATAACAAAACGACTTAATTATTATTTTATACTTTTAAAACAATAGAATGTATTATTACAGACACAATAGAACATATTATTAAAAACATCACTAACATAAAGAAATAATAATACACAACAATGTCATTCTCAGGAACATTTAGTTCTACATCTTACTGGCAGTACATAATTAGTAGTTAATTAAATAATGAAGCGTTTAAGTATCGCTATTTGTTTGCTTTTAATTTGTGATAGTTTAACCACAGTACAATAAAATAACAGCATTATTTATACGCAGTGATCTTGAAATAATTACCTACGGCCGCTCGGTAGATAAACCTTCAGCGTCGAAGCGTGTCATTTCAGCCGTTTTCTATGAAGATATAATACTGTTACTTATTTATACTGTGGTTTAAGTTTGCGTGTTTATTCATTATTGTGTAGGATTTCTTTTGTTTTGAGATGATTAGGTTTAATGATATTTTTTATTTATGTTTATTTTTTATTGTTGTGCCTGTTTTTATTGTGGGCCTGCTCTTGACGTCGATCTCGCCTGGTGAAAAGCGATGGATGAGGGCTATGATGGAACGAGCGTGCGCAGAAAGAAAAGCCTGTGCACCAGCGTTGCCAGTTTTTTTTTCGGCCAAAGCGGGATTTGAACCCTTTTGAGTAAAAAAAGCGGGATTCTTTCGTCGAAAGCGGGATAAAATAAGAAAACGTAAATAATCAGTCATTTTAATTTGTTACGATGCCATTAAAGCCATACAAAATGTATTTTAATAAAAATACGTTACTTTACTATGCTAATAACTATCACTGTCTTCGGTTTACCCTTTATGGCAGTTAAGTCTGAATGTAAATCGATGTTTAGAGGGATATAAAACAAGTAATACCTTACTTTTATTTATTCGTCTATCCCTGAAAAGTGGGACTGAGCATGTCCCGCGCGGGACGTTTCATTTTGAACAAAAAATCGGGACGTCTGGCAACGCTGCTGTGCACTCTTGCTTTGAAGACAGACGGGTTAGATATTATATTAATTAATTGTATCCTTTTGAAGATACAATTAATACACAGATTCTCAGATGGTTTGGTCAAGTTGAGAGGATGAATAAAAGGCGACTAACAAAAAGGTATTTACAAGGCAGATGTGACTGGAAACGCGGGGCAGGGTCGCCCTAGAACCTTTTCGGTGATGTTCTTCAGAATGATCTATTTTTTTTTCTTTCTGCTCGGCTCCTAAGGGACCTAGCGTGATGTTAAATAGCCTATAGCCTTCCTTAAGAGTTGGGCTATCACATGCGAAAAGATTTTTTCAAATCCGACTGGTAGTTCCAGAGATTAGCGCGTTCAAACAAACAAACTAACAAACAAAAAAGCAAACGCAAGAATAAAGAGATATAAACATTTCTTTATTCTTCCCGATCAACATCAAAGTACCCCACGTGCTTTACAAATGACATAATTATCTAATTGTTTATGGCTGTATGTAAAACAATACATACCTGAGCTGCATTCGTTCATTGATGGTCTCTTTTACATAATAGGTTATATTGGTATGCGTAATATGTAACTAATGTAAACTCGGGTCTATACCGTGACATGTCGGGTAATAGAAATTCTTTGGGTACAGCTAGGGCATGCAATTATCCGCCCATTTTACTATTCGAATATTTCGGATACTGCCAGACAACTATTCGAATATATTCGGATAATATGGATATTTTGGATACCATTGTAAAAGAGGTAAATCAAACTTATATTAGTTTACAATCGACGTTTTTATTACAAAAACTCTCCAACAATCGTATACTAAAGTATACCAGTTCGCACTAAAAGCAAAATCTGTCCGATCTGTCATTGACAGAGACGAGAAAAGAAAAAAAGGAATCTACCAATGGTATAATAGATCGTGAGCTGGTCAAATGCTATCTTTGTTAAGATGGCTAGAACAATTGAAAGCACATTAGATGAAGACTGGAAGTCTTACAAAATAGTGCTTGGTAATAAATGAGACAAAATCACATCACTGACATTGCTGGATGTCAAAGTATCTGATGTATAAGTTGGATCAGCACAAACTAATAGCCACGAATGACATGTACTTACTTTCATCGATTCCCTGAATATGAACTATTTTCTGTGCGTTTCGGGTCATTCAGTTCTCGTTATCGCGGTTGTGCAGTCCTATCTTTTGTTAGACATATATGTGAAACTTTGAAAAACCCAATCCGGAAAGTCCTCTTTAGGAATACCTCCTAAAGAGGACTTTCCGGATTGGGTTTATACGGTCTAGGCAGGAAACGAATTAATGCAAATCATTAATGCCGAGAATCATGATGAGGCCTCTGCTCCACATTCCTACTTCCCATATCAATCTAATTTTGGGTTGGTTACCAAAACAGCTTATTCAAGTGTAGCAAATCCTAACCTTTTCTTTATGTTTCATTTAGTAGGCACTCTATTTTGGTTCTGTGAGATCTCGTCAAGCAAGACACAATACCGAGATGAATCTAGAGAACAACACTACTAATCAAAGCCATCATTCTTGCCAATGCCTTTAAAGTAAATGCCATGCTTGTCAAAGCATTCACTGTTGATGGTTAACCTGCAGAGTCCTTTCGATCTCTTTGCTTATTTTCTCTGTTAAAGTAAATGATATTTCAGTTTCTGCTGCTTGTAATCACCGAGTGCTACGTCATCACCATCGCTGTCGTCAACTGAAGTCGAGCTCTGTGCAAAAGCACTTTAAAATTTTTCTCTTCAAAATTTTCTCTATGATGAATCTGCATAGTAATTCTGTCATTAGATAGTTTTTGAAGATATAGCATGAATTGTCACGATTGCGAATACCTATTTTATTAAAACACAACTTTAAGGGGTATGCGCTAAGGTAGCCCGCGAAATTCAAATTTTCTTTCGTCTTCTGCAATTTGCAGCTCAGTGTCAGGTTGTATGTTGATTAAAATATGATTCGCGACCGTAACAAATATGGTTTTACAGAATTATAATCATTAGAAGGGCGCGAATTATATTTAGAACAACATACAACCTGATACTGACCTGCAAATTGCAAAAAACGTAAGAAAATTTGAATATCGCGGGATACCTTGGCGCATCTCCCTTAAATGTTATATTATCAAAAGGAAAATGGAACAAAACTAACTATCCGTATTATCCGTTTTATCCGGATAGTAAAACAAATATTATTCGGATAATATTTTCGACGGATATCCGGATAATTCGGATATCCGGATATCCGAATAGCATGCCCTAGGTACAGCATGGGACTTAATGTCCCTTTGTCTAGATTACAAACATACATACAAACGAACTGAAAAGTCTGAAGTTTCAGTTTTAATGATGAATCACTGACTGATTGACATGCTAATTATGCTAATAATCTATTTGACATTTTACTATTTTATTTTTTATTACTGAAACCTTGTTGACATTTTTATATTAATTTGACATTTACTGTAATTCGAACGATTTGACATTAATGTATAATAATGTATTGTTGTAATTTCCTAATTGATAAAACTATAATGTCTTTAATTTGTGTAAAATAAACGTGATTTGCATGCCCATGTGACGGTAGAACGTGGAGGACTTTCATAATAAAACATCAATGTAAAAATTACCCATGTTTGCAAAGAATAAATGATTTGATTTGATTTGATTCAGATAATAGCGTCAATACGGATGTTGAATAAAAATCGGGCAGTCTTTAGGGGCTGATAGAAGTGAAAACTAAGTAACTTTTTGATAGTCGCGTTGATGTCTTTCGTTAAGTAACTTTTTGATTCTCGCGTTGATGTTGTTCGAGCGTTAGGTGACGATGACGCGATTTCCATGATTTTTGGTCACCGAAAAAGTACTCAACGCGCCTAAAGAAGTTTTCACTTAAAAATATTTTTACAGTCCGTCCGGTAGATTATTAAAACATATTAGACACGTATATTTTTGAAGTGAAAACTTCTTTAGCGGCATTGTGCACTTTTTTCGGGATGGGTAAAAATTATTAAACTCGCGTCAGAACGTGCCGTAAGATCCGTTGCCTAGCAACCGACACAGTAAATATCAAAATAAATAGTCGCATGACATTACGTAAATATTGCGAGGTAAGAAATTTTAGTGTTTAAATAAATTGTCTATTTTTGTTAGACTATATTTTGAAAATAAATAAATAATATACTACTACTACAAATGAATATTGTAGTTAACCACATAAATTATAGTACTTTTATACTGATAAATAAACCAATTCGTGCGAAATTATTCCCTAGCCATTCCAAAATATTCAAAAATGCACAACGTTAATGTTCAAGTTTTCACTTCTGCCGGCACGCCCGGAGTACAACCCGTTGTTTTTTTTAATTTCTTTCGCTATCTGCTGTATTTTTACATGCAATGGCTTAAAAAAATACTATATATTTGATATAAAAAAGTTGGCAACCTTACCTATGACTTGGCGAGTCGCTGTCTTTTCTCGAGTAAAGTCGATAACGATAAGTCGATACGTAATACATTTTTAATACTATTACCTAAGTACTATGTGGGCTGCGCCGTCTGTTTGCTAACCTATTACATTAAGAAAAAACACATATCCACATTACGCGGGTATTCTTCCAAGGGTTAGGCAGAGAGTTTTATAGTACACCCATATATCGCTAATTATGTTTAGGTTCCATGCTTTATGGGCCTAGCCTATTGCCATACAACCGACATAATTCCACACTTCAGGCTGCTACTGAGAAATCCATATTTTCATACTAATATTTAAGAGCGTGCAATCTGAAAGTGGGCAACGTCGCAAATAGCTGTCACATATTTGGCTGTTTTGATTAATTTGGCAATATTACTGTATATAGAAATAAGAAACGTGGTTAACTAGCGAACTAGAATATTAATAATGAATTGAAATTGTTACATTGATGTTGTAGCCGTTTTAGGTGTAAAAAAGGCATTTGAAAAGTTTCCAAATACCTACTTTTTAAAGTACATCTAAATGTTACGATATTAATTATTGCGGTTGATAATCAATATTCTATTTCGGTAGTTATATTCTTATTTCCATACAGTATCATTTTCAAATTAATCAAAACAGGTAAATATTGGAACGCTTCCCACAAGATGGACCGATGACCTTGTAAAGGCCGCAGGAATCCGCTGGATGCATGAAGCACAGAATCGGTCGAAGTGGCGGTGCTTGGGGGAGGCCTATGTCCAGCAGTGGACGTCTTTCGGCTGATATGATGATGATGATGAAATATTAGACAGTTATTTACGACGTTGCCCACTTTTAGGATGCACGGTCTTAAAAATGCAATCGTAACTCCCTCTGTGACGCATATTTTCCCGCAAATTGTTATTTTCGTGTTTATATTCTTTCCTTGTGTCATGTTTACCGCCGTTTCTTTCTTTCTATTACCTTTTTATGCCTACGGCACGGCACGGAACGGCACACAGGTAAACCATGACGTAGGTTAGGTTAGGACATAGCATACTTTTATCCCGGTAGTACATCCGTACGGCCGAAGCCGCGGGCAAAACCTACTATAATGTAAGATTTCCGCCCGCAGTCCATCCACGCGAGCGAAGCCACAGGCAAAACCTATTATAATGTAAGATCTCTACAACTTATAACTTTATTTCTATTGTCCTCAGGTGTTCCACTTACGAGACATTCGCTGGGAGAGGCCCAGGTTCCTGTCCAAGTCATTCCTCGCCTTTGTGACCTTCAATTTCATCAGCTACTCACTTCTGGCAGCTGAGGTGCTGACTACTAATGTCGCTGGCACGTCTCCGAAGGAAAAGGTGAGGGTTTCATGGTTATAGTTATTTTTGGAGAAACTTGGAAGAAAGGACCATAACATAACATCCCGCCTGTAATCTCAAAGGGTTAAGCAGAGGTGTACCTATAGTACACCCACATTTCGTCAGTTATGTTTAAGTCCCATGTAATAGGGGGCGAGCCTATTGCCATCAACCGGGCACACATCTAGACTCCGGGCTGCTACTGAGAAATTCCTGATGGAAAAACCCAATAACACTTTACCCGACCCGGGAATCGAACCGAGGACCTCACGCTCAGCGGTAGCACTCGCTACCACAAGACAAACGAGGCAGTTTTTATATTACCCATTTTTTCGATTGGTGCAGTCTTCTTAGCGTGTTGATTGATGGCAATATAAATAGACTCGGCCCAGAATTCGGCCACGTGTTTGGCACCATCACTAACGTCCATCAGTTCCTGTAACGTGCAGCTGACAGGACACGCAGGACACGACATTAAGGCTGCCTGTCCACTGGAGCGGAGAGGAGAGGAGAGGAGCGGAGATGTGCCATTACTAACCAATCAAAACTAAACTCAGGGGCGGAGTCAAGATTCTATTGGTTAATATTGACACATTTCCGCTCCTCTTTTCTCCTCTCCGCTCCAGTGGACAGGCAGCCTTAGTGTCCCATTGGAACAGCACAACATTTACATCCAAGGCGGAGTCGTCTATGAACCTCCACCTGAACAGATTTTCCTTGCTTCGGCCCACTTGGGTCCGGAGTCTGATTAAAGACTTCCAGGTTACCCAAGGCAACTCTAGTCCAGGGTGCAGGGTGCAGTGATGTAGTTGTAGTGGGTTAGTCCTGTGGAATTTAAAGTAAATAAAAAATTATTTTTTTGTTCTGCATATGCGAGCTCAATACTTCATACATACGTGGCAGGGACATTGACGCTAAAACTGTAACCATGGAATCAGTACATGATTCTCAGAACCCCTGCATTGAAATATTTCGTCGGTTATAAAAAAAAATCCTAAGAAAAAATCTTCTGTTTCATAGAAAAGTGCAATACCTACGCGGTCAAAATATATGGAACTGCAGATTTTTTTTTTATAATCGACGAAGAATTTCAACGCAGGGGGTTTCCGAATCATGTACTGAATCCATGGGAACAGTATTCGCGTCGATGTCCCTGCCATCCTGTATAATTATCTGCCTATTCAGATTCTGATTTGGTGACCATGTCGGGAGTATACCCTTTCAAACAAAAAAAGAATTTTGCAAATCCGGTCTATATGACAGAGTAATGCCCTAACACACATAACACACATAAAAAAATAAAATATATACAGTCTTGAATTAAGAACCTCCTCCTTTTTAGCAGGTTTCGTGTCGATGTCCCTGCCACCCCGTATACTTCTCATAGTTTCGGTTGGAACCCGGCAGACCTGGGCGAAGCCTTTTGTCTTGCATCGCTTAAAGCCTAAAGTTCGTCATGGTTTGTTACCTTTTGCCCAATTTAATGGTTCCGAGATTCCAAATTAGCTTTTAAAGAGCAATTTAGAAAATCGTTGGAGTTTTTATATTCTAATGACTTGTTCTACTTAGTACCTAAATATCCATGCGTGAAAAACAGTTTAACAGACTTTAATTATGTGAATCTTATGTAAATGCTTCCTCGGTTTAAGCGACTTGAAAAAACATCGAGATTTCTTTTTTATATCTAATCTTTATTAATACTTTAGTCATTATAGCTCGGAAAAATCCACCAAGGGGTATCGTGTTACCCAGTAACTGGGTTGTGGAGGTCAGATAGGCAGTCGCTCCAAGTAAAATACTGGCATTCAGCTGACTCCGGTTAGACTGGAAGCCGACCCCAACATAGTTGGGAAAACGGGAAAAGGCTACAGATTCTTTGTTTTCCTTCCAGATTCTTGTATCATTCGGCTTTCTCATATTTGGCTTCTCCATAAGCTTTATGATACAGTTCCATGCACAACCACCATTTGAGGGTGCTTGGTCTTCTCTACTGATGACGATGGTCATGATTACATCTGAGTTTGGTCGGCTCGCAGATTGATAATATTGACTGTATTTTTAAATTATGTTTATTTGTTTCTTGCAGAGTTTCTACCAGCACGTGTTCAACGGCTGTTACGCCGTGCTGTTGTTCATAGTTGTCACATTCTTCCTCATCTACGGCGTGGAGGTGTACTTCAAGGTGAGGACTATTCACTTTTTTTTGCATTACTGTTGAAGTATGTCCATTCTCGTGCGTTTACGTCTTCCACTTGCAATGTTTTGTTAAGCCAAAATTACGTTAGGAAAATAGTGGTATAAAATTATAGGGTGACATTTTCGTACAAGAGTGCGGCGGGACCGCCTGACGGGAGCGTCTGAAGCTCGCCCCGTAAACCATGGGTCTGCCACCTACGAACAAATTGCCCTATAATGTCAGTAGGGACTGGTCATCTTCTGTAGGGACTGGTCATCTATCAGCTGCTTATTAAAATTTTTGAATTGTTTCAATTTCAGAACAATCGCTTTTGACGTGCGTCTTTCTACATTGTTCTCACATGTATAATTAATACATGAATGTTGTAGCCAATAGTTTAACAATATTTTGATTTAAAAGAGTGTCCGTGGAGTTTCTTGCCCGTTCTTCTCCATAGGAACCTACTGCGCAATGGAAATGGGCAACTAGCTCCATTTTTCTGCCTGACCGACGACTTGACAAGACAAAAATATATCCGAGGTTTATCCTAACTAATATTATAAATACGAAACTGAGTTTGTTTGTTTGTTACGCTTTCACGCTAAAACGGCTGAACAGATTTGGATGAAATTTGGCACATGGGTAGACCATGACCTGCATTTGGACATAGGATACTTTTTATCCCGATATTCCCACGGGATCGAGTCTTATGCGAGTGAAACCGCGTGGGGCAGCTAGTTTGAAATAAGATGTCTATACAAGGTGGAGACGACAATACAACAAAAATTAAACGGCGTGTTCATATTGACGTTCCCATTCAGTATACAAAAATTCAATTGAATATATTCAATAGTTTAGTCACTATAGCTCGGCAAAATCCATAGTCGGCTCGGGCTATTCCGTTTATCCACCCTAAGGTGGATATTCTGAAATGGATGCCCGAGAATTCACCCAAGGCCTAGTTGGATAAACGGAATTTATACGCTTAGGGTTTATACATTACATTTAATTTGTTTGAAAAACTCATTTTTTAATTTCGAAGTTAGGATTTATTTGACAGTTCCAAAATACTCTTATGCATTAGTAGTGCCAGTAAATTTTTTTTGTTGTATGGTAGTCTCCACATTGTATATATTTCATGTCAGTATGTCACTAATTTCGTAATGTAATTTTGGCTTAACGCATGACTCAAAACTGATTGTATTAAGCTAATTCGACTAGGAAAAGCTGAATTTTCAATTATAGAAGCATACGCTCAATGGTCTAGTGAAACAGGAAAAATAATATAATTATGTATAATAGTGTATGCAAATTTACGATTTTGAACATTCTTTCGAGTGCAAAGTCGGTGCAAGCGCACCGCGTGCGTTCTTGTTTGCACGCAACAACTAGATTACTAGATGCTGGCGTCGTTGGAATGCAAAATCGGTGCAAGCGCACCGTGTGCGTGCGAGTGTGTTTGCACGCAACCACAAGAAGCTGGCATTGTTGTCACGAGACTACGTTGGACCGGCAAGGCGGCTAGATAGAAGTATTTTTGGGATTCTTAAATCTTTTCTAAAATATGTCAATCTACACGTATATATCGACTGTTGTCATTTTTGGTCAGACAATTACATAAAGCTACCTGCGACTTCGCAACACTTTTTACTGATCAGAAATTAATTGGATCAAGCTCTACGGTAACTCTTCTAAAATCTAATGAAATTAAAGAAAGAAAAGAAAGAAAATACATTTATTTAGCACAGACTAAAAAGAACATAGCAGATAAAAAATAAAAAGCGCGATGTAAGAAGACATTTGCAGGAGAGCCTCACGGTCAGATAGGCAGTCGCTCCATGTAAAATACTGGTATTCAGCTGCATCCGGTTAGACTGGAAGCCGACCCCAACATAGTTGGGAAAAGGCTAGGCAGATTGATTGACGTCATTCACCGGTAAATTGCAGACGTAATGCGGCGACCAGCGGTCTTCTAGAAAACCGTAACTTTTACCCCGGAAGCGACCTCAAGTAACACAAAAAGTACTTCACACTAATGTCGCTTGAAACCTTAATGAGCTCTTTCAATTGTATGACATTGAGTGACTTGTATCAACAAAAGGGCTTCAATAGAAAACTGCGTATGCCCGACCCTGAGTACCGACTTACTCTAAACATTCAAGGTACTATTATTGTATGGAGGCGTGATGGTACCATAACAACAGTGTAGGAGGCAGGGATGATGCACCTTTGGTTATAAATAAGCCACAGGTTTCAACTGACGGCATTTCTTCTCGATCGGCGACGGGATCAGTCAGCTAGGAAAGGCCGGCGATATCTAGTTTTAAAATATTACCAAAATATTGACGTGTAAAAGTGTCTTTTTCATTTAATTCCATTTGAATATTGTGTAGAGTCCTGCAAAGATCTTTAACCGCTCGAATAATGTTGACAGAAGGGCGCTGTTGGTCAACATTTTGTGAAATGGTCTCGTGAAATGTATTGAAAATGAATGTAGTGAAATGTTTTGTAATTAGTTCCGATTTTGGCCACGCCCCAAAAGATTCTTGTACAGCTATAGTTTTTCTTCACATATTGTTATGGCCGTTCACATTCTTGACAAGTTCAGTAATAAGAGTAGTCATTCTTGTCAATGGGCTGTCATGCAGTGTTTTTGTACTCGCAATTCTAATTATATAATAGGCCATTGTCTGCATAATTGCGTGTCTTAATATGGAAGGTCTTCCAGACAACCATGTTCTTTAATGCTTTTCCTTAATATGTCATAATTTCGTTTCCTTCCAAACCGCGGGCTATTTTCCATCCTTTCTCTTTGCCATCAGCGCCTTTCTGCCTGCTTATAAAAACTGCGACCACAATTCGGTCTGCTGATCCGCCAAGTATTGCAATATTACTTTTGACTGTATATCTCTCTCTCTACGTTCACAACCATATCAAGTTCTCAAATCTGTGTAGGTGTTTCCTATATGGACTATCTCAGACGCCAATCTGCATGGTCTTCACATAATCTGACCAAGACGATGTCTACATTTTAAAAGAGACTGTGCCCTCTGTGTTTGTTTCGGTGTTTCTTCTCAGCATAGTTAGATAGGAAACCCCGAACTTATCTAGTTTAAAAACGATGTATTTTTACAAACCAACTTATAAACATAAATATAATTTTTGATTAATATGTCGAGGACGCATGTTTGCGGAAAATATTAGCAAAAACACTTAAAAGGTTGTCCATCCCCGTTTGAGCTATGTGGTGCTTAATGCTCGCATCTGAGGCTATAATGTGCCATTGTCTGCTCGTTGGCAGATTATGTGGTCGCACTCCTCAATGCTATGTTTATGCCCACTGTTTATCGTATATGGCATCTTTGTCTGCCAGTATATAGGAGCGAATACCATGGAATTTTGTTTGGGAAATGTTATGTCATGGTTACCTGTAAAGAGGTTGGTAGAGGAAAATTCATTATTTGGCATTCATATGAATGAGGAACAAATCGTGAAAAAGGTGAGTGAATGCGAATGGGTATAAGAGTACGTTTGGGAAGACCAAATATACGATAGATGAAAAATTATGAAGCTAGAATATTTGGAAAATCTAAAAGGCCTCATACGCACTTTAAAAAATGATACCCTTCAATATGGGTAAAATTGATTACTTCGCAATCTTTACGTACCTGCTGTCATAGACTATTTAGGTTTGCTTTGTCAGTTGCTAGGCAACGGAAGACGGTCGAAGTTGGAAATATGTTAGATATAGATATTATATTAGTTAGTTTTTTATTAATTATAATGAAACTACTTTGAATAAAAGAGCCATTTTGAATAGGGTTCCTCCTATGACTGAAACGAATATAAAAATGAAAATTAGTTAAGTACTTGATTTTTTCGTAAGCTATAATGTTTTCAGGTTTATTTGATTGACGAGATTAAAAAATAAATCGGTCAAGTGCGAGTCGGACTCGCACACGAAGGGTTCCATACCATGTCGTACAAGATTTAACACTATGCATTTTTGTAATACTTTCGTAAAGGTAAAAACAGAGGCGCTATAAAAAAACACAAAGATTTGTAAAGAAATTGTCTAATTCTAATGAAAAAATGTTGTTGTGTTAAATATAGGTGTAGAAGTTTATTTCAATTATTTTAGTAACATGCATTAACTAAAGTCAAAGTTATTTATTTGCTACTAACATAGTATTAGTAGGTATAAATAGGTATATGTGGTAGGTAAGCAGGTAGATATGTAGGGTAGGTAGGTTAGGTTAGATAGCAGTTAGGGTAGGTAGGTAGGGTAGGTAATTAGGTAGAAATAGGTAATTAGGAAAGGTAGGTGCGCCGTAGATAAGTACTTAGTGCTAACCGTGCGAAGCCGGGCCGGGTAAAGCTAGTTACTTATAAATAAAAGGATTTCTCTTGCTACATCAGACTATATTGTACAAAATAGAATGTAAGTAGTACGCCAAATTTTAATTACAACATTCCATCAATACAGGTATTTATTTATTTATGTTATTTTTACCCTACTGCCCCAGAAGGAGGGTAATGTTTTTCGAGAGTATGTATGTATGTATGTATGTATGTATGTATGTATGTATGTATGTATGTATGTCTATTTCTTTGGCACGCTCTGTAGCCTAAACGGCTTGATGGATTTTAACATATGAGGTGTCGTTAGATTCGTCTTAATTGTAGAAGTGTCATAGGCTATATAATATTTATATATTGCATCTGCAAATACAAAAAAAAGGGAGGGGAAGGTTTTTTTTTAAATAAATTATAACAATATTGGTATCAAATAAAAGCTATTAACGAGGCAATGCCAAATTTAGATATATTAATAAAACTGAAAAGCTTGAAATAAAGAAAATTATAAAAAAAACAAAAAACCCGACTGCAAAAACGCATAACTGAAAAGAGAAAAACAAGCATTATAAATTAATCTATAGAATTTTGGTATCGCAGGCGGGGACAAACAAAACTTACACCATATATCCGGTTATTAGTTTGTCCCCGCCTGCGATACCAAAATTCTATAGATTAATTTATAATGCTTGTTTTTCTCTTTTCAGTTATGCGTTTTTGCAGTCGGGTTTTTTATTTTTTGAATAATTTTCTTTATTGATAGTCATAATTCAAATTCAAATTCAAAAGTCATTTATTCAAACTAGGCTGAGAATCAGCATTTTTCGAACGTCAAAATTACATAAGACAGTCCCCCAAAAACGCCCGTCCTTCACCACTTCCTAGTGCTTTTGCTGGAAAGAAGAAGTGGCGCAACAAACTCCCCAGCAGCGCAGCCGTCTGTTCAGTTACGAAAAAAAACTTGATTCTATACAATAGTATGCAAATATTTTACATTACTCAACACAAAACATTAAATAAAATATATTTGCCATAATGACAGCTAGCACACGCCAATGTACCAACGAAAAACAAATATCGAAATCTAAACTCAAGCGAAAATAAAAACTAAAAACGTAAACAGAACTTAATACCCGAATTATAAAGCCTCCTGGCATAAAGGGAGTCCCCGCTTACATTATATACATACAGCATACAGAAATCTATAATTATTTTTACACATCCCATCGGACTATGAGAGAGAGGGAAGAGAGAGTGCACTCGTGTCTGCGCATACACTTGTGCACTATAATATCTCCCACGCTAGGCTAGTCTAGAAGAGAGTAGGCTAGTCTAGTAGAGTCTCCATTGAGATTGGCCGCCGTGGCTGAATATTTTTACACAAATAAGTTTTCTCAATATGAAATTGTATCCACAACGGTTTAAGGTAACTGAATAGTACCCTGTATGTACCACCATTCATTTCAATGTTACTGAATATTATTGTCTATAACTCAAAAAATACTGGCCGGTTTTAAAATCTTTTGAAGAGAGCTTACTTTGTAGACCTTTTTGGATGATCGAAATTTAAATGATCGAAATAGTATATGCTGCCATGATAGTAGATACTTACTAATTCCATGTCATTACTCCGACTATTAAATAGTTATCTGTGGAATTTATATCGCGTATTATTAGCATGAAATACAAAATATTATTTTTAAGTTGCAGTAAATCGCCCATATTATATAAAATACGTTATTAATCGGCGTTTTTAGTATTTGTTGATTATAAACAGTATATGGTACATGATACACACAAGTTTCAAATTCCTAAATTGTTTAGTTGTTGAGATAGAGCTCGTACAAAAATGGTCTAAAACAGACAACTTCTACTGCCCCCTAATTCATCATTTTTGAAGATAAAAACAAATAAAAACTATATTTATTTTCTACTTGATGAGCTCTAGACAATGATACCCCACATGCCAGGGTCAGATTACTTTTTTTTCAAAATTTAATTTTATTGTATGGCGACCCCCCTTTAATTTTTAATTTCATTATTTGTTGCTCTTGCGGCAATAGAAATGCCCAATCTGTGAAATTTTCAACTGCCTACCTATTACGGTTCATGAGATAGAGCTCGCTGACAGACAGACGGACAGCAGAGGCTTATGAATAGGGTTCCGTTTGTCACCCTTCGGGTACGGAACCCTAAAAAGGTATAATTCCGAAGGCGACCGCAACTGCAAAACGCAGCGGCGAAGCCACCCAATTGCTATGACTGATTTATTTATTTATTTAAACTTTTCGCACACAAAAAAGGTACAAAGGCGGACTTAATGCCTTAGGCATTCTCTACCAGTCAATCAAGGGTGGTGAAGAGATAAGATGGCAGGTGCTCTGTTTGATAGGCACAAACCGAACAAAGAATATTTTTATTAAAAATTTATCATAACTGATTGAGTTTTATGCCACTTTATGAAAACGGCAACATGCCGCAATGTCGGTTCTAAGGATGCGTTTTCATAGAGTTACATAGAAACCAGTAGTGTCGCTGTGGTCTCTCACTGCTGTTGCGGTCGCGTTCGGAATTATACCTTTAAATACCTAAGTAAATAAATATATTTTCTTTCCTTTAGGATTTTTTAAAAAAACTTCGCATGTTTTCTTATAATTTATAGTGACGGCAGATCATAAAAATGTCTAATCAGACGTTGAAATACCAGTTTTATTAATTTTATTATGTCTACAACCTTAGTTTTTGTTCAATAGTCATGAATTTATTTATAATGCAGCTGCATAAATATTGCTATAACTTACATCATTGACATAAATAAAACATTTTTACATTTAAAGCCCGCTCTACACTCGTGTGCGAATCTTGCTGTGAATAAATGCCGCGGTTCGCGCCGTGAACTTCGTGTAAATCTAAATACGTTTTCCTCCACACAGTTACGCAGTTTCGTTCGCGATCTCAAAGAAAATGGACGACACGACGCCATGTCATGTAGCGTACTACAATTATCTTTGTATTATGAAAAGCAAACAAATTAAAAAGAGATGGACAAAGAGAAGATGGTGGATGAAAAAAACCTTATAAAAATCTATGCTTATTAAAAATCACGCAAGACCACTCCCGACTGCGATTCGTGCGCTACTGTGAAAAGCTGCGTGTAGATGCGTTTGCGCATCGAGCGCGAATCGCGCTCGCACGCTGTGAAGCAAGCGCGAACCCTTTCTCGCGGGACAAAAAACCGACACCGACGCGCGGCGACGATCGGGGAACGGCGCGAAGCACGAACGCGAAGGCGCGAAACCATCTACACTTCTGTTTCACGGCTTTCGCGGGCGTTCGCGTTCGCGCCGCGAGTGTAGAGCGGGCTTTAACATTGAAAATGTTTCAAAAATAAAAAAGTGGAGTTCATGAACCACAAGAGGCAAAATTTAGATTTTTTCGATTATACGCCTGTTCCTTTGGGTTTTTCCATTTTTATATACCTGATTTTTTCGATTATACGCCTGTTCCTTTCGGTTTTTCCATTTTTATATACCTATAGATTACTTTGTTATGAGTGTTATGAACTTATGACGCAGTTATACGAAAATGATTTTTTGCCTTAAATGGAGATCGTAAGGCCGTTTGTCCATCGCACAGTGAACGGGGACGTGAACGAGACCGAAATGACGACGCCGAAGTAGCGACAGTACATTGACTATGGCCGTCGATTCTCGTTGACGATGCATTAAACAAACAGTGTTAGTATCGAAAGATGTTAAGGCGAAAGCGTCAGGGTAGCCCGCGAAATTAAAATTTTCTTACGTTTTTTGCAATTTGCAGGTCAGTATCAGGTTGTATGTTGATCTAAATACACTGGTCATCAAAAAAATCGGCCCACCTGCAGTTTTACCGCAAATCACGTATTTTCTTTAGCGAAACAAAACAAAATGATTTAGTGATGATATGTTTACTTTGACTTGTTTATTTACACCAATTTTAGCTCAATTTAAACAAAAAATGTGGTAAAAAGAATTAAATTTTGATTATTAAATTAAAAAGGATAATTTCACACATTTTTGGATTAATTTTAAACACGCTCTAACTTTTCAGTCTTAAGTGTCATGAACACAATTGTTGCAGTTTAATATTGTGTATTCCCCCCTCTTGCTCGAATGACTGCCTGCATTCGCCGTTTTAGTGACCTAATCAAGGTTTTGATGGTCTCTTGAGGGATTCGGTTCCATTCTTCCCTGATGGCGGTTTCCAGGTCTCCTAAGGATGTAGGGGCGGGATTACGGGTTCTAACCTTTTGTTTAAGGGTGTCCCAGATGTGCTCTATAGGGTTAAGATCAGGGCTTCTTGCTGGCCACGACATAACCCGAATGCCGACCTCTTCAAGGTAATCGGTGATAATGCGTGCTACGTGTGGCCGTGCATTATCATGCATAAACTCAAAATTTTCTCCAATATAGCCGGCATATGGCACCACATGGTCTTCCAAGATCTCTGTGATGTAGCGTACCGCAGTTAAAGCACCACTTCTTATAAAAACCAGCTCCGTACGTGCAGTTAAAGATATCCCAGCCCAAAACATTACAGAGCCCCCACCATAACTGACTGTTTCTCTTATGCAACACTGGGCATAACGTTCACCTGGCCGTCGCATGACATTACGGCGTCCATCAGAACCGTATAAAGTCATCCGGCTCTCATCACTAAAAAGAACTGACTCCCATTGGCCTATAGTCCAATTGACGTGATTCTGCGCAAATTGAAGTCTAGCTTGTCGATGAGCTGTGGTCAATTGTGGTCCCGTTGCTGGCTTGTGTGGTCTTAAATTCTGCTCACGTAGTCTCCTCCTTACAGTACTGTCACTTATAGCCACACCCCGATCTTCACGTAAGCGTCGCTGGAGATCAACACCAGAAAGGTGTCGATTTCGTAAAGCTGATACCACAATGAAACGGTCATCCCTTTGAGTTGTCACCCTATGTCTCCCAGATCCAGATCTTCTTCGATACTGTCCAGTCTCCAGAAACCTTTGGTAAACTCGACGAACTGCAGAACGGCTGAGATTTAACCTCCTGGCCACGACACGTTGACTTAAACCTTGTTGAAGCAAAGCCACAACTTGGGCCGCCTCAGCTTCAGTAGTGTCCATTATTTTTAAACAGAATTAATCTGAACTACAGCCTCAGCAATTAAACTTAACGATATGCACATGAAATCCCTAGAAAGGTCTGTTTCTGACTGGAAGAACGGGTCCATTTGTTCCAATGTAAAACCGTCAAATCAGCACTCAACAGTATTTCTGTATAAAAAAACTGTTAAGTACCTTCAAGTGCAATAAAATTTATGACAAACAAGACGTCAATCATCATATCCGCACTCAAAATAAAAAACAAACATGTGAAGCAGCTTATCGGTGAACCAATCGACAAATATTAAACAAAAAGTGGGTGGGTCGATTTTTTTGATGACCAGTGTATGATTCGCGGCCAATTCGCGGAATATTTAGCGCATCGCCCTTTATAAGTTAACTCTTGTAAACAGTACGTAAGATAGATACTCCTATATATAGATAACCGAAGTGCCTAGTTTTTTTTCCAACTATGTTGGGGTCGGCTTTCAGTCGAACAGAATGCAGCTGACCAGTATTTTATATAGAGCGACTTCCTATCTGACCTCCACAATCCACAACCCAGTACTGGGTAACACGATACCCCTTGGTAAGATACTCACATGTCGAAAATGATAATGTCCGCGTAGAAAAAAATTGTATTTCAAAGGAGATCATTCATTTTGGGCTAAATTATGAAAGTGCAGTCAAACAAAAATAAGTTATATTCCGATCGAACATGATTGTTATTCTTTTAATTTTCCACTATAGGTTCAAATCTGTAGGGCCATTCCCTGCGCTGTTATACGAGTTTGAAAAATACTGTTTTCAGTATGTTTTAGTCAAAGGAATAACAGTAATTTAAGTATAATAGTAGCTTTTTATGCTAGTAAACATTTAGCCCAAAAATGTATGGGCGGTGAATGTTCTCCTTTATCTGATCAGCTTATGAAAATAGCCTGAAGAGTTTCGTATGACTTACCCCGCGTCATATTTAAAGCGATTTTCGCGCGAATATACGATCGTTAGAACTTGTTGTTCGGTGAACTTGATCGAGCGTGTTCGCGCGAGGGCGCTTTCCAGTTTTCCTAACAAAAAGTGACCATATGCACGCGAGCTATCGCGTATTCGGGCGACGATCGGTTTTAAATAGGAGGCGGCTTTAAATGTAGGCGAGTTTTTATGACGACGGTTATTGTTCGTCACGCATGTTTTTTTTTTCTTTATGTATGTCCACCGATATCTCCGTCAATCATGGACCGATTTTGAAAATTGTTTGTTTGTTTGAAAGGGTATGCTCCCAAGGTGGTCCCATATAAATTTATTAACTTTGCTTGGATAGTTTTTGAGTTAGCTTGAAGAATACGTACTTTTCCCACATAGTTTATATGAATGATATTATGATGATAATTTCCTGGTGCTGTTATTTGCATAGCAGGTAGTGGTATTCGAATTTGTGTGTATGAATGATATTATGATGATAACTTCCTGTCACTGTTATTTGCATAACAGGTAGTGGTATTCGAATTTGTGTGGGGTAAATAATACCTACCCCCCACAAATTCGAATACCACTTTTTAAAGGCGAAAAAGTATTTATTTTAAACTTTTTAGTCTTTTATTATTTTTTTGTTGGTGGATAAAAACGAAAATTCAAAACCAAAGACACCGACTTCCGAAATTAAAGTTATTTTTCACTTTGTAGTGTTTCTTTTGGAAGTCTGTTGTTTGTATCTAGGTTTAGATCCAAGTCAGCATATGAGTGGCTCATGTAAACGAGCCTTTAAAAGAAGGATGACGCAATTTTTAAGCTATTGCATAGCTTCTATCGCGGGCCTTGAGCGTGGAGACCGAATCCAGAAATTCCGTAACGAAAATAACCTAACATAACACCCCTGTCCCTTTAGTTCAGCAACTCGCCTCTAGGTGGCATTGGTTGTATTATAATTGCATAAGTTGATAAAACCAGCTATGCAATAGCTTTACCGCGGCAGGGTCCGAGTGCCACACGTCTTTTTTTTTGTTGAGTAGGTATACACATTATCCTGAAGAGTTTGTTTGTTTTTTTGTTGGAACGCTATCGAATCTTTGGAAAAAGGTACAAGTCGGATTAAAAAAAGAAAAAAAATATTTGGTGCTCAATTCTTGAAGGTTATACAGAGGGTGGCATACATCGACGCGAAAACTGTTACATGGATTCAGTTCATGATTCTGATCCCCCTTGTGTTGAAATTATTCGTCGGTTATTAAAAAAAAAATGCTTTTTCATACATCTTGACCGCGTAGGTACCTATCGCACTTTTCTATGAAACAGCAGATGTTTTTTTAGATATAGATATAGCGGTTTCAGAATCACCCTATATAATGTATGTATATGCTATTTAACATATATACATATAAAGGGTATTTAATATACCTTTGTCGCTTAGGAGTAGAGCAAAAATAAAAACCGGCCAAGTGCGGTCGGACCACGCACAATGAAGGGTTCCGTAGTTCGGATGAATTTATCCCAAGAACAAACTTAACTTTGTAGTCGAAAAACATATTCTCCCATACGAAACGTATGGGAGAAAATGTTTTTGCAACTGGAAATGTAAATTGGTCGATTATTACTTGTCAACTTGTGTGTGACTACTTAGCTGTGATAGTTTTCCTTTTAATTTCGTTATATAAGGTGACTGGTAATTAGTGACCGATACTTAACCACGTGACTTTACTCATCATTATGAACAACTTTTACCACGGGACCAAACATGAAATCGCGAAAAAAATAGCTGGTGTTCCCTACATTTATGTTCGCAAAATTCGTCAAAATGTAGGGAACTGCTGATTTTTATTCGCGATTTCACGTTTGGTCCCAGGGTAAAATTCATCCAATGTTTATAATAATGAGTAAAGTCACGTGTTTAAGTATCGGTCACTAATTACCAGTCACCCTATACGGAGTGTCAGGCATCGACGCGAAGCCTGTTACCATGGATTCAGTACATGATTCTGAACCCCCTTCGTTGAAATTTTTCGTCGGTTATAAAAAAGAAAAACTGCTGTTTCATAGAAAAGTGCAATACCTACGCGGTCAATATGTATGGAACAGCAGATTTTTAAAAATCCTCTCCCTACTCGTGCGGTCGGGTACGGAATGGTATCTTTAATGAATAAATCCGAAAACTACTGAACCGATTTTAAACATTCTCTTAACAGTAGGAGGCTATATTATCACTGAGTTACTATAATGATGGCTATAATTTATAAAGATATGACGCGGGCGAAGCCGCTGGCAGAAGCTAGTGCAATAAAACCATTACAATATTATTAATCGTATGACAGTTTTGAGAGCCTTGATTTTGAGTAGGTGGAAGTCTGAATACTGGTATAACTAGTATCATATAAGAAAAGAAAAAAAAAACGGCCAAATGCGTGTCGGACTCGCACACGAAGTGTTCCGTACCGTGTCAAGATCGAGCACAAAAAGGCCGAAAAAAAAACACGTTTCTTCTATGGGGACGCTCTTTAGTTATTAACTTTATTTAATTTTTATTATTTTTTGTTTTATCGACAATAAAAACACATAATCTATGAAAATTTCAACAGGCTACCTAAAACGGTTCATGAGATACAGCCCGCTGACGGACGGACGGACAGCGGTGACTTAGTAACAGAGTTCCGCTTGGCACCCTTCGGGAACCCTAAAATCACGGTTCTAATTTAAATAACGATTGTTTCGGGGGGTGACGAGCTTCTTGGATTTAGGTTCTCAGTTGTCTTGCGGACGTTCAGGATAGCAGTTGGAACTTCAAAATTATCTTTTAGTCAATTTTCAATCACCTTTAATACCTTGGTGAGTGGTGGTTTTCTTTTTTAACCGACTTCAAAAAAGGAAGAGGTATTACGTTCGTCTTTTCTTTTTTCTTGTATCTGGCCTTTGTTGACAGGCACTGTCCTCCCATACCAATTAACACTGTAATTTGAAAATATTTATAAAGTATTTTTAAAAGTGTAACCGTATAGGCTCTTGCCGGCTCTTCTCTATAGGAAATGACCAATCGGAACCGTGCACCTAGCTTCTGACGTGGAATAAATGCTTGAATGAATTTGTGTTATTTGTCAAACGAGTAACTGTTAAAAGTCGTCTGAACCAGGACGTATAGGGATAAAATATTGTAGCCAGTCAGTGCCTTATTAATAAAAAAAAAATCAAACTATTTATTTCATTAAGAAAAAAAATACATTTTTCTTAATGAAATAAACGAAGATAAATGACGTTACAAAAAAATAACGATATAAATGACGTTACAATAACGCTCAATCTTTTATATAAAGATTATGTGCAGATCTACATACAGATCAGACAATACAGTATGTTAACTAACAGAGGGCGTTCCCGTTAACCCGCAATAGTATAGCGTCCATACATGCTAGATAAAATATTAAAATCGAAAAAAAAAAACTTTAAATTTTTTTTATCGTAAAATATTCACAAAAAATATTAATTTCATACGTAAAACAAACACTGTACACGCGCACTTGTCGCACTTGTCTTTCCACGTTGAAAGACAAGTGCCCGTGTACAGAGTGTTACAATTAAGCATCAATAAAAAAATAAATAAAAAAACTCTTTTTTTTTTTTTCCATTTTAATATTTTTGCTGGCATGTATGGGCGCTATACTATTGCGGGTTAACGGGAATGCCCTCTGTTAGTTAACATACTGTATACAGATCTACTCCGTGGTTCTACTAGGGTTGCAATTTTTTTTTGTCATCAAATACTAGCTGACCCGTCAGTCGTTGTTCTATCAAAATTTTAATTTCGATTTTTCGGCTATTCCTTTGGGATTTTCCAATTTTTTTTTTCTTGTTCCTCTCCTGTATTGAGGCGAACAAAACAAAAAATATCTAAATCGGTCGAGCCAGTTTCGAGTTTTTGCAAGAGTAATGCACGGCAATTGAGTTTTATATTATAGATATAGTATTTTCGAAACCATTGCCTGTAAAAATATAGATGGCGAAAAAGTTAAATGTTTCTAGGTATGTTTCAAATATATTATTATATATATTTTTAAAGCATCTTTTGTGCTGCTTTGAACTTTTATATACCGTTTATTCAGCTTTTATGAGATTAATACTGGCCCATATCGCCATTTTGTATTTATCACTGAAAATATTTTTTACATACTTAAGTATTACAAAAATGATCCACTGAGCAACACTTGTTGCCATTTTTCAGCAGAAGATTTAATTTTTTTTAAATTGTAAAAAGCACTAAGTATCCAGAAATTATTTTAAACTGATTTATTTCACAATACAAATTGTTAAAGTTAATTTCATTTTCATCGAAAATGTAGTACTTAGTTCAGTAATAGTTGATATTTAAGCTAGCCTCTGGTTTAGCAGGATAATAATATATATTATACAGGCTGAAATTAAATCGGGAATCGAACCCAGAAGCTCATGCTCAGCAGTAGCGCTTGCAACCACTAAACCAACGGGTCTTTCAACCGTTCCAACTTCTAATGAAACTATTCATCGTAGCGTAGAGTACCTATTGCTATAAAACTATATCGATTTTTTTTCTTTTGCCCCCAGCTCCGCGGCGAGTTTCTGAAGGAGACTAAAGTATGCACAATCATATCGCCCCGACCGGGGCCGTCCAGCGCAGACGATGGCGATGACGTTCAGGACACCCTCGTCACCAAACAGGTGTGTTGTCTTTTCAAATTAAACAAACCTTTTTTACAGTCCTTTCAACCGATTCTGAGTTTTAAACCGTAGGCATAAGGATGGCATTAAAAGCAAAAAAGTGGTTACAATCAAGGGTGTCGCCAGCCTATGACCCAGGGGGGATGGGGGCAAGTTGATAATATAATGGAGGATGGGAAAAGTATGATTTGTAGGTCTAGTCAAGAGCACATGAAGCTTTACACTTGCAGTGCGTCTCTTACCTTTACGGCGCACAATGGGGCCAAAATCGATGCTGGTGGACATTTGATTTTTAACTCTGTAGTCCCGATAGGAACTGAGAAAAATAATAGTTTCCATTTTCAATTTATGGACGGACCTTTTGGTTTTTTCCCACAACTAATCAGAACTTTAGAAGTGAAACCTAATAGGTATTATGACTGGACGTACCGCCAACACATAGATACGAATATTACATCATCCGGACTCCGGATTAGATCCCGTTTAGGAGATATGGAACTTTAAAAACCAAATAAAAGTCGTGGACCAGCATTTTGCTGCTTTGTCTGCTGACTTCATGTCGATTCACAATGAGCTAGCAGCTAAAAACGAGTTTGCGAGCAACGACCAGCGAGTGTGCGACGACGACGAGAGTCTCTCAGCGAGTGTTCTGCCCGCCAAGCGAGCGTCGCTGAGCGAGTACTCTCTGTGGTATCTTTTGTCGCTGCGACAAACGAGTAAGTACTCGTCGGCGGCGCAAATCGTTGATAGTGTAGCGGTGTATACCGAACTACGCAGCAAAGGCATGACGTCAGACGTCACACAAATCCTGCATCGCGCAACTAGCGTTTACCGCGCGAACGACGTAGATATGTAAGATTATCCGACATCAACTTTCGGGCAGTTGCCCGCCAGACACAACACCCGTCTGGTTGGAGGATCCTCCCTTTTCTAAACAGGATGAGTGAACTTTACACCCTGTCCTCATACAACCCCTATATAAAATAGCTAGTCGCTTCCTGTTTGTTTGTTACGCTTTCACGCTAAAACGGCTGAACGGATTTGGATGAAATTTGGCACATGGGTAGATCATGACCTCACTCACGCTCACACATACACAAACATGGATACACACCCAATCTCATACATACACCACAAGCAGGTATTGTTTAATTTAAGATTGTTTAAATTTTATTGCATAATATCTGTGTAAAACTACTGGGAGAAGACACTGATTCCTGTAACACAGGTTACAACCTAGCGCAGGAGTCAGGGTTTCCATATAAAATGTAACATACTTTTATGTCAATAAAATATATTTCATTTCATATTTCATATTTCATGACCTGGGTTAAGACATAGGATAGTTTTAATCCCGATATTCCCACGGGATCGAGACTAGCGGGGCGTCGCTAGTTGACGATACTTCTGTCATTTAAACTCGGCAGCGTTCTACGCTGTGATGTTTATTCCCCATACCAGGAAGACAAGCCTTGATATTGACTATTGTATACCTAATGACTAAACACTGTGAAGCTATTCAGTAAATCATAAATCATCTGTCTAACTTAATGTTTATATAATTATTTTACACGTACTTACATTAATAATATGGGGATTACAAATCAGACATGCTATTCATAATAGGAATAACAAGTTTGCAAAAAACATCTTAAAAAAACTTGTCAAGCCTGCATTTATTTAAATGACCAAAGAGATCATTAACGACAAATTTTGACACGCAGTTTATTTATTATATATTTTTAAATATTTCTATAAGTCAATCTATTTTTATCTATAGGTACCTACTAATATTATAAAGAGGTAAAATTTGTTCGTTTGTTTGTGTTAAATATTTGTGAACGCATTGAACGCAACCTCTGTTACGTTACATTTTTGTTGTATTTTTTTTTTAATTTTTGTTACTGAGGCTCTGCTTTGTCACTCTCGTTTATAATATGAAGCTCGTAAGCGTATTTTTTTTTATTACTTTATACTTTTTAGTCAACAAGTCTTCTCTTATTGCACCACCAATATGTCCTTTAGTTTTTTTGTTTGTGTGTGAGTTTTTATGTAGGGGGTAATCAATCTCCTGAACTACCAATTGGATTCGAAAAAAATCTTTTTGCATTGGATAGCCCGACTCCTCTAAAACGGCTTAGAAAAAAACACGCAGTTAGGGAAACGGAATGTCCTAAAATTAAAAATGCTAATACATGCGACATCTACCAACCCGCACTGGGCTCGCGTGGTGGATAACGCTCCCACTTCCTCGCACAAAGAGGAGGCCTGCGTCCCAGCAGTGGGAACATTATCAAACTGGGAATGTTATGGAATTAGGTAGAGTAATTATCGAAGTATAAGATGTTTTTTTTTTTTTATAATTCTGTTACTGCCGTTTTTTAGAACCTTTTTCCTTCAAGTACAATCAGCGAAATTTTTTAAAATCTTGATCATTGAGCTTATTATTTAATTGAAATCGGAACTGAAGTAAAATTAAAAGAATAGGTAACTAACTAATATGTATATGAAATGCTGAGATACAGTGTTCTTCTACAATAATATTTTAAAGAGAAATGATTTGTATTTTTATTTATAATAAATAAACTCAAAAACAACTGAACCGATTTTAATGTTTCTTTCACCAGTAGAATGCTTAATTAGCACTGAGTAACATAGGTTATAATTTACAAAGAATTGAATTTTGAATACTTTTGTGTCAATTTAGATGAAAAGCAGCTGCGTTTATTGAGTTTTTTTGCTGACCGTATCTACCTAACATTAGTAACATATTGAACATCAGCCTACCGCCTGCCTATGACATAATATGCTTCTAGGTACTCTGCAATCTATTAATCATATTCATAATTCCTAACCTTTAACATTGGTAAGAAGTGGTTCATTACTGTCATGTAATTCTGACTACCATTAGTTTATGTGCACTGCGGAAAATTTACCTGTCATGAGCTCATCAGCATGCTTCTGCAATAATATTGCCAAATTAATCAAAACAGGGAAATATTTGACATCTGTTTCCAACTTTCAGAATAAACGCTCTTAAGGCCATATTAAGGATAAAATATCGCGCGAAATTTTTATCGTAATTAGAAAGAAATAAAGAAAATACGTTGGTTTACGGTAAACATGACGCATAGAAAAAACACAAAATATAAAAATAACAAGTCTGTAACACATGGCGTCTTAAGTAGCTACACGCACTGGCGATTTAAAATTCGCGGACGTTGCATTGCAATTGCACTGAATAACTATGAACCACGCGTATAAAGAGAGCAGTGGTGGCCCAGTGGTAACGGCCCCGACTTACGAGTTGTAAGTCGTGGGTTCGAACCCAAGCAGGCGCTTTACTTTGTGTAAATAATTTCATCACCACTGCTCTCAAAACGGTGAAGGAAAACATCGTGAGGAAACCGGCATGTCTTAGAACCAAAAATTCGAAGACATGTGACATCCACCAACACGCACTGGGCCCGCGTGGTGGATTACGGCCCACTCCCTCTCACAGAGAGGAGGCCTGTGTCCCAGCAGTGGGAACATTAATAGGCTGATGATGATGATGATGATGACGCGTATAAAAATAGGCAGCGGCGGCGACAGCGACGTGTTCAAATGAATAGTTTTATATGGAACTGTTTTTGCTCCCCGCGCCGCTGCCCTTTTAAAGGGGTGATAGTCGCATGAGCAAGTACGCGTACTTATGGCTCGACGACCTTACTCGCCCGTGCGTTATACTAAGTACGCGTACTTTAAAACCGCTGAGTAAGTTCGTCGGCGATCCAACAGGTTTGAATTTTTTAAAGTGTGGTGATGAATGCTCTTTGTATGTTATATTAATAGTGAATTTGTCTGCAGGGTATACAAACGGACCTGGCAGCAGACGGCACAGTGGACCCTCGCTCCGTGAACGTCTCTCAGCTGCATCAGTCCCGTTTCGGCCTCATCAGCCAAGCCCTGATGCTTATCCTCATCGCTGGCTTCCTCGCCTCTGAGACCCTCAGCGAGTTCTGGAAGACCAAGTAAGTGACCATCATTAAGGTATGATTCGGAACCCCGTTGCACGCAGCAGTGCTGCCTACCGCTGTTGGCTGCTGATTACGAGCACCAGCTGTTCGTAGTATCTCGCTATTTTATTGCCTATTTACTTGTCAACATTCACGTGTTATCGCTGTGAGGAACGCTGCACTACTGGGGGCCAAGGCTACTAATTTACAAACGTCACAATGGTCTCTCGATGACGATTTGACAGATTTGCCATACAAAATCTGTCAAAAACTCACCATCGAGAGACCGTTGTGACGTTTGTAAATTAGTAGACTTGGCTCCCTGGTTTGACGTGGCGGTAGGGCGACACTGCCTTGCAGCAGTGCAGCCGTGATATTGCTACCCTGCTCGAAATGTAATTTATACTAATATTATAAATAGGTTTTTTTTTTTGTAAGTTTATATGTAGGGGGTAATCTCCAAAACTACCAGTAGGATTTGAAAAATTCTCTCCGATAGCCCAATTTTTGAGGAAAGTTATAGGCTCGCAGATGAAGTCGCGGGCAGAAGCTATTCTCATATAAACCTATAGAAAATGATGGGGACCAGTAGTGACGCGGCAGAACAGAGCGGTACCTACGGCTCGCGTTTCCCCGGGGCACACGCAGATGAAGTCGCGGGCAGAAGCTATTCTCATATAAACCTATAGAAAATGATGGGGACCAGTAGTGACGCGGCAGAACAGAGCGGTACCTACGGCTCGCGTTTCCCCGGGGCACACGCAGATGAAGTCGCGGGCAGAAGCTATTCTCATATAAACCTATAGAAAATGATGGGGACCAGTAGTGACGCGGCAGAACAGAGCGGTACCTACGGCTCGCGTTTCCCCGGGGCACACGCAGATGAAGTCGCGGGCAGAAGCTATTCTCATATAAACCTATAGAAAATGATGGGGACCAGTAGTGACGCGGCAGAACAGAGCGGTACCTACGGCTCGCGTTTCCCCGGGGCACACGCAGATGAAGTCGCGGGCAGAAGCTATTCTCATATAAACCTATAGAAAATGATGGGGACCAGTAGTGACGCGGCAGAACAGAGCGGTACCTACGGCTCGCGTTTCCCCGGGGCACACGCAGATGAAGTCGCGGGCAGAAGCTATTCTCATATAAACCTATAGAAAATGATGGGGACCAGTAGTGACGCGGCAGAACAGAGCGGTACCTACGGCTCGCGTTTCCCCGGGGCACACGCAGATGAAGTCGCGGGCAGAAGCTATTCTCATATAAACCTATAGAAAATGATGGGGACCAGTAGTGACGCGGCAGAACAGAGCGGTACCTACGGCTCGCGTTTCCCCGGGGCACTCGCAGATGAAGTCGCGGGCAGAAGCTATTCTCATATAAACCTATAGAAAATGATGGGGACCAGTAGTGACGCGGCAGAACAGAGCGGTACCTACGGCTCGCGTTTCCCCGGGGCACTCGCAGATGAAGTCGCGGGCAGAAGCTATTCTCATATAAACCTATAGAAAATGATGGGGACCAGTAGTGACGCGGCAGAACAGAGCGGTACCTACGGCTCGCGTTTCCCCGGGGCACACACAGATGAAGTCGCGGGCAGAAGCTGCAGTCATGATTCCGAACCCGACCGCAGGCGCAAGTAGCCCGTATTCCAGTCGGTAGATAGAACATAGAAAAACATGAGGGGCAGTCTTTGGAGACTGCCGATGGAAGTGAGAACTAAGTAACGCGATCTAACGAAAATGTCAGGAATTTATGTGGCTTACTGTCAGTACAAGAACGAAAGCTGTAGCTCCATTAAAACAATTCCAAAAAAAAAAACTAGAGTGCGCTGTCAACAAATTCTACTCTCCCTCCGTCTTACGAATTTTCGATCTGGTCACGTGTCCTGACGCGAGTTTAACATTTTACCCATCCCAAAAAAAAGGGCACAACATCGCTAAAGAAGTTTTCATTTCAAAAACGGTTATCGCTCGAGCGTTGGCGACAGGGTCTGCGGTCGGGCTGCACGTGTCGCCTGTCGCTCGCCCGTAACTGCCAACGAGGTGTCGCTAGCTACGGAAAGTATTTCATAGAAATTCATACAAACCAGTCGAGTCACGGCGACACGTCGCCTGCAGTTGCCTCCTGCGGTCGGGTACGGAAAGGAACCTCTATTCTTCCTCTTGTCGGATCTATGGCAAAACATTTATATAATACTAGCTTCTGCCCGCGACTTCGTCCGCGTGGAATAGTTACTTTAACCCGCGATTTCGTTAAAAAAACCCCCCGATTTTGAAACATTCTTCATTCGTGCTCCGCTCCTATTGGTCTTAGCGTGATGATATATAGCCTATAGCCTTCCTCGATAAATGGGCTATCTAACACTGAAAGAATTCAAATCGGACCAGCAGTTCCTGAGATTTGCGCGTTCAAGCAAACAAGCTTTATATATTAGTATAGATGTTTGGCCAAAAATTCAGAGCTACCTACGCTTACTGCACTCAGTGCCGCAGTCATAAGGTCATCAATTGCACAGGTAACAGAGCATGCAGCGCAAGATCGAAGGTGGGCTATTGTCTGTCGGGAGACTCCGCATACGCACTTGAGATCAGAGTCGTCCATGAACCCCCATCGAGCAAATATAAGCATGTTATTTTACAATGCATTTGCTAGAAAAGGGCGTTTTCCAAGCAGTCAATTTGTGCGGAAAGTGTCACTTTTTTTGACTAGGGCTTTTTACTTTTCAGTTTTTTTTTAATTTTTGAATCCGTCGTCTGCCCGACGCGACGCAAAGAGTTTACATTATTTGAGAAAAGTTTTACAAATTAAATGATGATGATGATGTTGATGACGATGACAATGGCGATGGCGATGACGATGGCGATGGTGATGGCAAAGTCGAAGTCGAAGTCAAAGTCAAAGTCAAAGTCAAAGTCAAAGTCAAAAAGTCAAAGTTATGAATGATGTTTATATCATTTATATCAAATATCAGCCAATATGTTAGATGTTAAACATATGAGACTACTGTAAAGGTCGCTAGTTTTTTTGTTTCCTCGCACAATGCATAGTAAAACGTTGTATGATACACGTGCGTCAGATGATTTCCGACTCGTGTCGACTTATACACTCGCTCGCTTTGCTCGCTCGTGAATAAAAAGCCACTCGTCGGAAATCACCTACTTTCCGCACTTGTAGCATAAATAACTATATTTAACGTCTTTTCCCACAGAGTCCCAGTGGTATCCCGCAACTGGCACGACCTTGTATTCCGCCTGGCGGAGATTGGCGTGGCGCTATGGTTCCCGTGTGTGCTGTGGAACTCGATGGCTCCCGAGCGCCTGTGGTTGCTCAACCCGCGCCGCTTGCTGGCTCGCCAGTTAGACGACGCGCGTCTCGCGGACCTGTTAGCGAACCATCATGACGCCAAGGTACGTACCAAAGACAAAAAGAAAAAACCCACCAGGCCACCACCACGTGGTTAGGTAACCACAGAATACATAATAGAACAAGTACAGAAGATTCAGTCCGAAAAATCATTTAAATAAATAGCGACTCTTTCTCCTCACAATAAAGTGCAATTCAGGTCGCCAAGCGCTAATTACCTACAGTTATATTCACCTAGAAATTGCCTATTCTATCGCCAATTTATGTGAAGTCGCGAATTTCGTCGCAAAAAGCAAAAAACAAAAAGATTCAAGCGATTGTAGGCCTATTTTAGTTTATGGAAAAGTCTCGATAAGTAGGAAAATCGCAGTGTATTTCTATTGACATTTTCCAACGCGATATTATTTCTATTATTTTGAAGATACGATATGATTTCAAGGAATTCACATGTAAATATATTGCTATTGTTTCCAAACAATCAATTATGTATTTCATGGCTGGCTTTGTAATAAAGTAAATTGTTTCCAAGTAAATAGACCGATTCGCGGTTGGTTATTTTATTAGCAAAAATAAAACACAACTTTGCTATACTAAAACAATAATTTGTGGCAAAGTAACCATTGTCCTGGCAAGTACCTACCACTGTTACTTTTTTAATTCATATGTCCTTTCCGTGTTTATCTTGGACATTACTAACATCGGTGAAGGAAAACATCGTGAAGAAAACAGCACCCTAATTGCGGAATACACGATCAATCAGAATCTGAATCATTTTGAAACAGATTGCTAATCCATTGCTTCATAAGTTCGTAAAAAAAATCTGCTCAACAACGTAAATGACGCAATGAATGTTGTTGAACTGTCAAATGAAACAGATTGAAGAACAGAGAAAATGTGTTGCGTAATTAGATAGCTGGTCTTATAGTTCACTAGCTGCGCCCCACGGTTTCACCTGCATAAGTCTCGACTCCGTTCGAGTATCGGGATAAAAAGTATTCTATGCCCTTCTCCATGGTCATGGTCTACTCATGTGTCAAATTTCATCTAAATCCGTTCAGCCGTTTTAGCGTGAAAGCGTAACAAACACACTTACTTTCGCATTTATAATATTAGTTAGACGGATACTCGTATAAGTCTGAAATCGCCAACCCTTCTTGAGCAAGCGTGGTGAACAATGCTCGTGCCTTCTCTGTATGAGGAGAGGCGTTTGCCCAGCAGTGGGACAGTAAGGCTGCCTGTCCACTGGAGCGGAGGGGAGAAAAGAGGAGCGGAAATGTGTCAATATTAACCAATAGAATCTTGACTCCGCCCCTGAGTTTAGATTTGATTGGTTAATAATGTCACATCTCCGCTCCTCTCCTCTCCGCTCCGCTCCAGTGGACAGGCAGCCTTACAGGCTGGTATTAATTACTTTATTTTATTTTAAACCATTGTATTTTTAGTTAGAATTTTATACACTCATTGCACATCATGCTAATAAACTTGCTGTAAATAAAATAAAAAATGAAGATTATTTTTATACCACAGGTAAGTATTAAAATACCAAAGGTACTCATAAAATACAGACGAAGGGACGTTCTAAACCGCAAAAACGCAGATTTAACGATAACAGCGGTAAAAAAGAAAAAAAATATTAGGAGTTAAGGTACCTTTATAAACCAAACTAGTTTGAGTAAACTAATAATAAGGTAAAGATATTTTCGCAAATAAAAAAAAAATAAGGAAGATTTTTAAAACGATATTTATATCATTGCGAGTATCTACAATAAGCGCCACAAAAGTTGAGACTTGACCGCGCCTCATACCGCTAAAGATAAAAAGACCTATAAATCGTCTACTGCGCAAGTCAAACCACGCACGAGCACGGCATGAACTATACAAATAATTGGTTGAGAATAGTTGAAGGTAATCTACAACAGGGGTTGCAGGAAAATCCTAAGGGGTGACCGTGGCTCCTGGCAACGTACAGGCAACTGAAGGAACACGGGTGGGTTTTAGTCAGTAAGAGTCTGACACGTCCTTCCGCTCCGCCCAGAGCGGGAGAAGCTATTTAATGATTTCGCACCAAAAAAAAAAGGTATCTAATCTACAATATGCTTATAAATAGTCGACTGTTAAAAAGTATGTAGGTACGAGTATTTCGCTACAAAAAAAACACCAGAACAAGAAACAGACAGAAATGACAATATACAAACACATTTTATTGCAGTTATGCGCGATAACTTGAGATAAACTACGAACTGTATATCGGTCGGTCATTGACCTCAGCTTGTATATAATGATGTAGAAATTAATGAACAGTAGTGAATTTATAACTCGTTATATTCATAATCAGCCTGTTAATGTTCCCACTGCTGGAACACAGCCTCCTCTGCGAGAGGGAGTGGGCTGTAATCTACCACGCGGGCCCAGTGCGGGTTGGTAGATGTCACATGTCTTTGAATTTTTGGTTCTAAGACATGCCGATTTCCTCACGATGTTTTCCTTCATTGTTTTGAGAGCAGTGTTTATGAAATGATTTACACAAAGTAAAGCGCCTGCTTGGGTTCGGACCCTCGACTTACAACTCGTAAGTCGGGGCCGTTACCATTGGGCCACCACTGCTCCCCAAACTCGTTATATTAAGTGCTTATAAACTTGAGCATTCTAGCGAATGTTACATTACAGAACATTCTAGCGAAAGGACAGCTTCGAGCTTTTTACCGAGCCGAGCCATTCTGTCATTGTTCCGTTTCGTGAAGAATATTTTTTTGACGAGCATTGACTAGAGCGTTCGCTAGAATGATCGAAATGTTCGTAGCAATGTTTGGCTCTATGCTTGGCTCTGTTCGTTGTTCAGTTCGACAAATTTAAAAACGGCGAATGCTCGATGTTCTGTTACAAGTGAAAGCTCAAGTCTATCAGCACTTTTATGAGAAAAGGTCATACACGAAAGTACATATAACTTGAAACGTGAATTATTGTCTGTATAATAGTACTACTTTTATAGTTATAAGCAATAAAATTTATACCGAGGCGTTTTTAAAAAAAAATGTCGCCAAAACGATAAAAACTTGAAAATTATTTTCTGTATTCCTCGTTGGTCTAGTGTTCGCAAGCGCTACTGCTAAGCATGAGGTCCTGGATCGATTCCCAGGTCGGAGTATCGTATTGTGTTTACCTATGTGAAATAGTTAATTGACTCAGGCGTGACCTTGCGGAAATCCATCATAAAATACAATAGACGATGTATATCTAGTAACTTAATCCGCTTAACCGTTCTTAAAGAGTTAGAGAACCCGACCCCCCCGAGCCCCCCCGAGTCGTCCCGGCCGAGGTGGGCCGATAAGCGATCCTATATAAGTGGGGGTGACGGGCGGTTGAAGCCACAGAGTACTTTTACTATATGGGCATGGTTGAAGCTCACTTTGCGTTCGGCTCGCGTTGATAACACTTCGTGTCCGAGTTCGCAACAGGTCAATCGTCGTCCTGAGGATGCCTCGTTGAGAGGCGAAACACGTGTCGATTTCTTACAGGGTTCTCTAACTCTTTAAGAACGGTTAAGCGGATTAAGTTACTAGATATACATCGTCTATTGTATTTTACCTATGTGAAATTTCTCAGTACCAATCAGTCTGATTCGTGCCCGGTTGATGGTAATAGGCTCGGCCCCTATTACATGGGACTTAAACATAACTGGCTAAATGTCGGTGTACTATAGGTACACCTCTGCTCAACCCTTTGGTGATGTTATGTCCAACCTTCCCTGGGTAAGAATCGGCACTAATTGGAGCTCGAAAATCACCACTCTTACCACTTCTTAGTGATGAAGTTGTGAAGCAGTGACATAGCCAACTCCTAGGCTATAAGTCTGTCTGTTCAGTTATAAGCAGATGCTTTGAGCATACCCGAAAGTCTGGCAACCAGTCTTACCAAGGGGTATCGTGTTACCCAGTAACTGGGTTGTGGAGGTCAGATAGGCAGTCGCTCCATGTAAAATGCTAGTTATTCAGCAGCATCCGGTTAGACTGGAAACTGTCGCTCAACATAGCTGGGAAAAGGCTTCGCAGATGCTGAGATATTTTTATTTAAATTTTAAGGAAAATATAAATGCGAAACCTGCATTTAAATTAATTCATAGCGTCTTATGTCCAAGGCGCTAAATATTTTATATTCCTGTTTATTATTATCAATTTTATTATATTTTTATTTAAATTTGTTTTTTTATGTCTTTTGTATTGGAAACTTCGTTACAAAACGAACTCCGTTGTCTTTTATTATTATTAATTATGAATTATTGTGGTATCGGTTAGATGTCTTCAAGCTTTTTATGCTTTCGCTTTTGTGTTAAATATATTATCGAATTTATAAGTAGACGTTCTCACCATTATTTCTATGATTATCTGTAATTCGTCTGTCGTTTCTCTGGTCCCTCATTTTTTTTTATATTTCGGAAGAAAAAGCTTGTATGTATATGCAATATATTAAACGTCCATTCAGTTTTGACAGAGCTAAAATGAAATATATCCAAAATAAAAATAAAAATTGGTCTATCGTCCCTCGTTAGAGAATCGAGTTTTTTTTTAATCTTTTGGAAATGATTGTTTCCGAAAACTTCCCTTTTAAAAGTTTAGTACAGTACGACACAACTTAGATGTAGCATCGGCAAAATTCGTAAAACCGATGACCATCCGAACTGAGTGCGCCTTCAAAATCATCAATCGCTATTACTGCTTTAGGTGAAAATGATCTTTCGAAAACGCAATAACTTGTAAAGTCTTATAGCCAAATACATTCGTAAAATTGAAATGAATGAATGAAAATTCGAAATCTATGCTACATCTAAGTTGTGTCGTACTGTACCCAGTCGACCAAGCTCTGTTCAAAAAAAAAAATTCCCAGATATGAGACCTAGATAAATCGATTTTTCGCCCCCGTAAAACCCCATATTGCTACTTTCATCGAAATCGTTAGAGCCTTTTTCGAGAACGTGATTACAAATATATATATTTATAAATATTTCTCATTTAATAATACAGGATATCTATGACTATAGTGAGCGCGGAACTAGTTGGCCGCTCATCTCATCACTAATCATCTCGCTATTGCAATCTCATGTGCGGCTAGCCGGAACTTTCACTTCGCGACGGCAACACGCGTTGTAAGTACCGGCTAGTTTCGACAAAACGCACATGAGATTGCAATAGCGAGATGATTTGCGATGAGATGAGCGGCCTACTAGTTCCGCGCGAACTATAAGCAGTATATTCTTAAGCCAAGTCCACCAAGTTTTACTGAGCCAAAGCGAGTTACTTCCAAATTACATGTCGTCTGCAGCTACTATTGCTTCATCAATGTTTTGTACGTATCCTGGTACCGGTTTATACATTTTGGGTTAAAAATCACAAGTGTTGGGCTTCAGAACCTTCTGGTTTTATATTCTCAGACAGTAACCCAGTTCTACCGGCTATCTTGGACGGGGAAGGCTCAGTTCGTTCTCAAAGTAGTCTTGTATTGGCGCTGTGTGGTCACGAAGATTATTCTCAGAGTATTCCGACCACCGTTAGCTATAAAGGAGGATGGAGAAGAATTTATTAATGATACGGTCTTGGAATTACAGACCAAATCGCGGGTGAGTTCCAGTGTTTTTTAGGTTTTATAGGTCGTGGTGTCTCAACACTGATTGTTTATTAAAATTGTCTGCACTTCTTGTGAATATTTTTTGAAACTGTAGACTTTAATTTTTTTCTAGGGTCGTCTAGAATTTAGATACTACTGTATAATTATCGATATTGTAATCTCTTATGCCAATTTATTTCATCCAAATAAGAGGTTGATTCCTATTTGCGAGGAGCATAGAACCGGTCGAAGTAGCGGTGTTTAGGGAAGGCCTATGTCCAGCAGGGGACGTCTTTCGGGTCAAATGATGATGATGAAGAGGTTGATTGATTTTTACCGCGTTTCTGGAAATAAGAGAATGAACTCATATTTTTGTAACTTGAATTTACCGATTAGATACGAGTACTTGGTTTTAAAAAACCTTGTCGTCTTTAAACTTAGAGTCACCCGTTTTTTTTAATACTTTCTCAATCTCAATCTGTCTCTTTCTCTCTCAACTCACTCACTCCGCCCCTAAGACGGCCCACTAACCTCTAAATTACCAACATTTTTGACAATTCGACATCGATTGTTGCTGTTTAGATTGCGAGTAGATTTTGAACGTTTTTAAATACTAGAATTGGCCTTCAGTTCCACTAAGATAAATTTAGATATGAACTGGATAAAGATATATTTATTGCATAACTGTTCTTCTTTTGAACGTATTTTTTTTTAGGCTGGACTAACATTCAATTTCCCCTTTACAGCAGAATGTGGAAACCGATTCTTTGGTGGGCAGCGTGGGCTCGGCCAGGGACTGCTGGATCTGCTACGACAGCGCGCGCTCCGAGCCGCTCATCAGACCGTGTCGCTGTACCGGGGACGTGTCTGCCGTACATCACGACTGCCTGAGCCGCTGGCTTGTTGAGGTAACAATACACTAAGTACTGCTTTACTTGGACTTTTATACTCAGTTTCAGTCAGGGTTTATAGGAAACCCTGGGTTCCGAACCTGGGGACAATTACTCCCGCGGGGGTCAATCAGCCATTCTGTGAGGGTAACAAAGAACCTAATAATTAAAACCAAAACTAATCTAATAAAATAATACTACTTGCAGGGTAGAATTTCAAACTTATGGTCTCAACATATATGTTGGCGAAAAGCTGGTGCCGAATATCCTGTTATAGCTAACAGAGCTTCAAAATGCTTATACCCTTTGCCATCATCTATAGATCTGAGAGTGGTTTTTCTTTGGTTACCAACCAAAGAAAAACCACTGTTTGGTGGTAACCAAAGAAAAACTGTCTCAATGTGCGTTAAGCGAAACTAAATCTAACATTAAAAAAAACTTGTGAATGCAAAACAATACCAACCATCACACCAACAATTTTTAATTAATTCATTGTTTATTTAAATAACATATATTAAATACGTTAAAATTGTAAGACTAATGCGCAATCAATAAAGGTATTCGCTTGTATTGGTTGCATTGATAACATTTTAAGATCGGGGTAACATCAGTTTTCCTCATAGTTCCCAGGGGTAAACATTATGAAAAGGTTAGGAACCACTGCTATAAATATAAAGGAATCTTTTTGCTTACCAATGGTAGCATTTTTTATTTCCAATTCGTAAGCTAATTCTACATGTGATAGCTACTTCTATTTAGGAGGGTCTACTATGCAAAGCTATGAGGTCTTTGCTTCATTATTGGTAAAGATACAAGTTTTAATAATAACCAATAACGGTCCGTAAATTAACGGCTATTAACCGTATTCAGTAACTTGACAGCAGTGAGGTAAAAAAGCAGGAGTGTAATTTCATGAACTTTATAATGTAATATTATTATTATGCCTACTTATGTAGTTTTAATTGTATTTAATATCTTATAGTTTAAAACACATTATTTTTGTTTATAAAATAACTTTATTATGTCACGTTCTTGTAAAGTCAATGAACTAGAAATAATTTTACGCCTAAAGTTGAAAAGCATTATTTTGTCGTTACAGACTGGTAAAATATTATTTGCGATATTCCAAGTTATTCCATATCTAGTCGAGAATGAAAGGTTTCGGTTGGGTATCATAATATCGTAGCGACCGCTACGGCAGGTCTACGACATTTGCTACGCAGTTTCGTAGCAATCGATACTATGATCTCCTCTATTGAATGAATCTATACTTCTATACATATTATAAATTAAAGCCACTTTCCGTGTTTTGTCTGTGTATCCGGTTTTTTATTCTAATTTCTAAGCAATGTAACAGATTTTGATGCAATTTTCACTATTATAGAGAACTTATTTCAGAAGGTTTATTTGTATAAAACCTTTTAAAGTAGGGCTGGTACATATAAATATATTGATATATATAAATTATATTTGTAAAAATTTTAATGTACGTAAAAAAAAATAGCAAAATTTAAAAAAACTTTGCTTAGTGTAGCATCTTATGATTATTTTTAATGAACTTTTTGTTTTATTTTCAGAGCGCACAGAGTCCTGATGGTTTGAAGTGCAAAGTTTGCAACACGCCCTACATAGTGCAGGAGACTAACAGGTTCGTGTAATTAATGAATATTCGAAACTCCTTAATTTTCAAAGTTTTTTTTTAAATGTTATATCACAGTGTTTAATATTTTTTGCTTCTTGGGAAGCAAATTGAATGCCTCAAAAATATATATTCGGGCAGTCTTTGGGGACTGCCGATAGAAGTGAAAACTAAGTAACTTTTTAATTCTCGCGTTGATGTCTTTCGTTAAGTAACTTTTTAATTCTCGCGTTGTTGACTTTCGTTAAGTAATTTTTTGATTCTCGCGTTGATGTTTTTCGTTAAGTAACTTTTGATTCTCGCGTTGATGACTTTCGTTAAGTAACGTTTTGATTCTCGCGTTGATGTCTTTCGTTCTAGCGTTAAGTGATGATGACGCGAGTTCCACGATTTTTGTTCATCCAAAAAGTGCTCCTCAACGTGCCTAAAGAAGTTTTCACTTTAACAAAATGCCGTTTGTAAAGTGGAAAAATGACGTCACTCACCTTGATTTATGTCTTAGCTAACCCCCATTTTGTGTCCCAGGGTGGTATGGGAGCGCGGGTTCACGGTGGCGCACTGGGCGCGCACGGCGCTGGCCGTGGCGTGCATGTGCGGCGCGGGCGCGGCCGCCTGGATGTGCGTGCAGCTGGCCGCCTCGCCCGTCGCGCGCGTGCTGGCGGCCGGCGCCGCGCTGCTCGTGTGCTATGTGGCTATCAGGTGAGTCCATAACCATTCTACCTTATTTCCCTAAATACGGTGGTTACGTAGATTTTAAGGTACAGTACGACAACTTAGATGTACCTAGCATAAATTTGAAATTTTTCGTTCATTGACTTTTACAAGTTATTGCGTTTTCGTAAAGATCATTTTCACCTAAAGCAGAGATAAAGATTGATTTTAATTAAAGGCGCACTCTCGGATGATGATCGGTTTTACGAATTTTGCCGATGCTACATCTAAGGGTCGCGCCACACCTGCCGAACGTTCCGCGGCGAAAGGTTCGGTTGAATACGCTCCGAATGTTTTTCAAGTTACCTATGACACATCAGCCGAACGTTACGTCCATAGAAATGCAAGCGTCACATGACGCGACGGAACCTTCCGCGCCGAACGTTCGGCAGGTGTGGCGCAACCCTTAGTTGTGGCGTATTGTACCCATCATCTGTCAAGCCTTTTCCAACTAGGTTGGGGTCAGCTTCCAGTCTTACTATGTTTTATGACTTCGCGCTGAATTCATAAATCACAAAGTTAACCTTATGTAATTTTGTATTGAACGAAAGCTTGAATAATTGAAGACAAATTCCAGTGTTATCGAATAGTCTTCGAACATAAAATCTTTCGAAAAAAAAAACACAAATTATGAAAAAAAAAACAAGTTTCACCTGTACGAAATATGATTACCATGACTAACCTAATTTACAATTAAAACACTAATAGATAATATTTTTTTACAGGTTCCTCGGCATGAACACAGTGAGCGCTTACCAGCGAGCAAAGGTGTCTTCTCTACGCATTTTAACGGAGCCACTGACAGAAATAACCGGTCACACCGACCAAGGACAACTGTCGACCATCAGCAACACAGTCACCGTAGAAATAGCTTCAAAATGCGTCCTCGAACGAGCACTCAAAGGCGAAGTGAACAAATAACTCTAAAAATAACGGTAAAAACTGTTTCAATAACGGTAACAAAACGGTTACTGTTGCAATAACGATAAAATAACGGTTACAATAACGGTGATACGTCAGTACAAACGCAGTGAACAGTGATGTGATACAGTGAATGTTACGAACATGTAATTTATTTTTTCTGGAACTTGTCGTGAACTCTTTAAATACCAGTTACTGTTAAAAACTCGTATATGACTTGAAAACAGTACCGAAAACTGTATGGAACTTTCATGGGGTTTAAAATAGTGATACGCCCCGAATCTAGTGGTGTACTGTAAAAATTTAGTCGATTCAGACTATTCGACTAACTCGCGAGTTTACAGAATAATCGACTACATACTTACTTGTATAAAATCGATTCTAAAATTATATTTTATTTTAATCTTCTTCAATTTCTTGGAGCAAGATCATTATTCCACGCATTAGTATTGCTTTACGATTTATTTGTATTTAAAACTTGACTGGTAAGTCTAAATTCGATGTAAAACTTTTTATGTTATTCTCTTTATGCCAAATTCCTTTTTGTTATTGTTAATTCTAAAATTAGATATGAAAATTAAGACAGTTGTTTGAAAATATGTATGGTACAGTAAGTTCAGGCGTAATTTAATAACAGAAATATACTTCAGCACGACACATACTACTTTACAATAACTATAATAATATGTTACCAAAAATAATATCTACATTTCTGTATGTAGTTACTTTACCGTTTTTTTAAACGTTTTACCTGTTATTTTCACAAAATAATAGTTTTTTTTACAGATCTCAGTGTGTCGTGCTCGCAAAATGTTTTGAAATCCATTACCTCTTATTTTTCAATATAATCTTATACGTACCTACGGTTCGTTTCGTGAAAAATTTAGTGATGTATCGTTAGGTTAGTTATTACTATTGTTGATATAACTTTATTCATGCATTATGCGAGTGTGCGTATTCCATTAAAACTATGATATCTTTAGCCGTTGTTAATGTTTGATTAACTTTTTTTTCTTAAATAATTCGGCTCCAGAATCCGACGCAAATTTTTTATCTGTGTAGTGAAAGTAGCATTTTTCAATAACTTTGTTAAAAAACCCAGGTTTTCAATCACGAAAATCTAAGAAATATTCCAAAGGATTTTACAATTACTTTTTTTTTAATGGTATACCTCCACGAGCATAATATATCACGAACAACTATTCACGAAACGAATTGTATATTTATAAATAAATATCTTTAATAAATTGAACGTAGGAAGTAAATAGAAGAGGCTATGGCGGGGCGTTCGTTCCTATCCGCTGCGTGTTGTGATATTAAAACAGCGGTTTTTGCCTGATTTATACGGAAATCCTTAGAAATACATAAAAATATAAAATAAACATAAATTACCTAATCCTTTTTTGTTTTATTTTGATTGGTTTTTCCTTATTTTTTTTAGTTCGAAATTCGTTTTTCCTGTTTTTAAATTAGAAATATTTTTTTTCGTTTTTTTTTATTTCGGAATTCGATTTATCCTTATTTTATTTTCTGATGTATGAATGAAATACTTTTGATTATCATATTGTATAGTGTCATATATATTATTTAGGGAATTCTGTATGGAACGATTTTCTACTAGAGCACTTTTTTGAAATGTGAGATGAGATGACATTACAGTACGCCCGATGAATCATGTCCGGTCTGAACTTAGCGCAGAAGGCTGCGCAATAAAAATTTTTTGGTAACCAAATGGTGACATGAGGCAAGTGCGAGTGAGAGGACATGCGCGAAAGTTCGTCGTGCTTCTGTTCAGACCGGTCATGAATCATCGGCCTTACTGTACTTTCTTTATGACATTATAACATACACAGATTTTCTTAACAAATGCAGCCCCACTTAAACGTAGTTGTGTATGTTGTCTGTGCCAAAATAGAAATGTATGAGGAGTCGATGAATTAACTACTGCTTAAACATTATAGTCAAGTTATAAGTAAAATAGCTGGTAATTATCAAATGGAAAATGTAGATCATTAGTAGTGCTAGTAAAAGCTGTTAGTTTAAGTGAAATTTCTTAAATGACGATTCTATTGGACGACAATTTTATGAAGAGTGAAATTCCAAGGACGCGTCACGTTTAGGCACATTTCGTTACATGAGAGAGAAGAAAGATATAACTCTCTCTGTCTCTCACAAAATCTCTTTTATTTTTTAGTAGTTTCACTTCTGTCACGTGTACGGTAATGCCTGCGATTTTTTTTAACTTTGTCTTTATCAAAAGTTTGAGTGGATTTTAGGAGGAAAAAATGCAGCCTGAGCAGCTTCAGTGAAGTTCAGTGTGTCAAAATAATTAGAATATATTCTAAATATCTGGATAAAAATATTCTTGTTTATTTATTGGTTGTTAAATATTGGTTAGTTTGGTGTGTGTGACTTTTGTAGTAAAACAATTGGAGATGTTGGTAGGTTGTCGTAAAAGAAATATGTGCTTACCGGAGACGGTACATTATTTCCGACGGTACCTTCGAGTACCAGTCGGGGCCTGAGAGATAAACCTGTTTTTTTAATTGGATTGAACGCTGTGCTTCGCTTGAGCGTGTCATTTGAGCTTGAGAGCAAAATCATATACATGCAGTCATACAGTCCTGTCACAGTAGCTTTACGTTAGACAGCAGCAACCTAAAAGCTACCTTATAATAACGGGGATAAATATCACTGTGATTTTGACAGACTTGTCAGTAGCAACAAGGCAACAGCAACCTTATTTTAAAGAGAATAAAGATCACTGTGATTTTGCAGTGACTGTAGTAGGCATAGGTATTAGAAACAGATGTAAAAGGCATTTTAAAACACTTTTGTGTCGTTTAGTCGTTTACATATAATTGCTGTCTTCTTTATTGCAAAGCGAAATAAAATAAATGTAAATATTTCGACTTAAAATTACAATTGTAAGCTATTGTCGAGGAGTATATATTTTAATAATAAAATTCGCCAAAAAAGTTCAAAATAGAATATTTAAAAAAATTAGAATCGTTTCAAATGCTAGTACCTACATACGATACGGCCTATAAATCATAGCCGGTCCGAACTTTGCGCAGAAAGCTGCGCAATACATTTTTCAAGAACCAAATAGAGAGAGGCGAGTGGGAGTGAGAGAACATGCGCGAAAGTTCGTAGAGCCTATGTCCAGACCGGTCATGGATCATCGGCGGTATTGTAACTTTGTAAATTTTTCAAGGAACAAATTTCTGAATTTTATATGTTGCCAAACTGTTGACATTGTAGTTAAAATATTGTATGTACAGTACGACACAACTTAGATGTAGCATAGATTTGAAAATTTTCATTCATTCATTTCAATTTTACGAATGTATTTGGCTTTATGACTTTATAAGTTATTGCGTTTTCGAAAGATCATTTTCACCTAAAGCAGTAATAGCGATTGGTGATTTTGAAGGCGCACTCAGTTCGGATGGTGATCGGTTTTACGAATTTTGCAGATGCTTCATCTAAGTTGTGTCGTACTGTAGGTAATTATGTTTTCGAAATAAGGTAGGTATCTAAAATTACAAAATGTAAGCATACTAGTTAAATAGAAAAAAAATTGGTCAAATCAGGAAGGCAAAAAATCTTTTTTGGCTTTTGAAAAGTGGCACAGATGTCCGCAGTGTCCGCACCGAGTCATTTTTGTGTAGGTAGATGGGTTACGGACCTGTGTCCCTGCATGGGGAACGTACACAGTAATCTGGTCTATAAATCAGCCTTCTTTAATCTTTTGACATCGGAAGAAACTCGATAAATATTGACCCAAACGCCCAAGCCCTACAATATTTCTTAGGCTGAGATCTTGATACACTCAAGCTGAGTACTGTAGCGTTTTATACGAAAATGGACCTTAACTGTATGAAATAAATGTCCATATTTATTTATGCGACTGTGATCACGCGTTTCATTCGAATATGAACATTAAAAATATCATAAGGAAGGTTCATTTATGTATGAAACGCTACAGTAAGTAGGTACTCAGCTTAGTTTGAGTGAAGTCAAAGTTCACTTAGACATCGCTTGGATTTCCGTCAATTAGTAAATAATATATTTCGCGCCATTCAAATATATTTTTTAATATAAAATATCTATTTTGCTATAATTCTATTCTTAACTAGTGGTAGATTGCTAGTTGTGCGTGATCTAACTTAGATCATTATAAGACTTAGATCATCTAAGTCTTATAACTTGTTCAGTAGATTTAATATAAGAACTAAAAAAACCATTACCCTCCTTTTGGAGCAGTTGGGTAAAAATATATGTAGAATGTAATGTATGAATAAAGGATGACAATACACATATAAAATTATTCTCGTTTAAAACTCAAAACGCATTTTTTTTATAGTTTTTTACATAGGACATCGCTAGTTATCTATCACATAAAGATTGCACTAGGACTATCTTTTTGAAGTGAAAACTTCTTTAACCACAGTGACACAGAATAGTACAGAAGGTGCACGCTGCATTTTAGGTATAAAGCTACAAGTACGCGGCGGGCTCGTCTTGTCGGGCCAATTCAGTGAGCGCAATGTAGTCAGAAGATATCAGAATTACGCGATAAAAAGAGATACAACTTCTAGGTACCTGCAGATAATTAGCGCTTTGCGACCTGAATTGAATTTTATTGTATCGTGGCAAGAGTTGATTTTTATTTAAATGATTTTGCGGAGTGAACCATCTGTATTAATCTGTGACATTGAACGAAACTGAACCGTCACGCTCGGGTCGGTGATGCTGAATCGGGTATACTCGGCTCCAATCGGTCGGTGACGCTGAATCGCTATACTCGGCACTGAATCGCGTATACTCGGCTCCGCTCCGGTCGTAAGTTTTCACTTCTATCGTGTGGTCACTCATAAGAACACACTTTCCTTTTTTATTTACTTTTTATGAATTAATTATAAATTAGAATGCTAGACATATCATTTTCATCGACATAGAGTTGCAGTAAAACATTAAGTTATTTTACGACCAGTTTTGTCTTAAAATTTTACGTATACTATGTTAACTTCTTGTTGTGGACAAAATTTTCGCACTGTTTAAATAATATATTTTTGTAAAGCAGTGATTTCATTAGGCGATACGTAAAGGATTATGAAAACTTATTTCATTATCTGTATTTCGGACGATTTTTCCTAGCAGAGCGGTGGCCGCCATATAGCGTCGACAATTTACCGGCGAATAACGTCACTGAAACGTTGTTTATGAAAATCTGTTGGTGTGTTTAGAGAGCGTCTTTTGACAACGTAAAGTCAAACTCCGCTGCCATAATTTTCATGACAGCTGTCACTGCGGCTGCTATGTGACGGCCACCGCTCTGGTACCTGGTGTAAATGTGGCTTTCAAGTATTTTAAACTGCTTTTAACTAGGTATCCCCAGTAAAATAATGTTAAAATTGTTATAATAATATTAAAATGAACTCTGCGACGCGATTCTTCTAAAATGTTAGTGATTCAAATTAAAGTTTCGGCGAATTTTGTAAATAATAAAGATAAGGTTCCAGTTATTTTATGTAAATCTGGATGGTCGTGACTTAAATAACTCTAAATTAAACAAACATTTGTAAGTAGCACGACTTTGTTTTATTTATTCATCCTATTACCTTGAGAAACTCAAATGGCAGTACATGTTTGTTGCATGCCGCACAAACTGTGGGCACAATTAGCACAGAACTGGTGCCACGGGCCAAGTAGGAGACGGTGGGATGAGCTGGATAGGTTCCGTCAAAGTTGGAAGCAGGACCCGCGGGCTCGCGAAAGATGCAGCGGCCGCGGATGCAGCGGGGCAGTGGCCTTTGCCCGAGAGCGGGATATAGAGCAGGAAACAAAAAAAGTTCAGTTGAAACAGAAACTAAGGCTCCGTGAACATGACGATGATCAGTACGATATTTTAATTTAGGCGCAGAGCAGACGATGGACAATTTCTTTGCGGAAAATTTGGAATCATAGGGAAAATTAACGCCTACAAAATTGCTGGGATTTCCATACGATTGCAAACTGTTCATAGTCTACTCAGCGCCTTACTTACTGTTTAATTTTGGGAACACATGGCAGATTCTTACTGAATTTGTTTTTAATCTTACGAAAAGTATGATCCCAACTTTTTGCCGTAAAATCATCGAACTAACGTTCGCCGTTGCCATGTGGACAGGCCTACGGGCAACTGTTTAGCACTGGCATCCTATCCGTCATAACTTCACGATCCGATGTACACTCATGCTGTGGAAAAAATATTAGCCAGTCAGCAAGTAGCGGGACTGACCCACCGAGTGACTCCAGGCATGGGGTCAATTGGAACAAATTATAATTAGTCTTGAAAAAAGATCATAGATGGCAGCATAGGTAACAATTATGAAATTAACAGTCACTAAAAAGCGATAAACGGAAGATTTTGGCTGGAGTAAGATTAGTAAAAATCAAAACTTCCTTGTTTAATGCTGATTTTGTAACTCATAAATCTCGTATTTTCAACAAAAAAGGATAAAACCTTTTTGTTTAGGGCTCTTTGCAATAGATGTCGTTATACTCAATTTGTCATAACTGAAGTACATTTAGCCAGTCAATAGCCCGACTAGGGAGGTCTCATTTCTTTGTATGGGATTGGGTATCTGTACGTAGTATTATATTATCTGTGCTCCAGGGAAGATGCCGCACAGTGGTCACGTGCTGCCTTGCACTCTTGCACAGTTAGGCTCCGCACAAACGGGCCAACGACCACAGACACCGGTGGGTGGCTGTCGTCTCCTGCTGCGGTGCGGATGCTGTAGCTAGCGGGTGGCCGCCACCCCGGCCACACGTGTGCGACGAATCCACACAAAACCTATGAAAAAGCATTTGAAGGGGCTGGGGTCGGTGGCCCGTTTGCGCAAAGCCTTAGGTTTCGGGGAGAGCGCTTTACAGTCTCCCCAGGGATGTGAGATAAAAATATTTTATATTGACATGACTGTTGGTACCTGCTTCATATTTTGAGAATATCATAAAAAATCTTACCCACAACACGGGTAAAAAAAATTGAGTGATAAAAAAGCAAGATATTAATTTACAGGTTTTTTTTTTGACAGGCGCTTTGTTTTGTGTAAATTATCACCACTGCTCTCAAAACGATGAAGGAAAACATCGTGAGGAAACCGGCATCTCCTAGAACAAAAAATTCGAAGACATACGTGACATCTACCAAGCCGCACTGGGCCCGTATGGTAGACTACAGCCCACTCCCTCTCACTGAGAGGAGACCTATGTCTCAGCAGCGGGAACATTATAGGCTGATTATGCAGCGTGATTAATATGTATATACCCACGTCGAATTACGTATAAGCCCAGGTTCGCACGGGCGTATTTTTACCGCGGCGATTTTTTTTCGAGTATTGGATTTTCGATTCTTTACTTAGCGCCGAGAGTTGAATATCCAACAGTGTGTTTTGTTAACGCGCTGGGATACGCGCTGGATGCGCTCTGTTGGATTCTCAATGCTCGGCTCAATAACGAGAGTTGAAAATGCAGTGTACGAAAAAAAATTTTTTTTCGGACTGTCCGAACCTGGGCTAAGAGCCCTTATAAGGGTTCCTCGTCTGACTACGGAACCCTAATAAAGTTTTGAAACATATTACATACCTAAAGCCTTGAAGGACAAAGTAACTTTCCATCCCGGAAAATTAAAAGTTCACGTGGCCCTACCCGAGAACAGCCATTTGTGAATTAAATACAACAAAACGAGTTATAAATAGGCGCCACACCACCTTACAAAGTTACGACTCACCTCCTACAGCCACGTGAGATGTATTTTCAGTTTTCAGTCACCCTCGCAAATTAAACGACGCAATTAAAGTTAGAGGAGAACTAATTGCTTTTTCTTAAATCGTTACGTGATATGATAAAGACGAAAATATAATGGAAGGCTATTATATACCTACTGTGTTATCTTATGCAATACTGAATCAATCGGCCTAGTCTTTTCTCATCTATGTTGGGATCCGGTCTACACAGGAAAGGGAGAGGAAAGATTTGCAGGAAAGCGAGAGGAATTATGTTACACATCAAAAAATACTTTCCAAGTTTATCTTGGACATTACTGTGACAGCGGTGGAGGAAAAAATCGTGAGGAAACACACGACCATCTGTTTCATTTTGACAGTTCAACAAACTTCATTGCGTTATTTACATTGTTGAGCAGAACATTTTTTCGAACTTTTGAAGCAATGGATCAGCAATCTGTTTCAAAACGATTCAGATTATGATTGATTGTGTATTACGCAATTAGGGTACTGGACTTAACTTAGTCAATATAGGTCTGAAATCGCGAACCCGTCTTGACCAAGCGTGGTGATCAATGGTCGTGCCTTCTCTGTTTGAGAGAAGAGGCGTTTGCCCAGCAGTGGGACAATCATCATCATCAGCAGCCTATTAATGTTCCCACTGCTGGGACACAGGCCTCCTCTCTGTGAGAGGGAGTGGGCCGTAATCTACCACGCGGGCCCAGTGCGGGTTGGTAGACGTCACACGTCTTCGAATTTTTGGTTCTAAGACATGCCGGTTTTCTCACGATGTTTTCCTTCACCGTTTTCAGAGCAGTGGGACAATAATAGGCTGGTATTATTATTAATATTAAAAGTAAGTAAAGCTGCGTATAAGCAAAGCCCTTTGGTTTTACATTGTCCACTCAGAAAGCTGCAACTTCTTATTATCAAACCAGCATATCGATCGCATTCCCCACGGGTGTTAGTAGGTGCATATAACTTTGGTACACGGCCTGGCACGCGATAGCTCCACTGCATCGATTTTACCCATTTTTGGCTACGAGCCAGCCTAGCACTGCTCCCTCAAGGTCACCAGAATAACTGTCTGTTTTTAGTGCCTAGTGCTCGCTTTTAGGTTTCGTCTTGTAGGCTATGTTTAGATGAAATAGGTGGCGGTATTATACAGACCGAATGGAAATACAGACGAATTGGAATGGAAAGAACAAAGTGAAATGAAAAATAAAAATGAAAAAGCTTTTCACAGAAATAATTATTGAAAAAAATTGACTTTTTTTTACATTTATACATAACTAGCTTCTGCCCGCGGCTTCGTCCGCGTGGAATAGTTACTTTGGGCTAACGCTAACTTTAACCCGCGACTTCGTTAAAAAAAAACCCCGATTTTGAAACATTTTTCATTCGTGCTCCGCTCCTATTGGTCTTAGTGTGATGATATATAGCCTATAGCCTTCCTCGATAAATGGGCTATCTAACACTGAATCGGACCAGTAGTTCCTGAGATTAGCGCGTTCAAGCATACAAACAAACAAACTCTTCAGGTTTATATAAAGTATAGATAAGTAGATATAGATTTACACTCTTTCACCTATAGGTAGGTACGCTAAACTAAAATGCATTCCTTAAATATCCTGCAAATAAAACAGAAATACAAGTTTTTCAATAGGTATATTCTCTACAGTGAGGCTTTGACAAAACATATTAAATAGATAAGTATTTTATATTTAAAAGAGGTTTTTGTGATACAACTGTATAATATAAATCTTAAATTATTTTGGTTATTAAAAATAGTTCGAACTTAACAAAAATTGAGAAAATAATTTAGAAGATAGAAGAATTGTACGTATGTACCTATGGGGAAATCGTTATGCTGTTATCAACATAATGCAATCACCATTTAGTAGAGCGTAGTATAAGAGCATTACATGAAAGAGCTCACCCAGAGACGTACTCGTAAGTCCAACATACCTACCTATTTCAGCAAAGCAGCGTTGTTGTGTTTTAGTTTAAAGCTGTTTTCAGACCAGCGCGGTTTGTCGCTCGACGCGACACCGGTTATTGTTATACCGTGAAGTTTTGTATTGTTCGTGTCGCGTCGCGCGACAAATCGCGCTGGTCTGAAAACAGCTTTAAGGAGATTTTTTCAGGACGTATCGGTACTTCTCAACCGGAAACAATGCTAGGTATTATTTATTTGTACATATAGCAATATTGCTTGCTGCACTGACAGTTAACACCAAAGCGATCCAAAATCATAATATTTAACTTAGAAACTTCTTGCAATCATATATATTTATGATATGATGTTTAGCGGTAGAAATATGTATGGCGGAAGATTGCTTACACCTCTGCAATACTTTTTTCATAAAAAGCTCTAAAACCAACCCAAAACGCCATAGTTAATTTCTAGTTCAAGTTTAGAAACTTTTTTAGAACGAAGTATATTAGTATACCTACCTATATTTTTAGTAACCTAATCCGCTTAACTGTTCTTAAAGAGTCATAAAGAATCCTGTAAGAAATCGACACGTGTTTCACCTCTCAACGAGGCATCCAGGATGACGATTGACTTGTTGCGAACCCGGACACAACGTGTTGCCACGACATGCAAGCGCCTTATATAGGATTACTGCTCGGCCCACCTCGGCTAGGATCGTTATCAGTGCGAATCGTCATCCTGAGGATGCCGCGTGGCGAAGTGAAACACATGTCGATTTCTTACAGGGTTCTTTATGACTCTTTAAGAACTGTTAAGCGGATTAGAATACTAAATATACGTCGCCTATTGTATTTTATAATTGATTTCCGCAAAGTCAGCCCTGAGTCAATTATTAATTACCTATTAATTATGATAATACCTAGGCCCAATATACAATGTCGCCCATGCGCATGTGACCGCCCGTAATTTTCTGAATATTCATGAAAAAATATCGAAAATAAACTTCAAAAGGGGGGGTCTATCTGTAACATTTTTCATGTTATTCAATTTTTTATTTTTTAAAGATTTGCTTTCTGTTTTTTGACACATCTCCGAAGTTTATGCGTCGATTTGGATTCTGTTTATTATTTCCAAAAGCTTATGAGTTATTTTAACAGGTTAATTAAAATTTTGACATAAAATTATCGACTACGAAAGAAAAAACGGAATCGAAGTAACTTTTTCGGTAAAAAATTGTGTATTTATTAAAAAAAACTAGTGAAAAATGTTATAAATAGACCCCCCCTTTTGAAGTTTATTTTCGATATTTTTTCATGAATATTCAGAAAATTACGGGCGGTCACATGCGCATGGGCGACATTGTATAGAAATGCAAGCTATATGCGATTCGGCGTCTCGAGTTCTCTCGAAGAATGGCCTACAGCCAAACAGCAACATCTAGATGACTTAATTTTTCATATCAACTTATGTTAAGTTCTTTGCGCCTGCGTAAGCATACAAGTTGGAAATATTGTGACTGGATTCTACAAAGGGTTAATCAATTAAGGTGCGTGGCAACTAATTTTAGTTTACGTAGGAACCTACAGTTCTGTAGTTGAATGGAGCGATTCGTTGTGGTCTATTCTATTTGAATTTCTATGACAAGCCGATGTCGACCATTTTGCGAATGTCTAAAGTGAATTGAAGAAACAAGAGAGCATACTGAAAAAGAACAAGAAAACTGTGGGCACAGATAAATAGCAAAAAAAAGGGTTATTTCGTTTTCGAAAACTTAATTTTGTAAATTGAATTATTTGTAGGTACTCGTATAACCTTCGTTTTCGAAAACTTAATTTTGTAAATTGAATTATTTGTAGGTACTCGTATAACAGCTTAATCTTAAGTTTAAGGGCTCTTAAGTTCATGGAAAGAATAGGCTTACTGCCTCCTGAAATATACGACACAAGAATGAACTTTGGGTAACCCTAATATTGGTACATAAGAATGACTTACTTGACTTTTTCATGAATGAAAGTTTGAAACAAAATTTTTTATTCAAAAAAAAATTTAGTAACTTATAATAAGTTATATTACGGACGGTTTAAAGAAAATATAACAAGAAATATGTAGAAAAACCATATAAATACTGAATTCAAAATTCCTTAACAGGTGTGTGGTGCAGGTATTTGCATAGCATTTGAGTTGCATTTGCTTTGCATTGACTGGGCACTGCTGGCTCTATGGATTTGGGTAACTATGCATATAAAGTTAAGTACTTTAGTCACGTAGGACAGGGCTTTACCATTAGTGCCTGCCTAACTTGAAAACGGTGACTTTAAGAGGAGCTTAAGACTATGGGAGGAGAGGCGCCCAAGTCAAAGCGGTACGTTAATTTCTTATAAAAATTAAGGGGTAGTAAATTGAAGAGAAGCGGAGCAGTAACTAGCAAGATGTCAGTATTTCAAAACATAAATTCAACAATAAGAGCATATTTAATAGTAATAGTAGGGCAACCGAAACAACGCTCCTACTGCAAGACTGAAGTGCCACCACCTCTCAGGCGCGGTCGCAACTCAAGATTTGGGGGGGGGGGGGGGGGTCACCATGGGTGCCGAGGAATATGGAAATATTTAATTGATACCCTAAAAACTTTTTGACCTTCTAATGATGCTCACTTTATAAATAACTGAACCTCTTTTTAACTTTCTGATGTTATCGCACAGTTGGTCGCAGTAACCATGCTAGAGTACCCCGACTAAAAGGATTAAAACCGCACGCGAGCCGAGCGAGCGAAACGAGCGGTACCGCGGTAGCGCGCCACACTACCGCATTTTTACATCCAAATTGGTCGCAAATAGTTGGCTATTTCTTATTTTAAGGACCCCAAAATATGAATTATTTTGGGTTAGATTAAATTGTAAATACATGTCATATTTTTAGGGAGGTACATCTTCAGCTTGACATTACTTATGCTGTTCAGAGACGCAGCTATATTTTTAACAGGGGGTTAAAAAGAAATTTATGAAGCTGCTAAATTGGTCGCCAGCTTTTTGATAAATAATAAGTATTAGGACAGTAGATTATGTAGAGTGAGAAGAGCGAGCGAAGCTAACTCGATAACTTTAATACCCCGTCTCGGATAGGTTAGAATTTGATTTACATTTTCCAACAGAAATAAGAGTTACATTTTCGACATATGCAGGAAAGGCGAAACAATTATGAAAATATAGAATAGGAAAACGAGCGAAGCGAGCCTCAAAATTTTTGGTATTCTCATATATTTTCAGCTTTGGTAAAAATTGAATTGCTTCCGTTGATAGATTTCCATGAAAAACAAAGTGATGTTATTAGTATCCAGCACACTCTTTTTCCTCGCTGCAATCGGTGCAAGCGGTGCAAGCCGTGGACAGCTGGTCTACACTCGACAGTTTGTTCCAAAAAGCTTCAAAGTTTTCGTTTCATTCTCGCTGGAATACAATTTTCATTTATAACTTCGACCAGCTGAAGTTTGTTCGTATTCTCGAGGTGGCTTCAATAATGCAGGGGCTGTTGCACTCGGTACAGTAGTATAGTCAGCCTCAAAGATATACCTATACATTAACGCATTCTGTATATAAAACTAAGTAACTGGCCAATGCATTCCACAACTTTCCTTGACAAATCATTTACTGTCCAGGCTGCTCGTTTATGGAATGCATTACCAGTTCCAATAAAGCGCGCGCAATCGTTGCCTGTGTTTAAAAGACTCGTGAAAGAACATTACTTGTCGTTATGATTTTGTTCTCGTCGTTAGCTGTAATAATAATCGTCATTTATTTTCGTTGCTTATAATAATAGTTAGTATGTATGTATCTGTGTATCTATTTTATAGCATTTATCTGTGTATCTATTATATTATATTGTACTTATATAGTTTTTATGTGCACCTAAGACAGCCCCATTTTATATCCAGAAACTCACTGTCCATTCCAAGGTTGCCTGGAAGAGATCGCAGTAAGCGATAAGGCCGCCCATTGTATATTTTGTAGTGTATTACTTTTCTTTTTGTAATGTGTTATCTGGTGTACAATAAAGTATATATAAATAAATAAATAAATAACTGGCGTAAAAATAATTGCTAGGAAACTACTTTTATTTTTGGTGTGAAAATTTGTTGTTTACGGTAGTTCCCAACGTAACGCACGAAAAACATTGTTATTATGGGTGCAGTTATACTTTCTTTCGTAAAATGTGACAGTATAGAGGAATGAGGAACAGGGTGTAAAGTTCGCTCATCCACCATTGAAAAGGGAGGATCCTCGGACCAGACGGGTGTCGTGTTTGGCTGGCAACTGCCCGATGGTTGATGTCAGATAGTCTTATATAAGACTATAATAATATGTATGCGGTAAACTCTAATTGTGCGATGCAGAATTTTTGTGACGTCATGTCTTTGATGCGTAGTTCGTATGTGGCGGTGTAACCGCTACAGCAGTGTTCATTACTTATTAAAATAATTATTTGTCTGCTATGAATATTATTTTTTAAATATTTAAAAACGTATTGCGTTCTATAAATATTTTGCCGAAGTATGTATGTTTTGAGGTAAATAAACCACAAGGAACATCTAATTGATTCCTCAAACCTGTCAATTTTATTTATGCTATTTATGTCGATGTATTATGTTACCGTAAGATTGTGAGAACGGTTAGTTTATAAAATCATTCAGTACCTATTATTTCCGTTAGACTAAAATTTGTGATTAGGTTAGGTTAGAATTGTGACCAACCTACTTCCAAATTGTTCGAGTCAGGCTATTTACATTTAATTTTAGTATTAGCGCAAGGTGAGTTACGTCGCAAGCAAGGTTGCAACCTGCGATCAATTTTAAATTGAAACCAATTGAAAAAGATTGCCAGTCCATTGCGTCATAAGTTCGACAAAAATAATCTGCTCAATTTTTTTTTGTCGAACTTATGAAGCAATGGACTGGCAATCTTTTTCAATTAGTTTCAATTTAAAATTGAAAATGCATTACGTAATTAGGGTGCTGTTCACAATTTGTCGGTTTCCCATGGATAGATTATAAATATAAACTATCAAAAAATAATGCGTTAAATTGTAAATGGTTTTTGGCAGTTCACAAAATTTTCGACAGTTTACGATAGAACGTAAATAATGCCGATAGATTATAAAATAACGAAGTTCATAAATTATACGGTGACGTGATCTTTTCTAGGCTGACTGTACAACATAGTCGTACGTAGGTAAGTAAGGGTAGCATAGTACTGCCTTATGTATTGTGTGAATGATTTAGTAGTACAATATACATATTGCCGGTACGGTGGGCCACGGCCACGTCGTAGGTTCTGTGTTCATGTTTAAATATTTGAAAGAGATTGTTCTGAATAACTTCTAGTCTTCTACCGCTTCTTAAAGTATGCTAAACTTGAAATAATAATAAATACAATTGTGGAGACTACCATACAACAAAAAATTAAAATACTGGCACTACTAATGCTTAAGAGTATTTTGGAACTGTCAAATAACTCCTAGCTTCGAAATAAAAAAATGAGTTTTTCAAACATATTAAATGTACGAAGTGTATAGAGTGCCGCGAGTTTCTTGTGGCACTCTAGTGTCACTGCCTCGGCCCGGCTAGGGTGCCGTGAGCGTTGCATTGTCACTGTCACTTGTTATTTAGGTTAGGTTAGGTTAGAACTGTGACCACACAACGCACGAGCCGAGCGAGCGTAGCGAGCGGTGCCGCGGTAGCGGCCGGCGAAGTGCCAGGGTCCGTTTAGGCACAAGAGAATGTAATGTTTTGGGAATGTGGTGTTTTACAGCGATCTAACCTCGACAATCAAACTAAATACCAAGTGACGTGACTTAGTGACAGTGACAATGACAATCCAAAGCTTGCGGCACTTTAGCCGGGCCGAGGCGGTGTTACTAGGGTGCCTGTAGTGGCACTTTATCCAATAGGGATAGAGTGCCAATGGTGGCACTCTATACACTGCCTTAAATGTAATGTATGCCGGATCCACCCTAAGCCTATAAATTCCGTTTATCCAACTAGGCCGTGGGTGAATTCTCGGGCATACATTTCAGAATATCCACCTTAGGGTGGATTTTTGGGGTGGATAAACTGAATAGTCCGAGCCGACTATGGATTTTGCCGAGCTATAATGACTAAACTATTGAATATATTCAATCGAATTTTTGTATACAGAATGGGAACGTCATTATGCACACGACGTTTAATTTTTTGTTGTATTGTCGTCTCCACCTTGTATAGTTAGTTAAGTTCTTTGGCCACAGAATTAGCATTGCCATTGAACGTGGCTAATGCTGCCAGTCTTCTGGGCACGTTTCCGGATGGCAGCGATGCGGACGAGTATTTCGAGTTTCGATGCCCAAGTGACCTTTTCTTTTTGTGATTATCTGTTAGACCCGTCGTCCAATTTTGATTTTTCGGCTGTTACTTTGGGTTTTTCCAAAAAAAAAAACTAAACCACCCCTGTAGGTATTGAGGTACGTACACAAAACAAAAAGAAAATATCCAAAACGGTAGAGCCATTTTCCAGTTTTTGCGAGACTAATGCACGGCAATTGATTTTTATATGTTATACATAGATGTAGAAGATTTAATTTAGTACTACCTACCAAGTGTAATTAGTTAATTGTGGTTAATAATGTAACTCACTAAGTAAACTTTTTCAGTATATTTCAAGAAGCGTGATGAAAAATTATACGGCCTAGCACTGACTACTAAGCACCCTAATTACGTAACGCAAACTCAATTTTCAATTGAAACCAAATGAAAAAGATTGCCAGTCCATTGCTTCATAAGTTCGACAAAAAACATTGAGCAGATTCTTTTTGTCGAACTTATGAAGCAATGGACTGGCAATCTTTTTCAATTGGTTTCAATTTAAAATTGATCGTGCATTGCGTAATTGGGGGGCTGTTCTAAGTACTGTGTAATTTTTCATCACGCTTGAGGAACAAGAGTTTGGGGTTTTAACAGGGGCGCACGGATCTGAAAAGTACCTATGGAACAAAAGTAGAGAGGCCTAAGGCTGCCTGTCCACTGGAGCGGAGAGGAGAGGAGAGGAGCGGAGATGTGTCAATATTAACCAATAGAATCGCACCTCTGGAGCGGAGTTTAGATTCTATTGGTTAATATTAGCACATCTCCTCTCCTCTCCGCTCCAGTGGACAGGCAGCCTAAAGGTCCCCAGCAGTGGGTGTTCCGGGCTGAAATTATGATGAAGCGAGTGAACCATTAGAACCTTACGTTTTTTACTCAAATCGTTGGGCAATTGTGAACGGGCGTCATAGTAGGGACAGGTCATCTTTTAGCTGTCATGCCTTATTTTCATCATCAGCCTATTAATGTTCCCACTGCTGGGACACAGGCCTCCTCTCTGTGAGTGGGAGTGGGCCGTAATTATCCACCACGCGGGCCCAGTGCGGGTTGGTAGATGTCACATGTCTTCGAATTTTTAGGTTCTAGGACATGCCGGTTTCCTCACGATGTTTTCCTTCGCCGTTTTGAGAGCAGTGGTGATGAAATTAATTACACAAAGTAAAGTGCCTGCTTGGGTTCAAACCCACGACCTACAACTCGTAAGTCGGGGCCGTTACCACTGGGCCACCACTGCCTAGCCGTATTTTAATTTATTCTATTTTTTTAATTGTTTTATCTTTTATTACGGACGCTTTTAACATGGCGTCTTTCTACATTGTTCTCACATGTATAATTTCAACATGAATCATATAACCAATATTTTGTAACAATATTTGATTTACACGTTCGACTCCACCCATTTTCGTCGAGCTCATACGCCATGCCGCCATACATATTGCAAGTGGACCCTCCGGGAGGGTTCTCGGCATTACGTTTGCGCTAAAGTTAACCATCGCGGATAGACAACGGCATTAGGTTTAAAACCGTGTTATAAAACACTGTAAAACGTTTAATACTACACTGTAAACGTTTTGTATTTATTTGTATTAAATTATTAGTGAATATTTGTAACCGAGAACAAAAAGTAAAAAAAAAATCTAAGTCTTTGATTTGAAAACCAACGCATATGCTAATAAATCTTGTTAAGGTGGTACCCCGACCAAGCAACCTTGAGCATTCGTTCCCTCTTTGCCGCACCCCACCTCTACAATACTTCGTAAAACATTACTAGCGCCATCAGGCGAACAACTTACGAATACAAGTAAAAATCACTGACCTTAGAATTCACAGACATCACACACATTCATAAAAAGTACTCTGTGCACACATTCGAAAAATATTTTTTTGGAACGAAGTTATAATGCGCTGTTTGTGGTAGCTAGTAAAAATCGTCACGCAAAAAAGCGTTGATACTTATGCTCCATGCGACTTTCTTCTTTCGAATTCACATTGTGAACTTCGTCAAAATGTAAATCCAAGATGGCGGCTCCGAAATTTTTCTCATTTTTCGTCTTGGGTGTCGTTTTATTAGTTTTCAGGGGTTCTAAAGCCGATAGTGAGGTCAAAATGGAAATCCAAGATGGCGGCTCCGAAAAATTTCTCATTTTTCGTCACGGGTGTCGTTTTCGTACTTTTCGATGGTTCTAAAGCCGATAGTGAGGTCAAAATGGAAATCCAAGATGGCGGCTCCGAAAAATTTCTCATTTTTCGTCACGGGTGTCGTTTTCGTACTTTTCGATGGTTCTAAAGCCGATAGTGAGGTCAAAATGGAAATCCAAGATGGCGCCAGCGAAAATTTTCTAATTTTTCGTCATGGTTGTCGTTTTCGTAGTATTTGAGGGTTGTAAAGCCGATAGTGAGGTCAAAATTTAAATTCAAGATGGCGGCAGCGAACATTTTCTTATTTTTCGTCATGGGTGTCGTTTTCGTAATATCTGAGGGTTCTAAAGCCGATAGTGATATCAAAATGTAAATCGGGATTGTTTCTCCTAAACACAGGTTATTCTGTAACCTATCTAGGAGAACAGTACGGCACCCACTAACTAGATTTAAGGAACTTTATGCTTGTGCTGTATATATTACCATGCCATGTAATCTAGTCCTAGACAAACAATAAAACTTTATTATTATTATTATATTATTTTACGTCTTTGACATTTCTCGGGACCCTAGGGTCCCGGACCTTTGGAAGGCGTAAGAGGGGCCGAAGCCAACTCACAGAGGCCCGTTAGACGTGTTTAATGAAATGAGGCACTAACCGACGATTATCCCTGTTCGCACTATGCTAGTGCACCCAAGGACAACCCCCGGTTAGTGCAGGACTATTGCTGGATATGAAAACAAAGATATTGGTTTATGGGTTTGGATGGCTAAGTGAACTGGTTATTTAGAACTATGGAAAGACTATGGCCCCTGCCTGACCAATATTTTATATAACAAACACAGGTAAAATGGCAAGGGGTGACTTGCACACTCAATAATGGGCCCCCGAAAACGGTCGCTAGCACAAAGTGTCATAACGACAAGGGGGCAACATGTCCTGAGGTGCTTATGAGGACAATCCCGGAAGTACGGTCAAGATCCCTACCAGCATCTTACTGGAATACTTCCTTCCTCCGAGCACGTTTGCTCTTGCGAATCTCCACTCAAGCCGGCCAATAAAGGCAAGAATGAGGTGGGAGCTCTGTTCCTCGTCAGTGTTCACTCCAGCCGGCCAATAAAGGCAAGCCAGAGGTGAGGAACAGGACTTCTCCCGGGAGATAGGGTCCGTTGGGTCGCTACTGCCCAACAGCTCGCCACATGCTGCCCTGCGGGTTTTTGTATCTCTCTTGGTCTGGCTCGTTATCCTAGACCTGTTCCGGCAAAGTAAACTCTACCGGCACAAACCCAGAGTTCGGAGCACGCAAGCCCCACCACGACGTCAACGTAGAGATACGGCGGTGGGGTCAACGTAGAGATACGGCGGTGGGGTTATTATTATTATTAAATCCAAGATGGCGGCTGTGAATATTTTAAACTCGCGTCAGAAATTTTACCTATATTGATGGGTGATGGATGGATAAATTGTTTATTTTTGTTAGACTATATTTTGAAAATAAATAAATATACTACTAATGAATATTGTATTTAACCACATAAACTATAGTACTTTTATACTGATAAATAAAGCAATTCATGCAAAATTATTCCCTAACCATTCCAAAATATTCAAAGATGCACAACGTTAATGTTCAAGTTTTCACTTCTGTCGGCACTCCCGGAGTGCAACCCGTTGTTTTTTTAAATTTTAAGTACAAGTATATATACGGTATATAAAACTGTACCTATTGGTATAAAATAAATTAAATTAGGTGTCGGCAACAACTTTTTGAAAAAGGAAATAGGGGATGAAAGTTTGCTTTAGAATCTGTAATTTTTGAAATGTTAAACTCGCGTCAGGACGTGACCGTAAGATCCGTTGCCTAGCAACCGACAAAATATCAAAATAAATAGTCTTTGACATTACGTAAAGATTGCGAGGTAAGAAATTTTACCCATATTGATGGGTGGATAAATTGTTTATTTTTGTTAGACTATATTTTGAAAATAAATAAATATACTACTACTACTAATGAATACCTATTGTATTTAACTACATAAATGATGTACTTTTATACTGATAAATAAAAGTTGGTATCGTTTTCGTAGTTTTAGTTAGATGGTTCTAAAGCTGATAGTGAGGTCAAAATGGAAATCCAAGATAACGGCTGCAATTTTTTTTTCATTTTTCGTCGTGGTTGTCGTTTTCGTAGTATTTGAGGGTTCTAAAGCCGATAGTGAGATCAAAATGTAAATCCAAGATAGCGGCTGTGAAAATTTTCTAATTTTTCGTCATGGGCGACGTTTTCGTAGTATTTGAGGGTTCTATAGCCGATAGTGAGGTCAAAATGTAAATCCAAGATGGCGGCTATGAACATTTTCTAATTTTTCGTCATGGGTGTCGTTTTCGTAGTATTTGAGGGTTCTAAAGCCGATAGTAAGGTCAAAATGTAAATCCAAGATGGCGGCTATGAACATTTTCTAATTTTTCGTCATGGGTGTCGTTTTCGTAGTATTTGAGGGTTCTAAAGCCGATAGTAAGGTCAAAATGTAAATCCAAGATGGCGGCTGTGAAAATTTTCTCTTATTTCGTCATGGGTGTCGTTTTCGTAGGTTTCGATGGTTCTAACATTTTGACCTCATTATCAACTTTAGATCCGCTGAAAACTAATAAAACGACACCAATGACGAAAAATGCAGCCGCCATCTTGGATTTTGGTTTTGACCAAATTCATTCAACTTTCTTGTACTTTCGCATTTTGTGTTTACCTACACAATAGTATAGTACGACACAACTTAGATGTAGCATAGATTTGAAAATTTTTGTTCATTCATTTCAATTTTACGAATGTATTTGGATATAAGACTTTACAAGTTATTGCGTTTTCGAAAGATCATTTTCACCTAAAGCAGTAATAAAGATTGGTGATTTGGAAGGCGCACTCAGTTCGGATGGTGATCGGTTTTACGAATTTTGCCGATGCTACATCTAAGTTGTGTCGTACTGTAGCGTCTTTTCGCAAAACTCAATAGTATAAATACAAACTTATATTATTATTTACTGAATCGACTGATAATGTGACGATGTGTGTGTGTGTGCTCGATCACGTGACCGACGCGGTGACAAGCGATACGTGTTTCCCCCTCGAGACCTTGCGGCGCACTGAATCCCGGTATGGGGCGCATGAATTACAGTAGTGAATACGCCCAGATTTTGGAATAAAATCTTTATAAAATCAAAATTTGGTCTTTTGAAAAAAAAAAAACGTTGCAAATGTTCGTTATTAAATTGTCTATCCATTAGTGTCAGTAGCAAAGTTAAATAATGTTTACTTTACGAGTAGATTCATATTATAAATCATTATTTCAAATTTTTAAGGTTTCGTTGGAAGGAGATTAAAAAACGATCCGTTTGGACTCAATATTATGTAGAAATTTAATGTATTTTTATTAGTTGATATTTCTTTTTAAATAAGAAGTAGTTCGCTCCTAAAAACTGTACAAAAAACGGCTAGCGCGGTGTTTTGGTCAGGGAGCCGCCTTAAAATATACATCAGATTTTATTTTCACGGTTTATAATGGTGTATTCGCTAAGAAAAACTTATATTTAAAATGAGCCCTCCGCGAGGGCTCCCGGTGTCCCATATGCGACTAGGTGAACCCTCCAGGAGGGCTCCCGGCACTGAATGTGTAAGAGTGTCCGTGGAGTTTCTTGCCCGTTTTTCTCCATAGGAACCTACTACGCTTTGGAATGGGCAACTAGCTTCATATATTCTGATTGACCAACCCCTTAACAATTCAAAAGTGCCTGTAATTGGTATGTTATAGAGTTTTGAGTTTTTTGTGTTAAAAAATGTCTCACACTGCGTATAATACGTACTAGAATTAGAGCAACGATGAGCGTTTTTAATGGAATTAGTGCGCCTGAGTCACATAGAGTACTTACCTTGTATCTACGCATGCGATGGAGTCAAAGTGCAACCATCGTCCTTGTGGCCCATCGCATTGTCAGACGACCCACGCTTCTGCGCTTATTCGGTCACGTATAGAACAAAGTGTTTGGCGCTTCTCGTACCAAAGGTACCTGTTCCACGGCGGTGCGAGCGACTAGCTATCAACGACTGTATCGCTCGAAAAACGTACAAAAGATTGTAGGTCCGTGTAAGTGAAAGAGATACACATATATTAATAGTGGATCGCTGACTGTTCACAATACAGCGAGTACTCGTGTGTCGCAGTCACAAGAGCTAAAAAATACAATAGACGATGTATATTTAGTAAGTTAATCCGCTTAACTGTTCTTAAAGAATCTTAGAGAACCCTGTAAGAAATAGACACGTGTTTCGCCTCTCAACGAGGCATCCTCAGGATGACGATTGACTTGGTGCGAACTCGGACACGAAGTGTTGCCACGACACGAGCCGAATGCAAAGTCACGCCTGAGTCAATTAACTGTGACAAGAGCTATCTAAGAAGGTATTTGCTCAGCGACGCTCGCTTATCGGGCAGAACAGAACACTCGCTGAGCGACTCACGTTTGGCTCATACCTCATACGCATACCGGTGACTATCGCTTGTCGCCGCCGCGCACTCGCTGCTCGCCTCATTTTTAATTGCTAGTTCTACTGGATTCTCGCTAAGAACAGTCTCCAAAGATCTTTTCCCTGTAGCTACAACTGATAAGGTAAAGGTATCCCAACTCAAATATTTTGTGAATACCAAAAGGATGAGCGATCTTGCCGACAAACTATCACGCTCTCTGGCAGGTTTATAAAATGTGTAAAGGTGTTCTTCACTTGATATTTTTATTAGGCGACTAACATGTCTTACCTAGGTCCTGTACGTTACTAAAACAAACACATTACGCCTTATTACACTAGTGACAGACTATCAGGTTATGAAACTAAACAGAAACAGCCCTCGGAAACAGGGCAGCCTCATAAATATGTAAGGAAAGTATTCCTCAAGAGAAAAACAACATCAAAAAAAGAAAACGATCGGGCAGAAGGTCCATTAAAATCAATGAATTTAGTGCCTGTGCTGATGTGGCTGCTGCTGGTGCAGAAAACTTCAAACGGCGCAAATATAGCAACCTTATTGGCAACGATATGTTGGAGCGGTTTGGGGTTGGTTTTTTAGATTTTGGTTGTGATTGCAGGGAAGCGAAAGGAAATGTGTTAGCCCGGGTTCGCACAGACGTGTTTTTATCGCGGCGATTTTTTTGATATGACGCTAAGCAGAGCGACGAAAATCTCAAAGGTACCGAAAAAAAAATCGCCGCGATTTTATTAGATCCGTGCAAACGTCGGCTTACACATTAAAATTCAAAGATAGTCGCTTCTTTATTTTCGGCCAGTCTATCCATGCATCGTTAAAAGTAGGATGGAATTACATTTCTACGAAATGTATGGGAAAAGTTTTTTGCAATTTCTGATTTTTCTATTACGTACTCAAACCTCAGTTGGTTCTATAGAGGTTTTTTGATCCTTAAGTATAAGAAACAGGTCAAAAAAATTCTTGTGAAAACTGCCCATTTTCTTGCTGGCTGTAATTTTTTTCAAAATCTGTGAATGCAAATCAAAATGTCTCAAAAAGTTAAGGACAGTTTCCTAAGACCGTTTTTCTGTAGCTACAACGGTTAATTTAGTAACCTACCCTTACTACCCCGTCTCAAAAAATCACCCTAGGTAGGTACATTCACACACCGACTACCTTCTTGGTTACCAGAGAGTCAGAGAGTTAACGCATTGTACATACATCTAAAAACTTATATTCCGCGAAATTAGCCTTCTGCACTTTAATTTAGCAGTGGCCATCGCAGGAAAATTTACAACAGAATTGTGTTTACATATTGATGAGTCGCTGAAGCAATGAAGTCCATATTGGCAAGTGACTATTTCCTACAGCTTTTCAATTCTAAGGCAATAATTGCTAGCTATCTTTATCGCTCCATGTAAAATACAGCTGCACCCGCACCCTAATTACGTAATGCACGATCAATTTTAAATTGAAACCAATTGAAAAAGATTGCCAGTCCATATATTGATCGTGCATTGCGTAATTGGGGGGCCGGTTGGACTGGAAGCCGACCCCAACATATTTGGGAAAAGGCTAGGTAGATGATGATGAGGATGCTAGCCATCTTTGTCATGTAAAAAAGTGCTTGCGTTTTACAGTGTTTTATAACATGGTCATAAATCTAATGCCGTTGACCGACCGCGATGGCTTACAATAGCGCAAACGTAATGCCGGCAACCCTCCCGGAGGGATCACTTCCAATATGTATGGCGGCATGGCGTCTGAGTTCTATAGAAAATGGGTAGAGACGAAAGTGTTAAGCATTTTACAAAACCGCGAGGGTTTGTAAACGGACGGCGCCGTTTGTAAAATGACGAATCATACAATATGCCTGCGACATACAGACTGCGTTATCGACTTATTACTTACTTAATTAGTCATTAACTCGGGGAGTGCCATGCGGGGACTCCCAGTCCCCGTATGCGGTCATTATTTGTCATGATGAGTTATCGACGGAGTTATCGACCGAGTTATCAACCGAGTTATCGACCGAGTTATCGACCAAGCTATCGACCAAGTTATCGACCAAGTTATCGACCGAGTTACCGACCCACTTATCGACTTATGAAAATGAGCCATTAGGTATCTATCGTCTTTTGTCGCTGACTTTGGGTAGGTACCTATGTTAAAAAGTTGAAATTTTCGTTTTAAAGTGTAGACACTCCTATGGAGAAGAACGAGTAAGAAACTCTTCAACTAGGATCCTAAAACTTCTAAGATAACCGCCCCTGTGGTCCAGTGGTTAAGCCACCTGAGGTCTGTTAAGTCCCAGAGGTCTTGGGTTCGATTCCCAGTGGGAGCAAAATTTTCTGCCCGGTTTGGTTGGTGGTAGGGCTTGTTCTAAGTCCGCTTGGCTAGCTACCACCATCTTATCTAAGTCTGTCGCCATAACAACAATGTTAACAAGCATTGTTGTGTTTCGGCAGTTAGAGATAAGATAGCCAGTTCCTCTGTGGTTGAGGATTCCGGGTGAAGCTCACTTCCACCTTCGGCCTGATCATCACTTACCATCAGGTGAGATGCAGGCCAAGGGCTACTCCATCGTGGGTAAAAAAGAAACTAGTCTTCCTAAATAAGAACGTTTATACTGAAAGTGGGCAACGTCGCAAATAGCTGTCCAATAACTCGCTGTTTTGATTATTTTGACAATATTACTGTATGGAAATAAGAATATTGGCTATCTAGAGAACTAGAATATTAATAATGAATTGCAATCGTAAAAAAGGCATTCGGAAAGACGACGTTGCCCACTTTCAGAAGTATTTTACTAAAATATATCACCTTGCCTAATAGCTATTTATGGTAAATCAATTTGGATGTCCTAAACAGAAAAAATATAGACTGTAAGATAAGTAAGATAGTGTAAGATTCTGTTATTTGCAGAAAATATAAGTGTTACCAGTTGTTAAAGTTGGTGGTTTTATGTACAGTCTATATTTTTTAATAACCCAATAACCTATTTTCAGTTAAAGACAGATCACTTTTGGTCATTGAATGTCATTCCGTAAGATTCCTTTATTCTCTGATAGATTATTGGGATAGAAAACCTATCTGTTTTCTATCTCTAGCATCCCAGAACTGGTGATAGATAGGTAGGTTATTGGGCTCGGCCGTTATAGTGCGCGCGGAACTAAGTAGTTGGCCGCTCATCTCATCACAAATCATCTCGCTATTGCAACCTCATGTGCGTTTTTGTCTAAACTAGCCGGTACTTTCAACGCGTGTTGCCGTCGCGAAGTGAAAGTTCCTCGTTTATAGTGCGTGCGGAACTACTAACTAGTGTTGCCCAAAATCGGTCTTGGTCTTGCAGTCTTGGTCTTGTTCTTGCATTTTCGCAAGACCAAGACCGACTTATTTTAGCAAGACCAAGACCAAGACTGACCCTGCAAGATTTAAGCAAGAACAAGACTAAGCCTGCGAGACTCTTGCGTCTCGCAGTTCGGTTTTTTGGCGGACATCAAAGAGCCGGTAACGCGAATGGGAATGCGTGTTTGTGTTGAATCTTTGAAAGACATGTGAAGCGGCAATGTAAACACACATTTCCCTTGACGTTGCCACATCAATATTTAGGGAAATATTTCCGGCAACACGAATGGCAATGGCTGAATGTTAACGAGGTATTATGGTATGGTCTATCTCTAAATTACGTTACGCGAATAAACCAATGGTCGGTCAGTGTTTATGTACCTACTTACTTGATATTTTACCGACAAAGACGGTGCTTAATCAAAGACTGCGACAAGTGTATCACAGCATTTGACACTGTTTGATTGCCACCGCGCGCCGCCCGCCACAGAGTACGGACAGAGGCATACAAAATGGTTACCTATTTTGGTAGGGTTGGCACAGGAGGATAAAATGAAATGACCTTGAAGATCTTTAGTAAATAGCAATAGGCTAATAGGTAATTGCAAGACTTGCGAGACTCTTGCTGCAAGACCAAGACCAAGACCAAGACTGAGAGCGCAATACCAAGACCAAGACCAAGACCAGGTGTATTGACGCAAGACCAAGACTAGCTAAGTCTCGTCTTGGTCTTGCATTTGGGCAACACTACTACTAACTAGTTCCGCGCGCACTATAAACGACAGTGTTCCTAAGTACGAGATTCGCTTGCATATTCCTCCTTACTCTCACTGCGTTTGCAAATGAAACCTGCATTCAAAATGAGTTATTTACTTTGTATGAACGTATGACGTCCATGACCATGCCTAACTGGCTTTCAGTTGTACAGGTAATGCAACTTATGCAAACACCTAGGTAGGTAGGAACTTATAAATATAGCATTAGGTTGGCCTATGTATAAAGGCGTGCACGCACGAACGAACAAGAACATGGTGAACACGAACATCGAACACATTGTTCGCATGTGCGTACAGCTGAACATGGTGATCCAATAGAGATGTTGACTGGGGAAAAATAAAACTATTTAGTCCGTCAGTCAGACAATAAAAAAATATTATACTTACACGTATTTTTTCTATTTTTTTTTTCCCCAATTTAATTGCGAAGATAAGTTTTTAATGTTATAACCTAACTTTAAAATATACTTCCACGATCTCTGTACCATTGCACGTTGCTGCATGCAGTTTAAGCACATTGTTTTGCGTGCTTACTCTGCGCACTAAGTATCGTAAAAATTCGCTGTTTCCCAGCAATTATTTTTGCACAAAATTACTTATAATAGTTTGATTTACAGAATGCATAGATGATGCTTTCGTGAAGGGTCTTTTTGCACCCTGTATTTCAATGCCATATAAAGCGAATGGAAAAATAAATGATTACATAATGTAATTGTAAACTCCGCTTTATACTGAATTGCCTTGACATTGTATCGTGATCGTGCACCTACAACGCAATAAACGCTGAAATTGTATGACGCAAATTCATAGAAACCCATTATAGATAGAAAACCTTTCATTGCACCAATTCCCCGACACTTCGTTTCAATTCAAACTTTAAAAGAACGTAATAAAGTTCAAATTCCTTTGCTTCAACATTTTCAGGTTTGCTGCGATCACTGGATGTGACCTCACCCTACGAAAATATCCGAAGCTTCACGACGTCGAGCGAACAGGAACAAGATGGCGGAGAGTTTCCCGCGCATGCTCACCCCTCGTCTGAAGTGACGTCAGATAGACATAGGGATGGGGTAGGTACAACATCCCTTGCGTGTCATCGATGTTTTTTAATAAAGCGGGAAATTGATATTTTAATTAATTTACGACGTTATACGAAGTGCCCTCAAATATTGGTTAAATAGGATATAAATAAATGTGTTAAGTAAATATCTTTTTTTACTTTTGGCTCTAAATATTAGTTTCTATGATATAATCTAAATTATAGAAAAATATTGACATGTAAACACCTGCACGATCAGCCATAAATATATAGTTAAGTACACGCATGTTACATTATTTATATGGTTTCATAGTGGCTATGAGTCAGTCTACATACAATCAACCATCCTACAGGCCGTAATCAGTGCACGTTTTGCAGAGAGATGATTGAGGCATGATAACATCAGTCTTGCTAGGTGGGGAACTGCATGAAGATTTATTTATTTGATAACGTGATGCAGGTCATTACTGGTATTGTTCTAACCTTGACATTCAGTGTATTACAGGGATTTTTTATGAGATGAAGTCGCATAATAGAACGTAACAAATTATCTCCACTATACTAATAGGCAATCAATTTTGAAGTACCTACGCATCTTAACGCGACGTCGTCTTCGTAAACATTATAATTAAGATAGTGAAGAGTTATGAGCGTAAAAATAGTTTCCGATAAGATGGAGCGAGCCAATATCCTTCAAAATTAGTAGGATAAAAATAAATGAAGACTGATTTGTTCTTGATTTTGTTTAAAAAGGTGTGCCGGGAGACTAAATATTTGACAAGCAAAATATTTTTCATGGGTTTGACCCTTTTTCATGGATGCTGTAATTTAGATAACATGAGTATTAGCCGGTAGTTTTTCAATGCACGATACCTTTTAGTATATCTTATTAAGTATAAATTAATGGTTTAATGTTTTTGTCCAAATGCACACCTAGAGCCCTTTACAAGATTGAGATTTCATAAAACTTCGAATCGTGAACTGTCAAGAAACTTGAGAGATACTGAGGATTGATTTGTGAAAGGATAAGATAATTGCTTGTTTGGAGCAATCAAAATACTCTGTCATTCCTTTCAGTTATCAATCTCAGACCTCAGTAATTGATCTTATCCAGTGGGGTGGGTCAGGGAACATCATACTTAAACTAAAGTAAACGGCCGTGAAATATTCGTAACTTTAAAAATAACAACAGATGGTTTACTGTTTCGGTTAAGACCGTAACAACTACAAGTACTTTTGTTATGGACATTGTTGATAGGCAAGAAACCGATCAATTTTATTACAATTTATTAAGCTAATTATATTTTTGCGCTCCTCAGACTGCTACTTTTTGCAATTTGGTAAGCCAATTATTATTATATTAAAAAAACTGTATCCTACCTCGATTTATGTAACCTGTCAAGCTTTGAATGATTATTGTGACATAATTAATAAGCAATTAATTGTAAAAATACCACCTGGGGCACACGCTCGTCAATAAGTAGATATACCTATTTTGGGAATTATAAACAAGACATGACCAACAGTGAAAATGATTATCATAGCATCTTTTCTAACCTGAAATAAGTCGCATAGTCTGAAAACTGGGAACATTCAAAAGAAGGAATTTAATATCTAGAATCAATCTCTTTCCCTCTTGTTCTTTTTAAAATTGTCTGCCTAAATATACTTACGAAAAAAATTATCTAAGTGTGGCTAGCCTCCAGCCAGAGCCAGAACAAACAACGAGGTAGTTCAGTCAGTCCCACGGGACGAGCTGTTATTAGTAATTAAGATATAGCGTCAAAGGTCACGGTATCTTAGGAACACTCGTTTTATTAATACAAGCATGGTACCTGTACACATTCTTTAGACACTTGTCATAGATTTTATTTATACTAGTCAGTAACGTCCGAATTTTCTTCAAAAAAACGTACAATACATGCTGTCTGTGTTACTTTGTATTGTAGCTACGGAAAGACATGATAAACTTAAGAGTCGTTTGAGAATTTGGGGGTAATTCATTCAAGCTGTTGCAGAGATATATATTTTTAATTTATGTTTTTTTTTTACTTATCCATTTAGCAAATCGTACTTTTGCAAGTCTTAGCATCAATATCAAAGTCAATCTACGTCTTAAAAAAAATCGGTCAATTTGTAGCATTCAGTTTATAGTGTCTAGGTATAGTGTGTCTAGCAATCTCAGTAACAAGCTGTGATATATCATGACGGTTAATGGATACTTTAACCACCAGTAAGCCGCAATCAAGAATAATCGTTTAAAAAAGGAACAAAAAAAAAAGTTTGCCTGAAAACTTATCTAAGTACCTACTTTCTTTCGTTAACCGAAATAAATAATCCATAATTGCCTACATTATCCTACTGTCCTATACTACTTATCCTAACTTCCTAATCCTAACTAATATTATATAAAATACGGAAATGTATTTGTTTGTTTGTTTGTTTGTTACGGCTTCACGCTAAAACGGCTAAACGAATTTAGATGAAATTTGGCACATGGATAGACCAGACCATAACCTGGAGTAGGACATAGGCTACCTTTCATTCTGGATCGGTGAAGAAGTCGCGGGTAACAGCTATTTCTACTAATATTTTAAATGTGAAAGTTTGTATATTTGTTACTCAATTACGCAAAAACAGCTGAACAGATTTGGTTGAAATTTGGCACACAGACAGTTTATAACCCGGGATAACACATAGGATACTTTTTGTCCCGGAAATTTACATGGCTTAACGCCTGTTTGTTATTAATTTATGTTAAAACTAGCTTCTGCATTTTTCATGTCTATCTGGGTCTACATTTTGAAGTCCACGCAGACGTAGTCGCGGGCAGCTAATTCTTAATAAAGAGCTTTCCATCTATCTATGTAAACTACTTACTATTTTTTTAAACTAGTATCTTACCTACAATAATTTTTGATATTGCAAAACACAACCAGATAAGCTCACATTTTCGAGCAAATCACCTTTGCAGATTATCCATTTGAACACGTGCTTAAAATTTGCGCAATTTTTTAATTCTTAGAAAACTTTTGATAACAACAATTTTATGATAAAAACCGCAAATATCGATATTCATCTAAACAAGCCTGTCCCACCTCAATGTTCATTGTCGATGTCGACAGTCAGTAGAGCACGCCCGACGCACAAGTGCGCGCGCCGCGAACCGATTGAAAAAGGAATTTTCGAAAAAATATCGGAAATTACACAATTAACTATTAAATTCGATTCAGTTTAAAAAAATAGACGCTGTTTAGTGATTCCAAGTTTAATTTTGTAAGTTTCTACTTTTAATATTTTTACATAATTTCAGTTGTAAGTTTAATTTAATTAGGATGTAAGTATGTTTACAATTTGAAATTAATTCCGTCTTCATTTTAGATTAGAAAAATGTTTATCCCACAATAACGAATTGGCAGGTAAAAGTGCAAATTTGCAACCAGAAGCGCGAACTTTGATGCGGCAATTTGGCTTTATTTCCACAAAACGTAGGTTAGTGCCATTTAAAATCTAAGTGATCCACTAACAATTACCATGAATAAAATAAAAACCTCAAGTGTTATGTAAACTTCTCAGTATGCACAAAGGTGTTACCTTGTACCAAAAACCAGACAACAAAAAACTCAGCCTGTTTTTTTTTTTTTTAAGGAACTCTATAAAACGAAGGTAACATTCTGTTCAGCCTGCAGAAAAGAGGTTAAATAAATAAATAGGCCTGAACTCCACATGTTGAAAGGTGTATTTATTGATTGCGCGCGGATGACAGGGGGGGAGGAGGGAGGTACCTCCTGGGGATGCGCATAGGAACCATGAGGAAGGTCAGGAGAGAAGGCATCACGTGAATATTGCACGTGGCCCGTGGGTTAGTGTTTAGGACATTAAAAATACCTACTTCTAAGTAGATTTTTTTAAATGTTGCCTGTCCTTAGAACTGACTCCAACGACTTTGATGATAACGGGGTTCTTTAACTCATAAATTTTATATTGTGCAAACCTATAACATTATGAGCAAATTATTAACCTACTTCTTTAAACTTCTGATTCTGCAAAGACTTTTTCACAAAAAAAAAGAAAGTGATACTAAAAAGGCTCGTTTCCCTTTTAAGTTTGGAACCGAAAGGGTCCCCGAAACGATCAATTGAAATTGTCAATTTTTACGTAAAAAAATACTGCTCAATAACGTAAATAATGCAATGACTTTTGATGAACTTTTAAAATGAAACAGATTAGTCCTAATCGTTCCCGAAAATTGTGTTACGTAATTAGAGAGCAGTATTTTCGCGAAGGTTTTGCGGCTCTGCGATTGACAATATTACTAAAATAAAACACAAATTGATGGCAAATTAATCAATTGCAATTGATCGTTTCGGGGACCCCAAACGTTATGCTGAAACTTTTGAAACTCATAAACTATTTAGCTGATGCCTACCCCCATGGGAAGAAGGCGTGAGTTTATGTATGTATTTAATAAATATTTGTATATAATAGTGTCTTGATGGCCCAGGGGATAAGGCCTCGCCTCTCATGCATGGGAAATATATGGGAAAAGTTTTTTGCCATTTCTGACTTTTCTAGTACTCAAACCTCAGTTGGTCCAAAATAATTATTTGATACTTGTAAGAAACAGAATCGATTGGCATCATACAAAGTTTTTGTGACTACTGCCTATTTTCTTGCTGACTGTATTTTTAGGGTTCCGTCATCCGTACCTAAAAAGGTAAAAAAAGGAACTGTTGGGTTCAGAAGGTTTAGTGATTGTTCTTCTTTATCCATTAAAATTCTGCCTTACATATAATTTTTGGTTTTACAAATTGTGCCTATGCTACTACATACAATATTTAATCAACCAATAGGAGAACACGAATTTACTTACTTTAATTTATAAAACTTAAAACTAACGTTGTACAGGCACCCATCTCACTCTAGCACGCGCTCGACGTATAGCGTCCCACAGAACCCCTATAAGATCACTCTCTTGTTCTTCTGTCTGTGGCAAAAAGCAAGGTCTTATAGCACAAATAAAGGAAAATTTAAAAAAAAGAAAAAAGGGTGTCCCCATACATACATAGTTGACGCCAATTAAGATAGTCCTCTGAGTTGGGCGCTCATATAATTTAGAGGACTGTTTCTGGGCACAGAACTATTTAGGTACCTATACGAATGAAGCTCCTTACGGAACCCTCGGTGCGCGAGTCCGACTCGGTCTATCGGTAATATCTGTGAATGCAGATCTAATTGTCTCTAAAAATTTTCAATGATTACAATATAGGTATTAAATTGCAAGGCCTTGATGAGCACATTACAAAACACATTTATTCGCATAATTTTTTATAGGTAGAGTGTACATGCAAAACAAACTTTTCATCCCCACGCCACCCACGCTTCGCCGCGCCGTGAGAATACATATCTATAAAACCAACTTAAAACAACAACATTAAAGCTAATACCTAATAACATGACTTTTTTTATCACATCTATTCAAAAAGACGTAGTCTAATCCTCGTGAACAGGGACCAAAATAGCTTTTTAATCCCTAGGGACTAAAAGTGATTTGAATTTTGATATTGAAAATGTGAATATTGTTAGTAAAAGTTCTATTCACCAAGAGATTGATCACGAACATTGTATGAAAGTAACAGGCTGGCAAGAGAGAGAAAGTGTGAATTTGATCAAAATTAAAATCCAAGATGGCGATGGCGATGGCGATGCGAATTTTTTTAAATTTTTCGTCAAGGGTATCGTTTTAATAGTTTTCGACGGTGGTAAAGCCGATAATGAGGTCAAAATTTAAATCCAAGATGGCGTATGCGAAAATTTTAAAAATCTTCGTCATGTGTATCGTTTTCATAGTTTTCGAGGGTGGTAAAGCCGATAATGAGGTCAAAATGTGAATCCAACATCGCGGCTGCAATTTTTTTTATTTTCCTATTTTTTTGTATTTTGTGTAATTCATACGTGAGTAGGAAATTTGTTCTTGATGGGGGTCGGACCGCACAAGTTTGTTTCTCATAGAGGGTGATAAAAAGTAGTGTTCACCTCGGGAGCAACAGAATTTGAAGCTCGAGTGATGTACTTTGAATCCTTCGCTCCACTTTAGATTCAAAGAAACACTCGCGCCTTAAAAATAGTTGTTTGCTCCCTTAGTAAACAATCTACTATTTTAAATAAAACTTGTCAATAAATATATTAAAACAAATAAAAACACGACTGCCCTGCCAAAAAACAAACTAAAAATTAAAAACAATGCAAAGCGAAAGGTTTACTCGCTGAATAAACAGATAAATAATTAAGTAAAGTAAAGTAAGTAAGTAAGTAAAGTAATAAGTTTTGTTAACCTTATGTTTTAAATACATAATTATGTTGTAGTTGTTTATTATCCCTTAATAAATAATTTAAAAAAATGTCACTGCAGTCGGGGGACCGTGGAACACGTTTTAAGGCTCGTGCAGACCAGCGCGATTTGTCGCGCGACGCGACACGAACAATACAATTTCTAAGAAAACTTCACGGTATAACAAAAACCGGTGGTCTGCACAAGCCTATAATCTAAGAGGTCCCCAACTGCAACGGCAATTTAATTTTTGGAGTCTGGATTTGTGCCCGGTTGATGGCAATAGGCTCGCCCCCTATTTCTTAATGGGACTGAAACATAACTGCAGGCGACATGTGGGTGTACCGGTGTGCTATAGGTACACCTCTGCCTAACCCTTTGGTGAATAAAGGCGTGATGTTATGTTATGTTTTATTTCAGTACGATAAATGTATGTAACGTTGTCATCCGATCTCGGGCTGTTAGGCATTGGCGTCATAAACAAAAAAAAAAAATGCGTGGTGCTTCGGAATCATTGGCAATGGATGACAATTTGTTCCACCAATTCACACAGAAACACTTTTAACAATTGTTTCTTACCTTCTTCAATATAAGGTTTGCTGAATTTTACCCGAACACAGTCTTCCTATAATCGAAAATATTACGATTCCGTACGGTTGTCAAGCGTGGCATTTTGACAGTTCAAATCGCGCCAACTTCGCAATTTCGCGCGGTTTCGTTCATTGTGTCGTAGACAATACGTTATTTGCAGATGCTAGATGTCATGATTAGCCAAGGCATTGACGTGACTTCGAAGTAAGGGTGCGTGTCCACTGACGCGGAGACAACACGAGCGACGCTCATGTCGTCTGTGATTGGACGATTCCTGCTCGTCTCCGCTCAGCTCCGCTTCAGTGGAAACGAATCCTAAGGCCCAGTTAGTTTAAGATATAATATACGACTGAGAGAAATAGATCGTATGTAGTAAAATATATTCGTATATTTTATTATATTTGACAAAAGTATTCATTTGAAATTAAAAAAATACTAGATGAAAACCCGGCTTCGCTCGGGTGAAATGTGACTCTTAATAAGAAGTGGGCGCCGACCAAAAAGTGTCAGCGGCGGCGCGCCGAGAGGAATGGGTCGGAGCTTTTCAGATATACTAAGCAAAACTAAATGAATACTGAAAAATGTACATTATAATTTTATTACGAAAACAACTTCAACTTTTAAGGTTATGGCCTAGTATTCTTTTTTCTATGGTTATGTTATGGCAATCGGCCAATCTTAGGTTTTAAGAAAAAACACATAACACAGAGTATATCTTATAAAAAAGCATCCAAAACAATACCTTTGCGAAACGAATGAAAAATTGTCACAATTCTTTGTAATGGACACTTTGTTTATAATGAATGGCGCGACGTAGCGCGTTTAGTGGCACTCTAGTATGTTTATTAACTACTCATGGCCGCTTTCCGAATTAGAACATAATCACTCACAGCGCTAACATCAATAATTGCCGTTCCGAATAAGATATGTCAAAAATTTCATATCATATTTCTTTGTGTATCTTTCACTTTCTTCTTAGTGGTGACGAACGATAGCCAGAAGCACAATTTCGAATATGCCACGTTAGTCTAAAGATAAATGATGCGACTCAAAACAAAAACAGCACAACTGTCAATTTTGACAGCGCTCACGGTGATATTAGTAAAAGGTATGGTCGGCGACTCGGCGTTATCGCAAGAAGGCGCATGTCATGACGTCATCGATGACGATTCACGGAACATCGTTATCGCGCTCACGCTTTTTCGGAACGGCTTTTAGCGCGCTCAAATCGATTACAGTGTAACTCGGAACGCATTGCATGTCATCCGGTGTCAGTGACGTTTCAATATGGCGACTGCGGTTTGTCTGTCAGTACCATTAGAATTTAACAAAATACTCGACAATCCGAATTTTGCGGATATATGTTGTCGACTCGAAATCTTTATTTTTTTATGTTTTATTATTCAGGTAAGGTTTCGATCGAGTCTACCGTACCCCTTGACGAAATTATTAATATAGATTTCATAGGCACTTCATATACACATACCTACGAGTTTGTATAAATATCCATAATTGACCATTGCAAGTAGTTCATACAGAAGCTAGTCCTCCCCCTTGTAGTAGTGAAGTTTCTTACTGTTCCATCATGTTTTCTGACAGTTTTGGAAAAGGCTTAGGTAAATTACTTAGCAACAACCTGAGTCATTCTTCTCAAAATTATTGTATGCCTCAGAATTCCTACAAACAAATAATGTCTTCAATTATTAACAAGGAATATGATCCTAATGCCATTATTACTGTTCTTATAGGTAATAGTCTTAATGTTAAAAAAGATGATATAAATGATAGTGTCACCGAGCTATTGAAGTTAAATTGTAACAAAATAATTTTGTGTGCTTTTCCCTACTTTGAGCACTTGTCAAACAGGCAAAACAACTACATTCACATGTTAAATAATTACATGCATTTCTTAGTTAGTCACCATAGTGACAAGTTTATATTTTTTGACACCAACATTTTTGTTGATAAGCTAAGGTCGACTAGGGATACAGTGTATCTGCCCATTAGTTTTAGACGTCAAATAGCTAGGCTATTAGCTTTTAATATTAACCCAGACATAATTAGTATGTCGAAGTCATCTAAAATTAGCACAACAATTAGTAATAGTACTAATAATATTAATAGTTTAAACTAGTTTGTAAGACAACAGAAGGTACCACTAACAGTATAGTTACACTTAATAACAAAAAGGTATTTTCTAGCACTAACATAGTTAACTGTACAAAAGGGGCTAAGCAGAAATCCTTGAAATTATTTCATCAAAATATTCAAGGTTTTTCTTCCAAACAATTGGAGATTGAATTGTTTTTAGAAAAAACAAAGTTTGACATTATTTGTTTAACTGAGCATTGGTTAAAAGATTACGAAATGTTAATTAACTTTGAGAATTATAGTGTGGCCAGTTGTTTTAACCGAAAATCAATGCTGCGTGGTGGTTCATTAATCTTAATTAAAAGTTGTATTAAATCAAAAACCCGTAATGACATAGTTGAACTATCGGTTGAACATAGCATTGAACTGTCTTGTGTTGAGCTAGATAAGCATGTTATAGTGTGCGTTTACAGACCCCCAAATTATCAAAACTACTCTATATTTGAGTCAGTAATGGAAGATGTTTTGGCAAAACTTGCAACTGGTAATAAATCAGTAATTATCTGTGGTGACTTTAACATTAATATTTTAGAAAATAATTCAAATACCAGTAGATTTTTAAATTTGTTCAAATCATTCAATTTGTCAAATGTGTTTATAGAACCGACCCGAATAACTTCGACTATTGGTACATGTATTGATAATGTGTTTTGTTGCTGCGATTATTTAGATAAAGCCATCGTTAATTATCTCCCTTCTGATCACAGTGGTCAAACCGTAACTTTTGAGTCCAACATACCAATACAAAAAGTGCAGATACAATTCAGACCAGTAACAGCTGTTAATTTAAATAAATTTAATAGCACTTTACTTTGTAAATTAAGTAATCAGCACCTTACATTAAATAATGTTAATATTTTGTATAATGAATTCTTTTCGGTAGTTCAAACCGAGTTCAATAATCATTTTAAGAAGAGTACTAAAATTATCAGCCCTAAGTTTTTATTTAGTGACTGGGCAACTAAAGGACTCAGGAAAAGTAGAGAAAGACTTTTCGAGCTGTATGGCCTTAAGCCTTATATTAACACGGAAACTTTTAATAAGTATGTTGCTACTTACTCTAGAACTTTTAAAAACACTTGTAAGGCAGCTAAAGCCTTATATATTAGCAACAAAGTTAAGTCAGCAGACAATAAAATAAAGACGGTTTGGAAAATTATCAATAATGAAACGAACAGGAACAAAAAGCATAATTCTGATTACACACTGAAGACCTCATGTGGTGATCTTATTTGCGATAGAAAAATAGTTGCTCAAGAATTTGTAGATTTCTTTACTAGTATCCCACTTAAAACTACTGAAACTTTAAATTCCTCGCCCTCTCTATCTTTTGATTTAGTAAGGGCGAACGTTCCAGCTTGCCCGATTGAATTTAACTTTAAGCATATTAACCCCATAATAGTAATAAAAGCTTTTAAACAAATCAAGATCAAATTGTCCGAAGATCTTTGGGGAATGTCCATTAAAGTTTGTACTTCCATAATTGAGACCATAGCGCCTTACTTAGCCTTAATATTTAACTTTTGTGTGGATCAAGGAGTCTTCCCGGATTTAATGAAATACAGTAAGGTAATACCACTTTTCAAATCCGGGGACAGTAAAGACAGTAATAATTATAGACCAGTATCCGTGTTGCCGGTTTTCAGCAAGGTGTTTGAAAAGGTAATGCTTAATCAAATGCTCATTCATTTTAATACAAATAAAATCCTTCACGATCAACAGTATGGTTTCACCAAAGGACGTTGTACGACCGACGCCGGTGTAACCTTATTAAGACACATTTTTAACGCGTGGGAAGAGGCCCAAGACGCTATAGGGATCTTTTGTGACCTCTCTAAGGCATTTGATTGCGTTGATCACGAAACCTTACTCTTGAAACTTGAGCATTACGGACTTGGAAAACTTGCGCTCAATTTAGTAAAATCTTATTTAAATGATAGACAACAGCAAGTCCAAATAAACGGTATCAATTCACTAGGTTCAACAGTAAAAATGGGTGTGCCACAAGGCTCGATATTAGGTCCATTCCTCTTTTTAGTGTATATTAATGATCTACTCCTTTTATTAAAAAATCAACCACAAATGGTGTTATTTGCTGACGATACTTCCTTAATTTTTAAGGTAGATAGACGTGCTAAAAATTTTGACGACGTAAATAACGCCCTACTGCAGGTCCAAAATTGGTTCACTGCTAATAATTTAGTTTTGAACGGAAAAAAAACTAAGTGCATAAAATTTTCTTTACCAAATGTCAAAAGCAGAGATTGTGAGATAGAATTGAATCAAGAGAAGCTAGAATTCGTCGATAAAACTGTTTTCCTGGGGATCACGCTCGACTCAAGGCTACAATGGGGTCCTCATTTAACATCTCTTGCAGGACGGCTAAGTTCAGCAGCATACGCTGTCAGAAAAATCCGTCAATTTACTGATGTAGATACCGCGAGGCTAGTCTATTTTAGCTATTTTCATAGTATCATGTCTTACGGTATTTTACTGTGGGGACGGGCTGCAGACATCGAGTCTATTTTTATTCTGCAGAAAAGAGCGATCAGAGCCATATATCATCTGCGCAGGCGCGATTCTCTAAGGGAACGGTTTAAGGATATTAACATCATGACGGTACCTTGTCAATATATCTATGAAAACATCATGTACGTAAGAAAAAATTTACATCTTTTTAGCAAAAGAGGTGATAGACATAATTATAGTACAAGAAACAGGGACCTATTAGTTCAACCGGGTTTCAGACTGGCTAAAGTAGACTCATCTTTCATGGGGTACTGTTTAAAATGTTACAATAAAATTCCTCTCCACATACTTCAACTGAATGAGACGAAATTTAAATCTTGTATAAAACGCACACTATGCAGGCAGGCATATTATAAGTTGGCTGATTACATCGCTGATAAAAATGCTTGGGTCAATGCTGGTCCTGCTCCACAACCACAACTAATTGATTAACATTTGAAAATACTGTTGGGAGCTGCTGAAGATTGTAAGACCATCTTTGCATTGTGTAAACTCAATCTCCTTTGTATTATATAATTGCATAGCACATGTGTGAGTACTATGTACTACAGAGCTACCATTTACCGGGTAATATGTCTTTCATTGACTTGAATGTGCCCTGGCGGCTGAGAGTATGTCATGCTCACTCAGATGTCTCGCTGATGGTGGCGTGTGTGTTGGATCATTTAGCTCCCTTCAAAATGGTTGAGCTGAATGGTGCTAATACATGCGTCATGTTCGTGAACGGGCGCCGTCAGTTGGGACTGGTCATCTCTTAGCTGCCGTGGCTTATTTTAATTTATTTTAATCTTTGAATTGTTTTTGTTTTATCTTTTTATTACGGACGCTTTTAACGTGCGCATCTTTTTACATTGTTCTCACATGTATAATTTAAACATGAATGATGTAACCACTATTTTGTAACAATTATTTATTTAAAAGAGTGTCCGTGGAGTTTCTTGCCCGTTCTTCTCCATAGGTACCTACGCTTTGGAATGGGCAACTAGCTTCATATTTCTGACTGACCGACTCCTTGACAATTCAAAAGTGCCTGTATATGGTTTAATTGAAATAAATGCTTTGAGTTTGAGTTTTGAGTTTATCCAATATTTACATATTACTTCTGTGCGCTAGTGTAGGTACCTTATTTTTGCATAAAATTCAAAATGTGCCAATTGCCTAAAACGCATTTCTGGAGTTGTCGATTCGCCCATAAATAAATAAACTTCGAGCGAATCGCTTAGAGAAAAAATAATATTATTAAAACGTAGGTATAGATTCGCCCGTTCCGGGTGAATAAATTCGTGCGAATCAACCAATACCTAAGCTAAAACTTCGCCACTGCAGTGATTGGTTCGCCAAAATAACAATAAATCACTCGACATGAAATTCTACAACAGATTCAATTTAATTAAATAGGCTTTCAGAAACCGGAATTTAATTAAGGGTACTAACAACAGTACAATTAAAAAAGTCATAATAAATGTTGAAGTTGTAGCGTAAACTGAACCCTAGGAGTACCATGTAGGTATTAAAAAAGTAATTTTTCAAAAAAATCGTATTTTTTACATGTTTGGACAGTAGAATATCTACTTTTTTCACCCGACCAAGAGGCCAAGTCTAGTTGCCATACTAATTCCAAGATTTAGTATGGCAAATCTGTCAAAAACTAACAATGGAGAGACCATTGTGACGTTTGTATGGCCCCCTGCCCGTGTGTTTCGTAAAAAACCACCATGAAAACTTAGGTTTTTGTGAATATTGAGCTTGACGTGAGCTGTCATTCCACCTGATTTTAGATTTTGACACTATTGACAGCCCGCTTGAAACTCACTTCACCTCAGATTTTTTTTACATAATAGGCCCGCAGATCAATGAAATGCCCTCATTCAGGAAGTAACTCATCATGCGGTTACCGTATGAAATGCATTCATATGACCAACCAATACAATACTGTGAACAAAGATTTGCGGAAATCAAGGACGGTGGACAATGCTCCTAAAAATAGCACACTGTTCTTATCTTGATTGTACCCATGTAGTAGCCACATAGGCTTTATTTTTAGATAGGTACTTGAATTAGGTACGCTCGGAGAACAAAAAAGCTAAATATAGGCACAGAATTTATTTTTTGTCACATTCATTCAAAAAGACCAAAGCAATTTTAGTCGCTGTTTACAAAGAATAAACTATATTCTTTGTAAACAGCGACTAAAATTGCTTTTTAATCCTGGACTAAAAGTGATTTGAATTTGGAATGCGGATATTGTTAGTAAAATCACCAAAGAGATCAATTACGAACATTGTATGAACAATTAACAGGCTGGCAATAGTGAGAGAAAGTGTGAATTTGGTCAAAAGTTAAATCCAAGATAGCGGCTGCGGAAATTGAAAAAAATGTATCTCTCTCCTTAAAAATTGTTGTTTGCTCCCTAGGCAAACAATCTACTATTATGTCATAGGTAAGGCCATTCCCACACGAGGTGATCAAAACATAAAAATTTTTAACAAAAAAATTAAAACCGACTTCCAAAAAAAATACTACAAAGTGAAAAATAACTTTAATTTCGGAAGTCGGTGTCTTTAGTTTTTAATTTTCGTTTTTTGCCACCGACTTCCGAAATTAAAGTTATTTTTCACTTTGTAGTATTTTTTTTGGAAGTCGGTTTTAATTTTTTTGTTAAAAATTTTTATTTTTCACTTTTTGATTGTGGTTTTGATGTGAAGTGTTCGCTTATTATTTATTTAACAATCACAGCACATCATGTAACACTATTAAACCTAAACTCTAATGAGATTTACCTTCAAGGTCAACCTAATAGCCTCAAGGAATACTATTCTCTATCCATATGTACGTATAATTTTGAAAGAATTTTCTCTGAACTCCTAACCTTTGAGGAGTTGTACCTTCCATCATCAGCTCATCCATAGGAAATCATCATCAAACGCAAATAATTGAACAAACTGTATGATATTGTCTGAAATTTACGTAACAGTTATATGCTTATAAATTGAGTGTTCTTCTCGATTTCCTTGGGATCCCATCATCATATGCTGACTAGATGACCAGGGTACCAACTTGAATATGTACCCTAACGAACAAAAAAAGAATTACGCAAATCGGATTAGAAATGTTAAAGTTATCGACATACTAATATACAAAGTATCGTCAAAATGACATCGTCCAAATAACAATAATGCTTATAAAATAAAAACTACTAGACCAAACTGAAAGAAATTTTTATGGGACCACCTGGCAGCTATTTCGCGTCGAACAAAAAAACAATCATGCGAATCGGTCGATTAACCGCGGCGTAATCGATGTACATACATAGAAAAAAAAAACATACCGGCCGAATAGAGAACCTCCTCCTTTTTGGGAAGTCGGTTAAAAAACCATTTTCATCGCCGCATGCAACCAATCGCGTTAACACATACATTTCTATGATTGTTCTCACACGACGCAACTTTTCGACAACTAGTTGTCAATGGCGAAGCCACCACGCGCGACCGGCAGTGCCTGGTCGCTCGATCGTTGCCAACGCAATTTTTCATAAAATTGGCGCGTTCTCGTGTTTGATGTCGTCGGGGCAAAAAAATAATAAAAAATTAAAAATTTAAAAAAAAGCAAAACATCAAAAATTTTGGAGAGGCAACCGGATGAAAATGCGGTAGCTTTGAAGTTTATATCCTATTTATATAGTAAAAAGTTTTTGCCATCCGACACACGAGCCCTTGTCGCACTCGCGAAATTAGAAAAAAAAAAAATGTTGTGCGGCACCCGCTCCAAAATTGGTGAATCTATTTATTGGTACCACTACATGTTGTAAAAAAATGCCATCCTATGCTGCTGAGCAGTTTCTGAGAAACAACGCTTCAAAGTCGCCAAAAAACCCTTTTTTGCGAATTTTTTAAACAAAAATCGAAACAAAATAGATAAAATTGTTTAAATCGGATGACATAGGCATTCGAAACTTAAGTTCTAATAAGTGCAAGGAATTCTGTGTATCAATACCATCCGGTTTCGATAAAATTTACCCCATTTGCCATTCAAATTCCGATTGATCGTGTATTACGTAATAAGGGTGCAGATTGCTAATCCATTGCTTCATAAGTTCGAAAAAAAACTGCTCAACAACGTAAATAACGCAATGAATATTGTTGAACTGTCAAAATGAAACAGATTAGTCGGAATCGTTTACGAAAATGTGTTGCATAAGTTTACTAAGTAGGTACTTCTTACGGCTCATGAGATAAACCCCGCTGACAGACAGACGGACGGACAGTGGAGGCTTAGTAGTGAGGGTTCCGTGTGGCACGAAACGGTGAAAAACGAAAACGGGGCAGTCTGGGACTGCTGATTGAAGTGAAAACTAAGTAACGTCATCTAACGAAAATGTCAGGAATTTATGTGGCTTGCTGTGAACGGAAGCTGAAGCTCCATTCAAAAAAATCAAAAAAAATAAAACAGAGTGCGCTGTCAACAAAAACGTGAACATTAACGTTGTGCATTTCTACTCTCCCTCCGTCTTACGAATTTTCGATCAGGTCACGTGTTGTGACGCGAGTTTATCTTTTTTTTTATCCATCCCAAAAAAGTGCACAACGCCGCTATAAAGAAGTTTTCACTTCAAAAAACAAATATCACGCTATTACAAGAACCGTAGTGTAGCCAAGACTTCCCATGGCTCCTAGGTCGTAAATATCAGAGGGAACTATCAATAAATCCTGTAATAAGTGGCGGCAATCAGATTCCATCAATCAAAAGTTAGTGCCCATCAATAATATCGAACATCGTAAAATATAAAGCAGACTCAGAGGAAGTAGATTAGATACTACACGTTCGCTGTAATGAGAATAGTTTTTAGGTATATTGGTATTTTAATCTGTATTTATTATTATTTATTATTACATACAGTACCGTAAAATGGGGTGAATAGAAATCGCGGGGTGTATAGAAACAAATCTGAGAGTTTGATTATGGTCGTTCTAGTTGCTCTATAGTCTGTTAAAATATCTTTATTCCCACTATTAATATATAGTAGTTGCCAGAATAAAGGAAAAATGTTGCAGTTAAAACTGCAACATTTTTCCTTTATTCTGGCAACACTAAAATTTACGTTAAGTCTAATGACATAAAGAAAAAAGCTGTTGAAGTGAACGTCTGCGTAGGTACCTGGGGGCCAAGTCTACTAATTTACAAACGTCACAATGGTCTCACAATGGTGAGTTTTTGACAGACATTTTATTTCAAATCTGTCAAAAACTAACAATCGAGACGTTTGTAAATTAGTAGACTTGGCCCCCTGTACCCTAATTACGTAATGCATGATCAATTTTAAATTGAAAAAGATTGCTAGTCCATTGCGTCGCAACTTCGACAAAAAAAATTGAGCAGATTTTTTTTTCGAACTTATGAAGCAATGTATTAGTAATTAGGCTGTGGGTCGATTGAGCTCTGCTCAGATGAAAATAGAGAATGCTCATTTAATAGTGTACCTATTAAACTATTTATTGATAGTTTCCTCTGTTATTTACGACCATGGGAAGTCTTGGCTACACTAACATGTCCTTGTAATGGCGTCTTTTTTTTTTTTCGTGAACCTTTGTTAACACTTGTATGTTTTTTAGTGTTCCGTACCCGAAGGGTGCTAAACGGAACCCTATTACTAAGCCTTCACTGTCCGTCTGTCTGTCTGTCAGCGGGCTGTAGGAATGTGTATCTCATGAACCTTAATTATGCACACAGATTGTGTATTTCTATTGCAGCTATAAGAACAAATAATAAAAATTAAATTAAAGAGCGTCCTCATACAATAAACTTTAAACTTAATTTAACTGCTCAATTCGGCAATAAAAAATAAAAAAGTATGTAGATTCGCTTGTGATAGCTACTCCCATATGGGCAAAGAGCAAAGACCTCATAGCTTTGCATAGTAGACCCTCTACTATGCAAAGCTATGAGGCCTTTGCTTCATTATTGGTAAAGATACAAGAGTCTTCATTTTAACCAATAACGGTCTGTAAATTATAGGAATCAGCCATTAGTAATTTAACGGGGGGTTTTCCAAAATTTGCCTGTTTTAGAATCAATTTAAAATCGTCAAATTAGTGTATTAGGTCCTGAAAAAAATATATGTGATGGACACATCTTTGTTTGAGGGAAATGATTGGTTCAAAACACGATAAATTGTAATTCGCTCGATGAAAAAAAAATCCGAAACAGGGTCGATTTCAAAACCATTTTCGATCTCATTTCCTAATTACAGCACAAAATAATATGAAAATTGCATGTACGATGAGGTAATCGTATTTTGGAGGGAATTTATTGGTTGAATTTTTGAGTTTAATAAAAAAAATTTAAGTAAACTCAATATTTGTAAATCGGGCTAAATCGGCTCGCGCTCAGTGTCCTGCGGGACGTTGTCGAGATTGGACCTGTGTCAATTTATTTTAAAAAATTAGTTCCTCACCGTCTTTAAAAAAATGGCAAATAAAAAGAACAAAAGGAAGCAAAACACATATACTAAATTGCGGAAGATCAGACAAAACATCGCGTAATTATATTATTGCTTTAATTCATAATTATTGTTTTCGAAAATGAAAATATTTCTATGCGTTGTGATGACTTTTTTTGACATCTGACATTAGTGTTTTCATTTCAAATTTTTATCGATAAAATTATAGTCAAGTGTGAGTTATATATATCTTTGCGAGTAGTAAGTAGGTTGTTACATAAAGACGTTTTAGTAAAGCACATTTTTAATTCGTCTATTATTATTTATACCTTAAAAGTAAAAGAAACCCTATCCGATCCGAAAGGGGCTCATAGGTACTGCAATAAAATTACCTAAAAGTAATAAAAAATCTTACTAATATTGAAAATTAAAAAGTTATTGCTATTTAAAAATCACATTTTTGGTAACAAAAATACCCCAAATCCAATAAAAAAATAGCAAGTTTTCAACAGGCATCATTATAGTTATGACTTGTAGACACCCGCTATACGACGCGGCGACGGCCGCCCGCGCTCCATGTCATAACCTGGTAAAAATCCCTATTAATTTTTTTTTTTACAATTTTTTATTTATTTATAATTGCCACATAAATAGGCTCTCAGTACGATACCTAACAACACCCTCATGGATCAGACAGGGTTTTGTTTTACATGTTGTATACATGATAACAATTTATCCAAATCCATTATACAAGCTTAGTTTTTATTTACCCTAAACCTCTTAAGGGGTCATTGTATTCATCATTATGAACAACTTTCACTATGGGACCAAAAACTGGGACCGCGAAAAAAAATCAGCTGTTCCCTACATTTATGTTCGCATAATCTCGTCAAAATGTAGGGAACAGCAGATTTTTTTGGGTTGTGTATTCACTCTCTGTCAAGCTGTCGTCGTCGCTGCTATAATCTCCTACATTAATTAGGTATACGGGATGGCAGGCACATTGACTCGCAAACTGTTACCATGAATTCAGCGCATGATGATAGGACCGCCCAGAGAAAAAATGTATAGTCGGTTATTTAAAAAAAAATTGCTGTTTCATTCAAAATTGCAATAGTTACTCGGTCAAAATGTATGGAACGGCAGTTATTTTTTGAGGATAATTAGAAAAAACGAAACTTTGTAAAAATCCTAGGATATCAGTATAAGCTGATGTCAGGATTTATGAAACAAAAACAGTCTGTTTAGGACGATTGGAAACATTTGTGCCGTTTTTAGGCACACGTCTGCCCAACCCTTCGGGGAATACAGGCGTGAATTTATGTTATGTTATGTGCCATTTTTCTGGTGGTAAATAGTCTGAAGGAACGGCAAACCGAATTGACCGGGGACAAAATTTTTTTTGTTTGTTTTGTCTTAGAACAAAGATTCGATAAATTATAGCCGTAGCAGTAGGTACGACACTATTGAAAATAAAGTACGGCAATTTTTTCTTCATACTAGCTACGAATATTTACGGATCTTCATGAGCGGGGGCAAACGTCAAAAAACAAAAGAATATGGTTACAGTATAAGCATAACAGTCCGACCACTTAGCTCATCTATCTAATCTATATATCTATCTAATATATAAAATTCTCGTGTCACGGTGTTTGTTGCCAAACTCCTCCGAAACGGCTTGACCGATTTTTATGAAATTCTTTGTGTATATTAGGTAGGTATGAGAATAGGATGTAAACTATTTTTCGTACCCCTAAGTGATAAGGGTGGTCCACCCCAAGTTTTTCTTTTCTTTTTTTTGGACAATTTTTTTTATTGTAGTTTTTTTTATGATTCGGCATAAAAAATACATACAACCCTAAATTTTCACCCTTCTACTACCAACCTCTATTTTTTAATAGCGATATTAGTACTTTATTAATTTTCTACTCTTGGCGGTCGATAATTTTGATAAGTTACCACTCGATCAGTTATTGCCGTCAGGCGTATAGGTACTGGTGTCACTTCTCTCTCATCCCGTAAACAGCATAGAGTAAGGATGAGAACGAAACCGGTTTCCTGTCGTTCTCACACCATAATCTTTCTCTCTCTCACTCACTAAAGTATAGGGCCTAAAATGAATCCCTATTTGAACACGCGTGAACGGCTGGACCGATTTCACTAATTCTTTTTTCGTTATTGTAAGGAGAAAGTTCATAGGATAGGTAGGTGAAGGTAGGGTGTAAGGTAGGTAGGTATACAAGTAGGTAGGGAGGGTAGGAAAGGTAGGTAGATAGATAGGTAGGTAGGGTAGGTAGAGTAAGTAAGTAAGTACTAAGTGCTATCCGTTCGAAGCCGGGGCGGACAGCTAGGGAAATAGGGATTCATTTTTTTATATATAGAAGAAAGTAAAATGATAAGTATAAGCGTCACTGGAGAAGGTTCTTAGGATAGGTAGGTGAAAGGATAGGTGTGTAGGTAAGATAGGTAGATAGATAGGTAGGTAGGTATGTAAGTAGGTAGGTAGGGTAGGTATGTAGATAGATATGTGGGTAGGTAGGTAGGTATGTAGGTAGGTATGTAGGTAGGTATGTAGGTAGGTAGTGTAGGTAGGCAGATAGATAGACAGGTGCGCCGTAGCTAAGTACTTAGTGCTACCCGTGCGAAGCCGGGACGGTCAGCTAGTCCTTACATATTATAAAACAAAGTCGCCCGCCGCGTCTGTCTGTCTGTCTGTCTGTCTGTCTGTCTGAACGCGATAAACTCAAAAACTGCCGAACGGATTTTCAAACGGTTTTCACCATTGGACGGAGTGATTCATGTGGAAGGTTTTAGTGTATAATTCATTAAGGTTTTGTGATAATTGGCTGAAATATGACGATTATTGTTGAAGATGTCGGAAAAAATCATGCCGACTGGGAGCTTTACTGGCGTGCGCTGCGTAAGCCGTGAGAGATAAATCAAATTTATGTTCTAGAGTATTGTATATCTTAAAAATTGCAACAAAAAAGTCCGCGATGGCATATGTCTATCTTCTAAGGGTGACCCACAATAACCATTTTTATCTTTCAAAATTGTATAAAATTTTCATTGTTATTTCCGAAGCTATTTTGACTGGTATCTTATTAATCCTTATCCAATTAAATAGGTTATTTAAATTGGGCATTCAATTTCGATTAAAATATGCCTTTACATCACATCATTTAAATGAATAGTTTAAGAGATATCAAAGTTTCAAAATTACGCGTAACAAAATAATTATGGTTGACCACGCGGGCGCTGTAGTAGCCTACCACTGCGTCCGCTGAAAGTTAGTCAATGATCTTTTCCTTGGCTATTAGGTATGTATTCCCGGTAGAACGTTCCCGTGGGATATTTTGCGACATCCACGCGGGCGAAGCCGCGGGTAAAAGCTAGTATTATATAAAAATGAATCTCTATTTCCTTGGTCACGGTATCACGCGAGAACGGCTGGACTAATTTCGCTAATTCTTTTTTTGTTGTGTTTCTTATAGTATGGAGATGGTTCTTAGAATAGGTAGGTGAAGGTAGGGTAGGTAGGTAGGTATGCAAGTAGGTAGGTATGTATGTTGGTAAAGTATGTATGTAGGTAGGGTAGGTAGGTAGGTATGTATGAATATAGGTAAGTAGGTAGGGTAGGTAGGTAGGTGAAGGTAAGTAGGTAGGTAGGTAGGTGTAGGTAAGTAGGTAGGTAGGTATGTATGTAGGTAGGTAGTTAGGGTGCTTACCAGTGCGAAGCCAGGGCAGGCAGCTAGTATGTATAAATAAAAATCAATGGCCGCATGAATGAAAAATCATCACTTGAGAACGGTTCGAACACATCCAAAAACAAATAGCCATATCGGTATATGGCTATTTGTTTTTGGTTGTGTTCGTAAATGTCAGTACCTACAAGGTTTATACGAAAGAAAACTTATGGAAAATCCACCAGAAAAAATCTTGGATTTACAATTTGACCAAAGTCACACTTTCTCTCTCTCTGTCTCTATCGAATTAGAAGGCGACAGTGGCAAGTATGAACGCTTTTTTACCGTGACGATTTCTGCCAGTTTACTCCTACCGCAAGCATTAAAGAACTTCGTTCCATAAAGCTGATTTATTCAGTAAATGGAACCAATAGCACTGACTGTTATGGATGGATTGGTAGTGGATTTTGTTGTTGTAAAATGTTTAATTCAGAAGTAATATTATTAGTTTTACAATTTTTTTACATAATGTAATCAAAATTTTCCTGTTGTGTATTTTGCCTCAGTTTTTATTATTTTTATTATTTATATTTGGTTTTTTTTTACCTTGATGTAGTCCTGGAAAATATTTAATTTGAAAACACGATTCGAGAAAAAAAAAACGCTCTTAGGATTTAGTGCAGGGTTCTAACCTAATTTCCTCGGCCTACTATGTTTGTAGTTTTGGTCTCAGCAGCCAAAATATGAAGAGAGTCAGGAGTTCAGGACTGGTGTCGCGGAAGCAAGCGACGTACAGTTGTCCGTGTGAGAAGCAGCTCGTTCTGAGGTGTACACCCGCAGTCTACAGTAGCAATTTCCCATTGCTTGCTAAAGTTTTCGCTTTTAGGGTTTCTTACCCGAAGGGTGCCAAACGGGACCCTATTACTAAGCCTCCGCTAGCCGTACATTTATCTGTCTGTCAGCGAGCTGTATCTCATGAACCGTAATAGGTAGACAATTGAAAATTTCACAGATTATGTATTTCTATTGCCGCTTTAGCAACAAAATAATAAAAAAATATAAAGGTAAAAATTAAAAGGGGGTTTCCAACCAATAAAAAATTGATTTTGAAATTATTGTCTATTTTTTTCTTCTCTTCACTATGAGGAAAAAGGGCGCCGCGTAAAGGTTGTCAAGAGTCTGACTCGCACTTGACCGGTTTTTTGTAAATTAATGAACGCCTGAGTTCCAGCAAATAGTACCTAATTGGCCAACACTCACACACTAACTGATTCTTATAGATTATTCCTGACGAAACCGGCTATCACAAAAAAAAAAGTTTAGAAAATCCAAAAGTGCACGCCTCATAACACTCATTCATAAACGAAAAAGAAATTCAAAACAAACTTTCTAACAAAAATGAACCATTTATCACTTCATGGAGTATGTTTTTTTGACTGCTTTTTTACCCATCAATATGGGTTAAATTTCTAACCTCGCAATCCATGTAATGTCAAAGACTATTTATTTAGATATTTACTTTGACGCAACTTACGGATGTCAAGTCAAGGTTGGAAATATTTAGATATAGATATTATATTTTAGTAAGTATTTTATTAATTATAATTAAACTACTTCGAATAAAAGAGCCATTTTCAATAGGGTTCCTTCTACGGCTGGAACGAATGTATTAAAAAAAATTTACTCAATTAATTGATTTTACCGCAAGCTACAATGTTTTCAGGTTTGATACATTGACGGACAGGATTTTTTTTTCAACTATTTTGATGCTTTTTTCATTTCTGCTGCATTAAAACAATTGTTGAAAAGTACAGTATTAATATCCATTTAATCATCTATACTATACAATGGTAAATAAATTAAGTAGATTCTGTGTGCTAACAGGAGTGTAACAATAAAAACAGTTGCAGAAATGGGGCAAGAATTTTTTTTCGATCGTAGAGCACCCTCTAATGCTTCGCATTATGAGTCGTGCAATATAACAGTAGATTGTACACACGGGATTACAAACGAAACAATTTAACATTGTGTTGTTATTGTCAGCTATATCGCAGACAGCGGGCGTAACCGATATCGGCACGATATCTACCGGGGAAGACACAATATGGGGTGAGAGTAGGGGGCATTCTTTCAATTGAAAACACTTTTTAGCACTGCCGACTTCGACACGTTGATTCTTAGTAGGTACCCACTGCGGAAGTTTGATGCGTCACGATGGTCATCGATATTCACCAATATCATTGGGCCGATAATAATTATATCGGTATGGAATTGATGTCGGTATAGCTGCCAGCATATCGGTATCGGGTTGGTGTCGTTATCTGATAATGTGAAAACGCCCATTAGGTACACAGGACATTTTAAAAATTATTTTAGTTCACTACACTGTAGGTACCATATAATGGAAACCTAAGGGAAAAAAAATAACTAAAAAACTAGTTCAGTTGGTCAACTGCAAATATTTTATGCTGTGGCATGGATTTTCCGCGAAATGTTTGACAACTTATCGTAAATATATACGTCGCTCTGCAATTGGGGGAGGCGGAGGTAGTGTTTCAAAGGCGTATAGGCCCGGAAAACCTAGCCTTAACTACAGTACGACACAACTTAGATGTAGCATCGGCAAAATTCGTAAAACCGATCACCATCCGAACTGAGTGCGCCTTCAAAATCACCAATCTTTATTACTGCTTTAGGTGAAAATGATCTTTCGAAAACGCAATAACTTGTAAAGTCTTATAGCCAAATACCTTCGTGAAATCGAAATGAATGAATGAAAATTTTCAAATCTATGCTACATCTAAGTTGTGTCGTACTGTACTGTAAGTATTTTAGGAAATTATAATAATTGATATTATTTACACAAAGTACAGCGCCTGCCTGGGTTTGAACCCTCGACCTACATACAACTACTTATTGCACGACTCGTAATGCGAAGCATTAGAGTGTGCTCTACGATCGAAAAATTATTTTTGCCCCATTTCTGTAACTGTTTTTATTGTTACACTCCTGCTAGTACACAGAACCTACTTAATTTATATACCATTGTATAGATGATTAAATGGAGATTAATACTGTACTTTTTAACAATTGATTTAATGCAGCAGAAATGGAAAAAGCATAAAAATAGTTGAAAAAAAAATCCTGTCCGTCAATTTATGAACCCTGAAAACATTGTAGCTTGCGATAACATCAATTAATTGAGTCAATTTTTTTTTTATACATTCGTTTCAGCCGTAGAAGGAACCCTATTGAAAATGGCTCTTTTATTCAAAGTAGTTTAATTATAATTAATAAAATACTAACTAAAATATAATATCTTTAACTAAATATTTCTAACCTTTGATTTGAAGTCCGCAAGTTGCCTAGCAACCGCCAAGTAAATATCTTTGTCAGTCGTTGACATTACGACTTCATGAAAAGTGATAAATTGTTCATTTTTAAACTATGTTTTGAATTTCTTTTTCGTTTATGAATGAGTGATAAGTATGAGGCGTGCACTTTTGGATTTTCCAAACTATTTATTATTTACACTTATAGCATTTACTAAAAATAGCTTTTGAAAACGAGTAGATACTTACGTCCGCTTGTGATTATCCTTTGATGGATTGATGTATGTAGGTAAAGTATGTGTATTCATCACACAGATAGGTATATACAAACAAATACTTATGATGGATTTTTTAAATCCATAAGATTATTTTGATCGATTTTTTAATCCCGAAGATTAATTTCTTAAAGTAAAAGCAAGCAGGAAACGATTGGCGATACATTATCTATAAACAGACACTTAATTTTTGTTTATTAGTATGGATGTGTTTGATAGATGTATGGATATAGATATCGATTTCATGGGTTTTCATTTATTTTTGTGCAGAACCCTAATTATTTTTCTATATTAAAAATAGCCTAAGTTTAGGTGCGGTGCCCAGTGGTGACAGGGACGGCACAGTTTAGTATTCTTAAGTTTTCCTAGATGTAAGTATTATAAAAACTTCAAAAAATAAACCCTTCAAAGTGGAAAATTACTTGATTTTCGGAAGTCACCGCGGCGTCTTTGGTTTTCAATTTTCGTTTTTTGCCACCGACTTCCGAAATTAAAGTTATTTTTCACTTTTTACAAACGAAAAAAGCAACCGACTTCCAAAAAAAATACTACTTACCTACTTATTGTATTTTTTTTGGAAGTAAGTTGTTTTTTTTTGTAAAAATTTTTTAGTTGTGGTACCTATTCGACACAAATTCGAATACTAGGTACAACCTGCTATGTAAATAACAATGACAGAAACTTATCATCATATCATCCACATACTAAGTGGAAAAAATACGTATTATTAAAGCTAACTCAAAAAGTATCAAAGCAAAGTTAAAAATAACTATACGAGACTACCTCGAGAGCATACCCTTTCATATAAAAAAATAATTTTGCAAACCCATCTATCTATAATATGATTGATTTATGCCTGAACACAAAGGGCGTTCCCAATACATCCTAGAAAAAAAAAATTACATCGAAAAAAATAACTCTTTTTATTTGTAAGTAATTATAAAATACAAACAGTTACAGAAATGGGGCAAAAAAAAATTTTCGATCATAGAGCACACTCTAATGCTTCGCATTAAGAGTCGTTCAATATTATTCACAAAAAATATTAAATTCATAAAAGAAACACTACACGCGCACTTGTCTTTCCACGTTGAAACTGGCATGCCTGAGAGATATTTCTCGACGGCATGTGAAGCCAAGACAGAGGCCCATGGGCGGCCTTAAAATTCTGACACCAGGTTAGTCGCTAACCACACAAAAGGAAGAAGACCAGAAAATAGTTCTCAATCTGCCTAGTCTTTTCCCAACTTTAAGTATGTTGGGGTAGCCTTCCAGTCTAACCGATACCCGTTGGTAAGATTGGTTGTCAGACTTTTAGGCTTCTGACTACCCGTATAAATGGCAGCTAATCTCGCAATTTCTCCCGCTTGGGGGCGCTGTTGTAGATGTAGACCTGTCAAATATTTTTCCTCACGAAATACTCGAAATAGTTCATAGTTCCACAATTGTAGTCTGTGGTTCCACGAAAAATATCTGACAGGTCTACATCTCAGAGCGTAGACAGAGATTCTCTGTCTACGTCTCAGAGTAATAACTAAAGCATAGAGGGAGTCTATAGATTAGAGAAATGGACGCACCGAAATTGTCAAACGGTCACAGTTTGTCTCTTTTTACACGACAAATTTAAAAAAGCACCATAGTTGCTTAGTAAACGGTTAACCGTACAAGTATTTGATCTAGCCGTATATTACGTCGTGAATGTCAGTACGTGTGCTGGTTGAGGTGCTGGTCATTTTTTATTGAAAACTAATAGATTTTTGAATAATTTTGTATAAACTAAAGGTGCTAAATACAGATCAATAGGCTGCTAACATGGCTTGTTTTGTGTTATCGTTTAAATCACATTCGTCACGCAAAAAAAAACAATGAATTTGTAAGCTTTTATCGGTAAGTGTTTTTTTAAATTTTTCATAAAAAATCACTCATAATATTTGGATGTGATCACTGATAACATACATATTAGATTGATAGTGATACCTTCAAACCATTTTTATTACAAATTATGTTGTGACCGCGAATTAATTTTCAAAAAAATAATTCGTAAAATGTGAGGTTATGTTAAGCTAGTAATGTGGGTACTTTTTATCGATACGATAATTTTAAGCCATTAAGTTGAAGAAGATATCGTTTTCTTTTCGAGCCATTGCAAATTATACGAATTGATCACAATAATTCTCCTACAACAAATCATGCTGAAAGCCAAGTACGGTATCTTTACAAGCTGTCCATTTAACATTGTGTCAAGTTCAAACTGTAGCTGATAATATTGCAATATCGGAGAAAAATACAAAAGTATATACTTTTCAGGGTTCTTCAGATGCTATGGAAATAGATGAAAATTAAATGCCATATTCGAGGTGGTTGATGAAGAATAAAGAATCGCTGTTGGAAACAAATGCACATGACTACATTTATGATCCATGTGCTCTTTCAGAATATGCCAGAGATATTGTAAATTATAAATCAGGGAGTGTTGTGCGGTTTTCAATTTATTTTATTTTTTATCCACAATTATTAAATTGATCGATTGTTTCTATTTCATTTCATAAATTTAGTTTAAAAAATCTTTTTCATAAAAGTTTTGGTACACCATCACTAAAAAGTGAGCAATTTCTATAGTATGGACCTAAAGGATTGACGAAATACCCTAAGAACTCAATTGACACATTCGTGCTGTTTGTCGTTAAGCAGTTCAGTCGTATGTTCCATATCTTGAAAACTGCTGAGCCGATTTTAATAAAACTTGTACTGTTCCCTAAGTTGAAAGATACGTAATCCAATAAAAATAATGATCTCGATCTGATTACGAGTTTCGTAGAAATGCGTGGACAAACATACATACATACAAACAAACATACATACACACGTGTTGAGAAGCCCACATAGAATAACATTTATGTGAATACTGTGCAATTCCAACAATATTACATACATTCGTATCGAATTGATAACCTCATTTTACTAGAAGTCGGTAAAAAGAAAAGTAAGATGATTTCATGCTTCGGAAGGAACGATAAGCTGCGAACTAATGGTCGTTAGGGTCGCGCCACATCTGCCGAACGTTCCGCGGTGGAAGGTTCGGCTGAATACGCTCCTAATGTTTTTCAAGTTACCTATGACACATCAGCCGAACGTTACGTCCATAGAAATGCAAGCAAACATGACGCCGCGGAACGTTCGGCAGGTGTGGCGCGACCCTTACTTACGTTGGAGCTTGGAAAGCGGTTAAAAAACTGACATTAGTGCACAGTGTTTGGTTGATAGACCTTGCAGAGTTGCAGCTCACACAACAAAAAGAAGGATAGGATTAACATGTAAAATCCTATTGGAACCAGAGCGAGATTAACAAACACTGTATTAATTGTGTTTATCATCCATGGAATTTATGACATTACAATAACGTACATCCAATACAATATATAAATAAAATAATGTCAAAAATAAATTAATATCGATACCTACTATAATACGGCACATCACTACCGAGACCAAAAAAGTGGACAGTGGTGGTCCTTATAACTATATACCTGTCCTTTTTTTTCACACGGAATGTGTCATATGTATAAAGAGTATGACTAGACTGAGAAATTTCACACTCCCTCTAGTCTACATCTACAACAGCGCTACAAATTGCGAGATTCGCTGCCATTGTCAGGTCAACGGAGGGGTCTCAGTACGTAACAGCCTAGGTACCTCATTTATTAAATATAAATGACAGACACTTTTTTTTGTAAATTAACCTAACCTTTTGGACAGCTATTAACTATTCATGATAAACACCACCCATTCCATTTTAACTAACTTAGGAACAAAATGCTATTAAAACAACTACAAAATTAAATTATAAAGGGAAATGACTGAGGGTGTGTGCTGTGTCCCAAAACTATGATGACGCAAGATGTTGTGACATCATCCGAAAAGTTTCCGCGCCATAGGACCTTCCCTTATTATGGAGACGATGACCCGACAAACATTGTTAGTACGTACTTATACTGTCCATAATAATATTTAACACAGAAGTGTCTGTTTGATACTTCTTGGGGCGTATTACCCAGTAACTGGGTGGCAGTAGCTCCATGTAAAATACTGGTATTCAGCTGGATCTGGTAAGAATAGAAGCTGACCCACACACAGTTGGGAAAAGGCTAGGCAAATGATGATAACTTGTAAAGGGTGACTGGTAATTAGTGACCGATACTTATTTTAACAAGTTATGCCAACAAAAATGTAGGTAATACATTTACGTTCGCATAACTCGTCAAAATGTAGGGAACAGCTGATCTTTTTTCGCGGTTTCAGGTTGGTCCCATAGTAAAATTTGTTCATAATGATGAGTACGTAAGTCACGTGTTTAAATATCGGTCACTAATTATCAGTCACCCTTTAAAGGACATTAGCGACCCACTCCTGCTTCACACGGGGGCAATGGTGATTATGTCAAAACATCGAGATTAAAAAACGAAGTTATAATAATAACACAGCTATTCTATAAATTAACATTCCTCTAAATAATGGTGAAAACCGCATCGACATCCATTGTGTAATTTGGAAGTCACACAGTCAGATAGACACGAAAACTGACTTTATTGACTGACACTATGATGGTGGATGTACATCCACCTACTGAAATGGAAATATGGAGTGAGTGGGATGCCCCTTTATCTACCCATAATTTTGTTGGTTGCCGTTGGTCCCGGCTGTTTTTTTGACAGTCGTTACAGGTAGACAGCTGAAGCCCAAAAGTCTGACAGCCAGTCTTGCCAAGGGGTATCGTGTTACCCAGTAACTGGGTTGTGGTTGTCAGATCGCTCCATGTAAAAGACTGGAAGTTTACCCTAAAATCGTTTGAAAAGGGCAGGCAGAATGATTGTGTATCGGTCGTAATATATTTAAAAAAAGGCTGTTGGGTAGAAAAAAATACAAAAATCATGCTTGCGTTTTGCCGTCACTCCGTCTCAGTAGTCATATTAAGTCGGACATAAATGGTGCAAAAAAAATTGTAGGTACCTAAGGCTGGAAGTGGTACTACCGCCGGCTATGGTGGTACCACCATCACCAAGATCTTTGCGTGTCGGCCATGACTATTGCATTTATATTCAGAGGATTCCGCTGAACACTTTTCTTTTTACATTACGACGTTTGCATGTTCTGTAATAATGAAAAGAATTAGGTATCCAGGCAAAATATAGCTATATCTTTACAATACGCTGATTTAATATTTGTTATTACATTACATAACATCACACCTCTTTGGTTCCCGGTTACATCATGGTATGTAGGTACCTCCCCTAAGCAGTTGTGTTTAAGAGAGTTTGTACTGAAAGTTTTTAGGTTTTTAGCGAAATATTTGACAGGTATTTGCGACGTTGCACACGTAGCAAATAACTGTCAAATATTTCTCTATTTTGATTAATTTGAAAGAAAGAAAAGAAAGAAAATAAATTTATTTAACACAGACCAAAAAGCACACAATATAAACAGCAGATAAAAATAAATCAAACAATAAAGATAAAAATAAAATCTAACAAAAAGTGTAAAATGCGATTGAAATTAGCACGGGAGTGTGCCTCACGGCTGCGCTAAAAAGGCAATATTACTGTATGGAAATAAGAAATGTGGCTATCTAATGTTTAAAAAATTCCTTCATAGGTTTGAAAAACTTTACTCAACAACGTAAATAACGCAATAAACGTGACTGAACTGTCAAAAACTAAACCCATTGCGCTCAATTGTCATTTTATGTGTGTTATGCAATAGGGATGTTTCTAGGTAAAAAAAGAGAAATTCTATATAGTACTTCAGTCAGATAATAAAAAAATATTAGACACGTATTTTTTGCTTTATCATATTAATAAAAAATTACTTAAGTAGATAAAACGCATTAAAGTTGGAAGAGGAGGTCGCTACGTCACAAGTAATATAAAATCTACATACTCGTGACGTCATAGCACATTAACTCAATGTATCGCCGTAATCTTTTGATTAAATAAAAAAAGAAAAAATACGTGTCCTATTGGACACGTATTTTTTATTTTTATTGTTTTACATGACGGACAAAAAAAATTGTTTTGTCGTCATACCCTGCGGGCTTAAAGTATTTGAAGGAACTATGACATCAAATATGAGATAGGCGTGCTGTGGTGGGGGTTGCACGGTAGAGGGAGTGCGGGGAATTGCACCGCGCTCGCAGTCTACTCCGAACGGCCACAGCGATAGCTTTGCATAACACAGTTATATTGGAAACAGAGATTTATTGTACATAACTAACCTAAACCAAGACACCACAGGTAGCATAGGTAGATCTTTCTTTCGTTGACTGTAGGTACCTACGAGTACCTAGTACCTATACGTAAAAAAACCTCTCTTCTATATTTTCCAACTAGATAGTGCAAGATATAACCATTATATTGTACACAATATGGCTAACGGTTTCGTTCTGGTATCTACGTGTGAAAATTGCTAAAGTTCTTGCGAGGCAAAAGAGCAAAGTTTCTAGGTCTTCTGTAGAACAACTTTGTTCTCGGACGCAGTAAAGTATCAACGTTGTTGCTTGGTGCCGTGTTTAGAACTCTGAAAAGTGTTTTATTTTATTTTAGTCTGTGTAAAAGGAACTATTGCTACTAGGTATTAGGGCGTGCAATATCGAAAGGTTCTCAATTCCGGAACTGGGTTTCAATATTGGAGATCTGATTCCAGAATTCCGGAACTGGTTCCGGAACTGGTAACTTTTAATTGTTTTGGTATCTATTCTTACTCTATCTCTCCCCTATTACTTTATTAGACATTTGAAATAGTTAAAATTAAACATTTAATATTATGATTAAAAACATACAATCACACATAAATTAATAAATATCGTAAGTATATACTTTGTAAGTTTTTTTGTTACTAACACTATGAGTCTTGTTACTTGATTATTAAATAAATAATAAATAATAATATGTTGAACCTACATAGTATCCAGTCTTAAAATTTTCATTATGAAGTGAAAATCAAGTCTCTAACTTAAATACCTAATAAGTACATACACTTCCATTCCAAGGTTGCCTGGAAGAGATTGCAGTAAGCGATAAGGCCACCCATTGTATATTTTGTAGTGTATTACTTTTTCTTCTTGTAATGTATTATCTGGTGTACAATAAAGTATATATAAATAAATAAGTAATTATTCCTTTGTGAGGAACCGCTGTTCTTGATAATGCGTGCTCAAAAACAAAATTTTAACCTTTGGCAGAGAGTGAACTTCGTATTCGGTTACAAAAGTAGCCAGCACACTAAAATATTCTCTCACTCTCCACACTCGTTGATAGAACGCATAAAATATACTTGTAAGCTTCTGTCAGATAGACGTCTCGGTCTCCTCCGTTATCAATATTGACATAGCTTTTTCTAATTTGACAAAGCCTGTGAGGTCGAACTTACTTCCAGATTTTATTTTTATCTAGTTCTTTATCGAGCTGCTCTTGTAGAGTTGGTACCTACCTACATTGTCAGAAGAATCTAGTTCATAGGCCTGTGCAGTTGTAGAGTCGATGGGCTTGCAAGGAGATTTAAAATCTCAGAAATTTCTTCATTATTGGGTTTATTCCGGAATTCCGGAATGCATGCCCTACTAGGTATCTATTAAAAATGTCGATTCAAAACCAAAGACATCGACTTACGAAACTTTGTAGAGTCTTTTTTGGAACTTGGTTGTTTTTTTTTTGTAAAAAATTTTTTTCACTTTTTTGTTGTGGTACCTACCCCACACAAATTCGAAATCTACTACCTACTATGTAAATAACAGCGATAAGAACTTATCATCATATCATCCACTTATGCTATGTGGGATAAATACGTATTACTCGTATTAAAGCTAAAACAAAAGCTACCGGCCGGGGAAATTAGGTAAATAACTTGAACCCTGCACTAAATCTTAACAGCGAATTTTTCTTGAATCGTGTTTCTGAACTTAGCTCTCCAAATAATAATAGAAAATTAAAAAATTTCCACGCCCGCATCAAGGTAAAAAAAACCAAATGGTGTTTTTATAAATAAAAATTGAGGCAAAATAGTTAACAGGAAAATGATTACAATAAATTTTAAAGAATTGGTAAAACCAATATATTTTTACAGAATTAAACATTTTCGTCCACGGAAAATTAAATAAAACTTAAATAACGATTTTTTTTAATTTTACTTCAAGCAAAAATATTAACAGTGGTTTTTTTTTGCATTAAATTACCTAACTAAATATTTTAATACGATATCCAACAAAATTGAATGTGTTTACATTCAAGCAAACCTGCAACATTAAAAAAAAAAATTTTTTTTTTTAATTATTTAAATTTTTCTTGTTAAAGTGAGATAGAGCCTATAAATACAAGTTAAACAAAATTTAACTCTGTTACATTTTTGCCTGAACCACTATTGCAAAAAAACTTTGATTAATATCTTGCGCTGGTATAACATGTTTAATTTTGTTGGATAGCGTATTAAAATATTTAATTAGGTAATTTAATGCAAAAAACAGCTGTTATATTTTTGCTAGTACAATAACAAAAAAAAAAAAAAAATTTTGTCGTTCCGTGGACGATTTTGTTTAATTTTCTAACCTACTTGTAATACCTCATCTCTTCGACAAATACTCCATACAAACATATCTGTTAATATTTTTTTCTACCAAGTAATATTGAATTAACATGTTTTCTTAAAAAAAACGTACACGCAGGCGTTAAATTTTCGCGGGATACATTTTAACATACTTTCTTGTTCATACCCTACACGATAAATTAAAAAAAATCGCTGTTTGTAATTCATGCAAAGTTGGCCTAAAATTCGGCGTAAATTCCCCGGACTACTAGGGAGTTGTAGAATACGTTCAAACACATACCAGCACCCTAATTACGTAATGCACGATCAATTTTAAAGATTGCCAGTCAATGAACTGGCAAGTGAAAAAAAATTGAGCAGATTTTTTTTGTCGAACTTATGAAGCAATGGACTGGTAATCTTTTTCAATTGGTTTCAATTTAAAATTGATCGTGCATTGCGTAATTGGGGGGCAGGGGCCTACCACTGCCTTTAGTCCTTGGAGCTACCGAGCGATCTGCAGACTATTATATTCATGCATGCTTTACATTCATACATGCTTTACATTCATGCATGAATCGATCACGGATTCATGGCTTGAAAAAAAAATTATAACGAAGAAAATTAATTTCAGCTGAAGTAATACCAGCTTTCGTACGTATTTAAAAATCTGATTAAAATGACAATCACCTAGATTTTAAATAAAATTTATAGAATTAACTATTCTTATGACGTCATTTAATAAAAATCCTCCTTATCTTAGCCCTCCTAAGTCCCTTCGACACATGTCCACAACGGCTGTCATGGGGCAGGCAGCTGTCAAATACAATAGCGGTCAGTGGGTCGCACCGATCGATAGCCATACAACCAATGATGAAGCATGTTCTCTTCTGAAAGATTCAGGAATTATAATTGACATTTGGTTGGTGGGAACCGTTTTATTGGGACAGGTATATGTATTAGGTTGCTTTTGTATTAATATGTTGCGACTTTCTTTTGTCTTATAATTTAATTTGGTGGTATCCTTATATTATGTAGGAGTACACTTCTAGGTAGACTTATTTTTTTTTTAGGTTGGAGGTCATCAAATGACTTCTTCCGCTCTGGGCGGAGCGACAGACCGTGTCAGACTCTTACTGACTAAAACCCACCCGTGTTCCTTCCCTTGCCTTGCCAGGGGCCACGGTTTCCCCTTAGGACTTCCCGCAAACTATCTTCTTGGTCGACTGAGCTCTGCTCGGCTGAAAATAGATAAACATATCGTCCAGGTATACCAACGTTGTGTCACATTCCCGAGGCTGTGAAAATAGAGAAAATAGATAAACATATCGTCCAGGTATACCAACGTTGTGTCACATTCCCGAGGCTGTGAAAATAGAGAAAATAGATAAACATATCGTCCAGGTATACCGACGTTGTGTCATATTCCCGAGGCTGTGTAAATAGAGAAAATAGATAAACATATCGTCCAGGTATACCAACGTTGTGTCACATTCCCGAGGCTGTGAAAATAGAGAAAATAGATAAACATATCGTCCAGGTATACCGACGTTGTGTCATATTCCCGAGGCTGTGTAAATAGAGAAAATAGATAAACATATCGTCCAGGTATACCAACGTTGTGTCACATTCCCGAGGCTGTGAAAATAGAGAAAACAGAAATGAGACCTAGCTAGATCGATTTTCGCCGCCGTAAACCCCTAAATTGCAACTTTCATCGAAATCGTGAGAGCCGTTTAAAAAGTAACAGATTTTATTAATAATATATTAATAAAAATAAGAAAGTTATTGCTTTTTAAAATTCACATTTTTAGTAACAAAATTACCCAACTTCCATTAAAAATTCAATTTATGGTTTTCCTATCATTTAATTTATCATATTTGTTAGAGAGATTTGATCCTTATTATTGACCCTATCAATTGATGCACTAAAAGTTGTTTTTATTTTGGTTGTTAGCCGGCTACCTAATTACGCAACACATTTTCGTAAACGATTCCGATCTTGTTTCATTTTGACAGTTCAACAACATTCATTGCGTTATTTACGTTGCTGAACAGAATCTATTTTCGAACTTTTGAAGCAATGGATTCGCAGTCTGTTTCAAAACGTTTCTGATCGATTGTGTATTATTAGGGTACGGTTCAGCATATAATAATAAACTTCCCGACATCAACTGTCTGGTAGCTCCCACCAGACACGACACCCGTCTGGTCGGAGGATCCTCCCTTTTGTATGGAGGACGAGTGAACTTTTCACCCTGTTCCTCATGCCTCTATCGGTACAAAGCACTGAGCCAGCTGGCCAAACCATTATCATGTACTGTAATTCATTCTTGTAAGTAGTATGTAGATGTTATCTTGAATAGAGCTCGCTGCTGTAATCGATAAAAGCTTTTATATAGAGCTTTTGTGGCCAAAGCTTTCATGTGAAGCTTTGTATTATGGTACTCTATCCATTGTCAATTAATGCTGATAATGGACTTCAAAGGTCAGGTCAATTCTGTACGGATTGATAGCAGATTATTACATTGTAGAGGGAATAAATAGTTAGCCGTGTAATTTCCGTACTCATTTTGCCAGTTACTATGTTTTAAAATTTCCTTACCCGCCACCCTGTATAGCAATACAGGGTGGCAGGTAAGAAAATTTTTCGTCGGTTGTTAAAAAAAATCTGCCATTTCATACCGCGGTCAAAATGTATGGAACAGCTGATTTTTTTTTTAATAACCGTCGTCGTAATATTTCAACGCAGTGGGATCCAGAATCACGTACTGAAATCATGGTAACAGTTTTCGTCGATGTATGCCATCCTGCATAATAAGAGGCGAGCCTATTGGCATCACACAGGCACAAATCCAGATTATTCTGGCTGCTGCTGTTTTCCATCTGATTTCTATTTCTCTCCAAAAATAAATTCCTGATGAAAATACCAGTAACAATTTGCCAGACCTGGGAAGCGAACCCAGGCCTGCTCAGCAGCCATGCTTGCTAGAGCAAAAGGCAGTTTGTCTAGATTCTACGATAAATAAACATTAAATGTCACTGAAATCACGTTGTTCATAGCTGTTAAAAAGTTTCGGATCCTTGTGTCCTTTTTACTTCCAGACCTCAGACCATACTCAGACTAAAGTAAGAAATAACAAGAAAAAACTGCACTGAAGTCCCCCCGTATTTTTAGAATAAATTCGCAAATCCAACTCGCATTAGCTTAACAACTACATACCTACCTACCCACTCTATTCAAATCGTTTCTTTTCATAGCTCACCCCTTTAAATTCGTCCCCCATCTCGCCAACGAGTTTCAACGGAGGGTACATCCCTTCTTTAAGACCTTGACATAGTTCGGTTCTGACTGCCTTTTATCAGATCAAACCGGAATGAACCGGTAAAATGGTGAAAAAGAAAGTGCAGAAGTTGCACTTATAAAAACGAAGTTAGTGAATACCAAAATTTATGGTCTTTGCTCGTACCGGTACGAACTTCTTATATGAAAGAAAGAAAGAAAGAAGAATGAAAAGAAAGAAAGAAAGAAAAAGGTTTATTTGTCACAGAAACACGTGCATACTTGAGCATGAGCATAGTTCATAGCATAAGCATTAGTACAATCAGCCTATAACGTTCTCACTGCTGGGACACTTAAGCCTTATCTCGATGAGAGGGAGTGGATCATAATCCACGACGCAGGCCTAGTGCGGGTTGGTAGATGTCACATCATGTCTTCGAATTTCCGGTTCTAGGACATACAGATTCCCTCACGATTCTTTCCTTCACCGTTTTGAGAGCAGTTGTGAAGAAATAAATTACACAAAGTATCTGAATGGTTTGGAACACACAACCGTATAGTGCATGCCGTGGTAAAAACAGTCAGTCAGCAAGGTGTGACTGCCAAGAATACGCCAGATGTAGGTACATTAACAGTTAACACGTATCGCCAATTGTGTTGGCTATTTTAACCGTATTTTGAGACCCATCATCTGCCTACCCTTTTCAACTAAGCTTCCAGTCTAACCGGATGCAGCTGAAAACCAGTATTTTACATGGATCGATTGCTTATCTGACCACCCAGCTACTGGGTAATACGATACCCCTTAGTGAGACTGGTTGCCAGACTTTCGGGCTTCTGAATACTCGTAACGACTGTCAAAGATCTACAAATGATAGCAGGATTGCGAGGCATGCATGGAGGGGGTCTTGGCAATGGGTCTATCCACGTAGGCATCACCCAGAAACGCTCGGGTCAACCAGATCTTTCAAAGATGTTTTGAACAGACCAGGAGATCTAATCAACTTCTGGAGGGGTGTGAGTCTATCTGGCAGGCCCCAACGAGATTTATCAACAGGTGATAGGTTTACATAAGGACATTATTTTGTACCTATAGAAAATAAATAAGATATATTTTGTACCTCGACAGTTTTTGATTAAATGACGTTTCTATGAAGTGTCTAGCTAGCGGGCCCCTTATGATTATTTTTATTGTTATTATACTTTCAGATCGCTCAGTAGTGCTCGGAGTTAGAAAATATTATGTACCTTACAAATCCAAAATTTCGACTTTCTGTGAGCTATACTTTAGGAGATATTCGTTACTTAGACAAACGTCCAGCCAGCGGGCCACTTTTTAAATACTACTCTTTTATATCATACAATAGCAGTAGAAGCTTGATCCTATTATGTACCTTACAAATCCAAAATTTCGACTTTCTGTGACCTATACTTTAGAAGATATTCGTTACTTAGACAAACGTCCAGCCAGCGGGCCACTTTTTAAATACTACTCTTTTGTAACATACAATAGCATTAAGAGCTTGATCCTATTATGTACCTTACAAATCCAAAATTTCGACTTTCTGTGACCTATACTTTAGAAGATATTCGTTACTTAGACAAACGTCCAGCTAGCGGGCCACTTTTTAAATACTACTCTTTTATATCATACAATAGCAGTAGAAGATTGATCCTATTATGTACCTTACAAATCCAAAATTTCAACTTTCTGTGACCTATACTTTAGAAGATATTCGTTACTTAGACAAACGTCCAGCCAGCGGGCCACTTTTTAAATACTACTCTTTTTTATATCATACAATAGCATTAGGAGCTTGATCCTATTATGTACCTTACAAATCCAAAATTTCAACTTTCTGTGACCTATACTTTAGAAGATATTCGTTACTTAGACAAACGTCCAGCCAGCGGGCCACTTTTTAAATACTACTCTTTTATATCATACAATAGCATTAGGAGCTTGATCCTATTATGTACCTTACAAATCCAAAATTTCGACTTTCTGTGAGCTATACTTTAGAAGTTATTCCATTCTCCCATGTCAATCTTCAAGCTATCATTTACTCATTAAAGATTATACACACATCAAAAGTGTCTAGGGATCAAGCATTTTTATGCGGATTTCTTGAGATTGAGATGTGGCTTTGTAATAAATTTATGATTTTATAAATTTATATGGATCCTTTTTGGTGCATTTCATAATTTGAATCAGGAACTGTGAATCAAATTCGAGTAAAAGATGAAAATCAGCTGTCAATATTTTCCCTATAAAAACATACAACGCATTGAAGACATTATTAGTGCTACTGTTTCCCTACTACTGATTAAAACCAACGTTATTATGGAGCAGCGACGTCATTTAAGCAGGGAAGAAATGCTCAGAGCCGTGGGAATGATAGAAGCTGGTTCCCGGCAACGTACTGTGGCTTTAGCTCTGAATACAAGTCAGAGTGTTATCAGTCGACTTTGGACACGTTACCGAAGCACTGGTACCGTGGCTGAGCGCCATGGAGGACGGTATCGCTGCACCACACGGAGACAAGACCGATACATTCAAATCTTAGCTCGAAGAGCTCCAACAATAACCGCCATGATGTTAGCCGTGAGGCTTCATCACTCTTCAGGGAACTTAATTAGCGACCAAACAGTCAGAAACCGCTTGCATGAAGTGAACCTTCATTCCCGAAGACCGCTACGGGTACCACCTATAGCAATGCACAATCGTAGGATTCGATATCAATGGGCTCTTGAACACAGAAATTGGGCAGAAGAACAATGGCGTTTCGTGTGCTTTTCTGATGAGTCTCGTTTTGGTATGAGACCGGATACAAGACGTATACGACACTGGAGAACCCCTGGACGCCAACAGCGATTAAAATCCTGCCAGGAAGTCCATCCTTATAGTGGTGGAACCATCATGGTATGGGCGGGTATTTGGATCGGCGGAAGAACTGAGTTGATTTGGATCAGAGGCAACCTCAACGCTCAAATTTATGCTGAGACGATTGTATCAGACGTCATCGTTCCTCTACAAGTGCAAATCGGTCCCTTATTTCAGTTAATGCATGATAATGCACGACCGCACACCGCAAGAGTTGTAAGACAGACTCTCGCCGCAGCTAACATCAATGTCCTGCCCTGGCCTGCTCAGTCGCCAGACTTGAACCCGATTGAGCATGCATGGGATATGCTACAGAGAAGAGCTCTGCCGAATATGGAGGGTATCCAGTCGCAAGAAGACCTTTTTTTGTTGTTGCAACGAACATGGGCGGCCATTCCACAGCGTGATTTGGATGAACTCATTTTGAGTATGCCAAACCGATGTTCTTGTGTTGTTAGTGTTCGCGGTAGAAACACGGATTATTAATTGTTTAAGTTACCCAATAAAATTTTAAAGAAAACTGTTATTTCAGTCTTTTTTTCGAACTTTAATGTTAGTGGTTCAAATGTCAAAAATCCCTTTATTAGGAAAATGGCAAATTTCTTTATTAATGCAAAGGTGACTTGGTTTATCGTTACTGTGACAAACGAAAACACTTTATTTGATGAATCCTTAAAGAAAATTTTAATTAATATCAATCAGGAGAAAAGTTATTGCAAAAATATATGTTGATCCCTAGACACTTTTGATGTGTGTAATTACTAGGTATTACATTTTCTCTTTTAATCATTTACATAGCGCCCTACTTAAAAGAACTACTCTTTTTCTTAATCCCAGTTTTATTGTAGCACTGTTGAGTGATTATGAAAGTAGGTATAATGTTTGAAAACGGGTTTGCCAGCTAGGAGCTTATTTTATTAACGAATACCTTATGAAGTCCATAGGAAGTTGAAATTTTGGATATGTAAGGTACAGACGCCAGCATATCAAGTTACTACAATCTGTCAAATTTCTTTAATAGATTTTTAACTTTATCGCTAAAGAATAAGGTTCAATGTTGATTGGGAAAATTTGACAGATTGGAGTAGGTTGATGTGCTGGCGTCTGTACATAATAGTATTACCCAGTTACTGGATTGTGGAGGTGAGATAGGCAGTCGCTCTATATAAAATACTGGTATTTAGCTGCATTCGGTTAGACTGGAAGCCGACCCCAACATGGTTGGGAAAAGGCTAGGCAGATTGAAGGTACATAATAGCACAGTATAAAAAGATACAGGAGGACGATGCCTTTGATCTCGTGGTAAATGCAGACAACGTGTAGGCATTGTCACGACAGCTAGGGTTGTCCCAAGTTAACAATATTTATTTAATTTATTTATTTTAGATCAACATGGGCATCAACATTATTATAAACAATAATTAACAATTATCAAAAGATCGTCTTTTTGTGTACCAGCCACTCATCTATAAAACTGTAGGTATCTTTATAAATGGGCGACTAAGAAATATTAGTTTTACTAGATTTATTTATTAGATTTTTGGTTTTTAGATTTACTGGATTTGAAATTTCTGTTGTTGAACTTAATTATATAAAAAATCCTCATCCTAATACAAAAAAAATATTGGGAAGCATGAACATGGTTTGGTATTGAATTCTATTTGACTCAAATGCTCAAACAATTTAGACCCAATGTTGTTTCCAGAAAAATTTAAAATCGACATCAATTTTGTTTCCAAGCTATGGATGTAATCCACAAAATCATCCAGAGGGACTTGTAGTCCTCCGAAGCGATCACGGCTAGTATTTTAAGCTGAAATTAATGAAATCGCAGTTTTTTATTAACGTAAGATGACGACTTGCACTCTTCACAACACACGTCGTATGCACTATTATAATATTATACATAAATTAAAACAATATTAAATTCAACACCATAGCCCAGAAAGTTATTTCCCGAACTACTAACACGGTAGCGTAAGCAGTCCAGGAGCGCGCTTCCCCCGTCTCGCCCCTCACGCCCCGCAAGATTACCCTGTCTTAGACGTCTTCATCAGACGACTGTATGATGTATAGACTGATGGGTGATAATAGTATCAAGCTTCTTATTCTATGTATGATATAAATGAGTAGTATTTAGAAACAAACCCACTGGCTGGACCTTTGTCTAAGTAACGAATATCTTCTAAAGTATAACTCACAGAAAGTCGAAATCTTGGATTTGTAAGGTACATAATAGGATCAAGCTCCTAATGCTATTGTATGTTACAAAAGAGTAGTATTTAAAAAGTGGCCCGCTGGCTGGACGTTTGTCTAAGTAACGAATATCTTCTGAAGTATAGGTCACAGAAAGTCGATATTTTGGATTTGTAAGGTACATAATAGGATCAAGTTCCTTATGCTATTGTATGTTACAAAAGAGTAGTATTTAAAAAGTGGCCCGCTGGCTGGACGTTTGTCTAAGTAACGAATATCTTTTAAAGTATAGGTCACAGAAAGTCGAAATTTTGGATTTGTAAGGTACATAATAGGATCAAGCTCCTAATGCTATTGTATGATATAAAAGAGTAGTATTTAAAAAGTGGCCCGCTGGCTGGACGTTTGTCTAAGTAACGAATATCTTCTAAAGTATAGGTCACAGAAAGTCGAAATTTTGGATTTGTAAGGTACATAATAGGATTAAGCTCCTACTGCTATTGTATGATATAAAAGAGTAGTATTTAAAAAGTGGCCCGCTGGCTGGACGTTTGTTTAAGTAACGAATATCTCCTAAAGTATAGCTCACAGAAAGTCGAAATTTCGGATTTGTAAGGTACATAATATTTTCTAACTTCGAGCACTACTGGGCGATCTGAAAGTATAATAACAATAAAAATAATCATAAGGGGCCCGCTAGCTAGACACTTCATAGAAACGTCATTTAATCAAAAACTGTCGAGGTACAAAATATATCTTATTTATTTTCTATAGGTACAAAATAATGTCCTTATGTAAACCTATCACCTGTTGATAAATCTCGTTGGGGCCTGCCAGATAGACTCACACTCTGGAGGGAGGTGGGCTGATGGCCGTCATGGCTCATGCACAATGGTCCGCCTGAAGGACTAAGTGCGGAAACCAAACCCTGTAACATAAAACATAGAACCCATATCAGCTTAAAGGACATTCTTTGTTTTACAAACACGTCTTGACAGAACTTTAACTTCTGTTAATTTTATGTTATGGTGTATGGTAATCAAAATAGTTGTTATTGTTATTACCATTTTATTACGTACCTAGGTAACGGTAATTTGAGCAGTTATTTTTGTTCTATTTCGGTTGTGTACACGTATCCAGTGATGAAATACATATTTTATTGGGGGTTCGTCAAATAATTTTCCGTAAAAGTGCAAAAGTTCGAAAAAAATTAGTTTCAAAAATTTTCTAAAGCACATTTTGGTGATGAAGGAATTCAGGCCCGCCCATAATGGGCCAGTATCATACCAAAATCTGTCTAGCCTTTTCCCACCTATGATGGGGTCGGGTTCCAGTCTAACCGGATGCAGCTGATTACCAGTATTTTACATAGAGCGATTGCCTATGTGACCTCTGCAAGTTCCGCAACCCAGTAAGTGATTAATACGATACCCCTTGGTAAGACTGGTTGTCAGACTTTCGGGCTTCTGACGACTCGTAACGACTGTCAAAGATCCACGACTGACAGCGTAACCAACGGCTTAACGTGCTTTCCGAGGCACGGAGGAGTCTCTGTACGGAAAGATGGTCATCTGCCTCTACTCCGCAGGCTGCGTGGCAGTCCCAACACTATCCTGCAATCGATAGCCGCCCGGGCTCTAGTGTCGGCAGTCACAAATAAGACCAGCTATCTAATTACGCAACACATTATATATGTTTCATTTTGACAGTTCAACAACATTCATTGCGTCGTCGTTTACGTTGTCGAGCAGATTTGTTTTCGAACTTATGAAGCAATGGTTTAGCAATCTGTTTCAAAAGGATTCAGATTGTTATTGATCGTGTATTACGCAATTAGGGTTCTGTATCCTAATTACGTAATAAGTACACGATCAACCAGAATCTGAACGGGTATAACGCAATGGATGTGGTTGAACTGTCAAAATCATGGAAACATAATAATAATAATAAAACAGATTTGTAGTAATCGTATACTTACAAAAAAAAAAATATGCGGGGCAGTCTTTTGTTACTGCCGATAGAAGTGAAAACTAAGTAACGCCATCTAACGAAAACGTCAGGTATTTATGTGGCTTGCTGTCATTACAAGCCGTGTTACGAATTTTCGAACAGGTCAGGTGTGCAGACGCGAGTTTAACATTTTTGACCCATCCCGAAAAAAGTGCACAACGTCGCTAAAGAAGTTTTCATTTCAAAAACGAAATTGGATATCTGTTTTAGTTTACCATAGGTTAAGTTATGTTGTTACTAACAGACGTCATTGTAGTCTGAATACAAAAAGATTAATAATTAAAAAAAGGACGTAAATATTTTTGTCAATACTAGACGCTGCCTTCACAGAATCAGAAGCACCACCGGCTATTTAAAACAGTAGGCATGAAGTCGGGAGGCCTTGATTGTCAAATTGGTACATTTGTCACGAAGGGTGTCGTCCAATTTCGTTCGCCTACGGCTGTGACGTCACAGACCAGCCCCTTATTAATGAAATCCCGTATTTAGGCTTCTGACTCTGTCTGTCTACCTACTAATATTTTCTGAAGAATGACTGGAGAAATAAAACACTGTCAATTCTGTCGCTCATATACTACCTCACTCCATACAGGGTACTTCGTTTTATAATACAGGGTGAAATTGAATTCATGAAACACCTCTCGGTCATCGTACTCATAAATATGAACAACTTTCATTACGGGACCAACCCAGAGGACAGCTGTTTTTTTTCGCGATTTTATAGTTGGTCCCATAGTGAAAGTTGTTCATAATGATGAGTACAATGACCCCTTAAGAGGTGTCGCATGAATTCAATTCCACCCTGTATTATAAAACAAAGTCCCACCGCCGCGACTGTCTGTCTTAAGGTGGAACTAGTCGCGGGCTCGAACTCAATGGTGGGCATGGCCAAAAACCACGCTGTCTCACCTGGCATCGTGTCCGACAGAGATAGTATCAGTGATGAGCAGTTAGAAGCTGGTCTACATGGACAACGTATAGTTCGCACGCACAGAAACACCGTACCGACCAATTTTAGTAAAACGAGCGCGTCAAAAATTACGAAAAGGCCTTTGGAAAAAAGGTTTTTCTGAGTAAACCACTGCATAAATCAATTACAAATAAAATTTATTGAAATCTTCGATAATTTTTCTGTGTCGGATTTGGTTTTCGAGATTTCACACTTCTTGTATTACTTATTTACGCCCAAAGTTGCGTTAAAATTAGCAAGAAAAACGAATCTTTGTTGGCTTATAACTTTTTAATGGCTTTTTATTTTACTATTCTGCTTCCGTACAGACAAAATTACTAATAAGACCTAACGATATCATGTTAAACTTTGAATGTACGATGTCAAACAGTGGAAGTAAAACCCCTCCAAAGTTTGTATGGAAAAAATATCAAATTGTTGCACCTTAACGCGATAAACTCAAAAACTACCAAACAGATTTTCAAACGGTTTTTACCAATGGACGGAGTGATTCATGAGGAAGGTTTATGTGTATAATTCAGTAGGGTTTTGTGTAAATTGGCTGAAATATGAGGCAGATTTTTGAAGATGTCGGAAAAAATCATGCTGACTGCGAGCTTTACAATTTTTTTCCAAAAGGGTTTATAGTGTACAAGTGGCAGTAGAACACAGACTCCTAAGTCACAGGTATCCCTAGTTTAGGAGTCAGGGTTTCAACTTTTGTGCGCCTTTTAATTACTGTAAACTTTAGCTAGATATTAAGCAAATTGTAAGGACTTGGATCAATAAAGTTTATATTATTATATTATTAAACCAATAGATCCGAGATGGGTTACATGTCATCATCATAATCATAATCAGCCTACAATGTTCCCACTGCTGGGACACAGGCCTCCTCTCTGTGAGAGGGATTGTGCCGTAATCCACGACGCGGGCGCAGTGCGGGTTGGTAGATGTCACATGTCTTCGAATTTTTGGTTCTAGGACATGTCGGTTTCCTCACGATGTTTTCCTTCACCGTTTTGAGAGCAGTGGTGATGAAATAATTTACACAAAGTAAAGCGCCTGCCTGGGTTACCACTGGGCCACCACTGATTTCTTTTTTTTTATAGGTTAGGTACATATGAAATGAAAACAATGTATTACGGAATTAATACATTGTTTTCCTGGATTAACACATAGGGTACTTTTAATCCCGGTATTACGCTCTCGTGGGATGTTTTCCGAGATCTAGATAGTTTTACTTACTATCAAGCGTTGACTTAATTAATTTATCTGTATTGTCGCTAGACTTAACGGGAGTTTTGTGTCACTTTGTAAAATAATATTTAAAGAAAATTGGTCTTAACATTAAGTTATTTATTTAATGTGTATTCAAATAGTTACTACTTCGTTGGTCTTGTGGTCGCAAGCGCTACTGCTGAGCATGAGCTCCTGGGTTCGATTCCCAAGTCGGGCAAAGTGTTATTGGGTTTTTCCATCTGGAAGTTATCAGTAGCAGCCCGGAGTCTGGAATTGTGCCGGGTTGATGGCGATAGGCTCGCCCCCTATTACATGGACTTTAACATATCTGCCAAAGGGGTTCCGACATTTTTGTATGGGACCTGGCATACCTAACCGTCCGCCATTTGGAAAAAAACTGGTTTTGGCGGCCAGTGATAAAACAAGTGTCAATCGATAAAGTAAGTAATTGCAAACAAAAAATATTTAGTGATGAATATCGTAAGTGATATACTTCCTGAGATATTTAAAAAAAATATTACTGCTTTATTTTTTTTCTCATGTTTTAACTCAAATATCTCAGGAAGTATATCACTTACGATATTCATCACTAAATATTTTTTGGTTGCAATCACTTACTCTATCGATTGACACTTGTTTCATCACTGGCCGCCAAAACCAGTTTTTTTCATAATGGCGGTCGGTATAGGTATGCCAACGAAGTCGGATGTTCTTTGGGTGTACTATTATAGGTATACACCTCTGCCTAACCCTTTGGGGAATACAGGCGTGACGTTATGTTATGTATTGAAGTAAAATGAAAATGACATTAAAATCGTTTTTCTTTTGTTGCAGACAACCGGAGTTCATCCTTGGATAATTTCAAAGATGTCTAAATTAAAATAGCACCATTTCATTCTCTATCACCAGAAGACTTCTTGAACGCCATGTTGAATTCATACTGACGGCAAAATAACCTTCTCATATGCACAGAGAAACCGTCAACGTGTTCAGAGATTCATTAAAATTACGGCAAAAACTACTGCAGAGAACAACAACGTATTTTAAAGTAGTCGAATTCGTAAAAAAAGACGCCATACGGTATTTTACGTACGATTACGAAATACATCAATAGCGTATTATGAACATATTCATAGGAAATCATTCTAATAATCTTGTTAAACTTAAACATTAAAAAAAGACAATAAAAAAAATATTAAAGTGAAGAAAACAATTAATAATTTTAAGTAGAAAAATCGAATTGATTCTAAAATCGCATAACTAAAAAATAAAATTAATCGACAAAAAAAATTATCATAGATAAAAAAGGGATTTTGACAGCTAAAATGGCGGGAAAAGCAGAAGCGATTGGGCCACGCAATGGTCATGAGCTGGCGCCATTGAACGCGCGCGCTGACGGAAGCGAGCGGCCTCATGGAGTCACCATCGTGCTGCAAGGTTCCAGGGGCTCCTTACAACGGGAAGTTCCTGATGAAGACCGCGCTGCGTGGTCAGGGAAGCTGCAGTTCTTCCTGTCCATCATTGGATACTCTGTTGGACTTGGAAACATCTGGCGGTTCCCGTATTTGTGTCAGCAGAATGGAGGAGGTGAGTTTTTGAATTTGCAATGTTTCTATCCGATCCTATTACATACTCATTATTATTAATTATCTAGACTATCTCTGTGCCCGCAGCTGCACTCACGTACAATAATTGTGTAAAATATTTTAAAGCCGATCGTCCACCGCCAGCCAAACTAAGTTAGTTTGCATAGTTGAGCCGGGTTTTCATACATGTGCGTCCACCGCAAACTATGCCAATTAAGCTAACACACATGAAAAACTGGCTCAACTATGCAAACTAACTTAGTTTAGCTGACGTTGGACATCGGCTTTAAGGTTGAGTTGATAGTGACAGGTACATATTCAGTTGCAGATTCAGGGGGGGGGCTAGGGGGCTCGACTCCGTATCAAAGTTGCGACAAACAAAGGTGCGACAAATGCAAGGGCGACAGTACGATAGGTCGACCATCAGCGGTGCGACAGAACATCAGCTCGACGAACGTTAGTGCGACAGATTGTTTTCGCGACAAACGATGGCACGACGAAACTTTTGATCGACGAACGTTAGTGCGACTGATTATTGTCACGACCATCGATGGGGCGACGAAACTTTTGATCGACAAACGATAGCGCGACACAATGTTCGCTCGACAAACTAAAGCACGACAAACATTTCTATAATATTTTGTTGCTAATAGCAGATAAGAAAAAAAATTTAAAGTTTTAAGTTCTTTATACATGGTTTTCGCCTACCTTGCTCGTAACTGCACTCGCGCACTGCCAATAAAGAATGAAAACATTTATTAAAAAAAAAAATCTTATCTGCTATTACAACAAAATATTATAGAAATGTTTGTCGTGCTTTAGTTTGTCGAGCGAACATTGTGTCGCGCTATCGTTTGTCGATCAAAAGTTTCGTCGCCCCATCGATGGTCGTGACAATAATCAGTCGCACTAACGTTCGTCGATCAAAAGTTTCGTCGTGCCATCGTTTGTCGCGAAAACAATCTGTCGCACTAACGTTCGTCGAGCTGATGTTCTGTCGCACCGCTGATGGTCGACCTATCGTACTGTCGCCCTTGCATTTGTCGCACCTTTGTTTGTCGCAACTTTGATACGGAGTCAGGGGGCTCAAGGCCCCCCCCCCCAAAACCATCTGGGTTCTTCCGTGACAAATCTTAAAGTGAACCTGATATTATTGTATCTAATTATCTTATCCGAGGAGGCTTGTTATGCGTTTAGCAAAACATATCGTTGTATTTACTTTGCTAAAACCTACCTACCCTCAGCGGGGTCAAGCCCCCCCCCAAACGACAATCCTGGATCCACCACTGTACCTATTCATGAATATAAACAACTTTTATTTCCGGACCAAGTCGGAATAAACAAATTGCTATTTCATACAGCTTATTACTGTCCCACAGCAGGGCAAACGCCTCTTCTCACACAGAGAAGGCACGAGCATTGATCACCACGCTTGCTCAAGATTGGTTTGCGATTTTAGACTTACCTATATTGGCTATAAAGTCCAGGTTTCCTCACGATGTTTTACCTTCACCGATTATGATGTCCAAGATAAACTTAGAAATTACATATGAATTGAAAAAGTCACATTGGTAGTTGACTGGATTTGAACATAGTATAACCCACACAATACATTAAATTCTCAGATAAATAGAATAATAATTTTACATTTGACGGCTAGTTCCTGTAGGTACTACCCCAGTAGCACACCTCCGCCGCGAAACCGCTATAGTTCAATTCAACTGCTCGAATGTAGCGGAACATGACGCGAGCCAGTTGAATTGAATTACTTCGGTTTCGCTGCTACGGTTTCGCAGCGGAGGCGTGCTACTAGCGTAGGTTTACGAGGAAAAGCCACAACATATTAATAAAATATTATTTCTAACCTTTGTTTTTTGTTTTCCGCGTTATTTTTAACATTCTGCAAAAGTGCAAAGCGATTAACTAGCATTGAACTTGAATTTTCGGAATTGGCGTGTTTCAATAATAATTGTTGGTTTGCGTGATTTACCTTAGTAATACAGTTTGCTTTGAATTTTATTCAGGTTTTTTCCGCAACTGACATTTTGTTTTATTATTTGCAAAAATAAAATTAACTTTGAGAAAATAATGAGAAAACATTTTTCAACCTGTGTTTTCCCAACTGCTGGCCAAAGGATATCACTCACAGCATTCCACTCTTCCCTGTGTGTTGCCTTCTCTGGCCAATCTACCATAAACGCCTCTAAGTCTGATACACCAGCGTCTCCTCGGCCTCCTTCGGCGATGACGCCCCTCTCCCCCACTGCGTGACGACTCCAGCCCATCTGTCCCGATTCACCCTGCGTACATGGCCCGGTCTCACATCAGCATACCAGACTTGTTGCCAACACCAGACGGGTGTTGTGACGATCCTCCCTTTTCTATAGAGGATGAGTGAACTTTAATGTTGACCTATATGAGATAACTCACAATAAATAACCATTTCGATTACTTAAAACCAATCACTTATAATGTAATCGACCATAAACACGTTAAACCATGCACTTAACTTTTTAATCTAGTTGAGCTCACTCCCTCAAAGCACTACACTTTAGTACTATGTGCAGTAATAAAGTATTGATTTTATAGAGATGCCGAGCGACTGAGCGTCATACTATCCGTAATCGTTCAAATAGTACTCCACAGTACCTATTATTTACTTTAGTACGATGGCTTGGGTTCCTATATTTCAACGAATATATAATCGATGGTCATTGGTAAATTGAAGTGGATGTTATTCTGTGTCTGTACATACACTTGCTGAATAGAATAGATAGATTATAGAATATATTTATTTGCATTAAACATGGTACAATACATACCTACATACATAAACTCACGCCTTCTTCCCATGCCTACCCCAGGCAGAAACTACAGAACGCCACTTGCTACGATCCTTACATACTCCTTTTGCCTCGTTTACGTTCATACACCTAATTACGTAATGCACGATCAATTTTAAATTGACTGGCAATCTTTTTCAATTGGTTTCAATTTAAAATATTGATCGTGCATTGCGTAATTGGGGGGCTGGTTGAGACTCGCATAGACCAACACCCTAATTGCGTAACAACAATGGGTTCAATTCGATCAATAACAATGGGTTTCATTTTGACAGTTCAACAACATTCATTTCGTGATTTACGTTGTTGAGCAGACAAATTTCTCGAACATATGAAGCAATGGATTAGCAATATCCTTCAAAATGATTCAGGTTGTGATTGATCGTGTGTTACGCATTTGACACCCATCGGGTATGGGTCCCTAAAAAAGCAATTCTTTATCCTCCAACCAACAACCTATTATTTAACCTGAACACCCAGTCCCAGAAACGAAAATTTACCCAACATTACAAAAGTACTTACAGTCAAAGAGAAAAATTACCACAGCTTTGTAAAAACTGTTTTCTGGAAAAAAAATGCGATATCCGAAGTGAGATAAAAGGGGGTTCCTCTCCCTTGGTCCCTTCCTACATAGATATGGTATGTGTGTGTGTGTGTGTGTAATGGTGTATTTGTGTGTTGGTGCGTAATGGTGTGTTTGTATGTACGCCAAAAATCCGTACCGACACAGAAAAATTATCGAAGATTTCAATAAATTTTATTTGTAATTGATTTATGCAGTGGTTTTTTCAGAAAAACCTTTTTTCCAAAGGCCTTTTCGTAATTTTTGACGCGCTCGTTTTATTAAAATTGGTCGGTACGGTGTTTCTGTGCGTGCGAAGTAAACGTTGTCCATGTAGACCAGCTTTTAACTGCTCATCACTGATACTATCTCTGTCGAACACGATGCCAGGTGAGACAGCGTGGTTTTTGGCCATGCCCACCATTGAGTTCGAGCCCGCGACTAGTTCCACCTTAAATTTTTTTTATTTGTCAAGTAGATTATTAATTATTAAATTAAATTAAGTATTTTTTCTTTTTTTAACGTAATCAAAAGATTAAGGCAATACATTGAGTATTGAAAATAGTTCTCTTGCAGTTTTTATTATCTGACTGACAGACTAAATAGTTTTTTTGTTTCCCCAGTTAATATTATAATTGTTCGATGGATCGATATTTTTTACAACGTGGAAAATCTCATTTCTATATTTTAGTTTAATGCTCGCCATCGTCTAGACGAGTCGTCAATACGTATTAAATAGGTGCTTGACCTTTCAGGTTGAAATAGTTCAGAATATTGCTTCAGTATGAATAATACATCGAAAAAGTTACAACTATCACATCTTTTCTTCTTGTTCTCACAAACTATTACTCTACATTTCTTTTTTTTTTCATTTCTCCTTTACTTATAAATGTCGTATCTGTATCTATTTTATTGTGTGTCCATAAATCCTACTATATTATATACTAGCTTCTGCCAGCGACTTCGTCCGCGTGCAATAGAGTAACTATTGGGCTAACGCTAACTTTAACCCGCGACTGAATTACCCTAAAATACTACAAAATCAAAAACAATACCCTAAAGAAAATTAAATACTACAAAATCAAATAATGTTACATCTATTTATACTTCTTAAAAGATAGCTTGATCTCTGCGACAGCTGTCAGGAAAATCACGCCAAAAATGCGAGCGCAGTACTTGATCATTATTTTGCTGCGATGTTATTTTAAAACTGCGATATCTCCTAAGATATTCATTGAAATCGAATGATGTGAAGGACAATTTTGTTTTATATTAAATACTTGTGATGAATAACGCATTTATTTGGATAAGGATTAATATCATGTTTATAAAAACACCTTCGCAAATAATGCATCATTTTAGAACAAAAAAAAGGTTAGCATAAAAAAGGTTATAGTGAGCCAACCTTAAAAGATAGACATATGCTACGCAGACTTTTTTTAGAAATTTTTAAGAGGAACAATTCTGTCATACATGATTTTTGCGAAACTTTCACCGTTTAAGCAGCGCACGCAGCGGAAGCTCTCAAAAGGAAAAAAAAAACCCCGATTTTGAAACATTATTGGTGCTCCTTCTATTAGTCTTAGCGTGATGATATATAGCCTTCCTCGATAAATGGACTAACTAACACTGAAATAATTTTTCAAATCGGACCAATAGTTTTTGAGATTAGCGCGTTCAAGCAAACAAACAAACTCTTCAGCTTTATAATATTAAGTATAGATTAATATACTACAATATATAATGAAATATTATATAATATAATAATATTATAAATGTCCCCACCGCCGTATCTCTACGTTGACGTCGTGGTGGGGCTTGCGTGCTCCGAACCCTAGGTCTGTGCCGGTAGAGTTTACTTTGTCGGAATAGGTCTAGGATGCGGAGCCAGACCAAGAGAGATACAAAAGAGCAGCAAGAGAGCTGTTGGGCAGTAGCGACCCCACGGACCCTATCTCCCGGGAGAAATCTTGTTCCTCATCTCTGGCTTGCCTTTATTGGCCGGCTGGAGTGAATACTGACGAGGAACAGAGCTCCCACCTCATTCTTGCCTTAATTGGCTGGCTTGAGTGGAGATTCGCAAGAGCAAACGTGCTCGGAGGAAGGAAGTATTCCAGTAAGATGCTGGTAGGGATCTTGACCGTAATTCCGGGATTGTCCTGATAGCCGTGGAATACCGCTCCAATCCTCATAAGCACCTCAGGACATGTTGCCCCCTTGTCACTACGACACTTTGTGCTAGCGACCGTTTTCGGGGGCCATTATTGAGTGTGCAAGTCACCCCGCCATTTTATCGGTGTATATATAAAACATTGATCAGGCAGGGGCCATAGTCCTTCCATAGATTCAGGTCACCAGTCAACTTAAGCCACCCAAACCCATAGATATCTTTGTTTCCATATCTTGCAATAGTCCTACACCAGCCGGGGGTTGTCCTTGGGTGCACTTGCTTAGTGCATACAGGGATAATCGTCGGTTGGTGCCTCATTTCATAACAAACGTCTAACGGGCTTCTGCGAGTTGGCTTCGGCCCCTCGTACGCCTTCCAAAGGTCCGGGACCCCAAGGTCCCGAGAATAGTCAAAAACTTATAAATGTGAAAGTTTGTATGATTGTCACGCAAAAACAGCTGAATGAATTTGGAGATAGTTTATAACCTGAATGTTCCTGTTATAAACCCTATTCCTGTGGGATAATTTCCGACTACCACGCGGGTGAAGCCGTGGGCGAAATCTAGTAATAAAATAAATAAATACATATCAGATATGGCGGACTATGCCGACATCGGATATTGCTCAGTCACACGTTGGCACTCCATTCCTTCATACTCCATGGCGTCCCTATATCCATATAACTACACCCTATAGGTACAGTTTAGTCTGCCGTCGTCGGCCTGGTAAACGCAGTTTGCACCTGTGCAGTCAAACGTATATGCCTAGTGCCCCGGGCAAAGCTAGCCAGGTAAACAGACAGATGATTTCGAATCCTGTTAACATAGGAATAGAATTGAAAATAAAATCTTCTTGTTGAGAAAGGGTCTAGGTTTCACCTGTCGCTGCATCGATTTATTAAAGAGCAAGCACTCGGTGAGATGAGAGAGAGCAAATACGTGAATAAAGAGCTTTGGAGTACTATTTTGTAAGTTCTTTGAAGGATTTCTTGATGGATTATGTTTTAGATGAAGCGATTTCAGGGTTTGTCCCCGTCCCTGAGTGAAACTCACCACATCCTAGTGTTTTAAGGTGGCCATGTATAGTTCTTATATTAAAACCTCTTTAGGCATGAAAAACTAGAACAATGATGACAAAATTAACCATCTGAGTCATACGTCCGTTAAACTAAGTCAGCACGTCACCACTGAAAATAACTTTAATTCTGACTACAATGACATCATCGTCATTAAAACAGCCTTTTCAAGTCGGCCTGTAAAAACCTTGAACTTGCTTTAGAACCTTGTCGTATTATACTATGCAAAACACTGACGTGTAAATGGGTGATAAAGAACAGCAACAAAGCCAATAATTTCTTCAAAGTATATCTTTTTTTGGCACCTTGTAGGTATTTTCTTAATATTCATGTATTTTTTTATTATTTGACAATGCTTTTGTAATACCTAATAATGCACCTAGTAAACGATTTATCCATTTAAGGTGAAACAATTTGATATTTTTTCCATACAAACTTCGGAGGGGTTTTACTCCACTGTTTGACATCGTAAATTCAAAGTTTAACATGATATCGTTAGGTCTCATTAGTAATTTTGTCTGTACGGAAGCAGAATAGTAAAATAAAAAGCCATTAAAAAGTTATAAGCCAACAAAGATTCTTTTTTCTTGCTAATTTTTACGCCCAAAGGGGCGTAAATAAGTAATACAAGAAGTGTGAAATCTCGAAAACAAAATCCGTACCGACACAGCAAAATTATCGAAGATTTCAATTAATTTTATTTCTAATTGATTCATGCAGTGGTTTTTTCATAAAACTCCATTTTCCAAAGGACTTTTCGTAATTTTGTACACGCTCTTTTTACTAAAATCGTTCGGTACGGTGTTTCTGTGCGTGCCAACTATACGTTATCCATGTAGACCAGCTTCTAACTGCTCATCACTGATACTATTTCTGTCGGACACGATGCCAGGTGAGACAGCGTGGTTTTTGGCCATGCCCACCATAGAGTTCGGGCCAGCGACTAGTTCCACCTTAAAGTCACCGTCAGGAGAAGCTATAAATTTTGTAAACAAAAAACTTCTACTAGATTAGGTTCTACTTAGTTAGGTAGTTTTTGATGGAGATACAGACGGGTAAATCAAATCAATCTATTTGCTGTAAGTGTCTTAAAATTAGTGCATAGAAGAGATCCGTAACACAATTATTGTGACATTTCAGTATATTTAGTCAATTAAATAACAAACAAAAAGATAGACAGACAGGTCTAGCTTAGTAACCCCGATTTCATTCTTTGGGTGCATATGCCAAAAAAATGTTTTTAGGTTTCCGTATCTCAAAAGGAAAAAACGGAACCCTGTCTGTCAAGATCATTTTTCTCAGGAACGCGTGGAGGTATCAAGTTGAAATTAATATTAAGTACGTAGTTCTATAGTCCCTTGGAGCTCTAAAAAAATCAAGCTTCTAAGTTAACGCACGTAGAATTCATGCAAGGTATCACAGCACATGTATAGGAAAAAGTCCGAAAAAAATTATTTGTAGTTTTATCCCACTTTTTTTCTATTACAAACATACATTTGCAGTTGGAGAACTGACCGTGGTGTATATCGATGTATGAGAGAACATGTTTTTCAACAACAATAGTAAGTTTGTTCTCGGGATAAATTCAGCCCAAATACGGAACCCTTCATTGTGCGTGGTCCGACACGCACTTGACTTCTGGACTATCCAAACCCACAAAAAAAACATGCGGGGCAGTCTTTGGAGACTGCCGATGGAAGTGAAAACTAAGTAACGCCATCTAACGAAAATGTCAGGAATTTATGTGGCGAAAGAAAGCTGTAGCTCCATTAAAACAATTCAGAAAAAAATAAAACAGAGTACACTGTCAATTCTACTCTCCCTCCGTCTTACGAATTTTCGATAAGGTCACGTGACGCCTGACGCAAGTTTAACAGTTTTTTACCCATCCCAAAAAGTGCTCAACTCGCCTAAAGAAGTTTTCACTTCAAAGATATCAACTTCACTTCAACTTTAAATTTTATTATACTGTAGCAACTTACTTTCTGCATCGTAGCAGACCAAAGGTTGCCGTAGCAGTGTCTACGAGCGACGAGCTACGTCGCAGTTTCGTAGCAACTCCGTAGCAATTTAAAATCGATATCACTCGACCCAGACAAGGCGGCATGGCTAAATATAGAATTGATTGTTTATGCTATTAGGCTTTATATTATAAATATCTGGTTTTATATCTATGGTACCTTCATTAATAAAGGTATTTTAAATGTCGTGTTTATTCAAATATGGATTTATTTCAGTAGAAAAATGGTTATCGTTACGGGTAATCAGAAGCATGAAAATGACACCAGTCTTACTAAGGAGTATTTTATTACCCAGTAACTGGGTTGTGGAGGTCATATATAGGCATATCGCTCCATGTAAAATACTGATATTCAGCTGCATCTGGTTAGACTGGAAGCCGACCCCGACCCCAACATAGTAGGGAAGAGGTTAGGTAAATGACGATGAAGAGCAAAAAACGAAGTATCATTAGCCTACCATGTTGAATTTCAAGGGCAATTTAAGAGCAACAAATTGCTTTGTGGAGCAATTCTTATGTTTCTGTAAATAGTCCGAAATATTGCTATGCTATAGTAAGTTCAACGTTTTGTTCCCAAATTAGGAGTTAGTTTAGAAAATTACAACGCGGGAGAGATACGGTTACTGCTAAGTACTGTCAAATAGTTTACAAGTTAAGGCGACGATAACCGACTTTTAAATAAAATTGTTGCCGCATTATGTACTGATTTCACGTCACTACGGTGTCTGTCTATGGTGTCTGTCAACCAATCAGAAGAGATCGAACATACACTAGACACTTGTGTGTCTAGTGTATGTTCGGTGATGTTTTTTTAATGCCATGACAGTTGTGATGACAGTTACTCCTTTTTTGGTTGTTCTCTGTCAAAAAGTGAACCAACTGTAATTTTTACAAATACACCATTTTAACCTTAGTTTTCAGTTATTTCACCGGCCTCAATCCTCTATACAGCAGCTACAAAAATAAATAAATATATGTTAAATTAGAGCATTTTCTTATTAACTTAATATAATGATAGAATATTCATTATCTTTATATTACATTGTGAAACTAATTTGTAATGTTATGTTTACCGCGGATAAAAAACGGAGAATCACACTAAATCTATCAAGCGTATTTTTCTGAAGCCTTTACCATTTAAAAGAAAAATTTATGTTAAAATAAGCATGCTGACGAAGTAGCGGACAAACGCTAGTTAAAAACAACTCTAACCTTTTTAGCTGTAGATTTTTAACCACATAGGACACAGTTTGCAATACAAAAGTGTAACGCACTGAAACCCTGGCAATCAAGCGGCGTGTTCAAACAGCGTCCAACGGCCATCACGTTTATATTGAATCTGTCTGGCAGCGCAAAAGCGGCTTTAATGTGTTATGTGGTTGACGTTGAAAGAGTATAAAAAACTGGTAGAACGTGCTTGAGCTTTAATACATTTAATTAAGTTTCATGCATATTTTTCAGTCTGTATTTTCAGCTGCAGAGGTACTGTTACATCTGAATTTCAGCGCTTATTATTTCAGAAGTCTCTTAATTAAACACGTTCAAAATCTTGTCGCGATTTCATCTCTGCCACATTCAGGGCCTATTTCACGATGTCCGAATAACCACTACCACAGATAATAAAAAACTTCGTACAGATACCCAATCCCATACAAAGAAATGACACCTTCCTAGTCGGGCTATTGACTGGCTAAATGTGCTACAGTTATGACAAATTGAGTAAAACGCCATCTATTGCAAAGAGCCCTAAACAAAAAGGTTATATCTTTTTTGTTGAAAATACGAGATTTATGAGTTACAATAGATAAATCAGCATTAAACAAGGAAGTTTTGATTTTTACTAATCTTACTTCAGCCAAAATCTTGCGTTATCGCTTTTTAGTGACTGTTAATTTCATAATTGTTACCTATGCTGCCATCTATGATCTTTTTTCAAGACTAATTATAATTTGTTCGAATTGAGACTCCATGCCAGTACTTACCGAATAAATTAAAAAATGGAACAGAATTTTTATAAAATTATCTGCCAAGTAAGTTAATAGGAACTTAATGGTAGGCGGTGAAACAGGCCATTAATGTCAAAAATGTAGGTAATTTCAAGGTATTTTTGACATTTAAATTGAGACTGAGATTAGAATGCGAATCTTTTTAAACATACGAGATTTGCCCCTCGGATCATTAAGAGCGTTCATCCTAAAATTTGGCAACGTCGCAAATAGCTGTCAAATATTTACCTGTGTTGATTAATTTGGCAATATTACTACAAGGAAATAAGAAATATGGCTGAACTAAAATATTGATTATATGAATTGTAGGTAACACTTGTATGGACACACACAAGCAACACTGTAGGTAACACTCATACACACATAACCATAAGTAAAAAAATATTTTTTTAATTAAAATATTGTTAGGGAGCAATGTATTTTTTTTTAATAAGTATGTTATTAACATGAATTTGTAAATTATGTTAACATATTTTGGACAGCATTGAGATCTACAATTTGATTTTTCTTTGTACAGTACGACACAACTTAGATGTAGCATCGGCAAAATTCGTAAAACCGATGACCATCCGAACTGAGTGCGCCTTCAAAATCACCAATCGCTATTACTGCTTTAGGTGAAAATGATCTTTCGAAAACGCAATAACTTGTAAAGTCTTATAGCCAAATACATTCGTAAAATTGAAATGAATGAATGAAAATTTTCAAATCTATGCTACATCTAAGTTGTGTCGTACTGTACGCCGAATGTTCTTGTAAAGTTAATTATGTTAGGTTCAAAGATCAAAAACGACGAATCTAACCATTTCTTTTGTAATGTTAGGTCTTTTTCATCGTTTATGTTGTGAGTAAACCACATATACCACACTCGAACTACGCGTTGTGTATGAACTATGACTTAATTAAAGAGACCACAATGGGTTGTGGATGTTTTTTCGCTTAATGACCTTCGTTGTTCTTTGAGTTTTAACTTTTACATTCCTACCTCAGACCAAATTCAAAAACCAAGATATAGCGCTGCGAACAATACAGTGAAGCATGAAAAACTACACCTCCGCTCTGTGCATACACGCTCACACGCACACATGTACCTACAACCATTTACAATCAAACTACATCTCACTAAGTGCACACATGTTTACCAGCTCCACGTCACTGTTGAAAGCGCTATGTCTTGGTTTTTTATTTGGTCTGAGATTCCAACAAATTATATTACGAGATAGCTATATTTTTCTACGCCCAGAGGCAATCTGTCATCATCATCTGCGTAACCTGTTCGCAACTACTTTAGGGTCGGCTCCCAGTCTTACCAGATGCAGCTGGATACCAGTATTTTACATGGAGCGACTGCCTATCCGACCTCCACAACCCAGTTGTGACACGATACTCTTTGGCAAGACTGGTTGTCAGACTTTCGGGATTCTGACTACCCGTAACGACTGTTAAAAATCTACAATTTAAAACCCGGGGACCAAATGACTAACGTGCTTTCCGAGGCACGAAGGGGTCTCAGTTAACCTATCCACGGACTAATTTCGGCAAACGTTGATTAACCTTGAAGTTCGACCCCTGTGCTGTTATTATTAGCCACGAGCCACCTCCAGAGGCACGTAGTGATCGTAAAAAATACACAAGTAAAAAAAGTTAATAGCACAAAACAATTTGTTTTGGCACCCTGCCAGATAATATACAAGTCGGGTAGGCTATACAGAATTATGTCAGCGAAGCGTTTTCTAACCAATTTTTTATTTAATACACGTTTAATTTTTGAATGATAATTGCTTTGAACTTATAAAGCTATTTGGTTAGTTCCGTATCCAACTGCAGGCAACAGCAGCAGGCGACTTCATATAAATTCTATTCGATTTCATAGAAAAATACAACCTTCGTTTTTGTTTACCCTAAACCTCTTAAAGAGTCATTCTACTCAATACTCATCATTATGAACAACTTTGAGTATAAGACCAAGGCTAAAATTGCGAAAAAAAAAAGCTGTTCCCTACATTTATGTTCGCATATCTCGTTAAAATGTAGAGAACAGCTGTTATTTTATTTCAAAGGAGGTTTAGGGTAAATAAAAACTAAGGTTGTATAGATGGCAATGGCCCTGATGAGGTTTTTCCAATTACTTTGTGTGGCTCAAAACTAAAAATAGTTAGTAAATTTAAGTATCTCGGACACATCATAACGGACAACTTAAAGGATGACGATGACCTAGAGAGGCAAAGACGTAGCATTGCGTGTAGAAGTAACATGCTAAATAGACGTTTCTTCCATTGCTCAAAACAAGTAAAAATAACTCTGTTCCATTCCAGGCTTATTGTCAGTCGTTCTACACCAGTCAACTTTGGTACAAGTACACGAAGAGTGCATACAACACTCTTCGTGTACGAAACGGTCATGCTCAGCCTGCCCTGTGCCCTGGCGGTGTAGTGCGATTGAGATGTTTGCTGAGAGCAGAGTAACCGATTTCTTTGCGCTCATGGAGAAGCTCAGGGCGTCGTTCTTTTCCCGTGTGGTGGCAAGTAAAAATAATATTGTCAAAGCTATTTTTCATTCTGTGCATTTACTGAGGGAGACAAAATAAAGTACATTGTTTGTTTTGGCTTCCTTGGTGGGTTGTTTTGTTTTTTTTTTGTTAATTTTTTATGTAATTTTTGTTTTAAGGATAAGTTTTTTCAATTTTTATAATGAAATAAACGATTAATAAAAAAAAAAAAAAAAAAAAAATTAAACCAGTGTGTCGCGGCGACACGTCGCCTGCTGCTGCTGCCTGGAGTCTGCTAGGGACTTCTACCTTTACGATTCAAAATTATAACTGAAAGTATCAGATTAACCCAGCGCGATCGTCGCCCGAATACGCGATCGTGTCGTTCACATGTCACTTTTTGTTCGATGTACCCGAACGCGTGGTCGCGCCGACAGAAGGCGTTTTCCGGGTTTCCGAACAAAAATTGACTTATGTCCGCGATGATCGCGTATTCGCGCGATGACAATCGTTTTTAAATAGGACACGGCCTATAAGGCTTAGCGTATGCTGAGACGTAGGTGACGCAGGTCAGCACAGTACAGATTTTGCAGGGTAGGGCAGGAGAGGCAGACAGGCGGCGAGCGCATGATGCGACGCAGCTACACAGACACATTCGCGTCCTAGCTAATACAAACAATCTGTCATTGAAACAAAATAATGAATCCGTGGTAAAAAAAACAAGTAACGACCTGCACGCGACTCGCAGAATTCTGTGCCGGCACTATAACGAGACGCAGAGCAGTACAGACACATGTCTGCGTGGCACGTGCCTACGCCGCAGCGTACGCAGCTGTCAGTACATTCATGCATTACAAAATCTGCTCTGCTCTGCGTTGTGTGGACCTGCCTCACCTGCGTCTTAGCATACGCTTAGCCTAACAGTTGGCTATGGCGATGTAAATGGTTAGTGAATAAATAAAGATTTCAACTACTTCATACTCGTACATTAACATTTTAATTTAGCTAAGTGCATTCCCACACTATTTAAACAAACAGCCCTGACCAAACTGCTTATGCAAGGTCTATGGTTCAAGGCTAACGTGACCATTTATTTTTTCCTCAGAGCGGGACACCCTTAAATGTGTTATTAGGTCATCATCATCGTCATCAGCCTTTTCCTAACAATGTTGGGGTCAGCTTGCAGCTGAATACCTCTATGTTAAATGAGTTATTATGTATTGATTTAAAAATAAGGCATAGGTACGTTTTTAGTTTGCTATTAGATTTAGTTTTTAACTTGTCGATGTTACGTTGCCCTTTGTTATCAAAATAGAGTTTAACACTGCAACTCCTAGTTTTTTTAAGTGAAAACTTCAAACTCTTTAGGCGGGTTGAGCACTTTTTGGTTGAACAAAAATCATAGAACTCTCCTCATTGTCACCTAACGCTCGAACAAAAGACATCAACGCGAGAATCAAAAAGTTACTTAGTTTTCACTTACTATCGGCAGTCCCCAAAGACTTTTTTTTTATAATTATTATTAATATTGATTAAGGGGAATGCGCCAAGGTAGCTCGCGAAATTCAAACTTTCTTAGGTTTTTTGCAACTTGCAGGTCAGGTTGTATCTTGATTAAAATATGATTTGCGAACGTAACCAATATGGGTTTACAGAATTAGAATCAGCAATACAACTCCTTAGGTTAGCATAATCCCCAAATGTCGTGATTTCATGAAATAGTCATTCAAAGGGATTACATGAACTTATAGAGTTGTATTGATGATTTCTATGATTATAATTTTATAAATAAACATTTGATACGGTCGCAAATCATATTTATATCAACGTACAACCGGATACTGACCAGCAAATTGCAAAAAACGTAAGAAAATTTGAATTTCGCAGGCTACCCTGACGCTTTCACCTTAAGGTATTATGAAACAGAACTGCAATAAATAATCCATCTGCCAGCCATCAGTGATTTTTAAATCTTTATGTTGTTGTATAGTTACATTTAGTTGACGCGAGCATAGCTGCGGGCATATTTTTGTGTTGTAAAACCTTTTTACAGTAACAGCTCTAAACGCCTCTGTGTATAGTGATAAGACATCAGTCTCAGAACCAGAGGTCCCGAGTTCGATTCTCAGCGGGCAAAATTTTCTGTTCGGTTTGGTTGGTGGTAAGGCTTGTTCACTACTGCTCTCAAAAACGATGAAGGAAAACATCGTGAGGAAACCGGCATATCTTAGAACTAAAAATTCGAAGACATGTGACATTTACCACCCCGCACTGGGCCCGCGTGGTAGATTACGGCCCACTTCCTCTCACAGAGAGGAGGCCTGTGTCCCAGTAGTGGGAACATTAATAGGCTGATTATGTAGGGCTTGTTCTAAGGCCGTTTGGCTAGCTACCACCATCTTATCTAAGTCTGTCGCCATAACATCAATGTTAACAGCATTGTTGTGTTTCGGCAGTTAGAGATATGATAGCCAATTCCTCTGTAGTTGAGGATTCCGCGTGAAGCTCGCTTTTACCTTCGGCCTAATCATCACTTACCATCAGGTGAGATGAAGGCCAAGAGTTTCCCTGGAAAAATGTTATTCACCTAGACACCATGAAACCACCACCAACGTTTACTTACTTCACTAAATTAACCACTTCTCTGTCCACAGGCGCCTTCCTCATCCCGTTCCTAATAATGTTAATACTGGAAGGAATACCCCTCTTCCTGATTGAGATGGCCATTGGACAGAAGATGCGTCTTGGCTCGCTCGGAGTCTGGAACACCATACATCCCTGGCTTGGAGGCATCGGGATCTCCAGTTGTATCGTGACGCTGTTTGTGGCATTGTACTACAACGTGATCATCACTTGGGTGTTCTTCTATCTTTTTAACAGTATTCGGGTGAGTATATACAGTATGTTAACTAACAGAGGGCGTTCCCGTTAACCCGCAATAGTATAGCGTCCATACATGCTAGAAAAAATATTAAAATCGAAAAAAAAAAACTTTTTTTTATTTTTTTATCATAAAATATTCACGAAAAATATTAATTTCATACGTAAAACAAACATTCTGTACACGCGTACTTGTCCCACTTGTCTTTCCAAGTTGAAAGACAAGTGAGCGTGTACAGAGTGTTACATTTACGTATCAATTTTAAAAAAAAAATGTAAATTTTATTTTAAAAAATTTTAAAAATCTTTTTTTTTTTTCACTTTCAATATTTTTTCTAGCATGTATGGACGCTATACTATGGCGGGTTAACGGCAACGCCCTCTGTTAGTTAACATACTGTATAAAATATTATTTAGAAGAATAGAATAAACGTTAAAAGCTGGAAACTCAATACTTATCGGACGCTTCCGTAAGCCGCGTAAGCCGCGGCTTACGGAAGCGTCCGATAAGTATTGAGTTTCCAGCTTTTAACGTTTGTGAGCGTGTACAGAGTGTTACATTTACGTATCAATTTTAAAAAAAAAATGTAAATTTTATTTTAAAAAATTTTAAAAATCTTTTTTTTTTTTCACTTTCAATATTTTTTCTAGCATGTATGGACGCTATACTATGGCGGGTTAACGGCAACGCCCTCTGTTAGTTAACATACTGTATAAAATATTATTTAGAAGAATAGAATAAACGTTAAAAGCTGGAAACTCAATACTTATCGGACGCTTCCGTAAGCCGCGGCTTACAGTCACGGCCGATGTGCGGACGCTCCGGCTGTTCGGATATAATTTCCCTTTCATTCCAAAATTGTCAACGGGGAACCATGTCTGGGAGCGATAGTAAGGCCGAATTTATTGAATTATGCTGGGAACAAATTATCGGACGCTTCCGTAAGTTGCGGCTGGCAGTCACCTAAGGTCACTTCCGCGACTTACGACTGATAGTTTACGTAGTGTAGTGCTAAAATGTACTATCCAGTACGCGACTGTCAGCTGCGGTTTAGGGACGTGTCCGATAATTTGTTTCCAGTTTTAGTGGCAGCTGCTGCTATTTGTTGTCCACTGAAAATAATAAAAGATTGGCCACTCGACCAATTGAAAAAGATTGCCAGTCCATTGCTTCATAAGTTCGAGAAAAAAAATTGAGCAGATTTTTTTTCTCGAACTTATGAAGCAATGGACTGGCAATCTTTTTCAATTGGTTTCTATTTAAAATTGATCGTGCATTACGTAATTAGGGGGCCGATCCCCGGACGTCCGCGGCTAAAGCAAACATCTAGTCGGCCAGATTTCTATAAGACGTCCGAACAATCAAGTACGGCCCAAGGTTCACGTCCGCGACTTACGACCAACAGTTTGCACAGTGTAGTGTTAAATGCTGCATCCAGATACAAATATGCCGCGACTGTTATGCTCGGATTACGGACGCATCCGCTAATTTGTTCCCAGCTTTATTGTCTACAGTATCTATAGCTAGTAGTAGTAGGTACAGACGCCAGCACATCAACCTACTCCAATCTGTCAAATTTTCCCAATCAATATTGAACCTTATTCTTTAGCAATAAAGTTGAAAATCTTTTAAAAGAAATTTGACAGATTGTAGTAACTTGACGTGCTGGCGTCTGTACATACTCAAAACTATAATACCGGAAGCAAAGGGTTGAAAGCCTCAGTTACATTGCTGCAGAACGGAATGGAATACAATTTTTTGAACGACATTATGTAAAGCATTATGAACTTTGTGCCAATTGTTTAACGTGCAAACTAGAAAACTTAATAAAGCATTAAAAAACTCTAATAAAAAACCGAAGTATCCGTATTGTTTCCCGATATCCGAAAGCATACAGGTCCAAGGTTATGTTTTGCAAACAGAGAGCGAATCAAAACAACGCTGACCTTGCACTACACAGCTATAATAGCTACCTGTAGCGGCTAGAATTCCCAGGACCTCAGGTTTAAACGCGTAGGAGGTTGCACTGCGCAAGTCAAAGCGGACGCATCCAATCACAACAGCAAGAATATATAACAAACATACATATACATAGCATGTTTTATCACTCTAATTGATCAATAACTGCAGTCCTGTTCCTCTCGTTGAGTGATTGACACTCCAGAACCGCGAAAATGTTCCCGAAAACCGAACATTCTAGAAGTGCCAATCGGGCGAAGAAAGTAAGGCCCAGAATGAATAATGAGTGCTGGTGCTCCGAGGAAACTATTTTTGAGATGCCAGAAATTCTGCACGAAGAGGGATACGATATCCCAGAGATGAAAGAAGATAGTGACGAAATTCCAGAGCATTTTGAAGTAAAAACATGTTTAATGATAGAGGGTCTGCAAGAAGAAGAAAATGAGAACCCAGAGAATACGGAAGAAGAAATCCTACTGAAACGACTAAAAAGAGCAGCAGCGATATTCAAATGGTTTACCAGCGGCCTATTCCTTGCCGTGATGAATTTTTGTCTTTTAAATCGCGAGCAAAAAGAATATTTGAGGAATTTTTGGATTAAAGTAAGTTCAATTTAAGTATTTTTTAGCCAAACTTTCTTGGCGACGATTCATTATTTGGACGAGGCTGATAATTTTTTGACCGTGAAATGTCAAGGACGCGTCACGTTTAGTCACATTTCGTTACATGAGAGAGAAGAAAGATATAACTCTCTCTCTGCCTCTCACACTAAATCTCTCTTTTTGAAGAAGTTTCACTTCTAACGCAATTTTTCTTGGTCTTCTTGTAAGTACGTTCAGTGCTTGCTGACCGATAACCGCCATTTTGTTTCAACGCCATTTTGACACGTGTTCCAGCAATTGCCGCCAAAACAGTAAATTTTTCAAAATGGCGGACGGTATATGGTCCCCGACGAGGTCCGATGCTCAGTCTGGCAAATAGTGCATAACCGGAAACAGAAACAGACACAAAAGTGAAGAAATGAAGACGGTCTTGTTGAGGAGGACAAATGAAAAACGATTAACTAAAGGAATTTATACGATGCGCCAAGGTAGCCCGCGAAATTCAAATTTTCTTACGTTTTTTGCAATTTGCAGGTCAATATCAGGTTGTATGTTGATCTAAAAATGATTCGCGGTCTGAATTTCGCATTGGTTAGCACCTACATTCGACAAAAATTCTGACTTTCTGACCGACCAGAATAAATATGTATTGTTATGAATTAATTCCCAAGATTTTGTAATATCTTGTTTTAAAATAGTGTCCTTGGTTGGAGTTTCTTGCCCGTCCTTCTCCATAGAGATCTACGTTTTGGTATGGGCAACTAGAAAGTTGAAGCTAGTTCCGTTGACAATGCAAACTTTTGCATTGTCAACGAATCGGCCGAATCAACGTACCAGCCACGGATCGTGTGAGTGTGGCGGGCGTTGTGGCTCACACTGCGTTCGGCGCTTGACGTGGCAACACGTCGTGTCCGGGTTCGCAACAAGTCAATTGTCATACTGAAGATGCCTCGTTGAGAGGAGAAACACGTGTCGATTTCTTACAGGGTTCTTTATGACTCTTTAAGAACAGTTAAGCGGATTAGAATACTAAAAATGCGTCGTATATTGTATTTTACTATACTAGGTACTCGTCGGCCCCGAGTTGTAGGTCGTGGGTTCGAACCCAAGCAGGCGCTTTACTTTGTGTAAATAATTTCATCACCACTGCTCTCACAACGGTGAAAGAAAACATCGTGAGGAAACTGGCATGTCTAGAACCAAAAATTCGAAGACATGTGACATTTACAAACCCGCACTGGGCCCGCGTGGTAGATCACGGCTCACTCCCTCTCACAGAGAGGAGGCCTGTGTCCCAGCAGTGGGAACATTAATAGGCTGATGATAAGGTACACGTCTGCCGAACACTTTGGGAAAACAGGCATGATTTTATGTTATATTTGATAAAAGATATGAAGGTTTCAAGATAAATTTACCTGTCAAAAAAATCCTTATCATCATTATTCTCCTGCCCTCATCCCAATTTATTTGGGGTCGACCAACATGTCTTTTTCTTCCATAATTCTCTATTAGTCGTCTCTCGGGGATACCTAACCTTTTTTTATTTTCCCACCAGCTCTCAGCCGATTCCCTACCCTGGGCCCACTGTCCGGTAGACAACGGTACTCGGGAAGCTGAGTGCAACAAGGCATCTTCAACCGTCTACTTCTGGTACCGCGAGGCTCTGGACGCGTCTCCCAGTATCGACGAGCCTGGAGTACCGAGGTGGTGGATCGTGCTGTATCTGCTGCTGGCTTGGATCATCGTGTTCTTCATTGTGATGAAGGGGATACAGAGCAGTGGAAAGGTAAATATTGTCATTTTTCGCGTCTCTGGACAAGTTGTAATGAACGCACTGTATTTCACAAATGATGACTAACAAACTGTCATCAGGCGTTGATGACAGGTTGTTGTGACTTATGCTGTCAATGTCATTTAGGCGCTAAAACATCTTCTAGCTCTCTACACAATGGCAGTTATCAAACTTATCTCAAAACTATTTAGTTTAAAATCGAGATTTATTCTTGAGGGAGCCCTCCTGGAGGGTTCACCTAGTTGCATATGGGATGCCGGGAGCCCTCGCGGAGGGCTCATTTTAAATGTAGGTTTTTGTTAGCGAATACAGCATTATAAACCGTGTAAATAAAATCAGTTAGAGGATATGTTACGAAGATTTATTAGTACTTATATGCGTAGTTTTTAAATACCAAGCTATTTTTTTTCACGTTTACAAAATATTAAAAAGGTTGAAAACTACGTATAGCTACAAGACAGGGTCTTGTAACACTATTTAACTTTGTTGTACAGACGCCAGCACATCAACCTACTCCAATCTGTCAAACTTTCCCAATCAATATTGAACTTTATTCTTTAGCGATAAAGTTGAAAATCTATTAAAGTGACAGAATGTAGTAACTTGATGTGCTGGCGTCTATACAGTGATGCCGTTGACCGTCCGCAATGGTTAACTTTAGCACAAACGTAATGCCGGCAACCCTCCCGGAGGGTTCACTTCATGTATGGCAGCAAGGCGTATGAGATCTATAAAAAGTAGGTGGAGTCGAAAGTGTTAAAGGAAAAAATTCGGGAGGTGTCGTGGGACACCCGGTGGGAACGAAGTTCTTTTAGCTGCATATCATAATATTAATACAGAGCCATCTACTATAATTTTTTACAAGGCTAAAAATCTTTCTAAACTAGATGGCTCTGAATTATAAAACAAAAAGTGTCGTTACAACTTTTGGTCTTAATTTTTTCCGTCTAGCCCCCTTTCGCAACGCGCGAAAGGGAACTTCGTTCCAAAAGGCTCCGTTCTGTCTAAAGGAATCGTTCAAGCTCAAAAAGTCTTTATTATTGGTTGAAAAAAAACGATTCATTTTATATAGGAACCGGTACTTAACACGCATGCCTTACAAAACATAAAGCCTTATATCATTGTTCAAGGTGGTATACTTCACGTCGCTGTTCCCATACGTCGTGCTGACGATCTTCTTCGTCCGAGGCGTCACCCTGCCCGGCTCTGCAGACGGCATCATTCACATGTATAAGCCGAAGGTAAGAAATTAATACTGCTTAATACTAATGCGCTTATTCTTCACGTTTTGGAACGAACTTAGAAGTTAGAGGTATGAGGAGTAGGGTGTAAAGTTCACTCATCCTTTATAAAAAATGGAGGATTCTCCGACCAGACGGGTGTTTTGTCTGGCGGGCAACTGCCCGATGGTTGATGTCGGATAGTCTTATATTATGTCGTTCGCGCGGTAAACTCTAACTGCGCGATGCAGGATTTGGCCTTTGATGCGTAGTTCGCATGTGGCGATGTATATGGCGCCACGGAAGAATAGTACAATCCTTTCGTGGTTATAAGCATGCATCATGGTAGCGACGATGACAAAAACCAGGGCAGCGAAAATTGATTGCTTATTTTTATGATTATTTGCTTTCGCCCACGTTTTCGCTTAGCATTCTTTCAATTTTTTTTCTTTTTGCTCGGCTCCGGAGGGTCCAAGCATTCGCGCGCTCAAACAAACAAACAAAATTACAAACTCTTCAGCTTTATTATTAGCAAAGACTATAATATTGACTCTTGAAACACAAGTTATTTCCCCGAAATTGAACGCAAAACGCGAAAGTAATCAATTCCAGCTTTCTGTAAATATTTGTGCAAAATTGAATAATAATAATCAGGAGAAGGAAAATCACTACGGATTTTCCCAAAGAGTTTGTTGCAAAGAATTTTAATCGACTTCGCTATGTTCTTCCAATATTATAAAATAATTATGCGTCCTCCTATTAATTGTTTACAAAATAAACAAAGTAACAGGTCTACCCCACAAATAATAAAACAACACTTTCTTTCGCCACAATACTCCTTAAAGCATCACGCTCTATAATTTTAGCATTAGCGATTAGCGATTGTGGAAATACAAATTCAAATTCAAAAGACATTTATTCAAGCTATGCTGAGAATCAGCACTTTTCGAACGTCAAAATTACATAAGACAGTCCCCAAAAAACGCCCGCCCTTCACCACTTCCTAGTGCTTTAGCTGGGAAGAAGTGGCGCAACAAACTCCCCAGTAGCACAGCTGTCTGAAAGCTGTCTGGAAGTTCAATAGAGCGACAGTAACAGCGATTAAAGGTACCATTCCGTACCCGACCACAGGAGGCAACTGCAGGCGACGTGTCGCGACGTCATGTGGCGTCATGTCGCTGCACTCATAATTTCGCAGACCGCAGGCGGCATCTGCCCGTATTCCAGTCGGTAGATAGAAGATAGAAAAACGTGACTATCACACGAGCGTTGGCGGTCGCGGAGCACTATTGGTCTGCAGTCGGGCTGCACGTGTCTCCTGTCAGCTGCCAACGACGTGTTGCTAGCTACGGAAGGTATTTCATATAAAATCATAGGAATCAAGCCGTGTCACGGCGACACGTCGCCTGCAGTTTCCTCGTGCGGTCGGGTACGGAATGGTACCTTTAGCGAGGCTTTAGTTCGGATGGACGTCAACAAACGGACTAAGAAAGTAACGAACTAGAATAAATGAACTTCAAAGATGAAGAGGTAGATCGAGAAATTAGAGAGAGTTGGATCGACGAAATAAATAAAACAGCAGGAAATTACTGGATATTCAAGGCACGTGTCTTTTGGAGGAAAATTGAGGAGGCCTTACTCCTCATGACGTCCTTAATTGATAAATAATTGTTATAATCAAAGCATGTACAGCGTAAAATTTAAAAGCATGAGTATTTAAAGTTACTTAATTGAATTTAATAACTAATCAGAAACAATTAAATTGTTTGAAATATGAAATTGTATCCGTGTTATATGTATTGTTATATTAAGGAATAAAAAGAGGCTATTAAAAAAAATGTCTTGGACATATCTCGGGACCCTGGGGTCTCGGACTTCAGGCCGTTAGACTTTTTTAATAAAATAATAAAATGAGGCACCAACCGACGATTATCCCTGTTCGCACTATGTGCACCCAAGGACAACCCCCGGTTGGTGCAGGACTATTGCAGGATATGATAACAGAGATATCGGATTAGGGTTTGGGTGGCTAAAGTGAAAGCTCCTGAAAGGCTATTTTTATTTTTATTTGCGGAACACGCGGCGATGCTCAACTTTCTTACTGCAACCGAACAGTCATAGGAAATGCACTCACTAAGGCTGCTTTTACATCTGTCCGGGAGACCCGTACAGGTAGCGGCGTAGTGCTCTGAAGCGAGGAAGTAGTACGATACGTTGTACGGCCTCTACCCGGAGCGGCTCGCGTATGGACCAATTTGCGTTGCTGTGAAACAATGTTCTAGCGCTTCACCTGGGTCTCTGTTCCGGGAGCCCGTACGTGCGGCCCGTACGGGTCTCCCGGACAGCTGTGAAATCAGCTAAATTGCCGATCGTCGATGCTAAAAGTCTTATGTCGGATAATATGACCCTAAAAGAGAGTTTATCTCATACCCAGTAGTCCCGGGTTCGATTCCCAGTGGGAGCAAAATTTTCTGCTCGGTTTGGTTGGTGGTAGGGCTTGTTCTAAGTCCGCCTGGCTAGCTACCACCATCTTATCTAAGTCTGTCGCCATAACAACAATGTTAACCACATTGTTGTGTTTTGGCAGTTAGAGAGATAAGATAGCCAGTTCCACTGTGGTTGAGAATTACGGGTGAAGCTCGCTTCCACCTTCGGCCTGATCATCACTTACCATCAGGCGAGATGCAGGCCAAGAGTTTCCCCGTTGTAGGTAAAAAAAAAGAGTAGATAATAATATTCCTTGGTCTTTAAAAATTCGCCCAAAAATTTTTGCAAAAATGATGACATGCAACCCACAGAATAAACAAGACGATTTTTCTCTTTAGAAGCTGGCGGTCGGCTAAAAATAGTATCTCTTTTGATGTTCCGTTATGCAAGGTGTACCAAAGAGTTTGTTTTGTTTTACGAGTCTCTTGGGAGCGTGTGACCTTAGCCGCTGGAAATATGAACACTCAACCACTGAAATATAGAGGTTTTAGGAATTCAGGCCCTGAAATTTTTAAGTACGGTTTGGCCAATGCATATTTTGTAAAAGAACACTGTTCTGTTATTTACTACTTTTTTTGCATACATAGTCCAAAATAAACCTGTCAAATGTCTCGTTTCTCATGTTGGCAATCCTGCCATGGTGTAAATAAATATAAATGTATGTATAAAGGATGATTTCCACCAAACGGCTCGCATCGCATCGGATCGGAACGGATTTTACAATCTATAACGATATTAAATCGTGTACACAGTATTTACCCCCTTACTAATAAACGTTGTATATCACCTGTATAGTTACACAACGCTTTGTCTTCTTCTTTCGAATGTCAAATTACTGACGACTGAAAGAGAGAATCGGTGTGTAACTATACAGGCGATATACAACGCGTTAGTCAGGGGGTTAAAGTTTATAATTACCAAGCCGCGCACAGAAGTTTGACCGCGGGCGTCTTCCGCGATACCCGATCGTAGCCGAAAGTATGCTGCGACGCGCGATCGGCTCCGTTCCTCTGTCGTCGTTCCGTTTCTGTTCTTCTAATACAATAGCCAACAATAATACGTCAACTACCATTTTCAAAAATTGAAACGATTGAATGAAACTATTTGACTAGTCGCAAAAAAGAATACGTTCGCAAGCGACGACGGTACCGTATACGTTGACATCCTGCCGGACGCGATCGGCTGTCGCCGCGTCCGTTCGTTCGTGTCCTTTCCGATCCGATGCGATGCGAGTCGTTTGGTGTAAATCATCCTTTAGTCTGTCAATATTACCCACAATAATGATCAGTGACTTTTGAACACCATTCTAGAATAAAACAAATAAGTATAGCACAACATCACACCTGTAGTCCTCGAAAGGCTAAGCAGAGGTGAATTTATAGTCACCTACATTTTATGTTGAAGTCCCATGTAAGGGGCGACTCTATTGCTATCAACCGGGCACAAATCCAGACTCCGGGCTACTGAGAAATTCCTGATAGAAAAACTCAGTAACACCGTTGCTCGACCTGGGAATCACATCCAGGACCTAACGCTCAACAGTAGCGCACGCGACCACTAGACCAACGAAAGTGTAAATGTCAATTTCGCAATGTTTCTAGAATATCTATATATACTTATAATAAAACAGTAGAATCCGGTGTCTATCTGTTTGTTTGTTCGCGCACATCTCTGGAACTACCGAACGGATTTTCATGTAGTTTTCACAGGTAGACAGAGATTCATTTGGAAGAGAATATAGGCTTTGTTTAATTAAAATCGAAAGTTGTAATAAAAGTTATCAACATACAAGACGATATTCTGTTCACGACATGTTGTGCACAATTTCTGAGAGTAACCTAAAAAAGTACTAGGCTTGCATGAATTCACGTATAATTTCCGAGAGCCACGCGGGCGAAGCCGCTGGCAAAAGCTAGTACAGAATATAAAGGCTTTACCAAGATCGGTCGCCTTGACTACAAAACTTTCCGGCGCCATGGAATATTTGCATAGTCTCTACGCATTAAAAACATTGTTCATTCACATAATTAATGAGGGCACAGGAGTAAATTATGGCGATGTGTAAGGTTAAAAGGACCTACGCGGTTCTTAATCATTTGTGGTTACTGTTGTGGCTGCGAATATAATAAGGATGCTGACAAAAAAAAATTGTCCGGACACGTATTTTATCCATTTTTACGTAATCAAAAGAGGTAACATTGAGTAAAAATGTGGCATGACGTCTTTTTTTTTTTTTTTGGACTAGGTCATCTCGCAGGTTACCACTAAGGTACTCGCTGCTTAACCGGACTTTCCTGTGGCTGCCTTAAACTCCTAAAAGAACTCAAAGCCTCCAGCCAGGGGGGCATGACGTCACTCCCCACTAGATTTTATACTTGTGACGTAGAGAGCCCCCACTCCCCAACTTTAATACGTTTTATCTAAATATTTTTTTTATTGAAATAAAAAAAAAAAGCAAAAAACACATGTCTAATATTTTTTGAAGTGAAAACTTCTTTATCGGCGTTGTGCACTTTTTTGGGATGGGTAAAAAATGTTAAACTCGCGTCAGGACGTGACTGTAAGATCCGTTGTCTAGCAACCGACAAAGTAAATAGTCTTTGACATTACGTAAAGATTGCGAGGTAAGAAATTTTACGCATATTGATGAGTAAAAAAAAGCAGTCAAAACTATGGTTCATGAAAAGTGTTTATTCAAAAATGCACAACGTTAATGTTCAAGCTTTCACTTCTGCCGGCACACCCGGAGTGCAACCCGTAGTTTTTTTTTATTATCCGATTGACGGACTAAATCGTTTTTTTTTTCCAATCAACATCACTATTCCATGGAGTTACATGTTGCGGGTTTATATTTTCGTATTTAGCAGTCAGTCTCGGTTAACATTCTAACATTTAAAAGGCGTATCTGGAACAATGGTTGTAGAAAATAAAATGGTTCCTTGTCGGTGTATAACCCTTTTTAAGTCTGACCTTACTAAGTGAAATTGTATTATTGTTTTACTTGCAGCTGGAAAAACTCCTCGACCCGACCGTCTGGCTGGATGCAGCGACGCAAGTCTTCTACTCCTTCGGGCTTGCCTTCGGCTCCCTCATCGCGTTCGGCTCCTACAACCCTCCGAACAACAACTGCGTCAGAGATGTGCTACTGGTGTCTGTCTGTAACGCACTGACAGCTATCTACGCGTCTGTGGTCATCTTCAGCATCCTAGGATTCAAAGCGTTTACTATGGTGGAGACTTGCATAACTAAGTAAGTATTCTGAATTTGTATTGTTTTTTTGAAGTGAAATCATCTTTAGGTACTTTTTGGGTAAACAAAAATCATGGAACTCGCGTCATCGTCACCGAAGGAGCGTAGATCACTATTTTGTTGACAGCGCACTCTGTTTTATTTTTTTGGTATTTTTTTAATGGAGCTACAGCTTTCGTACTTGTACTGTCAGCAAGCCACATAAATTCCTGACATTTTCGTTAGATGGCGTTACTTAGTATTCACTTCTATCGGCAGTCCCCAACGACTGCCCCGCATGTTTTGTTGTTCATGTGTAACATCTTTCCTCTCGCTTTCCTGCAATCTGTCGGAATGATTTCGCGAAAAGGGACGGAAGTGTGTAACAGAACCCCAGGGAAGCGCTCGCTATTTGATTTGACCAATGAGCGCACGCGGTGATAGAGTTGGCCGTCAGATGTTTCCAACCCATTTTCCGAGATGTACCAATATAAACTTACTGAGGAAATGTATTTATATCCTACAACCAAAAAGTATGTTAAAGTATATTAGATGGCGCTTCCAAACTTTCATAACTTAAGCTTTACTTAGAATCTTAAGTTAAAGTATATAAGACTCATAAGCTCTTGGGTATACGAAATATACAAGGAAAGCACACTTTCGGAAGAATATTATAGGATTACAAATAAGGAAGAAAACAAACACATAACATCACGACCGTATTACTCCAAAGAGTAGACAGCGGTGTAGGTTTAAGCTCCAAGTATAACCCCAATTTCACACCTCCGCCGGGAAACCGTAGTAGCGACACCGCAGTAGTTTAGTTCAACTGGCTCGCGTCATGTTCCGCTACGCGAAATTCGAGTAGCAGAACATGACGCGAGCCAGTTGAATTATACTACTTCGGTTTCGCTGCTACGGTTTCGCGGCGGAGGTGTGCAGCTGGCGTAAAGGGCGAGCTTTTTGCCATTATATTTACTGAAATACCTACGACTCATCACTCGAGTGTTTGTTCATTTTTGTTTCATTCCACGTTTACACGATACCGACATAATTATGTAGAAATGAACGTTCATCTGCTCATTTAATTTCATTTAGATCATTTGGAGAGCAGTGGTGGCCCAGTGGCATCGGCCCCGACTTACGAGTTGTAGGTCGTGGCTTCGAACCCAAGCAGGCGCTTTACTTTGTGTAAATAATTTCATCACCACTGCTCTCAAAACGGTGAAGGAAAACATCGTGACGAAACCGGCATGTCTTAGAACCAAAAATTCGAAGACATCTGACATTTACCAACTGGGCCCGCGTGGTAGATTATGGCCGACTCCCTCTCACAGAGAGGAGGCCTGTATCCCAGCAGTGGGAACATTAATAGGCTGATTATGTATGTTATGTAGATCATTTGGAGCGCAAGTGAAAAATGTCCAGTGACAAAATTCAACATCGTTGGATCGGTTCAATAATGAATTAATTTTTAGGGTTCCGTTCCGAAGTATGCCAAGCGGTCTGTCTGTCAGCGGGCTGTATCTCATGAACCGTAAGAGGTAGACAGTTGAAGCTTTGACAGATTATGTATTTCAATTGCCGCTGTAACAATAAATAATAAACGGCCAACGGCCTGATGGCCGAAAGCCTCGACCAACATCTCTCGAGGCTCTCGTTAGGCGGTTGGATCAAAGGCCTGATTCAGAAGGCAGTACTCCTCGACACGGCTCGCATTGTGAGGAGGTTCCTGTCTCTGCAGCCCTAACCACCGGTAGCTTGGACCCTGCTCCCGACACCGGCGGAACACTATTTTTTATATTTTTAAATGTTTTTTATATCTTTTTTTTTTAAGAAATATTTAAAAATGCTAATTAATATGTATATAAATGAATAAACGAAATAATAAAAATAAAATAAAGTTGAAAATTAAAGGGGGTAATAAAAGTCACGTGATTTTTTCGGCGTTTTTTGCTAAATATTCGTACGGTGGTACGAAGTACGTGTGCGAGTCCGACTCGCACTTGGCCGGTATTTCCACTTTTGATTCATTTTGTGTTCAAACATTTCACTTCGAGTGAAAGATGCCTAATGAAACACAGAAAAGCAAAGTAGACATGCATATTAGTATGTAAACATGTAAATATGCATGTAATCTTTTTATTTATACTGAATAGGTTTTGTTTAGATGTATTAGTGTTAGTCATAACATCATCATGGTATACTTACCTAGTTTTCCTATACGCCTCTATCATGTGTCTGCGGAATATCCGATAGTTACCCTTGTCTTGTCAAAACCACAAATGAAACCTTTATGCTCGGAACTATCTAACAATCAATAACTATTTATTAGAGACACGAGTTCGCCATTGTTTTTAAACAAAGTACAATTTATTTGATAGCGTCTAAACCAAGACCATTACAGTACGACACAACTTAGATGTAGCATCGGCAAAATCCGTAAAACCGATCACCATCCGAACTGAGTGCGCCTTCAAAATCACCAATCTTTATAACTGCTCTAGGTGAAAATGATCTTTCAAAAACGCAATAACTTGTAAAGTTTTATAGTCAAATACTGTATTAGTGAAATTGTAATGAATGAATGAAAATTTTCAAATCTATGCTACATCTAAGTTGTGTCGTACTGTAGCTCTGATTGATGTGTTGCCACTATTTCTGGTCTAAAAGGCCTTGACTCGAAGTGTTCGGACAAGGTGAGAGGGTGAATATTATTTAAGCCGAGCTGCCCCCCGCGGTTTCACCCACATAATAATCAGATTCTGTGGAAATATTGGGATCCTGTTCTAACCCAGGTTATGGTCTACCCATGCGCCAAAATCTGTTCAGCCGTTTTAGCGTGAGAGTGTAATAAAAAGATATACAAAAAATCAAATCGTTTCTCTTTAAAATATTAGTTTAGATGTAAAGTAGGTACGGGTATGTGTGATGGGGTTTCCTCTTGAGATCTTGATTTTAAGGGCTTTGCTGAATTTGTTTTATTAGGCTACCTGTCCACTGGAGCGGAGCGGAGAAAAGAGGAGCGGAGATGTGCTAATATTAACCAATAGAATCTTGACTCAGGATCACTGATCTAAACTCAGGGGCGGAGTCAAGATTCTATTGGTTAATGTTGGCTCATCTCCGCTCCTCTTTTCTCCTCTCCGCTCCAGTGGACAGGCAGCCTTAATATACCAACATATTTTCTATGTCTTTTAAATAATTTTCTGATTTATTGTAAGAGTCCCGCATAAGTCTCGATCCCGTGAGAATAAGTATCCCATGTCCTAACTCAGGTTATGGTCTACCCATGTGCCAAATTTTATCCAAATCCGTTCAGCTGTTTTAGCATGAAAGCATAACATACAAACATTCAAACATACAAACATTCAAACATTCAAAAAATCTAATCGTTTCTCTTTATTATAATATAAAAATAATAATAATACAGTGCGTCCTGCCCGTGATGACATACGGTGCCGAAACGTGGACACTGACAGTCGGTCTGGTCCACAAATTCAAGGTCGCTCAGCGCGCTATGGAGCGGGCTATGCTTGGAGTTTCTTTGAAGGATAAAATCAGAAATGAAATTATCCGGAAAAGAACCGGAGTTACCGACATAGCTTGCAGAGTGGCAGTGGGCTGGCCATGTCTGTCGAAGGACCGATGGCCCGTGGAGCAGACGAGTCCTAGAGTGGAGACCGCGTATCGGCAAGCGTACTGTGGGACGCTCCCCAACTAGATGGACCGATGACCTTAAGAAAGTGGCCGGGACAGACTGGATGCGGAAGGCGGAGGACAGGGTGTTGTGGCGCAGCTTGGGAGAGGCCTATGTCCAGCAGTGGACTGCGATACGCTGAGTTGATTGATTGACGAATAATACAGGGTGAAATTTAATTCATGCGTCACCTCCTAAGGGGTCATTGTACTCATCATTATGACCAACTTTCACTATAGACTAATACTATATTAAATATACTTACAATTATTTTTTTTATATCGCGTCTTCGGTCCCACCATCTCAACAATCCTCTTCATCTTTCCAGGGAGATCAAGATCCTAGCCGGTCTCAACGTTTCAGGCTTCACTCTGAACTCGACCCACGACTACTACCGCGAGGAGTTCGGCACTGTGAACGAGAGCATCGTGTCGAAGTACAATCTCACTGGATGCTTGATGAGCCGACAGCTCGAAGAGGTAAGGAGGATTTACTCCTCGAGGATTATCAGCTGTAGTTGAATAATTTAAAATATGAATCGAAAACAAACTTACTGTATGCGTGAACTTACATTCAGTAAACTGTATGCTTCTGTGCGCCACCAAAATCTATTATTATAGGTACATTGTAACAGTAAATCAATTTTCACGACTGGGGGGGACATCAAAAAATATTTGGCATAGGTCTAGGCCAAATATTTTTTGATATTCGAATAGCACATGAGATTACCTAAAGAAGTGTCTATTTATTGTAAAAAAAACAAAATGGCTGCCACATAGCGGGAAAGTGTATTGGACCCAAGCCTAGAGTGTAATTGTACTTTAAAGAATATGAATTTAAAAAATATATATAAATCCGTGAAACGCGGGGTAAAGATAAAGATATATTTATTGCATAACTGTGTACATCAGTTCTTATTTTACACGTAAACAAATTTTTAGGCTCAACAGTCTACCCAGGTCGGATATGCAATAGTATTCAACAAAAATTTTATTAGATAAATTGCAAATAGATTAAAAAGAAATTACAAATACATTAATATTACAAACAAATTACAAATTAATTACAAGTGCTCATTATTTTTTCTCAAAAAACTCATGCAGATTATAAAATACATTATCAATTAACAGGTTTTTTAATTTAGTTTTAAACATATTACTATTTAGTTGCTTAATAGCTGGCGGTAACTGGTTGTATACGCGAATAGCAGTTACATAGGTACTTTTATAATAAATCATATTGTTAATAATAGGTAAATTAATGTCATATTTATATTGCTTGCGAATGTTTCTCTTAGAATCGGATTTGAAATTAAAATATTGCATATTATTTTTAACAAATAAACATAATTCGAGTATATAAATGCCAGTCAGTGTTAGGAAGCCCTCCGTTCTGAAAACATCTCTTAGCGAATCGGTGCTATGCATTTTATATATTGTCTTATGACATTTTTTCTGAAGAATGAATGTGGACTGCACGTTTGTCGAGTTTCCCCAGTATATAATACCATAAGTTAGCAGTGGATAAACATTACCAAAATAGGCATTTCTAGTAACAATGGTATTTGTAGTTTCTGCCAGGATTGACAGTGCGTAGCAAGCACTGGATATTTTTTTATTAATCTTGTCAATATGTGCCTTCCAGTTTAAATGTTGATCTATTGTAACTCCTAGGAAATTTGTGTCTTTAACTTCTTCAATCGGTATATCAATCGGTAAAGCTAGTAAGATACACAAAGCAATATCGAATAGGTTATTATTTATGTTAATAAGTTATTAAATATACTCGTAAGTTATAGCCGAGAGCATGGGTAGCAATCAATATCTTCTTTGAATATAGAAAGAAAGAAAGATAATAAACTTTTCGACTCATGTTAAGAGCGTGCATCCTGAAATTAAGCAACCTCGCAAAAAGCTGTCACATATTTCGTTGTTTTGATTATTTGGCAATATTACTGTATGGAAATAAGAAATGTGGCTAGCTAGCGAACTAGAATATTAATAATGAATTGCAATTGTAACATTGAATTTGATGTTGTACCTGTTTTAGGTGTACAAAAGGCATTTGGGAAGTTTCCAAATACTTTTTTACATCTAAAACTAAATATTCGATGTTACAATATTAATTATTGCATTTCATAATCAATAATGTAGGTCGCTAGTTAGCCACATTTCTTATTTTCATACAGTATTATTTCCAAATTAATCAAAACAGGTTAATATTTGACAGCTATTTACGACTTGCACGCTCTTAAGGTGGAACTAGTCGCGGGCTCGAACTCAATGGTGGACATGGCCAAAAACCACGCTGTCTCACCTGGCATCGTGTCCGACAGAGATAATATAAGTGATGAGCAGTTAGAAGCTGGTCTACATAGACAACGTATAGTTCGCACGCACAGAAACACCGTACCGACCAATTTTAGTAAAACGAGCGCGTCAAAAATTACGAAAAGGCCTTTGGAAAAAAGGTTTTTCTGAGTAAACCACTGCATAAATCAATTATAAATAAATTTTATTGAAATCTTCGATAATTTTTCTGTGTCGGTACGGATTTTGTTTTCGAGATTTCACACTTCTTGTATTACTTATTTACGCCCAAAGTTGCGTTAAAATTAGCAAGAAAAACGAATCTTTGTTGGCTTATAACTTTTTAATGGCTTTTTATTTTACTATTCTGCTTCCGTACAGACAAAATTACTAATGAGACCTAACGATATCATGTTAAATTTTGAATGTACGATGTCAAACAGTGGAGTAAAACCCCTCCGAAGTTTGTATGGAAAAAATATCAAATTGTTTCACCTTAAGGCACACAATATGGTATGTGGTATGTGGTGTGGTACATGTGGTGTTGTTATAACAATATAAGTAACACGTAACAGATTTACTTAAAATCCTAGAAGCTGTTAGAAACGACTTCAATAGAATTCGATAGAGCAGCCGATTTTTTTTTTTTTTGCTCCCTGCATGTATTTCCCGGAGGGTTAGGCAGAAGCATTCTCTAAAATATTTTGTACTACATCATAAATTTATTTTAAAACCACATTAAATTTCTAAAATGATAATCTTCTTCCAGGCTGCCGAAGGAACCGGCCTTGCCTTCATAGTGTTCACCCAGGCGATCCTCAAGCTGACCCCGGCCCCCTTCTGGTCCATCATCTTCTTCCTGATGCTGCTGTCTCTGGGGCTCGGCAGTCAGATCGGCATCATGGAAGGCATGCTCTGCACTATGTTCGACATCGAGTTCTTTAAGCGGCTCAGCAAGCCTGTTATTACTGGTGAGTGGTAATTTATCATAATAATAATAAATAAATAAATGTATACAGGGTGGCATCATCGACGCGAAGCCGGTTACCATGGATTCAGTACATGATTCTGAACCCCCCTGCGTTGAACTTTTCCCCTGTCCCTGCCACCCTGTATACAACCTTATTTTTTGTTTATACTAAACCTCTTAAGGGGTCATTGTACTCATCATTATGAACAACTTTCACTAAGGGACGAACGCTGAAATTTCGAAAAAATCAGCTGATCCTTACATTTTGACGAGATATGCGAACATAAATGCAGGGAACAGCAGATTTTTTTTTTTAATCGCAGAGACATGTTTTTGAGTATTATAGGTTTATTTAAGGGTAAGTACACTAGTCAACGACTCGAACTCGTTGGTTGGCGTAAATCGGCGTAACTAATATGCATGCTAATTAGTCTAATTATTTATTTAGTATTTATTTATCTAGTTTTTATTTATTTATTTAATAATTTATTGAGTGAAATAGACGATGACGTATAAAGAGAAAAGGAGAGCGTAAAATTTAATGAACAGACCTTTGAGCGTATAGATATTATGAAAAAGCTGCAGAATGTATTTACTCAAAATAAATTTATTTGAACTATTGAATAAATTATCTATCTCTGCACGGTTTTTATTTTGCTATTTTCTTACAACCTTCAACTGTCATTAACGAGACACAATAGGATTTTTTATTGTTATGGCCTTCTAAAGGCCAATCGACAGATGATCGGAGTTATTTATTTACGCCCAAAGACGAGTTAAAATTATTGTTGAATATGTGAAAGTTTCGACGCTCATAACTTCCAATCCAATTTTTTTTTCCAAGTCTGCTTCCATACAAGGCTAGATAATGACGAGATAAATTGATATAATTTTAAATTTTGAAAGTACACCGTCAAACAGACGAGTAATCACCATACTACGTTTGTATGGAAGAATGACCGACTAGCGTACCCTTAAGAATGTAATGCACTTGTAATAATAACGTGTGTTTTAAAACGAACTCTTCTGGGCTTTCCAAACTGAAAAAAATATTGGTATCTACTTTTTGGAGAGGAGCTCGTGGCTAAGTAATAACAGCCGCACGGGTCGATCCATCAGGTTAAGCTACGCTTGCCGGGGTTGGTCAGTGGATGGGTGACCATCTTCACATACCGAGACTCCTCTGTGCCTCGGAAAGCACGTTAAGCCGTTGGTCCCGGCTGTCATTCGTGGATCTTTGACAGTCGTTACGAGTCGTCAGAAGCCCTATAGTCTGACATCAGTCTTACCAAGGGGTATCGTATTACCCAGTTACTGGGTTGTGTAGGTCAGATCTAATAGGCAGTCGCTCCATGTAAAATACTGGTATTCAGCAGCAACCGGTAAGACTGGAAGTCGACCCCAAGATAGTTGGGAAAAGGCTAGGAAGATTGATTGGTATCTACTTTTTGGAATTTTTCCGGTCCCTTTAAAGTTTTACTATCACAGTTGGTACTACTAATAACTTTGTTTTCCACAGGATGCGTGTGCGCATTCTGCTTCTTCGTGGGCCTGATCTTCACGACGGGCGCAGGCGAGTACTGGCTCAAGATGTTCGACTCGTTCGCCGGCACCATCGGGCTGGTCGTCATCGCTCTGCTTGAGATGGTCTCTGTTGTTTACATCTATGGGCATGAGAGGTTGGTTGACTTTGTTGTCTATGATTTTTGTGTCTACTACGTGTTTCTTTTGATGACCCATAACTCGAAGGCGGAAACCATAAGCACTTAAGTCAAATTTAAAAATAAATGACTTATGGCTTTCGAGGCTATGCTATAAGTAAAAATAGTACGAGAAATCCTAGACCAAGTTTCGAAGGTAACATAACTAAGAAAGGATTATAGGAGTTATACAGGACATTTAGCTCTATCTCTTTCCCACACTGATAATAATACTGCTATAAAAAAAAAATGCAAAAAATTAAACTTTATGTACATATTTGGGGAGCAGTGGTGGCCCCGAGTTACGAATTGTAGGTCGTGGGTTCGAACCTAAGCAGGCGTTTTACTTTGTGTTAATAATTCCATCACCTCTGCTCTCAAAGCGGTGAAGGAAAACATCGTGAGGAAACCGGCATGTCTTAACCAAAATTTCGAAGACATGTGACATCTACAAACCCGCACTGGGCCCGCGTGGTAGATTACGGCTCACTCCCTCTCACAGAGAGGAGGCCTGTGTCCCAGCAGTCTGATTATGTTTTGTATAATACTGCTATCAGAGTCGGTGGTAGGCTACTACGCCCGCTTTATAATTTCTGGTCCTTCGATCCGGATACTAATCAAATGACTCCTTCCAGATTCACCAACGACATCTACGAGATGACGGGCTACCGGCCCGGCATCTACTGGCAGGTGACCTGGCGCTACGTGGGACCCTTCATCGTCACCTGCATCCTGCTGTCCTCGCTGGTCTTCATGCTTATCAACCCTCCCACCTACGGTGCTTGGAATGCTGATGAGGTAAGTTTTGATAATCCTTTGAACCGACTGCAATGTTAATTCTGGTCCTCACCAACTATAAGTACCTGTATATTGTTTATGCTTGTCTACCTTTCTAAGATATGCTATTTACTAGGGACCGACCGAAGGTTCGGTTTCGGCAAGTTTCGGCATCAGTTTCGGTTTCGGCACAAAGTCTGCCGAACATTCGGCCGCACCGAAACTCTGCGTTCGTGAATTATCGCGCGTCGTTCGGCTGACTTCGGGTGAATTCGTGGATCGTGTGTTACCCGCCATCATCAGCTTTTTGTTACTCACAAATTGTACTAAGAAGTAGTTAACACGTTTTGATAACTTTTATAATTTTTTGGATTTCCCACAATTTTTTTTTTTATATTTTTCAATTATCGTTTTTATTTTCATTTGACACTACGTGATAACTGTTCAAGTGTAAAAAATAAGCCAAATTTCATCGAAAAATATATTTTTAATATGTCCAATAAAGTTTCGGTTTCGGTTTCGGCCGAAACTGAGACAGATACCGAAGATTTGGTTTCGGTTGAAAGTCCTGTTTCTCGGTCGGACACTACCAACTATAAGTAGGTACCTGTATATTGTTTATGCTTGTCTATCTGTGTAAGTACATGCTATGTTTATGCTATTTACCTATACCTTCATGCGATATTTTAAGGATGACGAAATAATAAGGCGGCGATAGCGTCTCGATTAGTCACGTATTTCCGACATCTATACATTATAATAAAACAGTAGACTCCGGTGTCTATACATATACAAAGATATTTTTGGTAATGTACTAAACCTCTTAAGGGGTCATTGTACTTATCATCAGTAATTCAATAAAAAAATCAGTTATTCCATACATTTATGTTCGCATATCTCGTCAAAATGTAGGGAAGAGCTGAATTTGTTTTCGCGAATTCAGCTTTGGGCCCATAGTGAAAGTTGTTCATAATGATGAGTAAAATAAAATGACCCCTTAAGAGGTTTAATATAAATAAAAAATAACGTTGTATAATATTTTATATTGAGAAAAATTAGAAAAAATTGTTTATTCTGCACTAATATGATGCACACAAAATAAACATAAATACATACAAAAAAAACATTCATTGACAACAACAACGACAACATCTCTCTTCTTGAAATCTTAAACAATTAATGCATCTTCTTGCATGAACTCTTCGTATCATAGTTCTGCATGAAGAGGTCCCAGAAGGCCATCCTCTGTCTGTACGCGTGCTCCTCCATTGACATGGCCACGTCAATGTTCATGTAGGGTCTGGCGATGCCGGTGACGGGTATCCACGTCACTGGGAGGAGTTGTGTCTTTTCAGGCGTTGGGTTTCTGTAATTTTTTGTATACATTGTGTCAACAGTGAATCAATTTTTAAGAGCGTTAATTTGATAGTGCGCAACGTCGCAAATAGATGTAAAATATTTCGCTGTATTGATTATTTGGCAATATTACTGTATGGAAATATGAAATGTGGCTAACTAGCGAACTAGAATATTAATAATTTATTGCAATTATAACACTGAATTTGATGTTGTAACCGTTTTAGGTGTAAAAAAGGCATCAAATACTTTTTTTACATCCTAAACTAAATATTCGGTGTAACGATATTAACCACATTTCATATTTCCATACAGTACTATTGCCAAATTAATCAAAACAGGTAAATATTTGACAGCTATTTGCGACGTTGCCAACTTTAAGGATAACCGCTCTTAAGACCAAAGGCCAAATATTTTTTGATATTTAGATAGCTCATGCATGACCTAAAGAGGTGACATGAACGTTTTTATTTTTGACTTTTTAGCTGTGGTACCTACGCCACATAAATTCGTATATAAAGGCTATACGTGGTCTTTATCAGAAGAGGTCTTATTGTCTCTCATGAGTGGGTACGCGGGCGAGGAGATGTAATTAAATGAAACAATAATGACAAAATAAATGATTGATTGATTGATTGATTGAATAATATTCTGAATAATTACAAATCACTGATCACATTAGTAGGGAATGAAGCGACGAAGTAAACGACGTTCCCCCCAGTACGTGAGGCGCGAGCGCACATCAACCAACTCACTGCCCTGTGCCCTGCAAGGGTAGTCCCAATGATCACCAATATCTTAATCAATGTCGGCTTCGATCCTTAATTGCGATCCTTGTCTTTCTGACAGGAGGCCGCCTTCTCAGTACTGGGGGTTACGTCAAGTTGACGCTGTCATAATCGTTCTGAAATCAACTCCTTAAGTCCAGCGTCGCAAAACCTTTAGACGCGCCGTCATAATATATTTTAGGCAGTGTATAGAGTGCCACCAGTGGCACTCTATCCCTATCGGATAAAGTGCCACTACAGGCACTCTAGTAACACCGCCTCGGCCCGGCCAAAGTGCCGCAAGCATTGGATTGTCATTGTCACTGTCACTAAGTCACGTCACTTGGTATTTTGTTTGATTGTCGAGGTTAAATCGCTGTAAAACACCACATTCCCAAAACATTACATTCTCTTGTGCCTAAACGGACACTGGCACTTCGCCGGCCGCTACCGCGGCACCGCTCGCTACGCTCGCTCGGCTCGTGCGTTGTGTGGTCACAGTTCTAACCTAACCTAAATAACAAGTGACAGTGACAATGCAACGGTCACGGCACCCTAGCCGGGCCGAGGCAGTGACACTAGAGTGCCACAAGAAACTCGCGGCACTCTATACACTTCGTATATTTTATTGGACGTTTACATTCTGCATTGAGGAGCTACATTCAGGTTGTTTCATTAAAATGTCAGAGGTGTATAGTACTATTTCGCCAGCTATGTTTACTCCCATGTAGTAAGGGAAGAGCCTATTGCCAATAGCCGGACACAAATCCAGACATCGGGCTGCTACTGAGAAATTCCTGGTGAAAAATTCAATAACACTTTGCGCGACCCGGGAATCGAACTCAAGACCTCATACTCAGCAGTAGCGCTTGCGACAAGACCAACGAATCAGTTTTGTCAGTCAACTATAAAAGATTTAATGGAAAAGCAATTACCGAAAACTCACCCAAACTTTACAAAGTTAGCCCACATGGTGGTCATCCTTTCCCTTATCATCCTTTGTTCATCAGAGGTCAGGTTAGAAGCGGGGAGGTCAGATTCAAACAAATACTTCAGCTCCTCCGTATGTATAGCCCCAGCCCCCGTCACATTCTGGTACTCACTTCCACCAATATATGAGAACATATACTTATACACATTCCCACCCTGCTCTATATATCTCGCCACAGATTTTTCAACAGCATAGTTCAGTAAAAAATCAGAAGAATAATCACTTAGTTCCAACATAGATTCAGGTCCAATTTTTTTACTGCCTATGTAGAAAGTTCTCATGATATCACTTAACTTTCCCAATTCGCATTTCTTTAAGACGAAATTGCTCTGCAAATACTTGTAGAATATGTCGCCCAAACTATCGTAGAAATCTTGTTGCTTGTTAACGAAGGTACCGAAGCCTTCTTTACTGTTAAAACCAATCATGATTGGTATCTTCTTGATTCTATCTGGGCTACTTAAATGATTGATGCATTTGGTTACAAAGTGTTGGTTTCCTCTAAAGCGTGTTTCTCTGCAGGGTGTTAGCCTCATGCTAAGGTTCCTCGCTGCTGTCATCACAGCCACAGGGTCCTCTTTAGCCAAAGCTTTTAATGCTTTTTTGTTTGTTGCAACTTTATGTCCCAAATGTTTAGCAAGTTTTACAGCAGCTTTGTAATCTCCGTTTCCATAAAATCCTGGCGTGTGAATGGAACCACTTTGGATGATGGCTTTATCAAACAATGTTTCATACTTTGAATAAAGATGTAGGTCTACTGCCCCACCGCCGTAGCTTTCACCAGCAATGGTGACTTTATCAGAATCCCCACCAAAAGCCACTATATACTTCTTCACCCACCTCAGCGCTGCAATCTGATCCTTAAGGCCTTGGTTACCCGGTACTGATTCGTCGTTCAAACACAGAAAGCCGTAAGGACCAAGTCTGTAATTGACGGTGATAACGATGATGTCGTGTTTGGCCAAATGTTGGCCACCGTAGTCGTTGGCGCTGCCAAAGACGAACCCTCCTCCGTGGAACCAGACCAATACTGGTACAGTGTGGTTTTCGTTGGCCGTGTGTGGCACATATATGTTTAAACGAAGACATTGGAGTACTCCACCAACTTTGGAGATAACTTGTGGGCATATTATGGAGGAGTCGTTAGCGATAAACGGTTTTTGGAAGTTTGGCTGGTCTAAGTAGTTCTGTAATAGAAAAATATTATTTAATTGATGGTCGCTACAGTCGATATTAACAAATGCTAGAAGACGTTCTTGAAGTCGAGAAAAACCCATTTTATGACATCATCATCTCTTTACTGAAAGTTAAAAGTTCAAAAACAAATGAAAGCGAATTCTGAAATCCACTTTAAAAACAAATGAGTTCGAATTGTAGATTTGTGGTTGTTGTCTGCGGCCAATTGACTCAGGTTCGAATTGAACTTTATAGAGTAAATAGGATAGAGAATTCAAATGTGCCTAGCCTTTTCCAAACTATGTTGGGGTCTGCTCCCAGACTAACCGGATGCAGATGAATAACAGTTTTTTTACGTGGAGGAACTAGGCAGCCCTCCAACCTCCATGAAAAAAACTGTTATTCAGCTGCAACTGTTGTTCTTATCAAGGGGTACTGTTACCCTGTAACTGGGCTGTGTAGGTTTGAAAGTCAGTAACCAGTTACTGGGTAATACCCCTTGATAAGACTGGTGGTCAGACTTACGGGCTTCTGGCAGCCCGTAATGACTATCAAAGATTGAAGTATGCCAGCCGGGACCAACGGCTTAACATGCTTTCCGAGGCACAGAGGGGTTTTGATATGTAAAGATGGTCACCCATCCACGAACCAACCACGTCAAGCGTAGCTTAACCTGATCGATCGAGTCGTGTGGCTGTAATTACTTAGCCACGACCCCTCGACAACTATTGAAGATTAATCTTTGCCTGCATTTCCAATAAAAACAGCTATACAAATACACAACTTACTCCAAAAGGATTATCCTCATTCACTTTCGCGTACGGAATGCCAAAAAACGTATTAAAACCGTCATTTTTAATCCCTACAATAGTTCCTTTGTCTGTCACAATAGTCACATTTACGGGCACAGCACTTACACACGAACATACGATACAAAACAACAATAATATTAAAATGTTAATCATATTGCAGTGCATTGAAGTGATGACCAATATTAAACTAAACAACTGGTGCTCAGTCTTATTTATAACATTGAGCGGTAGAGTACCGTTGTTCAGGGTTCCGCGTTCTCGTTTGTAGATCTAGGGATTCCCCGTACCCGCATGTTTTATGATGCATTTATGTGATTTGATTTGAATTTCTTGGACATCGGGAGTGACGCTGTTTTGATGCGACTTAGAAGAGCCTACCAGCCATATACCACAAAACCTTACAATTTACATAATATATGTATTTGTAATTCTTACAAGTGCGTATACCAAAACTCTAAGCTGCACAATTGTAATGAAAATTGTCACGTAATTGTTATTTTCGTGTTTCGTTTTTGTGGCGTGTAGTGTCATGTTTACCGCAACTCATCATCATCATCAGCCTATTAATGTCCCAACTATGTTGGCGTCGACGTCCAGTCTAACCGGATGCAGCTGAATACCAGTATTTTACATGGAATGTCTGACCTCCACAACCGAGTTACTGGGCAACTCGATACCTCTTAGTAAGACTGGTTGTCAGAGTTTTGGGCTTGTGAAGTTGTGACTACCTGTAACGACTCTAAAAGATCTACAAATGACAGCCGGGACCAACGGCTTAACGTGCTTTCCGAGGCACGAAGGGGTCTCGGTATATAATGGATGGTCACCCATCCACGAACCGACCTCGACAAGCATAGCTTAACCTTCGATTGACCCGTGCGGCTGTTATTATTTAGCCACGAGCCCCTCCTTATTAAGAGACAGACACATGCCAGTGACCTTGAGTGGTTAGCTTGCGTGTTCTGTACTGAGCTCACGCAACGCGTCGTACATCCAGCCAGTAATAGAACTCGCGCATCAAGGAGCGATGTCACCAATTTGACGCATTATTAATTTATTATACAAAAAACAGAAGGTTTTTAAATAAACTCGTAGATTAAAAGATTAATATTTAAATTACCTACCCTTAAAATGGTGAAGGTTTCAGAATAATACGCTTGACAGCTTTTGAGTAATTATTAGTTTTTTGTCCGCGTAAAAGCCAACTCCCACGGTGCGCCATATCGCGGACGCGCACCAGCCCGCACGAGGACGCACCGCCACGCACGCGTTCAACGCGCGTCTGCGCTACCACGCACGCTAGGTTTCCCACGGTGCGTCGTGCGCGTGCGTCCGCGATATGGCGCACCGTGGGAGGGCGGCTTTAGACACAACTTTACAAATTAATTTCACTATGTAATGTAAACATAATCTAAAATATTCGTAGATTAAATTATTAAGAAAATGCTCTAATTTAACATATATTTTTCCAAATCATTAACACCACTCGTTTAGACGTAATTTCCGGTATAAAATCATTAAAAGTAGCTTGTCGTCGCCTTAATTACTAGCTGCGCCCCGCGGTGTCATCCGCATAAGTCTCGATCCCGTGGGAATATCGGGATAAAACTTATCCTTAGTCTTCTGTGTTCGCAATTCTTTTGCCAAACATGTAAACAAACACGAGTTTTAGGAAAAACAACTGTAATGCCTACACATAAGATTCAGTTTGCGCTACAACTTTATATTTTTTATGACTTTTTCAACAGTACTAGTCGGTCTAAAATCAACTTTATTTACACTTGTATAAAGTTGATGTTTGTTTAAGTGGAAAACTAGTGTCTGTTTACATGTTTGGCAAATAAATTGCATACGCAGATTATGTGCCAATTTTCATCCAAATCCGTTCAGCCGTTTTAGCGTGAAAGAATAACAAACAAAGAAATTCACTTTCGCATTTATATAGTATTATAGAACAGTCTAAACATCATACATTGGTTTCACGAAGACGTTTAGACAGAGCAATCGTGCGGGGCGAGACGGGTACCGAACTGCTTACGCTGCACGCTGCGGGGCGTGAGGGGCGAGACGCGTTCCCGAACTGCTAGCTGTCGCGACATTTTTATACTGGTTTTTATACTGTGGTATTAGTTAGGATTTAAGGTATACGGAACCTCCTGCCTGCCTGCCGGGGTTGCGGGAAAATCCTAAAGGGATACCGTGGCCCCTGGTAACATACAGGCAACTGAAGGAACACGGGTGGGTTTTAGTCAGTAAGAGTCTGACACGTCCTCCCGCTGCGCCCAGAGCGGGACAAGTTATTTAATGATTTGCAAAATACAAAAAAAAAGTGCTATACGGAACCTAACGTTACATTTTGCCTTGGTACGAGTATTTTCCATAATGAATCACTTCACATAAGTGATAGATGTTATCTGATAACAAGAAATTACCTAGTATTTGGACAATGTGCCGCGTGACAAGACAGCGTGAAACAGGTTTTGTAAGCAAAGACACGACGAACTACTTACTTGTGTTAAGAACAGAATGCAATGACGCATTTTTTTTTTTGAGTGGGAAATCAAATATCTGAGGGCGTGTCAGACTCTTACTGACTAAAACCCACCCGTGTTCCTTCACTTGCCTGTACGTTGCCTGGTACCATGGTCTTCCCTTAGGACTTCCCACAACTCCGGTAGGCATCGGCCCTAGCGGACCCTGTCAGTTGTGCTGACATCTCTTTGAGGCGCGCGTGGAACTCAACATGCCGTCGACCCGGGCCTGGTCCTTATCGGACGGCGAGCTACCCATTGCTCTCCGTCCGCCGGCCCGCGTACAGCAGTTGACGGCCGTTTTCTGTTGGACCCACAGCATAGAGGAAAGTATATAAATACCCACAGCCACTGACTATGCCTAACCAATGTGGTTTTTTATAAAAAGTTCGCATACGTATGCAAAGGAGAAAATATAATTATCTTTATCTCGTTTACTCTTTCCTCTTACTGGGTCCACAGAGGACAGAAGTCACTGGACCTAATAATAACGTCCTTGTCTCATTTTTTATTAGTGTTATGACTTTATGAGGCACTTTTGGATTTTCCCAACTATTGTATTTTATAATGGATGGCAAGGTCACGCCTGAATCAATTAACTGCTATTATAAACACTCTCTCTCTTCCCTCACTCTCATAGTCCGACACGACCGGAGAGAGATCAGGCGCAGGGCTAACGGCTTAACGTGCTTGCCAAGGCACACACACACCGCCAACTTCCAAACTCCGGGCTTTTACTAAGAAATTCCTAATGGAAAAATCCAATAACACTTTGCCCGATCCGGGAATCGAACTCAGGACTCCACGCTCAGCAGTCGAGACCAACGGGGCAGGTATAGAAAGAAAGGGTACCAAATGAAACTACAATTATGCTGAACTTAGAAGAAAACAGCTCTTTCAGCAAATTCTTTTAATTTGATTTATTTTAATTTTATGTTTGGGTATATAAATTATCTGAAATACATAAATTTATTTATAAATTTATTAAAATCTGACTCTTATCACTGCATTTTTCTCTGCATACCAATCCGCACTGGGCTCACGTGGTGGATTGTGGCCCACTCCCTGTCACAGAGAAGAGGCTTATGTCCCAGCAGTGGAATATTGTAGGCTAATTAAATTATACGTTTTAGAATTTATATTATGTAACACTTGAAGCACACAAAATTACAGATAGGCAGTTTCTACCAGTCAACCTTGACAAACAGTGGTAGGTGCAATATCGAAAATTGTGGTAAACATAAGGATATACATATTAAAACCATATATAATATAAGTACCTAAAAATATATATATATAAATATAATAACAAATAAATATACATAAATACACGAATATACTTAAAACAAATAAAATAAAAAATGGGAAAACATTACCGTTGTGATGATACTGCCAGCTTCTTACGAATGTGCTCGCGAACTTTAACTTTAAGGCTGATTGACCGTCGTCGGCGCTGACAAGACAATGTATATAAAGTTTAGTATTCTATGAAATTACGCCAACCGCTCAGCGCTGACATCTGAAGTTCATACGTTTCGGCTGTCAGCGCCGACGGTCAGCGTGTGGTCAGCGTGACTCTAAACCAGCCTTAGTCTCACGCTGACCGTCGTCGGCGCTGACAAGACAATGTATATAAAGTTTAGTATTCTATGAAATTACGCCAACCGCTCAGCGCTGACGTCTGAAGTTCATAGGCTGATTTTAGTCTCACGCTCAGCGCTGACATCTGATTTTCACTGTCAGCGCCGACGGTCAGCGTGCGGTCAACATGACTCTAAAATCAGCCATACGTTTCGGCTGTCAGAGCCGACGGTCAGCGTGCGGTCAGCGTGAGTCTAAAACCAGCCTAAAGGATAATCGGTTGATCGCCATCCTGATTTCGATTTTCTACCACGCAAACACGTTATTTGACTTTATGGTTTACTAGCTTCTGCCCGCGGCTTCGCCCGCGTGGATGTCGGAAATTATCCCACAGGAACGTGTAACATGTCCTAAATCAGCGGGGTAATTGCGTAGCACTTACAATAGCAATGGGTTTCATTTTGACAGTTCAACAATTAATTGCGTTATTTACGTTATTTCTCGAACATAATTATTAAGCAATAGCTTCCACTCGGCGCTCTGGCGCGTCATCCTGGCTGACCCGCCCCTCCACCCTCGTTCTGTGCGCCGTCGACTCAATATCGCAGGTCATTCTCATCGTCCTAACTTTTAAACTATTTGTCCATCCATCCATCCTCACAAACTTTCGCATTTATAATATTAGTAGGATTAATGTAGGGCAGTGTTTTTCAACCTTTTTCATGACTCGACCCCCTTAGTATGAAAAAAATTTTCGCGACCTCGACCTATTCGAGAACGATTTGAACTCAGTCGAGATTCCCGCTGAGTCGAAGTTTCTGCAGCACGAAACCTAGCCTGATGTTCCCGAGTTGCAGAGAGCCTTGCCTCACGACCTTCCTCAGATTCCTAAGCTGTGATCGAACTAATCTCATCCTTTTAGCATTTCTGCTACATTGGGAGAGGTTGGATCTTCTTCGAGGCGTTCTTACAATAAATAGTACTTACTACTTAACACACAGTTATTTAGTAAACACGTACTATCGTAAACAATTAAATTATAAATACTTACAGATTATTTTACAGTCTAAAATTATCACAGTTTAAGTAATAAGTGTTAAGACGTGTAAACCAAACGTACAAACTTTATAAAACAAAAAAATTGCTAGAAAAATTAATTACTAACCTGAGCTAATAAACTTATACTTAATAAAGAAAATCAAGAAAAGAAATGCCTAACCTATACCAAATACTTATAATATTTATATACAAACCCTAAATAAAAATTAAGATAAGTATACCGAAAATCAAGGAAAGAAATGCCTAACCTATAACAAATGTTCGATGTGATTCTTTAAATTGACATAACTTTTTTATTTATGAACCGATTGACATGAAATAAAAACTAAATGTTAAGTGAAGCTTACTACAATATATTAGTGAAAACCGCATCTAAATCGAATAAGCCGTTTCTGATATTAGCGTGCACAAACACACAGACAAACAGACAAACAGACAAACCGACAAACAGACAAACAGACAAACAGACAAAAAAAATTTTAATTACAATCTCGGATTCAGCATCGATATAATAACAACCCCTGCTACTTTTTTTTCATATATTTCCATTGTACAGACACCACTTTTCTACAATTTTATTATATGTATAGATATATAGATACGTAGGTCATTCATCAGCTTATCTTATGCTCATTACTACTGATGACCTAACATATAGATAGGGGACCAAACGGAAAAATTACTAGAAATGACTAACTGTTTTCCCCGACTAGTTACCTACAGTTTAGTTCTCAACTTTCCGTACCTAACGAAAACACTCCATCTCTATCTTTTTTAAACAGGGTGACAAGGACGTGCAACCTGCTACCATGGATTCAGTACATGATTCTGAATGTCTGCGTCGTATTTTTTTGTCGGGTTTAATCGGAAACAGTAGTTTTTTTTTTATAACCGACGACTGCGTATTTCTACGCTATATGGGGTCTAGCGCAATGTTTACCCAGGACAAACTGTCCAGCTAGGTAGGTCCAACTTCGAGAATCCAACTCGGCTGGGCAGCGTTCGGGAAGCTACGCATTATCTTGCCAAACTTAAGTGGCATGGACAGGGTACATTGCTCGCAAAACAGATGGCTAATGGGGCTGAAAGGTTCTGGAGTGGCGACCGCGTACTGGAAGACGTAGCGTGGGAAGGCGTCCCACAAAATGGACCGATGACTTTGTGAACGCCGCAAGAATCCACTGGTAGCGGGAAGCACAGAATCGGTCGAAGTGGCGGTGCTTGGGGGAGGCCTATGTCCAGCAGTGGACGTCTTTCTACTGAAATGATGATGATGATGACGGGGTCTAGAATCATGTGTTGAATTCATGGTTTTTTGTCAATTTCCCTGCCACCCTGTATATAGGGTGACTGGTAATTAGTGACCGATATTTAAACACGTGACTTTGCTCATCATTATGAACAACTTTTACTAAGAGACCAAACCAGAAATCGCGAAAAAAAAACAGCTGTTCCCTACATTCATTTTCGCATGATTCGTCAAAATGTAGGGAACAGCAGATGTTTTTTTAAGTATCGGTCACTAATTACCAGTCACCCTATTTAAAGATAAAGATGAAGTGTTTCCATCATTCTGTGTCTGCCATTTTCAACCGACAGTCAGAAATCGAACGATGTTTTAAATTCGCTTAGTGATTTGAGGTTCAAGTGGGCTTTAACTTTCATCGTTTTCCATTTTTATTCCTAATTCAAATTCACACACAACACATCACACACAACAACACAACAGCTTAAACAAAAATGACGATATGTGGGTGTATTATAAGGTACACTCCTGCCTTACACTTCGAGAATTACAAGTGTGTTCTAATTCAAAAGCACATGATTTTTAAGATACGCATGCCAAAAGAGTCTCCAGAAGGCCATTCTGTGCCTGAACACGTGATTCTTCATTTCCATATGAACATCTATGTTCATATACGGTCTGTCAGTGCCAGATTCTGGGCCAGGGGTGACAGGGTTCCATTTCACAGGAAGAAGGTTTGTTTCGCCAGGCGTCGGGTTTCTGAAAATAGAAATGTATTCATTTGTAGACAGACAATAATTTTGCTTGCTTACTTATAAGGTGGTTTTTATTTTTATTTTTTTGGGTGGGAAATCATCAAATGACTCTCCCGCTCTGGGCGGAGCGGAAGGGCGTGTCAGACTTTTAGTGACTAAAACCCACCCGTGTTCCTTCCCTTGCCTAGACCGGGGCCACGGTTTCCCCTTAGGACTTATCCGCAACCCCAGTACTTATAAGGTGGTGGAATGAAAGGAAAACCATAAAATCGAAACTTATAAATTCAATAGGACAAGATAGAGCACTTTTACTCAAAGGTCCATCAAATTTATTTACGTTAGTACCTAATTAAAAATAATTGTCTTTAGATTTTTTGAAGGGAAAACTTCTTTAGGCGTGATGAGCACTTTTTGGGTGAACAAAAATCGTGGAACTCGCGTCATCATCAACGAAGGCTACAGGTATCAAACGACAGACATCAACGCGAGTATCCCCCAATTATGTATCGAACGAAAGACAGCAACGCGAGAATCAAAAGTTACTTAGTTTTCACTTCTATCGGAAGTCACCAAAGACTGCCCGATGTTTTTTTTAATGGGGATATATCTAGAATCAAATGTACCAAAAATCCTATGCAACTGTAAACGAGTTAAGAACTGAGGTTTACACTACGATTTTCAATATTCGTCACAACTGGCTATTAAAAGTTACTGCCACCAACAAAATGGAGACTCGAGAAAATCGAGCAACTAATTACTTACGTACTTAGTCCCTTTTTCTTCGTTCAAGTTAAGATTTTATGGTTACCCTTTCGTTTAATTTATCATATTTTTTAGAGAGATTTGTTCCTTATGATTGACCTTATCGATTGATGCCATAAAAGTACAGGGTGTTATTTTTTCGGATTTTAGCCGGTTCGATTCACGAGTGCGGCAAGCGAATTTTCAAAAATCTTTGAATAGAAAGAAAGAAAGAAAGAAAAGAAAATATGTTTATTTGCGGCAAACATGACGCAAAAAAGAAAAAATTTACGAATAAAAACAATTTGGGGGAAAATATGCGTCACATCTACGCAAAACGGCCATCGCTCAGCATAAAGCTGCGACTCCATACGAGACAGAGCCCCAGCGCTGGTTTTCAGCGACAGCCGGCGTTGACGTGATGACGTCAGACCGGTGCAGCATATAGTGAAATAACATACATATCAGAAATAAAAATAAAAATAAATTATAAAATAAATACATTACTTAGTCCCAAAAGTTTAAATATTATATAAAATGGCAACATTTCGTTCCGTCAGCGACTCAAGCGCCGCAGATCATAGACTATTATAATTATCTGTAAGCGCAGCTGTCATAAAACTATTTGTTTGTGCGTTTTGACTTATTGAATAGTAGGTACCGGTTATGTAATAATTATAACATGGCGCATTAAGTAATGAAATGAGTTATGATGTAATGCATAATAACACAGGATGTATTGATATTGGATGGATTGAATGCAGATGTGTTTCTTTTTAAAAATAAAGGAATGTTTCCTTTGAGTAAAGTTTGCTATCTCCAGTATTTAGAGTACTTTCCCTCCAGGTGAGGTTCAAAAATTCCATCCTGTATATAATAGTTAGTTGTTTATACACAGTTTACATAATGTATTTATAATCAAATATTTTATTGAAATAAAATAAAACTATATCAATCTTCCTAGCCTTTTCCCAACTATCTTGGGGTCAGCTTCCAGTCTAACCGGATGCAGCTAAATACCAGTATTTTACATGGAGCAACTGCCTATCTGACTTCCACAACCCAGTAACTGGGTAATACGATACGCCTTGGTACGACTGGTGTCAGACTTTCGACTCGTAACGACTGTCAAAGATACACGAATGACAGCCGGGACCAACCGTGCTTTCCGAGGCACGGAGGAGTCTCAGTATGTAAAGATGGTCACCCATCTACTGACCAACCCGGCAAGCGTAGCTTAACCTTATGGATCGACCCGTGCGGCTGTTATTACTTAGCCACGAGCTCCTCAAATAAATAAAACGATAACAATAAAAAAAAACTTACCCGTATTTAACAAAATTCGCCCACATTGTTGTCATTCTATCCCTGATCATCAACTGCTCATCAGTCGTCAAAGGTTTCGCCCAAACCCAGTCGAAGAGATACTTTAGTTCCTCCGTATGTGAAGCTCCTGCACCAGTTATATTCTGATAGTCACTGCCACCAGTATATGAGAACAGATACTTATAAACTTTAGCTCCTTGTTCAATATATCTGTTCACTGACCATTCAACACCGTAGTTTATGGCAAAATCTGATAGAAAGTTACTCAATTCTAATTGTACTTCAGGACCAATAGGTTTCCCTCCTAAGTAGAAATTCTGGACAATCCTACTAAGCTTTTCTAGATCATGATTCGGAAGAGCGAATGTATTCTTCAGTTGTTGGTAAAATGGATTCCCACTTTCAGTGTAAAACGATTGCGGTTTGTTTCCGAATTCATATAACATTTCTTGACTTGTGTAGCCGATCATTATCTTGGTGTTCCTTATCCTTAATGTGTTTCTCATATGGAAAGGGTCTTCTGTCACGAAATTCGTTACGCCTTTAAACTTTTCCTCCTTACAAAGTGTTAGGACCATTTTCAACTGTCTGGTCACTTCGTTTACATCAACAGGGTTTGCTTCAGCAAGAGCTTTGAGAGCTTGATGCGTCGTTGTAACATCATTTCCTAAATGTTTAGCAAGTTTGATTGCAGCTTTGTGATCTGGGTCCACGAAAATTCCTTCAGTAACATATATGGAGCCACTTTGGATAATAGCTTTGTCGAATAACGGTTCGTATTTTGAATATAGATGTAGGTCTACTCCACCTCCACCGTAGCTCTCACCAGCTATTGTGACCTGAGCAGGATCACCACCAAAATTAGCTATATGTTTTTTAATCCACCTCAAAGCTTCGATCTGGTCCTTCATACCATGGTTGCCTGTGACGGTAGCATCGTTCAAGCACAAGAATCCATAAGCCCCTTGTCTGTAATTTACTGTGACAACAAGTATTTCTTTTTTGACCAAATGTTGGCCGCCATATTCGCCGGCGCTGCCGAATGCGAAGCCGCCTCCATGAAACCAGACCAATACTGGGAGTGGTTGGGTCAAGGCCTTGTGTGGCACATATATGTTAAGACGAAGACACTGCAGTATTCCTTTGTCGTTGAAATATACTTGAGGACAAATAACTGAAGAATCGTTGGCGACGTATGGGGTCTCGAACTTTGGATAGTCTAGGGTAGCCTGTAAAAAATATAGGACATATAAGTGTTTTATGATGTGTAAGGTCTTTCGTCACGCCGTCGAAATCTAAATAATCAATTCTATGGGGGTGATTTCGTGAAAAGGGACGGAAGTGTGTTATAGGAAGCTGGGGTAGCGCGCTCTATTTGAATTAACCAATGAGCGCGCGTGGTGCTAGAGTCGGCCGTCAGAAACGACCTTGACGTTGCCCCGCTCCTTTAATGTTGCTTATTACTAAATGAGATGTCACATCTTAAGGACACAGCACACATCAACTCGGAAAGGGACCGTCGCTGTATCAACTCGAGCCATTTAGTATTCTTTGTATGAAACTGCCTACTGCAACGCACACTAATCGGAATCGTAACGTAATCGCCTCGCCTCAGGACAAGCTCACGAACAGCGGTGCCGTGCGTCAACATGGTCAACAGCTACGGCTCGGCGACGCCACGCTTACGGCTCGTTTCCGTACGTTTACGTCTCTCCATACGTTTTTCAACCACCCTTGACCCTGTCACCCCTCCCGCGGCCTGCCTGTAGCATACTACTGCCACGCGGCGTCACCTAACCGTAGCCGAGTCAACGCTTTGGTTACGTACTTACGTAAGGTTGACGCTTGGTTGACGGCGAGGCGAAAGGCGATACGGTGATGATCCCTTTCCGAGTTGATTAGTAAGCTATGACATTTATGCGACTACTGTAAGGTTCGCTCGTCTTTATTGTAATATTTTACCTTTGTACTACATGTCTTTTGAATAATAACAAGTCTCATTTTGTATTAATCGTGATTCACAAGCAAATATTTTGTCACATGTTTCGAAATTATATGGAGAAGCTTATTAGCAATAGCACAGATGAATACAATGCGACACTCCGCAGTTTAGGTATGAAGCTACAAGTACGCGACGGGCCCGTCTTGCTGGGTCAATTCAGTGACTGTAACGTAGTCAGAAGATCTGAGAGTCACGCGATAGAAAGAGAGCCAACCTGTAGGTGATTAGCGCTGTGCAATCTGAATTGTGCTTTATTGTATCGTAGCAAGTCTCTTTTTATTTAAATTATTTTGCGGAGTGTCCCATTTGTATTAATATGTGGCTATAGCAGTGGATTACGATACTCAAAGTTATTCATAGATGAATCAATCTGCCTAGCCGTTTCCCAACTATGTTGGGGTCGACTTCCAGTCTAACCGTTTGCAGCTGAATACAGTATTTTACATGGAGCGACTGCCTATCTGACCTCCACAACCCAGTTACTGGGTAACACGATACCCCTTGGTAACGGTGCTTGTTATACTTTTGAGCTTCTGACTGCCTCTAACGACTGTCAAAGATACGAATGACAGCCAGGACCAACGGCTTAACGTGCAACGTGCTTTCCGAGGCACGGAGCGGTCTCGATATCTAAAGCCCGACTCCCACCGTGCGCCATATCGCGGACGCACGCGCACCAGCCCGCACGACGCACCGTGGGAAACCTAACGTGCGTGGTAGCGCAAGACGCGTGCGTGGCGGTGCGTCCTCGTGCGGGCTGGTGCGCGTGCGCGATATGGCGCACGGTGGGAGTCGAGCTTAATGGATGATGGTCATCCATCCACCAAGCGTCCGCGGCAAGCGTAGCTTAACCTGCGATCAACCCATGCGGCTATTATCATTCAGCCACGTACCCAAGTTATTCATAGATATTATTACTTTGAAATTTCCCTAATAACATGGTATGATTTCAAACGATGACCTATACGTACCGAATCATCAACAGGAAAATGAGAAGACAACATTGTTATCTATGGAATTATAATAATATTATTGTTGTTTTTCGTTTATCATGGAAAATATTTATATTTACCCTTGCATTGCCGATTCACAAACAACATAGATCGCTTTTGTTTTGGTGCTGTTCGCTATGTAGAATGCCGGCGGAGGTAACCGGCGCTGATATGCCAGCGCTTGTCGGTAGCGACGATCGCTGGTTGTCAACGCTGGATCTGGATCATTTTTGGTGCACACGGATACTTTTCGTAGTTACGAAGCTAAATTACCATGACGTCACGGGCATCCTATAGACTCTAAATGCCTGCACTACATACACTATTCGCGAAGCTAATCGAATTTAAGGTGGATGCGACACGGTAGTCCGCGAAATTCAAATTTTCTTACGTTTTTTGCAATTTGCAGGTCTGTTTCAGGTTGCATCTTGATTCAAATATGATTTGCGACCGTAACAGATATGGTAATCAGAAAAATCATCAATACTAATCTCTAAGTTCATGTAATCCTTTTGAATTACTATTTCATTAAATTGGCTGGACGTGGCTGGTCTCTGCTGAGATTGGCCGCCATAGCCGAAATTAGGTCTGGAGGACTATTACTGAGTTGTGGACACTTGTGGAGGTCAGACGAGCAGTCAGTCGGGGTCACCAATTTGATGAGGAACACGGTGTAAAGTTCACTCATCCTCTATTGAAAGCGGAGGATCCTCCGACCAGAAGGGTGTTATGTCTGGCGGGCAACTGCCCTTAGGTTGATTTCGGATAGTCTTATGTATGTCTTTCGCGCGGTAAACTCTAACTGCGCGATGCAGGATTTGTGTGACGTCATTTCTTTACTGCATAGTTTGTATGTGGCGGTATAACCGCTACACTCCTTGTAAAATACTGCTATTCAGCTACTTCCGGTTAGACTGGAAGCTGACTTCAACATAGTTGGGACTGGGAAAAGGCTAGGCAGAAGAGTTTTTAAATATCAAATTACCAATACACTGTGGGTCTTGGTTTCCCGTGCTCGGCGACACGACGCCATCGGCGTGGCGGCGCGGCGGCGGCGCGGCGGCGCGGCGGCGCGGGCGACGCGGCTACGGCGTTGTGCCGCCGAGCACTTATAAATAAATAATTATTACTTTAAACACAGCACTTACCCCAAAAGGATTCGCTTCGTTAACCTTGGCGTACGGCACCCCAAAATACGTGTTATATCCATAATTTGAATTTCCCACAATTGCACCTTTACTAGTAGTTACGATCACAGTTTCTGCCTTACAAAAACCAACGCACAAACATAATAAAAATATAAACTTGACCATCTTATTAAGAATGTAAACATACAATGGAGATGAATGCGTGACTCCGGAGTATTTATACAGATACTATGCTGGTAAATACCGATGAGTAGGGTTCCTTGAATGTAACTGAGAATCTGGTTTTTCCCGAAACATGTTACTTATTTATAATAAACGTGATGCCTTTTTCATAAGTTCCGTGATTAGTAGGTATTTTCGTTGGTAATTTTCCGGTAACAATCATTAGGTATTAGAAATGTGCTCAATATAGTTTTCTCTCTATGTTAGGTGTCTCTGAAGATATTTTGTTGTTGTATTATCAGTAGGGTCAGCATATCCGTCCATAAATAATTAATTGATGTCATTGTTATGTTAAACTGAAGGGAAATTACTCTAAAAACTGGAAATAGAAAATTTTACTCAAAGGAAACATTCATTTCTTTTTTAGATGAACCCTTTTTTAGATGAGGATGAAGGTTACAGATGAACATACATACATATGTATGTATGTTTGTTCATCTGTAACCTCATAACTTCTAAACTATAACTGATCATAATTAGACAATTGAGGTATCGTTGGAAGACAAAATCAAGACATAGATACAAAAATGGTCAAGGTAAAGCCGTGGTCGCATGCCTGTCGGCTACAAATTATAATGGCATGTGACGACGGCTTTACCTTGATCATTTTTGTACCTGTCTTGATTTCTGTCCGAAATATTTTTTTGTTTCATACTTTTTAGAGCGTGATTTTTCAGTAGTCGGGTTTTAGTCTTTGAACTTACTTTTTATTTAAATAGCTAATTGGTATTCGAAGATTTTCGAAAATTCGCTTCCCACAATCGGGAATCAAACCGGCTAAAACCCGAAAAAATAACATCCTGTATTTTTATGGGATCAATCGATAGAGTCAATCATAAGGTTCAAAACTCTCAAAAAACATGATAAATTAAATGAGAGAAGTTTTTTTTATAAAAATAAAAGATGTTTCCTTTGAGTAAAATTTGCTATCTCCAGTATTTAGTCTTTCCCTCCAGGTGAGGTTCAAAAATTCCACTCTGTATAGTGCAAATTATAAATTGCTTATTAATATTAATTAGTGCTACAGTATTCTTACATAATTTGTGAATAATATCAAAAATGATGTAAGAATAAATAAGGACTGCAATAATCACAAACTATGTAGGTACTTAATAATAAAATATTTATTTTTTGATTTTATATATAAATTATGTGTTACGATAAATTTAGTACGCTCATTTAGCATGCACTAACACGCCACAGGGAATTATTTATTGCACGCTATTTTAAAACTAATTTTATGATTATAATTATTTATGATTTGATGATTTAGTTCATTGTCAATTTATGAATGAAAAACTACTCGAATATTTTGCTGCTCTATCTGCGCCCTTGGTACCTACTCTTTTCGTCTTTCCATGCTTAGGTAAGGCTCAATTACCTTGTCCTTAAAGTGCACGGTTGCCAACCGCGTCCCCACCCCGACAGAGGTGACCTTGGTTGTACACGGTTGTAAATCACCAAGGTCACCTCTGACGGGTCGTGATTGGCGACCGTGTAGCAGGCGTTTAAAGGTTCATTAGAAAACCAGCGTCAGACAGCATCTGTCTGGCATTAAAGTACTCTGTGCCCGGGGGCACATAGTACTTTATAACATGGTCCCGGGCGTCGTTTATATTACGGTGCCGACCGTCAAGCCCCCTGTCAATTTTAAAAGCGACGGCTTTGACCTTGACGCGCGCGCCAAAGTAACTTGGCGCGCGCGTCAATAACAAACCGCGGGGCTTGACAGTTGTTACTTTACAAATGGGGCGGGGCTATTTAATGCTGAAATAGACGTTTAAAGGGCGCAGGTGTGCCTGCGCCATTTAAACTCATGTTGTTAAAAAATATTTTCTCTTTTTTATTTTGTGTTTCACGAACTGTGTCCGAATAAACGTTATTTATAATTTTCTTTCATTAGGAATTTTACTTTATTTTTATTTCTTTCATTCTTTTTCCTTCATTTAGTTTCCCTTGTTGGAGTAAAAATAACATGTAAACCTGTGTGTAAAATGTTCTATTAATATACGGAACCATACGTATAATAAATAACAGTTTTCCTCAACGAGGTTGCGCATCTGACTCATACGTATAGTCGATAAGGCGTAAGTAGTTATCTATGTCAAATTATCAACAAACAATCTTCACTGACCGTCAAATCAAAACAAATATTATGGAGTCATTATGAAATTGAATTGAAATAGGCCGGCCATATTAGCCGTAGTTTCGGCGACCGTTGGAGTTGACGCGTGTTCTTGAGTGGAGACCGCGAATCGGTAAACGTCAGGTGGGACGCCCTCAGGCTAGATGGAGTGACGATCTTCGCAGTGTGGCTGGTAGCAGCTGAATGAGAGTTGCTGAGAATCGAGCTGTATGGCATGCAATAGGAGAGGCCTATGTGCTGCAGTGGACTGCTGAAAGCTGATGACTGAATTGGAAAGCGAGATAGTCCACTAGTAACGGCCCCGACTTTTTGTAGGTACGAGATGTCCGTCCTGGGTTTAGAACCCAGACAGCATAAGCATAAGCAGTCTATAATGTTCCCACTGCTGGGACACAGGCCTCCTCTCAGTGAGAGGAAGTGGGCTGTAAAGATATGTCACATATCTTCGAATTTTGTTCCTAGGACATTACGGTTTCCTCACGATATTTTCCTTCACCGTTTTGAGAGCAGTGGCGATGAAATCATTTACTCAAAGTAAAATGCTGCCTGGGTTGGAACCTACGACTTACAACTCGTAAGTCGCCGCTGTTACCAAACGCTGCTCCTTGCACTTGCTAAGTTTCTCAAACCCAGAATACACTTTACTTCGTGCAATTTTATTCATCACCAGTGCTGTTAAAACGTTAAAGGAAACCTTCGTGGGGAAAGTGGCATGTCCTTGGAACGAAAAAACAAAGAATGTCACCATGCCTCGCGTGGTCGACTATGGTCCATTGCACACCCTCACATAGTGAGGAGACCTCAGTCAATGTGCATTGAAAACTATGATTGTTTAATAAGTTATTATTAATCATATTAGTAATTGCTGGAAAACTGAGAATTTTTGTCCGTTGACCTAAAATTTTACTGAAAAAAATGGGAATTCTTTCTTTGGGAAAACCCTGCAGCAAAATGTAGGTATAGCTTTTAATTACCTACTTAAAATTTTCACAAAAGGTAGGTAGGTACTTATATGTATGAAAAGTATCGACAAATTATGGGATAATTATTATGAATGCGCAATTTTGCAAGTCATTTCACGCTTGACTCGACTTTTAACTTAGCTGTGTGTGAACTACGTTTAGTAATTCTGTCAATTTGCATTTTCTATTGTGTTGCTAAGTTTCCCAATTCCGACGAATAATTACCAAACCGGTAAACAAATTATATCTTTTGTTCCTACATTATAAGGTACTTATTACGCTTCAGCAATGAAATGTATGTATGCTTATTGACACAAACACCTTTAGATGTTTATAAGATTTTATTTACTTTATCTTTTGTTTATTTTTATTTTTATATCTCCACACCCAATCAGAGCAGTGGTGGCCCAGTGGTAACGGCCCCGACTTACGAGTTGTAGGTCGTGGGTTCGAACCCAAGCAGGCGCTTTACTTTGTGTAAATAATTTCATCACCACTGCTCTCAAAACGGTGAAGGAAAACATCTTGAGGAAACCGGCATGTCTTAGAACCAAAAAATTCGAAGACTTGTGACATCTACCAACCCGCACTGGGCCCGCGTGGTGGATTACAGCCCACTCCCTCTCACAGAGAGGAGGCCTGTGTCCCAGCAGTGGGAACATTAATAGGCTGATGATGATGATGATGACACCCAATCAACAACACCACAACCATTTTCTTTAAATAAATACTCGCCTGTTTTTATTTATTGTAGATAATATTTGATAAATAAATGATAAAAAGTTAGTAATTATTTGATATTTACATTGTAAATTGAGTAAGAAACAAAATAATTATATCTACCATTATTTCTAATTTATTGACAAAGTTATGTATCTAATCATTCCATTTTAATTGGCCCTTCTAAAACGAGGTCAAAGCAATTAAAATTATTCATAATTAGTTTCTACCTGCGCCTTCGTCCGCAGTAAATTTCTTGTTTAAACATAAAATATATTCTTTGACACTCGGCAATTCTGCAGCTTCCCATAAATTCCCATTAGTTAGTAGTAGAATTTTCTAAATCGGATCAGGAGTTTTGAAACTACGCCCTACATACAAACTCACTTTTACCTCTTTATAATATTATAGTAGGTATTATTAGGTATTATATTTATTTATTTATATTACGCACACCAACAGCACAGTCACCTACAATTCAAATTAAAAAACATCTAAAATTTGCATTTCAGTAACCATGCAAATATCCGTACCCTAATTACGTAATGCACGATCAATTTTAAATTGAAATAAATTGAAACAAATTGCTAATCCATTGCTTCATAAGTTCGAAAAAAAAATCTGCTCAATTTATTTGTAGAACTTATGAAGCAATGGTCTAGCAATCTTTTTCAATTCATTTCAATTTAAAATTGGGCGTGCATTACGTAATTAGGCTGCAGATATGCATGACTTTCACATAAGAATATTTGAGACAAAAGAGAACAAAAAAAGTGTTTTGACCTAAATTTAGAACACTATAAAACAAACCAATTGGAGCTACATAGACAGGCACGTTTAAAACTTTAGATGTATGTGTGTACAGATGTTTATGTTTTAGTTAAGTAGGTACACAAAGAACTTTACATATTTTAGTTACTATGTTCCAATTTACTTTAGCAAATAGGTAGATAAGTAGTCGTTATGTCATTTCAAAATATTTTATTTCACATAAACCTACATGGGCACTTATGAAACGTCAGAAGCTACGCACGGTTCCAATTGGTCGTTTCCTATGGAGAAGAGCCGGCAAGAAACTCCACGGTTACTCTTTGAAAAATAATTGTCTTTTACAATATTTTCATAAAACATTGTTATTAGGTATGCGAGGACAGTGTAGGTCTTTCAACTTTTCAACAAGTACCAAGTACTTAACAAAATAGAAGATGGTCAACAAGTCTACAGTCCACTAAGCCTACAGCGTTCTCACATTCACAAAATAGAAAATAATCTATATAAAAGATAAATAAGTTAATAAAAATAAAAACCCATTTTAAACGAAATGACATGATTGCTATTACAACTGTAACAAATCTGAATAATTAACATGTCCACAAAAGCCACTAATAAAGAGTTGAAATTAAATAGTAGGTATATAATGTCAAATAATATGATGATAATGTTAAGGAAGAATGTAAATAAAACAAAAATAATTATAAACATGGTAATTTGCAAACCCGAGCGTACGGTGGCCGGGAATCGACCTGGGATTTCTGACGCCCAGGGCGTCTCGCGGCGACTAAGGGGAGTGAGGGCGCGAAATTTGCCACTCCCTCACGCCATCTGCCTCCTCGTTCGCGAGCATTACTGCTTCGCAGAAAGAGGTAGCGGCTTCCCATGCCCTCTCGCTCAGTACCATGGCCTGGACCAGGGCCAGATGCAAGAGGTCACCGCCGCAGATCGCCTCCACGTGGACACGGCGGTGCTCCGCCCAAGCCGGGCAGACCTCTACCGTATGCTCCACCGTGTCCTCCGGGCGATCCACACAGTGGTGAAAATTTAGGTACCATTTGTGTTACATAATTGTATAGATGTAACAAAATCATTGTTTTTTCTTTACAGGGCCGAGTAGTAAAGACTCAGTATCCGACCTGGGTGCTCGTTGTCGCTGTCCTGATGATAATGGCTGGAGTACTGCCAATCCCTGCTGTACTGCTTCTCCGTCGCTTCCAATGCCTGGCCTTCGACGTGGACATCCACCAGGGATCCATCAGGAGAATCGAGACCACCGTATCGACCAAGGAAATGATGAGCGACCAGGATGTAAGTGGATTATTTTTTGTCTTTTGGGTCTGGTCTAGGTAGATGATCTAACATTTGGGTGAGGGGTCCATAATTAATAGATAGTTAATTATTGGAAGAATCGGTAACGGTAATTAAGAATCCACCCAATCCACAAAAAAAATATATGCTTGCTTATTTAGTAGATTGATCTTTATAAATTCACGTTCTTATTAAAAGTTTTTTTTAAACAAAAAGAAACATATTCTAAGTACCTACTAAGTTTACCGATCGGATTCTGAATAACCCTTTTTGGGCGGATTCTAAATTACCCTTACCCTTTAAAAATGAATACCGTGCATAAAAACCTACGTTGAGAATTATCATAACCATTCTTAAAAAGAAAGTAACCAAAACCAAATGAATTATGATGCAGCGCCGTCTTGTACAAACTAGGGCCACTCTTAATATAGTTTAGCATAAAATAATATAATTCCTAAAAATCCAACGTTGGTTCTTATGCACAGTTGTCATACATATTGTATTACTAAGGTGAATTGGCTAGTACATTGCTCGTATACCACCTAACTACGACTTTTAATCCATGTCTTAACCAGTTTATTAAAATGTGGGATAACTTTAAATACCAAACTTTCATACCAGCTAGGTAACATCTAATCATTCGCATACATGTAAATAATTGTTTAGAAAGATGTATTGATGTACAGGTATTTAGACTCTCAAGTCAATATCTTATTTGACACATCATTCTAATCTTATTTTTAACCGACTTCCAAAAATGCAAAAAACGAAAACTCAAAACCGACACCGACTTCCGAAATTAGTTAATTTGAATTAGAATTTCTTTATTTTGCATAAAATATGGTACATAAAAGGTCTAAACTTAAATTTTAATATAAGAAGTTCCACATATTTTGCTTACTAGACATTTCAGCATGCAAAAAAAAAAAAACCTTTTATTAAAATGATATACAAAAACACTTCTATTGAGATCATGAGGTAAAATATTAAAATCCTTAAAATTACGTTATTTATTTACATTACTAGTGAGATCATATCTCGAACTTTGCTTATAATTTAAGAACTCACTTATTGTATAGACCATACTATTATAGAGCCATATAGTTATTTCTGCCTTTGTAGTGTTTTTTTTTTGGAAGTTGGTTTTTATGGCGCAGTCAGGAAAATCCAACCTTACTTACACCTATAATCATATTTACCCTAGTATCGAACTTACCCCTGTGCCCTTTCCATTCCTAATTTTTCATACACATAAGCATTCGACTTTTTGGTTTCTGGTGCTCTTACATACCCTTACATTGATCCCTTAACTGCTGTCGGTCATGACCTGCCAAGCAAACCTTCACCTAAACCTGACTACGCCAAATACCATCGTAACATTATCGTGCTAATGTACATACATTCATGTGTAATCGTGTGGCGCGTGTAAGGTGCTGTCTCCCGAGAACGCTCCGCCTGCGCCAGCGCAGCTGATTGCTGAAGCGGCCGGCACCAGGTTCACTATCGGAGACTTTGATGTAAGATCATTGTGGCTTTTGGGGTTCAAAGACTGGATTATGATAGATTTTTTTGGAAATTACGAAATGTCATTCAAAAATGTTTTGGTGTATAGTGGTTACCGCAAAAAGCTACCAGTATTGTCAAGTTAAATGACAATTGTCAAAGGAAAAGTCAAAAGTATCAATCAAAAGTATTTCGTAAAACATTAATTTAAATAATGTTATTAATGTTTGCATTCAGTCTTTGAGCCTACTAACATTTCTTTTTGTTTCATTTGGTTTGGGATTTTATTTCTGAATTCTTTCAATAAATTTTAAGAAGTGTAAGTATTTTGAGGAAAATTCTTGTGTTTCAGTCTACTTATTGGATAATTGTGTGTTGACCAAGCGTCAAGAACGCAATATAAGAAATTAATTACTTCAATATATAATTGTCTCATCTTGTAAAAGTTACTTCATTAATTATTTTTCAACAGTGTATTTTTTATTTCTAAGTAAAAATTACTTATAATATGCACTGAAGAATTACCTACACTAACACTTTAGTAAACTTGCACGGAAAATAAGTGTATGGTACATTTCAAACGTGGATGTATCACTACTGCCAAGAAACCTACCATTGTCTTCTCCATAAGAAAAATTACAAACTGCATTTAAAATACATAAGTTCTCAGAGATATGTTTTTTGTATAGGCCAAATTAATCTGCTCTATTCTACATAGGAAATTCTTATTCAAAATTAACCTCGACGCACGATACTAAGTTGATGTGTATGTAAATATGTTCACCCCAACTCTAGAGCGTGGACAGCAGCGACGAGAGGCCCAACAAGCGCCTGCCGGAGGTGATCGCTCGCGGACGCCCCAAGAAATAAATGTTTGTGTCTTTTCTAACTCGCTTCAGCTTCATACGTTAATCTATCGTCAGATAAATCTAATTCTGAAGTCAATATCCCACAGGGGGTGCCCTTAGCGAGTAGTGGCTTAGTTTATAAGTTTCATGCCCTGACTGGAGGCCTTCATTTATTAAGGCATCCATAGGATAGCCCGGTTAAACAGCCATCAACCCTAAGTACGAGACCCCATACCCAAAATAAATGTAAAAAAATGCGCTCTAATTTAAAATTGAAAAAGTTTTATTTTGTCATATTTTTGGCTCGGTAGACAAAGATATATCTGACGATAGACTGGTCTGGTGAATTGGTCCTTCGCTTCGCATGATGTTTGGTCTTTTTATACGGGAAAGTTGTACCTACAACAACATTTTTATTATTCCTGCATTATTTTTTAATCATTTTGTATTAAATATTTACATAATGTGGTGGGTTTATTTATCTTCTTCTTCAGTCTCTATTTTCAATATATGTATGATAAAATGTTTATTTTTATTTTGTATAAATTATGCCGAGCTGTTAATTTGTAGGATGTATTTCTTGTTTCCTTACTATATTTTTCTTTTATACTATGCAACTAAGTTTATAATAAAACTGTTTATATAATTATCATAATATATTTTATTGTTATCACCTTTGCACTGTGCATCATATAATTATAGATTAATCGTCACATTAATGTATTTCACATAAGCACATATCTAATCATTTAACATAACACATACACACTAGTTTTCATTTAGAAATTATATTAGTAGCACATTTTTTTATAAATTTCTTTTAGGATTTTCAATTCATAATCTTTATTTTCAATGTAAGAGAAGCATTACATTACATTTAACAGCCACCTTGTATTTATGGAATAATTTACTCATCTTCCTAAATATTTACAGTCTTCAGATTCAGACGACAACATACGTACGACCGGCCGCTTCGACGACTCAAGCAGTAGTGACGAGGAAATTCTAAATACAAATTGCACAAAAGGAACCGTTCGTAGACTAGCGATGAAGCCCATTGGTCGAAAACCGACCACTTTCAAGATGGACGTAGTCGACGAATGACCGTTACTTTTGAAAATATTCTTTTGTTGTTTTATTTCTACTAGATAATTTGAAACCGCCAAAGTTCGTGTCGATTGTATTGGAGTAAGGATGTAAGTGTTGGGCGGTTAATTTATATATTAAATCTTAAATAAATATATTTAAAAAAAAATCGTTGTCCAGACAATATCAATATCTCTTTTAACACTATAATTTCATGAATGTACTTATATCATAATAACAACAGTCTGGTCAATGTTTTCCAATCATTTAGGTATAAGACAGGGCCGGGTCAAGATGACATTACAAGCAGTAATTATAAAAAAAACATACTACCACTAAAAAATGTATGCAAATTATTTTAAATATCCTTACATATTATAAAACAAAGTCGCCCGCCGCGTCTGTCTGTCTGTCTGTCTGAACGCGATAAACTCAAAAACTGTCGAACGGATTTTCAAACGGTTTTCACCATTGGACGGAGTGATTCATGCGGAAGGTTTTAGTTAAGGTTTTGTGTAAATTGGCTGAAATATGACGATTATTGTTGAAGATGTCGGAAAAAATCATGCCGACTGGGAGCTTTACTGGCGTGCGCTGCGTAAGCCGTGAGAGATAAATCAAATTTATGTTCTAGAGTATTGTATATCTTAAAAATTGCAACAATAAAGTCCGCGATGGCATATGTCTATCTTCTAAGGGTGACCCACAATAACCATTTTTATCTTTCCAAATTGTATAAAATTTTCATTGTTATTTCCGAAGCTATTTTGACTGGTATCTTATGAATCCTTATCCAATTAAATAGGTTATTTAAATTGGGCATTCAATTTCGATTAAAATATGCCTTTACATCACATCATTTAAATGAATAGTTTAAGAGATATCACAGTTTCAAAATTACGCGTAACAAAATAATTATGGTTGACAACGCAGGCGCTGAAGCCTACCACTGCGTCCGCTGAAAGTTAGTCAATGATCTTTTCCTCGGCTATTAGGTATGTATTCCCGGTAGAACGTTCCCGTGGGATATTTTGCGACATCCACGCGGGCGAAGCCGCGGGTAAAAGCTAGTAATAGATAAATCACTTTTGTCAAATTGTAACTATAATAATACTATAATATAAGACTCAAAATGTCCCATCCATATCTGTAAGAAATACTAAGTCAAATACATGTTTTTTTTTAAGGAAAGAAGCATTCCTCTAAACACTATTACGAAGGGTAGATGCAGTATCATGTTTACCCTTAGCGCAGTATCAAGTTTACCCTTAGTGCAGTATCAAGTTTACCCTCCGAGTTTTTATTCCTTAATCTACCCGGCTCTGTAAAATAATTGTAAAATTGTTGACGATATTTATCAAATTGTTGAAATTTCATGCACACAGACTTTAATAAAAATAATGTCATCTTACGATCTTCGTGTAGCCTTTATTTTAGATAAACTAGGTTTAAAAATGACGTCACTAATTCAACAAGATCGAGATTATGGTTCAACTTTTAACTGCGGAGTGAAGGTTAAAATTGCGATTAATATTATTTCAAATTAATACGTATACTTAGCAAAATGTACTGATGTAAAATATGTTTTGGTTCTAAATATGTAATGTAAATTCACGATGAACGGTATATACATATTTAAGTATTTATACAAGAAAATATAGTTCCGCTCCCTAATTAAACACCCGATCAATCTTAATCTGAATCATTTTGAAGTATATTGCTAATCCATTGCTTCATAAGTTCGAAAAATGTGTCTGCTCAAGAACGTAAATTACGCAATGAATGTTGTTGAACTGTCAAAATGAAACAGATTGTGATTGATCGTGTGTTACGTAATTAGGTGCTGAACTGTTAATCTGTCAATCAAACCTATAAGTACTACGGTTGATGATATTATTGAATTCATTGGAAAAAAATTGGATAGAGATACAAAAAACACAAAAGAGCTTTGATTAAAAAAGACCAGTGAAATAGGCACAACAACAGTATTTTTGGAAGAGATTAAAATTAGGAAAAACTAGATAATCGATTTGGATGTGTTCGTAAGTAGGAAGGCTTTAAGTATTGGCAAGATTACCAAAATAATTATAGGTACTGGATTCTTAAGAAATTGGTAGGTTAAAGAGAAATTTGAGGAAGTAAAATTTAGCTATGGATCATGGATGTCTTAGGAGTGGGTTTCAAATTCAGCGAAAATTATCTATGACAAAAAAAACTGAAGATTTAATTTAGTTTAACGAAATCCAAAACTTGGTCCTGAAATACCGAAATTAGACACTCTAGTTTTTGTCAAACGGGTTTTATATGTCCCCTTTTTCATTATGAAGGTATACTATTTTCATACCCAAACCATTTGGTTTCCTAAAACTAAAAATACGTAAAAATTCTGGTTAAAATTGTGACCTAGGTCCTCCAAACTGCATCCATGATCAGAACGATTTTATGAACCATTGTTAATCTCGATCTAGTGTCAAGCACTTTAAAACGTAGATTGAATTTATGACATTTTACAAGAAATGTTGATATTTCATTATACATTATTTATTTAAAAGCATTGCGTTTTGATTCAGTATTTAAAGCTAATAACAGAAGAGTACTGACTGAATTCATGCATTTTGGTTCCAAATTCTTTTTGTGGTTCAAAGAACTAATTGGTCCTTTAGACTTCAGTTTATTTTGGATAATTTGAGACAAAAACAATTAAGTACTGAACTTTTAAATTATTGTACACTTGCTAATCACAGGTGAATATGTTCTGTCTACCAATATATTGATCAAATTAACCAATATATCGGTTAAATCAATCAAGATATCGGTTAAATGAACCAACACCTTGATTATATCAACCAATATATCGGTTAAATATAAAATATATCAGTTATACCAACCAAGATATCGGTTTTATCAACAAATATATCGGTTAAATCAAGCGATATATCGGTTAAATCAACCGATATATCGATTAAATAAACTAATGTATCGGTTAAATCAACCAATTTATGTACCGGATATACCATAATATTGGCACATATTGGTTAAACCACCAATATATATTCATAATCTACCAATACATCAGTTTATTACACCAATATTTCAATTTAAGATTAACAAATTAATTTTCAGTCAGTTCTCTCAAAGTTTTTAGTTTTTAAATTAAATAATAAAAATCATGATTATAATGTTCGATACTGGAAGTACTAGAACATCGATGCTAGTCACAGTTTATTTATCCGTAGTAAGTACTTATTAGTTTCACGCGTACGACGCACAGCTGTTGAGCTATGTGTTATTTGGGCCAGACTGGGCATTATTTTGGGCATTTTAGGCATATTTGTAGATATTTATGCTGATTGCCGGGTGATTATATTTCTAAAGCATGGCAAAGGAAGTCATTTTGGTTTTTCAGGATTTTTTTGCAGAGGTAGCCATTTGGGTTTTTCAAGATTTTTTGGCAGAGGTAGCCATTTGGGATTATTTTTGCGGCTGTTTTTAGGCATTTACATAATTTAATTAAATATTAGGTATAATAAGTATATTATTTTTGAGTGTGTTATTTCTTTCTGAGTTATGTTTGTAGGTATGTATTCACCCAACAAATCAGCGGACTAGTCGTTATCTGTATATTAAATGATAGTTTAATAAAACCAGTCTGTCCCTAAGTTTATATGTAAGACTCGCTGTAAAAAAAAAAACTAAAGCAAAATAATATTAGACGCAAAATCTTATAATCTTTCTGAAAGAAAGTAACAGACAGGTTGAAAAAAAAGCTTTTTATTGTAATTATTAAGGAAATTTTAAAGTTTTCCATTTATATTTCATTCAAGTTTAATCAAAGGTTTGGAGAAAATCGTTATGTTGTCATTTTTTATGTCTCATGTTTGGTGGATAGCGCGGAAATATTTAAAATGATGAACCTAATGATGCACTATAGTGCGCGCAGAACTAGTGGGCCGCTCATCTCATCACAAATCATCTCGCTATTGCAATCTCATGTGCGTTTTGTCTAAACTAGCCGGAACTTTCAACGCGTGTTGCCGTCGCGAAGTGAAAGTTCCGGCTAGTTTAGACAAAACGCGCATGTTTAGCCAATCAGAGACGAGATATTGGCTACGAAATAAAAATAATTACTTAGTGAGTCATCAAACGAAAACGAAAAAATACAACTGACACATTGTTTTTCCGGAAAAAACCGGAAAATACCGTAAATATCTAGTTTCACGTCGTTATGCATCACTCATCACTAATAATAATTATTAAAAATATTTAATTCCGAATAGATATTAATTATTTCGATGAACTACAATATGAAAATGTAATAAAATATTGATAGAATATCACTTTTCGAATTTTAAGGGTTTATAAGCGCTGTTATTGTGACACCAATTATCAAAAATAGGTAAACAAATTTAAAGACAAAAAAAACGTTACTTATAAAAAAATAAAGAAAATACGTTTATTAACAAGTTGGGAGAAAATACGCGTCACATCCACGCAAAACAGCCTTCGCTGAGCATAATGCTGCGACCCTATGCGATACAGAGCCCCAGCACTGGTTTACAGTGACATCAAATCAATCAATAAGCGATATATATGCAACATCAATCAACTCAGCCTATTGTAGTCCTCTGCTGGACTACGCTAGATTATATTCTCTGTTGCTGGACATAGGCCTCTCCCAAGCTGCGCCACTATACCCGGTCCTCCACTTTCCGCATCCAGTCTGTCCCAGCCGCCTTTTCATGGGCTTCACTAGCTCGGGAGCATCCCTTACGCTGTGCTTGCAAGCATTACATTGCCTCGATTTATAACACAGGTACCACTGGTGACTGGTCATCGATTAAGGTGTTTTATTACCCCTGTCCATATGACATAATTTGAATATCGAATGTAAAATAATTTCACAACTTACTTTTTTTTTTTGTTCCGGGATGAACAACTTTCTGGATGTCCGTTTTTTTTTTTTTTGGTGGGAAATCATCAAATTACTTCTCCCGCTCTAGGGGAGAAGTGATTTGATACTCGGGCGGAGCGGAAGGGCGTGTCAGACTCTTACTGACTAAAACCCACCCTTGTTCCTTCAGTTGCCTTTACGTTGCCAGGGGCCACGGCCACTTTAGGAGTTTCCCGCAACCCCGGCAGGCATCGGCCCTAGCGGACCCCTTCAGTTGTACTGACATCTCTTAGAGGCGCGCGTGGAACACGACACGCCGTCGACCCGGGCCTGGTTCTTATCGGACGGCGAGCTACCCATTGCTCTCCGTCCGTAAGCCCGCGCCTACGGTGGCCGGAAACCGGCTACAGATTCCCGACGCCCAGGGCGGTCCTCAGGTCTAGGGGTGGGCGAAGGGGTCTGTCAGACTCCTACATTAAAAACCACCCCGGTGTTCCCTTCTCACACTTGGACCGGGGATCAATCAAATCTAATGCGCATCATTCATTGCCTAGCCTGTTCCAACTATGTTGGGTTCGCCTTCCAGTCTAACCGGATGCAGCTAAATACCGTATTTTTCATGGGGCGACTGCTCATCTGACCTCCATAAGTGTTCACACCCCAGTTAATAGTCCTCGAGATCGCATTTCGTCCATGGCGGCCCATCTCAGCAGAATCTAGCAACGCGGGAGATATCATAGTGCTCAAGTGTGTGCGCAGACCCCGGTGCACTCTCGAGAGAGAGATCAGGCGTAGGACCAACAGCTTAACGTGCTTTCCAAGGCACGGGGCACACCGCTAACTTCTAAACCAGGCTGTTACTGAGAAATTCGTAATGGAAAACCCCAAAAACTCTTTGTCTTCTCTTCTGGACTCTTTTGGAAATCTACCCCAGACCCCCACGTTTAGCAGCCGCGTTTGCGAACACAAAACCAACGGGGCAGTTAATAAACAACCCAGTTACTGAGTTATCCAAAAGATGTTTCTCCACAAAAACAGCGCATATAGTAGACCCTATGTAGTGTTAACGATAGTTAAACGATTAATGCTCAAGCGAGCTACGATTGTTAGTAGAAACCGGGATGACATCCCTCTCTAGTTGTAGGCAAAAAAATGATATTAGCAGTTAAGAATGATTGTAAAAACATTTTGGAACGCAAGAATAAAGTATTGCTGTCAGATTGTGCGTTTTATTTGTCATACCCTATTCCTAGTCTTCTTCTTTTCGTGTGGTTAGGGACTAACCTGGTGTCAGAGTTTTAAAGCCGCCCATGGACCTCTGAACTGGCTTCTCATGCCGTCGAGAAATATCCTCACGATGTTTTCCTTCACCGTTTTTGAAGCAAGTGATAATTATACAATACGCACAAGAATCCGAAAAGTCAAAGGTGTGTGCCTTGGGTTTGAACTCGAGACATATGACTTGGCAATCTGACGGTCACACAACGATTTCTGGAACGAAAGCAATGAGCTCTGTCAATTAAATTCATGTCATATCGTCTGATTGGTAATTGATAATTCAGTAAGCCAATCACAGCAGTGTCAAATTCAAAAGTCATTTATTCAGTCTGAGAATCAGCACTTTTCGAACGTCAAAATTACTTAAGACGGTCCCCCCTCATCACCAGTGTCTATATTAGCTTTGTGTTGATGTTCGTTCCAGAAACCGGGGGGTGACTCCAGGTGACACAAATGTGACTTACCTATTGGCGACGGTCAAAGTGTAGCAATTACACCGCCACATACGAACTACGCATCAAAGACATGACGTCACACAAATCCTGCACCGCGCAATTCGAGTTTACCGCGCTATCAACATATGCAACGTTATTTTTCGTTTATACTAAACCTCTTAAGGGGTCTGAAATAGCGAAAAAAAAATCTGCTTTTCCCTACATTCATGTTCGCATAACTCGTCAAAATGTAGGGAACAGCTGTTTTTTTTTTCGTGATTTCATCGTTGGTCCCATAGTGAAAGCTGTTCATAATGATGAGTACAACGACCCCTTAGGAGGTTTAGTATAAACAAGAAATAACGTTGCATACAAAACTCCCGATATCAAGTTTCGGGCAGTTGCCTGCCAGACACAACACTCGTCTGGTTGGAGGATCCTCCCTTTTTAATAAAGGATTAGTGGTCGGAGGATCCTACCTTTTTAATAGAGGATGAACTTTACACCCTGTTCCACATACCACTAAAAAAGCAACATTTTTGGTGACACGAAAGTGACTCTCATTTTGTGTCACTCTCATTAACTGAATCATCTGGATGAAACCTGAATTACAGTTACTGTGGTAGAACTTAACCACATTTCGGATCAGCTGGACAAGATATCAATTCTTAATAATAAAAAAAAAAAACAAAATATTACGCAATTTGGGTGCAAGGCTACTGGGTCTTACTGGAAGCGGACTCAAACCTATATGGATGATTCAATTTGTTGTTACCATAACCACAGAATGCACTATCACCTGACCTGTCCTGTGCTGCTATGGTGTTTGTTGCGCCACTTCTGCTTCCCAGCAAAAGCACTAGGAAGTGGTGAAGAGCGGGCGTTTTTGGGGGACTGTCTTATGTAATTTTGACGTTCGAAAAGTGCTGATTCTCAGCCTAGTTTGAAAAAATGCCTTTTGAATTTTGAATTTTGTCCCACCGCGCCGCCGCCGAGGAGGAAACGACGTATTCTATTATAATGGACCTACTCGGTGGAAATGACTAACTATCAACGATTTTCTCGCTCGAAGAAACTTATATTGTACGTCCCTTGTAAGTAAAAGATATACATATAGTTCATCGCCAACTGTTCACACCGCCGCCGCCGGCGAGTAGCCGTTTGTCGCAGAAACAAGAGCTTTCAAAGAGATTCGAGTACTCGCTCAGCGACGCTCGCTTGGCAGGCAAAACACTGGCTGAGAGGTTCGTCGCCTGTCGCACTCTGCCCTCGTTACTCGCCAACTCGTTTTTAAATGCTAGCTGTACTCGACTCTCACTAATTGCCGGCAATGGGAGGTGCCAGTAATAAATGTTATTCTCGTTCCGAAAGCGGTGCCGGTGGAACGTGTGATGATTGTAGGTACTACACCTTCAGTATTATATTATTAGTCAAAAATATTTCCTCCTATTAAATTAGTTGTCTATGCCGCACATTTTGTTTTCACGTTAGCAATCATTTTTGATGTGTAACATCCTTCCTCTCGCTTTCCTACACCCAAAATCTAAATAAAAAAAAATCGTAGTAATCTATTCTGTGGAAGCGATTTCGTGAAAAGCAACGGTCATGCGTAACAGGAAGCCGGGGGAGCGCGCGCTGTTTAATTTGAGCAATGACGCGCGCGTTGCTAGAGTTGGCAAGAAATGACCTTGACGAGGCCCCAACCCTTTTATGTTGCTTATTACCTACCTTAAGGCGAAAGCGTCAGGGTAGCCCGCGAAATTCAAATTTTCTTAAGTTTTTCGCAATTTGCAGGTCAGTATCAGGTTGTACGTTGAGTTAAATATGATTTGCGACCGTATCAAATGTTTATTTATAGAATTATAATCATAGAAATCATCAACACAACTCTATAAGTTCATGTAATCCCCAAATGTCATGATTTCATGAAATCATGACATTTGGGGGTTACTCTATCATACGGAGTTGTATTGCTGATTCTAATGATTATAATTCTGTAAAGCCATATTTGTTACGCTCGCAAATCATATTTTAATCAAGATACAACCTGACACTGACCTGCAAATTGCAAAAAATTTTAGAAAATTTGAATTTCGCGGGCTACCTTGGCGCATCCCCCTTAATGTTACTTATTACCAAGGTGAGATGTCAAATGTTACACATCATACTAATGCGACTACTGTAAGCCTCGCTCGTTTTTTATTTTCATGAATTTATTTATTTTTAGATCCTTCTACAACGAATAAAAAGTACTCTATTCTATTCTCTATAAGGAAACAACTCAGGAAAATGGCACGACATAGATTTTAGAGTTAAAAAAAAATTGCTCTTGTCTCTTTATCCAGGGAGAAAACAGAGAGATAAGTAAAAACATATCTCTCTGTTTTCCCACTTGTTTATAAACCCGCAGTAAGTTATTAGTAGTATTATGGCTGCTACACACCATACAGAACACCGCAGAAACAAACGCAAACAAAACGAAGGAGAAAAAGCCGGAGGCACGTGCCGCGCGGCATTAGCCGGAGGCCATGCCGCCGGCACTGTGTGTAGGAGCCATAAAGTTTGGTTATTTCGGGGTTTAAGTTTGGCTGAACTTTACTGAGAGAGTGAGAGTTCATTAGGGTGTTGGATATTATTAGTTTTTTTCCTCAACGAGAACAAGACGTCGTGATGGCAGGTGGAGTATAGTCACAGTTTTGTGAAACTGAGGATGGTACTGGATGGTTGCCAAGAGTCGGAAGGATAAAGGTCATCGCTCATTATAGCAGCACGGCTCCGACACGGCAATTAACTTGTCAATCAAGTTAGGACTTTAAGTCAAATGTATTAAAGTCTATTTTACGATGGCTAAACAAAATAGTGGACGGCTCGCCGGCAGCGAGCGGCCCGCAAGCCGTCACCCGTCGGGCCGACAGCGCGCTTCAAGCGAGGTGCCCGCTCGCTGGCGCCTCACCATCCGTGGGGTGACGCCTCGCCGTAAGCGCGGTGACGCCTCGGCGGCCGCACGGTGACGCCTTGCTTGTGCCGCCCCCTCGCCGGTGGCGTGCCGGCAGCGAGCGGTCGCCTTGCTTACGGCGCGTTGGCGGCTAGCCGTCGTCGCCTTGCTTCCGGCGCGTTGGCGGCTAGCCGTCACCTGGCTTACGGCGCGTTGACGACTAGATTTTTCGAGGCGGTGCCGGGGCGCTACCGTGCTGGAGCGGTGCTGTTATAATGGGCGATGACCTTAATTGTTGTCAGACCAACAGCCAATTAATGTTGATCTACAATAGGTATGACAGAGCGGGTAAAACCTGTTTGAAACTAGCACTGACAAGGGTAAGTGGTAAGTCCCCGAGTTACTAGTTGTAGGCACTTGTAGGTTGTGGGTTCGAATGCTTAACTTTGTGTAAATAATTGAATCACCACTGCCACAGACACTGCTCTCAAAACGGAGAAAAAAAACATCGCGAGGAAACCGGCATGTCCTAGAACCAAAAATTCGAAGACATGTGACATCTACCAACCCGCACTGGGCTCGCGTGGTAGATTACAGCCCACTCCTTCTCAAAGAGAGGAGGCCAGTGTCCCAGCAGTGGGAACATTATAGGCTGATTAGATTATTCTATGATAAGGGGAGCATGGGACAAAAAGATAGGACTACACTCTGTCTTGACCAGATATTCAATGATGAACACTTAAACTTTGCAGAGCCTTCTGCGTCAAACATTTTTCCACTTGCTAGTTTAATCGCTATTTGTCAATACAAACCTTTTCCGTGAGTAATTTATAATAAAATGTACCTATTATTAAACAAATAAATTGAACAGGATAAAGGGACGCAATAAATTAATATGTTGTCGTCGTCATGAACAGTTTAACCATAGTCACCGTAACAAGTGAACAAGTAGGTACAGTTACGACAAAATTATTATTGTTTACATTCTAAATCTAGTAATTTCGGTATTTGACTGTGTTATAGTGCGAACAAAAAAAAATGTTCTTTAAAATATTATAAAGTTATCACAAGAAGGAACTTTTTAAAATATTTACAAATGAAGTGGTATTTTATTTATTGTGTTTAATGTGAAGACCTAATTATGATAATTATTTAATTTGGAAAAAATGAATTCAAATGTTTATGTTTTGACTTTTATTTTCATAATAAGTTTTGAAAATGTTGCCGGTTGTTGTAAGTTGCATACCGTTTTTTACATTTATTTATTTATATTACACCAGTGTAACATGTTTTGGGTACTTTCTTAGGTAAAATAGTAGATTGTTATACAAGGGTCGAAAGAAATCAATTCCCATACGAGGTATTCAGACGCCCGAGCGTAGCGAGGGCGGCTATAGTACGAGTAGGAATTGATGTCTTTCACCCGAGTTAAACACTCTACTTTTCATTTCGAATAAGGAAAGTAAAACATAGTGTTTAACAGTTATTGATATTAAATAACATGATTAGTACCTATTCAAAATGAACTGAGAAGTTACTACAATTTGTGTTTTTTTTTAAATATGGAACACACCGCGTCACCGCTGCGGGCCGTCCCGCGCATTATGTATTTTTTTTTAATTCACACTGGCTGTTTTATGTAAACAGCCAGTGTGAACTAAAACCTGAGACAAAAAAAAATACCTCACCAGACCGGAGCCCAGTGTTTCCACTTTTAGGAATTTCTCCCTTTTTTGGGAAAAATTGCCAATAATAAGCATGGTTTAGGGATATTTTATTTTGGCAGGGATTTAGGGAATTTTAAGGAAAAATTTAACTTGAGTTGATAGCCCTATTGTTTATACCTACTAGGCAGCACCCGATGTACTACTTTACTCTATGGCACCACCGATTAAATAAAGGGAATTCCCTGAAACTTGTAATAATTGTAATACGTCTAATTTTAGTTTACCATGTTAATAGTACTATTTCTGTGGCTAAAGACGACATCGGAAATAAGTCGCATTATACCTAGAGTTGGTTTGTTTCGTCTCTCTCGATTTATAATGAATGTTTTCTAGGTATTTATATTATAAAAATGAAAAATTCCCTAAACCAAGGAGTTTTTATATTTTTTAGGGAATTTTAGGGATAATTCATTAAGAAACTGGGGAAAAACCAAAAACGTAAGTGGAAACACTGCCCCAGCTTTTTTGTTTTTATTCTATTCGATATTTTTCATTTAAAAAGTTTCGTAGCAGACTACCTAACCAAATGTTCTATTTTTTAAATTCATTCCCGCCCTAGGGCGGGAAACAATTACTATGAGTCTTTCCCGCCCTAGAGAGGGAAGGAGCGTTTTCCACCCACTACTCGGATCAAACAAACACTACTTTCCGAGCATGAGAGATGAAAAACCTATTTGCACACATAATAATATGGATACCTTAGTTTACAAAATTATGTACATAACGTTTCATATTTCCATTAATCACTGTGAGTGTGGCCAATACCTAAAAATATTTTAGATAAATCCCATGGAACTACAGAATGACTTTGAATTCCAGGATCCAAACAAAAATGCTAAAAAAGAAACCCTTAGACTGCCTGTCCACTGGAGCGGAGATGTGCCAATATTAACCAATAGAAACTTGACTCCGCCCCTGAGTTTAGATTTGATTGGTTAATAATGGCACATCTCCGTTCCTCTCCTCTCCTCTCCGCTCCAGTGGACAGGCAGCCTTAATGCGGTTTCGTCTGTCTGTCCATCAGTCTGTCATTTCAGGAACTGTAAATGCTATCGGCTTGTGGAATATTCATAAAAAATGCTTGTCTACTTATAAAAATTGCAAAAAACAGATATTTTCATTGCAATAGGAGCCAAAACGGGCAGTTTATGTATTTATTTATTTTATTAAGGTTAAAATTATAAAGTAGGGTAACTCAGTCATTTGATACCCATTATATTATGACAGGGCTTCTTACCTTACCACATGATATCTTTATGGCTTAGTTCTACTAAAGTAAGTCTAAAAACAATAGGTAATGATAAATCATTTACAGCACCCTCTCGGCCTGAGACACCCCGGCAAGAGCAACAACCTGCAATAGGTAAGTTATCTTTGAGTTACCATGCTTTTTTTTTTTTTTTTGGGTGGGAAATCATCCAATGACTTCTCCCGCTCTGGGCGGAGCGGAAGGGCGTGTCAGACTTTTACTGACTAAAACCCACCCGTGTTCCTTCCCTTGCCATGCCAGGGGCCACGGTTTCCCCTTGGGACTACCCGCAACCCCGGCAGGCATCGGCCCTAACGGACCCCGTCAGTTTTGCTGACATCTCTTTGAGGCGCGCGTGGAACACGACGCGCCGTCGACCCGGGCCTGGTCCTTATCGGACGGCGAGCTGCCCTCTGCTCTCCGTCCGCAGGCCCGCGCCTACGGTGGCCGGAAATCGGCTATCAATTCCCGACGCCCGGGAAGTCTCCTACGGCGGCGGCGGCGGCGGCTAGGGCTGGTAGGGCGCGGCCTCTGCCACTCCCTCGCGCGCTCCGCCTCCTCCTTCGCGAGCATTACTGCTTCGCAGAAGGAGGTGACGGCTTGCCATGCCCTCTCGCTCCGCACCATGGCCTGGACCAGGGCCGGACGCGAGAGGTCACTGCCGCCGATCGCCTCCACGAGGACACGGCGGTGGTCCACCCAAGCCGGGCAAACCTCCACCGTATGCTCCACCGTGTCCTCCGGACGATCCACACAATGGTGACACCCGGGCGTTTCCTCCCGCCTTATGCGAAACAGGTACCTCCCGAAACAACCGTGTCCGGTGAGGACCTGCGTCAGGCGGAAGGTGAGGACGCCGTGGCGCCTCTCAAGCCACTCCTCAAAGAGGGGACTTATCGCCGTAATTGTGGCGTGCCCATGAGTTACCATCCTGGCCCCGAGTTTTTCGATGAAAACCAAATCGATCACAAATATCTACCGGAAAACATTTTTACGAAATAAAAGGACAATGGCCGCAAATAATTTTGTTGGGTTATGTTAAGTTTAGTCCGGGTCTGTCCGGACATGTCCGGCTTTTTGGCCTTCCATTCGGATTTTGTCCAACCTTTATCATTTGTTCGGACTTTTTCAGGGGATTTTTTTTCTATTCTTACTAATATTATAAAGAGGTAAAAGTTTGTATGTAAGTAAGTGTATAAAATCAAGTTCTTCTAACTTATCGGACAGCTGAGCTGCTGAGCAGTTTGATGGGCAGGCGTTTTGGGAGACTATGTTAAGTAATTTTGGCGTTCGAAAATTGCTGATTCTGAGCCTAATTTGAATAAATGTCTTGATTTTTGACAGGAAAAACAAAAATTTTAAATTAAAATGTCCGAACTTTTGTGCAAATGACCGGCTTTTTGACAAGTTTTTTTTTTTTTTTTATGTTTACCCAAATAGGGTACCCAATAGGTTAGGTATAGTCCAGTCTGGCCTGGAACAGTGCAAGTTCGCTCTCAAGACCTCAGACCTCAGTGTGTGACGGGGTGGTTTTAACTTTAAAAAGTGTATTTTATGGGTCTATTTGACGTCGTCTTTGAACCTGCTGAAGGTTTGATGGTTTTACATATAGGATTATCCCTTTTATTTGGTAATTATTTTCTGTTTCAGAAAAACCCGAAAATAGTCACGTTTTTAATGGGTTTCTGAATTTCTCTTGCGCTTCTCAAGAATTGTATCATAAATGGTATCAAAGCGACCAAAATGGTAAGGTTTATTTGTGTATTTATTTTTCCTAATATTTATTTCAAGTGAATCAATTAATTTTAATGAATAAAATAAACTAACATGTCCTTTAACTTTACAGGCAACATATCAATATTCAACATACCTCCACAGAAAGGGGTCAAAACAACTCGATTCATTATAAAGTTGGAAGAATTTGATAATTATACAGAAATTTATTGCGTGACCAATACCTCAAAAGAAAAACCTAAACATACTTTGGTGCTTCGACATTATATCTTAACCGTTTTTGATAAAATCTTTTCATTTCTTTACATTGGTTCAAATAATCATATAGGCAGTGAGCACCAAAAGAGTTTGATAAAAATAGATGCCAATGAAACTTGTGAGTATTGTTTGCATTCACTATGGTTTCCATGCCTGTAGCTTGCATGCCAGTGACACTGTGCAAGTAAATGTCCCACTGTGGATACTATACTATAAAAAAAATCTGTTGTTTCATAGAAAAGTGCAATACCTCAGAGTAATATAACTAAAGCATAGAAGGCAATGAGGTTATACAATGCTAGAGGAGCAGCGTCCTACAAACAATTTCTGAAAAATGTCACCACTTACGAGTATAAAGACGTAGCTTTGAAACGAATACATAAAATGTCAATCTGTCAAAATAATCTATGTTTGTCTCATTTCTTCTACCGTCAAACTAATGACGTTGGAATGAGACAAGACATTGCTATCGGAAAAACGACCAGAGTTGCCAATTATCAACATAATTTGCCCAGAATTAATGAAGGTTTTATTGAATCAATTAGTTATGTACTATGAAAGGTTGTGTTACGGAACTTTCACTAGATAATAGTTACTTATGCAACTGGGGGTATAACAAGTGGTATTAAAACACGAATGTGGGTTTGTAAAAAATAGTATCACATGAGTGTTTTAATACCTAATTATAAAAGTTGCATTCAAGACTTTATCTACACCCATGATATGAATCCTCTATAAACAACAAAGTAATAAATTTTTGCAATACTAATATCTAACAAAAATGGCGGGATACGACGTGAATTCGAAGAACCTACTCAACCTTTTCTAATTGTGAAACGCGCGTGCATGACAATGTTCTTTTTTTGAAATTCATAAACATACCACGAGAATGTGGCTGTTCGATGAGTAATAAAAAACGAGTTGCATTATGAAAAGTACAACATTATAACACCCGTTTGGATGTCATTAGGGTTACTATGACATTGGCTGTTTTAATTTTGGCAATAAGCTAACTGTTTCAGGAACTTTTATAGAGGACTTATAGCATGGGTGTAGTTAAAAGATTTTAATACAAGGATTACGGTATACTTACAAAACATAGGCAAAAAAAAATGTTTCAAAAGTTTTAAGATTTGTGACAAATAATAATGTTCATAATGGAATATATAATTTATATATTCACTAGCTTTTTCCCGCGGCTTCGCTAGCGTGGATGTTGGAAAACCAAGGAAACGTACTACCGGGATAAAAAGTATTCTTTGTCCAGGTTATAAACTATCTGTCGCCTAAATCCAAATCGCCAACGCATTAGTAGCATAACGTAATGATTGTACTTTTTGTTAGGTAGGTTACTGTTCAGAAATAGTGCACGATGTCTAATGATAGAAATTGATGAATTGATAGAAATTGAGAGAAGAATTGTAGAGGAGCTGGAAACTAAGTAATAACAGCCGCACGGGTCGACCCATCATTTTAAGCTACGGTTGCCGTGGATGGTCTGTGGATGGGTGACCATCTTGACATACCGAGACTCCTCCATGCCTCGGAAAGCATGTTAAGCTGTTGGTCCCGGCTGCCATTCATGGATCTTTGACAGTTGTTACGGGTCGTCAGAAGCCCGAAAGTCTGACAACCAGTCTTACCAAGGGGTATCGTATTACCCAGTAACTCGGTTGTGGAGGTCAGATAGGCAGTCGCTCCATGTAAAATAATGGTATTCAGCTGCATCCGGTTACACGGGAAGCCGACCCTAACATAATTGGGAAAAGGCTAGGCAGATTTATTGTTTAATAATTGAAATACTATATCGTGAATTCATGAAACCCTTTTTGTTAGGTTAGTTTAGGTAGGTACTGCTCAGAAGTTGTGCACGTGTCATGAACAGAATACCGTCTTGAACTTCGATTGCAGCGTCACCTATCGGGCCCAATTGTGAATAGCAAATTCCAAAAAATAGATCTCGTTGCGTGTATCTTGATATAGGTCAGTGCGATGCAAATAAAATATTTCAACCCTTTTCATCCCGGTAGGGGTTGTTTCCGAAAAATATTGAAACACGTTATTCTTTGTTTTCGGTTTTAAGTATAAATACTGAGTTTCGAGTAAATCAGACCTCGCATACAAAATCTTTCATACAAACTTTGACACCCCTAATCTCCATTTATTAAGATACGTATTCGTACGAAGTACTCTCTATCGGCTTAAGCACCCTCAAAAACTACGAAAGCGACACCCATGACGAAAAATGACAAATTTGTCGCAGCCGCCATCTTGGATTTACATTTAGACCGCCCTTTCGGCTTAAGCACATTAGAAATCTATGTAAACGACACCCATGTCGATTTTTTTTAAATATTCACATCCGCCATCTTGGATTAACTTTTTGACGTCACTATCGGCTTTAGTACCCTTGAAAACTTCGAAAACGACACCAATGACGAAAAATAAAAAAATAATTCACAGCCGCCATCTTGGATTTACATTTTGACCTCACTATCGGCTTTAGCACTATCCAAAACTACGAAAACGACACCCATGACGAAAAATTTGAAATATATTCACAGCCGCCACCTTGGATTTACTTTTTGACGTCACTATCGGCTTTAGCACCCTTGAAAACTACGAAAACGACACCAATGACGAAAAATAAAAAAGAATTCGCAGCCGCCATCTTGGATTTACATTTTGACCTCATTATCGGCTTTAGCACCATCGAAATCTACGAAAACGACTCCCATGACGAAAAATAAGAAAACTTTCGCAGCCGCCATCTTGGATTTACATTTTGACCTCACTATCGGCTTTAGCACTATCGAAAACTACGAAAACGACACCCATGACGAAAAATGAGTAAATCGCAGCCGTCATTAAAATATTTTAACCCTTTTCACCCCGTTAGGGGTTGTTTCCGAAAAACCTTGATACGCATTATTCTTTATTTTCGATTTTAAGTATAAATACTGAGTTTCGAGTTATTCGGACCTTGCGTAAAATTTTTTTCATACAAACTTTGACACCCCCCAATCCCCGTTTAGGGGGTAGCTTAGAAAAACTAAAAATGACAAACTTTATGATTTACTTAGGTAAGTATTCGTGCAAAGTTTCAAGTCTATTAACTCAAGGAATAAGATTTTGCATACAATCGAAATCCCCCCTTTTCACCCCCTTAAAAGTCGAATTTTCAAAAACCCTTTCTTAGTGCTCCCCTACATTATTAAAGGAAGCTGTGTGGAAAATTTCACGTTCCTAGTCCCAGTAGTTTCGGCTGTGCGTTGATATGTCAGTCAGTGAATCAGTCAGTTTCTCCTTTTATATATATAATATACAGGGTGGCAGGGACATCGACGCGAAGCCGGTTACCACGGATTCAGTACATGATTCTGAACCCTCCTGCGTTGAAATTTTTCGTCGGTTATTTAAAAAAAAAACAGCTGTTTCATAGAAAAGTGCAATACCTACGCGGTCAAAATGTATGGAGCAGCTGATTTTTTTTTTTATAACCGACGAAAAATTTCAACGCAGGGGGGTTCAGAATCGTGTACTGAATCTATGGTAATCGGCTTCGCGTCGATGTCCCTGCCACCCCGTATATATAAGACAATCGATTAAATTAATTAAAGTGATGTAACGCACTAACCAGCGACATTCACTTTTTTTTGAATAATCTAAATCAATCTTCCTAGCCTTTTCCCAACTATGTTGGGATCGGCTTCCAGTCTAACCGGATGCAGCTGAATACCAGTATTTTACTTGGAGCAACTGCTTATCAGACCTATACCTGTAAAACTGGTTGTCAGACTTTCGAGCTTCTGACGACCCGTAGGTAACGACTGTCACAAGATCCACGAATGACAGCTGGGACCAACAGCTTAACGTGCTTTCGAGGCACGGATTAGTCTCGGTATTTAAAGATGGTCACCCATCCACAGACCAATCCCGGCAAGCGTAGCTTAACCTGATGGATCGACCCGTGCGGCTGTTATTACTTAGCCACGAGCTCCTCCTCCAGTTCAAATTTCTTAGAACAATAACATCAATAAAAAAATAGTTAGTAGTAGTTTATGAAACTGTTGGAGGGGTATTAAAACACGAGCGTTTTAATACCTAGTTATGTGCAGTTTTATACACACTACTACATCTATCCCTACTAAATAAATGATAAAAGTTAAAAGAGTACGAAATATTTTTACATGTCGTCATTCACTAAACTCCCAACAGTCTGGCAAAATTAACATCGTTTTTCCTGGTAACATTGATCGCAAAAACAATGTTTGCTAAATTTATTTCGTTTTGTAATGTTTTTTGGATAATATAATCTGAAGAAAATTTAGCAAACTTGATTGTGAAATGTAACACCACATGCTATATTAATCGTTTCAGACCGTGACATAAGTACTAATTTTAACCGCAAATTCCACCATTTTTTATTTTTTATCGCTAAGCAATTGCTCACTTGACGTCAAGCTGACAACTGAATTTCAGATATGCCTGCGGACACCTAAGTAGTGGTGACGCTTTTGTGCCGTCCACTTCTCCTCTATCCTCTAGTATTGTATAACCTCATTGATAGAGGGAGGGTGCAATTTCTCAGTCTAGTCATACTCTTTATACATATGTATGACACATTCCGTGTGAAAAAAAAGGACAGGTATATAGTTATAAGGACCACCACTGTCCACTTTTTTGGTCTCGGTAGTGATGTGCAGAGAGGTGCAGAGGTGTCGATATTAATTTATTTTTGACAGATAATTTATATAATGTATTGGATGTACATGTCGTATATTCCATGGATGATGTAACGTTGTAACGTGCCGTTTTGTAAGGTATATAGTGGAATGCATTAAATATTTGTTAGAGCTTTAATTCTAGGCTTCTTTTAAGCATTGGCAATTTGGTTTTATTAAACAAACGTTACTTTAATAATAAAAGCAAATTGCCAATGTCCTACTCAACGCAATGCGTGACCTTGGGTCGCAAAAGAACCCATTTGGGTTAGCGATTATCTGTTCCCTCTCCCCCGTCACCGTCCTGGCAAGCCCGGCCGTCAATCTGTGCGCGCCGGCTCGACACACCGTCACATTGCTTCAAGAGTCCATTGCTTCATAAGTTCGACAAAAAAAATTGAGCAGTATTTTTTTGTCGAACTTATGAAGCAATGGACTGGCAATCTTTTTCAATTGGTTTTAATTTAAAATTGATCGTGCATTGCGTAATTGAGGGGCAGATAAAAAAAAAAAAAGTTGTCTATCGTTACAATATAATGCGAAAAAATAATCCGTTGTCTTAGCTCCCTCACAGAACGCTGCGTTTCGAGCGCTTGTCATTTATGCAACTAGTTTTCTTGTGCGTACAAAACGCAGGGTTCTGTGCGCGCGCCTCGTGCGGTTTTTATAACTAGTCCCCTAATCTTACATTCGAATACGAACCTATTGATCCTATTAAAGTTTCGTACACAGGACGGGACAGCTGATGTTTTTTTCGGGATTACGATGTTGGTCCCATGTAGAAAGTTATTCAGTTTGACGGTCTTCACCATAACCTTAAATATGACCACCCCCAGACGCTGTATAGTTAGTAAGTAACGCCCACAAAGCACGGTATATCGCGTCGGCAGCGTCTTAAGTCACCAGAGGGCTTAGTGTGAGTTTCATTTTACCTTCTCGATCAAACGCATCGACCGCGTTTGGCGCTCCGATTGGCAGCCGGCCGGCCTTCACCGTTGAAGGGCCAATCGGAACTCCGAACGCGCTCACTGCGTTTGATCGAGATGGTAAAATGAAACTCGCACTAGGCCCTCTGTACCTTGACTGGTTGACAGCTACGGGCAAGGGCGGATCCAGGTGGGGGGGCACAGAGGCACGTGCTCCCAAACGGTTTAATTAAAATAAAATCGAATTGTCTAAATGGACTGGCCTGAATACATATCTATCAAGACATCTTCTACTATTTATCTTCATTGAAAAAGAATGAATCCCAAAAACAGCATACTGCAAGACAAGATTTGGGAGACATTTCTTATTCCATGGTCTGGTCAGAAATAAATCCTGAATCCGCCCTTGCCTACGAGCGAGCGACAGGCGTCACGTGTAGCCCGACCGCAGACCTTTAGTGCCGGTACCGCTCGAGCGATAACACGTTTTTCTATCTTCTATCTACCAACTGGAATACGGGCTGCTATCGCCTGCGGTCGGGTTCGGAATCATGAGTGTAGTGACATGACGCCGCGACGAGTCGCTGTGACACGTAGCCTGCAGTTACCGCCCCGGTTGCCGCCTGCGGTCGGGTACCATTCCATACCCGACCGCAGGCGGCAACCGGGGCGGTTGCCGCCTGCGTGGGTTGTATGAAAAATGTGGACAGTGTCACCTCTAGCAGCGGCGGCCGAGGCATCTCCGTGCTTTGTGGAAATCCACATACCTACTTCCATCTACTTATACTCAATGTTTTAAGAGGGTTTACGTCGTTCGGCATTTCATACAAACTTACAAGCCCTTATTTTTCAAAATGACTGAACCGATTTTAATGAAACTTCATACGCATATGCAAGATACAAAGGTCTAAAAACTTAGTTATGAACATTTTCGAAATGTCTTATTTAAAAGCAGATAACTGGAAATCTCTGTTTCTATGGAAAATTAAAAATCGTTCTAATTTGGCTGTAACACTATTTTTCGAAAATGTTCATAACTAAGTTTTTAGACTTTTGTATCCTGCATATGCGTATGAAGTTTTATTAAAATCGGTTCAGTCATTTCGAAAAATAAGGGCTTGAAAGTTTGTATGAAAAGCCGTACGACGTAAACCCTCTTATTATACGCGACCTAAGCAAGTACAATACGGCCGAAATCACTTGACAGTTCCGAACTTCGCGCAGAAGGCTGCGCAATAATATTTTTTAGGAACCAAATGGTGACATGAGGCGAGTGTGAGTGAGAGAACATGCGCGAAAGTTCGCAGAGACTATGTTCAGACCTGCCAAGTTACATCGCCGTATTGTAACACCTAACTTAATTTTATAGGTATTATGTCTCATTTGAATTATTTCTTAAAAATTGTGTCAGTACACTCAGTACTGTCAGTCCATTATTTTACTTTTCTGATTGCAGGTAAAGAAAATGAAAACCGTACCATACTTCAATATAATGAGAAGCATAAAGTTTCGTTTAGCTGTCTAGAACACAATGAATACATCAATAAAACAGCATGTGAGTACTCTTTACCGACTTAAAAAAGAGAAGCACGCAAGCTTTAAACAATAAAGAGTACGCGCCACGAAAGAAGGCCGGCGGAAAATTGTGAAACTACATTGTTTTTAATGCAAGACACTCGCGCCGCGTCACTGGTCTTCAGTGGTGGCGCGGACTCTACTGAAACAGTTTAGTAGCCGAGCATGAGGGAAAGAGACGAACCTCTACGTCCTCTACAGAGCCAAACTTTTATTAAAACTCCATAAAATTGGTTTAAAAACCAAAAACGAATCATAGGTGGCAGCACTGTTGTACGTCCACAAACCGCCATTGTTGTGTATGTTAACACTGTTGTATCGATCACAAATTAAACGATAGAATGTATGCTATTTGGAGTATAGTTACACAGTTAAAAGACGACCTAAGAATAAGAAAAAGGGAAGCTACTACCACTGGTAAAAAATCAGATTGAGTGAAAAAGTCTATAAATTATGAACGTTTTATAATTTTTAGCTTATTTTGTGTTTTTGGTTGTAGAGTAGTGACATCTGAAGTGAGCAAGTGGTCGTTTTTATCCCTATAGCAATAAAACAGAAAAATTTAATATACCACTATTATCCACTATGTTGCAAAGAAAACCAAAGTGTATAACTTTATATAGTCCGTTTAATACCAATATTACACTCTGATAACACTTTTATATACTTACACCAAAATACGTCTACACTCTGCGAGTGTTCAAGCTCGACTGCCATGTTCCCAAGTGAGACTATACACGTAGTCTACCGTTTGACAGCTAAATGCTGTCAACCGGTAAAAGTCAGTTTAACAACTAATAATCATTTCACTGTCATTTCACTTGGGCACATGGTTACAACTTTACAAAATAAAATATAAAAACTTCAAATACATGGATTATAAAAATAAATTATATTTAGAACATTACTTTACATCATTAAATTTAATATTATCAAAAGCTAACACCACGAACATTAAAAACTTCAAAAAACGCTATCAAAGTAATAAAAGTACCTTTAGCAATATCCTTACATATTATAAAACAAAGTCGCCCGCCGCGTCTGTCTGTCTGTCTGTCTGTCTGTCTGTCTGAACGCGATAAACTCAAAAACTGCCGAACGGATTTTCAAACGGTTTTCACCATTGGACGGAGTGATTCATGTGGAAGGTTTTAGTGTATAATTCATTAAGGTTTTGTGTAAATTGGCTGAAATATGACGATTATTGTTGAAGATGTCGGAAAAAATCATGCCGACTCGGAGCTTTACTGGCGTGCGCTGCGTAAGTCGTGAGAGATAAATCAAATTTATGTTCTAGAGTATTGTATATCTTAAAAATTGCAACAAAAATGTCCGCGATGGCATATGTCTATCTTCTAAGGGTGACCCACAATAACCATTTTTATCTTTCAAAATTGTATAAAATTTTCATTGTTATTTCCGAAGCTATTTTGACCGGTATCTTATTAATCCTTATCCAATTAAATAGATTATTTAAATTGGGCATTCAATTTCGATTAAAATATGCCTTTACATCACATCATTTAAATGAATAGTTTAAGAGATATCACAGTTTCAAAATTACGCGTAACAAAATAATTATGGTTGACCACGCGGGCGCTGTATTAGCCTACCACTGCGTCCGCTGAAAGTTAGACAATGATCTTTTCCTTGGCTATTAGGTATGTATTCCCGGTAAAACGTTCCCGTGGGATATTTTGCGACATCCACGCGGGCGAAGCCGCGGGTAAAAGCTAGTTTAAAATAAGCGGGACACAAATGAGTCAAATGAAGTCTTATTATTTTTACGTCTAATATATTTATGCATTTAGTGTTCCACATGTTGTTTTATTTATTTATTTTTAAATAAATAAAAATAAAGAAATAAAACATGTTATAATACTTACTTTTATTTACAGATATCGTGTTGGGCCTAATAAATACGACAAACAACACGATAAAAACATATGAAGCTAATTCGACAAACAAAATATTCGACAAAACGCAAAATGGAACAATTTTGTGTTGTGTTTATTACGTAGTGAGTGAAACAACACAAGAGAAGTGGATCACTCGATATGTTGCGAATAAAACTTTATTACTTTACAATGACACTCTTCAGCAAAATGCTCTGGAAGGCCAAGGTGAGATTTGAGTGATGTGTAGAGGAGAGGAGGAGCGGAGATGTGCCAATATTAACCAATAGAATCTAAACTCCGCTCCAGAGATGCGATTTTATTGGTTAAGGCGAAAGCGTCAGGGTAGCCCGCAAAATTCAAATTTTCTTAAGCTTTTCGCAATTTGCAGGTCAGTATCAGGTTGTACGTTGAGTTAAATATGATTTGCGACCGTATCAAAAGTTTATTTTGGCATGTCTTAGAACCAAAAATTCGAAGACATGTGACATCTACCAACCCGCACTGGGCCCGCGTGGTGGATTACGGCCCACACCCTCTCACCGAGAGGAGGCCTGTGTCCCAGCAGTGGGAACATTAATAGGCTGATGATGATCAAAAGTTTATTTATAGAATTATAATCATAGAAATCATCAACATAACTCTATAAGTTCATGTAATCCCCAAATGTCATGATTTCATGAAATCATGACATTTGGGGGTTATTCTATCATACGGAGTTGTATTGCTGATTCTAATTATTATAATTCTGTAAAGCCATATTTGTTACGCTCGCAAATCATATTTTAATCAAGATACAACCTGACACTGACCTGCAAATTGCAAAAAACGTTAGAAAATTTGAATTTCGCGGGCTACCTTGGCGCATCCCCCTTAATATTGACACATCTCTGCTCCTGTCCTCTCCTCTCCGCTTCAGTGGACAGGCAGCCTAAAATCCTTCCTCTCGCTTTCTGCAATCAAATCTGTGGGAGTGAATTTCATGAAAAGCGACGGAAGTGTGTAACAGGAAGCCGGCAAAGCGCACGACGCTATTTGACTTGGCCAATAAGCGCGCGCGGTGCTAGAGTTGGTCCTCATAAACGACCTTGACGAGGCCCAGCCCGCCCCTTTAAGTGTAGTGGCACACCTGCGGAACGTTCGGCGCGGAACGTTCCGTCGCGTCATGTGACGCTTGCATTTCTATGGACGTAACGTTCGGCTGATGTGTCATAGGTAACTTGAAAAACATTAGGAGCGTATTCAACCGAACCTTCCGCGCCGAACGTTCGGCAGGTGTGGTGCGGCTCTAAGCTTCGGCCAAACCTAAGCGACCACAACGCGGGAGGCGGGAAACGAAGCGGGAGCGGCGACCGCCCGGACACTGCTCGTGTTATTGTATAGCGCCTTGCACACCTACGCAACCGTTAAAGCGGGAACACCGCTTCGGCAAAGCGGGAGTGAGGATCACTCATGTGTCTGTCTGTCTGTCCGTCTATCACAGTCAATTTGCTCCGAATCTAATTATGTATTTCTGATTTTGATGATGTATTTCTGTGACCCAAACACGTACCTACGTGTAACGTGAATAAATACATTTTGAATAAGGGGGTTACTTTTGGGGGGCAAACAAGATTTTTTTTTTTACTTTTTCGAACTGTACCGTTTGACATATCAATTAAAAGGGCTTATTGCACCGATCTCAAATACTTCTTTTTATAATTTTAAAATATGTAATTTTAAAGATATTTAAGTACATACATACATACATAATCAGCCTATTAATGTTCCCACTGCTGGGACACAGGCCTCCTCTCTGTGAGAGGGAGTGGGCGGTAATCCACCACGCGGGCCCAGTGCGGGTTGGTAGATGTCACATGTCTTCGAATTTTTGGTTCTAAGACATGCCGGTTTCCTCACGATGTTTTCCTTCACCGTTTTGTGAGCAGTGGTGATGAAATTATTTTACACAAAGTAAAGCGCATGCCTGGATTTGAACCCACGACCTTCAACTTGTAAGTCCGAGCCGTTACCACTGGGCCACCACTGCTCCCAGTCCGAGCCGTTACCAGTGTTACCACTGGGGATATTTAAGTAAATAGATGAAAATTGACCATTCCCCCCTTACCTCCGAAACTAAAGAGCCTAAAATAAAATAAAAAATACTGTGAAAAGCTCTATAATGCTTGTAGATTACAGGAAAACCTATAACAAGTCTATAATGGTCTCAAAAAAAACTTGGTAATATTGTGCGTACAAACTTACATTTGCAGTTAGAATGTATGGGAAAACATGTTTTTCAACTATAATGTTAAGTTTGATCTTGGGATGTATTCACCCCAACTACGGAACCCTTCATTGTGCGTGGTCCGACACTCACTTGGCCGGTTTTTTATTGCCCAAATAACGTAATAATACGCAAAAGTGTATACCCGCCATCTAAAACTCCAAAGAAAATCCATTTTCACGAAATCGTAGCACAGCGTGAGCTACGCCGTAGCGCCATTCGTAGTACACAAAGAAACACCACAATAATGTATTCTACTGTTTTTTTTTGTTTCCAGAAATTACTGATTCAGGCCACCCAATTATTATAATAATAATAATAACATCAGCTCTGGCAGTAGCATTCATAATGCTTGTCATTATCGTTATTTGTAGAAAACGTAGCCGTAAAAAACCTGAATTGGTAAGTTTAATTTTAGTTAACTTTACATAATCAGCCTATAAATGTTCCCACTGCTGGGTCACATGCCTCCTCTCTGTGAGAGGGAGTGGGCCGTAATCCACCACGCGGGCCCAGTGCGGGTTGGTAGATGTCACATGTCTTCGAAATATTTTTTTTTGGTTCTAAGACATGCCGGTTTCCTCACGATGTCCTTCCTTGATTTTCCTTCACCGATATGAGAGCAGTGGTCATGAAATTATTTACACAAAGTAAAGCGCCTGCTTGGGTTCGAACCCACGACCTACAACTCATAAGTCGGGGTCGATACCACTGGGCCACCACTGCTCTAGTACAAGCTACAATAAGTTAACTTTGATGACATTTAATTATCATCATTCAGCTGAAAGACGTAAGGTAGGTAATGGAGCTGCATCATCACAACGACTAGTCCTGCACATCCCCGCGCTGTTTACAGTACTATAATCTATGAGACTTTTCCTGTCCTTGTTGCACAAGCACAAAAGAAAGACTATGGTGCATTGGTGCTCTCCCTCTCTATCAAGTAGTTTAGAGAGTTAGTAGCAACTAAAGGTTTATAACTACTTCTCGCCACGGGATAAGCAGTATAATGAAGCGGTTGAAAGTGAGTCGATGAGGTTCGGCGGTGTAGAACTGCAGATATCTATTGTGTGCGAGACCATTTTTAATTTTTTATTATACATTTTTATACATACATTTTTCCTTATCTTTTCAAATCAATCAATCTGCCTAGGCTTTTCCCAACTATGTTGGAGTCGGCTTCCAGTCTAACCGGATGCAGCTGAATACCAGTTTTTTACATGGAGCGACTGCCTATCTGACCTCCACAGCCCGGGTAACCCCTTGGTAAGACTGGTTGTCAGACTTTCGAGCTTCTGACGACCCGTAACAACTGTCAAACGCCCAAGAATGACAGCCGGGACCAACGACTTAACGTGCTTTCCGAGGCACGGAGCGGTCTCGGTATGTTAAGATGGTCACCCATCCACGGACTGACCACGGCAAGCATAGCTTAACTTGATCGATCGACCCGTGCGGCTGTTATTACTTAGCCGCGAGCCCCTCTAAAAATTCAAAAAAATACAGGCGAAATATTAAATGGTTTATTTAAATTTCAATACATTTCAGAATCCCAACGTGTTATACGCAGACCTGGACCTTATTCGTCAAATTGAACCAGACAGGTTTCCAAGGCCAGGTCCAGAAGAAGAGTCTCCTTACGCACAAATTATAGGAGTAGTGAGGGCTCATACTAAATGAGTATTTATTATGTAAAAGCATGTTATTTACCGTAAAACGATGGACTTATTGGACAAATAAAATTGTTAATGGACTTATTGTTTGGTGGCCGCAGTAAGAGAATGGAACCAAAGCCCCTTACATAAAAGGTGGCAGTCCTACCACAAGCCGATTACATAAAACAATGTGTGTGTGTGTGTGTAATGTGAATGTGTTATATTAATTTATGTTATCCTCTACTTAGTATGTTATCTATCTGTGTATTTATTGAAAGTTGTAAGTGGATTTTATATCTGGCAATAAAAGATTTCATTTCATTTTCATTTCATTGGTACACCACTGCAGTATTGTCTCTCCTTCTCCCTTCAATCCATCCAAAGGTTGTCTGCAATAGATCGCTCGAAGCCGAGAGTCACTTATACTCATTGTAGTGATCTTTTTGATGTGTAAGATCATTCCTCTCGCTTTCCTGCAATCTGTGGGAGTGGAAGCCGGGGAAGCGCGCGCTATTTAATTTGACCAATGAGCGCGCGCGGTTCTAGCCATGTCGAGGACCCGCCCTTTTACTGTTGCATATAACCTTAATATTTTTTATTATCAACGTGTGATGTCTAAAGTTCATCGCTCACTATAACAGCACCGCTCCAGCACAGTAACGCCCCGGCACCGCCTCGAAATATCTAGTCGTCAACGCGCCGTAAGCAAGGCGACCGCTAGTCGCCAACGCGCCGTCAGCAACGCGACCACTCGCTGACGGCACGCCATCGGTGAGGTGAAAGCTTGTTTTTCATTCACAAGCGAGGCGTGCGTCACCGCGCAGCCGGCGAGGCGTCACCGCGCGGACGGCGAGGCGCCGGCGAGCGGGCTCCTCACTTGAAGCGTGCTGTCGGCGCGCTGGATGACGGCTCGCGGGCCGCTCACTGCCGGCGAGCCGTCCACTATTTCGTATAGCCATCGTAAAATAGACTTTAATACGTTTGACTTAAAATCCGAACTTGATTGACAAGTTATTTGCCGTGTCGGAGCCGTGCTGCTATACTGAGCGATGACCTTTATGTTACACATCATTATATGAGACTACTGTAAGGCTCGCTCGTTTTTGGTTTTTATGTTTTTATATTGTAAATGTGTCTGCTTAACAATAATTTATTAAATGATATTATTAATAGAAGTTTCTTTATTTCTTTTCATGTTTATTATTTCAGTCGTTTATGACTTGTCGATTATGGAAGTTTATATGGAGAGATAAAAGGATTTAAATAAGTAAATTAAACAAGGAATTAACGAAAACTATTTATATTAACATATTAAAACTGTAGAATAATTTACTTTTATTTAATACATTTTTTTTTTATTATTTCATGATTTCTGAGGTAAACTCGATTGAAATAATATCGGAAAGCCTGTAAAAAGAATTGGCAAATCTTAGATCAACTAAGTAATTTTTTTTTGGGTTGGTTGTTTTGATCAACCCATGGACATAAAGATTTGGACTGAGCGTTAGCCTCACAAAAGGGTCTCTCTAGAAAGAGACAAAGCGACTGTGCGGCCAATACCTGTAGTGCTTACTAAAGAGACAACTACTGGCCGCACATTCGCTTTGTCTCTTTTTTTTTCTCGACTTTTCGGTCTATATTGACTGCACAACTGAATATGGAACGCTCAGTCTATTCTCTATGTCTATTGATCAACCAATCACAGCACTGTTAACATGATACGCATATTAACAAATCAGGCTTGTGGACATATTTTTATAATTATAATATTTCCATATATAATAAGCATATAACAAGAAAATACAAATACGGTAGGTTGTCTTATCTATAAATATTAAAATTAAAATATTCAGTGAAGCGAAATCTCAATGAGTCGCAGTTTAATACATATTTTAAGTACATAATAAAATAAATGTAAGCGTAAAAACGAAGAATTAAAGCTTGAAGGAAAGAGTTTTATTTAATTTAAATAAATGCCGGCAAAAGACTGAAAGAATAAGATTATTATCTTTCATTAATTCTGTGCTAGTACTTTTTTAACAGAAAAAGTAATAATGTGTAATAAGAAATCTAGAAAATTCCGCTCCGCACGCAGTTTAAGGTGGAACTAGTCGCGGGCTCGAACTCAATGGTGGGCATGGGCAAAAACCACGCTGTCTCACCTGGCATCGTGTCCGACAGATATAGTATCAGTGATGACCAGTTAGAAGCTGGTCTACATGGACAACGTATAGTTCGCACGCACAGAAACACCGTACCGACCAATTTTAGTAAAACGAACGCGTCAAAAATTACGAAAAGGTCTTTGGAAAAAAGGTTTTTCTGGAAAAACCACTGCATAAATCAATTACAAATAAAATTTATTGAAATCTTCGATAATTTTTCTGTGTCGGTACGGATTTTGTTTTCGAGATTTCACACTTCTTGTATTATTTATTTACGCCCAAAGTTGCGTTAAAATTAGCAAGAAAAACGAATCTTTGTTGGCTTATAACTTTTTAATGGCTTTTTATTTTACTATTCTGCTTCCGTACAGACAAAATTAATAATGAGACCTAACGATATAATGTTAAACTTTGAATGCACAATGTCAAACAGTGGAGTAAAACCCCTCCGAAGTTTGTATGGAAAAAATATCAAATTGTTTCACCTTAAGCATCGCGGTCGCCCTGTGTCGATTCTAAACAATATTTTATTTTTCTAACCAAGGTAAGTACTTTTTATATTTTGTAAATAATAACCAGCATTTATTTATATTAAAAGTTAAAAATAATACTTTAGAGAGGAAAGGTTAGCTTAGTATATTGGTTGTAAAAGTTTGTTTTCTCAACTTCTACCAGTTTTCGACCAAGAAACATCAAGATAAATAATTTTAAGAATATAATAACGTTATTATGTGTAATTATGTATAGTAGGTACATAACAACTTTGTTTTCAATTAATAATATAATTAATAATTTTAATTCGTCTTAAATATTGAGAGATTAATAATTAATAATTATAATTTATTTATTTATTGACACCAAAAATATTAACACTATAACAACCATATTGCGTAGAAAGAAATATGTAGGCTATAATGAAAATAATACAACATGGGAGCATCTGTAGCCGAACTAGGTGAAAAACCTGTATCTCGGCATACAGCGCCATTCCACTCTGATATAAACAGAAAAGATTTTAGCCAACATTTAACATTTACAATTTCGTTAAATCTTACAGAATATTTATTAATTTACAGTATATTTATTAATTACACTTAAAAGAGTTGTGGAGTGTGGACGGGAGTGAGTAAGTCGGTGTGTATGGGTGTGTGGGGATGTGTGTATGTGTGTGTGTGAAAGTATACGTTGAGAAGGTAGTAAAACGCTGTTATATTATTTGCACAGAAACCTGATCACTCTGGTACGATTAAAAGTTGTTCTGTATCTTCATAAGATAGTGTCAGAAAGTACTCTTTGACCTTATTCCTACACTGGGTCCTGTTTAGAGAATAGATATGTAAGTAAGAGTTAATTTTACTATAGATATAGGGACCCAAGAAAATAAAAAATCTTCTAATGAAAGATGTGTGTGGTTGGTGTTTACGAGTGAACACTATTTGATCCCTGCGCCTACGTTTATGGTTGGAGATTCGAAAAATGTTAAAAGTTTCTAATTTAATTTATAATTATAGGAAGATTAGCTTAAATACATTTTCGTTATAATTTAGATTTTTTATTTACAATTTATAATTCTTGTAACTGCAAAGCTTCATTATACATACTTAGCGTTTTATCTATTACAAAATAAAGTTCATTTTTAAAAAGGTACTTGGAAATACGTAATAATGAGATATGTCACATGAAAAAATGTAGAAAAATGATAATACAATGCATAATTGCATATTATTATAGCCCATAACATTTTATTTTTATTTGTATAAATTCATTTGATGAAATTATTTCATAAGTACGATACATAGTTAATAATTACTTTCCATAAGTGTTTTAAAAAACTGTAAATAAATATATAATAAAGGTGATATCGTTTTAAAATACAATTTGAGAAGTGCTCTGACGATATTGAAAGTCAATTTAAAAAGTGTACTTTGATTTTCGACATTTTAAAAAAAAATATTGCACTAATTTCTTATAATCTAATACTTTGATACTAAGTACCTAGCTTAATAGATAATTTAGTATTTTTTTTATAAAATCTATGCCCCCTATTTATTTAAGATTCATTCCAATGACATGATGATTATGATTTAAAACTTCATTTAAGTACAGAAAATATAATTTAAATTGGGGCAGAAGCCTACACTAGTTGTACTAGAGATCACCATTACAGGCAGGGGCAATTCCCGTATTTTTATGAACGTTCGCATTCTAATCTTAACCTCAATCTGTCAAAAAAGTCTCTAATTTACGTACATTTTTGACAAGTTTTTGACATTGACTGTCACTGAGATGAGATGATTGGGACTAGAATTTGAACGTTTTTAATCACGATAATTGGCCTTCTGAAAGAGAAAGTCAATTTCTAAAGAAGTTTTGACTAAAATATAATTTATAATACATATTGGTTTATTATTAATTAAAGATAAATCACGGAAATTAAAAAGTTAGATCGGAAAAAGCCGATCTTGCACAAAAAATGCATTCAATTATTTATATTTGCGTATAGTGTGCTATGACGACCTATGGGCCATTCTATAGAATTTTTACTAAATTATTTAAAAAAAAAACCTATTTGCAGGATTTTTCCCACATCCGTTCCGTACTTTAATATTAGATAACGTAAAACTCATAGCCGTATATTATACGTCTATCTAAAAACTACAGAGAAACTAAAACTAAAACTAAACTAATGAGATTTCTCTTTTAATACATAAGGTTGTAAGTACATTAAATTCTTCTATTTTTATTATAACCCCTATTTTGACTTCTTCTACCCAGTCAAATTATAAACATTCATTTACAACAACAGGATTTATTTATAAACATTGCATAAACATAGAAACGTTTCAACGTCAAAATAAAGCATCGTTTATAAATAAATATGTATGTTTAAAATAGGTATCAGCATTATTGCCAACCATTTAGGTAGGTACCGCAATAACCCATGACGCTGGCGTTAGCCACTAATTGGGTAATATTGGTAGATTTTTAAAATAACATAATTTTATCTAAATAATTACAAAGCATAATGTTCAATTTATTCCATCTCCTTTCTATTTCTCTACTATTTTTAGGAATTGTTCCCTTTTATTTTAAATTAACTTATTTTATACAAATATAAACATAATTTTACTAAATTCATTAAAATTAAATAAGATCCAATGAATCGATGAGCCTGTGAAATACTCTTTGAATATCCTGAGATATATTTTTTTACAAGTTGTATTTACTTATGTTTTATTTTTTTATACTAACGACCCGCCCCTTGCGCCCCGCCGGTTTTCGACTTGGCAAGACATTACGAAAAGATTCTTTTTTATTTTATAAAATGTAATGTTTGAATACTATGGATATAAACGTCTTTTATTTCACCGAGTTTTAAAATTTAAAATATTTATTTAGATTATTTTCATAGTTATGTATTTTTTATCATTCAAGTACTTAATTCAACGATAAATTTATTTGAGGTGGGGGAAAAAGCCTTAACGGCACCAAAATATTGGTTATTATAAAATATGAATAAAATTACTGAATAAAAAAGTATTTCTCTAGATAATCAAAGAGCATTTCTACGTAATCTGTCAAATTCTCTTTCGTAAGCTGTCAAAATTAGGCATTTACAATCTTTTTTATATAATAATTTCATAATTAATATTATAAGGAAGCCAATTAGCCAATAGAGAGAGGGAGAGAGCAGTAAACATTTGTGTATCAAATAATCTAGTAAACTTCTATAAATATAAATTTGAAATATAATAATAAGCCTTTTTTACAGTTTCTTTCTTTAATACACCAATTACAGACCATTAAATTGACAGGTTGACTGGTAGAAAATGCCTATGGCATTAAGTCCGCCTCTGTACATTTCTGTGCATTAAGTGTTAAATAAATAAATAAATAAATAAATAAATTGGTATTCATTTTCCTTAAATAAAATAGGTATTAATTTATTGGTATTAATAAAATAGTAAGCTACGTTTATGTTCGCCAAAATGGCCATACATCAACACCATGGTTTAAAAAGCACAAACAGCTACGATTTCTAGTAAAACAATTACCAAAAAACTACAAGCACCATTTAATTTCGCGCCAAAATTTTGACAGCTCACTTCCATCCACAGACAACACAATCAACCTTCACGGTTGATAGCAAAAAGGGCATAGACTAAAAACGTACCGTTACATGGCTTCGCTTTTATTATTTTTCTGGGTCAGCTTACTGAGCGTGCTTAATTGTGGGAAAGCTGTTTTGTTCTGTACCGGATTGAGTCTAGAAGTCATGAATATGAATGGTTCGTACAAAGACGGGCGGTCCATGGCAGAGACTTCAAAATGGCGGATCTTTTCCCGCGCGCACCAGTTTGACGCTTTGGAGCAAGTATTTTCTAAGCTGTTGACGTCATCAGGCCCTGTTCGATTTCCGATGACCAGCATTACTACCTGTAAAATTAAAAATTGTTTGTTATAAACATTAGTAGGCCAGCTGATGGTTTCTAAAGCTACAAGCAACCGTAATAAAACCAACGACGCACAAGGGAGAGGGCTCTGTTCGTCCTGCGCGTTGCTAGAGGTTAATTTAAATTGTCGTGTCGTGTTGTGTTATTAAAAGCCGTACCAAAAGACGAGAACCAGTCTTAATACACCTGAATCAGCTCCCTGACGGTGAACTCTCCTGACTATCAAGAACACTCCGTACAAGAGAAGGAACAACTTATTTTTCTGTCATAAAAGTATTATAGCTGACGTGTTAAGTTTCCGCAACTTCTTTTGCGTGTATTTTGAATTTCACCATATTTTAATACAACATCCAGGATGAAAAGTAGACTATGTCTATCTACCTATATAATTTGAGCCTACCTATATCTACCTATATATTATACCTATGTAATTTGAGCGTAGCACATGCCAGAGAGCAGGCGAAGTTATTTGAAAATTTCCAACAAAAAAAAAAAGTCATGACAACGCCATAGCAATATTAGTCGATGAGCTAGTTGATAGCGGGTAGACTGTCCAGGGCCCGCCCCACCGGAAGAGCATCGAACGGGTGTAATAAAACGTTTAACGAAGCCTAGAGACACTAGTACAATGTTACTTAGTAAGTAAGTAAGATGTACAGAATGCGTAGATGACGGCTTTGTGATGGGTCTTTTTACACCCTGTCCTATATGTAAACCAGAGATGTTACAAGTCGTTTTACCGAATCCGGAACCGGAATCGAAGGTTTTAAATTTGATTCATTGGAATCGGAACCGGAGGCGACAGTAGAAGAAAAATGTGATAAGGGAAGGCTTAATGAAACAATAGAAATATAATTCAGTCTCTTTAACACGTTCAGTGCCGGGAGCCCTCCTCGACGGTTCACCTAGTCACATAAAGGATGCCGAAAACCATCGGAGAGGGCGCGAGAGTGTAAAAAATAAACAAACATTACCGGCGACGAGTTAAAACTTGTTTGTACGCGCCCTAGTCAAGTGCATCGCTGCGGATGCGAAATCGGAATCGGAGGTGTAACATTAATCGGAAGTTCCAACCTTTCGGAATCGGAACCGAATCTCCGTAACATCCCTGATGTAGACATATCGCCAGTCTAGGCTACATTATGCACCTCTTAGCGCAAAAGTCAACGAATGTTTCCAATAAAAGAAACTTTTTTTTTCTTTGGGTGGGAAATCATCACATGACTTCCCTCGCTCTGTGCGGAGCTGTCAGACTCTTACTGACTAAAACCCACCCGTGTTCCTTCCCTTGCCTTGCCAGGGGCCACGGTTTCCCCTTAGGACTTCCCGGAACCCCGGTATATAAAAGAAACCTTGACCACAATAAAAGACTCATTCCATTCCTTCAACTAAGTTATTCGTTAAATATTTCACAAAAAATTTCGCGTGTTTAGCTAGCATAGCATTTGTCGTTTTAGCGTGTTGAGCTTCACGGTCACGGCCACAGGGGACGCTCCTCGTGACTTTGTAACTATCTGCCTGTCATAATTACGATGGGAACGTATTTACTTTATTTAGACCAGTCTCGCGAGACCTTGTGTAATTGTTCGTCAGAGGTGACCGAAAGATGTTATTATTTTAAATATTATCATCTTTATTCGTTAGGCCTCCTTACTTAGTTATTTTAATAGCATGTTTTAAATATGATAGTTTAGGTGTAGAACGAAACCATTCCTTAAAACTTAGTAATTAGACTTTATAAGTATGTTTGGTTTTTGGGTAATTTACATAATATTTTTATTAGGTAGGTACTTAATATAGAAAGGCAAAGATAATCCAATTTCCTAGTAAAGAATCATGTTAGTTTTATCAATAAATGCGTCATTATGGTACTATGTTTTTATCGAAGGAGACATCAAAATGGCGATATTACCTACTTCCGCCGACATTCAAATATTAAAGCCAAAATTACATTACGAAATAAGCATAAAACGATGGGGCGACTTTTTCGTACCAGCCTGAGGGCTGCGGGACCGCATGAAACCGGTTCATAACAGTCCTACTACAGCGATTTTGACCAATCTATATGAATATGAGTGAGGTTGAGCAGTGGTGGCCCAGTGGTAACGGCCCCGACTTACGAGTTGTAGGTCGTGGGTTCGAATCCAGGCAGGCGCTTTACTTTGTGTAAATAATTTCATCACCACTGCTCTCAAAACGGTGAAGGAAAACATCGTGAGGAAACCGGCATGTCCACCAACCCGCACTGGGCCCGCGTGGTAGATTACAGCCCACTCCCTTTCACAGAGAGGAGGCCTGTGTCCCACCAGTGGGAACATTAATAGGCTGATTATGTATGTTAGTTATGTTATGAATTTGAAACATATTAAAAATAATAATACCTCTTTCTTATCCTTATTCCTGTCAATATCCTTCTTTAAATACATAAGCACATCCAGTGACTCTGGTCTGGTGGTGTCATATACCATGACAAACCCTTCAGCGAAGCCAAGGTAATGGCGCTGGAGGACTTGGTTGGCGGTCAGCTGCATCGTGGGGGATTGTGGCGGACCTGCGAATGAGGGATGAGATAAGTAGGTTGAGGTAAGAAGGTTGGATACAATGATATTATAATGGAAGTGTATAGTGCTGCCTGGCGGCATAATAATGGCGTTGTCCAGACTGCCGTTACGAATATGCACGGCAAAATAACGTGACCGTTTAAACTGCCGTAAGCTTTGTCAATGGTATTATTGAATATGGTTAAAATCCAGATAATTATAAAATGCCATCCTACTTCCCTGTGTCATTTAAAAGGTGAAAGTCCATAGCCAACTGCAGGCAGCAGCAGCAGGCGACGTGTTGCCGCGTTTGCTATGCTATTATCTCTATAAAATCGAATCTAATTAGGTAACCCTATCCAGATTTTTTTCAAGTGAAAACTTCTTTTGCAGTTTTGTGGACTTTTTTTGGGATGGGTAATAAATGTTAAACTCGCGTCAGGACGTGACCGTAAGATCCGTTGCCTAGCAACCGACAAAGTAAATATCAAAATAAAGAATCTTTGACAGTAAGTAAAGATTGCGAGGTAAGAAATTTTACCCATGTTGATGGGTAAAAAAAAGCAGTCAAAATATATACTTACTTCATGAAAAGTGTTTAAATAAATTGTTTATTTTTGTTGGACTATATTTTTAATATAAATAAATATACTACTACTACTAATGAATATTATATTTAACCACATAAATTATAGTAGATTTATACTGATAAATAAAGCAATTCGTGCGAAATTATTCCCTAACCATTCCAAAATATTCAAAAATGCACAATGTTAATGTTCAAGTTTTCACTTCTGCCGGCACTCCCGGAGTGCAACCCGTTGCTTTTTTTACTAGTATCATTGGTTGGATAGTCATCATTTTCATCATCAAACATCAGGTAATAGATGTCAGTTGCTGGATTTAGGCCTCTGATGAAATGGTACAATGACTGGCTTGCATTAAGAAGATTACTGCAGGGTATAGAATTTAATAAACTCTGTTGGTAAAATGAGCTATTATGCTTAATTATTATATTTGGATTCAATTCCCTTTAATTTTACATTTTAAAGTAAATGACATGGCTAAATGGAAGTATGGGCGACTCCCTTAGCAATGTATAAACATTGTACCTATTAATATGTAATGCTGAATAGCTGAATATTAGTATTGCGTATGAAAAAAGTTTCAGGAACTTTTTATATCGTTACAATCCTGAAAATAAAATCGTAGAAACTCCTACGTCAAAAGGCATACAAACTTGCACAAGAAAAAGATTTTGCTATGAACTGTAGCTAGGCGTTTGTTTACAACCTTCAACAAATAGGTAAAAAAAAAGATTATGTTGGGAAAATCACCCACCGCATATAATTATACGCACTGACAGGCCAGGCGCACTCCGTATTTTAGGTATGAAGCTACAAGTACCCGGCTGGCTCGACTCGTCGGGTCAATTCAGGTGGCGTAACGTAGTCAGAAGATAAAAGAGTTACGCGATAGTAAGAACCGCAACTTCTGTGTGAATATAACTTTATGTAATTAGCACTGTGCTACCTGAACTGCACTTTATTGTGTCGTAGCAAGAGGCGCTTTTGGTGAGCAGTGGTGGCCCAGTGGTAACGGCCCCGACTTACAAGTTGTAGGTCATGGGTTCGAAACCGAAACATGATGAACCCAGTCAGGCGCTTTACTTTGTGTAAAATAATTTCAGCACCACTGCTCACAAAACGGTGAAGGAAAACATCGTGAGGAAATTGGCTTGTCCTAAGTGCATCTATGCATGTCCTAGAACCAAAAATTCGAAGACATGTGACATCCAGCAACCCGCACCGGGCCCGCGTGGTGGATTACGGCCCTCTCCCTCTCACAGAGAGAAGGCCTGTGTCCCAGCAGTGGGAACATTAATAGGCTGATTATGTTATGTTATGTATGTTAAGAGTCGCTTTTTATTTAAATAATTTTGCTGAGTGAATCATCTGTACTAATCTGTGCCGGTACATAAACAGAATGCTATTGCAGAAATAAAATAACAAAATGTAGGTACATTAATTATTTAATATGGAGCAAAGCAGTACTAGGGTTTGTGAGACACATATCTATCACATATATGTGTCTCACAAACCCTAGTACTGCGGGGAATATAAAAATTATGTTTTTCAACAAGCATCTTTTTTATAAATCCTGGGATTACATGTAACAGTTATTCAAAGACACAACCATTAAACATACAGTGTGTTGAGGTGTTTGCAGCCCGCTTATAATTTATTTCAAGTTCTAGTAGGTAAAGGTCTAGATGCTGCTTCAAGTTCAGGTCTTGATTCAGGTCCAGGAAGATTTACTCGATTTCGATCTTGATTTGACTGCCGTTGATGTCTCATCCAACAGGGATGACACGCATAGTTCATAACCTAAAAGAAAAAGTCAATATAGGATATTTAAGGAGTCATCACTAGCCACAAATATTTATGTGATGAACTGTGAACATACGTGTTTTTGTTGGTCTGGGTGTTTACAAAACAAAGTATGAAGTTGTATAAGTATTAAATATAAGCTCTACTTAGTTTAGGACTAGATATGGTGCTATGTAAAATATCCAAAATATTTATGTGAAGTCAGCATTGAATCAATATAGGAAATACACATAATATACAACACATAATATTGAGGTCTGGGACAGGACCGACTATTTGCAGGCTGATGAACTGATTATCCGAAAAGGAAGACCATCCATTCATGCATTGGATGGACATTTAAATATGAAAGAACACATTGTAATACACATCATTTTAATTACCTGATAGAAAGCTGGATTTGACCTCCGTACATTCTGAAACATTGAATTGTTCCTTTCCACTGCATGGTATTGTGCACTTCGTAACGGCCACAAGTGATGCACATTGTATGCCCAAATAAACGTGCATCAGGAGCTATTTCCGAACTCAGACGTTCAAAACATGGATGGCAAAAGTTGGCATCCCTTGAAACCTAGAATAAAATTATTAACATGAGTCAAGTATGTAACAAATACATAAACATATTAATAATTTATGACATCTAAGGCAACTAGTTTGTCGTTGTTACAATTAAAAGAAGACCTGAGTCTTTCTGATTCATTTCCTCCATTGCCATTGAGTTTATATTATATTTTAAGAACTGTGGTAAACAACCTCCAAATCCGCTTTGCACTTAGTTGCTTCTCATATTGAGTAGTTGTAGAATGATTTCAGCTAACTCTAGATGACTTACCTCGATCGATTGTTTACCATCATGCTAAGATAGTGAGTAGAAGACCATGTAAAGAAGAGGTGATATGCCTCCACAGTCTACACCACACACGACTAGTTTATGCATCTCATAATGAATGAATATGCAAGGGAAGTCCATGTAGAGTAGCGGAAGGTCAGTATGAAGATAAGCACACTCAATAAGGCCGACAAATAAGCGAGGGTCAAAAGTAAATACTAAATATCCAGAAACGGCAAAACGAAAAAACGAAGTCTGACACACGTCTGGCCTGACTGACGTTTGACTTTTTAATAGAGATGGTATGGAACATCTTGGAATGTAGCAGAATCGATAAAATAATGGCAGTGTATAGAGTGCCACCATTGGCACTCTATCCCTATCGGATAAAGTGCCACTACAGGCACCCTAGTAACACCGCCTCGGCCCGGCTCAAGTGCCGCAAGCATTGGATTGTCATTGTCACTGTCACTAAGTCACGTCACTTGGTATTTTGTTTGATTGTCGCGGTTAGATCGCTGTAAAACACCACATTCCCAAAACATTACATTCTCTTGTGCCTAAACGGACCCTGGCACTTCGCCGGCCGCTACCGCGGCACCGCTCGCTACGCTCGCTGGGCTCGTGCGTTGTGTGGTCACAGTTCTAACCTAACCTAACCTAAATAACAAGTGACAGTGACATTGCAACGCTCACGGCACCCTAACCGGGCCGAGGCAGTGACACTAGAGTGCCACAAGAAACTCGCGGTACTCTATACACTTCGTAAAATAATTGAAAATAGAAATACTGTTCTTGTCGATTATTATTCAATCAACATTCTTCGACATAAAATAGTTTCTTATTATTGTGATGGTTATTGGATCATTTGCATAGATTAAACAAAGAGTTTACCAAAGAGTTTACACGTTTTCCGAAGCTTTTGGTCATTTTTTTATTTGGTTCTAATCGAATCAAGTCTATTAAAGAAGAATCGATTGTCACTTTTTAGTAAACAGCACTATTTATTAAGTGCTGTCATAATTTTGTGTGCTTCTGAGGCTTCTTGTCAAACAAAAAACAGGAAAAATACTTTTAATTATTTGATTAGTTCACGAAAGTTGTAGGAAAATAATAAAACCGTAATAATTCATTAATGAATATTTGAATGTTATGATGTAGTGAGAAATGTCTATACATGCTAAAGGCAGTGGCTTAGCCATCTCCTTTTCAACATTGGTGTTCTCATAATAAATAAAGGAATATCCACATTAATGACGTCTCCTTTTTAAGATTTCTCTTAGACCACAAAAACATGACACTATTTATATTATGTGCGATTGTGTGTCATATAAATCTTTGAGAAAATTTACTTTAAAATATTAAATTAAATACACACACGTTTTCAGTCTGGCTGAAATATTCACAAGAAGAGTCTGCCATCCAGGCTTCAAAATAATTCTTATACAACTAAGTGCAATTTTTGCTGTGCTTGTTAAGGCTCTTGTGCAATGTTAATTTTGAATAGCAACCTAAACAAATAAAAAAATATTATTGGACTAAAGTGGATTGGACTTTTTCAAAATCATTTCCAAGCCCACCAATTAATAATAAATCCATTAGACATTTCAATGATTCTCAAACAGTTGTGTAGTTAAAAAACAGTTGCAGTGAGGTAATTGCTATTTCAATAAAGGCCAAGTGACCTTGCATATTGAACATAATGGATAACTATTGCAAAATCAGAGAAAAAGTGTAACATATGGATAGAACAAAATTATTGTGCATTGCAGGTGTAATCCTCTTCCTTTTTTAATTTTTTTATTTACACATTGAATGTTTAAAAAAGGAACACCCACCAGCATCTTACCCATAGACAAGCATGAAGAATATAAAAATAGAATGCCAATTTCCAAGCAGTGCCAGCCGGCCTGTACAAGCACTCAAGCAAAAACAAATCAAACTAGACTAAACCTTTGAACTCGCCTGTAAGCGGGGGCTCCAGTCCCGCTGTATCATAGAAACAAACTCTCTCTTTTGTCCCCCTATCCGTCTCTATATTAGCCACATAGATATCTTCAATTGTTGGGTAAAAACAAGACTTTAAATTCACATTTCCGTATATAAGCTGTTCTAATACTGCAGTTTTGCCTACCCCTTTCATTCCACATATGACGACTTTGCTTGTTTTCCCCATTTTCTTTGGAATTTGCTATGTTTTTGTATGAATTTCACTTTCGAAACATTGTGGAGGATTTTGATGTAATACTTTTTTTTTGGTAAACTTTAGGATTATTATGAATTGGCAACAAATTGTCTTGTATTCAAAATGTAATAAATTGGTTGCAAACTCTTGCATGCACACTATAATAATAATTTCTATTCGTTTCGACTATAAAAACTAAACTCCACTTTCGCGAAATCGCGATTTTGCTACTGCTGCCTGCCTACTTTTGTTGACAATATTATGACACTGTCAGTCAGTGTCACTTTTGAAGTTTTGTGTTTCATTCCACGAAGTAAAAGAAATATCAAAATAATAAATGAAGAATTGTGTATCACCTTGTATGATTATTCAGAATAATATTTGAATCTCATTCGTATTCTCGTAAAATAAATTAAATTGTAAATTCTGAAAACAAGAATTCATCACAAAGGTAGAATAGAAAACAAAGAGGTACTATCAATCCGTAATTTATTCCTAAGTGGGTCAACTCTTAACTTATAAATCATTACATAATCAAGCAATATCGTACAATGTAACAAAATAAATCGTTTTGTTCGTTTTGTGTAGTTGTTTAAAACGCGACCGCGACATATTATTTGCGTCTCAATTTGTTTTGACATTTCAATCAATGACATGACAGGACAGACATTTGACACACAGAGCACTATATAATACTGGTAATTTGACAGCATGGCGGCCACGGCTTCAGATTCGGAGATCACGAAAAGTGATAAATATTCCATTTTATTGCCTACTTACAATGAAAGAGAGAACTTACCAATCATAATATGGCTTATAGTGAAGTTTCTAGATAGCAGGTAAGGTACCTACACCCTTATTTCACACTGAATTTTGAAACAAATATCGGTGTTTGTTACACGTATTTTACCTTAATTCTCACTTATTTTCGCAGTGGATACGATTATGAAGTGATCGTAATTGATGATGGAAGTCCTGATGGTACTCAGGACATCGCCAAACAACTGCAAAAATTATACGGGTCAAATAAGATAGTCCTTCGCCCTAGGGAGAAAAAACTAGGCTTGGGGACAGCCTACATGCATGGTATCAAACATGCGACCGGCAACTTCATCATAATAATGGACGCTGATCTAAGCCACCATGTAAGCAATTAATCAGTTTTTATTTAGTACTAGCTGCGCCCCTCGGTTTCACCTGCATAAGTCTTGATCCCGTGGGAATATCGGAATAAAAAGTATCCTATGTCCTAATCCAGGTCATAGTCTACCCACGTGCCAAATTTCGTCCAAATCTGTTCAGCCGTTATAGCCTGAAAGTGTAACAAACAAACTGACTTTCGCATTTATAATATCAGTTACGATAGGTAGGTAGGTATTTAAAATGCTGTAAAACACTTCAAAATGCTAATATCAGACCATAACTAAAACTATAAAGGTCAATAAAGCACTATTGACATAGTAAGAAAGAAGAAAACCTTTTCTATTGACCCAAAAAGTCTTTATTACCGAACTCCACTATAATGAAACGAGTATGTAAGGAACGTAGCAAATAAAAATTGTTTATATGCACCTTCATGAAATAAAAATTTGGTTTGCAATAAAAAATAGGCCCTTTAAGGTAAGTTTGATTATACATCAGAGTTTCAGCCAATACCTATGCTAAGATAACTTGACCGGTTCAACCGCACTGCAGTGTGGATGCCTCAATAATACCCAATACCCTCCAAAGCGCGGTTGAATAGTTTAATATCTTGTAATTATAGGTATCAGCCCCACCCTCGTTATTATTATAGGCGATGTTATTGTGCCCAATTAATAGAAAAATTTTAAACACGGAAAAAGTGATGAGCTGAACATTATGTGAAGGTATAAAATGTTTAAATTACAGAAATAAATTTTGAATATCTAAATTAGTAGAATATTTTTTACTAAGCACAAGAAGTGGAGACTATTTAGGTGCAAAACTAAAATTTAAAATAACAAAGAAAAGAGAAAGGTAAACTTAGCAGATGGCATTCTGTATTTTCTACCCACCCCATGGGAAAAAAGCGTGAGTTTATATTTGTCCATTATAATTGTATTACTTAACACAATTTATCTTAAAAAAATTACAGCCAAAATTCATCCCTAGCTTCATAGAACTTCAACGGGAACATGACTACGATGTGGTATCTGGTACTCGGTACAAGGACGGAGGTGGTGTTTATGGGTGGGACTTCAAACGGAAGCTAATCTCACGAGGAGCTAACTTTGTCACGCAGATGCTACTAAGGCCTGGGGCTTCGGACCTGACGGGATCTTTTAGGTAAGACAATTGTTTTAACTATGGTCTCAGCCATTTGCAGGCTATCACCCAGTTGCACAAAGACAAACATTAGTGCCTCATTATTTAATGGATCATTAATGCTAATGATTTCATTAAATTCATCAAAGAACCATTAAAATCGAATGTAATGTTGCTTTCTGCAACAAGTGTTTATCCCAAAAGTTGGCAATGTCACAAATAGCTGTCTAAATTTTTGATTAATTTGGCAAAATTACTGTACAGAAATAAAAAAAATTACCAACTAGCGAACTGGAATATTAATAATGAATTGCAAGTATAACATTGAATTTGATGTTGTACCTGTTTTAGGTGTAAAAAACAGTTGTTTGGAAAGTTTCCAAATATTTTTTTCATCAAAACTAAATATTTGATGTTACAATATTAATTATTGCATTTCATATATCAATATTCTAGTTCGCTAGTTAGCCACATTTCTTATTGCCAAATTAATCAAAACAGCGGAATATTTGACATCTATTTGCGACGTTGCCCACTTTCAGAATAAATGCTGGAAGATTAGTATTAACCGACATCTTTAAAAGTTAAAGTTCGTTTTTGCAACTGGCTGTAAATAAAAAAACATAATCAATCAAATAGTTTAAAATTATGAAAATTGTGGAACTCTGTCAGCATTTGTATTATCTTCCTCATATAACCTATCAGCCCGCAAAGCAAGAGTGAACAGGCAGCTTCTGGACACGCTAATGCCATCATAAACCTCATCCATTGCTGCCAACAAAGGGATTACCCATTGCAGTTTTAAGCTTTAGTTTTGGCATCAAAGTTAACAATAATCAATTTATATTAATTTTGTATTTTCAGGTTATACAAAAAAGATGTGCTACAGAAGTTGATAGATAGCTGTGTGTCCAAAGGCTATGTCTTCCAAATGGAAATGATAATTAGGTAAGACTAACATTCAATTCTTTTACTAGCACTACTAAAATCTGACTTAAAATTATATCTTGGCTATAATCATGTCTGCCTAAGTATGACATATCTTCTTTTAAGCATGATGTTGACGAAAAAGGTCAAATTACTAATACACATCCTTTAATCAAGTGACGAATTCACAATACCTAAAACTGTATGTGATTTTTGTTAGGGTTCTGTACCTGAAAGGTCCCAAACAGAACCCTAATAAGCCTTCGCTGTTCGTCGGTATGTTGGTTAGCGGGCTGTATCTCATAAACCGTTATAGGTAGACACTTGAAATTTTCACATACGGTGTAATTTTATTGCCATTAAAGTAAAAAACTAAAGGGAAAAAAACACGATGGTTACACCGTAAAAAAATTAAAGGGGGTCGCCCCTTTAATTTTTTGAAAGTGTATAGTTTGCCGCAAGATTCTTGCAGTCTAGTGGCACTGCCTCGGCCCGGCCAAAGTGCCGTTAGCATTGCATTGTCACTGTCACTTATTATTTTGTTTGATTGTTGAGGTTAGTTTATTTCATCTATATCCGGCTAAACTTAAGTGCCATCATCCCTTGGCTTAGCAAATGAAAATGGCTGAAAGGTAGGTTAGGTTAGAACTGACCACACAACGCACGAGCCGAGCGAGCGGTGTCGCGGCTGCGGCCGGCGAGTGCCAGGGTCCATTTAGGCACAAGAGAACGTAATGTTTTGGGAATGCGGTGTACAGCTAACTTACCTTAACAATCAAACAAAATACCAAATGACGTGACTTACTGACAGTGACAATGACAATGCAATGCTTACGGCACTTTAGCTGGGCCGAGTGCCATCACTTTATCCTATAGGGATTGAGTGCCGTGAGTGTCACTCTATACACTGCCTAATTTAGTTTACCGTACAAGAATCGTGTTTTTTAATAAATGTGTTTTATTCGGCGTTTTTTGCTAAATATTGTACGGTGGTATGAAACCCTTCGTGTGCGAATTCGACTCGCACTTGGCCGGTTTTTTGGGTATGTTTTAGTGAGTAAGTTGTTGAAGTGCCTTAACAACAAATAAATAAATAACTGAAAACAACTTTCACCAGTGACAACTTTTTAACTAAATTTCATTCCTTGACCATTTAAATTAAACAAAATGGTTTGACAAGTTGAGATTTCACTGAAACTGAGAACCGTCCTTTCAGAAGCTCTTTATCTTTATTTAATTCTGTTGTCCATATTAAGTTTTTAATTTACACTTTTGCAGGGCAAGACAATTGGAATACACGATCGGAGAAGTGCCAATAACATTTGTGGACCGCGTCTACGGCGAGTCCAAACTAGGAGGCTCAGAGATCATACAGTTTGCCAAGGCATTACTGTACTTATTTGCTACTACATAAAGTGATATTTTCTACATTCCATAAACATTAAGCAGGGCTTTATTTATGCAAGTAACTTGCAGGGAATATTAACCCTTAACCACCTACCACCTATTATTGTCACACAACCACCTGCCATACGTCTGTGAGACCCGGGAGTAAAATCATTCTCCTTTGTAAAATGTTGTATGGTGAAGTATTGTTTTTAATTAAAACTCAGTTTAGGCAAATATTAAACTGTATAAAAGAAAAAGAAAGACACATAAAAATCAATAATATTTGAAAAAATCTTAATTAGTTATCAACATCTCTTATTTTAGGCTAACAAACTAACATATTTGAAAAAAGAGACTCGTAGAAATAATCACATAGATTAGGAAGTTTTTATACTTGTTTCTACTTATTCAATAATCAACAAACATAATCAAACATAAACAACATCAATAAAATCAAGTTTTTAACAAAATTGCAGGCCCTGAACTTCTAGTTTTTCATGACAGCAAATGCACAGGTTTTTTGGCGTTCGAGGCAAATTGGTGTGTTTTGCGTGTTTTTTTGTTTTCGAACCGCCAACCTTTCTTCAGCCCCGCTGCACTTTGAATTCCTGATGATGAGGTATCCTTGTTATTGTGGAGGATACGTCAAATAGCAATTCGGATGTCTAAAAATCGAAAGCAGGTTCAAGTTCGTAAACACTCTAGCTGAACATTTAGCTGTTCTGCTTTTTTCCTTGAGTTTGGGCAGATAAGCTCACGACTTAGCAGTTTGAAGCAGAAATATCGAGCAATCTGTAAAAGCTACTACTGCCAAGGGCCATCTGCGAGTATGGCGACCTGTGAAGTAATTAGAACATTTTTGGTCTAGTAGATCAACTCAAATTATAGTTTGGTCATAAAAAAAGTATTATCTGCGGTTTCTTGATAGTTAGGTCTTCGCATTCGGAATCAGACCCGCAACTTTCTTCTAGAACACGTTGTAGTCCTACATCATACTCCACATCGCTACATTTATCGTTTGGTACCTATATTTTCTTCGTCTGACGGACTTGTTCCAACCATCTCTCGATAATGACGTCATTAGAATCCGTTTTATACTAAGACGATAGAAAATACACAATTTGATAAAAGTTACGTAACCACCTGCCAGGGGTCTCTCAGACCTACGACGATAGTTTTCTACTTACCAGAGTCAAACAAACGTACCTACGAACTCGACGAGGGTTTGCGTGGCTCTCAGGGACGTAGAGAAAAGGTACAGGAACTAACAAGTTTATACGAAAATCGGGTGCCAAAATAATCACTATTTTTAATTCGTAAAGATCTGTGAGACGTATGGTAGGCGGTTAAGGGTTAACTTGAATTATTCGTAAAATCTCGCTTGAAAGTTGTGTAAAAAGGGGAGTGCCCAAACACTAAATGTCACTGTCGTCATCTCCAGTCCTTATCCTAATTTATTTGTGGTCGGCGCAACGTGCCTTTTTCTTCCATATTCTTTATAAGTCGTCATCTCGGTAGTCACCCCCTTTCTAGCCATATCATCTTTCACAGTCTATCCATCGTCCATCCGTCACACGATCAAAACGAAATAAGTACCAATTCATTACGTATAGGCTTTTGTCTACTGTGTATGTGTATATTTTTTGTTCTTTTTTTTTCATCGATGTCAATAATATTTAATATCCAAGATACATTTAGAAAGTACATAATAAAAGCTACTTGCATATTGTAAAATTGCCGTTGCAAAAAAGGGGAAAGTGCTATTCGTCCTGTATAGCTCCATCTCTCTCTTACACTGGAGCGAGTGGGCTTCAATACGTCATAGACATAAAGGCACCTGTCCAAAAGTGCGAGCCACGACGACCGATTACTCGCTGGTATGTGTATGTACCAAGCGTGAGTCTCTCAGCGAGTATTCTGTTCTGCCCGCCAAGCGAGCGTCGCTGAGCGAGTACTCTCTTTGATAGCTCTTGTCGGTGTGACAAACGAGTACTCGTCAGCGGTGTGAACAGTCAGCGATCAACTATTATTTATATAATTATATATATATATTTTTTTTTTTCTTTAGTTTAAAAGGGGTTTTTATCCATACGGATATGCCAACCCCATCGTACCTTATCAAAACGATTACACAGGGTGAAATTGAATTCATGCGACACCTCTTAAGGGGTCATTGTACTCATCATTATGACCAACTTTCACTATAGGAACAAACCAGAACTCGCGAAAACGCGATATACGCGAACATAAATGTAGGGAACAGCTGTTTTTTTTTTCGCAAGTTCAGGGTTGGTATAATGTATCTCTTTTACTTACACGGGACCTACAATCTTTTGTAGGTTTCTTGAGCGAGAAAATCGAGCGTCGCTTCCTCGTCGGCGGTGGGTCAGGTGCCTAAAAGCTAGAAATAATAAAATTATGTTTTAAGTTGTGGATGTTGTCATATTAGTGCTTTGACTGGCTAATTTGCATAATCAACAGTATTGATAATGTCAGACAAAGTTGTCTTTAGAAGTAAAACCCAAGATTTTAATTGTTGTAAATGTAATTTTTTAAATAAATTATTATTGTACTGAACATTGATAAAAAATATTTTTTTTTATTTTTTTATACCTATTTTTTTTTTATTGAATTTATTTATAAAGTTATATAGTCCACAACTTAAATATTTGTGTATAAGCTTCTTTTAATAAGATCAGCATAAATATTCGAATTTCGAAATAAATAAATTAGAAAACAAAAAACCTTTTTTTTACAAAGTTTAACAGTGAATGTTTACAAGCTTTTAATAAAAATGTTCATGTAATAAACTGATCTTATTCCTGTTATGCGTTGGAGGATTATAAAATAATACACATAATTTTAATAAATTGATATTTTTTAATTTTATACCTTATTTTTTATTTCAAACAAAACCTATGTAGGTAACCTTAGTCACAGATAATATAACCTTAGTACTTATTCATTCCAGAAAACGACGAGTAAAAAAAAACGGTCGTCTCTTTTAAAAATGAAACAGTTCTCAGTCTGTTCAATGAAATCTCCAAACGGCTAGTTGACACTTCCCGTGACCCAAAGGCTGGCTAATTCTTAGCCAGAGGCTACGCAGTGACAAGCATTGCCATCCAGCGTGGCAATGCCGCTAGTCTCTTGGGCACATTACCACAACTGAAGGGGTCTGCTAGGGCCAATGCCTGCCGGGGTTGAAAACCGTGACCCCCTGGCAACGTACATGCAACTAAAGGAACACGGGTGGGTTTTAGTCAGTAAGAGTGGCACGCCCTTCCGCTCCGCCCAGAGCGGGAGAAGTTATTTGATGATTTCCCACCTAAAAAAAAGGGTATATTACCAGTCGACAGCAATGCGTATGAATATTCAACGTAACATTATGATATTATTTAAAAAAATGTAAATAATTAGGTATGTATATAAGAGATATCAACTTATCGTACTTATCATTCATGTACATTTCATTATACCTAATTCAAAATATTAAACACATTATCATAATTTTTAAATTCCCATTACGGAAACTGAAAATGTATCTGCCGTATTTATTCGTAGGCTTGCAGAATATCTACTTTGTCGCTTACTACCTTTTAATATTACAACGAACTTATTTACACAGCTGAAATAAAAATTACGCAGTTAGGTTTTGTTCAATTATTTTACAAATTAGTTCATTATTTACACTTACTTATTAGTAAACCATAGCCAAGTTATGTTGCGTCTATTAACATTATTAGTTCTAATTTTAAATTCTTCGGCGAAACTTTTTAATTCTAATGCCTTCGGTGAAGAAAATGGTTTACATCCTAAAAATATTGAGCCTGGTAGTATTCTGGTTGATTTTGTTAATAGGGGAGACCCATTATGGGTCTTAACTTTAAGTGGTGACGATTGGATGGCTCCGAAGTTAAGGCTGGGAAATACGGCTGAATTGGAAGAGTTTTTTCACTACATTGAGCCCTCGATTAGAAAGTAAGTATTTTTTACGGTCTTTTGGTGGCGCCTTGTAAACATGAATGGTAATCACCAATGATATTTTTATAATACGTCATTGGTAATCACCTATTTATCTGGGTGTTTCCTTGTTTTTAGAAAAAATTGCACACAGCATTGTTTATTTCTGCCCAGCCCCTTTGGAGACTGGCTTGATGTAGGTAACAATCGAAAAAATACTTTATCCGATGTTTTGCTTACGATTTTAATTAGGTATTATTCTTACTGAACTAAGATTTTGCTAATCTTTTCAGCATACGAAATTGAAACGTCATTCACTTTCGAATGGATTTAATTCCTTCTGCAGAATACGAGAGGTTATTTCGATTTAACTTGTGAACCTTCGATAGCTCAGTTGGTAGAGCGGTGGACTGTAGCTGTTTCTAAATTGTCATCCATAGGTCGCTGGTTCAAATCCGGCTCGAAGGAATTCTTTTTGTGTTTTTTATAGTAACCAAATTTTTTTATCAATAATTAACAAGGGCATATTTTATCTTTCGTGATAAATATATTCTTAAGCTTGTAATAGAAAGTAAATTTAACGATAACATGTTATCAGAAACATACAAGCTTATATGTTTCTGATAACATGATTGTTATCGTTAAATATAAGTTTTTTTTAATTATCGGTAATCAAAAACTCTTTAAAAATGACTGAAGGTGACCATCACCCATGATGACGACGTCCTTTGTTACCTGCAGGCTGCACGCATAAGGCTGACTGTCCACTGAAGCGGAGAGGAGAGGAGCGGACCAGAGCTGTGCCAATATTAACCAATGTAATTGCATAAAATTTCCGCTCCGCTGCAGTGGACAGGAATTCGCGAACTAGTTTAAAAATTCATACAAAACCGGGAAGCGGAGCGGGGAAGTGGAAAAAACCCGAGGCCGCGAGGTACCTATTGCAGCCGGCTCAAATAACTCGGTCTAGCTCCGCACAGTCCGCAACTCCGCTCTTCTACCTCGCTCCGCTTATCCGCTACCTAACTCCGCACAGTCCGTAAGGCTGCCTGTCCACTGAAGCGGAGAGGAGAGGAGCGGAACGGAGATGTGCCAATATTAACCAATAGAATCGCATCTCTGGTGCGGAGTTTAGATTCTGTTGGTTAATATTGGCACATCTCCGCTCCGCTCCTCTCCTCTCCACTTCAGTGGACAGGCAGCCTTACTCGGCTCCGCTGACTCGCTCCGCATCAATGAACAAACACTGTCAGCAACTCTGCTCCACTCCACTGCCTAACTCCGCTCCGCTACCTCGCTCCGCTTTAATGGACAGGCAGCCTTAGGCACAATAGAAACGGGGTTTGTCGACGAAACACATTTATATAGTTGTCATGCTACGCGTGCTGCACGAGAGAAGTTACGATAAATAAATAAAATCTATTGAACATAGTATATTAGTGGTGCTTACACACTTAATCGGGTCGGCATGATTCGGTGCAGGTAGGGCGGCAAAATCGAAAGTATACATATTTTGCCTCCCGGCCGAGCCGAATCATGCCGACCCGAACGACTGTGGTGTGTGTAGTACGCCATACCTCCTCTGTTGCATCACTGAAACTGATAAAATCACAGTGATCTTTATTCTATTGTGTCTGTTGGGTTGCTGCTATCAGAGGAGAAATAACTGTACCTGTAAATTACCTAATTTAAGTAAACTCCAATAATATAAAAAGTACTCTGTGGCCAATAACATGGTAAATTGACGTAACGGCTCGCGCGGTCAATATTACTGTACTCTGTGGTTTGGCCGGTGTAGCCTCGGCTATTTACGAGTGACAATCAAAAGTCCATGCATTATATTAACAATTTTTTTTCCAGCACAAGACGGCGCCGACCCGCAGTAAGAGTAAAGAAAGATGACCCGGAAAGACAAAGCTCAACTGATTACCCCGTTCATAGATCAATAAGTGATGCCAAGAAGGATTTTATGTTAATGATAAACAAGTTTGCGTAAGTTTACTTTACTTTATTGTTTAGCCAAGGTTCCGTTTTACGCCGCTTAAAAGATACACTGGGCGCACTATACTTCGTTAATATTTCGAAAGTAAAAATGTGTCACCACACTCATTCGATCGATGTCAACATCAACGTCGGTTATATTAGGATGTCTAAATAGTCTAAGTGTGATCTTATGTTTATGTATCAATGGACGTAGATCGATTGGATCTCCTAGTAAAACACCGTCATTAATGATGTCGGCTGGCTGCACTCGCATGATCGATCTATGAGTATGGCATCGTTCGACGCTGGTCGAGTGGGTGCGCTAAACCCTACCTAAGGCAAGGGATCAAAGGTCTACCTAATGTCTAACGCACAATTTCAGTCTCAGCGTGGAACATCGGGTAAATTCGGGACGGAGGAGTAGTAGGAAAATCGGATACGGAAAATAAAAGCTCGCTTGTGTCCTTGATTCGTCTCTTTTGTACCTACTAGACTGTAATTTAATTTATTTCCTCTTTTTCAGTTTAACATCCAGTATTGAGCCAGATGCATACTTAACTGATAATTCTCACTTTTACGACAATAGTCCATCAATAGCGGTAAGTTATTTCGGCTTTCGAGCCGCAATGTTGTGTTGTTGTAAAAACGTAATGAAAAAGTACATACTTCTTTTTATAAAATGGGTGGGTGATAGACATGCGAACTTTACCGCGGTTTTAAAGCTCGCCGACTTACTTGGCTCGCCGTCGGTGACACACGTGAAGCTTTCTCACACTGTATCGCGATGTTTTCGAATTTTCTGAACCAAACTAAACAAAAAATACACAAATGACGAAACAAAATGCTGGCTCGCGACTCGCGGCGATGACAGACGTACGAAACTACGAACCAAGGCGGGCTACGAGCAAAATTTCAAACCTGTTGGATCGCCGACGAGCTTACTCGGCGGTTTCAAAGTGCACGTACTTAGTATGTGACACACGGGCGAGTAAGGTCGCCGAGCCATAAGTACATACGCCTACTTGTTCGCACGTCTATCTCGTCTTTTAGCTTTTTAACATGTCTATGTTTTTTACAGTTGCATTTCAAGGGGCCATATTCCGTTCTGATAGTGGAATTAGGGAGAAAGCAATGGCACTACTTTATCAACCCACGATCATCGCTCCCAGAATGGTTCTATGAGAAACACGACACGCGTGACAGTCCCTTAGTTGTACCAGAAGATGTAAAAATTCAATTATTTAGTTCATTATGGCGGTTGTTACACTTATTCTTTGGTTTTCCTGTGTAGACTAAGGTTTTCTAGATGGTGTTATGTACCTACGATGAATATTAAAGTGTTGTGAAAGTGGTTGTTTCATCCTAGCTTTATAAATATATCCTACTTCCTTATCCTTATCTCTACTAGTTGAAAATCCGCTTCGTGGTTTTTGAGTTTATCGCGTTCAGACAGACAAACGCGGCGGGGGACTTTGTTTTCCTTACATAATATAAAGCGGATTTTCAAACAGTTTTCAACAATGGACGGGGTGATTCATGGGAAAGGTTTTGGTGTATAATTCATTAAGGGTTTCTGTAAATTTGCTGAAATATGACGATTACTGTCGAAGATGTCGGAAAAAATCATGCTGACTGGGAGCTTTACTGGCGTACACCGCGTAAGTCGTAAGAGATACATCAAATTGATGTTCTACAGAATTGTAGATCTTAAAAATTTCAACAAACTACTGTGGTAGCATATGTCTAACTTCTAAGGATGACCTACTGTAAACATTTTTACCTTTCAGAATTTTATAAAAATATCATTGTTATTGCCGAAGTTATTTTGACCGGTATTATATTTATCCTTATCCAATAAAATATGTTATTTAGATTAAAATATGCCTTGACACCATAATCATTAAAATTAATACTACATTATATCGCAAATTCAACCTTACGCGTAACAAAATAATTATGGTTGACGATAACGCGGGCGAAGCGGAAGTAGTCAATGACCTTTTCCTCGGCTATTAGGTATGTTATCCCGTACTCTTACGTAATTCACGATCAATCAGAATTTGTATCACATTTTGAAACAGATTGCTAGTCCTTTGCTTATAAAGTTCGAAAAAAAATCTGCTCAACAACGTTTAAATAACGCAATGAATATTGTTGAACTGTCAAAATGAAACAGATTACTCGGAATCGTTTACGTTTGTTGCGTAATTAGATAGCTGGTAGTACGTTCCCGTGGGTGTATATGTGAAATTTTGTTTGTTTGGTACTCAATCACGCAATAGCGGCTGAACAGATTGAGATGAAATTAGGCACACAGATAGTTTATAACCTGGATTAAATATAGGATACTTTTTATCCCGGTAGTACGTTCCCGTGGGATAATTTCCGATATGCACACGGGCGAAGCCGCGGGAGAAAGCTAGTATAATATTAGGTACAAAATGCGAAAGTGAGTTTGTTTATTTATTACGCTTTCACGCTAAAACGGCTGAACAGATTTAGATGAAATTTGGCATTATATGGGTAGACCATGACCTGGATTAGACATAGAACGTTAATAGAACGTTGGGACATAGGATACTTTTTACCTCGACGGGATCGAGACTTACGCGGGGTAAACTGCTTGGTGCAGCTAGTTTCCCATACTTAATTTAAATACGGCCGCTAAAACTTGGCAGTTCCGAACTTCGCGCAAAGGGCTGCTTATTAACATTTTTTAGGAACCAAATAATGGTAACATGAGGCGAGGGTGAGTGAGAGAGCATGCGTAAAAGTTCGTAGTGCCATGTTCAGACCTGCCAAGTTACAACTAGATTTCAAATAACAGTTTCAAAGAGACATAACACATAATCATCTATATTATTCCTACTAATTATGCGTTAGCGGATTATCCACCCAAATCATAACTTGACAATTTGCAACAAACAAAATCGTCTTAGATGATTACAATTTGTCATTCATTCAAATATGAACATAGTAAAATTATACTGAAGCAGTCTGTGATGATGAATCACGACTTTGACGTTTCAATTTCATTCGCAAATCGTAGATTGTTTTTTGTGACTGCAGTTGCATTGTTTTTAAATTGAATTTTAAAGTTATTTTCGCGAAACTAATGTAGAATACCCACAAAAAAATGTCTTTCGGTAGTTTTGAGAACGTTGGGTCATTTTTACGGGATTGCAATGGCTCGACATTGCGATACGACCAAGCTTGTTTACAAATTATTACGGATCAACCAGTCACATTTTTGAGTCAATATGAAGAATGTGAGGGATGTATTTTGTTGGAGACAGCGAAAATACCGGAGACTCGTGCCCTGATCTTGGATACAGGGAGCCCTATAAAGTATGCGGTGCGAAATGGCAATGGACAAATATGCAATGGTTAGTACAGATCATTTTTGTGTAACATGACACATTTGCTAAAATATTATTGCTCCGCCACCTTTTGTCTTTGTTCGATAGTAAACACAACACTCTTGACGATGTTTTAAAATTAGAATGCTGCGTTCAGAGGTAAAAAAGGGTATTGCTACTTTACATGACTCTTGAAAACATGCAATTATTCAAGGTTTTTCTTAATTTTATGATGATAGCGTCGAATCTGTTATTTGTTTTATCGAATGAGTCACACCACACAGCTGCCCATTTCTGTAGCATAGTGAAAGTTTCAGTAAAAGTAGTATTTCGTAACTCTTTTGTTGCATTTAAAGATTTTTCGGTTGAATAGTTATGATTGTTGCAGTATGTAGGTTTAGGTATTGGCATGATGAGCAATACCTTTACCATTAATATATTTATCTGAATGACTGTTGAACAAGTTTACTGTATAGTACATTGTAGGTAATTCTTGTAGTGTGCGTTAACATTATTTTAAATATTTTTGTACAAAAAATTAAAAGTTCGTTTTAAGAGTGTTTATTCTGAAAGTTGGCAACGTCGCAAATATATGTCAAATATTTCGCTGTTTTGATTAATTTGATAATATTTCTGTATGGAAATAAAAAATGTGGCTAACTAGCGAACTAGAATATTGATTATGAAATGCAATAATTAATATCGTGACACCAAATAGTTAGTTTTAGATGTAAAAAACGTATTTGGAAACTTTCCAAATGCCTTTTTTTCACCTAAAACGGGTACAACATCAAATTCAATGTTATAATTGCAATTCATTATTAATATTCTAGTCAATTGGTTAGCCACATTTCTTATTTCCATACAGTATTATTTCCAAACTAATCGAAACAGGTAAATATTTGACAGCTATTTACGACGTTGCCAACTTTTAGGATGCACCCTCTTAAGTACAAATTTTGTATGCCAAATGGTAGAATGCACCTGAAACTAAAGTTTATTTTATAATAACATATCTGTGTACCTAAATTTTATACAAATAAACTTTCAGCTGTCATTAACGAGACACAATTGAATTTTAATTGTTATGCCCACCTGATGTCCACTGTAACGGTCAAGTGGATTAACTTTATCTATGCTTTTATAAAAAGTATTTAATCTACCCTGATAAAGGCGAAAGAATTTGTAGTTTTGTTTGTAATTAATGAATAATCTCTAAAACTAGACCGATTTAAAAAAATTCTTTCGCAAGTAGAATCTTATATAATCACTGAGTTACATAGGCTATAATTTATAAAGATATCACTAGGGCGAAACTGCTGGCGGAAGCTAGTTTCATAATACAGAAAATATTGTATTCATTGGGGCTCTGTAATAAAAAAAAAACATTAGGATTTTTATCTTTATGATCTTGCAAATGAATAGGTTTTTCATTGTATTCCCATTCACCTATGCTTATACCAAGCCACGAATAACAGCCATATAAAATAGTTAGTACAAGCAGAGTTCTCATATTAACAGTAAATACATGGGGTAATCGGAAATAGGAATTTCGAATTTTTTAATAATTCGTTTTCCGTTTTCAACTGTCCTATGCATTTTTTTTTTTGTTAACAGTAAACGATTTTATTTCTTATAACTTTACACCTACAAATAATTATTATTTGTAGCTTTACACATATAAAAAAATATGTTTTTTAAAACTTGCTGAGGGTGGTGTTTCCTATCTGACTACTCTAAGAAGAAAGACAGAAGCAAACTTAGAGGTCACAGTCTCTTTTAAAGTCTAGACAGATAATGTGATGAACATGTAGATTAGTGCAGGAAATCGCTTAAGTACCCATTTAGTTTTATTAACCATAAATTAATTAAGTTTTTTTTTAAAAGGTATGTTTTCCTCCTACTATTTATTTCTGTACAGTATTACTTGCCTTATCAATACAGTTTTTTTATTTGATTCAATTAATAATTGATTGTACTTTGTTCCATTAAAAATTCTGAAAATGCTAACCTGGACAATCAACCTTGCTAATTTAGTAAAATAAATTAAAATTCAAATCCAAAATCTAAAGTATATTTATTAAAACTAGCCTGAGAATCAGCAAGACAGTCTCCCAAAACGACCACCCTTCACCATTTTCCTAGTGCTTTAGTTGGGAAGAACTGCCGCAACAAACACCTCAGCAGCTCAAACTAAAACCATTTCTTTCAAATAAATAGGTAATAGGTAGGTAATAGGTAAAACGGGCTGGTATCCGCAACTCCACGTCAAAGCGCGTATTTTGCGTACGGGAAAATAGGTTATTCGATCCACCCCAGCTCCTCAAAGAAGGCCAGCAACGCCTTGGTGGTCACTGACAATCTCACGTAGGGTACCTGGGTTACCGACGTACTTTGCCCTGTAATCGGCGACCACCGGGCAGTTTAACAGCACATGAGCTGCCGTCTCGTCGTCCTCCATGCAGGCTCTGCACAGCGGACTGTCTGTGACTCCTATGACATAGAGGTGTTTATTAAATGACCCGTGGCCAGTTACAGCTGCTGTGACTGTCCGCAGCTGTTGTTTCGATAGTCGGAGAACCTTTTTCGTGAGGCGGCCATCGATTGTAGGGAGTGCCTCCTTGGCTTGCCTACACTCACCGTGGTCCGACCATAGTTTGTGATGTTGGTCCCTTTCAAATAAAACAGTTACAGGCACTTTTGAATTTTCAAGAGTCGCTCAGTCAGAAAGATGAAGCTAGTTGCCGATTCCATAGTAGGTTCCTATGAAAAAGAACAGGCAAGAATCTCCATGGAAACGCAGCTTAGCTGTCTGCTGTTCAATTTAGTCTAGGAAAGAAGCAGTACAAACTATACTTTTTATATATCGGTCATAAACTCTAAAACAAAGCCCAGTCAATTTTAAGTCTTATCTTTTAAAAGTAAAGTGCATTTTACAGTGTCATTTAACTGTAGTACATAAGGAAGCAAGGTAATTCAGTAATGTACAAACATAACCCTATTATCTAGGTTCACTCACGTGATTCATACTCCTTGATAAGTACCTATGTAAATACATTGAGGTTTATTATGTACTAGGTTCTGCCCGCAACTTCGTCCGCGTGACATTATTGTTTTAATATAAAATATATTATATACTGTATACTGATACTGTAGCTTCCCATTAGTTCCTCTGGAACAGTAGTTCCAAAGATTATCCACTTTTTTAGGATTTCGTAATAAAAAAGGAACCCTACGCAGGGGATGTTGGGGGATGCAAGTGGGGATGTTTTTTGGGGGGGGGGGGGGGGGGTGTCATTGGAATGGTCGTTCAAAAATGTTTGAGTTTGTGAAAACCATTTTTGGATTCAGGGATCCGTCCGGATTTTTTTCAACTAAAAAGTAAAGTTTGTTCTTGCGATAAATTCATCCTTACTACGGAACCCTTTATTATGCGTGGTTCGACACTCACTTGGCCGGTTTTTTTTTTTAGATTGTGTATTAACTCAAAAAAATTACCTCTTTATAATATTAAATGGTTTTGAAGGAAAACATCGTGAGAAAACGGGCATGTCTTAGAACCGAAAATTCGAAGATATGTGACATCTACCAATATACTTATATGTAACTAGCTGCGCCCAGCGATTTCAGCCGCATAAGTCTCGATCCCGTGGGAATATCCTTTTTATCCCGTGGGATAAAAAGTATACTTTGTCCTAATATAAGTCATGGTCTACCTGTGTACCAAATTTTATCCAAAACTGTTCAGCCGTTTTAGCGTGAAAGCGTAAAAAACAAACTCACGCTTTCGCATTTATAATATTACCCCCTTACTAATAAACGTTGCATATCGCCAGTTACACACCGATTTCTCTCTTTCAGTCGTCAGTAATTTGACATTTGAAAGAAGAAGACAAAGCGTTGTGTAACTATACAGACGCTATACAACGTTTATTAGTAAGGGGGTTAGTTAGGAATTTAGGATTAAATCAAGAAAGTAGTTCGGTAGTTTCTGCCTACCCTCATGGGAAGAAGGCATGAATTTATTTAATATGTAAATGAAGAAATATGAACCAAGTTCATGTTTCTAAAACATAATTAAATAAATCGCGTCTGGATAAATGAAAAAAATATGAAAAGTAGCAATCATTATCTGTCGCTTGTAATTGAGCTCATGGTTAGGATGACTAACAAAATTCCTACCCAGCCATAGATTAATACAGAGGGGCCGTTCAAGTATTACGTAAGCAGATTTACTACAATTATTTACTGCCCCTTCCCTAATCAAATCCCCCCCCCCCCTTGCTTACGTAAACATTAGTGTAAGCATTGTTCTTTTAATGTATATTTCTAGAAATAAGAAGGAAAGGCTTAGGATAGAGGACTTTAACGCACATAATATTCATTTAAACAAACTTTATTGACACGGTATTCAACATAGAGTAAGGTACAAATATTCATAGACAATGTGTGGGATGCCATATGTGTAAAAAAGTAAATAACTACTGCTGACGTAATCACTATCTAGACCCCCCCACCCCCCATGTCATCAAAAATAAACAAAGCAAAGACCCCCCCGCCCCCCTATAGTGCTTACCTAATACTTGAACGATTGATTGATGATTTACTCCGCAAAATCATTAAAATAAAAAGCGACTCTAGCCACGACAAAATAAAGTGCAATTTAGGTCGCACAGCGCTATTACCTGCAGTTATATTCACCTACTGGCTTCCGCTATCGCGCCAGTTGCTTCGCCCGCGTGATATCTTAACAAAATTAAATTATAGCCTAATGGTACTCAGTGAAAATTTAACATTCATCTAGTAAAAGTGAAGTGTAGTCTTCTCAATAATTGCATTCGATTCGTTTTCAATCTCCGTAAATATGATCATGTCTCTGCGCATCGGTCGCTTCTAAAGTGGTTGCCCATACGCCAGCGCAGAGAGCAAAGGGCATTGACTACCTTGTTTTCATTTCTTGACTCTTCCTCTTCTCCTAGTTATCTAGCCCCCCACTTTCAGTACATTTGCGCAAACCACAATAGAACTCTACGTTCATCACACAATCGTCTTCTACTATGTCCCACTCACCGCACTGACTTCATTCACTCTTCCTTCTTCGTTCAATCTATCTCTCTGTGGAATGCGCTCCCCCAAGAAATCAGGATGGCAACCAACCGATTATCCTTTAAAGTTAAAGTTCGCGAGCACATTCGTAAGAAGCTGGCAGTATCATCACAACGGTAATATTTTTCCCATTGTTTGTCTTATTTGTTTTAAGTATATTCGTGTATTTATGTATTATTATATTTATGTATATTTTAGGTATATTATATATATAGTTTTGATAGGTATATGTATATCCTTAGATTTAATTAAATATTTATTCCACAATTTTCGATATTGCACCTACCACTGTGTCTCTGCATCACCCAAAGGTTGACTGGTAGAAAATGCCTATGGCATTAAGTCCGCCTCTGTACATTTGTGTGCTTAAAGTGTTAAATAAATAAATAAATAAATAAAAGAAATAAAATACAATAGACGATGTATATTTAGTAACTTAATCCGCTTAACTGTTTTTAAAGGGTCTTAGAGAACCCTGTAAGAAATCGACACGTGTTTCGCCTCTCAACGAAGCATCCTCAGGATGACGATTGATTTGTTGCGAACTCGGACACGACGAAACGAAGAAAAGAAAAGTAAAGAAAGTTTATTAATTACAAACAAACATAAAACAAATCTAATCTTTTCTCTTTATAATATTAGTTTAGACTAGAAGTTGCCTCTGTTTCTGTCGCGAAACTCTTATATCTTCTGAATACGTTACACTCACTGATTGGCTCAACAATTCGAGCCCGCCGCGCACTTGTAGCTTCATACCTAAAATGCGGAGTGAACTATCTGTGTTCATCTGTGACCCAGCTCAGTCCAGTACATAATCAAATACCTAAAATATCAGCGGCTATGTGGTTTAACAGGTTTAGTCATAATATTAGGTCATTTATTTGCAGAGAGAACATGTTATGCTGATTTTATACAATACTGGGTCAAATTAAAGTAGCTAGGAAAACTCCGCAGATGTGATGGGAATCGATATTTAAACACGATAAAATAAAAATGATCTGAATTTTTTTTTTGGGTCAACAACGACTCTTGTGGTTTAAGATATTTATTTCTCTAAAAGAATACAGTTCACTTATCATGAAAAATACAAGTTAATCTTAAATACACGAACTTAAGAAGAACGGTAGGTACTCGTAAATAAAATCTTTTAAGTAGTAGATTTTGGTGATGTTACTTGAAGTATGAGTTGAGAATCTCTCTCAATATAAAACTGAGGCCAGAGTCAGAAGTTCTCATCTTTCCAGTTCGAAATAAAGAAGAGAGGGATGGAGATATACAGGATGTATAATGCTATCTCTTTTGCACTGGTACTCATGGTGTCCGACTCTTTTTCTATACAGCTCCTGGATTTCCAAAATAAACTCAAATGATAGCCTAATCAAAGAATTTATTGCAATATAATAAATATTATATATTTGTTGTTTATAATTATAACATGATGATTTTTTTATTTATGATTTTATATATGATTTTAAATTCACATTGTAAAAATGAATATTTCAAGACATATTTTATGTTTTTAATTTCAATACAACAGGTTTTACTAGGAAAGTATGAATATGTGAGATAAATAAACATGATTATTTCTAGGAATGCTGTTTTGCTAGATATCCAATTTCACCGCGGCGTTGTTACATTTCCATATTACCTATTGATATTGAAATATAAACTTTGTGACAGTGGTATAAAGTGCAAAATTGTACGAAAACCAACGCAGGCAGCAAACCCCTCGGGCGTTGTTATCACACAATCTCTTTTCCTCTTTATGACACTGATAATAACGTCTATTATGCAATGTCATTGGAACGTCCTCTCCTTCTGCGTTTCTCCATAAACATGAGACCTTGCTAAAAAACCCCGCACAGCCGCCATCAAAACATTCTAAATTCAAATATTTTTCTTTTTACAGGCGTCTACCAATTCGGCGAATACGGCCAGTATTCTCTTAACGTCACTGATGTGACCAAAGATAATTGCACTCCGCGCATGACGGCGGAACCGGATGCGGCATACCTACCGATATTGACGGCGGTGGTCATTTTGTTGTCTATGGCAACACTGTGGTATGTCGTCAAGGGTATCGGCAAGAGAGTGGTTGCAGGACGGGTGTATGCTAGGTATTTTGCGAGGTTAGTATTTGAAGATTCGGCTTTTTTTTTCTTGGGTGGGAAATCATCAAATGACTTCTCTCGCTCTGGGCGGAGCGGAAGGGCGTGTCAGACTCTTACTGAATAAAACCCACCCGTGTTCCTTCCCTTGCCTGTGCCAGGGGCCACGGTTTCCCCTTAGGACTTCCCGCAACCCCGGAAGATTCGGCTTTAGAATCGCTTTGTATGTAAAATACTGGTATTCAGCTGCATCCGTTTAGACCGGAAGCCGACCTCAGTCTTTTTAACCTTATAAGAAACAGTTTACAGGATCGATTCGCAGTAAAAAAAGATTTTGTGAAAACTGCCCATTTTCTTGGTGACTGTAATTTATTTTCAAAATCTGTGAATACAGATCAACATGTCTCAAAAAGTTAAAGACAGTCTCCTTGTACCGTTTTCTTATAACAAGAACGGTCCCTGTCCTTGCTACCGCATTTCGAAAATCCACCCTGTACTGTATAAAAAAACTATGGTTCATCACAATCTATGCCCCACGGCTGGGCAAAGGCCCCTCTCTCTTTTCCACACCCGTCTGTCCTCAACTATATGTCTGGCCATTAATGATTTGCACCTTCAAAGTTTAAATAAATACGTTTCTTCTATTGAGACCACTTCTTTTTATGAACTTTTTTTTATTTTTTGTTGTAGTGGCAAGAGAAATACACAATCTGTGAAAATTTCAACTGTCTACTTATTACGGTTCATGAGAAACAGCTCGCTGTCAGACAGACGGACGGACAGCGGAGGCTTAATATCTATGTACCTACAGTACGACACAACTTAGATGTAGCATCGGCAAAATTCGTAAAACCGATCACCATCCGAACTGAGTGCGCCTTCAAAATCACCAATCTTTATTACTGCTTCAGGTGAAAATGATCTTTCGAAAACGCAATAACTTGTACAGTCTCATACCCAAATACATTCGTAAAATTTAAATGAATGAATGAAAATGTTCAAATCTATGCTACATCTAAGTTGTGTCGTACCCTACCTAAGTTTAGATAACCTAATATCTTGTTATTATTGGTATCAGCGTCATTCGCTGGCTAGGACGATCTTGACCCCTACAGTAAAGTTCGTCCTAGCCAGCCGCGATGTCGAATGTGTTTCATTAACTTGATATCATTTCAGAGAAGACAACGAGCTTGGTTCCGAGACTCGAGTCCTGACGACTGAGGCCAGCGTCCCACGATCTCCAACCAGGTCCAGACTTCGCTCCCTTGACATCTTCAGAGGATTCGCTATTGCTCTGATGGTAAGTTACCAAAAAAACGACTATGAGCGGCTTGGCGAGGGGCAGCGCCGACAAATGAACGGCGGGACGTTCGCGCCTTAAGCGTTGACGCCTCTGCCTCCCCGTGCTTATACCTAAAGTGCTAAAACGAACGCCACACCAGAGCCCTTTGGCATAATTGGCACTTTTTCACGACAGTTTAACTAAGAAAAAGCTATGAAAGAAACTTGAAAAGTTATCCAATTTTCGCTTGTCACCTGTCGAAGACGAAGGATGTCGGCGCATGCAAATATGAACTTTAATAGTTGAATGGATAACTCAATTTCCGTTATTGTTGAATTTTTGTGTTAATAGTCAGAGGTACTAGATAGATTTTATTTTGTGCCAGCACTTTTTAAGCTAATTTCAGAAAGTGATTCTACGAATTCTAGTACTTAGTTAACTTAGCGCACTAATTTGTCGTGAAGACCCGTAAGTTCATTTATAGAGACAGGGCCGGATTTAGGGGAGGGCAACCGGGGCGAAAGCCCCGGGGCCTCCACAAACGGGGGGCCCCCACAATAGACTTCGGAAAAAAAAATCTTTCAAATTCCAACTAGTTTACACTAGTAAGCATCTTTTCCTTTGATATTTGTTTTGTTTTGCTCTTTCACCTTTACCTACAGCCTACAGTACTTTATACATACATGATTATTTGATTATATTAATCTTAAATAACAGAAATCATTGATCTATATTTGTTCACTCCAATCAGGCAATCAGATCAGTGAAATACCAAAATCTCAAATGGCCCTGATAAGCACTTCCAATTCACTACCCATCTTGAGGGAGTACCCCAATCGCTTAATGGCTGAGTGGGGTGGTACTTGCCCGCAACCTCGGAGATTGGGTATTCGATTCCGTGTCTCGACAATTTTTTTTTTTTCTTATATATGTATGTACATATAAATTAATTGCAGTATATCAAGTATATAAACAATCGGTGTTCTTCAATTCTTAAATAAATCAATTATTATTGACTAATTGGTTATTTTTTTCATATTTCTTTATGCAGCAATGATGCAGTTTGATAGGCAAATAATTATTATTGTGACACAATTAAATGCCATCAATTATTCACGAACTTTACTGTACGCAAGAAATTGAAAAAAATCATAGTCGGTCAATACCTAATAATTTATTTGTATAATTATTGAAGAATATTGATTCCGATTGTCATACAAAACCCACCTCATTGTGACAAGCAGTCAAAAGCTAATATTAATAATCGACTCGTGAATCATGATCGAGAAAAGAATGTGTCCATTGAAGTTTCCGTGCGTAATTTTGTCTTCGTGTAGTTGTCTATTCTTATATTGATATATTTTTCCAAAAGCATAATTTTCTTCAACCAGCGAGCGAGTGTGAGTTTTTTTTGCCCTCTGCCTGTCCATGTGAATCCACAGTAGAATAAAAATTGCCATGTCGGATGGGGAATTTATAGTATATTCTGCGGATTTTACAAGCCTATTCAGCCCATTTTTCGTATTGCGTGTCGATACGAGATACGACGGCAACGACGGTACCTGTTTTCCCCGTTTTTTGTCTGTACTAGACATGTGTAAGTAATGCTCCTAATATCACAAACGTAATATCACTCGACCGCGTGATGCCATATTACACATCACGCGGAAGAAATAAGCATCACACATCACACTAAACATCACTCGCGACTCAGGCGTCCCAGGCGCGTCGCGTAATGGTTGTCTCGCTCTCACTAGGTTATATGCCTTTCCTGTTCTTTTCCCTACACATTGATGAAGTTAGAGCAGTAAAGGTATACTTTAGTCAAGCAAGGAGAAATACAAAGTATCCGCCTTCATCCCAGTGGTTGACCAGCTATCTGTTTCTCATACTGAAAGATTGCATGCCTATGAAGCTGTTCGTTCGAGATTTGGATTCCTGAATCACATCGAGAAGATGGATTCTGAAAATTTGCACGCTGCAGCAGAGGCATTGGTGAAAGTGTATCCGGATGATTTAGAGCCTAGTCTTGGTAATGAGTTGGTTCAATTTGTGTCTTTGATTGACTCATACAAAAAGGAAAAGGACTATGGAACAGATCAATCGCCGGAACTTTTTTACTACCAAATTCTCGAAAATCAAAATTTCAGAGCTACATTCCCAAACCTCGAAATTACATTGAGAATGTATTTGGTTTTGATGGTAACAAATTGCACTGGAGAGCGCTCATTTTCGAAACTGAAAATTATAAAAAATAGGCTTCGAACCACGATGGGACAAAACCGTCTATCGAAGCTTTCTCTCCTGAGCATTGAAAGCAATTTACTCCGAGAAGTGGATTTCAACGAAATCATCAACGATTTTTCGGCGAAAAAAGCTCGAAAGGTTCCATTCGTTAACCCTAAAATTTAATTTCAGATAATTCTTGTTTCCGTTTATATTTATATGTATTTGTTCAATACTAAGGGAATCTACTTGGTTCCACAATAAATTATTTATTGAAAATCTCGACTGAAAAAAATTTTTTTACTTTATTTGGAAAATAATTTGGGGCGAGGGGGCCTCCGCTCCTTTGTTGCCCCGAGGCCTCTGGACCTCTAAATCCGGCCCTGTATAGAGAAACACGTTCCTTCTGATCTGTCTATTTTCATAACGATCGGTTCTGTTTTAGGTGTGAAAAGTAACAGACGAACAGACGGAGTTACTTTCTTATTTATAATATAAGATTTATATGTATTTTTAATAGTATATACTAGTTGACTCGACAGACGTCCTGTCCAAATTTCATAAATTCATACAAATTCCCATAGAAAAATTGACGTATATTTTTTATCGAATTTGAAAAAACCAAGTTTTTTTTAATTTTACTTTCCATAAAAACCAAATTCGGACTATTACGAACATTTAGGCTGCCTGTCCACTGGATCGGAGAGGAGCGGAGATGTGCCATTATTAACCAATCAAATCTAAACTCAGGGGCGGAGTCAAAATTTTATTGGTTAATATTGACACATTTCCGCTCCTCTTTTCTCCTCTCCGCTCCAGTGGACAGGCAGCCTTTAGAATAAAAAATTGCCAAATCGTGCGAGGCAGTTTCAAGTGATGCGCTTACCAACGTACAGCAATTCATTTTTATTTATTGGTAAGAATTGTAATTATTTAAAAGCGAGCTTTTAAGGCGAAAGCGTCAGGGTTTCTCGCGAAATTTTCTGGATTATATGAACTTGGAGAGTTGTATTGCTGATTCAAATGCTGTGAAGCCATATTTGTTACGGTTGCAAATGATATTTTAATCAAGAAACAACCTGACACTGACCTGCAAATTGCAAAAAACCTAAGAGAAAATAAAATTAGAATTTCGCGGGTAACCCTGGCGGATCCCTCCTTAAATAAAATAATGTAGTCATTTGAAATCAAAATAACCAATAGGGATAATTATTATAGTTATTGGTTATTTTGACTTCAAATTACTACATTCAATACTACAATCAAAGATAACAAGGAAAATAGGTAAACCGTTAAATAATAAAATTATTTTATTATTTAACGGTATACCTATTTTCCTTAAAATGCTTTGTTTCATGTTATCTTTGTCCTCTAGTTCTGTTTAGATATGATTAGAAAAATATTAGTAGCGATAACGGTAAGTTATCATCAGTGATAGGAATAGGTAGTGCCTATTTGCCTAAACTTCGAAGAACAGAGACGAGACTTCCTTAGGACTACATTTTTTCCGGGACATCTGTCCCGAAATTCGGGACAACACTTTTAAATACATTAAAAAAATATGTTATTTGGAATAAGTAATTCGTCTATATTTACCTAAAGTTTGCGACTAGACATAACATTTATAATTTATAACTCCATAATAATAACTTAACCTCTATGGGCTCTAAACGAAAAATAAAACACATAGAATATTGTTGTAACAAATATATGTATTTATTAAATATGACGTAATTGGAAAGCATGAAACAAAATGTACAGACGGAAAAAACTTAAGTTACTTTCTGTTTATCTATCTATGTCATATTTATTTTACTGACGTTGAGTGATGCAATTTTAGCTCAAATCAAAGTACAAATTAACCTTTGAACCTTTTGACAATCAGTTTTAATAGTGAACTACTAACTGTTCGGTTTTGATACAGATCTTGACGCATAAAAAATTGCTAAGAATTTGAAAATCTTTATTTGTATTACAAATACAAAAAAAATTAAGAACGATTTTAATTTAAAGTCATATTAGGAAGATACAATGAACCAAAAGCCCTCGCTTTCAAAAACAATATTCACAGAAACAATACAGGAAGATGCGCACTTAACAGACCGAAGTACAGGAGTGAAGTGAGGGTAACCTGAGCGCGCCGGCATGTGGGGCGGTAGGGGAAGGTATGTAGACCCTCCCCGCGTCGCACAGGTATGCGACTGTGGCGGTTTCTTTTTGTAATTTCTAAGAATATATAACGAAATGCGCTGCCGTAAAAGTCGTATTGTACTTTCGGTGCAATAAAGATTAAATGATGTTTTTAAAGTTTAAGTGTGTTACTAAACAATGTGATAAGGCCATTATTTTAATATCATGCACATTTTTAAATATACTTTAGAAATACATTTCATTAAGATAAAATACAAAAATACCGTTTGTTTTTTAAATGATAAATTCGTCCTACTATAGAAATTGCTGAAATTATAAAAATTACCGTTTTATTATTGTAAAGACAAAGTGTCATTTTTTTTTCAATTATACGTTTGAACTTTAGAAATCTCATTAAACGTAGCCGAGAGTGAGCTAGAAAGAAAATATTTACTTCGAAACGTGTACGACTCCTTATACAAACATTGTGATTCATAGTATTAAGATCAACAAGTCATTTACAAAATAATCTCCAAAAAAAAATTTTTGAAAATTTTATGGTTGTAACGACTGTGAATGTTATTTATTATGTTATGTCTAGTCGCAAACTTTAGGTAAATATAGACGAATTACTTATTCCGAATAACATTTTTTTTAATGTATTTAAAAGTGTTGTCCCGAATTTCGGGATAGATATCCCGGAAAAAAATTTTGTCCTAAGGAAGTCTCCGTTTCCTGTCTCTGTTCTTCGAAGTTTAGGCAAATAGGCACTACCTATTCCTATCACTGGTTATCATTATCATCGATCATTGACATTGTTTTCTAAGAGTTTTGTCAACATCTTCAAATAAACAATGTGTGTCTGGTTTTTGTAAAACCATGTCCGATCCGAAAAGTGCACTTATACATAACATACATAATCAGCCTATTACTGTTCCCACTGCTGGGACACAGGCCTCCTTCTCTATGAGAGGGAGTGGGCCATAATCCACCACGCGGGCCCAGTGCGGGTTGGTAGATGTCGCATGTCTTCGAATTTTTGGTTCTAAGACATGCCGGTTTCCTCACGATGTTTTCCTTTACCGTTTTGAGAGCAGTGGTGATGAAATTATTTACACAAAGTAAAGCGCCTGCTGGGGTTCGAACCCACGACCTACAACTCGTAAGTCTGGGCCGATACCACTGCTACCTGAGCAGGGAGGGAGTAGTGGTGGCCCAGTGGTATCGGCCCCGACGAGGGAGCACTTATGTACTGCAATAATATTACAAAAAACATATTATTATTGAAAATAAAAAGTTATTGCTTTTTAAAATTCACATTTTGAATACCATAATTATTCCAATTCCATTAAAAATTGTTAATTTTCAACAGGGGTATAAGTTATGATTGGTAGAGCCACTAAACGACGACTGCCCGCGCCTTATACAACCCGGTAAAATTCCCCATTCAATAAAAAGCAGCGATATTTTTTTTCTTTTTCCTGAAGATAGCTAATTGATTCAGGCGTGATATTGCGGAAATCCATTATAAAATACAATGGACGACGTATATTTAGTTAAGCGGATTAAGTTACTGCATATACACTGAAAAAAATGCAGACTAACTAAGATACATTTTCTCTTAGTTGGGATTAAAATGCTTGGAATAATGAATAATCTGTTCACTTTATACAAGATACCATAGTTGCCAGAACAAATTCATTTTATTTATATCAACAAGTATGCACATGCACAGTTTATTCAACAGTCTTTGTTACATCAAACATAGCACGTTTGAATTTACCTCAAAACTTTTTTACATCAAAAAATAATTTAAGTTCATGGTAACAAGCAACTTGTTAGCATTAAATCATATAAATCATAGTTTTTAACAACGAACATGATTGATTAAATAACCTGCTTAGTTAAATAAAACAAGATCAGTGGTCACATCTAATAACTCTTTGTAATGACAACAAAACGCAACGCTCCCTGCGCTTTTCCAACCCCCGTCCCCCACTTGCTCATAGAGTAAACTAAGTTCGCGTTCGCGGTCTTCGCGCGCCGGTCGACTTGTCAAAACACAGCGCTATCAGCGCTATTGTAATACTGGTGTCAAAACTCAAAATGCGTACGATAATAATTATGTAGGACTAGGATAAACACGCTGTGGTCCTTATGGTTATCTGTGCAGGCGTGCAGGTTGACCGGCGTGTCTTATGTTCCAAGAACTGCACAGGTGTATACGAGAAGCCACACGCCTAGGGTCGGTGCCAATATTAGTGAATTAACTATTTAGATACCTATTTAAATACTGGCGAGTGCTTTATACACAATGGAACACATGGAAGAAGTGGTCGAATTATTAAAGACATGGAAGCAGCCCGATCTCATCCCAAAATTTGCAGGTAAGATAAAACATACAGTAGGTAACCATAATACCTAGGTAGGTATACTATGAATGCTATTTGTCAGTAGGTACAGGAAATTTGCAGCCTGCACCATTGATTTTGAACACTTAGTAGCACTCACAAACTTACTGATTTTTTTACAGCTACAGCGGTTAGGAGTTCTGTCAACTAAAGGAAAGAGAAACAGAGAGGAAAGCCCTGCACCCTCACCTTCACCATCTCCTAAATAGCAACAAAGCAACACACTGGATGAAAATGTTGAAGTTGATTTACAGTGGCTTCGAAATTCATCAGAAACTTGGAGGCTGACGGAAATAAAATGGAAAAACACATTCAAATATCAAATAATGCGTCTTTACAACAATAATAATGACTAGACTTTGGAATCTTATACGAACGAATACCCAGTGCTAATAGAAATAAACCGCAAGTTTACTCTGGTAAGGCTTGCCCCAATATTATATTTTATATACATGTAATTTGAGCTATATTTTGTCAATTTAATGTTAATAATTATATTGTTCTGTTTTCTGTTTTTTAGTTGAACATTGACTTTGAGGCGGCCTATGGAGACCAAACACATAATTTGTTTGTTTATTGCAAAAATTTAAATATTGGAATTATTAAGAAATAGAAAATCAAAAATTTGCATTTGGCCAGGATCTAATCTCTCTAGCTGATTGTAAGTATATTTTTCTTCATTCATTTAGCGGCTAAATTTTAGCCTATACACATCCCATAGCTGGGCATACAGGGCATAGGCCTTCTCGCAGAGGGCTTGAGCTGCTTGTCCCTCATGCTAACCAGTTGCGGATTGGAGGCTTCCCTTTGAAGCCTTTGTACCTATTTTAATGTGACTCTTTCAAAACTTGAACTATCTGAAAAACGAATGGTCTATATAATTATTCTTTTATTTCAGCACCTAAAGAAGAAGATAAAAATCTTGCAGCATTTTTGGCAATTAAACAGAAGAAAAGTCCGAGCCTAGCTGCGGCTGTAAATCATCTAAGGCAGAAACGCGGTATGCGTTCATCAAACATTTAAGATCTGATGTGATCTGACGCTGAAATCGGTCAGTCTATTGAACTTCGGCTAAAAACATTACAGAATAAAGAGGCAACATCACAGCCTTACATAATTAATGGTGAGTCATTAAAAGATTAAAAGATATCTGATAAAAAAAGCTCGTAACTCTAATTTAATTTTTTTAATATTTTATTATTGTTATATTGTTAGGTTTCGATATTGCAGACTATATTAAGACTGGTTAATAATAATTAGGTATCTGGTTAAGCTAATTCTATTTATAATAACTTCATAAAGTTTTATTGTACAGACGCCAGCACATCAACCTACTCTAATCTGTCAAATTTTCCCAATCAACATTGAACCTTATTCTTTAGCGATAAAGATGAAAATCTATTTAAGAAATTTGACAGATTATAGTAACTTGATGTGCTGACGTCTGTACATGTACACACGGCTACACATCAAGCTATACATTTCCAGTTTAAGCTGACCTCGCATTGCAGGGATATCGTTTACAATGCGAGATCACCATAAACTGGAAATGTATAGCTTGATGTGTAGCCCAGCTGCGTACATAATTTGTTATTTATCATGGTGACTTGTTTAGTATGCTGTGTTCAACTTTTAATAAGTTTTTTTGTATAATTCAAATAGTCTGGATTCTAATGGGACAATTATTATTGCAAACATTAGAATTTCGATGTGTTTATTTTTGCTTATTTGAAGAACTAGAAGCAAAGGAAAATGTAAAATTTCATAACTTTTTGTCGTAACGTGCAATATAAATATTCTGAGCAATGGAAAAGTATGTTATTCTTTATGATGTAAATTATATTGAATGTAAGTATTTTGTGTAATGTGTTCTGCATACTTAAATAAATTAAAAATCAAATATTGTTGTTTGATTGCTATACCATTTAATACCTATTTTCATGTTTCATATTTTTTATACAAGGTCTAGAGGGTTAACTTGATGTGGATCGTTACGCTATGTTATTAAAAATATCTGCGTAGGGGATGCTGAAATTAATTGACGGTTTATAGCAAATATTAAGGTTTCCTCAAAAAGTTTTCATGATAAGCATACAAGAAAACATTTTGATTTAAGCTTAATATTTGCCATAAATCTATATTTAATTTTAGCGCTCCTGCGCGGATTTTTTTAATTTAGTGTAACAATTTACCACAAAGATGTTAGTCATTATAAAAAAGTAGGTTCTCAACCATAATTATTACAATAAAGTTACTTTGTTGATTTGTGCAAAAGATACTGACTTGGATTGACAAATAGAAGTAGTTCATATGACAACGGTTCATGTTTACGTTGAATACGAGGTTAGTTGCATTAATCAGGATAGCACAGTTATTTGGTGCAAGATCTTAGTTGAAACAACATATGAATTTCATTGATCTAATAACGTTTCACAGACGTATCGTGCAAGATCTTAGTTGAATCTACAAGTTTAGTGTGTTAATGTGACAATGTTTCATTGTTAAACTGGCCAACATTTGAGCTAAATTAAACAACTACCCGTAATTAAACCAATGCATTACTTAGTAGACGGAACTATGATAATTTAACAAAGTTGTCATAGCTTCAGAAGTCAAGATCTTGTTAGGCTCGTATGGAGTCAAGATGTGTGATCACATTAAACAAGATGTTTATTAAAATAAACAATTTTTTTTTTCAGTGTACGTCGTCTATTTTATTTTTGAAGTGAATACTTCTTTAGGAGCGTTGAGCACTTTTTGGGAGAACAAAAATCATGGAACTCGTGATAAAATCGTGTTGACAGCGCACTCTGTTTTTTTCTCAGAGTAATAACTAAAGCATAGAGGGAGGGTGAAATTTCTCAGTCTAGTCATACTCTTTATACATATGACACATTCCGTGTGAAAAAAAAGGACAGGTATATAGTTATAAGGACCACCACTGTCCACTTTTTTGGTCTCGGTAGTGATGTGCAGAGAGGTGCAGAGGTATCGATATTAATTTATTTTTGACAGATAATTTATATAATGTATTGGATGTACATGTCGTATATTCCATGGATGATGTAACGTTGTAACGTGCCGTTTTGTAAGGTATATAGTGGAATGCATTAAATATTTGTTAGAGCTTTAATTCTAGGCTTCTTTTAAGCATTGGCAATTTGGTTTTATTAAACAAACGTTACTTTAATTAATAAAAGCAAATTGCCAATGCTCCTACTCAACGCAATGCGTGACCTTGGGTCGCAATAGAACCCATTTGGGTTAGCGATTATCTGTTCCCTCTCCCCCGTCACCGTCCTGGCAAGCCCGGCCGTCAATCTGTGCGCGCCGGCTCGACACACCGTCACATGCTGGCTAGGGAGGTTTACGCTCCCGTCGTCGCTCATTCTCAGCTCCACTACACTTGCCCGTGACTAGTGAGACCTCCCCTACAGCCGCGGTTGTCTCAGTTTGCAACGGTTTCCTTATTTTATAATTGACTACGTATATAGTCATGAATCCTACTCCTTAACTCAGTGTTAAATCCCCATATTGGGGTTCAAAGTTCCAGCTTACCAATATCTCCAAATTTGCGGCTAACCACCCAGGTTACTCACATCGAGAACCATCACTGGCATCCGTACTTTATGTTACGGCAAACTAACTTCCGGTGTATCCGATTGCCGACGAGCTCCGCGCCGTGTACATAACCCGCGTGGCCGCGTCGAGCTGTCTACGGGTCTGGGTCGACCAACCGCCCCGACCGCCATCGCCATCCTCCTTTGTCCACACATTTCTCCGAAACTCGTAATCGGATCGAGATCATTTTTTTTATTGGATTATGTATTCTCAACTTATGGAACAGTACGAGGTTTATCAAAAGATTTCATGGGTATTAGTTTTTTGCGCGAAACCCTAAGTTTGTTTCTAAAACAAATGTAGCCTATTTTACTCCTTATGTCATAAGCTATCTTCCAGTGGAAGTCCCGTCAAAATCGGTACAGTCGTTTCTGAGATTAGCCGGAACAAACAGACAGACAGACCCCGAGGGACGAAAAATTGAATTTCGTAGTATGGATCATCTATACTTTCACTTTTTTTTTGTCTATCTGTCTGTCTGTCTGTTTGTCCGGAACAAACAGACAGACAGATAGACAAAAAAAAAGTGTTTTTGTTGTAATGGATCGTAACTATATACTTTCTTAAGCATTTAGTAAAAAGCTGTTATTTTGACATTATAAACAGAAACTTCAATTTTATTTATTTGTATGTATGTATAAATGTATTTTTGTTGTATGGATCATATACTTTCATATGCATTTAGTAAAAAGCTGTTATTTAGACACTACAATTTTATTTATTTGTATTATACAGATTGTGGATAAAAAATAAAATAAATTGAAAATCGCACAACACTCCCTGCTATATAATTTATAATATCTCTGGCGTATTCTGAAAGAGCACACGGATCATAAATGTACTCATGTTCATTTGTTTCCAACAGCGATTCTTCATTCTTCATGAATGACATCGAAATTGGCATTTAATTTTCATCTATTTCCATAGCATCTGAAGAACCCTGAAAAAGTATATACTTTTGATTTTTTCTCCGATAGTGCAATACAAATAATATATTTTAGAACCTACTGTCTGATTTTCAGCTACAGTTTGAAGTTGACACAGTGTTAAATGGACAGCTTGTAAAGATACCGAACTTGACTTTCAGCATGATTTGTTGTAGGAGAATTGTGATCAATTCGTATAATTTGCAATGGCTCGAAAAGAAAACGATATCTTCTCCAATTTATTAGCATGTAATTATCGTATCGATAAAAAGTATCTACATTACCTACATTACTAGCTTAACATAACCTCACAATTTAACGAATTTATTTTTTGAAAATAAATTCGCGATCACAACATAATTTGTAATAAAGATAGTTTGAAGGTATCATTATCAATCTAATATGTATGTTATCAGTGATCACATCCAAATATTTTGGGTGATTTTATACGAAAAATGTAAAAAAACACTTACCGATGAAAGCTTACAAATTCATTGTTTTTTTTCCGTGACGAATGTGATTTACACGTTATCACAAAACAAGCCATGTTAACAGACTATTGATAAGTCCTTTGCACCTTTCGTTTTTACAAAAATATTCAAAAATCTATTGGTTTTTAATAAAAAATGACCAGCACCTCAACCAGCACACGTACTGACATTCACGACGTAATATACGGCTAGATCAAATACTTGTACGGTTAACCGTTTACTAGGCAACTATTGTGCTTTTTAAATTGGTCGTGTAAAAAGAGATCAACTGTGACCGTTTTGACAATTTCGGTGCGTCCATTTCTCTAATCTATAGACTCCCTCTATGCTTTAGTTATTACTCTGAGGTTTTTTTTCGTTCTTGTACTGACAGCAAGCCACATAAATTCCTGACATTTTCGTTAGATGGCGTTACGTTGTTAGAGGCAAAGATGAATAAATATTGTAGCTGTGGTAACAAACTATATAATTATTTACTTAGTTTTCACTTCTATCGACAGTCCCCAAAGACTGCCCGATTTTTTTTTAGATTAATCACTTTCTGTCCAAAACAAAATTTGTGATGAGTAATAAATTAATTAATTTTAATTTATTCTACTTAGCCCCAAAGTTATTTTACTTGTTTACAAATTGTAGCCATTATTTTCTTCTCCAGATCTTCGTAAACGCAGGCGGCGGTGGGTACGGCATGTTCTCGCACAGCGTGTGGAACGGGCTGTCGGTGGCCGACGTGGTGTTCCCGTGGTTCGCCTTCGCCATGGGAGAGTCGCTCGTACTGTCGCTGAACGCCAGGCTTCGGACTTCTCTGCCCAGGATTCGGGCGCTGCAACAGGTTAGTATTTAGTGGCATGAGGAACAGGGTGTAAAGTTCACTCATCTACCATAGAAAAGGGAGGATCCTCCGACCAAACGGGTGTTATGTCTGGCGGGTAGGGGCCCTTGTTGATTTTGGATAGTCACTATCACTATCACTACATATTATAAAACAAAGTCGCTTCCCGCTGTCTGTCCCTATGTATGCTTAGATCTTTAAAACTACGCAACGGATTTTGATGCGGTTTTTTTAATAGATAGAGTGGTTCAAGAAGAAGGTTTTTAAGTAAATACATGCATTATATTGTAAGCTATAATTTATAACGCGGGCGAAGCCGCTGGCGGAAGCTAGTCTTATATATTAGTTGCGCGATGCAGGATCTGTGTGACGTCATGTCTTTGATGCGTAGTTCGTATGTGGTGGTATAACCGCCACAAGTACTTACTTATTTAATATTAACCTGTTCTGTAACTGAACAGACAGCTGTGCTGCTGGAGAGTTCGTTGCGCCACTTCTTCTTCCCAGCTAAAGCACTAGGAAGTGGTGAAGGGCGGGAGTTTTTGGGGGACTGTCTTATGTAATTTTGACGTTCGGAAAGTGCTGATTCTCAGCCTAGTTTGAATAAATGACTTTTGAATTTTAAAGGAGAACATTCACACATTTTTGGGCTAAATGTGAAAGTGCCGCACTAAAACATACTGAAAACAATATTTTACAAACTCATATAACAGCGCAGGGAATGGCCCTATAGACTTGGTCTCATAGTAAAAAATGAAGAGAATAACATGTCCTAACGGAATATCACTTTTTTTTTGTTTGGCCCAAAATGAATGATCCCCTTTTAATTGTTTATGAAAGAGAAGAAGATAATAATTAAAGATGGATGCGCAAAGGTAGTCCGCGAAATTAAAGTTTTCTTGACGTTTTTTTGCAAATTGCAGGTCAGGGTCATCTTGATCAAAATATGATTCGCGACCATAACAAATGTGTATTTACAGAATTATAATTAATCATTAGAATCATTGAGAGCAGTGGTGGCCCCGACTTACGAGTTGTAGGTCGTGGGTTCGAACCCGAGCAGGCGCTTTACTTTGTGTAAATAATTTCATCACCACTGCTCTCAAAACGGTGAAGGAAAACATCGTGAGGAAACCGGCAGGTTCTTGAAACAAAAATTCGAAGACATTGTGACATCTACCAACCCGCACTGGGCACATGAAAATGTCATTCAATGGAATCTTAAAGAAGGTTGACTTTTCAAGACACTCGTAAAATGCGTCTGAATTACGAGTTCATAGGCCAATTTAAATGGTAACACTATTGATATCCCTCCAGGTTGCAACCCGATCTCTCATGCTTTCACTCATCGGCATAATCCTGGGTCCTCCAAACACGACTTGGATAGACGTGCGCCTCCCCGGAGTCCTACAACGACTTGCAGCGATGTACTTCATCGTGGGCGCTTTAGAGTGCGTCTTTATGAGGACGAGCCAGGATATTACACCAGGTAAGACCTTGAGACCATTCAGCCGAAAGGCCGAAAAAACACATTAATTTGGCACAGTACCGTAAACAAGAAATACATTTGAATAAATTAAAAACTTGGTCTCGCCTTCGAACCCAGGGCACGCAGGTTGCGGGAAGTCCTAAGGAGAGACCGTGGCCCCTGGCAATGAACAGGCAAGGGAAGGAACACGGGTGGGTTTTAGTCAGTAATAGTCTGACACGCCCTTCCGCTCCAAACCTATCTATCTGACCTCAGTTACTCCTTGGTAAGACTGGTGTCAGACTTTCGGGCTTCTGACGACTGCCAAAGATCCATCAACGGTTTAACGTGCTTTCCGATTCACGGAGGAGTCTCGGTATGTAAAGATGGTCACCCATCCACTGACGAACCCCGGCAAGCGTAGCTTAACCTGTTGGATCGAGCCGTGCGGCTGTTATTACTTAGCCACGAGCTCCTCCAAACCGGCAAGTCCAAGAACCTCGGAGAAAAATTCGGAGACGTGACATCCACCAACCCGTACTCGTACTGGGCCCACGTGGTTAAAAACACTCCCTCTCATAGATAGGTGACTTGAGTCCCAGCAGTGGGAACATAATAGACTGATTATGACCACTTACCCTTCAAAATAATAATAATATCTCTCTTTCATACCTATTATTTAATATTTTTTGTCTCCTTCTCTCCCAGGTCGTTCTCTATTCCGTGACATCAGCGCCGGTTGGCAACAATGGCTCGCCACACTCGTCCTTGTTTCTATACAGGTAAGGTTTAAATTAAGCTTCGCAATTTGAATTCCTACTACTCGAGATGCTTAATTTGATAAAATCCCAGTACGCTAGCAATTTCGCGACAAAAGCATCTTAAATTTTACGCTTTGTTATGCGAATAAAAGCGCTATTAAAGTTAATCTGGTAGTGCTGAGAAAATTATAAAATGGATATTTTAGAGGTATGAGGAACAGGGTGTAAAGTTCACTCATCCTCATTTGAAAAGGGAGGATCCTCCGACCAGACGGGTGTTATGTCTGGCGGGCAACTGCCCGTAAGTTGATTTCGGATAGTCTTATGTATGTTTTCCGCTCGGTAAACTCTAACTGCGCGATGCAGGAATTGTGTGACGTCATGTCTTTACTGCGTAGTTCGTATGTCGCGGTGTAACCGCTACAGATATGATAGATAAAAATAAAGAAAAGGGAAAACTATTTAGGACTCACAGGAAATTACTAATAAACAAAAAAAGTCGAAGAGAATGAGCAAAATTTACTACATAAATGGGGACAGAATTTTTTACCTACACAGCCAGTTGCAGAAACGAACTTTAACTTTTAAAGCTGTCATTAAATACAAATCTTCCATTAACTTGTTGCAGAAAGCAACATTAGACTCGATTTTAATGGTTCTTTGATGAAATTAATTAAATCATTAGCATTAATGATCCATTACGTAATGGGAGGCATTAGGCATCATTCTTCCAGAAGTTAAAGTTAGTAATTACATAAACAAGTTAAAAACTAATGTTAGTACAGATGCCAGCACATCAACCTACTCCAATCTGTCAAATTTTCCCAATCAACATTGAACCTTATACTTTCGCAATAAAGTTGAAAATCTATCAAAGAAATTTGACAGATTGTAGTCATTTGTGACGTGCTGGCGTCTAAACATACATTTGGTTAAACAGAACATATCCGAAAATGTTGCAATATCATAACTATTGAACTCGTAATTGCAGGTGTGCATAACCCTGCTGGTTCCCGCGCCGGGCTGTCCTCGCGGCTACATGGGCCCCGGAGGGTTACACCTGTCGGCTGTCAGCAATGTTTCGCTACAGAACTGTACTGCGGGCATCGCTGGCTACATAGACAGGTACTGTTATAAATATATCATTTATAACTGGTGGGCCCCGGAGGGTTACATCTGTCATTCTTGATGAAAAAACACAATAACACGGCCCAATCTGTGAACCCTTTGTTATTTTAATACCTATATTTCTATTTCAGACTGGTCCTAGGCGAGGCCCACTTGTACCAACGCGGTACCTTCCACAAGATGTACCAAACAACTGTCCCACACGACCCCGAGGGCATCCTGGGTATTCTGTCAGGAGTGCTGGTTGTGCAGGCCGGCGCGCACGCTACGAGGATCATGCTGGCTTATAATCATGCTAGGTAACATATTATATTATGAGTTATGATATGACATACATGACCCTAATCGGCTGCCATGGTGTTTTAAGACTACTGATATTTAATACTTTAAATGAATTATTAAATAGCCAGCCAGTCCTTAACAACACGAAAACATGAAGCCTCAACTATGTCATGCTGGCATTTCAAAAATGGAAAAAAGAAAAGTTACCAATTTGTTTTTTATTTAAAATTTCTTTGTAAAATGTTAAAAGAATTTATAAAAAAAACAGCACAACTACATTTTTCTCAAAAGGTATTTTAGGAGTATGAGGAACAGGGTGTAAAGTTCACTCATCCACCAAAGAAAAGGGAGGATCCTCCAACCAGACGGGTATTGTGTCTGGCGGGCAACTGCCTATATGTTGATTTCGGATAGTCTTATCTATGTTATTCGCTCAGTAAACTCTAACTGCGAGATGTAGGAATTGTGTGACGTCATGTCTTTTTGTTTCGTAGTTTTTGTATGTGGCGGTCTAACCGCTACATCACTCCCCTCCGGAGACCGGAGGTCGATAGTGGGCTGAGTCTTGGATCTTGCGATGCTTCACAGTGCCAGCTGTGGTTCCAGTGAGTCGGAACCGGGTGCCGCTCAGTTCACAGTGGGTCGGAACTGTCTGCAGTGATTGCGGCGATGGAGATTGTGGTTCCAGTGAGTCGGAACCGGGTGCCGCACAGTTCACGGTGGGTCGGAACTGTTTGCGGTGATTGCGGCGATTGTGGTGATTGCGGTGATTGAGGTGATTGAGGTGATTGCGGTGATTCCCCAGTGAGTCGGGGTGATGTGGCTATGGGTGATGACCAGGAATGCGCGTTCGCTGCATGCTGGTGGTCAGGATACCCGTTGAAGCCGTGGGTGCTGGCTGGCTGTGTGACTCGCCTCACGAAAGCTTGCGGGAGTGATGATGATGACGTCACGCTGAAGTAGTTGCACGAAGGCTGCGTTGACGTTCATTCTCGGGGTCACCAATTTAGGGGTATGAGGAACAGGGTGTAAAGTTCACTCATCCACCATAGAAAAGGGAGGATCCTCCAACCAGACGGGTATTATGTCTGGCGGGCAACTGCCCATATGTTGATTTCGGATAGTCTTATCTATGTTATTCGCTCAGTAAACTCTAACTGCGAGATGTAGGAATTGTGTGACGTCATGTCTTTTTGTTTCGTAGTTTTTGTATGTGGCGGTCTAACCGCTACAGTATGTAGATAGATGTACAGACGCCAGCACATCAACCTACTCCAATCTGTCAAATTTTCCCAATCAACATTGAACCTTATTCTTTAGCAATAAAATTTAAAATCTATTAAAGCAATTATACAGATTGTAGTAACTTGATGTGCTGGCGTCTGTACAAACAAAAATGATTTTTGTTTGATTGTTGAGGTTCGTTCGCTGCCCTTTGTACAGATTGATCGTATTTGTTTTTGATAATTATATCAAAAGAAGAGTTTATTTTGAAGGAGAGGTTAATGTTAATTTCTTTCGTCTATAGCCGGCTAAACTACCATAACCCCTAGGCTTAGGCGCAGGACATACACAAGTGGCGAGTGTCGCGGGCGTGGCGACGTTGTGGAACGGGCGTTCCGCCGTTCCATATTTCATACAAAATGTATAGGAACGACGTGGCGCGGAACATACACAAAAGGCGTGGCGCGGGCGAGGCGACGGTGCGGCGTGGGCGTTGTGTGTATGTTCCGCGCCACGTCGTTCCTATACATTTTCTATAGGAACGACGTAACGTCCGCGCCACAGCATTGCAACGTCCGCGCAACACCATCGCCACGCCCGCGCCTCTCGCCAGTTGTGTATGTCCCGCGCCTTAGGAAATGAAAATGGCTGAAAGGTAGGTTAGGTTAGAATAGAACTGTGACCACACAAGCCAGTGTCCGCTTAGGCACAAGAGAATGTAATGTTCTGGGAATGTTGTGTTTTAACACCACAACAATCAAACAAAATAATAGATGACAATGCAATGCTTACGGCACTTTAGTCGGGCCGAGCCAGCGCCACTATTATGCCGCTATCGGCACTCTACATACTCCCTTTTTTTAATCACTTGGTCTGCATGTCACCTGATGGTAAGTGATGTTTAGACCGAAGTTGGAAGCGAACTTCACCCGAAATCCTCAACAACAGAGGAACTGGCTATCTTAGCTCTAACTGCCGAAACACAACAATGCTGTTAACATTGTTGTTATGGCGACAGACTTAGATAAGATGGTGGTAGCTAGCCAGGCGGACTTAGAACGAGCCCTACCACCACCCAAACCGAGCAAAAAATATTCTCGCTCTGGGGATCGAACCCAAGACCTCTGGGTCTGAGACAGGTGGTCTCGCCACTAGACCACAGAGGAAAATATAATGTTATTGTTCCAGGGCCCGCATAATGCGTTGGGTGTTCTGGTCAATTATCTTTGGTGTCGCCGGTGGGGCCTTATCCATGTTCACAAAGAACGGAGGTCCGATACCCATAAACAAGAATCTATGGTCGGTGTCCTACTGCCTGGTGACGGCATCGATGGCGCTGTTCATACAAGCTGCTCTGTACTTCATTGTGGATCTCAAGACTAAGTGGGGAGGCAGGCCGCTGTATTATGCTGGTAAGTGATACTGTTTTAATTTATGAGGGCTTTTCGTCCCTATTTAGGGGCACAGCGTCTCTATTTTGAGGAATAAGGGGCGTAATATCCCTAAACTGACTGACTGGCGGCCCTACTTCGGGATGTGGCATCCCTAATAAAGTTTTTAGGGTCCCTAATTTGGGGTTTTAGGTTCCTAACGGCGGTACTGGGTCTGTATTATGCTGGTAAGTGATACTGTATTAATTTATGAGGGTGTTTGTTCCCTAATTAGGGGCACAGCGTCTCTAATTTGGGGAATAAGGGGCGTGATATCCCCAAACTTGGGTGGCGACCCTACTTCGAGTTGACGGATCCCTAATAAAGCTTTGTGGGTCCCTAATTTGGGGTTTTAGGTTCCTAACGGGGTACTGGGTCTGTATTATGCTGGTAAGTGATACTGTATTAATTTATGAGGGTGTTTGTTCCCTAATTAGGGGCTCAGCGTCTCTAATTTGGGGCATAAGGACCCCAATACGGGGCGTGATATCCCAAAACTTGACTGGCGACCCTACTTCGGGATGTAGACATACATGCATACATACTCTCGAAAAACATTACCCTCCTTCTGGGGCAGTCGGGTAAAAACCAGGCGTAAGCTGTTTTATTTGTAAGAAAGAAAATAGAAATACAAATAAGAAAATGAAAAACTTGTATAATTTATTTCTTTTCCAGGTCAAAACGCCCTATTCCTGTACATTGGAAGCGAACTTCTCAAACGTAACTTCCCCTTCCACTGGGCGCTCCCCTCTCCCACTCACGCTCAACTACTGGCCACACACGCCACCGCCATGCTTATTTGGCTCGCCGTCGGCGTGGCGCTGCATAGGAAACGCGTCTTTATCACGTTGTAATAAAGTCTGTTACGGTGTAGCAAGCACGCTGTAGTAAGGCGCGTTTTAGGTTGGCAGGACAGGACTGAAGAAACAATTGATTTATGATTACAAACATCTTTTATGGCAAGATTTATGGGAAATGTATCCTTACTGCAATGTTATAAGGTCCTTTTTAGTATGGTAGGATAGGACTGAAAAAATTGGATTAATCGTTTTGAAAGGGGTGATGTGAAAATGTAAATGAATAGAAATATTTCTCGTCTTGAATATAGAATGCCAAATTAAAGTCCCTAAAATTGACTTAAAAGATTAATATATTTTCTAAAGACCAAAACCCTGTACATCGGACTAAGACATAGCCGTTTTATTTGCCTTCATCGTCAAACTTGCTAACAAAAATTTATTAATGTTACAAGGTACGTCCCTTCCCGAGCATTCGTATGCGAGCATTCGCTCACTAAAATACAATCGCGAGCACTAGAGACTGTATCGCTCAAAGTGCCCCTGCGCAGTCACTGTCAATGCCTAATATTAAATTATATAGAACTTTATAAAAAAACAAATAACATAAATTTTAAATACTAGATGACATAACAACACGCCTTATCCCCGAAAGGTTAGTCAGAGGTGTGCCAATAGTACACCCACATTTCGTCAGTTATGTTTAAGTCCCATGTAACAGGGGGCGAGCCTATTGCCATCAACCGCACACAAATCCAGACTCCGGGCTGCTATTAAGTAATTCCGATAGAAAAACCCAATAACACTTTGCCCTACCTGGGAATCGAACTCAGAACCTCATGCTCAGTGCTTGCGACCACTTGACCATGAAGGCAATATTAAGACTTTATAATCCAAGCTACTTGCTCTCTGCTCCCGAAATTACTAATTAGAAAGTACAGTACCTGTGAGCATACCAGTCGTTGCGTTTCGACGGTCACCAATTGAACGTTTGATGTATTGCTAACGAACGCTCGCGAACGAATGCTCGCGGTGTGGAAGTACCTTTAGAAATAAAGTCCCTGTATAATATGGGTTCTCTTCTTGGCAAGCAGAGCCTTGCTGATGAAACAAATAAAATATGGATGTTGACTCGGGAACAAAAAAAAAACTATTTAGTCCGTCAGTCAGATAATAAAAAAATATTAGACACGTATTATTTGCTTTATCATATTAATAAAACATGGTTAAGAGTGTTTATTCTGAAAGTTGGCAACGTCGCAAATAGATGTCAAATATTTCGCTGTTTTGATTAATTTGATAATATTTCTGTATGGAAATAAAAAATGTGGCTAACCAATTGACTAGAATATTGATTATGAAATGCAATAATTAATATCGTAACACCGAATAGTTAGTTTTAGATGTAAAAAAAGTATTTGGAAACTTTCCAAATGCCTTTTTTTCACCTAAAACGGGTACAACATCAAATTCAATGTTATAATTGCAATTCATTATTAATATTCTAGTCAATTGGTTAGCCACATTTCTTATTTCCATACAGTATTATTTCCAAATTAATCGAAACAGGTAAATATTTGACAGCTATTTACGACGTTGCCAACTTTTAGGATGCACCCTCTTAAGATAAAACGCATTAAGGTGAAACAATTTGATATTTTTTCCATACAAATTTCTGGGCGGTTTTACTCCACTGTTTGATATCGTACATTCAAAGTTTAACATGATATCGTTAGGGCTCATTAGTAATTTTGTCTGTACGGAAGCAGAATAGTAAAATAAAATGCCATTAAAAAGTTATAAGCCAACAAAGATTCGTTTTTCTTGCTAATTTTAACGCAACTTTGGGCGTAAATAAGTAATACAAAAAGTGTGAAATCTCGAAAACAAAATCCGTACCGACACAGCAAAATTATCGAAGATTTCAATTAATTTTATTTCTAATTGATTCATGCAGTGGTTTTTTCATAAAACTCCATTTTCCAAAGGACTTTTCGTAATTTTTTACGCGCTCTTTTTACTAAAATTGTTCGGTACGGTGTTTCTATGCGTGCGAACTATACGTTGTCCATGTAGACCAGCTTCTAACTGCTCATCACTGATACTATTTCTGTCGGACACTATGCCAGGTGAGACAGCGTGGTTTTTGGCCATGCCCACCAGTGAGTTCGAGCCCGCGACTAGTTCCACCTTAAAGTGGGGAGTGGGGCTCGCTACGTCACAAGTCAGTATAAAATCTACCGGGGAGTGACGTCATGCCACATTTTAACTCGATGTATTGACGTAGAAAAAATACGTGTTCAATATTTTTTTAATAATCGACAACGGTAAGGTATTGAATGAGGGGAATAAATATATAAAATTCTAATAATTGAAAGACAAATAAATTATTATTAATAAAAAGTTTTGCTCAAAAATTGACATGACGATCATTTTTTGAAGCGATAGCCGTTGGTCTAAATCTAGCCTTAAAATGTAGGTCATTCCTATATCATTTAATTTAGTTGAAGGGCAGAAATGAATTATGTTAAAGTTTTATTAGCAATAAAAATGATAATTTTTTTCTTTTATTTTTCTAATTTCTATTAAATTTTTTCCTTTGTTTGTGCATTATTAACAATAACTTGTCATGTATAGAAATGTATAATTAATTAAAATATTAGATTAGTAATGTAATCGACTTTTTAAATATGGAAGCCAGTTTTTGTTTTACACGCGATTGAGATTGGATTGTCATATTCAAAAATGAATTATCATTTATATTTTATTTCTCCAATTATTTAAGGCAACTCTAATAAAAATTGATATGGCAGTCTCGTCAGAATCTCGCAATTTATTAATTTAAAAAATAAATCTTATTATTATAATTATTATATCTTGTAGTCATTTGTTAGAACTACGTATAAAAATGACGTTACAATCAATATTTACTTAAATAATCCATGATATTAGAGGATAATATTATAATATAGTTGATGCATTTCACGAGAGCGTCTCACTCATTGCAATTTAAAACTTATGTCAATGACATTAGAGTCTTATTACGCGCACTCGTGATTCTTGCAACAACTATGTAAAATATTTATCAAGAAAATGTTTAAATAAATATGAGAACTCATCACTTTTGTATTTAGATCTTAGTTCAACAATATAATTATTATACTAACTTAATATTATTAGCAAAACTTGACGAAAAATATAAAGAAGATTGTAAAAGGCGGTAGAAAGTCGTCATTAATTGTGTCTTAATAATTATATGGGTCGAACAAAATATAGTACGTTTATTTTTTGTCAAGTTTCAAAGATTATAACTTCACGTGATTATAATAAAAAGTTAAGTTTAAATTATTATTGTTTTATTTGACTTGCAACCCTCACGTCCTTTTTTTTTTACTATGGTAACACTTGAAATCACAATTTTTTTGCTACCTCGTCAGAAAAATGTTTACGTCGATATCATACAAATCTGCCATCACAATTTATCTGTATAAGGCGCTGATGAAATAAATAACAACCACATGTAAGACTTTGTATTAGGCCGTTTACACACACGCAGGGTTTCCGTTTATTTTCAACGACTAATAGAGTTAGTGCACTTAAATAAAAGTTTACATTTGTTTCGATTTAAAATAATTTAAAAAAACGGAAGTTCTCATATTACTGACTGTACCGTAGGATTAGCTACAGGTCGATGCGTCCATGGTCCATGCGTCATGTTCGTGAACGGGCGCCGTCAGTGGGGACTGGTCATCTCTCTTAGCTGCCACGGCTTATTTTAATTTTAGAATTGTTTTCGTTTTTTATTTTTATTACGGACGCTTTTAACGTGCACGTCTTTCTACATTGTTCTCACATGTATAATTTGAACATGAATGATGTAACCAATATTTTGTAACAATATTCTGATTTAAGAGTGTCCGTGGAGTCTCTTGTCCGTTCTTCTCCTTATGAACCTACTACGCTTTGGAATGCGCAACTAGCTTCATCTTTCTGGCTGACTGACCCCTTGACAATTCAAAAGTACCTGTAATTGGTTTATTTGAAATAAATGCTTTGAGTTTTGAGTTTGAGCCGCAACGCTAAAACCGGATTTTCTCCGCGTTGCAAAATGTTTGCAAACGCCAACGATGACCGGCAAAAACAAAATATATGTTCATATCTAAAAACACCACAAAAATCAACGCTACAAACTGTAGAGATAATCGTTGTGAGATTTAGAATCGCGTGGGTTCCAACGGTGTACGTTACCCCAGCAAGAAAGTGTCTCCTAGAGTTATATGAGTAGAACGTATAATTTGTGCCTTATTTGCTGTAAATGTGCCCCCAAATAAAAAATGTGTGCCCCCTGTCGTTTTGGAAAAAAACGGATAAAACGATTCTTGCTGGGGTAACGTTTTTCTAGCAGGAAAATTTTAAACGAATGATCGGAGAGAGAAAAATTATGCATGGTCATAGAGCTTATTTGTGTGCCAAAATGTGCCCCCAAAAATAAAATCTGTGCCCCTTCAGGTTTTCGAGATATTGCATTTCCTGCTGGAGTAACGTTTTGATGAATCGTATATCTCTAAAACCTTTGCATGTGCCCCTGTAGAATAAACATACACGAGTAGCTCTTAATGTGTGCCCCTTAGTGCCCCAATTAGATTTAAGAAAATATTTATAGTTTTCAAGTTATCGCGGTTTTATGAAAACCCAAAAAAACATCGCAGCGCTTAAATGAGACAAGGTATAAGTTCGCTGAAAACTGTATTCGGTCCTTCTTGACGCTACTAATAACCATACAAAGTTTCAAAACTGCACATGCATGCGTTTTTGAATAATCTTGCTAAAAGTCAAAACGATGGTGTCATAACTTTGACGGCAAAATACAAGGAACCGGCTCAATCCGAGATGTGTAGGTGTAAACCAAAATCTTGTGCCTTTAGTCAAAAATATATGGTGAAAATATTCAGCTTGGAATGTTTCGCATTCAGTTAATATTAACAAAAAACCAAAATATGTAAGCAACGGCTGGCTATCCGACCAAATATGAATGACTACTAAAAAGCGACGGATTCATACATATCGATGACCTTCTTTACTTTACTCACTAACCGGTTCACACGTGTTGTGCCTGAGTACAATGAAGTAGAAAAGTAATAAGTAATAAAATAAAGTTGTTATTGGATTATATCCTACTAGCTGTTTCTATGACCTTACACATGATTAAGTACATTGTAAATAGTAGCCTAAGTGCTATATTCCAAGGTAAGCTATCTTCTCCATTCTAAATTTCATTAAAATACATCCAGTAATTTATTTATGAACGAAAGAAATACATCCAGATTTTTGCCATTTGCCAGGTCTTTGACCAAAAATTTGATTGGTCCCGATGTTTAAAAAAAAAAATTAGTTCATGAAATGTGTGATGAATGTGAAAATGATGAAAATAAAACCACTTAAAATAGGTAGCTCTTTTTTGTATATAAATAAAAAGCCCGTATTTGTCTTTATATAATTATATATATATTTATTGATAAGCCGTAGGTTACATAAATTAACAGTAAGTCGCGGCTGTAAGACGTAAGTAGTTACAGAATTATAATCTTCAAAATCACCAATACAACCGTCCAAGTTCAAAAAGGCGTAGGAACAAAAACAAAAAATAATTCTGACGTGGTGTCGCAAGGAGTCGCTTTATCTAGCTTGGAGAAAGTGAGACAGCTAGCACGCGTATGGTGTTAGTGTGACAGAGACAGTTACGTGTAACGTCGCTCTATTATGAATAATAGGTACGAAGTGTTTGTTGACTAGGAAGTGCGTTTGGATTATTACTTGATATTGGGAAACAGTTGCAGTTATGTCATGACGCCAAGGACACTGTTACGTTGAGTCGCGCAGTTGCACTGATACTGTTTGTTTACTTTTTTTTTAAGTTGGTTGAAAGTGGCGTATTAAGCATTTTATAACAATTATGTGGTTGGAGGGGTGGTGAATTTTATGGCACGATCTGCGGTGGTAAGTATTTAAAGGCATTGTTTTGACTTATTTAAAAATACTTGTACACTTATCAAGTACTTGAATTTTTTTCATTACTTTACCTTTTTATTTATTTTTAACAAAAAATGTTCTAAATCATGTTTGTTTTGTTTTCATCTGAAAGGATATACATACTTTCCGATTGGTCCAATAGAAATTTCATCAAAATCGATTCAGCAATTTGTTTTCTTTTTTGTTTAATACGTATTTAATTCTCTTCTTGTGCTAGGTTGATGACATATACTCCCTTAATAACTTCTAGTTACACAGACACGAATTCATATGTCTCCAAAACTAAGATGACCACAATCCATCAACACTCAACATGTCACAGTCACAGGGCTGTATCTTTTTAGCCGAAATAGCTAAATACTTGATTTGATTTTTCCAGAATGTTCTATGGCAGCTATAACAAAAATAATATAAACCAAGCAGGGAGGGGTGGCATTTTGCCTATTGGCAATGGCAAGTTGCATAAACTTCCCATTGTTTATATAAATGATGTAAGTAATAATTTTGTTGATCTATAGAATGTATGTATCTAAAAAAGTTCTGGCGGACCGATCAGGCTGAATATATCTATTTATTCAGGGCTAAGTTTTATCACAACTGTATTTTCAACTTAATTGCTAGAATGCTTCTGGAAAAAATTGACCACAAAATTTTATATCCACGGATATACACAAACTTATATCCTATAAAAATAGTGTAAATAGATTCAGGAAACTTTGAAACGTAAAGATATTATCAAAATTTCAATTTCGAGTTTTGGGCCACTTACAATAACTTCCCTTGGTTTGGGCCAAGTACAAAACCTATCTCATCATTTTAAACGCTGAAGGCTGAACTTACATAAATCAAGTTTCTCGTTTATTGCCCGTGGTCTCCCGGTCTCTTAGGCCCTGGAACAAATATTTTTTTGCCCGTAGTTCCTTCAAGAAATATATACTGCCGAATTAAATTGTCTGAAGATAAAAAAATCTAATAGAAATATTTTCATTATTTTTCAGTGTAATACCCACCTTCAAGAAAGTTCATATGGTATATGCCTCTTCTTCACCACGGTCCTGCACCAACATCACCCAATATGATACAGGCTGTCATTCACAATGTCGTCTCACCAACGGGCGGGTAGTCTGCCCCAAGTAAGTTATGGTAGAGAAATGTAAGCCGCTTCACAAGTCTCTCAAGAGTTATTTTTAAGTTACTTTTTTTTTCTTCTTTTTTTAACACACCCATTCTTTTAGTCACATACGTACAATTTTGTCAATTTTACTATACAATAATGTCAACTCGAAAAGGAAATTTTTCTAAAGAATATTTAAAGAGAGTGATTAGTAAATATAAAGACGAATTCCAAGCAGCAATTCCTCCTAAAAGCAATAATGTTTATATTTGCATACAGCAGGAATTGCGTGAAAAATTTAATCACAATATGGCCATTAAAGCCATACAAATATGTATTAGTAGAAATAAAACATATCTTTTTGATTTCGATGATTGTTTAAACCTATTTGAAGAAAAAGAAGATACTGACCCCTACATTATAACATTTCAAATGAGCCTTGCAGAATATTCGAACATCGTACCCCAAAATTCAATTTACCGTCTCCTACCAAAAAAGTGGACTAACGAAATTCAAGACCAAATATTTTTTAAAAGTGATATAGAGTGTACATTTGCTTTCAGTAACAGTTATGTACCTGCTGATCTTAACTTTAATGAAATCAAATGTACTGGCAGGTGTACCCAATGTGACGCGCTACTGTCTTTGAATATCTCCCCCCCATCTAAAAATTGCGTAAAGGTTACTTGTAAATTAAATAATTACAACAAAAGTGATCCTCATGACCCACTAATTAAAAACAGACTTACTTCTGATAGAGTAAACCGAATCAAAGAAAAGTTGAAATACGAAAAAGCTTTAAAAGTTCAACACACGATGGCAAACGAGGTAATGACTATAGATACTCAAAAAAAGCCAACAACTTTCCCTAAATTACCCAATTTAAGAAAATTGCGTCATGAAGCCAGAAGTGCGCTACAGTTTGACAAAAATACAATACTATCTTTGTACGCTATGGCGCACTGCATTCCTTACGATAATTTTATCCCTAAAATCAGTCTTGTTCCCTTCTTCACATATTTTTGGACGAATGAACAAAACCAATATTACAATGAAACTTTAAAAAATAGACCGAAAATACTTTCTGTTGATGCTACTGGCTCCTTATTTCAGCCAATCGAGCCACCACCTTCTAATGATTTATTAAAATATCGCACTCCTAAACATTTATTTTTATATGCAGTGGTTGCCTACACTCTGGATACCAGTGTACCAATGTGCTACATGGCCTCCGAATCCCATACAATGGAGACGATAACCACATGGTTAAATACGTGGCAAATCGGAAAAGTTTTGCCAGATGAAATAATTAGTGACGACAGTTCTGCCTTGTTAGGAGCAATAACTAAAGTATTTTTAAAAATCGAATTCAATGATTATTTAAAACAGTGTTTTGATGTGCTTGAAGGAAATACCGCAGCAATACCTCTCTGTTATGTTCGTATGGACAAATCCCATTTTATTAAAAATATTTATAAACAATCATGTTTTGATAAAACATCCGAAAAAGTAAAGTTCTTTTACATTCGCTGCTTGAAACATATTCAGCAGGTCCGTTGCTATGAAGAACTTAAAACAATTTTAAGAGACATAATCACGTTATCGCTCCATGAGTTCAGGAGTGCGGACTTGAATGATTTACAGCCCAAATGCAATAAAGCTTTTGAAAACTTAAAGGTCCAAATTGTAAATCACACGAATCACGAAAATTTAGATGATATTCATACTGAAAATGACATACAACCAAAAATCGAACTACCTCACAAGGAAAATGACAAAGATGTTTCATTACCTTTAATAAACTTTTATGATGACTTAATACAAACCGAAAAATTGTATCTGCAGTTAGTTGAACCATCAGATAACAAAAATGAATATTTCTTACCGGAATTGAACAGTACATTAAAACGACTTCTGAAAAAAATTCCACTGTGGGGTTGCGTTATGAATAAACATTTCAAAAATGCCAAACACTATGCGTCAAGCTCAAATGTTGAAAACCATTTCAAAGATTTAAAAACTATATACTTTGATACAAAAAACCAACGCGTGAGATTAGACGAGTTTTTAGTACAGCACCATGGTTTTATAAATGGAGCTGTAAAACTTAGTTCCAGTGACGTTTTGCACAGAATAGATCCAAGCAAACGAGCTCAACAAAGTGTGCGAACACAAAGGCCAGAAAATAAAATGCCAAAACCTAACCCCTTGAAGTGCGAAAATAACGATTTTGAGGCACAGTCAGTTTTTCAAGATAACCCGATAAAAATTGAGAATTGGAGAGGGCTAGCCGTATCCACACCCAGAAGTTTAAAACCCAAACCAATTTATATTTTACAAAACGGCAACGTGGCAAATTCTAAAACCGCTGAGAACAGGACCATAATAACAAACACATGTGCTTTCGATTCTGTTTCACAAACGTTTGCGATAGCTTATAAAGATAGACAAAAATTTAGAGACTCTGTAGATGCACAGATTAATAAAGGAGAATTTCATGATTTCTTATCATTAATTACAGAATTATCGAATGCCAAGAATTGTGGTAAAAAATTATATGACCTGAGAGCGAAATTGCTCCTTCAACTTTTTAAACAATCAAAAACCCAATACGTAGTTGACTGTTCATGTAACACGACCAAAATATTAGATGAAATATGTACAAGTAGCTTATTCGTTTCTGCTATAAGACAAAGAGTTTGCTCTAATAGTATGTGCACAAGTCATGCAGATGAAAACAAATTGTTCAATTGCAAGTATTTGCCGTTGAACTTGGATATAATAAATACTAAAGGTATCAACCACCTACAAGAAGCTTTTTTTTTTTTTTTTTTTTTTTTTTGGGTGGGAAATCATCCAATGACTTCTCCCGCTCTGGGCGGAGCGGAAGGGCGTGTCAGACTTTTACTGACTAAAACCCACCCGTGTTCCTTCCCTTACCTAGACCAGGGCCACGGTTTCCCCTTAGGACTTATCCGCAACCCCGGTGGTAGGCATCGGCCCTGACGGACCCCTTCAGCTTCGCTGACAACTCTTTGAGGCGCGCGTGGAACACTACGCGCCGTCGACCCGGGCTTGGTCCTGATCGGACGGAGAGCTACCCATCACTCTCCGTCCGCAAGCCCGCGCCTACGGTGGCCGGAAATCGGCGATCGATTCCCGACGCCCGGGGCGTCTACTACCGCGGCGGCTAGGGGCTCGAGGGAGCGACCTTAGTCTCTGCCTCTCGCGCCCCGCCTCCTCACCTACAAGAAGCTTGCGAATCATGTTTAAGAACAGAATTTACTCCAGAGTGTCATATTTGTTGCGCTGGAAATATATCATTCAGATACAATGTTAAAGATATTATCATTTATGAACTTCATGACGTGTGCGCCAAGTTGGATGATCTGCCTCGTAACATTGAAGTAAATAATAAGGAGTACACAATTCTATCTGTAATAGAATATGAACTCGCTTCGAAACCCAAAAGTGTTGGACATTACAGGGCTCACTGCTACAGAAAAAATAGTAATTTATTTGAATGTTATGATGACTTATATGGTAAAATCCAACGACGTGGGAAATATAATATTATGCCACATGTAATAGTCTACATAGTAGAATAGACAAAATTGTACAGGGTAAAGATGAATGCTCACATCATACAACCTAGCACTGGCTTGCAAATTGCAAAAAACGTAAGAAAATTTGTATTTCGCGGGTTGGTTGGAGCATCCACCTTAACCAAATAAATTTTGGTACCTACAGTTTTGATAATTGTATTTAGTGTATACCTATATAATAGTCAACCGCACAATGATCTGTGTTGCAACAACGTGTTTCCATTTTGTATTTTGTATTACGTACCTATGAGGGATTTATAATTATTAACCAACGATTATATTAAAGCTGATTATGTAGTGTCACATAATTTTGATTTGATGGCGTTTTAGACATATAAGTGTCATTCCACAGTCAGGTGATAATGTTGTTACGTATATGGGATAAATATGTTTATTTATAGCCAAATACCATCAGATAATTTGTGTACATTCGATGTTTACAGTTATATCTTTATGTGGTTTACTATACTTATAAGTACTTAATACTGATCTGTGATTTTTTGTGATGCGAATTTACTAATTATATGTTAGACTTAGATGAAAAACTGATCTGTGATTTAAATAATAATGACTACAAACGTGCAAATAATTTCTAACATTTATAGATAGGAAATTTGATCTGTGATTTGATGCAATAATTACTTTAAGAATTAAAATTAAGGGAATAAAAATAATAATTTCCACATCAACAAGCTGTTTCATTTATTATAGTCACAAGGTGCATTTAATATATATTTTAATTAGCCCCAAAACTTTTGAACGCGACTGTACGGACAACAGCTTAGGTATAATACGTCCAATAAAGAAGGTCATCGATATGTATGAATCCGTCGCTTTTTAGTAGTCATTCATATTTGGTCGGATAGCCAGCCGTTGCTTACATATTTTGGTTTTTTGTTAATATTTACTGAATGCGAAACATTCCAAGCTGAATATTTTCACCATATATTTTTGACTAAAGGCACAAGATTTTGGTTTACACCTACACATCTCGGATTGAGCCGGTTCCTTGTATTTTGCCGTCAAAGTTATGACACCATCGTTTTGACTTTTAGCAAGATTATTCAAAAACGCATGCATGTGCAGTTTTGAAACTTTGTATGGTTATTAGTAGCGTCAAGAAGGACCGAATACAGTTTTCAGCGAACTTATACCTTGTCTCATTTAAGCGCTGCGATGTTTTTTTGGGTTTTCATAAAACCGCGATAACTTGAAAACTATAAATATTTTCTTAAATCTAATTGGGGCACTAAGGGGCACACATTAAGAGCTACTCGTGTATGTTTATTCTACAGGGGCACATGCAAAGGTTTTAGAGATATACGATTCATCAAAACGTTACTCCAGCAGGAAATGCAATATCTCGAAAACCTGAAGGGGCACAGATTTTATTTTTGGGGGCACATTTTGGCACACAAATAAGCTCTATGACCATGCATAATTTTTCTCTCTCCGATCATTCGTTTAAAATTTTCCTGCTAGAAAAACGTTACCCCAGCAAGAATCGTTTTTTCCGTTTTTTTCCAAAACGACAGGGGGCACACATTTTTTATTTGGGGGCACATTTACAGCAAATAAGGCACAAATTATACGTTCTACTCATATAACTCTAGGAGACACTTTCTTGCTGGGGTAACGTACACAAACAATCGCGCATCGCGTTTCGGGCTCGGTTGTACTCGTATAGATCGCTCCGAAAAAATCATAATCATAATTTTTTTCGACGACCAGTTATTTATATTTGAATTCAGAATCTCAAATCAACAAACTCAATGTATGTATAGCAAAGTTGAAATTCCATTGCAACAAAAATATATTAGGACCGTTTTATTAATTAGGTCACTCAAAAATCGACCTAAAGTAGATAGTTAAGTAAGTGGCAATGGACGTAAATTATCTGAGATTAAGAATTGAATCTGTTTTTTTTCAACCCTTCAGCCTCAAAATTACATCGACATTGTCTACAATATTTTTTTCTATAATTTATATCCCACATTGTAGACACTCAAATGAATTCTTGTCGACGTAAACATCTTTTTGAGGCTGACTGTAATATAGGTCATTCATCAGCCATTATAATTACTCCGATACATAGACAACTTTCTATATTTGCTTTTCGCAAACAGTCGTATTCGCGGTGCATTCGCCAATCTGTACGGACGCTATAAAATTCGGGATTACCTTTTCGTTGATACCGATATCGTTCGTTATCATGTCATATCTAGGTAATATTATTAAGTGAAAACGCACAGCTGGCATAACACAAGTTGCAGTGAACGGTATAACTCGTGTTTTATGTGTTTAAAATCAAGAAAATATAAATCAAAAATTCAAGATGGGAAACTTAATTGCCGGAGGTGTGGGTGAACAATTAAAAAAGAATCAAGAATTAATGGCGAATATGAATAAAATAAAGGTAAGAAATGTTTATGACTTTCCTTAAATGTTTTAAGATAACAACACGCTTGTGTTCCCCGATGGGATAGGCAGAGGTGTGAAGCACACTCGCACTGCGCATGCGCATGTTGTTTTATTTGATTTAAATAAGGTACCTAAGTATAATCTGTGGTATAATAAAAAAAATACCGACTTCAAAAAAGGAGGTTCTGTTTTCAACCCGTATGTATGCATGTCTGCGATATTCTCAAAAACAATCGAACCAATTTTGACATTTTGTTTCAGATGGAGAGGCAAATACAATTTCAATATCAAATTCAAAAGAAACAAATGGCGATGCAGATTGCCGGCAGTAGGGATACCTGCCATTGGATCTCGGCGTTTTATGCTACTATAGCAACGGGACTAATCGCTGGGTAAGTTATAGAGTTGTTAATGCACGAGTGTTTTGTTGGTAAATTCATCCCGTTGGTAAGTGGATTAAATAGGGATGAAACTTTGTATGGAAGTTCGTAATTTTTGAAGTTAGAAAGAAAAGAAAGAAAGAAAGAAAAGAAAGAAAGAAAAAAGAAAGAAAGAAAAGAAAGAAATAAATTGCATATAATTTCTATACATATTTTGCATATATTTCAATAAGTATATATATTTGCATATAATTGTACTTATATAGCTGGTCAGTCTTAAATGACGCGCCCCACTAGCGCATTTTTGGGCAAACGGCGCACGGCTCCGCGGCGTATACCCACGGCTACATATCAAGCTATGCATTTCCAGTTTATGGTGAGCTCGCATTGTAAACGATATCCGTACAATGCGAGGTCAGCTTAATAGATAGCTGGTAATCGGGCCCGTCATTTCCGATACTTAGGTTAAATCTCTCTATAGGAAAAAGTTGTATCATCGTTTCTCATCCCCTAACGCTTCTGAAGAAGAGAAGTTTCCGATGTGAAATCCCTTTAAGCACACGGCTTGTAACGTAGAAATACCAATATAGTTAAAATGTATAGAAATAGATCGTAACAACCAACCCAACAGACCAGTGGAGGGTAGCCCTACCTGGGAGCCAAGTCTACTAATTTACAAACGTCACAATGGTTTCTCGATGGTGAGTCTTTGACAGATTTGCCATACAAAATCTGTCAAAACCTCACCATCGAGAGATCATTGTGACGTTTGTAAATTAGTAGATTTGGCCCCCTGGGAGAACTTACTAATAGTCATGGCCCGTCCAAATCAGCCGAGTAAAGTGTGTGTCATCAATGTTTCATCATTCATGCATGATGAAATTAATAACGATTTCATCATGGATGACGATATAATTTTTTCAAAAAGTTTTAAGAGCAGTGGATCTCTGGAAGAAAATCACTATAAGGAAACCGGCATGCCTTAGAACCATAGACATAGAGAATTGGACTGAGCGTTAGGCTCTCAAAAGTCACCATTGCACTCTCTAGAAAGTCACAAAGTGACTGTGTGGCCAATACCAGTAGCAGTGGCGGATCCAGGATTGCCGTTTGGGGGGGGGCTTGACCCCGATGAGGGTAGGTAGGATTTAGCAAAGTAAACACAAAAAAAAACACATAACGTTATGTTTTGCTTAACGCATAATAAGCCTCCTCGGATAAGATAATTAGAATAATATCAGGTTCAGTTTAAGATTTGTCACGGAAGAACCCAGATGGTTTTGGGGGGGGGGGAGGCTTGAGCCCCCTAGCCCCCCCCCTGGATCCGCTAGTGACCAGTAGTACTACTAAAGAGACAACTATTGGCCGCAAATTCGCTTTGTCTCTCTCGTACGGTTCGATCTGTATTCACTGCACAACTGAATACAGACCCAAACATTTAGATACAAGCACCAGTGACATCCACCAACCCGCACTGGGCCCGCGTGGTGGATAACAACCACTCCCTCTCACAGAGATGATGCCTGATTCCCAGTGGCGAGAACATTATAGGCTGATTATGTACCCAAACTGTATGTCTAACTAATTTAGGTGTTATAAAATTTCCAGGTTCAGAAAAACAAGAAAACCGGGACTTTTGGCGCCTTTGGTACCTCTCGCTTTTCCAACTGCTTACTTCTGGGACCTTGCGTACGGAAACAAAATACATAGGATTAAAGGTAAGTACCCATTTTATATCTTACGCAATATCTTTTCGTCCCACATACCACAGTGTCTCAAGACGAAAGTCTTTGACCAGTGCGTGTTGCCAGTGATGACTTATGGCACTGAAACGTGGTCGCTCACAATGGGCCTTATCAGAAGGCTAAAAGTCACCCAAAGAGCAATGGAGAGGGCTATGCTTGGAGTTTCCCTACGTGATCGAATCAGAAATGAAGAGATCCGCAGGAGAACCAAGGTAACCGACATAGCCCGAAGAATTGCCAAACTTAAGTGGCAATGGGCAGGACACATTGCCCGCAGAACAGATGGCCGATGGGGCCGAAAGGTTCTAGAGTGGCGACCGCGTACCGGAAGACGTAGCGTTGGAAGGCCTCCCACAAGATGGACCGATGACCTTGTAAAGGCCGCAGGAATCCGCTGGATGCGGGAAGCACAGAATCGGTCGAAGTGGCGATGCTTGGGGGAGGCCTATGTCCAGCAGTGGACGTCTTTCGGCTGATATGATGATGACGATGACCCATTTTATTATACTTGTATACCCAATCTTAACTTGTCTCTATCGCTGTTAAATGGTTTAATACATTTTAGTACGACATTTAATGAAACCTCATCACCTTGCGATTCTTTAATGTCTCTTTTAGATTCTGAATTCGAATATTTGTTTATTAGATTATTAAGAAATACTAAAACAACAAGCTTCTGCTTAACCCCTTTGGAAGTACCGGCGTGATGTTGTTACTGGTATTATAAAACGCGGACTGCTCCGTTGGTCTCGTGGGCGCAAGCGCTACTGCTGAGCGTGGGGTCCTGGGTTCGATTCCCGGGTCGGGAAAAGTGTTATTGGAACGTGTTTCCAAGAGGAATTTCTCAGTAACAGCCCGGAGTTTGGAAGTTGGCGGTGTGTGATACCCCCGTGCCTCGGAAAGCACGTTAAGCCGTTGCGTTGGTCCTACACCAGCACCCTAATTACGTAATGCACGATCAATTTTAAATTGAAACCAATTGAAAAAGATTGCCAGTCCATTGCTTCTTCGGTTCGACAAAAAAAATTGAGCAGATTTTTTTTTTCGAACTTATATGTATAACTTATGATCGTGCATTGCGTAATTGGGGGGCTGATCTTTCTCCGGTCGTGTCGGATTGCCGTCCCATTGGACTATGCGAGTGAGGGAAGAGAGAGAGGCTAGTCTCCGTTGAGATTGGTCGCCATGGCCGAAATTCGGTCAGGAGGGCTACTACTTATTATAATGTTCTGAGAACTACGTGGGCTCCGGATGTGTAAGTTATGCGCAACTGATAAGAACGACTGGGATCGAAGCGTATGCCTCTTACACGTTACTTTAAATCTTATTATAAATGTTTACAACTTATTTTAAGTTAACACACGATATTACACGTCAAGTGTGACGCACAACACACACACAAATTTCACTGGATAGGGTAATTTGGACTTGAGGAACGGGTGGACCTGGACCGTCGATACGCATATCGGCCTTTGATGTTTATGAGTTCGGATTGGAGTGCTTATTAAGCGACACAATCACTGGGCACTTTTAGGAACACAGGCACTTTTATTTCCGGCGACGTATTTACCGATTAAGGACACTGGGGATGTCTTATTCCACCGCTGCCACCAAATGTTATAATGGAAAACACCAAAGTCTTTAAAAAAAAAAAAGTTTATTAGGTTTATTTACTTCCTTGGACAATATAATTATTTTGGGGGAAACTCGGTTTACGTCCCAACTCATTGAATGCCAGATCCGAACTGGCTGGTTGCTGGTTGCCCTTGCCGGTGCCGGTGAGCAAAGATGTTCTAGAAGGGCCGGTGCTGACTAGGCATTATAATAGTGTTAGCATTTACTAGTGTAAAATAGTAACACATTTTCGTAAACGATTCCGACTAATCTATTTCATTTTGACAGTTCAACAACATTCATTGGTCCTTTACGTTGTCAAGCAAATTTTTTTTTCGAAGGTAATAAGAAATGGATTAGCAATCTGTTTCAAAACGATTCAGATTCTGGTTGATCGTGTATTACGTAATTAGGGTACAGTACGCAAAATACGTGCTTCGACGTGGAGTTGCAGAGTAGCTAAATTATTATCATCCAGTAGGTACCTGCAGTACGATAACTTCTAAAATTAATGGTATCTTGTGAAGTTTTGTTATTTATTCAATCACCATTCCAAAAAACTAACAATAACAAAAAGCCATAGTTGTACAGGTCGACATAAACCCCAGTAGCACACCTCCGCCGCGAAACCGTAGCAGCGAAATCGCAATAGTTCAATAAAACTGACTCGCGTCATGTTCCGCTCCTCGAATTTCGCGTAGCGAATTATGACGCGAGCCAGTTTAATTGAACTACTGCGGTTTCGCTGCTACGGTTTCGCGGCGGAGGTGTGCTACTGGCGAAAAAAGTCTGACGTGGTGACATTTAAAAATAAATTATTTTACTTAAGTAATGAACACCTATGATGATGACACTACTTTACCGACAAGTGCTAGTAGGTTTAGATCAGTCGCCCACACACAAGCAGCGTTTTCAACAATTTCATTTCCCATTCGAAGTCACCTAAGTGCGAAAGTGGCGCCCTCTTTTTTTCCAGACTCCACCAAGCTGTACATAGTATGTTCCTAATAGACCAATATCTGTTACAGCTGAAGCCGACAACATACTGACAAACGAGGCAGATTCCCTCATACAAGTCCTGGGACCTCCCCCTCCGACGTCAATTGTTCCTGGACCTTTGGCCGTTGAAGAAAAGAAGATTTAGTCGCCAAAGTTATAAAAAACGTTTATAAAATAAATAATGTATTGTGCCTTTACCGCTTAGTAGACGAAAATTGCTGAAAATGTTGTTTTTTTGGCCGAAAATGAACTTTGGTCTGACTGAGCCAAAATTTTAGCTAACGATGATAAAGTTCTGTTTAGCTGTGCACCATTTTTTGTCATGGTATGCGCACCGTAAAGCGTGAATCAGAAAGGTCTGGTCATTGTTCAGAGAATCAAACAAAACAACTTTCTCCGTGGGACCAACATCGTATTCGAGAAACATCGGGCAGTTTTTGGAGACTGAGACCGATAAAGTGAAAACTGAGTAACTTTTTGATACAACGCCATCTAACGAAAATGTCAGGAATTTATGTGGCTTGCTTTCAAAGCTGCATCCATTAAAAAAATTCCAAAAAATAAAACAGAGTGCGCTGTCAACAAAAAAGTGCTCAACGCGCCTTCGGTGACGATGACGCGAGTTCCATGATTTTTGTTCACCCAAAAAGTGCTCAACTAAAGAAGTTTGCACTTCAAAAATAATCAGACATCCCATACAAAACTTCAATACCTACTCGACCCAAGTGTATGGGACGTCTGATAGATTTTTCTGATCGTCCCATGAAGAAAGTTGTTCAGTGTGTACATTTTTGTTCGTAAATATGACCACACATTTCTGATACACGCTGTATAGCGTTACAAGGTTATTGTGGAGCGTGACCAAAATTAGAAGTAAGTTCAGGGGGCCTACTACCAAAAAGCAGTATTATAATCTTACTTCAGTGGGGGAAAGAGATGGAGCTATATGTCCTGTAGAGCTTCATCTCTTTCCCATACTAAACTTATATTAAAATAATAAGTTACTGCTTTTTATGTGGTGGTAGGCCCCCAGGTTCGCACAGACGTGTTTTAATCGCGGCGATTTTTTTTCGGGTATTGGATTTTCGACGCTCTGCTTAGCGCCGAGAGTTGAATATCCAACAGTGTGTTTTCTTGACGCGCTGGGATACGCGCTGAATGCGCTCTGTTGGATTCTCAATGCTCGGCTCAATACCGAGAGTAGAAAATCCAGTGTACGAAAAAAAATCGCCGCCATCTTGTTTTTTCCATAGATACCATTTGGAAAAAAAAGTTCACAAATGTTTACCAACAAAAGCCCCCCTGTAAATGTCATGTCAACGCCTACAAATTACGGCAGTCGATCCAACACAGATATATTATGTAGATACGTAGTTATAGGTAGGTAGGTACTAGCCAGGCGTCTGCGCATGCCTCATCAAAGAATGATCAATCAATACGGAACAACTGTTTGTACAATGTCATCTTATATTACAAATTCTTATTTATTTTGTTGGTACTGGATAACTGTGTTTATAAATAGATAATTTTATCTTTATCTAATCTCTAAGAAAAATGTACTCGTCGTGACAGGTAAATTTTAGACTCACTTGTTATCTTATTTCAAATGGAGTTTAGGTACAGACGCCAGCACATCAAGTTATTACAATCTTTGACCGCAAAAATCGAGCATTTATGACCTATTTCACAATATCCGAATAACTAATACAACCTACCGAATAAATTCGAAATTGGAAGGTAAGTTAACGCGAACTTTTACTGCGGATTTCACAAATGAAATTGAACGCGTTCAGGTTCAACACATCAACGCCTTCAAGAGCTGTCAATGTACAATATTCCATAAGAATTTTGACACTGACAGCTCTTGAACGCGTTTTAGAAATGCTGATCGCGTTAAGTTTCATTGGTGAAATCAGCCCTTAATCGTTGGTGGTGAAACAGAACCTTAGGGTCAGAGGGTCATATCAGGGTACAATTGTTTGAACTGGATGTTACATAATTGAGTAGGTACGTACAGAAACTTGACAAATAAAAAACCTAATCAGCGTTCGCAATTCATTTGCCAAACATGTAAAGAAACACGAGTTTTAGGAAAAAGAACTATAATGCCTACACATAAGGTTCAGTTTACGCTACAACTTCATATTTTTATGACTAGTCAGTCTAAAATCAACTTTATTTACACCAGCTATAAAGTTGATATTTGTCTAAGTGGAAAACTCGTGTTTGTTTACGCGTTTGGCAAATACATTGCGAACGCAAATTACCTACATTGTAAATTTAAGTTGTGTTATCAAGTACTTATCAAAAATTTTAACTTCTCGTGATTTTATTTAGTAAATAATAAGTAATTTTTGTTTTATTTAGACTTGCAACACCTTATTTTGACGCACTGGTAATACAATACAAATGATTCCAATAATGATCATGCTAGTTAAGTACCTAATTTTAGAGCGAATTTCACCAATGAAACTGAACGCGATCAGCACATTTGAACCACGTTTAAGAACTGTCAGTGTCAATATTTTCAAAGCAATTATGAAAATGACAGCGACTTTGACAGCTCTTGAACGCGGATATTTAAGATGGGTTGATCGCGTTCAGTTTCATTGGTGAAATTCCTCTTACCCTATATTGTTAAATAGTATAGGATCCCGCCATAGAACGACCTCCACCGAGCTGGTTAATGGATGAAAAGTATTTTATATTCGTTCAGTGTAACTAACATATTACTGTGTGTTTTCTAAACTATTGTGCAACCGTGTTATTCAATCAATAAACTTTTGGTGTATCAGTGACTACCCGGCTTATCATTTTACCGACTCTCTCGCCTAGCCCCATAGAGGGCCCTACACTAGCCATCTGGCCGCGTGGCGCAAGACGCCACGCCTCAAACGTCGCATGGCGCAAGACGCCACGCCTCAAACGTCACACTAGCTGAGAGAGCTCGATACGACGTCAAGTGACGCGACGCCAGGCGCCATAGTCCTCCGAGAGTCACCTCCGAGAGTGAACTCCTACCTCACAACACGACGTCACGAGTGACGCGTCCCTCCTGTTAGCGTGAGGCTCTACGAAGTGCCTCCGCTATATAACTACCTCTCACCTCTCCATCCAACATGTCCTCTGCACTCTCTGCCTACCTGCCTGCCTGCCTGCTTACCTGTCCTCCTATCCTGAGCATCCCACGTCGAGTGAAGCCGACCCCTTAACCCTCTTTAGCTTTTATACTCTAACTATACTCTTAACCTTTAACCTTTTTATTTTAATTGTTATCAACGCTTAGCTCCTAGGAGCTAAGCGTTGCGTTACAGTTTGGGAATATAAAATACTTTTCATCCATTAACCAGCTCGGTGAAGGTCCTTCTATGGGGGGATCTTAGACTAAAATGGTGGCGGGCCGCACGCGGTAGCAAACAGTTGATAAGTAAATCGTGTGTGTTGAATTCGCTCCATATTTGTGTCAGGTCACCTGTCAGGCACAGAGATCTAGGCTTTTTTTTGCTGAAGGTGGGGCAAATATTTCTCTCTGAGGGTTGGTGTAATTTTAAAAGCCGTGAAAGCATTTAAAATAATACATTCGGAAAATATTTCGATTTTCGAGGATGACTAACATAATAAATTATGTTATGTCGTAAGAGACTTAGAACAAAGTGCCCGTAACGACGGCCGAAACTACGGATTTCGCTTAGGGAGGAGGCCCCCAGGTCCAGGCCCTGGTACGCACGGCATGGGAAGCACCTCTTTCTGCTATGCAGTAATGCTCGCAAAGGAGGAGGCGGAACGCATGAGGGAGAGGCAAATTTCGCGCCTTCACGTCCCTAGTCGCCGCAGGAGACGCCCGAGCGAGAGAAGTTATTTGATAATTTCCCAAACAGAAAAAAAAAATGGTGGGCAACTGCACCTGTTGCCGTTGCCCCCTATATCCGCATCGCAGGCAGCCTCTGTCTGAAGTTCTGAACAACACATTACCTACATGAGACAGAGTTGCCCATTATAGGGTGGCCAAGATTATGTCTGGACTTAGAGAGTTAGAGACTGACCCCTGAGTTTGTTTCGCAATTTCTTTTTCTCTTCTCGTTTTTTTTTTTCGTTAGTTCGTAAATGTCTACTCCATCTAGCTTATTTTTTATTAGCGTTTGCATGAGTAAGATGACCAAATCGGGCCGTATTTTTTGGTCCGCACCCTGTAGCTTGAAGCCTTTGTTAGCCATAAACAAGAAACTTAGGTATTCATTCATTAATTCAAATTATTCAAGTACGAATTTTCGCTTACACCCGTCGGCGGGCCCCTGTAGCTTACACGTGTAGACGGGCCCCCACAGAGCACTATATAATACTAGTCGGGCCCCGGCCGTATTGGTCGGGCGTTTTTCAATTAGGAACAGGGGTGTACCGAGCTAGTTAGCTACGTCCCTGTTCCCTTCCTAATTGAAAAACACAATACAATTGAATCGGAACCCATGCGGGTCGCGTTTGGCCCACTCATCACTAAACCATCGGTTTCTTAATTGATTTACTTTTACAAGTTTATTTTTAACGTTTCCCTACATTCAAGAAAACAACTGAAAGTTTGATAATGAGAGACCAAAAACAAAACGCGAATAACCTTCAAATAACATTGAAATGTCAAAAAGACGTTTGTTATCAAGAACAATACAGTTATTCAGCGGCCGCTGGCGTAGAACCTGTTCAATTTCACTGAAAAACATGGATCCTAAAGTTAATTTGAGACAGGACCCAGCATACGTGGAAATCCAAAAGTTCTACGATGCTAACGCCGACAAAATAAATATTCAGCAATTGTTTCAGCAAGATGCCGATCGGTTCAACAAATTCAGGTTTGTAGCAATAAATCGTGATTTCCATTGCTAATATAAATAAAAACGTGTCGGTTTTTATGTTATTTGATAGCCATTTTAATATTTAATTGATTAAATTAGCTATTGTTGTGTGTTTCGATTAGTTTCATAAAGTTATATCATCGAGTTCTTCGAAGTTCTTGTAAAGGTCGCGCATGTACAGTTGTCATTTTTTTTTATTGAATTAATTTGGCAGCAATGACATTTAAACTATATCAATTGTTTACTTCATGATGCAATCATATGTCACCTTGATTTATCAAGTTACCAAGTGGATAGATACTCGTACTAATAATCAATTTGTACTCTGTATGTTACTAAAAAAATATAAGCCATTCTATGCTACTTAAATTAATTATTTTAATGTACTTATCGTACATGCACTACACTAAACTAACTGTATTTTGTTTTCTTTGTAATTAATAAACTCAAAAACCATTGCACCAATTTAAAAAATTCTTGAACATTGCTTGCTAATGTCACTGAGTAACCTCGCTATAATTTATAAAGCTATCATACATGCGAAGCCGCTGGCGGAAGCTAGTATCCTTACATATTATAAAACAAAGTCGCCCGCCGCGTCTGTCTGTCTGTCTGTCTGAACGCGATAAACTCAAAAACTGCCGAACGGATTTTCAAACGGTTTTCACCATTGGACGGAGTGATTCATGTGGAAGGTTTTAGTGTATAATTCATTAAGGTTTTGTGTAAATTGGCTGAAATATGACGATTATTGTTGAAGATGTCGGAAAAAATCATGCCGACTGGGAGCTTTACTGGCGTGCGCTGCGTAAGTCGTGAGAGATAAATCAAATTTATGTTCTAGAGTATTGTATATCTTAAAAATTGCAACAAAAAAGTCCGCGATGGCATATGTCTATCTTTTAAGGGTAACCCACAATAACCATTTTTATCTTTCAAAATTGTATAAAATTTTCATTGTTATTTCCGAAGCTATTTTGACCGGTATCTTATTAATCCTTATCCAATTAAATAGGTTATTTAAATTGGGCATTCAATTTCGATTAAAATATGCCTTTACATCACATCATTTAAATGAATAGTTTAAGAGATATCACAGTTTCAAAATTACGCGTAACAAAATAATTATGGTTGACCACGCGGGCGCTGTAGTAGCCTACCACTGCGTCCGCTGAAAGTTAGTCAATGATCTTTTCCTTGGCTATTAGGTATGTATTCCCGGTAGAACGTTCCCGTGGGATATTTTGCGACATCCACGCGGGCGAAGCCGCGGGTAAAAGCTAGTTTCATATAATTTACCCTGAGCTCTTGAGACTCAATATTCATTACAATCAAGTACTTACAGTTTCATGACTCAAATTTTTTGGACGAACTAAGTGCGGAAACCAAACCCGTAAAAAACATAGAACATAGACTCAAATTTTTTTTTTCATAAATTGTCCACAAATTAATTAATCATACTGACTACATAAATTAAATATACATATTTTAAAAATTTTTGCAAGAATCAGAAATAACTGGAATTGCATTTATTTTTATTTCTTTATATTATATTTGCCACCAAATTTCCCTATAGAAACTAATCTTGTATTAAGTCCATTAGCATTAAACTATTAAGGATAATTCTCTCAAATTATTAATCATGAATTCAGTCTCCGTATCCCAACTCCGAATGATGGGGAGATCCTGCTGGACTACTCCAAGAACCGCGTCAATGAACAGCTGTGGGGCCTGCTCCTCAACCTCGCCAAGAGCAGGAACGTAGAGAAGGCCAGAGATGCAATGTTCTCAGGTTAGTGCACTTCACATATATACAGTCATATTCATGAATTTATTTGATTTTGTTATGATTGATAAAGGCAGGAGAATGATGAATACTTTATCATACATCCATAATCAAGAGCAGACTTAATATCTAAACACCGTAAGGACTATTTCTGCTTGCAGCGCACGGCGGCTATAGAACCGGGGCGGTAACAGAAGTGGTCATTGTGTTCACAGGATATTGTTTTCAAACTGCTTAGATGTGAAGTTTTTTGATGGTACATACTATTGCCTATATGCCTTTTGTCTATAACAAAAGGAAAAAAAAGAAAAATACAAAAAAAAAATACTATGTCATGTAGGTAATCATATCTATAATATGATTACCTACATGACATAGTATTTTTTCAGCTGGTAATTAGAATCCACTTAACAACATAATGCCAATGCCTAAAACGGGTGATAGACATGCGTACTTAACGCGGTTTTTAAGCTCGCCGACTTGCGCGGCTCGCCGTCGGTGACACACGTGACGATTTCTCACACTGTATCGCAATGTTTTAGACTTTTCTGAACCAAACTAAACAAAAATTACACAAATCAAAAATCGAAATGCTGGCTCGCGACTCGCGGCAATGACAGACGTACGAAACTACGAACCAAGGCGGGCTACGAGCAAAATTTAAAACCTGTTGGATCGCCGGAGAGCGGTTTTAGAGTGCGCGTACTTAGTATGTGACACACGGGCGAGTAAGGTCGCCGAGCCATAAGACCGCGGACTTGCTCGCACGTCTATCACCCCTTTAACATGTTCAAATGGTTCATGTTCAAGTTCAATACAGTAAGAAGATTTTAAACAATAATGATTCTATTAATGTTGAGATCATTTTAAACCTTAAGAACATTTTGATGTTGACATGTGATGCCATTTTAGGGCACGGTCACTCACGCCAATTTTTCAGCGATTCAGTAGCGCGTTTCGTCTGCACCGCCACTTTTGGCCGTTTGTCATATTTGCAAAGCGCGACAGAAGCGTTTCAGTAACGATAAAAACGGATAGTATTGATATCGATTCAGCATCGTTAAAAATGCGCGACTGTTTCGCCGCCGCGACTATAATGGCACCAGATGGCACTGAAAGGCAGACTACCCAGTCAGTACAGCGTACGACTGAATCAATATACATCGCGTCTTTATGAATTTTGCATCGCGACTAAATCGATGCTGTATCGGAACTAAATCGATGCTGAATCGCGACTAAATCGATGCTGTATCGGGACTAAATCGATGCTGTATCGGGACTAAATCGATGCTGAATCGGGACTAAATCGATGCTGTATCGGGACTAAGTCGATGCTGTATCGGGACTAAATCGATGCTGTATCGGGACTAAATCGATGCTGAATCGGGACTAAATCGATGCTGTATCGGGACTAAATCGATGCTGAATCGCGACTGTATCGCGGTCTGTTTGCGATTGGACTGGTCTTACTTGAAAATATCGTCAGTACATCATTGCCGTGAGATCATTGAATGTTTCAAATATACTTAATAAATAACAAAAAAAATCAAATTACAATATTACCCACCAGGTGAAAAGATAAACTTCACTGAAGACCGAGCGGTGCTGCACATCGCTCTCCGCAACCGACAGAACCGCCCCATCCTGGTGGGAGGCAAGGACGTCACTCCTGATGTCAACGCGGTGCTCGCACACATGAAGGAGTTCTCTGGACAAGTTATCAGTGGACAATGGAAAGGGTAATAATGGACGATATTTTTGGACACCATTTTTTTTTTTAAGTTTATTAGTGACTGCCAAATTCTCAAACAACAGCCAATTTTAAGAGTGTTCATTCTAAACGTTGGCAAAGTCGCAAATAGATGTCAAATATTTACCTGTTTTGATTAATTTGGCATTATTACTGTACGGAAATAAGAAATATCGCCAACTACAGTAACTACTGAACTAGATTATTAATAATGAATTACAATAATTGTAATTCATTATTAATAATCTATTATAGTTCAGAACTAAAATATTGATTATGAATTGCATAATTAATATCGTAACACCAAATATTTAGTATTAGATGTAAAAAAAGGTACCTATTTGGAATTTTTCCTTGTGCCTTTTTCGCATCTAAAACAGTTACAACATCAAATTGAGTGTTATACCTTTTTCGCATCTAAAACAGTTACAACATCAAATTGAGTGTTATAATATTATTATAACACTCAATTTGATGTTGTAACTGTTTTAGATGCGAAAAAGGCATTTGGAAAAATTCCAAATAGGTACCTTTTTTTACATCTAATACTAAATATTTGGTGTTACGATATTAATTATGCAATTCATAATCAATATTTTAGTTCACTCAGTTTGCTAGTTAGCCACATTTCATATTTCCATACGGTAATATTTGGCATCTATTTGCGACGTTATCCACGTACTCTCCTTGACAATTAGATATTTCTTAGCAGTAACTTATCGCTGTCTTCCGTTCGTAGAACTCGTTGAGCATACTCATATACCTACCGACTAACACGCTAGTCAGCATGATAATGTCGTATTATTAAATCCTTCAACACCACCAGTTTATATAGAGATATGAGTAGGTATGACATGTTAAAGCTAAACTTATTGGAGTTTTTCCATATGGAATTTCTCAGTAGCAGCCCAGAGTCTGGATTAGTGCCCAGTGGATGGTAATAGGCTCGCCCCCTATTACATGGGACTTAAACATAACTGGTGAAATGAGGGTGTGCTATACCTCTGCCTAACCCTTCGGGGAGTACAGGCGTGAAGTATGATATACGTAAAAATAAATAATGCAATGTATGTTGTTCAGGTACACCGGTAAGACAATAACTGATGTGATCAACATCGGTATCGGCGGCTCTGACCTCGGCCCTCTGATGGTCACCGAGGCGCTCAAACCTTACGCCAACCATCTGAAGGTAATTATCTACAGCAAGGCTAGTAAAGGGGACAACCAAAAGCGTGAGGAAAAGTAAAAGTGTGTGGGTTGCAGCTGAAAATCAGCGTCAGGTGGTACACTTTGTGCTGCCATCTGACATTATACTGAGCTGAGGTCTTTTTGGCATTATAATCATTGTTTTCTGTTTTTTTAAGTTATATTTTTCTGTTGTAATCATCGATCACTAATAAAAAACTAGATACACAATTAGCGGCAAAAAATGTCCTCACCGAATGAGCACCCACTTGAACATTTGGGTGCGCTATTGATTTAGTAGCATTCGAACGCTCCGACGGTAAACACGCGACATAGTATCGGTCGTAAAATTTATTGCTTTTTAAACATATCTTTGTGAAATAAACTTTAAGCATTTCGTTTAAGGTTGAATTTACATTAATTTATATTTATTTCAACTATTATTACTTAAACACAATTTGGTGCCAGTTTTAAGAGAACTTTTGTTTGGGATTTTGTATCTAGTTCTTTATTAGTGATCGATGGTTGTAATGTCGCTAAACTCATTTTTCTTTCTAAAAAAAAACTGCTTTTGTCACAAAAAAAAACGAGCGAGCTTACAGTATTCGCATATGATACATATGTAACATCTGACATCTTTGCTGACAGTACCATCCTCTCGGAAAATGGGTTGGTACCATCTGACGGCAAACACTACCACCACGCGCGCTCATTGGTCAAATCAAATACCGCGCGCTTCCCCGACTTCCTGTTACACACTTCCGTCCCTTTTCACGAAATCACTCCCACAGATTGCAGGAAAGCGAGAGGGAAGATGTTACACATCAAAAATTAAGTCAATTCTTCATAAATTTCCTATCGCAGGTGCACTTCGTCTCTAACATCGACGGAACCCACCTGGCCGAGGTTCTGAAACGCCTGAACCCAGAGACGGCGCTGTTCATCATCGCGTCCAAGACCTACACCACGCAGGAGACCATCACCAACGCCACCTCAGCCAAGACCTGGTTCTTAGAGGCTGCTAAAGATGTAAGTCCTAATGTTATCTTAGTTTCTAACATTTGTTAGGACAAGAAGAGATCTCTGACCAAGGAATAGCCCCAAGACCCAACCTTTCATGTTGTGTGATTCTCAGTTTTGTTGTTCTTTTTAACCGACTTCAAAAAAAGGAGGAGGCTCTCTATTTGAATTTTATATATTTTTTTGTATATGTCAATGCATCTAACTCCGTCATACTTATAGTTATTTAGGAAAATAAATGAAAATTGACCACTCCCCCCCCTCTCCAAAACTACTGAGGCTAAAATTTAAAAAAAATACAGATACTACGTTATTCATAGAGGAAAACCTATAAGAAGTCTATGGTCTTAAAAATAACGTGGTAAGTCTCTCAATGGTGTAAGTACTAACTTACTTTTGCAGTATGGGAGAACATGTTTTTCAACTACAATGTTGAGTTTGTTCTTGAGATAAATTCATCCCAACTACGGAGCCCTTCATTGTACGCTGTCCGACACGCACTTGGCCGTTTTTTTTATTGTGATATAAATTCAGCTCATCACTCTTGTTCTAGCCCTCAGCGGTAGCGAAGCATTTCGTAGCTCTGTCGACGAACGCAGAGAAGGTGACAGCTTTTGGCATCGATGCTGCCAACATGTTCGGATTCTGGGACTGGGTCGGTGGCAGGTAAGATACAATATTTTAGACTTAGCAATAAGCCCGGGTCTGGAAACTGAAAGAAATTCTCTTAAGTGAAATAATCCCTAATATTTTCATTTGTTCAGGTACTCGCTGTGGTCAGCCATCGGTCTGTCGATCTCGCTGTACGTCGGCTACGATAACTTCGAGAAACTGCTGGAGGGAGCCAGCTTCATGGACCAGCACTACTCCACCGCGCCGCTGGAGAAGAACGTAAGAATATTACCTGTTTGAACAGCCCCGGATAACTGGTCCGGCAAAAAGAAAAACATACATGTTCTGTTATATTTATTAACTAGTTGCAAAAAACGTAAGAAAATTTTAATTTCGAGGGCTGCAACTGCGAATTCACCTTAAAGTTAAGTTTCGTTTCAGAATTTAGGTTATTTTATAGACGATAGCCGATGTCGTGAAACGTATATATTTATTTAATTTTTTATGTTGTCTAAAGGCCCCTGTTATCCTGGCGTTGCTCGGTGTGTGGTACTCGAACTTCTACGGAGCTGAGACGCACGCACTCTTGCCTTATGACCAGTACTTACACAGGTAAATAAACTGACCATTTTATACTATTTTATTTAGTTTATTTATTTTATACTATTTTTATTATACTAATTAAATGTAATAAATCTTTAATTGACAAATAAAATAAAAACAACACCCCACCACGGGTAGGTTCTTTTTATTAATAAACTTGATTCTATACAATAGTACAGAATCAAGTTTTTTCTAACTTAACAGACAGCTGTGCTGCTGGGGAGTTTGTTGCGCCACTTCTTCTTCCCAGCTAAAGCACTAGGAAGTGGTGAAGGGCGGGCGTTTTTGGGGGACTGTCCTATGTAATTTGACGTTCGAAAAGTGCTGATTCTCAGCCTAGTTTGAATGACATTTGAATTGAATTTTGACACAAGTTGTACATTAATATGGGTAAGTAATATATGGTATAATTACAAAATGACTAATATTTACAAGATATAACAACTGAATCATCATTCTCCTGCCCTTATCCCAATTTTATTTGGGGTCGGCGCAACATGTCCCTTTTTTCCATACTTCTCTATTAGTCGTCATTTCAGTAGTTACCCCCTTTCTAGCCATATCATCTTTCACACAGTCCATCCATCGTTTCTTTGGTCTTCCCCTACTCTTATAGCCATCGACATTCACACTCAAAACTTTCTTCACGACATTTTCCTCATTCCTCCGCATCACATGCCCATACCATGACAACCGATTACCGCACAACTTTTCGGTCACCGGTGCCACTTTCAGACTTCCTCTTATGTACTCATTTCTTACTTTATCCATTCGTGTAACACCACACATCCCTCTTAGCATTCTCATCTCAGCTGCATGCAATTGCCTTTCATTCATCCCTTTGGTGGCCCAACATTCTGATCCATACAAACATATAACAACTGAATCTATAATTTTATTTGATATAATCATCGGTTAATATAATAAACGATTGATATAATTTTAAAATAACTAATTTTTATAATCATAACATACATTTAATATAATATCGTTTGATATACCACTCAAAAGACATAAAACATATTTAGTAGGGCATGCAAAAACCGGGTTGTTTAATAAAACCGGGTTTTTCGGGTTTTTTGTTTACAAAACCGGTGAAACCGGTTAAATCGGTTTTTTCGGTATTTTTTTCAATTATTTAAAGAAATGAGAAATATGTGTGTAAACAAATGAAAATGCTGAAGTTTAATCAAAATATGTATTTTATTACGTTTATCTCACTTATTTTTATAATAATGAGCATTTGTTTGGACTGAAATAAGCTACAACTACTTAGTAACAATACAAAAAGTTTCTTTTCTTTTTTCCCAAACAAAGAATAAAGCTTATTATTTAGGACCATAACATATTTTTCAAAACTTAAAGTACCTAACATATAAAATTAAGAACATTTGGTAGGTACACAAAGGTCTAAAATCACAGAATATTAAATAATTTAACTGTCATAAAATACAAACAAGCAAAATCGTACGTAAAATGCGATCAAAACAATTATTTAAATATTACATAAAATAGAAGTCTTATTCCTAATTTACCCAAACAAAATAACTTTCTTATCTACTTCATTTATAATGTCTTTATAAAATAATGTTTGCACTAAATTACGTCGATCAAAACTGACATCAAACTCAAAAACACCATCTTCATCATCACTGTTTTCAGAGATATCACTATCTTCTCCTTCATTTTCACTCGGTTCTCCAGGTTTTCTAGTCACTTCAGTAGTTTTTTTTTGTATAGCACATCAACTATGCCTAGTTGAATCCCATGCGCCAGGCAAAATTGCTGGTTAGCCCTAGCAGCCCGGCCTAAGGCTAAGATAATGCTGACCCCATCAGTGGTCAAACAAACGATGTGTTCATCCAACGAAAGTCTAAAATTTGACAGTTTCTTTTATTAAATTTCTAAACAATGTTGCGCGGTCCCTTATTATGTGCGACCAGGATCTAAATTAACGTGGCCGAAATAGGAACTAACGCCACCATGCCGTCCTGTCCACATTTGTCAGTGATATATTTAATATTTTGTTTGGGAAAATTAATCAATAACATAGGAGAAAAATAACCGAAAAAACCGAAAAATCCGGTTTTGTTATCCTAAAAAACCCGGGTTTCAAATCAGTCGGTTATCCGGTTTTTACGGTTATCCGGGTATCCGGTTTGCATGCCCTAATATTTAGTCTAATATGTAATTTCTATCACAGTAAATAACCTGAGTAGATACTGTAGATATACTTAAATGATTACCACCTGCCAAGATGGTCACTCGCTACGCTCGCTCGCCTTCGCGCGTTAATAGTCACTGTTCTAACCTAACCCCAATGGTTCACCAAGAATAGAGGGGATCTGGCACTCAGCGGCCGCTGCCGCGGCACGCTCCCTACGGTCGCTCGCCTTCGCGCGTTAATGATCACTGTTCTAACCTAACCTAACCCAAGTGGTTCACCAACAAGGGAGGAGATCTGGCACTCGGCGGCCGCTGCCGCGGCACGCTCCCTACGGTCGCTCGCCTTCGCGCGTTAATGGTCACTGTTCTAACCTAACCCAAATGATTCACCAACAAGAGAGGGGAGATCTGGCACTCGGCGGCCGCTACCGCGGCACGCTCCCTTCGGTCGCTCGCCTTCGCGCGTTAATGGTCACTGTTCTAACCTAACCTAACCTAAATGGTTCACCAACAAGAGAGGGGGGATCTGGCACTCGGCGGCCGCTACCGCGGCACGCTCCCTTCGGTCGCTCGCCTTCGCGCGTAAATGGTCACTGTTCTAACCTAACCTAACCCAAATAGTTCACCAACAAGAGAGGGGGGATCTGGCACTCGGCGGCCGCTACCGCGGCACGCTCCCTTCGGTCGCTCGCCTTCGCGCGCTAATGGTCACTGTTCTAACCTAACCTAACCCAAATGGTTCACCAACAAGGGAGGGGGGATCTGGCACTCGGCGGCCGCTGCCGCGGCACGCTCCCTTCGGTTGCTCGCCTTCGCGCGTTAATGGTCACTGTTCTAACCTAACCTAACCCAAATGGTTCACCACCGCTCGGCGGCCGCTCACGCAAGTTTTGTGTGTGTATGCAGACCAGCCGCTGTGTGCAGCCAGACCGACACCGGTTATTGTTATACGGTGAAGTTTTCTTAGAAATTGTATTGTTCGTGTCGTGTCGCGCTGGTCTGCAAAAGCCTTTAGCCTTCTAACCTAACCTATCCGAGTTGGATGGCTTTGAATCGGGGTGTTAACCATAATGATGCAGATGGTATCATTATATAATTTAAACGATAGACCTAATGATTTTCGATTAAATAAACGTTATATCCAATAACGTTATACGAAATAAGTTTTAGAGTATATAAATGTTATATGTAAAGAAATTATATCAACAGTTGGTATATCTCACGTTTATTATATCTTGTGAACGTTATTGAAATGAAAATATACCAAATAACTTTATATGATATGAGACGCACCCCATTAATATTTCTATGAATCTAAAGTAAACTAATATCTTAGAAGAATAACTGTATTATCTTTTATAACGATCAAAATATTAGAAATGAATCTGCATCGATATAATACATATAACATATTTTATATAACATATTTTATATAACATATTTTTATATAACATATTTTGTAATTTATTAACCGACTTCAAAAAAGGAGGAGGTTCTCAATTCGTAATGAATGGAATGTATTTTTTTTTTTTTTTTATGTATGTTCCCCGATTACTCGAAGACGGCTGGACCGATTTCGAAAATTCTTTTTTTGTTTGAAAGGGTATACTTTCTAGTTGGTGGCATTCTTATCAAGTCAGGATTGGATGATGGAATCCTGGAGAAGTCGAGGGAACTCTTGAAATATTATAGGCACACCTATAGCGATTTAGGTATTTTTTATAGTAACTCATGAATTTGCTCTCGGAAAGCACCATTTAGTGAAGTGGAACTGATGATGAAGACCACAGATGGCCACCGGAACTACTCAATAATACGTATTTCACGGGTTGCGAACTTGCGATTCGATTACATTAATATGGTTGCCAAGCAATTTATGCCCGTCACAATGCATAGGGTGAAGAGGAGCTGATGGCGAAGTACCAGAAGAACTCCTCAACAATGAACATCCCTGCATCGGGAATAGCAATATTCAGTAAAAGGTGATGAGCAGTTGATATTAGGCTATTGTAACTTAGATTAATTACAAACCGACCCACTAAAAAGCGAGAAAAAAAAACTTTTTCACAAAAAAAACAACCGACTTCCACTATAAAGTGAAAAATAACTAAAATTTCGGAAGTCGGTGGCGTATAACGAATATCCGTGTCTTTGGTTTTGTATTTTGTTTTTGCCACCGACTTCCGAAATTTTAGTTATTTTTCACTTTATAGTGGAAGTCGGTTGTTTTTTTTGTGAAAAAGTTTTTTTACACTTCAAAGTCACACAGATGTTTGTACATCTGTGTGACCATAGCTCGTGCACTAGGTCCTAGTGTTCCTGTATAACAAGAGCGTAAAACTATATAACAAACTAAATTACTGTAGGCCTCCCACACGATGGACCGATGACCTTGTAAAGGCCGCAGGAATCCGCTGGATGTGGAAGACACAGAATCTGTTAAAGTGGCGGTGCTTGGGGGAGGCCTATGTGTGTAGCGGTTACACCGCCACATACGAACTACGCAGCAAAGACATGACGTCACATAATTCCTGCATCGCCCAGTTAGAGTTTACCGAGCGAAAAACATAGATAAGACTATCCGAAATCAACTTACGGTGGTCGGAGGATCCTCCCTTTTCTATGGTGGATGAGTGAACTTTACAGCCAGGTTCCTCATACCCCTAAATGTGCAGCAGTGGACGTCTTTCGGCTGAAATGATGATGATGAAGAAATTACTGAAAGTTTAAATTTTTATGTGAAAATATCTTTTAAATACATAACGTCACTTTTCACATTTGAAGTCGGACAAAAAGATCTACAAAATCAACCAAGGGCCAAAATGTTGTTGAAAATTGAAGTTTTTAATTTTTTGTTTTCTTTTCCGCACAGATTTGCAGCGTACTTCCAACAAGGGGACATGGAGAGTAACGGCAAATACGTTACCCGTTCCGGAGCTCAAGTGGACTACAGTACCGGACCCATTGTGTGGGGCGAGCCCGGAACTAACGGACAGCATGCCTTCTACCAGCTGATACACCAGGGCACCAGGTCAGTATCATCAACGACTAGTGATCTAAAATATTGATTATGAAATGGTTTTTTAGATGTAAAGAAAGTATTTGGAAGTACTTTTCAAATGCCTTTTTCACACCTAAAACGGTTACATTTAGTGTTATAATAAATTCATTATTAATATTCTAATTCAGTAGTTAGCCATACTTCTTTTTTTCCATACAGTAATATTGCCAAATTAATCAAAACAGGTAAATATTTGACAGCTATTTGCGAAGTTGCCAACTTTTAGAATAGGCCCTCTTAGGGCCGACATACACGGACTGCTCGAGCAGTTAGCGATTGATCAACATAGACGGACCGCTCTTGCAGTCATAGACTGCTTGACCGCACGACCGCCTGAAACAGTTGCAACTGCTTGCGCGGTTTCGTGTATGTGTGTACGTAGAAGACTGTAGTTCAGTTTTAACAGGAAATTAAAAGAATATCTTACACAAAAATGCTTTTACTCGGTCGCAGAATACTTAGAATAAAATAGTTAGTAAATATGATGTGAATATAATAAATAATTAAATACAACAGCTAATACAAATTAATGAAATATAATAATATAATAATAATATGTCTTTTATTTGTTTTTTCTGTCTTAAGTTTTGTTGTGTTTCATTGTAATTGTTTTAGTTTAATACGTTGACTATTCTTTTTTATGATAACTACTTACTAATATGTGAAAGAGTGTACACCTTTAAGGTAGTTTTTTGAGGAACAAGTTATTTATTATTAAGATCTCATTTAAAATGTACCAAAAATCACACCAATAAATGAATTTGAATTTGAATTTGAATTTGAATAAATACAAATTAATAAAATAAAATAATAAATACAAATTAATAAAATATAACTAATATACATAAATAAAATCATTTAATAACCCCAATATATTTATTAAAATTACTACATGAACGTAATACTAAATATCTTTAATAAATAAATATATTTATAATAATATTGTTATAGATAGTAATTTTATTATATTTGTTTAAAAACTAACACTGGATGCTTGTTTTTGTCCAAATTTATTATAGTATAATGTTGCCGTACCCTAACCGGGTTTCATGTTGGAACCTACCATTACTTGTACCAGCAAAAATGTACACATGAATGCAATAAAGAGTTTGAGTTTGAGTTCACTATGCAGTCGCAACTTGAAGCAGCCACGATGGACTGCTTCCGCACAGTCCGTGTATGTCGGCCCTTAAGAGGGTTAATTCTGAAAGTTGGCAACGTAACAGATAGATGTCAAATATTTCGCTGTTTGTGTATGGAAATATAAAATGTAGCTAACTAGCGAACTAGAATATTGATTATAAAATGCAATAATTAATATCGTAACACCGAATAGTTAGTTTTAGCTGTAAAAAAGTATTTATAAACTTTCCAAATGCCTTTTTGACACCTAAAGCGGGAACAACATAAAATTCAATGTTATAATTGCAATTCATTATTAATATTCTAGTTAGTTAGCCACATTTCTTATTTCCATACAGTATTATTTCCAAATTAATCAAAACAGGTAACTATTTGATAGCTATTTACGACGCGACGTTGCCAAGTTTTACGATGCACCCTTTTGTTTATGTTAGCGAGCTCTTATCTCCGCTGCGCCGTGGGTGGTCAGCGGGCCCCCGCTGCGATTTTCGCACGCGGGTGGCGCTGGCGTCGCGGATCTTTACCGGTTAAGATGATCATATGTTTTGCCCACAGACTGATCCCGTGCGACTTCATCGCTCCCGCACAGACGCACAACCCGATCTCAAACGGAGTGCACCACAAGATCTTACTTGCCAACTTCTTGGCGCAGACTGAAGCGCTCATGAAAGGCAAGTCTTCTGACGAGGTAAGTTGCTGTCTCGTGCCGACTCGACTACGAGAATAACTCGTGCTATGGTGTAAAGTATTATTAAAATAACTTTAAACTGTTTCCAGGCTAAAGCTGAGTTAGAGAAGTCAGGCATGGCGGCTGACGCGGTCGCTAAGATCCTCCCTCACAAGGTGTTCAAGGGCAACCGCCCCACCAACTCCATCGTCGTCAAGAAAGTCACGCCCTTCACCTTAGGAGCTCTTATTGGTACGTTTTTTATAAAATTTACACTTGTGTGCAAGAAAACCAATCCCCCGTGCTCTCAGATTTGAAACAAGGGGTGCGTTCCGAGTTACACTGTAATCGATTTGAGCGTGCTAACATCTACCAAATTAGCCTGAGCGAGATAACGATGTGCCGTGAATCGTTATAGATGACGTCATGACGTGCGCCATCTTGCGATAACGTTGACCATGCTCTATACTAATATCACCGTGAGCGCTGTCAAAAATGACAGTTGCGCTGTTTTGTTTTGAGTCGCATCGTAACTCGTAACTTAAGTGACATTTTCGAAATTGTGCTTCTGGCTACCGTTCGCCACGTGACTAAATAAGAACCAGATATTTGTGGTATAAACACAAAGAAATAATGATATGCAAGTTTTGACGTTGAGCGAGCACTGTGAGCGCGTTCACGAGCATTCCGAATAGTTGACAGCCCTCGGCTGTCATAATCTTGATATCTAAATCGGTATGAAAATCATTGATGTTAGCGCTGTGAGCGATTATGTTATAATTCGGAAAGCGGCCAAGATTACTAAACAAGTTTTATTAAACTATATCATACCTCTCCCCCCTTACCCTTGTTGTATACTAAAACCTTCCTAAAAGTATGTAGATTATGTTAGTGAAAGAATGATCAAAATCAATTCATGAGTTTTCGAGAAAATCGCTAACTTACAAACGAGTCAAATGAAGACCCTCGATTTCTTTTTAACTCGTTTATGACTTAAATTAAATGAGAAATAAACAAAATTAAGCTTTTGCCAACTTCACTGACAAAAGAAACTAACATTTTTGAGATTGCGTCTCTCAAAATAGAGAGCACGTGGGTGGGCCAGTTTTTTTCCAACTGTATGAATTGTCATATCTCGTTATTAAGCCGAGCATTGAGAATCCAACAGAGTGCAGCCCAGCGCGTTTAAAACGCACGCTGTTGGATTTTTAACTCTCTGAGCTAAGCAGTGCGTTGAAACTCCAATGCGATAAAAAAGAATCGTCTCGAACGACGGCTTATCTTATTCTTTCGCCTCACTCAGCAATTTTTAAAAATTTCTTGATTTTACCTTTCCAGCTCTCTACGAACACAAGATCTTCACCCAGGGCGTCATCTGGGACATCAACTCCTTCGACCAATGGGGCGTCGAGCTCGGCAAGCAGCTCGCTAAGGCGATAGAGCCAGAACTACAGGATAAGACGCCCGTCACGAGCCACGATGGCTCTACCAATGGGCTTATCAACTTCTTGAAAGCTAACTGGTAATTTAAAAAAAAGATGCCGTTTGGGAGTAACGTTCTTATATTTTTTCGTTGAATTTTATAGAGGACCTCCTAATTGCTTTATGACCTTGTGGCGCCATCTGCAACACATGCGAAACCATCAAAGACCTGACGTCACACAAATCCTGTATCGCGCAAGCAGAGTTTCAAATTCAATAGAAACTATGAACCAATCTCCATACGGCGACAATTTGAACTATCGTCGCGATAATTTGAACTATCGTCGCGATAATTTGAACTATCGCCGCAATAATTTGAACTATCGCCGCGATAATTTGAACTATTGCCACGACAATTTGAACTATGTTGCGATAATTTGAACTATCGCCGCGATAATTTGTACTATCGCCGCGATAATATGAACAATCGCCGCGATAATTTGAACTATCTCCGCGATTCTCTCGTCCATGGAACAACTGGCGCCTAAAAACTCAACTCATTATATCTTGTGACAATACTCGTACTGTTTCTGATTGAAATTATATTTTATGTAGATATTGTTTTTATGCTCTAAATTAGTATTTTTGGAAGAGTGGACCACAAAAATCTCGTTATAAAAAAAAATGTTATTGTTTTAAGTTATTAAATTATTTGATAAGAATGATATTGAACTAAAATTCTATTGGGAATACTCATTTTTATCTCCAGTTTTGTAAATTATCTAAAAAAATATAAAATCAAGAACGTATGCAACAAACGGCGTAATTATACACATTTATCATTTAGAAACAAACATTTTTATCGCTTTTTCTCACTTTTGTAGTATACAGGATGTAAAAGAAAGGCCCTTCACGAAGCCGTCAGCTACGCATTCTGTACCCCAAACTGTGCGGATTTCACGAATGAAATTGAACGCGTTAAGCACATTTAAACGCGTTTAAGAGCTGTCAGTGTACAATACTCCATAACAATTTTGACACTGACAGTTCTCGAACTGATCGCGTTCAATAAGCAAACATAATTAACGCAACGCACGCAAAACATTGTGCTTATGGGGGCATACAACGATACAGGGCTTGTGGAGGTATTTAAAGTTAAGGCGAAAGCGTCAGGGTAGCCCGCGAAATTCAAATTTTCTTAAGTTTTTCGCATTTGCAGGTCAGTATCAGGTTGTACGTTGAGTTAAATATGATTTGCGACCGTATCAAATGTTTATTTATAGAATTTTAATCATAGAAATCATCAACACAACTCTTATAAGTTCATGTAATCCTATAGAATGACTATTTCATGAAATCATGACATTTGGGGATTATGCTATCATACGGAGTTGTATTGCTGATTCTAATGATTATAATTCTGTAAAACCATATTTGTTACGCTCGCAAATCATATTTTAATCAAGATACAACCTGACACTGACCTGCAAATTGCAAAAAACGTTAGAAAATTTGAATTTCGCGGGCTACCTTGGCGCATCCCGCTTAAGTTATATAATTTAAAAATTGTTTTCGTAAAAAAACGACGTAAGTAGTTGGAAATTTAACCTTCAATATCTCTAACCAGAAGGTATGGTCTCAGCAAAGGTTCAGTACAAAAAAAAACATAGTAGAAAGAACAAGTAAGTGACTCGGCTTAGTTAAGGGTATTTTTACACCAATTTTAACCTGTATTCAAAATAAGCATAATCAGCAGGTGAAACTGTACTTTGGAAGGTTATATGGAGCAGGAATTCGAACAAATGAGTATGTAATGTATGCCTCTTTGTGTAGCACACTTGTAGGCAAAAATAATAAATTAATCATAATACCTAGTTTATTTAAGTTTCAAACTAAACAAAAAAGTAGTAAAGTCGAGATATATCAACAAAATATTATTTAAAATGCTCATATATCCCTATGTGCTTTAATTTTAAGTGTATGCGTTCAAATGTATTGAAACTATGAAATGTAACTCCTAGCGAGATGTATTTAATATACTATGTATTGTTTATTATTGTAAATGTGACGTGTTTTAAAAATAAAACATTGTTTCGCACGATTTCTTTGTTTAATTACATCCCAATACTCCAAACAGTTATTCTTATTTATCCATTTTAGGAGGCAACTTACGTAAGACACGACACACCACGACGATCACGGTCAAGGACAATTAAAGGTCATCCATCGTCTATCGATCTGTAGACAAAAATCCCAGAGAGTGATGATTTCTTGTTCTGAATCTAGTTTTTGAAATATTTGCGAAGAACTCAAAAAGGGGATTGCAAGTTATCCATTCTAAGACGCAACTTACTATTACATTTGTCTGAATTCATAGACAACAAAATTCAACCAAGTGGAATAAGCACTTTAGATATTTTCATTACATTTTGCAAAATTCTGTTGCCGAATACAACAATAATTAGGCCAAGGTCAATAAAGGTTACATCAATCTGTAGCCAAAGATACCAGGAGGAGTGACATTGGGGGTGAAGAAATTATTTCATAATTTTTTACCAAACGTCTTGTTTTTGAGATATTTAAGAAAAACTTACAAAAAGTGGATTCCAAGTTATACATTTATCTGAATTCGAACACCACAAAATTCAGCCAAGTGCAATAAGCACCGCCGTCGATCAACGAGAAACAAGTTAGAGCTAGCAACTAAAAACGAGTTTACTAGCAACGAACAGTAAGTGCGAGCGATTACGCCCTATCAGTTTAAAGAGAGCTGATGATGAAATGTATTACACATCGCTATTGGAGGAGAGTACCAAAATGGGCATCATCCTTTACAGCAGAGGTTCTCAAACTTATTTCATCTACCGCCCACTTTGAAAATTGGTATGCGTATTTACCAAGCGTGAGTTTCTCAGCGAGTGTTCGGGCAGCCAAGCGAGCGTCGCTGGGCGAGTACTCTCTTTGATTTGAGCCTTTATCGCTTAGACACACCAAATGCTCTCCCCGGCGGCGGTATGAACAGACAGCAATCAACTATTAATTTATATGAAGGTTTGCACCACGGCATCTACAATCTTATGTACAGACACCAGCACGTTAACCTACTCCAATCTCAAATTTTCCCAATCAACATTGAACCTTATTCTTTAGCGATAAAGTTGAAAGTCTATTAAAGAAGTTTGACAGATTGTAGTAACTTCATGTGCTTCTGTACGTGTCATGAGCGATAAAATGTTTGATAGGTAGTCGCTTCCTCTTTTTGTTGCTGGTTTTACAGTAGTGAACCGCACGTCAGAGTGGTAACATTGACAGAGCCTTTATGTCGTAGCGGTAAGGACTATTTTCGTAGTATAAGTGTTAACACTGATGTGATCTCTGCCTGTACGTAATACCTCTGAGTCCGAAAAAAAAAACAAAGTTTTTACTTAATTTTAAGTTTATTTCAGGCAGTTTAGTTACAAATCATAGTTACTTATAAAATATAGAATCATATACCTATTTATTATAAAAAAAGATGTCGAGAACAGATTCAAATGCGATCCAGCGCACAAGTTTGTTGAGATTATTATGTTTACAGGAACTTAGACAATATAAAAATATTTTCTTTCAATATTATGGTGCACAATAATATTATACTCTATTACTGACAGATAAAAAAAAAGGAAATTCGAGCTGTCGTGTCGTAAACGTTTCGAGATGTCCAAACTTATGTATACTATAATATTATAAAGAGGTAAAGTTTTTGAGGTTGTAGGAGGTAATCTCTGGATCTTCTCATGGTATAACAAAACCAGGTATGGCATTCGAAGACACAGTGGTCACGTGGGTGACACATGTCTACGTCATCACCTCTGTGTTGCCAGTATTGAGTAATAATAACTCCCCAACCACCTTTATTACCTGTGCGAATCCGATAAAACAATGAAGTTTTAATTAACAATTACGTTGGCATATATTATGTTTCAATTGAATTGTTTCGTTTGATTAGACAAACGAAACGACAATTTAAATGCTTTTTATATATTTTTTAACAGAACGGCGACTTAAAATCTTATATGACAGGATAGTGACGTAGGTAAGTGTCACTCCCGGAATGCAATACCTTGTTTTCTTATACCATGGTAGGGGGATGAGCCAAACTAACCCGCGAAATTAAAATTTTCTTACGTTTTTTACAATTTGCAGGTCAGAGTCAGGTTGTATCTTGATTAAAATATGATTTCCGACCGTATCAAATGTTTATTTATAGGATTATAATCATAAAAGTCATCAATACAACTCTCTAAGTTCATGTAATCCTATTGAATGACTATTTCATGAAATCATGACATTTGAGGATTATGTTGTATTGCTGATTGTAATGATTATAAAGTAAAGCCATATTTGTTACAGTATTCTTTAAAATATAGTATCAGTAAAAGAGATAAAATGCATTCGCTGTCCCAATTATAGAAGTAATCATGACGACAAAATTGTAAGAACTAATTCCAGATATAGAGGTTTACTTTGACCCACTAAGGTAATTCAGGGCCAAAGTGTCGGGACCTCAGCATGAGTTCCAGTTATGGGGGTTTCTCACTTATGCAGGTCCCACTTAACCAAGTTTTACTGTATTACAGTATTTTTATCTCATGAAATGACGCGTGCACTATATTCACGCACACATTCACAGAGTGTTTGTAAAATTGGTTAGTTACCTTATGTAAAGCGCGCATCTTTATGTGAGATTAAAATACCGTAACTTTGTTTGAAAGCTTAAATTTTATTCCTATTGTGTTTATTCGTGTTACATGCATGCACTGCAAAATCTGGTCATTGCAAATGCCGATACAAAAATACATACATTATTACAAGATCCGTCATCAAATCAATTAAACAATTATAATTCAGCAATCGAGAAGGAAATTGTCATAATTAAATGCGATACATACTATTGAGTTCAGCAATCAAGTTGGAAATTGTCGTAATTAAATGCAATATATACTATTGAGTTTTTACATCCTAATATAACACCTGTATCCGCCTATAGGTTAGGCAGAGTTCCACATTATAGTATAACAAAAACAAACCTAGCTAGCAACCTTATACAATTAAGAACTCAAGATAGTAAACTCTTGTTATTTTAAGATAATTCTGATATTACAATAATTTAACGCTTCTTTCTTCTTCTTTCTTATATAAGGTTCCATTAAAATAAATGGACAATGGTTAAAAAAATAATAAGAACAACGCATTAGATACTTTAAGAAAAATAAATCTGCTAACGAAAATACACCAAAAATGTTGGTTACCCAATGCCATTTATTATTTTTGGTCAAAATAAAATCACTTTTTTTTTGCTAGTATATCTTTGGTTAGACGTACTGAACGCTGTGTTAAAATTTGTCCATCGATTTTAATGGGACCTTATATAATTACCATACTAAGTTGAAGCGCGACATTTGTCAATTATTTATTGTAAATTAATTGAAGAAACCCAACTTTCGTTTTATGTAGGGCTGCCATCATCTTAAATTACGGATATCGGACAGAAACTTCAAAATAAACCCGGACATTTGAGTGAATGAAAATTTTTGCCGGACGCCCTCGGATTTTTGAAGTGAAAACCTTTCTAGCTTTCTTTAACTTTTTGGGTGAACAAAAATCATGGAACAAACGTCATCGTCACAGAAGGCGCGTTGAGCACTTTTTTGTTGACAGCACACCGTTTCATTTTTTTTTTTCTTTTTAATGGAGCTACAGCTTTCATTCTTGTACTGACAGCAAGCCTAGGCGTTACTTAATTTTCACTTCTATCGTCAGTCCCCATGTTTTTTTTACAATTATCGTAAAGTATCATATTAATATTTTTATTAATAGATAATCAAGTTGAGCCTCAACAATACAAATAAAAGGCAACAAAAATAATGCTTTAATATAATGCAAATAATTCAATTAATCGGTCTCCCACTGACACAAATAGTGTCTGGGTTTCACCCGGGCACTATAAAAAAAAACCCGGCTGTACGCTCCCCGGACGCCCTCCAAACTAGGGAAACCGGACGGATGGCAGCCCTAGTTTTATGTTATGTGTTAAATTGGTCCAAAATAAAGGCGAACTGAAGACGAGGAGGTACTCGTAGATTACACAAGAGTATGTAGACAGTTTAGTTAGTTAATTAGCTTCAACTTTCTGACTTAGGCGACGTTCGCACGGACGTAATAAAATCGCGGCGATTTTTTTTCGCGTATTGTACTTTCGACGCACTGCTTAGCGCAGAGAGTTGAATATCCAACAGTGTATTTTCTTGATGCGCTGCGATACGCGCTGAATGCGCTCTGTTGGATTTTATTACGTCCGTGCGAACGTCGGCTAACTGACCAACTCCTTGACAATTCAAAAGTGCCTGTAAAAGGTTTAATTGTACTAAATGCTTTGAGTTTGAGATTGCATAAACCCGTATAGGACAAAACAGCTATGTAACAGCATGATTCAAATTACAAAAGAGGTCGGGTGATTTCGTTACAACGACTTTTTAGGTAAGTATTTAGAAATAAAAGATCGTGAAATGGCATGGGAAAATTGTCTTAGTTCACCTCGAATTCGTTTCAACGATTTGCGCGGCCCTGATTAAACATGTCGTTTATTAATTACAAATACATGTTTACTTGAGTTCTTAAACATCGTACCCTGGCGATACACTGTCGCGTTATCGCGAACTTTACTTCGTGCGCACTCTGTTGCTCACTGAGACGTCGAGCGGTGTGCGAGGCAGAGCGCGCGAGTAAAGTTCGCGATAACGCGACAGTGTAGCTCCAGGGTAACAGTTATTAACAATGTCTACAGTAATACCGTTTACTTAGGTTTGCGTCCCCTGCCGCCGCCGCCCGTCTTAGCTTTTTTCTTAGCCGCGTTCTTTTTATCTTCCTCAGCCTTGCGTTTTGGGTTCGGCGTGGTTGATATCTGAAACAGTAATATTAAATATTAAAATTAAATTACCTATCACCTATTATTTATAAGTCAATCAATCTGCCTAGCCTTTATCTATGTTGGGGTCGGCTTCCAGTCTAACCAGATGCAGCTGAATACCAGTATTTTACATGGAGCGACTGCCTATCTGACCTCCACAACCCAGTCACTGGGTAATACGAAACCCCTCGGTAAGTCGACGTCAGAAGACTTTCGGGCTTCTGTACGTAAAAGTACACATATAAATTTATGTGACCTAAGGACGTGTAACGAAAAAAATGAATGTAAACAAAATAAAAATGTTTTGCAAACTGTACCGTGTCCAAATAAAATGACTTGTGGTTTTTTTAAATGAGCACTAACAAATAAATTTTTAAATTCACCCCCTAAAGGGTTTACATAGGGGATGAAAATTTATATGGAAGTTCGCAATTTTCTGCTTGTATTAAATACATTAATATTTAAATTAGATACTAACTGCCCACCTCGGCTTACGTACGGGTAGCACAGAGTGGGGCAAGACCATAGAAACGATGGATGGACTGTGTGAAAGATGATATGGCTAGAAAGGGGGTGACTACCGAGATGACGACTAATAGAGATGTATGGAAAAAAGGGCCTTGTTGCACTGACCCCAACCCCAAATAAATTGGGATAAAGGCAGGAGAATGATGATATAGATAGACTCTTGATGCTTTGACATGTCGGTAGACTGCACCCGTGCGAGCCAAGGGCGGGTGGCTAGTTTGAATATAAATTATTTACCGTAAAGAATCCGTCAAGCCGTCCCTGCGTGGATCCGCTGCGCGCCTTCAGCAGTTTCTTGGCTCCGTTGCGGACTCGCTCCTCATTGAACTGCTTGTCGCCACACAGGAACTTTACTAGCCCTTCCTCATCGGGATCCGACCATTTTAACTGGAAATAAAGAAGTAACGGTGATTTTTGAAGATCAATTCTAAAGGACTGCATTGTTTGTTTGATTGGGCTTTTTCAACAAGAATTTCTCCCTGAATACTGTTGGGGTAGTGATGAGTTTTTTTTAAATGTGTAAATTGTTTCGTAAAATGTGTCTCGCTTTCCTGCAATCTGTGGGAGTGATTTAGTGTAAAGGGACGGAAGTGTGTAACAGGAAGCGCGCGCGCGCTATTTGATTTGACCAATGAGCGCGCGCGGTGCAGCGAGGATGATGACAATGACGATGATGATGAATATTGTTTATATCATATATATGTCAGCCAAGATGTCAGATGTTACACATTCTACCACAATTCTAAGACTCGCCCGTTTTTTTTTTGTTTTATCTTTTACACATCAGGTCTGTGAAGTTTTGCCTATTAATCTAATATAACATTGTATGCACAAGTCGTTTGTTATTTATTCATTCATAGAAACAGAAGCTTCACTGTTCCCTAAAAGCGCAGTCAATAATAAACAAAACATCGCGAAGAAACATGTAACTACGATTTTTTATAAGTTGGTAGGTCCACTGAGAGTAGCCTATACCCAAGTTTTTTTTTTTTTTGTTTTTGGTGGAAACATCAAATGACCTCTCCCGCTCTGGGCGGAGCGGAAGGGCCTGTCACTCTTACTGACTAAAACCCACCCGTGTTCCTTCCCTTGCCTGTTCGTTGCCAGGGGCCACGGTCTCCCCTTAGGACTTCCCGCAACCCTGGCAGAAGTTTGCAACCCAGAAAATCTTGTGCTACTCCCATGGTGCTCGAAAAACTGCGAAATTCTGGTAAGTACTTGTTATAGTTTCTTTAAAAAATATACCTTATGGTCGAGTTTTTAGGTTCTCTGTAGAATATATCTATGGTAACCAACCTCAATCTCCTTAGCATCAGTGACATCAGGCTCCAAGAACAGCTCCCTGGCTCTCTGGTAGTCCCAGTTCTCCGGCGGCTGGTACTTGTCCGTGTCTATGTTACGCAGCACCTGCTCTAGAGAGCGATGCTGACGGATCAACTCTATGGCTCGCTTGGGGCCGATGCCGCGGATAGAGCCGCAGTAGTCACACCCCAGGAGGATGCAAAGGTCGATGAACTGGAAGATAAATTATTTATTACATAGCATAAAATTACGGCGTTGGTCCACCGCCGCCGTCACCCAGACGTCACCGAGAAACATGATTATTCGAACCGACACCGACCGATTACGTCACAGTGACGGTGATCGTGTATCCACCGCGAACGAACTTGGCATTATTGACAAAACAAAATCCGGGCGAACGGCGCAGTGTGGATTAAACGTGTTTTGTCACATCGGTCCTTCACAATAGGGCCGAATGCTAGCGGTCGGGCCGAAGTACTCGAAACTTCGGCGGACGGGATGACGGGTGGCGCTCGGCTGACAGACATGCGGGGGCGCGCGGCCATACTGGCGCCTGACAACTTTTCGACCATATTGCCTAAGCAATAAGGTCGAAAAGTGGTCCGCGATAGTTCGTAATGCTACATCGGCGTCGTCATCGCGTTTTCGGTGACGTCGGCGGTGGACAAACGCCCTAAGGTAGAGTTGTACATGTACGTATACACTCACATATCGCCAAATAATTAGTATGATTATGATAAAATTAATCGTTTGTATGATATCGATAAAAACAAGATAAAATTGTCAAGAATGAGGGAATCAGGTTATCTGCAAGGCCATCAATTTGGCTATCTTTGTAATAGGCCTGTTGTTGTTAAATAAAGATTTCGATGGGCAAAGGATTTTTATATGCTTAGTTTATACTTTATAGGGTCGTGATCAGATGGCCGATAAAAAACAATCCAAAACGTTCTGGAGTGGCGACCGCGTACCGGAAGACGTAGCGTTGGAAGGCCTCCCACAAGATGGTCCGATGACCTTGTAAAGGCCGCAGGAATCTGCTGGATACGGGAGGCACAGAATCGGTCGAAGTGGCGGTGCTTGGGGGAGGCCTATGTCTGGCAGTGGACTTCTTTCAGCTGAAATGATGATGATGATGAAACAAATAAAAATGTATTTTACCTCTTTCTGGTCCAACTCCAGACCCTTAAGCACGTCATCTAAATGGAACTCCTGTACTGGCATCTTGCGCGCTTCGGAGAACGTCAGGTGACGTAGCAGCACGTTGGTGCCGAACGTCAGCGCGTCCATGTCTTCAGTTGCTGAGGCGAATACCTTGCCAGCCTTCACCTGAAGAGAAGGAGTTGATTTGTATGTTAAAAATGTAATTTATAATTGTAGGCTATAGTACACCTACATTTCGCCTTGGGGTCAGCTTCCAGTCTAACCGGATGCAGCTGAATACCAGTATTTTACATGGAGCTTATACTGCTTATCTGACCTTCACAACCCAGTAAGCCCGCGTAAGCACGGACGTGTTTTTAACGCGGCGATTTTTTTTCGTACACTGGATTTTCAACTCTCGGTATTGAGCCGAGCATTGAGAATCCAACAGAGCGAACATTCAGCGCGTATCCCAGATTCCCAGCGCGTCAAGAAAACACAGTTGGATATTTAACTCTCGGCGCTAAACGGAGCAACGAAAATCCAATATGCGAAATAAATCACCGCGATAAAAACACGTCCCTGCGAACCTGCGCTAACGATAACTCTTGGTAAGGCTAATTGTCAGACTTTTGGGCTTCTGACGACCCGTAACGACTGTCAAAGATGACATCCAGGACCAATGGCTTAACGTGCTTTCCGAGGCACGGAGGACTCTCGGTATGTAAACATTCACGGACCAACCCCGGCAAGCGTAGCTTAGCCTATTGGATCGACCCGTGCGGCTGTTATTACTAAGCCACGAGGAGACAGTGTTTTTAACACGTTGTACTTACTAGGGCAGCACACTGTGCCTCAGCTTCGCACGGCGCCTCCACCACAGGTATACCCATGAGCTTGAGCAGTGTCCTCGCCTCCTCGTTGTGCACCTTAGTCACCTTCACAAGGCGACGGTTGAACTTCTCTATGGATTCTTGATCACCTGTTGATGGAGAGGTTATTATTATTTAGTAAAACATTTACTAGGGATGCATCAGATACCGATACCGATATATCGGCGATACTCGAAGTTTGTCGATATATCGGCATCGGCGATATTTTTATGGCCGATACAACGATACTTTTCAAAATTCGCGCTTTAAAAATGTTATGTAAACGCGAGTGTTGTCTCGTCTATTTCGTTGCAAACGAGGCACGAACTATCTATGCTCGGGGAAACCCCGCGCTTTTATTCAGTGTCTTGTTTCGCCCGCCCACTTCGGCCTCGCACTCGCTTAACTATCCCATTTAGCTAGGTTGACTGTTGTCGTGCGTCTAATCTCAACCTGTCTACAGTTTTATTTCGTTTGTCCTGTTATTTGTTCTTTTTATATTAATTAAAAAAATAACGTGATTTGTGTTCTATTTATTTTACCTTCATTTTTGATTTCAATAAGCGTATCAGTATCGGTATCGCCGATATTTTTATAAGAGTATCGGTATCGGTATTGTATCGGCAAAAAGGCGTATCGATCCATCCCTAACATTTACACAAACATTCGTCTTTAATATTAATAAAGGAGTAAGTATATTTTTCTTTTAAAAGCATTATCGCAAATTAAACCTTTAAAATCTTGTACATATCACTTTTTTAGGTATTCCCAAAAAACATTGTCAAAAATTGATTATTTAAAAGGCAAAACGGCCAAACGAAACATGCACGCAAAACGGCCATTGCTCAGCATAATGCGGAAAAACAATTAAGATTTGTAAAAACTAGCTGTGTCGATCTGCTATTGTCAATATGCTCAATTTTAATCTAAATTATGGCGTACAATCCAGCCGATATAACTTGTCAGTTCTGAAATTGCGAACATGCCTGAAAGTTCTCTACAAAGTTTCAGTCATGTTCGCAAGTTCAGACCTGCCAAATTATATCGGCTTTTACTGTACATCTCAAATGTAAATATGCCTTGCTTTGAGAAATACACATTTTAGAGCATCCTTACCAGCTTCTGTAGCCTTCTGCAATTCCTTCTCTGCTTCCTCCCTCCTCTCTGCTCTCTTATTCAGCTGATGAGACTTCATATCCGGGGGCTTTCCGTCAAACACATACACTGGCTTGATGCCATTCTCAACGAGTCTAATTGTACGGTAAAATGTTCCCATCAGGTGGGATGTTGTTTCTCCATCTACGGATACTAGTTGAGATCCTGTGAACCATGTTTTAAAGAATTGATTTAAGGTTTATTGGAGAGGCTTGTGGCAGCATCTACATCGCAACATGCTAGCCACGCATCTCACAGACAACACGTAAAATGCTGCATCGCGCAAGCAAGGTTTACCGCGCGACTGGCACATCCCAACAACAATCGTCAGGCAGTTGTCCACCAGACACTACACTCGTCTGCTTGAAGTACTTTTTTTTATCAACCTCTTTTATCTCACTGTTGCATAGGTTACCCATAGCCTTGCTCTCTTCCCCCTTGGTTTCCCTATGATAACAATATTAGGTTTTTTTTCTTACAAACTGTTGAACCTATTCCAAGAGCATTTCTTTTGAACCCATAGGGTGGCTGGTATATATAGTCGGAGACCAAGACCCGCCTTCATCCAGAGGCATAAATTTAATCATAGCTCTCTTATATGCAGGCAGGACAAGACTGAGCAAAACATTGTCTTGATCAATCAGCATAGCTATTCACAACCATTTGACAGGATGTCTTATCGCAAATGACCCATTTTTCAATTACTTATTTGCCTTAATTGAAGAGTCTATTTGATTTAAACTGATAAACATTTTGGGTTTTGGATTTGTTGACAGCCCCCCTTACCAACAGTCCTTTACCTAAGCGAAAGACGGTCGGTGGGTAGCCTTAGGGGCGGGACTCTTTCGATAACATTGATGTTCGATTCGGCACGGACTGTTGTGAACGGTTGTGAATAGTTATGCTGATTTCAAAGGTTATTGTAAAAAAGGATAATAAGTAAGCAGATGTAAGAACAAAATGTTTATCACTTACCTTCACTTCTTACAGCTATCAAGAACTGATATAGGCTCATATACGCGTCAATAGCAATTTTACGTCCTGAAAAATTGAACAAAACAGTAAAGTTTACATTCGTCGAGGTTAAATTATCGATTCTTACAAAACGTAACTCACCAAAGTAGTTTTTTATCTCCATTTCTTTGATAGCATGTGGTGCAATATCTGCAATTAACTTAGATAAACCTAGAATACCCATCCTGCTGTTTTATTACTAAATAGATTCACAATCACAAATATTCCAACGTTTTTACGCTTGACGAATTTGGCGGGAATAATGACGAACGAAATGTCTAAGTCAGTCTAAGTAAGTTGTCAAACTGGCATTATTGACAAGCCAAACCGAATTACCAAACGTCAAAAACAATAGTGATGAGCATTATTACAAAAAAATATTGATTATGAGCAGTGAAGAATCGAGATTTACAATAACTATAATGATAAATTATTATAATGATTACCAATTTACACATTTACAAAAGATTTAATTTTTAATACGCACTTGACGGTATTATTGCAGTAGGATTTGGGATTAACGCAGTAACAAAACGTTACTACGCCTTTGTTGAAAAAAATGTTTTGACAACAAACAGCTGATGGCATTAGGACTCAGGGCAGGGCTTCGATCGTGTTTTGTTGTAATTTATGTTTAATTAAACAAAATAATAAATCTTCAAGATGGGAAACTACATTACTGTGAACATGGAAGAAAACTTCAAAAAGAATCAAGAATTCATACAAACAATCAATAAAATAAAGGTAAATGTTTTAAGAGTTTTTATAAAAATATGATATCTTAGAAATATGTTAAATAAATGTTTCCTTTAGATGGAGAGACAAATTCAACTTCAATATCAAATGCAAGAACGACAAATGGCGCTGCAGATAGCGAAGAGCAGGGACACCTGTCTTTGGTTTACTGCGTTTTATGTTACTGCAGCAACAGGCCTCTTCACTGGGTAATACTTTTATTTATCTCAGATTATAGGGTCAAAGATCATATTTATCTTCAATCAATCCTGAGACGACCCACTGACCTATACTTGCCTAATAATGATCACCATCATCCACTTAAACATAAAGTATAAATACAGTTCAAATTCCTAAATGCAAAAGTCCAACTGAACACCTAATTTTCAAATATTTATTACAGTTTCAGAAGGACGAAAAGACCATACCTCCTGATGCCATTGATACCTCTCACTTTTGCGACTCTGTACTATTGGGACCTTGCATACGGAAACAAAGTACACAGGATCAGAAGTAAGTACCTAGTAGGATAATACCTTAAAAATATTCGTACTCAACATCACATGCATTCCCGAAATGACCAAATACTTCAATTTGAGTAGGTATTTATTTCTATTTATAGGATTACCTACATTAATTTCTATGGACTTCCTTCTAGACTTGGATTTTAGCCAGGTTTTAGTAATTTTCTGAGAATACGTAGATGCATTGACTCATGTGGGTTAATTTATTGTGAATCGCTTCACAGAAATTTGTTTTATGATAGGTACAGCATTCGATCCTCATTAAATAACTTTGTATTCGCGTAAACATTTGGGTTTTACACAAAAATCTATGATTTATACATTTTTCTGTATAGCCGTTAGTAGAGTAGATCGTGACCCAAATTTACAAGGACGCTTCATAAATTAGCTGACCGATGAAATAGATTTTACGGTATTTTTTTTTATTCATCCATTCTTCATAAACTTTAGCATTTGCGTCAACGTAATAAATAAAAATGCGTTACAGTGGAAGCTGAACACATAATGACACACGAAGCAGACTCCCTCGAATGGCCCTGCGGTCTTCCCACACCGTCTTCCATTGATCTCGGACGTTTGGACGTCGAAGAAAAGAAGAAAATTCATCCGCCCCTGTTGTAAATATAATGCGCTCAATAATGACGTGTGCCTTCACCGCAGAGTAGATCAAAATAGCGGGTAGTTTAGACCTTTGTCTTTTCAATAGACCGCATTTTTTTGGGTGAAAATTGCTGAACGTTTAACGATTTATCAATGGGACTGTTCTGGGAACATTTTTGTCGTGTGGTCCTAAGCTCCAAACAGTTAGGTTATCTAACATTCCTCTGGGCCTAAACATTAATATCCATATAATAGGCGCCACGAAAACTAAACTAATTGTAAGTACGGGTAAACATGCTATTACTGCCCTAAAGGTCAATCTTTCCAGTTTCTCTCTTTGTGAGAACTATAACAACACTTAATCTTTTCTAGTTTCTGAAGTTCGATGCGATGACGCAGCAAAGTGGAATAGGGTACTCTTATATAAGTTAAGTAGGTAGGTAGGTAGGTAGCTACTCATTGGAGTCAATGTCATGCTATTCACCTGACTGTCGGTCGTTAGGTTTTATTACCGTAATACCTTAGCAATTTTCAATACGGAATACCTTTTTGAACAGAAATTTTCATCTATGGAAAATGCGGTTATAGTGACAGCTAGAATTTAGAGGCACTTCTTTATCAAATGTAAAATAATGTAGGTAGTTACATTCTAAACGAACGCTCATCGAATATGACGATTAATCTCATTTTGAATTCTATATAATTTTTTTGGATTTGGGTCAGAGAATCTTAACTATGAAAAAGTAAAGTAATTTAGTCTAGTAATTAACTTCTTGTGCGGCTACACATACACAAGAGGTTTGCGAGGCCTCATTACTTTGTGCAGCCATGAAAATGTCGGGCGCGATTTTTCCTACTAATGAAAATGAGAATCTCAAGATGTAGCCCTTAATTATTGAAGCAAATTAATGTGCCTGGTGGCCATTTCGAATTTTTAACTTTTCTGGTTTTAATGAGATTCTAGTTGATAATCATTCTTCTCCAATTTTGAATTGTGCGTGCTTGCATAATTAGAAAATTCTTATAATAATGCACAGTACTTACTACCTAGTTACCTATATAAAAAACGATTAAGTAGGTATAGTTTAGTCAAGAAGTCATAATGACATTATTGGTAAAAATAATCAGTTAAAAGTCGGAAGAAAAATCTTCTCAAAAAGAGAAGGGACGAGTATGATAACACGCTAGCTACCTCACTGCGTTTATACGCTTCGCCAACACCAGGTTCCACAAAAACGGTAAAAACGTTTTGAAATAACATAAGTAGGTAGTTTTTTATTTTGTCTATACTATAATATTTATTATTTTTACATAATTTTATTGTAGTTTAGTATGTTTTTGTTACACATATATTTTGTGATTAGATAGGTATACTTATTATATTTTTACATGGTTGTTGTGATTTTGTCAACGGTTTATTTTAAGATTCATATTTAAGTTTTTTTTGTATTTATGAGATATATATTGGTACTTATCACCTCATTATTATAGGTAATATTATTAATTTTATGTTTAATGTATACTCGGTACTTATCATATTTATTATAAGGTTAATAACAATAATTTACAACTTAAAACTATGAGCGAATATTTGCTATAAAAAGTCATTCCTTAAAAAAGTATTATGCAATTATTATAAAATTATCATCTAAGTAAAAACGTTGAAGTATTACAAGACAATCAATAGATGTAATTCCTCACTGTACTAGAGTGTTTATTGTCAGATTTACTGTACAAACGTTAAAATTAAAATAAAGTTTCTGAAAAATTGGAAGTTGTTTTTTTTTTCTTGAAAAGGTAAAGGCATGTCGTAATTGTAGTGTGGTTACAGTGAAATAACGAAATGTAACTTTTGCAAACATTTGAACAAGTACTTTTGCCTATTTCAGTTAATAATAATTAAAAAAAAATACAACCGAATTGAGAACCTCCTCCTTTTGGGGAAGTCGGTTAAAAAAATAATAATAATCGACTGGCATTATTTTTAAATCCTTAAAACTATCGATTAAACATTTTAGCCACATTACTATAGTTGACATCTTTTGTTACCATGACAACTGACAGGTTGTTTGGGCGGCCGTAAACAAATGAAACTCGACTGGCAGAATTCAAATCTGCCGATGTCTATCTAGGAATATTGGCAAAATACCCAGATTTTAATAAAAAATAGCAAACGTATAATGGGATTTGTGAAGTATTACTGCTGTTTTTTACGTAAGTAGAATTAATGGTTAAATTTAAAATTGTGATGTTATTCTATTCTAATCATCAGTTTGTTATCGACATGTTTCTCGTTGCTTAGCGTAAATAATCAATATTTTGACAATATGATGGTAGTCACGCTTTTCTGATATTCAAATAAGCTCACGATACCCTTCGAATTTACATTTTATATAGGCATTTGATAGCAAAACATGAAAATTGCGAATATATGAATTTTAATTGGTATCGATTGCAGAATTTGATTTTACAGTCTCCGCGTAACTATTTGTGGTGAAAAGAGGTGCTGATGTCTCAAAACCAAGGTAAGAAGGACGACCGCAAGAAAGATGTGGGTCAAAAACCAGTTCAGAAGAAAAGTCCCGATAAGAACATGTCGGAAATTGATGAGCACATTCTTAAGAGGTTCGAAATCAAGAAGAGGCTTGGGAAGGGCGCTTATGGTATTGTCTGGAAAGCTGCTGACAAAAAGACCAAGGATGTGGTGGCGATTAAGAAAATATTTGACGCTTTCCGGAACCAGACAGATGCTCAGCGGACTTTTAGGGAAATAATTTTCCTTCAGTCATTCCGAAACCATCCTAACATCGTGAAACTGCATAGTATACACAGGTAACTCATTATGATTTAGCTTATTGAAGATTATTTAAGCTTTATTTCTGTATGTGGAGTAAACAGCTCCACTGTGTGGAAACCGGCATGTCTGAGAGATATTTCTCGAGGGCATGTGAAGACAAATCAAAGGCCCATGATTGGCTTTAAAACTCTAGACACCAGGCTAGTCACTTGACCACACGAAAAGAAGAAGAAGCTCCACATCTGTTAGCCGTGGACCGATATAGCTAGGACAGCTGGAAGCCTAGAAGGTTGAAGGCTGGTAGGGGTAGGCTTTTGTCTTGTAGTGGCATGATGCATGATTGTCAGGAACAAGTAAATTCTATGTATGTGTTTCACAATATGGGGGCAGTGGTGGCCCAGTGGTAACGGCCCCGACTGAGCAGTGGTGGCCCAGTGGTAACGGCCCCGACTTACGAGTTGTAGGTCGTGGGTTCGAACCCAAGCAGGCGCTTTACTTTGTGTAAATAATTTCATCACCACTGCTCTCAAAACGGTGAAGGAAAACATAGTGAGGAAACCGGCATGTCTTAGAACCAAAAATTTCGAAGACATGTGACATCTACCAACCCGCACTGGGCCCGTGTGGTAGATTACGGCCCACTCCCTCTCACAGAGAGGAGGCCTGTGTCCCAGCAGTGGGAACATTAATAGGCTGATGATGATGTTTCACAATATAAGCAAAACTTGAATTGTAAATAACTCCTACCCATTTCGCATGTTTATCAAAAATGTGTTCCGGGCACTTGCCACCCAAAGTAATTATATGCTTTATCTATTTTAACTTCTATGCAGTGAAGTAACTTTTAATTAAATATCTTTTTTTTAAATACTTTTGAGTCCATTGCCATAGGCCCCTATGGCAATTAATAGATAAGGTGACAAATTTAAATTATTTAAACATTATTCTGAGGATAACGCATTGCTTATGCTTTGCCAAAGCATTGTCTATAATATATATATATTACTAGCTGCCCGCCCCAGCTTCGCATGGGTAGCCTTAATTTGCAATAAATTAAAATTGCGACTATAATTTGAGATTTAAACTATCCTATCTCTCAAGTTGGATCGAACTGCACATGGTGTGCGAATTTTATTATAATCGGTTAAGTGGTTTAGGAGTCCATTGAGGACAAACATTGTGACACGAGATTTATATATATTAAGATTATGTCACAGTTTTGGCATCAATTTATTTAGCCTATATAAAAGTGACAATACAAAGATGTGTCCGGTCCATCTGAGTTTGTATGAAGTTTTCAGTTTTCTATGTTTAGTAGATCTTAAAACATTGTCTATAATATGTCACAGTTTTGGCATCAATTTATTTAGCCTATATAAAAGTGACAATACAAAGATGTGTCCGGTCCATCTGAGTTTGTATGAAGTTTTCAGTTTTCTATGTTTAGTAGATCTTAAAAGTACCTACAAGTAGAAGTATCAGTAAAATAATAGCATAACCTGTAGGGATAAGCTATCATTTTAAAGCTTGGAATGCTAAGGGGGGGTAGGGGGGCAAAAAACATCTTTTAACTTTATATATAACTTATATTTTATTTAGGGGTCGCTTTTCGGTTTAGAAAAGCGCGTTAAACGAAACAAATAAGTACACGTGATACCTATTTCACTACACCTCCCATCCCTTTTGTTACATAATTGTGATTTTTTCCGAAACCCCTCCGCCCCTTTCGAGCCTCAAGTGATTTATTTTACGACCCCTTGCCTACATTAAATCATTTGCTTTTTAAGTGATTGATTTCTTGTGCACTACCTGTTTTCTATACCTGAGACTGATATGTGCTTCTGTCCCGGGTTTTACTTGTGTTATGTGGACAGATGGCCCGCATTCCACCTAGCTGTCTAATTGTCTGGGTCAGCTAGTATACAGGAACAAAGTCATAGGTACATAAATTATTATATAAAATTACCAATCAAACAGCAAAATCATTCAAAAAAGATTAATTTTCAAAAGCAGTATTTACCCTACATTACAATTTACCCTTCTTCTTCTTACCCTTACCCCAGAGCTCTGAACAACCGCGACATCTACCTCGGCTTCGAGTACATGGAAACAGATCTACACAACGTGATCAAACGTGGTAACATACTCAAGGATATACATAAGCGATACATTATGTACCAGATGCTGAAAGCGACGAAATATATACATTCTGGCAATGTTATACATAGGGACCAGAAACCGAGCAATGTGTTGATTGATAGTGCTTGTAGGTAAGAAGTAATTTATTTGAAATAATATTAGTTTAGAAGAAGAAGGATGATTTTCCCTTGAAGGACATACAGTGACCTTATTGGTTCTTCGAAAAGGTCCGGTGCGTAGTACCTACTCGCTACCGGCGCGTGTATAAACGAACGTGGACGAAACATAAGGAGTGTGTGAGAATCGTAGCAACTGCCGTTCTGTGGTTTCTGAGAATGTGTGTTGATTAATTATGTAACGGAGCGCTTTAGACTGCTTCAGAACGGAAAGCGAAGTATTGGGCGTGATCATTTTTACCCGACAGCACCGACGTAGAAAGCTTGGGTCATCGCAGATGGCCTTCGACATCGTCCGCATAATGTCAACAGTTAATTCCTAACAGAAATCTCTCTCATTGACATGAGTTTACAGTTTAGGTACCTTTTGATCTTCATTCAGTCAATCAAAGTGGCTTCGATTGCCCAATAAAAAAAAAAGAATAAATAAATAATAAATATTTATTATTTATATGTAATCAAGGTACGAATAATAATAATTTGATAAAGTCATATCTTAATGAGGTTTGAGATAAATTTATTCTCATAAGAATACACATTCACTTACATACCAACTCAATACCATTTTGTTAACCTAATACCAGGTTTTGGTCCCATCACTGTAGCTTAGGAAATGGGTTTTTGAACCCACAAGTTATAACCATGCGCTTACAACCAAATAAACCTATCATATTATGTGTGCTGTATACAGGGTAAAGCTAGCCGACTTCGGGCTCGCCCGGTCCGTGTCTAGTTTATACTCGGGCGGAGAAGACGGAGCGGACCCATGCCTCACTGACTACGTCGCTACACGCTGGTACCGCGCGCCTGAGATACTCATCGCTAGCAAGAAGTAAGTTTTAACTTTATCAAGTACTAGCTACCGCTAACGGCTTCGCCCGCGTGATAACATTGTACAACCTTCAGAGTCGGCTTCGGCTTCCGGCAAATTCTGTAAAACCTTCAGCTTCAGCCTAAATTGGCTGAAGTTTTAGCCGTCGGTGGATACTACAATTCAATCATATAAAAAATTTAATAATATTTAAAAACCTGACTGCAGAAAACAAAAAAAGACAATCACTTTTCAAGCAGGCTGGTGCAGTTCTCAGCAGTTTTTTTAGTTCAATATCAGATTATAATGTGTTATTTGTTTTTACCCCTCTTTGTGTTCCAGCTACACTAAAGGTATCGACATGTGGTCGCTTGGCTGTATCTTGGGTGAGATGCTGATCGGCAAGCCTCTGTTTCCGGGCACCTCGACCGTCAACCAGGTGGAGAAAATCATGTCTGCGTTACCTAGACCTTCTCCTGAAGGTACGTTCCGTCGACACATATTCTTTCTGTCATTTCGACTTGGTGATAGTTTTTTTTATACCCAGGCTTTTTGAAACTGACCAAAACATGTTATGCCCGATATATTCTAAGCTAAGCCATATTGTTTCTTGCGTTTGTGTAGATGAGAAGTTGCTGCCGTTTTTGCAACCATGATAGTACTAAAGAAATCATAGGCTGTATATTTATTTCCTAAAGATTTTTTTTTTAAATATCGACCCGAAATTGTGTAGCATTTAACCCTCTCCTACATATTTGGGTGGGTATCAAATTTATTTTTGTACTTTATGAGAATAACATGCTAGGAAAACGACGATTTTACCCAATTCCCTTGTACTAAGCATCTGGTACCACAATTTCTAGACATAGGGATAGTATGCAGCGGCTACGGCTCGTCTTTGATCCGAGAGCAAGCCGGCAACCCGAACGGTGGCGCCACCCTTACGGCGCTGCTGTCGTGTGCGCCGCGTGACGCCGCTGACTTGGTGCAGCGGCTGCTGGTCTTCAACCCTGCTAAGAGACTCAGCGCTGAACGGGCGCTGGATCATGAGTATGTGGGCAAGTAAGTATTGTATCATTGAAAATTATTTTAAGAGTATTTTTAGGTGTCTGTACCCCAAAGGTACCTTAGGGGTCCTCCTATTACTAAGCCTATAGTCTTTTTGTCTGTCTATGAGCCAAAATGCTGGCCAATAAAATTTTCACAGAATATGTTAAACTTTATGGCCTCTGTCATGGTAAATAATAGAAACAGGTTAACTCCTTATTGAGTTCGATCTTGATTTTTTTATGTTTCGATTTTTCTCGTTATATATATCTTTTTAAATATATCCATTTATATATATACTTCCCATCTTTATCTTTCTAGATTCCACCGTGAACGCGACGAACCGATATTACTGTCCGACGTCCTCCTACCACTGAGGGACGACAAACAAATGTCGGTGGACGACTACCGGAACAAACTGTACAGCATTATGGCTAAGGGATCACAAACAACGTACAACGGACAACCTAGGAAAACTCATACTAGGTATGTGGCAACGATATTGGTTGAAGAATTTTTAAATTGATTATATTGGCTATTGGAAAAGGGTCCTTTTCCTTTTCACAGTGAAACATATGAAAATCACAATATACGACTGAAGCTTCGAAGAAATTGTAATTTACTATAATTTTGTACCTATAAGTAAGTCTGTCTAGGGTCGAATTGGTTGTCAAATATTTTATGACCAGCCAGCCTACTTCGCTGAACAGAATTAAACCGTTTTATTACAACATTATTTTACAAAAAGACAGCTAGAACCTTTCAGCGATAGTTTGCAGTTTTATTCAGTGAATCAATAATGCAACTATCTTTAACATTCCTTACAGCAACAAAACGCACCCTCTACCAACTACCGCAACCAAAAGCAGCAAGAGCTTTCACGAACCGGACACATTAAAATCTTACGTAAAGAACAAACATTTGAGCGCATCCGCCGACCAGAAATCTCGACCAAAAGCTAGACCACACCTGGAACGACCCTTCAAAGAACATAGACCCGACCAGAGTGTAACAAAACCTCTTCGAGCGACAAAACTCTTTGAACATAGACACGAATGGGTCGAAAATACAAACTGTCATGGGGATTATTTCCAGCCAGCGACAAGGCAGAGTCCCACAGAAACAGGTTATATGGGTAGTGGTAAAAAATCTATGGTTCAACACAGAAGAAATTCAACCTCTTTTTCGACAGTTACTATAGGTGGGGATGCTGATTATGGCAGCTGTATTGGCAAGCCAAGGAATGGGGTTATAACAGCCAGTGCCTTGATGGATCTGAGGACTAGCATACGGTAGGTAAGCGGTCTAGTCGTTAGGTTTGCGAATCTCTGGAACTGTATTTTTTAGAACTAGTGCTCGACTACGCAGTAAATCGGGCTTTATTTGGACATCACACGATATCTTGAATTCATCTTAGATAAATGTCAAGTTTCAACTCAATGTCATAAACGACAAAGTTCAAATCCCATTGCAATCAACAGCATGTCTCCTTATATCATCCCTGTCTTCGAAATGCATGCGTCAATAACTATGACCTTACCTTTTTTCTCCGTAGTCGGGTATTTAGTATTGTGTTCGTAATTCTAGAGACTGACGTAATATGTCTTTTCGGCAGGTTAATATTGTATAGCGTCATAAACCTATCTGACCTGGTGGCTGAAAGTGGAAATAGTGAAATCACCAGTCTGTAATTGTTTGTTCACTGACAGCTCTGCTACAGTCATTTCACAGTCTGAAAGCAACAACCCAACAGCAACCTTATTTTGACGAGTATAAAGATCACTGATTTTGACAGTGATGCCAAATCAGAATGTAACTGTGAAAGGACCGTACCGTCACCGGGCCAGATGGTCTGTATTTTAGGTTTTCCCTTTTTCTATAAATATGGAACTCCTTTTTTATGTTAAAAAGTCTAAATACTTTTCGCTTTAAAGTTAGCTATTTAAACGTTTTTATTTACCCTCAGACCTATGCCAATACTTCTTCAATTCACCCTTCGATATGTTTAGGGTAATAACAAGAAGTAATATTCCTACCTACCATATTAGTGCCGTAATAAGGGCACTCATATGGTTTTTATTACCGTAATTTAAAATTATAGTTTGAATTGCAATCATTTGCTAGGTGCCTATTTTTTCCAATTTTGTTTATCACTAAAATATTTAGTATTTGATTTGATCTGGATTCGGTATTTATTCAAAGTTGGAATACAATGAGGTACTTTTGACTGACTACCTAATATTGACGTAATGACTAAAAAAGACTAAAAAGGGAACTGGACATAAATACTATTACTTTAATCATGAAGTATTAGGTAAAAAAACCTATCATAATCAATGCAGCAACGCTTGCAATTTGCTCAATCCTGTCCAGACTACAGATGAAGATATTTGGTTACCTTTAAAGTGAAAAGATAAACTTATTTATAAAAAAATATAACTTCCTTGAAGTATGTACGGTTTTCGTTAACGTTAATTTCTTCCATTCAGTCTGTGTTATCATAAATCTAGTCAATTTTGTTGGTTATTTGTTTAAAGGTTGAGTTTGTTTTGAATAAAATGTCCAATTCCGTCCATTTTGAAGACAATTAAAGCGGGTCATTATGTCTAACGATATATCGTCAGATTTGTGGAAAAGAGTAGATTGCACTGTCACGTTTTTATCTTGAAATTGTGTGTATTCATAATAAAAATAGACAGAGTATAAAAAGACCTATCACTGTCATCTACGCATTCTGTAAGAACATCAAACTAAGGAACATTGAGCAAAAATAATTCCTGGGAAACGACTTTTATTTTTAACGTGAAAAGTTACCAGAAGGTTCCCAGGACCAGTACAAATTTTCACAATGGCGCGAGGAAAAGCTGCCAGCCTCGTTAAGTGTCTTTTTACACCCGTTATATAATTAATCTGATGATAATTACCTATCTAAAGTTATCGATCTGACGATAAATTGTTTGGCGTATGGCAGAATTGGCTTCAAGTATTAAAAGTGTTAGTATTTTAGGCTAGGCTAAAACGTGTTGATTTAAAATTTAAAGTGTTAGCTTGCAATATTATTATGTAAACTCCTACGTAAAATCGAAAAATTATATTCCCAGTATTAGATTGATTTTTGATCATTCACTCATTAGACAATGTGACTAAAAATTATACTGCCATATAATATTATATGAAACATAGACAAACAAATAGATAGAAAGTTCTAGATATATTCACTAAAGAAGGTCTCATATATACTATAAGAATATGCATTATTTTACACAGAATGACAAATAAACAAAGGTACAATTCGGCTGATAAATCATGGCTGCTCTGAACAGTCTGAACATAGGCTCGCCGAACTTTCTTGCATGTTCTATCACTCACACTTGCCTCAAGTCAGCATTTGGTTCCAACAAAATGTTATTGCGCAGCCTTCTGCGTAAACCTCGGACCGGCCATTGTTCATCGGCCGTATTTTAGATAAACACTATACAGTGACTCATCATAACAGATTTTTTAAAATAACTATTTGCCTTAGTAATGCTGATTTACTCTCCGTAAATCAGCATTTGAAATGAAACTAACATTTAAATTAAAAGTAATTAATATAGTATTATGTAGTTTAAAAATTCAACTATCTAAAAAATAATTGCTCAGATATTAGATAATAAACTTACAGACCAAGTGACCTTATGTGTAATCAAATACAGAAAACCACTGAGTTTGATATTAAACATAGAAATGTTAGCTCAATAAATGTGTTAAAACTTTGATTATTTTAAAGTAACTAAATAATCAAAGTGAAAAATAAAATTCGGTATTGGATTGTGTGAAACCGAATGATTTTATCGTAAAATATACTGCACATACGACATATTTAAAAAAATATTTTTCGATCGTAGAGCACACTCTAATGCTTCGCATTATGAGTCGTGCAATACCTATCTCAATTAAAGTAAGCATGTCTCTATTGCTCGCAAAAGCTGATTCCATTGCACCATTTCTTATAATTCGATATAATTATTATATTCTTATGAACTGAAAAAAATCTTAAGAAAAACATTTAATACTGGACTTTCTACTGAAAGGGTAAGAAGACGTCGTTATTTACCCTCAAAACTCGAAGGGTAATTTCCGTAAGTAAGGCTCTTATTACCCTAGGGGTTGTGCTAAGTTGTATGTGCAGGAATATTTGAAATATGATTGATTTATGCCTATAAAGGCGTAGACACAATTCCTGTCTTGGTTGGTATGGACTCTTTTGTAACGTATTTTACATGACGAATAAATGGTTGTATGTGAAGATATGGTTTTATTTTTTGTAAAATATATCACAAAATAATACACGATGAGAACAAGTTAGCTTTGTGATCTTTTTAGGGTTCCGTAGTCAACAAGGAACCCTTGACACCATGTCCGTCTTAAAACATTATGGGCTGTGTACTTAACATTGTGTACTTAACACTGGGCTGATTTCACCAATGAAACAACGCGATCAGCATTTCTAGTACGGATGATTTCACCAATGAAATTGAACGCGATCAGCATTTCTAAAACGCGTTCAAGAGCTGTCAGTGTCAAATTGCTATGGAATATTGTATACTGACAGCTGTTGAACGCGTTTGTATGTGCTGAACGCGTTCAATTTCATTGGTGAATTCCGCATTAGTTTTTATTAACATTCTCAGGAGCACGCACTCGCGAAGTAGACCAGAAGACCTTCCAACTTACTGCTACAGTTTGACCAAAACCGCTGTACGGTCTATTAAGATCTTTGTTTCTAATTGATGTTATTTCCACCAACAAACATCAACTTTATGCAAGTGTAAACAAAATTGATTTTAGACTGACTAGGTAGTACTGTTGAAAAAGTCATAAAAAAATTGAAGCTGTAGCGCAAACTGAACCTTATGTGAAGGTATTACAGTTGTTTTTCCTAAAACTCGTTTTTGTTTGTATGTTTGGCAAATAAATTGCGAACGCAGATTAGTTATGTGCGCGGCGAGACTGGGGGGGGCATGTAGTCCGCTGATTCGTCAAGGCTCACAGCGCCCGCCGCTCATTCAACATTGCTGCCTAGATGCACTTCTATAAGCCTATACAGCAAGACATGGCGCGAAAAATGTACTGAATCCTTGGTACAGGCTTCGCGTCGATGTCCCTGACAGGTATAGAGTTGAGTATCTGTGTCTGGACACTGGCCATTAATAAAATCTTCCTTTAACAACATATTATCTTCTGCGAAGTGCGAAGTCAAAGACATAGATAATCATAGATAATACACTGTCAAAGAGTTGTCAAAGCATGTCCACATTTTGTAAAACTTTACAATAGAGAATAAAAAAATAGTAAAATCATAATAATGAAATATTTTATCGCTTTCCTAGTTTATTTTACTTTTATATTGGCCAATATCAGCCATGTGGTGTGTAAGAGTAAGCTGCCCGTGCTGACTTTGTTGGATGAACCACAAATTCCTTTGGCTGCGCCCGCTAGTTTTCCTAAAAACAAGACAGAAGTGCACCTAAAGGTAATTTTCTTGTTATATGTATGCTGATCCTATACCCGTTTTCAAAAACCCTGAGCGACGCCAAAAAAATAAAGAAAGCGCGCTGTTGGGTTCTCAACACTACGGCTGAGCGCCGTAAGTTGAAAATCCATTAGCGCGCGTTTATTTAGGCATTTTTTTATGTGTTTTTCTGGTACATATGAGCCTGATAATTACCGGAAAAGGCCGGTTTTGCCATTATTCTTAGTAGGTACTGTTTTATCAGTAGTGCCCATTCCTTTTGCTTAACGCACAACAGCTCCACAAGTTGGCAGATGCATTGCTACTCACCCTCTTGACTTAATCCGGTAACCTCATTATTTACCCCAAATCTATTAAACAATTTCAACAGGGGTCATAAGTTATGACTTGTAGAGACTCGCTAAACGACGGCCACCCGCGCCCCGGCCCCCTTGTAATAGCCCGGGGTATTATAAAATTCCACATTGAAAAAAAAGACGATTTTTTTTTCTCCACTTAAATTGACTCTCAGTACCTACGATATCTAACAACAAAATCTCGGATCGGACAGGGTTTTTTTTACATGTTGTATAGTTCGTTATTTCTTAACATCTCGATTATGATTGCGTGATTGACTCAAACCAAGCTCAGGCAAGTCCCCTAGCCTCTAGGACTAGACTGCCTAGATCCCAGGGCTATGAGCCTAAACTCCAGACCATAGGGCACTAGGCCCCAGATCATAAAAAGCGCACCAAGTCGTGTTTGTGAAGCCATTGCTTTGCAGGCATAGAAGGGTGTTTACGAAAGTTTCTACACGTTTAAAGAAATAGCACACATATCAACTCGGAAATGGATCGTCACCATAACAACTCGAGCCATTCAGTATTCTTTCTTTGTATGAAACTCCCTACTGCAACGCTCACTAATTGGATTCGTAACGTAATCGCCTCGCCTCGGGAAAAGTTCACGAACCGCGGCTATAAGGTCATCGCCCATTTTAACAGCACCGCTCCAGCACGGTAGCGCCCCGGCACCGCCTCGAAAAATCTAGTCGTCAACGCGCCGTAAGCCAGGCGACGGCTAGCCGCCAACGCGCCGGAAGCAAGGCGACGCGACGGCTACCCGCCAACGCGCCGTAAGCAAGGCGACCGCTCGCTGCCGGCACGCCACCGGCGAGGGAACAGTTTATTGTTTATTCACAAGCAAGGCGTCACCGTGCGGCCGGCGAGGCGTCACCGCGCTTACGGCGAGGCGTCACCCCGCGGACTGTGAGGCGCTCAGGCGCCAGCGAGCGGGCACCTCGCTTGAAGCGCGCTGTCGGCCCAACATGTGACGGCTCGCGGACCACTCACTGTCGGCGAGCCGTCCACTATTTTGTATAGCCATCGTAAAATAGACTTTAATGCGTTTGACTTAAAATCCTAACTTGATTGACAAGTTATTTGCTCCTCTTTCCTACAGTACCTCCCCTTCATAAGTTTGATTGACAAAGACAAGGATACGAGTGAGTACTGGCGAGAAACAGAGATACTGTCTCTGGTGCGGGCTAACGAAATTGAGATCGACTATGACAAATGTGAACAAGACGCCCTGGATAACAGCGTGGTGCAGATCAACAGTCCCAGGACCGTTAGGCCAATTTGTAGGAACAGAATCGGTAAGAGTTATCCATAGAATTGTTCTAGAACATATAGGCATTGCGGAATTTAGTAATATAAAGCCCCATTTTCACGATGGCAGTTTCTTGCCTTCTTGCATACAATAAAATTGAAGCGAAAAATGGCATGAATCGACTTATAACAGTGTTTATGAGTAAATGGTGCAACTATTACAGTTTTTTCAACTTCTGGTATGCCACAAGTAATTAAATCGCACCTTGTAAATCAGGCTTTTAGGGTGAGGAAGTCCTTTTTGATTTTTGAGCCATCGACATATAAATTACTTCATTCTTGGTTCAAAAGTTGACATTATACGATGGCGTATGAGCCTTCGAAGTCACGCATGATTTACGGCGTAAGGAAAAAATCCAACCAAAGTCGGGGGGGAGCATTTTTAATCCAAATGCTCTAAATTGTTTCAAGGAAAAATTCATAGCAGACCCTAACTTGCTAGTTTACTTTAATCTTTTTGGCAGTGTAAGGGAACCTGCACCCTAATTGCGTAACACGATCAATTACAATTTGAATAATTTTAAGGGATATTGCTAATCCATTGCGGCATTGCTTCATAATGCCGGCTCTTCAACAAATAATAGGAAACGACCAACTGGAACCGCGCAACTAGCTTCTGACTTGTCATAAGTGCCCATGTAGGTATATGTGAAATAAAATATTTAAAATATCATTTATGAATGTTCGAAAAATTTGTCTGCTCCGTAAATAGCGCAATGAATGTTGTTGAACTGTCAAAATGAAACAGATTGTGATTGATCGTGCACAATTAGGGTGTTGGTCTGGACCAGCACCCTAATTACGTAATGCACGATCAATTGGTTTCAATTTAAAATTGATCGTGCATTGCTCAATTGGGGGGCAGCTTGGTATGAATGGTCCTTTCTCAAGTACAGGCTGGTAGTACCTAAACCTCCATGAATACACTGTCCTTCACTTTTTTTCATAAATACTTTTGTATACAGAGTTAGTCCCACAGCGCCGTAGTCTCGATGAGTCGTGCTCTTGCTACAAATTTCGTCCTGAAATGTTCAAACTCAACAATAGGATGTACATACATAACCATAGGTGTCCATGTATGACCAGGAGACGGTTTGAAATCAGCAGAAACTACAAGAGTTTCAAGATGCGAAAGAATCTGAATGCTCGGAGAAAATTACCTACGACAACATCGGACTTCGATTTTGATAGTATTTTTATAAATATTTTGAACGTAACGAATCTGTGTTTAAGATGATTCATCCATAAAGTAGGAAAAGGCGGCGTGTAAAAGATTTGATGAAGTCATCTTTAATCAAATTTGAACCTTAAATTCAGTGACCTTAAGTTTCTGAAAGCTTCAGAGTTTGTACAAAGCACAGGTTCGTTCTTGCATGGAGTATTGAAGCCACTTATGGGATGGCTTAGCTAAATATCAGAGACCGCTTAGCAATAAAAAAAAACCTTAAATTATAAAATATCTCCAGCAACCAGTTGTTTGTTGAGTGAAACAAAATAATAACATAAAAGTAACAAACCTTATTTCTTGTAGATTACCAGCTGTGTCCCCAGTGTTCTCATTTCAATAACCACACGGAATGCGAGTTGTTTCGAGATTCTTGCAAGTAAAAAACTTTTTTTGTTTTTCTGTATCTTTTACGACTAGCTTAATTTAAAATATTGTACTTCAATGGAACTGCTGGGACACTCGTGTGATAAGTTGCGCCTGTCTGCGGAATCCACCTTTACCTGGAAAATAAACTAAGTAAATATCTATTCTTTTTCAAATTTCATTGGATAACTCTACTTTCCATACTCTAGAAGAACTTTTAGAACTTATCATTACCTACTCTTAGAACGTATTAGCTACTTAGCCAGGCTAGGCTCATAGCGTCTTATCTTAAGAGGGCCCTTCCCGGTCCGTCTATCGTCAACGCGAGCGTAGTCGAAAAGCTTGTTGTTTCATCCAGCGCAAGTGAGAACTACTAACAAGCAAGTGAGAACGCGATAACATTGTACGAAGAATAGTGTGTAAAGATTTGTTTCAGGCCATACGTGTTTTTGAGTAAGCCTGGCAAGTTTGTGAAATAAATGTTTGTCATTTAGAATCTTCATTACAAGTGCGAGGTTTCTAGGAAGATGTTTTCTTTACTTTTCCAATTCACGAGTACATCATGCATGACCGGCCAAAGTACAGGTAAAATTTGTGCAAAAAAGCTGATTTTTGGAGGCTTATACTGAATTTGTTTCTAATTTATTTAATTTTTTGTTCTCATAGAAACCTAGATATAGTGCACAAGATACATATTACATTCAAAATTTCAAAGAAACGTGTGATACTACGCCATAATCACGTACGAGCGTTTGTATGAAAATTATGGTGGGTTGGCCGCCCTTAACAGTCTCACAAACCTATTTGGCCCCGTGCCGTCACTGTCAGCGAAAAAAATATTACAGACCTTGTCACTTTTCCAAGTGGCATCATTAGTTCTATTAATTGTAGCCACCGTTTTTGGGTCCGATACGTTTATGGCACTAAAATTGTGTCATCATAATTATCATTCTTCTGCCCTTATCCCAATTGATTTGGGCTCTGCGCAACATGTCTTTTTTAGGGTTCAGTAGCCAAATGTTTTCCAAATTTCTCATATACATAAAATATTGTGTATTCAATAAAAAATTACATCATAATGTTCCCACTGCTCGGACACAGGCCTCCTCTCTGTGGGCTATAATCTACCACGCGGGCCCAGTGCGGGTTGGTAGATGTCACATGTCTTCGAATTTTTGGTAAGACATGTCGGTTTCCTGACGATGTTTTCCTTCACCGTTTTGAGAGCAGTGGCGATGAAATTATTTACACAAAGTAAAACGCATGCTTGGGTTCAAACCCACGAGTCACGACCTACAACTCGTAAGTCGGAGCCGTTACCAAAAATTACATAACTCAGTAGAAATTACAAAGACTTTTAGGTGCAGTTTTTATGAAAGAGCCTTAGGGTTCACAACCAAACATCTAGTGCTCATGTTGTCAATATAACACAGAACTGTCTATTCCCAGAGAACGCAGAGTGAACCCAACAGACTACCGTTATTATTGTGATCGAAAATATGGCAAGTGGCGAGCCATGTTTGTGCCAGCTGACTACTCGCAGTGCCGCTGCTGTGATGAGTGCATATTCTTTAGAGGTAAGACGCACAGAGGTCTTTGCGTTTGAGAAATAAATAATGGAATCTAATTCGAGTTGTCAAGGCGCGGTGATGGCAGGTGTCAAAGAACGGGAAGACGAAATATCTGCCATCTGGTTGAACTTGGATGAGCGTGGAGATTCGCGCAAGCAAGGAGGGGCTATGTCCTGCAGTGTATGAAGTCGAGCTGTGAATAATTTTCTTCTTAGCGTGTTGTTGTCAATCTAAATAGACTCGGCCCAGAATTCGGCCTCGTGTTTGGTGCTATCACTAGCGTCCATCAGTTACTGTAACGTGCAGCTGACAGGACACGCAGGACACGACATTAACTGTCCCATCGTTTGTGGAACATCTCTATATTTACATTCAAAGGCGGAGTCGTCTATGAGGGCCGTACCATACCTCCGCCGCGAAACCATAGCTGCGAAACCGCAGTAGTTCAATTCAACTGGCTCGCGTCACGTTTCGCTTTGCGAAATTCGAGTAACGGAACTAGAGTAGCGGAACATGACGCGAGCCAGTTGAATTGAACTACTGCGGTTTCGCTGCTACAGTTTCGCAACGGAGGTGTGCTACTGGGGTGAATCTCCACCTGAATAGATTTTCCTTGCTTCGAACAACTTGGGTCTGTTTAAAGACTTCCAGGTTACCCAAGGCAACTATCCAGGCGGGAGGTCTTCAGCAGGTGGAACGAATGGTTTGGGTTAGGAAGCACTGTCTCGCCACAGCTTCAGTCTTACTTTTGGTCGTACGCCAGTGAGGTAGGACGACACTTTATAAAACTGTGTGGATGATGATGATGATGATGTATAGTAGAGGCTGTGGTACAGGTCTCTAAGTCTACGTAGTTATATTATAACCCAAAGAACAAGACATCGGTTTTGTAGATGTGCGACTGCACGTGCTGTATAAAACAGTAAGAACACTGATCAGTTAGCGGTCGCATCTGCGTCGATCGTGGCCAAGCAATGCGTGTCGAAGCTTTGTATGTTTTGCTTGTTGAAAAGTTATCGCGCTAATGCGGTGGTCACATTAGCGTATCCGCCACGTTTACTATGTACCGCCAACCGAGCGATAAGTGCTACGCAGTCCGAACTATCGCGACGATAAGCGATAATGGCTGGTCACATCTGAGTGTAACGTATCACTGTGCGAAGTTTTGTAACGATGCGGCCGCAGTATAAGAAGGTCGCTAATCGTCAGTTAATTCCCTTTTTAAACTCTTAAATCTAATACTTATAGCTCAATACGAATATTGCAGAATTGGATCAGTCTTGTGTCGAAGATGAATACAGTTTGGTCACAGAAGAGTTCTTGCCTACAACTTCTATAGGTTTGTTATATTATTATCCATCTTAAGGTCATCGCCCATTATAACAGCACCGCTCCAGCACGGCAGTGCCCCGGCACCCCGCCTCGAAATATCTAGTCGCCAACGCGCCGTAAGCAAGGCGACGGCTAGTCGTCAACGCGCCGTAAGCAAGGCGACCGCTCGCTGCCGGCACGCCACCGGCGAGGTAACAGTTTATTGTTTATTCACAAGCAAGGCGTCACCTTGCGGCCGGCGAGGCGTCATCGCGCTTACGGCGAGGCGTCACCCCGCGCACGGTGAGGCGCCGGCGAGTGGGCTCCTCGCTTCAAGCCCGCTGTCGGCCCGACGCACGGCGGGCGGCTCGTGGGCCGCTCACTGCCTGCGAGCCGTCCACTATTCTGTATAGCCATCGTAAAATAGACTTTAATGAATTTGACTTAGAATCCTCACTTGAATGACAAGGTATTTGCCGTGACGGAGCCGTGCCGCTATAATGAGCGATGACCTTTACACCGATCATTATACATACCGATCGAAAGGCTTCATCATAAGGATAATTTTTTGCTAAATAACTGGTCAAAAATAAAAGGAAGACCATGAATTTTAACATTTTTAATACAAAATTAATCAATTTATCAAATGCTTAAAATGAGTCCCTTGCTCGATTTGTTGCATACAACCAGGTACCTACTAATTACGTATCTCTTTATCATTTTATCATGCACTTAAATTATAATAGGGAAATGATGCGTACTTCTCAAGTAGGTACATTTATTAGTAATAGGTAGTAATAGGTACTTATGATAATGTCAGATGTACGAGTATGTCCTTACGGCAATGTCAGCTTTTCATTTTTCTGAACAAAGTTTCACATCAAATGTTAAAATTCATGGTCTTCCTTTTATTTGTTACACTATGTTATTTAGCAAAAAATAATCCATAAGATGAAGTCTTTCAATCGGTATGATAAAGCTACAGGGTGATTATTTTTCTCATGTAATGGGTTCGATTCCCGGTTCAACCATGTAATTATTTAAATATCTATGAATGCAGTTTAAATAGTTTTTTAAATTCAAATAATGTCTTCTTTCAGTAAAATGTTCCATCTACAATATTCAAGGTACTTTCCGTCCATGTGGCATATCCGTGGGACGCCCTGTATAGTCCTCACGTATCTATTAACACTGTAATTTGAAATCACTATTTTTTTAAAAGAGTAACCGTGAAGTTTCTTGCCGGCTCTCCTCCATATGAAACGACCATTTGGAACCGTGCACCTAGCTTCTGACGTTTCATAAGTGCCCTTTTACGTTTATGTAAAAAATGTGAAATAAAATATTTTGAATTTGAATGCAGGCTAATGTTACACTTTTGACCTTTCTCAACAAAGGGCAAAGGTAAAGACGGCCTTATGTCTTACGTCATGTAACATGAGAGCCAATATCTAAGTGATGAAAATTTACTCTGGCAATGATCCCAGAGACAGTGACCGAAGATTTAAAGCTAAAGTAAATGCTCTAGATTTCAGAGCCGGATGCAACCAATACTGGGGTCACCCAGAACAGGAGTTCAGAGCTTTGAGATGCGACAAGATACTGCGGCGATGTAAGTTATAAAACTATAAAATACCTTCCTTGAATATTGCACTGTTTCCTCGCCTAACCGTAGGGGGAGATTATTCCGTTTATCCACCCCAAAAAATCCACCCTAAGGTGGATACTCGGAACTGTATGTTTTGGAGCCAGATGCAACCAATATTGGGGTCACCCAGAACAGGAGTTCAGAGCTTTGAGATGCGACAAGATACTGCGGCGATCTAAGTTATAAAACTAAATACCTTCCTTAAATATTGCATTGTTTACTTCCGGCTAACCATAGGGGGAGGTTATTCCGTTTATCCACCCCAAAAATCTACCCTAAGGTGGATGCTCGGAACTGTATGTACGAGAATTCACTCTAGGCCTAGCTGGATAATCGGAATTTATAGGCGGCTTAGGGTGGATTCTCGGACATGCGTTTCCGAATATCCACCTTAGGGTGGATTTTTTGGGGTGGATAAACGGAATAACCCGTAGGGGGTGACTACCGAATGACGACTACGATCACGATGAGAAGTATGGAAGAATAAGACATTGACATCAGTCAGTCAGTCAGTGGTTAGTTAGGAAAAAATCAAATTGCATAGTCTTTTCTTAAATATGTTGAGGTCGGCTTCCGATCTAACCGGATGCAGCTGAAACCAGCATAGCTAAGGAAATGATAATTGTATAATGATAATTGTATAACTACGGCAAAATTTTCAGGTGTTCCTGTATCAATTCCACAGTTACCAAATGGATCATTTACCATGTACGTCGCCACACTGATTTTATTATGTATTTTTGTATTTTTTCAGGGTTTTAAAACGTAGGGTTCGTAGGGTTTCTCCACCGGAGGTTTTAATACCTAAAATGTACTTTTCACTGGCGGACTAAGTGCTCGATCACATATTTATATCAAACACATAGAATAAATAATATGCAAGTGTTCACGTACAAACGCAGGTGCGGTGAAAGAAGCCGCGCGCGCGCCCACACCCGCCGCCGCGCGCACTAAGGTCGGGGCGGTAGGTGCGGTCCTCCGTTCTTGGGGGACCCCAAATCTCGAGTAAAGGCCCAAATAAGGCCAAAATATATTCAGTAAGTAGGTAAAAAGCAAGGCAGTTTGTAGTTGGGGTTAAAAATGTGTTGCACCCTACGTTTAGGTATATTTAACGTACGTAGGGAATATACCTAAACGTAGGGTGCAAAACATTTTTAATCTTATAATTTCGAGATCGCTTCGCTCGCTGATATTATATTACTTATCAAACTTTTCTGCATACCTGGGAACCCATTTAGTTTTGCCGCCCCGGGCCCCCTTCAGGCTTAGTCCGCCACTGTTACTTTCTAAGTTTATCAAAACACTTTCAAGTTAATTATAAAGAATAGATCCTTTTGTGTTGTAGAGGTGGGACATTCCCAATCCTATTGTCAGTAAAAGACAGATCGCTATTGATGGTAGACTGTATAATTCTATCAGTCATTGTGTCACATTCCATAGGATTCCTAGTCTCTGACAGATTAATGGGACGTTAAAACCATAGATAGATAGGTTTTTCTATCTCCAGTATGCCAAAACTGGTGATAGGTTATTGGGCGCGACCGAGTTACCCATTATTATTTCTACGTATAGTGGCAAGATCCAATTTAACATCGCCTCCACTCATATTTTTCCGCTCTCATAGTATTTCTTATCAATATAATCACAAATACATAAAAGTATATTTTAGACTACTTATCTATAAAACGAATAATAAAACTGAAGTTTGTTTTTTTGTTAGTTTATTTGAACGCTCTAATCTTTGGAACTACCAATCGCATTTGAATAGTAGATAGTATATAGCGTTATTAAGTGTTTTCTTAGTGCTTGTTACGGAGACGCGGGCCGTTGTGCGTCGCGTGCAGCGGGTCGATGTGGGTCGCGTGTGGCGCGCGGCGTGACATGACGTCTCGCGGCGCGTCGGACGTTTTTTCAGTTTACAGTCAGGCGGCGCATGCAGCGGCCATCACACCCGCAAACACAAACGTATGGCAATGTACAATGTTGTTTCTAAAGACGGGGCGTGACGCGGCGCGTGATGCGGGGCGCGTAAAAAGTACCGCTGCACCCGGGTATCACTGATTTTCGTATTGGTGCGTACGACGCCGCGGGCCCCGCCGTGGTTGTCGCTAAATTTTACCGTAAACAGAGAATTGCAGGTATAGCTAGTCGTAACGCTGCGTGCGCCGCCGCGATAAACCACGTGTGCAACGCGGCGATGCCATCCGCGGGCTCCGCCTGCATTTCAAGCAAACGCGTGTAAAATCGCTTCTCCGTTAACGCTCTCATACAACGCCATACGCCGTCCAACGCGACGCTGGACGCCCCGCGTCTCCGTAAACGAGGCCTAAGGCACTATATTTTCTAGTAGCCGTCCGAACTTCCGCTACGAGGCTACTACGAACGAGGACTGTCCAATCTCTTGCCTCGGCTACGGATGTAAGAGCGGCTTCGTGACAGAAAAAGAATGCGCTCTTGGAGGGTTTATACCGGACAAAGATCTCTGTAACTGCTGTGGAAGATGCAGTTTGTATCATCGTAAGTTCTGTTTGTCTCGCTCTATCTCTTAGGGCTCCAACGCTGGTGGTGGGGTGAGAGAAAGAGATGGCGCTCTTGGAATTTCCTACCGGACAAAGATCTGTGTAACTGCTGTGGAAAATGCAGTTTGTATCAGCGTAAGTTCTGTTTGTCTCTCTCTATTTCGTAAGACTCCAATATTGTGGAGGTGTGACGAGGGAAAGAGGTAGTGTTCTTGGAAGGTTCCTACAGGACGACGACCAGTGTAACTACTGAGGAAAATACAGTGTGTATTATCGTAAGTTCTGTTTGTCTCACTCTATCTCGTAGGGCTACAGTGCCGCAGACCGCAAACCAGTAGAGTGCCGTCACTGGATGTCAGTAACAGAGCGGTAAGACAATTTTTTGTTTGACAATGACTATCGCTATCGCGAATCTGAAGAAGAGAAATGCCGCTGCGGTCAAAGTTATGAACTTATGACGCTGCGTTCGGAATTAAAACCGCAGCGGCATGTCGAGTCGCTGTGATCTGTCTGTGTGATTGGGCGACGTTGCCCTTGCCGCTTGCGAAGGACACTCAAATATATTATGCATTCCTTTTCAAAAATACTCCATAATATTAAAAAAGTAATAACAATTTCTTTGCAGAATTGAACGAAAAGTGTGCAGAATTCAAGAAGACATTCCAAAAAGTCAACGGTTCTGTTGAGATTGAGGTAACTAATAGTAACTATGAATCTAAAAATATGTACCTATTTCGCATAATTATCAATATTTAGATACATATTATAAATTAAAGTCTCTTTTCGTTTTCGTGTCTGTCTGTGTGACCGCCTTTCTTCTAAACTACGCAATGGAATTTGATGAGGTTTTCACCATCATTTAGAAAATTTCTTAAGGAAAGTTTAAGTATGTGGATAACCAACATCTAATAAAAAAATCTCGCTGTTTTATCAAGTCGTAGAAACCGAGCGAAGCAGGGGCGGCTAGTTCAATAATAATAATAACCCCACCGCTGTATCTCTACGTTGACGTCGTGGTGGGGTTTGCGCGCTCGACCTCCGAACTCTAGGTCTGTCTGTGCCGGTGGAGTTTACTTTGCCGGAACGGGTCTAGGATGAGGAGCCAGACCAAAACAGATACAAAAACCCGCAGGGCAGCATGTGGCGAGCTGTTGGGCAGTAGTGACCCCACGGACTCTATTTCCCGGGAGAAATCTTGTTCCTCATCTCTGGTTTGCCTTTGCTGGCCGGCTGGAGTGAACATTGACGAGGAACAGAGCTCCCACCTCATTCTTGCCTTAATTGGCCGGCTTGAGTGGAGATTCGCAAGAGCAAACGTGCTCGGAGGAAGGAAGTATTCCAATAAGTGCTCGTAGAGATCTTGACCACCTTCCGGGCTCTGTGATTGTTCTGAAAGCCGTGGAATACATCTCCTCTCCTCAAGCACCTCAGGACATGTTGCCCCCTTGTCGCTACGTCACTATGTGCTAGCGACAGTTTTCGGGGGCCCATTATTAAGTGTGCAAGTCACCCCCTGCCATTTTATCCGTGTACTTAAATACATTGATCAGGCTGGGGCCATAGTCTTTCCATAGTTCCAGGTCACCAGTCAACTTAAGCCACCCAAACCCATAGTCCAAATATCTTTGTTTCCATATCCTGCTATAGTCCTACACCAACCAGCGGGTGTTCTTGGGTGCACTTCCATAGTGCACACAGGGATAATCGTCGGTTGGTGCCACATTTAACAAAAAACATCTAACGTACGGTCCCGAGAAATGTCGAAGACGTATAAAATTATAGTAAAAGAATAAAAAAAATAAAAATTACTTAACATAAATTTTGGTAGGGTGAGTGGGGTAGATCAAACGAGTTTTTGATGAGATGAACAGTGTTGTATTTGAAGTCTTGTAGAACAGTACATATTAGGATTATGCTAAAATTATATTTGTAGAGAGTGAAGAGCAAAGAGTCTTGATTTGTGCCCGGTTGATGACCATAGGCTCGCCCCCTTTTACATGAGACTCAAATATATAAGGTGTTAAAAAATTAACTTTAAAAACTTTCAGAGGTGCTTTAGACCATCAATCTGAATAACTTTTACTATGGGACCAACATTGAAATTGCGAAAAATAAATCAGCTGTTCCATAGTAAAGTTTAATACCTCTACTGCTCTAAATGTATGGGACAGCTGTTTTTTTTTCGTGATTTCAATATTGGTCCTATGGTAAAAGTTATTCAGTTTCATGGTCTAAAGCACCTCTTAAAGTTTCTTAAGTTAATTACATACAGTACAGGGTGTACTATATGTACACCTCTACCTAACCTTTCGGGGAAAACAGAGGTGAGGCTATGTTACATTAAAGCCTTTTCTTTTTTTAAATGCACAGGTAGAAGAGGAACTCCTAGAGCCTGGCTGTGACGACGGCCTGGTCTGCAGACAGGGTCGCTGTCAGGACATACACGCAGTGCCCCCCGCAGTCGGAAATCGACGGAAGAGGGACGAAACAGAGGGCTTAGCTAACGGTTAGTACCAAATCATCATCCACCAGGCCTTTCCCCGACTTGAACAGCTCCTGGGGTGTATCTATGTTCTATGTTATGGGTTTGGTTTCCGCACTGAGTCCGTCAGGTGGACCATTGTGCGTGCGTGGGCCATGGCGGGGCTTTGGGGGGGTTATTCCAACCAGCCCACCTCCCTCCAGAAGTTAATTAAAACTCCTGGTCTGTTTAGAACATCTTTGTAAGATCTTGGTGACCCGAGGGTTTCCGTTCTAATCTGGGTGACGCCTGTGCATTCAAAGAGCACGTGCGCGACTTTTTCCTCAGCCTCCATGTACGCCCTGCTCAGAGGATTGTCCGTTATGCCTATTGTGTGGAAGTGTTTGTTTAGCGAGGGGGGTAGTTACGTAACATACTCAAGCCTGGCATTGACCACAGCCAAAACGCGTGGAATAGAAGTGAGTCGAGGCGCACCTTTCGCTTGTGGACCCGTCCTAGGAACAGCATAGTATACCATGTCAGGCAGTTCAATGCAGTCTTTATTTCTCACAATATTCTATAGATTCATGGCTTCTAAGAACTTACGTCTATTTTCAAGTATTGCGAGCTTATACTTTGCAAGCAGCAGATCCTGGTATTGGCAAACAATATCCATAGCATCTATAATAATGCATGGCACGCAGGAATTTGTATTGAACACGCAGAATCATTTCAACGTACTTTTTGTAATATGGATTCTAGACGGACACGGCATATTCCACTTTGAGAGCGTACTAGAGATTTGTACAAGCAAATATAGGAAGAAGGCTTTTTAATATCGACAGTTGATCGCATTACAAATCCATATACATAGTTGATACGTTTTATTAACTATCCTCTCTATATGAAGGTCCATGCAAAGCGTAGAATCAAAGATAACATCGAGATCACGAATGTAGTAGTGGGGCATTGCACAACCTGTATGCGTAGTTTATTTTATTATCGGTTTTTGTAAAATTTATGTAGTTACATTTGGGTAATCTTAGTTGCAACTTATTTATCTAGCAATACCTAACAGGATAGTACTTCGGTGATGTATAGAATGCGTAGATAAAGGCTATGTGACGGGTCTTTTTACACATTTTATGCCCTGTATATCAATTCTATGCTGAAAATAGGACTACCATATCTACTGCTTACCCCAAATTACACTGTGGTCACCAATTCAAGCTTGAATTTATACAATTTTTATTGACAAGCAGAGCCATGCAAGCGTGAGCTCAAGTATTTCAAGAAGAAGTTTGGGCCTGACGGTCACCTGCATTTCAACGCGCCACAATGCACACCCTTGTGGCTATACGCGCCTGTTCAGGTACTTATACATTTATCGCTGATTCCTATAATTTACGGACTGTTATTGGTTAATATTAAGGGCCTATTTCACGATGTCCGAATAGTCACTACTTACCGAATAAATAAAAAAATGGAACAGAATTTGTATGAAATTATCTGCCAAGTAAGTTAATAGGAACTTAATTGTAGGTGGTGAAACAGGCCTTAAGGATGACTGTCCACTGGAGCGGAGAGGAGAGGAGTGGAGCGGAGCTGTGCCAATTTTAACCAATGAAATTGTTTAAAATCTCCGCTCCGCTTCAGTGGACAGGGATTTGCGAACTTGATTAAAAATTTATACAAAACCGGGAAGCGGAGCGAGGAAGCGGAGCGGGAAAGCGGGGCTAGGAAGCGAAGCGCGGAAACGTAAAAAATCCGGCCGCGGGGTATTGTAGCCTGCTCAATACTCGTCGCGTGAACTCGGCCTAGCTTCGCGCAGTCCACAACTCCGCTCCGCATAAGAGGTTGTCCGGAGCGAGGAAGAGGACCGGGGAAGTGGAGTGAGGACTCCGCTTCCCCGGTCCTCTTCCTCGCTCCGGTCCGCCAATGGACAGACACAGTCCGCAACTCCACTCCGCATTACTCCCTCGCTTCGCTCCGCTGCCTCGCTCCGCGTCAATGGAGAGACAGCCTAAGCATAGTAGACCCTCCTATTTTAAAGTAGCTATCACTAAAATTTGCTTACGAATCTAGTTATATGGGCCCCAGATTATCAATAAATAAATAAAAATGCCATTGGTAAGATAAACGATTCGTTATTGTAAGGAACTGAGCATAGTAAGTAGAGCGTCTGGGGAAGCACCACCACACCACCATACCTAGTTCTGCCAAGTGTTGCTGTGATCTGGTTAAAAGCTCTCAAGGGTAGCATATGCATAATCAGCCTGCAGTGAGAGGGAATGGGCCATCCACCATGCGGGCCTAGTGCGAGGTGGTGGATGTCACAGTGTTCGGTTTTTTGGTTCTAAGACATGCCGATTTCTCCACTCTTTTCTTCAATTTTGTGTGGTTAGTGACTAACCTGGTGTCAGAGTTTTTATGCCGACCATGGGCCTCTGCCTTGGCTTCAAATGCCGTCGAGAAATATCTCTTAGGCATGCCCGTTTCCTCACGATGTTTTCCTTCACCGTTTTTGAAGCAAGTGATAATTATACAATACGCACATGAATCCGAAAAGTCAGGTGTGTGCTATGGAACTCGAGACCTAGAGACTTGGCAGTCTGAGGGACACACCACTAGATCACTGCAAAACTGTTCTCCACTTATATGTGCCAGGTACAGGCTAAGCTGAGACGCAGGTCCACACAGCTCAGGGCAGAGCAAATTTTGTAATTCATGAACGTACTGACAGATACGTGCGTACGCTGCGGCACAGGCACGTGGGACGCAGACATAAGCCTGTACTGCTCTGCGTCTCGTTGAGAGCCGTTGTAGAACTGGCACAGATTTCTGCGCAACGCGTGCAGGTCGTCACTTGTTTTTTTACCACTGATCATAATTTTGTTCCAATGACATATTGTTTGTACTAGCTAGGACGTGAATTTGTCTGTGTAGCTCGGCTGTTTAGAATCAAAACCTAGTAACTCATAATTTCAAAAATGTCCAGGAAAAGCCAAAAACATGTCTGCATCCTTAATCGTCTGCCCTATTTGAACCATTAGAGTTAGGGTTATGAATCTTAGACCAAAATGTGCGTAATAAAATCAGCTACACTTTTCAATTGTCTTTTACTCAAGAAGGCGTTCAGTACAGCTTAGAACCTCCTTAAATAAAATAAAATAAAAAAGCCTCTTTATTTCATGCAAAACTTTGTACGCTAATAATTTGAAAAAGTACTATTAGATACCTACTTATGCTAAATTACTAAGTTCCATGCATTATGATGTGGAATATACTTTGCTATTAAATAAAATTGATAAGTCTATACATTGCTAATGATAAAAAATAAAAATGATTTAATTTTATTCAAATTTTGAGAATAAGTAAAATTATTAATTATAGTTATTAAAATTCATAATATAATGTCAATAAGTAATTCCACAGAAAAATTATAAGTAACCATAAGTAGTTTAAATTAAATAATTTGAAAATTCTAAATAAATAAATAATACTTAAATTAAGATGCATGCAACCCCTCTATGGGTAAAGGCCTCCTCCAGAGCCTTCCATTCGTCTCTATTTGATGCGGAGAAAGTCCAATTTTTCCCGGCAACTGCCTCTAACTCGTCTTTCCAACGTGCCTTTGGTCTACCTCTGCGCCTGTACCCGGTGGGCCCTCTCCAAGCTGTGACTGTTTTAGTCCACCTATCGTCATTGTATCTGGAAACATGACCAGCCCATTTCCACTTTAGGGTTTGAGCGAAGGAGACAGCGTCGATTACTTTTGTCTTTTTCCTTATAGCTGAATGTTTTATCTTGTCTAACAGTTTTATTTTCAAAGTACTTCTTTCTAGCGCTCTTTGACAAGAGGTTAGTTTCCTTTTGGCTACAGAGTCAAAAATCCATGTTTGGCAACCGTACGTCAGGCAGGGTAGAAGGCAGGAATCCATAATTTTCCTTTTCCATTGAATATGGATGTTCGACTTCATAACTTCTTTGTATGACCAGTATTTTTTCCATGTTATCGCGATTCGTCTGTCTATTTCTTCAATGTTGTTGTTCTTGCTAAACGATACAAGTTTACCCAGGTAAATATAATCGTCTACGTAGTCCACCGGAGAGTCGTTGAGTGATATTGGTGTTCTTATATAGTTCGACATTATTTTTGTTTTTAAGAGGTTCATTTCTAAGCCAATCTCTTTACTTGCTTCGTGAAGGTCCGCCAACATTGCTTGGAGCTCTATAGCATCCTCAGAAAAAATTACTATATCATCGGCAAACCGTAGGTGGGACAGGCGTTTTTCATAAATTTTCAGGCCTTTTTCATTCCATGGTAGATTTTTCATAATACTTTGCAGTACCGCTATGAACAGTTTTGGAGATAACGGGTCACCCTGCCTGACTCCTCTACCAATCTTGATTCTCTGTCCGGATCGTTCAAGTTTTATTGTGCTTGTACTGTTTGCATAGATGTTTTTTAATATGTTTATATATTTACCATTAATATTCTGGTTCTGTAAAGCTGCCCATATGCTTTTATGTGAGATTGAGTCGAACGCCTTTTTGTAATCAACGAAGGCTAGGTAGAGTGGTCTGCGGAACTCGACGTACTTTTCAATAATTTGATCTAGAACTTGTATATGATCAATAGTATTAAATCTCAAGAACCTCCTTACTATTTAATAATTTGATCAAATATACCAATTATTCAATAAGGAACCAAATCATAACACAGTAAGTATACTTATATAGGTACTCAGTACTTTTAAAACACTAGATACCAGGGTTTCAAGCTAATGAAATGCTAATAAAAAGAAAGAAGATGCGTATGTAAGTGGATTTCAGTAATAACTGGGCATTATAAAGCTTTACTTATAAACAAAATCCCATAAAAGAACCAACAATTAAAAACATTGAAATATTTTGATACCTAGTTTCTTCTGCATTTTTCATAGCATTAAAAATGAGTTTGGACCGGTAAAACTGTTGACGTCTCATTTTAAATAAAATATTGAACACTGTGTAAAAAGTTTTTGCACCCGCGTAAACTGACTTACTGGAACGAATGACCGACGAACGAATGAATGGCACAATTTCAAAACAAAGTAACAGTGAGTATCAAAATTAAAACCTAGTAACTGTTACTAGTTACTAGGTTTTTGAAATTGTTTTCTGAGTTACTACGTAATGAATTTGTTATTTTAGGGAAACTAGACATGGATTACAAATTAGCTTGACTTGCTCAATATTTTTTTAAAGGACTTTGTCCACGCTGTATGGGAATTTGGCTCGGTGTGGACAGGTACTTTAAGTATAAATATAATACAGGTTTAATAGCTAATACCAGTAGGAAAGAGAATATTGTAATAAGATTGTATCGCGATGCTTCTAAGTCTTGTTTTGGGTACTTGTTGTTTGGAATAAAACACATTTTTATTTATACATTTTGTTATTATTCTGACTCATAAGTTAATAATATATTGTCTAGGAACTGGGCAGATGTATATATATTATCTTGGTACCCTGTAGAGCTTAAAAACCAAATTATAGTCCGTACATGAACACAGCAACCCACTTCCCCCTACTATGCAGTTGGAGCAACACTGTTTGATTGAATTTCATCCCTGACTGTTATTTTCATTTCCATGCATTGAGATCAATTAGGCGACTCTTTCTTTTACCAACATTTAAAATATAATATCCAAGACCTGTTGAGAAAGGTCACAGTAAACATGACCTAGAGAAAACAAATAAATCTCGTTCACATTGTACAAATGCTTAATGTTTCCATGTAACATTTTCGTGTTTTCGTTGACATGTACCACTTTAATAGACACTATAACAGATTCCATTTCCACAAGATCGAGGGTAAGCTTTTTCCTTTGCTTGATATCAGTACCACAATTCGCACATAGGATCTGTAACACAGTTTCCACCACATGCAGGAGTTGAAGCGAAATTGCTTCGTTCGTATCCTTACGATTCAAGTTTCGGCGAGTTCGATATCCGTAGTTAAGCTGGGGTCAACGGTGGGATTGGTGTCGGAGTTCATAGGCGTGCCGAGTCAACGTGAGAAGTTGTATGAGTACCCAAAACCAAACCAATACTTGAAAAAATATCACAGTAAAACGAGGAAAACAATATTCACGATGCCAAGAAATAAAGTGACTTGAAATGACAATTCTGACATTACCTAAACTTTTTTTTAAATAAGCGATTTAATAAATGTTATAAGTGAAACTCCTTGACCAACTCGATACTTTAAAATACTTTCGTTTACCAAATATATGGATAAAAAATGTTTGAAATAATGTAAGTGATTACAAATAACATCTTTTATTGACTGTAAACTCCAGACTCTAACATGAATGAGGAGGAAGTAGTTGAACTTCAAAAATAGTAATTATATCAATTTGTAAATAATTATTTTAATCTATACGATTGATCGTTGCTACGTTGGCATCACTGTGAATTAATGAAAAGAATGAAAATGAAGGTCGAGTAATGTCAATATGTCGAATTAAACAATTTCAGTACTTATTAAATACACTATTCATGGGTGCAAGTTGATACAAAAATATAGAATGAATAAGGGTTTAAAAACGAAACTTGATTTTTGATTAATTTGTTTCTTTTCGAGCATCGTGTCCACACGAAGCCGAATTTGGACAATTTCCTTTATCTTATGAAAATGGCTGTTTTAAGCACCTGGTCACAAGGACCTATACCTAGTAAGTCAGAAAATTTAATAAAACGAATTTCCCAAAAATCTGAGATACTAGGTTATGAATTTGAACAGCCGAGCTGTGTCGCAGCATACGCTCGCGGCTTATGTCTGCCTCGCCTGCCCTACCCTGCAAAATCTGCACTGTGCTGTGCTGCGTCACCTGCGTTCACATCAGACATTTGAGATTTGTTTGTTTTTTTTTTGGAAAATCCTTCAGACAGTGCAATGGAATACATTTGGGGGATTTTCTTTTCGGTTAAAACTTTCACGAACGCCGTGCTCAGCAAATGCATTGCTTTACAAATCTAACCCTGGTTCAATAATAAGAATTGCTTCTCTATGTTCAGTGTCGTCGTTTCGTGTGTTACTGTGCGCTTGAAGATGGCAGCTTCATCTTAGGAATCAAGGTGCCACGAGTAGAAGTCTCCAATATGAACTGTGGTTAGTAAGGTAGCTTATTAGCCCGGCGTTTCACACTCGCTTTCATATACTTAAATATAACTAGGTATATTATAAAATAAACAAAAAAAAATTGGGTATATATCTCAATTATACCCTAATATACATTTAAGAATATCCTAGGGATAAAACTATACGCACGGAACAGATCGAGATGAATGCTTCGTTGAGAAGGTCCACTCTATGGTCGAGAGTTCATAGACTGCGCTTGACTATCAACATACGAGCTCGGCTTGGCGGGAATTCACATGCTCAAGTATTCACCGATTTTCTTCTAAAAGTTGGTGAAGGCACTCTACCAGAGGAGACCGGCCAGGTGGACCTAACAGAGTCTCTTGGTAGAGTAGTTCCCACTTTAGAAGATCTGATTCGTCTGGTGTTACGGGGATATCAGTCGAACAAATAAATAAAATTGAAGAGTCTAAAATTGAAAAGAAGTTTGTAATGTCAAAATAACAGCTTTTTACTCAAGAAACGGAATTGTGGAGATCTGATAGGAGCGACTTCCATGTAAAATACTGTTTCAGTTGCATCTCATTAGCCGACCCGGAAGCCGGACCCTAATATACCTACTTGGGAAAAGGTTTGGTAGATGTGTGTTTCTTCTCATAACTTGAGTACATCTTCTAGTCCTGCACGAGGCCCTGAGTTCGATTCCCAGATCGAGAAAAGGATTATTGGGTTTTTCCGTCTGAATATTTCAGTTTATAGCAGCCCGGTTGAGGGCATTTGGCTCGCCCCCTGTTACATGGGATTTAAACATAACTATAACTGGCCAGATGTGGGCGTAATAATAATAGGTATACCGCTGCCCAACCCTTTTACAGGCGTGACATAACGTGTCTTTTTAAAAGACTTAAAAAAGGAGGGGGTTCTCAATTAGACTGTGTAACTGTTTTTTTTTTGTGTGTTTGTTATTCGATTACTCCGCCAATTATGAATTGTTTTTGCTGATTCTTTTTTTGTTTGGTAGGTCATACTTCAGAGGTGGTCCCATAAAAATTTTATTAACTTTGCTTGGATAGTTTTTGATTTAGGTTCATTATTTTTTATAGCAGGTTGTGGTATTCGAATTTGTGTGGGGTAAGTACCACAACATTAAAAAGTGAAAAAATAAAAATATTTTCCAAAAAAAAAACTACCGACTTCCAAAAAAGACTCAAAGTCAAAAATAACTTTAATTTCGGAAGTCGGTGGCAAAAACGAAATTTTAAAACCAAATAAGTACACCGACTTCCGAAATTAAAGTTATTTTTGATTTTGTAGTGTCTTTTTGGAAGTCGGTTGTTTTTTTTATAATTTTTATTTAATTATTTATTCATATAACAATTCGCATTGTGGCTGAAATATTATCGTTGGGCTCACAGATTGTGCCCGCGAGAAATGTCGAACGGGATCTGATATTGAATGTGATGGCTTCGGCAACTACAAGGAGGCTGTGTTTACCCCCCATCCTGATGACTGGCAGGTGGACGCTGAGAAAAATAAAGGTACGTATAATTAAGAGCAATTTTATTCGAAATCTTTTCAGCCGTTCTTGACTATGAGGTAACAAACAAACGGGCAGAATTTCTGATTAGTACTTTTGCATGTATATGTATTCTTAGAGGATTTGTCAAGTGAGACCGCAGGGATAGCACGTAACCATTGTGACACAGCGAGTGGAAGGGGCAACACCACATTAGAGGGGCGCTCACACACCTCGGTCACTCTTACTCGGGAGCTCGTAAGCGACGGACGAGAGTTAGGAACTGTAGATTTTAATTATTTCACTGTTTCACGTTATTGTGGTTTATTTTCTATTCTGTTAATTTTAACTAAATACATCTATGTAGTTTTGCTTGTCTTTTAAAATAATTAAATGAGCTGAACTGATCCATAAGAGATAAGGAATATAATATAATTCCGGCAGTTTCTGATAACAACCTAGGGTCTGCATTTTTGCGCAGTTTATAGTATGGCAATATTTTTAACACTTGTTTAGGGGTGCTTTCAGCGAGTGTTCTGCGCGCCAAGCGAGCGCCGCTGAGCGAGTACTTTTGATAGCTTTTGTCACTACGTATACTCGAGTATACTCGCTGCGGTGTGAACAGACAGCGATCCACTATTAATTATATGTATCTCTTTTACTTACACGGGACCTACAATCTTTTATGTACGTTTCTTGAGCGAGATAATCGTTGATAGCTAGTCGTTTCCATGTCGGCAGTGGTACAGATGCCTAACCAACATCTCTATCCCTTTGGGGAATGTCGATTCGAGGTGAGAAACTTCTGGAACTGGTCGCGGGCATATCCTAAAAGCATTCTGTCTCACCTGGCATCGTGTCCGAGAGATAATACTATCAGTGATGACTTGATGAGCAGTTAGAAGCTGGTATACATGGACAACGTCTAGTTCGCACACACAAACACCGTTCCGAACTATTTTTATGAAACGAGCGCGTAAAAAGTACGAAAAGTCCGTTGGAAAATCAAGTTTTATGAAAAAACCACTGCATAAATCAATTTCAAATAAAGTAGATTTTGTTTTGGAGATTTCACACTTCTTGTATTACTTATTTACGCCCAAAGTTGCGTGAAAATTTGCAAGAATCTTTGTTGGCTCCTAACTTTTTAATGGCGTATTATTTTACTATTCTGTTTCCGCACAGACATAATTTACATTGAGACAAAACGATATCATGTTTAAATTTGGATATGCAATGTCAAACAGTGGAGTAAACCCCCCCCGAATTTTTTATGAAAAGTATATCAATTAGTGCCACCTTAATATTTCTGTTTCTCTTCAACAGATACTCAAGTAAGCTCCACTTCAATGGCTCCCGAGGTGCCACGCACCACAAGTACCACAACCACTAGCGCGCCTGGTGTCGCACTTACAAATGCCATAATAGATATGAACGATTAATTATACGCCTTTTAATTAACTGACCAGTTGTTCGTTATTGTCCATTTTATTATTAGTCAATCTGCCTAGGTTTTTTCAAACTATGCTGGGGTCGGCTCCAAGTCTAACCGGATGCAGTATTTTACATGGAGTGACTGCCTATCTGATCTCCATAACCCAGTTACTGGGTAACACGATACCCCTTGGTAAGAATGGTAGTCAGACTTTTGGGCTTCAAAATACCGGTAATGACTGTCAAAGATCTACGAATGAGAGCCGGGATCAATGGCTTAACGTGCTCTCCGAGCCACGGAGGGATTTTTAATGAACCTATAATAGCTTTTTGTGCTACTAATGATGCAATTTTTTTAAATAACTGACCCACATTTTTCCATTTCTGGCCTTATCCACAAAATGTGCCTTATCGGTGTTGGTCGCAGTAACAAGCTAGGATATCCTGATCAACGGTATTTTTTTCGTGAAGATACTATTTACCTACATCATTACAAAAAATATCTGACTGGACAGACGTAGGCCCGTTACCTAGAATACGATCGCAACGCCACCTACCGGGTCCAATTGTGAATCTAAACCATCCAGGGATCCACTCAAACGCACACAAAAAAAGAACATCAAAAGTGGTCCAGCCGTTTAGTAGGACTTCAGAGACATACACACGTACAGAAGTATTATTTTACTTTGTACTGCAGGACAAAGGTGACAAAGGCCTTCCTATTCACCTTTCAGTGCTCTCTATCTAGGTCTATTTTGGACTACAGTATTGCATAATAGAGAAAATTATTAGAGCATGCATACCGCGAATAAATCATTATCGCTTACAAATGTGCTAACATTACTGAATACCTATGTCTAAGTACCTAACTGACATTTAAAACCCAAGGTTACGCGTGCAAAATGAGATGGTCGCGCAGTCCTCGGTCTTACTCTCAATGTCATTTTCATTTGGCAAGATTATCTTCCGCGTTGCGCATGCCCGACCAACAGCTGACTGTGTTATATCAATAACATAACACATACTTCCATTTTCAAATACGACATGGAAAAGAACCCAGCAAAAATGCGAAGGGAAAAGGAATTTAGCGAGGGGAAATTGTTAGGTTTTTATAGGGTAACGTCGCGTCGGTCAATAAATAACCTTCACCTAGCGGCTGAAAGCGAATATTTCTGGGCGCCCTCGTGACGTTTCGTGTCACGCTTGTGAAGCAATGTTGCTAGCTGGGGGAAATTGCGCGGTTTAATGTTGAACATAATTTTTTAGAGAGCATATTTTTTCAGTGTTGATTATGATAGTGGCTGGTTTCTATAAACCTTGAAAGACGTCTTGAATTGCCACGGAAAAGGCTAAATACCATTTTCTGAATTGAAAAAAAAAGTCTTAGACCTTGGATTTGTATTGACAAAAAAAAAAGAGTTTTTCGTTATGCATTTGCTCTGCGTTTGTACAAATCAATGCCCCGTGATAAAAATAGATAGCGTATTTGGTACTGTATGACATTAATTGCGACCAGATTTTAAGGACTTGTTATCAATATATCAATGGGAAATACTGATCCTCTAAAAACTTATTGATTTTCTAATGATGTATTTACACTTTTTTAATTAATAAACGCAGGTTTTTTTTTATAATGAATTCTGTTTTTAAATTAATGGATTTTTCTCACAGTTGGTCGCAGTAACCAAACCAGGATACCCCATCAAACTATTTAGATTCGATTAGAACTGTAACCAAATCGCACCTCAAATATTTATTTATTTATTTATTTATTTGCTCTCATGCACATCACACATTTTACAATAATTAATTGTCGGTTTTTGTACATGAACCCTGTCAGGGCACTGCAAAGCACAATGTTGGTTTGCTGTTGAGATTATGAACAATACTGAATACCTAATAATTAACACAATACATTTCAGAAATAAAGTAAAATACAAATACATGTCTAGAATTAGTTATGATGTCCAATTAACAATAATAAACAGTATACAATAACACACACAATAACACACATAAAGTCATATTTAGTCAGATTGCAGTAGTCGATAAGTAGTAAAACAAGAATAAAATAATAATTATTATGGAATATGTAATAAAATAGGTAATGCTTTACAATCAAGTCATGTCAAGTTATAGATTAAATTATATAAATATTGCGATATGGTATGTCATTTTACAATAAAAAAATAAAAAGATTCGTTTATGTCACTGGGATAAACTACATTATTTTATGTCTTTGATCCTAGGCCAGATCTAACAAAAAAAGAAAAAGTTATGAACTAAGTAGGTACCTACATCTATAAAGTTTTATCCGTCATGAATTCGTTTACAGTGTAATAACATTTCCCTATTAAAAGTAATCTTAGTTTGCTATAGAATGAGTTTCTATTCTCGTCATCTTTTATGTAATTCGGTAATTTATTATAAATTGTCGCGATTCTATAGTTAGGGCTATTTTTCATTATTTTTAATTTTGGTGACGTTGTAATCAACTTGTTTTTGTTTCTTCGGTTATAATTTTGGTTTGCTTCTATGTTTGATCGAAAGTAATCTCTGTGTTTTTGCACGAACGTAACTACTTGTAGTATGTAAAGGGATGGTAATGTTATTATTTTATTTTTTATGAAATGTGGTTTACAACTTTCCCATGGCTTAATATTCATAAGGATGCGTATACATTTCTTTTGCATGATGAAAATATCATAGAAGTCAGTACTTTCACCCCACAATATTATGCCATAGTTAAACCATGCATAAGCATAGGTATAGTATGTTGAGATAGGCATCTAGCTTCATCTTTTCTGACTGACCGACCCCTTGACAATTCAAAAGTGCCTGTAATTGGTTTATTTGAATTAAATGCTTTGAGTTTGAATGCTTTGAGTTTGAGTTTGAATAATTCCCATTTTCCTATGTTATCAATTATTTAATTTCTATTTCTGGCAAATGTTGAAAAATCATATTTAATATCAATCGATATTCTAACTATAAAATACACTAATGAAAACTTCTACTAAGCCAGTATATAAGACTAATGCTCCTAGTTTATCTACTTTATTAATTATATTATTTATCATTATCACTAAACTACAGTGAAAATACCTAGGTTCAATCAAGTTCTTTGACCTAATTTTGCAATTCAGCGTTTCTATAATAACTGCATATTTTCCGCGCGGGGAAAATTCTTTAATACTCTTGCAACACCGCTTGCGTCGGGCAGTCGATAAAGCGCGCGGGAAGGAACGCGCGACCGTAATCAGCGCATAGTAAATATATTTTACGAATAAAACATCTTCGTGTTCAGTGAAAATGCCTAATATAATAAACGAAGTTAAATTGGACTTCAAAGATGTGTTGTTGCGACCAAAACGAAGCACATTGCGGAGCAGAAATGACGTAAGTGACACTTTTACTTTTTAATTTTCTGAAACGTTAGATGATCAAGGTTTTGTGGAAAATGCCTGAAACGTGAAAATTTTCAATGTTGATATTTACTTATAACTGTATTTATAATATTTTGTAAGCAACTAATAATAGTGTTTTAATTATTTTCAAATAACAGTTACCTAGGCGCATTGATTCAGCATTTCAGATCTATTTCAGAACAAGTTTCTGTAACCTTGACTAAATACTCCTTGCTGACGTAACTAGATTAGAAGAAAAAAAACTTTCTAATGCAGGCTGATAATATTTTCAGTGGGTATCGTATATATTTAACTAGTGATTTATTTAACTGAGTTTGGTATTTATTTATAACACCAATCAGAAACGCCAAGTAAAATTGGATAATTATAAAAAATTGGCTGTCTTTATAATAAAAATAATGTGAAATGCACATGAAAAAAAAAACTTATATTTTTTATTTATTTTCTGTAATTTTTTCACTGCCGCGTTGGTCTATTTCATAGACTAATATTAAAAAAATGAGAGTCTAGTTGTCGCAAGCGGATCTGCTGTACGGGGTCCTCAGTTCGATCTCAAAGTCAGTAATGTTTTTCAAACAGGAATCCCTCATTAGCCCCATGAATTTGTGCCCCGCGTAACAGCATCATCAGCCTATAATGTTCCCACAGCTGGGACACAGGCCTCCTCTCTTCGAGAGGAAGTGGGCCATAATCTACCGCGCGGGACAAGTGCGGATTGAATTTGTGCCCAGTACCTACTTAAATGAAAATAGTAGGTATAAGGCTTGTCCCCTATTTCATGGTACTAAACATATTCCCCCTTCTATAAACGCTAAACGACTCTGCCGTCCCCTTCTGGGAATACAAAGCGTAATGTTTAGCGAGTTAACAGTAATAGATTTGTTTGTGAGTAGGTAGCTAATAGCTTCTAGCTGCTACAAAACAATAAATCTAGCGCTTTGTACTGTTTACCTACCTACAGTTACTCTGGTTACATTGTTTGTATGTTAAATATTATATGTATTAATCAGAACATAATTATTACATAGGTCTCGTAATGGAGCTTCCTGTAACAGTACAAGAGTTCGGTTGGGGAAGTACCAGCGAATTACCTACTACCAGTATAAGTACCTATTTTTGTCATTAAGCAAATTCTATTTCAGATTGCTGTGATAAATTACATAATTCTTATCAGATACGGCCTCTCTCACAAAGAGGAGACCATGTATCCCAGCACGCGTAGCATGACCACCGTAGAAACGGGTTTTGTCTACGGAAGAATAGACAAAATGACAGATTGTGATTGTTTAACTGTCATTTTGTCTATTCTTCCGTCGACAAAACTTGTTTCTAAGGTGGTCATGCTACGCGTGCAGCAGTGGGAACATTATGCGTGTAATCAATTCAAGTGACGTAGAGTTTAACAGTTGATTAGCTATTAAATATCATCATCATCACGCCTTTTTTGCCCAAAGGGTTAGACAGAGGTGCACCTATAGTACACCCACATTTTGCCAGTTATGTTTAAGTCCCATGTAATAGGGGCGAGCCTATTGCCATCAACCGGGGTCAAATCCAGACTTCAGGCTGCTACTGAGAAATTCCAGATGGAAAAACCCATTAACAGTTTGCCCGACCCGGGAATCAAACCCTGGACCTCATGCTCAGCAGTAGGGCTTAGCGACTACTACACCAACAAGGCAGTTCAACTGACTGGCGAGTCTGTAAAACAATAAAACTAGCAGTTTACACTGTTCACCTACAGTTACTCTGGTTACATAAGAGGGGGCTTGTGGCTGAGTAATAACAATGAACGGGTCGATCGATCAAGCTACGCTTGCCGCGGTTGGTCTGTGGATGGGTGACTATCTTCGTGCCTCGGAAAGCACGTTAAGCCGTTGGGCCCGATTGTCATTTGTGGATCTTTGACAGTCGCTACGGCTCGTCAGAACTCCGGAAGTCTGACAACCAGTCTTACCAAGGGTTATCCTATTACCAAGTAAATGTGTTGTGGATGTCAGATAGGCAGTCGCTCCATGTAAAATACTAGTATTCAGCTGCTTCCGGTTAGCTGTTCACGCACAACTGTTGTTCTGTTATACTGTTTTTTTTTTAGATAAGGTCTAGTAATACCTACATAAAGCTTCCTGTGAAACAGTTCGTACGGGGAACTACCGAATGAATACACTCACTGCCATGGACTATACCTATTTTTGCTTTAAGGGTACACTATTTGTAGGCTACTAGGCTCGAAGGATCGAACTCGTTGGTGGGTGTGACTAATATGCATGCTAATTAGCCAAATTATTTATTTATTTCGTTTTATTGCACGACTCATAATGCGAAGCATAAGGCTGCCTGTCCACTGGAGCGGAGAGGAGAAAAGAGGAGCGGAGATGTGTCAATATTAACCAATAGAATCTTGACTCCGCCCCTGAGTTTAGATCAGTGATCCTAAGTCAAGATTCTATTGGTTAATATTGGCACATCTCCGCTCCTCTTTTCTCCTCTCCGCTCCAGTGGACAGGCAGCCTTAGAGTGTGCTCTACGATCGAAAAATTTTTTATGCCCCATTTCGGTAACTGTTTTTATTGTTACACTCCTGCTAGTACACAGAACCTACTTAATTTATATACCATTGTATAGATGATTAAATGTAGATTAATACTGTACTTTTTAATAATTGATTTAATGCAGCAGAAATGGAAACGGCATCAAAATAGTTGAAAAAAATTTCCTGTCCGTCAATTTATGAACCCTGAAAACATTGTAGCTTGCGATAAAATCAATTAATTGAGTCAATTTTTTTTTTATACATTTGTTTCAGCCGTAGAAGGAACCCTATTGAAAATGGCACTTTTATTCAAAGTAGTTTAATTATAATTAATAAAATACTAACTAAAATATAATATCTTTATCTAAATATTTCCAACCTTTGAATTGATGTTGCCTAGCAACCGCCAAGTAAATATCTTTGTCAGTCTTTGACATTACGACTTCACGAAAAGTGATAAATTGTTCATTTTTGTTAAAAACTATGTTTTGAATTTCTTTTTCGTTTATGAATGAGTAATATGTATGAGGCGTGCACTTTTGGATTTTCCAAACTATTTATTTATCTCATCATCATCATCATATCAGCCGACAGACGTCCACTGCTGGACATAGACCTCCCCCAAGCACCAACACTTCAACCGATTCGGTGCTTCCCGCATTCAGCGGGTTCCTGCGGCCTTTATAAGGTCATCGGTTCATCTGGTGGGAGGCCTTCCAACGCTACGTCTTCCGGTACGTGGTCGCCACTCCAGAACCTTTCGGCTCCATCGGCCATCTGTTCTGCGAGCAATGTGTCCTGCCCATTGCCACTTAAGTTTGGCAATTCTTCGGAATAAGTTGGTTAACTTGGTTCTCCTACGGATCTCTTCCTTTCTGATTCGATCACGTAGGGAAACTCCAAGCATAGCCCTCTCCATTGCTCTCTGGGTGACTTTTAGCCTTCTGAGAAGATTTATTTATTTGGTGAAATAGACGGTAATTTATAGCGAAAACATACACATAAGTACTCATAAATACTCATAATCAGCCTATAAATGTTCCCACTGCTGGGACACAGGCCTCCTCTCTGTGAGAGGGAGTGGGCTGTAATCTACCACGCGGGCCCAGTGCGGGTTGGTAGATGTCACATGTCTTCGATTCTTTGGTTCTAACACATGTCGGTTTCCTCACGATGTTTTCCTTCACTGTTTTGAGAGCAGTGGTGATGAAATAATTTACACAAAGTAATGCGCCTGCTTGGGTTCGAACCCACGATCTACAACTCGTAAGTCGGGGCCGTTACCACTGAGCCACCACTGCTCTCCAATGGCGAAAAGAGCGCGTATAATTTCATGAACACACTTTTAGGCGTATTGAAAAAACTACTGGATGTATATTTACTCAAAATGAAATTATCTGTTATGTGGTTTCTATTTTGCCATTTTCTTACTACATAAGTTATTTATTTACGCCTAAAGACAAGTTAAAATTAGTGTTGAAATATGGAAGTTTCGACGCTCATAACCATCCATACAGGGCTTGATAATGACAAGAGACATTGATATAATTTTTAGTTTTGAACGTACACCGTCAAACAGACGAGTAATCACCATACTACGTTTATATGGAAGAATGACCGACTAGCGCACCCTTAACCTAACTTAACGGTATAGGTCTAGTAATATCTCGAGCTTCTTGTAAGCCTACCTTGTTTGCTTGTTGTCTTTTTGTTTAGTTCTTAAATGTAAGTAAGTTACCTTCTGCCACCATACCTATTTTTGCCGCTACGGTTTCTTAAGAAAGCGGTTTCGTTTGGAGGACAACGGCCGTCAAGAAAATCTGTAATTTTTACCAGTCATGTCAGTTGCTATCAGCATTTATTTTCACAAAACTCAAACCCTGCCGGGCGTTATTCCGATTATCCACCCTAAAAAATCTACCCTAAGGTGGATACTCGGAAACGTTGGTCCGAGAATCCACCCCAGACGGGTGGATAATCGGAATTCGTATATTATTTTTCTTTTGATTTTCTGCCTCGACTATGTACAGTGATTTAGAGAAATATGATAGAAAAACTGGTCCAAGCATACCTATAAAATACATAGGTACATAGCTCTTCTTTGAAGCTGAAATCGTTTGTAATTACCAATGTGATAATTACTGTACTTGGGGTAAAAAGTCGGAAGAACAATCAAAAGTGATTTCCGATTGTCCTATGGGGTGAACAGATGAACACGCGTTTCAGAGTTTCCACTCTTCGGTGGCTGTTTTTTGGTGGACAAACGGAATAACCGCCTGCCGGTCAATTCTGTAAAAATCTCACAGCTTGAAGTGTGCTGTCAATGGTGTCTGACCTAGCCCTAGCATCGGGTGGAATGACAGCTCATTTCATTTAAGTTTTCACGATGAGATTATTACTCGGCTGCTAGAATAATTATATCTGCTGGTTTTCGTGGGTTTTCAATTTTATATGTTTGTAAACGTTTGAACTTCGTATTTTCCGCCTATACACATCAATAAAAGTCCCTACTATAAAAACAAACCTACGTAACTGCCCTTACATTGACACGCTAGTTGGTCCATCAAATACCCATAACGACTGCTCATAAAATACCGTGACGTCTTATCCAGTCACCGTGACGTGACTTACCCTCGTTAACCTTGCCTTTAAATCATGACAGATTCGATTACAATGTCCCTAATACCAGCAGTTTTATGGGCTTTTGGGTCGGGTTATTCCGTTTAGTCACCCCGAAAATCCACCCTAATCCTATAAATTCCGTTTATCCTATTAGGTCTAGGGTGAATTCACGGACATACCTACGTTTTCGTGTATTCACCTTAGGGTGGATTTTTTGGGGTGGATAAACGTAGTACCGGCCTCGTCAGCAGCAGTGGTGGCCCAGTGGTAACGGCCCCGACTTACGAGTTGTAGGTCGTGGGTTCGAACCCAAGCAGGCGCTTTACTTTGTGTAAATAATTTCATCACCACTGCACTCAAAACGGTGAATGAAAACATCGTGAGGAAACCGGCATGTCTTAGAACCAAAAAATTCGAAGACATGTGACATCTACCAACCCGCACTGGGCCCGCGTGTTAGATTACAGCCCACTCCCTCTCACAGAGAGGAGGCCTGTGTCCCAGCAGTGGGAACATTAATAGGCTGATGATGATGATGAGACGGCCTCGTCGGGCAAAGTGTTATTGGGTTTTTCTATCAGTAATTTCTCAGCAGCAGCCTGAAGTCTGGATTTTAGCCCGGTTGATGGCAATACGTTCGCCCCCTATTACATGGTAGGTACTTAAACATAACTGGCGAAATGTGGGTGTACCTGCTACAGGTACACCTCTGCCCAACCCTTAGGGGAAACAAGCCGTGATGTTATGTTATGTTAACAGCTGATTATTTTTTCGTGATTTCAGGTTTGGTCCAGTAAAAGTTGTTCATAATTATGAGTAAAGTCACGTGTTTAAGTATCCGTCACTAATTACCAGTCACCCTATATAATTCACTATACGCGGTCCCAGTGCGGGTTGGCGGATGTCAAGGCGCGTCCACAACAGTGCACGTGCACGAACCGTGCACGCTAGGCGCCTCGAATGGCTATGGACGCGTCACATTCTACGCGCGCATGGCATGTTGCGGACGGTTCGCGTGCAAGGCACCTGCGCAATTGAAGCTCACGCGCAAGAACCGTGAAGTGAAGGTGTCCAGGCTATGTTTCTGCGCGTGCGCAGGTGTGGACCCGCCTTCACGTTTCTACGAATTTATGGTTTTAGGACAATATGCCGGTTTCCTCATGATGTATTCCTTAATTCGAACTTACGGTCAAGACATTTATTACTATTACTAGCTTATGCCTGCGTCCGCATTCGCGTAAAATTGTCTTGTTGTATCATAAAACATATCATTTAAGTCAAAGTTAAAGTCAAATTATTTAAGTATTTCAAATAGGCCCTTGTAAAATATAAAATTTACAAAAAAAAAAATATTGTATTGATTCTAGTCGCCCCTTCCAAAAGGTAGTTTTCATATGGAGAGGAATGGGCAAGAAACTCCACCGTTACTCTTTTAAAATGATAACAATATTTTGTATAGGTAAAGTACATTAGTTATATAAATACATGTGTAGACGATGCACCTAGAATAAAATTACTAGGTTTATACCACAATAGGTAAAGAGAATTAAAAATGACGCAACGACAGATAAATTAATTATGTGATAGATACATGGCGCTCACATACCTACCTATTTACAAACATTGTAAAAGTAGACGTTTTTCCCTTTGTTTTTCCTAACATTTTAAAATGAATAAGTCAATGTGCGAGGAAGTAATCACGGAATAAAATCAATGTCATATTATGATATTCGGCAATACCTACTGTATGTACTACACATTTTTTTTCTTTTTAATTATAGAAACCATTTTCAGGATCGGATCAGCTATCTAATTACGCAACACACTTTCGTAAACGATTCCGACTAATCTGTTTCATTTTGACAGTTCAACAATATTCATTGCGTTATTTACGTTGTTGAACAGATTTTTTTTCGAACTTATGAAGCAATGGATTAGCAATCTGTTTCAAAACGATTCAAATTCTGATTGATCGTGTATTACGTAATTAGGCTACTGTAGTTCCGCAGATTATCCCCTACAAAAGAAACTCCCTCTTTCTACTATTACCTAGTATAGTATAGATATAGATTTATGAAAAGACACGTCATAACACTCATGACTCATGAGTTCATGACAGTCTTGACCGTCTCCACAAGGCCACCATTATTCAAATTATATATCGTTCACGTTATGCTGTTCAAAGAAAATGCACCAAAAAGTCGGTTGTCTATCTTTGAATGATAATGTATTGTAATGAGTTCTAATTCTGTTTGTCCTGTCTCCTGAACATTTGTTAATCTGGGTAATTTATTGCAGTTTGTCACGATAAGTCACAATACGATGACGTGCTTGCTGTTGTTCTGTTTTATTCGTTTTTGATTAATGTTTCTGGGGACTGGGAAAGAAAATTAGTTTATAGGTAGGTATGTCACAGGAACACGTGCATAAAAAAAGATAATAAACTTGACTAGAACAAGAAAATAAAACACAATAGATTTAAATATAATCACGAGCTCAAAACAGAAATAGTCGGCAGCTGCTGGCACGTCATGACTGCGACAAGAAGGCTTCCAGTCAGCATGATGCTGTGCTCTGGGGACCCACAGCACAGCGCTGATTTTCAGTGGTCACCTGATGGTTTTTAGATGTTAAGTTTTGTCAAGGTCGTAATAATGGCGACCAATCTCAACGGAGAATAGCCCTCGGGGCGGGAGATATTATAGTGCACAAGTGTGTGCGCAAACACAGGTGCACTCTCTCTTCCCTCACTCTCATAGTCCGATGGGACGGCAATCCGACACGACCGGAGAGAGATCAGGCGTAGGACCAGCGGCTTAACGTGGTTTCCGAGGCACGGGGGTATCGTACACACCGCCGACTTCCAAACTCCGGGCTGTTACTATGAAATTCCTCATGAAAAAACCCAATAATACCTTGCCCAACCCGGGAATCAAACCCAGAACCCCACGCTCAGCAGTCGCGCTTGCGACCACGAGACCAACTGAGCAGTCAAAAAATCAAAAGTGTCAAGTGGCAAAAACCTTGCGAAGCAGGGGCGGGACGCTAGTATTTTTTTTACAATGTGTAACTGAATGCATATTATGAAAGTACTATGTTTAGAATCGTTACTGAATTGATTTCTGTTATTTTTAATATTGGTAGTTTTGCACGACTCATAATGCGAAGCATAAGGCTGCCTGTCCACCTGAGCGGAGAGGAGAGGAGAGGAGCGGAGATGTGTCAATATTAACCAATAGAATCAAAACTCCGCTCCAGAGGTGAGATTCTATTGGTTAATTTCGGCACCTCTCCGCTCCTCTCCTCTCCTCTCCTCTCCGCTCCAGTGGACAGGCAGCCTTAGAGTGTGCTCTAAGATTGTTTTTTTTTTTTTGGGTTATTTCAATTTTTATGTCTGCGTCAGGATGAGGTAATACCAAGTTTTAATACATAGTTTGAGTAATACCAAGTTTTAATACCTGCACCCTAATTACGTAATGCACGATCAATTTTAAATTGAAACCAATTGAAAAAGATTGCCAGTCCATTGCTTCATAAGTTCGACAAAAAAATTGAGCAGATTTTTTTTTATTTCATACAATGATTGTTTCATCTCATCAGCCCACGATTCCGCGTTTTGCCATCCGGTATGCCATTCATAATTTTTCGCATACACTCATACACACACACACACACACAAAACAATAAATTATTACCCATTCATTACTTACTTTACAGTGTAAAGTAATGAATGGGTGTTATATATTAAAAGTGTAACGTTTACATTTTTACTTTGTATAGACTAAATTACTCATAAGTCTGACACATACATCTATGTCAATTTACACACACACAAACATATACATAGTAATACATTCATATTTAGATTGCTTTGTCAACAGCATCACATCAGAATATAAAGGTGTGGGCACGTCTAGTTCAGAACTAAACGATTTTTTACCAGAAATGCGACTAGTTCACGAGCTCTTTTTCTGTAATTTTTAAGTAAAGGCATAAATTTTTTTTACCGGGACCGGGACCGGGAATCTTTAACAATTGGTTTCAATTTAAAATTGATCGTGCATTGCGTAATTTGGGGCTGGTACTACTGGTACAAGTTTTAATGACTGGCCACTTTCCTAGTAATAGTTTTCCCTCTTTAGCGAGGTACCAATCATTATAGAATAGAATAGAATAGAAAGCATTTATTTGTCAGAATATTATTCATTTGATGTCTAGTACCAAATAGGTACTAAAACTTGGTATTACTCAGACTTCCGGAATCTCCCTTGGTCCTCATCCTGACGCAGACGTTTTTATCCTCCTTTTATGTATTTCTTTCTTTTGTTTTTCGTGTGGTTAGTGATTAACCTGGTGTTTTTATGCCAGCCATGGACCTCTGAGTTGGCTTCACGTGCACTCGACAAATGTTTCTCAGGCATGCCGGTTTCCTCACGATGTGGTCCGTTAATATTACAGACAGGCACATGAGAATATTCATCTTTGTTTCTACAAATCGGAAATCTGCTGTTGTAAAGGGTTTTAAAGGCAACCGTATTGCAATACGTGATAATTAGTATACTTATTTGAAACGCCATAAGACCTAAAATTACATACTCGGCAAAAGTCTGAAAATAGAGTTAATTTTCAGTATCGATTTCTATATGTTGCCAGTGATGAGGATGACCTATGGCACTGAAATGTGGTCGCTCACAATGAACCTTATCAGAAGGCTAAAAGTCACCCAAAGGGCAATGTAGAGGGCTATGCTTGGAGTTTCCCTACGTGATCGAATCAGAAATGAACAGATCCGCAGGAGAACCAAGGTAACCGACATAGCCCGAAGAATTGCCAAACTTAATTGGCAATGGGCAGGGCACATTGCTCGCAGAACAGATGGCCGATGGGGCCGAAAGGTTCTAGAGTAGCGTCCGCGTACCGGAAGACGTAGCGTTAGAAGGCCTCCCACAAGATGAACAGATAACCTTGTGAAGGCCGCAGGAATCTGCTGGATGCGGGAGACACAGAATCGGTCGAAGTGGCGGCGCGCTTGACGTCTTTCGGCTGACATGATGATCGATTTCTCTTTAGGTCAATTTACCTCTATGTACAGGTAGATTAGGAATGGTACTTGTTTTTTGAATCAGGTCGAAGGAAAATGGAAATGGGTCACAGTAAGGTTTCACGGCCACCAACCCTAGTCGAGCCCTATTTCTTTTTGGGTCAACCCTTCACTTTCGTCCAACAGTTGACAAAGTAAGTACCTAATAGATAAGTGATAGGTGTAGTGATATGCTGTGTTATAGGCGGGTCCCCGATAACACAGCATCATGCTGAGTTAAAGCCTTCTTGACACAGGCACCACGTGCAGCTGCCGACTATTTCTGTTCTGAGCCTGTGATTATAGATCTGTTTTGTTTGTTTTGTTTCTCCTTTGCATTCCTTCTTTCTAACCTTCTTTTTATACCGATAGCCAGGTAAAAGGACGTCGTAGTCAGAATTCCGAAAGTCTGACAGCCAGTCTTACCTATGGGTATCGTGTTACTCAGTAACTGGGTGGTGGAGGTCAGATATGCAGTCGGTACATGTAAAATTAAAAACGAAAAACTTTCAAGTCTGATTGCAATCTCATCTCAGCCGAAATCAATGTCAAAAACTTAACTAATTAGGAAGGTATTTTTGACAGATTGAGACATTTGACACGGGAATTTCCCCTCTGATATTTAGCTGCATCCAGTAAGACTGGAAGCCGACCCCAACATAAGTAGTTGGAAAAAAGGCCAGGTAGATTTGGGTTTAGATTCGGGTCGGAATTTGGGTCAAAAAGACGAGAAACGTTTAGTCGTTGCGCTCTTCGAAAATTAACTACAAGTTTACTAGATATACATATCAAGTTGTTACGAGTTGTTGTTTATGCCCTAGATTCACATTATGCAACATTACCCATTTGATCCTCTGCCAAAGTTTCCCGTTCCTGTTTATGCCAGATATGTCAAGTGTCCAAACTCGGTCAGCCATCATGATTCATGTTGGTAAACAAATGGTAATTGATAACGTTATGGACCAAGCGATCGAAAAGTCAATTTAATCAATCAAAATGGACAAATATTAGTGCTTTTGGAAAGTCATGTTCATAAAAGCCAGTTAACAAATCGATAATCGAAGAAATTGATAATCGCTTAACATCAAAATAAATGGTTAAAGTTCATAGAGTCTATGGAGTTTGTCTATACATTAGTCCATGGCATAGACCAATCAATATAATTTATAAGGCAGGATGACCTATAAACCCCTAGTTGTAAGCACTGTAGCTCGTACAAGCTATACTTCTATGTACTTTTTGATTGCCACACTAATCACTACGGCCACTCTGTTGATTTGTTCGTTGTGCTGGGCTAGCACCGTATTATTATGATCATTTCCTCTGCTATCGTTTTCAAGTTCATCTATACTAATACTAATATTAGGTGTATATGACCAGATGTATGAACGTAAACGAACCAAAAGTAGTATGTAAGGACTAAGGATCGTAATAACAGGTGGCGTTCTGTAGTTTCTGATTACTCGTTTTCGCCATCCGTGCGTTTTTTAGCATACTTACAGTACATGCATTTCGACCCAGTTATTATCCATAAATATTATTTTAAAACCAATCATTTTAGGAAATATTGTTGTTCTAAATAGCTAGGTAGGAAAATTTTGACATTAATAGAGTATTTGTGAATTCTATCAAGTTAACTGAACAGTGGTTTTCATAATTTCACTTCGAGCGTCAATTTAGAAGCTTAAAATATCTTAAATCAGTGAACTACCTAACAAACAATATTTTTTATCTAACTACAAATATCCTTTGGAAAGTACTTGGTTAAAGTAAATTTTAATTTTAGGTTCCCTTTGTATGAGAAATAAAAATCCAAACAGTGCGAAATTATTAAGAACTTTTGTTCAATAAAATTATTTTTTTACCAATATATCTTCCTTAATTTAATATTATAGTAAAGACAAGATCTTATTAAAAACTTGCAATTTAAAATTTTTACTAAATGAGTTCTATTATTTTTCTAGAAATATTTTAAAACTACTCTAAAATTACTATAAACTTCTCGCGCAAATAGTTTCATATTAGTTAACTAATTTGAAACGATTTGCGCGAGGTGTTTATTAAAGTAACTCTGTCTGTGTGTCAGTCTGTCTGACTGTTACCTCTACACGCCTTGACGGCTGCACGAATTTCGAAGTTTGACACCCCGGTAGTACGTTCCCCTGGTATAATTTCCTACCTTCAAGCGGGCAAAAGCTAGAAAGTAATAATTATGACATTGATCATTGTAGGTATTTCTTTTAAAAATGTTGTATTGGTAAATGGCTAAATAGTTCATTCCCTTATTATTTATATTGCAAGAACTTTCAAGGCTGATGCAATTAAGGTCGATTGGTACCATTGCACGAAGGCGAAGGGCGTGGACCGTAACCGTGCCACGTGGGAACTTGGTACACAGGCACCGATATTCGTGCCTCTATTTTCACCTGAACAGACCTCGGTCGACCAAGTACTTACTGTAGGTAAAATGAATACATAGCAAGAATGGGGAGTTTTTTTTATTATTATTTTATTAGCCTGTGCTGTCCCACTCCTAGGTAAAGGCCTCCCTCCACTCCTTCCATCGTTCGCGAGCCCGCGCGTCCTTCTTCCAATTTTGACGAAACCTATCCAGCTCGTCCCGCGATCTCCTACGTGGTCTACCACGACCCCGCCTCACTGTCTCAGGGCACCAGTTCTGTGCTATTTGGGCCCACAGTTTGTCCGACAAGCGGCAGACATGTCCTGCCCAGTCCCATTTAAGTTGGGCAGCCTTTTGAGCCACGTCAGCTATTTTCGTTTTGGAGCGCAGTATTGTGTTTCGATCACGATCCGTTAATTTAACGCCTAGTATACTGCTGGGGTGAATACACAACTTAAAAATTATCAGAACAAAAGATTTCGAAAACATAACAAGACTACTCTCGGAAATCGGTGGCAAAAAATGTATCAAACAACACAACCAAAGTCTTCCAAAGATGAAGACTTCCAAAACTAAAATTTTCCACTTTGTAGTGTTTTTGGAACTCATATATTTTTTCCTAAAGAGAAGTCTCGGCTTCCCGATTATCTAATAAAAACTGCCAACTATAATCTTCCTGCCGGCAGTCTTTCGTCACCTTGGCCTCGATAAATCGCCGGACGAACTCGGCCGAAAATATCTGCTTCGCACCGATTTCTTTTATCTTTCGGCGGTGCTATCTTAATACCGTCTGCACTAATGTCTGATACGTAGCTCAAAGATTATGTAATATCTTTTTTTTATTTGCACTTGAATTTTGCAATATTTACTCAAAAGGAGTGTCATCGATTTTCTACAAAAAATTGATGTATTATTTCAATTTTTTTTCAGCTAAAATCAGGGTTCGTGTGTAAATTATAACAGCCACACTGCGGTCGAAGGTAAAGCTACGCTTGCCGCAGTCGATTCGTGGATGGGTGACCATCCAATATATATCGAGACTAGAGACCCCTCCGTGCCTCGGAAATACGTCAAGCGTTGGTCTCGGCTGTATACGCATACCAGCGAGCAATCGCTTGTCGCCGTCGCGCACGCGCTGCTCAAAGCTCGCCAATTCGTTTTGTTAGCTCCTAGCTCTACTCGCTACTCATTAATCGCCCGCGTAGGCCCGGTGCCTAGCAGAAGGGCAACGGCCCCCATCTTACTCCACATACAGAGGAAGCACGAATATCGATCACCATGAACACAGTATAAATAGGTGACAGTATTATAATAACATAAAACATAATCAGCTTTGTTCCCACTGCTGGGACACAGGCCTTCTCTCTGTGAGAGGGAGTGGGCTGTAATCTACCACGCGGGCCCAGTGCGGGTTGGTAGATGTCACATGTTTTCTAAGACATGCCGGTTTCCTCACGATTCTCCTTCACCGTTTTGAGAGTGGTGGAGGTGATGAAATTATTTACACAAAGTAAAGCGCCTGCCTGGGTTCGAACCCTCGACTTACAACTCGTAAGTTGGGGCCGTTGCCACTGGGCCACCACTGCTCCAAGTATCAGTAGTAATAGTAGTAGTTAGTATATCTTCATAGAAAAGGGCTGAAACGAAGCGAAATCTCAATGTCAGTACGCAACAGTGTCAAGTGCGCGGCAGTTACGCACGGATACGGAAGATATCTACCGACCGGCCGTAGGTAATTATTTTGAGGTCACTACCGAGATATAATACTGTTACTTTATTGTACCATGTGCCATGAATGATTTCCTATGTCGAATCTCGTAAATTCGTAATGTCGATGCGGGCTGGCTCACAATGAATGTAAAGGCATGCCAATTTTCCAGAACAATACTTAGGTATCTATTTCCATTTTAGAGCTTGCGATTTACAATCCCACATATGCATCGAATCGTAGTTACAACAAAGCTCCTCTTTAAACCTGCGATGCGGCGTCGCATCGCAGGTTTTTAGAGCTTTGTTTTTAGGAGCTCGCAGATTTTCGCAATGCGATGCGAATTTGTAGTTTTGTGTGGGAGCCCTAAGGCTCACAGTGGGTAGTTAGTGGTGGCTTTTTGGAAAGCGATGGATGAAGTCTACGATGGAACGAGCGTGCCCAGAAGATGTCTGCTCTCCTGTTTACTCTTGCAGGGCTGACGGGTTCTATTTGCAGGGAACACAGACGCTGGCAGAGAGTTCCACATTTTGGCGATGCGCATACATAATAAAGTGGAGGAGAGTCGCTTAGCATGCGCAGCTGCATGGATTAGCCATGACTGACTAATATCTATGTCACAGTATGAATTATTCTACGTTCTTGCTGATACCCTCTCTCTCTCACCTGTGAGAGCCAAAATACCAGGAAAGAGTAAAAAAACCACGAGATCGGTTTAATAAATCAGGAGATCAAAAATAAAGAAATAAAAATTTGAAAATCGAAGCAATATTTATTTTATGTATGTTTTTAGTTCTCAAGACTCCGGAAATAACTTGTGTTCAACTTATTCCTCAATTTGGTCTTTGTTAAATTAATTTGTGAAAAACGTCTTTCCACAGTGGCGCTTGAATGCGTTAAGTAAGTACATTATATTTGTTACAGTCAGATAAATTCGCTATCATTCATCTTGCCATCTCTGTTTTCCATGTTAGCAACTATTTTCAAAAAATTCTCGTGGTTTTTGAAATTTTGGTCTGGCAGCACTGGTTGTAGGTACAATTTATTTTAAAACACAAAATATCTGGAGATTTAATAATAAAATCAGTATATCAGTACAGTAGAATCTTAGACAAATCAGGAAATCTCCTGGAAAATCAGGAGTTCTGATAACGCTGGTGACATGTCAAAACATCAAGATTTCTGTGCATGCAAAAAAGTTTTGTTTGGTATTGCCCCTCGCATTACCAAAAAAAACATTATCATAAAGTACCTAAAGCTATTAAAAATATGACTGTTTTCAAATTCAAAAGGCAAGCGAAATATTAATTGAAAAAGTTATTACACAATTGAGACTTCAACATGCTAATAATCCATTTGATATTTTTTTTATTTTTTATTACTGCAACCATCAGTGATCAGCAGATTTTTTTTCGCGAATTCAGCGTTGGTCCCATAGTAAAAGTTGATCATAATGATGAGTACAATGACCCCTTAAGAGGTTTGTATTGAATAAAAAATAACGTTGTATGTATAAATAGATGATCAAGATATTATGATTAACTGCACCCCAAGAATACTGGCGGCGCGGCATGTCGTATATTGTCTTTAGTAATTGACCCCATAGCGCTTTACTGTAGTTTGTGCGGGCTGTGACGTAATAGCAACATCGATATTAGTCATGGCTAGTTATCTAATAACGAACCTCTATGTCTATATTATGCTACGTATTTGCATCTTCTCTTCTTCGTCGTTCCCTCAATGCTGAGGATCGGGACCACATACGACGCGTCTCCAAGCTACGCGGTCTTCTGCAGTGTGGACCGCTTGTAAATGCTGCCTCCAACAGCCCTCTTGATCGCGTCTGACCATCTCATCGGTGCTCTGCCTTGAGCGCGTTTTCCTTCCACCCGGCCTAGTAACATAAGCGTTTCCAGACCATGTTTAGGTGAGCGCATAATATGTCCGAAAAAGCTGAGGGCACGCTCCCGGCATATTGTAGATAGCCGCTTGGTGATGTTGAGTTCCTCCAGTATGGATTCATTCGTTCTCATGGCGGTCCATGGTATACGAAATAACGTATTTGCATAGGTATTGTTAATTTTATTATTTACCAGCAACCCGCCCGGCTTCGCACTGGTAGGAGAGCATAATATATGCCTAAGCACTTTTTGAAGTGAAAACTTGTTTAGCGGCGTTGTGCACTTTTTTTGGGATTGGTAAAAATCCCTCCTAAACTCGCGTCAGGACACGTGACCTGGGGGCCAAGTCTACTAATTTACAAACGTCATAATGGTGTGGTGGTGGTGGTGGTGGTTGGCCCCCTGATCGAAAATTCGTAAGATGGAGGGAGAGTAGAATTTGTTAGTAACCTAACAAAAAGTACTAGGCTTGCATGAATTCAAGATAGTATTTCAATCATTGGACGTTGTGCACAATATCTGAGCAGTGGGTAACCTATTTTTTCTGTCGTGGTGGTCATCCTACTTGGAGTATTTTAATCGTTATATTACAACCAATTTAAATATACAAAATCTTAATGAATTTTACACCTCAATCTTCCTTATGAATCACTCCGTCCATTAGTGAAAACCGTATGAAAATCCGTTCGGTAGTTTTAGAGTTTATCGCGTTCAGACAGACAGGCGCGGTGGCGGGGGACTTTGTTTTTTATTTTTTATGTATAATATATTATGTTGCTTAGTTACTGCGACCAACTGTGAGAAAAGACCAGAAAGTTAAAAAGAGGTCCAATTATTAAGAAAAGTGTCCATCATTAGAAGGTCAAAAAGTTTATAGATGATCAATTAAATATTTCCCATTTGATATTGCCTTCGCGTCTGTGAAGATCGGCCAGTTAGTTTAATGAAGCTATAGGTTTAAAACCCACTTCAAAGGATTTTGATTAAAAAGCCCAAAGGCATTTTCAACGTTATTTCAAGAGATAGGCATTCTCATTTATCATATCAATCAACTAAGCAATCAAAACGTGATTGCTTTTGTCGTATGCCGACAGACTGTAACCCAGTACCTATTATAATAAATTGAAATGAAATGAAATTGTTTATTCTGTAATTAGGATAATGGAATCACTTTTTAAGTCATAGCAAAAAAAAAATGGGAATTATACATAGCTGGCGAAATGTGAGTGTACTACAATAGGTACACTTCTGCCCAGCCCTTCGTTTGGTTCCCAAGGCGTGATTATGTATAATATGTACCATGGTATAAGGTATGGCATTCTAAGACACAGTGGTCACGTGGGTGACACAAGTCTACGTCATCACATTTGTGTTACCAGTTTTGAGTAATAATAACTCCCCAACCACCTTCATTACCTGTGCGAATCCGATAAAACAATGAGGTTTTAATTTACAATTACGTTGGATTTTGTTTAAATTGAATTGTTTCGTTTGATTAGACAAACGAAACGACAATTTAAATGGTTTAAAATTAACAGAATAGTGACTTAAAGTCTTTCCTTAATTCGCGTTTAATTGCATATAAAGTGGCAACTGGATAGTGACGTAAGCATGTGTCACTCCCGGAGTGCCAGACCTGTTTTCTTAGACCTTGCATAATACTATGTGTCCTTGACAGAAATCTGCAAGAATCCTCAGTCGACTACATTGTTATGTGTAAACTTTTGGCACTATGCCTATATTCTGAAATTACGTCATTGCGAAAATGTAGACATTACTTTCAATTTCACTTTACATAACACTCTTCTGCTGACCGTCCTTAGAGATAAGCGATATGATATTTATACAGAAATATGCGTGGTTAATAAAGCTATTATTGGTTAAAATATTATCGAAATCTGTTTAATCGTTTTTGGGTTATGACCATTTAAACAGATTGAAAAAAAAAATGTTAATTTTGCTCTGTATTTTTTATTTGCTATATTTTTAGATCTTGGTTTCAGTTTTTTAAAGACGGTTTAGGGTATTTTAGTAAGAAGCATTATGATAATTTAGGTAAATTCCAATTTTTTTAATGTAGAGTCCACTGATATGCGTTTTGGTTTTATTCGTTTATTTATTTGGTACACCAACAGCCGTACTAACAAATAGTTTGGAAAATCCAAAAGTGCACGCCTAATAACACTCATTCATAAACGAAAAAGAAATTCAAAACATAGTTTCTAACAAAATGAACAATTTATCACTTTTCATGAAGTATGTTTTGACTGTAATGTCAAAGACTATTTACAAAGATATTTACTTAGCGGTTGCTAGGCAACTTACGGACGTCAAGTCAGAGGTTGGAAATATTTAGATATAGATATTATATTTTACTTAGTATTTGATTAATTATAATTAAACTACTTTGAATAAAAGAGCCATTTTCAATAGAGTTCTTTCTATGGCTGAAACAAATGTATAAAAAAAATTACTCAATTAATTGATTTTATCGCAAGCTAAAATGTTTTGAGTTGAAAAAAAAAATCCTGTCCTGTTTTTTTCAACTATTTAGATGCCTTTTTCATTTCTGCTGCATTAAATCAATTGTTAAAAAGTACAGTATTAATCTCCATTTAATCATCTATACAATGGTATATAAATTAAGTAGGTTCTGTGTACTAGCAGGAGTGTAACAATAAAAACAGTTGCAGAAATGGGGCAAAAAATATTTCGATCGTAGAGCACACTCTAATGCTTCGCATTATGAGTCGTGCAATAAAAACTAAAAGTGAACAGAACTAATACCCAAATGAAAGCCTCCAGGCATAAAGGGCGTGCCAGTTTACATATAGCTATTAAAGTTGTAACCCCGAGTCACACACAAATGATAAACTAGGACCATCGAAGTAAAAATAAATACAGTTAATTATTAATAACAAAGCCATGGTCAACAAGACGACCAGTTACCACAAACAGCGGGTGTTCACGAGCATAACGCAAAGATCAGCCATTACCCCCTTCGCCATATTTGAGGGGAACTGGAACTCTGTTGGGTTCAGCTTCCAGTCTAACCGGATGCAGCTCAATACCAGTATTTTACATGTAGCGACTGCCTATCTGAGAGTAGACTTGAGAACAAAGTTGAGAGTAGATTTGAGAGTTGATAGTAGACAGTACCGTACGGTACTCTCTACTGTCAACTCTCAAATCTACGCTCAACTTTTTTTACAGACTGTTCATTAGGATCACAACTGAGTTGTGATCTTATTGAACAGTCTGTTCGTTCCTATACTTTTAACGCTGATGTTGTACCTATCTACGTTATTTTTAGATATAGTTTTATTCAGCCAATTATTGACCTTGTATTTCTACTTGTTTCAGGTTGATTTGTACCGGGAGATCAAATTTCGTAACTCTGGGCAGACGTACAAGGGCGTCCCAGTCATGGCCAGCAACATGGACACTGTAGGCACCTTCGAAATGGCCAGAGAACTTTCTAAGGTAATTATTTATTAGCATAGGGATATGTCATAAGCCATGTCAGCCAATGACAGGTGAGGTAGGAAGGTGGGAGGGAGATCCAAACAACGGAAGAATAAGGGACTACTCACACCTATTCAGCTCCATTCGCGTTTCGCTGAACGATTTTGGTCACACTTATACAATTCTGCGTCTATCAGCCGCGTACAGAACAGTACAGTAACAGCGCTGAACGCGGTAGAACAGCGCTGAATTATATCTAAAGCACTCGCATGATAATAACACATTTGTCCTCATTTTATACTTGTTCCCCGCCATTAGCAGATACAGGGGGGGGGGGGTCATGGGGGCCATGGGGGCCATGGCCCCCCCCAAACGACCGAGGAATTCTATACTTTCGATTTAATTCAGGTGCACTTAGGTACTTTTACACAGCATAGGTGCTCGTAGGTATATCAGGAATCAGAAATATATTCTTTACAACAGGTGTATCAGGGCCGTAGGTAGGGGGGCCAACCAACCCCGCCTATAATTTGATGCTCTTCATCAATTTGGATTAGATTAAACTGAGATGGTAGCATAATTTTTTTAAAGATTTCCCACAAAGAAAACTAGAAATGCAGTTTAAAAAAAAAAACAATAATTAGTATTTAATAAAGTACCTGCTCTTTATTTACCGTCTCTGAAATCAGAAATACCTACTTTATATCTTCAAAAAAAAGTTGGCAGCCTAACCCCCCCCCCCCCCTCCCCGAAATGAATTCCTGGCTACGGCCCTGAGGTGTATACAAAGATATAACAAGCATGCACATACTTAGGATCACTAGCAAGTAACCCTCCTCGTAAAGGAATTTAAAAAAATGCAGAAAATGTCTTTTTTTGTGATTTTAACCCTAGCTCCGAACCTTGCCAGAATGGGCCCCCCAAAATGAAAATCCTGGATCCGCCCCTGTTCCCCGCGAAAGCCGCGTCTCCATACAAAACGATAAACTGTGAAGTCGATCTTCTTCGTTCGTATGGTTAATGACAAACCTGGTATCAAAGTTTTAAAGCCGTCTAAGGACCTCTAACTTAGCTTCACATGCCGTCGAGAAATATCTCTCAGGCATGCTTCCTCACGATGTTTTCCTTCACCGTTTTTGAATTGATAATTATACAATACGCACATGAATCCAGAAACGTCAGAGGTGCGTGCCTTAGGGTTCGAACTTGAGACTTATGACTTGACAGTGTGACGATCAGACCACTAGGCTATCACTGAAGAATTTCAAATTCAAATATAAATAAAAATGTTAAATTGGTCCATACTATGTCCCGCCAGAAGGCATACAAAATTGGTCCATACTATGTCCCGCCAGAAGGCATACAAAATTGGTCCATACTATGTCCCGCCAGAAGGCATACAAAATTGGTCCATACTATGTCCCGCCAGAAGGCATACAAAATTGGTCCATACTATGTCCCGCCAGAAGGCATACAAAATAACTAATTAAAATAAAAAACAGAATACCTAGAGAATAAAGTCAGATGTCACAATTCCATGGCAAACACTAATAAATAGTTAATAATTCAATAATAATTATGTCAATAAAATTAAGACGGCACATAAACAAATGGTAGTATTTAGTCACAATTTCATAGACAATAAATAAATGAAATAAAATAAAAATAAAAATGTCAATAATTATAGAATATCTTTATCTTATGGGAGCAACATTTTAATTAATTAGATACTTAGCTATAAAATTATATAGATATTATTTGAAATTATCATTAAGATATTCATTATAGGAATAAGATGATATGGAGCGAAAGGAGGTGAGTACTGTAAACCCTACGGTGTACTGTACCGGGATGATATTATAAATTAAACACTCATGTAGTGAATAGCATAATTATTCCTAGAAAAGGAACTACTTTTATAATATTATTATAACATTTTATATCGACCTGCTTGACAGCCGGGGGGCGATCGTCTATTCTTTCTTCTATTCTAATTATGAACTTAATGTTTGTTTCCTCTGACTGCCAGTAATATGCGCACACAAAGGTTGCATCTCAAACCACATGGAATAAAGTCTCTACATCACTAAGATGACGACTAATAGACAAGTATGAAAGCAGGGGATATTGTGAGACCGACCCCAAATAAATTGAGATAAGGGCAGGAGAATGATGATGAACAAGCAACTGTACGACAGAGATACGAGAATAGAGGTCTACAAGGGCGTCGCCAAGGGGGGAGGGCAAAGGGGGCAGCTGTCCGCCCCAGAGACTCAAATTTATATAGTACTAGCTTACGCCAGCGGGCTTACTATATCATGCATGTATTATACATATAAAACTTCCTCTTGAATCACTCTATCTATTAAAAAAAACCACATCAAAATCCGTTGCCTAGTTTTAAAGATAGGGACAGACAGCGGGAAGTGACTTTGTTTTATATAATATGTAGTGATAATATATAAGTTCCATTATCTCCTAAACGTGATCTAATCCGGAGTCCGGGGACGTAATAATCGTATAGTATGTTGGTGGCAGGCCCAGTCATAATACCTATTAGGTTTCAGCTCTAGAGTTCTGAATACTTTTGAGAAGCCGTATTCAATTCATACATTGAAAATGGAATTTATTATTTTTCTCAGTTCCTATCGGGACTACCGAATTTAAACTGAATTGTCAAAAATCTAATGTCCACCAACGTTGATTTTGGCCTCATTGGGCGCCGTAGAAGTAAGACACGCTCTACAAGTGAAGATTGACTCTTGATTGGACCTACAAATCATATTACAGTACTTTTCCCATCCTCCATAAATCAACTTGCCACCCCCTAGGCAGGGGGCCTACAGGCCTACCCCCTTGGAGGTCTAGCAAGAGAATTCTGGTATTAATCTATCATCAGGGTAAAGATTCACGGTCAGTATTGTAGGCTGAGTTTAACAAAACCGATAAGTAACGATACACCTACCTACTCCAATTTTAGCCTAAGTCCAGTTTATTGGATGCAATAAACGAATCAGCACCATTACATGTGTTTATCGTTTTAGCTTATTCGCAAATAATCTCCGTTTAATAAAGATACGCGGATACGCCGTCATAAAACCATTTACAGGCACTTTTGAATTGTCAAAGAGTCGGTCAGTCGCGGAACTAGTTGACCGCGCCTTAGGTGGCGACTCATCTCGCTATTGCAATCTCATGTGCGTTTTGTCTAAACTAGCCGGAACTTTCAACGCGTGTTGCCGTCGCGAAGTACGGCGCCGGAATAGATTAAGTAAGATAAGGCGCTCAATCTATTTCTATAATAATCTATAGTCAGAAACTTGATAAAACGTAGATCTCTATGGAGAAGAACGGCTAGAAACTCCAAGGACACTCTTTATTACAAAATTCTGGGTACTATTGAAGAACTTCATATTATCTAAGCAGTTTGAAAACAATATCCCGTGAACACAATGACCACATCTGTTACCGCCCCGGTTGTAAAGCCGCCGAGCGCTGCATGCAGAAATAGTCCTTACGGTTTATAGATATCAACTTCTTCGATGGTGGTACATTATTCTTGTTGCTTCTATGTATATGTGATACTAGCTGCACCCCGCGGTTTCACCGTCATAAGGCTGCCTGTCCACTGGAGCGGAGAGGAGAAAAGAGGAGCGGAGATGTGCCAATATTAACCAATAGAATCTTGACTTAGGTTCACTGATCTTAACTCAGGGGCGAAGTCAAGATTCTATTGGTTAATATTGACACATCTCCGCTCCTCTTTTCTCCTCTCCGCTCCAGTGGACAGGCAGCCTAAGTCTCGATCCCGTGGGAATATCGGGATAAAAAGTATTCTGTGTCCTAACCCCTGTCATGGTCTATCCATGTGCCAAATTTCATCCAAATCCGTTCAGCCGTTATAGCGTGAAAGCGTAACAAACAAACAAACATACGAAAAATCAAATCTTTTCTCTTTTATAAAAATATTAGCTGACCCCTGCCCACTTCGTTTTGCGGTAAACATAAATATAGGTAAAGGATAAATTTTTAACCAGTGCGCAAACTTAAACACATGACTTTACTCATCATTATGAACAACTTTTACTATGGGACCAAACCTGATATAGCGCAAAAAAAATCAGCTGTTCCATACATTTATGTTCGCACAACTCGTCAAAATGTAGGGAACAGCTGATTATTTTTTCGCGTTGACACTCACAAATAACGTGATTTTCTATTGTTAAAAGAATTTTCAAAATCGGTTCATTAGATCCAGAGATTACCCCCTACAACCTCACATACTTAACCTCTTTATAATATTAGTATATGAAGATTCATAAAACAGTATACAAGGAAAAATCATAATTCGTTCTACATATTATGATGTTTATCTGACTACATATAGGTATTATTTATATGACATCGTTGTCATGACAAATGAAACACGTGCCAAGATAAGATGCTTCTAGGAACATTAACGCCATCTGATTGCTAAATAAAGCTGTGTTTACAGCGTGGTATAAGGAAATGAAATTCAAGTAAAAAATAATTCTGACAGAAATCAAGGCACAGGTACAAAAATGGTCAAGGTAAAGCCGTCGTCCCATGCCATTATAATTTATAGGTGTTCCTGGCACCCGCTTGGTAACAGGCATGCAATTTGTAATGTGCTCGTCAAGACTTTTCTTTTGATACCAAACATGACATGATTATCTCAATTAACTATTTTATGTGTAAATTCCACCGTATTAAATTTAGGGAAAATTTAAATAGCCTATGTCACCCGTACCATTATTACGAATCTTTTGATACTTCATTCATCAAAATCGGTTCAGTAGTTTAGGCGCTACTGTGGAACACACGTAAAAGCAAACATACATAGGTACATAGACTGCTAAAATCATAACCCTTCCTTTTGGCTTTGCCGTATTCGGGTAAAAATTGTTTATCCTGTAAATATTTCGGAATCACGTCTTTTACCCATCATATTAAAGAAAATAATAATAAGCTATATGGATTCGACATTTGCTATCAGACAAACCCTGAGAAGAAATGGTGAAATAAACCCAGGGGTCAAAGTCTCTTTTAAAAGTCCAGACATAATCTTGGTTAGATCATGTGAGGACAATGTAGGTAAGTGTCGGAAATGGTCTTTTGAGTTAAGAACCACACTGATTTGAGTGGACCTGTCCAGTCAGTGCAAGAATTTGTCTGTAATCGTGGATGTCAACTCAGAACTTAGGACCTCAACGACTCGGAAGTTGTTCTTCGAGTCGTTGAGGTTCAAAGAAAGGACATTTGGGTAAACCGCATAAAGTATTCAAAATACTTTATGCGGCATTTTTTTTTTCTGTTAATTTTCAGTTTGGTCAGAAAATTAACAGAAAAAAAAAATGCCGTTACATAAAAATTACAGAAAAAAAAGAGCTCGTGAACTAGTCGCATTTCTGGTAAAAAATCGTTTAGTTCTGAACTAGACGTGCCTACACCTTTATATTTTGATGTGATGCTGATGACAAAGCAATCTAAATATGAATGTAGTAAGTATATATGTTTATTTATGTGAATATGAGTGTGTGTGTGTGTGTGTGTAAATTGACATAGATGTATGTGTCAGACTTATGAGTAATTTAGTCTATACTTACAAAGTATAAATGTAAACGTTACACTTTTAATATCTAACACCCATTCATTACTTTACACTGTAAAGTAAGTAATGAATGGGTAATAATTTATTGTTTTGTGTGTGTCTGTGTGTGTGTATGAGTGTATGCGAAAAATGATGAATGGCATACCGGATGGCAAAACGCGGAATCGTTGGCTGATGAGATGAAACAATCATTGTATGAAATCAAAAAAAATCTGCCCAATTTTTTTTGTCGAACTTGTGAAGCAATGGACTGGCAATCTTTTTCAATTGGTTTCAATTTAGAATTGATCGTGCATTGCGTAATTGGGGTGCTGATTTCACAATATAAATTGTGCGTTCTTTATCGGTTAACAAGTTGTGGAGATGTTATTATGAACTAGTTTTTGCCCGCGGCTTTGCACTCGTGGAGGTCGGACATAATTCCTCTGGGACGTACAACCGGATAAGAAGTATCCTATGTCCCATAGAAATATAAATTCTTAATATGTAGTCCTAACCCAGGTAATCGTCTAGCCCTACTTAGGCCAAAATGTCTAATTTTTTATATCTCTTCAGCCTTTAAGGTGTGAAAAGGTAACAGATAGACTAGAGTTACTTTTGCATTTCTCAATAACCAATAAATATATTTTCTTTCATTAATAATTTAAAAACAAAAGTCCTCTAGACCGTATTTGGGCCATGGCGGCCAATCTCAACGGAGACTAGCCTTCGGCGCGGGAGATATTATAGTGCATGAGTGTGTGCGCAGACACAGGTGCACTCTCTCTTCCCTCACTCTCATAGTCCGGTGGGACGGCAATACGATACTACCGGAGAGAGATCAGGCGGCTTAACGTGCTTTCCGAGGTACGGGGGTATCACACACCACCAATTTCCAAACTCCGGGCTGTTACTAAGAAATTCCTAATGGAAAAACCTAATAACACTTTGCCCGACCTGGCAATCGAACCCAGGGCCCCCACGCTGCGACGACGAGACCAACGGGGCAGCCATTTATAATATTAAGTACTTATAGATATCCTTCTTCTTCCAGAATGGGCTCTTCACCTGCATTCACAAATACTACACCATTGAGGAGTGGAAGAAATTCGCCGAGGACCATCCAGCTTGCTTAGAACATATGGGTATGTAAGAACCAGAGGGGGGGGACACATCGGTTCACATCAGGCATCTGTCCCATTGCCGCCGTGGGTTCGAACCCAAGCAGGCGCTTTACTTTGTGTAAATAATTTTATCACCACAAAACGGTGAAGGGAAACATTGCGAGGAAACTGGCACGTCTTAGAACCAAAAATTCGAAGACATGTGACATCTACCAACCCGCACTGGGCCCGCGTGGTAGATTACAGCCCACTCCCTCTCACAGAGAGGAGGCTTGTGTCCCAGCAGTATGTATGTTATGATAAACGAGAAGTGAGTAGAGCTAGCAACTAAAAACCGGTCAAGTGCGATCTGACTGCGCACAATTAAGGTTTCCGTAGTTGGGATGAATTTATCCCAAGAACAAACTTAATATTGTAGTTGAAACACGTGTTCTCTGATACATTCCAACTACAAATGTAAGTTTGTATGCACAATATTGAGAGATTTACCATGTTATTGCACGACTCATAATGCGAAGCATTAGAGTGTGCTCTACGATCGAAAAATATTTTTTGCCCCATTTCTGCAACTGTTTTTATTGTTACACTCCTGCTAGTACACAGAACCTACTTAATTTATATACCATTGCATAGATGATTAAATGGATTTTAATACTGTACTTTTTAATAATTGATTTAATGCAGCAGAAATGGAAAAAGCATCAAATTAGTTGAAAATTGACATCTCTCAGGCGTTTGATAGAGTTTGGCATGAGGATTCTCTATAAAGTTAAAAACAGCTTCCCAGGCAACATCTTCCTAATCTTGAAGTCGTACTTGAGGGATAGGTATTTCTTTGTGCAGAGCGGCGAAGCTTTATCAAAACTATGCCCTATCACTGCTGGGGTTCCTCAGGGCAGTGTGCTTGGACCGATTTTATATTTGATTCATACTGCTGACCTGCCAATATCAAATTTTGCGACTACAGGAACCTTTGCTGATGACACAGCCGTGCTGGTGTCCCATACTGATCATAAAATAGCATCAGCTATGCTGCAGACCTGTTTGGACGACATTGCCCTCTGGCTCAAAAAGTGGAGGATAAAAGCCAACGAGACCAAATCGGTAAATGTCACCTTTACTAGGAGGAAGGATACCTGCCCACCAGTAGAGTTAAATAAGATACAAATGCCTCAAGCTGAACATGTCAAATATCTTGGTTTATACCTCGACAGACGTCTTACTTGGAAAAAACACATTTTTACAAAAAGGAAGCAACTTGGACTGACAATAAGAAAGTTCTACTGGATGATTGGTAGAAAATCACAATTACACCTTCAAAATAAAAGTCTCTTGTACAAAACTATAATCAAGCCTATATGGACCTATGGCATTCAGCTATGGGGAACAGCATCACACTCTAACATAGAGATCATACAGCGATTTCAGAACAAGCTCCTAAGAACAATCACAAACGCCCCATGGTTTGTACCAAATGAAGCTTTACACCATGATCTGAACATACCAACAGTCAAAGAGGAAATAAAAAACTATATCAAGTCGTACAAAGAAAGAATAAATCGGCACCCGAATATCCTGGCAAATCACCTAATGGATAAGAAAGGAATACGCAGGCTAAAACACAGAATTCCGCAGGATTTAATCAGATAAACTAGCTTGTTGCTTATGAATACTAGGATGTGTCATAGGACGCATACCAGGCAAGACATCTTACACGTCATACGAACTACTGAATGTCCTACAAAAGATAGTGACAGATTGTAAGGAAACAGAGACCAAAAAAAAAAAAAAAAAATTTGTTGATAAAAAAATCCTGTCCGTCAATTTATGAACCCTGAAAACATTGTAGCTTGCGATAAAATCAATTAATTGAGTCAATGTTTTTTTTATACATTCATTTCATCCATAGAAGGAACCCTATTGAAAATGGCTCTTTTATTCAAAGTAGTTTAATTATAATTAATAAACTACTAACTAAAATATACTATCAAAGAAGACACCGCGAACAAAAAATGTGTCCCTTGGATGCTTTGACGTTTGACTACTGCGGTGCATGCGCGTTGCGAGGAGATTCTCATAGAGTAATGCACCCGCAGATGCGACACAGTCTGCTTCTTCTGCCTACTTGATATCTAACACAGTTTTAACTGCAGAACATTATTCTAATTTCTATTGTATTAATGATGAACATTATGTGAGATGGTTCACTTGGCAACCACGTTTGCTCATTACGATTTTTTTGCACAAATGTTATCCATTTTTCCCTTGTTTCCTGGAGCTCGGACGTGGAAATCTTAAAGGGAAAAATGTCACAAATTGTAATAATTATTTGATGACAAATAACCATAATATAATAGAACAAACATTAATATCAGCGTTCAAAATATTAGATACTTAATATAAAAAAAATCCGCCATATAAACAAACGGCAGCTATTTGTACCTACACTTCACTTCTGAATGTTTTAGTCTATGGCGAATGGCGCCGTAAAATATTTTGTTCATATTTCAGTTTGAAACTTTAGAGGTATGAGGAACAGGGTGTAAAGTTCACTCATCCTCATTTGAAAAGGGAGGATCCTCCGGCCAGACGGGTGTTTGTGTCTGGCGGGCAACTGCCCGTAAGTTGATTTCGGATAGTTTTATCTATGTCGGTCGCGTGGTAAACTCTAACTGCGCGATGCAGGATCTGTGTGACGTCATGTCTTTGCTGCGTAGCACGTATGTGGTGGTGTAACCGCTACATTATTCCCCTCCAGAGACCGGAGGTCGATATGAGAGAGATTGATATCTATGCGAGTTTAGAAATTTTACCCATATTGATGGGTAAAAAAGCAGTCAAAACATACTTCATGAAAAGTGATAAATTGTTAATTTTTGTTAGAAACTATGTTTTAAATTTCTTTTTCGTTTATGAATGAGAGTTATGAACTTATGAGGTGTGCACTTTTGGATTTTCCAAACTATTTTAAGACCATAGACTTCTTATAGGTTTTCCTGTAATCCATGAGTATTATCATTTTAAAATTATGAAAAAAATATTTGAGATCCTCGCATTATGCCCTTTCATTCGATACATACATATTTTATTATGTCACACGGTTTAGCTTAAAGTTAGCAAAACTTAAAAAAAAAAAACTTATTTGCCCCTAAAAGTGACCCCCTTATTCAAAATTCATTTATTTTCGTTACACGTCCGTATTTGGGTCACAGAAATACATATGTGTACCAAAGATTCGGAGCAAATTGGCTGTGACAGACGGACTGATAGCCAGCCAGCGAGACACACGAGTGATCCTATAAGGGTTCGGTTTTTTTCCATTTGAGGTACTGAACCCTTAAAACGAGCTGGCGAGTAAAGAGCTGCATAGTCCGCGACGGCTACGAGCGATCACTGGCGTATGCGTATATTACCAAGCGTGTGTGTGTCTCTCAGCGAGTGTTCTGCCCGCCAAGTGACCGTCGCTGAGCGAGTACTCTGAAAGCTCTTGCCGCTGCGACATTCGAATACTCGACTAACTATTAGTAAGTATACAGTGTCAAGGACATCGACGCGAAGCCTGTTACCATGGATTCAGTACATAATTCTGAACTCCACTGCGTTGAAATTTTTCGTCGGTTATTTAAAAAAAAATCTGCTGTTCCATAGAAAAGTGCAATACCTACGCGGTCAAAATGTATGGAACCGCAGATATTTTTTTTAAATTAATTGATGAAAAATTTCAACGCAGGGAGGTTCAGAATCATGTACTGAATTCATGGTAACAGGCTTCGCGTCGATGTCCCTGCCACCCTATATGTATCTCTTTTATTTACACGGGACGGGACCTACAATCTTTTGTACGTTTCTTGAGCTAGAAAATCGTTTATAGTTACTCACTTCCTCGTCGGCGGTAGGCAGGTGCCTCATGCGTGGATTCTCATCACCGGGTACACCTCATTTATCGATATTTTTTGTAATTTTATCAGCTGCGAGCTCAGGCACAGCAGAAGCGGACTTCGAGCGTCTCACAGAGATCCTAAACACGGTGAAGGACCTGAAGTTCATATGTCTGGATGTCGCAAACGGATACTCTCAGCATTTCGTAGAATATCTCAGAAAAGTTCGAGCTGCCTTCCCCACACATACTATTATCGTAAGTAGAATAGTAATACCTACTCTTTATTAAATACACTAAGTATTATAAATTACTTTTATATTTAAGTAGAAATTCACTGTAAGCACTGCTGTAGTACGTAATACATGTACCGAGACCGCTGGCCGCGAATCATATTTAGATCAACATACAACCTGATATTGACTTACCTACAAATTGCAAAAATCGCAAGAAAATTTGTATTTCATTGTTTGACACCCTGACGCTTTCCAGATCCATTTTTATATATCCATTGTTTGCTTTTCATTTAATTATTAATATAAATGTTTTATTTTCAGGCAGGCAATGTGGTTACCGGTGAGATGGTGGAAGAACTAATTTTGTCTGGAGCTGATATTATTAAGGTGCGTATTTTATTATCGAACATATTCTTCTTTTTGTGTGGTTAGTTTTTGAAGCAAGTGATATTATACAATACGCACATGAATCCGAAAAGTCTGAGGTACCGTACCAGCAAGCACCTTGCGAAAAACAGCTTCTATCACAATCCTAAGGATTTTGAAGGAAACTGCAAATCCATTGCTTCATATGCTTGACAAATTTTTTTGCTCGACAACAGTAAATGCCGCAATAACTTAGTTAATTGACTCAGGCGTGACTTTACGGAAATTCACTATAAATAAAATACAATAGACGACGTATATTTAGTAACCTTATCCGCTTAACTGTTCTTAAAGAATCATAAAGAACCCTGTAGGAAATCGACACGTGTTTCGCCGGACATAAAGCTCTGCGTTCGGCGCTTGACGTGGCAACACGCCGTGTCTGGCTTTGCCACAAGTTGATAGTCATCCTGAGGATGCCTCGTTGAGAAGTGAAACACGTGTCGATTTCTTACGTGTCGGTTCTTTATGACTCTTAAGAACACTATGTTACTAAATACCAATACGTTGTTTACTTTTCAAAATGAAAGCCATTGGTACTGTTCGTGTAATATCCTCCAAAATCATTCAGATTGTGATTGAAAGTCTGGTGCTGTTGTTTTTCTTTTGTAGTGTACTTATAATAAAGAATTGAGAATACAATCTATCTATTTATCTATTTTATTTTTCTTCTTGCCTTCTTGCAGGTGGGAATAGGCCCCGGTTCGGTGTGTACCACGCGCATAAAGACCGGTGTCGGCTACCCTCAGCTATCCGCTGTCATAGAGTGTGCAGACGCTGCCCACGGCCTCAAGGGACATATCATATCGGTAAGTATTCTATAAATTCAAATACTTGTTTCCAATTTTATGTTATCCACGTAAACAAATATTAACTTCTTGTTAGTTTAAATTAAGTTTTAAATTAATCGCCACATGCGAACTACGCATCAAAGCATGACGTCACAGAAATCCTGCATCGCGCAAGCAGAGTTTACCGCGCGACGAGTGTACAGGGTTATTTGTAAAACCCCAGCAACCTCTTAAGGGGTCATTGTATTCATCATTATGAACAACTTTCACTATAGGACCAAAGCTGAAATCGCGAAAAAAAAAAATCTGCTGTTCCACATTACATTATGTTCTCATAATTCAATCTTGTCAAAATTTTGGGAACAACTGATTTTTTTTCGTGATTTCAGCTCATCTCAGCTTTAAATTCCACTAGTAATAATATTAATCCAATCCACCCTGTCTCTTGCTGTCCTCCCCCAGCGATGCCCTAGGCCGAGGTCCGTACCCCACAGGGGGTGCCCTTAGCGTGTAGTCGCTTAGTTTCTAATTTTTGTGCCCTGGCTGGAGGCCTTAATTTATTGAAGCAATAATAGGAAAGTCCGGTAGAGCAGCTGACAACCTCCTAGGTTGACCTGCGAGATGCCGTAAAAAAAAAAACAATCCTTCGGTAGTTGTCCTCCAGACACAACACCCGTCTGCCATGGTCGGACGATCCTCCGTTTTCTATAGAAGATGAGTGAACTCTACACCCTGTTCCTCATGCCCCTATAGTTCTATTGAACATTTTGGGGTTTTAGTGCAAAGGTGCAAACTGATTTTTATGATTAAAAATTAAAAAAACACGTATTTGTTAGCATGTTTGGAATCTAATTTTCGAACGCAGGATAGTGAACTAGTGACGCGCAGCCGTGTATGTGGGAAATCGAACCTTAAGAAAAAGTTCGGCTTTGTCTACAAAGCCTAACTTTATTAACTTTTTTAATACTTTTTTTTTCTAGCGTTATTTCATTCTGAATTCATATTCTTAAAATGTATTATATATTTTTACACTAATTGCAATATCGAAAGTAGAATAATCCAAAATCCTCTATTTCTTTCAAGGACGGGGGCTGTACCTGCCCCGGTGACGTAGCGAAAGCATTCGGCGCCGGCGCAGACTTCGTAATGGCAGGCGGTATGTTTGCTGGCCATGACCAATGTGGAGGCGACGTGGTCACCACTGCTGATGGCCGGAAGGTCAAGCTGTTCTACGGCATGTCCTCGTCTACAGCCATGCAGAAGCATTCTGGTGGCATGGCGGAGTATAGGTCTTCGGAAGGTGAGTTAACGGTTGCAAACTGCTTGTAATAACTAACCCTCTCATATAACTAAATATGCCTAACGTGACTCGTCCTTGAAATTTCACTATCAATTTCTATTCTCGTCCATTATCGAATCGCCGTATATGAAGTTTCACTTCATTTAAAGAATTTATATAGGCAGAGTTGACTCGGGGCACGTCTACTGCATTTTACAGGAATTGAATCATTTAGAATTATGGAACAAGGGTTCTTTTTTAAATCAAAATTTCACAATAGTAGTGTTTTTTATTTTAAGTATTTTATTTTATTAGGATCTCCAACAAGGAATACACCTTACACGCTATATTACGAAGACAAGAACAACAATCTATGTGCTCCTTCAATTATAGGAGACCACATCATGCAATAAAAACAAGCAAACAGTATATTAAATGGAAATAGTCCTGAAAATTTAAGTTCTATAGTATTATTATTAAGGTTATACTAGTACATTATTAAATTTGGTAATCTGAATTTAAATTAAATAAAAATAAATATTATAAAGCAACGAATACATATTAGAAAAAATTGTACTTATAGACAAATAAAAATAGTGAACAATGCATTACTAGGCAGGCTGTTCAACACTTACATAATTATCATCGGATTAGTGACTTATAGTTAGTGTTAGTACCTGACTGTCACATTTATAATATTTTGTATTTACTTCCCTTTTCAGGTAAAACGGTAGAAGTAGAATACCGGGGCGACGTAGCAGCCACAGTGAAGGACATTCTAGGTGGCCTAAGATCCGCCTGTACCTACGTAGGAGCTGCCCACCTCCGGGAACTGCCCCGAAGAGCTACCTTCATCAGATGCTGCAGACAAGTCAACGAGACCTTCTCTTAAATAGTCTAATTGGATAAACAGACCTGAAATTATGATAGTGAGATCTTACTATGATAGTGGGATCGTAAGATCTGATTGTGATTGTCAGATCTGTGTAGGATAGTGTGATTGTTGTGGGATAGTGGGTCTTACTATGATAGTAGATTCTTAAAAGGATAGTAAATTCTTACTAGGATAGTAGGATCTTACTGTGATAGTAAGTGCGATGTTAGGGTATCTGGAGTATATGTGAAATGTTTAGAATTACTTCCAAAAGACATTGGCAGGATGGTATAATAAAAATAAGTCTTATGCGACCATTCACACGACGCTGTACTGTATAATATTTTTCGGTAAAAAGTTGGGATCACACGTCAATATCCCACTGTTCATACGGTTAAAAAACAAATGCAGTATGAAACTGCCATGTGATGTCAACTTTTTACCGTAATATATCGCACTGATTAGCACCGTGTGAACGTTGTCTAAGACTTCTTCAATTACTCACACGGAGGCCTATTTATCTTCGTATTGCTTTTTTCGAGGCCCATGTTACAAAAATGTCAATTTCAGTGTCCTGTAAGCCTCACCACTTTTTGAGGCAGTAAACTTTTTTTTTTTTAATTTTTAGTTAGATAATCAAATGTTATGACATTTTATGACATTTCAACTATTACTCTTCTCTGCTAGCTTACTTAAGATCTGCTTGAATGTGATACTGCGTATGTATAAATCGTACAATTTTCTCGTGAAATAAGTGCGACAGACGAGGTTTATTGAGGAGAAATATTAGTTTCATTTAATTTAAGTACTAAATATTGTTACAAAGCTGTTTGTAGGATACTTTTCAAACCTCATGAATGAGCTTAAATATGTAAATCATAATCATATCGCCTTTTTCAATCACTGATAATCAAGCTAGATAAACAAAAAAGTTAAAAAAATCTCATTCACAGTGGCCTCATATTCAGCAAGAGTGGTATGAGATAATCATTAAAGTACAATTTTTACTCAAATTTGTTGCTTTTTTGGAGGCCTCGGTCCTCGAGACTTCGAGCAATGCCTAAGTAGCGTTGGACGACTATCTATAGTTCAACTATCGACGTTTGAGTACAATACGGCCGATGAATCATAGCCGGTTCGAACTTTGCGCAGAAGGCTGCGCAATAAAATTTTTTAGGAACCAAATGGTGACATGAGGCGAGTGTGAGTGAGAGGACATGCGCGAAAGTTCGGAAAGCCTATGTTCAGACCGGCCCGCGGCCATGATTCATCAGCCATTTTGTATTAACTTATTAAGATACAATACTTTCGAACTAGCTATTGATACTATCGATTTTGACACTATTTTAAGGTCACTATAGCCTGTCGATAGTTTTACTATAGTCGTGCAACACTATGCTTATGTCAGTATCTACATTTAAACTTAAATTAGCTAACATACGAGTAGCTAAAAAATCAATTTTGCTGGTGCTAATATTAATCTCTTAGATAGAAGTCACGCAAAAGAAACAGCTTGTGAATAGAAATAATAGTCCAATTTTAGATAATTATACATAATATACAAGGTGAAATAAAATTACGTGGTGAAACTCCACAGACAGAAAAATAAAGATTTTCAAAAGTCATTATTTCAAGTAGTATAGGAGATGGAAGACGTAGCGTTGGAATTGGAAGGCCTTCCACAAGGTGAACCGACGACCTTGTGAAGGCCGCAGGAATCCGCTGGATGCGGGAAGCACAGAATCGGTCGAAGTGGCGGTGCTTGGGGGAGGCCTATGTCCAGCAGTGGACGTCTTTCGGCTGATATAGATGATGATGATGACGCAGTTATACTTGTGAGTTAAGAATATCTATTTTTTTTTGTCTTTAATAAAATTACATGGTGAGACTTCACAGACAGAAAAAATAAGAGTTTGTGCTTATGACCACATGATAATATAAATTATAAGAGAAAACTTACGACTGGAGTCGAGTAAATGCGATACAGCGTCACCGACCGACTGGATCCGAGTATACTCGAGCGTCACCGACTCGAGCGTGACAATACAGTTTCGTTCACTGATCAGAAAGAGCGCAAAGTGCGCCTAAAGAAGTTTTCACTTCTAAAATAAAGATTTTCAAATCTCATAATTTAAAGTATGTAACTAAAGTTATACATAACATATTGATACCCATTACGTTTGTGAAGTTTTGCTCGCTAATTTTATTTGACCTTGTATCCTACATGAGGTGGTTTGGAGCGAGTATTTTGGAATACTGTAGAATGTTGTACAAATAACCTGCATAAGACAGAAAACAAGTATTTCATTTACTACTGAGACTAATAAAATATTTTTATTATAAACATATTATTCGCAATAATATCGGCCTGTTAGTGCAGGGCAAAGGCCTCTTAACATACAGAGAAGGCACGAGCATTGATCACCACGCTTGCTCAAGACGGGTTGGTGATATCAGACTTCTTCACCGATGTCAGAAATGTCCAAGAAATTACTCAGAAATTACTGAATTGAAATAGTCACATTGGTGAGAGGCTTGGCCTTAACCTCCTGGGCCGTCACAACAATAGCAATGTCGACAATTTTTTTTTTTGACCTGGTAGATTATTAAAAAATATTGAACACGTATATTTTATTTTTTTACTTAATCAAAAGATTACGGCAATACATTGAGTTAAAAGTGGCATGACGTCACTCCCCGGTAGATTTTATACCGACTTGTGACGAGCGACTCCCCAACTTTAATGCGTTTTATCTAAACCATTTTTTATTAATATGATAATTTAAAAAATACGTGTCAAATATTTTTTTATTATCTGATTGACGGATTAAATAGTAATTTTTCCAGTCACATCCCTGTTACGTTTATGGATAGAAAAATAAATACTTACCTAAGATACGATTCATGAAATATACCTTCTGTGGTGCCTTCCAAAGGACTGACTTTTGCTGTTCAAAAAAATCTAATGCAATCGTTCTCGCAAAGAAAATCGTGTTCCTAATTAAATGTATATTTTATTAAATAAATAGAAATATCCCTCAAACTTAAATGCTTATTTATTCTAACTTTTGAGGCACAATTAATGTTCTTCGCACAATTTTAAGCTAATTCGCAAATTCTCTATGCCCCTAATTTAAATTAGGCAAAAGTGCTAGGTAATTGTACTTATGGCTGAATAAAGATATTGCACCTACTTACTTATTACTTATTTTGAGGCACTTGCGCGTTAAAAGCTAATTCGGAATTAACATCCAAAGAGAATATTATCGGATTAACCCTGAGTTATCAGGGTTAATCCAATAATTCTCTTTGGATTATCCCTAACTTAGCTGTTGACTCCGAGTTAATCCAATAATTCTCTTTGGATTAACCATGAGTTAGCTGTCCGAGTTATTTAGCTAACCCATGAACACGCAAGTGGGCAACCGTTACCTAAGCTCTATAAGTCTGTTACAGATTACTTTTAAAAGAAAACATTTACTTAGTTCTAAAGTCAAGTTTAGATCAACAGCTGAATTTGTAAAAGTTGGCGTCTGCAAGCAAATCTTACTTAGAACCTTGCGAAGTGTGCTATAGCCGCGATTTCTTTACCCAGGGCGATGCTAAGCAAAGTTAGTTTCATATAATACGGCCGATGAATCATGGCCTTTCCGAACATTGCGCAGAAGACTGCGCAATAACATTTTTTAGGAACTAACTGGTGACATGAGACCGAGTGTGAGTGAGAGAAAACAGCGCGAAAGTTCGGAGAGCCTATGTTCAGACCGACATGCGACAGTACAGGACAGACAGTAAATAATTTCATCACCACTGCTCTCAAAAACGGTGAAGGAAAACATCGTGAGGAAACCGGCATGTCTTAGAACCAAAAATTCGAAGACATGTGACATCTACCAACCCGCACTGGGCCCGCGTGGTGGATTACGGCTCACTCCCTCTCACCGAGAGGAGGCCTGTGTCCCAGCAGTGGGAACATTAATAGGCTGATGATGATGATGATGATGATGTTCAGACCGGCCTTATTTTATCGGCCGTATTTTACGAATATGAAATTATGAACTTTTTGGTAAACTGAATAAGGTCGTAAGTAAAGTACGAACTTTTGATGTTGCCTGCTGAAGTCAACCTCAGCAAGTTCTGTTGCCATCCCTTTAAGTTTAAAAGCACAAAGTTTGATATCGAATGAAATATTTAGGAGAGTGTTATTCTTTTTTATCAATTATTTAATTTGTTATTTATGTGTTAAGTTAAAAGACGATGAGCTGCTGTTTGAAACTTTCTACAATATAGTTACTTGTACATAGTTTGAAGTTTTATTTTAACTGACCCTACTTATGTATGATTATGAGTAAAACGGAGCAATAACAAGGGTGTGACGATTTTTTTATGTGTTACATCTTTCTTCTCGCTTTCCTGCAATCTGTGGGAGTGATTTCGTGAAAAGGGACGGAAGTGTGTAACAGCCGTAACAGGAAGCCGGGGAAGCGCGCGCTTTTTGATTTGAACAATGAGCGCGCGCAGAATCGACCTTGCTTTAGCCCTTAAGGCTGCCTGTCCACTGGAGCGGAGAGGAGAGGAGCGGAGATGTGCCAAAATTAACCAATAGAATCGCACCTCTGGTGCGGAGTTTTGATTCTATTGGTTAATATTGACACATCTCCGCTCCGCTCCTCTCCTCTCCGCTCCGGTGGACAGGCAGCCTTAGTGTTTGTTATTACCAAGGACAGATGTCATCATATGCGACTATTGTAAGGCACGCCGGTTTTTTTTTGAGTAGCTTATTAAAAAAAAACTAATAAATTAAAAAAGTTTTAAAGTGAAAAATAATAATTTTAGTTTCGGAAGTCAATGGCAATTTGACAATATACAAAACATTCATAAAAGCAGAGACAAACCAAACCGCGGAGGCGTCTTCTTCTTTGTCTTTATCTATAAATGCAATAATAAATATACAGGGTGTCAGGGACATCGACGTGAAGCCTGTTACCATGGATTGAGTACATGATTCTGAACCCCGTGCGTTGAAATTTATCGTCAGTCATTAAAAAAAAAGCTGTTTCATAGAAAAGTGCAATACGCGGTCAAAATGTATGGAACAGCTGATATTCTTTTAAATAACCGACAAAAAATTTCAACGCAGGGGGTTCAGAATCATGTACTGAATCCATGTAAACAGGCTTAGCGTCGATGTCCCTGCCACCCTGTATTGAGTATTGAAAAAAGTATCACGTAAATCGGCTCAGGAATTAGGTACTGAGAAATCGTTCTAAATACATGAAAAAAAAATCGTCGAATACATAACCTCCTTTTTATGAGGTCTGTTAAAAAAAACAATGTACAAATACAAAATCTTTACTCAACATTGTTTTGTCGTACAAACCGCGTTGCCAGTTTTCATACAATAACAAATATTGCAGCCGACCTTATACGTCTCACCTTTCGGACAAAAACTACCTCTCTGTACGAAAGGTATGAATTCCATTATAAGGGAATTAGCTGGTACAGCAGCTTTCTGTTCTAAGTCAGCTCCCAACGCTGTCCTAAAATGCGTCAAAATGTTATCTACATTTTTATCTTTTCTCTTAGAACATATCTTTGAAGTACACGCCACAGTCTTGCCGTCAGCCAAGCATCTACATTGATTGCAGTCTTGCTGGTAAACATGCAAAGGCTCGCAGTACCCATGCAATGAAGAAAGCCTTCGAGGCACTATGTTTTTATCTTCTATACAAGTGTCGTCTACAGTGCAGTACTCCTGCTTTATGCCTTCACCCACTACACAGTGGCAAACCAAACAGTTGACTTGGTACGTTGTCCCTGCAACGCAGGTCGTGTCCTCCTTCAGATCAGTAGATAGCTTACAGCTTTTCAGCGTGCACCCGAAGTATTTTACCCCCTCCAACATGAAACAGTGACACGTATTGCAGTCTTTTTTATACTTAGAATTTGGCACACAGTTCGGCTCATCTTCGACCAGGTCCACGTGCTCGTATTGAAGTTTTGGCAAAGAGATTTCTGCGTGATTCTTCAAGCACTTTTTCGCTGTGCAATATATTGTACCGTTTCTATCACAATGGCAGAAATTGCAGTCTTTATTAAAGACGACACCAGGTTTTTTTAAATCGCAAGCTGTTTTATGCTCATTTAATCTGTTGTGATCATCTTGGACAGTGCAGTTGTCACATAGAAGACGGTTGTGTCGGAGGCACATGCATGTTCGGCAGCCTAATTTGTATGTTTTGTTGGGAATGCACGTGGCATACACTTCTTCAGCCATGTCTTTTGTGCGCGCTGGTGCGACATTTTCGCCTTCACATTTTCTTTTAGTGCATAGTTTTGGGTCTATTTGTCCGGAAGCAGGACAGGTGCAAACATTGCAATCGAAGAGGTAGAGTTTTGTTGGGCTGCAGGTCTTGTTCTGTACCGGTTCTTCGTGTTTTGTCTTTTCTACGGGGTGGAGTATCTGGAAGGTGTCGCGACATAATGGGTTGGGCCACCTGGCGGTTTCGCTGCACACACAGAGAAGGTCGAGTTTACGGTAGTAAACTCCTGGCTCGCAATGACCGTTACCTGATCGCCACACTCCGTGGCCCTCCATACCTACGTCCATCTCTCTTATTGCATCTGGAAAAAAATTGTTATTGAAGTAAATGGAGTAAAGCAAATGAATGTATGGTCTAATGGAAAGCCATGTGAAGTTAAGTACCACGTTTTTGTTCTCGCAGTGAAAGGTACATGAAACACTTAATCTTATAAAAATATTTCGGTAATGCCCACCGACACGAATCTTTGAGAGGACTCGGATTCGTTAAGAGCTATTTGCCTCCCATCGTAAAAAATATCAGTTGACAGAAAAATATCCAAGCAAGGGAGCGAGTGCGTGAGTTGCAAGAGCTCAGTAACTTATACTTAGAGCTTATTAATTGTCATTAAAGCCCATATGTCACTAGGACGCCATAGTCGCGCTGCCAGCAAATTATACACAGCTTTATGGTGGGTATCTCATCAGGGGGCCAAGTCTACTAATTTACAAACGTCTCAATGGTCTCTCGATAGTTAGTTTTTGACAGATTTGCCATACAAAATCTGTCAAAAACTCACCATCGAGAGACCATTGAGACGTTTGTAAATTAGTAGACTTGGCCCCCAGGCGTCGGTGTGGTTGTGCAACCAAGCATACATTTTGTTTGTAGCGGCGACTGGTGTCCCGGTAAAATATAGCCCTTACACTTATACCATGTCACATGGTGAATCAGTGCTTGCCATATACCTAGTAGCCGTAAAATGACAGACGCCGCTCCTATTCATTTACTAAAGCCAGACTTTTCACTCGAGAGAATGTTTCAAGTGGGTAAAGGTTCATTTTTTATTCATTCCACGTTCACACGTCACCGACTGAGCTGAGTGACGAAATCCAACATCGATGTCGTTCATTCATTTCGTGTTCAGTCGTTTCACTTCGAGTGAAAGGCAAAAATTAACAAATAGTCAAGCATCTGATATCGGCTTAAGCGACAAACCGTCTATTTTGGGCACTAATAAGTACTAAACTTGTGTAAACTAGGCATAGTTCATAGTATTAGTAAGATAGTAAGTTACCATTAAAGTGGCCGAACATGTCAACTTCGTTGCAAGCTCGCGATTTGCAAGTGTATTGACTCTTCCCGTTGCAGTTGCACCAATTGCAATCGTTCAACGCAATCATGTCACTGGTGCATAGTTCGCTCCCAACTTTAAAAAAAATCAAGTCATTTATTAAAATTAGGCTGAAAATCTGCTCTTTTCAAACGTCAAAATTACATAAGACACACCCAGTTGCACAAAGACAAAAATTAATACTTCAATAGGTAATGGATCATTATTAATGATCCTTCATAATATTGAAATTAGCTCCTATTATTAGGAAAAAGTTTCTTAGTCTTTTAAAAAAATCCAAGGATTTTCGCATCTATAGATTATATTTTTCAATTAAGTACCAAGTACATTTTTTTTGCTTTTACAAAAATCTTAGGATTCTCGCAAAGATTAGATTTTACCAATTATCCTGCGAAAAAAATCTGCTTTTCCCTACATTTATGTCCGCATAACTCGTCAAAATGTAGGGAACAGCTGTTCCATAATAAAAGTTGTTCTTAATGGTGAGTTAACTCACGTGTTTAAAGCTGCATGTCCACTGGAGCGGAGAGGAGAGGAGACGAGCGGAGATGTGCCAATATTAACCAATAGAATCAAAACTCCGCTCCAGAGGTGCGATGCTATTGGTTAATATTGACACATCTCCGCTCCTCTCCTCTCCTCTCCGCTCCAATGGACAGGCAGCCTTAGTATCGGTCACTAATGACCAATCACCCTATATACAAAAACAGATCAGATACTTACGTTTTTCATGCCGGGACATCGCAACTAACGGCACATGAAAAAACAATAGCAACAACTTTCTGAGAGTCATCTTAACTATAATCATAAAATTTTCAACACACTCATTGCATACAGAAATTATTCTTGCAATCTTCTGTGAATGTTGGGTTCCATAATTGGTTTTTATTTTATGGGCGATATGCCTCATGTCAGTATTTTTAATTAATTTTTGGGGACTTATATATATTGAATCGTAGCCTCCGACTTTTTAAGATAAGAATTATTTAAATCTATGTATTTGAATAATATATAAGTAGGAAAATATATTAGTAAAGTACATACTTGGTATTTTCTTGGTGCGAGTGTTTTCCCACCAAGCGAGCTGTTTACAACCTCTCGAAATTGGGCTAGTACCATCTGATGGCCAACTCTAGCAGCGCGCGCGTTCATTGGTCAAATCAAATAGCGCACGCTTCTTCGGCTTTTTGTTACACACTTCCGTCCCTTTTCCCGAAATCACTCCCACAGATTGCAGGAAAGCGAGAGGAAAGATGTTACACATCAAAAAACGTGCGAGCCTAAAGGTGGGTCTACGCTAGACGAGCCGAGCACGAGCGGAGCACGAGCCGAGCACAAATTCGTGAAGTAAATTGATGACAAATGTTCACGAATTTGTGCTCGGCTCATGCTCCGCTCGTACTCGGCTCGTCTAGCGTAGACCCAGCTTTACAGTAGCCGCATATGATGTGTAACATCTAACAGCTTGGCTGACGTATATACGATATAAACAATATTCATCATCATCATCATCCTGTTTATAACCTGTTGGAAAATGGGTTGATACCATCTGACGCCCAACTCTACCAGTGAGCGCGCGCGGTGCGCTCATTGGTCAAATAGCGCGCGCTTCCCCGGCTTCCTGTTACACACTTCCGTCTTTTTTCACGAAATCACTCCCACAGATTCCAATCCGTAGGGATTGCAGAATCCCACGGATTGCAGATTGCAGGAAAGCAAGAGGAAAGATACACACAAACAAAAAAACAACACAAAAAAACATAAAAAAAAAAAAAAAAAAAAATACATTCCGACGAATTGAGAACCTCCTCCTTTTTTTGAAGTCGGTTAAAAATAAAGATAGAAACACCTTCAACACTTCGAGTTAATAAAATTATGCTTGTATTGTTGTTTTCATGGTAACTCTTTGTAAGGTCATCGAGTCGACAGTGAGCAGCTCCAGAATTTTGTTCATTTGACTGGCTAACTGAATCCTAAGTAATTTTTTTTGTAATGTGCAAGCTGAAGTGGCAAAGTGGCCAGCCATAATGGCCTATCTATCGGTTCTATAATACAATCGATGAATATTATGGTACCTAGATGTGCTTTAGATTGCAGACCGCGAAACAATAAACGTTTCGTAGGAGGCAAGGAGTGAAGATCTTCACAAAGTGGCTGGTAGTAGTTGGATGATAGTACCCGAGGATCGAGTTAAACGTGCGGTTGGAGAGACCTATTTCAACAAATTCTCAGGGAGTATGATTTTAACAGAAGACCGTTTTATTATACAACATGTAAAAAAAATCCTGTCCGATCGTGAAGGTGTTGTTAGGTATCGTACTGAGAGTCTATTTATGAGGTAATTTTCAGGAAAAAAGAAAAACAGAATTCGAGAAGATAATATTACACACGGGGCGCGAGCAGCCGTCGATTAGCGGGTATCTACAAGTCATAACTTATGAATATGACCCCTGTTGAAAATTTGCTAATTGGTAATTTTGGTACTAAAAATGTGAAGTTTAAATAACTTTTTATTTACAATAAGATGTTTTATTACTTTATGCTATTGTTATTGCAGTACCTATTTGCCCCTTTCGTATCGAACAGCCTTTTTTACATATTGTATAAGCGATCGATTCTAGTATGCTCCAATTTTTAAGCAATGACACGACATTATTCTGGACATACATAAACTCACGCCCCTTCTTCCCATTTAAGGCAGATAGTACAGAGCGTCACCTGCTACGGTCATACTCCTTTTGCTTTTTTCCATCCATACATCTGTACCTTAATTGCGTAATACACAATCAATCAAAATCTGAATCGTTTTGAAACAGATTGCTAATCTATTGCTTCTCGTAAGTTCGAAAAAAAATCTGTTCAACAACGTAAATAACGCAATGAATGCTGTTGAACTGTCAAAATTAAACAGATTAGTCGTGATCGCTTACGAAAATGTGTTACGTAATTAGGTAGCTGGTCATAAACGCGTGCCGGTTGGGAGTACTACGCACCTAACCTTTCTGAAGAAAATTAATTCAACATTAACTTTCTTTAATCAATATACGAGTAATGCACTAAGAACGGCCAAATGTCACTACACTAATTACAAAAAATGACGCTTTGACAGGTTTACTTAAAGAGGTGCTGCTGTGGATCCAAGGGTACAGCAAACATGCTTTCTTATTAAATGTCCAAATATCTACCAAAAACAATTTATTTACGCTTTTTTCTTTCCATTACATTTGTGGTTAGTACACAATAATTTACTATTTTTTAAGCAAAAGCACATATTGCAGTCATGCACAGTCGTGGCTCCTGGTGTACATTGCGTCCTTTTTGACAAAGAAACCATTGATTTCCTCAGAGCCAGTTGAAAGACCTTATTCAATACTTTGGGAACATTAATCTTTAACGTATTGCCATCGTACTGGTAATTAACCTCCTTAATTTTTTTCTCGCCGAAACGAGCCAGAGTTTCTTTTGTTGTAGGACTCTGCTCGAACTCAACTTCTATTCCTTTAGACTCATCATCGTCATCTTCTTTAGATTTTATATCGTCATCTTCTTTAGATTTCATATCGTCATCTTCTTTAATTTTTATGTCGTCATCTTCTTTATTTTTTATATCGTCATCTTCTTTATTTTTTATATCGTCATCTTCTTTAGCTTTAACATCGAGTTCTTTTTTAGTTTTAACGTCGAGATCTTCTTTAATTTTACCTTCACTTACATCAGCCGTCTCATCATCGTCTTGGTTCGGGATCTGTGTAATTGGTACTCCTATCGTACTCCGTTTAGTTGTAGTAATTGTAGAGGCTAATGTATGTTTCGACGTACTCTGTTTTTTCTTTTGTTTCTGTGGCTTTGCTTCTAAGACATCTGAATAATATTCGTTACTGCCGCCGATATTGCCTAATTTAATCTTTTGAGTTTTTGGATTTCTGTCATTGTTTTCTTGAATCAATTCAATGGCCTTGTAATTATTCGTATTCAATCCTCCGGAAACTTTTTTCTGTATTGGTCTTACCGTCATCGCTGTCTTATTTAAGTCCAAACCCATCCTTAACATTCTTAGGCTATCAGGTATGAGTTCAATAGCTTCTTTTATCAAGTCCTTGCCACATATGTTTAATTTGTAGGAGCCTAGATCCAGATTTTTGGTGTAGTAGTTTCCAGTATTACATACAAGTCTGTTTTGCTTCACACAAAAACAGAATTGACAGGGGGCTAAAGAGTACCAGTATTTTTCTTCGCACTTGCTAAAGACGGTACTGGTTACGATATTATTTCTACGATGGACGTCGTCGTCACAAGCGTTTCTTGTACATCGATCGTTGAGTATTTCGCCGTTGGGACCACATCTACATACATTGCAGTCAATAGGGATGTAAGTGTCAGGTTTGCATTTATGAGTGATGACGTTTCTAGGAGGTAGCGATTGGAAGGTATCGTGGCAACTCTTGTGCGGCCATTTTCCGTCTTTCGTACAGATGCATGTTATTAAGTTTTTTACGTAAAGTTGGTTCGGAAAACACAGAGGTGCGGTTTCTTCGATCTCATTATGAGCTGTAACAGAAATAGAAAGCAATCAAATCGATTTGATGATATTTTGCGGGTAGTCAGAAGTCCAAAAAGGCTGACACCCAATCTTACCAAGGGGGAATGTGTTACCCAGTAATTAGGTTTCGGAAGTTAGATATCCAGCCTGGTATCCCTCCGGTGAGACTGGAAGCCGACCCCAAAATTGTTAGGAAAAGGTTAGACAGTTTGATTATGCGGATAAACAATTTTGTAGGGAAGTTGAATTGCTGTCTCTAATATAATATGCAAAAGTGGATTACGTATAATTCTTAAAAGCACTTACTTGTTCTGCTCTTACCGTCCAAGGATGTACATTCAAACACGGTCTTCGAGGTACACAAACATTTGTTACATTCGTTTTCCACCGTATCTCCTACGTGACAAGATTTAACTGGATGCTGTAGGTAATCTAAAAAATGGCAATATGTGAACAAACAAGAAAGTTTTATTTACGTTGTTTACGTGGAATTTTATTGTCATACTCTTTTTGCTAACAGCACTACCATGAAACTCTAAATATTAACAGAAGATACTTTTGAAGAAAGAATAAAGATACTTCAGAAGAAGCTACAGTGCGCTCGTAAATTCCTACTGAACGCGTCGATACAGATTCCACCCTAGATATGAAAAGATATGAATTGAATATGCAGATATTAGATTTGAATTGGGCTTGAATCAATGTGCAGGAAACCCAGATGGAATGCTTAGACAAACACGAGTCAATGTATAAAAAAAAAGCTTATCATCACGCCTGGTTTCCCAGAACGTTTAGGCAGACATGTCCCTATAGTACATCCACAATTCGCCAGTTAGGTTGAAGTCCGTGTAGGGGGCGAGCCTATTATCATCAGTCGCGCACAAGTCCGGCTGCTACTAAAAAAAGCCTCATGGAATAACGATAATATTTAATTAATTTACACTTACCTACTGTCGATTGAACAATACAAATAATTGAAAGATAAAATACGAAAGTAGATAACAGCCACATTCTCTGATTCCTATAAGTTGAATGATTATTCAACTTCAGTGCGGAAATTGGAACAGTTGACCGATTTTTATGGGAATTTTAATTATGATTGTGAGATTATTGCACTAGTTATAGTCAATATTTGGAATGTGTGCCTATATTTGGGTAATAAGACTACCAAGCAAGGTGCGGTTTTTTACATAATAGTAAGCTCATAAGGCTGCCTGTCCACCGGAGCGGAGAGGAGAGGAGAGGAGCGGAGTTGTGTCAATATTAACCAATAGAATCAAAACTCCGCTCCAGAGGTGCGATTCTATTGGTTAATTGTGGCACATCTCCGCTCCTCTCCTCTCCTCTCCGCTCCAGTGGACAGGCAGCCTAATGGTTGCGAAATAGGCATCACGTAGTATTGGTGAAGAATTAGCCGATGGCCAGCACTCTATCTCTCTGACCCTCTTATTAAATTTAGTCTCTTCTTTTCGTGTGGTTTGTGAATAAACTGATGTCAGAGTTTTAAAGCCGCCCATGGGCAGTAGCTTCACATGCCGTCGAGAAATATTGCTCATGCTGGTTTCCTCACGATTCACGGATTTCTTATTAGTGACTAAGTAGCCTAATCGATACGTCCATATGGCAATTAGCGATAAACCAATAATCAGGGTTGGGCAGTATTTGAACTACTTGTAATTGAAATACGTAATTGAAATACAAATACGTAATTGGTATTTGTATTTCAATTACTTCTTATAAATGTAATTTGTAGTTAGTATTTCAAATACTTATAGCTCCAAAATACATTTGAACATTTAGCGATCTTATGAATGGGTGCGATCTGCAGAAAATAGCGCTCGATAGCTTTCGTAAGCAAAATGGTGACCGCAAAATATGTAATATCTTTAAAGTTGGCAACACTGCACTTAAACTGTACTGTAGTCTGTACTGCAGGTACATACGTCAAATTGTCAATTGTAATTTTCATTCGGCGATGGAGTGAATCCTGTGAATGCTGTGACATACGTATTTAGAGGTCGCCATTTTGTAAAATATGATGGTAAGAATATATTCCCTTTGCCCTAGGCTGGGCTGGATTAGTTCTATTCTATTTATATACCTAACCTAACACCAGACTGTATTTTGTAATTTGTATTTTGTATTTTAAATAAAAATAGTCAAAATACTGTATTTTGTATTTTATATTTCAAATACACGACTTAAAAATATTTTGTAATTTGTATTTTAAATAAGTGCGAGATAGTATTTTGTAATTTGTATTTTAATTAAAGCAAAGCATGTATTTTGCCCAGCTCTGCCAATAATAGACGCAGTTATTTGGATTATTAATTTAATTGTTTTACTTTATTTCGAGAATGGAGAATTTTTAGGTTAGCTGTGGTTGCATTCATTTACATGATGAGTTCATTGCTACGATCATTGCTAGGTGAACAGCACACGAAGCTAGTCACGCAGTCATTTTTATTATGAGCCTATTACGTCACATTGAAGGGTAAAAGCCTTCCCTTCCGTTTTTGCATTTTTTTTTCCTCTTTTACAATATGAGCCAGTCTAACTCGTCTCGCCATCTCCTTCTGCGCCACATGAGTAAAACCATAAACATGTATTAATAGGTTTTATTTATAAAGTAGAATCATTTCGACTTGTATACTTTTTGAACGCAACAGGACGGTCGCCGGCTTTGATGAAAGTAGGAGTGGCATCAGTGCAGGCATCGCTGTCACTTTTATAACAATGTTCCTCCACCAGAATTTTGTCAGGTTCACATTCACAAATGAAGCATTCGTCGGTTAGATTCCCTGGCTTTTCACACCTATACATCGTGTGGTTGTGAGGTATCTTTACTTGGATTGGATATTGAATTTTTGTCACGTTCAGCACCGTCTCGTTTTCTGTAAAGATTAATTGTGTTATTTTTAAATAGAATTTGTATTTTATAATTATAAAAACTTTTTGTCCAGTAAATTCATTTATGTGACCGATGGGTGTAGCAGTCATGGTTGATAATATTTTTATGACTGTAGTCGTTTGATGATATCCTTCATGAGATTGTTTTGCCTGAAGCTATACACAGTGATAGTTCAGCAGGAGACATCATAGCCTGAGTTGAAGTTTTTTAACCATTTTAAATTAATGAAAAAAAACGACTTCCATAAAAAACACTACTAAGTGCAAAATAACTTTAATTTCGGTAGTCGGTGTCTTTGGGTTTTGTATTTTAGTTTTTTGCCATCGACTTCCGAAATCAAAGTAATTTTTCATTTATGGAAGTCGTTTTTTTGTTTTAAAAACGTCTTTTTTTCACTTTTTGTGGTGGTAAGTACACTAAAGTGGAAAAAATACGTGTTATTGATGCTAACTCAAAAACATCAGAATTTGACCAAAATTATATGGGACCATCTTGCAATATATAGTTTCGACAAAAAAATCCAAATCGGTTTATAAATGACGGAGTTGACGTAACAAACATTAAACATTGCTCCTTTTTTTGAAGTCAGTTAATAAAAGGCATTTAAAGTAATGTAAAAAAAAAACCTAGTCGCTTCGGAGACGGGAATCTGAAAAAAAACCTAGTCGCTTCGGAGACGGGAATCTGAACCGTTAAACCCCGCGCGTGTGAGAGATCACACCAAATGCCACATCCGTCAAGCCCCGCCGCGCCCGTGTAAGATATTACACGGCGGGTACCCGCGTAGCCATTTGGATACGGTGGGACTATAGCGACATTCTTTGGGTCTGTGGGTTGTTTCTCTCTATGGCTTGAGGTATATTATTGTCGATTAGAAGTAAAATTGACAAAAAATGATAGGTAACACCGAAAAATTCTGAAAAATGTCAAAGTGACGTAATGCGACTTTGAGTGACGTAATCGCGGGGCTTGACAGCTATTGCGTAACAAACGCGTCAGGGCTTTATTTATTTTATTTATTTATTTATTAAAAGAACACCAACAGCGTATACATTCAACAATTGTTATTATTATTATTATTATTTATATGTTAACATATCTCGGGACCATGGGGTCCCGGTCCTTTGGAAGGCGTACGAGGGGCCAAAGCCAACTCGCAGAGGCCCTTTAGACAATTTTAAATGGAATGAGGCACCAACCGACGATTATCCCTGTATGCACTATGCAAGTGCACCCAAGGACAATCCCCGGTTGGTGCAGGACTATTGCAAAAAATGAAAACAAAAAATATTGGGCTATGGGTTTGAGTGCCTATAGTGGATTGGTTACTTAGAACTATGGAAGGTCTATGTCCCCTGCCTGATCAATGTTATGGTATGCACGGATAAAATGGCAGGGGGTGACTTGCACACTCAATAATGGGCCCCCGTAAACGGTCGCTAGCACAAAGTGTTGTAGCGACAAGGGGGCATTATGTCCTGAGGTGCTTATGAGGAGTGGAGCGGTATTCCACGGCTATCAGGACAATCCCGGAAGTACGGTCAAGATCCCTACCAGCATCTTACTGGAATACTTCCTTCCTCCGAGCACGTTTGCTCTTGCGAATCTCCACTCAAGCCAGCCAATAAAGGCAAGAATGAGGTGGGAGCTCTGTTCCTCATCAGTGTTCACTCCAGCCGGCCAATAAAGGCAAGCCAGAGATGAGGAACAAGATTTCTCCCGGGAGATAGGGTCCGTGGGGTCGCTACTGCCCAACAGCTCGCCACATGCTGCCCTGCGGTTTTCTGTATCTCTCTTGGTCTGGCTCCTCATTCTAGACCTGTTCCGGCAAAGTAAACTCTACCGGCACAGACCTAGAGTTTGGAGCGCGCAAGCCCCACCACGACGTCAACGTAGAGATACGGCGGTGGGGTTATTATTATTATTATTGTGTCTTTGACATTTCTCGGGACCCTAGGGTCCCGGACCTTTGGAAGGCGTACGAGGGGCCGAAGCCAACTCGCAGAGGCCCGCTAGACGTGTCAAATGAAATGAGGCACCAACCGACGATTATCCCTGTACGCACCATGCTGTGCACCCAAGGACAACCCCCAGTTGGTGCAGAACTATTGCAAGATATGGAAACAAAAAATATTGGGCTATGAGTTTGGGTGGCTATAGTGGATTGGTTACCTAGAACTATGGAAGGTCTATGTCCCCTGCCTGATCAATGTTATGGTATACACGGATAAAATGGCAGGGGGTGACTTGCACACTCAATAATGGGCCCCCGAAAACTGTCGCTAGCACAAAGTGACGTAGCGACAAGGGGGCAACATGTCCTGAGGTGCTTGAGGAGGAGTGGTATTCCACGGCTTTCAGAACAATCCCAGAGCCCGGAAGATGGTCAAGATCCCTACGAGCACTTACTGGAATACTTCCTTCCTCCGAGCACGTTTGCTCTTGCGAATCTCCACTCAAGCCGGCCAATTAAGGCAAGAATGAGGTGGGAGCTCTGTTCCTCGTCAGTGTTCACTCCAGCCGGCCAATAAAGGCAAGCCAGAGGTGAGGAACAAGACTTCTCCCGGGAGATAGGGTCCGTGGGGTCGCTACTGCCCAACAGCTCGCCACATGCTGCCCTGCGGGTTTCTGTATCTCTCTTGGTCTGGCTCCTCATCCTAGACCCGTTCCGGCAAAGTAAACTCTACCGGCACAGACCTAGAGTTCGGAGCACGCAAGCCCCACCACGACGTCAACGTAGAGATACGGCGGATTATTATTTTTTTTTTTACATAAGGTATTACTACTAATGTATACACCAATTATAGGTATACATAACATTTGAGGAATAAAAACATTGCAGAGAAGTTGCTTATATTCTAAGAGTAAAATTTAAAAGTTTAAGTAAAATTTAAAAGTTTAAACAAAGCTTCAACATATAAAATACGACTTAATACAAATTAAATTAAGGGAATGAACACAACATAACACAAGTAATACAGATTCAAGGGCTTGACCGGCGTTAGGTTTTACGGGTTTAATTAAAAACAATACTTACCAGCACCGTCTCTTCTGCCCATTGGAAGATAGTTAAAATTTGGGAAAGCTTGTTCACAATATTGGTTTGGCGGCATTGGCCGGCAAAAGTAATTAATGTTCCCCATGTAAGGACATATGCAAATGCGGCACCTAGAACCAGTAATTATTCTATTACACATCCTAGAATTAGGTAAAGTCTTCAATTCGAAATAAATTGGTAAGCATACACGACGGCCCACCATACATCGCCACAGTAAATATATGGACAGTACGGAAACTACGAAGTAAACGTTCGAAACAGGTCACTCACGCAGACGCGCTCATTTACGAGATCCTAAGTGCTCATCGCAGTGCTGTCATTTGCGGTTGCCATGTCCAGACAAGCTGCCGCCGCAATCTTTTTAAAAATTCCACGTGCGTATTGCGTATCATATGGTTGTTTAAACTAGGCTTCTAAACATTACTGTGTATGTGGTTTAAATAACGATAACAACTTAACGAATATGACAGAACTGTGGAGGCGACACGAGTTGTGTGTGTGACACGAGTCGCAGCACTGAGGAGAAAAGTTCTTAGTGAACAAATCTAACTTAGAGATATGTATGAATGATTCCAATGATTATAATTCTGTAAATACAATCATATCTGTTATATGTAGTTGCGAATCATATTTTGATCAAGATACAACCTGACACTGACCTGCAAATTGCAAAAACGTAAGAAAATTAATTTTCCCGGGCTACAACTGCGGGTCCACCTTATTACTAAACTGTTTTTCGTGCGTTTAACTACTTTTTTTCGTTAGTGAAGATTTCGACCAGTCAACTCAAAACACTTTTAAAGGACATTGTAAAAAATGGCCTATGAATCAACACATAGGAAACCTTTACTATAATTTCTAGTTTTTTTTATAATTTACATTACAATAATTACAATAGAACGGACACTTCATAATTTCGAAAACATTTTAAAAAGTAATTCACATCGGTCTTATTCCCCAGCGCCATTATTTTTTGTTTCAATTTGACGTTTTGAATACGCTCTTTCAGCGCTTGATCTGTGAATAAGGTTTTTAGTTACAAACGGAATAAAGCGATTGAAAGCGCTGTGTGAAACAAGCAATAACAACACTGACAGTCGATGAATTGACAGATGATACTTTGACATGTAATAGTAATGACATTGTCATTTTGTCTCAGTGCATTTTTTTATAATGGTCATACATAACTCATAACTATAAATATAAAGAAATAATGGTTCTGACCAACTAATAGATAAATGCACCTACATAATATGTAATGAAACGTTTGAAGATATAATCCAATGTATTTTCACTAATATACGCTAAGTTAATATGTTTCTATTGTCCTAATTATAACCCCAAAATCCGAAAGTGTTTTAGATTTTTTTACAATTCTCAGTACTGTCCGTCATTTTAATTTGTTTTCAATAGAATATATGCATTATATAGAACACAGAAAGTACATTCACGTCTCTGTTGGTTCTTAGGCGAACGATGTATGGACGCCGAACAATGTCCTTTACAAACATTAAGAGTGACGACCCTAAGTGCTTCACGATCACTAACGCTCTAATGGAGCGTGAACTAGGCCTATTTGTTGATACAAATAGGCCTAGTTTTCATACTGTCCATATATTTACTGTGTCATCGCTTACCGACAGGAGTTGTCAAACGTGAGCATAGATAATACACTTTGAGTCTATCCTAGTCTATCTGCTTTAGTTATTACTCTGAGAGTCTATCTCAGAGTCTATCAATAACACAGATCAATAATTATACATACTCAAATTAACCTCTTTCTAAGGCAGTGGGGGAAAACAAATTATTTAAACAACTAAAACACTAAACTGAAAAGAGAAAAACAAGCATTATAATCCATAGAATTTTGGTATCGCAGGCGCAGGTAACAAACAAAAATTACTACATATTTCAGGTTATGTGTTTGTCCCCGGCGTCCCCGCCGCCGCCGGAGCGCGAAGCCAGTCAGTCTTCGTATCGATGGTGAATTCTTTGAACGGCAGAACGACCTACTTGGAGTTGTGCACTTATGATTCGCTGAGTAAGCCCAGATTGAAAAAGTACCATAGCTTGCGCAGCTACTTCAGGTGCAGTATCCAAAATTTTAACGTCAAAATGAATAAAAAAATAAGCAAGAACAATTTCGATCCTTTTTTATGCAAAACAAAACAAATAGTTTGGAAAATCCAAAAGTACACGCCTCATAACACTCATTCATAAACGAAAAAGAAAATCATAACATAGTTTCTAACAAAAATTAACAATTTATCACTTTTCATGAAGTATGTTTTGACTGTTGTTTTACCCATCAATATGGGAAAATTTCTAACCTCGCAATCCTTACGTAATGTCAAAGACTATTTATTTAAATATTTACGTTGTGGGTTGCTAGGCAACACGTCAAATCAAGGTTGGAAATATTTAGATAAAGATATTATATTTTAGTTAGTATTTTATTAATTATAATTAAAGTACTTTGAATAAAAGAGCCATTTTCAATAGGGTTCCCTATATGGCCGAAATTAATCTTAAAAAAAAATTACTCAATTAATTGATTTTATCGAGTTTTTTTTTCAACTATTTTGATGTTTTTTTCATTTCTACTGCATTTAATCAATTGTTAAAAGTACAGTATTAATCTCCATTTAATCATCTATACAATGGTATATAAATTAAGTAGGTTCTGTGTACTAGCAATGTAACAATAAAAACAGTTGCAGAAATGGGGCAAAATTTTTTTTTCGATCCTAGAGCACACTCTAATGCTTCGCATTATCAGTCGTGCAATATCGAACTTCTTTAAGAGCGCGCATTCTCCGATTTTCTTCTCCTTTTTCCAATTCGTCATTGTGATACCAAAATGATTATGTCAGCTTCAAAACTGCATATAAAAACTTTTTCTCTGACTAATCATTATTTTGGGGTTTTCGACCTATAAACAAAAATACACGGTGCAAAGTCCAGCAGTGTATAATAATAATTATACAATTTACCTTATAATATACTGCGAACCTGCAGTACAATGTGCTCGTTCAGGATTGCCTGTGAGATTGTACGATAAACAGGATTCTTTCGCCCGTCTACTGACAACAGGGTTTTCAAATTCATCTTCTCCTCTATCTGTTCCACCTAGATCTGTCCCGTCTGGTATTTCCTCATTGTGTTTACCACCAACAAAATCTTTATCAAATGTTTCTTCGCTATAGTCTCCATGGAATTTTCCCGGAGCCTTTGACTACAACACAGTTAACAGTATGTTTTACACTCACGAAGCAAGTCATTATTAGGCTACCTGTCCACTGGAGCGGAGAGGAGAAGAGAGGAGCGGAGATGTGCCATTAATAACCAATCAAATCTAAACTCAGGGGCGGAGTCAAGATTCTATTGGTTAATATTGGCATATCTCCGCTCCTCTTTTCTCCTCTCCGCTCCAGTGGACAGGCAGCCTTAGACGACAAGTTAAGTGTCAAGAGATTTTGAACTGTCGTCTTGACTTGCCCTGCACATCAACTACAGGCTGGCAAATTATGAGAGTGGTGTTATCTTTTATTATATTATTATAAATATAATATACAATGTCCCCATGGGCGGCATTGTATATAATATGAATATTTATGAATATTCATGAAAAATTATCGAAAATTAACTTAAATGTATCTTTAATATTATTCATGTTATTCTTTTTTTTTAATTTTTGAGTAGCGTTTGTGCTATATCCGATGTTATTAGTTATTTCTATAAAAGCTTAGGTATGAGGTATTTTATCGGAATACATTTTTACAAAAAATTGTCGAATAAGAAAAAAAAAACGAAGGTGAAGATATTTTATTCTTAAAAAACAAATAAAAAAAACACAAGTGTAAGTCCATAAAATCTCCCTATGATTGAAAAAAATAATTGAATAGCATGACAATTATTAAAGATAGACCCCCTGTTAAATTTAATTTCCGAATATTTTTCATGAATATTCAGACAAATACTGGCGGGCATATGCGCATGGGTGACATTGTATATAATTATGTATACGTCCCAGATAATGATTTTCTTAGTTTGTGTGTTTAAAACTACATTAGGTATAGTGAACGAAAAAAGATGGCGGTGAAAAACACGTTTAGGTACAAGACTAGGTAAGATGGTGATGGAACATTAGAATAAACTGTTTTTCACGTACAGCTCATTCAATAAATGATTAGTAAGAGTTGAAGCGATCATTTCTTCTTGAAAGATTAAAAAGGTTAATTATCTTGAAGGTTAAAATCTCATAGATTACTTGCAGATTGATAATTTATTATTATTACGGGATTCCTCCTTGTTCGAGTCGTTACAGAACAGAGTATAAATTAAATATTACTTTTCAGTTTTTAATTGGCAATTACGAAGAAAAACTCATTACAAAATTAATTTGCATGCTTTTAGTGCATTACAGATCACAGACAAATCAAAACAAACAACAAATATAACATAAATTTATTAAAAGTGCTTTAGTTATTACTCTGAGATTAAAAGACTACCATAGACTAGTTTCATAGCTACTTTATGTCATGAAGTTCATCAATCAGTTGTGTGCACAACGAAATGTGTGCTTGAACTTCTAATTTCCCAGACTTAACTAAGTTTAAAGTATAAGATAGATACTTTACAGCTTAAATCAGCAAACAAAATCCATACTATGTAGTATATAAATCATATTGGTTACAATTATACGCTAGCTACGAAACAGGTGTGGACGTAATTAGCAAAGCGAACACGAACATCATACGAACACAGTTCACGCTCAACCGGGGCTCTCTTTAGTAGCCATAGATTCGAAATTGGATTACCACGAATATTTTTGTCGAACACAGTGTTTAATGTTCGTACAGTTCGCACAGTGTTTAGTGGTACGCATATTATAAATATGTGAACAAAGTTTTCTATGCTTATGTCCACCATTTTTTTGATCGTTCGTGCATACACGCCTTTTAGTTTTGCATTTCACGATCACGTGTCGATTGTTTCAATTTGAACATGTCGTACTAGCGCTCGTAGTCCAATGCTGAAAACATAATAAAAATTACGCTGCTGCGTGGAAAATAAGCTTTCAGGATTGATTTAAAAAAAATATCTTTTACTTGTAATACAATATGTTGTGTTGTGTGAACTTATGTGCCTTTTAGTCTGAGTTAAATAAATTTATTTTCTTCCTTTTTAAGCTATTGATAGCTTCTATCGCGGGCCTTGAGCGTGGAGACCTAATCCAGAAATTCCGTAACGAAAATACCTAAACCTAAGGAGAGTGTTTTGTATTGAAAATTATGTTTAACTGCTTGACAACAAAGTTCAAATTTACTTAGACGAATGATCTATTGAGAGTGTTGTATTGAAAATTAAGTTTAACTGTTTGACAACAAAATTCAAATTTACTTAGACGAATGATCCTTGACTATTAATAGTTAAATTAAAACCTTTTTATTAGTTTGATGTTCCCATTACGTTGTGTCAAGTTTTAAAAACTATAAATGTGAATAACAGTTCCTGTCAATGTCACCATTGCTATTTCTTGTATTCGGGTTAATATTTTACAATTGCATAAGTTGATAAAAAATGCTATGCAATAGCTTTACCGCGGCAGTCCCCGAGTGCCACACTTTTTTTTCTTTTCTTCCTTTAGGTCCAAAAAGGACTGTGGGGATCAATATGATGAATGAATCAAACAAGATGATCTATTTCTGTCTCCAATCCTACCGAATACAATAAACAATCACGTGCAGTCGCAGGCATCTTCTTAAATTTAACAATAAAGACCTATTCACTCCAACTGCATGAGTACCTAACTTATATACAAGGTGGAGACGACCATACGACAATAAATTAAACGGCGTGTCTTTAATGACGTTCCCATTCTGCATACAAAAACTCAATCGAATATATTCAATAGTTTAGTCAATATAACTAGTAGGTAGAAGGGCAAAATCCACAGTCGGCTCGGGTTATTCCGTTTATCCACCCCAAAAAATGGATATTCGGAAACGTATGTCCAAGAATCCACCCTAGGCCTAGTTGGATGAACGGAATTTAAAGGCTTAGGCTGGATACACTACTATTTAATTTGTTTGAAAAACTATTTTTTTAATTTCGATGCTAGAATTTATAAATTGATAGTTCCAAAATACTCTTATGCGTTAGTAGTGCCATTATTTTCATTTATTGTTGTATTGTAGTCGCCACATTGTATATATGTTACGAGCAACTTGAGAAGTCCGGTTACAATGAATAATGGCCTGTCGGTATACATCCTATCTTGAGCAAAGTAATAACTATATCTACTTATAGTGTTTTTGTTTATTATATGAAATTAAACTTATATAATTCTTATTGGAATACAAACAACACAAACAATTCTGCATAATAATTATATTATAAAAACATTTATGAAACAACAGTATAAAAATTTGTAAGTACCTAATAGTTAGCAATTAGTCATTCTTTCTGACTAAGAAAAATCAACTGATTCATACTGAAATATTTGAAATTATATTATAAATTGAATTGCGTAAGAAATTATTAAGATTTGAATTATTTATTCCAGTAAAATTTATTCACCAGTACAATTGCAATGTGGAAGCCTTATCCATCAAAATGAGTCTTTTGGAGCACACTCTTGGAGAGATAATATCAACTTTTCGAACGTTGTCTATTGAAATTCAATTTTGTTTTACACACAGTAAATTCTGCACGGTCCAAGCGAAAAATTCAAGCTATCTCAAACCTTGATTTATTAAATTGGACCACTGGCCGTCGGGCATTATTATTATGGGTCGGCCAAAGTAATAAATGTATCAATTTGACCGACGCTCTTGGTCATTATTCAAAATGATCGGTCCATACTAATACTGCCCGGTTAATGAAGTTGCCCGTAACATATATATTATATATAATGCTATAAATGCGATTTGGTACATGGATAGAGACCTTGACCAGGAAAAGGACTTAGGATACTTTTTATCCCGATATTCCCACGGGATGACGGGACGGGACTTAAGCGGGTGAAACCGCGGGGCGCAGATAGTAGTTTATAAAAATAATCCATTATGCATTACGTAATATACCGAGAGAAATATGATCCTTACTAAAATCTAAAATAAAAAAGTAAATTAAAAGCGTCGGGTTTAACAAGTGTCGACTATAATTATGAAGATGTCCAGAGGTAAGTCACCCGGTCACGACGGGCTCAGCATTGAGCATCTAAAGTATGCAGGCGTTCATTTGCCTCGCGTTCTGGCAATGTTCTACACACTTTGCATGAGTCATTCATACCTGCCCCCCGACCACTTGCGAACTATAATTGTTCCCATTGTGAAAAACAAAACGGGTGTTTTATCCGATAAAGAAAATTACCGGCCAATTTCATTGGCGACTGTAGTAGCAAAGGTGTTGGACGCTGTGCTTGACTCAGAACTTGAGAAACATCTCAGCATTCATGATGCGCAGTTTGGGTTCCGCCCCGGACTTTCTACCGAAAGCGCCATTCTGAGCCTCAAGCACACCGTGCAATACTACACGGAGCGGCGTACACCTGTGTATGCATGTTTCCTCGACCTTTCAAAGGCTTTTGACCTAGTGTCATATGACTTGCTGTGGTCTAAGCTCAAAAAAACGGGCGTGCATGCACAGGTTCAACGGATCTTTCACTACTGGTACGCCAACCAGACTAACAATGTTAGGTGGGCGGACAGCCTCTCCGAAGTGTACGGATTGGAGTGCGGGACGAGGCAAGGTGGTTTGACCTCCCCTAAGCTCTTTAACCTGTACATTAACGACCTGCTAGCTGAGCTCAGCAGCACACATGTCGGCTGCTCAATTGATAATGTGTGCATGAATAATATTAGCTATGCGGATGACATGGTGTTGCTGAGCCCAGCTGTCAGTGCAATAAGGCAGCTCTTACAGGTTTGTGAAAAATATGCTCATAAACATGGTCTTTTGTATAACTCAAAGAAAAGTGAGTTCTTGGTCTTCAGGGCCTCTGGCAAGTGTCCAACTAGTGTGCCCGCCATAAAAATCAATGGTATTGACCTAAAACGGGTCTATCAGTTTAAATACCTGGGGCACTATGTCACTGAGGATCTTGATGACCAAGTTGACATTGAAAGGGAGCGCAGGGCATTGGCGGTTAAAAGTAATATGCTGGCACGCAGGTTCGCTCGCTGCAGTAAACAGGTAAAGGTTACACTTTTTAAAGCTTACTGCCAAACTTTTTACACGAGTAGCCTGTGGGTCAGCTATACTCAAAGGTCGATCAATGCCTTGCGAGTCCAGTATAATAATGGATTCAGGATACTGTTAGGGCTGCCCCGCTTTTGTAGCGCTTCGGGTATGTTTGTGGAGGCTCGGGTTGATGGCTTCCATGCTATAATGCGCAAGCGAACCGCCTCCCTACTAAGCAGAGTGCGGGGCAGCACTAACAGTATTCTTCAAGTAATTGCCGAGAAGTATGACTCGGCAGTCATGAAGGCGTTCGTTCGGGTTCTGGTCAGATAGCGTAGCAATCTATCCAGTGCTCGAGCGGAAGGTTTCATGACTACACTCTTTTTATGTACCCACCTTTTTGTAATTATGTCTGTACTACTAACATAGTTTCTAAGATATTTTTTGTGACTAACAATATGGACTCTGTCTGAATAAATAAATAAATAATAATAATAATAATTAACGCTTAACGGATTATATTTTTAATTTTTTTATAAAACTCTCACTGAGTAACGCTTTAGCGTGCGTCGTTAAAATTATCTTTCAAAGTAGTACAATTCTGGGTTCGTCACTCAATTTTTAGAATTATATTATTTTATATTATTATAATAATTATTTTTCACGTTAATGAGACCTATTAAGTATACGATTTATAAGAACTTTTTATGTGAGATTAGTTACTACCAATTTTAAATCGTCAAAGATCCTAAATGGTCATTCAAAATGAAAAATAGTAATAAAAACCTAATCAAAGACCTATTAGACATAGTTCGTCGATTTTTTTTTACTTTAGTTATACTCACAAGATTATGACAAATCGATTGACGTAAGAATCATCAAAATCGGCCCACGCGTTTGCTGTCTAGAGCGCCACAAAGGAACAAACATAATAAAGACTGATAATAGTATATTATGAAATATTCAGAAACTCACTGTCCATTCCAAGGTTGCCTGGAAGAGATCGCAGTAAGCGATAAGGCCGCCCATTGTATATTTTGTAGTGTATTACTTTTTCTTTTTGTAATGTGTTATCTGGTGTACAATAAAGTATATATAAATAAATAAATAAATAAATAATTATGCAATTAGTGAATAAAGGACGGATTTAAAGCGAGGGCCCTAAATGAATCACGAGCAAGTGAAGGATTCTAACGATTGAATCACGACCGTAGGGAGTGATTCATGATTATTGAATCACGAGCGTAGCGAGTGATTCAAGTGTTAGATTCATGGCCCTCGATATAAATCCGTTTTATTCAAGAGTTGCATACTATACTTTATTTTGCAAAACCAAAGAATCCGGCTTGTGACTCCTAAAGAAGTTCTGAGAGAAATTCAAAACAACATTAGCTCGAAGAAATCCCCGGGTTACGATCTCATAACAGGAGAAATTCTGAAACACCTCATCATAGTAAAGCTAACTAGACTTATCAATGCTGCATTTATTCTTAAACATGTACCTGAACCATGGAAGGTTGCTGAAGTCATAATGATTGCGAAGCCTGGGAAACCACCCCATGAAGTATCATCATATAGACCCATTTCCCTGTTGCCCGTATTATCAAAATTATTTGAAAAACTGTTATTAAAGCGGTTAAAACCAATAATAGAAGAAAAAGACCTAATACCAAACCATCAATTTGGCTTCAGGGAAAAACACTCTACAATAGACCAGGTACACAGAATAACAAATATTATCGAAAAAACACTCGAAAACAAGGAAGTCTGCGCCACCGTATTCCTTGATGTCGCGCAAGCTTTTGATAAAGTTTGACATGAGGGTCTAATATTTAAACTCAGACGCATGCTACCTCCAGAATTTGCAGACATTTTAGAGTCATATATTATATTAGTAACAGAATGTTTAGAATAAGGCAAGAGGATGCTTATTCCGAGCTAAAAAGTATAAAAGCTGGGGTACCACAAGGAAGTGTGTTAGGCCCAATCTTGTACTTGCTATACACATGTGACATCCCAGAGCTGGAAAACAACACCATTGCGACCTTTGCAGATGACACTGCTATTATGGCTACTGGATCAAGCCACAAAGAAGCAGTAGAAAGAGTTCAAGTAGCTGTGAACAAAGTTTATGACTGGACACAAAAGTGGGAGATCAAGCTGAATGAGTCAAAATCAATTCACATTGACTTTACTAACAAACACAGCGATTACCACCCAATCTATATAAACGGCATGCAAGTGTCTTATGCTAATACAGCCAAATACCTTGGCATAACTCTTGACGCCAAGCTGCGATGGAAAGCTCACGTCAAAAAGAAAAGACAGGAACTCGACATACGTTACAAAAGTATGTATTGGTTACTCGGAAGGAAATCCTGTTTAACAATACATAATAAAATTATATTATACAAGCATATTCTTATGCCAATTTGGACGTACGGAATCCAACTTTGGGGCTGTACTAAACGAAGCAACGTTAAAATAATACAACAATTCCAAAATAAAGTACTCAGGGATGCTGTAAATGCACCATGGTATATTAGAAATGACAACCTCCACCGAGATCTTAAAATGGATCTTGTCACTACCATCATCCAAAAATTTGCTGAAGCCCACGAACACAGACTACACCGACATGTGAATGTCGAGGCGATTCAGCTGTTAGACAATACGGACATAGTGCGTCGGCTAAAGAGAACCAAACCATTTGAGTTAGTGTAGTGTATAAATAGTGAATAAATAATAGTAACAATGCTGTGCTATACATCTAACACATGAACAAAGTGTTATCATGAATTATCAGACCCTAAGAAAGTGCTACGAAATTGTGTAAAAGTGCAAATTGACACTATTCTTAGTTATAACGTAATCTATCTCGTAAAATATTAAGTTAGAATTAAATTGCTTATTAGCCTATTAGGCTAGATTGTAATTCGTTACTAAGAACTTTAGTTCTTATTAATACAGAAAAAAAAAAAAAAAAAAAAATACTATACTTTACCATGACTATGAGAAAAAGAAAGATTTAATAAAAGGTTAACACGTTCAGTGTCGGGAGCCCTCCTGGAGGGTTCACCTACTTGGATATGGGATGTCGGAAGCCCTCGCGGAGGGCTCATTTTAAATGTAGACATTCAGTGTCGGGAGCCTTCCTGGAGGGTTCACCTACTTTGATATGGGAGGCCAGGAGGCCTCGCGGAGGGCTCATTTTAAATGCAGACGTTCAGTGTCGGGAGCCCTCCTGGAGGGTTCACCTACTTGGATATGGGATGTCGGGAGCCCTCGCGGAGGGCTCATTTTAAATGTAGACATTCAGTGTCGGTAGCCCTCCTGGAGGGTTCACCTACATTGATATGGGATGCCGGGAGCCCTCGCGGAGAGCTCATTTTAATTGCAGACGTTCAGTGTCGGGAGCCCTCCTGGAGGGTTCACCTACTTGGGTATGGGATGCCGGGAGCCCTCGCGGAGGGCTCATTTTAAATGTAGGTTTTTCTTAACGAATACAGATTATAAACCGTGAAAATAAAATCTGATGTATATTTTAACAAAACGTAATGCCAGCAACCCTCCCGGAGGTTTCACTTCCAACTACGAATAATAATATTCGTAGACTTCCAATATGTATGGCGGCATGGCGTTTGAGTTCTATGAAAATGGGTGGAGTCGAAAGTGTTAAGGAGGTTGTATAGCATTGAGATGGCGGTCGAATATATTGACGTGTTCTAAATTCAAACACCAAAATAGTGATTAAAAGAGGTTTTTATTCACTGTTTTCAGTGAATAAAATCAGCTTTTTAGAAGGGGAGTGGTATAATAGTATATTATGCAACTAATGAATAAAGGACGGATTTAAAGCGAGGGCCATAGATGAATCACGATCAAGTGCAGGATTCTAACGACTGAATCACGACCGCAGGGAGTGATTCATGATGATTGAATCACGAGCGCAGCGAGTGATTCAAGTGTTAGAATCCTGAGCGACGCGAGTGATTCATGGCCCTCGATATAAATCCATTTTATTCAAGAGTTGCATACTATACTTTATACCATGACTACGAGAAAAGCGAAAATAGACATTTAATAAAAGGTTAACACGTTCAGTGTCGGGAGCCTCCTGGAGGATTCACCTACTTGGATATGGGATGCCGGGAGCCCTCGCAGAGGGCTCGTTTTAAATGTAGACGTTCAGTGTCGGGAGCCCTCCTGGAGGGTTCACCTACTTGGATATGGGATGCCGGGAGCCCTCGCGGAGGGCTCATTTTAAATGTAGACGTTCAGTGGTGGGAGCCCTCCTGGAGGGTCCACCTAGTCGTATATGGAATGCCGGGAGCCCTCGCCGAAGGCTCATTTTAAATGAAGGTTTTTCTTAGCGAATACAGATTATAAACCGTGAAAATAAAATCTGATGTATATTTTAACAAAACGTAATGCCGGCAACCCTCCCGGAGGTTTCACTTCCAAGACGAATAATAAAAGTCGTAGACTTCCAATATGTATGGCGGCATGGCGTATGAGTTCAATGAAAATGGGTGGTGTCGAAAGTGTTAAGGAGGTTGTATAGCATTGAGATGGCGGTCGAATATATTGACGTGTTCTAAATTCAAACACCAAAATAGTGATTAAAAGAGCTTTTTATTCACTGTTTTTAGTGAATAAAATAAGCTTTTTAGAAGGGGAGTGGTATAAACATACTTATTACACTTCTTCGCGTCGCGCAGTCGGGTAAATAGAAACACGATCGTAAAATGCAATTGACAATGAAAATTAATAAATATTATAGTACCGAGACCGACCCAGCCAGTCAAAGGACGAGGAGCAGATTTGAAGAAAAAAAAAGCGGATTTTAGCACTGTTTTTACCACGCTTATAAATAAAAGAGATCTTGTCTAACTGAGGTAACATAACTACTTATGTCTGAGTCTGTCAGCTTATATAATAAATACATCAGAAACCCAGCCTTAATAACCACCCACAGAGTCCAACAACCCTTCTGTTTTCAATCACTTGCGATATTGCTACTTACAGTATTTACAGTCTTCTCTTTCTCGCATAAAATAGGGGTACACGATGCATACTCTTTCAACCCCATTTCTGGACATACACAGAGCTTACAACCAACATCGAATTCTTCACCAGGGAAACAGACTTCCAAACTCCTAGCAGTATCCTCTTCGACATGGTTATTACCTAACAACGTCTGGGACAGTTTGAAAATCTTTTTCCATGGGGTATCTATTTCGGCGCATGTTCGGTTCGTGCAAGCTTTGTCTTTCTTATCCCCATTTGGAGGACATACACAGATGTTGCAGTCATAGCTGAACAACTCGCCGGCAGTACATGAATCTGATCGCAAGAAATTGGTCTCGCATTGATTTTTTGTACATTTATCCACGTTTTTGACACCATCTGTCGCGCAGAAACAAATGTTGCAGTCGACCGTGTAGTAAGCAGAAGGCTCGCAAGCAAATTCGTTACCAATTGCCTGGGATGGACCGCTGCAAGTATTGTTCGTACACGCCCTGTCTTTTACCAGTCCACTTGCACTACAGATACAAAAATTACAGTCGACTTTTGTAATCGATCCAGCAACACATGTGGCTGTCGAATCTGTACTACTATGTTTAGGCTTAATGCGATCTTTATGAGACTCTTGAATAATTTTTTTAGCATCACAGTCATCGTAAGTGCACCATTTCTGTTCAACCTTCCCGGCTTTCGTACAATAGCAAGTATTGCAACCAAATTCAACGAAAGTATTAGGTTCACAAGTTATATTATAGTCTATAATGTTGGCTTTATCTACTATGAATCTTTGAGTTTTCTTTGGGCCGGAATCATCTGTGACAGATGTACAAAGTTTGAAGTTTGTGTCTCCAATCTCTGGACATAAGCAGTACCTTCCTTGGTCGATGAAAACTGAACTAGGGTCGCACGTTTCACTGCCATGTATGTCTTTGATAACACTTCTTTCTATCTGACTGATAGTTTCTTTCAACACACGTTCTAGCATAATAAGCTTATTTTGTAACGAACAAACCCTGGTGCAATATTTTTCCAGTGTGGAACCATTTCGTAGACAGAAACATTCCATGCAAGTAGGCACCAGCTCTCCTGGACTGCACGTGCTTTTCACAGAATCGTAGTTGAAATTGTTTATTTTTAAACATTCTTGTTCTAAACAACTGCTTTCGTTCACTACTCCTTGAGAACTACAATCGCAGTAAATGCATTTTGGCTTCGTATATTTATTGGGTGTGCACGAAGTTGATACATTCCTCAAACTAACCAAGGATTTAAGAGAAACTGGTTGCTTATCACAATTCGATTTGGACCTCAAATTGTCGTCAGGCACACCATTTTCAGGGCAGCGGAAGACATTACAATCTACTCTGTAAAATGTTCTAGGAATACATCTCTTTGCTGATTCAGGTGCTTTATGGCAAGTTTCCACGCATTTACTCTGGACAAAGAATCCGTCGTCTGAGCATAAGCAGTGAAGACAATTAATTAAGTACATGACCTTCGGTATGCAGACGTTCTGCGCGATCACGTCCAGGGATAAGTTGGGACCTTTGAGGGAACACGACGAGTCAGTGGCGCAGCGAGCTTCAGACATTTTACCAGAAGCAGGACAAACGCAAAGACTGCAGTTGATGTAATAAGACCTAAAAGGAGTGCACCATAGTTCGGATCCAACTTCTTGGTTGGTAACGTTTTTCTTCGTGCCCTCTTCAGCGCATTCAGTGTTGGTACACAGGAGCTTTCCGTTTTCTTGGCATATACATTGACTGCACTCCTCCCAAATGATCTGCCCGGGCAGGCAAGTTTGTCGGCGCCCTATCATTTGACAAGTCGCTTCGCTCCAACGGCCCATACTGTTGCAGTAGCATAGCCGGCCATTCAGTAAAAACTGAGTGTTTGGGACACACGTACCTATGGAAATAAACCAAAATGTAGTACAATTTGGAAGTGCTACTACTTCAATAGTAAAGTGAGTAAAAAAATACAGTTAAAGTTTTTTACGAAATGAGGTGGATAATTTTTTGACCAATATTTTTCAGTAACCTAATAATGTATTTCGTTGATAAATAATTGGACACTGTGACAATATAAAAGCAATGAAGTGAACTAGAAAAACTTACGGAATATGCCATCCCCAAGGGGTAACCTCGTCAGCAAGGTTACAAATGTTACAGCCATAAACATATTATAAGGAAAATGAGTATTTTTGTTCCCTGCACAGTAATAAAATAAAATAATGAATTTTTAATTAAATAATTTAATCTTTCAGGTTCATTAACAACGTAATTTCTAGAAAATTATTTGAAATTTGAAAACTCGTAAAATGAAACGACTGGGTGGTTTTATGATATTTGGTCGATCGAAAGTTAATTGGGTTTTGGCATTAAAAGATTAATTATTGCAGGTATTTTTAGAAGGTTGTATGAATTGCCGTGGATCGAGCTGAATAGCTTGCAATTGGAGAGGCCTAATTCCAACAGTGGAATGGTACTAGCTTCTGATTCTTAAAAGCTAGAGGTGGCCCCTTTACCATATTTTCTGATTTTTTAGTCCTTTTAGGTATTTGCACGTTCTCACTCGACTATATTAATTTTGCATGAATTGAGGGCTTAGCTATACTAGCGACACCATGAGCCACGGCGACTTTTTCAAGAACTATTTAACACTATAACTTATAAGACACGTTTGGAACGCCCAAAATTTTTCGCTAGAAATTAAAACCAGAATACATGTATAATTAACCAACAAAACAAAAAAATCGCTATAAGTAGTTTATTTGACTTTTTGCGTTTTTCATTTGTTTTTAAATTTTATTTTAACTTGAGATGATCTTGCATAACATTTCACATTTTACTGCGAAGTTTTACTGTTTTTTTATATGATTATTTATGTGTTGGAATAAATTTCACATACCTACATAAAGCAAACAAAAATGTGATAAAAACCTTATATATTTTATTATAAATGTTTTTAGGTAAGTACAATTTTATGACTACTATGAAATAATATACTGAACTTATGTAAGTGAGAAGGTAGCACCAAGCGCTTCTCGCCATCAAACTGGAAAGTTAGGCGAGTAAAACTGTAAAAGCAACGTACGGTACAATGATTCCAATAAGGAGAGAAATCCGACGACTGACGAACTTTGCCGAGGGTCATTAAGAAAATAGTTGTACTGTACCTATGTTTAAGAATAATAATAATAATAAAAGCTACTTTATAAGGACTCCGCGCCCTTATATTACCATTATCGGGTCGAATAAGGAAATGTAGAAGTAAGTATATAGTATAAGTGCTCGTGTATACGGCACCGCCGCCGCGCCGCCGCCGCGCTAGTATTATTCACTTGGGGGATGTGCCAAGGTAGCCCGCAAAATTCAAATTTTCTTACGGCGCGGGCGGCGGCCGCGGTGGCAGGTTGGCGGCGCGGTGGCTGAGCGGTGGCGGCGCGGCGGCAGCGCGGCGAGGACGCAGCGGCGGTGCCGTATACAAGAGCACTTAGGTAATCTCGTAATTATTTCAATCAAATCAATCAACGTATTTTATTTATCATGTAAATACGAGTGTGTAAATAAAGTTACCCACTGCTCTCAAATTTGTGATGGGAAAGGCGAGCAGGCATGTCCTAGAGCCAAAAAATATCGAAGAAATGTGAAATCTACCAATCCAACCCGCACTGAGTCCGCGTGGTGGAGTATCTACGACCAGTCCTCTCACCTAGCCTATGTCTTAACAGTTGGAACATTGTAGGCTCATAGGCTGATTACTTAATATGCTTTGTAAATGCTTACATTAGTTTAAAAGTTCTCCAGTAGGACCTCTGACTTCTATTGCCTAAAACTCATGCTATCTATCTTTTTCTGTGTAGTTTTCATAGCGGAAGATAGGTATTATCACCTCTACTGTGTTCTTTCGGATAGATCATGGTATAAGAAAACAAGGTATGGCATTCCGGGAGTGACACTTACCTACGTCATAACGTCACTATCCAGTTGCCACTTTATTGCAACAAAACACGAATTTTAGTTTAAAAAATATATACAAAGCATTTAAACTGTCGTTTTGTTTGTTTAATCAAACAAAACAAATTAATTTAAACATATTACCAACGTAATTTTTACTTAAAACCTCATTGTTTTATCAGATTCGCACAGGTAATAAAGGTGGTTGGAGAGTTATTATTACTCATTATTGATACAGATGTAATGACGTAGTTAAGTATCACCCACGTGACCACTGTGTCTCGGAATGCCATACCTTGTTAGAACGAAGTTCCCTTTCGCGCGGTGCGAAAGGGGAACCCGTTGTACCGTATGCACCATTGACCTGCACCATCAATGGTGCAGAGGAGACTAAATAGTTTCGTTTGCACCATTAATGTTAATACAACTATTTCACCATACTTTTGTCGTATGAACCTTTGATCTGCACCATCAATGGTGCAGAGGAGACTTATTAGTTTCGTTTGCACCATGAATATTAATACAACTACTTCACCATACCTTCATAGTCATAGGTAAAATAAAAATCAATAATAGGTCGTATTTTGTTTGTGTGCGGAACCACTTTTTCATCCAAAAAGCAACAACGAACAATAATATGTTTTACAAATAAATTCCACAACTAATACATGTAATAATATAAAAATAATATAAAAATAATGACCCACAAACACATACCTATATTTTATTTTGCCTAAAATAAGAAATGGCAACTTTATAACAAGAACACTGAGTATACCACTTTTCTAAAAATAAAGGCACATCAATGTCGCCATTAATTAATGGGGAATTATAAAACGATCGAATAAAAAAAACGTTAGCTGATGATGAGATACTGTTTTAATAACTTGAGCGGTATGAATTTGAGTAAGCGAAAAATTAACTAAACGAACTACGAATACTGATTAATAATAAAATCCAGAACGAGCTTACAAAAAGTGGGTGGTGATTAATCCATTTCAGATATAAAAATTCTAGCCGTGCGACTAAATTACTAATTGAGCGACTAGAAATACAGATAGGACGGTACTCCATGGTATAAATAGTGAAATAGTGACAGAAACGAATCGCTGTAAATCCGACTCCATGCAGTCTTGTCTGCCCTACCCCTAGAGTGTAATTTAGAATCGCGTAGGCGCGGAGAGGCGAGGCGGCCCGCGAGTTGAGGAGTAGGTGGTTGTAACGCTCGCCGTCGGCTGCGCATCTTGCTGGCCAGCAAGACGGTGGTGAGCATTAAACCATTTGCGACGATAAGCTCGCGTGGGACCGCCAAAGCTTTTGCATAGTAGTTAATTGACTCAGGCGTGACTTTGCGGTAAATCCATTATAAAATACAATAGACGATGTATATTTAGTAACTTAATCCGCTTAACTGTCTGAATTTTTAAGAACAGTTAAGCAGATTAAGTTACTGAATATGCATCGTCTATTGTATTTTTTTGCATATTAACATCTCCTTCTACAACATCATTTGCCAAAACTATGTAATCCAATCCATCATCAATACTTGATACAGTCAGAAGAGGCAGGACAGCGCATAGAGATACAATTTCACTTTTGTTATTATACTTCTTTAAATTAAGACGTTTTGCTTTCCTCCATAATTGGTTTTGGTAATAATATCCAAGATGCTTTGATAAAGAAAACACATTTCTGACGGCACCGATAAACGATTGTTCGTAGTCCGATATAAATTTAGAAGGGTTGCATTCTGGAATTTGCGACTTCATCATTTTCAACGTTTGCACCATTCTCAATGGTGCAGATGAAACCATACTATCAATGCGGTTTCGTTTGCACCATTCTCAATGGTGCAGATGAGACCATACTAACAATGCAGTTTCATTTGCACCATTAATGGTGCAAACGAAACTAATTAGTCTCTTCTGCACCATTGATGGTGCAGGTCAATGGTGCATACGGTACAACGGGAAGGGGAATAGACGGAAAAAATTGGGACCAAAAGTTGTAACGACACTTTTTATTTTTTATTATAACGCCATCTGTGAGCGACCACAGGTACTAATTAGTGGCATGCCTTTGTGAGGTTCATTCCATAACTTCGTTCCATCCGGGTGTCCCTTGACACCTCTCAGCTTTTTTTATTTTCTTTTATTATGGGATAGATATCATTTATGTTTGTATAATTAGAACCAGATACATGGACGATATATGGACTGTCGCTGACAAGAAAAATACAAAAATAAAACACAAAGTTTAGTGAATACGTTTATTCATTGCTCTACAAACCCTGCTTAAAAATAATAGTGGTCATCGGTCCCATTGAACAAGCCAGTGTTTTCGAAATAGTTGCCATAATTATAGTCCATGCTCCTGTAAGTACTTCTGTTGCTTCTCCAGGATTACTGCTTGTTTGTAGTTGAGGCAAGTCTTCTGCGTACAGCGCAAGGTCTGGTCATGTTGGCAGTAGCATTTGTTGCAGTTGTCCCTTGGGATTTAGAGAAAATAATTGTTAATCACAATCATATGTACAGTACGACACAACTTAGATGTAGCATGAATTTGAGAATTTTCATTTATTCATTTCAATTTTACGAACGTGTTTGGCTATAAGTATATGACTTTACAAGTTATTGCTTTTCGTAAAGATCATTTTTTACCTTAAGCAGTAATCAAGATTGGTGATTTTGAAGGCGCACTCAGTTCGGATAGTGATCGTTTTACTAATAAAGAACTTAGTTCTTTATTAGTGATCGATGACCTTGGCGCATTAAAATTCACAGAAGCGCTATTTAAGAGGGATGTACTAAGGTAGCCCGCGAAATTCATTTTTTTTACGTTTTTTGCAATTAGCAGGTCAGTGTCAGGTTGTATCTTGATTAAAATATGATTTGCGATCGTATCAAATGTTTATTTATAAATCATAAAAATCATCAATGCAACTCTCTAAGTTCATGTAATCTTATTGAATGACTATTTCATGAAATAATGACATTTGAGGATTATGTTAATTTATGGAGTTGTATTGCTGATTTTAATGATTATAAATCAGTAAAGCCATATTGTTTACGGTCGCAAATCATATTTTGATCAAGATACAATTTGACACTGACCAGTAAATTGCAAAAAACGTAAGAAAATTTGAATTTGGCGGGCTACCTTAGTGCAGCCCCCTTAAAACGCGCTTCTGTTACTAGATGTACTACAAAATGTGAAAGAAAATTTATATTTATTTGTATTGTAGTGACAACAATATACAATCAATCTTCCTAGCCTTTTCCCAACTATCTTGGGGTCAGCTTCCAGTCTAACCGGCACCCTAATTACGAAACGCAAACTCAATTTTAAATTGAAACCAATTGAAAAAGATTGCCAGTCCATTGCTTCATAAGTTCGACAAAAAAAATTAAGCAGATTCTTTTTGTCGAACTTATGAAGCAATGGACTGACAATCTTTTTCAATTGGTTTCAATTTAAAATTGAGTTTGCGTTTCGTAATTAGGGTGCCGATGCAGCTGAATACCAGTATTTTACATGGAGCGACTGCCTATCTGACCTCCACAGCCCAGTAACTGGGTTACTGACAACAATATAATAATATATATCGTAATATAAAATGTCTGTTTTCCCCGAAGCAGTGGGTGGAGGTATTTAGTACACCCACATTTTGCTTGTCCCGTGTACTTGGGAGCGAACCTATTGGGCACATATTCAGACCCTGGCTTGCTACAAAGTAATTCCTAATGGAATAACCTAATAAGACTCAGCTGCAGTCGAGTTTGCGAACTAGACCATTGAGGCAGTCGGTAATTATGGGAAAAATATAGTTCTTTTGTTTAAATACGGCTTAGGACAGAATTCTGAACACCATGCTCTGCTGCAAAATGGGCATATTAGACGTAGGCAAAACGAGCCAAGCTAAAATGGGATTGGGCGGGTCTCGTCAGCTGCGTGCACACTGATTGCTGGACGTCTCCACACAATGGCTGCCTGAAAATTGGACGGTGCCCCCGAGCTCGGTCCAAAAAGAGATGCCGAAATGACCTGACTGGAAGGGTTAGTACTAGATGGCGCGGGAGAAGAGTTCCTGGACAGCCTTGTGGAAGGACTTTGCCCAGCAGTGGAACAACACGGACTAAAGTAAATTAAATAGTCCTTACTTATAAATATGATCAGGTAAACATTTCTCTACTGTGTAGTCGAACGCCAAACTGGAGCCATTTCTCCTGGAGCCTACTGTTCTCATCATCTGCTCAGCTTCCGCTACGCATCCCTCCTTAGCGTGGCAGTGGGTGGTGCCATTGCAGGCGCACTCCACACACTTCGATTTGATTACATCGTTCTCCACAAAATTATCTCGTTTGCATGGTAGACCTGTAGAGTGAAAATTAAGTTAAGGAAACATATGAGATCGAATCTTCTGGGCTGTCTGTATGCAGACTAGAGTCAAGGGTATCGAATTATCGATATCTAACGATGATCGTCTGGAATGGCGACCGCGTACCGGAAGACGTAACTTGTGCAGTTACGAAGTGGACCGATGACCTGGTGAAAGCCGCAAGAATCTGCTGGATGCGAGAAGCACAAAACCGGTCGAAATGGCCATGCTTGGGGGACGCCTATGTGCAGCAGTGGACGTCTTTCGACTGAAATGATGATGATAATGAATGATGAAGATAACCCATATTCGATATTCATATGCAAATAAATGATTCGTATTTTTATATACAGGGTGGACCAAAAATACACGTCATAAAAAAATATAGATTCCTCATGTCCAGGGGTATTCGAAAATACCCCATGTATGTTCCGCGATTTTTTGTAGTTTTCGAGCAATTTTTTTTTTTGTATTTATAAAATGAAAACATTTTCTAAACTCATATTCAAGTAACTTCTGCTGGTTACAGGGCCAATGGCCGCAATTATGACAGTTGATTTTTTTTTGTTTAATCTTCTGTAGATATATACCAATCAACGTGTCGCCAATTAATTTAATTTGACCTTGTAGATTAAGCTCATCAGTGTACAGATGGGACACCGCAAAGGCAACATAAAGGTGCTGACAATGTTAAATTGCTTCCACTAATATGCGAGTGCGGTTGATTGTACGCAATAAATTCTCTTACCAGATTTTTTTAACGCCTCTGCCCGATGCATGTCAGTGAAGCTGATGCACAATAACTTATCACACAGAAGGTTCTGGAATTCGTCGCAAACGCAGGCATTGCAGTCGACTTTGTAAGTTGTGCCTGGCGTACAGGGCGAGGCGGCATGGGGCAGTACCGGTAGATTATTCAGTTCCTTGTCCGTTATTTGAGGCCGAACGTCCATTGGTTGCAAATCTCGGGTTACTGGAGAAGGAGAATAATTTAAAGAACACAACATTGAAGTTAGATAAACTAACTAAAGCATTCAATATTCTTTCCTCTTTGTAGGCGTATTTATTTATGTTTTCGATGTGATCGAAGAAAAATAATTTTATGGATTGTGAAACAGAATTCTACTGCACTATGAGGATTTCTTGTTTTATTTGACAAAATATTAAGAAAAGAGAAGAACGAAAAATCTAGTTTTGTTTGTGCCTTAAGAGGGTTTACGTCGTACGGAATTTCACACAAACTCTCAAGCCCTTATTTTTCGAAATGACTGAACCGATTTAAATGAAACTTCATACGCTTAAGCAGCATAGAAAGGTCTAAAAACTTAGTTAAGTACATTTTCAAAATGTCTTATTTAAAAATTTAAAATCGGTCTAATTTGGCTGTAACACAATTTTTCGAAAATGTTCTTAACTAAGTTTTTAGACCTTTGTATCCTACATAAATGCGTATGAAGTTTCATTAAAATCGGTTCGGTCATTTCGAATAATAAGGGCTTGAAAGCTTGTATGAAATGCCGTGCGACGTAAACGCGAAGAGAAACAATAGAAAGAATCATGGAATCTTTACAGAATCTACAAGAGTCAATCAATCTACGTAGCCTTTCCCCAACTATGTTGGGTTTGGGATCGGCTTCCAGTCTAACCGGATGCAGCTGAATACCATTTTACATGAAGTGACCTCCGCAACCCAGTTATTAGGTAACTTTTGGGCTTAGGTCTACCCGTAACGACTGAATCTAGAAAACTATATTAAGTTATAGGTGTTAGTTTTACCTTTTGGTTTGTCACAAGCATTTTCAGTTGAACATGCTGTCTTTAGGTCACTCGTACAGAAACATCTTTGGCATCCCTCCTGGTAAATTCTCCCAGGGACGCAAGTTTTAAGCGGTAATGCTGGATAACCTGATATATTTGTCTTTAGAGGTATGTTCTCTCGCCTTACTTTTTTTGCCTTCTTTTTCTTGTTCTTTTTCTCTTCAAATTCTTTAACGGACCTTTTATCGACCTTTGAGACATTTTCAATTGTTTCGGGTTCAATTGGGTGCAGTAAGCAAGCTGCTTTGGTGCATAACAAATTGTTATGGGGACCACAGTGACAAGTGTTGCAGTCCATCCTATATTTCTTCCCGTAAATACACTTCTCTCCATCTTTTATTTCCGGGAGCTTGATTTTTTCTTTCGTCACATTTGCTGTAATTGGTCGTTTGATAAGTTAGTTAGATGCTAATATACATTGTTTTAAAAACTTATGGAATATGTGGATCTTTAGGTATCTTTATTTAAATCACTCTTCTGCTTGTCTGAATGTCACTGAACTCCTCCTAAACGGCTGGACCGATTTAAATGAAGTTTTTTGTATGTTTGAGTACTATCCAGGGATCCCCTGGATAGTAAGATTCACAATTGGACCTAGTAGGTGGCCCTGCGATAGAGTTCTATGAAACAAGACACCGTCTGTTCGCTTGTTTATAATATAATCATTTGTATTCTTTTTTTATAGTAAAAGTAGAGTTATGATGATTTTAGAAAATATCTACCAATAAACTAGCTGCGTAGAATTATGAACTAACGTAAAATGGATTAAATATTTACAAAAGAGATGAGCAAATGAATTCAATCAATTTTAAACACAACTATAATATATTTAAAAAGAAATTTAGCCAGAAGATAATACTCCTCTGAGGGCCGTTAAGTCTAGCTCGAAATTTTGCAAGCAAACCATAGTTGTGCAACTTGGAGAACCATCCTTATTACATGTACAAACGTTGCATTTATAACGATACTTCTTGCCGGGTTCACACGAAATACCAACATCGCTTTTTAATTCAGGAAGAGAGTCTATTTCATTTACTCTTTCATGTCTCAATGCTGTTTTCGTTGTCTGTTTACAATCATTCTTTGTACAAAACATATGACCGTTCATGCAGATGCATTTGGTACAGTCAACTGTGTACCTAAAGGTCGGGTGACAAGCGTCTGTTTCTAGATCGCTTAAGCGTCTCCAGGTCTTGCCAATAACGTCTAGTTTTAAAATATCTTCTGGTTCAAGTGGTTGGATCACTTCATTTGAGATTTTGATGCAAAGACGATCGATGTAGTAGTTTATATCGCTACAAATGCAAACTTCACTGTCTAGCCGGAGGATATCTCCGTGAGTACAAGAATCGGCTTTATTTCCTTGACCACAGGTTCTAAAAGTACACAAATTAACGTCGATAACATTACGGTCCGAACACCTGCAAATGTTGCAGTCAACAAGGTACAAAGTTTTTGCGATACACTCGATATTGGTCTTTAATTTCCCATCAGGAACGTTGCTTCTTGGATAAAGATATCTGAATGTTGCTTCGCAGTCGTCTGATAGCCAGGAGCCGTCTTTGCTACATCTGCAGAATATGTTATCCTGTCTATATACGTAGTTTGGTTCACAGTCGGTTTTACGTTGACTTCTTCCTGAAAATAACGTTTTTCAATTAATTCATATACAGGAGGGCAATGGAGACAAGTATCCGTAAAGGGGGTGATTTTATACCAGATTCATGAAATAAAAAAAACCTATACAGACTTTTTCGATTCATGTATGAAAAGATTTTTTTTACGAATCGTACAATATGTTTCACAGCGAAAGTTGTATCCTGTAGCATGAAAGGTAGAATTACCCCCCTGACGAATGCAGGTCACTAAATCGCCGCCCTGTATATAGTTACCAAAAATATCTTATGTCCTTCATTGGTTGTCTTTAATTAAAAACGATTTTAGTACGTCAATTCAAAAGATTTCGTCTGTGGAAATTCTACCAACCAGACATAATAAGTATGACTACTTTACAACAGTATTCTTGATGCATTCCGCTTTAGACTCATGAGACATTTTAACATTGTCTCTATGAGCCTTCCTAAGCAGATTTATTTTGTCGAACTTATGAAGCAATGGACTGGCAATCTTTTTCAATTGGTTTCTATTTAAAATTGATCGTGCATTGCGTAATTGGGGGGCTGGACCATGTAAAACTGTGCCTGGACCCATTAAAAGAATTGACCGGAACATCAGATCATTAACTGGCGGTTGGCGCTACATCTTTAAGTACCTACTCAAGCATCGATTCCAGGAGGGTTTGCGTCGATTATACTTGAATATATGGTAGCCTTTCTAAATCGTTGTTGGCAATCGATTACCTATTTGTTATACATTGCTGAGTCACTTACCCACGTTTTCTATCTGACATATCTCGTGCCGACAGTGGAACATCCCCTCATTGGAACAAACGCATATATGGCATGGCCCTCGCACCGTGGCGGTTGGCACGCATTCTGTCCCCGACTCATCTAGGCCGGACATAAACTAACTTTAACTGTATCTACTTAATAATAAGGATGAGAATAATGTGAACGCTGTCTGTGTTTTACGGCCTCATTACAAGTTGATCGAAGGATGATTTTGAGGATGTAATCGTGGCAACTGCCAGTAGCGTTTTCAGGGTGTTCTACATTTGCATGATTACTTTATGTTTAAGAGAGTTTACGTCGTACGGCATTTCATACAAACTTTCAAGCCCTTGTTTTTCGAAATGACAAGCGATTTTAATGAAACTTCATACGCATATGTCGGATATAAAGTCTAAAAACTTAGATAAGAACATTTTTGAAAATATATCTGTTTTTAAATAAGACATTTCGATTTTTTTATTATAAGTTTGTTTTCAGACATTTTATGTGTTACTTGATACTTTGTGTGTTTTCATTTGGTCGGAGCGCATTTCATACTGTCTCATGGCAACCTGGTAATTTTTTTTTATTTTTATCTTTTTATATTTTTACGGAGATTTTTAATGTCACCAATAACTCACACAACCAAAATAACGTTTCTAACGTTTTATTTCTTACGACACCGATGATGAGTCCGACCATTACTAAAAACGATGAATTTTATTTTAATAAACAATTTTCAAACGTTTGCCAGTTTCCTTTTACACAATTTATTTTAAAAAAACCTTTTCATTTCAAGTCGATGGTTTTGGGTAAGAACACCGCAATACGATTTGGATTTTTGGATTCAGAATAACTAAATCTATCGATTGTATATGATTTTGTTCGTAAAACGATAAGGCAAACATTTTGGTCATAGGCTCTCGTACCAGTGTATAGGGTGACCATAAATAATTCAAACTATAATCATAAATATTATTTGCTTATAAATCATTCTACGAGTACGAGGATCTACGTGTTACTTAATTGTGGGTTTAGATTATTATAAGATAATTATGTAATGTCTACAACAAAAATTAATTTAACAAATTAAATGAAAAATCAGTAACCGGATGATGTACAAGTTATTTTATGATTCTTAATTCATTACTGTTTTGCTGTTATTTTTCACAACAGTATTGCTATAGTAAGGTAAAGAATGTAATAGACAAATATTAGAAGAGAAAAAAAATTGGTTGATTACTTTCCGAGAAACATCCCGGTGAAATGTATGGAATCATATGAAAAATTTAAACATTGTAGCTATCTCAAATTCAGCCGTACAAAACCTTTTTTTTGTAAAATTGTTTCAAAAATATCCGTCAGCCTGTTTTCGAGATCTAAGGTAGTTCCTCAATTCAGACGTCTGAATTGAGGAGCCAACTTAAACGTCCTGTATTTTTTTAAGTTTTTTACTACAAATTCCAGGATCGGGCCTAAAAAACCGGCAAATTTACTACTAAATATTGGTAGTACCCGCGTTTAAATGAGACATGACTCCTCAATCCATACGGACACAGACGACACAACCGGTCTTAGATCGGGGTTTTTATTTGTTCAATAATCTTGTATTAAAATAAATAAAAATTGTTAGGTATACTGTACGTAAGAGAAATACTCACATAAGGCTGATTCTGTTCCCTCCAAAAATACTAAAGTTGTTATTAATGTGACCAAGCTGATCCACATGCTTCAATTTTCTGATCTAATCAACGCATAATGAAAATTAGCAACTGTAAGTACCCATTCGGACACGCTCGGTAATTTTCCCCTCTTAAATCAACTATAAAAAGCAAATAGATTGATAAATTAATAGCTAATTAACGGAAGCAATGACTTGTATTTTTTATTGGTCGTTCAAGAGATTATACAAGCTATGATCATACAAGCTATGATTATATACCTATGATTATGAAAGGTCAAATTAAATTATCTAGGTAAACTTCAATTAGAAAACATTCTAAGGCCCTTTGCCCACTGGTCGGTAAGTGTCGATATCGTTTCGGTACTGCGTGACGTCATGCATTTTACTGCATCGGTACTGGAAGCTTACCGCGCAGTGTTTCCACTTTTAGGGATTTCTCCCTGTTTTAGGGAAAAAATACCAATATTAAGTTTGGTTTAGGGATATTTTATTTTGACAGGGATTTGGGGAATTTTGGGGTTAATATGAATTTAAGTTGGTAACCTTATTGTTTATAGTAGGCAGCACCCAATATATTACTTGACTCTATGGCACCACCGATTTATTAAAGGATTCGATTTATTCCACCACCGATTTATTCCCTCAACTCAAACTCATACTGAATGCAATTCATCAAATTTTAATTTACCATGTTAATTGTGCCATTACCTTATTATTTATAATCATGCTCCCTAAACCAAGGAAATTTGAAGATTTTTTAGGGAAATTTAGGGATAATTCATTCAGAAACTGGGAAAAAACCAAAAACAAGTGAATTATATAGTACGAGAGCCCATGACCAAAACCATGTCACATCGTTTTACGGGAATAATTGTAAAAAAATCTTTACGTTTTGATGATTCTGAACCCGACTCGGTGGGCAGTACAGTACCGGTCAGAAACTTACAGTTTTATGGGAGCCTATTAATGCTATATCAAAAAAAATTGGCAGACGAATTTTTATTATCAGACATCACAATATGTCTGATAATAAAAATATACAAAGATTTCGTAATTTTATTACTAAAAAGTTTGTTTTCAGATATTTCATTTGCGTCACTTTGCGTGTTAATGTGGCCTGAACACATTTCCAAAAATGACGTATTCGAATCAACTGACCAATGTTCACCAGAAAACAAGATTTTCAGATGGATTGCTATGGGTTTTATTGTTTGCCTCATATTTAATTTTCTCAAATGGTCTCTTGGATACGTACTCGAAGCTACTGGTTTCTGAAAATTGTGTTTTCGGTATATAAAATTTATCATTTTTAAACATGATAAAAAAGAATTATCGACATATTTAAAAATGCGGTCAGGTCAGAAGATGTAACGCGGAAAATTTCTGAAAATAGGATTTTTGAATTTAAGAATAACCAAATCTATCGTTTTTATACGATTTTGTTCATAAAACGATAAGGCAAAAATGTTGGTCATGCGCTCTCGTACTAATTGAATTAATTTGAATTTGGAATTCTAGATGAACGCAGTGCAGTACACAGATATAGATTATAATAATACCTAGATAAGGCAAGTATCACGATCTGTATGAAAACCATGCGTGGCATTTTTGAAAAATTATCAAAGCGCCACCATGAAACTGAAGCGAAATACGATAGTATCACTTGTTTCGATAGTCATAACCTGTTAACACTCAACGTCACATCAACCGTTCCTAGTAAAAAGCTGTAAAGTATTACAAAAGGCATTTTCTATTTTATATTATTTTTTAGTTTTTATTTAGTTATTATTATTAGTCGGACAACTAGCGCGGCGGCGGTCAGGCGCAGACCATAGACTATATTATATAAAATGAGACACACTGAGCCACGTTCGGGCACGCGAAGTAGATGCTCTTGCGCTATCTAGGTATATCTATATCTGTGTGCAGTACCAATTCGGTACAGAGTGCTTACCGACCAGTGAGGAAACATAAGCAGTACCGCGCAGTACTGTACAGTACTGCGCGGTAAAATACCGACCAATGGGCAAACGGCCTAATGTTTAGTAAAATATCTGACGTGGGTATTGTGAAAATAAGCGTACAATACAACCATATATTTTGTGATTTTGTATGGTTGTATTGCTCTCATGCAATATGAGGAAATCTATTATTTATTATTTTATTGTATAATCAAATCTATTTGGTAAATTTTATGTATTCAATTTTATAAATATTGTAATGATTTAAACTTTAATTTTTAATAACAATGTTGTGCAAATGTGCATGCCTGTAAGTGATATAATACAGTATTGAAGATTTTGTGATAACCTATTGATTATTCTTGTAAATATGTCGTTGGTGTGCCTTGCTCAATAAATAAATAAAAAGTAGGTTCTGTGTATTAGCAGGAGTGTAACACTAAAAACAGTTACAGAAATGGGGCAAAAAATTTTTTTCGATCGTAGAGCACACTCTAATGCTTCGCATTATGAGTCGTGCAATAAATATTTTACAGAAATGAAGATAATACATACATACATAAGATACGCGCTTTCTTCCCATAGGGGTAGGAAGAAATTGTACCTACAGAACGCCACCTGCTACGATCCTTACATACTCCGTTTGCTTCGTTTAGGTACATTCATACATCTGTACCCTAATTACATGATACCCCATCAATCAGAATTTGGATCGTTTTGAAACAGATTGCTAATCGAAAATGTTCGAAAAAAAATATGCTGAACAACGAAAATAACGCAATGAATATTATTGAACTGTCAAAATGAAACAGATTAGTCGGAATCGTTTACGAAAATGTGTTGCGTAATTAGATAGCTGGTCATACACGCACGCCAGTTGCGAGTACTACCTACATACCTGGCCTTTCTGAAGAACATTACCAATAAGGTCACTATAAAATGTCCTTCCGGCGTTCAATCACATATGCCTTGTAGCTTTTGTTAGTCGCCTTTCATTCATACTCTCAACATGATCAAATCATCTGAGCGTACTCAATTTTTGTGCTTACGTTATGAAGATAATTCTCAAAAAGTACAAAAAAAAAAATACATGTACATACCTATAATTCTAATTTCTCAACCTCAAATTCCGATAACAGTGAAATTGCTTTCAAATAAAATGAAAAACGAATGCCAAAGTGTAGTTAGGTTAGGTATAAAAAATATATACAGCATATAAAACCAACTATAAAGCAATTCGTTCAAGGAAAAGGCTCCGCAGCAGTAAAGCGGCGGTCTCACGAGGCCATTTTTTTATGAGAAATATCTGCTCGTCCGGACCCAGGTTGGCCGAAGCAAGGACAATCTGTTCAGGTGGAGATTCATAGACGACTCCGCATTGGAGTGTAAATGTGGTGCTGTTCCACAAACGATGGGACACTTAATTTCATGTCCTGCGTGTCCTGTCAGCTGCACGTTACAGGAACTGATGAACGCTAGTGATGGCGCCAAACACGTAGCCGAATTCTGGGCCGAGTCCATTTAGATTGCCATCGACACGCTAAGAAGAAGAATCTGCTCGTCAAACACATTTTGCGCATATAATGTTGCACAGTTTTTTAAATAATTGAGCCCCTTTATAACTTTCCTGTCTTTTCCTAAAGTTGGTCACAGTAACGTAGCTAGGGGTACCCCGACCAAATGGGTTAGATTACGTTGGAACTATGACCAACTACGCGCGAGCCGAATTGGTCGCAGTAATCGAGCTACGGCACCTCGACCAAATGGGATAGGTCAGGTTTGAGCTATGACCAAACGCGCGCATGCCGAGCAAGTGAAACAGCACGGCTGCCTGCCGCGGCAGCGGTGCCGCGGCAGAGGCCGGTGAGCGCTAGTTTGTTTGTCAAAGTTACTTGGCTATTTAGTATTTATAGGTTTACTAGCTTCCGCCAGCGGCTTCGCCCGCGTGATAAGTTTATAAATTATAGCTAACTATATTATGCATGTATTATACATAATATAAACCTTACTCATGAAGTCATGAATCACTCTATTAAAAAAAAAACCGCATTAAAATCCGTTGCGTAGTTTTAAAGATCTAAGCATACATAGGGACAGACAGCGGGAAGCGACTTTGTTTAGTGATTAGTGATTTGAGGTTCTCAAAAAGAGACGCAATCATTATTATTAGTGTGTCCAATGATAAGTTTAGGATCGCAAAATGGGTATTATTAGAAGTTCGATTCGATACATATCTTTTTCGATACATCAACATGAATAGATTTACCATTGATGATGACGATTATGACGATCGTATCACGAGATTAAAAAAAACGTTAATTAACTTTCAGTGCCCTCCTGGAGGGTTCACTTAATGGCATATGGTTGCCGGGAGCCCTCGCGGATGGCTCTTTTTAAATGTGAAAATAAAACGTGACGTATATTTTAACAAGATTTATTAGTAGCTACTTTTAAGCGTTAGTTTTAAAATCTAAGCATTTTTATTTCTTACATTTGCAGTTGGCGAATTGACCGTGACATAATATGACTCCGTATCAAAGTTGCGACAAACAAAGGCGCGACAAATGCTAGGGCGACAGTACGAAAGGTCGACCATCAGCGGTGCGACAGAACATCAGGTCGACGAACGTTAGCGCGACAGATTGTTTTCGCGACAAACGATGGCACGACGAAACTTTTGATCGACGAACGTTATTGCGACTGATTGTTTTCACGACCATCGATGGGACGACGAAACTTTTGATCGACGAACGATAGCGCGACACAATTTTCGCTCGGCAAACCAAAGCACGACAAACATTTCTATAATATTTTGTTGCTAATAGCAGATAACAAAAAAATGTGAAATACTAAGTACTTTCGTTTTTAATGTTTTTATTGGCAATATTCTTTATCGATGGGTGAACATTTTTTCAGCCACAATGTTTATTCAGTTTTTGGGATAAATTCATCCCAACTGCGGAACCCTTCACTGTGCAGTCACGCACTTGGCCGCTTTTACAAAAATATGAAGCAAAAGATTAGCATTTTTTTTTTCCTTTAAAATCGTGTGATACGCAATTGGGGTGCTGAAGTAAAATACAATAGACGGCGTATATTAGTAACATATTCCGCTTAACTGTTTTAACGAGTCATAAAGAACCACCTCTCAACGAAGCATCCTCTGGATGACGATTGACTTGTTGCGATCCCGGACACGACATGTTGCCATGTCAAGAGTGACAAACTATGACACGAGAACTTTATACAGGGTGGCAGGGACATCGACGCGAAGCCGGTTACCATGGATTCAGTACATGATTCTGAACCCCCCTGCGTTGAAATTTTTCGTCGGTTATTTAAAAAAAAAAACAGCTGTTTCATAGAAAAGTGCAATACCTACGCGGTCAAAATGTATGGAGCAGCTGATTTTTTTTTAATAACCGACGAAAAATTTCAACGCAGGGGGGTTCAGAATCATGTACTGAATCCATGGTAACCGGCTTCGCGTCGATGTCCCGGACACCCCGTATAGGGTGACTGGTAATTAGTGACCGATATTAAACACGTGACTTTACACATAATTATGAACTACTTTTACTATGGTACCAAACCCGAAATCCCGAGAAAAAAATCAGCTGTTCCATACATTTTGTTTTGCGAACATAAATGTAGGGAACAGCTGATTTTTTTCTACGTGTTTAAGTATCGGTCACTAATTACCCGTCACCCAATATATTAGAAGAAGATAGAATAAGAAGAGATAGAAAGAAGATTTCAATTATTAAACTATACGGGGTGTCCGGGACATCGACGCGAAGCCGGTTACCATGGATTCAGTACATGATTCTGAACCCCCTGCGTTGAAATTTTTCGTCGGTTATTAAAAAAAAAATCAGCTGCTCCATACATTTTGACCGCGTAGGTATTGCACTTTTCTATGAAACAGCTGTTTTTTTTTTTAATAACCGACGAAAAATTTTAACGCAGGGGGGTTCAGAATCATGTACTGAATCCATGGTAACCGGCTTCGCGTCGATGTCCCTGCCACCCTGTATAATTATCTAAAACTCATTCGAAAGAGCAGTCCATCGATTAATAAATATTCGATGAAACGTTCAGTCGAAGTAACGTTTGGCGATAAAAGGTTGTTTCGCAATAAATTCCATTCGAACAAACGTTCAGTCGACTTTGCGTTAATCGAACATATGACTCTCGAAGTAAAGTTATGGACCCCGCCGTATGTCCCATATTATATAACGTCATCCGAATGCTTCCTTCAATTTTCGGATGCCTACACTATTTTAGGAAATGCGGCGCGTACGGTGCGGGTGAAATGTGCGACGTTTCACATGATTTCATACAACGAATTTTAAAATGCGTTGCGTACGGCGTGTGCGGCGTGTACGTTGCTGACAAATGTGCGACCACTTTAATTCGCGGCGAATTCACTCGCAGCGAGTATTCGCTGCGTGTGACGTTGATGAGCAGACGAATTTTTTCAAACCCATGGTACAATAAAATACAATAGACGATGTATATCTAGTAACTTAATCCGCTTAACCGTTCTTAAAGAGTTAGAGAACCCTGTAAGAAATCGACACGTGTTTCGCCTCTCAACGAGGCATCCTCAGGACGACGATTGACCTGTTGCGAACTCGGACACGAAGTGTTATCAACGCGACTTTGCGTTCGGCTCGCGTTGATAACACTTCGTGTCCGAGTTACTAGATATACATCGTCTATTGTATTTTATGATGGATTTCCGCAAGGTCACGCCTGAGTCAATTAACTATCCATGGTACAATGGTATAGGAATATCCTTCAAAAGTCTGGTGCTAAAGCCGGGTGAAGGTAAGTACTTGACAAAACAAAAGAATACCTACTCGTTTCTGAATTGATAGTCTGTGTGTGTGGTACTCATAATAGGAATAAACTCACCTTTTAAAGCCGTAGGTAGACGTTAAATCACGTAGGTACTGTCAAATTTCATTGCGTTAATGTTATCAACTACAAGATTTAATTAACTTGACATGACTCGGGTTTAATCGAGTTAATCATTTGGCTTACTATAGAAAAAAAATTGCGGCTAAGTGTGAGTAGGACTCACACAACAAGGGTTCCGTATCAAAATGCAAGGTCCCATTAAAATAGATGGACTAATTTTAACATAGCGTTCAGCGCGTCAGTAGTGTATGTAACCAAAGATATTATTATTAAAGACACGGATAAAAGTCATTTTATTTTGACCTAAAATAATAAAATAGCTTTGGTTATCCAAAAATTTTTGAGTCTTTTCGTTACCTGATTTTTTTCTTGAAGTATCTAAGGCGTTTTTCTTATTATTATTTTTACCACTACACTTTCTGGCTCCTGAAATACAGGTACTTAACCTAGCTCTCGAGCCAGGGTCTCAAACTTTTCTGTAACCTGTTTATAAAGAAAGAATAAAGAATTTATTTATTATTCTATACCATTGTCGTTATTTTGGTGGTCTTAATGATTATTAAAATCCATCTATTATTATAATGGGACCTTATATAAAACGATGAACCACAAAATAAAACGATTTTTATTGCGAATCCCCTTTCATGTTTAAACTATATTTAATTTTTATTATTTGTTGTTATAGCGGCCATAATAGTATGTACACACTTTTTCAAGTGTTTAATTATTACGGTTCAAAAGATACAACCCTTTGACAGCTAGAGGGACGGATGGACAGCGGAGACTACCTAATATTATAGGGTTGCGTTGGCACCCTTTGGTTACGGAACCCTAAAACCGAATACATTCGTTTGCGATATTGGAACGACACTGTCGAGGTCAGTCGAGGTGCGAAGCTGATTCGAAGTAAAGCTACTAACAGGGCCACCTATCTGCAGATTAACCGTAGCTAGCATGCTCTGCATAATATTTCACAACGTTGGAATGCAGGTATTTCCACCACATAATCCTATTTCTACCATATGATACTGTTTGTTTTTTGCAAGGCGAAAGTAGGTAATGATACAAATAAAAAAATACCCCGCGATTAAATCTGAATATCTCTAGAAAAATCGGCTGTTTCGGCCAAATTTTAATGTAGGCTGTATCTGTATTTTTTTTCTCTTCTATATTTAAATATAGAGATATTTATCCATAAAATGTACGGGCGAGAGCTCAATTGGGCATCAAAAAATTCGTCCGCATGGCTGTCAGTGGGTGCCCAAAAGGCTGAGCGTTGCCACGTTGGATGGCAATGCTGATTCTTTGAACTAAAAAAAAAATAGTCCAGTCCTCTGGTCTATGCTATATCTTATGTATGAAACAGATGCGAATTTTTCACTATTTCAAAGTTGGTGCAAGGTAAAAGTTGTTCATAAACCTACTTGGTAACAAAATAACCTAAGAAAAATTGCCAATACATACAAAATCATCTTGTAGGATTAGCAAAAACGTGGCAAAATGATAACACCCGCAGGGGTCGTTCGAGGTTAAGCAACGCTTTCTGCGGTCGGTCCTTGGATGGGTGACCATCCATTACATTGCAATTATGACAAAACTCCTCCGTGCCTCTTGGTCCCGGCTGTCATTCGTATTCGTAAATCTTTGACAGTCGTTACGATTAGTCAGAAGTCCAAAAGTCTGACAACCAGTCTTACCAAGGGGTATCGTGTTCCCCGTAGGTGAGTGGGTGTGTGTGTGGGTTGTGGAGGTCAGATAGGCAGTCGCTCCATGTAAAACACTGGTATTCAGTTGCATCCGGTTAGACTGGAAGCCGACCCATCATAGTTGGGAAAAGACTAGGCAGATTGATTGATCCTGTATGATTAGAAAACTTGAGAAAAGAACTAAAATAAAACACAAAATAAAATTAACTCGTTTATTCGTTTCGTGATTATCTTTAACTCAAAATTACTTAAGTTTTAATTACGTATCGTCTAATACATGATGGTACGTACTTTCTTAGTTAAGCCACGTATTAATTCACTAACTACTAAACATTCGAGCGAAACTATTCGTCGCCGAGCGAATAGCCAGGGATGGGCAAAAAAATCGACTAAAATAATAAAAAGATGTGTGTGTTTATGACCACATTAGAGAAGTGAAAACTTACGACTGGAACCGAGTTTACCCGATTCAGCGTCACCGATCCGAGCGTGACGGTTCAGTTTCGTTCACTGTTCAGAAAGAGCGCAAAGTGCACCTAATTTTTCACTTCAAAAAAGGTGTGACAAAATGATTGCTTTATATTTATGCTCAGTTTTTCAACTAAGTTATTAAACGTCATAAATTAACAAAAATAAGTAAATAAGGAAACGAGACTAATTAAGTAAATGCCATAGTAATATTATAAACAGAAAGGTTTAAATTTGAGTTCTAATAGAACAGCCGAAAGTCGTGATATCTACAAAAAATACAAGAGAAAAAGAATAAAGGATCTGGCTACAGGCTCGGCCCGCACAACATACACCTGAAGGAATGAAAAATGACATGAAAAATAAAGCACTTACACACGAAAATCGCATGTTAGCCAACTAAGTTGAAAATGACGATGAATAACACACACACATCAAAATGAAAATAGGCTCTTCATACAAACTACTAATAGAATAAGTTAGTTCACAAACACGTAAACTAAATAATAATATAATGTAACGGAAACTATTAATTGTATTATATTTATACTTTCAGTATTTAACTAAACTTAGATTTCATCGACTGTTCAATTTTAGTCGATTTTCAAAAAGTTTTATCATGAATTAAGTGACGTCACATTTTAATCGAGTCGACTATTAACATAGGCACATTTTTTTTTTTTTACTTTACCAAGTGAATTAGTCGATAAATCTCCAACATATTAGTTTTAATACTTACTAACGTTTTCTTCAAGCATTCTACAATAAAAATGAAATAGTAACTACTCGTTCATTCGTATTACATACTAAGTAAAATTAGTCACAAAATACTTAAAAAAAACACAAAACATTGAAATGATACTAATGCACACGATTATTCGATCGACAAATCGACTAAAAAAGACAATTTGATCGACTGCACAGCTGCTTTTATAAGGAACAAAACTTATCTTGAAATGACACGAGACGAAGAGAGGGAGAGAAGAAATGGAGTCCCATGGAGTAATATGGGTTTTGCATTTATGCGATTAATCTGCGCTTTTTGTCCTTTCTAATACTTTGAGCGCACACACTAACAAAAACAAAGCTTTTATTCTTTTTATACACTGTCATGATATTTATTGACTACTTCTATTTTAGCTACCTTCTATTTTTGCATTTGAAATACGGATCTATTTCAAATGTAAAAATATAACGACAATTTCTTAGAACGTACACGAATGCGTTCATTCTCTCAAAGTTAAAAGAGACATTAATATTTTTGATTGAAAAATACAATGAAAACAATAATGGTTTGGCAATTTCACACTGGGTTTGATTAAGATAAATGCAGATTATGGTTACTAATATTCTAGGTACCTAATTAAATTGTTTTATCGTCATTTGGTGTTTTTCAGTTTCTCCTGTTAACTTTATGATGCTCGGCGAGCAGATCATCCAGGATGACTAATAATGACAAACAGTTTCTGACAAAATAACTAAAAAAGAATCAACTAAAATGGCATAAGATTTCGTGTGCATGTCAAGATAAGTGAAGATGTGCGATTAAATGTCGGTTTTTAAATCTTGGTCGCACAAACGCAGTGTGCAGAAGACGCTCCTTCCATCTGCAGAGCAGGTGCAGTCGTTGCAGTCACGTCTAAACTGTTCGCCGGGGTTGCAGCGGAAGCCCTGATCCGATTCTGTACAAGAAAAGGATTATTATTAGATATTAATGAGGTATTGTGTGATATTGGAGCAGTGGTGGCCCAATGGTAACGGGCCCGACTTACGAGTTGTAGGTCGTGGATTCGAACCCAAGCAGGCGCTTTACTTTGTGTAAATAATTTCATCACCACTACTCTCAAAACGGTGAAGGAAAACATCATGAGGATACAGAAAAATTAGTCTTAGAACCAAAAAATTCGAAGACATGTGACATCTACCAACCCGCACTGGGCCCGCGTGGTAGATTACAGCCCACTCCCTCTCACTGAGAGGAGGCCTGTGTCCCAGCAGTGGGAACATTAATAGGTTGATGATGATGATGATGAAACATAACTGGCGAAATGTGGGTGTACTATAGGTATTCCTCTCTTCGGGGAATACAGGCGTGATGTTATGTATGTGTTTGAAGATGTCTTACAATTTGACTAAAAACTAAACTTTATAGGTACTAAGGGCCATAACAGTAAAGTAGCCATAGTAGTGGGCATAGAGTGAAGTACTATTATAGCTTAGCTTGTGCGTCATCCTCATGAAGCGAACTCAAATAATTTTGAATTTATATAGATAAATAATACGTTTACTAACATTAACAAGAAATTTACTAACACAGGATATTATGTTGTTCCGAAATAAAGAATTTACATATATATTTATAAATATAGCCGGCGCGATACTTTTAACATTAGCGACGACTCGAACAGCGATTTTCGGAAGTTCGACATAAAGCGATCGCAGCGAGTCGTATTACTCGATGCAGTCGCCAAATTTCTCATCGCCAAGGTTTAAAGTATCATCCTTGCTATGGCTCTGCCTTGCGATACAAGATTGAATTTTGCGAAGGTTAGAAACGCATTGTTTTTTAAATCTTTCAAGGCGTCTGGCTTTTTCTATAAAACTTCGAAGTCACAACTAATAAAGGTACCAAAAACTCTCTTTAGTGTATACTTAATGCTTTAAGAATTAAGTAGGAGCAAATGTGATGAACTGATGATACGAAACAATAATTCATTTGCCAATAATTAATCATCGTTCGCTCTATTCTGTTTTTAGGATACCACGTTAGTGTTCGCTTGAAGCGCCTGGATGAGTGGCACATGGCCGGAAAGTGTCGCAGAAGAACTGGTAGGCCTATACAAATTAGTAGGTTTCCTAGCTGAAATGATGATGATGATGATGATATTCAATGGCAACATCTCGCTAACGAATAATGAGATATTACAGACGCTCACGGACAAGACAAGGGGTATCGTGTTACCCAGTAACTGGGTTGAATAGTACAAATGAGCAATCACTCCAAGTAAAATACAGATATTCAGCTGCAGCCGACCCCAACTGATCATGACTTACGCTAAGGTAATCTATTGGTACTTCTAACAAGTCTTACCTACCAGGTGCTTTCTCGGTTTCAGTTTGAATATCCGTGCACCTTTTGATAGTACAGGTCGCAAACTGGCCACTTTCAGCGCACCGGCAGACATTGCAGTCGCGATCGAACACACTGCCAGGCACGCACTGCATTGATAGCTGCTCAGATGTATCTGAAAATGAAAATATAAAATAGCATATTATTTATTTGTAGCTGCAGAGTAACGAATAAAGTTGATCAAAATTAAAAACGTATCTCGACAACCTCTTGGATGTAGAATAATAAGAAAAATATATATTTTAGCATGGATAACCAGACTACCAAACTACGTACAAGAACTTATTCTAATGAATATAAGCAAAGATAGCAATATAAGAATAAGTATATCAAAATATTCATTAATAAAATAATAAAATTTCTGTAACAGCAATTGTTTTTTAAGTATAAAAAGTCGGTTAAAAACTTCCATTTGTTTTTCTTAATTTGACTGATTGCCAAAAAAACTGCTGGTAAATTACGTGGAGCAGAATATGGTTTGTTATTACAGAATTATTTTGGGTGAAGCATATTTTGTGATCTGTCGAAGGCAATCGACTGTGTAGAGCAGGAACCTTTCAGGTAAACCTAAGATGCTTTATACAAATATTAGACTTTTTATATTTTTAAGCAAGTTTTGTGATTTTGTAGGCAAAACTAAGACAATTTCGTATAGGGAATAATTCTGTGCTTGTCCAAAAAATAGGCGTTCACCAAGGTTTTATATGAGATCCAATGTTTTATTTAGTAGCGATTACTTTAACGTTAAAATGTAAAATATTCCAACATTAAGGTCACGTGCTAACCGTATGCGACTGTCGCGCTTGTTTATATGAATACTAGCTTTTGCCCGCGGCTTCGCCCGCGTGGATGTCGGTAAATATCCCACAGGATCGTGCTACCGGAATTCAGAGGATATGGGTATGACCTATGTATGTATTGGATATATCCTAACCCAAGTCATGGCTTATCCGTACCCCTTTCATCTAAATTCGTTCAGCCGTTGCGGCATAAAAAAGGTTACAGGCAGATAAATATGTTTTAGGGTTCCGTACCTACCTCAAAATGAAAAATTTAAACCCTAAAGGATGACTTCGTTGTCTGTAAAGATCCTTTTTCTCAGGAACGTGTGGAATCATCAAGTTGAAATTAATATCAAAAACTTAGAACTTGGGTCTCTTGGAGTTGTAACGAAAATCAAACCTGTCACTCTTATTTACATTGTAGGTAGTGGTATTCGAAATTATATGGGGTAGCTGTACCAAATTAAAAAGTGAAAAATAAAAACATTTTGAAAAAAAAACAACCAATTTCCAAAAAAATATGAAAAATAACTTTAATTTCGGAAATCGGTGGCAATAAACAAAAATTCTAAACGAAAGACGGTGACTGCCAAAATTAAAGTTATTTTTCACTTTGTAGTCTTTTTTTTGGAAGTCGGTTGTTTTTTTTTTGTAATTATTACTCTATTAAAAGTTCTTTTTCAATTGAAAAGTTAAGTTCATTCTTCAATCCAGATTGGGAAATTCGGGCAGCCAAGCAAGCACAGCTTTGAGACGAAACCCTCAGGGCGCAAATCCTACTCACACTTATCTGGTATAAAAAAACAGTTTATATGATTCTAAATGCCTTATTTAATAATAATACTTTAAGTATTTTACTATTATCATCCCCATTAATTTGTAATAGGACACTGCTCTAGTGCCGCCATTGAACACATTATACCTAAATGTTTGAAAGGTCAGTTTATGACTTTAAATTGTAATAACTTTTGACAGAGTGGGCCGATTTTAATGAAATAAATACTACCTATATCATAGTTTAAAATTCGGACTACCATTATATTTCCAATCCCTTAAATCTCTTGAAAAGAAGTCACAAAAAAAACAATATTACATGTGAATTTTAAAATCATCCCCTGTTTTACCCCTTTAGGGGATGATTTTACAAAAACGCTGAATAGAATAATTCTTTATTTCTAAACCAAAAGCATAAATTTGAATTTTTATATATCTAACTTAAGAAATATTGGATTTCCCATACAAACTTTCATCCCTTATATCACCCCCTTAAGGGTTATTTTTGAGGCAAAAAGTACCCTATGTCCGTCTCCAGGATGCCATCTATCTCCTTGCCAAATTTTATCGAAATCCGTTCAGTAGTTTAGCCGTGAAAAGGTAACATACAGACAGACAGACAGAGTTACTTTCGAATTTATAATATTAAGTATGGATGACATATTCGCGTGGTCAATTTAATCGTGTGTGTACATCATTATTCAGGAATCGTGTAATCGCGTATCCGTTCTACAGCTAGTCGCTTACTGTTGGGAGTTTGGGACGCCGGTTAGTTTGACGGAAGTAATAAACTTTACAATAACCCTCAGTTTCTGAAAAAATCTGTTCTTAATCTTCAAACAATCATATTAAGGGATTTGATATGTTCTGACTTTGGCCAGGCGTATGGTTATGCTAATAGAAAAACGCATAAGTACTCGTACCTCTTTTACTCCTTGCTCCAGTGAAAGCACTAGCATGATGGTTGTTATTCAAGGCGTTGCAGTCAATCCGCGTGCAGGAGAAGTCTTGGCCCTCATTGTCGCAGAGGCACTTGTTGCAGTCCATGCGGAACTCTTGTCCTGGCTGGCAGGCCTTCGGCGGCTCCTACTAGATACACGGTGCGTTGTTATTTGTTACTTGACATATGTGTACTGACTCCCTTATTAGTAAAGTTTTCAAGTTACAATCAGTCTAAGCATCAGATTTACCATAAATTTTTCAAGGAAGAAGTTTATCATGACTTAAATTTTAACCTGCTTTTATTAATAAGGGGTTAAGGCTGCCTGTCCACTGGAGCGGAGAGGAGAGGAGCGGAGATGTGTCAATATTAACCAATAGAATTGCACCTCTGGAGCGGAGTTTAGCTTCTATTGGTTAATATTGGCACATCTCCGGTCCTCTCCTCTCCTTTCCGCTTCAGTGGACAGGCAGCTTTAAGGTCTTGAACGAGTCTAAGCTTTACGGATAAATAGAATAGGACTTCGTAGATTTTAAACAAATTAATAATTATTATCTTTGCAGGTTTAAATTGCTATGGTATTCATCCATTTATTGAATCCATCCAGGATGGTAATCCATTTATTGAAACTAAATTAGATTTAAGTAAAGAAAAAAATATTACCGTAGTTACCGCCCGTACTTTTCTCGACAAGGTGACATTCTGAAAATTAAAAAACATACTTTAAATGCCGGCAATATTCAAAACAATACTACCTAATACTTAAGAAAATGTAAATATAAGCAGATAATGTCGAGATAGATCAAGTAAGAAGAAGATTAATAAAGGAAAAAAAGTTAGTCAATTGGGACAAAAGACAAAATCCACCAACCACCAGTTAGAAAAGAGTGCTATAATTAAATATAAAAGGAAATAAAACACATATTAGTCAGTACAGCCAGTCTTTATTAAAACATGCTTCATCAATTGAAAATTCTGTAAACTTCAAACATAAATAGGTATCAAACCACCACATTAGGAAAGAGCCATACATAGAATGACAAATTGGTATTTTAAAAACTATATATAGTAAATATTTTTTATTAAAAGTCCTTTGTCGATAATTTTAATCCCAAACGAAACACCGACCACCAGATTAGACTAAGACCTAGATAAATTACAAACTTAGCATAGCACGTGCTTTGACTGAGCATTATTACTTATCAAAGTGTATAGAGTGCCGCGAGTTTCTTGTGGCACTCTAGTGTCACTGCCTCGGTCCGGCTAGGGTGCCGTGAGCGTTGCATTGTCACTGTCACTTGTCATTTAGGTTAGGTTAGGTTAGAACTGTGACCACATAACGCACGAGCCGAGCGAGCGTAGCGAGCGGTGCCGCGGAAGCGGCCGGCGAAGTGCCAGGGTCCGTTTAAGCACAAGAGAATGTAATGTTTTGGGAATGTGGTGTTTTACAGCGATCTAACCTCGACAATCAAACAAAATACCAAGTGACGTGACTTAGTGACAGTGACAATGACAATCCAATGCTTGCGGCACTTGAGCCGGGCCGAGGCGGTGTTACTAGGGTGCCTGTAGTGGCACTTTATCCGATAGAGATAGAGTGCCAATGGTGGCACTCTATACACTGCTATTACTTATTACTGTCACTATCGCATAACTGTCAAACTAAGCCACTGTCACTGACTGTGTGTAGTCTGTCACGGTCGGACATCTGTGAAACTACATATGCCAGATAGAGACGAGAATATTTTTATGCCAAAGTACGTGCTAAGTAACGATTTACCTTGGTCTTATATAGATTAAAATAGGAATAGAGAAACCTTTTTACTATCTTCAAGTTGTTCTTCACACGCTCTTCTAGTACAAGAGTAAGACTTCCCATCAGGATTGCACCGACACATATTGCAGTCCAGCTCAAAAACTTCGTTAGGACGACAATGTTTCCTTACTGTGCGAAGATTCTGCTTATAAGAAGGTTGTTTTAAGATTATTATAACTTTACAACTAATTAAACAAGGTAAAGTTGTGACCCACCACGTCTGGGAAGTATCAGTTAATTTTAAAATTCATTACCTTGTATCAGCAATTATATCGAAGCATTCGATTCAGGCAAAAATAAACATAGCAATAAAGTTCACAGCTCCGTCAAAATAGAAAATAATATCATCAACATAGATTCAGCCGCAAGCTTCTATCAGGTCTTACGTCAGCGGGGATCCCTCCGAAATCAGCTTGGTCTTCGGGCAGGAGGGGCACACAGACTCTCCTGGTGCAATAATAGCTGGTGCCATCTTCGTTGCACCAACAAGTGTTGCAGTCTTTGATAAACATGCGGTTCGCCGTGCAGACTTGAGATTTTGTTGTGTTTGTTGATGATATCGTAGTCTAGAAATGTTGGGATGAAATGAATGATAAGTTAAATATGGGTGTTAACTGCAATGGTGATTTGTGCGTAGTTAATTATGAAGTGACAGTAAAGGCAATAGTTCGTAATAATGGAAAATATTAATAACATTTATGTTGGAACTGATCTAGTTAAAATATCCGAATGTAATGAGTATCCTCTTATAATTTAAGATTCATAGTGTATTCCGGAATATTAGAAAGTGTCATCTATAAAACTAACATTCGATGCGAATAGAAAAGGACCTGTAAAAAATTTTAGGTAAATAAAATCCTCGAAATATCAACTTTGGCTTTAATAAAATAATGTAAAAAACAAGACACTCATTAATATAGCTTTAAAAAAAGCTTTCATCTTCTGTATCTTACAATCTGGAGGCTCTCAATTTGTGAACAGAATCTCCTGAGTAAGGTACTGCTGGTTTTATATCCTGAAATCATTAAAATATCTTTTATTTTATGTAATATGGGTTTTGCCTGATTAGAATAAAAATATCAATAATTTTAGCTCTCTAAAAAAAAAGGGATACAGCAGGGGCCTGTTTGACAAAATCCTGATTAGCATTATCTTTCGGATAAATTCGAAAAGAAACGGAATTCTATCAAATGGTCAGTGAGATAATTTAGCATAATTATTAGGCAGGTATATTAACTACTAACACTAGCTTTAAGGTATTACTAACATCATGGATCCTTGTTGTCCGAATAAATAAAAATAAAATAAACTAAAAATAAAATTTATAAACACGGTTACAATATGGCTTGATACCTTAAGTTCATGGAACAATTCAACGTCAGCGGGCAGAGGACATGGCTTGTTGGTACAAGTGTAGTCTGTACCAACTGCGTTACAGCGACAGGTATTGCAACCGATGTAGAACGTGTTGCTAGCGCGACAGACGGAAGTGCGCTCTATGTGATCTTGGCCCTATAGAAATTGAGAAAACGGAAGTCAAAGAAATATAATATAAAATTACCAGACTTAGTGATGACTGCAGTAGTATTTTGGACATAAACAATAGCTTCAAAATAATTATGGAACTATGCATGTTCAAGTAATTCTGGTGTGAATTGCGTTTTGGCAACTAAGCGTTGTGGGGCAGCAAAACATTTTTTTTTTCGTTCGTTCGTGCTAGACTCACTGATCGCCAATGAGTATCATGGCTGCTTTAGCCCTTAACCGAACTAATTTATACATACATGATACAATATTCCTGTTCCAATTGAGCCACAAAAGAAGTAAATGATTTACGCTACTTTCTTAAACTATAACATCACAGCATACGTTACCTTTATACCAGTAACTGTACCAACCTCGCTTTGCATGAAGACCTCAACTTCTTTATCTTTATCCATTTCCGTCTCCAAGCATTCATTGTGGGTGCAGGAGTAGCTCAGACCATCACTCGCACATTTACAAGGATTGCAGTCCCTCATAAACTCATGGAGAGGCTTGCATATGGTGGACCTCTTCAGGATTATCACGTCGTGGCCCCAATTCAGAAGGTCTTCCACGTCGTTTTGGTTCTGAAGTTTGAAACGACATAATAATAACTGTTAAAGTTATTCTGTTTTACCACCACTTCTTGTTTAGGAAATAATAAGTCACAACTTATTAGTAATTCCAAATGTACTTACCTCAATAAAAATGAATTGTGCTTCCCGTTCACCATAATGTGCTTTTATTTATTAATAGTAAAACTATGTTCTCGTGTCAATGTCAGTATCGAACATCGATTTGTGAAAATGTTTTTAGTTAATCATCTTTCAGTTAGATTGAATAGTAAGTATATTATTATCATATTTTGAAGTATCAACGAAAGTATGATATGTGATTAAGACAATTTTTATTTGACGGTTCTTGTTAAATTCCACCGTTTATTTCTCAGAAACAGTTAACTTACTTATTACTGTTTCACTGGTATGCCACGACGGCGACGGTACAAGACTGTGGTTAAAAGAACACCCTGTACCGAAAACCTGTGCGTTGTGTAAACGTAATGCTATATGTGCAGATTTTAAATCTAATGAACACAATCATGATTTCTACTTCTATATTATTTACGAGTTCGCCTTTCTTAAATTCAACAAGTAAAATATTAAATGAATAAATAAAAAGACTTACCGATGCTACAGTAGCAGTTTTGGTCGATTTTTGAGCATCATTACTGTCTTCACTATTGGCACTGGCTTGCAGAATTTCTGGAGATCTAACAGAGATATCTGGAAAAAATATACAAATGGTTAAAGTCATCGGTATTGAAGTCGATATGTAGTTTAAGTTAGATAACAATTCCAATCTGCCTAGTCTTTTCCCAACTATGTTGGGGTCGGCTTCCAGTCATGTTAATTAGATAACAATCTTTGTAAAAGCTCGTCTTCCTTTATAAATCACGGATACGTGAAAACCAGTTGTATCAATCTATATTAAAATCACGACTCAACATGTTGGTATGTTCACACGTGTGCAGTGCATAATCTCTGAAGAACGAATTATAATTGGTAAGTCACCTCTTCTGAATAAAGATACTTATAAGTTGCATACCTTCTTTTTTTTTTGTTTTCGTTTGGAAACCTTCAAAAGGCGCCCGGTCTTTGGGGATAAGACCAGAGAGTGTGGGATTCCTACCTCACTAAAACCACCCCGGTGGTCACCATCTACACATGGAACACCGTTTTCTCTCAAAAGACCAATCCGGAACCCCCTCTGTGCAGCGCCTGTTAGGGCACATCTCTGGGGAGACTGTAAAGGGGTCTCCCCTAAAACCTAAGGCAGCACATGACCACTGTGCGCCGTCTGCCCTGAGGTCACTCAGTGGGTGGACAGAGTCCCCACTCTGAGCGCCCGTGATCCCTAATTCCCGCCTGCCTTCGTAAGTTGCATACCTGATCTCCTACAAAACTCCAAGGTGCAGAGTCCAAGTCCGTTCTCGAGGCAGATGCAAGTGTTGCAATCCCTCTGGAAGGTCGTGTTAGTCTTGCATAGGGCTGGCTTCGCTGAAATGAGGGGAAAGGTGAATGTTAGTAACGCTCTTTGTAAAAGTATAAAATATATATCCTATTTCTTCATAAATATCCATGAAAAATGTTACAGCCAGCCTGAAAGGCTATATAGGTGTTCTATAATTGTTTTAAGCCCAGTTAGACAGTTGCTTCATGTGAAGTACTAATTGGATCCTGACATGTCTCAAGTGTGAGGTCAGTACTTACAACGACATTGTACGGAAAGTCTATACAATATTGTATGAGACTCAGCATAGTCCAGTATAAGCTTAGCTCAGGCGACTGCAGCGTATAATGTTCCTATAGCTTGATGTGTTGTCGTATGAGTACTACCTATAGTTTCTATAGCTTTGGATCAGTTAAGTTTTTGGTAGAATTTTTACTAAAGTTTACGAAACTACCACGTGCAATGTCCGATCTTCGTGTAAGGAAACATAAAGGTTAGACCATTCCACCCTTTTACTCTTCGAAAAAGATTCACCATTGTCATAGGTACAAAGGCTACATATCACCACTACATCAGCACACGTACAGTATACGCTATACGCACGCAAAGGTCTTACAACGCCGTGCGTGTTCGGTATAGCAACGTGTTCAGGATGCTGGCGAGCCTGCCGCGTTTTTGTAGCGCTTCTGGGATGTTAGCTGAGGCGAGGATTGATGGCTTTCATGCCATCATTTGAAAGCAGTGTGCCTCGATCCTCCGCAGTATGTGTGCCAGTTCCCACGGCATCCTGAGGACGCTGTGCGACAGTTGGTTTGTCCAATGTCACATCACTGGGTTGGACGTCTACGAGTGCTATATGGATAGAATGAATTTCGGTTCCAAAAACTAACATTAGTTTCCTACTGTATATTTTGGTGATTAGTGGCACATGCCTATTAATTCTACCAGAAAAGAGGAATTTTTGAGAAGGTGCTTCAAGTTTGAGTGAAAATGTATTTTCCAAGAGAAGAGTGCAAATATTTGCCAAAGCATTAAACTGGGAAAACCACTAATTTTGATTGCAACAAGCGTAGTTAAACTATGTTTTTAAAACTAATTTCATGGCAAGTATGGCCGCTCTGCCGATTTAACCCGCTACTATTTACAATGTTTTTCGTCGGTCGTATTTTTTGGCTTGTTTTACGGTCGGCGATTCATATGAAATGTTTTCAGTGTGGCTACCATGAGTTTCATTTTACCATCTCGATCAAACGCATCGACCGCGTTTGGCACTCCGATTGGCAGCCGGCCAGCCTTCACCGGTGAAGGGCCAATCGGAACGCCGAACGCGCTCGATGCGTTTGATCGAGAAGGTTAAATTAAACTCATGGTAGCCACACAGAAGCTCTTGCCGAGAGGCGTAAAGGCGGTTTACGACGCGTCTTCGAGTTGTATGCGCCAAATGTTAGCGTGTTCCGCTGAATTTCCTCGCGGTATAACCGCATTACACATGCTCCACGACCCTGACCATGAAAATTTTAAACGTCCCGCTTCAATCTAAAAGGCTCGTTGTCGCCTCCGTAAGTTGGTGAACGGGCGCATAATTTACAACCCCCATTTGTTGTGGCAAATACTTAGGGGTTAAGTTAAAACCGACGTCTTTTTAAACATTACACAATGCAATCCCGACTGGGCCAGCTGCAAAAGCTGGATTCTCTGTAGTCTGAAAATAAAATCGCTTACCAAGGACTCCTTTATCGCAGTCGGTGGACTGTTTCAAGCATTCGGCGCGGCCCTGGTAGGAGCAGCGACAGTAATGGCAGTTGCTCTCCCATTCACTTCCCGCCAAGCACTGCACCTCTGTCGCCTCACTCAGTGACTGGTTGGGTTCTGAAATTTTCAGCAGCCATATTTATTTATTTATTTTAGGACTGGGGAAGGTTTTTTAATGTTAGAAAATGGTACTGGTTTCATCATCATGTCTACAAACAAATGAATGGTCAGGTCAGCCCGTTTTTATGATTCACTTCTTGTCGTGTATACAGACGTATTTTATTTATATTTTCATATATTACAAATCCTGCATCTATCTCTATCGACTATCCGACATCAACTTTCGGGCAGTTGCCCGCCAGACACAACACCTGTCTGGTCGGAGGATGCTCCTTTTTCTATAGAGGATGAGTGAACTTTACACCCTGTTCCTCATACTTCTTAAAAACAATAAATCTCAGCTTATTTAAAAGAATATATAATATCAGAACGTTTTATTTAAACACTAGGTCTGAATTCGGATCATGATATTGTTCTAGCCCTGATTTTAATTTTGATGTTTGACTTTGAAGCACGGAGAAATGAAATCTTCTTATTTAAAAAGAAGAAGAGAGTGACTCCGCAAAATTCTAATACGACGGCGCGCAAAAGAAAAAGAAACAAATAAATTAATAGAGGAAACTCACCAGGCACGTTAAATTCTTTTCTTTCTTGTGTGCATGAAGGGTCTGTCGCACCAGGCAGACATTTTATTGCTGAAATAGAAAAGAAGAATTATGAAATTACACGTTATTTTATTCAAAGTTGATTCTATAGGTCCTCTTTTCATTTTAATGATAGCTAATTAATGGATTTCCAAATGTGAACTCTGAGCCAATCCTTAATTTTCAAACACTTTTGCTCCTACCGTGATTCAAGAAAAGACGAACAATTTTAGCAATCATAATATGGGTAGGTACCTATAATACTAGCCTAATGGCACAGTCTTTCAAATACAGCCCAAGAAAAGTGTTTGATAAACTTAACAAAAAATTCGACCAATTTCGAAGCAGTTTGACCACCATGGACCGATAGAAAAAACTCCAACGTGAAATGTACAGCAATGGTGGCCCAGTGGTAAGGCCACCATTGCTGTACATTTCACGTTGGAGTTTTTTCTCACAACCGCGACTTACGAGTTGTAGGTCGTGGGTTAGATCCCAATAAATTTATTTTCATCACCACTGCTCTCAAAACGGTGAAGGAAAACATCGTGAGGAAACCGACATGTCCTAGAACCTAAACATTCAAAGACATGTGACATCCGCTAACCGCACTGGGCCCGCGTGGTGGATTATAGCCCAATCTCTCTCACAGAGAGAAGGCCTCAGTGGCGGATCCAGGGGGGGGGTCATGGGGGTCATGGGGGTCAGGGATATTTTTTCTAATCTCATTGATAAATTTTATCAAATAAATACTGTATGATGTTGCCGCCTATGATGTGTTTGCCACATTATGACTTATGGTTATGAGTGAACGACACGCATAATAAGACTTATTGTCCTGTTATTATAATTATGCTGATGAACCGTGGAGTTTTCTGCCGGCTCTTCTCTATAGGAAATGACCAAATGAAACCGTGCTCCTAAGCTTCTGACGTTTCATAAGTGCCCATGTAGGTTTATCTGAAACTAGCAACTAGACGTAGAAATTAAATACCCCAGAATAGTATCAAGACAAACCGCCCCAGGCCCACGGTCCTAGCGGCCCCTTAGATCTTAAGAAGTACTTTTTAATGATATCCCAAACATGGTCAAAATATATTCAGTAAGCCGACGTTCGCACGGACGCGACGTGTGAAAAAAATCACCGTGATAAAAATTACGGCGATTTTTTTCCGCGTACTTATTGGATTTTCGACGCTCCGCTTAGCGCCGAGAGTTGAATATCCAACAGTGTGTTTTCTTGCCGCACTGGGATACGCGGTGAATGCATGCTGTTGGATTCTCAATGCTCGGCTCAATACCGAGGGTTGTAAATCCAGTGTACGAATAAAATCACCGCAATAAAAACACGTCCCTGCGAACGTCGGCTAAGAAGCAGTTTAAAGTTGGAGGCTGAGGATGAAAATTTTCGAGCTCGCTTCGCTCGCTACATTCTCGAACTTTCTACGTATGTCGACAAAAGACAACAAAGACGAAGAGTAGAGACGTGTCCTATTTCAGTATGACTTTTCAAAAAAAAACCTTCCCTACACGGTGGTGTGCTAAAATTTTCGACTCTATATTCTTCTAACTCTCCAACTTTTCTGCTTATGTCGACAAAGTAACTCCCTATTTGAAAATGTAACTCTCTCAAAAAAAAATCCTGCGGGTTGCGATGTCCATGGTGTAGGTGGATTATAAATTACGCACGATATACTCGTTTTTTTTTGCAAAATTTTACTAATAATACCTACATCTACGTAAACTGAAGACATCCCTCATTTTTTTTGCCACTCCGGGCCCCTGACAGACTTGGTTCTCCACTGATTGGGCCTGTTCTGACTGGACCCCGACTATGTGACCCCCCCCTGACTCGAAGGCTGGATCCGCCCTTGGAAGGCCAGTTTCCCTGCAGTGGGAACATTATAGGCTGATTATGACGTGAAATTTTCAGAAAGATTTCTTAGCGGAAGTTTGCTCAAAGAGAGGCGTTAGGTGAAATTAATCTCTCATAAACGGAGGAATTAACATGAAACATATTTAACCTCATGGAAAACCCTGAAAAAATTAATAAAAACAAATAAAAAAAGATGCGGGGCAGTCTTTGGTTACTGCCGATAGAAGTGAAAACTAAGTAACGCCATTTAACGAAAATGTCAGGAATTTATGTGGCTTGCTGTCAGTAACTAACTAACTGTGCCGTCTTACGAATTTTCGATCAGGTCACGTCTCCTGACGCGAGTTTAAAATTTTACCAAAAAAAGTGCACATCGCCGCTAAAGAAGATTTCACTTCAAAAACTTGCATGTGGGTACGTGTGTCAAAACACTGAACAGACGCGGTGGATTTCTAATTACTTAATTGGCAAATGTCACATTGTAGATACTCGTATCTATAGTCATTCTTTATTCTTTGGTTTATTGAATGAATGTGAAGATTATGTGGGTCATTCCTTTCATTAATACTTTTTAGTTTTTTTTTTTCTCTCAGTTAGATTTTATCATGGTCTGGCAGCTTGAGTAATACACCTATCCAAATGTCCTTTCTTTGGTATTTTTCGTCGAATCGTTGAGCTCCTTAAACTCTGAGTTGAGCTGCACGATTACCGACAAATGCGTGCACTGAATGGACAGGTCCACTCAATCTGTGTGGTTCTTTCCTCAAAAGACCATTTCAGACACCAATCTACAATGGTCTTTACATGATCTGACCAAGATTATGTCTGGACTTTAAAAGAGACTGTGACCTCTGAGTTTGTTTCGGCCTTTCTTCTCAGAGTAGTCAGATAGGAAACACCGACCTCATCTAGTTTAAAAAATATGATTGACGTGTAAAAGTGTTTGTACAGACCTACTTACAGAAATAAAATCATTTATCATTTATTGTTCCACGTTTGTTTTCTTGGAAAAATGTTTCGAATGAACCATCATCATCATCAGCCTACCCAACTATATTGGAGCCGACTTCCATCCTAACCGGATGCAGCTGATTACCAGTATTTTACATGGAATGACTGCTGAACTGACCTGATGTTAAAATGTTATAGAAATCCCATCGACGTATTTATTGTAAATGTAAATTACACCACAGACAGACTACCGTATTGTCGCTCCTACTCCCTATAAATTCTTCTAAAGATTGTCTTTAAATTTTAAAAGATCGCTTTTAGCCATAAAACTAGCCATTGTGTCACCCTACGTAAAACTTCTACATGTTTAACTGTAATTTATATATACCTAAATAATATAGAGTCTTCTATTCTACTTATTCTAAAGAACTTCAATTTCGATGGTTTCTGAAGTATGTAAACCTATTTCTTCTTGCTCGCGCCACTATGCTGAACGTAAACATTGACTGATTTGACATTTCATTTCGCGCCATAAATTCTAAAAATGGCGGCGAAAAGTCACGTGACATGTTTCGGCCGGAGCGCGCCCGGTCGGTCCTCCAGTTGCCCTTTAACCTTCACAATTATTGCAGTTCTATTAATAGCGACAACAATTGGTTTCAATAATTACATGCCGACGATCATCTTTGATGCTCGGATATTACGAAATTATCAGCTGAAATAAAATTTATTAAGTTTCGAAGAAAATTGGTCATAATTTATGATGACGTTTTTTTTTCTAGCCGCCGTTTTAATATTTTCTCATGTATCATGAGTACATTTACTAATACAAATCCCACTTGAAGCAATCTGTACGTCATTAAAATATTTGTTACGAACGGTGATCAAATGTGCGACATCAAGAGGCCGCTGATTTGGTTCCCGCCGCGTATGGACCAAATATTAGTTAGAGATAAATCTCTAATCCAAAATAAAAACCCGTAGTCCAGTCCTCCTTTAGACAAATATAAGAGACAAGCTGATATAAGCTTCAATTATAACAATATTTAGCGACTGTTCAGATATCTTGGATCCCATAAGCTCTCACTCTCTGCGCTTAACGTTCTCTTGGATGCTAAGCCTCACTGTGAGATCGAAGAGGTAGAAGATCTTGTCAGTATGTCTGGACATATGGCATTCAACTAAGAGGCTCAGCATGCAATAGCAACATCAACATTTTGGAAAGATTTCAGAGCAATGCTCTGAGAAACATGTTCAATATAAGTACCCCAAAGTATAAGCAGCAACTACATGTACCTAAACCTCAATAAACGAACAGTAAAACAGGAAATAAGTCAGCATAGCGTAAGATATCAGAGTAGACTTGCACAACACACAAATGAGCTAACACTAGCACTGAGTGGAGTAAACGACACACGAGGCTGAAGAGATGTGACATCCCCAGTCTCAGCGATAGATTTGCATAGAGAGATGAGAGCTACCACCACACAAATGGAAGCTCTCTCATAATAATAAATAAATAACTAAATAGGTTCGAAGTTGGTCAACACAGTGGTTTACTGTTCTAGGACAGATTGCCATGGCGCAGAAAACATTTAAAAAAAAGTATGTCTGGAGTATTGTGAGGTAAGCGTATGACTGTCGAGTTGTTGTATACTTAATGTAATTATATTTGTCTTTAACTAATGTAATTGGCCTTGGCCTTTTATGTTAATTAATTAAATAAATAAATAAAGTTAGCATTGGCAATGGAGAAGACACTCACTCAACATTGGGTGGGGTGGTGCGTAGATGTTGATCAAAGTTTTGCCCGATTAAGAGCGTTTATCTTAAAAGCTGGCAACATCGCAAATAACTGTCAAATATTTAAATGTTTTGATTAATTTGGCAATATTGATGTATGGAAATATGAAATGTGGGTAACTAGCGAACTGAAACATTGATTATGAAATGCAATAATTAAATATCGTAACACCAAATATTTACTTTTATATAGACGTAAAAAAGTATATGGATACTTTCCAAGGGGTGCGTCTCATATCATATAAAGTTATTTGGTATATTTTCATTTCAATAACGTTCACAAGATATAATAAACGTGAGATATACCAACTGTTGATATAATTTCTTTACATATAACATTTATATACTCTAAAACTTATTTCGTATAACGTTATTGGATATAACGTTTATTTAATCGAAAATCATTACGTCTATCGTTTAAATTATATATTGATACCATCATTATGGTTAACATCCCGATTCAAAGCCATCCAACTCGGATAGGTTAGGTTAGAAGGCTAAAGGCTTTTGCAGACCAGCGCGACTCTGCGCGACACGACACGAACAATACAATTTCTAAGAAAACTTCACGGTATAACAATAACCGGTGTCGGTCTGGCTGCACCCAGCGGCTGGTCTGCATACACACACAAAAATTGCGTGAGCGGCCGCCGAGCGGTGGTGAACCATTTGGGTTAGGTTAGGTTAGAACAGTGACCATTAGCGCGCGAAGGCGAGCGACCGAAGGGAGCGTGCCGCGGTAGTGGCCGCCGAGTACCAGATGGGACCCTCTCTTGTTGGTGAACCATTTGGGTTAGGTTAGGTTAGAACAGTGACCATTAGCGCGCGAAGGCGAGCGACCGAAGGGAGCGTGCCGCGGTAGTGGCCGCCGAGTACCAGATCCCCCCTCTCTTGTTGGTGAACCTTTTGGGTTAGGTTAGGTTAGAACAGTGACCATTAACGCGCGAAGGCGAGCGACCGAAGGGAGCGTGCCGCGGTAGCGGCCGCCGAGTGCCAGATCCCCCTTCTCTTGTTGGTGAACCATTTGGGTTAGGTTAGGTTAGAACAGTGACCATTAGCGCGCGAAGGCGAGCGACCGAAGGGAGCGTGCCGCGGTAGCGGCCGCCGAGTGCCAGATCCCCCCTCTCTTGTTGGTGAACCTTTTGGGTTAGGTTAGGTTAGAACAGTGACCATTAACGCGCGAAGGCGAGCGACCGAAGGGAGCGTGCCGCGGCAGCGGCCGCCGAGTGCCAGATCTCCTCCCTTGTTGGTGAACCACTTGGGTTAGGTTAGGTTAGAACAGTGACCATTAACGCGCGAAGGCGAGCGACCGTAGGGAGCGTGCCGCGGCAGCGGCCGCCGAGTGCCAGATCCCCTCTATTCTTGGTGAACCATTGGGGTTAGGTTAGAACAGTGACTATTAACGCGCGAAGGCGAGCGAGCGTAGCGAGTGACCATCTTGGCAGGTGGTAATCAGTTAAGTTTAACTACAGTATCTACTCAGGTTATTTACTGTGATAGAAATTACATATTAGACTAAATATGTTTTATGTCTTTTGAGTGTTATATCAAACGATATTATATTAAATGTATGTTATGATTATAAAAATTAGTTATTTTAAAATTATATCAATCGTTTATTATATTAACTGATGATTATATCAAATAAAATTATAGATTCAGTTGTTATATCTTGTAAATATTAGTCATTTTGTAATTATACCATATATTACTTACCCCTTTCCAAGTGCCTTTTTAACACCTAAAACGGTTACAACATCAAATTCAGTGTTGTAATTGCAATTTATTATTAACTAGCTTCCGTCAGCGGCTTTGCCCGCGTGATAAATTTATAAATTATAGCTTACTGTATTATGCATGTATTATACATATAAATCTTCCTCTTGAAACACTATCTATTAAAAAAACCGCATCTAAACCCGTTGCGTAGTTTTAAAGATATAAGAATACATAGGGACAGACAGCGGGAAGCGACTTTGTTTTATAATATGCAGTGATGATAGTGATATTCTAGTTCACTAGTTAGCCACATTTATATATTTATACAGTAATATTGCCAAATTAATCAAAACAGCGAAATATTTGGCATCTATTTGCGACGTTGCCAACTTTCAGAATAAAAAAACGCTCATAGCCAGATCCGGGCAAGTACCAATGTGACTTTTACAATTCGTATGTACTTTCTAAGTTTATCCTCAGCATCTCTGACATCGGTGAGGAAAACATCGTGAGGAAACCTGGGACGTTAAGTTGAGATGTCTGAAATCGCCAACCCGTCTTGAACTCTTGAGCAAGCGTGGCGATCAATGCTCGTGCCTTCTCTGTATGTTAAGAGGCCTGTGCCCTGCAGTGCGACAATAATAGGGTGGTATTATTATTAAAGGTATATTATTATACCTATGTGGAGACCACAATACAACAAAAAATGAAAATACTGGCACTACTAATGCATATGAGTATTTTGGAACTGTCAAATAAATCCTAGCGTCGAAATAAAAAAATGAGTTTTTCAAACAAATTCAATGTAGTTTATGCCGGATTCACCCTATGCCTATAAATTCCGTTTATCCAACTAGGCCTAGGGAGGATTCTCGAGCATACGTTTCTGAATATCCACCTTAGAGTGGATTTGTTGGGGTGGATAAACGGAATAACCCGAACCGACTATGGATTTAGCCGAGCTATATTGACTAAACTATTGAATATATTATTCAATTCAATTTTTGTATACAGAATGGGAACGTCATTAGGAAAACGCCGTTTAATTTTTTGTTGTAATGTCGTCTCCACCTTGTCTATATATATTCACCCTTAACATGCTTTTAGACTTCGGGATTGTAAAAGAAAAATTTTGCCTACATTGGCGTTCTAGTTGATTCGTTTATATCTACAGTGCGTCATAGTCATAATCATCAAAACACTAGACTAATTCGTAATTACTTTATGCAAGACTAGTGAATCACCGACAGGTCATAGTTCTAACTTATAAAAGAGTGCATTTATGGTATGAACACACTGAATAAGTTCCAACCTCTGAATATCAGCACAACAGTTTCTGTGTGTTGTGTTCGGTGTACTTGGTTTTGAACTTAGGTTTTTCGCCACCGACTTCCGAAATTAAAGTTATTGACTTTGTAGTGTCTTTTTTGGAAGTCGGTTGTTCTTTTTTGTAAAAAGTTTTTATTTTGCACTTTTTAGTTGTGGTACCTACCTCACACTAATTCGAATACCACTAACCTGCTATGTAAATAACAGTGATTGGAAGTTATCATCATATCATCTAGATAAACTAAGTGGGAAAAATACGTATTATTGAAGCTAACTCAAAAACTATCCAAGTAAAGTTAATAAAATTTATATGGGACCACCTCGGGAGCATACCCTTTCAAGCAAAAAAACAATTTTTAAAATCGGTCCACAATTGACGGAGAAATCGCGTAACAAACCTCCTTTTGGAAGTCGGTTAAAAATAGACCACAATCATGATCCTTTAAAAATAAAATAAAAATGCACACATACCTACCTACAAACAAACATAAATTCACGCCTTTCTTCTCTTGCACATTAAGAGGGTTTATTCTGAAAGTTGGCAACGTCGCGAATAGATGTCAAATATTTCGCTGTTTTGATTAATTTGATAATATTTCTGTATGGAAATAAAAAATGTGGCTAACTAGCGAACTAGAATATTGATTAAGAAATGCAAAAATTAATATCGTAACACCGAATAGTTAGTTTTAGATGTAAAAAAAGTATTTGGAAAAGGGTTCCAACATTTTTGTATGGGACCTGGCATACCTAACCATCCGCCATTTTGAAAAAAACTGGTTTTGGCGGCCAGTGATGAAACAAGTGTCAATCGATAGAGTAAGTGATTGCAAACAAAAAATATTTAGTGATGAATATCGTAAGTGATATACTTCCTGAGATATTTGAGTTAAAACATGAGAAAAAAATAAAGCATTTTTTTTATTTTGTGGATCACAAATGAGTCAGCAAAGTTCGTCCTTGCTGTAAGCAACTGGAAAAAAAAATCCTTGATTTCATTTTCAAACATATAATTTACATTTTTAAATATTTTTATAGAATGTAGTATACCACACCGGTATCAGGAGCAGGGTCCTAGCTACCGGTGGTCAGGGCTCCTGAGACAGGAACCTCCTAACGATTCCGACATTTTTGTATGGGACCTGGCATACCTAAGTACCTACCAACCGTACTTGGCGGTCAGTGATGAAACAAGTGTCAATCGATAGAGTAAGTGATTGCAAACAAAACATATTTAGTGATGAATCTCGTGAGTGATATACTTCCTGAGATATTTGAGATCAAAAACGTGAAAAAATAAAGCATATAAATTATTTATTTTTTGAATTTGGTGTGCTTGCACCAACCGTCATATTGTTTGATGTTTGTCATACGGCTTCTGTCAGAGTCCACGAATGTTTCTTTCCTCACGTGAGTTTTATTTTTATATTTTGTTGCATTGTGTTTGTTGTTAATGTTGTATTACCATGTCAAGTAACACCACCGGCCCACCAGGATCACGGTGTTTGTTTTGTGGAATCAGTACGGTCACCCGAACTGGAGGACGCCGTTCTAGACCGCAGTTACGAAGCTATGAGCTTTCTGACGAATATCTCACTGATCATCCACATGTACAAGCTTATGCCCATCATCGACTTGGTGTGCAAGGGGTTAGTACTTTAACACCATTTTTATGCCGTTTTTCTTATTATTATTTATAATATATGTTATAAACACTAAGCTATTATTAGAAAATAATGGGAAAAATCAAACTCGCGTGAGGAAAGAAACATTCGTGGACTCTGGCAGAAGCCATATGACAAATATCAAACAAATGACGGTTGGTGCAAGCACACTAAATTCAAAAAATAAATAATTTAAATGCTTTATTTTTTCACGTTTTTGATCTCAAATATCTCAGGAAGTATATCACTTACGAGATTCATCCCTAAATAGTTTTTGTTTGCAATCACTTACTCTATCGATTGACACTTGTTTCATCATTGACCGCCAGGTACGGTTGGTAGGTACTTAGGTATGCCAGGTCCCATACAAAAATGTCGGAATCGTTAGGAGGTTCCTGTCTCAGGAGCCATGACCACCGGTAGCTAGGACCCTGCTCCTGATACCGGTGTGGTGTACTACGTTTCTATAAAAATATTTAAAAATGTAAATTATACAGGGTGGCAGGGACATCGACGCGAAGCCGGTTACCATGGATTCAGTACATGATCCTGGACCCCCCTGCGTTGAAATTTATCGTCGGTTATTTAAAAAAAAAAACAGCTGTTTCATAGAAAAGTGCAATACCTACGCGGTCAAAATGTATGAAGCAGCTGATTTTTTTTTAAATAACCGACGAAAAATTTCAACGCAGGAGGGTTCAGTATCATGTACTGAATCCATGGTAACCGGCTTCGCGTCGATGTCCCTGCCAGTCCTGCCACCCCGTATGTTTGTAAATGAAATCAAGGATTTTTTTTTACTGGTTGCTTACTGTAAGGACGAACTTCGCTGACTCATTTGTAATCCACTAAACAGGAAAAAAAAAAAAATTACTGCTTTATTTTTTTCTCATGTTTTAACTCAAATATCTCAGGAAGTATATCACTTACGATATTCATCACTAAATATTTTTTGTTTGCAATCACTTACTCTATCGATTGACACTTGTTTCATCACTGGCCGCCAAAACCAGTTTTTTTCAAAATGGCGGACGGTATAGGTATGCCAACGAAGTTGGATGTTCTTTCCAAATGCCTTTTTTACACCTAAAACGGGTACAACATCAAATTCAATGTTATAATAAAATTGCAATTCATTTATTCAAACTTTTCGCACATACAAAAGGTACAAAAGCGGGATTCATTATTAATATTCTAGTTAGTTAGTTAGCCACATTTCTTATTTCCATACAGTATTATTTCCAAATTAATCAAAACAGTACCCTAATTACGTAATGCACGATCAATAAGAAATTGAAATGAATTGAAACAGGATTGCTAGTCCATTGCTTCATAAGTTCGAAAAAACATCTGCTCAATTTATTTTTTTGAACTTAAATTATTTATAAAATAAATTGAGCAGATGTTTTTTTCGAACTTATGAAGCAATGGACTAGCAATCCTGTTTCAATTCATTTTAATTTCTTATTGATCGTGCATTACGTAACTAGGGTACAGGTATCTATTTGACAGATATTTACGACGTTGCCAACTTTTAGGATGCACCCTTTTAAAATACAAACATTTACACGGCTATTCCCAACCACCGCTTGTCGGTCTTGGTAGCATACATCCTATCTCCAAGGTCCTTAATTATACTGTTACACGAACCAACCCTGGACGTGGAGTGATGCAATTCTGCTTCTTTCAATGTATTTATTGTGTATTTTTGGGGGGAGGGAGAGGGTATGAATTTGCTGCCTTCGAAATTCCGAATCAATATTTAGATTTTCGTCTGTAGTTATGTGGCCGGCCGACTTTCCCCCTGCGGGGTAATTGTGTAACACACATAAAATGATAATTGATCGCAATGGGTTTCATTTTGACAGTTCACCCACGTTCATTGCGTTATTTACGTTTTTGAGCAGATGAATTTTTCAAACATAGGAAGCAATGGGTTATATTTAAAACGCTGCTATTCTCCTTGTATAACGCCAGTAAACTAATTATCATCTTCCTTAACCAATCGTTCAGTTCTTAGAATCATTAGTAATTAATTACTTAGATGACACCATTTCCTTTACATTGATAACATCTGTACTACAATAGTGTATTTAAGACTTCGTAGAATCGTAGTACACGATAGTGTTAACAAGAACTGTGATAACCCTGACTTTCTTTAAAATTAACTGCCTTATTGGTCTAGGTCGCAAGTTCTACCATAGACCTTGAGGTCCTGTGGGGTAATTGCGTACCACACTTATAATCTATATCTATACTTATAATAAAACAGTAGAATCCGGTGTCTGTCTGTTTGTTTGTTCGCGCACATCTCTGGAACTATCGAACGGATTTTCATGTAGTTTTCTCAGGTAAACAGAGATTAATTTGGAAGAGAATATAGGCTTTGTTTAATTAAAATCGGATGTTGCAAAAAAAAGTTATCGTCATACAAGATGGTATTCTGGTCACGACACGTTGTTGTGCACAATTTCTGAGAGTAACCAAAAAAAAAGTACTAGGCTTGCATAAATTCAAGATAGTATTACAATCATTAGTTTATCCCACTAATAGGATTTGGATGAAATATGGCGCACAAATTGTTTATAACTAACAAAAAGTACTACGTTTGCACACTACACGTTAAGTCTATTTCGCGTACATAAAAAAAAACGCTATAAATAAAAATCTATTGCCGCATGTATTAAAGATCTTCACTAGAGAATGGTTCTAACGACTCGGTAGTTTTTGTTGTTTTCGTAATTGTCTAGACAAGTTTTACATAAAAGAAAATTTTGGAAAATCCACCGGAAAAGTCGGAATATACACCCGCTATCTAATTACGCAACACATTTTCGTAAACGATTCCGACTAATCTGTTTAATTTTGACAGTTCAACAATATTCATTACGTTATTTAAGTTGTCGAGCAGATTATTTTTCGATCTTATGAAGCAATGGATTAGCAATCTGTTTCAAAACTATTCAAATTGTGATTGATCGTGTATTACGTAATTAGGGTACTGGGCGACGACGCCGGGCCCGAACAGCTAGTAAGTAAATAAATAAATAAATAAAAAACTTTATTGCAGACCACATGATTCTTAAAAAAATAAAACAATGACATCAATTAAACAACATCAATTTAAAAAAATATATTAATATGGGCAATGCCTTTATATTGACAGTTCAACAACATTCATGCAAGCTAATAAGTAATAACATACTTTTGTACAAGTTACGTGTATTCCTTGGTTTGCGGCTGCTGGGGCTCGTGGCTAACTAGCAACAGCCGCACGGGTGCAAGTGGATTAAAGAAGAATGGCTGACCATCCTTTACATACCGTGATACGGAAGAGCCGTGCCTCGGGAAGCACGTTAAGTCGTCGGTCCCGGCTGTCATTCGTAGATCTTGAATACCCGTAACATCTCACAAGCAGGGGTATCGTGTTACCCCGTAACTTTGTTGTGGAGGTCAGATAGGCAGTCGCTCTATGTAAAATACAGGTACTCAGCTCCATCCGGTTAGACTGGAAGCCGACCTCAACGTAGCCAAAAAGTCTGGGCAGATGATGACTCCCACCGAAACTAGCTTTTTTCGTACCGCAACATAATTATTTGCAAACATTTCATGCACATTGTTGTGCGATAAAGGGAATCCCCGTACGGAATATGTATATGTTTAAAGGTGTATAAATATTTGTTTTCTCATGACCTATAGAAGAAAGCATGCTGCGGCGTGACCCCAATATGGCGTCAGGGCAGGAGGATGACGAATTCTTAGTAAACGTATCATGCTTGAATGAAAGTAGGTTTTTTATATTTTCAAACCTACTTTCATTCAAGCATGACTATTTTGAAACAATAAATAGGTTTCCAATGGTTTTCCTGTACCTACATGTAAAATTACTTACTTTTTTATTAACAGTAGGGAGGTATAGGTACCTACTCACAGATATAGATAGACCATATCTGTGTACCTACTCGTCACGTTTTAGCGTGGCAATAGCGGTTTGGGTAGCGGTGTGGCTAAGTAGTGAACTAGAATGAATTACAACTGTAACACTGAATTTGATGTTGTAATAACAGTTTTAGGTGTAAAAAAGGCATTTGGAAACTTTCCAAATACTTTTTTTACATCTAGAACTAAATATTCGGTGTTACGATATTAATTATTGCATTTCAAAATCAATTTTTTAGTTCGCTTGTTAGCCACATTTCATATTTCCATACTTACTATATTAATATTGCCAAATTAATCAAAACATGTAAATATTTGCGACGTTGCCAACTTTCAGAATGCACGCTTTTAAGCTTTAAAGTTCAAATAACGTTGCGATTTAGCCAATTTGAGTATCGGCTTGATAAACCGAATCTTCAGAATAAAAGAAATATATTACCTAATATTCCGGGAATTCATTAGCGAAAAGTTATCGCGTGTCAGCGGCACCGACTTATACCTACCTAATTAGTATTCGCCGGAACTATGCCTTTGGCGCTTTCGATCATCATTAGTGATCGAAGTTTGTCGCTGAGGTTAAAGTCAAAGATATTTATAAAAAAGAAAAAAATACCAAAACAAAAATGGCGTCGAATTTTTCAACCCTAGTTTAATCCCAACCTAATCTTAAGCTAATTCCCACCATGTTAAAAAAGAAGAGAATTTAAAAAAAATGCGTCACGATAATCCTCGAAAATTCGGCGTGGCCTGTGCGCCAAATATCCATCGATCGCTGTACAACAACATCCATGGAAGGCTTTTGCGAGACCACTGTCCGAAGTGGCAGAAATCTGGTCGAATTATTATTTCGTCTATTGGACTTTTTTACGTATAGAATACATTTTAAAATATTTCTTACAAAAAGATATAAAAAACATTAAAAAATAAAAAATAAAGTGATCCGTCGGTGTCGGGTGCAGAGTCCAAGCTACCGGTGGTAAAGGCTGCAGAGACAGGAACCTTCTCACAATGCGAGCCGTATCGAGGAGTACTGCCTTCTGAATCAGCCCCTTGATCCAACCGCCTAACGCGAGAAGAAGAATGGAATTATCAATACAACGAAGAAAAATTTGACCATAACTCGAAGAAAAACCCCTCTAAAAAAACACATAAACGAAAGACCCGCAAATCCGAACCACGACTTCAAAAATGTAAAAAATCGCACATTTACCGCGATGGCTCAAGTTCAAAGTCAATACGTTACGTTAGCTCATTGATATACTAAAAACCTTATATACTAAAACTCTACGTATACAATACGTAGTACCTACGTACGTTTAGTATGGGAACGACCGCATTATGTATATTATATGGTGTTATGAGTCTAAGGGGACATCGTCGGCTAATGCCCTCTACTGGCCCGCCCACCACAGGTATCTTACACCTGTTACACTGGAGGCCAGAGTTAACAGCACACTGCGATTTTTAATGATTTATTACGTTTTTTTTTTTGGGGATATTTTTTTGTGATATTTATGTCCAGAACATCGTGCAATGAGGAAACCGGCATGTCCTAGAACCAATTTTAAAGACATGTGACATCTGATCTACCTGGGCCCGCGTGGTAGATTACAGCCCACTGCCTCTCACAGAGAGGAGGCCTGTGTCTCAGCAGTGGGAACGTCATAGGTTGATTATGCTAATATCTGTAATTTTTATGGTGTGTATGGTATTTGTATGGTGTGTGGTGTGGTGTGGATACAGAGTATTCTAATCTATTAAAACTGATAATGTTTTTAAAAGGAAAATCATCATCTGCCTAGCCTGTACCCAAATAATGTTTGGGTCAGCTTCAAAAGGAACTACTTACATAACATAAAAATTATAGTTCTATCTAAATAAATATAGATTTGAAACAGCCTTATAAATCGTTAATAAGTCCACTGCATACCAATATTCACCAAAAAACGGTGTATGATTATTTATGACAGTTTTATTCAGTTATTAATTCTCCAAATGAAGCATAATATACGTTAACATAACAAACATTAACATAATTATTCAAATAAACTAAAAATAAACACATGAATCTATCGCTATTAAATATCACAGTTCATAAATCATTATTATCTGTAATGAGCTTATATAAATAGAAGTTTAAATAAAGCTCGTAAGGTAATGTTATCTGTTGGTGTATTTATAGCCAGACGCAAGGAAACTCCGCAAATATAGACAACTAGCTTCTGCCCGCGGCTTTGTCTGCATGGACTTGGACTGAATTGGTTATAGAGAGGTTGGTTGGTTGAATAATGTGTCAATAATAAAAAATATGGGATATCAAAATTCACCCGTAGTACAAACGAAGTTGCGGACACAAGCTAGTTTAAAAATAAATTGATAACAGTTGTTAATCCATGTCATTTACCGTGTTAATCCAGGTAAACTATCTGTGTGCCAAAATTTCATCCAAATCCGTTCAGTCAGTCGTTTTTGCGTGATTGAGTAAAAAAATTCCAAACACAAAAACTTTCACATTTATAATATTAGTAGGATAAATATCACACTTGCGATCTATTTTTAGTCACGTGTTAATGACATTCGTGAACTTAAACTCGTTACTGCAGAACGGAGGTAATAAATTAAGAGGAAGTTATCAAGACTAGTATCGTAAATAGATATTTATATTTAGAGGCAAATTTATAATTATGTTACTGATGACTTAGCAGCTGCTAAGTGAGAATTATAATTCTCACTTAGAGAGACTATTCTTAATTGCCATTAATTGCAAAGTCAGTGGTCAATCAATATTTTCAGTAGGTTAATTTTCGTAGTTGGTGCCAAAAAAATAGGCGTCCCTTTTGATGAAAATGATAATCCTGAAAATGATAAAGAAATCAATGGAAGATAGGTTGGACGCACCTGTGTTCAAGCGATTCATCAATCTGCATGTGAGAGGTGCGGGTTGATGAATCGACATTGTATTCCATTTTATTTTTGTACCTACCAACATACTTTTTAAGCTTTTTGTAACTAACACTATGGACCTTCGTTGTCTGAGAATAAAATATTTTTATTTATTTGACAAAATTCATATTCAATTTATTTTTATTTTTAGAACGTTGATTATAAAAAGTGCGGATGTCAATATTAATAAAAATTTACGGTGTCCTGCAATCAACAGCGTACAAACTACTTCTATTTTTATTATAGAAATTAGAATATTTCTCTTACTAGTCATCATTTTCTTGAGTGCTCAATCACTCAGATTTTAAGATAGAATTGCAATATTAAACTTACTTTGCAAAGCTGGGTTGGTAAACATTGCTTGCAGTGTAGTCAGGACTACATTATGCGGGACATGCGCTAAGCAACAAGCAGTCGACCAACTTAACGGTACACCGCTATCGAGCTATAAAACGACCTAATGATTGCAAATTTATACAAAGTCCGGTTTTACATTTGTTTACTTCGGATAATACAGCGTGTGTCAGAAAAGATAATAAGCCGTCCCATGCATTTGGGTCGAGTATGTTGGTAAGTATTGAAGTCTTGTATGGGACAGTTGATATTTTTTTTATGACTACGATGTTTTTCCCATGGAGAAAGTCGTTCAATATGTTGGCCTGTACCAAACCCTTAAATTTGACAACTTTTCTGATACATCCTGTATATTGCGTTGTTTACATTTCGTATCTAATTTCTTGTCACTAATTTTTGTACCGTTTTTTTTGGTCGGATATGTAAATTTGGAGGTGACAGTTTTGCATTTGGATTAATAACACTGAATATGCACATATTATTAGAGTCTTAAATCATCATGACCTGCAAACACCCAACTCTCGAAGGATTTTGAAGGAAATCCTTATCCATTGCTACATAATTTATGTTTGAAAAATTTGTCTGCTCGACAACATAAATCACGCAATAAATGTTGTCGAATTGTCAAAATTAAAGGCAGCGGCTACCTTTAGGTACCCCAATTTATTTGGGGTCGGCACAGCACGTTTTTTTAACCGACTTCCAAAAAGGAGGAGCTTTTATGTTCGACTTTATGTAGACCGATTTTGAAAATTATTTTTTTGTTTGAAAGGGTAAGCTCCCGAGGTTGTCCCATATAAATTTTATTAACTTTACTTGGATAGTTTTTGAGTTAGCCTCAATAATACGTATTTTTCCCACTTAGTTTATATGGATGATAAGATGATAACTTCCTGTCACTATTATTTGCATAGCAGGTAGTGGTATTCGAATTTGTGTGGGGTAGGTAGAACAACTAAAAAGGGAAAAATAAAAACTTTTTTCAAAAAAATAAAAACCGACTTCCACCAAGGCCCAGATTCCTTCCACTTCAAGACCCAGATTACAACTCGCCATCCGGCTGCCTCTCCGATAAAATTTTACGTGCCATTGCCTTGAATATAGGGAAGAAAAACTTTTTACAAAAAAATAAAATGGTTTAAAATCATGTACCTACTGAATCCATGGTAACAATTTTCGCGTCGATGTCTCTGCCACTGTGTATATTATTAATATCAAAATATTAATTATTAATTCCTTTATTTCATTTTATACACATATTATTTACATTTTTAAATATTTTTATAAAAACAAGAAAAAAAAACAAAAACATTTAAAAATATAAAAAATTGTAGCCCACCGGTATCGGGAACAGAGTCTAAGCTAAGGTCAGGGCTCTTGAGAGAGGAATCTCCTAACGATACGCGCCGTGTCCAGAAGTACCGCTTTCTGGATCAAGCCCTTGATCCAGTTGCCTAACGAGAGCCTCCTCGGATGTTGGTCGAGGCTCTTGGCTATTAGGCCATTGGCCGTCACGACTATCGGCACAATGACTGCTGTATCCACATCCCACATAGACAACCTCGTGAGCCAGGTCAAGATACTTAATCTGTTTATCTTTTTCAGCTTTCACGAGGTTCTCGTCATGCGTCATAATTATTAATATTAGGCAGTGTATAGAGTGCCACCATTGGCACTCTATCCCTATCGGATAAAGTGCCACTACAGGCACCCTAGTAACACCGCCTCGGCCCGGCTCAAGTGCCGCAAACATTGGATTTTCATTGTCACTGTCACTAAGTCACGTCACTTGGTATTTTGTTTGATTGTCGAGGTTAGATCGCTGTAAAACACCACATTCCCAAAACATTACATTCTCTTGTGCCTAAACGGACCCTGGCACTTCGCCGGCCGCTACCGCGGCACCGCTCGCTACGCTCGCTCGGCTCGTGCGTTGTGTGGTCACAGTTCTAACCTAACCTAACCTAAATAACAAGTGACAGTGACAATGCAACGCTCACGGCACCCTAGCCGGGCCGAGGCAGTGACACAAGAAACTCGCGGCACTCTATACACTTCGTTAATATTATTAGTATGGATACTATGGATTTAGGGCTGCAATCGTGAAACAGGGTCAATGATAAATAATTCTTTCTTTACCAATTATTTAGGAAGATGCTTTCCCTTCCTCGGTGCCTCGTTGGTCTAGTGGTCGCAAGCGCTACTGCTGAGCATGAGGTCCTGGGTTCCATTCCTAGGTCGGGCAATTTTATTCTATTTTCCTGTCTGTCATTTCTCAGTAGCAGCCAGTCTGGATTTATGCCCGGTTGATGGCAATAGGCTCGCCCGCTATTACATGGGATGTAAACATAACTGGCGAAATGTTGGCGTTTTATAGGTACACCTCTGCCCAACCCTTCGGGGAAACAAGGCGTGATGTTATGTGGTTTTCCCTTAAAAATTTTTTTTTGCTTGTCTTCAACAGCAGTAGCTATGTGCAAAAAAAATATTTCTGCCTTTCTTATTTTAAATCCAATATTCTCTTTTACACTTCACTTAAATCCATCCTTAATTCCTTAGTAAGGTAAAATGTACAAGAAAATTAAAGGATGTCCATAAAATTATACAATATTGCAATTTGCATTCCGAATAATTCAGATAAAAAGCCAGTCTGACCGGCTTTGCAATAGCTGTCCTTTTCCTTGAAGTAATGTGGTCCATGAATAGCAGAATTGAGGAAGAAAATTATAATTTCGAAGTTCATGAATATCTACCGACTAACCGGACAGTTCTCTCTTGTACGAGATTCTGGGTTCAAATACGGGGCACCAGTGGGACGGCTTGGTGGGGCAAAGTGGAAGTACTCGGGGCAAATACCAATGTGACGTTTTCAATTCATATGTACTTGCTGAGTTTATCTTGGACATTACTGATATCGGTGAAGGAAAAACATCGTGAGGAAACCTGGACTTATATAAGTCTGAAATCGCCAACCCGTCTTGAGCAAGTGTGCTGATCAATGCTCGTGCCTTCTCTGAATGAGAAGAGGCCTCAGCCCTGTAGTGAGACGATAATATATTGGCATTGATACATGCAAGATTAATATTTTAATTATCCTTAAAATGGCGAAGGTTTCAGAAAAACACGCTTGATAGCTTTTTCGTAATTCTCAGTTTTTATCCGTGTTAGACACAACTTTATAAATTAATTTCAGTATGTAATGTAAACATAATTCGTATATTAATTTATTAAGAAAATGCTCTTATTTAACATATATTTTTTCCAAATCATTAACACTACTCGTTTAGAAGTAATTTCCAGTATAATATCATTAAAAGTGGGTTAACGTCGCCTTAACCGGTGAGTAAGTGCAAACAATCCGACCACTGTCTAGTATAGAAAGTGTGGAAACACTCCAAATGCTGTTAAAAACAAGGCAAAACCTCCTTAAACCCTTATGATTATGAGAGATATTGCCATAATCACTACAATAACCATTCCTGATAACTGTAGATAAATGAGTCTAGGGTCTATACTCTTTCTTCTCTCTTCTCTCATGGGTGGGTACGAAATTATAGGCTCAACTTTCAGAAAAAGCGAAATTTTTATCTTTAAAGTCTAGGTACTTAAATCTTTTGTCACGGTGAACTCATCCTCAAAACCCTACTGGGCAATACCGACAGGGCAATATGTAAAACGGGGCAAAATTTGAACTTGTTGAGACCTTTGTCTACCATTTAAACGCCATCATCATTATCATTGGCAATCTTGTTCTTCCCACTGCTGAGTATTACGTATGCCTCTATTTTGTGTCATGCTATCCTGGTCCTACTGTTCAGACGATACGAAATCTTAATTTAACCAGGGCCAGTATTTTAATATGCCAAGAAGTCTCTCTTGAAGACATAATCACATAATTTATAATCAATAATATTTCTCATATAATAAGAGTAAATATGGTCATTAACGTATTAAACTTGACAAAATCCGGCTGCGCAAGCGGCGCGTGGTGGGTGACGTCAACATCGGATAGCGGCGGGCCGCGTCCATATTATGAATGAACGCGTCGGATGCGACCCCCGACCTTAGATAAGGCTGTGACGTCGCCTCCGTAGACTTCGCTTATTGATAATGTACACTTGTGGGCTTGGGAGACGGATCGGAGAGTTTTTAATTTGTAGGTCGGTGATGGCCGCCCAACTTCTACCGCTGCCGCTCCATATTGGCAACTTTCACACAAAGATTGCCGATGCAGAGACGGCCTTAAAATGTTTTGTGTGAATATGAGTATTGTGACTGTAATATCTTCACCGGCTGACAACATTGAAATGGCAATGGCTGTAAATGTAATACAATGGCTGTAGTAATTATTTAAGCATAATTTTACTTGTCTTAACTTGACTTTTGATCAACGTGCTACAGACTATGTATTGTTTTCCTAATGGTCCAGCCATTAGAACTCGAGACTCATATAGAATAGTAATCGTTCAACAGTTAACCTGCCCCCTTTTTTTGTAAATTGTTACCTACTTAATTACGTAAGTAATGAAAGCATAGGCCGGCTAGGCGTGGCAGATTTTGTAAATGTCAAACTGTTCAACGTAAAATGAATAGAGTAGGTATAATTGTTCCAGGTTAGAAGAGGAATTGGCAAAGGATTATAAGATTATAATCCTAATAATGATGAACTTACATACCGCATTAGGAACTCTACACTTCGTTCCAAAACATAAATAGAGGACGCTGGCCGCACAGTTGCTGGACTAAAGTGGAACTGGGCTGGCCACATCTGTCGCATGTCGGAGCAGCAATATGCAAAAATCATCACTCAGTGAATGCCAAATAGCAGGAAATTAAGTAATACGCAGCAGGCCCAGAGAGAGATGGCGGGATGAGCTGGACTCCTTCCCCGCAATCGCTGTAGACCGGTTAGTACGGTTAGTAGTTGACCAGAGACCAGTAGAAGTTGAAGAGGGAATCGGAGGCGTTTGCCCTGCAGTGGGACAACATAGGCTTATAATAATATAAGAATAATGGTAATTTATTTATTTATTTTATTTATTTTGCACAAATGTTACCAAATTATACTGTTGACATTACAATATATTAGGCCGCCAGTAACTGTCACAATACCTCCCGTACTAGTTGATACTGTATTACAGTGCAGTGGGGTAATGAGGTATGATAGATTATGTCCATCAGATGCCAATGCTGTGAATAAAGGCTTAATGAAATTACTTGCATACAACATCAACCTTCAAGGAGAAGATTACATGATAAAACTGAACAATAGATGGTTTTTGCAATAAGTATTGTAGCAATTTTATTTTCTTTCTCACATGCAAAAAAAATACACTGCACATAAAAAGTTAGATTGAAAATTAATTTCGTTTAGACTAGGCACAAAAAAATCCCGAAGGTTAGGCAGAGGTGTATCTACAGTAGGATACACCCACATTTAGCCAACCCGGCACAAATCCAGACTACGGGCTGCTGCTGAGAAACTCCTGCTGCAAAAACCCAATAACACTTTACCCGACCTGGAAATCGAACCCAAGACCTCGTCTTCAGCAGTATCGCTAGGGACCACTAGGCCCAACGATGCAGTCCCAAAAGCACAAAATAATTTAAGAAAAGCTAAGGCGTAGCCAATTGTAGTGATATATAGGGACATTTGTGATAGAGAGGAATTAGTGTGGATTGCTATATGAGAAGATACAAGAAGGAAAGATGAATGGATTGCGTGAAAGATGATAGATAGATAGACAGAATAATATTCTGTATATCTATCATATTTCACGCAATCCATTCATATTGTCTCCCTGTCCATACAAAAGTTGTCTGGTATATATCGCTTTGTGGTATATAACTTTGTTACATTTTAGTGCAAAGTTCAGGGTGCAACGGCGGGTTATACCAGACAACCTTCGGATGGACAGGGAGACAATTAGTTAACTAGTGATGATAAGTTGGATAGGATTCAAGTGAATTCTGAATGGTTCTCTCTAAAATCGATCCCTTAGTGCTGAGGATCGTGAACATCGTGACCCGTCTAGTATAATTTTTTTTCGTCACGGCTTGGTCCCAAATATTTCTGGGACAACATCATCATGTTCCTGCCCTTGTCCTATGTTACGTGGGGTTGGCGCACACGTTCTTCTTCTTTCATTCTTCCCTGTCAATGCTATTATTCATTCCCGTTTCTTTCATGTCGTTCTTCACACAATCTGTCCATTTTTTCTTTGACTAAGAATAGGCTCTTTTTCAAATGTTCATCGATTAAAGGTAAATGTAATGTGTATGTGTGATAAATGATTTTATTTCTATGCAGGTCTGTACAAACACTTTTACACGTCAATCATATTTTTTTAAACTAGATGAGGTCGGCGTTTCCTATCCGACTACTCTGAGAAGAAAGGCCGAAACAAAGACATAATCTTGGTCAGATCTTGTGAAGTGTGTTTGTGTGTGTGTGTGTGTATGTGGTGTGAGGGTGTATGTGTGTGTGTGTAATATTTTATAATTTTTCAATTATATCAACTAAATCAGTAGACAATTACCAATAAAAGATTAGCGTGTACTATAAATTCCATCCGGGTACTAGAATAGAAACATCTTGTGTGGTCTCAAGGAAAACCGTTCCCACACAATGCAATCACGCCATTGTGTCTCTAATTATATTATTTGACATCGTTCCATTGCATGTCGTTGATGGTTCAGCTTGCGAAGGTCGCGGTCAAGTTGTACAAGCATATTACATTATAGGTAGTGCATTTATAGTACTTAGATGCATTGATAATAATAGCACAGGTAAAGACACAGGTCGATCGTTCAGGTTAAGCTACGCTTGCCGCAGTGTGTCCGTGGATGGGTGACCATCTTTACATACCAAGGCCCCTCCGTGCCTCTGAAAGCACGGTAAGCCGTTGGTCTTAGCTGTCATTCGTGGATCTTTGACAGTCGTTACGAGTAGTTAGAAACCCTAAGGTCTGACAACCAGTCTTACCAAGGGGTATCGTATTACCCAGTAACTGAGAGCCAAGAGCTTCCCCGTTGAGGGTAAAAAAAACTGGCTTGGGAGGTCAGATAGGCAGTCGCGCCATGTAAAATACTGGTATTCAGCTGCATCCGGTTAGACTGGAAGCCGACCCCAACATAGTTGGGATAAGGCTAGGTAAATGATCAGGTAATGGACAGATCCACTCAAATCTGTGTGGTGGTTCTCTCCTACGAGACCATCTCAGACACTAACCTGCATGGTCCTCATATAGCCTCACGAAGATTATTTCTGGACTTTAAAAGAGACTCTCTTCTCTCTCGAGTTTGTTTCGGTCTTTCTTCCTCATCTAGTTTTGAACCTTTATTTTTGACGTATGAAAGTGTTTGTTTTTTAACCAATTTTGCAGAAATAAATAATATTTATCATTTAGTATTATGAGCGACTCTTCTGATAGGAAACTTGTTATATATTTTTTTTAAACCTTCCCTCCCTTTTTTGTATTTGCAGATGCAACATATAAATATTATAGAGCCTATGTCACTTCCACAATTTAAACGAATCTAACGACACCCCATATTATGTTAAAATCCATCAATAGGCTACAGAACGAACAAAGAAAGACATACATATGCTGGAAAAACATTACCCTCCTTCTGGAGCAGGCGGGTAAAAAGGTGTCATCGTATATCGGAAAAAGGTAAACTGATTAGGCTAAAAATAAAACCAATGTCGAAAGCAGTACGAGTTTGGCGCCTTACTAATCAGCTCAATCACACCCAATTGGACCCAATCGAGCTTCGATTTGCGTCAACCGACCACCAATCACTTACATGAACATCAATAGTTTTACTGAGAACTGTTTTTTTTACGTCTACAACTAAATTGTTACGGACTTTGGATTGGACTAAAATTGGCTGGCGCCAGACGCGAATAGTAAAGGCATCGATCGCACAAGATTAATCATCTGTCTAGCCTTTTCCACTATGTTGGGGTCGGCTTTCAGTCCAGCCGTATGCTGGGGAGTTTGTTGCACCGCTTCTTCTTCCCAGCTAAAGCACTGGGAGGTGGTGCAGGGCGGGCGTTTTTGGGGGACTGTCCTATGTAATTCAGCCTAGTTTGAATAAATGTCTTTTGAATTTTGATGGAATGACTGTCTACCTGACCTCGACAATCCAGTTACTGGAAGACACGATAGCAATGGGTACTCGATGGTAAGATTGGTTGTCAAATTTTCAGGCTTCTGACTGCCCGTAACGATTTTCAAAGATCTACATCTAAGATCTCATTAATAAGGTTTCCACATTCGCCACCCGAAACTTTTTTCAAGACAGGTCCCATCTGCCTAGCCTTTCACCATCATATTGGGGTCGGCTTCCAGTCTAACCGGATGCAGCTGAATTCCAGTATTTTACATGGAACGACTGCCTATTTAATCTCGACAACCCAGTTGGTAACAAACGGACGGTTGCGACTATTGCAACCAACAGAACAAAAAGTCAATAGATGGACGAGAAATTTTTGAAAATTAGGAACTACCATCACGAAAGGTTAATGTTTTCTGTAAGTCCTCTAGAAAAGGAATGTCATGAGCTGTTGAAGACGCTTTTAAAGTATTCCCATTAAAAAACTTGTTTCTGTTAAAGGTGATGCAACCGGTCCTAGAATTGGCTAAGCCACATTTAGATCAAAGTCACCCGAATTCAGCAAACATAATAAATTAAGCGTATTGTTCTCATAATGTTTATGTGCTACATTACCGACCCATTTGACTCGAATTGAGCATTGTGGCCTAATCCTTCTCACAGAGAGGTCTCTGTGCCCCAAAAGTGGGAACATTATAGGATGCCAAAAAATACTCATTACCCAGCAATCAGCACCCACCAAGTGGCCAAAAACTAGAGATGTGATATAAATGTTAATCGACAACTAGGTACCTCTTTATCTTTTTCTATACATCATCATTCTCCTGCCCTTATCCCTATTCATTTGGGGTAAGTAAGCAGAACATGTCTTTTTTCTTTTTCTTCCATACTTATCTATCTAGTCATCATCTCGGTAGGCACTCCCTTTGTAGTCATAATCATCTTTCACACAGTGCATCCATCGTTTCTTTGGTCTTCCCCTACTCTTACAAAAAAGATTCTAACTGACAGTTTTATTCTGCTGATAAAGGCTACTTTATCAACAGATTAAAACTGTCAGTTAGAATTTTTTAACAGTAGTTTAGTTTCTTTAGGGCGGATTTAAATAGCTAATAGCTATCTGACTATTTATAAAAATCCGCCCTAAAGAAAGTAAACTACTGTTACAAACACACACACACAATGCATACATAAACACACACACACTCACACAGAGACATACACAATCACACACCATACAACACATACATAAACACACAACACACATACACGCAATTTATACATTATTTTAAATAATAATGTAATCTTGATCTTTCGTCAAGTCGTAAAGCAGGGCCTGCGTATGGGCAGCTTAGTATTCATCTGTGTCGCTAATACTCGCTAGTGTTTTGCCAATCTAAGTTATTTATACTTGTCTAGGACTCTTTATATAAAACACGTTATTTTTAAGAGCTTTCATTTTAGTTTTATTTGTATGTTTAAGATGGATTTTGGCTAGCTTATTTGGTAGAGACTAGAGACTATCTAATACATCGACTACATCGTTTACTGGTATGCATACTGCAAGCTAATATTGTAAACGTGTAAGTAACTCTGTCGGTCTGTCTGTTACCTTTTCACGCCATAACAGCTGCACGGATTTCAATGAAATTTGGCACACTGGTAGATCATGACCTGAGCTAGGATCATGTATACTACTTAATCCCCGGTAGTATTATGTCCCTGTGGGATAATTTCAGCCCTCCACCTGGGTGGACCCGCGGGCAAAAGCTAGGCAAGTTATTTTTGACAGCTTCGGTAGTCTAGTGAATGTAGCTTTGCTTAAATTGTGTCTTGGGGTCTGATCCCCTCGGCCAAGCAAAGTGTTATTGGGTTTTTTTAGGAAATTCTCTACAGCCTGGATTTGTGTCCAGAGAAAGGCAATAGGCTGGCCGCCTATTATATTGGACTTGCCTTTAGCATAATAATGTTGTGTTATAGACTTTTCACTGTACTCCTTTGATGATGTCATGTTAATTTTAAAGGAAATTCCTAAAGTTACTCATATGCCAATGTTATTATCACATTTTGATCAGAAAGCTTCTCTACGTAATTTTTTTTATCCTTTTTAAGGAAAACCGCCAAAAAATTATATATAAATGCTTGAAAGCAGCCGTTCAATATATATAGGTATTTATTTTATCCTTCTTTAAGAATTTCTTGGAAAACCCATGAGCGAATCTCTATCAATCTTTTTTACTCACATTTTCTCATCTTCGTGCTTTTATCCCAATTTGTTTGGAGTTGGTGCAGCAGTCTTCTTACATACATACGATGTCTATGAGTTTCATCTCAGGATTCACCTCCTTTCTTGCCATATCATCTTTTACATATAATTCAACCATCATTTCTTTGGGAGACCAAATCTATATATCCACATTCGCAATCAAAACTTTCTTCACGTCATTTTCCGCATATCTAGTTCTATAGGTACGTAAGTGCTTTTCTTGTTATGTCTGTGTGACCCGGTTGTGCTTCTGATTTAAATGCGGTTTTCACCATCATTTAGATGATTTATTTTCTCCAAAACTTTTTTCACGACAGGTTCCTCATTTCCTACACTATCATCTGTAGTAGTAGCCCTTACCAAACTCTGTTGGGGTTGGTTTTCGGTCTAACCGGATGCAACTAAATAACAGTATTTTACATGGATCGACTGCCTATCTGTCCTCCACAAACCAGTTCCTGGAGGACATAATAGGTACTCCTGGGTAAGATTGTTTGTCAGACTTTCGGGCTTCTGAATGCCAGTAACGTAACGACTGTCAAAGATCTAGTTCCTTAATCTTTCAAACAATCTGCCTAGCCTTTTCCCAACTATGTTGGGGTCGGTTTCCAGTCTAACTGGATGCAGCTGAATACCGTATTTTACATGGAGCGACTGCCTATCTGACCTCCACAACCCAGTAACTGGGTATTAATTCGATACCCCTTTGTAAGACTGGTTGCAACACTTTCGGGCTTCTGACGATCCGTAACGACTGTCAAAGACCACTACACAATCCACAAATGACAGCTGGGACCAGCGGCTTAACGTGCTTTTCGAGGCACGGAGGAGTGTCGGTATGTTAAGATGATCACCCATCCACAGACCAAACCCGGCAAGCGTAGCTTAACCTGATGGATAGAATCGTGCGGCTGTTATTTCTTAGCCACGAGCTTCCTTAATCTTTTATCATGCAATTAAATTTAAACCCATCCAGTTAAAATTAAAATTTTAACTATGAATATATGCACTTGTTTCATCAAAAAACACTGCTTAGTTGGTCAAGTGGTTGCAAGCGGTATTCCCAGGACTAAGTGTTATTGGGTTTTCTCTTCAGGATTTCCTCAGTAGCATCCCAGAGTACGGATTTGTACCCGGTTGATGGCCAATAGGCTCGCTCTATTACATGGGACTTGAACATAAGTGGCGAAATGTGAGTGTACTAATCCTAGGTACACCTCTGCCTATCCCTTTGGGAATTCCAGGCGTAATATTATGTCATGTTTATTAAATAAGGCTGGTTTCCTTTTACACAATAGTTTTAAAAACAATGAATAAGTCCGGAATTCCACTGACACCGCGATATCGCAGTTTTTATCGGAACTAAGCGCTCCTATCGACATTGGATGGTTGTATCTTACGAGTAGAGTTGAATGGGATGATTTATTTATCTACACGACTGGTTATTAAAGGGTAATAATTGTATGAATGAATAATTAAGTAGACAAACACCGAAACTTCTGTTCCTAATACCACCCGATTATTGATTGAAAATATTACTCTGGCAGTCCAAAGAGGTGCTCTATATGTGCTGAAGCATACTTATTGAGAATATTGATTGCCAATAAACTATCATGAAGGCCGAAATGTTTCAAGTTTAGCACGGAAATTAAAGGAGTGTTCAGGCTCAGAGTTTATTAGAAGTCGCGATTTCATACGCTTTGACACGACCAAAATTAAAACCATTTGTAATCAACAAAAGAAAAATAAACACTAGCATGGGGACCAAAAAAAAGTTAATTTAAAAAAATTGGAAAAGCGCTTCCTTGTTCTCGATGATGCGAAAAAAAAGGGTGCACTTACCCAAGCCGTCGCAGAACCTCGCCAAGCACACGACCAAACTAACAAATATCGACCACTTCATCGCACTATTAGACACAACACTAAATTTAATTATCCGCCGGACAACACGACCGCCGCCCGCCGACTCCAAGACACAACTGATATTCCTTCGCGTACAATTCAAATGATATACTCCTGCGCAACATTAAATTTACCGTTCGATTTATGATTTTTTTCGCCCCACCCCTCGTTACTTCCTCTGTATAAGGGCGAGAGTGAAGTAAGTGTGTTTTTATCATCAGCAAAGTTAGCTTTGTGATGTATTATCTATAATTGTGATTATTTTAATAGGTTCTAAATACGGTAAAGTTTGTGAATTGAAGTGGTCCGTTGTTTGACCGGAGTGTCGCGGGCGCGCTCCCCCTGACCTCTTAGCAAATAGTCGAGTCTGATAAAACTATAGTTGGTGTGTGCGTCGAAATATTGTGATTAGTTGCAGTTTGATGATCACGTGTGTACTCCGGGACGTTTGTTGTTGATTACGGAATTACGTATTTTGTATTACATCATAAGTATTTCTGTTATTATGTTCCCGATAATCAGTGTTGTTTACTGAGATTCAGAATGCTGGTGATCTGTACTATAGATTTACGATGTACAATAAGATGCATAATTAAAATTGATAATAGTTGAGCTTTTATCAAATGTCATGCCTCCAAACTTTTGGTTGTATGGACAGATGAAACCTTTTTGTTAGCAACAGAAAACAGTCAGGTAGGTACGCACAACAGCAAAAGCTGCAGAATTGTACAACTATGCTGTTAGATTTAAAACCTAAAGGAAATTGTTTTTGAGTACCAAGCTAGGATATTCCATGAAACCAAGGACACGCTGGTATGGCGTTTATATCATCCTTCACAAATTCCTTAACTGCTTTAATTCACGATCCTCGCGCTTTTATCCCAATTCATTTAAAGTGGAAAAGCACGCCTTTTTCTTCTAGTTCTATAATAGCCTTCAACTCTGTGTTTACTTCTTTCCTAGCCATAACATCGATCTTACACATATTTAACATTTCATTCCAATAAGTGGAATCAAAACTTGCGTTCCTCTTCGATAATGACAATTGTTTTTATATTCATTGTCAGCGTAGCATTAGCTACTCCTTCTTCTGTTAACCTTCCGATATTATCCCCCTTTCTAGACATTCATATTTTCTGGGTCTTCTTCTCATACTCTTACAATCTTCATATCGTAATGTTGCCTCAATTTCTCTTGTAGACTTGATAAAAAATGATAACTACTTTCATAGGTTTGATATTTATTATTTATGTCAAGATAGAGTGTCGCGGTGCAAAAGAACTAAAAACAAGCAGGCCAACTTTTTAAGGTGGTGTGCGTAACAGCTTCTTCATACACTTGCCCAGCGTCATTGTGCTGTCATTGTGCTTTTCTAGTGTCCCTGCATCTAGTGGCTAACAGTTGGATGCCATTTTTTTTTCGACTAGTTCACAGCTTAGACTGTATTTCTAGTCCTATATACAGGGTGTTAAAGTAATTGCGTGCCATAGCTTAGGGGTAGGTTCAGTATCGATAAAGGAAACTAGGAAAAATAAAAAATAAATCCAGAAAAATTATTTAAAAAATAACATTAAAAAAAAATTGCAAGGTAAACCTAATTTAGTACCTACTAAATTAAAATAGCAATCAAATCAACTTAAAACATGAGTAAATAAGTTGATTTTTAATCTTTGTAAATACCTGATTCCAAACTAAATTAGGTTGACCTAAAAATTTTTTTTAATTTTTTTTCAAACTATTTTTCTGGATTTTTTTTATATTTTTCCTAGTTTCCTTTATCGATACTGAACCTACCCCTAAGCTATGGCACGCAATTACTTTAACACCCTGTATATAAATATCCTTAGATTTTATATCTTTGCTTCATAGGTTTTTAATACTAGTTATTATAATGGTAAAGCGGGAGAATGATAAATTGATGTTCTGTTAATTACATACCGTTATTTTTTTTCTAAATAAAAATTCTCCGGTGGCAGGCCCGTTCATCTTGAGGTTCAATTGAATGACAAAACATTAATTACCATAAATCTATCATCTAAATTCCTAATGCCCACCATAATGGATATGGAGTAAAAGCTTTTTAAAACATTCAAATAAAAGGCAAAGGTATCGGCGAAATGCCTCCGCGAGCCTATCACAAAATCTGCTCGTTCGCATACCGGCCGGACCCGCGTCAAAGGCTCCGCTATAACTTTATGCGCTTTTTACGACTACAAACTCTTGTTCTCTTTGGTATGTTGCGTTTAAATTTAGAATTCGCATTTTCCGATGCTTTTAAGGCGGTCGTATACCACGCAAGCCGAGATAACGAGAAATGTTAGGAAATTATAATTCAATATTTTATCTGCAAGACATTTTCTATAAATGTGTAGAGACACCAACGACGAAGCTTAAAAACGGTATAAACCATTGATGTATAAAGATCAATGGTTTAAACTCAACTTTACGTTTAGTACTATTCAATTTTATGTCTAGTACAAAATTTAGAAAGATAAAATTATTATCCCTTTTATACTAACGGAGAAGCGGAAAGGGCCAGTACTTTTTATGATGAAGTCAGATATGTGTTATTTATTTCTTTTAGCCTCAGAACTGAGGAACACGACTATTGCCGAGCTGTTGGTCCTCACAATGGACAAGGAGAAATATTCATTGGAACTTGATGGCCAACCTTCTGTAGGTTAGGTAGGCAAGGCACTAGAAGAAAAACTAAAAGGCTAATCAGAACTACTATTAAATGAAGATCCATCAGCCGGTCTAGCATCCCCTACGAGGAACTGACAGCAAGGCGCTAAAACTGCGTGAACTCAAGTGTGACAGATTTTTCCGAATATAACTTTTATGAGCAAGTTAATAAGATGGGATTTGAAATTGAGGGAATATAAGTTATCTTTATAAGCAAAGTAGCGGATAAATATCGTTGTAAACTCTCTTTTGTAGAACAAAAGCTGTCCTTAGCACAGTTACAGACGGATGTTCCACTGCTATTTTACATAGTTACACAAACTCAATAGCTTTCATAGCCTTTGCTATGAAACGCACGACATTTTTAATATTCATGTCGCTGTTCTCGAAAATATTGAGAAAAGTAAGTGCTGTTTTTCATAAGAAGTTAATTTCTCTTTAACTATGTATTTCCTCATTCATACTTCTAATTCAATTAAGTTGATTTTGCAATGACAAGTTAGATTTAAATGACAGCTGCCAAATGTGACTCGAATTGGATTGGAATCCTGATTTGAATTGATTTACAATGTGAATCTAGTGGGTTTGGCCCATGGAAGTATGTACTCTCTTGGTTTGGCAGTCATTTTGACAATAATTATCATAATCGATTGGTTCTGATTTTCAGTCGGAGGTTCCGGTCAACCTAAAGACCTAAAGTTGGTCTAGCCTTTACGTAACCAGTGCACGCTCACCCTTAATCTTGTTTTTTTTTAATGATCCCAGTGGCCAGTCTGTTGCTAACTCCGGTTTTGTTTTTAATTTTTTACGGTGCGAACTCTTTGGTGCCTGCTTTATAATCTTTTGTTTTTATAGGTCCTGCGTCAAAACTAGATGTTTTACTAAGTACGCAATTGTTTTTTCACAAAACTATGAAAAGTGCGTCTTCCCACGCAAAACTGTTACGTAAAAAAATATTTTTGTCGTTTTAAAAATAGATTTTGATCGATGTGCGGGGGTTTACATATTGTATTGAGAAGTTATCCCTGAATAGATTTATTTATAGTATTTTTATAATAATCTTGGATTTTATCGGTATTCTCGTGGGAGATCGTGCGTAACCTAGATAAGCCTTTTACAATAAATATAACGAAATAAATGAACAGGCAAAACTAGAGCTGAAATAAAATTTTTTGCGAGCCCTTTATATGGCGGCCACTGCAGTCTTTAGGAAACCGTAACTTGACGCAAGGAGAGGGGGAGCCCTCCCTTTAAAAGCGGCGATACGACTAATGGGGACCGCACAAAATGCATTATAAAATTATAAATTAATTATGCGTAAACGTCGCGACCTCTGACCAATAATAACAACATGTCGCATGTCGTAACAAAGAGCGGTGACTAATGTTTATCAGTTTTATTTTATCACATTTCTAGTAAAGCGATATGATACTAGACAATAACAGAGCGTTCGGACACGTGACGCGGCAAAATACGATCAATCATAATCTGAATCATTTTGAAGGGTATTGCTGATACATTGCTTAATTATAATAATATATTATGTTCGATTTGTTTGCTCAACAACATAAATAACGCAATGAATGTTGTTGAACTGTCAAAATGAAACAGATTGTGAGTGATCGTGTGTTACGCGATTAGGATGCTGTTTTGAGTTGCTGAGTTTGGTATAATAATTTGGAATTATTTCCCAGCCAGGTGGAATGCCTAAAATTATGCAGTGGAAACTGAGGAAAACCGAGCAGATTCTAGTCTAAAATCTTGCTGGATTCTGCCCCACCAACCCCCCTGGGTTGGCACCTTAGAATTTGTGTAGGTAGGTAATGCTCGATTTTATTTACTTTATTACCTACTAGTTTTTTCACGCGACTTCGTCCGCATGAAATTTTGGCCCCCGACTCATCACGTCGCATCCCATTTCCGCCCGCGCTATTACCTACTTCGGTTTCGCTTAACGTTGGCCCCCGACCCATCACGTCACATACCATCGCTCGCCCGCGCTATTACCTACTTCGGTTTCGTTTAACGTTGGTCCCCGACCCATCACGTCACATCCCATCGCTCGCCCGCGCTGTTACCTACTTCGGTTTCGCTTAACGTTGGCCCCCGACCCATCACGTCACTTCCCATCGCTCGCCCGCGCTATTACCTACTTCGGTTTCGCTTAACGTTGGCCCCCGACCCAGCACGTCACATCCCATCGCTCGCCCGCACTATTACCTACTTCGGTTTCGCGTTGGCCCCCGACCCATCACGTCACTTCCCATCGCTCGCCCGCGCTATTGCCTACTTCGGTTTCGCTTAACGTTGGCCCCCGACCCAGCACGTCACATCCCATCGCTCGCCCGCGCTATTACCTACTTCGGTTTCGCGTTGGCCCCCGACCCATCACGTCACATCCCATCGCGCGCCCGCGCTATTACCTACTTCGGTTTCGCTTAACGTTGGCCTCCGACTCCACACGTCACATCCCATCGCGCGCCCGCGCTATTACCTACTTCGGTTTCGCTTAACGTTGGCCTCCGACCCATCACGTCACATCTATCCCACGGTGGTGTGCAAACGATAGTAGATAAACGTCGTCTCGTGACTACATTTATAGAAAACATAAAACCCATTCATCATACGCACGTTACATTCTTTAAATTCCCCCGCAGTCCGCTAAATTTTAGTTAAAACAAACATATTTTTATGTCGACGAACAAACAGAATTGTAATAAAATTATGATTACTTACCTAATGTTATATTTAGCGCAAGATATATTTTTTACTAGGGCTTTGACGTTAGAAAGCTCTAGCACGGTAGACGGTATAATAACTAAGCCATATCTTAGAAATAAATGCCTACAGCCGCGCGGTACGTAAACATGCGATAGGGCTGCCCGCCTCCAGCATTTTAATTACATTTGCCTACTTTGTGTTTCCATTTACTTTTGCGATTGTAAATATACTTTTTTTATCTACACAAATAAATAAAATACTTTGTGAATTAAATAACAAAACAAAACACAAATGGCCGAGGTTTTAAAACAAGCGTACCTACCGTATCATGATTCATGAACCGCCTATAACTACCTATTTCACTCGTGTCTATCACTTTCCTTTACTCTATTCACTTTATTTATTCATCCAGACATCTTTTTTTCGGGAGATAAAAGGAAATACTTATCCATTAAAAAGACACACATTATGTACCTACCTACCAGTAAGTAAAATTATTTTATAGTAAGACTATAATAGTACATTGTGATACGAGTGTGCTGTATTGGTCATTACCCACAAGGCGGTATTATTCGCGCGAGCCAAAGGCGAGCGCGATAATATAGCCGAGTGGGTAATGATCAAAGCACACGCGTTTCATACGACGTTTTTCAAAACACTTGCGGGGAAAGAAACCGTCTTGTTATAAGAACTTATGCTACAATGACGTAACTTTAGAGAAATGATACATTTAGATTTATAAAGTTCAACTGACCTTTGTTGCCAGGTACTGACTATCCACTTCCTGTAAAAACGTTTCTACGTCGTCGGTTGGTATTTTGGGTAACAATACTTTCGTATTTTTCTTAATATGTAACCACACAACTTATACGATAACAAATATTTATGAAAAATGGCGCGCTGGATTTTTTTTCTGGTAGCGATGCGCGCGCAATTTCTATAGAGGCACTGACAAAACCGCTGAACAGCCTACCATCACGTTCGGTCGGAGGTACAGACAAAATTTAAAACTTGAAAAATTAGATTTCTCTGCTAATTATTATTAATTATTCTCTATCGAGAGAGAGCGAGAGAGAAAGTGCGAATTTGGTCAAATGGAAAATCCAGTACCTATGGCGACTGTGAAAATTTTCTCATTTTTGTTCATGCTAAAATCGATAAGAATAAGAATTATTTATTTGCAGAAAATACAGATGTCCAGTTGTAAAAGTTGGTGGTTTATAACCAGTCCATATTTTGCCTATTCAGGGCATAAGAAAATATTCGCAGCCGCCATCTTGGATTTAAATTTTGACCTCACTATCAGCTTTAGAACCATCGAAAACTACGAAAACCATACTCATGACGAAAAATGAGAAAATTTTCGAAGCAGCCATCTTGGATTTCCATTTTGACCTCACTATCGGCTTTAGAACCATCGAAACCTACGAAAACGACACCCATGACGAAAAATGAGAAAATTTTCGGAGCCGCCATCTTGGATTTCCATTTTGACCTCACTATCGGCTTTAGAACCATCGAAAACTACGAAAACGATACCCATGACAAAAAATGAGAAAATTTTCGCAGCCGATCTTAGATTTCCATTTTGACGAAATTCACACTTTCTTTTTCTCTTTCTATCGAATTAGAAAAAGACAGACGCAAGAATGAAGCCGCGTTAAAAAACTTCGTTCCAAAAACCTGTTTACTTTGTCACACTTATTAAGTCGCAATAAGAAAGACATGTTGTGCCTTGATAGTACTTACTAATTCCATACTGCCATGTCATTACTCCGACTAGTAAATAGTTATCTATGGCGCACATTACCGCACTAGTGCGATTATGTAAAGAAAAAAGCACGTGTCTATAATACACTGCATTATGAATCTAAAAGCGGTTAAATAAGAGCCACTTTACGAGCAACTGTGTTGAAAAATAATTTTGTTGTTGTTATTTGTTAATAATAATTCAAAGTTTCCAGGTAATCTAAAAAAAGTTATCTCTGGATGCGTTATTGCCAAATTCATGCAACCAAAAACAGCAACAATATATCCTACTCGTCATATTAAATATGTACTTGAATTTATTTTTTGTGTAAAAATCGCGCGGTTATTGTTAAAAAAACAACACACCGTTCGTTCGTCACTGCGGCACAGACGCGACTGTCTGCATACCTCGCGCATACCTCGATCGAGGCGCGTAGGTATAGCTCGCGCTTCGTCCGTTTGTATGAAGTTGGGATACCGTCTACCGTGGCTCTAGCTAGCTATTAAAGACGCATATATGCCAGTGACCTTGATTGGTTAGCTTGCGTGTTCTGTACTGAGCTCACGCAACGCGTCGTATGTCCAGCCAGTAATAGGACTCGCCCATCAAGGAGCGCTGTCCCAAATTAGACGCATATACATAAAAGAAAAGGTATTTTAATAAAACACGTGTATTATAAGACCAATAATTAAATTATCTTTAAAATGGTGAACCGTTCAGAAACATACGGTTGATAGATTTTGCATGATTCTTAGTTTTTTATCCGCATTAGACATACCTAACTTTACAAATTAATTTCACTATGTAATACAAACACAATCTAATAGGTATATTCCTATATACACTTTTCATCAGAAAAATCGAAACACTTCCGTTTTTATGGTTTCTGTCCTAATTTAACACAAAAGAGTTTTCATTCCATGAAAAAAATCACATGATTGTATAGCTGGCAGTTTGGCCATTACAGTGATAAGCGAAAATTCTAAATTCAAAATTAGAATTTCATTTGTTTATCCTAGAAATGAAATGATTCACTGTTTTGGTTTTGAGACAAATGTGTGTTTAGAGTTGGAGTACATTTCACCTTTGAAAACTAAAAATTAGCGCTTATCTTAAAACTTTTTTTTCTGTGTTCTGTATACTGTGTGTGTAGGTACTGTGACTTTGGGACGTCTTAAAAAGTTTTTTTTTCTAAAACATATGGATACTTCGCCCGCAGAAGCCGCCCAAGTGGTGGCATTGCTGGATTCTGGACTTGGTCAGCATGTTGTGGCTGAAAGATTGCATCTAAGCCTGTCGTCTGTTCATAGAGTCTACAAACGCTATCGGGAGACTGGTCTGTTCACGCGCCGTTCAGGATCTGGCAGGAATCGGGTCACTTCTGAGCGAGATGATCGATTTATTGTAACAACTTCTTTACGAAATCGACGCCTTAATGCTTTTCAACTGCAGCAGCAACTTCATGTTGTACGTAGGGTGGCTGTAAGTGACTCTACAATTAGAAGAAGGTTGAAGGAAAGGGAACTGGTACCGCACAAACCAGCAAATGGCCCGAAATTAACTGCAGACCATCGAAGAGCGCGCCTTAACTTTGAACGTGAGTATCTAAATTGGTCATACCTCCAGCGGAACAAAGTCCTCTTTTCTGATGAGTGTAACCGAACAGTGTCTTGAGCCTCACGTGATGCCCTATGCAAATTTTATTGGCAACGGTTTCATATTCATGCACGACAATGCTAGGGCTCACACCGCGAGCGTCGTACGAGATTATGTTACCGAAGTCGGTATCTCCGTTATGGAATGGCCAGCAAGAAGCCCGGACATGAATCCGATTGAACATCTATGGGATGAATTAAAGAGACGAATTCGTGCAAGAGATCCTGCCCCAGAAACACTTAGCCAGCTGCAAAATGCAATCCAAGAGGAATGGAATGGAATGCCACAACCACAACATTTGATCGTGACTCTCATCCGATCGATGAAGAACCGTATGGAAGCAGTAATAAGAGCTCGGGGAGGGAATACAATTTGTTAAATAAACGTTTCTTAGCTTTTTTTTTCATTTACCTGTGTTGATTTATCAATTTCCTTCATACTTCATACCGGGTAAAAACGACTTGTTAAACAAAATAGGTACGACAACTATGAAAATTTAATTTGAATTTAGAACATTAACATTAGGATTTGAAAACCTCATATTATTCACTATTAAATGACATTTGACATCATTATATTCCTAAATAGACACATTTTTTTGATAATACACCTTGCCAGTTTATGTTTTTTAGGGAACAAAACATAAACTGGCAAGGTGTTTCGATTTTTCTGATGAGAAGTGTATATAAAAACTTTTACGCAAAAAAAACAACCGACTTCCACTATATATTTTCACTTATTTCACTTATATTTTCCAGTTGGTCCCATTTTCATACAGGGATTGAATTATGGGATACTGGAGAAGTCGAGGGAACTCTTGAAATATTATAGGCACACCTATAGCGATTTTGGTATTTTTTATTAGAACTCTTGAATTTGCTCTCGGAAAGCACCATTTAGTGAAGTGGAACTGATGATGGAGACCACAGATGGCCACCGGAACTACTCAATAATACGTATTTCACGGGTTGCGAACTTGCGATTCGATTACTTTAATATGGTTGCCAAGCAATTTATGCCCATCACAATGCATAGGGTGAAGAGAAGCTGATGGCGAAGTACCAGAACAACTCCTCAACAATGAACGTCCCTGCATCGGGAAAAGCAATGTTTTGTAAAAGGTGATGAGCAGTTGACATTAGGCTATTGTAACTTAGATTAATTACAAACCGACCCACTAAAAAGCGAGAAATAAAACGTTTTCGCAAAAAAAACAACCGACTTCCACCATAAAGTGAAAAATAACTAAAATTTCGTAAGTCGGTGGCATAAAACGAATATCCGTGTCTTTGGTTTGTATTTTCGTTTTTGCCACCGACTTCCGAAATTTTAGTTATTTTTCACTTTATAGTGGAAGTCGGTTGTTTTTTTTGCGTAAAAGTTTTTATATACACTTCTCAAAAATCATCTTCTCTAAAATCATAAAAAATTGGCTATCGTCGACTATTCCGTATTTAAATGATGTTATTATGTTTTGAGCAGGATGCCCCACGGCCCCCCAATTACGCAATGCACGAAATTGAACAAGATTGCCAGTCCATTGCTTCAAAATTTCGACAAAAAAAATCTGCTCAATTTTTTTTGTCGAACTTATGAAGCAATGGACTGGCAATCTTTTTCAATTGGTTTCAATTTAAAATTGATCGTGCATTACGTAATTAGGGTGTCGATTGAAGGTTAAGCTACTGCAGTCGGTTCGTGGATGGGGAACCATCAATCACATATCGAGAGTACGCGAGACTTCGAGAGCACGGGAGGGGTGCCTCGGAAAGCACGATAAGAGAGTTTATCCTAAAAGTAGGCAACGTCGCAAATAGCTGTCAAATATTTACCTGTTTTGATTAATTTAGTATTAATACTGTATGGAAATATGAAATGTGGCTAAGTAATTAAGTAGCGAACTAAAATATTGATATTGAAATGCAATAACAAAATATCGTAAAACCGAATATTTACTTTTAGATGCAAAAAAAAGTAAGTACCTATTTGGAAACTTTCCAAATGCCAATTTTACACCTAAAACGGTTTATTGCAATTCATTAATAACATTCTAGTTCACTAGTTAGCTACATTTCATATTTCCATACAGTAATATTGCCAAATTAATCAAAACAGCGTAATATTTGTCAGCTATTTGCGATGTTGCCAACGCCTAGTGCGGGTTGGTAGATGTCACATGTCTTCAAATTTTTGGTTCTAAGACATGCCGGTTTCCTCACGATGTTTTCTTTCACCGTTTTGTGAGCAGTGGTGATGAAAGTATTTACACAAAGTAAAGCGCCTGCCTGGGTTCGAACCCACGACCTACAACTATTTAAGTCGGGGCCGTTACCACTGGGCCACCACTAGGCATCGCCTGTGGTGTCATAAAAATATCTGAATCTAATGACTCGTAATAACCTAGTGAATTACTTAGTTTTTTTTTTCTAATCTCCATCGTAGCGAGGATGTTCCCACGCCTATCGCTCGCGAGTTCCGGTCAGTGTGTACGCCATATCCGCCCCATCACCGCCCCGTGTGACTCATCACCTTCTTTCTTTGCTGGTTGTCCTTACCGGTTGGCTGAAGGAAGCAAAACACAAAGAAAATTGGAAAATTATGGGGAGACTTTTGCCCAACAGCGGCACAGCATAAATAAAAAATAAAAAATGGAATTATGTCAAATGAGTAATCACCAGTAGCTGTTTGTAAGGTCAAGTGGTTCAAGTTCAAACGCAGGGAAGTAAGTAGCTAGTTACTACCTCAATAAAACGCGGGAAATACGGGACCCCCGGGGTACAGACGGCGATCAGGCGGCGTGCAACTTCATGCAATGCCACGACCACGAACCGCTAGTGGCGACAGGGGGACATAAAATACCCGCCAAACCGTCGCTCTATTTTCTTTCATTTGTTTTTTTTCTTCTCAGTCACTGTCGCAAGATGCGTGTCGCTTGAGCGTGTAGGCCGTGGCCAGTAGTGGCAAAAACGGAAAAGACAACTTATCTAGCACCTTGTGGATGTTGGAATACTGGAATATACTATATCCGTCACTATAATTCGTATAAAATCCCTGAGACAAATTTGACAGGTGCAAATGTCACACTCCAAATTGAAAAAACAAACAACAATCACTTGAAATGTCAAATTTGTCTCTGGGATTAAAAAACGCACATCAACCTTACCAATGGGACTATAAATATGGACGTGAAGGTAGAAGGTTGAATGGTTTGATGATACTTTTACGAGTACCATTGACAGCGAATTTTTTAATGCTCAATGAGCTCTTCCCTTGTTAAGGTAGGTTTTCAGGGTGTCAGGGACATCGACAACGAAGCGAATACTGTTCAAAAAAATTCGCCAATTTTTTTTTCAAAGGGTATATTTACCGGTAAGCTATCTAATTACGCAACATATTTTCGTAAACGATTACGATTAATCCGTTTCATTTTGACAGTTCAATAATATTCATTGCGATAATTACGTTGTTAAGCAGTTTTTTTTTTTCGAACTTATGAGGCAATGGATTAGAAATCTGTTTCAAAACGATTCAAATTCTGATTGATCGTGTATTACTTAATTAGGGTACTGGTTATTATTACACTGGGCGCAAGCAGCCGTCGTTTAGCGACTGTCCACAAGTCATTAATTTATGACCACTGTTGAAAATTTGCTAATTTTTAATGCTTTTGGGGTTAGGTATTTTGGTACATACCTAAATTGTGAATTTTAAATAGCAAAACTTTTTTAGTTTGAATAATAATAGGTGTTTTCATTACTTTTTGATAATGTTATTGCAGTAGGTACATACCTAGTAGCCCTTTCGGAGCGGACGGGGATTTTTTTACATACTTACCCTATTGTAGGTATGAACTATACCTACATAATACCTAGGTACCTTTATACTTTAGTGATAGCTCATATGAGATGAAAACAGAATAAACTAATATTTCATGGTGGTAAACCACGGAGAATAGTAAATTCTTCTTCTTGATGAAGGTATGCAAGTATCAGTTATATGCTAATTACTATTGTGAAGCATTCCGTCCCTATTGCAATTATATAATTATTTAGTTAATCTCATTGTTTTCCTTCAAGTAAAGTGGATTATTATAGACAATTTGCTAGTTTACCTGTCGCTATTATGTGGTTAGGTACCTTTTTTGCACGGAAATAATACATGATAACGGATACTTACAGTGTTTTGTTTTTATTTTATTTAATACTAGCGGGCCCGACAGACGTTGTCCTGTGAATCTAAGCCATCCAGAAACCCACTCAAACACACACATGTATACAAAAAATCATCAAAATCGGTTCAGCCATTTAGGAGGAGTTGTCCGTGTGGTGCCGGACTTAAAGAATCGCACTACCCTATGTCTTCCCATGGGTGTCGTAAAAGGCGACTAAGGGATTACTAGAGAATGGGCAGCAGCGTTCTCTATGCACTATTTACACCATACTGCGATCGCCAACCCGCTTGCCAAGCGTGGCGATTATGGCAAACCCCCCCTAAAAATGACAAGCACCACAAACAAACGGCCCCTAGTGCCCGGCGGCCTACCTACCCTTGGCTACGGTAGCGGTCAAGGTCACGGTGAGGCAAGGGGTGCGAAGAATCCCCGGAAGAGATCCGGCTACCACAACCACCGGAAACTGGACCTGGCAACTTATAACACGCGTACACTCCGGACCGACGAGAAGATCATCGAACTCGAGGAAGAATTGAGCAGGTTACGATGGGGTATAATAGGATTATCCGAAGTCCGAAGAGAGGGGGAGGACTCGATAATCCTTAAATCCGGAAACTTGCTCTATTTCCGGGAGGGCGACCAGCAGTCCCAGGGTGGTGTCGGGTTTATCGTCCACAAGTCCCTTGTGAGCAACGTAGTGAAGATCGAGAGTGTGTCGACCAGGGTGGCGTACCTTATACTCAGAATATCCGCAAGATATTCGCTGAAGGTCGTACAGGTTTACGCCCCGACCTCGTCACACCCCGACGATGAGGTGGAGACCATGTATGAGGATATTTCTAGAGCCATGCATGCCTCTAAAACTCACTTCACCGTTGTCATGGGGGACTTCAACGCGAAACTGGGCAAACGAAATGATGATGAGCTGCGAGTGGGGCAATTTGGAGTTGGACGTCGGAACCACCGGGGTCACCTACTGGCCAGTTTTATGGAGAAGGAAGGCCTCTTTATGATGAACTCCTTCTTCAGAAAACGTGAGCACAGAAAGTGGACCTGGCAGAGCCCTGATGGTGCAACAAAAAATGAGATTGACTTCATTATGTCGACGAAGAAGCAAGTATTCAATGATGTCTCTGTGATCAACGCGGTGAAAACCGGAAGCGATCACCGCATGGTAAGAGGCACATTGAACTTAAATATTAAGCTGGAAAGATCTCGACTGGTGAAGTCTACGCTCCGTCCAGCACCGATCCAAGTCCAAAACCCCGAGAGCTTTCAGCTCGAACTTCAGAATCGTTTCGAGTGCCTAGGGAGCTCCGTGGACGATTTTAACGATGGGTTCGTGGAAACTGTCCATACGGTCGGGTCCAAGATCTTTAAGACCCGTCGTACAAATAGAAACAAGAGGCTCTCTGATCCTACTATACAGCTCATGAAGGAGAGGCGCGAGATGATCCTCCAGTCTTCAGACGATGCGTTCAAGTACCGGCAGCTCAATAGACGGATCTCTAAGTCCTTAAAAAGCGACCTTCGTCGCTTTAGTACGGACCGCATTAAGGACGCGATAGAGCGGAATAAGGGCTCCAAGGTCTTTGCAAGAGATCTGTCTATTGGGCAGAGCCAGCTTGCAAAGCTGAAGACCGATGATGGCAGGATCGTATCCGCCAAACCTGAAGTATTGAGAGAGATCGAGAGGTTCTATGGACAGTTATACACGTCATCCAGTAACCCCGTTACGAATCTGGCAAACGACCCAAGAGCTAGATTAACCCGACATTATACCGAAGATATCCCGGACGTCAGCTTGTACGAGATTAGGATGGCTCTAAAGCAACTTAAAAACAACAAGGCGCCGGGTGATGACGGAATTACGGCCGAACTCTTAAAGGCCGGTGGGAAACCCGTTCTAAAGGCCCTCCAGAAGCTGTTCAATTCCGTCATACTCGAGGGTAAAACGCCACAGGCATGGAGCAGAGGTGTGGTGGTACTCTTTTTTAAAAAGGGCGACAATGCCCTGCTTAAGAACTATAGGCCCATCACACTTCTGACCCATGTCTACAAGCTGTTTTCAAGAGTCATCACGAACCGTCTCGCGCGCAGGTTTGACGACTTCCAGCCTCCCGAACAAGCCGGATTCCGTAAAGGCTTTAGCACCGTGGACCACATACATACGCTGCGGCAGGTTATACAGAAGACCGAAGAGTATAACCTGCCTCTCTGCTTAGCGTTCGTGGATTACGAGAAAGCCTTCGATTCGATCGAGACATGGGCTGTACTGCAGTCTCTTCAACGGTGCCAGATCGACTATCGGTACATCGAGGTGTTAAAGTGCCTATACAAAGACGCCACTATGTCAGTCCGACTCCACGACCAGACCTCGAAACCTATCCTTCTGCAGCGAGGTGTGAGACAAGGAGACGTTATCTCTCCGAAACTGTTCACCGCTGCACTGGAGGATGTCTTCAAGATTCTGGACTGGAAAGGGCTAGGCATCAACATCAATGGCGATTATATCACTGACCTTCGGTTTGCCGACGATATAGTTATCATGGCTGAGACCATGGAGGACCTCAGTATAATGCTCGATGACCTCAGTAGAGCCTCCAAAAGAGTGGGTCTTAAAATGAACATGGACAAGACAAAGGTCATGTCAAATGCCCATGTAACACCCGCCCTCATAAAGATCGGAGACGCTACGCTCGAAGTTGTAGACGAGTATGTTTACCTAGGACAAACTGTTCAGCTAGGTAGGTCCAACTTCGAGAAAGAGGTCAATCGTCGAATCCGACTCGGTTGGGCAGCGTTCGGGAAGCTACGCAATATCTTCTCGTCCCACATACCACAGTGTCTCAAGACGAAAGTCTTTGACCAGTGCGTGTTGCCAGTGATGACTTATGGCACTGAAACGTGGTCGCTCACAATGGGCCTAATTAGAAGGCTAAAAGTCACCCAAAGAGCAATGGAGAGGGCTATGCTTGGAGTTTCCCTACGTGATCGAATCAGAAATGAAGAGATCCGCAGGAGAACCAAGGTAACCGACATAGCCCGAAGAATTGCCAAACTTAAGTGGCAATGGGCAGGACATATTGCTCGCAGAACAGATGGCCGATGGGGCCGAAAGGTTCTGGAGTGGCGACCACGTACCGGAAGACGTAGCGTTGGAAGGCCTCCCACAAGATGGACCGATGACCTAGTAAAGGCCGCAGGAATTCGCTGGATGCGGGAAGCACAGAATCGGTCGAAGTGGCGGTGCTTGGGGGAGGCCTATGTCCAGCAGTGGACGTCTTTCGGCTGATATGATGATGATGATGATTTAGGAGGAGTTCAGTCACATTCAGACGTACAGAAGAATTATACTCGTACTTACAATACAAGATACGCCTGTACCGAAGGGTTGGGCAAAGGTGTATAGATAAAGTACCTAACTACATACACCCACATTTAATGTGTTTCACGCGTAGGTTGAACAACAATTACATTTAACACTATAGTGTCACGGTGTCACACGCAGGTTTTTTTAAATCTCATCCATGGGAAACAAACACCCATAAGTCCGCCCTTAACTCGTAGTTATGTAAAACATTAGCCTCCTGCGGATCGGTGTTCTCAAGACAAAGGTACCTACCAATACTTACGTTACCTGCTTAGACTGGCTAATCGCCATAGCACCCGAACGGGTTGTGATGAACAGCAGCGGCCCGCATCGATATTTCCAACTAACGATAGAGCCTTGACTTCAGCGATGGATTTCGACGGGCCATTGTTAGGTTCAGTGTAGTTTGCTATAGACAAAAATTACTCATGTCTCTCTTTGTTACCACATTCTACGAAGAACGAAGAGACTTCATTCTCTCTTCAGTCAGTGAAGGGTTCTCGACTTTAGGTAATAATAACGATTTGACTATAAAAAGACCAATACCTAAACTGTGACAGAATAAAAAAAACAAAACCTTTGCTTGCTTTGCCATTGAGATAAAAAAAATATTTTTGATATCTATGGCTTTTGCTGTCATTACTGTCAAAAAGTGACAGTGACACTGTGCAGTGACATGTAATTTGTAAACACATCCATTCTTTTCGTAATTATTCGTTGTCGTTCCTTTCGAAATACAGCATATTATATTGTCGCACTCTTTTTGCAGATGATTCATTTTTGAAAAAGAAAAGAGATAGAAAACCGCAATAGTAAAAAAAATATATAGGACTGGAACACGCTGGAGCAAAATCGAAATGCTGTCCTGGTGTAAATAAACATTTTATCTAAGAGGAAACTAAAAGGGGCTGAAATGGAAGAAGGAAATTCCATAATATATGGCTTAGAGCACCAGGTACCCTATTTACAACTACCTATGTCGACGATATGGTCATGAGTTACCTACTAATAAAGCTGCTTGCATGTTATCCTTATTTCCTTAGATTTTAGAAGTCACGGTGTCTTCTCGCATAGTTCTGGAAAGCCATAAGGAAATCTGAGGTGCTACCGTGCTATACACACTACACATATCTCAAACTTAAAAGCAAATCAAAGCTATAACCTCTTTTATTACATTAAACTTCAATAACTAAAAGAAAACTCAAAACCGCCTCCCTTCAGACATATCAGACCTTTCAATCTATCTTAGAACAATTGACACTGGTGACAAAATCATAACCGAGATTCAAGAAGACGTCCAGTTTGAAAGGTGTGCCTGTGTAGTTTCTAAGATGGAAACGCATCAGATGATACTTATGTACCCAGCATAGTTGTTTAACACCAAATTGTAACTTTAACTCTTCATTAGTGGCTTTTGTTATATTTGTAATGAAAGCTATGTCATTTGTTTTAAATATATTTTTAATTTATTGTATATTGTTTATGACTTCTAACGTTGGAAAAACTCATAGAGTCCGAAAAAAATTAAAATTTTATTGTGTTTCATTAGTGACAGCAGATAAAAGATAAAGGAAGAAAGTAAAGGATAAATAGGGTTAAGGCCGACTGTTGCACATACGAAAAAGACTTTTTCTTTTACTTTTTTCGATATTTGTTGTCTCTCAAACTCCAAACGTCAATAATTTCATTTAAAAATAACAAAACTGGCAACATTTTTATATTGTTTTTTGCCAGCTTTTCTTCATAGGAACCATGCAACTAGCTCTGACATTTCATAGTCCATGTATATGTGAAAAAAAAAAAAAAATTGAAAAATAACATATAAGAGACACTGATATTTTCTTTATTTTCTAGACCAGAGCTCTATCACCGCAGTACGGAGAGAGTGATGCTATCAGATTCCTGATAGGAACTCAAAGCCTAAAGCCGAACTCCAATCAGATACACGTTGTGGAACTTGAAGAAGATACTGGAGCTTTACACACTAAAGTAAGATATGAATTTTATACTAATTTCATCTTTTTCTAGTTAACTTTAAGGTGATAAGACTGGTTCTCAAAATTCCAATAATTAAAGTGTATAGTGTATAATTAGATACCCTGGGTACAAAAAATTATCAACTGTTCCATACAAAGATTTAAATACCTACTCGATCCAAATGTATGAAATAATCAGCCTATTATGATCCCACTGCTGGGACACAGGCCTCCTCTCTTTGAGAGGAAGTGGGCTGTAATCTACCACGCGGGCCCAGTGTGGTTTGGTAGATGTCACATGTCATCAAATTTTTGGTTCTAAGACATGCCGGTTTCCTCACCATGTTTTCCTTCACTGTTTTGAGAGCAGTGGTGATGAAATAATCTACACAAATTAAAGCCAAACCACGACTTTCAAAATTCGACCCAAATGTATGGTATGGCTGATTTTTTTTCGCGATAAAGATTAGATATTGGTCCTATGGAAAAACTTGTCTAGTTTAATGGTCTGTACCACATCCTTAAATAGCACCATACCTCTCTGATATATACTGTATAAACATTATTAAGCACAAGCTTTGACTAAAGGACATCACTCATTATAACAGCACCGCTCCAGCGCAGTAACGGCCCGGCACCGCCTTGAAAAGTATCCAGCAGAGGGGCTTGTGGCTAATTAATAACAGCCGCACGGGTCGATCTAAGCTACGCTTGACGCGGTTGGCCCGTGGATGGGTGACCATCTTTACATACCTTTTAATTATTTTATTTATTTATTTCCAGGTGTTCAAGCATGACATTGGCGAGGTGTGGCACCTGCGTTGCTCCCCACACGATGCTGCAACGCTCCTCACAACACACAACTCTTATGACCCTGCTACGTCACAGTGCACCATGGGAGTCTCTTTATTCAAGCTTCCTACAGTTGAGGTAAGACATTAGAGATAAAGGGAGACAACCGAATTTGGTGCAGTTATCTGTCTCACTCAATCTGCTTGGCCTGGCTGGTCTATCCAGATGCACCCACCACCGCAGACAACACCACAATTTTCACAAGCGCAGTGGCGCGCTCGCCACGTGCGCGAGATCACACCGCCAATTTCCAAACTCCGGGCCGTTACTCAGAAATTCCTAATGGAAATTATAATTAGTGTTAATTTCTGGCCGTGTAAATCAGGAATAAAAAAAAAATCCAATGTTAGACAAAGCTGTAGGGGTTGTTCACTAATTACGTGATGCGATTTTACGACCCCCTTCCCCCGAGTGTGTGAGCGTGCGAGTATTTTATTCACAGCATTATGCTGAGCGATGGCCGTTTTGCGTGGATGTGAGGCATATTTTCCTCCAAATTGTTTTTTTCGTGTTTTGTTCTGTCCTTGTGATGCAAAAGAATTAGGAACTTTGTTTCAACCAGGTGTTTGTTTCAACCACCTTTCGTTTTTGTGTAAGATTTAACCATATTTTAGTAGAGAAACATGTTTTACTTCATTTAACCCAGCAGCTTATATTTATTTGCCGAGACCCCCCTCTCCCCCACGTAAGATTGGGTGAGATTCGCTATTAATGAACGACCCCAATCAGTACAAAGTTTTTTTTTGCGAAGTAATCATAGTACTTACTTAATTCTCTTTCATCATATTTTGGCAGGTAATACCGAAAGAACTGGACGACTTGAGCGCGATACAAAGTAGAAATGCAGAGGATATGGAGCTTCTTCTAACTATCAAACCAGAGGTCAGTGTACCATTTGACAATGAGTAGAACTCGTATGAGCCCTGGGGGACTCTCTAAGTCAGTCAACGAAGATACGGCCCGTCCGAAAGTAGTTTGATACTTCGGACTGAACCCTACTACCGTTAAACTTTTCCGGACTGGAAAAAACACATCGGAAGTACAGTGCAGTTTATTACAACATGACCCGTGACACGATTGTACCAATCGCTCTGAATATTGCAGTCACATGAGTCAGAATCAGAATTATTTATGGCATGTATTTAATGCGGCAACTAAGTAAAATGAATATAGGTTTAAAAAAAAAATAAGAGTGGGTACCATATATAATGGGTTGGCAGCTAATAAGGAGTACTTATCGTAATAAGTAATAGGTAGCATATTAATATATCAGTAATAAGCTCCGTTTTAATTTAAACTAGCATCAAGTTTTTCTTTTGGGAACAGAATTAATATCTAAGCGGAAACTTAATGGCGAAAATAAAATAGAAAATGGGCTGAATGCCCATTTTCTATTTTATTTTCGCCATTAAGTACTTACAAATAATATAAATCAGATTAAAAAAAAAAAAACTAAATAAAAATAAAAAATATATATATAATCTAGTCGTTTCTGGCACTCGCCGGCCGCTACCGCGGCACCGCTCGCTTCGCTCGCTCGGCTCGTGCGCTAACCTAACCATTACCTACCTAAACCTAAACATTAACCTAACCACATACGAAATAGTTGGTAACATATTTTCTTTGCCACCTTATTAGTCGCCAAGTCATTATTTATAGCTCCTCGCCTAATATTTTATTTGACTGGTATAGTTTATTTGCTACCTTAACGCAGCTGCTAGTTTTTAGTTTTTATAACACCTTTAATTTTGAACCTTACATAATATAATAGTCGCGAAAATATTTAATCGCTGGCAAGTTATTTTATTTGTTGCAAACATTTAGTCGACTTTTAAGTTATTAGTCACTCGGAAAATAATAAGCTATTATTTATTAGTAAAACATAGGTTAAAGGTCAAGGTCTTATACAGGGTGGTAGGGACATCGACGTGAAAACTTATACCATCGACTCAGTACATTATTCTGAACCTCTGACCTCCACAACCCAGAAACTGGGTAATACGATACCCCTTGGTAAAACTGGTGGTTAGACTTTCGGGCTTCTGACGACCCGTAACGACTGTCAAAGATCCACGAATGCAAGCCGGGACCAACGGCTTAACGTGCTTTCCGAGGCATGGAGAAGTCACGGTATGTTAAGATGGTCTTCCATCCACAGACTAACCCCGGCAAGCGTAGCTAAACCTGATGGATCGAACCGTGCGGCTGTTATTACTTAGCCACGAGCTCCTCCTTCACTTTTACGCGCCTAAAACAATAATGTATTATTAAAAAACAAACGCTTCTTTTCCAATTTTGAAACTGACATCTTCAACCTATTTAGAAGCCCGAGGAAGAGATTCGTTGTGCGGAATGGCACCCCACGGACAGTGCGCGGGTGGGCGTGGTGTGCGAGGGCGGGGTCCGCGTGCATGACGTCACGACCGGAGCCGCCCTCAGCCGCGCAGCCGCGTCCGCGCGCCTCAAGTTCACCGGCGGGAAGTGGAACCCGCACCAGGGACATACTCAGGTATGAACAGAATGATAAATGATTTTATTTCTGTAAGTAGGTCTGTATAAACACTTTTACACGTCAATCATATTTTTTTAAACTAGATGAGGTCGTCGTTTCTTATCTGACTACTCTGAGAAGAAAGGCCGAAACAAACTCAGAGATCACAGTCTCTTTTAAAGTCCAGACATAATCTTGGTCAGATCATGTAAAGACCACGTAGATTGGTGTCTAAAATGGTCTTTTGAGGAAAGAATCACACAGATTGAGTGGACCTGTTCAGTCAGTGCACGCATTTGTCAGTAACCGTGCAGCTCAACTCAGAGTTTAAGGAGCTCAACGATTCGACGAACAGTACCAAAGAAAGGACATTTGGATAGGCCGCATAAATTACTCAAACTGCCAAACCATGATAAAAACTAACTGAAAAATAAATAAGAAATATTATTAAAAGGTAACCATCGATCACTAATAAAAAACTAGATACACAATCAGCGGCAAAAAATGTCCTCACCGAATGAGCACCCACTTGAACATTTGGGCGCTCTTTTGATTTAGTAGCATTCGAACGCTCCGACGGTAAACACGCGACATAGTATCGGTCGTAAAAATTTATTGCTTTTTAAACGTATCTTTGTGAAATAAACGTCAAGCATTTCGTTTAAGGTTGAATTTACATAATTTATATTTATTTCAACTATTATTACTTAAACACAATTTGGTGCCAGTTTTAAGAGAACTTTTGTTTGGGATTGTGTATCTAGTTCTTTATTAGTGATCGATGAAGGTAACCCACATAGTCTTCACATTCACAATAATTAAAAGAATATAATACTTTATAAAGTAAATATTCATGTCATTGTATAGTATATAAAATACATTTATGTCAATGTGCATATAAAATAATCACATTATCTCCGAATGGTTAGGCAGGAGGGTGTACCTATAGTAACACCCACATTTCGCCAGTTAATTCCGACTTCCTGGCGGACAAAGCCGTGAGCAAAAGCTAGTCAATCTCAATATTATATTAACTTGTAGGTATATTTTTTAAAGCCTGACATAGCTTGTGTTTAAACAGTTCTTTGAAGACTGCAAAGCTCGAAAGCAAAGTGCAAAAAACATAAATATGTGTTCAAACGTGCACAAACACGACCCTCAAATATCTGCCGCAACGGCTTAAAATATTTAATCTGTCAACAGTTCGCAGTACTACAAGACATGCACATAAAATGCTACGACACTCGCTCAGACTGCACTAAGCCTTCATGGAGCATAGACAACGCGCACACCCAACTAGCCAGAGACCTGGACTTCAACCCTAACAGGTAACTATAATGTGAACTATGATAGGGCTATCACTTGCACTATGATAGGGCCATCACTTGCACTATGATAAGGCCATCGCTTACAGTACGATGGGGCCATTACTTGCACTATGATAGGGCCATCACTTGCACTATGATAGGGCCATCACTTGCACTATGATAAGGCCATCGCTTACAGTACGATGGGGCCATTACTTGCACTATGATAGGGCCATCACTTGCACTATGATAGGGCCATCACTTGCACTATGATAAGGCCATCGCTTACAGTACGATGGGGCCATTACTTGCACTATGATAGGGCCATCACTTGCACTATGATAGGGCCATCACTTGCACTATGATAGGGCCATCACTTGCACTATTATAGGTCCATCACTTGCACTATGATAGGGCCATCACTTGCACTATGATAAGGCCATCGCTTACAGTACGATGGGGCCATTACTTGCACTATGATAGGGCCATCACTTGCACTATGATAGGGCCATCACTTGCACTATGATAGGGCCATCACTTGCACTATTATAGGTCCATCACTTGCACTATGATAGGGCCATCACTTGCACTATGATAAGGTCATCGCTTACAGTATGATGGGGCCTTTACTTGCACTATGATAGTGCTACGACACTAGCCTTCGTGGAGTATAGACAACGAGCACACCCAAGTAGCCAGAGGTCGCCGGTCGCTCACTGCCCGCGAGCCGTCACACGTAAAATAGACTTTAATGCTTTTGATTTAAAATCCTAACTTGAATGACAAGTTATATGCCGTATCGGAGCAGTGCTGTTATAATGAGCGATGTCCTTTAATCGTAAACTTGTCGGTTTTGTTTGCAGGCAGTTTCACTTGGCAAGCGCGGGCGACGACGCCGCACTGAACATATGGGACTACAGGAATGGGAAGGAGCCTATATTCAGCAGGACGGATCATTCGCATTGGTGAGTTGCCTCATATAATTATATTTTGCATCTCCTTAATAAAATTGACCAGTGGTAACCCTGACTTAATCTATTTCATCACCACTGCTCTCAAAATGGTAAAGGAAAACATCGTGAGGAAACCGGCATGTCTTAGAATCAAACATTCAAAGACATGTGACATCTACCAACCCACACTGGGCCCGCGTGGTGGATTACAGCCCACTCCCTCTTGAAGAGAAGAGGCCTGTACCATCATTGACAATTTCAACTGTCTACCTATTACGGTTCATGAGATACAGCTCGCTGAGAGACAGACGGACGGACAGCGGAGGCTTAGTAATAGCCGTTTGGCGCCGTTCGAGTACGGAACCCTAAAAAGTAAAAGTAAAGAACAAACCTGATATCGCGAAATAAAAACAGCTGTTCCATACATTTTGACAAGTTTTGTGAACGAAGATTTTTTTTTCGCGAATTCGTGTTTGGTCCCATAGTGAAAGTTGTTCATAATGATGAGTAAAGTCACGTGTTTAAGTTTTCGGTCACTATACATTGTAATTCATTGTATTATATGGATCTCAGCACACAAAAAGCGTGCGCGGGTCGGGCGCGGAACGGAGCGGGAGCCGCGCACGCTTTTCGTGTGCTGACATCCATATAATACAATGTATACATATAAAAGCCCGCCGTACTCCCGTCCCGACCCGCGCCCGACACGCACCCGCTTTGTGTGTTTTGAGCTTAAACGTGACGCGTCTTTGAAATTTCACTCTCAATTCTCGTCCAATTATCAAATCGTTTCACTTCAAAAAAAATTCTTCCGATACAACTACAAAGTGATTTTTTGAAGTGAAAACTTCTTTCGGCGCGTTGATCACTTTTTTAGTGAACAAAAATCATTGAACTCGCGTCATCGTCACCGCACGCTTCCCATGATAAATTTTGTGTTAACAGCGCACTCTGTTTTTTTTTTCGTTCTTGTACTGACAGCAAGTCACATAAATTCCTGACATTTTCGTTAGATGGCATTACTTAGGGTACTACTCACACTAGCGGTTTGCGAGCGGAGCGGGCGCGCAGCGAATGCGTCGCGACACATTGACACCACACTAACACTGTCTCACTGTCGCATGCGCCGCCTGTTCGTTGCGCACCCGTTCCGCTTTGAGGACGCTCGCAATCCGCTAGCATGATAAGGCCCTTAGTTTTCACTTCTATCGGCAGTCCCCGAAGACTGCTCCAATTTTTTTTTTGCAGTCGGTTTTTGATCATGTTATGTATTCCTTGTGGCAGGGTATGGACAGTCCGGTACAACACGTACCACGAGCAACTCCTCCTGACGGGCAGCTCCGACGCCCGCGCGCTGCTCACGGCCGCCGCCAGCGTGTGCTGCGACCTGGACGACGACGGCAAGCGGGTCACGCAAGTGTGAGTGTGATGCTCTGCCAAACATAATAATATACCAGCGTTGCGGTAGTTGCAATAAAGTTGAAAATAAATTAACTTTCAAGAGATGCAATTTCGATATTTGCTTGGCAGGAAAAACCGCGCTTGCCAACTCCATTGGTGAAATAGATGTCTTTACTGATTCTGTAGCCTCAGTTAGGACTAAACTTAGAGTCATAACTGTATGATATTTTATGTTTTTATATTTTTTTAAGTGATAATTTCTTATGGGAGGGTAAACCGCTTCGTCTGGCTTCACTTTCACTCACGCATGCGGCAGCAATAGGCAGACTCAACTTGGATTAGTTTAAGATATCACTTCTGTCGAGCGGGGGGGGGGGGGGAGGGGAGGGGAAATTGTAATAATGTAATTAATGGACGACCCCTTTACGGTAGGTTTTGTCTAAGCAATGTGCCTATAAAATTTCTACATTTCTAATAATATATGTAATTCATATGTTCTAGATAATAGAGTATTGTATTGTTTCTACACTAGTTTGGAAGACGGCGTCCTTCAGTCGTACGAGCAGCACGAAGACTCCGTGTACTGCGCGGAGTGGAGCGCCGCCGAGCCCTGGACCTTCGCCTCGCTCAGCTACGACGCGCGCCTCGTGCTCTCGAGAGTACCCCGACATTTTAAATACAAGATACTGCTGTAATCGACCAGTTGATTTCTTCGGCACGAGTCCCACACCCGGCGATTATAGTCTGATTTCACCAATGAAACTGAACAAGATTGATTTCTAAAACGCGTTCAAGAGCTGTCAGTGTCAAAATTGTTTTGGAATATTTTACACTGACAGCTCTTCGAACGCGTTCAATTTCATTGGTTAAATCCGCACTGAGAGGGAAAAGGGCCTGCTATTCTCCATACAAATGTATTCCCCTTTTTTTACTGAATAATGCCTCTAGCTAGAGCAATCTTTGTTTTTATTATATCAATGTCTGCTGTCCCTGTTATTTCCTTTTTTTCAGCAACTTAGTGGTAAAGAAAATAATTATAACCCTCTAAAAATGCCAGATTTTAACCGCCGTGATTAGAGGACTACCAGACAAATTCGAAAACTTTTTAACATAAAAGAAAATGATTCATTCATTTATTTTCGGCCAGCTTATACACCGTAAAAAGTAGGTCTCATTTCCTACGAGATGTTAGGGAAAGGCTTTTTGCAATTGCTAACTTTTCTAGTACTCAAACCTCAGTTGGTCTATTAGAGTTTTTAACTCCTTATAAGAAACTGAATCGATGGCATCAAAAAAAGTTATTGAGAAAACTGCCCATTCTCTTGAACTGTAGGTACATTTTTTTCAAAATCTGTGAATGCAGATCAAAATGTATCAAAAAGTTAAGGATAGTCTCCTAGGACAGTTTTCCTGTAGCTACAACGGTTCAAGTACAGTTCACGGCAAATAACTTGAATTGCTCTGAAGTTAGGTTGCGCATGCGTACTGTTTTTTAAGGCAGATTGACACTGCGCAGTCAGTCTACTTCAGAGCGTTCAAGTTACTTGCCGCGAACTGTAGCTGTCCTTACTGCCCCATCTCAAAAATCCACCCTGTATTATATAATACAGGGTGGATTTTTGAGATGGCATTTTTGGAGGGTTATAATTATTTTCTTTACTACTAAGTTGCTGAAATAACAGTGACGTGTCTACCTGCAGACATTGTATGTATCTCTTTTACACAGGACCTACAATCTTTTGTAATCTGCGTTCGCAATTCATTTGCAAAACATGTAAACAAACACGAGTTTTAGGAAAAACAACAGTAATGCCTACATGTAAGATTCAGTTTGTGCTACAACTTCATATTTTTTATAACTTTTTCAACAGTACTAGTCGGTCTAAAATGAACTTTATTTACACTGACATAAAGTTGATGTTTGCCTAAGTGGAAAACTCGTCTTTGTTTACATGTTTGGCAAATAAATTACGAACGCAGATTACGTTATTTGAGCGAGAAAATCGTCGATAGCTATTCATTCGTGTGAAATTGTGAGTCGTCGTTGTCCGCTAGCCTAGCCTCGCCCCGACCCTCGACCAATCAGGTCTCCAAAGTTACAAGCGTTTCGTACGAGGATCTGCCATCAATGGTCAGCTTTCTAATTTATTGCGACCCTTATGCCAGCGGATAATGATGGAAGACGGGCGTAAGTTTATGTTTGTATGAAATAATAGATTTTCTGATATTAATTGTCTATGTTATGTTTGTACTTATTAGTTTTATCATGCTTTCACAGAATCTTTCTATGTTATCTTTTTTTAATTAATTTTATTTACTTTACATTCCATAAAACATTTGTGTAATATCTTTTAGCTGTAAGATGTAAAGAACATAAAGTAAAATCCCTACGCCATTGGTCTAGTGGTCGCAAGCGCTACTGCTGAGCACAAGGACCTGGGTTCGGGCAGTGTTATTGGGTTTTTCCATCTGGAATTTCGCAGTAGCAGCCCGGAGTCTGGATTTGTGCCCAGTCAGAGGCTCTGCCTAACCCTTTGGGGAGTAAGGCATGATGTTATGTTGTAATTGTAAAATAAATCAAACATTATTTATAAATATTACTTTTATTTACAACTAAAATCTCTCTGCAACCCTATTGGCAACATTTCTGAGGTTGCCATACACTTTAGAAGGAGGTGAGCCCATAATAAGGTTGCATATCGCTCTTCTTGCCAGCGCTATGTTCTGGTAACTACCAAGGATGTGAATTTTCGAGTCTGCCAAGACTATTCTGGTTTTGGTGACATTCTCTATGGTGAATTTTGTTCGACCAGCTTTTCCGGCTAGGCGGCCAATGGCACGACTTAGATGGTCGCCATTTAATGTTTTAACATCTTTGACTTCAAAAGATTCAACAAATAAGTCATCTAGTCGGAGGAGGGCCAGCGCGTCGTCGACTTCGAAGCCATAGATGAAGGCCTGGAAATAAAATATATATATTTTTTATACAAGAAAACAATCGGAATTTAAGTGATTCCTAGAACAATCATCAAGCTTAAATCTTGATTTGAAAATGACTTGTAAAGTTTTTTTTTTCATTTGTCAATTTAATAACAGTGAAATCAAAAGAATCTCTCTCTATCTGTTGAAAAAAAATTGAATATAATATAGTTGAAACATTCAGATGAATGTGTTAATAATTCTCTTTAGTGTTTAATTGCGAAAGAATTTAACATAAAAAGTTTGTTTAGGATTTCACCTGATACTTTTGGGATATACTTTATTATAATTTATTTACCTTAACAAAATCAGCAGCTTTCTGTAGGTTGGCAATGTCTTTAGTCTCTGGTCCAACCTTTATTTCAACATTACGTGTTTTCGTATTGAATCTAACTTGCAGTAGTAAATGTTCCACTATAGGAGTGAAGATCTTCAACCAATTTTCTTTGAGCGGTGTGTATCTGTAATAAAATGTGTATTATGTAGACTGGATATAATATTATATAACAAAGGGGAAAATGGCATGGGATGGATGCTTTTACCCAAAAACGGGGTCCATATAGGGTAAAATTACAACTAACATAAGTCTAACACTACTAAGGTTTATTTAAATTCTTGTTTCCAATTGATGTTATTTCCACTTAAACAAACATCAACTTTGTGTAAATAAAGTTGATTTTGAAACTGACAAGTGCTGTAGAAAAACTCTTAAAAAATATGAAGTTGTAGCGCAAACTGAACCTTATGTGTAGGTATTACAGTTGATTTTACTAAAACTTGTGTTTGTTTACATGTTTGGCAAATAAATTGCGAACGCAGTTTAGAAAGAAAATATTACACACAATCCTAACACAACATTCGCTTAAACTATTATAAACCAAAAATAATTTTACATGACACCATAGAACGAAAATACAATAAATTCAGTTTCTTTGAATAGGTGAGATAATAGGTGGTCTTATCGCAATAAGCTTAGTTTGTGGTATTATTTATTTATTTATTTTAATTTTGAGGTTATATACCTGTGAGCTGGGACTGCAATTTTTCTCATATTCTCTTTAGATTCGTTTGGCTCAGCACTTTTCTTCTTCTTCGCCTTCGACCGACTGTGTTTAGCTTTCCCCTGGATACCATTATGTTCTTCGATTTCCATCACATCACCGGATTCTGACACAGCCCTTCGCTTTATATTTTTTAGCTTCACTGTCTTCTTGGCAGGCAAAAACTCGTCCACATTTATATTTGCTGTATCCATATTTAATTCTGTTTGGTCAGTCATGTTGATAAGTATATTTTAACACGATAAACTCAAGTTACTTTTGTTGTAAAATAAATTCTCACATGGTTTTCAGAAAGCACAGATTAAAAAGAATTATATATAAATGTCAACGTCAGATGACTAAAACGTCAACGTTAATTATTATTGCCAGTCAAAACGACATTTGCCGGCCCGCAATGCGGCAGACAGAAATGAAAATGATGATTAATTTTTTACTTATGTTTACGGTTTGTGCTGCTAGCGCCACTACTGGTGATTTTGCTTAAACTTTGACTCTAGTGTAAAATTTTTCATCGTTTTTTGATAGCAATTAGATTTGAATTTTGGGTTTTTTTATTTTTGTATTTTCCTTTAGTACGATAATTTTGTTTAAAAAACGATAATTTCGGTGTCGATAATATGAACTTTTGGAGTTGGCAGCACTACAAAACCTGCGTTCAAAATAATGGCTAAAAATCTAAAATACGAGCGTCGAAAAATTTGAACGTACCCCTTTTGAATGGTTATGTCACAGCACAGGGTTATTAATTTTTGTTATGAATTGATTTGAGGTAAGAATTCCAACATTATAGTTCCGTGTGATAACAATACATAAAACCTTCCAATACTCATAAAGATTTTTTATTTTAGGTATCGTACAAAAGAAGATACCTCGAGTCAAAATGTCTACGTTACTGAAACTTGGTGTTGTAAAAGTGCTCAGTCCTGGCCAGGGCTGTAAAATAGCAGCATGCACGTTTGTGCAGAACCGTAACATCGCTGGCAAGGCGCTTAGGAACTCGCTGCCTTGTCCACCCAAGAAACCAGCACCCTTCGATTATGAAAATAAGGACTATACCTGGTTTAGGAGTCTTCGCGACCGTACCACTCATAGGTTCGATGAAAATACGAAAGTGGTCGTGGTTGAGGGTCCAGTGGCTACTGGCAAGACAGAGTTCGCCGCCGCCCTCGCCGCCGACTTGGATATGAAGCATTTTCCTGAAGCGAACATGGATGTCCACTATGTAAGGCCAAATGGTTGCGATCTCCGTATGTTCGATGACCAGATACCTGAGGACACCAGGACCTTCGACCATGTCAATTTCAACCATAATCCAAAGCATCGTTTGGCGGGTAACTTCCAGCTCATGATGTACATTGCTAGATACAGCCAGTACATTGATGCCTTGGTCCATTTGTTGAACACCGGTCAAGGAGTTGTGTTGGAGAGGTCTCCTTACTCTGACTTTGTGTTTCTGGAGGCGATGTACTCCCAGAAGTACATCAGCAAAGCTGTGAGGTCGGTCTACTACGAGCTGAGAGCAAACTCCCTTGAAGAGCTGATGCGTCCCCATCTCGTCATCTATTTGGACCTGCCAGTGAACAAGGTAAAAAATAATCTTTAAGTACAAATCTTTCTATTTTGCCAATTATTTGCTGCAAATTCATGCTGATCAAAGGACTGTCTCATTGGTCCAATGTTCGCAAGCATTACTGCTGAGCCATAAGGACCTGGGTTCAATTCCCATGTTGGGCAATGTGTTATTATTGGGTTTTCCATCTGGAATTTTTCAGTGATGGTGGCAATAGGCTCGCCCACATTTCGCCAGTTAGCATGGGTCTTTAAACATAACTGGCGAAATGTGAGAGTACTATAGGTACACCTCTGTCTAACCCTTGGAATAAGGTGTGATGTGTTATGTAATTTGGTTAGATTAAGCAGCAAAGTTCTTGCTTCTGCAATGTTTAATTTATAATGCTGTTTACCTGCCTTAAGAGCCTTAATTCTGAAAGAGCGTCGCAAATAGATGTCAAATATTTCGCTGCTTTGATTAATTTGGCAGTATTACTGTATGGAAATAAGAAATGTGGCTAACTAATCAATATTCTAGTTCGCTAACTAGAATATTGATTATGAAATGCAATAATTAATATCATACCACTAAATATTTTGTTTTTGATGTAAAAAAAAAAGTATTTGGAAACTTTCCAATTGCCCTTTTTACACCTAAAACGGGTACAACATCAAGTTCAATGTTGTTTCATTATTAATATTCTACTTAGTTCGCTAGTTAGCCACATTTCTTATTTCCATACAGTAATATTGCCAATTAGGTAAGTAAACTTTTTAACAGCTTTTTGCGACATTGCCAACTATTAGGATAAACACTCTTAAAAATAAATAGCAGCAGTTGTGCTACCCTCACTAGACAGACAGAGAAATCACTGAATCTATCCATCCATCCATCCATCTATATACCTAGTATAATAAAGCTGAAGTTTTTGTTTGAACGCGCTAATCTCTAGAACTGCCTGTCAGATTTGAAAAATTCTTGTTCATTAGATAGCCTAAGTCTTGAGGGAGGTTATAGGCTATTTAATATCACGCATGAACCTTTAGGAGCCGAGCAAAAAGAAAAATGAATATCTAACAGTGTATTTTTTTGACGCGCTGAATGCGCTCTGTTGGATATTCAACTTTCGGCGCTAAGCAGTGACGAAAATTCAATACGCGAAATAAAAATCGCCGCGATTCTATTACGTCCGTGCGAACGTCGGCTAAGAGCGCGGGCGGACTACGCGATGCGACGCGGTGCAAAGCGTCTTAAACAATTACTAAGTACGGCTTATTGCATGTATTTCATTGAGTTTGGAAACAAACTCAATGAAATACATGCCTTAGTTCCAATTCCATTGTATTTGATACCAGAACATTATCTAAAAAATATCCTACTTTTGCAGGTTCAAGAAGCTATAAAGAAGCGTAAACTGGACCACGAGGTGAGCGGCAAAGCTCTGACCACCGGGTTCCTCACTGAGATGGAGCGCCAGTACAAGAACAAGTACCTTCGCGACATCGCTACGCATGCCGAGTTGCTAGTGTACGACTGGAGCGGTGGTGGTGAGGTAGAAGTGGTCAGTATCCATCAGTTCTCATCTCTAAATACAGGGTGAAAAGTACATCGACGTGCAAACTGTTACCATGAACCGTCGCGCTAATCATCGCAGCCGCATCGCAACGCGAAACAGTAGCAGCGAAAATACGCCTGGCTAGCGGCTTGCCAGTGCGTTGCGCTGCGGCCAGGTGTGGTCCTTCTGAAGTGTGCGATGGTTCATACAAAATGTAGGAGGATTCTTCCAATGCGTTTGAGGCGCGTCACGCCCAAATGTGCGCAAGCCTCATTGCACTGGAGTGGAATCAGTCCAAATTCAAATTCAAAATTTTAATGTGTCTGAAACAAAAGTTGCGGCCCGCCGTGAGTCCTAATGTTCTTTAGCGCATTCTTGCAATGCGGCGCGGTGCCGGGCCGCGCCGCGGCTATAATGTGCTCTTAGCTTAATTTTACTGCTTCGTTGGTCTAGTGGTTACAACTGCTACTGCCGAGTGTAAGGTCCCAGGTTTGATTGTCACGTCAGGCAATAATGTTATTGGGTTTTTCTATCTAGAATTTCTCAGTAGCAGCCTGGTTGATGGCAATAGGCCTTAGGCCCGTTTTACATTTGTGATTTTAACATAATTGGTGAAATGTGGGCAAGGGCGGATCCAGGATTTATTTCTGGGAGGGGCACATGGGCCAGCCAGATAAGAAATGGCTCCCATAATATCTTATTGCACTATACTGTTTTTGGGATAGTAGCCTACTTGTTCAGCGTTCATCATTGAAGCAATTTCTTGATAAATTTGCATTCAGACGCTTCAATTTTATTTTACTTAAACCGTTAGGGAGGGGCACGTGCCCCTGTGCCCCCCCCCTGTATCCGCCCTTGAATGTGGGTGTACTACTTAACTGTACTATAGGCACGTCTCTGCCTAACCCCTCTGAAGAATACAGGTGTGATGTTATGATATGCTTCATTACTTTCCAGGTTGTGGAAGACATAGAACGTCTGAACTTCGACCAGTACACGGAGCGCGAGAACCCCAAGATGAAGGACTGGCGCCTTCCGCGTGAGGTGGAATGGGCTGACCAGCGTATGCTGTACACCAATCAGAAGTTCTTCCTAATGAACCTCTTTGGTATACCCAAGTTGGACGTCCCGGAACTTATTACTAGCGCTGAAGACGCTTATGAAAGAGTGAAGGTGAGTGATGTTTTTACGAGTATTCTGCCTTCTACTTTAATTTCGTATTTATTTTGGTGTTTTATGTGTATTTTATTTAGAAAGGAACACATAAAGTTTAATTTGCGCTACAGCTTCTAACATTTTTACGACTTTATTAATAGCACTAGTACTGCATAAGCATAATCAGCCTATAATATTCCCACTGTTGGGACACAGGCCTCCTGTCTCCGAGGGAGTGTGCTGTGATCCACCACGCGGGCCCAGTGCGGGTTGGTAGATGTCGCATGTCTTCGAATTTTTGAGTCTAGGACATGCGGTTCCGATGTTTTCCTTCATCTCTTTGAGAGCAGTTGTGATGAACCTATTTACACAAAGTAAAGTGCCTGCCTGGGTTCGAACCTACGATCTACAACTCGTACGTCGCGGACGTTACCACTAGGCCACCATTACTTATTCGGAAATGACGTCATTCTGAAATGAACCTAATTTGAACTAGTGTTAACTTGATATTTTTTGAGTTGAAATAACATAAATTGAGCTTGTGGCTTGTGATAGAATTCAATGGACACAGCTAGAGGTTTGCTGAATTGAGAGACATACTTTAACAACATACAATGGAGCAAAAACAATTCAGAACAAAGAGGCTTATAAATAACATCAATTGAAACAAGGATTTGAACTTATGCATATTTTTATCAGTACCTACTTCAGTAAGCGCACGTAAATATGACCTAAGTTTAAAAAAAAAAAGTTCAGCTTTAACAACATGTGGACAATAAAAATAAAATAAAAAAAGAGGATGTATTACTCTACTCTCGCTGGCTGCTTGGTCGTGTGGTTGCAAAACACCCTGGAGCCGATGGTATTACTAGAGTTGTATCTCTACGCACAAAGACCTCTATAATAAAAAGGTCTATTTCTAAGATTTGTATCTTACCTGTGATGTCCACCACCACGTAGCCATTATACTGATTAAGATGTTAGTAATGTAGTATTTTCAGTTTGTTAACCTTATTTATAATAATGATGTAGTGCCATGGTGGGCGGAACAATAAAAATATAAAAATTGTAATGGAAGGTCAAATTTTTGAATTTGTCCTTGGTGGGCGGAATGTTTGAGAAAAATACTTAACTTTTGTGCCGATAGATGGCGTTGTTCATTTGTGGTCGATTTGTGAATCTCGATGTTAAGATTTTCCATCATTTAACTAGGTCATAGAATTTTGTTAAGCAAAAAAAAGCTCAATACACACTTTGAAAGTACATTCAGTCGTTTCTCTGTATTATCACCCTGGTTAGTTGTGAATGTGATAGTGAGTGCTGCAGCAGTGTTGTGAAGTGAACGGGTTGTTCACCAGAGAAGACCACAACATACCCGAAATCATTATTTTTGTCGTAATGTAATATAAAAAAATACACACTTTTTTGATGACTTATTGAACTAATTTGCTAAATTTTCAAAGATTGGACATTTTGGGAGTTGGACATTTTGGGATTTGGACATTTTGACACCGCTGGATATTTTGAGAATTGGAAATTTTGCCCCTGAACGTAGGCCTCACGGCCACTTTTGTGGCGGATTTCCACTTAAACAGACATCAACTTTGTGCAAGTGTAAATAAAGTTGATTTTAGACTGACTAGTACTGATGTAAAAGTCATAAAAAATATAAGTTGTAGCGCAAACTGAACCTTATGTGTAGGCATTACAGTTGTTTTCCCTAAAACTCGTATTTCTTTACATGTTTGGCAAATAAATTGCGAACGCAGATTATTTCATATTGAGATATGGGAATATTTTGGGCTACAACCGCAGAAATAACTTAGGGCTGATTTCAAAAAAGAAACTGAACGCGATCAGCATTTCTAAAACGCGTTCAAGAGCTGTCAGTGTCAAAATTGATATGGAATTTTGTACGCTGACAGTTCATTGGTGAAATCCGCACTTAGCGCTCTGGGCGGAGCGGAAGGGCGTGTCAGTCTTACTGCCTAAAACCCACCCGTGTTCCTTCCCTTGCCTGTTCGTTGCCAGGGGTCACGGCCTCGCCTTAGGAATTCCCGACCCAAGCGCCAACCCTTCACTGGCCTTTACTGGGGCGTGGTCCGACACGGCCGGTTTTTTACTTGGTGATTTTATAGTGTGACTCAATAAACTTCTTTTTTTTTCAGGTCATTGAGGAGCACCCTCAATTCAAATACATGGAGGGATATGCAAAGGGGAACAATTTGTTCAATAACAAGATGACTAAATATACGGAATTTCTTTAAATATTGCTAGAATCTGTAGTTTGTTTAAATTATATATTATTTAAAAAAAAATATTAAAATTTACGCAGTTGTTTTATTTTCATATTAAAATATACTAAGATAGGCTTTCATTTTTTTGCGTTGTGCGCTCTTTACCGCTGACTGGCTTAAGCTACGGACTTTTAAAAGTGCCAGCCCTAAAGGGGAGAGTTTATGCGAGTGTAATTTTCCCCATCAAAATCAATTATTGGGACACAGTGGACGATACAATTGTGAACATTCCACTTGGGAACTTGTGGGGCAAAGTGGAATTAATCGAAAGATAATTGCACGGCTGTCTAGGTTCAAACCCATGACCTCTTACAACCCACTTCCCCACATTAACCATTGACACCAAAGAAGAAAGATAGAATTAAAACTTCAATAAATAAAGTCAACTGCTTATATTTCATGTAAGTTATTTATAAAGTATTACAACTATGCATTTAGCTCAGCACCACAGATCGACAAATACTTGCAACAAGCTTAAAAAAAATGGTTTTGAATATAGTTGACAAACAAATTATGAGAATACCACCTATAATAAAATGTAGGTCGAAATCAATTATATTACGATAAATTTAAAGTCCCGCTAAACGCACGACGACATCGCGGCGTAGATGGCGGGTCGAGCTTGACTCCTACCGAAAGGACTGGCCACTATCAAGACAGTATTGAGTGGAAAATGGAGACGGCGGCCTTGCGCTACAGTAGTGTCCTACTGTAGCGCAAGGCCGCCGTATACAGATTAATTAGATAGATAGAAATGTCTGGGAAATGTTAAGCAAATTAACTACCAACTTATATTGTCCGTTTATTCAACACTCAACTGTCAGTCTTTGACAGTTATATTGAAATAAATTCTCATCCCCCATGCGCCAGGGTTGCCCGCGAAGTTCAAATTATCTTACGTTTTTTGGCTATTTGCAAAGACATTAAATTATTTGTATTTTGCAGGTCAACATCAGGTGTTTGCAGGTCAACATCAGGTTGTTATCTAAATAAGATTTGCGGCCGTATCAAATGTTTATTTCTAGAAATACAATCATAAAAAAATCATCAATACAACTCTCTAAGTTCATGTAATCTTATTGAATGACTATTTCATGAAATCAGGACATTTGAGGATTATGCTAACTTGAGGAGTCTGTTGTGTTGTGATTCTAATGATTATAATTCTGTAAAACTATATTTGTTACGGTCGCAAATCATATTTTAATCAAGACCTGACACTGATCTGCAAATTGCAAAAAACGTAAGAAAATTAGAATTTTGCGGGCTACCTTGGCGATTATGGGTGATTAAGGGTCGGGGCACACCTGCCGAACGTTCCGCGGCGGAACGCTCCGTCGCGTCATATTTCTATGGACGTAACGTTCGGCTGATGTGTCATAGGTAACTTGAAAAACATTAGGAGCGTATTCAACTGAACGTTCCGCCGCAGAACGTTCGGCAGGTGTGGCCCGACCCTAAGAATATACTTCAAATTTAAATTTAATGAAATTGACATAAATGGGAGAGGAAGGCCAAAGAAAAGATAGATGGATTGTGTGAGCAATGATATGAAAGAGAAGAGAGTGAATGATTTATAACATGACGGTTGACAGAGGAGAATGGACGAAGACAGCGTGTAGGTACGCCAACCCCACGTTACATTGGACAAGGGCGGGATGATGATCAACTGTAAAGTTTAAAGTTTTCAGGTTCATTGCAAGTATTGTCTTTCAGTCTTACCTAAAAATTTGTTTCCATTTACTTACTTTCAATAAAATCGCTTTTATTGTTTGATATATATGTAATAAGATTATTATATGATAGTTATTTATAGGGTGGCACGGATATCGACGCGTCGGTTATTTAAACAAAATCAACTGTTTCGTACATTTTGATCGCGTAGGTATTGCACTTTTCTATGAAACAGCAGATTTTTAACTGACGAAGAATTTCTACGCAGGGGGATTCAGAATCATGTAATGAATCCATGGTAACAGTTTTCGCGTCGTTGTCCTTGCCACCCTGTATTTATAAGACACCAGGTGATGTCCTTGCAGTGTAATATTAGGTTTGGTGAATTACTTAAGTTCTTACATAAAGCGATTTTATTCATATAATAATAACATGAGCCCAATAGTAAAAAATAACGGAATGTCTTATACAGAAATATTCAATTAGTTAACAAAACAAAAATATGGCAAAAACAACTTAATAATTATTTCGACATGTTTCCAAAAATATAAACATAATTTATAATTGAATTACATTTATGTTCAAACAACACTAAATCTGTGCCAGTTATTAGACTTGCTAGTTCATTTAACGTTAATATTTAAAAAAATAAAATGGAGTGTTGAATTAACACAGGAATGTTAATTAATTACTATGAATATTATTCTCGATTTTGGTGAATCATTATTTCCACAAAAAAAAAAAAGATTTTAGATTCTGATAAAAAAACCAACAAGATCGATGACACAAATTTCGACAAACGTTTTGCCAAGATTTTTTTTACATACGACTTGATACAAACTGAACTATTCTGTACACTTCTGCGCTAAGTATAGTACTCAAAACTCGATCGATCAATCGACTTATGGCGGCTCTGAAGTGCGCTACTCACTGCGCAGTACCCCACCCCTCACCCCCGCTGTCACATGAATTTGTTACTGCGCAGCTACTCGCCTCATATTCCGAGCAGCCATAAAGTTTGCATCGACCTGTATTTACTATAGTAGATAAAAAAACTGTTAGTAAAAAGTTATTATTTTATTTGTTAAGTTTTAATGTTATTTTATTACAGTATATAATTACGTAGCCTAAGTGCAAGATATCACAACGTTTTCTTATTTATACATTTTTAAATTTATTCCTATGATGGTTGAACCAAACGTGGTGCATTCATTAACAAATATGCCTAAATATCAAACATAAAAATATAAGTATTTATGGTAGGATTATTTACAATTTAGCAGGTGACGTTCGATAGTTTCTGCATGCCGCCATGGGGCGAGTCTATGTATGCATGTATTTACAATTTATGTTTTCATGTTCCAATTAAATTGATTGAAATTGTGTTTCATTATTCGATGACATAGACAATTTATTAGAAAGATAGAAATGTAAAAAAAAAATAGTTTACAATAAGTTTTTGAATAAATTGACAGTATAATAACAATTTTATAAATAAATCAAGAATAAGTCGTGTTTTATAATCAACAATATATGTCTATCCATCTGAATACATGCATTGTTTACTTTTAATTAATTACAATTATTTAGATTTTATCAATATTTAATTCACAAATAAAACAGAGCTATTATAAATGCATATACTTAAATTCTGAATCTTTAGCTTTAGCATTATGAAGACTAAGTTGATTTTTGAGTGACCATTTATAATAATAAAGTCCTAAATATTGGTTGCAATTGAATTTGAACTCTATCCTGTTTGGCATTGAGTTTCCGGTTCCAAAAGTTGATGATTATTTAAGATCCTGAATTCAGGTTAAGTTTAAAGTAAAGTAATTACTAAAAAAATACATTTTCCTGTAATATTGTTAACATCGGGGGACTAACCTCATCGATAAATTGAACCATACTAAAAGCCGTTCGTAGCAGTTGTTATCTTAAAACGAGGGAGCGAGACAGCACGAGACTTCTACAATAAAGATTTTTTTAATCCCGTGTGAAATATTCACCGCCCTGCTCGCACGTTTTATCCCTGCATATAGTACGACTTTTAAGTGTTGCAACATCTTTCATTCGAATATTTGCAATTTTTTTTAAAGATTTTTTTATCTGTGATTTAAAAAAACGTCTTTAAATATTTTTTGTTCTGTGATTAAGTATAGTCCCCAAATTACAGTTTATTACGTCTCTCGTACTACACATCTACTAGGTAAGGGGAGTCTAAAGCGCCCAGGCCTGCGGCGACACCGCCCTCGTTTGCGTCCGCTAACTTAGTACGCAGCATGTGGCCTACCTGCCGATTGTGGTACACCTTTTCTTTTGTCCTGTAAAAGAAGTTGTGAAATTTAATAGCTGTAGAAAAAGACCTCACCGACGACGTCGCCAGGTCACGCTGCCAAATATGTATGCACAGTGCCGGATTAACCACGTAGCAAAAGTAGCAATTGCTACGGGCCCCGCGTGTCTAAACCCTGACCTCCGCCAGACTGTAATTCTTGGAGTGAAACTGAGTAAGACGACCACGTCTACCAAGCTACCAAGGTTTATTGAATTTACTTGATGTGACAATAACATTAAACGTTTGGACAGAAGTTCCAATGAAATATTATGTAAGAACGGTCAAAACAAATCGAACCTCCAAGGCGCGGTATGCAAACATTTTTCGAGCTCGCTTCACTCCCCCTTGATCCTCGTTTCTCTTAATTCTACAGCTTTTCTGCATAGTCAACAAAGCAACTCCTATTTATGTATGTATTGTCAAAAAAACCTCTCAAGAGTTGAGGTGCTAAAAAATTTCGACCAAGTTTCTCTTCATTCATAAAGTTTTTTTAATAAGCTATTTCAATATAAATGGTAAGTAGATACTAACCTAACCTAACCAATCAGAGGTTAAAAAAAATCGACATCGCATCGCTCGCTCTTGCATCTTAATTTCTCTTCCTTCATAAACTTTTCTACATTAGTCGACAAAGTATCAATAGGTCAATAGTAAGCCCACACTATCCGAGGTGCAAAAATATATCGAGCTAGCTACGCTCGCTCTTGCAATGAAGGGACTCTTATAAGAAAAAAAACCGAAGAGGATTTTAAAAAGTAGGTCCTACTTCAGTTAGCATTATCTCATAAACTTTAGAACTTAAAATAAAACGTGTTCTACCCTATGCACTGTTCTTTGATAGGGGGCTCCTAGGTAGAATTTGTTACAGACCCCGTGCTGGCTTAATCCGGCACTGTGTATGCAGCGATACAATTTGTAAAAATACCTCTCCGATCCGTGCGGGTGTTCTTAGGGTAGCGCCACATCTGCCGAACGTACCGCGGCGGAACGTTCGGTTGAATACGCTCCTAATGTTTTTCAAGTTACCTATGACACATCAGCCGAACGTTACGTCCATAGAAATGCAAGCAAACATGACGCGACGGAACGTTCCGCCGCGGTACGTTCGGCAGGTGTGGCGCGACCCTTAAGGCTTGTACTGAGAGTGTATTTAGGTGATGAATTTTCAAGAAAACATAAAAATATCGCCACATTTTTTTCCAATGGTGAATTTTACCGGGTTTTTACATAGTGTGGGGTGGCCCTTGTTTAGCGGGTGTCTACAAGTCATAACTTTTGACCCCTGTTGAAAAATTTATAATTCTTTATGGATTTGTGGTAGTTTGGTACTAAAAACTCACCCGATGATAACGCCGAAGATGCCGAGCTCTGATACCAGCTCCACGATAGGAGGCGGCACTGTCCCACCCGGACGAATCACGTACCCTGGCACCTGTTAGTAAAAACATAACATCACAACTGTAATCCCCGAATGGTTAGGCAAAGGTGTACCTATAATAGTACACCCATATTTCGCCAGTTATGTTTAAGGCTGCGTTTCCACCAGAGATGAGGGAGGATGCGTAGCGAGGGATGTGTGTGTGAAACTAACCAATAACAACGCTACCTTAGCTCAGTGAAGCGATGTAATTGATTAGTTTCACACACATTCCTCGCTACGCATCCCCCGCTCATCTCTGGTGGAAAAGCAGCCTAAGTTCCATGTAATAGGGGCGAGCCTAATGCCATCATCATCATCATTTCAGCCAAAAGACGTCCACTGCTGAACATAGGCCTTCAAGCACCGCCACTTCGACCGATTCTGTGCTTCCCGTATCCAGCGATTGCCTGCGGCCTTCACAAGGTCATCGGTCCACCTTGTGGGAGGTCTTCCAATGCTTCGTCTTCCGGTACGCGGTCGACACTCCAGAACCTTTCAACCCCATCAGCCATCTATTCTACGAACAATGTGCCCAGCCCATTGCCACTTAAGTTTGGCGATTCTTCGAGCTATGTCGGTTGCCTTGGCACATCAACGTGTCATAAACAGGGCACAAATCCAGACTCCGGGCTCCTACTGAGAAATGCCAGATGGAAAAACACTTTGTCCGCCCAGGAAATCGAACCCAAGACCTCATCCTCAGCAGTAGCACTTGCGACCACTAGACCAAAAATCTACTTATTACGGTTACAAAGATTCAGCTCTGTGACATACAGCGTAGGCATATTATGAGTCTCGATAAGGAACGGTTTCTTGACGATGCTTCTATATTTGAAATAGGGTTCCATTAAGCGTCCCCAACACGCTAAGCATGACGAGTCGACAAAAGAAACGGGGTTTGTCGACGGAAGAGTAGATAAAATGACAGATTGTGATTGTTTATCTGTCATTCTGTCTATTCTTCCGTCGCTAACGCTATATTTATCTTAACAGTATTACAGGCGTTTCGTGTGCGCTAAAATGTACCTTATTCGGACGCCCGAGAGTACCGACTGGATTTTTGTTGCCCCGGGCACAGATAATATAATACTACGTACAGATACCCAATCCCATACAAAGAAATGACACCTCCCTAAGTCGGGCTATTGACTGGCTACAGCGTAAATGTGGTACAGTTATGACAAATTGAGTAAAACGCCATCTATTGCAAAGAGCCCTAAACAAAAAGGTTTTATCTTTTTTTGTTGAAAATACGAGATTTATGAGTTACAATAGATAAATCAGCATTATACAAGGAAGTTTTGATTTTTACTAATCTTACTTCTGCTAAAATCTTCCGTTTATCGCTTTTTAGTGACTGTTAATTTCATAATTGTTACCTATGCTGGCATCTATGATCTTTTTTCAAGACTACTTATAATTTGTTCGAATTGAGACCCCATGCCCCGGGGAAACGCGAGTCGTAGCTAAGTTAGTGTACGACCTCGAACGAGTGAGGGAGGCCTGGTAAGGTAGTAGGCAACCCGATTCGTTTAGGAACCGAGCATTAGCCGTAAGGAGAGGTACTTACAAGTGGCGGCACTATTCTCTCCATGAGTATGTAGGCGGCTCTCTCGCGGCTGTGGCGCATGCGCTGCAGCGCCTCGCGGATGTCCGCGCCGTACACGTTGTGTCCACCGCCTTCACGTTGCGGCTTCAGTACGTACCTATGAAATATAAACTCAAACCTCAAACTCAAAAGTCATTTATTCAAACTAGGCTGAGAACCAGCGCTTTTCGAACGTCAAAATTACATAAGACAGTCCTCCAAACAACGCCCGCCCTTCACCACTTCCTAGTGCTTAAGCTGGGAAGAAAAAGTCCCCAACAGCACAGCTGTTTGTTCAGTTAGAAAAAACTTGATTCTATAGGGTGACTGGTAATTAGTGACCGATACTTAAAAACCAAAACGCCACTATGTCAGTCCGCCTCCACGACCAGACCTCGAAACCTATCCTTCTGCAGCGAGGTGTGAGACAAGGAGACGTTATCTCTCCGAAACTGTTCACCGCTGCACTGGAGGATGTCTTCAAGGTTCTGGACTGGAAAGGGCTAGGCATCAACATCAATGGCGAGTATGTCACTAACCTTCGGTTTGCCGACGACATAGTCATCATGGCTGAGACCATGGAGGACCTCAGTATAATGCTCGATGACCTCAGTAGAGCCTCCGAAAGAGTGGGTCTTAAAATGAACATGGACAAGACAAAGGTTATGTCAAATGCCCATGTAACACCCACTCTCATAAAGATCGGAGACGCTACGCTCGAAGTTGTAGACGAGTATGTTTACCTAGGACAAACTGTCCAGCTAGGTAGGTCCAACTTTGAGAAAGAGGTCAATCGTCGAATCCGACTCGGCTGGGCAGCGTTCGGGAAGCTACGCAATATCTTTTCGTCCCACATACCACAGTGTCTCAAGACGAAAGTCTTTGACCAGTGCGTGTTGCCAGTGATGACTTATGGCACTGAAACGTGGTCGCTCACGATGGGCCTTATCAGAAGGCTAAAAGTCACCCAAAGAGCAATGAAGAGGGCTATGCTTGGAGTTTCCCTACGTGATCGAATCAGAAATGAAGAGATCCGCAGGAGAACCAAGGTAACCGACATAGCCCGAAGAATTGCCAAACTTAAGTGGCAATGGGCAGGACACATTGCCCGCAGAACAGATGGCCGATGGGGCCGAAAGGTTCTGGAGTGGCGACCGCGTACCGGAAGACGTAGCGTTGGAAGGCCTCCCACAAGATGGACCGATGACCTTGTAAAGGCCGCAGGAATCCGCTGGATGCGGGAAGCACAGAATCGGTCGAAGTGGCGGTGCTTGGGGGAGGCCTATGTCCAGCAGTGGACGTCTTTTGGCTGATATGATGATGATGATGATACTTAAAAAAGTAACTTTACCTATCAATATGAACAACTTTTATTATGGGACGAAACGTGAACTCGGCAAAAAAAATCTGCTGTTCCCTACATTTTGACGAGATATGCGAACACAAAATTTAGGGAACAGCAATATTTTTTTTCACGATTTCTGGTTTGGGCCCAGTCCCATAGTAAAAGTTGTTCATAATGATGAATAGAGTCACGTGTTTAGGTAACGGTCACTAATTACCAGTCACCTTATACAATACAATAGTATGTAAAATAATTTACACTACTCAACACAAAGATTTAAATAAAATATATTTGCCATAATGACAGCTAGCACATGATAAACATGAGAATGTATCGTTTTGCAGTTTGCGATGGAAATAAATCAATAATAATTTTAGTTTCATGTACTCACTTCTCAGCGTCCTTCAAACCCATCTCAACGGCTCTCTCGCCGTTCTCATCGAAGTCCAAGGAGTACAAGCCAGTGAAGATATCCCTGACCCGAGTGGTGGCTGCCCCCGAACCCATGAATTTCTCCAAAACGCCCGGAGCAGCCAACGCTTGCTGGACCTTCTTTGTACCAGCCAGCTGGTAGTGGATCGATGGGCATTTTATGGCGCTGAAATATTAAACGTATTATCACCCTTCTGCACATACCTATTTCAGCTGCCGAAATATGGGAGGTCATGAGAAGCTAAGGCTGCCAACCATACTGTTAAGAACAGTATTATACTGTTTTTCATTCTAAAATACTGTTTATTGTTGAATAAAAATAAAGTACATGAATATACTGTTTTTACTCTAAAATACCCCACTGAACTTTAAAGGTGGTGGTACACCCCCTGTGCGCTAACACCAAAACGTCGCTTCCGCGTAGTAATACCACAGGACAGCACAAAGTTAAGCTAGTGCAAAGTGAAGTGCTACTAACATAGTCTAAAGGGTTAATGCCACTTAGGTTCTATGCCGTATAAAAGTCGCGGGCAACCCTAGCGCATCGCTGCAATAAATAAATATTAATAAAGGTCACTCACCTGGACCTCTCGACCCTCAGTCGCGCGTCCCACTCCCTCTGCGACGGGTACTGCGCTGGTTCATACCCAGAGCGATAGTAGACAACCGCCACTGGACGCTCGTCGCTAAAAAACACAATATTAATTACAATAAAGTTCACTTGTTTATATGGATGGATTTATTGACGGGCCCGTAAGGGAAATAGCGCACTAGCGGCCAGCGAGATGAAATTGCGATTATGAAATTTCCATGGAGAACGCGCACCTGGCCGCACGCGACCAGGTCCACCGAGCCGCACGCGACCAGGACCACCGAGCTGCGGCGACCAACGAGATCGAAGCGACAAATCTGCGGCCCGTGGTCGGTCGCTGGCGACCACTGAGATCAATATTGAATTGTAGTTAATCGCTAATGTGCGCGCACTAGCCGCGGCGGTCGGCCGGACGAAGCGAGCTGTATTTGCAACTGATTGTAGCCGCGGTATTGGCCGCGTTGTTTGTTTACGACCCTTGTGGCCGGGCCGCGCGTCATGGCCGCGCAGCCAGGCCGCCAGTGTGCTATTGCCCTAAGGGCAGGCGCCTTAACCGTTGTAGCTATAGGAAAACAGCCCTTACTGCCCCTTGTTTAAACAGGATAATACTGATGATGACCAGAGTAATATGAATGTATGTTATTGAATATGTTAGGACTTACAGTATCAATTGCTTCTTATCATTAAGGATTGTCTCTTCATAAATCTCGTTCAACGTTTTTCTATGAATCTGAAAATAATGGATAAAAACTTAATATCAAGTCTCATTCTCCAACGGGTAAAGCATAGCAGTGACGATGAAATAAATAATGTTTGAAGTATTTCTTTTCTTTTTCGTGTGGTGACGAACCTGAGGGGCAATTCCCGTAATTTTTAAGGACGTTCGCAATCTGTCAAAAATACAATCAATTTACAGTTCGCGTCAAATAACTTTGCCGCTCTGAAGTAGGCTACAAATGACTGCGCAGTAGTCAATCTGCTTTATAAAACAGTAGTGCGCATGCCAGAGCGCATGCGCAACCTAACTTCAGGGCGGCAAAGTTATTTGACGCGAACTGTACCAACATTTTTGACAAGTTTGACAGCATTGCGACTTGAATGTGAACGTTTTATAAGTAGGAGAGTTGGCCTTCTGGTGTCAGAGTTTTTATGCCACTCATGGGCCTCTGACTGGCTTCACATGCCGTCGAGAAATATTTCTCAGGCATGCCCGTTTCCTCACGATGTTTTCGTTCACCATTATTGAAGCAATTTTCACACAATTCTTGCCCGCGACTTAAAAGTAGCCTATGTCCTTCTCCAGGTCATGGTCTACTCATATGCCAAATTTCATCCAAATCTGTTCAGCCGTTTTAGCGTGAAAGCGTAACAAACTAACAAACTCACTTTCGCATTTATAATATTACTAGCTTTTACCAGCGACTTCGCCCGCGTGTATGTCGGAAATTATCCCACGGGAACGTACTAATCCGTTGAGCCGTTTTAGCGTAACAAAGAAACTCACTTTCGCATTTACAATATTAGTTAGTGTAGCGGCACACCAGGCGGAACGTTCGGCGCCGACACTTCAGCGACGGAATTATCGGTCGTAGTATTCAGTTGGCATGATACACCAAACGCGCCGAGCGGTCGGCGGCGTTTACTTCAGCGCGTTACGCGACGTAACTTTCGGGTGATGTGTCATAGGTAACTTGAAAAACACTACGAGCGTATTCAACCGAACCTTCAGCGCCGAACGTTCGGCAGGTGTGGCGCGACCCTTAAGATGGTTACTACAGGTATTTGATAAAATAAACTTACCATAATATCTGGCCTCTTCTCAGCTATTTCAAACTCATGGAACCGTTGGTCACAGATATTGTACGAGACCTCTTCAACGACGAAGAGAATGATGGCGCAGGGTATGCCGAACAGGTCGTAAGCGTCCGTGATGCCCGAACATAAGCCAGACAGAGCCTTGTTTTCAGGCATCTGAGAAAAACATAATAAAATTATTGTATGTTAGGATTAAAGGTCTCTGCACACAGCGGGCGTGGCGTGGTGGGACGAGACGGCGACGTGACACTGAGCAGTTGTAACGTACTAGATATTACGGACGACTCCACACTGAGCCGTCCCGCGCAGCGCGACGGTAACCGTCACGCCACGCCGCCGCCGCGCCGAGCGTGAATACAATTCAGAAGCGGCAGGGCGGGGCGCGACGGTTACATTCAGAATTGAGAGATTGTATTAAAGCTTAAAACTTTAACTTGTAACTGTAACTAATAACTTATAAGTTACTTTAACTAACTTAGTTACTTTGAACTTGTAACTGTTTACTTTATTTATATTCTTTCTCTCTCAATTCGCGGCGGGACGGGACGTGATCGCGCCCGCAGTGTGACTGCTGCCGTCACGCCAGCGCCACGTCGCCGCCCTTCCACGCCACGCCCGCTGTGTGCAGATACCTTTAAGGTGAATCCGCAGTTGCAACCCGCGAAATTCAAATTTTCTTACGTTTTTTGCAATTTGCAGGTCAGTGTCAGATTGTATCTTGATCAATATAATATGATTCGCGATTATATCAAGTATGTATTTACAGAATTATAATCATTGGAATCATTAATCTATCTAAGTTTTTATTTAATTTAATTTATTTATTTCACCAAAAATAATACAATGAATTACACATACTTTTAAGCTAGTATTTGGGAGTGCATAACATGGGAGTATCTATAGCCGTTAGTAGTTAAGATTTGTTACATATTATTATGAACTTTTCCCACAAGCAATTTGGTCTTATGTAACAAATCTAACTTTGAAAGTTTTGTTATTAATCATAAGTGCTTTAACCCAAAATATTTATAAGTCTGCTTCTAAAATTAATGAGTCAAGTACTTACATTTTTTATCAAATCAGGGTGCCCCAACTGACGTAGGATGTAGCTGAAACATAAAAAAATATCGTCATTTTAAGTTCAAGAAAAAACTGCAGGATGACATCATTTTTTTTTAAATATTTTTTTTCGGAGTCTATGAAACATATTCTTCGTTCATTTACAAAATATTGCGTACCTACTCAGTAAGATACAACATTATTTTTGCATCTAATTTGTACATAAGAGGAAAAGCGGTTACGTGGTCGTTGGCGTTCATTCCATACAAACGTATTCCCCTATTTTCTCACTGGGAAATTAAACTACAGCAATTTTTTTTTAAACATTCAATCTATATCTACCACGACCATGTTCGTATCTTTGTTATTACATTTTATTTATTTTTCTAAAAATTAATATCAGTACGCCAAAACAAAAAACAAATCATAGGGTCATGGCAGTGTCAAATATAAAAAATTACATAGTGAAAAAATATTTGCTCTAGTATCATTAACCAGGGAGAAAACAGAGGAATACGTTTGTATGAAATGAAGCGCCAACGACCACGTGACCACGTTTCCTCTTAAGATCGACTGGTTGTGTTATGGCGAAAATACACAAGCCTGTAAAATGGAGAAGTAGCTTGCATGCCAGTTACACTGTGCAAAGTAAATGTCACACTATGGATACATTAAATGTCACATCGTGGATACTTAAATGTCACACTGTGGATACATTAAATGTACACAGTGTGACATTCACTTTGCACAGTGTAATTGGCATGCAAGCTACTACTAAATTTTACAGTGTATTTTCGCCTTATACACAGTGCTTTTTAGGATGGTTGATATGACACAATGACACAACATTTTAAACAGCGTAGAACGTAAAACTCGGTCAACAATTATATTATATACAGCTCTAAAGTAAGCATTTAGTATGTGTCATATCAAGCATCATAAAATTAACAGGAATATACAATGTGGAGACTACAATACGATAATAAATGAAAATACTGGCAATACTAATGCATAAGAGTATTTTGCAACTATCAAATAAATCCTAGCATCGAAATTAGAAAAATGAGTTTATCAAACAAATTAAATAGTAGCGTGGCCGATCCACCCTAAGCCTATAAATTCCTTTTATCCAACAAGGCCTAGAGTGGATTCTCGGACATACGTTTCCGAATATCCACCTTAGGGTGGATTTTTTGGAGTGGATAAACGAAATACCCCGAGCCGACTATGGATTTTGCCGATCTCCTACTAGCTATATTGACTAAACTATATTCGATTGAATTTTTGTATGCAGTATGGGAACGTCATTAGAGACACGCCGTTTAATTTATTGTTGTATTGTCGTCTCCACCTTGTTATGAAATCGTACTAAGATTTTATGGCCTCTGTACAGATTTTGATTTAACACAAAAATGACATCATCATGGCAGTTAACGTTATTGCGTATGTTTGTAATGTAATGAAAAAATCTAAAAGTCATGCTGATTAATATAAATAATACAAGAACATCTTTGACGTAGATCGAAATTATTTTACTATAAAATTCAACCAACTAGGTACTTGGTTGAATTTTATAGTAAAATTCAACCAAGTATTAAAAAAAAACAGACGTATAGGAACCTCTTCTTTTTTTGAAGTCGTCTAAAAAGGAAATTGTTTCTTTTATAATCTGTGTACGTCATAGATGTACAGGTAAAGCGGTGTTCAGACGAACAATTTAGATCACGATCGCAGGGCACATGTAACGTTGTATTGACAAAAAAAATTGTTACCAGAGATCGCAGCATAAATTGTACGTGTTGAATGCCTTGTGACGAACTATATTTTACAAGCAATAGATGAAACAAATATTTTGCTGTAAAAATGACGACATCAAGTGAAAATCAGTTTTATTCACATTAGCTAATAACATTTAGGAAAACAAGCATGAAGTTACTTTTGCTTGTGAAATGTTGCCCATCTTTTTAAATCTAAAATCTACAGGCAATTTATATAAGTACTACATAAGCTAAATACATAACTAATAGACATAAACAATACACATTCACATACAGGCAACTATTTCTAAAATAAGGTCTCAAGCAAACTAATCAATTTATTTTAGCTTCTGTCAAAATATAACATTATTACTTAACATTTAAGAAAAAGAAACATTGTGGAAGAAAAAAAAACGATCGTTTGCAGGTTCCCTAATAGTGCTAGTGTAATACAAAGGCTATGAGAAGAAAAAGTAGGTCAATCTACAAAAAGAAAATAAAAAAAATCACTGTAGAGACGATTTCACTCATTTTAGGTAAAAAATATGATTGCTTGAAACATTAAGAAATTTCTAAACTGTACTAAATATTGCGGTTAGTGATTTCTATTTCACGAGAAATCTAGTGAAGTGAACTATTTGCTACTTATTGTAAGTAAAATTTTCTTAAAAATGGTGAAATTGATTCAATAGACACACAATATTTATGAATTTGTAGATTAAATCACTTTTTCTACAGAAAAAAACGATATTCCTTAAAGCTAAACAAGTGAAAATGAAGCTTTGCTTTGTCTAACATGCATTTTTCTAAGTAGCAATAAAATAAAATATGAGTAACACGTATTAGGATATATCCACACATATAATATCAGGACCCTCTGAATCCCTGATACAAAATCTATGCAAGTAATCTTTTTTTTTACACTGACGCTTACAGGGGGACACTATGCCTGATATTGTGTGGACGAACCCTTAGTCCTCGTACGCACTAGCGGTTAACCGCGGGGGTTGAATGGGCGGTCAAACGCTAGTGCGTAAGTGCGTTTAGAGATGACTATGAAGTGCCATTTTTGGCTTAATGCATGATTATTCTCAATATTGATCTTGATCAATCTAATACAAGATCCAAGAGTGATGTACACTATGGGGTACCCAGACAGTCAGCCCGCTACCAACACTAGACTAAGGGCTGATTTCACCAATGAAAGTGAACGCGATCAACATTTCTAAAACGCGTTCAGGAGCTGTCAGTGTCAAAATTGTTATGGAATATTGCACACTGACAGCTCTTGAACGCGTTTAGATGTGCTGAACGTGTTCAATTTCATTGGTGAAATCCGCACAAAGAACGGACAGGCCGGTGTAACTTCAATTACTTTTCGACCCATATTTTACATGTTTTGGCGCCCGAATGACATTGGCAGGGGTTGTTGTTAACATTATTTTGTGGAATTGACACAGAAATAGTTATCGGCGTTAGCTCCGGTTTTGGCCACGCGCCAAAAGAACCAACGTGTATTAGGGTTTATCATTGTAATAGCGCCTACTGTTGCCGGCAGAGAAGTCAAGAGTTTTTTTTTCTGCATATCAATATCTAACTCTTTGCTTGGCCGTAAGTAGGTACATAAAACAATTCTATTATGAGACTGACGAAAATTTTTCTCGGTATAATTCCTTGATTAATACAATATTTTTCTGTTAAGAAATAAATATAGAATTTCTTAATACACTGTGTAGGTATTAAGAAATTCTATTTTTTTTTCTTTACTATTGTATTTATTAGGAGGTAGGTTTGGATTCCTCTGAAGTAATTCCTCTTTGCGATTCTATGGCATGAATTCTCGAGGGTCCTGAGATAAATCCTCACGTAAAACATCCACAATTTTTTTTCCAAAACGTTTTGTGAATCTATTATTTATATTTAAAATCTTTGTCACTCAATTCGAAAGAATTCACATGATGACACGATGATGATGTATGTAAGATCGCCGAGACGTCTCTCCAGCATATCCAAATATTCCAAATCCATCAAGTCATTCATATTAATATCCATTTTTAACGATTTGTAAATATAAGACACACAATAATAATTAACCCTAACCTCAAATAAATTAGTACTGAAGTTAGTCCATAGATAAACTAGGGGTCTCGGCGGATTAACGTTAGTACCAATAGTGTCATAGTTCATGAACTAGTGATATATTTCATTTTATAATAACATTTTATTTAGACATGGTTAAAATCTAGTAATAATCCCAGTACTCAATATAGATCGTGTTTTGGAATAAGACGGAGAGAGCCCAGAAGCCGACTCGATTCATAAACCGCATACAGACATCGGACGGAATTCGCCGCGTCGAAGAATTTGTATGCCTTGATCACACATACCGAGTACCTAGATGGGCGAGACAGTGCTTTCGGCCGAGTGCTCGGATTGAGTAAACGCGCTCGGTCCAGTTAAAGGCCGTGACAGTCACTCGGACATGTTTACTGTGCTCGGACCCTGTTCTATATATTAGATCGAGTGCCTACCTCCGCGCTTCCCCGCACTGAAACGCTTTCCCAGTCGGCAGCTCCGGCAGGAATAAACATGCACTTGGTGCGTACCTACTCGCCACGGCACCCTCACGTCTCGCGCCTCTCGCAGCACGCTATCGTACAGTTTTTAAAATTTATCTTTTTTTATCCATTATCTCGCAGCGTCAAAAACTCTGTTCAGTTTTGACGCTGGCTGACTCGGTGCAAAGTTAAAACTACGCGTATACACCTACTCGTCCACCCAACCAGCCACGGTATATAATATTACCGTGACCCAACCCTCTCGGCCGAGTATCATTTTGACAACACGACCTTGAGCAATATTGGGTATGAGTTGTAAATTTAGTGTTTCTGTGGCAAATAAACCAATTTTTCTTTTTTATCTAATGCGGGTATTACACTACACTGAATCAGGGTCCCTAAACCCTTAATAAGAGTAAGACCCCCCTAATTGGGTTGTGCTCTGTTAGTGCTCCTTTAATCCATTTCAGGGCCCTGATCCAGTGTAGTGTAATACCCGTTTAAAGCATTGATCGCCTCACGATATTTGTATGCGGATTTACGAAAATTCTAGCATGATTCAGCATATTTAATGTCGGTTGACTGATGACTGATAATGGTGCCGATTCTCTTGTACACCGAACTAAACTAACTAAACTACGACTAAAATACCTTACTTTTGGCTATGAGAATCTAAAAGCTATTCTGCGGAAAAATATCTCTAAATTAAAAAATAATTTTGACACATCTAAAATTGAATTTGACAGTCACGTCGCGACCCACGTGGTACTTGTTTGCTATACCCCGTGAATTTTTTTAGAGCCAGAGGCGCGCGTGTGGGGCAGCCTTGACGTATTTTGTATGGAATTTTAAACTTTTTTTATGGAAAATATGAAAAAATATTACCTGTGAGTAGGGGCATATGGGTTTACGGATGGCAGAGGGGGTCGAAATTTCCATTATTTTTGCGCTAGGACGCACCGTTCTCGAGATATAAGCAAAATAAAAAAAAAGATAAAGTTTTGCAGCCAGTTGAAGTGTGTGAATTTTAGTTCATGCCAACTAATTTTATTCCACTCCTTTTTAATCGCGTTTAAAAATAGACTGATTTAGTTGGATAATCTAAATTTTTAGGTGAAAAACGTCAAATTCAGAATAGCAAAATTGCCATTTTCACTAAACTAATAACTCAGTGCAATCTTAGTGCGGTCAAACTAAAATATAGTTAAGTTGTGTCACTTTAGACTATTTCAGAATGGGAAATGCTCGTTTGACAGGACTAAACAAAATTTTAGTGATTTTTAGTCTAGTTTAGAGGCATTTGTGACAAGAGAATCGGCACCAATATCTTATAATGTGTAAGTAATAGGCGAGTAATAATAAGTAGGTAAGTAAATAAGATAACTCTTGTAAATAAACTCTTATCTATCTAGGTAACACTTTGTTTCCATTTGTTGAATTACTTTGGTGATCAATTCAAGCTGTTTTAGCCACATTCATAATTCCGTAATATCGATTCGGAATTTCGAAGGCAGCAAATCCATACAGGGCGGCCACATTCAGACGGAATTCTGTTTCGGAATTTCGAATGAAGAACTCTGTATGTTTGTGATAGATCCTTGATTTTGTATGGATTTGCTGCCTTTGAAATAATTCCGAATCGATATTTCGAATCGGAAGTCCGTATTTATGTGGCCGGCCTTAAAAACATCGCGGAATACCTCCATTATGACGCCCAGAATTGGACAGGTTAGGACAGGACTGAGTGACTGACTATCGAAAAATATCACACAAATATTCTGATTTAGGCAAGGGACAAAGCTGAGCGGAAAAACGCGGCGAAAGGAGAACCGGACAAAATGGTCCCCACGACCAATAACAACCACACATATGTCATGAGATAGGCATTTTAATATAGAGCAACAACTACTATGGCGGCTCATTTCGAATCGCTGTGTGAAAAAAGTTGTGGCGATATTTCGCAGGCCGGACCTGGACGGTCGATAACGGAACACTTGAATATTAATCACTTCTGGTGGTCTAGTTTGAATATTTTCAAAGGTTATTATAATTTATAATTATTATAATCTTTATTGGAACAAAACACATTTTACAAATTATTTTGCGTACGTAAATAGCTACATTAGTTGTAAAACTGTGTCGCAGCTATTAACGCCCACCTCCAAGAGGGAGACGACAGCGTTCCAGATTCCTTTGAGTGACAATACAGTAGAAATAAAAAAAAAAAAGAACAATATCAAAAAAATTAAACAGTAAGGTATGCCTGGCGATGATAATACAATAATATGGTACCATCGAGCTGATCTGATGATGGACCTGGACGCTAGATAATGGAACTATAGAACAGCTACTAGTGAACCCATCGAGTGTGGGCTCATTAGAATTGTCAGGCCCGCGAAACATCGCCACAACTTTTTTCACACAGGGATTTGAAATGAGCCGCCATAGTAATTGTTGCTCTATATTAAAATGCCTATCTAATGACATATGTGTGGTTGTTATTGGTGGTTGGACCAGCTTCCATAAATTTTTGCCGATCATCCTTTCCCGCTTTCATTATAAGTAATTCCGTACCGTAACAAGTTAAAATGATCCGAAAGTGCCTTATTACGTTTTTCGGATTCCTCATCTCCCTAGCTTTACTGTTGTCTTTCCATTGGTGCTTGGGATCAATCGCCAATTACCAAATTCATTAAATGAATAACCCGTTTTACTGCCTTAAATAGCCACACTTGTGTGCTGGTGAAAGTGTCGTCATGACAACTCAGGGGGTCTACTTCCTAAGCGACGTCCGTAGTTTCGGCCGAAGCTACGGGCGCTTCGCTCTCCGTCTCACTTACGGAATGTAAGCACAGTATAAAACGATAACTGTGGTGAAAATAAGCCAATGAGCAAAGCGCCCGTAACTTCGGCCGAAACTACGGAATTAGTTTAGGGAGCAGACCCCCGGTATACAGGGCCTTATAAATTAACTGGCAAATCTTCACAGAAATCAAGGGTATCGGCACTACCATAGCAATAAAAACAAAACACAATGATTTTATAAAATCATAATTTCATGAATAGCCGTTTACACACTGCGACGATAATGACACCGACATATCGTCGGCTCGGACGACAACGATATCGGCAGACAATATTGGGACGTTATCGGTATGTGACAAGATGTAATTTATGACAGCTTATTGTCATGCGGTATGTCACTGCAGCCTCGAATACTCGCGTTGCGCCTGCAAAAGCGTACATTGCCGCAAGATTCCAAAAGTGTAATAGTGTATTCGAGGTAATAATGGCAGCTGTGAACAAATGCAGTGTCGTACGCCGATATTGACACGACTATCAATGTCGTTGACGCGACGATACTGTTCACTACACCGATGCAGTGTGAAAGCGTTTAGTAGTAATTTTATGAAACTACCAGTCCGACGATACCATGTCGTTATCGTTATCGTCCAATGTGAAAACGGCCAAACTATGAACGACATCAGGGCTTTGACTCTGTAGTCAGCTGTTTTTACAAATTCCTTTTATTTTGTTTTGCTATTCTGTTTGAGATACTGATACTCATCAGGTATGTGAAATTCCGAAAATTAATTTAAAAATACCGTAATTTACGTGAAAATATGAATGCAACATCAAAGCTAAGCATGACAAAGTGATGACAATGAACAATATACCTTATGATCTTACGTTCTAGGGTTTACATTGGCTATTGAATATAATGTTAGACCACACATTTCCAAAGTAAACAAGCTCATTACGAGATTTGGAAAACGTAGGTGAATGACATCATGTACCGAGTGAAAATCTGTGCATGTGTGTATGAATGAAACACAAGCGCCAAATAACATTTTGAAAGATGTGTACCCTAAGCCATACCCAGCATAGATTGGACAGAAATACACATTTCATAAATTAAAATAATACACCGTTATTTTTCAGTGTTCCGTACCAAATTTGGAAAATAAACGGAACTGTCATTGAACCGACAATGCAGGCGTGGACAGGTAACATCTCTCAAGCGAACGTGCCAGGACAAAGCAATCTACAGCTCACAAATCAAATAAAATCATGCACGTAATGCTGATGATAATAAACATAAATAAAAAAATACTGCTTACCTAATTCTAAGGATACGATTTGAAATCTGGAAACCAATTAAAATGCAACATACAAAACTTAACTAGGAAGCGGAAATAATTTTCTATATACCATGCCTGGAAGTTGGAACTGCCACCAGTGTAAAGTGTGAAGCAAAGCAAACAGTGCAACAAACAAACAAGCACAAACAATTACGAAGAAATACGAAGATACACGAAGCACTAATAAACGAGGAAAGGAGATAGATTTAGCGTGCAAACAGATTGGAAGAACAGCAGCCACATGAGAGATGTTGATCTGATCGGTGCGGATAGATGCCTGGATACTTCTTCCCAGAAATTTATTGGGCAAAATTGTAGTGATTAAACAAGATATAAGATATTACAAGTCTGGTTTTCGAACTGAAGTATCCAGGTATCGTATTCGCACCGTTCAGAGATGTCGGTACCGAGACATTGTTGGTAGATACGACGTGATGGCTCCAAAACTTGTGGCTACCGTGTTAAACTCCACTTGCTTGATTTTATTTTGATCTTCGTTGTGCATCAGGTAATCCGAGCGGAAGAGCCCGAGGCTGAGCGACTGTAAAATTTAATTCTGTGAAATTCTGTCCAATCTGTCATAATAATATGTTTTATGAATAGGTGATGTCGATATCTTCGGCCCGCCATTTGCACCGCCACCTTCTAAATATTATTTACAAAAAAATAAATCTTTATTGTCAAAAAAAATATTGCAGTATTTTTTTCAGAGTTACATTAATATATAATTCTTGGATTAGTGGGTATAAAACTTCCTGCTGAACTCAAGATAACAATTTCTTATCTTAACAACATTTGCAAACTATCGGTACGTCTTCATACAGGGTTATTAGTGGTTCAGGGGTATAGTTATGTCGGCAATCCATTAAAAGAGGTCATTCACAACCAAATGACCTTTGACTTCTATGCAAAAGTCAAATTTTTTCGAGTCATTTGACATTTTATATTTTTATTTCACTCATTTTAAAATATAAAATGTCAAATTATCCGAAAATGAGGGGTAATTTGGTTGCAAATAACCTCTCCTACATCACTTTACCGGATTGAAGAAAAATAACCAATAACTAAGTATACATTCAAGTTATATTTTTTATTGAAACATTTATAGAGCAAAAGTGTTAACTTATTATTTTTTTTTTTTACTATTTTCACTTTTGTAATTACGCTGTGCTTTTTTTTCTTTTCTTAGTTTAAAAAAAATCACAGGATTGATGTCATTATATTTTATCAATATCGATTTATCGATCGAAAAAGATTGTATGATTAAATCAATACAATACATATCTACCACGGCCACGTTCGTATATTTTGTTTCTTGGTCATTTGGTCGATTTTTTTTTAAATTAATTTATGTACGCCATAAAACAAATCATGGGACATGGCAGTGGTAAATATACATTTAATATATCGTAAAATAATATTTGCTGTAGTAACATTAACCAGGGAGAAAACAGAGGAATATGTTTGTATGGAATGCACGCCAACGACCACGTGACCGTTTTTTACGATTACTCAACGTAAAAAAAAAACAAAAAAAAAATATTGTTTTTCCTCATATCTACCTACTTATCGCTCGCTTCATTCTTAAGGGTTTATAAAAAATCAATGAAAATTCCCATGACTCCATGAGCTCATTGGGTAAGTACAGGAAAGACACGGTGCAAATTTCCAATGCGGAAACCACAATACGTTGCATTCATATGTATATTATTATGCTTATATTTCCCGTCAAACACGTGTTTTTATGACTTTACTTGTGTGTTTATGAGGCAAAAACTATACTAAATATTAATATAATATTCCTTATCGACCACAGAACATAATAATACAATGGCATGATTCAACGGTAACATATGGGTTTTATTTTATAACAAAATCGTAGTGAATCAATATTGATGAATGTGAAACTCCATTCATCATATTATTATTGTCTTTGTTCATACAAACTTATCGTGGTACTAAGAAGATCTAGACGCATTTCGTCTTTTCTTAATCATGTTTTGTAAAATCAGTATATTATTTAGTTAAGTATATGTACTTTTTATTATAATTTATTATTTTTTACTAAACAATAAAACATAAAAAGCATCGTAATAGATTGTAGGTATCAATTAAGATGCTTTAAAAACAAAAAACGTAGAAAAATTGACACTAATGACAGCTGTTTTCCCGCCAACTTCAACGCAATTCGTGTTTAGCGGCAAAAGCCACAATTTAAGTTCCATTACTTCCGTTGTTCAATTATCTTTCGAAGACAATAGTCGAATGTTGGTATAATATGGAGAAATATTGACAATTGTAGGTAGGTATCTAAGTACGTCAACTATACGGCAGTTGTTTAGCTTCGCAATGTAGCATTATGTACAGCTAAATTTACAAATACAAGGTATCAACTATCTATAATCTAACTACGGTCGGTTACTAGAAAAAAAAAAAAACAACATATCTTTAAAAAAAGAAAAGATTTTGTTATTTCTATTTGCGGTATAAAACTTGGCTGGCGTTTTGCCAGGGACAGATTGTAACATGAAATATAATACACATTGAAACAAATTCGCCTACATACTACTTTGAGTAACATTTCATCTTGCATTGTACAAATTGGGATGGTTGGGGATGATTTGTGTTACATTTCAGATTACCTTTTGGTTCATCAATTTGTACCCTGCCACCACACCACACCACACACATTTTTTACCATATTTTGTGGTACCAAATATTTTTTCTGATTGTTCTTTTTAAGCGACACTCAAATCGGGGTACTTAACCTTTTCAGTAATAAGCTTAGAAATAAGAATATTGCTATTTAGTCATTAAAAAACACACCCGTACTCCTAAATCGAGCCAACGTACGTAGCCATGTAGGTTAAGGCTTAAAACATAAGAATAATGATGAGTCAAAGAAAAAGTTAACAAGACTGCATGTTAACTTTTTCTTTAGCCGACATACTGGCCACTACTGGTAACTTTGATGTCATCATTATTCTAAATATGAATTTACAAACATTTCAAACCCAGAAAAAAATGCAGGATTGCTCGATTTAGGAGCCTGGGAGTGTATGATCAAGTGTTTCAAGACTGATGCTGATCAATACATTTTGCTTACTCAGTGGAAAGGTTCTTTCCCGATAGCTAGCACAGCATATTAATTTAATAAAGCATAATGTGCTGTTAATACTGTTCTTTGTCCTCATGACACAGTCTGTTGTTAAATACCTAAATATTAGTTTTAATGGCAAAAGTTTTTTTTTTTTTCAAATAACCGGCCTTACGCTTGCTAACTATATTTATCATACACTAACGAACAATGCAAGAGAAAGTTTTTTTAATTGCGTTTTATCATACAACATGTAAAAGTTTGTCAATGGGTAATTTTACATTGGGCGCGAGCAGCCGTCGTTTAGCGGGTGTCTAAAAGTCATAACTTATGACCCCTGTTGAAAATTTGATAATTTTTAATTGATTTTGGGGTAAGGTACTAAAAATGTGAATTTGAAATAGCAATAACTTTTTTATTTTCAATAATAATAATTATTTTTATTACTTTTTGGTAATGTTATTGCAGTAAGTACCATGGTAATTTGGTAAGTAAAAAAGTGAATTTTAAATAGCAATAATTTTTGGCAGTGTATAGAGTGCCACCAGTGGCACTCTATCCCTATCGGATAAAGTGCCACTACAGGCACCCTAGTAACACCGCCTCGGCCCGGCCAAAGTGCCGCAAGCATTGGATTGTCATTGTCACTGTCACTAAGTCACGTCACTTGGTATTTTATTTGATTGTCGAGGTTAGATCGCTGTAAAACACCACATTCCCAAAACATTACATTCTCTTGTGCCTAAACGGACCCTGGCACTTCGCTGGCCGCTACCGTATATAACAAGTGACAGTGACAATGCAACGCTCACGGCACCCTAGCCGGGCCGAGGCAGTGACACTAGAGTGCCACAAGAAACTCGCGGCACTCTATACACTTCGATAATTTTTTTATTTTCAATAATAGTTAAGTATTATTTTTATTACTTTTTAGTAATGTCATTGCAGTACCTATATGCCCCTTTCGGATCGGACAGGGTTTTTTTTACATATTGTATAATGTCACCCTAGACAAAAATGTTAAAGCTGCAGTATTGAACTTTATCTTTCTAGCAATTTAGTATGAGTAACCAATACTTTGTCTACGCAGCCATAAAATAAGTATATTATTTTGTAGCTGACAATAAGTTCAGCCGGTCTAATCTGTAAAATTCTCATCGTGAAAACATAGTTGAAGTGACCTGTCATTCCACATTCCACCAGAGGGCCGCAATTTAACTATCTCGACTATACGCATCGACCGCGTTCGGCGCTCTGATTGGCAGCCGGCCGGCCTTCACCAGTGAAGGCCCAATCGGAGCGCCGAACGCGGTCGATGCGTAAAGTCGAGATGGTAAAAAGAAACTCACACACTAGGCCCTCTGATGCGAGGGATTGACCTTATTGACAGCTCACTTCAAAGTCACCTCACCTTAACTTTCACGGTAAGATTTTTACAGCATATACCGGTTGGCCCATTTTGGTCGGCGCATTTTGATAGTTCTATTCTATTTATGAAAGATAAATTTAATTGCATTGTTCGTTTTATTTAAGCGGGCAACACGTTCAGTTGTCCGTGATTTACAAATATTTAACATGCAATTACGATACACATTTCAATGTTACGGTGTATTTTTTTAATGCCATCACTGATATTTTTATTATCTTTATTTAAATTTTCAGTGTTGTCATATTTAAAATACAGTGGCAAATAAACTCAACTCTGTTAAAGATTAGCACAATGTTAATTGACATAGACAACGTTAAATCAAGACGTTTCATCCTGTTTTTCGTTATAGGTTCGTAACCAAATATTCACGTTTAAAAAAAAAAACTAATAACGATCCGACCTTTGTAAGTCTAATAAACTGTACTTTTACCTTTTTAGGCTTTAGCAATGGGCTAAAAGGTCGGTAACGTGAAAATTGGGTACATAGACCTATTTTAATCCAAGTTCTAAAAGCTTAAAATATTTAAGTTTTCAAACAGAACTTGTAAGAGGCAGTTAGTCTGTTAGTCACAATAAATTACTTTACTAGAAACTGTCATACTTTGGATAGCCTTTCATTATTAATACTCCATCGAGCGCGAGTCAGCGGTAATTTTCGCCATGTTGTTGAGTGTTACAAAGACAATTTGAACAGACATGTATCATATGGCTGGTAAAAATATATTCATTTTCACACAAATTAGCGTCCACGTGGTGTGGTTCTGGCACGTGTGATCGGGCCCTATTCAACCATAGCAAACACGATACTTTTAGCATAGACTATCAACGATTTTGCGACTCTACGTTCGGTAACTGGTCTCTCGCTGAGACTATGTCTCGTGTTACCTTTCGTCATTTTTGGGGACGCCCTTCCCAAAAGGAAAGAAATGCCTAGTTACCACGATAGACCAAGTAAAAAAGCTGCTGACGCAACTATTACGCTGCTCGAGTAACTAGTAAAGTCGAGTACAGTATAAAATATGTACCTAGCACTTGTTATTCAGTGTCATAGGCTATTAGGGACAAATCAGAGTGGAAAAAGTCGGCAATGTATTCTTCCAAGGATTTTTTGCTCAGATTTGTCTGAAGCCATTAGGCTGTCCATTTCAACAATTTCTAGTAAAGTATGTATTAAAAATATAAAACGACAGGCACAATTGAACGAATCGCCCGCTGTGTTATTCAAGCAGAGACTGTTCACTAGCCTCACTCACACATTCATTGAATAGATACACACTATCTTTTATTTTAGCCAAGTGATGTCCTATACAAAGGTCAGGTCCTAAGTACTATATTTATGAGTATGGAGCACTCGAACAGCTGTATTACCAAATCGAATTGTTATCAATTGAAACGTCAGGTTTATTGTAATGCCTTTAAAAAGAATCATGCCATGTCCTCGAGGAAGGACGAAAGGGAAGACAGAAAAGATTGATATTAATATGTCAGTGGAAATAAACATCAATATGAGTAGAAGACAAAGGAGTTATGTTTAGTATAGCTAGGATGATTTACTAGACATGTTATGCTACTACAAAATAATAAATGATAGAACAAAGACTTATTCTCCAGGTCAAGTATTAATTTGACTATTCAAAAGTACTTTTTTTCTCTAGGAGACAAAGCAAAAACAACCGTCTGCAACGTCACATTAGGTATAATATTATTATGGCGCCTAGAAAACTGACCCAAGACTACTATAGGTGCAGATAAACCGATATGCATTAAAAAAAAAAACAAGACGGAGTTTTGAACAGGAATAGAGAAAGATTTTTCAACGAATCGACTAAACATTTTTGTACTTTTTAGAAGACATGGGGACGTACAGTGACATGCTAAAGCCATAATTGCTCAGTTGTGAAAAATGATAGTGCTAGTTGTCCTGTATAGCTCCATCGTCTCACACTGGAACAAAGATGGCTTTATCACGGCATAGTACAGCCCATGACACGCTACAATTTGAAATGTGTGAATGCGGCTCTAATAGAACGACCTCTACAATCCTCTACCTCTGAATTTCTCTGGAAACCGGTCCCAGGTGTCCGAATCCTGACGCGATGCTGTTGATTTCCACCTGCTTCCACGAGCAGTAAGGCGAGTGTTTAGTACACTGGTTCTCGGTATGTGGGCAGCGGGATTCCAACATGATGTCCGAGCGCAGCATTCCTAATGATGTCGGCTACGCCACACAGCACATTTTACATGATATTCGAACGCCGTCAGTTAGCATGAGTATGAGATGTGATACAGTTACGTCACATGCAAATACGATTAACACACAATTTTTTTTAATATTAATTTTTAATGTCAATGTTTGGATAGATTAATCGTTTGTGCACGTGGTAAAAAAAGAACAGAATGTGGGTGCGGCACACAAAATAATGCTTGTGCAGTTGTGTAGTAGTGTCCAATTAAATTGATTTTAAATAAAAGTGTATTTTCTTGACCTGCTGGGATAGGCGCTGAATGCGCTCTGTTAGATATTCAACTCTCGGCGCTAAGCAGAGCGTCAAAAATTCAATACGCGAAAAAAAAATCGCCGCGATTTTATTACGTCTGTGCGAACCTCGGCTCAGAAGTTATGGTCGCGCGAATATGCGATCGACGCTATAATAAGTAACTGTTTGTTCGGTGAACCTGAACGCGTAGTCGCGCTGACAGAGGGCGCTTTCCAGTTTTCCGAACAAAAACTGACATAATGAACGCGGCGATCGCGTATACTCGCGCGACCATCGCTTTTAAATAGGACGCGGGGTAACTCTTCAGGACAGAATGGTATCGTATTTAAAGCAAATTGTTTTTTTAATAGGTACGAAGAATCTAATTTCATATTTGTATTTTTTTTTAAGTGCGCGTGCAGCACCGTACGTGTGCGTGATAGAAGTGAAACTTCTTAAAAAATAAAGGAAAATAAAGAATAAGAGAGATTTAGTGTGAGAGACAGAGAGAGTTACATTTTTCTTCTCTCTCATGTAACGAAATGTGCCTAAACGTGACACGTTTCACTATAAATTCTTGTTCAATTATCAAATGGCCCCCTAAGAAGTTTCACTTCATAACTGATTTTTGTTACTTTACTCATTGCAAATAATGTTCTAAAGTGAAACACAATAATTTATCAACCATTTCTCTTTCAAATTAATTTGAGGTAACTTGGATTTTTTTTCTTTATAAGTAGGATAAAGAAGCTGTGTTAACCACACTCGCATTCTGTTCATAAAAATGTTGGCAATGACGAGTACCTGTGTGATGCCCTCGTTTCGAACTTTCACCCATATGTCGTATAGGTTCTTTGTAAACTCGTCAACTTGCAATGCATTCTGCAGCGTAAGCTCCAAAAATTCATCGTTATGCGCCACCTGTATAAAAGACCAAATTTAAAATTTTGAAGATAACTAAAGTTGAGAGACGGAAACAGCAAGTCGGGTGACCACTGAAAATCAGCGCTGTGCTGTGGGTCCTCCATAGCACAGCATCATGCTGAAGGAAAGCCTTATTGTCACAGTCACGACGTGCAGCTGCCGAAAATTTATATTTTGTGCTTGTAATTATTATACATATAATATGTAGATTATTTTGTTATATTTTTCTGATTACCCGAGATAATTTTGTATGCATGCACGTGTGCGCTGTGACAAATAAACCATTTTTTTTTCTTTCTAAAGGCGAATTTCACTAGCGAAACTGAAAGCGTTTTCACATCTAGGAGCCTACTCCCTAAGCGAAATCCGTAGTTTCGGCCGTAGTTACGGGCGCTTCGCTCTCGAAGCGCCCGCTCGCGCTCGCTTAGGGAATAGGCCCCCTGGACTGCGTTCAAGAGCTATCAGTGTCAACACTGTTATGGAATATTGACACGGACAGGTTTTGGATGCTGTCAGATACTTACGGAACAGACTATAGTTAAGTAAGGCTAAATAGGTATCAATCAACTAAATATCAACCAAATGAGACCAATTAAAAAAAAAACCTATACGTATGAATTGATAGTTAAATGACCCAGGCGTGACTTTGCGGAAATCCATACAATAGAAGACGTATATTTAGTAACTTATCCGCTTAACTGTTCTTAAAGAACCCTGCAAGAAATCGACACATGTTTCACCTCTCAACAAGGCATCCTCAGGATGACGATTGACTTGTTGCGAATCCGGAGACGACGTGTTGCCACGACAAGAGCCGAACGCAAAGTGCACTTGCAAAGTGTACGTCGTCTATTGTATTTTATATGAATCGAAATAGTCTACCTGTTGTAAAAATTTTGGGTTTAAGTATTCATATAATCAAATTAAGCACCCAATTTGTAAGTGGCACTATAAATTGTCATAAACAGGTATGTTTCCATTATCCATTTGTTTATACTTTCATCAGATACTTTTTGTACAGACTATAGTTGGTAAGGCCAAACGGGTACTCATTAAAACGTGACTAACCTTATGCATCAGTTCATTTAATACTGGTTGTAGCTGCACAGCTTTCTCAAATTCGGTTCTTGGAAATGGTGACGGCAATAATACAAATGGTGCCACCTGCAAAAAAAACTATTGTTTATTATTATATACCAGCAGTCAGCTGCTGACCCACAGACGTCCTTTCCAAACAATAGTTGACACAAACAGCAACATGTCCCTTTCTTCCATACTTCTCTATTAGTCGTCATCTCGGTAGTCACCCCCTTTCTAGCATATCATCTTTAACACAGTCCATCCATCGTTTCTTTGGTCTTCCCCTACTGTTATAGCCATCGACATTCATACTCAAAACTTTCCTCACGACATTTTCCTCATTCCTCCGCATCACATGCCCATACCATTTTCCGCACAACTTTTCAGTCACCGGTGCCGCCTTCAGACTTTATTTTTCTTCTTCTTCTTTCTTTGACTTCTTGAGTTCACACTAACATCCCATAGAAAAAAGGACTTTCGCTTTTCCCCATTCCTCACGAAATTTTGATGCATCGAAGTAGTGAACTGTCGCGCTCTTAATTTATCGATTTCAAGTACAATCGAGTTAACGTTTTCGAGCAAGTAAAATTCGATCTTACGCCATTTGATTTCAAGTACAGAACCCCACCCATAGCTCGCATCAATAAGGCAGGCCGTCACACATACACGTATTAGTCCATATCTTGAAAACTACGGAACTGATTTTGATGAACTTGCTCTGTTCCCAAAGCTGAAGTAAATGTAAGCCAATAAAAAAAAATGCTCACAATCCGATTAATATGTAGTTTAGGAGAAATACGTGGACAAACAAACATACACACATACATAACATACAACTTTAAAAATGTTGTATATTTGTTTGGAAGCCGTAATAGATTATCATATTACGTGAACATATTGCTGTTCCAATAATATTACATACAAACATGTAAAATTGATAATCTCCTTTTTTAAGTTGGTTAAAAATTGCTAAATCTCTCCAGCCGTTGACAAGTGATGACCAAGTGACACAAGTGTGACCAATGACTAGCATTTCATTTTTATTTAAGTATAAAGATTATACTAGTTCATTCATTGACTGTCAAGTGAATAATTTTTTGTCAGTCATTCACAAATTGTTTTATAAAATAAAGAAACTAAAAGGTTAAAATATCATGTTTTAAATTGAGAATTTGTTCTTTTGCAAACATATGTTAAAAAAAAAATACATAATATACGGCGGATATGACGGGGTCCGCTAGGGCCGATGCCTGCCGGGGTTGCGGGTAGTCCCAAGGGGAAACCGTGGACCCTGGCAACGCAAGGGAAGGAACACGGGTGGGTTTTAGTCAGTAAAAGTCTGACACGCCATTCCACTCCGCCCCAGAGCGGGAGAAGTCATTGGAAGATTTCCCAACCAAAAAAAAAAAAATATGAGACTCCTTTACTTTTTGAGACTTTTTGATTACACAGATTTTGAAAAAAAATTACAGTCAGCAAGAAAATAGTTTAGAAAAAGGAAATTTGTTTCAAAAACGAAAAAAGTTTTTTGAGATTTTTTACTTTTCTAGTACTCCTCAAACCGCAATTGGTCCATTAGGCTGCCTGTCTACTGAAGCGGAGAGGAGAAAAGAGGAGCGGAGATGTGCCAATATTAACCAATAGAATCTAGACTCAGGATCACTGATCTAAACTCAGGGGCGGAGTCAAGATTCTATTGGTTAATATTGGCACATCTCCGCTCCTCTTTTCTCCTCTCCGCTCCAGTGGACAGGCAGCCTTAGAGTTTTTGATCCTTAAAAGAAACAGGATCAATTCGCATCATATGAAAACAGTCAATTTTCTTGCTAAGATAGTTAATTGACTCAGGCTCAATCCATAATAAAATACAATAGACGATGTATATTTAGTAACTTAATCCGGACTGTTCTTAAAGAGTCTTAGAGAACCCTGTAATAAATCGACACCCTGTACGAGTTCGCAACAAGTCAATCGTCATCCTGAGGATGCCTCATTGAAAGGCGAAAGACGTGTCGATTTATTACAGGGTTCTTAAGACTCTTTAAGAACAGTTAAGCAGATTAAGTTACTAAATGTACATTTTCTATTGTATTTTATTTCCTTGCTGACTAAAAAGTTAAGAACAGTCTCCGAAGACTGTGTTCCTGTAGCTACAACGGTTAAGGTAGCTGTCCTTACTGCCCCATCTCAAAAATCCACCCTGTACATATTTTTTGTTATATATATTTGTATTATTTTATGTTTTATTTGCAAATGTAGCAGGCAATGTTACCCAAACATGTACATTTAGGCTTGCGAGTGAAGATGATTAGAAAACAGAAATTACATAAAAAAGTAAAATCTCATTAAGTTGAATTTATTTATTTATGATTAAAACTGTACCTATTGTATGTAAATAATGCTAGGTTTATTCTAGTTTTTAATACTAAAGGTTAAATTATTAACATAAGAATACAATTTTGCATAAATATAACTCTATAAAGGTTAGTTCGTTTTGAGTTATCATTAACTCAATAAACAAGACTGCCTGTATCACCTTACAGACTGGCTCATACAGAGTGGCTTTTTAGTGACCTGCATCCATCACGGGGGTGATTCTACCTGCCATACTAAACAACTTTTGCTATGAAACACATACTATATGATTTGTAAAAAAAAACTTTTCATACATGAATCAAAATACTCAGTCAGTTTACTGTTTTATAGGAATTGGATATTTTTGCTTAAAATCGGATAAGAGGTTCATAGTGAAAGTTTAATAGTTAGAATTTAAAGCGACCCACCAACCCATCCCATCCCCTTGCATAAGGCATGCAGCTGCAGGTGTCTAAATCGCCACCCTGTATTGACACTATTGAATGGGCTTATTCTCCTATAGTTTGTATAAATGGATGAGAATAAAAAAAATACTAGTTTCTGAATATGCAGTAAGGTTGTTTCGGGCAGGTAAACTCCAATGAACTAGGTCCATGAAAAATTAATTAAATAAATGATTAAAAAAATAACCTGAATAACATCTTTGTTGAAGTGTTTCTTGTCTCTCATGGCGACTCCATGCATTAAGGCCCAGTCTCTGGCTTTCTCTATCACGTTCACCAAGTTTTTATGCTCTATCGGCAGCGGAATACAAGATGCAAAACGAGCTTGAGTCATTTTGATAAAAATTATAGAAATATAATCTCGAAACAAATTCTACAAGAACAATAGAACTGGACGACTTAGAGTGAACTGTTTGTGTGCTTCTGTGTTCAAAGATAAACGACGTATGGGCAAATTTTGCAGTATTTATTGTAATTTATGTAGTATGAAACCTAGTTCATCGTGGAAGCAACAGTGGATGCTGCCAGGGAGCTGGTATTTTTTGACAGAAAATGTGACATGAAATATCTTGCTTGAATTTGACTGATGTGATGACACATGATAGTGATACCAATAAATGCCAATAAATGACATAGACCACAGATAACTATAAGTTATTACTCTGAGATACTAGTCAGAGACATAGACTTAGGTTTTTTTCGTTTTTCGTTCTTTAGTCGATTCAGTCGAATTAAAATGCGCACTAAAGCTACATTTACACATTCACGCGAGTGAGGAGGCGAACGTCGAGTCGAGGCACGAAAACGAACATGTAAACGGTGGTTCGTCATTCGCCTAGTGTTACGCGCCTGGCCGCTTGTGACACTCGCGTCGGGAGCGGTCTTTTGGGCACGAGTCAAAAGGAAACAAGTGGCGAGACGAACTAGTATTTGCACATTCGCTCTTTAGTTCATTTCGCAGCAAACGGTCTTTCAAGCAACATCAAAATGGAGTGGACCAACAATAAAGTTATGGTGTTTTTGGAGCTTTACCAAAAACAGCCAGTCATTTGGAATCCAAAGTATGCTCATTATTAGGATAAGCAGAAAGTATAGCTATACAACGCTGGAACTAGTACCTATGGCTATGTCAGAAGTAATGGGAGTACCAATGTACCAGTGAACTATTTCAAAATAAAGAAAAATCATTTGATGGCTAATTTTCATGCACATGGACGCAAGAAGCTGGCATCAATAAAAGCCGGTGCAGGAAAGGACCACAAATCGTCAGCCGCGACGTTTTTTTTAATTGTTTTTTGTAGTAGAACCTCTCAATAATTATATTGACTTTGAAAATGGCTTGCTAAAGCCGCTAGAATGACGTCGTCTATTTCGTGAAGCGGAAGTAGAAATGATTAGTCGCGAATGTGTAAACAGTCACTCATGTAGCCTAAAGCCACACGAATATCTCGCCGAACCATTCGTCGAGTGGCGAGGCGAATCACGAGCATGCATGTGTAATTTATGCGGTATATGTAATTTGAAAACATAGAGTGTAAACTTTACTGGCAAGTGGCAATCACATAGTACTTTTAAAGTACGGTCAGACGTCCTTATTACTAGCACGGAAGCATGCTTTTATTGAGCAAGTGCTCATTAGTAGCACGTGAGTCACAGCATTCTTAGTAATGAGCATGCTTATTTTGAGCATGCTCAAAAATCAACCAACGTTTAATTTTCGCCCATGCTACCTATGGATAAGAATGCTTATTGCAAGCATGCTCATTTTAAGCAAGCTTATGAGCTTTTTTTTTTTAGCACGTCTGTCAGTACCATTACTACAATGGCAATTATGGCAAGTGTGGCAACTGCTATAACACGCCTTATACATGGTCGCCAACCGCGTCCCCGACAGAGGTGACCTTGGTTGGCGACCGGCAAAGTTGTTCAACGTTTGGTTGTAAACTAACATCTACACGGTTGTAAACCACGAAGGTGACCTCCGTCGGGACGGCGGTTGGCAATCGTGTAGCAAGCGTTTGAGTAGTATATCTCTGCAATCGTGTAGCAAGCGTTTGAGTAGTATATCTCTATGTAGTCTGTGGTTTAACTATGGTCTGTGGGTGGTGCGTCGTGCTGTGCGTGCTGTGATAGTGTGACTGTGCGTTTGCACTGGCGAAACATTCACGACAAAACATGTTGGAATCTCAATTTTCCATACAATGTTTGACAGGAACTAGAGATTTCAACATGTTTTGTCGTGATGTTTTGCCAGTGCAAACGCACAGTCATGCTCCTCACTGTGCGTTTGCACTGGCGAAACATTCCTAACAAAACATGTTGGGATCTCTATTTTCTGTCAATTTTCCATACAATCTTTGACAGTAACTAGAGATTTCAACATGTTTTGTCGTGATGTTTCGCCAGTGCAAACGCACAGTTATTAGTATATACTAAGTGTATTATCTATGGTATATATAGTAGTCTATGGTGATTGATGCTGTCAGTCACACAGAGTACTCAGATGTCTCACGGATGTCTCAGATCAGAGTAGGTAGTATAGTACATTTTATTTTTAGACACTGGACCACTGGTTTTGGTCATAACTTAAAACTTATCGAATAATGTCGAATGTCGCTCTCACTTTAAAATCCGTTAGATTGTTGGTTTATTTTTCTTTCGATAATTTTATTAGTCGTGTGTGTGTGTCGTGTCGTGCGTAAAATGTAGTGTTTTTATATTAGGTACCTCGTTGTTTCAAGTTTGTGATTTCTAATTTTCTACTGATGAAACTTATAACTTCAAATGCCACTCGTAACTCAGAAAGTGTTGAAATCGTGGTTCCTGAATTGTTATCTTTCTGTGAAAACTTTCTATGATTAATTTTTATTCATCTTTATTAATTGCCAGTTGTTTTCGCAGTGTAAAATTCCTGCATTGACTTGACTTGCTTGACATTGTCATTTGTCTGAATTGTCTCGAAGGTGTTTAGGTTTCGCTGTGTCGAATTACATTGTTTGGCTTTGTCTTTGTATTTGATCGCATACAGAAGGCCATACCATAGTCCCCACTTGAACGTCACGTCTGTTCTCTGAAAATATAAAACAAAATGTCGTATAATTTTCGTGTGTGTTTCGAAAAAATTGCAAAACTGTGATGATTATGTGTAATTCGGAATCCAATCTGTGTAATAGCTTCTGGGTCGTTCAGAGAAGACAGAACTTCAGCCTTCTGTTGCCTTGAAATAATATCAGATTTTACATCTCACAGTTTGTGGTTGGTAAAGAAGTTTCTGGAATTTTCACGTCTTGTTGTATAGCAACAGTTTTATTGTGCCATTGTTGTATATTTTTATGGTCAGAGTCTTTTATCTATGTGTGTCGAAGGGTTACCATTTGTTATTTTTTTTTCCTATAACTTCATCATCATCATCATCACGTACAGCCAAAAGACGTCCACTGCTGAACATAGTCCTCCCCCAAGCACCGCCACTTCGACTGATCTTGTGCTTCCTAAAAAAAAAAAAAAAAACAAACCCACCAACCAGAATTTACATCACATGATAATATTATAAAGTGCATTTGAGTTGATAAATATGAAACTCCACTAAGTCCATAATAAGCGAAAAGGAGATATCATAGTATTTTCATTTGCAGGAGATGACAACATTATTTCTTTAGACTTTAAAGTTTATTTTACCTTTGTTTGACAATGACTATTCCCGGCAATGTAGAAATATAACGAATCAAATCAAATCTTGTCACATTCTTTAAACTGGTTTGGACATACTGGGTTTTGAACTAAACTAATGGACATAAACTACTTTGACAAAAATGCATGGCGGGACATATTTGAATTGGACCGATTTAAGCAAAAATGATTCAGTCCACACTAACCTCATTTCGAGATAATAGAGTTTAAAGTTTATTTCGGTATTTCTCTGGCTTTGTAGTTCTAAATGTTATGTTTTTAATTTTATGTTATTCTAAGTGTTCTAAACTAATTTACATACATGCATGTATTTAGTAAATAAATTTTATTAGTTTCGTAGATATTCAAGAAAACTTGCGCGTGGATCATTATTACATAATACATTTTGTATGGAATTAGCTGTGTAGGCTGCGGAAAGAAAAATGCAAAAATGTTCCAAACTATGACAAAAATAAAAGCTTAAAAATGTTTATTATTTTTATTTTATTAAAAAAAACACAAATGTTACCCTACTCCTCATCCAAATCAAAGTCGGGTTCATCACAATAACCATCTATATCGTCTATTATTGCATCGTCTCCCTTCAGTTTTTTATAATAACCAATGCAATCATTTGGTATGAGATGGAATAACGATTTCAAATCGTTTAACTTCTTTTTGTTAATCAGTTTTCCTGAAGGCCATAATTCTTGCAAATCTTCTTCTATGACACCCAAATCAACACCTTTTAATTTCTTTTTAATATTCAGTTCTTTGTAGTCCTCATTAAAGGAAGTTCTCATGAACAAAGAATGTTGAGTCTTTTTTGTGATTAAAATTTCTTTTGTTTTGAGCCAGTTTACTTTGCTCTTATCATTAAATATTTTTCTATTAACTATTTTCTTTTCTAGAATTTGAGATCCAACAAAATCACAACTTTCCATTTTATGGACCTGTAAAGGATTTTTGTTTTTGCATTGTTTCATAATGGCAATATAATCATCCACGGAGTATATCCTTTCATATTGCTTGAGTCGAGTCTCAATTTTAGCGAAGTCGTTGTCATTTGGTAGGAAAGTGTGTCCTGATTCTAGGTAACGGAAGCTGATTGTCTCGAGAGTGGGGTGTCTATTTAATAAAGCCTTTAAAATCAAAACGATTTTGATATTCCTGTTTTGCCCTCCGCAACAGTCACTCCACAAAATCAAGAAGGAAGGAAGCCGTGTGCATACCGCAGTTGTATACCCATAACTGCCTTTTGTAGAAAACTATATTGGTCGGTATTCTAGGTAAAGGCAAGGTTTTCTCCAAATCGTAAGTCAGACATTCAGTTTCTTCACAAGTTTTAGCCTGTTCAAAATCTTCCTTCAGCTTCTTCCTTAAATCTTCGGCAATTTTTTGGTGTTCTTCTTTTTCTCTTTGGGCATTTGCTCTTTCAGCTGAGGTAGTAGAATTTTTCAATGTCATTTCATAAAGATCACATTTGTTACACGTGTCTTTCTTAAGGCTCTTGCACCTCAAATTGAATTTTTGTACAAAAATATGTCTAACAACATTGAAGGATGGACATTTTTCATCTTTTCCAAATTCTTTTTCGAATTCTATTTTGAACAATTCGTAGATTTTTGGTACCGTCATTCCTGGCTGCAGATATAAAGCATCGCTGTTCTTTTCTCTACGATAATGTGACTCGTATTTTGGCAACCTTTTGATAACATCGATAATAAGCTCAATATGTCTTTGTGGCGTTTTATTCCATCCGCCTGCTGTTTCTCCTCTTTTATCTTTTATTTCTCTGTCATTGCGTTTTTTTCGAAGACTGACAGTAACTTTTTGAGGTGTTATTTGCAGAGTTCTACAAAACATGTCTCGACAAACAGGTATATTGCCAAGTGTATACGTGCGAATAAATTCGCGAGGTTTCCTCTTCGACGGGGAGCATAATGTAACGTAACTTCGTTTCTTTTTGCTTTCTGTAATGTTAGATGTTATGTACAAAACTTGAGCTGCGTACGATCCAAGATGTACGAATCTATGAAATTCTCGTTCCCTATCTTCTTTTGAAACTAAATTAGCACAATCTTTTTTGCATGAACATTTAAAATCTATGAATTTTTTAGATGATACTTCCTTCTTTTTAGTTTGGTAAGGTAAATTTTTGTATTTCCTTTCTTTAATTTCCTGACGACTGTATTTTTGTTTGAGTTTCCTTCCTCTTTTTTTACGACCTTCATTTTCGTTTTCTGGTGCATTCTCTAAACTGCATACGATATCGTTAGCAATTTCTTGTCGGTAATTAATTTGTTTTTCCGCTTCTTCACTTCCTTCGGTGTTATTTTCTGTTTCACGTTCTATTTCTTCCATAACATCTTCAACATTAAGTCTCTCCGTTGATTTTCTTTTTTCAGTTGCCGTACTCGGAGAATGGATTAATGCCTGTGTGGTTTTGATTCTTACTTCATCACAATCAGTGTCACTTTCTGAATCTGTGGTATCTTGTGCTATAAAATCTGGATCTCTTACGCTATCGTCACTGTTATATGTTAGGTTATCATTATCTTCTAATCTTAGTGATGTTGGTTCTTCAACTATTTGGTCTAATGCAATGTGCGTATCATTAGGAACACTCTTCATTATATAAGGAGTCAGAGGTGAATATGACGGCGGAGGAATTGACAAATTGGAAAGTAGCGTTGGACTAGTAACGCCATCATTATCTGAAACATGAAAAATAAGTGGTTCTGACAATCCAATTTAATTTTCTTAACAATAATATGATATTAATCGGGATTGCTTTAAACGTAGTTTTGCTAGATCCTTCTGTGCCAGTAGGTAACAAAGTATTGTTTGTCCCCGCCTGCAGCGCCTTAAAGTATTTAGTTTAACTAATTTGAATATACATTGTGAGACTTGTTTTTCCCTTTTCAGTTCATTATTTTTAAGCAGTCGGGTTTTTTGTTTTTATAATAATAATTTTACATACATACATACATACATAAAACAGTCATCATTTAGGAATTTTAATGTAAATAATAGTACCTTCTAATCTCGGTGATGTTGGTTCTTCAACTATTTGGTCAAATGCAATGTGCGCATCATTAGAAACACTCTTTGTTATATGTGGAGTCAGAGGTGAATATGACGGCGGAGGAATTGACAAATTGGATAGTAGCGTTGGACTACTGACATCATCATTATCTGAAAGATTAATTGCAATAAAATTAAGATGTTGATTATTGTATTTTGAACTTTAGTCTAACGAACATTTTACTGTCCTGGTATTAAATAGTACCTTACCTTCAGATATTCGTTTTTGGAAAACTTCACCAGAAGCCATTTGGCTAACATTGATTGGCGATTTGTTAACTTCGGTTTCTTCAATAGCATTCTCTAAAATAAAAGATCTTTCCCGATCTTTCAAGTTACGTACTTCATTCGTGCAATCTCGCTGTAAACAAGAGGCTAATTCCTCGTCATCACTTGCCTCGATATATGTTTCTTGTCGACTTTGAGTATTGTCAATGCGCTGAACTACTGTGCATTCTGACCCCGACATAGAGTTTATGACATCTTTTGGCTTAAAAGGGCATACCGTTTCCTCATCATTACTGTCGCTTGCTTCTACATATGTTTGCCTTTCATTAAAATGTGAACTATCTTTAATACTAACAATCCCCTGAAGTGGATTTTCAGAGCACCGTTCAACAAAAGAGTCTTCACAAGGTTCTTCAAGCATCTCATTTGTCAAAATGTTGAAAATTTTTTCCGTTTCTGGAGACATTTCTCTGATTGGCGATGACGTACAAGATTGTTGATTTTCGTCATCTGAAACAATATGGAGCCGTCGTGTATATTTTTGTATCCCTGATAAGTACTTTAACTCTTTACGTTCCACCTATTTAAAATTACGTCGGGCCACGTTCAATATAGGGTCTCAAAAAAAGCGCGAAAAAGCAAATCAGCTGTTTCACACATTTTGGTTAAGTAGGTATAAACATTTTGTATAAAACAGCTGTTTTTTTTTCTAAAAAACACTTTAAAAACAATGTGGAAATAAGTAGATACCTAGTATTATGTGTTCTTACCTAGCTTACTTTGAGCGGTTTGACGAGAGTTTTTATTGCAATAGTCTTTCTGAACCATCCTTATAATGTTATCACTCCTCTTACATTTCTTTGAGAGATGTGAATAATTAAGAAGCGAACCGCCACCTTCTACGGCAAAACAAAAAAAATGCAAATAGGTAAATAATAAGTAAGTAGGTACGTACGGTCGGCTGTAGTTAGATAGTAGGTAGGTTAGTTCCAAATAATTTGGAGCTCACCTATAGCTGTGTTTCTAGGTACCTACCAACTTATTCTGAGTAAAATGTATAGGTAGCAAGCCGGGCATAAAGGTTATTTAGCGGCTAAATATACCTAAAAGTTCATCCGTAGATTAAGTAGATAATGTCACCTGCACGTAATAGTAATTATTGTAACAAAATATGATTATAAAATACATAAACCACAGAAGTTACTGCAATGAAAACAATTTAAAAGAATATGAGTAGGTACATAAACACAACGCGATCGTAAAATATCTACGAGACATATTAATAATTATTACCAGTAGCTATCTACAATAATAAAATTACTTACCATCATCTTTTTGCCCTGCATCTGTTCTTTTACGTACACTTTTTAATATTGAATCTTTTCTATTCATTTCTAGGTTTAAGACTAAACTTTTGATAAAAACTCGAATCACCAACTTTACAAAACACAATTTAACAAATTCAATTACAATGAGATGTTACTCATGCACTTTTCTTTATTTTTACTACGCAGCAATAAATTTCACACAACGTTTCAATAGACGAGATCAGTACGAAATGACGACGCCCGCTCCCCACTCCGCCCGCTGCAGCCGCACATATTACGCGTTTGCAGCGGCGCGAGTAGGTAAGTTTATTTAAAGTACCTACCCACAACCTAATAAAGTAATAATGTTTGCAATGAGTGCAGTTTTTTGTTTTGAAAAATATTTAATGACACAATAGTATTTACTCAACAATTACTTAATAAACAAATTTGCCATAAATTGCGAAGTGGATCCTTTTTGTTTATTCAATTAAAGTATAATATAGTTTTCATTTCAAAATTGCAAAAACGTTTCAAGCTCTGAAGTTCATTTTGTGTTAAAATTTAAATGAAGAAAACACGCAGCAGCATTATTTGCAAAAAAGATTCAAGTGAGGTGGATCGTTTTTGTAAAACTTTAACAGTAATTTTTCACTGCGCTTAAAGTTTTACAAAAACGATCCACCTCACTTGAATCTTTTTTGCAAAACTTTAGCGCATTTGAAATGGTTGGTTTAGAAATATGCAAAAATGATCTTCAATAAGTTTGTCTACATGACCACATTATTCTAAAAAAAAAGAATAAATTTCATGCAAAACATACAATTTTATTGCAGGTACAAAAAAATGCAATAAAAGATAGAAGGTTTAAATAGTTATATACGTATTTCATTAAAGTTTTCGGTATAAAAATAATATTTTGTTTACTTTTTAGCCGAGATATTAATGATAATTTTATATTTAACCGTGAATCGTTTTTTAAGAATTGAATTTTTCGTTTTTCTTTAATTAAATAGAATAGTCATGTGGTCTGAATCAGTATACTTCTGTAGTCGAATGTTATTTGGAATTGAGTTAAAATGATTCAAGGTTATTGGAACATTTAAGCAGAATGATTTTTATAATATTTTCCATATTGTATAAAAAGCATTATTGTTCCAAGTAGTTTGAATCATTATAGCAAAAAAACAAAAAACCTATATCAGGGCAACCAAGAAAATGCAAAAATGATTCTAATAGCTTGAAACATTTATGCATTATGAAAAAATGATGTTCGCTATGACAGTTGTGGTTTGGACCATACGGATTTTCGTCAATTATTAACATAGAGTTCCGAGTCTTTGATATGTTAAAATATACCTTATTTAGAGTACATAAGTCACAAAAACTCGAAATTGTCGAGATTGTGGGTTGGATCATTTTTGCATAAATCGGTCCAATTAGATCAGAAATACTATTGAATGACGTCATCTTTGCGCTAAAACATAGGGTTACCTACTATGGTGTTAAAAATTACTCTGAATATTAGATTTAAAAAAATTAATGTATTATTCAATTAGTATTATTTCATTCATTATATTATTCAATCAATTAGCAAATTATTAGTTAAACAAAGCCAGTAATTTCCTCATTTTCTATATCTCTGGGATCTATTACACTTTCAATTTCGGAATTGTTATTCATTGCACTGTTGTCGCTCCTAGTAAGAATATTTTTATAATAAGATAGATCTTCAAGATCCTGCCATTCGTCCCCATAGTGTTTTCATGTTAAAAGATTTTTGACATCATTCAATTTTGCTGCTTTAACGGTAACTCCAGCTGGTATTGGAATCAAACTTAGCTCACTTAATCTCTTCCCGCGTTTTGTCACGTCCGTCATTTCGATAGGAAACTTTACCGCGAATATGAACTGAATTACGATTTGCTTTGTTGAATAAAATTCTTTTGAATTTGCTGTCTTTAAAATTCACTAAGTGTAGCGGCACACCTGCGGAACGTTCGGCGCAGAACGTTCCGTCGCGTCATGTTACGCTTGCTCATGAACGCGACGTAACTGATGTGTCATAGCATAGGTAACTTGAAAAACATTAGGAGCGTATTCAACCAAATCTTCCGCGCCGTACGTTCGGCAGGTGTGGCACGACCCTAAGTTCATTTTTACCACCACGTTTTTATTTCGCGATATCACATGATTTAGTTTAGAAATATTGTAAAATTGTCTTTTTTCCATGCATTTCTTTACCACATCATTACCTGAAAAATATTAAGACATGTATAGGTATATTGCCAATTAATTTACAGTAGTTATATTTACGTATATAAATATTTTTAGGAATTTAATAAAACACTAATCAAAAGTTAACAAATAAAGACTTTATAATCAAAAACAAATAAGTTACAACAAGTGAGAGCTATTAATTAAGTGAACCGATAGGGAATACTAAAGTGCGCGCCGCCGGGTTTGGGAATGACACGGTGGTGGCTGCGCGCGACCTTATATGGACTCCATCACATGTTCCGGGGTGACCGGAGGGGTGTAGGTAGGAGATGCAGCTAACACGGCCTCTCCTGACGTGCCAGCGTCCTCGCAGGCCTCGGTAACCACCAGAGCGTCTTCAGCGGGAGCTACCTCCGACTTGTCACTTCTGGGTGTTGCCGACGAGGTGCTCGGCTGTGGATCCACTTCATTCTCCACATCATCAGAACCTGCACGATAACAAAGAGTAAGCATCTAAATGTTAGATATGACAGCAGAGAACTGATGTATTCGAGCAGAAGCTTTTTCCTAGACGAATGAGTTTACTGTTTACTCGATCAAATGCTAATCAGACCTAAATTGTTTCTTAATACTGTAAGTTCAAACATAATACACCTTGATAAGGAACACCTTCCCACTGTACGTAAAACATATGCCATACGAACTCAATGAGCTCACTTGCCATAATACCAACCAAAACTTTATGCTGCTGCAATGGGCTTACATGGTATAAAATAGCAAAGCTTGTCCTCAGGCTTTACACAGTACTTCAATAAGCTCACATGCCATAATACCAACCAAAACCTTATGCTGCTGCAATGGGCTTACATGGTATAAAATAGCAAAGCTTGTCCTCAGGCTTTACACAGTACTTCAATAAGCTCACATGCCATAATACCAACCAAAACCTTATGCTGCAGCAATGGGCTTACATGGTATAAAATGGCAAAGCTTGTCCTCAGGCTTTGGCAGTCACGCCCCGATGCCATACAGACACGGGTACTTTCTGGGTCACGACTGATACCCGTCGGTAGGAACAACGCTAAAGGCTTTACACAGTACTTAACCAGTCACGCCCCGATGCCATACAGACACGGGTACTTTCTGGGTCACGACTGATACCCATTGGTAGGAGCAACGCTAAAAGTCACTGTTACCTATTGGTAGGACGTAGCAACGCTAAAGGCATAGGTTAAGGGTAGGTTCAGATGACAAGCGCTCAGCGCGCGTTGAACGCGCGTTGAATTTTTGTATAGTGTTCACATGGTGCGCGCTTGTCAGGCGTTAAACGCGCGTTGTTGCGGCCAGTTTGAGTTCTACATTTGTCGAAGATGGACGTAGAAACAGTTTTATCGGTGATTTTATACAGACGGCAGAAACGACACAACAGAAGACGGAGATATTGGGTTCACCCAATTTTGTCAACCAGGCTGACTGAAAGTCAGTACATTATTTTATATCCTAAGTTAAGGCAATTTGAGCCCAAATTCTTTAACTACTTCAGAATGTCCATCAAGTCATTTGATGACTTACTGACTCTCATAAACGATGAACTCGTAGCAGATAAAAACGCTGTGCGATATAGCATTTCACCGGAAGAAAAACTCATAATTACATTGAGGTAAGTTTTTTAATAATCAACATAATCTATAAATCAAATAAATCAAATCAACTTGTTTAGGAACAATTTTTTTAAAGAAAAAATAACATTTTGTTACTCGCAGAATAACTCTAACTCTGATTCATTGCTGACATTAGTTGGTGCTGGCGATGGAGTAGGTATTACTGGCGATGGAGACCCCATTGCTGTAGTATAACCATAATGTGCAAAATTATTTGACACACTAGACTGCTGTGATCTATAATCATGATAACGAAAGCCTTCAACAGAAGCTGATGACTGATGACGCTGCTCTTGTGATGAATAATTTCTTCGTTGTGATACCGGGTAATTTTGATTTTCATATGTCTGTTGTTGTGGTCCTTGAAATTCATTTTGGTTTTGCAAAATTAAATTATAAATGGCAATTTTAGTTTGAAGTCGCCTATATTCCGGAATTTTTTTAATCTCTTTAACGAGTGACAAACAAAACAGCTTGTCTTCATCGTCATCTTCTTTTGGATGAGACACATTTTTCTCTGCTAAACTCTGCTCTAATATGTTTGCAAATCTTTCATCAGCAGGATTTAATTTTTGTTTTTTTGAAGTAGATTTAGGACTCTTAAAGCCAGAACTTATTTCTACTTCAGCAACCTCTGACGAAGTTGATGCATTATCTGCATCGAAACTACTTTCTGTATCTTTGTTGGCAATTGATGCCTGTAGAAATCGTAGTCTATTATAATGAATATAATATGTCGAAGTTTTGGAAGCTCCTGATCCAGATTTGACAGTCTTTATTTTCTTCACCTCTCTCATATAATTATCCCGTAAACTCTTCCACTTTTTTTGCAGTGATGACGCTGAAAAAAAAAACAGTATTTAGTAATAGTTTATGTTTGTTTCCAGATATTTGGCCATTGGATGTTCATTTGGGACATTAAGCTACGACTATAGAATTGGCAAATCTACTGTGGCTACTATAATACCACATGTATGTGAAACTATTTGGAAAAAATTAAGGCCCGTTGTTATGAGTGAACCAACGAAAGAAAAGTGGTGTGAAATATCCACGATATTTGAAAAGAACTCAAAGTTTCCCAATTGTTTGGGAGCCTTGGACGGGAAACATATACGGTTAATCCAGCCTGAACACACGGGTTCTATGTATTATAACTATAAAAATTATTTTTCGCTAGTTTTATTGGCGCTAGCGGATGCAAACTATTGTTTTGTGTGGGTTGACATAGGTGCCTACGGTAAAAACAGTGACTCAGGTATATTCAAGAATTCTTCATTGTACAAAAAGCTGACAGAAAGGTCATTAGATCTACCTGAGCCAAAGGCATTGTTAATACAAAATAGACCGACAACGTTGCCATATGTGATAGTGGCTGATGAAGCTTTTGGCATGATGGAATGGGGGAAGGTCACTAACTTATGCTAAAAAAATATTTAATTACCGTTTGACATTAGCACGCCGGTATGTTGAATGTACTTTTGGCATAATGTGCAATAAATGGCGCATTTTACACAGGCCGTTAGATGTTAACATCGGTTTTGCAGAAAAGATCGTAAAAGCGATATGTACACTAAATAATTATGTCAGAATCAGGGATGGCTACAATTTTGAAGACACACTTTATACGCCACACCTGGAAAATCTAGCCTCACATTATACCGGACGTGCTGTGCGACAGGCGGATAATGTTCGAGTACATTTAACAAACTATTTCATTAATGAAGGAAAAGTAGATTGGCAGGATCGTTATATTTAACTTGTAACACAAACCGATTGTAAATGTAAATAAATATATATACTCACATAATATTTTCTTCTTTTCTTCATTGTCATGTCCTTCACAAAATATAAGGACGAGTTCTTCCCAAGCCCGTCTTCTCAAATTCTTATCTGAATAATCGCTACTTGTCATGTCCCATATCGCAGGACGTTTCTCTATTTCATCAATTAATAATTCCGTATTAAAAGCTTCGGTTTCCATTTCGGACGATTTTCGGACGAACTTGACGAACCCTAAAATACGTCTATCCGCGTCGAAAGCGCGCGCTCAACTGAACGGAAACATAGAAAACCAATGATCTCAAAGCGGCGTTGACGCGCGCTGACAACAGTCGAGCGCTAGCGCAGCGTTGAACGCGCGCGTTACTAAAACGCGCGTTAGCATGTGTACGGCCTGAATAAAATGTATGTAGTTGTAAACGCGCGTTGAGCGCTTGTCATCTGAACCTACCCTAAAAGTACAGCTACAATAGAAACTCGTTATTTGGGTGATTATTTATCAGTCAGAAACAATAAAGATCATACATTCAACCAAAGTTCTTTGAAATGTAATCTTGGATCAAATAAACAAAACAAATGAATGAATAGGTCGGTTCATAAGCTTAACAAAGGTTTAACCCTTAACCACCTACCACCTATTATTGTCACACAACCACCTGCCATACGTCTGTGAGACCCGGGAGTAAAATCATTCTCCTTTGTAAAATTTTGTATGGTGAAGTATTGTTTTTAATTAAAACTCAGTTTAGGCACATATTAAACTATATAAAAGAAAAAGAAAGACACATAAAAATCAATAATATTTGAAAAAATCTTAATTAGTTATCAACATCTCTTATTTTAGGCTAACAAACTAACATATTTGAAAAAAGAGACTCATAGAAATAATCACATAGAGTAGGAACTTTTTATACTTGTTTTTACTTATTCAATAATCAACAAACATAATCAAACATAAACAACATCAATAAAATCAAGTTTTTAACAAAATTGCAGGCCCTGAACTTCTAGTTTTTCATGACAGCAAATGCACAGGTTTTTTGGCGTTCGAGGCAAATTGGTGCTTTACATTGGAAACCCAAGTACAGTACGACACAACTTAGATGTAGCATCGGCAAAATTCGTAAAACCGACCACCATCCGAACTGAGTGCGCCTTCAAATTCACCAATCTTTATTACTGCTTCAGGTGAAAATGATCTTTCGAAAACGCAATAACTTGTAAAGTCTTATAGCCAAATACATTCGTAAAATTGAAATGAATGAATGAAAATTTTCAAATCTATGCTACATCTAAGTTGTGTCGTACTATAACTATTGTGTTTTGCGTGTTTTTTTGTTTTCGAACCGCCAACCTTTCTTCAGCCCCGCTGCACTTGGAATTCTTGATGATAAGGTATCAGAGGATACGTCAAATAGCAATTCGGATGTCGAAAAATCGAAAGCAGGTTCGAGTTTGTAAACACTAGCTGAACATTTAGCTGTTCTGCTTTTTTCCTTGAGTTTGGGCAGATAAGCTCACGACTTAGCAGTTTGAAGCAGAAATATGGAGCAATCTGTAAAAGCTACTACTGCCAAGGGCAAACTGCGAGTGTGGCGAACTGTGAAGTAATTAGAACATTTTTGGTCTAGTAGATCAACTCCAATTATAGTTTGGTCATAAAAAAAGTATTATCTGCGGTTTCTTGACAGTTAGGTCTTCGCATTCGGAATCAGACCCGCAACTTTCTTCTAGAACACGTTGTAGTCCTACATCACACTCCACATCGCTACATTCATCGTTTGGTATATTTTCTTCGTCTGACGGACTTGTTCCAACCATCTCTCGATAATGACGTCATTAGAATCCGTTTTAAACTAAGACGATCGAAAATACACAATTTGAAAAAAGTTACGTAACCACCTGCCAGGGGTCTCTCAGACCTACGACGATAGTTTTCTACTTACCAGAGTCAAACAAACGTACCTACGAACTCGACGAGGGTTTGCGTGGCTCTCAGGGACGTAGAGAAAAGGTACAGGAACTAACAAGTTTATACGAAAATCGGGTGCCAAAATAATCACTATTTTTTATTCGTAAAGATCTGTGAGACGTATGGTAGGCGGTTAAGGGTTAAAAAGTGTGAGGTTTGTTTAATATGAACAGTACACTTTTAACCGGCCCAAGTACACTTTGACGCTTGCCGCATAGCGATAAGTGCCATGCGCCCATGCGGTCATTCATAAAGTCACAACAATTCGTCTGGTTAGCATAATATTACAACGGTGAATGATATTTTTGTTAATGTCAACAAAGAGGCAAAAACGTACCTATGACAAAAGTGGATAGAAAACAACACATGAAGTTTTTTGTATATGTAACTCGCGCCATGCTTTATGAGTGCTCGGCCTAACCTGACCATTGCTAATGGTTCTCCCAAGGTACTACTCCACCTCTGTTGTCAGAAAAAAAGCATTTCTGCAGATTAATTGAAAAACCAGATTTTGTTAACGTTTTCAATACCGAATCGAGCAAAATTAGTCCCTCTTCAACAGTATCACTTAAAAATAAAACGTCATCCATATAAGAGCAGTAAAATATATAAAAAAAAAAGATAAAAACCATCCTACTTGAGGTCATTAAGGATTGCGCGCACACACAACTTTTCGTCGTGAGACGCGATACCACTGCAATTCAAAACATCGGTACCTAGTTAAGTTTCGGGAGCGTTGCCGGAGGTTATTTAAAAGCAAACGAGGAGCCTTGCTTAGACGATGGTTTATTGAAGACTAAAGTTTAAAATACAATATTCTTATTTCTAATCGTGCACTTATCGCTGTGGTGAAATTTGAGTTATGACCTAAAAAACTGTAGACTTGACAAACTTAAACTTAATATAAATCAATGTCACATTACTTATATTTATCGCTGTGGCCGGGTGACACTTGAGTGAGTGTGAGAGCGACCCTTTGCAGCGCACCTAATCTAAACAAAATCTAAGTACCTAATAGCTAAAATGTACTTTACATAACTCTTACCCCCTCAAGTTCGAAATTATCGGAGGAATGATTACCACTGGAGTGCTTATCGTTACTTCGATTATTTCGATAGAGACTACATTTTAATTTTTATCTTTATTTTTTCTATTAACTTTTATTTTTAGTTAATTTATTTTAATAATATTTTTTCGCGGGTAGGTGTTAAAAAAGTATAGACGTTTTTCAAATTCGGAATTTTATTTAAAATATAATTAATAGTAAATACTGATTAAGTTTACTCAGTACTTAGTCTACATCAGTTAAATAACAAGTACTCACGTTTGTGGCACATTTATGTGACATAGACACATTATAACACCGCCTGCCAGTTCATCATCTGCACTATCTCACAACATTGGTCAGCACTTCACATCACCATAATGTCACAATTCGCGGAAGTCCTGGCTGCACAAAAAACCCTTGAAGAAAACTTTTTGAGGAAGATGGGTGAGCTTGAAGCGCAAATCCAGTGCGCCGGTCCTGCCAAGGACACAGTGGCAAAGATAGCTGAAGAGTTTCGCAGTTTCCGAGAGCTCATCTTTTCAATGTTGGGTCTGCTCCGAAGCCAGATCAGTGAGTGTGCCAAACAGATAGACGGCATGGAGACCAGGCACCGGCGGAAAGCGTTGGTTTTCCAAGGTATTGATGAAGTGGATAGTGAGGACAGCACAGCAGTAATTCTTGGTCTTCTCAACTCAAAGCTTGCTCTCAAGAATCTCTCGGAGTCCTCAATTAAGACCTGTCACAGACTTGGAGCCCAAGGCAAGGAACATCACAGGCCTATTCTGGTTAGGTTCTCCAGTGTTGACATCAAAGCTGCAGTTTGGAAGGCCAAGACAGGTTTGAAGGGATCCAAAATTTCAGTCAAGGAGTTCTTGACCAGGACCAGGCAATCCATCTTTGGAAGGGCACGCGAGCACTTCGGTATGCGGTCATGTTGGACTCAGGATGGCGTTATTTTTATAAAGGCCCCCGATGGAAGTCGGCATAAGATTATTTCCTTCGACGAGCTGAAGCCCTTGTTGGCGAGGTATCCCAAGGCGCCAGGGGCAACTCCATCGACGAGATGAAGAAGTGTTGACGCTGCCGGGAGCCTGCAAAATACATAATAATACGTATAGGTGAATGTTTGATGTCTTGTTATTGTTTCTAAAATGGTAGTTTAATAGCTTCTGAATCTTTGCTTACCTTTCTGTAGTTGTCCCGACTCATAGTTGCCTTTTTGTTTGTTTTGTGCCCCAACTATTTACTTATTTTATGATTCTATTATGGTGTATTGGTTTGTTGTTACCCTCAGTATTATTTATTTATCGAACAGTGTAAAATATAGGTTATAATGTCCCTTGTCAAATGTTGACTTGACGTTAGTAATATTAAACTGACGTAATGACGTTCAAAAGTACGTTCTGAAATGTTAATTTTTAAGTTTTTGTTCACGTTAAATATTACTAACGTTTCGTTCCACGATACGCTTCATCGGCTTAATCTGCAGTTGAGTGTGCCACATGATTTTTCTTCAACTTACTATTTTATCTTTTCATATTTTGGGAAAAACGGTTTTGTTTTGCTTACGTATTACTAGCCTAAAATGTTTATTCTGTTTTTATCACTTTAGTCTGTTTAATTGCTTTTGTGCTGCTGTTGGCTGGCGGGTGGTGCAGTGTCTTGCACCTGTTAGTTGCTTTTAGAAATAGTTTTTTTTATTTTTTTAGTTTATAATTTTTTATATATTTATTTCAAAATAATAACTATCTACTTATATTTATGTCAGACAATGAGTCTTACTTTTCTGCAAACGAATCTTCTGCCTCTTCAAGCGATGAAAGCTTTTGTTCTTTCAGTGATAGCCTTGGTGACTTTTTACAACATAATTTCCAGGATCAGTCTAGTCGGTTGGTGAATGTGTGTCACGTTAACGCCCAAAGTATTCCAAGCCACTACAGTGAGCTGTACGACGTGTTTAATAACAGCAACGTTCATGCCATCCTGATCTCCGAAACTTGGCTCAAACCGCATCTCCCCTCTACCACCTACCCTCTTTCTGGTTTCGTTCTAATACGGAATGATAGGATTGGTAAAGGAGGGGGTGGTGTGGCCATATACCTTCGCAGTGACTTTCCTTATAAAATACTTGCTACTTCCTCTTCACAGTATTCTGCTTCTGCTGAGTTTATTTTCCTTGAAGTCTGTGTTAGAGGAGTCAAAACCATTATTGGTGTTGTCTACTGTCCTCCCACTGTTGATTACTTCACTGAATTCGAATCAGTACTTGAATCTTTGGGTTCGGAGTATGCACATCATATCATCATGGGTGATTTCAACACAAACCTCCTTGCCCACAACTCCCCTCGATCCCGAAAGCTCCTCCATCTTATCGAGTCGGCTAGTCTGCACGTGTTACCGCTCCAACCTACTCATCATAACACTGTCGGCGATGACACCTGGCTCGACCTGATCCTCACCTCAAATCTTTCCCTCGTTTCCTCCCATGGTCAACATGACGCTCCTGGCTTTTCTCATCACGACATGATTTTCCTTTCATATATCCTGAAACCTTCCAAACCCAAACCCAAGGTTCTGTACAGGCGTTGTTTTGCGCGCATGAATGTTGAAAAACTCAATGAAGATGCGTCTGTGGTCGATTGGGATCCCATGACGGAAGCCATTTCAGTTAACGACAAGGTTGCGATCTTCAATGATGTTGTGGTAAGACTTTATGACATACATGCTCCCGTCAGAAGAGTGAAACTAAAACGCCCACCTGCACCATGGATGACAAGAGGAATCCAGATGGCAATGCGACGTAGGGACCGCTTATTCCGTAAATTTAAAAGGGACCGTACTGAGGAGAACTGGACACTTTTCAAAGCTGCAAGGAATAGATGTAATCAGATGATACGCAACGCTAAACGCCGCCACATTCTAGATACTATCAATTCTTCCTCTTCTGCCGATATCTGGAAATTTCTTGGAACTCTTGGTATCGGCAAACCGCGACATTTAGACCTTCCTAATTCAATTGACTTGGACGATCTCAACCGTCATTTCTCCACTGTTTCAACCATGGATCGTCTAACCAAACTGCAAACTCTGTCTCTAATTTCTGGTCTAACGCGTCCACATATTAATCCTTTCAGTTTCGTCCCTGTTGAACCGGGAGAGATTAAAAAAATTATTCTATCCATTAAATCTAAAGCGGTGGGTTGTGACAATGTCACCCGTGGTATGATCATTACTATTTTGGATCATCTCCTGCCTGCGATTACCCATATTGTAAATTTTTCCCTATACACCGGGGTATTCCCTTCCCTGTGGCGTAAATCCTATGTTCGTCCACTACCTAAGGTTTCCAATCCCTCTCTCCCTTCCCACTTCCGCCCCATTTCTATCCTTCCATTCTTATCCAAAGTGCTCGAGGCCTGCGTCCACAAACAATTCTCTCATTTTGTTCATTGTAACTCAATCATTAGCCCTCTTCAATCTGGGTTCAGGCCCGGGCACAGCACTGTTTCGGCCCTCCTTAAAGTGACTGGCGATATAAGGGCAGGACTGGAAGACACCAAAGTTACTGCTCTGGTCTTGGTCGATTTCTCGAATGCCTTTAATACTGTCAGTCACGATATCCTGTTAGCCATCCTGTCCTTTGTTATGGTCTCTCCCGGGGCACTGGAATGGTTCTCCTCTTACCTTCAGGAACGTCAGCAGTCCGTTCATGTTGGAGATTCTTCATCATGCTGGTGTGATTTGGAAACTGGCGTTCCACAAGGCGGTATTCTTTCTCCTCTTCTGTTTTCTATATTTATCAATCTTATAACTACCGAGCTTCAGTGTGCGTATCATCTATATGCAGATGACTTGCAGTTGTACTGTCAAGCAAGGATAGAAGACATACCTGACGCTATCGACAAATTAAACAGGGACTTGATGGCCATAAAAACTTGGTCTGATAGATTTGGCGTAGCAGTAAATCCTAATAAGTGTCAGGCGATCATCATCGGAAGTTCTCGGAGTATGAGTAAGGTGGACGGTACAACCTTGCCACCAATTCTCTTCAATGGTGCGGTTGTTCCATTTAGTACTGATGTGAAGGACCTAGGCTTGCACATGGATAGTACTTTGAACTGGCGTACTCAAGTCGCGAAGGTCAGCCAGAAGGTTACTGGAACGCTACGGGCTCTGTACCGACTTAAAAATTTACTACCAACAGCTACGAAGACAATGCTTGTGCAGTCCTTAATTTTCCCTATCATCGATTATGGTGATGTGTGCTACTATGACCTGAATGCAGATCTCCTCGACAAACTTGACCGTCTTCTGAATAACTGCATTCGATTCGTTTTCAATCTGCGTAAATATGATCATGTGTCTGCGTATCGGACGCTTCTAAAGTGGTTACCCATACGCCAGCGCAGAGAACAAAGGGCGCTTACCACCTTGTTTTCATTTCTAAATTCTCCCACTTCCCCTAGTTATCTAGCCCCCCACTTTCAATACATTTGTGAAATCCACAGTAAAAATCTACGCTCATCAAATAATCGCATGCTTCAATGTCCTACTCATCGCACAGACTTCATTCACTCTTCCTTCTTCGTCCAGTCTATCTCTCTGTGGAATGCGCTCCCCCTGGAAATCAGGATGGCAACCAACCGATTATCCTTTAAAGTTAAAGTTCGCGAGCACATTCGTAAGAAGCTGGCAGTATCATCACTACGGTAATGTTTTCCCATTGTTTGTTTTAGTATAATTTTGTATTTATGTATATTTATTTGTTCTTATATTTATACTATATAATTAGTTATATTTATATAATATGTATAGTTTGCAATAGGTATCTGTTTATCATTATATTAAAAAAATGTTTAGTCCTCATTTTTTTTTTTCGTAATTGCACCTACCACTGTTTGTCTCTGAACCACCCAAAGGTTGACTGGTAGAAAATGCCTATGGCATTAAGTCCGCCTCTGTACATCTTTGTGCTTGAAGTATAAATAAAATAAAATAAAATATTTTTATTAACACTAACATTAACATTACCTCAATGACTATAACTATTAATTCGTAATTTATAAGTTTACATAAAATTATAAGAACTGTTGTTTCTAAATGTTATTTTTGAATTTTAATTAACAGGGTCCATAACTGTACTTTACCTTTAAGCCTTATGTAGCACCTTTAAGCACATTATGGTATGCAAATAAATGAAATGATTTCAAAAACTCTTAAAATGCTTATAACCTAAGTATGTACTTATAACTACGGATACAATTACAATTTTGTTTTACTACTAAACTTTTGACGTTATTAACTTTTTCACTTTGTTTTTCACTACACTTTCACTGGATTTTAACAGGCTATTTACACAAGTGATTGTCCAGGTCGGTGAGTAATTATTCTTCTTGGTAGTGCGGTGAGGTTTCAGTGTGTCTAGCAATCTTCCATCATGCATCGTAGCGTTCAAATATGTGCCTTTTATTTTGTCTGTAGTCATTTTGCTATTGTAGATTTTGGTGAGTATAATATCCTTTACTGTACAGAATAATAGTTCTCTTCTTATAGACTTTATCTGGGCAGATTTAATTTTCACTGGTACAGGACAGCAAGAGTTGGTGTCGGTGCAAAATCTCATCAATGTCTTACTGCAGCACGTATGTATCTTCTATCGGTAGCTGTGGTCGTCCTCGTAATACAAGAATAACGCCTTGTAGATCTCGGTGCAAGGCCGGGAGAGCAAAACCATTTTGAGAACCTTTTACTGAGAGGTAAGGGTATTTAGGAATGATAGGATATTGTTGTTTGGTTAAAAGGATTAGTTAAGGTATGAGGTTGTCCTGTATTGATAATTTTCAATTAAAAACGAACGTTATTCGACTTTTCTTATGATTGGCTTTAATATTAGACTAATAAAATTATGTTAAGGGTAATATGAAATGAAACTTAAATCTAAATCCTTAATAATACCTAATCCACCGGAGCACATTGTACATATATAATCATGTGCCAGGAGTGCGATAAGAGGTCTTAAAAGTTCGTTGAATGTCTCTTATTATTGGTAATTTTGTATCACGTTTATTTATTTCACTACTGCGTTTTTCTTTTACTTTTTTCTTATTTTTGTTTGGAGTACCATAAAAAGAGAAGTATTTAACAAGTGCGCGAACTACTTCATAAGTAGAACGGTTGGATAGTGGGAAAGCCTGTCTTAACTTACTAAAAGCGTCTATTATTGTTAGAAAGTCATTTCCTTCTATTGAAACAAGATTCATAAACATTACAGCAAAGGGCTTTTCCTGTGTTTGAGTCAACTGCAATTCCGGTTTTAAGGGTCTACGATCATATTTTAGTTTTTTACAGGTTTTACAAGAGCTAATGACTCTAGCAACTGTTATGAACATATTTTTCCAATTATAATGCCGCTTTATTTTCATTAGTGTTTCCTTGATGCCACGATGGCTAGTTTTATCTTTATGGTACGTGAGTATGACTGAACGTTGTTCGCGTTCATCGTCCAAATAAATTATTTTAGGTAATGAATCAGCAGTGAGAGTACTAGAAGAAGCAGATCGAACTGGATAAGGTGAGGTGATATCTGAAGGTGATGGAACTAATGGAGTAGTCAATGTTTTTGCAGAGTCGGTTTTTATTACTGGGCTATTGGCTCGTTCAGTATTACCAAAATTACCCTGCATAAATGTATTGCTATCATTATGAGTAAGTACATTTAATTCGATCTGTTCATTTAATTCGATCTGTTCATTTAATTCGATCTGTTCTTTTAATTCGATCTGTTCATTTAATTCGATCTGTTCATTTAAAGCGGTTAAATGTAACAGTTGTTGTTCGTCGTTGACATTATCAGACTGGAAAGTCTGACCTTTTATGAATACTTTGGGATAGTTATTATCATTAGTGTAAAATATGTCATTATTATCAGAATCATAAGTAATCATGTTATGTCTAATGGGACGGGCAGTGCGCATAGAAACATCACTGTCTTGTGAGTGGGGTATAATACGTTGTGGTTGGTGTTGTGGCGGAATGCCAAATTTAAATTGCTGGTTCGGTGTACTAAAATTGGGTCTATTTTGACCGTTATTAAATCGCGGTCTAAATCCTTGTTGAGGTATAATACCAAATTTAAAATTGTTCTGGTTCTGAGGATAACCTAGATTTGGTCTATAACCTTCCTGATTTTCTACATAAGATTTAAAATTAGTTTGAGGCTGTTGTACACCAGATTTAAAGTGAGTTTGGTTTGGTACACAAAACCTATAATTATTGGTATTAATACCCGACCTAAAATTATTTTGGGGCGATTGTGGCACTCCATATTTAAAGTTTTGGTTATTAGGATACACGAAATTATTAGAAAACACATTACTTGGTTTTGATAGAGACTGAAATCTAAAACCTTGAGGGTTATTAGTAAAAGAGGAATTTTGCTGAGGTGGTTTTGAACTATTTTTATTCTTTGAGTTATATTGGAATTGGAAATTAACCTCTTCCATGACGACACTAAGAGCGTTTTCTAAGCTCGTGCAATTCCTAAGCCTTACGATTCGGATTAAATCTTCTGGTAAATTATATAAAAACACGTTAAGAGCTAAATTATTATAAATTATCCTCTTTGCAAATTTCATTTCCTCGCTAACAAGCAAGTTGATTTTGGAGAATAGAGTGCTGCGAACTTGTTGAATTCTATTACAGAATTCCAAATATGTTTCAGTCATCTTTATTTTTAAATTTTCTAGTTCAATAGCCAAGCAGTCCTCTGATCTGGTGTCGCCAAAATGTTGAATAAAAAGAGCTTTTAATTGATCCCAAGTTAAAATATCTTCCCTTTCGCTAATTAAAGCTGCTGCTTTACCACACAACCTACTCGTAATTGCATGAAAATTGTAAATTGACTGAGCTACGTTATTTGGACCGTTAAAATTACTTAATATGTACTCACATTTTTTTATAAATAAATTCAGAATATTTTTATCTCCATCAAATCTCGGAATTATGTCTAAGATATCTTTAGGGATTATCTCAACATGTCCAGCTTGTTCCATTTTTATAATTATTTATTTAAACAAACTAGTACAAAAATAATAAAGTAATAACACTTAATAAGTCTTAATTTAATTAAAAGATTTACTTAAAAAATAACTAATCTTATTCAATAAGCCTGCCGATTTTAGTGCAGAAGTCGAATAACTTTCAGCGATTTTTGTCTAAAAGTTATAGGAATGTCCTACAGGAATAAGTCTTAATTAAGTTAAATATAGATTTACTTAAACAATAACTACTAATCTTATTTAATAAGCCTGCCGATTTTAGTGCAGAAGTCGAATAACTTTCAGCGATTTTTGTCTAAAAGTTATAGGAAAGTCCTACAGGAATAAGTCTTAATGAAATCTAATCTTATTTAATACTCGTAAGCCTGCCGATTTTAGTGCAGAAGTCGAATAACTTTCAGCGATTTTTGTCTAAAAGTTATAGGAAAGTCCTACAGGAACAACCACAGGAAATAACAAGGATGAGACGGGAACAGTAAAAAGTTCTACTTACAGTCTGCTCGATCCAATGCCTACCCGTAGAGCTGCTCGTGTCGTGGACAGGAATCTCCAGTCAGCACGCGAAGTGTAACTAATTTATTTGGTTCGAGGATACCCGGAGCTGCGAGCAAGACCGATTTTTGTGTACTCGGACACAGCGTTATTTCGCGGATATCCTACCGGCTGCGCCAGTTAAGTTTCGGGAGCGTTGCCGGAGGTTATTTAAAAGCAAACGAGGAGCCTTGCTTAGACGATGGTTTATTGAAGACTAAAGTTTAAAATACAATATTCTTATTTCTAATCGTGCACTTATCGCTGTGGTGAAATTTGAGTTATGACCTAAAAAACTGTAGACTTGACAAACTTAAACTTAATATAAATCAATGTCACATTACTTATATTTATCGCTGTGGCCGGGTGACACTTGAGTGAGTGTGAGAGCGACCCTTTGCAGCGCACCTAATCTAAACAAAATCTAAGTACCTAATAGCTAAAATGTACTTTACATAACTACCTATTATCACGGGTGTATTCAAACAACCGCTCGGCACTACATGGAAGTCTACCTCCAAGGTCAAATTGTCGAACTCAATAGGCAAAGTGACGTAGCTATCTGATCTTAACTCATGACCACCTATTCCGCGCAACATCTGAGCATTAGGGTTTAGGCGGCAAGAAAAATGTTTAAGAAGTTCATTAGATATGAGGGATACAGACGAGCCGCTGTCAATTAAGACGTCCGTAGGTACACCACACAGTACTGCGGTTGTCACGTCACGGCTTGCCGTATCACCCTTAATTTCATGACAAAAATTCACATTGGATTTATTGCGCGATTCTGATCGCTGTTTAGCAAAACACTTTTCTTCCGTATGCCCCATTTTTTTTACAAAAATTGCACTTAGAGATTTTCACGTTCGCGGAATTAATATTAGTACCCTGTCTATCGCTTTCGACTTTAGGACTCGAACTATTATTAATATTAGGTCGTTTAAGACACGCGTTGCTCTTATGACCGTAAGCGCCGCACGAAAAACACTTAACAGTTTTTTTATCAATAACTGTAGCACTACGGCTCCTGTTCCCGGCGTTATCGCGCCCGCAAGTAGTTCGATTGGAATGAGCATCAACATAGTTTTTGTTCATATTTGAATTGGTTTTACTTGGCATGACATAAATTGATAAAAATTCCACAATTGTTTCGGTAGTTAATTTTGCATTCATAGCTGCAGCACGAATCTGCGGGTCCTTAATACCGCACAAAATGATTGCACACAAAAGGTCAGTCCTACTTACTACTTAGGACTTAGTCCTTTAATGATACGCAATCGCAACAAGGATTTGCGTGCGTATTCCGCGTATGTGGAATATTTATCTGACTCAGTGCACATGACGTCATAAAGTACATTGGCTACATCGATATGTCGCGGACAGAGTGATTTTAATTGTAATTTAAAGGTTGACCAAGTACGATCCGTTTCGGTCCAATTGCGTAACCACGTGAGATTCACCCTTCAGACACAAACCGATACGGGCCAGACATTCTTTGTCATCCCATCTATTTATAAATTTAGCGCGGTCAACTTCTTCACACCATGCAATGACGTCATGAACATTAGGGTCGAAGTCAGAGACGTAATAATGGTTTGATCTCACCGGGTTTAAGCTTCTTAGCGCATCGATAAGACGCTCTGCAACGTCCCCTGCAGCCGACGTTGACGGCGAAGGCGGCAGCGACAGCGCCGGCGCCAGTGGCGACGGGACAGGTCGCTGAACAGCGGGAGGGCTGGCCATGCCGGTGATGTCAGGACAGGGCTGCTGTTCCACGCTCGACTGTGGTTCTGAAATGGAACACCGCTCCAAGGCAGAGACCCTATTAAGTATTGCGTCTAAGGTAATACTAAGATGAGTTAGGTCAGGCGGCGGTGGCGTGCACTCACGTTTACGTTTTTTTCTGGGGGCGCTATTATTCGACATTTTTATTAAAAAAAAAATTTTAAGTTATGTCGGCAAACGAGAGTCGTATTCCGCTTCTGATTTTAGGAATTTAATAAAACACTAATCAAAAGTTAACAAATAAAGACTTTATAATCAAAAACAAATAAGTTACAACAAGTGAGAGCTATTAATTAAGTGAACCGATAGGGAATACTAAAGTGCGCGCCGCCGGGTTTGGGAATGACACGGTTTGGCTGCGCGCGACCTTATATGGACTCCATCACATGTTCCGGGGTGACCGGAGGGGTGTAGGTAGGAGATGCAGCTAACAATATAATATTTTACAGGGTATAACGGAAAGGTGTCTCGATTAAGTTATTTGTCAAAGCGCTTTCATCCCGTAAGCATACTTCCGTGTCCTTAACCCGCTCATATAATTTCCTTTTTTATAGGGTTTCTTCAAAGATAGTTCAGGATTTACTTTAAAAAAATGTGTTGATTTTAGTTAATTGAAGATCATCTTTTGGATATGATGATCTATGCACTTCATATGCGTCTTGATCAACAGATTTTTCTTCTTGGAACATAATCTACTATTTGCAAGATTGATTTTTGCGATTGATGTATGACTTGGCTTAAGACCGTTTCTGCCTGAATGCAATCGCCCGTCGGTGAGATTGATGCCTGTGTGGGATGGATATCTTGGACGAAGGGTGTCTTTTCCTGAGCGTTGACTTCTGTTTGTAAATGATTTAAAGACTTGGTATATGGACGTATCTGCCTGTGTGGGATGGATGTCGTGGTCAAGGGATGCGTCTACATGATCTTGGTTTTCTCTTTGCAATTCTCCTGATTTAGTACCAACCATTCAAAGCATTTAAAAGAGTCCAAAGGTTTTATCCAAATGTATTCTTTATGCGCATAATATCAGATTCGCAAAATAGCAGATTCTAATATTATATTCTCAAAATAGCCGAAGTACAATCAAGCACTCAAAATTAATAAATCCAAGACTTTGTTTTGCCTTTTTTATTTTTCAATATTTAGGTACCTATTTCAATTTTTTTGTGAAACAAAAAAATTGAAATAGGTGACTAAGGTCTAGATTAAGAGCAGTGGTGGCCCAGTAAGTAAGGTAAAGGCCCTGACTTACGAATTGTAGGTCGTGGGTTCGAACCCAAGCAGGCGCTTTACTTTGTGTAAATAATTTCATCACCACTGCTCTCAAAACGGTAAAGGAAAACATCGCGAGGTAACCGGCATGTCTTAGAACCAAAAAATTCGAAGACATGTGACATCTACCAACCCGCTCTGGGCCCGCGTAGTAGATTACAGCCCACTCCCTCTCATAGAAAAGAGGCCTGTGTCCCTGCAGTTCAACATTAATATGCTGATTATGTTATGTTAACTCCTTAAAAAAAAAACTTTTACATAAATACTTGTATTTATTTATTTAATGATAGTAACATGTCTAAACATTTAAGTGTCCTTCACCACACAATCCTCACTTTTGAAAACTTCATGAAATTCAATTTTGAGAACGCCTAAAAATAGTCAAGAAATAGTCATAAATATTCACCAAAGTTAAAAAAATAGTCGCATTAAGATTCCGAAGTTATAGCTTTTTTTTAATAATGTTAAAAACCGGAATTTTAGAATTTATTCTTCGACTGCATTCGTAGTTCGATGTTTTCACAGTGGCAGCTGAACATATTCTTTGTAGCACCATCGTGTTTGGACTCATTGGATTGACTTAAGGTGGTGTTCGAGGTCTGATGATGAATCCGGAAGGTAGTCACGAGCACTCATCAGCCAAACAAGATAGCACCATCGTATGGGGTCTCATTGGATATGTATTGACCAGTGCTATTACACTAGGTGGTGTCCAGAGTCTGATGATGGGGCCGGAAGATGGTCACGGGTACTCCTCAAGCAAACCAGATAGCCCCGTCGTGTTTGGTTTCATTAGATTTGTCTTGACAGATGCTATTACACTAAGAAGTGTCCAGGGTCTAGTGATGGGGCCGGAAAGTAGTCACGAGCACTCCTCAATCAAACAAGACAGCAACATCGTGTATGGTCTCATTGGATATGTATTGCCGCCATGAAATTTAGATTGCGTGCTTAACAGGGGGTTATCCGAATTTGCCTGTTTTAGAATCAATTTTAAATAGTCAAATTAGTGTAGTTAGGTCCTGAAAAAAAAATATGTCATAGATACATCTTTGTTCGAGGGAAATGAACGGTTCAAAACACGATAAATTGTAATTCTTTCATTGAAAAAAAAATCCGAAACAGGGTCGATTTCAAAACCATTTTCGATCTCATTTCCTAATCACAGCACAAAATAATATGAAAATTGCATGTACGATGAGGTAATCGTATTTTAGAGGGAATTTAACGGTTGGATTTTTGAGTTTTATAGTTTTTTTTTAAATAAACCCAAAAGTACTAAATCGGGCTAAAACGGCTCGCGCGAGTCCTGCGGGACTTCATAGAGGGTGGACCAGTGTCAAAATTTTTAAAAATACGCTCTCTCTACCGTTGTTAAAAAAAATCAAATAAATGAAGAATACATTAGATATGAAATTGCGACAGCTCAGAAAAAATATCTCGTAATTATATTATAGTTTTAATTCATAATATTGTTTTCGAAAGTGTTATTATTTCTAAGCAATATGATGACATTTAATTGTCATTTTACAATAGTGTTTGACACATTAAAAATTATTATCGATAAAATTAAAGTAAAGTGCGGGTCGTATTTTTTTTTTATCACTCCATAAACTGCTGATCCCACATGCTAATAAAAATTTCATACGGATCGACACATGGAGCTGTCGGACCTACATTGATTTCCGAAAACGTTTCCCGCCTCGATTCAGGTGAAATCGGGACATTCGGAAACGGTTCCCAAGTAAAATCGTAAAAACTCCTAGGCTGGTCCGTCGCCGTTGGAGGTACAGCGCTGGCGTCCGCGGCAGCAGCGGCAGGACCGGTAGGATCGGCAGGAGTAAGAGCGACAGGATCGGCGGCAGGAGCGGTTTGGAGGGATGCGTCTTCGAAATCCTCCTCCTCCGGGTCGAAAGGAGTGTCGAAGGCGCTTCTATGCGCCCTTGGGATGGTGTATGGCACCCCGAAACCTTCTTCGTCGTCGCTGTCGCCAGAGTCTGGTTCGCTTCCTGTGGAATGATAGGTAAATACAACATCTGGTGGGAACTAGAAGTTTGCTCTTAACCCCCATGTCGAGGTAAAATCAGCAGCTACTTACCGTAGAACAGGTGGTTATAAATGTCCTCATCACGCAGACTCTGGCGAGGACGAGGGCGCACCATCCCTGATGATGATGGTTGGTCAGTCGGTTGGTCAGTCTCACACTCCATATATCTGAAAAAAAAAAAAACTTTAGTAGAACCCATAACCCTACCCATCTCTTTAGGAATAAGGAATAAATGGAAAAGTCTGTAAGATACTTACAATGCTGGCGAGGGCACAGTGTATGAAGGTGACGGTGAAGGCGGTGGTGGTGGGCTCGGTGGCGAGACTTCAATCTCAACCACCTCCTCAGATGGCATTTGAGGTGGTTGTGGAGGTGTTGGTGGCGAGACTTCCATCTCAACCACCTCCTCAGATGCCATTTGAGGTGGTGGTGGTGGTGGTTGAGGTGCTGGGTCAGATCTAGATAGACATTTTAAAATAAACATTATTCTTGCTCATAGTGTAATACAACCAATACAACCAGACACAATGTAGAACTACTTACGGTGGCCATCGGCGCTTCCTGAAAGGGTGCAAGGCGATCTCCAGGCCCTGACCCACCGGCAGATTTTCGATAGTATTTACAGTTATTCTGAAATGCAAAATACAATTGTAAAACTCAAAAATAACTACCAATATTAATAAAATAAAAAAGCGTTAAAAAGCTGCTTACTTGGCAATCGTGCGTGGGCCAGGCCTGTCACAGACTGCTCCTCGCACACCTCGACCACGTCTCGTGGCGGAGCCACCTCGCGGTACCCCCACCGCACCTTCACTCGCACCTCTACGAGAGCCGCCGCCGCGCGTACGCCCACGGCCACGTAGCGTGCCGCGCGTGCCGCCTCGCGTAACCACCACCACCACAGCTTCTGGCTCTAATGCTGGTGGTGGTGGTAGCGACGCTTCCATTGAGCCGCTGCTGCCGCGCGTACGCCCACGACCACGTCGCGTGCCGCCTCGCGGAACCACCACCGCAGCTTCCGGGTCTAATGCTGCTGGTGGTGGTGGTGGCAGCGACGCTCCACTTGCGCCACCGCGCACTAGCACGCGACGCTGCCACCTCGCACCCGAACTCGACGTCGAGTTCCATCACTAGGTAAAAAACAAGCAAAAAATATCACATGTACAACTGTAGAAAAGTAGTCTGTAAAATGCAAAGCCAACCACCACGTCGAGTTCCATCACTAGTTAAAAAACAAGCAAAAAATATCACATGTACAGAAAAGCAGTCTGTAAAATGCAAAGCCAACCACCACGTCGAGTTCCATCACTAGTTAAAAAACAAGCAAAAAATATCACATGTACAACTGTAGAAAAGTAGTCTGTAAAATGCAAAGCCAACCACCACGTCGAGTTCCATCACTAGTTAAAAAAGAAAATTATTCAAAAAACAAAAAACCCGACTGCAAAAACACTCTGAAAAGAGAAAAACAAGAATTATAATATATAGAATTTTGGTATCGCAGGCGGGGACAATAATAATATAACAATAATAACCATACGTAGTAATGTATCTTAATCATATTTCAAACGACATTTTGCTGTGATTAGTGTATTTTTAACCGACGAAAAAAAAAGGAGGAGGTTCTCAATTCGACACGTATATATTTTTTTTTTTTTTTTTATGTATGACCACGCATAACTTTTTACTGAGTGGTCCGATTTGAACGATTCTTTTTTTATTGGGAAGGGTATACTTCGAAGTTGGTCCCATAAAAAAATAAAAATTGAAACCCACCCCTAACAGCCCTTTCACACGGCAGTCCAGTTTTGCAGGATCGGCTTTTTACGGTATCCTGCTAAACTGGACGCTGTGTTCACATGGCAGTTCAGTTTTGCAGGATTCAGTAAAAAGCTGGTCCCGCAAAACTAGACTGCCGTATGAACACGGTTGCATCCTGTTTTTTTTACCATTCCTACGCCGGTTATCAAGTGAAATGGACGTGAATACTTTCCTAATTTTCTATTGGTATTATCGGCGTCGGCAGCGGAATAGAAGATTTCTAAAAAGTCGGGACATTATCATAACTTACTACATTGAATACAACTTTTGCGAATTCACTAAAACTGCATGAAAACATATGCATTCTCTTAACGTACGAGTTTCAACTGATTACATTGAATACAACTTTTGCGAATTCACTCAAACTGCACGAAAATATATGCATACTCTTATTGGAGTTCGTTCACTGTGCGGATTTTTGGGTGAGGGGTTTTCGCCAGGAGATTTGTCCTGGCTACCGGCACGGCTAGCAGCTGTGGGAGCCGCCGCATCCATACGTATCGGTCCAATGTCATGTAATCATGGCGCATTGTTATTCTCTCGATATATTTCTATTGTATACAGACCATTATTGCGCAAATGTTCGCTAGTACATGAACGTACAAGTTTCAACTGATATGAACCAAGGGAAAAAAGAACTAACCCATCATAAGTTAATACCGCGAAGTCTTGCAACTGATGAGCATCAATCCTTTCAAAGGCAACTCGTTGTCTGTTAAGATTTCTTAATGGACCTTAATCAAATAAAAGATTTTGAGGGTTATTGATCTTAGCATGCTTAACATTTTAAGCATTATATATTCCTCGGCTTTTTCTTCTGTTATCTATGACTACTCTATAAAACGCGTTAATTAGGGCAGCTCCATTTCCGAAATCCGTAAACATATGCGGCTCGCTCTATTCAAATAATCTTGGCGACGATTTAAGTCTGTTTTTGAATTTGCCATTGTCAGCTTTCACCACACAATTATTAGCCTGCTCCGTCATTAATTGGCTTTCATTTCTGGCCTTTGTAGGAGGAAAATGTGCTTCATATCCCAGTGATTGTAAATCTATGATACAGTCTCTGAAACCTCTATCTAATATGAATACATCATTTGGTTCAAAGAACCAATGAAATGCGTGATTTTCATCTTCACACAAGTTACTCATTTATTGTGGCAGCGTACGGTCCAAGAACATCACTACAGACTACAAAAATGGTTTTATTTAATTTTGAAACTTAAAATGGCTATGCCTGCTGAATTATATTTCGATGTATTGGTAGGTTCCGTCGCAGATAATTATTACTTTTGTATTGTCGTCATTGCCATAAATACTACTTGCTAAAAGTAAATTCCTTTGTAACTGATTGTGTCTAGATATGTTGTCAATGCCCAAATGAATATTGACAAAATCCCCTGTCAGATGTTCTCTGAGCAATGCCAATTTCTTTTCCAGAGTTCTACGTGACCTATTAAATAGGTTTGACAGTTGTTCGTTAGACTCGCCTGTACGAAGTTTTGGTAAATAAATACCAAGTGTACGAGGATGGCCAGCCACTTGCCTCAGTGAAGGAGTTTCTTCTGCAACTACACCACATTTCTCAATACTAAGTCCAGTCCTCCAGTTCAAAAAATCATGTCACTCGTGAGAGTGACATGATTTTTGGTAAATTTAAGGGTCGCTAAGTGATTAGCGACCCTTAAATTTCAAATTCTATCCTAGTTCCTTGGTTAAGAGTCGATATTAACATATTAGACATGTCTGTGAAGAAATTGACGTCAAAGTAGTGCCGGTAGTGCAACACGTTTCGGTGGTCAAGTTAAAGTAACGAATCCTACATGTTGCCATCCAGATGCACATACCTTTGCATTATTAGGAATGTACAAACACTGTGTGCATAGTACATAATACTTTAATCGTGGTCGGTATTCTATGTCTTTCAATGTTGTCACAGTTGTTACGTATCTGTCGTAATGGGAGATGGAGATGGCTTGAGCTGTTTTCTACGAGTTTCCAAAGTCTCCCTTATAATAAAAATTCAATTGCCAGGGAAGACACTTGTGTAGGCGAAAGTAATACACACCAGTAAGATGGAAAATTGTAATTTACATACTTAAAGTCTTACATAAATTAACACACTAAGGCCTACGCCACACTTGACGGAAATTCCGTCGCCGATCTTCCGCGTCTTTTACCATCGATCATTGTCATCATAATGATGATGACATTGCTCAATGGGGATATAAGATCCTTAATTTCGTTATCCATTTGCCTTTTGTAACGGAGGACCACTTGTTTGTTCTCCTTTACAAAAGTTAACTGCACTCTATACGTCAATATAAGGCTGAGCATGGATGTTCGTCCATAAAGTTTCGTTTTAACAGTCGGCTTCAGTAGCACCAAGGTCACAAATACACTTGAATCATCTTGTTCCCCTCCATTTTCTGTTTATATCGGCTTTGGTTGGAAGCACCATCAAATCCCCACTTAGATATTAGCTTCAAATCCTTATTTTGCACATTGTCTAAAATGTATTCGGTATAGTGACTTGATTAATCATTTTGACATTTTTTCTTGGCTTACAAATATTTTGAGGCTTGGCAATATCACTCTTGTAAAAAACTTCGCCCCTCACAAGAACATTGTCTCGATGCTTAAAACGACGTAAAATAAAGCGTTTACACTGATTGAATTGTGTACTCCAACTTGTAGTTGGTTTCAATACGTCTTTGACAGCTGTTTTCCAGTCATAGACTGGGCAATCTGTGCCGATTTTTCTTAATATTGCGTTTTCAGATATTATGTCTGAAATTTCTTTTGGGTCAAGTATGACTTCATTCCTGCGCAACTTTTTTTCAATTTTGCCAAAAACACGGTCGGTGGGCATAAAAGAATGACCGGTAATAGGAAATATGATTTCTATAACCTTGACGTCAATATTTTCTACCAACCATTTGCAACACATGCCAATTAAGATACTATTTTTATTCTGTCCGCCGCATCCGTCTTTTTTTTTTTTTTTTGGGTGGGAAATCATCCAATGACTTCTCCCGCTCTGGGCGGAGCGGAAGGGCGTGTCAGACTTTTACTGACTAAAACCCACCCGTGTTCCTTCCCTTGCCATGCCAGGGGCCACGGTTTCCCCTTGGGACTACCCGCAACCCCGGCAGGCATCGGCCCTAACGGACCCCGTCAGTTTTGCTGACATCTCTTTGAGGCGCGCGTGGAACACGACGCGCCGTCGACCCGGGCCTGGTCCTTATCGGACGGCGAGCTGCCCTCTGCTCTCCGTCCGCAGGCCCGCGCCTACGGTGGCCGGAAATCGGCTATCAATTCCCGACGCCCGGGAAGTCTCCTACGGCGGCGGCGGCTAGGGCTGGTAGGGCGCGGCCTCTGCCACTCCCTCGCGCGCTCCGCCTCCTCCTTCGCGAGCATTACTGCTTCGCAGAAGGAGGTGACGGCTTGCCATGCCCTCTCGCTCCGCACCATGGCCTGGACCAGGGCCGGACGCGAGAGGTCACTGCCGCCGATCGCCTCCACGAGGACACGGCGGTGGTCCACCCAAGCCGGGCAAACCTCCACCGTATGCTCCACCGTGTCCTCCGGACGATCCACACAATGGTGACACCCGGGCGTTTCCTCCCGCCTTATGCGAAACAGGTACCTCCCGAAACAACCGTGTCCGGTGAGGACCTGCGTCAGGCGGAAGGTGAGGACGCCGTGGCGCCTCTCAAGCCACTCCTCAAAGAGGGGACTTATCGCCGTAATTGTGGCGTGCCCAAATCTGGGTTGCGACAATCGCACACTCCAAGCCGCCATGAGATCCCGCCGGAGCTCTGTCCGCTGTACCGTGATTCGCCGCATCCGTCTGCAACTACAACTACAAAAAAAAAATTGTTCAATACATTGATTCCTTCATTACCTCTATTTGATGATCTAAAGACATCTGATAGTGGCCTCTTCAACGAATTTGGTGTCTCCACCCCTCCCATTTCAAATTATTTTCCTGTAAACAATAACAATATTGTTATTTAATCATTTATACCTACTGTGACGAGTGGCAAATAAAAAGTATTAATACATTGTTTTCTTTATCATGAGACAACAGCAAAGTATAATTATATATTAAACGAATTCATTGTCATAACCACTTTTTTACACACATATTACAATTACAAATTGATATTACAATTACAAATTGTGTTCCAATTAAATAAAACAAGGAAGCATTTGTGGTGTAGCGTACCTTATCCCATTTTGTGTTTAACAAGTCTTTTTTTCCGAACTTGTTCCAGCTATAGGACTTTGGGTAAATGAGCATGAAAGCCCGTTTTCTATTTCAATTACCACTTCCTTTTCGGCATGATGAAACTGAAACAAATACATTATATGCATAAACACCACATCATCATCATCTAGGTATCTTAGATACATATCAACAACACTACACAAGAATGACGTACAATGAACAACTGCCTCCATGGTCAAGTATTTAGAGCATTGGGCCCTTGACGCAGAGGTTATGGGTTCGAGTCTTGCAGGGACCTGCAACATAATGTATATCATCACCTCTTCTCCGAAAAGGATCCATGCCATCAGATGGGCATGTAAATATTGAACGAACTTATGAAGGATGCACTTATATTAATATGTATTGTGCTTGGGGGGCTTATTATTACTACCGAGTCCATCTGGATGTAATCATCAATACTGATGGTCAATTGTCCGGTGTCTTTTTCTTTACCCTATAAATAAATTAAAAAAATATTTAGTAATTAGACAATGCAGGTTCATTAAAAAAAAGTTAGTGAATATTGATAAGATATGATCATTTATTTGTCCAATAATTATTGTGATAAATACACAAAGCTCATTGTTGGAACCTATCTGGGTGTAATCCTCAGTGGTTGACGGTTTAGTGTCTTTTTCTTTACCCTGAAAATAAATTAAGGGTATAAATTAAACGATAATGCAAATTAACTTTAAAGCTAGTAATGTCTGTAGGTAAGCAATGTTATTAATTAAAAAGTTGACAAGATTCTCAGTACTTACATCTAGTAGAGCATCACCATCATATGGATTTTCTAGTCCTTCCAAAGCAGGTCCACTCTAGTACTAGGCGGAGGTGGTCTTCCACCACCAAAAAATAATATGTTAGGTTATTAATACCACGAAAATCCGGAAACAACAAAACATTTGGTTATTTAATGTTGACGTTTGCTTACCAGTCATAAACAGCTCCCGTTTCCGACTTACTGATTGTTTTTTTGTTTGGCGTTTGATATTTTCCCAGCAAGTCTTCAAACTCTCGGGAGTACGTTTGCAGTGAGCGCTAAGAGCATTAAATTCGTCAGCAAGATGCTTCCAACCACTTGCTTTTTCGGCATTTGTTGTGGCGTCCGATTTTTTATTTTCTATTAAGTATCTGTACTTTATAACGAGTTCCGTAATTATTGATTTCTCGTCTCGTTTGCGTTTATCTTCCATATTCACTTATTATATTCAAAAGAAAACTAACACGACACGACGAAAAAATATTATGAATTCAGTTTGATGTTTAATTACAGAGTTTGACAATGACAATTGATTGACGTTGACATTCAAAATTCACAAAATAATGTTATAACATTCGATCATTCGGTCATTTTCGACTCACTTATTAAAAAACGCTTGGTTATTTACCTGTTGGTTACAAATGAATAACGGTTACGTAATCAATGTTAAAGTTGTAGTTGCTGCACTCGGGCCTTAGCTTTTTATTTATTGTCCGAAATTCTTCATGTTTTTTTGGCCCACATGTTTTCCCACTCATGCGGTACTGTAGTCAATAAAGGCCTGCTTCTTTCTGTAGTCTGCCCTATTTTAAAAGGGTACAGTTTCTTGCGATTCTGACACTTTATCTTTCAAAAACATCATATCTTCAAAAAATAGCTAAATAAGTAGTGCAGTCATATAATCCTCCATAGAGGAAGCATCAGCTTTATCTTGCATGATTTAATGTTGTGAGAATTAAAAAGTTGATGCTCTCTTGCAGTCATAAGAATTAGTTTGAAGATGCTGCGATATGCGGTGTCGTCAAATAATTCAAATGGACTACTATGCACTGTCACAAGGTTAAGACACTCATGCAATGCATAAAGTTTTGTAGATTTCCTACCTGCTGTTGAGGTTCCTTCACCAAAGTTTTCCTTATCTTCAAGATCGTAGGGAATAGTGAAATTAACATTCATTTCATCTATTTTATATAGGTACATATCGATACCTTAATTTGCAAACCAGCTAACTCCATATGAGCAAATTTTTCAGGAGACACTTAAAACTGTATAAAAAAAATCTTGACTACTTATGAAAAATCAAAAATACCGTTGGTAGATATTATCGCAAATTGTTATTTTTGATGCTGTAAAATCGTATACACCTTTTCATTACAATACTAAAGCGTTTTTAGGAGTTATCCGTTTTTCCTTTCCTGTAAAAGTATGTGATCTAGGAGTTAGCTGTTTTTTTCTTTCATTTTTAGTTTTAATTAAAAGATAAGTACACTTAATAATAATCAAATAATACACTCTTAGGCTTCATGAGGAAGGTTGTCATAATAATTTTGGTAATCTCTTGGCATTGAGTTCTTTAGTTGCTGTAAATCTAGGAACTTTTTTTTTGTAATTTTCCTGCGTTCGTTATATAGGTTAGGTATATTATGAAGCAACCCAGATTAGGGCACGCCACAATTACGGCGATAAGTCCCCTCTTTGAGGAGTGGCTTGAGAGGCGCCACGGCGTCCTCACCTTCCGCCTGACGCAGGTCCTCACCGGACACGGTTGTTTCGGGAGGTACCTGTTTCGCATAAGGCGGGAGGAAACGCCCGGGTGTCACCATTGTGTGGATCGTCCGGAGGACACGGTGGAGCACACGGTGGAGGTTTGCCCGGCTTGGGTGGACCACCGCCGCACATACTGGTATTTGCACGATCTACGCGGCCAAAATTATTTTGATGTTTAATTGGTTTCTAAACAACGCAAATAAGAAAAAAATACATATTTACACAACAAAAAATATATATTTACAAAAATTGAGGTAGGTACGTCGATTACAGGAAAAAAAATTAAAATGCTAAGTTTCTGTGATTTTTTCTTCATCGCTCTCTGATGAATTTTCGATTATATTTGGTTCCGCAGATACGAACATAGCCAAGGTTTCAGGCAAAAATGTGTTTGCTTTCCTTTTTTTTACTGCTCGCTTACTACTTAGCAAAGGATCTGAACTAAGAAGAAGGCGATTAAAAATATCTTGGTTGCAACTTTCTCGGGAAAATTTCCTCGCAAAATCTTGGCGGTAACATCTAAAATGTTTGTTGCAAGCTTCAGCTGCTTCCTCGGAAAGCTGCCCGATTGGTAATAATGCCTTTTCGATGATAACCGCGCCATGGACTAGAACCTTGTGCATTGTTGGCGTCATAGGATGCCATTCATATAAGTTAACATAAACACGAGCAGTTTCTGAAGCATATCTTTCATATTTTACAGGATCAATTTGGTACCCGCTTGAAATTGCTTCCAATATGACTTTTAGTCTGTAAATTAGATCATAACTGATGCCTGTTATTTCTGAAGCTAATCTCGGCTTCTCAAAAAACCTTCTGCTGGTATTTCCATCATTTGTATTTCCGAAATTGGATTTTGGCATATCTACTATTAGACCTGTTTCAGTGCGAAACCTTTCTTGTATGTGCCTTTTTTTTCGTTCTTCTATGTCTTTTTCCTCTTGCGTTTTTTTGCCCCTGTATTTCTTTACTTGTAGTTTGTAGGCTAAATGTAAGATGCTTTCAAATATACGAATTCTGGCGTGTAATACCGATATGCCAAATTCAAGAGCCGCAAAATTCACTTCTCTTGTATATTCCAATTTATTAAAATCCTTGGATGTTGCTCCACAAATGTAGCACCTACTTGTAGACTTTGTACCTGTGGCTGCATTGCAGACCTTTCCATCTACCATTGTCATGATAAAGGTGTGCTTTATAAATAACTTTTTCCCTGCTATGTCGACCACTGTTGGGACTAAAGAGCTAATAGCGCTTTTAACATGTCTTATTTCCTCTTCAGTGACATCATTATTTTCTTTGATAAAACGGAATCTTATTGGTCGACAAAATCGCGGCGAAGAGGGCGTTGGATTTTTCCATAAAACTTTTTCATTATTATCTCCACAAACTAATTGAAGAGGCACGAAACAGCTTTGAAAAAGATTTGCATCGGAATCGGTATCACTTTCAAGTTTTTGCTTAAACAGTGATTGTTGGGATCCATCGCAGCCCCATTTACTAATTATAGTTAATGATTCACGCTCTTGCTCCTTTAAAGTTATCAATACCTCTTCTAGGTACTCCGATAAACGCCTAACGGTAACATCCATTAGAGGCTGTAACTGAGCTTCGGCACTGGTACTCGTTACCGTACACGATTCTTCAGGTGGGTAACATTTCTTCTTGGCCTTTTGTAACGCACTGTAGCACGGAAAAAACTTCTTATTGGTCTTTCTTATAATTTCGTATTGTCCTTGCGTCAAATCTGCATCTACAAACATTTGCAACGCTTGCATTGGTGTCAAGGAGGGTTGCTCTTTACTTAATTTCGTAAGATGAAATGCTTTCTTATATTTAGTTGCTCGTGTCGGAGTACTGGTGATATCTTTAAGGACAATTGATGCATCTCTTTTACCAGATTTTCCCAGCTCCACTTGCGCAGCGTGAATAATGATCTCCTTTTCGAAACCAGAACGAAGTTCCTCAGTCTTTCGTCTTTTGCTCCTCTCACTTGCCTCTTCAAACATTTTGGGTGGTCGACCTGGCCTTGTTTGTGAGGTCTCAACAACAGGGATTTTAAACGTACCTTCCAGCCATGACCGGTTGTATTTAAGAAAATTGTCTTCTTTGTTATGAGCTTTAGTCCACCGTTGTTTAAGTTCTGATTTGAAATGGGCAAAACCACGTTTCAAATTAGCAATTTGATCTTCATTGTAACCGTCACATGACAAAAGTTCATCTTTTAGATGGTTTAATTTTGCATCTAAATTAGGCAATTTTTCTTTCTTCATGCGGTCAAACAAGTATTGTCGGGTCACAATCCTTACTCCTGACGTACCCTGTGAACCTAAAACAAACGTACACTATGTAAAAAAGTCGATAACAAAAATCACATTATTTACATTTTATTGCTAAAAATCTTTAACCCCCCAAAACTTGATCTATCCGGACGTTTCCGGAGATGATTTTGATAGTAGTTATAAGGCAGATGTTCAAATAATTACCTAAAATTATAACCATAGCCCGATCTATCCCGATACACAAACAAAAACACTAGCAAAGAAAAAATATTGAAAGAAATTACGGTATGGAAATGAGTTTACGTATTATTAAAAAAAAAAAAAGTTTCTTAGTTGATCATAACTTTATTAATGTAGTTTGTAAGTCTCTTACCTGCTCTATAAGAATCCATCACTTTCAATTCGTAAGATCAACTTGAACATATAAAAATTCACTTTCGAAGTTAAGGTTTTAAAAAGCGCCGAGAACAGATACGTACACTAGGTGAAACGGTCAAATTCCGACTGATGCTACGCGTGAGGGGTGTGCGGTAGCAGGTAGATTGAGGGTGGGTATTGTTCTCTGGTTCGTCCTCTGTTCGTGGAACTTGCTTTTGTTAATGTTTTTGTTATTTGGATATTGGGACTTTTGGCTGCGTAGATCGTGCAAATACCAGTATGTGCGCCGTGTCCTCGTGGAGGCGATCGGCGGCAGTGACCTCTCGCGTCCGGCCCTGGTCCAGGCCATGGTGCGGAGCGAGAGGGCATGGCAAGCCGTCACCTCCTTCTGCGAAGCAGTAATGCTCGCGAAGGAGGAGGCGGAGCGCGCGAGGGAGTGGCAGAGGCCGCGCCCTACCAGCCCTAGCCGCCGCCGCCGTAGGAGACTTCCCGGGCGTCGGGAATTGATAGCCGATTTCCGGCCACCGTAGGCGCGGGCCTGCGGACGGAGAGCAGAGGGCAGCTCGCCGTCCGATAAGGACCAGGCCCGGGTCGACGGTGCGTCGTGTTCCACGCGCGCCTTAAAGAGATGTCAGCAAAACTGACGGGGTCCGTTAGGGCCGATGCCTGCCGGGGTTGCGGGTAGTCCCAAGGGGAAACCGTGGCCCCTGGCATGGCAAGGGAAGGAACACGGGTGGGTTTTAGTCAGTAAAAGTCTGACACGCCCTTCCGCTCCGCCCAGAGCGGGAGAAGTCATTGGATGATTTCCCACCCAAAAAAAAAAAAAAAAGGTATATTATGAAAAGGAATTTTGTTTATTCGGGCATTCCTGCGTTGGTTGAGTAATTTATATTCTTCGATTAATTTAAGTTTATAAAAAAATTCTCCAGAGGGTGCATACTTAAGAGCTCGTATATCGGTAACCTGGAAAAGAGAAACAGAACTTAACGTATCGATCCAATATAGAAGTAAAAATAATTAATTTTAGTAATTAAAATAAATAATTTATGTACCTTAGGGTCTCCCTTCATTTTTCCTGGTCTTATGGAGTTGTAAAATTGTAAGTTTTTAAAATTCTTGAAGTAAGAATAGTTTAGGTATTCAACTGTATACGGTTTTGATTTTTTTGCATTCTTGCAAATAGTAATGTACTCGACTGGAACATTAATCACTTGATTTTTTAGTTTTTTTTCAATCATTGCATGCATACTGTCAACCTCCATTTGGGTGTGGCCTAGTTCCAAATATTTTTGCTCAATTATTACATTATGCAGCATGGCTTTGTTAAGGAGAGCGTTGCTTATAGTGACATTTCTGTTTTGATACGTACACCCATCCGTGTACAAGGTTATGAATCTGTTGTCATCTCCCATTTTTGGGATTACTTTATCCATAAAGAAATTGGTTAAAATGGTTGCAAACTCATCAGAATTCAGCCCACCTTCGGCCTCATTCCATAGAAAGCAATACCCATCGCTAGTTTTCATGTCATAAATACACCAGTTGTGAACACATAGCTTAGTCTTGTAGTAATTTGATGACACAATGGATCGCGGTGCTAAAAGTACTGCTTGGAGATCTGCAGTAAAGACAAACTCCTTTTTTTCTTTGTCTGATTCTTTTTCCATTCTCGCTTCGTTCTTTTTATTGACATGCTCTTCGTAAGTCTCTTTGATAATATGGCCCATCTTGTATCCATTACAGATGTCACACAAATCTTTCTTCGGTTTAAATAAAGCAATTTTTTGTATGGTTAGAGTGTTTGTAAAAGTGGCAATAGATAGTGCTTTTTTGTTTTTTGACTCACAATAATCTGTATACATTTTATAAAGTTGCTGTTTGGATGATATGTCTGGTTGTATGTATGTCTGTGTTGTCCTTTTCCTACAATAATGTGAAGGCATTTTAGGTAACTCATCTAAAAAGTCCTGCAAAGTTTTAATTTCTTGGTCAAATGGCTTTCTGGGAGTAGTTGCTGGTAATTGTTCATCAGCATTATTTCCAGCAACTTCAACCTTCCAACCCCAGATACATGATTTACCGATGGAAATTGTATTTAGAAATAACGTTTTACATACTCTAATCATATCTTCACCTTTTTTTAGGTGGTAAATAAAAGTGTTAACTCTTTTAGATTTTTGAGGGTCTTTCCTATCTCTTTGCCTATTTGTATGTAAAACTTTTACTAAATTATCAACGTAAACTCGTTTTTCAGCCCAAGTCATATTCCAAAATTTATCAAATAATATTTTTCTGTCATCTTCAGAAATACTATGACACTGAATAACACTATTTCTCTTTTCCTTACAACTACACCGGGGCTTCAACACCTTTTTTGGTTTCTTTATATTTTTTTTCCACTCTCCATCAACTTTTTTCTTACCGCAATATTGTTTACCCTTTTCTCTATTATTTTTATTAATTTCACTAGTCCATTCTTCCTTCTTTACTTGACACCTTTTCTTTCTTTTTATAACTGGTTCATCCGATTCAGAATCAGAATCACTGTAATCGACTAATTTATTCATTAATTCAGGACAGACAGTTGGGATTTGAGGCATAGTATCATGAGCTGTTAGTTCTTTCTGTATCAAAGGAACGAACAAATCGTCATCCGATTTATCATTACTTGTAGAGGGGTTCGCATGAATTAGTTCAAAAGTATTAGAGCCATATTCAGGATTGTAGTTAAGTGATGGTGTAAGGCGAGGAGATAGCAAACTTGGACTGAGTTGTTCTACACACATCAAAAGTGTCTAGGGATCAACATATATTTTTGCAATAACTTTTCTCCTGATTGATATTAATTAAAATTTTCTTTAAGGATTCATCAAATAAAGTGTTTTCGTTTGTCACAGTAACGATAAACCAAGTCACCTTTGCATTAATAAAGAAATTTGCCATTTTCCTAATAAAGGGATTTTTGACATTTGAACCACTAACATTAAAGTTCGAAAAAAAGACTGAAATAACAGTTTTCTTTAAAATTTTATTGGGTAACTTAAACAATTAATAATCCGTGTTTCTACCGCGAACACTAACAACACAAGAACATCGGTTTGGCATACTCAAAATGAGTTCATCCAAATCACGCTGTGGAATGGCCGCCCATGTTCGTTGCAACAACAAAAAAAGGTCTTCTTGCGACTGGATACCCTCCATATTCGGCAGAGCTCTTCTCTGTAGCATATCCCATGCATGCTCAATCGGGTTCAAGTCTGGCGACTGAGCAGGCCAGGGCAGGACATTGATGTTAGCTGCGGCGAGAGTCTGTCTTACAACTCTTGCGGTGTGCGGTCGTGCATTATCATGCATTAACTGAAATAAGGGACCGATTTGCACTTGTAGAGGAACGATGACGTCTGATACAATCGTCTCAGCATAAATTTGAGCGTTGAGGTTGCCTCTGATCCAAATCAACTCAGTTCTTCCGCCGATCCAAATACCCGCCCATACCATGATGGTTCCACCACTATAAGGATGGACTTCCTGGCAGGATTTTAATCGCTGTTGGCGTCCAGGGGTTCTCCAGTGTCGTATACGTCTTGTATCCGGTCTCATACCAAAACGAGACTCATCAGAAAAGCACACGAAACGCCATTGTTCTTCTGCCCAATTTCTGTGTTCAAGAGCCCATTGATATCGAATCCTACGATTGTGCATTGCTATAGGTGGTACCCGTAGCGGTCTTCGGGAATGAAGGTTCACTTCATGCAAGCGGTTTCTGACTGTTTGGTCGCTAATTAAGTTCCCTGAAGAGTGATGAAGCCTCACGGCTAACATCATGGCGGTTATTGTTGGAGCTCTTCGAGCTAAGATTTGAATGTATCGGTCTTGTCTCCGTGTGGTGCAGCGATACCGTCCTCCATGGCGCTCAGCCACGGTACCAGTGCTTCGGTAACGTGTCCAAAGTCGACTGATAACACTCTGACTTGTATTCAGAGCTAAAGCCACAGTACGTTGCCGGGAACCAGCTTCTATCATTCCCACGGCTCTGAGCATTTCTTCCCTGCTTAAATGACGTCGCTGCTCCATAATAACGTTGGTTTTAATCAGTAGTAGGGAAACAGTAGCACTAATAATGTCTTCAATGCGTTGTATGTTTTTATAGGGAAAATATTGACAGCTGATTTTCATCTTTTCTCGAATTTGATTCACAGTTCCTGATTCAAATTATGAAATGCACCAAAAAGGATCCATATACATTTATAAAATCATAAATTTATTACAAAGCCACATCTCAATCTCAAGAAATCCGCATAAAAATGCTTGATCCCTAGACACTTTTGATGTGTGTATTTCAAGCGGAAATAGGTCTTCAATAACAACATTATCAACTATTTCATATGTTTGCGTATTAGAACATCTTTGGTTATCGGAACTTCTATTGTCAAACGTTTCAGGGTTATAATATATGTACTCCACGCCAGGCTGTTCATTTTCAATACAATCAATGTAGCCATTATCAAAGAAAGTCGATGAAGCAGAATTAGAAGCTACGCTATCATGCCCAACCAAAGCGTCGTAGGGTTTTGGAAATTGGTTATTAACAAACAAAACAGAGTCAGGGTTATTGGTTTCATCAAGCTCATGCTGTTCATTTTGCATGCTTATTTGCAGTATTTTTTTAGCGCGTGAGTTGGACATCTGCATGCATAACAAAAAAAAAATCTGTCAAGTGCGAGTCTGACTCGCACACGAAGGGTTCCATACCATGTCGTACAAGATTTAACACTATGAATTTTTGTAATACTTTCTAGAGATGAGACATACCTGCCATTCTCCATACCCGGCCTTTAAGGTATGGGTATCAGTAAATACCTGGTACAAATACCAGGTATCAAAATACTTCTAAGTATTTGGGTGTGGTAGGATTTCGATAAGTAAACGTATGCGATAAGTATGGTATGCCTCCAATATAATGTAGGTACGACGTTTCAAGTATGTTTATACGTAATTATGCATTATGAAATATGAAATCTTTCCTTCCTACTTTACCAGGCTTAGGACTGTCGGCTAAGCGTATTACGATGGTTATTAATGAATTCTAGTTATTTCTATATAAATTAATGCAAAATAACATTAATTATATTTAAACTGACTAACTAGCCGGCGTAGTTAAAAGATTTCAAATCAATTTATTTACAATCGTAATTTTAATTTGCAATATTTTTTTTAGTTTTGTCAGGTTTTTTGTTTTTTTTTTTGTTTTTTTTTTTTGTTTTTTTTTGTACGGTTTTTAGTGCTTTTTATTTTGCTGCAGGAATATTAATTGCTGGACTTTTCGACTACCAAGCCGCGATCTTCTTTCTGTCAATATATTTCCGGCAACGGAAAATAGCCGTTCACATGGAACGCTGGTGGCCATTGCGTTTAATTTTAATTTGGCCAGTTTGGCTAAGTTAGGGTAAATACCTTGGTTAGCTCGCCACCATGTCAAAGGGTCCATGTCTGGTTGTAACACACTGTCATCAATATATTTTTGTACTTCTATGATAGCCCTACTGTTGGCTGTACCAGTTGGCCGTACATTTTTCATGGTTTTAATATAATGTTGCCAAATTAAACTATTAGATTTTTTTTCTTGGACATCTTGTGGTGCTTCAGAGCCTGTAGTTGTAGGTTGATTAGTTTCTGTTTGTTGGATCATAGATGTTACTAAACCCACAACGTGATGTTTAGTATTTTCTGCTACGGTTGCATTTTGGAAATATAATTTATATCTTGGATCTAAAAATGTAGAGATAGTTAAGGTACGGCTCCTTTCTAAATTTTGAAATCGACTATTAATTTCGGAGAGTAAATCCTGGCGGCACATTTCAACTTCGTCTGGAAATATATTTATATTGTTTTCTTGTCGGTATGTCTCAGTAGCAATTTCCTGCAGAGCATTGGTAAGGCCAACCGTTATGGGAATCACCGAGCTACCACTAACATATTTTTGACCGCTCATTTCTCTGGTAACTTCCTCACATGGACGCAACACCCAAATTAATGATTGACATATATCCCAATCGTAACTTGTTAAACGAGTGCAATTCACTACATCTAAATTGCTCATTGCTCAATTAATTTCATCTTTTAACTCGACAAATCGTGACAACATATAAAATGTGGAATTCCACCGTGTAGGGACGTCTTGAAGGGGCCTCTTCACCACCTTATTGGCTTGCTCTTGGTAAGTCTTCAATTTGTTCCAAGCCACATTACTACGCTTAAAATATGACACTATTGATTTTACTTTACTTAAAGTGTCTTTAATGTAGGAGTTTCCTAATATCTTTTGTACCGCTAGATTTAATGTGTGCGCATAACAGCTAAAATGTTTCCACCCTAATATTTGCTTTACAGCATTCGTTATGTTCGCACCATTATCGGAAACTACAAGAAGCACTTTTTCAGATGGAATAGACCAATCCTGAGTTACATGTTTTATCTCCTCGGCCAAATGTACACCAGTGTGACTTTTTTCTAAAACTTTACATTCGAGAAGTACAGATTGTAGAATAAAATTCCTGTCAATGTAATGACCCGTGATCGCCAGATAGGAGTCATTATTTCTCGACGTCCAAATATCGGTGGTTAAGCATATACTGCTTGCATCTTCACTTACAGAAATTTTAGTGGCAGTTTTTACTTCTTCATACAGCCCTGGCAATAAATTGTTTGCAAAATATTTTCTTGATGGTATTATATAATTCGGGAATGCAAACTTGATCAATTCACGAAATCCTTTATCTTCTATTATGGAAAAAGGCTGCATGTCACATACAAAAAGATTCATTAAGTGATCATCAATTTCCTTTTTTATTTTATTACAATCGCGTCTAAGAAATGCTGATATGCTGGACGGATGAGTTCGTACCATACTCGACGTCGTCGCAGTTTGAGAGGAAATACCGGTTGCAGTAGTTTGTGACATTGGTGGGGCATTCATCTGTGCTTCTTGAATAGGTTGATTTTCTAGTTGGTTCAAATTATTATCCCTCCTAACTAAATTTACAGCAAGATGTTTCCTCTGGATATGTTTTGTGAGATTTGTGACTCCGGATTTGTAAGAGAAAACAGCTTTACACATTTTACACTCTGCTTTAAAATCACCTTTATCGGTAAAGTGATCCCATGCCACACTTTTTTTAGGAGCCATTATTACTAATTTATAAATTATAAGTCCTCTAATATACCTACTAAGAAAAATACCTAACCTAAGTACTATCCAACTAATATTTACACTTTCTTGAATATATTTACACCACAAAGTTGTTACACATAAATAAAAGCTATTATTATTGAATAATTATACGTGTCTACTATACACTTTTCTAGATAAAAACAAACAGGTGTAACGAAATCGCAATCACAACTGACGCAAAAAATCAAAACATTGTCGACCTAAGTACCACTAGACAACGTAAACATTCAAACACGTAATAATATTCCCTAACATAAACAAACTAAGGAACTCTTTCACGTCGTGACAAAAAATGTAATTATGCTATTATGTTCCTTATACACGTAAGAATAAGTACCCATTTTGTCTAACTAAATTAAATCAACCGAATGTTCATAAAGCACGAATGACGTTTCGGGTCCCTTCGTAAGCTGTCGGGTAGCTTCGGGTTGCTTCGGCGTACCGAACTACCGATAAAACTGGGCGCTACCTTGTGGTAGCGGTTCGTATCGTACTATGCGTCTGACGTCATACCTTCAAGGTATTTACCTAGTATTTCGGTCCGTACCCGGTCTACGTACTGGGAAGCACATACTTGGTATATATACCTCTACCAGTATATACGTCTCATCTCTAATACTTTCGTAAAGGTAACAACAGAGGCGCTATAAAAATACAAAGATTTTTAAAGAAATTGTCTTATTTTAATGAATAAATGTTGTTGTGTTAAAATATAGGTGTAGGAGTATATTTAATTTATTTTAAGAGAAAAATATTAAGTTAACTTTATCCAGTAACATGCATTAACTAAAGTCAAAGTTATTTATTTGCTACTAACATAGTATTAGTAGGTATAAATAGGTATATATGGTAGGTAAGCAGGTAGATATGTAGGGTAGGTAGGGTAGGTTAGGTACCTACCTATCCTGGTAAGTAGGGTAGGGTAGGTAGGTAGAAATAGGTAATTAGGAAAGGTAGGTGCGCCGTAGATAAGTACTTAGTGCTAACCGTGCGAAGCCGGGCCGGGTAAAGCTAGTTACTTATAAATAAAAGGATTTCTCTTGCTACATCAGACTATATTGTACAAAATAGAATGTAAGTAGTACGCCAAATTTTAATTATAACTGTGCGTTTGCACTGGCGAAACATTCACAACAAAACATGTTGGAATCTCTATTTTCTGTCAAGTTTTCATACAATGTTTGACAGGAACTAGAGATTTCAACATGTTTTGTCGTGATGTTTCGCCAGTGCAAACGCACGGGTCAATTATACAGGTATTTATTTACGTTATTTTTGATAGTCATACAGAAATCTATTATTTCTTACTTATTATTTTTACACATCCTCCAATTGTCCTATAGGCAAAACTGCGTAATGCTCTATTATTTTAGCACCATGTATAAGTACTTTATGGACCGAAGATGGCATGTAGTACCAGTTATATTTACTTACGTATAATTGCGCGGTTATCAATGTATACTGGCCGAATTTTTCTGCGTTTATAGGGAATCCCGATGACATAGTTTGAAGAATTACATATAATCTCTGGATTAATTCTTCATCAATTCCGGTTATTCCTGCAGAACATTGGTAATTTTGGAAAAATCTCCTTGCCGTATTTCCGTCATTGCTATTACCGGAACCTTGACGTGGTTTATCAATGTGCAAACCAAGCACTTCTCGGAATCGTTTTTGGACATATTTTTTCTTGTCTTCTTTAAGTTGCTTGTTTTTTGGAGTTGTTGCTGACCACTTCTCAAAACCTAAATTGTAAGAAATATGGAGGATCATCTCCATAAACCTTATCCATGCATGTAGTGTCGACAATCCGTATTTAAACGCATCTTCATTTTCAACTCTCGTTGTAACTTTTGAAAGATCATTCATTTGTCTGGGAGTTGCTCCACAAACAGTGCAGGTAGCACTGGATGATGTGTTCGTTAACACTTGAGCAACTTTCCCATCAATCATTGTCATAAAAAGTTCATGTTTAATTTCGATGACTTTGTCGTCTATTGCCACAAGAGTTGGAATCAATTGATTAATTTTGGCTTCAATTTCACTGACAACCGCTGTAGTTTTTTCGGGTGTTTCTTTTGCAAATTCTAATGAAATTGGTCTGCAATATCTAACAGATGAGCAAGTGGGGTTCTGCCATACAACTGCAGAAGTTTCTTCGTCTACTAGTCGCAGTGGTACAAGGGACACTATAAACAAATTAGCATCCGATATTTGTTCGTTTTCTTCCGGTAGAGTTTGTTTATATTCACTTTGCCCAGAGGATCCATCACATCCCCATTTAGTGAACAGCTTAAGACGATTGTGATTTGTCGATCCTGACTTTATCTTTATAATACGGCAGACTGTATGGTCTAAGAGATCTTGCAGATTGATTTTTGCGCTTATATTTGTCACCGTTATGCTGGATGCTGGCGGATAGCAAGCCTTTTTTGCTTCACTTAGTATTTGATACTAAGGCAATACAGAACTTAAATTCTTATCAACAAGCCTTTTTCTTAGGTACGCATGTGACGTCTAATAAATAAGTTATGCGTGCTATGGTGGGGGCTGCGCAGTAGAGGGAGTGCGCAGTAGAGGGAGTGCATATTGGGCTTTGGTTAGATCTGTTTCAATACACATACTCAATGCCTCCTCTTTTGTAAAGGAAAGTGCATTATCTGGATTGAGTATGTTTTGTAGAATTACTTTTTTCTCTTCTTTTTCCTTATTTCTGATAATAGTCACAATCGATGCTTCGTCATTTTCACCCATGGATCGTAAACCTTGCACATAGGCGTTACGGACATGTCCCATTCCATACTCCTGGACCAGTTCCATATTTTTTCTTTTCTTTGTGTTTTCCGAACACTCTTCATACGGTTTTGTTGGTCTACCACGATCACCAGAAGTATTCAAGCCAGAATTTTCAGATGTTGAGGTACTGCAAGAATTCAATGGTACTTTAAACTCACCATTTAACCAATTTGAGTATAGACTCTCGAACCTGTCTGGCTTTCTTTGAGCTTTCGTCCATTTCTGGTCGCAACTTGATGTTAGATTTTTTTGAATACTCTCTATTACAGTATCAACGTCAGTTTCCGATAATTGAAAGTTGTCTAACAAATATTGTCTGAGGTCTGAAGTACTTTTCCCTCTTATTATTTGATCACAAAGATCGCGTCGAACACAAACGAATTCACTCATTGTTAGATAATATATATGTTTTTGACTGTTAATTGTTATTGAAAAGAAGTATCTGAACACTTTGATGAATAGTATACTGAAAACACGGGTATATAAAGGACCAATATTTTGGTGCCTTGTGCAAAAACCATGGGACAATTGATTATGATAGTTCTCATCGAAATAGTGTAAATAGTACTGATTGTAATAAATTACCACAACAGATAAATAGAACTTCCGCAGCAATATAGTTTATCATACTTGTGGTTAAGGTGATCACCGCTTCCCAAATAACGGTAGGAGGGGTTCACTTCGGCGTCGAGGTGACGATGAAGTACCTGGGACTCGTCCTCGACAGCCGGTGGAACTTCGTGGAGCATTTCCGACGTTTGGCTCCCAAACTGGAGCGGGCCGGGGCTGCCTTGAAGCGGCTTCTGCCCAATCTAGGGGGTCCAAACGCCTCCTGCCGGAGGCTCTACGCGGGGGTCGTGCGGTCCATGGCCCTTTACGGGGCACCGGTGTGGGCGCGAACCTTAAGGTTGCGGCCAGCCCGCCGGTTGCATGCAGCCCAAAGGGTCATGGCTATCCGGATGGTCCGGGGATACCGTACGGTCTCCGGCGAGGCGGCGAGCCTCCTTGCCGGAACGCCGCCATGGGATCTGGAGGCGAAGGTCCTCGCCCACATTTGGGAGTGGCGCGAGGAGATGAAGCGCCGGGGTGTAACTCCGCTGCCGCGAGAAATCACGGTACAGCGGACAGAGCTCCGGCGGGATCTCATGGCGGCTTGGAGTGTGCGATTGTCGCAACCCAGATTTGGGCACGCCACAATTACGGCGATAAGTCCCCTCTTTGAGGAGTGGCTTGAGAGGCGCCACGGCGTCCTCACCTTCCGCCTGACGCAGGTCCTCACCGGACACGGTTGTTTCGGGAGGTACCTGTTTCGCATAAAGCGGGAGGAAACGCCCGGGTGTCACCATTGTGTGGATCGTCCGGAGGACACGGTGGAGCATACGGTGGAGGTTTGCCCGGCTTGGGTGGACCACCGCCGTGTCCTCGTGGAGGCGATCGGCGGCAGTGACCTCTCGCGTCCGGCCCTGGTCCAGGCCATGGTGCGGAGCGAGAGCGCATGGCAAGCCGTCACCTCCTGCGAAGCAGTAATGCTCGCGAAGGAGGAGAAGAAAGAAAGAAAGAAAGAAAAATTATTTATTGGGACAAGCACAGGAGATCACAAACTAAACTAAAACACATTGAAACATCAATAAGAAATAAAAAACAATAAAAATAAAACGAAAGTAAAAAAGAAGGAGTCCTGTGCGAGGCCAAAAGGCTCCTATCTCAGCACGATGCTGCGACATTTAATACTAAAAGTCGCAGCGCTGGTATTCTGATAGGGCCCGCAGTGATGTCACGGATAGATAGGTACCTAAATAATAATAAATAAATTATTATGTATCAAATACATTAATAAAAAAATTAAAAATAAAATACGTAGTCCGTGTGTCTGCACCCGACGTAGCATCGATCACTTGTCTATGCCTTTAAGTATCTGTGGTATGATACTCTATGGCATCGATGTGACAAGTAAAGAGACGCAGGCGCCGACACCGGCAAACAAAATTTATAAATATTACGGCTGTCTAATGTTTAATAATACAATAATAAAGTGAATAATCGTAGGATGAAAAGTGTTTTGTGATAGTCAGTTACATGTCAGTTTTATATGGAGAAATACAGATACAAGAGTGGAATTTCCAAATTCACCAATGACAAACAATGGCAAAGAAAAAACAAAATGCAAAACAACTGCTGTGTCTCAGTGAATAATCGCTGCCAAACACTCGTCACCGTGCCAGACGCGTGCAGATCAAGGGTAAGTTTAATCTGTGCTATCCTTTTGAAGTTGTAGTAAGTGCTGTTTAAATTTGAGTCTGAAAGTACCAACTGTCTTTATAGCACGAAAAGGAGGTGGCAGGTCGTTCCAACAACGAGAGGCAGCGAATTTGAAACAACCACGGAAAGCAGCGGTTCTGTGCGATGAGGCCAATAAGAGGTACGAAGATGCTCTAGTTTTAATCTTGTTGATATCGCGCGACCAAGACAGTTTCTTATATAGATAGTCTGGTTTCTTTGTGAGAATAGTGCCAAAGAGTAGGGTAGCCAGGTGAAGCTCTCTGCGTGCTGACATTCTCATCAAATTACCCTTATTTAAAAACGGAGTGATGTGGGATCGTGGAGGGACATTGTAGCAGAATCTTGCGCAGGCATTCTGCACTCGCTGGATAAGTTTTTCGCTTCTACTGAGAATGCACGCCCCATACACAGTGTCAGCGTAGTTCAGCTTGGATAGAACAAGCGACTCACACAGCATGACTCGCATATCCACACTTATGTAGGGACGAACACGATACAAGAGCTTGAGTCGGTAGAAGCAGTTGCGCACGGCCTCCAATATGTGAGTCTCAAAATGCAGCTGCCCGTCAAATACTACCCCAAGATTACGAGCCTCCAGAACCCTTTCCACACCACAACCATCAATCCTGAGGTCCAGGTTGCAAGCAAGCAATTTGTTTAGGAAATCCCTAGATCCCATCACAATATACTTCGACTTACTAGGATTCAGGACCAAAGAGTTTCTTCTGGACCATGCAGAGATCCTCTCTAAATCCTCATTTATTCTTCTTACAGTTTCAGCAGTATCCTGAGAGCGGAAGGAGAGGTACAACTGCAAATCATCAGCGTAAAGGTGGAACTTAGTGTTGATCAGACATTTGGCGATGTCAGCACTGTACAGGATGAAGAGAAGCGGGCCAAGGATCGATCCCTGCGGCACGCCCCTGTCCACGTGCTTCGGACCAGAAGACATGGTATCTCCGTTACTGTCGCATGACACCTGGACAAACCGTGATCGATTACTAAGGTAACTCTCAAACCATTTAACTACTCCGACATCACACCCATAGTAAGACAGCTTGGAAAGAAGAAGCGAAGTATTAATCGAATCAAAAGCACGTGAAAAATCTAGTAGGACAAGAAGGGTCCCCATGCCTTGGTCTCTGGCTTCCAGAATGTTACCGACTACATCCAAGAGTGCTGTCGCTGTGCTATGGCCCCTGCGAAAGCCGGACTGAGCCATCGGCAAAATACTATTGAGCTCAAGATATGCCCTAAACTGGTCAGAAACCACCCTTTCCAATACAGGGCAGACATGGCAGTAGGCTAATTGGACGAAGGTCTTTCACGCTTGTGGGGTTAGATACTTTAGAGATTGGTCTAACTATTGCCATTTTCCACAGATCAGGGAAAGAAGATGTGACAATTGATCTGTTGATGATAGCTGTGATAACTGCAAGTGTACGAGGGAGTGTCAACATCAGCATCTCCAGAGATATATGGTCAGAGCCCTGTGCATTGGACTTAAGACTGCGCAAGATCCTCAGCACCGCATCCTGCTGGACCGGCTCAAGCTGGAAATGACCATTACCGTGTCTATGGTGCTCAAAATAACTTAAATCAGCAGTTGTGACCTTACCACTGCCGGGTACATCCAAAAAGTGTTGATTGATTGATTCTGGGTTATTACAGAAATGTGGCAGACTATGCTCTGGTTTTTTTGAGGTGGCTATAGTTGATTTAATGTGACTCCATAACTTTTTTGGTTGTTTAATATTGTTATTAATATATGTCCTAAAGTATGCACACTTCTCACTATCAAAAGCAGCTCTAACAAGGTATTTTAACTCTTTGTATGATTTAATATGACGCTCAGATTTTGTGGTTTTAGACTTCAAATGGCACTTGTCACGCAGTCCTATCATTTCCCTGACAGTATCTGTTATCCAGGGATAAGATTTTTCTTTGATTAGGACTTTCTTAAGGGGAGCATGCAAGTCAAATAATGCCAAAATGTATTGGTTAAATGTTGAAACCATGGAGTTCACATCTTCCAGACTTTCAATATGTTCCCAGTCTATTTTATTTAAGTCATCATTAAAAAATTCCGGAAGGATGTCTCTAAGTGGCCTATAGGTAACCCAGTGTGGAGCAGGCTTCTCCAGTTTGAAATTGAATTCCACAGATATAATTGCGTGGTGACCGAGCTCGGGTATGTGTGATACTGAGACCCCACACACACGAGCATCAGTACACACAACATCAATTAGAGTTTCACTATGATCTGTGAAATGGGTTGGCTCGGTAACAACTTGTCTTAGCTTGCAGCAGTGTATGAAATTGTTCAGCAGTTTAGTTTTGTTGTCTGATTGGTTTAATAAGTTAATATTGAAGTCGCCAAGCAAGACGACCTTGTCCGCGTTGGCAAAGGACGAGAGAGAATCGGTAATTGCATCCAGGAAGACATTGAGGAGGCGGAGCGCGCGAGGGAGTGGCAGAGGCCGCGCCCTACCAGCCCTAGCCGCCGCCGCCGTAGGAGACTTCCCGGGCGTCGGGAATTGATAGCCGATTTCCGGCCACCGTAGGCGCGGGCCTGCGGACGGAGAGCAGAGGGCAGCTCGCCGTCCGATAAGGACCAGGCCCGGGTCGACGGCGCGTCGTGTTCCACGCGCGCCTCAAAGAGATGTCAGCAAAACTGACGGGGTCCGTTAGGGCCGATGCCTGCCGGGGTTGCGGGTAGTCCCAAGGGGAAACCGTGGCCCCTGGCATGGCAAGGGAAGGAACACGGGTGGGTTTTAGTCAGTAAAAGTCTGACACGCCCTTCCGCTCCGCCCAGAGCGGGAGAAGTCATTGGATGATTTCCCACCCAAAAAAAAAAAAAAAAAAGGTGATCACCGCTAACAAAAGTGCCATGGGAAGATTCTTGTATTCTATTAATTTGTTTGCTTATATCATAGATATGAAAAAAATAAATAATTAAATATAATATTTCATAATAAAATAGAAGAACCGTAACTTTCGGGGATTTTTTTATTTTCCCTCGATTGACATATTGCTTATAAATCACCTCTTGCGCAAAAAACGCGCAAGTTTTTTTTTAATCCTCATATTACTGAATAGGTAAGGTCTCTAATAGAGTGATTAACTTGACACCGGCAGCCTTCGGCAACAAGGAAAACTCCAATTGAAATAAACAAAAACTAAATTTTCTTTACTTCACATTTTTTTTTTTTAAAGGAATCCAATATATTTTTTTACAAAAACTGAACGTGGTTGTAAAGTGTACATTCTAAGCTATCTAATGATGTATAACACTAACATACTTCCTTGGAAAACTTCCGAATAATTTCGTGTTGAACTTCCTTAACGGTAATTTAATTGGCATGAAAATATTTATGCCCAATGTTTGAGGTTTATTTTATATACGTAAAACTAAGTTATTTAATTTTTTTTGTAATTTATTCGTAAGTTCCATCCTTTGAGAGTATAAAACCATAAAGGGATCTATGGATTTACGACTTTCGTCACAACCATTTTTGAGATGGAAAATACTGTTTGGTCCCATAGTGCGCCGTGGCCGAATATTTATACACCAATAATTTTTCTCAATATGAAATTGTATCCACAACGGTTTAAGGTAACTGAATAGTTCACTGTATGTGCCAGCATTCATTTCAATGTTACTGAATATATGTATTGTCTATTGGAGTGTATTTTTAACATGAGGTACACACATCAACACCGTCTAGGGATACTTTGAAAAAAGTGGATAAAGTTCTTAAACTCAAAAAATACTGGCCGGTTTTAAAATCTTGTGAAGAAAGTTTATTTTGTAGACCTTTTTGGATGATCTGAAATGATCGAAATAGTATATGCTGCCATGATAGTAGGTACTTACTAATTCCATGTCATTACTCCGACTATTAAATAGTTATCTGTGGAATTTATATCGCATAATATTAGCATGAAATACAAAATTGTTTTTTTAAGTTGCAGAAAATCGCCCATATTATATAAAATACGTTATGAATCGGCGTTTTTAGTATTTGTTGATTATAAACAGTTTATGTTACATGATACACACAAGTTTCAAATTCCTAATTTGTTTAGTTGTTGAGATAGAGCTCGTACAAAAATGGTCTAAAACAGACAACTTCTACGGCCCCCTAATTCATCATTTTTGAAGATAAAAACAAATAAAAATTATATTTATTCTCTACTCAATGAGCTCTAGAAAATGATACCCCACATTCCAGGGTCAGATTTTTTTTTTTTCAAAATTTTATTTAATTGTATGGCGACCCCCCTTTATTTTTTAATTTTATTATTTGTTGCTCTTGCGGCAATAGAAATGCTCAATCTGTGAAATTTTCAACTGGCTACCTATTACGGTTCATGAGATAGAGCTCGCTGACAGACAGACGGACAGCGGAGGCTTATGGATAGGGTTCCGTTTGTCACCCTTCGGGTACGGAACCCTAAAAACATCACCTTATGCACAAAATAGAGCCAAAAATCAAAGATAAATTATTTAAAAAAAAACATTAAATTAATAAAATCAAAAGATTAAATTAAGTAATGAAAAACTAATCTTAGAAGTAACTTTCAATTTAAATTGTTTTTTAATAAATATAAAAATGGATAACTCCCAACACCAGTGTGATAAAGTAAGAAGCAAACCGGCCAACTCCTAACCGATATTAAATCTTAAAATTACTTAATTAATTAGCACTGTTTTGTGAAAAAGAAAATAAATATCCATACCTTGTATTACTGTTCAACTGTTTTTCAACACTACCTCTCGTTTTGACGCGTTTTAATTTTTCTTCCACAAAATGCAAGACGGTAACTGTACACCGTATAGTCCCAGTCGCCCCCACATGCATTGCCACCAGGTGGCAATTGGGAGAAAAAAATCCCAGTTGCCACCGGGTGGCGACTGGGACCTTATTGCCCCCACTTCAAATCGCTGTACATTGCGGCGTGGATCGAAAAACCCCCTCATCGCTATCTTACGGCCGCGATGACGGGGTTGGCGGTCACATTTCCAATGTGTATTATTATTAGTAGATAAGTGATATTTTTTAGGGACATACAAACAATATTTTCTTTATTGTAGTTGCTTTTAATCACTTATTATTATTAATCATAAAAACCTGGTGTAAATTCGTATCACAGAAAATCTTAGTATAAATTACAATAATTATACTAGGAACAAAAGCTAGTCACCAGTCACAGATAATCAAATAACATATTTACAATAACTATGTTTTAACAATTAAATTACTTAAACGTAAAAATTTCCTCATAATCATAAAAACTTGGTGTAAATTTGTATCACAGATAATCAAAATATTTACAATAATCATGTTTTACAAAAAAAAAAATATCGGTACTAATAAGACCACATTGGAAATGTGATCGCCAACCCCGTCATCGCGGCCGTAGGACAGATAGCGATGAGGGGGTTTGGCGATTCACGCCGCAATGTACAGCGATTTGAAGTTGGGGCAATAAGGTCCCAGTCGCCACCCGGTGGCAACTGGGATTTTTTTCTCCCATTTGCCACCTGGTGGCAATCCATGTGAGGGCGACTGGGACTATACGCTGTACACGACTCCGACGCCATACAAAATGGCCGAGTTAGTGGAGTTGGCTGTCAAAATCGTATCGTTCCGTGACACGCGGAGTTATTTTGGAAAGAGTTGTGATTTTAGCGGAGTTGTCGTTTTTGCAAATCACGCCGAATTACTGTTGCGTACAAACTAAACAAAAATAATATTTTTGACGAAATGTGGAGTTGGCTGGTTTGCCAATTAAGGTATCGATATTTGATTGCTTTTAAGAATTCGTCGAAAGGGGCTTTATGAAATATCCTTATTTTCTTTCTCCACGAATACATAGAGTAGACAGCGGTCAGAAAACTTTTAGCAGGCAAAGGCCACGTAGTGGCAGAATGAGGTAGAGGCGGGCTGCACTTGTTCATAATAGAATTTTGATAATAGGTATCTATGTACTTATCTATTTTCTTTCAGTGTGTAGTTGAAATTCCTAGTATGGTTTTCAAATGCTCATCTGTGAGACAAGAAGCATATAATTTTTTTCTGTAATTAACTGCTGACCAAACCTTTTTAAATCAAATGGAAAGCTGCCATAAAACTTACGAGTAACAAGATCATTAAGTTCAGAGAAAGAGTTTTTGAGTTTCATTAGAATAGAGAGTAATCACGTTGCGCCCGCATAGTGTTTATGGGGCATTATTTACTTAGTTAAATACATACATACTTTAATTTACAAAACTGTGGCGGGCCGCAAGGAGGTGAGCTGCGGGCCGCATGTTGCCGACCGCTGGAGTAGAGTATTCGTGGAACCTAATCGGTAAACTTTCCTATAAATTGTGCTTTTAAATTTTTAATTTTTTAGTTCCACCTGAACACTGCAAACCCTGGCCAATATCTTCTCCCAGAATTTGGAGGAATTTTTCCTCAATTTCAGTCAATGGCCTCTCAGTGGAAGGCCCTCCTCCAGTCTGCACGTGAGAAACACGTAGAACTGCAACCCGCTTTTTTAGTTTTGCCTTGTAATCTACCCAGTACTGAAAAATTGTTTAATTTAATATTGGTACATCATATGTACCAGTGGCGAAGGGTGCCGTAATAGAAAAGGTAAGCCGGAGCCAAAACAAAAGGAAAAAAAAAAAAGGGGCTGCAGCCGTGGTGAAGTCCAGTTACTTACAATTTGTGGCTAGCTTTCTGGCTCTTCAGTCTTGTACAGGCAGATGTTACTATTTACTATATGATAAGATGATACTATTTACGTGTCCAAAAAACGTTTTCATTTCCTGAATATTTTCAAGGGAACGGCTCAGTACTAAATTTAATATATGAGCGTAACATGGGACAAACATTGCCATATGGACATGCATCATGAATTTTCGCTTGTACTCCACCGTGGCTCGCCAGACATAACTGCCGCGCCGTCGTAAGATTGACCAACTAACTTATTTCTACAACGATACTGGTCAAGTATTTCTAACAACTGTTTGGATAAAACTTCAGCAGTTCGACTTTCGCTAACATCGTAAAAACCCAGGAATCGTTCTTCAATTCCAGTTTCTGATAAATATCGAAAAATTACAGTTAATTGCTCCCTATGACTGACATCTGGAGTTTCGTCAATCATTACAGACAGAAATTGAGCTTTATCTATCTCTAATCTAATGTGGTCTCGTAAAACGGATGCAATACAATGTATTAAATCATTTTGAATATCACTAGAGAGACCAGAAAACACGGGGTTCTGAACTGAAGATCATAGTTCTAAATGCGAGTTCATTACGGATCATATTTCCTCAGATATAACAAAGTTTTGATATAGTTACCGCGGTTATTGGAATTCAGACCTTCATCGTGGCCGCGAAAAGCTACTTCTTGTGTATCTAACAAAATAATGGTGTCAATAAACCGTTTCTTAAATTCCTATTTCGATTTACTTTTCTAATAGGAGCTTCATACGAATTAGCGAAAAATAATCAAGTTGTTCTGTGATTCGTTTAACGACATCTGTCGGCGAGTAGAAATACTATTTTGAGATTTGTGAAGCTAGTTTGGCGTTTCAACACAAGATGACAGCACATCTGATTTTACTCTAAGAGTGAAATCAAATGTAATTATAATACAAAAAGTATTTTTAATTATGGAATTTGTTTCATAATGTAGGTATTAATAAAGAATTCAGTATTAATTATGTGTTTCTTATTTTCAAACCTTGAAAAGCATGTTTCCTCACAAAGTAAATAATTCGTCAAGCAACAATCAAAACTATTTGCCGCCATCCTAATCCTACTGATAGTACTAATCATTTTTCAAATCTACTCTAATGATGTAAGTTCAACTTATTAAACTTTCTACTTACCCCAAATACCTAATTACAACGTAGTTCAATCAACGTACGTTTCTTTCACTAAACTCATAACACAAACACTATCTTAATCACTTTTCTATACCTGAAAACAAATATTACTCGTACTAGTAATGATAAACTAATGAATACAATGAATACAAAATGCAAATTAACTACTGTAAACAAATTATATGGTTGCGATTACGACAAAAACCAACACATTGTCAATCGAATGATGAAATAATGTTTTGATGTCCGAACACCGAGCCGAACGCATTACGATACTCAACGACAACAACCGAATATCAAATGCGAGAACGAGTGAGTAATAGCAATACATAGTTCTTTCTCGTTCACACGAGCGCGTTTTCGCCTACTGTCCCTATAGTAACTCGTTGCAAACCGGCTTACTCGGCTGCTAAGAAAGGGCGGTGTCACGTGACCGAGTGACGTCAAGACGGACTATATTTTCTATAGAAATTAAATTCACGATAACCCGTACGCGCCTACGAGTTATTTTAGAGCGAAATGTTTTGTTGTTGGGATATAAAGACAAAAATTTTTATGTAGGCGTTTTGTAATGTTTTAATTGTATTCAAATACTTATAGTGTGATTATTCAATGACGATAGAGTGGTTGTGTTCCGAATTACCGAAGGGAAGCCGATAGGAATCGGCTTGTACGGAGTCTACGCCCCTGATATGTACTACATTATTTAAATTGACTTACTTTTACTGCGCTGGGTGTGTCCCGTCCTGGTGCCACAAATTTATTCACGGTATGTACCTATGTTGATGAAGGCAATCATATGCTCTCCATAAATCTGTATGAATTTCAGGGCCTTCCTGAACATGTTTCTTTATCAGTTGGCACCAATATTTCAGCGGACCTCTCATTGTTAGCACACACTTCCAGCAGTAAATCATTACTGCCGTCTTCAATCATGCCTAACGGCCCTGAAAATGTCTTCTTCTTCTATATTTTCTTTTTCCAAATTTTGATTCATCAAGTTGAAATTTCCCGGTCCACTAATCTTCCCTTGAGCCTCTTGATGCTCATCATCTGGCTTACCTTATCCCAATTATGTTGGGCTCAAACATTTTTTTAAACTCCACATTAGAGAAAGGAATTCTGGTAGGTAAAATACTTCTACCTAATAAACAAAAACTTTACTTAAAGACAGAAAGAAAGAAGATATTTAAGTAAATGGACGGCGATATGGTGAGCAAACATTGGTGGGCCACACTACGGTCAGTGCTCCGTGCTTAAGATCCAAAATTTCTGTCTCAACTCATCACAGTTTCGTTATTGGCATGACCTACCCTGCGGTGATATAATAGTGCATCAGCAAACGAACGACATGGTAGCGACCACCTAATAGAATGGGGCGTTTCACATCGGCGCTGAAGTTTTCGACTGTTCTGATTCTTCCATGTAACCGTAGCAAGCCGTCTTCTACTATCATGGGCGAAAGTTTCAATAAGAGATTAGATTTGGGCAACGGAACGTCGATTTTCGGGAATTTAAGAAATGAACCGACTGCGACGTTCAAGTCCCATAACATAATCTTACCCCAAGTAATGTTCTATTTATTCGAGCGTCAGGAAAGATCACGAACGAAGTGCGTTACGTCTCGGCCATAGAGATTGACAGTCGTCTTGACTGTAAGGACGTCCTGCTTCCTTGGTACTCCATCGGCAAGTTTTACATACACAAGTTCTCAAAAGTTACGCCGTTCCGTGTTATGTTTAAATAGTTGATATAGTTTTTTTTTGTATAGGAGCAACACTTTTGTACACGAATCGATATACGCTATCCCAGTTATTCCTTCGATGGTAACAGGTACCGTGGGACGTGGTCGTACATCAGTAGTCATCATTGTTTCTGCGACATTAGTGTTTTAATTCTAGCTGTTGCCGCTCTATTGTATTGTGCTGGTCTGATATTATGTAGGAGTTAGGTCTAACATTTTCTTGGATTATGCTATCTAATGTGGGCCTATTTTTATTGGGTTTCAGCTCCACGAGAATTTTTTTGGTGAGCCGGCTTATGCTACCAAAGGACCACATTTGCTGCTGCAATAATCGACCCCTGTGGTATTTATTGGTGTAAAGATGGGTTTCGTCGAACTCCACTATGTGGTTGTCCCCGCCGATCATATCGCGACCATGGGCATCAGCCACCTTGCAGACCTCGTGTAAACACCTGTATAGCCGCTTTGCGTGTCACGTCTCTAGCGGCCTGTGACACTTCGTCTCTCCGAAAGAAGTGGAGCAAAAGCCTGAGAGTATTCAAAATAGACACATTGCTGCGTTCAAAAAAGGTCCCCTTTAAATGAGACCTAATGACGTTGCAGCCCGCTCTTCTGCAACGCCATCTTAACCAAGGAAAAATTAAGGAAAAACGATCCATGTTTAAAAAAAAATTACAACTACGAACCAAAAGTAATAAAAACTACAAACTATAGCTTAAAACTAATAAGAAATTAAAAAATCAGTCCCAGGCCACATCGCCCAACCGTTGATTATCGGTGGGGACAAGTGGGCCCACATCGGCAATTTCTAATTCGGATACCATTCCTTCCTATTCCTGAGTATATCCGCAGTAAACGGCGGAACCTAGTAGCATCCGTGGGAAGGCTTTTGAAAATATTTTGGCGGTACATGTACTCGCCCATGTACCACTTTATCCGCCGCTGACTCCTACAGGTGGGACATTAGCGTTTTAATTCTAGATATTGCCGCTCTATTGTATTAGTATGTACTTTGCACCGAACATTATTTGTGCCTGGTACTGGGATCCACAGGCATATTGACAGTCCCTGCCGTAAAATGTCCACGCGTTCAGTCTCAAGTGCTCTAAATTGGTGGCCGTGCTAAAGTGAATTTATCAGGTATTGGGAAAGAAATTGACTTTGACTTTGAAACAATTAAACAATTACACATTACAAAGTTTATTGTATTAATAACAAAGGTACACACAATTGTGGCAAGCCACTGAACAAAGATAACTTTCCCAATCTTAACAATAATGGCATCTGCCCCCCTGACACACGCTGTCTCTGTCACAAGATGTATCAGAGGAGATACAAACATGAGACTAATTATAACAAGCTCAGTCGCTTGTGAGGATCCGTGAGATGAACGTTTAACAATCTTTAGCTCAATCGTATGTAAATGACCTATTATGGTTGTGCTCCTATAAGGAATATAACATTTGGGGCAAAGCACCCAGAGACAACCCTAACTCATGGATTTTACAACAACTGGTCTTATCTTATTTTACACTCTGAAATGACCTTATCAAAATGGTCACATGTATATCACTCTCTAAGGTTCTACTACAATTAAACGTTAGCTAGTAGTATGACTTCCGTTTGTAACTCTCTCTCTGTTTGTGGAATCACCTGGCATGGAACACAGAGAAATCTCTGTGTTCCCACGTACACGCGGCCTGCGGGTGGACCGTAGAAGATGATGACGGAAATCGTTACCTGGATGCGGCGACACTTTCCTGCACGAGTAACTGGGTAGGTGAGGGCTTCCAATAGAAGGATGACCACACTGCCAGCACTCGAACTCGTTGGGTCAAACCTCTTAACTGCCAACGCCCGTGGCCAAACCAGCACACTGCCCGACACTAGTCGGGACTGACTGCAAATTGTGTCACACTGACATGTGGATGGGTTCATCAGTACCCTGAATCCTCGTCTAACAAATAATATCGTACGTTACGTCTAATAATAACAAATAGGCCTCGTCTAACAAATTATCCTCGTAGTCAATGGCATGAAATTCGCTAAGGAGCAGATCTGCTAACTCCTTCCAAGTACTCGCCTGACATTTCGCACTCCTATACCATATCAAAGCGTCACCCTTAAAGAAAGCGTAAGCCGCATCAAACAACACTGAATCCTCTACCTTAAATGCGTTAGCACGTTCTGCGATCGAATCTAGAAACAAAAAGGGGTACGACTTGCCATCAAATGTGACATTCCATTTTCAAATATTTTTACTAACTACGTAATGAGTACTATTATATCCAGAAAATTATCCTCAGCCTCTGGCTGTGATTTTTTTGCCTGTGAACGAGTAAACGACCAAGCAATTTGTTGAGTGTATTTCCATATCTTCTGCTGCGCTTCACCTGTATGTTAAAACTCACCTACATCAAATATTACCAAATCTATCTTGTTAGTAAGTTTCCTAAGTTTTTTTACATACACGTTATGGTAGGTTTGTGTATTTTTGATGTTGCCTTTGTCATCACTTTCAGTTGGGCATATATATCACCCTAACGTTTGAACCTCTTTCGCCAATTTTTAAGTAGTCTAGGGGTCTATGTTTTAGTTCCAACAGGGTGCTAACATAAATGTTTCTAGGGGCATTGTGTTTGAATGCATATGACAGGTAGTCTTCAAAACCACCATACCGACTGCATACATCGAGTACTTCGGTGCAATCAGCAAAGAAATCTGGTTTACACTCCACAAGCTGTTGCATTTTATAACCTCCTCTACTAACGGCGGTATAGGTAATTAAGTAGTGTCTCCTTCAGTCAGCTGTCGTTTTGGTAAATTAACTCTTACAACGTTGCAGTCTCACACTGCTCGTTTGTTAGTTTAGCCCCCCTGGCGTTCAATCTGGCCCACAGATTGAGTACTTCTCTTTCATTAGGCCAATCATAAACTTTGGAGCTATTATTCATCGTTAGCATCTTGCCGTGGCTTCAGGGGTTGAAAGCGGTAGAGGTATAAGGGTATGGTACCGGTATAGAATTACGATACAGCTTCGATTTAAAGGTAGAACCAAAACGGTTGAGAATTACGGTTGTGGTACCGCTATTACTAATACCTTTACCGAAATCATTTCGGTACCGAAAAAAATGATGCGACGAAGAGCGAGCGCGACGCGGTGGCAGCGCCGCTGGGCGAGGGGGAGCGGTGCGTGCGGCGACCGACGTTGCTTGAGTTGCCAGCCCGTTGTCAACGCGATCGTGTCGAGACACAGAGCACTATCATCACAGTATAAAAATATACAGTAGGATGACGCCTTTGATCTCGTGGTTAATGCCGACAACGTGTCGGCATTGTCGCGACAGCTAGGGTTGTCCCAAGTAAACAATATTAATTAATTCGTTTATTTTAAAGCAACATCGTTATCAACATTATTATTTCCTTTATTTAAATTATGTACATATAATTTACATTTTTAAATATTTTTATAAAACCAAAAACATTTAAAAATAGTAGCCCACCGGTATCGGGAACAGGGTCCAAGCTACCAGTGGTCAGGGCTCCTGAGAAAGGAATCTCCTAACGAGACGCGCCGTGTCCAGAAGTACTGCTTTCTGGATCAAACTCGTGATCCAGCTGCCTAACGAGAGCCTCCGCATATTAGTCGAGGCTCTTGGCTACTATGCAAGTAGTCTCCGTTAGTCAGACGAGAACAGTCAGAAATAATGTGTCGGAGTGATTCCCCCGGACGGTGGCATGCCCGACAGATGTCAACCGTGTCGTCCTTCACAATATATTTCCGGTAGTTGTTCGTCATCATAACTTCGTCCAAAATCGCAAAAACAAAACCTTCGGTTTCCCCAAAGAGATCACCGAATCGCAACCAGGATACGGACGCTAACAGGTCTACATCGGGCCCATGTAAGGCCCGGTAAAAGCGCCCGTGAAGCACTTTGCTCTGCCATACCTCCCTGCGGTCATTAGTTTCTAATACTATAGGTTTGCGCCAGTTCTCGTTAGCCAAGGGTAGCGGGGTAAGGCCCTTGTCCACTGAGCCCACATCTCGGTGCATCCCCACATCGGCTTCAAGGAAGTATTCCCTGACACTGCATACCTCATGGCTGGCAGGGTCTTAGCATTTAAGAAGACTCGACCGCCGCACTTCCGCGGGATATACAGTCTCATCACCGATGAACGTGGGTGATGCATCCGATTTGCGGTCAGCAGTGTGCGGACCCTCCGATATAGGGCGTCAAGTTCCGTCAGAGTCCATTTGAGCATGCCGAAAGAGTTCATCAAAACTGGCATGACCCAACCGTTGAAGGCGCGCACCTTGTTTCCGCCTGATAAAAGACTATTTAGGACTTTATTCAGGCGGCTAAAAAAGCGCTCCCTCAGCGATTGCGTCATGTCAGCAGCGTTGATACCTAACGCTTCCGAAATACCCAAATACTTGTAGACCAGGTATTGATTGAGGAGAGGGATCTTAGGTGTATGGAATCCGAGAGTTGAGTTCCCACGGATTCCACAAACCCCCTCGCTTTACATGCATGACCGCAAATTTGTCCACACTAAATTCCATCCTGATGGCGCTACTGAAAGTTTCAGTTACCTTCAGTAGCTCCATTAGTTTAAAATTCAATTCAACATTATTATGTCGTTTATTTATTTTCTTTCTTAATTACATTTTAAAATATTTCTTACATTAAAAAGATATAAAAAACGCATTTAAAAATAAAAAAAATAGAGGTCCGGCGGTGTCGGGAGCAGGGTCCAAGCTACCGGTGGTTAGGGCTACAGAGACAGGAACCTCTTCACAATGCGAGCCGTATCGAGGAGTACTGCCTTCTGAATCAGGCTCTTGATCCAACCGTCTAACGATAGTCTAGAGAGATGTTGGTCGAGGCTTTCGGCCATCAGGCCGTTGGCCGTTACGACAATCGGTACAATGATAGCCAAGCTTATATTCCACATGTCAACAACCTCGTGTCACGTGTGCTAAGTCGAGATATTTTATTTGTTTCTCTTTCTCAGCTTTCACGAGGTTCTCGTCATGTGGGATGGTAACATCGACTATATATCATTGGCGGCGTGTTGATCGATCTATCACCACTATATCAGGCTTATTTGCTACAATAGTCCCGTCAGTAATGATAGACCGTTTCCAGTACAACGTGACTTGGTCATTTTCAAGAACTGGGTCGGGCACATTTTTGTAATACGGTACCTCAGAGTGCACAAGTTTATATTTCAAAGCAAGTTGCTGGTGAATAATCCTAGCCACTTGGTTATGCCAGTGCAAGTACTCGCCGTTAGCCAGACACGAACAACCAGAGATAATATGTCTGATGGACTCACCCAGACGATGGCATGCCCGACACACGTCAACCGTACCGTCCTTCATAATATGTCTCCGGTAGTTATTCGTCAAGATAACTTCGTCCATAATTGCACAGACGAAACCTTCAGTTTCCCCGAAAAGGTTACCGAAACGTAGTCAGGATACGAACGCAAAGAAATCTACACCGGGCTCATGAAGAGTCCGATAGAAGCGCCCGTGAAGTTCCTTGCTTTGCCATACCTCCTTGCGGTCATCTGTAGTAAGTACCACAGGTTTGCGCCAGTTCTCTTTAGCCATGGAGAGCAGGGTGAGTCCCTTGTCCACTGCGACCACATCACGGTGCATACCCACTTCGGCTTTAAAAAAAAAATCCCTGAGGCTCCACACCTCGCGGTTGTGGAGGGTTTTCGCATTTCAAAACCCTCGACCCCCGCTCTTCCGCGGGATGTACAGTCTCATCACCGATGAACGTGGGTGATGCATCCGGTTTGCGGTGAAGAGTGTAAGGACCCTCCTGTCCAAGGCGTCGAGTTCGGTCTGAGTCCATTTGAGTATGCCGAAAGAATACTTCAGGACCGGCATGACACAACCGCTTTTGGCGCCACCAGAACCAAAAACCAGGGTTCGATATACTTTAAAGTATTTTCTTTCTGCATCAAAAATTGATCCGTAATCTCATACAAATAAGGACTATAAACGCGTATGTAAAAAAATATATTCCAATATCCAAGCGTTGTTAAAAGAAAAATTCCTGCATAGAAGATTGATCCCTAACTAAATATAAATAAGGACCAGAATCGCGTCGAGGTCAACAGAGCGTGTAGCTAAGTAAAATACTTTGATGAAGTTTCCAAGCCTTGTTGGAAGACAAAATGCTTGAATAGAACATTGATCCGTAACTAAACATAAATAAGGAGCACAATCGTGTCGAGCGAGCGTCAACGAAATGAGTAGCCGAGTAAAATACTTTGAAGTCTTGCATGTATTTCGGGTCGGCAGTTAGTACTTGCAAGTAAAAATCTGGTATAAAAATTTAAAAACTTAGTCGCGTAAATACGCACCTTCCCTATTAAATAAACAAAATTGATTTGTTGACCTTTCATCCGTGCGCGGAAATTGATATTTGTCGCGACTGTCTACACGTTGTCGGCATTTACCACGAGATCAAAGGTGTCGTCCTACTGTATCTTTTTATACTGTGGTGCTATTGTGTCGAAACTTGAACGTAATATGTGCTTGAACGAACGGCGACGCGTCAGTTGTATTGTTTTTATTTGCAATTTTCGTGCCTTTTTAATTTCACTGTTTTTGACGTGAGCACATTTGTAATTAAGTTGACAAACAAAGTAGACGCGGAAACATAAATGGCGGAAAAATGGCAAAACAACCTGCTTTGTCTGGCTGCCGAGGCACGAAAATCAGTAAATTTTCGATCAAGTAGGTACCTACTCCCTTACCATTGCGGCCGACACAACGCGTGACGCCTCGGCGCGGCGCTGGCGGCAGGGTACAAAGACAACCTTTATTTTATAATTTAGATACAGGAAAAAGTAACGATACCGCAATATTACAATATCGAAATATAAAGGTACCTTTATTTTAAGGTATCGAAATTTAAAGGTATGACGTCATACCGCTTACTTTTGATACCATAATTTTTTCGGTTATTCAATCCCTGCGTGGCTTGTTGGTTTGGTGAGTGGTTGCCTAAATCCTAGGAAATGACCTTATCAAAATGGTCACATGTATATCACTCTCTTTAAGGTTCTACTACAATTAAACGTTAGCTAGTAGTATGACTTTCGTTTGTAACTCTCTATCAGTTTGTGGAATCAACACCCTTGGCATGGAACACAGAGAAACCTCTGTGTTCCCACGTACACGCGGCCTGCGGGTGGACCGTAGAAGATGATGACGGAAATCGTTACCTGGATGCGGCGACACTTTCCTGCACGAGTAACTGGGTAGGTAAGGGCTTCCAATAGAAGGATGACCACACTGCCAGCACTCGAATTCGTTGGGTCAAACCTCTTAACTGCCAACGCCCGTGGTCAAACCAGCACACTGCCCGCCACTAGTCGGGACTGACTGCAAATTCACCAGACCACGGGACAGCACCAGGGCGTCACGTCTCCCCACGTTCATACCAGTTTCAGGCTAGCTTAAACAGCCAGACAGGTTCAGCTACAACTGAAACAACATCACATATATTTCCAATCAGATTATTGGTCGGACATAGTCTGATCATCACAAAACTGGTGCCTGTCCAATCAGTCCAATAGCATACCTGTTCAATCACCATCATCGCGTAGGACATTACCAGGATCGGAAGGATCAACCTTCTCGTCAGAGTCGCAGAACCAAAGAACTGACTCCCATCTATGAAGCTTCGAGATTCTTCTAACCACAGACTAAACAGAATAGTTTGACTTATGTCAAACTATTCTGTTTAGTCTGTGGTTAGAACAGTCACTTATGTGACTGTCCACTTTTTTTATTCTATGATTTATTTTATTTTAGTTTATCAGACCTTGCATGACTATAAAATGTGGGTGATTAAATTATGTATGTTAATTAATTTGGAAAGCTTGATTAACATCAATTTAATTATTAAACCCAACTACAGCACCATATCTACAATATTGATCAACTCTTGAGCTACAAGGTTCTACCGCTAGATGTCGCCTAAGATGTCATTTTACAACGTCACAAAATGCCTGCTCCAGATTTTGTCGATTTTTTAAAACTATTTTTGTAGGTATCCCATAGAGCTATCAATGTATTTCGCTGTGTCAAACGCTGCTTCTGAAACTAGAACCTGCAAGGCAAGTAGTTGTAGTGGCCTGCATAGCTTTACACAATTTTTAAGGAGCCGAAGTTCAGCATCTTTACATACTTACCCACTAGGCACATCTTAATATTATTCTACAGATAGATTACTTTAAATTATACATAATACAATAAAAAAGTGTTTCATTACATACCTCAGTATTCTTAGAAGCCTTACATGTATAAATGGATGCTAGGCAGTGGCGTAGCGTGCCTCGGCGGGGCCCCGTATAAAAATTTGTATGGGGGTCCTTAAGCAGGGTAAATATTTCTCACAAAAGAAAAAATAAATGTTGGCATAAAATTAAAAGAAATATTTATTTATCATAATTATCTATCTGTCACTTTCCAGCACCTTTTTTAAGACCTCCTCCCTTTTTTGTTTACTTACTTTTTCTTTTCGTAGGTCCGCTGGGATAATCTCTTTTCCTTTCACTCATTGTTTTTTACAAATCGCTACTAATACTATTAAACCAGAAGAACAATTGTTTGTATTGTATTACAATGTAATGCACAATAAAACGTGTCAATAAACACTGCTCTCCGACCCTCCGTGGTTTATCATCGTATGTACATCGATTATTGTGGGATTCCCCCGTTGAAGTAAATGACCAATTTTTCACGCACGCTTTACGCGGAAAAAAGAAATAGCCTTTTTTGAGTTTTGTTATTTTTTAAATAAATAAAATTTGGGAAGTTTTTATTCATTTTTGCTTACGCACGTCGGGGGGCCCCGTGGCCCGGGGGCCCCGTATAATTGATACGGCAGATACGGCGGTAGCTACGCCCCTGATGCTAGGAAACTATCCATGAATGCAAACGCATACCAGCTCGGTTGATAAACATCGCAAAGGCCTGCTCCTGATTTTACCGAATTTCTTATTTTAATTTTGTATAATGCCGCGTTTTTGTAGAAAATAAAATTCGACATCGCGGTTTTGAATATCAAGTAATAAAAAAAATGTTTTTATGAGATGTTACGTTGCTCTTGTAAAGATGCGATATCGTCCGTGAACTTCTGAGATCTTCTATCTACCTACACAGAAATTTTACAGGAGGAACATAAAACTAATTTATAAATTTTCCATGGAGAATTTTGGTGAAATAAAAAAGTAGTTGATTAGTTTTACGTCTTTTTATGAAATAATAAATGAATGCAGTTAGTATTAATGTCGTTGATAGTTAACACTTTCGCTAATTTTACAGGAGGGCCAAAACACATTTTTTCTAAAAAACTAATCGGCCGTATTTTGAAAGAACTTGAGTATAGGACCGTTTCGTTCTCCTTCATCTTATGTCCTATTTTTAAAGTCAATATTCCTAATAGTTTATTTACAAAGTCACTTACGCTGTATAGTTTCAAACGATTCTGTATCATAAACAGTACTTACGCGAAATTGTAAATGAATAAAGAAAAACACTACAACCTCAATCAATCATTTACTTAATAAAATTAAGTATTGGTTATGAAGGAATAAAAGATATCTACCAACAAGTATGAAAAATTATCAAAAGTAATAGTCGACATTATTTATTCTAAAAACGAACTCAGCTTATAAACTGCAATGTCAACTATTTAGGACCATCTTGTAACATCAAATAAAAAATATAATTAACAAATAAAATAAAACTTTTTTAGCAACTAAGTATTAGCTGATGTCAATTATCATTTAGGAACAAATCAAACAGTCTCAAAATTATCACTTTTAACTATAAAAAAAATAGAAACAGTCTATAAAGTCTTCTCTTCTATAATTTATAATACCTAATTATCTTTGTAGTTAAAAAATTGACTTAGAGTAATGAGATCTTTTATCATTTAAAGCGATTAATTAAAAACAAATTAAACTTACAATCAAGCCCAACAAAAACATAAAATCACTATTTCTTTTTAAACGTTAAATTATCATAAAATGCATGACAATCACTGGGTATGACAGCTTTCAGTTGTTGCAAGTGTTCATATTTTGTTTCTTGAATAGGTAGTTTCGATGAATAAAGTAGAGGAACGCTGGATAAAGGTGAAGAAATGTTTTTAGGCCTCCGAGGTAGGGGGCTAAAATCTGCTTCAAAGTGATTTTTGTATTCGATTGTTCCATTAGGGTTGTACTTTAACACGCGCAGATCAACAACACAGCCATCACCAACCCCTCGTCCAGGTCTTATCGAGTCGTATATTTGGAACGTTTTAGCGCTGTAATCTTTGAAGAACGTGTGGTCGTTGGATGACAGTGTATGGAAATGGTCTTCTCCTAGCTTCTTTTGTTATGGATGCATATCGTGACGGCAAAAAAATCTCGACATTTTTTAATTTTCTTTCAATGACAGAGTGTACAGAGTCCACCTCCATCTGCGTGTGGCCTTTTTCTAAATACTTTTGGGTTATAGTCACGTTCTTCTCCATTGCTAATAGGAGGAGTGTATTTGATAGTACACTATTTCTATTTTGCGCTGTGCATCCATCGCTCCAAATGATAATATCTTTCGGGTCTCTCTCTAACAACTTTGATAAATAATCAGCATAAAAAGATGCATACGTGGCTGCTTTATAAGATCACAGGCTGTCTCGTCAAACCAATAACAATCAACATGGTCTGTTCCAAGGTCGTAAACTGTAAAGTTATGTACTGCTAACTTCGTTTTAAAATACATCGCACTAGCGTTCAAAGAAGGGCATAACTTCACCGCCTGCAAGTCAGCAGTTATAGCGTGGAGTATTTTTAGAATAAATAATTCCAGAATAAAAAACGTATCAATTTTATTTATAATGAGGTATAGAATACGTGGGACATACTTACATTAAATATAATCCAGTAATTACACACATCAAAAGTGTCTAGGGATCAACATATATTTTTGCAATAACTTTTCTCCTGATTGATATTAATTAAAATTTTCTTTAAGGATTCATCAAATAAAGTGTTTTCGTTTGTCACAGTAACGATAAACCAAGTCACCTTTGCATTAATAAAGAAATTTGCCATTTTCCTAATAAAGGGATTTTTGACATTTGAACCACTAACATTAAAGTTCGAAAAAAAGACTGAAATAACAGTTTTCTTTAAAATTTTATTGGGTAACTTAAACAATTAATAATCCGTGTTTCTACCGCGAACACTAACAACACAAGAACATCGGTTTGGCATACTCAAAATGAGTTCATCCAAATCACGCTGTGGAATGGCCGCCCATGTTCGTTGCAACAACAAAAAAAGGTCTTCTTGCGACTGGATACCCTCCATATTCGGCAGAGCTCTTCTCTGTAGCATATCCCATGCATGCTCAATCGGGTTCAAGTCTGGCGACTGAGCAGGCCAGGGCAGGACATTGATGTTAGCTGCGGCGAGAGTCTGTCTTACAACTCTTGCGGTGTGCGGTCGTGCATTATCATGCATTAACTGAAATATGGGACCGATTTGCACTTGTAGAGGAACGATAACGTCTGATACAATCGTCTCAGCATAAATTTGAGCGTTGAGGTTGCCTCTAATCCAAATCAACTCAGTTCTTCCGCCGATCCAAATACCCGCCCATACCATGATGGTTCCACCACTATAAGGATGGACTTCCTGGCAGGATTTTAATCGCTGTTGGCGTCCAGGGGTTCTCCAGTGTCGTATACGTCTTGTATCCGGTCTCATACCAAAACGAGACTCATCAGAAAAGCACACGAAACGCCATTGTTCTTCTGCCCAATTTCTGTGTTCAAGAGCCCATTGATATCGAATCCTACGATAGTGCATTGCTATAGGTGGTACCCGTAGCGGTCTTCGGGAATGAAGGTTCACTTCATGCAAGCGGTTTCTGACTGTTTGGTCGCTAATTAAGTTCCCTGAAGAGTGATGAAGCCTCACGGCTAACATCATGGCGGTTATTGTTGGAGCTCTTCGAGCTAAGATTTGAATGTATCGGTCTTGTCTCCGTGTGGTGCAGCGATACCGTCCTCCATGGCGCTCAGCCACGGTACCAGTGCTTCGGTAACGTGTCCAAAGTCGACTGATAACACTCTGACTTGTATTCAGAGCTAAAGCCACAGTACGTTGCCGGGAACCAGCTTCTATCATTCCCACGGCTCTGAGCATTTCTTCCCTGCTTAAATGACGTCGCTGCTCCATAATAACGTTGGTTTTAATCAGTAGTAGGGAAACAGTAGCACTAATAATGTCTTCAATGCGTTGTATGTTTTTATAGGGAAAATATTGACAGCTGATTTTCATCTTTTACTCGAATTTGATTCACAGTTCCTGATTCAAATTATGAAATGCACCAAAAAGGATCCATATAAATTTATAAAATCATAAATTTATTACAAAGCCACATCTCAATCTCAAGAAATCCGCATAAAAATGCTTGATCCCTAGACACTTTTGATGTGTGTACTTAAAAAAACATTATTTACCCGGAGCGTCACCTATACACTGCATACACTAATACAAATTTGCGCGAATACGCGGTTTTCGTGTCGTAACTTGTTCGTCGAAAGACCCGCGGTATTGTTATTTTTGATAGACTCCGTCTTCCTATTGGTCGATTCGAAAAATTGTCATACGGGTCGACGCCAATCCCAGTCAGTTACCTAAAGCCGCGAAATCTCATTTTTGCTTTTTTTGTACATTCGCGGTTTTGAATAATGCTAGTTACGCGGTATTGAACTATCAACGACGTTATGTTGTATATTATTTTAATCGTAATTAGGAGTTGTTTTAGAATTAAAGACAAAGTTCAGATAGGAGATATTTCCATTAGTTACTTAGGAGGAATCAGCCTCCAAACTGTGCATTTAATGTAATGTTTGAAAGACAGGATTTATCAGAATAAATCATAATTAGGAGATAACAACAAAATACAGAAATATACCTATACAAATACAAAATCTACAAGTATATTTCTGTAGGTAAAAGAAAAAAATGCTTCGAAATCACAATTAATTATTTATTAATGGTTTATAATTAAATGAGAAACAAACTTAATCTTAACCAGTCTTCAAAAGGTTATTTTTTTAAATATATAAAATTCTTAAAATATAATCTATTTTTTTGCAATAATCAGTATCTTTTATTCAGCATCTTGAATCATATTTTTAAAATCACTTTATATGTCTTATAAATAAGACATATAAAGTGATTTTAAGACTCTTTGTCTCATTGTGAATGTTATCATTGTCAACGTTCACAATGAGGCAAAGAGTCGTAAAAGGAATGACAATCCAATGGGATTACAGACTTCAATTCCTGTAAATGTTTAAATTTTTGGAAAGTGATAGGTATTCTATTTCTATCCAGGGGCGCGTATTCTGTTATGGTGGAAATTTTATTGACTCTTTGATCCGGAGGCTATCCCATTCGGAATCAAAGTAGACTTTTCGTTGATGCCAATCCATGTCGCTCCAGAATTGCCGAAATATCTTCTCTCTGTCCTCATCTCTTACTTCATCACAACATCTTATCTTACTATTTCTACAGAAATCTGAATTGCATCTAAGCCCTAGGACTCTTTGGTTTCGAAGTTGGCTTTGTACTTTCTCACCCTTTGGTCTTTTGTAACCAACATACTCTTTTCCCTCCATCCTTAGTCGCTTAGTAATTTTTTTTTTCCATCTTTCGGGTTTAGCTTGTCTTTGTCTACGTCGGCCTTCAGTCATGTCTCCAAAGTGAACTACCTCTTCATTCATTTCCAGTGTCTCTTCATTCGCTTCCAGTGTCTCTTCATTCGTTACCTCTTCATTTGGTGGAACATTTTTTGAATCTGAACTTAAAGCATCACGATTATTGAATGGTTCGTAATCGCTGTCGTCATCGGGCGAAAAGTCCTCACAAAATGTAGTTGAAGAATCTCGTCTAAGTGGCAGTGGTGTTGGCCTCGGAGACGGTGTTTCTAATAGTGAAGGTGCGTCAAGTGCCACCAGGTCTTCTAATTGAATGAGGTCTAGGTCATTGCCTGCAATTAGGGAGCTTACGTACGAACTTTCCCCTAACTGAGATTCAATCCTTCCAACAGAACGTGGTTCTGTTAGGACATTCTGTACCAGAGATAAAGGCGTACGAGACGTGGATGAAACATTCTCTTCTTCAGTTGAATTGAAAATTCTGTTAACTAGTGCATGTGCCCTGTTTTTTGATGCCATTATCACGAAATCTGAAATAAAAAAGAAATCACTTAAATAAACGAAATACTTACCACAAAAAAAATCAGTTATACTCTTCAGACGGAACGATTAATACTATTTATTTATTATCGTAGATTATTATTATTAACACCAGCATGAAACATCCCACAGCAAGGCACGGGCCTTTCCTCAAATTAATGAGCATTCAGGCATTACCAATTTATCGTAAATAGGTATTTAGATAGAATTAAGTGTATTATACTTCTAAGAAATTTCTTCTAACTGCATAGAATGACAACATTACGTACCAAATAGTAGTATATATATATATATAGTATAGTGTTGAAAGAAATTACTCCTATCTGACAAAGTTACGTAAACCGAAAAAAGAATCATAGCAATATCTTATTTTAGTACCTATTATGTAAGAAATGTAGTGAAACACTTTCAGGTGGTAAATAAATAGCAAATTAGCAATAACAAACCACTTTAAACTTACTTTTAATGCCGAACGCCAAAATACTCAGCCGCCGGGTACGCGCCCTTCGAGCAAACTGTCAGTTACGAGAAATTTCCGCCAAAAATAGGGCGGTATAATTTAGAAGGTATTTCTACGGACGGATTATAACCAAATAAGAAGGTTTTTACATTTAGGAGAGTAATGCATTCTATAGATTCCGACTTTTGCCAAAAGATGGCATTAAAATAAAGTTTGGCGCAAAAATGTTAGTTGAGTATTTCTCACGAAAGATGTAGTAAGTTGTTATGAAATATCGTAACGAAATAGTTTACAAAGTAACGAAATAGTAAACTAAAGCTTAGTGTGCATTGACTGTCATAAAAAGTGCAGGGAATAAGGGAATTAATTAAAAACCATGTTTTTCATTATACTTTTCTTTTATTTCATTTTAATACATATTTAAATTACATTTTTAAATATTTCTTAAAAAAAAGATATAAAAAACATTTAAAAATATAAAAAATAGTCGCCCATCGGCATCAGGAACAGGGTCCAAGCTGCCGGTGGTCAGGGCTCTAGAGAGAGGAACCTCCTCACTATGCGTGCCGTGTCTAGGAGTACTGCTTTCTGAATCAAGCCCTTGACCCAGCCGCGCAATGAGAGCCTCCTGAGGTGTTGGTCGAGGCTCTCCGCTATTAGGCCATTAACCGTTACGATTATCGGTACAATGATTGCAGAGTCCACGTCCCACATGTCGACAACCTCGTGTGCTAAGTCAAGATACTTGATTTTTTTATCTTTCTCAGCTTTCACGAGATTCTCGTCATGAGGGACAGCAATATCAACAATCATTGCACGGCGTTCTCGTCGATCTATCACCACAATATCAGGCTTATTAGCTACAATAGTCCTGTCAGTGATGATAGATCGATCCCAATACAATGTGGCCTGACCATTCTCGAGAACTGGGTCGGGCACATACCTGTAGTATGGTACTTCTGACTCCACAAGGTTGTATTGCAAGGCAAGTTGCTGGTGGATAATCCTAGCTACTAGATTGTGTCTGTGCAAGTACTCGCCGTTAGCAAGACGAGAACAACCGGAAACAATATGTCGGATTGATTCACCGGGACGGTGGCATGCCCGACAAATGTCAACCGTACCATCCTTGACAATGTATTTCCGATAATTATTCGTCATGATAACTTCATCCATAATCGCACAGACAAAACCTTCGGTTTCTCCGAAGAGGTCGCCGAAGCGCAGCCAGGATATAGACGCCAAAAAGTCTACGTCAGGCCCATGAAGGGCCCGGAAAAAGCGTCCGTGAAGCTCTTTGCCTTGCCATACTTCCTTACGATCGTTAGTATCCAGTACTGCAGGTTTGCGCCAGTTCTCTTTCGCCAAGGAGAGCGGGGTGAGGCCCTTGTCCACTGCGACCACATCTCGGTGCATCCCCACGTCAGTTTGAAGGAAATATTCCCTGAGACTGCAAATCTCGCGGTTGTGGAGGGTTTTGGCATTCAAGAAACCTCGACCCCCACACTTCCGCGGGATGTACAGTCTCATCACTGATGATCGTGGGTGATGCATCCGATTTGCTGTCAGCAATGTACGGACCTTCCTATCCAGAGCGTCAAGTTCCGTCTGAGTCCATTTGAGTATGCCGAAAGAGTACATCAAAACCGGCATGACCCAACCGTTGAAGGCGCGCACCTTGTTTCCGCCTGATAAAAGACTATTTAGTACCTTATTCAGGCGGCCAAAGAAACGCTCCCTCAACGATTGTTTCATGTCGGCAACATTGATGCCTAATGCTTCCGACATACCCAAATACTTGTAGGTTTCAGTTGAGGAGAGGGATCTAAGGTGTATGGAATCCGAGAGTTGGGTTCCCACGGATTCCATAATCCCTCCTCGCTTTACATGCATGACTGCACATTTGTCCACACCAAATTCCATCCTGATGGCGCTACTGAACGTTTCTGTTACCTTCAGTAGCTCCATCAGTCGCAAATTGTTGGGGGCAAAGAGTTTCAAGTCATCCATGTAAAGGAGGTGAGATATTACCTGACCACCTCTTCTCAACCGATAGCCTAGACCTGAATCCTCCAGCAGTGTGCTTAGAGGATTCAAGGCTAAGCAAAACCAAAGTGGGCTCAGACTATCGCCCTGAAATATTCCCCGCTCAATCCTGATTGGTTCATCGGTCCTCCGGATTTGTCGACATCCTGGGTAGAGAAGAACCGTCCTCCATTGCCCCATACATGACATCAGGAAGGTGCGCAGAGTTGCATCTATCTTGTACAACTCCAGCACCCTCATGAGCCATGTATGTGGCACCGAATCATAGGCCTTCTTATAATCTATCCAACATGTCGACAAATCCTTCCGGGATCTACGGACCTGTTGGTTTATGGTCATGTCTATAAGGAGCAGCTCTTTAGTACCGCGGGACCCATTCTTACATCCATTCTGAGACACAGACATAATGGAGTTGGAGTCAATATGTTGTACAATTTTTGCTCTAAGAATGGATGTAAGAACTTTATAGACCGTAGGTAAACATGTGATTGGTCTATAGTTTTTAGGTTCCGCAGTACTACCCGATTTATAGAGCAGGTGGGTAACTCCTGTCGTAAAGAACACAGGTAGCGACCCAGTCTCTAGAGATGACTGGAATTGTGAGGCTAAGCAGGCGTGTGATCTTTGTAGCCATTTAAGCCAGAAATTGTGCAGTCCGTCCGGTCCTGGAGATTTCCAGTTAGGCAACGGACGAACTGCACGGGCTACATCCAGAGGGCTGATGTTAATAGCTTCCATATCTGGTATTGAATCACACGTCCGCTCAACAACACGCATCCAATCACCTTCAGTGTGACTGACGGGCACCGACCAGATGCTTCGCCAAAAAGCACTCATGGCCTCATTTTCCGGTGGACGCGCGTCAGTCACACCTTGAGTGGGAATGGGTCGCTCCCATGCTCTGTATACCCACCTTTCATCGCTCTGGAACATGCGGTTCTGAGCGTATCGATCCACTCTTCGCCTATACCGACGGATACGGTTTGCCCATGCATAAACTTTCTGCTTCAGGAAGTCGATGCGCTCTGTGACACAGGAAACATATTCTCGAGGACTAATACTAGTCCCCGAGAACGCCCGCCTCACAAAGCGCATCACCCTCGGGCGTGTATTACCCTCCCTGAAGCAGATGAGCTTCCCGATGAGTACCCTGGCCTCATTAATACGACGCTCAATCCTGCATTGCCAAGCTGGCGCGGCAGGTTTTGGCTGTACAGCTCGGTCATTGTTTGGAAATTTGACACGAGCTATACGGCATGCCGCAACAGCCGTGCAATACAAGATTGAGTGTGTATCGCAGAGGTCTGCGCTGCTTTCCATAAAATTCGGTAACAACGCATCCAGGGCACACACCAGCGCCCTGTTTCTTTTATTCATGGGCAAACGTGGTAGCCGTGGTCATTATACTTATTATTAGCTGAAATCAAAATGAAGTATTCAAATTAAAACACAAAAAAGAAAAAGTTTTTATAGAAAAAAACTGAATTAAAAATAAACTGCGTCTTCTATATTCTTTAGAGAAAGACTGCCCTCTTTTTCGACCAATTCAATTTTTTTAACTATATTTATTTCAGGAACACAGTCTAAATCTTTAGTTTTAGGGAACAGAAATTTTACTTCCACGTTTTTGCCTCTATTTTTGTAAAATGAAATTGAGTACATCTTTTCACCATAATGTATCTTGGTGATTACTCCAACGTAATATTTCCATGTCTTTTTGTAGTAGCGTACTAAAGTCGTATCTCCTAGTTTAAAAATCTCATTCTCCTGATTATCTTCGGTCTCAATGTTAACGTCATTCTTAGTAATATTTTCATTTGTTGAGGGACCTACGGCAATCTCTATTATTTCTTTAATGCGTTCGTCATACTTGTTTATGATTTGTTTTTCAGTCATCTTTGTTTTCAGGTAAGTGCCTTCATTGTCCTTAACGTCTTCAGTCTCTCGTTCTTCTTTGTTTTTGGTACTATTTTCAGTTTTTCCCTTCATCCCTGTTTGCAGGTAAGTGCCTTTATTGTCATATGTTTCTCTTTCATTATTATTTTTGGTACTAATTTCAGTCTTTTCCTTCGTCTCCGTTGTCAGGTAAGTGTCTTTATTGTCATTAAAGTCTTCAGTTTCCGGTTCATTTTTGGCATTCTTTTCAGTTGTTTCCTGCATCGCGGTTTTCAGGTAAACGTCTCCATAATCCTTAACATCTTTAGTCTCGCTGCCACGTGCGTTTTCGATATTTTTTTCCTTCATCGCTTTTTTCAGGTAAGTGTCTTCGTCGTTCGTAATGTCTTCAGTCTTTTTGTCATTTTTACTCTTGATATTTTTTTCATTCATCAATATTTTGCTTTCAATATCCTGAACTGCAACCTCATTGTCATTTTTGGTCACGACCTTTTCTTCTCTTTTTGATGTTTCCGTTTTGATTTTTGTTTTAAGGTTCTCTTCTGTATCTTTCCATTCATAAGTACTTCCGTCATTTTCTTTGTCTTTGGTGTTATGCACCGTAGAGAGATCAAAATTTTTATCAATTTTATGCAGCTTGAAAGGATCATATTTTTGCAGATTAACATATTTAAGATTTTCGGGTGTGAACCGGATTGACGATAGAATAGTCACTTTTCCACTATTTTCCTTATTTGTGTTTTCATGCTTATTATCAGTGTTAACTTCTTCTTCATCTTCTTCCTCATCCTGTATATCATCCATTGTACAATCTGATTCGGAGTAAATACTCATTGCGTCATCACTTATTGAAGTAGATGTACTACTCTTTGACCTTTTACGTTTCTTTGCTAGTACTACTCTTGTTTGCATGCTTTGTCTTTTTTGAGCTTTAGGTATATTTTTATTGCTGTCTTTTTTGTTTGATTTCGATTTTTTTACATGTGATTCGTTCTTGTTGAGTAATGTTGAAGATAAAGTGTTTGTTTTAATCAGTTGATGTTCTTTGGTGTAGTAGCAGTCACAGCAAATGTTTTTTTCACAGTCGAAACAGCTTAGCCATTTATATTTAATTGGTCCATCTCCGGTAGTTGCTATTTGATGTACTTTCATTGTACCTTTTAAGGGCACAACGTCATTTGGAATCATTTTTGTCATCTCTTCGACTTTGTCTTAAGGTATATAAAAGATTTTAATGTTGGTGTTATCTTTCAAGTAATCATACGCTTCTTTCGCGTCTGTAATGTCATGACCGTGTGCTATTTGACTGTCTAGCTGTCGTTTTATAGCCCCACCAACGCCGTCCGCTGGTCCTTTGCCATGGGAGGCTTCGAAGAAATTCCATGTGCCAAATTGAAATTCATAGTCAGAACACCTTTTCTGGAACATGTAAAAATTGTTTTTTTGTCTGTATTGAGTAGCCGGACTGTCTGAAAAAACATGTATTTTCTTCGCTTTCAGTTCTTTCGTACAAATCTGCAAAATGGGGTCCAAGTGGGCCCAAATGGCACCGGGACCATGCTCATTTATTGGTGAAATTGTGCATATCGATAAAGGCTTTTTATCTTCTGTGTAGAGTACACTTGTGTGAAGTGTGATCTGGTTCCTGCTTGCCCCAAAATGTACTGCCTGAATTTCCTCGGCTTGTTTGCAAGCGAAGTTTTCGGAGAAATCACAAACAAGGCTGACTTCGTCATCTTCAAGATTCTTTATGCATTTTTTCCATGATCGGTATTGATGATTGACATTGTAGTGATGAATTTTGAATTGCCTTAGGTCTTTCAGGAATTCCTTGATTAAGTTACCTACTGTCCCTTTAATCGTTGTTTTAGCATATTTTTTTGTCGTTTTTTCTTCACATTTTCCTTTGGTAACTTTAGTATATGTATGTGTTATAACTTTCCACTGCAGCCACTGAATAGGGAGGTTTGCATCTATAGTTGAGTTAAAGGTTGGGATCTTATCTTTGCAGTCTATGCACTCTGAGTAATAACATCTGAACGATGTGCAGCAAGTAACTTCTCCTAAAATGTCGCCCAAATCTGATGATTGAAGCACACCTAATCTCTTCAAAGGTGTAGTTTTGAATAGCATGTTAGTATGTTTTACACAAGCACATGTATTTCGATCTTGTATTTTTGGATGAACAACGTAAAATGGCCGAAAACGACAAAAGGTTTGGAAAGATGCTCTCCCGCCTTCAGCTTGATATTTTTTATGAAGCTTGTATAATGGTTCAGTTAAATATCTTTTCTGCTTCTTGTTTTTATTTTTCGTTACACATTCCTTCTTCCCAGCACTATCTCGACTCACATCTTCCCTTTTAAAAAAAACATTGAGTTCTTGTCCATATTTTTGTCTCAAAGTATTTCTTGTTTTAGTAAGTCGAATCCTCCCTTTAAGTCCGAGAACCTTTGTGATATTAGTTTTCTGTTTGTATTTATTGACCATCTCATGCGTAGCTGCATTTTTTAAGACATTTTTCTTTTCCTTGGTATCTGCTTTCTCATAATTCATTTTTATGGACTCTGTTAAAGTATTCAGCAAAAGCAATTTCTTTTTAACCTTCTCTTTTTCTTCAGCAGAGGCAGTTGGTATAGTAGCTTCCAGAAAGTTGTTTGTTTTCGTGATCGGGGTTTCATCACCAATTGCAGTGACAATTTTAGCTGATTCACTATTATTGTTTTCTATCAATTTATTTTTAAGGTTAATTATTTCGAGCTTATATCGATTATTTTGCCTTCTGAGATTTGCGTTTTTTCTTTTCAGTTCCGTATTTTGTTCAATCAACCTTTGCAATCTGGTCTTTTTGTCAATATTTCTTTCGCTATTGTTATTAGTATGTGATGCCAATGTATTATCAGTTTTTAAATGACCTTGAGCTCCTTTCTCTTCTTTCTTCTTTTTAGCCCTATCAGTATTTTGCTTCCTCCATTTTTTAAGCTGTTCCTGTTTTTCTGCTTCAGTTAAAGACATTTTTTTCTTTTTAATGTTTTCTTTGACTTTTTCTAGATGTTTTAAACGTCTTTCTTCATATTTTTCCGGATTCTCCTGTTTTAATTTTTCTCGATATTTTTTCTGCCTTTCGGCAGCTGTTTTCGGTGGCATTTCTGTAAAAAAAAAAATATCATCTTATCTTGATATTACTCCTGGGCAAATAACTTGATTCAAAATGACGTCGTTCTGCCAAGGTTCTCTAATCGATTTGTATGGGACGTCAAAAAAACGACTACTGCGCAGGTTCAAGTTATATGTTGCGTGGTATACCACAACATCAACTACTATCACAACGACCCCCAAACCATGGTGTATAATACAACGTTAAATTAAATTAACTAGCGAAACTTCACAGACGTGATGGGTATATCTACTCATAATAAAACAAGAATAAACATGTATTTTGAAACTTTTTTTTCGATCAGTTCTTACATCGCACGGCCATGCTCGATGATAGTTGAAATAATTATCACTTTAAGAAATCAGGTTTATTATTATTTAATTATCTTTAGATATCGATACCCGTCACGTCTGTAACGTGTCGCTAGTTAATGTAATATAACGTTGTATATTTCCAAGTACCTAACATCGTTTGCTCTCCCATTTAACGTCCTACTACCTTCCCCCATTGTACATACAACTCAGCTCAAAAAGTTATTGTGAAAATTACGTAAAATTAAACCAATATCCTTTAAACAACTACACCCTTACTGGCGGCGGAGCACATACATCTTTCCAAAGTTGAGCGGCTTAGGAGTACTTAATAAAAGACGAACAAATGAAGCAACACATTTGTTTTTTCATAGATACATTTTTGTCCATTTTTAGTAAAATTAAAAGCAATAATAGACTTTTATTCTACGAGTTTTGCAATTTTGCAGAAAAAACATCAACTTCCCGTGCTTTTTGGACTAATCAGCTAATTATCTTGTCGTTGTTGCTTTTTACCTTACTAAATAAGAAGGCAAACGGATGTCAGTTCATAAAAGTAACCCCGGTAAATAAATAGAAAACTAGTCTACACCCAGCTTTATAACATACTATTTCGTTACGTGACGAAAACAACGAAACAGTAAAAGGAATTATATCCAATAACCTCTAAAAGAAGTAGATTTTTTGTCCAAAATGAATTTCAAGAATGTAATTCACTTAAACGATTATCCTAACATACATTTTTATTAACTTGATAAACAATTCAGAAGTACTTACCCCAAAAAAAGTAATAATTTTCTCTCGTATCGAAACAGTAAAACAGCCGGCGCTCTAAGAGAATCTTATTTTGACAGGGAAAAAAATATGGCGCTAACATTTACCATCGTCCAATAGGAACGCTTTTAGTGTTGCCAGTACAAAATACTACAGATTCGTTCAGAAATTAAAGAAATTACTGAGAAATGGCGTGACTAAAGAGTACGTGACTAAAAAGTAAAAAAGGTGAGACATTTTGTTTATTGCGTGAAACGTAATTATTTTGAATAAAGCAAGATACAAGCATCTTTGAACCTTAAACCTGATTATACGAAGGTGCTAATTACAGAAAATTAGAACGTTAGACATACGAAAAGTAGTATTTTTTGAAGCGACGAAGTCGTTGGTACCCATTGAGACAAAAAGATTTTGTATGGAAAAGTAAATCATGATAGTGACAACTTGAAGCATTACACAATTTTATGAAGTATATTCGGTCCTTGCGATATCAAATCCTAATCCGGAGTATATTTTCTTCATTCCTTCGCAAATATCTTACAAGAAGTTTCATCGTTTTATTTTAATATTTTGACTCAAACTTTTGCGACATGCTTTTTTCCACAAATGTACATCTCTTTTGAGAAATACTCAGTTAGGAGGTATCAGAAGTTCACGGACGATATACTGAATTTTTAGTCACCGTCCAAATTTTTTCTAGGCATTGTGTATCATTCATTAAAGCCATTTAAAAAAAAAAATCGATACGTAAAGTTTCATAAAAAATAATTTTCTCGAAAGAATTATCCGCTCTGCGTGGTCACAAGTTAAACGTTAATAATACTACACTTGCCGCGCAAACATTCAATGAAAAGGGCAGCGCACACCCCGCTTACCCCGGCCCCGCTACACCTGCGCGACGACACATATGATAATGATGGGTCCATATTGGCTCACCTAAAGTTCTTTACCCGAAATTGTTCGGTTTGTAACGATTTGTAATCCGAATGATCACTCTTCCTAAAATTTTTCATCCTAAAGTTTTCATTCATACTATTTGTAGTGCTACCGGCGATGTTCATAACACTCATGTTTCCGAAAATTGTAATTAATAATATCATTAACGTAAATATATTTAAACTCCTACTGTTTTTTATCATAAAACGCTTTTATCCTACTGAGAGAACATAATCATGAACCAGATGCTTTGAAGGAAAAGGTTTGTTTTTAAACTATTTTTTGTGATTACAAAACAACTGTTTTTACATTTAGCCATTTTATTTTTGGTTATTGTTGTTACATATTTATTACTTTAACTATACCTGAGATAATTATGTCTAAAAACCAACTGTTTAGAATGATTAAAGGTCGTTTCACTGATTTTTGTCTTAAATGAATGAAATTCAGGTCAAAGTGTCGTCTTGGGGGCACTATGAAAAAAATACTTAGAAAAATCCACGACCAATTTCGAGGTAGCGCTCGCCGGCCGCTGCCGCGGCACCGCTCGCTTCGCTCGCTCGGCTCGCGCGTAGTTGGTCACAGTTCTAACCTAACCTAACCTAATCCTAATCTAAAAAAAAAAGATATGACTTTGAATAATAGTGTAAAAGATGGTTATGTTGAGAAAATATAGGAAAACAAATAAAAGTATAATAGATGTTTATTGCTACTGACATTATGAAGTTGAATGCTTCGGAATTATGAACATTAGAGACAGAGTAGTTAGGAATTGTGATTGTTAGGATGAAAAATGTTAGGAAGAACATTTTCGGATTTCCTATTATCGGAGTTGAAAATTTAGGTGAACTTTGGCGCACCCGATAATGATCTATCGTAAGGCCGCATACAGAAAGAAAGCTGGAAACTTATAAGCGCTTACCGGCGCTTGCCAGCGCTGGTCCGTTCTATACAAAGGAAGCAGGTTGAAGCAGACCAAGCAAAATGTCGGACCGTCCGGACGATGATTTGGATATCAACACGTCACTATCCATTTTAATTTTTATCAAAATAAATATGCCTGTCGTAATTGCAGGTGTTGTCGCAGTTTTTTATTAATTTTAAATGGCAGCGCCCAGCGCTGACCAGCGCGTGTTGAAGCTTGTCGGAACTTGTCGGCACCGGTCAGTGCTTATCGGCGCGCGTTCATATATTTTCCTGCGCGGGTTACCGGTTAAGCGCTTACCGGCGCTTGACAGCGCTGGTCCGTTCTACACAAAGGAAGCGTGTTGTCGCAGTTGTTTATTAATTTTAAATGGCAGCGCCCAGCGCTGACCAGCGCGTGTTGAAGCTTGTCGGAACTTGTCGGCACCGTTCAGTGCTTATCGGCGCGCGTTCATATATTTTCCTGCGCGGGTTACCAGCGCTGTCAAGCGCCGGTAAGCGCTTATAGGTTTCCAGCTTTCTTTCTGTATACAGCCTAAGTCGGTAGACTTGTTCTTGCTCGGTCATTGAACGGAGCGCTCCGATCTAGTACAATTTGTGAAATGTACTAGTTCGGTCTTCTAGTACTATTAGTACACTGAATGGCGAGTGAGTTTATCTCTCAAGTCCGATAGACGCAGCGCTAGTGTCTTGTAAAAAAATGTAGTTCCACAACTTTTCCGCCGGACTTCAGTGGTGGCGCGGTCTCTAACGAGTGCTTTTGAATAGTATCATAGGCACAGATATGTTAGTAAATTCCACGAAGTCGCTGGCAGAAGCTATTATAAATAATAACATATAATATTATAGTAAGCGAATGGCAGCAATATACCTACATAATTAAATTTTCCTTCATACTTTGCAGGCTTAGGACTGTCATTCCAATAACCGTTCATTTATTTACAAAACAAAACAAGAAAGTCAAAGTTTGATGTACAGTTACTTCATGCATTAGAATTTATTTTAGAATGGCGTATTTAAAAATCAAAATATTTACAATATATACAACGATACTAAAATATACATAGGTTGATATTGTACATATATTACATTAGGTATAAATATTAGCCTGGAAATATATTAAATATTTAAAATTACTTACACATAAGTAGGTAGGCATACCTACATAGAATAATTAAAAATGTACAATATGATTTATTTACAAGATGCCATGCAAGAATAGCAACTGCGAGACTTTATCCGGCTTTAAAAGCTTTCTGCGTTGGTTTAATATTTGACCCGCATTTGAGAACACCCTTTCACAGGACACTGAAGTAGCCTGTATGCACAACCTTTTTAACATGTATTGATATAGGTGTGGATAAATATGTTTCCTGCTGTTCCACCACTGCAGCGGGTCTGCTTTAACCTTTTTAACATGTATTGATATAGGTGTGGATAAATATGTTTCCTGCTGTTCCACCACTGCAGCGGGTCTGCTTTTCTATTCACATATTGTTCATTTAAATATTTGTCAAATTGTCTAATTCTCGCAGCAACAGGATTTTCGGGCCTTGTGATTTTATCTGTTTCACTGTCGAAGTCAGCCCAAATACTCCGCAACTACGTTCAGCAACTACTCCGGCAGCAGCTGACCCTCGTCCGCCTCGCACGCGCCCCTACCGCGTCGCGGATCACGCGTGCGAGGACGTCTTGGCTCACTAAAACAAGCAAAACAAAATGGTTTTGAATTGATGCATGCAACATGTTTCATAAAAGTCGGTAAATTGGAGATTAATAAGTCTACAAGAGCCTTCTTCGTGGTTTGTACTTTTTTTTTTTTCTTGCACTGTTTTTCTTCTCTCTTTATAACTACAGTTACAGTTTTTGTTACCCATCTCTCGTAAGTTGTAGTATCGTTATCAAAAAAGTCATTACACTCAATAATTTTGTCTTTGCAATCATGGCAATTCCGTTCCAAGTAGATTACTAATTTTCACGTTTTCACGTCTGATAATGTCCGATAACACACAACGGGCATATAATATGAGGAAGGAAGGACTATTTGTGCTCAGGAATGTTGTCGGTTGAGACATTTTCACGTCTGATAATGTCCGATAACACACAACGGGCATATGAGGAAGGAAGGATTATTTGTGCTCAGGAATGTTGTCGGTTGAGACATTTTCATGTCTGCAGGCGTAGCATGAGCACCGCTTTGTCGACGGAAGAGTAGACAAAAATGACGTTCCGTGTAGACAGTACGACGGCAGCAAAGTAAAAAGAGGCAACTGAACTTTTTACGAAATTCACTCTTTAATATAATTCGACTCAGAATTCTTTGTTTCGTCATAGGATGTTTTTACTGTTTGATTGTCAATTTTTACTGATATTAAGTCACATTAAACACAACTAAGTACAGCTTATTTTTTTCAGTGTGTCGAAGTACCGTGTTTTGGAACAAATAACATTACAGTAATATTGGCCTTAACCATTTCCTTGGTAATATTAACTAAATGATGTAAAATAGGAGAAGATAGCTTTCTTCTTCTATTAGTTATCACAGTTTTGCGTTTAAAACGCTCTTATGTAAAATCATGATTTTGCAGATAACCCTGTATACTTTGTGACCGTCGAGTATAATATTTCACTACCATAGACAACTGTCAGTCGTCAGAGTGATTTTGACAATTTGGTATAGAAAACTTTCTTCTGAAATAGTCTACATATAAAATGACCTAGACAAAGATAGTTAGAAACGAAAGACAAAGTGACAGATTGAAGAAAGATTTCTACGGTGCGATGTCAAAAATGAAGAAAGGAAATGTCACTTTGTATAGAAAGAGCTGTGTCTACTCTTCGTAGACATAGAAAGCGCATGCTACGCGTGCAGATAATGTCCGATAGCACACAACGGGCATATGAGGAAGGAAGGACTATTTGTGCTCAGGAATGTTGTCGGTTGAGACATTTTCACGTGGAACCGTATTTTACGCCGTTTTTGACATATGTACGGGCCAGGCCACAACAGTGCGTTGCGGCGTCGCATCGCAAAAACAACATTGCACAGCTATGCGATGCGATGTCGCAACGCAAAAATTTCATCGGATACGACATCGTACGACAAGACGCTAACCGTCAGTTCAGTTTCTAGTGAGACATGGACCGCACTGCGCGTGTTCTACTTCTGCTTGCGTTAAGGCGTATTAAGAAAAAGAAACAGAAAAGAAAGTACTGGGTGCACCCATTACTGACAATTATGAATAAAGATGGAAACCACTTTAAAAGGAAATATGAGGCGCTAAAAGTGGACGAGGTTAAATTTTTCGATTACTTTAGGATGAGTGTAGTAAGTTTTGAAGAACTTCTTAGTTTGATAAAGCCTCATTTACAAAAGAAATACATATTTAGAAAACCCATCGAACCTCTGGAGATGCTGGGATTAACTGTAAGGTAAGAAAAAAATAAACTATTTTTACTATAATCATACTGTTTAATCATTTTCATAATTTAGTGTTATTCAAAACTCGTATTCCGATTGTGTGTCATTCGTCAAATTTGTTAGTTCCTCATCGAAATCAATTTGTTCTGGCTCATTTACATCATCATTCCTTGGCGTTTGTGGAGACGATTGCATAGGTGCCGGTGATGTTTCGCATCCGCTTTGGAAGGCACTGCGTTGAATGGATGTTTGATAGCCACTCTGCATAGGCATTTGAGCTGATTGGTAGCCACTCTGCATAGACATTTGAGCTGTTTGATAGCCAGTCTGAACAGTTGTTTGAGATGTTTGATAGTTTGCTTGGACGGATGTTTGTGAAGTTTGATAGTGGCTGGGATAGTATGATGGTTGGTGTAAATCACTTAATATCTGTAGGACACGACTTTGGAAAATTATTGTTTGATTATCATTCAATTTTTTCTATGATGGCAAAATTCCTTTAAAAAAAGATAAATGTCTACTTTCAGGTGTTTTTAAAGCAGCTATAATATTCTTCTCAAATTCGTCTTCGTCAATTTTTCTTTTACGCGATGCAGGCTGGTATCGTGGCATGACAGGTTGCTGGCTTTGTTGGGTTGAGGTGCTTGGTCTTATTTCTTCATCGTCAAGACTTGATGTTGTTTTATTTTGAGAATTCTTTTTCAGAAATAGGAGCTGGTCGTATAGATGATATTGTTTAATTTTTTTGGCCCCAGCTCCGGATTTACATTGCACGTTTAATTTTTTTTCGTATTTTGTAAAATTATCCTTGATTCCTCTCCATTTCTTTATAACATCGTTACCTAAAAAAATATGACGAATAATTATTTATTTTGTTTTCTTTCAGGTACCTGGCGACGGGAAATACTTTTAAAGATATGCATTTCACATATTATCGTGGAAAATCTACAATAATAGAAATAATAAAATTTGTTTGTCGTATTGTATGGAACATTCTTAAAAGGTTGGAATTACCAAAAATTACAACAGAGCTGATGGAACAAATTGCTCAAGAGTATGAAAAAAAGACCAACTTTCCTAATTGTATAGGAGCGCTAGATGGAAAACACATTCGTATATTGAGCCCGGATCACAGTGGATCCCTATTTTTCAATTATAAAAATTATAATTCCATTGTTCTATTAGCACTTGTTGATACGAATTACAAATTTATATATGTCGATATAGGTGCATATGGTAAGGAATGTGACTCCACTGTTTTTCAGAACTCAAATCTATACGACTTATTAAAAAAAGGTCAATTATCTATACCTCCGCCAAAACCGTTACCTGGCTTTCAAAAAGAAATTCCTTTTGTCTTCGTGGCGGATGAAGGATTACCACTGACAAATAATATAATGCGCCCATATTCTGGGAAGTTTTTATCGATAGAAAAACGAGTTTTTAATTATCGTTTGAGCCGAGCCAGACGATATGTTGAGAGCGCTTTTGGCATACTCGCAAATAAATGGCGCATATTTCATCGACCCATTAATGTTTCTTACGATTTCACAATAGACATTATAAAAGCATGCTGTGTATTACACAACTTTGTATTGAATCGAGATGGCGCACAAACGTTTGAAGAAATGATTATTGACGATTCTTTGCAAATTTTACACGAAACAACACATGAAAGTAGAACAGGAGCTAACATAATCAGAAACGAATTTTGTAATTATTTTAATAGTAACATTGGAGGTCTTAGTTGGCAGTTAACAAAAATATAAATGTTTATAAGTACTTACCGAGTTTTGTTTTTTCAACACTATTTAACTCCTCAAAATTTGAATATAAACTTGTACACACTTCCCTCCATGCTTCTGTTTTTAAAAATTTGTCTTTGAATTGTGATATAGTTTTGTCCCAAAGGACGGGACGTTCGTAAATTAAAGATATCAGGTGGTCGACATCGTACTGCGCCATATCGCTTAAAAAACACGTGCAGGTCGTTCAAAGTATGGACACCGACTAAACGGCAAAGCGTTGTCGCATCGCAGATTTGTACGCTGCGGCAGCGCATCGGAAATTTCCACGATGCGTTGTGCGGCGTCGTTGATTTTTGCGATGCGACGCCGCAACGCACTGTTGTGGCCTGGCCCTACTTCGTAGCAGATGCGAAGGGCATTGAGATCCTAAGTACATTATTTCAACATTTTTTTTTATCCCTGTTCGGCATTCTCCTTATCGTCAGCTGCCAGTGTTTCAACGTACCATATTTGTTAACGGTAGGGCGCTTGAAGATCAAATTGCTAACCTGTTGCAAAGCATCTCTGGTCAGTCTTGATATCACCAAATGTTTAGCTGCATGCCCTTGCTTCTATGGTTCTATGGCGGACTCGAACTGTGCGTACTACATCCGAGGCATGTCGGTCCAAAACATCGGAACATTTAAAATAACATTGAAGCTGGCAAGTTGAGCTACCAGTGCAGTGGTGGTGGTGTTTGACCCATTATGAAATTCCCGCCGATAGGTCCCGAGTCGATGGGGAGTCGTCTTCTGCGCGTTCACACACTATCACTTTACTGCTTACTATTCGTTCACGTAAACCAGAGGTTCACAAACTTCTTTTTCTCGAAAACCATTTTCGAAATTTTTCTGGTTTCGGTGGACCCTCTTTTTTATTTTATTTGAAGATTAGATCTAACGATGGTTTGCAATATAATTTTTTCGCGCTATCTTATAAAATTCTGATTTATTTTTCTTAACAATTTCCAATAACTGGGCTTTTATCATTGTTTGCTCGAAGGAAATATTCTTTTTGTGAAGCCATTCCTGGGGGCTTACCATGCACTCTTATAGCAGGTCAATTTTCGACGGAAAGTGAACTGTCGGGCTATTTTGTACCATGAACACGTCAAATAACAGGCGAGCCAGCGATCACGTGACTAAAGCAGCTTAGTGGTCACGTGACAACATTTCACTGGTCTGACCTGCGATAGGCTCTACCATCAAGTCATTTTTGACATGTAAAACCTTGAAAACTGAGCTGCCCTGCTGTCATATTAAGCAGGCGTGTAAAACTTACTTTTATTGAACTGTTTTCTTTAATTTAAAATAAAAAACGTAAGTATATGTTAATTTGTGAATATAATACTATTGTGGCGTTATTTAAAATTATAGACCACAAAAAAACACGTCTCTTTGTCGTGTGTCGTGTTTGTGTTTTTCTCGTACCATTTCTACTTATGTTGTAGAAATGGTACGAGTGAGTAGATGTGAAAGAAATAGAAATAAAGAACACAATACACATAAATAAAAATCAATTTAATGTTTAATAGATGTTTTGGGTAAAAACAATATTCGTAGTCTTAGTAAAAAAACAAACTACAGCTGCCCAGCCTGTTGAACCATCGATAGCACTGTAGCGGTTACACCGTTACATACGAACTACGCAGTAAAGACATGACGTTACAAAAATCTTGCATGATAAATATATAAGATTATCCGAAAACAACTTTCGGGCAGTTGCCCGTCAGACATAACACCCGTCTGGTCGGAGACGCCTCCCATTTCTCATAAGAAGAGTGAACTTTACACCCTGTTCCTCATGCCTCCACCAACAATAGAATTCACATCATGTTCCAATGTTCCGTCACTTCCGTCCACAATCTGCGGGACATTTCTCGAGTTTGAGCCCTTTTTATGTACCCCATTGCAATCCTTGTGATTAAGTATTAAAAAAATCTAATATTTTTATATTTCCAATTTTTATATGTCATCAATAATTACTCTTGTCTTGTTGACAATTTATTTGACACGCTATAGTCGTTCGAAAATAGCAATAGCTTTGGTAAGTTTTCATTCAAGTAGGTTGGTGTTGTTGGTGGTACCTTTATTTTACATCTAAAAGGCCTCCACGTCATAATCGTGTTACATAAGATTTTTTGCTGCGAAACATAGTTTTATTTATATTTTATTTTATTTTTTGATCATTTTATACTGTTATCAAATTAATTTTATATAACCGTAAAACCGGTAACATTCCGAAAAAGTATTTCCGAACGTTTGTTTATAATATGACGTACCGGTCAACGGTAGCGTAGCAGGTCTGAAGTTGATACATTGCAGGTCAGACTGAAATGCTCATGGTACAAATAGAAAACCTGTCAGGTTAAAATGCCAAGTTGACCTGTCCTGTACTTGGCAAGTATTTAAAATGTTCATGGTACGGCCCCTGTATATTCAAAATTCAAAAGTCATTTATTCAAACTATGCTGAAAATCAGCACTTTTCGAACGTCAAAATTACATAAGACAGTCCCCGAAAAACGCCCGCCCTTCACCACTTTCTAGTGCTTTAGCTGGGAAGAAGAAGTGGCGCAACAAACTCCCCAGCAGCACAGCTGTCTGTTCAGTTAGAATAAAAATGATTTTATATACCTAATAGTATGCAAAATAATTCACATTACGCAACACAATCATTTCTCCATGAAGTAGTAGGGGTCTGCTTAACTTTCCGGCTATGGTATGGAGCATTATCCATTACCAGAACAGAGTTTTGCTCTAGTTTTGGTAAAATCTCCTTGAACTATTCTTCAAAACATTCCGCATTCATCTCTTCATTGTAGTCTTCAGTGTTCTTTTTTTACTCGAACAAGAGCAGACCCCCTTCAACAAAACCATCTTCACTGCCTATATGGCTTATTATTATTCGCCTGCCTTGCCTGTCGAAGCTTACAGTTGTGTTGTCAATCCATCTGCCGGAATGCCTGTTTTGATGATTTGACTTGTGTCTACCCATGTCTTTTTTTACTGTATGTCCTTTATCCAAGAATACTATGTAAGTGCATACTAAAAATATTATATTTTACTAACAAGTTTATTAGCATTAAAAAAACATTTTCTGGATGGGACTGTATGAATTCGGGAATTGTGATTGTGATCAAAGAACTTAACTAGAGTAATACCCAGTTCGATCCGCGGCGAGAAATGAAAGAGTTCTTTCTATCCAATGACATGAAAAAGTAAAAAACAACTAGTTTTCGATTTCGAGCGGTGTTTTCTGCTAAGCGACGAAATGCTTCAATTGAGTCAGTGAAGAAGAGTAATTCTGTGGCCAGCTCGTAGACGATACTCTGAATGTTCCTACCGTTTCTTTTGATGAAACATTTGTGAAACTCGACACGAGTGAGAAGAGTCTTGAGCTCAACACTGGGGGTCATCATTGTTTTCCTTAATGCATAACCGCTCACCTATTAATTTTTTTGGGTGGGCAATTTTCAATTACCTTTTCCTACTCCGAAAAACCACCCGTGCTCTTTCAGTTGCCTGAGTGTTGCAGTTGCGTGAGGGGCCACGGTAACCCTTCTGTCAGTTGTGCTGACATCTCATTGAAGCGCGTGGAACACAACGAGCCGTCGACCCGGGCCTGGGTCCTTATCGGACAGCGAGGTACCAATTGCTCACCGTCCGCAAGCCCGCGCCTATGGTGGCCGGGAATTGGCCTGCGATTCCCGACGCCCAGGGCGTCTCCTGCGCGACTAGGGGTGTAAGGGCGCGACATTAGACTCTCCCCTCACAGAGGGGAAATATCACAAAAAATAGGCAAAAACCCAAATTGCAGTTTTTTGGATGAGTTTTAAAATAATTATTGATTAAAGTTATTGAAACATTAAAAAAATACTCCTATCATAGTTATTAACTAAAGAGGATTGTAAATAAAATGAAAAAAAAAAAAAAAAACATTTATTAATTTAATCATCATGGATTAAACATATTTCAACATATTTATGGGTCTGAAGATACCATTAATCTTTGAAAAGTGTCTTCCATTGTTATTTATCTCGAGAATTTTTTTGAATAACTTTGTCTATATTTTCTGAGATCTTTGTTCCTAATTTCTTGAGAATCTTCACTCAAAAGACCTATTGCAATGCCAATATTGTCTACAATGATTTGCCTATGGACAAAAATTTGGTGCATCGTAGTGGGCATATTGTTGAACCATGGGGAATCGTAAACAAACTGACGCAGTCCGTAGGCAAAACGTATTAAATCTTACAAAATTAATTTTGTAACCACTTGATATTATTTTCAAGATAGTGTGGAATCTATTTATAATATTTAAAGTAACTCCTGTTATTTGTGCAGTTTCGTCTGCAGGCTGAAAAAGTATCCGAGCAGTGTTTCCATCTCTCGATGTCCCTCCTCCTTGGCGAGGCTTGTCTACGTGTTGCTCTAGTTTTTGCCAAAACTCTTTTTGTATTCTTTTTTCACTCGCAACAATTTTTTTATCATCACCTCGTGCTTGCCACTTTCCTAACTTTAATTTGTATCCCAAATGCAAGATGCACTCGGCAAATCTTATCCAGGCATGAAGTGAAGAAAGCCCATATTCAAGCCCTTCAATAACAATAGATAACGCTTTATCAAGACAAAGAGTAGCATGGTTTTTATCCATTCTTGGAATAACGTCTTGAGAAACATGTTTTGTTAATTTAGATTTTTCTGTCACTGCACTCTATATTTAATTTGCGTGGCATAAGCCAGTTCTGCGGAAACCACACATCACCTTATTGCATTTCTAAATTTCTTACCAGAAATGGCTGTATGCCTAAATGTGCATCTCCTGTTGAAAAGCTTTCACCACCACACAAAGCAACAACTCTTTCTTCAAGCTTTGATAGCTCCACTTCATCCTACACCCCACCACCAGTCCTAAGCCTAGCAGCAGAGCGCGCGGCTACTTTTTTTATGGCGCTTTTTTTGTCAGACCAACACTACAATCAGACATTTAAAGAAATTATAAAAACATTGCTGTTAAAATACACATGTATTTTTCAAACTATATTAAAAACTCCATTTTCTTATTATTAATAGTCCTTGATTGATTGAGTAAAATTAAAATTATGAAACCAAGGAACACAATTTAAACCAAAAATCGTTGCACATTTTAAGTGGTTTGTCTCCACCACCGCAACTCTGACGACTAGAGTCCAGCAGCTTCGACAATATTAGTTGGTCATCGATAGGTTGGTTTGCATTGGAGCAGCTTTGACGATCGGACTTATAGAGATTTGCCAATGGTAAGTCATCTTTTGAATTGTCATTTTCAGATATTTCACATGCTAGAATCAGGTCTTCAGTTGAGGAAACGAGGCTCATTTTTTCGTCGCTGCACTCTGTCGAAGATGAAGAATGTATACGGACACACCGACTTTTCTTGTATGTACGCGCATCAATCATTATCATAATTTTTATACCATATTTTGCCGGTTTCTGAGGCATGTAAATAATGCAACTACCTCTAAACGGCAACAACATTTGATCGATGCAGAAATATGGTCCAAGAGTGTATTGAGACTGACAATTCGAGATAAACTTGTTGAAGAAATCTGATATTGGAGCTAGTGGATCCACTTGAAGACGTTGTCGTCTGATAGTCGAGTTATCAAATCTTAGACATTTGATCAAAGATGAAAATCGATATTGATACTTTACACAGCGGAATATTTCATGACCGGTTCCATCAGTGGCGAAAATTATACAGGAGTGAATTTCAACAGGTCCTTTAACCCTTTCACGACCATAAGGTTGTGAGAGATAAACTATTTATTTTAACTCTTTAGAATGATCTATTGAGCATCTAAAAATCTTATTTTGAAAACAAAATTCTATAAACAATAATGGGTTTTTTGTTTTTTTATGGGACACAGATGTCCCTATGGCCGTCAAAGGTTATGTTCGGTTATAAAACTTATCTTCACGTTTTGGTGATTTATTAATTAGTTAGATTTTTTACGAAAATGAAACACGCTGGTTATTACTTGTTATTATTTAATAATTAAATATTAAGCTTTTATAAATGAAAACTATAATTATTTAGTGGCTATGGTAGTCAGGGAAACCATTTTTTTCAATATATTGTAACAGAGATGAACATTACATACAACACAAGTATTGTGTATTTCAAATTTCGTTGTTGAAAGGAATATTTCAAAAGGAGTCAACATATCGCCTTCCAGATTTTAACAGATTTGCACCTTTTCAAATTCATATTCAACATTAGAAAAAACACTCGTAACGTATGATCTATGGCTCAACTTGAAAACAGGTTGGTGGTTGCTAAGTGGTGCAGTGGCAGATTCTACTGCAGAAGTTGAAGGCTCGGGTGAAGATCTTCTTGATTCTTGACGTTGAATAATCTCAACATCAGTTACGCCTTAGTCATCATCCTGTGTCAGAAGCCTTTGATCTTCTTCGTCCAGCAGTAAATTGTCCTCATCGTCTCTATTATCACCCATCAAAATCTGTTAGATTTGATTTTCCTTGAGTTCCTTGAACTCCACGTTCTTTACGAAACATAATCTGTAACAATAGAAATAAATAAGTGAGGGTAATTGTAAAAAATCATAACTGCAAAATGTAAATTAAAACAACCCTCATGGGCCATAGGGACACCGGTGTCCCTTTATCTTTACAAAGGCTTATCACAGTACTCAATACAAATAACGGTTTTATAACTATAGACAAGGAAAATATACTTACCAGGCAATAAATATTTCACGATATAAAAAGTTGAAAATCACTTTTACACCTCAAATCACTTTTGCAAATTTTTTGAATTACACGCCAAACAAACTGTCAATTTCCAATAGCCATAATCAAATAATGACAGTTCGGATGCTGTGTTGGCATAAATAAAACATGAAAAGATACCTTCAGAAACTAGTTATAGTAAAATAACACCCAACCGTCTCTTAGTTTTTTTCTTCATAGAATTTTTTGGTTTGGGACAAATGTGTCCCCGTAGTCGTCAAAGGGTTAAAATCTTCATTTCCGTGTTTTTTTTTCATCTTAAGTATTATTTTTTTTAAACCGCTTTTATTAAAGTTTTTGATAATGTATATATTCTTGCTTCATGTTTAGATAACTTAAAAAACTAACGACATATCAGGATTAAAAATTTCGAGCCACGGCGATGAAACATGCGTGCACGGCAATGAAACAAGCGTCCACGGCAATGAAAGAACTGTGCCATGGCAATGAAAGAATCAATCCACGGAAATTAAAAAATATTTTATTTAATGAGATAGACAGATAGATAAAATAAAAATGACTGTTTAAAGAGGTCTTGATTCCAACACTTGTATGGGAGTAAAATTTGGGTAAGGAGATATTACAAAAAAGAATGAGAGTACAATAAGTAAACAAAGACTGTTGAATTACACTCGCAACACTACTTAGAGACTTTAATACCACAGTCTTTCTTTTCTTATACATACTCCCATATATCCAAATCTTACTCCCATACACAATATGTCTGGGTTTGCCTTTCCCTCTCGGAGACAGGCATGATCAGATATATTTTTGCACTTGACAAAACAAAATAGCTTCTTCAGAAAACATATATTGTGATCTGTAGCAAGTAAGATGTATTTTCAAAATAACAAGTACTAAAAACACAATCATCTAAATCATCTAGATACTCTTAAAACCTTTCAGGTATAATCTTATCTCTTACTAACTTATAATTAAAATACATAGTTTTCTTGGATAAAATAAATTTTATCCAAGAAAACTATGTAAGTGCATAATAAAAAATATTATATTTTACTAACAAGTTTATTAGCATTACAATTCAAAAACATTTTCTGGATGGGACTATGAATTCGGGAATTGTGATTGTGATAAAAGAACTTAACTAGAGTAATACCCAGTTCAATCCGCGGCGAGAAATGAAAGAGTTCTTTCTTATTTCTATCCAATGACATGAAAAAGTAAAAAACAGCTAGTTTTCGATTTCGAGCGGTGTTTTCTTTTGCGACGAAATGCTTCAATTGAGTCAGTGAAGAAGAGTAACTCTGTGGCCAGCTCGTAGACGATACTCTGAATGTTCCTACCGTTTCTTTTGATGAAACATTTGTGAAACTCGACACGAGTGAGAAGGAAAGTCGGCAGGCTGAGAACTGCAGCTTATTATGTTCTTCGGGGAACCTGGTCTTGAGCTCAACACTGGGGATCATCATTGTTTTAATGCATAACCGCACACCTTTAAATTGTTTTGGGTGAGAAATTATTAAATTATCAATTACCTTTTCCCGCTCCGAAAAACCCCCCGTGCTCCTTCAGTTGCCTGAGTGTTGCCAGGGGCCATCTCTTTAAAGCGCGCGTGGAACACAACGAGCCGTCGACCCGGGCCTGGTCCTTATCGGACAGCGAGCTACCCATTGCTCACCGTCCGCAAGCCCGCGCCTATGTTGGCTGGGAATCGGCTAGGCAAAACATATTAAAATCTTACAAAATTAATTTTGTAACCACTTGATATTAAATAAAAAAAAAAAAAACAAGATAGTGTGGCATCTATTTATAATATTTAAAGTCACTCCTGTTATTTGTGCAGTTTCGCATGCTGAAAAATTATCCGAGCAGTGTTTCCATCTCTCGATGTCCCTCCTCCTTGGCGAGGCTTGTCTACGTGTTGCTCTAGTTTTTGCCAAAACTCTTTTTGTATTCTTTTTTCACTCGCAACAATTTTTTTATCATCACCTCGTGCTTGCCACTTTCCTAACTTTAATTTGTATCCCAAATGCAAGATGCACTCGGCAAATCTTATCCAGGCATGAAGTGAAGAAAGCCCATATTCAAGCCCTTCAATAACAATAGATAACGCTTTATCAAGACAAAGAGTAGCATGGTTTTTATCCATTCTTGGAATAACGTCTTGAGAAACATGTTTTGTTAATTTAGATTTTTCTGTCACTGCACTCTCTATATTTAATTTGCGTGGCATACGCCAGTTCTGCGGAAACCACACATCACCTTATTGCATTTCTAAATTTCTTACCAGAAATGGCTGTATGCCTAAATGTGCATCTCCTGTTGAAAAGCTTTCACCACCACACAAAGCAACAACTCTTTCTTCAAGCTTTGATAGCTCCACTTCATCCTACACCCCACCACCAGTCCTAAGACTAGCAGCAGAGCGCGCGGCAACTTTTTTTTATGGCGCTTTTTTTGTCAGACCAACACTACAATCAGACATATATTTAAAGAAATTATAAAAAAATTGCTGTTAAAATACACATGTATTTTTCAAACTATATTTAAAAAAAATAAAAACGTGACTAAGGTTAGATTAAGAGCAGTGGTGGTCCAGTGGTAACGGCCCCGACTTACGAGTTGTAGGTCGTGGGTTCGAACCCAAGCAGGCGCTTTACTTTGTGTAAATAATTTAATCAACACTGCTCTCAAAACGGTGAAGTAAAACATCGTGAGGAAACCGGCATGACTTAGAACTGAAAATTCGAAGACATGTGACATCTACCAACCCGCACTGGGCCCGCGTGGTAGATTACGGCCCACTCCCTCTCACAGAGAGGAGGCCTGTGTCCCAGCAGTGGGAACATTAATAGGCTGATGATGATGATTTAAAAAAAAACTCCATTATCTTATTATTAATAGTCATTGATTGATTAAGTACAATTAAAATTATGAAACCAAGGAACACAATTTAAACCAAAAATCGTCGCAAATTTTAAGTGGTTTGTCTCCACCACCGCAACTCTGACGGCTAGAGTCCAGCAGCTCCGACAATATTAGTTGGTCATCGATAGGTTGGTTTCCATTGGAGCAGCTTTGACGATCGGACTTATAGAGATTTGCCAATGGTAAGTCATCTTTTGAATTGTCATTTTCAGATATTTCACAAGCTAGAATCAGGTCTTCAGTTGAGGAAACGAGGCTCATTTTTTCGTCGTTGCACTCTGTCGAAGATGAAGAATGTATACGGACACACCGACTTTTCTTTGCTTTCTTTGTCTTATTAGTTTGAATTTTCAAGACACTTGAGGACCAGCTTTATCAACGTTGGGTCGTTGGGTGTTGCTTTTAGAGGTTTCTTTTGTTGAACATTTTCTGTCAATGTATCTTCCAAGTCATTACTTGTTACAGACTTGCCGGGAGGAACACTAAGTTTCTTGTTTTGAACTTTCTTCATGGGCTCTGGTTTGTATTTTCGACTACTTTTGCAAATCTCATAACAGACTGAGTAGGTACTGCCATTTTTATCTCTTGTTCAGTTAGTCCTAAGCCATCACAATTTTTACTACGGTATATATGGGCATTATAAATATAGTATGTACGCGCATCACTCATTATCTTAATTTTTATACCATATTTTGCCGGTTTCGAGTGCCGAAATATGGTCCAGGAGTGTATTGAGACTGACAATTTGAGATAAACTTGTTGAAGAAATCTGACATTGGAGCTAGTGGATCCACTTGAAGACGTTGTCGTCTGATAGTCGAGTTATCAAATCTTAGACATTTGACCAAAGATGAGAATCGATATTGAGACTACACAGCGGAATATTTCATGAAACGGTTCCATCAGTGGCGAAAATTATACAGAGATCTGAGTCATTGCACTTGAATACTTATGAATAGTATAGAAGGCCTATAAATGCTGTAACCCGGTTTTTACCCCCGTGCTAAAGAAAATTTATCAGGTATATCTAGTTTGGGAAAGAACCAATTGAACAATTACACATTACAAAGTTTATTGCATTAAAATAATAATAAAGGTACACAAAATTGTGGCAAGCCACTAAACCTAGATAACTTTCCCAATCTTTACAATGGCATCTGCCCCTAACACACACTGTCTCCGTAACAAAGTGTGTTAGGGGAAATACAAGCATGAGACTAATTACATCAAGTTCAGAGTCGCTTGTGATGATTCGTGAGATGAACGCTTAATAACCTTTAGCTCAATCAAATATTTTTATAAAAAATTTACGTTTGCTTCCTCCACCACGTGGATGACGATAGGATCGCCGTCGTCGTAAGCCGCCAGCCACGCGACGGGTTCGATGGGGTTATTCGCATTGCCCGCCGCCGCCGGCGCGACCGGGGTCTCACAATCGACGCGATCCATATCGTCTTGATTTCCAACAACTTCATCCGCATCCGCATCAACTTCGATGTCGAGGTCGGAGAGGCCCGCCTCGGACTCCACGTCCTCGAAGTCCTCTTCTCCGAGGATGTCGTAGAAGCCCGGGGGGACCTCCTCTCCGCGCTCTTCCCACAAGTTAGACATCTACAGAAAAAAAAACACTATACTATAAACTGGGTGTATTACACACCTCTGCCTTCCCTTAGGGAAATACAGGCGTGATATTATGTGTTTACAATAAGTGAAAAATCATTTCATCAATTTACGCGAACAAACAAACTCACATACAATACATACAGGTCGAAATACATTCGAACCTTCTTTTACTTTGAAGTCGGTAAAATATCGATACATCGATAACATCAATCGATATGACTGGACAGCGTAGTTACGTACTGTATGCGCCAATTCAAAATTCAACTGTCACGGTCAACGAACTTATTTTCACTTATCGTATTTAGGATTAAAATTTATAGAATATAGTATGAAATGCACCTTGAATGACCAAAACATACCGTACAAATCTTACAGACACACTCAATTCATTGTAAAACAAGTCAAAAATGGCGAGTTTTGACGAAAATGTTTTCGACACATTTCACAATGATTCTATGCAATTTACTGCAATTATTATCTACCACTGTAACTACAACGATGTAATAACAACATATAGATGAATATTCATACATTTATCGTCGATTACATGCAAAAACACAACATAATTTGCAAATTTTACGACCTTGACCGACGAGTTTTACGTAATTTGATTTTGACCAAAAATGTGATTTTATGATGATATTTCGTGAAAATATTATGTGCAACGGTCTAATAACTAAATAGAAATGAATATTCACCTATTTACTGACGACTAAATACACAAAAACAGTCGAAATTCGTAATTCGAAAACAAAATAATTCCGACATCATGGCGATTTTATCTCGAAACATTTCTTTGTTCAAAAATAACATTTTATGATGCTATTTCATAAAATTATTATTTAGAACAATGTAGTATCTTATAATAAATGAAAATCTATCCACTTACCGTAATAAAGAAGCACAATAAACAGGATTATATTCGATTTGTATGACCGTGTCGCCCGAGTCACAGAGAATGTGAAATGACCGGAACGTCAGTTCACTTTTATTTTTTCATAGAGGTGGGATGGTAGATTTTTACGTTTTAGTAGATTTATTTGACAGCTATATTATCCTGCCATAGATCAAAACCAACCACAGACCATATCAGCCCGTATGTGAGATACGAATAGAGCTTGAATCAGCATGCTCCGACTGTCGCCGATCGGCGACAGACCGGATTTACGGTATTGGAAATTTTAGTCGCCCTTCGGCGACGGCCCGGACTTAGAGGTTAATAAATAACCTATTATGTGTTCGCGACGAGGCGTCACCGTCAATTTTAGCTTGTTTAAAATCATTAATTTTAACTTAGCTTAAAAACTTGTATGTATAGGATAAGTATTTCTTCGCAATATGCGTAATAATAGCATGTAGTATGTAGATTCCTTGTTATACGCAATAATGCGTCATCAAAATATTTTGTTAGAAAGGACCTTTCTATTTATCCGGATGTTGAAATACCAAAAATCTGCACACCTATAAAAGAAAAACTAAAGTTGCAATAACGCAAAACAAAATAATACAAGTTGTGGGCAACGCCTATACTAACTCAAATATGAAAATAGTATACGTATTAGTAATGCTATCTAGCAGCTAGACACCATCCAAATATCAAATTTTGACTAAAAAAGGTAAACAAAGCCCTTGCACTCCTTGATTAGGTAGGTTAGACAGATATAACTTAAAATCATTTATGGCATCCAGGTCACCTAGACCGAGACCTAGCCCTGGACCTAACTTCTAGAAATCTAGCCCTTCAGGATACCTACTTAATCGAGTTATAATGCCGCAAAGCGGATTTGTAAAAATAAAGGCTACCCTCCCTGTATTCAGAGGCCTATAACTGGCTGAAAAATCTAGATACAATAAATAAAATACTAGATTTCTCTAGGGGAATAGACTAGCCCGAGTGTTCTTTTGGTATGGTGGAAATCGGATCAGAACTTTGTCTGAAAAGTCACTTGCAAATAATTAAATATTTATTTAATCATTTTAATACCGATAATCCTGAAATATCTTTTCAACAGGAATAGTCAGAATCCTGGAAGAACCCTCATTAGAAAGGGGGCAATTTTGTGAATCTCATGATGTATAACATGATGTATATAGCTATTGAAATAAGTGTGTTTAGCTATAAGAAATGTAATTTTATAAGAATTTTGAAAATAATAAAGTTACGAAAACAGGAGGCGATTCATGGGTCTCTATAGGGTAAAGGGCGCTACCAGCTAAGCTAACACGCCATCTCTAGAAATTGTAGTCATCAACATGGAAACTAGTTCCACCTAACAAGTAATGCAGTAGTCCTGAGGAGTCCTGAAATCGTGTCCTGAATAGTTATGAAGACTTATCAATAAACAGTGTAATCATTCCTGCCGAGCCCGTTTTCCTTCAAAAGGTCGAGTGCATATCCATGTGAGTATTCGAAAATAACTAGCAAAAACTTCGGTGTAGGACGTCAGCGCCGCTTGGACCAGGATAGCCTTACCACCTACCTGAACCCGTATCCAGCGATCACGCCCGTCCGGCACATTATGGTTGTGCTCATAAAAGGTATATTACGTTTCCGGCAAAGCACCCAGAGACACAACCTAACACATTAATTTTATAACGACTGGTCATATATAATTTGTTCGATTTGGTACCTCATGGCTATGGATATGAAACTAATGTCCATAATGTAATTGATTAACCTTTTTTTTTGTATTCACTCAATTTTGTTTTTTTTTTTCGAGAAAATGCTTGCACTTCACTTTTGACACTTTCACTGTACTCACACGTTTTGAAGTCCGATGTCGGCTTCAGCGCCTACTGAAAACATGGTTCCCCCGGCAGCAGCCCTCCTTGCAGAGAGTCTGGACATCATTCGCCTCAGAAATTCGGTGTTAATCTGCCGTTGCATCCACTTTTCCTGGTTACTCCGGTACCGGCGCCACATCAGATACAGCACGCCCACAGCTGCAGCGGCGAAAATAATACCCAAAAGTATGGTATCTATTTGCAAATGTTGTTCCGATTCCTGGGAACTCGCACGGTTTTGCCCGCTTTGTGCGATTATAATTTCTTACTAGTATTATAGTTTTTTATTGCGAGTTTTCTCCTTCGTATTTTCGTGAAGTATTATAATTATCACAATGTATTTATAATGTTCACTTGCACGCGTTAGGCTAAGAACTCACGGCGCGGTTTTCACCCGCGCCCGCCGCGGTTGCGGGCCCGCAGCTTCTGTAGGATGTAGATTTAGCGTGCGTTCAGACATGCGGGAATCGTGCGTTTACGAATCGCGCGGTTTCAAACCGCAAAATTGTGATGCTATTCAGACACGCGCGGTTAGTATGCGATTTCGTGCGGGTTAGCGTCAGTTTCAAAATGGAGGTCGACGAAGAAGTGTGTTTACTGTGGTTGCTCCTTAAAAAAAAGAAAAGAAAAAGGCGGTATTGGGTGCATCCAATATTACGTGACCGACTAGTACATGGTCAGTTCGTAACATTATATCCCAAATTAAGAATGTATGATAACAAATTTTTTGACTATTTGAGAATGTCAATAAAATCTTTTGATGAACTAATTGAACTGATCAGGCAAGATATTTCATGCTCTGAAACGCATTTGAGGCCAAGCGTGTCACCGGAAGAGAAACTCGTAATAACTTTAAGGTAAGATTTATTTATTGTTCTTCAAAATCAGCATAAATATTTTCTATAACTTTAGAGGACTGAGAGCCAGAACTAAATTGCGATGGTGACGGTGACGGTGCCGGAACAGGAGGAGATGATCCAGATGTAGTAAAATATCCTTGCGGGCTTGTATACTGTTGTCCTTGCCAATACGTAGGTGTGATCTGCTGAGTATTGTAGCGAAGAGGGGGGTGGTAAGCTTTGTCCTTTTTGTATCACTTGAAGTAATTCAATTTTGGTTGCTAAACGCCTATTTTCTGGTACTTTTCTGAGTTCTTTATATAACGACAAACAAAAGAGTTTGTCGTCATCTTGCTTGGTAATACTATTTTCTTGAAGTTCATTCTGAAAATGTTTTCGTGACTCGATACTTTTTTCTATTAAAACCGCTATTTTTTCTTCTGGCACTTGTGTTTTCTTACGTTTAGGGGGACGTATTTCAGTGGCTTCGGTTGCATTGGCGTTTAGTTCACTTGTCTCCTCACTTTGCCTTTCATTCTGTTCTTCAATATTAGATTGAGTTGTAGTGTCTTTATTACTTACACTATTCTGCAGGAAAGATAATCTTGAAAAATACATATATCGGGCTCCTTTACGAGCACCTGAACCAGAAGGAGTTGTTTTTTCTTTTTTGTATTCTTTATTGTAGCAATCTCGTATGTTTTTCCATTTTTTTTGGAGTTGTGTACCTAAAAATAATAACATTATTAATAATATTCTTGTTTCAGATATCTTGGTACGGGTTGTTCATTTGGAGAACTAAGCTACAATTATCGCCTAGGAAAATCGACGATTACTGGAATTGTCCGCGAAGTATGTAAATCATTGTGGAATAAGTTGGTAAACATAGTCATGCCCGAAGCGACTGAAGATATCTGGAAGACAATAGCACGAGACTTTGAGAGATATGCAAATTTTCCAAATTGCATTGGTGCTATAGACGGCAAGCATATCCGAGTTATAAAGCCTGTTGATTCGGGTTCTTTGTATCATAACTATAAACATTACTTTTCCATAGTGCTCTTAGCACTTTGCGACGCCAACTATTGCATTACTTATGTTGATATTGGGGCTTATGGCAAAAGCAGTGATTCTGCTATATTTAAAAATTCGGTTTTTTATAAACGCCTGACAGAAAAATCATTAAACATACCAACACCTAAACCAATATCTAATGTAGACCTAACACCAATGCCTTATGTTATAGTTGGAGATGAAGCCTTCGGCTTAGCAGAAAATTTAATGCGCCCATATTCAGGCAAATGTTTACCATATGAAAAAAGGATTTTTAACTATAGGTTATCGAGAGCCCGACGTAATATTGAGTGCACTTTTGGTATTTTGGCGAACAAATGGCGCATCTTTCATAGGCCTATAAATGTAAACATAGATTTTGCCGAAGATATAATAAAAGCTTCTTGTGTTCTACATAACTATGTGCGGACTAGAGATGGTCTAAAATTTAAAGATACTTTATATAATGCACCCATGACTAATCTCAATACCTTGCATGCGGGAAGAGGGACACCGTCATCTTTGAATATCAGAGATAAATTCGCTCATTACTTTGTGAATGATGGGCGTGTTCCATGGCAAGACACAAAGATATAGCTGCAACTAACATACCGTACTTGTAATGTTTAGGTACATAACTAAATGTAAACAAACGAAATATGGTAATACCGTTGTGACCTTCATTTGAAAAATGCTCGAAATGTCTGCATAAAGCAGCCGAAGTTTGTTTATATTTATTTAAGTACCTAAAGTATACGGAGAGTATAATATACGCTTCATAACAATAATTATAACATAATTCTGTCAATTATTTGAATAAACCTACTTACTTAAAATATTCTTTTTTTCCACCGTGTCTTCGCAATTTCCAAATATCTCCACCAACTCTTGCCAAGCTCGGTTCTTGATAATTTTATTTGAGTAATCATCACACTGAATGTCCCATATTGCAGGTCTCTTCTCCACCTCATCAATAAATAGTTCAGTGTCGAAACGATCCATGGCGAACTCACGAATAGTGACGTGCTCACCGCGCGGTATCCGCAACGCAACTGAACGCGAAGTAAAGACTCCACAGTAATAGAAACGCGCGGGAGCAGCGCGATTCTATTTTCTGGCGGTTGGGTTGCGGTAACCGCGCGGCTTGATTAACCGCGCGGTTATGTCTGAACGATTACTAACTAACTCATATAAATAAGACCCGCGCGATTTCCATGCGATTCTATAATCGCGCGGTTCCCGCCGTGTCTGAACGAGCGCTAAGAACTCACGGAGCGGTTTTCACCCGCGCCCGCCGCGGTTGCGGGCCCGCAGCTTCTGTAGGATGTAGATTTATATGCAAAAAGTAAAAGCACATTTCACGACGCGTTTTTCACCAGCGGCGGGCGCGGTTGTTTGCGGGTCCCGCGGCACCGGCGGGCAACTTGTAGAATCGTGCGGGCGGTGGTCACCCTCCTCCTCTGGCGGGCGACCGCAGTAGCTGGCGCGGCGGGGCGGGGGGTACAGAAATCCGACGCCATTTTTGCACCCGTCTTGTGATTATCGCCCGCCAAAGTTGCGGGTCTCTCAACCGCGACGGCTGCGGGCAGGCTAAGAACTCACGGAGCGATTTTCACCCGCGCCCGCCGCGGTGGCGGCACCGCAAATACTCGTACGAACACGTAATACATGGAAATTTAGATATTAATTTTCACGACGCGGTTTATGACCGCGGCGGGCGCGGTTGAAAATTAACCTTAGCCTGCCCGCGAAAATCAGCGGTCTCGTGAGTTTTGAAATAAAACCGCAGATCCACGACCGCGGCGGGCGCGGGTGAAAACCGCGCCGTGAGTTCTTAGCCTTACTGTTTTCCAACCGAACCAATTGTCAACCGTTCACCTATCGGGCCTCAGCACCTACGTGCAGGAAAGTGCTGACCACATCAAAAATGGCGACCCTGCCAGACGTGTCACGTCGGGCGCGGGTGCGCCCGACATGACACGTCTGGCAGGGTCGCCATGAGGCGTGTGGGGGTTCCAGAGGCAATAATAAACTATACGTGTGTTCTGAGCAACGGCAACGTTCCTTTTATTACTAACTCTCTAATAATATTACAGTTATGGTACCACTCCACACCTCGTTAACTGCCAGAACCCGGGTCAACACCAGCACACTGCCCGCCACTAGACGGGACTGTCTGCTATTTCACCAATCCACGGGACGACACCAGAGCGTCACGTCTCCACACGTTCGTATCAGTTCAGGCTAGCATAAACAGCCAGACAGGTTCAGCTATAACTGAAACAACATCACTGATATATTTTCAATCAGATTATTGGTCGGACACAGTCTGATCATCACAGAACTGGTGCCTCTCCAATAGCATACCTGTTAAATCTCCATCATCGCGTAGCGACACCAGGATCGAGAAGCAACACCCTTTTCGTCACACTCGCAAGAAAAAAGACCTGATTCCTATCTATCGACCTTCGAGAAAGATCTAACCACAGACTAAACAGAATAGTTTGACATAAGTGACAGTCCACTTCTAAAATTCTATGATATTATTCTATTTTAATTTATCAGACATTGCATGTCTATAAAATGTGGGTGATTAAATTATGTCTGTTAATTAATTTGGAATACTTAATTAACATAAAATTTATTATTAAAACCCAACAACAGCGCCATATCTACAATATTGAGAAGCTCTTGAGCTACAAGGACCTACCGCTAGATGTCGTCTAAGATGTCATTTTGCAACGTCACAATGCTTTCATTTCAGTGGTATCAACATCCACAAGTTCCACCCTAGTACTATTTTTCAACTGGGTTCGATAGGTACTGAGTTTTTAATTCGTAAATACCACTAAACTTTCCTACATTGAAAGGTCAATAAATAATTTGTGTCAAGAACGAGAAAAATCTGTCCTTATTTTTATAAGGAGGCCTATTAATAGCCATGACTAACGTCGGGAATAATTCTTAGGATATAGGTGCTTTGATTGTTCGTACATTATTTTTGATATAAACTACTAATACTAAATCCATCGTTTTGGTTTATTTTTCTGTCAGTTTTATAAGAATAAAAAGCTGAGAGGTGTCAAGGGACATCCGGATGGAACGAAGTTATGGAATGAACCTCACAAAGGCATGCCATTAATTAGTACCTGTGGTCGCTCACAGATGGCGTTATAATAAAAAAAATAACCTCACAAAAGCATGCCACTAATTAGTACCTGTGGTCGCTCACAGATGGCGTTATAATAAAAAATAAAAAGTGTCGTTACAACTTTTGGTCCCAATTTTTTCCGTCTAGCCCCCTTTCGCAACGCGCGAAAGGGAACTTCGTTCTAACAAGGTATGGCATTCCGAGACTCAGTGGTCACGTGGGTGACACTTAACTACGTCATCACATCTGTGATGACGTAAACAAAAAAAACAATGTTAATTTTAACGTGAAATTGATCTTCTAGCATTTATTTCAATATAATGCAGCATTTATTGTCAATATTTGAGTGATTTATCCCATTGTTAACACTTTTCACTTATTAAAAGTTTTTATTTTACGAAAATTGGACATTAAATTCCAAAGTTAAAGTACTTTTAGTATGCACGCTTCATAAAATGCGATCAAAAAACAAAAATGGCTGCCATTCAGGGGGGGTTGGGTTCCGACCCCCCATGTAGAATAATTTTATTGATAAAATAGAGCAAACTACCTTCCCTTGAAGTTTGTACAGTCCGGGACCAAACACATTGTATAATGTGCCATCTGCTGTGATTGTTATCTTCCTTTCTGCTATCTGCCATGATCACGTTACCTTGTGTTTCATACTTAACCTTTTGACCGCCACAGTCGTGTATAGACGACAAACGAAAATGTGCCCAGTACGCCACGGTCGCGACTGCGTGACAGAATTTTATACGTAAATAAATGTCATAAAACAGCATTGTTTTGTTTATTTCCCTTGTTAATTAATTATGTACCTTGACTCTTCTTAATTTATTTGAAGTGAACTGCTTTCGTTAGATTTCATTTTTAGTAACGTAAGAAGACAAAAAGAAAATCAGTCATAAAGTTCGAAAAACATAGTGCCCTCGACGCCACAGTCACCATACCAGGACACGTAGTGATGCAGGTAGCACTCAATACAGGGTGTAAGGGGAACGCTTCCGAAGCCAGAACGTAGATTATATACAACCTAAATGCTAACGGATACCAATAAAATTTCGCTTTAAATTGGTTATTTTCAAAACTTCATATTTCGTAAACACGCAATGGAAACGGTACAAAACGTGAGGTCACTGACACGCAAGGCAAAATCGCGCGACCGCGCGTCGCTGGCGCCGAGCGCTCCGTACGGCTGATTCACGGGATTTATACGAAATTTACAAACACCTACCTACCCTTTTTATTCAAAATACCTACCCCTACAACGCTTCACAAAATTACGATGATTGATGAAACAAGATTATGATTTTAATAGTATTCGAAGCTTACTGTTGTAGCAACATTAAAGCTGACAGAGGCATTTTACGTACCTATCTAAATCCTTTGCGACCTTATGAGGTGTGGCTCGAATTGCGCTCCATCCATTTCAATACAAAGCCGCGCCCGTCGCTGTGTCGATCCGTGAACTCGAGGCATTAGTGTAGGATCTTCAACACATTCTGCACGTAGTCCATCAAAAACGCTCACTATTCTGCCCCGCATTTCATCAGCACTGTCACATTCCCGATCAAACACTCTTTCTTTCACATACCCCCACAAAAAGAAATCTAAAGGGGTCAAGTCGGGTGAACGAGCCGGCCAGGCGTGCGGCCCCAGCCTTCCGATCCAGCGGTCATCAAACAGCTCAGTGAGACGCTCGCGGACGGAGCGCGTAACATGCGGTGGAGCTCCATCGTGCTGGAACCATGCTCGACGAAATTCAGCCAGCGATACATCATCTAGCATATCGTCTAAATGTACATTTATAAAATCAAGATATGCTGATCCATTGAGGCGCTGCGGTAGAAACACTGGTCCTAGAATTCGTCCATTAAGAACACCAGCCCACACGTTGACTGACCATCGGGTCTGATGGCCGGTTTCTTGAGTGGCGGACGGGTTCACGTCTGACCATACATGAGCATTCCTCCTGTTCCACATCCCGTTTCTCGTGAATGTGGACTCGTCCGTCCAAATAATGTGCTCAATCAAGCCAGGCGCACGTTGCTGTTGATCTAACAGCCAACGACAGTACTCACGATGACGAACGTGATCGTTTGGTAGCAAAGCATGTACTTTGTTTATTTTGTAGGGCTTCATTCTGTTTCGGCGCAAAACTTTATAAACTGTCCAGTGAGAGACTGTTGGTTCGCCCCGGCGCCGCAATAATTTTGCCGCACTTCGTGTGCCCAGGCGAGGATTTTAGCGTATCACATTTAAAATCCGCTCCTCTGTCTGAACATTGACTTGTTGTCCACCACCTGCCGCCATTGGAGCAATCGGTCGATTTTCTAAAACTCGCTGAAAAGCTGCCGTTATCATGCGAGAGTCAGACGGATGCCGGACGTTCGGAAATCTGTCTCGGTAAATTCTCAACGCAAGAGAAGCATTGCCACGGGCTTCTCCTAAACACATCAACATGTTGCCGTATTCACGAGCACTGTAAACGTAAGCCTCAGGCATAGTTAATACTAAAAAAAACAATAACAACACTAAAAACGTAAAAATAAACACGTAACAATAAAAACGTAACAATAATAACTAAAAACGTAACAATAATAACTAACAACTAACAAAATACGGTCAGCAATCGATCGATTTTAACGCGCGTTCGCTCACGAACTCAGTCGGAAAGGAACTAACTAGAGTAGGTAGTACTAGAAAATCAAACATGGCCCCTGCGTGCGGCGTATCTCAAACGTTACAACCGCCGCGCGGACGCCGCGCGCCACCGACGCGGTGTCTTTTGATGTGCAAAGATCAACAAATTACACAGGAGAAAATGTGAATGTTAAATGTTAAATCAGTAAACCCATTAATTGTTAGGAAATGTACTCTTATTTTTATTACATTAAGTATTACTAACTGTTTTTCATTTTCTAACTTTTAAATAAGATTTAACGGGTTTCTTAGATTACATTAATTTAATTATCCACTTTCAATTCTTCCTTCATTTAGTAAGTAAATCCAATCAGGGTTTACTTATTCAGGGTTTATTTAGTAAGTAAACCCAATCAGGGTTTACTTACTAAATGAAGGATACAGTTATTGCAATAAACGAGCGCGCGTCGTGTGACTAATTACATTGATATTATAAAGTTAAAATTCAATTGATTCACGCGCGCTATTTGCTTGAAACTGTATACATGGTTCGTCATGTATACATGAAAGCGGCACTTGCTCAAGTTTCTTATAGATATAATGTAAGATTTTATCAGTCTGAGTATTCATTATAGGTTTTATATCATTCAAAACAACTTCTACGCTGTTCGGGTCAAGATATAACATATGCGCTAACCTAGTTTTTCTGTCATCCTCTATTGGAGCTAACAAATCAAAACCGTCAATATCAGTTATAAGACTATATGGATCGACACCATTATTGTTACTAAACCATGATATAATATAATTAATTACCTTAACAATTATAGCCCAGGCCGCCGCCACCCACTTTCTCACCATACAACCAGCCACAACAAAAGCATTCATTGTGAAATCCATGCATTCCTTATTCCTAATTAAATATACTAAACCAGAAAGAGAAGAAATAATACCACCACCTACCGCAATTAATGAGTTATGTTGACCAGGCTGAGGAATTAGCGTGTTTTTCCATCTTAGTAATATGTCACCTATCACCTGAAAACAGGCTATCCAAACGGGTACTCCTGCGCCATCAACTATTCCCTTATGGACAGCTCTCCTGACATTTATAGGCTCGTTGCTCATCCATTGTTTGATTACTTCGTTTAAGCTAACAAAAACGGTGGATATAACACTAGTTGGGCTAACAATATAGCAAGCTATACACAATCCTATGGTAATCATATCCTCAGGCTTAGAACTATATTCTTTCATTAGCTCGTCAACCTTGTTAGAATCTTTTATGACTGTAGATAATAAAGTATGTATATAATGACTATTGTGCTTGCAAGTGGCTATAAGTACAGCAACAATGGCGGCGGCTACCACTACGACGAGAATTTGATGAATACTTAAGGACCCTACCTCTACAGTTAAAGCCAATATGTTAGCGCCCAAAGATGAGTAATCTATCTCTTGATTTTCATGTATAGTGTCTATGATTTTTCTAGCCAATATGACTATGTGTTTTGTCACAACCACTATACTACCATTCATCATATTTACATCTATATAGTTGCCAGTAATTGTTCTATAAAAATTTGGACTGTAAGTACTTGTGTGAATCAAATGGTTAACAGCAGCACCACCCAACGTTCCCAATAATAGCACCATCGGATAGGCAGGTATTTGATTTCCAAGAGCATCTCTAAAAGCCCTCCCATTAACATTCTTTTTGCTCCATATGTAATCAATGAAGTTAGAGCAACCGGCAAAACAATAGAAGGAGTGACCAGTAATCCACTAGCTACTAAGACAACAGCTAGAGCACCAGAAGCACCAATACTCGTTACCAACTGGTCAAAAAACGTAGCAACCCCAAAAGAAGCCCAGAAAGGTAAAGGCATCACAGCAGTCGCTGCAATGCCTATTTTTGCCGTCACTGACAAAACCCAGGCGTTAAGCTGTTCGATCATTGGGTACACAACCACCACAGAGTTTCTCTCAACCAATCCAGAGAAAAATGACATAATAGAAGACATATCATAAACAGTATCGCTTATATCGATAGATGGTTTATCCCACATAGAAGATGTACAATCAGTAATTCTATTGACTAATCCTGCATTATCAATAACCAACCTAAATGCTAATACACCTTTTTCAGCTATTATAGCAACCTGCCCTATTTGATGATGTGTGATTAAAGGTTTGGCCGTGGTAGGTAATCTATTAATTAAGTAAATATCATGTGAATATGCGGGCTCCACAGGTATAATTACAAAATGACTAATATTTACAAGATATAACAACTGAATCTATAATTTTATTTGTTATAATCATCAGTTAAAATAATAAACGATTGATATAATTTTAAAATAACTAATTTTTATAATCATAACATACATTTAATATAAAATCGTTTGATATACCACTCAAAAGACATAAAACATATTTAGTCTAATATGTAATTTCTATCTCAGTTAGTAACGTGAGTAGATATACCTAACTGATTACCACCTGCCAAGATAGTCACTCGCTACTCTCGCTCGCCTTCACGCGTTAATGTTCACTGTTCTAATCTAACCTAACCCAAATGGTTCACCAACAATAGAGGGATCTGGCACTCGGCGGCCGCTGCCGCGGCTCGCACCCTATGGTCGCTCGCCTTCGCATGTTAATGGTCACTGTTCTAACCTAACCCAAATGGTTCACCAACCAGAGAGGGGATCTGGCACTCGGCGGCCGCTGCCGCGGCACGCTCCCTACGGTCGCTCGCCTTCGCGCGTTAATGGCCACTGTTCTAACCTAACCTAACCCAAATGGCTCACCAACAAGGAAGGGGATCTGGGACTCGGTGGCCGCTGCCGCGGCACGCTCCCTACGGTCGCTCGCCTTCGCGCGTTAATGGTCACTGTTCTAACCTAACCTAACCCAAATGATTCACCAACAATAGAGGGGATCTGACGCTCGGCGGCCGCTCACGCCTTAGCCTTCTAACCTAACATAACCGAGTTGGATTGCTTTGAATCGGGGTGTTAACCATAATGATGGTATCAATATATATTTTAAACGATAGACCTAATGATTTTCGATTAAATAAACGTTATATCCCATAAAATTATACGAAATAAGTTTTAGAGTATATAATTGTTATATGTAAAGAAATTATATCAACAGTTGGTATATCTCACGTTTATTATATCTTGTGAACGTTATTGAAATGAAAATATACCAAATAACTTTATATGATATGGGACGCACCCTCCTGCATGCGCTTACTTAGGTCTTGTTGACAAGCCTCATATTTACTAAATATGTCCTTTATAGCATATTCCCTAACAAATAATTCATCCTGTAGATGCTGAGTGTCAGTGTCATACATAGTATTACATAGTTGTAATTAATTATTACACTGCTTTAAGTCTTGTTTGAAATTTATATTTTTTTGCCTTAGTTTTGTATTTAATTTATTAACTTTTAGGCGTTTTAATGATTTCTGAGTTTTCCTAATGAATCTATTAATTTTAATATATTTTTTAATCTTATTGTGACTAGTAAACAATTTGGTTTTATTGATAGTGTCATCAGTTAAATCAATTGTTACAATTCAACCAACTCATCATAAAGACTGCAGGTGATCGCAGACTCTTCACCGGCTTTGAGAGATTCCAAATGGGTTATTGTGTTGTGGGCCCTGCTTAATTCCCGTTCTAGTTCAGATATGCGTCTCAAAGCCAGTTCGTGGGTGTCACTACAGTGCTGGAAATTTGACACCAGTTGACGGAGATGTTGATGCTGGTCAAGTATGTCCATATGCTGAGTATGTAGTTCAGCCAACTGGTTCTTAAGCTCAGTGTTCTTGTTATTAATAAACTGAATTTCCACCTCACTGTCTTCCCTTTCCTGTAGCAGCTGATTGCACTGGTTTTTACTACATTCCAACTCTTTCAATGTAGCCTTCAATTTTTCCTCCAAGGATGCAGCTCTACGGGTCAACATATTGACAAACCAACCCTAGTGGCACCCTGGAATGAGAGATGAGAAAGCTAAGTGAGAGAAAGGAATAAGAGAGAGGGATAAATGTGGATAGTAAGTACTAAGATGAAGGGAAATTATGTAATATTTAGAATTGAAAGAAAACAAAAGGAATAAAATGAACTAATTCGTCATTTGATGTCGACGGCACCGTAGCTGATTCATTATGGTCTAGGACTGGAAGCGGAGCCGGTAATTCGTCATTTGATGTCGACGGCACCGTAGCTGATTCATTATGGGTTAGGACTAGAAGCGGAGCCGCTTCAGCACCTGGACCTGATGAGATTATACTTTGGACTGCAGTCATGGCGAGCGATGCTAGAGTCGAGACACCTGAAGGAGTCGAAACTGATAGCGAAGGCGTATCAGCACCGGAATTTGACGAACGCATGTTTAAAGCAAATGCTAATGGCGAGTGCGCAGGTACGGCACTAGTAGTCGCTAGGGGCATTGCTGATTCAGTAGAAGATGCGATTGGAGATGGGACTGGAGCTAGAGATGATTCATAATTCATACCAGTGTCTTCAGCGTCATCGTACTGTACAGCCATATACGATCCAATTGGAGATAGGACTGGAGCTGATTCCACATCCATATTCGTGTCATCATTGTCGCCGTCCTGTACAGCGAAATGAAATGGTAATGGTGAGTGCACTGAAACGGCACTAGTAGTTGCCAGGATTGTCGGTGAGCCCGTATGCGATGCAACTGGAGATAGGACTGGAGCTGTTTCCACATCCATGTTAGTGTCATCATCGTTGCCGTCCTGTACAGCGAAGTCGTGGTCTCTGAAATGATTGCGGTCGAATGGGAATATTCCGCTTTTACGGAAACCATTGACGGCGACTTCCAGTGTAGCAGCCCTCATGTATGCCTTTCCAACTAATTCTGCAACTTGGAATGCAGTCACGACGCGGCCAGGGTGATTTTTTAGCCATGAGTCGATTTCTTTGGCATAGTACGTCTTGAATGGGTTCATAAATGATACATCCAAGGGCTGCATTCGGTGAGACGAATGTGGGGGGAGGCATATCAGAATGACACCATTTTCCCGACATTTGTCAATGACATCAATATTTTTTGTATGAGAGTAGTGTCCATCTAGGATCAGTATAACTGGACACTCTTTAGATGGGTGGACAGTGTTGATGAAGTGAACAATCCATTGTGTAAAGATATGGAGTTGTATCCAGCCAGATTTGTGACACGCAAACTGAGAGCCAGGTGGAGCACCATTTTTTAACTCTTCCTTCATGTTAACTCTGGGGAAAATGAATAAGGGTGGAACGAAGACCCCCGACGCGCTCATACACGTGACTAGAGTTATAAGAGCTCCCCGCTCCGCCGACGAAATTCCACCAACCTGTTTCTGTCCTTTCAGGCATAAGACCTTTTCCATTTTATGTTGAACTACAGTCACGCCAGTCTCATCAACGTTGTAGATTTTTGTTGGATCAAAATTAATTTTTGCCAACTCTTTCTCCAAAATATCATTAAATTCGTCTACCTTCCCTTTTGAAAACCCCTTGGCTCTATTAGCAGATGTAGCTTGAGGTGTCCTAAAAGATAATCGAGGATTTCTTTTTAGAAAGTTTCTCATCCACTTTCGGCCTGCAGTATTCTTGCTTCTATTAAACTGGTGTGGCAGTCCATTCTTTATAGCCAGTTGAAACGCCAAAGAGCGGATGTCAGAGGCTCTCAGTCCGTAGAACCTTGACACCATTGTAATGCAGTACTCTGCAAGCTCACGTTCCATTTCCTCTGAAAAAGTTGGTTTTCGGCCCATTTTCATAGAGGTTAGCTCTGTTATAGGATTGACACTTTTACAATAACGCTCCAAAGTTGACTTTGGGACGTTAAAAAATTGAGAGGCCTTTAAGTAGCCCATTTCTTTATTTTTTACTGCATTGTACGCCTTCAGCATCTTATCAGAATCCCATTTCTTTCGCTTTTTTTTCTCATTGGTACTCATCTAAAACAATTTTTTAAATATTAGCACATTTGGATCTTAATTTTTTTTGGGTAGAACTTGATCGGTTAGCAAGTATAGTAAATACCTATATGTACCTCTAATGATTATCATCATCAGCCTATAATGTTCCCACTGCAGGGACACGGCCCACACTGGTCCCAAATGATAAAAAAGGGGACATTAAGAAATTTTTGACAAAAGGTCAACCGATTCAGCTTATTTTTTTTTTGTAGACAGCTGATGCAATTACAAATCACTTTTGTACATTGAGTTTTTGCCAAAAAAGCCGTATTTTCTTAAAACTTAAAGCAGCTTGTAGAAATGCTAATTGCTCACTACTTTGTCATAGACACTCTTCTGCGATTTTGTGCTCCTTTTGAGTTACAGGCACTTTAAATATTTTTTGTATGAAAAAATCCTAATTTTCTCTTTATCTTCCAAGATTCAAACGTATTCAAAATAAAACTTAGCGCAGCTTGTAGAAGGGCTAATTGCTCACCACTTTGTCATAGACACTCTTCTGCGATTTTGTGCTCCTTTTGAGTTACATGCACTTTGAATATTTTATGTATGAAAAAATCCTAATTTTGTCTTTATCTTCCAAGATTCAAACGTATTCAAAATAAAACTTAGCGCAGCTTGTAGAGGGGCTAATTTCTCACTACTTTGTCATAGACACTCAACTGCGATTTTGTGCTCCTTTTGAGTTACATGCACTTTAAATATTTTTTGTATGAAAAAATCCTAATTTTGTCTTTATCTTCCAAGATTCAAACGTATTCAAAATAAAACTTAGCGCAGCTTGTAGAGGGGTTAATTGTTCATCACTTTGCCATAGACACTCAATTGCGATTTTGTGCTCCTTTTCAGTTACAGGCACTTTAAATTTTTCGTTGTCGGATGAGCTTTACTAGTTTTTTGTAGACAGCTGATACAATTACAAGTAACTTTTAAAGATGTATTTTTTGTTAAATAAGCCGTATTTTCAGAGTTAAAAAATTAATTCAGGCGGATTAGAAATAATCTTGTTAAAGATAGACTAAGATGTAATAACATTTTCTTCATTAATAAGTAACTCTTATAAATGTCTTTCTATTAAAAAAAGTCTTATTTTAAATATATCAAATAAACAACTTGGATATCTCAAAACGTGTACAGACATGTTCAGGTACAGGTAATTTATTGTGTGACTCATATTCAGATTATAAGCATTTTTTGGTAATGAGTCATTGCTTAATTAGCCGATTACTTACAATTTGGGCTATATTTGGTCATCTAACGCTAGTGAATGCGTCGGAAACGCTGAATGATAAAAAGGTATAAATTGCAATTAAAACTTTTCCTTCGTACTTTAACGGGCTTAGGACCGTCAAAATACAAACCTATATAATAATATAGGTATTGTATTAAGGCGTACTTAAAAAATTTGAACTACCTGTAACCCTAACGCTTAATTTATCTTTACATGCATGTTTTGTTTATTTATTTATTTTATACTTTATCACTTAATATGTATTTGATTTAGGGCAGGGATCTTGGCGTGCTTATCTGTTTTGGTCACTTTCTTCAATAATAAACGGCACTTGCACTATTAACAGTCTTTTAATTATAGTTCCACAACAAAACACACGCTTTTACAATTATTTTCACAGGTATAACGCGCATTTTCGGGTTGAACCATGTACGGTGCGCTGCCGCAGGGTTAACTCAACATCAGCCGAGCGCCGCGCATGCGCGCTTCCCGCACGCCCCCAGCGGCGCCCGTCCTGGCTCGCGAGAGAGTCGTACGACGCCCGCTCCGACGCGCGCACGTAACATATCGTTCTGTCCGCGGCTCTCGCTCGTTCCCGCCAAAACTTGTAAAAACTAAACTTAAGTAAAGATTGTGTTGCTAAGGACCTTTAAAATAAGCTGTGACGTATTATTAAACTGTTGTTCGTGATTCAAGTATCGTGTTTCTGTTCACTGATTCACCCACGCCATCACCGTGCTTACAGTGACGCCCAACTCGCGGCCTTGTTTTAGATAACAGTGGCAAAACGAACCCAGTGAAGTGCAGTGAAATCTTCAGTGACGACAGAGACATTATCATGCCACGAACGACACGGGCAACCCGAGCAGCGATGGTCGGCAAGGCGGAGGAACAAGGAAGTGACGGTTACTCCGACGCGGACTGCGACTCGGTGGTGGAGGAGCTGCGCGCCGGTACTGATGCACGCGTCTCAACCGACGCGGCCGAGGAGATGCGCGCCCAGGCAGGCGCCGCCCTCGCGCACACGCTCGGCGGGGCCCACACCGGCGCGCCCGCCGCAGCACTCAACACCGAGCGGCTGCTGTCCACCATGATGGAGTCCTTCGCGAGGATGCAGGCGGAGACCAACCGCACACTAGCGGAAACGTTACGATCTCTACATCATGGCAACCAGTGGAATCCAGTCGCGTCGACACCGGCGGCATCGCCTACGGCGAACGCGCCCGCGACCTCCGGCGGTAACTTTTCAAAGTGCACCGCGAGGTTCGACGGGCAGTCACGCGACACCGAGGTACTGGAGGCGTTCATCGATGCAGTGGAGGTTTACAAGGAGTGCGCCGACGTGACCGATGACCACGCGCTACGCGGCCTCTCCATGTTGCTGAGCGGCGACGCGGCGGTGTGGTGGCGCGGCGCCCGGGCCTGCGTCGGCTCGTGGCCAGACGCGCTCGCGCGCAAAAGCCCGCGTACAGGGTACTGCGCGAGGTATTTACGCGTGAACAAAGTGAGTGTGAACGCGCCGAAGTTTTTATATCAAAGGTACGATCTTTATTAGTTCAGTTACCCTATGTTGTACCAAGCGTGATGATAGTGGATATTGTGTACGGCTTATTACATCGTCGAATACGTAAACGTTTGTCACGAGACACTATTAGCGATATTGATCATTTGTTAGAGAGAGCGAGACTCGTGGAAGATTCGATAACGGAATTAAAAAACTCGATCGTTTCCGCGAATAACTCGAATGTACCTACCGCTCCCGACCGCGGTACTACGAGTCCGAGCGCAACCACAGGTTCCAAACTCGCCACTAACTCGAACGAAACCTCGAAACGCAATCGCAATAGATGTTCGTTTTGCAAAGCGTTCGGTCACGCGGCTAACGAATGTCGTAAGGCCAATAAAGTCGATAGCAATAGTGACAATCAAACTAATATAGTAGGTACTAGCGATGGTAAATGTATTAACCCGATACGTTGTTATGGATGCGGCCAGCCAGGGGTGGTCAAGTCGAAGTGTGAAGCTTGTTCGATTAAACCCGCGCCCACCAAACCGTCCGATTTTAATGTCGTAAAAGGTGACTTCTATGCGACATCGACGCCACATCCTTTGATACCAATAAGCGTAGTAGGTAAGGAAGGGGTAGCGATAGTCGATACCGGGGCTACGCACAGTGTTGCTAGCCCATTATTGTATTCGTTGTTAGTGAATAACGGAGTTCAATTCCAAGAAACTGAGCGTTATATCGGGCTCGCCGATGGCTCGTGTCATAGGAAAATGGTGAAGACCGCTACCGTACCTGTCACTCTGGATAGTCGAAGAGTCGACACCGAGTTTATGGTACTTCCTGGTGATGACACCAGAACACTTTTAGGTCGTGATTTTATTGCTAACGCGGCTATTGTTTTAGACATAGCCCAGGAGTCATGGCATTTTGCAGATAGTCCAGGAGACCGGTTCCCGTTTTTGCAATCTTATGTATTGAACAGCGCGGCCGTGATGCGAGCAGAGATCTGCGACGTATCACTGCGCCAAGATGAAGGTACGAGCTTGTCACCGGAGTACAGGGCCGCACTCAACGAGTTCTTGCAAAGCAGAGTCGCTCAGTTCGCTTCGGCTGGACCTCCTATTGACTTCGCTGTCAATAAGATTAAGGTAAACGAAACACAGGAACCTTTGGCTTCTCCTTTCCTGGTCGATCCAGGGAAGACCGCAGCTATCGTGGACATCATGCCGACGCCTCAGAACGTAAAACATCTGAAATGTTTCCTGCAAACCTCCAGCTGGTTCAGGCGCTTCATCCCTGACTACGCAGAGGTCGCCAAACCGTTGACAACGCTGCTGAAAAAGGTAAGTATTTGGAAATGGGGCCCGGACCAGCAGGCAGCTTTCGAGACGATCAAGCAACTGCTAGTATCGGCGCCGATCCTGCGTCAGGCTGATGCGACGTTGCCTTTCGTCCTCAGAACCGATAGCAGTGGGTATGCTCTCGGGGCGGTTCTTCTCCAGGGGGAGGGGACCGACGAGCGCCCAATAGAATACGCTAGTCGACTATTAACCCCGGCTGAAAGAAACTACAGCACGACGGAGAGGGAGGCTCTAGCCGTTGTCTGGGCAGTTTCCAAGTTTAGGGGATATATAAATGGCGCTGAAGTCTTAATCAAGTCAGATCATCAGCCGCTTAGATGGCTGATGAGTATGAAGTCTCCGAGCGGCCGCCTAGCAAGGTGGGCCCTGAGCCTTCAGGAGTATAACCTGAAAATAGAGTACACACCAGGTAAGGCCAATGTTATAGCCGACACTCTGTCACGTCCGGCATGCGCCGATGTCGCCGAAGACGCCGATTGTGACCTGTGCTGCGCTGCGGTCGACGTGCCCTCTCGCAGTCTGAAGGACCTGCGCGAGAACCAAATAAAGGACCCGGAGGTAAGTAAGATCGTCGAGGCTCTGGAATCTGACGATCCCTCTAGGGGGAGGGTATGGGCAAACAAAGGGTATGTACTCGCCGAAGGTGTGTTGTATAGATATTGTCCTGACAACGAGGAGCATGACGACGCTAGTCTGGTGGTCCCAGAACAGGAACGCGCCAAAGTATTGGCCGAATACCATGATGCACCCACTGCTGGTCACATGGGCGCGGAACGTACGCTGCAACGCTTAGTCGGTAAGTACTACTGGCCGGGAATGCGTTCCTACGTTACGCAGTACATTAAAAATTGTGTAACTTGCCAGCGTTATAAGGCAGACACTAGGAAACCGGCTGGGTTGTTGCAGACGCCCGCTTCTACACGTCGTTTTGAGGTGTTAGCCGTGGACCTGTTCGGTCCTCTACCTGAAACAGCGAAGGGACACAAATGGATCCCTGACAGTCGGATATAGTAGTATAGTCGAGGACACCTGCACGCGCTGGGTGGAGCTGTTCGCCCTTTCTTCAGCTACCAGTGAGGAATGCGCGAAGGTACTTGTATCAGAAGTATTCTTACGGTTCGGAGTCCCCAGGCTTGTTAGTGACAACGGTGTCCAATTTATAAGTGAGGTAATGCAGCAGACCTGCCACGCGATGGGAATTACACAATCACTTACCTCAGTTTACCACCCCGAGGCGAACCCGGTGGAACGTAAGAACCGGGACCTCAAACCGCAGCTGGCGATTCTGGTAGGTAAAGACCATGATACGTGGGATATCCACTTACCTGCAGTCCGCATCGTCATGAACTCGACAGTCACATCTGGAACGGGCTACTCGCCTGCCTATTTGAACTTCGCGCGAGATATGCGCGCGCCAGCAGAGCGCCTCAGCGACGGTACGGTGCTAGGTAAGTACCTACCATGCCTCTGTACTGACTCCCTTCGTTGGTCGTATCCAAGCTCCAGTACAGGAGAAACGTAAGAGGGGGAGGCCTCGTAAACGCTAACCCAAACACGAGGGCGTTCGTTCGGGTTAGAGGGGGAGACTATAACGCGCATTTTCGGGTTGAACCATGTACGGTGCGCTGCCGCAGGGTTAACTCAACATCAGCCGAGCGCCGCGCATGCGCGCTTCCCGCACGCCCCCAGCGGCGCCCGTCCTGGCTCGCGAGAGAGTCGTACGACGCCCGCTCCGACGCGCGCACGTAACATATCGTTCTGTCCGCGGCTCTCGCTCGTTCCCGCCAAAACTTGTAAAAACTAAACTTAAGTAAAGATTGTGTTGCTAAGGACCTTTAAAATAAGCTGTGACGTATTATTAAACTGTTGTTCGTGATTCAAGTATCGTGTTTCTGTTCACTGATTCACCCACGCCATCACCGTGCTTACACAGGTTAATTCACAGAGCAATGTTCGTGCGATCAAGATTCAATGTCAAGTCATTGTCACAAAAAATATCAGGGTATAATAAAAATAAACAATATTGTTCTACCCTACTTTGTCCTAATAAGTCATATGAAATGTAAAATTGGGAATCAAACGAGCTTACCTGTTAAGCGAAGTCTTGATTCTAATTTTATGAGCGGCGAACTGAAATATAATTAATTAAACACAGTAGTATTTCTATACGCATCGTATAACATCGCGTTATTTTAGAGATAAAATATTGTGAATATTTTAATTTTTTGAATTTTTATAGAATTCTCCTCTGCTGGCAACATCACTTACTGTCACTTATTTTAGAGATCCTTAAGAGGAACTAGCTCTGTTTTCTGTACAGAGTAGTTCCGTATACTTACATTCACTAGGTTTTCCTGGAAGGATAAGTGAATTAGGTAGACTAATTATTGCAGCTTTGGGGCTGTTAGTGGTGGGTGGGTAATTATATTTCAGTTCGCCGCTCATAAAATTAGAATCAAGACTTCGCTTAACAGGTAAGCTCGTTTGATTCCCAATTTTACTTCGCGGCGAACTGAAATATAATTAATTAAACACAGTAGATGTTTAGAGTTGTCTGCAATAATTTAGTTAGTTAATAAATTACGGCATATTGTGATTTATTAAGTACTTTTGTTATTTTTAATAACGTTGCTTAATTTGGAATATTTAACTAATATTGTTCATCAGTAATGATGAGGCATAATCAACACAATGTCGATTGACGTTGTGTCTAACTCAATAGATGCCAGCTCTAAGTTTGTTCTGTATTCGGAACAGGGGTATATTATGATATTGAGTACTTTAAAAGTCTCCATGATTGAGAATAGTAGTCTCAGATCTTCCTGTAAATAATTAAATTATTTGAGATGGTGTTGCGCTTAATGTGTGTGAGTTTGCAATATGCTCATAAACTCAATAATTTTCTTGAATTGCAATTGCGCATTAAGTCCCAACAGAAGACGAGCTTGAAGAATCTTGAAGATTAATTGTAAAAATTATTATTATAGTATAATAAAGAGTCTTCTCTTAATATCAAGTCTCTTAGTTATCAAGTGATCTGACTAAGGGATACCATGTCTGTGAAGTCCTTAGAAGTTAAGCTTAAGTAATATGGCATAAGCGGTGAGGTCTTTGGTTAACATTTAATTTTGTGTAATTGTATTGTGTATGAATTGTTTTTTTTTTTTTTTTTTTTTTATTTTTTTTTTTTTTTTTTTTATTTTTTTTTTTTTTTTTACCGAACCAATTACCTACCTAAACCATATTATTTCAGTGCAAACTATGCCATAGCTTTAGTTATTAAGGTATTTTGGAAACTAGAATTGCGAGCACGGAATAAGCTTTTAACTTGCTTGAAGTTTTGTGAGCGTCAATTAGTAAGGGCAATAGATTGTTCCCTGGATAGAAGAGAGATTTGAAAATTAAAAGTGAAAGAGTCTATTTCAAATGAATAAGGATTTTCCCTCAATTATATTACTTTCCATATAAGAATTTCGCACATTCTGTTAGCAATCATTACTTGACTAGTTGAGAATCGAAAGCCTAGATTCATTTTAGAAGTATTTAAAGGGGAGCGGTAAAAAAGATGTGGAAGACCAAGATATGAACTTCTTTTCCCTCAACATTGTAATATGTCCAGAATTGGAATTGTGTAATGTAATGAGTTACATTCTTTAGGTGAGGGAGTTGTATGATTAACCCTGTTATGATATGCACTTAGTGAGCAGATCGCAGGTTTTAAGGTAAAGCTATTTTGTAGGTGATTCATTCATAGTACCTGCATTTCGTATAGGTAGTACCCAAATCTTGTTCTAATCACAGTCTATTAATACCTACTTTGTTCTCACAATGCTGCTCTCCCCCCCCTCTTATTTGTTTCCTTGATAACTTCACTTTAGTGTTGTAATTATCATTGAAATCTACTGCTAAATATTTAGGCTAGTAGTTGGTAATCAAATGTAGACATTTTGATTTTATAACCTTTGAATAAGATCACCCATCTCTGCCCAGCTCTTCGGGAGATACGGGCGTAATTTTATGTAATGCGACTAAGTTCACTAGTACTTACTTTAATTTTGTTTTAACACAGGCATTTCAAGGTACATTTCAGGCCTAACAATTCGTTTTGTTGATTTTCCAGCTCAGACATTTAAATGTACTTATAGTAATGTTTATATGTACTTATAAATGTATTTATATTTATGTTTTATCATTGTTTTCATATTTTGCCCAAATAAATAGTCAGCTTGAGTTGGAAGAAGACCTTGTTTTCCGTAAGTGTCAGTCACTACTGGTAATTTTGTAGGTACAGAGGACTATAATTAGACTGTTGAAGTATGAGATTCCTAATATTGAAGGTATTGAAAGTAAGTATATTTATAATTAACCCTTTAGGTATTGATTATCTCGTAATGGTATCTTTTATATGGTCCAAGTGATAGGAGTACCTATAGGATGTAAATAAATCATATTATGATTTCATAAAGGTAAGTACTGTGGTATATAATACTTATCTATTTTAGTATGTTAAACTATAGTTGATTAGTGTACAAAATTTAAATAAAATTTCGTTTATAATATACATATAGTTACTACTGGGAAATTTCCCTTCAATATGGTATGGTGGAATTCTTACTGCTCTAGATGGGTTAGGTTATCTCAACAGTTTTTGGTTCATAATGAAACTGAATTTAATATTTTGTTCGGGACTGAAATATATTTATCACATTAAGTTCTGTGATGATATTGAGAGGTTGAAGTATTGAATTTGATAGGTACCTATCAAATATTTTCTTGTCTATGTCCACAACCAGTAACGGAATCAGAGGAATTAACTGTTTTATCAGCATTTATTCCATATCAGTCTTGTTGAATTGTTATTTTGGAGTGTAAAATGTAAGTCGGGTTATTGTTGAGATCCACCCAATGATTAATATCATTGGATTCACCATGATAATAATTCATTTATTTTACTGACATACTCTATTCCAACCAATTAGGTTAAATAAAACATAAAAGTCATAAAATTTTCAATGGTGTGATTCCTGTTATTGACCTGGTAGTTGGATGTTTTATTTTGTTATTTACATAAGTAAATAAATGAGCTCTTATTGTGCTTGTTTTACTTTTTCTCAATAGAACTATTAAGTTTCTCTATTATGATATTGTGGTATTTATTGATTAATTGTTATTGTTTGAAGCTATAAAATTGTGTAAGTACTAAAGTTTGTTATTGTATCTGTTTATCAAATAGGATAAATTAAAGTTCATGTCAATTAGAGATGATGTTACTTTTGTTCTGGTTTTAATTTGGTGGTAGTGGGCATTGCCAGGTGGTTTTGTTGTATCAGCCAAGTCAGTTCATAATTTGTATTTGTCTTATAAATGTTCTTCATAAGCATAGGGTCAGTCATTGCTTTCCCCATGATATGGGTAATATAGTAACCAGTACAATTTGTTTTTAGAATATTGCAATCCCTTGGGTAACGGAATCTGAATAGGATGAATATGTATTATGTGGGAGCATGGTGTAGTACTTTGTATGGGTTTGTGCCATATCACTTCTATGTTTAAAATCGACAGTTGCCATAGGTATAGGTAGCATTTGTCTTCAGTCATTATTTTCAGATTCAGTATCATAGGATCAACTTAACAAAGTATCTTGTAGGTACTTGTATTTGAATGAATGATTGTAAAAATAACAGTTTTGCTTTATTGTTTTAATTTACAAAATAGATATCATTTATTAATTTGTGTCAGGATAAGTAAGCCACCTAGTGCTAGATAAGTCACCGAGTATCTGGTACACCGTGATTTCTTTTAATTCGGTATATTAGTCTGTTAAGAATGACAACTAAACAGCAGTCATGAATAGTAGTATAATGGCATTTTTATGGCTGGTGTTTTATATCAGTGATGGGCATGTGCAACATTAGTTGATAAAAGGAAATGAGTCAAGGTGAAATGTGCTTCCATAATATCATTCTTGATGTGAAAGCTAGCTCACAATAGTATTGAGGTTTCATGCTATGAGCATCTCGTGCTAAGCCTGTGCACACCAAGCCGAATATGTACCAGCTAGTAACATAAAATCAATGTTGTTAAGAATAGCTTGTACTCATTGCTAACAATCCATATTCGCTATATGGAGTATAATGCTTTTGCAAGTTTATAACATAAGATCAATGTTGTTAAGAGTATCTCGTACTGCCAACAATCCAAATTTGATATTCGCTATATGGAGTATAATGCTTTTGCAAGTTTATAACATAAAATCAATGTTGTTAAGAGTATCTCGTACTGCTAACAATCCAAATTCCGTATTCACTATATGGAGTATGGTGCTTTTGCAAGTTTATAACATAAAATCAATGTTGTTAAGAGTATCTCGTACTGCTAACAATCCAAATTCCATGTTCGCTATATGGAGTATAATGCTTTTGCAAGTTTGTAACACACGGACAATGTGCAGGGTTAAGTAAAGCTGTCTCGCAGCCTCCATGCTCGTAAATTAAAGGCATATAGAACTACCTTTTCCAATTTCTTAACTAAGGTAAAGAAATGTTTCTTACCTCTTATGACGAATACATACCAGCGTTAGCTATGTAGAATAACATCGTCAAGTTCATCACTTGCCACATTGGTAGTTTCTCATCCAGCTGGTAACGTGGAGTTAACGTTACCGAGAGTATCTCGTACTCACTGGAGAGTTAATGCTGACAATTGCATACCAGTTAGCTATGTACAGTTACATCACTAAGGGCATCACGTGCCACTCTGGCAGCTTCTCATCCAGCTAGCAACGTGGAGGTAACGTTACTAAGGACATCTCGTGTCGACTGGAGAGGTGCTATAACAAATTGAGTTAATGTCCACCATGGTGTTTGTAAAAACACTGTCAGTATCACGTACAAGGTGGTCAGTTAAAGTCAGGCATTCTCGCAGTACATCGAATGTGGGTAAGGCAGGACCTCAGGACTAAGGGTGCTTCTGATTAGTTCCGATGTAGGTATTTATCGCCTTTCTTCGTTGATGGCCGTCGTGGTCGTCTCAGGTTTCTACTAACGATACACTTATTGCACTTTCTATCACATATCACAATAAACACTCGTTATTTTGGTAAAGACTTCTGTAAACTTATTATCTATGAATAATTTGACGAGAGGAAACTTTTTCGTTGCGATGTCAAAGCGCGCGCGAAAGAAAAGTGACAGTAAGTGATGTTGCCAGCAGAGGAGAATTCTATAAAAATTCAAAAAATTAAAATATTCACAATATTTTATCTCTAAAATAACGCGATGTTATACGATGCGTATAGAAATACTACTGTGTTTAATTAATTATATTTCAGTTCGCCGCGAAGTAAAATACAACTTTTTATTTGACTACCCCAACAGTGGGTAGTCTTTGTTTACAAATGTAATACTTTGCTAGGGCTGTCGTCAACATAATATGAATAAATAAATAAATAAAACAAACACAAAAATAAAACAAAGCGCATTTTTTTTCAGTACCTGTAAACTTAATAACTAAAGTAAACTATTATTTTACAAATTTAAATAAACTAGAACATAAATTAATTTTAAGCGCATTTTTTCTCAGTACCTATAAACTTAATAACTTAAATAAACTAGATTACAAACTTACAAACTTAAATAAACTAACATGAACGTGCGTATGTTACAATGTGAATTATGCTAGCGGATCTTGTGGGGGATTATTCTCAATGTTGTCGACGTATACTTCTTCCTCATCAGCAACTTCTAAATCGAGTTCATTGGGTGAAACGTCATCCTTTAGAAGATTTTCGGCTTCTTCAAACCTCTGCTGCTTTTGAATTTTGGTTAACTTCGGTCTTATGTTCGTAATGTACGGATCGGAGCTGATAAGTAACTGGTGTAAAATATCTTCATTTGTTTGCATTCTGCCTATCTTTCTAGTATGCTTTTCTCTGATTGAACGAAAATCTTTGTTTCTTGCTTCTGAGGCTTCTTCGGACATCATACCAATTGGAATAAAAGAAAAATGCTGGCAAATATCTGCACCATGCACTAAAAGTTTATGTACACTCGAAGGCATGTAATACCACGAGTACTCGCTGACATAAAGTTCTGCTGTTTCTCTGCAATAAATTCTAAATTTTTCAATATCTACATTTCTCCCAGAAGATATTGCCTGCAAAATTACAGCAAATCTCTTAATCAAATTAGCATTAACTCCTGTTATCTCAGCTGACCTTTCGTAATCATTGAAAAACCGTCGAGCTGTATTGCCATCGTTTGTTGTCCCAAAGCCTTGTTTGACGATATCAATCATTAAGCCAGTTACAACAAAAAACTCATGCTGCGTTAACTCTTTTCTTGATTTTCGGAGCAGTTTGTCCTCACCCCGAGCCGCCCATTTTTTGAAATCTAAGTTGTAAGATATGTGCAAAATACATTCCATGCATCGCAACCACATGTGAAGTGAAGATAAACCATATTTGTACATATCATGGTTTTCTGGTTTGTTAAAAACGAGGTTCAAGTTGTTCATATCTTTCGGATTTGTTAAGCAAATGTTGCAATTGGCTGCAGACTGTGTCTGTGAAAGTGCCGTGCATACTTTGCCGTCGATCATCGTCATATGCAATTCATGAAATACTTCAAATTCGCCATCAAATAACTTTGTTGGTAGAAGGTTCTGAATTTCTTCTTGTAATGTTGCTTCTACTTGCTGAATATATTCTTTTGTTTCTTGTTTGAATTCGAAATTGGTCTGCAATACTTTGTTGAAGAAGGGCGCGGATTTTCCCATACTATCACATCGTTGTCACTCATAAGGCGAAGTGGCACAAAACTAACCATAAATACAGAAGATTCTGAAAATATGTCACCAGTTGGTTTTTGTTTGTAACAACTTTGTGAAGAAGCTCCGTCACAGCCCCATTTACTAACTAGCTTCAAAACACCACCATTAATATTTGAACCAGTCACTTTCAAAATCTTCTCGGCAGTTAAATCTAGAACTGCCTGTAACTTAATTTTAGCTCCTGACTCCGATATCACAATATCTTCTTTTGCTGGATAGCATTCTTTCTTCTTCAACAGTAACTTCTGGTAAGATGGAAAAGCCGCTGTGCCATTTGTACTTAAAATGGACCTCAAAGTTAGATATTGCCATTTTGATAAACTCAATGCTGTGGCAAGAGCTAAGGTGTCTTCCTCGGAAATCGATTTATCAGAAGCTTTATATAAAAAGTCACTTACTTCTTGCACCTTTTCTGGCTTATTTGAGAGGCACTTAATAACTTTAGAACAAACAGTGCGCCCGTTTTCATTAAGTTTAGCAATAAGAGCATAGAACAGCTCTTCTTCGGAATGCTCCAAAAGAGACAAAGAACGTCTTTTCTTCTGCTTATTTGTTAAATCTTCAAATGGTCGTTAATTTCTAGTTCTGGGAGTATTTGTGGTAGCTTCTGATGTAGATGCACCCGCTTCCTCTTCGTACGATAAATTATGCTCTTCTACGTCTACTGAAATGTCCTCTATGGTATATTCTGGATCAAACAACATAGGAAAATTCACAGAAGTTAAAGTTGGCCACAAAATTTTAGACTCCAACCACTCCTTGTTTTTAACACCAAATCTTTCGTTTCTACCTGAATTGTCCCATCTTCTAGCTAGGTTTGACGTATAATTTTGGGAAAACTTTTTGATAATACTGAGCTCTTCGTTTGGAATTTCACTTGAAATACGATTTATAATGGTTTGACACAGTAAATCACTATTTTTAAGGCACCCACTATTACTCAAAAAAGAAAAAATGGCTAAATTAGTCACAAATGTAGTCATTTTGATACAAAAATGTTACAGGCAAATAAATAAAAGTTACAATGTGGTGATAGTTGATAAAAAATTGTGTTGTTTTTACGAGCACAAGACGCGTAATGAACAAAAACGGGTTCCGCTTGCCCTTATACTATTGATATATGACTCATTACCCAACTATCCCGTTACTTAATGGGGTAGTTAGATAATGGCTCATTACCTAACTACCTCATTACTTAATGGGGTAGTTAGATAATGAGCCAAATATTCTTGCAATTTGGATGAGTCACGAGAAAATAAAACATACTAAGATGTGCTCCTACATAAATACCGCAAAACTACAAAGGGAATTTTTAATTGCAATTTATATACCTATTCATCATTCAGCGTTTTCGACGCGTTCGACTAGATGACCAAATAGAGCCGAAATCGTCACTTATAGGGTAATTAAGCAATGACTCTATACAAAAAAAATTTTACATACGAGTCATACAATAACTTACCTGTACATAAACATGTCTGAACACGTTTTGAGATTTCCTTGTTTGTTTATTTGATACTGATAATTTCATATATTTGTAAGAGTTACTCTACAAGCTGCGCTAAGTTTTATTTTGAATACGTTTGAATCTTGGAAGATAAAGAGAAAATTAGGATTTTTTCATACAAAAAATATTTAAAGTGCCTGTAACTCAAAAGGAGCACAAAATCGCAGAAGAGTGTCTATGACAAAGTGGTGAGCAATTAGCACCTCTACAAGCTGCGCTAAGTTTTATTTTGAATACGTTTGAATCTTGGAAGATAAAGACAAAATTAGGATTTCTTTCATACAAAAAATATTTCAATATTTTTTTTCTCTGAAAATACGGCTTATTTGGCAAAAACTCAATCTATAAAAGTGATTTGTAATTGCATCAGCTGTCTACAAAATCAGCCGAATCCGTTGACCTTCTGTCAAAAATTTCTTTTGGTCCACTTTTTTATCATTCGGGACCAGTGTGCGGCCTCCTCAATGAGAGGAAAATAAAAACATTAAAAAAAAACCCAGACATGTGACATCTATCAATCCGCACTGGGCACGCGTGGTGGATTATAGACCTTTCCCTCGCTCTCTCTAATGATAATGAACTATAATCCATGATATTTTATTAAATACATGTACCTAGTATTTTATCCCATATTAGGATACATGTACCCCAATATTAGATATCTCATATTAGGCACACCCAGGTATCCCATATTAGGACAACTACGTATTTTGCTAACACGTGGTCTTAAAACAAAACCTAATTGAATTTTAGCAAGAATCAACACATGAACCTCAACACAAATGTTTTTAGACACTGCAGGACCACATACAATAACAATAAAATCTGTCAAGTGCGAGTCGGACTCGCACACGAAGGGTTCCATACCATGTCGTACAAGATTTAACACTATGAATTTTTGTAATACTTTCGTAAAGGCAACAACAGAGGCGCTATAAAAAAACAAAGATTTGTAAAGAAATTGTCTAATTTTAATGAGAAAATCGCCGTCCCCGGCGAATAAAATGGTAATCGTAAAAACTAAATTTTACAGGAAAAATAAAAAACAGTTTTTCGTGAATATCTAAATAAATAATACACTTATCGGGATTGTTGAAATACCAAAAGAAAGGTGATTTTTCACAAAGCAATTTTATACTGTATTAAATAATATAACGTTTTCAGAAATATAGTTATTAACGAAATTAAAATTACCATGAATTAAAGGCACAAACTTAAACGGTAAAGTAACATTACGATATTATTCGCGTAAAATCTCGTGTTACACGTTAGCGTAATAATGCATTGCTATGTTATTGGTTGATAAATTGTGATAGGATCTCATATCGTAATATACTATTACCATTTTATTCGCTGACAAACAGTCAATTACAGATTACTGTAATAGCAACTTACGTGTGTATTCCATGGAAAATTTATTATACTAACTGGAGGTAAGTATCGAATACTGAATCAATATTTTGTACGTGTGCACGGTAATTTTCCAAGAAATATGTCTAGTAATTACTTATTTATTCATAATTATTAACAACTTTTTATCAAAATTAACAAATTAGGAACTGTCTACTTTAATTTAGTACTTAATTCTTATTTTTTAAGAAGCATTTACTCTAGGTAGCTCTAAACTTCGTTATCTACATGTTCAGAGAGTTTAGAGTCTGAATGTTCGCTCGGGTTAGCCTCGCAGCTTGTAAGCTTGTTTTAAATGCCCATTTTATTTGGTTTCCTTGTGTGTCTTTTAGCCAGTGTTTTCCAGAAATAAGTAAGGCTTTTTATGTCGGAAAAGTCAGGCTGCTTCATTTCATGCTTCGTCACTTTTGCATTATCCCTGTAAGCACTATGCAAGTGCACCCAAGGACAAGGTACAGGAGAGTTGCAAAACATAGAAACAAAACATATTGGGCTATGAGTTTGGGTGGCTATAGCGGATTGCTAACTTTGAGCAATGGAAGAACTTTGTCCCCTGACTAACCAATGTATACAGGGTGTCAGGGACATCGACGCGAAGCCGGTTACCATGGATTCACCCATACATACATGGATCATTCTGAACCCCACTGCGTTAAAATTTTTCAGCAAAAAAATCAGCTGTTTCATAGAAAAGTGCAATACCTACACGGTCAAAATGTATGGAACAGCAGATTTTTTTTTAAATAACCGACGAAAAATTTTAACGCAGTGGGGTTCAGAATCATGTACTGAATCCATGGTAACCGGCTTCGCGTCGATGTCCCTGCCACCCTGTATAATATAAAACGGATAAAATGGCATGGGGTAACTTGCACACTCAATAATGAGCCCCCGGAAACTGTCGCTAGCACATAGTAACATAGCGACAAGGGATGCAACATTTCCTGAGGTATTTGAGGAGAGGAGACGTATTCCACGGCTATCAGGACAATCTTATAGCCCGGAAGATGGTCAAGATCCCTACCAGCAACTTACTGGAATACTTCCTTCCTCCGAGCACGTTTGCTCTTGCGAATCTCCACTCAAGCCGACCAATAAAGGCAAGAAAGAGGTGTGAGCTGTGTTCCTCGGCAGTGTTCACTCCAGCCGGCCAATAAACGCAAGCCATAGGCGAGGAACAAACCTTCTCGCGGAAGGTAGGTTCCGTGGGGTCGCTCCTGCCCAACATCTTGCCACATGCTACCCTGCGGGTTTATGTATCTCTCTTGGTTTGGCTCCTCACCCTATACCTGTCTCGGTAAACTCACCACCACAGGCCTAGAGTTCAGGAGTGTGCACGTTCCACCACGACGTCAACGTAGAGATACGGTGGTGGGGTTATTTATTATTATTCTTTGAATTCCAGTTCTATGAAATATTGAGACTTCGTTTTAGCCCTTCACACTGTTGCTAATAAAATGATTCTATTTGAGATATTTAATGACAGCGTGGTGGCACTCTATTCTTTAGTAGGTACTAGGTCTATTCACCATCAGTTTAAACATTACCAATGATATTGCATCGCATTTTGTTACCTTTTCTGGCTTAGGTAGGCACTGTGAAAAAATAGCTAGGCCTGGAATCGCAATTAACCTCATTGAATACATGCAATTCACACAAAATGGAGCTTAATGTACATCAGGTAAACTATCACTATTAATGAAAATCGCTAGTTATCTTCTCTGATGGCCATGGCTATCCATTAAAATGTTTCAAAAATAATCCTTCACTTAGTGTAAATATGCTAGCTAAAATACTTGAAGGTAATCTGTAACAGTCACGTTTAAATAAAACCTATTGTTGATGTCTTTCCCCAATGTTTAAAAAAAATTTAAACGTTAAACATTGAGAAACGGAAACCCCTTGATAGACTTTATAAGTTTAATCAATTTATATTGTCTCTTCAAAGTTTTCGTCCGAACTGTATCATTACTTTTTATAAAATCTAATTTTAACTTCCCATAGAAAACCCCCGACTAACCGCGTTCCATATTAAAATAATTCTACTGTACCCTAAACTTAAGTATAAGTATTCATCTAAACAGTATCCCCGACCTTAATGCACACAGGAGATAAAAATAAATAGAGGCGGTATTACTAGAGGTCTTCTAAGACTGGTTAGAGGGTGACGTCGAGGCATTCTTGCATCGGAGGCAGTCGACTAATCAATATTACCTTCTTTGATTTGTAATGAAATGTATCGTAAAAATCACAACGATTTTAAAATAAAATTGTCAGTTACCGGAACATAATTGTAATAAGCTTTACGAAAATTATGTTGAATATTTTCCCGCGAATATAATGGTAATAGCATCTTACTGGAAATGTAACGTATCGAAAGTATTGTGATAGTCTATAACAATTTTATTCGTTGCAAAAAGTCTAATAAATATTCATACAAATAATATTGTAAAGTTCATTACAATACACATGGAAATCTCGTAACTTCTGAAATAACCGTAGGAAGAGTCTGAAAAAAATTGACAAGGTGTAATCGGGCCTCTAAATATCGAATATGCAATAAAGCTAAAACTATCGTAATAGCACATTACCGTTTTATTCGATGGGGACGGCGAAATGTTGTTGTGTTAAAATATAGGTGTAGGAGTATATTTCATTTATTTTATGAGAAAAATATTAAGTTAACTTTATGCAGTAACATGCATTAACTAAAGTCAAGGTATATATGGTAGGTAAGCAGATAGATATGTAGGGTAGATAGGGTAGGTTAGGTACCTACCTACCCTGGTAAGAAGGGTAGGGTAGGTAAGTAGGGTAGGTAATTAGGTAGAAATAGGTAATTAGGAAAGGTAGATGCGCCGTAGATAAGTACTTAGTGCTAACCGTGCGAAGCCAGGCCGGGTAAATCTAGTTACTTATAAATAAAAGGATTTCTCTTGCTACATCAGACTATATTGTACAAAATAGAATGTAAGTAGTACGCCAAATTTTAATTATAACTGTGCGTTTGCACTGGCGAAACATTCACAACAAAACATGTTGGAATCTCTATTTTCTGTCAATTTTTCATACAATGTTTGACAGGAACTAGAGATTTCAACATGTTTTGTCGTGATGTTTCGCCAGTGCAAACGCACGGGTCAATACAGGTATTTATTTACGTTATTTTTGATAGTCATACAGAAATCTATTATTTCTTACTTATTATTTTTACACATCCCATCGGACTATGAGAGTGAGGGAAGAGAGTGCACTCGTGTCTGCGCACACACTTGTGCACTATAATATCTCCCGCGCCGAAGGCCAGTCTCCGTTGAGATTGGCCGCCATGACCGAATATTTTTACACCAATAATTTTTCTCAATATGAAATTGTATCCACAACGGTTTAAGCTAGGTAACTGAATAGTACACTGTATGTGCCAGCATTAATTTCAATGTTACTGAATATATTGTCTATTGGAGTGTAGTTTTAACACGAGGTACACACATCAACACCGTCTAGGGATACTTTGAAAAAAGTCGATAAAGTTCTTGAACTCAAAAAATACTGGCCGGTTTTAAAATCTTGTGAAGAAAGTTTATTTTGTAGACCTTTTTGGATGACCGAAATTTAAATGATCGAAATAGTATATGCTGCCATGATAGTAGGTACTTACTAATTCCATGTCATTACTCCGACTATTAAATAGTTATCTGTGGAATTTATATTGCATAATATTAGCATGAAATACAAAATTATTACTTTAAGTTGCAGAAAATCGCCCATATTATATAAAATACGTTATGAATCGGCGTTTTTAGTATTTGTTGATTATAAACAGTATTATGTTACATGATACACACAAGTTTCAAATTCCTAATTTGTTTAGTTGTTGAGATAGAGCTCGTACAAAAATGGTCTAAAACAGACAACTTCTACGGCCCCCTAATTCATCATTTTTGAAGATAAAAACAAATAAAAATTATATTTATTCTCTACTCGATGAGCTCTAGAAAATGATACCCCACATGCCAGGGTCAGATAATATTTTTTTCAAAATTTAATTTTATTGTATGGCGACCCCCCTTTATTTTTTAATTTTATTATTTGTTGCTCTTGCGGCAATAGAAATGCTCAATCTGTGAAATTTTCAACTGCCTACCTATTACGGTTCATGAGATAGAGCTCGCTGACAGACGGACAGCGGAGGCTTATGAATAGGGTTCCGTTTGTCACCCTTCGGGTACGGAACCCTAAAAAAGCAAACTTACCTTAAGAAAAGTAAACTTCTAACTTCACTATTAATAAAACTCGTAATCGGAGTATTTGCGCGAACCAACCTCCCGTCTAACTGAATGGCGACTGACGCGTGAGCGTTTCAATATGGCCGCTGGACAACAAATGGAAGGAGTTCACTGCCCGTAATAGAGATGGCGGTGCTTGTAAACCGGAGTAACCTGCTATCTCATATTGGGAACCCATCCCATAATGGGGCCCGCTCCCCTATATAAAATTCTCGTGTCACGGTGTTTGTTGCCAAACTCCTCCGAAACGGCTTGACCGATTTTTATGAAATTTTTTGTGTATATTAGGTAGGTATGAGAATAGGATGTAAACTATTTTTCGTACCCCTAAGTGATAAGGGTGGTCCACCCCAAGTTTTTTTTGGACAATTTTTTTTATGATTTGACACAAAAAAATACATACAACCCTTAATTTTCACCCTTCTACCACCAACCCCTATTTTTTTATAGCGATATTAGTACATTAATAATTTTTTACTCTTGGCGGTCGATAATTGATCAGTTACCACTCGATCAGTTATTCCCGTCAGGCGTCTACCAGTGTCACTTCTCATCCCGTAAACAGCACAGAGTAAGGATGAGAACGAAGCCGGTCTCCTGTCGTTCTCTCACAATAAGCTTTCTCTCTCTCACTCACTAAAGTTTAGGGCCTAAAATGAATCCCTATTTGAACACGCGTGAACGGCTGGACCGATTTCACTAATTCTTTTTTCGTTATTGTAAGGAGAAGGATCTTAGGATAGGTAGGTGAAGGTAGGGTGTAAGGTAGGTAGGTATGTAGGTAGGTAGGGTAGGTAGGTAGGGCAGGGTAGGTAGATAGGGGAAGGTAGGTAGGGCAGAAAGGTAGATAGCGTAGATAGGTAGGTAGGGTAGGTAGGTAAGTCGGGCAGTGTAGGGTAGATAGGTAAGTAGGGTAGGTAGGTAGGTCGGCCAGTGTAGGGTAGGTAGGGCAGGGTAGGTAGGTAGGTAGGTCGGGCCGGGTAGGGTAGGTAGATAGGAAGGTAGGTAGGTAGGGTAGATAGGTAGTTCGGGCAGGGTAGGGTCGGGAGGTAGGGCTGGGTAGGTAGGTAAGTAGTTAGGGCAGGGTAGATAGGTAAACGGGCAGGGTAGGGTAGGTAGGTAGGGCACCCTACACGGCCCGAACTACCTACCTACCATACCCTACCTACCTACCTACCCTACCCTGCCCGACCTGCCTACTCACCCTACCCTACCTACCTACCTTCATCTATCTTACTACCCTGCCCTACCTACCTACCCTGCCCGACCCCTACCTACCTACCCTGCCCGACCTACCAACCTACCCTACCTACCTACCTTCACCTAGCTGCCCGCCCCGGCTTCGCACGGGTAGAAGTAAGTACTTATCTACGGCGCACGTACCTATCTACCTACCTACCCTACACGGCCCGACCTACCTACCTACCTACCTACCCTACCCTGCCCGACCTGCCTACCTACCCTACCCTGCCCGTTTACCTATCTACCCTGCCCTACCTACCTACCCTGCCCTACCTACCTACCCTGCCCTAACTACTTACCTACCTACCCTGGTAGGTTGGTAGGTCGGGCAGGGTAGGTAGGTAGGGGTCGGGCAGGGTAGGTAGGTAGGGCAGGGTAGTAAGATAGATGAAGGTAGGTAGGTAGGGTAGGGTAGGTAGGCAGGTCGGGCAGGGTAGGGTAGGTAGGTAGGTAGGGTATGGTAGGTAGGTAGGTCGGGCCGTGTAGGGTGCCCTACCTACCTACCCTACCCTGCCCGTTTACCTATCTACCCTGCCCTACCTACCTACCCTGCCCTAACTACTTACCTACCTACCCTGCCCTACCTCCCGACCCTACCCTGCCCGAACTACCTATCTACCCTACCTACCTACCTTCCTATCTACCTACCCTACCCGGCCCGACCTACCTACCTACCCTGCCCTACCTACCCTACACTGCCCGACCTACCTACCTACCCTACTTACCTATCTACCCTACACTGCCCGACCTACCTACCTACCCTACCTACCTATCTACGCTATCTACCTTTCTGCCCTACCTACCTTCCCCTATCTACCTACCCTGCCCTACCTACCTACATACCTACCTACCTTACACCCTACCTTCACCTACCTATCCTAAGATCCTTCTTCTTACAATAACGAAAAAAGAATTAGTGAAATCGGTCCAGCCGTTCACGCGTGTTCAAATAGGGATTCATTTTAGGCCCTAAACTTTAGTGAGTGAGAGAGAGAAAGCTTATTGTGAGAGAACGACAGGAGACCGGCTTCGTTCTCATCCTTACTCTGTGCTGTTTACGGGATGAGAAGTGACACTGGTAGGCGCTCTCACCTTCACTAATTCTTTTTTCGTTATTGTAAGGAGAAGGATCTTAGGATAGGTAGGTGAAGGTAGGGTGTAAGGTAGGTAGGTATGTAGGTAGGTAGGGTAGGTAGGTAGGGCAGGGTAGGTAGATAGGGGAAGGTAGGTAGGGCAGAAAGGTAGATAGCGTAGATAGGTAGGTAGGGTAGGTAGGTAGGTCGGGCAGTGTAGGGTAGATAGGTAAGTAGGGTAGGTAGGTAGGTCGGGCAGTGTAGGGTAGGTAGGGCAGGGTAGGTAGGTAGGTAGGTCGGGCCGGGTAGGGTAGGTAGATAGGAAGGTGGGTAGGTAGGGTAGATAGGTAGTTTGGGCAGGGTAGGGTCGGGAGGTAGGGCAGGGTAGGTAGGTAAGTAGTTAGGGCAGGGTAGGTAGGTAGGGCAAGGTAGATAGGTAAACGGGCAGGGTAGGGTAGGTAGGTATGGCACCCTACACGGCCCGACCTACCTACCTACCATACCCTACCTACCTACCTACCATACCCTACCTACCTACCTACCCTACCCTGCCCGACCTGCCTACCTACCCTACCCTACCTACCTACCTTCATCTATCTTACTACCCTGCCCTACCTACCTACCCTGCCCGACCCCTACCTACCTACCCTGCCCGACCTACCAACCTACCCTACCTACCTACCTTCACCTATCTTCCTATCTACCTCAGGGGTAGATAGGAAGATAGATGAAGGTAGGTAGGTAGGGCAGGGTAGGGTAGGTAGGTAGGTAGGGTATGGTAGGTAGGTAGGTCGGGCCGTGTAGGGTAGGTAGGTAGATAGGTACGTGCGCCGTAGATAAGTACTTACTTCTACCCGTGCGAAGCCGGGGCAGGCAGCTAGTATCAAAGTAATATTTGAATTTGAATTTGAATTTGAATAAAATTATAGATTCAGTTGTTATATCTTGTAAATATTAGTCATTTTGTAATTATACCATATATTACTAATTATACCATATATTACTAATTATACCATATATTACTAATTATACCATATATTACCAATTATACCACTTTCCCCTTTTTTATGATAGCGTGTCTCGGCCAAATGACATTATGTTATCGTAGTTTTAATCAGACGCGCCGATATCGCTCGGGTATCCCAGAAAACCCGACATAAACGCAAAAATTCGCGAAAAATGGAGGCCACCGTTGCGGGGTTATTTCATGTCTTCATGTGGTATATAATTTCTTCTAAAATTATAATTGCTTGTATGAATTCTTTAACATCCCATTGATTCCAATGATTGTATCTTGATATAATTTTGAATCACTGTTAATAATTTTCTATTTTAACAACCACAAAACAAAGCTTCAATGAACAGATACGCAGAAATGTTTGAAGCAGGCAGGTAGAAGTGTGTATGTACATGCTCAGGACCCTCACGAACATAAGCATTCAATAACTTATCGCAATTCTAATGAATCGAGTCAAGATATGGGGGTTCCCATCAAATTCAGGGACCAGGCGGATGGCCTTCAAAATGCCTTCGGGGTCGTGTGCCATTATATTATCTAAATCTGTATCTATGTTCCTATTACTATCCACTAAATCTTCCCGTCTCAACTGCCTATAAAAAACAGTCTCGCGGGTTCCTATATTCCTAGGGTGAAAAAATCTTGAAGTAAAGGATTATGGGTTAAGGGTAAGGGAAAGCGACACTAGAAAGATTCTCGTGCACTTACTTGTACATCTTGGCTTCTTCTGAGCAGTATCAACGTCTGGAACTCCGCAGCTCTTCGACGATTCGGGATACTCATTAGAGGTGCTTAAGACCACCCGGGCGGCCCGCCTAATTTCGATATTCGAGAATTTATATCGCGAACCGGCCCGCGAGTATCCTACTGAACTGCGCCAATTTTGTCGAACCCTGTCGGAGGACTAAAAAAAAACCGAAGTATCTTAAAATGATTTAATTAAAATAAGTATTACAAACTTTACTTAAAATTAGAATAAAAATCTAGTGTCCAGATTCGAAGTAGGAATCAGAACGGACGAGCTTCATGGTCACGTAGGCCACCCTGCCGTGCGTCGCTTTCACGTGCCGCACCGTCAGCGTTTCCGTCAGGTCGTTGTATGTGTGTCATGATGGTACATTTCCACCGTTGATGCACCGTCAGCGATATAGGTATAAGGCCGGCGCGTAACACGTCACAATCAGATAATTTGGTTATAGATATAACAAAATAATTCAGTTTTTTTTTTAAATTACGTCGTATCGTAGCTTATCTATTCCGGTTCTATAATAATACAAAAAATGTTAACAATCAAACTAAAGACAATTTAACTGTAGAAGAATTATTAATTAAGTAAGCTATTGTACCTTTCTCAAAAAGAAACCTAACCTACCCTAACCTAACTTTGAAACACAAACTAAAGCAGCTCCGCTATTAAGTTTGACGCCATTTATTGATGATAAAGGATTGATAAGGGTTGGAGGCCGTCTGGAAAAGTCAACATTCGATTATGAGAAACGGCATCCAATTATTATTGATTCAAGGCATCACTTGTCAAGGCAAATTTTCTATTATTTTCATGTAAAGCCTATGCATGCGGGTCCTCAACTGCTTCTTTCACTTATTCGAGAAAATTACTGGCCTATTAAAGGCAGAGCTTTAGCGAGGCAGACATATAGGAATTGTACCTGTATGAATGTAGTAGTTGCTAAGCAGATTATGGGAAATTTGCCAGCTGGTAGGTTAACTCCGGGCTATCCTTTCGGGCCGGCACGGATTTTGCAAGACCATTAAGTCAAACCAGCGAGCCATACGTGTATAGGGAGTGAGGTTGTTGGTCTCGAGCAACTGGGATGTCAACTGCTGAGCATACCTATTCGTCTCCGAGGCAATGTACTCCATAAATTGCTGATCCCATATGCAAATGAAAATGTCATACGGGTCGACACATGGAATTGTCGGACCTATATTTCTTTGGGAGAACCTTTCCCTCCTCAATTCAGGTCGAATTGGGGAATTCGGAAAATTACTCCAGTTGAAGTCGCTAAACCTCCACGGCTGGTCCGTCGCCGTGTAAGGGACATCGCCGCCGTCGCCGGCAGCGTCAACGGCGAGCGCAGCGCCGTCACCACCAGCGACGGGCGCAGCGCCGTCGCCGGCAGCGTCAACGGCGAGCGCAGCAGCGCCGTCACCACCGGCAGCGTCCTCATCCTCGAAATCCCTATCATAGGGCGTCGCCATCATAGATCGGAACGCCCTAGGCATAGGGATGTATGGAGCCGCCTCCTCGTCGTCGCTTGAGTCGGAGCCTGCGTCACTTCCTGTAACAAATAATAAATAAGTTTAAAATCTGGTGGTCAACCTGAAGTTAGGCCATGGCTCCAAACCAAGCTAAAATCAACAGGTACTTACCATAATTGAGGAGGAGATCGTACACCTCAGTATCCCTCAGGCTCCGATCAGGACGAGCTGGAGGCGGTCGAAAAGATGATGTTGACCTGGAACAAAAGCAATGTTGTAGTACCAAGATAAACAGAAAAGTCCGTAAACAAATGAAGATGAAAGTTACTTACGCTGCCGGTGATGGCACCGTGCAAGGCGATGGGGGCGCCGATGGTCCCGACTCCTCATAATCAATATATCTGGAACAAAAGCAGTGTTTTAGTACCTATATTCTTTAGAGATAAATAGAAAAGTCCGTAAACGAATGACAATGAACTACTTACGCTGCCGGCGATGGCACCGGGCATGGGGATGGGGGTGCCGATGGTACTTCTGGTGTCTGTCGTAATGATGGTGGTGGTGGTGGTGGTGGTGGTTGTGATGCTGGAGCCACGGTAGGCCAGTATGGTCTAGATGGACTTTAAAAAACAAAAGTTAAAACTCGCTCGAATTATATCTATAATTAAATTAACATAAATACACGTAGAACTACTTACGGTGGCCATATGCGCATCCGTTTGACGTGGAGTGTGATTTCCAGACCCTGGTCCTCCGGCAGCTCGGCAATATTACGTATAACGAGCCTGAAATTCAAAACGATACAATTGTAATACTCAAAATGATTTTGTGTGGATAAATAAATAGGGTTATTAAAAGCATGCTAACTCGTTAATCGTGTACGGGCCGGGCCGCTCATGCGTCCTGCGTGTGGCGGATCTAATAGGCCCGGAGAAAACCACGGCCTGCCTTCCACCGGGAAAATTTCCTTATGACACTTAAAAATTTATTAAAAAAATATTTCTCATAAAAACATAACAAGGATGTAAACTAGAGATCTTAAGCAATCCAAAAATGTATAATACTTATATATTCCCTTGAAGAACATAGAAAATATCTGAAGTTGAACTTCCATAATGAGTAATGGTGGCAGAGCAGTGGTGGCCCAGTGGTAACGGCCCCGACTTACGAGTTGTAGGTCGTGGGTTCGAACCCAAGCAGGTGCTTTACTTTGTGTAAATAATTTCATCACCACTGAAACCGGTGAAGGAAAACATCGTGAGGAAACCGGCATGTCTTAGAACCAAAAAATACGAAGACATGTGACATCTACCAACCCACACTGGGCCCGCGTGGTAGATTACGGCCCACTCCCTCTCACAGAGAGGAGGCCTGTGTCCCAGCAGTGGGAACATTAATAGGCTGATGATGATAATGATGATGAATGAGTAATCTAGTAAATATAAAATTATCAAAGTATAAAGTTTGGGTGTAATTTTATACACCTAAAACTTTTTTTAAATATTTTTTTGCTTTTAATTCGGATAGCTGTCATCTTAGAACATAAAACAATCAAAACGGTTTCAGTATTACGACTTTTGTCCAAACTATTTTTGAGATAGAAAATACCGTTTGGTCCCATAGTGCGCTGCTCCGCCGACCGGACTCGCGCCGCCCGTATAGCTCGTCTGCAACTCACACTATGTCCCGATCGTCGAATGTCACCCCTAGTATTGCCGCCACCAGGCCGACTGTGTGCAGTACATTTTCACCAGGAGTCTGGGATATTGGCGATCTCCAAGTCCAAGCCCAGTAACTCCTGCTCGCGGTCGTTGAGGTCCAGTTGCAACTTCACCACTATCAGGTCCAGCTGCAACTTCACCACTATCTGCTCCAGCTGGACCACTTTGCCTTTTTCTTAGTACAGTGTCTATTAGGTTCCTTATTTGTGAAGCTGATTCCTTATTTATGGAAGGTATCGTATAGAGGAATTTGACGTGGTTGTGTTGCAATAATCGTGGATTAAGCAGCTCCCACGCGTGAGTGTAAATGGTGGCCGTGAATTCTAATGCACTAATTACCTGCGATTTTTTCTTCTTTACTGCGCTACTTACGGTAGGCCAGCTCAAGTTCAGTGCTACCACCGACGACGTACGTGCGGTCGACTGTACCTATACAGAGCGGAAGCGGCATCGACGCGCAACCTGTTGCCATAAATTCATTACCAACATTATTTTGAACACAGCGTAAACTTTTTGTCCACTTTTTCTTAGTTTTTGCAGTTTTTTTTTACCTTAAATTGTATACGGACTTGGTTCACTTCATGTACAAACAGCAATGCAAAAATTTGCCATCTCAGCTGTTTCGCGCAAATTCTCTCGAGGTCAACGCCGCCCTAGTACCTAACCTACCTAAGTAGGTAGGTGGCGGAATTGCTCTACGCCAATTAGTGTTTTGTTTCACTATATCGTTTCTTATCAACTTAAGTATCTCATCGAAACACCGGATTGACATTCTAAAATATAAGTAAAATCTCTTCTCGTCTCTAACCAGGTCAGGAACCAAAGTATAGAACTCGCCATACTGCTCCCTCTTGGCATCTATTGGGTGGACACATAATTTCCTGAAAGAAGAAATATCTAGTCTAAAGTGTGATCGAATAATAGATAAACTACAATTTTGATGTTAGGTACTATTTATCGCATTTCACTGCGTCAAATATTAGTAAGTACTTGGGTACAGTGGGCCGCATAAGAAAAAGTCGACCGAATAAGAGGCCAGCTTATGGTTTTGTTAGCACAGATGTGTTAACAAAACCATAAGTTTCTGTCACAAATAAACCTATTTTTCCTTCTTAGCAATAGTATAGCGTCCATACATGCTAGAAAAAATATTAACACTGATAAAAAAAAAGTTTTTTTTAATTTTTTTTTTATTGATACTTAAATGTAACGCTATGTACCCGCGCACTTGTCTTTCAACAAGGAAAGACAAGTGCGACAAGTGCGCGTGTACAGAGTGTTTGTTTTACGTATGAAATTAATATTTTTTGTGAATATTTTATGTTAAATAAATAAATAAAGTTTATTTTTTGCATGTATGGACGCTATACTATTGCGGGTTAACGAGAACGCCCTCTGTTAACATACTTACTGTATTCTTCGCTCCTCCAAGGAAAGGGAATCATATATACTCGTATTGATTATTGGCGAAGCGGATATTTTTTTTTAAAGGATTAGTCTGTTGTACCAAATGTATTCTTTGAAGTTGGGCATGGCGGTTATGCGAGAAGCAGGATAAAAATATTCTGATTCAACAGTGGCGAGGAAAAGGCTTTGTTGGATCATAAGAGCGAAGAATATATTATATAATTCATGTACGCTGGTTGGGTGCCACAGTCTGATGCGGGCACTGCCAGAGATGCCAGGTTTGTTGTTTTGACAGGTTCTGTGTGACTCTCGATCTCGAGTTCCTGTAAATGCTTCTCGAACACCCGTAAAACTATTGAAATCAGATCGTCAATCGAAAGCGATATGATCAATGGGAATTATTGCCCGCATTGCATTGTCCTTTAGTTTGTCCATCTGGTCAATTGCATCCCTCAGTCTTGAGTCGAAATTGTCCGGAAGCACTGCTGGGCTGTCTGTTGCCAAAGTTGGCGGTCTAATTATGGTTGGGTTATCAACAACAATGTCGTCAGCATGTTGGTCCTCTGCCTCAACGTCACTGCCAATCATGGACGTACCCAGGGGGGGGCAGGGGAGGGAAGCTGCCCCCCCCTGGATTTTGTATGCCTAAGTACTGTTGTCGATAAAAGTTAAGTTACAGTCACGATAAGACGTCATTTAAAATTACATTACAGGGTGTCATCAGGGACATCGACGCGAAGCCTGTTACCATGGACTCAGTAGGTACATGATTCTAAACGCCCCTGCGTTGAAATATTTCGTCGGTCATTAAAAAAAAATCTGCTGTTTCATAGAAAAGTGCAATACCTACGCGGTCAAAATGTATGGAACAGCAGATTTTTTTTTAAATAACCGACGAATCATTTTAACGCAGGGGGTGTTCAGAATCATGTACTGAATCCATGGGATCAGGCTTCGCGTCGATGTCCCTGCCACCCTGTATATTATTTTGAATTAATTTTAGAAACAAAACCGCGCTGCGCGGCTTTTCATGTTGTATCTATTATGCATGCGACTTTAAAAAAGGAGTACGTTCTATGTTCGACTGTTGTTTTCTACTATGGTTAACACTATTTTCGTCAATTGTGAAGCAATTTTGAAAAATCGTGTATCATTTCAAAAAAGAAAATTATGTTCGGTCCACAATTAATAAAAATATCGATAAACATACAAATAAAAATAAAAAAAGCTTAATACACAGTAAAGTAATCAGCCCATGGTGGGCCGGCTTCCGGCGACAAAGTCACCCGCGAGGACCCATCCTCGTGTGATACAGTTGACGTATCCCTAAAATAAACAAAATAATATTATTGAAATCCTCCTATCGTGGTTGGGCAAGTCGACATAATTTAATTCGATCGAGTCGATTAAGGCTGCAAAATTTATTTCTGCCACATGATCAATCTTGTGCATTGAAAATATATTATAAAAAATATGTCAAGACTACGATCACGATTGTTGGGCGTTATTAAACAAAAAACTAAATCTATTTGCGTGGTCGAAAATAGATTCCGTTTTTTTATAATAGATCTGAAATACATAAATATGTTCATGGGTTAAATTTACATTTACCCTGGCTCTGGTATGATTGTTGGCGCTGACCTGCTCCACGGTGGAGGTTAGTCAGCCGGTAATACTGCCGGTGTACCAGGCGCCAAAGACAGTATGTTTTCCGGTTTCAAAAGGAAGTGAACTAGAAAAAGCATAACGGTAGTTGCAGCATGAACCAAAGTAATAAAAGTCGTGCAATTACGTTAATTATAATAATTACCTCGGCCTCCTTTTATCGGCGGTTTCTGGTAATCCTGGCAGAAATCCAACGCGGAGCTCCTTTGCCGATTCTCCGCTGCCTGTACTCTTTTTGCAGTTCAGCTGGCAGAGCATTCGCGCGCTTTCGGGTCAGCGCCATATTTAGCTTCTGTTGTTTAGAAGCAAGTCTATAACAAATAAAAGTTATACATCAATTTATTAAATATCTACTCAGATTTATATTTATTATCTACTCACACGACACAAAATCACCATGCGTTCAAAACTGTATACAGGGTGTGGCGTAAATAATGGATAACCCTGAAACTGTCGGTCGGCCAGATTATTATCTATCATTTACCCCACTTATATCGCCATATGCCCATGGATGACCAAATTATTGATATTTAAGATATTTTAAATAAAAATCGTACTTACTCTTACAAAATCAGCTGCCATTTCTACAATTGGTGACTTGTTCTCGTTTTGTTTTTTGTATGTTACTCCTGAATATTTGTATTATCAGACCAGTATCAAGTTTTTTTATTACAATCTAAGATAACATTGCAAAAATTACTTATTCTTAAATTTTAACATTTTTTCTACGGAATTATGCAACTTTGGGGCCCTGTATCGAAAAAAAAGTGTGCTACACTGTGGTTGCCCATTATTTTCAAAAATTGCCTATTTAATGCAGATTCTAAAATGGTACAACAATAACCAGTATCTTGATATAGTACAAAGTTATTGCTATTCGAATCCTAAAGGAGAATTTTCATACAATTTTGATTTTTTAAATTAAGTTACTTTATCACTGCTTTAACTAATTTTAGACTTAAAGAGAATGAGAATTTACTTAAAATTTTATCATTATGGGTTTGTTGACACAATAAAACACATTAGTAATTAATTAAATTTATTGAAAAAAAATTATACAAAATGTTCGAAGTGGGCTCCTTCAGCTGCTATGCACGCTCTACACCTTCTTATAAAGGACCGTTTCAATCGGCGCGCAAATCCTGACGACGATATTTCGTCAGCAGCCGAACGTATGCGTTGTCGCAGCTGTTCAACTGAAGTGATTTCTTCTTTATAAACCATCTCCTTTAAGCAGCCCCAGTAAAAAAAGTCCAATGGGTTTAAATCTGGCGAGCGAGGTGGCCACAGTATTGGCCCTAGACGTCCTATCCACCTCTCTGGATAGGTTTCGTTAAGATGCTCTCGTACTCTTACCGCATAATGTGCGGGGCATCCGTCGTTTTGAAGCCACATGGTTTCGCGCACTTCGGGGGGTACGTCCTCCAACAACACAGGCAAATCATTTTGTAAAAAATTCAAATAAGTTTCTCCAGTCAGCGTCGGTGGTAGTTCAAATGGTCCAACAATTTGACCGTTTATGATACCAGTCCATAAATTAATTTTGAACTGGTGTTGTGATCGATCTTGTCTTATTAAAATCGGATTTTCCAGTTGCCAGTTATGCAGGTTGTGTAAATTTAAACTTAGTTGTTATTTTCAAAATGAAGACCCATATCAATTCAAACAGCAATAACTTTGTACTATACCAAGATACTGGTTATTGTTGTACCATTTTAGAATCTGCATTAAATAGGCAATTTTTAAAAATAATGGGCCACCGCAGTGTAGTACATTTTTTTTTCGATACAGGGCCCCAAATTTGCATAATTCCGTAGAAAAAATGTTAAAATTTAAGAATAAGTAATTTTTGCAATGTTATCTTAGATTGTAATGAAAAAATTTGATACGGGTCGAATAATACAAATATTCAGGAGTGATATACAAAAAACAAAACGAGAACAAGTCACCAATTGTAGAAATGGCAGCTGATTTTGTAAATGTAAGTACGATTTTTATTTAAAATATCAAAAATATCAATAATTTGGTCATCCATGGGCATATGGCGATATAAGTGGGGTAAATGATAGATAATAATCTGGCCGATCGACAGTTTCAGGGTTATCCATTATTTACGCCACACCCTGTATAAATATACATACGCTAGCTCACAGATTAATAAGTACAGATGTGACAGTCGAATTTGCGTAGTTCCTACAATAACAGTTATGGCGCTGCTGTCGCTTCATGCTTGCTTATTTACTATGGCGTACACACACACCTGAAAGATCGAATAGTGCTTTCAATCTAAGAGATATTCAATATGGCTGTTATCGATAATTTTAAGTGTAGTGTAGTGATGTACCCGATATCGACAAAATCTACTAGGGTTTAGGGTTTTTATTATTCATTTTATTAGGTAGATAAATAAATAAAACAAATTATCATATTTTGTATTCATTTATTTGCTTTCTTTTGCCTATGGGTTTTATATTTTCTTAAAGCTAGCTGTTGCATGTTTTGCATTTTCATAACATATTTTTCTTCTATTTTTCCCTTTAAAATTCTATTAATTATATTGCACCAATTGTGGCGTTGCAGGCGAATTATTATTGCTATGTAATATTTAGTAACATCTCTGTTATGTGTTTTACAGCCTAACCAAGACAAGTCGTGTTTGGCAATCAGCCGTTTTAAACTTTTTTTTACATTGTTTTTATAACAATTTTCATTTAAAAAATCGTGAATGCATTGAGAATTTTCTCTGTACAGCCAGAGTAGTTTCCCAATTGGGTAAGCCAAATTATTATTTTTTAATCTTTTGTACTCCCTGTGTTGTATAAATTCATGGATGGTTTTCTTTTGTCGTATAAGTTTTTGTGCATGAATTATAATTAATTTTTTTTGTTATTTTTCTGCATATGTATCCCGCAGTGTATGCTGATGTTTGGACTTTCTGATATAACCTTTTCTATAAGAGTTCCCTCTGACTCTATCGGACCTTTTGAAGATGACGGCGCATTTAAAATTACATTAGGCGAAATATTTTCATCATTATCTTTTGGATTGCAGGTAAAAAGATAATTTAAATCAACTATTGTTTCGCCGTCATCTTCTTCACAATTTGAAAATTTTGAGTGAGGGCTCAATATACTGGTCATAAGTAGGTAATGACTTGAAGGCGTACATAAAACTATTTCCATCAGGATCCACGTTGCGATAATTCATCGCTCTTATGCGACCAAATTCTCAAGAGGATCTTGATTTATGAATCTGGGGTAATAGTATTTTACTCCAAATTCTGTAAATAATAATTTGGACAGACCCAGAAAACTCTGCAACGTATTAATCCACCCTTCAAGGCATGGAGGACGCACATGTCTCGGCTTTGCAGTCTGCCTAGCCAATTTACTACTGGTGTCAATATATTTAATATTTTTTAGGGATTTTATTGATTTTTGCCAAAAGTCTTGATGAGGGGAATTTTCACTGCGCATCTAAGTTTGCCCCTTGGTTGACCTGGCGATCCATTGACACTATCAAATAGGTCGTCAAAAAATGTCACCACTACTGCTGTAGTCTCCATTGTCTCTATAAGAGTGTTGAGCCGCTTATCTGAAATATTTAATTTGATTAAATAAATATTAGCGCTATTTATTGCTTCAAGGATGTCACTACCTACTACTTTAGTGCTAGAGTGCCACTAGCGGCACTATTCCTATGGGATAACGGATAACCGCTACCGTTTAGCCGGCTATAGATGAAAGAAACTAACCTTAACAATCAAACAAAATAACAAGTGACAGTGACAATGCACTTTAGCCGGGCCGAGGCGGCGCCAATAATACCGCAAGAATTCTTGTGGCACTCTATACACTTCCTAAAAGGGGTTTGAAGATTTTTGTATGGAGGGTGGCCCTAACGTGACGCCGCTATTGCACGACTCGTAATGCTTCGCATTAGAGTGTGCTCTACGATCGAAAAATATTTTTTGCCCCATTTCTGCAACTGTTTTTATTGTTTCACTCCTGCTAGTACACAGAACCTACTTAATTTATATACCATTGTATAGATGATTAAATGGAGATTAATATTGTATTTTTTAACAATTGATTTAATGCAGCAGAAATGGAAAAAGCATCAAAATAGTTGAAAAAAATTTCCTGTCCGTCAATTTATGATCCCTGAAAACATTGTAGCTTGCGATAAAATCAATTAATTGAGTCAATTTTTTTTTATACATTCGTTTCAGCCGTAGAAGGAACCCTATTGAAAATGGCTCTTTTATTCATAGTAGTTTAATTATAATTAATAAAATACTAACTAAAATATAATATCAATATCTAAATATTTTCAACCTTGATCCGGTGCCGTTGCCTAGCAACTGCCAACGTAAATATCTTTGTCAGTGGTTGACATCACAGAGTACTTTTACTATACGACTTCATGAAAAGTGATAAATTGTTCATTTTTAAACTATGTTTTGAATTTCTTTTTCGTTTATGAATGAGTGATAAGTATGAGGCGTGCACTTTTGGATTTTCCAAACTATTTTGTTTTTTTTTCAGAATCGCGGTGATAATCGAAAGTTATATATTTAGATAGAGGACACTTATATAATATCCTACAGCGTCACTTTTCGGAGTTATTCACCGAAATATAAGTCGTAAACTGAACCCTGAAACAAGGTTTTTTTTTGTTTTTTTCCCTTCAGGTAAGTACTCGTATATTGAACTATGAAAACATAATTGCGTCAAGTATAGCTAATATTTTAGTTAAGAGCGAAAGAGACAAAAATATATGTATACCCCTGCTAAATGAGGACGTGTGTGGTATAATAATATGTATTATATGGTGCATGGCATGGGCGCGACACCAAGAAAATCATATTCAGCCTCCCGCTTCCTTCTTGGATGATATTATTTATACCGAATAAGATTAAAAAATCTTGTTTTTGCTTTATGGTTGTCAATTAATTCATGTAAGTTTATATAACTTAATCAACATGAAGTACAACATAAATAAATAAATTCGTTATAAAAATTCTTACTTTTCTTATTTCTTATCTTTGAATATCTCAGAAACGTGACGCTTTATGATGTTATGTTATATCGTTTTATGTTTGTATAAGTTAGTGTCCCCTATCCAAATATTATAACATTTATTGTGCACCTCGATTTTGAAAAAAAAAACAAAATGGTGGCTGATTTTAGGGCCAAAATCTTCAAAACCCTTTAAAGTGAACTAGTGCTTTTTACTTTCGGGGCTAATGAAACAGTTGTAATTTTCATGCATAAATCACGTAAACATTTATTTAATTAAGTATAATTATAAATATAATACTACTTACGCAGAGCATCAGTAAATTCAAGCATTGCAGCCGTTCGTGCACTTAGCACTTGGGTGGCTGCTTTAACTTTCATTTTATTTATGTATTTTGGGTCCACATGTTGTGCAGTCAAATTTGGTAACGCTCTGGTGTGACCAGATTTACTGTCTATGTCGTATATATACGAAATATCTGCCCATGAAGCTCTTCTTCCACTGTATAAAATATCCTTAGTAAGGAAGTTGTTGCGGACACTCTTTAAAAGTTGCGGTGGATCGTGAAATAAAAAAGGTCTTGTCCAGCTATGTGAATTGTGACATCTGGAACAATTAAAAAATATTAAAATAAAAGAAAACAATATATAGCAACTGCATAAAACTTACCATTTTCTCTGCATTGATTGCTGCGAAGTTGAGCAGTTGATTGTTTTAATTTATTAAAACATGACCTAAATGTACATCCTTGATCACACACAAGTGTAAGTGGTTTTAGTCCTGTTTCCACAAGCAGAGGAATTATTTGTTTTAAAATTTTAATTAGGTCATGTGCTAAAATGGTTCCTTCACAAAAATAGTATGCAATGGGTTGCCTCCATGAATGGCATATGCCCCTTATCATAAAAACCAGAGCATGGTCAGCCAATTTTGGTTTTCTTTCTCCTGCTATATCTACAAAGCCAATAATTTTGTCTTTGGTCTCATTAAATGTGAGATGTGGTGACAGCGCTACCTCATCAAATACCAAGGAGCAAAGCTTTTTTGTTGTGTCCCAGTTCTTAGTGGTCCACATTCAAAGTCAATTTTATTTGAGAGCCTCGCCAGTGTCCTTGTAAAAGGTAAAGCAAAAATTTTTTCCAAAAGTATCCTTTTGGACTTATGAAACTCGTCTTCCTCACCCGCCTCTGCTACTTCCTCCCCTTTGCGAAATTATTATTGAAGTGATTCCAACATAACAAAATTGAACATCGGAAGCATGAACTGAAAACATTTTCTACACATTTGTTAACTTCACACGACTGAACTATGTATAAGTTTTCTGCCGTATTGGTAGACGTTACTGAATCTTCCATATTACCTTGTAATATACTAACAGAACAAATCGTTGCATCGTTTGAATTAGAATCTCTGCTCACATTAGAAAGTATGTTTTCTTGAAGGGTTTAAGTCGCATCACAAGCAATTTCGGCAATGCTATCTTCCAAACAAACGGTTTCATTACTTGAAACAGAAGCTGTGCTAGGATTTAAGGGTATATTTTCTTGGAATTTCGGTAAAGCTTCTGTTGAATCGAAAAACTTTTAACAAAAAAAAACAACTTACTTTAAAAAAAACACTACAAAGTGAAAAATAACTTTAATTTCGGAAGTCGGTGTCTTTGGTTTTGAATTTTCGTTTTTTGCCACAGACTTCCGAAATTAAAGTTATTTTTCACTTTGTAGTGTTTTTTTTTTTAAAGTCGGTTGTTTTTTTTTGTTAAAAGTTTTTATTTTTCGCTTTTTAGTTGTGGTACCTACCCCACACAAATTCGAATACCACTACCAGCTACGCAATTAACAGTGACAGGAAGTTATCATCTTATCATCCATAAAATAAGTCCATACACAAAGCAACGTTTCACAGTACCTAACTGTGAAACGTTGCCGTTATGTATGTATACTATGTATTTTTAGGAATTTAATAAAACACTAATCAAAAGTTAACAAATAAAGACTTTATAATTAAAAACAAATAAGTTACAACAAGTGAGAGCTATTAATTAAGTGAACCGATAGGGAATACTAAAGTGCGCGCCGCCGGGTTTGGGAATGACACGGTGGTGGCTGCGCGCGATCTTATATGGACTCCATCACATGTTCCGGGGTGACCGGAGGGGTGTAGGTAGGAGATGCAGCCTTCATTCTCCACATCATCAGAACCTGCACGATAACAAAGAGTAAGCATCTAAATGTTAGATATGACAGCAGAGAACTGATGTATTCGAGCAGGAGCTTTTTCCTAGACGAATAAGTTTACTGTTTACTCGATCAAATGCTAATCAGACGTGAATTGTTTCTTAATACTGTAAGTTCAAACATAATACACCTTGATAAGGAACACCTTCCCACTGTACGTAAAACATATGCCATACGAACTCAATGAGCTCACTTGCCATAATACCAACCAAAACCTTATGCTGCTGCAATGGGCTTACATGGTATAAAATAGCAAAGCTTGTCCTCAGGCTTTACACAGTACTTCAATAAGCTCACATGCCATAATACCAACCAAAACCTTATGCTGCAGCAATGGGCTTACATGGTATAAAATGGCAAAGCTTGTCCTCAGGCTTTACACAGTACTTAACCAGTCACGCCCCGATGCCATACAGACACGGGTACTTTCTGGGTCACGACTGATACCCATCGGTAGGAACAACGCTAAAGGCTTTACACAGTACTTAACCAGTCACGCCCCGATGCCATACAGACACGGGTACTTTCTGGGTCACGACTGATACCCATTGGTAGGAACAACGCTAAAGGCTTTACACAGTACTTAACCAGTCACGACCCGATGCCATACAGACACGGGTACTTTCTGGGTCACGACTGATACCCATTGGTAGGAGCAACGCTAAAAGTCACTGTTACCTATTGGTAGGACGTAGCAACGCTAAAGGCATAGGTTAAAGTACAGCTACAATAGAAACTCGTTATTTGGGTGATTATTTATGGGTCAGAAACAATAACGATCATACATTCAACCAAAGTTCTTTGAAATGTAATCTTGGATCAAATAAACAAAACAAATGAATGAATAGGTCGGTTCATATGCTTAACAAAGGTTTAACAAGTGTGAGGTTTGTTTAATATGAACAGTACACTTTTAACCGGCCCAAGTACACTTTGACGCTTGCCACATAGCGATAAGTGCCACGCGCCCATGCGTCCTCGTATTACGCTATAAGCTGAGTCATTCATAAAGTCACAACAATTCGTCTGGTTAGCATAATATTACAACACGTATTGGTGAATGATATTTGTTAATGTCAACAAAGAGGTAAAAACGTACCTATGAGAAAAGTGGATGGAAAACAACACATGAAGTTTTTTTTTTTTTTTTTTAAACTTACTTTCGAAGAATGCAGCACAACACTCAGGTGTCCATTCACCATGCCATGGTAGCATATATTCGGCAGCAGCCTGTGTGATTTTGCCATATGAGCCCGCCACCAGTTGAAGCTCGTACCGACCATTTGGTAGGACTTTAGTGATACGATATGGTCCGCGCATACCGCTGTCTAGCTTGCCAATCGATTGTGATCTTTTAATTACATAAGCCAAGTCATCCACTGCGAATATTTTTGGCGCTGAACGATTTTTATTTACACGCGTATCTTGAGCAGACTGATTTTCTAATAGAAAGGTCCTAGTACGCTGTCTATGTAACTCGCGCCATGCTTCGCGATTTGGATTATCGCCCTGTATAGTTATATCCTTAACAAGAGCTTGTATAACTGGAGTGGTAGACTCTGTACCAATTAAAAGATTGAGTGCCGAACATCGAGTTGTTTTTTGTTTTGTTAAGTTTATTACTAGTTGTAACTTCCAAAGTACCTCCGACCAAGATTCAGATTTGTGATTCGTTTCGACACGTATCATGTTAAGAACGGTACGGCAATACCGCTCTACTTGGCCGTTTGAGTGGTGCATTTCTGGGGTAATAAAATGCAACCTGATACCCAACCCGGCGGCCCAACTCATGAAATCAGTGCTTGTAAACATCCGTCCTTTGTCGCATACTAATAAACGGGGAGAGCCGAATAAAGAAATAGCGTTAATAAGCACACGTTTTAACTCAGTGCTTTCTTGTTTATAGAGCGGGTAGAGGAGGCAATACTTCGTGAATGCATCGATAATGATAAGCACGTACTTATAGCCGTGTGATTCTGGTAAAGGGCCGAGTACATCGGTATGAATAGTATCAAATGGCTTAGATGGCTTTTGCCATGAAACAATCGGTTGCAAAGGAGCACGGGGTATCTTTTTATGCGTTATGCAGACAACACAATGAGAAATGTATTTCTTAACGAATTTACTTATACCCGGGAACCAAAAGTGTTTGAGTATCAAATCACACGTCTTTTCAACTCCTATATGTTCATGTTCGTCATGAAACGCTCGCAATAAGCTAAGGCGGTAGGCCTTAGGTACATAGCATAAGTGTCGCGTTTGCTCACCAACCGGATCGTACTTATAATATAATAGGTCATTCCTTTTTACGTACTTAGTGGTATCTAACTGTCCGTTGTTTAACTTATCAAGCAAGTCGAGGGTCTCCTCATCGGCTGCCTGTGCGACCTTAGCCCAATTTTGAGGCTTAGAAACTGTACACATATTAACAGGATTGCGACTAAGATAGTCAACATGAGGGAGGAGTACACCCTTGCGATATTCAAGCGTAAAATCGTAATCTTGGAGGTACATCCACCAACGCGCTACTCTAGGAAGGAGATCCTTTTTACGCTGTGTCATTTTCAAAGCGTTACAATCTGTCACAATTTTAAAGCTTTTGCCAATTAAATACTGGCGAAAGTGTTGTAAGGCCTTGACGACCGCGAGAGTCTCTAATTCGTAAGAGTGATACCTTGATTCAGCGCCTACAGTTACTTTGCTGAAGTACGCAACCGCACGCTTACGTTTGTCGCGATGTGTTTGTAAAAGGACTGCACCGTAACCTTGTGAACTTGCGTCGGTATGGACTTCGGTTTCTAACTCGTGATCGAATATACCCAGGACGGGTTCGCTTGTTAAGTATTTGATAACGTCCTGTCTTGCATTTTCCTGGTCGATACCCCAAACAAACTTAACGTCTTTACGCGTTAGGGCTGCGATAGGCGCTATCAAAGTGGCATACTGCGGGATGTACCGTCTAAAATACCCAGCAAGGCCGAGTAATTGACGCACTTGTTTAATTGTTTTTGGCGTCGGTGATTTAGTTAGGGCTTCTATTTTATGAGTGCTCGGCCTAACCTGACCATTGCTAATGGTTCTCCCTAGGTACTCTACTTTTGTTGTCAGGAAAAAGCATTTCCGCAGATTGGTAGAAAAACCAGATTTTGTTAACGTTTTCAATACCGAATCGAGCAAAGTTAGTCCCTCTTCAACAGTATCACTTAACAATAAAACGTCATCTATATAAACAAGCACTTTTCCTGACTCTACGAAGGATTTAAGGGTTTCGGAAATAATGCGTTGATACACTACGGGTGCATTCGCAAGTCCAAATGGCATCTTCAGATACTCAAAGTGACCCTCTGGAGTCACGAAAGCAGTTTTGTCAACGGAATCGTCACTAATTTTAATTTGATGAAATCCAGTTAACATATCAAGAGCTGTAAAATATTTACATTTACCCAACCTATCTATGTGATCCTCTATAAGAGGCAATGGGTACCGTTCCTTTACTGTAACACTATTTAAGCCGCGGTAATCAACGACCATCCTATTGGTGCCGTCTTTCTTCTTCACCAGAAGAATTGGGCTTGCGTATGAAGATTCCGAATTCCGTATTACGCCTTTGTCCTTGAGGTCATTAACGATTGCGCGCACACACAACTTTTCGTCGTGAGACAACTTGTAAGGGCGATAGTTAACAGGGGTCTCGGTTGTTACGCGAATTTTCATTTCGCCGGTAGTTACAGTACTCGTGGCAGTACCGCTAAGAAAATAATCAGAATATTTTTTTAAAACATTTCCGAGACGCTGTTTATCATAACCCTGTAAGGGCGTATTCATAGATTCAAAACTATTCTGTAAACTTGAAACCGTAATATTGTTAACCCACCCACGGTCGGCGCAGATACGCTGGCAATCGCCAGTACGAATGTACGCGATACCACTGCGATTCAAAACATCGGTACCTATTATCACGGGTGTATTCAAACAACCGCTCGGCACTACATGGAAGTCTACCTCCAAGGTCAAATTGTCGAACTCAATAGGCAAAGTGACGTAGCTATCTGATCTTAACTCATGACCACCTATTCCGCGCAACATCTGAGCATTAGGGTTTAGGCGGCAAGAAAAATGCTTAAGAAGTTCATTAGATATGAGGGATACAGACGAGCCGCTGTCAATTAAGACGTCCGTAGGTACACCACACAGTACTGCGGTTGTCACGTCACGGCTTGCCGTATCACCCTTAATTTCATGACAAAAATTCACATTGGATTTATTGCGCGATTCTGATCGCTGTTTAGCAAAACACTTTTCTTCCGTATGCCCCATTTTTTTACAAAAATTGCACTTAGAGATTTTCACGTTCGCGGAATTAATATTAGTACCCTCTCTATCGCTTTCGACTTTAGGACTCGAACTATTATTAAAATTAGGTCGTTTAAGACACGCGTTGCTCTTATGACCGTAAGCGCCGCACGAAAAACACTTAACAGTTTTTTTATCAATAACTGTAGCACTACGGCTCCTGTTCCCGGCGTTATCGCGCCCGCTAGTATTTCGATTAGAATGAGCATTAACATAGTTTTTGTTCATATTTGAATTGGTTTTGCTTGGCATGACATAAATGGATAAAAATTCCACAATTGTTTCGGTAGTTAGTTTTGCATTCATAGCTGCTGCACGAATCTGCGGGTCCTTAATACCGCGCAAAATGATTGCACACAAAAGGTCTTTACTTAGTCCTTTAATGATACGCAATCGCAACAAGGATTTGCGTGCGTATTCCGCGTACGTGGAATATTTATCTGACTCAGTGCACATGACGTCATACAGTACATTGGCTACATCGACATGTCGCGGACAGAGTGATTTTAATTGTAATTTAAAGGTTGACCAAGTACGATCCGTTTCGGTCCAATTGCGTAACCACGAGTGAGATTCACCCTTCAGACACAAACCGATACGGGCCAGACATTCTTTGTCATCCCATCTATTTATAAATTTAGCGCGGTCAACTTCTTCACACCATGCAATGACGTCATGAACATTAGGGTCGAAGTCAGAGACGTAATAATGGTTTGATCTCACCGGGTTTAAGCTTCTTAGCGCATCGATAAGACGCTCTGCAACATCCCCTGCAGCCGACGTTGAAGGCGAAGGCGGCAGCGACAGCGCCGGCGCCAGTGGCGACGGGACAGGTCGCTGAACAGCGGGAGGGCTGGCCATGCCGGTGATGTCAGGACAGGGCTGCTGCTCCACGCTCGACTGTGGTTCTGAAATTGAACACCGCTCCAAGGCAGAGACCCTATTAAGTATTGCGTCTAAGGTAATATTAAGATGAGTTAGGTCAGGCGGCGGTGGCGTGCACTCACGTTTACGTTTTTTTCTGGGGGCGCTATTATTCGACATTTTTATTTAAAAAAAAAATTAAGTTATGTGGGAAAACGAGAGTTGTATTCCGCTTCTGATTTTAGGAATTTAATAAAACACTAATCAAAAGTTAACAAATAAAGACTTTATAATTAAAAACAAATAAGTTACAACAAGTGAGAGCTATTAATTAAGTGAACCGATAGGGAATACTAAAGTGCGCGCCGCCGGGTTTGGGAATGACACGGTGGTGGCTGCGCGCGATCTTATATGGACTCCATCACATGTTCCGGGGTGACCGGAGGGGTGTAGGTAGGAGATGCAGCTAACAGTATGTATATGTATGTTCACCTGTTCCCTTATAACTTCTAAACTCATCACAATTTGACAAATGATGTATCGTCGGAAGCGTCTTGATCGTCCGCTGGTTATCCCTTTATGGGGCAGAAGATTCTGGCTTATATGTTAGAAATTAAACACGTGGATGTTAAAACTAATATTTAATGATAATTTTTGAACACGTTTTTTTTTATTGTTTATTAAAAAAAGTTATGGTGTCCACATTTTGGACACTGCCCTTTCTCACGTATGAAATTGTGCAAAACAAGGTGCAATGCATAATGGCACTTTGCATTTGACACACTCTATTTTGCTCTTTTTTCCAAGAGCTTTACTGCTGCAAGCTCTGCACCTTCTATAACTGGGCAGCTCTCCCGGCATATGCGATCCCACATCATTCAGCCTTATCTCATCAGGGATACCATAAATAGACTTCTGCCTGCTTGTTGGTCCCTTTGGTCTTTTAGTTGCAAAGTTGGGCAAAACAGATACCCTTCGTTTCCGGGAGCTGTAACTGTTGATCAGGTTACGTGCCAGGTCAGTGCGGAACTGCAATGCACCTATTGGATTATGCACTCTGTCATTGTGGGTATGAAGTATGTGGGCATTAAAATTTGTGATAGCTGCGTCCACCAAAAAATAAAATATACGCATCCACCACCTTTTACTGCGTCTTGAAATAGGGTAAGTGCCCCTTTTCTGGTCGAATCTGTCCACACCTCCCATCCTTTTTGTGTACTCTAAAATGCCCAAAGGATAAGCAATATCAGACTTCGTCCCATCTTTTTGCGTTCTTTTACAGGTTTTCTTTTGTCGAGGGTGATATGCTGTGCTTAGCACATATACCAATTTGGTATCCATCCATACGAAGAATGCAACATTTTTGTTGACACGCCATTTGTGTTGGCCTTTGACCAATTTTAGAGCAGCTGGTTTAGGTGTATTTTTCTTTTTCCTGTGGCTTTTTATCAATTCAGGCAAATTTGTGCGGTCTTGACGTACTGTGGCTATTGAGTATATTTTTTTTTTCGAATAAGAATTGCATTAGCTCACAGGAGGCAAAAAAATTGTCAAACGCGACATGAGTGTTTTCAGCATTTTGTTCAATCAGTTTTTTGCACAGTCCTTTCACCACACTTGCACCTAATCCAACTTCCGTGGTGTCGTCTTTTTTACCAGTGTATACTTCAAACTGGTAAAGACTATCACAGCGCGCCCAAACCTTGAATCCTCGCTTGATGGGCTTTTTTGGCATGTATTGTTTGAGCGTGCTGCGACCCTTAAATTTTATCATGCATTCGTCAATGCTTTGTGAGGAAGAGCATGATGCACTATTTTGAAAAGCATCATTCATGCTGTCGATCAAAGGTCTGACTTTGTAAAGTTTATCAAACCCTTGTTCATTTCTCTTAGGCATTTTACTATTGTCATTTATGTGTAAATTAGACAGAATCTTTTTGAATCGCTTCACTGGCATGACGTCTGCAACCTCTTTTACGCAAAACAGCGGATCAGAAGACCAGTATAGTGTCACATTAGGAAGGACATGAAGTCCCATTAATATCAAAATTCCAAAAAAGGCTTTCAGTTCAGCTATTGTGACAGGTTCCCAATCTTTCTGGCGGTTTTGTGTTGCATATAAATTAGTTTGGTCAACAATGGTAGCTAGGATTTCATCCGAAAAAAAGCTCTAAAATATACAGCAGGACTACTTCTGTTCGGAATAAACTGTTTCGGTTTCAATACTCTATCATCGAATTTATCAATTGGCGGATTGTGAGGAAACTGCGCTTTTTTTCAATGTTCATCACCGTCATCACTATCGGAGCTATCGTCAGACGATTCTGTATCTACTACATCAGCAGGACGTGTAATAGTTCTTGGTATTGGAGTTGCAGAAACAGTTGTTAGAACAGGAGACAATCTAGAAGTTCCAGGAGAAGGATGTGGCTGTGTGGAGCTAGTATGTGGTACAACTGTACCTACAGGAGAAGACGACTCTATCCCCAGGTTTGAAACTGATACAGATCTAAGAGGCAAGTTTGGATCCAAAATTTCTTGAAGTTCAGCATTACTTGGCGGTATGAAAATACTTTCGGTGTCGTTCTCGTCACTTTCGTTATCGTCTTCGGAGTGTTCACCATCCGACAATGCGAACAGGTCTTCCAGAACATCTTCCAGTTTATCTAATGGAATCGTCTGAAATAGAAACACTCAGTTACAAAAAAAAAAAACAAAATTATAAATCTGAACCATGAAAAATTTCCATTACCTACGCGGGCAGTGTCCAAAATATGGACGTCATAGTTTTTCGTTTCTAACAAGACATGTGAACCAAATTCTCAAAAATCAGAGCTTTTACCCCATATTTACAACATTTGGAACGATACGTAAAACAAAACTTACCTTTTGGTTCATTGCTTTTGAAGATTTTCTTAGATTTATAAACAACACTAAAAAATCATCAATTTTTGATATAAGATCGATCACCTGATAAAAGTCGGCCATGTAAGTATTTTTTTTTTTACGTTTTGTTAACAGTATCTAGAGGCTCAACCCAAAGAGCCAAAAGTGACATTTGTCCAACGTTTAGTTTAGCCGCGAAAATTCAAAATGTGTGGTGTCCAATATATGGACAGAGCCCCATATAGGGTTATAGGCGGTGACGTCACATGAAAATAACGTATAAAATCATGAACTAAAAAAAAATTTAAACACTTGAAAGTTGCGGAACTTTATAACCAGTCGCTTTATATAAAAACAATTTTTTTTTGTTGGCATTTGACCCCGTTTTAGTATATTTGAAAACCTCAAAGTGCTCTAAACTATAGGTGCAATTAAGGTATAATTAAGGTTGGGGAAGCGTCTCGCTCACAACCTAACTCACGTGGCGTGAGTTAGGTTGTGATCGAGGGCGAAAAGCTTTTTAAAAAGGAATAATAGGTGTTCCGCTTGAAGAGCAGATCAAGACTAACTTTTTCAAATCTTAAAGCTACGCTTACAATACAAATGGCTATTATAATCTTAATGTTATCGCTGTACCAGGAAGTTACTCGTAATGTTATCTTATTACCTACCTAATTACAATGAAGGTTATCAACCTTGAACACCTATACATATAACTCCTCCCCCTGAAGATGGAGGCTCACCAAAGGCTGCGACTGGAGCTCGAATGCTTCAGCTTAATGAGAAGAAATTTAAAACATGCATTAAACGCACACTATGTAGACAAGCATATTATAAGTTAGATGATTATATCGTAGATAAAAATGCTTGGCTTAATGCTGGTCCTGCTCCACAGCCACTTGGGCTCACTAGTTGAAATTATTGTATTTGGAAGAGTTGCTACCCCTTTTCTTATTTGATTTATATTATTTTTCTGACATTACGAACAACATGTTTATTTTATTTTTTATTAACCAATTTTTTATCGTTGAATATTCCAATATTTGATAATGATTTTCTTTCTTTTTGATAGTTTAATACATTGCAAACTATAGTTTTGTATAATTTAGAAGCATTTTTTCAGTTTTGTAAATGTGAGTACCATGGGGCTGTTTATTCTGTTATTATATTATGTTTTATGTTGACTTGAAAGAGCATGGCAGTTGAGACTTTGTCATGCTTACTTAAATGTCTCGCCGATGGTGGCGAGTGTGTTGGATCATTCGGTTCCCAACAAAATGGTTGAGCTGGATGGTGCTGGTCCACGCGTCATGTTCGTGAACGGGCGCCGTCGGTTGAGACTGGTCATCTCTTTTCTGCCAAGGCTTATTTTAAATCTTATACTTTGAATTGTCTCTGTTTTTTTTCACATTGTTCTCACATATAGAAGCAACAAGAATAATGTACCCAGGATTTTGTAATGTCTTTATTTAAAAGAGTGTCCTGGGAGTTTCTTGCCCGTTCTTCTCCACAGAGATCTACTTTTTGGAATGGGCGACTAGCTTCAACTTTCTGACTAACTGACCGACTCTTTGACAATTCAAAAGTGCCTGTAAATGGTTTAATTGAAATAAATGCTTTGAGTTTGAGTTTCAGCTTCAGGATGCTACACTGAAATGTGCGCCGACCTTGGAATCCACCAGAATTTGTAATTGCTATTACTATTCCTGTTGATAGTACTAAGATGTATAAGATTATCGATGACCAACTAGGTGTGCTAGAGATGATTGGCTCTTACTGCACACTGGATTTCTTCTGATTGCTGTATGGCTTTCTTCAAATTGTCTAGTTCTAAGTTTAGTAGCTAGGTTTATTTATTTATTTATTTATAAAGGTACACCTAGGTATTAACTTGTCAATGTGTGACAGGATAATGCAACTTACTGGGCTCAATAATGGAAAGCTATTTGCCCAAACACGAAACACACACCAAGTTATAGATCTCATTCATACGATCAATTTTTACGCAGGCGTAGGCGTCATAAAAATTTAACGCAGAGGAAAACACTTTTACGTTGTGAAAAGAAAGCCACAGACCAACACTTGTGAAACAAAGGAAAAAATGCACGTAAGCGCGTGTAATATAGCAAGTATGGGCACTAGCCGGCGCACGATGAAAATCACACACTATTCACACAATTGATACCTAGGAAAGAAAATAGGTGGATAGAAAGGAATAATAAGCCACACTCCCCTGGGTACGTCCTTCTTCTAGCGTGTTGTGCATGCCATGCAGCGCGGCACCAGCGAAAGCGAATAGCACACCCAAACTTCAAGAAAATGGCGGCACCGTGCACTTTGTAAAAATCCAAAATTCTTCTTTGAGGTTCGGTCTTACGGTCGCCAATTGTCGGAGCTGATAATTCACGAGCAGCTCATGAGATTGGTTGGGTTAGGTTAGGTTAGGTTAGACTACACTTCAGTGAAAGATGTTTCGTTACATTACACTTTTAATAGCGTTTCTGCAATATAGGTTGTCCAAGCATTAAGTGCTTGGTATAAGCAATCTTCGCAAACGCCGCACAGGGGGCTAACCATGAGCTCTTAAAGCAGGACAGAAGTTGAACTGTCCTGCTTTTTTGTACTATGACATCCTTATAGCAGGCCTGCAGCAGGCTTGTTGCGTTGACGTTTACGAAAACCGTTCACCTTTTTTTTTGTATAGACTTTTCATACCATGACGCTTTATTTGACAGCAGCAAAACGAGTATTGAACGTCTGTAACGTCAAAATAAACCATCTTGAAAAAGTTACTAATAAACAAGCTTTTTCAACATTGTTTTGTTGAAAACTTGATAATTGTAAATTTTTTTATTTTACACAACATTGTTAATTTTACTCGAGGTTCGAGGTAAGTTGTTGTGAAGGACTGAGGACGACCCACTTAAAATTTTGTCGATTCGATAATAATTATGGTTGTTGGTATACCTAAGTAAAAAAAAGATAACATAAGTGCTTAAGTGCCTACCAAAGGAATATTACTTTATTTAGACAACAAACAAACAAAGCTTTTATAATATTTCCCAAAGATGTGCGACGAGTACCTATAAAATATTTGAATATTTGGAGCATTGAGGTATTATTGTACTAATGTACACATCGAATAGAAAAAATAAACCGACGGCGTCACACAAGGGAAATAAATAAAAAATAAATAATAACGCATGCGTTATTATTCTAAGAAATAACCCTTTTGAAATGAATGAAAGGGAATTTATGGTCGGTGGGTAGCCTTAGGGGCGGACTTGAATTTATAAATCAATAAGTATAGATAAAAGCATATAAAATAACCTATTTTATTTATTAGGTAATTATAATGTACTAACTAAATTCACACTACAATATTTTCTTATTTTTATTTTAGGTTATCAAAAGATTTAGTCCGTGGCTCAGACCAATTTATTGGTCTGAGGTCCGTGGTTTGTGTGAGGATTTGGAACCTATAATGAAAACAAATCCTCAGAAGTCTAGTGACTTAAGCATATAGACAAAGGTGAGTGGTTTTTTTAAATGAATTACACACAAATGTGTTAAGTACCAACACTATGTAGGTTCCTAGGTACTAATAGGTAATGATCATACCGTCACACCTTGTTTTCCCAAAGATTTGAGCAGTGCTGTACCTATAGTACACCCACATTTCACCAGTCAGAATTTATTGTGCTTTACCATGAACACTAAATATGCGATTACTTTCCTTAAAAATAGGTTACTTACTTATAAATATTTACAGGTTTTAACTGCAATATATATTTATGCACATGGGTCCTATCAGAAACCCACTAGGAGTGCTCAACAAGTTGCCCAGCAAACAGTGTCTGCGGTATTGGCAGAGGTTACTGCTGCCTTAAACCACATAGAAATGTAAAACAAATACTTATTTTCCTCAAACTGCAGCTGAACGGAATGCAAATAAGTTAAGGTACTTAGTATAATAACTAAATATAAAAATGGTGATAAGATATTATTTATACTATAAAATAGTCATTAAATGATACCAATGATTTATTTGCAGATTTTATGAAAAGTTTGGCATCCCAGGTGTAATAGGTTGCATTGATGGGACTCACATAGCTATAGTAAGACCTAATGAACATGAAGAAAGGTATTTTTGTAGGAAAAATTATCACTCTTTGAATGTCCAATTATGCCACATTTTCCAATTAAAAATTTGTAAAATAAGACACCACTATGATATTTTCATGTAAGTTAACAAACTAGTGATATTGTGAAGAGGATTTACAATAAAAAATCTTAACAAAATGCTATTTTAATTAAATATAGAATAACTTCCCTAAGATGACCCACTGCCCGGACTAACAGAGAAATCAGGAAATGGACAGGGAAAGGCAAATTGTAGAATTTATCAACCAATTACCAAGCCGACCCCCAGCCACGATCGACGCGATAAGGTTCATCGCCTTTCCTATCGGAAACAATTATTCATTCTTTTAATATCAATAAGCTCTGCGCGCTAACGAAGACCATCGTGATCTTGAGAGTTAGGGTGCCTTTCCACCAGAGATGTGCTATGCTACGTTGCTATGGACAGGATGCGTTTGATATCCACCAAAATGGTCCACATAGCACTGGTGGAAACTGGTTCAACTGCAAAGTTTTTTTGTATGGAAAGATGCGTGTTATGGATGAGAGCTATGGATGCGCGAAGGGTGTAGCTATATGCAGAGCAGCCGCAGCCGCTTCCCGTGCCTTCCCTACTGTCGATGCATGTGGAATCGGTCATATAGTTTCGTTTCGTTAACTTCCACATCCTCGCAGCATAGCTGCATACCACATCTCTGGTGAAAAGTCAGCCTTAGCGGAGGTGTGACTGACACCTTCGTCTCGCGCTAACACATATAACACAGAGCACTATTGACATAAAATATGATTAAAAAATACAAATATTTATTTGGCGTCATCTGACTTGATCTGACAGCATTTTTGCATGACGTGTTCATAATCCAACACACGTTCTAAATCACGTTGAACTCTTTCAAAGTTACAAAATTGTTTTGAACAGGAAATTGAGCTTTTTAGTGCATTTATATAGTATATCAAGGTAACTTGTTATACATAATCATATTTAAACAATGTATATTCCCAAAAAAAACACGTTTCAATTAATAAAAAAAAACCGGTAAAGTGAAAATAGAATAGGATTTAAGTTTTTGAACGTTACCTACTAAAACGAAAATGACAATACAGGTAAGCCATAGACAAGCATTACCATTCAACTTCGTCAAACTTCGTTCACTAGTCGTTCACCTTTATTATGGTCATAGTACGATTAGTAACAATTCAGAAGCAGGCCTGCTTTTGAACTGACTGGAAATGGAATGGTTTTTTAAAAGCTCATAGTAAGCCCCCAGAGCAAGCTTCGGAAACGCCGCACTGCGATTTCATTGGTGCCGTCTGACGCAGAGTTGGATTCCGAACGAAACTTTTCACGTCGAGCGAGTTCGCGCCATCTTTTCACTTTGCCGGCGACGATCTTTGTACAACACAGAACTCTTGCAGATTATTATAATTGTAACATTGAAATAGAAAATACAACTAAATTCAAATTATCAATAACGTATCTTATTGGAGAGACCCGCAGCTGTGCCCTATTATAAAGCCCCGTCCATACGCTCGGTGTTAGCTACAAACACCAAACACGACAAACAAAGTTCCAAACATCGACTACAATCATCAAACACAAACAGTCATCCTCACGCTTAACGAACGGGACAGTAGTTTGTGGATCGGCAAACATGGCGGACAACGAGCTTGTAGCAGCTATCACTTTCGGTTTGACTTATTTTTATTTTAAATTTAAACAAAATTAACTCAAAAGAAGAAAACGAAGGCGATGGTGGATGATAAAAAAAAGAACAACCGACTTCCAAAAAAGACACTACAAAGTCAAAAATAACTTTAATTTCGGAAGTCGGTGTATTTGGTTTTGAACTTTCGTTTTTTGCCACCGACTTCCGAAATTAAAGTTATTTTTGACTTTGTAGTGTCTTTTTTGGAAGTCGGTTGTTCTTTTTTTGTAAAAAGTTTTTATTTTGCACTTTTTAGTTGTGGTACCTACCCCATACAAATTCGAATACCACTAACCTGCTAAAATAACAGTGATTGGAAGTTATCATTATATCATCTATATAAACTAAGTGGGAGAAATACGTATTATTGAAGCTAACTCAAAAACTATCCAAGTAAAGTTAATAAAATTAATATGGGACCACCTCGGGAGCATACCCTTTCAAACAAAAAAACTATTTTTAAAATCGGTCCATAATTGACGGAGAAATCGCGTAACAAACATACAAAAAAAAAAAAAAAAAACATACAGACGAATTGAGAACCTCCTCCTTTTGGAAGTCGGTTAAAAAATTCACAAAAATCGTACAAGGTAAGTAATATACACAGTAATACAAATAGGGTATATTTTCAGTGTAGATATTATTTAATTCTATGGTCTATCGGTTTAGGTAATTAACTAAATGTAAACAATCTTGCGATCCTATGTTCAACAATGGACGTCCATCGGCTAAAATGATTGATGATGAAACAATCTTGGCATCTCTTTTTATCTAAAATTTGACTAAAAATTGTATATAAAAATTGTATATAAAAATCTTTGCAACTGGGTATTTACCTGCTTTAGTTAACCACCTAAACCGATAGACCATAATTTAGTTAACCACCTAAACCGATAGACCATAATTCACGTTTTTTTTTTGTTTTAGAGAATTTATAGAAGAAAAATTTAATGAGCTGCTCTATGAACCATCTGGACAGTTTCACAACTTTTGTCGTATGAGTTTTGCAGATTTTGAATATTTGCTAAACAAAATTTCACCTCTAATTTCGAAGCAAGATACAGACTTCAGAGACGCCATACCAGCAAAATATCGTCTTGCAATAACATTAAGATTCATCGCAACTGGTGACAGTTATAAAAGTTTACACTATTTATTCAAAGTATCCCCCCAAATAATATCAAAAATCATACCTGAAGTCTGCAAAGCTATTAACCAAGTTCTGAAAGACGAAATAAAGGTAAGGCATTTTTTGTTTCAGTTTATTAAAAGACCATACAGTTTTGTTCATAATTTTTTTATTTATTTCTATTTTTACTTATGCGATAACTATGAAAAATGAAAACCGAAACAACGAAAACTACGGAACCTTAAAAATGAATAATAGTATTATTAATTTTTTACACTTATCAAAGTCTTCGTAAGCTTTAAGCAATGCTTGATTAATAATATTTTGTCCTGTTTGTGGTGCAATTAGTTCGTTGGATATAATTTGGATGGTGGGAGCATAGGTGGGAGTTGTATAATTGTCCGGTTGGGAGATATAATGGGATTGAATGCTTTGAGAACTCGATGGTTCGTTTTGTGCAGGCGATTTAACTGGTAAAGTTTCACAATATGACATTTGGGAAGTGGATGGTTGGTGTGAAATTGTTGGTTCAGAGTACGACGATGTGGAAGGTGTTGGACGGTTGAGATAAGGGGATGTATTCGGAAAAGGTTCGGAATAGGATGTTTGGGAGGTAAATGGCCGGTTTGGCATTGGTGAAGTAATGCGCATTTGGTATGGGACTGAGTGATATATTAACAAATAAAGTATCTATGTCATACATCATCAATTTTCTGTCATCAGAAGGCAGTTCTCGCAACTTTTGGGTTAACAATTTTCCATACAGTTCGCAGTCATCTTCTTCCTTTAGTGGCGGTTGAGGTTCATTTTGCCTTTTGGCCAACACATTGGTTAACTGCCCAAAAGCTGAAGACATCTGCCGTTCCGCTATATCATTAGCAGGACGACGACGGGAAGTTCGTAGTTTTGGTGTTTGCAAAGTTGATGAGTGCCCTGAATCAGTACCATCTACGTCTTCTCCTTCTTCCGCTAAAGCTGCACTTTCATCCAGCATTTCTTGTGATGGCACTTCCTAAAAAATAAGAAAATTTTATTAGTTTTGGTCATTATCGTTGTATCTCATTTTTATTTCAGATGCCATCAACGAAAGATGCTTGGATGAATATTGAAAAAGGATATAGAAGAAAATTTCCGCACTGCCTGGATTCCATAGATGGCAAACATATTCTTATAGAAAATCCACCTCATAGCGGAACCGAGTATTTTAACTATAAGAAAACCTTTAGCATCGTTCTTTTGGCTTTAGTTGATGCCAATTACAAAGGACATGACCAGTTTTAGCCTTCGAATTCGGGAACATGCGCAGCATTACAACTTTTACACTAAGATTTAAAAATAAAGATCTAATTTATCATGGTTATATTATTCCGACTAAAGCCCAGATTCAATTATCTGAAAAATCAGTATATTAAATGCTTCCGTTTCTCTCTTTTATGCACTTCCTGATTTTGACGTTCCATTGTATCTATATTCACCCGGTAACCAAAATAAGCTACACATAATATGGAAAAAAATAAACTAAAAACGAGCTATTTTCGATCAAGTGAATTTTAATGACATGGAATATACATGTTTTGTTTATAATTACTTATTTATTGATACGCCTACGGGTTATGTTAGGTTTTATTGACACGTGTGAAGTTCGAACACCATATTTTTTTTAATAATCACTGCGTATATAGGAGTGTTACTTCGTTGACAATGCATCTGACATTAGCAGACACCTGTGTAGGGAGGGACCAAAGGGGTAGTAGTTTTTTTCATAAAATTGATAATTCAATCGATTCGAGTCAAAGCATGAAAAATCGATTCACATAAAATGGATTTTGAATTGATATTTTCTTTGACCGTTTTGAACTACTTATATTTAATTTGGATGAATAATAACATAACACGGAACACCTTCATTTCGCCAGTCCCGTGTAATGCGGGGCGAGCGTTTTACCATTAACCGGATACAAATCCGGACTCCGGGCTGCTATTGAGAAATTCCAGATGGAAAAACCCAATAACACTTTGCCCGACCCGGGAATCGCACCCAGGACCTCATGCTCAGCTGTAGCGCTTGCCACCACTAGACCAACGAGGCAGTCAAATGTTTTCGAATTTTATGTGTTAGGTTCGAGAAAAAAGCAATTGAAACTTTATCGATTTCAGATCGCCATTCACCATCCCTACTTGCACATTCAATCTTGGCGTCACGTCAGGTATAATTATATATTATATCTGTACTTTTTATGGTGTACATAATAAAGAATCTTCTATCATTGCAGTTCGCGACCCACGTTGTGTTTACGCGTTCGTTGTGTACTGTGCGATTATTGTGTTCTATTTCTACGCCCCTAAGGCGACCCACTGACCACGACCATTGCTATTCTTTACGGACTGACATCTTCAAAACCCGTTTACCATTGCTATTCATAAAGGATTCATCTGTTTTGCTCTACGATTCGGATAAACGGATATTATGATGAGGTGCCTAAACTATGGCATATCTGTAAGGCGGGTTAAAAGGCATATTATGAAGATTTATCAGGGAAATGGTGTTGTTATTTTCTTGTCAAAGCCCATTTTCCCTCAAGAATCTAGGACAGCCGCTCGGTTAGTATTGAAGTATCCAGATCCCTAGGTGCAGTGAGGACGTCACCGCTGCTTGGACTGGGATAGCTTTACAACCTGCATAATCTACGCGTCCAGCGATCACGCCCGTCCGGCACAGTTCGTCTTTCCTACATACCTATTTTATTTTATTAAAGAATATTAAAATAATTAATTCGTTCAAATAATAGTTTTATTTAAATCCTCATGCCTTCACAAATAATAATAACAATAGCCTTATTTTTATTTCCCGAGCCACTTATTGCCTAGTTGTAGTCAATAGCTGACTGTAACTCTTAATTGGGTTGGCTCGGCCGGGGAGGTACCACACTCTTACAGAATACCAACGTAAAGTACCAACATTATGTTGCTCCGCTTCGAATAGTGAGTGAGAGAATCGGAAGCCCAGGGTTTGGGGTGGGAAAAGGGTGGCAGCGCATCGGCAGTAACCCTGGTGTTGTAGACTTCTATAGGCGGCGGTTATTGCTTATTAACATCAGGTGATCAGCATGCTAGTTTGCGCCCTAGATGGTATAAAAAAAAAACCTAGCGCCTCGATGGATGGCGTGTCGAATAGTAGAAAATCATTCTTTAACTCGATTACCACAACGCCTAGCGCCATCTCTTAACGAAAAGCAGAGCTATTTAGTGAAAACTTATCTTTATTTTTCTCAGTTTCCTGATCTTTTGGAGTCGTGAAAGTTTTTTACCTGTAAACTGTAGAATACAACAATTGCAAAAATAAAACAATTTTTGCTGCACATTGATTTTTACACCTAAGCAGGCGCCCATCGCCCCACTGGTGATGTCCTTTATATTTGCAGATATAGGATGCCAAGGGAGAATCAGTGATGGTGGCGTTTTTAATAATTCGTTACTATGGCAAAAGATCTCTAGAAACGAAATAGATTTCCCTACACCATGCCCACTTCCTGGATCGAACATTGATGTGCCGTACGTTTTCATAGGCGACGGCGCTTTTGCATTAAGTGAGCATGTTATGAAACCCTACCCAGGACAGCATAACGTCGGTTCACCAAAAAGAATATTTAATCAGAACTTATCGAAAGCTCGGGTGGTAGTAGAAAACACATTTGGAGTTTTAACATCAGTATTTCGAATTTATCGTCGCCCAATTGATTTAGATCCGAGTACTGTATCACAAATTACAATGACCTGTGTGCTAATACACAACTTCCTAAGGAAAAACTCCCCGGAACGATATACCCCTCCAGGAACTTTGATGTAATTGATGGAAATGGCCAACTAATAACACGTGGATCTTGGCGAAACTACGAAAGTTGTTATAATGCAATTCAGGATGTTCCAAACATACCCCGTAGGTCAGCCGTACACGCCAAACAGATAAGAGAAGAATTCACATCATATTTTTGTAGGTCGACATAGGGAATTTTTATTATAATAAAATATGCTATCTCAAAAACTACTGAACCGATTTTGATGACACTTGCAGTATTCCTTACGTTGAACAATACTTAGTATAACAAAAGAAGAATCACTTAAATTGTACTTGTAATTCCGGAGATATGGAACAAACATAAAAACATACATACCTACATACAGACACTTGAAATTTGGCACTTTTATTCAGACGCTGATATGTACATACCTATACAAAAACTGGGCAGTTCTGAAAATATTACATACATACGGGTCGAATTGATAAGCTCCTTTTTTGAAGTCGGTTAATATTTGAAATTGTATAGTTCGCTATAGGTCGTTGATATACCTACTAGTAAAAAAAAGTTGATAGGTCATACGCGCTACTTCAGCTTAGTCACTTGCCCAACGTATTAATAAGGATATGGACTGACGTGGATGCGACAGAGGTAATAACTGTCTTATACCTACTTTGTGTGCAATTATGCATTCAGTGCCATGTTTTTCGACCGCTTGCTTTGCGGGTGACTTACCTACGTTTTTCTACTACTACCTACATCAATGCTATAATGGGTACTTTCTTTATGATTTGTAGAATAAGTTGTAGTACTGACTTATAAGGGCATATTACCAGTGGCGTGCCTAGGGGTCAAACTTAGGGCAAGCCAACAGATTTTTTACTATAAAAAAAAACAACTAAGTGAGGGATTGACTGATTATCATGTACAACATTATTATAATATAATTTTGGTTAGAAAAATGCGAAGAGTTCTACATATTATTTCAAGCATTCGTAAGTAATTGTCATAAGCGCCATCTATATTATTGAATGCGCGTAATCACACCGTTTAGCCGAACCTTTTCACCGCAATATTCGCTTGTCACATGCATAATTTAATTTCAATCAAAGGCACTAGATGGCTCCCAAAATATCGATTTGTCGAATTAGTTGATTGAAAATGTTAATTATGAGATATTACCAAAGTTTTTAATAATCTAATACAATGACAATAGTTAACACTCTCAATCTTTATTTCAAAACACCTATGAAGAATCTCTTCGACACGAACATTATTGTGTTTTGTGATGTCAATGAGATGTACCTACATGCATACCGACTGTCCCTATGTATAGTATCGAAATTGAAAATTTACGTTTTTTTTTTTATTGTTCTAACACATTACATTTTCAGTATATTTTCACACTAAAAAGATAATAAACAATAAAAATGCCTATAAATACATATTTTTAATTGTACAATATCGATATTTAACAAATGATCCAGCGTAAACGATCGAATGTCCCAGATTCGATTTTTTACTTCGATAACATTTTTGGTTGGGGTATCGAAAGTGACTGTTTCGATATTATTCGTTGGTGTTATATTTATTTTTCGTTTATTATTAAATAATTATTGACTATACCTATAAATTTTATAGGTATAGTCAATACTACGATACAGTACGTGGAAGTATTTTTTATGTTTCAATAAACATAAAAAATACTTCCACGTACTGTATCGTCTAAGACACTTCCAATATTTTCCTATCACAAAGTCCGACGTAAAATACTGAAAGAGTCACTTTCGATAAGCTTTGGTAAAATTGTTCCAAAGTATAGTATCGAAATGGGTAGTTTCGATTGTTCAGAACTAATGGATGAATGTAATAAGGTATTGAAACTAGCATTTCTCAAAAACTATAAAGAAATCTGATGCAAGGGTATCATTTATTTGTTTATTAATACAATTTTGGAATTTAACTCAAATTAATTGCAGTTAGCTCCATAAATGTAAATTTTGTACACAAAATGAACTTCAAAGCGCTCTTCTGTAAAGTGCTTGTTTCCCATTTCGATATTATACGTAGGGGCAGTCGATACGGTACGTTTTTCAGTGGTTTACCAAAACTACAAATGCCATACAAACAACACTATTCATGTGCTTTCATGAGTTTCAAGGCACCAGCTACCTACCTAAGTTGGTCTAATAAACAATCGAATGCCTATTTTATTTTAGTCTGTGAAGTAACGAGATTGTAATATTTTGTCTGTAAAACTCAAAGTATTACCTTTCCGAGTAAGGATTGCACACACTTTAGTACTTCACAATGCGTTTCCGAATTCATTTTAATGATAAGAAACTTTTTAATCACTTCAAAACAAAGATAATTACAGCAAAAACTAATCACAACACTTAAATTCACAGAAAATAAAAAAAAACCAAAAAAGTGCCGATAGCCGCTCAAAACAAAAACAAAAATTGAACTTGTTTCGTTCTATAGAAATTCACGCACCGCGCAAAGACTTGCGCAGCGCCTCGCAACGACATACGCTCCTACTATTCTCAAACACACGATTCGTTTCATTCATAAAAAATCAAAAGCCTGGCTTAAAAATTAGAACAATTTGAGAAATAAGTACATACAAATGGTATCAACAAAGTTCACAATTTCTATGCGAAAGTTGAGAGGTCCAGAAGCCAGGTTTAATCCAATTGGTGCGAGCGAGAAAGCTATGCAATGTACCACAGAAGTTACGTCTTCATTCATCGATGTGATCTCGCGTCCTGCTTATCGCTGTAGTGTTAGAGCGACATCGCAACTGCGGCATACGAGAAAGTTTGGCAACAGTGCGTTATGCAAAACGGCGCGGAATTTAAATATTATTCTTTGAGTACGTAAACCTGGCATCGTAGCTTTTATAGCGCGCGGCTGATACAGTGAGTGCAGCGCCGCATTTAAATGTTATTATTCTTATCAATTCTTGCGACATGAATATTGAATGATTGACTTGGTTGGTTTTACAAGTTTACAGGTGAAGTTTTTTTTTTTTTTGGTGGGCTCACGTTTTTAGGCAAGCCGGGCTTTTTGGCTTATATGAAAGGAACGCCACTGCATATTACTTCGTTCATATTATTAGCAAAGAAAGTTTGTGTATATCTATTTTGATACAATATGTACCTATTAGATTAAATAAACCACTACGAAAAATATTTATAGTTTTACTTACGTATTTATATTATTTGTGCTTGTGTACACCGGCCCCAAAAATGATTCCATTAGGTCATAAGCAAACCATATGGGTCTGTAGATATCGTCTGCTCCTAAAACATAAGACATACATATTTACTTTACTTTATTTACTTATCAGATTCAAGAAAAAGAAAAAAAGTATTGGAATAGGTAGGTAGGTACGCAATTATACGTTAAATTCAACATTTAATGAAAATTTTTATCTATCGTTCGGGCTGTATGGCGATAGTAGCGCCAAGAATAAGCTTCTAATTAAGCATTTTATCTCTCAAAACAAAAAGCAGCTATAAATTCCATGTAATGACAAAAAAAAATAGTCAAAACTAACCTGCACCAGAACGAATCGAGTCTTGTTTCTTTTTGAAGTGTCTCCTGAACGTAGCCATTAATATTTATTTTTTATTTTTTAATTCTTTCACATTTTTATTCATTATCACACTAATGCGGGTCCACGCATCGTGTACCTTCTGCCTATTTTTGTGGTTAATGTCTTTTGTATTCCAAATACATGGCTCATTTTGATATGCTTCTAAGAAACAAAGAGTTGTATCTTCTGACCAATCGGACATGATAACGCGCCAAAAACTGTTGTTAACGTGGTATCAATGAGACACGTCCGCCACCCGTAAGCTCGCGCGCGACACTGACCATTTACCAAGCGTATGGAAACACTGCGAACTGTTCGCCAAACAGTCTTTGATCTGTGAAGAAAAACCGACACCGATCCCGAACAGTGGCGAATACAAACAGGAACAGGCAAACACATACAAACACCCATCCACATATTGGTGATTGCTGTTTGTTGTTTGCTGTTTGCCATTGTTTGCCAAGCGTATGGACGGGGCTTAAGAAGTATCAACATAGGTTAAAATTGAATATCTGTGGTGTCTGGGAGAATCCTGTTAAGTCCAAAAACGTAATTTTTCAGTATAAGACTTTTAAGGTTCAAGTTTAATTTATAAATCAATTAGGTAAAGTAGAAAAAGCCAACCACTGCTGCAGTAACTATTTATTAATCAGGTTTTTAAAAAATATATTAACTAAAACTAAAAACACAGCCGTTTCATTTTTAATGGCACTTATCATTTTTTAACCAAATTAACATTAACTAATTAAATCGAAAACAATGGAGTTAACATATTGAAATCAAAAGTTAGTAGAACATTAGTGATATAGTTTATTCGTAATTTTCGTTACTGTCGCTTACAGAGTCAGGATTCGTGTTTGAGGTTTTCAAATTTTTATAAAAATTATGATAAACACGATCTATAAATATAATAATTATCGACCAATCTCGGTACTTCCAGCAATTTCCAAAATACTGGAAAGAATTATTCACAAGAATCTTCTCAACTTTCTGAACAAATATAAAATCATTGCTGAAAACCAGTTTGGCTTCAGAAAGGGAGTATCGACGGAAGACGCCATACTGGCTCTACTGGCCTCTGTCGTCAACAAAATTGACTGTAAACATAAATGTATCGGCATATTCTTAGACCTCTCTAAGGCCTTCGACACTGTCTCTGTCCCTATTTTACTCGGGAAACTAGAACAGATGGGAATACGTGGCACAGCTCTCAAATTGCTTAAGGATTTTTTATCGGACCGGACCCAGTGCGTTAAAATAGGCGAGTATATCAGCAGTGAACAATTACTAGATTTCGGTGTGCCACAAGGAAGTTTGCTAAGTCCCCTCCTCTTCCAAATCTATGTTAATGAACTCGTATGTGTCTACTTACGCTACCTTCTACTCACATTATAGCGTACGCTGACGATACTGTTTTGCTGTCCAGCGGACACGACTGGGAATCAACTAGGGAGGCCGCTGAAAGGTCCTTGACCCAAGTTATGATGTGGTTGGGCAAAAATAGTTTAACCCTGAACGTCAGCAAAACTAATTTTATAACCTTTGGTTCCAGACCCTCTACCCTTCCATCTGACCTCTCTGTACAAATCAAAGCCCACGTTTGTGAGGAGCGTAACAGTAACAACCTTTGTTCATGCCAGACAGTGACGAGAACCTCCTCCGTTAAGTATCTCGGCCTTTACCTTGATTCAAGTTTAAGCTGGAAAACCCACATTGAATATTTATCTGCACGCACTAGAAAACTCATTTACGTGTTTAAAAAGTTAAGAACTTCTGCCCACAAAGATATCCTAAAAATGGTATACACCGCCCTATGTGAATCAACACTAAGTTACTGCATCGTTGCGTGGGGTGGTGCAGCCAAAACAATCCTCATTCCAGCTGAAAGAGCCCAACGTGCAGTAATCAAAGTCCTGTTGAGCAAACCCTTTAGGTATCCCACTCAGCAAGTCTATTCGGACTTTAAGGTACTGACAGTCCGCCAGATGTATATGCTTCGTGCGGTCATACGTACACATAAAATTACCCCTCCCAATAGATTTAAAAGCCCTACGCTCAGAAGAAGACCCAAACCTGTTTGTCCCAAAGTTTGTACAAATACCACCTTTGCACGACGGCATAACCGTTACTTAAGCACATTACTATACAATAAACTCCACAACACACTAAACATACATTGTTTAAACAAATTCCAATGCAAACAAAAAATAAAGGATTATCTGCTCACCCTAAATTATGTCAACACGGAAGAATTACTTATACCTTAATTTAAACAAATCAGGCACCCACTCACACATACATACCTACACTCTCACAAACAGCACACACCCGGCACTATATGATATACTATAGATACTACCTTTTCCTTAATTAAGTAATTTAAACCCCTTTTAAAGTGCACTTGACTAAATTGTAAGTAACTATTATAACATTCATAATGGACGGATGGATGACCCCTGTAACACAGGTTTTTCCTAGCATAGGGGTCATTGATCAATATTTTGTATCAGGCTTTTTTCACGTGTAATCAAGTGTCACCTGTATGTGTACTTTTTACGTCAGAAATAAATATACTCTATACTCTATAAAAGGTAGCAAACTTATAATATCACTAGCTGCCCACCCCGGCTTCGCACGGGTAGCAGTAAGTACTTATCTACGGCGCACCTACCTATCTACCTACCCTGCCCTACCTACCTACCTACCTATCTACCGTACCTACCCTACCTACATACCTACCTACCTAGAGAGAGAAAGCTTATTGTGTGAGAACGATAGGAGACCGGCTTCGTTCTCATCCTTACTCTATGCCTGTGCTGTTTACGGGATGAGAAGTGACACCGGTAGACGCCTGACGGGAATAACTGATCAATTATCGACCGCCAAGAGTAGAAAATTATTAAAGTACTAAATTCGCTATAAAAAAATAGGGGTTGTATAGAAGAGTGAAAATTTTGGGTTGTATGTGGCGATGAACACATCGCTCTCCTAAAATGTCGATGTAACATCCCTACGGCAGAGAGCACATCACTACGTTTTTGACACAGAAACTGACGTTTACTTTTTCCCGGGTGTTAGCACCATTATTACCTTTTATATATAATTGTAGTCTGTGCATATTATTAAATAACCAGTGTTCTAGTGAATGGTTTTATTTCAATTATTGTTCGGGAGAATATAAATCCCGCATTGGTGACCCCGACTACAAAATCACGCTAGCTACACCTGTACCTGTAATCAGTAGCCAGTGCCACACAAACAAGTGCCAACGCCCCGGCGCCGGAGTGCCCACTCCCTGCGTCTGTCGTCGTGTTTCAAACGAGAGCAGAAACCATAATCTTGACATTGATTACGAATCTTGACATTGATACGCCGACCAAACAACTAACACTGCGCACAATCCCAACGCTGCGCCGGTCGGCCTACGGTACGTCTACGCTACGGGAACTTCATCGTGTTTCTGCAGGCGTACAGACTACAACTTGCAGTTGGTCCTTACGACTGCAATCGCCGGAACAACCGCCCAGAGTGCATGATTGCATGTTGTGTGTGCTTTGAGTGCAAAGTGTAAAGTGTAATCTGAACCAATAATAAGCAGCACTGGACATTCCTCCGCCTCACGCAAGTTTTTAGTTCTTTTTTCTTTTCTAATACTGCTAACTAATAACTCAAACAATTTGTCTACAAACTTTCCTAGTGCTCAGGTACTTACTAACAGTCTACCTGCCTGCTTGCATTTAATACCTACTTAGGCACATACTAATAACAACATTAGGCTACGCCAAACCCATTTTGTTGAACTGCATTGCACTTACTCAACGATCTGAGTGAATGATCGAAACTTGTTATTGTTATTTACCTATAGCAACTAGTTTTGTTAGTGCCTTTCTTTTCTTTGTATTAATTATAAAGTGCAATCGCATACCTAATAACATATCTAAATTGTTGAAATAAGTGTCCCGTATCTTAAAAAAAAAACTTAATATTTAATATTACTCAGCTGATTGATAGAATTTATGGTGTTGTAAAATTTGTGTATATTGTTTGAATGCTTACCTACCGCTAACATTAGTTACTTTTAGGGTTGGTACTGTAGCCACCAAAAAAAAAAACTAAATTGTTTGTTTGTTCTGCGGTGCTCGGGTGTGTGGTATATTGCTTCTTGCTGTGCATAGGTTTTGCATCATGGTGAATGAAGAGCTTCAGGCACAACTTGAGCAAGCGATGGCAGAAAATGCAGTATTACAAAAGCGACTAGGTCAGAATGAAGTGGAGGCAAAAGTTTGTAGGGTAGCAGTGAAATTACCTACATTTTGGGCTGACAAGCCGGCAATTTGGTTTGCACAAGTGGAAGCACAATTCCAAATTGCTAATATTGTTGGTGATACCACAAAATACAATTATGTAGTAGGACATCTAGACCAGAGGCTGGCAGGCGAGGTTGAGGATATAATAACAAACCCACCAATAGAGGGGAAATACGAGAAGTTGAAAGAAATCCTCATACAACGACTGTCAATATCGCAGGAGAAACAAGTAAGACAGCTGCTAGGTGACGAAGAACTTGGTGACCGGAAACCGTCCCAATTCCTTCGTCACCTGCGCTCTCTGGCTGGAACGGTTCTTTCATCAGATGACAATATCATACGCCAACTTTGGTTGCGTCGTCTGCCACAACAAGCTCAAGCAATACTAGCGGCACAGGCTGACCTCAATTTGGATAAAATGTCGGAGTTAGCTGACAAAATCGTAGAGTTAGCCCCGTCACCTGCTGTTTGTTCCACATCGGCAAGTTCAACCTTAACTTTAGCTACATTAGCTCAACAATTAGAAGTGGTGAGTAACCAAGTAGCTGCACTCTCGAGGCAGCAACACCGTCCTATACGTGACCGGTCCGCATCTTCCGGCAAGTCAGCATCTTCCAGTAGGTCAGCAAACAATTTCAAGAGATGTTGGTACCACAGGAGATGGGGTGTTAAAGCAACCAGATGTACTAGGCCATGTGACTGGGAGTCGGAAAACGAAGCCAGCGGTCAGTAGCGGCGGCAACTGATTGCGATAACATCAGCCGCCGCCTTTTTGTCACGGACCACGTGACCAGCCGCCGGTTCCTAATTGACACTGGGTCAGACCTATGTTGTTTTCCGCATCGATGGTTACCGTCACGCAGGCAGCCTACTGATTATGAACTAAGTGCCGCTAATGGAAGCAATATACAAACCTTTGGTACAGTAAACCTTAAATTAAATTTTGGTTTGCGCCGAGATTTCACTTGGCAGTTCGTGATAGCCGACGTCAGCACAGCCATTATTGGTTCTGATTTTTTGGCATTTTATCACCTTTTACCCGACTGCCGAAATAAGAAATTGGTCGACGGTACTACTGGACTAGCAGCTGCTGCTTCCACCGCTAGTATTGACCAGCCCAGCGTACGAGCAGTAGCGTCTGGTAAGTCAATATTTACTCAACTCCTGGCGGAGTTTCCAGATATCACTCGACCTCCCGGTTTTCCTAGAGTCATCAAGCATGACACAGTGCACTACATCAAGACCACAGACGGACCCCCTGTCTCCTGTCGACCTCGACGTTTGGCGCCGCAGAAACTAGTCGCGGCTAAAAAAGAATTCGAGGAAATGGTAAGATGCGGGACGGCCCGGCCGTCAAAAAGTGCCTGGTCTTCACCTTTACATATGACCGTTAAAAAAGACACCACCTGGCGCCCTTGCGGTGACTACCGCGGCCTGAACGCCAGGACCGTACCAGATCGATACCCGGTTCGGCACATTAATGATTTCGCCCATAACCTCGCTGGTGCCAAGGTATTTAGCACACTCGATCTCGTTAAAGCTTACCACCAAATTCCGATTTTTGAGGAGGATATTGCAAAAACTGCCATCGTGACCCCTTTTGGCCTCTTCGAATTCCCGTTTATGACCTTTGGCTTAAGGAACGCTGGCCAAACATTCCAGCGTTTCATCGATGAGGTCACACGGGGTCTCGAATTTTGTTTTCTTTACGTAGACGATATTCTCATATTTTCCAAAGACGAGTCTACCCACCTTCAGCACCTGCGCGTCCTCTTCAAACGCCTGCAAGACTACGGAGTAGTAGTAAACCCTTCTAAGTGTGTCCTAGGTGTCAGCGAAGCCGTATTTTTAGGTTACCACGTTTGCGGTGATGGTACGCGCCCACCTCAGGATCGAATTCAAACGTTGCTGGATTTTCCACCACCTGAGACAGTACAAGGTATGCGCCGGTTTCTGGGTATGCTGAACTACTATCGTCGATTCGTGCCTCGTGCAGCGAAATTCCAGGCCCCATTGATTGACGCATTGGTTTCAACTAACAGTAAAGGTGCAAAGCCATTTCCATGGTCACCCGAATTCTTACAACAATTTGAAGCTTGCAAAAAGAGCCTCTCCAACGCAACGCTGCTGCAACACCCAATCAGCAGCGCTAGGTTGGGTTAATTTGCTGACGCATCTAGCGTTCACATTGGGTCCTGCCTTCAGCAAAATCTAAACGGCCAGTGGTATCCACTTTCCTTTTTCAGCAAAAAGTTGACTCCGCAGCAGGCACAGTGGCCAGCTTATTACCGTGAATTATTAGCGATCTATGAGAGTGTCCAACATTTTCGGTATATTTTAGAAGTCCAGCATGCAACAATTTTCACAGACCATAAGCCCCTCTTGTACGCCTTTTTACAGCGACGTGAGAAACTTCCACCTCCACAACTTAACCAGCTATCATTCATTAGCCAATTCACGACTGACATCCAGTACATTAACGGAGAAGACAATATCGTGGCCGACGCTATGTCACGCATTGACATAGACGCCATCACTCTGAATCAAGATTATGAAGCGTTGGCTAGGTCACAGGCATCAGACCAAGAACTTTCTAATTTATTGCAAGGTGGTTCCAGTCTAACACTAACAAAAATCAGTACATCAGGGACCAACACTCCGGTTTACTGTGACATCTCTACTGGTAAGCCTCGTCTCTATCTGACCCCTTCCTTCCGCCGCGCTGCTTTCAATGAGTTACACAATTTAAGCCATCCCGGTGCTCAAGCTACGACACGTTTGGTGGCAGAGCGTTTTGTCTGGCCTTCGGTTAGAAAAGATTGCCGAGCCTGGTCCCGATCTTGTGAAGCATGTCAGCGCAGCAAGATTTCAAGACACAATTCTTCCCCTGTCGGTAATTTTGACACACCATCCGGTCGTTTCATGCACGTCCACATTGATATCGTTGGTCCATTGCCCGTCTGTGATGAATACCGTTATTGTTTGACCGCTTGTCTATAGCGGTCAAACAATAACGGTATTCATCCAGAGTGTCCAGATGGCCCGAAGTTTGGCCCATGCGATCCATTACCGTGGAAGAGGTAGCAGAGACTTTTACCAAAGAATGGGTATCTCGCTTTGGCGTCCCGGCGGTTATTACTACAGATCAGGGTTCTCAATTTGAGTCTGGTTTGTTTCAACGATTACTGCAGCAATTCGGTACCAAGCGCATTAGAACCACCTCATATCACCCCTGCGCAAACGGGATGATTGAGCGTGTACATCGCAACTTAAAGCGGCTTTAATGTGCCATAATGACTCGTGGGCGAGGTCCCTTCCGATGGTTCTGCTTGGAATGCGTTCGGCGTATAAAGAAGATCTCGAAGCCACGGTAGCAGAATTACTTTACGGAGAGCCTCTCAGGCTCCCTGGAGAATTTTTGGTCCCACCTTTAACATCAGGAATATTAGAAAACCCAGTTGATTTCGTCGTACAGCTGCGACACAAAATGTCATTGGTACGACCGCTACCAGCTAGTCGACATAGTGAACCAGCTTCATTTATATTCAAGAATTTGTCGACTGCTACTCATGTATACCTTAGAGACGATACCATCCGAAGAGCGTTGCAGCCACCCTATACGGGTCCCTATAAAGTCCTGGAGCGTTCGGGTGATAATAAAACATTCACCCTAATGGTAAAGGGCAACAAGACCGTCGTAAGCGTCGACAGACTCAAACCGGCTTTCATTGATCATTCCGATCTCCTAACGACCCAAACTACGCAATTTCCCACCCCGGCTGATCCTCCTCCACGGCAAGCCGTGAGGGATAAGTCGCCCGAGCCCCCAATCCTGCAACAGTCAATACCGGTTCATTTGTCAGTAAAGCAGCCCTATACCACAGGCTCGGGTAGGTGCGTTAGATTTAAGAATTATGATTAAGTTCCTGTTTAATTGTTTATTGATGTGCTATATATAACTGTGTACGATGTTAGTTATTTTAGCCCGGTTTTGTTCTCTCCGTAGGGGGGTGGTGTGGCGATGAACACATCGCTCACCTAAAATGTCGATGTAACATCCCTACGGCAGAGAGCACATCACTACGTTTTTGACACAGAAACTGACGTTTACTTTTTCCCGGGTGTTAGCACCATTATTACCTTTTATATATAATTGTAGTCTGTGCATATTATTAAATAACCAGTGTTCTAGTGAATGGTTTTATTTCAATTATTGTTCGGGAGAATATAAATCCCGCATGTATGTATTTTTTAATGCCAAATCATAAAAAAATTGTCCATAAAAAGAAAAAAATAATATTGGGGTGGACCACCCTTATCACTTAGGGGTACGAAAAATAGTTTACGTCCTATTCTCAAACCTACCAAATATATACAAAAAAAATCATAATAAAAATCGGTCACGCCGTTTCGGAGGAGTTTGGCAACAAACACCGTGACACGAGAATTTTATATATTAGATGGTTCTTTTTTGAGCATATAGGCGAAGGACTCGAATATGCTCTTGGTATGCTCAAAGTAGCAACCGATGATACCCGTCCCCTTTTAACAAATGAGTAGTATCTAAAAGGTTCACTTGAGTCTAAAGACTCTTTGAAAGCCACATCATTAGAGTCTTTAGAACACTATTATCCAAAAAATATTGTTCCAAATAAAAGGATTTTTATCGGTATCAATGTTTCTTTTCATAAACATTGTTTTGAAAAGTTGAGAAAATCCTAAATACTCTTCTTGTGTCATCATTTGGACTGTGTATCTGCGACTAGTCATTTGGATAATGTTTGCCCAATCTTGTGGAACAGAAATTGAAACTCTATGATGTTTTATAAATCTTATCGCTGCATGATCACACGAGAATGTTCAATAATTCGGGAATCTCCTTTTGTAATGCAGCTTTTAGCTCTTCGAACGTCTTATAAGCTTTCTCTGACTGCAACCAGAACTCAGCCGTGCCTGTTAGCGATCTTCGGGCGACGATCAATTTCTGTTGAGGTGTCCAGCTGGAGATCTCCGAGTTGTCCTCAATGTTCTGAACCTATTTTGGCGACGAATACGTTATATCATCGCCACTAAATTTCGCAATACCTTCTGGGCCGAAACTATTTGCGACGCCACACGGTCGCCTTGTCCACAGAGCATGTAACTTTAGCTTTGTCGTGGTCTGGCATCTTCAAAAACCACTTTTTCAACTTTTCCACAGCGATCGGGAACGGTACCTAATAACTATCGGTGAAAATACGAAACATCTTAAGTCACGTTCTGTATCGACAGTCTCTCAACTCAGATTCAAATGCTATTGTTACTAAAGCAGTCACAATAATTAGCAAAAGAAGTGACCCAGTGAAGTTGGTAATGACTGGTCCAGGAGATAATAGTTTTGCAGGGTTTTTAAGTGATAAATGAAAAAGAAATAAAAAGATAAGATAAGTTCTGAAGGCGGAATAACGAGCGGTCCAGAATTAGTAGCCCATTCTGAAGAGGTAAACCGGACCAGATGGCTAAAGTCCTGAAGGCTCAATAATGAGCGGACCTGTATTAGTAGCAAACTCTGAAGGGGTGAACCGGACCAGATTGCTAAAGTCATGAAGGCTCAATTACGAGCGGTCCAGAATTATAAGCAAACTCTCAAGGGATGAATTGTTAGTCAGGATGAACGAACATTAATTAGCATGTTGTGACTACGTTTGTAATAATTTGGACCACAGGATTATTATTGATAAAATGTATAATGACATTGTTAATATTTTATGCCAAGCTTCTTCTGAAGGTTACGAAATAAATCATGTGCGAAATAAGAAACCAGTAATGGGGTGGAATAAGCACGTGGGTGATGCTCACAGGCAGGCCAGGCTAAAGTTTGAGCAGTGGGTGTCTTACGGTAGACCGCGCGAGGGTCGTGTTTGGATTGATATGCAAATAAGTCGCAAAATTTTTAAGTCGCGCTTACGATGGTGCCAGGACAATAGTGACCAAATTAAAATGGACATGCTGGCGTCGCATCATTCTAGGGGCGACTTCCGCAGTTTTTGGAAGTCCACCGATAAACTCAATAGTAGGCCGGGCCTGCCGGTGAGTGTCAGCGGCGTTGCTGACGTCACAGGGATTGCCGAGCTATTTAGGCAGCACTTCGCTGTATCGTCACCGTTGGGACCGTCACAGTTTACAGGCAGTGCTGGTTGTAGTGGTCAGGAGTACAGTGCCCGATTTACGGCAAAGGAGGTAAGACATGTCATTATGTCTATGTCGAGGGGCAAGTCTCCAGGCCACGATGATTTAAGTATTGAACACCTTAAGCATGCTGGTCGTCATCTGCCCAGAGTCTTATCGATGTTCTACTCCTTTTGTATAGGACATTCGTATCTGCCTGAGCGGATGATGAAAACTGTGGTGGTGCCAATTATTAAGAATAAAACCGGTGATGTTAGCGATAAGAACAACTATAGGCCCATTTCATTGGCCACTGTTATTTCGAAAGTGCTTGACGGTTTGCTTAACACTCGGCTGGATAAATGTTTGAATTTACATGATAACCGGTTTGGTTTCAAAGCCGGTCTTTCTACAGAAACAGCTATATTGTGTTTAAAGCAAACTGTCAAGTACTACACTGATAGAAGTACACCTGTCTTTGCTTGCTTCCTCGACTTGTCTAAGGCATTTGACCTGGTTTGCTATGATCTGCTGTGGCAAAAACTGCAGCAAGCGTCAGTGCCAGACGAACTGATCCGTATCTTTCAGTACTGGTACAACAATCAGGTCAATGTGGTTCGATGGTCGGGGGCTTACTCGACCCCATACAGGTTTGGAGTGCGGCGTGAGGCAAGGGGGGCTAACCTCACCGAAGCTCTTCAACCTATATGTCAATGCGCTGATAGAGAGGCTCAGCAGCACGCATGTCGGTTGCCATATTGGAGATGTGTGCCTCAACAATATCAGTTACGCCGACGACATGGTGCTGCTGAGCGCCTCTGTCTGTGGTGTGTCAAGGCTGATTGACATATGTGAAAAGTATGCTGTAGAACACGGTTCGTTGTATAACACGAACAAGAGTGAGTGCACGGTCTTTCGGGCCAAGAGGAGGTGTCCTGATTCCTTACCGGCAATTAAGCTCAACGGATGCCCACTTAACAGAGTTAAGATGTTTAAATATCTTGGACATTTATTAACCTCTGACCTGGAAGACGATGCAGACATTGAAAGGGAACGTAGGGCGCTGTCTGTTCGTGCGAATATGATAGCCCGCAGATTTGCTCGGTGCTCGAGGGGCGTCAAAATAGTCCTATTTAGGGCATTTTGTACGTCCTTTTATACTAGCAGTCTGTGGGTGGATTACACGCAGAAACAGTACAGCGCTCTACGCGTCCAATACAACAACGCGTTCAGAGTGCTCTTGCGGCTGCCTCGCTTCTGTAGCGCATCGGGGATGTTTGCCGAGGCGCGTGTGGATTGCTTCCACACAATCATGCGCAAGCGATGTACATCCCTGGTGCGTAGGTTGCGGGGCAGCCGCAACAGTATCCTGAGCGCTTTTGCAGAACGTTTCGACTGTCAGTACGTGAACCACTGCTGCATGGTTCACGTACTGACTGATGTAAAGATTTTATTTTAATTTTATTTAATTTTTATACAAGTATTTCATGTTATTTTAATTTTAATGTAATCATTTAATTAGATTTAATTAATAATTTGTAATTTAATTTCACTGTATGATCCAAAGTTGATTGAAATAAATATATAAATAAAAAATAAATTAATAATATCGTTCTGTCTTTTTAGATACTGCTTGATGAGACTACGCGTACGAGGACGTCGGCACGTCATGGCCATGGCCGTGACGGCGTCATATTGTAAACAGCACGTGCAGCGGGCCGAGTAACGCAGGTGCAATGCGTCACTAAGGCCTCCCTATTTTCCCTACTACTCGAGCCGCTCTACATAAACGAGCGCGCAGCGAGGAGGGGATCATTCTTGTCGTAGGCTCGGCCCGGTGCACATGTTGTAGCGTTTAGATACTGAATTAATTGTAGTCTGAATTAGAATAAAATCATTGGAAATATAATTTGAATTAGTGTGTTAATAAGCTATGGGAATAAAAGACCCTCTGCCTTCATATGTATGTAGGTTGGCAGGTAGGTAGGTAAGTAGGTAGGTAGGTATGTATGTATGTATGTAGGTAGGTGTCGGTAGGTAGGTAAGTATGTATGTATGTATGTAGGTAGGCAGGTAGGAAGGTAAGTAGGTAGGTATGTATGTAGGTAGGTGTAGGTAGGTAGGTAGATAGGTTGGTAGTAGAGAAATACTTAGAGGTACCCGTGCGAAGCCGGGACGGGCAGCTAGTATAAAATAGTTGTTCAATATAAGTAACAAGAGCAACAAAGAATACTTACATGATCGAAATAAAATTTTAATTTCTTATGAACTAACGTATATTCTGGTATCGTAGGTACGTAGTAATCCTAATGTAGTAAGGAGAAATTCACTGTTAGTTCTGTGGTGTGGTGTGGTGGTGTGGTGTTGGTTCTGTGTTCAAGGCTAATTCACGTAATTTTATGACGCGCCGATGAAGTTGTAGTGCAGTTGCAGTTAAGTTCAAGTTCGAGTGATAAACGGTATTCTTGTAATCTTTGAACTGCGCGTAAGCTGCGCGTGAACTGCACGTCAACTGTACGACCAGTGTTGCCGCTGATCATTTGTAGGGTTACCGTACGCAAGAGATGAAATTACCGTATTGAAACAAAAATTGCCGTACATTTTTTAATTTTATTATTTACATGAATAACATAAAATTATGTCAAACAAATTAAAAACCTTCTGTTTATAAAAAAATATGCCACTGAACCTATAGATTTGATAGAAAAAGACACCATAGATCACTTATCTCCTCCCATTAAATCCACAACATCACCTAATAAGACATCTTCAGTGGCATTCTTTTCATAATCAGACGGCTTTTTTATTTTTGCTATCATTTCGGGAGTTGGCTTGAACCTCGTACAATTCGAATGTTTTATGGAAATGCACTGTTTGGCTAATAATGTTGCATTTATAGTAGATGTTAAGAGGCGGTTTCTTTGTTTTGTTTTAATTAAGTTCACAGCGCTGAAGATTCTTTCTGAATCAGCATTTGCATGTGGCAAGGAGAGAACTTCAAGAACAAATGTCGCCAAACTCTGAAATTACGGTTTCGATAAATGTAATATCTTGCTCCAAAACTCATCAGGTGACATTTTGTTAATATCAAGGAATGAGTCTTCGGGAAGAACTGTTTCCGGTAGAAGTCTCCATCCATCGTCTATAGCCTGTTTTTGTTCATTTGTTTTACCTTTCATGATGCAAGGAACCTTTAGCATCATGGGCAACAAACTTGGCTCCGTGGTTCTTTGGGCATGAGAAACAGCATTTTTTGGCGATATATAACTTCTGCAGTAATACGTCGGAAAAGTCATATCTATTCCTTATTTGACAACACCCGGTTATAAGGAAATCTCTCGCTCTTTTTTGGAAATATGAAATCAAGTCTTGCCTTGATTGAATGTTCTGGTTTGCTATTTCAGTCATTAGTTGTACCCCAAAATACATACTTTCAGGTCGTAAAAAATGTTCTTCTTTAGTCGGATCAATAGCGCTCATGTCATTTTTAACAACATAGTCTCGTGTCATATAACACAACAGAAGCTCTTGATAAGTTGCTCTCATTTTTCTATCTAGTTCTGTTATTGCGACGCCGCTTTTTTGGAAATATTCGTTTAGATTCACGAACTTAGGCAGCACCCATTGCAAGAAAATAAAATATAGCTTCATGAATGGATCATTCAAGTCATTGAATGTATGCTCTGCAGACACAATACGCTCATCTAGCCACTTTTTCGTAAAAAACAGTTTTAAAGAAGATGACAACTGCTAATAGGGAAAGCCATCGTGTCTGGGAGGGGTGCAATAGCTTGTGTACTTTAGTATTAGTAAACACCTGGAATTCGACAAATTCAGATTGACGTTTCGAGCTGTGCTTAAAGTATCCATACACGTTTCGGGCTAGATCCTCACACCGCCTTGGCAATTTCTTGCACGCTTCGCTTGCACAAAGGTGTAACGAGTGACAGATGCATTTAAGAATGATTATGCCGGGATTGTTTGACATAAATCGACTAGCTACTGAATTGTGCTGGCCCATCATGACGCTAGCACCGTCTGAAGCGTATCCAATTATATTATCTGTAGGAACATTTCGGTCCTGAAAGCTTTTGATAATGGAATTATAAATAGCTTCTCCAGTTGCACCTTGATTTGCAGCGTCAAAATCATCCTTCTCAAACAAAGGTCGCAATTCCCATAGAAGACTCGAAATTTTTCGTGTTTCAGGGTCATATAGACGCACAACGATACACATTGTTTTAACAGATGAAATGTCAGTCGACTCGTCTACTAGCACACTGAATTTTGTTGATTTTAACAAAGTTTGTAAATCGCTTTTGTGACAGTCCCCAATAACGTTTTTTATTACTCCTGTATATTTCGTTCTTTTCAATTTAATATCGGGTGCAATTTTCGAATCAGGTATACTTTTTATTATTTCACTTAAATGATCCATGGTTTGGAACGAAATGTTATGCTCAGGCATAAATGAACAAAGTTTTAATTCAAGTTCAGCAACAGAATTTTCATGGGGGCAATTTACATCAGATTTTTTGAAAAACGAATGTATCGGCTTGGCAAGCTTTTTATTTTTAATTTTCCGCGAATGTTCAACGTTGGACATGTGTCTCTTCAAAGTAGAAACTTCACAAGATATTTTCACATCACATAGTTTACAATATGCCTTATGAATATTATTTTCATCAGGGCCAATCCAATCTTTAAATTCGCCTTTTGATTCCCATTGGGTCCTATACTTTTGGGCTCTGTGTTTGGTTTTCTTACATTTCTTAGGTGTTGACGGACCCGTGTTATCTTCTTCTGAATCCGAGGACATTTTGTAAATATCACTGGCCACTTGACTGCGAAAACACTATTTCAACACTAAAAAAATAAGTTATATCTCGATACGAACTAACAAGTAGTGACGAGCCGCGAGCGGCGAGCAAGGTCAAAGAAAGAGTAAGAAACTGAACTATTCTATATCGATAAGGATTAGGGAATTCCCCTAATGGTAATTGACGACAACTCGACAAGTTGTCGTCAATTACCTCATTCTTAACTCTGTCTGTGTTGATAGCTGTAAGCCGCCCAAAGATAATAAAATAAAATAAAATAAAATACCAAAGACAATACAATAATGAAAAGTTGCGTTCATTTTTACGCAAACGATAATTACGTTTCATTTACAATTTATTTAATTTTGTTTGAATTTGAAGTAAATCTTACTGCATTTCGTAATTATAGTAGCTTGTGGTATAACCAATGCCTCTTTAGGGTAGGTTCAGATGACAAGCGCTCAGCGCGCGTTGAACGCGCGTTGAATTTGAATTGAATTGAATTGATTTGAAATTGAATTTTGTCAACCAGGCTGACTGAAAGTCAGTACATTATTTTATATCCTAAGTTAAGGCAATTTGAGCCCAAATTCTTTAACTACTTCAGAATGTCCATCAAGTCATTTGATGACTTACTGACTCTCATAAACGATAACTCGTAGCAGATAAAAACGCTGTGCGATATAGCATTTCACCGGAAGAAAAACTCATAATTACATTGAGGTAAGTTTTTTAATAATCAACATAATCTATAAATCAAATAAATCAAATCAACTTGTTTAGGAACAATTTTTTTAAAGAAAAAATAACATTTTGTTACTCGCAGAATAACTCTAACTCTGATTCATTGCTGACATTAGTTGGTGCTGGCGATGGAGTAGGTATTACTGGCGATGGAGACCCCATTGCTGTAGTATAACCATAATGTGCAAAATTATTTGACACACTAGACTGCTGTGATCTATAATCATGATAACGAAAGCCTTCAACAGAAGCTGATGACTGATGACGCTGCTCTTGTGATGAATAATTTCTTCGTTGTGATACCGGGTAATTTTGATTTTCATATGTCTGTTGTTGTGGTCCTTGAAATTCATTTTGGTTTTGCAAAATTAAATTATAAATGGCAATTTTAGTTTGAAGTCGCCTATATTCCGGAATTTTTTTAATCTCTTTAACGAGTGACAAACAAAACAGCTTGTCTTCATCGTCATCTTCTTTTGGATGAGACACATTTTTCTGTGCTAAACTCTGCTCTAATATGTTTGCAAATCTTTCATCAGCAGGATTTTGTTTTTTTCCTGAAGTAGATTTAGGACTCTTAAAGCCAGAACTTATTTCTACTTCAGCAACCTCTGACGAAGTTGATGCATTATCTGCATCGAAACTACTTTCTGTATCTTTGTTGGCAATTGATGCCTGTAGAAATCGTAGTCTATTATAATGAATATATGTCGAAGTTTTGGAAGCTCCTGATCCAGATTTGACAGTCTTTATTTTCTTCACCTCTCTCATATAATTATCCCGTAAACTCTTCCACTTTTTTTGCAGGGATGACGCTGAAAAAAAAAGCAGTATTTAGTAATAGTTTATGTTTGTTTCCAGATATTTGGCCATTGGATGTTCATTTGGGACATTAAGCTACGACTATAGAATTGGCAAATCTACTGTGGCTACTATAATACCACATGTATGTGAAACTATTTGGAAAAAATTAAGGCCCGTTGTTATGAGTGAACCAACGAAAGAAAAGTGGTGTGAAATATCCACGATATTTGAAAAGAACTCAAAGTTTCCCAATTGTTTGGGAGCCTTGGACGGGAAACATATACGGTTAATCCAGCCTGAACACACGGGTTCTATGTATTATAACTATAAAAATTTTTTTTCGCTAGTTTTATTGGCGCTAGCGGATGCAAACTATTGTTTTGTGTGGGTTGACATAGGTGCCTACGGTAAAAACAGTGACTCAGGTATATTCAAGAATTCTTCATTGTACAAAAAGCTGACAGAAAGGTCATTAGATCTACCTGAGCCAAAGGCATTGTTAATACAAAATAGACCGACAACGTTGCCATATGTGATAGTGGCTGATGAAGCTTTTGGCATGATGGAGAATTTAATGCGTCCATATGGGGGAAGGTCACTAACTTATGCTAAAAAAATATTTAATTACCGTTTGACATTAGCACGCCGGTATGTTGAATGTACTTTTGGCATAATGTGCAATAAATGGCGCATTTTACACAGGCCGTTAGATGTTAACATCGGTTTTGCAGAAAAGATCGTAAAAGCGATATGTACACTAAATAATTATGTCAGAATCAGGGATGGCTACAATTTTGAAGACACACTTTATACGCCACCCCTGGAAAATCTAGCCTCACATTATACCGGACGTGCTGTGCGACAGGCGGATAATGTTCGAGTACATTTAACAAACTATTTCATTAATGAAGGAAAAGTAGATTGGCAGGATCGTTATATTTAACTTGTAACACAAACCGATTGTAAATGTAAATAAATATATATACTCACATAATATTTTCTTCTTTTCTTCATTGTCATGTCCTTCACAAAATATAAGGACGAGTTCTTCCCAAGCCCGTCTTCTCAAATTCTTATCTGAATAATCGCTACTTGTCATGTCCCATATCGCAGGACGTTTCTCTATTTCATCAATTAATAATTCCGTATTAAAAGCTTCGGTTTCCATTTCGGACGATTTTCGGACGAACTTGACGAACCCTAAAATACGTCTATCCGCGTCGAAAGCGCGCGCTCAACTGAACGGAAACATAGAAAACCAATGATCTCAAAGCGGCGTTGACGCGCGCTGACAACAGTCGAGCGCTAGCGCAGCGTTGAACGCGCGCGTTACTAAAACGCGCGTTAGCATGTGTACGGCCTGAATAAAATGTATGTAGTTGTAAACGCGCGTTATCAAAACGCGCGTTGAGCGCTTGTCATCTGAACCTACCCTTAAGCTCTGATTTCCTGATTGCCGTATTTTAGCGTACGGCAATAACCACTCTGCCGTATACCGTACAATTCGTCTTAAAAGAGCCTGATTGCCGTACGAAACGGCAATTGCCGTACAAACGGCAACACTGTGTACGACAGCCAAACTCTACCAAACTTACTTTTGGTGTGGCCATAGGAGAGAAAAAATATTCCTCACTAAATAATCGAATAGAATCGATTACATTTCAATGATTATGACGTTATTATAATATTAAAATAATATCCCAGTATAGATTTTAGTGCTTTTTCTTATTGTTTAGAGACAAACATTTCTGTTTTGATTTACAATCAAACACATATTTTGCTAAAATTTGGCTGAATGATGGTCTATCATTGCCGCTTAAAACCAAACCTGTCAAAAACAAGAGACCGCCAATGGCACGAAAGTTGAAATATTATACTCAGTGCAAATCACAAGTGAAATTAAAAAACTCATAAACGATCTATACTTTGAAGGTAAGCATGTATTAAATTATAATAATCCTGATTCTTCACTAGGTATGACTTCACGCAAACGCGTTTCTGTGCGCCAAATTGAACTGCTGGTGGAATATTTGGAGGGCCACAGGGACCTTGCCCGTGGCAGACTAAGGTCTAGAGAGGGAAGTGCCCTAACATCACGCCTTTGGACAGAGTGCGCTAATATATTAAATGCCGAGGCAGACGGGGATCAAAGAACTCCCAAAGAGTGGACCAAGGTCTGTTAGATTCTATCGATATTTTAGCTAAGTGTATCGGTATATTGTACTTGGGTATAACTAGATTTGTAATATTTTTAGTGGTATACTGACTATAAGTGCCGCTTACTGAACCGTGTGAAGCAGATTCGGCACAATCAAAGGGGAACAGGTGGAGGGCCAGGCGTACCCACTTCTTTATCCCCTTTGGATGAGAGAATTGCTGCTCTGCTTGATGCAGGCACTGAAGCTGTGGGGAGGAGTGGCACACCCTTAAATGAGGTGCAAATAAATCCCTTGTCGGTAAGTTATGGAACACCTTTCTTATCTTTATTGTATTAATTTATGCTCAGTCATAGCACAAGTGAGTGGTTTTTTCTTTTTGCTTTGCTAGCCTGCACCCCACGCAGTTTCTCCGTTGCCCGCACTTGCCAATTCTCAGTTGCCAGCACTGCCTGATTATCTTACGCTTGCACTTCCCACATTCTTTCACATTACCGTCAGACAATACAGAACATGCACCTACAGCCAACAGTACTGATATGTAAGTTTCAATTTCTGTCAAGTACTATAAATTAACATTCTAGCTGTGCACTAACTATTACTAACCAGATAATATTCAACGGCGGTGGCGGCGATCATCTTCAGATGAGGAATAAAACAAGCAGATTTTATATTTATAACCTCTTATTTAAAATATTGTTGTTGTTTAAAATATAAAAATAAATAATTAATGTTATTAAGTGGAATTCTGACTCCTTATTCCCTATGTAGCCACAGGCGATTAATAAGAGCCTGTTGGACAGCCCGACCTTCCAATAAATCTCTGTTTGGCCGCCTATTGCTTTGAGCAAGAATACTCAGGCTCTCTGTACGCACATCCTCCTCAGCAGCTCTACGCCGTACACGCATTCTCTCTTCTTGCTCACGCTCTTGATGTGTCAGTTGCGGTACTGGTAATCGTGCCTTGTTTGCTATATTGTGCAATACCGCACAGGCATTCACGATTTGGCCTGCAAAAACAGGATCATAGTGAAGCATGCGTGCAGCTAATAAACACCTGAAACAATAACATTTAGAAACTATAATACCTAACAATACCATAAAAAATCAGGTAAAATACATTTAAAAAAATATACATACACACGAACCTAGAACCTCCTCCTTTTTTGAAGTCGGTTAAAAAAAGATAGGCCTCAATACATTCACTTGGTTTTTCTTATTTTTTTTTTTAATATATAATACTGTGTATTGATAGGAGAGGAGGTGTATATTGTCTCCGTTTGTTCTTGGAATTGAGAGCTCATCACATGTTAATTAACTATTGAATTATTCTATCAGTTCCGTCAAAAATCTTCAATACCAATAGACTCTTGCAAGTTCATCGGAATTCCTGTGTTTGTTTTCGCTTTTATTGCCTTAGCCCTATCCAGGATCACTTGAGATTTGGCGGATGCCACTACATCCTCCAATTTCATGCTATGTTTGTCACAGAATGCTTTGGAGATCAATTTTGCATCTTCAACTTCCGACATTCTTGTATTGACCCAATTTGCTTCCCATATTCCAGCATTTCCTTGGGCGATTTCCAAGATTCCGGCCAATATCGCACATAAATGGAAGTTGCTCTTTGCACTGAACTCCATAAGATAAGTATCGTCAATGATTCTAGCCCACGGATACGCCATCTGCATAGCATCCTTTTTCAGATATGTTTTCATGAATCTGAGTATTCTTCTCCAGGATTCAGAGGTGCTGTTAAAATGGAGATCGGCTCCTATTGATATCCAATCCAACTAGAAGTGAATGGAAACTTCCGTCAGCATGTGGAACACTTGCAGTCCATTATACGCAGTGTGTGTCAGACATGTGGCCGCCAAAACTGAGGCTCCCCACTGAAGGTCGTGCTGATGGAAGTTCATCCAATTCATGACTAGGAAGGCGAAGAGGGTTCTAGGCGTTCGATGATTTCTTATGAAGGCATCTTGGGCCTTGGTAATTGCTTCAGAGCAGGGAGGAGAATATGCGCCTTCGGTTGCATGATCCGTCATCAGGGCCAGAAGATTTTTCCTGTAATTAGTCTTGGAAAAAGCGGCAGCCATTTGAGATTTGTCTTTGATAATACTTCTAACAAAAGTCAGAGCCATAAAACCACATATCTTCCTGAGACTCATCATACCCGCACCTTGGGCTGCAGTTGCATCCGTTCTTTCTAGAGTGGCCTTCGCAGAATCTAGGAAACTGGTACAATCAGTATCCGTATAATCATGGAGTAGAGGATTTACTGCGTCAGCCTGTTTTGAAGAACCAGGGAGAGATTTCGCCGTCTTGGACGTGTCAGTGTCAAGTTGAGAAATTTTCCCATATGCCTCCACGACAGTTAATGGGTCTGCGGTCACCGACTCTCTCTGTTGCTCCTCTCCGGGGGCTGAGACTGGAGTGAGATTAAATAAACTCTCCTTCATTTCTGCCTTCTCCGCGGGTGTAACAGGAAAGAGTAGGTCGGAGGCTTTATCTGTCTTCTCTTGGGGCATAATCAGTATCGCAGCTGCAATGATGTCATATGCTGTGAATCCTTTCGCTACCTGTCCGCTACAATGAAAGTTGATATAGCGAATGAGCACCTGGAACTACGGTCGCAATGCCAGGGTTGGTTTGAATGTCCTCTATGTCGGAGAAGAGGTCTAGAGCCTCTCGTTCTAAAGATTGTTTCTGAGACATATTGGAAACGGGAAGCCTCTGAGTCCTGTGTCATATGATGAGATATGGTTAAATATTGGATTTTTTATTGAGGTAAAGATAATAAAAAGAGTATAAGTATGAAAAGGAATTTTAGGGAAAACTAGTTTTACTCAAATACATACCTGAATCGAGCTTTCAAGACACCAATGCATCTCTCTACTGTATTGCGGGCTGAGACCTGCAGCTTATAATAATGTTCTTCAGGGGAACCTGGTATTGCGTTCAACACTGGGGTCATCATTGTCTTCCTCAATGCATAACCGCTGTCACCTGGAAGAATAATAAGTACTAAAATAATTATTCATAATATTTGATATAACATAATTAAAATGAATATACATTTTCAGTATGTATTAATATGGAAGGACATTCACCGAGCAAAAATATTTCCTCTTCATCATATTTTTGGTTAAGATAGGGCTGTAATGGGTGATCACGCCATACTGAAGAATCATGGGTTGCCCCAGGTTTACTGGGGTCAATGCATAAAATGTTAAGATCCGCATCACATATCTAAAACAATAAAACAATAATTTTCAAATGTTGATACAGTTTTTTATGACAGTAAGGCATAATATTATTAAGTACCTAAGTATTGTTTGTTTTTTAAATAAAGTAGATTAAGTATAGGTAAATAGATTACATACAATCATCACATTGAGAGAATGATATCCTTTTCTATTGAAATATCGTTCTTCATGTTGGCTGGGTCTTATAATGGCAACATGGGTGCCATCAATACAGCCGATTACCCCTGGCAATTTGAACTTTCGATAAAAACTGAAAAAAAAAACAGATATTTTGCTCATAGATAAAAATAATTATACCAACAATATCTGTAAAAGTAAGATTACATAAATATAAATTTTACCATCTTTTAATTTCATCACGGGCTTCCCTTGTCATGGGAAACTTAACATAGTTAGTAAATAAGTTTCTCATGTTAAGGGCTTTTGTGACTTGCCGGATCGCTCTCGAGACAGTGGGCTGTGATACTCCATGGCACCTGCTTTGGCCCACCAGAGTTTGATAAGATCCGCTCGCCAAGAAAGCTAGTGTTATGAGAACCTGAAAGTCACCCAATTATTTAGACTAAAATAATGTATTTTGCATTATTTAATTCCAAAACTAGTTGTACCCCACGGTTTCACCCGCACTGGGCTTCTGAGAGTCGTAGCGTGATGTTAAATGGCCTATAACCTTCAAGAAATTATGAATTGACTAGTAGTTCTATAACTACTAGTCAAACAAAAAAGATAGATATATTAGCGCGTTCAAACATACAAACTCTTCAGCTTTATTGAATTACTATAGATATACAGCTTTGACTAACCTTTGCCTGTACACTCAAACCATCTTTCCTTCTCTCCTTCGGAATATATGTTGTTATTTATTTTGCAGCTTCTTCAACAATTTTGTTATTTCTTCCATTTCAAGTTTTTCAATTTTAATTTAGCGCCCTCTGGTTTGTAGTAGATAAATTAGTTATCGATTGAACCACAGACTTGCATTTATAACCAGTGTTTGTTTTGGTAGTTCAGCTTGTTTCCGCTAGATGGCTATCGGTTTCGGTTTCCAATCGTGTGCAACAGATGGCATTGTTGTCCGATTCTACCGATTGCTTAGTATGACACAGCGATATTGTATTCGATGACAAAGGTTATGTTTTCCACTAATTCACTGTTTGTCACTTTTACGCACCCTTTTCGATGTCAACATTAGCTTCTTGATAAATTATTAGACCCCAGCTGATTATTTTTCTTAGCTGCTGGCCAATCTTCATAAACAGAGTTAGAACTGTCACCGATATATTTCTCGTAATTTCTTGTTTTCCACTTAGCACCAGCTAAAACCTATTAGTTTAGTCTTTGTATCACTGTATTAGCAACACTTGTGTTTAGTTTGCACTTGGTTTTATTCGCTAGATTAATTTTAAACACGATAACAATACAGAGCCGATGTTGTGCGTGCTGACAGCAGCGCCCTCTCCTTTTGGATTATTAATAAAAAGGAATTGAAAGAAAACATTAAAGACTTTGTACCAGTCTCCGACAGAGTAGCAAAGTTAAGCATACAAATTGAATGTAAAACTATATATATTATTCAGGTGTACGCTCCAACAGAACAATCATCATTAGACGAATTAGATAAATTTTACGAGGATCTCAGAAAAGCGATGAAACACACAAACAAAGATACATTGATCATAGGCGACTTCAACGCACAGATTGGCCTGCCCACTAATGATGATAAATATTTTATGGGATCGTGGGGATACGGGAAACGGAGTCCAAGAGGTCAGTTACTAATAAGTTTTTGTTTTGAACATCAATTACATATTTCAAATACCTACTTCAAGAAGAACCCGAATCGTCGATGGACTTGGATGCACCCTAATGGCGTTACGCGGAATGAAATCGACTACATTATAACAAAGAACAACAACAGTATCCATAACGTCGATGTCATACCTACTACTCATCCTACTGATCATAGACTGGTGCGTGCATCACTAATACTTCACAACAAGCGTATTACTTCTAGAAAACATTTTGGAGAGAAAAACATTATGGATATTGCGCCTCCTGAGCAAGAGTATTTGAAAGAAGAATTTTCACGAGAATCGAAGAACATGGAATTCATAAACATACAGCACACCTACTCTACCTTAGTCACAAAAATTAGAAACAGTAAAGACAAACTAAAAAACATCAAAAAGTGTAATAAACCTCTTATTCAAGAAAACCTAGCAAGACTTATAAAGGAAAGGACTCTGTTAAAAGAAAAGAAAAATAAAACTACCATAGAAAAGAAACATTTATCGGCATTATACAAACTTATTAGAAAACAATTACAAAAGAAATCAAAAGAAGATAGATATACCATCATTGACTATGAACTAGAGAAATTTTCTTCACTCAAAAGGGCCTACAAAAGACTAGATTCCAGCAAAAAGTGGATTACACAACTTACAAAAGACAGACACCAAGTAACAGACAGAAATCAAATATTAAAAATTGCGACTGAATTCTATACAAAATTATATGAGTATCCTGCCTCTCACGAAAACTCAATACGGGACATGGAGCCAGTTGATTCAGACAGTGTACCGGAATTTCTGGAGTGCGAAATTAGCTACTCCATCCAACAACTGAAAATGAAGAAAAGCCCTGGAGAAGATCGCATAACAAATGACATGCCATTAGAGAGCCAATAACACCCATTTTAACCACTGTATTCAACGAAATCTTGAAACAAGAGTCGATACCACCTGACTGGAATACTGCGGTTATAACCTTACTCTACAAAAAAGGGGATCCAGGCAAAATGGACAACTACAGGCCACTTATTAGGCTTCAGACACTTTATAAACTATTTACCAGCCTAATTTTAAAAAGGATCTCAAAGACATTAGACGAAAATCAACCAAGAGAGCAAGCAGGATTCAGATCGGGCTTCTCTACAAACGACCACATATTCACGATAACACAAGTAATCGAGAAGTACAATGAACACAATAAAGAGCTCTACCTACATAGCTTTTGTAGATTACTCCAAGGCATTTGACTCTATCTCCCATGAATCTTTATGGTGCTCTCTTCGTGAGCAAGGAGTCCACATAAAGTATTTATACATCTTGAAAGAAATTTATAAGAACAGCAAAGCAGTTATTAAATTAGAGAAAAAAGGAGAGCCATTTAACATCCAGAAAGGTGTTCGGCAGGGTGATCCCATCTCACCAAATTTATTTAACGCAGTTCTGGAGTACATCTTCAGACAGCTGGATTGGCACAATGTCGGGATCAACATAAACGGCGAGTTCTTGAACCACCTTCGCTTCGCAGACGACATTGTCTTGATAAGCGAAACACATTCAGATCTTGTGAGCATGCTGAAGTCACTTGATATAGAGAGCCGAAAATGCGGTCTTCACATGAACGCTGAAAAAACATGTTTGTTAAGTAACAGCATAAGAGTACCAACGGTGATACAAGACACACCAATTGCATACGTAGACAGTTGTGTTTATCTCGGGCAGAGCATTCCATTTAATAAACCTACTGAAAATGAAGTAGATCGCAGGATAAAGAGTGCATGGAGAAGATATTGGTCGTTGCAAGAGGTATTTAAATCACGCATCCCTATTCGCCTGAAAAAGAAAGCTATGGACACCATCATATTACCTACTCTACTCTACGGTTGCCAAAGTTGGACACTAACAAAGGCAGTTACAAACAAACTTCAAGCCTTCCAACGAGCAATGGAGAGGAGTATGTTAGGAATTAAACTCCGAGACCGAAAAAGAAGCAAAGACATACGACTATGCACTAAAATAATAGATGCTGTGGAATTAGCTTGCAAGTTGAAATGGCGATGGGCAGGACACGTAGCCAGAGCCACGGATGGACGCTGGAGTGAGCGGGTTCTCCATTGGTACCCTCGCGATGCACCACGCACCCGAGGCAGACCTCGGCGCCGGTGGTGCGACGATATTGTGATCGTGGCCGGCCCCACCTGGACTAGAACAGCCAAAGATAGAGACGAATGGCGAAAAATGGAGGAGACCTTCGCCCTTAAATGGGCACCCAATATAAATTAATCATTTTGTAGCTAATTTATTTAATTAAATTGAAATTGTTAATCAACTTATTTATTAATTATTCTATTTTATTCACTTAATTATTGTTAAAATGCATGTTTATATTTTTAAATGAATGAATATTTTTTTAGTTATATTGTAATGAATGATGTTAATGTACCCACCTACTTTTTGGGAAATAAAAGGCTTAAATAAATAAATATACCAACTGTTGATATAATTTCTTTACATATAACATTTATATACTCTAAAACTTATTTCGTATAACGTTATTGGATATAACGTTTATTTACTCGAAAATCAATAGGTCTATCGTTTAAAATATATATTGATACCATCATTATGGTTAACACCCCGATTCAAAGCAATCCCACTCGAATATGTTAGGTTAGAAGGCTAAAGCCCGGTTTCCACTGCGAAAGGGTAATGTGCGGAAAATGGTTAGGCGGAACCAATGACTATATATCCTCTTGACTGCTCATACGGGCGACTCAGGCTCACGACACATAAATGAAAATGCACTGATATTAGATGACAATATGACTGGCCATTTTAGTTTTGACCAGTTATTGGATCTCTGCACACGCGGTTATTTTGACACATTATTTTGACACATTAAAAAAAAGTCTGCATAATTATAAACAATTATGAGTTCCTGTTCTATTAAATGGTGTGGGAAATCGTCTAGAACATCCAGCTATAAAAAAGATGGCATAACTTTTCATCGGTAAGTAAAATATATTTATTTTAAAATATTATTATGAATAATTGCAGGGCTCAAGCTGAACTGGTTCTTTACGTAAAAAGGCACAAAAATGTACACTGCGTTGATATCTTTTTGAAAAGTCCCTTTCTCTCACTAGGGTATTTCAATATATCTGTCCCTTTTTATCTTTACTAATGCTGTAGTGTTGTGACAACTTCAAAACAAAGTCTTTATATAATATTGTCGATAAAAGTTACGATGTTTCCTACTGGTAAAAAAGTAACATTACTTAATGTTTACATCTTAGATTTCCAAATATTCCGGAACTGAAAGAAAAGTGGATTAATGCAGTCCACAGGGAAAATTGGTTTCCAAAAAAAATTAGCGTTGTTTGTTCAAGGCATTTCACTGCAGATTGCTTTGAAACTTTAAAGAACCGACGCCGCTTATTTAGTACAGCAACACCGACCCTGTTTTTGCCTGTTTTGGTATGTTTTATTATATAGATCATTATTTCAGTTTAATGTTTAAAGGGTTTACGACGTACGGCATTTCATTCAAATTTTCAAGCCCTTGTTTTTCGAAATGACTGAATCAATTTTAATGAAACTTCATACGCTTATGCAGGATACAAAGGTCTAAAAACTTAGTTAAGAACATTTTCGAAAAATAGTGTTACAGCCAAATTAGACCGATTTTAAATTTTCCATAGAAACAGAGATATCCAGGTATCTGTTTTTAAATAAGACATTTAAAAAATGTTCTTAACTAAGTTTTTAGACCTTTGTATCTTGCATATGCGTATGAAGTTTCATTAAAATCGGTTCAGTCATTTCGAAAAACAAGGGCTTGAAAGTTTGTATGAAATGCCATACGATGTAAACCCTCTTAAGGGGAATCGTCCAACCTAACCGCGAAATTAAAATATTCATTGGATTTTTGCAAATTTTAGCTCTATTCGTCACCTTATTTTGTCAATAACGCTATTCACTACAATAACGGCGGGCGATGTTTTTACTTAACCGTTATTGTCACGCAAGCGACATACTATGTCAAGTAGAGATGAAATTTGTAAAACTATAATGAAAAATTGAATTTTGCGGCTAGGTCAAACAAATTTATTTAATAAGCCAATTTATTTAATATTTTATGCACTATTAAAAACTCAGAAAGGAGAAATTGAATGCCTTAGGCATTTTATGCTAGTTTATCTTAAAGGGGTGACAGACAGGCGAGCAGGTCTGTGGTCTTATGGCTCGGCGACCTTACTCGCTCGTGTGTCACCCAAAGTACGCGCACTTTAAAACCGCCGACTAAGCTCGCCGGCGATCCAACAGTTTGAAATTTTGCTCGTAGCCCGCCTTAATTCGTAGTTTCGTACGTCTGTCATTGCCGCGAGTCGTGAGTCAGCATTTTGTTTTGATATTTGTGTAATTTTTGTTTAGTTTGGTTCAGAAAAGTCGAAAACATCGCGATAGAGTGTGAGAAGTCTTCACGTGTGTCACCGACGGCGAGCCGCGCAAGTTGTCGAGCTTAAAAACCGCGGTCTTTAAGTACGCATGTCTATCACCCGTTTTAAGGTGATGCAGAGATAACAAACCAATTAATTTCTGTAGGTACTTTAATGAGTTTTACATTCCTTATGACTATCAGTTAGGAAATCTCGACTCCAGCTAGCTTGTCAAATAATGACCTGTAAAAGTGATTCCTAATTGCACAATAAATTAATTGAATTTGAATTTCACATTATGAGAATTCATTGTTCTATCCGACAGGGATTAATATTGCTATTATTTTTATAAGACATACTTTCAGACCATTAAATAAGCTTCATTCAATTTTAGCATTGATTTAATTGAATAAAGTTAAATTTGAAGTGTAACGTCAGTGTTTTATTTGCACCCAGTTAAGGGGGCGCATCCTAAAAGTTGGCAACGTCGTAAATAGCTGTCAAATAGTTACCTGTTTTGATTAATTTGGAAATAATACTGTATGGAAATAAGAAATGTGGCTAACTAACTTACTAGAATATTAATGATGAATTGCAATTGAACTGCAACTTTGAATTTGATAGGTGTAAAAAAGGCATTTGGAAAATTTCCAAATACTTTTTTTAATAATAATTCGGTGTTACGATATTAATTGTTGCATTTCATAATCAATATTCTAGTTCGCTAGTTAGCCACATTTTTTATTTCCATACAGAAATATTATCAAATTAATCAAAACACCGAAATATTTGACATCTATTTGCGACGTTGCCAACTTTCAGAATAAACCCTCTTAAGGCTACCTGTCCACTGGAGCGGAGAGGAGAAAAGAGGAGCGGAGATGTGCCAATATTAACCATTAGAATATTGACTCCGCCCCTGAGTTTAGATTTGATTGGTTAATAATGGCACATCTCCGCTCCTCTCCTCTCCTCTCCGCTCCAGTGGACAGGCAGCCTTACACCCTATCAATTAAAGTTTAAAAAAATATAGAATTAATAGACGTCGATTTTATCGATATCGATATTATTGTGCAAAACTGACTTGCGGGTCACTATTTTTAAAACATACGTCCTGTCATTGTTGCACCGGCCAATCACAACCGCTGTATTTTCTTCGTCCCCCGGCCCGCAGTGGTGAGTCGTATGCCTAGACGAAATCGGTCTATCAGCTCTCAAGTGGTTTAATTCTCATTGGGCGGAACGGACTCCTTTTTAATGAAAGAGGTTTGCGTTTCCACCAACGAAGAGTTGGTCATTTGATTTCCACTGCAAAATGAAACTGAGATAGAGAAATGAGCGGACTGAGCTGAACGGAAAATGAGAAATGAAAAACGAATAGATAATTTCCACAGAGAACGAGTTCAGTTGAAGTTTTGAGCTGGTTGCGTGTGGTCGTGTTGTTGCGATGTTATCGAGTGACACGGAATCGAGCGAAGACAGTGATTATGTATACAGAAAAAAGAAGCACGCATTGTTGTATCTTATGCAAAGAAAAAAACGCGCTAAACGAAGATTTTGGCTGTGCCAGCATATTCGAGATCGTAAATTAAAAGGGGAATTTAGGCTGTTTTATGATTTAGACGACGAAAAATTTAAGAATTATTACAGGGTTAATAGAGAACAATTTCAAGAACTTTTGTCATTTGTGGAGGTCGATATTTTGAAACAAAACACCAACTTCAGGAAAGCTATTTCACCTCAAGAAAAGCTGTGTGCCTCAGGTAAGAAATAAAACATTGTTAATAGGTAATTATTTTAGACTTTACTCAGAAATAAAACAAATCAGTAAAATAATGAAAAAAAGAACATTATGCTTAGTTATCATAATCATGTAACGGGGATGGCTCAAATCTTCCCGAGCTACTGTAGCCGTGGTATGTCGTATTATTTGACGCTGCTGCTTCCGGTAGTGTGTATACGTAATTGGCAGAACGTGATGATCCTGCTACTGCTGCCGGCAAGTTATTATTTACAGGGTCTCTCGACGTAGTGTATCCGTAATTAGCAGAACGTGATGATGCTGCTGCTGCCGGTAAGGTATTGTTTACTGAGTCTGGTGTAACACAAGTACTATAATTTTCTAGTTCTTCCTCGGCGTCACTAACGATTAGAAATATTTTTTTCTTAACGCGATTTTGCATCCACATAGGCATCGTTTTTATGGTGATCGCCATACTTTCTAAAAACAAATCAATGGCACCTTTTTCTTGTGTTTTTGTCATTGTGCGTCTTAAATCTCTTTCTTCTTGTCTTTTTTGGTGATTTTCCTCCATTTCTTTCATTAATTCTAAAAAATCTCTATCTGCGGTCCGCTTCCTTGTCTGAGTTTTATCTCCTTGTGGTGCACTAGCTTCCGTATTATTGATTGTATCGTTTGTTGGAACTACAGATATTTCTGAATTATTAGTATCTTCGTCATCTTGCGCTATGGAGGTTTCAGGTGTTGCCGATGATCGTATATCTGAAGAATTTAAATTGGTAGACCTACTACGATTTTTCATATATGGAAGTAAAAATTCCATCAATTCCGCATATCTCCAAGTATTGAGGTTTGTAGCTGCCTGCCCAGATCTGGTGGCTTTCATTCTCTTTAAACTGTCTCTATGGTTATCCCTTAACTTTTTCCACTCGGATTTCGCATCCTGGACTGAAACAATAAAGATAATTAGGTTCCGGTACTTAGTTTCGAATGACGCTGTAGCGACTGACTTTTTCTTAACTTGCTATCGTTAAGCAAGTTAAAAAAAACAGGTTCAAGCGATTTTCGACCTTATTGACATTTACGCAAACATCGGATTTTAATGAAGGAGCAATGTTAGCCAACGAGAATGTGAGAAAAAACAAACTAAATTTTAAATGTCAATAAGGTCGAAAACCGAACCTGTTTTATTTTACTTTCTTAACGATAGCAAGTTAAAAAAAAGGTTCAAGCGATTTTCGACCCTCCACCCCACTCCATTCCAGTACAGTCGTCCATTCCATTCCATTCCATGGTAATAAACACATTACCCTCCTTTGCGTCGCGCAGTCGGGTAAAAAGTGTCGTGACAACTTTTGGTCTTAATTTTTTCCGTCTAGCTCCCTTTCGCAACGCGCGATAAGGAACTTCGTTCCAAAAACTTTATTATTTATTAATATTATTATATTTTGTTTCAGATTTCTAGCAACAGGCGACGCATTCAAAACAATAGCCTACAATTATCGCATGAGCACACCAACTGTTTCAAGGATAGTACACGATACTTGTATTGCAATTTGGAAAAAATTACAGCCTATTTATTTGAAAGAACCCAAACGGCAAGATTGGGAAAATATAGCAGAAGCTTTTGAAAATATATGGCACTTTAAAAATTGCCTTGGTGCCATTGATGGTAAACACGTAGCGATTAAATGTCCTCCACATTCAGGAAGTCAATTTTACAACTACAAAAAATATTATTCCGTAGTATTACTAGCGGTTGTTGATGCACACAAACGTTTCATAATCATTGATGTTGGATCGATGGGGCGTTTCAGTGACGGTGGTATTTTTAATGATAGCGTGTTTGGAAAAAAAATAATTAATAACCAATTAAATTTACCGGACGACCGTCATTTAGATGAAAGTAGTTCAGTCAGAGTACCTTATGTATTTATAGGTGACAAGGCCTTTGCTTTACGTAAAAATTTACTGAGACCATATACAAACGTAATAAATGATAGACCGAAAAGAATATTTAACTATCGACTCAGCAGAGCTCGAAATGTTGTAGAGAATGCTTTCGGTATTTTATCCGCTAGATGGCGTCTTTATCGGCGACCACTAGAATGCAAACTTGAGACGGTCGATCATATAATAAAAGCAACTTGCGTGTTGCATAATTATTTATCTGTACAATTATCGTCACTACCCACATCGGCTGCAGATTATCAAAATGACAATTATAATAATCCACGACCCAACAACATGACCTTTGATAGACTGCGAGCTACACGAGAAGCTTTTAATGTACGTAACATATATTGCGATTATTTTAACAATTCCGGTAGAATAGCCAGTCAAGATTCACTTGTTTCATAAAATAAATTCAATTAAAAAGACACTTACTGTTTTTTATTTCAGCCAAATTTACATCATCAACTATAGATTTCCATGCCGCTTCTTTTATATCTATGTTTCGGTATTCTTTAATTGATACATTCCACAAACATGGGTATTGTCGTACAGCTTCTATAAATCGCTCCATTTCAAACCAAAACAACACGTGTTACTCGACTGCCATAACAAACAACAATGCGGTGATGCGAGCGCCAGCCGGCGCGTAGCTGCGGGAGGCGAGAAGCGCGGGGGGCAGACAGCGAGCGAGTCCGTTCTGAACTAGTCGGTGCAGGCCTGCGCAGCGGACTCTTTTCAATTTCTTTTTACTCGCTCAATCCGCCCCGCTCACCACTTTCTGTGTGGAAACGCTATTATGTAAATTGTAATTGCGAGTTGAGCGGAGTCCGTAAGTACTCCGCTCCGCTCCCTAGAACTGAGCGAGCTCATTTCTACTCTTTCTACACGCTCGGCTCTTTCCGTCCGCCTATTTGTTGGTGGAAATACAAGTATGCAGTTTGCGTTTGCGAGTTTAACGAAGTCATTAATGGGTCCGTTCCGCTCGCAGTGGAAACCGGGCTTAAGGGCGTGAGAGGCCGCCGAGCGTCAGATCCCCTCTATTGTTGGTGAATCATTTGGGTTAGGTTAGGTTTGTACAGTGACCATTTACCCGCGAAGGCTAGCGACCGTAGGGAGCGTGCCGCGGCAGCGGCCGCCGAATGCCATATCTCCTCTCTTGTTGGTGAACCATTTGGGTTAGGTTAGGTTAGAACAGTGACCATTAACGCGCGAAGGCTCCCTACGTGGGCCGCCGAGTGCCAGATCCCCTCTCTTGTTGGTGAACCATTTGGGTTGGGTTAGGTTAGAACAGTGATCATTACCGCGCGAAGGCGAGCGAGCGTAGCGAGTCACCATCTTGGCAGGTGGTAATCAGTTACTAGTATATCTACTCAGGTTACTAACTGTGATAGAAATTACATATTAGACTAAATATGTTTTATGTCTTTTGAGTGGCATATCAAACGATTTTATATTAAATGTATGTTATGATTATAAAAAAATGTTATTTTTAAATTATATCAAGCGTTTATTATATTAACTAATAATTATATCAAATAAAATTATAGATTCAGTTGTTATATCTTGTAAATATTAGTCATTTTGTAATTATACCATATATTACTTACCCGTTTTTTGCTGCCTAAGCCTAAACCAACCCAAAAGATCCAGGAAAAACCTAGTAAACAATAATAAGCTGTATCAAATATCAGAACACAGTCATTTCACTAATTCCGGTACAAAAGAATCACTCAGTGAAATTATTTCCTCCGACGCAGAAAGTGGGATTAAATACAGGAGATTACAAAACAAATTGAAAGAGATGCTAGTCAGCAAACCCAGAAGCAAAGAAAGCTATTTAAGCAAAGAGACACTAGAACTGTTAGACGAGAGAAGAACACTAATATCAAATAAAGGGGACAAAGAAAGACGCCAAAAAATTGCAAACCTTAGCAAGAAAATTAGGGAGAATATGAGGAAAGACCGTAAGGAGAAAAGAAACAGAGTTTTGGAAGAAAATATAAAAAGAACAGGAGGAACAAAAAAGGCTATGAAACAACTAAGCGAACTTGGGAAAGAATGGATATCGAAACTAAAGCAACGCGAATCTTACTTAACTAATCGACTCTCAATACAGAAACTAGCTACGGACTATTACCGCCTATTGTATTCTGATAAATTCGATCCAGGGTTGGCCACAATTCCGGAAGTAAACGAAGCAAAAGAAAACAAAGTAGACGAAGTGCCAGAAATCCTTGCCTCAGAGGTAACCAAGGCAATAAATTCCCAAAAACTCGAGAAAGCCCCAGGGCCGGACAAGATACCTAATGAAATGCTCAAGGGAACCTTAGAGGAAATTAGTCCTGTGCTGGTAAAACTTTTCAATGAAATCCTACAAACAAGGCAAATTCCAGAAGAATGGACCGAGTGTCACATAATTCTACTACATAAAAAAGGCCCTAGAGATGAGATTGGGAACTATAGGCCAATTTCTCTAATATCAATTATATATAAAGCATTTGCTAAAGTGATCCTGGAAAGAATATCATTAACACTAAACGAAAGCCAACCCGTGGAGCAGGCAGGATTCAGAAAAGACTTCAGCACAACAGATCACATTCACACAATAAAACAGTTGTTACAGAAGTACAACGAATACAATAAACAAATCTACTTGGCGTTTATAGACTACTCAAAGGCATTCGATAGCCTCAGGCACCAATACATTTGGCGGAGCCTTGAACAACAAGGGGTCCAGAGCAACTATATAGAAATACTTAAGAGTATATACAAATCTAGCAAGGCCAGTATTAAACTAGAATCAACTGGAGAATCATTTCCTATCAAAAAGGGCGTACGCCAAGGCGATCCTCTTTCCCCTACGCTATTTAACGCCGTACTCGAGCACATCTTTAGACAGCTAAACTGGGACCACTTAGGTCTGAACATAAATGGAGCTCGCCTAAACCACCTAAGATTTGCCGATGATCTGGTGCTTCTTGAAGAGAATCCAGCAGCAATAGAACAAATGATGCAGAGCCTAGCAAATATAAGTAGAGATGCTGGTCTGGAAATCAATGCCAGTAAAACAAAATTGATGACAAACTCAAGGGAATTAGACGTTATGGTAGATGGCAACAAGATCGAATATGTCAAAGAATATATTTACTTAGGACAGATAATATCCCCTTCAGATGAAATGACAAAGGAAATAAACAGGCGAATAGCCCAAGGATGGAGAAAATACTGGTCACTGAAGGAAATAGTGAAAAGCAAGGATCTAGGCAATCACATAAAAAAGAAAACATTCGAGGCATGTATTTTACCAGTTCTTACTTATGGCTGTGAAACTTGGTCAATAACACTTCACCACAGGGAAAGGCTAACAAAATGTCAACGGGCCATGGAAAGAAGTATGCTAGGGTTAAAAATCAAAGACAGAGTCAGGAACATAGACATAAGAACAAGAACAAAACTCACAGACATTCTCACCCGGATAGACGTCCAAAAATGGAGGGCTGGACATATTATGCTCCGCCACCCCACTAATAAATGGAGCAAGCAAGTCACCCTCTGGCAACCAAGAGACGGCAAAAGATGTAGGGGTCGTCAAGTCAGGAGATGGGAAGATGACTTGAAACAGACAGCGGGACCATTCTGGTTGAGAGTAGCAAGGGACAGGACCCATTGGAAGGAATTGGAGGAGGCCTATGCCAAAAGGCACGCCGAACTTAGGGACCTCTTGTAACCCTATGTTTAGGAATATAAGGCTATCATTATCATTATATTATGATTATAAAAAATTGTTATTTTAAAATTATATCAAGCGTTTATTATATTAACTAATAATTATATCAAATAAAATTATAGATTCAGTTGTTATATCTTGTAAATATTAGTCATTTTGTAATTATACCATATATTACTTACCCGTTTTTTGCTGATTGTGAATATAATTCTACGTTTTACCACCCCTTTTTTTTCCCGAAACCCGGGGAAAAAAAAATAGTCGTAAGGAAGTCTCCACTTTCTGTCTCTATTCTCCAAAGTTTAGGCAAATATATTCAGCCTATTCCGATCACTGGTAATGACAATGAGCTTCTGAACACTTAAATGTCTTTATGAATTTAATTACATTTTCTTTTTTGTCCTTGAATTTGTGGGACATACGGTCACCTCCGAAATTTCCATGTAGGTAATAATTCTTTATAACATTTTCTTCGCGGTATCTCTTAATTTGCAAAAGCTGAAGGAATGCTTTTTGGCAAACTGGCATCTTTTTAAGTTGTGATCTACAATATATCATATATTTCAGCTGCAAGCCTCTACGTTTGTAATTTCGAGATTCAGATCTTGTGCCTCAGCCACACTATGCTCCTCGCACTGGTCCTCGCGCTATTCGTCACTCTGCCGCGAATATTTCCCTAGCTGCCACACACTCCCCTACTCGCGAGATTCATCGCGTTGCTCCGCACTCCAGTATTCGCGTTGCAATGGACGACAACATTGTGGCAGAGACGCATTATGCTTTTACAGCAAAGTGAATTATATTAATGTTTTAACCACATCGTCGTCCCCGTCAAAGGAGATAGTGGGTGACATCGAAAGTCAAAGTCAAATAATTTACGAAGTGTATAGAGTGCCGCGAGTTTCTTGTGGCACTCTAGTGTCACTGCCTCGGCCCGGCTAGGGTGCCGTGAGCGTTGCATTGTCACTGTCACTTGTTATTTAGGTTAGGTTAGGTTAGAACTGTGACCACATAACGCACGAGCCGAGCGAGCGTAGCGAGCGGTGCCGCGGTAGCGGCCGGCGAAGTGCCAGGGTCCGTTTAGGCACAAGAGAATGTAATGTTTTGGGAATGTGGTGTTTTACAGCGATCTAACCTCGACAATCAAACAAAATACCAAGTGACGTGACTTAGTGACAGTGACAATGACAATCCAATGCTTGCGGCACTTTAGCCGGGCCGAGGCGGTGTTACTAGAGTGCCTGTAGTGGCACTTTATCCGATAGGGATAGAGTGCCAATGGTGGCACTCTATACACTGCCAATAATTTATTTCAATTAGGCACATGAAAGGCACTTTTGAACGTCAAAAGGTAGTTTTTGTATGGAGAAGAATGGGCAAGAAACTACACCGTTACTCTTTTAAAAATGTTTTACAATATTTTGTATACATCAAATAGATTATTATACAATGTGTTTGGTCTCGGACTGTACAGACTTCAAGGGAAGGTAGTTTGCTCTATTTTATCAATAAAATTATTCTACATGGGGGGTCGGAACTCAACCCCCCCCTGAATGGCAGCCATTTTTGTATTTTGATCGCATTTTATGAAGCGTGCATACTAAAAGTACTTTAACTTTGGAATTTAATGTCCAATTATCGTAAAATAAAAACTTTTAATAAGTGAAAAGTGTTAACACTGGGATAAATAACTCAAATATTGACTATAAATGCTGCATCATATTGAAATAAATGCTAAAAGATCAATTTCACGTTAAAATTAACATTGTTTTTTTAGTTTATCAAGGTTATTACAAAATTAACCCTCGGGAACTATCTTTTTTTATCTACTCGTCTAACAGATGTTTAGATTACCTAAATAATGATACCAAAAACTCGATTCTATGACAATTGGTTTAAGAGATATTGGTGTTGGAACATAGGCTTGCGTAGGTAGTGAGTTCATAACGATTTGGTTTTTCTGTAGACATTTACAATGATGATCAATGATAAACTGATGATCTTTATTTATTACTAAGTAAATCATGAACTAAGTAGAAGTAAAAGCAAACTTAAGAAATGTAAATTGGCTGTGTGACATACGGACGGGGCGAAATGATATGAGTTCTGTTTAGAAACGGAACTCTTACCATGTGCTATTTGGCTACGGAACCCTAAAAACATACGAATCAAGAGCTAATTTTTTTTTTATAATACTTTATAAAAATTAACAAGAAATACAAAAATAAACACAAATCATATAGGTACTAAACTTGAAAATGTTGAAGACACTCGATATCTCTTACAATAATTTAATAAAACTACCATTAATTGTATCATCTCCTTAACTGTAGTACTTGCAAATGAAACTCAATATATTATTGAACCCCAGGATATAAAAAGCCAAATTGAATAAATCCCTAAACAAAAATACTGTAGGTAACAATGTTACGGATACTAAACAGGTAGTTACAGTCGGTCACTTGAAATTTTTTTGAGTCGGTCGGTCACTTGATAAACTAAGATAAGGAGGGTAGGTACCTACCTCCTTATCTTAGTTTATCAAGTGAGAGTTTATCAAGATAAGGAGGTAGGTAGTACTTACCTCCTTATCTTAGTTTACCAAGTGACCGACCGACTCAAAAAAATTTCAAGTGACCGACTGTAACCTGTTTAGTAACCGTAACATTGTTACAGTATTTTTAGATAAGGAGGGTAGGTACCTACCTCCTTATCTTAGTTTATCAAGAGACCGACCGACTCAAAAAAAATTCAAGTGACCGACTGTAACTGTACCTGTTTAGTAACCGTAACATTGTTACAGTATTTTTGTTTAGGGATTTATTAAATTTTGAATTCCAGTAGTATTGAATTCTAGTAAACATCGTTTAAAATCTGGATATTATCAATCACAGTCAACCCTGCTGAGGTTGCTATGCAATGATCGAGCCAGCTTGTAGTGCCATGCGCATCACTTAAATATGTAAAAGAATCCGAGGACAAACCAAGCATAGCAAGATCCGCACACACCCAGCCCAGATCATGGCAGAACTCCATCAGCTTACACCCGAATAGACTGCTTGAGCGCGAGACGTCAGCATTAAAATCACCGAGCACAAAAGCACTCTCCACATCACTCACTTCCATAACCGCACTGATCACACCTAGGCATTCCGTAAACAGAGGCAGGCTGTCAGCGTCCTCCGTAGGCATGTATACCGACATTACGACGAAACTCCGTCCGCCGTCGAGCTGCATACACACGGCCGCCACGCGCGTCGAGACGGTGTCGATCGGTGTAACATTGACAAACAAAGATTTCTTCCATAGAATTGCAACGCCTCCATACGGCCTTCCTTTTAACACACCCGCACTCGTGTCCACTGCCGATACTCCGTGGTATGAAAAGTCAGGGTGAGTATTATTAAGGTAACCTAAGTCATCAGGTAGCAGGCAATGTTCTTGTAGGGCAACTATTTCATGTGTTTTACAAAGGTCTGTTACATGGTTACATGATCGCTTTATAGATCGGCAGTTAAAAGAGACTAGGTTAATTTTCATTACTTTTGAGCGCGGGAGGCTTATTCAGATCTGTGTATACTCGTTTTACTCTAAATCTTCTATATTCCACACCACGAAACCAGAACTCTGCGTCTAGAAAGGTGGTCTCCTGACGTTGTTCAATGGTAATTTTGAACGAAGAAAATGCCGTTTCTTTATATTGTGAAAGTTTTCAACCGTCACAGCCGTGTGTCCGCAGTCCGTTAAAAAATCCAAAATATCTTTTTCTCAGGTATGTGTATCAAAGCGTGACGCGTAAATGTAAGCAAACTTAGGCACTATTTTTGTATTAAACGTCAGTACAGCCTTTCCCTGCTGATTTCTATTTTTCTTTCCTAGTTTATATTTCTATGACTTATTTCGTCGTTGTCGTTTTCTACCACTGTATTGGTTATTATAGGAGTGCTATTCCGTTGTATCGGGTTAAGAGACAGATACATGCCAGTGACCTTGAGTGGTTAGCTTGCGTGTTCTGTACCGAGCTCACGCAACGCGTCGTACATCCAGCCAGTAATAGAACTCGCGCATCAAGGAGCGCTGTCACCAATTTGGCGCATTATTAATTTATTATACAAAAAACAGAAGGTATTTTAATAAAACTCGTAGATTAAAAGATTTATATTTTAATTATCCTTAAAATGGTGAAGGTTTCAGAATAATACGCTTGACAGCTTTTGAGTAATTATTAGATTTTTATCCGCGTTAGACACAATTTACAAAATAATTTCACTGTGTAATGTAAACATAATCTAAAATATTCGTAGATTAAATTATTAAGAAAATGCTCTAATTTAACATATATTTTTTCCAAATCATTAACACCACTCGTTTAGACGTAATTTCCGGTATAAAATCATTAAATAAAAGTAGCTTGTCGTCGCCTTAAGTTTGAAGCTCAGTTGGTGCTGAACGGTTTCTGCAAATGTCCTATGCGTGTTAGAGCGATCAGTTGACGAGCGGTCGGGGTCACGCATCAGCGAGTGCGCGGGGCGCGGGGCCGGAGGCGCGGGAGCGGGAGACGGGGAAGCGGTCGGCGCGGGGGTGTCGTGATTGCCCGATGTTTTCAAAAATAAATCGTTGGAGGCGTATAGAATCATAGGCAGCTTCCAATCTGAAAATTTTTTCACATAACAAAAATAATATTTCATTTCATTGTAGTTTTGCCACTTACAAAATAGGAAACATCCTAAAGACTTAGGGCCTCGTTCACCATCTCCAAGTAAAGCGTTGATTAGTTACTTCCTAGATAACTTTAATTGGCATTTAAAAGTTACGAGTATCTTTTGTCAATTTCACAAACGAAAATAAAACTTCGGGTAACAACTTAGTGGTTAAGTGAAGAAGTAACAAATCATACGTTGCCTTCGTTCAATAATACGTCAATGTTACTCGTCAAACGTCATTGGCAGTTATCAATATTATTGTTATTTGTGGTACCTATTTGTTTGTTTGTGATTTTAATTTGTTACTAACATGGATAAAAAACGAGATAGAAGTGCGAACTTTACTATATATGAGAGGGACATTTTGATGTCTCTTGTACAAAAGTACCAAACAGTACTTGAAAACAAATAAATAAAATTATTCAAAAAACAAAAAACCCGACTGCAAAAACACATAACTGAAAAGAGAAAAACAAGCTTTATAATCTATAGAATTTTGGTATCGCAGGCGGGGACAGTAATAATTATAACAATAATAACCGGAAATATGGTGTAACTTTGCGCGCCTGCGATACCAAAATTCTATAGATTATAATGCTTGTTTTTCTCTTTTCAGTTAAGTGTTTTTGCAGTCGGGTTTTTTGTTTTTGAATAATTTTCTTTATTCCAAGTTTTTCAGTTTTATTAATATATCTTAATTTGGAATTGACTCATTACCAGCTTTTATTTGATACCAATATTGTTGTAATTTATTTTTAGAAAAACCTTCCCCTCCCTTTTTTTTGTATTTGCAGATGCAATACATAAATACTATATAGCCTATGTCACTTCTACGATTAAGACGAATCTAACGACACCTCATATGTTAAAATCCATCAAGCCGTTTAGGCTACAGAGCGTGCCAAAGAAATAGACATACATACATACATACTCTCGAAAAACATTACCTTCCTTCTGGGGCAGTCGGGTAAAAAGCGATGGTTCAACGTGGAAGAGTAAAGAAGCGGCATGGCAAAGCATCGAAAAAGAATTCAATGCTCGATCTGGAGGCATATTCAGATCGACTAAAACATTGAAGGTCTAGTATGAGGGCCTGAAACGTACGGTCAGAAAAAAATCGGCTTCAATACGCTCGGAACTATACCGTACCGGAGGTGGTAAGAACACAGCACCTCCGCTAGATAATGTGGAAGAGCAAATAAAAGCAATGATTACACTAAGCACCGAAGGTTTGGAAAGTATTTATGACTGCGATATAGTACATATACAAACTCAAGAAAGTCAACGTAAATTTTATGATTATTAGTTTATAAAAGAGACTCGCACTAGGGCATAAGCCCCTTATCGCGGAAACATACAATTAATGGTATTTGTCAAAGCATTAAGTGCTTGGTATAAGCAAGCTTCGCAAACGCCGCACTGAGCAAGCTTCGGAAACGTCGCACTGCGATTTCTTTGGCTGCCGTCTGACGCAGAGTTGGATTCCGAACGAATCTTTTCACGTCGAGCGAGTTCGCGCCATTTTTTCACTTTTGCCGGCGACGATCTTTGTAACACAGAACTCTTGCAGAATATTATAAATTGTAACATTGGAATAGAAAATACAAGTAATTCAAATTATACTTACTCCTTCTCCGAGACATATTTACAAGTAGTAGCGTGGGATTGTACCAGCGCCGTCACAATTATTTCAAAGCTATTAAAAAAAACAAAAAACTGTTCTCTCATTAGGCAACACTGTACTGTCATTACGTGTTTTTGTGCTTAGCGCTGTCACTACGTTCTCTCAACAAAATACAAATATTATTTAATTTTCTTAGATAATAATGTACAAAGTTATGTTAAAATTGATTACCATGATTATATCCATGATCCATGACGTGCGTAGTCCATTATTTATTGATAATAATAATTGCAGTGATCTCAGGTGCTGGCGTGAGTTTTGTCGAATTTTAGTTTTGTTTACAAAGGAAATAGGTATGTAATTGCTGAAATTATGAAGAACGATCATTATATCGAAACATCAATAAGGTAAGAGTTAAAGTTATCTACGAATTCTACGAAGAATTCCCAGTATTATAGGTTATAACCTAAAAATAGCAATATACAATAAAATTTGGTTCGTTCGTCTTTCCTTTATGTCAGATGACTATTTCCGGTTGTCACTGACTAAAACTCACTCAAATGAAAACATCTCGTCGTTCAGTTCAAATATTTCTAAAATTTTCTAAGTTTTTCGCGCTTCCGTGAATTACCTACTCATTCTCCTGTCTCCGATCATACGGACGGAACTAACTGTAACTTTCAAGAAATGGGTAAACGCAAGAATAAAGACCAAGAATACATCAAGAAAAAGATTAGAAGATTAGAAAAGAAACTGAAAAAGATACCAGTCGAAGTGGATTCAGATTCAGAAGTCTCATCGCCGCCATGTACACCGCTGCCATGTTCACCACCGCTATGTTCACCGCCGCCGTCGCGGCCTCCAGTTACTCAACCGACTGAAGCACCGTCGTCACCTATACTAAAGACACCTGTTCAAACGGATATGGAAAAAGAACTTAATACAGGTCTGTGAAACACAAAATTACTTATGATACCCATATTCTATTGAACAATGTAAACCTACAATGTTACTTCTTCAAACGCCTGGGTGATCCCTACAGAGGGATATGATATAAACACTTAAGCGCCACCACGTGCGGGTGGACACTGTGTCAAATATCACAAAATACTTGGCAAGCGCTATCACATTGCGGGTAGACAATGCCAAATTTCTTTTCCCACACTGGAATACTATTGACTTAGCGCTATCACTAAGCGGATAGACATGTCTATATCTTTTATGTTCATCTTTTCAGAGGACAATCTACCTGAAGAACTCTTACAAGCTCTGGGAACTGAAGGCGAAGACATACATAACAGAAGTCGGAGAAGCTATTCGACCAGAACTAGCACTCCGTTGGACAAAAATATTACAGACAGGATTTGGCAAAGAATCTCGAGAGGCCATCATGAAAAAATATCCTACGCCTATCAATTTCCCAAGGGCAGTGGCTCCTTTAATGAATGCGGAGATATCAGCATCACTCTCGGAGCCAACCCTCAAAAGGGATAAAAGGATCAGGTATAGACAAAACCTAACAGGAAAACTTATGACTTGTCTAGGGAAGTCATTAAGCAAGGTACTGTTAGGTAATATTAACAGTAAAGTCCTTGTTGAAGAAATGAGCGATGCAGCAAAATTAGCTGCTGAAATTCACTATCAGGACTCTTCTTCAAGAAGATTTTTTGCTTTGGCTGGTGTCAACAAGGTGGTACAAGATGCTGTACGGACAGCGACACCAGATGACACATTATTTGGGACAGACTGTAATGAAAAGATAAGGGCTGCGCAGGCTGTCCAAAAAACAGGCTCCCTGATTAAGACAACAGAAAAGAAAACAATCAGACCAGGGACTCAGAAGAAACAGGTAAACTGGAGAGGCCCGCCGCAGTACCAACAACAGCAACGAGCTCGCGGCGGGCATCAGCCTCAACAACACCAGCATCAGAGACAACCGCAACCAGATCAAACACGCTGGACTCAGAAGCCAGCTCTTTCCAGTTCCAGGCCCAGATTCCGCAGATAGACCCTCAGGTACATGCAGGTAGACTCAAGTACTATAGGTTCAAATGGTGTGAACTGACCTGTGATCCAATAGTTCTAAAATGGATTGATGGTTATGAGATTCCATTCAGGGAAACTCCACCTCCTTTTCATGCTGCGGTGCAACATTGGTCAGTAAAGGAAAAAGAATTAATTAAACTAGAAATTGATAAACTTATTACTTTAGGCACAGTCTCAAAGTGTTATTCCTGTGCAAACCAATTTACATCTCCAATATTTTTAGTTCCCAAACCAAATGGCTCATATAGATTTATATTGAATTTGAAAAAACTCAATACTTTTATAGACACAGAACACTTCAAATTGGAAGATATTAGAACAGCTTGCAAACTTATATCAAAAGATTGCTTTATGGCCTCTATTGATTTAAAAGAAGCCTATTTTTCGGTACCTACCTATAGCAGATAATTATAAAAAATATTTAAGGTTTACTTTTGATGGCAAGTTATTTGAATTTAATGCTCTACCTTATGGTCTATGCACAGCACCATTTGTTTTTACAAAATTACTAAAACCAGTTGCTACTTACCTTAGAAACAATAACATTATCATGACAAGTTATTTAGATGACAGCCTGTATTTTAATAAATCAAAAAGAAAATGTGAGGAAAATGTAAGATTTGCAGTGAATCTTTTACAAGATTTAGGGTTTGTCATCAATTTTGAAAAGAGTCACCAAGCCAAGCCAATCGTGTCCGTATTTGGGCTTTATTTTAGAATCAACAAATCTTGCTTTATCAGTTCCTCAACAAAAACAAATTGCAATATTAGAGAAAATTAAAACTTATCAAGTAAAAAGTCAATGTCAAATTAGAGAATTCTCTCAATTGTTAGGAATGTTAAGCTCAATTTGTCCAGCCATTCCATATGGCTGGGTATATACCAAGATTTTAGAGAGAGAGAAATATTTAGGTCTGCTACAGTCAAATGAAAATTATGATGCAATAATGCCCCTGAAAGGTATAGTTCATCCAGAATTAGACTGGTGGAGTAACAATGTATACAAATGTAATCCAATAAAGCAACATAAATTTAAATCAGAAATACTAACAGATGCATCAACTACTGGTCAGCCGTCTGTGAACTAAATAAAACTTTCATGGTCAGTTCTTCTATGCATTCCCTCCATTCTCACTAATATTAAAATGTCTTCATAAACTCAAGACAGATAAGGCAACAGGTATCTTAGTTTTTCCATATTGGCCATCCCAACCATGGTTTCCACTATTGAATTCATTGTTAATTAACAAATTATTAATCTTTGAACCAAATATAAAATTATTATCCTCTCCTTTCAGAGAAACTCATCCCCTTCACCACCAACTTACCCTGGCTGCAGGGTTGCTCTCAGCGAGGCATACATAAGAAGAGGCACACCAAACTCAGCCCTTCAAATAATGTTAAATTCGCTGTCCAATAGTTCCATGAAACAGTATGACACATCTTTGAAATCTTGGTGGTTATTTTGTAAAAAATATAACATAGACACCTATGAAGCTTCCATTCCCTATATTTTAAATTTTTTAACAGAATCCTTTGAATCCGGTGCAAACTACATACATGCTACTATACACATACATACATGCTACTATACTCCTCGCATGGATCAAACGATTCATGCGAGGAGTATACCGTTCAAAACCACCTGCCCCAAAGTATAATCTCACTTGGGACCCCGGTGTTGTATTAACATATCTATCAAATCTTTACCCCAATGAAGACATAAGTTTAGAAAAACTTACAAAAAAAATTGTAACTATCCTTGCACTTACCACAGGTCATAGAGTACAAACTCTGTCTCTAATTAATATTAAAAATATTAAAGTCACTAATGATGGAATTCAGATCTATATTCCAGATCTAATAAAAACCTCCAAATCAGGCAGCCTTCAGCCACTGTTACATCTTAAAACTTTCGAAAATAAAATTGAAATTTGGCCTGTCACTGCAGTAAAATGTTATATTGATAGAACTAAACCACTGAGAAGAGGTACTGACAAGCTCATACTAACCTTCAAAAAGCCACATCATAGTGCCTCAACCCAAACGATAAGCCGTTGGATTACACATGAGTCTGGAATTGATGTAAATACTTTCACAGCACATAGCACCAGACATGCTTCTACGTCAGCTGCTAAAAGATTTGGGATCAGTATAGACCAAATACAAAGAACAGCTGGGTGGTCTCAGAACTCAGCCACCTTTGCCAGACATTATAACAGGCCAGTGATTCAAGAGCCAACTGTGTTCAGTGACGTAATATGTAACACCGTGAATAATTTGACTTGATTTAGTTGATCTCAAAATTTGATTATTTTTAATTTGTATTCTGAATTGAGATTTATATTCAGAAAATTCTGTGATTTTAATAAATAATTATATTTTTACAACTAAGTATTTATTAATTAACCCATAAACAACCCTGTCTGACTTCAAACATCTACTTGTAAATATGTCTCGGAGAAGGAGTAAGTATAATTATGTGATTAAACGAACTTACCTTAAGTGAAGTTCTATCATAACTATACGAAGCTCCTTCTCCGAGACAGGTCTCCCAACCCATCCCTACTGAAGTTCTCCCCTAAATAGGGTTGTTTAAAAATAACTAGTTTTAAACGAAATGACAGTACAGTGTTGCCTAATGAGAGAACAGTTTTTTGTTTTTTTTAATAGCTTTGAAATAATTGTGACGGCGCTGGTACAATCCCGCGCTACTACTTGTAAATATGTCTCGGAGAAGGAGCTTCGTATAGTAATAGTAATAGTAATAGTAATATTTATTTGCACTTCAAAGACACAAAAATCTGTGTAGCCCTGGCTAATTATGATACAACTTCACTTAAGGTAAGTTCGTTTAATCACATAATTATCAATAACGTATCTTATTGGAGAGACCCGCAGCTGTGCCCTATTATAAGAAGTATCAACATATTGGCCCCTCAGAGCCGGATCCAGTCCAGACTTAAGGAAAACGCGCGTAGATGGTACGGCCAGCCATCCCAATTCTACCTCCCGTCCTCCTTGTCCTCTGTAATACCGTGCTATAAACTGATTTCAGCAGTTGTTAGCTGTTAAGTAATCTGGTTCTTGTTTGCGTGCTCAACTCCGTGGTCGCGAAGCATCGGTGCTAGGTGCTAAGCGCAGTGCATCAGCATCACCTTCACATTATTCCGGAAACCGTGAGTACTCCATCCTCCTTATTGTCCGTCAAAATGAGCGAGGAAAAGGAATTGATTAAAAAACGTGCCATCGTGAAAGGTCGCCTCACTAAGTTTTCGAATTATTTGTTTAGTATCGAAGGTAAAAGTATAACTGATCAAAAACGCATCGATCTTAAGTTACGGCTTCAGGGAGCTACTAGCTTGTACAATGAGTTCAATGCCACTCAAAATAACCTGGAGGAATCAGGTTCTGACTTAGATGAGCAGTTAACGCAGAGAGAATTATTCGAAAACAGTTATTACACAGCTTTGTCACAAGCAGAGTACATACTAAATCAGAGCCAGAGTACTGCTAGTTCCAATGCATGTAGTCACCGAGCAACGTCAATCATACCTCTAAGGAAATCAGTAGCATAGAAAAATATCACTATTTAAAGTCATCGCTCAAAGGAAGTGCAGCATTAGTTATAGATTCAGTTGAATTTTCAAGTGATACTTATGAAGTTGCATGGGAATTACTTCTCAATCGATTATTCCCGATGTCCACCACTTGTCTGGCCACCACTGGGGGACAGCGATACAACTTTAAAACATTATTCTCGTTGTCCACCACTGGGGGACAGCGTCACAACTTTGTAAATTATTTCCATTCGCCACCACTGGTGGACAGCGATACGGATTTTTTAACATTCCCTATGGCCGCCGTTGGGGGACAATGGCACAACTCTTTTGATCCGATTCCCACTGGCCATCAATTTAAATTATTTTTCACTACTCTTGCTCAAAAAATGCGTCATTGTAGCGTACCAGAGCGAAGATAAAATAGCATTTCATCCTCTAGGGGCTAAAGTAATTTTTTTTTAATTTTTGTCTGTTGCCAACGAGCCTACCACCCAAAAACGAAAAAGTCTTTATACCATTCCTCCTCTAAAAAGCTTCTTACCTATCTTACCTATCTTACCTATCTAACCTATCTTACCTATCTTACCTATCTTACCTATCTTACCTATCTAACCTATCTTACCTATCTTACCTATCTTACCTATCTTACCTATATGAATAAGAACAAAAGAACTTTTTTTTCTTAAAGCGGCATTCTCTTCGGTAGAATGCGTGCATTGCGTTGCGGCTACAGAGGAAATAAAAAAAAAGACTGGTGCGATATCCTATTTCTAAATTATTCTTCAATAAATTGCATTGGTAACCGTAATATGATTTACAACAAATGTCATCATCTAGTGAGAATGGAGACCCACCCTAATTTGGAGATGGATGAGAAAGGAAAAGAAATAATTTTATTAATTTACTATTTTATTTTCTCGCAATCGTAGTGAAAAGTAGAGTGTAACACACGGCGCTAAAAACCCATTATACCTCGGTTTCTGTTTACTCCCTCGCTAAAGCTCGGGAGTAAAACTACCTCGTTATAATGGGTCATTTTAGCTCCTTGTATAACAATCTACTATTATCTAGAGACCATTTGGTTTTATGCTGAAATTACTTTTATCCAATTCTAATGCTTACGTAATAATAATGACATAATATTTCTTTCCTTGTATAATATAGTTAATTTAATTAATTATAGGTAATTCATTAAAATAAAATTTTATTTTCTTGCTAATGCTTATTATTATTATCTATTGATACTATTCACTTCATCAAGATATTTACAAAAAGTATTGCTATGAGGGAAAGTACAGACGCCAGCACATCAAGTTACTACAAACTAGGGCGTGCAAAGCCGGTTTTCCGGTTTTCAGCAAAACCGGAAACCGGACGAAATTTCGCAATTTTTGAAAACCGGGGTTTAAAGACAAACCCGGTTTTATCTCCGGTTTTTTCGTTATTGAATTATACATTTACATTTTGATTTAAATAAACTTTTTTCGAACGCAGTGAGAGGGCCTTTTCGAGTGCTGGGTACTTTTGCAATAAAATTAGAAGTACGCTATCTGACAAAATGTTAGATGCACTTCTATTCTTAAGAACTCATTACCAAGAACAGCGATCTCTTGGAAAAAAAATGATTTTTGTTTATTGAAATAAATTAGTATAGGGTACACAGTACACACTTACACACTGTACACAGTTTAATTGATCTCGTTTTATAGTCAAATATGAATCCTTTTAATAATGTTGTTAACTTGTTAAATTGTTAGTAGTTCGTAATTAAAAAGCTCAAGTTTCAAGAAATTGAGACATAGGTATTGTAATTGTGGTTGTGTTTAGTGCCATATGATGATGATGGTGTGTTTTGTATGTTTAAAATAACAGAATTGTTCATGATAACAGTATTGTTAGGTACCTAGTGTACCTACTAAATGTACCACAAACTGATTTGTTGTTGATTTGATCTCAGTTAGTTAATCTTCATATTATTTAAGTTCATGTTATCAAAACTATTAAGGTGGTCTATTTGGTATTGGTTTGGTTGGCATAAATGGTTGATTATAAAGAGATTTATCGTACAAATCGTTTTATTTTTAGTATTTCTGAGTTTCCAAGAATTTGTTTTTTTGTTAAAATTCTACTAAATAAACATTAGAAAATTGTTGCCAAAACCGGGGCTAACACCGGTTTCCGGTTTTGGGCACTCAAAACTGGATTACAAAACCGGTTTTGAAGACTTTCCGGTTTTGCACGCCCTACTACAAACTGTAAAATTTTCTTGTTTGATTTTGAACGAGTTACTTTCAACGTTTTAAGGTTTAAAATCATTTGGATAAATTTGTCAGTTTGGTATAACTTGATGTGCTGGCGTCTGTGCATAACGTTAAAAAGAGACAAAAAATATATCTATTCTACTCTGTTCCTTCTACTTGCGCAAACGCAGCATGCGTCATTATAACTATAGATAGTGCAATCCACGAAGACATGCCCTACTCTGCTCCGCTCCGTACTAAAGTACAGTAATCGCGGAGTGATGGCACAATCTGTACGTCATTAGTGCCCTCGTCGCTCCCATAACCAGCCATGTCCGATTTAAATACTAGTGGTTCCAGTTCATCAGGAAAAGTGCATTTAACATATATAAATAGAAAAGGCGGGACAATTTTATTACACGGAGGAAAAATATAAGGACTTTCTTTTAGCAGACTATTCATATAACTGCAACCGAATTGTAGTGTTTTGTATTGAAGAAGCCAAAAATGTAATCTGTGAGATGATCATTTCTTATGTGATGGTACCTTTAAAAGCTGCACAGAGCCATTCACTCAACTTTACTCGATACATGGAGACTTCAGAAGTACTAAAAATAGTACTAACATAATTCCGCTAATTTATGCATACATGAGTCGCCGTGATGAGGAATCCTATACAATTCTTTTCAATTTAATCAAAAGTCAAGTTCCTGGATAGCAACCTTCAAAGTTTTCAATTTATTTTGAGAAAGCTGCTATGAAGGCCATAAAAGCGACATTTCCGTTAGCTACACTTAAAAAAGCAATATGGAACAAGGGCCGTGATTTGAAACTTACAACATCTGCTGACATATTCAAATTTCGAGAGGTAGCATTGACTACAGTACTTCCATTACTGCCCGAGACAGAAATAAGAAACGGTTGGCACTATATAACGCACAGGGATACTACGGATCCTGATATTTTAAAGTTCTGGAAATACGTTGAAGTACAATGGCTAAAAGATGATTTTATACCAGTTTGGTGCGTTTTTGGCGAAAGGCATCGAACGACAAACGCTGTCGAAGGGTGGCACCACAAACTAAATTCAGCGATGAGCAAGAAAAACCCAAACATAATGCACGCTTTAAGCGTTCTTCGAGAAGATGCATGTTTTTTCTTTGTGAAAAAAATGCAAATAAGTCAAAAAAAGAACCGTCCAACAAACGAAAAAAAAAGCATACTTTTTTTTTCGTTTGTTGGACGGTTCTTTTTTTGACTTATTTGCATTTTTTTCAGCGATCAGTTTATTCAAGCAACCCAAGTGGAACTTGTAAACGACCAAATATCTGTAGGCCAATTTTTAGAAATTATGAGAAACTAATAAGTACTTATTGTATTTTGTTTAACGAGTAGTACCTACATTATGTTTAATTCAAGAAACCCAAATGGGTCTTGTAAAGGCCAATTTCTAGATATTGTGAGAAATTATTATTGTTTTTTGTTTAACTACATATTATGTGATTTTTAAAACTGTTGATTAGTACTGTAGATTATAGATTATGTTTACATGTTAGGAGATTATAATGCGCACCCGGCTGAACTATTTTATGTCGAACTTGCCGGCTATTGTAGTGAGAAAACATGGACTTGTATAGACACTGAAATGTTAGGATTATGTTCAAACACATACACATTCTTGAGTGAGGCGCATGGCTCAAAGAGGTGGCTCGATCACTGTGTAGTGACGGAGGCAGCTGTGACCACGGTCAGGAATGTGTATGTAGTTTATGATGTACTTTGGTCTGACCATCTGCCACTGGTTATCGAATGTGATTTGAATGTGATTCTTCCTAAGAAATGTGCCAATGTTGTATGTGTGAACAAGGTTGTGTGGGGTGAAAGAACTCAAAATCAGATAGATGATTATCAGCGTAAATGTCATGAAAGATTAAAACTAATTGACTTCCCACACGAACTTGCTGAATGTTGTGATAATATGTGTAACGATTCAAATCACAGAATTGTTATTGACAAGCTGTATGCAGACATAATACACGCCTTGAGTGCGGCTGCTTTGGTGGGTCGGGGAAGCGGCGATAGGCGGCCAAGGCGGGTAATTGTTGGCTGGAACAAACATGTTGCTGGGGCTCACAGGGAAGCTAGGCAGAAATATTTGTTGTGGGCGTGGTATGGCAAACCTAGTAGTGGGTTAGTTTATAACGAAATGTGTGGGGCTAGAAGAGTGTTCAAGTCAAGGTTAAAATGGTGCCAAGACCACGAAGACCAAGTTAAAATGGATATTCTAGCCTCACATCACGCTAAGAATGATTTTCGCAGTTTTTGGAAACACACAAATAAATTGAAGACCAGGCCAGGCATTCCTGTGAGTGTTGGTGGCATGAGTGAGCCAGAAGACATTGCCAATATTTTTAAAGAGGCGTTCTATATAAAATCTCCTCTAGGCCCGTCGCGGTCGAAATAGGGGTTAAATTTAAGGCCGCAGAAATTACTCGAGTGATTCGACGTATGTCTAGGGGTAAGTCCCCCGGCCATGACGGGCTTAGCATCGAGCACCTCCAATATGCTGGCCCTCACTTGCCTAGGGTACTTGCTATGCTGTATAGCTTCTGTATGGGTCATGGTTATATGCCTAGTGAGATGATGCGAACAGTGGTTGTGCCAATCGCTAAAAACAAAACTGGTGACCTCTCTGACAGCAGTAACTATAGACCCATTTCACTAGCTACAGTGATATCAAAAGTTTTTGACAGCATGCTTAATGCACAACTGAATAAAAGAACAACCATACATGACAACCAGTTCGGTTTCAGGACTGGGCTGTCAACTGAGAGTGCAGTGTTGTGTCTTAAGCATGCTGTCACATACTATGCGAAGCGTGAGACGCCTATTTATGCCTGCTTCCTGGACCTATCGAAGGCTTTTGATCTGGTTTCCTATGATGTGTTATGGAGTAAGTTAGAACGGGTTAATTTACCAACAGAACTCTTAAATATTTATAAGTTTTGGTATGGAAACCAGATCAACACTGTACGATGGACTGGGGCGTTGTCTCATCCATACGGGTTGGATTGTGGGGTGAGGCAGGGTGGGTTGAGCTCGCCTACGCTCTTTAACCTTTATATTAACGAACTGATTGCAGAGCTCAGCAGTACCAGGGTTGAATGTTACGTAGACGGTATCTGCGTTAATAATATCAGTTACGCGGACGACATGGTGCTGCTGAGCGCGTCAATCTGTGGGTTGAGAAAACTGGTTGCCCAGTGTGAGGCGTATGCTAAGTTACATGGTCTGGCATATAACGTCAAGAAGTCAGAGATCATGGTTTTTGAGGCTGGGGGTAAGAGCCCTAACAAGCTACCACCTGTTTTACTTTATGGCACGCCTTTAAGAAGGGTCTATAAGTTTAAGTATTTAGGTCATATATTAACCCCCAATCTCAAAGACGATGACGACATTGAACGGGAGCGGGGAGCGTTGTCGGTTAGAGCGAACATGCTGCTGGCTCGCAGGTTAAAATCACGCTCTTTCGAGCCTACTGTACCACTTTTTACACGTGCAGCCTGTGGGCTAGATATACGCAAAGATCGTATAGCGCTCTCCGCGTTCAATATAACAATGCGTTTAGGATACTGGTGGGGCTGCCCCGTTTCTGTAGTGCATCAGGGATGTTCGCAGATGCGCATGTAGATTGCTTTTACGCAACAATGCGTAAGAGGTGCGCTTCCCTGGTGCGCAGGGTGTGGGGCAGCTCCAACAGTGTCTTAAGCATGGTTGCGAGTCGCCTGGACTGTGCATACGTGGGTCACTGTTGTGCCGTCTCTCATGGGATGTCGCAACGGTGACCTACCGTTATTTCTTTTTATTTGTTGTTTGTGCTTGTATTGTTTTCCTTGTTTTTGTTTAGTGTCTGTGCTGACTAACATAGTCGTAAGTTTTACTAACAATATTTTTGAGTCTTGGTTACTCGAATAAAGAAAATTCTATTCTATTCTATTCTAGTACATATCTGTAGGCCAATTTCTAGATATTGTGATAAATATTATTATTGTCTTTTTGTTTAACTACATATGTGATTTTTAAAACTGTTGATTAATTTATAATATTTAATTTTTATTCCTCCGTCGAGGAATAGGATAATAAAACTGTGATTATGATTGTAATGTTCTAGTCGATTTTAAAAATTGTAGCCTGTCAACCAGCTGTGGAAATTAAGTCGGTTAATTACCCACTTCAATAAAAAATAAGCAATCAAAGCTATATTATATAATACTAAGTAGTAGGATCATTTTTTTATACTTGAGTGAAACATTTAATAAAAGTTGATTCAAGAATATGTTAGGTTTCATTTTATTAAGAGATAATTGTTGGATTTGTACTGGCAACATCGAAATATTCGATATATAAAAATGGCGGAACATCGGTTTCGAGATAGTGCTCGGAGGGTAGTGCTCGTGATAACAACGTGCTGTGTCAGTTTAAAAAGATGGATTGGCATAAAATGCTTGGTGATGGTCAGGGTAGTGTTTTTCTACAGTATCTTGGTGTTTCATATCATTTTCCTTATCCCTGAAATATTGTAAATATGTAGTCTTATTAGACAGTTTAGATAATGATATTGGGGTAACGAATTTAGGATTCATTTGGGGATAGTATAGTATCTATCTGAGGTATTAGTTGTTTTAGAGCCAGGTTAGTTAATGCTACACTTCAGAAGTGGTAAGTACACAATATGCTCACATTTTACATTTTAATGTGTAACGGTTTTTTTTTAGTTGGTTTAAATTATAATGGTAAAGTTAAGTCTGATTACTATGAATCTTATTATAGTTTTAAATAGTTTTTATATTCCATCCGATACCGATAAGTTTTTATTAGTCTTGGTTTTACATGACTGTTGAAATTTGAATTGAGTTGAATCTGGCGGTTACTTTTAGATAATTTTAAAATAACTGTTCTATTGGCCTACATTTTATAATTTTTACTGCCCATATTTCTCCTAATGTGTATCTAGACGACAATTTCATGTTGAAAATTAAGTTAGAGTACGTGACATGATTTATTTATGGCGGGGCTAGACTCACAATTATTAATATACGGGGCATGTTGCGGTGTAAGGGGAGCCCAAATTATTGTTACTTTTGCGATTAGACCTACCGTTTAGAAGATATTTGAAATTTAAAATTATCCACGGAATCTTCGAAAAGGAGTCAAACCCGTTGTTATGAGTTTCAGATAATGTTTCGCGAAAGTGAAACGTCCTCGCGTCCCAGCGCGGCTCCGGTTGACGACCCGGCCCGAGATAGTATCCGGTCAGGGATTGAACCGGGGACTGGTCGCGGTCACAGCTGACGCCATGGAGGTCGCAGCCACCGTGGTTGGAGTCTCATGAGCGGGCGAGAACCGGTGCAGCTGGACGCCGGTGCAGCTGGACGCCGGGTGTAGGCGTCGGTGCGGCTGGACGCCGTTGCGGCTAGACGCCGGTGAAGCTGGACGCCCGTGCGGCTGGACGCCGGATGGGCTGCCGGTGCGGCTGGACGCCGGGTGGGCCGCCGGTGCGGCTGGACGCCCGTGCAGCTGAGCGCCAGTGGTCTAGAGACAACCAAATACAATCGCTTAGGCCTATATTGGAACAATCGGAAATAGTAAGGATAGAGAGTCCAACCTATACACCAAACAGCAGTTCACTCCAACCAATAAAACAAATCAGTGATCTCCTCCAACCAACCACACAAGCAGCATCAACCCAGGAACCAGGTATACGGTTACCATTACCAGTCCATAATTCCTTGGACAATATTTATATCGAATCAACAAGTATGCTCCGGAACATAGACGATAATGTACCTAATTTAGAAAGTGTTGTAAGAATGAACAGCTCTTCAACGGATGATATAATGAGATTGGCCGCAATTTCAAGGAAAACGGCACCGCCCTTGAATTTAGAGCGTGAACGCCGTATGGAGGAATTGTGTTGGTATTTTCTTTTTCTAGATGGCAAGAATGGCTTTGGTGAGGAAAGAGAAAATCCAGTTACCCCCTAGATTACTTTCAAAGCCGGGTAATGAGTGGTGACAAGAGGTTCAACAGAAATGAGTATTTGTTTTATGCTCTATCCATTGTTGAATATTTTCGTGCCAAGTCAAGTGTTTCTGTATCATGTAGAATGCGACAAGGTCATGGACAGCAAACACCTCAGGGGCTTGTGGATAACATGCATCTCACTATGCGAAATATTAGAGGATCAGCGTCATATTGGCAGAAATGTTGCTCTGAATTGATTGCAATGGTTAGAACTTTAGGGCCTCCAACATGGTTCTTAACATTTTCCTGCAATGACTTAAATTGGTCAGACATGATAAAAGCCTTGCTAATCGCTGATGGACGTGACATCGATGACGCCGAACGCCTGACATTCCCGGAGCGCTTAGAACTAGTGCAAAGACATCCGGTAGTGGTAGCACGACAGTTCACACTGCGTGTTAACGCTCTCATGCGATTTTTAAAGCGCAATCCAGATTGCTTGGGTGGTCCTATTGAAGACTTTTGGTATCGAGTGGAGTTCCAAAACCGCGGTAGCCCACATCTGCACATGTTAGTGTGGTGTAGTAATATTCCAGAATTTTCTACTCCACAAGGAATAGCCGTAATTGATAGGGTGGTTTCATGTTCATTAAATCATAACGATCCTGTTTTGCGCAAATTAGTCGAGGATTTGCAGATCCATAAACACACTACGACATGCAAAAAAAATCGCCAAGACGATGGTTGTCGCTTCGGTTTTGCAAAGCCAGCAAGTGATAACACCGTTTGTCTAGGCCCAGATGAAGCAATTGCTAACAATGGAAGATTTTGTTTATTGAAAAGAAGCTCAGAAGAAAGCATGGTTAACAATTACAACGCAGTCCTTTTAGGTATATGGGAGGGAAATATTGACGTGCAGCCATGTGATAGTGTCACGGCTGTGGCCTACTACGTTGCAAAATATGCGAGTAAATGCGAACCCCATGATACAGGTGATGTGATACGAGAGGCTATTTCGAAGGCTAAGAGGCAAGGTGGTGATGTTTGGAAACAATTATTTTCAGTGTCAATGGCTATTTTAAATCAACGCTTGGTAAGCGCGCCAGAATGCGCATACAGATTATGCCATTTGCCGTTGAAAATGTCATCGCGAAAGACTGTTTTTGTAAATAGTTGCAGGCCGGAGGAACGCTTCAGAATTCTGAGATTTGATAGTCATGAAACCAGTATTTACAATAACATTTTTGATCGTTATGTATTACGCCCAAACGAGCTGGAGGATTTAAGCCTTGCAGAATTTGCCGTCCGATTTGAAACGGTATCTAACACGACATGGTCGGAGGACGATGGCGATGCGGAACTGAGAGACGAAGACGTCACGCCAGTGAGGTATATCAGATTACAGGACAATACGAGAATGCGTGTAAGAAATAGGCCGGCAGTATTACGTACCCGCTATTATACAATTAATAGTGACAAAGAAGCGTATTATTATAGTTTAATAGTATGTCACATACCATTCCGCGATGAATGCGGGTTACTGCTGGAAAATGAAAATGCTGAAGACTGCTTTATAAGACGCCAAAGAGATCTTCGCCCGTTGCAGGGTAACGTCAGCGCAGAACAATTTGCTCATGCTGAACAAATTATTCAACAGGCTCTTGCCCAAGCTACCGCGCTGAATGTTGCGCGTGAAACTCATGTCGACAACGTTCCCATGTTATGTGTTGGCGAACAAATTGTAAATGACAATGATAACTTTTGTGAAGACGTAGGAGAACGAGCCGTCATGTTAGATGAACTGTTCGTGGAAAGCATTCGAAGATTAAATATCCAGCAGAGGGATTTATTTCAGAAGGTTTCGACAGCAATCGAAAACGATTTGCATGGACAAGAAAGTCAGCTGTTACTTTTTATCACGGGCGGTGCAGGTAGTGGTAAATCGTTTGTCTTGAAATTAGTCGTGGAACATATTAAACGTTGTTACGCACCAACAGTAGATTTATTACTGAAGCCTAACTTTGTGGAGGTTGGGTCATTAACTGGGGTTGCCGCTCGTCAGATATTTGGAAAAACGCTACACAGTATTTTCTTGCTTCCAATCGAGAAAGGAAATACTATGACGTACAAAAAAGTCTTAGGTGAATTATTCTAAGGTTCTCATAGGACACCATAGAAATTTCATCTATGATCAGCCAACTTATATAGCGCCATTTACGCCGCTCATTCTCGAGTCTTTGTCCGGTAGGTAATTATCGCCATCCGTGAAATATTTATCATTGAGAAGTTCCGATGGCCATCTGTGGTCTTCTTCATCAGTTCCACTTTACCAAATGATACTTTCTGAATGCAAATGCTTAATTTGTTGCTGAAAATACCAAAATCGCTATGTGTATGCCTATAAAATTTGAGGAGTTCCCTCAATTCGTCATGGATTCCATCATCAGAACTGAATTTTGTTAAAAATGGGACCAATCGGAAAGTATATCCTTTCAAATAAAAAAAGAATTTTCCAAATCGGTTCATAAATGAAGGAGTTCTGAGGTTAACACACATAAAAAAAAATACAACCGAATTGAGAACCTCCTCCTTTTGGGGAAGTCGGTTAAAAATGTTCCTCTGCCGCCGTTACGGACTTCTTTGCCGCGCTTTCCGCTTCATTGACAACAGCAATAGACCGACTGACATTAATACTGACCGTTTAATTTTCTCTTGGCCCCATTTTACATCATTTAATTTAATTTATGTTATGTGTTGTGCTATAGTGAAGTGTGACTTGATGTCACACTATGTCATTTACGCCAACATGACATAACCTGATTCCAGATAGTGTTTAAGTTGGAATAATACGGAAATATTGTACGTAAGACTAATAAGAAAAAAATCTACTTCGATTTATTAGTCTGTTCATGATATTATTTACAAAATTTTGTTCAAATTGATCCATTACATTTGCCAGAAATCACGTTTTCGGCCAATTCTATGTTTATAATAGGATGTATAAAAATAAATACTTATGTACGATTATGAATATTGTTTCTATTAACATAAGTGGCCTCATTGTTCTTGAATCCGAATCTGTTTACAGAATGTAAATTGAAGCAATATATATAGAATCGCAACTATAATATAGCGTTTTTTTTCAGCGGGGTCAAATTACATCGCGATAAGCCGCGCGTAGCGGTCCTTGAAGAAATTTTCACGCGCGTTTTAGCGGGACTTAATCGGTGTTATATGATTATAATGATTCTATTCGTTTATTATTTATAGGTATAGTATTGAAACATAAAAAAACTTATACGTACTGTATCGTATATGACACTTCCAATATTTTCCTATCATAAAGTCCGACGTAAATTACTGAAAGAGACACTTTCGATAAGCTCTTTGGGCGCATTATGACCAATTCGCAAAAAGTACAACCTTTCAAATCTCAATTGGTCCAGTTCGCAATTGGTCCAATTCGCAATTAGTCAAATTCGTAATTGGCCCAGTTCGCAATTAGGGGGCGTCCCATGCCGTTTAATCATACATTTCATAAAACGGCTTGGGACACGCTAAATGTACCACCACCGTAAAAAGACCTCGTTTTCTTCACAAAGGGGCGTTTTATGTTGAAAAAATAAATTTCTTCTCTGGTTCTCCATCTTCACAAATTAGGAAGTCTCTTGCCAAAGCCTCTGGGATAGTGACAGTGCGTGTCGCGCTATGACTAAGTAAATCAGTATTAATTTTTTTTCATCGGGTACCTGTATAGTGTATATTTTATTGATTGAAATTAAGGTACCGTATAGTACCGCGTACTTTAGTTTGCTGTGTTCTAGCCTTCTTCAATGATTCATTTTCTTCAACGATTTCCCGTAACTGACCTAAATTATCACATACTGCCTTTTTCAGATCAGCGTTTCCTTTTAATCATTTGAAGTTTTTTTATTTTATTTATATAATCATTTACAACTATTATTACAGGTACAACCCAATGCAATAGTGAAGCAAACTTAATAACAACAAACATAGCACGATTCACGTAAAATTGGGAATCAAACGAGCTTACCTGTTAAGCGAAGTCTTGATTCTAATTTTATGAGCGGCGAACTGAAATATAATTAATTAAACACAGTAGTATTTCTATACGCATCGTATAACATCGCGTTATTTTAGAGATAAAATATTGTGAATATTTTAATTTTTTGAATTTTTATAGAATTCTCCTCTGCTGGCAACATCACTTACTGTCACTTATTTTAGAGATCCTTAAGAGGAACTAGCTCTGTTTTCTGTACAGAGTAGTTCCGTATACCTACATTCACTAGGTTTTCCTGGAAGGATAAGTGAATTAGGTAGACTAATTATTGCAGCTTTGGGGCTGTTAGTGGTGGATGGGTAATTATATTTCAGTTCGCCGCTCATAAAATTAGAATCAAGACTTCGCTTAACCCTTAATAGGGCATGGGCAAACTGTGGGTGTTTGAAAAAAAAACGCAGTCAAAATGGCATTATGGGTGTATAGTGTTGTCGGATAGTAAATCATTTGCTCCCCAAGTGTTTTCAGTTTTTCAGGAAAATGTGTGGGAAAATAATTCCTCTTGCCCATTTAGATCAACACATGTAAGTGCTATGTGGGAAATTATTTCCCTACTTATGAGAATATATTACATACACATCCAGTAGTAGGGGCAAGAAACTAATATATTGTGATTATTTTTATTACAGGATAATTATTTTGTGTAAATAAAACACAAATAAATGTAAATAAATGTAATAAAATAATGTTTATTTATTGGTGGAACATTTCAAAGCAAGGAGCAGCGCACAAAGAGACCTTACAAATTTTGCAAATGTATTTGCTGCGCTGTTCCTTTGCACGTGTACTGCACATCCTACACCTCCGAAATTTAGATAGCTCTGGCATGTGCACAGTCACTTCAGGTAGTGGAAGAGAAGTTGATGTTGAAGCAGCAACAGAAATTTCAGGGATTGAACATATAGCTTCCTCATGGACTTCAGCCATAGTGACATCTTGTGAAGTAGTAGTATCTTGAATAAGTGATAAATCTGGCTCACCCTCCAATAAACTGTGCAATGCTTCTGTAGAAAGATTTTGTACTTCATCCAAACGCTGATCAAAATCGGTATTGTAGGAGTCAGAGACAAAATAACCAACTGCTTCATCATCAAATTCCTCATCCTCTGACGAACATAACAGCGCGGACAGTTGGGTTTCAATATCTGAATCGCGAAGATGTTTCTGAAAGAAAAAAAACTACCGTCAGTCTGATTGTGTAACATAAACATTCCTTGCAGGAAAACCTTTCCCACAATATAATAAATATTGTTTACCTAAACGGGCAACAAGCTAATATTTCCCACATAGTTTTGAGTGCAAAATTTCAGTCACTCATTGTTTTTCATACTAATGAACTACATAAACAAGTAACGTGACCCTTTATCTAATAAAATAAATCAATAGTCAACACTTACCGGATTTTTTTTCGGCATTATCAGAATTTTTATCCGAAATCACACGAAAATCTGTTATCCGTTTGAAAAAATATTGAAAGTAAAACTTTGACAGCACCTTTTTTTTACTTCGTTCGTTTTGGAAACGTGTCTTTTGGCTCATGTTGTAGGTTACCTCATAAATAAGAAAATGACAGTGACATTTTGTGGGAACAGTTACACATTTGACCGTTTACGACAGCAAAATGATGTGGGAATAATGTTCATCTGGCCCTATTAAGGGTCAGGTAAGCTCGTTTGATTCCCAATTTTACTTCGCGGCGAACTGAAATATAATTAATTAAACACAGTAGATGTTTAGAGTTGTCTGCAATAATTTAGTTAGTTAATAAATTACGGCATATTGTGATTTATTAAGTACTTTTGTTATTTTTAATAACGTTGCTTAATTTGGAATATTTAACTAATATTGTTCATCAGTAATGATGAGGCATAATCAACACAATGTCGATTGACGTTGTGTCTAACTCAATAGATGCCAGCTCTAAGTTTGTTCTGTATTCGGAACAGGGGTATATTATGATATTGAGTACTTTAAAAGTTTCCATGATTGAGAATAGTAGTCTCAGATCTTCCTGTAAATAATTAAATTATTTGAGATGGTGTTGCGCATAATGTGTGTGAGTTTGCAATATGCTCATAAACTCAATAATTTTCTTGAATTGCAATTGCGCATTAAGTCCCAACAGAAGACGAGCTTGAAGTATCTTGAAGATTAATTGTAAAAATTATTATTATAGTATAATAAAGAGTCTTCTCTTAATATCAAGTCTCTTAGTTATCAAGTGATCTGAATAAGGGATACCATGTCTGTGAAGTCCTTAGAAGTTAAGCTTAAGTAATATGGCATAAGCAGTGAGGTCTTTGGTTAACATTTGTGGAATTGTATTGTGTATGAATTGTTTTTTTTTTTTTTTTTTTTTTTACCGAACCAATTACCTAAACCATATTATTTCAGTGCAAACTATGCCATAGCTTTAGTTATTAAGGTGTTTTGGAAACTAGAATTGCGAACACGGAATAAGCTTTTAACTTGCTTGAAGTTTTGTGAGCGTCAATTAGTAAGGGCAATAGATTGTTCCCTGGATAGAAGAGAGATTTGAAAATTAAAAGTGAACGAGTCTATTTCAAATGAATAAGGATTTTCCCTCAATTATATTACTTTCCATAAGAATTTCGCACATTCTGTTAGCAATCATTACTTGACTAGTTAAGAATCGAAAGCCTAGATTCATTTTAGAAGTATTTAAAGGGGAGCGGTAAAAAAGATGTGGAAGACCAAGATATGAACTTCTTTTCCCTCAACATTGTAATATGTCCAAAATTGGAATTGTGTAATGTAATGAGTAACATTCTTTAGGTGAGGGAGTTGTATGATTAACCCTGTTATGATATGCATTTAGTGAGCAGATCGCAGGTTTTAAGGTAAAGCTATTTTGTAGGTGATTCATTCATAGTACCTGCATTTTGTATAGGTAGTACCCTAATCTTGTTCTAATCACAGTCTATTAATACCTACTTTGTTCTCACAATGCTGCTCTCCCCCCCTCTTATTTGTTTCCTTGATAACTTCACTTTAGTGTTGTAATTATCATTGAAATCTACTGCTAAATATTTAGGCTAGTAGTTGGTAATCAAATGCAGACATTTTGATTTTATAACCTTTGAATAAGATCACCCATCTCTGCCCAGCTCTTCGGGAGATACGGGCGTAATTTTATGTAATGCGACTAAGTTCACTAGTACTTACTTTAATTTTGTTTTAATACAGGAATTTCAAGGTACATTTCAGGCCTAACAATTCGTTTTGTTGATTTTCCAGCTCAGACATTTAAATGTACTTATGTACGCGTGTTTATATGTACTTATAAATGTATTTATATATATGTTTTATCATTGTTTTCATATTTTGCCCAAATAAATAGTCAGCTTGAGTTGGAAGAAGACCTTGTTTTCCGTAAGTGTCACTCACTACTGGTAATTTTGTAGGTACAGAGGACAATTAGACTGTTGAAGTATGAAATTCCTAATATTGAAGGTATTGATAAGGTATTGAAAGTAAGTATATTTATAATTAACCCTTTAGGTATTGATTATCTCGTAATGGTATCTTTTATATGGTCCAAGTGATAGGAGTACCTATAGGATGTAAATAAATCATATCATGATTTCATAACCCCTTTCCTCTTCCCCCGGACCGCCGTCAGGTGCTAACGTATTCTCAGTGCAGTCGTTATTATTTATAAATATTATAAAAAGTTAAAAGTTTTCTATTTAAAATCAGTTATAAAAATAGGAGTGCAGAACATTGTGGAGGTATCGATACTACGTTCTCAAACGCTACGCACGACAGTGCTGTACGTGTGCGCCTAGTCTACCGTTGCTGATCCCGCCCCCGTGCGCTAACGCACGTCCGCCATCTTGGTTTGTGCCCTAGCCACACCCTTAAATCACGCAACTGGACGACGCACCGCGCCTGCCCCGCCCTCTCATTAAGCAGCGCTAATTACATCTTTATACTCCTGGTGTCCTAATACTTACGGAGACAAAAATGAACAAGTCGCTATCGGAAACGGACGTTAACCTGTCGGAGCTAAATACATCCCCGAACTATGGGGTCCAGCGAGCTATGAAGAGAAGCCGAGATGAAATGGAAGACTCCCTTGATAGGCAATTAGGGGAGTTCAAGGAAGAGATGAGAAAGATGCTGGGCCTCTTCTCCGAAAAACATGAACAAGAGACTCAACGCATTACTACTACTCTAAACGAAATCCAGAAATCGAATAACAAAATAGAGAGCTCAATTGCGTATCTTACTGCCCAAAATGAAGATTTTAGAAAGAAAATTGAGCAACTAGAGAGCCAGGCTAAAGAAGACAAAAATTACATCAAAATTCTAGAGGATAAACTTGAAATGATGCAAATCAGCAATCAGAAGACCAATTTTGTAATAAAGAATGTACCTAGAAGAGCAAACGAAACTAAAGAAGACCTGATTGAAATGGCTATGTCTCTCGCTAAAAACCTAGACTGCACTTTCTCAAAACGCGATATAAAAGACATATATAGAACACGTGCGAAAAACAGTGAGATAAATAATACGCCAATAATTGTTGAAACCGGCTCGACCCTAATTAAGTCAGAAATTATGAAAATGGGTAAGGCTTTCATTATTAAGTTTAAATCTAAGTTAAGTTGTAAGCATCTAGGATTCAAATCGCAGGAAGATACTCCTATCTTCCTCTCTGAGCATCTTACTTCAAAGGGTTCCCGCCTGCATTTCCTTGCTCGGGACTTAACCAAATCTGGTGAATTCAAATTTTGCTGGACCGCTTATGGGAAAGTTTTGTTAAAGAAAGACGAACATTCGCCGACCATAACTGTTAGAAATGAGCAACAGATTCATCAGCTGAAATTCAGGAAGTGACTAAGATATATCGATTTCCTAATAAGTCTTAGTTGGTTACTATGGGAAGACATCTTGTTATTATCTTTCTGTTTTTTTATGTATTTGCCTGTCTTATGTAATTTCCTAAAATCACCTCTGTTTCGTTACCATGTAATTTTTCCTCGAACTTTTCTCTTTGCTTGTGTATACACTTTTTCTTTATATCATAAAAACAATAACCACTCACAAACATATTACTTATATACTTACTCAGCTTGTTATTTTGCTACTATAAATGTATTCTGTGCATATATTAATTACGATAATTATTTACTTGCACGCACTACACGCATCAACTTACATAAACTTGCTCAAAAGCGTACCTGCAACATTCATTCCACACCTAAATACACTACAAAAAAACGGTTACAAAATCTGTATATAACTGAGAAAAACTACAATACTTTTATATTAACAATAACACAACTTGATGGCACGTCCTTTCTATCGATATATGTATTTAATGGGTGACTCATTGCAAACCCTTAATGAGATAGATAGCATTGAAATTGCGCGTAGTATTGAATGTGACTGTTCGGAGTTAGATAAACACATAAATATAAAAAGAAATGACTTTACTGTTGTGGCTCAAAATATAAGGAGTATTTCTTGTAACTTTGACGATTTCATACTTACTCTTTTGAATTTTAAGTTCGAAACCGATGTTATTATACTAACTGAATGTCGACTAACTCCAGGAAAAATTATCCCTCATCTCAATAATTACTCGTCCTATAATACGTCCCACCAGCTGAACCAAAACGATGGGGTAGTTGTCTATATAAAAAATAATCTAAAATCTAAAGTTAAGGAAATAAAATTATCTCAGGCATCTTGTTTGCAGCTGGACATACTGAATAATATTGTATTATGCATTTATAGATCCCCTTCAAACATAAACACTGAGGCCTTTATCAATTCCTTAAGTTCCCATCTAGATACTCTACAAACTCCGAAAAATATTATTATAGCGGGAGATATTAATATAAACATTAGACCTAAAGATATAGAATCTTCTTATGAACACAGAAACAGAACTACTTACCTTGACACGCTATCCCTTTACGGAATTTTACCTGGGCATACTCTACCTACCAGGAATGAAAACTGTTTAGACCATTTTATGTTGAAAATAAACAAACAGAAAATCTCAGCATCTATCGTTGTCTTACACACTAGTGTTACAGATCACTATACCACACTTCTATCCCTATCAAAATTAAAAAATACCCCATCAGCTAACAAAACTAGATCCACTATAGACTTTGAGCAAGCACTTAAGTCCGTGCAAGACAGTAATCTAGCAGATTTACTTTTTTGTAATGATCCTGAAACTCTAACTAACCTACTAGTAAACAAACTAACGGGCTCCATCAATAAAAATACTATTCTTACTAAAATCCCTAACAGTAAGCGCATTATAAAACCATGGATAACCCCAGGAATTTTACGTTGTATTAAAAATCGTAATAAGCTACAAAAAGATAATAAAAAAGATCCATACAACGACATATTAAAAATAACATATATTAGATATAGAAATCATTGTAATAATCTTATTAAAAAATTAAAACGAACATATGAAAGAGAATTAATTACTAAATCAGTTGCTAACAATAAATTACTTTGGAAGAACATTAAAACTATAACTTTCTCAAATAAACCTAACAATTGCAATACAGACCTACTTGATATAAAATCGACTCCTTTAGAATCAGTTAACTATATTAACGAATATTTCGCGAACATTGGTAAGAGCCTTGCTCAAAAAATACAGCCAACTTCAATCCACGATGAAAATGACCTCTGTTCACAACGAACTCAATCCAACTCCTTCGTAATGTTAGACACTGACGATGATGAAGTGAATCATGTCCTTATGAGTCTCAAATCAGACAGTGCGTCTGGTTGGGACAATGTTTCTATTGCATTTCTCAAATATATAAGAAAAGAGGTTGTTCCTATAATTACACATCTTTCTAATCTTTGCTTTGGTGGGGGCATCTTCCCGACTTCCTTAAAGCTGGCTATTATAACACCAGTGTACAAGGGTGGGGACAGAGACGATATATCTAATTTCAGGCCCATATCTGTATTACCCTCTATATCAAAAATAATAGAAAAACTTATCAATATAAGGCTTTTAACATACCTAAAAGATTTCAACATACTATCTGAGTCACAATTTGGCTTTCGTCGAGGGATTTCCACCGAAGATGCAGTTACTGCACTAAGTACTCATATAACTGAACAGCTTGATAAAGGTCAAAAATGTATAACTGCATTCTTAGATTTAAAAAAAGCCTTCGACACCGTCTCTGTCCCAATCCTTGTAAGAAAGCTGGAATGTATCGGGGTTCGCGGAGTGTCTCTTAGCCTTTTCAAGGATTATCTCGAAAACAGGAAGCAGAGGGTTAGAGTGGGCCAGTATACTAGTGAAGACGCAAACACATCATACGGCGTCCCTCAAGGAAGCGTATTGGGACCTACATTGTTTCTTATTTACGTCAATGAACTTTGTAACATAAATGTTGCAAACGCACAAGTCTTCTCTTACGCGGATGATACTGCTGTAGTCTTCACTGGTGATACATGGCAGAATGTTAAACTTAGTGCTGAGACAGGCTTGGCTAAAATCGCCAAGTGGTTGACAGTTAATTTGCTAACATTGAACGTCACAAAAACAAATTACATTTGCTTTAGTGTCTGCCAACGTACACAACCAGAGGAAGATTTTAATGTTAAGATACATACTTGCAATAGCTATAATTGTAATAGTTGTGGCTGCTCAACAATTAACAAAGTACGTCATATTAAGTACCTAGGTGTTATAGTGGACCAGAGACTATCATGGTACCCACACATTGAGCAGGTTGCTAATAGAGTCAGGAAATTAAGCTGGATGTTCAGGACTCTTAGATACGTCGTTCCCAAGACTGCCGCTAATCAGTCAGGCCATCAAAAAGATTTCCTTAAGATGATTTATGTTGCGCTAGTCCAGTCAGTACTTTCCTATTGCATACCTGTCTGGGGTGGTGCAGCCAAAACAAAATTTCTAGCGGTGGAAAGGGCCCAACGCGCTCTTATTAAGTGCATGTACTTTAAAAAAAAGAGATATCCTACTGAAGACCTATATCGACTTAGTAAGTTGCTCTCAGTCAGAAAACTTTACATTGTAAAAGTCATACTAAAAAAACATAAGTCTCTTTCCTATGATGCTGGCATACTGACAAAAAGAAGGAAACATATGATATTAAATATCCCTAGGACAAGGACTTTGTTTGCCAGTATGCAATTTAGTAAACGATCTGCTGCGCTATATAATAAAATTAATAAATACATCTACATTTATCCCAAAAACTACTATGACAGTAAAAAAATAATAATGGAATGGATACAAACGCTAACCTACGATGATACCGAAACACTTCTGAAACCTTGACACATACACACCCTCACACTCATGTACTCTCAGTTACACCTTCAGGCTAAACTTTCACTCACATATCACTCACTCACACACATACTTACACCCACTCATACAGACAATTAATTTAAGTTAATGTTAATTTATGTAGTTTTATTTAGCATAAAAATTATACGTTTGGCTTTTTATAAAACACGTCTTGCTATGGAAGAGCGGACTCTCCTAATACAGGCACTATCTGCCTAAAAGGAGCGTCCAATCAAAAATTTTGTTGATACCCATACTTGTTTTTACCAATAAACAATTTTTATTTATTTATTTATTTTATAAAGGTAAGTACTGTGGTATATAATACTTATCTATTTTAGTATGTTAAACTATAGTTGATTAGTGTACAAAATTTAAATAAAATTTCGTTTATAATATACATATAGTTACTACTGGGAAATTTCCCTTCAATATGGTATGGTGGAACTCTTACTGCTCTAAATGGGTTAGGTAGTCTCAACAGTTTTTGGTTCATAATGAAACTGAATTTACTATTTTGTTCGGGACTGAAATATATTTATCACATTAAGTTCTGTGATGATATTGAGAGGTTGAAGTATTGAATTTGATAGGTACCTATCAAATATTTTCTTGTCTGTGTCCACAACCAGTAACAGAATCAGAGGAATTAACTGTTTTATCAGCATTTATTCCATATCAGTCTTGTTGAATTGTTATTTTGGAGTGTAAAATGTAAGTCGGGTTATTGTTGAGATCCACCCAATGATTAATATCATTGGATTCACCATGATAATAATTCATTTATTTTACTGACATACTCCATTCCAACCAATTAGGTTAAATAAAACATAAAAATCATAAAATTTTGTGGTGGTTGTTTTCAATGGTGTGATTCCTGTTATTGACCTGGTAGTTGGATGTTTTATTTTGTTATTTACATAAGTAAATAAATGAGCTCTTATTGTGCTTGTTTTACTTTTTCTCAATAGAACTGTTAAGTTTCTCTATTATGATATTGTGGTATTTATTGATTAATTGTTATTGTTTGAAGCTATAAAATTGTGTAAGTACTAAAGTTTGTTATTGTATCTGTTTATCAAATAGGATAAATTAAAGTTCATGTCAATTAGAGATGATGTTACTTTTGTTCTGGTTTTAATTTGGTGGTAGTGGGCATTGCCAGGTGGTTTTGTTGTATCAGCCAAGTCAGTTCATAATTTGTATTTGTCTTATAAATGTTCTTCATAAGCATAGGGTCAGTCATTGCTTTCCCCATGATATGGGTAATATAGTAACCAGTACAATTTGTTTTTAGAATATTGCAATCCCTTGGTTAGCGGAATCTGAATAGGATGAATATGTATTATGTGGGAGCATGGTGTAGTGTTTGTGCCATATCACTTATATGTTTAAAATCGACAGTTGCCATAGGTATAGGTAGCATTTGTCGTCAGTCATTATTTTCAGATTCAGTATCATAGGATCAAGTTAACAAAGTATCTTGTAGGTACTTGTATTTGAATGAACGATTGTAAAAATAACAGTTTTGCTTTATTGTTTTAATTTACAAAATAGATATCATTTATTAATTTGTGTCAGGATAAGTAAGCCACCTAGTGCTAGATAAGTCACCGAGTATCTGGTACACTGTGATTTCTTTTAATTAAGTATATTAGTCTGTTAAAAATGACAACTAAACAGCAGTCATGAATAGTAGTATAATGCTTTTGCAAGTTTATAACATAAGATCAATGTTGTTAAGAGTATCTCGTACTGCCAACAATCCAAATTTGATATTCGCTATATGGAGTATAATGCTTTTGCAAGTTTATAACATAAAATCAATGTTGTTAAGAGTATCTCGTACTGCTAACAATCCAAATTCCGTATTCACTATATGGAGTATAGTGTTTTTGCAAGTTTATAACATAAAATCAATGTTGTTAAGAGTATCTCGTACTGCTAACAATCCAAATTCCATATTCGCTATATGGAGTATAATGCTTTTGCAAGTTTGTAACACACGGACAATGTGCAGGGTTAAGTAAAGCTGTCTCGCAGCCTCCATGCTCGTAAATTAAAAGCATATAGAACTACCTTTTCCAATTTCTTAACTAAGATAAAGAAATGTTTCTTACCTCTTATGACGAATACATACCAGCGTTAGCTATGTAGAATAACATCGTCAAGTGCATCACTTGCCACATTGGTAGTTTCTCATCCAGCTGGTAACGTGGAGTTAACGTTACCGAGAGTTTCTCGTACTCACTGGAGAGTTAATGCTGACAATTGCATACCAGTTAGCTATGTACAGTTACATCACTAAGGGCATCACGTGCCTCTCTGGCAGCTTCTGCTCATCCAGCTAGCAACGTGGAGGTAACGTTACTAAGGACATCTCGTGTCGACTGGAGAGGTGCTATAACAAATTGAGTTAATGTCCACCATGGTGTTTGTAAAAACATTGTCAGTATCACGTACAAGGTGGTCAGTTAAAGTCAGGCATTCTCGCACATTAAAGTACATCGAATGTGGGTAAGGCAGGACCTCAGGACTAAGGGTGCTTCTGATTAGTTCCGATGTAGGTATTTATCGCCTTTCTTCGTTGATGGCCGTCGTGGTCGTCTCAGGTTTCTACTAACGATAACGATACACTTATTGCACTTTCTATCACATATCACAATAAACACTCGTTATTTTGGTAAAGACTTCTGTAAACTTATGAATATGAATAATTTGACGAGAGGAAACTTTTTCGTTGCGATGTCAAAGCGCGCGCGAAAGAAAAGTGACAGTAAGTGATGTTGCCAGCAGAGGAGAATTCTATAAAAATTCAAAAAATTAAAATATTCACAATATTTTATCTCTAAAATAACGCGATGTTATACGATGCGTATAGAAATACTACTGTGTTTAATTAATTATATTTCAGTTCGCCGCGAAGTAAAATCAACTTTTTGTCCAGTGTGATTGAGGCAGAACATATTTTACGATTAATGCACCGCCACAATGTAGCATTTGTCCAATTTAGATTATACCGGTGGCCAACATTGCGAATCAAACTCAACTTTCCACTCGTGATTTTCAATAAATTCAACCTCGCGGTTCATTGTTAGTGTAGGCACTTGCTTTAGAACATATTTATCCACACTAGACACTTCTAGGTACAGTCACGAACTTTAATTGATGAGCTACTTGCCACTGTTCTTATTTTAACCGTGTAATGCAAATCGGGTTTAGTCGGTTATACTCGTACATCCAGATACGGAAAGTAATACGTCTTCGTATGAAGAAGTTTTATATATGTTTATTAACACAGTTTTGGAATTTATCTCAAATGAATTGCAGTTAGCTACATAAATGTCAATTTCGTACACAAAATGAACTTCAAATCGCTCTCCTGTAAAGTACTTGTTTCCCATTTCGATATTATACGTAGGGGCAGTCGAATTACTTGCAAATTCCACAGGGCAATAATATTTTTTTGACCAACTTCCCAGTAATTTCTTGCCTTTGCGAGAAATATATCTAGGTATGACAGCAAATGAAAGTATTAACAATTTACACAAGGATCGAACTATATATTTCCAATGCCGATTTGGATGCATTTTATAAATCCTGTTTAGCTTTTTATATTGAACTAGCGGTAGATATTGTCAGAAGCAATGAGGTTAAGGTGGGTACTGACCAACGTTACAAGGTGTAATGTAACATTCGCATCGAGCGTGTTACTCATCGAGCATGTTACGCAGTGTCCTTAAAATCGACGTAACATGCTCGTCAAAACTCTGTGCTCCGTCGCCGCCAGTTCACTCCGAGATGGCCGACAGCGAGGACGTATTGGGAACTTTGATTCTACTTAGTTATTGTTTCATCCAAGTGAAGAAAAAGAAAAAACGTTACTGGACATCAAACTTATTTAAAAATAGAGGCGTATGTGGTGGTTTGTCATTGATAGCAATATTAAAAAACCAAATGATTACTGGACAGTATAAAAACTTTGTACGCATGTCTCCGATTGATTTTGAAGAACTATTGAATTTAATTGGACCAAAAGTACATAAAAACGATACAAATTATAGAAAAGCTATCAGTGTCACGGAACGGTTAGCACTAACGCTTCGTTTTTATGCTACAGGAGATTCCTATACTAGTATGCAATATCTTTTCAAGATATCAAAACAACGAATAGGATTTATAGTGAAAGAGGTCAGCGAAGCCCTTATTGGAGCATTAAAAGAATATGTAAAGGTATGTATTATGTATGTATTAATTCAGAAAATGTAGTCATTACATATCAAATTAAATTAAATCACCAAATTCTGACATAAATTGTTCACTCATAGCTGGTGACCCATAGTCATTTTGATGGGACGTATTTGATGCAGGAGTTTCGGTCTGTGGCATCGATGAGACTCTGGAAGTTGTTGGTCGTGTAGAGTAGCCTGAATAACTGTAGCTGTTCATTCCATTTCCAACATAGTCATACTCTCCGCGATCAGCACTGAACAATATATTTGATATATAATGCTGCACATGTATTTTTGTTGTCTTTGAATAAGATCGTAATTTATTTGCCAAAAACATACCATAGGCTTCACATTCGTCAGGTCTGTGCGAAGTTGCCTCCGTTTGCTCGGTTCTCTTTTTTAATATATTTAAAGTAGATACCATTATCTCTTCTGGGCTTGGGGCTACTGATTTCTTCCTTTTTGGAGGAGGAGGGCAATCATTGTCGCTTTTTTTGGCAGACGGAGGGCAATCATCAGGCAGTTGTTCTGAAGCACCTTCATGTCCACGTAGCTGAAAATAAATATTAATTATTATTTCAGACGCCAGAAACACCGGAGCAATGGCTGGTTGTAGCAAATGACTATGATACTTTGTGGAATTTTCCACATTGTTTAGGTGCAATCGACGGTAAACATATTTTACTGCAATCACCGATCAACAGTGGCAGTGAATTTTATAATTACAAGGGTTTCTTCAGCATCGTATTACTGGCAGTTGTTGACGCGAAATATAACTTTTTGTATGTAAATATTGGGTGTCAAGGAAGAATATCTGATGGAGGAGTTTTCAACAACTGTGTTTTAAACGAAAAACTAAAAAATAATGCACTAAACCTCCCTCAGCCCACTGCGTTGCCAGCAAGAACAGAAGAAATTCCATTTTACTTCGTTGGCGATGAAGCTTTTGCTCTTTCCCAAAATATGATGAAAGTATATGCAGGATATCATGAACGTGGTTGTAAAGAAAGAATATATAACTACCGACTTTGCAGAGCTCGTAGAGTAGTGGAAAATGTGTTCGGCATATTGTCAGCAGTGTTTAGAGTTTTGCGGAAACCAATGTTGTTAGAACCGAAAACCGCGACATCTGTCGTAACAGCAATAACATCTCTCCACAATTTTTTAAGAAAAGGTAATAATGCTCATGTATATACCCCTGCAGGTAGTTTTGACCAAGAATTAAACGGCCAGGTCAGATTAGGAAACTGGAGAGAAGGTAACAATGATATGACTAGTATGTTACCCTTGCAAATAAGACCGCGAAGGGCTACAACATCTGCTCACAATATTCGTAATGAAGTTGCTGAATACTGTATTCAGCAAGGGTCTGTAAGTTGGCAAGAAAATTATGCTTTAAATGGACTTACAGTATCTGTTGTGTCACGAGGTGTATTTCTATCCAGTAGAAATAACATGGATTTGTAAGCGAACCAAGTGCTGTGGTAAACTTCATCTGCACCTGAAATTTAATTTGTAATTAATATTGAATTATTTTAAATAAAAAGAAGCACTATACAGATTAATACCGAGTTTATATTGTTTTCCCCACACTAGCTTGGAAACACCTACTTCCCTCACTAATTTCCACCCCCCCCTACTATAACCCGCGTTAAACTTAATAAATAATTACGTACCTTTTCCAGTACCAGTTGATTGTTTAGTTTTCTGTTTTTCCCTCCTCAATGATGCCAGTAAACTTGTCATTTTCTTTTTACAGGCTTCTCTTTCGCTGTCGAGTAACGAAGCCAATCTATCCCAAGCGTCTTCTTTCTTTAATTTGTTATAATGCTCTGGGTGAGCTGGGTTCCACAACAGTGTTTCTTCTTTGTATTTTTCAATAAAATACAAAGTTTTTTCTTTATTCCACTCCATGCTTCTTGAAACTTGATATAATTACGAGAGGAATAACGGGTGATCACTTGCGATGTCCACGTGCGCTCGTGACGACTCGCAACGGCGTACTGACTGAACCGCGTAACAGTCAAAGGATTCGCCAAAAAACCGACAGCCGGGTGGAGCACTCAAAGCGAGCAACGAGCGGCTCGTTGCTTGCTGGTTTTCCCGTAACACGACGTACTGACTGCATGAATGCTCGCTGTGTAACACGTTACATTACGCCCCGTAACGCCGGTCAGTACCCAGCTTTAATACAATACTAGAGGAGAAGTGGACGGTACAAAAGCGTCACCACTACTTAGGTGTCCGCAGGCATATCTGAATTCAGTTGTCAGCTTGACGTCAAGTGAGCAATTGCTTAGCGATAAAAAATAAAAAATGGTGGAATTTGCGGTTAAAATTAGTATGTCACGGTCTGAAAGGATTAATAAAGCATGTGGTGTTACATTTCACAATCAAGTTTGCTAAATTTTCTTCAGATTATTCAAAAAACATTACAAAACGAAATAAATTTAGCAAACATTGTTTTTGCAATCAATGTTACCAGGAAAAACGATGTTGATTTTGCCAGACTGTTGGGAGTTTAGTGAATGACGACATGTAAAAATATTTCGTACTCTTTTAACTTTTATCATTTATTTAGTAGGGATAGATGTAGTAGTGTGTATAAAACTGCACATAACTAGGTATTAAAACGCTCGTATTTTAATACCCCTCCAACAGTTTCATAAACTACTACTAACTATTTTTTAATTGATGTTATTGTTCTAAGAAATTTGAACTGGAGGAGGAGCTCGTGGCTAAGTAATAACAGCCGCACGGGTCGATCCATCAGGTTAAGCTACGCTTGCCGGGATTGGTCTGTGGATGGGTGACCATCTTTAAATACCGAGACTAATCCGTGCCTCGAAAGCACGTTAAGCTGTTGGTCCCAGCTGTCATTCGTGGATCTTGTGACAGTCGTTACCTACGGGTCGTCAGAAGCTCGAAAGTCTCAGTCAGACAACCAGTTTTACAGGTATAGGTCTGATAAGCAGTTGCTCCAAGTAAAATACTGGTATTCAGCTGCATCCGGTTAGACTGGAAGCCGATCCCAACATAGTTGGGAAAAGGCTAGGAAGATTGATTTAGATTATTCTTAAAAAAGTGAATGTCGCTGGTTAGTGCGTTACATCACTTTAATTAATTTAATCGATTGTCATGAATATATAAATTATATATTCCATTATGAACATTATTATTTGTCACAAATCTTAAAACTTTTGATACATTTTTTTTTTGCCTATGTTTTGTAAGTATACCGTAATCCTTGTAAATTTTTTAAAATCTTTTAACTACACCCATGCTATAAGTCCTCTATAAAAGTTCCTGAAACAGTTAGCTTATTGCCAAAATTAAAACAGCCAATGTCATAGTAACCCTAATGACATCCAAACGGGTGTTATAATGTTGTACTAAATTTCATAATGCAACTCGTTTTTTACTCATCGAACAGCCACATTCTCGTGGTATGTTTATGAATTTCAAAAAAAGAACATTGTCAACAAAGAGGATTCATATCATGGGTGTAGATAAAGTCTTGAACTGTTATAATTAGGTATTAAAACACTCATGTGATACTATTTTTTACAAACCCACATTCGTGTTTTAATACCACTTGATAAACCCCCAGTTGCATAAGTAACTATTATCTAGTGAAAGTTCCATAACACAACCTTTCATAGTACATAACTAATTGATTCAATAAAACCTTCATTCATTCTGGGCAAATTATGATGTCACTCAGGATGGCTGGACAAATCTTCAAAATAGCTCGCATTTAAGTAGGTCAACAGGGCACTTTATGTGACGGCTAAACACCCTTATTTCAGAATTTGTGACGCTACAGAATCTTAGATAATCGATCGAAAACGTGTCCAGCCAGCTTGAAAAACCACTTTTCGCTGGTCTCTCAATCTCGGTAACGGAAGTGATTTTGACGACTTTTTGCATATCAACGGGCGTCACATAAATTTGTGACAGGCATGGAGCTAAAAATTTTGAGATACGTACAGTGATTTAGTAGAAAAATGCAAAAATCTGTGTACAGCCATCTTGAATTTACGTATAAAACTTTTGGCTGGCACTTACGAATCTCAATAACGGTAGCGTTTTCGAATATGACTGCAATTTGTAACAGTAATAACGTTTGATTTATGGCGGCACATGTAAGGGTTTACGAGAAATCAATAAAAACTAATGTCCAGCCAACCTGAAGTTCAAGATGGCTGGACACCTGTATCTCAGCTGCCTGATGATCTACGACCTTCAAAATGTGTTCAAAATTTTGTGACGGGGACGATAATGATAACCTGAATTTGTGACGGAGAAACTTTGCGTAGTTTCAAAGATATTGATCATTTAAACTTTCCCATACAAACATCCACTAATATTGTGAGGTGACCATATTTTTTACTTAAATAAAGGATTTCTTTTTAATCGACTAATCGGCCGGTAGCAGCTACTGATGCTGTGATTGTTTTTGTGTAATAATTGTCTTTTATAAATGTGATATTTGGGTATCGGATTCCGAATTAAAGACAGGTTGCGGTTTATACATGTATTCTGGTCCAGGCTGGCACACCAAAAGGAAGGGAAGATGGCGACCGACGCCGAGCGCTACCCGCCCTCTGTGATGGCCGTTACACACATTCGTTATCTTAGTAAAGTCAGGTTCACATATACTACACTCCTCCCCACTTAATTTACAAAGCAACCCCTTTACGACACTTCCCAACGCAATGTAAGACTAAACTAACTAGCTTATTCTACTTATAACTAAATGTTTTATAATTGAAAGATTTGCCCAACCGACAACTCCGGAAGGGACGTGGCTGGGCCGGTACAGGGGTGGTTGGTGGCGTGGTAAACTGCTCTCCTGTTGGCTCAGCTAGCTCCTCAGCTAATGGAGTATTTGTTTGAACTGGCGACTCTTCTCGTGGAAACTCGTCGCGGGAACTACGCGCCTCAGACCGCCCCGACTGGACTCCAACTGGCGTTAGTGGTACCAAGCTCGGCAGTTCCGAAGACGATGGCCCAGAACCTGTTGGGATTACAAGTGAACTCTTAGATCTCCGTTTTATCTGGTCTAGGTGTCGGTGCACTATGTTACCATTAGTGTCAAGGATCCTAAAATCATTTGTTCCCGTCGATTTTATGACTGAACCTGGTTGCCACTTTTCCGCTTTTAAATACTGACGGTACCATACGTCGTCTCCTACGCTTACTTCCCTACTCACTCCTCCCTTAGCTTTAACCTGTCGTTCCTGAGCCTCCCTCACCCTGGACTCCCTGTCCGGTTTTAAAGCGTCTAACCTAGTTCTTAAATGTCTGCCCATTAACAACTTAGAGGGACTTTCCCCCGTTGTACAATGTTCAGTATTGCGATAGTGTAATAAGAATTTATTTAAGGTGGACTCAATATTTTTGCTTTCCGCCAATGCTTTTTTTATAACCTTCTTTAATGTTTTTACCGCGTTCTCTGCCGCCCCGTTTGATGCGGGATGGTATGGTGCTGTAAAGATGTGTTGTATACCATCACTATTGATGAAGTCGGCAAACTCACTACTCGTGAACGGCGGTCCGTTGTCTGTTACTATTTGCCTTGGTAATCCAAACCGACCCCATAACTCGCCTAATCTAGAGATAGTGCTTCGCGCCGCTGTACTTGGTACCGGAAAAATTTCCAAGCATTTTGACATGGCATCCACTACCACCAAGTATGTCTTTCCATCAATTGGCCCCATAAAATCTAAATGTAACCTAGTCCATGGTTTCAAAGGCCAAGGCCAGGGGCACGGCGGAGCGATGGCGGGTGAGTCCGCGAGCTTAGCACAGGTAGTACACGAGCGGCACTCGCGCTCCACTGCCTCGTCGATGCCGGCCCACCACACATAACTGCGTGCTATTGCTTTCGACTTTGAAATACCCATATGCACTTCATGTATTAGTTTTAAAACCTTTTCACGACTACATTCCGGAATTACCACTCTATGACCCCACATGACACAGCCCAATTCCTCATACAATTCCGATTTCCTATTGTAGTAAGGCTGCATACCTACTACGTCACAGCTTTCCGGCCAGCCATTCTGTATGAATGTCAACACTCGGCTTAATATTGGATCCTTCTGAGTTTGTTTTTTAATTTGCTTGTAATCCAATAACAGCGCATCTTGTGCAAAGTGTAGGTACGTTTGTTCAGGAATGACGTCCCTACAGCGACCCGCGGTATGGTCCGGTAACCGCGATAAACCGTCCGCACAGTTCTCCTTAGTTTTTATGTATTCTATATCGTAGTCATAAGCTGACAATATGACCGCCCACCTTTGCATCCTACTCGCAGTCATAGTTGGTATACCGGTGTTTGGCCCAAATATGGAAACCAGCGGTTTATGATCGGTGCGTAACGTAAACCTGCGACCATACAAATATTGGTGGAATTTTTTTACACAGAAAATAATAGCTAAGGCTTCGCGATGTATTTGTGAGTAATTTTTCTCCGCGGCAGTGAGTGCACGTGACGCGTAAGCAACTGGGCGCTCGCCCTGTCGTCCTCGTTGAGCCAACACCCCGCCTATACCCCGCGCGCTCGCATCACATGTCACAATAATGGGTTTCCTGGGATCATAGTGTGCTAATACCTCACTACTGACTAACGCACGTTTTACTTCTCCAAATGAACGCTCACAATCATTGTCCCATTTCCAATGATCACCCTTCCGTAATAATTTATGCAATGGTACTAAATAAAAGCTTAGATTTTTAATAAATCTAGCAAAGAAATTAACCATTCCCAAGAATGACCGTAATTCAGTTATATTAGTTGGTTGTTGTATTTTTAAAATAGCATCGATTTTAGACGTATCTGCTTTAATTCCTTCTTTTGATACCACATACCCTAGATACTTAACATTATCAACTAAGAAAACACATTTATCCTTCCTTAATCTCAAACCATTGTTCGCTATCCGTTTAAGAACAGCCTCGAGTGCCTGTATGTGTTCTGTCCTAGTCTTCCCTCCTATTATTATATCATCTAGGAAACCTTGCACATGTGGAATACCCTGCAGCAAGTTAGTCATAATCCGTTGGAAAATACCCACACTTGATGACAATCCGTATACCAATCTATTGTAACGGAATAACCCCCGATGTGTGTTTATGACTGTGAACTTCTTTGAATCATCCAACTCTATTTGATTATACGCATTTGATAGGTCAATTTTGCTTAAATATTGCGCCCCATTTAGACCAACCAAAACATCATCAATCCTAGGGAGTGGGTAACGATCAACCAGTAAAACGGGGTTCAGAGTTGACTTGTAATCCGCACAAATTCTCAACGTACCGTCTGCTTTGTTTACCGGCACGAGTGGAGAAGCCCAGTCCGAGCAGTCAACTGGTTCAATGATACCGGCGCGCAGCATCGCGTCAAGCTCCGCATCCACACGGTCGCGTAGCGCGTAGGGTAGTGGACGCGCCCTATGGTAAACTGGTTCCGCTTTGTCCCGAACTCGCAGTGTTGCCTTGCCACCCGTGTATCGTCCCAGCCCTCCGCTGAACACTTCTTTATACCTGTCGAGTAATTGACATAACTCATTATCCTTATGCTTACTACTTTGTCCTATAAAATTACAATGGAATTTCGGTATACCAATTTGTAACTCAGCTAACCACTGCCTTCCAATCAAGGACGTAGTACCACCCTCTATAACAAATAACTGCAATTGTTTCTCAATTTTCCCATAACTTATTATTGGTTGTATGATACCTAAAGGCTTAATTTTTGATCCATCATAAAATTTTAAAACTGTGTTATCATTCTCTATTGGTATATGATCAAAGTTATTATCATAAATGATTTTATTTATACATGAAATTGCAGTTCCCGTGTCAACTTCCATATTAACAACAATGTTATCAACAAAAATGGGTAAACTCACCGCCTTATAGCTACTTAATGATAATAGATTTAAGTCCTCAATGTCCTCATCTTCCTCACTTGTTCCGTCTCCGGAATCACCCAGATGATGTACCCGCCTTGCCTCTTTGCTCTGCTTGTCACTTTTCCTTTGACCGTTCCGTTCCGGGCACACCCGCCGCAAATGACCTACTCGCTGGCATCTGCTGCATAGGAAGGCCCGATACCGGCACCTCCCGTATTCGTGGTTCACGCCCCCGCAAGCCGCACAGCCTTCCGTACCTGCTGACGCCGTTCGAGCTGCTTCGCCCGCCGCCTCGACCTTGGCCGGTCGGGCGCGCCCGCTGATAGCCGCTCCTTTACGCCCCCGTCCGGGGCGCTCCGCGTACGGCGACAACGCATGCACCGCACAGGCGCTGCTCGCCTCTGTCGCACCTTTTGGCTGCTCGACCTCCGCTGCGTCCCTCTCTGCCGCCTCCAAGGAGCATGCCAACTTGACAGCCTCCGTAAACGATATTGTATCATTTTCGGCAAACAGCCTTTGCCGGATGATGTCGCTTTTGAGCCCGCATATGAATTGATCTCTAAGATTCTCATTTAGGTTTGCGTTAAATTTGCAATTACGAGATAACTTCTTTAGTTCTGCTACGTACGCTGCGACATCTTCAGACGCGCTCTGCCGTTTTTGTCGGAATCGGTATCGCTCCGCTAATGATGACGGTGCTGGTTGCAAATGTTGACGCATCATGTCATTAATTTGCTCATAAGTTGATTCCGATGGCTTTTTCGGACTGGCGAGATTGACCAGCAATTCATATGCCTCATCCCCCATGCTCGCTATTAATGTCGGCAGTCTCAAATCGTCAGCCACGTTGTTAACCTTGAAATACATTTCCAGTCGATCCATATATGACGACCACACTCCGGTTCGCACTTCAAATTCTTTGATCTTCCCGATCGACATTTTATCAATTTTGTTATCCTCGTCGCCACTGTGATATTTGGGTATCGGATTCCGAATTAAAGACAGGTTGCGGTTTATACATGTATTCTGGTCCAGGCTGGCACACCAAAAGGAAGGGAAGATGGCGACCGACGCCGAGCGCTACCCGCCCTCTGTGATGGCCGTTACACACATTCGTTATCTTAGTAAAGTCAGGTTCACATATACTACAATAAATATGTATTGAAGAATATTTAAGTATATTCAGCTAGGTATTATGATTAAAATGACGACCACCGACTTCATTTGCGCTTCAAGCACTTAGGGCGGTGGTAAAAACAACGTTGTGGTACAAGGCGAGGGTTACTGAAGTGCAAATGGAGTTGATCGTCGTCATTTGAAACGCTGTATAAGTACAAATAAATAAATGTGATTTTATTTACAGCAACCATTTTTTTTCATTTAAATACCTTAGAGCATTAGTTATCCTGACACATTAACTACCATGTACTTACCATGAAAAACACCAATACCTACCTACTAAAAGGAGTAGATATCTGCACGTAAATAATCAATAACATTAAAAAATTACCCCCCTTCCTCACTTCTGTCTTCTATTGATTTAAATATCTACAGTTGTTCTTATTAGTATCACCAATACACAGATTTTCGTCCATTAAAGAAAACACCATAAAATATACTTAGTCCTACATAAAACCTACAATATTGGTAACCCTACTGCAGTGTTTGTATGGGAAAATTAAAATGTTCAATATCTTTGAAACTACGCAAAGTTTCTCCGTCACAAATTCAGGTTATCATTATCGTCCCCGTCACAAAATTTTGAACACATTTTGAAGGTGTAGATCATCAGGCAGCGGAGATACAGGTGTCCAGCCATCTTGAACTTCAGGTTGGCTGGACATTAGTTTTTATTGATTTCTCGTAAACCCTTACATGTGCCGCCATAAATCAAACGTTATTACTGTCACAAATTGCGTCACTAAATATTAGTAAAGGAGTCATATTCGAAAACGCTACCGTTATTGAGATTCGTAAGTGCCAGCCAAAAGTTTTATACGTAAATTCAAGATGGCTGGACACAGATTTTTTGCATTTTTCTACTAAACCACTGTACGTATCTCAAAACTTTTAGCTCCATGCCTGTCACAAATTTATGTGACGCCCGTTGATAAGCAAAAAGTCGTCAAAATAACTTCCGTTACCGAGATTGAGAGACCAGCGAAAAGTGGTTTATCAAGCTGGCTGTACACGTTTTCGATCGATTATCTAAGATTCTGTAGCGTCACAAATTCTGAAATAAGGGTGTTTAGCCGTCACATAAAGTGCCCTGTTGACCTACTTAAATGCGAGCTATTTTGAAGATTTGTCCAGCCATCCTGAGTGACATCAAATTATGTTGATAATTGGCAACTCTGGTCGTTTTTCCGATAGCAATGTCTTGTCTCATTCCAACGTCATTAGTTTGACGGTAGAAGAAATGAGACAAACATAGATTATTTTGACAGATTGACATTTTATGTATCCGTTTCAAAGCTACGTCTTTAAACTCGTAAGTGGTGACACTTTTCAGAAATTGTTTGTAGGACGCTGCTCCTCTAGTATTGTATAACCTCATTGGTCAGAAGGTTTGAATTAATTTCTGTTGTCGAGCCCAGGCTTTCAACATGAAATCTTTAAGTGGAGTTTTGATACGTTTTCTCATTTAAAAAATATATGTTGATCTACAAACTGTTGACAACGAATGGCTAAATCTTAAATTCCAAGAGCGCATGTTGGAATTTAAGAGCTTAGGGTTAGAATCACTGCCAACCGATGAGTACTGGCCTAAGGTTTTTAATCTAAAGAACACAGCTGGTATGTTTTTGTTTGAAGAAAAACTAATAGGATTCCGATATTACCTTTTTCAAACGCGTCTGTGGAGAGTTTTCAGCAACCAAAATAACATATACATTACATTGCTGCTATAATACATACCAAACAAGGTATACATAGCTAAAGCCTAAAAGGAGTGTTTTAAAATTCGAACCTAACCAAAATAAGATTACTGCGAAAATAGGGCAAAAATAATATACTATTCGAAATAAAATAAGGGCCACTAAAGGTTTAAATAAAAACTATTTTTCTTTTGTACCTGCACTAAAATGTTAATATGCACGTGGTCCTTTATTTTGTTTTGAATAGTATGGACGTAGTCTACTAGTACTTTTTTATAAGGTTTTTAATTTTTTTTATACAAGTTTTAGTGAAAAGACAAAAGACAAAAGAAAGCGGGGAATTTCGGGGAAATCTTTATTGGCAGAACATTTATGTATCTTCTTTCATTGTCAAAACAAATTAAGTATAAACAAATAAGCATAATTAAATCAAATTGTGATAATAACTATAGTTATTATCTTTGGTGCTACAAATTAGGATTTAATCATATTAAACAATAATAAAGTTGTAGTTGTTAATTAATTCAGACATAATACTGTTTACCAAGCTAACGCTTGGTTTTACTGTATTGTATCCGTGTAAGTTTAAACTTTTTATTAGCATGTATTTTTTTCTTTTATGTATTCTTAATTTAATTTAATTAATTAATTAATTATGTATTCAGAGCATGTGTACTCGATAATGTGTAAGCTGTGGTTACCTGTAATTGAGTGTGCATTACAGGTTAATTTATATTGTTTAATTTTTTGTTATGGTAAAAGATGATTGTAATGTATCTCGTTGGTAATCCTTAAATAAATAAATATAAAATAATAAAATAAACAGGTAGGTACTTATATGTTATATTTATCTAATGCTGATTTTGCAATGATTGTGCAATCTTGTCGGCACCAATAATTATAGCATCAGCCAATTTGTCAATTGACTGCACAAAACTTCCCCAACCAGCAGCATTAGTCAATTCAGCTTCCACTCTCTTTTCCTGTATTCTTATGAGCCGTTGCCGCTCTGTATGCAGTTGGCTCTGCTGAAGCTGCAACCGTCGAGGTCTAATGCGTGGAGTGCGTGGACTACGTCTTGGAGCTGTAATCACAATATGACAATAATTAGTTGAGATTAATTTGTCAAATACACTTTATTAAGATTTTTTCATTTCTATTTTTCTAGTTTACTACGATGTTGTGTTGTGGTAAATGCTGTCTATACCTTTAATAGGCATACATACCAGTAACGTTATTATGATATTGGTTAGTTAAAAATAAATTGTATGTACTGCTGTTGGTGTACCAAATAAATAAATAAATAAAAGATTATACATACATCAGTTAAAATTATTGGAAATTGTCGTGAGTTTGAGGTTTAGAATTTTAAATGTATGTTAGATTTGGTGAACTTACTGGACGGAGCTGGCGCTTGGCTAGTTGGTGGCTGCACAGCTTGTGAAGTGCTGGGCATGGGTTCTTCGTAAATGATTACCTCACTATTGTCTAGAGGCTGGGGCACTGGGGCTTCGGGTTCCTATAAAATAATTAAGAAGAATAAATCATGAGCACTAAGTAAACATTATCAAAATAATGTATTAAGTATCTTTATTGTCTTCTTAGTCTATTTATAACATACATACATAACGTGCACATCATCACGCTCATAATCCCCGAGGAGGTAGGCACAGGAGTTTATACACCCACGTTTTGTCGCTGGTAATAAGTACCTTGTAACAGGGGGTGAGCCTATTATCATTCATCGGACACGTACCAAGGTTCGTCGGTTCTTATGACTCGACTTCGCGCGACGTCATCATTCTATAACTACATAATTTTAAATAAAAATAAATAAACTCACTAAAGGAATACTTAGCGGGACACTCGGTTCTTGGTCACCTTGTGCGAAGCTAGATCCTCCCATTAAAAATATTAGCCTTTCTTCCAACTCTGATAAAGGCTGCAGGTTATCTACTCCACCACCAGTGCGAGATGCAGAAGCATTCCGTTCAGCAACTAGTTTCTTGAGGGCATATTTCTTATCAGCCCAAACCTGAAAACAACAAACAAAAAAAAATGCAACGTAACACTAAATAAAAGTATATTATAAAACTTATTTGTGGGGGACAGATTAAGAATACAATTCCTCCTCGTCGCCGGGAGAGCGAGTCGTAGGAGCTGACGAACTCCTGTATACACCCAATGAATGGTCATAGGCCCGCCCCCTATTCCGTGGTACTGAATATTATTGACGAAAAGTAGGGTAGCAATCTCGATCCTATGCTAATCCGGTCCAGTTTCAATTCCAATCTTCAGAAAAGTGGCACTCTTGAACGAAATCGAGATTGGAATCGACTGCAAGTTCGATTAAACTGATTCACATGGGGTGGCCATATACATCAAAACGTTAATTACCAAAATTATAAATATTGAATAATTCGTTAAATCTATTAATAAATCTGTTCTGATATTTATTTTAACATAAATAATCATTTAACTTCTCTTTGCTTGCATTTATATGTATTTTAATACTACATTTTTAGGCAGCATAGGCTCATTGTGTATGTCATTGCCAAAGTTACATTTTTTTTTTAAACTTCTCGCGCGTTTGTCATCCATTTAGAATCTTTTAAGTTCCTATAAGTACTTGAATAAAAAGTGTGAATGTTACTGTTGCGATAAACAAAAGTTTCAAAGGGATGTTATCTAAGGGTGGGCCCACGAGCAACTTATACATTTCATAAAATTTTGTCACATTCATCAACATGGATTTCGAAGAGACGGTTGTGGTCTGTGCGCTTGTTCTAAGAAACCGAAGACGACAGCGAAAAAGGCAATATTGGGTGCATCCATTATGAAGTGACAGACTAACATTAGGAAAATTTCAAATACAATGTTTAGAAAATTGAGAGCATTTCCAAAAAAAAAAAAAAACGATATTTTAGATTGAGTATCGAAAGTTTTGATGAACATTCTTTCTTTATTTTGTGTAGAGTAAGTAGCGTACGCGATTAAATACGTTCGGTGAAGAGACGCACTCTGTTAACGGGGGCGGTTGAGCGGCAACAGACAGGTCGGCAAATTTTTTGTCGCAGTGCGCGCACTTGCATTGCAACAAATAGGCGGGGCGACAGTTGCGTCGCCGGCCTGTCTCGAAACCCGTGGACAAAAAAGTCTCCCGACTGTCGCGTCGCTACATGCGCGCACTTTCATGCGAACCCGTAGACTTGATGTAAGAGACAAATTACTTGCGGAGACAAAAGTTGCCCGTGCGCGCTAGCTCTAAATGTTTTCAAGTGTTGTATGTATTAAAGTATGTTTCTATGCACAATTTCAAGTTAGTTTTACTTTATTCAACCAAGGAAGACGAAAATATCGAGGTAAGGCCACAATTCTATTACATAAATTGTAATTCCTTTAAATTTTAATATTTAACACTTTTGCTCAGTACAAACATTTATTGTTCTTACAGGATGAGTAGGACAACACACCAACAGCTGAAGACTCTAGTAGATTTCCTTGTACAGAACCCAGGAATTGCCAAAGGTTTATTCCGCCCTGCTCATGCTAAGCAGGAGACAAAGAGAAAGTGGAACGACATAGCAGTATACTTAAATGCACTAGGGGGTGCACAGAAAGATGGTAAAGGCTGGGCTAAGGTACTCTCTACACACTAATAAACATTTTTTTTTTCACTTAATTATATGACAACACTTATAATAATTAGTACATTATTTCCTTTTCAGTATTGGCCTGACAAAAAGCATACCCTAAAGAAGACATGTGGCGAGCGTGCACAGTCGATGAGGCATACAGGTGGTAGGTCTGCATATAATTTACCTGTATTAACACCCATTTTCAAACGCCTGGTAGCAGTGATGGGGGGCCTTCAATTTGCTGCAGGAGACAGCCATGTTGCTGCCAACCCGATTCCCTCCACAGTAAGTCAGTTTAGTTGTAGATAAAAAACATAATTGTGAACTTGATAAAAGTTAACACCTTCATAATGAAGTACTTGTTCTATAATGGGAGCCAAAGCCAGAATCAAATCCAAGGGGAAATGATCATTCCAACCAAAAATTAATATGGATGCAAATGAATTGGAGTCTCATGCTTCCCCAAAATGTAGAGACTGTGAAGGTAATAATCTTTCAAAGTATGTATGGCATCTTTCATGATGATATAATTACTTACATAAATGGTATTTATTTTATTTGTCACTTTTACCAACACCAAGAGAACATGGTCCTGGACTGGAAGGACCAGCCTGCCCCCAGGAAACCGTATCTGATCAAGGACTATGTTGGATCAAGACCGGGAGAGATTCACAGTGATAGAGAGGAAGATGGTTCCCAAGCAGCACACATGGCTGTATAGTCACTGGACAACAGAATATTTGAAAACGCGGGGCTGTTTTGCAGGCTGTATAGCCGGCTACACAGCTCTTATAACTCTAAAGGTAAAAAAAAAACAAAATCTGACCCAGTTAACGAAAGTTTTCCTACACAAACCAAATTAGTTTTAAATTGTTAAGTATTAACCTATACTTAATTTTATGTAGTTATTTCTTTTTTAAACCATGGGAATTAAATGTAAAATATGAATAAAAAATTGGTGTTCAGTGAACTATAAATGTGTACATAAAACAATTTCAGTGAAGCATTCTGTTAAATAAACAAAAGAAACGTTTGCGCGCTAAAAGTGTGCAGTCAGTGGCATGCATATGCCGTCTCACTCGCACTTCAGACAAGTAGAAACCGGTTTCGTCGTTGCACTCGCGTCGCGCGCAACCTAACATCGACGCACGCAGTCTTTCGTCATTTGTCGTTGCGATCTGTGTGTTTCTTGAGCTTCTATTGTTTTTATCGATTACTTTGGCGTGTTTATTGGATTATAGTTTGCATTTGGATTGGATTTAGTTGATAATATGGAAAGACAAAATAGTTGTGTTTCATGTAGCCGATCTGTGCTGCGGCGCAGAAAACACAGCCTCACAGAACTTTTTCTTGAAAGGTTCCGAAATCACGCCGAGTTATTATTACAGGAAATAACACCACGTGAGGTGAGTGCCTTACCAGATTTGTTTTATTATTGTTCCATTTGTACAATAATGCTGTTGGCTTTGATAATAAATCATTTACTCTCAAGCATCATTTATCGAATTATCATCTATAGACTTATACAGCAAGTGTATAAAAGATTTACTGCCGTATTCTCAAACAATAAGCTGGGAACTATGTGTTGCTTAATGTAGGTAGCTGGCTACCTCACCTATGCATTCATTTTAAGGGTCTCATAGTGCAGTTCGCCACTCAAGAATTGTGTAATTATACGTTTTTAGACCCAGTGTAGACACTGAGACGTTTGTGAGACCTCATAGTAATGTTTGTGAATACGGGTGTAAGTCTTTATAAAACGACCCAATGGGATTGATAAAGTATTGTGAGTTAATATTATTCCTTTTTTTCTTCAGATTCCTTTTGATGGTTCACGATCTATATGCCATGCTTGTTGGGTGAGATTGGATACAACTCTGAGAAATCAGCCTAGGGAAAATCAGCCACCTCAACTAGTTCAAGTCGATCCACCTCAACAAGTACAAGATCAACTCCCCCAACGAGTAGAAGATACTGGTGAGGAAGAACAAGATGTGAGTCAACAAGTGAATCCTGGTTTTATTTCCCTACAAGGATATTCTCGTGCTCCAAATACAGCTAGACGATGCATGTTCCAAAACTGCAGGAATATGGCTACGCACGTAGTGCCATTGTATGTTAAGTTCCATTTATTGCATACAAATATTTTTTATACAATGTGGAGACGACAATACAACAAAAAATTTAACGGTGTGTCCATAATGACATTCCTATTCTGTATACGAAAATTCAATTGAATATATTCAATAGTTTAGTCATTATAGCTCTCCAAAATCCATAGTCGGGTCGGGCTATTTCAGTTATCCACCCCAAAAATCTACCCTAAGGTGGATATTTTGAAATGTATGCCCGAGAATTCACCCAAGGCCTAGTTGGATAACCGGAATTTATAGGCTTAGGGTGGATCCGACTTACATTACATTTAATTTGTTTGAAAAACTCGTTTTTTTTTTTCGATGCTAGGATTTATTTAACAGTTCCAAAATACTCTTAAGCATTTGTAGTGCCAGTATTTTAATTTTTTGTTGTATGGTAGTCTCCACATTGTATACCTCCACTTGCCCGTGTTTGTCATTCACATTTACAAAGAAATGTGTAGCAGCGAATGCTGCGCAGGGTAGGCTGTGCAGGCTGCTATCTGATAGGTAGATAGTTAATAATTGAAACAGCTAGGAAAGTTAATACATATATTTTGTAAGTACAATTCTAGGTCGTGGGTAAGTCACTTTGTTCAGAGTCACTGTTCTGTCCCGAGCACTATCACATAATGTTATAAGAGGTACCGTCCTTGGCAACACGTGGTAGACGTGGGGGCCTGCTCAGGGCAGGCTCAGCAGGTAGGCCAGACGCCCTCAGCAAATCGACAGGTAGCAGGCGCCTGTCAGCACAGGCTCACGGCGGTAGGCCGCAGGCTTGTCAGCCTCGGGCGCAAGTGGCGCGCACAGGGAACGCGCACAGGAAGCGCGCACAGGAAGCGCGCACAGGAAGCGCGCACAGGAAGCGCGCACAGGAAGCGCGCACAGACAGCGGGTGCAGGAAGGGCGCACAGGTGGCGTGCGCAGGTAGCGTGCAGCACAAGCGTATCCTCGTAGCAGGTTAGTGCAATGGCACCTGACCTCAGCCCGTACGTAGAACCCTGGAAGCGCCACAGGGAGCGCATGTTAGATGCGGCGCAAACAACAGCAAGCCGCATGCGATGTTCGAGCTTCTAGCTTTTTCCCCATATTAAGCCAAGGAACGGAGTGGGAAGCATAGTAGGTGAAAGCTCAGCACATCGCAGCGGTTTACAGGCAGAGAGTTTGCAGGCAGAGAGTTTGCAGCATAGCGTGGCACATTCGCAGATGCAAAGTTAGGTTAAGTATGAAACACAAAGTAACGTGATCATAGCAGATGGCTCACTAATCACTCACAATAACACAGTATAGGGTACTACACCACCTCGATGCAGCAGCACAGACACATAGATTACAATCTCCTCTGCGCTGGAAAACACCTAGCCGCGCGTCCGACATTGACAACCGCGGAATCACAAACTACACAGATAATACAGTCATTATAGGTTATCCAGCGCAGCGGATCTGGTATCCAAAGTAATGTGGAACTCACCCTAGGTCGGGGCACACAGAGTCTTGAGGGTCAGGGAATAGCTTCCACCAGCTAAGCAAACGGGAAGTGAAATGGCAGAGCGTCCCCGGAAGAACCAGTGTTGTGACACTTTTAGTGATGTGCTATGAACTTACTAAAAACGATGTTTTATCATCACTCGACTATTTTTCAGTTAGGACCCTTGACAACGCTACAGTACCCCGGCCTCAGAGAGAGGATTTTGCCTGTAAAAATCCGCTAGAACTATCTATTCTTTATGTGGTTCAGAAGCCAGCCAGTTACACCCGAGGCTGGATTCCTACACGATATGAGAGTGAGTAAAGTATGTTCTTGTGACTGTTCCTGTAGGTGTACACAATTAGGAGTATACGTGTACCTCTATTGGTATTGTCGTCCCTAGGGTCAGTGTAGTCTCGTGTGTGATTGTTAGTGGGATTAGGTTAGATTAGTTTAATGCGGGTAGGTTAGTGTGTTAGTGGGATTAGGTTAGGTTAGTTTAGTGGGGGTAGGTTAGTGAGTTAATGAGGTAGGTTTGGTTAGGTTAGTTGGTTAGTGGGTCCGTGTGATACTGGGGAATTGGTTTGGTTAGCTTAGTAGTTGTGTTGAGACTGTTTACGGCGTTGTCATTTGGTGAATTATGTAGTTTTTTGTTTTAGTAATTGTTTTTTTTTTTTTCTTGTTTTTTAGTTTGATTGCGGTCACCTTATTCGTAGGAGCCGTCTTTAAGATGTTCTTGTTCGAACATAACATAAACAACACAATAGCTAAGGGTAGTTACCATAGCGACCTACTCTGCCATTAAAAAGTAAACGCCCCTCGGGGTCCTCAGTATTCGCTATGGCAACGCCGATGTAATGAACTAGATATATTTTGGTTAGACTATTTTCAATTCAGAACCCCTCACACGCGACCTCACGCAATCTTTGTAGACATGTAGAAAACATGCATGCATGTATGTGAATGTGATCACCAACTGTCCAGTAGTTAGGTACTGGTCTCAAGGAGCTTAGGACCCCTGCAGCCAAAGGTACATAGGTAAACCCCTGTTGGTGATTGACCTCCCACAAGATGTGGTGGTCGTAGTCCCTTGGCATCGTTTGACCCGGTGTGGGTCAAACGCTAGCTAGCTAGGCCTACGGGACTACTGTGGATTCTTCCACTTTAGATCCTTGATATGCCAGGTACCCAGTGGTTTCCCGTGTATATCTACCAAGTCATACACCAGTGGAGACAGTTTTTTAGATACTCTACATTTTACAAACTTAGGTGCTAGTTTTTTGCTGAAATATTTGTCCTTATCGCTTTGGTAATAAGTACGTTTCCAGACTACATCTCCCACATTGAATTGTACGTCCTTCCTACGAAGGTTGTAACTACAAGTGTTCCTAGAATATGCTTTCAGCAAAGCTGACTGTACCTTGTCGAAGATGCTCGATAAGACACCCAAGTTCTCTGCATAGTGGTCCCTTGGTTGGTAAATTATTTCCTTAATGTCAGTGTCCTGATAGTGAGATCCGTCAGCAATTAACTCCCTGCCATAGACCAGAAACGCTGGTGTGTAGCCTGTGACCTCACTGGTTGAGCTGTTTAGTGCAAACTGAACCTTTGGTATATGTAAGTCCCAGGAGCGCTGGTCATCATTTATGAATGTGGATAGCGCCGTGATTATAGTTTTATTGTAGCGTTCCACTGTATTTACTTGTGGTGTATATCTTGGTGTGTAGTGTACATTAGGTATATTGTATTTTTTAAATAGGTTTTTCATTTCATTAGAACTAAATTGTGTTCCGTTATCCAAAATTACAACTTGTGGTATGCCATGAACCAAGAATATATTGTCTTCTATTAGTCGTACTATAGTAATAGCAGTAGCGTTCCTTATGGGAAATAGTAGACAGTATTTAGAGAAACAACAAGTAGCAACAAATAGATATGAGTTTTGACGTCTAGAAAACGGCAGTGGTCCGACTATGTCTATACTCAGCATTTGGAAGGGACGCGAACACTCCTTAGGCTTCCCCAAAAGTCCTAGTGGGGCGTGATTTGCCTGTTTGTAAGCTATACAAGTTTCACATGCCGTTACTAACCTCACCACGTCACCATGCATCCCTGGCCAGTAGTAGCGTAGTGATAGTCGTTTGTATGTTTTATGGATACCCAGGTGTGCTGCGGTCGGTTTGGCATGGTTGTTAGTTATTATTTGGTGCCTATCTTCCATTGGTATGACTTCCTTCCATTCGAACTCGCATAGTATTGCGAACTTACTTTTTTCATAACGGTATAATTTATTATTTTTTACTATGTAGTTTGGGAATGCCGTTGGGTTCTGTTGGCAACCATTGTAGATATTTTGGTACCAAGTGTCGTCTGTTTGTTTAGGTAGAACTGACTGTGTGGTGTTTTCTTGTGTGAGTGCTGCGATTTGACAAGCTCGTGACAACGCGTCTGGTAAAGTGTTATCTGCACCACGTCTATGTTGTATGTCAAAATTAAAGGCCGACAACCTTATTCCCCAACGCGCCAGTCGGCCGGTTGGGTTTTGTAGTTTGAGAAACCACTTTAGTGCGGAGTGATCTGTGAACACAGTGAACTTGATGCCATTTTCCAGATAACAGCGCCAATGTTCCAGTGCTACAAGTACAGCCAGTGCTTCTCTCTCTGTGATACTATAATTTTGCTCTTGTTTAGACAAGGATTTACTCATGTATGCTATGGGATGTTCAACCCCGTCCCTAATCTGTGTTAGCAAACCACCAATGCCATAGTTACTAGCATCTGTGTGTACTTCAAATGGGATACTGTAGTCTGGACACGATAGTACAGGGGCTGATATTAGTATTTCTTTTAGTTTAGTAAAGGACTCCTGACATTCCTGAGACCAGTCGAAGGGGGGAGCCTTCTTACTCGAGCTAGTTAGTCTATTTAGTGGTGCCGCTAGTGCACTGAAGTTAGGTACGAAACGTCTGTACCATGATGCCGTTCCTAGGAATCTTTTTACTTCCTTTGGATTGGTCGGTACTGGGAAGTTTTGTATTGCTTCTACTTTTTCCGGGTCCGGATGTAATCCCTTCGAGTTTACTATGTAGCCTAGATATTTCAATTCGTCACGGAAAAACTGACACTTATCCATATTTATTGTTAAGTTAGCGTTAGATAGTTTATTGTATACTTTAGTTAGCAAGGCTATATGGTTCTCAAAATCCGATGACACTAACACTATGTCATCCAAGAAGGCGAACACCCTATTCTCAAATTCTGGTCCGTAAAATAATTTATCTACCATTCGTTGTTGCGTTACAGGCGCATTTGTTAGTCCGAATGGTGTAGTTTTAAATCTGTATGTTCCACGGCCCGGTATGTAGAAAGCTGTTTTATTTTTGTCAGTTTCCCTTAGTGGTAGCTGCCAGAAACTTTTGTATAGGTCTATACTAGTAAGGTATTTTGCATCCCTAAGGTTGTCTAATATTTCCGAAATGTATGGCAAATTGTACGCGTCTTTTTTAGTAATAGCGTTTAGTTTCCTACTATCCAAGCAAAACCGCAATTTGCCATCCTTTTTCGGTGTCAGCAGAACTGGAGAAGACCATGGACTTTCGCATGGTTCAACCACATCCAGGTCGAGCATCTCGTCTAGTTCCTTGCCGAGGACGCGCTGTTTCTCTGGAGACATCCTATAGTATCGTTGTCGTATAGGGGATGCATCACCAGTGTCTATACTGTGTGTTATCAAGTTAGTGCGGCCTAGGCCTTTTTTTTCTGAGGATATGTTCTGGAATTGTGTTTTTATTTTCTCCGCAGTTACTTTTTGTTCCTCGGTTAACTGTGCAAATGTATGTAAATATATGTTTTGTTTAGTGTGTGCACTAGTGTTATTAATGTTAACGAGGAATACTGATTTTATATTCTTTGGAAATATTTGAAAAGTGTTCCAGAAATCCATTCCCAGCAAGATAGGTGTGTCTATTGATGGCACCACATGTGCCTTGATTATGTGTTGCTTTCCTTCAAATGTTACCGGTAAGTTTAGTGTACCTATGGGATGAAGCATTTGTCCCCCAGCGGCTACAAATGTTTCTAAGAGGTCCCTAGGCTGCAGGGTTAGTCCTTGGTTCTTAATTAGGATTTTATGGTAGTCCTTACCAACAATTGTAACTGCCGAACCTGAATCCAGCAAGCCACAAACCGGCATGTTGTTTATTTCTATAGAAGCGTAGGGACGTATATCGTTGTGAGGTTTGCTGCGGATTGTTGATACAGAGTAGCAGGTTCTGAATTTTGTGACTACAGCTAGCCAATCTTCCCACTCTGTTTTACTTAGTCTGGCGTTAAATTTACTATTACAACAAACCTCATTGGCTAGTTTTTTGGTGGGTGGCACTTTGTGCAATCAGGGTATTTCACCCCCTTTTCTCCACATTTAAAACAAATTATGACACGTTCCGCGGTACACCGTCGCAGTGAATGCGAGGTTGATTTACACCTAGGGCAATAAGGTTGACCTCTGATTGGTGTATCTGTACCTTTATTGTCTACTAATGCGACCGGTTGTGCAGTGTGAGAGTCATCCCCGGTTGTTTCCGGTTTCTTATAGTAATCACCACGGCCATACCTATAACGACTATAGTATGGTTTTGAGTTTGAATTGGTAGTTTTATTTGTTGGCTTAACGTAAGCAAATTCTGGAGCCAAGGAAGTTAGATTAGTTTTTGTTGGTTCTTGATAGTGTGCTGCCCTCATCTTATATTTTTCATAGTTTTTACAGACAGACTCTAATTGCTCTAGATTTTCTACGTTGCTGATAGCTAGTACTTCCGCATACATTGGTTTAATATTGTGAACAATGATATCAAACATTTCTGTTTTTGTTGGTTTAGTATTTAATCTATTGAATAAACCGCTCATTATAGATATGTAGATAGTAATGTTTTCTGTTTCTCCTTGTGAACGCGTTCTAATCTCGGTGAGCAACCTATAGTCATAGTCTGCGCAGTCAAAGGCAGCCTTCAATTGTTCCAACAGTTCATCCCATGTAGTTATGTTTGGTTTTATATGTCTATACCAATGCAGCGCGTTATCCGTAAAGATATCAAATGCGATGTTAAACATGTCATCTCCTTTTATTTGCTTACTTATTCTAAACTCCTCTATTTTTTGTATGAAAGAACGCACACAAGTTTTACCGTCATACTTAGGTTTATTTGGGACGTGACTAGTGCATGTTACGGTTATGTTAGTGTTTGTAGCAGCAGTTGTATCAGTTCGTTGTGAGCTTCCGGAACTAAACTTAGTTTCTAGTTTGGTGAGTTGTGAATCTAGGGTGTTATATTTGTCTTCAAGTCTTTGTTTTAGTAGTATGTTTTCCGGGTTGGTTGGTTTAATGCGGGCTAGTCGGTATTTGATATGATTTTTATAGGATATACCCTTTGCTAATCCCGCTTCATTGTTAATTTCGGCTAGACTCAACTGGTATTCGCCTATAGTTGCCTTTACCGCACATAAATCCTCAGTTTCATCAATACCGGATTCATGAATGTCGTCACTTGTATATTTTTTACATAAAATATTTATTTGTTTCCTTAAACTTAGGCAAGTACCAATGTCACCGCCCCGTATCAAGACTTCATATTCTAATTCAGCCTTTCTTAAGTGTATGAAATTAATCAGGTGAGTTCCCATTATTACAAATATAATACACTATTAGTAGTTCTAGAAAATAACACCAAAACAGTAAGAACACAACAACTTATATCTATACCGCAACGATGTAAAAAGAGCAAGTGTGCTAGGGTTCAGTTCAGAACAGTGTGACAAAGATAGATAGTATTATTAAGCCTGGGCGCCACTGTAGCAGCGAATGCTGCGCAGGGTAGGCTGTGCAGGCTGCTATCTGATAGGTAGATAGTTAATAATTGAAACAGCTAGGAAAGTTAATACATATATTTTGTAAGTACAATTCTAGGTCGTGGGTAAGTCACTTTGTTCAGAGTCACTGTTCTGTCCCGAGCACTATCACATAATGTTATAAGAGGTACCGTCCTTGGCAACACGTGGTAGACGTGGGGGCCTGCTCAGGGCAGGCTCAGCAGGTAGGCCAGACGCCCTCAGCAAATCGACAGGTAGCAGGCGCCTGTCAGCACAGGCTCACGGCGGTAGGCCGCAGGCTTGTCAGCCTCGGGCGCAAGTGGCGCGCACAGGGAACGCGCACAGGAAGCGCGCACAGGAAGCGCGCACAGGAAGCGCGCACAGGAAGCGCGCACAGGAAGCGCGCACAGACAGCGGGTGCAGGAAGGGCGCACAGGTGGCGTGCGCAGGTAGCGTGCAGCACAAGCGTATCCTCGTAGCAGGTTAGTGCAATGGCACCTGACCTCAGCCCGTACGTAGAACCCTGGAAGCGCCACAGGGAGCGCATGTTAGATGCGGCGCAAACAACAGCAAGCCGCATGCGATGTTCGAGCTTCTAGCTTTTTCCCCATATTAAGCCAAGGAACGGAGTGGGAAGCATAGTAGGTGAAAGCTCAGCACATCGCAGCGGTTTACAGGCAGAGAGTTTGCAGGCAGAGAGTTTGCAGCATAGCGTGGCACATTCGCAGATGCAAAGTTAGGTTAAGTATGAAACACAAAGTAACGTGATCATAGCAGATGGCTCACTAATCACTCACAATAACACAGTATAGGGTACTACACCACCTCGATGCAGCAGCACAGACACATAGATTACAATCTCCTCTGCGCTGGAAAACACCTAGCCCCGCGTCCGACATTGACAACCGCGGAATCACAAACTACACAGATAATACAGTCATTATAGGTTATCCAGCGCAGCGGATCTGGTATCCAAAGTAATGTGGAACTCACCCTAGGTCGGGGCACACAGAGTCTTGAGGGTCAGGGAATAGCTTCCACCAGCTAAGCAAACGGGAAGTGAAATGGCAGAGCGTCCCCGGAAGAACCAGTGTTGTGACACTTTTAGTGATGTGCTATGAACTTACTAAAAACGATGTTTTATCATCACTCGACTATTTTTCAGTTAGGACCCCTGACAACGCTACAAATGATTGGGAAGAACTGAATACTCAGAGGATTATGCATGATTTCAATAGTACTCATGTACTCGATATTATCGATTTGTACAAATGGGGCTGGGAACGAAGGAACCAATTGGATTTTGAAAATATTAATTCGGTTGACGACAATGAACTGCATTTTTGGGCAGGAGTAACTAAACAGCAATTTAACACTGTCCTACAACTAACACCGTCTCTTCATAACAGAACTGATCGTCCTGCCACGGCTTTAGGTATTTATCTGTCAAAAATAAGGACTGGTGAACCAGATGAACGGTTGGCTACGAAATTCCAAATGTCCAGAAGAACGTTGGAGAGAAAGATAAGATTAGCAAGAGAATGTTTAACTAATGATTTCGTTCCGCATTTTCTGGGCTTAGATCATATGACCAGAGAAGAGGTGGTTGCTCGAAATCTTTCCATCCCGGCTCATATTTTCGGGAGCGACCACGAATCAGCCATTTTGGTGTTCGATGGCACATATCTATATGTGCAAAAGAGTTCCAATTTTTTATTCCAAAGACTAACATATAGCCTTCATAAATTCAGGAACTTAGTAAAACCTTTTTTGATAGTTTGCTCAGATGGCTACATTTTAGATGTTTTAGGGCCTATGCGTAGCCTAATGGAAGAAGAAAACTCTACTTGGCATTGGTTTCTACGGTCTAACGATGTCTTTATACTAGACCGTGGCTTCCGAGACTCAATCCGCTCTATACAAGAATATGGCTATAATCCCCATATGCCACCATCCAGATTCAGAAGGGAACAACTAACAAGAGACGATGCAAATAAGTCGAGACTTATCACAATGACCCGGTGGGTGGTCGAAACTATGAATGGTCGTTTTAAAAAAGATTTTAAAATATTTCGGCACACCTATTTCAATATTTCCTTACCAAACATGATGGCAGATTTCAAAATTACCGCAGCGCTCATCAACGCTACTCGGCGTCCATACGAGAACACCATATACGCCGAGCAATTCATACATATTATTAATGAAAATGTAAATAGAAGAAATGAGTTGGCAGATTATGTGAGCGAGCACAATCTTAATAGGCAAAGAGTAGCCTTTATTTCAATTGACGCAAGTAATGCAGCTTTGGATAACTTTCCACAACTAACTTTCGAAGATTTGATACTATTTACGTTGGGCACCTATCATTTAAGGATCGCTAAATCATACGTTCACGAACACTTGCGACCAAATGGTCTGTACATTGTTGAACTATACCGGCACCGTGAAATGGTTAACAACAAAATATTAATACGAGGAAGAATGCAGTCGCGACATATCAGGAGCAAAAAATACTATACTTACATATTGGTGAACCCAACAAGACAGGGTAGAGATAGTATCAAAGATGACTACTGCTCTTGTATCCACGGCCGCCGTACCATTGGATGCTGCGCGCATATAGCTAGCGTAGTATATTTTTTGTCTTGGGCCCGACATCAAGAGCAAATAGATGCGCCTGCGGGGTTTTTAGATGATACAATTATTCCTGTAGACATTGATCATGTCGAATAAAACTTAAAAACTTTTTAATACTTGTTTTATTTTTACCTATTTTATTTTTTTAAACATGTATATTATCAAGTAACCAATACACATGTGCTAAGCCTTGTTATAATTAAGCTTGACATTTTATTTTTTATTTTTTTAGTTTTTGGTTGTTTTTTGGTTTTTCCCATTATCTGCATTAATGCGACATATATATTCGTAAACTAGGAACGTTTAACTAAACATCCTACCCATTTTGTTTTCTGTAGGCCGTGGGTATAGGTTCCATACTAAGTTGCCCAATGACCTTTGACCCCAAATTAACCAGCACTGAGCATTGAGTAGAGTAGCTTGTTAACAGGCTGTCCAGAGCATTATATGAGCTGTACAATGGCTTTGACAGCTATCAATAGGCCACTATCCAGCTCCTTTAATTCTCTAATGGCTACTACACACAGTGCCGGCGGCATGGCCGCCGGCTTTTGCTCCTTCATTTTCTTTGCGTTTCTTTCTGCGGCATGGCCGGCGGCAAGGCCGGCGGGCAGTGTATAGCAGCCATTAGACAGCCAACAGATGTTTTATGGCTTAGCAACGGCTATTGTAAATCTACAAAGAAATTGGTGAAACAAAAACTATTCGTCCAGTGCAAGTGTTATATTACGTCAAATATTATAGCGGACTATTTCTGTGGACAAATAATAATTTCTAAGGTAAGTTTTTTTCACGTTTGCTTTGTGTCTGTATTGGTAAATTGTACTGCGGGTGCCACTTTACTGTTAAAATTTAAGGTAATATTATCAAATATTACACGCGCCATCGAAATAATACAGTTTTACTAAAAATATTGTACAAAATAAATACGGTTGTATGAATTATTCATGGATTTTTACTAAAACTATTTCAATTAATGAACATTTATGTCTCTCACAGAGACGAGGCCTGTGTCCCAGCAGTGGGGACATTAATAGGCTGATTATGTATGTTACGTATTCACATACTTTTGTGACAGTACCTGAAATTAATATTTTAATACTAAAAAGGGTTTACCTAATGACACAAATAGTAAATCCGCGTAATGAACTTTACTTGTGACGTAGTAGGTAAAGATGCTAATGTTATTGCTGAGCAATTATTATTGTTTTCAGAAAATAGAAATGCCGTTTAAAATAGTGAAGACAATAGAAAGAGGGAAAGAAAAATTATCTATCATACCAAGTGCTTGGGAAACGGATGGATGGTTAAGATGGCCTATTAAAAATGTCAGTTCGAAATTGAATAAACTAGAATATTCAAAGCCTCAATTAGATTGGACAAAAATGCAATGTATAGTGAAACGGTCATCTATTGCAATTTGCAACGCATAACAATGCAGAAAAAGAATTAAGTGATATGTTGAACCGTAGTGACACGTCAGATTACCCGGATGAAGGAAATTAAATAAATTAGACAATATCATTGACTACAAAGCTATGGCATTTAGTCTAGTAAGTATGCTTTTATCTATCTTAATATATATAAATCTCGTGTCACAATGTTTGTCCTCAATGGACTCCTAAACCACTTAACCGATTATAATAAAATTCGCACACCATGTGCAGTTCGATCCAACTTGAGAGATAGGATAGTTTAAATCTCAAATTATAGTCGCAATTTTAATTTATTGCAAATTAAGGCTACCCATGCGAAGCTGGGGCGGGCAGCTAGTATTATACTATAATAATATCATAAAGAGGTAAAAATTGTTTTTGTGTTTGTTTGTAAGTTTGTACGTCGTAATCTCCGGAACTACCAGTGGGATTAGAAAATTTGTTTTTGCATTAAATAGCCCGATTCTTGAGGGAAGAATGCTGCGCAAAATGAAATATAGCGCGGGCGATGCCGCGCAACGCGGTGGGTCGGGGGCCGAGGGTGTTTTATAGAAATGTGGCTGTTATTTAAGAAAAATACACCCATTACCGGTTTACCGGTAAAAAATATCGACGGTTTTCAGCACAGCTTGGACAAGACTTGTGGACAGCTCGGCATCTCCATTAATATTATTATTTTCTTATATAAGAACTATCTTTTGACTAAGACAATGTAATTAAAAACCTAATTCAATTAAACTTATTTAGTAATTACAGCCTATGGCATCTCCATTAATATTATTATTTTCTTATATCAGAACAATCTTTTGACTAAGACTATGTAATTAAAAACCTAATTCAATTAAACTTATTTAGTAAAGGGGAATTATAAAACGATCGAATAAAAAAAACTTTGCGACTGATGATGAGATACTGTTTTAATAACTTGAGCGGTATGAATTTGAGTAAGCGAAAAATTAACTAAACTAACGACGAATATTGATTAATAATAAAATCCAGAACGAGCTTACAAAAAGTGGGTTGTGATTAATCCATTTCAGATATTAGTAAATTAGTAATGATTATTGGTTACTGATATTCTATTTGAGGTCTTATGTTTTTTATTTTGATACGATTGTTTAATGAAAACTACAGACTGTTTGATGCGAACGGGGGGTTGAGCGACGAATCGATGCAGTCAGGTGAGTTGGGCTGCAATCGTTTCTTCTTAGCTATCCCGGAAGAGTATGCTAAATGCCACAAAAATCGTTTTTGAACCATTTCCATTCTTATTGTGTGGGTGGCATAGTGGGGTCTCCATACAGTGCTGCAATATTCCAACGAGCTACGGACCAAACAATTATAAAGCAGGATTTTTGTCTTAGGGCGACGGAAATAGGTAACATTCATCATCATCAATACATTTGATTTAACATAATATGAAATAATATTTTTTCAGACTCAATCAACTGACGAAATTGATCATTTTTATGCACAACCTGGACCATCACACCATCCCACAAATCCCATTGCTGGGCCATCGCGAAAATTAATGGATATCACAAATATTCAGCAGGTAATTTATTGTTATTATTAACCCTAAGATTGATGACGTAAAATACACAAAAGACATTGACGGCCACAGTACATCCTAATAGGGATGATTCCTGTGTTTACTCCATCAGTCAAATAATAATAAAATATTAGACACATATATTTTACTTCACCATATTAATAAAAACCACTTGGTTAAAACGCATTAAAATGGGGAGTAGGGGTCGCTACGTCACAAGTAAGTATAAAATCTACATACTCGTGGCGTCATGGTACATTTTAACCCAATGTAACACTGTAATCTTTTGATAATGTTAAGAAAGAAAAAATATGTGTCCAATATTTCTGATAATCTACAATACGGGACTAAAAATATGTTTTTGTCATAATCCCTATTTTGATGGATTTGGACTTGCTAGTAATCTATGTATAACTCTTAGTACTAGCGTTCAAGGGTTAAAAAACAGTGACTATTAGAAGATTGCTTTATTTGATATTCAGTCTTAAAAACATTACCCTCCTTCTGGGGCAGTCGGGTAAAAACATCCCTGTCTTTACTGCTACACAGTAAAATCAAAGATAATGAAGGAGTTCCTTTTTATTCCTGTATAACCTGTGTGTTCCTGTGTGTTTCTTGGGTACTACAATAATATTTGCTGCAACAACTAAATTTCAATATTTTGTTTGTTTTTGTTTTAGTACAAAGTTGTCTCTGTTCCTGAAGAACTTTTTGATAACATTCCTCTGGACACCTCTAAAGACTATGCAGCAGTATCTCAGCCTGGCCCATCAGAGATACCGATTAAGAGCACACAACAATACCATGAAGAGGTAAATATAAGTCCTGTACTGTTCATTGTTTTAGTAAATTCGATATAGAAGATTGAGTTTAATTTTATCTTTTTTTTACAGTCAATTCCTGTTATTAATGCTCAGGAAAAAGAAAATGATCCAGTATACAAGAAATGCAAAAAATATTTGAAGAAAATCTGCGACCTAAAAAATAAAATTAAAAAGTTGAAAGCCAAGAACACATTAAATATCCTATGTGATAATGAGGTAGTCCGGAAGTTGAGTGCACGTTTATCTCCTTCATTTGCTCTCATTCTGCAAGGAGAGTTAAAAAATACCAAGAGGAAATATAAAGGTAGAAGGTGGACTACTGAACAAAAAATCATAGCATTGAGAATGTATAAAAGGTCTGCAGCATGCTATCGTCTGCTAAGAAGACTATGGTGTCTCCCAGCACCAAGCACTTTGAAAAATTTATTAGGGCAATTTCGATTAGATGTTGGTCTGAATGACAAAGTATTTAAAAGTTTAAAAAAACATGTAGATAGTCAAGAGCCATCAAGTAATGAATATATTTTAATGTTTGATGAGATGGCCATCAAAAAACACGTTTATAATACCAAGAATTCCATGTGGGTTAAGCCGATGGCTAAAATTATTATAAACGCATTTTAAATACCAAAGTTATCAAAATCATTGTACTACAAATAAATAAAGTTTTTGCTTTAATATTACATTCTGTTAATTTCCAGGGCTGCTAACTACAGAAGCAACAGTAACTGCACAAGTTTTAGCCGATATGGACAAATTGTTCGACTGCGTGAATAGCGACTCGGCAGATTTAAAAAAAGGAAAACCACACTGTACAAATCTAACAGATGTGTCTCCTCATCTAAAACATTTTGAAAAAATTAAAAAGTTTTTTGAAACTTCAGAATTTGTGGGGTGTCTAAGCTCGCCACCATCAAAGCAAGGTTGGATATGGACACTTAACGGAATCCAAAAGCTTTTTAAAAATCTAAAAAAAAAGCACGGTATTAAAGCCCTCTCAACTCGCCGTCTTCAGCAGGACCCTCTCGAAAATTTGTTTGGCACCATAAGAGGAAACTGTGGTGCCAACTGGTCAATTTATCGCTGGATTGAAGACGGCTATCCTGTCCAACTTTGCTCACTTGGGATCTGGCAATTGCAAAGAAGATGACTGTACGACAATGTCAAATTACAAACAGTTTTTGACCAAAACCCCTGCCACAAACATATGCACAGAAAGTGACACGGAAAGTCCAATTGTTCAGACATGCTTTCTTTGATTGAAAATTCTTTTGAAGAAAGTGTGTCTGATTCTGAAGAGTTACAGGCTTGTGCATATGTTTGTGGTTTTTTATTGAAAAGTCTTAAAAACAAATGTGAAAACTGTGACTCAATTTTGAAAGCAAAGGATGCTGGCGAGTTGTTGTACACTTTCGTAGCATTCAAAGAATATGATGACAATAAAAAGAGATTGAAATATGCATCTCAAGAATTAATTAGATGTGTTGAAAATTGCGCCACTATCTGCTACAGTATCTTTTTAACATCATCATATTCTTTGAATTTAAAACAAAATACGATAAATAAACTTTCAGAACAAGCCAATTTTAGTTTTTTAATGAAGTGTGAAGAACATTTTAAAATAAATATTGATTTTATTATGAATAATGTATTCTACATCACTGTTAAACGATTTTGTGTGCTTAAAAATCGCCAATTCTCGGAAGCACCCACAAACAAAGCATTAAAAAGGAAAATTGATATATTACAACATAAATAATGTAATTATTAATAAATGTATTGTAATATATAAATTTCCTTGGTTTGTGTGTGTTCGGAAGATGGGCAAAATTTACTTTTTTTAAATGTAAGAAAGATGGACAAATAGCAACAAGTTGTATGTCATCGGTAAGTTCATTATACACGATTGCTTCAGAAAGAGGGTAATGTTTTTCGACTGTATGTATTTCTTTGGCACCCTTTGTAGCCTAAACCGCTTATGAGGTGTCTTAAGGTTCGTCTTCATTGTGCGACTGTTTTCTTTATATTATTATGTACATTCATTGTTCTGAAGTGTTCATTTATTTAAATAAGGGGTAAATGAAAAGACGCACACACAGCTCTTACAACTCTAAAGACCCCAAATTAACCAGCACTGAGCATTGAGTAGAGTAGCTTGTTAACAGGCTGTCCAGAGCATTATATGAGCTGTACAATGGCTTTGACAGCTATCAATAGGCCACTATCCAGCTCCTTTAATTCTCTAATGGCTACTACACACAGTGCCGGCGGCACGGCCGCCGGCTTTTACTCCTTCATTTTCTTTGCGTTTCTTTCTGCGCCTTTGTGCGGCATGGCCGGCGGCAAGGCCGGCGGGCAGTGTATAGCAGCCATTAGACAGCCAACAGATGTTTTATGGCTTAGCAACGGCTATTGTAAATCTACAAAGAAATTGGTGAAAACAAAAAACTATTCATCCAGTGCAAGTGTTACGTCAAATATAATAGCGGACTATTTCTGTGGACAAATAATAATTTCTAAGGTAAGTTTTTTTCACGTTTGCTTTGTGTCTGTATTGGTAAATTGTACTGCGGGTGCCACTTTACTGTTAATATTTAAGGTAATATTATCAAATATTACACGCGCCATCGAAATAATACAGTTTTACTAAAAATATTATACATTATTCAAAAAACAAAAAACCCGACTGCAAAAACATACAACTGAAAAGAGAAAAACAAGCATTATAATCTATAGAATTTTGGTATCGCAGGCGGGGACAAACAAAACTTACACCATATATCCGGTTATTAATTTGCCCCCGCCTGCGATACCAAAATTCTATAGATTATAATGCTTGTTTTTCTCTTTTCAGTTGTATGTTTTTGCAGTCGGGTTTTTTGTTTTTTGAATAATTTTCTTTTTTCCATACTTCTCTATTAGTCGTCATCTCAGTAGTCACCCCCTTTCTAGCCATATCATCTTTCACACAGTCCATCCATTGTTTCTTTGGTCTTCCCCTACTGTTATAGCCATCGACATTCATACTCAAAACTTTCTTCACGACATTTTCCTCATTCCTCCGCATAACATGCCCATACCATGACAACCGATTTCCGCACAACTTTTCGGTCACCGGTGCCACTTTCAGACTTCCTCTTATGTACTCATTTCTTACTCTATCCATTCGTGTAACACCACACATCCCTCTTAGCATTCTCATCTCAGCTGCATGCAATTGCCTTTCATTCATCCCTTTTGTGGGCCAACATTCGCTATAAGTACTCCATTTTTTTAAATACCTATAAGATTATAAGACTAAACCTTTTTAAAGTCCGTCCAACCGATTTTGACTTTTATTGCGTTGGTGGCATGATAAATGGCAGCTGCAGTTAAACAGTTGGTATTGTAACCACTTTTTTGCTTTTAATGCCATCCTTATCCCTACGGTATAGAAGTCAGAATCGTTTAAACGGACTGTAAAAAAGGTTTGTTTCAATGTCTAAACTTATTTCAAATGAAATAGTTATGTTTAAGTCCCATGTAATTGGGGGCGAGCCTAATGCCAATAGTCTCACAGACCCACACTCCGGACTGCTACGGAGAAATTCGTGAGGGTTAAACCCATTAACAATTTGCTCGATCAGTGAATCGAACCCAGGACTTTCCGTTCAGCAATCGTACTTTAAAAATATAAAATGATTATGACACAATCATCAAACTTTACAATGGTACAAGGCTCCTTTGGCACGAGCCCAAAATTTAAACTAAATTTACCATCTTGTTCCAGTTGACCAGTGCAAACTTTAGATAGATGGCGCTAGCATAGCTTTCACTTGTCAAGTTTGTGTTGTGTTTTAGCTTCCCTTGTTGACTGCGTTTTTTTACAATATTGAGAGATCAGTTGTGAAAAAAACATGTATTCAACATGGCAGGTATGTGAGTTATAAGCTGAATTGAAATTAAATTTAAAATTTAAAAAACCCCCGACACAAAAAAAAATCCTTTTAAAAGCTAAAAAATAAAATATACTGGCCCTTTAAGTTTAATATAATTTGTAGTTAATATTTTGTCGTCGCGTCGGGGGACGCGGCATGCTATTGTAGAAAATATATTTTAAATTTTTCATTCGCCGTCCCCCGACGCGACGACAAAATATTAACTACAAATTATATTAAACTTAAAGGGCCAGTATATTTTATTTTTTAGCTTTTAAAAGGATTTTTTTTTTGTGTCGGGGGTTTTTTAAATTTTAAATTTAACTTTTATTTCCAGCTTTTTAAACTTTATATACGTATTACTAGTACCTACATACGATACGATCGACACGTGCCTCGCTTAAATCTACGCAGCTGTACGTATTTTTCCCACAGTTCAGTTAGTTACTTATTTATCCGGATTTTTTTTTGCTTCTCTATCATCAGACCCTGATAAATATATAATTTTATCTATAACCTATTCATTGAGACCATTCCAATGAGCCCAAACACGATACCATTGCTGTAAATTGTTGAGGAGTTGGGTATCCTGCAAATACCAGGTAATGCTGCAGCATCAGTTCAAGGTTACTATGTTATTCTAATACCATTGAAGTAACAGATTACCAAATTTAAATTCAATCAGACCTGTGGAAGATGCTAAAATCCATTCATCAATAAGAAAAGACCTGATAATCTTCAAACGGCTGAATAGATTTTTTTTTATCATAGCTAAGAACACTCCCGATTAAGTCACCTTTCAAACAAAACAAAAAAAAATCTAAATCGGTTCAACCGTTTGGGAGCTACGATGCCACAGACAGATACACAGATACACAGATACACAGATACACAGATACACAGACACACAGATACACAGATACACACGTTAAACTTATAACACCCCTTCGGTTTCCGTCGGGGGTTAAAAATAAATACGGTGTATGAATTATTCATGGATTTTTACTAAAATTCTTTCAATTAATGAACATTAATGTCTCTCACAGAGACGAGGCCTGTGTCCCAGCAGTGGGGACATTAATAGGCTGATTATGTATGTTATGTGTGTAATGTCTATTTGTGACATTGAATTATTGTGTTTTTAATTTAATAGCTCTCAAATCTCATGAAAATGTATCACATACTTTTGTGACAGTACCTGAAATTAATATTTTAATACTAAAAAGGGTTTACCTAATGACACAAATAGTAAATCCGCGTAATGAACTTTACTTGTGACGTAGTAGGTAAAGATGCTAATGTTATTGCTAAGCAATTATTATTGTTTTCAGAAAATAGAAATGCCGTTTAAAATAGTGAAGACAATAGAAAGAGGGAAAGAAAAATTATTTATCATACCAAGTGCTTGGGAAACGGATGGATGGTTAAGATGGCCTATTAAAAATGTCAGTTCGAAATTGAATAAACTAGAATATTCAAAGCCCCAATTAGATTGGACAAAAATGCAATGTATAGTGAAACGGTCATCCATTGCAACGTATAACAATGCAGAAAAAGAATTAAGTGATATGTTGAACCGTAGTGACACGTCAGATTACCCGAATGATGGAAATTAAATAAATTAGACAATATCATCGACTACAAAGCTATGGCATCTAGTCTAGTAAGTATGCAAGCATCCAGTTCCTAGATACCTGAAACAATGAAGTATATTATATTTTTTTGTTGTTACAGTAACTAAATTACAGAGGAAGTGGAAGAGTCTTCGTGACAGTTTTAATAGAGAAAATGCAAAAAACAAGAACGTTGCGAGTGGTTCGGCAGCAACAAGCAGCAAACAGTACATTTATTTCAATAATCTATCTTTCTTGAATTCCTTAAAAGAAGTGAGACGAGTGAGAGTGTGCAACTAATGATGTGGAAACACCTCGCCCGAAAATAAACAGAAACATTAATATAAAAAGGGCCGAAAAATCAGAAAATGAAATTCTCAGAACACTTTCGGAAAATTTAAAACGTAAACATGATCAAATAAGCGACCAAAATGACCCCGATAAGCAATTTCTGATGTCGCTGCTTCCACATATAAAAAAAATTGACGAAAATTGTAAACTTGATTTTCAATCAGAAATATTACAGTTAATTAAATTAAAAAGTACACGCATAATCAAAATTATGAAACCTATTCGGCACAATATTATGGTTATTCTTCAGGAAATGCCAACATACACTCTACACAAAAAGCTTCTACATCTGCCCAGCCTTCTCCACTTCATTCACATTATTCCGACAAGTCTATGCTTGACATGTCATACTCTACACAAAACGCTTCTACATCTATCCCGTCTTCACCTATAATTCAGCCTTCTCCAACTCATTCATATTATTCTGACCAGTCTATGGACAACAGTTCTGTTATCGAAGACATGTTCCGTGATGATGACGAGTGATACCAAATTATAATAAACACACAATAAATAAATACAAATACCTACGTGTTTTATTTGTTAACTAGCTATTCTCTAGTAGAATAAACAATGCAATTGTGCCCCATGGGTGAACTATCAGAAATCCTACTAATATTATAAATGCGAAAGTTTGTGAGAATGGATGTATGGATGTTTGTTCCACTTTCACGCAAAAACTACTGAATGGATTTTGATGAAACTTTACAATAATGTGGCTTACACATCAGAATAACATATAGGCTATAATTTATAAAGATATTGTATATTATTATCCCAAATATAAAGACAAGTGTCAAATAAATTGGAAAAAAATCTACCATCTGCACGCTATTTTGGCGTGCGCCGCTAAAACCATTGAGTTTACAGGTGTATAATGTACGAAGGAAATGTTTATCTTAAATAGACCTACAAAAAAGCCGCCCCCACACGGCAAAAATACGGCCTAGATTTTAATACGCAGTTATAATAATTATAAGTAGTGATTATAAATAAAGTATAAGTAGATTATTTTATTATAGTGTTCTGTGGAGTTTTATGCTAGTGATTATTTCCACTTACCATAGTGTGATAGCTAGTCTTTCCGCAGGTGCGATGCTTTTCCGCATGTTGGTGTCGTGGTGCTTTAATCCAGCATATAATAGAGCATGTAGTTCCCAAAACGTATCTATACTTAAACGAAAATGTTTGAAAAACTTTTTTGGATGGTTTAGAAGATTATCGAAATGTTCGTTGCATTTGTGTACATTCGTTAAAATTGGATGTATCCAATAACTACTGTTTCGTCTTCTACGACGACGTCTTTTTATTAAAAGTAGCGCAATTAAACCTTCTCCGTCCGAGTCCATTATGATACTGCAGGCCTGGGTTAAAAAAAGTAGCAACCACCGACCGCAAGTGTCGACCATCGGCCACAAGTGGCTGTCGCGCGCTTCAGCTACTTTTGTGGCCGTTTCTTGCCTCTTGTGGCGGCGTTTGTGGCTGTCGCGTGTGGCCCGTGTGCGGCCACCCTTAGATTTAGTTTTGAACTTTGTAAATAAATTAAAGGTCATTGGGCATATCTGACCCGCTATGCGAACAGTGGTGGACATTAACCAAAATAGTTTTAACCTAAAGAGAATAATGTGACCTTTCATTGCATATCATTATTTGGTTTAAAATCGATGGAGAAAAACGTACAGACTCGCTTAAAAAAAAAACGGTTTCAGAGGATTTTATTTCATCTTATAAATAAGGCATAAAAATAATTAAATATAAAATCCGATACCTACAGCTCGGCGCACGGATGAGCGACACGATCAGAAGCATGTATACGTTGAACCAGAATGGATCCCAATGGATCAAGACTGGTCAAGAGCCCGTATTATAGTAACAGAAGACCGAGTAAAATGGGATATCAACACCTTTCAGCCATACAAGTCGGCAGGGACGGGAGTCATCTTACCAGCGCTGCTGTAGTGGGGGGTAGATTATCTGACACCACGCTAGTGGAGATCCACCGAGCCTGCTTAGCACTCAGACACGTATACCTCTCGCATGGCGTGAGGTGAAAGTCATTTTCATACCCAAACCTGGCAAAACAAACTATACACAAGCCAAGGTTTATAGGCCCATATATCTCACACCCTTCCTACTGAAAGCCCTTGAGAGACTCTGTGACAGGAACATCCGAGACGGTCCTCTCCGGGTGAAACCACTACACAAACAACAGCATGCGTACTCCACAGGCAAATCTATAAAATCAACGCTGCACAGCGTGGTTTCTAAAATTGAATATGCAGTGAACCACAAATGCTCAGCACTGGCTGCCTTCATTGACATCGAGGGCGCCTTTGACAAAACCATGTTCAACAGTATAAACATGGCCCTCGTCAGACACAGCAAGACTCTACCCTGAGTGGCTGGATCACCAACATGCTCAAACTGAGGGCTGTACAAGTCACAGTAAATGGCACTACGAGAGCCATCGTTGCAAAGGGCTGCCCGCAAGGGGGAGTCCTCTCGCCGCTTCTATGGAACCTGGTAATAGACAGCCTTATCATGACACTCAATGACAAAGATTATTACACCGGTGGCTACGCCGATGAAATAACCATAATAATCAATGAGACCCACGAAAACACTCTAAGCAACCTCATGCGTCAAGCCCTGAAAATAGTAGAGGAATGGTGCAACAAGCACCAACTCTCAGTGAACCGTACAAAAACCTAACTAATTGTCTTCACAAAGAAGAGAAAACTGGAGACACTACAATTACCACGATTCTTTGGAACAACCCTAAGCCTCTCAACTGAAACCAAATACATGAGCATCTTTCTGGATAAACAACTGAACTGGGCAAAACACACGAATTATACAAATCATTACAAGAGCCAGCAGTGTGGCAGCGCAAGCGACTGCTTGGCAGTAATTTGAGGATCAGACCCAAGGTTACCCACTGCTTATACACCACAGTCATCCGACTAATTATCACATACGGCTCACTGGTCTAGTGGCGAAGGACAGACCTGAGCACAGCCCAAAAAAATCTCGAAAAACTGCAGTGGGTTATTTACGTCGCAATCACTAGCAGTATGAGAACTGCACCCACCGCCGCCCTACAAGCAATGCTGGGACTGCCGCCGAGAAGGGGGCCGATTTCGATACCGGAGTCGGAGTCTTCTCACCATCCTGAACATAAATATATGCAGACCGCTGGGAATGTTCAACGCCATCTACCAGGCGGAGTGTGTGGACATTATACACGCGGTCCACGCCCTAGAAGCCAGGAGGGTTACGGATACACACATACGTTTACTCTCCGACAGCACCTCAGTTCTATAATCCTTACGGAAAAAATATTTTACCTCGAAGCTAATACTATAATGACACAATGCACTAGAATAAATAATGGTATCTAGCCGCAACACGGTGACACTGCAATGGATAAAAGGACACAGTGGATCGCTAGGAAACGATCCCCAGCTGACGAACTTGCTAGACGAGGAATAGCACGGCAGTCTGTGGATCCGAGCCTATCGTACCCATCCCATGTCCTTTCAGGATCTAATCTTGTTTCCGTTGGGCTCATACCATTTAAGAATCGCAAGGTCTTATTATCACGAGCACATATGACCAAACGGTGATTATATAATTAAAATGTAACGACACCAACATTTTAAAGAGATATTGGTCAGAGGGCGAATCCAATCACGACATATCAGATTGAAATAGTATTAAGTATACATATAATATATTGTTAAACCCAACACAACACGGAAAACAAAGTATAGAAGAGTACTAAGCAGTAACTGCTCATGTATACCCAGCCGCCTGCACTATCGGGAGCTGTGCCCATATTGCAAGTATAGTGTTTTATCTGTCTTGGGCCAGACATCAAGAAGAAACAGATGCACCGGCTGCCTTTTTAAAATGATCTAATGATTGATTTGGATCAAATTGAATAATAAATATTATTATGAATTATTATTTTATTCATATTCCTTATTCTTTATATCACTTTATAATACTTAAACACTTTATATTACTAATACTAAAATTCAATATACGATCTTTTTTTTTTTTCGAGATTCCCATGGCTCACGTTAATAGAATTAATGCTATAGTAAATCAGAGCCATATATCAATACATTCTGCTATATTTCGTTTGTGTCCGCCATGGGTCTGGTTTCCATACTAAGATGCCCAATGACCTTTGCTTAGCTTTGGTACTCACCAAACGGGAACTGAACCCGGGACTTTAAAAATACTGAAAACACCCCTTACTCGAGAACGGAGAGAGTTAGCCCATTTTTAACACCAGCCTGCTATAAGTATAATTATATACTGTAACGATTCTGAGGCCACCCCCCTTTTTAATTAATAATTTATTTAATTCCCACCCTCCCCCTCCCCCCTAATTTCTTCCGTGATCCATAAGTATTGTACATACGTGTTGCCGCATTACTAATTTGACGTCACTACGGTGTCTACGGGAAACTAAACGGAAATCACTAATCGACCGCTGCGATTGGCCCGGCGTCTATGATGCGACGGCTAGTCAACCAATCAGAAGACAACAAGTGTTCAATGTGTGTTGGGTGATGTGATTTTGGACGCCATGACAGAGACGCTCTCTGTTATAAACTAAATAACTGAACAGTCGCAATAGAACGTGCTCGTTCTAAAACATTTGGGTATAAACCTGTTATTTTTACCAATACACCAGTTAAACCTAAAATAAGTTTCCAGTTATTTCACCGGCCTCAATCCTCTATCAGTAGCAGCTACAGTATGTATTATCATAATCACAAAATAAAATCCCCCCACCTTTCAACTATTCGTAACCCCCACTCTATCTGGAAAACGGCTGGGAATATCCAAATTCTGACAAAATTTGCCCCCCCCTAGTACCTCGCCCCCCTTCCGGCTAAAACCCATAAACAGATAGGCCCCTGAGATCTCCTTTTTGACCCCCTTCTTATTCTTAATTAAGCCCCCATTATTTTTTTGTAGTAAATATATTTATATGTTATACCCCCGAACCCCCTAAAGTGACCTCCGGATCACTCCCCCCTTTTCCCAGTCAGGGTTACCTCACCCCCCGCGCCCTAACTTCGTCACAGACCCACCGAGTTTGGGGTCTTTGAAATCGGAAGGTATTAAGGACCTATCTTATGGCTCCGGAAAAAAAACTTAAAATTTTACAAAGGGTCTGGGACCTATTTTATGACTAATTTTAGCTTTATTGAGCTAAAATTATTAGTGTATTTAACTAGATCTCTAAACCGAGACTGTGTGCTAGTTATAACTTTGACGTAACTTCTTACGAAAACCTAATTATGTATTAATTTCTGTCCTTCTTTGACTTGATTTAATTTATCTTAATTTTTTTTACGAAATCTATTTGGTAAAAATTTAAATAGATACTCACATTTACGTACCGTGAGCTCTAGTCTTTTTCGTGGTCGTAATTCCGGGTTTTTACACATTTTCAATTGAAAACACGTTTCTTGACAAAACCAAAGTTTATTTTATTCTAATTTATTATTTTCTGGGATATTTTTTTTTTTTTCGAAAATATACTACATAGCATTACAGGGATACAGAAATATTACCAGTGCATGTGTATGAGTGTCATTGGCGGTTGGCGGAGATCTTTGTATGCTGACAGTGAAAGTTCTCCGGTTGATGTGAAGATGATGATTATTTCACAGTATATACATTTTTTTATCAATTGTTTCAGATTCGTTTTGATGGCTCAAGGACCATAATATGCCATGCTTGCTGGGTGAGATTTGATCGTCAATTGTACAACCAACCCATAGAAAACCAGCCTGTACTAAATCAACATATACCACATCAACCAGTGGATGACCAACCCGTGCAAGATCAACCAGTAGAAGATCAAGCAGTTCAAGATCATGTACCTCATCACGTTGAAGGAGAGGCAGACCAGAGAGATGTTGCGGGTCCACAATTGGGTCCCGGTTTTGTTGCGCCTAGTGGATATTAGCGAGCATCAAATAAAGCCAGGCATTGTGTTTTTCCATACTGCAGAAATATGGTGGCCCACATTGTTCTACCGTATGCTAAGTTTCAAGTTTTGCATAATTATAATTTGTACATACCGGAATTAGCTCGGGTTTGCAATCCTCCTTTTATAAGAAATAATTGGGAAGGCTTAATTAATTACCCCTTCACTCGGAAGCTTTAAAGGTGCTCATGTTGTTGGCATGATGAATCTGTAATAATGGGGTTTCGAACGGAGACATCAATTTGATTATGAAAATATCGAACAAATAGATGACAACGAATTCCACTTTTGGACGGGTCTTACAAAATATCAATTTTAAACCAAACGCCTTCTCTGCGTGATAGATCAGCACGTCCTGCCACGGTTCTTGGAATTTACCTAACTAAAATAAGAACCGGTGTTGTAATAAAATAAAATATTTACAATACTTATAGGTTTGTGATGCCGACCTACGCATTAATTGCAATATTGATGCGTTATTTGAGGGAGCCAGCCATAATCCCAATAATATTTGGAATCAGTGTCCAGTTCAAAATTTTACGCTTACATGATCAAGCCGAAGTATACTGGCTACTGGGTAACAAAAAAATAATAATCAGGAACTAAAAATAAATTCTCATATGACCGTACAAGAAGAAGCAGCGAGAAATACAATAATATCAGAAGGTCCCTTCACAGAAGCTCTACAAAGCCTCTTGAAACCAAGCTTTTATCATCTGCGATGCTACCTGTGTGTATGTTCAAAGTAGTAGCAATTACTTGTTCCAGAAGGAGACGTACAGTTTGCACAAGTAGTAACCTAGTAAAACCATTTATGATTGCGTGCTATGACGGCCATATTTTGAACTGCATAGGTCCGTATAAATCTATAACCAATGATGCTACAATTATGAGCAACGAGTTCAATAGCTCAGACGGCGCTATGAGGGAATATTTTTGAGAGGGTGTTATTTTCTTCTCGACAGGGCCTTCTGGGATGTGGTGCCACAATTATACGAGAGTATGGATATTTGAGACATCCGGTATCCTTGTTAGCAGGCCACAGTCAGATAGCGACAGAATAAGAATGCAAGCCCGTTGTATCACCATGTGCACATGGGTGGTTGAAGTCGTGAATGGTCGACTGAAAAGGGGCTTCAAGCTGATCAGACAGGAATTCTTCAACAGAGATGCCAAACATTTAATGGAAGATTTCAGAATAAGTTGTGCTATGATCAATAAGTTCCATCCTCAGAATCAAGATAAGCCAGAGTACGCGGAATATTTGGAAATAGCACGACGAAGATACCACGTTACAAACTATTTAATGGGTATAGACTTTATTTGTTAATATAATTTTGTATAGTAACCACCCACATTTGGTCCAGAGCCAGAGCGTCTACCCTTGTAATTCCGTCAACGAAGATACGGGCCTGTCCGAAAGTAGTCGATCCATCAAAACGAGTGTCAAATTCAAATTGAACAAAAACTGTTACGCTATATGATATGATCCCTCACATTTTTTTAAATGAAGACGTAACAATCTTTTAGTGAAGAATTTAATGAACACAATTTATAATGAAGAAAAGCCAGCAAACTGGGAGCATATTCAACAATTGTATCATGGAAATCCTACATAATAATTAAAGTATCAAATTAATGCCCAAATCGGATTTGTATCGAGTTTATAGAAAATATTGTTGTGAACATGATACACTTCCATTTTCTCTTAATTACCACTATGTTTAAAGAGAAAAATCTGTCTATACATAAACTAAAAAAAGACCTGTGATACATGTGTGGGTTATAAAACGGGCAAGATCAGCGAAGTAGCGTATAATGAACATATTAGAAGGAAGGAGAAAGCTAGAGAGGAAAACGCCAAGGATAATAAAGACGCAGAAAATGGGAAATGTATAATTTGAATGCAGATCTACAAGCGGTCAAGTCTGTCCATATGAAACAGCTAGTGCATTTTACTATAAAACAAAGCTGGCACTGCATAATTAATCGGTGTCCAACTTAACCAATCATCATGTCACATGCTACTGGTTCTCTGAGGTTGATGCTGACCTTGCAGCATCGACCTACGCCACTTTATTGACGGACTACATTGCAAAGCACTGCTTGGAGAAAAACATACCTATTATTATTTTCACAAAGGGGTGCACGGGTCAAAATCGCAATAATGTTTTGAGCAATGCTCTCTTGAATCTTGTAACTCAACATATTGTCCTCATAATGCAGAAGTAATTGGAAGTCGGACATTCGCAGGAAGAAGAATCTGTTCACAGAGTCATTGAGCGTAAATTGAAGAATCGCTTAATACATCTGCCCAGCGACTACATATTAGCTACCATTGAAGCAAGACAAAAGTCCTTTCCTTACGAGGTAGTTCTGGTTAAACACGATTTTATTCGGGATTTTGCGAATTTGTCAACTTGGCGCTATTATTCGAACACCTGGTCGTAATCCTGGCGACCCTAAGGTAACCGACACCAAGGCCATCTTATATGACCCAGCCAGAATCATCAAATTTAAGATCGATTTTGATGATGATTGGCAGGATTTCCCACAAAGGACCAATAACATCGACGTTATGCCGTATGTTGAATTTGATTGCTAACTTTAAATAAAAAGCTGTTTCTAGTGAGACCAAAATATTTTTTATGGGTCTCCCATGATCATCAAAAAAAAAATGGACAAATTATCACTTCCCAAACAATTTTCCACGTAATTTAATTTGCCAAATGATTACTTAGCAAATAAACTCTTCACAAATAATTGTAACGCAAACCTTATGTTTGGAAAGTGAACGTTTAAACAATAACTTACTTACCAAATAGTTCTTTTACCAATTTTAATGTAGCCAAATATTTCAGTTGTATAACATATTTTACGCAAAAAAAAAGCCAATTATTTAGTATCGTCAGTTTTCAATTTACCATTTCAATTCAGTCAATTGCTTAGTCAATGACAAACGATTTGCGTCTTTATGTCAATTGCAGTTGCAGAATATACAAAATAAATTAAAATGTCATAAGAGGGTAGATGGTAAATCATAAACAAGTCTTTATTTGTGACCTTGGCAATATCATTTCGGACTTTCTGTGTTTGCTACGTGTGGGAATTATTGCGATAATGGAAGGGGAAAGAAGACACTGTGTCTGTTGTAATTCTTCATTACTATGAAAAAGAAATTACCAATTAGTTCAAGAGTTTCTGGATAACCATCCTGGAACAGCCGATTTCCAGCCCATGAATGAGCGGGAAGCGGCGGAGATGGAGATAATTTATGATCACCTTAACGACTCGACGCCAACTTAACTCAAAGCAAACCATTGACATGTGAGCTTTATATCGCGTCAGGCACAGCAACGTCTCTGGTGAACGACGACGCGTCGACAACCACTGTCACATAATTTTGGAAATGTCAATATACAATCAATCTGGCTGCCTTTTCTTGTGATATGTTGAGGTCGACTTCCAGTCTAACGGGATGCAGCTGAATACCATTATTTTCCATGGCGCTACATGCCTATCTGACCTCCACAACCCAATAACTTTATTTGTGACCTTGGCAATATCATTTTGGACTTTCTGTGTTTGCTACGTGTGGGGATTATTGCGATAATGTAAGGGGAAAGAAGACACTGTGTCTGTTGTAATTCTTCATTACTATGAAAAAGAAATTACCAATTAGTTCAAGAGTTTCTGGATAACCATCCTGGAACAGCCGATTTCCAGCCCATGAATGAGCGGGAAGCGGCGGAGATGGAGATAATTTATGATCACCTTAACGACTCGACGCCAACTTAACTCAAAGCAAACCATTGACATGTGAGCTTTATATCGCGTCAGGCACAGCAACGTCTCTGGTGAACGACGACGCGTCGACAACCACTGTCACATAATTTTGGAAATGTCAATATACAATCAATCTGGCTGCCTTTTCTTGTGATATGTTGAGGTCGACTTCCAGTCTAACCGGATGCAGCTGAATACCATTATTTTCCATGGAGCTACATGCCTATCAGTTTCTGTGTTTGCTACGTGTGTGGATTATTGCGATAATGGAAGGGGAAAGAGGACACTGTGTCTGTTGTAATTCTTCATTACTATGAAGAAGAAATTACCAATCACTTCAAGAGTTTCTGGATAACCATCCTGGAACAGCCGATTTCCAGCCCATGAATGAGCGGGAAGCGGCAGAGACGGAGATCATTTATGAAGAGGTTGAGTAGTAACTAGTAAGTCATGGTCGTTGCACACTTAAACGACTCGACACCAACTTAACTCCAAGCAAACCATTGACATGTGAGTTTTATATCGCGTCAGGCACAGCAACGTCTCTGGTGAACGACGACGCGTCGACAACCACTGTCACATAGTTTTGGAAATGTCAATATACAATCAATCTGGCTGCTTTTTCTTGTGATATGTTGAGGTCGACTTCCAGTCTAACCGGATGCAGCTGAATACCATTATTTTCCATGGAGCTACATGCCTATCTGACCTGCACAACCCAATAACTTTATTTGTGACCTTGGCAATATCATTTCGGAGTTTCTGTGTTTGCTACGTGTGTGGATTATTGCGATAATGGAAGGGGAAAGAGGACACTGTGTCTGTTGTAATTCTTCATTACTATGAAGAAGAAATTACCAATTAGGTACTTCAAGAGTTTCTGGATAACCATCCTGGAACAGCCGAATTCCAGCCCATGAATGAGCGGGAACCGGCAGAGACGGAGATCATTTATGAAGAGGTTAAGTAGTAAGTAGGGTTTGCAATTCGAATATTCATTTTATTCGAATATCCGGTACAATTTCAAATAATTTATTAAAATTATCTGAATATTCGAATAGTTAATAAAGTAATAAAGGCCCTTATATTGTTTTGATTCTAAGTCCAACCCTGCCCTTGAGTCCCACCCTGTTGTGTCCTTGTACTCAATCGTTCAGTGAACGAAACAGTGAACTTAATTAAAACAAAACAAAGAAACCGCCTCTTAACATCTACTATAAATGCAACATTATTAGCCAAACAGTGCATTTCCAGAAAACATTCGAATTGTACGAGGTTCAAGCCAACTCCCGAAATGATAGCAAAAATAAAAAAGCCGTCTGATTATGAAAAGAATGCCACTGAAGATGTCTTATTAGGTGATGTTGTGGATTTAATGGGAGGAGATAAGTGATCTATGGTGTCTTTTTCTATCAAATCTATAGGTTCAGTGGCATATTTTTTAAATATTTTAGAATGTATTAAGAGTAAATAGGATAAACCGAGTAGTAAGTACTCGGTCTTTTTTGCTATAGGTTAGGTTAGTAGATTATAGTATAGACTAATCTAACCTAACTACTGAGCCGAAATTCCTGTTTCTACACTACTACACTAAGGTTGAGATAAATAAACGTTACTAAGCAAGTGCTTTGGCTTAGCCATTCTCTGTCTCTATCAAGCACTTGTAGTTTGCCCGTTGCGCGACAGTGACAACCGATGCTAAGCCAAAGCAAGTGCTTAGTAGCGTTTATTTATCTCGGCCTAAGTGTTTTACTTTGCAACGGGTTTCTGCATTCCTCTGACGTAGCGTACGTATTAAATCCCTCCTTACGCTACTTACTTTGATTGATGATTTGGTTGGTTACGCGAGCCGATGCATGATGTGATCAGTTACGATTTTAAAAATATTAGATTGTTGTGTGTGACATTTTAAATTACTTAAACTTACATACAGTAGGTATTATATTTATAATAATCGTATCTAATTTAAATTTGTTCTGATTTCAGTTCCTGCATTGAAAGCTGTCTATCTAAGACAAAAAACAAGTGTTGACAAAGTTGAATTCAAAGAGTACACCAAACAATCTAAAGACTAAAAATCTGTGTTGGAACACTTTTTACGTGCTGAAAGTGGTTCGCAAGCAAAATGCAAAATCTGCAAAGTAGTATTGTCAAACTCTATGTCAACGACTCCTTTGGACATACATCTTCAAAAAAAGCATTCCATATTTGTAAAAGGACAGATCAATAATTCTGATGAGGTTACAGTTACTGCAAGTGGAAGCAAAGAAAATTCCAATGAAGTACAGAAGAAGAAAAGGCGACTCACGGATTATTTCAAATCTGAAGATAGCTCCGAAGACATGATCTCCATGTTGGCAGCTTTAGATGGTCTGTCGTTTTTTCGTATATGTACATCCAAAACGATACGCAAGCTATGAATAGCTTGCGTATCGTTTTGGATGTACATGGGGGGAGACTCAGGTAACTTATATCCGCTTTTATTGAAATAAAAGCGGATATAAGTTACCTGAGTCTCCCCACACAATAAAGAAAATTGTCATCACCAGAAGCAACCAACTTAAGGCAGAACTAACTAAGGAATTAAACCTTCTGAAATCTTCAGGGATAAAATTCACCATCACCCTCGATGAGTGGACGTCGTCTCAAAATGTACAGTATATGAATGTCAACATTCATTCACCAAAATTAAAACGTAAATCGTTCAGAAACCTGGGTTTAGCTAAACTGACAGGAAAGGGCACAGCAGATAACTGTCTCAACATTCTGAAAAGAAAAATTGCTGAATATAATCTGTCCTTAGATGATGATAAAATTTGCCTGGCATCTGATGGAGCGAGCGTTATGTGTGCCCTAGGTCGAAAGACCAATGCATTTCATCAACTATGCTTAGCGCATGGTATTCAACTGGCAGTAATTAATGTTCTTTACAAGAAAAATAAAGCCATTCCTGAAGTTTCAGTTATTCCTGATCCTGAGTCAGAAGACAGCGATAAGACTGACACTGATACTGATGAGACTAACACTGACCAAGCAAGCGACAATGATAATGAACTGGACAGAGCTGGATTTGATGTGACCATTGAATATGCCAGCACTTCAACGGTCAGCCTTGCGCTTGCGCGAAGCTTCAAAGATGTTATAAACAAAGTGCGAAAAGCTGTGATTTTTTTTCGTTCATCTCCTACTCGAGCAGAAACCTTATACAAATATGCTTCGGAGGAAGGAAAGAAAGACTTGCGTCTAATACTTGATTGCAAGACACGTTGGAGCAGCCTTGCTGACATGTTGTCCCGGTTTCTAACACTGAAAGCAGCCCACAAGTACAAACAGAGACAGAAAGCAATGATAAGAACAGTATGTCTATGAAAGATCAACTGCGCCGTAAGCTACAAAATGACGCAGCCGAATCTTTACAGCTACGACAGTCCGGAGATGAGGTCTTGGATCTTGGCACTAAAATGCAAGTGGAGATGGGTCTCTTTGACGGCGGTGGACAACGTGGTACACATTTAACCCGAGCATATAATTTACTGCTCTCCATTCCACCCTCCAGTGTCGAAGCTGAGAGGGTGTTTTCTTCGGCGAGTTACTTGTGCAACCGCTTAAGAACGAAAATGAATGCCGATACTTTGGACGCCCTAAGCTTTTTGCGCTCATATTATCAAAGTTTGAATTGATTGATTTGTTTTATTGATTTGTGGATTGTTAATTTGTAATGTTAATTAGTGTTTGTTTGAGTCTAAAAGAAATACGATTTTGTTTTGATTATAAAACTTAACTGAATGTTATGTAAAATGTAACCAAAGTTCCTATTCTAGTTCTACTTTCTAGTAAAGATAAGTATGATAATTATATATTTGTACTTGTACTAATTGTTGACTGTTAAGTTTTTTTTTTATTTTTTATCATAAGCGTCATCACCCATCAGTGTCATGTCATCATATCCCTAAGCTAAGACTTACCTATGTTTACTCTGTGAAACGATAATTAATGTGGTTTTTTTTATTAAAAAACAATAAAACTAATTATAATACTTGGTTTTATTTGAATAGAATTATGCGGCAATCAAACTAAACCCCCGTATTGCTGCTCACATGTTTGTGTTGAATTGATATTGTATTATTTACAATAAATGTTAAAAAAATATTCGAATACCCGAATATTCGAATATTTAGCTCTAGAAGTATTCATTTTATTCGAACAGTAAAATTAAACGAATTTTTTACGACATTTTTACGACAACGAATAGTGCAAACCCTAGTAGTAAGTCATGGTCGTTACACACTTAAACGACTCGACACCAACTTAACTCCAAGCAAACCATTGACATGTAAGTTTTATATCGCGTCAGGCACAGCAACGTCTCTGGTGAACGACGACGCGTCGACAACCACTGTCACATAATTTTGGAAATGTCAATATACAATCAATCAGGCTGCTTTTTCTTGTGATATGTTGAGGTCGACTTCCAGTCTAACCGGATGCAGCTGAATACCATTATTTTCCATGGAGCTACATGCCTATCTGACCTGCACAACCCAATAACTTTATTTGTGACCTTGGCAATATCATTTCGGAGTTTCTGTGTTTGCTACGTGTGTGGATTATTGCGATAATGGAAGGCGAAAGAGGACACTGTGTCTGTTGTAATTCTTCAGAAGAAATTACCAATTACTTCAAGAGTTTCTGGATAACCATCCTGGAACAGCCGATTTCCAGCCCATGAATGAGCGGGAAGCGGCAGAGACGAAGATCATTTATGAAGAGGTTGAGTAGTCAAGTGATGGTCGTTGCACACCTTAATGACTCGACCGACACCAACTTAACTCAAAGCAAACCATTGACATGTGAGCTTTATATCGCGTCACGCACAGCAAAGTCTCTGGTGAACGACGACGCGTCGACAACCACTGTCACATAATTTTGGAAATGTCAATATACAATCAATCTGGCTGCCTTTTCTTGTGATGTGTTGAGGTCGACTTCCAGTCTAACCGGATGCAGCTGAATACCATTATTTTCCATGGAGCTACATGCCTATCTGACCTCCACAACTCAATAACTGGGTATGACGATACTCCTTGGTAAGACTGGTTGTGAGAGTTTCGGGCTTCTGATGGCCCGTAACGAAGATCCACGAATGACAGCCGGGACCAACGGCTTAACGTGCTTTCCGAGGCACGGCGGAAAGACTTTAAGACGCACAAATGTATCCGTCCATGTACTATAATTATTTCTCTCTCATTGTTTTGCATCGTCCTACTTTAACAACATACCGCAGCAGGATTCTTGTTTCCGGTTTTTTTCCAAAACGACCTCATGCACAATTTTTGTATTTGGTGCACATCTACAGCAGATTACGCTCTTATTATTCGTTGAACTCAACTCATTCTAGAAGAGATTTTCCTGCTGGAGTAACGGACATGAATAAATAATCGTGTAGTACATAGCCATATAGCAGTAGGTATTGTTAAGTACCCAATTATGTAAACGAAAAATAATTGTATAATTTGATGTTACTTCAAGTTCTGTTTCAATGTATTTCGTATAATAATTATCCTTATGATTATTTTCGTAATGCCTCGTTGGTCTAGTGGTCGCAAACGCTACTGCTGAGACGCTATTGCTACTTGATGGAAGATACATTTTTATACAAAAGTCCAGCAACTTCCAATTTCAGCGACAAACATACAGCTTACACAAATATGATAACTTATTTAAACCATTACTCATTGTCTGTACTGACGGTTATATAATAGATGTTACAGGACCATACGCGGCTACAAAAAATGATGCCCACATTATGCGAGACTAAAAACGAAGGAAACCCATTTCATTATTTCTTTGAATCCGGCGATGTTTTCACCTGCGACCGCGGCTTCAGAGATGTTATAGAAGAATTGAGATCGTGCGGGTATGAGGCTCCTATGCCTATAAGCAAACGGCGAGGCGAACCCAAATTAACAACGTCAGAGGCAAATAAAAATCTACTTGTTACCATTAACCGCTGGGCCATCGAGGTCGTCAATGGACGGTCAGAGGTAAAAAGGAAGGTTAAGATTAGTTGACGCAACCACTTAAACACAACAAAGAGTTCAATAATAATATTTTTTACTCCCAAAATAATATTTTTTTTACGCCAATAATTTTACTGACATAATATTTTTGAATGCCCCCTGGTGGAGAATGTTTATTATTTAGTCTATTTACCTACATAGGTCTAGTTGGTGGTGGAAATTTGGACCAAGTCCCATACATTTTGGGGCATTATCCTTTAATAAAAACATGTTTAGAGAAGTGTTATGAAGTAGGAGTCCACTGACTCCTTTAACTTTTTGAGGCTGCAGGTAAAATATGAGTTCCGTAAAATAACTTGGTTGTGAACTTGACGATGTTAATAATTTAAAAACTAATTCCAACACACATCATGTGACATGGATGTAGCGGTTCCTCATCCATGACACATGATAAAATTCAGGGACATAGACTTTAGGAACCAAATAATGAAGGTTAAGCTCGCAACCCAGCTTCTGAGTATGAGTGTAGCCAAATACTTAAAATTATGTGAAGAAATTCTAAACTCAACCCGATTTAGGAATACCGACGCAACGGTAAAATTTATTGAAAATTTTAATCATATATTTGATATAGTGAACTCACGAAAACGTGATAAGTTCGGTTACCAAAAACCAATTTGTCCAGAAAATAAAAATCAAATTTTTGATTTTCTTACCGAAATGAAAGATAACATAATTTTTTTACGATACCTTGTAAAATCTCGCCGTATCATCAAGCGCAAAATAAATATGAAAATTTCGAAAAAAATATTTTTTGTTAAGTATCTGGTACTTGTTGATAGGCCTACCCACCCTGTCCTCTCATATACCTATTAACACTGTAATTAAAAAAAAACATTGTAAAAACCATTTATTTTTAAAAGAGTAACCGTGGAGTTTCTTGTAACCGTTTGTAGTAACCGTGGACTATATAGGAAACGACCATTTGGAACCGAGCACCTAGCTTCTGACGTTTCATAAGTGCCCTTGTTGGTTTATGTGAAATAAAATATTTTGAATTTGAATACAAAAGCAAACAGAGATTCAACTGATAAAATTGTTTATTTTTATCGTATTACACACCACGTTACTAAAATACCAACTGCAAAAAAAATACGCACAAACTTTGGATCAGTTTTTATTACGGTGCACTTTATTCAAATCTGAATTATTGATGATAGGAATTAATGCATGTTTGAGGAGGGGACATTTTGCGAAAGGAACATTTTGCGAAAGGGACATTCTGAGAAAGGGACATTTTGCTACATGTAGTAATTTTGAGAAGTGGTCATTTTGCGACTGAGTCATTCTAAAGTAGGATGCTATTTACTCAAGGAAAAACACAACACAAAGACTTGTGGACTACCGAAATTAACTAAAACAAAATAAAAACGAAATATAAACAGTACGCGGGCGGCCATTTTGCAGCGCAGGCGGAACAAATATTTTGGCACAAAATTAATGTCACAGGAAAATGTCGTGAAGAAAGTTTTGAGTATGAATGTCGATGGCTATAAAAGTAGGGGAAGACCAAAGAAACGATGGATGGACTGTGTGAAAGATGATATGGCTAGAAGGGGAGTGACTACTGAGATGACGACTAATAGAGAAGTATGGAAATAAATCGGTCAAGTGCGAGTCGGACTCGCACACGAAGGGTTCCATACCATGTCGTACACGATTTAACACTATGAATTTTTGTAATACTTTCGTAAAGGTAACAACAGAGGCGCTATAAAAAAACATAAAGATTTGTAAAGAAATTGTCTAATTTTAATGAAAAAATGTTGTTGTGTTAAAATATAGGTGTAGAAGTATAAGTATTTGATTTATTTATTTTAAGAGTAAAATATTAAGTTAATTTTATCCGGTAATATGCATTAACTAAAGTCAAAGTTATTTATTTGCTACTAACATAGCATCAGTAGGTACAAATAGGTATATAGGGTAGGTAAGCAGGTAGATATGTAGGGTAGGTAGGTAGGGTAGGGTAGCTAGGTAGGGTAGGGTAGCTAGGTAGGGTAGGGTAGCTAGGTAGGGTAGGGTAGCTAGCTAGGTAGGGTAGGGTAGGGTAGGTAGGTAGGGTAGGGTAGCTAGCTAGGTAGGGTAGGGTAGGGTAGGTAGGTAGGGTAGGTAATTAGGTAGAAATTGGTAATTAGGAAAGGTAGGTGCGCCGTAGATAAGTACTTTGTGCGAAGCCGGGCCGGGTAAAGCTATTTACTTATAAATAAAAGGATTTCTCTTGCTACATCAGACTATATTGTAGTACGCCAAATTTTAATTACAACATTCCGTCAATACAGGTATTTATTTACGTTATTTTTGATAGTCATACAGAAATCTATTATTTCTTACTTATTATTTTTACACATCCCATCGGACTATGAGAATGAGGGAAGAGAGAATGCACTCGTGTCTGCGCACACACTTGTGCACTATAATATCTCCCGCGCCGAAGGCTAGTCTCCGTTGAGATTGGTACACCTCTGCCTAACCCTTCGGGGAATACAGGCGTGAAATTATGTCTGTATGTATATTAGAAATAAGTCATAATTTGTACTTGCAGGCAAACAAGATGTCAAGAGAAGGATATTCAAAAGTTTTATTCAGACAATTATGCTGAAGAATAAAATAAAAACAAATACAAGGACAAAAGGATTCTGCAATGACAAGATTTAAAAAAGCTTTAAAACTCGCAGAAAATGCTTCATTCAAGAAAGCACTCAGCAAATTTTCATCAGCAGCAAATATATTTACAATGCTACAATCCCGAGAGGCAGGGAAACATAAATTAGGTTGCAGATTCACAAAGGATGAAAAAATTATGTCCTTAGCCCTGTTAAGCAGGGACCTAGGTCCCTTACAGCTTACAGGCTTAGAGCTTACAGGTGGCTAAGATTTTTTTTTGTGTTGCCTTCTCCACTAACACTTACCAGGATGATATCACGGGCTTCATTGCACCCAGGAATCAGCGAAAACTTATATAAACAATAAGAAAAAAAGTGATAAAAATTAAAGCAGCAGAAAAGTTATGCATATTGCATATTACTTTTTGACGAAGTTGCACTAACCCCACACTTCGACTATAATAGAATTGAATTGTGTGATTATAATAGAATTGTGTTTTCCAGTGCCGTGATCAACGTGACGTCTTGACTTGACATTTCGGTCTTGCCTATCAACACCACTCATGAATTGGTTGTTTGTGACTATTTCTGGTTTTAAAATAAGTTGACCTCTTCTGTTGGTCACAGGCTTTAATTCTGGACACTGAGTGGTGATCAGCACCACTCAGTCTCCAGAATTAAAGCCTGTGAGCCTATTTTAAAACCAGAAATGTTGGGGTTGTTCCCAGAGATTCACGATTGTATTGTTCTTCTTTTCCCACCGGGTCCATGACAAACATAATAATAATGTTTCTAAATGAATTTCCAACACCACGAGATTTATCCAAAATACAGTCGGTAAAAAAAATATCTTGTAAGTCATTGTGGATTTCGAATTAGCGGTAATAAATGCTATCCAAACATGTTTACCGGCTACTGAGATAAAAGGGTGTTATTTTCATTTTAGACAGGCTTTAGAGAAACACGCAAAAAACCTTAATATTTCTACAATAGAAGAAAAAGATCACGTGAACAGATGTGCTGCTTTGGCTTATTTGCCATTGAATGATGTTGAAAATGGTTGGTTGGCCATTATGGAAATAGCGGCAGAAAATGAAAAAATTACGCGTTTCAACGATTGTTTTATTTTTATTTTTGGCTTACCAACCCTTCAATACTTTACTAACTGTGTTAAAGTGAATTTATGTACAAATTTAACCTACGTTATGTATTTATCAAATTTAGAAACTAAGAGTTAAGCTACTCAACATATGATTAGTGATCTATTGTCAACCTGTTGATTATTTATTTATTTTATAAGTGTATTGTATATATTGTATTGCTCTTCTCGCCTGAAACACAGGATTACCTAGTTCAGGCACGTAAGTCTTAGGAATATAATTTACATTTAAGCAAAACTGTACTAGAATATTTATGCCTTGCAATTTTTTGAATAAAAATATAATTATTATTATTTATTGAAAAGTATTATAATTTGTATAAACTGAAGACTTATAATACTCCAGTTAGCAAAACCATTTTCAAAAAGTTATTTGATACCATGAATTTGTCCTTCAAAAAGTAATTATTATTAAAATACTTACATTAATTATCGACAATAGTGACAAGTTTGAGTGCAATTAGGTAACTTAAATACCATAATTTATAATTTATTCTATACCTTGCATGTCTGATTAATCAGTTTATGTAAACGCATGTTTGACAAATAAATGATCTTTATCTTTATCTTATCTTATCTTAAAAGTGATTATGTCTACCAGACTCCAGTATCAGATATCCAGCCTGACGATAGCAGCAACTTCCTAGACAGAAATCAGATTTCCTTAGGAGTGGCTGCTATGAGACAAATGTCAATATCAGAAGTAATGCAGAGACCCGATATCATAGCTGATTTTCGAACGAAATGCCAAAATTTTCTCATTACATCATGTCTTCAAATGAAAGCAAGGTTATATTTTTTACTTAAAACCAACAAAGATAACCACGCAATTTTTTTTTTATGTCTACGCATTCGTTAAGCATTCCAAGGTTGCCTGGAAGAGATTGCAGAAAGCGATACGACCGCCCATGTTATGTTTGATTTAACATTTCTTTGATTTTTTAGTTCATTGGTTGCAAGAAGGGACAAAGTGCAAAAAATTGCATAAAACAGAAAAATTACGACTTTATGCTCGATGACGAGAACAGTCGACTGACCGCTGGGAAAAACAAGACCATCACACGTCGAAAAGTAAAAAAATAAATTCGCCTACTCAACGATACTCTTCTCAATCCGCACAAGATATTTATCAAGAAGACTTTGTTTGAACACTGTTCAAACCAGTCATGGTTTTCAATCCGTATGATTGACCCTATCGATTTATGCCATAAAAGTTAAGTGGCTGTTATTTTTTGGATTTATGGCCGGTACGGTTCCCGAGTGTGGCAAGTGAATTTTCTAAATCTTTGAATGCAGATTTGTTTCTTTTTAAAAATAAAGAGTACTTACTTTCCCTCCAGATGAGGTTCAAAAATTCCACCCTGTATTTGTTTTAATTTAATATTATGAATTATCTCTAGATATTTATTTAAGAATACTAACATCTAGATATCGAAGCACCTTTATTAATCAGTGTCATTATTAAACAATAAGTGCCAAATCTTATCCAAAATACGCATTTCTCCTAACGCAGCTCCGCCGCGCGACGCAAATGTGTTTTTTTTTACATATTTATAAGTTATTATTATATACAGGATTTTTTTACTTGTGCATAAAATTTTAATAAATAAATAAAACCTTATTTCCAACGTTTCTTTTCAGATGCATTACCATCGACTTCGTCCGCACGTCGGCAAAAGAAATGACCAAATGCCCCGGACTTTTCATGAACCGTCTAAGCGAGTTCTATAACTCGAACAATGTAAGGAAACAAATATCAACATACAGAGTTTACACAGATGTAGTGGACGCATACCATAATAGATACAAATAACGAAAATGTAATAGGTAATCTAGAAAAAAAAAATATTTCAGAAAGAAATAAATAACCAAACAGAAATGGAGAATATTACAAATAAGAAAAATGTTAATAAAAAAAAAAACAGGTGTGGTTGCAAGTAGCTATCAAAGACGAAAAAAACCAAGAGAAAAGTAAAAAAAAAAACAAAACCAAAAAGAATAATAAGTAAACCGAATTGTACTCATAGATTCTGAACCATCAACAGGCACCGGATGGTGGCTGCCGCAGAAGTAACTTTTGTGCGTTCCAAAATGGCTTCTACAGTCACCAAATAAAATATATTAAGTCATTGTGTGTCCAAATCTAATAAACAGTAGAATTAAAAAAAACAGTAGGTACTTTCCTACTTTTAGAAAGTACCTAAACCTAAATAAGACACAAAAAGAGACTTCCCGACAGAGAAGTGTGGAAAGTTCAGAAAGAAGCACTTTTAGCAGAGCTCATGTACACAACCAAGTACAGAAAGCTTTTGAAAAAAACTTAATAGAATAAATAAATACACTGGAACTCAGCCGCCATTATTGTGTGAAGGAACTTAGGGTCTATGGGATGTATGAGTTCTAATAACATCTCAATTTCATCTTAAGACGACCCACTGACCCATCTCTGGCTTAGTGTCTAGACATTTCACTTAATTTGATTATTCCAAGAAATGTGTGGACTTCAAAAGACCAAGATCATTCTCCAAGTTTTAATTTAGTTCTTCTTCTTTGTTGTAATTGGAAGGTATAAAAGAATATTTTACTAGCACATATACCACTATCAATTTATATTAAACAAATGACTTTTCAAGACCATAAACTTCCACAATTGATCAAATATTACTTGCAACAGTAGTTTCTTTACACATTTGTAACAACAAAATCTACCCTTTGACCATTTCTCTCTAGAACTAGCATTTACCAATAAGTCCTGCCTTTGCCAACAGCAAGTACTTTTTTTTGGAATCTACAGAGTACAATCTGCTGCACAATTCAACCATTAGGTATTGTGTGCTTGTAAAACTTCACACATGTGGAAGCCTTTGAAGTTGAACTTATGAACAAACGAGGCACAAGAATGTGTTTTGGCCAGGGACGCCGACTTTTAGAAAACCTTGTGGGTGCTCATACGCATTTATGCCCATAGAAGATTCCTTTTTGTAGCCTACTTCCTAGGCTTTCTTAGCCTTCTTCAAATCGCATCTTATTCCGTTCAGTAGGATTCATGTTATGTATGTTCAATAGGTTTTCACGTATTAGTCCTGCACAAATTAATTAAGTGTATCAAAATTTATAATGGAAACAAACTGTTAGCTGACTCATGTAGAAAAAAATCCGCCCCTAAGGCGACCCACCGACCAAAAGCTCTAGAATTAGAAAATCCACGATGCAAGAGCGAGCAAAGCAAGCTCGAAAATTTTAGCACTCCGCTTTAAAAGGTTATATTACAATGCAATCGGTCAAAGCCGATTGATTGATCAGTTTTGACGTCTACGCTCATGGGTGCTCCGCACCCACTAGTTACCTCTCGTGGGTGCTGGAGGCCCCGAGCACCCACGGAGTCGGCGCCCCTAGTTTCGGCAGTAATGCCTTTGAATAAAAACACTTCCTTTCACAGGACGAACGTTTTAGCAAGATGCTTGGTCTCGCTGTCGCTGCTATTTTTATAATTATGTGAGCTGTAAAAAAAAAAATCTGTAAAATAGCACGGAAATTAGAAAAGACAACGACCGTTCAGAACCGTGACGGCACAGTACAGTACAGCAAAGCACAGAGCACTGATCTGCAATAGGTACCTACTGGTCAGCAAAGCAAAGAATGGAAGAAAATAATTAACCTATAAACTGTCAATGTCAAATAAACAACCACAGAGCATGTAACTTCAAACAACAAACCAGTGTTGTCACACCAGATTTTAGAAAATCGGTAGATGGCATGTCAAAATAGTTAGAAATAGGTAGATTTTAAATGAAAAATTGGTAGATCTACCACCCTAATTTCAGTACATTTTCAGAATGAATAATCGAATAATCCGAGTAAATAAAAAGGTTTTCTGTTCTAAAGAGGTTTTATTGCGTTATTGGTGATGGTGATGTGAAGATAACGAGACGAGAATAGGTAAAAAAGCACGTTAACCGGTTAACCGAACGAAATATAAATAAAACGCGCGAACTCACTTTTCATCAAAATATGTCAAACGTTCCGGTTCGCGATAATTTTGAACGATACATTCACGAACGTTCAACGATACATTGTGGGTACAATGTATCGTTGTCACGCTCACTCCGCTCCCGCTCACATTAATACCGACGCGCTGGAAAGAGAAATATCGCGCCAAAATCGGAGCACAGATCGTTTCGGAACGCTGCTAACTGTCAATGTCAGTGTCGTTTATCCGTCATGCACGGCTCAAATTGTGTGTTCCTAAAAATTACCAACCACAGACTGAATCATAAAATTCATGATTCAGTCTATGGTGTGATTCCATTACTCAGAGTAATAATTAGTTATTACTCTGAGTTCCATTATAGCAGCACGCCTCCGACACGGCAAATAACTTGTCAATCAAGTTAGGATTTTAAGTCAAATGCATTAAAGTCTATTTTACGATGGCTATTCAAAATAGTGGACGGCTCGCCAGCAGTGAGCGACCCGCGAGCCGTCACACGTCGGGCCGACAGCGCGCTTCAAGCGAGGTGCCCGCTCGCCGTAAGCGCGGTGACGCCTCGCCGGCCGCACGGTGACGCCTTGCTTGTGAATAAACAATAAACTTCCCTCGCCGTTGCCGTGCCGGCAGCAAGCGGTCGCCTTGCTTACTAAACAAAAATTACACAAATGACGAAATCACGAAACTATTACAGTTGTGGTTACTTTAGTGTGAATATGGAATTAAAATAGAATATTTGCAAACGGCTAAATATATTTTTACTTCGTATATTATATTTTCACTAGTGTGCAAAACAACCGACGATTGTACAATACCAATCTAGACCAATCTATATCAGTACCAATCTATGATAGGCATAGAGAATATTAGTAATAAGGCTATATCTCTTAACATCATTTAGGCATTCAAAACAGAGCAGTCTGATTTGAATGCCTGCCATCTTGCAAAGTTCCAGAATCCTGTGGCCATAAAGGGGCTTCGTTAGCATGTCAGCAAGCTGACGAGTCGCAGGGACTTTGCATACTTCTAACATGCCATCTGTCACACATTCTCGTATAAAGAACGATCTTATGCGTATATGTTTTGTCCGCTGATGGTATTCATACGGTGGATTCTTGGCTAGCCTGATTGCAGACTCATTGTCGATGCATAGGCTTGTTGGACAATCGTCATCTGTGATGTCTTTCAAGATCCTGTTTAGCCATATGATCTCTCGTGCAGTTTCACTGGCAGCGACTATCTCTGCTTCGGTCGATGAAATAGCAACGGTAGATTGTCGTTTGCTCTGCCATGAAATTGGTCCTCGAGCATACAAACATAACATTCCAGTAGTGGAGCGCCCTGTGCTATGATCACCACCATGATCGGCATCGCTGTAGCAAGAGTTTTATCTTTTGTATAAGCTATTCCTCTGTCTATTGTGCCTTTCAGATAGCGCAAGATCCGCTTGGCAGTTAAGATATCCTCTTTTGTAGGATGATCAAGATTGCGTGACACAACACTTATAGCGTAAGCTATATCTGGTCTTGTCCCAGTCATGAGGTAAGCTAGTGCTCCCACAACTTGACGATAAGGGAAAGCCGTAGGGCTCTCTTCTTCTTCCTTACTACTAGCATTCGACTTTAGGATCGGTGTTTTAACAGCTTTACAATTTTCCATGCCGAATCTTTCAAGAATGCGTTTGGTGTACGCTTTCTGATAAAGAAAAATAGAACCGTCTGACTTCTTCTCTATTTCCATTCCCAAGAAATAGATAGCTGATTTAACAGTTATTTTAAAACGTCTTTTCAGCTCTTCCAAGAAGGTTTTCGTTTCCTTGTTGCTTGTCGACGTAAAAAGTCCATCGTCGACATAAAGAGCTAAAACAATCTTACTTTTTCCTCTTCTTCTTATGAACAGACAAGGGTCTGCTTTGCTCTGTTTGAAACCAATTTCTATTATGTAGTCTGTAATACAGCGATTCCAGCAGCGTGGCGCCTGTTTTAATCCATAAAGACTCTTTTTTAGTTTTAAAAGAAGTTTTGGATCACATGCGTTTGTGTAGCCTTCTGGAAGCTTCATATAAATGTCTTCGTCTAAGTTTCCATATAGGAAGGCAGTTGATACATCAAATTGGGCAAGAGACATATTTTATTTTTATTCCTTAGCAGCAACACTTAGAACTGCTTTTATAGTACTGCTCTTTGCTACAGGGCTAAACGTCTCAAAAAAGTCTACTCCTTCCTTTTGAGAATATCCTTTGATGACTAACCTGGCTTTATACTTGTCTAGAGTACCGTCAGGGTTAGTTTTGATCTTGAATATCCATTTGCATGGAATCGGCTTTTTGCCTTTTGGTAATTCAACCAGTTCCCAGGTCTCATTCTCCTTTAACGAAATTATTTCATTGTTGATGGCCTCTTGCCATTTTTCCCGATCTACGCTGGACATAGCCGCTTTAAAAATTGTAGGTTCATCAGTAGGTACACTGGATGTCATGTTGCAGATATAATCTTTGTATCGACTTGGAGTTCTGAGATTACTCCTGTCTCTAAGAGTCAATTGACTTTCGCATTCAATTTCAGTTTGAGAAAGGTCCTCAATATTTTCCACTTCCTTCACATTCTACAGTGTCATGAAATTGTTCAGACTCTTCTGTGTCGATCAGATTTTGCTCTGCTGGAACATCATGCTCCTCTTGTACATCTCGTTCTACATAGACTTCCTGCTCATTAATACCATTAAAGTGCGATGTCGAAGTCGTATCGTATGGGCTTTTTTGGGCATCATTCTGTATCATGATTTCCTGTAATCTCTCTCATTTGCAGCCAATGATTCTCAGGTGTTTGATACCTGCTTTCTTTCCAAACCATAACTCATAGGGAGATTTTCCATGTACACTTGACGAGCCAGTACGATTTAGGACGTACGCTGCAGTGTTAATGAGTTCTGCCCAAAGACCTTGAGGTATCTCTTCATGAGAATGCATCATTGCTCGCACTGCTTCTAATACTGTCCTATTCTCTCTTTCAACGCAGCCAGCTTGTTCGTGAGTGTGGGGCATCGTCAGTCTCTGTTTTATGCCATGTTCTTTCAAGATCTTTCTAAATTGTTCATTATCAAATTCCCCTCCGTTATCGCTCAAGATTTCTTTTACATTGTGACCTGCAGCTTTGACTTCAGCTAGCATTTGTTTGAGCTTTATCCATGCTTCAGACTTCTGTTTCAGGAAATATATGTAACGATAGCGAGTAAAGTCATCCTTGAACATTAAGAAATATCTAAACTTTTGTATTGAATACACAAAGGGTCCACATATGTCGGTATGGATCAGCTCACCTGGTTTAGTTGCTCTTATCCTTGTACCAAACTTTTGCCTATGGGCCTTTCCGTACACACAGCCTTCGCACAGATCTGTTTGAGTGCCTTCCACTTTTAATCCAAACTCTTTCTCTAGGATCTGTTTCACGTGTCTTTCATTCTGATGAGCGAGCCTCTCGTGATAAACTTGTAGAGGATTAGTTATTGCAATGTTAACTTCAGGTTTCGGCGACAGGCAATCAAGTTTCAGCTTGTAAAGTCCGCCATTTCTCTGCCTTGTTCCTATTAACTTAATGGTTCCATCTACTTTCAGTGTACACTTGTCTGGCGTCGACTCAAAGATCGTGTTGTACGCGTGATCGTGTGCAGCAAGAACAGAAAAAAGATTCATTTTTATATTTGGGACGTACCATACATCCTTGAGTAGAATTGGTTGTCGTCTTCCACAGATATCAGCCTCAGCACGGATGTTTCCCTTTCCTAATGCTTGTATGGTTTGACCATTGGCTGCTGTCACTGTGTGTTGGCCTTTGAAATATTCAAATGTCTCGAAAAAAATCACCTTTATTTGTGACATGGCTTGTTGCACCATTGTCTACAAACCAATTTTCTTTATCTGTCACTTGACTGTTTCCTATGGCCAAGACTTGTAGGGTTGCGTTGACTGTGGTCTCTATGGGTGACCTTCCGTCAGCAATCCATTTCCTACACTGTCTAACTCGATGTCCTGCTTGTCCGCAATAGTTACATTTAATATCTTTTTCTTTCTTCTTTTTTCCTTTTGCAGATTTCACGAATAGTGCTTCATTGGTGCTGTCGTTTTTTCATTCGCGTCTATTCATTTCTACTTCAGCTTCACGAAATGGACGACATCGTCATTCTCGCGGCTTTTGCAAAGTCAGTACCTATAATTATTTAGAGGTGCTACAAAAAATAATTAAAAGAAAACGTCGGCCGGCGCAGACGATGGTGGATGATAACAATTAACAATTCACCGCAGTATGACCATGTAAGTATAATATTATGCCTTGACATGTTTTGTACAAGCATTAATTTTTCTGTAGGTATTTTTTGTTACACTGCGTTCATGATTACTATTCTCCTTTATTTCATTTATGATTACTATTCTTGTTGTTATTTTTCTTATTAAAATAATAACTTTTTTGAGAAAAGATTTTTTTGTAATCTATGTATTAAATTTATTTCACCATTAAGGCTTTTGCAGACCAGGGTGCTTTGATACAATACAAAATGGCATAGTCATCAATAATCGTTTCTGGAGACAAAGTATGGCCGAAAATACTAAGCTTTGAGACCCTTGCCAAATGTAGCTAGACGTGCAAGATTGAATGCTATGCAAATTAGAGAAGAATTTGCTAACTTCTTGTACAACAGAAGATCTTAGGTTTATTTATCTACCCTCCTTTCATTATTATCCTTTTTACAACATATAAATTCACCTAGGTATGTTATATAAAATCACATTGTATTAAAAATAAAACGTATCTGAACCTATTTTTGTTTCATTTGTGTAAAATAAAATTACCTGATCCCCTTGAGCTTGAGGAGTAAGTATATACAGACGCCAACACTTCAACAATCTTATTCTTTAGCGATAAAGTTGAAAATCTATTAAAGAAATCTGACAGATTGCAGTAACTTGATGTGCTGGCGTCTGTACCTACTGATTACTGATTACGGGCCAGGTAATAGGACTACCTATAAATGTGTAGTACATAATGTAAATATTATATTATTATTCGTTATTGTACACACAAATTGTAAGTACCTACACGGGTGATATAAAAAAAATACTTAAATAAGTATAAAGGCGAGCTTAATTCATTATGAATTCTCCGACAGCAAAACCGTCAATCTATACCTACTTATAAAAGAGCGTGAAACTACTGCTTGTTCTAAACCATGTAGGTATGTAGGTACCTATATTATATAGGTATATATACAATAATACAAACTATATTTAATTCTGTGTGACAAATACGTTTTGCTAATGGAACTCTTAATTTTTTTTTCAGCGTATCTCAAAATTATCGTACATTAGACATTCAGTATCGTACATCGTACCATTGGTCAAATTATCGTACGCTCACATAATTATCGTACGGGTTGGCAACACTGCTCAAAATGAACTAGTGAGCGAATGTGTAAACACTAGTCGCCTCGCTATTCGTTTCCCTTTGACTCGTGCCAAATACGTTTTGCTAATGGAACTCTTAATTTTTTTTCGAAGTGTATAGAGTGCCGCGAGTTTCTTGTGGCACTCGAGTGTCACTGCCTCGGCCCGGCTAGGGTGCCGTGAGCGTTGCATTGTCACTGTCACTTGTTATTTAGGTTAGGTTAGGTTAGAACTGTGACCACACAACGCACGAGCCGAGCGAGCGTAGCGAGCGGTGCCGCGGTAGCGGCCGGCGAAGTGCCAGGGTCCGTTTAGGCACAAGAGAATGTAATGTTTTGGGAATGTGGTGTTTTACAGCGATCTAACCTCGACAATCAAACAAAATACCAAGTGACGTGACTTAGTGACAGTGACAATGACAATCCAATGCTTGCGGCACTTTAGCCGGGCCGAGGCGGTGTTACTAGGGTGCCTGTAGTGGCACTTTATCCGATAGGGATAGAGTGCCAATGGTGGCACTCTATACACTGCCATTTTTTTTTCAGCGTATCTCCAAATTATCGTACATTCATACATCGTACCATTGGTCAAATTATCGTACGCTCACATAATTATCGTACGGGTTGGCAACACTTACAAAATGAACTAGTGAGCGAATGTGTAAACACTAGTTCCCTCGCTGTTCGTTTCCCTTTGACTCGTGCCCAAAAGACCGCTCCAGACGCGAGCGTCACGAGCGGCGAGGTGAATGACGAACTACCGTTTACACATTCGTGCTCGTGCCTCGACTCACCGTTCGCCTCGTCACTCGCGCGAATGTGTAAATGCGGCTTAGCGTCACGAGCGGCAAGGCGAACGAAGACGAGGCGAATGCAGGGTTGCCAACTCAATGCCACGGTTGGGTGCTAAGTAACATCTCAAAAAGTGCTAAATTGGTATAAAATTTTAACAATAGTGCCAAATATATGAAATAAGAAAAATAACGTGTAGAATAAAAAGTTTTAATTTTCAAATTGTCATGACATTAATATCAAAGTTATGTTATGTTACATTTAAACAAAAATAAAAAAAATATATAGTTAAATTGGAGGATGTGACCATCAAAATTTAAAAAAATCGAAATATTAAAAATCTTATTATCGTTAAATCCAATCATCATCCTCACTACTTGTACCGTCTGTCTCTGCTGCGGTTCCTTGTACAGCTGTTGAAGTGGAGGGCTGTGGCTCATTTACACTTATAGCAGACTTTTTAAATTTAAATGTGTACATATCTTTCTTGCCTATTTTTTTAAGGATATCTTGAGGTATATCATATGTATAACAAGTTTTGTTCAAATGTTTGAGTCCAGTTCGTATACGAATAATTGAATTTAGGGAGTCCAAGTTAATTTTGTTCCTCAATTTATTTTTTACGATGTTCATTACGCTAAAAACCCTCTCAACGTCCGCATTTGAATGTGGCAATGTGAGCACTGTAAAAGCCAACGAAACCAGTTCGCTATACGAATTTTCATTGCTTGCGTCCTTAAAATCTGACACTTCAACCCAAAATTTTACTGTATCAGTCACATTTTCCCAAGTGTTGCTAGTTAGGCTTTTCCATTGGGCAACAATTTTATCAATAGTTTCTGGATTCTGTACAAAGTGTTCCGCTAACTTCACAACTTCGACGAGCCCTTTATTTGGTTTTAAAGCGTTAGTGACGCTCATGACATTCATATCTTTCAGGAGGGTTACATTTTCAGGAAGCCGCTGTTGCAATTGTTTTATTAGTTTTACCGTAAAATTTACGCAACGTTTTCTTAATGCTTGCTTTTTGGTATCTTCTAAGGATTGCATAGCGTTCTCAAAACTGTAGCCAAGATAAGGAGACGGATCCAGGTAATCTGCAACATTATCTTCAAAAATGTTAAAAGAGTGACGTCTTCCCGGGATCACTACTTTATCACAAAACGACTCGAGCAATTTTATCAAAGTTTCTAATAATCTTGTTGGATCTGAATTTTCGCCTTCGAATGCTTTTAGCGCCGATTGTACCTGACCAAGTATTGATTTTATGTAAATTAAATAAACTTTATTTTGCAAATCAGAATACGCTTCGTATAAGAGTTCAGCCGTGTAACAGTTATTTTTTCTTCTGGCAATCTCAAAAAACAGTTTCAGCTCCAACCACTGGTCCAAAATTCTTTGCACTGCTGGCTCGATTGAGAGCCATCTAGTAGCACATTTTTGTAATATTTTCAGTGGTTGTCGTCCACAATTTATAGTTGCGTATATGTCTGCATATTCTTGACGTCGATTTGGTGACATGGAAAACCAATTAAATGTTTCCCTTAGGAGGAATTCGATGTTACGAGGGATAGTTTCTTCTGAAGCGTGAGAAACGGCCAATTGGAGTGAATGGCAAACACATTTAACTAGAATTAAATGTGGCAAACCGTATTCTTCTTTCATAATTTTATATACGCCGTTATTAATACCAATCATGACACTGGCATTATCGGTGCCCAATCCTACTAAATTTTGAAGGTTTAACTCCATTTCACCTTGCACTGTCTTAATAATAGTATTTACAATACCTCTTGCATCGGACGTCTCTAGTGGACTCAAAGCTAAAAACGTCGACGTTATTTTCTTCATAGAAGAACTGAAATACCGTATAACGATGCCTAAGTACTTGTGTACGGTTATGTCTGTTGATTCGTCAATTATGAGACTATATTTACTATCACCAATGTCCTGTTTTAAGACAGATTTAAAATGCGGCCCCAAAACATTTTTTAAAATCTCACCACATTTTGTACGATGGAGCTTCATATTACAGGCGGCTTTTGAGTCTGCGAAAGCTTTTGCACACACTTGGCTAAGGTGGTCGATCGGCATGACAGCTGTGTGTTCTGCAACGAACATTGATAATAGACCCTCTGCGTGATGTATGTCTGGGTTTGCGTCGGTATCAACTTTTTCAACAATTAGTGTAGTCTGCCCCGAATAAAATGGTTTCATTTTATCAATATGTTTTTTTGATTCCGAATGCCGTTTAATTTCAAATATTCTTGCATTAAATTCTATTTTACACAAGGAACACATTGCTTTTGAGCTTTTCCCAAGAACAGGCCTAAGCCATTTTTTGAGTTTTGGATCGTCCTCCCATTCTTTCCTATAACTTTGAACATAACTACCTTTTTTACTTAAAGGAACATCCATTTTCGTCTCACTGTCACCGTATAAAACACAAATCTATGTAAGTAAAGGACTAATAAGGTAATTATTCTGCAGCGCAAAAGAGACTATGACATAATAAATCAAAAACACAAACGAATGAAAAACAAGCAAGGTAAGACAAAGAAGGAGTTATCTTATGAGAAAGAGACAAATATAGCAGAGTCCGCGCCGTCCGCCATAATCGCTTTTATTTTTATGTTTACGGGAATCCTCTACCGAAGTGCAGAGGACTACACTAATTTGCGTTTTGTTATTGCATTTTGTGAGTAAGCAAACATATCAAAATTAGTGCTAGATTTTGCGATAGGTGCTGTTTCTTAAATTTCAGTGCTAGACACATGAAAATAGTGCCAAATCTGGCACTTTAAGTGCTGAGTTGGCAACGCTGGGCGAATGACGAACTGCCGTTTACACATTCGTGCTCGTGGCTCGACTCGCCGTTCGCCTCGTCACTCGCGCGAATGTGTAAACGCGGCTTAAGGTGGACTTGTTCGCCCGTCTGTGATCTGTCACCCCTTTTAAACTTTCTTTCCATTTATTTTCCTCTGCGCTCACTATTATCTATGGTTCCCACTGGATATGTCTATGGTATAGATTATTATTAATCTGTGGTATAGATCTATTGATTTTTTTTAATATCTAATCTATGCAGTGTTACCAGATGAAAAAAAATAACTACCGTGTCAATGGGTTAAAAATACCGTGTTTCAGACTCAAAATACCGTAGCACATTTGAAAAATACCGTGTAAATTATCGTGTAAAAAGTAAAAGAAAGGACCATGAATTTCAATATTTGTAGTCAAAATTATAAGGTGAATCCGCAGTTGCTGCCCGCGAAATTCCAATTTTCTTACGTTTTTTTCAATTTGCAGATCAGTGTCAGGTTGTATCTTGGTCAAAATATGATTCGCGGCTATAACAGATATGTATTCATAGAATTATAATCATTGAAATCATTAATAACATCTCTCTAAGTTAGATTTGTTCTATAACAACTTTTCCACAAGAAATTTATTCTTGGAAGATGACGCTTCTTTATCAGTATCATAACTATCGGGGTCGCTGTCCATTTTGTATAGATAATTATCAGTTACAGTCGTAAATCAAATAACCAAACACTAAGACAAATTGAATGAAATGACTGAAATTCACTGGCGCAACCGCGCAACCAAAGGCGCAACGGTTCTGCGATTTATGGATTCACTAAACAACCAGTTTTGATTATGATTAGACAAGCGGACAAACTACTAACAGAAAAACTTTTGCATTTAGGCGTATTATGATAATCGCGGGGGTTTCGATTTCATTATTTTATTAAATTACAGTTATGTAAATTACACGGTAGTTATTATTTAAAATTACCGTAGAAAATTACACGGTAGTGAATCATTACCGTAGACCGTGTATTGGTCAAAACTTAGAATAATAACGCATTATATGCGTTATTATTCTAAGGGTCAAAAATACCGTGGTTCTACGGTAATTACCGTGAACCTGGTAACACTGAATCTATGTCTATCTTCAGTTCATAGAGGAAAGATTTAGCTTCAGTTTCTTTTCTTGGCGTGGTTTCTTCTCTAATTGTCTACCTGCTTCTACCTTGCGCTTCGAGTATTTTGGAAATTGGAATAATAATACTGTGTGCAAACGTTAACAATCGCACAAACTCGTAGTCGTCGTAGATCGCTCGTGCAACACTACATTTGTAGATTTACATTACACACTTGGTTTTACCAGTTTTTGTTGTTGTCGTTGGTTTGTCGAGGCTCGGCAAACGTGTGAAGCCCTAGCCCGCAGTAATTTTGTGTGTGTTACACAGGAAAATCCCAATGGTTGAAGGAATTTGTAAAATGTGGTTTTCTTGAAACATCCTAAGACTACCCACCGACCAACTCTAAACTCATGTTGGTCAGAGGATCATCCGCTTGACTGTCACTAATGAGACACAATAAAATTGATGAGCATTTACGAGGGGTTGTAGTATTTGGTTGTTGTTGTTGTTGCGGTGGTGGTTTTTATCCTTCATAAGGTAGGTAAATCGGTCGGTGGGTCGTCCAATCTGTTGTCATGTCATCAGCAATTTGTAGAAGTTTCATTTTAAAAATGTAACAGCAACATGTTGTAAGTATTGCTAAAAAGTCACGGAAGAACTCAGATGCTTTTGGGGGGGCTTGGCTTGAGCCCCCTTAGCCCCCCCCCGATCCGCTACTGACTATAGCTTAAAATAGTTTTAACTTTAACAACTAACCTTATTTAAATATGAGAAAAAGTATTACTTCTACTGTTTTATGTTGGTTGAGTAATCATTTTGCTTTGTGGTTTGACGGCTACAGTTTGTTCAAATAACATGTGGCATTCATACTATAATAAACTGTTTGTTATACACAGTATACTGTTTTACTGTCTTGACGTTACATCCATGCTAGTGCAAATTTAAACTTGCACATGAAAAATTACAGTAGCCCGGCCATTATTGCTACAGCAAATATACAAAAAGAAATCTTAATTTGTTTAGTTGGTTGTTTGGAGATAAATTTTTCTTCTACCGTCATCATAATTTTAATAACGTTGTTGAGATCCTATCCTACTATTGGTTTGAGAGAAATATGCACAGTGTGTCATTGCCTTTGTTTGTATAACAAGCACCATGAAGGCATTTAGCTCATCATCAGATAAATTAATATTCTGGTCAGATGGTTTTTTCAAGATTCTTGCGCATTGATGAATTTCACATCTTAAAATGTTATTAAAAACTCAAAAAAACTCAAAATTCAGAGCATTTATTTCAATTAAACCATATACAGGCGCTTTTGAATTGTCAAGGAGTCAGTCAGTCAGAAATATGAAGCTACAGTGGGTTGCCATATTATTAGAGACAGTCACAATAGTTTTGTATTTCTGAAGTAAGAGTCTTAAATTAATTAAGAAAACACATTTTTTGAATGATAATAGCTTCTTTTCTCTGTATCTGTAACACAGTTTATACTAGCACAGACACAGACGTTTGCTCTGTCTCAAAAATGCTTAGCGTTGTTAATATAGTGGCACTTGTATGTTTTGGTTGAGATGGAGAAATTGTATTTGGCTTTTTTGAATAAAAGGATTATTTATTTTTATTATTATTATTCTTTAATTACAAAAAACAGTTATTTAGGAAGTAAAATAACATCAAAATAAAAATAAATAATAATAATTAAGTATATAAATAGGCGAAAATAAATGTTACTTAGTAGTGATCTGTACTTAGTGACATTTCCTTTCGCCTCAATTAGTGCTTTTATACACCTGGGCATGCTTTCTATGCACTGTTTGGCACTTTTCTATCAGCCTGACCTTGGTGGTTATCATTCTCTGGAAATTTCGACCTTGGTAACTTCCCATTAATTTTCTATGGGGTTTATGTCAGGAGAATTACCAGGCCAAGGTAAAAACTGGAATGTTGTGGTCTGCCAGGAACTTGGTAATCCTTCTGGCTTTATGGCATGGAGCTGAATCATGCATAAACATGAATTCCTCACCATCAGGGAACCATTCTTCAAGTGTCGGTAACAGGCGAATTTGTAAAACTTGTCTGTACTGGTCTTGTTCCATGGTTCCCTGGACAATGTACAGGCACCCAACCCCCTTGGCGCTTATGACAGACCACACCATTGTTTTAACAGGGTATTCTACCCTCTCCACGATGCCGTCGGGGTATCATCCTTAGCTTAGTCTTTTTTCCCTTAGTACTTGCACGAGTTTTAGCTCTTCTTTGCGGTCCAGATGACCCTGCCTTTCCAGACAAACCCTTTCCGTCTTATTACAAAACACGGACTAAGTAATGGTTTAAACCAAGACTAAAAGGTCTAGGATTGTTACGGTAATAAAGCTAGTAACAGGCTCAAAATCTGTCAGTTAGTACTAAAGAAGGTTCATGGTTCAAATAATATCCACAGATACGAAATAAAAATGACATTCTTTAATTCGCTTACGCAGGCTTTATTTGAAGCAACGTTCTGTTTCTCTAAATGTTGATATTAAAATAACACTTGAAATGCTTAAATAATTATTTATCAATACAAAAATATGTCGTAAATTTTTGTTTGGTTAGCTTACAATATATATAGAGTCTGGCTAACGAAAGTTGGCCCCAGAATATTGGCGGCAAATTAAAAAAATACATGCATGACAACACTAAAATTATACTATGAAAATTGGAATAACCTACTTTGATACTTGGTAATTCATTATTAAAAATATCATAATATAGTTTTTCAATAAGGACGCTCGAACTTTAGCAGCGCATAGCGGCCATTTCGGTAATGCGATTGCTACCAAATTTGGCATGAATATATATTTTGTCGTGACATTTCACCATGGAACGCTACACGCTTCAACAACGCGTAGAAATTGTGTAAAATTTATTATCAAAACCAGTTGTCTATTCGCCTACGTTCTGTGCGTTTTGTTCAATTTATGTCGTTCTGAACAGAAAGTAATCGAGCGGTGTTAACTGTCACGATGAACGACTCGTTCATCGTGTGAGTTAACACCGCTCGATTACTTTCTGTGGGGTTACATGAAATCTTTAGTGTACGCAGATAAACCACAGTCAATTGTTGCCCTAAAGGCCAACATAACTCGCGTTCTTCGTGAAATTGACCATTTATGCGAAGACGTCCTCCAAGATTAGTCCACCAGATTACGCCATCTACAGCGGAGTCGCAGTGGCCATTTGGCTGATATTATTTTCCACACATAATGTCATTGAATATTCTTTAAAATGTTATAAAAATTGTAGTAATATCACTTAAACAGGTTGTTTTATTTCATTTCAAAGTTCGAGCGCTCTTAATGAAAAACCCTATACAGCGTGGCGATTAGGTTATCACATTAATTCAAACCACGTATTCTACAGTACGTATTTTAAGCATACATAAATAAAATAATTAATAAAAGTTAACATTCTAGCCGTGGGACATTTTTTTTCCTTTTAGTATTTAACAACATCATGTATTGCATAAAGAAAATCACCTGACCAATACTAGTAGGTCAAAGACCCGTGGCCGGCGAAGATACCTAGTTCAAACGATGTAAGACGATGCCATTCCGAATTACTAACAATTACAAAATACGTAAACAAATCAAGCGAAAAATGTCCTTACGGCTAATAGTTTAAGGCGTTCGCTATGCGCAAAATTAAAAAATAAGGGACCTCAGCGGGGAATAAAAAGCATCTGCGATAAATGTTCTTACTGCTAACGGTCTACGGCATAAATCTCTACGCGCGAAATGGACGGGGTAGGGGGTGTGTGTCGTCAAATTTCGTATTTTTCCGGCGGCCGGCGTGTGCGATTGTTTATGTTGTGACTCACTCGCTCCAGTGCCCGCGCCGTTGTCCTTGAGGATAGTTCGTTCACGACAGCAGTTGCCTATTTGCATTTTTTTGTGTTATTGTATTGAGGACGTTTTGTTAAGTTTCTTGTTTTATTTGTAATAGAAATGGGATACGTTATTATTAATTAGTTGTAGATTAGTTAAGTGTTGTGACAGTTCGTGCCTTTCCTATTTTTGTGATAGGACACGTAATTACAACAGTCAAATTAGTTGTAGGTAACTTTTTGAAAGTGGTGTGACAGTTTATGCGAATTCAGACGCTTTTATTATTCCTTTTTGTGTTGTGTTCTCAAGATGCCTCGTGTCAATTTCACGTCATCGGAGTACACCGATATGATACTGATTTATGGAGAATGCTATCAAACAAAACGCAGCGCTGGCGTTACGAACATACCGAGAGAGGTATAATACCACACGTGTATGTCCTTCAGATTTACGGATTTTTACACGGGCAGTCCAAAGATTACGTGATAACCAATCTTTGGTTCCACATCAGGTAGAAATTCCTCTGCGAGTAACCGTGGGTCAGGAAGAGCAAATCCTTAACTATTTCGCTCGTAATCCAACTGCAAGTCTCCGTAGAGCAGCTCGCCTATTTCGAGTACACCACAGGACTGTACACAACATTTTAAAAAGAGATAAGCAACGGCCATTCAAATACCAAAAGGTGCAGGCTTTATTAGGAAGAGATAAGCCAGTCCGGGAAGCCTACTGCCTGTGGCTACTGAGTAAAATAGAAAATGACTCTAACTTTTTGTACAACATAATGTGGACAGACGAGAGTACATTCACGCGCAACGGGATATGGAATCGACAGAACCTACGATACTGGAGTCGAGAAAATCCGCACCTGATCCGAGAGTCCGCACACCAATACCGATTTGCCGTGAATGTTTGGGCTGCAATACACGGAGACCACATAATCGATCCGGTGTTTATCAATGGCAACCTCAATGGGCCTAAGTTTGTGGAACTACTTGACGGCACAGTGTCGGAGTACATTGATGAACTACCGTTGGGTGGAAGTGGTCAGGTATGGTACCAGCTTGACGGAGCACCTGCTCATTCAGTAGTGGCTGCCAGGCAGCGCCTCACTGAAATGTTCGGAGAGCAGTGGATTGGCCGATACGGACCTACTCGGTGGCCAGCACGGTCACCGGACCTAACACCACTGGATTTCTTTTTATGGGGACATGTAAAGAATGAAGTGTACGCTACTGAAGTGACGACAGTGGAAGATTTAAAAATAAGAATAACTCAGGCTTTCCACAACTTAAATAATTTAGCCGCGAATGGTGATCTACTAAGAAATGTACGTAATAATATCATACGACGGTGTCGATTATGCATTCGGGTGCGCGGCGGACATTTCGAAAATTTTAAAATTTAAAATGCATAAAGTGAACTAAGTGGAGGTTTTAAAACTTAATTTGTGATTACTTGGTAACAATACCATAAAGTTTGTGTTGCATTGTTGATACCAACTATTACCAACGCCCCGCGCGTGTTTAGAGCCTACAGCGCAAGTACCTACCCTCCCGCTATTCCCACTGTCGTTTGGCGTGTGCGCCGCCCGCCGCCCGCGCCGCCCGCCCGCCGCCGCGGCATTGCCGTTTTTACAGGTCAGTAAACTAATAGTATCAAGGGTGGATTATTTCTTGCCAATTTTTACGCTATTTAGTTTGTTCGAAAAATTCAGTTTTCTATTTTTAGGTCTATTTTTTATTTTATTATTTTAACAGACTGATAACAACTTGTAATAACCGCTGTACTATTTAATGTGATAACCTAATCGCCACGCTGTATAGACAGTATAAGAACATTATGTGGAAATAAAGAAACAGAATTTATCTACACATGTATTAATTTTTGATATGTATCAGGTTTGTAACGGGATTTTAAGGATTTATTGATCTGGTATAGGTGTTAGTATATGAGGTAAATATGAGCGGAATCCGAAAATAAATAGACAAATAAAATACGATAATATTCCATACATAATAACTTAGTTTTATTCATCGTAATCAAAATCAGATTCTAACACTTCAATGCCAAAAGATTCATCACTGTCACTAGTATCGCTGTCTCCAACATTTATAATAAAACTTTCTAAATTTTCTTCTGTTATTTTATCACGTTCTTTATATTTATTTTCAACATGTATTACATGATCAGTCATTTTCTTCCAATCCTGTGAACTTACGTTTTCAAATGAATCTTTAATTATTTCTTCTAATGCAGCTGTAGTAACTGCAATATTTTTGCTAGCCACTTTACGTTTTGCCAAACTCCACACAAGCTCGATCGCATTTAAATCACAATGGTAGGGTGGAAGTCTCAACACCTCATGACCACATTGATTTAAAATTTCATCAGCTTCATATATTGGATTAGGCGTATTTCGTTTTACAATACACAACAGCTCTGCTTTCGTGTGGTAGTCCTCATATTGAATTCCATTATCACGAAGCCACTCTCTTATATTACTTTTACGTGTTTGTGTGTTCGGAACCTTATTTATAATTACCGAATGGTAACTAGCATCTCCATTATGATTACACTTGGTTCTTCCAAATTTGGTATAAGTTTTTCTTTAAGCCATTTATTAAAATTTTCAGCATTCATGTCATGGTGATAATCAGCATTTTTTGATTTAGTACTAAACACTAACAAAGAGTTTGGTACGGGGCCTTTCTCTGATCCAGCATGAACTATAATGTACCTTTTCCCGGTCGAAACATTTTCAATTGCACCACTAGTTGAAGGACCTTGCCACGACTTCTTAGGCTTGTAGTTTCTATGGACATAAGTCTCATCTAAATAAATGATTGGCTTGCCTTCTGCACGTTTTCCTGCTATAGTTCTTTTAAATCTATGTCTCCAAGCAGATATGTCATAGCGTTCTATTAATACGGAACGCTCATTTTTATTATTTTTAAATTCATAGCCATTGGCTAATAACAAGCGGCGCAGAGTTTCTCTGCATCCGTTAAAATCAATACTTTCTTTTAACTCCACCAACAGTGTCCTCAGTGTAGGAACTTGTTTTTTAACAATATAAAATTCGTTTATCTTGTTACGCATAGCATCTATGTCAAAGTTATCTAGGTTAGACACAGTAGGTTTCCGTGGGCGTTTCTTCCCCGGGGTTCTCCAGACACCTTCATTTACTGCACCTTCCCTTTTTACTCTCTTTAGTGTTCTGACACTCACTTCTGCAAAGAAGATATACAAAATATGTAATTAATTCTTGGTTTACGTAAATGCAAAGGTTTTTTTCGGCATAATTTCAAAACACCAGTGTATAGTAAAAACTTACCAGTCATTGAAGTTATTTCTTCTAAGTACTGATTCTGGGTTATTATCCTATCTTTCTGCTCTAATTCAGTGAGATTTTCAATAGTTCTTACTATTTCATCAACTCCTTCGACATCTTGCAGATTCTCTGTTAAAGAAAGTTAATCGTTTTAAAATTACCATTGTATGTATTTTAATTGTTTTTTTTCCTCTGTTATATATCGTTTTGTATGTACAATAAAGCATATAATAAATAATAAATTACCAACAAAAATACAGCAAAAATTCATTATGAGTATATACGTAAGTAAAACATAGGTGATGTTATTAAAATGAATACGTTGACTGATGCGATGTTCGAATGAATATAATTAGTTTTATTCAATACGAAGAAGAGTAAGTAACTTATTTGTAAGGATACGTAAATAATAAATCAAAATTTTATTAAGACGACTGGATAGGTAGGTGTTCAAAGTATCAAAATAATATTGTCTACTAACCTATGAAATTCAACACCACACGTAGACAATCTTGTTTTTGTTTAAACGCGGCATCACGCTGTTGTTGTTTTTCGTTGAACTTGCCAATCATGCAAAACAACATCTTTCGTACACCACTTTTGATAGATTTGTTCATTTTAAACCGTAATTAGAATCACAATTTACACAAACGCATACAATTTGACACCAGAGATACCGAACGACAACCTTGTCAAATTGACGTTGACGTTCATACAGAGTTGCTATATAAAAAGTTCGCAAATAATTCCAAGGCCTACTTTCGTTAGCCAGACTCTAGGCAGGTGTATAAAAAAAAAAAAAAAAAATGTTTTTCAACAAGCATCAATTTTATAAATCCTGGGATTACATGTAACAGTAAAGTTGTTCGACAAAGACACAACCATTAAACATACAGTGTGTTGAGGTGTTTGCAGCCCGCTTATAATTTATTTCAAGTTCTTGTAGGGAAAGGTCTAGATGATGCTTCAAGTTCAGTTTCATCTGAAGTTCACGTTCAGGTCTTGATTCAGGTCCAGGAAGATTTACCCGATTTCGATCCTGATTTGACGTTGATGTCTCATCCAACAGGGATGACATGCATAGTTCATAACCTAAAAGAAAAAGTCAATGTAGGATATTTATGGCGTTATCACAAGCCGCATGGATATTTTAATAAAAAATTAAAATATATGATACTTTACAGGCTTACTCCAAATCTGGAACAACATGCAACATAGCATACGTAAATTATAGTTCCAGATTCGGAACATCATGCAGGTTAGATAATTTGGAGTTGGTAGGAAAGATATGTATTTAAATAAAACTAAAATCACAAATCACATTAATACAGAATAAAATATACATAGTTCTGAAATATGAAACTGAGTAAAACTATTACGATCTTTGTTCAGGCACAAATAACATTTGCACTTTTGGCAATATATTTGGAATGTTTGCTTTCATCCCACCATTTTACACCTTTGACGATCAGACTTCTACTCGGGCCAGTGGTTAAATCCATCCACCGCTACTTCGATTGGAGGCATATCTAGGCGTCGACGTCTTTTTATTTTATCGATATTCTCAATGTCTTGGTTCAAAGGGCGTCCTCTTTTACGTGTAGTAGGTGTAAAAAATGTTACATCTTCTTGCATTAAAATATCCGCCAACATTAATTTGAAGTCTAGTAAAGGCAAATAAACTTGTTCATCTTTCTGTTTCATGCGTCGTCTCTATAATAACCAACTGTTGACACAGATGAGGTCAACAAAATTTTCTTGCTCCTCCTCCAATCTTTATTCTATAAAACCCTAAAATTTAATCAAGTAAATCCACACCACCCATGTATTTATTATAAATTGATATAGACTTTGGGCAAGGAAGATCAATTCTAGTCTTATCTTTCCTTACGAATCTATTACCTGTCGACATTGGTTCTTTGCCGACGTTTTCTAAGATGAACATAAGCTATCTTGTTGTCGACCCAAGTAGTAACCGATAATTGGACGTCATCTACGACAGGTGATTTCTCCACACAATAACCACGTTAATTTTTCATCAAGGCTTCTTTCTGCAAATCAAGACCTAAAGGAAGGAAACCTTTTTGATGTAAAGTAGCTATTAGTGGTAAACTTGTGTACTAGTTGTCCACAACTCAGCGTCAGCGTGCGGTCAGCGTGACTCTAAAACCAGCCTAAATTACATAAAATTTATTAGTTTAAACTTAAGAATAGTTATGTATCGCGAGTCGTTTGTAGACGCGCGGTGGGAGCGCATGGGCGCGTGTGTAGTCGTTGGCGGTAGTGGAGCAAAGAGGGCCAGAGCGCGGTTCGCTCGACGCAGAGGCGTTGCGGGGCGTGAGGGCAGGTGCGGGATGCCGTATAGTGATCGGAAGCGCGGCGCACACGAAATTCTGGTCGCGTAGTGTTGGCGCGGACAAACAGTTTTACTCGCTTCTGAATAAGATATTACTTTCTCAGCCATAATTTATTTATTAATTGTCATCTGTCTGCTGTAATCCGGACAGGCCGCGGTATTTGCAAAGTGACTTCCAAACCGCAACACACAGAAAGCTTCGCTCTCAGCAATGCTACAACCATCACCGGGGTGATCATTTAGCCACACTTGCTGCAACGGGGTTTGGAACGACAAAGGGATTCTACGTGACCAAATCGGCAACACTGTTCTACAGTTACAGAGCTATATAAACAAAAAAAATATCTTAGGTAAAACTTGGGCATCAGAGGTGATGACACATGTTTCAGTGCCTATTCAGTTAAACCGTCTTAGAACTTTTCTGTTTAATCGCCTAACTTTGAGGATTGGATCACAGCCTTCTGGAACCTTTAAAATATTAGATAAGACTTCTTCTTCTGAGATGTCAGTCGGAATGAAACAACACCATACGGGTTATATTAAAAGATGGAAATACTGCCTCATATAAGTTACAGTTAGTCCCTAAAACATTGTTTTATATAAAAGTGTTTGCATCCTTCCTGACTGGATGCAAACTCAACTGATACGTGGTTTCTACCAAGTCGCTTAACTGTATTGATATTAGCTATATTATGATTTGCTAATAAAAAAACGCCCAAATGTAACGGAGTGTAGAATAGTTCCAGCATTACGTTATGCTTCTTGACGGGAAAAATGGAGGGGAGTGAATACTTAGTACCTCACACGGCCTACATGGGTTCTCGGTTGTTAAGAGACAGATACATGCCAGTGACCTTGAGTGGTTAGCTTGCGTGTTCTGTACTGAGCTCACGCAACGCGTCGTACATCCCAGTAATAGAACTCGCGCATCAAGGAGCGCTGTCACCAATTTGACGCATTATTAATTTATTATACATAAAACAGAAGGTATTTTAATAAAACTCGTATACTAAAAGATTAATATTTTAATTATCCTTAAAATGGTGAAGGTTTCAGAAAAATACGCTTGACAGCTTTTGAGTAATTATTAGTTTCATATCCGCGTTAGACACAACTTTAAAAAATTAATTTCACTATGTAATGTATACGTAATCTAAAATATTCGTATATTAAATTATTAAGAAAATGCTCTAATTTTTTTTTTTTTTCCAAATCATTGACACCACTCGTTTAGATGTATAAAATTACGGTATAAAATCATTAAAAGTAGCTTGTCGTCGCCTTACGTAGGACTATTGGAAGCATCATCTTCATTACCGGGGCAATTATGATTAGATTGGGATGGAAGGATTTGGGACTCTAAATTACAATCCAAATCAGCAAACTAAATGGGTTGGGGGTGGGACTTAGGTTAGTCGGAGAAAAGGCGAACAAGAGGTTAAGTAAGGTTATTATCAGGAGGGTCAGGGGGTTTATTTTTATCCATATTCATATTGAATATGGATAATGGTAGCCGATAACGTTAAAACAAACACAAAACAATCCTGTTAACAGGTAGCCACGAGACAACACACAACTCAATTACAAGTCACAATAAACTTAATTACGAATAATACACATTCATTTATTTAAGAGTTGTTTTTATTAGTTACTACTTTCGTATCGCTAATGAAATAAACTTCAAAATAAACTATATAAATGTATGAATTGTAATGACATACAATTATCAATCAACAAATATAATTAGAAAATAGTTATAAAAAACAATAATTGTAACAATTACATGTTGTCTCCTCTATACTCGTATCACTATCATCTAGAGGCGTAAACACTTGTTTTCGCCGCCTTTTAAACCAAAAAGGGCCTTCCCCACGGTCCATTTTTATTATTTTTTACAAGCACAACCGTTCAAGATACGAAAAAACTACAAACACGTAACGATTTTTTGAAATTTCAAGCATAATGCCGCTTCAAACACAACGTCCCAAGCCGCACTGCACTGATTCTTAAAACTTTACTTGGCGTGAACACGCACGGGTGGGTGCTCGCCCCCCCACTTCGGCAGCGCCCCTCGCACCGGTGCGTGGGTGGCAGCGAACCTGTTAACCCATACAAAAATCATTTCACCTGGAGGTAATCATGCGGAAACTTTCAGAAACCGAAAAGGCTATATGTCAATAAATGTTCAGGCTGTATGCAAAGCTGGACTTGGTTTAGTCGAAGACGTTGCCCATAAATAACAGCAGATCTGCGGTTTCTTTGCATTCTGCGGTTAGAATTCCTTTATCTGAAAAAAAAATGATATTCCTTCATACATACATCTAATTGCCATGGTATGATTTTAAAACTTTATAGGCCAGGTAATCGGAGGTTTCGGTCGTTCTGTGTTACACTTGGGGTACCTAGAAAACATTTCATAATAACCAACTGCCTGGAAACTGGTCTTTTCTGTACAAATAATTGTTCTGCGAATAGTAGACCTCGCGAGCACAAATTTTTTGCAACACTTTCAAAGTCTCCACGGTCAACGTTCCGGTTGTATATGGTTTATTAATATCGTCAGCGATATGACGATATCACTCTTTTCCACCTGCAACGCCTGTTGATTTGGTTAGGAGACAATAGATGTCCGAACCAAACTGCACTTCGTTCGGAGCCAACCTCTGCATTTGCTGCAGGGATATCCTATAATACCTATCGCCAGATAGCAAGCATAGGTTAACATCGACATTTTCGAAATTAATTTCGATTGACGTGCCATACACGAGAGCAGTCGCAGCCATGCCGAAACATTGTTGCTTTAGGTAGTCAAAGCAGTCAGAAAACTGATTGAAGCTACCGCGCTTAGCGAAAAATTCATGGCAAATGGCAAGACGATAATTAAACAGAAATAAACTAACCCACAACTAACCAACTACTCTTAAAATAATCACCCTGTAGCTTTATCATACCGATCGAAAGGCATAATTAACATAGTGTCACAAATAAAAGGAAGACCATGAATTTTGGTGTGTAGTGCGACTAAACACCTTTTTTTTTTTTTTTTGGGTGGGAAATCATCCAATGACTTCTCCCACTCTGGGCGGAGCGGAAGGGCGTGTAAGACTTTTACTGACTAAAACCCACCCGTGTTCCTTCCCTTGCCATGCCAGGGGCCACGGTTTCCCCTTGGGACTACCCGCAACCCCGGCGCGACTAAACACCTGAGATGCAAATTCAATTTCATTTTGTTAAATTTTTGAGGGTTCAAGTGGTATTCTGTTAGCTTTGGTATCAGTCTTATGCCTTAATAGCCAGGGTTTTCTTTAAGAAGTTGTAATAAATGAGACCATTTGGCAGTTTTGATCACGCCATATTTAAAAAAAGTTATGTAATTGTGCCTAAATTGTTCCTCATACCCTTGAGGTGTGGTGTGGTCATAAAGGGGAATGATTTCATTATCATTTATTAATATAACATTTTCTTCTGGAGTTTCCCCTTTACTCATTTATTAACAAACGTATCGCCTGACGATTGTTTGTCGCTTGGTCCCAGAGAGATGCTACCACTATAAACCCTGCTTGTCGCTCTTCAGAAATGACATTTTTGTTTGTTTAGTCAACTCTGGCCCTTTTGTGGCACTAGCTGAAAAGGTATAAAAAATGGCTTGTTTAAAGTTTTTAATTAGCCCACGCACCATGAAGACTTGCGGGCATGGTCAGCAAATTCTGGATGCCATTGCTGGCCATTATCTAGTACCCCTGTAATGTTATCATTTTTTTCATTATACTCGTATAATGAAAAAAAAACTAAATTTAAAAAAAAAATCATTATACTTGCCCTGCAGTGGGACAACACAGGCTAAAAATAAAATAAAATAAATAAATAAATAATACTTGTATACTATTTGTGCTTTTTATCGGTTCGCGGACGGTGAACGACAACGATAGAAATTTTATTGATAAGACGTCTATAGACGTGAAGCGCGCGCGAAAATGTTGCTACTTTGTCAGGTTGTTTTTAAGGTGCAGTTTTATTCGGAGGCTCATGACGTCCGCGAGGATCTTCTTGTTTGGCAAAAAGTCCTAAGTTATCACGGTGCTTTATAGCATGAGCTACGACACACGGAGCAATGCATAATGTTTGGCAGAAAAACTTTTGGCAAACATATATTTCGTTCCCTTCTATTGTAAAAAAGCATTGCTTAGCATAAGAGCGTCGTGTCGTTCTTTTCCTACTTACAAGAAGTCTCTTTACTGACTTAACCCTTACGTGAGCCAAAATAAATGACTTTTTTGAGGCATAGTCTAGACCCCAATATTTTCTGCATATTATTTGGCACTTTTCATCTGTAACTTTATCATTGCACTCAAATATGCATTTAGAACAATCAACAGGCTTAGGATTATTTGAGCTTCTAAATTTCTTTTTTGTAACATATGGCAAGCCTTCAGCTCGCTGTCTTTTTACCACATTAACTTTCCAGGTTTCAGGATTTCTTTGGTGCCAACGAGCTCGTGGTTTTAAGACCTTCCAACAACGTTGAAAAAGCTCGACAGTTATTGATTGTGGTACTAATAAAGGCTCATTATTATTGTAGGGTCATATATATAAATCGTATGCCTGAGATATGAACAAATCTTCTGGCGCATCATTCGTCCAAGCGTCTTCTATTTCTACAATAAACGACAATCACATTAAAATATCGCTAAATAGGCCAATGCTTATTTATAATTATGAAACAAGTCTTTAAATAGTTCCTCGTACCTATATTTTTATGAATAATGAATGATTATTTGCAAAATACCGGTAAATATAACCTCAAAACTGTTTAACACAAACAATTACCTTCCTGAAAAGCATTTCCTCCTGGATCCAATGACTCTCCAACTTCCTTAGCATCCATATTCAAACTTTATCACCACAACCAGTTACGTAAATTACGATAAAAAGAAATAAACTTGAAAAACAAAACACTATAACCGGCCGGCGCACGATTCGTCCTTCAAAGATGGCGACTAAGTCAGAGATGTGTGCGCGGAGTGCGAGTGAAACAAAAGATCAAACGTCGATAATTGGTTTTAGCTGAAAATATTTATGTAGAAATATCACCATACGCTTCGGTGAAAAACAACTATAGCATAGTTGCTTTTACTTGTATTTTAATCTAAACGATACGATCTCTGATGTTGTGGAAAATCAAATAAAGCTGCTTAATCTCTTTTAATAGAATTAAAATCTGCACAAGTGCGAAGGATTATGTTCTGTTAAAAGCAAGTAGAACTACTAACTTTCTTTTTAATGTGTAAGATTCTAAGTACTTTCCAATAATTCTGCAAAACCAGAACCATTTAAAGTATTTTAATTTGTATTAGTACAATGCTACAGTATGTTCAGAGTGTAAGCAAATTGCAACTAAAATAAGATATGAAACGGAATGTGTTTTTGATTGCAGGGCTTCAAAAAAATCGTACAGGTTTAAGACTAGCTGTTATTGAATGCAGATGTTACCTAAAAGCTTATGTTGTAATTGTTTTTTTGTATCTATCTCGGAAACTATGCATCGTATCGAAAAATCGGTTCTATCTGTTAGAGCTCAAAAAGTTGAGTAGCTTGGTGTAAATAACTCATTATTGAAAAAAAGTGTAGTTAATCGGTTTTACCAATAAAGGGACGATATGTCAATAAATGTTCAGGCTGTATGCAAAGCTGGACTTGGTTTAGCATTTTTATTTTTGTTATGACTTCAATTGACAGAGTCGAAGACGTTGCCCATAAATGCAGATCTGCGGTTTCTTTGCATTCTGCGGTTAGAATTCCTTTATCTGAAAAAAAAAAAAGTTAATCCTTCATACATACATCTAATTGCCATGGTATGATTGTAAAACTTTATAGGCCAGGTAATCGGAGGTTTCGGTCGTTCTGTGTTACACTTGGGGTACCTAGAAAACATTTCATAATAACCAACTGCCTGGAAACTGGTCTCTTCTGTACAAATAATTGTTCTGCGAACAGTAGACCTCGCGAGCACAATTTTTTTGCAACACTTTCAAAGTCTCCACGGTCAACGTTCCGGTTGTACGAGTATATGGTTTATTAATATCGTCAGCGATATTACGATATCACTCTTTTCCACCTGCAAAAACGCCTGTTTATTTTAGTGGTGGGTCGTTGTCGAATTTTTCGCGGACGAAACGCAACCGTTTTCGAGACGACGAAAACGGTTGCAAGAAACGGTCGTCGTTGCAACTGGTTTGAAGACGAAGAATAATTGCGTTGCCGTCTTTTCGACGTTCTCGTCGTTGTCGTCTTTTCGACGTTCCCGACGATCTCGTCGAGTGAAATAGTTGCAGTTTCTTAGTTTCAACTTCAACTATCAACGATTTAAAATGTGTGAATGGTTTACTGCCGCCGACATTACGATCGGGTTTTATTAGCGTTAATTAAAATTATTTTATATCCTACTAATTAAACAACAACGAACACGATATGTACACTTCACTTATATATTTCCAGAAATAACACCTATTTGCAAACAAACTAACAACAACAAAAAAAATAAAAAAACAAATACATAAAGCTCTCTTTGCGCGTGCTCAATAACAAATTAACAACTTATTAGCAAGTTAGCAACTGACTGACTGGCCCAAAAAAATGTAAACAAACAAATAGGTAACATCCACGCGACGAGACGTTCATATCGGCTCGAATTCCAAGAAATAGCATTATCGACTGTATGTAAAAACTGAACTTTATATCAGTGATATAAAGTTCACTTTTTATTGTAAGGACTGTTTTGCAAACAAACGGAACGAGACGCATTGACAACTGGTAATATATTATCGACTCTATATCATTGGTATAAAGTTCACTTTTTATTGCAAGGACTGTTTTGTAAACGACGACGACGAACGACGAGTGACTCGTCGTCCGTCCGTCTACTACTTGTCGCGTTCCGTTCGGTCGTTCGAAGAAGACGACTCGTCTACTCGTGTTGTTCCGTTCGTTGAATCATTTATCATTGCGTTCTCGACTGTATTTTCAAAGACGTAAAATAAAGAATCGCACTGAATAATTCGAAGACTGGTTTGTGCAACGAAGACTGTTTGAACCCAGGACGTAAAACGGTTCCATCGTCGCAGAACATAAAACGGTCTTTGGAAACGGTTCGTCGTCGCAACGCCCACTCCTAGTTTATTTGGTTAGGAGGCAATAGATTGTCCGAACTAAGCTGCACTTCGTTCGGAGCCAACCTCTGCATTTGCTGCAGGGATATCCTATAATACCTATCGCCAGATAGAAGCATAGGTTAACATCGACATTTTCGAAATTAATTTCGATCAACGTGCCATACACGAGAGCAGTCGCAGCCATGCCGAAACATTGTTGCTTTAGGTAGTCAAAGCAGTCAGAAAACTGATTGAAGCTACCGCGCTTAGCGAAAAATTCATGGCAAGTGGCAAGACGATAATTAAACAGAAATAAACTAACCCACAACTAACCAACTACTCTTAAAATAATCACCCTGTAGCTTTATCATACCGATCGAAAGGCTTCATCATAAGTATTATTTTTTGCTAAATAACATAGTGTCACAAATAAAAGGAAGACCATGAATTTTGGTGTGTAGTGCTACTAAACACCTGAGATGCAAATTCAATATCATTTTGTTACTTTTTGAGGGTTCAAGTGGTATTCTGTTAGCTTTGGTATCAGTCTTATGCCTTAATAGCCAGGGTTTTCTTTAAGAAGTTGTAATAAATGAGACCATTTGGCAGTTTTGATCACGCCATATTTAAAAAAAGTTAATTAATTGTGCCTAAATTGTTCCTTATACCCTTGAGAAGGTGTGGTGTGGTCATAAAGGGGAATGATTTCATTATCATTTATTAATACACTCGAGAGCAATGAATCCGGGTCACTTAAAGAATGTTAAAAATCTCGGAAACTAAAAATGATAGGTTACTGCAATAAATTGTATTTAATAGACAATGTAATACTCCTTAAATGAAAGTAAAAAAAATATGAGTCACCATACATTTTATTAACACAAAATTACATAAAGAAAAAAACTGCTGATCTCTCCTTAAAACAAAAGAAGGAAACATGAAATTTTTGAACTTTATTACGATTTTCTTGAATTTTAATACTTCGTATTGCCTCCTCGTGCTTCCATTACTGCGTTTACGCGGTTTGGCATGCTGTACACCAAGTTCCTTATACGATTTTGGGGAATATTCTCCCATTCCTCTGTGAGAGCAATTTTGAGCTCACGAAGCGTGATTGGGGGAGGGTTTCGTTGTTTTACGCATCTGCCTAGCTTGTCCCAAGCATGCTCGATCGGGTTGATATCCGGGCTGCGCGCTGGCCACTCCATACGAGTAATGTTCATCTCTTGAAGGTAGTCATTCACAATCCTACCTGTATGAGGTCGGGCATTGTCATGCATAAATATAGCATCCTCACCTAAATTGACCATAAATGGACCAACGTGATCATTGAGGATTTCTTCCACATATCTTACGCTAGTTAAAGAGCCGTTTTCTATGATCACCAGCTCTGTGCGACTTTCAGAAGAAATTCCGGCCCACACAAGTACAGACCCACCACCGTAGGCTACTTTTTCTTCGATGCATGCTTGCTTGAATCTTTCCCCTGGTCTTCGATACACTCTGTGTCTTCCATCGTGCTTGTAGAGCATAAATTTTGATTCGTCGGAGAACATAACTTTTGACCAATCTTCAATACTCCAATTTACGTGGCTCTGGGCATATCTTAGTCTTGAAATACGATGCCCACGCTCCAGTTTAGGGCCGTATGCAGGTCTAAGGGGTTTTAAGTTAGATTCAGCAAGCCGACGTCTTACTGTCCATGCACTTGGGTTACTTCCTCCGAGGCGTCGAAACTGATTTGTGAGTTCAGTTCCTGTGAGAAAGCGATTTCGAAGCATGGTGTTCACCAAGTATCGGTCTTCTCGTGCTGTGGTACACCTGGTTCTGCCCGTTCCTGGTCTGCGTAGGTTAGAACCAGTTTCTTCGTAACGTCGGAGAACTCTTTGTACTGTTGACAGCGACACACCGACAGTCCTGGCTGTATCGCGCTGACTCCGGCCGGTTTCCAGCATTGTAAGTATTCTGGTGCATTCTTCAGGCGTAAGCGACATAATTTCAGCTTGAATAATGAATATAGAGCACTATCAACATGGTTTATGTACCCACATAAATGACAGATTACAAACAAAAGCAAAACCAAATGCTGTAATTTCGTAGTTCCATCTTCGAAAGTGGCCCTTTTTCAAATTTGATTTTTTTATGATATAACTTTACAATAACTAAGAAGTTTTAATACCTTCATTTAAGGAGTATTACATTGTCTATTAAATACAATTTATTGCATTAACCTAGCATTTTTAGTTTCCGAGATTTTTAGGATTCTTTAAGTGACCCGGATTCATTGCTCTCGAGTGTATAACATTTTCTTCTGGAGTTTCCCCTTTACTCATTTATTAACAAACGTATCGCCTGACGATTGTTTGTCGCTTGGTCACAGAGAGATGCTACCACTATAAACCCTGCTTGTCGCTCTTCAGAAATTACATTTTTATTTATTCAATTCAATTAGTCAACTCTGGCTCTTTTGTGGCACTAGCTGAAAAGGTATAAAAAATGGCTTGTTTAAAGTTTTTAATTAGCTCACGCACCATGAAGACTTGCGGGCATGGTCAGCAAATTCTGGTTGCCATTGCTGGCCATTATTTAGTACCCCTGTAATGTTATCTTTTTTTTTTAAATTATACTCGTATACTATTTGTGCTTTTTATGGGTTCGCGGACGGTGAACGACAACGTAAGAAGTTTTATTGTTATGACGTCTATAGACGTCAAGCGCGCGCGAAAATGTTGATACTTTATCAAATAAGAATATGCATAATCATTCTGATTTTTTTTCATTTTTTTGGCCTTCTTTTTTAACTGCAAAAATATTTTTTAAACAGCCCAGGTCGCAGATTGCATTTTTGTATAACTTTTGCGAGTGTCTGATTTGCGGGCAATATAGATATTTTTCTTAAAAATGTGTATATGCCTTTGGACTCTGTTTGAAAATCGATAATGTGCGATTTTTGTGATCATCTTTCCCCCCTTTGAAAGCTGCTTTCAAGTTCTTCCGTCGTGGGTAGAAGACCGACTCTGTTTAGAGCACGTCGGACGGTGCCTCTCGCCCTGTAGTAGTCGAGAAGTCTCCACTTCAGGGGTACACGTTCCTCCTTTAGGTCATTTTGTCCTCTACTGTAGTTCAGCTAGGTACTCTTGAAGCCAGCAATCTCAAATATGCTGCCTCAGTTGTTCAATCATCTCGGCCGTGCGCCTTTGACGTGACAGATGGAGACGGCAGCGATGTTAAGGGCTGCCCTACAAGGAACTGGCCCCCGTCAACGGGGAACAGTCAGTAAGATCGGATGATAGAGGGGAATGGGGACGGGAATTGAGGTGGGTTTCAATTTGTGTGAACATTGTGCCCAATTCCTCGTACGTAACGCTAGCGTTGCCTTTTTTTTTTAATCTAAGTTAACAAGGTGTTAAAGTTTGTATTTCGTGGAAACTTGCTGTTATAATTGAGAAAGAGTTGTTAAAATAATCAACTTGCTATATTTACTGACAGATAAATTGACAGTGACACTATCTACAGTGTTGCAATACGAAATATTATATTAAAATAGAATTTTGAGGATGCTAACACAAGGATGAAATAAAGCTGATTTAATATTGAAAACGTCGACAAAAATTGCCGCGCACCTTTGAAAGTATTCTGATTGCAAAAATATCTCGTTTTGTTTGACCTGTCCAATAATATAACTCGACCTTTTGTTTGAGATTTTCAAAATAATGTCTTTTACTACTTTCTGCAACTTGTTTCACCACGTAATGAACATATAATATTAGTTATTTGTTCACTATTAAAACTGTGACTAAGATTTGGTGCTTCTAATAATTCTACCCAAACATTTGATTCTTAATGAAACTGACACACTCTTGTTGCGTCGGGAATATAATAGTGTTTATCCATCAGCAATCGTTTCTTTGTAGCGTCTGAAAGCAGACGGCGAGTTCTATGGCGTCAACAACAACACATAGAATCATTCGACATATTAGGTAGCCGCGAATAAGTAAGTAGCGCTATCTCTGGACTTTCTTCCTGATGTGGATCATTTTTGGTTATTATCAACAAGTGGTGGATCCACGAGGTTTTCAACATTTAGTGGTTGTTCTATGTCACCTTGCTGACGAAGGACTCCTAAATTTCCTACCCAGCAAGGTCTGCAACGAATGCATTCAACGTTGTTATACAGGGGTGGCTTTTTGAGATGGTGCAATAAGGGCCTTACCTGAATACCTGTTTTGCAGCTTTTTATTTGTTTGAGTTCGGACGGCGATATTATAAGAATTAACTCGTTGATATCCAGCAAGTTTCCTTCAATATCCGTCACTTGCTTTCGTCAAGTCAATTTGTTGCTCTGCATATTTCCACAATTTTCCTTTCACCAAAACAGCTTTGCCCATGTGTCATAGTTTTCTTTATTTAAGGTTTCAATTCTGTTCGATTTCTTCTTTGCTTTTATTTTTACTTTTTCGATTATTTATTCATTATGAACCACGCTCTGCTAACTACTAATTAAGTTAACTTACAATCGTATTTCTTTATGTCAAAGATAGTTACATGTAGGTATAAATTTTTCGTTACTATAATAAAAGTCTAATAAAGTTTGCATTAAGTAAGTACAGTCTTTACTATTTGTCACCAGACATCAACACACGATATCTGAGAATTTCCAGCCCTGTAAAGCATTTGAGGAAGAATATGAGATAGCTGCTGTTGCTTTGGCCGTGCATTGCTTGCCTCTGCTTGTCAAACTGAAATATCACTGCCTTGATGGAAAGAATAAGCAGAGGTGAAGATGAGTTGGGTATTTCTTGATTATTATTCCCAGTATTATTCTCGTCGTCAGCGATGGAAGGCATTTCCACGATATTATGATTAATTTCTGAGGCTGACATTAATTCTGTTGTTTGCATACACTTGATTATTAACTTGTAACCAATTCAAAGCATTCCTAATGTTATTTAAATTAACTTCATACCGTTTTGTTAAATTCACGTTATCCAGTTTTTCCACTATAACCGTTAGACCACTATGTTCGTATGACAATGGCAATTGCACAGGCAGCTCTTCGACCTGTTTCGCCTGCCCCTACGCATACAGTGCGGCCAACGTGCATGAGCATTTTTCGAACTTTTACCATGTGCTCGCGACGCGCATGCGCGTCCAGTCAATTTAATTCAATTTACATAATTTTCCTCGAGTGCGGCGCGGCGCACCTGTGCGTCCATTGTGCATTTCTATTGTTTCGAAAACATCGTAAAATAAGGATCGGTAAGGGTCTCTACACACCTGTTTCGATTGTTTCATACGATATTCGGTTGTTACATAAATTATGTATTGTTACGAGTGTCAAGGTGGAATAACATTCGTTCTTGGTGTACCTACCACAACTCGCTTTCTAAATCGTGTCTATAAGTACCTAGCTAATATAATGACATTGATTTGTGAGCGTGCAATAAAAAAATAAACTTTAAAATAAATATTATTTTATTATTTTTTTTTTTTTTTTTGTTTTTTTACCCACGCCTTTCCCTTTCGGCGTGGGTAATTCCGGTCGGAGGCACGGTCGTTTGGCGGCATCATTCCGGTCTTCAATGATGACGGCTCGCTTCGCCGCCCGCAGCAAAGCCGTCATTTTCGACTGGCCGTCCTCCGCACCGCCGCTGCTGCCGGCGCCGCTACCACCGGGCCCGCCGCCCCCGTCGGCGCCACTGCCCCCGGGCCCGCCGCAGTCAGCGGCAGTCTGAGGCAGTGACTCCGACGGGACCCAGTCACTTGGATTTGTATCCTCGTCTTGCCTAACAAAAAGTTATAAATATGTAATAGGACCTATTGGTTCGATAATTACCTATGACACTAATAACTTCAAAGAAAACTACACACTAAACATTACAGCTAAACCTTAGTATTTGTAGTTATAAAAATTATGAATACTTACAGAAAATCCATTACCTTGAACCCTGAAAACCGCTAAATTGAAAATTTGAAAACGACAACATAGTATCTTTTTAGTCTATGACCATTCAATCATTCAATATCAGGCTATAGTCATCGGACCGTACTGCCTAGTTTTACGTGAATTGTTTTATTTTTTCCTAAAAGATTCATTGCGCAGCCAAACAGCTTCAGGATCGCCAAGATACGTCGGCCGTAATATAGACGTAAAACGTAGAACCAACAATTCTGTGGTATGGATCGAACCTAATCTGTATACGAAATGTACGAAAAAATTGGCACAGACCTCTGTAGCCATGCCAAGAACAAAAAGACAGTCCTACCTCCTAGGTACACACCTCAACCAACTTATTTAGGATCCTTTGTTGTAGTAGTACAATGAAGACTAGTACCTATCTAGTTCATACTCACCTATTCACCTTCACTTTATGTTAGTATGTGATGGAAATTAGATACAAATGGAAATTAAAAAAACTTGAGGAAAAGTTCATAGTTTATTGGGGGAGCCCTGATGAGTCGCTTGGACATGAACGATCACCAGGGCTCCCCATAATCAATGCGCTCTTGGAGCCATGCCAACCACTCACTGCAGACCGGTGGTGGAGGCTGTGCTGCTGGTGCAGGCCGGGGGAAGTTCCTACAAAAAAGGAAATTATGATTAAAAATTTGTAGATTTAAAAAAGAAAACTTCCATAATGAAAGAATCAAAACTGTAACAAATATTCTTAAATGTTCTTGGTTGATCAATCTCAAATTGCAGTCAATCAATCAGATCAAAATATTTTATCAGGGAAGTCACATGTGCTGAAGGAATTATTGCCAAGCTTCCTTGTCTTCAATGTAGTCTTATAGTATGCTTTTTTGATAAGGCCACATTTGATGTGGGTTTTGAACTTTCCATCGCTAAGTTCTGTAACTGACTGACAACTTGTTTAGTTAATCTAAATTTACCTATCACAATATCATGTCTATTGCATGTATTTATGTTATGGAAATCGCTTCTACAAAATAATTTCTAAGATATAAAGAGAAGGCAGAACAGTTGAGCAAGTATGTACTCACAGCATGTCCATGTCCTCACTGTCTTCCGGCCTGTTCACCAGCAGTCGGTGCAAGCTAACCTGCAACTCTAACCGCCACATCCGATACGGAATGTCGGCGATTAGAGCTACAGCTTCGCGCATCTGTGGAAGAAATAATTAAATGACATTTTTTCTGTAGGCACTAATATGTATGTACGTACGCGTAGCGTTTTGAGTGACCATAAAAATGTGGCGTGTGTTATTATTATTTCGTTATTAACTTTTAACCTAATAGCCTAAAACTATAGAATTATTTAACAAAAGTGGCACCAAACAATCAATAACGCTATATACCTCGTTCACCACCTCCACCAACGACTGCAGCGCACTCGCCGTGTCGTGGGCCTGGTGCAGCCGGCAATTTTGTAAAATTGGATATTGAACTCTTATAGAACTCCCCTAGCTAGCTCTGCCGGCGGCGGCCAGTCTCGCCGCGGCAGCGGCTTGCCTGGCCTCGGCGGCGGCCACTGCTGCGCACCAGCTCTCATTCAGGGCGGCCAGCTCGGCCTGGCCAAGCCGCCGCCGCTCCTCTCTTTCTTCAAGGTTTAATTTCCTTAAAAACTTAATCCGCTCCGCCACCATCGCAGCGGTGTAGCGGTATGAGCTGGGCTGCGGGCATGCCGGTGTACTAGTGATGCTGTAAAATATTTAAATGTTACATTCATCATGATAACAGGACCCAAAATTGAGAGAATATACATAGTAAAACTTCACACTATAAACACCTTGCTCTTGCAAGATGGAAAGTGAAACAGCTTAACTTTAACTAAATGCAAATAAAACATTACTTACATACTGGCAGCCCCAGATATCAGCGGCTCGGTTCTAAAAAAAAAGATCGAATTGTTAATAAAGTTACACCAAGACCATAATTTGATTAATTAGGTATAGGTATAAATGCAGAAGGTAATGATACATCACAGTGAAGCGGACACACCATATCAGTAAAAAAAATCCTATAACATCATTATGTGTAAGTAGGTAGGTTATTACATCAGCCTGTAATGGGCCCACATGGTGGATTATAGCCTACTCCTCACAGAGGGGAGACCTGTGTCCCAGCAGAGAATATTATAGTCTAATTATGATGGTATGAGCTAGGTTATTCACAGGCCTCGATTGTTGCACAGCTATGAAAGTAATTGAACACCCACCATAACCCACAACTAATCAACCAGTCATACTTACTCTGTGGGTTCCGCCGCGCCGCGTCCACAGCGGAGGCAATCACCGATGCTAAAAAATAAAAGAAAACTCAAACCATGCAAGAACAAAATCAATTAGCATATTACAGGCAGACTGCACAACATAATATCCATAAACACTTTTATTAGTAAGTATGTATGCCCAAAGCCTCAAAAACATTAGCTGCCACACCATGTTAGTAAACCACAATAACATAAACATTCAGAGAAGCTCATCCATCATTGCATTATCCATACCAGATATTCGCGATCATCAGATGCGCATGTATGGACAATTCTGTAAAACATAAAAGACACTTGAATCTGTCTGCAGATTGTCAAAGGTATATTTTGTAAACTTGCTATACCACGTTAAAAAAGATGTAGGTACTTGTAGGTCGCAATGATTGCAAATGAACTTACCGATGTAAAAAGTTTCCCATTTTATAGATATAGATTATCAAAATAATCTGAAAATAAAATAACAATTCTTATACATTCTAGCACTAATGAAATAAAATAACTCTAAATAAATGAACAATTTTAATAAACTTACGTTGCGATCGTGCCAATACTTGAAAACTTTTTGACAGGCAGAACCCGCAGAACTTGACAGTCTTCAAGGTTTAATTTCCTTAAAAACTTAATCCGCTCCGCCACCATCGCAGCGGTGTAGCGGTATGAGCTGGGCTGCGGGCATGTCGGTGTACTAGTGATGCTGTAAAATATTTAAATGTTACATTCATCATGATAACAGGACCCAAAATTGAGAGAATATACATAGTAAAACTTCACACTATAAACACCTTGCTCTTGCAAGATGGAAAGTGAAACAGCTTAACTTTAACTAAATGCAAATAAAACATTACTTACATACTGGCAGCCCCAGATATCAGCGGCTCGGTTCTAAAAAAAAAAGATCGAATTGTTAATAAAGTTACACCAAGACCATAATTTGATTAATTAGGTATAGGTATAAATGCAGAAGGTAATGATACATCACAGTGAAGCGGACACACCATATCAGTAAAAAAAAATCCTATAACATCATTATGTGTAAGTAGGTAGGTTATTACATCAGCCTGTAATGGGCCCACATGGTGGATTATAGCCTACTCCTCACAGAGGGGAGACCTGTGTCCCAGCAGAGAATATTATAGTCTAATTATGATGGTATGAGCTAGGTTATTCACAGGCCTCGATTGTTGCACAGCTATGAAAGTAATTGAACACCCACCATAACCCACAACTAATCAACCAGTCATACTTACTCTGTGGGTTCCGCCGCGCCGCGTCCACAGCGGAGGCAATCACCGATGCTAAAAAATAAAAGAAAACTCAAACCATGCAAGAACAAAATCAATTAGCATATTACAGGCAGACTGCACAACATAATATCCATAAACACTTTTATTAGTAAGTATGTATGCCCAAAGCCTCAAAAACATTAGCTGCCACACCATGTTAGTAAACCACAATAACATAAACATTCAGAGAAGCTCATCCATCATTGCATTATCCATACCAGATATTCGCGATCATCAGATGCGCATGTATGGACAATTCTGTAAAACATAAAAGACACTTGAATCTGTCTGCAGATTGTCAAAGGTATATTTTGTAAACTTGCTATACCACGTTAAAAAAGATGTAGGTACTTGTAGGTCGCAATGATTGCAAATGAACTTACCGATTTAAAAAGTTTCCCATTTTATAGATATAGATTATCAAAATAATCTGAAAATAAAATAACAATTCTTATACATTCTAGCACTAATGAAATAAAATAACTCTAAATAAATGAACAATTTTAATAAACTTACGTTGCGATCGTGCCAATACTTGAAAACTTTTTGACAGGCAGAACCCGCAGAACTTGACAGGTTAGCAGTGAGTACCAACAATCAGTAAAAATAATCCACTGTGATTTCCTGTTTCATTTTCAACTTATTTTTTTTGAATTATTATATTTAATTGAATTATTAACTTATTACGAATCCCGATACCCAAGCTAATATTTTATGTGAACTCATTTATAACGATAAGTGTGTGTGACAAAATAATTAAAAAGTCATGAAAATTGGCAAAGTGCGAATTTGACTCCCGTTTTGTACGTTTTGTTATTACAATTTACTGGAACGTGCCAACTTTATGAAAGATTTTCGACGAAGAAATATAGATCCTATAACCCAATAAATATTTTAGTGTATCGTATCAATTTTAATAAATAAAATTGATATGATACACAAATTTATCATCATCACCTACATCTTCATAGAACTATCTATTAGTACGATAAATCTTAGTTCGCTTATATCTCTATAGATGGCGTGTGTAACAAGTACAACTAACCTTTTACCCTTTTTACGTTCTACCTGGGAGCAGGTAGCTCGGCACCGAAAGAGCTTCACAAAAAATTGTTACAAAAACAACTGTAGTGTGAAAAAACCTTTACATGAGCGTATTATTTAAATATAAATATGAATAATTGTTTTATGACTGTCATAAAACTCGAAAATTTTCAAACGCACATAAGCGCCGTGCCGCACTTGGACAAGTATCTTTGGCTAGGGCATCTCGCAGGTTACCACTAAGGTACTCGCTGCTTAACCGGACTTTCCTGTGGCTGCCTTAAGCTCCTAAAAGAACTCAAAGCCTCCAGCCAGGGGCATACAAACTAAGCTAATTAAAACTAGGCGAACGCTCGCTAAGGGCACCCCCTGTGGGGTACGAACCTCGGCTTAGGGCGTTCGCTGGGGGGAGGACAGCAAGAGGGACAGGCTGGATCAAGGATAGATCATTATTATTATCAGGGGAGTTTAAAGCTACAGGCTCAGCAAAAACGCGGGCTGGCGCATCGTTATCGAGCAAGGGTCGGGGGGGATTGGACAAGTATTGAACGCCGCACCAACGCGTCTAGCCGCACTGGGTAGACTTTCTTCAACCGCGCATACGCGTTCATAGCACCATACGAAATATTTATTGAACGCGCATGTGCGTTTGCCGCACAGGGTCAATAGCTATTTACTAAGCATTTGCAAATAATTCAGCAAGCAATGCGCCTTCTGGCCAAGACGGTCGACCAGTATGACAACTTTAAAAAATGGTCTAATCTCCATTTCACTCATAGTTTTTAGTTCCTCGGGACTTGTGGCCACATTAATATTATTTCAGTAGACGGTGGTATGTATCTTGTTTTTGATGATAGTGGAATAACAAACAACTATTGCATGCTACTAAAATTCTCTAGCTAGGCAGTCTTCTGGTAATAGGTATTGTTTTTTCCGCATTTGTTTAGTCTGTGGTTGAAGGAGCTCGTGGCTAAGTAATAACAAGCCGCACGGGTCGATCCATCAGGTTAAGTTACGCTTGCCGGGGTTGGTCAGTGGATGGGTGACCATCTTTACATACCAAGATTCCTCCGTGCCTCGGAAAGCACGTTAAGCCGTTAGTTCCGACTATCATTCGTGGATCTTTGACAGTCGTTACGAGTCGTCAGAAGCCCGAAAGTGATCTTTACATACCAAGATTCCTCCGTGCCTCGGAAAGCACGTTAAGCCGTTAGTTCCGACTATCATTCGTGGATCTTTGACAGTCGTTACGAGTCGTCAGAAGCCCGAAAGTCTGACACCAGTCTTACCAAGGGGTATCGTAAGGTCCGATAGGCAGTCGCTCCATGTAAAATACTGGTATTCAGCTGTGCATCCGGTTAGACTGGAAGCCGACCCCAAGATAGTTGGGAAAAGGCTAGGAAGATTGATTGATTGATTGTTTAGTTTGTGGTTAAAGAATCTTTATTTACTCAAAAGAAATAATTTCACTTAATGAGAAATATTTTAACTATAGTAATGATGACATTCGTGAACAGAGCTAGTATAGCATGCACAAATATTATAAGACAACAATAAATTAATGTAGGTACATAACAAGACATTGAAGGTAGCAGCAAAAGATTCATGCGAAACTAAAATCAGTTTTTGTGGGTAAATTAAAAACATAAACCAAGGCCGGACTTAGATTTTGTCAATAATAAAATATTTTAACTGAGTTTTAAAAATATCTGCACACAGCGACTTAGGTGACTACTCATCCGCAAAATATTTCATCCGCGGATGAAACGTTACCCTTTTAAAATTGTAAGGCGACGAATCATCCGCAAGTTCGGATGAGTCGTCGCATAGTTAATATTGATGTGGTCATATCGGCCAAATAGACGAACAAACATATTTTGTGTATAGGAACATTGTCTGTTCTTTAGTTTCATCGGTTTCGCTAGCTGCTATCTATCTATCTATACATATAATAAAATTGTAGAAAAGTGGTGTCTGTACAATGGAAATATATGAAAAAAAAAGTAGCAGGGGTTGTTATTATATCTGCTGAACCCGAGATTGTAATTAAATTTTTTTTTTGTCTGTTTGTCGGTTTGTCTGTTTGTCTGTTTGTCTGTGTGTTTGTGCACGCTAATATCAGAAACGGCTTATTCGATTTAGATGCGGTTTTCACTAATATATTGTAGTAAGCTTCACATAACATTTAGTGTTTATTTCATGTCAATCGGTTCATAAATAAAAAAGTTATGTCAATTTAAAGAATCACGGCGAACATTTGTTATAGGTTAGGCATTTCTTTCCTTGATTTTCGGTATACTTATCTTAATTTTTATTTAGGGTTCGTATATAAATATTATAAGTATTTGGTATAGGTTAGGCATTTCTTTTCTTGATTTTCTTTATTAAGTATAAGTTTATTAGCTCAGGTTAGTAATTAATTTTTCTAGCAATTCTTTTGTTTTATAAGTAAACCAAACGTAACGTCTTAACACTTATTACTTAAACTGTGATAATTTTAGACTGTATAATAATCTGTAAGTATTTATAATTTAATTGTTTACGATAGTACGTGTTAACTAAATAACTGTGTGTTAAGTAGTAAGTACTATTTTATTGTAAGAATGCTTCGAAGAAGATCCAACCTCTCCCAATGTAGCAGAAATGCTAAAAGGATGAGATTAGTTCGATCACAGGAATCTGAGGAAGGTCGTGAGGGAAGGCTCTCTGCAACTCGGGAACATCAGGCTAGGTTTCGTGCTGCAGAAACTTCGACTCAGCGGGAATCTCGACTGAGTTCAAATCGTTCTCGAATGGTCGAGGTCGCGAAAAATTTTTTATACTAAGGGGGTCGAGTCATGAAAAAGGTTGAAAAACACTGCCCTACATTAATCCTACTAATCCTACTAATATTATAAATGCGAAAGTTTGTGAGGATGGATCGATGGATGGATGGATGTTTGTTACTCTTTCACACAAAAACTACTGAACGGATTTTGATGAAACTTTACAATAATGTAGCTTATACATTAGAATAACACATAGGCTACAATTTATAAAGATTTTATGTGATTTGACCATAACATAACGATAAGTATCAAGTAAGTCGGAAAAATTCCTGCCCTCTGAGATCTATCTTTGCGTGCGCTGCCATTTTTTTTTTTTTTGTTTGGGAAGTCATCCAATGATTTCTGGGCGTTTCAGTCTCTTACTGACTAAAACCCACCCGTGTTCCTTCCCTTGCCTTGCCAGAGGCCACGCTTTCCCCTTGGGACTACCCGTAACCCCGGCAGGCATCGGCCCTAGCGGACCCCGTCAGTTTTGCTGATATCTCTTTGAGGTGTGCGTGGAACACGATGCGCCGTCGACCCGGGCCTGGTCCTTGTCGGACGGTGAGCTGCCCGTTGCTCTCCGTCCGCAGGCCCGCGCCTACGGTGGCCGGAAATCGGCTATCAATTCCCGACGCCCGGGACGTCTCCTACGGCGGCGGCGGCTAGGGCTGGTAGGGCGCGGCCTTTGCCACTCCCTCGCGCGCTCCACCTTCTCCTTCGCGAGCATTACTGCTTCGCAGAAGGAGGTGACGGCTTGCCATGCCCTCTCGCTCCGCACCATGGCCTGAACCAGGGCCGTACGCGAGAGGTCACCGCCGCCGATCGCCTCCACGAGGACACGGCGGTGGTCCACCTAAGCCGGGCAGACCTCCACCGTTTGCTGCGTGCGCTGCCTAAACCGTTAGAGTTACATGAAGAAAATGTATTGTGGGATTGTTTGTCTTAAAGAGTTCTAAATAAAAGTCCGCGACAGCATATCCGCGACACCTTTTATGTGGAAGCCTTTATAACCAAAATAGTGAGCAATAAATACAGTTAAATTGAATACTTTTTTTACATTGCATATTTTAGAGTATTTAGTTAATTCTTATCAAAATAAATACCTTCATCGCTTTTGGTATTTAATGTAGATAAAGTTTGTCTTTTACACTAATTAATTTGGACAAATAGTTTAAAAGTTAGAACGATAAGAATGACCTGCGATATTGAGTCGACGGCGCTCAGAACGAGGGTGGAGGGGCGGGCCAGCCAGGGGATGACGCGCCAGAGCGCCGAGCCGAGTGGAATAATTATGTTCGAGAAATAACGCAAATAACGCAATTAATTGTTTAACTGTCAAAATGAAACCCATTGCTATTGTAAGTCCGACATCCACGCGGGCGAAGCCGCGGGCAGAAGCTAGTGTGTAATAATATCGTGGTTAAATCGAACAAAAATACTTCTATGCATAAGAATCGTTTTTATTAAGAATATAATTTTTTATACTGGTAAATCAGAATAATAAGCAATTTCCCTAAACAAATGACAGGTAGTTACTGTTTTACTGCGAAAACTGTGATATGTTATAAAAATTAGTAAATCGAAATAGATTGTTATTAAGAATTATAAATTTTTACATATGTTAGAAAATATTAATTAATAACGAAAAATCTGAATAATTTAAACCTTCTTAGTATTTAGGTGCAAAAAAAAAGATTTATTATCAAAAAAATCAACCACCACGAAATTTTGTAAACGATCTGTATCACTAATATGATAATTTCTCTATACAATGTTCGAGGCTAATTTCATTATCAATAAACTCTCGCAAACTGTTATTAATTTTTTTTTCCTTCACCATACTTTCTTCCGTTCTCTTTGAAATAAATCCTTGATTTTTCCACAGATTAGAATGATATTTGGCATCTTTTTTAAGAGTATTTAATAAAAGCTATGTTAGGTTTGCTCTTTATTGTCCTATTCAGTCTCGAGTTCCACCATTCTATAGCGTTATTCGTTTTGTGCCGGATATTATAAAAACACCATTTATCAGACAAGATAGATTTCTTATCTAGCCAGGTATTTTGAAAATAATGGTTAAATTGCGCTGTTTAATCATCCTTTTGTATACATTCACCCAATACATAAAGCCAACCATCTGAAACTTCAACATTTGAGAGGAGAGGAGATATGCCAACGCCATACAACGCCTCACGTGAGCCCTTGACATGTTAGATTTTTTTGTAATTCCAATCAGTTTAGCTTTTTTTTGGACAGCTTTTTTAAAATGAAATATACACCCTCGAGTAGTTACTTTATCAAATACAGCTTTAGCTGCTGTCATCGCACTGGTTTCAAAATCAGTAGTGATGGACTCAGGATCAAATTCGGGAATTTGGCTTTTTTATTTATAAAGGCGGAAATATTTTGCGGATGAGTAGTCACACAGCGGGCAGGGCGGGGCAGTGCGCGGCGTGGCGTGGCGGCGACGGGGCGCTGGCGTGACGGCAGCGTTCACACTGCGGGCGCGATCACATCCCGTCCCGCCGCGAATTGAGAGAGAAAGAATATAAATAAAGTAAACAGTTAGTGCTTGGCCAGACTGAAAGCGCGGGTGCGGGGGCGGCGCGGGTGCGGGGACACGCGCGTCGTCACTTGTCTGCAGTTAAGCACGCGGCTCGTCCGAGTGGTGTTGTGTCCAGTGTTATTCAAATACAATATGGATGAAGAGGACTTATTTTTACTAGAAAATTCTTACTTAAAATGGCAAGTGCTACAAGTGAAAAATGGAATTAATGATATTAATTTGACGAGAGAAAGTGAAGGAGAATTTTACACACTATATGAGAAATTGCGAATGCAACCTCAGAAGTTTTTTGAATATTTAAGAATGTCAATGGACACATTTGACTACATATTAGAAAACATAGAAAATTGTCTTTTAAAAAAGAATACCAACTTTCGCCGAAGCATTTTTGAGAAGCTATTGTACTTGAGAGTTATATATGTTACGGCTAATACCCGAAGTGCGGCTACACCTAGTTTTAGCCGGTTAGAACTAGGTGTAGCCACTTACTCTTGGTTAAACCTAGTACGAGCCGATTGTTTTCGGGTAAAACTAGGTCTAGCCTTCATCATGCCGGCTACAACTAGGTCCAGCCATTCCCTGTTGGATAAAACTAAGTCTATCCGATATCATTCCGGCTAGAACTAGGTCCCGACAATCCCTGTTGGATAAAACTTAGATATTGTCCCGCCAAGCCTTCCGCCCCGCGTCACACTTATGACTCACAGCATCTGCAGCAGCGGCGCGGGGTGGAGGGCATAGCGAGGCACGCGCCTCTGCAGGTTGTGAGCGCCAGGTGCTGCTGATCTACTGCAGGTCTACTAGCGAGTGTGACTCACAGCGCCTGCAGCAGCAGCGCGTGTCTTAGTTTTATCTAACAGGGATTGGCTGTACATAGTTGTAGCCGGCATGCTATCAGCAGAGCTTTTTTAGATATTAAAAAAAACATCCAATAAAATGAATCGTAGAGAGTTTTTTTATTCTTATAAATCACATTGTAATAATTAACACAAATTATTAGGAGTACAATTTTTAATATAATAGGAACAATCAGGAACATTTTTTTAACAACAGACAATAAGTCGCCAATACAACAAACATCGAAGCGCTTCAAACGGCGATATTGTAACGTAGAACGTTTCGTGGATATTTTGGCAGCTTTAACGTCTTCTATAAACTTGGAATACTGCACATCATTCATATAGCTTTGATTTTCACCATGTTTTGTGGCTAATAAACACTGAAACGGTTCCAAAAAACTTGACTTCATAGTCTGTAGGTCTTCATTCATAGCCATTCTGAATTCGAACGTATGAGTGCGCAAAAACAAGAAAGTACGTCTGTTTTGTACAACGGCACAACGCGTACTAAACTCAAAGCGCAAGGGCAAACGCGGGTGTACGGGAGGCGGGGCGGCAGGGGCGCGCGAGCGCGACGCGTCTCGCGTGAGCCAGGCGCCTATTACTTGTTTCAACTTGTTTGCATCTAGTTTTATCCAACAACGAATGGCTGGACCTAGTTGTAGCCGGCATGATGAAGGCTAGACCTAGTTTTACCCGAAAACAATCGGCTCGTACTAGGTTTAACCAAGAGTAAGTGGCTACACCTAATTCTAACCGGCTAAAACTAGGTGTAGCCGCACTTCGGGTATTAGCCGTAACATATATACAAGACAGTGTTATGTATATAAGACAATATCTCCGAACTTAACAGGAATTGTAAATTTCAATTAGACAAAGTGTTGCTCTGTAAAACAAAGATTTATTTTAGTACTCACATACATAGGTACTTACACTAATAAATGCACTGATAAACTTAAATCACTATAACATACCTGTAAAACAAAGAAACGACATTTAAGTCTATTAATTAATAACAATTCCCTTTTATAATATTCCAACAATAGAATCACTGTCACGGTGAAAAAACAGTTGTCAACATCCAACCTGCTTTACTCACCGAGTTGACGTCTTGCGAACCACGCCCTCTATTGAAGTACTTCGTTCACTCTCTTTACCGACAGTGGTGCGCTATATAAACTAATTAAAGAAATTATTATTTCTTTACATCTCCCTCAATTAAGAAGATATAAGTATACATATATATATATTTTTTTTTAAAGAAAGTATTTACAACTTACACTAATCTACATTTTATAATATTACAATTAAGTTAACAAATTTTTTCTGTTTATCTCTGTTTTTACGTTGGTATTGGTATAAGTTTTGTAATATGCAAGAGATTCGACTCTAACTTCCAATGACCTGCATTAATCTTATATATTGAATTTGATATTTTTTCAATAATTTTAAATGGACCAATCTTTAGCTCATCTAATTTATTTCTATTTAATTTGTTTCCATTCTCTACATATACTATATCGCCTGTATTGAAAGTGACTTGAGTTCAATTTCTATCAAACATTTGCTTATTATGATTATGTGATGTTATTGAATTTTGTATTGCTTTTTTCCTATCTATAATCCATTCTGCTTCAGTTTTATTTATTTTTAATTCGTTTGGTAAATACGAAACATCTGTACCATCTAACAAGTACTTTGGTGCAAAGCCAGTAACCGTATGTTCTGTATTATTATATTTATCTACACAGTTATGAGCAATGGTTGTCCATGCAATTTTATTTCTCTTTTCGTTTATTTTGCATCTGATTTTGTTTACAAGCGTTTGGTTAAGCCTTTCGTTTAAACCATTAGAAAACGGGGCATTCACTGCTGTGAATATTATTGGTATTGATTTTCTATTTAAGAATGTCTTGAATTCTTTCGAGTTGATTCCCGGATATTGATCGGTAAGAATCATTCCGATTGTATCAGTGGCTGTTACGTTGTTGATCAGCTTAACAAAATCATTTACGTTTTGTGTTTTTGAGGTAACAATATAGGCATATCTAGTAAAGTGGTCTACCAGAAGGTGTAGATATCTTTTAGTTGATCGGGAGCCTCCAAAGCCTCCAATAGTGTCTATTGAGACTTTCAAATGGTTTTGTGACAGGAACCAAATGTGACATTAGACCATACTTCTCCTGCCCTCTTGTTTTATTTTTTATACAGATCTCACATTCCTTAATATATGTTTTTATATTTTTTGTCTTTTGTATAAATTGTACTTATTTTGCTTTGCATTTGTTTTACACCTAAATGGCACATGTTTTCATGTACATCTTTTATGAGTTTTTTACTGTAATTTTCCGATAAAATTATTTTTTCACGCTTCCTAACCTTTTTATAGTATACATTGTGTCTCGATATTAATTTTGTTTTATTATTTTGTATGTCTGCATTGTTTTCCTGATCTGTAACTATATCAGTTAGTTTTATCATGTTTACAATTTTTAGATGTTCATCTGTATCCTCACTCGCATCCAATACCGGGTTCCTACTTAAACAATCTGCTTCTATATTATCTTTTCCCGGAGCATATTTAATTTTAAAATCATACTGTGATAAATAATATGTTAAGTCTCCTAATTCGTCATCAGTTCGAGTTTTTATATTTAAATTTTCTAAGGGTTTATGGTCAGAATACACTGTAAACGTCTTACCTATTAGCCAGTACTGCCAGTATCTTATTGCTTCTTTGATAGCCAAACATTCTAAATAGACTGCTTTTTTTTTCTTTTGCATTTAATTTAATTTTTTTTTGAGTAGTATGCCACAGGCTTATCTTTACCATCTGGTTGCGTTTGTTTTAACACTGCCCCAATACCTTCTAGGGACGCATCAGTATGAATATTTATTGGTAAATTTTGATCAAATATTTCTAAGATTGGCTGTGTGCACAATAATGTTTTTATGTCTTCAAATGATTTTTGACAATCGGCAGTCCAAGTAAACTTCTGATTTATCCTAAGTAAATTATGCAGGGGTTCTAAAAGTACCGCACTTTTTGGTATGTACTCATGATAGAAATTAATTTTTCCCAAAAATTGCCTAACATTTTTCTGCGTTTTCGGTATTGGGAATTCCTTTATTGAAATTAAATTATCTCTTACTGGCCGTACTGTATTATTATGTATTATATGACCCAGATATTTCACTGATTCAGATGCGAATGTACATTTTGTGAACTTTAGTCTAAAACCTTCTTTTTTTATAGCTTCTAGCAACTGAGTTAGATGGTTAATGTGCTCAGAAAAAGACTTAGAAAATATCAAAATGTCATCGATATAGTTAACTGCAAAATCAGTGAGCTTATACTTTCTTAAAATATTACCTAATAACCTTTGAAAAATGGCTGGCGATGTCTTCAAACCAAAAGGTAAGCATGTCCATTTGTAGTGACCTTCTTGCGTCACAAAGGCAGTTTTTTTTCTATCTTCAATTCTTTGCGGAATCGACCAGAATGCTGAATTAATGTCCAATGTTGTGAAATATTTAGAGTTTCTTGTCTTAATTACCAGGTCATCAATCAAAGGAAATGGTTGAGTTTGAGGTACCACTAATTTGTTGAGATCTCTGAAATCTATACCAAGTCTTGATTTCTTGTTGTCTTCTTTTTTGAAAGCCAAAGTTACCGGTGCCGCAAATGGACTGTAAGATTCTTCTATAAGGTTTCTGTCCAGTAACTTTGCTACTTGTTCTTCTATCTCCTTTTTGTCTTCAATTGAACATTTATAAGGCCTTTTGCTGCAATACCTGTCCATGAGTAGATCAATACGTGCTTCATATTCTCTGACTGTGCCAATGTCATATTTGTCCTTTGCAAAAATTGATTTGTAAGTATCTATTAATTTGTATATTTCTGACTTCTGTTGAGTTTTTAAATTACTCGTACTTATCTTGAAATCTTCGTCTTTTATGTGTTCATTAAAATAAATTGAACACGGGTTTGCTTCATTTTTCACTTCCTTAGAAGTATTGGTCTTATCATGATCCTCATAGGTAGGGTTTTTTTCTCTTCTATTTTTATTTCTTCTCTTTTTTGCGTTATTCTCAAATTCTCATCTTGAACCAGTCCAAATTGTTTTATGATATCCAGTCCAATTAGAAAATCGTATTTGAACTCTTCTCCATCAATTATGTAAACTGCTGTCTCTTCTTCAATGTTTAATTTTTTTTTTTTTTTTGTCAAACCAACTGTTTCTTTAACACCATTAATTGTTATTAAATTATCCCTTTTTGAATCTTTCTCTCCTTTGTTTTTAGTCTTAATAATTTGGAATTAATTATTGATACATTTGATCCTGAATCATACAATCCAAATATTTCTAATTGTTCATTTAATAGCAGTTTGACTTTAATTAATGATGTTATTATTCGTTTTTTTTTCATTATTATTTAGTTCTACATCAATTACTGAATTATTTACAGTTTTATTATTGGTCCTCTTCTGATTATGTTCTTCCGACTGTTTGAACCAGCATTTTTCCTCCGGATGGTATCGAATACCTTTATTTAAATTCTCACTTGTTTTACATGGTTTTATTTTATCTGGATTGCCTTTATAATCAGTCTTGCTTTTATTCTTGCTGAAATTCTTTTTGCTCGCTACATACTCATGTTTTCCTATTTCATTGTAGAGGCTTGCAGTTGTTTTTACTGTCTTTATCAATTTTAGTAATTACATAATCTGGTAGTCCCATTACAATAAGATTAATCATTGTTTGAGTGTCGATGTATTTGTTGACTTCCAATAACAGTCTTTCCTTTTTTGTGGCATATTCTAGCAACGATCCAGCTTGATATTTAAATGAAAATGCATATTTGATTTGGGACCAACCTTCATTTCCGAATGTTTCTCTGAAGTTATTCTTCCATAGTGACCATGCAGATTTCACCGTTAATTTTATTAACATGCTACTGTACCAGTCTATGCATTGTTTTTCGAGAAGATGTTTTAAAATCTCGATTTTCTCTTCACCTGTATAATCTCGAATCTTTCACATTCTTCCTCGAATTCAGTAATCCATTGGTCAGCATTAGATGTTTTATTAGAAATTTTTTCCATCAAAAACCTTTCTGCAGTTTTTGATATGTTTTTTTTTCTGGTGTTGTGCCACAAGTGTTATCTTGTTGTGGAGGCATTGCCTTTTCTGTTATATCCTCTAAATACTGACCACCAAACTGTACATTTTCTCCTTTGTCCAAATATATTTCCTTCAGCTCTGGGTTTAGTGGAATCCAGACAGAACGTGTTTGGTGTCTTTTTTTTAACGAATATTTGATTTTCGTATATACGTCTGATGCCAGTATGTCGGTGTGTTTATTCACGGGCTTGAACTCCTCTGGGACCTCAAATACACATCTGTCCGGTGTCTCAATTGATGTTATGCATGTGACATTTGTTTTTCCATCCGCTGTGCCTAATACTACTAATTTAAACCGTAGTTTGTCCATTTTTCTTGGAACTAAAAAACTCTGAATGCACATATATGATATCCTCTTTCTTCCTGCCTGAAATGCCTTCATGCCATAAAGCAGCAAAAGACATAATATCTGATGTCTTATACCCTAACGGCACAAAACTTTCATTAAACACCACCAGGCGAGGGCAAAATAAGACCAACTTAAACATATCAATTCTAGGTAACATTATTACCTTTTGCAGGTCCACTGAGAAATAGCCTTCACTAGCTGCACCAGATTTTGCATTTTGGCGATCAACATCATAAGCTTGCCTTGCTAAGATATAACGTTCGTGATGATTGTCATAAGTTTTACAAGTGTCGCAGTTTCTGTGACGCAGTTCTTTTGCGTTCGGGTTGTGAATCTCAAACTGCTCACAAACTTCACATTCTTCATGGCCCAGCTTCGCAAAGGAAATGTTCATTTGTTTTACGGTTTTTCGGTACATATCGTATGAAATAGATTCCTCGGGATTTTTTTGAATGTAGTCATTGTACATGAGTTGTATAGATATTTCAGAAGAGAGGTACCTTTTATTTGGCGCATGCTCTCTTCTGTAGTGAGAAATAGTTGGTTTAAAAGACTCAATATGAGCATTGATGAGATCATGATTATATCGAAGTTTTTTTTGGTTATGACCTCTTCCATCACTTATAGGTACTTCGTCTTGTTTGTTCACATCATTTCTCACAGCCTTATCGTTGGTTTTGCAGTAGCCAAGAGTTGTCAAGAAAAATACTTTACAAACTTGTATTTTCTCTCCTATTTCGTTGCTAAGAAAATAGGACAGAGATTTTGTTCTGCTTTTTGGTTCGAATCTGCGGAAAATTTCTTTGTTCTTGCAGGTGTTACTCTAGAAGTATGGCTCGAGATGAACACTTTCTGTTCGCTCCACGTTAGGGATCAAAACAGTTCATTAATTGCTTTTCTTTTACCTTCAGGAATCATCGAAGTGCATTTACTTTTACAAGTTTCATCACATCCAGGTTTTAGGGCATACTTCTTTGAAATCTTCTCTTTCTTTCTAGTCTTCTTTCTTTCTGCAATGCTGGTTTCATGAATTTTTCTTATGCGTATAGTTCCTCTTTTAGTCAACTGATTCTGTTTTGGAGTTGGCGATTCTGGTATGATGATGTTTTGTGAGTTCGGAATAATAGAATCAGAATCACTGTCATTTTGACCAACTGAACTTAAATTGTGATTTTGTGTCGGTGATTTCGGAAGAACGGCAGGATGTGAATCTGGTATTATGTCTGAATCTGAATCATTGTCACTGTGTTCAACGGGATATGCGTTTGGGGGTATATATGTTTTATCTTGCACAGAATCATCTGAATCAAAGTCCACGTCATCGCTGCAGCTGTTATATGGGTACGGATGTAAAACAGAACTTGTCGACGCTTGTTGCATTTGATGACCATCGTTGTTACCGTTGTTGGTTTTTAATAATTCTATCATTTGAAAACCTCTCGCACTCTTCTTCATGGTCCTAAAAATAATAGATAATTAATTATTTGCATTTAAAATACTCCATCTTATCAATCTTCAAATAATCTTTAAAGGGGGGGGGGGGATGCACCAAGGTAGACCGCGAAATTCAAATTTTCTAACGTTTTTTGCAATTTGCAGGTCAGTGTCAGGTTGTATCTTGATTAAAATATGATTTGCGAGCGTAACAAATATGGCTTTACAGAATTATAATCATTAGAATCAGCTATACAACTCCGTATGATAGAATAACCCCCAAATGAAATCATGACATTTGGGGATTACATGAACTTATAGAGTTGTGTTGATGATTTCTATGATTATAATTCTATAAATAAACATTTGATACGGTCGCAAATCATATTTAACTCAACGTACAACCTGATACTGCCCTGCAAATTGCGAAAAACTTAAGAAAATTTGAATTTCGCGGGCTACCCTGACGCTTTTGCCTTAATCGATTTAATCAAAAATATGTATAACAGATAACACCGAGAATCAGACGAACGACACCTAGCTTTACACACTGTACATAGTCTGTAACCTGCCCTGTAAACTTCGCAACAAGTCACACATAAACTCACTAACTCGTCCATGCAAAAGTCACCCTTATATACTTAAACTTATAGATCATAATTGCTTCGCTCCAACACTTGCTTTACACACTCGCACGTAGCCGTCAATAATAAGTTTGTATTTTTTGTTTTGGATTTGGTCCCATAGTAAAATTAGTTCAAAATGATATTGTGATGTAAATCGTCGTTCATCCGAACACTCAGTTTAAACATAATGCCACGTCAGACAACGAATTGAACAAAAAATGAGTTAATCAACGAATTTATCTACGTAATTTTATATTATTTCACAGTTAGTTACTATTCACGAATTATAATGTAAAGTAAATAAACATTACTTACCAAGATATCAATATTATTTCAAAAGAAAAAACGGCTGCCGCGTCGTCCCGTCACCGCACACGCACACTACACTTCGCGTGGCCTCTTAGCTAGCAACTGAGCGACGCGCGGATTCAAAATACTCTCCCCGCGCCCACTTCTGCACGCGTGTCCCTTCAAAAAACTTATATGAAAAGCCCTTATTGCGAAGTTAGGGCTTTTTACCGAGAGGTTTTGCTTATTTAAAAAGCCCTAATTGGTAATTGCGGCCTTCCAGACTAGCAATACGAAAATACTAACAAAAAAGGCCGTTATTGTGTAATTAAGGCTTTTCAGATTCAAAAAACAGAATTTATGTCGTAGTTAAGCCTAAAATCCTTATGATATCTCTAATCTCATACGAGTTTTAGAGCTTTGTAAGTCCATAAGATAGCATTTTCTTTGCTGATTCCGAATATGTTAATAACACATTTTTGACAAAATTGTCAGTTACGGCCTTTTTTCTTATGATGGCAGTATAGCTACAACGGTTAACACTTTGAAGGACAGTAAACGCCCATAGGCGTAATAAAAATAAAACTTCTGTTGTGTCTCGTTTACAGCCCTTCAAAGTGTTAAGGTACCTTAACACTTTAAATACTTTAATAAATGATTACGTTTTTAATTATACTTTTATTCAGTACTAAACACTTTGTTCTATAATAACAATATCAGCAGTTTCTATATTTAGTAGTAGTTAGTTTAGTCAGGTGAAATTAGCTGTTTAGTGACTTTGATACAATGATGTTCAGCGACATTTGGATTGATGGTGTACGGCGACTTTAGGAATACTAGTGCACAGATACTTTTGAAATAGTCGTGTTTAACGACTTTTGTAAATTTCTGGTGTACAGGCTATTTTGTTTCCTAGTTGCGACTATAACTTATGGCATTTTATTGTGAGCAGGTGTTTTGTTATGTTGATTCTGTTCATCGACTTTTGGTGCTGACTGTACCTGCCCTTACTGCCCCATCTAAAAAATCTGTCGGATTTCTCTCGTGAAGTTAAAAGTTATGCACAGGAATTTCCAGAAAACTAGACGGCTTGTAGAGAGCTACAAACCGTCTAGATTTCTGGAAATTCCCTGCAGGGTCACCGCCACCGACTCCATCGCCACCCACATGGAGTTCAGGGCCCTGGTCAGATCCTGCAGGGCTGCAGCAGTGGCTTGTTCTGTTATAAGTCTCCTTTCATCTAGATTAAGCACCCACTCTGGTACGGCAGGCGTCACACGATGACCTGAAACAATAATTAAATTTTGATATTTTTCCGGTAACATCGTAACTTGCCAATCTATAAAATAAATAAATAACACTTACATGGTCTTCTGGATGCTAACCTACTTACTTCCTGAAAAATAAAACAACGCAACTGTTTCAATCATCAATAACGATAGGTGCCATGCTGTGCCATTAAAAATAAGTATCATTATAATATTATGTAACTAGCTACCAGCTCCTTTCACACTTTGCCTAGCCCTGAGAATCGAACCCAAGTTCTCATGCTCAGCAGTAGCGCTTGCGATCACTAGACCAACGAGTGTCAGTCTTTATTATATCTAAATTAAACATTAATGCGCAATACTGTTAATTTTATCAAACTAAGTTGTTATCTGTGGCACTATGAAATATATTCTTAGTCTGTGGCAAGCACACTGATCCATCAAACCGTGTTTTATTAGGTTATGGGCGCAGTCCCGCTTTTTACATAAAATATCCTATATAAGTTTCCATAAATTACAAAAATGTCGACTGCAGGCTATCTAGTGAATGTTCCAAAGTTGAAGGGGCGAGAAAACTATGACGATTGGGCGTTTGCGGCAAGAAATTTCCTGTTGTTGGAAGGCATCGATATCGACGCGTTGCCGGCTGATCTCAGTGAAGCAGAACAAAGGAAAACTAAGGCGAAGCTCGTTATGACCATTGACCCGACGTTATATGTACACATTAAGACAGAAAATAACGTCGACGGTTTGTGGAAAAAGCTAAAACAACTATTTGACGACACTGGATTTTCACGAAAAATTGGTTTGCTTCGAACATTAATATCTATACGACTCGAAAACTGTGAATCAATGACGTTGTACGTGTCTCAAATAGTGGAAACAGTTCAAAGGTTAAAAGGGACAGGTTTTGAGATTAACGAAGAATGGATAGGTTCATTGCTGTTGGCAGGGCTTCCAGAAAAATTCGGCCCGATGATAATGGCGATCGAACATTCTGGAATCATCATCAGTTCTGACGTCATAAAAACAAAACTTCTAGATATGGGAGGTGATGTTGGTAGCAGTGACTCGAATAGCGCATTTCTATCGAAGAATAATTGGCAGCGAACACAGAAAAATAGGAAAGCCACCAATTCTAATGTTGGCAACACTACTGAGATGGCGACGTATCCTGTCAAAAAGATAAAATGCTACCGATGTAAGCAGACCGGACATTTTAAGAATAAGTGCCCATTATTGAAAGAAAAAACAGAAAATGCATTTAGTGCAGTTTTTTATAGTGGACAATTTAATCAAAATGAGTGGTACATCGATTCGGGAGCTAGTAAACACATGACATCTAACCAGAAATTTATGGAAAATAAGGATCATAACCTAACAACAAAAGAAATTGTTGTGGCGAATAATGTGCGGATACCAGTGATATGTTCAGGTGACATACCTATCACGACTGTTGTAAATGACTCTGAATATCATATTAAAGTGAAGAATATTCTATGTGTTCCTGATCTCGCAACCAATCTGCTGTCAGTGAGCCAGTTGATTCAAAGTGGAAATAAAGTCAGTTTCCAGAAAGGAATGTGCTACATTAGAAATCAACAGAATGAGCTAATTGGCGTAGCTGAGTTAGTGAGTGGAGTATACAAACTGAGAATCAAGTCAGATAGTTTGTTAGCAGCATCAGCAACAACGACTTCGACGGTTTGGCATAGAAGGTTAGGTCATATAAATAGCAGAGACCTTAATGTGATGAGAAATGGCGCTGTTGAAGGGTTAATATACAATGATAAAGCAGATATTAGCAAATATAACTGCAGTGTATGCTGCGAAGGAAAGCAGACAAGATTACCCTTTCCACATGGAAATAATAGACAAAAGAAAGTCTTGGAGGTTGTTCACGCCGATGTTTGTGGGCCGATGGAAACTAGATCAATTGACCAGTCAAGATTCTTCTTATTATTTGTGGATGATTACAGTAGAATGTCATTTGTATATTTCATGAAACAAAAAAGTGAAGTATTCGAACGCTTCAAAGAGTTTAAGCTCATGGTTGAAAAGCAGACAAATGCTAGTATTAAAGTACTGAGAACAGACAACGGCACAGAGTTCTGTTCAAATGAAATGACTAATTTCTTGAAGAAATCTGGAATGATTCATCAACGAACCAATGTGTATACACCTGAGCAGAATGGAATGTGTGAAAGATTCAACCGTACTTTAGTAGAAAAAGCTAAATGTCTCTTATTCGATGCAAAGTTGGAGAAAAAATTTTGGGCAGAAGCAGTGCACACGGCAGTTTACCTGAAAAACAGGTCGTTAGCTTCAGGTACGGACCAAAAAACTCCGTATGAACTTTGGAATGGGAAAAGGCCAGATGTCAGCCATATTCGCATGTTTGGCTGTAAAGTCATGGCTCATGTTCCAAAAGAAAAAAGATTAAAATGGGACAAAAAGGCAGTGAGTCATTATCTAGTGGGCTATGCAGATCATGTCAAAGGTTATAGACTGTATAATCCTGAAACAAATAAAATAACCACTAGTAGAGATGTGACCATAATGGAGCCCAAGTGTGATGACATGACTCATGTAATTATAGAAGAGAAAGAGGAATCTAAAAGGTCATTGGATGACCTAGATGTATCTGAAACAGGATCTGGAACACCATCCTCAGTGATACATGATGATAGTACTTATGTGGAAGAGGAGACTTCCAATAGCTCATCAGATGAGTTCTTCGACACTATACATAAAGCTGAAATAAAAGATATTCAGTTGGAAACTCCTAAAAATGAAAAACGGATAAGACATAAACCTGACAGATATGGTTATAGCAATCTGAGTGTAGAACCTGATATTGTCTTATGTGATGACCAAATATCTCTAGAAGATGCTCTTAATGGTCCAGAATCTAAAGAATGGTGTAAAGCAATGGAAGAAGAACTGAAATCATTTGAAGAAAATGAAGCTTGGGAAATAGTCACCAGAGAAAACCTAGGTACAGTAGTCCAGTGTAAGTGGGAGCTGAGAAAAAAATTTGACAGTGAAAACAAAGTAAGATACAGAGCTAGACTGGTCGCGAAGGGATTCTCTCAGAAAGCAGGTATAGATTATAAAGATACTTTTTCTCCAGTAATTAGATACTCAACTTTGAAATTGTTATTTGCATTGTGTGTTAAGCATGATTTAAAGACGACTCATCTTGATGTAACAACAGCTTTTTTAAATGGATATTTAAGTGAAACTGTGTACATGAACTTACCTGAGCATTATGTATGTGAAAATAGAAATAATAAGGTCTTGAAGTTAAAAAAGGCGATTTATGGTTTGAAACAGTCGGCTAGGGCTTGGTACAAGCGAGTTGAGGACTGTTTGAAGGGTATAGGTTACCAGAAATCTGTGTATGAGTCTTGTTTATTTTATAAACTAAGTGATAATGTTAAAGTTTTTGTGGCATTATTTGTAGATGATTTTTTCATATTTTCAAACTGTGGTAAAGAAGTAGATCATTTAAAGAATGAGTTAAAGTCAAAGTTTAAAATAAAAGATTTAGGGGAGATAAAATTGTGCTTAGGTATGCGTGTCCAAAACAAGAATAATATTATTACTATTGATCAAGAGCGTTTTGTAGAACGTTTATTAAAAAAAATTAATATGGAGACATGTAAATGTATAAATACACCAATGGAAGTTAATCTGAAACTAGAAAAGGATAAGATTTGTTGTACTCAATATCCCTATCAACAGCTGATTGGTAGTTTGTTATATTTGTCAATTCTTACCCGTCCAGATATATCATTCTCTGTATGTTACTTAAGTCAATTCAATAATAACTACAGTGAAGTCCATTGGAGACATGCAAAGAGAATTTTAAAATATTTAAAATCTACTTAGTCTTATGGTTTAAAATTTCATAAAGATAGTTCTGATTTAGTAGGTTATGTAGATGCAGATTGGACATCTGACTCAGTAGACAGGAGATCATATAGTGGTTGTTTATTTAAAATGTGTGGAAGTGTAGTTTCGCATGAATGCAGAAAACAATTGACAATTGCATTGTCCAGCACTGAAGCTGAATACATGGCTATATGTGAGGCATCTAAAGAAGCAATTTATTTAAAGAATATTTTATCAGAGTTAAAGTGTAGGGATGAATTACCTATACTACTGTATAACGACAACCAGAGTGCTATAAAACTAACTGAAAATAGTTTGTTCCATAAAAGAACCAAGCACATAGATGTACGGTATCATTTTGTCAGAAAAGCTGTAGCAGATAATATTGTAAAAATTGATTATTTAAAAACTACTGATATGCCTGCCGATATTCTTACAAAAAGTTTATCTTTACCAAAACATAACCTGTTTCTAAAGGAACTGGAAATTTCTAAATTGGGTACTTAGTAAAATCAATATTATTTAATTTGTAAAACTTGAAGTAATTTTGTTCTTTTTGTTTTATCAATTTAAGTGTTGAATAAGTAGCTTATTTTGATAAGGGGTTGTGTTAATTTTATCAAACTAATTTGTTATCTGTGGCACTATGAAATATATTCTTAGTCTGTGGCAAGCACACTGATCCATCAAACCGTGTTTTATTAAATACACATAAACCTTTCGGAATAAATTCTCTCAGTTATTATGAAGACCGCATCAAAACCCATTGCATAGTTTAGATGAACAACACAGTCCCACAGACAGACACGAAAAGCTACTTCAATTTATAATATGTATTACAACACTATCGACTCCACCACCAACATATAAATGGTCCTGATTATCTCGCGGTTTAGACCCCAAGTCACCCTCGCCGCACATGCAAGCTTTTTATATATGTCCGCAGCTTTTTTGCAGGTGGCGGAAACATGTGCGTTTAAAGTGAGCTTGTTGTATATGAGCAGCCCCAGAAGCTTGATCTCTTGAATCAGATTTAGCCGGACACCTGACATGTGGACGACCGGAATGTCATCCAAACCCGCAAACAATTTCAGTTTCATAAAATTTCCTGTTTGTTGAATGGAAATTTAGTGTAAAATATTTATTGGAAATGTCTTAGGCACGCGGCAGACCCAAACAACATCTAAAAGGTAACTTCTATTCTTGTACGTACTATGTACAGGTATATATCCTTGTCAGTACCATCGCATTTGTTTTGTGCGCGGCGAAGCGTAGCTTGTTCTCAGCACCCCATTCGGACACTCTGTCTAACGTCCTTTCTGCTATGTGCTCCAGAGCGTTGACCTCATGGTCGGAGAAGACCAGGACCACATCGTCCGCGTAGGCTTGGCAAAATACGCCTGAGCTGTTGATTTCAGTTAGAAGCGAGTCTAGGATTAGATTCCAAAGTGATGGTCCAACCATGGAACCTTGGACACATCCCTTGGTGGTCTCCTTTTCGCTCTGACGTAGTTCACCAGTACCCTTCGATCCTTCAGGTATGAGGTTAGTGTGGTGTTTTGGTTTTTCGGCACTTTATGCAAATTAGCTGGTGTTTTATGGCCGGCCACCACGCGTTATCGAAGGTCCCCTCTATGTCCAGTGATACTAAAAGCATGAGCTTCTTTGCTTATATCTCTGCACGTATGTGCGTCACTAGGGCGTAAAAGGCGTCCTCGGTGCCCCGTTGCAGCATGAAACCGTATTGATGTGTGTTGAGTGTGGGGAGTAGGTGCCACTGAATCCTGTTCACGATGAGTTTTTCGACAATCTTGCCCAAGACTGCCAGAAGTCCAATGGGTCTGTAGGACTTTGGATGAGTGTAGTCGTCTTTACCGGGTTTTCTAAGGATGCACACACGGTGCTTTCTCTTTCTTGTCCTGGAACAGAACTCTTGCCAGCCTGCCTTGGCGGCCTCAGTGGCTTGTGTGAAGAAGTTGTGTTTAACTGTGAGGTATACTTGTATTGTGTAGTTACTACTTGATTGTGCCGCATTGCGGATCCTTCTCTTCTTTCTGAGAACTTCTCTTTTGAGTTGTTCTAGAGAAGGAGACCACAAAGGTGGCTTGAGATCTGTTTTTCTAGTACCTATTCTCGGGGTTGATTTTTCGCATGCTTGGTGTATGTCAGAGGTATACTCGCTAATTAGGTTCTCCAGGTCTTCATAATTTGAGGCTCCAGTGATTATTTCGGGGGTGGTAGATTTCCCCTCTAGACAGAGTTTAAAGTGTTCCGCAAATTCTGACCACTTTGCCTTCTTGGTGTTATAAATGCGTGTTGAGATTGGCCTCAGTGGTTCCAAGGGTTTCTCAAGGAGCATCGTGAAGGCTTGGTGGTCTCCATCTCCCTTGTATGACCTTTTTCCAGCCTTACGAGCTCTTGAGCATGGCGTGACCTCTCCTTCTCTAAGCTATATTTGTGCAGCGCCCTGGAGTCTGACAGGGACAGACCGGTCTCGTATAGACATTGTAGATAATTGTGCGCAACCTGCTCGCACTCTCGCTTCATTTTTCCGGCGGCCTCAAGCGCCTGCTTGCCTTGTTGGAGCATGGTGTTAGCCTCCTGTGTCGCCATATCCATATGGACGCCTGTCCCTTTCTTCGGTGTCCTGTATAGGATGCTGTCCCGGCGACTGCGCGGTTCGTCGGTTTGGCTCCGTTGGAGCCTTCCTCGTCCGACACTATGTGTTTGGGGGGGGGGGGGATATGTCACACACAACCTTCCCACCGCATAAGCGCAGTAATTCCGCATTTCGACAAGTTCTATTAGGCTACAAATGGATCAGACGCACTATCGTGTACCGTCGGGTGTAAAGGGTTAAGTTGATCATTTTACAGACTAATATCACACATAGGCAGAAACACTAAAAAGCCAGTATTTTACACTAACTACTTAATGCACTACTTCTTTAAAATTAGTTATTATAATAAAAACTAGGTCTTTTCTAACGGGGAAAAGGATGCGGACGCTGGATTCTCCATATACGGCCACACGCCCCATTAAAGCGAGGATCCGCTCCTTCTTCGGGTTCAGCAGCAATTTAGGGGCAGAGGACCTCCGCCCGTAGCTGTAGCCTGCAGCCTGGGCGTGGTGGCTTTTTACGAGCGTGGTATTTCTCCTGCTTCCAATGCTAGCAAAGTGAAATATTCTTAATTTTTATAACATGGCACTCAATATCATACAATGCTTACTTTTAAATGATAAACTCAAGATACATACAATACATCCATTCTACTATATGTAAGTAGGTTAGTATTAATTAAATGGATAGTTTCATGTTATAATTTAGACAAATATTTTAAACTTATAAGGTGTTGAAGTTTCATCTGGTGATTGTATTTTCACATGTGTACAATCAATGCATCCAAGAACATAACATTCGATCTTCACATTTTCTTGCTCCTCGCTCGTATCAGGAGATAAACTGTGGACGCAGTCACAATTGCTGCAGAAATTATTTTATTATTCGACTGCAAGTAGCCACACTGATCCGCTCCGTTGTGTCAACCGCACCGGACCGGTAGCTCATATACCTTATATCTTGGATAATGTTTCTTTAGAATTGCCTTCGGATGCCACTGAAGTGCTGGGTTGCGCAGTGTCTTCAAGCAAGTTTTGCGAAGTATCAGGTCTTGATAATTCTGGAGGAACAGCTTTCATATTGTTAGATTCATTTGGGCTTTGCGAGTTGCTAGACAGTTCCGTATTTGTTGCTGAAGTAATAAATGGGCTGTTTGAGATGCTAAGCAGGTTGACTGACGGTACAGGAGGAACTGGTGTTTGATTATTTGACATTGTAGATGAAGGGGGTTGATTTTCGTCGTGTGAGCCAGATAACAAAGAAAATGCGTACTCAGGTATTACAGAAGGGTTTAATGGGAATACTCCCGTTGCTTTAATCGCTGAAATTGCATTTTGTGGGGTAGCCGCTTTGCACTCTACAAATGACTTTCTATCTCTATCTCATGTTACAAAAATGAAATTACCTGAAGTTTTATGGCAATTTTTCGTACAATTTGTTCTTGTCGTTCAGTTCCTCGAGGAAGTGGGTGACCCTAGTGTTCAAACTGTGATGAAGTGAACGCGGATCTATCGAGATCACTCTCTCAATATTGGGGTACAAGTCCATTGAGCTTAGCAAGGCTTCACCTGGCGCAGATCCCACGTAGACGATTGTAGTATGAGCGAAGGCGAACGAATAGAAGAATCCCGCCAGTTTCTTCTGTCCGTCGTTATTAAAACTTTCTATATGCTGAAGTACATCGCACGAGTAATTGGTAGTCATTATCTCGGGATATTCCCCTGATAACAGCCCTTCGCTTGAGACGGCACGCCCTAGCAAAGCCAGTGCATTGCGGATGATATTCTTGTTAAAACAGATTCGAGCTCAGCGCCACACCACCGGTATCTAGCACGGGTAGCGAATGTATCACGTAGTTGATTGCACAGCTTCACTCGTTCTGATCTGGTGCTCTGTCTGTGGAAGGCGTAATCGAAGAAACTTGATGGAAATTTCATCGATGGAGTCTCTCTGAGATCTATGAGCATTCCCGCCTCGATAAGGATTTCCTCAGCCGGCGAGTTCCTGGATATCACTATTAAAGTTGAGTAGCTATAGCCGCAACAGCAAATTGAAAATTGTCTGTGTCACGTCAGCATGAATTTAACGCGAGAAAATTTTCGTACAAATATTTTTTATGACTTTCGATGTCATTTAAGTCAACAAGAACGTTATGATAGACTTCGATTGGGCCTTTCACGATAAAGCCCCATCTCGTGCCACTCTTTACATTCGTCTTCTTAACATTTGGATTACCCCGTCGATCTGCACACCACACACATCTTCGACGGGATGGCCTATGCTGGTCGTCCTTCTTATCAATGCGCTGAATGAAATGGCGCTCTGTTAAGCGACCAAGTGGAAAATTCGAACGTCTACTGTAGGCAGTCGCTACTGAAGGAGACACTGGGACATGGGGCAGATGGTGGTTTGCCAAATCTTCCTCTAATTTTAGCCGAATAACTAAACCCTGGTAAGTCTGTGCCATTGACTTCTCCAATAGTATTCGATTGTTCTGAATACTAATGTTCAGAAATCGTTTAAATAATTTTCTGTTCTATTTTATGCACTACTTTCGCCCTATCAAGTAACATTTGGTCTAAACGATCAACACCACCCATCTCGGTTGTAATCAGCTATAAGTGTGGGTTTATAAACGGATATTCTACCAGGCTTTGGAGCGGTTTTAATTTGGGCTATGTCATGGTATGTCGATATACAGGTAAATCGCTTATGGTCTTGGTAAGCCATCACCATGACATCGCCAGATTGTTGACCCATCCTTCCACTAGCTTGACTTTTTGAAGCGAGACTGGAACATTTTTGCGACATGCACGGAGCGTGCCAACGCAATCCGTTTTTCTGCTTTTCAAAAATCTTCTAATAAAGGTAAATTGAACCAGTTATCTAAGTACAAGACATGTCCAAGGTCTAAAAGTCGGGTTAATCAGTTTCAAAACTGTACTGGTACAAGGGCAAGGTAGAATTGGTCGTTCTTTTACCAACATAAAAAAACAAAGATAACCTACTGATAAGGTACTAGATTCACACAAATTAATAGTCTTAATACCATAACGTGTGAATTTCGTTTTGATATACTGTTTAATTGGCAGAGGTCCTTTCCAAAGAATAAGGGATTCATCAATACAGATGTTCTGGCTCGGAGTATAATGTTCCTGAAATTTTGAATGTAAGTGTTCTAAAGTGGACCCCATAGGGTATAGTAAATTCTGAGTATCAGAAAGATCCTGAGAATCCCTAGAAAAATGGTCTCGATTCAAAAGCCAATGTCTTTCTTCTTTGAAAAGATACCTAAACGCATCCGTTTTCAGCAATCATCATCCAAAATGCGAACTGCACCATTCATCACATTCACATTCGTATCATACCATATCCTAGCAAATCTAACAGTCGGCCTCTTTATTTCGTCAGCATACCTGCTGGTTTCTTCAACAATGTGACCCAGGATGCCTTCATCCCAAAAGGATCTAAAGGCATCATAAGGGTCAACAAATTGTCGAGAAGGCCCAACGGTATCGCGGAGAAAGCGATCTTTCTAACTATGCCAGCCATCCATCGCCTCCCACTTAAACTCTTCCCGATCTATTCTTGATCATAAAAAAGCGCTACTGAGGTGGTAGCGCTTTTTTATTATCAAGAATGCTCACACTTTCTTTTACTCTCCTCTCTATTGCGGACGCATTCCTTACATGCCTGGCCTGAATACTATAATTTTTTTATGAGAAACATTAGGTACTAACATGCTAAGTACCTATCTGATATTTAAATGCAACTGCAAAATACAGCCTTATCACAATCTGAGATTTCTATCAAGCACTATTAATCTCATCTCAAGAATTCACTATTTACCCACTGAAGTTAACATATTTGCTACTCACCAATCTTCTCCAAGACTGAACTCTATGGGAAACTGCGGGAACGGCAAAGAAATGTGTTTCTGCTGTGGCAGAGGAGGGTCTTCATCTTCCTACAGCATAAAATCTCAAACAGAGCACCTGCCATCAAATCTCTTCATCACCCTTGGTTGACTGGTAGAGAATGTCTAAGGCATGTAGTTCCCCTTTGTACCTTTTTTGAGTACGATAAATTTAAATAAATAAATAAAATAATAATTAATTGAATTAAGACTGTAAAATACTGAATTGTTTTATTAATATTACTTTATAGGTGAAAAAGTGTAATAACAATAACTATTTTATTTTATATGTGTTAAAACAGGAGCTACGTCTGCCAACAAACTGCTGTGCAGTTTGGCGGAAGTAATGATGTATGTAAAAAACTGTATCTGCGAATAAACACAAAAATTTTTTTTTTTTTTTTTTTTTTTTTTAAAGAAAGAATCATCAGAGATATACTTAGTTGTACTTTGAAAGAAATTATTCTTATTTCAAACGTAAATATCTTTGGATTTACAAGCTGAACAAGTGCATTCATATATTATTATTGGTACTCGAACATAATTTAAGAAAATGTGAAATGTTAGTGGATTTTTTTAAGAATGCACCATATACATAATATGTTTTAGCAAATTGGTAAATGATCTAATGTATGACATAATAAATACTGACCATTGCATTTATTGGGTCCGAGACTTCCTCGACATCAACGCTAACAATGATGTCGAATGCCGTTTTGTCTTTCATGATCATCTACGTATGTGTGGAAGATCGAATCTTCCCAATCGTCGTCAGACTCCTCGTAGACGTCTGGAGGGAAGCCAGGGTACTCAACGTCATACAGCTCCTCGTCCGAGTCAAACATGTCAATGTTCCCAAACACATCTTCATAATAATTGGGCAATGGGTTATCTGACTCAGAGCCTTTGGATGTCTGAAAAATAAATGATATAGCTATTATATTTAATAATAAATGTATAGATCCTTATTGCAATTATATGTGTATATATGAATGTGTATAGGCTACACTGGTGTTGAAAGAAAATTATACCTATTGATGATGTTACTGCTCCAAAAAGAAAGAATATTCTAGAACTGCCCATTGTGCAATAAATAATAATATGTAACAATTACAGTGTGTAGGAGGTGTTTGCCGTTGACGTCACACGAACGAAGAAAACACGTGGATGCTGGATTTGGTGTTTATTTTCAGTACGTGAAATTACAGGTTTTCAGGAGATGAAGTTAAATTAATTACAAAAATATAGGCGCAGGGGATAACGGCCAAGTCAGCTAAGACGAAGGCGGGGGACGTAGGCCTCTAAACCAAAAAAAATATTATTCCCTAAGGATCTGGCTACCCTCCAGCTAACAGGGGTGTTCTGCGTGAACTTTCCAAATAGGACGAGAATCCGCGGATGCACCTCACTGCTAGTAGGGATTTAGCTTAACCTCTAAGTCCGGGCCGTCGAAAATTAGGGACAATAATTTCCAATACCGTCAAGCCGGGCTGTCGACGATTAGCGACAGTACGTTCACGCTGATTCAAACTGTATTTGTACTATGCATAGGGGCTAATATGGTCTACAGTTAATTTTATTCTATGGATTTGGTAATATACTTGTCAAATACATCGACTAAAACGTCAAAATATGCAGAAACAATTCTAGAAAAAAGTAAAAATTGGACATTTTGGCACGGCAAAATGGCGACTGCGCATGCGTTCAGCGCGCTGCACTACGCGTCGTATTTATTTGTTTTCTATTGTTTTTTAAGTGTAAATCGACGGGAAATGGTGATAATTCAATAATTAAGTAGTGTCGTCATCGTATATAGTTAATACTTGCACTAAATAACATCGTAATTACCTATTACGGACCCATCAAAAAATGTAAACAAACTCGTTAGTGAAAAAACGTGTTGATGTGGAATTTGTTGTTTTGTGTGTGTTTTGTGCATGTAATCGCTGGTAAGTCATTTATTTTATATTATTGAATAACTAATTAATAATAAAAATGCATAATACAGAAAGAAAAAGAGTTCAATATTTTTTTGTCAACTAAATAATGTTACGTAATGATACGGTTATCTATTTATTGAACTTTTTTGATTATATGTGTTTTTATTTATTGTGTTTATGCGTAAATAATGGTTTTGACCGATAGTATATGTATTCATAATGTATCCTGCGAAATTTCATGTGAATCGAACCAGTAGTTTTATTATAAATAATCAAAACAATGAACAACAGAATTTCTTATAAGAATGTTTATTTATCAATACTAGCGTTCGCTTACAAAGATTCTAAGTATTATAAAAAATCCTTTGTCTAATCAGGAACCCAAAACCATTAACGATAAGACTATTTACGTAACAAGAAGCTCTCAGTTTTTGTTTATGTTAGCGAGCTCTTATCTCTGACGCGCCGCGGGCGTGCCGCGCGGCTTGGCGGGTTGTCGCGAACTCGCGCCGCGTAGCCTTAGTTAGAGGTTAATTAAAATACAATATTCGGTCGAGGGTCATTCAGTTTTGGAGAATCTCGACACCGCGATTCAGATACGTGACGTATTTGTACAACGCCATCTAGTAGTGGTCGGCGGAACTTTTACAAACAACATAGTTGGACCTCTGCTAGTAATGAATGACAATGGTGTGTAGGTAATACATATTAATGCGTATAAGTGTTTGTTACAATCTCCCCCTCAGTCCTCAAAGACGTCTCGGCGTGAAGGACTGGATAATGGGTGGTTATTGTTTCTTCGGACTTCCACGTCCTCGTTTGGTTCCAGGTAAAGGCTTGCTGGCAACGATCTCCTTTCTGGAGCGCCCTCTACCTCGAAGTGGTCGCACGGGTTCTGGAACTGATTCTAGGCTTCCACCTTTATATGGTGTCAAAGCGGAAACATGATAAAGTCCAATTGAGGTAGTAGGGTCGTTTGGAGAAGCTACCTTAAAAGAGGCAGGTCCATGTTTATTAAGAATGACATATGGTCCATCTCTACGAGGTGCAAATTTTGCGGTTACACCTTGCGCTCCCTTACTAATGGGATGTAGGTTGACAAGTACCAAGTCTCCGGGTTGATACTGTGGGTGTTCACGCCTATGCCTATCGACATATGCCTTGCGTGTTTCCTCCTTCATTTCTTGCACTTCTCTTGCCTTGATTAGGGTATCCGCTAGTTGCACAAGTTTCGGAGTTATCTCTGGTATTATGTTTTCAGAAATGACTATGTTCCGGAAGTCAACTTCATTCTCTCGTGGAGACCTTAGTTCTCTTCCGAACGTCAGGTACGCCGGTGTTTTGCCTGTTGTAGAACCGTTAGTACTATTCATAGCAAAACGAATCGCCGGCAAAAGCTCTGACCATTTATTATGCTTTCCTCCTTGTACCATAATAGCCAGCTGTGTCTTTAAGTCTCGATTCTTACGTTCGACAGGGTTAGCTTCAGGGTACAACGGGGTATACTGGTGCTTTATGTTCAGACTGTACATAACTTGTTGCATTACCGCACTCACGAATTGAGTACCGTTGTCGCTTATTAGTCGCCGTGGCATCCCATATCTTAGGAAAACTTCGTTGATCAGGGTCATTGCACAGTTTTCAGCGGTGGCGGTAGGTAAAGCAAAGAGTTCCACCCATCGGGTAGCTACATTCTCAACGATTAATATCCAAGTCTTTCCATCTTCAGTTTGCGGTAAAGGTCCAAACAAATCAAAAGAAACTACTTCAAATCGTTGGCTTATCGTTGTGGTTTGAAGTAAGCCAGCCGGTTTCTGATTAGAGGGTTTATAACGTTGGCACTCCAAACAATTCTTCACATAGCTTGCAATTAGGGCATGCAATATTCGTCTGATTTTAGTATTCGAGTTTTTCGAATATTTACTCACAAACTATTCGAATAATTCGAGTTTTTCGATTTTTTCGAATATTTTGTGTTTCGGATAATTTATTATTAAAACATCAAGTATTTTAATTAGTTTTTATTTTAATTATAAACTTCATTCAAACAACACAAATTAAGGAAAAAAATACCATATTTATTTTTTTATTTAAGTAGAAAGATCGAAGGAAACTGAGCGCGTCTAACGTATCGTCGTTAAAAGAACAACGTAAATGGTTACAAAAAAACTTGTTCGCTGAAAATACGCGTTCGGGCTCTACACTGGTTGCGGAGATGGAAAGTAGAAATTTGTACGCCTGTGACAAATTAACTGGTTTAGGACCCCCACGATCAAACTGTTGTGCCAATTCTACACGCAAAAATGTTTTTATTACATTTATTCAAAAAGACGTAGTTTAATCCTCGTAAACAGGGACCAAAATAGCTTTTTAATCCCTAGGGACTAAAAGTGATTTGAATTTGGAATGTAGATATTGTTAGTAAAAGTTCTAGTCACCAAAGAGATCAATCACGAACATTGTATGAATAAGTAACAGGCTGGCAAGAGAGAGAGAAAGTGTGAAAATTAAAATTAAAATCCAAGATGGGATGCGAAAATTTTTAAATTTTTCGGCATGGGTATCGTTTTCATAGTTTTTGAGGGTGGTAAAGCCGATACTGAGGTCAAAATGTAAATCCAAGATGTCGGCCGTTTTTCTTTGTCATAAAATTTTTGTTTTGTGTTAAAATCATACGTGAGTAGGAAATTCGTTTATGAGAAAATAAACGTGTGCGGTCCGACCCCTAGGTCGGACCGCATACGTTTATTTTCTCATAGAGGGTGATAAAAAGTAGAGTGTTCACCTCGGGAGCAACACTATTTTAAGCTCGAGTGATGTACTTTGAATCCCTCGCTGCGCTCAGGATTCTACTTACTACTCTAGAATCCTTCGCTCCGCTTTGGATTCAAAGAAACACTCTCGCCTTAAAAATTGTTGTTTGCTCCCTTGGCAAACAATCTACTATTCTAGATCTTCGTTCGTAACCAGTCGGCTAGTAGAAATGGTAGCTCTATTTTGTAAAGATTCTTGAACCTTTTCTTTCAATTGCTCTTTGATAGATTTTGTCAAGTTCTCGTTATTTGCATTTTGCTGCTGTCTGCTTATTTCGCTCAAAATTACATCATCCTCCTCATCATCAGTGTTTTGTTGGTTTAAGTCATCGCAAAGAAAGAAGCCATAAGAATTAAAAAAACAACCATTCAAACAAATAACATTATTCGTAAAATTCGTAAAACTCGAATACTTAGTCTTCTAGTATTCGAATAGTAAAAAAGGCGAATACTCGAATAAAACGAATACTCGAATACTCGAATAGCATGCCCTACTTGCAATATAGCTACGCATCCCACTCCAATAGTATCTATTGGCTATCTTCTTATAAGTTTTCTCAGCACCATAGTGTCCTGCTAAAGGATCATCATGGTAAGCACTCAGAACGTTTGCCCATTCATGACTGGGTACCACGAGTTGAGCGTCATCAGCTTCGGAATCAGGATGTAATCGGTATAGCATACCATTATTCATTAAGTAACCTTTGTTACTCCAGTATGCAGCTTCCTCTGTTCCGTTAGTTTCCTCGAGGGCTCCTATTATTTTCTGAATTTTGGTATCCTTCATTTGTTCCTCTCGGATTTCCTTGACACTCCGTAGTATATCTATGATTATAGAACATATCTCACAGGTAGAGTTATCTTCACAACATGGTGGTCTTGACAACGCGTCAGCCACAGTGTTCATTCTACCGGGTTGGTATACGACGTTTACGTCAACTGACTGTAGTTGCAAGGCCCACCTAGCCAAACGGCCTGTTGGTGACTTTAAATTCATAAGCCACTTCAACGCTTTGCCACGCCGTTTCTTGCGTATTTCCTCACGCAACTTTGTTACTTGTCCTGCGTACATAGTCCCCGTAATAGTGGCTCCATGATTAAGATATTCGATCATTACCACCCCTTGGGAAAAGAGAGCCCATGATCTTTCCGGCGGATGGAATCGCCTTAAATTTCTTTGGAGTTGGAGATGACGGTCGCTTCCAAGTCATGGACTGTTGTTTCGTTTCCGGGTCATAATGGTGAAGCCATGTTTCGTCCATAGTTATGAATCGAGCCAAAAATCGGTCAGGATCTTGTTGTAAAAAATCCAAACAGCTTTGAGAAATTCTCAGTCGAGTTTGTTTCTGCGCGTCAGAAAGCATTCTGGGCACCCAGCGCGCAGACACTTTTTTCATACCCAAATGGTCGTTTATTCTATTACTATATTATTCTCTACTTCCTATCGAAATCTTTACTTCTTCAGCTATAAAACGAACAGTAACACGACGATCCGCCAAGACAATATTTTTCAATCATTTGTTCAGTCACTGCCGATATGGGGCGTCCCGTTCGTGGGTCGTCGTTAGTGGAAGTTCTTCCTCGCTTGAACTCAGCACACCAACGCGCAACCGTAGAATATGGAGGAGCATGAACCCCTAATGTTGCTCTCAAGTCTTGATTTACCTGCTCCGTAGTAAAATTTTTCAAGCAGAGATATTTTATTACCGCGCGAACTTAAATTTTATCAATTTTTAAGAACACATTCCGAAACGACGCAAACAATAGACTTCTTCTTTTAAAAAACAAAAGTGAATTAATTGCTTTTTTTATTATCATCTTAACTAATGTCTGGGCTATGCCTGCCAGTATTTATTTTTGTTCTTTCCAAAGAGAATGTATCGCATTCTCACTATTTATTGAACACCCCTCGTATGTATGCTCGAAATTTGTCTAAGTCCCATACTACGGCTAGTGCTTCTCGTTCGGTAGTGGAGTAATTTCTTTCAGCTGCAGCTCGCGTATTCCACGGGGTGCTCTTCTTCCTTCTCCCCCTGCACGAGAACTGCTCCGAGAGCAAAGCCACTGGCATCTGTTTTCAGGATGTAGGGCTTGGTTCCATCTGCTTGTTTTAGGACAGGCGCAGTTGTAAGCCGCTGTTTAAGTGTATTGTATGCCTCTTCTTGTTCCGTTTTCCATTCCCAACCTGCCTGTTTCTTTGTAAGTTTAGTAAGCGGTTGAGTTATCGCCGAAAAGTTTTCAATAAACCGACGATACCAGGAACACATTTGCAGAAATGATACTAGCTGCTTAAGGTTTTTAGGGACTGGCCTCTCAAGGATGGCCTTGGTTTTCTCTGGATCCGTTCTCAAACCGTCGGGTGTTATGATATGCCCCAAAGATTTGATTGACGAACGCAAAAATTTACACTTCTCTTTATTTGCCGTTAAGTTGTATTCTCTCATCTTCTGTAAAACTCTTGCAAGATCCGCAAGGTGGTCTTCAAACGTGGTAGAGAATAAGATTATGTCATCCAAATAAGCTAGCAGCTTCATGTTTCCGAGGGTTACCCGAAATCTATCGACTAGACGCTGGAAAGTAGCTGGTGCATTTCGTAAACCGAAGGGCATTCTTTGGAATTTATAAACGCCAAAAGGAGTAATGAATGCCGTTTTCGATTCGTCTTCTTTTTGAATTTTAATCTGCCAATAGCCGGCTTTCAGATCTAGTGACGTCATGAAGGGGGTCGATTTAGCTGAGTGCAACAGATCGTCTATTCGCGGAAGAGGGTAAGTATCTGGTACGGTTATCGCATTTAAACGGCGGTAATCAATACACACCCGTACTTCACCGTTGGGTTTTGGTACCATTACTACAGGCGAGGCCCAAGGTGAGGTGCATGGTACAATAATGCCATTTCGCAGCATTTTATCTACTTCAGTCTTAAGGACTTCTGCTTTAGCTTGAGATAATCTATAGGGAGGCACTGATATAGGGATATCATTTGTTGTTACAATAGAATGCTCTCCCAGTAACGATGGGTTACCGTTATCAAAGAAAACGTCCTCGTACTCTGCCAGAACTTTATTGAGGTCGTCCCTCTGCTGATCATTAACATTTAATGAACACAAATCAAACGATTCAATAAAAATATCAGTGTAACTATTATTAGATCCACCTGTGCTGGGCAAGAGATCTCTTTCGGGAGATGTTAGGGTGTTTTCCGCCTCTCGTATGTTGCGCTCTGCGTCCATCATCATAAAATCAGCAAAGCGAGGTGAGTATCCATCGAATACTGTTCTGGGTCTTTTTATTGCTGATTCGTCTAGCGGAATCAGTTTATAAGTGTCCGTCCGCTGTTGCAAAATACCCGTTTGCTTCGACGTAAAAGATACTGAAGAATCATTTTGCGGGGGAGTCATGTCTACACTGCTGCTCGCAGTATCAATGAAAGCTACGAAATCCTCTTCGTATAATTCGTAGGTTATAGGGCTGCCAAGGAACTCCCAGGTGAACTGTGATAAGTTCAGCACCATTTTTGCATCCTGTATGAATCCAATTCCTAGCAGGGTGCGGTTATCTCTGGACTCGGGCAAGACTATGAAGGAAGTGGGAATTACCCTATCTTCGAGTTTCACTGATACCATCGTTTTCAGGACACGTTGATACTTAGGTATCTCCCATCTGCTAGCGTGACCCGAGCGTTTTCACTAACAAATTGCTGTCCCTTTGCTTTCAGTTGGGTATATAGTTGATATGAGGCAATGCTTGTTTTGGCGCAGGTATCTATGTACGCAACTCCTTTGATGCCGTCACTATCCACATATATGTCTGGTCTTGCTCTTACGTCAGGACGGAAGTTGAAGGAGCAGAATTTCATGTCAGCTGGTGGCTCCCGTTCCTTTTTACCAGAACACGTAGTACAATTGCTGCGAACTACGCCTGGTGCGCCGCATCCGTAGCATGGTATTATAGGTGTTGAAGGTGACGGAGCTTGTGTCGACTTGGTCTGTTCTGTTTTGGGGCGTAATACTTCAGGGGGCTGGACTGAGACTCCTAGTTCCTCCTGTTTTTTCTTCAGCTTTCTACAGTTTTCGGTAGCATGGCCTAGAAAATGACAGTAGCCGCACTTCTGCTTCAGTTTTAAGTTCGGTTTTGGCTTATGTTCTTTGCGGTCGTCACCGTCGTTCGACTTGTCAATCCACATTAGTTCGACGCCCCGAGCAGCTTCTAATAGCTCGTCATAACTCTTAACTGAGTTTCGTGGAATCTTATCCCGGATTCGGTGTTTCAGTTGACCATATATCATGTGAATCTGATGGGATTCCGGTATTTCGGGTTCCGGAAGTTGCGAGAACAGCATTCGTTTATGTGCCACAAAACTTTCAGTTGTCGTGCGAAAGTCTTGCTTCTCCATTACTCCTGGTATATCACATAGGCAGGCTTCCTTGGAGCAAAAGCATGACGCAGACGCTCTTTAAACTCTGCCCATGTGGAGACCTGTTTTTTTATTCCCTGCCACCACACCGCAGCTTCACCCTTGAGGAGCAGTGGTAATCTAGTGAGCGCCTCTGCATCGGTAACGTTTTCAAGGTCCTTAAAAACTGTTACTGCCGCCAAAAATGCTTCCGTTACTTCGGAGTCCTTGGTCCCGTCGAATTCCGCTTTGCAGGAGGTGAATCCTTATTGCAATTATATGTGTATATATGAATGTGTATAGGCTACACTGGTGTTGAAAGAAAATTATACCTATTGATGATGATACTGCTCCAAAAAGAAAGAATATTCTGGAACTGCCCATTGTGCAATAAATAATATTATGTAACAATTACAGTGTTCAATAACATATTTTTTTTAAATCATAATTGATCAAATTAATAACGAAATGACTTATCAATAATTATTAAGTATCAATTACATACTTAATATTACAAAAACAAACTCTCGAAAAACATTACTCTCCTTCTGGGGCAGTCGGGTAATTAATTACAAATAAAGAATCGCAATCATCGCAATTAGTACATTTTTGTTTATATGTGCTGTGACCGGAACTGCCATCACAACATTCACAACCCCACTTACCAACGAGTTTAAATGACGAGCAAGGCATAACACTGCTTACGACTTTCTGAGCTAAAATCAAACATTCTGCATTTTTATCTAAAATAGCCTGAACTTTGATATCAGCACGCGTTTCATCTACCGTTAAATGTTCCTCTAGAGGAAAACACGCAACTTTTGCTTTTCTAAGACTATACAATGATGGAATTACCTTATGTCCCGCTTTGATGCTCCACTTCCGAGTCTGCTTATAATTTTTTTATTTTTAATCAAAGATAAAAGAACACACGAATAAAGAAACTTATCTCCCAAACCATAGGGAACAAAATAAAAATAAAAGAATTCAGATCTATTGGCTCAGATTCCTTACTAATTTAATAGGAATTAAATTTTGGGCGCCACTCCAGATCTAAAACGTGGAATTATAATCACAGATATAATTTTTTGCTTTAATTTGGTGTTGATGCGTAGTTCCCGGATTGTTTTTCATCCATTGACTACGTGACTCAGACGTAGACTTAAATTGATCATATGTACCTAGAAGAGGCATTCTCAATAGATTTTTCGTTATTCCTCAGTCTAACCGCCATTCCTGGTGTGACTAAAGAATACGGCAAACCATTTTTTGCATTTGCAGAATACTTGATATTATATCTATCCGACATAGTAATGTTAATATTACAACAACAATCAACAAATTCACAAGATAAGTGCTTATAACTATGAGTGGTCGATTTGCTGTCGACATAGTACGCCAAAGCTTCATCACTCGTGAAACACCTAGCTACACTTGTTTCACTGATTATCTCGGGTGTTTTCTCGTGGACCTACTTTTTTGTCCTACCAGTAGGTCCACGAGGGTATGTTATTTCTGTTGGTCCTACTGAACTGTTGAACCCAACATGAACCTCCTGTGTACAGAAATTAGACTAGGTGTGGTTTCAGTTGTCCTACTGCTTTCATTGAAAATAATACAAAGAAAAATTACAATATTACTTTATTATGTTATAAAAGAACAAACTTAACATTTCATTAATATTTTAACTTATTAATATTATATCAGCATCATCGATATTCTTTTAACACTTAATTTGGCAAGCACCATTTTTATCAAATTTTATAAAAAAATGTTTATATACCGATTATTTGAGATGTAAGGGAATACGAAAAAATACTGAAAAAAAACATTTTTCAGTAATTACGTGAAAATCATATGTGTCTTTTTTGACACATTGCCAAATACGGAGGAATGTATAGTCTTTTGGAAGTGTGTCAAAAAAGATACAATACCAAATCAGGGTTAAGAAATAAAATGACAAATAATGCTTAATATTTTATTTAAAATGACAAAGAATGCTTAATTTTTTTGTTGAAATTACAAAAAATGCATAAATTTTTATTTTTTCACATGAAAATCGTAGAAACAGTTTCGTTTTTTCGTCAGATATAACCGCACATTACATTTAATGCACATCACAGTGGACTGTCCATCTTTGCATACCCTGCATCGTCCTCTACTTTCAAGGTTAGGCAGATGACCCATACCGTCATACCTTATCTCACCTATTGGCCGGGATTTAACTGGTTTCTTTATTTTCAGGCTAGGTCCCGCTACATCAGACCGTTCTACCACTTCTTGGGAAATTAGTGAGAAGTAAATGTGACATCGAAAGTCTTTCAAACTCAACACTTTCTTTAAATTTTTTTGTGCACAATGTCGTCGATACAATAACCAACCGTTATTCATACTAATATCTAGAATTTGAGCAAAAATGCCCATGTACCATCTTCTGGTTTTCATTTGAGTTCTGTATAGGGCTATCAGCATGTCAGATAAATCTACGCCCCCCATGTGTGTATTATAATGTCTGACGACTTTTGGACAATCGATATCTATTTTGGCTTTGTGGTCCTTTGAATATCTCTTTATTTTGGTAACTGGATAGGAATCTGCAAATGAGCTTACTAAAGTGACCGGTTTGTTGTCGAACCACTTGACAACGGCAATTTTATTTTTGTTGCAGACGATTTGAGAAAATGAACCACGGCCTTTTTTTTTCATCTTTTTATCGTCGTCTATTACATTTTGGCAACCACGTAAACGGTTCGATTTGATGGGACCGAAGCTAAATATTCCCAGCTCATTTCTCAAATAAACCACCAGCTCTAGGGACGTATAATAGTTATCAAAGTATACAAAACACGGTCTGTTTTTGATAGATTGACACAGTGCCACAACTACTTTACCTCCAAAACCCAAAGCTTCTTCTCTATCCGTAAATTGTATGTTGCGAAACGTATCGTCGCCACCATATAGCAAAAAATCGTATATGTAACCCGACACACCGGATCTGACAAATGCTTTGAAGCCCCACTTCTTAGGTTTCTTCGCATTGTATTGACGACGATTGCCAGCCTTTTTACCTTTGTAAGGAAGAGTCATCTCATCAATACTGAATTGATTTTCTTCTTCAGCCGAAAGCAAGCAGTTTAGGCGAACTTTTTCAACAACAGGTCGGACCTTTTGAAACCTATCCAAACTTTCTTCATTGCTATCAACAAAATGTATATATCTGCGAATTAATTGGTACTTTTTTAATGACATTATATCTGCAACAGGTGCATATCTTAATTGTGTGCTCCAGTAATCTAAATAGCATGGCATTCTAACTACTCCCATAATAACATGGATAGCAACGAATTGTTCAATATCTTTCGCAGTTACATTAATGGAACGTCCTATTTTTTGTACTGAATACATATTGGTCTGGGTTACAATATCGCTTATTATTTCGTCGGAAAAGAATAATGCGAAGTATTGACGAGGTGACGGTAGCTCAGCAGGTGGATGAGAAAATGGCATTGGTTCAACAGTTGCCCCGTGAATAAAGCGTGTCTTTTTCCATTTGAAATCTATAGTTATGCGCTTAATTCTTTTCGCCACTAAACGGGGGCGGTTGTTTCGTTCACGCCTTACATATCTTGTGGTTATCTGTTTTTGCAGGTGTTGAGATGTGTTTGGAGTCGGTTGCAAACTGAGGGGTGACTGTACTGCTGGTGAAGGTAATAGTGGAATTGAAGATAATGATGGTATTGAGTTGTAATCGGTTTCGTTTTCAGATGGAAATGCTGCTTGTAACACTGGAGAAAAAGGTATATCTTGCATCATAGAAGAGGAAGGCAAATCTTTTGTGGTCGAAATGGTGGGGGCGTTTTGCAATGCCGGAGACATAGGTGCATCATGTTCAGATCCATCACTGTCGAGTAGGTTCATCCGATCTAAAGAAGAATCTAGAGAAGGCGTTGAGGAACTACAGTAGGTCTCATCTTCTGATGGAGTTATGTTAATTTCTTCACGGTCTGTTGTGTCACTGTCATCAGATTGTGAATTCCTTGCAGGGATCAACGCTAAAATGCGCTTAGACCTAGCTCGTTGGAGTACCTACAAACAAAAAAGCAACACATGCAACCAAACCGAAACCCAAGCAAACTGAACACCATGCACGACGTATAGCTTTGGTAAGGGGGGTCCCCCGTCGCCTTTCACTGCCACAGCGGGGGGGGGGTGCCTCGGAAACTGAGTTTAGGTACTTGATGCCAATGGGGGGGGATTTAGGTTTGTACTAAAAGTCTAAATCTCGCATTCTTGATATCATTGGCCCCCAGCCACCAGGGTTGGGGGGGGTCACAATGATTTATTATGTGAAAAATTGCAAAAAATAGACAAAAATTATATCCAAATAAAGCATTAATTTCACCCTAAGGAGCCTCACATACAATGGGGTCTCATGCGTCTGATTACGATTTTTTATGTAAACACCATAAGATACAAAACATGCGAATAAAACATTACTTATGAGGGTCCTTGGCAATGTAACTTTTAAAGCACAATGTTGTACCTAATTCACTACTTAGTCGGCTCTTTGGCAAAGTATCTTTAAAGGCACGTTGAAGTTTGAAAACATATCACAGCTTGGAGAATACATTTCTATGCTAGATTTTCATTTAGATCGTTCGTATAATTTAACAAAAAACTGGCACTGTTACATGTAAAAAAAAAAGAAATCAATAAAACTTACAGCTTTGTTGCTCCTCGTGCTCGGCATTTTTTGAGTTTGACGTAAATAGGGATGTCCAGTCGTTCAAAATGCAACAGACTTATGTTTTCTAGTGATGCGCTGAATAAATCTTTAAAATCAAATCGATCGATTCAAAAAAATATGAATATATAATGTTACAGATTTTTTTTAAATTGCTGTATCTTTAAAGGCACATTTCCAAATTAAGGGTTAAGGAGGAGGATGCACTAAAAGGGAGGTCCACGCAATATGAAACACTCATAACAGCACTGCTTCGACACAGCAAATAATTTGTCATTTGTCTTGAGCAGACCGTTCTCCGGCGAAGAAACGCCTGCAAGCCACCTAGTCACACCTAGTGACTCCTAAAATTCTTTATACAGAGGTTCATGTTGGTTTCAACAGTTCAGTAGGACCAACAGAAATAACATACCCTCGTGGACCTACTGGTAGGACAAAAAAGTAGGTCCACGAGAAAACACCCATTATCTCACCCGTATCATCAACATTTTTTAAGACACTTGCCACTCCACTCTTACCTGACAAGCGTGCTGATACCCAAGCCGCATACAACAATTCACTGGTGCTTCTGGACTGAATTAAAACATCAACACGTCTCCGATTGGTTTTACGACCTGAATCTGTGAATTCTTTGATAGGTGGTCGGCCAGGTCCTGCTGAAGTTTCTGTGGAAGTGGAAGATCTAGTGCTGGTAGGTGGGCAGATACTTTTAACGATATATCTGCACTCATTAACTACTCTCAATTTGTCTCCAGGAACCGTCGCCGTCGTCTGTTGTACTGCAGAAAGCGCTCTCGGGATCATCCTCACATTTTGTCCACTTTTGGGAATTTTTTGGTGAAATCTGTGAGATGATGACTCATCTCCCTCAGGACTTTTATTTCCATGCTTAAAAAATTATTTTTTTGCTATAGGGAAAATAAATACTTGTGCAAACATGTTTTTTTTTTAAATATGCTAGGTCATAGATACACGCTGTATACAGGGTTGATATGACAGAGGGGCATTAAATTACACTACGTATACTATACGTGTTTAGTATTAATTCGATACGGTATAAAAATAAAAAGCACCTAAAATGAGTTTTTCTTTTTTTCAAACCAACTAAATAGCTTACAAATCAGAGTAAAACGCAACCACCCTTTGTAAATAAATTTAACTGACCTTAGATACCTAGGTAACAAAGCGGCAACGTCGCGCGCGCCGGAGCGCGGCGTATGTTCAAAGCGGGCGGCCGGGCGGCTGGCGGTGGCGCGGTCGCGGGCGGCGGCTTTGAAGTACTTATGGGCGCTCTACACTTAGTCCGCGGATCACGGCGCGATTTCGCGGCGCGAACTTGCCGCGAATTTAACAATGACTCTACACTCGTAATGGTTCGCGGAATATTCACAGTTACGTTCGCAACGTTGAATGAAATGGACGTTGAAGTAGCTGTTGCTGCGTCCCTAACAATGTGCGCGTTAGCGTACTATAATTTAGTACACATTAAAAATACTTTATTTTATAGCTTCTGTAGCTTGAAAGTAACGAATCCCTCTTCTTTTTTAAATCAGGATCTCCATAATTACGCTGATGCGCATCCATGCGTCGTGATTTTTTCATTTGTTTTTATGATCCTTTTGCTTAGGATCCCACAAAATAGGTTCCGCTTGGTAATACTCTAAAAATTGCAACTCCATCTCGTTCGTCCACGTTACGTTCATTTTTTTTTGATAAATCACGGTGCAGGTCTATCTCAGACAACGGCTCGAACAATACTGACCGTCGCGGACTGCGAGTGTGGAGTCATGCACGTTCGCGTCGCGTTCGCGCTTCGCGCTCCCTTTGACGCGGAACAAAAAATGGGGAACAAAGCGCGAAACCGCGAAGAATATGCGAAACGGCTCCACACTTAGCGTTCGCGCCCTTTCGCGGCCATCGCGCGCGATCCGCGGGCTTTACAACGATCACAGCAAAAACACTAAATTTTTAAATTCTCGATGACATAAATTGTGTCCTCCATTCACATTAATGCACAAATTATAGGCTCAGGCGCAAAACGTCTCTTTCGCAAAATGTCCCCTGGTCGTAAAACGTCTCTTTCGCAGAATGTCTCTTTCGTAAAATGTCTCTTTCGCAGAATGTCTCTTTCGCAGAATGTCTCTTTCGCAAAATGTCGCGCCAGGGACTTAAGAATAAAATTTTGATTTTCAAAACAAAAAATCATTTATTAAAATTATAGTGCAATTATGATGTAAAAATTTTGGTACTTAAATTTACTTAAGTATGTATTCAAAATAAAAACAATATCAATAGGTATCAAACATTTTACACACATTCAAAATTTAGATCAAAAGAATCAATACTGCAGTTAGTAAACATATCCACAGATAATATAATAGGAGCTATTACTAATAGTAACTAAACATTACTAATAGTAACTAAGTATTGCAAATGAAAATATTTTTTTTACCATTTTTAAAATGATTAAAAAATATATATTTAATATTAAAATGTCAAATAAATAAATTTTGGCATTATAATTTACTTGAGTACTACATAAAAAAAAAAAAACATTTTCATAAATGATTAACATAACATTATTGATAAAAAGAAAATATAAATATATGACATATCAAATGAAATTATATCTTAATTGTGGCACTGAAATTAACTTTTGTTATCATTTTCATAAATGATAAAAAAATTAAATCTTCGCACTAAAATAAACCTTGGTTATTAATTAAAATTTGCTACATAAATTATTATTTTCGTAAATGATTATGAAAATAAATCTTTCATACCTCTAAGTCCGGGCCGTCGAAAATTAGGGACAATAATTTCCAATACCGTCAAGCCGGGCTGTCGACGATTAGCGACAGTACGTTCACGCTGATTCAAACTGTATTTGTACTATGCATAGGGGCTAATATGGTCTACAGTTAATTTTATTCTATGGATTTGGTAATATACTTGTCAAATACATCGACTAAAATGTCAAAATATGCAGAAACAATTCTAGAAAAAAGTAAAAATTGGACATTTTGGCACGGCAAAATGGCGACTGCGCATGCGTTCAGCGCGCTGCACTACGCGTCGTATTTATTTGTTTTCTATTGTTTTTTAAGTGTAAATCGACGGGAAATGGTGATAATTCAATAATTAAGTAGTGTCGTCATCGTATATAGTTAATACTTGCACTAAATAACATCGTAATTACCTATTACGGACGCATCAAAAAATGTAAACAAACTCGTTAGTGAAAAAACATGTTGATGTGAAATTTGTTGTTTTGTGTGTGTTTTGTGCATGTAATCGCTGGTAAGTCATTTATTTTATATTATTGAATAACTAATTAATAATAAAAATGCATAATACAGAAAAAAAAAGAGTTCAATATTTTTTTGTCAACTAAATAATGTTACGTAATGATACGGTTATCTATTTATTGAACTTTTTTGATTATATTATGTGTTTTTATTTATTGTGTTTATGCGTAAATAATGGTTTTGACCGATAGTATATGTATTCATAATGTATCCTGCGAAATTTCATGTGAATCGAACCAGTAGTTTTATTATAAATAATCAAAACAATGAACAACGGAATTTCTTATAAGAATCTTATAAGAATGTTTATTTATCAATACTAGCGTTCGCTTACAAAGATTCTAAGTATTATAAAAAATCCTTTGTCTAATCAGGAACCCAAAACCATTAACGATAAGACTATTTACGTAACAAAAAGCTCTCAGTTTTTGTTTATGTTAGCGAGCTCTTATCTCTGACGCGCCGCGGGCGTGCCGCGCGGCTTGGCGGGTTGTCGCGAACTCGCGCCGCGTAGCCTTAGAGGTTAAGAAGAAAAAAACATAAATGTACTTATTTTCATTCTGGAATGTACATTACTTGCTAATGAAGTATTGTAAATTAAAATAAACATGGATACCTACTCAGCAAAAAACCAAAATTTAGCTATTTGAAAATTTGTAAAAAAATAATCTTTTTTAAGAATTGTGGAAGCGTCAGTTCCTTACGCTCAAATTGTTTCAACAGTTTTTTGTATTTAATGTCAAAGTCCATATATTTCTTCTGTCTGTTTTTTGTTTCTGTAAATAAATTATCAGTTATTTTTCTGTTCCAATATTTACTTTCTTTTCGCAATTTATCTATGAATATGTATAAACTTGGCTTTTTTGGTATGCGGCCTGCATTTATACGCCGATGCCACCCTTCTAACGCGTTAGTTGTGCGGTGTCGTTGATAGGCGCAACTTAGTAAGGATGGTGGCATTTTTGGGTACCATTGTTTTTCGTAATAACGTCTAAAATTCATCATGTATTGAGTATCTGGAGCTATACTTAAAATGTACCCCCAAGCTGCAGGGATTTGTTCAGCTGGTACCAGTGCTATTATTGCAGCCATTCTTGCAATATTTCGCCCTTCCCGTGTACGCAGTAATCCTTTTTTCTCTGCGTGTTTCCATATTGCTGCGTTGTAATGTCTATAACATCCTGTTATTTTTGCTTCAGGAAATACTGATTTCACAGCGTTTATTTGCGCCATTTCATAATCACTCTTAAATGTTTTAATAATTATACCCAATTTTTCTTTTAATATGTTATATAGCCGCGTATATGTCTCTTGAGATTTATTGGGTAGCAATGTATAAATTACTGGGATTATATTTGTACACTTTTTTGTAGATCCAATGTCCAAATGTAAGACATAAAACTGATAAAAAGGTGGCGGAGCTGACATAAATGTGCCATCTGCAAAATAGGATCCGGGTTTCTTCACAATTTTCTTTCCCAAACGTGTTGCAAATACCAAAATTTTTTCACTTTGTCCATCTTCACAAATAAGGAAATTTTTACCTAAAACTTCTGGTACAATTGCAGTTTCGGTACTGGTATGTTGTAGTCGATCTACGTTCAAATAAGACTTTCGTGCCCTATATAAAGTGTCTTTAATTGATTTAAACGTAGGAATTCGATAGTGTTCACTATTGGGTATTTTGTTACGAATTTTTTTATCATTTTCTTCGTAAATTTGCTGTATGGGGCGAAAATCTTTGCAAACAATATGTTTTAATAATGTTATGTGTTCTTTTATTATATTTTTAAATTCCATTGACTCACATGTATGCACTGATTTCAGTTTAATGATAATTTTTCCTGTTTTGTCTAATGTTAGTGACGCATTACAGTCTCGCCTATTTATGCACCGCCAGAAAGTAGTTCCACTTTTATTTGTTTTGCTCTTATGATATCTGTACTCACAATGTATAAGTGTTCTATGTCCTTTTTGATTACGAATGTATTCGATTTCTTGATCCATATTAAAACTCAAATTCACGACTGTTTTTCAATAAAAAGTAACAGACAAAACACAGCTCGGCAATATTAATGAATGACATATACATTAATAAGTTTTTTTCTAACTACCCTCACATATTATTATAAATGTTGCCATCACTGAACTTTAAATTGTACCAAAATATTATTTTTAACTGTATCAAAATATATTTTTTTTTGTTTGGAATACATTCTTAAGTAAAGGACATCATTCAAATCGTACCCAAAAATTAAAGTGCCGGCCAGAAAAAAATAATGCTTTTTTCTTATGGAAAATAACGTCCTGAGCATTTTTTTATATTACAACGAAAGTCTACAATTAACCCCCTGGCTGCTATTTGAGTTTGAAAGTAGGTACCAAAAATTATGTTTTGCCAACAATATTTTGGACATTCGTTTAAAGACGCAAGCATTTATTGCCCATTGCGCAAATAGACATGAGAATTGAGCGTTACGTATAGTAAGGTATGATAAGTATTAAAAAAATTACGAGAAAAAAATTGAGGGAAATGTTTTTCTTTTACAATAGCAGGCAGACTCGAGGGTAAAACGCCACAGGCGGGCAGAGGTGTGGTGGTACTCTTCTTTGAAAAGGGCAACAATGCCCTGCATAAGAATTATTGGCCCATTGCACTTCTGAACCATGTCTACAAGCTAGAGTAATCACGAACTGTCTCGCGCGCAGGTTTGACGACTTCAAGCCTCCCGAATAAGCCGGATTCTGTAAAGGCTTTAGCACCTTAGACCACATACATACTCTACGGCAGGCTATACAGAAGGTTGAAGAGAATGACCTGCCTCTCTGCATAGCGTTTGTGGACTACAAGAAAGCCTTCGATTCGATCGAGACTTAGGCTGTACTAAACTGTCTTCAACGGTGCCAGGTGCACTTTCGGTAAACCAAGGTGCTGCAGTGTCCATATGAAAACACTACTACTATGTCGTTCCGACTCCAGGACCACACCTCGAAAATTATCCTTCTGCAGCGAGATGAGCTGAGACAGAGAGACGTTATCTCTCCCAAACTGTTCACCGCTGGATTGGAGGTTTTCAAGGTTCTGGACAGGAAAGGCGTAGCAATCAACTTCAATGGCAATTACGTCACTTACCTTCGGTTTGCCGACGATATAGTAGTCATGATGGCTAGATAGTCTCAGCCATGACTACTATATCGGAGGACCAGTACAATGCTCGATGACCTCAGTAGAGCTTCCGAAAGAGAAAGTCTTAAAACGAACATAGATAAAACTAAGTTCATGTCAAATGGCCCTCATGAAGATCGGAGACTTTACAATCGCAGTTATGGACGACTACGTTAACCTAGGACAAACTGTACAGTTAGGTACCTAGGTCCAATTTCGAGGTCAATCGTGGAATCCGAATCCTTGGCTGGGTGGTTTTCGGGAAGCTACTCTTTATCTTCTCTTCTCACATGTTGCCAGTGATGACCTATGGAACTGAAACGTGGTCGCTTACAACGGGCTTCGTTAGAACGCTGAAAGTCACCCAAAGGGCAATGGAGAGGGCTATGCTTGTAGATTCATTGACGACGTGATCGAACTAGAAATGAAGAGATCGGTAGGAGAACCAAGGCAACCGACATAACCCGAAGAATTGCTAGACTTATATGGCAGTGGGCAGCCCACATTGCTCGCAAAAAAGATAGTCGATGGGTATAGGGCCGAAACGTTCTGGAGTGGCAACCACGTACCGGAAGACGAAGCGTGGAGGTTCAAGGTGGAGGTTCTTACGGTCTTCAGCAAGCCAATGATTTAGTGAAGACCGCAGGAATCCGCTGAATGCGAGAATCACAGAACCAGTCGAAGTGGCGATATTTGGGGGAGGCCTATGTCCAGCAGTGGAAATCTTCCAGCTGAAATTATGATGATGAAGATGAAATGATGATGATGAAGGTTGTTTCTCGTTTTAAACATTATTGTAATGCTCAAAATAAGATTTTTAATATTTTCTTTTTAAAACTTAAATAGCAGCGGAAGGGTTAATTGTATACTTTCATTGTAGTAGTAAAAAATGTTAAGGGTGTTATTTTCCATAAGAATACCATGTTTTTTTTTTCTGGCCGGCACTTTAGTTTTTGGGTACAAAATGTTCGACACTTGAATGATGTCCTTTAAGTATCAAAATTTTTACATCATAATTGGACTATTTATAGTTTTAATAAATGATTTTTTGTTTTGAAAATCAAAATTTTATTCTTAAGTCCCTGGCGCGACATTTTGCGAAAGAGACATTCTGCGAAAGAGACATTTTACGAAAGAGACATTCTGCGAAAGAGACGTTTTACGACCAGGGGACATTTTGCGAAAGAGACGTTTTGCGCCTGAGCCAAATTATACCGACGGAGAATATTGTTGTTTATTTTTCTAAATCACTATCTGTCGCTAAGCACTTAAATTTGTGAAATGCTAAAATAATCCTAGTTTTTAGTTCAACAATTGTATTTAACTCTGAGGCACACTTTAATTACACACACACAGACACACAACCAAAGTTTAATTACGTGTCGTAAAGCAGTCAATCAAAAAAAAAAAACTAACACTAAATAATAATAATCCCAAGTTACGTGTCCTGTCACAATAAAAAAAAAGAAATACTGTCTACTGTGGTAACGGTGGGGCCTTAGCGGTTAAACGTAGGTATTTAGTGTCCTATCCTATCACATTAACTAAGCAAAATCACAATATTATCAGCGCGCGAGTTCGCGGAGCTTCCGTGTTACGTAACGTATGTACGTTCCAAAAGGATTGCCTCGGCGCACTGAAGAAACACGTTTCTTTCTTTCTTTCTTTCTTTCTAATGAAAGTGCAAGTGTGTGTGCTTTATTGCGAAAATATTTGGTTGTATGTACTTGTGATTTGCGTCACAGAGCGTTGTACTCAGATTTATCGTTTTAAGGTGCATGACCTAAGCGTATAGACATAATCAGCTGTTAGGAAAGATACATCGTGTTCAAACGGGGCAAAAACTTAAAAAATCATTTGCGACTAAACTACTGCTCCTATTTAATTGATTTTTGGTACAGAGCTTGAAAATGGTACCTAGTATAGGCAGTTCAAAGGAAAGCCCCTCTGTCGTATCAACGTTGTATAATATTTTTTACGGAGGTGACACGAGGAGACATGTTACTTTTCTTACCCGACTGCCCCAGGAGGGGCTCCTGGGGCAGTCGGGTAAGAAAAGTTTTTTAATGTAATGTTTATCGAGTGTATGTATGTATGTCTATTTCTTTGGCACGCTCTGTAGCCTAAACGGCTTGATGGATTTTAAAATATGAGGTGTCGATAGATTTGTCTTCATTGTAGGAGTGACATAGGTATATATACCAATGCGGAGAACGCCTGGAAAGCGGCTTGCCCGAATACAGATCGGCCCGTGAATCCATCCTCCCAGAGGCAGTGGGATGAGCCGCTCTGCAGGTTGGTACCGAACAATCTTATTAATACGTCCACCAATACTGCTGAGCGTGCCCGCCTGCTAGCTGTGGGTGAGTGGGAGTCGGGCCTTTGGCTTTATGCGCTACCGTCACCCAACATAGGGTTCATTTATTCTCAGACAAATAACACCCATTCTATGTTTGAGGGTTTGGTTTCCGCACTTAGTCCTTCAAGTTGACCATTGTGCGTGGGCCATGGCGGCCGCGTGGGGGGGTTATTCCAACCAGCCCACCTCCCTCCAGAAGTTAATTAAAACTCCTGGCCTGTTCAGAACATCCGTGAAAGATCTGTAGCGGTTAGACCGCCACATACAAAAACTACGAAACAAAAAGACATGACGTCACACAATTCCTACATCTCGCAGTTAGAGTTTACTGAGCGAATAACATAGATAAGACTATCCGAAATCAACATATGGGCAGTTGCCCGCCAGACATAGCAACCCGTCTGGTTGGAGGATCCTCCCTTTTCTATGGTGGATGAGTGAACTTTACACCCTGTTCCTCATACTCCTAAATTGGTGACCCCGAGAATGAACGTCAACGCAGCCTTCGTGCAACTACTTCAGCGTGACGTCATCATCATCACTCCCGCAAGCTTTCGTGAGGCGAGTCACACAGCCAGCCAGCACCCACGGCTTCAACGGGTATCCTGACCACCAGCATGCAGCGAACGCGCATTCCTGGTCATCACCCTCAGCCTCATCAGCAACCTTGGCACAGCACCTGCACTTCCGGCCGGTCTCACAAGCAGAGCCTATTCTACCCTCTCCTGGTCGACGCAAGCAGTCAGCCAAAAACCCGGCGCTGTACCACATCCGACTCACTGGATGACGACGCAGCGCCTCCCCGACTCACTGGGGAATCACCGCAGACAGTTCCGACTCACCGTGAACTATGCGGCACCCGGTTCCGACTCACTGGAACCACAGCTGGCACTGTGAAGCATCGCAAGATCCAAGACTCAGCCCACTATCGACCTCCGGTCTCCGGAGGGGAGTGATGTAGCGGTTAGACCGCCACATACAAAAACTACGAAACAAAAAGACATGACGTCACACAATTCCTACATCTCGCAGTTAGAGTTTACTGAGCGAATAACATAGATAAGACTATCCGAAATCAACATATGGGCAGTTGCCCGCCAGACATAACAACCCGTCTGGTTGGAGGATCCTCCCTTTTCTATGGGGGATGAGTGAACTTTACACCCTGTTCCTCATACCCCTAAAGATCTGGGTGACCCGAGGGTTTGTGTTCTAATCTGGGTGACGCCTGTGCATTCAAAGAGCACGTGCGCGACGGTCTCCTCAGCCTCCATGCACGCCCTGCACAGAGGACTGTCCGTTATGCCTATTGCGTGGAAGTGTTTGTTCAGCGAGCAGTGTCCCGTGATGGTCGCCGTCACCAGGCGCAGGCCGTTCCTGTCCAGGTTTAGTAAACGTCTGGTTATATGCTGTCCAATGATGGCATAGCTTCCTTGGACTGCCTGCAGCCCGGTGTCGAGGTCCACCAATACTCCGCTTGTGTGTGGGTGAACTCTTGTAGCCACCTACGTATTTGGTTGAAGGGAATGGGTACAATAGGCTCAGGTCCGCAGACTGCCGTGCTGGATCCTCGTCTAGCGAGCTCATCTGCTGCGTCGTTGCCTAGCGATCCGCTGTGTCCTTTTGTCCATTGTAGTGTCACCGTGTTGCGGCCAGATAACAAAAAACATAGATAAGACTATCCGAAATCAACATATGGGCAGTTGCCCGCCAGACATAACGACCCGTCTGGTTGGAGGATCCTCCCTTTTCTATGGTGGATGAGTGAACTTAACACCCTGTTCCTCATACCTCTAAAGGCTATTGACCAGTCGTGTTCCGTAGGGGTCCATTCTGATTCCGCCTCTAGGATTTTGCAGTCTGGGAAGTGAGTCTCAAGAAGGACCTTACTGGTTTCATAGTCAGTTAATGTGTATCAGTTATCGGGTTTTGTCAGCGCGCCAAGGGTTCGGTCCTGATCAGTTGATAGTATCTTCCTTACCCTTGCGGCCTCGTTGTTTGTTTCGATGGATTCACAGAACTTGCGCCAAGCGGTCCTCCTGGCGGTCCTGATCTGCTTTTTGTATGTATATTGGGTCTCTTTGTATATCTCCCAGTCGTCCGGGAGTCTCTTGTTTTTTTCTCTGTTAAATTGCTTACGTAGCTTATCTCTGAGTTTACTAAGTTCAGCGTTCCACCAGGGGTTTCTCTTGTTCTTGCCTTATGGCGCTCTTAGTTTACACCATGCGTGGTATGCTTCAGTTAGGTATTCGGATAGTTTTGTCACGGTGTATTCTAATTGTGCTTGGTCCCTTATGGTTACTTGTGCTAGGTGTCTAGCTAGTTGGGAGGCCAGAAGGCTTTTGTACTTGGGAACATTGGTGCGCCTCGGGTTTCGCCTTGGTGTGGGTTTCCTAGTGTTTGCGGTTAGTGTAAAGCGAATCCTTCTGTGGTCTGAGCAGGAAGGTTCGTCCGATACGTGCCAGTTTGTGATTAGGTTTGTTGCGGTTTCTGTAGCGAGTGTCAGATCTATAATCGTTTGTCCAAGGACTGTGACCCAAGTGGGTTCCGGACCGCGGTTAACAATGTTAAGGTTAGTAGAGAATAAATAGGATAGTACCTCTCCTCTGGAGTTAGATGCGGCGCTGCCCCAGAGCGTTCGAGTCAGTGCAGATGATCAGGTCCAAATTGGCGCGCTCGCAATGCACCAGGTCGGCCATCTCATCTGGAACGCTACCTTCGGTTTGGAGCCTAACAGCTGTCAGTACCCCTAGCACGAATCACTATCGAAAAAACATTCGAATCGACAACGAAAGCATTTTGTATGGGAACTTGAACTGCGCCTCTGGTGTGCGTAAATTGAACTAGTTTTCAGAGTACGAACAAATACATGTAAGTTTCGTATCGAATACGAAACGTAACTCGAGCCGTTTGTATGAAGATAGCTAGCACGAAGGCATAAAATGACGGATCGTATCGTAATTGTCGACGGCTGGCTTACGAGTTTCACGAATGTTTATTCACTTAAAATTTGTTTTTAATAAAATTATAATTTAAGTGATTGTTTTGATTTATTTGGTCAGAAAATGTTTAGATTAACGAGAAGGACCCCACGACGTAGCACATTGTACTATTATCTTGCAGCGCGATTGATTGTTGAAAGTAGAAATGTACAAAGAGAAACAGGGTGAGTGATTTATTTTAGAACACTATATATTGTTATAAATAAAAAACAAGTTATCTTTTAAATTTACTATTACATTTACAGAGAAATCTCAAGGAGAGCTCTACTCAGAAAGAATTTGGCAAATATTAACCTTCAAAACCTTAGCGACACAGAATTTAAAAATAGATTTCGTCTAAGTAAGGAAGCCTTTTTATTCTTGTGTCGCGAATTAAAAGAAAAATCCAGTCTAAAATCAAGTAAAAGGATCAGCCTGGAACACAAGGTAAGTGTAATTTATAAGCTACATAAGTACCTTTCTAACTAAAATGTTTTTATATTTTACTAGCTGTGCCCCGCGGCTTCACCCGCGTAAGTTTCGATCCCGTAGGAATATTGGGATGAAAAGGGTAGCCTTATGTTAATCCAGGGTTTCAGCTACCTCCATACCAAATTTTATCAAAATTGGTCCAGCCGTTTGAGCGTGAAGAAGTAACAAACATATAAACACACACACCCACACACACTCACAAATTTTCGCCTTTATAATATTAGTGTGATGTGATAGTGTGATACCTATAATGTGTACATTAACTAATACATACTATGTGAGTATAATATACAGCTACACTATTAACTATTTAATATTTTTATTTCTAGGTGCTGTGTGCTTTGTCATTTTATGCTACAGGCTCCTACCAAAGAATAGTAGGAATGGCTAAATATTTAGGGCAAACTACAGTGAGCAAATATGTGAGGCAGGTTACTGATGCTCTTGTTAACCCTTTAATATTAAATATTTTTTTGAAATTTCCAACAATACGAGAGCAGCGAAATATTGTAAAAAACAAGTAAGTAATAATTATAATAATGACAACGTAATTATAAAAAGCTGGCAACACTGGCAAGTCAACATACGTCAGATTTTTCATATCTTTTATTTACTATATTTTTATGTATTCCCTCAGCCGCATTTAGTTTTAGAAAGTACAAAAACCTAGTAAAACCTTTAGGAATAACAGAACAACATGAAAAAGACAATAAACAGCAAAATGAAAAAAACATATAAATATCAACACAGCAAGAATGACGGCTGTCAAATTCGGCCCACACGGAAACAATGATGATATGAAACTGAAGTAAAACTATGTTGACTAGATCAGCAACAAGACGAGCACACCTACCACCTCCGGACTCTTCGCTCAGCTCCGCCTCGCCACCGCCGGTACCCAGCCCCACCGTAAGCGCTGTGACGACACCGGCCGCGGCAGTTGCGTCGAGCTCGAGCGACGAGTATTTTTCCCCGCCGACGTCGCCAACACCTGTACGTCGGCAGGGGAGAGGCCGGCCACCAGCGGGCTTGGGACCTCGAGGCCAACAGGCCCCGAACAGGGTCCCCGCTGCCGGTGGAAATGTGTCGCGCATGCGATGGACACAGTCCATAAATGAAAATGTGATGCGCGCATATTATGGGGCTACCGAGGGAGGAATTAACCTTACAGCATACCGAGGTCGGATGCTCTCTCTGTTTCAGGTGCTTGAACCTGCCGTCAACGCCTCGGCCCAACGATTGTCGGATCAAGTGCGCGTCATTCAAAACAACCACAGATTGGATAACGCCACACTTGATGGCTACGCTCAGAAATGCAGAATAGCTCTGCTAGTAACCCTCCCCCATCCCAGAATGTCGTGCATGTGCCTGCCGAAGTTCCACTGCGGGCAAACCTGCATGATGAGGAGGAGGACGCCAGGGCTATATCTGCAGACAACCAATGCAATGTGGAATTAAGGAGCGCCCTGGAAGATACTATTCGTGAGTACCGGTTCACATCACCTGACCTTAGACCACGGCTACCACGTTTGCCCATGAATAAAAGAAACAGAGCGTTGGTGTGTGCCCTGGATGCGCTGTTACCAATTTTTATTGAAAGCAGCGCAGACCTTTGCGATACACACTCAATCTTGTATTGCACGGCTGTTGCGGCATGTCGTATAGCTCGTGTCAAATTTCCAAACACTGACCGAGCTGTACGACCAAAACCTGCCGCGCCAGCCTGGCAATGCAGGATTGAGCGTCGTATTAATGAGGCCAGGGTACTCATCGGGAAGCTTATCTGCTTCAGGGAGGGCAATACACGCCCAAGGGTGATGCGCTTTGTGAGACGGGCGTTCTCGGGAACTAATATTAGCCCTCGAGAATATGTTTCCTGTGTCACAGAGCGCATCGACTTCCTGAAGCAGAAAGTTTATGCATGGGCAAACCGTATCCGTCGATATAGGCGAAGAGTGGATCGGTACACTCAGAACCGCATGTTCCAGAGCGATGAAAGGTGGATATACAGAGCATGGGAGCGACCCATTCCCACTCAAGGTGTGACTGACGCGCGTCCACCGGAAAATGAGGCCATGAGTGCTTTTTGGCGAAGCATCTGGTCGGTGCCCGTCAGCCACACTGAAGGTGATTGGATGCGTGTTGTTGAACGGGCGTGTGATTCAATACCAGACATGGAGGCTGTTACCATCAGCCCTCTGGATGTGGCCCGTGCAGTCCGTCCGTTGCCTAACTGGAAATCTCCGGGACCGGACGGACTGCACAATTTCTGGCTTAAATGGCTACAAAGATCACACGCCTGCTTAGCCTCACAATTCCAGTCATCTCTAGAGACTGGGTCGCTACCAGTGTTCTTTACGACAGGAGTTACCCACCTGCTCCATAAATCGGGTAGTACTGCGGAACCTAAAAACTATAGACCAATCACATGTTTACCGACGGTCTATAAAGTTCTTACATCCATTCTGAGAGCAAAAATTGCACAACATATTGACATTAACTCCATTATGTCTGCGTCTCAGAATGGATGTAGGAACGGGTCCCGCGGTATATCGGGTCTCTGGATAGGAAGGTCCGTACATTGCTGACAGCAAATTGGATGCATCACCCACGATCATCAGTGATGAGACTGTACATCCCGCGGAAGTGTGGGGGTCGAGGTTTCTTAAATGCTAAAACCCTCCACAACCGCGAGATTTACAGTCTTAGGGAATATTTCCTTCAAGCTGACGTGGGGATGCACCGAGATGTGGTCGCAGTGGACAAGGGCCTCACCCCGCTCTCCTTGGCGAAAGAGAACTGGCGCAAACCTGCAGTACTGGATACTAATGATCGTAAGGAAGTATGGCAAGGCAAAGAGCTTCACGGACGCTTTTTCCGGGCCCTCCATGGGCCTGACGTAGACTTTTTGGCGTCTATATCCTGGCTGCGCTTCGGCGACCTCTTCGGAGAAACCGAAGGGTTTGTCTGTGCGATAATGGATGAAGTTATCATGACGAATAACTATCGGAAATACATTGTCAAGGACGGTACGGTTGACATCTGTACTCAATACTCAATACTCAATATCTTTATTGCTTTACCATAATGTGTACTTAGGTGGTAACTATATAATTTAGATCATTATGGACCCTGTAGGGCACAGCAAAAGGGTAGGAGAGAGGAAGCCCTGTTTTAGGAGATCATTGTGGGATCAAGTTTGATCTTACATAATATAATCAAAGTCAGGAGATCGCGAATAAGATACTAACATTTCACTTGTCAATTAATTATGTGTTATGTTATCTGCAAAAATATTTTAGATTATTATTATATACCTATACATATTGTGTATTATAATTCTGTTTATTTATTTATATATATATCTTTTTTTTTTTTTCTTTGAATAATTATTATTGCTATATTATTAATGCTATTTAATTTAATTATTTGTTTGTTATATTATTATTATTATATTCCTTTATTTCATTTATAGCATATAAAATTATGTAATTTTTTTTTTTTAAATTATTATATTATTATTAATTTATTCATAATTACCGTATTATTAACATATTATAAACATACATATAAATTTCGTGATCATTATTAGCAAATATTATTATTGTTTGTTAGTAAGTTCCTTAAACATATCTTACTATACAAATTACATTATTATGTTGTCTTATTATTTATGTTTGTCATTAAAATATTCATCTAAGGAGTAATAGCATTTGTTTATCAGTAATTTTTTAAGTTTTGTTATAAATAGATTTAACTTTTCTTCTTTCTTTATTATGTCAGGTAGTTTATTATATATTTTAATAGACATAACGTACGGACCTGTGGAATGCATTTTTAGCTTGGATGTTGGTATGTTTAGCCTAGATCTGTGCCTAAGTGTGTACTGTGATTGAATGTCTTCGCGTTTTGTGTAGAACTCTTGATGCTTGCGGACAAATTTACATATTTCTAGAATGTAAATACTGGGGAGGGTAAGAATGTTATGTTTTAGAAAATAGGGTTTACAGCTGTCGGTTTGGTCAATGTTTACTAAGATTCTTACTAGCTTCTTTTGTAGGGTAAAGAGTGTCAGTGCATCTGTACTATTTCCCCAGAGAATTACGCCGTAGCTAAGCCATGCATTGGCATACGCATAGTAGGTGGTGAGGGCAGTTTGTAGATTGGTTGTCTTTTTTATTTCGCGGAGGGCGTATGTGAATTTAGACATTTTTGAACGGGTTTTTTGTATTTGTGCTTTCCAGTTAATATGTTTATCAATTGTAAGTCCAAGTAATGTAAATTCATCGACGGTTTCCAATTTAGAGCCGTTAAAGTTGAAATTTAAGTGTAGAGGAGCTTTTTGATAGGGGTGGAAAGTCATTAATTTCGTTTTTGTATAATTAATTTCTAAATTATGTGAGGTCATCCAGTTACATGTTTTTGTGAGTGTGGAACTGAGTTTTTCTTCTATGTTTGTATTGTTTTGACATGAGACTAATAAAGATACGTCATCCGCGAACAAAACACATGGCCCCTCTATGGTTTCCGGTAAGTCGTTGATGTAAACGAGGAATAATAGGCAACCTATGACACTTCCTTGGGGGATGGAAGCGTTGGTTATTTTGCTTTTAGATCGGATTTTTTCTATTTCTCTACTATCTTGATTAAAGTATTCGATTTCAACTATTTGTTCTCTGTTTTTTAAATATGACGTAAGCCATTCATGGGCTCTCCCGCGGATTCCCATTCCATACAGTTTATTAAGCAGTGTTTTAAATTGTACCTTATCGTACGCTTTGGTCATGTCCAATAGTATCCCTACAGCGTATTCCTTGTTATTTATAATATTAAGGGCTTCTTGGATATATTTATAGACAGCTAATGTGGTGGAACGATTTTTCCGGAAGCCGTTCTGACAATCACTCAATATATTAAATTTTTCGCAAAAAGAATAAATTCGATCACACATGGCTTTTTCGAAAATCTTGGAGGCTGAGGGCAAGAGAGCTATTGGCCGATAATTATTAGGGTCAGTTTTTGTGTTCTTTTTATGGATTGGTTTAATTAATGACTTTTTTAACAATTCGGGGAAAGTACCTTCTGTAAAAGATTGATTTAATAGTAGATAAAATGGTAAGGTGAGTTCATTTGCGCATTCTTTCAATAACGTAGGTGGTATTTCGTCTAAGCCGTAACTTCGTTTATTTTTTAGGTTTTTGATTAACTTGTTGACTTCCCAAGCTTCTACTGGGCTAAGGAACATGGTGTTCTCCGTATGATTTAGTGTTGACATGCCGCCCAGTGCACTGCCAGATGAATTGATGCTGTTTTCTCCTATAGACGCAAAGAAGTCATTAAAAATATTCGCAATTTGTTTGGGTTCGGATATCAAAGTATTATTGTGTTGTAATTGTATGTTACATTTTTCCTTTTTTGGTTTTTTATTTGTTCTCTCATTTATAATGCTCCACATCGTTTTTACTTTGTTGTCTGATTTCTTTATTTTGTTAATGTATTGTAGTTTTTTTGCAGTGGTAACTAAACTTTTTAATATTTTTTCATATTTTTTATAATGTTGAGTAATTATTTGGTTTTTGGTTGTATGGGAAAATAATTTCAACAATCTTTTGTTTTTGCAGGATACTCTAATGCCTGTAGTCAGCCAGTATTTTTTATAGTTACTTTTAAGTTTCATTTTACGTATAGGAATACATTGATTTAGAATTTTTAATAAGATATTGTTGAAAGAATTATAATTTTCATTTATATTATTGTTTGTTTGTATAATGTCGTGCCAGTTTTGTGTACTTAGTATGGATTTAAATTTATTTATGTTCGCAATGTTAAATAATCTTTTTTTAGTGTACCAGGTAGTTTTTTTCGCTGGTTGAGGTATGCTTAAATTTATAATAGTTCCACTGTGGTCCGAAAGTCCGAAATTTTCTACGGTTGTAGACATATTTTTGTCGCTGAAATTCGTAAATATTAGATCAAGACATGTTGAGGATGTTTCTGTAATACGCGTAGGTCTTTTTATATGTTGAGTGAATTTGTATTCTAGCATGAGATCCAGAAACTGGTTAGTTTTTAAGTTTTTGCCTAAAATATTAATGTTAAAATCTCCACCTATAACAATGTTAAATTTATTATACTTAATATTTAAATAGTTTAGAATCTCTTTTAATTTATCAATAAATATATCTTCCTCTCTTCTATTCCAGTACATAGTAATTAATAAAAGGTTTTGTTTAGGTAACTCAGTAGCGCACACTTCCAGTATATATTCTGTAGACAAGTTTGAGATATCATTTTTCTCTGTATACTCAATTTGATCTTGTAAGAGGATGCATACGCCGCCTCCTCCTCGAGTTTTCCGCCAGTATGACGATGCAATATTATAGCCACTAATCTGGATAAGGGAAATTGTGTCTTCGGATAGCCAGGACTCAGATATGCATATAGCTTGATAGACAGGGTTTTCTGTTAAAAATGCTTCTAAAATGTGTTGCTTGTTGTTTAAACTTTGCATGTTTTGGAAGAGAATTTTACAAGGTAGGTCTATGCTTTCGAAAGGAGTGATTCTTTGGTTCTTCATTGGTGGCAGATAGGTCGCATATTTGCTCTACATTATAATTGTATGTGTTTCCCTTCCAGTCATTGCTTTGTGCCGTTTTATATATTTCGTTTTTCTGGTTAACTTTCTGTCCTTCAATAAACAATTGATTGTTTTTGATGATTGCAAATAATCCGTTTCTTCGAGCCTGAAGCATTTCTTCTCGCAATATTTGCCTTTCCCTCCACGTGTTGGTATCTAGGAACTCTGAGATAAATAACCGGGTACCCTGAAGGCACTGGCCATTACTTATTACGTACTTAGCCATTCTTTTGCTAATTAATTCGATGACAAGTGGCCTATTGTTGTTGTTGTTGTATCTACCCACTCTGTATATCTCTTCTATATATCCCGTCAGGTCTACGTTCATCGTGCTGTAGAATAGTTCAACGATTCTGTTATGTAGGTCAAATTCCGGTTCTTTGTAATATTCAGTAAACCCATAGAGAACTATTTTCTTCGTGTTTGTTTCAGTGCAAATCGCGGTTGGGGTATCTTTTCTGTTTTTTATATCCGAGATTTCTTTTCTAAGTTTCTCATTTTCTTTTGTAAGGTTTTCAATTGTACAGTTTACTTTTTCTATTTCTTCCTTTCTTAGTTCGTTCTGTTTATTTAAGGCGTCTGTTTTACTTTGGATATCTACCTTTAATTTTGAGATGGCTTTATTTATCTCGGTTTGTATTGTATTTTTAATTTCAGTTATAATGGATTTATTATTTTCCTTAAGGCGCAGTATTATAATTTCGCTTAGATTTTGTAGCGTTAGTTCGGTTTGAATGCCTGTTTCCTTTTCCTCTGTGTTGAGTGTGTCGCCTAGTATAGTTAGGTCTTCAGAATTAAAAGTGTAGTTGTTTGTGTTCGCTGTTCTAATGGTAACATTACTTTCTTCAGAAGGTGATTTTGTCTGTTGCGGTAGCTCACGGTCTTGTACGCGTATAGGGGTATTTGTATTTCCGACTTTAGGTGTTTTGCAGTAGCAAGCCTGACATTGCCATTTTGTTTTATGCTCAAAAGTCATCAATTTTGCAAAGTGGTGAGTTGAAACATTAGCACATTTTAAGTCGTATGTGTTTTTGCAATGCGCACAGGTAAGGTTTTCTGCTTTTGTTATTTTCTGATTGCACCCCGCACATTTAGAAGCCATTTGTGTTGATTTGTGTTTGCTTTTACGACCAGTAGCGCCCTCTAGTAGTGGATTCGTGGGCTACCACAAAACGAAGTATTGATGTTTGGTGAGCGTTTCTTTTGTCGGCAATAGATGGTGTTGTTTCTCCGGAAAGTGAGTTCGCAATTTGAAGTTAGTTTCTCTAATCCGTGGTAGATGGCATTGTTTTCAAAATCAAATGTCCATTCAGTTTAATTATTTTGTGTAATAATTAAAGTAAGACGAGATATAATAGTCTTTATTCGAAATTCTTCCTACCTTTCTTGAGGTTTGTAATTCTGGTTGCTGTTAACTTTGTCCTGCTGGAACTTCACTTTTGGATAAGATGTTTGTGGAAAAATTTGAATTTGAACATGAATTGCCGTTAGAAGGTATTAATCACTGTTTCTCTTTTGGTTTTAGAAAAAATCACTGGTACGTTAACTTTTATCACTGTATGTCCTTTTTAGCTTGAACCTTAATCACTTTTTGTTGTGATATAACCACAATAACTATTTTATAAGATTTTTAAGTACGGAGCTAATGTTTGCTTACGCACAGTAGCGCCATCTCTCCTCGGGCATGCCACCGTCCCGGTGAATCAATCCGACATATTGTTTCCGGTTGTTCTCGTCTTGCTAACGGCGAGTACTTGCACAGACACAACCTAGTGGCTAGGATTATCCACCAGCAACTTGCCTTGCAATACAATCTTGTGGAGTCAGAAGTACCATACTACAGGTATGTGCCCGACCCAGTTCTCGAGAATGGTCAGGCCACATTGTATTGGGATCGATCTATCATCACTGACAGGACTATTGTAGCCAATAAACCTGATATTGTGGTGATAGATCGACAAGAGCGCCGTGCTATGATTGTTGATATCGCTGTCCCTCATGACGAGAATCTCGTGAAAGCTGAGAAAGATAAAAAAATCAAGTGTCTTGACTTAGCACACGAGGTTGTCGACATGTGGGACGTGGACTCTGCAATCATTGTACCGATAATCGTTACGGTTAATGGCCTAATAGCGGAGAGCCTCGACCAACACCTCAGGAGGCTCTCATTGCGCGGCTGGGTCAAGGGCTTGATTCAGAAAGCAGTACTCCTAGACACGGCACGCATAGTGAGAAGGTTCCTCTCTCTAGAGCCCTGACCACCGGCATCTTGGACCCTGTTCCTGATGCCGATGGGCGACTATTTTTTATATTTTTAAATGTTTTTTTATATCTTTTTTTAAAGAAATATTTAAAAATGTAAACAATATGTATTTAAATGGAATAAAAGAAATAATAATGAAATGAATGTTAAACAGCGAAAGGAGGATCAACTGAATAACCACAAATATATTATGATACTACCTAATACCAGAAAATTTTACTTACAATAGGTACTTTATTTACAGATTTTATACAAAATTTGGCTTCCCTGGAGTAATAGGATGCATTGATGGATCTCATTTTCATATCTTCACTCCAAAAAGAGACATAGAACACTTATTTTACTGCAGAAAGCATTTCTACTCACTGAATGTGCAAATGGTGAGATATTACTCTACTAATTTATACCTACTTATAACCTTACAATTACTTTACCTTATTATTATGTTATAGATATGTGACAGTAATAAGCTGGTCTTAGCAACGTTGGTAAGACTGAACTAAACGACGTTATATTACAGTCTTAGCTAAAACGTTTGTACGACAGCGCGTTTTGAACTGACCAAATTAGGTCTTTGTAAAACCTTTATATGACATTTATAAAATATAACGTAATAGTTGTATAGACGTTTTCGCAGTGACGTTTATATAATAATAATAATAATAACCCCACCGCCGTATCTCTACGTTGACGTCGTGGTGGGGCTTGCGCGCTCCAAACTCTAGGTCTGTGCCGGTAGAGTTTACTTTGCCGGAACGGGTCTAGGATAAGGAGCCAGACCAAGAGAGATACAGAAAACCGCAGGGCAGCATGTGGCGAGCTGTTGGGCAGTAGCGACCCCACGGACCCTATCTCCCGGGAGAAATCTTGTTCCTCATCTCTGGCTTGCCTTTATTGGCCGGCTGGAGTGAACACTGACGAGGAACAGACCTCCCACCTCATTCTTGCCTTAATTGGCCGGCTTGAGTGGAGATTCGCAAGAGCAAACGTGCTCGGAGGAAGGAAGTATTCCAGTAAGATGCTGGTAGGGATCTTGATCGTACTTCCGGGATTGTCCTGATAGCCGTGGAATACCGCTCCACTCCTCATAAGCACCTCAGGACATGTTGCCCCCTTGTCGCTACGACACTTTGTGCTAGCGACCGTTTTCGGGGGCCCATTATTGAGTGTGCAAGTCACCCCCTGCCATTTTACCTGTGTTTGTTATATAAAATATTGGTCAGGCAGGGGCCATAGTCTTTCCATAGTTCTAAATAACCAGTTCACTTAGCCATTCAAACCCATAAACCAACATCTTTGTTTTCATATCCTGCAATAGTCCTGCACTAACCGGGGGTTGTCCTTGGGTGCACTAGCATAGTGCGAACAGGGATAATCGTCGGTTAGTGCCTCGTTTCATTAAACACGTCTAACGGGCCTCTGTGAGTTGGCTTCGGCCCCTCTTACGCCTTCCAAAGGTCCGGGACCCTCGGGTCCCGAGAAATGTCAAAGACGTAAAATAATAATAATAATAATAGCTCTATGGCGTCTGTCACTGTCACTATAACAAAAATTTTGCTCAACAATTTTTATATAAAAACGATGGATTTTCACAGACCAGATTAAAATGAAACAGTTTTTAACCACAACAAAAATACCAGACAAAAATGAAAAACCACAGAAAAACGGACTATAAAAATACACATAAAAATAGACGATATAATATTACAATGTGAATGAGAGTATGTAAATAATGCAGACGAGAGCCAGAGCACGACAACAGGCACACCCACCATCTCCGGACTTGTCGCTCAGCTCCGCCTCGCAGCCACCGGTACGCGCCTCAACCGTGAGTGCCGTGTCATCGGTCGCTGCAGTTGCGTCGAGCTCGAGCGACGAGTTTTTCTCCCCGCCGTCGTCACCAACACCACCACAACGGCGAGGAAGAGGACGGCCACCAGCGAGCTTGGGACCTTGAGGCCAACAGGCCCCGAACAGGGTCCCCGCTGCCGGTGGAAATGTGTCGCGCATGCGATGGACCCAGTCCATTTATGAAAACGTCATGCGCGCATATTATGGGGCTACCGATAATCGTAACGGTTAATGGCCTAATAGCGGAGAGCCTCGACCAACACCTCAGGAGGCTCTCATTGCGCGGCTGGGTCAAGGGCTTGATTCAGAAAGCAGTACTCCTAGACACGGCACGCATAGTGAGGAGGTTCCTCTCTCTAGAGCCCTGACCACCGGCAGCTTGGACCCTGTTCCCGATACCGGTGGGCTACTACCCAAGTAACAAAATTTGGTATAAAAGTCCTGAGAACGTTTTAGAACGTGCTAGTTAGTGTTCAAGATTAGTACTATAATGGTGTTGTAAACATTTACAAAACCCCGAAAAGGCCCTAGTTTTATCACTGATTTATTATAAAAACATTACATAAAGGCTCTTACGGTGATAAATCAGCTCTATAGTTGAAATGTAAAAGCGTCAAGAAACGCTTTTTAGTACTAAAATAGTACTGTTTGCAACTTTTATATCACAAATTTGCACTATTAAAGTAACCAAAACATGTTTATAGTGCTATATTGCACCGTAAACGATTCCAGTGATCTTTATTATCACACTTGTTTGCAATTTTGTTCGTGTTGTGGTTTCGTCGTGAGCATAGACTATACACATAATATATTATACAGAGAGTCGTGAGTGTTCCCCAAGAAAATAAAATAAATCGGTAAGTTATTCTTTATGTCATTTGCCATGTTTGCTTAGCGTAATAAGGACATACTAAAAAAATGTAACTCTGCCATAAATTGCACTTGCGAAAATAATTGTATCGATAAAATCATTATGCTGATTTAAAATTTGACGATGCGCCCTCATATTTTTTATGTTTTAATAAAATTTTAATTAATAAAATAAGGACTTGTCCCGACTATGGCTGCTATAGTACATATTGGCTCTAGCCGTGCTGCTAATGTGTTATCAAGGCAGAAAACAGCAGCCATCTTATTTTCACCACAAGCGAATTAGGGTTCGTTGTCCAAATGTAAAATAGTGTATTCAAAATACATTTATTTGTATGGAGTTACATTAAATGCACACGGACATAATTTGGAATATATATATGTACCTAGAAAACTTAAGTAGGTATAATTTTTTTAACTAAAATAATATTTTTTTAAATTCCACACGTTTCCGTGTGGAATTTTCAAATGTGTGTGCAACTATGGTAATAAATAATTCTCAGCTTTAACATACAGTTTGTGTTTTTTTTTGGTCAGAATTATAACAGAAAATACACAACTTTAGGTATTTTCCAGTTTATCGCCCAATACAGTCACGAAATCTCCACGAATGTGTAGCTATAAATAATAGTTTGATTAAAAATAATGTTCCTGTGTGTGTCTATAATGCAACCTCTTAATTTATTTTGACTAAACTAAAAGTTCTAACTATCTCATCGCATGCGGGCAGACCCAATCATCCATCAGCCGCGCACGAATGTCGGTTCTTTGATAAGTAAAACAGTTGCAGACTTAAAAGTCATATGGTCAACAGTCCATAATTTATGCCATTGAAACTTTATTTTATTATAATGCTGGAAGTAAATGTATATTTGCGTTTGTTTCAGTGAGTTACCTGCATAGTAAAATACTAAAGTTTTAGAAATGGCATTTATAATGGACGTGGATTGTTTCCTGAGGAGATATGATTGTATGCTCTTAAATTTTTATATCCTTGAATGGCCGTGGCAAGAAACACATTTTAAAATTGCACAAAATTGTATTGTGTGTGATTATCCTACTGACCCGCACTTACCAAATCATTTTGTGATGAATAAGACGGATATAAATTACTTAATAGATTTAAATTTTTTCTGGTGCAAAGGTTGCTGTGAGATGGCAATTTATGACCATTACACTCCGGACGAGTGTTTTTGTCATGAATAAAAAGTACCTACTCCGAACCACATTCCTACCTATACCTACCTACTTCCCTAGTATATTCAAACTTTAAAGTTAACCTACCTCCTACTTGAATTCACTCAATGTAGGTAATTAATTACATCAAGTAAGTACAGATACAGGTACTTATAGTTTGCCTATTTACTTAAGTAGGTACCTATTTAATTTGTTTATTAATAAAAACCTTTGTGTAAGTTACAGAAAAGTACTTCCTTCCTTTCTATACCTTTCCTATTCTTAATTCAAATCCATTGCCACAGTTTGAATTCCCCGCTTTAGTACCTACCTACTGTGTTGCCTACATTTAGCTCCGAACAACATAACAACGGTGAGTCCAAATACATGACATGTTATACCTAAAGGGTTATTCAAAAAAAGTGGCGGAGCCGAAAACCTATGATCGATCGTATTCATGGATCTGAAGAACTACTTAAATTACTATACATGTCTTATACGTTTGAATGTATGCCTAAATGGCTGTTCGAACGCGCCGCGCCCGCATGTGGCTTTTGTTTGTTGTCAGTCACTCGCTGCGTTCGGGCAGGAAACTACGCGCACTGAGCGAGAGAGACAACGCTATACCCTGTTCTGTCAACTGTGTGATCGGTTCGGTTTTTTCTGTTTTATTAAAAAAAATAGGTATTTAATCTGCAATGTTTGTATGTATGTTCGGGTCAAATCTTGGAACTGAATTTTAATTAATAGGTTATTACGCGCCGCGCCCGCATGTGGCTTTTGTTTGTTGTCAGTCACTCGCTGCGTTCGGGCAGGAAACTACGCGCACTGAGCGAGAGAGACAACGCTATACCCTGTTCTGTCAACTGTGTGATCGGTTCGGTTTTTTCTGTTTTATTAAAAAAAATAGGTATTTAATCTGCAATGTTTGTATGTATGTTCGGGTCAAATCTTGGAACTGAATTTTAATTAATAGGTTATTATAAGTGCCAAGAATATAGTGCGAATGCCAACCATTCGCATATAATTATTCTTTACGTTAGTAATATCATATTTTCTTTGAGAAGGTTGCACAATTTGTTTTTAAATTACAGATAATGCCATTTACGATTGTGCAAACACTGGAAGATGGAGAAAAGGTGCTTAGCTGCGTCCCTGAAGGTTGGGTAAAAAATAATAGCTTAGCATGGCCTAGAAAAAAAGCTGACAAACTTACGAAAGTAGAAAATTCGCTTCCTGATGCTGACTGGTTTTTGATGCCCTGCAGCGTTAAAAGGTCAGGCTTAACTTACAATGAGGGACAGCTAGCAATATCGATTATGACCGAAGTAACTGACACTGAAGAAGACGAAACTCCTACAAACATCAAAGTAGAAGGAAAAGTAAGCAAAGTCAATCTGTCTCACAATGACATACTGGAGCGTTGTTTGGTAAGAAGATTTTATGTTCAATCATTATTGGAAAACCTTTATTTTCATTTTATTTAAATTTAAAAATATAAACAATAATTTTGAAAATGTCCATTCAATTAGGGCTGAGCTAAAACATGAAAAAAAATCTATGGGCAGACACTGATTGAGACTTAGTTGATGATCAGTAGGCCTAACATGACACACGCGACAATTTTTCTATCTCGCGCGAGTAATTGTCGTCTGTTTCAGCACTTTACTCGTTTTCTGACAGCGCTGCCATACAAAATAGTCGACTCGTTCTGTCAAACTTGATGTTTTGTCGACAAACCCTAACATGGCACCTTAGTTATCTCGATTTTTGACGATCCAACACGAGATAATCTGTGATTTTTCGGTCATTTAGTCTTATTTACTCGTCCTCGATTTTGACGACGAGAAGAGTAGACAAAAATATGATACAAAAAAAACTCCAAAATAACATGGCAGTTTCATAAAAAAAATAATATTAATTAATTTAAATCATAATGTTACTTTATACTTGAATAAATTTTATTTTATTTATTTCCTTTATTTATTGTATTTATTTATTTCATTTATTTATTGTATTTATTTATTTATTTTATTTTATTTATTTATTGTATTTACTTGTTTTATTTATTTATTTTATAATTGTCATCTTAGTCATCATTAATTTATGTTACAATATAATTAAAATACTTTGTTTTAAACTACAATTTTTACTGGAACGACGTTTTTATATGGAATTTTTCACTTTTGTATGGAAAATAAGAAAAATTATTACCTATATGTTGAGTGTTAGGGGTTTAAGGGTTTTATAAAGGGGATCGAAATTTTCATTATTTTTCCCCCCCGACCCTTGCTCGATAACGATGCGCCAGCCCGCGTTTTTGCTGAGCCTGTAGCTTTAAACTCCCCTGATAATAATAATGATCTATCCTTGATCCAGCCTGTCCCTCTCGCTGTCCTCCCCCCAGCGAACGCCCTAAGCCGAGGTTCGTACCCCACAGGGGGTGCCCTTAGCGAGCGTTCGCCTAGTTTTAATTAGCTTAGTTTGTATGCCCCTGGCTGGAGGCTTTGAGTTCTTTTAGGAGCTTAAGGCAGCCACAGGAAAGTCCGGTTAAGCAGTGAATACCTTAGTGGTAACCTGCGAGATGCCCTAGCCAAAAAAAAAAAAAAAAAATCATTATTTTTGCTATAGGACACACCATTTTCGAGATATAAGCAAAAGAAAAAAAAAAGTTTTGGTAATTTTTAGTCTAATTTAGAAGCATTTGTGACAAGAGAATCGGCACCATTGAATTAATGAAACGGTATCTCAAGCCAATGTTACTATCATAAAAATGATTTGTTTTTTATAATTTGCAACATCGGTCTCTCGCGCGAGATATAGAAATGTCAAAGTGCCTTTTTCGAGCTATCTCGTCGTTTACGGTCATGTTAGGGATTAGAATGACGTCAGAATTGTAGACAAAACGACAAAAATAGCTATCTCGCGCAATCTCGCGCTTGTCATGTTAGCCCTGCAGGGTTGAGGCACAATGAAATGGCGGTTCAGATTATGTAGCTATCACAATTATCTGGAAAATTTTAAGTTATTTTTTATTTTACCAGGAAAAAGCAGCCATGGGATCCATAATGAATCAACCAGAAACGGAAGCGCCAATAGTAGTAGTACATACTGCGTCCACTATTAATAATGGACCTCTAGAGACACTCAGTGAAATACTTTCTTCTGAAGCGTCTTCTTCCCTAAAGACTGAAAAAGAAAATGTATCAACATCTGCCACATACATGGAAGTCGCCGAAAATGTGATTGCTGACCAGCGTGTTGAATATATTTTATTGCCGTCAGAGGAAACAAATATCACAACAAGCAGTACCAATTATACTACAGATAAATTAGACAGCCTTATTGTTACTGTTAATACTATAGAAAAGAACCAAAAAGAATTGCAAGAAAATCAAAAACAATTGTTGTTACGCATTATTTCAATGCAAGCACAGTTTGAAGAGTTTTTGAAAAGAACCGAAAAAGAGAATTTACAAAGAGACATAGGGTTCAATCCCATCAATAGTTTGGATTTACTACAAAAACTGGAAGATACCCTAAAAGATGATAGATCTACCACAGAACTTATTAATAAGTTTTCTTTAGTTTGCGGTACTGGTAAGGGCAGAGGTTTAAATAACTGTTTCACCTTAGTTGATGTAATATTCGACAGAAGTTTTCTAACAACTTGTTCGTGGGCAGGAGGTGCACGCGGTGAAGATAAAAAAAAAATGTTTTAAGTCTTTCGGACGTGTCATCAACTTGTTTTTTTCGTGCATCGTCAAATCAGACAAAAATTTCACAATGAGAGAGTGTGAAGAATTTTTCAAAAACGTTCTTCGTAATTCAAATCGAAGAAATACAGCCAAAATGGCGCGAACCTCTGCAACAAAAATAAGAGTAAAGAAAAATAAAAAAGCCCCAGAAGTTCTAAACTCTAACGAAAATTCCCTGTCTGAACCAAGTCCAAATCAGAAGGATGCAGCAGCGCCTGAACCAGGTGAAAGTTAAAATGTCGCGCCAGAAGAAACTGCACAAAAGTTAAGTTAAGTTTCTATAGTTATAAAACTATGTTGCAATACTAATTCAAGGATTTTTTATGAGTGTACGATTCAGATAGTTGTCAGTTACATTCATTTTGATATTTGGTATGTTATGTTATTACGACGATTCTGAAACATTTCTCCGACAATCGTTTTGCCGTTTAACGGTTCGCCGACAGAACGATTCACTATTAATGTTTTCACCGATAGAACGTTTCAATGACGAGCGATTCGTCGACAGAACGATTCACTTTTCATTTTTTCATCGATAGAACCTTTCACCAGCGAACGATTCATCGACAAAACTGTTCGTCTGCCCCTGGGGTATAAACATAAGTAGTGATGCAACGAATACGAATACGAATATTCGTATTCGCCGAATAGTAGACAATTACCGAATATTCGTATTCGGCGAATACTAATACGAATATTTAAAAACTAATATTTTTGTACGCAACTCTAATTACTGCAGATTTGAAAAACGCGCGTAAAAATATAACGTATGCAGGGGCCCTTAACCGCAACGACGACGCGACGGGGGACTCCCCGGCCATAGTTTATACAGTTTCAGCGGCTCCGGGAGTTTCCTTATCATTACGATTACGAACCATTCATTCCATGTACAGTCGCCTCGGAAAGACTTTTTTCAACGGCTGGGAACATTCAGACTGAAAAAAGAAATCGCCTAAAACCAGAAAATCTACAAATTTTATGTTTTTTAAATAAAAATTTGCCTATTGTAAATTTTAATTATTAGAACAGTAAACATTCATCAAATAAATAAGTCTTTTATTACCATGGCGAGATATTCGTATTCGTATTCGTATTCGCCGAATAGTAGGTTTGATATTCGTATTCGTGTTCGTATTCGTAAAAGTAGTATTCGTTGCACTAAACATAAGTAATCGACATGTAGTCCTGTTTCCGTTTACTGTTAAAAAAACCACACAAAATATACGTACAATCAATAATATAATATAATACTAAACACATAAAATTAAACTTTGCACTCATAGTCATTGCGAAGGATTTTATAATTGCCGGCTAGCTTATCATTTAACTGTAGTTAAATGAAAAATATATTGACAAATAAAAATAACTTTTTATATTAACCTACACATGATTAATACTAAAATAAAAACACAACAAATCATAACACAATAATTCAAAATTGCATCGACAAAGTTGTTGTTGTATTTTTGTGTTTTTTTTAACAATAAACGGAAACAGGACTACATGTCGGTTACTTATGTTTTATACCCCAGGGGCAGACGAACAGTTGTGTCGATGAATCGTTCGCTGGTTCTATCGATGAAAAAATGAAAACTGAATCGTTCTGTCGACGAATCGTTCGTCATTGAAACGTTCTATCGGTGAAAAAATTAATAGTGAATCGTTCTGTCGGCGAACCGTTAAACGGCAAAACGATTGTCGGAGAAATGTTACAGAATCTATTACGACAGGGAGATGTGTCCGCTTTACATATTTAATGAGACTGACAATAGAATGTACAGAATATGATTGTTTACCAAAAATGTTTGTACTAAACACACTATAGCATTTAGCATTTTACAATAATGTTAAAGATAGTATCTTTATTAGGTTTTACTAAATACTTATTTATAAGATTACTAGCTGCCCTCCCCGGCGTCGCACGGGTAGCAGTAAGTACTTATCTACGGCGCACCTACCTATCTACCTACCCTGCCCTACCTCCCTACGCTACCATGACCGACCTACCTAACCTACCCTACCTACCTATCTACCCTACCTACCTACCTTCACCTATCTTCCTATCTATCTACCCTGCCCTACCTAATTACCCTACTCTGCCCGACCTACCTACCTATCCTACCCACCAGTAGACGCCTGAGGGGAATAACTGATCAAGTGGTAACTGATCAATTATCGACCGCCAAGAGTAGAAAATTATTAAAGTACTAATATCGCTACTAAAAAATAGGGGTTGGTGGTAGAAAGATGAAAATTTGGGGTTGTATGTATTTTTTGATGCCAAATAATAAAAAAAATTACAATAAAAAAAATTTACCAAAAAAAGAAAAAAAAAATTTGGGGTGGACCACCCTTATCACTTAGGGGTACGAAAAATAGTTTACGTCCTATTCTCAAACCTACCAAATATACACAAAAAATTTCATAAAAATCGGTCAAGCCGTTTCGAAGGAGTTTGGCAACAAACACCGTGACACGAGAATTTTATATATTAGATTAAGGAAGGTAGGTAGGAAAAGCCAAACCCAGAGTTATGGTCATGGAAGTTATTAGGTTAGGAATGTGCCTGGTTGATTAGGTACTCCTTGAGATTATTGAGCTTAGATTGTAAGATTTCTCAGTTACGATGATTTAGTTTGATGTCTAATTTTCTGTTGTTTTTAAACTATAGCCGTCTAACAAATAAACACGGAATGCACGGAATAAAGTTATTCCAGGAATAACATACATTGGAATAACTTTATTCTGTGTTTATTTGTAAGAGGTTAAGAATAAAGATTAAGTAGTACCTAACCTACCGAACTATTTGAGGTATTTTTTTTTTAAATATTGCATTTTAAGAAGTAGAGGGTAGGTAGGTGCTCTTATTTAAAAAAAATATGAATAGTAATTTAAAAAAATCTTGTAATAGAACAAAATGTTATACTTAATTATAAATATATTGAGTTTAGACTGTAAGGGCTTTTTTAATTTAGACGTTTAGTGCGGGACGTCCGGGACGTTTGTCGTACCTTCTGCGCAAGTGCGCACGCCCGTTTTTTTTTCCATTCAACACTCGATCGTGCGCAGTACGACAAACGCACCGCTGCGGCGCCGCAGCAGTCCCGCACCAAACGTCTAAATTGAAAGAGCCCTAAGATTTATCAGTAACGTTGATTTTAATTTTCTAATGATTATAAAAAATTAATATGTAGGTACAGTCGCCAGCACATCAAGCTACTAAAATCTGTCAAATTTCTTTAATAGATTTTAAACTTTATCGCTAAAGTATAAGGTTCAATGTTGATTGGGAAATTTTGACAGTTTATTATATACATATTAATTGTTGTCCTTAAGAAATACTTATTCTTGGTAATTTATAGTTCCTACATTATTAAATAATATATAATATGAGACTGTTAATAGATAGTACTGAATTTGAGACTGATTTATTTAAAAGTTAAGACTGAATATGATTGTTTACCAAAAGTGTAGTGTATAGTTGTACTGTATAGTTACTAGAACACACTATAGCATATAGCACTGTAGAATAATGTTAAAAGTATGTTGCAACTTTTATTCTGTTATCTTATTTTCTTTACATTTATATTATTTAAGAAGGTGGCGCTCAATTCAGAGTTATGCTTAAAGGAGGAAATAGTAAAAATTTGATTAGTAACATGCTTAGTTGATGGTACTCAGTTGATTTTTGAGCTTAGGCTGTAAGATTCGTCAGTAGTTTTCATTAATATTACTTATTGAGATGTTGATGGTAAGCGCAATACACACTGAGCCCGCCGGGCCGCCGACATAGCCCGGCGACACAACCCGGCGGCCTGTATGAAAAGAATGATTCTTTTCATACAGGCCGCCGGGTTGTGTCGCCGGGCTTTGTCGGCGGCCCGGCGGGCTCAGTGTGTACTGCGCTGTAGGTTGGGCTTAAGATGTAAGGTACTTGTTCTAGGTTAAGAATAAAAATAAAAACACATCTTGTCTTAGATCATGTTTTTAATTAATAAACAAATTAGAAACATAAAGTTTTTTTTTTATATACACCGAACTAGTTTGCTTTATCACTAAGTGTGTAACAATGGCACAAAATACATTATTGAATCGTATGTTAGGCAGACAATCTTACATTTAATTGAATCAACTTTAGCATGCACTCTTTGTTTATGAATGCAATTACAATCGCATTTGTATATATTTAAGTACGATGATTTGATTGGTATATTAAAAACATCACTAAGATTTTCGATACGATTACCTTTAATTACAATACTACCTTCATCATCTAAAATGGATGTTATTTCTATAATACTATTGTCATGAGTTAAGAAAAAATTATTTTGTTTTTGTGATGACAAAATGAATGTTTCTAAATGGAGAACATTTTTGTTTGTACCTGTTTTGGTTGTCTGTGTTTTTAAAAATGGATAAGTCTTGGTCTGATTCGTTTTAATGATACCTTGCAGATCAATCTTGTCTTTTTCACTTAATAAAAGCGTCTAGCAATTTGCTCAAGAGGCTTATTTCCATGCCGTATCATCCTTTTTATCGTATATAATTTATTTTCAAACGGGTATGTACTGAAATCTTGCAAAGGGCCAAATTTTCTGACCTCTTCAGTTAAGTGTGTTAAATTATGTACGTTACTGGATATATTATCTTTTCCGTATATATTTTTAAATATTTCCACAAAAGAAATGAGCAATGAATCTGCCAGGTCCAGAAAATGGAAATACTCTTTATTGTAACAAATCGTGATGGCACAAAAAAAGCACAGAAAATGATGATAAGCTTCAGTATTTAATACTGTTTGCAGAATTATAAAACTTAAGTAATATAAGAATACTCTAAACTCGGATCCTTTCCAGTGTGCCAATTCATTTAGAGATCTAACAGCTCGATGCACTTCTTTCGGCAATTTACAGTTGGATAAAAAATGTGAAACTGTAATGATATCTTGAGCGCACCACTTAGTTTTTTTATTTACAAACTTTCCTTCCATCCAACCTTTAAGAAGTCGTTTCATTAATCCCAGATCTAATAAATGCAGTGAATCTGCTACGATAAAATCTTCCACCATATCTACAGGTAGCTCCAATAGTGGCGAATCCATCTTATGATGCGCTCCGTAACATTTCGCTCGGAAATCTGTATCAGTTCTCTTTGTACAGCCAGTTCTTGGAAAGTAAACGGTACCAGAAACATGTGAATATTCTCCTATTGTTGTGCACTTGAGACAGCCATGCTTGGCGTTGTAATTGCATACGCCTGAAAAAATAAAACAAATCATAACTTTTGTAAGTAAGACTTGCTTAAGGGTTACCCATTTATTGAAAAATAACTTATTGAAAAGTTCCAACCACAGAATTTTTTATAGAAAAGAAGAAAAATACGTCGACTACCAGACAAAAAAACCTCCCACTGTCTCGATTTTGGACTGCGTCCATTTAAAGGCACAGATAAACCTAAAACATATAAAAATGGGTAGTTATATTTAACCTTTGATCATTGCTCGTGCTGGAGAGTCACTGGTGAAAAGTCTCATTTTAACGCCAACTGTTTTCTCTGTATCGTTCATGTCTTTAATTATAATATTGTTTTCTATTAAGTGTTTCATCTCGTCGACAAATTCTTCTAAGAAAGATTCTAAATCTGTTGGTTTTCCTTGTCCGGAATATATCCCAATCACAAAAGGAGGTAGCTGCGGCAATTCATAAATGTTACACAAAATCGGCCATATCTGTTGTTTTGAGCTGTGATAAAGGGGTAATCCATCTATATTAATGTTTAATGAAATATTGTTAGGTGCATTTTCTATGATGCTTAGTAAAGCACGCAATGTCTCTGTTATGCTATTATGCTAATAATGTCCGCCAGGTACTGCTTTGATGTTTATTTTAACATCTGTTTTCAATAGCGTCCTTGGATCTTTTGACAACACATTGGGAATGCGCTTGTTTATTATTTCTATCAAACTTTTAATTGCTTGATGAGGAATATTGTAAGTGACGCACCATCTTCTAATGTCACTGCGTAATTGATCATCTTTAATGCTCTCCTCGTCTGAACATGCCGATGTAGGGGAACTTTGAATAGAGGTGCTCTCGCTCTCATATTCTTCATCCATAATACTGACTTGAGAAAAAGGAACATTATTGGTAAAGTCCTGTTGTGGTACAAAAAATATATTTTGTGCAGAACCATGTGCTATATTTTCTGGACCCGCTTGACCAGTATTTACATTTTGGGCATGAGCCTGTTGTATTGATTGTGTATATCGACTTTTCACCTTTTTTTTTACTGCCACTCACTTTATACCGACGCAAAGATTTCAAATCCATTATTAAACCTTTAGCTACTTAAAGTTTTAAGCAGATCTGTCGACAGTGTGCCACCATTTATGAAATACTAGTGATATAATTGACACTGAAAATCTAGTATAGATCTAATTAGCCCTTTAATTATTGATTTTAGTACATTTATATTACGGTTTAGTCTCGTAGCAGTAACAAAAACTCACCAATAGAGCTATTTAGAATTTAAATTATTTAGCAACTGCACCAGGAGTCGCTATGGTGCTATTTAGTACTATAGAAGAGTGTTCATTACTTTTACATAGCTACCCCATAGCGATGTTGAAGGAGCTCTTAAGAAGCTTACAGGTTACGTAATGGTTTTGCAAGGTACTTTTATAGTGCAGATTGATCCTGTAATAGTATTTTCGATACTGCTACAATACTAGCACTGTAAAAGTTATTTTGACGTATTATTAGTGCAAAATAGATACATACAAGTGTCAGTAAGATCATCTATAGTACTAAATAGTACCATCATGGCTTTTTCATATCTATTACAGTGCAACACTTTAAAGATTCTTTTGTATGGTCCTGTAAGCGTTTTAAGAGCTAACTTATAGAACTTAAATGCTCTTTAATCTTATAGAATCAAAACGCTCTGTTAAAAACCTTTATAGTACAAGCAGTCACAATGGTTACCATTATAGGGTTACTATATCACTGTTTGGTGATAAAATGCCTTGGTTATAGAAGCTTTTGCTACTTGGGTATTTTTTATATTTTTAAATGTTTTTGTTTTATTTAGTTTTTATAAAAATATTTAAAAATGTAAATAATGTCTCAATTTGAAATAAAGGAAATAATAATAAAGTTTATTCATCAAAAAGTAACAATTCAATATGACATAATAATCGGTGAGCCACAAACTAAGCGTTGCTTGTATCTTGTGGCTCTGGAGTGCGAATTTTTCAGAGTTATAAAGGTTACATTACAGTTTGAGAATGTTGGATAGTTATTACACATTTTCCATAAACAAAAGATATGTGAAAATAAACTAAAATAAAAATTAAATAATACATTCGTGCGAATCTGTACACAAAAAATAATAATAATAATATAGCAATAGTGTTAACGTTGGGCTTACGCTGAGGTGTGTGTTTGTGTGTGCATGTATGTATGAGTGTGTGTATGTGTGTGCGTGTGTGTTAGTGTGTGCTATCCTGTTGGTTGTTTATTTAATACTCAAATATAACCTATATATTACATGATGTCCGTTTAATGTCATGCCCTGACTTAAATCAAACTCAGGTTTTAACTTTAAAACGTCTAGACTGCCATATTTACGGAACGTTTGATTAAATTTACTACGAAAAATGGAAGCAAAAAATTCGTGAAGAAGACTTCAACGTAATGGAACTTTCAAAAGGAAAGTAAATCGAGATTTCCTTTTATTAAAAAGTACAAAGCCAATATTATGTTCTAAGTTTGTAATTTAGATTATTTCCCACCGTAACTAAGAAAAAAAATCTCTGAGACTAAAACAAGTTAAACGAAAATCAAATAAATCTGTCTCAAACTCAAATCACACAAAAAAGGAGTAATAAGAAGTTAATTACAACTACTGACACACTATTCACTTTAAATTATAGGCAGTGTTAGCAGTCGCAGTGTGCTAGTCACCAATAGCAGCTGCTACAGTACTGCTGACACCACTGACAGACAGACTTGGCTGAACAGTGCTGCTTGTATTGTTGTTGTTGGCAATGAAACTATTATCATCTTCTGATGGTGCTGTTGGCTGGGTTGAAGCAACAATGCTGCTAGTGTTGTCAGTACTTGCTAGTGTTGTCAGCTTGAAGAACCATTGTTGTCAGTTTTTGATGCTGGCTGAATTAGAGCAACAATGCCGCTAGAGTGGTCGGTTAAAGTTGCTGTCAGTTTTAGTTGCTGGCTGGATTATAGCAACAGTGCCGCTAGAGTTGTCAGTTGAAGAACCATGGCTGTCAGTTTTTGATGCTGGATGGGTTGAAGCAACAATGCTATTAGTGTTGTTAGTCGATGAACCATTATTGTCTACTGTGGGAGATGGCTGGTTTGATGCAACAATGTTGTTTGTAGTGATGGTTGATGAACAACAATAATGGTGCACCAACAGGTGCTAAAAGTGCAGTTGGCATTTTTGACAGTTTTTGCGGTCTACGTCTACTGGACGCAGCTGTTTTAGCGTTTTTTTCTACTTGTAGTACAATATTTTGTGTTGTGTGCCTTATCTGTGCTAAATAAATGTATTTTCTTTCTTTCAATACATGGACATTGCTACTTTTGCTTTAATTCGATTAGGATGTTGCTGTTTTTGCAGTGACTGTTTTTTCGGTGAAAGAAATGTAAATAATCTTGATACTTATTTTAATCGTTGACATATATAAGTAATTAGGTAAATAAGTCCGGTAAGGTCCGTGTGGTGCCGGACTTAAAGAATCGCACTACCCTATGTCTTCCCATGGGTGTCGTAAAAGGCGACTAAGGGATTACTAGAGAATGGGCAGCAGCGTTCTCTATGCACTATTTACACCATACTGCGATCGCCAACCCGCTTGCCAAGCGTGGCGATTATGGCAAACCCCCCCTAAAAATGACAAGCACCACAAACAAACGGCCCCTAGTGCCCGGCGGCCTACCTACCCTTGGCTACGGTAGCGGTCAAGGTCACGGTGAGGCAAGGGGTGCGAAGAATCCCCGGAAGAGATCCGGCTACCACAACCACCGGAAACTGGACCTGGCAACTTATAACACGCGTACACTCCGGACCGACGAGAAGATCATCGAACTCGAGGAAGAATTGAGCAGGTTACGATGGGGTATAATAGGATTATCCGAAGTCCGAAGAGAGGGGGAGGACTCGATAATCCTTAAATCCGGAAACTTGCTCTATTTCCGGGAGGGCGACCAGCAGTCCCAGGGTGGTGTCGGGTTTATCGTCCACAAGTCCCTTGTGAGCAACGTAGTGAAGATCGAGAGTGTGTCGACCAGGGTGGCGTACCTTATACTCAGAATATCCGCAAGATATTCGCTGAAGGTCGTACAGGTTTACGCCCCGACCTCGTCACACCCCGACGATGAGGTGGAGACCATGTATGAGGATATTTCTAGAGCCATGCATGCCTCTAAAACTCACTTCACCGTTGTCATGGGGGACTTCAACGCGAAACTGGGCAAACGAAATGATGATGAGCTGCGAGTGGGGCAATTTGGAGTTGGACGTCGGAACCACCGGGGTCACCTACTGGCCAGTTTTATGGAGAAGGAAGGCCTCTTTATGATGAACTCCTTCTTCAGAAAACGTGAGCACAGAAAGTGGACCTGGCAGAGCCCTGATGGTGCAACAAAAAATGAGATTGACTTCATTATGTCGACGAAGAAGCAAGTATTCAATGATGTCTCTGTGATCAACGCGGTGAAAACCGGAAGCGATCACCGCATGGTAAGAGGCACATTGAACTTAAATATTAAGCTGGAAAGATCTCGACTGGTGAAGTCTACGCTCCGTCCAGCACCGATCCAAGTCCAAAACCCCGAGAGCTTTCAGCTCGAACTTCAGAATCGTTTCGAGTGCCTAGGGAGCTCCGTGGACGATTTTAACGATGGGTTCGTGGAAACTGTCCATACGGTCGGGTCCAAGATCTTTAAGACCCGTCGTACAAATAGAAACAAGAGGCTCTCTGATCCTACTATACAGCTCATGAAGGAGAGGCGCGAGATGATCCTCCAGTCTTCAGACGATGCGTTCAAGTACCGGCAGCTCAATAGACGGATCTCTAAGTCCTTAAAAAGCGACCTTCGTCGCTTTAGTACGGACCGCATTAAGGACGCGATAGAGCGGAATAAGGGCTCCAAGGTCTTTGCAAGAGATCTGTCTATTGGGCAGAGCCAGCTTGCAAAGCTGAAGACCGATGATGGCAGGATCGTATCCGCCAAACCTGAAGTATTGAGAGAGATCGAGAGGTTCTATGGACAGTTATACACGTCATCCAGTAATCCCGTTACGAATCTGGCAAACGACCCAAGAGCTAGATTAACCCGACATTATACCGAAGATATCCCGGACGTCAGCTTGTACGAGATTAGGATGGCTCTAAAGCAACTTAAAAACAACAAGGCGCCGGGTGATGACGGAATTACGGCCGAACTCTTAAAGGCCGGTGGGAAACCCGTTCTAAAGGCCCTCCAGAAGCTGTTCAATTCCGTCATACTCGAGGGTAAAACGCCACAGGCATGGAGCAGAGGTGTGGTGGTACTCTTTTTTAAAAAGGGCGACAATGCCCTGCTTAAGAACTATAGGCCCATCACACTTCTGACCCATGTCTACAAGCTGTTTTCAAGAGTCATCACGAACCGTCTCGCGCGCAGGTTTGACGACTTCCAGCCTCCCGAACAAGCCGGATTCCGTAAAGGCTTTAACACCGTGGACCACATACATACGCTGCGGCAGGTTATACAGAAGACCGAAGAGTATAACCTGCCTCTCTGCTTAGCGTTCGTGGATTACGAGAAAGCCTTCGATTCGATCGAGACATGGGCTGTACTGCAGTCTCTTCAACGGTGCCAGATCGACTATCGGTACATCGAGGTGTTAAAGTGCCTATACAAAGACGCCACTATGTCAGTCCGACTCCACGACCAGACCTCGAAACCTATCCTTCTGCAGCGAGGTGTGAGACAAGGAGACGTTATCTCTCCGAAACTGTTCACCGCTGCACTGGAGGATGTCTTCAAGATTCTGGACTGGAAAGGGCTAGGCATCAACATCAATGGCGATTATATCACTGACCTTCGGTTTGCCGACGATATAGTTATCATGGCTGAGACCATGGAGGACCTCAGTATAATGCTCGATGACCTCAGTAGAGCCTCCAAAAGAGTGGGTCTTAAAATGAACATGGACAAGACAAAGGTCATGTCAAATGCCCATGTAACACCCGCCCTCATAAAGATCGGAGACGCTACGCTCGAAGTTGTAGACGAGTATGTTTACCTAGGACAAACTGTTCAGCTAGGTAGGTCCAACTTCGAGAAAGAGGTCAATCGTCGAATCCGACTCGGTTGGGCAGCGTTCGGGAAGCTACGCAATATCTTCTTGTCCCACATACCACAGTGTCTCAAGACGAAAGTCTTTGACCAGTGCGTGTTGCCAGTGATGACTTATGGCACTGAAACGTGGTCGCTCACAATGGGCCGAATTAGAAGGCTAAAAGTCACCCAAAGAGCAATGGAGAGGGCTATGCTTGGAGTTTCCCTACGTGATCGAATCAGAAATGAAGAGATCCGCAGGAGAACCAAGGTAACCGACATAGCCCGAAGAATTGCCAAACTTAAGTGGCAATGGGCAGGACATATTGCTCGCAGAACAGATGGCCGATGGGGCCGAAAGGTTCTGGAGTGGCGACCACGTACCGGAAGACGTAGCGTTGGAAGGCCTCCCACAAGATGGACCGATGACCTAGTAAAGGCCGCAGGAATTCGCTGGATGCGGGAAGCACAGAATCGGTCGAAGTGGCGGTGCTTGGGGGAGGCCTATGTCCAGCAGTGGACGTCTTTCGGCTGATATGATGATGATAGGTAAATAAACCTTATTAAAAAAAAAACACACATGCATGTCACCTACTTCTTCCTGCAGTTCACATAACTCTTCACTGTTCTCAGCGCATTCAATTTGAATTTCAGCGTTATTTAAAAGGGTCTTTAAAAAAAAAATTCTTCGTTTTGTTGCCAACCATTGCCCCAGTAACTTTTTAACGGTGTTAAAGTGTCCTTTTTCTTTGCATCAGATAAAGTACATGATGGATTTATTTTTGACGGATTTAGCATGAAGCTTGATTTTCCTCTTTTGCAGACATTTTCGCAGACGCCATCATCGGTTTTATAGTGGAGATGTCCACCAATCAAAAATTTCCGGCCCTTTTAGAACGTCTTAGAATAAAACGTTTTCATAATTTAAACTAGAAATGCCAGTAATCCACCGGCTTAAATACTTCTTGTGAAGCAGTCTTCCAATCAAAAACTTCACAATCAACTCCTAATTTCGTCACTGTGCTGAACCGCGATATAACATCCAGGTACTTTTGAGGGCTGTTTATGACTTCATGTTTTCGTGCTTCTTTTTCTATTTCAGCAAAAACTCTGTCGGGAGTAGAGAATCCAATCCCGCATCAAAATCGCGATCCCGCAAGCCTGCGGGATTAAGATCATCAATCCCGCGGATCCCGCGGGATTTGCGGGATTGATTTTAATTATTATTATTTTTGTTTCATGTAATTTAAAGAAAGAAAATACACACAAATATTTTTAATTATTCTTATCAACATGAAGCAAAGTTATCACTTATATTATAAATTAAATATAATGATGTTTAAGACAATACAATATTCACAATATTTCACGTTTCATATTTAGATTTTTATTTGAAATAGAACATATTCATTGGTTTTAGAGGCATTTAAAATCAGCTTATTTTTTTTGAAAATACTTTCGAAGAAATGATAAAGTATCTAACGTTTCATCTTTTAGATTTGATTTTATCTTGTTGCATAAATAGCCAGCGGCGGAAAAAGCACGCTCGGCTTCCACACTTGTAGGCGGAATTGACTTTACATAAGTATAAACAGCTTCCAAATACTTCCCCCTATTCCCTCCACATTCAAAAAGTGTCATCTCACGTTTCAATATCAAATCAGTTGAATTATCTCGAGTGGGTACACGCACAGCAGCTCTAGACTCTGCCACCCATTCAGTACGGAGACTGCGCTCTAATTCTTCTTCTAGTGTATGTGAAGGCAGATTCGATAAAGGCATGTCTTCTTCACTGTCATCATCTTGCTGGTTTTCAGTTTCAGGTTGCACGTCGAACATCAGTCTCTCAATTAAACACTTCATTTCAGTTCTTAGCGTAGCTTTACTTGGATAAAAGAATGGATTGTCCTCTACACTTGCAGACCTTGAATCTTTTTCTAGATATTTTTTTGGATTTTCCAAGTAAAGCAACACAGCAGTTATTGATCTTTTATCCGGCGAGACAGTGACACAACAAGTTCCTGGCTTAACCTGGTGTTTTGTAGATTCAGTTTATTAATCATGAAACGCAATGTGGTTTCTGCGGTAATTAATGTTGCATCCTCGCGGCATAAGACGTTTACAGCGAGCTTCACTGGCTCTAAAGCTTGTTCAATATGAGTCAAAGTCATATATTCTTCGTCTGTGAATGAAAATGAAGATGATGTCAGTTTAAGGTCAATAAGTGCTTTAGATATGCAATGTTTGACTTCGTTGAACCTCGACAACATTGATGCGAGACTGCTCCAGCGCGTTCGGCAATCTAAAATAAGCTGCAATTCTTTGCCAAATTCTGCTTTGATGTATTGTTGCAGCAGATCATTTTTTACAGGAGATTTTGAACTAAAAACCTTGACAATTTTTCTCACTTTTTGAATAAGTTCTCTGTATTGTGGTAGCAACAACTCTTCTGCTTGGATTTCTTCCTCTACCGAAAAATTACCTTGCCGTCGTTATCATCTTCACTTTCATTATCACTCTCATTATCTGGTCTGTTTCCGAGTACTTCAGCTTGCATTTCTTCTTCTTGTTGTTCTTGTCTCTTATTGTACAGAACTTCAAGTACAGCGAGTTGCAATCCATGTGCGAAGCATAATAATTGGTGGTGCGCTGATAATAATCTGCCAACTTTCTTCATGACGGCTGCACCATCGGTTGTCGCTGCGATCACATCTAGATTTAGGTCAATTTTAAAATCCTGGAGTTTTTTTCAAGCGCAGTTACACAGGCTTCTGCAGGAAAACGTCCTTCAATTCTTACTAGCCCCAGGTTCCAAATGTTCGCAGTCGCAGCTCCACCGGTAAATAAGTGAAGATTTAAATTCAAATAGCGGCGATTTCTTAAAGATGTCCACTCATCAAAAGTTAGTGTGAAACGCTTTTGCAATTTTTTCAGTGTTTCAAGTTCGCCGATAGTTTTCTTTCGAATGGATGCTCCGTAAGCCATCACCATAGTTTGTATCGTGCTGGCAGAAGAAGGCAATTTGTGGCCTTCCGATTCAAATAATTCGCGCAAATCAATTGACGTGATGAATTTTGAGAATGGTATTCCATCTTTTGCTACCATTCTGCACACTCTTCCATAGAAACTTTTTTTTCGAGTGGGAAATAATCTGTTAATTTCTTTCTTTTCGGTGGGACTGACACTGCCGAAGTTGAAGCACATTCGTCTAAACGTGCAACTAGTTGAACTAAACGAGCCAATTTGGCTTGCGCTGCTCGTTTCCATTCCCGGTGCTGGATTTTCAACGCTACTGCTGACGCTGACGCTATCAACCAAGTTCAAATTCATGTTATGCTTTGTTCGCAAGTGGGTGTGAAGGCCTTTAGTTATTGATAATCCTTGTGATTTGGATATCTGATTTGGAAATTAAACACTGTATTTATTACGACGTGAGTTTTTATTAATTCCTTGGAAGCCATTACAGTTGGGAATCTTGAATGCTACAGCGCCACCTGGCGAGACGCGGAGACATCTTACAGACTATTTGTTGCGTTCATTTCAACACCCCCCCTCAACAAATATTTTCCTTTACAAATATAAGGTGCAATAAAAATATCTGCCACGGCTTTAATGGGAGGTAGTATTGTGTTTAAAGATTACAATAGTAAAGAAATTTTGTACCCCGTCACAGTTAAATCGATTTTAGAAAATAAAGTAGTTAAATAAACATTGACTCTACTTTGCATAACGTGGTTCACAAAATACGCGCGATGTGTCGCTTCGTCAATGAAAACAACTGCTATCTCTTTCCATCTGTTCTGTGAATGAAAACTGAAATCAGCTGACTAGTTCGTCAGTACCTAACTAATCTAGTAGGTACGCAATAATACGCAGGCAAACAAGTGTTTTAAAAGTGCAATTACTTACCAGCTACCGCATTCTTCCAAAAAACTGACGTAAATAAGATGATAAACTTCCTATCACACTTAAAAGAAGAAGAAGAAGTCCAACACTTCTTCTTCGAGTTCGGCAGAGAATGGAGGCCTGCCTGCGTCAACCGGAGGCGGGTCAAAGCGGCCGTGTTCTCTAAATCTGAACACTGCATCCAGAATGGTATGATGACTCACTCGCACACCAAACCTCACTCTTACACTCGCGATAGCACAATACCATTTCAAGATATTCTTGATTGGAATACCGTCGTCTGGGAGGCATTTAAAAAAAAAGCGCGCGCGATATTCCCGACGCTGCACGCTGACCGCAGAACTAACTTCCGAGCGGGCGGGCGGGCGACTGGCGGGCGGGCGGTCGCGGTCGGCTAGCGCGTGCGACGAACGGGGTAGTGCGGGTGAGGGTGGGGGCGCGCGGGGCTGCGCTTTGACGAGCGAGTGGCCGGCGCGCAGCGGCATTGTTTGATAAGAATGGCAACAGTGTATGAACGGCGTCGGCGTTTTGCGAATTGAATTCGGTGCGGTGCGGCAACGTCTACGGGATGGCTTTATGCCAATAAATCAATACCAATATTTTTTGTATGAAAAAAAATATGACAGATGATTAATAATTTATCTTTACTATTGTGATCTATAAACACAATACTGTCTCCCATTGCAACCGTGGCAGATATTTTTATAGCACCTTATATATAATTTTGCAATTACTTTTGTTTTATTTGTACTACTTTACTTTTACCTCAATAAACTGAAACTATAACAATTGTTTTTATGTTTAGTACCTAACTCTTATCTTGTAACTTCCCCTTAACAAAAATTGGAACTCCCTTTAGAATCTTAAAACTTAAAGAAATAATCTTAACTTATTGGCTAGTGATGCATCATATAAGTATAGTAATTACTTTCATTTACTATTAGGTATAACAAAACCTTATTAACGCATGACCAACCATTACAATACTAATTACAATTAAGATTCTAAAATATTAACTCAACAAACTTTTCAAATAAAGATTTGCCTAAGGGCTTAGTTAATAAATCAGCTAAATTATTTTCTGTTTTGATGTACTCTATTGATATACATTTTTCTTTTATTTTGTCCATAATGAAGTGGTACCTAATATCCAAATGCTTTAGTCTTTTATTATTTTCATAGTTGTAAACTAATTTTATTACTGACTGATTATCTTCATAAAGTGTCACTTCATTATTGACTACATCAAAATCACATAACAATTGTTTCAACCAACATGCTTCTTGAATAGCCATACTTAATGCAATATATTCTGACTCAGTGGATGATAATGACACACTTAGTTGTTTTTTAGAACACCATATTACAGTACAATCAAACATTTTAAATAGATAACCTGTTGTTGATTTTCTATCTTGGGTGTCACCAGCCCAATCTGCATCTACAAAACCTTGCAATGCTGTGTCTGTGCTGATGTACACCAAAGAATAATCTAATGTACCTTTTATATACCGTAAAATACGTTTTAATGCCTTGTACAGCATAACACTTGCACAATGTTGGTATCTACTGAGAAAACACACTGATACACATAAATCTGGTCTTGTAGCACAAACTGCATACATTAGACTGCCTATAAGTTGTCTACACTTTTTCTCTATTTCAGGACATTCTGATTTCTCTCTTTTCAACATTTCAAACCTAAAATTTTGATCTATAGGGGTAGAAACTGGTTTGCAATTTGACATATCATAATGTTCTAGAACTTTAGTTAAATATGACTTTTGACTTATTACCGTTTTACCTTTCTTTTGTTCAATATCAATACCTAGGTAATTTTTTGCTAAACCTAAGTCTTTCATTTTAAAGTTTTTACATAACTCTCTTTTAAAATCTTCTAAAAAATTATTTTCAGAACAAAATAGAAGTATATCATCTACAAATAGCAAAACATATAGTTTATATCCATTTACTTTCCTAAAATATAAACAATGATCATTTTTAGATTTATTGAAATTTTCTTTAGTCATGAACTCATCAAACTTTTGATTCCAATATTTTGGAGATTTTTTTAAACCGTATAATGACTTATTCAACTTACAGGTTTCACCGCTTGGTAATTTTAAGTATACCGTTTCATTTATATCACCATGTAAAAAGGCACCTACTACATCCATCTGGTGGACTGGAAGTTGCAATTTATTTGCAACTAACATAAAAATTCTAAATGTTGGCAGTTTAGCCACAGGGGAATACACTTCTAAATCACAATCTGATTGTTCAAAACCTCTTGCAACTAACCTAGCTTTATATACTTTTTCACTACCTATTTCTTTAACTCTAAAAACCCACTTACTGGAAATTATTTTATTTCCTTCTGGAATGATGAAATGATAGCAAGGGCAATATTAAAATATAACGAATTTATTTGATAAGAATGTTAGCACAATAGATAGATGATAAAACAAGAGAGCTTCTTACACCATTGACAACAACTGACACAATAATGAGTCAGACTCCTTTTTAGTTTAGTGCAGGGTCCATACAGTCCATACTTTCATCAGCCTCTCCTGGACGCAAACGCTTCAAAGTCAAGCCCATTGATGTGGTGAACCCTTCATGCTTCGGACGATGGAGTCCTTTCGTTAAAGCATCGGCGATCATGTCTGTAGTTGATCGATATCGAACAGCAACTTGGTTAGCAGCAATCTTCTCTCGAACAAAGTGATAACGAACATCAATATGTTTGCTGCGTGGATGGTACATGGCGTTACCTGAAAGACTAATTGCACTTTGATTATCACAGAAAAGTGTGATTGGCGTACCTTTCAGTTTCGGTGAGAACTCTTCTTCAAGCTGTTTTAAATAAAGTGCTTCTTGTATTGCAGAAGCCATTGACATATATTCAGCCTATTGTACCTTTCAGATACCTCAAAACTCGTTTCACAGCCATGCCAATTAAGTATCTTATTGAACAATAACAAACTACCGGGGCATATTTTTCTTGATAATCAATATCCTTTACTTGTTTATATCCTTTAATTACAAGTCTAGCTTTGTAACGTGATATGGCTCCGTTTTCGTCTATTTTTGTTTTAAAAACCCATTTACAGGGAATGGCTACTTTTCCTTCTGGTAAGTTTACTGGTGTCCAAGTGTTGTTACTTATTAATGACTGATGTTCTTCCTTCATTGCTCTTTTCCATTCATCAGCTTTGTCACTGTTGAGAGCTTCGTCAAGGTTCTGTGGATCTCTATTTAATAAACTCATAGTTGACTCACCATTCATACACATAAATGATGTGGCATCATCATTCTGATGTCTTTCTACTCGACGTGGACGTGGTCTCAGAGTCATGTTGAGTTGTGGCGGAGATTCCAGCGATTCATCAGGTAAGTATGTTTCATCATGAACATCTTCAAATAGATCGGAGTCATCAGAGGAAATTTCAAGAATTTGAGAAGTAGACTGTGTTTCATTTGTTTCATCTATGTTTTCTGTTCCAGATTCATCGTGTTCTGCGAATAAAGGTAAATCTACTGTTTCTTTTATTAAATTATTCTTCTCCAGTTTATTCTCCTTTTTATCCGGACAAATTTCTTTCTCTTTAATGTTTTCTTCCTTTCCTTGTATGTTAAAAACTTTGTTTCTCTTTACTGTAGCTTCTAAGAATACAACATCTCTACTTATAATTCCTTTTTTTGTTTCAGGGTCTATGAATCGGTAGACCTTAGTGGAATCACTGTACCCTACAAATATCAATTTACGTGACTTAACATCAAGCTTTGTCCTTCTTTCTTTAGGGATATGTACCATTACATGACACCCGAAAATCCTCATATGACTCAAATTAGGCTTCTCTCCAGTCCATATTTCATGTGGGGTCACATCGGATAAAGCACGAGTTGGCGAGCGATTGACAATATAGGCGGCTGTGGCTACTGCTTCAGCCCAGAATATGTCCTGTAATTCAGCATTAAAAATCATACATTTAGCACGCTCTATTAATGTCCTATTCATCCTTTCGCTGAGACCGTTTTGCTCGGGAGTGTAAGGATTAGATGTCTGGTGCCATATTCCATAGTTCTTAAGATAGGCTTCAAATTTATTATTTTTGTATTCGGTACCATTGTCGGTTCTTAGAATTTTTATTTTTTTGTTTGTCTCATTTTCTACTCTATTTTTAAATTCCACAAATTTGTCAAAAACTTCGCCTTTACTTTTAATAAAATATACATGTACACGACGGGAAAAGTCGTCAATAAAAGTTACGAAATACCTGGCACCTCCGATAGAAACATTTTTCATCGGCCCACATACGTCACTGTGAATGAGCCCTAGCAGCTCCGTTGCACGCGAACCTTCGCTGGGAAATGGTTGCCTGGTGTGCTTGCCCTCGAGACAAGTTATACAAATACTATCTTCCTTTTGCGGTGACAGCTTTACCCCCTCTGTACATTTAGGCATTTTACAAATGTCTGAGAAATTTAAGTGACCCATCCTTTGGTGCCACAAGTAAGTATCATAATCAGTTTTTGCTGACATTGCTTGAATTTCTTCATTTTTTGTAGATTTTAACTGATAAGTATCATTAATGAGATTTGCTTTTGCAACTAATTTATTATTTTGATTGTAAATTTTACAACCAACCTCATTAAACTGGATTTTGCATCCATTCGCAATTATCTTGCTGACTGACAGCAAATTTGTTTTTAATTCTGGTACATATAAAACCTTTCTCACCTGTATTGTCTCGGTGCTGTCATCATTTGTATTCACTTTTAGAGATACATTACCACAGCATTCAACTTTCAATACCTTATTATCGGAAATTCTTATGTTCTGTACAGGTGGAGCCGTGACATCGCTGAGCCAATCCCGGTGCATGGTCATGTGCATGGAGGCGCCTGAGTCAACATACCAGTTCACAGAATCATTCATCATGGATGCTGAAAACGCTGCTACGAATCCTGTGTTGTTATCAGTTTTAGCGTTGTTCTTCTTGAACCAACATTATTTACCGAGATGCCCATATTTGTTACAATTAAAGCACCTTGGGCCTTTTTTTGGTTTTTGCTGATCATTTTTAGGCGGAACTTGTTTTGTGTTTGTATAAAGTGCGGTAGTGTCTGATGATTTAACCTCTTGTAACAGTTTGTTCTTTACTAAATCAGCACTAATCTTCATACCTGAACTTTCCAACCCCATAATCATTGGCTTGTACATATCTGGCAAGCCTGCCAGCATCAGAGTACCTAACCACTCATCATCTACATAGAATTTTATATTTCTTAATTTGTGTGCCGCCGACATTATCTTATTTACATAATCTTCCACTGAAACACTGTTATCCAGATTAGTATTTATTAGTTCTTTTAATAATCCAACTTTTCGACATAGACCACTGTCTTCAAATGCTCTTGCTAAACTTTCCCAAACCTGTTTAGCATTTACTGCCTCTTGGATGTGTACATATAGTATTGGGTTAATTAACAATATTAACTTCGATTTGGCTTTTATATCTTTCTTCATCGAGTTGGGATCAGTGGATAAAGGTTCGTTGAAAATACAGTCATATAAATCTTCATGTTGTAAGTAAGCTTTAACTGCGAAACTCCAACTTGCCCAATTATCTCTGCCTGTGAGTTTCTCGATTGATATTAACGAATTAGAAGCCATATTTCCAAAAGTATTGTTTCTGAAAATCTGAAATAAGCTGAAACGGAGCCGGTAAAAAAAATGACGTTTTACCACGGATTTTTTTACTATGACTTTTTCACTTATATAACTGTTCAGATTATAAAAATATCACTATACGGCAGGTACGGGATGGCCCATAACCTGATGAAATGATAGCAAGGGCAATATTAAAATATAACGAATTTATTTGATAAGAATGTTAGCACAATAGATAGATGATAAAACAAGAGAGCTTCTTACACCATTGACAACAACTGACACAATAATGAGTCAGACTCCTTTTTAGTTTAGTGCAGGGTCCATACAGTCCATACTTTCATCATGGAACATTATTTACTTCTGTCCATGTGTTATTTTCTCGTAAAGTATTTAGTTCAACTTCCATTGCATTCTTCAGAATTCAATGCTTCTTCTAGAGTAACTGGTTCTTTTTCCATGGATAAAAGGTTTGTATCATAATCATCTAGCCACAATGGTTTCTTTATTTCTCTACCTCTTCTTGACTGTGTTAATTCTGGAAGTCTTTCTTCATCTTCTGTCTCTTCTTCCACACTATTTTCTTCTTCCAACTCATTTTCTGATGATTTTCTTTCTGCTTCTTGACGACTCGGTACTGCTTCTATTTGGGTTTCCAAATTTTCGACAAGACTTGGCGACTGTGCTAATTCTTCATCATCTTCTTCATAGAAACTGTGATACTCTTCTCTTAATTCATCTTGTTCTTGCTCTCCATTATCCATTTCTTCTTTTTCTGAATCTATGTCCATAAATGGAAGTGTATGACTGAGATCTTCAGAAGTATTACCTATTTTCTGATTACTAGAATTACCTTTCAAGAATGTTACCTCTCTTTTTATCAAAACATCATTTTTCTGGGGAAAATAAATCCTTAAACCTTTTGTTGTTTCACTATAACCTACAAAATATCCGATTTCAGCTTTACTATCCCATTTTTTACGATGTTGATCTGGAACATGTACACCTACTTTAGATCCGAATACTTTTAATTTGTTTATATCATATATTTCCTTTTTATACCACAGCTCATATGGAGTTACATTTAAACCAACAATCTTCACTTTTGTGATTATTTTTCTTACAATAGTTACAATAAATACCTTTTTGTTTTAATTTGCAGTCCTTTTTCACATGTCCTATTTTACCACACTGAAAACACTTTCTTGCAGACCTCGAGGCAAATGCTGTTGACTCTTCCTCTTCATGCTTAGAACTGGCACGCTGTTCTTCAATCAATAACCTTGCTGTTAGCTCATCCATAGTTCGCTTTTCTGCAGGCACCGATTCCCAAGCCGACACAAAGTGTTGAAATTTTGATGGGAGCGATGAAGTTATCTTTGTTATAGCCATGGTTTGGCTCACTTCAGCATTGACATTTTTTAACTTACACAGGAGACTTTCAAACCGTCCTAAGAACTGAGATACTGTTTCTTTGTCTTCAAATTTGATTGTAAAGAATTTCTGTTGGAGTATCTGCACCGACAACTCCCCACGTTGTTCATAGATTGTGTGTAATTTATCCCATATTTCTTTAGCTGTATTGCAGCTTACTATTTGAGGTATTACCTTCTCTGATATGCGTGCAACCAACATACCTTGCGCTTTCGCATCTTTCACCATCCATTTTTCGTACTCTTCCAATTTTTCTGGCAGAGGGGACGGAGATGTTCCTTCGACGACACTCAGAAGATCTGCCGCCCGTAGGATGACCTTGGCTTTGAATGACCATGTGGTCCAATTTTCTATTCCTTCCAATAGCTGCTGGCTATTTACTATATTTCCGACGAAATCCATCTCGGATTGCTTGACCGCAATACTTGTTTGTACCTTTACCGGTATTCTCACGCCGATTTCCTTTCGACCAGTTTCGGCCGTCGACGAAATCACCCGTCGCGTTGCTACTTGACCGCAGCTCACCAGCGTTTTCCAAAAACCGATAATCCACCACAATTAGTGGACCATGAGCATTGCTGGGCCCATAACCTATTGATAATCCTTGTGATTTGGATATCTGATTTGGAAATTAAACACTGTATTTATTACGACGTGAGTTTTTATTAATTCCTTGGAAGCCATTACAGTTGGGAATCTTGAATGCTACAGCGCCACCTGGCGAGACGCGGAGACATCTTACAGACTATTTGTTGCGGTCATTTCAACATTAGTAGAGCGAGCAGAGATTTTTATAATAGCAGGACATAACTTACATTTAGCGGTTGATCCATTTTCCGCTCTTAAAAAATGTTTCCATACTTCACTCGAGCTTTTATACTCTTTATAAACTAAATTGACACTCATTATTAATAATAAATTGTATTTTTTCACTCGTAACGTGCTGTTAGCACTTTGATAACTTGATAATAAAAAATAATAGTCCTGTCGTACGTTACGTAACCTTTTCACATCACAAGTAAGACGCAAATGACGCAATAACATTCTTTGACACTTGACCGCGCGCAAAGGTAAATCCCCGTGCGCCGTAGGGGAATCCCCAGTCATAGAGTACTGGAACTGACATTGATTACGTTCCGTTCCGTCCGATAATAGTTCCGATCATCGTCTGAGCCTATTTTTCTTACTTTTTTTCAATCCCGCGAACGTGCGGGATCCCGCATGAGTAATCACGCATTTTTGATCCCGCAAAAAAGGTGCGGGATCCCGAGTTTGCGGGATTGGATTCCCTAGTCGGGAGGTATATACGAATGACCCATTACCGGAAATACAAATAAAATTTCTTTGACATTTTGTGGTGCTTCGGTTAACCATTTTGATAACATGGCCAGCATAATGGTATTCTTATTTTGACCCGCACATCCATCTGCCATAAGACGTAGTTTTGTGATGGTAGATAAGTCTGTATTTTTCTGCCTGTGATATACGGCTGAAGCAATTTTATTCGCAGCGATAGCTCTCCTCAGTCCAGCAAGCCGACTTGGCTTTGCCAAAACAGCTGGAGGAGGTGCCTGTAGAAGACATCTATGAGCTTCTTGACACTCACTTTTCCCCGACAAAGTGTGGATTCGGGGAGTGATACACATTTTACGCGGCTACACAACAAACGGGTGAGACGCATGCGCAGTGGGCGGCAAGACTGCGCGGCCTCACGAAACATTGTAAATTCGCCAATGTAGAGGAAGCATTGCGAGACCGTTTCGTGATGGGCATGTTGGCGGGTCCCGAGAGAGACAAATTGTTCACGAAGGATACAAATACCTTGACCCTGGCAAAGGCAGTGGAGTTGGCGCAGAGCGTCCAGTGCACGCGGGCAGGCGCCGCCGCCGGCGCTTCCGCGACGGCGTCGATCACACAGCAAGAACATTCAGTGTTCAAGGTGCAGGGCAAGAGTGCGGGTTCTGATAAGGAATCGGTAATGGAGAAGTGTTCCGTGTGCGGTCGAAAAAAACATGTATCGTCTCAGTGCCGATTCGCGAACCTTACTTGTAGGAAGTGTAATACAAAAGGTCACTTGCGTAGAATGTGAAAAGTAAAGTGTGTACTGGTGACGTAAGTGAGGAGGACGACGATGGTGAGTTTTTATGTTGTAACATCACTTCAGAGCCCCAGAAGCCATGACAGAAATCGTGTCCATATACGGCTCACAAATCAAATTTGAGATCGATAGCGGATCTGCAGTAACGGTAATTTCCGAAAGTTTATACAACAAATGTTTTAGCAGTTTAACCTTGTTACCACCTATTTACCTACACGGGCAGTAGTATTGTGTGTTTCGGTATATTTCGCCTACCGGTCACATATAGGCTGAGCACACACACACTAGATGCTTACGTGGTACGCAGCGAAGGCCCGCCATTGCTCGGAAGAGATTTTTTATCCTTATTTAAGTTAAAACTAGCAGCCTGTAATTTCATAAATAATGAAGCAAAAACAGTTTTCAGATAAATTAGGTAAATTCAATAAATTCGAGGTCAAATTACGTTTAAAAGATGATGCAGCTGAACGCGCGGACAGCGCTCAGCACGCTGCCGCCGCGGCCGCGCCGATTGACCGCGCGTCGTACGTTCACTTCATGTTAGAAGGACACATGCCATTCACGCGGGATGAATTGCGGGAGGCAACCAGCCGAGATGATATCTTAATTAAGGTGATTGATTTTATTTTTAAGGGTTGGCCTAGAAAAGTGTCCGATGGAAATTTAAAACCGTACCACGCATGCAGAAATCAATTATCGTACGAAGACGGCTGTGTTATGAGAGGGCATAAATTGATTTAACAGGGAATGTAGTAAAAAAACACAAAAACCAGATTGTATTATATGTATTGTATTGTATTATATTGTAAAGGCAATGGACAACAAAGGTGGGCTGCAGAAATCGAGGATGATGGTGAAGAGGTAATATCATCAACGGTTCCACTGAGTCCCCAACCGGCGTCTCAAGCTGACGCCGCGGGGGAGGGGGGGCAAGGTGCAACTACGCCTCTAGCGGCGCCAACCTCGCCGCCCGCGCCTGAGCCCTCCGGCCGTCCCGGTAGAGGTTTGCGCCAGCTCCTAAGGGTGGACTATAGAAGCCTTGCGCTTGGCAAGTGACCAGTGGATGGTATTACGTTTAAATGTTGTACATGGTGTCCGATGGCAGAATTAGGATTTAAATTTCGAACTGTTTTCTAACCGTTGAGCGGAGGGGCGGGCGGGGGGTCCAGTTCGATTCGTCATTCGTGCGGGTTCCTTAGTCACGATGTCACAGTGGACAGGTGAACAACGTGCGTTCGCAATCGAAGCGTATTTTAAAGCAAACGATTCCTGTGCTGTTGCTCGTCGAAGATTTTGTTCGCGGTACAATATCCGACGGTTACGTGTTGCGCCAAGCGAAGATTTGATTCGATTGTGGGTGCGAAGGTTCAGAACAACAATTTCAGCAGCAAATAATCCGCGGCCGGGACCCAGTCGAACGTCGAGGACTGATGACAACATCGAACTTGTTGCAAACAGTTTACGCGATAACCCGAGACAGTCCGTACGTAAGAGATCAGCTGCTCTAGGACTCCCAAAAACGATTGTGCACAAAATATTGAAAAAGGACCTTAAACTTCACCCCTTTAAAATTCAAATTGTGCAAGCGCTTAATTAAGCCTAATGATTACTATTTGCGCAAAAGTTTCTGCGAGACAATGTTGCAGCGATTTCGTACAGTGAACACAATCTTTTGGAGCGATGAAGCCCATTTTCATTTAAATGGAAGTGTAAATAAACAGAACTGCCGTTATTGGTCACCTAAAGGACGAAACCCACGATTGAAACATCAACAGCCACTTCACAGTCCCAAAATTACGGTTTGGTGTGCATTGTCAAGTAGAGGAATAATCGGACCCTATTCACGTCCGTTCCGAGCGCCGTCCAAGCAAAAAAGGGCCGTTGCAGCACCGCGCGCCTCCTTTTATAACCTCCCATCGGTTGACAGCTGATCGCCCGACTTCTTCAAGATGTCACCCCACCTTCCGTTGCCAATAGTATGTATAACTCAATGATTATTTCTTCGCAACTTGGCAAACTTATGTCTTCTAAATCTTGCACTTTTTGAACTTTTCTGATAAGACTTATAATATTACTGTATACATGAGTACGTTTTTCCGGTGGTACAAGATCCATTTCATACGCTACTAGTCTTGCGAACTCCTTGTTTCGGGGATCGGGGGGTTGCTGTTCTTGATCGAACTTTATCTCAGACAAGTCATTTGTATTACAAAATAACTCGTGCTCATGCCATATACTTTTTTTGTAAATGTTTGCATCTCGAATGTCGTTGTGCGTGACCTGAGTTTGCTTGTTAGCGTAATTTTTTGACGGTCCACAATCAACTCAATTAACTATCTTAAATTTACATTACTTCTGCATTAACGTATTTAAAAAATTGGAATCAACTATGTATTTACAATAATATTCAATCAAAAATAAACTATTCGCTAAAATTGTTAATGTAAAAAAATTGCTTAAGTACCCCTAAATGTCACTAATCACTGTATTTTTTTAAATAATTGTTAGAAATGAAGTCCTCCTCTTTCTATGCATAAACGTGCACGTTTTATTAAATTGTTATTTAGTTTGTTGAGAACACCAATGGCACTTTTCACTTCATCAAAAGCGTTAATTATTGGTAGTGTATAGAGTGCCACCATTGGCACTCTATCCCTATCGGATAAAGTGCCACTACAGGCACCCTAGTAACACCGCCTCGGCCCGGCTCAAGTGCCGCAAGCATTGGATTGTCATTGTCACTGTCACTAAGTCACGTCACTTGGTATTTTGTTTGATTGTCGAGGTTAGATCGCTGTAAAACACCACATTCCCAAAACATTACATTCTCTTGTGCCTAAACGGACCCTGGCACTTCGCCGGCCGCTACCGCGGCACCGCTCGCTACGCTCGCTCGGCTCGTGCGTTGTGTGGTCACAGTTCTAACCTAACCTAAATAACAAGTGACAGTGACAATGCAACTCTCACGGCACCCTAGCCGGGCCGAGGCAGTGACACTAGAGTGCCACAAGAAACTCGCGGCACTCTATACACTTCGTTAATTATTTTGAACTTATAAGTCATCTAGGTTTTGGGCCTCCTCCATGGGCGTACCCAGCTTTTGGCCCAGGGGGGGGCAAATCAGAAATTCCCCCCCCCCCCCACATGTTTTACATAGGTTGATATTGCTGCTGCGTTCGTGTATTTTTAACCAACTTCAAAAAAGAAGGACGTATTAAGCTTTTTTTGAAGTGAAAACTTCTTTAGCGGCGTTGTGTACTTTTTTTGGGATAAGTAAAAAATGTTAAACTGGCGTCAGGACGTGACCGTAAGTTCCGTTGCCTAGCAACCGACAAAGTAAATCAAAATAAATAGTCTTTGACATTACGTAAAGATTGGGAGGTAAGAAATTTTTAAAGCCGTCAAAATATACTTCATGAAAAGTGTTTAAATGAAATTAAATAAATATACTAGGTACAACTACTAATGCATATTGTATTTAACCACATAAATTATAGTACTTTATACTGATAAATTAAGCTATTCGTGCGAAATGTTTCCCTAACCATTCCAAAATTCAAAAATGCACAACGTTAATGTTTAAGTTTTCACTTCTGCCGGCACTCCCGGAGTGCAACCCTTTGTTTTTTTTTTATATGTTTGGTTATCGTTATTTTTGTCAATTGTGGACCGAATAAGTATAATTTTCTTTTTTTAAATGATACACGAATTTTCAAAATTGCTTCACAATTGACGAAAATATCGTTAACCATAATAAAAAAAAACAGTCGAACATAGCAACATCCTCCTTTTTAAAAGTCGGTTATGCATAATACAACATGAAAAACCGCGCAGCGCGGTTTTTTTCTAAAATTAATTCAAAATAATATATTATGTAATTGTAAAGGAAGTCTTATCGTGACTGTAACTTAACTTTTATCACAGATTTATCGACAACAGTACCTACTCATACAAAATCCATGGAGGGGGGCAGTTGCCTTCCCCTGCCCCCCCCTGGGTACACCCATGGCCTCCTCTACATACACTCGTCGTCGCGTTTAACTTCTCCACAAAGAAAAAAATCGCAGAGAGTAAGATCCGGGGACCTAGCCGGCCACGGTACGATGCCACCACGACCGATTCAATTTTCCCCATATTTTTCATTAAGGTAGTTCCGTACATGTATGGCGTAATGAGGTGGAGAGCCATTCGTGCTGATAGTAAAAGTTATTAAGGGAGCACACTGGAACTTCTTCAATTAAATTTTCGATGGTCGTTTGCAGCATTTCTAAATACCTTGGGCCATCAATTCCTACTACTACTCTTCTTGGTCAATTTGCTGTCAATAAAAACGGGCCCTATTATTTTATTTTTAATAACCCCAGCCCATACATTGGCGCTAAAACGCACTTGATGATGCGTCTCTCGCACCAAATGGAGATTGTTGAATGACCACCAATGTTCATTATGTACATTGTACAGTCCTAAGCGCAGGCAGAAGAGACGTAAGACGAGGACGCGTCGCGGACAGGGCGGAGACGAGACACGGACGCTACTTTTGAAATTATATAGAAGAGACGGGGCGCGGAAGCGACGCAGTCGCGTAGTCAGGACTATTTTCACGTCATGCTCCCCAGCCACCGGAACTGCTCAATAAAACGTATTTCACGGGTTGCGATTCGATTACTTTAATATAGTTGCCAAGCAAATTATGCTCGTCACAATGCATAGGGTGAAGAGGAGCTGATGGCGAAGTACCAGGAGAACTCCTCAACAATGAACGTCCCTGAATCGGGAAAAGCAATATTCTAGCAAAATTCTTTTCAGCCATAGGAGGAACCTTATTGAAAATTGCTCTATTATTCAAAGTAGTATAATTTAAAACTACCAAACTATTTTTATCTGTGGTTGTAAGTTCGGTGACAGAACTCGAAGAATAAAAACAGAAGTTAAAAAGATGTGCGCAAAATAATAATGTAACACTAGTAAGAACATATAAATAAAACTAAGAATGAAGAAACAGTATTTTTATTAAAACTAATCAAACTATAATAGTGGTAGCAGAGCGTGGTTTGCGCCCGCGCCGATGCAATTGGCTTTCGACAAAGAAGTGCACACGCGACAAAGGAAAAATGGCGGAAAGTATTAAGTTAAAGAAATTGGCCGGCAAAGATTTTTCTATATGGAAGTTCTGTATTAGCAGTATACTACGGGAAAATGAATGCTTAAATGCAATAGAAAGTAAAGCCTTTGCGAGCGTCCCAGAGAACAAAAAACTTGAAGCTCGTGCACAAAGCATTATCATAAGCGGAGTCGCGGACAGCCATATTGATTATATTCAAAAGGAGAATACAGCAAACAGCATGATGTATAAATTAGAGCAACAATTTATGAAAAAGGCACCAGAAGTAAACTGTTCTTACGGCGGGAACTAAACAATATAAAATACCAAGAAGGAACGTCACTCGGAGACCATTTTGTTAGGTTGTCAAAAATATTCGGCCAGCTAAAAGATGCAGGACCCCCTTATCAGAGGAAGAAAAGGTTAATGTAATATCGCTATCCATGCCAGAATCGTACGAAGTTATTGTAACAAATTTAGAGTCATTACCAAACCTGACAGTAGTCATGGTTAAGGACAGATTACTAGGAGAGGAAGAAAAGAGAAATCAAATGGGTCCACAAACAATGGAGCACCAGAAGAATTATTTTTTGTGCTTTGGATGCGGCATGCCAGGCCACAAAAAATTCAAATGCAGAGCTAGACACTACCAGGGACCAGCTCCTGGACACGGACATAATCATTAAATAAGTCAAGTACGAGAAAGTAGAGCACCACGCCGCACTATGCGGCCGGGGTCGGCCAAAAGTCAATTTTGAAAAGTTGGAGGTAGGTCGAAAAAAGTTATGGCTAATATTACTTGAATAGTTGCTTCATCAAAAATATGAAGGTCGGAAACCAATTGAACGTCAACCAATGTTATCGAAGGAGTCCTCTAATCGCTGTTCACAAAACCAAAACCGAATAGCTATACTGTTATGAAAATTAACAACAGTTCAAACATTCTACAATCAGTTGACTAGAGTACGTACAGTAAAGATTGCAGTTCTCTGTTACCTTACTTTATACTTTTTTTTACTTAATATGATAATAGTGGCTAATTTAACAAGCTAAAATTTTACAAAAAGATATATATTTTACGAGAGGAAAAGGTACAGTTCGCAACGAAACGTATAGGAAAATATACCTCGAACCTTCATTTATTATGATATGGGAAAAAAAATTGCTAAAGTTTGCTAGTACTGACGTTATAGTTATTTTTTTACTGTTGGTCGCGTACTAAATTTTAGTCTTCGTGAACTGTTAGACTTGATATTTCAAAATCCAGCAAAAAGTTGGGATTCTTAGAACATTTACGAGAGTTGATCAACAAAATTCTATGAAAATGAGAGTTTCAGCTTTATATCACAATATTAAAAGAAGGTATTTCGGTACTGCGCGCAGAAAGGACTTACTGTATAGTAAAGTTATGTGCCATCTAAGAAGAGAAAACAATTTGTAAAAGAAGAAGATACTCTAACTCTTTAAGAACGGTTAAGCGGATTAAGTTACTAGATATACATCGTCTATTGTATTTTATAATGTAAATTTAATTGATAATAATGCTTTATTTTTTGTATTTTGATGGTCCTAAGCCCATTTAGGCGCAGGCCACACATAAATGGCGTCGGGCGAGGACACGGCGCAGGCGGCTTCCTGTTCCATTCAAATTTTATACCAAGTGCATACAAATAAAGCCCTATTTAGGATACACGGAATGTCGTGGCTCGGGCGTGGATATGACCGCATGACGCGCCATTTCGGCGCCCGCGCCTGTTCGCCGCCAGCGTAGTGTGTGCCTGCTTGCGACAGACGTCTGTTAGTGATGTAAAAAATGCGTGACGACATCGAATTTAATATAGAATTATGTGAATTGATTGAAAAATATCAGGTGCTTTATGATGATAATCGTTCCGATTATTGTAACCGAAATTTCCAAGATAAATTGTGGCAGAAAATCGGAAACAAATTAAACGAAACACCCGTCTACTCCCTAAGTCCGTCAACGAAAAGACGGGCCCGTCCGAAAGTAACGATGGCGTGTACCCTACTCCCTATTGATTTCGGATTCATGAGCTTCGAACGGAATCATAGACAATATTTGTATGCGAATGATACATGACGGTAGAGTTGCGCTATTTTACCGGTCGATTACCGGTTTACTTATTTTGTGGTTTTCATGCTTACTATACCAAAACTAATATTGTTATCGTCAGAAAACTACCACATTTTCAATAATTTAGTTATTATTACGTCTTTAGTTGAACAATTGAATTATTTTTGCCATTTTATGTCCGGATGGTGGCTTTATCGTGTTTTGTAAACATTCTCAATTTCTCATATTTACATGCTTGCTTTTGCTTCTGTTCCTTAGATTGTTTTGAAAGAACTGGTCAGGAGAGGGTCTCCTTAAATGGAAAATCTAAATACGGACGCAAACACCAACGCGAAAAAGGTGGTGGCCTGGCATGATTTACAAATTAGGTACCGATCCAATATAGCAAACAAGGCACGATTACCAGTACCGCAACTGACACATCAAAAGCGTGAGCAAGAAGAGAGAATGCGTGTACGGCGTAGAGCTGCTGAGGAGGATGTGCGTACAGAGAGCCTGAGTATTCTTGCTCAAAGCAATAGTCGGCCAAACAGAGATTTATTGGAAGGTCGGGCTGTCCAACAGGCTCTTATTAATCGCCTGTGGCTACATAGGGAATAAGGAGTCAGAATTCCACTTAATAACATTAATTATTTATTTTTATATTTTAAACAACAACAATATTTTAAATAAGAGGTTATACATATAAAATCTGCTTGTTTTATTCCTCATCTGAAGATGATCGCCGCCTCCGCCGTCTTGCCTAAACCGAAAATTACTGCAATATTTTCTACTAATATAAGATTATAAACATTATAATCAGTGTAAAGTCAAGTCAATATGTGTGCAAACAAGAAAAAATGTTATTACCAAAGAACTGTTTATATTTGCCAGTGCTTCTGCTATGCGGCACTGTGCATCTGCTGATTTGATTGCTGCATCAGCCACTTTATTCATGGCATCGGCCATCTTATTGTAGCCTTCAGCCACAAGCCTTTCAACTTCAATTCTAGACTTTTCTAGATTGACCAGCCTATTTTGAGCCTGGTCCTGTTCTGAGGATGGAAGAGGTGCTGCAAAAAAATAAGATATTAAAAATGTGTCTAAAAAAATCAGCTAAAAAGGTAAATTACCTACAGATTTAATTTTAATTTTCCATTAAATTATAGTGAATTACGTATAATGAGATGAAAATATATGTACATTGTCTACGACGGCGACGCGGATTGTTGCTGCGACGCTGTCTTGTTGCAGTAGCCTCTTGATCACTGAAACGAAATAAAAATATTATGATACGGATATCAGACTGTTATTTATTTCCTAAATATGACAAGTTACTATAGTTACCTTTCAGCTAAATGTGTGATGTCTTGTGTTGTTGCGGGGTAAATTAATGGGTCAATAATAATATCTTCATTTCTGAAAAAATAAATAACATTTATGAATATTATCTGGTTAGTAATAGTTAGTGCACAGCTAGAATGTTAATTTATAGTACTTGACAGAAATTGAAACTTACATATCAGTACTATTGTTGGCTGTAGGTGCATGTTCTGTATTGTCTGACGGTAACGTGAAAGATGTGGGAAGTGCAAGCGTAAGATAATCAGGCAGTGCTGGCAACTGAGAATTGGCAAGTGCGGGCAACGGAGAAACTGCGTGGGGTGCAGGCTAGCAAAGCAAAAAGAAAAAACCACTCACTTGTGCTATGACTGAGCATAAATTAATACAATAAAGTCGGTAATTTGAGAAAAGTAATTATAAACGTTAGGAATACTGAAATTTTGGAATTATAAAAATAGGATTTATGATAAATCGGAGTTGTTATATTAGGGATTTTGAATCATTCGGAATTCTGATAATCGGTTTTTTGAAATTCGTATTTGTGACTTTCGGAATAAAGTTTTTCGTATTTATGTAGTGTACCCGTTACAGAGACTTGTAGAACTAAAAAAGGAAATAAACAGCGCTCTTTGTAATATGCAGAGCAATGTCTATACATTGACATCGTATGACTGGGATGTGTGTGAAAGTTTATGCGAAGTCCTAAAGCCATGTGAAGAAGTCACTAGAGAGATGAGTGCGCAAAACTACGTATGTGGTAGTGTGGTTATTCCCATTACAAGGGGACTTAAAACGGCACTTGAAAATGCGGAGAATGTGCGTTTACCCTTAGTAGACTCCTTCGACAGGACTTGCTTGGAGAGATCGGTAGGCGGTTCCAAAATTTGGACCGAAGCCGCACTTTTTCACTGTGCATGTTCTTGGATCCCCGGTTTAAACTATATTTTGAGGACTCCTATACTGCTGACGAAGCAAAAAGAACAGCGATAAGCTTAGTCGCATCTTTGATTCAAGAATTGGATGCTAATGATGAATCGCAACAAAGTATAGCGAGCAGTGCTTCTGCTGTTCAACTTGCACCGCCCACAACATCAACATCTTCAGTGTGGAAGCACTACCAAGAGACGATGCAGGCAGTTCAGCCCAGAGGAACGGCGCATTCTCGGGCTATTGTAGAGGTATAAAGATACCTAGAAGATAAAGTTATCATATTTGGTGAGAAAACTGACGTGCTGCAATGGTGGAAGGATCACCAAAAAGCGTATCCTTATTAATGCCGCCTAGCACTCTCAAAGCTAAACGTTCTCGCTACAAGTGTCCCTTGTGAACGTATTTTCTCTGCAGCAGGGTTGATAATAAATGACAGACGAACGAGATTAGGAGTAAGGAAGTTGCAGCAACTTATGTTTCTACAGCAAAATTCAAAATAATACTATATTAATTTAGAAAAAAAAACATAAAAAACATTAAAAAAAAACAAAAAAAAATGGAAATTCTCTGATTTTTTTTTAAATAATTATATAAAAACTAGCTACCCGCCCCAGCTTCGCATGGGTAGCCTTAATTTGCAATAAATTAAAATTGCGACTATAATTTGAGATTTAAACTATCCTATCTCTCAAGTTGGATCGAACTGCACATGGTGTGCGAATTTTATTATAATCGGTTAAGTGGTTTAGGAGTCCATTGAGGACAAACATTGTGACACGAGATTTATATATATTAAGATAGTAAAAAGTACCCATCTCAATCATTGTACAAAGTTGATCAAAATTATTAAATAATACGCCTTTTGTGTGAATCTACACAATATGACAGTCCTAAGCCTGTGAGAATGTCTAATAAACATTCTCACAGGCTTAGGACTTAAAATAAATTTATGTCCGATAAAATCTTGTTGCAACAAGGTACCCCATTCTCAAAGGCTATAAAAGAGGTTCAAATGTATGTCGATGATGACATTTTGCTCAGGAAAGACAGCTCTGGCAATTTCAACTGTCCTCGAAGATGGTGGTATGCTCATCGTAACGTCTATCCCAATTTGGCGAAAATTTATAGGGATAACTGCAACGTGGTGGGAACCTCGGTCCCATGTGAACGAATGTTCAGTAAAACAGGACTCATAATATCCGATAGGCGATAGGCTAGTCTCAAAACTGAGAAAGTGAGACAACTAATGTTCCTTAATGTGAATATGGATCCAAATAGATTCAAATTGTAATATATAACGTAAATAATTCATTGGCTGTATAAACATGTAATATAAAAAACAATAAATATGTACATAAAATGTAAATATAAAAATGATGTACATAAAATGAACTTTTAAGTACGCCTGAATTGTTTCAGCCAGTCCTAAGCCTGGACAAAGTACGAAGGGAAGTTCGTTTTATACCCAAACTTACCAAACCTAAACTTAGTAAAATAAGCGTTTTTTTAAGAACTGTTTCTGGAAACTGTTTTTTTTTAAATTGAAACTGTTTCGTTTCGTTTTTCGCAAAAGCCGTTACGACCCAGCACTAATGTCTATTATACGACAGTTTAAGATTCTGCGCTGCACCAACATTAGCACATTGTGCAGCCGCACTGTTTTTAAGTATGAAGGGTAATTTTGATCACTTTAAAAACAAAAGTATTCACGTTGACTTTAAGTACCGTTTGCCCATAAAAAACGATATATAATCCATTTTTATTTCGAACAAAATGTTGTGCTAAAAAGAACGAGAAGTCGAGAACTGTGAGAAAGGATTAAAAAAAAACGTTTCCTGGGCCCTGTTTAATAAAGCTGACAATTCGATATATATGTCAAAAACTGACAAAATTGTAGAATTGTCGCGCTTAGGCTGTTTAATAAAAATTACAAATATGTCAATAATCGACAGGAACCGCACCCTAGGACAGAACCTTGACATATTTGTCATTTAAAAACGCGTTTAATAATATATATTGCGAATTTTCCACCATGACAATTATGTCGCCTGTAAGTTTTATTAAACAGAAAAATTGTCACTTTTTGACATATGTCGGACTTGTCGGATTGTCAGCTTTATTAAACAGGGCCCTGATCGTATGTGACTTGACATCACTAGAGTCAAACTGACAAGCAACCAAAACTACATTTCGATGAACGTTAATTTTTAAAATACTTTACGCAGAATAAATAAACTTAAAATTAATATTAGACACAGGTGGAAACCTGCTGTATCGTCAATGGTTTATTTTTTTACTTATTAAAAACAGATTTGGTTACCACATCGAGCTTTAATTATATTTTTTTTTTTTTTTTCATCATATTGCTAAAACCGCTTCAATACATGCATTTTTGACATTGACGACCATAGCTGGAATTGAATCAATGGAGTGCATTATCAAAACATTATCTTTTTATTACGATTTCGTGATCCCGGTTAGACTTTATCAAAACAATCAATCATTTTAAATGATTAATAGGTTACATTTTCATATTATATTTAGGGGTTTCAATTTTATGGCATTTTATATTATGTGACATTAAGTTCGGGCAAGTTAGCATTCGGACAAATGATGATTAGGACAGAAAAAAATATGTTACTTTAGATTATGGATAAAAAAGTTAGGTAATACAATAGAGAACCAATTAAACAGCAAATCTATTTTGATATGGAATAGGGCTCCGATTGTGAAAGTATTCAGTACGATATTCTCTGATATTGCATGCATATTCTCCATTCCCCTGTAAGGGTGCGTTCATGCTAGAACATAATAAATTATTTTGAAACTGTGGTACTGAGAACTTTCCGTCGTATCTACGTATAACATTATGTAATACGCACATTGCTTGTATAATAACGTCAACTTTAGACGGATCGCAAGGCTAAAGTTGTCTGCAAGAGGTGCAAATAAGACCACCATATATAATATAAATGTTGAATCTTTTAGGTGATTATGGATATCCGTTGGAGCCATGGCTGTTGACTCCACTGAAACATCGGCGCATTGGCACACTGGAGCGTCGCTATACAGATGCTCACTGCTCTGCAAGGAACACCATAGAGCGATGCTTTGGTGTTCTGAAGTCGGTGTTTCGGTGTCTCTCACATCAACGCCAATTGATGTACGAGCCCTATAGTGCCGGTCTAATAATAAACGCATGTGCAGTTCTCCACAACATGAGAATAAAATACAGGTTGATGGAAGAACCAGACTCCACCATATCAACCAATGATGATGTATTAAATGATGTCAGCCTTGAAGATACAGGTAATAATGCGGTTAAATAAATTTAACATTCTTGACTGTCAAATAACATTCAGTTATCTAATTTCTGTTGTAGAAATATTATTATGTATTAACATAATTATGGTATAAACTCTACACTTCTATTTATTGTAAGTATGCCAAGCAAAGCTGTTGGTATTCTTATTAAAGAAATAAATAACACAAACATAACATAACTCAATAACAATACTTGGTACAAACTATTGTTGTTAAGGTAGTATCATCGGAACAATAATAAAATTCAACGTTTTCTTATCATGTTTTTTTTTTGTTCCTAGTAACTGGCACTGGGAGAGCAGTTGCAGTAAGAATCCAAAGGCGTCTCATCGATACTTGTTTTACGTAATTATTTTAATTTTACAAATAAAATACATGTTTAAAATCAATAATTGTTTAATTTAAAAAAAAATATATTAAAGAAAATAGCAGAAGCCCTTATAAAATTAACTGAAAAAATGTGATTATTTCGCATTTTATTTCGAAGTTTTTGCTTCTACGAGCGATGCCTCCGCTTGAATTTTAATTGCATCGCCAATTGTGGCCGCAGCGTTCGCAAACATGATGGACGCCTCCGCTTGTATTTTTGCTGCAGCTGCAAGCATCTGCAATTAAAGACAGATGGAATGAGAAATGTTTGCAAATTCACTGTGGCATGCTGTTGAATACCACAACATGACATTACATCTGTTTTCCCTGAAGGGATATGGACGGGATAAATGTTCAGGATAATTAAATTTATGGTTAAACATACCCTCATCGATTCAGCATTTGATTCTGCTACAGCCAGAAAATCTCGCCGTGCAGAGCTGTATTGTTCGTCCACGCTGCGGCGAGGATTCAGATCTGAATACCGGTTTGGATCCAGTGGAAACTTGGAAAAAAGCAATTTATTTACACTGTAAATAAATTGCTTTTTTGACAGTGACTATAAAAAATATAAATTAAATTAAATATAAAAGACCATGACAAGATATGCCCTAACCATGTCCAGCGAATACATATTTTTAAGTATCCTTCATTTATTCAAACCAGATTTTTGATAATAGTCTAGAGTCAATCAAAGGTATTTTTTAAGATTGAATAAAAATAAATATTATTTGTAGTTCCGGTTACATTTTCGGTTTAATGGCGACGATAAATGAAAGATTACAGTTCATTCTGTTCATTCAGTTCATTCGGCCAATGTGATCAGATGAGTGGTAGGAGAATTCCTTATTTTTGAGGTACAGGAGATAACCATGGAGGCCACCATATTATCCACAAGTAACATACAAGAATCACATACAGTTTTAGTTAGGTATTGTGAATTCGTCACTTACAGAAGTGCACAGCACTGGCAGAGGACTTATTCTTTATAGGATGTATTTTATATTGTTTGAATATGAATGATGTTACCAAGATATTTTATTAATTATAATATATTTTGATTTATAAGTTCTTTTGTAGGTAGATAATAAATAGTAGGTAGGTTGGTGTAAATAGTCTTTTATCCGAAGCAGATTCTTGAAAAAGTTTTGGGTAAAAAAATACAACTATCTGGAAACACTGATTGTAGGTATCACTCTCTCACATTCACTCGCTTGTCACTCGTCGCCATAGAAACCTACTGTTACATTCAAACTGGTGCTCTGTACGTGTGTTATTGTTTGTTTGTTAATTTATTGTTTATTTAACACTTACCCGTACGTTTTTTGCACATTTTAGCTCGCTATACATATTCTTGAAAGCGATATCTCATTGTCGATTTTGGTTTTTCTACTGGACTTACGATACGTGTCAGTTTATATGTGAAATACGATGTTGCAGTGCTGAGTTGTTTGAAATCATGCATCAATGTTTTGGTACTACAAATGTGTTTTGCGCGTGGAACGTATTTAAGGCCGTGCAATCAGTGAATTATCCGTGCTACTGCAAAGCATCTTGAGAGAGGACAAAACAACATGACGTGTTGAAAGAATTCAGTTCCCTTCAAAGTGGTTAAGCTAAATGGTGGTGGGACTAGGTTGTTGGGACTGGCTATCTCTTCACTGCCTTGGCTTATATTTATTAAAGTTTTGAAATAAATGCCTTAACATTCAATAAAAAAGGGGTACCTACGTTCTTTGTGAGAGATTTGTTTTATTTTCCTCTACACTGTATGATCTGCTTTATTAGTATGTGGAATACTCCCATAAGTTATAAGCATCTGGTAGGCCCACTCCTGATATTTATAACTATCCTAAAGCATCCTTTTCACCAGAGATGTGCTAAGCAGCTTAGCGATCGATCCAATAGGATTATTTGATTTTCATAGCCTAGTATGGTTTAATTCTGCTCGAAAAGGGTTAAATTAAACGAAGTACCTACACATAGTTTGGAAGCCTAGATTCTGCGCTTAGTGACCTCGCATATACATGATGGAAAGACTGCCCAATTCTCAGGTTTTAGAAATATGGGTAAGTACATCGTTCTCACCACAGTCTTGGTACATTTTAAGCTGGCTCCAGCTGCTGCCGGACCTAGTGACGAGTTGTGCCACAACATTTCGTTATTTATGTTGCTAAATCTAGTCAAGCACTACTAGATTATGTACACCAATTCTTATTTAAATTGAAATTCGATATTGAACTAATTGTTTATAAAAACGCCTGACAGAAAATGATTAGCAATCAATCGTTTTTTAAAGTCTATCGAATGAGCCGTTTGGCAGGATAAGTATTTTTTTTTGTTATGAAATATACAAAAACATTACCATTAAATTAAAATATTGTAATTGTTTCAAAATCTAGGTCTCATGTGCTTTTAAATGCACGATGTGTAACTTTTGGACATGATTGTTTTGGTTAGGGTATGCATGTATGCTGCTTTGGGCATGGTCCTTTAGTTTGCGGTATCAAAGAGGCCTGGCATACTGTAAAATTTACAGTATGCCAGGCCTCCTTGATACCGCAAACTTCACATGTTCTGTGACCCTTACCCATGATAGTTCACGAACTTATAGTCACTGTCAATTATTCTGATATGTTTTATTACGAAATCTTACAGAAAATGGAAAAACAAACAGAAAAATCACAACACAAAAAATAATACTCGCGCGAAGGCAGACATGTTTGTGAGAATTTCGTAATTTAATTGTCATTCTGACGTGTGTTTCTGAATGTTGGCTAAAAATTGTAAGATACGCCTAAGGGTACGCCATACTAAAATATTTTGTTCGGAGTTTCACAGCACTGACAAAATACAACAAACCATCAACAAACGACAAATCGTATTTGTTTTCATGTCAAAAAGTTGTTTTGACACCGACGTAATGTGTTGCAAGGAGGTAAACTTTAATGCCCCTAGATATTTAACAAGTTATTTTAATTCTTTAAAATGGTTATTGCTACCACCAACAAGTGTTAAGTTTACTTTCCATGAAAAATAATGTTTTCAAGATAAGTTTTATTTATTCACTATACAATTTTCAAGAAAAACAATTATTTTTATTAAATCATGTTCTGCAATTTTCCCGCTATGTATGCAGAGACTGCAGGGCGGTGCTTGTCAAGCAATGTTGACCGTCTAGTGACCCCTTTAAGACTTTGCGACCGAATTCAGTTGTTTATCGATCGCTATCTATGTCGAGACTGCCGCCCCTGGTGTAAGGTAAGTTTCATATGTATTACATAACCAGAATTGATTCACGTTATTGATAAATGCATTTACTAACTTAAGTATATAATCTTTACAGTACTGGAATGACTACAAAAGTAAATTGAAATCTATTGTTATTTTCAAAACAAATAGCGTAGAGTCATCTCAATTACCTCTTTTTTTTACTTGTATCCTATATATGTATATATTATAATGTAGGTATATATTATAGTTAATATGTATGTATGTGTATTATAAGCTTATAACCTATTTAATGTACTTGTGTGCCTATTTTATTTATAAGGCATTTAGATATCTTTTTAATATTTTTTTTACGGTTTCTCCTCTTATTCAGAGCACCTGCCATCTTATCTCTTCACCACCCTTGGTTGACTGGTAGAGAATGCCTAAGGCATTAAGTCCGCCTTTGTACCTCAATGTGTGCGAGAAGTTTAAATAAATAAATAAATAAATAAATCTTAAGTTACCAGTGCACGAGCCGCTCTACATTGGACTGGAGGTGGGCCATGTCATGAAGGAAGACTGTCTGATCTTGAATTAAAATTTATTCAAATATTGTGTGAGGATTTTGGGTCGGGTCTTGCTGGATTTAGAGTGGAACCATTTGATATTGTAAGTATGTATGTGTATTAAACTTTAAGTATTTGCTTGATTTTGATGTTTCTCTATTCAAAACATACATGAAGAGTAAGGCTAGGAACTCAGCGGTTTTCACCCGCGCCCGCCGCGGTTGCGGGCCCGCAGCTTCTGTAAGATGTAGATTTTCACGACGCGGTTTATGACATCGGCGGGCGCGGCTGAAAATTTCAGACTTAAGTCAAATTTACCTTAACGCCGTCAAGTTAAACTTTCTCTCTGTAATTTAAACGTACTGATAACACAACATAAAGAAATAGAAATATGATAAAATTTCATATAAATATACTGCTATGCTGGTGAAGTAGAATTACTTCAACGACACATTTCCCGTTTTTACACGTCTAGGACAAGGACTTAGAGGTGATCAGATAATTTTCTAAGTTTACCACAATTTCTTTAAAGTAAAGCCGTAATTATGTATGGGGTAAAATTGCGTAAAAGATTAAGGATACTTTGGATAACTTCATTCAATATACTGATGACTTTAATTGATTTAAAAATATGGCTATCCATTATTCTGAAGTGTTTAAAGTAAAATCATTGGATCCTTGGAAATTACGTAACAACTGTTCCCTACATATTTTTTTTCCATGGGGTGGGTGGTATTCATCAAAATGGCGTCCACTGTGAAAAAGCAACGATGCCAGTGGTCAGAATGTCAGCTTATAAAGGCCGTTAAAGCAGTAAAAAGAGGTAAGAAGTCACAGCGAGCAGCTGCTGAAGCTTATAGTATCCCAAGGCGGACATTGAGAAATCATTTAAAATCCGGCAAAACAAAAAAAATAACTGGTAGACCACCTATTCTTAATAAAACACAAGAACAGGACTTAGCTGAAAGAATTAAAAGACTTGCTCGCGTAGCTATGCCATTGACTCACAAACTTCTTCGGCAACAAGCGTAATCAATCAAACTATTTAATAAACTGCCTGTACACTTAAAGTCATTATACAACTTAAATCAGTTTAAGCAGCAGTTAAAATCATTTTTGATAGAAAAGTGCTATTACACCCTTGATGAGTTTCTCTGTGACACATACAACTAGACTTTAATTATTATTATATTATTCTTATTGACATGATAGATTTTATTTTTGACATTTTTGAATCTTATTTAATTTGTTTTTATAGGTATTCTTTATTTGACATATCATTTATAACATCACTATTTTTATTGACATTAGATTATATTTTTGTTGAATAGAGAATTTTTTTGTTTATTTGTTAATAACAGTGAATCGCAAATTAATGTCTTAGGTACTTTTTAATTTCTTATTTGACTAATGTTATGATAATAATTTATATTGTAATTCTTTTAATTTGTCATTGTTATAAAATGTTGTGTAAAATTTCGATACAATGTAAAAATTGTTACAGAAAAAAAAAATAAAAAAAATTATGAGTTCTGTAGGGCAAATAAAAAAACAACCATGTTCAGTGACAAAACAAATATTGCAGGGAAGAAATGGCTGACAGGTTTCCTCAAACGCAACTCGGAAATAGCTCTTCTTAAAGCTCAATTTATGAATCCCGGCAGAGCACAGAAGCTTAATAAGGACATCGTTCAAAAGCACTTTGAAGCTGTCGAAAAGAAATATTGCGAGTTAGATATATCAAATCATCCAGAACGTCTCTATAATATGGATGAGATGGGATTTAGATTGAACCTTCATCATCAACAGAAAGTTTTTGCTGAAAAAAGTACAAAAAGAGTACATTTTATTGCTAATAAACATGCAGAATGTGTCACAATCGTAATGTGTGCTAATGCAACGGGAAATGCAGTACCCCCAATAATATTGTTCAAGGGTAAAAGATTGAAACCAGAATTCTGTGACAATTTACCTGCTGGAAGCGGATGGCACCCAAGGGAAGTATGACTACTGAACTTTTCGTGGAGTTCATCACACATCTGGGTCAGTATAAGTCTCCAGGAAAATGCTTATTAATTTTTGATGCCGCTTCTTTTCTTTTGGATGCCAGGATCGTAGATGTAGCAGATGAACACAACATCGTATTGCACTGTTTGCACTCAAACACAACCCACGAGTTGCAACCCCTCGATAAGTCAGTTAATAAGTTGTACGAGCATCATTGGAATAAGGAGCTATTATTGTATGCAACTCAATATCCAGATCGCCAACTTGCAAAACAGCACTTCAGCAAAAGTTTTACCAAAGCATGGCGCAAATGCATGGCCAAAGAAAATATAATCAACTGGTTCAGAGCCACCGGTCTCTACCCTTATGATCCCAATGCAATTCCGCAAGAAGCTTACGCGCCCTCAACGCTTACGCAATTACCTGTTATACAAATTCAAAATGACTTACCAACGCAACAAGCTACTGATTTCGGAGATTTATTGGTCTCTCCAAGACAAGACAATAACTTTGAGACATACGACACCGACAATGAAGAAAACTTGCGAGATTTGTCACCATGGCTTCCATTGGAGTTTTTTGATGATCTGTCAGTAGATGAACTTGTGAATATTTACCTTAATGAACGTTTCCTTGAATAAAATATACTTTCCAGCCAGTCTAAAGGAGATTGACCAAGCGACTAAGGAACCTAGTATCGGTACGAAACATGCTGTGACTCAAAGATTTATGGTTTAATTTAGAGAATGATCTGCGCACCGAGCATGGCCGACTGTGAGATAGCTTGAGTCACACAGTTTATCACAATTTGGGCGATATGACAGTTTTGTCACAAATGCTAGCACGGCGGCGTGAGATAATCTCTTGATTTGTGACATAACTTCTTGACGTTTATTTGGGACTCATTATGTCTTATTTGCTAATACGGGCGCACCAATTTTGTCACAAATGCCACATTTTGACAGGTGAATAAGAAAGATTTATCACATTCGCTCGGAGGTGGTGAGAAGATTCGGAAATTTAATTTAATTGCTAATTACTGCACCAAATGGCAGTAAATTATAATAATTATGTTCTTGCCCGAAGGCAAGAACGAAGGCGACAATCCCAAAACCGGAAAATACACACATCAACACGGTCTAGGGATATTTCATACTCAATTAAATAACTCGAAAAGTACTGGCCGCATTGGAATCTTTTATACACCGATTTGTTTGTAATTTATCTCAGACTAATTCCAAATTCAAATTTTTGAAAATTCTTTTGTTTCGGTGGCATAAAAATGTCTTGATGTGTAGGAGAGGGAATTTTCATTTGTGCGAAATTTAGAAAACAATACGAATTACGTTTAGTTACAGTTTTTTTTTTCATTTTTAAATGAAAGATAAAGTTAAAATTGAGGTATTGTAGCCATGCAACGCCAACATTTGACGAGGGTGGAGATGTTACGAGCTGTGGGAATGCTGGAAACTGGGTCTGTTCAGCGTAATGTTGCTGAGGAGATAGGGACCCACCAAAATGTAATTTCAAGATTGTGGACACGCTATCGTGCCACAGGTGAAGTAGCGGAGAGGCACCGGGGGCCAAGTCGCATCACTACCCCCAGACAAGACCGATTTTTGCAAATTACTGCGCGAGCTCAACCAAATGCAACGGCGACTCAATTGGTCCAAAGGCTGCGAGTGGAACACCAAGTGCTTGTGAGTGACCAAACTGTAAGAAGGCGACTGCATGAAAGCAATCTACGCTCTCGTAGACCACTCCGGGTCCCACCTTTACGGAGAGGCAATCGTGGACGACGATTAGAATGGGTTCGGAACCACGTGGACTGGGGCCGTGAGCAATGGTCCAATGTGCTGTTCACGGATGAATCCAGTGAAGAAGTGAAGAACTGCGCGTGGACTTGCAGCCTATTAATGCGGTGGATGGTTTGCCCGTTCACATCAAAGTAAGTACATTTTAATACCCATGTTATAAAAGTCCATTGATGTATTTTCGACTTCTACATGTTCTAATTTCCCATTTTTCAGGTACTCACATGTCTACATCACCTGGGCGATGGGAGCTACCAAAGGCCAACTGGGCAAGACCATACTCTGTGTCTAGCGCAGACCACAGTGAGTAAATACCTGGCCCAGTTCTTGGATGCTGTCATTCGAGTGTTAGTATTCATATTTTTAAATTTGAACCAAGTACGTAATACTTAACTCTGCGTAACACATGTTGTGTGCTGTTACAGTCATACCTATATGTCACTAATATACTTTTCAGCTTAATGCCTCAATGGGTATATTTCCCATCAACTGAGTCAGAAAGGCAAAGAATGTCAGAAGAATTCAGAAACAAGTTTGGAGTACCAAATGTAATTGGAGCTATAGACTGCACGCACATTGCCATTTTTCCCCCATCAGGCCTTCAAGGCATTCAATATAAAAATAGGAAGCAGTTCTATTCCATAAACACCCAATTGGCAAGTATACTTCTGAATTGGAAGACAATTTCAAACTAAAACAGGAAACTATGATATGATTTACTTACTCATCATACACGTTTATTCCCATCTGCCCCCTTCGAGCTTGCCACCGGGGTGGTGGCTGGCACTAAGTAGTGGCGTTTACCACTCCGTGGCAGATGACACTTATTTAGTGTCAATTTATGTTATTTAGTGTCAAAAATCATATATGCATGTGTAACACTCTACAACATCATGCTGCACTACAGGTATTTATTGTTTGCATCATCATATCGAAACGTAAAATTATCTTGAAAATGTGTAACCAATTTACTAATATTGTGTTTGTTTTAGAGTTCCATTTGAAGAAGTTCCTGTTGACCTACAGGATTTATTCCCTTGATGTCGAGTCCCGCCACGTCGAGTCGCCGCCACGTCTACTCTGAAAACTCCCCGCTTTTATTCCCGCCACGTCGAATCGTTGAAAAAGTCTATTTTGTTACCGCCACGTCTACTAACCATTTTTTATTTGTACAGCTGTTGTAAAAAAAATACTTATAGTGAAACTTCCCATAAAAAATACTAGGCTTGCATGAGTTTAAGATAGTAAGTACCTATTGCAATCATTAGACGTGTACAATTTCTGAGCAGTACGTAACCTAAGAAAAAGTACTAGGCTTGCATGAATTCCCAATAGTATTTAATCATTATAGGATTTGGATGAGGCAGACAGATAGTTTATAACCATAACATAATGATTGAATACTATCGTGAATTCATGCATGCCTAGTACTTTTTGTTAGGTTACTGTTCAGAAATTGTGCACAACGTATATAATGATTGAAATACTATCGTGAATTCATGCAAGCCTAGTACTTTTTCGTCTATGGATAAGGAACAAAACATCATATATGTAGGATCCTATCTATTTATTCCAAATAACCAACTATGAGTATTTTTTTACGACTGTACAAATCAAAATAGTTAGTAGACGTGGCGGTAATAAAATAGTCTTTTTCAACGATTCGACGTGGCGGGAATAAAAGCGGAGAGTTTTCAGAGTAGACGTGGCGGCGACTCGACGTGGCGGGACTCGACATCAAGGGAATAAATCACCTACAGGTGCCTAACAATAATGTACCTGACAGACAGGCAGGAGCAGTAATGTTGCGTGTGGCACAAGCTAAACGGAACCAAATAATAAATACTTGTTTTACGTACTCTTCGTTTTTTTTTGGAGTCGATTCTGCCCTCTCAAAATATTATTCCGTTCTTCCAACAAATCACAGACCCTCTGAAAAGAAAAAACAACCTTTTATTAATTTATATACTTACATAAAATAAAAATCCAGTTAATATGTTATATAAAACATACATTTTTGTTACATAACACGTCCACATTATTAAACATTGCTATCTCTCTATAGAAACAAGTTACATTAACATGTTTTATAACGTGTTATGGTGTTATTTTATAAAGTGTGGACGCACCTTTATATAACATAACTTGTGATATTATAAATGCAAAATTGATAGTCCTGCTTTCACTTCAAAATGGCCTAACGAAAATTTTTGCAGGGGGCTAATTTTTTGCGCGTTATTCAAGCAGATTATTGTAGAAAAAGGTTCTGGCGAGCAACTAAAATTGCCTAGCAAGACGCGTTGGGGCAGTTACCTTCATGCTGTGCGTAGTTTGCAAAATAGCAAGGCTGCTCTGCAATGTTTGGCAGTACATGAAGATGCAATAATGATCCCAGTTGATATTAAAGCAAATTTTCTAGACGAAGAATTTTGGAAAATGATCGACGAATCTACTGCAATTTTAGAGCCAATAACAAATTACATATTTAAACTAGAAGGAAACGAAGCGTACATAAATGACGTGTACATGTCATTCAAAGATATAAAATTTCGTCTGGTCTTTCTGCTTCTTTGGTTGACAATAATGTCAGGGAGAGGATTTTAAATGCAGTTGATAAACGCAGAGGGAACTGCATAAAGCCTATTTATCTAGCAGCCTTACGATACCAGAAGTATCAATTAACGTAAGGGACATTTTGACGAAAATTAGTTATATATATCATTGGATTCAGAATTTCCAGCTCTATCGATTGGTATTATTAAAATTTCTCTATCGTTGAAAAAATGTCCCTTACAGTACACATTTTTAGACTGCGTAAAACGATTTATGACAAAAAAAATGATTTAACGGACATTCACATTTTTTATTCTCAGAAAAATAAAGTAAGTCATCGTTTTAAACAATTTGCACCCTTACCTTAAACCTCAAATCAGTCAATTTAACTAACATGTTCCTTACTTTAATTCATGATATGAGTTTTATAAGAATTATTCCCTTACATTAATATGTCACATAACTATATTTATTATATGCTCCTTACTGTAATATGCCTATAACGTAACAAGTAGAAATCAAATTCGTATTTGCTTTACTTTATTTGTTTGAAAGATTGTTGCTAAAATACCGAATACTTACATTAATTTGATTTTCTCAATAGTTATCTCTCGGGCGCGCGCGACGAGCGTAAGGTGTTGCGGGTGTCTATGCGGGGAAGGGGTAAGACTTAGTAGCGACGCGACGGTCGCTTGCGTGCATTCGTGCGTAGTCTGAAGTTTGATTTGTTACGATTATGTCATAACATCAATCAACTCTCACGTGCTGCTAATAAATGTTAAGCAATATTGTTTGGATTGTTTTCTAAGGGGTGTGTTGTTGTATGAGGGTGTACAAGTAATTTAAATAATGTGTGAAAACAATATTAATAACACTGATCAGCTAAGTGCCTTACTTGCCCGAAAGGAAAAACTAATGAACATGAAGAGAATAATTCAGAGGTATGTATTACTTACAATTTTACGATGAGAATAATGTTTATGTACCTAACAGTAACGATCTTGTTTATTATTTACAATAATATTGTAGATAGAGAATAGGTAAGTTGGTTGAAGTTTTAGATACTTGCGTAGTCCTGTAAAAACTAGTTTGTATGGTCTTGCTCTGTGCCCATACCTACTACTTTTAATCACCCGGGCCGGGTAAATGAAAGTTATGTATGGCACTGCATTTGTTATGGGCAGCTGTGACGCTTACCATCAGGCGAACGTCCTGATCGTCTTGCACCTAAGTATAAAATAAAAGCAATCTTAACTAAGATTAATTATGTAGATAAAGTACGACTGCTATACTGAGGTCGGGGTTTTATTCTTGTAGGTATGCTTGAAGTGCAGGTACTTTCGTATTTGTATGCAATGCCTACGCAATGGTGATTTATGCATTAACTGTGTTTTATACATGACGTATAATACTTAGGTTTTGTCTACACCATTCATTTAGTATTATTTAAAGTATACAACAAATTAACGTAAGGGACATTCGTTATTTTATTTGACTTTACATTAATTTAAGTGTTCATCAATATTACCGTATTTTAGTCGTTCTTATTAATAGTGTAAATATAAATTAATTAAATTATACAAATAGAATACACTTCTAATAATTAAATACTTTTGTAAAGATTTGAAAGACTAAATTTATCTTTACTTTAATAACAATGCGAGTCTTAAGTAGTAATGTCCCTTACATTAAAGTGTTGTCGGATTTTTACTCGAGCCTTAAATCTAATATTAATCGTATTCATGATTGGTTTGTTTTTAGGTCTGCTGATAACAAAAGAGATTCTTCAGAAAGTTTTATAGAAAATAGTGATGTAGAAGAGGAAACACAGTTAATAACAAGAAGTTCAAATAGACCTAGTATTATTGTTAATAGCAGTAATGACACCGTGTGTTCTGTTGAAAATGACATGGAAATCATAAACACATCAACGATTTCCTTGTCTCGATCACATTCTTTTTTTAATAAGTCTAATGAAAGCTCAAATCGTAATACTGGAAACATTAATAATAGTCAAGTTGTTGAAAATCCTTTAAACGTATTATCCGATGTCATGAATATTGACCAGATTGAAGCACCTCTAAACGTTGGAACAGAAACTGATGCATCCAATTGTGATGCCTTTGTGGTCGCACATTCATCACGTGAGTTAAATGATACAGGCGAAGAACTAGAGAATATACAGTCACTGTCATTGTCCATACTTTCAGATGTAATAGCAGTTGATAATACAAACAAAGACACCATGATGGCTGAAGGCCTACACTATGACGATGTTTTGGGCACAATTTTTAATACTTCTTGTAATGATTTGATATCAAGCGAAAACGATAACAACGTACCTTTTAAGGAAGTCATAACTGAAGTTAATTTAAACAAAAAACGTCGCGTTACATCAAAATTCATGAAATCTTGCATGGATTTTCTAACTGATAGCGAGGATAAAGACTTTTCTTCGGGAAGTTCTAATCTTTGGTCAGACAAAGAAGAAACTTCAGATGGTTCAGAAGATTACCAGAAAAATAGAAAAAGAAAGAAAACCAAGTCCATAAAAAATAATACAAAAACAAACCAAACAGAAATCGTACCTATGAAGAAAAAAAAAACTGAAAATAAACGTAAGTCACGAAAACAGCTTAGAGAAAAAGGTTTATCCTACGAGACAATATCTGGTAACGTAAAAGAACCCCGAAAGTTACAAGAAAATCCTTGTAAAGAGGGTAAATGTAGCAGGAAATGTTATGAAATTACAGAAGAAAGAAGGAAATGTATATTTCAATATTTTTGGGCACTTAATGACGATAAAAAATGGGATTGGATTGTACAATGTTCTAGACCCACCAGTGTAAAACGTCAGAAGACTAAAAACACAGCTAGCAGGCGTTCGTTAACTTATGAGTACTTTATTAACGAAGATGAAGGACGGAGGCAGGTGTGCCAACAATTTATACTGAAGACTATCGATATAAGCCAAATAATCCGGATATGACGACTAATGAACAGTTACAAGCCCATTTATTGGAAAAAGAAGCTACATACAAACGCTTTCATATTCATCAAAATCAAAAACGCGATAGCACGTTTGTTGTATCTAGTTTCGATCTACAGAAAGTTTTATCGACACCGTATGGTGAAAGTATGCAATTGTACTATTCCAGAAAGTATGCTGTATTCAATTTTACAGTATATGAGAGTGGAACGCAAAACGGATACTGTTACATATGGGGTGAGGCTGATGGTAAAAGAGGGAGTTGTGAAATAGCATCATGTTTGTATCAGTACTTAAAAGAAGTCGATAACAGAGGAGTGAACACATTATTATTATACTGTGACAACTGCACGGGGCAAAACAAAAATAAAGTGATACTTTCAATGTTCAAACATTTTTTGGAACAATCTAAAAATCTAAAAGTTATACAAATCAATTACCTTCTAGCTGGACATACATATATGCCAGTAGACAGCATGCATGCTGTTATTGAGAGGGAAGTAAGAAAACTAATTGTTTGGGCACCTTCGCAATGGCCAAGTTTCATAGAGAGTGCTAGAAAACGGCCTCAACCATATAATGTGAGTGTCTTAGAACATACCGATTTCATTAATTTCCAGAATCTGGCGGATTCTGTATTCACTCAAGCTACTCTTAAGAATAAAGATCTACGTATGAAAAATATAAGAGTGTGCACATTTAAAAAAAATGCCTTGACGAAAATTGAAGTTAAATATACAATGTTGGAGACTGGTGATACTTACGACATAGAACTCTCCAAAGAATTACCTCCAAAGACCAACGCAAGAGGAAAGGGTAAAGGGGTCGGGAAAAGAAGTACTGTCAGAGGTAAAAAGGCGAAAAATATAGACAACACAAATCAATCTGCAGCTGAAGAAAGTACTAGCAATGAAATAAGTCAAGGGAACACAGACAACTTGCCATCTCTATATAAAGAGAGGCTGCCAATTTCCATTCCAAAATACAATGACCTCAAAAAATTGTGCGACACCGGTATAATACCAAAAAGATATCATGGTGAATATTTGAAACTTTCAAATAAAGTGCCCGTTAAAGATACCCTCAACGAAACTGACGACGATGAAGATGACGTGATTACTGATAATGAGTATGATTAGATAAAATACCAAATATAAAATTGCGTCGTCGCATTACAATGATGCTTGTTCGATTCTAAAATACATTAAATCCTCGTGTCTTTTAGAACCGAGCAAGCGTTATTGAAATGCGACGACGCAACGCAACGCAACGGAGCAGTGTGGCATCGCTTTAATTAGTATTGTAATCGACGCAACAATAATAATTATTTTTCTTATATTAATATTCATAATTATCATTTTTATTATTCATTCATCTCTCACACAATTCATCCACCTCTTATTCGATCTTCTTCCCTTACATCCATTCGCCCTTCTATTCGTCATTTCAACTTTCACTACTATCATACTAATCATCTTCCACACAATTCATATTCCATTTATTCATCCAGTCTTTCATTTCCAGTACATTTATTCAATTAGGTACTTAATAAATAAAACTGTTGAAATAATAACAATTGTTTTATTTTTGTATCTATCCCTAAATTTCATTTAAATCTGTGATAGCTAAGCTGTAAAACCTGAAACTAACGTATAGATTTGCTTTGAATAATTAATGTTGGTTCATACCAACATTAATCCAATATTACTCTTGCATAAAACTTATTTCCATGGTGTTAAAATACCATCAATTTTAGTAGATAATCTATAGTTACATCAAATTGCATCCCTGTAAAAGTCCTTTACAATAGAATTATGTATAATTTTCTATTTCTCTTGCTGCTTACACTATCTTCGACTGTTTACACATAAAATATCAGTAACGTAAGGGACCATTAAACATATTTTTTTAATGTAAGGGACATGCTATATTCTAAACCACTGAGCATTCGTAAATCTTTTGTTTATAGCATGAAAGAATAGGAAATTCTAAGAAACTTTGCTGTAGACACAATTAAAATTGGAGCAGACAGCAAAAAGTTATAGACAGATTTAAAAAAATAAAATCGTTTTTTGGCTCTCCTGAAAAACCGTGTTTTGTCCCTTACGTTAATTGATACTTCTGGTATCGAATATGCTAGATCCGAAATTTCAAGGCATCGAACTCAACGAAGATGAAGAAATCATTGCCATGGATTTCATTCATGAGAAAGGAAGGCAGTTACACTTGGAAATAATGACAGATTTAGCTAATTATAGAGCAAGAGAAGGTTTGTGGGGAAAATCTTTTGTTTGGACCAGCCTCCAGAAAATGAATCCCTTAACTTGGTGGAAAGGAATTTGCAAAAACAAACCTCTGAGCAAAGTTGCAGCTTGTCTTTTAACTGCTCCCTGCACCTCGGCTGCAACAGAGCGTACCTTCAGCGTTCATGGAAATATCCACAGCCTTAAACGGAATAGGTTAACAACAGAAAGAGCTGCAAAGCTGGCCTACATATCATGTAACTGGAATTTGTTACACAATCCAAAAGACGAAGAAGTAGATGAAGAAGATGAGGAACCCACTTCAAGTCCTTTTATGGTTAGCCCATTGACCATAAATAATATTGAACCTCAACCATCAACTTCTGGAAGAAATACAAGAGAAATAGAGTTTTGCGATATAACAAAAACATTCTACGATGACAGTGATTTAGACAGTGATTAAATTAATCTCAATAACATTTTACCTACTTACTATTATAAACTTGAAGTGATTTTTGTTACCCATAACCTGATATTTAAACAATAATTTTCATATTTGAACTATCCTGTTGTTGATTAAAAGATTTTGGAGTTACTGTTTTTGTTTTTATTCAGTACTTACTAATTCAATCGTCATGGAAATTAATTTACCCACGATTTGGGAACTTTCCCGGGTAAATACCCGTTTTGGGAATATTCCCAGAAATATTCCGGGTGGAATGATGGAAACTTTCCGAGTCGCCCATCACTATGGAGTCGCTCCGTCTTCGCGGGGTTCTGAACCCCCAAGTCCCATCACCACGGACGATCGTAGCGGCGACACAGCGGCTACTAGATCATGGACAGTTCCATACACCGGCACATGCGCAGGGCAGAGGTCGACCGGCCGTTATTTTGCCAGCGCTCAACGAGGAGAGATCATCGAGTACTTCGAACGGGATCCTCGTCGAAGTACGCGCCAGGCCTCGGCTAGGTTTGGCGTAAGCCAGTACTACGTCTGGAAACTACTAAAGTCTGAAGGACAGCATCCTTATCATTTTCGCGGAGTTCACGCTCTCCACGAAAATGACCCCCAGAACAGAATTGCGTTTTGTCAGTGGTTGATCGAAAACCAAGATAAGAACATTTTGTGGACGGATGAAGCAACTTTTACGCGAGTTGGAATCTTCAACCAGCGTAACGAACATTTTTGGGCTTTAAATAACCCACATGTTATTCGCGAGTGTGCGCATCAAGTGCGTTTTAGTGTTAATGTGTGGGCCGGCATAATTAATGGCCATCTCATAGGACCGCATTTCGTGGCAGGACACTTAACAGGTGGAACCTACCTGGAAATGCTACACAACGTTATCCCGGACTTATTGGACGAACTTCCGCTAACAGTGCCCATGGACAATCTTTTCTATCAGCAAGACGGGTGCCCGGCTCATTATCACCGCGCCGTGCGAGAGCACTTGAACTTGGTGTTTCCCCAGCGCTGGATCGGACGCGGCGGGCCAGTGCCTTGGCCACCAAGAAGCCCGGACCTAACTCCGTTAGACTTTTACTTGTGGTCTGAGCTCAAGCGCCTAGTGTATCGTGAGGAACACGAAAATCGCGACGCGTTAGTAGCTGCGATAGTGGACGCTTTTGATATCGTACGTAGGGACACAGACACCTTATTTAAATTAAAAGAAAACCAAATAAAACGTGCGCGATTGTGTGTACAACGGAATGGCTTACACTTCGAACAATTACTCCGTTACCGGGAAGTGTAAGTACCTACTCGTACTTTTGTAAAATGTAGTAAACATTTAAAAGTTAACTTTTCTCCCTTCTCAACTCTCCCACTCCTCCTTCTTATCTTGTATCTCACTTCCAATATCTATGTTCTTCACACACCAAGAATCTTCGTTCTTCTAACAATCTTCTCTTGCTCTGTCCTTCTCATACCTCTGACGTTGTTCATTCTTCCTTTCATATTCAGTCCATTCTTCTTTGGAATGCGCTTCCTCTTGATATCAGGACGGCCACCAGTCGGTTTGCATTTAAGCGGAAATTGCGGAGTTATTTTCAAAATAAATAGAGTAGTCATCTCAACACCTCTCCCTTGAATTCGTACATATATGTCGCCGCGAAAGCGTCTACCTGTAAAGATTATAACATTAATCTTATGCGTAACTATTTATTATAATTGTTCTTCAGTGGTTGGTCCTGCCCTCTATGGGTTTTGCAATATTACTACAACCAGTTGCATGTACAACTCGAACATCTGAAAACGCTACCTATTGATTTCTTTGAGATCAAACGCCATCTGTTGGCACCATGTGAACTCATAGCCAATATAATGTGGCTATAACTGGGAAAGAAACTATTAAACTAATTTCGATGTTGAAGCTAAAACTAAAGTTAAAATTAAAAGGAAACATTTATTTAATGAACTTTGGGTTTTTAGTAATACGTATTAACAAGTGGTTATTTGACATAGTAAATTTGTTTATGACAAAGCACTACCTAATGTCACCAAGATGGCGCGATTTGCGAATATTATGATCAATAACTGAATGTAATAATTTAATACGAGAACTGAATAAGTTTCAATAATAGAAAACCAACTATAAAGTAATAAGATTATTTTACACTGCAATTTACGAATGAATACCTGTTGTTTGATTAAATTCCTTGAATCACCGGAAGTATTGTAAAAATAGTAATAGTGAAGTTGTAGAAAGTAATAAAGCTTCTAATTTAACTTTCATTCTGAATACCCTTTGTATTTGTGAATATTAGCATTGTTTAATTATAAAAGAATTAACAGATAAGCATTTTAGCATTGTTTGTAAGTTTTATTGAACAAACTAAGTAATAAGGTTTTGAATTCGAATACGTAGTTCCGCCCACTTGGAAAAAGGATTCACGCACGCAATGGCGGGCGTGATTATTAGAAATGAAAAGAAAAAGTTGTGTTAATGTGTTAAAAAGGACTGAAGTTGTAACTGTCGAACTGTAAAGGAAATGTTTTATTTAAAAAAGTGTCCGTGGAGTTTCTTGCCCGTTCTTCTCCATCAGGAACCTACTTCGTTTTGGAATGGGCGCATAACTTCTATAATTTTTAACTCAAACTAAATGACTTTAACTGAGCCTTTATAAGTGATAATTCAAAAGTGCGTGTAAATGTTATAGTTGAAATAAATGCTTTGAGTTTGAGTTAAGACTTGTGTGTGATTGAAAACCAGCTACCTATATCTACCTTCAACGAAGAATTACACCAGAGGGCAGAGACTGGTCAGAAACAGCATAGGATATACACCCTATCGTGTTATCAGAAGTGGCGATCGGCATGCGATCTCCTTCCGCTCAAGGTTATGCCGGACATGCATAGAATTACGTACTTACCTACAACTGTGAAACCTGCTTGCACTGCCGTGACCGAGTGCGTGCCAAAAGATTTTTCTCTGAAACCGTGAACATGATGCGTTCCATAAGTGAGCAAATTGTTGCCCAGCCACAGCCAAGACTTGACTGAAATATTTCTTACTTCCTACGACCCTGATGCCAACATGAAGATTGAATATAAATTTAATGATGATGATGATGGCAAGAATTGCTGGCAGCAGCAATGGGCTCATGTAAAGGAAGATACTGGAGAATATGATTTTCTGTAAAGTAAAGACTCGCATAGTGAACTTAATACCAGTAGCCTAGAAGTTGGCTGCATCCCCATCCAGGTAGCTGGTGGACGGCAACATGCTGTAGCCTACAGTTACTGCAATAAGTCTCATGGTGCACTCAAGCAAAACATCATGTACCTACAGCACAGAATGACCGAAGCAGTAGAATAAACAAAGACTTGATGCGAGATAAGCAAAGATAATAGTCACCCCGTTAATGTTCAACATCAATCCCGGGAAGTATTTTGTTTTATTATTTTAGTATTATTGAAGAACATAATTTGCTTATATTATTGTTCATCACACACTGGTAAGGTTAATAGCACATTTTGCTTGACAACTTGTGGAAGTAAAATAATAACACAAGATAAATTACTCCACAAAATCAGCTCATTTACAAGGTCAATGTTATTATTTAAAGCAGTAATTTTTCATAAACTTTCCAAATGAATTTCAAACTTGTTTTGTTGAGTTTGTGTTTGCACTACATTTTGGAACTAAGTACTTTTTCCACTAATTTCAAGATTTCTTGTTGACTACATTCGCATTAATCTATGTTTTACTAATTTATAACTTGTCTTTAGAACAAGGTTTAGGCCTTGTTTATCATCTCCAGGTAAAGCTTTTATTAGTTGAAAATTAATAGTTCCCAATAAAAGTTCTATTCTATTTTTGATAGATGGCAAGCAACACAGATGTCGACTATTCTGCCACTTTCTAAAGCTAAGTTGCACGACCTGTTACAAGGATGCATGATATAAAAATAAAATAAGATTAGTTCCTAGATCCCAATTAGAGTCATCAATCAGCAAAGTAAAAGTAACAAACATCATCTGTCCATTTCACAAGCGAAAATATTTTGATGTGAATAATGTAATGCCATGTTACAACACAATCATTCAATGTCACTCGTCAAATGTCATTGCAGTTGTCATTAATTGCTGTCATGTGTTTACTATGTCTTGTTGAATTGTTTGGATTATAATCGCGTGCGACTTTAATTATTAAGTAAACACGCTAATAACACAATAATTGGCAGACAACGTGGCATGTATGTTACCCCGCAATTGCTAATATGACTACCTAATAGTGCTACTCATGAAATTTATAGTTATGAAGGAACTTTGAGTGGCGATTAGAGTTTTCCAAATAAGTCTGTGAAACAGCATTATTGTAAGATTCATACAGAAACATTTTGAGAATTATGCAATAGGTTTGTAAAATAAGTCAAGAGATAAGTATGACCTATCAAACAAAAGTTGTGTGAAAATGCAGACACAATTTGATACTCGTACATTGACAGAAAACATAGGTAGTTTTCAACAGGTTTTTATGCATGCACAGTAAAACAACCAATGCACTGTTTTTCATAGTACTTCCCTTCTGCTTAACTTTCTCATTTAATTCTAATAAAATTAACTCGATCAAACTGTAATAACCATTACATAACAATAGATTAATTAATTTATTTATCACCACTTGTTCCTTCTAATCTAAATATTAGTAGGAACATCTTTCATGTATTATTATTTATCTGCATAATGTCTCACATTCCAGGTTCCAGGTGATTGTCATATCAATAAGAAAATTATAACCCGCAGAACTACTATCAAGGATATTATGACAAAATTGTGAGTTCCTTAGAGGAACTTTATCTTCTAAAGCTTTATGGACCCAGGTACTTCTGGAATGAGACAAAATCAAGGTGGATGTGAAGATCATCGTTGACGACAGTACCTTCCTTAAGAATAAGCTAACTGACCCATGCTTACATCACAGGGTTTTAACCGAACAATATAATCAACTTTGATATTTATTTATTTAGGCAAACCAACGAAATACACACAAGGACATTCAAAGTACATGACACATCATTTACAAATACTATAGAATTGCATGCACATAAATTATAAATGTAAGCACAGCATTTTATTAAGATCTCACTATACAATAATAATTAATACAAAGATGGATAACAATGTAATTAAAATCAGAATATCAATAATCTTTTATAAGTCATGATCATAATCATAATCAGCCTGTTGGTTTTCCCACTGCTGGGACACAGGCCTCCTCTCCTCCTCTCTTTTCTAAGTACTTAAAATTAACTTGAATTGAAATAAATTAAATTGGATTAAATTCAAGTTGAATTAAGTTGAATTGAATTAAATACAAGTTGAATTGAATTAAGTTCGGGTTGAATTAAATACAAGTTCAATTGAATTAAGTTCGGGTTGAATTAAATTGAATTGAATACAAGTTGAATTGAATTAAGTTCGGGTTGAATTAAATACAAGTTGAATTAAGTTCGGGTTGAATTAAATTAAATTGAATTAAATTAAATTGAATTAAATTAAATTGAATTAAAATAAATTAAATTAAATAAGATTGAATTAAATAACAATCTAAAAACATAATCAAAGTACACACACAAAATAAAATAAAATAAACACACAAAATAAAAAGTGTCAACATTAAAAGAGGGCCATAAACTGGCTTTGAAGCATATTCCATCTCTTGAACATGAGTTTTGTACCGCCCATAGGGCCCTATCTCTTTAAAAGGTACTTAAAAATTACTTGTAGCAAGTAATTTTTCTCCGCAAACTAATTGTTATCAAGGTCGCCTCAAAAGGCGACTTAACCAACAACTTCAACTGCTGCAGCCTGTTGAACAAGTGACCGTGTCGCCAGCCCAGGAACAATCAACTGACATGCCACCAAATGAAGCCAACTTAAGGACAGCCAATCAGAGATGACTGTTCCAGCTCGTCCACACAGCATAGCTAAAATAAAAGGTGAGGAGTTTTCAAACTACTTTCTACTCATACTCACCTTGCCAAAACTGCTACAAAGTTGAAGTGTCAAACGCTCAATTCAATAGCCAAGTCAACAAGCACATGCCTACATGATGCTCACACACATGTGACACACATCATGCAGCAAAGTACTTCCTGAATTATTTTTACCATTTTTATATTTTTGCAACAATTAATTCTATTCTATTGTAAAGTACTAAAGTATCTTAACTTACGGGTCAACTGATAAATGACTCATTAAGTAATACCTTCTCACACCAAACTATTAGTCTCCATCCATGGACGTTAACTAATAATGATCACAACAAATAATAATCTATTAGTAGCCTTGGAGTAATACGCAATACTCTCATGCTATCCTGCTGGGTCCACGGCGGACAATACCGCCCAGAGCCTGGTTCCTCATATCGTGTAAAATTCAAGTCTTCGTGCCTGTCACGGAGCAATAGTCTTAAACTCCTTACCCTTTACTCCCGTCAAATCAAAGACTTTGTGTCCAGCACAGAGCGGTGTTCCTGATCCTTTCCTAATATCCTATCAAATCAAAGACTTTGTATCCATTACAGAGCATTACCTACCTATCTGAATGAGACAATTCAGCTAACAGCTGATCATACAACACACACTATTCTTTTAACAAGTGTGCTTATTATGTAAGGTGCAACATCAATGCATTCAAAAACTACAAGACTTCGTGCCTGACACGGAGCAATCAAATCAAAGACTTTGTGTATCACACAGAGCAATCAAATCAAAGACTTTGTGTATCACACAGAGCAATCAAATCAAAGACTTTGTGTATCTCACAGAGCAATCAAATCAAAGACTTTGTGTATCACACAGAGCAATCAAATCAAAGACTTTGTGTATCACAGAGCAATCAAATCAAAGACTTTGTGTATCACACAGAGCAATCAAATCAAAGACTTTGTATATCACACAGAGCAATCAAATCAAAGACTTTGTGTATCACACAGAGCAATCAAATCAAAGACTTTGTGTATCACACAGAGCAATCAAATCAAAGACTTTGTGTATCACACAGAGCAATCAAATCAAAGACTTTGTGTATCACACAAAGCAATCAAATCAAAGACTTTGTGTATCACACAGAGCAATCAAATCAAAGACTTTGTGTATGGCATTCATTACCTACCTATCTGAATGAAACAATTCAGCTAACAGCTGATCATACAACACACGCACTATTTTTAACAAGTGTGCTTATTATGTACCTAAGGTGCATCATCAATGCATTTAACACATAACTATAAGACTTCGTGCCTTACACGGAGCAATTCAATCAAAGACTTTGCGTATAATATCACAGAGCAATACCTTCTTATGTGAATGAAACGATTCAGCTAACAGCTGATCGCACAACACACTACTACAACACAACACGCACTATTCTTAACAAGTGTGCTTATGTAAAATGCAAAAGCAATGCATTCATTATTTCAATTAAAAACAAATTAAGTAGACGGCAAATCTACAAAATGCTGTCAATGTAAACTAAAACTGTTTACTACCAACTCCTACAATAAAACTGAAATACAAATTGCATGCCTTCAATGACATGAAAGTAAAGTACTAGTTATTTACAACATTTCATGGCACACCTTTATATTGTAATCTGCTCAGGTTAAAGGAATACGATTTCAATTTGAACTAGAACTGACTATTAACAAATTCTACAATTCCTGCATGTATGCGAAAATTAAACTATTCAGCTAACAGCTGATTATGCAATATCAATTAAAACAAATTGCAAGTAAAATACCAGAAGCGAGTACCTACGCTTTATTTCATAAAATAAATGCAATCAATATTTCAATAAGCCAAACTTATACCGGACGGGCGTGATCGCTGGATACGGGTTCAGGTAGGTTGTAAGGCTATCCTGGTCCAAGCGGCGCTGACGTCCTGTACCGAAGTTTTTGCTAGCTATTTTCGAATACTCACATGGATATGCACTCGACCTTTTGAAGGAAAACGGGCTCGGCAGGAATGATTACACTGTTTATTGATAAGTCTTCATAACTATTCAGGACACGATTTCAGGACTCCTCAGGACTACTGCTTTACTTGTTAGGTGGAACTAGTTTCCATGTTGATGACTACAATTTCTAGAGATGGCGTGTTAGCTTAGCTGGTAGCGCCCTTTACCCTATAGAGACCCATGAATCGCCTCCTGTTTTCGTAACTTTATTATTTTCAAAATTCTTATAAAATTACATTTCTTATAGCTAAACACACTTATTTCAATAGCTATATACATCATGTTATACATCATGAGATTCACAAAATTGCCCCCTTTCTAATGAGGGTTCTTCCAGGATTCTGACTATTCCTGTTGAAAAGATATTTCAGGATTATCGGTATTAAAATGATTAAATAAATATTTAATTATTTGCAAGTGACTTTTCAGACAAAGTTCTGATCCGATTTCCACCATACCAAAAGAACACTCGGGCTAGTCTATTCCTCTAGAGAAATCTAGTATTTTATTTATTGTATCTAGATTTTTCAGCCAGTTATAGGCCTCTGAATACAGGTAGGGTAGCCTTTATTTTTACAAATCCGCTTTGCGGCATTCTAACTCGATTAAGTAGGTATCCTGAAGGGCTAGATTTCTAGAAGTTAGGTCCAGGGCTAGGTCTCGGTCTAGGTGACCTGGATGCCATAAATGATTTTACGTTATATCTGTCTAACCTACCTAATCAAGGAGTGCAAGGGCTTTGTTTACCTTTTTTAGTCAAATTTTGATATTTGGATGGTGTCTAGCTGCTAGATAGCATTACTAATACCTATACTATTTTCATATTTGAGTTAGTATAGGCGTTGCCCACAACTTGTATTATTTTGTTTTGCGTTATTGCAACTTTAGTTTTTCTTTTATAGGTGTGCAGATTTTTGGTATTTCAACATCCGGATAAATAGAAAGGTCTTTCCTAACAAAATATTTTGATGACGCATTATTGCGTATAACAAGGAATCTACATACTACATGCTATTATTACGCATATTGCGAAGAAATACTTATCCTATACATACAAGTTTTTAAGCTAAGTTAAAATTAATGATTTTAAACAAGCTAAAATTGACGGTGACGCCTCGTCGCGAACATCTCTCCCGCCATGCAGTGCAGTGGCGACTAGTAGCGACGTCGGCACGGCGCTGCATCACACCGGTGAGCGACGACCGTAGTCGCGACGCTCGCCGCCGCGACGCTCGCCGTCTCGACGCCTCGTTACTTCGGTAAGGGGACGAGTTTCTTCACCGGACGCTTCAGGGTGCCGCCGGCAGTGCGCACCTCAGCAGTCCGGACTTCACCATCAGCCCCGGGGAACACGGCGATTATGCGGCCTCGCGGCCATGTGTTGCGAGGCAGCTGGCCGTCAGCAATGAGAACAGGGTCGCCCACCTGCAGGTCTGGTCCGCGGCTATGCGGCTCCCGCCGGTTTTGTAACTCCGGCAGGTACTCCCGGACCCAGCGGCGCCAGAACATATCGGCTAGTATCTGTGAGCGCCGCCATAGTTTCTTGCTGTCTATGTCTTGATCGGTGAATACCCCGGGTGTTGGGAGTCTGGCCGACCCACCAAGTAGGAAGTGGTTCGGTGTTATCGACTCGTCGTCTTCACTGTCCACTGAAACGTGTGTCAGTGGACGGCTATTCACTGTGTACTCTGCCTCACACAATAGTGTGGACAACACCTCTTCATGTGGGTGTTTCTCAAGTAACACAGTGTACAATGCGGACTTCACGCAGCGTACGAGACGCTCCCAGGCGCCTCCCATGAATGGCGCCGATGGCGTTATAAAGCGCCACACGATGCCTCTTCGACTTGCCTCTTTTTGAAACGCGTCTCGGAGCTCCTTGTCGGCACCGTGCATGTTGGTGCCGTTGTCGGAGTGCAGCTCGGTCGGGCAACCTCGGCGAGAAGCGAATCGTCGCAGCGCCAGTATGGCGGAGTCTGCGCTGAGGCTGGCGGCGATCTCAAGGTGGACGGCTCTGGTGGTTAGACAAGTGAATAGTGCTACGTACCTTTTTTGATGCTGGCGTCCGACAGTAACGGACAGCGGGCCGAAATAGTCAAGCCCCGTATAGGTAAACGGCCTCTGGTGATGCGCGAGGCGCGTCTTCGGATGGTCGCCGGTCGCAGGCACGGGTGGTTGTGCCTTGCGAATGCGACATTGTAGGCATCTGGCTAGCACCATTTTCGTGGTCGGCCGCATCTTGACAACCCAATAGTGTTGTCTCACCTCGTTGATAGTGAGTTCTACTCCACTATGTTGTAGGCTGCGGTGTGTCCAGTCTATATATAACTGGGTGATGTGATGGTCGCCGTGTAATATCGGCGGATGTCTCACGTCATCTGATATTTCGTCTGTTGCGGCTATCCGGCTTCTTAGCCGTAGGATATTGTCCACTACTTCGATCTGCAGTGGCCGCAAACGACTATCTTTCTCCAACTTTTTCTCTTCTCGCAGTTTCGCTATCTCATGAGCGAAAGACTGCTGTTGCACGACTTGAATGAGTATTTTCTCCGCTTCGTGGAGATACTCTGCTTCTAAGGTTTGCTTCACGATTTGAATTTCAGACGTCTTTGCTGTCTGTTTCGGAGGACTTGGGGTCGTCTTCTTTTTCCGCCAATCTGGATCTTTCTCTGCGTTTTTCTTCGTTCTTTTGTAGAACGTTTTCTCTGTTCTTCCTCGGCAGAGAGCAATGAAGCGAAGAACACTCGCTGTCGCACGGAGTAACCGTTCCCATCTCGAGAATCTGGCCGGATCTGGTATGGCTTCTGCTAGCTTTCGCGTGTTAGCTTCTTCGACGGCAACGAGGGTCCTTTCTTCCCCTGTCTCCTCTTTGATGGGAGGTTTTTCTGCAGGCCATGACGACGGTTCTTCGTATAGGAAGCTAGGGCCGGAATACCACGCATGCTGTGAGTCAAAGTCACGCGGTACATCACGGGTAGCGATGTCCGCGATATTCAATTTGGTGGGTACCCAACGCCAATCTTCTACTTTGCTGTTTTCCTCTATGGCGGCTATGCGATGAGCAACAAATGGTTTGTATACCCGTGCTCCTCTCCTGATCCATGTCAAGACGGTCTTACTGTCTGACCAGTATGTCACCGATGCGGGTTTGATGTCGTGCTCACGTATCACGGCTGCAGCCACGCGGGTTCCCATCACCGCGGCTTGCAGTTCGAGGCGTGGTATAGATTGCAGCTTCAGTGGTGCCACCTTCGCCTTTGCCATGACGAGGCTGACTTGCTGCTTGCCTTCCATCGATGTGGCCCGCCAATATACTGCTGTTGCGTATGCCATCTCGCTTGCGTCGGTGAACACATGGATTTGTGTCTCCACAGCATCACTATATCCAGGGTAACATCTTGGTATGCTGATATTCTTGAGTTGCTGCAGGTGCTGTATCCAACTTCTCCACTGAGTTGCCAGGTCCTTATCTAGTGGATGATCCCAGTCGACTCCTCGCCTCCATGCCTCTTGCAGTATTTGCTTGGCTCTAATTGTGACTGGTGAGGCGAGTCCGAGCGGGTCGTACAGCGACATCACAATTTTCAGTGCCTCTCTCTTTGTGGGCGCTTCCTTCTCTAGAACACCTTTCGGTAGGCGCGCGAGCGTTAGATTGAAGCCCAGCGCGTCTTCACCCGGTCTCCATATTAGACCAAGTATCTTTTCGGTGTTTTCTGCATCTCCGATACTGATAACTTCGGTTCGGATCTGTGACGGATCTATATTTTGTATGACTTGCGCACTGTTCGATACCCATTTCCTGAGCTCGAACTTCGCTTTCAGGTGTATGTCCTTCACCGTTGTTGCGATGCGCGTTGCGTCTTCGACCGTCTTGTAGCTATCGAGGTAGTCGTCCATGTAATGGTTATGGATGATAGCTTTCACTGCCTCGGGTTGCTCCTCGAAGTGCCTTTTCGCATTCCAATTCTTTGCGAATATGGCTGTGCACGGCGAACTTGCCGCACCGAATATGATGGACGTCATACGGTATTCTTCCGGCGCTCCCTCTCTCTTGTTGCCTCTCCATAGGTACCGGAGTGCGTCTCGGTCCTGAGCTCGCACCTTTACCTGCATAAACATCTCCTTTATGTCACCGGAAATGGCTATGCAGTGTCGGCGAAATCTCATCATGACGCCGGGCAGTGACTGCAGCAGGTCTGGTCCTGTGAGAAGGAAGTCGTTGAGCGACAGTCCTCTCGACTTAGCGGCAGCGTCATGTACTATACGGAGCTTGTCTGGCTTCATGGGGTTGAATACGTCGAAGTGTGGTAGGTACCATGTTCTACCTGGTGTGCTCGTGGTGGGGGCTTTCTCTGCGTATCCCTTCTGCATGAGCGAGTCCATCTGTTCTGTATATCTGTCTCGAAGAGCAGGGTTGCTGTCGAGCTTCTTCTCGATTGAGACTAGCCGCTTGAGCGCTGTCCCGTAACTATCGGGCATCTCTATGCTTTCATTATTCCAAAGCATAGCGGTTTCTATATGTCCATCTTCTAGCTGCTGAGTGTGACGATTTAAAATGTCTTCCGCTCTTTTCTCGGGATCTGAGCTTGGTCGCTTCGGATTGATAGTTAGCGATTCTAAGGCGAAGAACTCACGAAGTCGCTCGTTCAGCTCTTCATCACTCGTTGTCAGTCGGTTGACGTAGTGTACCTGTTGACCTAAGATTCTGGTGTGCGCGCCATGCAGGGTCCAGCCCATTGCGGTAAGTGATGCGATAGGCTGGTGCCTCGGACCTCTGCGTATCTCACTGGCCAACAGCAGATGCCAGTTGTCTTGGCCAATGAGGATCTTCGGTGCGCCAACGTCGTACGTCAGCTGTTCCTTCAAATCGCTCAGGTGTTTGCACTGGGCGATGTCTTCTTCGCTGACTGACTGCGGTGCTAGGTTGAGCTTCGGTATCGTGCGCGCTCTGAAGGGCACTTTGCTTCTCAGCTGGCTTGCAAGGTCGACTGTTACTCGACGCGAACAAGGAGTGTCAATCGTAGTGTTGCCAATCGCACCTATCTTCAGAGGGTCGATGCGGCCCTCTGCCCCGATTTCCTTTGCGATGTCTTCGTCTATCAGCGAAACGGTTGACCCATCGTCGAGCAGCGCAAATGTTGCTGCTTCTCCCGCCGGTCCGATTACCCGGACCGGTACTATTTTCAAGTACGTCTGGTCTGACGTTGATCTCGAGCTGGCTACCGTTTCCTGAGGCTCCTTCTTTACTGGGGCATCAGGCTTCTCGGTACTTTCTGCAGCAGGCTTCTTCTTTTCTTTATGAAGAAGCTGATGGTGAGTGCCTATACACTCCTTGATCCCACACATTTTCTTTTTGCATGGTTTATCCGACCGATGGACTCGCAAACAACGGAAACACAGTCTCAGTTTCCTTGCAAGTTCCCATCTTTCATCTGTGGATGCTTCTTTGAACTTCTTGCAGTCATAAGCATCGTGCCCTTCTTTCTGGCAGACACGGCATTTCCAAGCCGTCTTGTCTGTTGCTGTGTGTGTCCTTTGAGTGACACGCCTAGTCGCTGTCGCTTCGCCGGGATTTATATTTTCGGGCGGAGCGAAAGCACTGCAGAAACGGGCTTGTTCGGTGATAAAGTCGCTGAGCAGAGATAAATCTGGCAGCGATTGGTACTTCTCGGTATAGGTTCTATACCACTGTACCCTTAGGGAGTTTGGCAACTTCTCAGTCAACAATCGCATTAACTCGGCGTTGATTAAGTAATGTTCTTTTTTCAACGCACGTAGCGTGACTATACCACTCCTTACTCGGCTGGCGAACGTGCAGATATCCTTCGGAGATTCACTGCAGCGCGGCAGCCCACGGAGCCTGTCCGTTTCAGCTTGAGCTATCGAGTCTGGACGGCCGAACTGCAGCTCGAGTTCTCTCATGATGTCATCTGGTTTGGCATTTCCGATGAGTTCTGAACTCACTGTTTCCAGTGCTCGTCCGCGCAGGCTCCTTCTCAGCCTAGCTGTATTCTCAACATCGTTGAAGTATCGACGAGTTGTTTCATAGATGGCACGGAACGATAACCATTCCGTGTGAGCCCCACTGTAATTTGGCAGGGTCATGATGACCTTCGACGCCGAGGGATTATTTACTGTCCACTGATCTGTTTTCTTGTCGGCTAGCGACGCTATAGCAGACGTCAAGTCCGTTATAAATGAACGGAGTTGACCTTCCCCCGAATCCTTCGATGGTACTACATTTTTCACTTCTTTTTCTATAGGATGATGTAACACGGGTACTTGCTTTTGATGGAAGTCTACTATAGGTTCAACATCCTTGGAGGGGCGTGGAGCAGCAACGGCGTCCCGTCTTCTATTGCTCCCGTTCTCTTCAGCGGCGTTGTCTACAGAAAGTGCTTGATCGCTTATCTCGCAATCATGGTTCTCCACCTCTGCAGAAGGGACTTCCTTCAATGGCTCAGGCGCTGGTGCGTCTTCTAGCCACGATCTCACGTACTCGTCGTTGGAATCTCTGTCATCCATGTATCCGTCGGAATTTTCTTCCTCGGCATTCTGAAGTGCTATCTCAGCAAGTTCTAACCTAATTTTCAATAGGTCTTCACGAGCTTTCATTACTTTTAGATGGGACCGCGTCGTCTTAATTGTCGACGGCGGTCTACGTTCGTTACGGGCGTCACCCCGGGTAGTCATCGGAATAATTCCTCTATAAGTTCCATCCCGTTTGTCAGCTGATGGCTTCACTATTTTGTTCGGATTCACTGATTTATTTGAAGGTTTTAATGTTCTATCTGAAGTTCCTTCCAGTCTGGTTTCCTTCCTGGAAGTCGTTGGTTGTTCGATTTGTTCTGTTTCCTTCGTTTGTGTTGGTATAGGTACGTCTTCACCCCCGGTTAGGGCTTGTGGTGGTGGTGGCACTTGCTCAGTCCCTTCCGTAGTGGACGGCGAACGTGGAGGTAACTCATGACGTATAGCTGTAGAGGTACGCGTTCTGTCCAGCTCCACCGTCCATGCTTCAGGCGCTTTGCCTTGTGACCTTGTGATCGGCATGTTGGTTTAGATTCGGGGACGTCACTTCACTATAAACGCACTATACTGTAATCCTCAACACAAATCTTCAAAGTTCCAAGTTGTTTCTTCTATCTTCAAAACAAATCTTCAAACGTCAAACTATTTTCTCTATGTTAAATGTTAATTCTTCAAAGTTCAAAAATAATCCTTCAGGAAATAAGTCTTCAGGATCCAAAAATAATTCTTCAGGAAAAAAGTTTTCAGGATCCGAAATTAATCCTTCAGGAAAAAATTTCAGGAAAAAAGTTTTCAGGAACCGAAAATAATCCTTCAGGAAAAAATTTCAGGAAATAAGTTTTCAGGATCCAAAAATAGTTCTTCAGTCTTCAAAACAATCCTTCAGGAAAAATAACCCTTCAGTTATAAGTCTTCAGGATTCGAAAATAATTCTTCAGTCTTCAAAATAATCCTTCAGGAAAAAATAACTCTTCAGTCTTCAAAATAATCCTTCAGGAAAAAATAACTCTTCAGTCTTCAAAATAATCCTTCAGGAAAAAATAACTCTTCAGTTATAAGTCTTCAGGTTCCAAAATAATCCTTCAGCCGTAAGTCTTCAGGTTCCAAAAATAATTCTTCAGCCGTAAGTCTTCAGGTTCCAAAAATAATTCTTCAGGAACCGATTTTCTTATTCCAGGAATCTTCCTTCTTCGGTAATCCTTCAGTCTTCAATTGAGCTCTCCAGGATTTCGAAAATAATCCGGCTTTCGAAGGACCAGCAGATATACCGGACGGGCGTGATCGCTGGATACGGGTTCAGGTAGGTTGTAAGGCTATCCTGGTCCAAGCGGCGCTGACGTCCTGTACCGAAGTTTTTGCTAGCTATTTTCGAATACTCACATGGATATGCACTCGACCTTTTGAAGGAAAACGGGCTCGGCAGGAATGATTACACTGTTTATTGATAAGTCTTCATAACTATTCAGGACACGATTTCAGGACTCCTCAGGACTACTGCTTTACTTGTTAGGTGGAACTAGTTTCCATGTTGATGACTACAATTTCTAGAGATGGCGTGTTAGCTTAGCTGGTAGCGCCCTTTACCCTATAGAGACCCATGAATCGCCTCCTGTTTTCGTAACTTTATTATTTTCAAAATTCTTATAAAATTACATTTCTTATAGCTAAACACACTTATTTCAATAGCTATATACATCATGTTATACATCATGAGATTCACAAAATTGCCCCCTTTCTAATGAGGGTTCTTCCAGGATTCTGACTATTCCTGTTGAAAAGATATTTCAGGATTATCGGTATTAAAATGATTAAATAAATATTTAATTATTTGCAAGTGACTTTTCAGACAAAGTTCTGATCCGATTTCCACCATACCAAAAGAACACTCGGGCTAGTCTATTCCTCTAGAGAAATCTAGTATTTTATTTATTGTATCTAGATTTTTCAGCCAGTTATAGGCCTCTGAATACAGGTAGGGTAGCCTTTATTTTTACAAATCCGCTTTGCGGCATTCTAACTCGATTAAGTAGGTATCCTGAAGGGCTAGATTTCTAGAAGTTAGGTCCAGGGCTAGGTCTCGGTCTAGGTGACCTGGATGCCATAAATGATTTTACGTTATATCTGTCTAACCTACCTAATCAAGGAGTGCAAGGGCTTTGTTTACCTTTTTTAGTCAAATTTTGATATTTGGATGGTGTCTAGCTGCTAGATAGCATTACTAATACCTATACTATTTTCATATTTGAGTTAGTATAGGCGTTGCCCACAACTTGTATTATTTTGTTTTGCGTTATTGCAACTTTAGTTTTTCTTTTATAGGTGTGCAGATTTTTGGTATTTCAACATCCGGATAAATAGAAAGGTCTTTTCTAACAAAATATTTTGATGACGCATTATTGCGTATAACAAGGAATCTACATACTACATGCTATTATTACGCATATTGCGAAGAAATACTTATCCTATACATACAAGTTTTTAAGCTAAGTTAAAATTAATGATTTTAAACAAGCTAAAATTGACGGTGACGCCTCGTCGCGAACAAAACTGAATAGATGTCAGATCTATTACAAACTTTCAATGATAACTACTCTGTCTGTTCCCAAATCCTACAATTCATTGAATATTGTAGGACAATAAAAGCAACAATAATCTGCCGGCAAAATTTATCTCCATTGTTTCAGATAGACCTACACCTACTGAACTCTACAATAAGGGTATCGGCAGGTGCAGAGCGCGCACCGCCGATCAGAATGGCCGTGTCGCCGCGAAAGCGTCTACCTGTAAAGATTATAACATTAATCTTATGCGTAACTATTTATTATAATTGTTCTTCAGTGGTTGGTCCTGCCCTCTATGGGTTTTGCAATATTACTACAACCAGTTGCATGTACAACTCGAACATCTGAAAACGCTACCTATTGATTTCTTTGAGATCAAACGCCATCTGTTGGCACCATGTGAACTCATAGCCAATATAATGTGGCTATAACTGGGAAAGAAACTATTAAACTAATTTCGATGTTGAAGCTAAAACTAAAGTTAAAATTAAAAGGAAACATTTATTTAATGAACTTTGGGTTTTTAGTAATACGTATTAACAAGTGGTTATTTGACATAGTAAATTTGTTTATGACAAAGCACTACCTAATGTCACCAAGATGGCGCGATTTGCGAATATTATGATCAATAACTGAATGTAATAATTTAATACGAGAACTGAATAAGTTTCAATAATAGAAAACCAACTATAAAGTAATAAGATTATTTTACACTGCAATTTACGAATGAATACCTGTTGTTTGATTAAATTCCTTGAATCACCGGAAGTATTGTAAAAATAGTAATAGTGAAGTTGTAGAAAGTAATAAAGCTTCTAATTTAACTTTCATTCTGAATACCCTTTGTATTTGTGAATATTAGCATTGTTTAATTATAAAAGAATTAACAGATAAGCATTTTAGCATTGTTTGTAAGTTTTATTGAACAAACTAAGTAATAAGGTTTTGAATTCGAATACGTAGTTCCGCCCACTTGGAAAAAGGATTCACGCACGCAATGGCGGGCGTGATTATTAGAAATGAAAAGAAAAAGTTGTGTTAATGTGTTAAAAAGGACTGAAGTTGTAACTGTCGAACTGTAAAGGAAATGTTTTATTTAAAAGAGTGTCCGTGGAGTTTCTTGCCCGTTCTTCTCCATCAGGAACCTACTTCGTTTTGGAATGGGCGCATAACTTCTATAATTTTTAACTCAAACTAAATGACTTTAACTGAGCCTTTATAAGTGATAATTCAAAAGTGCGTGTAAATGTTATAGTTGAAATAAATGCTTTGAGTTTGAGTTAAGACTTGTGTGTGATTGAAAACCAGCTACCTATATCTACCTTCAACGAAGAATTACACCAGAGGGCAGAGACTGGTCAGAAACAGCATAGGATATACACCCTATCGTGTTATATATATATAATATAGGTATATATTATAGTAAATATGTATGTATGTACTTTTGTATATATTTTAGTAATAATGTGTTATGATAAATTTTTAATAAAAAAATTCTTTGTTCCTCTCAAACAGAGCACCTACCATCAAATCTCTTCACCACCCTTGGTTGACTGGTAGAGAATGCCTAAAGCCCTTCTCCCATTACGATACGCACAGGCGACTCAAGTATCCTGCAAGTATCGGAGACTAGTCGCCACCAAGTATCTCACATACATTTGAATACAGGCTCGCACACTACGCTACTGGTATCCTACGCGTCCGCGACTAGTATCGCGCGACTCGCCTTGTCGGTCGCTTGGGTGTCGCGTCTCTTCCGCGTCTCGACAAAATGGCGTCGGAGCAAGAAATAAATATAAAATTTGTACAAGAAGTTGAAAAAAATGCTTGTTTATATATTGCTACAAATTACCAGAATACATGCGAAAAAATAAAATAGACAAGTCTTGGGCAGAAATTGGGAACAAAGAATGATGGGCATTTTTCTATGAAGCCTGGCCTGATGGCCAATAGAGTTCTAATGCATGTCATCTTATTGCTTATAGCTGGCAATTACTATAAAAAAATATTTTATCTCTAAAAGCAACGGGGTTTGTACAGTCGAGGATAAAAATCGTTACAATTTTTTATGACGATTTCTTTGTGAAAAATAAATCTATAGCTAATAGGTTTATGCTAGGTCTATGTGCTGCCTTTTTCGGCCAAAAATTATCATTTTGATATGTACCCTTTGGTGGTTAACACAATTTTGACATGGACTGCATCAAAATAAAACTTAATACCATTAAACATTTAATAAGGTTATAACAGTCAACGATATTAAAAGATGATAAAAATAACAACCGCCAACAACAACAACAACAGCCATATGAAGCTGTACAGGCGCGGGCGCAGGAACAGCGAAGGAAAGCAAGTGCCAGAGTATAAACGAGCCTCGAACAGAGCAGATCGCTGTTTTTTCTATAACTGCTCGAATGGACCACGGCGGAGGATTCCTAAATGGCTTAAAATACACATGCTTTGCGAGTATAGTTTATATGTGCACGAAGTAGCCATAGTGTGACAGCAGCATTTGGAAAGCAACGACTGCAATGAATGAATTAATAAAATTCAAACGTATCACGATTTGAACTGTGCTCAGTTAACAGACATTTATGTAATATTTTTAAAAAGGGCAAGCAACCAGCAAGCCACCAGGTTTGATTTTGATATGATGACACACGTAGACGACGATGATTTATATTTTTGGGTGGGTCTTAATTATGAGCAGTTTAATATAATATTAAATCAGACAACTATAGCAGAAAGTAATCGTCCGAAGACGTCCTTGGTGTATATTTAGCAAAACTTCGGACTGGTGAAAGTAATGAACGCACAAATATGAGATTTTATTCAAACCTTTCATGATAGTATGTACTGACGGTTATGTATTAGACGTTATTGGCCCTTTAACTGCCACTACATCCGATGCAACAATCATGCAAGGGATTGTTCGTTATGCAAATTGAAACAATACTATATAGATTACTTCGACAAACATATTTTAATAGAGCTCTCCCCGATATATTTCACGATTTTAAAATTGGCGCAAGCTGTTAAATACTTTCATCCCGTTTTTAAAGATCATAGGCTAGTTCTAGATATCATGAGTTATATTAATGAAAACATGAATACTCCCAATCGTTTATATGATTACATCGAAATGAAAAACCTTAACAGACAACATCGAAGTTTTACAAGAATGGAACCAAACCTCTGTTCTCGAGTGATTTTCCTTGTCTGACTGAAGACTAGAATATTGCACGCATAAGGCTGCCTGTCCACTGGAGCAGAGAAGAGAGGAGAGGAGCTGATCTGTGCGGATATTAATCAATAGAATCTACAATCAGCTTAATTCCGCAATGGAGTTTAGATTTTATTGGTTAATATTGGCGCAGCTCCGCTCCTCTCCTCTCTTCTTTGCTCCAGTGGACAGGTAGCCTTAGGAACATACCATAATTATGAAGCTAACAAAATCATTATGTCGCAGAATATTTTCGTGATAGCATTTATTTGATTGAAATGTTTAGGGATAATATCTACATTATTATGATTTCAAAGAATGCGATATTTTGCAAAATAATGTGTGGTTACTACGAGTGCAGATACAGTCGCGGCATGTGAGGGGCTCGCATATATTATTATTCCTATATTTTAATTGACAGAGATCAAATCGGCAGAAATGCAATAATTCAGCACTATTGTACTTGTATGATTGGTAGAAGAACAGTCGGGAGCTGTGCCCATATCGTTTCCGTATTATAGTATTTAGGCTTAGGAAGGCATGAGCGATTTATTGCTCCAGCTTAACATTTATTAAACAATAATGACCACTGAGTACACGCTATGGCATCTTGTCACTGGTCAGAGGTGGTTTTCATTTATTCTTCATCAACAATGATATCTTCTAAGTAAAATGCAGGAGACAATAAATACGTCATGACGTCCAATGCCTAAATACCATATTATTGAAATAATATGAGTACAAGTGCCGATTGTGCGTTGCACGGTCAGACATGTACAACAGTGATGCACTAAAGCATCTCTGTTATGTTGTTCTCCAGACCCTGGACACCACCTAGTGTAATATCACTTGTCAATACATAAGCAATAAGTCCAAACACGATAGTGCTATCTTGTTTGGTTGAGGAGTTCCTATGGCCACCTTGCGGCTCCAGCATCAGACCCTGGGACACCATCTAGTGTAATAGCACTTGTCAATACATAAGCAATAAGTCCAAACACGATGGTGCTATCTCGTTTGATTGAGGAGTTCCTATGGAGAAATTCCAGTTCCACAATCAGGTCCTGTACACTAGTCCTGTTTTTTATTTATTTATGTAACAGTATTATAATGTGATGAGGCTATAATTAATATTATTGAGAACTGCAGTGAACATTAGCGTCATAAGCTAATACGTTTACATGGTACTTGCAGGTCCGATATCTCTTTAACCCGGTATTTTACAGCCTTCTGCCCATAATGAAAATTGATGCTTATGATATAAGCTTTCATTTGAGGTATAAGTGGTTTTTATTGGTTCGCCGGCCAAAATTACGCATCATTCTTTCAAATAACAGGTTAGTTTTGTTTACACACATAGTTTATTTATCATTTATTTTACATTGTATTTTGTAAACAGTATTGGTATTGCCAGTAATGAACCTTGCTCAGATATAAAGTAGTTTGCTAAATAATTTCGTTGATTGTGTGGTGACATAGTTGCAGTTATTTCTATATTTTGAGGTTGTATAACGGGAATAGTGACCGATCTTTTTTGTATTACCTCCCTTGGACTATATAGAATGCCCTCACGTTGTCGAACATAGTTGTGTAAAATACATACAGCTTTTATTATATTTGATACTTTATCTACTGTATGACATCTTATAGCTGTACTTAAAACCTGAAATTTCTCAGTCATCATACCAAAAGCACATTCAATTGTATTCCTCCCTCGGCTTAATCTGTAGTTAAACACCCTTCTCAAGTCATTTAAGGTTCTTTGGGGATATGGTCTCATGAAGTAAGATAGAAGGGGAAATGCCTCATCGCCAATAAAATAGTATGGAAATTCATAGTTAGATGGGTCATTAGGAAGTTTCGAAGGTAAAGGAATATTAAGACGTCCGTGTTCTATCCAACGTTTGATCTTGGAAGCACTGAAGATTCCACCGTCGCTGTTCCTACCAGCATAGCCAGTCTCGATAACAGTAAATAATCCATCGGCATTACAACATGCCATTAATACTATTGAATGGTAGGATTTGTAATTAAAATTACTTGATCCTGAATTAGGTAATTTTTCTATTCTGATGTGTTTACCATCACATGCTCCTAAGCAGTTGGGTATATTCCAAAGGCGATCAAAACGAGCAGCAATGTCTTTCCAATGTTGCGCATTTGGTAATGGCATGTAGTATCCATTTAATATCTCCCATATTATAACTGTAGTTTCAGCTATGATCTTGCAAATTGTATTATCTCCTCTTGCAAAATACAATCCTAGGCTTACAAATGTACAACCTGACCCCAAATATCTGAAAAAAATAATTATTAAGTTTATTTTCAGGATCAGAAGCTAAAGAAAAGTGGAAAAATCTACGTAGTGTTTTTGTTCGCCATTTGAAACCGCCTAAAAGTGGAGCAGGTACTGCGCAAAAAAACCGTATTACTTAGCTGACTACATGCAATTTACTATACCGTTCATAAAAACAGCAGGAAAACCATCGGGAAATTTGAAAGACACAATAGAAGATAACACATTTCAACCACAGTCACCTGATCGTGAACTATGCGAACAAACACAGTTCACAGAAAGTGTACCTACATGCTCTCAATCAATCTTGCAACAGCAATCGTTTCTTTCTTCTACAAGCACTCAATCAATCTCGCAACAACAATCATTTCATCCTTCTACAAGCACTCAATCAATCTCGCAACAGCAATCGTTTCTTCCTTCTACAAGCACTCAATCAATCTCACAACAGCAATCATCTCTTCCTCCTACAAGCACTCAATCAATTTCGCGACAGCAATTACCACCAGCAACAAGTAATAAGAGAAAACGGAATAAACTTGAAGAAACTCAATCCGAGCAAGATATTGCAGCTTATTTTAAATTGAAACGATCGAAAATTATAGAAAACTATGATAGTACTGAAAATTCAAACAAAATGTTTTTACTGAGTTTACTATCGGACATGAACAAAATGAATGATAGTAAAAGAAGACTGTTTAAGAGGAGAGTGCTTGAATTGATTGATGATATTATGGACCAAAGCATTGAAAATATTAATAGTCCCATCACACTTTTATCTACTCCTTCACCGATGTGTGCTGACATGGCAATAAGTACGCCAAATACCATTAACGAAAGTCGGAATGTACAGTCAAATACTGCCACACTTTATTATGAATCAATACCTATGTTTATATCACAAGAACATGAAGAATAATAATTATAAAGTACATTCCAAAATTTAATAAACATTTTAATTATGTAACAATGGAGTATTATTTACCTTAGGGTTATCAGAATCCTTTCTTCCGCTGCAACACATTCTCTAAATATTGTATTTTGTTGATGTATAGCAGGCTTTAATAATGCAACAAGATGCAGATAGGACTCTTTAGACATTCGGTAGAAAGATAAAAATTTATTATCATCATGTTGTAGTTCTTGTGCTGCTACAAAAAGTCTACAATTTATGTTTCGTTCAATATATGGATGAATCCAGTATTTTCTACTCTTGCGATGACGTCTTCTGTTTCTATAAAGCAGAAAAACCGCTAGTGCTTCTTCGTCACTGGAATCGCTTGACATAACGTCCGCCCACAAAAAACGAGAGCACAAATGATGAATTGAGTAATTTTTCAGTAGCATAATATGCGAGCGTCGAGTTGCGAACTAGTATCCAACCAGTATTCTACTCAAGTATCGTATCCTACAAGTATCGTAATGGGAGAAAGGCCTAAGGCATTAAGTCCGCCTTTGTACCTTTTTGAGTGTGAAAAGTTTAAATAAATAAATAAAAGTAGTTTAGCTGATTAAAATTATTGTAAATAAGTTGATTCAAATTTTGTATATTTATATACAGTATGTTAACTAACAGAGGGCGTTCCCGTTAACCCGCAATAGTTTAGCGTCCATACATGCTAGAAAAAAATACTGTATATATTATAATACTTTTTTAAGTATCTAATTCAGAAAATTCGTTTTCTTAGTAAATTTTTCTTAGTTTTCTTTTTTAATTTAATTTCGTGTTCAATAAATTGCAGATAAAAAAGTATTTATGACGGTCCTAAGCCCGTAAAAGTATGAAGGGAAAATTTGAATAACATGTTGGATAACAGCTGATTGAAAAGCACGTGGTAGTAAGTACGTAGTAAGTACGTAACATGTATTGTAGGTACTACCTGCGTCCCACGCGCCGCCGCCGTCAAAGGAAAGCGATGCATAAATGGTCAAACCAAAATAAGCTCTCGCACGTTGTGATACGGCATAATAGTTTTCACGCAAAAATACAAGAATCCGACAAAGCAAAGACCGATTTATTAAATGTTTAAAATAAAATAAGCTCTCGCGTGTAGTTATACGGCATAAACTAGCCCGCGTGCAACATTATCAATCGGAGCCGCCTTCGCAGCTTCGTACCTAATCCTGTCGACCCGGGTCAACGCCCCGCCGTCGTTCGGCCGTAGATATCGGGAGGTATGACTATTGGTTCGTGATTGCTTTCGAGTTTAGTTTTTCACAATGTTAAATATGCCAGTTTTTGTTTCTAATATTTTATATAACTACGAAACGATTGTATTACATAGACAAAACCATTTCGCTGCGGGAAAACAACCATTTAAATTTCAGCGTGTATATCCATATTTTATACAGTCCACTAACTACTTATATTGAAGAAGACCCAAGAACCACCTCAAACACAATTTTATTTTTTTATTTAGAGATTTTTTTTGAAGAATAGCTTTAAGATTAAAGCCTAAGTTTAAGGCCAAAAGGAAGGAATTTTAGTGATAGTTTAGTTAGTTTAGTTCGGTGTACAAGAGAATCGGCACCAATATCTTCTTACATCTTAAATAAAATTGGAAGTCTGTTTGTTATGTCAAAATTACAGCTTTTTACTAAATGCATAATATATAAAAGTATACACGATACAAATTACAACATATAACAACCATTTTTTTTTTCCGGTCTGTTTGTTTTAGCTAATCTCCGAAACGGCTGGACTGATTTTGACGGGAGTTTCACTGGCAGCTATACAAATAAAAAAAGTTGATGTATTGAATTCCACACGGACGAAGTCGCGGGTAACAGCTAGTTGGGAATAATTCCGATGAAACCAACATTGTGTCCATATTTTACGCGCTGCTGGTTAAAAAAGAAAAAGGAACAAGTTAAAAAAAAATTAAGGTTTGCCAGATTTTAACCGTTCAAATTCAGATTGGATTTTGAAATGTCAACAACAGTCGCAATAAATAAAGAATTTCCGACTACTGAAATTCATGGGTGTTTTGTACACTTGTATATAGGCGGGCAAAATCTCTCGGATTATTAGAATATGAGGAGACCACACAGTACGTAAAACTGTGCAATCTGCCTTGCGTATCTGCCAAAAGAAGAAATTGAAGACGGCCGGCTTGCCATAATGGAAAACAGGTAGAACTCCTGATATTTTTACATTTGCACAATCCAATTTTTTTTCTTTCAGTTTGAAAACCAAAAACATTCCTGTGAGCAGACGAAAGAAGAACACAAGAAATAATGAAAAAATGATTGCCAATTTGACGAACAAATTCAAATTGGGTATATAAAAACTACACTGAATAAATGTTAAAACTTGCCTGCGAATCAGTAGAATCAGGCCAAATTTCTTCACGAAATGCTCAACGGCAACTTGGTATCCCAAGACGCACAATATTAAATAAAATAAAAAACAAACATTTGAAGTCAGTGGGAGTTTTACAAGCTTGTAGCGATTTTGGCTCCCTGCTTACTAAAGTGGATCAAAATCTTGTAGTCCATGAATATCTAAAGAAACATTCTCGAGATCTTATGTTCAAGATTCAGATTCCCTGTGATCCAGGGCTTTTTGGCGAGAAATGCTGACAAATTGACTGTGAGAACCACTCAAAATATTTCAAAGCCGAGAGTTGAAAAGGGACTTTGAAAAATTAAGCACAACATTAAAGGACATACCAGCAGAAAATATAGTCAACTTTGATGAAACTAACCTGTCGGACGATCCAGGTTCTTCAAAATGCATTTTACGGGGGGGAGTAATGTATGCCGAAAGAATAGCCAATTCCAACAAAGGAAACATCTCTTATGATTACAGCCACCGCAAGCGGTGAATGTCTCCCCTTATACGTTGTTTACAAAATGAGCGCCGCGCCAGCGCGCCGTCGCCGTGATTCCCCCCGCGCCGCCGCGCCGCCGCCGACCCTAGGCGACGGCACGCCGAGCCCGAGCGGCGGCATTCAGTTTAACCGAACACGCGGACCGAACCGAAGGCACGTCTGCGTGAATGCTTACAAAATGGCGTCACTAGACGTAGACGTTTATAAAGTGAAACTCTTTGACATTGTGCAGCTAAATCTCACCCACGAGCTAGGCGACCGTTAACCTTCACAATTTTTACGACACCTTCAAACCCTGGCGAGACCAAATATGCCAGAGGCGTTTCTATCCACGTTGTGGGCGAGTAGACTGCCAATTAACATCCAAACGATCATTGCATCACAGCCAAATCTTGCTCTCCAGTCTGTCGCAGATTTAGCCGACCGCGCGCAAGAGATCGCGCCTGCGCCCGCCCCGGCGCTCAAATCACCTCCCACCGTGGCAAGCACGAGCACCTGCAGCGAGATCAGCCAGCTGAAACAGTGCATTGCAGAATTAGCGAAACAGATGGCGGCCCTTTCAACACGTGGTCAGGTACAGCATCGATCACGATCATCCGACAGATTTAGGCGTGGTAGCAGAGAGTCGACCTCAGGACGCCGCAGCCGCTCGTGCTCCAGAGGCTCGTGGAACGAGGACCACTGCGGGTACCACAATAACTTGGGTGACAGGGCCAGGCGGTGCGACCAGCCGTATAAGTTCGCGGGAAATGCCCCCGGCAGCCGGATGTAGCGGCAAATGGCTGTCCCAACAAACCACACCGCCTATTCGTTACAGATCGAGCCACTAAAACCACGTTTTTTACGTATAGATATAATATGTAAGTACTTCTGGTATCGAATATGCTAGATCCGAAATTTCAAGGCATCGAACTCAACGAAGATGAAGAAATCATTGCCATGGATTTCATTCATGAGAAAGGAAGGCAGTTACACTTGGAAATAATGACAGATTTAGCTAATTATAGAGCAAGAGAAGGTTTGTGGGGAAAATCTTTTGTTTGGACCAGCCTCCAGAAAATGAATCCCTTAACTTGGTGGAAAGGAATTTGCAAAAACAAACCTCTGAGCAAAGTTGCAGCTTGTCTTTTAACTGCTCCCTGCACCTCGGCTGCAACAGAGCGTACCTTCAGCGTTCATGGAAATATCCACAGCCTTAAACGGAATAGGTTAACAACAGAAAGAGCTGCAAAGCTGGCCTACATATCATATAACTGGAATTTGTTACACAATCCAAAAGACGAAGAAGTAGATGAAGAAGATGAGGAACCCACTTCAAGTCCTTTTATGGTTAGCCCATTGACCATAAATAATATTGAACCTCAACCATCAACTTCTGGAAGAAATACAAGAGAAATAGAGTTTTGCGATATAACAAAAACATTCTACGATGACAGTGATTTAGACAGTGATTAAATTAATCTCAATAACATTTTACCTACTTACTATTATAAACTTGAAGTGATTTTTGTTACCCATAACCTGATATTTAAACAATAATTTTCATATTTGAACTATCCTGTTGTTGATTAAAAGATTTTGGAGTTACTGTTTTTGTTTTTATTCAGTACTTACTAATTCAATCGTCATAGAAATTAATTTACCCACGATTTGGGAACTTTCCCGGGTAAATACCCGTTTTGGGAATATTCCCAGAAATATTCCGGGTGGAATGATGGAAACTTTCCGAGTCGCCCATCACTATGGAGTCGCTCCGTCTTCGCGGGGTTCTGAACCCCCAAGTCCCATCACCACGGACGATCGTAGCGGCGACACAGCGGCTACTAGATCATGGACAGTTCCATACACCGGCACATGCACAGGGCAGAGGTCGACCGGCCGTTATTTTGCCAGCGCTCAACGAGGAGAGATCATCGAGTACTTCGAACGGGATCCTCGTCGAAGTACGCGCCAGGCCTCGGCTAGGTTTGGCGTAAGCCAGTACTACGTCTGGAAACTACTAAAGTCTGAAGGACAGCATCCTTATCATTTTCGCGGAGTTCACGCTCTCCACGAAAATGACCCCCAGAACAGAATTGCGTTTTGTCAGTGGTTGATCGAAAACCAAGATAAGAACATTTTGTGGACGGATGAAGCAACTTTTACGCGAGTTGGAATCTTCAACCAGCGTAACGAACATTTTTGGGCTTTAAATAACCCACATGTTATTCGCGAGTGTGCGCATCAAGTGCGTTTTAGTGTTAATGTGTGGGCCGGCATAATTAATGGCCATCTCATAGGACCGCATTTCGTGGCAGGACACTTAACAGGTGGAACCTACCTGGAAATGCTACACAACGTTATCCCGGACTTATTGGACGAACTTCCGCTAACAGTGCCCATGGACAATCTTTTCTATCAGCAAGACGGGTGCCCGGCTCATTATCACCGCGCCGTGCGAGAGCACTTGAACTTGGTGTTTCCCCAGCGCTGGATCGGACGCGGCGGGCCAGTGCCTTGGCCACCAAGAAGCCCGGACCTAACTCCGTTAGACTTTTACTTGTGGTCTGAGCTCAAGCGCCTAGTGTATCGTGAGGAACACGAAAATCGCGACGCGTTAGTAGCTGCGATAGTGGACGCTTTTGATATCGTACGTAGGGACACAGACACCTTATTTAAATTAAAAGAAAACCAAATAAAACGTGCGCGATTGTGTGTACAACGGAATGGCTTACACTTCGAACAATTACTCCGTTACCGGGAAGTGTAAGTACCTACTCGTACTTTTGTAAAATGTAGTAAACATTTAAAAGTTAACTTTTCTCCCTTCTCAACTCTCCCACTCCTCCTTCTTATCTTGTATCTCACTTCCAATATCTATGTTCTTCACACACCAAGAATCTTCGTTCTTCTAACAATCTTCTCTTGCTCTGTCCTTCTCATACCTCTGACGTTGTTCATTCTTCCTTTCATATTCAGTCCATTCTTCTTTGGAATGCGCTTCCTCTTGATATCAGGACGGCCACCAGTCGGTTTGCATTTAAGCGGAAATTGCGGAGTTATTTTCAAAATAAATAGAGTAGTCATCTCAACACCTCTCCCTTGAATTCGTATATATATGTCGCCGCGAAAGCGTCTACCTGTAAAGATTATAACATTAATCTTATGCGTAACTATTTATTATAATTGTTCTTCAGTGGTTGGTCCTGCCCTCTATGGGTTTTGCAATATTACTACAACCAGTTGCATGTACCACTCGAACATCTGAAAACGCTACCTATTGATTTCTTTGAGATCAAACGCCATCTGTTGGCACCATGTGAACTCATAGCCAATATAATGTGGCTATAACTGGGAAAGAAACTATTAAACTAATTTCGATGTTGAAGCTAAAACTAAAGTTAAAATTAAAAGGAAACATTTATTTAATAATGAACTTTGGGTTTTTAGTAATACGTATTAACAAGTGGTTATTTGACATAGTAAATTTGTTTATGACAAAGCACTACCTAATGTCTAATTGTATGTGTAATGTAATCTATACTTACATATTATATTAAAATCGTTAATACGACAACGTAGTGTACCTATTTTACGATATGACTGACCACTCATAAAGTAACACACAGTGTTTCATGAATATTTCTACTTATTTCAGATTGTTTTTGATGGCTCAAGGTCAATATGCCATGCATGTAAGGTGAGACTAGATCGTCTTTTGCATAATCAGCCTATACAAGATCAGCCCATACAACATCACCCAATACATGATCAGCCTATACAAGATGGGCCACCCCAGGAAATAGAAATCATGGCTCCACAAATGGGTCTCGGTTTTGTTGCGGTTAGTGGATATTCACGTTCAGCAAACACTGGAAGACGTTGTATATTTCAAAATTGTAGAAATGTCGTGGCCCATAATTTGCCAACATATGACAAGTTTTAACTTTTACACAACCACAACTATTTTATACTGGAATTAGCTCAGGTTTGCAACCCTCATTTAAGGAGCAATAATTGGCAAGACCTTCTAAATGATCCAACAACAACACTCGAAAACTTCAATATACGGCACTCATGTACTGTATGTAAAACTTATTCAAATGGGGCTTGGAACGAAGAAATGATAGTTTAGATTTTGAAAACATTAAAGAGATTGATGACAATTAATTGCATTTTTATACAGGTATTACAAAAAATCAGTTGAACGTTTTTAATCCAAACACCTTCTTTGCATAATAGAACGGATCATCCTGCCACCGTTCTTGGAATTTATTTAACCAAAATAAGAACCGGTGAACCAGATGAGCGTTTAGCTTCCAATTTCAATATGTTCAGAAGAACATTGGAAAGAAAATTACAAATAGCACGAGAATGTTTAACCGCTGATATCTAGGTTTAGATCATACAACACGACTATTGTGTTGCAGATATAGTTATCAACATAGTCTGCCCTATTTTGTTTGTGTACGCCGTGGGTCAAAACAGTACGTTCGGTTTCTGGGAAGTCAGTCGCCATGGAGCGTTTCACCGGTGCGGACCGTGCTTTTTGTGTGCGCGAGTCTTATCGGAACAATTTTTCGGCAACCATTGCTCGGCGTAAATTTCGAGAACATCACAATCTACACAACTTTGATGACACTCCAACTGTTCAAACGTTCAAGAACTGGGTTGCAAAGTTTGAAGAGACTAGTTCGACGTTAGATAAAAAGCGGTCGGGTCGACCAAGGACATCAAGGACAGACGAAAACATCGACATAGTGGTACAGTCTGTTCGTGAAAATCCTACCCAGTCTACTCGTAAGCGTTCCAGAATATTAAACGTATCCAGAACATCGTTACAGCGGATTTTAAAGAAAGATTTACGTCTGCACCCCTACAAAATTCAGTTGGTACAGGAATTAAAAGACACTGACGCCATCCAGACTAAATTACGCGAATGAAATGTTTAGCCGCTTTTCTTCGTTCAATAACGTCCACAAAAAAGCACTCAACTCACTTCCACATTAATGGGCATGTAAGTAAACAAAATTGCCGCTACTGGAGCTCCGAAAATCCAAAACGTAAACATCAGAAGCCATTACACAGCCCTAAAGTCACGGTATGGGCCTCTATGTCAGCTCGTGGCATCATAGGCCCTTATTTTTTTGAAGACGGCAGAGGTCGCGCGATTACTCTTAATTCAGAGCGATATGTAGCAATGATCGAGGAGTTTTTTACACCAGCGTTGCAGAATTTTCCAGGCTAAAATACGCGGACCTGGTTTCAACAGGATGGCGCGACGGCCCATACCTCTAACACCGCTATGCCCGTCATTCATGAACTTTTCCCCAACAAAGTGATCTCTCGAAGAGGAGACATTTCCTGGCCACCACGTAGTCCGGATCTAACCCCGATGGACTTTTTCTTATGGGGTTATCTGAAATCTAAAGTGCCCGCAGTCCATTGAAGCCCTAAAAGAAAATATTCAAAGAGAAATGGCTAACATCACAGCACTGACTTGCCGCGCAGTCGTCGATAGTTTTAGACGTCGCTTACAGGAGTGCCGTGATCGTAACGGGTTACATTTGGATGATGTTATTTTCAAAAAATAATTCCCGTTTTATAAAGGTTAATACGAAATAAAAAGGTATTTCTTATTGTAATTAGTTTTTTACCCGACTGCCCCAGAAGGAGGGTAATGTTTTTCGAGAGTATGTATGTATGTATGTATGTATGTCTATTTCTTTGGCACGCTCTGTAGCCTAAACGGCTTGATGGATTTTAACATATGAGGTGTCGTTAGATTCGTCTTAATTGTAGAAGTGTCATAGGCTACATAATATTTATATATTGCATCAGCAAATACAAAAAAAAGGAGGGGAAGGTTTTTTTTTTAAATAAATGATAACAATATTGGTATCAAATAAAAGCTATTAACGAGTCAATGCCAAATTTAGATATATTAATAAAACTAAAAAGCTTGAAATAAAGAAAATTATTCAAAAAACAAAAAACCCGACTGCAAAAACACAACTGAAAAGGACAGGACGACGATTGACCTGTTGCGAACTCGGACACGAAGTGTTATCAACGTGAGCCGAACGCAAAGTGAGCTTCAACCGCCCGTCACCCCCACTTATATAGGATCGCTTATCGGTAAGTGGAGGTGACGGGCGGTTGAAGCTCACTTTGCGTTCGGCTCATGTTGATAACACTTCGTGTCCGAGTTCGCAACAGGTCAATCGTCGTCCTGAGGATGCCTCGTTGAGAGGCGAAACACGTGTCGATTTCTTACAGGGTTCTCTAACTCTTTAAGAACGGTTAAGCGGATTAAGTTACTAGATATACATCGTCTATTGTGTTTTATGATGGATTTCCGCAAGGTCACGCCTGAGTCAATTAACTAAGCATTATAAAATTAATCTATAGAATTTTGGTATCGCAGGCGGGGACAAACAAAACTTACACCATATATCCGGTTATTACTTATGGGCCACCCTGTATTTACACTCCACATCTATGTGTATATAACATGTAAGAGAAACGGAGCGTACGTTAGACCGTGTAACGAGACGCACAGATGATCAGCAGATTATCATTCTCGGGACGGAGGGTGTACGATCTTGCCTCAAGTCGAACATACGCTGTGTACGCCATAGTGTACTACACAGTTACTATTTCCTCAAAACCGAACTCTACCGCATACGACTACACGTTCGGCTTACCACTACGACGTCGGCGGGGGGAGCGGTGTGCGGGGAACATAGCTAGTCCGTCAAAAATACTCAAGAAGACAGCGCGCACGCGCCGCGCAAGCGACGCTGCGACGCCATATTCAATAATATCAGTGACTCCCGCGCATAAATGTACGCGGCTAAGAAAATTATTGTTATGTAAATGCGAACAATAACCAATAAATTGATTCAAGAAGCCGAGTTCGTTTCAATCACCTTCATACGCTACATTCTGCTCCGAGATCTAGACTTCCTCAAAGCCCTAGATCCCGCTAAGTTATCTTCTATCATTCGTGTATAAGTATCTGTTTCGTTTGTACAACTTGACCTTTGTTTCATTGTGTTGGTATAAATTAAGGAAGTGCCTTGGTAGATAGAAATACAAGCAAGTTCAATCATAGTCATTTTATTGAATCTACCCCGTAACACTTCAGGCTGATAGTACGATCCGTTATCAGGCTCTGCAAAAACGTGGTACGATTCACTGATACGTGCGACATGAACATTCGTGGATCATGTGGAGGTGGAAGAATTGGCCCGATAAAATGAAATCAACGTTCCAAGTAAAACGTAAATTGCTGGATATTATGGATGGTAAACTAACAGAAAATCAGTCCTTGTACGCGTTTTATATCGAACCAAAATCGAAAATTGATAACTTTTGTCTGAATTTCTCGGAAGATGATATAATGTCGATAATTTTAATGCTACGGCTACAAAGCTAAGATTCGTGTTGCCGCAAGACGTCTGGACAAGATATTCGTCACGTCGCGAATTATTCACGCGAATGAACCACGGCTACAATACCGTAATAAAGCGAAGATTCGCGTTGTCGAGATACGTCTGGACAAGCAATTCGTCTCATCGCGAATCATTCACGCGAACTCGCCTTCGCGCGGCTGTCGGTAAATTACTGCAAATCAAAAGGTTTTATCGCGACAGTTTGTGCTGTTGGCCACACTTCGCGCACTCTTTGTTTCCGTCGGGCAGTGTGCATGAATTTGTTTTGCAAACGTAAAAGTTAATACGGGCTAATGTCTTGACGTCAAAAGGCGGATTTTGGGTATATTTTGATTTTGTCGAGTCCTAATTATGGACTGGAGCAATGACAAATCGCACGCTTAATCATATACTGACCGATTAGTGTTTCGGTCAAAGTTTAATTAAGTATACCAAGAAGTTTATTTTAACGCCCTCTTTCGGCCGATCTCGGAATTTTTTTGATATCTTGTTTGTAGAAGGAGTTAAACCTATATCTGTCTCTTTCATACGCAAGCGTTTCGGCAAACGCTTTTACGAGACAGAGACAGATATCAGTATGCGTCAAGGACTAGGATCGTGAACACCTCGTGTTTTTATTTAAAAGTGTCATATTAGTAGTTAAGTCGCTTTAGTGTAAAAATCAAAGGTAAGTTTTATTGAAATTATTTATAAAAATGTGACCAATTGTTAAATATGCCTATTTAGTACAAAATAGGATCGAACTATTCATGAATTATTTAGTGTTAGTTCTGTTTTATACAAAGACATGTTAACAATTCTTTGACTGATTGTGTATTATGCCTATATTTTATAAAACTGTTCCGTTTTGCCGGTAGTGTTTTGGCGGCTTTAGAAGTTAGGTCAGTTTTTTACAAAAGTGTTCTTGAAATCTAAAGTCGTACTTTGTTATGATTCTTTATTTTATAAAACACAATTGTCTGGTATAAAATTGTTGAATGCATATTCGATCTTGTGTCACTTATAGATTAAAATAATTGGTTTAAACGAAATAAGAAAGTAACTTAACTTTTTTCAGAATGTCTTCAAGGTCGAAAAAGATAATGGAATTGATTAATTCTACAAGTGACCCTTCTCGTGATGATAAGGGAGCTCAAATTCAAGATCCCATTCTGAACCCAGACCCTAGTCAATCTCCGATTCAAAATAATACGTCCGATAGCAACAAAGTGGCGTTTGACATAGATGAAGATAGTTCAGTTCAGAATGTTGCAGTTGATGTCGAGGTAAGTACCTACTCGTAATTATTATTTTATTCTTTCGAATTATTTCTTATTTTATCCCTTTTTATTGTGGTATTTTAATTTTAAACTAGATTTGCGCACGAGACCGCGTCGCGTCATTAAGTTTTGCTGTCATCCTCTATTTTAGGTAACCCTTAGGGGGTGCAATTGTCAATACTAGATGAATCATGAGTTTTTAAACCTTGTATTTCGTCATTTATTTTGTCAATGGCCATCGGTTCGAATTGCGTGAATCTTTAAATAACTATTCTTTTTTTACAGATGTTATGTGATATTACTAATAAACCTGAAAACAAGCGTTATTACAATGCTAAAGACTTTTTTGAAAGCGAGCTCAATCATGATCATAAATATTCTAGCCGTAAAAGAGACCAAGTTGACTACAATGTTTCACCCGTACATTCTGGTGAAATCAGTGCAGATATCAGCGACAATGACGATCCAACCTATGATAGTCAAATAAAAAGAAAGAAAATAGAACCAGTTCATCCTTCATCACGTCGATCATCATCTAGCTCCAGTAGCTCCTCATCCTCCAGTTCAAGCAGCTCCAGCAGTTCCAGCAGTTCCTCATCTTCTTCTTCTGATGATGATACAGTGGTAAAACCTTCTACTTCCGATCACGTGGATGATAATACTATCAATAATACAGATACTACAGCTAATGGACAGTCAACAAACGAACAACAAACAAGTGAAATTGAAAACTCTGAAATGAACGAACTCAACATAGAAGAAGAAATAGAGATTATTAAGAAGAAAGGTAGAAAGCGCACAAGCAATCCTCAAAAATGGAAACAAAACTTAAATAAAATTCTAAGAAATTCTGGACGATCTTATGAGACTTCGAAAAAGAAAACTGTTGCAGCTCGTGAAGTGAAACCACCTTGCACAGACAAGTGCAGGCTTAAATGTTATGAAAAGTTTACATCTCTTCAAAGACAGGCTATTTTTGATGCTTATTGGAATATTGGTGAACTCAATCAGCAGCGATCGTTTATTCAGTCTTGTATGTCCGATGTCACTCCTAGGTATAAATATACCAACGCCATGCGCCCGAGGCAAGCTAATAAAGCTTTTCATTTTATAGTCAATGGTGGACCAATCCGGGTCTGTAAACCATTTTTTGTTGGTACGCTGAATATATCCGATCGGGTTATTCGTACAGTAATCCAAAAGTGTCAAAACCATGGAGTTTTGGAAAATGATCGAAGAGGTAAACACGACAACCACACCACTACTGATGAAACACTGATTTCAGACATTAAAACTTTTATAGACTCAATACCAAGGGTTCCGTCACACTACACAAGGCAAACATCTACTCGCGAATACATAGACGGGGGCAAAACCATTACAGATCTCTTCAATGACTTCAAGGTAGCGCAAGAGAAGAACAGTAAGCCCTATGGTAAGTATTGCATGTTTTACCGTACATTTTCTAAGGAATATAATATTTCATTTTTTTGTCCGCGAAAAGACCAATGCGATCTATGTCTACAGTACACAAATTCAAACGCAGAGCAAAAAAGTATGATTCATGATAAGTATATAGCTCATATAAAAGAAAAAAAGCTAAGTCGTAATGAAAAACATGATGACCGTTGCAAAATAGACGACAAAAATAAAGTCTTAGTGTTCGACTTGCAGGCGGTGTTACAATCGCCACGAGGCGATACATCAGCTTTTTACTATAAATCGAAATTAAATAGTTATAACTTTACCATCACACTCTTAAACAAAAAAGTTGAAGCCCAGATGAAAGATTCCTATACTGATGTAGACTGCTATTTTTGGAATGAAACTGATGCCAAACGCGGTGCTAATGAGATAGGCTCCTGTTTATTGGATTGCTTTGAGAGACTATGTTGTGAAGCAGGGGTAACTGCTAGTAATAGTGATGGCCTGAACTTGATTCTGTATTCAGACAACTGCTGCGGTCAAAATAAGAATAAATATATAGTAGCGCTTTATCTCTATGCTGTAACCCACCTGAATATAGAATCAATCACACACAAATTTTTAATTAAAGGTCACACTCACAATGAGGGTGACAATATTCATAGCCTGATCGAAAAGAAATTAAAAAGAATTTAAAATCAGGACCAATTTATTGCCCCCACCAATATGTAGCCATTATCAAAAATGCCAAAAAGACTGGTCAAATGTTCCGCGTACACGAACTTACATACGACTCATTTTTAGACCTAAAAAAACTGCAGGAAAATTGGGGATACAATTTTAATGAAACTGAAGATAAAAATGTTTTATCATGGAATGATATCAAAGTTATAAAAGTGATAAAAAGGGAACCTTTTTCATTCTATGTGAAAACATCATACAACAAAGATGCAGAATTTGCAAAGATAAACGTAAGAAACAAGAGAAAAAAATTGAATCCCCTATCAGAGCTGACAACAGTAAAAGCATACACGGGCAAGCAAAAGCTCGGTGAAAATAAAAAGAAGGATTTAAAAGAGTTACTTGATAAAAATTTGATACCCAATTTTTATAAAGATTTTTATGATACGATTCTGTAATCAGGGTGAATACTTGCAAGGTGCAAACAAATTGTATGTTAAGTTTAGTATTGTAATGAATGACTGATTAAGTGCCTAATATTGAGAAAATTGATCTCTTAATTAATAATAAATAAGTACAATTAGGTATTATCATGTTGTTAAAGAGATGATAAGTGTGACTGTTGCTATTTCCTTGAGAATTTTTATTCAGATTTACGGTTTTTATTAGATTATAAATAAAAAGTGCCTCCTAATATTTTAAATTTAATATTGATCTCTTCGTTAAGTTTAATTCGTTAATATTATAATCTAGGATAAGTTTTTACTGCTTTATTTTTATAAAGTTTATAAATTACATTATTAGGAGTCAAAGTTTATTTCAGAGTTGATTTTAAAGTACCTATATACAAATTGTGTACTGTGATTAGGTATCACAGTACACAATTTGTTTTTCACAGTACACAATTTGAATATTGTAAGAGTATTAAGTTCAATTCAAATAATATATCTTAAGTATTAAGATTCATTCGTGTATAAGTCAAATACTACATAAAAGTAGACATACAGTTAATTATTACTTGACTGTTGTTGTATACAAGATTTATTGTTAATTAAAGTTTGCATTGCAATAAGGTACAATACAATTCACAATTGTTTGTACAAAACAATTGTGAATTGTATTGTACCTAAAGTTCAAATAAAATGCTGACCTGTGTCAGTCCCTACCACCAATGAGGCGTTAGCCGCAAATCAAAAGTTCTCGAAAGTTCAAAGAAAATGCTGAAAAGGCTACTGTTAAGTAGCCTTTTCAGTATTTTCTTTGAACTTTACTATGTTTTTGATTCTTTTATTAATGAAAATAATAAATAAAACGAAATATTTTTATACTTATCTTTTATTTTATATACCTTAACGACTCATTATAATAACAATAAGAACTTACATTGAATAAAATACGGACTCATTTCAAAATATGTCACCAATATTAAAATTTTACTTCATAGTAAAAGGACCCATACCTTAATAATGAGTATTCTTTAGTTATATATTAAATAAAACACGGACTCATTTCAAAATGTGTCACCAGTATTAAATCAATGTAACTTTATCTTTTATATTACACTGACGCATCTTGAGGAATATTTTTTTTTACCGATTAATTTATAGTAAAAAATCTAAATTTCTTAAAAATTATATTCAAATACAATACTCACTTTATCAACTATCCCTACAATACATTATTTCATTATATAAAGCTATTTTCTTCGAGTAATAAGCCATTTTGTAAGGTAAGTCAGGTTTGCTAAATCGTTTTTTGCGATTTCTCGAAAAACGTCTTTTTTCAGTTGTGTCAGTATATGATTAAGCGTGCGAAATGTTTGAGACTTATCGTTAATTATGAAGCCGAACCAGTGCTATGGAACCCGCTAGAGACGAATCATTAAAAAAAACATATTTATTACGACACATGGTCGAGGATAAAAAATAATTTAAGTTGGCCTGTTACGGTGGACTTAATAAAATCAAAAATGATGTTACTTGAGGCTTACTATAGAACACATCTTAATAAATATAAGATGTCGACCGGCGTGCGAGAGAGAGCGCGCGAAGAACTCCTGCAGAATGAATCGACCATAAATGGGGTCCTGTGGACAACCTTTTCATTCCGCGACTGTACTACGTTTTTTTTATCATTAATATTATAAATGTGAACTGGTCTGACTGTTTGTTTGTTACATATTCACACAACACTATCTAACTGGTTTAATTTATGCATACATAATCTCTTTTTCGAGGAAGGAAAGATTGTATCGCTTTAAATTTTTAAGAAAAGCCCTAAAGCCTACAAGTTAATGTGCAAACATTTTACACTACCGTCAAAAAAAGTCCAGAAGTCATTGCTTGCTCAAGTAAAATTGAGTCCAGGCATAAATTAAATTGTTTTTGACATTAGTACATTAGTTTTTGATGAAATGTTCATATCTCCCCACATCCGTTTCAATGTGTACACAGATAATCTTGCAGGTTTTGAGAACTATGGGAACTGTAAGACGCAAAATATTGTCAATCATGTTTGGGTGTTCATCATGGTCAAAGGTGTAAGGAAAAATTACAAACAACCAGTAGCTTACTACTTTACGCAAACTTTAAAAGCATCAAAACTTAAAGAAATGTTAGTAGATGTTATAGCAATAGTACAAGCTACTGGTCTAACAATAATCGCAACTGTATGCGACCAAAGCTCGGCACAAGTAAGCACTATAAATAACTTAATCTCCGAAGCCAAAACTGCATATATCCATATAGGAAAAGAATGGTGAAAGGACATAATTCATGTAAACAATCGTGATATAATCCCGCTGTTTGATATTCCTTATTTGTTAAAAGGAATTAGAAATAATTTAATAAATAAATCGAAAAAAATATAAATAGTAAAGTGGGAATACTTGCAGCGGGTTTTAGAAGCCGATAAGTCGCGTGGAGAATTGAGTATGCTGCATAACTTGACCAATGAACATTTACATCCCGGCAAATAAAAAAAAATATGTAGTTGAAAATGCGGCTCAATATTGAATGGTTTGAAGAATCCTCAGTGCCAAACATACAACAATTAAGTCTGTCCACAAGAAGACTCCAGCAGAACCCACTTGAAAATTTATTTAGGGGGAATACGGTTCAGTTCAGCTATGGGTCCAATAGCAACCCGACAGTTGGACAAGTCGTTGCTGGTTTAAAAACTGCCATGATTAGCAATATGGCACATAAAATAGCTCAGGCAATTGTGAGCGGAATAGTAACATAATTACAAATTTTAAAACGCTCTTGTCACCAGCTACAGACATGAGCACTGACACGGAGCAATCTGAACATATATACTCAATAGAAAAAGAAATTGAAAAAAATATTACTTCCTCCCCGGAACAAAACTTGGAGGAAGGAAGTAACGAACTACAAGCATATGCGTATGACTGTGGCTTCATTATTAAAAATAATAAAAATAGTTGTAATAATTGTAAAACTATTAAGAATTGTAGTCTCCGAAACACCAGATATAGTGCATAGTTTTATAGAGTTTAAAAAGTATGAATCAGTAAAAAAATCTCTTACATACGCCTCAATGAATGAATTGTGTAGAAAAAAGTGCAAGCATAATTAATATATTTTTATAAAAGGAGGCGTATAAAGAGAATATCAAAATGAAAATAACACAATTGTTAAAGAACTCTATTAGTTATGACTTCCTTGAAAGTTTCCTGGAGCACAAAGAAATAAATATAAATTACATTATAATAGTATTTTCCATATTAGCATTAAGGCTGCATATTAAAAAACAGCCTGCAGAGGCGTATAAATCGGTCCTTAAAAGGAAAACCAATTAAGAGCGAGCCGGACTAGCGCACCGAGGGTTCCGTACCTTGTGAACCGTGAAAACGGTTATTTGGAATTATTTATTTTATTATTTTGCTTACTGAACTCCTTTTCCTACATCACATTTGTCGATACTTCCCATCACTACGAAATCTCTCGTATTCCATAATTTTTTTAGGTAGGTTCAGAAGTCTTCATTGTTTTTTTTTTAGGGTTCCGTACCTCAAAAGGTCAAAACGGAACCCTTATAGGATCACTCGTGTGTCTGTCTGTCTGTCCGTCTGTCACAGCCAATTTGCTCTCAATCTAATGGACCGATTAACTTGAAATTTGGTACACATATGTATTTCTGTGACCCAAACACTGACGTGTAACGAAAACAAATGAATTTTGAACATGAGGGTTAAAAAGACTTTTGGGGGACAAAGAAAATTAAAAAAAAATGTTTTGTTTATTGTACCGTGTGACATAACAAATGAAAGGAATTATTACAAGGATCTCAAGTATTTTTTTTTTATAATGATTTAATATATGTTTTTAGAGATATTTACGAAAATAGATAAAAATTGACCATTCCCCCCCCTTTATCTCCGAAACTACTGAGCCTAAAATTATGAAAAAAATACAGAGAATAGTACTCATAGATTACAGGAAAACCTATAAGAAGTCTATGGTCTTAAATTAACATGGTAAATCTCTCAATATTGTATTTGCGGTTGGAATGTATGGGAAAATATGTTTTGCAACTACAATGTTAAGTTAGTTCTTGGGATAATTTATTGCTACTGCTAGTTCGACTAAGGCCCCAGTACACGTTCAACGAGCTCGCCCAACGTGTACTTAGGCGAGTCATCCTTCACTTCTCGTACCTTCCGCGATGCATTCTGTTTGCCGATTTCACGGTGCGCTAGTACAATGCCGGCATTGTCTGTAGGCACTGCTAACACATTTGCTAGTGAGCTATGTAAAGTTCAATTAATCATTTTAGACGAAATATCATGTTGGGAAGTAGGACATTCAATCATATTAATCGCAGATTACAGCTTTTCGATACAGACATCCCGTTTGCTGGTAAATCTATTATTTCTGTAGGAGATTTTAACCAATTGCCGCCAGTTGGAGACAACTGGATTTTTCAGCCTAAAACAGGACGTAATCCGATGGCAGTTTTAGCTCGTGCACCATTGTGGGAACCATTTAGCCTGTTTCCAATGAGCAAAATAATGCGTCAGAGGGATGATCCATTAGACATTTAATTATTTTATTTCCTTTATTTCAAAGATACAAAGGTCTAAAAATTTTGTTAAGAAATTTTTTGAAAAATAGTGTTACAGCCAAATTAGACCGATTTTCATAGAAACAGAGATTTCCAGTTATCAGATCCTCTTCCTCTTCCGGTACGCGGTTGCCACTCCAGAACTTCTGCGAACGATCTGTTCTGCGAGCAATGTGCCCTGCCCACTCCCATATAAGTTTGGCAATTCTTCGGGTTATGTCGGCTACCTTGGTTCTCCTGCCCATCTCTTAATTTCTGATTAGATCACGTCGTCATGGAAACCATAAGCACAGCACCATTGCCCTTTGGGCGACCTTAAGCCTTCTAAGGAGGCCCATTGCGAGCTATTACGTTTCAGCTCTATAGGTCATCACTGGCAACACGCACTGGTCCCGACTGCGGTATGTGAGACGAGAAGATATTGCGTAGCTTCCCGAACACTGCCCAGTGGAGTCGGATTCCACGATTGACCCCATTCTCGAAATTGAACCTACTTCACTGGACAGTTTGTCCTAGGTAAACGTTTCATTCAAACTTTATAGATTTATCGAGGTTCGATGACAATACAATAATTTAGTATCTCTTGGAGCTGATCTGATTATGAAGCCAGAAGGTGGATAGTGGAACTCTTCAGCGGCTTCTAGTAAACCCCTCGAGTTTGGGTTCATATGATTTGGTTTGACGAGTCATATTGCAATTTGGTTTCGAGGGTCTGATGATGGAGCCAGCAGGTGGATAGTGGAACTCTTCAGTGGCTACTAGTTAATATTTCAAGTTTGACCTTATATGACTTGGTTTGTCGAGTCCAATATATTGCACTTGGTCTCGAGGGCCTGATGATTGAGCCAGGAAGTGGATAGTGCAACTCTTCAATGGTTACTAGTAAACCCCTCCAGTTTGAGCTCATATGATTCGGTTTGACGAGTCCAATATATTGATCTTGGTGTCGAGGGTCTGGTGATGGAGCCAGGAGGTGTATAGTGGAACTCTTTAGTGGTATTAGTAAACCCCTGTAATTTGGGCTCGTATGATTCGGTTTGAAGAGTCCAATATAGTGCACTTGGTGTCGAGTGCCCGATGATGGAGCCAAGAGGCGGATAGTGCAACTCTTCAATGGTTACTAGTAAACCCCTCCAGTTTGAGCTCATATGATTCGGTTTGACGAGTCCAATATATTGATCTTGGTGTCGAGGGTCTGGTGATGGAGCCAGGAGGTGGATAGTTGATTTCTTTAGTGGCTACTTATAGTAAACCGGGCAAGTCAAAACTTCGTTGTTTTTTTTTAATTAAATGAATATACTAGACTAAAAAGTACAAAATAAAATAGTACTTAGTTAAAAAAAACCGGTCAAATGCGAGTTGAACCCGTGTGGAGAGGGTTCCGTACGATGAATATGTTGCTGGTGTTTTACAAATAACCCTGTATACAAGGTGCAGTTTTGGATCTGCAAAACATTTTAGGAGGTAATTATGTTAGTGATTCTCGACCCGAATCAACAATAAAATGGGCAGGTATTTTTTTTTCATTTTATTCTTATTTACGGAAATCGGTAAGTGTGAACTCTCCTTTTTAAAACGCGGCCAATCTGTACGTATCCTTAAACTGCGCTTTCACACACACAAACAAACGCAACCGACATTTCTTTCATAAATCCAAAGCACCGACCACCGCCCGCTCCCTCTCCCCCGCCGCGCCCCCGCGGCCATCACAAACGCATAAATCGGGTCAATTTATTAGTGTAATTGATGACGCCGGTATGTGCATACGCTTGCAAATTCCGCCCCTCAAGTGCGCCTTCGATTAACGGTCGCGATAGGTACCTACTACCTAGTTGTAAAGATGACGGACCAATACTCCAATGTAGAGTTGGTGGAGATGGTCCGCTTGTATGCCATCAGTGGAGACAATGTATCTCGAGCCATCGAAATGTTCGCGGAGTTATTCCCCAATCGGCAACGTCCCTCACACAGGGTAATGCTGGCTGCTACGCAGAGACTGCGCGATCATCGGCAGTTCGACGTTCTCCAGCATGCTGAAGGTCGCGGCTACGAAGGCCTGCCTGTCGCCTTGCAGGAAGATATCCTGGAATTCTTCCGGCGAGAGCCACGGGCAAGCACGCGGGAGGCTGGTCGACGGTTTGGAGTGCACCACTCCACAGTGTGGCGGCTACTGCACAAAGAAATGCAGCATCCTTTTCATTACCGCAAGGTACAGGATCTCCACCCACGTGATAACGCCGCGCGAGTTACATGACGCCAACATCCTGTGGACACCAACATCCTGTGGACGGACGAGTGTTTATTTACTCGAGTTGGCGTCTACAATGTTCATAACGAACACTGGTGGACTCACCGCGAACACAACCCGCACGTGACTAAAAGGCATTCTTTTCAAGTGAGGTTCAGTTTAAATGTGTGGGCTGGCATAATAGGAGACCAATTGCTTGGACCCCATTTTATCGATGGTCACCTCACTAGTGCCACATATCTGGAGATGTTGCAATACGTCGTCGAGGAAATGTTGGAAGAAGTTCCCCTGGGAGTGGAACGCAACATGTACTACCAGCAGGACGGTGCACCTCCTCACTACGGTAGGCAAGTACGTGAGTACTTGAGTGACAGGTTTGGCACCCACTGGATTGGTCGCGGTGGTCCAGTAGCTTGGCCTCCGCGTTCTCCGGACCTCACGCCCCTGGACTTTTATCTGTGGGGAGACGTTAAAAGATTGGTGTACACAGACGAAATCACGAGTGTTACCCAACTACGTGCAAAAGTGATCAGTGCTTTCGACACAATAAAAACGAATGTGTTTGTTTTACGTAAGCTGAAGGAAAATCAGCAACGTCGTGCTAGACTGTGCCTGGACTGTGACGGTGGAAACTTTGAACAATATCTCCAGGTAACATAAGTAGGTAATTTATTTATTTATTTGTACATAGACAATAATTTGTAAATACGATGTTAGCTAAATCAACTTGATTAGTGTAAATAAGTTGATTTAAAATTTTTAACTACGCCAAAAATACCTATCAAACAAAATGAATCACTTAAAATCCCTAACACATGGGTACCTACCTACTTAACTAGCACAAATTATCTTAATGTATTTCTGTCGGTCCTCAGCCCGTTAAAAAGTAGGAAGGAAAATCTTAAATCAACCAATTTAATCTACAAATAAAAACGAAAACCGTCCTTGGGGCTGAATTTACCTACAGAGCGCGCCGACTGCGCCGAGTACCTACATGCCTATTATTATTATTAGAGTGCCTACCTAAATCCCGCGCACGCGCTCGCGATAGTAGTTTCACAATTGTGCAACAGGAACTGCTTACGTGCTATGTAAGGTTTATTTATCTCCGCCTATCATTTTATTCATCAGCTGATAGGTAACTAACGACGCCAACGTGAACTTTTTTTGGCGCAGTTGTATCTACTTCCTACTATTATTATTTATCGTAATAGCCCAGTGGTTAAGGCTTTCTCCTCTCATGCATGAGGTTGCGGGTTCGCAACTGAGCAAGTACCATTGTGTTATTTTTTTAAATTCATAATGATGTAAGTACTTTTTAAATTTATCTAGGACATCATTGAAATCCCGTGTTTCAGTAAGCACTTAATTAAAGCCTTTGGTTCGAATTGATTTGTAGCTTTCGGACAGTCGTTAGGTAACACACGGGTCGGTACGGGTCAACGACCTTACAGCCCTGCCGTATGGTCGTTGGTACGGTTAGTCAAAAGCACCAAAAGCCAGAAAGTCTGAGAATTAGTCTAACAAATGGGTATCGTGTTATCAAGTAACTGGTTTGTTGAGTTCTGATACGCAGTCGCCCTACGTGATTCAAATGTAGGTACATTGCACTACTGGTAGTGCGGCTGGTAGTGTCATTGCCAACAAATGGTGATTTTCAAATTCGAACTACATCTAAGGTAAAATTATTTGCTATAAGTTGCTGTAGCTACAACAACTTGTACAGATCGCGGCACGTTGGTTGAACCTTCGATGCGCAGTAACAGATTTTCGAGTCTTAAGGTGAAACAATTTGATATTTTTTCCATACAAACTTCGGAGGGGTTTTACTCCACTATTTGACATCGTACATTCAAAGTTAAACATGATATCGTTAGGTCTCATTATTAAAATTGTCTGTACGGAAACAGAATAGTAAAATAAGAAGCCATTAAAAAGTTATGAGCCAACAAAGATTCGTTTTTCTTGCTAATTTTAACGCAACTTTGGGCGTAAATAAGTAATACAAGAAGTGTGAAATCTCGAAAACAAAATCCGTACCGACACAGAAAAATTAACGAAGATTTCAATAAATTTTATTTGTAATTGATTTATGCAGTGGTTATTTCAGAAAAACCTTTTTTCCAAAGGCCTTTTCGTAATTTTTGACGCGCTCGTTTTACTAAAATTGGTCGGTACGGTGTTTCTGTGCGTGCGAACTATACGTTGTCCATGTAGATCAGCTTCTAACTGCTCATCACTGATACTATCTCTATCGGACACGATGCCAGGTGAGACCGTGTGGTTTTTGGCCAGGCCCACCATTGAGTTCGAGCCCGCGACTAGTTGCACCTTAATCAAAATGCGGTATGACGAGCATCGCGGGGGCTCCCCGTAACCATAGCAACGACCTTCATTTTAGTTCAACGTACGTGCCGCGTTCGTTTCGTAGAAATGTGGGCGGAGCCTCGTACAGGCGGACGTCACTGGTCATCGCATTCACGCACACAGTGACATGACGCGCGATACATCGCAATGGGTGATTCTGTTTTTTGAAGAGGGTTAATAAGAGATTATTCTGAAAAACAATAAAATTGAAAAATCGAAGATAAAAAGTATTATTGATTATTGACTTGGTATCGTATTGTTATATGATTATTTACGAGTCTCATAACAACCTCCTGAAATGTTTTGCAGGTTCAAAACTGCACCTTGTATATGTATAACATATTCATCGTACGGAACCCTCTCCACACGAGTTCAACTCGCACTTGACCTGTTTTTTTCATTAAAATGAGTAAGTATTTCGTTCGTTCTTGTGTTGTGTTGACTAATATTCAAATTCTAAAACCTAAAATACTATGTCAAATTAGATTAGTACCCTCTTCAAGAAAATCATTTTACAATTATGCCGTCATAAGAAGGCCGTAACTGACAATTTAGTCAAAAAAAGTTATTAACATATTCGGAATCAGCAAAGAAAATGCTATCTTATGGTCTTACACACTAAGCTGTAACTCGTGTTACCTTAGAGATAGGCTACGGATTTTAGCCTTACCTTCCACATAACTTCTGGTTTTTTAATCGAAGTGTATAGAGTGCCGCGAGTATTCTTGTGGCACTCTAGTCTCGCTGCCTCGGCCCGGCTAGGGTGCCGTGAGCGTTGCATTGTCACTGTCACTTGTTATTTAGGTTAGGTTAGAACTGTGACCACACAACGCACGAGCCGAGCGAGCGTAGCGAGCGGTGCCGCGGCAGCGGCCGGCGAAGTGCCAACGTCCGTTTAGGCACAAGAGAATGTAATGTTTTGGGAATGTGGTGTTTTACAGCGATCTAACCTCGACAATCAAACAAAATACCAAGTGACGAGACTTAGTGACAATCCAATGCTTGCGGCATTTTGGCCGGGCCGAGGCGGTATTACTAGGATGCCTGTAGTGGCACTTTATCCGATAGGGATAGAGTGCCACTGGTGGCACTGGTCATTGGGCATATTTGACCCGGTTTATAAAAGGCTGCGTACAGAAACCAAATGTGTTTTAAATGAATGAGCTTGGTCTCACTTTTCATTATATTTTTTTTTTTATGTCCGGGAGAAAAGATATATTTAACATTTAATAAAAAATGTTTGATATTTTTATCGGTAATAAAAAAAAAGTATATGGTTTTTAGTTTCAGTATACCATGCCATCCCGCGGCGCAAGCTGGCATAGCTTCTAGTGTCTGACTAGCGCAGCTATATGTATATCTCTCTTTCCCTCACACATGTCCGCGAGTTTACTAAAATGGTTCCACAACGGGCTTCTCTTTCTTATTGGAGGCATTTTAATAATAGAATATAAGAAAATAAATGTCTTAGTTATGGTATGTACTTAGGTACCTTAGAAACTCAGTTACTACCATCGATCACTAATATAGAACTAGGTACACAATCCCAAACAAAAGTTCTCTTAAAACCGTCACCAAATTGTGTTTAGGTAATAATAGTTGAAATAAATATACATTAATGTAAATTCAACCTTAAACGCAATGCTTAAAATATATTTCACAAAGCTATGTACAAAAAGCAATAAATTTTTACGACCATACTCATTGTCAACGTATGTTCAAAACAAAATCAACCTTACACGCATGTCTTAAAGTTCGAATTAAAAAGTTTTACGATCCAGGCCCTCCGCTAGGACAAGGAATGAATGGAGTCGAACTGTCCAATATTTTTTTATAAATACTGTAATAATAAATGGCCTTTTTTAATTTCGTTAAGGATTTACGTATTTAAAAAAAATGCGTATTTAAAGCAAATTTTATTCTATTCTATGGGGTATATTGTGTAATGATTATAATTTACCTGAGTGTAAATGTTTTTGGATAGGGCACCACGTTTATTTATTAATGAAACTAATACACCTATAAGGTGTATCTATTCATACCGGAAATCTCTTAAGGGCTCATTGTACTCATCATTATGAACAACTTTCACTAGAGGACCAACACTGAAATTGCGAAAAAAAAACACAGCTGTTCCCTACATTTACATTTACATTCGCATATCTCGTCAAAATGTAGGGTACCTACAGCAGATTTTTTTTTATTGATTTCGTGCTATGAATCATTTATTTATTCTTAATCTTCCTTTTTGTTTTTTTTTTAAGTGAAAACTTCTTTAGCTGCGTTTTGCACTTTTTTTGGGATGGGTAAAAAATGTTAAACTCGCGTCAGGATAGGTGACCTGATCGGAAATTCGTAAGAAATTTTCGTTAGATTGCGTTACTTAGTTTTCACTTCTATCGGCAGTAACCAAAGACTGCCCCGCATTATTTTTTTGTTATATATTTTTTATCTAATTATTAAACTACAGATTCAAAACTAATAAACAATTAAACTTACAGGCAACGTCGCAAATAGCTGTCAAACATTTACCTGTTTTGATTACTTTGTCAATAGTGTATGGAAATATGAAATATCGCTAGTGAATTAGAATATTAATAATGAATTGCAATTATAACACTGAATTTGATGTTGTTGTTGTTTGCTGTTGTTATTTTAGGTATTTGGAAAGTTTACTAATACTATTTATACAACTAAAACTAATTTTTTATATCTAAATATAAAATCTAAAACTAATTCATGGATATGCGCCCGCCTGAGTGACGTAATCCATCGCCGCCCGTCCTACCTACCTACACAACACATGATTAAATACAACCTTTTCCTGGCTTAAGACAGGCAAAAATACCTACCTTAGGAATTGCGTGACGATTCTAAATGTACATCTTTAAAAAAAAAGCTGTGATTTTCCATTGAATTTATGTTCTATAAACGAGACCAAACCACTGGTTTGAAGGATAACGGTGTTTACCCTAACACCCTGTACACTTATACATTAGAAACAGTGATATTCACAGTGTTAACAATAGAAATAGGGACAAACTTCGAGCTCCCTTTCACCGGCTTCATAAGGTTCATAACTCATTTGTTGGGCTTGGTATAACCTTTTATAACAAACTACCCTCTTCTTTGCTAGATTTGCCTTAAACTTAAGTAAAATCCAACCTTTGTTCAAAGGCATACTATTCCATCAACGACTACTTAAATGATAAGAATAGTTGGTCGCTGTGATTAACTCAAGACAATGTTTATGTTCTTTCTCCAGAATTAGCTTACCTACTGACTAATATGAGTTTATAGAATGTTTAATTTATTTGACTTTATTATACAATTTATTTTATTTTTATTTATTGTTGACATGATCTACTCATTACAATGTTTCCGTATGAGTTGTATTGCAATATGTGGTTAGCTAGCGACCTCGACAATTGATCATATTATTCTTTGCCTGAGCAACCAGCAGCAAGTTCATCATGCTCCCTTAGATGTCACTGCTTGCGGTAGCGTCGGGGGTCGGGTCGCCTCCTTCCCTCTAATATGGCGAGGGGGGTGATGACTGATCTTTGCGTTATACTCGTGAACGGGTGCTGCTTGTGGTGATTGGTCGTCTTGCTGATCATGGTTTTGTTATTGTATTAGTAATTAACTGTTTATTTATTTTATACTTCGATGGTCCTAGTTTATCATTTATAACTTCCAGTTACAGCTATATGTCAGCGGGCACTCCCTTAATGCCTGGAGGCTTTTATTTAGATAAAACAATATCTAAATAAAAGCCTCCAAGCACATTTAGTTTTTATTTTTATTTTTTTATTTCTGCCTGAGTATAGTTCTCGATGTTTTTGGTTGGTATATTGGCGTATGCTAGCTGACTTATGGCTATTAATTTAAATAATGTTTGTGTAGCGTAGTCATTATTTTGCATACTATTATATAAAATCATTTTTTGTTTTCTAACTGAACAGACAGCTGTGCTGCTGGGGAGTTTGTTGCGCCACTTCTTCTTCCCAGCTAAAGCACTAGGAAGTGGTGAAGGGCGGGCGTTTTTGGGGGACTGTCTTATGTAATTTTGACGTTCGAAAAGTGCTGATTCTCAGCCTAGTTTGAATAAATGACTTTTGAATTTGAATTAGTACGGGCACAGATTTAGAAGTAGTAGATGACGAAATTCAAGCTATAATTTTGGTAGCGGAAATAATTACAGTAAGTACTATTATTACATGGCAGAATTACATATTTACAAACTTTTGCAGTACTTTAATAAGATAATAATTGTGAAAGGATTGTCTGTCTACTTGTTTGTTACTTAACACCATAACTTTAATTACATTTTAGGGGTATGAGGAACAGGATGTAAAGTTCACTCATCCACCATAGAAAAGGGAGGATCCTCCAACCAGACGGGTATTATGTCTGGCGGGCATGGGCACGCCACAATTGCGGCGATAAGTCCCCTCTTTGAGGAGTGGCTAGAGAGGCGCCACGGCGCCCTCACCTACCGCCTGACGCAGGTCCTCACCGGACACGGTAGTTTCGGGAGGTTCCTGTTTCAGATCAGGCAGGAGGAAACGCCCGGGTGTCACCACTGCGTGGATCGCCCGGAGGACACGGTGGAGCATACGGTGGAGGTCTGCCCGGCTTGGGTGGAGCACCGCCGTGTCCTCGTGCAGGCGATCGGCGGCAGTGACCTCTCACGTCCGGCCCTGGTCCAGGCCATGGTGCAGAGCGAGAGGGCATGGCAGGCTGTCACCTCCTTCTGCGAAGCAGTAATGCTCGTGAAGGAGGAGGCAGGGCGCGAGAGGCAGAGACAAAGGTCTCTCCCTCGAGCCCCTAGCCGCCGCGGTAGTAGACGCCCCGGGCGTCGGGAATCGATTGCCGATTTCCGGCCACCGTAGGCGCGGGCTTGCGGACGGAGAGTGATGGGTAGCTCTCCGTCCGATCAGGACCAAGCCCGGGTCGACGGCGCGTAGTGTTCCACGCGCGCCTCAAAGAGTCGTCAGCGAAGCTGAAGGGGTCCGTTTGGGCCGATGCCTACCACTGGGGTTGCGGATAAGTCCTTAGGGGAAACCGTGGCCCTGGTCTAGGCAAGGGAAGGAACACGGGTGGGTTTTAGTCAGTAAAAGTCTGACACGCCCTTCCGCTCCGCCCAGAGCGGGAGAAGTCATTTGATGATTTCCCACCCAAAAAAAAAAAAAATGTCTGGCGGGCAACTGCCCATATGTTGATTTCGGATAGTCTTATCTATGTTTTTCGCTCGGTAAACTCTAACTGCGCGATGTAGGAATTGTGTGACGTCATGTCTTTTTGCTTCGTAGTTTGTAAGTGGCGGTCTAACCGCTACAACATCAAAATGTTTTCTTGTACTTTACAACTGATTTGTTTGTTTTCAGGACAAGTCAATAAGTGAATTAGACGAAAATATGGAAATAAACACACCCACATGTTCTAAGACACCAACAACTCCTCTTTGTAAAAGGCGTAGGCCTATACTTAAAGCACAGAACCAACAACAGTCTGAAGTCGTGGCCAGCTTATGTACGGGATTTCAAGGAATGAACCAAAAAAAAACTGAAATCGCAGATTTAAAAATGAAATTGTTGGAAGAAGAAATTGAATTCAAAAGAAAATTATATAACATACAAATAGAATCGGCTAGAAAGGACCTAGAAATAAAAATAGAAGTTTTCAATCAAATAAAAGGTATATTTACATTGCTTATTACATTATTTTATTACATGCTATCAAAATAATTTGTAATTTGTGTAAATCTTCGAAGCCCATATGCGTTCTGGGATGTATTGTTTGTTGTGACAGCAGTTATTTGCCCATTTGAAATAAGTTCTTCTATATTGGGAACAATATTTTCGTTGACTGGTTCCTCTTCATTTCTTAAAATACATTATGTTGTGTAAGACACAGCACGCAATGATAACATTGATGGCATTTCTATTAAGAAATGCCATCAATGTTATCATTGCGTGCTGCATGCGTGATTAGAATTATCTAATCTTATACCAACGGCTAAGACAGGAAAACGTCGTTTTAAAACTCCATACTGCCTCTCCACCAAATTTCTTGTTTTAATGTGAGCCTCATTGTATTTTTGCTGCCCTCTCATGGTGGGATTTAAATAAGGAATCAAGAGATGAGGCTGAAAAAAATAATCACTGCTGCTTTAATAGTCCTTAACATTATAATTTACTTTACAGGTGGAAACTTCAATCTGAAGAATTTATTTGGTGTGCCGAAGAACGATGACAAATTGTAATTTTTGAAAATAAATTAAGCTTATAATACCTAAATAGTAATATTATTTATTTCTATTGATATGTTTTACATTATTATTCTAGACAATAATAATATTATGTACATTATTATTGTCCTTACTGTGAAATGATTAAACTGACAGAATAAACTTGAACTTCAAACTATAGTTTTACCAGATTGCTTATTTACCTTCAATGGGTATCCGCTGTCACCAAGTAAATAGGTGTCAGCATAGTCTCCTCTTTCAAATTTCCTATAAGTGTTGCTATTCTGATAAATAGCGGAGTCATGTGTTGAACCTGGCCAACGTGCCACAACTAGGGAATGCAATCCGGACTATCCGTAATCCGAAAAATCCGGTTTCCGCACATTTTTACTAGACTTCCAAATCCGGATTTGAAAATTAAATCCGGATTTTTTGAATAATAAGAAATTGTAACAAAAAAAGAACTATAATTTTTATTCTGTAATCTTTATTCAATGCACAAGCACAGCTCATGCAAAATTATCAATAAAATGTGCGTACAGACGCCAGCACATCAAAATACTACAATCTGTCAAATTTATTTAATAGATTTTCAACTTTATCGCTAAGGAATAAGGTTCAATTTGATTGGGACAGATTGGAGTAGGTTGATGTGCTGTCTCACTGTCTGTACCATTTTTATTTTTACTTTTCTGGTTTGATGTTATTCGATAAAAGGTAATTTAATTGAATCGAGTAACTTTGTTGTTGTTTGAGTAATAACCAGTTACGATGATTTTTGGTGTCTAAATTAATAAATTATGTTTGGTTATATTGCATAGTAATTGGATAGCATAGTAGATGTTCATTTGTTTCAGTATAAACTGACCATGGATTTCAAAGAATACTCCAAAAAATCTGGCGATTCATCTAGTATATGGCTCATTTCTTAAGATCCTCAAATGGTTCACAGAAGCAAAATGTAAACTAAGTCAACGGATTTTTAAGATTAGAGGCAGTACATCAACCTTGCATAATCACCTTATTTGTCATTCCATAATTCGGACTTCTATTACTGCTACGACAAGTAGCAGCAATGATGATGAAATACCTATTATCGAACGACAAAAAAATTGTGATTATTACAAAAGTTAAGATTAAGTACACATAGCAGTAACAATAACACCTTAATTATGGCATTTAATGATGATTTTTTATAAAATGCCAAATATAAAAAAAAAAAAAAAATATCATTTCATTTCATTTTCATGTACTTTTATTTTAATCCATTTACACAAATAAAAGGAACATCATAATAACAAACTAATATGCGTAGATTTTTTGTTTTCATGAAAAATCCGTAAAATCCGGATTATCCCGATTGGACCCAAAATCCGTTCTTAAAATCCGGATTTTAAAACAGAACGGATTTGCATTCCCTAGCCACAACATCTCTTATTAATAAATTGACTGATGCTACTGTTTGCACATTTATAGACATGTATACCTTCCTGTTTCTAAATAGCTCTGCATCCTCTACACCTAAAAATACATACAATACATCCAATTTTATTGTATGAAAGTAGGTTGGTAATAGGTACCTAGGTAAGTACTTACAGTTTAATTTCATAACTTTGACAAATATGTTAAACTATGGTATTGAAAATCCACCTGGTGATTGTATTTTCACATGTGTACAATCAATGCATCCAAGAACATTAGGGAACCTTGCAATATTATAAAATCCCATCTTCACATTTCCTTGTTCCTGACTTGTTTCAGGAAATTTTATAAACTGTGGACGTTAGGACGTAGAGTCACAATTGCTGCAGACACTCTTTTTATTATTCTACTGCAAGTAGCCACACTGATCCCACCCATGTCTGCCCCAGCCAACAAATGATTACCCGTAGCATAAAACCTCAATGCTATTAGTAACTGATTTATTGGAGATATAGAATTATTTCTGAAATAAAATAATACATGCTTTACTTAATTGTAATTATGCGAATACACTTAATTGTAATAATGAGGAAAGAGGTTCCTACCTCACAAGTGTATGGTAGTACATTGTTAGTTAGGTATCGTCGACTAAACAAAGAAAAAATACCACGTTTACCTATAGGTAAGTAGGATTTTTATTTGGGCTAGTTACTTATAAAAACTTCTCTCTCATAATTTTATCAGTAGGTAGGTACTCAGTTTGGTGCTGAATATATTTTTCTCCTTGCAGTATGAAATGTATTGAAATTAACATAATGAAGTTAAGTACTCACCTATTATCAGGAAATTCTAAGGTATGTTCAATCTTCTCCAATAAATACAACACTGAAGATTTATATAACCTATATCTCCGAAAAAAATCAGTTTCATCAAAACTTTCGAAAGTACTTTGGTCGTTTCCGATATATTTTTGGTCTACGGCTGTTATTTACGTAGAATATAGTAGAAACAGTTTCAAAAATTTCAATAAATACAAATAAATCACTATCCATGTTCGTTGCTTGAGAGATCACTTACTTAGGTGCCAGTTTACGGGCCCACATTTCGACCACCTAAATTTAGGGGACCTTTTAACGTTTAACTGACCCTTTTATGTTGGTGAAACAGAAACCAGCTTTTAACAGCCCCCTAACCGTTCTTAGGGGATCCCATAAACTAGGGGATGTCGGTGAAAACGGGCATAAGTGTTTTAACATTCTTTTTTACTGCGGATAATGAACCGGGGAACTTTGTTCCCCCGACCGGCAATTTTGTTACCATCAATGAATCGGGCATGGATACCGATGGGTCGTCTTCGGCTCGTCGTTTAAAACGCAGACGTATACAGGTGTGCAAACATTGTAATAAACACCGTCGTACCTGTAAACACCAATGTTCCGAGTCTTCGGGTTGTGGTTGCACGGAATCAGTGGCGCGCACTACATACATGCAAATAAGCTCTGCATACCCTGTAGTCCCTCCCATACATACATGTCCCTCAAAATTATAAATAACTCTTCTGAATCTTAATGCAACTATTTTTTTAACTTTCTTGACTATTTTTTGGCGTTTTCAAAATTGAATTTCATGAAGTTTTCAAAAGTGAGGATTGTGTGGTGAAGGACACGACGCGCGCTGCCGCCGCCGCAGTGCAGCGCTCCCGTGTCCCCGTGAGCAAAAGCAGTACTACACGTTGCTTATTTTTCATACAATGCATCGCGTGAATTCTCGTGTAGTACATAGCAAAAGTGTGACTGTGTGCGTGAAAATGTGAGCGCGTGTTTGTGTTTTGGAAGCACACCTTACATTGCAACCCGTCCAAATTGAGAAGCCTTGCATAAAAGCACCTCTTGTTTGTTGATTGTAGAGGGTCGACTTTTTTAGTCGGATTAACCAAAATTCGTTGGTATTAGTTCGTCGTTTGTAATTACAAAGTTTTGTTTAACCTATTGTTACGATTGTTTTTCTTGGTGCAAGATATTGATTGTCTAAACAAATATTTAGTAAGTTAATAGTAAAAAAATTAAAATTGCACCTGTGAAACCTGTGCTAGCGGTAGATTTTAATTCATTGAAACGTATTTCAATAAATGAAAATCTGCCGTATTTTCGACGCTTTGATTATTTATATAATCAAAGTTTCGACGTTATCTTTTGAGAAAAAAGTTTAATTGATTGTAAAGGGAAGGTGTGCACCCGGGTAGGATTGAATTAAAAAAATAGGTGATGCTACTTGTTATTTTCATAAAAACTTTACTGATTATTATTACTTGGTTGTGTACATACAAACACATTGTATTGTTTCCCTTGTATTTGGTTTACAAATCAAGATAAAGAGAATGCTTGGATCTAGTTCAATTTCAATTTCAATTTATTGCAATCCATAATGTACACACGTGTAGTATGTAGTTATAACGGATATTCTGATTTAACATCATGCGAAGACAATGACTCGTGCGGTAAGAGTTGGGTAGGGTAGGTAGTCGATGGGCCACCGACCGAAACAAGCTGAAACTGGTACATTTTATTTTAATTTTAGTCGTGCATACCCTGTTTGAAATCTCTGTGCATGCCACTGCACGGAATCCACATTATTTACTGAATCGGGCCTAACCGCTCCGAAATCATTGTCTCTACAACGATATCCCTGCTCCGTCCATAGTTTTTCCCACTCAAATAGGTCGTAAAACCTATGATAAAAATGACAGCGCGACTTTTGTTGTTCATGTACAAAAAATTGGAATCTCACCAGATGATGGAATTACACTGCACCCTATAACATTTGGCAAGTTCTTAAACATTTGGCAGTTATACCAAAAAATCCCTGGACACTCTGCACGTCCAATACAATAACATTTTCAGGATGATGTTGGGACTTCCTCGTTTCTGCAGTGCCTCCGAGATGTTCGCGCGGGCTCGTACTGACGACTTTCATGCCGTCATCCGGAATAAAGTCGTGTCAATTATGATGAGGGTGCGGGGGAGTCAAAACAGCATCCTGAAAACTGTAGCTGAAGATGAACGTGCGCCTGTGTTGAGGCATTTCGTTCGTCTGGTGATCCTTAGGAAGGTGTCTCCCTATAGGTTACCTTGACGGGGCAGGGTGTCTCATCATGTGCATGTGTGTTTTTTAGAGTTTTTTATGCGGTTTTTAAAATGAGTGTTGTCCTTTGTTGTTTTATTTAAGTACTAACAAAAACTTAGACATTATTGTCTAAGTTTTTTGTATAACTACTAACATTAGGATCTTGTTGTCCCAAATAAATAATTTTGAATTTTTGTATTTGAATTAAAGCACAACGACTTCCAAAACATAATTAACGGTAGCGTCAAAAAAATTGGGCGCAATAACATATCTCTATCTCTTTCCAATTTCCTGGACGCGAATTCTTTTATTATAATAATTGTTGCCGATAAGCCTGATATATTGAATTTTCACCTTGACCGCCAAGCATTATCTTCTTAAAAATGTCAGCAAACAGCCAACATCAAACAAATAAGTAATACGATGGTTCTGTGCGTTTACTTTGAGTTATATGTAACCGAAATCGTCAAGAGTTATCTCGTATTTTATTTACTTAATTGATACACATTAATAGACATGTAACTTATTGTTTTTTTATTTCAAGGGACCGCAGCACTAATTTTTGTAAAGATGAGATATATAAATTAATGTGGCTGCTAAAGTGTGTGAATCAATCTACTTATTAAAAAAATTGGTGTTAAGCATTAATTTTTTTGAACTGCTTGTAATGGTGTTTTTTTTTTACAAAAATTACGCAAGTAGTTGTGGTGCTAGACAATATAGAAAGTACAGCAAATGTTAATTTGGAATCATCAGAAAATAAATTCTATGATGAGTGTAAGTATTAGGGTGTCGTACATCCTCACAGTTCACTAACCTATCCCGAGGTGAGGTGATGATGTTACATTGCTTATAAATGTGCTTTGCCATATAGTTTTATACAAAGAATTCTACATGGCTAGATGTAACGGTTATCCGCCAGCTGTGCATCTGTGAGCCCAGGAACCCTCTCATCCCGTTGTTTATCTGGTGTAAGGTATTAATTTGTTCGTATTTAATTGTTTTTGTTTTATTATTATTTTTAATGTTCATTTTTGTCTTTAAATTTTTGGCAATCACACTAATTGCATTACCAAGTCATTAGTTACAGGTACTTGGGCTTCATATTTCTTTTTTTTTGTCCTTTGTTTTAAGTTAGCTGCAAACTGAACATGTACCTTGGCTTACAATTAGCATAATTTAATTTAGCTCATGCGGTGTTTACCTTTAAGTAATTGTTACACTGTGCAAAGTTCTCAAAGACCATGTTTTTTATTTTTTAAGATGTTAGTGTAAACAATTGTTGGTGAACCAAATAAATAAAATAAAATAAAATCCCATCATCAGGAACGCATCGTTATCAACAAACAACCGACGCCATCTAACGATATTGAAATCAACTAGTCTATCAGCAACCGCGAGGATCTGGTGATGCAATCTACTTATCAGACTTACTAGCGCCATCTATCAACTCATAGAGACACTAAACTTTGTGGTCATTTTAAACATTAATAACTTGTCCTTTAATCTCTGAGCATCCTTTTATTATCTTGAAAATAGTACTGTAAATTGTATTAAATTATATAAATGTAGTTTATAAACCTATAGCTTTCATTCTTATGATTTTTGTTATAAGTATGTCAATTTATGTAAGTGCTTCCAATATTTTACAATAATAAAAAGGGGATGGTAGTTTGACTTCCTGCGGCGAGGGTACTTTTTTTGGTGTGAGACGTTTAGAAGGAGAGATTGTGTTTTTTTTTGGACTTGTAAAATTCTGGATTATAATCATCTAAGTGAGTGTGTATTGTTTCATTTCCACTTCTGAACACCCGTTACATAGAGTTGACGCTGAGATGATAGATGGGTGAAATAACCAACTATCTCATGTTATTATGATAAAAATTACAACATTTTATTATATTAATTACAGGTAGGTATGCCTCAAACAAGTTTTGTTGAGGTTGATAAAGATATTGTGTTCTCCGAATCCGAAGACCTCTTGAAGGAAAATGTATCCAACAATATTGGTCAGTATTATTATTTGATTGATGCATGTTATTTTTTGTTTAAGAAAATGGTTTTACAACTTGTCTTGATTTTTTCAGGAATATCAAAATTGAATGAATTTGACGCGTCTACACCAAAGTCTATGCTGAGAAAACCAGTGTCAAAAGAGTTGTGTAAGTTACATGTAATAACATCCCCCGAAGTGTTAAACAGAGGTGTACCTTAGAACACCCACATTTTGTCAGTTATGTATAAGTAAGTCCCATGTAATAGGGGGCGAGCCTATTGCCATTAACGGGGCATAAATCCTGACTCTGGGCCGCTACTGAGAAATTCCTGATAGGTAAACCCAATAACACTTTGCCCGACCAGGGAATCGAACCCAGAACCTCATGCTCAGTAGTAGCGCTTGCAACCACTAGACCAACGAAGCAGACTTAAATGTAATAAGTACTGCATCATTAAGAAAAAATTTACATAAAGCAATTAGTCCTTTATTATGTTATTTTATGTTTCAGCTTTCAATGAAAAGAAAAGAAAAACCGCATTCACTCCGTTGGAAACCCGGAAGCGCATTATTTTGCATACAGATAAAAAAATTGATTATTTGTCTCAAAAGCAGCTGCGAGAGAGTGAGCTGTCCCAGTATGCCAAGGAAGAACATGAGCAAAACATGAAACACAAAAAGGAACTGCACGAACAGGAGTTACAGTTCAAGAAAAAAATGCATGATTTAATTTTAGAAAAATGTAAATATTAGACTGAAAGGGCAAAAGTAGATTTTAATAAAGCAAGTACTTCATAAAAATAAACTATGTTTTATTTAGTAGTAAGTGTTGATCAATAGGAAAATAAATTGCAATAGTATTAATAAAATTATAATTTATTGAGTTCCTTCAGAGTTTCGTAATGAGTAAAAGTATGATGATATGAGATCTCTTCTGTATTGCTGATCGTTTTCTGTCACAGGGAAGATAATATTTTCTTGCTCATTCTCTATAAAAGCAGTTCCACCGCTGGGTAAATCTTCTCTATTCCTAATGCATAGATTATGCAGTACTGCAGTGCTGACAATAATAGCTTGCACATTATCTAATTTAACTCTTAATTGAGAGCCTATGCATGGAAATCTCTTCCAAACACCAAATGTTCTTTCCACTACATTTCTAGTTCTGATTTGGCTCTCATTATAGATCTTTTCAGTAGCGGTTTGGGGATCTGTCATTGGTGTTAATAAATATTTCTTCAATGCATAGCCCCGATCTCCCAAAAGACAGCACCTGCCTAATTATTGGGAGTCCATCAGATATTTAACTCTGCTGTTGTTGAAGATAGTGCTGTCATGTACAGAGCCTTGCCATCTTGCAACTATATCCCCTATTTTTAGGTCAGCATCTGCTACTACCTGGGTGTTTATAGAAAATACGTCCTTTCTGTTTCTATAAAGCTCCGCATTATCACCCCCTGAAATAAAATCAAGAACATTAAAAAAAAAAAAAGTTATACATAAGCAGTTACATTTTTTATTTTATTTATGATGAAGTGAGAGAAAATACGTATATGAGTGCAGTCTATAGCTCTAATTACACTTGGTTTGGCAATTTAATAGAACTTCGCCTCTACTTCCCTTATTTCTTCAGTGGTGTGCGGCATTTCAATAAAATAATTTAATTTAGTGCAAATAGTTCTGGAGACCGCGTGGATAACTTTACATGCACATGATTTCGATAGCCCAAAGAAATCTCCAGAGCATCGTTGCACGGTGCCTGTGGCGTAGAATCGCAATGTAAGCAATATTTGCTCAAGAGGCGTTATGGCTTGGTTCCTAAAACGTAAGTAATAATTTGAGGTTAGTTAATTAGTAGGTATTGTTGTGAAGATGAGTTTGCCAATTAAAGATGCAATCATTGGAGCTTTTAGGTACGTTGCCTACCTTGTGGTGGGACTTTTTAGATATGTGGTTAGTCACCACATAACTGTTTCTTTTGATAACCGATATCGTTGGCAAAAGTCTACACTATCCCAGGTGTCCCAAGGGTTGGGTACGTGGTCTAAAATTTTCGGCCTTCTCATTAACACGAATTCCGCAATAATATCATCGTCTGATGAACTTTCCGACATCATATCATAATATCTTACAATGTTTAAATTCATGATAAATAACTAATACTAAGATTATTTTCATCACACCTATTCGAAAAACGACAATTGCCTATAGAGGATAGCGGGAGCAAAGTTCAACTTTGCTCCCTAGGGCGTTAGGGGTTTCTCTCTTCTGATTGGTCCACTCCGCGCTTTTGATAGCGTACTGATTTGTGTAGTTAGGTTGGAGGCGCTCGCGTGAAGGTTTAATGTAAAAAAAAATCGAGTACGTAGCTTTTTATTTTTCTCATAGGTAGTGATGAAAAATTGTGTGTATCACTCGGGGACAAAATATTTTGTTCTCGGGCGGCGTATATTGAATTCAGAGCTAAGCGAAGGATTCTAATGTAGAATCCTGAGGTTAGCGTAAAATAACGCTCTGGAAGAACAAAATATTACTTTGTCCCCATGTAACACAAATAACTATTGAGGAATTATTATGACGTTGACAACAAGAAACCTTGTAAACAGCTGGTGTGGTGTGCAGTTAACTATCCGCCATATTGTTAACTCTCCAAGTTTGGGTGGTTAATATTTTTAACTAATAGTTAATTATTTGACCATTGGTTACACTAACAATTCATCAAAAAACACATTTTACCTAAATTTTACCATTAGTGACTATTTTTAAATATTGGTTGTGTTAACTACGTATCAAACAAAAAACCGGCCCTTAGCACACGAGGTTGTCGAAATGTGGAATGTGAGCTCGGCTATCATTGTCCCGATTGTCGTAACGGCCAATGGCCTGATGGCTGAAAGCCTCGACCAACATCTTTCGAGGCTCTCGTTAGGCGGTTGGATCAAGGGCCTGATCCAGAAGGCAGTACTCCTCGATACAGCTCGCATTGTGAGGAGGTTCCTGTCTCTGCAGCCCTAACCACCGGTAGCTTGGACCCTGCTCCCGACACCGGCGGAACACTATTTTTTATATTTTTAAATGATTTTTTTTTGGATCGTTTTAAAAAATAAGATTTAAAAATGTATTTTATATGTAGAAAACTGAATAAACGAAATAATAATAATAACAACATACAATTATATAGCTTTTATACCAACTTTTAATGTGACTAGAATGGGTTTAGTGCGTGGTGTTCCTGCGGAATGGTCTCCGGAGGAAGTTACAGATAATATAACTGTACCAATTGGTTGCGGTCCAATTTTAAAGGTCAGACGCCTTAATTTGATTGCTCCAAACGCGGAACATAGCCCAGCTTCTTGTAGAACACCCTCCCCAACTCCTGGAACCAGTGCAGCTATTCCTCCAACATTAAATTTACCAACGCCTGAAATTTTACGACCGACGACTCCAGCTAAGAAAACTACTTTCAATCGAATAATAGAGGACTAACGCAATTTTGACTGAAACTCCGGTTAAGAATGCATCAGGAGAGCCACAAAAAATGAGAAAAACAAAGGCAAAGATGCCTGCGAAGAAGAAAAATAAGAAACAAAAACAAGTAAGTAGCGAAGAAGATGACGATTTGGATGATATGTTTTGAAACCTGGTCAAGCAGCAAGCCCAATGAAGAATGGGTTCAGTGCACAAAATGCAAAATGTGGGTGCATGAAAAATGTGGTGGGAACAAAGATTTATTTTATTGCTGCTCAAATTGTCCCTCCGACGATGATAGTGATGTCAATAGTGATCTGTGACAACGAGGACCTGCATCTGAGACAACCTACCCTATGTCGGGGGTAATTTGTCACACTCGACTTAATTTCTTTAAGATGTAAGTGCAATTAATGAAGGCTGAAATACCAAATATAAGATTAATTAAGAAAAATTAGTAGTTTTATTTCAGTTCTCTCAATTAAAAATGTTTATTTGAATTTTGTGACAACTAGGAACCAGCTCCCCTATAGCTCAAGAGTTTCCTCCGTTGTCTTGTCTCTGGATGGAGAGTGGACTGAGGAGACAGCAATTATAAATAATTTCCCGTTCAGTTGATTATTTTAAAGCTGTTTTCACAGAAAATTTGATGACCAGCCTAGCGGCAATAACCAATATGCATACCCAAATTTTGACGTCCAGGCCACTTGAGCCGAGCACAATAGCCGCCTAACAAAGTTGACCACCACAAATGTAACTGAATTGTGAACGTTTTTAGGGATCCTCTTTTTCATGGGCAAGGTGAGTAAAATAGCAGATTACTGGAAGAAAAGTAAGGAAGGTATGTAAAACTTTATATAAATAAATATTATGTCTAGTGACAGATTTCTGTTAATTTTTAGATGCCTTTTTGTAATACATACGAATCTCGAATTAAGGACCCAAAAATTGATTACCTGTTAATTTATTTTAATGATATGATAAAGAATTTAATTTATCCTGAAAGAGAATTCAGTATTGATGAATCAATGGCAGGATTTAGAGGGTGAGTGATTGTCCGACAGTATATTGAAAATAAAAAGCATAAGTATGGCATAAAATTATATATTTTGGCCGACCCTAAAGGACTGGTTCATCGAATCCACATGTACAAAGGTTCCTCCGATATTGAAGTTGGTGGTAAAGGGCATGTGGATGTGGACAAAGTGGTAATGTCACTTTTAAAAGATTATGAAATTAAATAGCGGCCATTCCATATGGACAATTTTTATAATAGTGTTCAGTTAGCAGACACGCTCATAACAAAAAAAAACATATTGTTCTGGAACATTGCTTGCGAATAGAAAAAAAAACTTGAGAGGTGTCAAGGGACACCCGGATGGAACGAAGTTACAACTTTATGGTGGACATATACGCTACGAGAAATCGTTACGATCTGGGGGTCGATTCTACTAATTTACAACGTTCACACGTTGAATCATGTTTCAGCAACAGTTCGATTTCGATCGCTGTTCGATGGTTACCAAAAAAGTCATTCTACTATTTATTAGGCGAACTGGAAGCCAAATCGCAATTGAATCGTAACGGGAACGGCTGGGAACTTAAAGCGCTAATCTGGGTTACCAACATGCCAAATAGTATGTTTTATTTAATACCACAGAAAAAAAAAGTTGAGTCTTAAAATGTTACTAAATACGAATAAGTGTCGCTAAAAGTATTTTCTAATGCAAAAGATAACTAGACCATACTTATACTTTTGTCCTGTATATTTTATTGTTAGACATAAAACATTTTAAATAATAAAAACTCAAAAGAACGTTTCGTTTTATGTCTCTAGCGCCGAAGCTGTGAAAAGAAACGTTTCGGTTATGTCAAAGAGACAGAAGACTCAAAGTTAAATATAAACAAACAGTGGAAAACAAACTCTTTTAAACTTTAAAAGAGTTTGTTTTTTGGATTATTATATCTTTAAAATTTAAAGATATAATAATGGTTGATTTACTGTGAGTATTCCTTTTAAAATATTACTAATTATTTATTCATCAAATCAAATATCGCACCAGAGACCGTTATTGTTATTTTGTAGCTGATAAAACAAAAAGTCAATAACTCAATATCTACGACACATTTGAGGGCATAAAACACTTACGGCCCACCATTGAGGTATTATTGTACTAACGGACCACTTGATTATTAGCTACAACAAAAAAATGGTTAATTTATGTGACCCCTTGTTGTATGGCACAGATTGGTGCATTTCATTTACTGGTAAAAGATTTAGTCTCGCTGCAAGTGTTGTTCTGTTAGTACGTACGTAATTTCAGGCCTAATGGAAGACACCAGACGCAAATCTACGTCACTTCGACAACTGGACCAACTCATTACATATATGGAGGGACATACAAATTTTGCCGTGGGACAATTGCGGTCCAAAGAAGGACGAGCCCTTGCGACACGCATGTGGGAACAATGTGCGGATATGTTAAATTCGGAAGGTGTAGCTAGGACACCTAAAGATTGGTCCAGGGTAAGTTTTCAAATCGCTACTATCTATATCCATTAATTACGACATTACATTAGACAAATAACGGTTATCATCCTTTTGTTATTTCAGTATAAACATATTATTGTTACCTGTTGTAGTTGCCTTGTGAATAAATAAATAAATAAATAAATTATATTCTCCGGTATTTCAAGATAAGTACATAGCAATGTAATCTATTTACCATTTACATTAAAAATATAATTCTAATGTGCAGCCATTTCACTAATATTACACACTTACTGTTGTTATTTGTGTGTATAAATGCAGTATTCTATAAAAAATACCAACATGACAATATAAAAATTATTTTCTATCTGTTTTAGTTTTGGAACGATTATAAATGTAGGGTGCGGGCCAAACTAGCCGAAATAAATAGAGGCTACAGGGGTACTGGTGGTGGGCCAAGCAGGGCACCACAGTTAACCCCTCTAGAGGAAAGGGTTGCTGCCCTTATAGGGAGGGATGTCGGCCCACTTACTGGAGTCCGTCAAGACCCAGAGATTGAAATTCAGGTGATTATCTTAGATATTTATCAATCATGTAATAATTATACTATTCCAAAAATTTAATTGAAAATTAAATTACATTGATTATTAAATCATATAGTTTTTACATGTCATGTTTTTTACATTATAGTTTGTTAATACCGAACGAATGGAAGTGGAACAGGATGTGGAGCTGCCAGCAGCTAGCTCACCCATTTTGTGAGTAACCTTAACCTTTTTATGTACCTATTGGTATGAATAAATTACTTATAAAAAAGTAATTTATTCATAATTTGCCTATTAATGTTCTCACTGCTGGGACACAGGCCTCCTGTCTGTGAGAGGGAGTGGGCTGTAATCTACCACGCGGGCCCAGTGCGGGTTGGTAGATGTCACATGTCTTCGAATTTTTGGTTCTAGGACATGCCGGTTTCTTCACGATGTTTTCCTTCACTGTTTTGAGAACAGTGGTGATGAAATTATTTACACAAAGTAAAGCGCCTGCTTGGGTTTGAATCTACGACCTACAATTCGTAAGTCGGGGCTGTTACCACTGGGCCACCACTGCTCCCAAGAAATGCAGTAATGTATTAATTATTTATGTATTCTTTCTTTCAGGGATATATCTGTTATCCACGAGAGTGCTGGTGCACCTGGAAATAGGTCACCAGCCACACAAGACCTCTTAAACGTTATACACGAGAGTGCACAAACACGTTATACACAAGACCTCAACCTCAACAGGACAGTGACTCTTGAATCAGAGCACAGAGACATTGCAAATGTGGACAGTCAGCCAGCTGAGCAAGGCACTACAGTACCACAAACAGGTTCTCATTATTTAATAACTTTATCATATTGATTTTCTTTTATATATGATCACTATTTTAAAACATGAATTAATGAAAAGCAGTATTATGAACAAGTTTGAGACACAATACGTGCTTTTCTATATCTTAAATCTAGTACTTATAGAAATACAAACTAAGTAAAAAATATTTATGTCAACTTTTTCAAATACTTATACATTCACTTCACACCACACACCAAATTACAAACCTCGATAAATACCACAAAAAGGGCCCCAAGGGATGCCTAGTAGACTGCACTTGACATCCCTTAGCTCATTTATAACCCACTTGAAAGTACTTACACTTGTGACAACGTGGGACATTCACGCCGCACGCATTCCTAAACTAAAACGAGTGTTTTTTCCCGATACGATTAGAATGATCACGTACTTACTTTTAATTTATATGGATCAAATCGTATTTATAAAAATAGTTTCCTAATTATTGTTTAAATTTTCAGGGAGACCTAGACATCGACAGCCAAGACCAACACGCGTGCGGGGGGTCGCCCTCGGTTTGTACATCAGAGTAAGTGCTATTTTGTTTAACAGAAATCTGGCAGTCAGAACCAATACTTTACTCTATTTTTAAAATTTAAATTATCATTATAACTAAAATTTTCTGGTTTTTGTTATAACTAATAACTTATTATAGGTAACACAGCAGCTCTTGATAAAGCAAGGGCAACCATAGCCCGCATAGAAGAGATGCGTACGCGAACGGAGGAAATGGTGGCTATTGCAGTATCAAATATGACAAAATGCTATGAGTGAATTCTCAAATGCTATGACTGGCATCTCCAATTCTATGACCAGCATGGCAGAGAGTCTGCGTACCTACCTATCTCCTTCACGCAGAGTAAGTGTTTTAATATTATACATAGGTAATTGTTTTGTTACAATAATGAGTAATCGATTGGTTGTAACACCAGTTTTAGATAGTTTAGCACCAACGAATTTAGAAAAAAACAAAAAAAGTTATGAGGGTACCGCTTCAAAATTGGTGAGCTTATTTATTGGTACCACTTTATGTCGTAAAAGAGGCCCCGAGGTCTTGATCGCGGAAGAATCTTCTAAAGGGCCAGTTGATTATTTTAAGCTGTTTCATCCTTTTTTTCCTTTGCGGCATTGACCAAATGCATGCCCAATTGCCTATTAAGCCTAACAAAGTGGAAAAAACCACAAATGTAACTGAATTGTGAACGTTTTTAGGGATCCTCTTTTTCATGGGCACCGCTAGGTTGAGTAAAATAGCAGATTACTAGAAGAAAAGTAGCTATGTAAAATTTAATATAAATAAATATATGTCTAGTGACAGATTTCTGTTAATTTTTAGATGCCTTTTTGTAATACATACGAATCTCGAATTAAGGACCCAAAAATTGATTACCTGTCAAATTATTTTAATGATTAGATTAAGAATTTAATTTATCCTGAAAGAGAATTGAGTATTGATGAATCAATGGCAGAATTTAGAGGGTGAGTGATTGTCCGACAGTATATTGAAAATAAAAAGCATAAGTATGGCATAAAATTATATATTTTGGCCGACCCTAAAGGACTGGTTCATCGAATCCACATGTACAAAGGTTCCTCCGACAATGAAGTTGGTGGTAAAGGGCATGTGGACAAAGTGGTAATGTCACTTTTAAAAGATTATGTACTTAAATAGCGGCCATTCCATTTGGACCATTTTAATAATAGCGTTCAGTTAGCAGAAACGCTCATAACGAAAAAAACATACTGTTCTGGAACATTGCTTGCGAATAGAAAAAAAAAAACAAAAACTGTTGTCATAAAAAAACTTTTGAAAGGTGGAAATATTTATAGATATAATGGAAATGGTGTTTGTGTAAGTAAATGAAAAGACAAGAGAGATGTGTTCACTATTTCCACTGAGAATTCACCTCGCTTGATGCCAGTGGAAAATAGGCGTGGTAGTGTGGTCAACAAATCAAATATTGTAATTCAGTAAAACAAATATATGAAAGGTGTTGATCGACACGACCAAATGTTAGCCTACTATCATAGTGAGCACAAATCGATGAGATGGTACGAAAAAATTGGCATTCACATCTTACAAATGATGCTTCTCAATTCCTTTTAAAGTTAATAACGGAATAATACTAATACACACCACATTTTTATGGACACTCGAAACGCTACGCCTACGTACAATTAGTACAGAAGAAATATCATATAATTATTTCTTCCACAGATGCGTGAGGCTGTTATTTAGGTATGGGTCGTTACGTGATTTTCGCGAAACGTAACGTAACTAGTGACTTCGAACGCGTCACCTGTTTTGAAAACTAGTGATTTTAGTAACTAGTTATTTCTAATTTTATTCGGTGATTCAACATGGTGATTATGTCGAAGTGTTACAGTTATTGGCGAAACGAAAATATAAATGGTTACTTATGTAATACGTTACATTACGTTAAGTTAGCTTTTAGTTTTTTGAACGAATAAGTTTTTCTAGCTACTTTTGCACTCGCAACGTACTTTTGTTTCGTTTCTCACTTTTCATTCGATCACTGCATTGTAATGTAACTAGTTACAAAAATCACGTGTTTCTGTGTGACTCGAAACTAGTTATTCGGGTACAGGCCCTGTAGCCAGTTATTGTAACTAGTGACGTGAAATAACGCCCATACCTACTGTTATTTCAATCGCCGACATTTCGTATTGAATGTGGCGGTTGGAATTGCAGCTTAGCTTGCACCCGCTGCTGGCGAACAGGCCGGAAGACGGCGAGGACATGGACATTAGTGGACATGCTGTGAGTACATACTTGCTCAACTGCTCTGCCTTCTCTTTATATCTTAGAAAGTATTTAGTATGTTCGCAAAAAGTTAGGACTTTTCAAAATAAGAAGAGATTTCCATAACATAAATACCTACATGCAATAGACATGATATTGTGATACCCAAATTGAGATATCGGTGATTGCCTCCGTTACGGACGCGTCGGGGTAGCTGATCCTAGCTAGTAAGTATGACTGGTTAATTAGTTGTGGGTTAGGGCTGTTCAATTACTTTCATAGCTGTGCAACAATCGGAGGCCTGTGAATAACCTAGCTCATACCATCATAATCAGACTATAACATTCTCTGCTGGGACTCAGGTCTCCTCTCTGTGAGGAGTGGGCCATAATCCACCACGTGGGCCCAGTAGTCAGTACGGGCTGATATAATAACCTACCTACTTACACATAATGATGTTATAGTGACATTTTTTACTGATATGATGTGTCTGTTTCACTGTGATGTATCGTTACTATATCTATTGGGTAGTGTAACTTTATTAACAATTTGATCTTTTTTTTTAGAACCGAGCCGCTGATCGCCGAGCCAGTAGAATCCAGTAAGTAAGTAATGTTTTATTTGCATTTAATTAAAGTTATAGTTTCACTTTCTGTCTTGCAAGAGCAAGGTGTTTATAGTGTGAATTTTTATTATGTATTTTCACTCAATTTCGGGTCCTGTTATCACGATGTCGGTAGATAATATGAATGTAACATTTAAATATTTTACAGCATCATCACTAGTACACCGCTCCGCCCGCGCAGTAATTATGAAGATGTGAGACGTGACCTCAATCTAATGTTCGGAGAGGATGTTACCGAAGACACTGAGTCCGACGGTTCTGACAGCGAAAGCGTCACCTCCGGGGCGTCAGACAGGTAGGAAACCGAAGAATTAATATCTAATTATATAATCGTATTCTTAAACGTAGTGTTTAATTCCAGTATTGAACGGTATTTTTTCTCCTTTATAGCTCAAGAGTTACCTCCGTTGTCTTGTCTCCGGATGGAGAGTGGACTGAGGAGACTGCAATAGTAAATAATTTCCCATTTACTGGGACCCCCGAGGTCTTGATCGCGGAAGAATCTTCTAAAGGGCCAGTTGATTATTTTAAAGCAAACAGCTTTCAAATAATCAACTGGCCCTTTAGAAGATGATGTAACTGAATTGTGAACGTTTTTAGGGAAACTCTTTTTCATGGACAGCGCTAGGTTGAGTAAAAAAGCAGATTACTGGAAGAAAAGTAGCTATGTAAAATTTAATATAAATAAATATATGTCTAGGGACAGATTTCTGTTAATTTTTAGATGCCTTTTTGTAATACATACGAATCTCGAATTAAGGACCCAAAAATTGATTACCTGTTAAATTATTTTAATGATATGATAAAGAATTTAATTTATCCTGAAAGAGAATTGAGTATTGATGAATCAATGGCAGGATTTAGAGGGTGAGTGATTGTCCGACAGAATATTGAAAATAAAAAGCATAAGTATGGCATAAAATTATATATTTTGGCCGACCCTAAAGGACTGGTTCATCGAATCCACATGTACAAAGGTTCCTCCGACAATGAATTTGGTGGTAAAGGGCATGTGGACAAAGTGGTAATGTCACTTTTAAAAGATTACCTATGTACTTAAATAGCGACCATTCCATATGGACCATTTTTATAATAGCGTTCAGTTAGCAGAAACGCTCTTAACAAAAAAAACATACTGTTCTGGAACATTGCTTGCGAATAGAAAAAAAAAACAAAAACTTTTGAAAGGTGGAAATATTTATAGATATAATGGAAATGGTGTTTTCAAGAGAGATGTGCGCACTATTTCCACTGAGAATTCACCTCGCTTGATGCCAGTGGAAAATAGTCGTGGTAGTGTGGTCAACAAACCAAATATTGTTATTCAGTAAAACAAATATATGAAAGGTGTTGATCGACACGACCAAATGTTAGCCTACTATCATAGTGAGCACAAATCGATGAGATGGTACGAAAAAATTGGCATTCACATCATACAAATGATGCTTCTCAATTCCTTTTAAAGTTAATAACGGAATAATAATAATACACACTACATTTTTATGGACACTCGAAACGCTACGCCTACGTACAATTAGTACAGAAGAAATATCATATAATTATTTCTTCCACAGATGCGCGAGGCTGTTATTTCAATCGCCGACATTTCGTATTGAATGTGGCGGTTGGAATTGCAGCTTAGCTTGCACCCGCTGCTGGTGAACAGAACGGAAGACTGCGAGGACATGGACATTAGTGGACATGCTGTGAGTACTGTAAGGTTTTATTGTATTATCAACCTTATGTTGTACTGGCTGTTATGAATATATCAGTTCGTACTATCTGATGAGTCACTTTCTAATTTAGAATAGGTTCGTAATAATTGTTTTATATAGAAAATAGCAGAAGGCTAGCTGTCACTTCGTAGGCGCACATTCATGTTGTAATATATTTTGACCTAAAATAACTAATTAAATACATATTATAAATATAACGTATCACTGTATCATTGAAGAGAACCCGCACTACACATTCAGCTACGGAGAACATAACTGTCCCACACTAAGAGCGTCTCGACGCCCCACACGAACACGTACCCCTCACAGTACATACTTGCTCAACTGCTCTGCCTTCTCTTTATATCTTAGAAAGTATTTAGTATGTTCGCAAAAAGTTAGGACTTTTCCAAATAAGAAGCGATTTCCATAACATAAATACCTACATGCAATAGACATGATATTGTGATACCTAAATTGAGATATCGGTGATTGCCTCCGTTACGGACGCGTCGGGGTAGCTGATCCTAGCGAGTAAGTATGACTGGTTGATTAGTTGTGAGTTATGGGTGTTCAATTACTTTCATAGCTGTGCAACAATCGGAGGCCTGTGAATAACCTAGCTCATACCATCATAATCAGACTATAACATTCTCTGCTGGGACTCAGGTCTCCTCTCTGTGAGGAGTGGGCCATAATCCACCACGTGGGCCCAGTAGTCAGTATGGGCTGATATAATAACCAACCTACTTACACATAATGATGTTATACTGACTTTTTTTACTGATATGATGTGTCTGTTTCACTGTGATGTATCGTTTCTATATCTATTGGGTAGTGTAACTTTATTAACAATTTGATCTTTTTTTTTAGAACCGAGCCGCTGATCGCCGAGCCAGTAGAATCCAGTAAGTAATGTTTTATTTGCATTTAATTAAAGTTATAGTTTCACTTTCTGTCTTGCAAGAGCAAGGTGTTTATAGTGTGAATTTTTATTATGTATTTTCACTCAATTTCGGGTCCTGTTATCACGATGTCGGTAGATAATATGAATGTAACATTTAAATATTTTACAGCATCATCACTAGTACACCGCTCCGCCCGCGCAGTAATTATGAAGATGTGAGACGTGACCTCAATCTAATGTTCGGAGAGGATGTTACCGAAGACACTGAGTCCGACGGTTCTGACAGCGAAAGCGTCACCTCCGGGGCGTCAGACAGGTAGGAAACCGAAGAATTAATATCTAATTATATAATCGTATTCTTAAACGTAGTGTTTAATTCTAGTATTGAACGGTATTTTTTCTCCTTTATAGCTCAAGAGTTACCTCCGTTGTCTTGTCTCCGGATGGAGAGTGGACTGAGGAGACTGCAATAGTAAATAATTTCCCATTTACTGGGACCCCCGAGGTCTTGATCGCGGAAGATTCTTCTAAAGGGCTAGTTGATTATTTTAAAGCTGTTTCATCCTTTTTTTCCTTTGCGGCATTGACCAAATGCATGCCCAATTGCCCAAATTTTGACGTCCAGGCCACTTAAGCCTAACAAAGTGGAAAAAACCACAAATGTAACTGATTTGTGAACGTTTTTAGGGATCCTCTTTTTCATGGGCACCGCTAGGTTGAGTAAAATAGCAGATTACTGGAAGAAAAGTAGCTACGTAAAATTTAATATAAATAAATATATGTCTAGTGACAGATTTCTGTAAATTTTTAGGTGCCTTTTTGTAATACATACGACTCTTGAATTAAGGACCCAAAAATTGATTACCTGTTAAATTATTTTAATGATATGATAAAGAATTTAATTTATCCTGAAAGAGAATTGAGTATTGATGAATCAATGGCAGGATTTAGAGGGTGAGTGATTGTCCGACAGAATATTGAAAATAAAAAGCATAAGTATGGCATAAAATTATATATTTTGGCCGACCCTAAAGGACTGGTTCATCGAATCCACATGTACAAAGGTTCCTCCGACAATGAATTTGGTGGTAAAGGGCATGTGGACAAAGTGGTAATGTCACTTTTAAAAGATTATGTACTTAAATAGCGGCCATTCCATATGGACCATTTTTATAATAGCGTTCAGTTAGCAGAAACGCTCTTAACAAAAAAAACATACTGTTCTGGAACATTGCTTGCGAAAAGAAAAAAAAAAACAAAAACTGTTGTCATAAAAAAACTTTTGAAAGGTGGAAATATTTATAGATATAATGGAAATGGTGTTTGTGTAAGTAAATGAAAAGACAAGAGAGATGTGCTCACTATTTCCACTGACAATTCACCTCGCTTGATGCCAGTGGAAAATAGGCGTGGTCGTGTGGTCAACAAACCAAATATTGTTATTCAGTAATTGTTTTACTGACCACGCATATATGAAAGGTGTTGATCGACACGACCAAATGTTAGCCTACTATCATAGTGAGCACAAATCGATGAGATGGTACGAAAAAATTGGCATTCACATCTTACAAATGATGCTTCTCAATTCCTTTTAAAGTTAATAACGGAATAATAATAATACACACCACATTTTTGACATTCCGTATCGAATGTGGCGGTTAGAATTGCAGCTTAGCTTGCACCCGCTGCTGGTGAACAGGCCGGAAGACGGCGAGGACATGGACATTAGTGGACATGCTGTGAGTACATACTTGCTCAACTGCTCTGCCTTCTCTTTATATCTTAGAAAGTATTTAGTATGTTCGCAAAAAGTTAGGAGTTTTCAAAATAAGAAGCGATTTCCATAAAATAAATATATGCAATAGACATGATATTGTGATAACCATATTTAGATTAACTAAAACAAGCAAGTCATTTCTTATAAACAGTATCCGCTATTATAACAAGTTGTCAAAGTCAATTACAGAACTTAGCGATGATTTTTTATTTTTGCTAGTTTCCTTTATCGATACTGAACCTACCCCTAAGCTATGGCACGCAATTACTTTTAACACCCTGTATATTAAAGTTTATTTTTTTATTGCACGCTCACGTTCAATGTCAATAATTAGCTACTGTGGTACACCAAGAACGAATGTTATTCCACCTTGACACTCGTAACATAATATTTAAGTCACAACCGAATATCGTATCTAAAAATCGAAATAACTTGTGTGTCCCTTATTTTACGATGTTTTCGAAGCAATAAAATAATTTATGTAAAGTACTGAATAATTATTAATAATTTATCTGTTTTAGCATCATTACTACTGAATGCCATGGAGAAACATGGGCAAGATTGGGACCAGGTAGCGCAGGCTACAAAGGAAAGCAGTGTTAACTACCAAATAGCATTCAATCAGTTGGTCAAAGACAAGACGTCTCATAAAAGAGAAATGAATCGTACAGGTATGTATCCCAGATACATACCGAATAGAGAGAGAGAATAATACAGAAATAAGTATAGTTAGTAGTAGTCAGTTTAATCAGTGTTGGTTGTAATAGTGTTCTCGTCTTATTTTCTGGTTTTCTTTGCATTTTATTTATACAAATATTGTTCATTTACAGGTGGAGGTCCGTCTCCACGGCCATCGTGTAGCAGTGCTCCTGTTATGCAAAGGGTCAAAACACTGATTGGTCCTTCTCTGGAAGGCCTATACACAATGTATGACGGCGATGCAGAATTTATGCAGGAGCAGCAAATTTCAAAACCCATTGACACAAGTTATCCCCATTGAAATCCTGTGGAAAGTTCACAACACAGAAATTGATAAAATTCTTTGGCAGTATTATTCAGAAGTCGTTACTGTAATATTTTATTATTATTCACTACAATGTTTTTTCTTATGTAAATCCCTGATATCAATGCAAAAGTTTGTAAGTGAAGATATTTGGAACACCTTCATGCTAAAACACTGAAACGGATTTGGATGAAATTTCGCACATGGCTAGTCTGCAATTTCCGACCTGGCGAATACAATCGTGCGGATTGCATACATGAATTTAGCTCTGACATCGTATTTTGAATTTCAATTCTTATTGATTATTTTCTATCAATTGTTGACTAATGCCGAATCAACGGGTTTACGATGGACTATCACCATCAAATATCGGGGTTTGATACGAGTACCACAGTAGCAGCAGTTGTAAAACTTATAGCACAGTCACAAAATGACGGAAATCGGAAGAGATGATGCAGATTGGCACAATAATCTATGACCTCGACCGCCTTTTTGATAAAACCAATAGCCCAGATGATTTCAAAAGAGGGCGCCGCGAAAATGTATCCATTAAGACAGACCATGTGGACGCTTGGGTTGAATACCGGGATAAATTGGAAATAGTAGTTTTTATAAACTCCAATAGAATCGAAGCCAAAATTGTAAGCTTTATTGAAGGTTATACGTATAACAACATTCAAATCATTGCGCGATATTTGGGCGGAGCTGAGCGCTCACGGTTTTCAATGTTTAAATTTGAGACAATTGAACCAAGATGCAGTAGAAAATTTATTTGGAGTGATTACACAAGACAGCCCTCCAAAACAGACACCCGACATTGTCTATATTAGTGCATAAGTAGCTTAAATCAGTAAAGTAAATATCATAAATGTGAAATATGTGAAAAATGCTTGAAGATTTAGGATCCCGAAGATGACCCAATGTTTAATTATATAAAAATAAGAGAGAGAGATTATCCCTTATCCCACAAAAAAAACTAAGAAGGTTGGTCGAGACAGCCTGTAAAATATTTGAAAATGAGCCGATTGGCGTGTCTGCATTATTTAAATATTTGCCAAATAACAACAACAATATTTATCGCCAACTGTGATACTACTTTTATAATATGTATCCTGCCCTGGCTAGAGACGAAAAATATTTGAAAAAAAAATTTTAGAAAGTCAATTCGGTATTTTGATGAGAACCTTAATACTACAGTGGGTTGCCAAATTATTAGGGACAGTCATATTTTTTATCAATTTCTTACTTTGGGCGCACTGGACTGCAGTTTTAAGTGGTACAAGGGTTCCAAGAATGTACTATTTATTTTCGTCAATTTACTGTTACTCAAATGTTAAGTGGATGTTGAGATTTAAAGGTTATATTAATTTCTACAAATATTTAAGTTATGTGAGGGCCGTAGTGCACTTTTGACGCTTATCAGTAAAATACGAATTTGAATATATAAACAAAGTTATTTTTAAAACATTGGCAGACATTGCTGGTGTTTCTAAGTCGGCAGTCAATAAAATAAAAATTAAATTGGACCTAGATCAGCCAATTTCGCCTAAGAAAAAAGGCAATTGCGGCAGAAAACGCATCACCCCACGTTCGGATAGGAAAATTAGGGATATCTGTTTGTAAAATAAAAAAAAAGAGCTGGACTGTTGACGCAGTTAGTCCAGGAGTCAGGAATACCAGTTTCCAAGAGAACTGTACAGCGAAGATTGGCAGAGGAAGGCTTGTCAGGTCATCGTCCTGTGAAAAAACGGCCAAATAAAAATATATTTTTTACTCTGTGTTGCTGAGATTAATCAATGATTGCTGCAATGAGACCAAAATCATCAAAATTGAATAACTGGAATGGAGGTGACCAGGCTGCAGTTACATGTCAGCTCTCAGCACTTTATTTTGACAGCTGTGTATTGCGCCAGTATTGCGTTGGAATTCTTTGTTGATTGTGATTTTTTCAATAGCAAAAGTGTAACTTTTTAGAAATTGTTTCGTGTTTTAAGTGGTTTATTTATAATATATGGCACGATTAGCAGTTATATACAGTATTTGACACAATTCTCATAAAAAAACAATTGAAACAAAGGCGAGCTGAGCGTCGGATGATGCGTTATACGGACAAAACTTTTTCTATGAATGAAGACGAATTTTAAGCAAATTATAGACAGCATGGATTTGTTTGAAGAAATTTATGGAAACATTGTCTATGATAAATCACTTCTATCAATGATGTTGTAGTGGTTACACCGCCACATACGAACTACGCAACGAAGACATGACGTCACTCAATTCCTGCATCGCGCAGTTAGAGTTTACCGAGCGAAAAACATAGATAAGACTATCCGAAATCAACGTATGGGCAGTTGCCCGCCAGACATAACAACCCGTCTGGTTGGAGGATCCTCCCTTTTCTATAAAATATGAGTGAACTTTACACCCTGTTCCTCATACCCCTAAAATGTCATGACTTGTTCGAAAGATCAATAGCTTAATACTTGTTATTCTTGCAGGTTTTAGTGGCATTGTCCTTTTATGCAACTGGGAGTTACCAAAAACTAGTTGGAGGCACATATGGAACCCTAATGTCGCAGCAATCTGTTTCTCGTACTATTAGAGACGTAACGGCAGCTCTTAACCATCCAATAGTACAAAGTAAATGGATAAAGGATGATCGGCAAAAATGTATGGAAGCTGGTCCAAGAACCAATAACAACCAGACATTATGTCATTAGATAGGCATTTTAATATAGAGCAACAACTACTATGGCGGCTCATTTCAAATCGCTGTGTGAAAAAAGTTGTGGCGATGTTTCGCAGCCCTGACCTGGACGGTAGATAACGGAACACTTGAATAATTATCACTTCTGGTGGTCTAGTCTGAATATTTTCAAATGTATGCCTGGCGATGATAATACAATAATATGGTACCATCGAGCTGATCTGATGATGGACCTGGACGCTAGATAATGGAACTCTTGAACAGCTACTAGTAAACCCATCGAGTGTGGGCTCATTAGAATTGTCTCAACGAATCCTGGTCATTTTACCAGATGGCGAGGACCTGATGACTGATCTGGACGCTAGATAATAGAACTCTTGAACAGTTACGAGTAAACCCATCGAGTGGGCTCATTAATTAATGTGTCTCACCGAGTACTGTTCATTTTACCTGATGACTGACCTGGATTCTTTGAATGGCTACTAGTAAACCCATCTAGTGTCGGCTTATTAGATGTGTCTAACGAGTACAGTATGTAAAGCACTTTATGGTTGGCCTGGAAGGTGTATAACGAAGTTCTGAATTTTACCTTGCACATCAATACGTTTTTACGATTAGGATGTAATTATAAAACTGTTTACTATTGCACTTGTTTTTTTGTTATAAAGACTACTGAGCAACAGCACCAAACGCAAAGTAGATAGGGGGGAGTGTGGTGGAGTTTGAATTTGTCCATGAGTACTGAGTAACATATACCTCGGCCAAATAGTCCTTTCAGATGACACAAGATAAAGATGTCGCTTGACGCACCGAGGAGAGAACGCCTAAAAAAGTTATTGGTCAATGAAACGCCTAATGAAAGGACCACTTCCACTTTCAATCAAAAGGAAACGCATGGACATGTGCATCTTTCCCGCCCTCACGTGGAGCTTAGGGAGCACAAACGTGGTCATTAATTAAGCGTCATAAATCCGCACTTGGGCTCAGCGAGCAATGGGACGAAGTAAGTATTCTTGGAGTGAAACTTACTGACCGTATAAGAAACATTACCAATACTTCGTCACAAAACACAAATCGGCATAGGCAACCCAGCCGTCAACTGGACAGCTCACATCTGCTGTTTATCAAACAGGGGCCATACCGCTTCTATATTTATAGGTAACTAGTACACAGTCTTTAGCCACCCAAATCCATAATCTTTGTTGCGATACCCCCGGTTGGTGCAATAATCCTGCACCAACCGGGGATTGTCCTTGGGTTCACCTACATAGTGTTAGGGATAAACGATAGTTGGTGCCTCATCAGGTCATCGTCATCAGGTAAAATTAACAGGACTCGTTGAGACACATTTAATGAGCACACTCGATGGGTTTACTAGCAGCTGTTCAAGAGTTCTATCATCTAGCGTCCAGATCAGTCATCAGGTCCTCGTCATCTGGTAAAATGAACAGGAATCGTTGAGACAATTCTAATGAGCCCACACTTGATGGGTTTACTAGAAGCTGTTCAAGAGTTCCATTATCTTGCATCCAGGTCCATCATCAGATCAGCTCGATGGTACCATAATATTGTATTATCATCGCCAGTGGCCAGGCATACATTTTAAAATATTCAAACTAGACCACCAGAAATGATTAATATTCAAGTGTTCCGTTATCTACCGTCCAGGTCAGGGCTGCGAAAAATCGCCACAACTTTTTTCACACAGCGATTCGAAATGAGCCGCCATAGTAGTTGTTGCTCTATATTAAAATGCCTATCTAATGACATATGTGTAGTTATTATTGGTCGTGGGGACCATTTTGTCCGGTCCTCCTTTTCCTCAAACTCGTCAAGAAAGAGATGCTTTAAAAAGGAGCTAGATAACTTATATGATATTATTTAAGTTATCTCAAATGCCTTGATTTTATAGTGCCTATACCATAAACTATGTCCTATGTTACAGGTTAAAAAAAAAACACTTATCGTCTGTTTAGAATGTATTGATGGCACTCATATAGCCATAATAAGACCTAGGGTAAAACCAGGAGAGATGGACCAGCGGGTGAGACGGACCATCGTAATTTCTACCAAACTACTAAATTTATTTAGACTGACAACACTTACGAGCTCTTGTCAACCTGTTTGCTCCGTGTAGAAAGCGAGACTATTTGATTTTCGTTTGTAAAATTAGTAAAAAAACGTATTAAAAGGTTTCGGATGCGTGTTTTTTTTTGTGTGGGTGTTTAAAAACGAAGGTATGTATAAGATATTGTATTTTTAGAATAAGAATTGACGTTACTGTGTTAGTATGTTCATGAATTGATAAAATAACCTGTAAATTTTCGTTTGTTTATTTTGCTTTTAATATGAGAAAGTGGTCCGTCTCTCCACTCAATTTAGGAGAGATAGACCATGTTATGTATGGGTGAGATGGACGAATAGTCAACGGTTTTTTTGCATATTTCAAGTGGTTTTTAATTATTATTGCTACTTATTTTTTAATCCATACATTTTAATGTGTTAATCTCTTCTTTTGTAGATAATATGAGTCAAGATGAATGGCTGCTGTGCATTATTTGTGAACGCTGGTCCCATGAAGGCTGCACCAATGATTCCGATATGTGCGACCGATGCGGAAATACGATGACAAACTGAAGATTTTACTTTCATTTAATTGGTTATGTTACTGGTTGATTTCGTTTTGAATGTTTAATTTTTTGTTTGGAAGTGTTAATGATTATTTTTATTAGGACCATCTCTCCTTACTGGGTGGTCCGACTCACCCGTATAGTATGGGAGAGATGGACCGAGGGTACTTTTTTTAATATTTCAATTATTGCCATAAAGATGCTCCGATCGTGCCATATTAAAATAAAAAAATGTTGACTATTAATAGTTAGTTAGTTTATCACTAAATTGTTTCAATAGTTATTATGCAATAAAAAAGATATTAAAGTTGAACAAAATGTGGTCCATCTCTCCTGGTTTTACCCTATAGAAAATTAAGGGAGAGTTTTTAATCGCAAACATTTCCATTCAAGAAATGTTGTGATTGTAAGGCAATACTTTTGATTAATATTTAATTTTAATTCACTTCATAACAAATTAGTTTAGGTTCTTTTTTTATTATTTTTTCAGATAAGTGATGCAGATTTAAGAATTCTGTCAGTAAATGCAACATTTGGAGGAACATCATATGACACTTTTCCCCGGAATCAGCAGGAATCAGCATCCTGTGAAACAACAATTAATTGATTTGAACAATAATGGATGTGTTTAGAAAGTCGAATCAAAAAAATCTAGTTATGAATATATTTTAATTAGTTTTTCTTTTCAGGTGATTCTGAATATGCCCAGAGAGAATATTATGATGACACCTATAGATGCTCCTGAAGGCTCCCCAGAACAGTATTACACCAAGTTGCACTGCTCTGCACGAAATACAAGTGGATCGTGCCATCCGGTGTACTCATTATCATCCTGATGTAGCAGCCAAAATAATTAATGCATATTGTGTCTTACAGAACGTACAAGTACGTATCAATGGAGTAGGTATAGATCTTACAAAAATCAACTAGCAGAATAGACGCTGAACTAAGACAAGGCCTTGAAAAGTGAAAAGTGTTAGTTCAGCAGTTGTGGGCGAGAAGAAGGTAGGTAAAAGGTATGGTAAGATTTAGATAGGATTTTCAGAGGCCTCGCCCAAGGCGACTTTTTGTAGCGATGCTGTCGCGCATGTATATCGATACAGCCGCAATGCTGTCGCTGGCTGTGTAGGGGAGAATACGGCAATGATGGTCAGCGGGCAATGGTGGTCACGCACACAACTAAAGCATGAACAGTCCTTTACGCGTGTGAAGTGTAGGTATTACGTCTTTCTCCTCACTGCCCGCAAGCGTCGAGACCTATAAATTTACCCCCAAAAATATTTACAATTGTGATGAAATACGGCTTGCAACGAGTTATAATAGGTACAGTAGGCGAAAAGGCGCGCGTGTGAATGAGAAAGACCTATTGCTATTGCTCGCCCTCGCATTTGATGATCAACCGGCAGCTTTTCTTAATAATATTTGAAGATTAATGAATCACTTTTATAAAATAGTTGCACATTTTTTTTAAATAAGACTAATGTCGACCGTGGCATATTGTAAAGTGTTGATAATCTATTATCGCTATCACCAGTTCTGAGTTTTGTTAAATATATTGCTAAACATGTTTTCCCTCTCATGTGGCAACACTACAGCTAACAGCTGATTTAAATTGGTTCTTGTATTTTTAATCTTAAATAATAAATTTCTTTGTTTTTAAAGTTTTTATTTCCAATTACTCATCAAGTAAATAGGATAATAATGTGTATTTTGTATTAGTATTTTATTGATATATATACATACAATACATAATGTCTTTAAAATATTCATTATTGTTCATATTGTTTCAAGGTTTTTCCTGTGCATACAATTTTTTAAAGAAAGAAGCAGTACCAAGTCTATTTTCATGGAACTAGAAAAGTATATCAGCCAGTGCTCGTACCAGAGACGAAAGACATGCTAAAAGAAAGACGTTTCACGCAATCAAAACCTACATCCTTCTACTTCATTTCACCCAGACCCTTCAACGTCTATAGACCCACAGCGCCCAAGTAGCACAGAAGCGCTGAATAGTAGCTGAATCACTGTTCACAATGGAATCTTCAGCTGAATAAACCTGCTGAATAAGAGCGTTAGAGGCGCCTACTCAGCTGATATAACTCTGATTTGGGCACAAATTAATCAGCTGTTAACTGAATAATGGAGCTGGTTGCACTATATCAGCGTTATTTGAGCATTATTAAAGGTAACAGTCGCCCCAAGAGCTGAATAATGACTGATTATCAGGGTATGTGTTACCTTTTATAAACCACAAGGGCTGAATAATAGAGTACTTATTACCTATTTTTCAGCACAAAATACACTCCAGCAGGGGCGTAGACTCTAACAAGCCGATTCCTATCGGCTTCCCTTCGGTAATTCGGAACACAACCACTCTATCGTCATTGAATAATCACACTATAAGTATTTGAATACAATTAAAACATTACAAAACGCCTACATAAAAATTTTTGTCTTTATATCCCAACAACAAAACATTTCGCTCTAAAATAACTCGTAGTTGTCGTTGAGTATCGTAATGCGTTCGGCTCGATGTTCGGACATCAAAACATTATTTCATCATTCGATTGACAATGTGTTGGTTTTTGTCGTAATCGCAACCATATAATTTGTTTACAGTAGTTAATTTGCATTTTGTATTCATTGTATTCATTAGTTTATCATTACTAGTACGAGTAATATTTGTTTTCAGGTATAGAAAAGTGATTAAGATAGTGTTTGTGTTATGAGTTTAGTGAAAGAAACGTACGTTGATTGAACTACGTTGTAATTAGGTATTTGGGGTAAGTAGAAAGTTTAATAAGTTGAACTTAATACCTGGGCGTCTTTTTGGATAAACAATTGAACTGGGCTAAACACACGAACTATATCACCACAAAAGCCAGCATATCCCTGTGGCAGTGCAAGCGACTGCTTGGCAGGAACTGGGGGATTAGCCCCAAGGTCACCCACTGGTTATACACCACAGTTATCCGACCAATCATTACATACGGCTCACTGGTCTGGTGGCCCAGGACAGACCTGAGTACAGCTCAAAGAGAACTCGAGAAACTGCAGCGATTCGCTTGTGTGGCAATCACTAGCAGTATGAGAACTGCACCCACTGCCGCCCTACAGGCAATGCTGGGACTGCCGCCTCTGCACCTCATCGTGCGGGAGGAGGCGAGCCTGGCTGCCTTTAGGCTCCACTTATCAGGAACCCTAAGCAAAGACTCCAGAGTTAAGCACACACGCATAAGGGAAGAAGCGATCAAACGACGACCAATGATGGCATCACCCTGTGATAAAGCCCCGAAAACGCACCACTTTCAAAGGCACTACAACATAATACTCACGGAAGAACAGTGTGACTACTCAGGCCCGAAAGAGATGAGAGTATACACCGATGGATCGAAGACCAACTCCGGCACCGGAGCAGGAGTCTTCTCACACGACTTCAACATAAATATATCCAGCCCGCTGGGAATGTTCAACACCGTCTATCAGGCAGAGTGTGTGGGCATCATACAAGCGGTCCACGCCCTAAAAGCCAGGAGAGTTGCGGACACGCATATACGTATACTCTCCGATAGTGCCTCAGTTCTCCAATCCCTACAGAAAAAATGTATTACCTCAACGCTAACACTAGAATGTCACAATGAACTAGAACAATTAACGGTATCTAGCCGCAACACGGTGACACTACAATGGATAAAAGGACACAGTGGATCGCTAGGCAACGACGCAGCTGACGAACTGGCTAGACGAGGATCCAGCACGGCAGTCTGTGGACCCGAACCTATCGTTCCCATCCCCTTCAACCAAATACGCAGGTGGCTACAGGAGCTCACCCACACACAAGCGGAGACCTGGTGGAATTCGACACCAGGCTGCAGGCAGTCCAAGGAAGCTATGCCATTCTTGGATAGCAAGCTGACCAGGCGTTTATTACACCTGGACAGAAATGGCCTGCGCCTGGTGACGGGGACCATCACAGGACACTGCTCGCTAAACAAACATTTCCACACGATAGGCATAACGGACAGTCCTCTGTGCAGGGCTTGCATGGAGGCCGAGGAGACCGTCGCGCACGTGCTCTTTGAATGCACAGGCGTCACCCAGATTAGAACAGAAACCCTCGGGTCACCCAGATCTTACACTGATGTTCTAAACAAACCAGGAGCTTTAATTAACTTCTGGAGGGAGGTGGGCTGGATGGAATAACCCCCCCAAACGGCCGCCATGGCCCACGTACAATGGTCCATTTGACGGACTAAGTGCGGAAACCAAACCAAACATAGAACAACATAGAAGTTGAACTTACATCATTAGAGTAGATTTGAAAAATGATTAGTACTATCAGTAGGATTAGGATGGCGGCAAATAGTTTTGATTGTTGCTTGACGAATTATTTACTTTGTGAGGAAACATGCTTTTCAAGGTTTGAAAATAAGAAACACATAATTAATACTGAATTCTTTATTAATACCTACATTATGAAACAAATTCCTTAATTAAAAATACTTTTTGTATTATAATTACATATTTTGATTTCACTCATAAAGTAAAATCAGATGTGCTGTCATCTTGTGTTGAAACGCCAAACTAGCTTCACAAATCTCAAAATAGTATTTCTACTCGCCGACAGATGTCGTTAAACGAATCACAGAACAACTTGATTATTTTTCGCTAATTCGCATGAAGCTCCTATTAGAAAAGTAAATCGAAATAGGAATTTAATGAAACGGTTTATTGACACCATTATTTTGTTAGATACACAAGAAGTAGCTTTTCGCGGCCACGATGAAGGTCTGAATTCCAATAACCGCGGTAACTATATCAAAACTTTGTTATATCTGAGGAAATATGATCCGTAATGAACTCGCATTTAGAACTATGATCTTCAGTTCAGAACCCCGTGTTTTCTGGTCTCTCTAGTGATATTCAAAATGATTTAATACATTGAATTGCATCCGTTTTACGAGACCACATTAGATTAGAGATAGATAAAGCTCAATTTCTGTCTGTAATGATTGACGAAACTCCAGATGTCAGTCATAGGGAGCAATTAACTGTAATTTTTCGATATTTATCAGAAACTGGAATTGAAGAACGATTCCTGGGTTTTTACGATGTTAGCGAAAGTCGAACTGCTGAAGTTTTATCCAAACAGTTGTTAGAAATACTTGACCAGTATCGTTGAAGAAATAAGTTAGTTGGTCAATCTTACGACGGCGCGGCAGTTATGTCTGGCGAGCCACGGTGGAGTACAAGCGAAAATTCTCAAATGTTGAAAATGTTTCTCCCATGTTACGCTCATATATAAAATTTTGTACTGAGCCGTTCCCTTGAAAATATTCAGGAAATGAAAACGTTTTTTGGACACGTAAATAGTATCATCTTATCATATAGTAAATAGTAACATCTGCCTGTACAAGACTGAAGAGCCAGAAAGCTAGCCACAAATTGTAAGTAACTGGACTTCACGCACGGCTGCAGCCCCTGGTAAGCCATTTTTTTTTTTTTTGTTTTTTTTTTTTTTTATTTTTTTTTTTTTGGCTTTTTTTTGGCTCCGGCTTACCTTTTCTATCCCCCCACCCCCTTCCCCCTTCCCCCTTCACCCTTCACCCTTCGCCACTGCACTCCAGGATATTAGTAACTCTTTTATGGAGCTGACAATTCACAAGTGGCAAAATTGTGAATAATTTTCACCCTACTACTGATTATTTTGATATGTTTTGTGTGAACCATTTTGTAAAGTGTTTGTGGGAAATATAGGCAAATATATGTTATCGGTAAGTAAAACTTTGTTTTTCCTCCATGTCCAGGAAGTTCGAATGGGAAAGAGAGTTTATTGTCAAATACTATATACTAATAGACGAAAATTTTCACGCGCTCTCAAAATATCACTGTTTACTTGAAAATTATAGTATAAAATAGGTTGATGATATTATTATAAAAAATTAAGTCTTTTTATTTTTCTTTGTAATTTGACAATAAGCTGTTTACGTGTAAAATCATTACATTTCCTATTCAAATTCTGTTGTTATTTTCGTTGACTAAACAAAAACTAATTGTTATTATACAACGTGAAATTTGAATCACAGTTTTGCTAGAACAAACGTTGTTCAGACCATGGTCTACAACCATTCTATACCATTCAATAAAAAAAAAACGTCAATGGTATTTGAAAAAATACAAAAAAGACTGATTTATTTATTTGCATTTCGGCCCGCATTTGGCCGGACATCCTTGTAGCCCACGTGGACTCCTCATAACTCTTTTGAATGCCATATTGCTACCGCGATGAGTCCTTTGATGTTACGGTTAATGTTTGAACACGTTTGAGCAACATAAGACTTATTTGAGAACACCTAGTTTAGTTTGTTTTAATAACATATTGGACGGTATAGAATGGTAGTAGACCATGGTCTGAACAACGTTTGTTCTAGCAAAACTGTGATTCAAATTTCACGTTGTATTGTATACATAGGTTACAATCTAAAAAATGGCAGACAAGCAATGTGTACCGTATTAACCACAATCAAACGGCATGAGCAGTTTTAGTGTCCACTCGTGGTACAGACGCCAGCACATCAACCTACTCCAATCTGTCAAATTTTCCCAATCAACATTGAACCTTATTTTTTAGCGATAAAGTCGAAAATGTATTAAAGAAATTTGACAGATTGTAGTAACTTGATGTGCTGGCGTCTGTACATGAATCAGTAACGAGCTGTTACGAGTGGTTCTTGTGTTACACAAGTCAGCTATATGTAGATTCATGTAAAGCTTGATAGTGGGCAACATGTATGCAAATAACTGTAGGTAATCATCAGTGAACCGATAAACTCTGCAGGAATTTTAGGGATCCGCGAATTAAGCCTCATCATCATCACATCATCCTATATTTTTTGGATTAGCCTATGTTAATCATGTACTTAGTAAGTATCAAAGTTTTCTCCACCAAAGTAGACATAATTAGGTAAAACTTTTTAAAAGCTCAGGCTTTTAAACAGTGTGGTCATTGTGAAATGAACGATGAACGATCTAAGTGCAGTCAGAGTATGAGTCTATGGCAAACATTACACGATAGGTTTTGCTGTCAGTTTTGCCACAGACAAAATTTTGATTGACGAAAAACCTACCGTCTAATGCGATGATTGACGTTTGCATGACGAAAATTGTAGGCGATAAAATTCCATCATTCAACCATAATTCATGATTGATGGAAATGATTGACGCTTGCATGACCGTGTAATGTTCGCCTATGAGGTGAGGCGCGGGAACACCCCCCCTCCTCGCCTCGCTATCCTATCGGCCGACGTGCGACGGACCGCAGTCGGGTGTGTATCGCGGATTGGACTTATAGTTACTTTCATTCGTGCACAGACGTATTGTTTCAATCGTAAACTAATTCCAGTTGGTACGTCTTGTTTAGTTTTATGCATGGAGCGTTGGGGTGGGACAGTCCATACACAGTAGATAGGTAAAAAAGAAATTACGTACATTATACCTATTTAATTATCTTTTTCTTTTCAGAGAAATATTATGGCTTTTAAAATAGTACAGACGATCGAGTACGATGTACCTAAACTGACCATCGTTCCCACGCTGTGGGAATCGAAAGGGATTTGTTTTAAATGCAAGACTGAAGAGAAGATGACTGTTGTTAATTATTTCTACTAAATAGATATAAGTAACGACTGATTATAATAATTTTATTGCTCTAAACTAGATTCCTAAGTGTGAACAATTTTTATGTAGATACCTACATACCTACTTGTTAAATATAAGAAAAACTTCCTACTTGATAGATATGAATAACGGGCGAATGAAAAGGTTTTATGTTTCCACTATGAGAAAGCCTCTACACGTCTACCAGATGTGTCCGCGGACGATGACAGATGCATCAGCAGACGGATCACCACGACCCATCTGCACATCTGTAGGTCGAGCAGTCTATGCTATTATAATAGTACACAATACAACATTTTTATTTTTATGGTATTTATTTTTAAATTTTATATAAATAATCTAAAATACATAATATTTATAAAAAAACTAAATAAATTAATAGCTGTGGCAGCTACGGTCTCAATATCCATTTTTGGAATATTACGTACGCGTTGCGTCTGTCGAGTATAAGCATAGACTGCTCGACCTACAGACGTGTGGACGGCTCGTGGTGATCCGTCTGCTGATGCATCTGCCAACGTCCACGGACGCGTCTGTAGACGTGTAGAGGGGGCTTAACGGGTATCTCCAACCAACTACCGTATCTCACAATATTGTTTTAAATAAGAAAATGTTACCGTGTATGCTACCTTCTAGTTAGATAAAAATAGTAGTCCACTGATTAGCTTTAATTTGCCCTTTAAACATAAATAAACGTCAGGAACGATTAGGTACCTAAAATTGATATTTTTGTAATTTTATTTGGATGTGATATTTTCTTATGTGGATAGGATGTAAATAATAAATAAAAGTACAAAATAATCAGAACCTCAAGTATTTTATTTTCTTACATTGTATGTATTAATGGAATAAAATAGTTATATTCTCCATGAGGAATACAAACTAATTTTTTCTTTTTTATCATAATTACTACATACATTGTCACTGTCTGAACTTGCAGAATAGTTAGATCTATCTGCCCATCTATTAGTGATGGATTAATTAGCATTCGCATTCATTTTTAGCATGCGAATGCTCATTTAGCATTTAGCAAATGAAATTAAGTTGCGAAATTCTGTGAAGTGCGAAGTGAATTTATCGCTTCGTACTTTTTTAAACTATCATATTTCAGAGCGTCGAGCGTCGTCGTGCGCTCGCTCTCGTCGCACCCATGGGAAGTCGGGAATACTAAACCTATCGGTTTCACGTGACCGTGACCTCGTTTGCGTGTGTTTATTAGCAGGTGTTGCGAACTTGCGAAGAATGGGTTAAGCAATTGTTATCTTATTATCTTTGATTTGCGCGTACTTAGAGTTGTATATTGAATGAATGCTTGTGTTTGTTTAATTAATTAAATTATTAGCATTAGCAGAGCAGGGTGGTGCGAAGAATGATGTTTAACAATTATTATCTTATTGTCTTTGATTTGATCGTACTTAGGGTCGTGTATTGACTGAATGAATGCGTGATTGTTTATGTTTAATAAATCAGTGCTCTAAAATCTTTCTTACGGAACATCAATCACCAATTTTAAAACCCATCTATAACTTAAACACATTGGTAATTCATTACAATAGCTTTTTAGCTGAATGTGAACCGACTCGGTCCCGTTCGGTACAGGTGCGTCAGGTGCAGAATGCTGATGCACCTTCAAAACCAGTTCAACCGGAATCTGTGCCGTCTACATCTGCGCACCAGGAGAACTATGTTGGGGAATCCCGATATTCCCGATAGGAAATCAATGTTACCAGAACCGGGATGTACTAGCACAAATAAAACGTTATCGGCGACTAAACTAAACGCACGCTAGGCTAGGAGAGGACGGCATCGTAGACGTCCTACCTAAGGCGACCGAAGCGCGGTCGCCTTAATTCGCATATTAATAAAATTCACATACTTCATTATTATTATCAATTATCGCAATATTAGCAATTAGCATAGCAATAGCAATTAATATGCTAAGACTCAAGAATTCACATGCTAATGAAATTAATGCGAAATCGCATTAATTGCCATTACTACCATCTATATTCATTGTCATTACTGCACAATACGTTACCACTATCTTTTAACATTCGCTGTATACTTGAAGAGTCTAAATGATCTAAATCTGCACGTGCTTTTACACCAACATTTTCGAATACGGAACCCTCCTGTTCTAAAATTTCATTCACACTTGGACCATTGTTCACAAAACGTGTAGCCTGTTCAATGTTCACTGTATCATCTGTATTTCTGTTCAGAATCCTCAAATATTCTGCATTAATTTTTCGGCGTATTCCGCCAGTCCTTTTTTTATATTTCCACATATCACAATATCTTAAACGACGCGATTAGTATACTTACCTACGAAGCGCTGAATAAACAAGTCTTCAAGGTCTTATTTAACGGCACTAGTAGATTAATTGTCAACGATAGTACAAGTATTCAGCTCTCACGGAGATTATGGGTAGCATGTGAGCTAATATAGAGCAGTTTGCTTTAAATTAGCATCATATAATGTTCACCCATAGTGATCATGTGGGCTTTATAAGAGCTACGATTGCGTGTAACAAGCTGATTAACATTACACAAATTCCACTGTGTGCAGCAAAAAGCATTATATCTTTGTTATTTGAAGCCACAGAATAACTAATTACATTACAGTAGCTCACGTGTTATTTCTTAAAATGCAAGTGGTCTAAGGGTACACTTGTGGTCTTCAATTCCGAATATAGCTTAGTTAAAGTCCACAAAAAACCTTTAAATTGCTTAAAGCTGTATAATACTGAACTTGTTACCTATATCAACGCTGCAAGCGTTACAGTGTGGTTTCCGTGACGCATAATAACGTTCTTATTCAGGTGAAAGCTCACTTTTCACCTATTGCAGGTCGAGTGTACTGTAATAACTCTTCATAAGTGCTAAAGTTACCGATGTTACCTCTTGTGACATCTTATAATGCAGTTTTGTGCTACTTGGGCGTTCTACGTCTCAAAATCCACAATATATAATGGATTACCAAAGAGAATTAGAAATCTCTTCTCTTGATACACCTGTTGATTGCGGTGACAATGTTATCGAAAGATAACAAACATAACGGAAAATAATTTAAGTCATCAAGGACTTTTCTGTGCTCTATTTGCAAGGAGCGTCAGCCTTTTGTTATACAAGGAATGGTAAAATGTAATGCATATAAAAATTGGGTTTGCCTGATATGTAGCGGAACAACTTTTTTTGACTACATATTATGTAGTCAAAAAAAGTTGTTCCGCTTGTCGATTAGATTTGTCTTGGGACTGATGAATAGTGTTGATTGGTGTCAATTGTGTCATTTTTCCGTTTTTTTTTTCACGGATTTAACCCTTAAAGTGACTTTGTATAGAATACTATACGTCTAACTTTAAAAAAATATTGTCCAATTTAATTTTATTTTATCTGTAATATTTTATCATAAATTACATTTTTGAACGTTTTTTTCTAAGTCAATATGACAAAACTTTTTTAAACTGTGGTAAATTCAAATCAGTTGTGAAAAATAACGAACGAGTCGCAGCCAGAAATTATTATCAAGGTGAGTTTTGGTAATTTTAGTGTTTTTATTACTAATTACAGATTTCCAATGCATAAAATGTAAAGGTGAATAGTTATTCTACTAATTTTGCTAGATGACTAACTTGGAAAATGTGGTGTTTGTATTATTTTGACTAGTTTATATACATGTATAGTATACTATACAATGCTACAGTTGCTTACATTTACCACTATTTTTATTTGTATAGTATACTAAACAACGCCACAATTGCTACTATGTGATGAAACTAACAATTTTTTGATAATTTGATATGAAACGAGTTCTATAGAGTGCATAAATAACGTCTTGGCTTTTATTTGGGTGGTGGTTGACTTGCATGTTTGCTTTATGTTGTTTTAGACCACAATGAACGGAAGAGCTAGACGAATATTAGCTTTGGTTCCTGCACTAAATGCTAATTCTGATGCTAGTGATGAATCGAGCAGTGGTGATGAAGCGAGAACAGCTGAGAGTTCACCAGCACCGTCACTAGAATCGTCATTCGAAAGGCTCGACATTCTAGGCTGCCCAGTTTCGCCAGCCAACCCTTCAGAGGGCGATGTAGAATCAAACGCAGAAGCCCTTTCTGATGTTGAACAAGAAAATGCTCAAGTTCCCCTCACACCAATTCTGAATGCTGTATTTCCGAGCCCTACGCAATGCAACTATGATGCAATTCCTTCAATTTCTTCAATTGGTTCTGTGACGTCTGTTCAACCATCTCCTGCCATGGCAACTAACACACCTTTGAGGACACGTGGACAAAGAAAGCGTACTGGGCCTTCTATTGCCACTAACAGAGTCAAAAGACGCTGTATCAAAAAAGTAAACTTACGTTTTCGTTGGAAGAAAGTGTCATTTCAACACAGGGCAGACATATCTAATCCTACTTTTGAAGATGCAGTACCTACTGATTGGTCACCCTTAGACTATTTTTATCGATTTTTTCCCAGAGTAATGATGAGTGATATAATGACGAATACCAATTTGTACAGCGTTCAAGAAACTGGCAAATCAATCAAAGTTACAGAAGAGGAAATATTAGATTTTTTGGCCATCAACATTCTTATGGGTATAGTAGTTTTACCTTCTTACAAAGACTATTGGAAATCGTCGTTTAGATATCCGAAAATTGCAGATGTCATGTCCTTGAAGCGTTTTCAGCAACTAAGAAGATATTTACATTTTACTGACAACACCCAAGCTGATGTTTCTGACAGGTATTATAAACTGCGACCTCTAATTGAATGTATTCGGTTTCAATGTTTATCCCTCGAAGAAGAAAATACTTTCAGTATAGATGAGATGGTTATACCATATAAGGGTAAAAAAGCAGGCAGTCGTCGTCAATATAACCCAAACAAGCAAAGTAAGTGGGGCTTTAAAAATTTGGTTCGAGCTGGTGTATCTGGAATCATCTACGATTTTATACTCTACGGTGGCGATGATACGTTTAGAGGTGTGGAATTTACCGATGAAGAAGAATCCTTGGGTGTTGGAGGAAAAATAGTTTTAGCGTTATGCAAAACTATAAGAAATCAAGCATGTAGTGTCGTTTACTTTGACAACTATTTTACGTCTTTAGAGCTAATATATATATTACGAGAAAACTATGGTATATTTAGTTTAGGGACTGTTAGGAAAAATAGATTGAAGGATGCAGAGAGCAAAATGATTGACGATAAATCGCTACAGAAGAAAGGAAGAGGAGCTTTTACTCAGGTGGTTTGCAATGAAAACAAACTGAGTGTGGTCAAGTGGTTTGATAATAAGCATGTGGGGTTAGTAAGCTCTTATGTTGACGCTTTTCCCCTTGAGAATATCAAACGTTTCAGCAAAGAGTCAAAAAGTCGCGTCGATATACAATGTCCACAAATTGTGAAGCATTATAATCGCCACATGGGAGGTGTAGATTTGGCGGATATGCTAATAGCATTATACCGCACAGGTATAAAATCTCACAGATGGTACATGAATATTTTTTCCCAGCTTTTGGACATATGTGTAAATAATGCTTGGCTGTTACGTCGTAGACATGACAGACAAATAAATAAGAAGAGGAAGCAAGATCGTTTGAAAGACTTTCGATACGAAATCTACGCTGGACTTCTGAAGCGTGATAGAACCGTGCCTGTAAAGGAAGTTGAATCTGTACCTGAGAGGCAAAAGATAAAGAAACCATTGGCCGAGAGGCCTTTTGATGATGTGAGGTATGATAAATACGATCATTGGCCTCAGTTAACCGGGTATCAGAGATGTAAATATTGTAAAGGAGGTCAAGCAAGTACAATGTGCACTAAATGCAAAATACATTTATGTTATGTCAAAGGTAGAAACTGTTTTTTGGCTTACCACACGAAGTACTAAAATAGCGCAACGTATAGTATGCTTTACATTGCTGATTTCTTGTTTGCTGCTTGCTGAGTTTAAATGACTTATTAGGAATATTATGTTTAATACGTTAAGTATGTACAAGTTATCATGGTTGTTGTCATAATTCAAGGTCGTATAGACGTTGCCTTATAGTTCCTAAACGTCATTTCGAGTTCCATTTACGTCACTGTCCTACTATTACTGTGATTTATTTTCTAAGACTAATTAATAGATCTCAAAGAAATTTTACTGTTTTTTGTTATTATTAATTTTTAATTTGTTATAATTTAACATTTGAAAGAATATTTCTCATAATTGATGTTCTAGGAAGAAAACAATATAGTACAAAGTACACAAAAGTAGCGTAAGGAATACCTGTGTAAAAAAAAAAATTGTTTAGATTTAATAAGCTGAATTGTCAATATTTTTTAGAAGACTGATTGTGTTTAAATTTCATAAATAAAGTTAAGAACTAATGAACTCCTTTTAGTTTTCTTTAAAACCATTTTAACATTAGTAACGTAATGGAATTTCTTTAGAACAGGATTTAATTAAAATTGTAATTATTTTAGCTTGCTGCACTCTATCAACATTTCCGATTTCTTTTGTTATTTTACCTTTTTTACATCGCAGATAGTGATTTTAGAGGGAATAACCCTTTGTAGAATAAAAATCATGGGATTGATATTATAGTTTAATTTAGTGTGACTTGGCAAAAAAGAAAAGAAGAAAGATTTCTAAAACTACTGACAGATTGACACTTGAATTACGGTGTTGCCAGTAAATTTCTAGACTTTTTTGCCAAGGTAGGTACTTATACTTTTTCCAGTGATTTTACTAAATTCCTGAGTCTATTGATTTGTAAGGGGAGTTTTGGTGGCCTATTGTAAGCAAAGTATATCATTTTAATGGTATTAACGACAATATTATTATTATATTTAGTTGAGCACCACCACCTTCCCCGTGTGGTCTCCGGGTAGTAGAATCGAACCATCCCATCTCATCCCGTGGGTGTCGTAAAAAGCGACTAAGGGAACAGCTGAGGGATTCTATTGTTTTCCTCTGTGCGGTACGAACAACACACACCCAAGCTAAGGTTGCCGTGCCGAGAGCTGCATGGCTAGAGGGGAGCCTAGTCGCGAGCGTGCCTGTTGTCTGGGAACGAGCGCTCCTAGGCACTAACAAGCCTTACCTCTACATGCGGGGCTCTGTAGAGTGTCGACAGATTTTTCCTCTGCTATTCGTGGGAACTAAATGAGTGTAAATTTAAATAATCAACTCGGAGGCGTCGGTGATCCTCGCCACACACCACGTCAGTTGTTTCCACGGGGCGAAAAGCGAGCGGCGGAATGTCGCTTAGCTACGCTGAATGTGCAGGGAGGTATAAGAGATAAGATGGATGAGGTGTTTGAGATGGTGAAGGATAAAAGGATAGATGTGTTATGTGTGAATGAGACGAAAAGAAAGGGAGTGGACATATCCAAACACGGGACTCTGACCGCTATTTGGTCCGGTGTTCAAGAAACACATAGGGCCAGTCAGGGTGTGGGGGTTGTCCTCTCCGAGCGAATGATGGAATGTGTGAAAGATTATGTTTGTGTGAGTCCCAGGTTTCTATGGGTAGGAACCAAGGTGGGCCTAAACTCTATTTTTATTTTGTGCGTTTTTGCACCAGATATGGGAAGCTCACCTTCGGAGAGGAACGAATTTTGGGGCAGTATAAGAGATTTAGTGAATGGATGTAGGTCAAACGAAAAAATTGTTATGCTTGGAGTCTTTAATGGTTGGGTTGGTGTGAAGAGGAATGGGTACGAAAAAGTATTAGGTGTATTTGGGGATGATAGAGTGAATGAGAATGGGATTAATTTACTAGATATATGTGTAGAGAAGAATTTGTCTATTATGAACACTATGTTTAATCATAGGAAGGTTTACAGATATACGTGGGAAAGGCAAGACATTAGAAGTATGATCGACTTTGTGATTATGGATGGAAGATTAAAGAGTAAGTTACAGAAACTAGAGCATATCGGGGTGTTAATGTAGGGACTGATCATTATCTGGTTATGTGTCGGGTGGGTGGTCTGTTCAGGCATTGGCGTCACCGAGTTCGAGTTCCTGTGACTGTTCTAGAAAGAATAAAAGTAGAAAGACTGCAAGAATCGAAAGTAAAAGAGGAATATAAGAAGGAAGTAAAAGTGAAGACGGATAAAATATTTGATGATACGAATGATTACAGTCTAGAAGAAGTATGGGATATAGTGAAAAATAGTATGGTGCAAGTAGCCACAAAAGTATGTGGTCTGGCGAAAAAGAAGTGTAGTAGTAGAACGAATGACTCTTGGGTAGATGGTGAAATAAAAGAGGTTGTGGGGCAGAAGAAAGAGGCCTGGCTTAATGTGTTAGCCTATAAGGCCCAAAATAGGATGAATGAGGCAACGACTGTGTCAGATGATTTGGAAAGAGTGAAGAAGAAATACTCCGTAATGAAAAAGAAAGTGAAAGAGATTGTAAAAATGAAGAAGGATGAAAAGGAAGAAAAGTATAACAGGAACTTCACTGATAACTTCAGGGCCAATGTTAAGCAGTTCTGGAAACAGGTAAGATTGGCTCGAGGAGTGACAGCAACATCTAGTATGAATGTTATAAGAGCAGAAGATGGATGTTTACTAAGCGAAGAATGTAAGGTCTTGGAACGCTGGAAGGGATACTTTGAAAGTTTATTCAGTTGTCAGGATAGTGTGCAAGGAGTGGGTAACTGGGCAGACGCCAGTTTTGAAGACCCAAACTCAGATGTAGCTGAAGAGAATGCAATAGAAATAGATGAGATTGTAAGAGCGCTGAAAGGGATTAGTTGGGAAGGCTGCAGGGTACGACAGAGTGTCTGCTGAAATGCTGAAGGGCGGTGACGGGGTTGTAGCAAGCCTGTTGTGCCGGATCTTTAATATGTGTTGGAGATATGGCCGTGTACCGGATGATTGGTGCAAGGCTGTAATCGTACCGCTATATAAGGGAAAAGGCTCTCAGCAGGAGTCTCGCAACCGGCGAGCGTGTAAGACCAGATGTATGAACGTAAACGAGGCAAAAGGAGTATGTAAGGATCGTAGCATGTGGCGTTCTGTAGTTTCTGCATACTCCCATGGGAAGAAGGCGTGAGTTTATGTATGTATGTATGTATGTAATTATTTTCAAAATTCATTATTATATCCTTCAAAAAATATTATTTTCATACAGCTCATACTATATTTTATCAATTCCATTACATTTTGAAGCTAAATGTTAAAACTCATTTATGTGGAATTCTGATTACGTCACCGACAACTTTTTTGAAAAACGCCCATGTACCTAGCTCTCTCAACACCCCGTACTCAAAGAGCAGCCTAGGGAAACCGAGGCCGGCGGGATTCCTGCAGTACTACGGTGGGATTCCTACAGTACTACGGCGGGATTCCTGCAGTACTATACTGCGGCAGTAAAACGGGCGAGTTACCCGTCGGCGTCGTCGAAGACTGCCGAGGACTCACTCAGGACACCCAAATTGTGGTGCACTGTGTGTGAATGAGAATAGCCGGTTACTCCGGCAGAGCATTGTCCAGGCTACATTTTTTTTTTATATCTAGTGGAACATGCATGCCTAAGACGAAAATAATGTGAACTTCGTCTTGGAGCTTACAACTCCATAAAACTTGCTATTCTCAATAAGTGCTTGTTCCAAAGCTCACTCAGTCACACTATGTTAGTGGAGCTGAGTAAGTGTTAACATAAGTGCTAACCAATTTTTTCGCGTAGTTTTATATTATTTTGCCGATTGTTAATTATTTTGTTGATTGGTTATATTTTGTTAATTATTTTGTTTAGGGTTACGGATAGGTTTAATGGTAAGAGAATTAAAATTTTAATAGTAGTGAAATAAAATTGTATGTGTATTGTGAAGTGACATTTATATCTTTTTAATCTGCAAAAATACAGATTTCTTATTTTGCAAAAGTAAATAAACCAGAAGAATTACATAATAATATTATTACTAAATCTCGAACCATCGCAAACCAGATGGTAGTCGTTGTTTGCAGTTGTGTCTAGAATACTGGAATAGTAGGCTTTCCGTTAGTTTTTCATTGATTTTACAACAAATGATGAGAATAAAGCAAAAAAAGATGTAATAAATCGAGCGATATTGATTTTAGAAAAATTATGTGACCCGTTATATCGCATCAACTTTTGTTTCCTGGATTGGGCGCTTGTTTTTTCACAAGATTCAATTTGGAATTCCAAAATTCAAACGTAGTTGTGAACTTGTGACCAGGCTTCACTACAAAATGTGAACTTTACAAATAAATTCTGCTTCGGTATTTTAGCCATCGGTATGTAACAGGAAGAGAGCTCAATCAAGTCAATCCAGAAAATGAACATTACCAATTGCGAGAAAGTGAGATATACTTAGGGGTTAAATTACATGACATGAAGAAACCGGAAGTAATTGCGAGACGCGGAAAAGGCGTCATTTATATGAAACTGTATAGGTAGCATTTTTCAAGAAAGCTATATTTTTTTTTAGTATACGATTGTTTAAGTATGTAACTAAGTCTATGAATACTTCGAAAACAGTTCTTTTTTTTCAGACAGCTTGCTTTGTAGAACTTTACGATTTCCTAAGAAATCATTTAGCAGTATTGTTGACGGATGTACTGGAAGAAAGAAGAGCAAACATGATTTATCAACATGACGGAGGACCAGCCCACTTCCGAATTTTTCTTGAATGAAAATTATCCAAACCGCTCTGGATAGGGCGCAGTGGGTCGATTCCGTGGCCTACACAAAGCCCTGATCTGACGCCGCTAGACTTTTACGTCTGGGATCATATGAAAGACTTAGTTTATGTGACCCCAGTAAATTCAATTGAAGAACTAAAGGAGAGAATAACAGATGCGGCGGACCAGATGATTGCAACGATCACATCAAGAATCACAAAACCCGAAGCAAGGAAGCGAATAAGAATATTTATTCGAAACCTAAGGCTGCACATCGAACAAGACGTGTGAAATGTCTGTAATTAAAGCCCAGCTGTTCCTTTGAATAAAAATTAGATTTTCATAATGTAGTTCATAAGTCTATATTAACTTTCATACCTTTTTGGAAAGCATATTAAGTGAGGAATTTACGTAAGTCGCTTACGAACCTTCAATATGCTATTTTTTATTAATTAGACATAATAAAAAAAAGGTAATCGAAGTTTTAAGACATTCATTAGTTAAATTGCTCGAAAACCCTATAAAACCTTCGATAAATTCGATAATTCTGTATTCATAAACGTGCCATAAACGTTCTCTAACAAATTTATGTCCTTTAAATTCATAATGTTGCCATTATAATGAAGTCATCCAATAAATTTACCAAAAAATCGAATCGTCTAACGAGAATGTCTGTCTACGCACAGAATAATTTACTATTGTGATCAGAATAACGAACTGTAAACTAGGGGGAGGCTGGATCACTCCAACACGAATGTATACGTACATCCGTGGTGACGACCCGGACAGCCAGGCACTTCTTTTCTTGCAACCGAGCACCCTGGGCAGGTTGCGGATAGCCTAACTCCGGCTCCGAGACCGACCACTGACGGTCACATTGACCGTTAGTGGGTGGTCCCGCACTCGGAGCATCTCTTTAAAAAGATCCCAGACAAGAGAAGTTCCCGAAACCCAAATCCCAGGCCTAGGTTGACCCCCAAGAAACCCACACCCTCCATCCACCAAATGCCTTCCCTCCTATCCCCTTGTCCCGTCAGTCCTAGAGGAAGGGTAACCTCGATTCCAAAAAAGCCCACCCCCAACCCATGAACATGCAGAAAGAAAAAGAATCTACCCAGGTGGGTCCAGGCCAAGCCGGGGAATCCCACACCGCTCCGGCGGTTAGCCCTCATCGTATTATGGGGGGGGGGGAGGCGACAAACTGCTCAATGGACTCATTTAAGCGCGGCCGGCTGCTGATTTAGCGCCCACAACTCAGGCTGCGATTAACGCACCCATAAACCCAACTTCGACTGCGACTGACGCGCCAATACCCACTACAGGTTTTATGCCTCCCACGAACCTCTGGCAACAGAGTGCCGTACGGAACAGTAAAACCAACCCAGACAAAGACCAACACCAACACAGACAGACAGGGACGGGAAAGGATGACGGACCTGGTAGCTCTAACACTCTTCTGGTTGCCGCCATGAAGTACAATCGGACGCTGAATAGGAGGTGCGCGACCGGTCCTGAGTCCGCGCAGAGGAAACTCCGCGCAAAAAGGGGCTAGACGCACGCGACCGGCCGCGAGAGCGTGAAGGAGAAATTCAGCGCGCAAAGCGGCCGGACGCGGAACCACGCGTGCGTGGTTAAGCTTGCGAAGGGGCAACCCAACGTGAAAAGCCTCCGCACGTGACAGAGTCCGCCGGGACCGACAGCCGACCTCAACACACAGACAGACCCCACGACCGACCTCGACCTAAGCACAGCAGGGGCAAGCGAGGTGGTAGCTTACACCCGGCGTTGCCGGCAAAAAACACCCAGCCAGGCACCTCCAAGCCGCAGCGATTCAGGGCCGGCGAAGAGGGAGCGCCCTGATGAAACGGCTTCGCCGAGCGTGCTTCAGGGGGACGCCAAACGGGTGAGGATCCACTCCGCTCAAGGGGAGCAGAGAACGTACGCGCGAGCCACGTAGGACATCCCAGCGCGGCAATTTGCCTCCCCCCCCCCCCCCCCCTCCAGAGACTTGACAAGGGAAGAGGCCGAATACATAAGAGATGAGGGTATACACCGAAGGATCAAATACCGACTCCGGTACAGGAGTCAGAGTTTTCTCACACGACTTCAATATAAATACGAGTATATCCACACCCACCGCTGGTAATGTTCAACACCGTCTATCAGGCGGAGTATGTGGGCATCATACAAGCGGTCCACGTGATTCTAAGTCACAAGATCGTATGTATTCAACATGACAAATGTGATATTTGCAAAGATACATCCATTGAATATGATTTACAAGACAGAACATTAAATAAGCCAGTATCATGGCTTGAGTGGACGGTGAAAACAATAGAATATGAAAAAAAAAAATGAAAAAAGCGGCGAAGAAGACAGTAAAGCAAAGTAAGTTAGGTACGCTACAATCTCTATTGACAAATTTCTAAAAAGAGTTGAAAGATTTTAAAATTCATATTCATAACATATCACACCAATATAGAGCATATAAGTCGCTAAAGGAGCAGAGCAACGAAATATTTCTCCGAAAATTATTTATTGTAAATTTCATAACGAAATACAAGCAGTCCACTTTGGAGCATCTCACATTCTCAAATTTCGCTGCATACAAGCATTATTTACAGTCAAGAGAAGGAACCCGAAACATTCTGCACTTTTTCGAACTGCCACAAACACACACCGGAGTAGGGCTCACTTGGAGCCTTTATTGCTGCATGTCAAAATTAGATTATTATTGGTATTATTGGTTGGTCCAAAAATTTATTTATTGTTCTTTATTGTATATTAGAATATAACAGAATTTATTGATCAAGGCCAGCATTTGAGTGACTTTTTAATATGAGCATGTCTCGAATGTGTGCAAACACATTTTCTAATTTTCTAAAGCTTCAGTGAGTAAATTCCAAGACCGCGTATTAATAATTATGGTGATTGCATAATCTATTGTTATTTGGAATATAGAAGTTATAAAGATCTAACAACATTTTCCTAGTTTTAACAGGATTATGTCTAAAGAATATAGGTACTATAACACTGCTTTTGTTCCAGATCAACATCATCAGAAAACATTACAAAGGAAGTTATCTGTTGTTTGCTCCACTTTAAGTTCTTTTTACTTTATACAGTAATTTTATTCTAGGTGTATCGTCTTCACATATAATTATATAAATTATGTACTTATACAAAATATTGTAAAACATTTTAAAAGAGTAACAGTAGAGTTTCTTGCCCATTCTTCTCCATATGAAAACTACCTTTTGGAAGGGGCGGTAGAATCAATACTATATTTTGTAAATTTTGACGTTCAAAAGTGACTTCAAGGGCCTATTTGAAATAAATGCTTTGACTTTGAATTCCACAATCAGCAAACAAAAAAATTGCACATATGTTAGGGTATAAAATTTCAGAAACGTATACTGCACTACAGCAGATTTGCTCTAACATTCATAAGATCTATTATGTTGTATTGTATACAAGGTGGAGACGACAATACAACAAAAAATTAAACGGCGTGTCCACAATGACGTTCCCATTCTGTATACAAAAATTCAATTCAATATATTCAATAGTTTAGTCATTATAGCTCGGCAAAATCCATAGTTGGCTCGGGCTTTTCCATTTATCCACCCCAAAAATCCACCCTAAGGTGGATATTCTGAAATGTATGCCCGAGAATTCACCCAAGGCCTAGTTGGATAAACGGAATTTATAGGCTTAGGATGGATCCGGCATACATTACATTTAATTTGTTTGAAAAACTCATTTTTTTATTTCCAAGCTAGGACTTATTTGACAGTTCCAAAATACTCTTAAGCATTAGTAGTGCCAGTATTTTAATTTTTTGTTGTATGGTAGTCTCCACATTGTATAATATTTAATATGAATGTTTGAATTGCACTAAATGACCGATGTAAAACTGATTCTTAAAGTCTAAAAGTGTCCATGACTGATCCTTAAGGCTGCCTGTCCACTGGAGCGGAGAGGAGAAAAGAGGAGCGGAGATGTGCCAATATTAACCAATAGAATCTTGACTCCGCCCCTGAATTTAGATCAGTGATCCTAAGTCAAGATTCTATTGGTTAATATTGGCACATCTTCGCTCCTCTTTTCTCCTCTCCGCTCCAGTGGACAGGCAGCCTAAGGCCTGTGTTAAGTTAAATTTTAGTTCTTTTTAAAGAACTAAAATTTTACTTAACTATATTTATGTATAGTTCTCCAGATTGATTCTGTGATAATAACACTGTACTTGTGGTGTCAATGACTACTTTCAGACACTTTTTTTTTTGTTCTCTATGAATGATGAATTATATATTTTAATGAATTATTATTGTTTGTATTTTCCAATCCATGCAAAAGAGTCCGACACGGCCTCTATGCCTAGAGCCTCCTAAACTCTTTAGCCACCACTGCAAGCGTTGCAATTTTTGCAGCTCAAAAGCAATGACAAATGCAGTAAAATAAAGTATGAAAAATTGCAATGTGCCACTATGCACAGTTCCATGTTTCCAGCAGTTATACAAGCTCTGCTCCTAGTGGAGCAATGAAGAATGTCCCCACTGCTCTTCAGAGCTAGTGCTCTGAGGAGCAGTGGGGACATTCTTTCCATGAACATTTCCCATGTTTTTGAAAAGGCCTTTATGAGATTCATAAATGCTAATTCAAGAATCCTAAAACAACCATACTTTTATCTGATGCTGAGCTAAATGCCTTTAAGGTTCTTGTTATACAAACCAAGGCAATACACAAACACTGTGCACTATAATTTCTCTCAAACCAAAAGTGACCTCAACAATATTGTTAAAACTATGAGAGGTAGAAGAAAATAATTACTCAGAACAACCAACCACAAGAATGAATAAAAAAACCGGCCAAGTGCTTGTCGGACCATGAACAATGAAGGGTTCCGTTGTTGGGGGTAATGTATCCCAAAAACAAACTTAGTATGTATTATAATGGAAAAACATGTTCTCCCATACATTGTTGTACGTCACAGTTCTCCAACTGCAAATGTAAGTTTGTAATCGCAAAAGAATATATTTTGTTTAAGTGATAAAACTACATAAGGATTTTAGAACTTTTTCCTTTTATTGTGCTGTGAGACCTTTCTTCTTGCCGAATTTCATGATTCTAGGTCAAAGGGATAGGTTTTGATTTATTTGGGAGTGTCAAAATATGTCACATAAATGGCCAATTTTTTTTATTGCATTGACTTAGAACCTTGATTTTTTTAGAGCTCAATGGGACCGTAAACCTACATTTTACATATTAATTTCAACTTGATATCTCAACGCATTCCTGAGAAAAAGAGTCTTGACAGACTGACAGACAGACAAATCTGAACCCTTATTGGATCACTTGCTGTTCAAGTGATCCAATAAGGGTTCAGATTTTTCCTTTTGAGGTACAGAACCCTAAAAAGAACTTATTTGCTGAAGCCGTAATGGCCGGAGTACACTGTTATCATTTTACACACGCAAGCATATTAATGACAAGACAAAAATAATTGTCAATTGAAAAATCAAACGCCCAGGCGACCCACCGACCAGAAAACAACATTTTAAAAACAAATTCCTTCAACCATTGTGATTTTCCTGTGTAAAACACACGTTTACAGCGGGCTCCACGCGTTTGCCAAACCTAGACAAATCAACGAAACCAACAAAAATTCAAACGTGTGGATATAAAGGATATAAATGGTTTGTGTGGATGGGATTGCAACAAGCAAGTTAGCTGGAGATCGAATAGTTAACTATTTCAAAGGATGTTGTATTCACAAGTTTGTGCGTTTGTTAACGTTTGCACACAGTATCCATTGTTCCGAAATAACCGAAGGTAGAAGATACTGATAGTTAAGTAACTACACAAGTAACCACAAATTCGATAAAAATCGAGTAAAGAAAGCAAGCGTGGGTGGATGGACAGCGACTGACAGCGACACTCGCTCTCGCTCGACAACAGGACAACAGTGACTATTTAAGTGTATTATCTATGACAGTGACTCAACAGTCTAGGAGTGGGCGTTGCGACGACGAACCGTTTCCAAAGACCGTTTTATGTTCTGCGACGATGGAACCGTTTTACGTCCTGGGTTCAAACAGTCTTCGTTGCACAAACCAGTCTTCGAATTATTCAGTGCGATTCTTTATTTTACGTCTTTGAAAATACAGTCGAGAACGCAATGATAAATGATTCAACGAACGGAACAACACGAGTAGACGAGTCGTCGTCTTCGAACGACCGAACGGAACGCGACAAGTAGTAGACGGACGGACGACGAGTCACTCGTCGTTCGTCGTCGTCGTTTACAAAACAGTCCTTGCAATAAAAAGTGAACTTTATACCAATGATATAGAGTCGATAATATATTACCAGTTGTCAATGCGTCTCGTTCCGTTTGTTTGCAAAACAGTCCTTACAATAAAAAGTGAACTTTATATCACTGATATAAAGTTCACTTTTTATTTCACTCGACGAGAACGTCGGGAACGTCGAAAAGACGACAACGACGAGAACGTTGAAAAGACGGCAACGCAATTATTCTTCGTCTTCAAACCAGTTGCAACGACGACCGTTTCTTGCAACCGTTTTCGTCGTCTCGAAAACGGTTGCGTTTCGTCCGCGAAAAATTCGACAACGACCCACCACTACAACAGTCAGCGAGTCAGCGACACGGGACACCGACACATTGACCACAGATAACCAATAATAAACCAACCAAAGAGCATGTACAACAAGTGTGACCATCTGATAAATGGTGAATCTGCCACAGACTGGGCAAGAAATCTGCCAAAATCTGCCAGACTTGGCGCCAAAAATGCCAAAAATACAGCGTGGTGATTAGGTTATCACATTAAATAGTACAGCGGTTATTACAAGTTGTTATCAGTCTGTTAAAATAATAAAATAAAAAATAGACCTAAAAATAGAAAACTGAATTTTTCGAACAAACTAAATAGCGTAAAAATTGGCAAGAAATAATCCACCCTTGATACTATTAGTTTACTGACCTGTAAAAGCGGCAATGCCGCGGCGGCGGGCGGCGCGGGCGGCGGGCGGCGCACACGCCAAACGACAGTGGGAATAGCGGGAGGGTAGGTACTTGCGCTGTAGGCTCTAAACACGCGCGGGGCGTTGGTAATAGTTGGTATCAACAATGCAACACAAACTTTATGGTATTGTTACCAAGTAATCACAAATTAAGTTTTAAAACCTCCACTTAGTTCACTTTATGCATTTTAAATTTTAAAATTTTCGAAATGTCCGCCGCGCACCCGAATGCATAATCGACACCGTCGCATGATATTATTACGTACATTTCTTAGTAGATCACCATTCGCGGCTAAATTATTTAAGTTGTGGAAAGCCTGAGTTATTCTTATTTTTAAATCTTCCACTGTCGTCACTTCAGTAGCGTACACTTCATTCTTTACATGTCCCCATAAAAAAAAATCCAGTGGTGTTAGGTCCGGTGACCGTGCTGGCCACCGAGTAGGTCCGTATCGGCCAATCCACTGCTCTCCGAACATTTCAGTGAGGCGCTGCCTGGCAGCCACTACTGAATGAGCAGGTGCTCCGTCAAGCTGGTACCATACCTGACCACTTCCACCCAACGGTAGTTCATCAATGTACTCCGACACTGTGCCGTCAAGTAGTTCCACAAACTTAGGCCCATTGAGGTTGCCATTGATAAACACCGGACCGATTATGTGGTCTCCGTGTATTGCAGCCCAAACATTCACGGCAAATCGGTATTGGTGTGCGGACTCTCGGATCAGGTGCGGATTTTCTCGACTCCAGTATCGTAGGTTCTGTCGATTCCATATCCCGTTGCGCGTGAATGTACTCTCGTCTGTCCACATTATGTTTTACAAAAAGTTAGTCATTTTCTATTTTACTCAGTAGCCACAGGCAGTAGGCTTCCCGGACTGGCTTATCTCTTCCTAATAAAGCCTGCACCTTTTGGTATTTGAATGGCCGTTTCTTATCTCTTTTTAAAATGTTGTGTACAGTCCTGTGGTGTACTCGAAATAGGCGAGCTGCTCTACGGAGACTTGCAGTTGGATTACGAGCGAAATAGTTAAGGATTTGCTCTTCCTGACCCACGGTTACTCGCAGAGGAATTTCTACCTGATGTGGAACCAAAGATTGGTTATCACGTAATCTTTGGACTGCCCGTGTAAAAATCCGTAAATCTGAAGGACATACACGTGTGGTATTATACCTCTCTCGGTATGTTCGTAACGCCAGCGCTGCGTTTTGATAGCATTCTCCATAAATCAGTATCATATCGGTGTACTCCGATGACGTGAAATTGACACGAGGCATCTTGAGAACACAACACAAAAAGGAATAATAAAAGCGTCTGAATTCGCATAAACTGTCACACCACTTTCAAAAGTTACCTACAACTAATTTGACTGTTGTAATTACGTGTCCTATCACAAAAATAGGAACGGCACGAACTGTCACAACACTTAACTAATCTACAACTAATTAATAATAACGTATCCCATTTCTATTACAAATAAAACAAGAAACTTAACAAAACGTCCTCAATACAATAACACAAAAAAATGCAAATAGGCAACTGCTGTCGTGAACGAACTATCCTCAAGGACAAGACAACGGCGCGGGCACTGGAGCGAGTTAGTCACAACATAAACAATCGCACACGCCGGCCGCCGGAAAAATACGAAATTTGACGACACACACCCCCTACCCCGTCCATTTCGCGCGTAGAGATTTATGCCGTAGACCGTTAGCAGTAAGAACATTTATCGCAGATGCTTTTTATTCCCCGCTGAGGTCCCTTATTTTTTAATTTTGCGCATAGCGAACGCCTTAAACCATTAGCCGTAAGGACATTTTTCGCTTGATTTGTTTACGTATTTGGAATTGTTAGTAATTCGGAATGGCATCGTCTTACATCGTTTGAACTAGGTATCTTCGCCGGCCACGGGTCTTTGACCTACTAGTATTGGTCAGGTGATTTTCTTTATGCAATACATGATGTTGTTAAATACTAAAAGGAAAAAAAATGTCCCACGGCTAGAATGTTAACTTTTATTAATTATTTTATTTATGTATGCTTAAAATACGTACTGTAGAATACGTGGTTTGAATTAATGTGATAACCTAATCGCCACGCTGTATACCTTCATGGAAACGGAAAAAAATACACACATATTCAATGAAATTTCATTAATCAACAAAAATATTTAACAATTTTCTTATGCATTATTATACCAATACTAACTTTTGACTCAGGAGGGATTAGTATAAATAAAAACTAACGTTTTATATAAAACCTAATGTTACTACTTTAAAAAAACGAATTCATTGAAAATCAAATTTATGGCAATATTGAATTTCCTTGAAATCTTTTAAATCTGCCAAAATCTGCCACTTTTTTAAATCGTCAGCAGGATCTGCCACAGACAAAATTTTGGAGCGAAATCTGCCAAAATGGCAGAAATCTGCCACAAATGGTGTACAGTAGACATTGACAGTTCACTCTCAGTTCACCTCACACCACAGACTACGTGGGTGGATATTATTAGTCTGTGGACTAGGTAGTGTTGACCTGACCCTGACACCGTTCAGAGTTCACACTGTTCACAGATGGGGAATTTGATCGGCATGGAATTAGTATGTACATCTATATTCGTAGAGTTGTTCGTTTTTTTTAAAGAAGAAATACAATAAATTTTATTACAAATTACGTCTGAGGAACCAAACTAGAGGTTACACGAAAACCGATGTTATTTAGTTACGTACCTTTTTGTAGACTATTTTGTCGTAGTTGGTTCTCTTTTTATTTCTCCAAGTTTTACTGAAAGGCCTTCTACACGGTTGCCAACCGCGTCCCGACAGAGGTCACCTTGGTTGGCGACCGGGCAGAGCTGTTGCAACTACATGGTCGCCAACATGCCATTCTGTCGTGATACACGAGCCAGTGTTTCCACTTACGTTTTTAATTTTTCCCCAGATTCTTAATGAATTATCCCTAAAATTCCCTAAAACAATATAAAAATTGCTTGGTTTAGGGATTTTTTTTCACCAAAAAATTTGGTGTATCCAACTAAATCTGACTATTTTTAAAAGCGATTAAAAACGTGTGGAATAAAATTAGTTGGCATGAACTAAAATTCACACCAACACTTCGACTCCAATGCAAAACCAGTACTGTATTTTATTTTTCTACTGTTGCTTATATCTCGAAAATGGTGCGTCCTATCGCAAAAATAATGAAATTTTCGACCCCCTTTAGGAAGCCCTTAAACCCCTATATCCCAACATGTTGGTAATAATTTTTTATATTTTCCGTATACCATGTTTATTATTGGCAATTTTTCCCTATAAAAAGGGAGAAATCACTTCGCCGAATACACGGTCGGCCGCCGGCCCAACGTCCTCTATTCGCCCTTGGTCACTAGCGCAGCTCTTCAAACCAAGGTCGTTGGAAGGTCAAACGAAATTTGGTCATAAACCACCAACTATACGGTTGTAAACCACGAAGGTGACCTCTGTCGGGACGCGGTTGGCAACCGTGTAGAAGGCCTTTGATTCTATGCATAGTAGAGGTGTCTAGGTAATTTTTAGGTCACGATTAACGAAAAATAGTAAGTTCAAATATCTATACGAGTACGTATGACGTGTTTTGCACAGTTAATCAAATACAAAAAAACAGTTTACATGCATTTATCTAATAAACATACCACGCACGCAAACCATCGCAGATTTTTAACAGAGGTATCGAAAGACACGGCAACTCCGTGCCGGTGCCATGAAAGTATCTTTTACTTTAGAGCAGTTCTTCATTTATTACATTGCAGATTTCCATAGGAACATCATTTATGTACACCCGGCCACACATCAAGCTATACAGTTCCAGCTTAAGCTGACCTCGCATTGTACGGAAATCGTTTACAATGCAAGATCACCATAAAGTGGAAATGTATAGCTTCATGTGTACATACGATGGTAGCATGCATATGCAAGCGTTATTAAAAAGAATATTTCAAAATCAGGGGTTTTTTTTAACGAAGTCGCGGGTTAAAGTTAGTGTTAGCCCAAAGTAAAACTATTCCACGCGGACGAAGTCGCGGGCAGAAGCTAGTAACATATAAATGTCCTCGCCGTAAGTCTTGTATGTACGCCCGTAGCTACATAAGACGGAGTCGGCCAGTACCAAATATACATAAGTATATCGCTGTATCGATTACTTTGTTAATATTGACCTAAGCTTATTACATACAGTTAAGATTAATGTGCGGCCCCCAGTCTACTGGGGTGGTAATAATAGATAGTAATTTCTAAATTACTATCTATTATTACACCAAAATATAATTCGATTCAAACTTAATGGCGGCTCGGAACATGAGGCGATGGGTCAGCAGGGGTGAGGGGTGGAGTACTGCGCAGCGAGAAACCAACTTCTGAGCCACCATTAAGTTTGAATGGAACTATACATATGATGGGTCACCTGCTCTAATTTCTAGCAACTACACGCTGTGACCGGTCGGTGATGACACAAATGCTCATGGACAAAGACAAAAGGGACACACGACGCCATCAGGTAAGGTGACTGTTGCAGTAGTTTTTTTTTTTGCATTAATTAGAGGACTAACGTCGTGAGCCCACTTAAATAGGACGTCGAAGTTACTCTGCAACACTCTCTTCTCTGTGCCTCTCGTATGTCCTTATGCCCAGCAACCAAAAATCTGTCGTCAGCAAATTGGTACAACGGAGCCTTCCGTGAAAATGTTACACATGTTACAGTACCTAAGTATTCGATCGGCCGGGCGGCCTAAGAATCGAACCTTGTGTCGTGCTTTTATCGGTTGGAATCATGCTACATTTGTGTAATGTATGTTTAGTTTGGTTCAGAAAATTCACCAACATCGCGATACAGTGTGAGCCAGCTTCACGTGTGTCACCGACGGCGAGCCGAGTAAGTAGGCGAACTTAAAACCGCGGATTTTAAGTTCACATGTCTATCACTCTTTTTTACCTACAACTTACTGAACACGAAACTGAAAAACTAGTGTTTATAACAACTAAAAAATAGAATTTACGGCGAATTAAAAGAACTGTAATCAACTTATGATGATTTTAATAACTAACCTTTTATTTTAACTGTTCGCTATTTACAAACGAGTAAGTACTTACACTTCCCGGTAACGATTTTCTATCAACCACTGACAAAAAGAAATTCTGGCCGGCGCGGCGGCGCGGCGCATCGTTATCGTGGAGTGCATGAACTTTAAGAATAGGGATGCACAGTTCACACACAGACTTCACAGTTGACTACTTTCTAGAAGTGTTATTTGATGTACGTCAAATTTAGTCGCAGCCGTACGCGTACTTCGACGAGGATCCCGTCCGAAGTACTTGATGAACGGGCCGATCGACATCTGCCCTGTGCATGCGGTGTCTTGAAATGCCCATAATCCAGTAACCGCTTTGTCGCCGCTAGTCCGGGCCTGTGGGACATGGGGTCAGAACTCCACGAAAACGGACTCCAAGAGTAGAAGCTCCGAGTAAAGTTTGCTAATTTTTGGATATCACGTTATCGCATTACGCGTCATACGACGATCACGGGTCAACTGGGCCAGCGCGGGACCCCCGCGCCGCCGGCACTCCCACGCACGCCCGTGCGTGGTTATGCACTCGCCGCCGCTGCCGCGTGCGTGCAAACTAGTTTATGCCGTATCACTACGCGTTACAGCTTATTTTAGTCTGAGCATCTATGAATCACTCTTCGCAGCCGCGCATGCGGTTCGAGTAGTACCTACGTTATGTCTAGTGGACTACCGACTACTATTGTTTCTCACGCATTCGATTTAAGCATATTTAAAAAAATTACATATTTATGTCGCATGAAATACAGTGTTGCCGACTGAAGTACTCTATACAGTCGGTGCACTATGACGGAGTCTAAGGACCGGCGGGCGAGGGCGCGAGAAACAACAGGAGCGCCAGTCACCCTTCAGCCCTAGGAACTGTCACACGTTCATGAAACGCGTGCGCACATAGATTAATCCCAAGTTTTGTTATTTTATTTATACTATAAATGGACAAGAATTAGGCCAATAGTTGTTGTTGTGATTTGTGTAACTAGTGTACATAAACAAGTGTAAGAAGCTGTTATCATCTTTTAATTGCCCGATATCCACAAACAGCCCACAACAATGTCAGAGGATGGAAGCACGACCCCTCCTCAATGTCCAGTGTGCCGACATTTATAATAAAAAATAGGCAAATCGTTCTGCCGCGGGAAAATAACCATTAAAACAGCGTGTATATAAGAAAATTACCCCCGTTATAACGCATCTAATTAATACCCACCAGACTTGCATACCCACGTCCTTGTACCCTGGTCAACTCAAGGTTGGAATATTAAGACCTATCCATAAGAATGCCTCGTACGCAGATGTTAAAGTGGGTGATAGACAGACAGTCATGTGAACTTAAAGTCCGCGGTTTTTAAGTTCGCCAACTTACTCGGCTCACCGTCGGTGACACACGTGAAGCTGGCTCACACTGTATCGCGATGTTGGTGAATTTTCTGAATCAAACAAATTCTCAATTCAATTCTTTATTGCATTCCATAATGTTGATGAAACAGTTGGTAGGCTTAAAATTAAAGTAACAATTATGGACCTTGTCGGGCACAGCATAGTAGGAGAGAGGAGACTAAACATACATTACAAATATATCCAAAATCGTAATAAAATCCAAATCGTTTTGAACGTTTGTCCGATGTATACCCAAGAAACAGACGTGACAATTGAAAATTAAATAATGTACCGTGTCAAACCACTATGATGCGCAAAAGTATTTATTGCATGGCCCCAGTTGTTTATAATAAATTACCAAGTGCATGGAAAGACTTGAAAACGTTGCAATTCAAAAGTACACTTCGTAAATTGTTAATAGATAAAGCATAATACAGTGTAACTGAGTTTTTAACGGACAATTTTTATCAGACTACCTCGAATTTTTATTTAATTAATTATTGTTTTGCTTATGGATTATTTATGATGTGTTGTCTATGACCTGGAATTTTGATGTTTGTTTGTTTATTTATCTTCGGACCACGATCTGTATTTCTTGATACCTACTGTAAACTGACAATTTAATTTTTTGTATTTAATGAATATTTGAATTTTAATAATTTTATTTAATGAGAATGACATAACTAATTTAATGTTCCAACAAGACTTTAAATTTTAACAATTTTATATAATGAAAATGTTTGCATGCCGAATGGTGAAATATGGCAGAACTCTATGAAAACCTACTAGAGTCTGGCTAACGAAAGTTGGCCCTGGAATTATTTGCGAACTTTTTATATAGCAACTCTGTATGAACGTGAACGTCAATTTGACAAGGTTGTCGTTCGGTATCTCTGGTGTATTTAGTGTTGTCATGCATGTATTTTTTAAATTTGCCGCCAATATTCTGGGGCCAACTTTCGTTAGCCAGACTCTACTACCTACTTATGTATAACCCATATTTGCAAATAAATGCTATTCTATTCTACACAAAAAAATTATGTCGCAACAAAAGGCGGCTCGCGACTCGCGGCGATGACAGTGACAGACTACGAACCAAGGCGGGCTACAAGCTAAAGAACAATGCCCACTTCCCATACATTTAAAAACCTGATAATGAAAGTGTATGTATAGTTATAAGGTATAGTAGAAATACTACCTGTAAGTATACAAAATAATAGTCATTTTTACGATTTAAACGCTACGAAGGCCAAAAATATTAATGTTACTTTTTAGGTTAGGATTTTCCGTTACGTTAGAAATAAATGTGCTAGAAATAATTATTAAGGCTCGAAGTTTAGTCTAAAATAGGAACACTTTCCTAGCTATGGTCTAAAACGTCTTTTTTACTTTGTGAATTCCTTGAAACCTTATGATTAGGACATGATTGATATGTTTAGATTAAAAATAATAAGCATAAATAGTAATCGTAAAATAGTAATACACACAACATTTCCCCATTTCCATTCTTCTTTTTTTATTATGCTTTGTTTATGTTTACATATCTCGGGACCATGGGGTCCCGGCATGGGCGTACCCAGCTTTTGGCCCAGGAGAGGGCAAATCAGAAATCCCCCCCCCCTCCCCACATGTTTTACATAGTTTGATATTCCTGCTGCATTCGTGTATTTTTAACCGACTTCAAAAAAGAAGGACGTTCTATGTTCTGTACTTTTTTTTAAATATATGTGTTTATCGATATTTTCGTCAATTGTGGACCGAATAAAATATTCTTATGTGAAAAACGAGTTTTCTAAATTGATCCACAATTGAGGAAAAATCGTAGACCATTGTAAAAAAAAATTGGCAAACATAGAACGTCCTCCTTAAAGTCGGTTATGCAGGTACAGCATGACAACCCGCGCAGCGTGGTTTTTTCTAAAACTAAAGCTTATTCATAATATTGTAATTGTAAAGGAAGTCTCACTGTGCGTTTGCACTGGCAAAACATCACGACAAAACATGTTGAAATCTCTAGTTCCTGTCAAACATTGTATGGAAAATTGAGATTCCAACATGTTTTGTCGTGAATGTTTCGCCAGTGCAAACGCACAGTTATCATGACTGTAACTTAACTTTTATCGAGCACAGTCCTTAGGTATACAAAATCAAGGGGGGGGGCAGCTGCCCTCCCCCCCCCTGGGTCCCGGTCCTTTGAAAAATGTACGAGGGGCCGAAGCCAACTCGCAGAGGCCCCTTAGACAATTTTAAATGATGATGATGAACACCAACCGACGATTATCCCTGTATACACTATGCAAATGCACCATTGTAGTCTGTGAGTGCACCCAAGGACAACCCCCGGTTGGTGTCTCATTGACGAGTGTGACTGTGTGACTATTGCAGAAAATGAAAACAAAAAATATTGGCCTATGGGTTTGAGTGGTTAATGAAATTTAATTAATCAACAAAAATATTTAACAATTTTCTGAAGCATTATTATTACCTAATACTACTTACTCTACGAATCAATGTTTGCCTCCAAAAGTTATTCTAGGTCAACGGGAACTAGCATATACTTAGTTTTTCGACCCAAAATCTATAGGGTATTTCTGGTTGACCTAGAATTATCAATTTTGATTAAAAGCAAGGCCTTACAGCACCAGTAAAAGGAAAATTCCGAAAAATAAAAATCTTACATCGTCCATATCTTTTATCGTGTTGACTCAGGTGTCGACCTTGATTTATAAACACCTAATAGGGACTATAGACCTGAGTAGGTATCTGTATAAATTTCAGCTTGGTAGGTCCACCCGTTCCTGAGAAAGTCAGTGGTGACACATGGACAGACAGACGGACAAGACAGTGATCTTATAAGGGTTCCTTTTTTACCATTTGAGGTACGGAGCCCTAAAAATTACAGATAAACAATCACAATCTATCATTTTGTCTATTCTCCATCGACAAAACCCGTAGAAACCCGTTTCTATGGTTGTCATGCTACGCGTGATGCAAATTCCAAAAAACGTAAGAAAATTAGAATTTCGCGGGCTACTTTAGCGGGGGGATGCCCTTTAGAGCGTTCACGTCGTACGGTATTTCATACAAACTTTCAAGCCCTTGTTTTTCGAAATGATTGAACCCATTTTAATGAAACTTTATGCAAGATACAAAGGTCTAAAAAGTTAGTTATGAACATTTTCGAAAAATAGAGTTACAGCCCCCCCCCCCCTCTTACTAGCTAGTTACTAGCCAAAAAAAAAAGAACAAATAGATATCCCATACCATGTGCAAGGAGCAAGTTTGCCAGAAAGCACTACAACAGTATAGCGCCACGCCTCTACGGCAAACTGCAAAAAGGAAATCCTAGTTTGGCTTGAAAGCTTTAACTATGAATTAATCGACGGGAAATGTTGTTTTTTAAATAATTAAGTAGTGTCGTCATCGTATATAGATAATATTTGCACTAAATAACATCGTAATTACCTATTACGGACCCATCAAAAAATGTAAACAAACTCGGTAATGAAAAAACGTGTTGTTGTGTAATTTTGAGTTTTGTGTATGTAATCGCTGGTAAGTCATTTATTTTATATTCTATATTAGTTATTGCATAATAAAAATGCCATTTTTCAGAAAAAAATAAGAGTTCAATATTTTTTATCAACTAAGTAATGTTACGTAATGATACGGATACCTATTATTGAACTTTTTTAATTATTGGTGTTTTTATTTATTGTGTTTGTTCGTAAATAATGGTTTTGACCGATAGTATATGTATTCATAATGTATCCTGCGAAATTTCATGTGAATCGAACCAGTAGTTTTATTATAAATAATCAAAACAATGAACAAAGGAATTTCTGATAAGAATGTTTATTTATCAATACTAGCGTTCGCTTACAAAGATTCTAAGTATTATAAAAAATCCTTTGTCTAATCAGGTACCCAAAACCATTAACGATAAGACTATTTACGTAACAAAAAGCTCTCAGATTTTGTTTATGTTAGCGCGCTCTTATCTCCGACGCGCCGCGGGCGATCTCCGGTACTTAATGGTTTTTGCGGGCGGGAACGTTCGATGCTAGGGGGTTAATGAATGAATGTTTTTAAATATTTTATTTCAAAACTTTCTATTTATTATTGTATAAATTGTATCTAGTATAAGCCTTCTCATGTCGATGTCGATCCACGTTACTGAAGAAACATCGACCTCTGTCATAAAGACCATAGCGGGGAGGTACGACTCTCCTTTGTTAGGTGATGTTGTTCGAAGATGTATTTCGAACAACAATCTTGTTTCTAAATAGATATAAGTTTACTAACATACGAGTATATATAAGTTATCGTTTGTTTACTAGTAGTAACCCATATGGATGTTGCTTATCCGAAATAAAGATTATTTTATTTTATTTTTTATTTTATAAAGGATGTCCTTGTTCTGGGGTAGTAGACCTCATTGATGTATTTATTTATTTAACGAAAAAAAAATACTAAAATAAATTGTTAAATAACGTCTAAAATAAATGGTTAAATAACGTCTAAAATAAATTGTTAACCAAGCTGCTTTCAGCTGACCATTGACCATTGTTTAATTTATATTTAATTTATTTGAATTAATTAATTTTATTTTGATTTCACTTATTCTTATTCTTTAGTACTCACAATTATAAAAATTCGACAGCCTATGCATGACTTTTGTAAAACACATGACACATGATGAAAAATGAAATGTATTGTAATGTAATCTATTAATTTTGTTTTGTTTTGTTTTGCAGTGCCCTTACAGGGTGCATGTTTGAAACTTTTACTCTTATTCCAACCTCTGTACAACATGTTTGCAATAAACTGATTTGATTTGATTTGATTTATGTACACACAGTAAAAGACATTCAGATACGACAATCAAAATCTTGAGTACAAAGGTACTGCTTATTTCTTAAGAAAATTCTTATGTATAATGTAATGTGTACAGAAGTTTGAAAATAATACACTACGCGCGATACAGTATGAGCAAGCTTCAACTGTGTCACCGACGGCGAGCCGAGTAAGTTGGCGACCTTAAAAACTTTAAGTTTGCATGTCTATCACCCACTTTATATACTTTTTTACCTACAACTTACTAAACACGAAACTGAAGAACAAGTGTTTTTTATCTTACATAAAATTATTTTTTTCCGTTTCCATGACATGAAGGCATATTTTTGGCATTTTAGGCGCCAAGTGTCGCAGATTTTTTACCCAGTCTGTGGCAGATTCGCCATTATGATATGGTCACACTGCGAGTTTTGCAAAGGCCTTCTACACGGTTGCCAACCGCGTCCCGACAGAGGTCACCTTCGTGGTTTACAACCGTATAGTTGGTGGTTTATGACCAAATTTCGTTTGACCTTCCAACGACCTTGGTTTGAAGAGCTGCGCTAGTGACCAAGGGCGAATAGAGGACGTTGGGCCGGCGGCCGACCGTGTATTCGGCGAAGTGATTTCTCCCTTTTTATAGGGAAAAATTGCCAATAATAAGCATGGTATACGGAAAATATAAAAAATTATTACCAACATGTTGGGATATAGGGGTAGGGTTTCCTATAGGGGGTCGAAAATTTCATTATTTTTGCGATAGGACGCACCATTTTCGAGATATAAGCAACAGTAGAAAAATAAAATACAGTACTGGTTTTGCATTGGAGTCGAAGTGTTGGTGTGAATTTTAGTTCCCACCAACCTTTTAGTTTACAACCAACCGTTAAGGCCTTCTACACGGTTGCCAACCGCGTCCCGACAGAGGTCACCTTGGTTGGCGACCGGGCAGAGCTGTTGCAACTACATGGTCGCCAACATGCCATTCTGTCGTGATACACGAGCCAGTGTTTCCACTTACGTTTTTAATTTTTCCCCAGATTCTTAATGAATTATCCCTAAAATTCCCTAAAACAATATAAAAATTGCTTGGTTTAGGAATTTTTTTTCACCAAAAAATTTGGAGTATCCAACTAAATCTGACTATTTTTAAAAGCGATTAAAAACGTGTGGAATAAAATTAGTTGGCATGAACTAAAATTCACACCAACACTTCGACTCCAGTGCAAAACCAGTACTGTATTTTATTTTTCTACTGTTGCTTATAATCTTGAAAATGGTGCGTCCTATCGCAAAAATAATGAAATTTTCGACCCCCTTTAGGAAGCCCTTAAACCCCTATATCCCAACATGTTGGTAATAATTTTTTATATTTTCCGTATACCATGCTTATTATTGGCAATTTTTCCCTATAAAAAGGGAGAAATCACTTCGCCGAATACACGGTCGGCCGCCGGCCCAACGTCCTCTATTCGCCCTTGGTCACTAGCGCAGCTCTTCAAACCAAGGTCGTTGGAAGGTCAAACGAAATTTGGTCATAAACCACCAACTATACGGTTGTAAACCACGAAGGTGACCTCTATCGGGACGCAGTTGGCAACCGTGTAGAAGGCCTTTGAACAACTTTGCCGGTCGCCAACCAAGGTCACCTCTGTCGGGGACGCGATTGGCAACCGTGTAGCAAGCGTTTGATTGTCCGCCGGCCCAACGTCCTCTATTCGCCCTTGGTCGATAGCGCAGCTCTTCAAACCAAGGTCGTTGGAAGGTCAAACGAAATTTGGTCATAAACCACCAACTACATGGTTGTAAACTACGAAGGTGACGTCTGTCGGGACGCGGTTGGCAACCGTGTAGCAAGCGTTTGAGTCTGTGGCTCTGTGCTGTGCCCATAGATAATACACTTAATAAATGCTGTGATGCTGTGCCTGCCTTCCTTCCGCCACAGAGCAAACGCCAAGAACAAACAAAACAAACAAAGAAAAGTAAGAAAACTCACTCAACACATTCACAACGGCTGCAGCCAGCTAAAGTGTCTGGAACTCTAGTCTGAATAAACTCTGGTACCTACGTACAACTGAACAGTACAGTAATATTATAGACTGATACCTATTCAGAACACACAACAAGTAGATTTAAGAAGGAAAAAAGGTAGGTTAGAAATCTTTCAAATGATTCCATAGCCGGGCTTGTAAACATTATTTTGTAAACGAAGCAGATAACTTATCTTTTAATAGATTCATTCTCCGATAATCAGATCGTATCGTAGACGAAGTTTTAATTAGCTGTTCTTTCAGACACCTCTGTCGCCTGCAGTTTCTGGAGAACACCTCAACTAACTACTATGCCTCCTTATTTATCAAAGAAACAAAAAATTGGCCTTGTTCTCGCATTAACTTTGACCATGGAACCATGGATTAAGCGCAAAAAAAAGAAAAAACTATGGTTGAAACAGCAGCAGTTGAATAACGAGCAGCTTTATCAAAAGAGTGTCATACGAGAACTGGACAACCAGGACTTCCGAAGATGTTTAAGAATAGACAACGACAGTTTTGACATGTTGCTGAAATTAGTGAGCCCACTGATTACAAAGCAAGATACTTTAATGAGGCAAGCTGTGTCTGCAGAAGATCGTCTTCTTGTGACACTAAAATATCTAGCATTGGGCAAAGACTATACTGATCTTGCATATAGTTCTGGGATATCTGTACAATTAATAAGCAGATTAGTGCCAGAAACTTGTGAAGCCATTTGTAAAGTCCTGAAAAATTATTTGAAAGTAAGTACCAAATCCATACTAAGTTATATGATAAATGTGAAAATAACTCTGTCTGTCTGTCACTTTATCATCCCTTAACACTTTGAAGGGCTGTAAACGAGACACATAAGAAGTTTTATTGTTATGATGCCGATGGGCGTTTACTGTCCTTTAAAGTGTTAACAGCTGAATGGAGATCATATATTTTGCATATGGACAGACCATGCCCTGGGTTAGGACATAGGATAGTTTTTAACCCAGTAGTATAGTTAACACGCCTGAGTCTATTATAGACTCAGGCGTGATTTTGTAGAAATCCATTGTAAAATACAATAGACGATGCATATTTAGTAACCAAATCCGCTTAACTGTTCTTAAAGAGTCATAAAGAACCCTGTAAGAAATCCATCGATATAGTCTTTGCCTCGGTGAGAGGTGAAACACATGTTGAATTCTAACAGGGTTCTTTATGGCTGTTTAAAGAACAGTTAAGCAGATTTGTATGGGATAAATTCTGACCTCCATGTGGGGCAAGCCAGTGTAAGTATGATAATACCAATTACTTTTTTATCTTCACTTCAAAACGCAAAAATCAGTATAGCCCTGGCCTGGTTCCTTTATCACAAGAGCTAGATAGTACAAATATTGTTTGTGTATGCTCCTGCCTGTCAAATTCATTTTGTTATCTTTGCCATTCACACTCTCTTACTCACTTTTATTCATCTGGCTTTGGCTTATTCAGTATGCAAATGACGGGGACTTAAAACACAAAACTGCCTTATATTTGAATACCCTTTCTTAGATAATTTTCATGTACAGATGCCAGCACATCAACCTACTCCGATATGTCAAATTTTCCCAATCAACATTGAACATTATTATTTAGTGATAAAATTGAAAATCTATTAAAGAAATTTAACAGATTGTAGTAACTTGATGTGCTGGCGTCTGTACTCTCCAAATGTGGTATTGCCATTGAAGTGAACCGATTAGGTTGAAATTTTGTACTCATGTATTTCTTTGACCCAAACATGGACGTGTAATGTTAATAAATGGATTTTGAATTATGGGGGTCACTTTTAAGGGGTGAATAAAAACATTTACAGTAGTTAGTTAGTAGTTTAATTATCACTTCTGTCGGCGTCAGGTTAGGTTAGGAACCTTAGGTTTGGAATTCAAACAGGATTTGGCCATTTTGGCAATTTAAATAAATAATTTCTGCACGATAATATTGTATGTTTATTCTGTTCCAATATTTTTATGTCCTAACAAATTTCGGTCAATTCACTTTACCGTCGATAAATATAGAGGGTGGATTTTTGAGATGGGGCAGGAATGGGGTACCTATCGAAAAAAACACTTGTATAGATTTTTTTCAAAATCTATGAGTAGTTATGAATAGTCTCCTAAGACCGTTTTCCTGAAGCTACAAAGGTTAGTAATATTATATAAGTCAACTAGCTGCCCGTCCCGGCTTCGCACGGGTAGCACTAAGTACTTAGCACTAACACTAGGTAGCCGTAGATAAGTACTTAGTGCTACCCTACCAACCCTACCCTACCCTACCTACCTACCCTACCTTCTCTACCTACCCTACCTACCCTATAAACCTTCCCCGGAACTACGACAATCATTTCAAGACCAAAATCAGCCAAATCGGCCCAGCCATTCTCGAGTTATAAAATTACAATGAAAAGTGGCATTGATTTTTATATATTTAGATAGCTGCCTTTACTGCCCCATCTCAAAAATCCATTCTGTATAAGTTCTTTTATTAGTAATTATTAGTCATAGCGTTGTTGGTTAATTTTATCCTGTTTTTTTTTCAGTTACCTGAATCTAAGGATGAATGGTTGAAAATAGCACAACAGTATCAGAAAAAGTGGCAATTTAATCACTGTGTTGGTTCTGTGGGTGCCAGACATATTCTTGTGATGAAGCCAAAACAAAGGGCATCACAATATTACAATTACAATGGAACATTTAGCGTTGTACTGTTCGCCATTGTTAACGCAGACCTAGAGTTACTCTATGTTCACGCAGGTACCGAGGGAGGTTTACCGGCAGAAAGATCTATTTTAGAACCCTGGTTGTACAAAAAATTGATTGAAGAGGAATTAGATTTGCCACAAGCGTCGGTGCTGCCAAAATCAAAATTGTCTGCTCCATATGTTTTCTTAGGCGATACTGGCTTTGGTTTGGATAAATATATTTTAGAACCCTACCCACAAGAGAATATTACACAAAAGATGAGAGTATTTAATTATCGCCTTTCGAGAGCCACTAGAATAATAGAAAATGTATTTGGAATACTAGCATCGCGGTTCCGAGTATTTCAACAAAATATACGTGTGGACATACAAAATGTTGACAAGATTATCATGGCCAGTTGTTATCTACATAATTATTTAATTAAAAAATCTCCTAATTATATCACCAGTGCTTGTGTTGATCGTGAAGATACTGCAAATGGAACATTGCAGGAAGGTTTGTGGCAGGAACAAAATGCTTTATTGAATCTGCAGAAATGTGATGAGAAAGAGACTAGAGATGATACTATTGTGAAGAATGTGTTTAGAGATTATTTTAATGGACCTGGCAGAGTTAGAGATGTCAACTTTTTCTAGAAGAAGTACAGATTAATTAAAAAGAGTATCAATAGGTACTCAATATCTTTTTATTTATTTTTTTGCACTGCGTTACATGACAATTTTTTTTTTGTTTTTAAAAGACTTAAGACTTCAACAATCCTAATTCTAAGTTTATATACTTAATGTAGATCAGGGGCTCATTTTTAATGAATCCTAATTTTAATTCATATTATTATTACGTAGTTCCTGACTGAAAGAACTCTCTCGATGAATGCTGAAGTGGCGCGAACTGAGACTATTTATAGTTTTTATTTTTTTTATAAACAAATTCCACGACATCTGTCATCTATTTCCAATAGATAACTTGTCACCAAGAAATAAATGAATATAAATCAATAATCTTGAGCAATCATTAATTTTACATGGCGCGCTGGAAGCTGACGAACTGAATGCGCCATACTATTAATTAAATTACAAAGTCGAGCTGGTTTATGCAGGACCGGAAGTCGACAACACTCTGCCATCCTGTGCTTGAGTGTCACGGCGGTCAGCATTGCCCTTGCGCCTGGTCTGTCGCTGGCATTCGGCGTCTTTTGAGGCCGTTGCTGTGAAGAGCTGGCAGCAAACCAGCAGCTGGCGGCAGTGTGGCCCGGACGATGACACAACTCGCAGCGTGGAGACCTGCAGTCCTTTGCCTTGTGCCCTTGTCTTCTGCAGGCGTAGCCTTTCTTCGGCAGCATTTCTTCGGTAGCATTTCGTTTTCTTTAGAATTTGCACTCCGGACCCTCCACCCCTGGTCATACCTACCCCTGGGGGTAGGGTGGGACTAAACCATACCACCATGTAGTGTTGGGATTTGAAAAATTGTAGAACAATATTGGTCCAAATACATTTTTTTTATTATTTAACTTAAACACCTTGAAATATAATAAACTATGTTCTTAATTTGTCTTATGCCTTCATGATGATTAATGGTGATTTCATTGTGCATTAACTGCATTTGGACTTCTCTAATAAAATCATTATTAATAATTTGTTCTGTTCGACGTTTATTAGGAGTAATCTTTGTTTTATGAATCTTGTGTAAGACATTTAACAATGTCATCAAAGTTACTGTATTCTTATTTAGTAATTTGTTTAATTTTGAATGAAACAACTCCAAAACATTGTTTGTCCGATGTCTTTCCGTTCACCGTAAACGCTGAATACGTCAGAAGTATGTATTTTTAGCCAAAAATGTTCAACGTAGCTTATGAACTTGTCCATCCGCTTCAAGCTCTCGCTTTCTGTTTTTTATAATCTAGTCCTAGTCTAATGTTTTATCAGCAGGCAGAAGCGGTCAGGCGGCTGGAATTGCCACGATTCTCCTTTCAGGTCTTGTTTGAGTTATGTGGAACTTCTGAGATTTAGCATTCTTCCAAATATTGCGTACCCAGTGGTAATAGAATTTGCATTTCATTTTCATTTGAATGTCATTTGAAAAACAGTTTATCAACTTGTGCAAGGAGTTTATGAAATAGTTTGAGGTTTATTACTTACCTGTTATTCGCAGTAGTTCCAGTCCTACAAATCAATATACCTACTTACGTAATGGAACAAGGGTGGTACATCTCTATGGTGGTATGGTTCAGTACCACTATACCCCCAGGGGTACCTATGGCTAGGCTTATGTTGGGTCCGGAGTGAGAATTTGGAGCAATATTGCCCCCTCTTTTCCTATTGAAGTCGGCCGCTTGGAGTTACTTGCTTCCACTTGCTTGTTTTCAAGGTATAATAAATCCATAGTAGGTACAGCTGCATTGCGGTTTCGCATTAATAGGCATTAGCGTTGGCTCTTTATTTCCACTGGTAATCCTTTGATAGTGCATGAAATCACAGATTCACCGATAATATTGCATTTCTTGAGTAGGGATTTGTCGTGAAAATATTTTGGCATTGCTTCAGTTATTTTACCAGACTGCCCCAGAAGGAGGGTAATATTTTTCGAGAGTATACAGTATGTATGTATGTCTATTTCTTTGGCACGCTCTGAAGCCTAAACGGTTCGATGGGTTTTAACATATGAGGTGTCGTTAGGTTCGTCTTAATCGTGGGAGTGACATAGGCTATATAATAGTTTAACCCCCTTACTAATAAACGTTGTATATCGCCTGTATAGTTACACACCTCTCTTTTAGTCGTCAGTAATTTGACATTCGAAAGAAGAAGACAAAGCGTTGTGTAACTACAGGCGATATACAACGTTTATTAGTAAGGGGGATAGATTGCATCTGCAAATAAAAATAAAATCTGTCAAGTGCGAGTCGGACTCGCACACGAAGGGTTCCATACCATGTCGTACAAGATTTAACACTATGAATTTTTGTAATACTTTCGTAAAGGTAACAACAGAGGCGCTATAAAAAAACAAAGATTTGTAAAGAAATTGTCTAATTTTAATGAGAAAATGTTGTTGTGTTAAAATATAGGTGTAGGAGTAGATTTCATTTATTAAGAGTAAAATATTAAGTTAACTTTATCCAGTAACATGCATTATCTAAAGTCAAAGTTATTTATTTGCTACTAACATAGTATTGGTAGGTATAAATAGGTATATATGGTAGGTAAGCAGGTAGATATGTAGGGTAGGTAGGGTAGGTTAGGTACCTACCTACCCTGGTAAGAAGGGTAGGGTAGGTAATTAGGTAGAAATAGGTAATTAGGAAAGGTAGATGCGCCGTAAATAAGTACTTAGTGCTAACCGTGCGAAGCCAGGCCGGGTAAAGCTAGTTACTTATAAATAAAAGGATTTCTCTTGCTACATCAGACTATATTGTACAAAATAGAATGTAAGTAGTACGCCAAATTTTAATTATAACTGTGCGTTTGCACTGGCGAAACATTCACAACAAAACATGTTGGAATCTCTATTTTCTGTCAATTTTTCATACAATGTTTGACAGGAACTAGAGATTTCAACATGTTTTGTCGTGATGTTTCGCCAGTGCAAACGCACGGGTCAATACAGGTATTTATTTACGTTATTTTTGATAGTCATACAGAAATCTATTATTTCTTACTTATTTTTTTACACATCCCATCGGACTATGAGAGTGAGGGAAGAGATAGTGCACTCGTGTCTGCGCACACACTTGTGCACTATAATATCTCCCGCGCCGAAGGCCAGTCTCCGTTGAGATTGGCCGCCATGACCGAATATTTTTACACCAATAATTTTTCTCAATATGAAATTGTATCCACAACGGTTTAAGCTAGGTAACTGAATAGTACACTGTATGTGCCAGCATTCATTTCAATGTTACTGAATATATTGTCTATTGGAGTGTAGTTTTGACACGAGGTACACACATCAACACCGTCTAGGGATACTTTGAAAAAAGTCGATAAAGTTCTTAAACTCAAAAAATACTGGCCGGTTTTAAAATCTTGTGAAGAAAGTTTATTTTGTAGACCTTTTTGGATGATCGAAATTTAAATGATCGAAATAGTATATGCTGCCATGATAGTAGGTACTTACTAATTCCATGTCATTACTCCGACTATTAAATAGTTATCTGTGGAATTTATATCGCATAATATTAGCATGAAATACAAAATTATTACTTTAAGTTGCAGAAAATCGCCCATATTATATAAAATACGTTATGAATCGGCGTTTTTAGTATTTGTTGATTATAAACAGTATATGTTACATGATACACACAAGTTTCAAATTCCTAATTTGTTTAGTTGTTGAGATAGAGCTCGTACAAAAATGGTCTAAAACAGACAACTTCTACGGCCCCCTAATTCATCATTTTTGAAGATAAAAACAAATAAAAATTATATTTATTCTCTACTCGATGAGCTCTAGAAAATGATACCCCACATGCCAGGGTCAGATATTTTTTTTTTCAAAATTTAATTTTATTGTATGGCGACCCCCCTTTATTTTTTAATTTTATTATTTGTTGCTCTTACGGCAATAGAAATGCTCAATCTGTGAAATTTTCAACTGCCTACCTATTACGGTTCATGAGATAGAGCTCGCTGACAGACAGACGGACAGCGGAGGCTTATGAATAGGGTTCCGTTTGTCACCCTTCGGGTACGGAACCCTAAAAAGGGAGGGAAGGTTTTTTTTTAAATAAATTACAACAATATTGGTATCAAATAAAAGCTAGTAATAGGTCAATTCCAAATTTAGATATATTAATAAAACTAAAAAGCTTAAAATAAAGATAATTATTCAAAAAACACGGACACAAACTCCCGATAGCGTTTGTAGACTGTATGAACAGACGACAGGCTTAGATGCAATCTTTCAGCCATAACACGCTGACTATGTCCAGAATCCAGCAATGCCACCACTTGGGCGGCTTCTGCGGGCGAAGTATCCATTATGTTTTAGAAAAAATAAATTTTTCAGACATCCCAGTCACAGTACACACACAGTATACAGAACGGCTCATTCGCAAAATGTCGCTTTCGAAAAATGTCTACTGGTCGTAAAATGTCTCTTTCTCATAATGCCTCTTTCGCAAAATGTCGCTTTCGCAAAATATCGCTTTCGCAAAATGTCGCGATAGAACATAGAAAAAATTTTGTTAAAAAAACATTTATTAAAGTAAAATAAACTAATCATAATAAATAAAAAAATAAAAATATTTTGTAAACAGACAATGGTGCCGATTCTCTTGTACACCGAACTAAACTAACTAAACTACGACTAAAATACCTTACTTTTGGCTATGAGAATCTAAAAGCTTATTCTGAGGAAAAATATCTCTAAATTAAAAAATAATTTTGACACATCTAAAATTGAATTTGACAGTCACGTCGCGACCCACGTGGTACTTGTTTACTCTACCCCGTGAATTTTTTTAGAGCCAGAGGCGCGCGGGTGGTGCCTTGACGTATTTTGTATGGAATTTTAAACTTTTTTTATGGAAAATATGAAAAAATATTACCTGTGAGTAGGGGCATATGGGTTTACGGGTAGCAGAGGGGGTCGAAATTTCCATTATTTTTGCGCTAGGACGCACCGTTTTCAAGATATAAGCAAAATAAAAAAAAGATAAAGTTTTTGCAGCTGAAGTGTGTGAATTTTAGTTCATGCCAACTAATTTTATTCCACTCCTTTTTAATCGCGTTTAAAAATAGACTGATTTAGTTGGATAATCTAAATTTTTTGGTGAAAAACGTCAAATTCAGAATAGCAAAATTGCCATTTTCACTAAACTAATAACTCAGTGCAATCTTAGTGCTGTCAAACTAAAATATAGTTAAGTTGTGTCACTTTAGACTATTTGAGGCCACCAGAACCAGAGTGACCCAAACACAAACTACAATTATGTGGATAAGTGTCAAAATAGTTACGGTGAAATTTTAAGTCTATGTAATAAAATAAAAAAATAAAGACCGTGTTTAAAGGACATTGTAAAAAATGGCCTATGAATCAACACGTAGGAAACCTTTACTATAATTACTAGTTTTTTTTATAATTTACATTACAATAATTACAATAGAACGGACACTTCATAATTTCGAAAACATTTTAAAAAGTAATTCACATCGGTCTTATTCCCCAGCGCCATTATTTTTTGTTTCAATTTGACGTTTTGAATACGCTCTCTCAGCGCTTGATCTGTGAATAAGGTTTTTAGTTACAAACGGAATAAAGCGATTGAAAGCGCTGTGTGAAACAAGCAATAACAACACTGACAGTCGATGAATTGACAGATGATACTTTGACATGTAATAGTAATGACAGTGTCATTTTGTCTCAGTGCATTTTTATAATGGTCATACTCATAACTATAAATAAATTAGTTTAAAGAAATAATGGTTCTGACCAACTAATAGATAAATGCACCTACATATTATGTAATGAAACGTTTGAAGATATAATCCAATGTATTTTCACTAATATACGCTAAGTTAATATGTTTCTATTGTCCTAATTATAACCCCAAAATCCGAAAGTGTTTTAGATTTTTTTACAATTCTCAGTACTGTCCGTCATTTTAATTTGTTTTCAATAGAATATATGTATTATATAGAACACAGAAAGTACACTCACGTCTCTGTTGGTTCTTAGGCGAACGATGTATGGACGCCGAACAATGTCCTTTGTAAAATATAATGTTAGTTATTAATAAAATTTAGATGAACTTTAAAAATAATCAGTATTTTTGTTATTTGTACATTTTTTTTGCAGATAGGCCACTATGGCACTTAGCATTGATAATATATTTATAAACAGTGTATAAATAATAGGCCAATATGTATGAACCTTATCACTTTTTTATTAATTAAATGCAAATTACAATTTTTAACTAAAATAGTACAAATTAAAATTAGAACTAGGTTCTTTACTACTGTGTAATTTTTATTAAACTCTTGTTTTATCTTAAACTCATACATTATTAATTTATTACATTCAACTTATGACCATCTTAGGCATAACACAACAAAGTATTAAATTAGCCAGTCAGTTACTCAGTCGAAAAATCACTAATTGCACCATCTAGTTCGTTCCCCGCATTGGAGGAGACTTTGAGTTGTTGATAGAAAGGGTGGTAGATAGGTGGAACATATTCCAAAAGGCATAGAAGGTCTTTTTTTTTCTCATAGCTGATTTTTCTTCCCTCTGGAAATAAAATCTCTAGTTCAAAGTTTGAAGTATTTTGGGATGACCTCTTTCTGAAATTAACCTCCGTGAAAAGAACTTCTGGCTCGTTGGAGTATTTGAAGAACATCGAGAATGGATGGTTTTTATGGTACACAATCCACTGTATTTTAAGCCATTCAACTTTACTTCGATCAACACCGATCTTCCTGTTTGTGATATTAGTTTCCAAGGTTTTGGTGGATATAAATTCGTCTCGTTTCATTTCCACAATTTTGAAAGGTTTCTTTTTTCTTGCTGCTAGTATCACATTGTTCCAATGTTCGGGAACGTATATGTCTGGGAAATACTTCTTTTGTTTTTCCACCAAACCAAAAGCCCGGTCGCAAGATGAAAAAGAATGCCCGCTGACCGTAAATTTGTGGTCTATTTTTTCCACTCTAAATTGAGGACTAGAAACAATATGCATACATAACGCTGCAACTTTTATGTTGCGGTTTTGCCCGCCACACTGGTCAGAGTACATGATTAGGCTCTTTGTATGTACATGTTCTCTGATAAATTTTAGGAGGCATGAACCTATTTCTTGTGGTCCCCTGGATGCTGTCGATTCATCCCAGACATACATAAACATTTCGTCTGTACCAGCATTGTGAATGCCTAAACAGTAGGTCCACAACTGACGCTTGTAGTAGCAAATACCAGTTGAAATTACTGGTGTTGGGAGAGTCTTCATTAAGTCGAAGATTATGACGGTAGTATCGTTATCCTGCTTCGCATTTTGCATGTCAAGTTTTAAATTTTTCATCGCAGATTCTGCTTTTCGCAAATGAAGTTCTTTCGCGATAGTAAGCTCATTTTTTTTAGGAAGTTCGTTGTTATCGCAAGCGTCAATTTTTACTTTGAAATTGTCACATCGCTTACATGAGTCGGTTACTGGAGCGTGAAATGTGAGGTTGAAATTTTCATTAAATATTTTTTCGAATATATATTTTGAAACTGGTCCTTCAACCTTACTTTTGTATTCAGAATACATTATTGACAAATTTAAGTGAGGAGGCAAGTACTGTCTCGTTTCACTTTTGTGTCTCGTGTAGTGAGAATCATATTTCGGAAAAGTATTGATAAAATCCTTTACATCGTTTACTTTTGTTTCTGGAGTTTTATTCGACGGAATGTGCCTGCCTCTTTTATCAATGGGAGCGGGATCGCCAAGAGGCTTATTTTTCAGAACCCTTGTAAGGCGTCCGTCCGATACTTTAAAAACTTGCTTAAAAAATGACTTACACACACGAATATGTTTTCCATTTGCCTCTGGTAAGTGATACAATCGAGAAAACTCCTTGGGCTTCGATGTGATGTTTCCAATGTTGACCCGATCCGATGTGGTATGTCTAACTCTCACATAAGACCTTGCTTTTATCACGACATGTATGAGTGAATATAGGTATGCACTTTGCAAATCAAAATTTGCTAGGGCATAAAACTTTGAAAAAAGTTGTTTTTGCCTGTCATGTACAATTTTCTCATGGCATTTTTGATTACAGGTGCATTGAAGACCTGTATCTATTTGTTTAGCGGGAATGAGAACGCCTTTAGTATTTACGTATGCCTCACCTCTAGCTCGTTTATTTTTTCTCACATTCTTTTTCCATAAATTTTCTTTACGCATACGCTTCCTTGTATCTTTGTTTGTAGAAACAGATGACTGACCCTCTTCATTGTCTTCAGTAGACGAGTCCCCAAGAATGTCTTGTAAACTCCTTGATGAGCTCCTGCTACGTTGTTCTGGGACATACTCAGAACCCGAATCCTCATAGGGCTCCACCGGACTCAAACCAAATATATCTGCAAAATAAATGTACTTAAAATAATAGCTAAATATACAAATAAGAAAAGTAACTAACAACATACCTAACGAAAACTTAACATTAAAACTTCTTCTCCTAAGTACCCTCAATTTTTTCAAAAGATCTATCTAAGGACGTCTTCCTCAATAGACCAATACGCGAAAAAAAAACACACATTGTTTTACTACGGAACTCTAAAAACGTAAGCTTACCACGTAAGTCACCTTCAATGTTGTCAGTAGCTTCATTCTCAGTTGCACTCATTGTAGGTTCTACTGGATCTGACCAAAACAAAAATAGTCAATAAAAATACAGTAAAAATTAAATAATAACCTAACGAAAACTCAACATTTTAAATTAAGGGTTACCTAGTATGTCATCTTCAATGTTTTTAACAGCATCATTCTCAGTTTCACTCATTGTAGCTCCTGCTAGATCTGTCCGAAACAAAAATAGTAAAAATGATATTAATTTATAGGTTAGAATTTATTGACGACGAGAAAACAAGAAAATATCTGACTAATAACAGGTATTCTTACCTCTTAAGCTTATTGCTGTACCGACAACACCTTCCCGCACGTTCACGTAGATTAACAACTAATCTATACACACTTTTTGCGTAAAAACACCAGTTTGTAACAACAAAAACAAAAATGTTTACACGTAAGTATCAAAGACCAGAGTGGCCCAAGTCACATGAGCCGTAATGGCGGCAAATACTATAGTGACCCAAGTGATCTGGGCCACTATGCTCTATTAATATTGTTTTAAGAATCAAAATGCCATAACATTTTTTTAACGCCATCTATGATTATTTATTGAAATTACCTTTGAGCCACTCTGGCTATGAACTTAAGGGTTTGAAAAGGGACATTGCCGTGGTCAACTAATAATATCACAAATTGTGGTTTGGGCCGCTCTGGTTCTGGTGGCCTCTTCAGAATGGGAAATGCTCGTTTGACAGGACTAAACTAAATTTTAGTGATTTTTAGTCTAGTTTAGAGGCATTTGTGACAAGAGAATCGGCACCAATGAAGGTTAGTTTTAGTTATAGTGTTAGTTTAAAATGACTTATTTTTGTTACTTAAAGGAGATAGTTTTTTTGGGCCTCCTGTCTCTTAGTAGTTTTATACTTTAAAAAAGTAACCAAATTATTATTTGTTTTTTTTTTTAGGAACCACCATAAAAAAGCCGAGGTAGTTTATTCTTCGTAAACACGGACTAAAATAGCTTTTAATCCCTAGGGACTAAAAGTGATTTGAATTTGGAATTTTGATATTGTTAGTCCCAATAACCAAAGAGATCAATCACGAACATTGTACGAACAAGTAACTAACTGGCAAGAGAGGGAAATTGTGAATATGGTCAAAATGTAAATTTAGTCCCTAGGGATTAAAAAGCAATTTTAGTCCCTGTTTACGAAGAATAAACTACCTCGGTTTTTTTATGGTGGTTCCTAAAAAAAAACAAATAATAATTTGGTTACTTTTTTAAAGTATAAAACTGGAGAGAGACAGGAGGCCCAAAAAAACTATCTCCTTTAAGTAACAAAATTAAGTCATTTTAAACTAACACTATAACTAAAACTAACCTTCATTGTCTGTACACAAAATATTTTTTTTTTTTTTTTTATGATTAATTTACTTTACTTTAATTAATTTTTTCTATTTTCTATCGCGACATTTTGCGAAAGCGACATTTTGCGAAAGAGACATTATGAGAAAGAGACATTTTACGACCAGTAGACATTTTGCGAAAGCGACATTTTGCGAATGAGCCTACAGAACACAGAACAAAAAGTTTTAAGATAAGCGCTAATTTTTAGTTTTCAAAGGTGAAATGTACTCCAAATCTAAACACACATTTGTCTCAAAACAGTGAATCATTTCATTTATAGGACAAACAAATGAAATTCTAATTTTGAATTTAGAATTTTCGCTTATCACTGTAATGGCCAAACTGCCAGCTACACAATCATGTGATTTTCTTCATGGAATGAAAATTCTTTTGTGTTAATTAGGACACAAACCATAAAAACGGAAGTGTTTCGATTTTTCTGATGAGAAGTGTATAATTGGTTTTCCTTTTATTGGAAGGTCTGGATTCAAGACTCTCCAGTTCAGTTAGAAGGCGCAAAATGTTGGTACTGGTTTTCTTTACTTTTTTGTTCAGTTTTGAATGGAAAGATTCCGTAACATTATTTGTGAGATGTGTTTCATCAAACACAGATAATACAGAATCAAATTGTTTTTTCATCCAAAATCCATCCAGGTAAATTGTTTTTTCATGAAAAACGGTATCATTTTATCATTATTACTGCCTTCCGATTTTATGTAGTTTATACCTTCAGTCATGTTTTCAGCCAGCAAAACTGCAATCAGTCCTACCAGCCTTCTTTCCTTTTTACCATTAAGTTTAAAATTTTTGGCCCTTTTCCATATTGCTATTGCTTTATTCCAATGATAGTAACAACCTGTTAACTTTGTTTGTGGAAAAGCTTCCGATAATGCATTCATAGCTCCTTTTTTGAAGTCACAATGATATTTATCTGGTTTGAAGTTATGCAAACAGATTTCGTAGTCTGATGAACTCTGGTTCTCATTCTCATCTTGGAGAACTGTCTTTTTTACCTCTCTAACGTTATTAAATTTAGCTGGTCTTCTTTTTGTTGCTTTTTTTATTCCTGCTTTTGTTTTGGCACCAGATTCTTTCTTATTTTCCATTGTTGCTCTTCTCTCTTCTTTTTTAACAAAGCTTCCTTTTTCGGAGTGTTTGTTAAGACAGTTGCATGTTGTTTTCGAGGGGCTCCCTGCAAAAAGGAAAATAATATAAAAAAACGTAAAAAAAACTATACAACGTAATAAAAGGTCAAAAATATAATCTACTTGCAAACATAAATTGCGGTTAATACCGGTCAGCATGACCGGCGTTAGCCACCCGTATACTTTTCTGGTTAATAATAATTTTAACAAAAACCTATAGCAAAGTGCTTGAAATCTATGATTACATGGGTTATCTATCTAAGATAACTGCACGACAATAAATAACACTGACAATGAATGAAACATGAAAATTAAGATATAGATTGTAGCCGACTGCTGGCGTCGACGAGGAGAGGGTAGAAAGGGCTCTGTTGTGCACGGGCCGAAAGTGCAGTGTGCTGTTTCAAAGTTGCTGCTGAGGCTGATCGTGATGACCAGGAATGCTCGTCAATTGTTTTATTAGTGTTTTGAATATATCTATCTATATTTATTTATATTTTTTATGTTTAGCTAGATTTACTAACAAAAATTGTCCTGTCGTTTCAGCTACTAACCTATAACTAGATAACTACCACAAAGTGCAAAGTTCGACGGCTCACCTTGCTGCATTGCCGTCTCCACATGACGCTGGCAGAATAGTCGACATCGGCTCAGTTGCCAAACAAGGAAAAAAAAAAAAAACATTCCCAAAACATTACTTTTTCTTGTGCCTAAACGGACCCCGGCGTTGTGTGGTCACAGTTCTAACATAACCTATCCTACCTTTCACCTATTTCCATTTGCTAAGTTAAGCCGGCTATAGATGAAAGAACTTATTTACTTTAATTATGTCATGGACTGTACACGTTCTGTCCAGTTGCTAATCTGTCCAGCTGAGAAACTGTCCAGCTGAGAATCTGTCCAGTTGCGAATCTGTCCAGTTGCGTCGGAGGGCAATTTTTAATTAGAACACATATGTGAAGTTGCTCCACTGTCAATAATAAAACATTCAGAGGTTGAAGCAATATAAGCTGTTGCATATAGTGTGTGCTCCGGGTTCTTCTTAGTCTTCAAATCTCTTTTATTCTTAAAACAGCGCTTCGAGTTGTGTCTGGACTTCTTGCAATAGTCGCACGTAATTGATTTAAATTCCCTCTTTTTCATTAAAAAAGCTGTTGAATTGCAACTGGCGCGTCGATGGTCTTCCTGTAAAAGTCGTGTTCTTACTAATTCTGTGGTGAGGTTGTTCCTCAACCGTGCAGTTTCGAGGCTAGACACCAAATTATCAAACTCTTGAGGTAGGCCGCTTAGAAGAATTTCTGCCACTTCATCATCATCTATCTTCTTCCCGATGTGATCTAATTGGTGCACAAGCTTCATGACACCTTCTACACTTGGGAGCAAATAAATCGAGCCACTTCCTTTTTTCACGTATAATGGTTAATATTTTTAGTAATATGAAACTTATCAATTCGAACCATGAATCGCCTAAAACTTTATTGAAACCTTTATAATGATCTTAAATTATTGACTAATAACCTTATTGAATAATAACAGTCTTATTTATAAACGCCTCTTAAATTTTAATCAATTACTAAGCAATTGATTAGCAAAATTCTCATTCATAAACGCTATTTAGCGCTAAGAGGTCGCTAAGCAATTGATTAGTAGCTGTCAAAATTAAACACCACCGGTGTTGACGCCTAGCATGTGTGCGTGCATAAGCACCACACACACACACGCATACGGCATGGCGCGACGCGCGGGAGCAGCGACGTGCGGGGGGTACCTGCGTGGAGTGAGCGGAGCGCTCCATCGTTCCGTTCCACCGTTCCGTTCAATCGTTGAACAGAGTTAGTCGACGACACCGGTCGTTATTCAATGTGTGTCGAATCTCTCAATATTTTTTACATTATACATTATTGTTGGTCAAGGCATTAAATATTGTCATTTGTACCCTGTGGGTTTCATTAAAAAACCCACAATAAACACCGAGTCCACCCCTTCGCTGCCAGTACGATACGAGTTCTACATTTTGGTCCAATCGAGTCGGATTACGGGCGACGCAACGCAACAAGAACAAAGAAACTGCGCACGAGGCGGCCATTAGGCTGCCTGTCCACTGGAGCGGAGAGGAGAGGAGAGGAGCGGAGATGTGCTAATATTAACCAATAGAATCTAAACTCCGCTTCAGAGGTGCAATTCTATTGGTTAAAAATAGCACATCTCCGCTCCTCTCCTCTCCTCTCCGCTCCAGTGGACAGGCAGCCTTACGTGGACTTCGCAAGCATGACACGTGGAGTCATGCGAAATAATCAATAATTTGGAAGGAAAATAGATCATGGATGGAATTAATGGATCATAGTGCCAACCTTTAGTGAAAACAGTGCAAAGTCCTATCCTCATTATAAATGTCCCTATTACTAATTATTAGTACATCGAATGTTCGATTCGTTTCTTAGAAATCCCATTGTCAGGTCTTGAGTATCTTGAAACGCCCCTATATGGTTAGTTATTGTGTTCATTAAAACTCATTTTATTATTTCGTGTTCACAGCTCAGTACCTGTATTGTGAGAACGTGGTTGCTGTTGCCTTCCGCGGCTGAGCTACTTGGGCAGCTGGGCTAGCCACGTGGCATATTGGTGTGCCGTGGGCGCATTGCACTCGCTTGCTTGGTGTTTGCCTTTATTTCATGCGCACCCTCGCTGTTTCTTTGCACTGCTTGCACATAAAATTTAAGTATAACCTTGAACTTTTCCTTTAAAGATTTTTGTAGCTTGTCTTGAACTGTAGGTACCTAATTACATTAAGTGGATCATTATCATGGACTACAAATCATTACTTAAAAAACGTGGAACCTATAAGGCTAAATTAACTCAATTTAAATCATATTTAGAAATAGTGACAAGTTGTGATACTTTGAGTACCTTACAAATTAGTGAATTAAAAATAAGGTTAACAAAAATAGAGGAGTTATATCCTGAATATGATAGTATACAAAGTGATATAGAGAATGTATCTGATATTCCAGAGGACCAGTATAAGGAACGCGAAGCCTACGAGATCCAGTACTATGCTGCAATTGCTGTTGCCCAGGAGCTGTTGAGTAAGCAGGGGGCCTCTGCGGGCACTGGATCGGTTACAGGTGCTAGTACTGTTTCTGGAAATAAAGGTGGGATAAAACTTAAACTTCCTACAATACATTTACCTACCTTTTCGGGTCAATATCACAACTGGCTTGAGTTCCATGACACGTATGTCTCATTAATACATTTAAATGACACTATTCCGAGAATTAGTAAATTCCATTATTTGCGAGCTGCTTTAAAGGATAGTGCTGCTTTAATAATAAGTTCTCTTGACTTCTCTGATGAGAATTATGATGTTGCATGGCAGCTACTTTGTGACCGCTATAATAACAGACGGCTGCTAGTTTACAATCATGTTCAAGCCATCATTAATATTGAACATGGAACGCAAGAATCCTTTAAAGTTCTGCGCAACATCATTGACACAGTCAATCGTAACATAAGAGCCTTAAAAACACTTAAGTTGCCCACAGATGGTTGGGATGTGCTCATTATACACATAGTCTCAAGTAAATTGGATTCAGTAACAAGTAGGGAATGGGAGACTTACCGTAATGCATTAGATGACTTAGCCACACTTGCTGATTTTAACAAATTTCTTAAGAATCGAGCTGATTTATTAGAAACTATTGCGGAAGTTCATAACAATGGTTTGAAAGGAAGACAAAGTGGCAGTACCAAACAAGGTGACAGTACACACAAGCAAAAGACATTTATTGCCAACTCGGAGTCTTCAACCAAGAACAGACCATACAGTTGTCCATTATGTAAGGGTAACCATGCCATTTATAATTGCTCAAGTTTTAAGTCTCTTTCCATTGAAGATCGTATTCAGAAGGCAAGATCCCTTAACCTGTGCCTTAACTGCTTACGTAATGGTCATAAATCATTTAAGTGCAAGATGGGTGGCTGCGGCCACTGTCAGAAGCGACATAATACCATGTTGCATTTGAATGGGCCATCCAGTACACAGGATACAAACAATGGTAGTACTGATTCTCCATCTACATCTACACAACCTACTGCAGATATTTTAAATGATTTTCTATTTCTAATCTTAAATTCTTAATGAGTTGACATTGAAATTTTTTATTGTAGGTATTTTTTATTTTTTATTTTTTATCACGATGTTAATTTTGGTGATACTGTGAGTTAAGATGTAAGATGTTTATTTTTGTGTTACTTGTATTATGCATGTTATTTTTTGTATCATATAGAAGAAGTTCAAACACAATGTAAATTGTTTGTGAATAAATAAATTGAAAAATAAATTGAATTGATACTAGTAGTGTAGTGCTCTGCACAGCACAGTCAAATACACAGTTGTCATCGAGCACACAAGATAATGTGGTTCTGTCAACCACTCATAATCCTCAATGCGTTATATTGCTGTCTACGGCTACCATTAATATTACTAATCACAAAGGTCACAAACACAGAGTCCGTGCGTTATTAGACAATGGTAGCACATCAAGCTTCATTACAAAGAGCCTATGTGACAAACTCAAATTACCAACTCAATCAACCTCGACATTAGTTGAAGGGTTAAATCGTCAGTCTAGCTGCATATTTAAAAGATGTTATGTCGTTATATCATCACTCAATAGTTCATATTCTGAGAGCATAAATTGTTTTGTGGTTCCAAACATTACTCAAGCATTACCTTCCAAACAAGTCAACCACAATGGGCTAGATATACCCCAAAATATTACATTAGCGGATCCTTTATTCCACACACCGTCACAAGTAGATATACTGCTTGGAGCGGACTTATTTTGGAGTGTATTGTTAAATAATAATATTTCATTAGGTAAAAATAAGCCCACATTAAGTGAAACAAAACACAAGTACACATTATGATGATCAACTTCAGGATCAATTAACAAAATTCTTTGAACTTGAAATGGTCACAGCGCACAAACCTGTATCCAAAGAGGAACAGGAATGTGAAGGTAATTTCATACAAACAACTACACGTGGAAGTGATGGTCGATTCATTGTAACAATTCCATTAAAAGAATCGCCTCAACAGCTGGGTAGTTCATATGAACAAGCCCTGTCTAGGTTCATATCGTTAGAACGTAGATTCAAGCGTGACCCTATATTCAAAAAGCAATATGCTGAATTCATTAAGGAATATATATCATTAGGTCACATGACTGAAAATACAACTCCAGATAAGGATGAATACACATACATTATGCCACATCATGGAGTGTTACGTGAAACAAGTTTAACAACTAAATTAAGAGTTGTTTTTGATGCATCTGCAGTAACCTCATCAGGGTTATCCTTTAACAACATTCAAATGGTCGGCCCTACAGTACAAAGTGACCTCATTAGTATATTAATTAGATTCCGACAGTTTAAACATGTTGTTACTGCAGATGTTGAGAAAATGTACAGAATGGTAAAGGTAGTTGAAAGCCAACATATGTTACAACAGATACTATGGCGTTTCGAACCTAACGAACAGCTTAAACAGTACAAACTCAACAATTAAAGACCCATTTCTGGGATAGATTTCATAAAGAATACATTACAGAGCTGCAAAAGAGACAGAAATGGTGCAAGGGGGGAAGAGACCTACGGCTTGGAGAGATGGTGCTGGTCAAGGATGATCGACTGCCACCAAACAGATGGCTGCTCGGGCGAATAACCAGCGTGTATCCGGGCTCCGACGGTGTGACCAGGGTAGCAGACGTGAAGACAACATCGGGCACTCTTCGGCGCGCCTTCAATCGACTGTGCCCGCTACCAGTTGAAGATCGGCCTGATGTTTCTACAAGCCACAGTCCCTTGCCGGGGGGGCAACTTGTTGACGCCTAGCATGTGTGCGTGCATAAGCACCACACACACACACGCATACGGCACGGCGCGACGCGCGGGAGCAGCGACGTGCGGGGGGTACCTGCGTGGAGTGAGCGGAGCGCTCCATCGTTCCGTTCCACCGTTCCGTTCAATCGTTGAACAGAGTTAGTCGACGACACCGGTCGTTATTCAATGTGTGTCGAATCTCTCAATATTTTTTACATTATACATTATTGTTGGTCAAGGCATTAAATATTGTCATTTGTACCCTGTGGGTTTCATTAAAAAACCCACAATAAACACCGAGTCCACCCCTTCGCTGCCAGTACGATACGAGTTCTACAACCGGTCCACTGCTAAGAGGATGCTAAGAGGCAAGATGACGGATTTTATTTGAATCAGCTGATCGATTCAATGGGATTATTGTGTGCTTCGAGGTTATTTTGTTCCTAATATCGAGTTGTGCCTTAGTAAATATGGATTTCGACAATCTTTTACGGGAATTCAGAATGATCTACTTACAAGAATTAAATAATTTTGAAATACCGGCGCGAAGTAGACGGAGGAAGACCTACAAACGCTACGAGTCTAATGATTACCTATTGGATAATATTCCTCTTTCGAAGTACACATGATACAAGGATTTATAGGGAAAGCTCAACCAGGAGGAGGCTCAGTAGGTGCTCAGGTGGTGGTTTGAGGAGAATGAGTTCGTGAGGCTCATCGGAGATAGTGATTGTGAACCAATATGTTTTCCCATGTGCCCCTCATCTTATGGCGCTAGCTCTAAGGCCCATAACTAAAGAAAACCCACATTGTGGCAGTCGCACATAAATAAGAAGAGAATTTTATAGAAAACTATTTATTTTGATACATAATAAAACTACATTTTTGATATGAATTCATTATTTTTGATTTCCAATATTCTTTCTCAAAAGACATGGGTGCCTTTCTTTTCTCATGCCACTCGTAGTCCTCATCTTTTACATGTAGCATGGTCCTCCCTCATCTTTACGAGGTTGAATAGTATTGTGCTAGGCGCTAGTGGGTTTCATAGCAGCAGTTAGACTTGAACCTGTAAATAAGTATAAGAACTGTTTTAAAAGATACTGAAACCCTGGTGCAAAAGCAATAGGAAGAAAATATAAAGCAGACACAAGTATCTGCAAACATTTCTAAAACAGTGTAATCGTATTATCAAGCATAAGCATGAAAATACATATCTTCTGCTTTAACATTTATTTGGTCAGACTACATTGGTTTATGTAAGTAGATATAAATTCAGAGATAAATACCTTTTCTTGTTTACTCCAATTTATTGGAGCTTATTATTTTCATTGCTAACATCGCAAATACAATGAAATAAACTTAATTAAATGATTTTATTCTAATTCATATTTTCCAATGAAATTGTTGACATTTGTCTGTCAAAGTCACGACAGATACAAAAATCGTGGTATTGACAACTTTATTCTTAAAATTCTGTTTTTTAGTCGACTAATTTGATTATAACCTGTGCCGAAGGCATAATTTCACCTCTATTCCGTTTCGCAAGTAATCACTTGCTAATTTATAAATAAAGAAAATTTAAGCATTCATTAAGAGCTAACCAATTGCTTAGCTAAGCAGTCGCTAATCAGTGATTAGCGAGATTTTTATAAATAAGGCTGTAAATTATTAGCTCTGAAAGAAAAATGTTAATTTTGATAGAAAAATTAGTAGGGTTAAAAAAGTCCAGAAAAACAAAACAAAACAAAATTATTGCAAGAAAAATAATCTTAACAACTGGTATTATACTGCCGTGCCCTAATGCATTCTTGTAGTCTTTTAGTCATCGATCTAATCAGCGTTATGATGACATATTGTGGTATGTTCTCCCACTCTTTAAACACAGCGGCTTTAAGCTCAGGAATGGATGAAACAGCGGGAACCCTAGCTCGGACTCTTCGTTTTAGCTCGTCCCATAGGTGTTCGATGGGGTTCAAATCCGGGCTTTATGCTGGACACACCATTTGTTGAATCCTGATCGCCAATAAGTACTCTGTAACGATCCGCGCGGTATGATTTTTCGCATTATCATGCATAAACAAGAAATTTTCTCCGACAAAACCAGCATACGGTATTACGTGGTCTTCGAGAATGTCAGTTATGTATCGGTCAGCTGTTAATCCACGTCTACCACTTCCATCGTTGACGGGGTCGACGAAGACAAGTTCCGTTTTTCCGTCTAGAGAAATTCCTCCCCACACCATACAAGAACCACCGCCAAAACAGTTTCTCGAATGCAACATTGGGCAAATTTCTCACCAGGTCGTCTATACACTCGGTTTCTCCCGTAATTGCTAGAATGACAGATTCTCGACTCGTCTGAAAACAAAACTGACCTCCAGTCTTCTAAAGTCCAAAATAGTGTGTTTCCGAACAAACTTCAAGCGAGATCGGCGGTGAGCTACAGTTAATTTTGGGCCAGTTGCTGGTTTGTTCGATATTAAATTTCGTTCCTTTAGCCCTCGTCTCACTGTCCACCTACTGATTTCGACACCTCGTACGTCACGTAACGCTTACTGTAGCTGAACAGGATTAAGTCCACGGTCGCGCAACGAACTGGTTGCAATAAAGCGGCCGTCACGTTCTGTAGTTGCCCGTGGTTTGCCGATTCCAGGTCGCCGAACAAAAGCACCAGTCTCCAGATATCTGCTGTACACAAACTGTACCTTTCAACGACTCAAATAAAGTCTGCGGGCCACTTCACGTTGCCCGTGTCCACCCTCAACTACAGCTACAAATTGGGCAGCTTCCGTCGGTGTAGTATGCATTATATCAGGCTATATGATAACACAGTCACAGATAAAGACAGCAATAATACGTCAATATGAGTATAATTAACAAAAACCCCCAATTTAACCTTTTCTTAATGGAGTACAATCAAAACGTCATAAGCAAATTAAATCCGATAATTTTATTCTACCCTTTAAACTTTAATTAAAAGTGGTAATTTGACACATAACTACCCTCATTGTAAAGGCTATTAAATAACCTTTTAGGCGATATATGTTTCGATTCGATACGTTCCATAATACTAAAAATAATAACCATAATGCGTGAAAAAAGGAAGTGGCTCGATTTATTTGCTCCCAAGTGTATGTAATCTGACATGTTGCAGAACTGTTGATATTCTATTCTATGAAGTTGACGTAAGAGTAACACTCTTCTATATAAACTTGTCCCATGCTTCTTTTGGTTTGGTACACTCTCGCACTTACTGATATAAGCTTGGCTGAATACTTAAGCAAATTCTAGCAAAAGCCTTGTGTAGTTTAACCTCTTCAGTCTCAGTACCTAAGACACAGTCCCATAGACCTTCCAGTGTAAGCAGCAATTTGATGCAAAATTTCCAATTAATGTAATTTGAAACTCCTTCCCATTTCTCAATAGTAGCTGATGAATTTCCATTGTTAGATGTCAAAGACATCTAGTGTTAGATCCAAAAAATATTTCAGTTTCGTACCTGTCTGGATTTGATCGGCGTACAGTATTCGCTACAGATTTTCTTGGGACCATAACCTGATGAGCAGACGTGCAGCGTCTTCAGCAATCCACAGCAGACAAACAGGCCGCCGTAACATTTATAAACAAGCGACATTACAGTCTACAGCTTTTATGCAGATGTACTAAAGGATAGGATGCGTCTTTAGACTGTATTAAGGAAAGATAATATACTATTAAACAGCATAGCTGACTAACGACTTCATAATGGCGAAAAAATATACTAAAAGCATTTAAATAGAATTTGAAAATGTTCTAGTCCAGCTTTTGGCTGCATGTGATACTACTAGCTGGTTTAGAAGTACAAAGCTTGTTAACGACTGTTTAATACGAAAAATTTACCTCGCTTGTAATGGTGCGGGCTGCATTAAAGTATCGAATAATGCCACTGGCTTTTAATTGGTGTACATTAATTCTATTCTAATTCTACTACAACGAGCTTGTTAATGGCTGATTAAAAGTGGATAATATAGGGGTTTATTTATAAACGTTGCTTAAAGTTAAGTAATGATTAGCGGCTGTTTAGCCATACATTTTTGACGTTTGAACGTCACTTAACTTTAAGCAACGTTTATAAATAAACCCCGTAATCTCTACAAATGCCGTTACATTTATAAGAGAATCATTAATTCACCCTGAGTTGTAAATTGGAGTAGGTGTACTCCATCCTAATGCCAATGCATAAAGTATAGCTGACAGCTATTTTACAGCTTTCGGCGTTATTTAAGAGTAAATCTAGATTATTGGTGTTTAAATTACGTCCGATTTGTTTTTTTTTGCATAACGTGTGACGCGACCTCAAGAGTTACTACGTATGTTAAAAAATGAACAACTTAAAACCATGGAATAAAAGAAAAAGAACTGGTGGAGTAAAAAGAAAACTGTCAAAAGAATACGCTAAAGCTTCTATGAACGAATTGCAAAGTAGCAGTACTGATGCAGTTGATTTTTACAAGCCAGTGTCGTTTACACATAGTGAGGGTTCCGCACAAATAGATGTTGATCAAAATATTGATGATTATAATAATGATGCAGTTGATGTTTACAAGCCAGTGTCGTTTTCGTATAGTGAGGGTTCCGGACAAATAGATTGTGATCAAAACAATGATGCTTATAATAACCAGGATTTTCATGAACCAAGCTGCAGTAAAGAGAAAGCGTCGTTGGAGCACAAACAGAGTTCCATACATTCAATGGATTCCGACAGAGACGAATTTGAATTAAGTACAGATGAAGATAAGGAAGAATGCATATTTATTAAAAATATACAATTTAAAAATAACATTAAAGAATGGGCCATAAAAAGAAATATTGCACAAGATGCATTGAAGGAATTGGCAGACATTGTGAATCACAGATTTCCAGATATTTTGCCCAAAGATCCAAGAACGATTCTACAGTCAGCCAAAAAAATTACAATGAAAACAATCGAACCTGGTGGTGAATACTGGCAATGGGCTCATCAATTCACTTACTCTTATTTTAAGCAACTGGAAAGACGTTTGCGAAAACATAATGAGTATTAGTTTAAACATTCGACGGCTTGCCTATATATAAGAGTTCTAAAAATGAATTCTGGCCAATTTTAGGTAATGTCTTTGAAATACCTAGTGCTCAGCCATTTATAATTGGCATTTATGATGGCGTTGGAAAACCAAAAAATCTTGATATTTACCTTGAAGATTTCGTCGTATTTAGTATCATGATTTGTACTAGAACCTTGCAAATCTTCAACAAAGGAAGCCGCTTGGCACAGGCATACCTAGTGGTCATCTGAGCTGATTTAGCCCTGTACCCACGTGGTACCACCCTGCAGGTAGGTGGGGGAGGGGGGGGGGAAATCCCATCTACCACGCTGAACTCTTACGTCGATATTTGCAAAAGTTTAGCAAATAGGTCGTGTTTGGTATCGTTTTCGTATAATTCAAGGACGAGGAATTCATTTCTGGAACAACATTTACACTCGTTCATAGAAAAAAAAAGGAGTTCGGCGCAAAAAAAGAAATATAAGAAATAAAAATTCTTACAAAATCTATGCCTACAATTGAACCACGAGATTATGCTTTATAAAAAAAATAGTTATAAATAGCCCTGTTTATCTAGAATATATAAACATAAACTTTTTTAATAGATTTAACTTGTAATTATGTTAAAAAAAAAAACATTTCTGTCACGCGGCGGAGCTGCGATAGGAGGAGTGCGTATTTTGGATAGGATTTTGCACTTATTGTGTAGTAATTACACTGATTAGTATAGGTGATTTGATATCTAAATGTAGTATTCTTAAATAAATATCTAGAGATAATTCATAATATTAAAACAAATACTTTATATAGTCACTGAAATAACCATGTTTCCAGCTTATTTTAAACATGGGACTTTAAATCGGTATTCCCATTATTTTACTTCAAAAGAGCGTTTTTTTTTTTTGTAAAAATAATAACGAAGTAAAGAATAATAGTAGGCATTATTTTAGTAAATAAGTGTAATAAAAAATAACAACATTTATTAACAGTTTCCGCTGCAGCCACACCATGCACCTTATTCCCTTTTTTCTAACAATTGCACCTAACTGTGCATTTTTGTTTGCATTAGGCATCTTATTAATTCCATGCAAGCAACGGCTGCTGGAGGTAGGGTGGTCCACACAGGCTCCCATATGCCATTATTTTTGGGCCAACCCCAGGGAGCAGGACATGGCCGGCCTTGTAGGTACTGGTTCAAAAAGTTTTGATCCTATATTTATGTCCTCCCGATAGGTCCTCGCATGGCTAAAATATGGTTCCGATGGGCGGGTTTTAGCTTGATGGTAAATTCTCCAGCTCTCTGTCCTTTTTTGTATTTGTAAATAGTAATTTTTTACTTGGGTTGATATCAGTGTATGTGCACGATCTAAAATAAAACAAATGTTACATGACATGCATTCCAACAATAAGTTAAATCACTTCAAATCACCAAAGCCTACCACCACTTAAGTTACTTGTCATACAAAGCAATGAGAAATCTTTTTAATATTGCAAAGCCTGCTCTACATTTCCTTCTTTAGCATATTTAAATCCCTCTGTTGCAGTTGAATTAGCACCCCAACCTTCGAAAGCGCTTTTTTCCCTTTACCAGCAAAAGAAGAAACAGTATCACTAGAAGAACTACCCGAAAAACGCGTGGAAGAGTGGCAATACTTCTGCCTTTTCTGCTGGTCCTAATATGGCAAATAGTTTTATATGCGTACCTGAATTACTTTCTGATTTTAAAGTGTAAATATATTATATTTATTTGGGTTATCTAACGATGCTGCAATAGCATAGCACGGGAGAAACAAATGATTCCTCAAGCTGTGCCATTATGCGCGTGTCTGCTTCCTGATGGTTGCATGGTTCCAGTGCTTGTTTACTGTTACGGTTACTGAGAACTATCGGTTCGTCTGTCACATAAAATTCTTTGCCATCTATAAATTCTGTAGCTTGGCACTGAAGAGTTAGGCATTGGAAAAATCCTGTTTGTTGGAATTATCCCTAAGGAAATTTGCCCAACCCTTCAGAATTTTAGTAAGAATGGAAGAGGTGACACGTTTTTTTTGTCCGGTGCCATGTTTCTCTCTAGTTTTGTTTATGAGAGCTTAAAATCTGAAAGTAATTCAGGTACAGGTAAATTTATTTTCTTTTAGGACTAGAAAACGCAGAAGTAAAAGAAAGAAAGAAAAAAGCGCTTTCGAAGGTTGGGGTGCTTATTCAACTGCAACGGAGGGATTTTAATATGCTAAAGAAGGAAATGTAAAGCAGGCTTTGCCAATATTAGAAAGATTTCTCATTGCTTTGTATGACAAGTTACTTAAGTGGTGGTTGGAATTGTTGGAATGCATGTAGTGTAACATTTATTTAATTTTAGATCGTGCTCATGCACTGATACCAACCAGTGTAGAAAATTACTATTTACAAATACAAAAAGGACAGACAGACAGCTGGAAGAATTTACCATCAACCAAAGACGCCCTGCGGAACCATATTTTTGCCAGCGGATCATCAGGGAGGACATAGATATAGGGTCATCTTTTAGAACCAGAACCTACAAGACCGGTCGTTTCCTACTGACTCGGGTTGGGCCAAAAATTATGGTATATGGGAGCCTGTATGGACCACCCTACCACCAGCAGCCGTTGCTTGCATGGAATTAACAAGATGTAGATGCAAACAAAAATGCGCAGGGAGGTGCAATTGTTTGAAAAGAGAAATAAGGTGCATCGAACTGTGTGGCTGTGCGGTTGGTTCATGGATGGGTGACCATATTTAAATACTGAGACTCTGCCTCGGAAAGCACATTAAGCCGTTGCCGTATTCGTGGATCATTGATAGTCGTTACGGGTCGTCAGAAGCCCGAAAGTCTGACAACCAGTCTTACCAAAGCATAATCTCGTGGTTCAATTGTAGGCATAGATTTTGTAAGAATTTTTATTTCTTATATTTCTTTTTTTGCGCCGATCTCCTTTTTTTTCTATGAACGAGTGTAAATGTTGTTCCAGAAATGAATTCCTCGTCCTTGAATTATACGAAAACGATACCAAACACGACCTATTTGCTAAACTTTTGCAAATATCGACGTAAGAGTTCAGCGTGGTAGATGGGATTTTCCCCCCCCTCCCCCACCTACCTGCAGGGTGGTACCACGTGGGTACAGGGCTAGATCAGCTCAGATGACCACTAGGTATGCCTGTGACAAGCGGCTTCCTTTGTTGAAGATTTGCAAGGTTGACGACACTAAATACCGCACTATCACGGAAATGAAACAGTTATTGAATGAAGGAATCCGTCTAGCAAGCAACAAGACTGTAATTGTTAAGATTAGATGCTTTATCTGCGATTCACCCGCTAGAGCTTTTATAAAAGGTAATGTAAAACCTAATTTTTTTGTTTGTCACTCTACCTAGTATTATGAATATGATCAAGCACCCGCTGTACGGCGCTGAACCAACCAGCACGTATCAAAATTGAACATTGAAATGTAAGCCACCATAAGTCATGTTCTACCTACTTTTCAATATCATAACCTTTTAACTTGTCGTTGAAAAGCAGAACTTCTTCGTCAATGTTTATTTTGAGGTGAGATGGAGCCACGCCGTACTATGAGTAGAGCACCTGATCGTTCTTTTATTTACTTTTTCAGGGGTCTGCAATTTTAATGGCAAGCATGGTTGCTTAAAATGCGTAACTGTGGGAGAGTATACTCATGAATCCCATACTGTAGTATTTCCTGGAATGAAATGCTCTAGCAGAACAGATGAAGGCTTCCGCAATAAACTCTATGGACAACATCACAAATACGATTCACCGCTGTTGCAACTTCCTATAGATATGGTGAATGAGTTTCCAGTGGCTGATTCCTTGCACCTAATAGACTTAGGTGTCATGAAAAGATTACTAGTAGGGTGGAGGGACGGCAACTTTGGAAAATACATTACAAAATGGTCTGCTAAAAACATAGACATTGTCAATATGTTTTTCAGAAATTGCCAACTGCCTTCCGAAATACACAGATGTGTAAGGGGATTAGACTGTCTGGCACACTGGAAAGCATCTGAATACAGATCATTTTTCTTTTACTTGAGCATTATAATACTCCCCGATGTGTTACCAAAAAATGCTTCAACTCATTTTTTGTTTTTATATTGTGCCATTACAATTTGTTCAAGTGATAACTATAATCCATTATTACCACTGTCAGAAGACCTGCTTCAATACTTTGTAGAGCATTACAAGGACTTTTATGGTGCAGATTACGTGACCAGCAATGTGCATAATCTACTTCATGTCACTGATGAGGTTCAAAGATTTAGATCACTTCAAACATTCAGTGCCTATCCTTTTGAAAATAAATTGCATTTGATTAAAATAATGTTGCGAAGTGGTAACAAGCCACTTTCGCAGGTAGCAAAAAGACTCAGTGAATGTTGTGCTACTGATCGAAAAGGTGAAAAGAAGTTAGAGATGCCTTTCGTTACCAAGGATAATAAAAGATTCCCCAAAATTAATTTTCAGGGTTTCATACTTACAGCGAGATCTAAAGATAAATATTTTATGACTAGTAATCGTGAAATCATTGAAGTCAAGTCAATTGATACAGAAAATTTAATTATAGGCTACAAAATAACAGGTTTAATAGACATTTTTGACTACCCAGTAAAGTCATCTACTTTTAACATATTTAAAGCAAAACGGCCTAACGCAGAACGTATTGAAGTGAAAATACACTTTTTGGATGTGAAGTTTAAATTTGTATGTATTGAGCATAAAAACTACTTGTATTTCATACCCCTTTTACATACTTTGTAATTAATTATGGAAATAGATTTTTAAAATTGTATTATTTCAAGTAAAGTGTATGTCATTTTGCTGAGCCTTATACAATCTTAATAAGGATAATAAGAAAAATAAAAATCGTTTTATAAAGGTAATTGGGCATCTTAGTATAGAAACCAGACCCATGGCGGACACAAACGAAATATAGCATAATGTATTGATATATGGCTCTGATATACCATAGCATTAATCCTATTAACGTGAGCTATGGGAATCTCGAAAAAAAATAAAAATATGATCGTATATTGAATTTTAGCATTAGTAAGTAAAGTGTTCAAGTATTATAAAGTGACTAGCTGTTACCCGCGACTTCGTCCGCGATGATGTCTATACATCAACTTTATTTGCATAGCTGCCAGTGAGACTCCAGTCGAAAAGTCGTTTCGGAGATTAGCCGAAACAAACAGACAGGTTTTTTTTTGTGTTTTGTTGTACTGATCGTAAGTACACACATCAAAAGTGTCTAGGGATCAAGCATTTTTATGCGGATTTCTTGAGATTGAGATGTGGCTTTGTAATAAATTTATGATTTTATAAATTTATATGGATCCTTTTTGGTGCATTTCATAATTTGAATCAGGAACTGTGAATCAAATTCGAGTAAAAGATGAAAATCAGCTGTCAATATTTTCCCTATAAAAACATACAACGCATTGAAGACATTATTAGTGCTACTGTTTCCCTACTACTGATTAAAACCAACGTTATTATGGAGCAGCGACGTCATTTAAGCAGGGAAGAAATGCTCAGAGCCGTGGGAATGATAGAAGCTGGTTCCCGGCAACGTACTGTGGCTTTAGCTCTGAATACAAGTCAGAGTGTTATCAGTCGACTTTGGACACGTTACCGAAGCACTGGTACCGTGGCTGAGCGCCATGGAGGACGGTATCGCTGCACCACACGGAGACAAGACCGATACATTCAAATCTTAGCTCGAAGAGCTCCAACAATAACCGCCATGATGTTAGCCGTGAGGCTTCATCACTCTTCAGGGAACTTAATTAGCGACCAAACAGTCAGAAACCGCTTGCATGAAGTGAACCTTCATTCCCGAAGACCGCTACGGGTACCACCTATAGCAATGCACAATCGTAGGATTCGATATCAATGGGCTCTTGAACACAGAAATTGGGCAGAAGAACAATGGCGTTTCGTGTGCTTTTCTGATGAGTCTCGTTTTGGTATGAGACCGGATACAAGACGTATACGACACTGGAGAACCCCTGGACGCCAACAGCGATTAAAATCCTGCCAGGAAGTCCATCCTTATAGTGGTGGAACCATCATGGTATGGGCGGGTATTTGGATCGGCGGAAGAACTGAGTTGATTTGGATTAGAGGCAACCTCAACGCTCAAATTTATGCTGAGACGATTGTATCAGACGTCATCGTTCCTCTACAAGTGCAAATCGGTCCCTTATTTCAGTTAATGCATGATAATGCACGACCGCACACCGCAAGAGTTGTAAGACAGACTCTCGCCGCAGCTAACATCAATGTCCTGCCCTGGCCTGCTCAGTCGCCAGACTTGAACCCGATTGAGCATGCATGGGATATGCTACAGAGAAGAGCTCTGCCGAATATGGAGGGTATCCAGTCGCAAGAAGACCTTTTTTTGTTGTTGCAACGAACATGGGCGGCCATTCCACAGCGTGATTTGGATGAACTCATTTTGAGTATGCCAAACCGATGTTCTTGTGTTGTTAGTGTTCGCGGTAGAAACACGGATTATTAATTGTTTAAGTTACCCAATAAAATTTTAAAGAAAACTGTTATTTCAGTCTTTTTTTCGAACTTTAATGTTAGTGGTTCAAATGTCAAAAATCCCTTTATTAGGAAAATGGCAAATTTCTTTATTAATGCAAAGGTGACTTGGTTTATCGTTACTGTGACAAACGAAAACACTTTATTTGATGAATCCTTAAAGAAAATTTTAATTAATATCAATCAGGAGAAAAGTTATTGCAAAAATATATGTTGATCCCTAGACACTTTTGATGTGTGTATTTAGAGGTATGAGGAACAGGGTGTAAAGTTCACTCATCTACCATAGAAAAGGGAGGATCCTCCGACCAGACCAGGGTGTTATGTCTGGCGGGCAACTGACCGTAAGTTGATTTCGGATAGTCTAATCTATGTTTTTTGCTCGGCAAACTCTAACTGCGCGATGCAGGAATTGTGTGACGTCATGTCTTTGTTGCGTAGTTCGTATGTGGCGGCGTAACCGCTACAAGTATATAGGTACTTTCATGCATTTAGTAAAAAGCTGTTATTTTGAAATTACAAACAGACACTTCAATTTTATGTATTTGTATAGATACCCACGACTGCGCCTGCGTGGAATTCTATGCATCAACTTTACTTATTTGTAAAGCTGCCAGTGAAACTCAGGTCAAAATCAGTCCAGCCGTTTCGGAGATCAGCCGGAACAAACAGACAGACAAAAAAAATTGATTGTGTTTTGTTGTATGGACTTTTGGCACTCGGGGACTGCCGCGGTAAAGCTATTGCATAGCATTTTTTATCAATCAACTTATGCAATTGTAAAATATTAACCCGAATACAAGAAATAGCAATGGTGACATTGACAGGAACTGTTATTCACATTTATAGTTTTTAAAACTTGACACAACGTAATGGGAACATCAAACTAATAAAAAGGTTTTAATTTAACTATAAATAGTCAAGGATCATTCGTCTAAGTAAATTTGAACTTTGTTGTCAAACAGTTCAACACAATTATTTTCAATACAACAATCTCGTTAGGCGTTAGGTATTTTCGTTACGGAATTTCTGGATTCGGTCTCCACGGTCAAGGCCCGCGATAGAAGCTATGCAATAGCTTAAAAATAGATTGTGTTTTGTTGTATATACTTTCATTTTCATTCATTTTCATTTTGAAATTACAAACAGACACTTCAATTTTATTTATTTGTATTTATAAATGTAAGATAAGAAGATATTGTGTAGATACAGATTTCATGGGTTTTAGTTTTTTGCGCGAAACCTAGATACAGATTTCATGGGTTTTACTTTTTCTGAAACAAAGGTAGCATATTGTAATCCTTATGAAATAAGCTATCTTCCAGTGAAAGTCCCGTCTAAATCGGTCCAGCCATTTTGGAGCTTTCCCTTAAATGTTCCCGTGGCAATATCGGGATAAAAATTAAGCCTATTTTACGCCTAGTGGTCTCAACTATCTATTAGTAAAAGTCCCGTCCAAATCGGTTCAGCCGTTTCGGAGATTAGCCGGAACAAACAGACAGACAGACAGACAGACAGACAAAAAATAAATAAATTGTATTTTTGTTGTATGAGTCATAAATACTTTCATATGCAATTAATAAAAAGCTGTTATTTTGAAATTACAAACAGACACTTCAATTTTATTTATTTGTATAGATGTATAGAATGAATGTACGGAATGAATTATTATTTTATTCATAAGGAATATGAATAAAATAATAATTCATTATAATATTTATTATTCAATTTGATCCAAATCAATCATTAGATCATTTAAAAAAAGCAGCCGGTGCATCTGTTTCTTCTTGATGTCCAAGACAGATAAAACACTATACTTGCATTATGGGCACAGCTCCCGATAGTGCGGGCGGCTATACATGAGCAGTTACTGCTTAGTACTCTTCTATACTTTGTTTTCCGTGTTGTGTTGGGTTTAACATATATATATATGTATAATACTGTTTCAATCTGATATATCGTGACTGGATTCGCCCTCTGACCAATATCTCTTTAAAATGTTGGTGTCGTTACATTTCTATTATATAATCACCGTTTGGTCGTATGTGCTCGTGATAATAAGACCTTGCGATTCTTAAATGGTATGAGCCCAACGGAAACAAGATTAGATCCTCAAAGGTCATGGGATGGGTATGATAGGCTCGGGTCCACAGACTGCCGTGCCGGATCCTCGTCTAGAAAGTTCGCCAGCTGCGGATCGTTTCCTAGCGATCCGCTGTGTCCTTTTATCCATTGCAGTGTCACCGTGTTGCGGCTAGATACCGTTATTTGTTCTAGTGCATTGTGTCATTATAGTATTAGCTTCGAGGTAAAATATTTTTTCCGTAAGAATTATAGAACTGAGGTGCTGTCGGAGAGTAAACGTATGTGTGTGTCTGTAACCCTCCTGGCTTCTAGGGCGTGGACCGCGTGTAAAATGTCCACACACTCCGCCTGGTAGATGGTGTTGAACATTCCCAGCGGTCTGCATATATTTATGTTCAGGATGGTGAGAAGACTCCGACTCCGGTAACGGAGTCGGCCCCCTTCTCGGCGGCAGTCCCAGCATTGCCTGTAGGGCGGCGGTGGGTGCAGTTCTCATACTGCTAGTGATTGCGACGTAAACAACCCACTGCAGTTTATCGAGATTTTTTTGGGCTGTATTCAGGTCTGTCCTTCGCCACTAGACCAGTGAGCCGTATGTGATAATTAGTCGGATGACTGTGGTGTATAACCAGTGGGTAACCTTGGGTCTGATCTCCAAATTACTGCCAAGCAGTCGCTTGCTCTGCCACAGGGATAATGCTGGCTCTTGTAATGATATAATTCGTGTTTTTTGCCCAGTTCAGTTGTTTATCCAAAAAGATGCTCATGTATTTGGTTTCAGTTGAGAGGCTTAGGGTTGTTCCAAAGAATCGTGGTAATTGTAGTGTCTCCAGTTTTCTCTTCTTTGTGAAGACAATTAGTTCGGTTTTTGTAGGTTTTACTGAGAGATGCTGCTTGTTGCACCATTCCTCTATTATTTTCAGTGCTTGACGCATGAGGTTGCATAGAGTGATTTCGTGGGTCTCGTTGATTATTATGGTTATTTCATCGGCGTAGCCACCGGTGAAATAATCTTTGTCATTGAGTGTCATGATAAGGCTGTCTCTTACCAGGTTCCATAGAAGCAGCGAGAGGACTCCCCCTTGCGGGCAGCCCTTTTTTTTTCTTTTTTTTTTTTAAATTGGCAGCAGTGGGAAATCCTCATGGACGCCCAGACTGACCCACTGGTGAGCCAGTCTGGGCAGTGCCGGACTCTTACCGGCTAAAACCCACTCCTGCCTTGCATGTGTCCTCTGACGTTATCAGAGCCCTTGTCTTACGCTTTTATGTTTCTTTTACTCTTTTCAAAACGGAGAGACTTCCTCCAGACATCGATTAACCTCATCACTACCAATACAATAATTCTATCTTTTTATCTGCTAAACTTTACTTCTACTGATAAATCTAGTGTATTTAAACTCTTATAATATCTAAATTATATTTATTTTTAAGTTTTATTTAATTATTTTATGCTTTTTCTTAAAAATAACATTCGCGGAGATCTACGTTTCCTGTGGCATAACCACTAACAAATAAAAACAAATCCCGAAACTCAACGAACTACACATCTATTATCTATGCTATTTATACTTATTTTAATATTTTCTTATTTACCTACGATTAATTTTTATGATACTTTAACTATATATTTATTATATATTTTGTATCATATTTTACTTATACTGTTTTATTTCTTTTAATTACTAATAATGCTACTTCAGTGCAATAGTCTAAAAACTTTCTTCTTTTCTTTCCTTTCATCAAGCCGGGTAAATTTTTGGCGATCAATTCGACAGCGAGTTCCTGCTCGAACTCGAATCTAATTTTTGCGGTGATCGGGCACTCGAGCAATATGTGCGAAACTGTCTCCTCCACGCCAGGCTCACAGGCGCACGATGGATTCTCTTTACACTTGAAGCGTTTCAGGTATGCAGAGAACCCACCGTGTCCTGTCAGAATTTGCGTTGTTATGCTCGTGGGGACAACCTTCCGCACCACACCGTACGCTACCACCGCGTCAGGGAAGAAAAGTTTGGTGCCCGAAGCCGTGTCACCCGACTTATATCTCCCGTTCCATTCGTCAAGTGTCTCCGACCGGATTATTCGCTTGACGAATGATACAGGACACAGATCGTAGTCCGGCTTCTTCATCGACCCCAGGGCGGCTTCCTTCGCGAGCTGGTCGGCTCTCCGTCGGCGTTCCCCTCCAACCCTGCGTGGGCTTTGATCCAGAACAAGGAGACACTCTTGTTCTGGAGCTTACAGCGTCGTATGGTGTCTCTGGTTTCCACGGCCAAGGGGTGGGGGGAACTTACATTGATCACCGACTGAAGAGCCGCCATAGAGTCGCTGAAGATGCCGAACGTGGTTTCACTGCGCTTGAGCACTTCGCTTACCGCTCTTTGTATAGCCAGGAGTTCAGCCTGATAGACGGTGCAGTAGGACGGCAAGGCAAGCTTGAGGGCCTTTGTTTCGCCGGTGCCATTCCACAAGGATAAGGCCGCTCCAACTTTGCCCTCAATCTTGCTGCCGTCTGTAAAGATCCTCACAGCAAGATTGCTGTGGTTCTGGTATTGTTCTTCGTCTACCAGGCTTCCAAACTCCAGACTGATTTGCTCCGCGGGGTGTGGGGCCTCTTTCGCTGGGGCCATCCGCTCAATCTCCCTGTCTCCCAGTATGGGCTGGGGCACTCCCCTCTTGGCTCCGTAGAGTGCAGCCGCTTCCCGGATACGGAGGTCGAGTGGGAGTATCCCAGCTAGGACCAGTGCAGAGTTCAGAGAGACTGTGCGGTAGGCTCTGCACAGCTTCTGGGCAAACCCTCTTTGGATGATGTTAAGCTGCTTCCTGACCCTCAACTTGTTGGCAGCTGGCGCCCATGCGCTTGCGGCGTACAGCACAGTCGGCTCCACTGCTGCGGTATATATAGCCCTTATCACCTCTGGGTGCAGACCCCAACTGACCCGGGCTGCCCTGGCCAGCTGCTTGTACACAGCTATCGCCTTCTTACAGCCGGCGGGCAGCCCTTTGCAACAATGGCTCTCGTAGTGCAATTTACTGTGACTTGTACAGCCCTCAGTTTGAGCATGTTGGTGATCCAGCCACTCAGGGTAGAGTATATGCTGTCTGACGAGGGCCATGTTTACACTGTTGAACATGGTTTTGTCAAAGGCGCCCTCGATGGCAATGAAGGCAGTCAGTGCTGAGCATTTGTGGTTCACTGCATATAGAAACCGCTGTGCAGCGTTGATTTTATAGATTTGCCTGTATGCTGTTGTTTGTGTAGTGGTTTCACCCGGAGAGGTCCGTCTCGGATGTGCCTGTCACAGAGTCTCTCAAGGGATTTCAGTAGGAAGGATGTGAGGAATATGGGCCTATAAGACTTGGCTTGTGTATAGTTTGTTTTGCCAGGTTTGGGTATGAAAATGACTTTCACCTCGCGCCATGCGAGAGGTATACGTGTCTGAGTGCTATGCAGGCTCGGTGGATCTCCACTAGCGTAGTGTCAGTTAATCTATCCCCCACTGCAGCAGCGCTGGGAAGATGACATCCGTCCCTGCCGACTTGTATGGCTGAAAGATGTTGATAGCCCATTTTACTCGGTCTTCTGTTACTATAATGCGGGCTCTTGACCAGTCTTGATCCGTTGAGGTCCATTCTGGTTCAGCGTATACATGCTTCTAATCGTGTCGCTCATCAGTGCGCCGAGCTGTAGGTATCGGATTTTTTATTTAATTCTTTTCATGCCTTATTTATAAGATAAAATAAAATCCTCTGAAACCATTTTTTTTTAAACGAGTCTGAACGTTTTTCTCCATCGATTTTAAACCAAATAATGATATGCATTGAAAGGTCACATTATTCTCTTTAGGTTAACACTATTTTGGTTAATGTCCGCCACTGTTCGCATAGCGGGTCAGATATGCCCAATGACCTTTGTACGTACTCTTTTTTAATCAATATGAAATGTAATTTGTGGAAATACAACATATGCTAGTTTTCATAATCTGGATTATTTTTTAATCACAGCCTCCAGATTTGGTATCGATATTATAATAAAAAACCTTATGTCATTATTAGTCTTAACACAAAAAAAAAAAAATAGGCCAGCACAACTCTGCTGATGGTATGTACTACCTCAATTTTGTTTGTATGGTGATCACATCATTATGTGAAATATATTTTTTTTGGAAATACAACATAATTATGAAAATAAATGCTCTTTTTCATAATCTGAATTATTTTTTAATCACAGCTACCAGATTTGGTATCGATATTATAATAAAAAACCTTATGCCATTATTAGTCTTAACACAAAAAATAAATAGGCCAGCACACACATATACATAACCAGTATACATCAACTTAGTAAGGCGATAGCGAAAAGTTTGTAATAAAAAAAAACGTCGTAATACAAAATAGTACAGAAACAAGATACTTTTGTTGATATACACACCGGTAAACTACTTATATCAAATGATTAAAAAAAATTATAAAATGATATTTTAACATAATGATTCTTCTTCTAAGGCTACATTTCCTATAATTTGATCTTGAACATCTGAGTTTGGTATAATATCGCTTTCGGGTTCTTGATTATTATTTTCAGGGATTTCCTCACTGATCGCTTCTTTAATTCCATCTTCGACGGTATCCTTCACGTCTGCTGTTTTTGTTCGTTTGTTAATTTTACATGAATCTTTGCGTGTGCGTTTCGTGGAAGTTCTTAGGTTTTTAATTTCTAATCTTTTCCCTGAATTTTTCAACACTGTCTTGAAAAATTTTTCGTTCGTATCATGCGTATAAGTTGAATCCCAAGAATTAATTAAGCTGAAAAAGAAATTTAGGATATTCTTTTACACTTTCAATGCAACTTTTACTAGTTGTCCTTTACTGCCCCCCGACCATGAACATTTACAGAGAAATTCTCTTGTAAACATAATGTCCAACAATTTATATGCACAGCTGATACCACTGCCATCTGATTATTACACAAAAGTGCGAATTGCAAATGCATTTTTTGCTTTTGTCTGTGGTCGGACAAGTTTATTTCTAATTCATTTAACTCTTTGGCGTCTGATATAGGTTTAATCATAAAAGATTCCGACTCAATATAGTTGGCTTCAGCAAGTTTAACCACTGACAAATTTTGATTGCCTTCTGCAAGCCTTTTAAAGCTTTCTTCTATAAGAACTGTTACTTCAGAAATTTGCCGGCTATTTTTTTTTTAGTTTTTCTAGTATTTGTGTCTGCGTTTGGTGGATGATATTTTGATTATTCGTGATGGATTTCTGATTATCTAATATTTCTCTTTGATTTTTAAGAATTTTGTCACTGTTATTTAGTTGAATGTCACCATCATTAGTAATAATTTGAAATACGCTACTTTCTACAGGTAACACTTCACTATCTTGTACAACTTCTTCATAAGAAATCTAAAATCACATTAAATTGATTAGAAACTATACATGGTAAATTAAAAATCCGGAGTCACACGTAATCTATTCGATTTATCCCAACACGTGTGACTCCGGATTTTTAATTTCTCTGTCTGAGATGACTTATTTAAACCTTTTTAGTTGACTTTTTGCCGTAGTTGGGTTTTAATCTTTTATTTTTATTAAAAAAAATTTGGGGTAATAATATATACATATTTGAAATGTGCTAATCAAGCCCTTTCATTTTTTGATACCCAACATGATACCATTAAAAAAAATATTTTTTTTAGTTCACTACTTATTGTCCTCTAGAGGGCGTCATATGCAATTTCATGTGACGTCACATAGCCTATAACCAGCGGACGACCGAGACGCTTCCAACGATACACCATATGTCAAATTATGATGAGGAGTTTAGAAGTTATGAGGAACAGATGAACATACATACATACATACATACATACCGGTCAAAATCATAACCCTCCTTTTTGCTTCACCGTAGTCGGGTAAAAAACTTTCATATAAACCTGCAAGTAAGTAACTAATACATGTACAGTCGCTAGCACATCAAGCTATTACAATCAGTCAAATTTCTTTAGTAGATTTTAAACTTAATTATAAACAAAAACTCACCAAACTATCTGCCTTGGAATTGTAATCAACGCTGCTGTGTATTATTACTCTTTCCTCATCATCTGGATAATCGGACGTATCACTACAGTTCAACATTGTTTCAAGAACTTCTTCAGCTTTATTGTAAGTGGGAATAGATGATCGTTTGACTACGCAATTCATTTTAGTCCAGTCTGGAAGAGGCGTCGATTTGTCACTTTTAATTAGCAATTTTAAAGAAACGTTTTTTCCTGGCCATCTCAAAATGCCATTATGCTCCCAACCACTTGGAACAATTGTTAATTTTTCCTTTCCTTTTTCAACGGTTTTGATAATTTTAAACGGCATTATTATTCCTAAAAACAATATTAATGTAATTAGCAATCATAATATAGTACGGAAAGGGAAAAGCAAAATAAAAACAAATCAAATTAACTGAAGGTTTGCAGGTAAATTATGTACGATTGGCTCTCCAAATACCCTTGCAGATCCTAAAGATAAATGTACAGTTGAAGTTCAAACCCGATGTTTGTCAGTGAGACATACTAATTTCATAATTATTTACTCAACACATCACATTCGTCTCAAATTACGCGTGCCGCCGCCGAATGTAAGGCGCTCCACTTCACGCTAGAGGTGTTACAAAAATATGACAACTGGATTATAAAAAGTGCGTCAAAAGTACAAGTTGTGCTTATTCAATATATTGTAACATAAAGAAAGAACAATTTATGACATGTTTTAAAGTTGATAAATAATTATATAAGCATTTAAAGTGTTATTATAATATCAACATTTAGAGAAACAGAACGTTGCTTCAAATAAAGCCTGTGTGAACGAATGAAAGAATGCCATTTTTGTAATAGTAACAAGTTTTAAAGCTAGTACTAGCTTTATTACCGTAACAATCCTAGACCTTTTAGTCTTGGTTTAAACCAGGACTTTTGCAGTTTTTTGTAATAAGACCATATGAGCTTACCTATGAAATCACTGAAATGACGACAAACAGACGTACAAAGTATTGTACGTAAACAGAAACACCGTACTTACGTCGGTTAATCCCTTGAATTCGTTATGAACACGTGCGAGTTCGCAGCGAGCGCGAGCGACGTCGTGGCTGGTGAGCAACTGGCGAAACACCGACCGAATCATCGAAGTTACCAACCGAACGGCTCATTCTCATCGTTCGCTCTTCCAACAATAGCTCTTCGGCACAATACATCATTGTAAATCTATCTTTATTATCGTGGAGTTAAAGTAGAAAATATTTAATTTTTTAACTTTGCCTGTTGTTACGTAATGTCAAAATAAAAACAAATAATAGTACGTACTTAGTACTTCTTCGGTTGTTCTGATGAAGTGACATGCATGGCGCTGCCGAAGACTAAATAAAAAAAAGACATAATGCTGCAAACAATACAGTGAAGCATGCGCAAAACTAGACATCGCTCTGTGCATACACGCTCACACGCACACATTTACACCAAACTACAACTAAACTACACCTCACTAAGTGCACATATGTTTACGAAACCGGCCTCACTTCACTGTTGACAGCGCTGTCTTGGTTTTTTATTTGGTCTGAGGCCGCTGCGTGCAAAGTAACTTTAGCGTATTTACTGTATTTCCAAAGAGCTATTGACTGTTGAGCGAACCAAGCCGTCTCATAACGTGTTATTTAAAAAACTTAAATCATATCTTCTGGGCCTGCAAGGGTATTTCGAAAGCCACACAATGTACATAATGAAATGGTTTTCTGTCGAGATTTCTTTATCCCTGAAAACCAATTACACAGTAAGAAAGCTAATTAAAATCCTTTGTCCAGCCAGCATAATGCTATAAGCTGGTACATAGACTTGGCAACACCGCTGTTACAGTAAATAACTTTTCAACAGAATTTATTGAGAATTTGTGCTGGATAACAAATGGACGCCATTTTAGCATTACATAAACGATTTGTTACTAAATATCCAAATAATTTCTTATAGATTTCAAGAATATTTGATAGCTTTTAATTGAAGCAATATGTTTTCCACTTATTTCCTAATGGAACACAATAAGTAAGAAAGCAATAATTCGAGTGATAAATCTTATTAAGTATTCGTACACCATTTATCTTGTGAAATATTTTCGTTAAAACGATATTATTCTGATGGCGCGTGAAATATTCGATGTAATTACCTATACACATTCACAGTAAAATGGTACTCGCAACTCAATTAACATACCAGGACAATCAAAATGAACGTGAAAACTACTAAAATATCTTACCTTAAATAATGTCCGCCCGCGCACGTTAACAAACAATAAATGCCGTCTGTCACAAATACACAAAAAAAATAAAAAAAAAAATTTTTTTGGTTATTTATGCTTTAAAAGCTGTTGCCAAGCCGCAAAACATCTAAAAGCTGTTGAAGAGAATTAAAGAAGCTGCATTTTAGGCTGCAATGACTGTTGTATAGCTGTATAAGCCAATGTACAGGCCTTGTACAGCTGTTTCAATGATTATTCTGCCGTTAACCAGCCACTGTAATGCTCAAGGCTGGCTAATTTGGGGCCCAAATTGGAATTACAAAGGCTGCGTAGCTGACTACACAGCCCTTATGCAGGAAACTAAAACAGCCTTGAGTAGTCAGTAATTTTATAATCAAGTCACTGTGCGGCTGTCAAGTGCTACTTGGGTGTGGTAGGAAATAAATATGAATCCAAACTCTTTATGTGTGTCTTTATTTGCTTCACGAAATAAGAGCACATAATACGTCACAATGAATACAGATTAATACAGATTTCTATTCTTAAATTATAGTCACAAAATAACATCAGTTTTTACAACACCGGACATGGAGATTCGGAATGTCAGTCATAGAGACGGAACGTCAAGAAGAAACTTAACCTTTTGACCGCCACAGTCGTGTATAGACGACAAACGAAAATGTGCCCAGTACGCCACGGTCGCGACTGCGTGACAGAATTTTATACGTAAATAAATGTCATAAAACAGCATTGTTTTGCTTATTTCCCTTGTTAATTATGTACCTTGACTCTTCTTAATTTATTTGAAGTGAACTGCTTTCGTTAGATTTCATTTTTAGTAACGTAAGAAGACAAAAAAGAAAATCAGTCATAAAGTTCGAAAAACATAGTGCCCTCGACGCCACAGTCACCATACCAGGACACGTAGTGATGCAGGTAGCACTCAATATAACAAGAATATCGACCTCGACGGCAACCTACGTTATATTTAATTTACTCTGAATTCTGCACTAGTAAATAAATAAAACATTTCATACTGAACTTTTACGTTTCAGAAATCAAGAAAATTTTATAATACTGAACTATGCGCTTTATAAAAATCGAGTTTTAGTTGATTATCGATTAATTGTAATGACTGTAATGCCCATCTCTACCACACTGTTGTATTGTCTGTGCCGGGAACGCCACAGTCGTCTATGCTTGACAGACCCATGACATCATACGCGGAACATTTTTTAATAGAGTAGTTCGTATATTATTAGTAAATATTATTAATAATAATGGACGACTATACTATGAGTAGTGAAGACTTGTTAAATATACTGCTACATACATATAGTTAAAAAAAATCTCTAAATTTTGTTAAATTATTATTATACGACTTGATTTCATTACCACAAAATAAGAAAAAGGGAAGGTAAGTGATACGATTATATTTGCTTTCATATCGTCAAAAAAGGAAGTTTATTGAGTTTGTTTTCATCATAACTCATAATGTAGTATGTAGTATAATACTTTGATGGTGATCTGCTCGCACTTGCGCGGTTTTTTTAGTCAATGCCTATAACTGACAAATAAACATCGGATGTATATAAGATAATAATTTATGTTCAGGTAAATAAAAACGTTTAAAATAGTCGTCCTCCAGCATCGGTAATAGATTCACGGACATACAATAATATTAAATATTTAGGTAAATTGAATAGAGCTGTTACATCTGATTATTTTGCGTATACTTAGGTACTACAGAAGCTTCAAAATTCGAAGCTAGGTAAACCCGCCGGGCGATAAGTTTCTGCTGGTGGGAAGCGATTGTGTTTTGTTTTCGTCGTGTCGTGTGAGAGGGGTAGGTAAGGGTTGCGCGGGTAAAATTTGATTTTTTGCTTGCTTTATACCCCCTCTTAACTTTCTAGTTCTAATATAGACCTAATGGCTGCTATACACAGTGCCGGCGGCCGCACAAACCCGCAGAAAGAAACGCAAAGAAAATGAAGGCGCAAAAACCGGAGGCGCGTGCCGCGCGGCAAAAGTCATGCCGCCGGCACTGTGTGTAGGAGCCATTATGCGCGGCTGTTACTTTGAAAAAAACTCAAAATGGCGGAAGTTAATCCGGCCATAAAATTCATACTCCTTTAATAGATATTTACCTGTTATAAATTCTTTTGTGATAAAAAATACGATTACAAAAAACCGATGATACATGTCTCATTTTATTTATTGCATTATCAAATAATAATATTGAAATCAAATTTCTCATATTTACAAAAGTTTTTCCACAATATGAAACAGAATATCAGTGAAACGAAACTAACGAAAAATACGAAACTTTTAAAACAAAATACCTATTATTATTTCGATATTATTAATAAATATTGGTTGCGCACCTCTAGTGCAGAGGCGAGCAAAATATACAAAGCCGTGCCAGCTACGCCACTGTCACCGTATGGTGACATGAAAGTACGTCAAGATTGAACATAGTGCTGTGATGGTATTGACTTGGTTTTATCGATTGTTGTTTTGAATTGTGGATTCAACGCCTAAACAGTGACACATATCATTATGATTTCTGTCATAAAGGACAAAGCGGGATGAAATAAAACTCCTGTATTATATTTTTCCGGTATAGACCTTTAATTAAAAACATACTCTAGGTTAAAAAATAAATAGTTAGTGCTTAATCGATATAATTTCGAACTCACTACTATTTTGTAGGTATTAAAGGATGAATTCATTGCTTGGCGCTGAGGGCACCCTTTTTCTTTTTTGACGTGGCGGTCAAAAGGTTAAGGAAGTAGTCATTCCACAGACATATGAAATGCATACCTGCCACAGATTATCAAGTCTTTTTAACAATAATCAACAAGAGATCAATCAATCACATCTGTCAAATTTCTTTAATAGATTTTCAACTATAACGATAAAGAATATGGTGCAATGTTGATTGGGAAAATTTGACTGATTGGAGTAGGTTGATGTGGTGGCGTCTGTACTTAGTACTCGCTTGAATTAAAATTATAAGGTAACTATAAAATTACTTTCATACAAATAAAAAAATCAAAAAGTTAACTGCACCCAGTTTTACCGGCACCAGTGAATGAACACTTAAGCAATTTGCGAACTTTAAAAAATATTTACTGTGGGTTATCACTAATGAAAGCGGCCGAAATTTGTTTCACAGTGTTAAGAATATATTCAAAAATCATTTTTCGGTACGTTTTACAACATAACATTCACAGTTTTATTATAATAAGCAGTAAATCGGAAAATACCCCAAAACTGCAGTGAATGAACGGCGTTTTCTAGTAAATGAACGAAATGAAACCAGTGAATGAACAAAATTCTTCGTTTATTAATTACACTATTACAGTCTTATTATTGCAATAAATGCGGTGAAAAAATCAACATTTCTTTAAAAATCTTCAATGTCTTAATAGAAAAAATAAAAATAAAATCTTCTCAAAACAAAACCTCTAAATCTTACCTTAATTCTACAAACATTCATAGACCTCTCAAGCACGTTAAAATATTTTATTACAAAGTAAAAACAATATTTAGCTAATACCTAATTAACTAGGTAACTAAAAACTTCTTGGTCATGTATTGTTTACAAATTTAAACTTTAATCAGTTTTCAATTTAAATAATCAGGTACAAACTAACTTCACCGAAGTACTGAAACTTTTCGTAAATAACAAGTAATCATACGTAACTAAAATCACAATAAGTGAGTCGAAATATAAGCTAATCACAGTCTTAATTCGTTTAACTTTATTGACGTTAGGATTCCTTAGACATCCTTTTGATTATTTTACTTATTCTATATCTCTAAATGTTACATTATTAAAAGAGATCAATCCACGTCTGGAATAAGCAGGCTCACTTAATACACGTTCTATGTCTTCAAAATCTACTTCAGACACATCAGGTACATTTGGTTTTACGAAACTAACAATGTTATCACATACCGCTTTTTTTCTTAGAAAATCTATCTTACATTTATTTTCTTGATCGTTTACCATAAGGACTTTGCCTACATAGTGACGTGTTCTTTTATCAGTTTTGAATTTGGCCATAACATATTTTCCGTGAAGATCCTTAGTTGACACTGGTAAGTCATTCATTCCAATTTCATCATTTTGTTTATCTTTATTTACCGGACTAGGTGTTTGTAAGTGTTTCTCAGTTTTGTTCTGTTCTTTGCGTTTTTGTGAAAGCTTTTCTTCTCTATCCTTCTTTTTGTTTTCTTTTTCTTCCAGTTTTCTTCGTTTTTCATTTTCTTTTGCCTCTAATTTCCTTTTTTTTTCATTGATTTTGTCTTCTTCTTTTGATCTTTTTTGTTCTTGTATCTTTTCTACAACGGCATGGGATTAGGTTTTTTTACTTTGGCTGCTTTTTTTTCCGAAGCGATTTTTGGATACCCCAGAAAGCTGTCGATTTTATTTGAGTTAACAACTGGCTGAATATCGTCCTCCGTGATTGTACACACATTCATAGAACTATTGTTTTCAATTTCTGGATTACTTTCAATAAATAATATAGGAGTAGAACATGTAGAAGGTCCATCGCTTAGAAACAATTCTGTTCTAATGTCTAACGATGTACCAGCTTGTGGAGTATCATACCATGGAAGAGGAATTACGGTTGGTGGATTCAATTCACTATTAATTATAAACTCTACTATTTCGGTGGTTTCATTTAGATTTTCCGTATAGTCTTTAAGATATTCTGAACAATTAGAAATATTATTAAATCCGTTAGACTAGGAACGATAAAATTTGTCAAATCTTGGTCATGAAATGTGATGGAGCACGGGTCTGCTTCGGAATTAATGACGGGTTGTATGTCTCCATGCAATAATTGTGTGTTAGATAATGATTGAAGTATAGAAGTCGACGTATTGGATAATTAATTTTTTTCTTTTTGTATATTTCATTTAAACACTTACCCTTATTTTATTCCATTTATTTAGTTTTATTACCTTATTTAATTCTGAACCAGTGTTGCCAACTCCAAAAGTTCAAATTATCGACTTCCCACGTCAAAATTATCGTTTTCTGGGCAAAATTATCGTACAAAATAAAAATCCAAATAAAAAAAACGTAAAATTTTAATTAAAATTGCTATCAAAAGACAATCAATAATTTTATACTAGAGTCAAAGTGGAAGTATATGCCAAGTTTCACCACTAATGGCGCTAGCAGCACAAACCGTAAACATGTTTTGTCATATTTTTTTGTTGTTATTTTTTATGTTTTCTAGTATATTCTAAATTAGATTAAATTTTTCTCATCTAAAAAAATTTATGCGTTTCACCGTTTCATGTCGGTCCCACTCCTAGATAGTAACTGTGGGAATAGATGAATACAGTGGTACTAGGATCTTTTGGCGCTTGATAACATTATAGATACGAGACTGTTGGTAAACATTTGTGAATTTGTTTTGTGATTAAATTGAACAAAGATCCTCATACATCTTTAACAAACATCATGAGCTTCTAAATTATTAGAAATAACAATGAAAACATATTTTTTTTACCAAAAAGTATTTAACTAAGTTAAATGCACCAAGGTAGCTCGCGAAATTCAAATTTTCTTACGTTTTTGCAATTTGCAGGTCAGTGTCAGGATGTACCTTGATTAAAATAGTATTTGCGACCGTAACAAGTATGGTTTTACAGATTAATAATCATTAGAATCAGCAATACAAGTCCTTAAGATAGCATAATCCCCAAATGTCATGATTTCATGAAATAGTCAGTTCACATGAACTTATAAGAGTTGTATTGATGATTTCTTAGATTATAATTCTATAAATAAACATTTGATACGGTCGCAAATCATATTGTAAACAAGATACAACCTGACACCGACGTGCAAATTGCAAAAAACGTAAGGAAATTTGAATATCGCGGGCTACCTTGGCGCATCTTCCTTGATATTTTGATTCGGTTTACATTTAAATGGATCTTTAGTGGTTTAAAACCACTATATATCTATTTCAATGTAAATTTCATCATTATTATTATCTGCATTATCTATATTATTCTTACTGTAGACATTAATTGTATTGAATCGCGATAACATGTCGTTAGTTACATTAAATTTGTGGCATCCACCATCGACCTGAACACACTGACTCGTGAGCAAAAGACCGTTAACGGTCGGTGCAATCAATTTATTGCGTGTCTTTGTTTTAACCGCATTGGTTTTTGAAAAAATTCTTTCGCAGGCTGCACTAGAATGTGGCAACGAAAGCACTTCAAGGGCAAATTCGGTTAATTCTTCAAGCCCATTGTTGTCATCTATGTCCTTTAGAGACGCGATAGTTGCCCAAAACTTGTCTGGATCCAACTCCTTTAAATTTGTAGGTAGCTGGATCAGTGGTAATTTACGCCACTGGTCATCCACTTTCTGCTGAAGCTCAAAGTTGCCAGGGTCAATGATTCGAGGCAGTGAAGACATTAATTGTATTAAAGTTACCGGTCTGGTGGGCGATGATGACGTCGCTGTGCTATATCCTAAATACGACATCATTGCCATTGGCGTGTCATCTTTAAAATCATAGCGTTTTTTTAACTCCACGCATGCTGTCACAACGAACTCTCGACATCTCTCACGGATTTCTTTGATCATTGATGTCCTTGATGCAATTTCGGGTCTTGATAGTTCCTGCATCATTTTAACACCCAGATACATAGAATCTAACGGCAGAAAAGGGACTGACGACGAATTATCCTTTGGATCGGGGTTAATTTCAGCGATATTCTTACCTAATACAAAGGACTGATTGATTATGATGCAAAGGAGATCTTTATACGCTAACACCATTTTACTGTGAACGATTGTGATAAGCGATTTATCACTTTGGAACAGTTCATTCAATCCAACTATTTTTGGCAGAATCCATTCTAGAAATATCAAATAAATTTTAGTTTGAGGATCGTGTATAGCCGTGAAAATATGATCGACAGACTTTAAGCGTGGGTCTTCACGTCCTGCATTCGTTTGGTAGTGTATACCATCGAAGTATAGCCGAAGAGGTTGCCACTGCTCAAGAAGTCTCTTGACGACTTCAAGCAGAGAGAGCCACCTTGTTTGAGATGGTCTCAGGATCTTATGAACCTTAGCGTCACAAAATTCTTGAAACTCTTGCAACTGTGCAATTCTTTTGGACGAGTTCTTGAAAAAGGAGTGAACATCACGCGCGAAGTCTTCAATATGGCGTGGAATCTTTTTGCAGGCTTCGCTCGCTACTAGATGCAAGCTGTGGCAGATACATTTTTGTAGTGTGATGCCTGGCAACGCGGCCTCAAATTTTTGTGCCACAGAGTTATTACTCCCAAACATAACATTGCAGCCATCACTGGCAAACCCTATAATGTTGATCAGTGGCACGTTGGCTTTCACAAAACTCTGCTTTATGGCTTCAAATATACGTTTCGCTGTTGCTCCTTCATTTGCCTCTTCAGCGTTTTCACCTGAGAAAATTTGTACCAAATTCCAAAATCTAGTGACAGTAGATTTTTCAGTGTCACAATAAAATCTGACGCAAATGCAAAGGGACTTAACTGCTGCTATATCTGTGGATTCATCGACTATTATACTGAATTTCTTTGTAGACAGTATTCCAGCCAACATTTCAAAATGAGACTGACCAATTACATTTTTGATGATATTCGTAGCTTTAGTTCTTCCAAGACGAATATTTTGTACAATTTTCGAATCAGGGTAACAGGCCTTATCCCTTAAAACCAAATGGTCCACAGCACGTAGAGCAATATTGTGCTCGGCAAGAAATGCGCAGGTACGAAGCTCTGCTTCTTTTACTTTAGTTTCGGCAGTATTCCTGTCGGAGTTTTGGAGACATTGGAACATCGTCCTTTGACCAGAATCTAATCCAATCAAACTTTTAGATTTTTTATGTTTTAAACTTTTCGAATGGTTTTTAATAACTGTTAATTCAGCAACAAATTCTATTTTACAAGCTTTACACTGCGTTTTGTGACTGTTCCCTTTAACAGCACATAGCCAGTTTGAAAACTCAGGCATTCTCTCCCATTCTATTTTATAATTCTGTTTTCTGTGTTTTTCTTTTAAACAGCTTTCTCCTCTTCTTTTTTTGGTTTTCTCAGGAGTGCCTGGATTAATACCTCTTTTACGAGAAGTTCCACTCGAGGATGCTTGTGGTTCTTCTTCTTCAAATATTTCCATAACTTCTTCCATAAGGAGAAAAATCAATCACCACCGGAAGCCCCTACAAAAAAAGAAAATCATGCACCACAACCTCTCAGGCAGCCGCAAAACATACCAAAAAGTCAAATTTAGAAGTAAGAAGGTACTGTCTTTGTGTCAACCCAGTTCAAATAATTCATATAAATCACGAAGCTTGGTGTGTACAGGTTTTTTTTTTTTATTCAAGCGTCAGAATAAACAAGCCCTGCAATCAAATTTTTTGTTTATATCACTTTTTTTTTTACTATGGCATCCCGAAACCTTTTTGGTTACGGCAAGTTTAAAAGTAAAAACAAACTAAATATTTGTTTCATGTGCTATTAAACTTATATGTTATCCAATCTGTTGTACGAAATAAAGTAATTATTATGCGGGATTTCTTTCATGGAAAGCACGTCAAGCTCAATATTTACCCATTTTAATGGGAATAATTTATTTCGCAATTTTGATGGTAGGCTTACGCACCACACACACAAACAAGACATCCGAGTCGTCAGCCAAAGCCAGAAGATAGGTAGCATTCTCGCACACCAGCTATAAGTTTGTTTCGTTCATATAACCATCACCTCAAAACGGCAGCGGCGGCAAAGCTAACTCACTCATTCATTAATCAATCATCAAGCTTTGAAGCTTTGCACATGCAAAATTTATCTACTTACCGAATACAACAAAGTTTGCACAGTAAATTGTAAGATACTGGTCTGTACACACGTCACACACAATTACTGACACAACTTAATAAATTGTGACACACCCACCAAGAGAATTAGAGGAGTGTTTTTACTTTCTTCGTTGTCAATGTTGTGCAGACGGTTATTTTCTGTCTACGGTTATTTACTTGTTGTTGACATATTTGACAAATGACAATTGATTGATTGACATTGTCATTTTATGTTGTTTGTCTGCATATTTGACAAATGACAATTGACATTTTTTGTTTTTTTTTTTGCGTTTAGTTTTGTTTGACAAATACGTTTTGTTATTGGATCTTTTTTTTTTTCAGTGAATCTCAAAATTATCGTACATTTGACATTCAGTATCGTACATCGTACCATTGGCCAAATTATCGTACGCCCCCATAATTATCGTACGGGTTGGCAACACTGTTCTGAACCAGCCAATCGTAAAACATTTGTATGTATGAAAAAAAAGTGTTGGACACCATCCATCCACTGTCTGATCGCCCCATAAACCAGGTATCTGGAAAATTTTGTATCACAGCCGGAGGCATTCGTTTGTAAGGGTATATGACAAATGGAGGAACATCCCTCCCATCTGCTGCAAAATTACATAGAACTGTAAGTGATTCTTTTTCTTTCCCACCCGAAATCTCGTAAGTGTTTCTGTAATTTTTGGGCCCCAATATTATTCCGGTTTTCGGGCACCTGTTTCGTCGGCATTAAATATGCGACTGGGGTCGTCTTTTATATCCAATGCTTGTTCTTCTGTTAAAAACTCTTCGAGTTCCTTGAACCAAGCTCTGATAGCTTGTTCAGTAACTGCGGCTCTGCCTTTGGATATAATCTCCGCATTCCTTTTTGTAATCTCAGGATGCCTTTTTAAGAATAAACTAAGCCACTTTTTTCCTGGTCTATTCCCGATAAACTTATTTTTCCTATTATTAGTGGTCATAAAATTTTCAACAGTATCGAAAACTTCTTCTGGGTGCATTGGAAAACCTAATTTAGCTTTATTTATAATCCAGTCAGAAATCTTAGCTTCTTCATCTACAGTAAGCTCGGACTGAGGGCCCATTTTTCTTTGCAAAGGTACCTTGTTTGTGATTTTATTATGTAAAGTCGATTTTGGTATCTTGTACACATTGCTTGCTTTATTGATACTTAGTTCTCCATTAGCAATTGACTTAAGAGCTGCTTCAAGTGCTTGTTGACTGTATTGAAACCTATTGTACTTCTTTTTGTGATCCATGGTAATCTAAATGGACAAGAGAAAAATGAACAATTTTAAACGATTTTTTGATCCAATGCTGGGACACTTAATAATTTAATATAACTGACAAAAATCGCAAATAAATGGATTTGAAACACAATATTAAACTGTTATCCTACGATAATAAACAAATAACCCATCAAAAATACCGTTATTTACATTACAATGTCAAATCAAAAAAGATTCCACTTACCTCAGTCCTAAACTCCAGCCCGAACAAATAAAAATTTCACTATTGACTTAAACTTTAACCACTCGCCATTTTGAAATGAAATTATGACATTAAACGTGAATGTGACCACTTAAATGGGAAATAGAGTTGCAATTATGAAAAAAAATACTACACATGGTAGAAACGTTCAGATTTCTTATTTTTTGGATAAAACTGCGTTTTGTTCATTCACTGGGGGGTGTTCATTCACTGGAGCACTTACCCTAGTACTTAGAAATTCAAAATAGGAACATTGCTATCACCCTTCATAAACATAGAATCACTAATTCTCTTATACTAATGAAAACACTATCATTTTAATATAGCAATTAAATATTTCTAAAAATACATTTAAAAAAATCTTTGTACTTAATCAGTATTAATACTGGCTTGTGGTATATAGGAATGAGGTTTTTATTGACCAAATCCATGAGATCAGCTTTTTCTCTCTCTGCTAGTTCAGGTTTTTGAAGGTAGGCCTTTTACATATCTAAATTAATACTTTGACTATTATGATTTCTCTTTTTTTCACCAGTATAGCTTTCTTGAATAATTCGTTAGCATATCGCGGGTCTCAAACCATAGGGGCGTATATGCAAAAATGCGATTTTTCGTTTTTAATGCCATTGGATTCTATGATATTCAATACGTATCCTCAATTTTTTTTATAATTTAATGTTAATTACTTTTTGAATTAATTACAAAATATTATTTATCGTAAGCTAGACAGTCTGCAAAAATTTTTAGGCCATATAGCCGTATAGTAGACGTAAGAGCAATAATTATTACTTATTGGGGCAGTTTTACCGTGGAACAAAGACGTATGCACGCACGACCTACAATTTTATTATGATCTACGGGAATTGTGTCGAGCCATATGAGCGAATGCGCATACGACCGTCCATTTCAACATGATCCTGAGGATATTTAGATATCACTGCAGACGTATGTACATACGTCTACATATTTTAGTATTTCTGTCTCAAGGTTTCGTCAAAATGCGGACGTATAGTCAAGTCAACAACACCCAACACGGTCATTCAGCAGTGAGCTGTCATATGGAGTATACGTCAATAAAATTTTAATGCTTGGATTATCTTTCGTGGGTTATCGAATTAATTACTACAATGTGCTGATGCTACTGCAAATTATGAAGCATAGAGACAATGTCCTGCGTTTCGCATTAAATAATGATAATGTCATCATCATCATTACAGCCGAAAGATATCCACTGCTGGACATAGGCATCCCCAAAGTATCCCTAAGTTGACCCGTTCTGTCCTTCTCGCATCCTTCACCAGGTCATCGGTCCACCTTGTAGGACCTTCCAACGTTACGCCGGTACGCGGCTGCCACTCCAGAACCTTTCAGCCCCATCGGCTATCTGTTCTACGCGCAATATACCTGCCCACTGCCACTTAACTTTGGCAATTCTTCGGGCTATGTCGGATAACTAAGGTTTCTTACGGATCTCTTCATTTTTAATTCGATCATGTAGGGAAACTCCAAGCATAGCCCATTCCTTTGCCCTTTGGATGACTTTATTTATTTATTTAATCTTTTCGCACACAAAAAAAAGGTACAAAGGCGGACTTAATGCCTTAGGGATTCTCTACCAGTCTACCAAGGGTGGTGAAGAGATTTGATTGCAGGTGTTCTGAATTTCAGCCTTCTAATGAGGCCCATTGGATTGAGCGTGACGTTTCAGTGCCATAAGTCATCACTGACAACACGCAAGGGTGAAATACTTTCGTCTTGAGACACAGCACTGTCTAATTTGACACAAGAAAATATAACGCAGCTTCCAGAACGCTGCCCAGCCGAGTCGGATTCGACGACCGACCTCTTTCTCGAAGTTGGACCTACAAAACTGGACAGTTCGTCTTAGGTAAACGTCCATAACTTCGACTGTAGAGTCTCCGATCTTCATGAACTGGCTCTCCACAATAGACAGATCGTATGCAAAGACGCCGAAGGTCGCTTTTCAAGAACTTAGAGGTCCGTCTTTTGAGCTGCCGGTAGTTGCACGCATCGTGTGAAGACTGCAGGTTAATCTTGCGTCTTTCTGTGCTGTGCAATTGCGTTTTTATGTGCTGTAAATTAGATTCAGAGAGTTTCTTGTTTCTATTTGTATGACGGGTCTTGAAGATCTTAGTGACCGTATGGCCCTTTTTAAACTTTTCACGAACCCATCGTTATAATTGTCCACGGAGCTCCCTATTATTTGAAAAGATCCTGAAATTTGAGCTGTAACCTCCTGGGGTGTTGAATTTGGAGCGGTGGTGGACAGAGCGTAAACTTATCAGTCGGGATCTTTCCAGCTCGATATTTAGATTCAATGTGCTATTTGCAATTCTTATCATGCGATTATCACCGCATTGATGACAGAGACATCATTAAATGTTTGCTTCTTCGTCGACATAACGAAGTTTCTCTATTCTTTCTGCTTCTTAAGTTGCATCATGCTTTCTGAAGAAGGATTTCATCAGAAAGAGGACTTCCTTGTCCGTAAAACTGTGCCAGTAGGTGACTCCGGTGGTTTTTTGTGCAAATTGCCATTCATACATGGTCTCCACCTCATCGTCGGGGCGTAAACCAGTACTACCTTCAATGAATATCTTGCTGATATTCTTCTGAGTATAAGCTTATACTCAGGGCATAGCGAGAGTGTGTCGACCAGGGTGGTGTACCTATGTAGGTACACCACTCTGGTCGACACACTCTCGCTCTTAACCACGTTGTTCACAAGGGACTTATGCATGATAAACCCACCGCCTTGAGACTGCTGATAGCTCTCCGGGAAATAGAGCAGGTTCTCGGATTTGAGGATTATCGAGGCCTCCCCCTACTATACCCCATCGTAACCTGCCGAATTCTTCCTCAAGTTCGATGATCTTCTCGTCGGTCCGGAGTGTACGCGTTTTGTGTGTCGCCAGGTCCAGTTTTCGATGATTGTGATATTGTATCAATCAATAATGAGCTCAATTTTGAATGTTTGTGTTTTATGTCATTTAAAATAATGATATTTTTATTTGCTTATTTTTTCATTATTTTTTACACAGGAAACTAATGTAATAACTACCATTTGTATTATATTTTTTCTAGATTCTAGAACAAAAATAGTCTCTACTTCCACTTTGAATTCAAATACCTCTCAGTATTAATGACAAGCCAGACAGGCGTATAATTTTTTTAAATCACAGAAATACCATTAAATTTGGTGGTTTCTCACTCTTGAATTGCAATGTTATAAAACACCAACAAGGTTCAAATAAATATTGGTACAATTATTAACCCTTTCACGACCATAAGGTTGTGAGAGATAAACTATTTATTTTAACTCTTTAGAATGATCTATTGAGCATCTAAAAATCTTATTTTGAAAACAAAATTCTATAAACAATAATGGGTTTTTTGTTTTTTTATGGGACACAGATGTCCCTATGGCCGTCAAAGGTTATGTTCGGTTATAAAACTTATCTTCACGTTTTGGTGATTTATTAATTAGTTAGATTTTTTACGAAAATGAAACACGCTGGTTATTACTTGTTATTATTTAATAATTAAATATTAAGCTTTTATAAATGAAAACTATAATTATTTAGTGGCTATGGTAGTCAGGGAAACCATTTTTTTCAATATATTGTAACAGAGATGAACATTACATACAACACAAGTATTGTGTATTTCAAATTTCGTTGTTGAAAGGAATATTTCAAAAGGAGTCAACATATCGCCTTCCAGATTTTAACAGATTTGCACCTTTTCAAATTCATATTCAACATTAGAAAAAACACTCGTAACGTATGATCTATGGCTCAACTTGAAAACAGGTTGGTGGTTGCTAAGTGGTGCAGTGGCAGATTCTACTGCAGAAGTTGAAGGCTCGGGTGAAGATCTTCTTGATTCTTGACGTTGAATAATCTCAACATCAGTTACGCCTTAGTCATCATCCTGTGTCAGAAGCCTTTGATCTTCTTCGTCCAGCAGTAAATTGTCCTCATCGTCTCTATTATCACCCATCAAAATCTGTTAGATTTGATTTTCCTTGAGTTCCTTGAACTCCACGTTCTTTACGAAACATAATCTGTAACAATAGAAATAAATAAGTGAGGGTAATTGTAAAAAATCATAACTGCAAAATGTAAATTAAAACAACCCTCATGGGCCATAGGGACACCGGTGTCCCTTTATCTTTACAAAGGCTTATCACAGTACTCAATACAAATAACGGTTTTATAACTATAGACAAGGAAAATATACTTACCAGGCAATAAATATTTCACGATATAAAAAGTTGAAAATCACTTTTACACCTCAAATCACTTTTGCAAATTTTTTGAATTACACGCCAAACAAACTGTCAATTTCCAATAGCCATAATCAAATAATGACAGTTCGGATGCTGTGTTGGCATAAATAAAACATGAAAAGATACCTTCAGAAACTAGTTATAGTAAAATAACACCCAACCGTCTCTTAGTTTTTTTCTTCATAGAATTTTTTGGTTTGGGACAAATGTGTCCCCGTAGTCGTCAAAGGGTTAATAATTTAAAGAAAAAAGTTTTACGTCCATAAATTCCAAGCATTTTTGGGGGAATTTTGACGGCGTTTTACCGTATTTCCGTCATGCCAAATGGACGTAAGAACCAAAAATTAGTGTTATAGAGGAAATACCTTAAAATCAAGCATCCCATATTAACTGAACTGTAAATATATGGCCACATGCAAAAATACAAGAAGCTGGCTCAATCACATGAAAAGTTATTAAGTTTTTTGTCTCTCCTGAAAAGTAACGGTTTTGTGGATACGCCCCTATGGTTTGAGACCCGCGATATGATTCTTTGAAAAATATGGCATCGGGATCAGAGCTTTAAACTTTTATCATCTTCAGTCCAGCCAGTTACACAATATTATTGTCTTCGCCTTTCATTATTGCAAAGTTCATTTGAGTGCATATACTTTTCCAATAAAAAAAATCATCGAAGCACATTTCATTATCATGATATGGCTCGCTTTTTTTCGTGCCGCCTTTATAGCCCGGATAAATGCGTCAGGACCAATGTAGACAACATTGTTCCTGATCTCAGTTGCCTTTTGACTTCTCTCTCTGTTTGAGAGTGAGCTGAATCGCCCTCGTTCTGCGTATGTCCTTTAACGAGGTATTTGTGTGTAATTGATCTGAGATTTGGCAGAGTTTTGACTGCGTAAGTGTACATTGACTGAATAAAAGACAACATCGAGGTCTTCAGCCGTTACGGAAATTTTCTCCAGGTATTTGTAAACACAGGTAGCTATTTCGTTGACACCTGTATTGGCGTTGAGACTCATCCCATACATACCTCTCAACTGAATTATTTTGTAAGTTATAAATTGTAAAATTAAGTACATTTAGTTTGGACTTGTAGTAAAAAACTGAGACGTCTCCTTTGGGCCATTGGAACACTGCTTGAAGATCATAGACCGCTACTAAAATATTTTTGTTGTTTTTATCGTTTTCTTTTTCAATACGAGATAAATTCTTTTCCTTATGATGTAATTCATAATCTTGTTTCTTAGATTCTTTCTCTTCATCTGTGATGTTTTTATAGGCTTCGCATATATCCCATAAATCCTTTTTAGGAGTGAAAAACGAAATGTTAAAATCTTGTGTGAAAATACGATAAAATGTAGGTTCCATAGGGGACGTTTTTCGATTTGCATTTTTCCACATAATCACTATGAAGATCTGTGACAGCTTTGTTGCTACCATCAATATAATTTCGTATTGAGTTTGCCCAGATGTAATGTGACTCAATCTTCGGTATAGACTCAATAAACAATTTGATGCTATTTTTAATGCTTTTGTCCACTGCATAATGTTTTAATGAGTACCTCGGCTATCTATCATGGAAGAAATATTAGTGTTGCTATTTTTTCTTTTTCAAAGCAGTCTCTATGGGTCGATTATTAATCCCCAAAGTATTTTTGAAGAACAATTTACAAACTCTTGTTTTTTCACCCGAAATAGTCAAAAAGAAAGCGTTGCTGTTGTTTCGAATAGTTGCAACATTTCCATCAACGTTGTTTTGGGATGACTATGTCTACGCTATTAGCAATAAACGTGCATTGTTTTTATAGCTTTGGGTATGGCAGGCTCACTTTCTTTTCTGTCGAAGGTGAAAATATGTCCCAATTATTATTGGTGACATTGTGGTCTTCCACAGGTAAAACCAGTATCGAACTGGGAGCTCGGCAGCTCGAATTATCGAGTCTATCTTCATTCTTGTTTGTGCTCATAATTTTATATAAATTTTGAATCATGCTCTCCATACGGTCTAGGAGCTCGTGGCTAAGTAATAAAAAGCCGCACTGGTCGATCCATAAGGTTAAGCTACGCTTGCCGGGGTTGGTCAGTGGATGGTCTGGATCTTTACATACCGAGACTCCTCCGTGCCTCGGAAAGCACGTTAAGCCGTTGGTCCCGGGTGTCATTTGTGGATCTTTGACAGTCGTTACGAGACGTCAGAAGCCCGAAAGTCTTACCAAGGGGTATCGTATTACCCAGTTACTGGGTTGTGGAGGTCAGATAGGCAGTCGCTCCATGTAAAATACTGGTATTCAGCTGCATCCCGTTAGACTGGAAGCCGACCCCGAGATAGTTGGGAAAAAAGGCTAGGAAGATTGATTGCTCTCAATACGGTCTAATCTGGATTCGGCAACCTTTCTTTCTGGTGAACAGGAAGGTGATGATGAGTAGCGAATGCGTTTGGGGGAGTTTCTCTCCAGTTAAGATGAATAAAAGTCACTTGCTGACTGGGCGGAGTTTCCATCCGATGAAGACGATAGTAGTCTGGGTCGCTTTTGCTTTATGCGTTTGTTTGTGTTATTTCGACTTTCTGAATTAGACCTGGAGTAGCTTCGAACTCTATTCTTGTGCGACTCTACGTCCGCTATCAATGCGTCTGAGATCTGTTCTCTGGAATAAACAGAAGCTTTCATTGTCTCTACTGCCCTTTTGAATATTTCTGCTTGTGCACAAGATTAGATGGATAGTTTGGCTGGTACGTGGTTCGGATTAGTAATACAAGCTCTGCAGATATCCCAGTCTAATAGTTTCATGTTAGCGTTGTTAGCGTAGCGATGTTTGCATGCGTGCTTAGCTTCATGTTTTTGTAGGCATTTACACCGATCGCTTTCGCTTCAGGATAGAAGGTTTTAACAAGCTCCACTGATGGGATTGCAAAACGTATTTTATTCAGGACCTTGTGATCCATCTTCCTGCCGAGGAGTTCCTCCTTGGACCAATCGATGACTTTCCAGTCTCTCCAACCAATGGGGAGACTCTTCGATGATGGATTTAACTTTAGCTAAAAGTTCCTCCTCTTCAGCGGAATTTCGCGTACACAGTTCACCCAGAGTGATGAAATTTTGCGAAGTCGTCATCTGTCTATTGGAAAGGAAAAAAGTGCTTAAGTAATTGGCGATCATCGGAAAAAAATGCTCTGAATATTCGTTCAGGGGTAATAATTATAATCTGCTAAATATTCAAAGCTTTTTTTCTTACGATGGCCAGTAAGTATAAAAACGGAAAGGTTTTATTTTCTAGTCGTTCTAAAACTAAAGTCTCCAGATTTTACTAACTTATATCCGTAATCAGCCTATAAAGTTCCCACTGCAGGGACACAGGCCTCCTCTTTGTGAGAGAGAGTGGGCCGTAAACCACCTCGCGGGCCTATTGCGGTTTGGTAGATATCACATCTCTTTGATTTTTTTATTCTAGGCATCGGTTTTCTCACGATGTTTTCCTTCACCGTTTTGAGAGTAGTAGTGATGAAATAATTTGCGCAAAGTAAAGCGCCTGTCTGGGTTCGAACCTACGACCTACAACTCGTAAGTCACGGCCGTTATCACTGGGACACCACTGCTCACTCTAACTTATAAACTTATATAATACCCCTGAAATAATATTCAGAGGAACGTTTTTGTATGTTTGCCAGTAAGGATTAAGGGTCGCGCCACACCTGCCTACCGTTCGGCGCGTAAGGTTCGGTTGAATACGCTCTTAATGTTTTTCAAGTTACCTATGACACATCAGCCGAACGTTACGTCGGTTCATGAGCAAGCGTCACATGACGCGACGGAACGTTCCGCGCTGAACGTTCCGCAGGTGTGCCGCTATACTAAAACCAGAAGTATGTAAATGTTTTTTACTCGTTTTTTGCGCTAACTTTTATACTACCCCTGAATTAATATTCAGTGCATTTTTTTTGTATGTTTGCCAGTAAGGTTTAAAACAGGAAGTATGTAATTTATTTTTACTCATTTTTTGCGATTTTTTGAGAAAGTACTCGTTCCTGTCAGACGTGGGGTGTTTTTGAGCCTTCTTCTTTATACGTGATTTGAGACTAGCCGTCTGGGCTTTAACCCGAGATCGGAGTCTAATTATTTGAGCTATAAATCTGGCTTTAAACCGTAATACGAACCAAAATCTCCGTTCACGTATTTCTACTTGATTTGAGACTAACCGTCGGGGTTTGAACCTGACATCGGCGTCTAATTCGAAATTAGTTACGTTAAACCGAAATAAATAGGAACCACAAAATTCTCGTGCGAAAGAGAAATATATCTGGGAAAAATAAACATTCATGTTAATAACTCACCTTACAAATATTATTCCTTTTAATTTTCTTCGAACCTTTACTTATAAATTCACATTAAATTGTACACACACGCTTGCGTAATTAAAAGCGTACTGAAGTAAGTAAAAAATCAGCTGTTTCATAGAAAAGTGCAATACTTACCTACGCGGTCAAAATGTATGGAAAGCTGTTTTTTTTTTAAATAACCGACGAAAAATTTCAACGCAGGGGGGGGCAGAATCATGTACTGAATTCATGGTAACAGGCTTCGCGTCGATGTCCCTGACACCCTGTATAGGTTTGAACCTGCCCAGCCCCTTTGTACACGAACCTGTCATAACATATCGCTGCAATACACTGTACGATATCCCATATTTCATAGCAGCCTGTTTAATATTAGTTTTCTTGGCTTCATTGATTGCTTCTCTTAACATGTGCTTCGACCAAGAAGCTTTTTGGGTTTTTCTTTTGTAATTAAACACCAACTGCAATAAACATATTAAATTGGAGCCTTAGTGTAGCGGCACACCTGCGGAACGTTCAGCGCCGCTACTTCAGAAAACGACGACGACGAGAAAAAGACGAAATTATCGGCCGTAGTATTCAGTTGGCATGACACCAAACGCGCCGAACGGTCTGCGGCGTTTACTTCAGCGCGTTACGCGACGGAAAATTACATGGCGTCGTCGTCACAGTGTTACCACTTTTAGGGATTACTCCCTTTTTTAGGGAAAAATTGCCAATAATAAGCATGGTTTAGGGATATTTTATTTTGACAGGGAATTAGGCAATTTTGGGGAAAAATTGAACTTGAGTTGGTAGCCCTTTGTTTATAGTAGGTCTAGGTAGTACCCTATGTACTACTTAACTCTATGGCACCACCGATTGATTAAAGGGGATTCCCTCAAACTCGTAATGAATGTAATTCGTCTAATTTTATATACCATGTTACTGTTAATTGTTCTATTACCGTGGCTAAAAACGACATCGGAAATAGCCGTCTCTCTCGATTAATTGATCTTGTCAATTAATGGATGTTTTTTAGGTATTTAATACTATAAAAATTTAAAAAAATCCTTAAACCAAGGAACTTTTATATTTTTTTTAGGGAATTTTAGAGATAATTCATTAAAAACTGGGGAAAAATTAAAAACGTAAGTGGAAAAACTGGCCGAGATCCACCGAATGTTCAATTACGCCTGCCAAACTTTCGGTCACATACACATGCGAAAGGCGGAGAGGAAATCATTATTAGCATATATGTGGATGACATTATAATTGCTTGAGAAGTGAAGCCTTTTTTGTAGGTCGCTTGCTTTCATAAGTATCTTCGAGTTTTTGCCAAATTTCTTCAGCCGTCTCGCATTTTTAAACGTTGTTAATTTATTGTGTAGAAATGATCGAAAGTAGCTCTGACCTTGCCAGGATTTGCATTCTTCATGTTTAGCGATAGCGTCTAGATCAGTGACGGTCGCGGGTAGTGTTGGATTTTTTATATATTTCCACAAACCTGCCTTTATCAATACCGCTTGTGCCTGCACTTCCCATGTGTCGTAGTTATTTTGGTTTAATAACTCAATTCGTTACGAGGTACCAGCCATATTTCATTTATCACTAATTTCACTTTTATTGCCCATAACCTTTTATTTCGTGTAATAATATTTAAATAATATTTGGTATATTTTGTTATTGACACAGAATAGGTAGTAGTGACAAAATGACTAAAATACAGAGTTGTTTTGTGTCCAGTATCAGCGATAAACTATATGTCGTGACTAAAAAGTTTCTTCAACAAAACCACTGCTACACAGCTGCTGCAAAGAATAACTTTACTTAGTATTTGTTACTCTTTGACGAATATTATTTTCTATTCATTTCAATATGTTATTTACCATCAATCTCCAAAGCTGCTCTAAAATTAAACTTTATTCCATGCTCGAATTTCCAACTGATGTTGATGTTGAAGGACGATTTTTCAATAGAATAACATAATAACTTATTAATTGATACCATTTATGAATTAAATAAACAAAAGTAATAAATAGCCCGGTGTCCATATAAAAAAAAACACCACCCAACCACACCTAACCCCAACACCCCAGCCACCCAGCTCCAGCCTCTTATCTTGAACATCTAATACAATACGGTCTCTGATCATTCTTTCTTTCTTGTTCTTTGTAGTTGCAGTTTTTTACCAGTTTTCTTATTTCAGTTTAGAACAAATCGAAGCTCTCACCTTCTTCTTGACTTCGTTTATGAAAGCTGTTAGTACTTATCGTTCTGTTTCGGCTCAAAGTAATCATCTAACAGTTTTATGATTTGTTCATATTTAGTCGATTCCTCTGTCTTTAGCACATTGAAGTAAAGTTCCTGTACTTCGTAACCCACGCTATTAAGTAAAATGGCCTCCTTCTGTGCCTCTGAAACTCTATCAAATCCAGCCGCCGCCGTCGTCAGGAATATTTGAAATTGTTGTTTAAATTTTACCCAGTTGGGTAGCAGATCTCCCTATGAGTCTAACCGCATGGGCTCCGGCATTCTATATTCTACACCCGCCATTGTCTCTTGTTCGTCAGTCGGCTGGGGCGCTAGTGTGGGCATAAAATACAATAGACGATGTATACATATTTACACTTAATTATAATTTTTTTTTGTTATTTTTGGGCATAACCTCCTCCTAGCCCATGTAATTTATTATCTTACTTGTTATTTTTTTACTGCTACGGTTCTTCCGTCGGCTGCGCCATGTAACGTTTGTTAATTAAACAAAGCTGAGAGTGAAACACATTTATTACGTTAAGTTTTGTTATACAATGTAACCTTCGTCCACATGCCGTGCTGACAAGTGAGTTCGCGCTCGGCGCGTTCGCACGTTACCGACCTCACATCTTTCGCTTATAATGCGCGTTCCATTACTGGGTTGTTACCGTATGTTACAGTAGGTACATACCATTCAAATCTAGACATTTCGCATTTATCTGAACACGTCTCAAAATTATTTCTGGCAGAATACAGTTTTTAAAGAAGTCTAATAACAGCTTCGGTATCATATTGCTGATAAATTCATTATCTCGACAAACTTCTATCACAGTCAAAGGTTGAGCGACTGAAATAAAACATATGAAGTAGTACTTTTCCATTTTGCTGACACGCATTTGTCCTTGGACCTGAAATAGATTTGAATTATTATAAGAGAAAACAAAATACTAAAATAAATTATAAAGTAGACACGCAATAGAATTATCAATTTACTTGATAGTAATAATCGTGCTTTTTATTCATGACTAAATCATTATTATCCATTTTTAGAGCAAAGTTATTCTTTTCTAGTGCAGCTGCCTCTAGGCTTTGATTTTTCCTCGCCAATGATGGAAAGCACTTGATCTCAATAACAGCTCTCTCATTTTCAATTATACCTGTAACAAATTGACACAAAATATTTATCAATGAAATGGCGCACTTCATCAGACTACTAGTATTATAAATTTCCACCATGTTGTTTGTTACTATAGTAAGGAGAAGGTTCTTAGAATAGGAAGGTGAAGGTAGGGTAGGTAGGTATGCAAGTAGGTAGGTATGTTAGTAGGTAGGTAGGTAGGTATGCAAGTAGTTAGGTATGTTAATAGGTAGGTAGGTAGGTAGGTATGCAAGTAGGTGGGTATGCAAGTAGGTGGGTATGTTAGTAGGTAGGTAGGTATTTAGGTAGGATAGGTAGGTAGGTAAAATAGGTATGTAGGTGGGGTAGGTAAGTAGGTATGTATGTATGTAGGTAGGAAGGTAGGTATGTATGTAGGTATAGATAGGTGTAGGTAGGTGTATGTAGCTGTAGGTAGTTGTAGGTAGGTATAAGTAGGTGTTGGTAGGTGTAGGTAGGTAAAATACACCTACATACCTAATGTATGGTATGTAGGTGAGGTAGGTAAGTAGGTAGGTAGGTTGGTAGGTGTGCCGTAGATAAGTACTTAGTGCTACCCGTGCGAAGCCGGGGCGGGCAGCTAGTACGTAAATAAAATGGAAGCTTGATAAAGAAAAACTTACCACCTGGACTGCCAGTTAAATATCCAAATTCTTCATCAAAAAAAGTCCTGAAGGCCTGACAATTTTATTATACCGGGTGTTAAAGTAATGGGGTGAAAACCTGCCTTTTTATCCCACCAGATGTCGCATGATCTACTTTGCCTAATTTTGTCTTGTCACCTTGATTTGTGCATAATAAGGATGGTTTCTTTTTAAAGAAAATTGACCATTACTGTTTTTTAAATATGGTACAGTTACTGCATTTATTGGCTTGAACATTTGCAGTATAGGGGCATTTGACCTCTACGACAGTCTCTTCACCTATGAGCCCATCTGAAGAAGCTGCAAGGAAGGGGTATTGCAAGCATAATTATGAAGAGACCACACCTTTGTATATACATGTTTCATAATTGCTGCCTGCCGCACATTCACAATGACATTGTTCAATGTTGCCTTCATTGTTTAACAGAACATTTACTAAGTAGACAACTTTTTTCTTTGGGCCATGCATTGGCCCTGTATGTATGTGTTTGCACCTTCAACGAAATACCGTGCAGTCAACAAACACCTAGCTTCATACATATCCTTTCCTTTTGGCTGAGCATTGAATCTGAAAGAAATAGAATTGCAATTTAGGTAATTTGGTAAGTCATGTAACATAGTAGGAGGTCCGTACTTTAATATTATTTCTAAGATCTAATTGTAAAGGTACCTATCACTAATGAAACGTCACAAGAGATTTTATAAATGAACTCACCTTTCGAAGAACGACTGTATTTCTTGCCTATTGAGAGCAGGAATCGGCGGATCGGAATTGATGTTTTTGAAAGAAGAAGTTGGTGGGCATCGATATTCTGGGTCACTGAGGGATGTATTAGGCCTTGAGTTGCAATTAAATTTAAAGTTTCGGTCGTATGCTTCTAATCTGAAAGTTAAAAACATACAGCTTATTAGATTCGGAATCAAATATCGATTATTTATCAATATAACCTTTAAATTATTTATTGCTTACCTCTCAATCAAAACTGCTTTTTTCCCTGCTATTGATGCATTTCTATTACGTAACTCCGCTTTTAATAGGGAATATGCATGTATTTTTTTTTTTTTTTATTCGTTAGTTTACGTCGCCAAACGATAGTAAATAAAATTTCAACGCCAAAAAAGTAATCTAAAGTAGTTTAAAAAAAAAATTAAAATACCACATCGATCCGGACTATTTAAACGCCCTCCATTTTGGCGCGCTGGTGTGTTGACGTCACAGTCCAGATGACATTACAACAACTAACAAACAAAACAAGTTTCAAGTCGTGAGGTTAGGTTGAAGAAGTGTTGTGCTATTGTGCTCTGCTACTCTGCTGCAAATAAAGTGTTGTGAGAAAAAGGACCATGCGTCATTTTGGTACCAACGCTCAACAGTGATGAAACTCATGCCATGTGAAAGCTTTTGGGGTATTATTTAATTCATTCTATGGCAGCTAAGTCGAAATCGAGCGCGAACATGGTGTTTTTTAACATTAAAAAAGGTTAGGTTATGTTTGGTCAGGATAGGTTAGGTTAGGTTGATCTCATGATTCTCGGTCTAAGTGTGGGAAGGGAACAATGGGGTGGTTTTAGTCAGTAGGATTCTGACAGATCCCTTCGTCCGCCCCAGGGCGGGACTTCAATAAGGATTTTCCAACCAGGAAAAAAAAAAAAACTTAGGTTAGGTTAGGGTATGTAGGTAGATAGGGTAGGTAGGTATGTAGATAGATAGGGTAGGTAGGTATGTATGTAGGTAAGGTAGCAAGGTACCCTTTTTGGTTAGGTTAGGTTAGGTTCACCGTGCCGTGCGGAGGAAGCGGAGTCCCGGGGCAGGGTAATGTCGGCGGTGTCGTTGGACATCTCCAATGCATTCAATACCCATGCGTCATTTTGGACGCGACTTTCAACAGTGATGATACTTATGCCAAGTGAATACTTTTGGGGTATTATTTCATTCATACTATGACAGCTAAGTCGAAATCGAGCGCGAACATGGTGATTTTGAGCATTCAAAAAAAGTTAGGTTAGGTTAGGGATGAAACCATGCAATGTGAAAGCTTTTGGGGTATCATTTAATTTAGGTATACTATGGCAGCTAAGTGTTTTTGAACATTCAAAAAAGGTTAGGTTAGGTTAGGTGGGATGAGAGGGCGGAGCGCATGCATGAGAGGGCGGAAGACATCCACGGGTGGGCGGAGGACAACTATAGCTGCCATAGTATAAATTAAATGATACCCCAAAAGCTTCCACATGTCATGAGTTTCATCCCTAACCTAACCAAATTTTTTTAAATGTTCAAAATCACCATGTTCGCGCTCGATTTCGACTTAGCTGCCATAGTATAAATTAAATGATACCCCAAAAGCTTTCATATGGCATGAGTTTCATCCCTATACTAGCCTAACCTAACTTTTTTTGAATGTTCAAAAACACCATGTTCGCGCTCGATTTCGACTTAGCTGCCATAGAATGAATTAAACAATACCCCAAAAGCTTTCACATGGCATGAGTTTTATCCCTAACCTAACCTAACTTTTTTTGTATGTTCAAAAACACCATGTTCGCGCTCGATTTCGACTTAGCTGCCATAGTATAAATTAAATGATACCCCAAAAGCTTTCACATGTCATGAGTTTCATCCCTAACCTAACCAAATTTTTTTAAATGTTCAAAATCACCATGTTCGCGCTCGATTTCGACTTAGCTGCCATAGTATAAATTAAATGATACCCCAAAAGCTTACACATGGCATGAGTTTTATCTCTAACCTAACCTAACCTAACTTTTTTTGAATGTTCAAAATCACCATGTTCGCGCTCGATTTCGACTTAGCTGCCATAGTATAAATTAAATGATACCCCAAAAGCTTTCATATGGCATGAGTTTCATCCCTATCCTAACCTAACCTAACTTTTTTTGAATGTTCAAAAACACCATGTTCGCGCTCGATTTCGACTTAGCTGCCATAGAATGAATTAAACAATACCCCAAAAGCTTTCATATGGGATGAGTCTCATCACTGTTGAGCGTTGGTACCAGACTCCATACAAAGTTGCCCATGGTCCTTTATGTACGTTGACAAAGCCATTCAAGTTAATAGTAAAATATATTATAGGAGTAAAAGTGTCAATGTTAATTTGTGTCCTAAGACAAAAAGTGCAGCAGTATCTCCATTTCCTGTTTCATCTAAAACAACATCAACATCTCCTTTGAAAATAGCTCAGGCACCTGGTGTCAAAAGAAAATTATTTCACGATAATCCTGAACTAGCATCAATGTCCTCTACCCAACCTTCACTGTTATCGTCATCTTCTTTTGAACCAGATACAAGTTCCTGTTCCTGAATCAAGCTGGATTATAGAGGATGATTCCGAGAAAGAGAAACTATTTAAAAATCAAATGCGTTGTTGCATGTTAACAGCTATAGAAAAAGAGCCTAAAATGTTATTAGGTTTACCAAAGAGATCATACTATTTAATAAAATTACTAAGCGAAAACATTCCACTTCCTATAATAGATATTTTAATTACATTAAAGAAAATAAAACTGAATGAGTCTTTCAGTATATTAGCCTTACAATTTGGGTATACAGAGAGTACCATCAGTAGAATTTTTTCAAAAAGTGTGTACCTTTATTGTCAGGGAAAATGAAAAATCTAATTGTATGGCCAACATCTGTAGAGATTTTCAATAATTTGCCTATATCGTTCAGAGCCAGGTACAGCAATGTGGTTTCTATTATTGATTGCTTAGAAATCCAAATTGAAAAGCCCTCTAATGCAGTCCACCAGTCACTTACCTGGTCACAATATAAGAAATGTAATACATTAAAATATTTAATAGGTATCAATATACGAACTATTTTTATTTGAGATTATATAACTACTATTTATATATTTCACACAATTAAAACTATTTACACTACGTACTAAAAAACAATGACTAACTAACTATACTAACTATACGAATAAATATAAAAAAAATATATATAAAAGATAAAAACAAACGGACTCTTAGGCGTCGAAGTATTCGTCCGAAACGTGCCCAGAAGACTGGCAGCATTGCCACGTTGAATGGCAATGCTAATTCTTTGGCCAAAGAACGAGCCAGCCCTCTGGTCACGCGAAGTGTCGACCAGTCGGCGAGAAATTTCCTTAAAAAGGGCACGCGCACTCGGGCCCCATGACCCGAGCGTTTCGACCCCAAACGGCTCAAAACTGTAGTTACCTATAAGGTTACAGTATTTGCGCCGCTTGAGAGTCTCAGCAGCCGCGCCAGCACAGCCCGCCGTGCTTGGAACATGAGATGGCGCAAGGGTGTCGACACAGGTTGCATCCCACACCAGAGGCCTACCCACCTTCCAAGGCAACAACGTCATGCCGTCTGGTCTCTTACCATCGTCACGTACCAAGCCGTTTGGTTCTAATACAGCTGGTACGCCGGCGGTGACAAGGGCTCGACGAATAATGTCGTTGATGCTGGCGTGCCGTGCAATGCGACCTGCGCTCCTGTAGCAGGACAGGCCATGGTGCCCGAGACTGTCTACAACTTCGCCGCAGTGACACCGATGCGGAGCAACACAAGGTGCGCCCAAGCGGAGACATGTAGCGAGTCGAAACGATGAGTCATCCATCATAGTGCCTATGGTGGATGACGGGAGCGCCTGAAGCCACAAGCCTGACTCCCATTCTCCAACAGCTAGCAGACGGGCTCGCTCAGCAGTATTAGGTGACGTGTTTACCAGGGTATTCCGTATAATACTGCAGAGCGGCACGTCCCATCGTCTATGGGAGGACGGGTTGTCAGGCAAATCCGTATTGGGACAAGCCATTTTCCAAGCGTTCAACGCATCGGTCAGACACGGCACCTCAAAATCGACCAGTGAGGAAGATAAAATATTCCTGGTTAATTTATCGGTGCTGTGGACCGAGGAGAGGAAGGCCGGTAAACTTATACTTGAAATTTTGCGGACACCGAGACCACCCAGGCGGATGGGAAGTGTGGCTTGCTGCCACGCTCGGTCGTCCAGGGCCACATTTAGGATTGAGGTTAAAGTATTTCTAATGATTTTGTCAACTTTTTCTAAAAGTTGTGGATGCTTCCACAGATGGGAGGAACGAAGGCTATACGTGAATTTTGGTCCAAAGCAGCAGTACCGAATAAGTGTGAAGGCCGAATGAATATTAATTTTGAAAAGTCTTTCCGATACATCGTTGAAATTTTGTATTTTGTCCTCAATAAACGTTGGAAAGGATTCGTCAAAAATTGGGGAGCCCAGGAGGTGAATAGAGTTTCTTTCTGTAATTTTGATGTTTGGTGCAATAGTATGAAATTTTGCTATGGTAGTCTGTCTGTCAGTGGTTTGGGGAAGATAACTTTCGCATTTAGAGAGGTTAAGGTCTAGGCCAATGGAACTGAATTTTTCTTTTAAAAATGTAAAATCTTTTAAGACCGTGTCTACATCACCTCCTAGGGTTCCGTCGTCCAAATACCATACGTTTAATTCCGAATTTAGTTGTCAAATAATTGGATTAATTGCCAAACTGAAAATGACTGGCCCAAGGGGGTCACCCTGTTGACATCCAACGGCTGATTCCAAAAGGTTGTCTTTATAAAGTAATTTAGAGTGGTGCCTGTAGCATTGATAAAGAAAGCTGTAAATTTTGGGTATTTCTTTTTGAACTTCTGTCAACAAGGTGTCCCTGTTTACAGAGTTGAACGCATTCTTAATGTCAACCTTTAGGATGACCTCACCTTAACTGCTATTGAGGTAAGTAGATAATGCGTGTACCGCAGCCTCACAGCCCCCTTTAGACCCGAAGCCCAGCTGTAGGGGCTGGAATTTGCTGGCCAGTTTCGCTGTAAAAAGCACAGCAAATTTTGGCTGCGGTACGACGGTAAGTGGACCCTACGGCAATGGGACGAATGCCGCCATCCTTTTTGCGCAGGGCACATAGGTTTGCCCCGTACAAAATGTCAGTGACGGCTTCGTTCACATTGCCGAAGAGCATGAGATTGATGAGGGCCGTCAGCTCCTTCAAAAGCGACGCACCAGCTCCCCGGCGCCTGAACACATTAAGTCCTTCAGATGTTGAGGTGTCAGGCCGTCGAGGCCGCCGGCGGAGCCACTTCGAAAGGAGCACACGGCCGCACATACTTGTTGAGCTGAAATTTCGAGTGAGTTGGATTCCGAATCGGGTGGGTCAGGGAAGGAGAGGTCATCTGCCGGGGCAGGGTGTTTGCTCGCCAGAGCTGTAAGAGTCTCTGGAGAGTACGGCGCAACCACATCGCTACTAAAGATGATCCTAGCTGCACCTCTGATATCACCTTCGCTTAGTTTGGATTCCACATGGTGCAATAAGCCTCTTTGGGGGAGGCGCGCTGTTAATTTGGGGTCAAAACTTTGGGCCGAAATGTTACAATTATCCTTTATTTGTGCTGTTATTGTTTTTTTAGTTGTCAAATTTTTTTGCACATGTAGAATTCTAAACGGGAAGGTGAGCAATTGTTCCCAAGCACTTTGAGAGGTCTCTCTGACGGCGAGGCGGATACAACGCGCTAAACTTGCAGCCACGGATGGTCTCGCGCCACGAAGAACTCTCGTTAAAACTGGAGTTGAATTTTTTAATTTTGCCAGGGTTTTCCAAAAGGGTTGAGCGGGTGAATCAGGTGTTGGGGAAGTGTGTATTATCGGGCAGGATAAAGGCACATTGTGGGGTTTGTGTTTCTTACCCATATGTACCTTCAAGCCTCGTTCGCCCTTAAAAAAGCGTGCTTGGGGACAATGAGGGCATCTCACTAGAACATCCAGCGATGTGGCAGGTTGACTGGCGCTTCGTACGGCGTCACTACTGTCGCCATTGTTCGACATAAATAATCAAAAACAAAGACTACTTACAGATTTTTTCCTTATGAATAAAACTTAGTAAAATAATAAACATAGTATGGCATATAAAAATGAATTGATGGCTTCTGCACGATGACAGCGGCGCAGTCGCGCTGGCCGCTTGAGGCGCCGCGCCGCCGCCGTACGTCATTTTGGCGCAGCCCTGGCAACCGTTACCGTGAGACAGCGTCGTTCCGCTTTTAAATAAAGAAATCACTTAATATTATAATATTGTAAGAAGTAGCGTCGGAATGTTTTATGCACTGCACTGTTTGTTTATTATTATTATCTGTAGCGTTGTCAAGGGTCTTAACTGAAAAATAGTCGAGTGATGATAAAACATCGTTTTTAGTAAGTTCATAGCACATCACTAAAAGTGTCACAACACTGGTTCTTCCGGGGACGCTCTGCCATTTCACTTCCCGTTTGCTTAGCTGGTGGAAGCTATTCCCTGACCCTCAAGACTCTGTGTGCCCCGACCTAGGGTGAGTTCCACATTACTTTGGATACCAGATCCGCTGCGCTGGATAACCTATAATGACTGTATTATCTGTGTAGTTTGTGATTCCGCGGTTGTCAATGTCGGACGCGCGGCTAGGTGTTTTCCAGCGCAGAGGAGATTGTAATCTATGTGTCTGTGCTGCTGCATCGAGGTGGTGTAGTACCCTATACTGTGTTATTGTGAGTGATTAGTGAGCCATCTGCTATGATCACGTTACTTTGTGTTTCATACTTAACCTAACTTTGCATCTGCGAATGTGCCACGCTATGCTGCAAACTCTCTGCCTGTAAACCGCTGCGATGTGCTGAGCTTTCACCTACTATGCTTCCCACTCCGTTCCTTGGCTTAATATGGGGAAGAAGCTAGAAGCTCGAACATCGCATGCGGCTTGCTGTTGTTTGCGCCGCATCTAACATGCGCTCCCTGTGGCGCTTCCAGGGTTCTACGTACGGGCTGAGGTCAGGTGCCATTGCACTAACCTGCTACGAGGATACGCTTGTGCTGCACGCTACCTGCGCACGCCACCTGTGCGCCCTTCCTGCACCCGCTGTCTGTGCGCGCTTCCTGTGCGCGCTTCATGTGCGCGTTCCCTGTGCGCGCCACTTGCGCCCGAGGCTGACAAGCCTGCGGCCTACCGCCGTGAGCCTGTGCTGACAGGCGCCTGCTACCTGTCGATTTGCTGAGGGCGTCTGGCCTACCTGCTGAGCCTGCCCTGAGCAGGCCCCCACGTCTACCACGTGTTGCCAAGGACGGTACCTCCTATAACATTATGTGATAGTGCTCGGGACAGAACAGTGACTCTGAACAAAGTGACTTACCCACGACCTAGAATTGTACTTACAAAATATATGTATTAACTTTCCTAGCTGTTTCAATTATTAACTATCTACCTATCAGATAGCAGCCTGCACAGCCTACCCTGCGCAGCATTCGCTGCTACAATCATACTATTGTTCTTTAATAAACCAAACTTTACTGGATTTCACTGGACATAGTTTTGAAGCGAAGACATTACATTATTACTAGTATCTTAGGTCTCTTTGTTTTGAAGAAATTTATGCACTTTCTTTAAGAGTTTCGAAGAAATAACACTGTCACTTGTTATTTAGGCTATTATTATGATAAATAGCTGATTGTTTTGCATTATACTGTGTATTTAATATTTTTAAACAATTAAAATACGTTGAGTCTATGTTGATCGTGGCAGTAGCGCCATCTATATCCAAATATTTAATTTCTTGTACACCTACTGGCTTGGTTAATTTTATATCTGAGGGATACAGTGGCAGGGCAACGGATGTTATGATTGTTGAAGATTGTGGTTTTCTTGAGTGTTTACCTCTAAAACAGCAGTTATGGCAGACAGGGGCTTCAAAGACTTATCTTATTTGCTAGGAAAAAAGGATTGTACACTTATAAGACCCCCTTCTGTTTACAAGTCTACTCCTAGCTCAAAAGAAGATGTCAAACTGTCTAAGAGAATAGCAGCACTAAGAATTCATGTAGAACGTGTTATAAATAGATTAAGAGAATTTAACATGTTACTACCTCATGCTTGTGTTGACCACAACTTAATACCCATAATAGATGAGGTTATAATAGTAGCTTGTGGTCTAATTAACATGCAGAATGTTTTAATAAAAAAATAGATTTATTTAACTTTTGTTTTATTCATGTTATTTGAAATAAAAGAGGATAAATGGCATCACACCAAAATGAGGTACATTTTTCTATAACATTTTCGCAAAATTCCTTGTCATAGTCTAGTTCAACTATGTTTACATTTTTCGATTCTTCAAAATCGCTGTGAGCTACACAGAAAAGTGCCTTCATTTTATTAGAGAAATGCATCTGTATCTGCACTTGTGCCAAGTATTTTGCAGATATTGCATTATTCTTTGCTATATACTGACCCATCGCTTTTTCTGAAGAAGGGCATTTAATTTCAATGCTATAAACATCATTTTCCCCATCAGGTGATGCTCCCATAATAGGATATAATGGATTCAATATTATCCCACATTTATTTATCTTTATTTTCTTTACTTTTTCCACTGCCATGAAAAGGGGGACAATTGTTAGAGAGCGAAGTGATAAACTTCGCTCTCTAACAATCGTGCCCTTTTCATGGCATCAGTATCTTTAAATTTTGATGCTCCCATGATGGCTTCCGTCAAAGATCCATCCAACTTTTTGCAATGTACAGCCTCATATGCTTTGGAAGCAGATATTCTTGCATATCTGAGGCAGTTCTTTTGTTCTACAGTTGCAAATGCAGCATTTTCGCATGCTTTAATGTCCATTGACACCTTGCAAAACTATATGAACTCTTGTGCATTTTCAGGTTTCTTTGGTATGCTGCTTACTAAACTATGGATTGATAATTTTTCAGAATTGCTTGGCTCATTAAAGTATATCATCAGTTGGTTCTCTGTATCACCAACTTCCTTACTGTAGTTTTTAACAACAGTCAAAAATTTTTCTTGTGAAGTCTGTGTTGAAACTGACACAAGTTTTGGCTTCTTGGGTGCATTTATTTATTTATTTATATTTACTTTATTGTACACCAGAAAATACATAGCAACAAAAATAAATATAACACTACAAAACATACAATGGGCGGCCTTATCGCTTTCTGCGATATCTTCCAGGCAACCTTGGATGGACAGTGATTACGTGGACATAAAAATGGGGTTGTCATTGGTGCAAAATACTAATTATATAGATACAATATACTATAATAGACACACACAGAGATATATATATATATATATATATATTATATATATATGCTATATAATAGATACATAAATAAATAAATACATACATACATACATACTTAATAAATATATAAGAATATTTATATAAGCAACGAAAATAAATAAAGACTACAGTTTATTACAACTACGAGAACAAGATCACAACAACAAGTAATGTTCCTTCACGAGCCTCTTAAATACAGGTAACGACTGCGCGCGTTTTATTTGAACCGGCAATGCATTCCACAAACGAGCGGCCTGGACAGAAAAGGATTTGTCGAAGAAAGTTGTGGAATGCATTGGCATTTTAAGCTTCAGGTTATCTGATGACCTCAAAAACTTGGTGTGGGAGTCGCAAAGATACTGGAAACGTTTCTTAAGATAGACAGGGGAGAAAGGGGAAAAGAGCACGTTATACAAGAGGGAAAGAATATGAGCATTCCGGCGAAGGCGAATTGGTAACCACTTGAGCTTCACACGAAATTCGGAAACATGGTCATATTTGCGTAAACCAAATATGAACCTTATACAAACATTTTGAAGCCGCTCAAGTTTATCGAGTTGGTCTTGAGTAAGGTCAAGATAGCTGGCATCAGCATAATCAAGGATGGGTAGAAGAAGTGATTGTGCAAGCCCAATCTTGGTGGCAGTCGGCAGAAAATTACGCAGTCTCCTCAGAGATGCAGCGGATGCGAATAGCTTGCGGCTAACTTCCTGTAGCTGGGCAGTCCAAGAGAAGTTCTTGTCAATGAATATCCCCAAGTTTTTAACTTTTTCGCTGAAAGGAATAACAGAGTTGTCAAAAGAAACTTGGGGAAGAGTTGCCCAGTCAATCTTTGAGACCGTCCTAGAACTGCCAACCACAACAACCTGCGTCTTTATGGGGTTGACCATAAGCCCATATCTCTTGCTCCAGTCGCATATACGAGCCAGATCGCGATTAATCATCAAGATAGCCTCGGACAAATTTCCAAGTGGAGCTCGCGAGTAAATTTGTAAATCATCTGCATAAAGATGGTAGGAAGAAATTAGTTCGTCGGAGATTGAGTTAATAAACATTGCGAAAAGTAAAGGGGATAGAACGCCACCCTGTGGTACACCGGCAGAAGTATTACTCCAGGAAGACAAGGTCTCTCCGATGCAAATACGTTGCCGGCGACCGAACAGGTAACTACGAAACCAGTCAATTACCGATGGAGATATATTAAGAGAGCATAGAATGCCAAGCAAAACATCAAAATCAACAGTATTAAATGCATTACTGAAATCAAGCAAAACTAAGACCGTTAGATTACCGCTTTCCATGGCAGACCTTATATCATCCGTAATATTCAGAAGCGCTGTGGTGGTGCTATGACCTGGACGGAAGCCGGACTGGAAAGGGTTGAGGAGATTATTTTTGGAGAGGAAAATGCTTAATTGATCGTGGATTAACAGTTCAAGGACTTTGGATAGGAATGGTAAGACGGATATTGGACGATATTCGAAAACGATGAGGGATTACATTTTTTAGGCAATGGAATTATTTGGGCATCTTTCCATGAACATGGAAAGACACCACTGGATGCAGAAAAATTGAGGTAATGACAAATGACGGGAAGGATTACATCCAGCACAGGGACTAACATATTACGGCTGATACAGTCACTTCCTACTGCATTGGAAGCAATCGATAGTATGCTCTTCTTAACATCACATGCGGAAAATCGACCAAAAACAAATGGAGAATAACTGGGAGTCGGAAGTGAAGAAAGATAATTCAGTGTATTAAATTTTAATGTCCTATCAAAATCGGACGAAGCAGTAAAATGATTATTCAGTGCATCAATGTCTAAATCTTTTGGGATTGTCTCTTGTTGGGCTTTACCGACCCCCAGTGACCTAAGAAATTTCCAAACTTTGGATGCGTCCCCATTCTGGACAGAAGTATGAATGTGATGGCGATTAGCATTCCTACACACCTTATTGCAGTGAATACGTATTGAGACATATCTCTCCCTGTTAGTGTCATTAGGCCTACGCTTAAACTTAGACTTTGCCGTCACTTTTTTGTGCATTATTTTTTTAATGTCATCTGTGAGCCACGGCGCCGGCAAATGTCTAACCCTAACTGCTCGAACAGGAGCGTGATGATCGTAAAGCTCTATAAGTTTAGCCGCAAACATATCAACTTGCTCATCGACAGATGTAGAGGCAAATAGAGCAGACCAATCTATATTGCTGGCGTCTCTGCAAAGATCATCAACATTCATACCACCAAAATTGCGTTGCATGAGAATCTTGGCTTTCGCGTTAAGTGGGCGAATTTTGTATGAAAGATAGATCAGGTCATGGTAGGAAAAGGCATCGGCTGAGCATTGGCCATGCTTAGCGACGCGATCAGAAGAGGAAACAAAAATCAAGTCAAGAAGTGAAGGAGTAGAGTTAGGAAAATGGTGAGTGGCACTCAGCGGAAGAATGGAAAGATTACTGGAAATCGAAATATTTGTCAGAGAAGAAGAGCGATGGTCTTTTTTCAGAAGACAAGTATTGAAGTCACCCATGATTATACTATGACTGTAAGAAGGGATCAGAGTTTCTAATAAATTTTCAAAAGATGAAAAGAAATTAACGCGTAAAGAGGGACAATAGTAGACGCCAAGAAGTAATTTTGAATGGTGTAGTTAGACTTCAATAAAGAGATGTTCACCGGCATTTGATGGCGGTGTCTGCGCTGACACATTAACAACAGAAAAGGGAATGTGTGCACGGAGATATATGGCAACACCGCCACCACCACCAACCGACCGGTCATTTCTTATAAGCTGGAAGCCAGGAAGAGAGTAACTAGTTGAAGGGAGACAAGGTTTAAGCCATGACTCGGAAATAAGAATAGCATGTAAGTTTTTACAGTCAAAGCTTGCCAACATATCGTGGAAATGAGCCGGAATGCTCTGAGCGTTAATATGTATAACATTAAAATTCTTGGGAACATCAGAAAACTGCGCTGTAAGACTGTCTGCAAGGGAAGGAATACTCACGAAACTGTCGTCGTTGTTTGTTAAAGAGAAAAAGCTATTACTATCGCTGTTTTCATCGATAGACATAAATATATAGATATACAAATAAATACTTAAACAAAATAAAAAAATAAAAAACCTAAATATCAAATATTATAAATAAACTAAAGGTTTAACTAAATAGCTAGTCCACCTGCCGGTTGCGTTATTAAACTATCATACAAGAATTAAGAGTATTAAAACCTAATGAATCTAATGAATCCGGGTAATTAAAAAAGAAAGACAAAAAAAAAGAAAATAAAAATACAGAACAAAGTGTAAAACGTTTGAGGAGCAAACACAAGAAAAAAAAATTTTTTAACAAAAACCAAAGAAGAAAATAAATAACTTCTGCCAGTCTCAGTCTGTCATTGCATCGTTGTAGAAAACGGAACGCACCACCGATGGGAACTGACGAACTGACATGAGTGTTGACTGACACTGACAGTGACAAAAAATGTGACATTAGTGTGTTGGTTTATGTCAAGTCAGGCTTCGGAACAAATTGTTGAATCACTTAAAAATAAACTGAAGGTATAAACAAACACGATATTACCCGGACTTTGAAGAAAACATTCACAAATCACAATAACATCACTTCTTTAGTGCAGCAGAACGCTTCAACCCAGCGGTCTTCGCAGCAGCAGCGACCTGGACAGCGGCTGGCACAGCCGACACAAGTGCAGCCGATTCTGGTTCACTCTGCTCTGGCTCACTGGGATTTGGCGCAATCTTGTCCAATTCAGCGAGGGACTCCACCCGCTGCCGTGTATTATTGGGACCAAGGACATACACGCAGCCTGCCTTGGTCCAGCTCCTGCTTACACCGCATCTTGCCCTCGCAGCCAAGAAAATATCATGGCGCCCCTTTGTTAGGAACTCGGACATGGTGACGCCTGTTCCCTTTAATTTGGCTTTGGAAAACCAAATCTTATCCCGGGTTGCAAGACTGCCTACCTTGAACAGGATAGGCCTGGTTTTATTAGCTACGGCTCGTCCCATCCTGTGACATCGGCTGATGTCCGCCACTCTGAAGTCACTCAACTGCAATTTATTACATATCACCTCAGTGATCACCTTGGCGATGTCCTCCTTCTGCTCCTCACCAACACCATGCAACAGCAAGATCTTCCTTCGTCCCCGCATCTCTATTTGGTCAACACTACGAGCCAATAGCTCCACCTGTTGCTGAATGCTGTTGAGTGCCTGCGTGATAAATGTCCGGAACATTGTAAACTCTGCAGCCAGGCTAGAAGTTGTGACAGGTGACGGAGGAGCCTTCTGTAGTTCATCTTCGACATCTTGGTGTGAAACAACTCCTTTAATTCACTCGGAGTGCTTGTTAGTGACTCCATTGTGTCCATGAAGTGAAGTGATTTTAGAATTAGATTGAAAAAGAAAAATTGTGAAGAGATAACGCTACACCAGCAGGTACTAACTATGAACTTTTAAAATATAGCATAAATAATTATAAATAATGTTTCTATTAAATTATATTAAATTTAAATTATGATCAAATTTTCCTTTGTGTGACTGTTACAACTTCAAGCGAAAAAAAAACATTGCAAAAAGCAAATGTCTTTCGCTTTGATAAATTTGAGGCTTGTGCCCACTGACGACAACTTTGATTTCTTCCAGTAACAATCCACACTAGTAGACGGTGGGTCTTCACTGCGCCTATGCAGCTAGGCTAAGAAGGCAATGGCATGCTTACAGCCTCCTGAAAAGTAAATAAAAACGTTAAATAAAAAAAAAACATGTAACTCGTTCATGTATTTTGTATCTTCATGAACTTTTTTTTTCTTAAAAGTACTTTTGCACATCAATGTCTTACCTTTATGTGCTGCACAGTCTTCACATTTAATGGATACGACAGTTTCTTCTGCCTCATTACAAGTGAGTGTTACAGCATAACACTTTTGACGAACATTGTGTTCTGGTGTTATCTTAGCTTTCACTATACATATATCCCCCTCTCGTTTAACTTGAACATATCCGACCGCTGAATCGCCATACGATTCTCTCTTTGATCTGTAAAAAAGAAACAACTACTTATGTAAATAATTATAACCAAAAAAGCAATGATATTATATTAAAACCAAAAATTATAGTAATTTCGTTGTGCTCAAGATTTTCGGTCGGTGGGTAGCCTTAGGCGTAAAATTATTCCGAAATGTTTTCAATATCCTTTGTAGTATGACATTATTCTATAGCACAATCTAGATTTCGATATTTTCTGAAGCTATGTTATTTTATTTGTTTTAGGTTATATTGCTTTATACTAACTAAATTATTACAGAAAAGGTGTGCAAGATAAAATAAACATTGTATGTACGTAATTACCTTAAAGCTTTCACTCCTTTGATTTCAACAGACGTGAAATCGGTATTTGAAGCAAAAAATGTGGTCATCATGAACACATCAACACAATTCACATAACCGCTTTCAGTCATTTTCCAAAGAGTAGTAATCTTACAAAACCAATGCAATTTTACTTGTAAATGAAAGAAATCACAATATAACTGAGTAAATCGCAAACACTCCAACAAAACACATAGATGAAGGCAGAGGGTCCGACATCTTAAATGAAAGTAAGAAATATGGCAGAAATCATCTTTTATTCCCATAGCTTATTATCACACTAATTCAAATTATATTTCCAATGGTTTTATTCTAATTCAGTCTACAATTAATTCAGTATCTAAACGCTACAACATGTGCACCGGGCCGAGCCTGCGACAAGAATGATCCCCTCCTCGCTGCGCGCTCGTTTATGTAAAGCGGCTCGAGTAATAGGGAAAGTAGGCGAGGCCTTGTTTACGCATTCCACTGCGCAGCTGCGCCGCTCGGCCCGTTGCACGTGCTGTTCACAATAGCGACGCCGTCATAGACATTTTATTGTTGTCATAGACTTTTACGTCACATTTGTTCTGACCAATAGCGGCGCGTTTCAATTTTTTGAATTTCCCACAGTTTTTTTGCACTTTTTAAAAATTTATTTCTTGCTCAAAAAGAAATTATAATAAAAAATATTGATGGAGGCTTAATTCTATAGTAATAAAGTTTATTTAAAAAAATATTTGACCCTTATTTGAATCACATGCATATTCCCTATTGTGAAACAGTCCAAAAAGTATACATTTTACAGACAAAATTATTCAAAAACAGCAATAACAAATTCACATAAACATCAACACTAACTCTACAAGGCAGAGTCGATGCTAGCGACATCTACGTAGATCTTTGAGTTTTTCTCCCCATTGCGTGCCATAGCTTCAGGGAAGGTTCAGTATCGATAAAGGAACCGAGGATAAAAATAAAAATACAATTTAAAAAAAAAAATGCAAGATCAATTACTATTTAGATCAAAAACCTACAAATAAAAAATAGCTATTTTTCATTTGTAGGTTTTAATTTTGAAGGAGATAAGCACGCTAAAGTAGGAAGAAGAAATACTTGGAATTGTAATATTTACGTACCTAGTTACCTATCCTTCACTCGGCGTTATCGAAGGGTTCAGGCGTAGGTATTTCGTTGCGTTCGATAGTAGGTAGGTAGGTAACTCTAGGAAATTATGAATTAGCATTTAAACAAAATAAAAACATATTTTAAGCAATTTTCAAATCAATTCTAAACGATCGCTATTTAATTAGTAGGTACCACATTAGGTTCATCTTAGGATAATTTTCGTTTTTTTTTTTAATTTTTTAATGGTATTTTATTTTTATTTTTTACGGGTTCCTTATCGATACTGAATTCAACCTGAAGCTATGGCACGCAATTACTTTAACAACCTGTATTGTTGCATGAACAAACTTTTTTCCACATTCTCTTTTTGCTGCCCATACTCGTATAACATGTCTTTCGTACAAATATTCTTATTATGTATCATAATATCCTTTATATGATTGTGTCAAGGAGTGGTAATACGGCGTTTGCAAATCTGTAAACATAAAAGACCAGATAAAAATGTATCTCATGGATATTTTTGTAATTCAGTATTGTCTACGTAGGTGGTATTCAAATCTCCATAAACATCTGATCTGTCTTTTCACATCCTCCATATCCATCTGATATGTCATGGCGAACACTACTGAAACATGGAATCCTGAAATTACTTTCAGAGCGAAGCCATGTCTCAGCGATGCCGCAGATCAGGTTTAAACTTATTCATTAGGAAGAGTTGGTCAGGTTTCCTGGGAGTAACACTTCTCATGTTCCATTGAAAGAATGTCGGGGGGGAAAACTGTGAATGTAATTAACAATAGATGTCAGTTTGTCGGCAACGTGGTCAGGTAGGGATTGCTTCGTATTTGCTAATACAGTCATTAGCATACTTGATATAATATTCAGAATATTCTCGGAATTGTCAGGACTGGTTGTACGAGTACCTTCCCTTGGGTAAGCGCAACCGTTTTGGGAAGGAGAGAAGGAGTAGTTTTGTGTGAGGGCGGCTTGATGAGCCTGCTTATAATAGCTAGGTGAAAGTGGAGCATTGGATTTTGGGTTAAGGAAGACCGTTTTACGGTGAGATTTTGGATTTTGGGGAAGTGGACTGGGAGAATGAGATGGACTAGCTACTGATTGAGTCTTTTGGGAGACTCTCGACTTTTCAGCATATGACCTTGAAACCGGAGGTAAGACCTGACTTGCTTCCGCATAAATGAGACCGACTTCTCTGCCATGAGAGCTTTTATGCCCTTCTGTCGACCCAATTCAGGACAAGCCTTATCGTTAGCATAATGATTGACAGAACAGGAAATACAATAGGCACAATCAAGAGAAACTTGGCATCCATCTCCAATGTTACCAGTTACCAGAAATGTGTATGTGTATCTATATACGTTTCTGCTAACATACCACACAACTAACCATTCCAAATTGACTGGCAGTGCAGCACCTATGAGTAGTATATGTATAAATGATTTTCATGCTGCCTTATTGTAGACATTTCAATCAAAGCTATGTCGTCTGGTGACTTTTGGAATTCTGCTAACAGTTCTTCACACTGTATTCTCAATTGTTCTTCATCAATATCAATTGGATCACAAGCTTCAGGTCCATAGTGCTTGTCCGGATGGGTTTTCTCTCTTGGAGCAAACAATCGTTTACGTGTTGACGATTGCTGTCGTATTCTACTTTGCACCTTCCGACTTATGTATTTTTTTAAATGTGTCTCTGAGCTCTGTTTGGTCTGTTTTTTCCAAGCAGCTTCATGCCATTTGTGTCCAGTATTTAGCGATAATCCTCAAAACACAATATTTTTTACTAGAAAATATCAAATACTTATGCATATATGAAACAATACTGTTGAAGTAGGTACAACTGTAGCTGACTATCTGATCTGTTGGGGAATGAGTGCACTATGTTATTTTCCATAGAATTAGTCACCATGATAATCAAAGCATTTCTAAAGATTTATGATTGGATTGGGTTACTTGGATTACTTTAATAAAACAACGGAGTAAAAATTATAACGACTATTAAACGCGGCAAAGCAGAGAGAGTTTGACACAACTGTCATATTGACATTGACATTATTGAATGTTGCCAAAATATAAATATAGAACAATGTTGCATTCATTACTTAACACCCCCTTTAGAATGCAATCCCATTTTCTTTATATAATAATCATGTTTGTTAATAATAATAATATACCATTTATTTCAGGCGACACAGGCCCATAGAAAAATACCTTAACTTAAACATATACAGGGTGGACCAAAAACACACGTCATAAAAAAATATATAAATTCCTCATGTCCAGGGGTATTCGAAAATACCCCATGTATGTTCCGCGATTTTTTGTAGGTTTCGAGTTATTATTTTTTTTGTAATTTTTTCAAGTTTTCTTGCCGGTGGAGCTTCAAAAATTCATAATTTTTTTTGTAGTGAGTATTTTCCATTTTTTTTTGCGACATTATCGTCTTGAATGTTACTTTCATATATAAAATAATAAACTTGCTAACATTCCTATACCCCTAGACATGAGGAATCAATTTTTTTTTATGACGTGTATTTTTGGTCCATCCTGTATATTTTAATATAAACAAACAAAAACTAGTGTTAATAAATAAGGCTTAGACTATGTTAGTAACACTTCACTTAGCACTAGCTTGACCGCTTGCTGTCTTGTGGAACTTGTCCGCGGAAGCGACGTAACACCACGTCCTGCGGCCAAAAGTCTTCTTCCATGACGAGGGGCAGATAACAGTTCGGTACACGCACGACGAACGCCTTGAAGTAGACGTTCCGGTGCGATTCCAGTAACTGACCCCTTGGCGCGTACTCCGTCTTTTGGCGCACGTACTCCACGATGATCTCTGCCCTAGTGGTGTAGTGCAGGCGGGAGATGTACACCGGTGTGTTCGGTTTTGCGGCACGCAGACTCACTATGGGGTCCTGAAGAGCTTTGCCGCAGCGGTTCTTGTTGGTTCGCGATAGGCGCTTCCTCCTTTGCAACGTTACGAAACCATCATCTTTTTCTGCCCTATTCTGCGCCTTTTCTGGCATGGGCTTGACACTAGGAGTGCCAGGGGCACTCGCGGAAACGCTAGCGAAATCCCTTTGTAGGGGTTTCGCCTGGGCTGCAGACACTGGCAGCGGGACGGGGCGCTCTGCATGCTCAGCAATCGACGGATGCGCTGGCGACGAAACTGCTGTTAAAAGTAGTCCCCTTTGTTAATATGTCCGCTATCATATATACCTTTACAGTTCACAAAATTAACATTTCTATTATGATAATTATCTCTTAAAAAATGAGTACTGACAATTTCTGACTGTTTATATTTTTACCTGCCACTTGAACACGTCGCTGGTAAGAACCCCCTCTTCCTAAACTAATTCGTTTCCCACAGTTGAATTTATTTATTACACTCATAAAGTTTTCTGCCACATTTGTTGTCTCATTTGACAAACGGCTTGCCTTCAAAGCAATTTTTTCATTGGCTGCATAAATCAGAGTCCACACCTCTGGCGCAGTCTTTTTTAGACATTCTACGAGATTTTCTTCCTTCTTTTCACTTCCATCTGCAGATGTTGTATTGACATTACAGTAATAATCCTTGCAGGTGTCATGTACTCCGAAAATAGAAAGCAGACCATTTTTCAAATCTGCAGCCATAGCAATATTCTCACTGCTACACATTATAATTTTCCGTGCCACTAGTGTAAGCTTCATCACCCTCGGCTCCAAAATGTTTGAAAGTACAAATATAAATACAGAATGTGCTTTACTGCTTTTGAAATGACTGTTCAAAGAAGGATGCCCATTTATGGCCCGAGAACGCCCACCAATTTACGTTTATGTAAAAAAAACATCGTTATTTCTAGTTATCTAACAAGATATTCATTTATCCGAACAAGATGGGAACATTTTTGCACAAATAAAAAGTACCGAAACGATAAATACAGGAAAATAATTCCCTTTTGTGGATAAAATCAGCAGTGTTGCCAATAATTATTAATTCCGTTCACGAAATAATCGATTATGTTTTCATGGATGTTTTACTTATAATATCAGATCCGTAATGCTTATTATTCGATGTATTCAAACAAATACGGTGTTATGTTTTTACTATTGATACTAAATGAACAAGCGAATTGATAGTTGATATAATAATGAATGCATAGAATCATAACAAAAACGCTACTACACATTTTAATTACATATAATTCTTTAGCTGTTCAGCACAATAAAGATAGAATATGTTAAAGAAAACATATTTACAAAGACGTTCATAACTTCTTAACCTTTAAACTCCCGAGGCAGCCGCAAGGCTGCCGCAAACTATTTGTCCTTCAAACCCCGAGGCGGACATACGGCCGACGCAGGTACACACGGTTTAAATCTCTATTTCTACTATGAAATTAGGGCTAAACTGGTCGGTGAGCAATTTAACTCTATGGCCTGACGGATATTCTCGTCAACTAAATCATTTAATTATTAAATTCCCGTTCGTCCCACCAGGGGGACGACGGCAGTGGGACGAACGGGAATACACCCTTTTTTAACGATTTTTATCATAAAAACCAATATCCAAAAATATCAATAGCCAACATTGGAAAAAAATGTTGAAACTGACTGATGTCGCACGTCACACGCAGGTAAAACGTTATAGTCACGAGTGCGCGCTCGGCATCGTATTTCGTTATTTTTTATTATTTTTGTGTGTAAATCGACGGGAAGTGTTGTTATTTCCATAAGTAGTTTTTACATACATCGTGGTAGATAAATATTTGCACTAACTAGCATCGTTTATTAAATACCTATAAAAAAAAACGTCGGGAACCCGTGAGTGAAAAAGTGAATGTGATTATTTTGAGTTTTGTGTGTTTCGTGTCGTGTAATCGCTGGTAAGACTTTATTTTATTTTTTAATATTAGGTACTTAATCGTTTTATTATTTGAACTAAAATACACTGTTTATCCATTTTTTTTAACCAAATAATGTTACGTCATCAGAGTTGACGTCGGTCGTTAAGATTAAAGAGTCACAGTGGGATTATAATTTTGTATTAAAATTAGGATTCGATAAAAAAATCGATATCGATCTATCAATTTTTTGTGTGTGGTGTGGCAACATTGAATTATGCCGGCCGGCTGTCAAGTCAATGTCAATGTCAAATCACAAATCGACTTTCTTTGTTTTCGTTTGCATAACTTTATTTTCTTGCGAATTTGTTATTTTAACCATCGAATACGGTTATTAAATGGACTCCGAAGATTCTTTGAACCCTGAGCCCTGACGACCACGGCCTGAACATGGATTCCGCTCCCGCTTCTAACGATAACCTCAGCACGAACTTTGACTCGATATCCACAAATTATGAAGACCCCGGCATTGTCGCTGGCCCGAGTACTTCCGTTCCCTAAGTAATTCATTCAAAAGGTCATTTACGCTGTGTTAATTGTGGTTTAAACGTCACGAGAATACGAAGGCATTTCTTGGAAATAGCAGAAAGAGTTATACAACAATTCGACACAACAGGTCAGTATCATGTCTTCCTCTGAGAAATGATTTTTAAATAAATAGACAGAGTACTATCAAAGTTAGTGTTGTTTTAGGTTATCTAATAATTATGACTTGTTTATTAGGTACAAGTGTCGAGTGACAGTTTAGTGTGCGAACAACAAAATGTACAGATTGATGGTCATGGACAAGTGTGCATCAGCTGCGTGCGGCAGATTGCTTTTGAGAATAAGATCACATACACTCAGGTCTGATTCTCCACATGAACAACTCGAAATGATTGCCTGTCAGATTGTACCAAGAGCGGTAAGTTATCAACAGTTTAGAATTAATACAAGCGTAGTTCTGAGATTTGATACTGACATACTTCTGAGTCTATAGTGTAATATTCAACTTCTTTCGTGTCCGCACAAGTTATATTTCACATAGTACAGATTGTCTAGAAACTTGAGAAAGATTTTTTAGAAATTAATTAATAATAATATAAAATGTGATAGATATTTTTTTGATTGTGTATTTATTTGTACCAAAACCACAGTAATTCACGTTTACTGTCTTTATGCACTGAGCTTTAATTTTTATTATTATTTCAGTTGCCATCAGCATCTCGTTAGAGCAGTTTAGAGCAGCATCATGTTCAACTACAGAACCGGAATCTGAACCATCCAGTCTACCTATGGAGCAATTTGAACCATCCAACCTACCTTCGGTGCAATCTGAAGTAGCTGACAGTGCATAGCAAGCGGGACAACAAAGCTTGAACACATCCAACAGTATACTGCTGCCTTATTATGTAAGAGCACCAAACACTCAAAATCAATGTTTCTTTCCTGGCTGTAACAAGACCAATCGGCTCGCTGTCCCATCAGCATTGCGGGTACATCTTTTTTGTAAGTACAATTACTATGTACCGCCGGATTGTAGAATCTGTTATTACCATTTAAGTAGTACCTAACCCCTGGAATCTACTTTTAGAATCAATATATAATCATATTAAAACATTTAGTGCAGCACAAATTGAAGATTTTGCCTCATTGAAAAAAACGATTTTATCTAAATAACCCCAACTTTTTTCGAAACCAAGACCTTGACCGTTTCATTATTTAAATCGCATATTATCCTATCCATATACTTTGAATTGTGTGCACTTGAGGCCGAAGTGTCTATGGAGAGTTGGCATTCCCCTTTGATTTATTGATTTACCTTGTAGAGTGCACTGGTACAGTTTTTGATTACATGATTCTCGCATTCAATGTTTTTTATTTTATCATATTCCCGTATAACACTTTCTCTTTCAAGTTTACAAACACAGAAGAGTCTCCGTCTCCGATAAAACTCAAATAGCGAAGTGGATGTATTTCTACACTCTTTTGAAAGCCTTCCACAATAATTTGTGATTATGTTGCTGTAGACGGTCCAGTAAACTTTTTGCAGCAATTATGTGCTTTCATATTCATATCCATGTTTCTTCTCTCATAATATTGACATGTATAACAATATTTGTTTCGAACACCAAGAAATAGATTTTTTTAAGTTTCTTTACCAATAATGCAGGCCTGGAAATGAAAAACAAAAAACTTGTAAATATACTACTTGCACATAAAAAAAGGTCATAAAGAACCTTTGTGTTTAGTAAAATATTAACTTAACGTACCAGATGATGAATCAAAGTTATGCCCGTATGACCTTTTCAACCATCCTCCATCTATGTACATATACAGTAACAAATGGAACACCGTCTGAAGACACGTAACCTTTTTCAATTGCAATTGATCTTTCTTGTTCACCAGCAGTTTTAATTTCCTCTGTCAAATGTTCAAACCACACACTGCCTAATTTTTTTTCAACACGTTGAGATTTATTAGCTGACATTGTTGGAATATCCGTGAGACTTGTTATGTGAGCTGCTTGAGTATAATAGCTACCGGATGTAATCTAAGCTAATCAAAAGTTACATACGGTGGATGTACATACCTTTACGCGTTTGTTCCATAGTAACCGTTCATCACATCTCATTAAAAAAAAACTTGCGGTCGCCTCGAAACGAGTGGATCGACTGACGGACGCAGTAGCAGCCAGTGTTGCCAACAACTTAGGGCCTGATGTCGCATGTGTTTTTTACAGCGTAAGTAGCCTAATGTAGCCGAATTTTAGCTGCTGTAGCCTAAAGTAGTCCAAAAGCCAAAATATTGCTATGAATAAAATAAAAATTAGTTTATATCAAATCAATATACAGGGTGTCATGGACATCGACGCGAAGCCAGTTATCATGGATTCAGTACATGATTCTGAACGCCCCGCCCCTGCGTTGAAATTTATCATCGGTTATTTAAAAAAAGAATCATGTACTGAATCCATGATAACAGGCTTCGCGTCGATGTCCCTACCGGGATGTATATTATCTTTTCATACCTAGAGTTTACTATAGTTTGTATGTAACTGAAAAGTAGGTACTTATAGTAGGTAACGTAAAATTTACAACTTAATAATTTAACTTTCTTGATGTGCTGCTAGCAATATTAAGGCATCAGCTAGATTCTCGAAGATTTTTGAATTTGTTGATATAGGTAGATATAGTGTTTAGGGCATTTCGGGAAAGTGACTTCTGGACATTTCGGGAAAGGGATATTTTGAAAAGGGACGTCATTTTGGGAAAACATTTCGGGAAAGGAACATTCTGGGAAATGGACATTATGGGGAGGTGAAATTTCGGGGAAGTTATTGGTACATGTAATTGGAGCTTTTTTGTACATATTATATACATACAGTATGTTAACTAACAGAGGGCGTTCCCGTTAACCAGCATTAGTATAGCGTCCATACATGCTAGAAAAAATATTAAGATTGAAAAAAAAAAAGTTTTTAAAAATATTTTTGAATAAAATTTTCACAATTTTTTTTCAATTGATACTTAAATGTAACACTCTGTACACGCGCACTTGTCTTTCAACGTGGAAAGACAAGTGCGACAAGTGCGCGTGTACAGAGTGCTTGTTTTATGTATGAAATTAATATTTTTGTGAATATTTTATGATAAAAAAATTAAAAAAGTTTTTTCTTTTTCGATTTTAATATTTTTTCTAGCATGTATGTACGCTATACTATTGCGGGTTAACGGGAACGCCCTCTGTTAGTTAACATACTGTATATATATGTGCCAAAAAAATTACCACAGGTTTGCTTTCATTATTGTCATTTCCAAACAAACCACTTGGGATCATTAATGTTAATTTTTGTTTATTTATATGATTTAGGTTAAACATGATCTCTTGCTTTTTTCATTAAACGTTCTAACGTTGACCGTGGTATTTGGAGTTATGTGGCCAATCTGTCATCAGACTCCAGTACGCAGTTTCATAAGATAAGCTGCTAGAGCTCTTACACCTCTAGACATCCGTACCAAGCTAGGTAATTCTGTTAATAATTGGTGAAATTGGTCTTTAGAGAATCCAATCCAATAATAAAAATATGGTCTTCAATGGTGCTCACATCCTAAAAATTTATGGAAGTAGAATTGGAGATTTTTAAAGCCAAAATATCTTGAATATGGCTTGCTGAGAAATTATTTATATAATTATTGGTAATAACTATAAAAAAGTCCCATGATTCAACACCATATATGTGGTAATCACGCAGGCATTTAATGGCTGGTATATACACCACGTAGAAGTCATGTCACTCCTTTCATAAATGACAATAATATTTTGAAAATGGCTGCTAGGAGAAAGTTGCATATGGCTGGCTTACTTTTTGGAGTAGTAACTACACAAAAACCACACTACCTCTTTGAGAAGTTAAGTTGGAGACAGAGCAAATACGAACCACGTTTTTCTACCAATCCTCTTTGTACATCACAGCATAGAACCGCGGCTTTCAGGGGGAGCTTCAAATACGCCGCCACACACTGTTGGAATAACATTCCTCCACCAGTAAGAGTCCTGAGAACAAAAAAGCATTTTTTGAATACCTTGAAGAAATATTACATGAAGATACAGAAATCCACATGAGTGTAAAACTAAAATTAGTAATAATAGCTGCTCTTTTTGTACTTACCTCAAGGGTCATGGCCTATGGGCAATGGATATGTGTTTCCAACAGTGTGAGTGGTCTCTGTTTGATTCCTCCCTGTTTGAGTGCGGTCTGTGTCATTGTCATTATCACAGGGGAGTGGAGGTCGTCAATTATCTATGTCGTGTTTGCTGTGTGTCCTTCTTGCATCATCTATATGACAATAGGTATAATATTATAACTCAATAAAGTTCAGAAAGATTAAAAGTAACAATTTTATTTAATGTTAGGCTGGGATTTATGGTTAATTTAATTTAGTAATACTATACTTACTAGTAACACTTACGATTATGATCGGTTAAATAATGCATTCCATAGGTCGGTGGATCTTACTCTTTCGTACATCAATGGATCCATATCATCCCACTAAAACAATAGTAAGAAATCCATATAAAACACTGATCAAGCTGTACAAATTAGCTTATTTGCTGCCAACCCCATGCCTTGACGCGTACCGTAATGCAAATGGCCGCCATGCCATCGATGATGATACGCTTATAGTGCGCAATATTACCATCCATGGTGTATCAATATAGTTACCTACTTATGGATTGTTAGTCTATTGTTGAACTTATTATAATTACTCAAACACACCACACTACACAACGTTTATAATAATTACGTACTTACTACCATAGCACACTATAGTAAATATTTTATGAACTCATAGAAATATGGTCTTACTTAGTTTTTAGTTTATTATTATTTCTTAAATTTATGTTACGCACAAATACAGTTATATATTTTTATTACATTATGTATGTACATACTATGTTCAGCTGAATCACGCATATTTCCACAGACTAATTACCTTCATATTTCAGTGAAGAATAATACTTACCAGATTTTATTGTTCACGCAGGGGACGTCAATATGTCATTCCATAGGTGGTTGCTGAAAACCAGCGCTGTTGACGTTAGGTTCGTCCGAAGTCACGGCAATTCGCTGAGCAATAACCTGTTCATGCACAGATACGGCGCGCAGATTTTTCATACTATTATTTTGTTACAAAAGTAGTATAATTCTGCAATCGGCATTTTGTTTTGTTTTGTGATGTTGTTGTTGTCATTTACCAATGTCGCAACCAGTAATTACCACAGACTATCATAGTCACTATTTAGCTTGTAATTACGCAATATTGCCTTTGATCTGTGGCCTTGATATCAACCAATGAGCAACATTGTACAACTTTTTTTATTTTATTTTACTGGTTGAATACGAGGCTTTTGGCTACTTTTGTATCTGTGTATTTTATGTTTTATTTTAAAAGTGCGTTTTGTTTGTGCAGAATAAACAATTTTTCTTTCTTTTCTTTCTTTCTTTCTATACAGATTGTACCTATTAAGCAGGTTTTTTCTTAAAGAATCTGGATTTCTGCGCCTTTAACTCCTGCCGCAACCTTCGATAAAACACCTCTTTGTTTCAATAAAAAATAATATCATCGGGTAAAATAATGTTTGCCTCAGTGTGAAGGATGTTGAACGACTTGCTCAGTTGCAATCACCGACTCGGCAGGCACAGATTCTAATAAAGAAAGTAATGAACTGAAACTTTCTGTTGTCTTATTTTTTATTTAAATCGACGACCATGGTTTCTACGCCTTCTTCAAATGACTCCTTCATTAGAAGTGAGTATTTTTCTGCTTTGTTGTAATGAAACATTTCTAGCATTCAACCAACTTACCTGAAAAAAAATATTATTAATTTATATTATTGTATGATTACTATGATCAAAAACAGTTCGGGCCGGCGCGGCGGCGGCGACGGCAACGGTACAAAATATTGTACATGTACTGTCGCCACCGCGGCACCGCGCCGCCGCCGCCGCTCGGCCATTGCTCCTCGCCGCTGCCGCACTGGTTTCGTGCCCGCCCGGAAACGTCTGGTCCGAACTAATTTGACAAAAAGTTAAACAATCTTCTTGAGTTATTTTGTCTGAACTGCTATTAAAATAAGATATCGTTAAAATCAAATTAAGTTTATAGTTTTTTGTTGTTAAAACACATGACAATTCAATCTTTAGTTGGTTTTACATAACTAATGAAATTGCAAGAACTCCACATCGGTCTTCATGCCGCTTGCATTTCCTGCACCTATGCATTCAGTAGGCCGCATGCACGCACAAAATGATCTTGATATTTCTTTCTTGGAAACACAAACAATGTTGGACCAGTTGCTGAAACGGCAACCAGTAATGTAACGTTGGTTCTTTCTTTCAGCTGATGTGACTGATCCAAGCAGCGTGTCTGAAACTAAATACACATGTTATTGTACTCCTGTATTATTTAGATAGATTATGTGTGTATTATATTGTGTTCTTCATTTCAGGTGTAGCAACGGCGTGAAAATAAAAATTTTTTTTTTTTAGTTTCTTTATTATAACAACAATCTATACAGGGATTTAACTTTAGTACAAGGTGTTTCTAATATCCATAGATCGGTAATGATCGATAGTGGCTTCACTGACTCACACATTTTTTCAAAAACACCTTTTCTTGGCAAAAAAAAACATTATTTTCAAATAATTTTCATGATGTTAATTATGAACCTAGGATTTAGGGAAAATATATAAAAAAATCGTATAACCAGATACCTTACGTGTAGGTGTCTTTCAGGATACGTTGCCAGGTTTGAGGAAATAAAATACACAACATTTTCGCATGTAGTAACAATTATAGTTATAAAACCAAAATCAACTTATAGATTTATAAAAGAAAAAGAAAATGTTTGAGTTATCTTAACATTTGAGGTGTACTATTAGCTTAAGCAATTACTTATCAGTATGGAATTTTACAAAACAATTTCTTTCTGGCTTAAGAAACAAGCGTAACGAGCACTTGGCACACATTACCGTAGTTTGGCCCTTGACACAAAATTTACATCGCCCTTTTGAACCAAACATTAGAAAATGGCCGACCTTATCGTACCTTACATCCGGTGGAGGTCGTGGTGCTACAGGTGCCTGTATTATTTTCGATGGAGTTGGTCCAGAAACTTCACAGTTGTCGACCGTATCTCCTCGGCTCTTTTTCAGGAGGCTCTGTGCTTGGTACCTGAATATTTTTAGAGACATTGACTTTCCCGCACTATGTCGTCAGTATAAAACCCAGCTATTATTTATGCAACTATCCAGGACTTGCGACACTAATGGCAAATACCATCGATACAGTGTATTATCTGTTTTTAGACCGCAAAATTGATAGGGCCTCTTAATACGTCCCTATTGCATTTGACTCTGTCAAATTTTCGGGAGATGTTCTGCCTATAGACCCAGAAGTGCTTATTACGAGCTTCGGCAGCCTCTTCAGAAAGCTGCCCAATTGGTAGTATAGAGTGCGAAATTACTGTTCCACCATGCATTAATATTTTATGTACAGTAGGCATCGATCACTAATAAAGAACTAGATACACAATCCCAAACAAAAGTTCTCTTAAAACTGTCACCAAATTGTGTTTAAGTAATAATAGTGGAAATATATATAAATTAAACCTTAAACGCAATGCTTAAAGTTTATTTCACAAAGCTATGTAAAAAGTAATAAAGTTTTACGACCGATACTATGTGGCATGTGTACCGTCGGAGCGTTCGAATGCTACTAAATCAAAAGCGCACCCAAATGTTCAAGTGGGTGCTCATTCGGTGAGGACATTTTTTGCCGCTGATTGTGTATCTAGTTCTTTATTAGTGATCGATGACAGTAGATGACATTGGGTGCCACCCGTACAATTGCACGTAAAGGGTCGCAGTTTCAAATATATATTCTTCGAATTTATTTACATCAATCTTATGGCCACTTGAAATCGTTTCCAAGGTCACTTTAAACTTGTGGATCAATGTTGACTCTATTCCAGTGATTTGGGAAGCAGTTTCCGTATCAGAAAAAAATCTTTGGGATGTATTTCCATCGTTAGTGTTCCCGAATCCCGCCTTTGGAATATCAACAAGTAAACCCATTTCTATGCGGAATGCTTTTTGGATTTCTTCTTTCCTCTCTTTTACTATTTTTTTTCTTCAGCAGACTTTATTTGCCACTTCTTAAAAATGAATGAAAATGAAAAAGCGTTTATTTGTGGTGACATCAGGTTACAATAAAGTTTACGTCTGCCAAACTGCAAAGCAGTTTGTTGGCAGATGTAGCTCCCATATACAATTTCCTATATTATTATGTAGCAGGTACTTTTTCATTAATTACAAAAATAAAAAACATTTGCCGCCAACATAAAGCCTTGCGCAGACCATCGCGACACGACGGCGCAACGCGACTCGAATAATACAGTTTCAAAGAAAACTTCACAGTATTGTAACAATAACCGGTGTCGCGTCGCGCTGCAGCGCCGCGCCAGTATGCTCGAAGCCCTACGTATAGCTACGAAGTTAATGGTCAGTTTGTAGGAGAAATGTAGTAAAGACTCAAAAAATCTTGCATGAAGAATTGAAAGTCCAAACTTTAGGCTTTCTGGGTCCACTGAATACTTCTCTTTAAATCATTGAAGTTCTTGGAAGTAAGTCCACAAATATAGCACCTCATTGTTGATTATGTGTTGGTAGTTGCATTACATATTTTTCCGTCCACCATTGTTGGTAGCAGTTTGTGTGTAATAGATAGTATCCCGTTAGCAGTGGGTATTTCGCTTTTGTTCAAATTATTTGCTTGGTTTTCGATATACCGAATTTCGGATCTTCCTTAGTAACATCTTTGGTTTCATGAATAAAACGTATTCGAATATACTCCAATGTTTGTAGTAAAACTCCATCAAGAGAAAAAAATTTTGAAGAACGTGTCTAAGTGGAATGAACTGAACAGTATATTGAACAGTTACCGCCTTTACAACACCGCGTTTACAACACCGCGTTTAGTAGTAGTAGTAGTATTTCTTTGACCTATTACTATTTCATTTGGAGCTATATAAGATCCCTTCCTTTCAAAATATGTAAGACGTTGTGCTCAGTATTTATGTATCTAGGAAGTACCTATAGGCTTTATGAGTTTCAAAATTTGTATGAAAATGATGTTATAAATGGCTGTACCTTTTGATTAAAATGACTTAGAAGCTTGAAATTTTTATACTGCCAAGGGTCCGATACCTGAGTATTTTAAAATAATTCCAACTTGATTTTAGGGGTATGAGGAACAGGGTGTAAAGTTCACTCATCCACCATAGAAAAGGGAGGATCCTCCAACCAGACGGGTTGTTATGTCTGGCGGGCAACTGCCCCTATGTTGATTTCGGATAGTCTTATCTATGTTATTCGCTCAGTAAACTCTTAACTGCGAGATGTAGGAATTGTGTGACGTCATGTCTTTTTGTTTCGTAGTTTTTGTATGTAGCGGTCTAACCGCTACATGATACTACCTGTTTTTTGAGATAAAGGGTCTTGACAGACTAATAACTAAGTGATCCTATAGGGGTGTCGATTATTCTATTTGAGTTTCGGAACCCAAAATACTAAGAGTAGTATTTTGGGTTCCGAAACTTCATCTACATCTTCAATAAATAGTTCTTTCGGTGGCTGTAAAATGTATGTAGTCACACTGCCGCACTGTTCTGCACATAGATTATCCTCACAAATCTGCAAATTAACAATAGCTTAGTGAGGCATAATATATTATATACTTATTCTTTATTAGTACACAATACAGATATAATATAATAACTAAGACAATTTTTTACAATGGCGAGCTTATCTCTAAAGACTGTACCAATCTACTTAGGAGCCTACTACTTACGAGATGGACACCTGAACTTGTCCTTTGGTGTGCATGGTTCACAAGTATAAACCCACCTACAAAAAATTGTTATTGACTCTCTTCCATATTATTGACATTTGTAGCTTCCCCTGACGTAATAGATTTTAACATTTTTATCTGTGTAATTAACTTGGCGCTGTGGCCAATCACTTGTACAGTACGACACAACTTAGATGTAGCATCGGCAAAATTCGTAAAACCGATTACTATCCGAACTGAGTGCGCCTTCAAAATCACCAATCTTTATTACTGCTTCAGGTGAAAATTATCTATCGAAAACGCAATAACTTGTAAAGTCTCATAGCCAAATACATTCGTAAAATTTAAATGAATGAATGAAAATTTTCAAATCTATGCTACATCTAAGTTGTGTCGTACTGTACCAATTCTTTAATGTCTGTTTCAGACAACATTTGCAATGTTTCCAAATCTATAGCTTGTTCTGTAAAAATATTGGCATGTTTGTAAGTAGGTATAAATAACATACTTAACTCTGGAACTAAGAATTGAACCTTTCACTGATATAAAAGCTATCTATGAGTAAGACATATTTTGTTGATAACTGTGCGCTATTGAAGACACACCATGCTGGTTGAATTGATGAAAAGAGAAACTTACCTTTGAATGGAGCGATGTAGATTTCAAGTCCCCATTGTCGACGATAATCACCCAACTGGTCTGGACGTTCTTCTAGCCCAGCCATTGAGGCTTTCGAATGACGTAGGTACTTAACGTACATACAACAGAGCTGATCACAGTTCAGATTCACTAGAATTACTTAAAGGTTTTTTTTTCAAAATTGTATTAGCCGCCATTACACTAAACTTGTAAGTTGCCTCGTGGCCGCAGCGGGACTTCAGCGGTATGTGTAACATACGACTGCGTAAGATATAAATTACGATATTCCAGCGGCTGATGGTAGTGGGCGCAGGTTATAGAACTTACGAGAGAGTTTACATTTGCAATTTTATCGTAAGTTAGTTATTATCCGAACGACTTAGTGAGAAAGAAAAACTTACAAGTATAATGGCGGCCTGACAACAATGTTCCGATCGCGGAAGTCACACACAGAAGGAAATATATATAATAATATAAATATATAGGAAGGAACAAGTGACAGGTTTATATTCCGATTCCCGAACAAAGGGGGCGCGGGGTGCGGGGCGCGTGGTTGCAGCGGCCTCTCAGAGTAATAACTAAAGTACTCTGAGAGCGGCCCTGATTTCGTTACAGATAAACAAAATGTTTCGTTTAGAAATAAACGAAATTAGACACCGTGTGTATAAATCGTTGGCTAGATGCTTCTAACCTGCAGTTTAGGCACGCTCCACAAAACAAATTAGGCAATTTGTTACAAAAAAATAATATAGGATAAAGAAATTATTGTTTAGTTGCACTTTGAAGATTTTTTGTTATGGCTTATAACAAAGTTTGCTGGAAGCAATGAAAATACTTTTGTTCTATGTTATAAAGGAGAATGCTGAAATCGGACATAACAGTTTACTAACCTGTAACCACTTACGTTTATTTACTTCTGTATGATTATGGCTAATCAAAGGTTTTTTCACTAATGACCCAACTTGAAATAACATAAGCTGTTTTGTGTTACATAGACAAATTACTTTTCTTAAATCAAGTTAACTTTATTAACCCTTAAATTGGCAAATGAATTTATTTCTAAAATGTAATGTTTTTTTGTTATTTCCTAGTTTATTATGATCCCAGTAGACTGAAAAAAATTGTGAAAATATTCTTCTTATTACAGTTTTCGCGAAAAGCTATGTGCTGCGGGGAGTACATTGCCAACTATAGTGTAAAGTATGTCTTCTTATGTTTGTACTACGTGAAGGACGGTGCCAAACTATCAATTAAACACTTATTAGTTTTAAATCTTTACTTTAATCAATAATTCTCATTTTTAATCATTCTCATTAATAATTCTCAACAATATTTATTGGGTGTGAAATTGGCGGAAGCAATTTCTTTTGTTACTTTCGCCTACCACAAAACACAGATGCATATTGCACTTCACGCAAAAGACTTTGGTTCTTCCCTCTTTGCAAAACCTACAACGAGATTGCTTATTTGCCGATTCCGGAAAATGTCCGACAGCATCGTACCTGACACTATCAACCGGCCGTTCAACTGTAGGTTTTTGGATCATTCTCCCCGTCATCTTCTCCATACTTCCACTTGACTTGGCGATTTTTCCAGCCCGACAGAGTCCTTCAAACAAATCAAGCCTAAACCCTTTTAGAGACTTTTTATTTCTCCCATCTCGCCTGTAAAGAAGCCAGCCGTTGTTTATGCATATGTCCAGCAATTGCGAAAAGATACCTAAATACCACCGTCGGCTCTTGAATGGTTGTACTTACTGCAATAAACTTCTGTAAACTATGTTAAATGATTTGTTTTGTTCAGCGAAAACATGAAGATTTTGTGACTTAGACACACGTGAGCAAGCTACGTAGAGCTGACCGTGGGAAAAACATGGCGTGCCCAAATGTATCCCTGCTACCTTTAAAGTTTGACCTTGTGATTTATTGATCGTCATCGAAAATGCAACCTTTAATGGGAACTGCAGACGTTTAAAATTAAAGGGTAAGTTATTGGGTATTATTGGGATGCGTGGTATAAGTACATTGTCTCCCTTAGCTTCTCCAGTTAAAATTGTGGCCTTCACAATATGCCTCCCTAGTTCAGTGACCCGCAATCTAGTACCGTTGCATAATCTCAATTAACAAAACGGGTATACCTACCTTTAATTCAAGCTTATGGGATGGCACCCCGGATAGCTCCAAAGAGTTTAGAAACTCCACTGGGTAGCTCGTACAGTCATCGGATGACATGACTGTGTCAATGGAGTTGTAAATCGTTGTATCGCTAGTTATTGCGTCCAATATTTTTTTATTAATTTTCGTCACTGTCTCATTTTTTGGTGCCAAAATGGTTCTTTCACACAGCCAATTTTCATCCTGGATGTTTTGCTGCAAATTTGGAAAAACTTGCGCAATAAGCGCCTCTTCAGAATCTTCTTCGTCAGTTTGTAGTCGACCTTCACCTATCTCGAGCAGTTTCTCAGCGTACGCACCCGACTCTACATCACTGAACAACTGGACACGCATATTAGTGGTGAGATGCAGCTTTTTAACTTTGCTCCACATATATGAAGCTTTCAGACATGCTTTAATTTCGTCTGCTGCAGTGCCTCGCTCGATCACAGGCAAAGTCTGCCTAAAGTCCCCAGCCAGTAAAACCACCACACCACCCATTAAAGTTTGATTGCGTAGCTTAGCTCTCTGATTAAATCATTTGACAGCTCTCCTCTACGCTGTGGTGTGGGCATACCAAAATCGGATAATTTCTTTCCAGAAATTGTAATTATTTTGTCCTCGATAAGTCCTAATGCCTCATTGAAACAAAGATCATCGTTGACTTGGTCAATTCTTTCAAGTCTGTGCAAGATATCCTCTGATAACGCAGTTTTGTACTTGTCCCATAGTTGCAGAGGATTGGATAAACCGCAAGTGCATAGCAATATGGCAAATAGCTCTCTAACTTGCGCTGGTGAGCGACACAGCACGGCCTCCTCTATGGTGACGTCCCAGTGGTTGTCATCTTCCAACAACCCCATCTTCTCACACACCTGTCGAAACGTTGCACATTCTTGGCCATCAACTTTTTTTTAATCCAGGAAGTCGGTGGGACCCCTTATTACATTCAGCAGCATTCGCAAACAATAGCATTCAAAATTGCTAACGTGCACAGTGTAAATGCGGCCAAGAGCGTCCCCTGCCTTCACACCTGGCCAGCCGTCGACAGGTGTTCCTTGTAAGCGACGTTTCCATTCCTTCCGTGCCACATTCCATGTATAATTCCTTCCGTGCCACATTCCATGTATAGTAGCGAGGTACGTCAACGTAAAGTAATGTTTTTGCAAACGCGTCATTTTGGCACAACAGGAAAAATGCAGTTAGTGTCGTTTTAGGTGGTGATGCTAATCTCTCTCTAAAATTACTTTCAGTGAAGTAAACCCTCTCACCATTGGGTAAATGAATAGCGAGGTGAGTGACTGTTGGGTGTCTCTCGTGCAGAGGCAGAGCCAAGATCCGCCACGTTGCTTCGTTGCTACTAACATATCGGCCGGCTCTAAATGTTTGCACCTCATCCTTCGGGTCAATGTTTACATTCCCTTGCTGGCGGATGTTAAAAATAGCCTGGTCACTACCTTTGTTAATATATTTACATATATATTTTATCGCCTGTACTGTATTACAAAACTCTACATTTATATGGGAATTAAACATTTTAGACACAGGACAGACATAGGACAGGACAGAATATGGGACCACCCAACTATTGTCCACCAATATTTCCTGTGTTCCTCCTCGGATTTTTAGAGTCGTCGTGCGTCCACCGTCCTCTGGTGCCCTGCGCCTGTACAGAGGATAGCCTTTGTCGTTTGTTTGAGTATCTTTTAAAAGCTTCCTCGGATATTTTTTTGTACATTTTCCTTCTTTCATGCACGGTGATGATGGATTTAGTGCATCACAGGGCCCGTGAATCAGATTCTTTGTCACCGTATCATAGAGCTTTTGATCGGTGTCAGGGTTTGGTATCTCAGCGCGTATGACTTCGTCAATTTGGTTGGGACGCAATTTTTCCTTTAACCACAGCAGTAAGTGCACGTGAGGCAAACCTCGTTTTTGCTACTCGATCGAGTACATGAAGCACTGCATGTCACCAAATATTTTACCTTTTGTAAGCAGAGCAACCAACTTCTGTACTTTTATTTTAAATACTCTGGCTGTTAAGTCATGCCTGTCCGTTGAATTTTGACCAGGCATAAGCTCTTTAGTGATTTCTGGCCAGGAGGGGTTACATGTCATTAATAATAATAAATAAGTCAGGCCTCCCGTAATTACGCACGTATGCGAACGCATCCTGTGTGTATTCGTGAAGATATCTTGGGCTATTCACAAATGATGACGGGAGAATCACCATCTGACCCAAGTTATTTGGATCCAACTCCGCATCATTCCTTATCGCATCTTGTAAGTGAATGTAGTTATCTGCGCGGAGTTTTTTTTTATTTAAAGAAATAAACCTTAAGCGCTCATTCTCCATCTTCACATACATGTCTACCAAAAACTGATGAAGGAGGAGCCTACACCTAAGCAGTAAATTAAAATCACCGCGACGTATCATCAAGTGATAAGCATAAAAATCTTTGCAGGATACTTTTTTGTTTGGCATGGGGCGTTTGGTAACTGAATTAATCTGAGGAATGTTAATACTGTACCCCTCTTGTCCTTTCCAAAAAATAATTGGGTACTCGAGAGCGTCATAAAATCTGTGTGTGTCGGGAACCCTAGTGAGCATGCCATCGTGCGCCTGTACAATGATGTCCCGAGACGTAGTTTGTTCACTACTAACTATTACGGCAGCTATTTCATTTGTGGTCGGGACATTGAACCGTCTCTCATGTTGACCACGTGGTACACTGTCTGGGTGGATCACTACTTTAAAATTATTGTCGTTTGCAATTCTGTCTCTAGCCGTTTTAAATTCATGCACCAAAATATTGTGATCGTGAAGTACTCGTTGTAATTTTTTAACAATGCTTCTTTCTACGTCTTGCACATACTCGGTACGCCTATTGACTTGTGCTTCTTCATCACCCATGAAATAAACTTGTAAAAATTGTGGTTGCATACTGGCCGCAGGAAGCAAAGAACCGATTCGATGGTATACTTGTCCTTGTACTGTGAAGGTCGGGCAAAATCCTGGCATTGAGACAATTTTATCCGCTCCAAAAGAAGTCATATGAAAACACGTATTGTATTTTCTTATATTTCTAAGGAAACTGCGAGACTCATCTGTTTCATTAGAGAAAAGTTCTCTCAAAGGTTCAACTGGCTCGTCTATAGAAGGAATGGCTACTTTTCCGCCCGAACAACACATACCTTCTGCTTCCTCTGTCCATTTAAGAGCTCCGCAAAATTTTCAATCTTTGCTCATCGCTTTTATTTTTATAAGCTTGTGACTTTCATAATCAAGAGTCTCGTCATACTCAAATGCAGCTTTATCAAACACCCCCCACGTGTTTCTTGAGAATGTTTGACGTCGCTGTGCTGCCCTTTCAGCAACAGCGAGTCTGCGAGATTCAGCCGCTTCAAAGGTTTCTGTGGCTCTTTGAGACGCCATATAAGCCGCTTGCTGCTGACGTCGCGCTTGTGTCTGTTCTGGTGTCTCTGCAGCTCGTTGAGAAATCAGATACTCAGCGTGTTGTTGATGCCGATCTTGGGACTGTTCTGGTGTCTCCGCAGCTCGTTGAGACACCAGATACTCAGCATGCTGTTGTCGTCGAGCTTGGGACTCTTCAGGATTCTCAGCAACTCGTTGAGATGCCAGATACTCAGCGTGTTGTTGACGCCGATCTTGGGACTGTTCTGGTGTCTCCGCAGCTCGTTGAGATGCCAGATACTCAGCGTGTTGTTGACGCCGATCTTGGGACTGTTCTGGTGTCTCCGCAGCTCGTTGAGATGCCAGATACTCAGCGTGTTGTTGACGCCGATCTTGGGACTGTTCTGGTGTCTCAGTAGCTCTGTGTGCTGCCTCACGCACCACCTGCCTGCTCAGACCTTCGCAACTCAGCTTGTTGAGAAGTCTCGTTATTTCTAGCTATTTTCATAGCTCGAGCTTTATTAGAGCTTTGGGAAATATTAGACTTACGCTTTCGCGGCATTATTGCAAGTACTATTTAAAAAAAACACAAAAAGGTGGTAGGAATAAAAAAAAAACTGTCTTTTTACTACTTTCAACACAACCTATACCTAAACCTAACCGTTATTCTCAAATTAAACAAACTAAAAAAAAATACAATCTTTAACCTTTAATTCAATTTATTTACATGATTTAAAACCTAACAGACTTAAATAAATAATAATAATATGTACAAGTATAGGTATAAAAGAGGGAGGGCGGGAACAATCATAGGGCATCAAAAAATTCGTCCGCATCGCTCTCAACAGGAAAAGTGCCCAAAAGGCTGGCAGCATTGCCACGTTGTATGGCAATGCTTATTCTTTGGCCGAAGAATAGGCCAGCCCTCTGGTCACGTGAAGAGTCGACCAACCGCTTGGCGATGTCCGTCCTCCATTGCACTACATTGCCACACTGTTCAAAGACTAAAAAAAAAAGGAATATTAATAGTCTATGTCATCTGACAACTGTCACCTCATTCGTTTTAGAGCTCACTGCTTACTCCATTCCATAAATGGGGGTAATGGTTACATGGGTGGGTAGGGTGTTAAATCTCTTCGGATGCAACATTTCGTATAATTTTGGTTGAAATTCACTTAAGGTAAGTTCAATTAACCATAAATTATACTTCAATGTTGCATCCTCGAGATTTAACATACATTGTAGATGTTTAGAGTATGTTTATTATGGAATGGAAAACTCTGTATGTTAGTTCATGTTCACATGTGAGTAGTTTGGCATTTGTTTTCAAAATAAAACTAATCCAGTCAGTAATAACAATCAGTCTTTTATTACCGGGTTAACACTTAGTAATAATCAAATAATAAAGGTTAACACTTGGTACTTAATAATAACGAAGCGGATTATGAATAATAGAAGATTCAGACTCATGAATTGAATATGCCATCAGCAAACACTCTGTCATTTACAGAATCAATAATAGGTTGATTGTAAAATTTTGCAAAACATATTGAGTTACCAGTCCAGCCTGCAGTCTTTTTTATTATTTCCATTGAGACGCCGGATCTGAAAGCCGCCGACGTGGATGCATGCCTAGTGCTATAGGCAGTGAACATATTCACATCCACGCCGCTGTCACTAAGCGTTTCTTTGATCCAGCGGCTGATGGACTGGGAGGTACAATTGTGTATTGGTTTTTTAAAGGTTTGGATTAATTTATCACAATTATGAGTATTTCTAAGTGGACTAAGTTTTTCCATGTAACAAGTTAGGGTTTTTGCTGGACATATAGATTGTTTATTATTATAGAAAGGTAAAATCAAGCGGGGATTTTTTCTGTTTGGTGCTGAAGTTTTTAACATGTCATTAATGGTGATTATTATTCCTGTTTCAGTTACATGAATATCATTAACATTGATCAAGGATAAGGTTTGCATCCGTTGTCCCGTGGACAACGCAAGCAATGTTACAAGCTTTTTAGAAATGTCCTTAAGGGATAGACTTTCATTGGGATATAACTTAGAGAGGTGGTCTAAGACCAGATTAGCATTCCAAGTAGCACAATACTTAGGAAAGGTGGGCTTAATTTTAAAAACACCTTTAAAAAATCTACAAACATGATCATTTTCTATTTTACTTTTTGGTAAAATTAATTTTAACGCAGAGCGAAAAGAATTTAATGTCCCATAACTTGCACCTTAGTTAAATTCCTCAGTTAGAAATTTTAGGATATATTCTATTGAGCTGTCAAAGATATCAATGTTATTATTTATACTAAAGGAATACCTATAATCTTTAACTAAATAACCAACCAAAAAAAAACAATTCTTATTAAAATAGAAACGAATCTTTATTATAAAAATACTACCTAAAAAATTATAAATCGCTTCCGAGTCAAATCCACTGTGAAAAAATCGCAGAATTTACACAACCGTCAATGACGTCTGCCCGCCCTCACGCGTCTGCCCGCGTTCGGGTCGCGCACTCGGCGATCGTGCGTCATTGCCTATCCCGCCCCTCCACCCTCGTTCTGCGCGCCGTCGACTCATCGCAGGTCATTCTTATCGTTCTAACTTTTAAAATATTAGTCCAAATTACTTAGTGTAAAAGACAAATTTTATCTACATTAAATACCGAAAGCGATGAAGGTATTTATTTTGATACGAATTAACTAAATACTCTAAAATATGCAACGTAAAAAAAGTATTCAATTTAAATGTATTTATAGCTCACTATTTTGGCTATAATGGCTTCCACATAAAAGGTAGATATATGCTGTCGCGGACTTTTATTTAAAACTCTTTAAGACAAACAACCCCACAATACATTCTTTTCATGTAACTCCAGCGGTTTAGGCAGCGCACGCAAAGATAGATCTCAGAGGGCAGGAATTTTTCCGACTTACTTGATAATTATCGTTATATTATGGCTAAATCACATAAAATCTTTATAAATTCTAGCCTATGTGTTATTCTGATATATAAGCCACATTACTGTAAAGTTTCATTAAAATCCGTTCGGTACTTTTTGCGTGAGAGTAACAAATATCCATACATCCATCCATCCATCCTCACAAACTTTCGCATTTATAATATTAGTAGGATATAGAGTAATGGCTCGTAGAGGTAGTGTACGCAAAAAATCAATTATAATCCTGTAGATGCTCAATAAATACCTATATAAAAACAAATAAAATGCGTTATTCTTACCTTTTCCAGTCCCCTTGGATTTTTTTTCCTTTCCTTTTTCACGGCGGTAAGAAGAGAGAAGACTTGTCATTTTGTTATTGCACTTTTCTGCTGTTATTTTCATTACATTTCCGATTTCGTCCCACGCATCTTTCTTTAAATTTTGTTTATAAAAGTTTTCATTTTGAGGGTTCCATAAAACTTCCCTTGTTCTGTATTCCTCTATCAATAAAAGTGACTCGTCATCACTCCACGCACCCTCTTTCACCGCCATGATCGTTGCGCATGCGAACGAAACGAACGACCGTCCACGGCTGAGTCCTGGGCCGGCAGTCTCGACATAGATAGCGATCGCTAAACGACCGAATTCGGTCGCTAATTCCTAATGGCGTCCCTAGACGCGAGCGACGCGCTTGACAAGTACGAAAAATCACGCGCTTGACAAGCACGTCGGTCGCGTCTAGGGACGCCATTAGGACTTTGCGACCGATTTCTGTTGTATAACGATCGCTATCTATGTCAAGACTGCCGGACCTGCGCACACTGCGCGCTTCTTTGTGTTCGTACTAAAAACCGACAAATCTCGGATCGAGCCGCGCACGAGTTGTAACGCTCGGAGCGTGCGCGACCCAGGCGCAGTTCGTGCGCGCGAGGCGTCCACACTATGGGAATTCTGTTACATTGCAGCAATGTGGACCTCAAATTCTTGCATTGCATGTTGCATTACATGTTGCATTGCACCAATCTGTACCCACCATTATAATCTTGAACGCTTGCCTTTTTCGTGCTTTTTTAATTACTTCAAGCCAGTTGTCTTTCAAGATATTTTTTTTTCTAATAAACATATTCTTGGTTACATGGTAAATACGAATGCCCACTGACTAAAAATTTATGATCTATTTCTTCAATAGTAAAATCCGGGTGAGATACAATATACTGACAGAACTATCACAATTTTATGTTTCTATTCTGTCCACCACATTGTTCAGAGTACATGATAAATTTTTAGTTTTCACATAATGCTTAAAAAATAAAGTAGGCTAGAACCAACTTCCTGGGGTCCTCGCGAAGCATCAAACTCATTCCAAACAAACATGTAGGCATCATCTGTCCCTATGTTGTGAATACCAAAGCAAAAAGCCCAGAGCTGGCTCTTGTAATACACTTCCAGTCGTCAACACAGGTGAAGTAGGGTTTTCATTAAATCAAATGTAATGTCAGTAGATGATTTTGCCAAACCCGTATCATCCTGTAGCCCTTGTCTGGCACTGTCTGTTTTCCTCTGATGAAATTCTTGTTCATGTTATAACTCTTGTTTTAGCTGTTCACTCTCAGCGCATTTAATTTTGTTATGAAAAAGATCACATCTTTTACAAGAATCACTGATAGGTGCATGGAAACGTAGCCTAAAACGTTCATTAAAAATTTTACTGAACATGAAAGATGATAAAGGTTCGAGTATACTTTCTTTATAGATAGAATACATTCGTCCAAGGCATATATCCGGTGATAGAAATTTTCTATTGTCACTTTTATGTCTGGTGTAATGAGACTCATGAGCAGGAAACTTGCCAATGAATTCTTTTAACTCTGCTGTCTTATTATCTGATCTGGTGTTTTGTCGACTTCTCTAATCAATAGGTGGGACATCCGGTGCATGTGTACTCATTATACTTCGTCGTCGTAGATTGAACCAACTACAGAAAGCCACTGATGGAATCGATATTAAGGTGGAACTAGTCGCGGGCTCGAACTCAATGGTGGGCATGGCCAAAAACCACGCTGTCTCACCTGGCATCGTGTCCGACAGAGATAGTATCAGTGATGAGCAGTTAGAAGCTGGTCTACATGGACAACGTATAGTTCGCACGCACAGAAACACCGTACCGACCAATTTTAGTAAAACGAGCGCGTCAAAAATTACGAAAAGGCCTTTGGAAAAAAGGTTTTTCTGAAAAAACCACTGCATAAATCAATTACAAATAAAATTTATTGAAATCTTCGATAATTTTTCTGTGTCGTGTGTTTTCGAGATTTCACACTTCTTGTATTACTTATTTACGCCCAAAGTTGCGTTAAAATTAGCAAGAAAAACGAATCTTGTTTGGCTTATAACTTTTTAATGGCTTTTTATTTTACTATTCTGCTTCAATACAGCAAAGTACAGACAAAATTAATAATGAGACCTAACGATATCATGTTAAACTTTGAATGTACGATGTCAAACAGTGGAGTAAAACCCCTCCGAAGTTTGTATGGAAAAAATATCAAATTGTTTCACCTTAAGGCTAAGGATAATGAGGTCTACAACACCGAGATTGATCCAGCTACGCCATCGACACTCTTTTCGACTAGAGTTTTCAAATAGTTGTCGATCTCGTGGAGGGGACATGTTATGTCGCTACTTGCGGAACCCCAAATTCTTATGACTAATACCTACCGCATTGACAATGACCACCCGCATTGCGCTCTGCACCGTGAGATTCGCCTTCTCAGCAATCCGAAGGCGTGGTGATTTTTGCGTTAAATGGGCAACTTTGGCGTTCTTGTTCTGAGTAACTAAAAGACTTGGACAACTATGACTTATTGAGTTGTGGAGAATAATAATTACGCGCAACCAATTTGGTTTTACAGAATTATAATCATTAGAATCAACAATACAACTCCTTAGGTTAGCATAATCCCCAAATGTCATGATTTCATGAAATAGTCATTCAACGGGATTACATGAACTTATACAGTTGTATTGATGATTTCTATGATTATAATTTTATAAATAAACATTTGATACGGTCGCAAATTATACGCACCTACGGTGCTATAACGTCACTTATGTATCTGACGTATTTTTTCAGGAGAAGCGTTTGAAAATTGAACATCCTATTAAATTGTAGTAGTTTTACTCGACTAAAAAAATTAATTGATAATATTGAAACTAAACCATTAAACCTTACTTTAACATAAAAGCAAACATTTCACTGTTTACTATTATGAAGATATAAACGTTTAAAAATTACAACCCTCGCAGAAGTGACGTTATGGGTCTAGAAAATAATTTATCGGTCAATTATGTCAAAGCAAATAAAACACGTCATCATGCATTTCTAAAAAATATTTGTTCAAATAGCAAAAAAGAGTAAAAAAAAAATCTGAATTCTAAATAGTAACTTTTATATTAATCAGACTTTTTAATGGCAGATTATCTTCTTACTGCCTAAACTTGAACAATCGTCCCCATTCCAAATTAACCGGGGGGTTAATTTGGAATTGGGACGACTGTTCAACATCATCGTAATTGCAATTATCCATGGAACTTAATTATTGATTAGTCTATTAATCACAGTCATTGTACCCTTATTTGAATCTTATTAATTAATAATCAACAGTAGGTATCACATACCAATTACTTCACTCATCCTATACCTACAAAAAAATTACTGTTTACTTTTAACTTAGAATCACAGGCTTGGTAAACCTTAAGGTAAAATACAAAAATTAAATTAAATCATTATAAAAACTTTCATAGTATCTTGGCACAAGATTAGCCTCCAAAAATTGCAATAAATCACGCTTTTTACGTTCTGAAATTGGTATTTTGTTGTTGTAAGCTTGCTTCAATGTAATTTCGTCTATTTTTCGATTGCCTCTATTGCCGCGTAATTTTTTGGGTTGAACAATAGCTTTTGCTTCCTCCCAATTAAGGAAGGCCCCCCGGATTAAGGAAATGTATTGATCGGGTACATAAATACATCCAGCATTTTTGGCTCTAGTCACAGATTTTTCTATTACAGAGTGAGCTGCATCACCTTCGTTCTGCGTGTGGCCCCGAATCAAAAAGTTGTGTCCGTTTCGACCGCGCGGCCACGGCGAAATTAAAAAAAAAAAAACCACGCCAAGATTTTGTAAAAATTTGTAAAAGTTGATTCCCAAAACCATAAATTTGTCAAAGTTATGGTTAAAAAGTTATAAGGGTTTAAACGTGGCCGCGCCATTGAAACGCGGCGAACCGCGCGGCCACGGAGATCTTTAAAACTAAGCGTTGCAGAGATCTGAAATTCAGGTAAATAACAGATTGAATTTGTAAAAAATTTGTAAAAATATAGAAAAAAATCCTAGGTTTATATTTTGGGAGCTATAAGACTAAAACTCCATGGCCGCGCCATCGAAACGATGAAAAATACGTTGTCGCCGATATCTCGCTGAAAAAGCATCGCAGGGGTCTGAAGTTTTTTGTAAAACGTAGATTTGAATTTGTCGAAACTTGTAAAAATACTACAAAAAATCCTAGGTTTATGTTTCAGGAGCTGTAAGACTAAAACCTCATGGCCGCGCCATTGAAACGGTCAAAAAACACGTTATCGCCGATATCTCGCTGAAAAAGCATCGTAGGGGTCTGAAGTTTTTTGTAAAACCTAGATTTGAATTTGTCGAAACTTGTAAAAATACTACAAAAAATCCTAGGCTAATATTTCAGGAGCTGTAGTACGTTATCGCGTAGAAATAAGTCGTCGTGATTATTTATCGAAGAAAGTAATTGTAAAGCGAGTTTTGTGTAAACAACACCAATTAATATGTAAAACTACCGATACTAGGCAAAAAACATGTATTTTTTCGGTATTTATAACTTTCAATACGTTTTGAATATTTCGATAGGGTGACCATGGCTTTTTGTTTACAGAAAACTTTCCACCTATCGTTTTGGAAATTGTATCTCAAGGATTCTAAATTAAATTAAAATGAAACGACAAGATACAAAAAACATATTTATATTTCTTTTATAATTATATAAATCACAGATTATTTACTTACCCTAACACATATATTTCTTTCAAACTCACAAATCACAGATTATTTACTTATACTTTCTTTCAAAGTCACAAATCACAGATTATTTGCTTACACTTACTTACACTACTATATAGGGTGACTGGTAAGCAGTGATCGATACTTAAACACGTGAATTAGCTCATCATTATGAACACCTTTTACTATGGGACCAAACCTGAAATCGCGAAAAAAATATCAGCTGTTCCATACATTTACGATCGCATAACTCGTCAACATGTATGGAACAGCTGATATTTTTTTCGCGATTTCAGGTTTGGTCCCATTGTTGCCATGTTCATAATGATGAGCTAATTCACGTGTTTAAGTATCGGTCACTAATTACCAGTCAATCGTCTTGAAATTTCTCTTCAGTCTCATGAACAATGAATTTGGCGTTATTTCATTGTTCAGTTCTTGAGCAATAGTTATAAATATAGGATTATTGTATGATATTTTTTCATTTCTACAAGTAGCTGCATACTTAAGAAACTTGTTATTCAGTTGCACCGCATCAATTTTCGGTTTTCTACCTCTGACCATGTTTCTGTAACAATATAGTAATAACATTGACCAACATCTCTACTTCTTAATCTTTTGTTTTATACATACATATATGTTTGACCGCGTGAGAACGATCAGCCAACAATCACGTAGGTAATAAAATTATTTATTGTTTTACTAGTTTCAAAGACCGTTACCGTGCTAAGAACAAAGAGCAGTATAATGGCAGCGCCGAAACTACGGTTTGTCTTTAGTGGATTTTCAACTTTATGCCCTAGAGCATAAAGTTAAAAATGTATTAAAGACAAACTGTTTCGGTATTCGTCGTCGAGACAGTTTGTCTTTAATGGATTTTCAACTTTATGCTCTAGAGCACATAGTTAAAAATCTATTGGGGACCAAACTAGTATCGGCGACGAGCTCGTCGTAGAGTCTTTTAGAGAATAGCATAGCAGAATTCGTTGAACTAAACAAAAGAACGCCTAGGTAAACATAGCTCGCATAGACTATCTACCTACGCCCCGCTCGGTAAAAAAACAAAAAATACTTTTTATTAAATATTTTAACCATGTATTCCTACAAAACTAACCCTCAGTTAGCAATATCTTTGTTCAAGCAATTTAAAAATTTGTTCAAGCAGTTTCTTAGAGAGAATTTTTGGTGCCAGAGTCTATGTTTTTAAAAAAATAAGTATAGTAGTATAAGTAGCACTTTTTCCAGAGTTCTAAAAATAAATACCTAGCAAATACACAATTTGGACACCTTTCCGCATAAAAATATCACGATAGAGCAACCAGTATTAAAATAGGTACCTAAGTAGGTACACATTATCATTACAAGACTAGGTCAACTAGGTTGATAAAAAAATAGGAAAAGTATTAAGTGGTAAGAGAAGAGAGTAATTAGTATGAATTACTTACCTTGATAAGAAGTATTAATTTGAAATCAAATCCTAAGGCTTACGCCTTACGCTTTCGAAGTTGTAACAGCAGAACGTAGTTTTCCAAAGATAACAAATGTCCGAAACAGTGCACAAATTAAAGTCCGTAGGAATGTCAAAATTTAAAACACCAACGAGCAATCCGTGCGAATTAACTGAAAGTAAAACGACGACTGATCAACAAAAAAGCCTTTGGCGGGAAGACGGGGTGCAGCGGCCGGGATATCTCTCACATATTGGACTGCTGTGATTGGTTATACAGCCTTCGTCTCCCGCGCTGCACCCGCGTTCTGTTCGCTCCTGTGTACTGTAGTGTGTGTGGCCTTATGGTTAATTCCTTTAGTGCAATTCAATGTTGGAATGCATGAGTTAATTACACGTTACTTATGACATAATACTGTTAATTACAGGGGGTTATTTCTGGCAGAATTTAGTCTTAGACATAAGTTATGTGTTTGATTCCACAATTATTCATCAAATAATGCTATCTTACAGGAATTACGAATGTTGTGCAAAGTTATTTGTTATGGTTCTGGCACGTGTACTCAAAACCACAGTATTGTCAAATCAAGCAATGATTTAAGTGAATTTAAAAGAAATAAACATATGATTTTGTATTTTATCCGTTTCATTTTAATTGAATTTAGAATCCTTGAGATACAATTTCTAAAACGATAGGTGGAAAGTTTTCTGTAAACAAAAAGCCATGGTCACCCTATCGAAATATTCAAAACGTATTGAAAGTTATAAATACCGAAAAATACATGTTTTTTGCCTGGTATCGGTAGTTTTACATATTAATAGGTGTTGTTTACAAAAAAAAAACTCGCTTTACAATTACTTTCTTCGATAAATAATCACGACTTATTTTTACGCGATACCGTACTACAGCTCCTGAAATATTAGCCTAGGATTTTTTGTAGTATTTTTACAAGTTTCGACAAATTCAAATCTAGGTTTTACAAAAAACTTCAGACCCCTACGATGCTTTTTCAGCGAGATATCGGCGATAACGTGTTTTTTGACCGTTTCGATGGCGCGGCCATGGAGTTTTAGTCTTATAGCTCCCAAAATATAAACCTAGGATTTTTTTCTATATTTTTACAATTTTTTTACAAATTCAATCTGTTATTTACCTGAATTTCAGATCTCTGCAACGCTTAGTTTTAAAGATCTCCGTGGCCGCGCGGTTCGCCGCGTTTCAATGGCGCGGCCACGTTCAAACCCTTATAACTTTTTAACCATAACTTTGACAAATTTATGGTTTTGGGAATCAACTTCTACAATTTTTTACAAAATCTTGGCATTGTTTTTTTTTTAATTTCGCCGTGGCCGCGCGGTCGAAACGGACACAAAAAGTTGTGTTGAATGGAGTTAATATTTAAGCGAGTCACTGCATAGTAGTACAAAGCAAAAACAAATCTATTTTTTTGCTAACCACAGCAATTGTCAGAGTAAATAATGACATCGCAGCCTGGTTTTTCGAATGCAATCTGCTCTAAGTATTTATAAAGTAAAGTAAAGTAAACATTTATTTCAGAAAATCATCCATATTTAACACACATTTTAAGAACAACTAAAAACAACACACAAAATAAATAAATAAAAAACCGTTAAAGGACATGTTTACTCATAATTGGACCGGGAGGAACTGTCCACTGCTCACCGAGCAGTATGCAAACGTATCCAGTGACGCAGCAGTGGAGAGTCCCACCTGTCCGCAAACACGCTTATAACACTATTGCTACTGGACCTATAACGCCTCAGCAGCGACGCACACTGCTTCCTTATAAGAGCATGAAACCCATCAGTGTGCGCTTCTGCGAACATAGTCGAAGCACTGCAGAATCGTGGTAGCCCCAACAGCAGCCTAAACGCGTTGTTGTATTGAACACGTAGAGCGTTGTATTGCGATGCGAGGGGATGGAGGGGTCAAAGTAAACTACATGTTAGTTACTACTCCAAGAGTCGATTACTCTTCCACCTTTAATTGGCAACATTATATACATAGTTACGACGTGATGTTATGTCGATAATCTACAATCACGTATTCACATACTATCTACCTTAGCATATTATACTACGTGCTGTACGTGACGTGCTGATGTACGTGACATCACACCACATCACCCCCTTAAATTAAAAAAAAAAAAAATTTTTTACAAGGTTTTTTTTTCCCACATTACAAACTATTACTCTAACTCTTACAATACAATTTTGTTCTATTCTTATGTACTATATCTATTTTATTTTTATACTTAATCACAACATTTGGTGACTCGTCTTTTACAACTTCAAAAGGTCCATTATAAATACATTCCAATTTATTGCCAGTTTCATTCTTAATCAAAACTAAATCACCTTCTTTATAGGTTACAGAATTAAGATTCTTATCATAACAATGTTTCCTAGCTAATTTACTCGCTATTAAATTCTCCCTTGCATCATTTTGTGCCCTTTGCAATCTGTACTTAAATTCTAAAGGATAATCATCAAAATTATACAATGGTTCAACACTTTCTCCTTGTAGACTACTTGGTAATCTGCATTTTCTCCCAAACACTAGCTCATAAGGTGTATATTTGGTAACAGTATTAACTGTCGTATTGTAAGAAAAACACCAAAATTGAATCCAAGAACTCCATGATGATGGGTTATTATCCGTCTGTATCCTCAAATATGCACCTAATGTTTTATGTACATTCTCCAAAGAACCTATACTCTCATGATGATATGACGTCGACATGACTTTATTGATGTTCATGATATCACATAGCTCTATCATTACTTTCGAAACGAATTCACCACCCCTATCCGTAGCTATTGTCTTCGGTATTCCATATCTCAAAACAAAATTCTCTGCCAAAGCTTTTGCTACCTCATTTGCGGATTTATTCTTTAACGGATAAGCCTCTACAAACTTCGTAAGTTCACATTGAAGAGTTAATATGTAAACATTGCCTCTTTCGTCTCTATCAAGGGGTCCTACTATGTCTAAATAAATCTTCTCAAACGATGTTGACGCCGTAGTCGTAATCGTCATGGGTTCCCTAGTATTCCTAGAATACTTTTGCTTACAACACTTATCACATTTACCAACGTACTCCACTACGTCTTTCTCTATAGAAGGCCAATAATAATACTTCTTTATATTATTCACCATCCTACGTATTCCTGCATGACCACTCGTGGGTAAAATATGGAAATCATTCAAAATAACCTTCTTCTCATCTTTCCCTTCTATTCTCCGTAAATCCTTCACTACACACAATTTAAAATCCCCACAAATCGAACTTCTATTTTCCTTTAAATATTTTGCCATTCTTGTAATAAAATCAACGTTATAACGATTCTTCATAATAATTACTTCTTTAATGCCTTCTTCAATACAAAAACTGACTATGTCTTTCGATAACTCGTCTCGCGAAATTCCCGATAAAGATTCATAGTTTACATAAATACTCGAGTTTTCTGGCATATACACTAAATTGCGCGACTTTGAAAATATCTTCCTACAACCATTATTATTATTGTTGTTATTATTATTATTATTGTTACGTAACATTTTCTCCCAATCATCTAAACAAATCTCAATGTCATTTCCTTGCTTCTTAAGTACTTCCACGATCCTAGGGTGATCAGTCCCAGATACCACGGAGTCCCTATCACAAACATTTGGCTTTCCCAACTGCTTGTACTGCGCCCTCGTCATTACGGATATCGTCTTTTCCCGTATCAATTTCAAATCCTCACTCGTTATCACTATTCTAGAAAGTGCATCCGCTAGTACATTCTCTTTGCCCTTAATATATTCAACCTCAAAATCATACTCCTCTAAACACAAACGAAACTTAGTCAACCTACTAGATGGATCTGTCATGTTAAACAAATACAGTAATGGCCGGTGATCCGTCTTTACAACGAACCTCCGTCCGTACAAATACGGTCTAAAATATTTTACTGACCAAACTATTGCCAACAACTCCTTCTCTATTATCGGATAATTTAACTCACTCTTCCCTAACGACCTACTAGCATACGCGATGGGTTTTCCGTTCCCATTACACAACACACTCCCTATAGCATATCCAGAACTATCGGTTTGCAATATAAAAGTATTGCTATCAGAAAAATCAGGATAATCCAACACCGGTGGACTCATTAACGCTTCCTTAAGCAACAAAAACGACTTCTCGCACTCATCGGACCAACTAAATACAACACCTCTCTTACACAGCTTATTCATAGGTACCACTATATCAGCAAACTGTGGTATAAATTTCCTATAATAATTCGCAAACGCTACAAATCGCTTTACCTCATCAACCGTCGATGGACGCGGATAACCTCTAATAACTTCTACCTTCTCTGGATCTGGTGAAATACCTTCGGCCGATATTACATGCCCCAAATAAAGCACTTGCTTCTTCAAAAATTCACATTTAGACGGATTCAACTTTAGATTTACTTCCCTCAAGCGTAAAAATACTGATATTAGGTTCCGATTATGTTCATCTAAATTCCGTCCAAAAATAATGAGATCATCCAAATAAATCAGACACCTATCGTAATTCAATCCAGACATGGCCACAGTCATTAACCTACTAAACGAACTCGGACTTATCTTCAAACCCATTGGTAACCTACACATTTGATACTGCCCCTTGTCTGTTGTGAAAGCAGTGTACTTCCTACTACTCTCCTCCAAAGCACACTGATAATAAGATTGTGATAAATCACAGTGACTAAAGTAAACTGCGCCTGACATCGAATCCAAAATCTCAGTTATATTCGGCAATGGAAACTTATCATCCTGTATCTTTTCATTCAACTGCCTATAATCTATAACCACTCGCCACTTCTTCTCCCCACTACGATCCGTCTTTTTGGGTACCACCAAAACAGGACTAGACCACTCACTAACCGCCTCTTCAATGATATTACTCTCCAGCATCTCCTGCACTTGCCTATCAACCTCCTTCTTCTGTGCATAAGGTATCCTATACTGCCTCCTGTACACCGGAGTAGCACTCTCTTTCAAGCGTATCGACTGCTCATATACGTTAGTGACAGCTAATTTATCACCCGGGAGATGAAAAACATCCGAAAACTTTGCACACACTTGCTCAACCGACAACCGCTCCTCGGCGTTCAAATAGTCGAGTTTAAGTAAAGAAAGTACCTCTTCTACACGCTCAACGTCCGTCCCTGGCTTCACGAAATTACAACAATCAAAATCACTCAACGGACAAACTTCCACACCGGACATACTACACACAACTTCCTCGGAGTTCGTATTTAAAATCCTAACGGGTACCATCCCGCTTTTAGGCCTTACTAACACACTAGCCAAGAAAACGCCTTTCCGCAATTCTTGCCTAACCACCACACAATCCTCCGCTCTGTTAACGGGGTAATACCTAACCACCTCACAACGCGGTGGAATAGTCAACAAGTAATCATAGGACTTAAGTGGCATCGAAACCACCCGTCGTCCACGATCCCTAAGAGAAAACCTATTCGCTGAAAAATCTATAATACCACCATACTTCTGCAAGAAATCCTGACCTAATATACCAACCGACTTACATGGCAAATCATCAAACATATAAAACTTATGCGTGAAAGAACACCGTCCATACTCCAACGTTAAATATACATAACCTATAGCCCTCAAACTACCTCCTACACCATTAACCACTAATTCTTCCTTAATTACCTTACAGCACAAAGCATTGTTCAACAAGAAACCACTTTTTACAGCCGATATCGACGCGCCCGTATCTACTAACCATTCCGCATTTATATTATTCACTAGAAAATTAACCCAATTAATACTATCGCAAGCTAAAATACGCTTAGTCTCGAAAAAACTGCAACTGGTGGTCAGTCGCTTCATTACGTCGTGACATTGACGTTCCGCCTGAGTCAGCATCACTACGCGCATGCTCGAAATACGCTACACGCTTCCGACCTTGCTGAGTCGAATAACCACGATGAGCATTATTGCTACGACCGCGCATTCCACGATTATGCCATGCGGTGGCATTTTTGCGCGTACGCTCAACAGCTGTCTTATGTTGCGCGTATCCATTTCCTACTGTAGACCGCCTATAACCATTTCCGCGACCTCTATTATCAAAACCACCCCTCGCGGGCCAACGCTGATACGCCATGACCTGTGCCGAAGATGCACAACCTTCGTCTTCTGCTACCCTGATTGCATCCTTCAAACAAGTCAAATTCCGCGCCGTAATGATCGTACTTAACCGCTGATTGCGAAGCCCGTCAGCAAACTTCCTGATCGCGTACTTTTCGTTCAACGGCCGCAAAATCTCATATGCTTCCGAACTTTCCCCGGCTTGAGAAATAGTCAAATTAACCATTAACTTCTCTATCTCAGCCCCAAAATCCGCGACCGACCTATCATTCTGCCTAGCGCGAGCAAGCTTCACTTGCACAGCTACGTCTGACTCTACTGTTAACAAATGCTTCTTCATATCAGCTAACAGACAATCTACCGTTGCGTAAGTAGAGGACAACCGAATCCTAGCACCCTGGGTAAGTCGTGTTGTCAAAACAAATTTAATTAAAAGAGCATTATCTGCTTCCACTAACATAGAACTATATAATCCTATGGCATCAATCAAGTCTTGCGTTACTTGTTCATCGCCACTCATCTTCGGGAGTAGGCCAACTGCCGTTCTCAAAGAAAACCTTTCCGCCGCCATATTTTGTTCCGTTCCGGTTCCGCTCTCAAACTTAACAGTGTCTACGTATAACGCTTCTATCTTACATACCAACTGAGCCAGTTCTTCCGAGAACTTACTAGATTCTGAAACTATACACTTAAATTTACGATAGAGCGCTTTCACCTCACTGATCTTACTATCAAAATTTCTGCCTTTTCGCCTACTAGGGCCTAACTTGACAATAGATTCCCTTAATAACTTAAGTTGTACAAATAGCGACGTTAACTCCACTTCCATTTAAATCAATGTCTCTAAATTTAACGATGACCGCAAGCACCGACACACACTTATTCACATTTACATAAGAAACACTCACTTCGTTCCTCCGACGGCTCCTGGTCAAGCCATCTGTACAGCCTTCTGGACTTCCCGCTGTCTCATCTTTTCTTCAATCCAGTTGTGGTGACATCTCCGATACATGCGAACCGCCAAACCTATGATGACAACTGCCATACACACAGCCACAAACAGCAACACGGTCTTGATAACCGCCAGCTCCTCCTGCGTAACCGTTGCGGTATTTGCACCACTCGTAGACGCCTGGGCAATAATCACCTCTTCCTTGGACGTCGTGCTCCCCATGGCCTGTGACGCGACGCGACTGACGTGATACTCAATGAAGACAATCAAACCGCGAACCACGAACCGTGACTACTCCTGGTCGGATAACTATAACGCCGTCCAGCCGACTGGCAGGGTCGCCATGCGATGCGAGGGGATGGAGGGGTCAAAGTAAACTACATGTTAGTTACTACTCCAAGAGTCGATTACTCTTCCACCTTTAATTGGCAACATTATATACATAGTTACGACGTGATGTTATGTCGATAATCTACAATCACGTATTCACATACTATCTACCTTAGCATATTATACTACGTGCTGTACGTGACGTGCTGATGTACGTGACATCACACCACAGTATGATCCGAGTGTGTAGTTACAGTGTTTGGCAGTAGGGTGATTATTTGAAACCGAGTGTATTTGCTTCATTGATATGGCTCAATTTTTTTATTACTTTTAAATCTTAATTAACATTATATCGTGTCCAGGTCATTACTTGTTATATCATATATCAAAGGCACTGATTTGTACCCAGCAGTTTAGGATATAGACTGTGCTGATGAATTGGTCAACCAGATTAATGATGACCAAGGCAGCTGAATGAGCCTTTGCACCATATTAATTAGAATTATGCAGATAAATGAGAATAACATATTATCTTCAATCAACTTTATTATGAAATATCTGACAAATATCGAAGTAATTACCTACAGTCACATGTACTTTTTGGCTAAAACAAGATTATCTTAATAATAAATTCTAATTTAAACGTTGGCACACGTTGACAATTTTAAAACTAATCGTTACATTTTTGGTCGAATTAAACGTTCGTTAAACTTAAAAGGTAAATCAGGATTTCTTTAAAGCTATAATATGATTTTAAATGAAATAGATAACACGTAAACACAAAAATAAAAAGATCTTAGTTTTAAACCAAAACACAACAAAATCTTAAAAACAAAAAACACAAAAACAATAAAAATCTTTGTTTTAAAAAACAAAATGTTCAAACTCTTAATAAAAATAAAATAAACCATAATTTCTTTGAGAATCAAATTCAGTCTTTTAAATCAAATTAGCAATAGGAACTTTAAGGGGGTTCTAACAATGTAGTCTGCGAAATTCAGTTGATCTATTCTGTAAAAAACTCACCGTGAAAACGTGGGTGAAGTGAGCTTAAAGTGAGCTGTCAATCCCTATCATCAAGTGGAATGACAGCTCACTTCAAGGTCACTTCACCTATGTTTTCACGGTGAGATTTTTACAGAATACTGTACATGTTAATCAAAAGGTGATGCGCGACAATAATGAAAGTATACTTACTGATTATAAATCATGCGAATTATCAGCATATTCCTCTTATGAAAAAATACTATCTGCAGAAAATATAACTTAGTGGAGTATGTTGATGATTTAATTGATTAAAATACACGACCAAAAACAGAGTTACAATTTATAATTATTCAAAAACGTATGAAAATTTAAATTTTGCCGGCCACGTTGACGGACCATCTATCGTAAAAAACAAAATATATGTGTGGAAGTGTGGGAAGGAAAATTAAAGTTATCTAAATCTATATTTTTTGGTTGTCAGTTTGCGACAGACGTCAAAGTCATAAAAAATCATAAACAAAAAGAAACATAATTTGAGGTTGAGGTGATGAGGTTGCTACATCACCCCCCTCCAGAGACCGTCAAGGGCAATAATAGTCGGGAAATCTTACTCGACGCCCTGACCGCGTCGTTCTGACGACGTTCTCGTCAGCGGAAGGTAAGTTCGGGTTTTCCGCGTCGGGTGTATAGTGATGAGTGTTAGTGTTGAGTGATGACTGTGGTGTGTTGTGATGAATGGTAGTGATTGGTGGTGAGGATGATGTGTGAGGTTCACGCAGTATGAAGGCCGGCTTAATGCGGTCAATCGGTACTGTGACATCTTTTCCATTTACCATTATTTTAAACACCTTGTCACCTCGTTGAATAACCTTATAAGGACCGGAATATGCCGGTTTCAGACCACCAGCAGCGCAGTCCCTAAGGAAAACGTGAGTAGAGGAAGCTAATTCCTTGTAAATAAATGTTCTGAAATTGCTGTTGTGTCTGGCTGCTGGTGATGGTTGCAGACTCCTGACAATACTCCGGTGTCTTGACAAGTAGTCAGTCATGTCAACCGTTTCATCAGCTTGTGGGTCGAAGAATTCGCCAGGTAGTAGTATCGGTTGACCGTAAACAAGTTCGGCAGCAGTAGCCTGGGCGTCTTCTTTAAAAGCACTGCGTACGCCTAACAGGACTAATGGAAGAGATTCCACCCAACTGTCATTAGCGTGGCAAGTGATAGCTGCCTTAAGTTGACGGTGGAATCTTTCCACCAGACCGTTACAGGCAGGATGGTATGCCGTTGTTCTACGACGTCGGAAACCAGCGATTGCAGATAGGCATTTGAAGAGCGCCGATTCGAACTGCCCGCCTCTATCAGTTACTATATCGGATGGGCAGCCGAAACGAGCAATCCAGCCACTCAGTAAGGCCTTTGCCACCGTTTCTGCAGTTATGTTCGTGAGCGGTATTGCCTCAGGCCATCGCGTAAAGCGGTCGACGGCAGTGAGACAATAGCGAAACCCTTCACACAGTGGCAAAGGTCCCACGAGGTCAATGTGGATGAATGCAAATCTTGATGGCGGTAATTTGAAAGTACCGACTGGGGCAAAGACGTGCCGAGTGGTTTTTGAGCGCTGGCAAGCCAGACAGGAACGTACCCAATCGCGGCAGTCTTTCCTGACGCCCGGCCAAACAAATCGATCAGCGACCAACCTTGCGGATGCCTTGGGCACAAATGGTCTTGGCGTAGAGGTGCTAACGTCGCAATAAAGTTGCTCTTGTGAACCTGGTACTTTGACCTGTTGGCCTTGGTACCTGGGTGACTCAAGGAGTGCAGGCTTGTGAAAATTGGTCTGCGCAATTCCTTGGGCACAAATGGTCTTGGCGTAGAGGTGCTAACGTCGCAATAAAGTTGCTCTTGTGAACCTGGTACTTTGACCTGTTGCAGGCGCAATGAGGTATCGCCATCTAGCAGTTGCTTCAGCTCGGGGTCGTCACGTTGAGCTGCAGCGATCTTTTCGACGGGCACTGGTTGTGTAATCTCCTCGACGCGCGAAAGAGTGTCTGCCACGACATTGTTCTTGCCAGAGATGTGCCGAATTTCCGTTGTAAACTGGGCTATTAGATCCAGGTGACGGAACTGCCGTGGAGAACAATTCTCTTTACGAGAGTGGAAGGCAAAAGTTAGAGGCTTGTGGTCTGTGTAAATGACAAAGTCACGAGCCTCCAGCATGTGCCGAAAATATTTAATACTCTCGTAAATGGCGAGCAATTCGCGGTCGTATGGAGAATACTTGACCTGTGCTGGACTCAACTTGCGGGAAAAGAAAGCAAGTGGCTCCCATGCACCTGCATTCAGCTGTTGCAAGACTGCACCAATGGCCTTGTCGGAAGCATCTGTGACCAACGCCAGCTTAGCGCTGCAGTCTGGATGCGCCAACAGTGCTGCTTGACAAAGGCTGTCCTTGCAGTTCTGGAATGCGTTAAGCTCCTCGGGTGAAAAATTGACCGGGTGTGCACCCTTGACTGAGCCGGTAAGCAGAGCGTTCAAGGGTGCCTGGAAGTTTGCTGCGCCTGGTATGAACCTGCGGTAAAAATTGAGCATCCCAAGAAATCTCCGTAGTTCTCTTACGGTTTTGGGAGCGGGAAAATTTTGCACAGCTTCGACCTTGGCTGGTAATGGTCTTGTGCCCTTGGCTGAGATGTGGTAGCCCAAGAAGTTAACTTCCGACACTCCGAAGACGCACTTGGAACTGTTGATGACCATGCCGTAGTCTCTGAGTCTGGTGAACAGTTGACGCAGGTGATGCTCGTGCGTCTTATGGTCCTTGGAAAATATTAAGAAATCGTCTAAATAAGCATACGTGAAGTCCAAGCCTCTGAGCATTTCATCCACGAAGCGCTGGAACGTTTGCCCGGCATTTCGAAGTCCGAACGTCATGAACGGAAATTCAAATAATCCGAAGGGCGTCGTGATAGCGGTCTTCGGGATGTCATCAGGGTTGACCGGAATTTGGTTGTACGCTTTCACAAGGTCGATTTGCGAGAAGATAGAGCAACCAGAAAGGCTGTGAGCAAAGTCTTGAATGTGCCGGATTGGATATTGATCCGGAATGGTTCGAGCATTCAGCATTCTATAATCGCCTCAAGGGCGCCAGCCATCATTTTTTTTCGGTACAAGATGAAGAGGTGATGACCAAGGTGACTCGGATGAGCGACAAGTGCCACACAGTAACATAGAATCGAATTCCCCCTTTGCTATTTTCAATTTGTCAGGGGCCAACCTGCGGGGCGAGCAACATACCGGTGGCCCAGGTGTAGTTCGAATGTGGTGTACCGTGTTGTGTTTAATAGTGCGATGTATACCATGTGGACGGGTGATATCGGGAAATTCCCGTAGAATGTGAGTGTATGCGGAATCACCAAGACTTACCTTCAACGATGAGATATCATCAGAACGACAAGCAGGCGAAGCCGGGGTGGAAAGCGTAGTATGGTTATCGATGAGGCGTTGGTTCCTGCAATCAACAACCAGATTATAATATGATAAAAAATCCACGCCTATTATCGCCCTTGTTACATCAGCAACTATAAATCGCCAGGTAAAGTCGCGGCGCAACCCTAGGTTTAATGTTGTATTTACAAAACCGTATGTATTAATCGGTGTACCATTTGCCGCACATAATTCGTAAGTACTTTTGCTACGGCGCTCTCTGATTACTGATCTTGGGAAGACGCAGACGTCACTACCATTCATCACAACACACCACAGTCATCACTCAACACTAACACTCATCATTATACACCCGACGCGGAAAACCCGAACTTACCTTACCTCGGGGTAAAATTGCGGTACGCGCACTCCGACACGAAAAACGTCGAAACCCGATTGATTATTTTCGTTCACTGTACTTGATCGTGATCCTATCCCATCACTCCCTTGATTAGAATTATTAGAAGTCATTGTGTTCTGACGGGGTCACCAATGTGGAAGTGTGGGAAGGAAAATTAAAGTTTTTAGGTAGTGAAAATAATTAATTTTTATTACGACTATATTTTTTGGTTGTCAGTTTGCGACAGACGTCAAAGTCATAAAAAATCATAAACAAAAAGAAACATAATTTGAGGTTGAGGTGATGAGGTTGCTACATATCGACGGTCCCTACGTACAATCCCCTAACTACAAATGTCAAATTTTACAGGAGAGCACTTTAAAGTTTCAAACATGTGTAGTTCATGTTCTACTTAACGGAAAGTCATGAAATTTGGAATAAGGGTTTCATATTTGATATATTTTATAAAAAATCTATATCTAGAAGTCTTAAAAGGCCTTTTGAGTGTATTATTTGTCACTTACTTACTTATACATCGGAATCATCTCTATGACAAATAAGGTAAGTGGTACTTATTGACTTTTACGCGGTAGTTTTTTAATTAACTATAGTCGTAATTGCCATTTAGGAAGGTTTACGTGGGGATCATGGTCCAAAAACTGGTATAAACAGTAGTTAAGTGGTTGACGCACTCAAGAAAACACAGCCCTTGGCAAAAAATACAAATTATTTGCATTATTAGGTTTCGAAAGAGGTTTTAAATATATAAACATTACGATTTTTTTTTTATATTAAACAGTACGATAGAACTTACAGTTACAGTTACAGTTTTGTTTTCAGCAATGACCATCTGAGTATTTTAGTATAATAGTATAATATTTTTATAGGTAGGTATAATCATCATCTTATATAAAAATATAGATTATTTTTCAATGAAGTAATGTGTAAAGTGTTTATTATATGTTTAACACATAATCATAATAGTAAGTCTTGAATGGACACTTAAATAGGTAAAAAAATACTTTTTAAAGAAACTTAAAGCTTCTGTTCTTACACATCTAAAAACATAATTAAAATAAAACAATAACTAAGTAACAAAATCACATTTTTCTAACCTAATTGTGAGTGACTAATTGAAGTTTAACAAAATCAAAACTCTTCTTCTAAAAAAACCAATTAAACCAAAAGCATTATTTTGGAGTAAAAAATCAGCAAAAGTAAGAACAAAAAAAACTTCTAGGTAAATTCAATAATTGCAAAATCTGCTTCCTATCTTTATCACAATCAAAATTTGTTTAGGTAAATGCTAAACTGCATAAATTATTGAGAAATACTACTGCTCTTTATCGGAACTTGAATCAGTTACATCACAAGAGACAAGAGAATGATAAAATCCATGGTACTGTCTAGGAATTACGTTATGTTCACAAAGATACTTGAGATCTATCAATTTTGCATTCAGGATTGGTAAAGGTCCAGTGTAAGCCTGGCTCAACTCGTCATCAGTTTGATTTTGACGCCTCCTGTTTTGAGTTCTTCTGACAATTATGCGATGGTATTCTTCATTAAATGTATTTTTGTATTTAAGAACGTCTGGCTCGGAAGAGGAAACATGAATTTCTCTGACTCTGGTCCACATTATTTTTATGTTCCTGACATTTTTAGTCCAATTTTTACCTGTAAGTAACTTTTTAAAATCTAATATGTCATCTCCTGCAACTTCCTTGACAATATACGGACTTCCAGTCTCTTTGGCCCACCTGACCAATGCGAACCATTGATCAGGCGTATATATTTCCTTATTCTTAGAACATCGCTCTATTAGAGCATGAATGCTGTCATTTTCGTTTTGAGTGTGGCCTTTTTCTAAAAATCTATGTGTAATATTTACCTTAAATTCTTTAGCAGCAATTAGGTACATCATAAAAACAATTCTATTTCTATTTTGCCCTCCGCAATTATCTGAGTATAAGTTTATGGTTTGTATGCCTTTTGAGGCTTGATTCTTGATAAAATCGTAGACACAACTAGCCACCTCATTCGCACCTCGTTTGGCAGTGCTCTCATGCCACATATAACATGTTCCAACTTTCTGACCCATCTCGAAAATTGTAAAATTAAAAACATTCAGTTTTCTTTTATAGTATAATATGCTGGTTTCTGCATGAGGACAAGAGTGTACTTTTTGAAAATCAAATGCTGCAGTTATTGTTGTGCTAGGTGAGTTGATAGCAGAAAGTTTATCCTCATTTTTGAGACTTCGAGCCATGTCCTTATTTCGCAAATGTTCATCAAACTGTTCTTGAATTTCATGATTAACTGGCTTCGGCTGGTTTTTAAAGGCAATGCAAACGTCACATTGATCTTTCTTAGGTCTATGAAACTCAATGTTGAAGTTTTCATTGACAAAGTCGGTGTATTGCCTCAACGTTTTAGCCCTATTTGACTCTGTCTCTGATACCCACTCTTTGTAGAGTTTGAACATCTTAGTCATGGTTAACTCACTATCTAAGTATAATTTCGAGGATTCTTTACGAGTATAGTGTGACTCCACAGGGGTAAATGATTGTACATGGTCAGAAACGCTTTTAATCATTTCATCATTCTTAATTTTAGGGTGATTGTTATGAAATCCTCTCTGATCAGAACCTATTGAAAGCCCTTCGCCATCGGTAATTTTTTTCAAAGCTGTCCGTACGACGCCGTCACCAATATTAAAAGTGTTCAAAAACATTTTTTTGCACACCGTAACTTCTTCGTGTGTAACATCTAGAGTTTTTGGCAGATAGTACTTGACAGAAAATAATCTTTTTGATAGGCCCTCTGTTGTTATGCGTCTCTTACCGATTCTTTTACACCAACGAACCAAGAAATCCCACTGCCGCTCACGATTGCCAAGAGACCAAAATTGATTAAACATTTCGTTTCTAACATCTTCGCCTATTTTCTCTTTGCACTTTAATCGACACTCATCATTGCAAGCAGGTAATATGATATTTATAGATCGTGGTTTTCCATTTCGACTGATGTAACTTAAACCCTGATTTTTTAACTGTTTTCTTTTGCTATCTATCCATGACGATTTGTTAACCTTGCGTATTCTTCCTACATCCATTTTTTTCTTAACTTTTCTTTTCTTTTTTGTTAATTGACTTTCTTCTGTGTTACTAACATCGGCATCGTTCTCTGTCATCTCATCAATAATGGATGGTACATACGTCTCGTCACTCATAGGTGAAGTGACACACATAGATCCAGCATTTTCTATGACGATGATAACACTGGGGTCTGGTGAGGGTGTGACGAGGCGTTCTTCACGTTCTTCATCAACCTCTGAGTCGATGTCAGCCCGCTCATCGACGAAGTCATCATCATCGTAGTCATCATCCGAGTCAGGAAGTCCCACCTCGGACCCTGAATCATCCTCCAGAGCTTCAATGAAGTCCGACGGGACTTCCTCGCCCCGGTCGTGCCACAAATTGCTCATCATTATGTGTTTACAACAAGTGAAAAATAATTTCATCAATTTATGCGAACAAACACATACAGGTCGAAATACATTCGAACCCTCTTTTTCTTTGAAGTCGGTAAAATATCGATATATCGATAATCTATCGACACGACTGGACACGACTGGACAGCGTAGTTGCATACTATATAGGCCTCAATTCAAATTTCAACTGCCAATGTCAATGAACTTATTTTTCACATAGCATCTAAATGATTGAAATTTATAAAATATTGTATGAAATACACCTCGAATGACCAAAACATACAATTGTTATTAGTTTTAGAGCTTTACAAATCTTACAGACACACTCAATTCATTGTAAAACAAGTAAAAAATGATGAGTTTTGACGAACTTTTTTTCAACACGTTTTACAATGATTCTATGCAATTTAGTGCAAATAATATCTACTACTGTAACTACAACGATGTAATAACAACATATAGATGAATATTCATACATTTATCGTCAATTACACGCAAAAACATAACATAATTTGCAAATTTTACGACCAATTTTACGGAATTTGATTTTGACCAAAAATGTGATTTTATGATGATATTTCGTGAAAATATTATGTGCAACGGTCTAATAACTACATAGAATTGAATATTCACCTATTTACTGACGACTAATACGCAAAAACAGTCGAATTTCATCATAAAATAATTCCAACATCTTGACTGATTTTGTCGAAACATTTCTTTGTTCAAAAATAACATTTTATGATGCTATTTCATGAAATCATTATTTACAATGATGTAATATATAATAATAAATGAAAATTATACACTTAATTTTATCACAAAACACACGGGATTAGATACGATTTGTTGCGGAGGTGCGGCCTGTCCACGGAGAAATGTGAAATGTCAGTTCAACTTTTTTTTTTTGTGTTGCCTATGAATATTTTGACGTTTTAGTCGATTTATTTGACAAGTAATTTATCATACCATAGAATAAAGGTGACCTCAGACCATATCGGCCCGTATGTAGGGAACAAATAGGATGTATTGAGTGCATTGGGTGATTGCGTATGTGTAGCTATGGGTATTTGTAAAACAGTATTTGTGAAAGTGTTAGAAGGTGTTGATGACAAACTCGTGACTTATCATTTTAAGGCATCAGGTACATCCTGACGTGCTTATATCTTGGTAATTCCCCCTTACCTCTCGTCCCGGTTGCGGACTGATTCAGTCAAGGCCACCCTGACTTTAGCAGTCCTGTAGCACTTTATATACATGTAAAATATCTTTCACTTCCTCACTATCACTCAGTAAGATAGTTTCCCATATTGAGGCTATTAAGTGGTTTATGTTCGGGCCATACCTTTCTTCTTTGAGCTTTTCGTTCCCTAATGCAACTAGCAAAGCTTCTGAAATTTCATCCGGGTTTGGGATATCCAACATGTTTGGAGTTTTTTCTGGGTTTGGGGTATAGTCCTTGTTTAGTACAGGCCTGCAGATCACAGCCAAGAGACAGACACTGGGGCCCATTAGCAATGCTGCTACTCCTGGATCATCAGGTCTGGTACTCGCGACACTGCGGTTACGCAGCAGCGATTCAGCTAGGGGTTTGGTTGAGAATACCTGGTTAGTAATACGTGGTACTTAATCAAGGGACTTACCGGTATCCTCGTGGTGATCTTCTGTGCTCGCTCAATTCCGGGTGTATGGTCAGGGTGTTGGAGGGAAAATATATATAATAAATGGAATATGGATTTGGAAGGTGCACAAACGCGATCCGGTGATATTCTAGCCAGATTTCAAAACGCGTTTCTGTCACTGTCAAGCTCAGTCGAGAACTGTCAATTCAAAATGACAGCGAGCTGACAAGTGTTGCCACAAAATAACAATTAACTGACCGTTTTGGGACGGAACAGTTCTGATTTGGAGTTTCATCCAGGGCTGGGGTTTCGATATTTATTTCTTTAGTAACCGGATCTGAAATAGGTACTTATAAAGCGGTACAGGGTTGCAGTAAATAAGCAAACACACAGTCACTCGGCTTACGGAAAGGAAGAAATATATTCGCCAAAAATTTACGAAATTCACAGTGCACAGATAACACGATATATGGCGAAATGAGGTGCACAGAAAGAAAGCGATAGGCAAGGCACAGTTAATAGTTCAACACCATATATACCACGTCTAGATACATGTCTTCCAAAAGCAGTGGATAAAAGTTTATATGCACACTAGGTACCTATTGTTGAACGTTTACCTGGTGCGAAGGAGGGCGATGTTGCGATGCGTTACGGCCACTAACGATTCTTGACTAATGCCTGCGTGCGAGCGCCGCGACTTTGAAAGAGATAGAAGACAAGGCGCGGGCGTCCGCTCAGGTAACCAGTCCTCATTCCACATAACTACATAAAAAATATCTAATAAGAAAATGATCTGTTAGCGTTGATGCCAACGCGGGCGCAGCGGTAGGAGTCAACCATAATTATTTTGACACGCGTAATTTTGAATCTGCGATATATTTTAAAGTATTCATTGTAAGTACATATATTCCATATCGAAATTGTGTCGAAGCATTGGCTTACCTGATGGTCGCAACAAGACCCGACATCTGTTGTTATGCAGTGTCTGTCACATCAAGGCATTTAGAAAAACCTGATAAGGGTGATATTGTGGCTGTAAAGCGAATTCTTCGCTTTCTTAAAGGAACTCTCGATAAAGGTCTAACATTTTATCCAATGAGTAAATCCAAAGCAGGTGACTTAATGTACTTACTACTCAGATGCCAAAGTTCATTTTGAGCCAGGTCAACACCAGAGAAGAGCTGCTGGGCGTTTTCGCATTGCTCCAGCAGAAATTATGGCTGATCCGAACTACTGCGTGCTTTCAAAATGGTGGAGGGGGGGGGGAATTTTCTACTTTTGTAAATATTTAATAATAGTTAATACTTGTTCTTTGTTTATCATTGATCATCACTGTAAATGTCTACAGAAAACCAAGTCGTTATGAACTCACTACCTACGCAAGCCTATGTTCCAACACCAATATCTCTTAAACCAATTGTCATAGAATCAAGTTTTTGGTATCATTATTTAGGTAAACTATACATCTGTTAGACGAGTAGATAAAAAAAGATAGTTCCCGCGGTGAATTTCGTAATAACCTGGATAAACTAAAAAAAACAATGTTAATTTTAACGAGATATTAATCTTTTCGTATTTATTTCAATATGATGCAGCATTTATTGTCAGTATTTGAGTTATTTAACCCATTGTTAACACTTTTCACTTATTTAAAGTTTTTATTTTACGATAATTGGACATTAAATTCCAAAGTTAAAGTACTTTTAGTATGCACGCTTCATAAAATGCGATCAAAATACAAAAATGGCTGCCATTCAGGGGGGGTTGGGTTCTGACCCCCCATGTAGAATAAATTTATTGATAAAATAGAGCAAACTACCTTCCCTTAAAGTTTGTACAGTCCGATACCAAACACATTGTATATCTTCACAGTAATGCCAACAATACAAGTGTTACTTTGCAAGGGCGTTAAACCTAATAGCTGAACAACTTTTGTGGTTATAAAAGAAACCTGAGATCCGCTGTCCAGTAACGCCTTGATAGTGTATTCGGTGCCGTTCCTTGCTACAACTTTGATTCTAGCTGTAGGTAGAAGCACATTATTATTAACATTGCTTGATAAGGTGACAGCTGGTGTGGTTTCATCTGAATTGCATTGCAGCAGGGTGTTATGAGGTTTCTTGCACTCTGAGCACCGGAACTGAAACCTACATTTGCTACCATGTATACCTAAACAAATCACACAGTTTTTGTTCTTTCAAAGAACAAAAACTGTGTGATTTGTTTAGGTTAAAGTTTAGTTTAGGCAAAGAACTTCTTTGGCAGTCTATCGTTTGCTGGCAATAGTTGATATTTTTTACAATTGTGTAATTTATGGTCATTGCTCTTACAGAAGTTACATGTTGCTCCTGCGGTGGCGACTGCTGTTACCTTTGTTGGCTGTTGCTGCGAGTGGAGACCCTGTCCCGGCATTTTCTAGTGCCAGAGCTCGTTTCTCAATGTATTGCAGAAAATTTTCGAGGTTAACTCCATCTAATTTCCGAGAAGGAACACGTAAAAGAATTGCATTCGAATATATGACATTTGAGTCAAGGTTGTTAATCGCAGCTAATTGTTGCCTAATGAATGATAAGTCCCTCAAACTACCAGTTGTTGACTTGACAATAGTACTTAAATCTAAAATGTTAGGTACATATGTGATCATTTATAATCTTATATTTTATTATTGTACCGATCTGTCAATAGTTTGCGAGCTTCACTATAACTTTCTGGGGTTAAACTTAATTTTTTTATCAAATTATATGGTTCATCCTTTAAAAACGATCTCAAATAATAAAAATTTTGGATATGTTCAAGACTGGCATCATTGTGTATCAATGATTCGAATAAATTGATAAACGTTACGTATTCTGTAAATTTACCATCTAATGTTTTAATTACAGGTTGCCCTAATCGCATTAGGGCAACCTGTAATGATAGATTTAAGGTGCTGTTATAATAAATAAATAAAAATGCTAATTGGTGGTAAGTTAGTTCTATGTGTTGTTGCATCAAAATGCATGGAGGTGACTATTTTTTCGCGCGACTTTATTTGTTCGGTCAGTGACGCCGTGATACTATAGTAATTATTTTCCACTTGCTCGACATTTTCTTTGTCGGCAGCAACGAGACACAGAATATATTTGCATAAAGATTCATATTCTGCAAAGGCGGATACTAGTCGATCACGTTTGGTGAATCATCACAATTTTATTTTACGTAGATCAGTTACTTCAACAAAATTATTCAATCTTGTGATCGTACCTTTAACACGTTCACTGCGTTAGTGAAATTTGATGACTTTCAGTTGGTGCGGCATGGGGTCTATTATATCCGAAGCATGATTTGTTCCTGGTGCGTTGCTGGGTCGAAAAGATCCGTTCGACTTCCATCTGTTTAGGAGGGCTTATCTTTATAGGCATAATGATTAAAACATATTCCTATATAGCAATATGTTGACAGATAAACACTCAATAAAAGGCTGAAATCGTAGGTAGATGCACTGAATGGTTTGTTTGTAAATAAAGGGATTGCCTGTCGGATCTTTACGACCCGTTACCCGCACTGGTTAGTAAAAGTGTCGATACATTTTTAGTGTTGTGGATGATAAAAAAAACATCGATAGCGATAAAATGTAAGTATAATATATTTTTAGGATTGGAATAGAAATAAATTATGCCGTTATATTAGACGTATGATTTTCATTATAGCAGTCTCGACATAATGTCTTTTTACATGCGTTACACATGGTTTTAACCTTTTTAACTTTATTGCCGGCAACTTTGCTGCTTAGAGTTTGGCGTAATTTATCGTAACATCCTGAACAATTGCGTTTTTTGTTTCCCATGATTAAGTTGTGAACTGTTTACGCTGTAGATGTTGGTAAAGTTGATGTTGAATCCATTTCCGGAATCATTGGTTGCTTTCTTAGTGATACCTTCGAGAACTTCTGAATTACATGTTCAATAAACTCTTTTTTGGTCAATTGTTTTCATTTTGTAGGTTGTACACTATCAAGGCATTTATAACTGCCGTTCCAAAGAGCAACTCTAACATTACTTTGCGGTACCATTTAAGACCACGCCTTAATGTGGAGTAATAGGAAGACATTTGATCGCTATAATCAATTCCTTTTTTATAACTGTTATAAGTCAGTACACAGTCAGGCTTCAGGATTTCTTCATTTGTCCTTCTTCGCTTCTTCCCAGTGTTTTTCAGTGAGGTATCATGATTTTTACACGTAGTCATCATCAAAACGGGACTTTTATCAAACCACTTAATTACTTTAATCCCTTTATTATTCATTTTACCAATAATGTCGCCTTTCTTCAATTTCGTGCTGACAACAGGTTTAGGTAACCCTTTTCTGTTAGATCGCAATGTCCCACAATAGAATGTTTTCTTGTCGATTAGAGCCTCCGTTAGTCCAATAGATGAATAAAAATTATCTGCTACGACAATACGCCCTTCATTTTCTAAATCTTGTATAAGTTTCATTACTACATTCTGAGCATGGTTAAGTTCTCGTCCACCGTCGCCCTTTCCAGTGTAAATAATTATGTTAAATGTGTAGCCTTCTGGTGTGCAAGCTTTATACAATTTAACACCGTATTTGTGAGATTTATTTTTTATATATTGACGAAAAAGAAGTCGGCCTCGCCATGGCACCATGGATTCATCTACCACCAGGACTTTTCCTGGTTTGAGAGTACCTTTTTAAATTGCAACAACAGCATGTCATGTATTTCTCGTATTTTATACAGTTTGTCATTTGTAGAATTACTATTATCATTAAAGTGCCAGAACTTTAACAATAGTAAAAATCTATCTCTGCTCATAAGCGAAGTTATAAATTCATATCTGTAAAGTTTATTTCTAGACCAGTAGTCGTTTATATGAGGCAGTTTCACAAAGCCCATCGCCAGCAGAATAGCAAAAAACTTGTGCATTTCATCGGAATCCGTTGCCTTCCATAAATTTGCACGAGATTTATCAGCGACATTGTTAGACTCTAAATACTTACTAGCGTATTTATTTGTTTCAACCACTATTTTATTAATAATGTCATCTGTTATAAATAATTTGTAATATTCATCTGGCTCACGGACATTGGAAGGGACTAAGATTTCAACTGTACCTTCAAACTCTTCAAAACTAAGTGGGCTATCCGTTAAATCTTGCCATTCATCATCATTCGTAGCTGAAGATGGGTTTGTGTTGTAGCATGAATCTACTTCTGAAGAAGTATCTTCAGATGAGGAATCTGTAGGTCTACTAATAGAAGCACTATTATCTTCATTAGAATCACTATCGAAAAATGCAGCTCCCGTTTGAGGTGTGTTCATCGGTAGTGGATTTGATGCTATCAAATTTTTCACGTTGGAGCTTGAGTGTATTGGTAAGTTCTTATCAGTGAAATGAGGTGGTATTGTCTTAGTATTTATTGTTTTTTTTTCTTTTTGTGGAGGAGTTGCTAATAAATTGAACAGTTGATCTTCATTAAATGATGAGTTAAGTGATACCATGTTAGATGTTGAAATATCACTCAACGACCCGCATCTACTTGTTATTGCAGAGGACACGGTTTTTTCTCCTTTTTTATGTAATAAGAGGTCAACATCGCTTGTACGGGGCATTTGTTTTTTACGGTTTTTAGGTGTAGAAAAATAGTTAAATTGATCTGTCATTGCAGGTGGTTTTGTTTCAGTTACTGAGCTGTATGTCGGTGGCTGCTCCTTATGATTTTTAGGTGTTGAAAAAATTTCGCAATTATCATCGCTGGATATAGGAGAATGATCATCAATTATTGGGGTATCGAAACTTTGGTAAGCTGGTTGAATAATTTTGTGTTCCAATATTTGTATTCGTTCACTATGAACTGTGCTGGTAGATGGTGTGGGTGAATCTGATGGCTGGGGATTGATGGTTGCAGTTTGTAGGACTTGTAATGTGTGACCAGTTGATGGGCTAGTGTATATATTACCAGATATATTCCGCTTACCCAATATTATTTGTCTTGGAGGACCTTCGCTTACTTTATTTTTCGTTGGCTTTTCACCCTCAAATGAATTAAACAACATTTTCCTGGATCGCTTCATGTTCCATTCACTTTCTCTTCTAATTTGCGCACTAGACGTAAAAAATTTTGCTTCAGTCGGCATCGGGTCGTAAGAACCCGATGCGATTTTTTCGTACCTATATTATCTATTTAACGAGGCAATTCCAAAACACCAACCCTCTCATTCATACTCATAGGGAAACCAAATATATCTGTCCCGCACGGGTTGGCACAGTAATTTTTACCCCGCACCGGAGGAAAGATGAGCATCGGATATAATCAACCCGATACCGCACCGAACGTGTTAATGTAGCCGCGTGCGGCCATTTTTCGTTTCAGTTCGTCTTCCATTTCTAACTACTAGCACACTTGTTTATTATAAAATAAATTACAACTTATTATTGGAACACTTATAGTCTATACCACAAATAACACTAATTTCGATTCCAATGATTCTATGCGCGTGGACTGATCTTGAGGACGAGTCGATCGAAAACCATAAAATGGTGGTTCAATGACTTGGCGCTAGTTGCTATCCCTTTTGCACTCGAGTGTAATTCGCTCTCTCTGTTGCACTGCGTGGTTAGATCGCACGTTTCAGGTGCACTTAAGTGAGGTAATTTGATGAAAATTGCGATGCCTGCCGTCTCGCTCCTACTTGCGGATTACCTTATTGTGTGCTGCTGCTGTGCTCTTCACACTTGCAGAGGTGATTCCGGCGACGACTGCAAAGGTAATCGATAGAATGAAAACCTTGATTGCTGCTGGTCTGCTTCTCTTCTGTGTAGATTGCAGCTGGAGTTGTCGAATCGATTGCGATTGTTTTGCGACAAACAAGCTGATATTAGAGCGATGCGAGCCCGCTTGTTGCCAACCAAAATGGCTGCGACCTGGTCGAATAGTATAATCCGTTTGTTGCCCGTGGTACTACTACCAGTATTACTACCAGTAGTACCACGGGTAAAAAAAAACCCCGTAGAACTACCAAGCGATCTAGTAGTACCACGGGAACTTCTTTTGTACCGTGTTACTGTAACACGGGTAAAAAAGAATTTCCCGTGGTATGAAATGCCGACTAAGAGGTGGCACCTCTTAGTCGGCATTTCATACTATGACACTTGTCCCTTTGACACTTCTCACTTTGACTTTTGCTATTGCTAAATTTCCCTACCATAATAATATCACTGCAACTGGTGTGAAAGCTCAGAGTGAAGGTGGGTCAATCGTGAACATTTTTAATAATAAATTAAAGTTTTTTAAGTACCTACATATATGTATATTTTATTTATAATAACATCATGAAAGTCGAAATAATGCAATTAAGGTAATTCAATTAGCTGAATCGGACTTAAAATATTTCCAACCTAAAGAAATAAACTTCCTGGCCTTTTTTGAACATCGATAAAAAAAAATGAATGCCGTTAATACAAATATTATTTCTTTCCTTTTTTACACAAAAAATATTAATTTAGTCCTAGAAATGAGAGAGAAAGTACACGCACGTTCGCGCGCGGTGCTCACTTTTTCGAAACATCTGATGGAGCACTGTTTTCTCCCATACATTTATTTTGACGTTTATAAACGGTCTTTAGTACCTCTATATAATTGAGTAATCAACTATGATTAGAACGACATTATACGTCGACGTATGGTGACGTTGCGCAACATTTAATCATTTTTCAGCCTTTTTTAATTAAACACAACGTCACGATACGTCGACGTGCAGTTACGTTCTCCCACATTTTATCCTTAAAAACGTATTAAATTATACAAAACGTATCCGTACGTCGACGTACATATACGTTCTGTAACATTATATATTTCCTAATCTATTATACTACACGCAACGTCTTACTACGTCGACGTATGGAGACGTTGTGCCACATTTAATCTTTCGAAACCTGTTATATTACTCGCAACGTATCATTACGTTGACGTATTAACACGTTGTGCTGCATTTTATCTTTCGTTACCTATCATATTACACGCAACGTCTGATTACGTCAACGTATGAATACGTTGTACCCCTTAACGTCTTTTTTTAACTATTATCTCTTGCGCAACTTCTGATTACGTCGACGTAAAGAAACGTCCCGCTTCATTTTATCTTACCTTACTTGATATGTTATTCGCAACGTGTCATTACGTCGATGCATGGATACTTTTTGCTTCATTTTGTCTCATCTAATCTATAATATTACACGCAACGTTGACTGTAATACATTAAAACAAACACTGTCTTACGTAGGTATGTATTTATTATTATTGAAATAAAGAAAGAGATAAAAAAAATACAAAGCAACTGCTCTTTTGTATTTACTTATAACTAGTTTTTTGATAAATAATATCACAATTTTTGTAATATTAATCATATTAATATTGTTTAAAACATGAAATAAAGTGTTTTTTTTTTGACAAAATCAACATAAATAAAAAAAAACCTTTCTGAAACTAACACAACAAATAAAACAAAAAACTTCTATGCAAACCAGGAAAAAAATCAGTCTTGTGATGCAATTTAACTCAAGGTCACCTGCATTTATTTATTATTATTTACTTTTACTTAATAATCAGTCTTCTGATTTGAACATCTGTGCTGGGTTATACCTGCTCTTTTTGTATCTTTCAAACCTGGTTATGCCATTCTTCGAAGCACAAAGCACACAGGGGTGGCTTTTCTTCACATCCTTTGCACCTCAGTCCCGTTTCTCGCCTTATTTTATTTTTAGTACACATTCTGCACTTCATATAATTTGATGTTTTTTTGGAGCCTGGTATTTTTTCTGGCCAATGACCACCGTTTCCCTGTGAATTTGTGATTGAAGGAAGAATGAACTCCCTTCTTTCTTGTTGTCTATTATCATTTTTATTTAATTGAGACATGACCTGTTCAATTTTCGTCGTTTTTGGTATATTGATTAGATTTCTTATCAATTCTTCGCGGTAACTCAGAAAATCACATTTATCTTGGCAATATTTTCTGTAAAGAAAGAAGCTATTCCAAACTGTTAAATCCAGTAAGTGAAAGAACACTTTTTTGTACCATTTAATGGTTTTTCTTGGCGACGAATAATAAGAAACCATCTGGTCCGCTCGGTCTATACCGGACATATGCATGTTGTATAGCGATACTTCTTCTGGTTTCGTGCTGGTTTTACCATAACGGTTTGAGACTGTTACAAGTTTGGGATGGCTTGCAGTATTTATCATAAGTACAGGCCGTTTGTCTACCCATTTGGAGACATAAACTTTGTTTTTGCGAACCCATACATGTTGATTTTTTTTCAGTTTTTTTTTAATCAATTCCTTGGGGTTGCTTTTACGGTTAGCACGTAATGTTCCAGTTGTGTTGGTTCTTAAGTTGAGAAGTTTTTGTGAAAGCTCCACGGTTTTGTAGTAGTTGTCCATAAACAGCCAATGTCCTTTTAATAAATATGGTTGTATTAGCGTCATTACTATTTTTTCAGTCTTTTTTCCTCTTATTGTTTCGCTATCTGTGTCTTTGCCAGTGTACATGGTAATATTTAACATATATCCATCGTCAGACGTCATTTCGTAAAATTTGATGCCATATTTGGCTTTTTTGTTTTTAATGTATTGTTTGAAAATCACTCGTCCCCTGAACAGTTAGGTTTGTAACATTCCTGGAAATGTCTCGATAAAGTGTCAATAAATTGGGTAATCTTTTCTTTGCCTTTTGAATTGAGTTCGGCCACATACACACACACATTTTAATAGTTGCTCAAATCGTCGGCCTGACATCGAATATTGAAATATAGGATGATAATACAAAGGATCACTACGTTTCCGTTTTTGCGGAACGTTAACCTGTCCCATCAAAAGACATAATCCAAGAAATTTGAGCATTTCTTGCCGATTCGTATCTCTGAAATTATAGTTGTTCTTTCTAGTTGGTCTTCTTTTTGAACATAGTGCTTGCCCATAAGCATTCGTTTTCTCAACTATGTAGTCTATAATGTTTGGCGGTAATAACTTACCAAATACTTGTTCAACTGATGAATTGGGGCCAATTTCAAATTGAACTCCTGCAGAAACCTCATCAAATTAAAAAACGGAATTTCTGCTATTGTTTCTTCCCATGCTGATTCCTGTCGGGGCGAGGCTTCTACGGATGGATCCCCTTCAGGGCTCGCAGGATCTGAAATCAGAGGCGGCGCCTCGCGATGTGGGCTGCTTTCGGGGCTCGCAGAGACTACTATCTGAGGCGAGGGTGACACCCCACGATGTGGGTTGCCTTCGGGGCTCGCAGGTACTAGTATCCGTGGCGAGGGCGGCACCTCGCTATGTGGGCTACCTTCAAGGTCTTCGTAGTCTCGAGTCTGAGGCGAGAACGGAATCCCGCAATATGAGTTGTCTTCGGGGTCCTTAGGGTCTATATTCTGAGGCGATGATGGTGCTCCGCAGTGTAAATTGCCTTCGGGATCTTCAGGGTCTGGTTTCTGAGGCGAGGGCGGCACTATGCAATGTGGGTTACCTTCAGGGTCCTCAGGGTCGGGATTCTGAGACGAGGGCGGCACCACGCGATATGGGTTGCATTCAGGGTCCTCGGGGTCTGGAGTCTGAAGCGAAGGCGGCATCACGCGATATGGGTTACCTTCAGGGTCCTCGGGGTCTGGATTCTGAGGCGAGGGAGGTACCTCGCGATGTGGGTTGCCTTCTGGATCCTCAAGGTCTGGATTTGGGTGCGAGGTCGGCGCCTCTCCACGTGGGACATCTTCAGGGGCCGCAAGATTCTTCGGCATCATAGACAAGAGTGGCGCTCCACGATGTTGGCTGCCTTCGCAGCTATCAGAGTTCATCTTGGGTGGTAAGGACGGTGTGAGCAATGAAGAAAAGCTTGAAACGTCACCAATATTATTTATAAGGGTAGATGAATTTATTAATAGAGATAGTGTCAGCATCTTCATCGTCGGTAACTTTCCTTTTTTTGTGTTGATTCTTAGCACTCGTGGAACTATTGCGCTTTCGCTTATTTTTATGGGTATCAAAAATACTTTCATCACTACTTATATTACTTTCTTCTTGTTCTTCGCTATAGTTTTCATTTTCCGAGTAATAAGACCTGGTTTCATCGCTACTATAGTGCTCAGAGCTCCAATCATGTTGGTCCTTTTGGTCACCCGCTGGATCATAATCAACATCGGAAACTGAACCATCAGTAGCATAAGGGTCCGGCGAAGTACCACCAGACGAAGTTGGCTCAAATATTTTCATTTTTGAGTGGTTTCGTGCTCTTTTTTCCATCTACAACAAATAAATGAAATTAAGTAAGTGTAATTATCAGTATACATATTATTAAAGCAGCCTTAAATACCTATATTTGGCATAAAATAGCATTGTTATAAAATCTAGATACACATACGAAATATTATTTCGATCGGACAACAGGACGTAGGTCAAATGTAATTTACTAAATTTGATTACAGACACACACAGACAAACTGTCTTAGCGACACTGAAATAGTTAAACTTAAATAAAAGCTAATAAAATTAATATTACTAGTCAAAAAACGTGTAAATCTTATATAAACAACGTTCAGTACTTACTGTTATGCCCGAAGAACATGGTTCTGATGGATCCTTGCTTGTATTGTCACCTTTTTTATTAGTTTTCTTTCTTCTCACTCGCTTTGTTTTGTTCATCTAAAACAATGGAATTTCTAAGTAGAGTAAGAACTAAAATAAAACTACTCAGGTTGCTCAAATATGAAAATAATTATTGTTTTCTATATAATACACACTATTATTTAAATCCAGTACAAAATATGTGATAACTTACGATTTAAAAGTTTCTTAACTCGGGAGCTTACTTCACTGTACACGTGCGTCGCGTAACGGTGCACAGCCCGACTGACAGTATGGCGGCGCATACTCCAGTTGACGTCTATGCACGTTCTGCGTTTGTGAGTAGGTGTCTTTGTATGTGTGAGAAGCACCCACAAAACGCTTAAAATGACGATGCTGTGTGACACTACGAAATCAAAATTTTGATATGTTGTGGCACTGTGACGTCACTATAGGAGCATTATATGAGAAACGGACGTTTCCTTACGTTCTGGTTGATAGAGAAACATAAAATTTGATGTATCGATGCGTTGTGCGACATCGTATCTCGATTTTTTTACGTATCCATACGTTCTGCACGCGAATGTGTTAATGTACGTGTATTCTAACGCAATTTTTCAAGTGCATATCCAACTGTTATTTCTCCCGATATAAGTTCAAATAAAATGTGTCTTATATTGTCATCATTTATGATATCATTTTTTTGTCTTTTGTTTTTTTTGCTCGAGTGATAAATTAAGCTTTTGTTACATAAATTTTTCAACACATTTAGCAAACGCATTAACGTAACGTTGTTTTTATTGATGTACTTATTCAACTTTTCTTGTTTCTTTCTTCTTCCGCAGCACCGCTGTTCTCCGCGAAGGACCATGTGCAGCGTTGTATTAGGTGGTGATGGCTGATGAGGTGCTGGTAGCGTGGTGCCGAGGAAAAGTAAATAAAAAAGACGGACAAGTTACTTTCACGTCTATATTCGACCAGTGTGTGACACTGGTATATTGTGATATTGGCAGGGGCGCGTTGCCACAGATATTATAATAACACACATACACAGTTACACACAGGACATTGATATTGTAATGTAACTTATTTTATTTTAACGATGTAAGGAATTTTTCCAAATGTACTGCACGTGTAGTGAGGCACGAATATAGTGCGCCACAGCTCTTTTCGTGTCTTCGTCCGACTGTGACACGCATTGGCCCAAAGTAATCCACCGCTGTGGCTGTGAATGGTGGTTGGTTTTGGGCCAGACTTTCCATTGGTAAGTCGCCTAGGGGAGTTATTGAGGGTATCCCCTTATAGGTCCGACACCATTGGCATTGGTTGCATATGTAGCGTATAACGCTGCGCAGTCCTATTATATAATATCTTTGTCGTAGTTCATTCATGATAGTTTGATGGTTGCCATGATTGAATGTTGAGTGCGTGTAATGCACCAACAGCTGCGTGAAGCCTTCTTTGGCATGTAGGACTGGCAGGTTTTGCTCATCTTTGACTCGGTGGTCGTCGTCCAGCCTCTATGGTCGTGATATCTTCGGCAAACGAGTTATATTGACTTCTTCTTACTAGCAATAGCTCCGCTAGTTTCATATGGTTTGGTGCGAGTTCTGTTCGTGTGATTCTTTTGAGTAGTTTGGCTTTAAATACCTCGGCGGCAAGAAGCACGGTTGCAGCAGCACGAATTAATCGAGTGTATTTCGAGAAACGTTCTAATTTAGGTAAGTAATCTTATCTTTCTTCCCCTGAAGGGGGTGACGGCGTCACGATTTGTTTTTCCTGCTGCCAGGTCGTGGGGTCGTTCCTTATGAACTCAGGTCCCGTGAACCATCTGTGATTCGAGTTAAAATTGGCGGGGATACCCTTGGTTGCGTCGTCCACGACGTTTTAGGCGCTAGGTACTGTAGAGGCTTTATTCCATTTGGTTTGAGATGCAACCTTTGTGTGCGCATATTAATGGCAGTTAGAGGAAACAAGCATTAAGTTCATAATTAGAATAGGATAAAAATAATAGAGGGTCAGCCCCCGGCTGTCACGCTGATGTGTTGTAATAATTTGTAGTTCCGATTCTAGAAATAATTATGTTATGCGATGCTAATATGCGTTTAATTTAGCATAATCCCGGTACAAGTAAGCCTTAGTGTTTACAGTACCCAACGCCAGTTGGCTGGGGTGGTAAGGTTCTCTATTTCGGCTGACCTATGAGCGACGAATGATTTAAATGTGCGTGGGTCTGATTTGATCCAGGCTAACACTGTTTTTGAGTCGGACCAATAATGACATTTTAATATTTTATATTCAGACTCGCGCTTGACCGATTCGGCTAAACGGCTGCCTAAAGGTGGCGGTTCGCGCCGCGACAGAGACAAGCGACCGAGACAGGAGACCGCGACCGAAGACTGCGACAAGTGTCTCGGTCTCTTCTGCATGTACTGTAAGGCGAGACCGAGACCGGAGACCGCGACAAGTGTCTCAGGCTCTTCACGACCGAAAAGTTAATCTGTATCGGAGAGTCTGTCGATGTAGTCAGTTGTGTTTGTGTCATGATGGAAAACCAAGTAGTAGAAGTTCTATTGGAGGAAGAAGAAGACGATGATTTGCTATTATATTATTATTACAAATACAAAACTAAAAGAAGATTACCTATTAAAGAATTATATTTAACTAGAGGCCAAGAAGGATCATTTTCGCTATTAGTGAACAAGCACCTAATATTTGATGACAATGTATTCAGAAAGTATTGTCGGCTGAATAAAATACAGTTTGATTACGTATTATATTTATTGAAAAAAAAACAATGCGTGAAAAAGGAAGAATATCATTGAAAGAAAAATTAGCACTAACTCTAAGGTAAGGTTGTCAAATCATGGAAATTGTTTTGGTCGACTTCATCGTTAAACATGTTTCCAAATGTTTCACTCGAAATATTTGGTTATTGTCGAGATGATAAATCAATCGATTCACTCTGTGTTCGGGATTCTGATGAAGCTGCACCTGTTGGAGAATATGACCTGTATGATGAATTTGAAATATATGGTAATTGGCGAGATGATAAATCACTCTGAGTATGATGTCCTGGCGAAGCTGCACTTATTGGAGAACATGAATTGTGGGATGAAATTATATAGGGGCGTTCACTATGACCTTCGATATCTTCGATCTCATACTTAGAAACAATATAGACCAGGGTCGATAATTTTTAAAACCAAAAAAAATAATAGTAGGATGAAACCCATTAGAAAAGAAGGAGAATATTCTAAAAATTAAAGGAAAAATAATTTACGGGCGATCTGAGGTCGGGAAAGGGATGGGAGTGCGTTTTTAAGGATAAGAAACGGATTTTCTCGATTTCCGGCAAAACTAAAAGTCCTATGGAAAAAAGTCAAATGGCAAAGTTGTAGATAATAAAAAGACTTAAAACTTTTGTATTTACACTTTTTTCACATAACCTCAAAATTTAAGGGAAAAATTCAAAAAACCAAGTTTTTGGTTTTTTATTTTTATCTTTTTCAAATTTTGGTTTTTTTTCACGAAATTTGGTGAAAACTTACCTTTTTATGTCCCAAATACGCTGTAATTTATTTGATAAGAAATATTTATTTTTTCACCTTATTTTGAATTAATATCGAAAAAGCACCCTAATTTTCAATCGAAAATTCACCCGTCAAAATATCAGCTTTTTTCAAAAAGTTGGTATGTTTTCTGTTCGTTGAAATCTCTACTTTCCCACGGTGAAAAAAAAAAAATGTTACTATAGTAAATCTTCTCAGAAAATGCAAAAAATCGAAAAAAACTCGAATTCGAAATTTTTTTTTTAATCATTATAAATAATTTCATCTAAAAAGTGTGATTGCTGCAATTTGATTCAATTAAAAAGTTGATTTATTTAATGCTAATAACATTTATGTCATACAAAATCTCATTATATATAAATATAAATGTAAATCGTACTATTATATGTAGATACTTTATTCTGGTTACGTTATTCATTACAATATTTTTTACCCGACTTCGGCGAAGCAAAAAGGTGGGTTATGATTTTGACCGGTATGTATGTATGTAAGTATGTATGTATGTATGTATGTTCATCTGTAACCTCATAACTTCTAAACCACTGATCATAATTTGACAAATGAGGTATCGTTAGAAGCGTCCTGATTGTCCGCTGGTTATAGGCTATGCGAAGTTACATTAAATTCAATATGGCGCCCTCTAGAGTACATAAAATGACGAACGAAAATTTTTTTTATCTTTTATTATCCCATGTAGGGTATCAAATGAAAGGGCTTGACAAGCACATTACAAATATGTATATAGATCATATTGTCTAAGTAAATAAATATGTTTAAATTGTTAAAAACATGCAAAAATGAGTCTGCAACGTACGGCGCGGCTGTAAAATTAATACCTATTATACAATTAAACTTAACAAAAAAAATTAAAGCAGCTCTGCAAATACTTTATCACGAAATTATAACCCCAAAATAATTTAAATAAAAAGTAAGTTTAAAAACTAAAACCCGACTACTCATTGAGTAGTTGGGTTTTAGTTTTTAAACTTACTACTTACGACAATATGATCTATATACATATTTGTAATGTGCTTGTCAAGCCCTTTCATTTGATACCCTACATGGGATAATAAAAGATAAAAAAAATTTTCGTTCGTCATTTTATGTACTCTAGAGGGCGCCATATTGAATTTAATGTAACTTCGCATAGCCTATAACCAGCGGACAATCAGGAAGCTTCTAACGATACCTCATTTGTCAAATTATGATCAGTGGTTTAGAAGTTATGAGGTTACAGATGAACATACATACATACATACATACTTACATACATACATACCGGTCAAAATCATAACCCACCTTTTTGCTTCGCCGAAGTCGGGTAAAAAATATTGTAATGAATAACGTAACCAGAATAAAGTATCTACATATAATAGTACGATTTACATTTATATTTATATATAATGAGATTTTGTATGACATAAATGTTATTAGCATTAAATAAATCAACTTTTTAATTGAATCAAATTGCAGCAATCACACTTTTTAGATGAAATTATTTATAATGATTAAAAAAAAAATTTCGAATTCGAGTTTTTTTCGATTTTTTGCATTTTCTGAGAAGATTTACTATAGTAACATTTTTTTTTTTTTCACCGTCGGAAAGTAGAGATTTCAACGAACAAAAAACATACCAACTTTTTGAAAAAAGCTGATATTTTGACGGGTGAATTTTCGATTGAAAATTAAGGGTGCTTTTTCGATATTAATTCAAAATAAGGTGAAAAAATAAATATTTCGTATCAAATAAATTACAGCGTATTTGGGACATAAAAAGGTAAGTTTTCACCAAATTTCGTGAAAAAAAACAAAAATTTGAAAAAGATAAAAATAAAAAACCAAAAACTTGGTTTTTTGAATTTTTCCCATACATTTTGAGGTTGTGTGAAAAAAGTGTAAATACAAAAGTTTTAAGTCTTTTTATTACCTACAACTTTGCCATTTCACTTTTTTCCATAGGACTTTTAGTTTTGCCGGAAATCGAGAAAAACCGTTTCTTACCCTTAAAAACGCACTCCCATCCCTTTCCCGACCTCAGATCGCCCGTAAATTATTTTTCCTTTAATTTTTTGAATATTCTCCTTCTTTTCTAATGGGTTTCATCCTACTATTATTTTTTTTCACTTTTTATTGTTATAAAGGCTTTCTACCCTGGTCTAATACTAAATATTTCGGTTTTTGCCATTGCTCTCGAACGCGAGCTCAATTTTCTTAGCATCATTTCGATATGTTTTGTAAATGTCGATATATCATCAACTGATTCTGAAGATTTTAATGACTCCAGCTTACTATTTCGGTTTTCATGTCTGTCCTTCAAAAATTTAATAAATTCATCTTCTTGTTGTCTTTTTCTTTTTGTATTCTTGCTAGTTGGTTTTTCAGAACTTTTACTTAGTTGTATAGATATTTCTTGTGTAGATTTAGAAGTTCCTGGTACGGGCTCTACTAACTCCCTTGAAGGAGTATTATGCACTGATGCATCTGCGAATACGGGAGGAGTATCTTCATGTCCAACTTCTGGGGAGGTATTAGTAACTTCTTGTCCTACACTGGCAGAGCTTTGCTGTTCTTGGTCTACATTGGAGAAGCTTTGCCGTTCTGATGGTGTGTTTTCTAAAAATCTTAAATGTTCATAAAACTGCCACTTTGAATTTTTAGCTGGTGCTGAAGATCCCGTAGAAGTTTTTTTTTTTTGCGCTTATATCTGTTGTAGGAGTCTCTGATTAATTTCCATTTCTTACGGCATTCCAAATCTGTAATACATAAAAGTATAAATATATATTAAAAAATATTGTAACTTTAACTATCTTTAGAACTGAATATTATAATACATTTTAAAACTTATAGAAGAAGATCCGGCAATAGAAATATATACCCTCATCTTCTGTTATTTGACTATAAAAATACTTTATGTTAGATAATAAACACATTATTGCATTGTACATAGGTTACCTAGCTAAATCGCGGCCAAAGCTGTTAATTTATGTAAATTAAACATTACAATGTACAATGCATTCATGTGTTTATTATCAAATATAAAAGTTTTGTTATAGTCAAATAACAGAAGATGAGGGTATATATTTTTACTGTCAGATCTTAGACCGTTATAAAGTAACACATATATTTTTTTAGGTTCATGGCAAATGGAGAAACTTATGCGTCGCTATCATTCGCATTTCGTATATCACCTTCTTATATTTCACAAATAGTCAAAGAAGTGTTGAAAAATTTAAAGATTGTTTTAGTGCCAATTTTAATGCCTATTCCAAAAGAAAGTGATCTTAGGCTCACATCTAACGGCTTTTGGGACAAATGGCAATTTCCCAATTGCACAGGTGCTATTGACGGGAAGCACGTGAGAATGAGGGCCCCAGAAAATAGTGGATCGTTGTATTTTAATTATAAGGAATTTTACTCGATTGTTCTTTTGGCTATTGTAGACCATAATTACAAGTCCATTGCAGTGGACGTTGGCTCTTATGGCAAAGAAGGAGATAGTGGAATATTCCAAAAGTCTACAATGGGAAAAAAAATCATGAAAAATGAATTTAATTTTCCAGGACCAAAAAATCTACCAAATTCGAACATAATATTACCACATTTTTTAGTTGGAGATGAAGCATTTAGGCTTGATACTTTTATGATGAAACCTTACGCTAGAAAAGTTTCAAAAAACGATTTAAGCAAAGAAATATTTAACTACCGCCTTTGTCGTGCTAGACGAGTATCGGAAAACGCGTTCGGTTTACTGTCTCAGGTGTTTAGAATATTTTACACTCCAATCGGAATAGCGCCAGAAACATGCACTGACATGATCTTAGTTGCCTGTTGCTTGAATAACCTATTAAGAGATGGATTTTTGGAATCTGCTCAAACGCCTGTACATCAATGGAACCAAGAAGAAAATTTACCTACAAATTTCGTTTCATTACGTGGAACTGGAGGGTTTTCGAACAGCAACGGATTAGATATTAGAGCAAAATTAACCGATTACTTTACGTCACAGCAAGGAGCAGTAGACTGGCAAGAACAATATGTCACACGACTTGCTTAAGTTGATTCCACCTGTTTCCATTCACATAGTGGTTTTATGCAAAATAAATAAATAAAAAATAACTCACCAGTTTTATTTATGATTTCAGCTATGCTCTTCCAAATATTGTCCTTCAAATTTTCGTCTCTGTAGGAGTCTAGTCGTGCATCGTATATCGGAGGGTGCTGTCTGATCAATCAGTGTTTCACAGTCTTCGTCCGAAAAAGTATTCATTTTTAAACACTAAAAACAATGGGCTTTTTGAGCGCGACACGAGACACTACTGGTCTGGGGCAGCGACCGTCTCGCTGTCTCCCGTCTCGCGTCTCTGTCTCCTGTCTCTGTCTCGCTCGCAAACTGTCGCCTATACATTGCCGAACGTCAAGTAACGGTCGCGGTCTCCTGTCTCGGTCGCTTGTCTCTGTCGCGGCGCGAACCGCCACCTTTACACTGCGGTTTGCAATTCTAATCGCGGTACCGAAATAGGTTTCAGCGGGGCTACTTTTGCTTTACCTACGATTAATCACGAAGTTTTATTGCCGTCCGCGTTCGTACTAACGAAATATATTGTGGTGGAATACACTTTCTCACTCGCGTCACAAAGAACGTGTAACTCCCCTTCGCCCGGAAATGAAGCCGGTACATAGCGATCCATTTCAATTTTTTTTTATAATTGCAAATTGTGTATGAACGGTAGCCATGTTACGTGATGGTCTTTAGTAATAGGGTCATTCCAAGCTATGCCGCTGCCCCATATCTCTTGAATTAGACATTTACCTATCATCGTAATAGGTGAGACTAATCCTAGCGGGTCGAATACCGACATGACCGCGCTAGTTACCTGACGTTTGGTTGGTAAAATGTCACCTTGAATGACGTTCACAGGTGTATTTTTGAGATTAACATTAAAACCTAAAGTATCGCGCGCGTGGTTCCATGTCAGGCCTAACGTTCGTTCTGTGTCAGTTTTACCTAACGTGGTCGTATCGCTGTTACGCGTGTCCGTGACGTCACTAATTATCTCGGGTACGTTCGACGCCCATCCACGTAATTCGAAAGATGCTGCTAAATGAACTTTATATAATGAGTTAATTACTCGTTTCGCCTTGCTTTCAGTGTCGAACGCGCCTAGGTAATCGTCCATGTAAAAGTTGCGAACCTCAGGATATTGTTGACGGTGATTTTCTGCGTTTTTATTTTTAACATAAATGGCGGTACAGGGTGATGATGCTGCTCCGAATATTAATGACGTCTTGCTATATTCCTGTGGCGGCCCTTGTCTGTCTTCACCCCTCCATAAAAATCGTAGACTGTCACGGTCTTGCTGGGTAATTTTGACCTGTAAGAACATTTCCTTTATGTCGGCTACGACTGCGATTTTACCCTCTCTAAATCTAATTAGTACGCCGAATAGCGATTGCAATAAGTCGGGCCTGCTAACAGCGCGTCATTTAAACTTTTACCCCCGTATTTTGCTGCCGCATCAAAAACTAACCTGATTTTACCCTTTTGTGGGTGAATTACAGAAAAATGAGGTAAGTATCAATTACGTGGCGAGGTGCCCGGAGACTCTACCCTTTCAGCATAACCTGCTTCTATGAGATTATTTACTTGCTTATTATATTCTATTTTTAAGTTTTTATTCCTGTGGAGATAGGTTTAAATTACCTATTGTATACGTGCATTCATAGCTTCTATGTTTCTATTGCTCAGACCGCGTATGGATAACTTTACATAACAAGATTCCGTTTCGTCTATTCTGTTACCTCCTACTCCCTCTAACGATAATAACTGGATATCACACTATCTGCCGTTTCTTGCTCGACTAACGTCATAGTCGAACCTTCATCTAACAAAGTGTGGGTAGTAATCGTACCTATTGGTCCGATTAACTCGACCGGTACTATCTTTAGGTAGGTATTAGACTTGTGTAAATGGTTAATCGAGCTTACGTTACCGCGGGTAGGCAGGGATGCAGGTGCCTGTCTGTCATCTATTTTACTACCGACGTGCAATAGCTTATGGTGCGATGCCTCACATCCGCTTACTCCACACGGAACATACTTGCATTTTACTAATCTTTTATGTGAATCGCACAGACATCGGAAACACAATTTATTCTTTTCAGCTGCGTCCCATCTATCCCTTACATTTTATTTGTTGAAATCTGCACACTATGCGGTACTGTGATTGCCTGCACATATAATACATCTATTTTTATCCGACTGCGACGACTCTACTCGCGGAGATCTTTGTGTTTTCGACGCCTGCTTTTTTGGCGAAGATTTATTTAATGAAGCTATTGTTTTATGAGCATAGTCCGCTCCATAGTGCGCTGAAGGACCTTGAATTTGTGGACTAGCCCGATTGTCAGTGTCCACGTTTCGGCACCGCATGTCATAACGGGCAGGATGCACTAGTGACAGAGTTTTAGTCTTCATACACTACGGGAGTTTATTGTTACAGAGTCAATTCTCATCCAGAATCGCTAAATCTCATCCAGATAATGCAATACTGCAGCTGTCGTACAAAAGGTATCGTAATTTCTGTAATGATCTCCTTAAAAAGCTTAAAGCAACTACGATAAAACTGCACTGGAAGAGGCTGGAACAAATAGTAAACAGATCTGGAAATATATTAAAAATGTAACATATACCTCGAAACAAAATGAGTCATCTTCAGGTTTATTAAAAGCGCACTCGACACCGCTAACATCTGCTAACTTAGCAAATAATTTCTTTGTTAACGTCGGAAAAAATCTGGCAGAAAGAAATCGGGTTCAATCACACTTTCTAACAAGCACGCCTTTTGCATGTAACCCCACCTTAACATCCTTCGCCCTGCTAGATACTGACGAAGCTGAGATAGAAAGAATAATCATGACTTTGAAAGACGACTGTGCAGTTGGTTGGGATAATATATCAAATAAAATCATCAATCAATTCAAGACTATTTTGGTACCACCACTGACATATTTTCCGAATGTGCCTGTCCTTGGGCATTTTTCCCGAGTGCCTCAAAATAGTATATTATGCAACTAATGAATAAAGGACGGATTTAAAGCGAGGGCCATAGATGAATCACGACCGTAGGGAGTGATTCATGATGATTGAATCACGAGCGCAGCGAGTGATTCAAGTATTAGAATCCTGAGCGACGCGAGTGATTCATGGCCCTCGATATAAATCCGTTTTATTCAAGAGTTGCATATACTATACTTTATACCATGACTACGAGAAAAAGAAAGATGTAAGCGAAAATAGACATTTAATGAAGAAAAAAGGAAGGTTAACGTTGAGTGGTGGGAGCCCTCCTGGAGGGTTCACCTAGAGAGAGCCCTCGCCGAGGGCTCATTTTAAATGTAGGTTTTTTTTAGCGAATACAGATTATAAATCGTGAAAATAAAATCTGATGTATATTTTAACAAAACGTAATGCCGGCAACCCTCCCGGAGGTTTCACTTCCAACTACGAATAATAAAAGTCTTAGACTTCCAATATGTATGGCGGCATGGCGTATGAGTTCTATGAAAATGGGTGGAGTCGAAAGTGTTAAGGAGGTTGTATAGCATTGAGATGGCGGTCGAATATATTGACGTGTTCTAAATTCAAACACCAAAATAGTGATTAAAAGAGCTTTTTATTCACTGTTTTCAGTGAATAAAATAAGCTTTTTAGAGGGGGAATGGTATAAAAGCAGTTATTGTCCCTGTATACAAAACAGGCAGTAAACAGGAAGTAACAAATTATAGACCAATTTCTTTACTGTGTTCTATGTCAAAAATTTTAGAAAAAATCATAAAAGATTGTTTAGATACCTGGAGGATATATCAATTTTGTCGGACCGTCAATATGGATTTAGACCTAAAATTTCAACTGCCGATGCCGTACATCATCTGACTGACTATCTAGCCCAAGAACTTGACAAGGGTAACCACACAGTTGGAGTTTTCCTGGACCTCGCCAAAGCTTTTGACACAGTCTCCATTCCTATTCTGTTGCGCAAGCTTGAGACAATGGGCATAAGAGGCATTCAACTGAAACTTCTCAAAAGTTACTTAGAAGACCGAACCCAGTGCGTTAAAATTGGCAATGTTCTCAGCGCAGACGAAAAAAACACGTCTTTTGGTGTGCCCCAAGGAAGTATTTTAGGACCTACTCTATTTTTGATATACATACTCGTAAATGACCTCTGTAATCTAAACCTAGAGCACGGCACTATAATATCTTACGCTGATGACACTGCCCTCCTTTTTTCTGCTGAATCGGAACATGAAGTCTACAAGTTTGCGCAACACGGTTTTAATATTGTAAATGAGTGGCTTCAGCATAACTCACTAACACTAAATGCGGCTAAGACAAATTATATTAAGTTTTCAATGCGCAAACAAACATCTGTCTTGCCCTCGACGATGTATGCTCACTGTTGTATGGCCCCGGCAGATTGCCTCCATACGTGTCCTAATATTAATATAACTAATCAAATAAAATATCTGGGTATTATAATAGATGAAACCTTATCTTTTAAACAACATATAGAAGCCTTAAATAATAGAATGCGTAAGCTTATATTCATTTTAAAAAAACTACGTTATATTGCAGACCCAAAATTAATTAGGCGAGTTTACCTTGCTCTCTGCCAGTCAATTTTGACTTACTGCATCACGTTTTGGGGTGGAGCAGGTAAAAGTTTGCTACTACCTATCGAAAGAGCTCAAAGAGCGATTCTCAAGGTGTCTACTGGCCGCCCTTTCCTTTTTCCTACTAACCTACTCTATAAATCCTGTGAAGTACTAACAGCTCGACAGTTATTCATAATGAGCATCGTATTAAAACAGCACGCAGCCCTCCCATATAGCACTGAATTTACTAAAAAGAGACGGAAAGACATAGTTTGCCCTACAAAAAGTACAAAACATGCTTTCACAGCCAAATTTTTTGTCTTCCTAGGACCACTACCTTATAACAGACTAAATGCTAGAGCCAAAATTTATTCTCTTAATTATATAAATTGCAAAAGAACTCTCAAGAAAGCTCTCCAAAGTATGTCCTATGAAGATACAGAGAAATTATTAGTTGTACTTAAATAAAAATTGTATTTGTACTAATTAATTTTAGCTAAGTTAGGATAGGTACTAAGATTTTTAGTTTTATTGTACATTTTACATACCTACTAGATTTTATAATTAATGTGATTATTTAGAAATATGATACCTTACCAGTCTTACCACGCCTGAAACACAGGATGACCTAGTTCAGGCACATAACACAACTGAATTTTCGTAGATTTAAGCAAATTTGTATTTAGTGTTTTACCTTTTTACCTCAATAAACTTTTTTTTATTTATTATTATTTATAATTACTAACTAGTGTACTTACTAATTAATACTCTGAACTTAAAATGACGTAATCGAGTTTGCCTTCGGAAAATCCTGACGGAATAATTTGTAATCACGCTTAAACCTCCCGTTTACAATTTCGATTACCCAACGACTTATCGTAACAAGTCTTGTCACGTTGGCTTGGGCAGTCGAAAGTTGTAGTGCACCAGTATTTTTGGTGTGTGGTAAATAGCATGAATAGCCACATGATTCCAGAGATGCAACTGCATCGCGAAAGCCTCTGTCTAGAATGAAGACATCCCCAATTTTTAAATACCAATTTAATACATCACCACTTTCGTCTCTTGCCATATTCATCATGATTCTACCATCTGAGGATATACCAGAGTATGGGCCAGTTACATCAATTACAGTATCCATCGCAAGTCACAAATAAAAATGGCTTCAATAAATTGGTATATTTGTGCTATTGGTATATTGGTAGCTTTCCCGCTGAAAAAAGAAATTGGAGCTTTTTTGACACTAAATATATGTTGCGTCGCATATTACTATCAACTTTCTCGCTTCGGGCGGTGACCCAGTATTACCGTAAATCGTTTCTGGTACTAATAAGTTTCGAGATACTACTTCTTGTCTACTTATGTGGTCAAATCCTAAATATCGTGGAACGCAATCTCGAAGCATGCATTTTCTGGCGATTCCAAGCTTCCGTTGTAAAGTTGACTCTGGCATTCTGAAAATGTTACATAGTCGTAGGTTCGAATCACCAGTTCTGTATTTCGCTAGTAAAATGCCTAGGGAGGTTTCAGGACGTTTTTGATTTCTGAACGTAGGGGTTTCAAGCAAAATGGAATGAAACTGATCATGACTAAGACCAGTCCAGTAATATAATTCAGTTTCACTTATCTGCCTATAAAGAAAAGAAAGAAAGAAAGAAAATACGTTTATTTGCGGTAAACATGACGCATAAAAAGAACTCAAACTAAAAAACTTAAACAAGTTGAGGGGAAAATATGCGTCACATCCATGCAAAACGGCCATCGCTCAGCATAATGCTGCGACCATATGCGAGACAGAGCCCCAGCGCTGGTTTTCAGCGACAGCCGGCGTTGACGTTATGACGTTGACCGGTGCAGCATACAATGAGATACAATTATGAAATAAAAATAAAATAATATACAATAACTAATTCTATAAACAGTATGTGTGAATAAAATATAATATGGCAACATTTCGTTCAGTCGGCATCGTCGCACGCGCCCCGCCGGCTTTGAGTAATCTGTGCGCGCAGCTGTCAGAAAACTTGGTATGACGTTTTGACATCAGGTTACATAATCAAATGAGAATGGCGCATTTATGTAATGAATGATAACAAATGTTATGAGTAAGACGGATGGAGTTGTGCAATACCAAAAGATGTACTAGGTGATTGCCTATAATTATCAAAGTCCAGAAAGAAACTCCTTTCTTCTTTTAAGACATGTATTATATCGTCTAAGTACACTCCTCTGGACTCCGCTAAAATCAGTGCGTAGATTTGGTAACTCCTGTAATTGCTCCCAATCATAACTAATCAAATGCTCTCGACAAACTCGACTGTCTTATGGAAATTATACAATGTGTTTGGTCTCGGTCTGTACAAACTTAAAGGGGAGGTAGTTTACTCTATTTTATCAATGAAATTATTCTAAAAGGGGGGTCGGAACCCAACCCCCCCTGAATGGCAGCCATTTTTGTATTTTGATCGCGTTTTATGAAGCGTGCATACTAAAAGTACTTTAACTTTGGAATTAAATGGCTACTACACACATGCCGGCGGCATAGCCTCCGGCTTTTGCCGCGCGGCACGTGCCTCCGGCTTTTGCGCCTTCATTTCCTTTGCGTTTGTTTGTGCGGCAGTGCCGGGCACGCCCGGCGGCCAGGCCGGCGGCAGTAGCCATTTTGTCCAATTATCGTTAAAAAAAAACTTTTAATAAGAGAAAAATTTTAGCAATGGGTTAAATAACTCAAATACTGACAATCAATCCTGCATCATATTGAAATAAATGCTAAAAGATCGTTAACTGCAGCAACGCGAATACGCTCCAGCAGCTCTTCTCTGGTGTTAACAGACTCAAAATAAACTTTTTGTTTCATCCAACCCCAAAGATGAAAGTCTAGTGGCGTTAAGTCTGGTGAACGCGGTGGCCAGGCTACGGGACCGAAGCGACCAAACCACTGTGAATACTCGTAATGTTGGTCCAGGTAACTCCTAACTGCTCGGGCAAAGTGTGGTAGAGCTCCGTCTAATTGTAGCCACATGCGTCGCCGATATGATAATAGCAATTCCGATAACGCTTCCCAAAATTCATTGTTGAGAAATTCTAGAAATCTTGGGCCATTAAAATTTCTTGGGAGTTTGATAGGCCCTATTAATTGATCATCGATCATAGCTGCCCACAAAGGATATCATTCATTTTGGGCTACATGTAAAAGTGCCGGCCAAACAAAAAAAAAGTTATATTCCGTTAGAACATGTTCCGTTAGAGCCATTCCCTGCTAGGGATACGAAAAAAGTATCGATACTTTGTGGTATCGAGTACATTACTGTAATTATGACATCGGGGGCAGTATTACTTCCGGATAAATCGGTAATTATTTTTATGTCTGGCATTTTCCCGCGTTTCCAACACCACCAAGTGTTGTAACGTGTAACGAGCACGGGTTTATTCGACACCCAAAACGCCTAGCGATTGATTCTTTGACAATAACACCATCTATTAGAGCTTTCACTGGAATATCATTAACGGAAATTAGAGTAAAAAAAGAGTGAACAAGCGACATAATTTACTGTTTTTACGTTAATATTCTATTATGTCCTAGCTTGTGACAAATATGACAGCGTTTATCTTTGTTACTAGAATTGGTTTTATCAATGGCTTTATCAAACTTAATATGTTTAGCTTCACATAAACCTGACATACTGTCAACACTACTTGCAGATTTACTCTGATCAACGGCTATTTTAAGGTTTTTAGTGCCAGACGATAAAGAAGTAATTAATTCAAAGGTAGAAGTTACATTACTATTTAAAGATGCGGTTTCAATATTGAAATCGCTAATACCGCCGCAAAAAAGCTCGATTGAGTTCCCGTAAAACTTATTTTAGTGTTATTCAATAATCTGTTTTTCTAAGTTTTTAGTTATTCACAATAACTACCTGCTGAGTTATATGTATTAAGAATAACCTTTTTCCGGGTACAATGCAGTTATATCAATCTTAAAATTACTTCAACTACGACCATTTTCCGGCTCCCATGACTCGAATCATTGTAACGCAGAGCCTCGTAAGGCCTAACCAGCTTTCGCTGCCGCCTGGGTACTACTACAGTCGAATTCTTTGCTCTTTGTACGCGCGTCAGGCAGGACTATGTCATTTTAGTATGCAAAATGAGATATAAATGTTACTTACACACAGTCGAAAATGTTACATAATCAACCCGCCGCAATTCTACATCTATTTCACACATATAATTGAGGGCCTGACAAAGGACACATACTTCAATTTGAATAGCTAGTAATACATATAAAAATCAATAGTCTAAAATCTGCTTACCTTTTCTTCCATATTTACTGTACACTTCGTATCTACAATAAAACTGGGCCCCAAAAATCTGTCCATAATATCAAAGTGTTAGAGTCAACAAGAAGTAGGTTTTAAAGTACCTATGAAACCTCTTTTTATAGCTTTGTATTTACTTTTCTTAATTTGAAATATTTTATATCTTCTTTTGTTTCTTCTCTTTTTCTTGTATTGTGTCATCTCATGTATGCACTAACTAACTAAATAAATATTTTATAATATTTCAATACTTTTGTTTGCTTATATCTAACAAAAATTGGTGCCGAAACCAGGGAAGTTTGTGCGCGAGTTTTTATTTTCCAGTGCCTAATTTATATTAGTGTAAAACGTTGTGCGCCGATTGTTGTGTTCCTATTTTGCACATACAAAATCGTGTGCGATTCGACCCATGGAATATCGCCTTATGAAGCACAGCTAAGTACAATACTAACCTGCAATATTAATATCAATGTCAACGGAGAGTGATATTTATTTTTCCGATCGCTCCTCCACGTCTGCTACTATAATGGCAGAAAATATAACTAAGAAGCTCCGCATTGAACGCGGACTGCGAAAGGCGGCCATAACGCGTCTAGAAAAATATTTTGAAGCTCATACCATTGAGGAGCTTGACTATGAAGACGTCGCCTTTCGTCAGGCGCAATTAGAAAAAGCTTACGAGCAATATCAAGCCGTAGAAATGGAGCTTTTAGTGCAGGACGACAAACCTGACTCTGACGAGGTTGACGACCGCGTCACACAGCTTTCAATAAATATTGAAAAATTAAAGAAAAAAATACTAAAACCTTCGCAGGACTCTCACTTGCAGGGCTCATATGATCAATATAGAACGACGCATTTGCCGAGCATTGATATCCAAACGTTCGATGGAAAAGATATTGCTTGTTACAAGCCATTCATGGACCTCTTCACGGCGATAATACACTCAGATAAAAGGCTGTCTGATGTTCAAAAGCTTTTTTATTTAAAGAAATATATTAAGGGAGAACCACATACACTGATAGACAACTTGCCGCTGACCAACGAATCCTACGACACTGCTGTCAAGATCTTAGAGACACGCTACAACAATCCGATGCTGCTCATCAACAACCACATAACGTCGATACTCGATTTGCCGGCAATTCACCGAGGTACGGCACAACAGCTACGAGATTTGGTGGCGCAGTTTCGGCAGCAGATCTCTGCCCTTAAGAATATGAAGGAGCCCGTCGACTACTGGGATTCAATCTGAGTTTGCATAATATCCCGCAAGCTTGATCCGTTGACCGTCAGGCTATTTCACGCAGACAGGGATATGGGAAGTATGCCTACAATAAATGAACTATTGATATTTTTAGATAAGAGGGCAATGTCCCTGGAGGTAAGCCCATCTTTTGTAAATAGTAAGAGCAAGGTTGTTAATTTCTCTAAGATTTCCGAAGCGTCAAAGTGTAAACTGTGTGGTCAATCTCACAAATTATTTAAATGCCCTAAATTTATTTTAATGTCGATAAATGAGCGTTTAGAATATGTAAAAGATAATAACTTTTGTAAAATATGTTTATGTTCCCATGCTAGCAAGTGTCGTTTTCATTTTAAATGTACAGTATGTGGCTCTAAAATCCATAATACTTTAATACATCATGATGAGCACAGGTCTGTGCCGAGTGATGCTCAGGCACATCAACACCAAGAGCAGATATCGCAACCTGAGGTAAGTTTGCATTCGTCCAAGCAATCAAGTACTAATGTGCTCTTACCTACTGTAAAGGTTTTAGTTTCAGACTCACAAAAAAATAAATATATAGTGCGTGCATTGTTAGACTGTGGCAGTCAAACATCTTTTTGTACAAACATTTTAGTTAATAAGCTGGGCATCCCAACATACACGCAGCAACATAATGTTGTGGCATTTGGGGGTCAGCCAATACATAAAATTGATAAAGCTGTCAATTTAACATTACATTCTATGACAGAAAACTTTAATATTTCTGTCACTTGTTCTGTAGTAGATAAGGTCACAGGGAAGTTGCCACAAAGGTCAATAAACTTATCAAGGTTCAAAATACCTAAACATGTGACACTTGCTGATACTGAATTCTATATTCCAGGTGAAATAACACTACTGTTAGCTGCTGACATTTTCTTTCGAGTTATAAAAGATGGAAAAATTGAGGGAAGTCCAGAGGATCCGATACTGCTCAATACCCGGTTTGGATACGTCATTTCAGGTGACTTCTTTCCATCTTTTACTCATAAGTCCGTTGCTATGCATGTTGTAGAGCACACTCCTGGTCTTGAGTCTCTAGTCAGTAAGTTCTGGGAGACAGAAAAGGTCCCAGAGCTTTATTCTGAAAAACTACCGGAGCTAGAATATTGTGAAAAAATATTTCATGAATCAGTTACTTTAAATAATAATCGTTTTGAGGTTAAATTACCTCTAAAAATAGATGTAAAACAAATTAATACTTCAGAGTCATTTAGTATTGCACTGCAGCGTTTTTATAATTTAGAGAAACGTTTTGCTAAGGAAGATTTATATCGCTCCTTGTACATTGACTTTATTAATGAATATCTTGAACTGGGACATGCAAAGGTAATTGATGTCAACACGTGTTCACCTAATGAGCAACCTTTGTATTTCCTCCCGCATCACGCAGTTTTACGAACTGACAAGAAAACAAATAAATTACGTGTCGTTTTTTATGGCAGTGCAAAGATTAAAGGTAGCGTTAGTTTAAATGATATATTATGCAACGGGCCTGTTAATCAAAAGCAATTATTTGAAATATTAATTTTATTTCGCACATATAAGTATATAATTATGTCTGATATTCGTCATATGTACAGACAGATTAATGTGCACCCCGATCAGAGGGCTCTCCAAAATATACTATGGCGCGAAAGTCCAGATAAAGAATTACTATGTTTACAATTAAAAACAATAACTTATGGTTTAACAAGTTCTGCCTATTTAGCAATACAATGTCTGATTGAACTGGCCAACACTTATGAGGCTCAGTATCCATTAGCTTCAAGGGCTATATTACATAATTCCTATTGTGATGACATCATTACCAGTGCAAACAGCTTTCAAGACGCCATGCAGTTAAGAAAAGAACTAACTGATCTTCTGCAATTAGGAAGTTTTGATTTGCATAAATGGTGTTCCAATGAAAAGAGTTTACTGTCAGATTTACCAGTAGATAAGTTGGTTTTTGAACAGAGAGACTTGGACCGGGAGTGTCTCATAACAAAAGCACTTGGTCTTTTGTACGAGCCCATGGAAGACATATTGAAACTCAGTGGTAACGCAGTGTCTTCACCAAAAGATCCCGTTGTCCCTACAAAACGATCGGTATTGAGCGCAGTCAGTAGGCTGTTTGATCCTCTGGGTTTCGCTGGCCCGCTGATAGTTAGAGCCAAGTTATTACTGCAACAAATCTGGCAATGTAACTTAAACTGGGATCAGCCACTTCCTGTTGAATTAGCAAAAACATGGCAACAGTTTCATTTAGAGATCTCTACTATGTCTGATATTAAGGTAAAGCGTTATTTGCACATGTTCGAATCTGATGAAACTGAGCTAATTGGGTATTGTGATGCATCTATGACTGCTTATGGCTGTTGTATATATGTAAAGGTAAAAGTAGATGGTAAATATCATGTATACTTATTATGTTCAAAGTCGCGTATCGCTCCCTTACATTCAAAGTTAACTGTGCCGAAGCTAGAATTAAATGGCGCATTATTACTAGCTAAACTTGTACATAAAATTTCCAATTTACTTCCAAATGTTAAAAAAATTAATCTATTTTGTGATTCTAAAATAGTATTAGGTTGGTTAAGTTCTTCTAATAGCATTAAGTTACCTGCTTATATGGGTAATCGAGTAAATGAAATTTCTAAGTTTACAAATAGTATGTTATGGCTATACACACCTGGATCATGTAATCCAGCAGATATCTTATCCAGAGGCTGTGATCCACATAGCCTATGTGAAAATAAAATGTGGTGGCACGGACCAGATTTTTTACAAAATTGTAACAATTATAATTTTTACTTATCGAAAATAGAGTCTCCTTTAATTAATACGGAACAACAAGAGAACTCTGATATGTACATAAATACTACTCAACATTCTATTCTCCCGGATAAGCATAATAATTTGTTACCAATATTCACTAAATTCTCTAGTTTCAATAAATGTGTATTTGTTATGTCATACATTCTAAGGTTTATAAATAAATGTAAAAAGTTACCGGTAAATACTGGAAGCCTCTCTGCTCAAGAAATCAGAGATGCCATTCAAACTTTAATAAGAGGTGTTCAACTTCAATATTTTTCAGAAGAGTTAAAATGCTTAGAGAATAATAAGGAAATTAAATCAAATTTAAAATCCTTAAATCCTTTTATTGATAAAAATTATATGCTAAGAGTAGGTGGACGCTTAACAAATGCAGATCTGCCCTTCGCAAAGAAGTTTCCAGTCATTCTTCCAAAGAAATGTTATCTTACTCAATTAATAATAAGAAATGAACATTTGAATTTGTTACATGGAGGCTTAAAGCTTGTTATGAGTAGTTTGTCTCAAAAATATTACATTATAAACTCGGTTCGAGAAATAAAAAGTGTTATACATAAATGTTTAGTATGTCACAGATAAAGGGCTAAAACAGCTTCTCAGCTGATGGGATCCTTGCCTAAAGACAGAATCCCGCCTTCTAGGGCTTTTGAAGAGCTCCGATTTGACTACTGTGGACCATGTACTAAATTAATCATATTACCTATTGATATATAATAATTTTTGCACAATTCATTCATTTATTTATTTTTGTCACAAATTGACAGATTTATTTTATTTTTCTGGCCTGGCAATTTTGTTAGAGTCAACAAGAAGTAGGTTTTAAAGTACCTATGAAACCTCTTTTTATAGCTTTGTATTTACTTTTCTTAATTTGAAATATTTTATATCTTCTTTTGTTTCTTCTCTTTTTCTTGTATTGTGTCATCTCATGTATGCACTAACTAACTAAATAAATATTTTATAATATTTCAATACTTTTGTTTGCTTATATCTAACACAAAGGCAATTAAATATCTTGTCTGATTAAATTATATGTTTTTTCTTCAAAAGAGGCCTGACAGTGGCCATCAGACTTTTTCTTTTATATTTTCTTCAATATAGTTACGTCTATAGCAACACTGATTCTTTTCCACTCGTCGTGAAACTTACGTTTCTGTTTTTATCTTTAACATCCCAAATTACTTTTTCTGTTTCCAGTAGTTCTAAGCATTTTATTAGTAGTTATTATAGTGTTTAGTAGGTATTATAATGGTTTATCGGGTACGTATTACAATACCGACATTTCATAATAACAGTGGCGTAGCGTGCCTTGGCGGGGCCCCGTATAAAAATTTTGTTTGGGGGCCCTTATGAAGGGTAAAGATTTCACACAAAAGAAAAAAAAAGTTTGCGTAAAAAAAAAATATTTTGTTTTCTTATTTCATAAATATGAACAATAGTGACAGGTCTGACAGGCGTTCATGTCTCATCGAAGTTCTTAGGTAATTTTTTATCAGTTTTATTTTTTTTTAACTTCTTTCAGCAGTTGCGGTTGTAACTGAAAGCAAATGCTTTTTTTGACTTTTGTTACTAAAAAATTGTGAAGTTTTTATTAATTTTTGCTTACGCACGTCGGGGGCCCCCGTGGCCCTGGGGGCCCCGTATAATTGATACGGCAGATACGGCGGTAGCTACGCCCCTGCATAATAACTATGACTGAAATACCGACGTCCAAAACAACGAAGGTCAAAATACCGAAAGTTTCAAATACCGATAGCCGTTAGATCGAAACATGAAATACCGATGTCCAAATGCCCGAAAGGATGAAACCCCGAATGGACGAAATCCCGAATGGTGGTCAAAATACCTAAAATGATGCATCACTTGCGAACTATTTATATGTCTGTATAAGTAGTATATCAGTGGGTGAAATAGGTTAGGTTAGAACAGTGACCCACCGCGCGTGAGCCGAGCGAGCGTAGCGAGCGGTGCCGCGGCAGCGGCCGGCGAACGCTACTTCCAAGTTGCTCGCAAAATTGATTTGACCATTTTCTAAGTATCCGGGTTTTCGCAATATCCCAATTACGAAATTACTTATTGGGATATTGTGAATTATACCACTGGGGAGTATACATGGGGAAGGATGCAACATGCAAGCAGGCATACAGCAGGCATGCAGCGTGCAAGCAGGCATGCAGCATGTAAGCAGGCAAACAAGCTTGCAACATGCAAGCAGGCATGCAACATGCAGCAAGCATTTTTTCTGTCACGGCTCTGGCGCTGCGGGGTTTAGGCGGCCCCCCCCACGCGAGCTTATCGTCGCAGATGGTTTAAACGCTCACCACCGCAACGGCGGGCCTTCAAACCACCTGCTCCTCAGCTGGGCGGCCGATGTGACGACGTCCTTGAGCTACGGACCGATAGCGTGCACACGAAACTACATACACGTGCGCCAGTACGAGATGGGTTGTAACAGGTTAAACACGATATCTGTTATCCTTATCACTGTTACAAAAAATTTGAGATCCAAATATCTGTTATTAAATAACAGCCTGTTATTTTTGTACAGACGATAAATACGTATTATATCTTAATTGAATATGTTCTTTGTTTCTTTTCATTTAAAGTCAAAAATCGTATCCAAAGTTTTGTCTAGGAATGACGCGGTAATATGAAATGATAGAATTACGTTTATTTATTAGTTTTTTTTGTCATCCGGTTAGACTGGAAGCCGACCCCAACATAGTTGGCTACATAGTAGGCTAGGCAGATTGATCGATTATTTTCCAAACTGAACACTTTCCTTCATACTAGAGAACACCCTTTCACAGGGTACCGTCGAAGCCATTGCGTTGAACTTTGTGGCTGCTATCTTATACACCGTGGCATTTTGATCGTCTTACAACCGCAGCCCACTTCATGTATCCAATGACTACTAAACATTCATAAAAAAAAAGATATTTATGAATATTTGAGTAATTAAAAAATAAAAAATTTAATTCAATAATATGACGCATGACGTAGTTTGAAACACCCTGTTACGAGCGCGGTCCGAGCATTTCGTTCAAAGGGCGGCGCGGTATGGAGCGGCGGCATCTTTAAAAGAGTTCATTCACCCTACTGCAAAAATGAGTTTCTTACTATTGCAATCCTAATGTTCTCATTACGTAGCAGTTTGTAAATAAAAGCCACTTAATTCCAATTCTTCCTTCATACTTTAAATGGGCTTAGGACCGTCAGAAACATAATTAATTCTTAATAAAAACCCAAACTAAGTTGTGTTTGATACGTAGGTAACGTAGGTACCTACATAGTAAGTGCAGATTAATAAAAAAGAAAGTTACAAACATACGGCCGATTTCAATAACTGATCAATTGTCTTCGTTCGATCCTATTGAAGATAGAAATTTCACTCATGTTCCTTAGGTAGGTCCTACCTACCTACATAAAATACAGAATTTTTATCTCTAACCAGGCAAATAACAAACAAAACATATGTAGTTATTGAAATTGGCAGTACGTAAATGCTTCCGGCGTATTAAAAAAATTGGAATCAACTGAATTATTAACACTAATTACTAATTACGTATTTACAAATGATCACTTTTTATTTACATAGGCAAGTAGGTAAGCTTTACCTGTATTGCAGCAACTGTTCGAATTGCCTACCACTTTGTTCAATACACAAATGGGCACGTTTTTGAATATTGTCATTTATTTTATTTAAAGTCTTGTTTCACGATATCAAAAGCAGCAATTATTTGTTGTTTTAATTGTTCTACAAGTAGTAAAGAAACTAGTTTACACCGAAGAAGCGCGCAGTGCGCTTCTTGGGTGTAAACTAGTCTCTTTACTTCAGACCACAAAAAAAAGTCCAATGGTGTCAGGTCCGGGCTTCGAGGTGGCCAAGCCACGGGACCACCGCGCCCGATCCACCTGTCACCAAACTCGCGGTTTAGGTACTCTCGCACTGATCAAGAATAATGAGCGGGACAGCCATCGTGTTGGTAGTACAGACTGTTTAAATAGGGGGCAGGTACATCTTCCAGTAACTCGGGAATTACGTTCTGTACCATTTCTAGGTACGTTCCACCGTTGAGGTTACCTTGAATAAAAATAGGGCCAATTATTCTGTCCCGTATTATCCCAGCCCACACATTCACACTGAATCGGATTTGGTGGGAATGTTCTCGAATTAGATGTGGGTTGTTAATTGACCACCAGTGCTCATTATGGATATTGAACATCCCCACTCGGGTGAACGTAGACTCATCGGTCCAGAGAATGTTGGTGTTTGGATGGTCAATAAGCCAGCGACATAATGCCATGCGGGATTCAGGGTCAGCTCCGTATAAGGCCTGTGCTTGCCGGTAGTGGTACGGGTGTAATCCTTCCGCTTGTAAAACTTTCCAGACGTAGTAGTGGCTGACTCCGAAATGTCTGGCAGCCACTCTGGTACTCCGTCGCGGGTGTTCCTCAAAATACTGTAGTATGTTCTCTTCAAGAACGGGTGTGCCGACCCCGACCTTGCGCATGCGGTGGACTGCGAAACTGGCCGTGTTCAATAAGTCGCTGTGTGGCTGCTAAAATGACTTGCAGTCCTGGCACTTGCGGGTTGATCACACTTCGGTTGCATAACATTTCCAGATTATTTGGCGCAGCGTACAATCTCCTTGCTCCCCGTAAATTGTCACCACTCATTGCGTACAGGCGCACCATTTGTAGGTACTCGATATTCGAGTATCGATAGTTCCTATTACTCATTGTGAAGTAGGTAGGACCTATTCACTCCTTGCACTTAGTAACGATCGCGAACAACGTTTGATTATCCGGTAGCGCGCGCGCACTTCCACTTCCGGTGTTCGGCCGCAACTGAGACGCTGCGAGATTGACCTTCACTTATTTTTCAAGTGAAAGGGGCGGGGCGTGACACGCGCGGCTCTACTCAAAGGATAGCATTAGAGCACCTCATTGGATGACAGTCCACGTGGACTATGCTAGATTGGCTTTCGGTATTTTGTCTCATAGAAAATGGCGATGGAATGATCTACTCGACCCGTGCGCTGGGTAGGTATGGTCTATCGTTTGATACGTAAACATTAATAACAGGATGTTTCAGAATTCTAATGCATTATTTATTTTTCTTTGTACCTATTATATTAATTAATGGTTAAAAAAAAAAACATGCCTGGAGGTACTTTATGTCGGATACATTGAGTGGACGACTAAAATGCCACGGTGTATAAACTGGGGTACACCGATTTGTACTCTTTCCACCATTTCAAGAGGCAGTCGGTTCTAGAAATAATTTTGTAATCCTTATACCGTTGCACCTCTATGATGGCACGGGATTGAGCTGTGCCCTCCGGTTGATTGCCTTGCATTCTTCTCTCAAAATCTTGCCAAATTTATTTGGTTTGGTTGGTGGAAAATGTTGTGGGTTCAACTACTTGTACATGTACGTCGCGTTGGAGTCGCCGCATTACGCGAATGTTGAGCTGCAACTAATAAAATTATGCGTCGTGAAGTTTCTTCTGCCACATGTGGATCGTCGAAATAAAATTTAAATCGAGGATCGAAAAACATACAATTTCCAAAGGTCTTGGTTTGGTTTAAATTTAAAAACCTTCGTTTTATGTTCCCTATCAGGTCCTGACGTAACCCATCTACGATTGGCAGGAAAAAATTCTGATCCCTCAACTGTTCCAATGCTTTTATAAGCCCTACTGTTATAGGAATCACTAAGCTGCCAGTTATGTACTTTTGCCCACTTACCACTCTCGTGTGACTTCTTCACATGGATGGAGTATCTGTCATATTTGCCACTCGTAGCTGGAAATGGGGCCCAGCCCCAGGTTAACCATGGTACTGTTTAGAACATCTTTTAGTTCCACACACCGTTGGAGCATATAATAGGTGGAGTTCCACCTCGTTTGCACTTCTTGTAAGGGCCGTTTAGCCGTAGTGCGGGCTTGTTCTTGGTATCGCTTTAGCTTTTCCCAGGCAACATTACTTTGCTTAAAGTGCCGGACGATGCCCTTAATTTTTGTCAGCAATTCAGAAATATCTGTCTTTCAATACGCCATTAACTACCAAAGGAAGTGTTTTTTTTCCGGCCAAAACATGTACCGAGGTACAAATTAAAACTTAAATTCCGTGCAATAAATTGTGTTATTGGCAGTATTTAAAATCCTCCAATATTCGATAGATTAAGAAATAAAAGAATATAAAAAATCACTACCTCACATCATTTTTGCGTTCAACGAAACGTTCATAACAGCAGTGACATCAGTCAAACTATTTCACCTGTCAAAATATTACATCATCGGTGACGGTCATCGGACTTTTTATGGTCTTTGGACCTATTTGTCAAGGGTTCCCAAAATAATGTATTCGGTCAATCTACGTAGGTATTCTAAGACGACAATCAAGTCATATAGATATAAGTCAGAATAATAATAGTGATTCATCAATTATTTTTGTACAGCCGTATGTATACCGTCGTTGCAGGTTTTTTATTGTGAAGGTTCTTTTCGTGTGGTTAGTGAAGGCTTAAAGGTAGTAAAGACTACGTAACAAGGAATTAATTATTAGAGAGTGTGGATGCTAATGGGAATTAAGTTGATATTTGAAATAAAACCAATAACATTGTTTATTATTTTCTACTATTCCATTTACTCATTTTCAACATCTTCTCTAACTAGGATATAATCTAGGAAGGAGGCAGGTGCTGTAATATTCTGTTGATGTCGAGCCCACCCCATATACCAAACAATAGTCATGATGTGAGCACAGCAACCCACGGTACGTTTTCCAATTATACAGTTACAGTAATAACCGTGGATTCTGTGCTCCCAACTGTTTTGTTGCATATTTAATAAAACATAGGTATAATATGATCTTCCACTACGATGTCTCGACTGTATTCTACCCCTAAATAAAAACATTCCATTTTCCAAATATGGTATATGGAGACGCTCAACATCATGGCAAACTTCAATTTCAAATACTCCATTTTGCCTTATATGTTCCCCGTAATATGAGCGTGCCTGCTTTATCTGATAAGTTCCCAGTGCAAATAAAATTAAATCAGACTCTGTCATCACTGGGAACTCATTTACAAGAATATCGGCATTTATACTAACAAAAGATGCTCTTCTTCTATTAATATTATTTTCAATAATAAAATCACCTAAAAGGTTTGGTTCATTTAATTTTTGCAAGGCACGCTCTAAGAGTATCGAGGCATCTGGTCTATCTGTAATGGGTACATGGAAAGCATTTATTATGGCCCCTGCTATTCGAAAATCAGTCATAAGATGGGTAGCGGCGTTATTGCTGAAATCATTTCTAGCAAGTTTGTAATCTCTCTTAAACCTACCATTTACAACTTCCACTACCCACCTACACATTGTTACAAGTCTAGATTTGTTTGCTCTTAATGTAGGCAACTGTGTCTCCCCAGGTTCCAGGGATTCAGGTTTACAAACATTATAATTTAAAGAAGTTAACAGTGGAATCGCATCCCTGAATCCCCTATCCAAAATGAAAACGTCTCCTCTAAAATATTGACGTAGCTCATTAGTTTCACGTCTAAACAATTGCTTCATTATATCAGCATCTGACACAGTTGCCGCATAGGGGCCATAAATATCAAGTATGTGACCATCTGTTGTGACTATTAAAAAAGGCTTTACCAAGTTTCTGTATTTATGTAAACTATATGATTGTTTTTGAAATAAATAATTTGATGATTTTTGTAAATAAATATATGTCCCATCAAAGATAACGATAGCCTTCATATTGCCTCCTTCCTCGCCACCAAATAGACCTTGCGGTATAGTTAAATTGTGATTACATATTACATCTACAAAAAAAAAACACAGTACAAAAAAAAGGTATGATTCCAGGCCCGTGCCCTGAACCCCAGATCGGGTTTGAGTATTATTCATAACCAGACCAGTCTGTATTCATGTCATCTACTTGTCGGCGGGATATTGCATATGATGATATGAATTCGCTAACTAACGAACATTCTCTCCAAATGAGACATGAAACTTGTGAATTCAATATTGTCTGCATAATAATAATCGACGGGCTGAACCATATCGTTCACATTCGCTCCTTCACGCAAAGTGAGGGATGGAGTCTTATGGACTATCTGAAATTTATGCACATTGACGACAATGTGCATAAATTTCAGATAGTCGACGACGTTGACCGTCGCCGCCGTTGTTGTTGTCGGTGACGTTGAACCGTCGGTGGATCAATGGTTAATTAACGATAATTAACCATTGATCCACCGACGGTTCAACGTCACCTCCTATTACATGATACTCGACGAATTTATTGAATGAAATCGTGGATTCACTTGAATTCTCTGAACTTATTCTGATGGTAAATGGCGCAGGCGTTTCAACTACCTTTTCACTCACTACCAATTCTCTCGGTATGTACCAATCTAAAACTATTTTACGCTCTGAATTCCGAGCAGAATAAAGAGTAAATAGAAGATCACCTCGAGATAAATGCACCTGCCATTCCGACATGGGCATACGGCGCTCATCACCTATAATTTCATTCGTAAGTATTATCCCCTTTGCGATGCGTTCCTCCCTGCTACGACTTGGTAGGTTGTAATTTGATAGTGTGTAAGCAACACTATTGGTAGCACCGAACCACTCGGGTGTGTGATAAAAATTGGCAAACATCTCAGCCAGAGCGATTGATTGCGGAGTGGCATACATATTTTCAGCCAACCTGTCGAATCCTTCGAGAAAGCTTATATAATCTTGCGAAACTGCCAAACGCAAATAACCTATAAGCCCTCCTTTTAAATTTTCCGAAATAATTTTGAATGTATCCCTAGACGATACGACCCTTGACAATTCCAATCTCCGTACCATCTCACGATGCTGTCTGAATGTTTCAATTAATAATGAAATCTGTACCATCATATCAGACTCTATAGATAATTGTTTGTGTACGCTAAATAAGGATTTGAAAGATTGAGGAAGATGCATGAAATATAAAAAGACACTCTTCATATTAATGGTCATTCTTAATGGTGGACCATGAATGCGATTTTCGGGCTCATATAGTCTACAGACAACTCTAGTGGGGAGTCGAAGACCATGCTCATAAAATGATCTGATAAACGAGGATAATCGAATAAGATAAGTGGCATATCTTTCTAAATAAGCGGAAAGAAAAGATGAAAAACTCTCTTTATTTAGGGTGTTAAGAGTCGAACAAATGCTAAATATACGATGCCACATTGGAGGTAACACTGCGGTCAATTCTTCAGGAGAGATAGCTGCTTCTAAGGGAATGACAGGACGCTCGTTCCCGTAAACGGGCGCGTTAACGACGTCCTCGTAAAGACCATTTCTAATACGTGTCTCAGCAACGACACCATCATTTAACCATCCTGCGCCATTATCAACGTCCGTAGCTAAAGATAAAGATTCCTCATTCACTCTACCTTTATAAGACATACCGGTGGAAGAACCTGGTGCTCTTGTTAGATTAAACCCATGAACATTATCCATCATGTATTCGTCAAGTAACTCCGCCTGATCTTCAGAAATGTTGGTAAATGTACGAGAACAAGTAAACAACATCTCTAGGCAAATGGCCAATGCCCATATGTAGTGGTACAAATTGTTCAATTAATGTATTTCTTACAATACTTAATGTCTTTGAAATAGACGATTTAGTCATTTCAAACAGTTGTCCTAATCCAGTCCTAACCAGTAATGGCAATCTTCATCGGACATTAGACCTATTTGCTCAAAATCAAATTGATTTACTTGTTCATTTGTTAGGGCTAGTGCTATTGTAGCCTCTAACTGAGCAGGAGTAAACTGGCTTATATAGCCATAATCATCGAGAAACCCCCAATCATAGACACTCAAATGATGAGTACATATACGAGCATTTTCTGTGACAAATAGTTTATTCGATTTTAACAAACGGCACCTCAAATAGTTTGGTACAACGTGTCGTTCTACATTCGTGCAACCATGTACAAAACATGTACTGGCAGAGTTTCTTGTCCGTCTAAAATTGGGTAGAGCAGTTGGTGGAACATCATTTGATGGTTCATCAGCAACTTTTGCCTGGAGATATCTCCGAGCTGATAACCAGCATGCATAGCATACTCTGCTATGAGCTGTAATCAGAAAACAAAAAAAAAATATAACATCATTATGCTAACAATAATGAATAAAAAACAAAGAGTATGTTATTAGTAATTACCAGTCTGGGAGAAATTCGTTGGGCAATATATTCTCTTTCTGGTCCTTCAGGCAAAGAATGGGAACGACGTCTAGCAAGTGATGCTTGACACCAAACACATAATGGATCATAGGATGTGGAAGGTTGAGGCTGAGAAGTTGAAGGTTGGGGCTGTGAGGTTGAGGGTTGAGGCTGAGAGGTGGAGGGTTAGTCTGTGAGGTTGAAGGTGTAGGCGAAGTTGTTGGTTCAATTCTGTTCTGATCTTGCTGTTGTGCTCGTTGGACATTTCTACGAGCTGCGAGCCAACATGCATAGCATACTCTGTTTTCAGGTTGTATCTAAAATTTTAAATAAGAATGCTTTTAATAATTTGAAAGTCTGTGAGGTTGAAGGTGTAGGCGAAGTTGTTGGTTCAATTCTGTTCTGATCTTGCTGTTGTGCTCGTTGGACATTTCTACGAGCTGCGAGCCAACATGCATAGCATACTCTGTTTTCAGGTTGTATCTAAAATTTTAAATAAGAATGCTTTTAATAATTTGAAAAAACGTAGAAAAGTTATAATAATTTAGGAGAATGAAGAACAGGGTGTAAAGTTCACTCATCCACCATAGAAAAGGGAGGATCCTCCAACCAGACGGGTGTTATGTCTGGCGGGCAACTGCCCATATGTTGATTTCGGATAGTCTTATCTATGTTTTTCGCTCGGTAAACTTTAACTGCGCGATGTAGAAATTGTGTGACGTCATGTCTTTTTGCTTCGTACTTTGTATGTGGCGGTCTAACCGCTACATCACTCCCCTCCGGAGACCGGAGGTCGATAGTGGGCTGAGTCTTGGATCTTGCGATGCTTCACAGTGCCAGCTGTGGTTCCAGTGAGTCGGAACCGGGTGCCGCATAGTTCACGGTGAGTCGGAACTGTCTGCGGTGATTCCCCAGTGAGTCGGGGTGGCGCTGCGTCGTCATCCAGTGAGTCGGATTTGGTACAGCGCCGGGTTTTTGGCTGACTGCTTGCGTCGACCAGGAGAGGGTAGAATAGGCTCTGCTTGTGAGACAGGCCGGAAGTGCAGGTGCTGTGCCAAGGTTGCTGATGAGGCTGAGGGTGATGACCAGGAATGCGCGTTCGCTGCATGCTGGTGGTCAGGATACCCGTTGAAGCCGTGGGTGCTGGCTGGCTGTGTGACTCGCCTCACGAAAGCTTGCAGGAGTGATGATGATGACGTCGCGCTGAAGTAGTTGCACGAAGGCTGCGTTGACGTTCATACTCGGGGTCACCAATTTAGGGGTATGAGGAACAGGGTGTAAAGTTCACTCATCCACCATAGAAAAGGGAGGATCCTCCAACCAGACGGGTGTTATGTTTGGCGGGCAACTGCCCATATGTTGATTTCGGATAGTCTTATCTATGTTTTTCGCTCGGTAAACTCTAACTGCGCGATGTAGAAATTGTGTGACGTCATGTCTTTTTGCTTCGTAGTTTGTATGTGGCGATCTAACCGCTACAATAACTTCTGTGACATGACAAAGAATAGTCTTACGTCAAGTGGTACTAAGTAGATTTTATATTATATTCATTTGTTAATTTTTTAATTTATATGTTATATTAATTTAACATTTCAAAACATGTGAACAAACTATACAATACCACAATCAATGCTAATATAAGCTATACTGAAGAAATCAAGTAAGTCTGTCTGTCAATGCTATACTTCATACCTGCCGAGGCAATATACGGCGAACTATATCATCTCTCTCCGGACCATTGGGCAATGAATGAGAGTGACGGTTAACAATGGACTTTTGACATGAGACACATTGGCCTGCAGGGACTGCTCTTGATTCGAAAGGCAATTGATTTGCAGCTGTTGTAAAGCAGTTTGCACACAAATGGCTATTGTAGTCAATCTAAAAAAAAAACAACTTAGTAAATATAAAACTTCCAATTCCGTAGTAAGGTGATGTATTGTACCTTGTTTTACTTTAATAGACAGAAGTTAAAGCATAGTTCTAACAACTTCTATAGGTACCTACCTCACGATTTAGACTTCTTGAAATAATTGAGCTTATTTCACTGCCAATTTCCGATATGGCATAGTAGTGCATCTCATCATTCAACACAATATTACATGAAAAGCACTGCATTGTTGAGTCACCTCAGATACCTAAAAACAAAAAAAAAAACAGTTAGTTCAAAGCTGCTTTACAAATATTTTTTCGTCATCAATACATGTATAGTTGAATTAGATTTTATAACCTCTAATGGTTAGGTATCATTAACTTTTGAATGTTGTAAAAAAAAAACGTGATAATCTCCAATACTTACACAAAGCTTGTGAAAAGTCCGTATAATCAGAGACAAGAGTATATGAGCCAAGTTGTTCTTGGCCTTAGCCATCTGCGTATTTTTTCCTGTATTTTCATACCTTTGCTTTTAAGGTACATAGTTTGGCCACAGTTGTATGGAAAAAAAAACACCTCCTTTAAGGTGTGTGCACACGCCATAATAGTTATAAGGTCATAAAGAAACACTATGGTTCTCTTCTAGCCACGCTTGGATTGTCTATGCCGTTCTAAAAGAAATGTTGTACCGAGCGCACGCCTTTTATTCAACAGTGGCGACGAGGAAAATTAAAATAAGTTTTATAGTAAAATTAGCGCAAAACCGAATAAAATGTCGGTGGGACTCAACAGTGTACGTGAATTCAACGTTACAACAGGTAACTGGTCCACTTATGTTGAGCGACTGGAGATTTACTTCTTGGTCAATAACGTGAAAACTGAGCTCAAACTGCCGACGCTGATTTCGATTATGGGTGAGGAGGCATAGCTCCTGTCATCATTGGCGAGTCCAATTAAACCCGCTGAATTGACGCTTAATAAAGCAGTGGAGTGGAGTTTTGGCTGCACACCTGCAGCCAACACCATCAACCTTAGCCGAGAAGTATAGGTTCCGGCTGCGGCGACAGCAAACGGAAAAATCAGTTGCGGAATATGTCACACATCTTAAAAAGTTGTCTAAACACTGCAATTTCGGGACAACGTTGAAAAGTTACGCGACCTGTTAGTTTGTGGCATAAAGAGTGACGTAATCCGCCAAAGGCTGTTCGCTGAAGAAGATCTCACCTACAATCGAGCGATCGGATTAGCGCTGTCATTAGAGACCATTGCTGTGGAGCGTGGTACGGAACCAACGGAAAATTTAAACAAACAGCAATAGTGCCCGAAGTGTGGTGATAATAGACACAAAGCAAATGCATGTAAATATGAAAATTTCGTGTCACGAAGTAGGCCATTTAAGAAGGATGTGCCCGGGGTACAATGAGACGAGACGGAGTAAATCAGCGGGATCGGCCGATAGTCAAAACAACAAAGACTCCCGTGGAGGGCGCGGAAGCAGCCGACGACGAGCGGGCGCACAACGGAGAAGCGAGCGCGGGCAGCGCGGCGCTCGAGGTAGCCGGGAAGGGGCTCCTTTGTACTCATTGGATAAAGAAGGCAACGGTTGCAAAGGAAACGTGGACGATGAGGAGCCCATGCACCAAATGTCACTAAACAAATATAAACCGCTGTGTCTAACTATTCAGGTACAAAGTTGTTTACTAAGGATGGAGATAGATACGGGTTCAGCCAAATCCTGCATCAGTAAAAGTGTATTTATGAATTTTTCAGCAACTTGCACTTGAATAAATGTAATTTGAATATCAAGTTTTATGATGGCTCAACTATTCAGCTATATAATGGTGTACTTAAAATATTAGATCTGTATGTTTTGGACAAAGGCTCCTCAAACTTATTGGGACGGCAATGGTTAGCTGAACTGAATATACCTATTAAAATATCTAAATGCCATCTGCTACTCGATCAGAATATAACTCATTGTACATTTAATAAGGACAAAATAATCGATGACATTGTTTCCAGGCAGGAATCCCAATTCGAAGGCACATAGTGTAAATTTATGGGAGGTATTAGTCTAAGATCCCCCCATAGAAGGACCTTCACCGAGCTGGTTAATGGATGAAAAGTATTTTATATTCAATTAAATATGTCAATAAATATATTGCAAATGGGTTGTCTAAAAAAATTCAGTCCAAAATATGATTAAATTAACATTTTTTATTTTTTTATTATTTCACTGGTTTGGTTAATAGATAAATTCCATACCAATCGAAAGTATGAAGCCCAAAGAATATGCAAACGTTAGGTTGACAATTTTTTTCCCGTCACAACTCTTGGATAAGCAGGTATAAACAGGTCAATCGATACAGTAACTTGCACCGGTCTGGTTAATGAATTAAGGTTATATTAAAATAAAGATTATTTCATTACGATCACGGTGGTATAGGGTTGTCAGCGAAAAATCAGTCCAGTAGCTCTACCATGAGTTGCCATCGAAAACTTACTCACTAGCGTTAAACTCGCTAGCGTTTTAACGTTAATCAAATAGATTTCGATAATGTCAAAACTCGCTTGATTTATATGAAAATATTTTGTACAGCGCCCCTAGCGGTCACAGAATGAATTAAAATTTGTACCAAGAGCACTATAGTTTTCGATAGGTAAGAAACCTAACGTAATCTATTCGATAGTCGCTAACGTTTTTCAGCTGTCACCATACAAAACGGCACCATGAGTCACTAATTCGACAGACGCTATCGAAAAGTACGCTTGCGATAGTAGTTACGTAGCTCACTACTATTTTGACGTGTGAAACATGTTTACAATCAAATTATATACGTTTTTGAGTCTATTAAAGGCAAAATAATGTCTGGAAGAGCTTATTTAGCATGGAATATGTTAGTGGCCCAAAATATGGAGGCCAACGACGGGAAGAACGGAAATTTCAAGAAACTATCTTAATTAGTTCTCTTACAAAATATTATATTTGCCGGCGACCCCGACGGGACCCTATCCGTGCACTTGGTGTTTGTTCTAAAAGTTTAACTACATAAGTTAATTAATTTTATAGTGTTTTATATGAATAATCTACAAAGTTTGTAAGAAATTCTAATAAGAAATAAATAAATGCACAAGGAAAGGGAGGCCTTTGCCCTGCAGTGGGACAATATGGGCTAATTATTATTATTATTTTTACGTCTTTTAAATTTCTCGGGACCCTAGGGTCCCGGACCTTTGGAAGGCGTACGAGGGGCCGAAGCCAACTCGCAGAGGCCCGTTAGACGTGTTAAATGAAACGAGGCACCAACCGACGATTATCCCTGTGCACTATGCTAGTACACCCAAGGACAACCCCCGGTTGGTGCAGAACTATTGCAAGATATGGAAACAAAAAATATAGGGCTATGGGTTTGGGTGGCTATAGTGGGATTGTTTACCTAGAACTATGGAAGGTCTATGGCCCCTGCCTGATCAATGTTTTATAATGTACACAGATAAAATGGCAGGGGGTGACTTGCACACTCAATAATGGGCCCTCGAAAACGGTCGTAAATGGTTTAATTGAAATAAATGCTTTGAGTTTTGAGTTTGGTCGCTAGCACAAAGTGTCGTAGTGACAAGGAGGCAACATGTCCTGAGGTGCTTATGAGGAGTGGAGCGGTATTCCACGGCTATCAGGACAATCCCGGAAGTACGGTCAAGATCCCTACCAGCATCTTACTGGAATACTTCCTTCCTCCGAGCACGTTTGCTCTTGCGAATCTCCACTCAAGCCAGCTAATTAAGGCAAGAATGAGGTGGGAGGGCTGTTCCTCGTCAGTGTTCACTCCAGCCGGCCAATAAAGGCAAGCCAGAGATGAGGAACAAGATTTGTCCCGGGAGATAGGGTCCGTGGGGTCGCTACTGCCCAACAGCTCGCCACATGCTGCCCTGCGGTTTTCTGTATCTCTCTTGGTCTGGCTCCTCATCCTAGACCTGTTCCGGCAAAGTAAACTCTACCGGCACAGACCTAGAGTTTGGAGCGCGCAAGCCCCACCACGACGTCAACGTAGAGATACGGCGGTGGGGTTATTATTATTACAATTCCAAGAATTCGGCTTGCACCACAATATCCTAACGGATTTACCTACTATAAAAGGCGTACCATTTTGTGGGCAATTCAGTCGCAGTTCAGCCATAGATAATACACTTAAATACGGAGCTCAGCCACCAAAGAAGAAACATACCAAGAAAAGCCGAATTCTCCGGAATAATTCAAGATAGTAAATCAGTGTTTTATTTCGCTGCCTCAAGATAGTCCTCATCGTGGTCACTGTGGGTTATGGTACCCAACCTAGGTACGTATTCAGGGGTCCGTGGTGGTTGTGCAGCCAGCGGATTCTAACTAAGGTCAGTTAGCAGGGAGCGCACATCAAATATCAGTGGGAGATCGTCCCAGGGCGCCTGCGGGACTGTAGGTACTTCTACCGTCCGCAACTATATGCAACACAACATATGCTGAATACAAAGGTCTAAAAAGTAAGTTAAGAACATTTTCGAAATGTCTTATTTAAAAACAGATAACTGGAAATCTCTGTTTCTATGGAAAACATCGGTCTAATTCGGCTGTAACACTATTTTTCGAAAATGTTCTTAACTTACTTTTCAGAGTTGGAGTCAAAACCTTTATTTTTTTTTTAAACTGTACGCAGTCTTCTTTAGCAGAGTAATTATTTATAAAAATGCGATATCTTGCATCATTTACTTTGGTGCAGTTCTTGCTGCCACACTAGCTGTAAATTCTTGAACGGTGTTCATTTTTTCGTCAATGAAAATATCGGCTTCGTCTGTTAATGATGCAAAAACTGTTTGATATCATTCTTTCATTTTTGAAAATAGCTTAAAAGGTTTTATTTTTCCTTTGTTATAAACCCCCCGTATCGAAACGTCCTAATAGCAAATAGTCCTATTAGCAAAACGACCCATAATCAAAACGACACTTTAGCAAAATGTCGTATTAGCAAATCCTCCTATGAGCAAATGGCCCTATTAGCAGAACGTCCTACTTGTAAGCACAGTAACACTGACAAATCACTATCGGTTTTTACCCGACTGACGCGAAGCAAAAAAGTAGGGTTTGGTGTTTGACCTGTATTTATGTATGTATGAATGTATACATACAGGTCCGTTCTCCCGCAACTACTAAACGGCTGAACCGATTTTGATGAATGGAAGGTCGTCAGATTCGTCTTTATTGTGCGAGTTTCACTGAGTATATCAAAATTATAAAAGAGTTAAACCGCGAAAACGTGATTTCAACAAAAAAAAAAACTTCCCAAACCATCGAGTGGGCTATCAAAATTATATGTTTAAATGTAATTTGGAATGAGAAATGATAAAAAAACATTAATTAAAAGTTGACAGACAGACTGCGGGAAGCGACTTTGTTTTATGCTATGTAGTGATGCACGTGCAGCAGGCGTGCAAAAGTACGTAGTGGCATCAAAAGTGTTATTTTTTATGATTTAAAATGAGTTCTTTAAAAAAGGGGGCAACCACTTAAAAGTCAAGCTCAGGAAATAATTTTCAATTTGCACGAGTTTATGAAGAAAGGCTCAGGAGTCTAAGAACACAAGATTTATAAAAGATTGATTTTTGAAAATTATTGACCGAACGGCCGAAGCAACACAAACAAAAAAAAAGAACAATAACGAGAATTCTTAAAGGAAAGGATCAACATACGAGTGAAAACACTGCAGGGCCTTCTTTTAGAACACTGAAAAAGGGTAAATTGAAAAAACTTGTCGCCTTTAGATTAAGTTTTTTCTATTGTTTACTAAATAAATACCTATTTGTGTTTATTAAATAAATCGTGCATTTTTAAATAACCTGTATTTTTAATTAAATATATTCTTGATGAAAACTGGTGGCCCGATAAAATTGGCACGAAGTGTAATTGTGCGATTGAGACGGAACTAACAGCTGCAGTGTATTATGAACCTTATAGTAGTGATCTAAGGTTGATTGTAAGTTTTAAGCATTCTTTCGTTAATCTTCGGGGCTTTCTTTTCTGTGCGAACGAAGATTCAGGAAGCGCCTTATCAGTTGGGTACCATGTACGAGTCTATCGCTATCACAAACAATAGCATGCGCACTCTCTTTCTTTCAATGGACGAACTACACGCTGTGTACTCTTCTATCGCATGGGATGGTTCGCTGGGACGCTGTCGCACGTATTCACTCGCAACAATATTTCACTTTTTTAAACTCGTCAACCATAATTCTGGACTGATTTTTCGCAGACAACCCTATACCACCGTGATCGTAATGAAATAATCTTTATTTTAATATAACCTTAATTCATTAACCAGACCGGTGCAAGTTACTGTATCGATTGACCTGTTTATACCTGCCTACCCAAGAGTTGTGACGGGAAAAAAATTGTCAACCTAACTATTGCAGAATGGGTCGGGAATCACGTTATTGGGTGCAACGATTACAAATAAAAGGGATCACAGAATTAGTAGTAGACTTTCCTATATTTTTCTTCAGTGACAGTTTTTCATTTCAAAAAACAATTTCTTTTTAAAAAAGGTTTACAATACTAACGTTTGCATAGTCTATGGGCTTCATACTTTCGATTAGTATGGAATTTATCTATTAACCAAACCAGTGTAATGATATGAAAAAAAAAAAAAAAGTTAATTTAATCATATTCTGGACTGAAGTTTTTTAGACAACCCATTTGCAATATATTTATTGACATATTTAATTGAATATAAAATACTTTTCATCCATTAACCAGCTCGGTGAAGGTAGTTCTATGGCGGGATCCTATACTATATGGCAAAGCTACGTGTGCGGGACGGGACGGGGCGGCACCCACATTTTGTCGCGCGCGGGAACGTCTTGTAAAATTAGATATAGATCTAATTTTATAAGACACTCCCGCTAAAGTTGGTCCAAGCCAAGGAATTATACAGTTATGCAACAACACACATAAGGGCTTATTTAAGTATAATCGTTTGGTTTATGGGCTATCCTCATTTCCTCAAGCGACGAAAAAAAGGCAAAATGTGTGTATTACTCCCAAACAACTATTACACTCGATGGGATCACAGAACATAATATACCCTACGGGAAGAATGTTAACTTCATAGAAAGAAAAATGAAACAGAATTCGACTCTACCGCCATCTTGTAAGTTCCCCAATGCAACAATTGAGGCGGAAAATTTGAACCAGATCACGTGTTATAAAATATTCTTGGGAGACTAGAAACAATTCTGGCACTTCCAAATTACTTCGGAAAGGCCACGTCCCTTACCGAAGTAATTTGGAAGTGCCAGAATTGGGGACTAGAAACTAGTCCCCAATTTCTTCAAGATCTGAAGAGGGGTGAAAGAAACATAGGTATTTTTTTAATAATTTTATTATAATAGCAAATTGTATGTTACAAATCCATTTAACAACTTAGAAAGAATCGCATATTAACTAATAATACTTGTAATTCTTCAAAATGTTTGTTAAAATATAAGTTTTGCTTGAAATGACAAAGTTAATGCACAGAAAATGACTGTTTTGTTATTGTAACTTAATTTTGACAGCAAAAATATCTGAAGTTTCATACATTTGAATAGCAGGATTGATGATTATTAAACCATCTCTCAGAACAAGTCATTTTAGATTTTGAACAATATCTCATATTATGAAACCAACAATTTACTTTCATCAACTGCACTCTTTATGCACATTTCGAATTCGTTGTGCGTTGGAGGGTTCAGAATAAGTGTGTTCATTGATTAACATAAGGGGTAGATAAAAATTCCTGTATTTTACATTATGTTTACAGTCACATCTTTACAGAAGCTTTCCAGAAAAGTAGATTGTAGCGGTTAGACCGCCATATACAAACTACGAAGCAAAAAGATATGACGTCACACAATTCCTACATCGCGCAGTTAGAGTTTACCGAGCGAAAAACATAGATAAGATTATCCGAAATCAACATATGGGCAGTTGCCCGCCAGACACAACACCCGTCTGGTTGGAGGATCCTCCCATTTCTATGGTGGATGAGTGAACTTTACACTCTGTTCCTCATACCCCTAAACAGATAGAATATTCTTTATTATGCACACCATAACCGTAGTAGCTACGTCTTCTTTTAATTTACCCTTTATTTAAATAAATGTATACATTATTCAGAACAATTAATGTACATAATAATATAAACATAAAACCCGCCTGCGTATTATTTAAATATACCCTGTCAGTCGCACAAAGAAGACGAATCTGAGAAGGGTTAGGGCGGACAGAATCTATAAAACACTGTTTTAAGATATAATAGTTTTATTTCAAGAATATACGAGTACGTTTAACCATTTTAACATTGCAGGAAGGAAGAGAAGATTATACCTCTTAAAGTCTAGGTATCCTCCTATTTTTATAAAACATATATTACATTATTTTGTTAACATGTTTTACTAAAAATAAACTAACTTGTTTGTTACCGTTTACTAACTAACCAACCAAAAAAACCTTTCTTATGTTTACTTTAACATAATACCTTCATCTAATATTCCTGCTAAGTATTTTAATATTTTCTTTACAGCTAAAATATCTATATGATCAGGATTTTCTAATTTTCTGCTAGCTTCATTTATAGATTGAGCAATATCTGGTCTTGTCCTAGTTGACAGGTATTTCAATCCTCCTACTAGTTCTCGATATGGAAAGTTACACTGAAATGATGCTATATTTGTTTTCTCTGTCTTTTTCTCAAAATTTCCAGGAATTTTACTTGGTTTACAATAACTCATATTGAATCTCTTTAACAACATTTCTGTGTATGCTTTCTGTGTTAATTTTACACCTGCACATGTTCTATTTATTTCTAAACCAATATATTGTTCTGGACTTTTACAAATTTTAATTTCAAATGATTTTTCCAAACTATTTAGGATGTCTAACAGTTGTTGTTTACATTTAGATACAATTAATCCATCATCAACATAAATTGCAAGAATTATAGACATGTCATGATTTGTAACTACACATTTATCTGATTTTGTTGGTGTGAGACCTAGTTTTAACAAAGTTTCAGTGAATGTTTTATTTCAAGTAATAGCCTGTTTCAAACCATACAATGCTTTATTAAGCTTACATATTTTATCATTTTTGTTTTCATAACCTTCAGGCATTTTCATGTATACTTCCTCTCTTAATTCACCGTACAAGAATGCAGTTTTAACATCAAAGACCATCATTTCAAATTTATTATACACAGTAATAGCCATAATACACACATCAAAAGTGTCTAGGGATCAACATATATTTTTGCAATAACTTTTCTCCTGATTGATATTAATTAAAATTTTCTTTAAGGATTCATCAAATAAAGTGTTTTCGTTTGTCACAGTAACGATAAACCAAGTCACCTTTGCATTAATAAAGAAATTTGCCATTTTCCTAATAAAGGGATTTTTGACATTTGAACCACTAACATTAAAGTTCGAAAAAAAGACTGAAATAACAGTTTTCTTTAAAATTTTATTGGGTAACTTAAACAATTAATAATCCGTGTTTCTACCGCGAACACTAACAACACAAGAACATCGGTTTGGCATACTCAAAATGAGTTCATCCAAATCACGCTGTGGAATGGCCGCCCATGTTCGTTGCAACAACAAAAAAAGGTCTTCTTGCGACTGGATACCCTCCATATTCGGCAGAGCTCTTCTCTGTAGCATATCCCATGCATGCTCAATCGGGTTCAAGTCTGGCGACTGAGCAAGCCAGGGCAGGACATTGATGTTAGCTGCGGCGAGAGTCTGTCTTACAACTCTTGCGGTGTGCGGTCGTGCATTATCATGCATTAACTGAAATAAGGGACCGATTTGCACTTGTAGAGGAACGATGACGTCTGATACAATCGTCTCAGCATAAATTTGAGCGTTGAGGTTGCCTCTGATCCAAATCAACTCAGTTCTTCCGCCGATCCAAATACCCGCCCATACCATGATGGTTCCACCACTATAAGGATGGACTTCCTGGCAGGATTTTAATCGCTGTTGGCGTCCAGGGGTTCTCCAGTGTCGTATACGTCTTGTATCCGGTCTCATACCAAAACGAGACTCATCAGAAAAGCACACGAAACGCCATTGTTCTTCTGCCCAATTTCTGTGTTCAAGAGCCCATTGATATCGAATCCTACGATTGTGCATTGCTATAGGTGGTACCCGTAGCGGTCTTCGGGAATGAAGGTTCACTTCATGCAAGCGGTTTCTGACTGTTTGGTCGCTAATTAAGTTCCCTGAAGAGTGATGAAGCCTCACGGCTAACATCATGGCGGTTATTGTTGGAGCTCTTCGAGCTAAGATTTGAATGTATCGGTCTTGTCTCCGTGTGGTGCAGCGATACCGTCCTCCATGGCGCTCAGCCACGGTACCAGTGCTTCGGTAACGTGTCCAAAGTCGACTGATAACACTCTGACTTGTATTCAGAGCTAAAGCCACAGTACGTTGCCGGGAACCAGCTTCTATCATTCCCACGGCTCTGAGCATTTCTTCCCTGCTTAAATGACGTCGCTGCTCCATAATAACGTTGGTTTTAATCAGTAGTAGGGAAACAGTAGCACTAATAATGTCTTCAATGCGTTGTATGTTTTTATAGGGAAAATATTGACAGCTGATTTTCATCTTTTACTCGAATTTGATTCACAGTTCCTGATTCAAATTATGAAATGCACCAAAAAGGATCCATATAAATTTATAAAATCATAAATTTATTACAAAGCCACATCTCAATCTCAAGAAATCCGCATAAAAATGCTTGATCCCTAGACACTTTTGATGTGTGTAGTTCTAAGAGTGGACTGACTTATTACTGGACTGTATATTTCATCATAATCTACCCCCCATTTTTGTTCAAACCCCTTACTACCAACCTAGCTTTATATACTCCATTACTTTTTAAGTTAAAAACCCATTTATTAGACAAGATTTTCTTACCCTTAGCTTTTGCTTTATTGATTACTTGCCAAGTATTATTTATTGCTAGAGATTCCTTCTCTGAATTTATTGCCTTCTCCCAATTCTGACCGTCAGAACCTGAAATAGCTTCATTATAAGTTAGTAAGGCATAATCATAAAACCTAACAGGTTGTTTTCGCATTCTTTTGCTTTTCCTTATTTCTTCTACTGTTGTCTCATGATCAGATTGTGTTATTGTTGTATCTTTGCTTTCAGTAGACACATCTAGATCATTTTCACTGTAAAACAGTTTTTCATCACTGTTATCTGATATTATCGTTTGGTTACTTGTGTTTATATCATTTCCATTTTGATTTATTTTTTCGTTGCTTTCTGGTTCTATATTTAACATAACATCTCCTTTGTTATTATTTTTACTTGTTGTTCTTCAGGTGTTATTTCATTGGTTTTATAATTATTCAATATTCTTATGTCTCTTCCTACTTCTATTCTCCTTTTTTCACAGTTCCAAAGTCTATAGCCATTATTAGTATAGCCTACTTTTCTGAGTTTTTCCCTCTTGGTTCTAGTTTTTTCAAATTTCCCAAATGTTTTGCATAAACAAATGTACCAAATTCTTGAATGTTGGATATGTCTGGACGCTTGGAATACCATACTTCATATGGTGTCTTTTTCTGTATAGAGTCACTGGGTAATCTGTTTATGAGATAGGTGACACACAAGACAGCTTCACCCCACATCTCATTTTCCATCTCTGCATTAAACAGCAAAGCTCTTGTTTTTTCGAGTAGTGTCTTATTCATTCGTTCTGATTTTCCATTCAGTTCTGGTGTATACGGAATAGTATAGTCTAGTTGTATACCCTTTTTAGAACACGAGGTTCTAAACTCGTTGCTTCTATATTCACCTCCATTGTCACATCTTATACAAGAAACCTTTTCAGCTTTTTCACGTTCAGTTTCTTCAATATACTTCTTAAAAATTTCAGGTACTTGACTTTTCTGTTTTATCGCAAATCTGTTTAATTCATAAAATTTCATATTCTGATGGTGTACAACTTACAAAACAAAATAGTAAAAATAGTTTGCATTTCATTTGATTAATGTTTAAATAGCAAAATAAAACAAAAACAATACTCAAAATATTACAATAAACAATCTGCTCAAGCTCAAAAAATGCAGCCAGCTTGTACCTACGATTGACACAAACTAACAACCCAGTACACGACTCGGGCGCTACTACGCGCGAGTACACATCTCTCACGATCGATCGACGTCGTCGGTTGCGTTCACAAAAATGAATCCGCGCGGCCTTGAGATTTTTTCAAAGTTACCCGCACTATCGTGTACCGTCGGGTGTAAAAGGCTAACCAGCCATGTCTGATGTGTGGGTCCCATGCAATAGTGGGAGATCCAACCACCATCAACGTGGCACAAATTCGGCCTCCGGGCTTGTACTGAGAAAATCAATCCTAATCTTTATTGTGAATCATAGGTAGGTACATAATACAGGTCTAAGATAATTAAATTGTAATCAACTATGTCCCTCCCTTAGGGCATACAATAGTTACACAGAAATTAAATTTCACTTAAATTAAATGTTACAAATTATCAATCAATCTTCCTAGCCTTTTTCCCAACTATCTTGGGGTCGGCTTCCAGTCTTACCGGTTGCAGCTGAATACCAGTATTTTACATGGAGCGACTGCCTATCTGACCTCCACAACCCAGTTACTGGGTAATACGATACCCCTTGGTAAGACTGGTGTCAGACTTTCGGGCTTCTGACGACTCGTAACGACTGTCAAAGATCCACAAATGACAGCCGGGACCAACGGCTTAACGTGCTTTCCGAGGCACGGAGGAGTCTCGGTATGTGAAGATGGTCACCCATCCACTGACCAACCCCGGCAAGCGTAGCTTAACCTGATGGATCGATCCGTGCGGCTTGTTATTACTTACTACTTACTAAATGTTACAAATTATGATTAACATTAAAAAAAATTAAAAACAATTTGAACCTGCTGTTTAACCCTTAATAAGGCGCGAGCCTGTGTTAAAGCTAGAAAGTAAGTTAAAGTGGAAATAGGGTAAATAGATACTGCAGAATTTTAAAAAGTAATTTAAAAAGGTGGAAGTTGTTGTTTCCCCCCCTTTTTTGGGTGGGAAATAATGTCCCCTTGTCCGATAATGTATGTGCACTGTGTCTCATCAGGAAACTGCACCACTATGGTATGAGGGACAAGGCTCTTGACCTTCTGACTTCTTATTTGAACAACAGAATTCAGAGGGTCGATGTTAATGGCAAGAGATCAGCAGGATCCGCGGTCACCATGGGCGTTCCGCAGGGTTCAATTCTAGGTGCTTTCTTATTTCTAATTTATATTAATGACTTACCTTACCACATAAGGGATAATCACAAGATCGTATTATTCGCAGATGATACATCCCTAATTTTTAAAACCAAACGTCAGTTAGTCAACTTTGAACAAGTTAACGATGCACTCTCTAAAGTTGTGCATTGGTTTAATGTAAATAATCTTCTCCTGAACGAAAAAAAGACTAAACTCATTAAATTTTCAACGCCAAGTGTCAGGCAACTAACTACCAATGTTCAAGTTAACGGAATAGAGTTGAACCCTGTTGAGTCAACAGTTTTTCTTGGAATAACTATTGACGGTAGATTACAATGGGGCCCACACATAAAAAAATTGTCAGGAAGGCTAAGTTCAGCCGCCTATGTTGTTAAAAAAATTAGACAGATAACTGACGTAGATACAGCCAGAATTGTTTATTTTAGTTATTTTCATAGTCTGATGTCTTATGGGATTCTTCTCTGGGGAACCTGTGCGGACATTAATTCTATCTTTGTTCTACAGAAAAGGGCTGTCCGAGCCATTTACAACCTAGGTCCAAGAGAGTCCCTTCGAGAGAAATTCAGAGAAATAAATATTCTGACTGTAGCCTCACAATATATATTTGAAAACCTATTGTATGTACACAAAAATATATCAAATTTTAAGAAAATGTCCGATATTCATAGTTTAAATACCAGGAACAAACACAACCTTGCTGTACATCGCACACGTCTCCACAGAGTAGGCAACTCGTTCATGGGTCAATGTATACGCTTTTACAACAAACTTCCCATTGACATTCGAAACTTACCTATTAAACGATTTAAAAGCTGCATTAAAACCAAACTTTGTAAAAAAGGGTACTATAAAATTTCAGATTATTTAGAAGATAAAAAAGCTTGGGATTGAGCTGCTCGCTCTGCTAAGCCTTGTGATAAAACCATAAAACTTGACATTTTAATTATTACTTATAAACATCAAAATAAACCAGATTTATATTCACATTGACATTATTTAAAATTATATACAAAATGACATGATTACTTTGTAAAGTATTAAATTATTTTAATTATTGTGAATGTGAGGACTATGTGGGTTTTTTTTTCCTCTTAAAATTTTATTTCTCAGGTAGTTTTAATGATGGTCTGACAGTTTGAGTAGTTGATGCGGCCTACCCAAATGTCCTTTCTTTGGTATTGTTCGTCGATTTGAGCTCCTTAAGTTCTGAGTTGCGCTCCACGATTACTGACAAATGCTTGCACTGACTGGACAGGTCCACTCAAATCTGTGTGGTTCTTTCCTCAAAAGACCATTTCAGACACTAATCTACATGGTTCTCATATGGCTTGACCAAGATTATGTCTGGACTTTAAAAGAGACTGTGACCTCTGAGTTTGTTTCGGCCTTTCTTCTCAGAGTAGTCAGTTAGGAAACGCCGACCTCATCTAGCTTATTTTAAACATTTTTTTTTATATGACGTGTAAAAGTGATTCCGATATCCTATTTACAGAATAAACAATTTCATTTCATTTCATTTCATTTCTCGAAGTGGGAAAATAATTCCCTTTGCCTGTTTAGGATACGAACTTTTGCCCTAGTTTTGTTGTAATTCAGATACTAGTATTTCCCCTGGTTTCGATTGTTACTTTTATAAAAAAAAAATTTTTCTACTGAAATTGGTTATGAACTTTTATTGTATTTACATAAATATTATCATGCATGCTAAATAAAAAGCGATATCGCAATCACATTTTTATTTAATAATAAAAGAATTCAACTATTCTTGAGGAAAAGCCTCATGAAAGGATTTAAAACAGTTTTTTGCACATAGTGCTACTTGACAAGTTGAACACATTATTTTAGTTCTCTTTTCCTCCTTCTTGGTGCTGCAGACACCGACAGAAACGACACCTTTTATAGCTATTGCCTTCCTCAGGGAGATGAATTCCAACGTTGAGGAGGCGGATCTCATCAGGCACGCCGCTCAAGTTTGAGCCTTTTTTGTTCTTGAAAACAACTTGCCGATTTTTTTTGCTTGAATAGTGGGAAATCATCTCACGAGCCAATAGTAATCTAAATTGTCTGTGCGAATGCGTATTTACAACGTGGACAGTGTTGTAGGTAATGTTACTGTTAATTATTGACGCATCAAACATAAAAAAGAAAAGTCTCATCCAAAATTTTCGACACTTACGATTGATGGGATATGACGATCGAAAGTGATCGAAGTGATCTACGTCTCCCATGACGAGCGTGTAGCTTGCAATAGCTTTGGGGCAGAGGACTTCTTTCCTTGTGCTATCTTTTTGAGTTCGTTTAACAAATATTGCGTCAGTTGGATGGTGAGCTGTCGTGAGAACAGTAACATCTCGGGTATTAAGCCACTTAATGGCTGTAATAGGTTTTGCAGTTATAGCTGCAAATTGATTCTTTTCCAGTTTTAAATGTTTAGGCTGAGATTTCTTCAGTATATCTGGCAAATATTTTCTATTTGTTCTTACCGTACCTACAGCAAACATTTTTCTTTCCTACAAATCATCCAGCAAATTGCAGCTTGTAAAGAAATTATCAAATGCAAGAAGTGTGTCCTCTGGAAGATCAGTAGAAAGTTTTGAAACAACATTGTATCCCAGTCCTTCGTCTTCCATATTGTCCCCTTTCCCCGTATAAACCTCAAATTGATAGAGGTAACCTGTTTTTGAGTCGCAACGCGCACAGACCTTAAATCCACGTTTAATGGGTTTTTTGGGCATGTATTGTCTTAAGGATGATCGCCCTTTAAAGGATGGTGGGCGATAGTGGTCCCAGCTCGGCCAGCCACTAAATATGTATTACTTAAAAGAGCAAATAAAACTGAATATTTTTTATTAAGACACCATCAAAATTCATCCCGGAGGAACCGAGCTACGTGTACCTTAAGTATATTTCTTTGTCTGTGGCTTAGCTCAGAGACTCTAAGTACTAAAAAGTTGTAATTTCGCATTGGTGTATATATTTATTACGGCGACAAAGTGATAAAATAAAATCAAGACAATTGTTTTTTTTTGGGTATCTTTTACCCCTACTTCGTAAAGAGAGTTTTTTTTTTTCTCGTCTAGCACTTGGTGTGGGGTGTCGTTGAAAAGGTCGTTTAAAAATATTACGAGTGTGTGAACACCATTTTTGGATTAAGTTATCCGTTTCCGAAATATTAAGCTTTAAAGTGGTGGGCAATAGTCGTCCCAGCTCGGCCAGCCACTAAATATGTATTACTTAAAAGAACAAATAAAACTGAATATTTTTTATTAAGACACCATCAAAATTCATCCCGGAGGAACTGAGCTACGTGTACCTTAAGTATATTTCTTTGTCTGTGGCTTAGCTCAGAGACTCTAAGTACTAAAAAGTTGTAATTTCGCATTGGTGTATATATTTATTACGCCGACAAAGTGATAAAATAAAATCAAGACAATTGTTTTTTTTGGGTATCTTTTACCCCTACTTCGTAAAGAGGGTTTTTTTTTTCTCGTCTAGCACTTGGTGTGGGGTGTCGTTGGAAAGGTCGTTTAAAAATATTACGAGTCTGTGAACACCATTTTTGGATTAAGTTATCCGTTTCCGAAATATTAAGCTTTAAAGTGGTGGGCAATAGTGGTCCCAGCTCGGCCAGCCACTAAATATGTATTACTTAAAAGAACAAATAAAACTGAATATTTTTTATTAAGACACCATCAAAATTCATCCCGGAGGAACCGAGCTACGTGTACCTTAAGTATATTTCTTTGTCTGTGGCTTAGCTCAGAGACTCTAAGTACTAAAAAGTTGTAATTTCGCATTGGTGTATATATTTATTACGCCGACAAAGTGGTAAAATAAAATCAAGACAATTGTTTTTTTTTGGGTATCTTTTACCCCTACTTCGTAAAGAGGGTTTTTTTTTCTCGTCTAGCACTTGGTGTGGGGTGTCGTTGGAAAGGTCGTTTAAAAATATTACGAGTGTGTGAACACCATTTTTGGATTAAGTTATCCGTTTCCGAAATATTAAGCTTTAAAGTGGTGGGCAATAGTGGTCCCAGCTCGGCCAGCCACTAAATATGTATTACTTAAAAGAACAAATAAAACTGAATATTTTTTATTAAGACACCATCAAAATTCATCCCGGAGGAACGGAGCTACGTGTACCTTAAGTATATTTCTTTGTCTGTGGCTTAGCTCAGAGACTCTAAGTACTAAAAAGTTGTAATTTCGCATTGGTGTATATATTTATTACGCCGACAAAGTGATAAAATAAAATCAAGACAATTGTTTTTTTTGGGTATCTTTTACCCCTACTTCGTAAAGAGGGTTTTTTTTTTCTCGTCTAGCACTTGGTGTGGGGTGTCGTTGGAAAGGTCGTTTAAAAATATTACGAGTGTGTGAACACCATTTTTGGATTAAGTTATCCGTTTCCGAAATATTAAGCTTTAAAGTGGTGGGCAATAGTGGTCCCAGCTCGGCCAGCCACTAAATATGTATTACTTAAAAGAACAAATAAAACTGAATATTTTTTATTAAGACACCATCAAAATTCATCCCGGAGGAACCGAGCTACGTGTACCTTAAGTATATTTCTTTGTCTGTGGCTTAGCTCAGAGACTCTAAGTACTAAAAAGTTGTAATTTCGCATTGGTGTATATATTTATTACGCCGACAAAGTGGTAAAATAAAATCAAGACAATTGTTTTTTTTTGGGTATCTTTTACCCCTACTTCGTAAAGAGGGTTTTTTTTTCTCGTCTAGCACTTGGTGTGGGGTGTCGTTGGAAAGGTCGTTTAAAAATATTACGAGTGTGTGAACACCATTTTTGGATTAAGTTATCCGTTTCCGAAATATTAAGCTTTAAAGTGGTGGGCAATAGTGGTCCCAGCTCGGCCAGCCACTAAATATGTATTACTTAAAAGAACAAATAAAACTGAATATTTTTTATTAAGACACCATCAAAATTCATCCCGGAGGAACGGAGCTACGTGTACCTTAAGTATATTTCTTTGTCTGTGGCTTAGCTCAGAGACTCTAAGTACTAAAAAGTTGTAATTTCGCATTGGTGTATATATTTATTACGCCGACAAAGTGGTAAAATAAAATCAAGACAATTGTTTTTTTTTGGGTATCTTTTACCCCTACTTCGTAAAGAGGGTTTTTTTTTCTCGTCTAGCACTTGGTGGGGGGTGTCGTTGGAAAGGTCGTTTAAAAATATTACGAGTGTGTGAACACCATTTTTGGATTAAGTTATCCGTTTCCGAAATATTAAGCTTTAAAGTGGTGGGCAATAGTGGTCCCAGCTCGGCCAGCCACTAAATATGTATTACTTAAAAGAACAAATAAAACTGAATATTTTTTATTAAGACACCATCAAAATTCATCCCGGAGGAACCGAGCTACGTGTACCTTAAGTATATTTCTTTGTCTGTGGCTTAGCTCAGAGACTCTAAGTACTAAAAAGTTGTAATTTCGCATTGGTGTATATATTTATTACGCCGACAAAGTGATAAAATAAAATCAAGACAATTGTTTTTTTTGGGTATCTTTTACCCCTACTTCGTAAAGAGGGTTTTTTTTTTCTCGTCTAGCACTTGGTGTGGGGTGTCGTTGGAAAGGTCGTTTAAAAATATTACGAGTGTGTGAACACCATTTTTGGATTAAGTTATCCGTTTCCGAAATATTAAGCTTTAAAGTGGTGGGCGATAGTGGTCCCAGCTCGGCCAGCCACTAAATGTGTATTACTTTAAACAGCAAATAAAACTGAATATTTTTATATCTTCTTTTTCTGCATTATGGGTATCAAATTAAAGGGCTCATAACAAGGATTCCAAAAAGACATACATCCCTGTATTACTTAAAATAATGATAGGTAATTAAAACCACATTTATTAATATTTAGGATAGTGGGCAAAATACACCCAGCTCCACCATAGTTAAAACAACTGTAGTTTTAAAGACATTGCTTCTTCCTTTACTCATGCCAAAGTGCATCAAAATCTGTCCCGGGGTTCTTCAGTTCCGACAATGTTAGGTTAGGTTAGATAAAATACACGCAGCTCCGCTACTACACCCAGCTCGGCCACGGTTAACACTACTGTAGTTTTGAAGACATTACTTCTCCCTTTACTCATGCCGAAGCGCATCAAAATCTGTCCCGGGGTTCTTCAGTTCCGACAATGTTAGGTTAGGCGAAATACACCCTCAATCTAACCTAACCTAACCTAACACTGTTGGAACTGAAGAACCCCGGGACAGATTTTGATGCGCTTTGGCATGAGTAAAGGAAGAAGCAATGTCTTTAAAACTACAGTGGTGTTAACCGTGGCCGAGCTGAGTGTAGTAGCGGAGCTGCGTGTATTTTATCTAACCTAACCTAACCTAACATTGTTGGAACTGAAGAACCCCGGGACAGATTTTGATGCGCTTTGGCATGAGTAAAGGGAGAAGCAATGTCTTCAAAACTACAGTGGTGTTAACCGTGGCCAAGCTGGGTGTAGTAGCGGAGCTGCGTTTATTTTATCGAACCTAACCTAACCTAACATTGTCGGAACTGAAGAACCCCGGGACAGATTTTGATGCGCTTTGGCATGAGTAAGGGAGAAGCAATGTCTTTAAAACTACAGTGGTGTTAACCGTGGCTGAGCTGGCTGTAGTAGCGGAGCTGCGTTTATTTTATCAAACCTAACCTAACATTATTGGAACTGAAGAACCCCGGGACAGATTTTGATGAGCTTTGGCATGAGTAAAGGGAGAAGCAATGTCTTCAAAACTACAGTGGTGTTAACCGTGGCCAAGCTGGCTGTAGTAGCGGAGCTGCGTTTATTTTATCGAACCTAACCTAACCTAACATTGTCGGAACTGAAGAACCCCGGGACAGATTTTGATGCGCTTTGGCATGAGTAAAGGGAGAAGCAATGTCTTTAAAACTACAGTGGTGGTAACCGTGGCCGTGCTGGGTTTAGTGGCGAAGCTGCGTGTATTTTATCTAACCTAACCTAACCTAACATTGTCGGAACTGAAGAACCCCGGGACAGATTTTGATGCGCTTTGGCATGAGTAAAGGGAGAAGCAATGTCTTTAAAACTACAGTGGTGTTAGTTAACCGTGGCCGAGCTGGCTGTAGTAGCGGAGCTGCGTTTATTTTATCTAACCTAACCTAACATTGTCGGAACTGAAGAACCCCGGGACAGATTTTGATGCGCTTTGGCATGAGTAAAGGGAGAAGCAATGTCTTCAAAACTTCAGTGGTGTTAACCGTGGCCGAGCTGGGTGTAGCAGCGGAGCTGCGTGTATTTTATCTAACCTAACCTAACATAACATTGTTGGAACTGAAGAACCCCGGGACAGATTTTGATGCGCTCTGGCATGAGTAAAGGGAGAAACAATGTCTTTAAAACTACAGTGGTGTTAACCGTGGCCGAGCTGGCTGTAGTAGCGGAGCTGCGTTTATTTTATCTAACCTAACCTAACCTAACATTATTGGAACTGAAGAACCCCGGGACAGATTTTGATGAGCTTTGGCATGAGTAAAGGGAGAAGCAATGTCTTCAAAACTACAGTGGTGTTAACCGTGGCCGAGCTGGGTGTAGTAGCGGAGCTGCGCGTATTTTATCTAACCTAACCTAACATAACATTGTTGGAACTGAAGAACCCCGGGACAGATTTTGAAGCGCTCTGGCATGAGTAAGGGAGAAGCAATGTCTTTAAAACTACAGTGGTGTTAACTGTGGCCGAGCTAGCCAGCTCGGCCACGGTTAACACCACTGTCTCCGCTACTACTATCGAACCTAACCTAACCTAACATTGTCGGAACTGAAGAACCCCGGGACAGATTTTGATGAGCTTTGGCATGAGTAAAGGGAGAAGCAATGTCTTCAAAACTTCAGTGGTGTTAACCGTGGCCGAGCTGGGTGTAGTAGCGGAGCTGCGTGTATTTTATCTAACCTAACCTAACATAACATTGTTGGAACTGAAGAACCCCGGGACAGATTTTGATGCGCTCTGGCATGAGTAAAGGGAGAAGCAATGTCTTTAAAACTACAGTGGTGTTAACCGTGGCCGAGCTGGCTGTAGTAGCGGAGCTGCGTTTATTTTAACGAACCTAACCTAACCTAACATTGTCGGAACTGAAGAACCCCGGGACAGATTTTGATGAGCTTTGGCATGAGTAAAGGGAGAAGCAATGTCTTCAAAACTACAGTGGTGTTAACCGTGGCCGAGCTGGCTGTAGTAGCGGAGCTGCGTTTATTTTATCGAACCTAACCTAACCTAACATTGTCGGAACTGAAGAACCCCGGGACAGATTTTGATGCGCCTTGGCCTGAGTAAAGGGAGAAGTACTGCCTTCAAAACTACAGTGGTATGAACTGTGGCCGTAGTGGGACCAGCTCCCATATATTTTTGCCCACTATCCTTTTACCATACACTCATCTATTGACTGTGTACTAGAATTAACTGTCTCCTGCTGGAACACTTTATTTAATTCTGTAATCATTGGTCTTAATTTGTACAATTTGTCATATTCTGGTGAGTCCCTCCTCGGTTAATTCTCATTGTCATTGATGTGCAAATTTTCAGTGATTTTTTTAAATCTTTTAACAGTCATAATTTTTGATATTTCAGGATTATTATAAAAAGGATCATTTGACCAGTAGAGTTCCATATCGGGCAATGGGTTTAGGCCCATCATAATTAATATCCCAAGGTAAGCCTTAATTTCTTCTGCTGATACTGGTGTATAGTGGTTACTGTTTTGCTGATTTGCATATCTATTGGTTTGTTCGACTAGAATTTGAACCAAATATTCTGGAAAAAATCTATTAAAAAGATCAAGGGGGCGAGTTTTCAGAGTATATGCAGATTGTGGTTGAATTGGATTAATGAATTCTGGAATATAATGTTTTTTTTTTTTTTTTTTTCCACTCTCGTGGTTGTCTTGGCCTGGATACATTGCAAGCTCGAATGATGTTCCGATACTTGATTTACTGTTTCAGTTACATTGTGGTTAGACGGTCCCGCACTTGTGTCATCTGTGTGAATGGGATAATCGTAACTGGTTTCATGGAAAATCTCATCAAAACATTGCTCTATCTCGATTTCTCTATCATTGAGATTCACAATTTCTCTCCATTCTTCTTGTGTTGTATGTTCTATCATCTGCGATGGTGAACCCTCATTTAGTTGTTCTGATCTCTCGCTTACTCTACTAATCGTGCTGTTTCCTTCCAAAACATCTCTCAGAGAACTTTCCGAATATAATCCTGTACATTCAATATTTTCTTCTAAACTATAAGAAGCATCTAAAATTTCCTCAAGACGACTTTCGATAATGGAGTCTTCAATTACATTTAGGTTATCTGCTGGGCTGGTAACAGCGGCTGCCTGATAATAGGCATCATCGTCAGAGTCAATGTCAGATAAATCAGACAGGTTGTCCACGATGGCTTCCAACTCCGCCTTGCTTTGAAGTCTCCTATTTTTCCTATTCATGGTCTATAAAACCTGTAGGTAAATATATAAAATTATGAACATGTCATTCACAAAAACAGCCATAAACAAAAAAAGTATTAGGAGGAGTTGGTACTGACAAATGTATTTTTTATTTAAATAGTTACGTGTCTAAGTGCAGGCGCAATCGGGCAAAGGGAAATAATTTCCCACTTTGTAATTTGAACTTTTTACGGGTAAAGATCGCTAGAATCCATAAGAAAACTATACGAAACACTGCTGGAATAATCTATTTAGACGAAATAAAAAACATATTCTACTTACAGAAATCTTTGTTGAACTATTTGAATATTTTTCTTCAAGGTCTCCGAAAAATAACCGTTGTCGGTCACTACTTCCACGTCATGTCATTTTGACATTGACTTATCATCCACAAGATGACATTATTACCAAAAGTATTGCCAGTTTAGAAATTGTAAATTAAACAAGAAGCTGCTAATTAAACTTCTGTTCATAAAAAGGTTAAACGTCATGTAAAATTAAATATTTTTCAAAAGAAGACTTGGTGGGAAATTATATCCCCTTGCCTTATTATGTCCTCTAAACTAGTTCCCAGAGTGACTCTTATCATCAGCTGTTTGCAAATCTGATCTTCCTAACGAGCTAAAATTGCTTCGCTTGTGGCACTCTTCAAGATTGATACCACCGCTACCAATGTGTCAATAAGTTTAGGTTTATTGTTAGATTTTCTGTTTTTTTTTGTTTCTGAAATGTCTGAATACTGTCTGAGTCTCTTCAAGTACTAGTTGAGCTCAAAAACTCAAGCATTATTTCAACAAACAACTAACAGACACTCTTGAATTGTCCAAAATCCTAGTAGAAATGTTATGGGAATTTAATTCTTGATATAAAACTTTACCATTGTGAATGGGCCGGCATGGTGAAACCTAAAGTACCTAGTTCCAAAATAAAAATCTAGATTGATTATTCACTGCACGGGGTCACATGTCATGACAGCTCCACATGTTGATTGTCGATTCCTTAACCAAAACCATAACATTCATTAAAATAATTCTGAATCTGCATGGGGTGTCCATACAATTTCCTTAATTTTGGGTCATATTAATGCTGATTCTTAAAGTTTGGTTATCAAAGAACTTGTTCCTTCAGAGGAGGATTTAAATGGGGCCAGAACCTACTATATCAAGGCCACACCAACTTACTAGTATCAACAATAATTTCAACCAATCTATGTACTGTGCTATGGATTTCATAATCCACCCAAGTATAATTGAAAGGTGACTTACGTTACTTCTTGTGTTACCTACTTACAAAGATTAGGCGTTATAAGAATTTCCATTGCCGAGGAAATTCCCGTTACGTTCTTTATTGGTCACTTCACTGATCACTGGTTATTATAGGTTTAGTTATCATCATATATTTCACTGGTCTCCTCATTACCTTGGCCTCACTAATCTCACTTCTGATAAAGGCAATACGTGATCTTTATCAGAAGAGGTCTTATTGTCTCTCATGCGTGGGTTTGCGGGCGAGGAGATGTAATGACACAATAATATCCTGAATAATCACAAATCACTGATCACATTAGGGAATGAACTGACGAAGTAAACGACGTTCCCCCAGTACGTGAGTCGCGAGCGCACATCGACCAACTCACTGCCCTGCAAGGGTAGTCCCAATGATCATCAATATCTCACTCATTAATTAATCAATGCCGGCTTCGATCCACCATCGCGATCCCGCGTTTTTCTGACAGGAGGCCGCCTTCTCAGTACTGGGGGTTACGTCAAGTTGACGCTGTCACAATCGTTCTGAAACCAACTCCTTAAGTCCAGCGTCGCAAAACCTTTAGACGCGCCGTCATATACATACAGCTTTTGTTCTTATATCAGTGAACACTCTCTACAACAATTAATTCAAAGTATGTAAACAGCAAAACCACGCCGTAGTCACCGCCGCCGCCGCCGCGCCGCGCGAACGGTCGCCGCCGTCTTAAAAAGAAAAATAATGTAAAGTAAAGTTTAAATAAAACTATTACCTTGTCCTTCGATGTTGTAGTTACTTCATGTTGATTAAGTTATTTATACATGAATTAATTGACTACACCCAGTGGATAAAACATAAGATTTTTTAATCATATTCGGTGTAAATAATATCGATGCCTCCCACGTAAGTTGTTGTAAGCCACAAAATTGCGATTTTGTGTAAAGTGTTGTAACAGCAAAATCTCTGAAACGTATTGCACGACTCTTAATGCGAAGCATTAGTGTGCTCTACGATCGAAAAAAATTTTTTGCCCCATTTCTGTAACTGTTTTTATTGTTACACTCCTGCTAGTACACAAAACCTACTTAATTTATATACCATTGTATAGATGATTAAATGAAGATTAATACTGTACTTTTTAACAATTGATTTAATGCAGCAGAAATGGAAAAAGCATCAAAATAGTTGAAAAAAAAATCCTGTCCGTCAATTTATGAACCCTGAAAACATTGTAGCTTGCGATAAAATCAATTAATTGAGTCAATTTTTTTTTTATACATTCGTTTCAGCCGTAGAAGGAACCCTATTGAAATGGCTCTTTTATTCAAAGTAGTTTAATTATAATTAATAAAATACTAACTAAAATATAATATCTTATCTAAATATTTTCAACCTTTGTCTTGATGTTGCTTAGCAACCGCCAAGTAAATATCTTTGTCAGTCTTTGACATTACGACTTCATGAAAAGTGATAAATTGTTCATTTTTGTTAAAAACTATGTTTTGAATTTCTTTTTCGTTTATGAATGAGTGTTATGTATGAGGCGTGCACTTTTGGATTTTCCAATCTATTTTTAAATGTTGTCATACAGTAAACGCTAAAGTACTACTAACTATGTTCACATACTGAATTGTATAAAGATTCATTGAAAAATTCAGTTTTTATTGCTAATAGTATCTTTGAAACGCTCTACTGTAAAATTGCCATTTATTGGTTACAACAACTTACGTGGGAGGCATCGATATCATTCAAGAAGGCAGCGGGAGGCTGAATAGGATTTTCTTGGTGCCCATGCCATGCAGCATGGCATGGGCGCGACACCATATAAGGTCATCATCATCAGCCTATTAATGTTCCCACTGCTGGGACACAGGCCTCCTCTCGGTGAGAGGGTGTGGGCCGTAATCCACCACGCGGGCCCAGTGCGGGTTGGTAGATGTCACATGTCTTCGAATTTTTGGTTCTAAGACATGTCGGTTTCCTCACGATGTTTTCCTTCACCGTTTTTGAGAGCAGTGGTGATGAAATTATTTACACAAAGTAAAGCGCCTGCTTGGGTTCGAACCCACGACCTACAACTCGTAAGTCGGGGCCGATACCACTGGGCCACCACTGCTCTCATATAAGGCAAGGTCACCAAATAAGGCCTACCTTAATTTTTTTATTTATTATCTAACTAGCAGGTTTATAATAAAAATGCACTGGTAATTTGAAATACTTATATTTATTTATTAAACTTTGTAATAAATGAAACAAAATTGCTTTAGAAACAAAAATCACACTTTTGTGAACACAAATAACTAAAATGTCACTTTGGCCTTATTGAGAACCCTGTGTCTTAATAAAGCCTTAATATAAACAAGTAAGCGTTCAACTTCTTAATTAATACAAAACGTTGTCAATACTTATAGTAAATCTAATGAGATCCTATTAATTACTTTTGGTCATTTTAGATCAGACGTAACGAGTTTCTCATCATGTAAAAGTACTAAATTAATCAGCCTTTTTTTTTTGACAATCTCCTGAACAGTAAAATATTTTATCAGAGGGTGTGAGTCCAACACACAGCTCATGATACCAAACGCCACAAGAAGGACATTGTCGCATATCATCAACTCGATCTTCTTTACAAGCTGGACAGTACCAAGAAGGTTTATTATCGTGACGTGTTGGTTTAGATCCCGTAAGCTTATCTTCTGTCAAAGAAGCAGTCTTTACTGAGGTTCGCTTTCGCGTTGCAGCAACTGCAGGTTGTGCAGATTTACAGCCAGTAACTGACGCTGATTTTGATGTCTTTGTGTTAATCTTTATCATGGAAGAAGTACCAGGAACATCTTCTACTCTTGATGATGGTATAGTAATCTGTGATGTGGAATTCGTAGCACTGTCACCAAACAAATCTTTTGTTACCTCTTGAGCCCTGTAATTCAGAGACTTCTTGCGTGGAGCAGTCGCTTTAACTTTAAACTTAGGAGTTGGTAAAAATTCATGAATCTCACACGTGGTTGATTGATTGTCTATCTTATGTGGAGTTCCAGCATCCAGATTGTTTTTTGAGAGCAAAGACAGTGGAAAATTCTCAGTATCTGTGTCTGACCCATCTGAATCTTCCACATTTGCAGTTGAAATCTCTTGTACCCCTGATTCATCAGATAAGGCAATATTCTCACTGTTTGTAGGATTTGGAAGTTCTGACAACGCAGAGGGCGCAAACGCCTCTTCAGGAATAACATCTGGGTTATATGGATACAACCCTGTAGCGCGAAACCCATTCGAGATATTGGTAATAGTCATACATTTCGGCCATACTTGTGAGAGAATGACATTGAAGCTTGTCTTGTTAAGGGTTCGTTCGGGATGCTGACTGACGTATTTAATCAACTCTTGGTCCCAATGGTGCTCAAAAGAACGATAAACAGATTTATCCATGGGCTGTAATTCATGCGTGGTGTTTGACGGAAGACAATATAAAGTTATGCCACATTTCTCAGCTTCCTCGACAATAGTAAAGTCCAGGTGGCATTTTGCACCATCAAATATGAGGAGACATGGCCCTGATGTTCTGTATTTATGCAAATGATTAATAAACTCTATAAAAGTTTCTGTCATCTTCACCAGAGAGCCTGGAGGTAAATTATCTTGGAATTCTGGCTTTAGTCTCTTGCCTTTGAACAATATCATTGGCGGAATAGCTGATCCTATAGCATTTCCGCAGCCTACCACAGTCACACTTTCAGCATGCTCATTCGCTATTTGATGAACTCTCTTTCTCCCTTTGGCTGTCAGAACTTCCTGCTGATGGTGCAAAGATATGCGACAATTTTTTTCATCAATGTTGGAATTTGTTAAATTCCAAGTCTATCCAGCACCCTTTTGTATTTGGAAAAGTGATCACCAACAATATCTTTATTTAATTTTTGAGCACGAGCTGGATTCATCATCTGTGCTTTACGACGTGCTAATTCAGGGTGTCGTTTGAGAAATAACCTCAACCATTTCTTCCCCGCGGCATTTTTGGCATCATTGAAAGTGTTTGGAATTTTCTTAATTTTACAGAATGAAAAAGCCTGTACGCGCAACATCTTTGAAGTCATCGGCACTCCAACATCAGCCAAACGTATGATTCTTCTGACAAGTCCAGCTTCTTGTTCTGTAGTCAATATAGACGACCGACCTAGCTTTCGTGTAGTCGAACCAGTCTCTAGATGGTTGCGTAGGGTTCTTCTTGGGATGTTGTATCTGGCTGCAGCAGCATATGTCGATAACATACCCCTTTCTACCATTTTAACAGCGTTTTCCATCTGTTGCGAAGTCCATTGAGCCCTTTTTTTCTTTGTGGTAGAAGCTGGCGATCCGTTTTCCATGATGTTACTAAAAATAAAGGTTTACTATTTTACTGTGATATTTTTCTAACTGACATAAAACTTTGTCCTAATAAGGCCTGTACCTGTGCCGTTATAAGGCCTATACATTTTTTTTGTAGGCTTTATTAGGGCATGGCACATGGGTAAACAAAACAACAATTATATGGAATACACCGATATTACAGCCTTTTCACTTATGTGAGGAGATGGCTAAACGTATAATTATCCTATAGACAAAACACAGCACACCGTGTACGAATAAAAACAAAAATACTTACTGTTTACTCTGCCAGAATTTTATAAAAACAAGCGTGCGCTCCGCGTCGTGGTTGTTTTCGACTGCAGGTTCCAACACGCTCGCGGCACGAGCCGCTTGTTGTGCTTGTGTGCGTTGGTTAATGTACACGCACACTTCTACAAACATTGGCGGCCATTTGAAATGGCGAAGCGGGAAATTAAAAAAATAGGCCTTATTAGGACATAGGCTTTATTTGGGTCATCCACCTTAACACACGTCCTCATTTGGCGGGGGGTATACATATATTTTTGTCTCTTTCGCTCTTAACTAAAATATTACTTTTACATGATGTAATTATGTTTTAATAGTTCAATATACTTACCTGAAGTTTTCGACTTATATTTCGGTGAATAACTCCGAAACGTGACGGTTTAGGATATTATGTTATATGACAATTTTTTGTTTGTATAAGTGTCCTCTATCTAAATATATACCTTTCGATTATCACCGCGATTCTGTAAAAAAAAAAAAAATGGCGGCCTCACGTTAGGGCCACCCTTCATACAAAAATCTTCAAACCCCTTTGCATAACATTTCAAATTGTATTTTAAAAACATGTTTCTGAAACACTTTAGTAAGTGATGGATGAAACAATGTGACCACTTCATTTTTTTCAAATTTTAAATATAGTGTCTCTGTGGAAGCTCCCAGAATGGTCATTGCTTGCCTATTTACACCACCCATGTCACATACTATTGCCGATATGTTTAAATTAATTTTAAAACATTAACGAAATTAAATTAAATTAATTTTAAAACATTAATTAAATTAAAAAAGTTTATATCTTTAACTTCCAATTAACTTACAGATTTTATGAGTACAGCTACTCTATCTGCAGTCACATATGAGCTGGAAAGATAAAATGCAACTGGTTGTTTTACTCTTTTCCTAATTCCCGAGACCATAAACACAAGGGCATTAGTAGCCTCTTGTGGGGACCTTCCATGTTCGCCATGGTCTTGGTATCCATCCATTCTGTCTTCTTTATTATTATACCACAGGTGTTTTTTGATGGCCATCTCATCAAACATTAAAATATATTCATTACTTGATGGCTCTTGAGTTTCTACATGATTTTTCAAACTTTTAAGTACTTTGTCGTTTAGACCAACATCTAATCGAAATTGCCCTAATACATTTTTCAAAGTGCTTGGTGCAGGGAGACACGATAGTCTTCTTAGCAGACGATAGCATGCTGCAGACCTTTTGTACATTCTCAATGCTATGATTTTTTGTTCAGTAGTCCATCTTGTACCTTTATATTTCCTCTTGCTATTTTTTAACTCTCCTTGCAGAATGAGAGCAAATGAAGGAGACAAACGTGCACTCAACTTCCGGACTACCTCATTATCACATAGGATATTTAATGTGTTCTTGGCTTTTAACTTTTTAATTTTATTTTTTAGGTCGCAGATTTTCTTGAAATATTTTTTGCATTTCTTGTATGCAGGACCATTAACCGACTTCTTTTCTTTTTCCTGAGCATTATTAACAGTAATTGACTGTAAAAAAAAGACAAAATTAAACTCAATCTTCTATATCGAATTTACTAAAACAATGAACAGTACAGGACTTATATTTACCTCTTCATGGTATTGTTGTGTGCTCTTAATCGGTATCTCTGATGGGCCAGGCTGAGATACTGCTGCATAGTCTTTGGAGGTATCCAAAGGATTGTAATGCAAAAGTTCTTCAGGAACAGAGACAACTTTGTACTAAAACAAAAACAAACAAAATATTGAAATATAGTAGTTGCAAGTATTATTTTAGTACCTACCCTAGAAACACAGGTTATAAAGGAATAAAAAAGAACTCCTTCATTATCTTTAACCTTTAAGTGTAGCAGTACAGACAGGGATGTTTTTATTTTTAAGACTGAATATCAAATAAAGCAGTCTTCTAACAGTCACTGTTTTTTAACCCCTGAACACCAGTACTAAGAGTTATACACAGATTACTAGCAAATCTAAATGATGGGATGATGACTAAAAAAATATTTTTAGTCCATCTTATAAGGTCAGGTGGGGTAAGAGGAACATACTTTATTTTCAGTAAAATATTTTGACTGCTAGGACGAACAGTTGAAGTCTTTTAAGATATTTGGAAAACACAAAACTTGCCTTTATGTATTAGCTTCCCGTGGGCTAAATGTCATTACGCTAATAACACTTCTTACGACGATATTGACGTAAATGTCAAGATTAAATAAACGTTCCTCTTCGTAAGAGGGACAGTCATTGTATTTCCTAAGATTGGAGTTTGAATTAAAATATTCGTTGCTAAATGTTCGTTAATTTGTAGGCAAAACTGCTTCGATCAATATTAGATCTTAATTTCGATGAAATAAAGTATCATTTGGAATGAAAAAGAAGAATAAATCAATTCGGGGTAAGAGGGGCATACAGGTTCGATCAGGGGTGGCAAACTAAAAAGAAGTCGATCAGTTATATTTTTATTTAATCATACAAACAGTAGTAATAAACAGTCTCACCCTAACTAGTTTTAAATAACAATGGTACTATGTAACGAGATCAACATTGCGAATCAGTCTTTTAATTCTTCTAAAAAACACCAAAACTATTATAAAAAAAAACTAAAACTTTTACTCGTTAAAAATAACAATGGTACTATGTAACGAGATCAACATTGCGAATCAGTCTTTTAATTCTTCTAAAAAATACCAAAACTATTATAAAAAAAACACTAAAACTTTTACTCCTTAAAAATAACAATGGTACTATGTAACGAGATCAACATTGCGAATCAGTCTTTTAATTCTTCTAAAAAAATATAATTTTCAAAAATTAAAAAAACACGCTTTAATAGCAAATCGAACTAAAAATCAGAAAGTAACTTAATAAAGAAAATTAATTTCATTGTAAAAAAACGTGGGGTGCTCGATATTGATTGTTATAAAAATTAGTTATTCGTAAACTTAGAGTTAGTATAGAAATATGATAAAAAGCACCCCACGCTTTTTTACAATGAAATTAATTTTCTTTATTAAGTTATTTTCTGATTTTTAGTTCGATTTGCTATAAAACCGTCTTTATTAAGTTCAGATGTGCTAAATTACGCATTTTTTTTTCCATATACTTATCAAAATATTGTATTGTCGTCGGTCGTTGATAAGTCTACAACGTTTAAAGTAAATCTGATCGCTTAAAGTGGGGCAAAATCGAGCCCAAACGAGTCAGTTACATACAAACATACAGGTGAAACTAATAAAAGCGTGTTAAAAACACCAAAACTATTATAAAAAAACACTAAAACTATTAAAAAGTAACACCAAAACTATTATAAAATACCTGAAATTATTTTTGAAGCAAGGCACTTGAATCAATTAAATTGGCGTAGGTACAGCGCCTCTTAAATATTTATGAAAAATATGAATGATCTTCTTCATCTAAAATAAATTCTTTGGAATTGCTAGGATTTTGAGACAGGCGAACTTTCTTGACTACAGAGTATTCTAAAACAGTATCACGATCTACTTGTTTAGCGAGTTTGAATTTCAGTGGCTTTTTGTAAGTTTTGTAAAACATTATATCATAACTAGTATCGCTTCCAGAAAGTATATTTTCTATGTAACCTACATAATACACCCACCTTTTCCTGATAAAGAATCGAATCAAGACATTGTCATTTATTTTATAATTCTCTTTCTCTTCTATATTCTTCATATCCCATTTGTCATTACCTGCTTTTGCCATAGTATTATTGTTCCTTTGATGCGATCTCTCACCAACTTCCTTTGCCGCCTGATATCTGTCATCCGAACTATCACAAACTTTTTCCAGCACATCGTTTCTCTCATCCGATATTCCACTGACTTCATGTACCACCTTGTTCCCCTCAGTAACTACTTGTTCATTAGATGCACAATACTCTTCGTTTTCCACTTCTGTCAGCCCATCCCATTCGCCGTTAAATTCCCCTGCTACCATATTAGTTTCATCTGATTCCTCTCTAAAATTCACTGTCTCCTTGCTTCGCTTGTCCAAATTCTTACCAACTTTCTTCACCACATTGCTTTTCTTATCTAAGATAAAGATTTCATCCTCTTGTTCACTATAGGGTTCATAATTTTGTAAAAATTCGTTACTGTATAAATCTCTTGTTATATCATATTCTTCATCGGTCAAATCTATAATATCAGAATCCTCATGCACGCTCATGCAATCAGATATGCTGGTAGATAAGGATGATGATATTTTTCTGAGCTTTTTATTTCGTCGAATTATTTTTTTTGTAGAATTTATGGTTTTACTCTTTTTTGACTCACTTTTAATTTTCCTCTTTTTGTTAAGACCTGATGGACCTGGTAATGACATATCCACTCCAGAAACCTGTACATCTGTCTGCTTATAATCACCTCCGTTCTCACACCTTTCCTCCCCGTTCTTTTTTTCTGCTCCTGTCTTATTATTTGTGCTCGCTCTTTTTTCCGTTGGTTTCTTTTTTTCTTTACTTGCTTTGTTTTCTTCTCGTTTTTTCAACTTTTCTTTTTTTTCTGCTTCCTTTATTTGATATCTTTCGTACACAAGATCATGAGTGATGACCTCTGCTCCTGGCGCTATTTTTGTTCTTTTGGTTGTCAAAGATGGTTTTCCAGGTTTAATCATTTTCAGAAGCAACTCTTCAAATGTGACATTGGTATATACACGCTGATTGTCAAGAATTTGGACTTTAGGACGCTGTTGAACATTTTCAATATTTAGCAATGGAGCAGCTTTTTCTTCGCTGTGTAAAACGTACTTTGGTGACGCTTCTATTAAATTACACTGAGGAACTTCCTGCTGTATTATAAATGTTTCATTTAAAACAGTCAGTGCGATTTCACTCAACTTTTTGGGGGATATTTGTTTAACAAGCTGATTTTGTGATTTTTGTAGCTGTTCATTCTTCCATTCTGCTAACTGAACTGGATCAAATTTCTCTTCAGCTATGACATTTTTATTTATTGGGTATATCCCTGCTTTACGAAAGCCTGCTTGACATACTTGAGAATCTATCTGAGTCCACACTTGACCAAGAATCGTTGAAAACTCTTTTTTGGGTAAAACCTTGCCGACATTCAATCTTTGCCATTTGACCAACGCTATGTCCCATTTGTCTTTGAACGATTTATTTACCGCTAGATCCAGAGGCTGCAATAAATGACTCGTATGCGGTGGGATTTTTAAAATCGTTATGTTGTTTTCTCGTGCCTTTTGTATAATATTAATTCCCACATGAGTAGAATGACCATCGTAAAGCAAGAGAATAGGGCGTTTATTTTCAACGGTTGGCAAAAAAACTTTTTCGAAAAAGTTTTCGAATACTGTCGCTTCCATCCAACCTTTTTCTGTCGCAGCATAAACTGTTCCAGGAAACCCATCTTTAGAAACCCATTCGTTCCAGATATTTTTGCCTGTATATATAATTAGCGGCGGAGCTTTGTCACCAGCGGCACTGCATGCTAAAAGCACAGTTGTATTCGTTTTCCCTGGAGAGGCGATGGTTCTTGTAGACGTATAGCCTCGACGACCGACAACATTTGATTTACTTGGGTCCTTGCTGAAGCTGGTTTCGTCGAGATTCCAAATATGCGATGGTTTATCACGTAAGCCCAGTTCATTGATAGTTTCCTCTAATAAATCAAAGTAACTGTAGATCACGAAAGGTCTGCATGCAGCTTTACGTGCATGTTCAACGGCCTGGGGTTTTTTAACGGAAAGGCCATGTCTATTCTTAAAAGCAAGAAACCAGTCCTCTCCAGGGATCCCATCTCTAAACGGAGTTTTAATATTATTCTCAACCACGTATTGGCCAACTAATTCAATCACTTCCTTGCGCGTTAACCCAAACCCTGACTTTTCCATGACATGGAGATTTTCCGCAAGTGTTTCTTCCACATCCGTAGGCAATGCAGTACCAGGTGTACTGCATTGCCTACGGATGTGGAAGAAAAAGTTTTGGATTTTAAACCTTTGCGGTCGTATACACGGTTAACAATTGTTGTTCTTGGTATATTATAAAGTTTTGATGCAGCGTATGCAGATATTGTTCCATTTTTTACTGCATTGACAGCCTCACTTAATTTATCATTATCATAACTGCTTCTATCAGTTTTTCTTATATATTTTCGCGGCATGTTTTATCATTCCTGCAACAGTCAAACAACAACAAAATATTACAATTAAAGAGAGAGGGACACAACGCATGAAACTTTATTTATCTAAACTATTATAATATACTAAAAAGAAAAGATTTGATTTTTTATTTGTTTGTGATATATATATGTATATATTTAAATCGGTCTTTTAGTTTTTCTTTTGACTTCTCTTTTTTGTTTATATAAATAGATAGATAGAAGATAGATAAATTATTCACAATGTTGGTCACCCCTGACATGGGGGAAGAGAAACATATGTTCCTCTTTCACCGTGAATAGCGAGCCTCTTACCCCAGCTATTGTTTTCGGAGGTTAGGATTTTCAAGCGTAAGAAACTCATATTATTAGTTGTTTTTAACCGATGGCGCCCTTATCTGCCGATGACGTCAAAAACGCTTAAGCCCCGAAGCGCATTCCGAGCGCGCCGGATGTTAATGACCTTGATAACAAAAAACGCTCTCCCGCTGTTTGAAGTGGCTCTGGGCACAATATGAATACTTTGTTGTGTTCTTGAATACACAGAGCATCATATTATGTATAAACAATGCTCGTAAGACGAGAATCGTATTTATAAACAAAATGTAATTATCAGATACGGGGGAAAAAAACGTGTTTATTCCGGTTTCATGTCTATTTCTGATAAAACTACTGTATCAATTTACAAGAAATTTTGCAAATTACATTATGAATAGTTATGTAATCTAACAAAAGCATTTGTTTGATAGTCCTACGTAATATTTTCATATTATTGAAACTGAAACTTCATAGCGCGCGGTGCCGACTTTGTCTTTTGTTTTACGGGGAACATTTCTTTGTTCAAAAATAAAATTTTATGATGGTATTTCGTGATAATATTATCTACAACGATGCATTATGTACTTCTAAATGAATATTCATCTATTTGCTGTCAATTACACACAAAAAAGTCGAAATTCATCATAGAATGATAACGCGTCACAACGGTTTTGGCGCGTAAAATTACTTTGCTCAAAAATGTGATTTTATGATGCTATTTCGTGAAACTATTATCTACAACGGTGTAATAACTACTAATAAATGAAAATATAGCCACTTACCTTTTAATTATCACACTTTATTGCACAAAACAACACAAAACAGACACCGTCACCCGCACGAGCCGATCGTTTTCTGAAGTATGAGTAATGTCAGTTTGACTTTCTTTTTTTTAATGTTGCGTTCCGTATATTTTTATTTTTGAATGATTTAGTCGAGTAGAATATTTATCCGACCATAGAGTAAAACCATCCTTATTGGAGACTAGCCTTTATTTGGCAGTAAAAATAGAGAAAAGTGCCGCGTGAGAGGGTGTTACACGAGGTGCGTCACCGGGGCTTGACGGTTTGTCACGATTTGTTACACCGCGAGTAGCAATTTGGCGCCATCGGTACTAAAATGGTTAATAAAAATAAATACTTACAGTTTTCTCCATGTATCATTACATTTAAAATATTTCCAGCACTCTTTTTTCAGCAAAATATTGGTTAGCAAGAAAACGTGCTTACTTTGTGCTAGTCGAGTTCACAACTGTCAAACGTGTTTTCATTTTTTGTGGCGTCTGAGTTACGTAGCGACATCTATTGAAAACCGTTCAAACTATTTCGCCTTCACTGTTTTATCGACGGAACGTTCATAGTCGTAAACGCTTCGGTTTACTAGTTATGGTCCTTAGTCCCTCTTCCCCCGGTATCTCTCTTACCCCACCTGACCTTAGATTAAAAAAATATTGGACACATTTTTTCTTTTTTTTTACATTATCGAAAGATAACAGCGATACATTGGGTTAAAATGTGCCGTGACGTCACGAGTATGTAGATTTTATTAACATGATGAAGTAAAATATACGTGTCTATTATGGCCACTACACACAGTGCCGCCGGCCTGGCCGCCGGGTGCGCCCGGCACTGCCGCACAATCAAACGCAAAGGAAATGAAGGCGCAAAAACCGGAGGCACGTGCCACGCGGCAAAAGCTTTTTTTTTTTATCCAGGCGTCATTGGATGTACTGTGGCCGTCGATGTCTTTTGTGTATTTTTTGTCATCAATGTTTGGGTTAATAATAACAATAAATTACCTGCTGAATATTTGTGATATCCATTAATTTTCGCGATGTCCCAGGAATGGGATTTGTGGGATGGTGTGATGGTCCAGGTTGTGCATAAGAATGATCAATTACGTGAATTGATTGTGCCTGAAAAAAATATTATTTCATATTATGTTAAATCAAATGTATTGATGATGATGATTAAATACCATTATTAATCAGTAAGTATATTACTGTCGTCGCGTATCACATTTTGATCAACATACGACCTGTACCTCTACCATGAGTTGCCATCGAAAATTTACTCGCTAGCGCTAGCGTATTAACCCGTTCAGTGCCGGGAGCCCTCTTCGAGGGTTCACCTAGTCGCATATGGAATACCGGGAGCCCTCGCGGTGGGCTCATTTTAAATGTTGTTTTTTCTTAGCGAATACAGCTGGCATTATAAACCGTGATAATAAAATCCGATATTATAATTTATAATTTAATTACTCGTATCAATAAAAAAATTGTTCACTGTTACAAATATTCACACAAATTAACTTCGTTTTACAGTGGTTTATAATACGGTTTTAAACCTAATGCCGTAGACCGTCAGCGATGGTTAACTTTAGCGCAAACGAAATGCCGGTGACCCTCCCGGAGGGTTTACTTCCAATATGTATGGCGGCATGACGTATGAGCTCTATGAAAAGCGGGTGGAGTTGGAAGTGTTGACGTAGATCAAACTGATTTCGATAATGCTCGCACCATGAGTTTTACGGAGTCTCATGCAGGCGCTAAGGTAAGCTCGATAGATCATGTCACCTACAGTGTGACCATTTCATAAATGGCGAATCTGCCACAGACTGGGCAAAAAAACTGCCAAAATCTGCCACACTTGGCGCCAAAAATGCCAAAAATATGCCTTCATGGAAACGGAAAAAATACACACAAATTCAATGAAATATCATTAATCAACAAAAATATTTAACAATTTTCTTATGCATTATTATACCTAATAATAATAAAAAAAGGAAAATTCTAATAAGGTTATGTGAATTTCCTTGAAGTCTTTTAAATCTGCCAAAATCTGCCACTTTTGTAAATCGTCAGCAGGATCTGCCACAGACAAAATTTTGGAGCGAAATAAATAAAATAAATAAATAAAGTTTTTATTTCTAGATTATTTTACAACTGTTTTACAAATAATACTTAGGCTAGCCAAAATGCTAAAATGCAAAATGCTTAGGCTTAAATCTGCCAAAATGGTAGAAATCTGCCACACTGGTCGTCTAGCTAACTTCACTCTTATGTTTTGTTTCTATCTTTCTCAGTAATAAGAAGAGGGAACGGCTCATATGATCAAAACGTCACATAAGTAGTGATGGGCCGGGAGAATATTCTCACACGGAGAATATTCTCAGATCGAGAGAATATTCTTTTCGACGGAGAATATACGAGAATTTAGAAATGGAAGTAAAATTGCTAAATTTTAATACAATAAGTTTCGATTTCAAGGTCTAAAGTAAACTTCTATTGTTGTTATTTAATACTTTACTCGAAAAAAACGTTACTGTATTATGTTTCGGACTGGAAATGGCGCCGATTCTCTTGTACACCGAACTAAACTAACTAAACTATCACTAAAATTCCTTACTTTTGGCTATGAGAATCTTAAAGCTATTCTGACAAAAACAAAACATCTAAAATCGAATTTGACAATCGCGTGACGACTCCACATGGTACTTGTTTACTCTACCCTGTGAATGATTTTAGAGCCGGGTGCAGCCTCGACGAGTTTTATATGGATTTTTTCACATTTTGTATGGAAAATATGAAAAATGATTACCAACTTGTTGGGATAAAGGGGTTTATGGGTTTCCTAAAGGGGGTCGAAAATTTCATTATTTTTGCGATATAAGCAAAAGAAGAAAAAAAATACAGTAGATAGATAGATAGATAGAATATTCTTTATTATGTACACCATAAATATTACAGGTATAAATGTAGAAATTTTACATAGGGTGACACAATGAGCGGTCTTATCGCTAAAAGCGATCTTTTACAGTTCGCGTCAAATAATTTTGCCGCTCTGAAATTAGGTTGCGCATGCGCGCTGGCATGCGCACTACTGTTTTTTAAGGCAGATTGACTACTGCGCAGTCATTTGTAGCCTACTTCAGAGCGGCAAAGTTATTTGACGCGAACTGTACAGACAACCTTAGGTACTGTTTGTGTTGTTAGGTACTTGTTGTAGGTAGGTACTATTTTCGCACTGAAGTCGAAGTGTTGGTGTGAATTTTAGTTCATGCCAACTAATTTTAAGCACTCGTTTTTAATCGCGTTTAAAAATTGTCAGATTTAGATGCAGACACCAAATTATTAGGTGAAAAACGTCAAATTCAGAATAGCAAAACCGCCATTTTCACTAAACTAATAACTCAGTGCAATTTTAGTGCTGTCAAACTAAAATATAGTTAAGTTGTGTCACTTTAGTCTATTTCAGAATGGGAAATCCTCGTTTGACAGGACTAAACTAAATTTTGGTGATTTTTAGTCTAGTTTAGAGGCATTTGTGACAAGAAAATCGGCACCAATAGCGACTCCACGTGGTACTTATTTGCCCTACCCCGGGGTTTTTTTTAGAGTTGTAAGGGCGCGGGGGGCACTGCCCTGAACTGCACTGAAAACACATCGACGCTGCCCCCCTGCGCGCCTCCGGCTCTAAAAAAAATTCTTAAGGTAGGGCAAACAAGTACAACATGGAGTCGCGATTATCAAATTCGATTTTAGTTGCGTCAAAATTATTTTTGATTGTTATTTTGTTTTTAATTATTTGCACCATAAACCTTTCTTATAATGTTGTTTTCTTATTCATTTTATTAATGCTGATTATTTTAAACTCATAAAGTTCGTTTTAATACAGAAATCATACTTTAACATTACTACCTTAGGAAATTTAAGAGAATTTATGAGAATTTTCTCGAAAATATTCTCGGGAATGTTCTCGCTCAGGAGAATTTACTGAGAATTTAAGTTGTGGTGTAGTTTATTTTAAACTCAAACTTCGTAAAACGTTCAAATGCACTAAAAACTATTAGTCTAAAAAAATACCGATTCAATACAGTCATCCAATTTTTTAATTCTCATAAGTTCCCTACCAAAAGAATGTTCTCGAGAATTTAACAGCAAAGTTCTCGCAAGGAGAATATTCTCGAGAATTGCCCATCACTACACATAAGGTATCGCTATGGTAACAATGTTATGACAGTCAATAAGTATCATGAAACAATCCGACTAAATAGAAAGGTTGGCGGTTAGTGCACCTTTTTATGGTATTTAGGGGTTGTTGAATTTTTATTCCTTATAGGTAATAATTATTTACCTCTATTCAATTTGTAATTTTGTTGACAATGTGTGATTCGCGGCGTTATTTATTTAAATTTAAAATGAACTATGTTTACAATAATAGTGTTGCGGACGGCAGAGGTACCTACAGTACCGCAGGCAACCTTGGACGATCTCCCACTGATATTTGATGTGCGCTCCCTGCTAACTGACCCTAGGTGAATCCGCTGGCTGCACAACCACCACGGACCCCTGAATACGTACCTAGGTTGGGTACCATAACCCACAGTGACAACGATGAGGACTATCTTGAGGCAGCGAAATAAAACACTGATTTACTATCTCGAATTATTCCGGAGAATTCGGCTTTTCTTGGTATGTTTCTTCTTTGGTGGCTGAGCTCCGTATTTAAGTGTATTATCTATGGCTGAACTGAGACTGAATTGCCCACAAAACGGTACGCCTTTTATAGTAGGTAAATCCGTTAGGATATTGTGGTGCAAGCCGAATTCTTGGAATTGTGCATTTATTTATTTCTTATTAGAATTTCTTACAATCTTTGTAGATTATTCATATAAAACACTATACAATTAATTAACTTATGTAGTTAAAACTTTTAGAACAAACCGGTCCCGTCGGCGTCGCCGGCAAATAGAATATTTTGTAAGAGAACTAAACAAGATAGTTTCTTGAAATTTACGTTCTTCCAGTCGTTGGCCTCCAAATTTTGGGGCCACTAACATATTCCATGCTAAATAATCTCTTCCAGACATTATTTTGCCTTTAATAGACTCAAAAACGTATATAATTTGAATGTAAACATGTTTCACACGTCAAAATGGTAGTGAGCAACGTAACTACTATCGCAAGCGTATTTTTCGATAGCGTCTGTCGATTTAGTGACTCATGGTGCCGTTTTGTATGGTGACAGCTGAAAAACGTTAGCGACTATCGAATAGATTACGTTAGGTTTCTTACCTATCGAAAACTATAGTGCTCTTGGAACAAATTTTAATTCTTTCTGTGACCGCTAGGGGCGCTGTACAATATCTTTTCATATAAATCATTTACGGGGACGCCAGCAAGTTTTGACATTATCGAAATGTATTTGATTAACGTTAATACGCTAGCGAGTTTAACGCTAGCGAGTAAATTTTCGATGGCAACTCATGGTAGAGCTACTGATACAGAGCTACAATTTACAAATCTACTAATGAATGTAAATATGTATTACAAAAAATTTAAAAACGAACGTAAAGTACATACATACATACATAAAGTATAAACGTATACTACCTAAATCAATATAATACAAATAATATTTATGAGGATAAATTACACACATCAAAAGTGTCTAGGGATCAAGCATTTTTATGCGGATTTCTTGAGATTGAGATGTGGCTTTGTAATAAAATTATGATTTTATAAATTTATATGGATCCTTTTTGGTGCATTTCATAATTTGAATCAGGAACTGTGAATCAAATTCGAGTAAAAGATGAAAATCAGCTGTCAATATTTTCCCTATAAAAACATACAACGCATTGAAGACATTATTAGTGCTACTGTTTCCCTACTACTGATTAAAACCAACGTTATTATGGAGCAGCGACGTCATTTAAGCAGGGAAGAAATGCTCAGAGCCGTGGGAATGATAGAAGCTGGTTCCCGGCAACGTACTGTGGCTTTAGCTCTGAATACAAGTCAGAGTGTTATCAGTCGACTTTGGACACGTTACCGAAGCACTGGTACCGTGGCTGAGCGCCATGGAGGACGGTATCGCTGCACCACACGGAGACAAGACCGATACATTCAAATCTTAGCTCGAAGAGCTCCAACAATAACCGCCATGATGTTAGCCGTGAGGCTTCATCACTCTTCAGGGAACTTAATTAGCGACCAAACAGTCAGAAACCGCTTGCATGAAGTGAACCTTCATTCCCGAAGACCGCTACGGGTACCACCTATAGCAATGCACAATCGTAGGATTCGATATCAATGGGCTCTTGAACACAGAAATTGGGCAGAAGAACAATGGCGTTTCGTGTGCTTTTCTGATGAGTCTCGTTTTGGTATGAGACCGGATACAAGACGTATACGACACTGGAGAACCCCTGGACGCCAACAGCGATTAAAATCCTGCCAGGAAGTCCATCCTTATAGTGGTGGAACCATCATGGTATGGGCGGGTATTTGGATCGGCGGAAGAACTGAGTTGATTTGGATCAGAGGCAACCTCAACGCTCAAATTTATGCTGAGACGATTGTATCAGACGTCATCGTTCCTCTACAAGTGCAAATCGGTCCCTTATTTCAGTTAATGCATGATAATGCACGACCGCACACCGCAAGAGTTGTAAGACAGACTCTCGCCGCAGCTAACATCAATGTCCTGCCCTGGCCTGCTCAGTCGCCAGACTTGAACCCGATTGAGCATGCATGGGATATGCTACAGAGAAGAGCTCTGCCGAATATGGAGGGTATCCAGTCGCAAGAAGACCTTTTTTTGTTGTTGCAACGAACATGGGCGGCCATTCCACAGCGTGATTTGGATGAACTCATTTTGAGTATGCCAAACCGATGTTCTTGTGTTGTTAGTGTTCGCGGTAGAAACACGGATTATTAATTGTTTAAGTTACCCAATAAAATTTTAAAGAAAACTGTTATTTCAGTCTTTTTTTCGAACTTTATTGTTAGTGGTTCAAATGTCAAAAATCCCTTTATTAGGAAAATGGCAAATTTCTTTATTAATGCAAAGGTGACTTGGTTTATCGTTACTGTGACAAACGAAAACACTTTATTTGATGAATCCTTAAAGAAAATTTTAATTAATATCAATCAGGAGAAAAGTTATTGCAAAAATATATGTTGATCCCTAGACACTTTTGATGTGTGTATTTACCTCCACTGGTTCAGCGTCAGGAACGGCAAATTTTGTTCAGCTTCTTTCCAGCAAAATCGGTAAATGATGATGTTTGAAAATGTAAGGAACACAACATTCTGTGTTCAGCATACAACTTCCGCTGAAAGTCTATAGAAGACCATGCTCCATCAGGGAAACAGAATTTAGCCCAAAATACACAACTAAAAATAAATGAAAACTTGCTTTAGCATTTAGCAATAAGTTCCTTAGCCAAACAGATTGTTAGGTTATGTAAGATTGATTAGTGTTCTTACCGCTGTGCATTTGTTAGCCCCGGTTTAGGGAATCGGCACAATTTAATGTGAGGGTCTGCACGAGGCGAGCTTCCACATTTGAGACCTTTACGTCGCAGGTTATCTGCCATGATTGGAAATTCAACCCAAATCAAAGTGTCTCTATCACAAATTAAATAACCACGACAGCACCACTTTTAATGCAACACATTTACGGAGGAGAACGTGCTCAACTCGACGTAAACACGAAGAAAAGAAAAATAGTAAATAACAAAACGTTTTGTTTTCAACAAAACTACAAACAAACGAACGCCGGTCGTAAGCAACAAACGGCGGCCATTTGTAAGTGTAACGCACCAGTGCTGCCATACAATTTGTAAAGTATGATGACAGATCTATTAATTTAGATATTCTGGCAACACTTAGTTTCCCCAATAGGTATAATTCTGTGCCCCTTTAGAGTTGAGTGGGCCTGGATGGGATCGTCTGGTAATTTAACTAGACACATGGGACGTAAGCATCCCACAATTTCCATTGTAGTGGAGAGACAAGTGAGACAAGCCACTTCAGCTTCTACAGAAATAAATCCAATATGTGTGAACAGGGAACAAACCCACACTGACGGCTCCAGTCCCAAGCACATCAGCTCAAGTTGACCCGTCGCCAACTGCACCTGCTCATTTTATTATAGCCCCGGCGATAACCGATTATTTCATTTAAAAAACCGTTAAGTGTAAGAAAATCGGCTGAACTTGATCGCCAGCTTGTTAAAATTATATCCAAAGAGTATCAACCATTTAGACTTGTTGAAGACGTGGAATTTAAAAAAAAATTGGAAATGTTGAATCCGAATTATAGCTTGCCTACAAGAAAAACATTATCAAACAGCCTCTTGACTAAATATTATTGCGAAGTGCAATCATGTGTAAAAGATGATATCGGAAAGGCGCAAGCAGTGTGTAATACAACAGATGGATGGACTTCTACGAATAATGATTAATTTATTGCGGTTGCAGCCCATTTTATTGATGACAATACAATTTTGAAAAATTCTCTTTCAGACTGTGTGCAATATTCAGATAATCACACCGCCAGTAATTCGACATCTTTTTTGAAAACTGTTTTCCAAGAATGGAATATAGAAAACAAAATTGTAGCTATCGTCAGCGACAACGCCGCGAATATATTAGCAGCTGTATGAAATGGAAATTGGCAATCAATTGGCTGTTTTGCCCATACGATAAATCTTATATTGCAGGATGCCCTGGGCACTTAATCTTTAGAGCGGCCTATTCCCAACACAATTGGCGAAACTTTATCTAAAGTGAAGAGTATAGTGCAATATTTAAAAAAAAAAGTGCTCAAGCAAAGGCCAAATATATAGAAATGGCAAAAAATATGGGTATACCAGAACTAAAATTAAAACAAGACACACCTACCAGGTGGAACAGCACGTATGAAATGTTAGACAGAGTCCTCAAAGTAAAGGCCTAATTTCTACTTAGGCAATAATTAGAGCGGATTTATCGCTATCTCAGCATGATTGGGCAATAATAGAATGTGCCTATATTGCAAATTTTCTATGAGGTGACCACAGAGGTATGTGGGGAAAAATACATCACTCTATCTAAAGTACCATTATATTACAGAATAATGACAGATGATATCAATAAACAAGAATTAAACTTACTGGAAAGTAATAATAGACCCATTGAAATTATACAGTTAATAGAAAATCTAAAAGAAGGGCTTAATGGACGATTCCAAGGTCTGGAAACAGAAATGACAGTATCTGAGGCAACGGTGTTAGATACACGTTTTAAAACGAAGGGTTTTAAGTTCCCTCATAATTATGATCGCGCTGTAGATCGCTTGAAGGGAAAACTGACTGCTCTAATAAGAAGAGAACGCAGGATAATTCAGTCACAAATATAGAAAGACCATTTACAAGCCAACCCACATCCATCCAGCAAAGAGTGCCATCAATATGGGATGATTTTGACACGGAAATTGCAAATTTACACAGGCACAGCCGCTGGCATCAGAGTTGCAAAAATACCTGCAGGAAGATTATCTGCACCGCTCGAAAGACCCGCTGGAATGTTGGGAGCAGAGAAAATTGATGTACCCGCACATTTATTCTTTAATGAACAAAAGATTATGCGTGGCAGCAACGTCAGTTCCATGCGAAAGAATATTTTCTAAAGCGGGTCAAACCATTTGTGTAAAAAGATCCAGAATAACCTCCTCAAAAGTTAGAGAGCTATTATTTTTAAACCATATATATTAGTAAGTAAAGTTAGATTTTAAGATTGTTGTTTTTGATGTGTAGTTTATGTAGGAAGGCTGTAGATTCAGATTCACATAACTGTACTTTTGTTTTTACTTTTGCATGCCGTAATATAGTGTGTTCTACAATGTTTACATATTTGTACCCACATTCATTACAAAATAAATTATTTCTGATATTGTTACTATTCTATACTTACAAGATTTTTTTAAAGGTATAAGTTTATTTTTATTTTTGTTTTGTTTTTGTTAATTTATGTAAAATAATCAATATAATCAATAAAATATACAAATAAAATTGTAGTTTTGATGTTTAGTTTATGTAGGAAGGCTGTAGATCCACATAACTGTATTTTTGTTATTTTTTTTTTGTTTATTTGGTTGTGTAATTAAGTAGATACATATATAAATATTTTTTACTTTTACATGCCGTAAGGTAGCGTAACGGGAGTGATATGAAGATTCCAATGACGTTATTGCGACGCACGCTATTTCGAAAAAAATTAAGAGTGATACGCCAGTTCGAAAATATATTAAGTCGAAAACCTTTATATTGAATGACGTTGTCGCGAACACGTTGATTCGAAAAACTATTTGAATGGTAAGCTAGTATGAAAGTCTTGGCATTGAAATCCACTGTTGCGAATAGCATTTTCCAATCTGAATTTGTCTGGGGATCGAATTCGCGACCCAGTGATTACTAAGAACTACCTACGCTACGATGATAAAATTGACACTGAGCTAGTTATCTATACTACTAGGTATAAATGATTAATATAAGTACTTATTATGATTTAGCTATGTATCCCTTGCATGGCACCGGCGATGGAATTGTTTAATGGGCAATCGAAAACTTGGGTTGTACGGCTGTATTCAAAAGCTCATTGACGAACAGAATACAACCACCCACAAAATTGAGAGAATTTTGGCTAATATCCCACAGACGCCGCCAGTAAAAAAATTAAAATGAAAGAAAATGCTGTCGCAGCGACTTTACAAAAGAAAAACACAATGTGCACTATTGAATTTATAAGAGCTGTAGCTTTTAATACTCGTCTATATTGAGTTGATTGAATCTACCATTTTGTCATCAATATGACAGTGTTGTTACTTTTGGTAATGAGTACCTATACCACATATAATTTTGATTTGTTGACTTCTTTGTTGATTACTTACTTACTGGAAATTAAAAAGTTAACTTAAAATAATACTTCTCATTGCTCTTGTTTCCTAAACCCAATACAAAGATAAGGCTTTATCGGGGTCGCGAGTTTGATCCCCAGACAAATCCAATATTGGAATATGCTATTCGCAACAGTGGATTTCAATGCCAAGACTTTCGTACTAGCGTACCATTCAAACAGTTTTTCGAATTAGCGTGTTCGCGACAACGTCATTCGATATAGCGGTTTTCGACTTAATGTGTTTTCGAACTGGCGTACCACTCTTAATTTTTTTCGAAATAGCGTGCGTCGCAATGACGTCATTCGAATCTTCATATCACTCCCCGTTGAAACTGCTTTTACAATGTTTAAATCTTATGAGTCTGTAAACTGTTCAACTCAAAATGTATGAAATGTACGAATGATTAAAATGTTCTGGGGTAACCGGAGAACCAAAATGATCGAGTGAGTGCCGGGGCCAAACGGTGCCAAAGGAATAAGTAAGGTGAACCGGTACCGGACTCGGAGTCGAAATAAGTGAATCAGCGCCACCCCGGTTCACTGGGGAATCCGCAGACAGTTCCGACTCACCGTGAACTATGCGGCACCCGGTTCCGACTCACTGGACCCACAGCTTGCACTGTGAAGCATCGCAAGATACAAGATTCAGCCCACTATCGACCTCCGGTCTCCGGAGGGGAGTGATGTAGCAGTTACACCGCCACATACGAACTAATCTGCGTTCCCAATTCATTTGCCAAACATGTAAGGTGCATCAGGGTAAGTTCGGACAGTTTTTGGATGAGTTGGAAAGGGTTTAGTAATTTTTTTTTTCCCATTTTCTAAATATGACAAAGATAAATAATGCTGCAAACAACGTTAATGAGTAAATTTACTATAACCTTTTTTCTTTTTTATACTTCTACCTTTAATGGTTCCCAAATCATCCTCATGTGTCGTTTCAAAACCATGTAATGTCGTGTCTCCGCTTTCTTGCTTTTTTTCTAAACTGGTGATTCCATCAAAATTATCTGTTATTGAGGTATACTTGTCGTCATATCGTTGATTTTTTTCTATTCGTAATAATCCCGTTCTTTCATCTAAAATATTTATGAATCCTGTATGACTATCCTCTTTTATTTCATCTTTTTCCAAATGTGAAAATCCTAATTCATCAAAAATGTCCATTGTTGTAGCATGAGTGAAGCAGTCTTCCTGTTGTTGATCGTTTTCTCTCAGTAAAAAGTCTATTTCACTGTCTAAAATGTTCATTGTCACTCCATCCTTATTCTCATGTTCCGTGTAATGTGTCTGTAAATTATTATAGCCTTCTGCTTGCTGGTCTTTTTCTTTTTTGTCAGTCTTTACTTCTCGGATTCTTTTTCCTACACCTTTTTGCTTTCTAAAATTTACTGTTTTGATATTTTCTCTCTCTTTATTGGTATCTTCTTCAACTTTATTCGATGTACCCTGTATTTCAAGATCAGAAACATGGACACTGGTTTTAGGAGGCAAGTTCTTCTTTGATTTTACCTGTCGTGGTTTTTGTGTTAGTGCTTCCTGAAACGTGCGTGTGATAACTTCTGCACCCTGAGCGACTCGTTTCAGAGTAACTCTGCCAGTACTTTGAGGACGATAAGTAAGCTTCTGCAAAAGCTGTTCCTCGAATGAAGTTTTGTGTATTTCCTGAACCTGCATTTCTGGTTTGCGTTCGTTAGTGCACTTAACTGTCGGAAATATGACTTTGTTTAAGATTTCTGAGCAAAGTCGTTTCAAGGGTTTCACATCATTTATTTTAGTTTTGTGGATTTTCCACCTTTCTAACGCCGCTGGGTCAAATTTTTCTTTTGGGACAACAAACCGATTGAACGGATAAATGCCTCCTTTCTTAAAACCGTTTTGTATGACCGTTGGGCTTGTCTGGTGCCATGTTTCGGCAAACATCGCCGCAAAATCTTTTTTGCGCAGTTTAACACCAATGTTTTGTCTCTGATGTTTAACAAGTCTTTTGTCCCAATTAACCTTCAGTGATTTAAATACTGCTAAATCTAGCGGCTGAAGAAGGTGTGATGTGTGTGCTGGTAGTTTTAATATAGTGACATTATTTTCTACGGCTAATTCTATAACCTTTGTATCCACATGTGTGACGTGACCATCATAAATCAATAAGGCTGGGCTTTCTGCTACTATGCCAGGTATGACGATTTTTTGACATATAATTGTAAAAAATGTCCGTCTCCATACAGCCGCGTTTACTGGCGGCATAAGATATGTCAAAATCAAACTCTTCTCGTTGTTCCGCCATCCATTCATCATAAACATATTTGCCTTTATATACAATTAAAGGTGTAAGCTTTTTACCAGCTGCGTTGACAGTCGTCAATACAGTTATATTCTCCTTTCCTGTACCAGCTGTTGTTCTAGTGCATGGTTTTCCTACAGCGCCAACAACTTTCGTTTTAGTGGGATCTAAAGACACAGATGTTTCATCCAAATTCCAAATCTTATTTGGATCATCATTGAGATTCAACTCCTTGAGAACATTTTCGAGTTGTTGGAAATATTCGTAGATCACAAATGGATCTGTCATTTTTTTTCCGTAAATACTCAACCGGTTGAGGTTTCTTTATAGATAAGTTGTGGCGTTTTCAGAAAGCAGAAAACCAGTCATGACCTGGCTTCCCGTCTTTAAATGGTGTTTTAAGCTTGTTTTTTCTGACAAACTCTGCAGTCAGGTCTAGAACTTCTTCTTTGGATAACCCCCGTCCCCATTTCTCGAGCGTCCGAAGACAAGACGCAAGATTGGCTTCCATTTCAATTGAAATTGCGGGTGGCCTTCCGAGAGTTTCGCTTTTTAAGCCTGTCTTCTTTCTAACACGATCATTTAACGTCGATGTCGGGATACCGTACATTTTTGAAGCTGCGAAGTTAGTTAACTCATTTCTTTCTACTCTCTCTATAGCAATTTTTAGATCTTCTTTGGAGTACGGGGCACGTGATGTTTTTCTTGTACATTTATTAGGCATAATGAACTGAAACAAAAAAGATAAAAATAATTTCATGACCAGTGATCGCGTATAGGTATAATATTTTGCTGAATATATTAATATGAACATTGCTTGCACTAAAAAAACATATGTAGGTATCACTTGTTAGGTTGCCGATATTGATAAAACTGCAGCTATGTTACGTTTTGTATTGATTTTTTATCTAGCCGTATTGCATATCTCGACTGTATCTGTCATACCGAAGTTTCAAATTTTTTCTTTAAAAAAAAGAACGATAAAGATAACAGAAAAGAAATCAGAAATACCGCCACTCTTAATTGTTTTATAAATTCGCCGAGCGTAACTATTCTGGCATAATATTTAAGGTTGTTTACCCCAACTTTATTACATTTTCTTAGATTAAACAACTTTTAAATAAGAATACAGTTTTGGCGAGCTCATTTTTTAATGGGTAATATCGTCGTTTCAAACAGTTTCTTAACCTACCTAATTACTTACTTCTGAAGAAGGTTATCAGATACAAATTCTAAACACAGAAGATAAAAAAAGTCAAAACTTTTTTTTTGCACCTAACATAAACATTTAAATTAAAACTTATGCAAGGGTTTGAGAACCACTGACGTATTTGTTTAAGGGAAAGACCGGATAATAATAATCCGATGTTCGACCGTTACGGTAAAGACCGGATCTCAGCAAACAGTCGACTTTTAAAAACATTTGTAATAGCAAATTGTTAACAACTACACAAAAATCAACATAACACTCACACAGTAATAGAAAGAAACAATACTCACCAGAAAAGTTACAAAAAGCTTGCCGGGTTGAAGATCGGATCAGCCGAAAATCTGCCTATAAGTTAAGATTTTATTTTTTTGCCAACCAAACACGACCAACGCATCGTAGTGACTGGCGCGTACCGATGGGCGGGGAATAAAAAGATGGCGTCTCGAGCTGTGTTACCAGTACTTAAAAATAGGGGCATGTGCTTTACCTGTGGACGTTTTCCAGAATGTGACACAATTTTTTTTTAAATAAACCCTTTATTTGTATGAAAAACTCATTTATTTAACGGTTGAATTACTAATTAACTCTTAAAAAAAATAGTTTCTAATGCGATGTCTATCATAATCGCTGTGAAAATTAAAGATTAAAAAATAAACTTATTTAGTCTATAGGTACAACATACAAATGTACCTATGGACTGCACAAATGTACTTGTGGACGGAAATGTACCTCTGGACAATCGATAAACATTATTACAAGAATATTTAAAATTAACATCAATAAACTTTTAAAAAATATATAAGAACTCTTAACTAAATAGGAACTAGCAGTCTAATATAGATTTTTGGAATTATAGCAATATTCACTATACATATAAATCTTTGGCAGAATCTGTACTATCATCAGAGTCATCATCTAATTTGTAACACCTCAGACAAACAAAGTTACACTCATCATCAGAGTCGAAATTATCCTTGTGAGATTTTGGTACACATTTTTGGTGATACCGTCCTTCACATAATGAACAGGTAAGCATCTTTTTCTTATCTTCATATTTTCTACACGCTACACACATCACCAGTGATATTTGACGATCTTCAAGGATGTCGATCTTTTTGTTTGAAGGTATTTTTCATGAACTAGGGCCTGGCCTAGAAAGAAGATCGACTGGCGCAGGTTTCTTTTTTGGTCTTTTCGGTTTCTCTTCTTTCTTCTTTTCTTTTCTTTCTTCAGATTTTCGTTTCTTTTCAGTCTTTATTACAGCTTCGTTTCGGATGGCTATTTTCTCCGGCGTGTCAGTAAGAATTCTTGTTTTGCCAGGTTTTCTTCCACGTTGCGATAACTTTCTAGATGGCGCTTTTGGAAAAGGACGTAAAGATTCCAATGATGGACAAGTAGCAGAATCTTCAGGGGTTGAATTTTGGTCCGAAAATAAAACACGACAAGCTTGATTTTCTAAGCGTTCAACAGGAATCACAACTTCTGACTGATTTTGTTCTTCGCTAATACTAGCTTGCTCCAAATTGTTAACTGTAGTATCAATGACAGATGGCTCTGGACGATCAGTGACATACGAACACAAAAAATCTTCCTCTGTGAATATTTCCCTGTTAAAAGGACATATGCCCGTTACTTCAAAACTTTTAATTATATTTTTTGGTGTGAATGAGAGAGCGTATGCTTCTCCTATGATCTCTGCAACATCGTAAATCGTAATAGGTTTTCCAGGGTGGTTCATCATCCATCTGTCAGCGGCCTTATTATATTGTGTCTTAAACGGTCTAAACACACATCTATCCAGTGCTTGCAAATTGTCAGAGGTATGGGGAGGTAAAGTTAAAAGAACAATACCGTTGTCTGAGGCTTTGTCAATTATTTCAATGGAGATATGCGTTTCATGGTTATCCATTGTTAATAAAACTGGACGTTCTTTTGTAGGTTTGGCAAATGCGATAAAATGGTCTAAATATCGTCTAAAAATCTGTTCTGTGGACCATCTCTCTCCAACAGAACCCGGCGGGGCACCCTTTAGCATGTTATCCTTAAAAAAAACTCTAGGAAAAATTATCATCGGAGGTACTGAGTTTCCTACAGCATTAATGCAAGCAATCATGGTCGTATTGACACCTCTTTCTCCAGAAGTTAATTTTCCTAACTGCTTAATTTTTTTTGGTGCTATCACCTTTCTTGGCTTATGAACTGTTGATATTCCGGTCTCATCAACATTATATATGGAATCAGGTGGAAAGCTATACTTCTCCAAAACTTTTTCGAGATTATCATAGAAATTGGAAACATTTGTTCTGTTAAAACTCGTAGCTCTCGCCAAACTGGTTGCCTCAGGTTTTCGTAGCGAAAGCTCTGGAAAACGCTGTCGATAATATCGAAACCATCCTATGCCAGCCATTTTGTTTTGATGCCAGTTTTCAGGAGTATTTTTTTTATTTTTTGCTACAGAAAACTGGTAAGCAAGTTCTCGGACTTGTTTAGAATCTAAACTCATATGCATGTACGCTGCTTTTTCTAAGTATTCACGTAACTGAATCTCTTCATGCTCTTCAAATACCTTCTTTACGTCATTCTTCAATAGTTCTATTGATTTTTCACTAAGATCATTGTTTTTATTAAGCTGAAAATATTTGAAAATTGTAGACTTAGGTATTTTGTATTTTTCAGCCACCTTACGAACTGAGCATCCACTTTTGACTTCTTTAAGAGCCTCCGATAGAGTGTCTGGACAAATTTTATCTCGTTTCACTCCGGTTTTACTACGTGGCACTGAAAAATACAAAATTATTGTAACATCTTTTATGTATCTAAATTATGTCCACAGGTACAACCGATATATGTACCTGTGGACAGTCCATAGGTACATCCGATACCCCGTCCACAGGTACAAATATTAAGATATGACCGTTAAGTATTTGAAACTTTTCAAAGAATATCAATAGGATTGCGAAAAGGTACTTAAAGCAATAAAAAAACACTACGTTCTGTAATACACCTACATTCTCACTTCTAGATTGAGTTATCTAACTGAATAATACCTTGAAAATTAACATAAAAACTTACTTTTTGTAGTAAAAATTTTCAACAGCACACCACAACGAACTTAGACCAGATAGCACAATGACAGTTAGTCAGTGTTACCATTCGTTAAAAATAGTTTACGGATGCGTTCAAGCTATGAATATAGGTCTTTTATTCATTGAAATATTGTTAGTGTCCATAGGTAAAGCCGTCCATAGAATAGAATAGAATACTCTTTATTATGTACACCATAAAAATACCATACCATAGGTAAAGCACATGCCCCTACGCACAGGTTTAGAAGTAATTCGAATTATCTGACCTTTCCCTGTATCCAAACTTACCCTGATGCACCTTAAACAAACACGAGTTTTAGGAAAAACAACTGTAATGCCTACATATAAGCTTCAATTTGCGCTACACCTTTGTTTTATTTTTTTACTTTTTCCACAGTATTAGGCGGTCTAAAAGCCACTTTATTTACACTTGCATAAAGTTGACGTTTGTCTAAGTGGAAAACTCGTGTTTGTTTACATGTTTGGCAAATGAATAAAATTGCAAACGAAGATTACGTATCACGGAGAAAAAAATATTCTACTAAATTACCAGAACGACTTGTAAATAACAATCCAGTTAACGGAAACAATCTATCGTGTCTATCAGAATTATTATAATGGTTATACAGGGTGTTTGGTGCATCGTGTGCCAAATTGAAATGGTCGACTGAAGGGGTCATCTGTCCTTTCAGACCCCTTAACATCTCTCATTCCCTGTGGATTTTTTATCGACTTTGTCTCGACAAAAAAAAATGATTTGTTTCCACCTGGTTTACGCTATGCAAGATAGAGATAGAAGATAGATTTTACTTCGCAAGAGTGAAAAAGCAAATTTTACCTTATTCTCTAGTAACAGTTACGCAAAAAGATTTTTGAAATCATAATTTTGAATATTAGCCTTATGTGACTCGATTCACAATTCTAGCGAATTCACAAAATTGTTACGAGATTTTTATGGCATGTGGCATTAGCAAGAGGATAAAATAGAAAATTTTTGACAGCTGTAATATGTACAGCTTTAATTTAAGTTTTACCTTTACGAGTAAATAAGAAACTAAATGACTAATGCCACTAATTTTGTATTTAAAAGTACTCTAAAACAATACACGCCTAAATAAAATTAAAATTCGGAGACTGCGCCTTACACTTAAAAAAAAATTGTATTTGAATGTAAAATTTGGGTCTTTTTTTAATAAAACAATAAAAAGTCGATAAAAAAAAATCCACTAGCCATGAGAGATGTTAAGGGGTGTGAAAGGATAGCAGATAACCCCTTCAGTCGACCATTTCAATTTGGCACACGTTGCACCAAACACCCTGTATTCGTATTTTAGGGAATATTGAAAAAATCTGGTAAAGAAATTTAGTGTACGAAACATGTTAAACACTATCAATTATAAATTCTTTGTTAAAGATTAAAATTTAAACTTGGTATTGAAAACGACTGTTTCTGGTTAGGTCTACCAGAATAATCTTTAGAAAAAAAACAATGGTTACGAGTAATGTAATCTGATAGGTTGAAATTACGTTATTTTAGATATAACAGTAAAAATATTGTTCATATAAAACATATTTTGTAATGTCAACAATAGTTATGCGGTTATGCGACTTGGCAACACTTGTTCACTGTCATACTGAAACTTTCGTGCGCTCAGGTACCTACATTCCTTTTGAACGTTAGCCATGATAGCAGAGTACTTCTTTGTTTTTTAATATGAAGTTTCTTTAAGTATTGTAAATTGTAATAGTGTAAATTGCTTACGAGTTACGTGTTTCGCGTGAGTCAAGCGCGTGTTCTTTCTGAGACTACAATTGATTGTGAGCTAGGAATCATAAAGACAGTGAGTGACTCTTAGGTCTTGTATGTTTTGTTCAAAATATTATATTACCTACCTATTTGGCTTTGTTGTGGATTTACGAATTTTGTTATACTCGTAGGTACGAAACGAACGACTGTCTGACACCTATCTTTGCAACAAAATGGACCAGGATGTGAACGCTTTACTTGAATCGTGGGGGCTATCTGAATATATTCCTTATATTCGACTAAGTTTGCACGTAAGTCTATTGATTGATCTCAATTTTAGTGTTAAAGCTTCGACCAAAACTGAGCGACCACAACGCGGGACGCGGGCGTGTCGACGCACGGCGCGGCAGCGGACGCTATAGCTCGTTCGTTTTATATGGCGGTCCCGCGTCCCGCGTTGTGGTTGCTCAAAGGGGTGACAGACGCAGAAGTAGGTACGCGTACTTATGCGTCGACGACCCTTCTTGCCCGTGTCATGCTGAGTAAGTTCGTCGGCGATCCAACAGGTTTAAAATTTTGCACGTAGTTCACCTTGGGTCGTCGAGTCACGAGCCGCAATTTTTTCGACATTTGTGTAATGTTTAATAAATGAGGGGGCTTGTGGCTAAGTAATAACAGCCGCATGGGTCGATCGATCAGGTTAAGCTACGCTTGCCGCAGTTGGTTTGTTGATGGGTAACCATTTTTACATATCGAGACCCTTTTGCCTCGGAAAGCATGTGAAGCAACGGCTTCCCAATCGGCAACGACTCGCTTTAGATCCGCGCGTGCGTTTCCGAGTAATAGCCGTGTGTCGATTTTGCGCCGCGGTGATGTAAATTTTCGTAAAAATAAAACAAAAGGCAAGGGTCTAATTTACTATTGTATTTTAATGAGATTTTTATGTGTATTTAGTCTGTCATTCAAAATAGTGATATGAACTTAAATTGTGAAAATAAGTTTTAGTTTATTTGATGTTTTACTTTTTTCTCATTGTTGTGGTTAAGGGAAATGAGGATCAGGGTGATCCCTATTGCTCCCAAGTGATCCCCATTACCCGCCGGAGTAATTACCTCTGGAGTTTACTACATAAATGATAATTTATTTTGTAGATACCGAAAGTACAAGTCAGAACTACTGAAAAATCTGAATGGTCTACAGATAGTGTGTTAGTTTTATTTGATCCTGATTTCCCACAGGGTGATCACAATTGCCATCACCTCTGTGCAATGGGGATCAATACTGTTTTTTTTAATTTCTGTAATTACCAAAGTGTGTACACAAAGTGATTAAACGTAATCTCAGTTCATAGATTAATAAGTACAGCTTGGCCAGAAAGAGTAGAAAAAAATTGAGGTCGCCACTATCGTTTATATGGCATCATTTATACTACAACCAAAATGAATTTGATACTTCAAGTATTTTTAAAGATAAATTTGAATGTGGAAAATCGTTAAATCAGAAGCTAAATTTCATTTTTTTAAATTTGGTAAATAGAAAACCATAGGAGAGTAAAGCATCTTTAATATAGTAACAATATTTTTTCTAGTCACTATCTAAATACTCTACACCTGACATGTCCGATCCAAGTTCTTGATCATCTTCAGAATCTGAGCTACTGTCACTGCTGTCCTCACCAACACGAATTACCAGTCTATCTATATCTTCATAGAGTGTTCTTCCCCTTTCATAGTAATCATGTTCTATTTTCTTTATGTGTTCTTTTCTATGCTTGGCTGGTGTTATGAATTTGCCTTCGTTTTTATTGCCTTCGTTTATTATGCGTCGAACAGTGCTTTCAGATTTTCCTGTAATCAAAATAAAACATTAATGTAGAATGACGTGCGTGACGATCAAAAAATGCAGTCGCTCTATACAAAGTCATTGTGAACCCGATGTAAACATAACCTCTAAAATTATATTAAATCCGTAAAAAACTTCGATGATGTGGTATTTTTTGAAGACCTAACCGACTTTTACTGTAACTTAGATCATGAACTATATATATAATATAAAATGAGAGTGAATAAATACCTGTCATATCAGCAACTCGTTTGTAAAGGTCATCCAATTCTGTTAGAAGTTTTCCGGCATGATATTCCGCCAAACACCTCTTAAAAACATTGTAAATAACTTCTCTGGCACCATTTTTTATCGTCTTGCCCATTTTCAATAATAATTCACCGACTAATACGTTTAATAGCTACGAAAAATTAAATTATTTCACAATACACTTTTTTGTTGTGATAGTTTGACTGATGTTTGACATTTCTCTCGAGTTGCCATGTGTAGAAAAAATTAGTTCATATTTGTTTAATTTCTACTCTTTCTGGCCAAGCTGTAAATGATGTAATTAGGCGGCGGCAAAACAGATTTTATTTTAAAATAAGCTTTTATTTGAATTCTCGCTTGAGTGGTTCCTATTACCCGGTTTTACCCTACACTTAGACTTTTGACCCAGTAGCAGTGTCAAACTCACTTAATACAAAATAAAATAAAATAAATATCGTTTTGAAAACACCTGCAGTTGTATTGCAACCCTAACTTTTTTTTTTGCATTGTTAAGGAGAGTCCCATTGATGATGATGGTGACGTTGTTTTCCTCAGCGAGCAACATAGGCACATCAAGAAAATTACGAATTTGCAATTTTATAATGCACCATCAACATCCAAAGACACACAGGAAGCCACATTGCCGTCCTCTCAGATCCCATTACAATCAATAGATTGTGATGGTATCAACACGTGTGAAATTCTGAATTATGGTAACAAAAGCACTAATTTCAATACTGTAAGTAAAAACATTTAAACTAAACGTAGATTCTTTCAGTGAATATTTCATAAAGTGTAGACATTTTGCCCTTAAATGCATGATTTTTTCTTATTACGTAGGAAAAATATATGTAGTAGACATGTACATGCCTAGGCAGGGAAAAATAATAATAAAAATAAAAAATCATTTTTTATAGGGTTTTATTAAAAAAAACAACTGTTGCATAAATACAACACTATGCATTTACTAGAAATAATTACATGTGAAAGTTTTTAAAACAATTCCTAGATTTAGTAAGGCAAAGGGTTACTCCACACTTCTCACACTTTGTTTGTGTATATCCCTTGCACCCAGGCATTTTGCATCTACTGCGGGCGCTATCGTCAGGCCAGTGGCCAACATTATCTGTCCTGATATCTTTAGGTGGAACATGCTGAACTGGTCCTCTACTTTTCTTGGCTTGTATTGCCATTTCAACGCTGTTACTGGTGCTGGGCCTTCCTCGTTTGTTACAGAGTTCAGATGCATTATTTATATTAGCTAGAACCTCAGCTAGTTCCAGTCTATATTGACACAAATTCAGAACTGATGAAGCTGCTTCAGTACCTTTCAAGTCTTTATAAACAAGCCAGGAATTTATTACTGTCATATCCAACAGATGGTAAAATATACGTAGATACCACTTACGGCTTCTCATTGATATACGATACCTACCAATGAAGCTATCCAGAAGATCCACACCGCCCATATGGGCATTATACTCTTTTATTACACGTGGGCATGTAATCTTGATCCTGGTCTTATTAGCTTTGTCAAATCTTTCTACTAGAGAAACAGGTTCTGCACCAACATATGAAGATAGGAAAGTGACAGGTTTATTGTCTTTCCAACATACAGCTGTCAAATCAACACCTTCAAAACTAGTCATTTGCTCTTCATAACTACCGCTGCTTTCGAGGGTAGGTGTAGAAAAAGTTAACACGTAACTTGATAAATCTATTTTAATTAAAAATATTATTAAGTATTTTTACTTGCTTTCGCATACAATATTTGTTATCTATACTGTTAAACAAGCAGTACTTACATTGGTGAAACATTCCATGTAACACAAGCACTTAAACTACACCACCTACCAGCTTCTCACTAGTACAGTACTTCACAGTATAGTCACTTTGTTTCTGCACACTTCACCATGTCATCTCAACTTGATGATATCCAATCGGCCCAGAAGAACCTCGAAGAGTGCTTCCTAAAAAAGATGGGCGAGCTTGAGGCACAGATCCAATGTGCTGGACCTGCGAAGGACACTGTAGCAAAGATTGCTGATGAGTTCCGGTCATTTCGGGAACTTATGTTCGGCGTACTGGGACTTCTTCGGAGGCAGATCTTGGAGTGCTCAAGAGTGGTCGATGGATTGGAGACAAGATCCCGTCGGAAAGCTCTTATTTTCACCGGGTTTGCAGAGACGGACAAAGAAGATTGCAAGGCTCTTGTGTTAGAAGTTCTGAAGAGCAAACTAGCCCTGCCTGACATTACTGCATCTTCTATCAAAGTGTGTCACAGACTTGGGGCTTCAAGCAAAGGACCAACGATCAGCAGACCTATACTGGTAAGGTTCTCCAGTGTTGACCTGAAGTCTACAGTTTGGAAGGCAAAATCTGCATTGAGGGGCTCCACGGTCACGGTCAAGGAGTTCCTGACCAGGTCTAGGCAAGCCGTCTTCAGCAGGGCGCGCCTTCACTTCGGGATGCCGGCATGCTGGACTCAGGACGGAGTTATTATTATCAGGTCCCCCGACGGTACACGGCATAAGATCTGTTCTTTAGAGGAACTCAATCCCTTGTTGGCTAAGTACCCAAAGAAGACCGGGGACAAGCCTAATAGTGGAGTGCGTAAAAACTAACGTGTTTGTAACCTTTCGTGTTTATTTGTTTCTCCGACTTAACAGTTTTTTATTGTTTGGGACGTCAGTTCACGTAATCATTACAGCTATCGTACATTAGCATCAGCAGGTAGACGTGCTTACTATTTCGTATTTTCACCTCTAAACTAAATTAATCACATTCTACCAGTATTTTGCTCAATATTGTTGTTTGTGTTGTAAAATAAATGTTTCGTCATTGGTTGTCACTGTCACTGCTGTCACCTGACTGTCAATCTTCAATTTTGTCTAAATGTTGACGTTGTCGTCCCATGTTCCGTCTCACGTTTGTGTTGTTTCCTATTGTTTCGTAAATTGCGTTCCGTTTTTGCTCACGTAATTTTGTCATGTATCGTTTTGTTCTTCGCTTGTTCATATTTTGTGTTTAATTTGTGATACTGTTTTCCCTATAATTAATGTTTTTTTTGTTGTTTATTATTGTATTGTACTACTGTAAAGTCTTACAGGGATCTTTTGGGGCTTGTATAACTTTGTAATCCTATTTCGTGTTTTGGAAAACAACACTTTGGCGGCGTAGTTCCGATGTCAGCCACGCGCCAAAGGATCCCTGTGCAACTGTGCCTGTGCAACTGTGCTGGTGCTGCTGGTGGGTGGTGCATAGATAGTGGTGTTGCACCATAAGCGAAACAAATTTTTTGCCATTTTTATTTGTATATTTAACAGTTATTTATATTATTTTTATTTTATTTGATGATAACTGATGATGATTCTTTCTACTCTGCCATTGATTCCTCTAGCTCTTCCGCCAATGCAAGTTTTAGCTCCTTGACTGACTCCGTTGGTGACTTTATCCGTCGGAGTTTCGGTCAACAGAAGGGGCATTTGTTCAATGTCTGCCATATAAATGCGCAAAGTCTGCCAAGTCACCACAGTGATCTGCTGGACACCTTTTCTGATGCTAATGTTCATGCCGTTCTGGTTTCTGAGAGTTGGCTCAAACCTAATCTTCTTTCCACCACCTACTCTCTCCCAGGTTTCATCCTCATCCGCAATGATAGAATTGGAAAGGGAGGAGGTGGTGTAGCTATCTATCTTCGTAGCGATTTTCCTTTCAAAATCATTGCCTCATCTCCTTCACTATACCATGCTTCCGCTGAGTACCTGTTTTTAGAAGTCAACTTCAAAGGTGTTAAGACACTACTCGGTGTTGTCTATTGCCCACCCGCCGTTGACTACTTTTCAAATCTCGAATTTGCGCTGGAATCCATAGGGTCAGATTATGCACATTGCGTCATCATGGGCGATTTCAACACTGACCTTGCTCACCACACCCCTCGATCCCGTAAACTCCTTAACATTATCGAGTCCGTTAGTCTCCATGTCCTTTCACTGCAACCTACCCATTTCAACATCTCCGGCGAGGACACTTGACTCGACCTTATCCTTACTTCCACTCCCTCTCTTGTTTCCTCTCATGGTCAGTGCCCTGCTCCTGGTTTTTCCCATCATGACCTCATTTTCCTCTCGTATATCCTAAAACCCCCTAAACCTATCCCAAAAGTTCTGCACATGCGGTGTTTTGCGTCTGAACTCAGTTGGGAACACCTGGTAACGGCGACTACGGTAGACGAAAAACTACGTATTTTCGATCGGACGGTCCTTGCTCTCTACGACAAACACGCTCCTGTTAAGAAGATTAAACTTCGGCGTTCTCCTGCTCCTTGGATGACGACAGGGGTTCGGATGGCGATGAGGCGCAGGGATCGGGCCTTTCAAACATTTAAAAAGGATCGCTGTGAGGAAAACCGTACCTTTTTCAAAGCTGCTAAAAATCGGTGTAATCAGATGATACGCAACGCTAAACGCCGCCATATTCTCGAGAACATATCTTCTTCTTCACCTGCTGATATCTGAAAGTTCCTTGGGACTCTTGGTATCGGCAGACCACGTCATGTGGATTTTCCTAATACGATTGGCCTTGATGATATCAACCGTCACTTCACAACCACTTGCTATTTGGATTCCCAAATATTATCCCAGACGGTCGATTTCATTACTGGCCTAGCTAGTCCGATCATAGAGCCATTTCATTTCTCTCCGGTCACCTTGGATGAAATTAAAAAGATCATCCTGTCCATAAAATCCAAGGCTGTGGGCTATGACGGCATCAGTCGTAGTATGGTCGTTTGGATCCTAGATAGCCTTCTCCCTCCGATTACCCACATCATCAACTTTTCTCTGGATTCCGGACAATTCCCTTCCCAGTGGCGTATGGCCTATGTCCGCCCACTTCCTAAAATTTCAAATCCCTCCCTACCCAGCCACTTTCGACCTATTTCCATTCTTCCATTCCTGTCTAAAGTGCTTGAGGCCTGCGTACATAAGCAGTTTGCGGGGTTTGTTCACCGCAACAACCTTGTTAGCTCCTTTCAGTCCGGTTTCAGGCCTGGGCACAGTACAGCCTCCGCTCTCCTTAAAGTGACTGGTGACATTAGAGAAGCGATGGAGGATACCAAGGTTACCGTTTTGGTATTAATTGATTTCTCCAATGCCTTTAATGCCGTCAGTCATGATATTCTCCTCTCTATCCTTTCCCATCTTATGGTTTCACCCGAGGCCCTGGAATGGTTCTCTTCTTATCTTCGGGGACGTCAGCAGTCGGTTCGCGTTGACGAGAGATCTTCGAGTTGGCGCGACCTAGATGCTGGTGTTCCACAAGGCGGTATTCTTTCTCCATTGTTATTCTCAATCTTCATTAATTTCATAACTCACTGTCTTCGGTGTTCGTATCATTTATTTATTTATTTATTTATTTATTGGTCTATCTACAATTGTTACACTATTCAGACAATTGCAAACACAAGCCAAAATACAAGCCAAGTGCACAATATTAAGCGATAGACACTGCATGCAAAAACATTATAGAAGACAAAAAAAAAAAACAATATTATAAGTACAGAAATGACACATAATTGTTACACATCATCTATACGCTGATGATCTTCAATTGTATACAGCTGAGCGGGTGGAAAGTTTATCGGACGCTATAGCAGATGTAAACCGAGATCTTGATTCAATCAAAAGGTGGTCTGATAGTTTTGGGGTGTCAGTAAACCCCACAAAGTGTCAGGCCATTGTAATTGGAAGCTCGCGCATGATGGGTAGGGTGGCACTTAGCTCACTTCCTCCTCTTATATTTAATGGTACCGTCATACCCATTACTCCCACGGTGAAGGATCTCGGTTTGCATCTTGACTCGACGCTTAGCTGGCAACGCCAGGTTTCTAGTGTTAGTCAAAGGGTCAACGGTACTCTGCGATCCCTGTATCGTCTGAGGAGCTTTTTGCCCGCTAAGACGAAAGCTATGCTTGTGCAGACTTTAATTTTCCCTATCATCGACTATGGTGACGTGTGCTACTTTGACTTGAATGCAGTTTTGCTGGATAAACTCGACAGACTGCTCAACAATGGTATCCGGTTCATATTCAACCTGAGGAAATATGACCATGTGTCGAGCTACAGGTCTGAGCTCAAATGGATGTTTAGGGGCATGAGGAACAGGGTGTAAAGTTCACTCATACCCTATAGTGAAGGGAGGATCCTCCAACCAGACGGGTTGTTATGTCTGGCGGGCAACTGCCCATATGTTGATTTCGGATAGTCTTATCTATGTTATTCGCTCAGTAAACTCTAACTGCGAGATGTAGGAATTGTGTGACGTCATGTCTTTTTGTTTCGTAGTTTTTGTATGTGGCGGTCTAACCGCTACATCGCTCCCCTCCGGAGACCGGAGGTCGATAGTGGGCTGAGTCTTGGATCTTGCGATGCTTCACAGTGCCAGCTGTGGTTCCAGTGAGTCGGAACCGGGTGCCGCTCAGTTCACAGTGGGTCGGAACTGTCTGCAGTGATTGCGGCGATGGTGATTGTGGTTCCAGTGAGTCGGAACCGGGTGCCGCACAGTTCACGGTGGGTCGGAACTGTTTGCGGTGATTGCGGCGATTGCGGTGATTGAGGTGATTGCGGTGATTGCGGTGATTCCCCAGTGAGTCGGGGTGATGTGGCTGAGGGTGATGACCAGGAATGCGCGTTCGCTGCATGCTGGTGGTCAGGATACCCGTTGAAGCCGTGGCTGCTGGCTGGCTGTGTGACTCGCCTCACGAAAGCTTGCGGGAGTGATGATGATGACGTCACGCTGAAGTAGTTGCACGAAGGCTGCGTTGACGTTCATCACGTCGGGGTCACCAATTTAGGGGTATGAGAAACAGTGTGTAAAGTTCACTCATCCTCCCTTTTCTATGGTGGATGAGTGAACTTTACACACTGTTTCTCATACCCCTAAAGATGGCAATTCGCCAAAAAAGTAGTTTACGCGCTTTGACCACGCTTTTCTCCTTTCTGAACTCTCCCACCCCACCTTCTTATCTTATGTCTCACTTCCAATATCTTTGTTCTTCACACGCTAAGAATTTGCGTTCTTCCAACAATCTTCTTCTACTTTGTCCTTCTCATACTTCTGACTTTGTTCATTCTTCCTTTCATATTCAGTCCATTCTTCTATGGAATGCGCTTCCTCTTGATGTCAGAACGGCTACCAGTCGGTATGCATTTAAGCGGAAATTGCAGAGTTATTTTCAAAACAAATAGCGTAGAGTCATCTCAATTACCTCTTTTTTTTACTTGTATCCTATATATGTATATATTATAATGTAGGTATATATTATAGTTAATATGTATGTATGTGTATTTTAAGCTTATAACCTATATATGTACTTGTGTGCCTATTTTATTTATAATGCATTTAGATATCTTTTTAATATTTTTTTTTACGGTTTCTCCTCATATTCAGAGCACCTGCCATCTTATCTCTTCACCACCCTTGGTTGACTGGTAGAGAATGCCTAAGGCATTAAGTCCGCCTTTGTACCTCAATGTGTGCGAGAAGTTTAAATAAATAAATAAACTACCCCGGGGAACAGATTTCTTCATCAGTAATTTTTTCATGTCAGGTAGTTTGCAGTTTACAAGTCTGTTAGATTGTACAGTACCCAGGCTATAGATCCCTTGTTTAGCAAGATGAGTAACTAGTGGAACAGAGGTATAAAAATTATCAAAATATATTATGCGGTTGATATGCCTTGGGACACCTCTGGCTAGCCGGATAACAACATTCCCCACTGGTCCAAAATCTGGTTCATCTTGAAACCGTTCAGTCTCTTGACCAGTGTAGATCTCAAATTTATGAGCATAGCCTTTTACACTGCATATCGCCGTCATGCTGCCAAAACCGATTATCTGCAATTTTGGTCAATTATGTGTTAAATATACCAATCGATTCAGTTTTTCCAGTTCTATCGTCTACCAATATCGGTTAAACGCAGATACCTATTAGTTACAGAGATACTCTGTGCATAAAAAGGGTAATTTTATCCATTTCTGTAAAAAGTGACCAGAAAAAAACGATTAAATTTGTTTAACAATAGGTTTTTAGATCTTACACTTGCTAAATAATATTAAACTCGTTTAATTGATTTTCTCATTTCCGCACTGGGGCCGCTACACAGATGATTTATTCTGCCATAGTATTTCAAATGCCGTTAGCCGGTTTTGAAATAATACTTACCTATTGAAATCTTTAATAACATATATCAGCAAAAATTAAATTATTAACTTTAACTCATTTTGGCCCGCGCACTTAACATGTAAGATGAAATAATGTTTTTGTGAAAAAAATAATTATATGCATTTAGTTAATTTCGGGTAAAGTTACTACGGGTTCTATAATATAAACGTCTCTGCAGCCAAAAGCGACTAAATGATGATACCTATGGTTGCCACGGACTCGCGTTGGCACATGGCGCTGTTAGTTCGTTCATTCATTCATTCATTACTAGCGACACATTCGGCTCGACGAAACACGTCATAACAAAAAGTGCTAAAAAAGTGTACAAAGTGGTGTGATCTTAACAAAATGAGTGCAGAGCAAGAAATAACATCGGTTTGTGACTCAGAAGGTTCGAAACGTAGTACAAGTAAGTCAATTTATTCAACATTTAATAACACTTTCGTTGTGGCATTTCAAGGTTAGAATTTTGTTGAGATTGTTGATAAAATATGTTAAAAATTACATTGATACCGGTCGGTTCAATGTATTTTGAACATAATTGCAAAGTATTTGGTCCACGTTAGATAATTCTTACCTATTTACTTGTACCGATTATAAAAAAATCTGCTTTAACGCTTTTATAAGATGACAGTGACACTTACTGCATCGACATAAAGATCATAATCGCTTGATTTACGAGAGTTTTTGGCGGGAAATTTACCAACCGATGATTGTCAAAATGTGTACCACACACGTGTTCCGTGGTAAAATACCTACATACTACATCGATATAATTATTATTATGTCCGGTATACTTATCACTTGTTTCGCGGGATTTATTTTTAGCAGGTGTTTGTTTATAGCGGCGGCGCAGACTTCCCAGTTTCCACCCTGGTCGGCCTGTATATTTTGTAACGTTTTTGTTGTTTTTTAGGTAACATGCTGTGCACTGAATTGACGAGTGATGCCGACGATGATGATGTGTTTATTTCACAAGCGTATGATATTTTTTTAAGACAAACAGAAGTGAAAATAAGTACAGGTAACAATCATATTAATCCATACAGTTACATAAATGTTTATAAACTAACAAAATTACCATACCTACCTGATATAATATTGTTTTCAGATTCTCCATCTGATGCACAAAATGGAAATAATCTACAATGTAATAACGAAGTCGAAATAAAAACTAATAATAATATTATAGAGTTATCTGATTCTACAAGTGCTATAGACTTGATTACTATTGAAGATTTATTAGGTTACCATGTACAAAAAGCTCTTACTGTGCCAGATTTTACCTTTGAAGAACCAAATATTACTGAACAAACTGTAGATCACAACATTGTTGCTTATGAAAACAATATGTCTTCTGTAGATGCTGCTCAGGTACAAACATCGAATGAACAACCTGCAGATCAAAAAAATGCTAACGAAGCTGATCTGAATGAATCTTCTATGGTAAGCACAATTATATTAATGGAAATTTTTGACAGAGTTTTTAAAGAACTTAAACCATTATGTCGTTGGAAGAAAAGCGAACCTGCTAATTGGAAAAAGAACATTGCAAGAAAGCGACGCTGTGATGGTTTAGCCTATGAAACTAAGTCGAAATGTAGAGCACCTAAGAAGCCTAAGTCAATAGACTGCACTCGCTGCCAATACAAATGTTCTGAAAAAATAAACGACATTAACAGAGAAAAATTGTGTAGACATTATTGGAAACTAGATTATGTTGGTAAGAAAAACTTTATTCTGTCACAGGTAACTGTTAAAAATATACAAAGAGTTTTAGTTAACCGGAAAAGACCTAATGTTCGAGCTTATTCGAAAAAATGCCAGTTCACTTTGGAAGGAGAACAAATAAATGTTTGTCAAAAATTCTTTTGTTCTACTTTATGCATTAGCAGCGGAGTTTTACAGGATGCTATACAAAAACGCAATGATATTGGTCAGTTTAGTTTGGAGAAGGACCCAAGAGGATGCCACGTACCATCAAACAAAATAACAGAGAGCAAACTCAAAGATGTAGTACAGCACATCGAGTCATTCCCTGCTATGGAGAGCCATTACACAAGAAAAGATTCAAAAAGGCGATATTTGGCGAAGGATCTGTCTATCAGAAAAATGTATGACCTATATACTGAAATATGCAAAAAGAAAAACGTTGAGCCTGTGTCGGAAACTACATACCGAAGGATTTTCGGCACTAACTTCAACTTGGGATTCTTTTTACCAAAAAAGGACCAGTGCCTTATATGCTCTAAATATGAACGCGCTCGGAAATCGAATGACAAACAAGCAAAAGAAGATCTTGAAAAGGAGTATCAGGAACACATGAAACGTAAAGAAGAGTGTAATGCAGAAAAAGCTAAAGATAAGGAAAAGGCTGAAGGCAATGATTATTTTCATTCTGTCACATTTGATTTGCAGGCCATACTCCAAATGCCAAGTTGTGACATTGGTCTGCTATACTACACGCGCAAACTTGTTGTATACAATTTGACCATCTACGAAAGTGCTTTGCCAAATGAAGCGTTCTGCTTTACATGGACTGAAATGAACGGGAAAAAAGGAAGCTGCGAAATTGGCACTATATTATATCATTACTTATCAGAATGCATTCCTCAGCACATAACTGAGGTAAGCTTGTTTTCTGATACCTGCGGTGGCCAAAATCGCAACCAATTCATCGCTGCTATTTTGTTGTGGGCAGTTCAAAAAATTGACCATCTCAAAGTTATTGAACAAAAGTTTTTAGAAAGTGGCCACACATACATGGAGGCAGACTCTATGCACTCTAGCATAGAAACAGCGAAAGCGAATACGTCAGTCTTCACAATTTCGGAATGGATTAATGTTTTTAAACGAGCCAGGTCGAAGAAAATATACAGACAAGGTAAACAGAAAGTTAAAAAAAATCCGTATCATGTCAAGGAATTTAAATTTAATGATTTTAAAGATCTCAAAAGGTTGGCACAAGAAATGATTTCAAACCGGACGAAAACTAGAGACGGCCATCAAGTCAAGTGGCTAAAAATCAAACGGATTCGATATATGAAAGGAAAGCCGAATACCATTTTTTTTAATTACGATATGTCTAACGAATTCTTATGTATCGACGTTAATCCAAATGAACAAGAAGTCCCGAGAGCTTTGAATGCTGTTTCTAAAAATACTCACCAATATGGGACAAGAAGCGCTCGTAAACGAAAAGTAAATGAATTGGACCTTTTAGAAGATTTCCAGCAGGCGTTGTCAGAGCCAACAACAGAATGCAACAATCCTGTTGCCATGCCTGCTCTGCATCAATTGTATGACGCACCTTTACCGATCAGCACCGCAAAGAAAAGAGATCTTGTGAATCTTTGCAAAAAGGGCGTGATCCCTGAAGAATATCATGCTTGGTACGAGTCCTTGAAAACAGACGACTGTAAGAAGGATAGCCTTCCTGATGCTACACTTTCTGACTCAGATGAGACAGATTGTAATGAAGACTAAATTGTTTGAATTTTTATAATTTCCATAATTAAACTTATGTTAGAATTTCTTAATAAAAAGTATGTTTAGTTCACAAGTTTTTCTTTTCCTATCTTAAAATGGTATAGTTCTTGATTACAAATCGAACTAGCCCATCAATTTTAACAAGAGTTTCAGAATAACTGTAGCAGTTATCATTCTACCACAGAATAAATTCAAAGTAGGTAGGTAGGGGTACTTTAAACTCGATCACTAAATAATAATTTACATTGATCTTTTAAAATCAAGCTCAGTAGTTCAATAGCAATGTCCAGCTGTGGGTTATAAAGTAACTTATGTGTTAATCCTGTGCCTTATCTATCTACCTACCAACTTTCATCTAAATCCATTCAGTAGTTTCAGAGATTCATTTTGAAAGAGACCTGTGTCCAGTAGGGAGATACAAAGTAGCCTATGTGATAATCCTTTGCCTTATCTATCTACTTGCCGAATTTCATCCAAATCCGTTCAGTAGTTTTGGATATTAATGTGTACAGACAAATGTTCAGCTAAGCATAAAAATAATAAATGAAAAATCCTTAATCTTTTTGTCAGGTAAAACTAGCTAAAATTATGGCTAACTCTTTTTTTTGTTCTTCTGATAACATTCAATAGACACAACATTTTCTACGTTATGTATAATGGTAAAATGAATATCTGCTTCTATGCACTATTCAAATTGTTAGACTTATAGGTGCAAATTTAACAAAAGACTATTTTTGATAATTGGCAGCCAAAAGTGATTAAAAGCACTCCTCTTGGGGTTTTTTTTTTTTTTTATCTGTTTCTATTAGGATAATCGAATCAACTAGTCTTGCCTTATAAACAAGGATAAATAATGCATCGGAAAAGAACTAAAAATATTAAAGAAAGCTAGTATTTAACAAAACAATCTACGATAAACTTTCAAATTGATTTATCTCAAATTGCATTATTGTGCATTTAGCTAACTTTGGCAGCATGACGACGATATTACATATAATTTAAACCCCCATTTATGAGGTTTATTGGGTAGATATTGTTTCATGAAGTGTGCTACTTTTGTAGCACACATCTGTTCATCAATAGATAATCTTTGTTCCATAGGAACTGTTGCAAATTTCTCATTCAGATGGCTAAGTATAGGGCTAATCTTATGGAGCCGATCATGTTGTGGGTGTTCCCTGGGTAAATGTGTTTCATTATTGTTGAAATGAAGATATCTTCTAATAGTCTCAAATCTGTTGACTGTCATAATTTTTTTGATTGGTTCAAAACCTACAGTGTTAGACCAGTAAAGCCTAACATTGGGATATCTTATGACAGACATGTATAACAATATTGCCATGAATTTTTTTAGTTCAGTTTCAGAAATATTTAATGGTTTTGTCACATTTTTTTGAACTGAGTATAGATTAGACTCTTCTACGATTTTCTGAATTATTTCAGATGTCTTAAAATATGAAAAAATACTATATGGAGTACCAGTAGTACTTTGATCCCTCAGCTTTGGTGGATATGTGGTGTTGCCAAGAAAAGTAGTCTGGTCAGAATTCAAAACAAACTTTTTCACCTTCCAAACAAGTCCTTTCATGATAGCTCGGCGACTGGCTTGACTTGTTGATGGAAATGGAACCTGAGACACTTGATAATTTGCAGGGTTTTCATTTGTCAATGGTGGGTCTTCTGCCAAGATAGGATCATCATCATCTTCATCATTTTCCTCCTCAATAGGATTCTCAAGATCACGAAGTATATCTTCTCGGTTTTCATAAAAATTCTCATGTTCTTCTGCATCAGACTCCTCAAGATCATCTTCAGATCTCTCTCCGTCATTAATTTGAGCTAAATATTGTTCTATTTGCTTCTCATTCAAGGATGACATCTGAAAAAATAAGAAATTGGTGATCAGAACCTAAACAGCGACATTCTCTAGTAAATGCATAGTGTTGTAGATTTACAACATCAATATCCACGAGATTTTATCAAAAACCAAATGTTTATTTTCGTATAACTAATAACTGTATCGAAAAAAAGATTGATTGTTCGATATAAAATTATTTTTATTTGTACTCACCTTCAAAAATCAATTAATTACACAACAAAACAACCACGCAATTTTCACCTGCTCCAGAATTCAGAATAGTCTTTTCTTTGTCACTGCCTAGTTGACATTTGACAGTCGTGAAGGAATAAAATGTGTTGCCATTCGATAAAATATGTTATCCTGTTAGTGATAATTCTACAACAGCATGCACTAAACGCATACCGATGATTTTGAGGCCGTTTGAATGGTATGTTGTAATTTTACAACATGATGCATTTAAGGGTTAAAAATTTCAATTTTATGTACCCTGTATTACGCTACCAGTAGGTACTAAATTACTTAAATCTGTCTATAATACATAACTATACTATTATTTAACTTTTATACTAAGATTATAAAGAAGTAACCTCTGCCTTGTTGGGTTAGTGGTCGCAAGCACTACTGCTGAGCATGATTCGATTCCCGGGTCGTGCAGTGTTATTGGGAAATTCCATCTGGAATTTCTCAGTAGCAGCCTGGAGTCTGGATTCGTGCTCGATTGCAGGCAATAAGCTCACCCCCTAATTACATGGGACTTAAACATAACTGGCGAAATGTGGGTGTACTATAGGTACACCTCTGCCTAACCCTTCGGGGAATACAGGCGTGATGCTATGTGTGTAGAAAAAAGTAATATTTGTGAATGCGTGTATGTAGGAAGCAGTGTTGCCAAGTCTGAAATCCAGCGGATGGTAGATTCCTTCTAAAAATACGGTAGATTTTCCGAAATTATGTTGTAATACAAATTTGAAATACGGTAGAATTGCCTTGTTTATTTAGTAGCAGGGTCAGAGTAAAAAAAAAAACTATTTTTTAATCAGAATCAGACAGTATAATTGTGTCAATATTTTTATACATATCGATATTGTGTTTTTTTATCATAGCGTTAGTGGGATTGAAATCAATACAGTTTTTTCCGTGACGCTGTATGGCCTGCTGCGATAAAAGATTTCCCTTAATGGATTTCGTAAGGGGTTTATTCCGTTTTTTTGTTTTGATGTCGTTAACTCCGCTGAAGACTCTTTCGCACTCAGCATTCGAGTGTGGCAGAGACAAAATGGCCAACATAAATTTTGGCAAGTGTTTGAAATAGGTATTCCATTCTCGATGCTGGTCGGGCAGTTCTGCTACCTGAAAAAAAAAATGATTAGGCTGCTATAACAATAGAAACAAATATCAATTCAGCTTGCTTCGAGTTTACTTGGAAACTTACCTGGTGCCAAAATACGTCAGAAGGTTGACTTAAATCCAAATCTTTGTTGTAAAAGGGCAACTTCCGCCACTCATCATCTAGTTCTTGTTGATGTTGGATTGAAGTTGGGGAAATTCTGGGCAGTAATGGAAATAACGACGAAACTGACTCTTCCCTGTCATTGGAAATTACTCTTTCTAGATCTGCTATTTCTGTCATAATTTTGTCATTAAAAGAGTATCGTTTACGAATGCCAACACAAGCCCTAATAATAAATTTTTTACACATCTTTATCAGAGTTAACTTTCTTTCTTCATTTTCAACAGAATCTAGTTCTTTCTGGACACCTAAACCTAGATATATGTCTTTCAGGTCCTTGTGATTTATTTCTGCCATTGGATCTAGAGTTTCAATAGGAGCAGAATTTACATAATTTCTGTGTAAAACCAATAGTAACAGTTCTTTATAAAAAGTTGTCATTTTCTCATGTAGTTTCGTAATTAAAACAGATTCGCTCTGAAAATAGCTATTTAATGTTGTAAATTTTGGCAACATCCAAGCCAAAAAATAATAATAAGCCTTGATTATGGGATCATTAAGGCATGAATGAATATCGTGGCACTCCGAATCTTCCAGCCATTTGCTATCGAAATAAAGACGCAATACATCCCATTGTTCAAGAATCCTTTGCACTACTGCATTTAAAGACAACCATCTAGTTTGGGCTGGTCTAAGAATTTTGTGCACATCCGCCTCAGCAAAATATTGGAACTCTTTTAACTCACTCTGTCTTTTACTACTGGATTTAAAATAATTGTAAATATTTCGCGCCATTTTTTCATAATTTAGTGGAAGCTCTTTACATGCGTCACTAGCGCAAAGATGCAGAGAATGGCAAATGCATTTGATCACAATTATGCCTGGACAACGTTGACGAAATCGACTTGAAACTGAGTTGTTACATCCCATCATTGTGTTAAATCCATCAGAGCCGAAACCTATGATGTTTTCCGTAGGAATCTCATACTTTTGAAATGAACCAATAACAGTATTAAAAAGTTTTTCGGCATTTGCTACATGATCGGTTGTTTTATCATCGAATAATTGAATCAGATCCCAAAACCGAGAGATCACTTTACCAATCATTGGATCAAAATACCTGACCACTACAGCTACTGTTTTTACTACAGCAATATCTGTGCTTTCGTCTATTAAAATTTAAAACATTTGTGACTTCAAGTCACTGATCAAGTTTTCTTTTTCAGTTTCCCCAATACAGTTATTTATCACAGCTTGAACTTTTTAGTTCTTTTTAATCTAATATCTTTGGCTATCTGAGAATCCGGGAACAACTTTGGTAACAAATCCGCTAAATGATTCATGACATTATGAGATATCTTATGCTCAGCAACAAAAGCAGCTAATTTTATTTCTGCAGTCTTTAACAATTGCTTTTCAGTAGTTGGCATGGATTTAAAAACACTTACTATAGACTGTTGTTTTTTGGACGTTGAAGCACTACACCTCTTTAAACTATTCATGTGTTTATTTCCTTCTTAGTGGCGTTTTATTACACTTAACTCGGCACAGAAAGATGTATTGCAAACATTGCAGGTCGCCTTCGATAAATCCCTATTATCTTTTCTTAGCCAGTCACTATATATATTCTTTATTCACCAACCATTCTTCCCGAAACTTCTGCTTGTAACGCTTTCTCTTAGCCGGTACTCGCGCTAGGCTATCTTCTCGATCAGTAGAGCTGTCGCTATCACTCTCCATCTTATAAAAACCCACATCACACACAACACAAAACAAGAAACTCTTACGTGTGTAATATTAAGTATGAATGAAATGTTAGTCAATTTAGATACAAATAAACTAGGTAAATTAAAAAGTTCCAAGTATTCATCGAAATTCAAATACATACAGCACCACCGAATTCATTTGCGTAATATCTTCCAGCTAGTACCGCGCTATTGGGGGATTTCCCGACGCATAAAACAGTGTTGTCGGTAGAATAAAAGAAGAATACCCTAACGTAAAGAAAATAAACATTGAAACTAAATAAAATTATTTTAGTTAATAGATAATCATATTTATCTACAAGATTAAAAAAAAAATACGATCGTCACTGGGTATTACGGTGTATTTTGTTACCGTAATTATAACCCTACGGTAGGTGGTAGATCTTTGCTGATTACGGTGTTTTACCGTAATTACGGTGCAGTTGGCAACACTGGTAGGAAGAAATCTCTGAAACTATTGAACAGATACAAAAAAAATAAATTTTTTATTGATTAGTTGTATATAGACCTATAATATAATAAAATAGTTTGGAAATTCCAAAAGTGCACGCCTCATAACACATTCATAAACGAAAAAGAAATTCAAAACATAGTTTCTAACAAAAATTTACAATTTATCACTTTTCATGAAATATGTTTTGACTGCTGTTTTACCCATCAATATGGGTAAATTTCTAACCTCGCAATCCTTACGTAATGTCAAACACTATTTATTTATTTACGTTGTGGGTTGCTAGGCAACACGATTAGTCAAGGTTGAAAATATTTAGATAAAGATATTATATTTTAGTTAGTATTTTATTAATTATAATTAAACTACTTTGAATAAAAGAGCCATTTTCAATAGGGTTCCTTATATGGCCGAAACCAATGTATTAAAAAAAAATTGACTCAATTAATTGATTTTATCGGAAGCTACAATGTTTTCAAGCTTCATAAATTGACGGACAGGAAATTTTTTTCAACTATTTTGATGTTTTTTTCATTTCTCTTGCATTAAATCAATTGGTAAAAAGTACAGTATTGATCTCCATTTAATCATCTATACAATAGTATATAAATTAAGTAGGTTCTGTGTACTAGCAGGAGTGTAACAATAATAACAGTTGCAGAAATGGGGCAAAAAATATTTTTCGATCGTAGAGCACACTCTAATGCTTCGCATTAAGAGTCGTGCAATTATCTATATAAATAAATAATTCTTTTTAGCCGCTCAAAGATTTACTCAAGGAATCCTTAGAGAGAAGGGGACTTATCAGCCTTTACTCGGACTCTGGATTATTGTCAAACATGGGGCGAAGAAAAATTTGCAACATAATTATTAAAAACTTGCTAGAACAAGACCCAGACAGAAGAATTCCAAGTTCTACACTTCTGGAATATGTCCAAGAAATCAAAACAATATTTAGAAAGGAAAAAATTTCAACGTTCTTTGTACCATACCTAAACAATTCAAAATTAAAGATAAAACGATGTGCAAAAGGAACACTATGATTGTCTTCAGGACCGAAAGAGAGAATACAGAGAGCCTGGACAAACTAAATCTAAAAAAAATACCCAAGATGACAGTGTCATTAATGAATCACGTGCAAGATCCAGGTTGGTTAAATATTTGTTTCTTTTCAAGTAATAATGTATTATGTACGATTATTATTATACCTCAGTCATACATTGGGCGTACCGAGGGGGGCAGCCGTAGCCTGCTAAAAGAATGAGAATGTGTTACTGCAATTTTTACCAATTTACTTTTATGGATTTTATGTGATTGACGAATTCGTGCGACCCCTGGTCATCAGTTGAGGAGAAGTGGAAAAATACTGCAGAATGTCGTCGCAGAGAATTATAAAACTCTAATCTTACGATTCAAACGTATATGGACACCTACCCTGCACTGAAGAAGCCTACTGGATTTAATCTGCTCATGTCTGATTTTAAATAACTTAGTTTAAATGACAATACCCTGACAGAAGCAATAGCCCGCTTGAAAACTTTCATTTTCATAAAAGCAAGATTCTAGAAGCGACTGAATAATATGTGAATTTCAGTAAGTCTTACATTTACCTACTTATATTATTATGGTAAATTATTAAACACTAGCTAATGATTTTGTATTCCAACAACGATATTTAAGGGCAGGTAAATAATATCAAAGCAAATAAGTTATCTATGGCGCATGGCAATATTCCAACAAACTAGATAAATCAATATAATGATTATATATGTACATGTGTACTGGTCCAAATAATTGTTTTGAGTCCCTACCTAAATAAAAATACAACATACAATAACATGTTTTCTTACTACTGTGTGATTTTCAGAAAAAAAGAACCAGCTAGTGCATAATCACAAGAAATCACTTCCATAATGCCTGCATGTTTTTGCCGCTTCTTCTCGGCAAACACCCAGTGGCCAAAAATAAGAAAAAATCCTGGCGTTCATCGAAACAGGAGTCATAACAGGCATTCATCACACATTTAAAAGCAGTAACGGAATTGCAAGAAAGTATATCAAGACGCAAAGAGAAATATGCTGCACATGGTTTGATCTTTCAACCAACAATTTTTATAGTCGGTCTCACACAATTTAAAATAAAAAATTACTTCACAGTAGTTAATTCCACCTAGTACACAGTAAATTCTATTGTCGAAGTATAACTTTATTATTAATAATAATAAGTTTATTTTAATAACATAAAAAAGGTGTACAGTCTCCAAAAGAGTTAAGTATCCAATTTTGTACTGATGTGCCCTACAAAACTGGATACTGAACTCTTTTGGAGACTGTACATGCAATAAATGAAAACCTCTTAAGGGGTTATTGTACTCATCATATAGAAACAACTTTTACTATGGGACCAAATCTGAAATAGGGAAAAAAAAATCTGCTGTTCACTTGCTTAATATTTAATCGGATTGAGAAGTTGAAAAAACCTTTTTACACTGTAGTTGAGAATTTCTAAATCTATGTCTGTAATTTTTATGGTGTACATAATAAAGAGTATTCTATCTATCTATCTTGAGATCAATCAATAATAGAGACTTACGTGCAAACTTTTCCTTATATACAGATAGCTCCCACGATTCAAGTAAATTGTTCACATCTGGTTCAATTTGTTGCAAAGATTGTAAGAGGGCTCAGTAGAAGTTGTTAATAATTATGAGTACAATGACCCCTTAAGAGCGTTTATTCCAAAAGTTGGCAACGTCGCAAACAGGTGTCAAAAATTTGCCTATTTTGATTAATTTGGCAATATTATGTACTTTATGGAAATAAAAAAATGTGGCTAACCTGCGAACTAGAATATTAATAATGAATTGCAATTATAACATTGAATTTGATGTTGTACCCGTTAAAGATGTAAGAAAGACGTTTGGAAAGTTTTCAAATACTTTTTTTACATTTAAAACTAAATATTCGATATTATGATATTAATTATTGCATTTCATAATAAATATTCTAGTTCGTTAGTTAGCCACATTTCATATTTCCATACAGTATTATTTCCAAATGAATCAAAACCGGTAAATGTTTGACAGCTATATACGACGTTGCCATCTTTTAGGATGCACGCTCCTAAGAGGTTTTCAGTTATTGCATTGTATAATACACAAAGTAGTTTTTTTTTAAGAGGATATTTTTTTGTATTTATGCTTGTCATACTTTGACAAGGAGTACAATCGATAATTAAATATAAATATTATGTAACCCTTAGGTCACCAGTGCAAAAATAAAACATAATTAAGTATTTTATTATTGTTTAATTTCATCACCACTACACTGCTCCAAAAACAGTGAAGGAAAACATTGTGAGGAAACCGGCATATCCTAGAATTTTAAAAATCAAAGTGTGTGTGACATCCGCTCACTGGGTCTGCGTGGTGGATTACGGCCCACTCTTTTTCACAGAGATGAGGGTTAGGTAACGTTCCTAGGGCTGATTTTGTTTATTTGAGTTGTAGCAGGTTTGCAATGTTATTTCGTTTTTAGCCTCTTCATACTTTCCATAAGCGAATTGCCAAAGCTGCCGTTCCATACAAATGGTTTGAAGTAAACCAACCTTCAAAAGTATTGTATGGGACGATGGCTTCGGCTATTCGCTTTTGGAAAGTCTGAAGCAGCTTAAAACGAGTGCAACGTCAACAACCTGGTATATACAAGGCATAACATTTTCTGGTTATGAAAACCATGAAATATAGTTTATATTATTAGGATTTATAATACAGGGCATAACATTTTCTGGTTATGAAAATCATGAAATATAGTTAATATTATAATAGGTTTGTGTAAACCTAAATAAAAGTTTTTTTGTAGCTACAAGTGTTCTGGTAGAGAGTACACGAAATAACGTTCAGTAGTTGATATATTGTAGTAGTCCTTACAAACTTTCTGTTTTTGGTTACATTAACCTTGGTAATGACAATAATTCGTTCAGTTTATATTAAATCTTGCTTTGTTGTGATAAATAAAGCACGGTAGTAAGCTCAGCCATTATATTTGCACACAGTATAGACTTGCTAATAAAATGTACCGAAAATCTGGTGGAACATACCAAAATGTTAACATTATCAGAAACTAGATTTTTTTACTAACATTTACAAAAAGAATAGTTGTCACGTATACTAATATACATTCTAGTAAACTTCGCAAGATTCTGATAACTTGTATCAAAGACATGATGTCACACAAATCCTGCATCGCGTTATTAGATTTTACCGCGCGAACGACGTCGACTATCCGAAATCAACTTACGGGCAGTTGCCCGCCAGACATAACACCCGTCTGGTCGGAGGATCATCCCTTTTCTAATGAAGATGAGTGAACTTTACACCCTGTTCTTCATACCTCTTCTAAATACTCTAAGGCGACGATATATACATACATACTCTCGAAAACCATAACCCTCCTTCTAGGGCAGTCGGGTAAAAAGAAGCGATTCATCTTAGACTGATTTTTATTGGTTTGCTTGAAACCGTCTTGCTTTTCAGTTTTTTTCTTCAGGTATTTCAGCATTGCGCTATCGAGGTGGTTATTAACCCTTTGGCCGCCACAGTGGTGTATAGACGACAAACCAAAATGTGCCCAGTACGCCACGGTCGCGACTGCGTGACAGAATTTTATACGTAAATAAAATGTCATAAAACAGCATTGTTTTGTTTATTTCCCTTGTTAATTATATGACTCTTCTTAATTTATTTGAAGTTAACTGCTTTCGTTAGATTTAATTTTTTGTAACGTAAGAAGACAAAAAAGAAAATCAGTCATAAACTTCGAAAAACATAGTGCCCTCGACGCCACAGTCACCATAACAGGACACGTAGTGATGCAGGTAGCAGTCAATATAACAAGAATATCGACCTCGACGGCAACCTACGTTATATTTAATTTACTCTGAATTCTGCACTAGTAAATAAATAAAACATTTCATGCTGAACTTTTATGTTTGAGAAATCAAGAAAATTTTATAATACTGAACTATGCGTCGTCTATAAAAGTCGAGTGTTAATTGATTATAATCGATTAATTGTAATGACTGTAATACCAATCTCTATGGCACTGTTGTATTGTCTGTGCCGGGAACGCCACAGTCGTCTATGCTTCACAGTCCCATGACGTCAAACGCGGAATTTTTATGAATAGAGTAGTTCGTTTACTATTATTAAATATTATTAGTAATGGATGACTAAACAATTTCATGACTATAATATGAGTAGTGAAGACTTATTAAATATACTGCAAGGAGTCGACTGACACGTTTATCATGGAAGACAGTGCGGAAGTTTTAGAAGACGAAGATTTTGAGATATGGTTATTAATTTTATGCTTATTACGTTATATAATACGTTAGGAAATAAAATGAAATTATATACATGGCAATTATTTATTATAAACATAGGTACTGTGTACAAAAAAGTCCTTAATTATTTTATTTGAGTGTCAAATGTTATATTGTTCACATGGCTGCCCTTAGCTTCTTGCAAAAATGTTATGATTTTAGCGTAAACATTTGGCAGTATGCAGGGTTCTATGTCGTCTAAGCCTGACTCCATTTTAGAAAAATGATAGTTCATTTTTTTCGGGTCGCTCTTGGTTATGGTACAAGCTTCGCAGTTTTCGCGTGTCTCTGTAATCACCGCTGTTATTTGGCTGCATTTTTCCTTTACTTCATTTCCTCCGAGATTTCCTTTTTCCGATGGCCTCCCTAAAATTGATTGCGACATAATATCCCAATCATCTTCGTCCTGGTCGGGTAGAAGGCTCGGGGAGACAGAGCGTAACCGTTTACCATCTGTAAAGAAAAAATACAAAACTTATTTTATTACTGAAGTGGACTGTATTTTATTTTTTGTCGGGACTTTTATGAATAAAAGACTTTCTGATTGAAGATTTCTTCTATTTTTCCGTTGTTGTTCTTGAGATGTTTGTTGTTTGAGCGCTGAGATCCGACTGTGTCGATCCGTCCGAATGGCCTGTCTTTTATACGGCCGTTTGTTCCCTTAACGAGACCTCTGATTTCTGAGACCATATTTCAATATTCATTTTCGCTATGAGCTACCACTTTGGAGCCCTGTTAAGGCCTGTTGCCGTGGTCGGATCGTCACAGTTTTTACACAGTTATCAGCTTACACCGTAACATTGGTCATCCATCCAACCATCCACACCGATGCCAAATAATTTGTGTATGTCTAAGCCGTCTAATATTAACTGCTTTTTAAAAGTGTCTGCCAAAGTTATAGCATCTCCTGCTTTTATTTCTAGAAGCTTATAAAACGTTGTTTTGATCTGCTTTGTTTCTTGGCTAAAGTATCGCACTATGAGACACAACGTTTTTTTTACATCGATGCATATACTTTCATCTATTATTATGGAGTATGTGCCATATCCAATGTCTTTCAAAAGATCTGCATGCATACATGGCGAAATTACATTCGTAATTAATCCAGCACACTTAGTGTGGTGCACCTTTAGACCAGAGAGTAATGTTGAAGACTTATCTAAAGTAGGCAATAAAACTCCAAGATGATCCACCGTTGAAACAGAGCAATGTTCAGCAATAAACGCTGCTATCTTTAACTCAGTTATCTTTCTTTCTTCAGATATGTTTACTCCGAAAAAACCATTAATTTTTGAGGTGCTGGAGCCGATTTGTGAAAATTTGAGTGCCTGTAAATGTCTTGCAGCTTGCGTGGTTAGTTAAATCTTTTTTATGCGCTTGTAGAGAGCATTTACATAATTTGCTAAATGCTTTCGTACCATCACCTTCCACGCACGTGAGCCACCCTGAAACAATATTTATGAAGCAATACCAATAATGATTTACTCTGTTACGTGCAATTTATTATTTATTGTACCATCACCCATCATCAACACATGCCATACAATGCATATCCCATAAAAAGATAAAAGCTGGACTTAAAGACAAAGAAAATAATGTAAATAATGTCCAAACAAAACCGTAACCAGCAAACAAACCAAACCATCATACCTTAGTCCCAACAATATAAAATGCACAATAACTTTACTGTACTCAAAATACAGAAAAACGACTGTCGAAACTTTCAAATTTACTAACTCCAAAATTATTTTAACTACGCCAAAATAAAGTAAACTCTTCCCGAACTAGCAACATTATGCGGGTGGGAAATGACTATTGGGGGCGCGTTTTGTTTGTTTTTTAGTTGCGGAAATGCAGTTGATCGTTTTCTGTATTTGAGTTTACTGAAGGTACCTCAAGTATCGCACACAAGGCTACTTTTACGTTACCAAATATCAAAGAAACGACGATATTCTTCCAGGCAGGTCGACAGGAGGTTCAATCCTAATTACCCTAAAAAGTATCTCCATGGATAATTCGATAAATTTTACAAATTTATAGTACTTAAGTACTATAAAATTATGGTAGCAACAACTCTTTGACCAATTATTCAGTGACAGACAAATTATGTGTTAATGCTCTTTAAGATTTTTTTATGTTGAAATACTGCATGTTTTTGTTTCTGACAAACGACAAAACTACTTACCAGAAAATAGTGGTTCCACTTCCCAAGCATGAAGCAGGTCGATAATGTCTGATATTTCTAGACATGTTTCAACAAAAAGTATTCAATTTAAATTTATTTTCCGAATTTACTCCTTGAATGTACAAACACGATTTAAGCCTCACTCGGAACGAATGAAGTTACTACAAGACATGCTTAACTGTGATTGGTGCACGAGATGTTTGGCTCGCTCGGCATTGGCAGGTGGCAGCGTGCAGCGGCGGGACGCGCGGCGGCGGGCATGTTAACGAAAGAATAATGTTGGCAGCATTGTATTGTTTTACGCGTGTGTTAGATTGCTCATATTTATAGTAAAATACATTGTTTGTTGATATTGTAAAACACTGAACTTTCGTAAATATCATGAGACAATGTCAGCTGTCATAATGACAGGTGGCATTGACTTATGGTTACGTTTCATTTCAACATTATTTATTAATTCTATCCTCACTGTAAATTCCTAGTTTGTGAATCAAGAGTTCAAAATTAAAATACATGTAATTATCACTCCCAGAATTGATATTTTCACAGACAAATAATCTATGTCAATAGTAAAATCAAGTCTTTTAAGTTGCAATAAAAAATATTGTGACTTGAAAGACTAGTTTCCGAACGAATGTTATAATTTGTGGTTTTGGGTTAATCAAAACAAATGTTTAATTACTTTATCATTACAAATAATTAACATGATAATGAATAGTATTATACTTTAATATTTCTTAGATTTTACATTGCAATATCTATGTACCAAGTCGTTTCTAAGCAATTCTCAGAATTTCCTGATGATGTTGATATCTTATCAACTTTACATAAAGATAACTATTATATACTTACTAAATTTCTAAATTATCTTATTAGATTTTGAAATACCTCCATTATATAAGATTCTTTTAATATAACTCCTGTAAGAATTTATTAAGCGAAAACAGTATGACGGTCTGTGATTGGTGGATACTAATATCTTATAAAATCTTATTTAAACATTCTAATTATACACTAGATATATTGCTAAACTATCTAATTAAGTTTTAAAGTATGCTCACTACATAAGTTTTGTTTATTAATAACTGTGATAATAGTTATCCAGTCAAAACTGTATGACGCTTTGTGATTGGTTGAAAGTGGCGGGTAATGTTGAGATGTGTGAACACTATAAAAAGGCATGTAACGGTCAGCTCGGCCCTTTTTGCTGTGCCAACTGTCGGACGGTGCTGACCGTAACAAGATTTTGTCTCCCGCCAAATGTAAATCTCTCGCCACTGCTGAAAATTAAGTACTGGGGGTCTCGTGACAAGGTGTGGCAGAGGTCCTGCCCAAATTGTATAAAGATGAGTATTGACTTTTTCTAAAAACCATATTGCTTAGTCATTTGATGTAACTTCTGTTTAAATAGGTAACATGGGTATGGTACCCATGTCACTAAGTATTGATTTGATCGTTATATTGTAAAATAGGTAAATATAATGTGTACCTATGTGAGAAAATAGAATAGGTATCCAACCTAGTATAAGTTCCTGTCCTATAAAAGTGTGTTCTAAAATGTGGTACCTAAGTTGTGTGATTTTCCTCAAATATATGAAAGGTAAAATGATATCAACAAGTTTTATTTAAATAAACCCTAATAGGTGATAGTTTCCATTGAGTTAGTTAAAAATAGGTTCAATTCCTATTTCAATGAATATTGAATATCTACCTACTGAGAATTATGAAGATTCCATTCGTTATAGGTTCCATTATCTTTTACGTGCGATTTTAATTACGACACAGAGAAAAAAACTTTTTTTTTGTTTAGTCACAGAATTAGAAATGTGCCCATATTTCTCCCCAAAAAAATAAAATGCGTTCCCCAATCTTTTCCTCACGGTTTTCGTTTCCCCAAAAATTCTCCAAAATTTTTATTTTTCCCCAATTTGGGGAAAATATTAAATCTAGTTTGTTTACTATACTTATAAAATCTAGTTTGTTTAATTTCTAAACAAAAGTGGCGACCAGTGACGAAAATTATTATTAACAATCAAGAAAAACGCGTCGCGTTGGCGGGCGTCACACGTGGCAGCAGCCATTTGCTAATACCTTCCCAGCGAGCCATCTTACCTAAACAAATCTCTCTGTGTAATGGCTGACTTGCTACTCGAGTGGGTTTATTGTCTTAGCTCGCTTTCATTCATTGGTGTTTACCGTGTTTACCGTGTCTAGGCGCAAAATACAAGCACGTGCGTCTCAGCGTTAAATTTAATTATCTAATTTAGCTACAAATTACGAGCACGCGCCCTCGCTTTATGCACACATTTCACCAGGCTAATCCCAGCTATAACAATTGGCTAGCCTACCTAAATCGTTATAATCTATTAATTCAGCACAGAGGGTGCCTATATAACCTATCCCATACCTGAACTACAAAGACAACGTTAGCTACCGTTATTTCAATACCATATGCCGACTATTCCAGCGTACCTCCGTGAAGTGGAGCGCATCGGTCTCGGCCGCCCAGTTCCGTCGTATGCGCCGTTATGTGCGCGCTGCTGGCGTAAGCGGTGTGCTCGGCGCGAGCTGCCCTGAGCATCGCGTCGTGCTACAGCACCAGCGCGAGCGACTGGACCTGAGCTTCTCTGCTCTTCAAATGGGTTTGAGTGCAAATTTTATTGTTTCGTTGTTTGTTCGCCTGTGTTATTGGTGACTGTAATAATTATAAAAATGGTGTCTTACATTTGATGGGAATTACCTAAACTAGTTAGAATTTGAAGATACATTTCAGTCAGTGATTGATGACAATGCAAGTATTGCACCAATTAATAAATTCCACTATAAGGAAGTGCAGCTGTTGTTATCAAATCAATAGAATTTAGTTTAAAAAATTACAAGATTGCATGGGACCTGAAGGCCAATTCTCGTACTTAAAAAACGTGCAAATTCAAGTCGAAGTGCGCAAAAGTTCCAAAATGTCACAAAAAGTATTCTGCTAAACCAAAAAACTTTGTCAAACGTGACGTTATGTGCTATGAGATTGCGACTAGTCTGTCAAGCGTATCGTGTCCACGACCATTTACCTGATTTCTTATAATGGCAATACTATTATCTGTCAAACGGATTGTCACAAGTTCTGGTCTAACCTCGTACAACATTTTGATACTTTTAGCTCAATTATTTAATTTTATTTATTTTACTGTGATGTGATCAAGATTTCGGATTTAGATTCAGACGTCGTAGTCATAAAGTTGAATCATACGAGTACATAATAGTGATAGCCACTTCAAGAGATTGTTGTTTGAATTGAAACTTACTGTTTTTCTGCATTTTTAATAACGTAGGGGAGAGCAGGTAGGATTCGTACAGACGGAGCATTCGTACAGTGAAGATATCTACACTGTCTAATACATTGGCGTGTTCGCATTCGCGGGCATGACTCCCGCTCATACGTAAAGGGTACTCGCGGCGCGGGGCGACAATACGGCCGCCGGCTTCGAGGTAGCAAGTCGATACGAGTTTTCACTCTACGTAAGTATTTTTTGTATTCATCTTTGAACATGCTTGTCTGGTTTAAGTAATGCTCGAATTGAAAAACTGATTTATTACAGTCTATGCTCACATTTATTTATTAGAATATGCGCACAAGAGCATGGCGTCAAACCAACGACACTTGAACCTTGCTATCACCTACAACTTCGACTACACCTTCACCAGCTATAGGATTAATAACTGCAGAAATGATCCGACCCCTATCCCAAAGTAACTGAGTGATCTGAGTAAACTAATCAAGAATAACAACAGTGTTTCTTTCTCAGACAGTCAATGTTGCATATACAATGCGAAGAAAGAACTGGTAGCTGTTGCTAACTTGACTGACGGTGTGTACAAGTTAGATATATGTGCTATACCAGTGACAAAATGTTTACTTGCCAGAGATGATGCTTTGCTGTGGCATAGGAGGTTAGGACACATAAACACGAATGACTTGAATAATAACTTAACAATACCTAAGTTTTCCATAAATTTGTAGTGTTTAATACTACCTAGACCCTTGGTCAACAAATCTGCTGGCATTAGATTTGTAGGTAAATAACTGATATCTATCTTTCCACTTTTGATTATCTCTCTTACAAAATGATGTTTAACATCAATGTGCTTTGACCTATTGTGGCATTGATGATTAGTGGCCATCTTCAAAGCACTTTGATTGTCACAATTCAAACTAATTGCTACCAAGGATCCAGTCAGCTCATACAATAGTTCTCTTAGATATATTGCTTCCCTACAAGCTTCAGAGAGCGCAACATATTCGGCCTCGGTGCTCGAGAGAGCTGTAACCCTCTGCTTTCTGCTCTGCCATGAAATAGCTGAGCCTGCCATTACAAAACAAAATCCAGTGTATGATTTTCTATCCAAAATATCACTGGCCCAGTCAGCATCTACAAAGCCTTGCAATTTCTCTCCTTGACTACTAAACTTTAAACAATACATCTTAGTTTTCTTTAAGTATTTCAGTACCCTTTTAGCATAGTTCCAATGTTCAACACTGTAGCTAGTATTAAACTGGCTTAAATAACTGACTGAATAGGCTATATCCGGTCTTGTCATGACAGCAAGATACATAAGACAACCTATGAGTTTTTGATAGCCAATTCCTGATGTACATTTTTCTGCCTTAGTTACATTTAAATTGTTCTCTATAGGTGTATCAGCTGTTTTACAATCTGTCATTTCAAATACCTGCAATAACTCTTCTATATACTGTTGTTGGTCAACTGTTATCTCATAGTTATTACAGCTTTTGTGTACATGAATATTCATTCCTAGATATTGCCTAACCTTGCCTAAATCTTTAATTTCAAATTCAGATTTTAAAATACATTTTACCTTCTCAGTTTCATTCAAATTGTTAGAAAAAATTAAAAAATCATCTACATACAATGCTATTATGATTTTGACATCTCCACTCATCTTTGTAAATAAACATGGCTCTTGTATGCAGTTTTTAAAATTATTTTTACAAAGTACATCCCTAACTCTCTCATACCAAGCTAAGGCGGATTGTTTTAATCCATACACTGCCTTTTTGAGTTTAAGAACTTTCTTGCCCATTTGGGATGCAAAACCTTCAGGTACACACATGTAAATATCCTCTTTCAAGTAACCATTTAGATATGCAGTTTTAACATCTAACTGAGTAATGTCCAGTCCTAGTTTTACACTTAGTGCAAACAATAATCTAAGTGTTGAGTGCCGCACAACCGGTGAAAATGTCTCATCATAGTCCACTCCGCGTTTTTGTGTAAAACCTTTTGCAACTAATCGCGCACGATATTGCACTTCACTATCAGTTTTTAGTTTTTTCTTTAGCACCCACCGACACTGTACTATTGTAGCTCCTTTTGGGACATCAACCAACTCGAACACTTCATTCTTTCGGAATGACTCCAACTCTTCATCCATCGGCTTTCTCCATTGCATGCTCTCGGGACTGCTCAATGCGTCCGTCACCGTCAGTTCAGGATCTGCAGTGACCAACCAGCCTGTCGGACTGCACCTGTCAGGCTTCCGCCGCTCCCTCTTTGGTCTGTTGAAGATCTCAGAGTCTGGTTCTGGCGTTCTGATTGGACTGCTGCTTGATAATGGACTTTTGGGAACATAGGTCTCATCTGCCTCAGCCTCAAAGAATGTTTGCTGCGATGACTCACTGTCCTGAGTATCTGATTCAGGTCGTTCATCACTGCTACGTTCCCCCACTGAACGATCATCTTCTTCAGGAACAGGGATTGCTTCTTCCATGCACCATGTCGCTTCATTGGATGCAGATGATCCTCCTGACAACACAGCTCCTTCCATCACCACTACATCTCGGCTAGTAGTGACTTGGTTTTTGACAGGATCATAAACTCTGTAGCCCTTTACATGCTCCGAGTAACCAACAAGAATGTGCTGCCGAGCTTTCTTGTCCCATTTGGTCCTCTTCTCTTTAGGAACGTGCACCATTACTGGACTACCGTAGATTCGTATATGGCTCATCTTGGGTTTCTTGCCATGCCACATCTCATATGGTGTTTTGTCATTCAGACCTGATGCTATAGAACGGTTTTTCAAGTAGACGGCTGTGGATACTGCCTCTGCCCAAAATCCCTTCTGTAACTTAGCATCGAACAACAAACATCTTGCCCTTTCAACAATTGTTCTATTGTTTCGCTCGGACATACCATTTTGTTCTGGTGTGTAGGGGTTTGTCTTTTGGTGTAAAATGCCAGATGCTTTCAAAAAATCTTCCATCACTTTCGAACAAAACTCTCCACCGTTATCAGTCCGCAAGACCTTCATATTGGCATTTTTCTGTGTCTCCACCATTGATTTGAATTCTCTAAAATGTTTGAACACCTCACTCTTCTCTTTCATAAAATACACAAATGACATGCGGCTATAGTCATCTACAAAGAGTAGGAAGTACCTAGCCAATCCTATAGATTTAGTTTACATTGGCCCGCAAACATCAGCATGCTCAATTTCAAGCACTTTTGTTGCTCTTGTGCCTGTGGAGAACGGCAGACGTGACTGTTTCCCCTCACAACAAATCACACAATTAGATTTTGTCACTTCATAACTGCCTTCATAGCTAATACCTTCCACGGCGCCATTCTTCATTTTATTCAAGTCATTCGTGTTTATGTGTCCTAACCTCCTATGCCACAGCAAAGCATCATCTCTGGCAAGTAAACATTTTGTCACTGGTATAGCACATATATCTAACTTGTACACACCGTCAGTCAAGTTAGCAACAGCTACCAGTTCTTTCTTCGCATTGTATATGCAACATTGACTGTCTGAGAAAGAAACACTGTTGTTATTCTTGATTAGTTGACTCACTGACAATAAGTTTGTTGTCAGGCTTGGAACGCACAAAACATCCTTAATTGTTATATCATAACCTTGCTGTGTTGATATACTAACATTGCCTTTGCACGAGACTTGAAGTTTTTCTTGATTGGCTATCATAATCTCGGGTAATAACTGTGAACTCGATACATTTTGCAACCAACTTTCAATAGCCGTCATGTGAGAGCTGGCTCCCGAATCCACGTACCACTCGTCTTTACCGTATTTAGCACTCAGGAAAACAGCACTAAACGCATTTGAGGGCTTATTTTTGCTTGATTTTTTTACCAACATTGGACACTGACTTCGATAATGACCCGATGTTTTGCATTTGTAACAGGTTATATTTTTATTTACTCCTGTCACTTTGACATTTGACATTGACGCTCCGCCCTGATTGGTGCTGCCATGTTTTTGTTTCGACCATTTAGAAGCAAACGCCGATTCAGAATTCTGCGTTTCATTCGACGTCATTGAAAGAAAGAAAGAAAGAAAGAAAATACATTTATTTAGCACAGATAAGGCACACAACACAAAATATTGCACTACAAGTAGAAAAAAATCAAAAATAAATAAAATAACAAGTGTAAAGTTCGTGAAAGCAGGAATGTGTGCCTCGCGGCTGTGCCAAATAGGCCCAGTTCAGCAAAAATGCCAGACAACTAGTGCCTGACGCTGGTTTTCAACTGGACCTGGAGTGTGAGGTGACGGATGTAAATCAGTTTTATACTGCAATGTGTATATGTGTACTTAAATAGCATAAATTTGTGCAAGATAACAATAATAACGAGTATTTCAATATGTTAGATAATAATATACATATTAAATAAAATTGCAAAACAACGAAAAAAAAAAACAAACTGACAAATAAATGAGACGGACGCAGTAACTAACTGTTTAACAGCAACTATTTACATTTTTGTGTAACATTGACCGACAGAAGTACTGAAAGTAGATATGTGGGTACATAAATCAATAGGTATATAGTATAAAAGAAAGTCGCTTCCGGCTGTCTGTCCCTATGTATGCTTAGATATTTATAACTACTGGCGGCATCTAGTATCATATAATTGAGACATTTAGTGTGACCATATCCAGCTTCCGTTGCGCATCTATGAGATACTGCCGTAAGCGTCGTCTAAAAGTGCCTATCGTGTTAATAGTTCTAATCGGTGGCGGCAGGTTGTTCCATACTTTGGAGGCCGCATAACGAAAGCTGCCTCTAAAAGCGGCTGTACCCTGAGAATGAGTCGAGAGTTGTTGTGAGCATTGTCTTCTACCGCAATTGGATCATTGATGCTATCTCTACGTCGCTGACGTCATCAAGACAAAGTTGATGGATTCGGAACTTCCGAATCCATCAACTTTGTCTTGATGACGTCAGCTGTGATTGAAATTCCAGAATGTTCAATGGCCATTATCATCGGTGAAAATCTGTCTGGTAATCCTGCTAACATCAAGGATCCAATCCACTGATCTGTTATTTCAAAACCAGTTCCACCCAATCTTTGCGATGTTTCCACAATTTGAGTCACATAGGTGGTCATATTCTCGCAATTTTCTCGTCTTATTGAAATCAAGTGACGCAATAACGATATCTTCCTCGAAAAACCTGAGTCATCAAACAATGATTTAAGTTTATCCCACAACTCCTTCGAGGTCGTCGTCCTCTTGATATGCACATACAAAGCTGGATCAATGGTTAGAGATAATTTGGCCCGCGTCTTCGCATCATCTTCGGGTTTGATTTCTTTTCCGACCACTGGCTTCGCACAATGTAACATGCCTTCCAACACGAGTAAATTTTCAACTGCAAATGTCCACTCATCATAGTTTCCCTGCCTTTTAACTTAGGCACACTGGCTAAATAGTTCATTGACATCTTGCACAACACGACCGTATCTAAAATAACTGGAGAAACTTGGAAAATCTGGGATGGCCCATAACCTAAAGTGAAACGCGTCGGTTATTCAGTGCAGACTAACTTTATTAAACCTTCACATGTAGTACATTCAAATGACAGAACCACAGATAATATAATAGAACGGTTCACATTCACACATTACATGTGGGTAGGAGGTACTTTTTGATATAAATTATAACAGATAAGACATTTCAAAAGTCAAAGAAAGGTAAACTGTCAGGAAAATCGAGAATATATAATATGTCGTCGCGAAAGCGTCTACCTGTAAAGATTATAACATAATCTTATGCGTAACTATTTATTATAATTGTTACTTAGTCGTTGGTCTTGCCCTCTATGGGTTTTGCAATATTACTACAACCAGTTGCATGTACATATCAAACATCTGAGAATGCTATCGATTTCTTTGAGATCAAACGCCATCTGTTGGCACCGTGTGAACTCATAGCCAATATAATGTGGCTATGACTGGGAAAGAAACTATTTAACTAATTTCGATGTTGAAGCTAAAACTAAAGTTAAAATTAAAAGGAAACATTTATTTAATGAACTTTGGGTTTTTAGTCATACGTATTAACAAGTGGTTATTTGACAGTAAATTTGTTTATGACAAAGCACTACCTAATGTCACCAAGATGGCGCGATTTCCGAATATTATGATCAATAACTGAATGTAATAATTTAATACGAGACCTGAATAAGTTTCAATAATAGAAAACCAACTATAAAGTAATAAGATTATTTTACACTGCAATTTACTAATGAATACCTGTTGTTTGATTAAATTCCTTGAATCACCGGAAGTATTGTAAAAATAGTAATAGTGAAGTTGTAGAAAGTAATAAAGCTTCTTATTTAACTTTAATTCTGAATAACCTTTGTATTTGTGAATATTAGCATTGTTTAATTATAAAATAATTAACAGATAAACATTTTAGCATTGTTTGTAAGTTTTATTGGACAAACTAAGTAATAAGATTTTGAATTCGAATACGCGGATCCGCCCACTTTGAGAAAGAGTCCGGACACGCAATGGCGGGCGTGATTATTAGAAATGAAAAGAAAAAGTTCTGTTAATGTGTTAGAAAGTACTGAAGTTGTAATTGTCGAACTGTAACGTAATTTTTTTAATTTAAAAGAGTGTCCGTGGAGTTTCTTGCCCGTTCTTCTCCATCAGGAACCCACTTCGTTTTGGAATGGGCGCTTAGCTTGAATAATTTTACTAACTCAAACTGAATGACTTTGACTGAGCCTTTATAAGTAATAATTCAAAAGTGCGTATAAATGTTATAGTTGAAATAAATACTTTGAGTTTGAGTTAAGACTTGTGTATGATTGAAAACCAACTAAGTACCTATATCCCCATCAACGAAGACTTACACCGGAGACTGGTCAGAAACAGCACAAGATATAATACACCCCATCGTGTCATCAGAAGTGTCGATCGTGCTTGCGAGCCCCTTTTGCTCAAGGTTATGCCGGACATCCATAGAATTACGTACCTACAACAGCGAAACCTGCTTGCACTGCCGTGACCGAGTGCGTGCGAAAAGATTTTTTTCTCTGAAACCGTGAACATGATGTGTTCCATAAGTGAGCAACTTGTTGCCTAGCCACAGCCAAGACAACTGAAATATTTCTTCCTTCCTACGACCCTGATGCCAACATGAAGATTGAATATTTTAATGATGATGATGATGGCAAGAATTGCTGGCAGTGGCAATGGACTCATGTAAAGGAAGATACTGATTTTCTGTAAAGTAAAGACTCGCGTAATGAACTTAATACCAGTAGCCTAGAAGTTGGCTGCATCCCCATCCATGTAGCTGGTGAACGGGACTGCTGTTAGCCTACAGTTACTGCAATAAGTCTCATGGTGCACTCAAGCAAAACATCATGTACAGCACATAATGACCGAAGCAGTAGAATAAACAAAGACTTGATGCGAGAGAAGCAAAGATAATAATCACCCCGTTAATGGATTTCGACATCAATCCCGGGAAGTATTTTGTTTTATTATTTTAGTACTATTGAAGAACATAATTTGCTCATTTTATTGTTCATCACACACTGGTAAGGTTAATACTTAGCAGATTTTGCTTGACAACTTGTGGAAGTAAAATAATAACACAAGACAAATTACTCCACAAAATCAGCTCATTACAAGGTCAATGTTACTATTTTAAAGCAGTAATTTTTCATAAACTTTCCATTTATGGATTTCAAACTTGTTTTGTTGAGTTTGTGTTTGCACTACATTTAGGAACTTAAGTAGGTACTTTTTCGACTAATTTCAAGATTTCTTGTTGACTGCATTCGCATTAATCTATAACTACAAATTTATAACTTGTGTTTAGAACAAGGTTTAGGCCTTGTTTATCATCTCCAGGTAAAGCGTTTATTAGTTGAAAATTATTAGTTCCGAATAAAAGTTCTATTCTATTCTACTTTTAATAAATGACAAGCAAAGCAAATGTCGACTATTCTGCCACTGTCTAAAGCGAAGTTGCACGACCTGTTACAAGGATGCATGATATAAAAATAAATAAGATTAGTTGAAAAGAAATAAAGTTCCTGGATCCCAATTAAAGTCATTAATCAGCAAAGTAAAAACTTTTTTGCAAAAAATTAAACCGACGAAAAAAAACTGAAAAGCGAAAAATAAAAACTTTTTTGCAAAAAAAGCGAAAAATAAAAAATAACTATGTATTTAGTGACAAATTGATGACCTTCAAATAACAAATTTTGAGGCGGCGCCTAAAACACATTCAACGAAGATTTATCAAGCTAACATTTTACGCTTTATGTAATTATAATGTTTGTTTGGCGCCGCCTCAAAATTTGTTATTTGAAGGTCATCAATTTCACTCACACATAGTTATTTTTTATTTTTCGCTTTTTTTGCAAAAAAGTTTTTATTTTTCGCTTTTCAGTTTTTATTCGTCGGTTTAATTTTTTGCAAAAAAGTTTTTTATTTTAAGCTTTTGAGTTACCATTTACCGCCTGGCCACGGGACATTCGCTACAGCGAAAATTCGCGCGGTGCGAACGGCGAAGCGTCTTGCGACTAAAACAAATGTATAGAATTTCGCCCCGCAAGACGCACCGCCGCGCCGTTCGCGCCGCCCGTTCCGTGGCCAGGCGGTTTTAATGTTTGCCTCAACCTCTGACCGTCGATGACAGTCATACTCCAGCTAGGTGTAAAGTTCTCATCAGGGGGAATGAAATAAGCCCAAACACGATGTAGCTGCTGTAAACTGGTGAGGAGCTCTCGCGACTGTCTTCTGACTCCAACATCAGATCAACTCCAGGTCTTTATTGTGTAGTTGTGTCATCAGAACTACATATGTGTGCGAAATTACAACAGAATCGGTTCACAGTTGAAAATTCAGTACGTGAAACATCTATCAACCCCAATTTTTTACACTTAGGGGTGGGTTTATGGGACCAACTTCGAGGTATACCCTTCCCAATAAAAAAAGAATCGTTCAAATCGGACCTCTCAGTAAAAAGTTATGCGTGGTCATACATAAAAAAAAAAAAAAAAATATACGTGTCGAATTGAGAACCTCCTCCTTTTTTTTTCGTCGGTTAAAAATTTTCACAATGTTTTCAAATGCTTCGTTGTCACTAGTTCCATTAGCAGTTCCATGATGGAACTACTGCTGTTTTTTTTTTATCACTAGTTCCATGTTTTAAGAATCTGCAAATAATGGAACTAGTGTTGATTTTTTTATCACTAGTTCCACTTTATTATTTTAGGCACTTGTGAAATTTTCTAAGGGTGTAAAAACACTAGAGGTAAAAACACTTAGGTTTAAGAATAAATATATTTAATAAAATCAACAATTTTTTTTAAATTATTTTTTCTTTGTTTTATAATAGGTATGTAGTGATAGTGATTGAATAGAATCAGCAAACATTTATTTTTTGCGAATGAATTATTTTACATGTTGACATGGCGATACATCATGAGATAGACAGTGACATCTGTCGGTCATTTATTGTAATATCGATTTGATTTTTCCGTATCGGGAGGTAGTTAGAAAAACTTAAAAATATAGTGTTCACACGCAAGTTCATTAAGCTCCTCATAAAATACACAAAATGAGTGAAATTAAAATAATTGAAAGGGGAAGGGGAAACGTGTTGTTATCATCAGGATGGCAGTATTACAAACATGTGCTGTATAAAAATGGAACAAGCTTGTGGCGTTGCAAGCAGTTTAAAAAACAAATTAAATGTGCAGGATCCGTAACAATTAACACGGTATGCTAAAATTAACATACGTAGGTACAATCGAAATAGGTATTAAACTCAAGAGTGACTATTCAATAAAACAATTTTATTTTATTGTTATGTTCGCGTTTGCAAAGTTACATTGTTAAGAAAAATATCATTACAGCGGTATAATATCTTATCGGTCTAGGACTGCTACTAAGATAGATAAAGCGGTGTACCTACATAGTATATTATTGAGTTAAGCTGTTTTCAGACCAGCGCGATTTGTCGCGCGACACCGGCTATTGTTATACCGTGAAGTTTTGTATTGTTCGTGTCGCGTCGCGCGACAAATCGCGCTGGTCTGAAAACAGCTCAATGGTTTAAGCTGGGTGTTGATGAATCAGACATGTAGGTATTATTTATGCCCCCCCTCCGTTTTTTAAATGTACCTATGTCTCATTTTATTTTATTTTTTTAGGGCCAGACGTGCATTATTAAACAAAAACCTCACGACAATAGTTGTGTGCCTGATAAAACGCAAAACTTGGTAGATATTCAAATTGAGGAAGCTTGCCAAGAAGCGGCTCAGGGCAGAGAACCGGCTCCTAGGGTGTACAAACGGGGCTTGGTTCGTATAACAACTCAAGGACTTGATTTAGCTACAAAAAATGCTGTTCCGTCTTTCAAAAATAAACAGAGTCGCATATACCGCCTAAAAAAGAAAAAGGCAAACATTAAAAAAATCAATACAAATGATCAAAATGAAGTTGAGGTGCCGAAACAATTTGAAAATTTCCTACTTGCTGATTTCAAACAAAGTAATAATAGAATTCTGGTCTTTTGTACTCCCGAGGGAAAAACGCACATGGAAAATGCTACGAATTTTTTTATGGACGGCACATTTAAATTTTGCCCGAAACCTTTCTCACAAATGTTTACTATTCATGCTGACATTGGCAGCAATAGTAATTTTACTAATGTCGTGCCCGTTCTTTACGCGTTCATGACAAATAGAAATAAATATTCTTATGAAATTTTATTTTCTCTAATAAAATCACAAATACCCCAGTGGAATCCAACTAAAGTAATGATCGATTTTGAGGAAGCCACAATAAAGGCTCTGTTATCATTCAATGTTGCTATAGATGTTAAAGGTTGTCATTACCATTTTACTAACAGCCTATTTCGAAAAGCTACCAAACTGGGCCTTACATCGAAAAAGGGGTATAACAGTAGCAGAAAAAACAAAAGAATTATTTCTCTTTGTGGCAATTTAGCGTTTCTGCCGCCAAATTACATCGAAGAAGGTTGGAAATATATACAACAGGAAATGCCCGAAAACGATGATTTTAATCAATTTAAAGAATATTTCTTCACGTTTTGGATGAAACCAGATGTACAAAAATTATGGTGTGTTTATGGTGAGATGCATAGGACAAATAATGTCCTTGAAGGCTGGCATCATAATATGAATACAAATGTCAATAAAAACGAGACGAATTTATTGCAGCTTTTACATATTTTATACGATGATGCAACATTAATGCAGTATAGAACTAATCTTCTACAGAAATATGGGCAGAGCTCACAACCTAAACGACGCAAAATTTACAGAGACAAAAATGACTTAGTCATTGAAGCCCAAATGCAGTTGTTAACAGGTGAAATATCTGTGGGTCATTTTTTAGATAAGCTACGCTGAGCGCGATGATGCGCGTGAAGTCACTGGCTATGTAGCTATCTCATGATGTATCGCCATATCTAAAATAATTCATACGCAAAAAAAAAATGTTTGCTGATTCTATGTATTCAATCACTATCACTACATAACTACCTATTATAAAACAAAGAAAAAAATAATTTAAAAAAAAATGTTGATTTTATTGAATATATTTATTCTAAAACCTAAGTGTTTTTACCTCTAGTGTTTTTACACCCTCAGAAAATTTCACAAGTGCCTAAAATAATAAAGTGGAACTAGTGATAAAAAAATCAACACTAGTTCCATTATTTGCAGATTCTTAAAACATGGAACTAGTGATAAAAAAAAACAGCAGTAGTTCCATCATGGAACTGTTGATGGAACTAGTGACAACGAAGCTTTCAAATTACGGTAGGTATGGGAGGACAGCGTAGACCTGTCAACAAGTACCAGGTACTTGATAAAATAAAAAGTCTAAGTTTAATTATATGTATAATTCAAAATTGATCAATATTGATTACGCGTGAGCTTGGACCCTGATGTGATTCTGACAATGACGACGATGTGCATGTATTGGGCTGCACGTTTTCTTTATTTTGCAATGTCAGATCTCTAATAGGCATACCACGTTCGTGTCTGCTGTCCACTAGTTCTGGTAGCAAGCATTTTAAATAAAATTGTACCAGCTTTGGCTCCATATTTTTCCTCCAGAATTCGTCATCTTTTTCAATGCGCTCTATGTGTATAGGCTCATTCTCTCCTGCCCAGATCCCAAGGAGACACACACGCCTTCCTGTGATATGAAGTTGTCCTTGGATTTGGTAGAACCAATTACTATTTTTGTTTATGTTTTGGTCATCGTTTTTTTTATTATTTGAATTTTATTTTCATCTATAGCTTTCACCAACCCTTGCTTTGATGCTGTTATTGGACACTTAATTTCGACAATCGTATCATTCCCAATCAACCCGTCGGGCGTGGCCCCAATATAACAGAGAGAATCGTCAATAAATAATCCACAGGGCAAAATATTAATGTTCTCTTGTCGCTGTAATTGCAGCAGCGCCTGATGTTCGTTTTCTACTCCATAGACTATTGATGCAACATGAGCCAAATTAATTTTAATACTAGAAATAAAGATTTAAACTAGATCAACCATTTTTCAGATTATCTAAAGTACATACATCTTTTATGGGGTACTGCGTTAAATGTTACAACAAAATACCTTGTGATATATTACAATTAAATGAAAGAAAATTTAAAACTCATGTAAAAAGTACACTTTGCAAACAAGCATATTACAAATTAGAGGATTATATCCAAGATAAGAATGCTTGGAAACATGCTGGTCCTGCTCCATAGGACAATAAGAGTCCAAACAAAATCAAACTGTTTGCTTACTTAATTGTATTTATTTTTTATTATATGACATTGATTTCACATCCTGTGATTACTTCCTCACACACTGACTTATTTTAATTGTATTTTTTTAGTAGAATCGCCTATTTTTACAATGTTTGTGAATATGTGAACACCATGTATCTACCACATAATTAATTTATCTGTCGTTTGCTCCACTTTAAATTCTTTTTACTTTATACAGTAATTTTATTCTAGGTGCATCGTATTCACATATAATTATATAAATAATGTACCTATACAAAATATTGTAAAACATTTTAAAAGAGTAACGGTGGAGTTTCTTGCCCATTCTTCTCCATACGAAAACTACCTTTTGGAAGGGGCGGTAGAATCAATACTTTATTTTGTAAAATTTTGACGTTCAAAAGTGCCTTCAAGGGCCTATTTGAAATAAATGATTTGACTTTGACTTTGACTCAAAAAATCTTGCATGAAGATAAAGATAAAAGATAAAGATAAAGATCATTTATTTGTCAAACATGCGTTTACATAAACTGATTAATCAGACATGCAAGGTATAGAATAGATGTTGTGTGCGTCCATGTTTTGCCAATAGCGGCGTACAAATTTTGTAGGTAGGTATAGAAAATTGCATTTTACATAAAGACAAGTCATTCTAAATTTCATTACAAAATACAAAAGAAATAAATAATAATAATTGATGTCAAGCTATATGTATAATAAAGTCAAAATATATTAAATTATGTCCAGAATATTCATTATTATGCAGTCAAATAGAAAATTCAAAATTTAATTAAGCTTCACATTATTCAATCCTTATTATAAACTATGTATATTCGAAGTCGGAATGGAAAAGTCCTTTTCATTTAAAAAATCAATAATATTGTAATAAACTTTACTCACTAAAAAAATTCTCAGCTTGTTTTTGAAAAGTGACAAGGGCAGTTCTCTCCAACTTTTAGGTAATTTATTAAATATTTTAGGAGCCATACAAAAGACACTTTTGCGCATGAGGGTTGTTCTCGCAGTATGAGAGCATATCCTGCTATTGTCACGCCTATTACGTGGGACTACTTCATCTATGCGTTTAAATCGATGTGGATTTGTTTTGACAAAAACAGCTACTTCCAAAATGTACAGACATGGCCAAGTAAGTATTTTATATTTTTTAAAGTAAGGCACGCAACTATCAGTAGGTTTAATTTTAAATATTGAACGAACGCATCTCTTTTGAGCCTTGAACACCGTGTCTTTTTCTGTTGAGTTGCCCCAAAAAATGACACCATAGCGTAGATGCGATTCTGTTAAACCATAATAGGCTTTAAGTAATGCCTCCACACTTATTATAGATGACAAAGTGTGCAGGGCATAGGCAGATTTACTAATTTTCTTGCACAAGATTTCGATATGGGTTTTCCAATTCAGTTTTTTGTCAATGTGGAGCCCTAAAAATTTTGTTGTTTCTACCTCTTCTATAGGCTGGTCATCGTATTGTATTTTTAAGTTACTCTTGATATTGATCCGTTGACTAAAATGTATTAATTTAGTTTTTGTTAGGTTAATTTTTAAGTTATTGTCTTCTAGCCACTTTACCATTAGATTAATAGAATCATTTATGTCACTTTCATAAGTATCAACACTTTTACAAGGTATCGTTATGGTGCTATCATCGGCAAATAATGTCAGAGGTTGAGGGATGCCTTTCGGTAGATCATTAATATATATTATAAATAAAGGAGGTCCTAGAATACTCCCCTGTGGCACACCAAACGAAACTATACGTTCTGAGGATTGAAATATCATTTCATGTTTACTTTTCATATTAATGTGGTTAATATTTGTTATTTGAGTTCTGTTATGTAAGTAAGATTTAATTAGATTGTTGACATTTCCTCTAACTCCATATGTTTCAAGTTTATTTAAGAGTGTACCATAATGCACATAGTCAAAGGCTTGCGTCATGTCACAAAATACGCCACAGACCGGATTCCTCTTATCCACGTTAATTGTAACATTAAATAAAAAATCATAAATGGCCATATTAATAGTTTTACCTATTCTAAATCCTTTCTGTTCCTCGCATATAATATGATGTCTTTCTATAAATGAATTTAATTCCTTGTAAATGTATTTCTCAAATATTTTAGAAATTATAGGAATTAGTGATATCGGCCGATAGTTTTCCATTAACTCCCTATCTGCTTTCTTAAATAGTGGCTTGACGATAGAAACTTTTAGAGCATCAGGGTAAACGCCTGCGCTAATGCTGAGATTGATGACATGACTCAAGTGACCACAGATTTCATCCGCTACATGTTTTAGTATGTAAGTAGCAATACCGTCATAACCTACACTGCTTGTATTATTCAAGGACAGTATTATCTTTTTAATATCGTCTGGTATACTAGGGGCCATAAACATAGTTTTGTTATTGAAATCTAATGTACACGCCCCAGGTCTGTAGTTGACACCCAGTTTTGGCTGTATTTTATCAATAAAAAAATCATTAAAAGCTTCTGCAATAGTCTTGGGTTGAGTTACGACGCAGCCACCAATTTTAATTTTATTTATGTTAGATTTAGGTACGTTATACTTTGCACGATTTATAATTTGCCACGCAGTTTTCGATTTGTTTTTAGATGTTCTTATATTATAATTGTTTTGTGCTTTTTGTGTTAAGCGGATAATTTTTTTGTACATTTTAGAATAATTATATAATATGGTTTTATTAATATTACTACGATTAAGTCTTAAACTGCCATAGGAGTTTCCTTTTCTTTTTACTGCATAGTTTGATCCCTTTGGACAACCACTTAGTTCTTCTTATTGTATTCATTTTAACCAATTTTAATGGAAAACACAGATCGTATACTAGCTTGAAAATCTCAATGAAATGATTATAAGCTACGTTTGGGTCATCTGTATCATATAGTTCTGTAAAGGCAAGATTCATTATATGGTTTTTGAATTTTACTATATTTTCCGCACTATAGTCCCTTCTAGTTGCGTACCAATACTTAATGCAACATATTTTTTGTACTGGACACTGAAGCAGCTGTGCTGTATGATCCGATAATGCCCATTCTAGTACTTCAGTCTTACATGCGTTAAAGTTATGCGCAAAATTGTCAATGCACGATAAACTGGCCATGCGAGTTGGTTGTTTCAAAGCAAGTTTCATGTTGTAACTCATTAAAATACATTCAAAGTCATTAGTTGCTCTATTTTGCTTGAGTACATCAATATTAAAATCTCCACAAATAACAATTTTCTTACAGCCTGTACGTAAAATTTCCCGCAAGAGCAATTCCAGTTTGTCGAAGCAATAATTTAAATTATTTGAGTTCGGGATTCTATATATACACACAATTATTATCTTATAACTAGCCAGTTCCACGCCACAGCACTCAAATATGCCTGGAGCTGATAAGTTTGCTACTTTTGGTAATTCTTTCCATTGTAACCCATTTTTAACAAGGATACATGCACCACCCCTTTTTTGTTCTATTCTACAATAATGTGCAGCCAAATTATAGTTAGGTAAAAATAATAAATTCTGATACCCTTCCATGATAAAGTGCTCCGTAATACACAAGATATCAACATTTGTCTTTTTATTAGATAACTCCTCTAAACATACCATCAGATCATCTGCTTTATTTATCAAACCTGCTTTATTTTGATGCAATATGTTGATATATCTATTAGAGAAAAAACAGTTCATTTTCATCAGTAAGTTCATTGCTGGGTACAGTGTGAGACAAATCTGTCACTTCATAAGAATTACACGAATTTACTTCACTACTCAGTGTAAATTCATTAATCATTAATTTTATATTATACAATATATTGGCCATACCGCGATTATTTACAGAACTCCTACTCTTAGTAAACATACCAAAATCATAATCGAGATAATAATTAGAATCAAACAAGTAAGCATAATTATATGAACAAGCATCCAAATAGATTAAACTGTTAAAGGTTTCAATTCTCGAATTAAACATTGTAGAGTAATCATTTAGTTTGAACGTAGGAGCACATAATATGATATTTGTGTGCTGTAATTTTGACAGCGTTTTACGAATACTGATAGTTAGTTCGACATAGTTCTTTGTCCGACGAAAGTCTTCTTCCCCGACAAATATCAAGCAGTAGTCATTCATATTGTAGTCCTTTAATTTGAGATCCAAGTCAGAGATAAGGTACTTAACACCACAGTTGGGTGTCAGGTAGTGGCAGATTCTATAGTTAGGGAATAAATCTTCTGCAATTTCTATCATTTTATTATTGTTATTGCTACTTGAAGAATTGAAAGTCCAAACTTTAGGCTTTCTGGGTCCACTGAATACTTCTCTTTAAATCATTGAAGTTCTTGGAAGTAAGTCCACAAATATAGCACCTCATTGTTGATTATGTGTTGGTAGTTGCATTACATATTTTTCCGTCCACCATTGTTGGTAGCAGTTTGTGTGTAATAGATAGTATCCCGTTAGCAGTGGGTATTTCGCTTTTGTTCATATATAATTATATAAATAATGTACTTATACAAAATATTGTAAAACATTTTAAAAGCCCGTTGTACCGTATGCACCATTGACCTGCACCATCAATGGTGCAGAGGAGACTAATTAGTTTCGTTTGCACCATTAATGGTGCAAACGAAACTGCATTGATATTATGGTCTCATCTGCACCATTGAGAATGGTGCAAACGAAACCGCAATGATATTTGGTCTCATCTGCACCATTGAGAATGGTGCAAACGTTGGAAAAAATTAACTCGCAAATTCTAGAATGGAACCTTTCTAAATTTATATCGGACTACGAACAATCGTTTATCGGTGCCGTAAGAAATGTGTTTCCTTTATCAAAGCGTCAAGGATGTTATTACCATTTCCAAAACCAATTATGGAGGAAAGCAAAACGTCTTAATTTAAAGAAGTATAATAACATATTTATTAAAATTGTATCTCTATGCGCTGTCCTGCCTCAAGTATTGATGATGGACGGGATTACATAGTTTCAGAAAATTATGTTGTAGAAGATGTTAATATGCAAAAATGTCTAAAAATACGTAAATAGAGTTTGGCGCGCATTAAAAGCGGCATCGTACGAACAACGTCTGTGAGGGATGGAATAGATATACTAATAACTGCTTCAAAAGAAGACCTCCGACCTGTGTTTAAGCAGGATGCCGCTTTTAATGCTGTTAACGCACTAACAACATACAGTAGCGGAACCCGGGGAGGAGGGGGATGGGGGGCTAAGGGGCTCAAGCCCCTCCCAAAAGCACCTGATTTCCTCGGATGTCCTCTGTGACAAATCTTAAAGTGAACCTTATATTATTCTGATAAACTTTTTAGCAAGTAATACACTGCCTTTGATACAATAAATTATTGTTACCTACCTATAAAACTTCAAAACATATTATTTTGAAGTTTTTTTCTATAGGTATGATGTTTTGTTTACGTGACGAGTTTTGAATCCGCGCGCCACTCACTCTGCTACTCATGCGGCCAGGGGGCCAAGTCTACTAATTTACAAACGTCACAATGGTCTCTCGATGGTGAGTTTTTGACAGATTTTGTATGGCAAATCTGTCAAAAACTAACAATCGAGAGACCATTGTGACGTTTGTAAATTAGTAGACTTGGCCCCGCTGGTTTGGCCGCCATGTATAACATGTTCACCGAGATAAATCTCTGGTAGTCTAATCCTAGCTATCACTTCAAAAAAAAACAAAAAAATTATAATAATAATTATTAGTGTTTACTTTACTAAAAAATACCGTCAGCGGGGTCAAGCTCTCCCAAACTACAATCCTGGATCCGCCACTGACAACATACCCATATAAAAACAGGGCAAAACACTTCAAGAAACGTAATAAATATTATATTGCAAGTACAAATGCAATTAATTAATGGCGACATTGATGTACCGGAAAAGGTAAACTCAGTGTTCTTGTATAAAAAGTTGCCATTGTTTATTTTAGGTAATAATAAAATATAAGTGTTTGTGGGTCATTATTTTTTATTATTACATGAAGTACCTAGTTGTGGAATTTATTTGTAAAACATAATTATTGTTGTTGCTTTTTGGTTGTTTATTTATATGAAAAAGTGGTTCCGCACAAACAAAATACTATTGACCTACTATTGGTTTTATTTTACATAGGACTAGGAAAGTATGGTGAAGTAGTTGTATTAATATTCATGGTGCAAACGAAACTAATTAGTCTCCTCTGCACCATTGATGGTGCAGGTCAAAAGTGCATACGGCAAAAGTATGGTGAAATAGTTGTATTAATATTCATGGTGCAAACGAAACTAATTAGTCTCCTCTGCACCATTGATGGTGCAGGTCAATGGTGCATACGGTACAACGGGTTTAAAAGAATAAGGCCCTGCGCAGACGACAGACTATCCGTGACGCACTTTTTAGTCTGTGAAAATAGAACCTATGCAATTATATGCAGTAACGCACACGACGCACAAAAAGTCCGGCGCACAAAAAATCCGTGTAATTCGGGCAGACCGCACCGCGCCGCGGCGCGCCGCTCCGCACAAAAAGTGTGTGAAAAAAATTGAACGTTTGCTTCAACGCGCGCTAACGCAGACTGCGCACACTTTAGTCGGCAATCTGCATTTGCTAGGGGTGGACGTGATCTATTATCATGGCGCCAGAGGTCGATGTAACTATGTTAATTCAAGAAATACAAAACAGACCAGCAATTTATGATACTTCTAAGGCAGAATATCATGATAGACATTTAAAAAGAAAAATGTGGGAAGAAGTGTGCTGTAATGTTTATTCCGCTCCTGTTTGGACATGTATGACGTCTAAATAAAAAACAAAATACGGTAAGTTTAAGTTTTTATTAGACTTTTTAGTAGTAATTGGAGATAAAACTTGCAAAACTATAAAAAAACGATTAGATGAAAAACATAGAGGTTATTTGTTTATTTTTTCTTATGCAAAAATTAGGGATGGGTATCGACATTGAATGATAATGAACGACTGACAGTTATCGATTGATGAATCGACACAACAAGATTCAATATATCAAAATCGCTTTGATTATTATGTATAACACCTATACCTTGGTATTTTGAACAAAATAATTAATTAATTGATACATAATTAATAATAAATTTCTTTACTCATGTAACTTTACTATACTGCCAGGGTACACTTCGCAGAGAAGTGGTGAAGTAGTTAGTGAAATACTTTCTCGTTTCTATTCCATTATCTGTCCCTCTCACACCAATATTAGATATATCTCTATTTCTTCTTCTTTTTCTGTACTTCATGTACAAAATAATACTTCGCGATCTCTGCACGATTTCCATAGCGTCTACGTCCCTACAGCTCTGCCGACAAAATGATCGAAGATGTGCGTCGTGTGCGTTGAGTCTGTGAAATATCCGCGACCGACTTTTTGCGCGCCATGCAGATTTTTTGTGCGCCGCAGACTCGATCGCACAAAAAGTGTGCCGTCTGCGCAGGGCCTAACGGTGGAGTTTCTTGCCCATTCTTCTTCATACGAAAACTACCTTTTGGAAGGGGCGGTAGAATCAATACTATATTTTGTAAATTTTGACGTTCAAAATTGCCTTCAAGGGCCTATTTGAAATAAATGCTTTGACTTTGATTATTTTTATACAGTATATTTTTAACCAAAGGAGCTATACTGGATGACAACTTCCGCTTACATTTGGAGCCAAACTTAGATGCTGATATAAGCTTCTGCCTTATCTGTAGCCACTCGCTACTATTCCTTTGTAAAATTGTGGACCTCTATAGAATTTCGATCAGACGTAAGTTTTTGTAAATGTTCCATGTATTCGTTTTTTTTCGTGGTTCGAACACATTCACATAGACATAGTAGGGCCATTAACCATTACGGAAGAGGGATATAGATATTGTTTTACTATAATCGACAGATTCACAAAATGGCCGGAAGCTATACCATTAAAAGAAATTACCGCGGAAAATATTGCCAAGGCGCTATATGATGGTTGGATAACACGTTATGGTTGTCCTATTAAAATCACTAGCGACCAAGGAAGACAATTTGAAAGTAATTTGTTCAATCAGCTAATGAAAGTAATGGGAATTGAAAGGATTAGGACAACGGGTTACCACCCTCAAAGTAACGGAATGGTGGAAAGATGGCACAGGTCTCTAAAAGCATCCTTAATGGCTAGAATGACAACAGCATCATGGTTAAAAGAGTTACCAACTGTTTTGTTCGGCCTGCGCGCAGCTATTAGAAGTGATACTGGACATAGCGCCGCAGAGTTAGTATACGGGAGCACAATGCGGCTACCGGGAGATTTTTTTGTAGAGACTCAGACTCCAAACCAAAGCATGGACTCATATGTAGATGAATTAAAAAAAACAATAGGGAACTATGCACCTCATAATAGAGTAAATAAGGGACGTTCTTCGTTTGTGCATTCAGAACTCGAAACTTGTAAATATGTTTTTGTTCGCAATGATACCGTACGTAAATCGCTACAACCGCCCTATGATGGCCCATACCGCGTCATAAGCCGGAAAGAGAAAAATTACGTCATAAAATTAGCAGAGAGACAAGCGTGCATTTCAGTCGACCGATTAAAACCCGCATTTGTACTAGATGACAGTGAGGGAGATAACAGTAAAAGTATTACAGCATACAATATTCCGAGTAATGTAAAAGAAAAAAAAACCCACACAACAAAAACACAATCGACAGAGTCAGTAAATAAAGAACCCATAGTCACTCGCAGTGGTCGCGTCAGCAAAAGGATACGATTTTTTGATGAATAAGAGCGTGCGCAAACGAGAAATATTAGGTACCACTATAAAGGGAAACGCTCCATTAGAATGATAATGATAACATAAGATTAATTTTAAAATAAGATATTTAATTTTGAACGGCGTTCGCCTGTGAAATATTGTGGATTCCAATGGGATGATATTTTTTTATGGCAGAATATTGAGCAGGCAAACTACCCTTAGAAATATATAAGCGTAATAATATATATCACATAAAGTCGGCACTGACCATCAGATGTCCGCAAAAAAATATTGTAAACAAGAAATATAAATAAGACCATCTGTATACGCCTTTATAATACGTGTTGTAATAAAATAAAGTATGACCTACTTAATATCATAAGTAAGCAGACAAATGTTACAAATAAGAATAGTGCAGAGTAGTAATTGTCAATTAAAAAGAAAATTTCCAATAGACAGACGCCAAATAGAATCACCTCTTACCATGGGTGGATCGGAAAGTAAAAATTCAGAAGTAGTAATAGCACAAAGTGGCGCGAACAATGCCAGCGCAACGTTGGAAAGAAAAGTGGAAATGTTCAGTATAATAACCATTGTAGTTATCATCAGCATTGCTGTGATCATAGCTTGGACAGGCTGCAAAGGCTGTGGCAAACGAGCCAAAAAGGTACTAGTGAAAGATATAGTGTCTTCCCTGGAACAAGGAAGGTTGTCCCAACAACCGTCAAATCAACAGGCCGCGGTACAGGAAGTACATACATATTAACGAGGTACAGAGAGAATATGGCGATTTTCTATTGGAAAAGCAAATGTAAACTAATAATGTATTGTGTAGATTATAAGTTATAAGATTAACATAATTATTGTACTATGTATAAAGTACAGCCAATGTCGTCATGTAAAATGATACTCAAGTATTTGTAACGCTCGACCAACTGTCGCGAACTTTTGCAGATAAGCAAAACATAGTGTGTGAACGTGAACTATAATAAGTAGATACCTAGTGATGTAATGTTACGAACAATTGTACTAAGCAAGTAAGGTCAATAAATGCCCACTTATTTTGTATAATTTTAACAAATTAAAAAAGATAGGGGAGGAATACTGTAGTGACACAATGTTGCATATTCGTTGACGTGGCATTTTAGATTTTCCGTACAGGTTGCGCTCCGCTAAAGGGGCCGGCAGTTCTCTCCTAGCTAGTGTCGAATAAGGTCGTGTAATAATATTAAGGTTTGACTGTAAGGAATATGAAATAAAGACACAAAGTTTTACCTCCAAAAATAACCTTTAATTCATACCATCCCGTAGTAGTGAACAATAACAAAAACCTCCTCATTCAAGTTGTTTTTTTTTTCTCACAGAAGTAACTTTGGCACATTTTGTGATAACAGTAAGCATGTGCCAAAGAGTTAATAATATCATTATTTAGTACCAATATAGCTACATGCCTAGGACTCTGGGAAACTTTATGGTGTTTTATGGAATTCACAATTGCTTTTCGCATTGACATTATTTTTAGATTGGTCAGCGTTTTCCGATGATTACATGACATATATTTAGTTTCTGTGTTACCACAGAAACTAAATAACACGTAACTTTTTGCAGAAATTACGCAATATATGATTCCGGCACTCAATTTTTTCAAATGTCAGATTCTGATTTTCGTACGGTTTGGCGTTCAGAATTTTAGCGTAGATTGAAGCGTCACCATCTCCTATCATTCTGCCGTATATAAGTCCATACATTGGAATCGAGGATTTAAACCCTTCGACTATAATTTGAGTTTCCATTGAGCTCGAAGAACCTTCATAGTTTCTGAAACAGACATGCTGTTTCGGATCGACCGTGCTGTTTGCGGCTCTGGCACACACCAAGCAATATTTACTTTTTACTCCAAGATATAGAACTTGGCCAGTCTTTCTGCCAATTATTGCTGCCGTACCCGATGTGTTGTTTGTTTGTATAATAATTTGTTCCGTAAGACCTAGTACAACATGAGCCGTCAACATATACGTCAATGTCGGGGTAACCGTTCTTAGTTTTTCCTTCTGCGAGCGCTATTTATTTTTCTTTTGCTGCAGCAGCCGCCAAAGACTCACTAGCAGTTTTCTCCCATTTTGCATAAACATCGTTTTGCAATTTCAAATAATATTTTGAAGAAAATGACGGTATATTCATGGAAGAACATAATTCCTCAAATGTAGAGTATCCAATGCCGGAAGCAATGATTCCCGTGGTTGCAGCTATATTTAAATTTACTTGCTGTGGATCCTTGTAATCTTCAGAATGGACCAGACAAATTTCTTGGCACATGCTACATTGGAATTTAAAAACAGATATAAGCCCTAGACTTCTTTCGCTGATTAAACGAAAATTACTCATCTTGCAATCAAACAAATTATTATGTCGCCCTTTTTCTTGCAGTTCTCTAAGAAGGAAAGAACAATGCTCAAAACGTCCCCACCCTTGTAGCACTTTAAAGCCTATGTCAATCGAAGGGCCATAGCCATTTCATTATTTTATTGTATTACACCGACATTGAAATGTCTGTCCGAAAAAAGTTATATCGACTTGAAACACCGGAATCAGTCACAGTTAAATGTTGTCGTTTAATGTTCTTTGTTATTAAATATTAAATTTAATGATAATACGTAATTATTGTATGCCTATTAGGCAGGACATATTGAAACTTTGATTTATTATTAAGACCCATACTGACATATGCCCACAATAAAGATATTTTGAATTTGAATTTGAATTTGAAAAATATGGCAAAACATAATCGAAGATGTGTGTTCCAACTACGTACTTATATCATAGCCGTAGATCGTATTATTTTATTGACTGACGGCAAAAAAATAAACAAATCCTCAATATGCTTTTCTATACTAATATTATAAAGAGGAAAGATTTTTTTGTTTGTTTGTACCGAATAGGCTCCGAAACGACTGGTTCGATTTGAAGAATTCTTTCAGTGTTAGATAGCCCGTTTATCGAGTAAGGCTATAGGCTATATATCATCACGCTAAGACCAATAGGAGCGGAGTACCAATGAAGAATGTTTCAAAATCGGGGATTTTTTTTAGCGTTAGCCCAAAGTAACCATTACACGCGGACGAAGTCGCGGGCAGAAGCTCTAGTCTTCTTATAAAATAATGAGAAATATAATTATTACTGTGGGATGATTAACGTTCGTGCAGGGTTTTCAAAGAACTCTTTGGAATCAAAATGGTGATTACACCTCTCAGGGCAGCAAGAAAAAAGTTCAATGAAGAATTCTGTTGAATATCGTTTTCGTGAAGTAACAATTGACGTTTTTTTAGGAGTTTTCAAATGAAAAAATTTGCAAAGTCCCACAAATCCTGAATCGCGCAATAAGATATGGAACCCTTCGTGTGCGAGTCCGACTCGCACTTGACTGATTTATTAAATATTGTTGTTGATTGTTGTGTGGATTTCGGGGATTTTTCTTTAAGTATGTCTTTGAAACGAAAAAGGGATCCCACCTTCGTATTAAGTGAAAAGGAAGACCTTGTTCAGTTGGTGGGTCAACATTTTCACATACTTGAATAAAAAAAAACAGATGCCGTTACCGTTAAACAAAAAAATGAGGAGTGGAAAAAGATTTCGGTCGAGTTTAATGCGATTTCCAGTATCCACCCAAGAGACTGGATGGTTCTGAAAAACTGCTGAGAAAATTAAAAAAAAAGGGCAAAACGAAACACATATTGCGCAACCAGCATTTTGTGACCACAGGTATGTACTTACTAAGGGCACATTTATTCTACACTACGCCTACACAACGCAGTCGAAGCGCGGCTGCTGCGCGGCTCCGCTTTAGCCGCACTTTTTTTTAGCAAAATGCTATCTTTTTATTTAGCAATTACTTACATAATTACGCTTTAAATTAAATGAGTAAGCGATTTTGAACTGACTGGAGCGGTAGGGAGAGAATTTGAATGCGCGCGCGACGACGAAGACTCGTGCGGTCGCATGACCTATATTATGATTTTACATTTTGTAGAAAGTTTGTTTATCCTTATTTCCTACTGTTAATCTGATCAATTGTTTAAGTACTGTTAATCTGATGATTGTATACATTTTTCATTTAAAGGTGCTGATCAATTGTTTAAGTACTGTTAATCTGATGATTGTATACATTTTTCATTTAAAGGTGGAGGGCCCCCTAAAAATCCTAATAACGACCCAATAATTGAATAAGTGCTGGCGATCATACAGAAAAGAATAATTGGCTATCTTAATACCTATGATGGTGACGGGGATAATGTATTATGTAAGGATTCACATAATTTACTTATGCAAATACTTCTTAGAATACTTTAAAAACGTTGTGGTAAACAAAATTTTATAAATTTCAGCTTCTGGTACTAACACTGAATTGGTGGAGACAACCCATCCAGAAATTTTATTGTGTGTAACCGGTATGTATTGCATCTAATAGAAATGTTTTCATAACAGCCTATTAATTTTAATGTTCTCACTGCTTGGGCACAAACTTACTCTCTGGGAAGGAAACTTACTTACACAAACTTACTCTCTCTATAATTGAGAAATGAACTAAAATACAAAATAGCATGTAAGAACGTGGTGTTGAATCTATGACTTTATAAGTAAAGTTAACTGCTTTTTGCAGATGCCAATATTGGTGAGCCAGATGATTTAAATGTTGCAGTAAATGAACCTGTCGCACCACAAAAGAAAAGAAATTTTGGAGCAAGAAAAATTAAAAACCAGACAGGAGCAAATTAAATTAGAAATTTTAAAGATTCAATTAAATAATTTACACCCTGACCCTCATAACCTCTAAAAGATTTTAAAGTTTCTAATATTTCGGCCTTGCAATTTTTTGTCATATTTCCTCTAAATGTCTTTCCTTATTGCGATTTCTACATCATGCTCCTCCTCATCATGCAAATCTGATTTTAATAGGAGATTGATTATAAATTATTGCCGTGTTCAGAGAGGTTTGGGGAGGGTCATTGTATAATTGCATAGCACATGTGTGAGTACTATGTACCGACTAAAGGCTGCCTGTCCACTGGAGCAGAGAGGAGAAAAGAGGAGCGGAAATGTGTCAATATTAACCAATAGAATCTTGACTCCGCCCCTGAGTTTAGATTTGATTGGTTAATAATGACACATCTCCGCTCCTCTCCTCTCCGCTTCAGTGGACAGGCAGCCTAAAGCTACCATTTAGGTACTGGGTATGTCTTTCATTGACTTGAATGTGCCCTGGCGGCTGAGAGTATGTCATGCTCACTCAGATGTCTCGCTGATGGTGGCGCGTGTGTTGGATCATTTAGCTCCCTTCAAAATGGTTGAACTGAATGGTGCTAATCCATGCGTCATGTTCGTGAACGGGCGCCGTCAGTAGGGACTGGTCATCTTTTAACTGCCACGGCTTATTTTAATTGAATTACAAAATATATAATTTTTATTTCTATTACGGACGCTTTTAACGTATTGCATAGTTCTCACATGTAACTTCAAAATGAATGACGTAACCAATATTTTGTAACTATATTTTGAATTAAAAGACTGTCCGTGGAGTTTCTTGCCCGTTCTTTTTAACCGACTTCATCTATAGGAACCTACTACGCTTTGGAGTGGGCGTATAGGTTCATCTTTCTGACTGACCGACACCTTGACAATTCAAAAGTGCCTGTAATTGGTTTATTTGAAATAAATGCTTTGAGTTTTAGTTTGAGTTTGGTCTTACAAATATAACAAAAATTGGTAAAATAGTATTTTTGTTTGTTTGATATGAATGTACCTTATTGTTTAAATAAATAGGTAAATCGTTTAAATATTATTTATTACATACTACAACCATTAAATTATACATCTTATTCATTTATATACAAATATTTTGAAATTAAATTGCCTCACTCCGACCACATTTACTTTCCCGAGTCACCATCGATATCGATATATTCACAATTGAATACAAACATTGTCATGACGAAAGTTGGGATGAGGATGAGTTCATTGTTCGTCGTCCAAGATGGATACGCGAGAGAGAAGAACACTTCGAAACGCTGGATGACCAAGACTTTTTGAAAAGATTTCTTCTCACAAAACCAACAGTTCTGTCTGTATTGGAGTCCACTGAAGATAAAATCAGTTTCCTTCAAACATGTTAGCACCAAAAGATGTTTTTGTTTTTTAATTAATATAATATGTGCTATGTTCTCTACGTTTCTACGCAACTAGGTGCTACCAGTACCTTTACCATGAGTTGCCATCGAAAACTTACTCGCTAGCGCTAGCGTATTAACCCGTTCAGTGCCGGGAGCCCTCCTGGAGGGTTCACCTAGTCGCATATGGAATACCGGGAGCCCTCACGGTGGGCTCATTTTAAATGTTGTTTTTTCTTAGCGAATACAGCTGGCATTATAAACCGTGATAGTAAAATCTGATATTATAATTTATAATTTAATTACTCGTATCAATAAAAAATTGTTCACTGTTACAAATATTCACACAAATTGACTTCGTTTTACAGTGGTTTATAATACGGTTTTAAACCTAATGCCGTAGACCGTCAGCGATTGTTAACTTTAGCGCAAACGAAATGCCGGTGACCCTTCCGGAGGATTTACTTCCAAAGTTCCAATATGTATGGCGGCATGGCGTATGAGCTCTATGAAATGCGGGTGGAGTTGGAAGTGTTGACGTAGATCAAATAGATTTCGATAATGCTCGCACCATGAGTTTTACGGAGTCTCGCGCAGGCGCTAAGGTAAGCTCGATAGATCGTGTCACCTACAGTGTGACCATTATTATTATTATTTATTTAAGTCTGTTAGGTTTTAAATCATGTAAATACATAATTTATTTAAATTTAAAATGAATTATGTTTACAATAATAGTGTTGCGGACTGCGACGATATCCCACTGATATTTGATGTTTGCTACTTGACCCTAGGTGAATCCGCTGGCTGCACAACCACCACGGACCCCTGAATATGTACCTAGGTTGGGTACCATAACCCACAGTGACCACGATGAGATAATTTATCGAATCTTTATTTTAGGCTATCGACATTTTATCGTATACGATAGTATACGGTAGTATAGTACTAGTGACGGTGAGTAAATTCAAAACTGAAAGTAGTTCACACAGAGCCAATACGATAAAACCACGGATTCGAGAAAAAAAATCTTGTGTTGCTAGCTCCGCTAATACATTTGGTCGTTTTATTATACACTTTTGTTTGAAACAGCTATTTTTTTCTAATTTTCATTATTGTTGCCAGAGTGTAAGTTGTTTATATTAGTATCCTACAACCAACAACCAGACATTGTTTATTGTGTTTGTTAATGTAGGATATGATGGTAGCAAAGAAAGTTCGATGGAGAGTGAATATAGTAACATGGATGTTTAGGGGTGTGAGGAACAGGGTGTAAAGTTCACTCATCCTCTTTTGAAAAGGGAGGATCCTCCGACCAGACGGGCGTTATGTCTGGCGGGCAACTGCCCGAAAGTTGATTTCGGATAGTCTTATCTGTTATTTGCGCGGTAAACTCTAACTGCACGATGCAGGCTTTGTGTGACGTCATGTCTTTGCTGCGTAGTTTGTATGTGGCGGTGTAACCGCTACCGATGAATCTGATTAAAAAATCTTAGAAAAATGTGTTTTATTAAAACTTCTTCATAAACGACGATAAAAAAAATTATACGACTCGCACTTGACTATAATTTTATCGATAATAATTTGTAATGTGTCAAACACTATTGTAAGATGACAATTAAACGTCATCATATTGCATAAAAATAATCACAATTTCGAAAACAATATTATGAATTAAAACTATAATATAATTACGAGATATTTTTTCTGAGCTGTCGCAATTTCATGTGGGAATGAATGTGGAAGTAAAGGAGGGAACGGAACGTAAGTGAAGGACTGAGTGAGTGAGCGAGAGAATGAGGGAGTCTAAAAGAACCAATACGGCTCTATGGAGACGATAGACATAGTACGGTGTTGGGAAACTGGGTTATTGTAAAAGGAATAAAATAAACGTTCGTCTTAGCATAAACTGGATTTTATTGGTACTCGAATCCCACCACACTACAAATTTTGGGGGCTCGTCCGGGATCGAGTCCAATAAAAAGTCAGACGAGTACCACGTGCGGATCGGAATTAGAACTCCTACGAAGAAACGATGCCAATGGACGACAAACAGACGGCGGCGACGAGTTTTGGGCTCTCAGACGGGCTACACGGTATAGCCAAATTCAGCGCCAACGACAAAACATACTCGTCGAGCAAATGGGCGCAAGATATAGAAGACAACGCAGAAGTTTTCGAATGGACGCCTCAGCAGACTTTGATTATAGCACGAAGAACGCTAACAGGAACGGCGGCACTATGGCTGCGGTCAGAGAAAACTTACAAATCGTACGATAAACTTAAAGCAGCCCTCGTCAAAGAATTTCCCGATTCTGTTAATATAAAAGAAATGCATGAACTGATGTCTAGCAGAAAAAAACAGAAAAACGAAACATACTTTCAGTACATGTTATCAATGAAGGAATTAGCTAGACGAGCGAAATTTCCAGACTATATTGCAATCCAGTACATCGTGGATGGAATCGAAGATTACGAATGTAACAAAGTCATATTATACGGAGTGACGACTTTCCCGGTGTTAAAGGAGAAATTAGCGATTTATGAGAAAATGAAAGCGAAGGCGGGCGAGCGTGCTAAAAGGAGCGAGCGAGTCGAGCGACCGAAAAGTGAAGCATCATTATCGTCGGCGGTTGCTACCCAAAAGCGGTGTCATGAAGCAGGTGCATGTCAAAATGGTGTGAAGTGTTTCGGTTGCAACCAGTACGGACATATTCGCCAACAATGTACGACTTCAGATCATACGAAAACGAAGTACTCAAAGCCAAAGATGGCGGCGGTGGCAGAAGCTGGCCCAAGTGGCGCTAGGGTCGCAACAAGCGGAAGTCAGAAGTCGACGGCCATGTTCGGAACGATGAACGGGAACGAGAAGGAAGATCAGCCAAGGACATTCACAGATGACAGTACCGAAGTGAACCAAATGTTGACATTGACAGCCGTCAAGTTGACATCGGAAGAAGACGTCAAGCTAAAAATAAACAAAGACATTTCGTGTTGTTTAAAAAAACCGGTTAAAAGTGTAAAATTAAATAAATTCGTTGTAAATGCGCTAATAGACTCGGGCAGTGATGTAAATTTGCTATCAGGGTCATTACTGGCGAAGTTGAATATGGAAATTGTTAGCGATAACCTAACTTTGTCTGGTTTGGGTCATTGTAAAGTCAAATCACAGGGTAAAACTTCGGTCGAACTCCATATCGACGATCAGAGTTATAATAAAGTGGTTTTTCACATAGTTCCTCAGGAGGTTATGCCCTATGAAGTGATTATTGGCCAAGAGTTTTTGAACTGTGTCAAGGTATTTATGAATGGAGGAAACATAATATTGTTGCCTGAAGGGTGTGAATGGAATTTAACTAAAATAAATTATTTTGCAGGGTGTGTGGATAGTGTGGTTGATCATGTACGTAATTCGGTAGTGAAGGATGAAATTAGGAAGTGTGTTAAGGAGTATAAACCACTACAGACTGAGGAGCCACCTATTCAACTCAAGATTATTTTAAAGGATGACATCCCAATCAGGCAGCGACCTCGACGTTTATCAATAGTGGAGCAGCAGATAGTAGAACGACAGGTAGAGGAGTGGCTGAATGATGGAATTTCGCTGGGTTTTCTTTATTGTGAAATACTGTCAAACTTAAATAATTAAAAACACAAGTATGTATTAATTGTTGAGCAGGTATCGTAATTTTATTTGATCATTTATATCTTTCATAACAGGCTCCTGAAATTTGACGAGGATGCAAAACAGCACCTTGTATATACTATACTTGTATCTGTGGAGAACATGGTTGATTTCACATTTCTGTAACCTATCTTTTTGTAATCCTTAATGTGTAATTGTTTGTTTTCCCGAATAAATAAAATAAAATATACCTCGAATTGTAGTTGGTTAAACGCTACTTACTCTCGAGTAAGTAGCGATTTATTCCGAGAGTAAATTTACTCCTGTTTGGTCGAATCCACCCTATGGCGTACAAAAGGTTAAATAAAAAATGCCCGGTTATAAGATGAATTGCATTATTGGAGGACACCACGGGATTTACTTTCTTTAGTGCTAGTTTAGTTTGTCCAATTGAACAAATGAACTATATACATACATATACTCTCCAACAATTTGTGGATCTTTTTAAAGATAAGCATATTAATGGATTTGAGTTTGTCAAGTTGGGGAAGTTGAATTTTTTAACGAACATGCCAATACCGGATCCGAAATTTCGAAGTCAAAGTTGTTTATAGTAATCCTAATAAATAAGATAAATATGTAAGGATCTGTATCTTTTAACTTTGATTTTCAACTACATATTATAATTAATTACCATGTCTAAGGGCCTATTTCACCACCTACGATTAAGTTCCTATTAACTTACTTGGCAGATAATTTCATACAAATTTTGTTCCATTTTTGAATTTATTCAGTAAGTAGTGGCTATTCGTAGGTGGTGAAATAGGGCCTCAGGGCCTATTTCACGATGTCCGAATTTGTATGAAATTATCTGCCAAGTAAGTTAATAGGAACTTAATCGTAGGTGGTGAAACAGGCCCTGACAGATGTACGATTAAGTATTCAGCCAAAATAAGAAACGGGTTTCCTTGCGGGTAGCCTTGTTAATCCCGAGATGTTGTATTAACCCTTTGACGACTACGGGGACACATTTGTCCCAAACCAAAAATTTAAAAGAAGTAAAAAACTAAGAAGCGGTTGGGTGTTATTTTACTATAACTAGTTTCTGAAGATATCTTTTCATTTTTCATTTATGGCAACACAGCATCCGAACTGTCATTATTTGTTTATGGTTATTGAAAATTGACAGTTTGTTTGGCGCGGAATTTACAAATTTTGCAAAAGTGATTTGAGGTGTAAAAGTGATTTTCAACTTTTGATATCGTGAAATATTTATTGCTTGGTAAGTATATTTTCATTGTATATAGTTCTAAAACAGTTATTTGTATTGAGTACTGTGATAAGTCGTTGTAAAGATAAAGGGACACCGGTGTCCCTATGGCCCATGAGGGTTGTTTTTATTTACATTTTGCAGTTTTGATTTTTTACAATTCCCCTCATTCATTTACTTCTATTGTTACAGATTATGTTTCGTAAAGGACGTGGAGTTTTTGAACTCAAGGAAAATGAAATCCAACAGATTTTGATGGTTGATAATAGTGATGATGAGGACAATTTACTGCTGGACGAAGAAGATCAAACGCTGCTGACACAGGATGATGACCAAGGCGTAACTGATGTTGAGATTGAAGATACAACACTTCAACGTCAAGAATCAAGAAGATCTTCACCAGAGCCTTCAACTTCTACACCACTTAGCAACCATCAACCTGTTTTCAAGTGGAGCCATAGATACGTACCGACTGGTTTTTCTAACGTGGAATATGAATTTGGAAAGGTGCAAATCTGTCAAAACCTTGAAGGCGTTATGTTGACCCCTTTTGAAATATTCCTTTCAACTACGAAATTTGACATTTTAGTTCAAATGATAGTGTCAGAATCCGTACGTTACGCTCACCAAAACGGACGAGAATTCTCTATTCAAACTGATGAAATGAAAGCATTTCTTGGTATGAACTTAGTCATGGGTTATCATATTTTGCCATCGTTGAGAGATTACTGGTCTACGGAACCAGACATGGCGGTACCTTTCATATCAAATGTTATGCCAAGGTCTCGATTTGAAGAAATACGCAGGAATCTACATTTTTGCAACAATGAAGAAGTACGAGACCCTTCTAGCCCAAATTTTGATCGAGCATACAAAATTAGACCTGTAATGCAACATCTGAATACATCATTCCAAAGTGCTCTCAGTAACACTAAAAAACAATCAATCGATGAGCACATGATCAAATTCAAAGGGCATAATGTGATGAGACAATATATAAAAAATAAGCCTGTCAAATGGGGCTTCAAGTTATGGTGCCGATGCGATGCGGCAACTGGATACCTATTTGAATTTGATTTATATACAGGCAAACGAAGTACTGGTGTTGAGTATGGACTTGGTGAATCAGTAGTACTTCAGCTCACGCAAAAGCTGAAGGGATTAGGATGTGAAATTTATATTGACAACTTCTTCAATTCACCATTGTTACAATATAAATTAATTGATCAGAATACGAAAGCATGTGGGACTGTTCGAACTAACCGAAAAAACCTTCCAAAAACTGCTCCTATTGACAAAAATATGAGGCGCGGAGATATTTACACCTCTAGCTTTCAAGGCATAAGTTACGTCAAATGGATGGACAACAAAGGGGTACATTTGCTGACCAACTTTCTGTCGCCTGAAGAAACAGACATTGTAAAACGACGTCAAACTGGTTCAGCAGAGAAAATCGATGTGATATGTCCTAGGATTGTATCACATTACAATAAAAATATGGGTGGAGTTGACCTTATGGATCAACGTAAGGTGTGCTATGAACTAGATCGGAGATCTAAAATCAAGTACTATCTTCGACTGTTCTTTGATTTGTTTGATATATCTGTCAATAACGCATATACTGTCTACACTAAGCTTTATAATGAAAAGAAAATGGAAGGAAGTCTTTTGACCAGCTTGCAATTTAGACAAGTCGTAGCTCGGAGTTTGATCAATGGTTTTACCACCAGACAACGAGATGTTCCTACTTCAAAAACAAGTACAGTACGTAGATCCATAAAGCGGCAATTACCAATGCATCCCATGGAAAAAGTCAAAATCAGAAAACGGTGTGTACTGTAAGCTCTGAGGCTTACTTGTACCGGGATGATGCTAAATTAAACGCACATTGGCATCGCATAACATAATTATTTCTAGAATTGGAACTACAAATTATTACAATACATTTTACATCCAACCGCCTGACAGCCGTCCGCCGACTATCTATTATTTTCTCCTATTCTAATTATGAACCTAATGTTTGTTTCCTCTAACTGCCATCAATACGCGCATACAAAGGTTGCATCTCAAACCGAATGGAATAAAGCCTCTACATCAGCTACGCCCCTACTGGATAAAATAGGGCTAACGTAGTATCCAATTTTATCCATATGAAACAAACATTAAATTAACCTACCTATATCTAAGATAATATTTGCCTAACGCCAGAAATAAAATTAACAATATGAGGTATGTCTCTTGCAGGAGAAGACTTACGTCAGGATGAACTAATCGCGATAATGTGACACTACGGCAAGTGTCAACTACTTAATTTAAATACTAATAGGTGCCAATGTGCACTCACACAAACTATCGTTACATCCCGCATAAATCTCGTTACACCAAAACTGGCGAAAAACGTATAACACATCCTCCTAAAAACAAATAAAATGATATGACAACATTCATATCTGCCCAGAGAGGGTTAATCATACTGAAACCTCAAACAATAATGGCTTAAACTTCATTCAACCTTATAAAGTCAGAGGAAGAGAAAGTCAGAACTGCAAAAGATCGAACGCTCCTAACTCACGAACTCACTCCAAAGGTAAACCTCTAGAAAAATCATCACGTCAACAATACTAAACCCCAAATCTTCTTACAAGTCCATATTGTCTGAACTGTCGATCCTCAATCATCAGCAGAAACCAATTGTGTCAAATCGACACACTTTGCGAGGCTATGCCCCATTAGCAAAGTTGGTCTCAGCCTAGACCAAGTCTCACCCCCCCTTCGAGAAGGATCACAGTTCTCAAAATACATTATTATCCCATCAAAACATTAATCGACATAAATTAATAACCTTGGAGTGCGTTCCTCCTAAGTTAAAAAAAAATACTATGATGCCGTTGTAGTGGACATCTTTTTCTCTTCCTCCGTTCGCCATAACATCAGAATATGAAACAAAATAAAGTGATTAATCCTACATGCCCTGCTGATCTTACAAAAATAATGCAGCGACATGATAAAATGAAAATGATGAGCTTGAAAAATTACAAAATCCTTAAAAGAAAAAGTTCCCAACTATTTATGTTAATAAGAATATTTTTAAACCTCTTTAAAATATTTCTAAAAAAATTATATTTAAAAATAGTAAATTTTTTTAAAGAAGTTTCATTAGGTTTCAACCTTTTTAATTTATTTAGTTTTGGTACGAAGTTTTTAATTTGAGTATCCCCAACATATGAGCCCTTTAACTTTATTGGTGTTTTTCTTACATTGTTTGTAGCACGTTGTTGTTGCAATAATGTAATAATATAATATACTAATAATATTATGAACTTTGTTTTCCAAATGAATGACAAGTTTATGGCAAAGCAACCTTGCGATGGCACATTATATTTATGTTTGTTATTATAAATTTTCACTGGAAAGTCATTACTAATAACTCCGACTGACCGTGATTCTATGTCAAACTCGACTATATGAGACTCGACGATATCCTCGACAATATGACTGTTGTTTACAATTACCTCCAAATCAGCCTTAACTTCAATAATTTTGTCTGGTACCAATGATAACTGCTCATTCTCCTTTATTTTGGTAGACAAGGTGATTTGGTCAACCTCCTTTGTTTCAGAAGATTGTTCAACATTATCATCTTCATAATTCTGATCAGCGATGATGTTATATTTAAGATTTTCATCATCGTGATCATCATTCTCCATAGATAGGCATATGCTCTGTTGTTCTGAAACATTACTAACAGAATTAATAAATGGACTGGACTGACCCGATTCGACAATTTCCTCTTTGTGTTCATTCTCGAACACTTCGATCGACTCCTCCTCGTCCGTGGCGATGCTGCATCCTTGGCAGCTGAGTTCGTCATCAATATCATCGTCATCTTTACAGCTTTGCTCAGTAACTAGCGGTTCGTCTTGTTTTCCGCTAGAAAATAAATTTGCATCAATATCTACCGTCGCGATCTCTTCCTGTTCGCTTTCTCTAACTTGTACAATCTTCTCTTGCACCCTACATTCTCCTTTGTGACATTTGCACGAGAACTCGGCCCATAGTTTGTCACACAACGTTTCAAAATTCATACCGTCATGGTACGTGTAACCGTGGAAAATCATAGCTGGACCCACAAGAAATGCGCGTAAAATCAGTGCCCAGTTATTTTCCTTCCATTCGTTGAAGGTGGCTGTGAGCTTAAAATTATTTAGAAAGCTTTGCAGGCACACGCCGTTGTAGCCCGAGAAATATTCCATTTTTATAAAAATTAATAAAGACCACTTAGCTTTCGATTCTTTAGGCGTCGTTTATTCGCCTAAAACAACACTTCCATGCGATATGCTTCTCTTTAATACTTATATGGGGGAATCGCCCTTATTCATCAATAATTGCATTTCGTCTGAAAAAAAATGGGTGGCAGCTTCGTACGGCGTCCTCCACCACTTGTAAGCTCTGAGGCTTACTTGTACCGGGATGATGCTAAATTAAACGCACATTGGCATCGCATAACATAATTATTTCTAGAATTGGAACTACAAATTATTACAATACATTTTACATCCAACCGCCTGACAGCCGTCCGCCGACTATCTATTATTTTCTCCTATTCTAATTATGAACCTAATGTTTGTTTCCTCTAACTGCCATCAATACGCGCATACAAAGGTTGCATCTCAAACCGAATGGAATAAAGCCTCTACAGTACACTGTGCCAAGTTCAAAAAAGAAAATCGTACCAACAATACCTGTGTTGTATGTAAGGTTCATCTCTGCTATACGAATGAAAGAAATTGTTTCGCTGACTACCATAGCCACTAAGTAATAATAATTTTCGTTAAAATAAGCTTAATATTTCATTATTAAATAATAATAAGTAATAACAAGCGTGTTTCATTTCTGTAAAAATTCTAACTAATTAATAAATCACCAAAACGTAAAGATAAGTTTTATAACAGAACGTAACCTTTTACGACCATAGGGACATCTATGTCCCATAAAAAAACAAAAAGCCCATTATTGTTTTTAATATTTTGTGTTCAAAATATGATTTTTAGACGTTCAATGGATCATTCTAAAGAGTTGAAATAAATAATTTATCTCTCACAACCTTATGGTCCTGAAAGGGTTAAGAAATAATGAAAAATCATTAAATAGCGCAACAAACAGAAATCAACTTACGGGTAGTTGCCCGCCAGACACAACAACCATCTGGCCGGAGGATCCTCCCTTTCTAATGAGGATAAGTGAACTTTACACTTGTTCCTCATACCTCTAAATTGGTGACCCCGAGAATGAACGTCAACGCAGCCTTCGTGCAACTACTCCAGCGTGATGTCATCACCATCACTGCCACAAGCTTTCGTGAATCGAGTCACACTGCCAGCCAGCACCCACGGCTTCAAACAGGTATCCTGACCACCAGCATGCAGCGAACGCGTATTCCTGGTCATCACCCTCAGCCTCATCAGCATCCTTGGCACAGCACCTGCACTTCCGGCACTGCACTGTCTCACAAGCAGAGCCCATTCTACCCTCTCCTGGTCGACGCAAGCAGTCAGCCACAACCCGGCGCTGTACCACGTCCGACTCACTGGATGACGACGCAGTGCCATCCCGATTCACTGGGAAATCACCGCAGACAGTTCCGACTCACCGTGAACTATACGGCAGCCGGTTCCGACCACTGGAACCTCAGCTTGCTTGCACTGTGAAGCATCGCAAGATACAAACTTCCGGTCTCCGGAGGGGAGTGATGTAGCGGTTACACCGCCACATGCATACGAACTACGTATCAAAGACAAGATGTCACACAAATCCTGCATCGCGCTATTAGAGTTTACCGCGCGAACGACGTCGATAAGACTATCCGAAATCAACTTACGGGCAGTTGCCCGCCAGACATAACACCCGTCTGGTCGGAGGATCATCCCTTTTCTAATGAAGATGAGTGAACTTTACGCCCTGTTCCTCATACCACTAAATGTGCGTCAAGATGAAGCCGAGAGCTTTTGCTTTAATATAATTGAAGACCAACGTCAGTTGGATGCGTTAGAAGTCAAACTAGCAGATAAATCCGAATACAATAAACTTTATGGCTACTACACACATGCCGGCGGCATGGCCGCAACATTTTTATGCTCGGCTTCCACTGGATATGGTAAAACATTTGCTTATCGATTACTTGACACATTGCTTTCTCGGGAATTTATCTGTTTGTGTTTGTGGTCTGGTGCAAGCCGATACATATACCTACATACTGTAGCATTAATAAAAAAAGGTTTCTTGCCACTTGTTAGAGAATGCTGTGCCGGGAATCGAACCGGCACAACGTTATGTATTTATATAGAGAATAAAAGAAAAAGAAAAGAAGATTTTTAAACAGTAAAATTTGTTTTATAATTCGTAATAAATAAGGTGGGTAAAAAAACACATCAATTTTAAAAAGATTTAAAATAAAAAAAATATTTGTCAGTCGTCGTAAGTATTTTGTAAAATGGAGGATTACGTGTTAAAGGGTTAGAATTAAAGATTTATGCGTAACGGGTTAAATGAGTAACGGCCTTTACGATTAGTCTCACTCAATCATTACAGATTAATGTCAATCCTGTCAATCCAGTCAGAGTCAGTATATTTTAAGCTTTGATTTTAAGTATAAATATTGTTTTGTGTGAGTATGCCGCGATCAAGAAGATCTAATCTGTATGGCCGTTTTTGGCATCCAATACCGACGATGAGATTATGCGCTATCAAGTTGGTAGATATGTGAACTGCAATGAGGCAATTTGGCGTATATTCTCATTCCCTATTCACGAACGTCATCCCACTGTTGTACATTTGGCGGTGCATCTGGAGAACGGTCAAAGAGTATTATTTCACAGCGTCGAATGCTGCTCAACTTGCTGAAACACCTCCAGCGACAACGTTAACCAGTTTCTTTACGACTTGCCAAAGTGATCCGTTCACACGAACGTTGCTTTACTCGGAGATGCCACGTTATTACACTTGGAACGCTTCATCGAAGAAATTTCTGCGTCGGAGGCAAGGCGATGCGGTTCCTGATCATCCAGATATGCGTTCTACTGATGCTCTTGGTCGTATTTACACAGTTCATCCAAAGAATGATGAATGTTTCTATTAGCGGTTGTTGCTGGTAAATGTTCGTGGGCCAACATCATTTGAATCACTACGAACTGTTAATGGTACAGTGTGCCCAACATTTCGTGCAGCATGTTAAGAGCTCAATTTGCTTGAAAACGATACTCATTGGGACACGACAATAGCTGAAGCTATTATTTCTACATCTCCAAGTCAGATACGCATATTATTTGCTATCATCATTTCTACATGCTTCCCATCTAATCCACGTAAGCTGTGGAACAAATACAAAGATAACATGTCAGAAGACATTTTACATCAAATTCGTGGCAGTTTAAGAAATCCTGATCTTGAGGCGAATGAACAGATGCATAACCAGGCTTTGGTCTTGATCGAAGATATGTGTTACCTCATGTGCGGCAGTTTGTAAGTCAGGTTAGGAATGCGAGCGCCAGATCGCAGAGTAAATGACGCATTTAATATGGAATTGGAACGTTAACTTGAATATGATCGATATGAATTAGACCAATCAGTTCAAACGAATGTACCCCTGTTGAACCCAAAACAGAAGGAAGTCTATGATATTAAGACATACGAGTATATCACAAAATTGCGTTTTGACTGTTCGAGCGCCCGATGCATCGCATAAGTAGCAATTTGGCAGTTGCAATTATGCATAATATGAGTTATATAATAAAGTGTTTGTTTTTTAAGTATGCAATTTTAATTTCCTATGAACCAACGTTTATTCTGGTATAATTTTTAGGTAAACATATGAATGTAGAAAGGAGAAAATTACAGTGAATTTTGAGCGTTTTTTATGATTTTGAATTGGATTTTTTTTAGATGTCCTATAAATATTTCCAAATTCTGAGGCCGCTATGTACTATACTAATTACTATTCTCCACAACTCAATAAGTCATAGTTGCCCAAGTCTTTCAGTTACTCAGAACAAGAACGCCAAAGTTGCCCATTTTACGCAAAAATCACCGTCGAAATCAGTCGAAATGTAATAGGGCTCTTAATGTGCTCGGTGATAAGAAAACTGACGAGTAATGTGATTCACGCGACGATACTCAAAGGAAAATTTAAAGATGAGTTTGTTCTCCATTCCGAGGATTCCAATGATTCCAATGAACGGATATGCCTTTTGAGTTTAAACGAATTCAGTTCCCGATTCGTCTTGCCTTCGCCATGACGATTAACAAATCACAAGGCCAGTCTTTGACTGTTTGTGGTCTCAACTTACAAAATCCATGTTTTTCTCATGGTCAGTTGTACGTGGCATGTTCACGTGTCGGCAAATCATCCGCTTTATTTGTTCTTGCGCCTGATAGAAAAACAAAAAATGTCGTTTATCACAAGGTGCTGCAATGAAGAGAATTAAACCAAATGCTGCACAATATGTGCATAGTTCAATTCAGTCATGTCTTGCTGACACGCGATTGATATACTTAATTTTTGTACTTATTTATTTATTTTTGTGTTATTATCTTAAAAGTACTGAACTAAATATTTATTTTCATTGTATTACTTTCATAAAATCATAAATTAAGTTCAGATAATCTGTAACACGACATTCAGTGACTGTTAGGCGGTACGAAGTTCGACGGGTCAGCTAGTACGTATATAAAGTTTAAAAAGCAGGAAATAAAAGTTAAATTAAAAATTTAAAAAACCCCCGACACAAACAAAATCCTTTAAAAAGTTATAAAAATAAAAGCCCTGGCCCTTTAAGTTTAATATAATTTGTAGATATTATTTTGACATCGCGTCGGGGGACGGCATGCTATTGTAGAAAATATATTTTAAATTCTTTTAAATCATTCGCCCCAACTATTATATTTGTATCATCTGCGAATACAACCAGTTTTACATCTGGTTGAACATAATGCATAAAGTTAAGCAAGTCATTTGTAAAAATAATAAATAATAAAGATCCTAAAATAGAGCCTTGGGGCACACCACGTTTTATGTTTGTAATTTTAGAGGTGTATATGACTTCTTGATTACTATCATCGATGTTTTTTATTTCGACAAACATTTGTCTATTATGTAAATAGGATCTTAAAAGTTGTAAGGATTTGCCTCTGATGCCATAAAATTCGAGTTTAGTCAATAATAATTCATAGTCAATCGTATCAAAAGCAGAGCTAAGGTCAATGAATAGCCCTGCCACTTTCATTTTGTCATTTAATTTATTAATTATGTCATTTATAAGAGTATTTATTGCATCTGAGCAACCGACGCCTTTCTGATACCCAAATTGTCTTAAATTAATAATTTTATTTGCATTTAAATGTACCATCAGTCTCGTTTTAATGATTTTCTCAAATACTTTTGATATGGTTGGCAAAAGGGATATAGGTCGGTAATTTTTCGGATTAGACTTAATTCCTTTTTTAAATATAGGAACTACTTTAGCCAATTTTAACTGGTCTGGAAAGACACACTCTTCGAAGCATTTATTAAAAAAATTAGAAAGTGGGACTGCCAAAGAGTCTATATATATATAAAACACCTATTCGTAGTTCGAAATACGAGACAATAAACAATATAGTCAAATCAGAGTGTGTCTTACACAATTTTATTCGTTTGAAAGATGGACAACAACAATATTCTGCTGTTGATTTTGAAAGTAGCACTAGGCAAACCCGTTCGTTTAACTTACAACAGGATTTAATTACTGCCAACCCTACCACATCCAGAGCAACAATCCGAAAATATTTGACCAACTATTTTATCACACCACAAGCATCACTTCCATGGCATAACCGTCAACGTGTATAATTGTACTGAATACTTATTAATAAACCAATATACCGGGTAATTGACACTTCAGCCTAGGCCCTCTCTGTCATATCCTTCCAGGAATATTCAGATATTTTATAGTTGTATAATTCGGGGTACTTTTCAACTTCCAATACCAACGTAACATGAACGTCAGAAATAAATAAAAATATATACGATCGCATGACATCATGCGATCGTATAAATTGGCAAAAGCGCAATTTTTTCTGCCTTCTACATAGAAGGCAGAAAAAATTGCGCTTTTGCCAATTTTTTCCCTATGAAACGTTAATGCTATATTTTATCCTGTTTTCGCTTTGTACCCTTTGTAAAGCGAATGCGAAAATATGTACGTTTTCGTAAATAAAGTGTTTATGGTTAACTATATGGTTTGACTTCTCTCAATTGCTTTAATAACGATTGTTTACTAAGTGTCCGTGGAGTTTCTTGCCCGTCCTCCATAGGTACCTACTACGCTTTGGAATGGGCAACTAGCTTCATCTTTCTGACTGACCGACCCCTTGATAATTCAAAAGTCCCTTAATTGGTTTATTTGAAAATTTATTTCAAATAAACCAATTAGGGGGACTTATGAGTTTGGGGGCTTTGAGTTTGAGTTTGATATCATTATCAGGAATAACGATACTATATAAATTAATATCATATTATGTCATTGTATCAGGAATATTGATATCAGTATCAGGAATATGACGATGTGGCAGAATGCAGAGCGGCCACTGGACATGCATGTCGAGACGCGGTATGCTGAATCTGTACCGCCCCACTCTCGCACATACCGAGCTAATCAGGAACGCTCAATTGAAATATAGGCGCTCGGTAAGCTTACCGCATAATACCGAGCATGCTGATGTCGCACCGCTGCTGTGCTGATAAATCAGAAAAGGGCCTAGAAGTCATACTATGGTTTATGTCAATGTTGAAAATAATTGAACCAAAAACTGTTTGACGTATGTCAGAAGCATGTTGTTTTTTATAAGAAAATGTTTTGTTTTTGTACTGACCGAGCCAAGCAGCTCATTAATAATAGCATATTTGCAGTTCGAGAATTGACGTACCTATCTATGTTTGGGAGAACATGTTTTTCAACTACAATGTTAAGTTTGTTTTTGGGATAAATTCATCCCAACTACGGAACCTGCCCTCGCCCATTTTATCAAATTTATACGATATATGCCATAGTCGGAACATCGGAAGGGACACACAAAATAGTTCCCCTAACATATGGTTTGCTCTCGCATAAATCAGAAAGATGTTACACGATTTTCTTAGAAATTCTAAAATGTCTAGCTTCCAATAAGTTGAAAGTGCAACTGAACCCTGAAATCATCCTAACTGATTTTGAAGTTGCGGCAATGAATACCAACAAGCATATTTCCCGCGCTGTTTAAATAAACTTCGTTTTTTTTCATTTACAACAAAGTATATATCGGCACATTCAATCAGCTGGTCTCGCATCCCGCTATAACAATGATCCAGTGTTGCCCATAACATGCTACACATCGGAGCACTGGCGTTTTTAGAGCCAACAGAAATCAGTGTAAGTCAAAGTAAGTAAATTAAAGACTTATTATGGGTACAGAGTTCTGTACGGTGTTAACGTCTTTCTGCCGGTCTGGCACATCAAACCCAAGAGGATTTCCCCGTATGAAGCGGAAATGTCAGAGTGGCAGCGCAGCTCAATGTTGTTTGACTGACACAACCGACACCAAGGCACTGCGACGTCGTACCAGGTTGCGTTGTGTTGCGACACCGCTTTGGCCGTGTAGCACACATTGTTTCGAAATCGCAGCGGTGCGATGCCAACGAAGCGGCAACGCCCTTGTGGCCTCACTAGAGGGTTAGTTTACTAGAAACGCTGGGCCACGTAATTCTTTATTTTGTGAACTATAATTTCACATAAGTGTCTTACTATCATGTATTTGCTAACTACGTAATTCATTTTGAGACATGGCAAGATCGTAAGTCCGTGGCTACAAGAAGATTTATGTTCTCAAAGAGGCAAACCAACCAGACAAGGAGGGTCACCGCTGAGACCTCCTACAGATGAGGACCTTATAGTACTAAACACAATGGCATCAGCATCCCTCGTTTGACACACAGACAGCTGAGTCTTTTTTTCGAGTGCGGTAAAATAAATTTTAGGTTAATCGCCACAAAAAAGGCTACACAATTCTTTTATTACGTTTTTCCTACGCTACAGGGAATTTATTTGTTATTATGTTATTATCTCTGTCAATAGTATGGTGAATTTTAATATTGTTTCAGATATCCTACAGATAGGGCATACTATCCGGATATCCGCGATAAAAAATATTCGGATATCAATTGCACTATTTATTCAGATAATACGAACAAAACGGATAATTTTCGGTTTATTATTTTTTACGTATTTGAACAGAAAATATTTTTCTTGATAAAATATTCGGGTATTTTTCGCAAATGGCAATACTGAACTGAACCCCGCCGCCATGTTATGGACGCTTCGTCCGCCATTAGTTGCGGCTCTGAGTGACATTTGTACGACTGTGTTCGATGGTGTAGTATTGTGGCCTGGTTTATGTGCTGGATTTTGAGAGAGACGCGGTAAATAACTACTTATAACACGTTTTGTATTAATAACTAGTGTGTAAAGATCAGAATTTATTACTTTTAAAATTAATAGTTTATTATTTGCTAATAATACTGAGGACTACAACAAATTATACAATAGCAGGTAGCTAGACCGGTGGAAAATCCATTCTTAAAACCCCCAGAAGGTGTTTGATTCCGTCATACTCGAGGGTAAAACGCCACAGGCAGACACAGACGAACAGAGGTGTGGTGATACTCTTCTTTAAAAAGGGTGACAATGCCCTGCTTAAGAAATCTCACTTCTGACCCATATCTACAAGCTGTTTAGAGTTATCACGAACCGTCTCGCACGCATGTTTGACGATTTCCAGCCCCCGAATAAGCCGGATTCGGTAAAAGCTCTGGCGCCGTAGACCACATACATATGCTGCGCCAGGCTGTACAGAAGATCGAAGAGTATAACAACAAAACAACAAATAAATATAAAACAACAACAACAACATGTAAATATATATACATATAGCCTGCCTCTCTGCTAAGCGTTTGTGGACTACGAGAAAGAATCGTTCCGACTCCAGGACCAGACCTCGAAACCTATCCTTCTGCAGCGAGGTGAGGTGAGACAGAGGGACGTTATCTCTCCGAAACTGTTAACACCTGCATTGACGGATGTCTTCAAGGTTCTGGACTGGAAAGGGGTTTTAACCGCCTCTGTAGTTTAGTGGTTAAACCACCTGTTTCAGACCGAGAGGTCCCGGGTTCGATTCCCAGTGGGAGCATAATTTTCTGCTCGGTTTGGTTGGTGGTAGGGCTTGTTGTAAGTCCGCCTGGCTAGCTACCACCATCTTATCTAAGTCTGTCGCCTTAACAACACTGTTAACAGCATTGTTGTGTTTCGGTAGTTAGAGATAAGATAGTTCCTCTGTGCTTGAGGATTCCGGGTGAAGCTCGCTTCCACCTTCGGCCTGATCATCACTTACCATCAGGTAAGATTCGTGCCAAGACCTTCCCCGTTGTGAGCAAAAAAAAAGGATAGGCATTAACTTCAATGACAACTATATCACTTACCTTCGGTTTGCCGATGATATAGTAGTCATGGCTGAGATTGTTTCAGCTAACTATATCGGAGGACCTTAGTAGTATCGATGACCTTAATAGAGCTTCCGACAGAGGTCTTAAAATGAAAATGTACCAAACTAAGTTCAAGTCAAATGCGCCTGTAACACTCACCCCACCCTCACAGCGTTACCAGAATGTTACTTTTGTAACATTTTACGTTACTTTTGACCCTCTCATGTACGACTCAAAATGTTACCTTTAGGACTTAATAAAAAATATTTATTATTTTCCAGCAAACAAAAATTAAACATGAAACGGAACGCATCCAAGAAACTTTTCGTTCGTCATGTTGTTGCACTTGATTTTGTGACCTGACAGCGCGCGAAATTGTCACTTCGATGTATTGTTTACTCACTCACTCGCGTGTATTGCTAAATATTCCATTTCGCTTACTCAGGCGAGCGAGCGTCCGTGTACGTTAGTACTTTATTTATTGTGTGGTTTTGACTTTGTGTTTCTTTCTGTGGCTTTTAGTTCTGTAAATTCTGTGATTCGAGGTTCAATTTGGTAAACCTAAGTGAAAAGTTATTGGTTTGTTCGATATTCGATAACGACTTGTGCGTGCTAACAATCCTTGGTAAGTAAGTGAATGTAGTATTTATTGTAGTTATAAGTAAGAATCTGTGGAATCAGTAGGTAATTCAACAAGAAAGTCGTGTTTACAACCGAACCTGAAATAGGTTTATTTTTGTATTAGTTTGTTATCCAAGTACCAATCAAATAGCATAATATATGTGTGCAGTGCACTGCACATTAGCTTCAAAGAGTTTAAGTAGTTCTAGTTACTACTTATTGTTAAGTAACTTTGGTTTTGTTTACAGGAACTAGAGTGAGCTGAGTACCGGCCGGCGTATCCTAGAATTTGATTTTGTATATCGATCTCGATCTCTTCGCTAAGGCACCCAAGGTAAGTAGCTACCTACTTATACAGTGTTTCTCGTTGTAATTTGAATGTTCTCACTCGCGTAGCTTCTGAATTTCTGAAACTACGCGACATCTCCGAAGTTCCCGTGGGTCCAGTGTTGCCAGATCATCCGAACTGAGACGATTTCAATCTTTTCATGCTTATTCGTCATGTTGATGTCTCTTTCGACAAAAAATATGTTGTGTATAAATGACTATAAGTAGATATAAAGTTTGCCATACAAAGTTTTGTCATTAGGTCCTGTATAGGCTTAATATAGACAAACACAAAGCATTAACGTTAAAGTTATTTATCTATTTGATTCATGACGATGTCACTCGTGTCATTCAATTCGAGTCAGCTTGACCATTGCTTAACAGAATTAAAATTTGGGGATGCCACGATGTAGGTACGCAAACTATCGATTTTTTTATCGATGCATGGTTTGGTCTTGTTTTTAATGCACTAACTTTGTCTATCGCTTTTTTTCATGTATGATGTGGTAGTGCATGATGTTTTGCATGTTTTGCTATGAAAACAAAATTAACATGTATCTGAAGATAATGGACAGGTTTTTGACTGCTAAAGCTTCGACTTCTAAACAAAAAAACGACGATAAAGAAAATATCGATAGCTCAGTAGATGAGGCACCCCCTGAAAAAAAAAGAAGCAGGTATACAATTTTAACGAAAAATGGCTAATTGACATTGCTTTAAAAATTTGATCATAAAAAGGGAACAACAAAACGGCTCAATCACGGCATTTTGCACCATTTGTAATTGCAATAATACTGAACCATAAGCCTGCTCTTATAAAGCATCAGAATACAACGAAACATAAGCAAAACGTTAACACTATTAATAAAACTACATCCATAAACGAGGCTTTTAAACCAAGAAAAGAAGATGAGCTAAAGAAAAGAGAGCTGAACGCAAAATATGTGCTTTTCTCGCCGAACATAATTTGCCACTGTTGTTGGCAGACGATTTCATTCCTTTTTGGGCCAATATATTTCCTGATTCCGCAATGATTAATCTGTTCTTCATGAGGGTGACCCTCATGAAGAACAGAGACTGTACACTCGAAGTTGTGGACGACGACGTTTATAATACTGAATACTGACTACTACGGATAATGATGACGTCGCACCTATTAATTTACAACAGCAAAGAACATCTGAGGAATCTTTGTCAATTAAAGAAGAAGAGAACAAGAGCAAAGAGATTGAAAAATCCTTATCATACACATCATCAATATCCACTGCAAATCCATAGAAAAACGAAGACTTAGAAACTCTATGCCGAGTATAAATGGCACTCTTCGATAGAAGAGGTCCAAGAGGGCATCTTAGTCAAATATACGACTTTCTTATGACCATTCCTCCAACCGGCGTGGAATCTGAAAGGGCGTTTTCGTCAACAGGCTACCTGTGCAATAAATTGAGGACATCTCTAAACGACTCGTAGATAGCTTGAATGTCCTTTAATCTTATTATCAAAAACTGAAAAACTAATATTTAATTGTTTCAATTTGTTATTAGATATAGGTATGACTGTATTTTATTTTCATTTAAGAAGTAAGTTTAAGATAGGCCAGGCACTCAGGGACTTGAAAACGAAACGAATTTCGTTACGTAACACTAAATTATATCTTATAACGTTCCAAATTTAGCAGCAGGTATATCTGCACCGCCAGGAAGTGTGCGTTCAGCTGTGGCCTCTAGAAGTTGGATTGACAATTCCTCCCTAGATGATATTTTATAGAAGGGGAATTGGAAATCTGTAAAAACCTTTCAAAAATTCTATCGTCGAGAGGTAATGGTTTCCTCAAGAAATAGTAATCCTAGCACGGATATTTCTACACTTTTTGTTCCGGTCCGTTGATTTTTACACTAGAAAGAGAAGAAAGAAAATACATTTATTTAGCACAGACAAAAAGGCACACAGCACAACATAATTACAACACAAGTAAAAAAAGAGATAATAAAAAGGACACAAATAAAAAGTGTAAAATAATTATTTAACAGGAATGTGTGCCTCGCGGCTGCGCCATATAGGCCCAGTTCAGCATGTCAGACAACTAGTGCCTGACGGATGTAAATCAGTTTTATACTGCAGTGTGCGTGTATATAAACTTAAATAAAATAAATGAGTGTAAGATAATAATAATATCAAGTAATTTGATTAATACTGCAAAATGTGTGTCTGTATCTATACTTAAATATATAGCCGGGGAACGGGTGTAAGAGAAACGCAGGTGCTTAGGAATCACTCTATAATCACGTAGATCACGAATTCACGATCACACAAATTACAATCTGACAAGACACAACTTTAGAGTTAAGGAGCGCGCACATACGCTCGCTGGTGGGTAGCTTACTTAACTAGACCTAGTGTACTGACGGTTACAAACTTACTGGAGCTTGCGCGGGCGCCCTCTGACGGGCGGCCGGGTAAGCACTTGGGTTGCCATGCTAGCATTATATTCTGCCGCACGCTATACACTTCCCCTCGAGTTCTAGAGAACGTCCTCGCTCATGAATCATGGCGACCCTGCCATACGCGTTCCGGGAACAGAGCTTGCGAGCTATCGGATGTCGGGCGCAAAGTGCAAACAAGGCGGATTCCTGTGTGCCTTGGTGCACAGAGTTATGAAAGTTACTACGATAATGTTTAAGTGAATAATATAGACACGATTGTGAATTTGTGATAGACTAGCCGCTAAATACAACAAAATGCATTGACATATTTAAATCAATGACAAAATGGGAAAAAGTTAATCTTCCCAAACGAAGGAAAAAAAAAAATTTTTTCACCTTGTGGATTCTGCATATAAGATTAAGGATGTGGCATCGTTATCTGGAAGGAGAGACCGAGCTCGTGGTGAAGAGGAAGTTTAAGTGCAGAAGATAAATTCGAGAAAAGATGAGTGTTAAAAAAGTGAGTTCAAAAAAAAAAGGTGCGTTTATGTGAAAGTGTTTTTACGCGTAAGAATTATTGACAATCTAAGTTTTAAAAGTAAGTAGTTTAGTGAGTTAAAGTTAGCTAAGCTAAAAATAGATTGCGAGTCGCAGTACCGCAGTACTTACATACGTAGAATTCCGAGTCAGCATTTTTTTATCGGCGCATTGAAGCACAGTGCTTCGAGTTAGAATAGTTAAAATTGTTATGAATGAAATAAGATAAGGGGCTACAATTTATTCTTTTAATTATAATGTTTTGTTACTTATATTATGGCTGACGATTTAATAGAATTGTGTGATGATTTATTAGAGATTCGGAAATATCTTATAAAAAAAGGCCAGAGTAGATATAAAGGTTCAGTTTCGTCAGATAAGTTGCAAGAGGCCGAAATATTGTTAAATAAAAGTAAGACATTATTTTCTACTTTGGGTAATATAACAAAGGAATCGGAAATTGAGTTGATTAATACAACGTACAAAAAGATTTGTGCTTTATTTTCAGAAATATCAAAATTGTGTACTTTGTCTAGCGTAGAATTAAAATCGGTAACGATGGAATTTGATATGAAAAGTGCTTGTATGTTAATACCTATTTTAGATGATAAGGAAAATACAACCAAAAGATTGATTGATGCGGTAGAAATGTATGCGGATATGCTTAATGATGTAGGTCAACAGTTATTAATTAAGTTTATACTAAAGGGAAGGTTATCTGAAAATGCCAAGCTACGGGTAGCAGACACTTACTCGACAGTTAGTGACATGATTAAGGATTTTAGGAATAAACTGTTGGTGAAAAAATCATTCACAGCTGTTCAAAATCAAATTCAATCTTTGAACCAAGGTTATAGAAGTATTGAAGAATACGGATCGGAACTTGAAAGATTATTAACAGATTTGAATATTTCTCAGGCTGAAGGCGACAGTGCCAAATGTGCAATTCTGAAGCCAATTAATGAAAAAATGGCCTTGAAAAAGTTTACAGATGGTCTTAAGAGTGAAAGGTTGGGCACGATCATCGCCGCACGCAACTATACGTTGTTGAAAGATGCAATCCAGGCAGCCAAGGACGAGTCCCCGCCGTCTTCGTCTTCTTCTAGGCCTGCTGAGGTTATGGAAATCACCTCAACTTTTCGAGGTAGGCAAAATTATCGTTTTCCAAAGTCTCGAGGGCAAAACAGGGGTCGTGGTCGTTCAAATTTCCACAATAATAACAGAGGTAATTTTCAAAATAATTTTAAAAATTATGGTAATCATTCGAATAGATATCAAGGTTACTCCAGACCATTTAGCTACGCCCCCCGCGGTAGAGGTCAGTATAACAAACAAGGTTATTACTATAACAGGCGTGGTGGTCAAGGTTTTTGCAAAGTAGCGATCCCAGCACAAAGTAACAATACTCGAGCACATACTACAAATAGTTTGGAACAGAAGCCTGATAAGACCGGCAACCAGTTTTTTCGTGATTAATAACTTTGTATATAACACTAGTAGTGGTAAATTTAAATATATCAATTATTATAGTAACGGTAAAAAGCTTATACTATTATTAGATACAGGCGCATCCATTTCAATTCTTAAGGAAGAAATACTTCCAAGGACAACAGAGGTGATTCAAGATACATTAGCGGTCAACGGAATCGGAGGTAAGGTTTACTCCTCTGGTTATGTATTACTCGATTTCGATGTTTCTGAAACTGAAATGTTTCAAAACAAGTTTCATATTTTTAAAAGTTTACCTATCGTCGTTGATGGAATATTAGGATTAGACTTCATGAGTAGGTATAAAGCAAATATAGATTTAGATAAAAATGTACTAACGCTACAAATAGGAGAAAAATATTATAATCTACCAATTTATGACAAACCGGATTACAGTAATTCACTGCTGATCCCACCCTTGCCCTGCGGGCGGACCTTGTCACGTAGACGATAAGATTGGGCGACTAATGAGAATAACCAATAGACTGAAAAGCGGGAAGCTGACAGATGCTGAATTGGATGATGAGCTCTTCAACATTATGGAGATGTCTGAAAGACCGGGCTCATTCTACAGTGTTGGCTATGAGACTGGTGTTGAACCAGGAATTATAATGGCCAGGCAAGACGTTTATCGTTTTTCCACCAAATTAAAGATTCCATTGACTATGCCCGGCAAAAAAGCCTACGTTCTCGCGGACGATAGATACCGCAAACCACTTTTAATAGTGGATTTGGACGACGACAAGCTAGAGGAGGTCCCTGATCTCCCAACGGGGATAGCTTCAGCTTACAGAACAGGAGGAAGTGAGAAGCAGCTAGTGCTGTTTAAACATCCTGGATCATCAAGGTCGTGTAATGAGATATTAAAGGACAGAACGATAAGGGAATTCGAAAGGTGGAGCAACGCTGCACTAGTGATCCCAGGCAATTTGTTTTGCACTGATGTTCTCAGCAGCAAATTCAACTTGATAAAGGCTAGACTTCCAAAGAAGGAAGTTGATGTCGGAGGATTGGCAAAGACAACTAGGGTAATACGTAGAGAAGGGACGGTTTTTTAGAGGATGAGGATCTCCAGCTTGACATGGAGGACAAGCTGGTGATCCTCTTTGAACATCTTGCTACTAGTATCGTGCCTGTTGTAATGGACAGGTGGACATTTGGAATTCTGATGAGTAAATTTCCCACCACGGAGTGAAACCGTTCACTACGTTTATTTAAACACGGAAGTGGAAGGTGATTGTTTTGTTAGCGCTAGAGAGTTAGAAAAGGATGTTTTCCTAGCAGGTACTATAGTTAGGCCTAAAAATAAAAGAGTCCCTATAAAAATATTAAATACTCGAGATGAAGAAGTAAGTTTAAAAAATTTTGAATTGAACGTAGAGGCTTTAGAGGACTACCATATTTTAGAATTCAGCAAACATGAAAGTAGTGTAAAAAGAGCCAATATATTATTACCTTTGTTAGAGTCACAACATTTAAACAGTGAAGAAAAGGATACCATTGAGAAGATTTGTACTAAATATTCAGATATTTTCTTTTTACCCGGTGATAAGTTAGAAACTACAAACATTTGCGAACAATCTATAACATTGAAGAGTAACATTAATCCTATTTATACAAAACCATATACACACATCAAAAGTGTCTAGGGATCAAGCATTTTTATGCGGATTTCTTGAGATTGAGATGTGGCTTTGTAATAAAGGATAGTGGGCCAAAATATATGGGAGCTGGTCCCACTACGGCCACAGTTCATACCACTGTAGTTTTGAAGGCAGTACTTCTCCCTTTACTCAGGCCAAGGCGCATCAAATTCTGTCCCGGGGTTCTTTAGTTCCGACTATGTTAGGTTAGGTTAGGTTATGTTAGGTTAAGGCTTTCACGCCCCACCGCCGGCCTCGATACCATCGAGGCGGTCCGGCCGGTGCTCGAGGACTGGCTCGGGAGGAGGCACGGCTCCCTGTCGTTTCGGGTGACGCAGGTGCTCTCGGGGCATGGCTGCTTCGGGAAGTACCTGTGTCGCATAAACAGGGAGCCGGACGCTCGGTGTCACCACTGCGTCCATTGTCGGGAGGACACGGCGCGGCATACATTGGCAGAGTGTGCCGCATGGGAGGAGCCGCGCCGTGCCCTCGTTTCAGAAGTTGGAGCCGACTTGTCACTGCCGGCTGTCGTTCGTTCGATGGTCGGGAGTGCCGAGTCGTGGGACGCGGTGGTTTCCTTCTGCGAGACAGTCATCTCACAGAAGGAGGCTGCGGAAAGGGAGAGGGAGATCTCGTCCACTCACCCGGCCCGCAGCAGGCGCACCGGGCGTCGGCGGAGGGCGGATAACGCCCTCTTCCAGCCCCCCTAAATGGGTCCAGGGGCGACGGATTCGGGGACATCCGTCGCCCCCCATCACACAGGACCCGAGATGGCGGCGCGTAGTGTTCCACGCGCGCCACTCTAAGACGTAACGGGGGGAGTTTGCACACCTCACTCCCCCTACGGGACGGGGCCCGCAGAGTGCGGGCCGTCACCAGTCCGGGGCAGCGGAAGTCGCAATTTGCTCCCGCAGCCCCCCGACGCAAGTGTGCGAGGGAACACCGGGGTGGTTTTAGTCAGTAAGAGTCTGACAGACCCCTTCGCCCACCCCAGGGCGGAGGACATCCATGAGGATTTCCACCCCGAGAAAAAAAAAAAAAAAGGTTAGATATAACGGGGGAAGTTTCAACAGTTGGTCTTACTACCGCCACAGTTCATACCACTGTAGTTTTGAAGACATTACTTCTCCCGTTACTCAGGCCAAAGCGCATCAAAATCTGTCCCGGGGTTCTTTAGTTCCGACAATGTTAGGTTAGGTTAGGTCAGATAAAATACACGCAGCTCCGCTACTACACCCAGCTCGGCCACGGTTAACACCACTGTAGTTTTGAAGACATTGCTCCTCCCTTTACTCATGCCAAAGCTCATCAAAATCTGTCCCGGGGTTCTTCATTTTTCAACAATGTTAGTTTAGGTCAGATAAAATACACGCAGCTCCGCTACTACACCCAGCTCGGCCACGGTTAACACCAGTGTAGTTTTGAAGACATTGCCTCTCCCTTTACTCATGCCAAAGCTCATCAAAATCTGTCCCGGGGTTCTTCAGTTCCGACAATGTTAGGTTTGGTTAGGTTAGATAAAATACACGCAGCTCCGCTACTACACCCAGCTCGGCCACGGTTAACACCACTGTAGTTTTGAAGACATTGCTTCTCCCTTTACTCATGCCAAAGCGCATCAAAGTCTGTCCCGGGGTTCTTCAGTTCCGACAATGTTAGGTTAGGTTAAGTTAGATAATATACACGCAGCTCCGGTACTAAACCCAGCTCGGCCACGGTTAACACCACTGTATTTTTTGAGACATTGCTTCTCCCTTTAGTCATGCCAAAGCTCATCAAAATCTGTCCCGGGGTTCTTTAGTTTCGACAATGTTAGTTTAGGTTAGGTTAGATGTGCGTGCCTCGAGCAGGGCCAGTTTCCCACTCTGTGGAAGACTGGTCGTCTGGTCCTGCTCAGGAAGGCGGGGCGCCCTGCGGACTCACCATCCGCGTACCGGCCCATAGTGCTGCTTGACGAGGTGGGCAAGCTGTTCGAGCGGATAATCGCAGCCCGCCTCGTCGGCCACTTGTGCAGAGAGGGGCCGGACCTGGACGACAGCCAGTTCGGGTTTCGGCATGGGCGCTCTACGATCCACGCTGTGTCGCGGGTTAGAGTCCTGGCGGAGGAAGCGGTGTCCCGGGGCGGGGTGATGTTGGCGGTGTCCTTGGACATCTCCAACGCCTTTAACACCCTGCCCTGGAGTTGTATTCGGGAGGCACTGCGGTATCATGGGGTGCCTCCCTACCTCCGCCACATCGTTGGGGCTTATTTGTCAGAGAGGTGTGTCACCTACATGGGACGTGATGGTGGAAACCAGCGCCGCATGTCGTGCGGTGTTCCGCAGGGTTCGGTTGTAGGCCCGCTCCTGTGGAACATCGGGTACGACTGGGTGCTGAGGGGCGAGCTCGGCCCGGGGGTAGACCTGACGTGTTATGCGGATGACACGCTGGTCACTGCCCGGGGGAGCTCGCACAGGGAGGCAGCGTTGCGCGCGACGGCTGCGGTCTCACAGGTGGTGAGCCGCATACGTCGCCTAGGCCTGGAGGTGGCCCTTAGTAAGTCGGAGGCCATGGTGTTTCATGGCCCCCGGCGGGCGCCGCCACCCGGCTCACATATCGTGGTCGGGGGGACTCGGATCGCTGTCGAGTCTACCATGAAGTACCTAGGATTGGTGCTCGACAGCCGGTGGGACTTCGGGCCCCACTTCCGACGGTTGGCGCCCAAGTTGCTGGGTGCTGCTGGGGCGCTGTCAACGCTGCTTCCCAATCTGGGGGGCCCGAGCGCCGCTTGTAGGCGGCTCTACGTGGGGATCGTGCGGTCGATGGCCCTTTACGGGGCCCCGATCTGGGCGGCTGACCTGACGGCCGGTAGCATCGCTGTATTGCGTAAGCCGCAGAGAGCGATGGCCGTCAGAGTCATCAGGGGGTATCGCACGATCTCCTACGAGGCGGCTTGTGCACTGGCCGGATCCCCGCCCTGGGACCTGGAGGCGAAGGTGCTCGCGTCACTTCATCGGTGGCGCGAGGAAGCCACAGCGCGGGGCGAGCGACCGATGCAGCGACACATGGAGCTGCGTCGGTCTCAGCTTCGCGAGGTCCTGGTGGCGGAATGGCGGGAAAGGCTTTCACGCCCCACCGCCGGCCTCGTCACCATCGAGGCGGTCCGGCCGGTGCTCGACGACTGGCTCGGGAGGAGGCACGGCTCCTTGTCGTTTCGGGTGACGCAGGTGCTCTCGGGGCATGGCTGCTTCGGGAAGTACCTGTGTCGCATAAACAGGGAGCCGGACGCTCGGTGTCACCACTGCGTCCATTGTCGGGAGGACACGGCGCGGCATACATTGGCAGAGTGTGCCGCGTGGGAGGAGCCGCGCCGTGCCCTCGTTTCAGAAGTTGGAGCCGACTTGTCACTGCCGGCCGTCGTTCGTTCGATGGTCGGGAGTGCCGAGTCGTGGGACGCGGTGGTTTCCTTCTGCGAGACAGTCATCTCGCAGAAGGAGGCTGCGGAAAGGGAGAGGGAGATCTCGTCCACTCACCCGGCCCGCAGCAGGCGCACCGGGCGTCGGCGGAGGGCGGATAACGCCCTCTTCCAGCCCCCCTAAATGGGTCCAGGGGCGACGGATTCGGGGACATCCGTCGCCCCCCATCACACAGGACCCGAGATGGCGGCGCGTAGTGTTCCACGCGCGCCACTCTAAGACGTAACGGGGGGAGTTTGCACACCTCACTCCCCCTACGGGACGGGGCCCGCAGAGTGCGGGCCGTCACCAGTCCGGGGCAGCGGAAGTCGCAATTTGCTCCCGCAGCCCCCCGACGCAAGTGTGCGAGGGAACACCGGGGTGGTTTTAGTCAGTAAGAGTCTGACAGACCCCTTCGCCCACCCCAGGGCGGAGGACATCCATGAGGATTTCCACCCCGAGAAAAAAAAAAAAAAAAAAGGTTAGGTTAGATGTAACGGGGGAAGTTTCAACAGTTGGTCCCACTACCGCAACAGTTCATACCAAACTAAAGAACCCCGGGACAGATTTTGATGCGCTTTGGCATGAGTAAAGGGAGAAGCAATGTCTTCAAAACTACAGTGGTGTTAACCGTGGCCGAGCTGGGTTTAGTAGCGGAGCTGCGTGTATATTATCAAACCTAACCTAACCTAACATTGTCGGAACTGAAGAACCCCGGGACAGATTTTGATGCGCTTTGGCATAAGTATAGGGAGAAGCAATGTCTTCAAAACTACAGTGGTGTTAACCGTGGCCGAGCTGGGTGTAGTAGCGGAGCTGCGTGTATTTTATCTAACCTAACCTTTTTTTTTTTTTTTTCTCGGGGTGGAAATCCTCATGGATGTCCTCCGCCCTGGGGTGGGCGAAGGGGTCTGTCAGACTCTTACTGACTAAAACCACCCCGGTGTTCCCTCGCACACTTGCGTCGGGGGGCTGCGGGAGCAAATTGCGACTTCCGCTGCCCCGGACTGGTGACGGCCCGCACTCTGCGGGCCCCGTCCCGTAGGGGGAGTGAGGTGTGCAAACTCCCCCCGTTACGTCTTAGAGTGGCGCGCGTGGAACACTACGCGCCGCCATCTCGGGTCCTGTGTGATGGGGGGCGACGGATGTCCCCGAATCCTTCGCCCCTGGACCCATTTAGGGGGGCTGGAAGAGGGCGTTATCCGCCCTCCGCCGACGCCCGGTGCGCCTGCTGCGGGCCGGGTGAGTGGACGAGATCTCCCTCTCCCTTTCCGCAGCCTCCTTCTGCGAGATGACTGTCTCGCAGAAGGAAACCACCGCGTCCCACGACTCGGCACTCCCGACCATCGAAAGAACGACGGCCGGCAGTGACAAGTCGGCTCCAACTTCTGAAACGAGGGCACGGCGCGGCTCCTCCCACGCGGCACACTCTGCCAATGTATGCCGCGCCGTGTCCTCCCGACAATGGACGCAGTGGTGACACCGAGCGTCCGGCTCCCTGTTTATGCGACACAGGTACTTCCCGAAGCAGCCATGCCCCGAGAGCACCTGCGTCACCCGAAACGACAGGGAGCCGTGCCTCCTCCCGAGCCAGTCGTCGAGCACCGGCCGGACCGCCTCGATGGTGACGAGGCCGGCGGTGGGGCGTGAAAGCCTTTCCCGCCATTCCGCCACCAGGACCTCGCGAAGCTGAGACCGACGCAGCTCCATGTGTCGCTGCATCGGTCGCTCGCCCCGCGCTGTGGCTTCCTCGCGCCACCGATGAAGTGACGCGAGCACCTTCGCCTCCAGGTCCCAGGGCGGGGATCCGGCCAGTGCACAAGCCGCCTCGTAGGAGATCGTGCGATACCCCCTGATGACTCTGACGGCCATCGCTCTCTGCGGCTTACGCAATACAGCGATGCTACCGGCCGTCAGGTCAGCCGCCCAGATCGGGGCCCCGTAAAGGGCCATCGACCGCACGATCCCCACGTAGAGCCGCCTACAAGCGGCGCTCGGGCCCCCCAGATTGGGAAGCAGCGTTGACAGCGCCCCAGCAGCACCCAGCAACTTGGGCGCCAACCGTCGGAAGTGGGGCCCGAAGTCCCACCGGCTGTCGAGCACCAATCCTAGGTACTTCATGGTAGACTCGACAGCGATCCGAGTCCCCCCGACCACGATATGTGAGCCGGGTGGCGGCGCCCGCCGGGGGCCATGAAACACCATGGCCTCCGACTTACTAAGGGCCACCTCCAGGCCTAGGCGACGTATGCGGCTCACCACCTGTGAGACCGCAGCCGTCGCGCGCAACGCTGCCTCCCTGTGCGAGCTCCCCCGGGCAGTGACCAGCGTGTCATCCGCATAACACGTCAGGTCTACCCCCGGGCCGAGCTCGCCCCTCAGCACCCAGTCGTACCCGATGTTCCACAGGAGCGGGCCTACAACCGAACCCTGCGGAACACCGCACGACATGCGGCGCTGGTTTCCACCATCACGTCCCATGTAGGTGACACACCTCTCTGACAAATAAGCCCCAACGATGTGGCGGAGGTAGGGAGGCACCCCATGATACCGCAGTGCCTCCCGAATACAACTCCAGGGCAGGGTGTTGAAGGCGTTGGAGATGTCCAAGGACACCGCCAACATCACCCCGCCCCGGGACACCGCTTCCTCCGCCAGGACTCTAACCCGCGACACAGCGTGGATCGTAGAGCGCCCATGCCGAAACCCGAACTGGCTGTCGTCCAGGTCCGGCCCCTCTCTGCACAAGTGGCCGACGAGGCGGGCTGCGATTATCCGCTCGAACAGCTTGCCCACCTCGTCAAGCAGCACTATGGGCCGGTACGCGGATGGTGAGTCCGCAGGGCGCCCCGCCTTCCTGAGCAGAACCAGACGACCAGACTTCCACAGAGTGGGAAACTGGCCCTGCTCGAGGCACGCCGTGTAGAGTCCTCTCAGTTGGGGCTCAAGCTCCTTCAGAGCGAGGGCTAACACGTAGCCGTGGATCCCGTCGGGCCCCGGAGCCACGTTCTTGGCCCGGAGCCGCATCACGGCTGCCCTCATCTCTGCCTGTGTCACCTCTGGGACGCTGATGGCGTTCTCCTCCTCTGTAGGCTCTGCGGCTGTGGGCAAAACCATCGGCGGCGGAGTATGCTCCGCTGTTGCCGGGAAGAGGGCTGCGACCACCTCCTCCAGCAGCTCGGGTTGGAGACTCTCAGTAAGTGGGGGTGCCGCGGCTCGAAGTTTCCCTCGCACCGCGCGATAAGGGCGCCCCCACGGATCCCCATCTAGAGTCTCCAACATCTCCTCCCTGGCTCGCGTCCTCGACTCGCCGATGGCCAGCCACAGAGCCTCCTTAGCCGCGCGGTACACCTCATACAGCGCGGCTTCTTCGTCAGGATCCCGGCGACGTCTCCTCCGGTATCGGGTGTACGGGCGTCTAACCGCCACGCACGCGACGCGCAGCTGCGCGATCTCGGCGGTCCACCAGTACACCTGGCGCCTAGCGGACTGTGCGTGGACCCGGGGCATAGACGCGTCGGAAATTTGCGTCATCGCCCCGCGGAACCACAGCGCCTCCTGCTCGACGTCGACGGGTCCGTTCATTGCCGACTCCCGGACCCAGGCCTGGACAATGGCGGCCTCCTCGAGAAGCTCCCTGTCGATGCGCTTACGCGCCCAGCGCGGACCGTCCGTTATCTAACCTAACCTAACCTAACATTGTCGGAACTGAAGAACCCCGGGACAGATTTTGATGAGCTTTGGCATGAGTAAAGGGAGAGGCAATGTCTTCAAAACTACACTGGTGTTAACCGTGACCGAGCTGGGTGTAGTAGCGGAGCTGCGTGTATTTTATCTCACCTAACCTAACCTAACATTGTCTGATCTGAAGAACCCCAAGACCGATTTTGATGCACTTTGGCATGAGTAAAGGAAGAAGCAATGTCTTTAAAACTACAGTTGTTTTAACTATGGCGGAGCTGGGTGTATTTTGCCCACTATCCTAAATATTAATAAATGTGGTTTTAATTACCTATCATTATTTTAAGTAATACAATAATAGGGCTCATAACAAGGATTCCAAAAAGACATACATCTATGTCTTTTTGGAATCCTTGTTATGAGCCCTTCAATTTGATACCCATATTGCAGAAAAAGAAGATATAAAAATATTCAGTTTTATTTGCTGTTTAAAGTACTTAATACACATTTAGTGGCTGGCCGAGCTGGGACCACTACCACCCACCACTTTAAAGCTTAATATTTCGGAAACGGATAACTTAATCCAAAAATGGTGTTCACACACTCGTAATATTTTTAAACGACCTTTCCAACGACACCCCACACCAAGTGCTAGACGAGAAAAAAAAATCCCTCTTTACGAGGTAGGGGTAAAAGATACCCAAAAAAAAACAATTGTCTTGATTTTATTTTACCACTTTGTTGGCGCAATTAATATATACACCAATGCGAAATTACAACTTTCTAGTACTTAGAGTCTCTGAGCTAAGCCGCAGACAAAGAAATATACTTAAGGTACACGTAGCTCGGTTCCTCCGGGATGAATTTTGATGGTGTTATAATAAAACATATTCAGTTTTATTTGCTCTTTTAAGTAATATACATTTAGTGGCTGGCCGAGCTGGGACCACTATTATTGCCCACCACTTTAAAGCTTAATATTTTGAAAACGGATAACTTAATCCAAAAATGGTGTTCACACACTCGTAATATTTTTAAACGACCTTTCCAACGACACCCCACACCAAGTGCTACACGAGAAAAAAAAATCCCACTTTACGAGGTAGGGGTAAAAGATACCAAAAAAAAAACAATTGTCTTGATTTTATTTTACCACTTTGTCGGCGCAATTAATATATACACCAATGCGAAATTACAACTTTCTAGTACTTAGAGTCTCTGAGCTAAGCCGCAGACAAAGAAATATACTTAAGGTACACGTAGCTCGGTTCCTCCGGGATGAATTTTGATGGTGTCATAATAAAACATATTCAGTTTTATTTGCTCTTTTAAGTAATATACATTTAGGGGCTGGCCGAGCTGGGACCACTATTGCCCACCACTTTAAAGCTTAATATTTCGGAAACGGATAACTTAATCCAAAAATGGTGTTCACACACTCGTAATATTTTTAAACGACCTTTCCAACGACACCCCATACCAAGTGATAAACGAGAAAAAAAAATCCCTCTTTACGAGGTAGGGTTAAAAGATACCCAAAAAAAAACAATTGTCTTGATTTTATTTTACCACTTTGTCGGCGCAATAAATATATACACCAATGCGAAATTACAACTTTCTAGTACTTAGAGTCTTTGAGTTAAGCCGCAGACAAAGAAATATAGTTAAGGCACACATAGCTCGGTTCCTCCGGGATGAATTTTGATGGTGTCATAATAAAAAATATTCAGTTTTATTTGCTCTTTTAAGTAATATACATTTAGTGGCTGGCCGAGCTGGGACCACTATCGCCCACCATCCTTTATGATTTTATAAATTTATATGGATCCTTTTTGGTGCATTTCATAATTTGAATCAGGAACTGTGAATCAAATTCGAGTAAAAGATGAAAATCAGCTGTCAATATTTTCCCTATAAAAACATACAACGCATTGAAGACATTATTAGTGCTACTGTTTCCCTACTACTGATTAAAACCAACGTTATTATGGAGCAGCGACGTCATTTAAGCAGGGAAGAAATGCTCAGAGCCGTGGGAATGATAGAAGCTGGTTCCCGGCAACGTACTGTGGCTTTAGCTCTGAATACAAGTCAGAGTGTTATCAGTCGACTTTGGACACGTTACCGAAGCACTGGTACCGTGGCTGAGCGCCATGGAGGACGGTATCGCTGCACCACACGGAGACAAGACCGATACATTCAAATCTTAGCTCGAAGAGCTCCAACAATAACCGCCATGATGTTAGCCGTGAGGCTTCATCACTCTTCAGGGAACTTAATTAGCGACCAAACAGTCAGAAACCGCTTGCATGAAGTGAACCTTCATTCCCGAAGACCGCTACGGGTACCACCTATAGCAATGCACAATCGTAGGATTCGATATCAATGGGCTCTTGAACACAGAAATTGGGCAGAAGAACAATGGCGTTTCGTGTGCTTTTCTGATGAGTCTCGTTTTGGTATGAGACCGGATACAAGACGTATACGACACTGGAGAACCCCTGGACGCCAACAGCGATTAAAATCCTGCCAGGAAGTCCATCCTTATAGTGGTGGAACCATCATGGTATGGGCGGGTATTTGGATCGGCGGAAGAACTGAGTTGATTTGGATCAGAGGCAACCTCAACGCTCAAATTTATGCTGAGACGATTGTATCAGACGTCATCGTTCCTCTACAAGTGCAAATCGGTCCCTTATTTCAGTTAATGCATGATAATGCACGACCGCACACCGCAAGAGTTGTAAGACAGACTCTCGCCGCAGCTAACATCAATGTCCTGCCCTGGCCTGCTCAGTCGCCAGACTTGAACCCGATTGAGCATGCATGGGATATGCTACAGAGAAGAGCTCTGCCGAATATGGAGGGTATCCAGTCGCAAGAAGACCTTTTTTTGTTGTTGCAACGAACATGGGCGGCCATTCCACAGCGTGATTTGGATGAACTCATTTTGAGTATGCCAAACCGATGTTCTTGTGTTGTTAGTGTTCGCGGTAGAAACACGGATTATTAATTGTTTAAGTTACCCAATAAAATTTTAAAGAAAACTGTTATTTCAGTCTTTTTTTCGAACTTTAATGTTAGTGGTTCAAATGTCAAAAATCCCTTTATTAGGAAAATGGCAAATTTCTTTATTAATGCAAAGGTGACTTGGTTTATCGTTACTGTGACAAACGAAAACACTTTATTTGATGAATCCTTAAAGAAAATTTTAATTAATATCAATCAGGAGAAAAGTTATTGCAAAAATATATGTTGATCCCTAGACACTTTTGATGTGTGTAGGTTACCACAAGCCTTAAAGCCGGAAGTAAATAAACAAATAGATAATATGCTTAAAGACGATATTATAGAAGAATCATCTAGTGAATGGTCTAGTCCAATCCTGCTAGTTCCAAAAAAATCTGAGGGTTCTCAGAAATGGCGTTTAGTAATAGATTTTCGGAAATTAAATGAAAATATTGTAAATGACAAATTTCCATTGCCTAACATTACTGATATTTTAGATTCATTGTCTGGCTCAATCTATTTTACTCATTTAGATCTTCAACAAGGATATTATCAAGTGAAACTGGCACCTGAGAGCCGAAAATATACTGCATTTTCGACTAGTTCAGGACATTACCAATTAAAACGATTACCGATGGGTCTTGTAGTGCTTTCAGTAGAGTCATGTCAATTGCGATGTCAGGATTAGCTTTTGAAAAATGTTTTATTTATTTAGATGACTTAATCGTTTTTGGAAGATCCTTAACTATCCATAACCAAAACCTCATTGCTGTTTTTGAAAGACTGAGGAAGGTAAATTTAAAGTTGAATCCCACTAAGTGTCAATTCTTAAAGAAAGAAATTTTATATCTGGGTCATTTAGTTTCTGCTGACGGTGTTTCGCCTGACCCTGACAAAACTAAGGTTTTAGAAAAATTTCCTATACCTAAAAACGCGGACGAAGTGAGACGGTTTGTTGCCTTCTGCAACTACTACAGAAAATTCGTACCTTCCTTTGCAACAATTACTATGCCTTTAAATCGCTTGCTAAAGAAAGATGAACCTTTTGTTTGGAATTCGGAATGCCAAAATGCATTTAATTTTCTAAAAACCTCATTAATGACGCCTCCTATACTACAGTATCCAGATTTTTCGGAAACAAATGAATTTATATTACAGACTGACGCGTCTGATTTTGCTGTAGGAGCTGTATTGTGTAATAAGGACATGAAACCTGTTGCCTATGCCAGCAGACCATTAAATAAGGCAGAGAAAAATTATCCAGTAATACAGAAATGAAATGAAATGAAATGAAATGAAATGAAATGAAATTGTTTATTCTGTAAATAGGATATCGGAATCACTTTTACACGTCATATTAAAAAAAATGTTTAAAATAAGCTAGATGAGGTCGGCGTTTCCTAACTGACTACTCTGAGAAGAAAGGCCGAAAGAAACTCAGAGGTCACAGTCTCTTTTAAAGTCCAGACATAATCTTGGTCAAGCCATATGAGAACCATGTAGATTAGTGTCTAAAATGGTCTTTTGAGGAAAGAACCACACAGATTTGAGTGGACCTGTCCAGTCAGTGCAAGCATTTGTCAGTAATCGTGGAGCTCAACTCAGAACTTAAGGAGCTCAAATCGACGAACAATACCAAAGAAAGGACATTTGGGTAGGCCGCATCAACTACTCAAACTGCCAGACCATCATTAAAACTACCTGAGAAATAAAATTTAAAGAGGAAAAAAAACCCACATAGTCCTCACATTCACAATAATTAAAAATAATTTAATACTTTACAAAGTAATCATGTCATTTTGTATATAATTTTAAATAATGTCAATGTGAATATAAATCTGGTTTATTTTGATGTTTATAAGTAATAATTTAAATTTCAAGTAGGTATGGTTTTATCACAAGGCTTAGCAGAGCGAGCAGCTCAATCCCAAGCTTTTTTATCTTCTAAATAATCTGAAATTTTATAGTACCCTTTTTTACAAAGTTTGGTTTTAATACAGCTTTTAAATCGTTTAATAGGTAAGTTTCGAATGTCAATGGGAAGTTTGTTGTAAAAGCGTATACATTGACCCATGAACGAGTTGCCTACTCTGTGGAGACGTGTGCGATGTACAGCAAGGTTGTGTTTGTTCCTGGTATTTAAACTATGAATATCGGACATTTTCTTAAAATTTGATATATTTTTGTGTACATACAATAGGTTTTCAAAAATATATTGTGAGGCTACAGTCAGAATATTTATTTCTCTGAATTTCTCTCGAAGCGACTCTCTTGGACCTAGGTTGTAAATGGCTCGGACAGCCCTTTTCTGTAGAACAAAGATAGAATTAATGTCCGCACAGGTTCCCCAGAGAAGAATCCCATAAGACATCAGACTATGAAAATAACTAAAATAAACAATTCTGGCTGTATCTACGTCAGTTATCTGTCTAATTTTTTTAACAGCATAGGCGGCCGAACTTAGCCTTCCTGATAATTTTTCTATGTGTGGGCCCCATTGTAATCTACCGTCAATAGTTATTCCAAGAAAAACTGTTGACTCAACAGGGTTCAACTCTATTCCGTTAACTTGAACATTGGTAGTTAGTTGCCTGACATTTGGCGTTGAAAATTTAATGAGTTTAGTCTTTTTTTCGTTCAGGAGAAGATTATTTACATTAAACCAATGCACAACTTTAGAGAGTGCATCGTTAACTTGTTCAAAGTTGACTAACTGACGTTTGATTTTAAAAATGAGGGATGTATCATCTGCGAATAATACGATCTTGTGATTATCCCTTATGTGGTAAGGTAAGTCATTAATATAAATTAGAAATAAGAAAGGACCTAGAATTGAACCCTGCGGAACGCCCATGGTGACCGCGGATCCTGCAGATCTCTTGCCATTAACATCGACCCTCTGAATTCTGTTGTTCAAATAAGAAGTCAGAAGGTCAAGAGCCTTGTCCTTCATACCATAGTGGTGCAGTTTCCTGATGAGTGTATCATGATGTACGCAATCGAAGGCCTTGGACAAGTCACAGAAAATGCCAAGAGCATCTTGCGACTCCTCCCAGGCCTCGAATATGCTCTTCAGTAATTCCACGCCCGCGTCTGTAGTTGAACGACCCTTTGTAAAGCCAAACTGTTTCGGATGCAGTAAATTATGTGCATTGAAATGTCCTAACATTTGGTTTAAAATTAATTTTTCAAAGATTTTGCTCAAAGTAGGTAATATCGAAATAGGCCGAAAATTTGTGGGATCAGTTGTGCTGCCAGATTTGAACAGTGGAATCACTTTGCTAAGTTTCATCAAATCAGGAAATACACCAGATGCAATACAAGAGTTAAAAACGATTGCTAAAAAGGGTGAAATAACATCAATTATTGAAGACATGGTATGTACTGATAATCCCCAAAGGTCAGCAGTTTTTTTCACATCAAGATTTTTAAAAGATTCTATTATGTCTTTAGCAGTAATAATTGTGAATTCAAAAGTCTTGTCACATTCTGGTACACATTCTTTAAGTATTGAGTAAGCAGAAGTGGAGGACGACGATGACAGAGTTTTGGTTGTTAAAATGGGAATATTAGTGAAGAAATTTTCAAACTCAGTTGCCACCTCCACGTCCGTCTTAATATCTACATCATTGATTTTTAGATGGAAGTCACGATTCCGTACTGTCGTTCTTCCCGTTTCTGAATTAATAATATTCCAAGTTGTTTTAATTTTATTTCCAGAAGATTTTATTTTATTTTTAATATGTATGGCTTTTGCTGAGGAACAGGCTCTTTTAAAAGTTTTAGAATAATTCTTAACAAACTCTTTGAAAGTTTCATCATGGTTATATGTTTTTTCATGATACAATTCAAATAACGTCTGCCTACTTTTATAAATACCTGGTGTTGCCCAATCACTAAATATAACGCGGTCACAAACAGGCAATGTTTTTGAGGTGAAAACCTTCCTAAACTCACAATTGATGACGTTAAATAGGGAAGCATAATCTTGATCCGGGTCGTTATGATAAGGCAAACCCGGTAGTTTTTCCATTAAATTATTTTTAAATTGTCCCAAGCGACTTTTATTTACAGGAACAAAACTCACAAGTTTTCTTTGAGCTCTGATTGTTTTCTGAGGGAAAGTGACTAACTGGCCACAGTGATCAGAGTCCAACTCATTTATAATTAAATGGCATGAAGGTTTTAAGTTAGTAAAAATATTGTCAATACAGGTAGCACTAGTGGCAGTTATTCTAGTCGGCTCAAAGAATGTATTGTACAAATTATAAGACTTTAATAAACTTATGAATTTATTTACTACAGCAGATTTTTCCAATATATTAATGTTGAAATCTCCACAGACAACAACTGTTTTATTACTGTTACAAGTCTTTAACAATACTTCTTCCATATATTTCTCAAATATATCATATGAAGCACATGGGGGCCTGTAAACGCTCAATACAATGAACTGCTCAAGCTCAATGCAAGCAATTTCAATAACTCGCTCAACAGAGAGGCTCACAATATCCTTACGTTCTTTAAACTTCATATTGTTGCGAACAATTATTAGAGAGCCACCACGTATCATATTAACTCTGCTGAACGAGCTGGCAACCTGGTGGTTGTTAAAGCAGAACATGAACTGGTGGACTTTTAACCAATGTTCAGTTACACATAGGATATCAACATAACTACAGTTCATGAACAGCTCCAATTCTAATTCCTTACCTAACACACCCTGTATATTTTGATGAACTATTTTTAGAATATTATTATTACATTTATTTAGATTACTACAATTTGATGGGTGAGATATTAAAGAACTTTTTGAAACCTTCTTATGATTTAAACCAGTATTTAAATTTTCTTCATTTATTGAGCAAGAGGTTTCCTCTATTGTCCTTATTTCTAATTTAAATTATAATTAATGTCAGTATTTGTTGCCAAAAGATTGGCAGAATTATTAAAAATGTCATTGCATTGCTGCAGAAAGAATTAACAGCAATAGTATGGGCAGTAAAGTACTTCAGACCTTACTTATTTGGCAGAACTTTTACTATTATGACAGACCACAAACCTTTAATTTATTTATTTGGAATGAAAGATCCATCTAGTAGGCTAATTAAATTTCGGTTAATACTTGAAGAATATGATTTTAAGATAGTATATGTGAAAGGTAAGGACAATCAAATCAAAGACAAAGTCTAGGGTGTGCATAACATCGAGTGAATTGAAGGATATGAAAGAACAAATTTTAGCCGTAACAACTAGGGGTCAAAAAAGGTTAGAAGAGAGTTGTAAGAAAAAACAAACTGTGCCTAGTAAAACCACCGACAACTGGCCTGAACAACCAAGAGTCGTGGAATTACTAAGACAGCCGTGTGATTCTATTGAAATTAAATTAGTAGAAGAAAAAACTATAAGGAAGTTTAAAAGAGAAAATATGATAAAGGAGCAAAAGGATTGTTTTGTTTATATACCAAGCAAAATGTTATTGTGTACTAACCTTAACTTTAGATTGCATTTCTCGCGAGCCGAATTTGCGACTGAGTTAAAGGAGTTTTGTGAAAAAATAAAAGTAAAGGAACTATGCATAGTGAAAGATGATTACAATAACGAATTTATAAAAGGATTAGTTAGTGAAATAAAATCGTTAAAAGAATGGACCGGACCCCGAATATGTATTTTGAGAGGAATTGAAAGAATATATGACGAAAAGGAAAAAGAATTTATTTTGAATAACTATCATTTATTACCCACCAGTGGTCATGCGGGTATGAATAGAATGGCGAATAACATTAAAAGAAAATATTACTGGCCAGGGTTAGATATGGATATTCAAAAGTTTATAAGTAAATGTGAGATGTGTCAGAAAATGAAACAAAGTAAATATACGAGACAACCCATGACTATAACTACTACAGCATTAGCTGCCTTTGATAAAATTTTCCTTGACTTAGTTGGACCTTTGGACAGGGATGAGTCAGGAAATTGTTATATTTTAACCCTACAATGCGAGTTAACAAAATACATAGAGGCATATGCGTTACCCAATAAGGAAACGATTACTGTAGCAAAAGCATTCGTGAACAATTTTATTTTACGATTCGGTATCCCAAAATCTATAGCTACGGATAGGGGAACAGAATTCATTTCTCAAGTTATGGAACAGGTATGTAGGCTATTAGAAATAGAAAAGTTAACATCCACTGCATACCACCATCAATCAATCGGTTCCCTAGAGATAGCTCATAAACATTTAGGAGCATTTTTAAGAACTTATTGTAATAATGTGTATCATTCATGGTCAGATTGGTTACCTTTCTGGTGTTTTAGTTTTAATACTAGTGTAAACACGCAAACTAAATACACTCCTTATGAACTTGTGTTTGGAAGACAATGTCGTTTGCCAAACAGTTTAGAACATGATGTAGAACCACTTTATAATAGTGATGATTATTGTTTAGATTTAAAATATAAGTTGCAAGTAGCTTTAAGAGATGCAAGAAACAATTTGGTAGCTTGTAAGGAAAAAAGAAAAGACAAATATGATAAATCATGTAATCCTATATTTTATAAGAAAAATGATCTTATTTTAGTTAAGAATGAATGTGCTCGTAAATTAGACTGTGTTTTTGATGGACCTTTTGAAGTGTTGGAAGATTTAGGCATTAATGTAAAGATAATTAAAAACGGTAAGGTAGATGTAATACATAAAGATAGGACAAAAAAATTTAGTAAGTAAGTAAGTTTTTAAGAAAAGGTACCTTTGCTTTGCTTGTCTTAATTTTTTTTCTTTCACCCCCGGAGGTGAAGTGCATAAATGTACTTAGCAGTAAGCAACATATTGTAGTAAGTAACTATTAGTTAGTCTACAATAAACGCTTGTCTTGAACACACGTGTTTCCATTCACCTCCATACTTCACTCGCATGAAAGGTAGCTGAACAAACTGGACAAACAAGTTTTCGTGGACGCCCTCTCTGACGTTTCGTAACTACTGGACAAGGAGGTGTACTGATAGAGGAATGCTTTTGTGTTGACTGGACAAGTTCGTCTATCAATGGCTTCGGATAGACGTCGGTCTTATTTACCGCATTGAGTTTCCAATAGTAGACACAAGAACGCACCTTATCATTTTTCGTATCTAATTCTATCCGCATGACCACTTTCTTAGCAGGCGTCAAACTATATGGCGGAACAGCAATGGGGAGGAGATCGCCAGTATCAATAATGTGTCCGGCAGAAAGAGTCGGGCCTCCCCCTGGCTTGAAGATATCTTGATGCTCTACCGGGAGTTGCACATGTACCTCGCGTTGACTTTCGTTAAGCGGAGTCGCCTCGTCATTGCGTAGCACCTCTATAGCGGCAAACAAAGATACAGGTGACCATAACTCCCTCTCAAATTGGGTATCAAACTTTCGATCATTATGTTCGGCAAAGTGCCAGCTGTTATTGCCAAAGTTGAAGACGAGATTAAATATCGAAAGAAAATCTATGCCTAACAGGCTTTCATTATTATCCGCTTCGGGAAAAATTAAAAACTTGATAAGTCTAGTCTTGTGTTTGAGTGTGACCTGTACCTCTGTGGTTAGTACAACATTCATTTCCCTACTAACACCATCCGCCAACCTAACAATTTGCGTTGACGGCATTAACTGATGTCCTAATCGGAGTAGGAGAGCGTAGAGCGTATGACCGGCAATACAGCTTTTTGCTGCAGAATCTAACAAAGCAGTGCCACACAACATTTTCATAACCAAAACATTTATCCTTAGAATAAGGCACGGAAATGTTTACATTACGAACTAAGACTAAGACTAAACAATTATTAGCGTTTGAGTCCGCCGAACAATTATTTACGTTATCAACATTATTATTATAAACAAAAGTGTTACTAAGACCCTCTACGACATCCGACCGTCAAAGCAAGTGTCGGCTCAAGGTAACGCTACGTGCGTTACCTTGAGCCGACACTTGCTTTTTTCTTGCTTTTTTGCTTGACGGTGACGGGCTTACCAACGGCTGCGCGGCGACGTGGGTGGCAGCGGAAGTCGAGCCGGCCGGGCTGCGCTGATGCTTGCGCGAGCGCGCTCCTCGAATTTCGCAGCGATGCGGCCGTTTTGTTATTGTTAACAGACGAACCAAATTTCCCGACGTGAGTCGTGACGGAATAAAACGCTGATTGTTGATCACCCGTCGTACAGTTTTTACACTTAGATTTGATAACGTTCGCAGCTCCACATCCGTAACACTTTATATCACTTTCCGACTTTATTTTACTACAGTCATTGTTATCACACTTATCGAACTTATCACTATTACGCATAAGCTTCTCGCAACTTTCCTTCTGGTGACCGAGTCGCTTGCAGTACGCGCAGAACGACTTCTTTTCCTTAGCTGCGCTGGCGGCTGTCTCGGCGTTTGCGGAGCGGCCGGTACTCCACGCGTCGGTGACTGTAGGTACATCCCGCTGTGACGACGATGCTGCACAATTGCTCGATTGCGCCTGAGACTGCTGAGACTTCGATAGCGATGCCTGCCCTTTTCCTGTTTCCTTTAGGGAATCTTCTACTAGGCGACACTTATGAAGTAGCTCCTCGAAACTACTCGTATTTACGCATTCTCTCGTCACGCGTTTTCTAATGCGCGGGCTAAGCAAGCCGTATGCCATATTTAACTGGACTTTTTCTGAATGGTCGTCTTCTGGAAATTTTGCTAATAGAGCACGTACAGTCACCTGCAAAATTGCATGGATACCTTAGTGTCTATTTTCCAGTGAACGTTTGAGTTCAAGTTTTCAAAAATCAAACTAGATGGCGTTGGTTTCTTCACAACTATGACTAATTTACGAAACGTATAACACAGCTAATACTATCTAAATTATCTATGTAAGCTTTAGTGCAGCATTACATATACTAGCATACGTAGCTTAAATGATAAACATAACAAAAGAAACCGATAGGAAAATAATTCATAAGCTAACGAGTTGGTACACACAGATCCATTAAGTGGTTACCCCCGCAAAAGATATATGTGCGTTCAAATCCGTGATAGGGTCAAGTTGGATTTTGTATTTTGCAAACACATTTTATTATAATTAATGTATTGTTTTAGTGAATAGGTTTACCATTTACGATAAGGTATTGTAATGTAACGCTCAGCTCCTCGGAGCTAAGCGTTGATACAATTAAAGTAAAGAAAGGTTAAAGGTTAAGAATTAGAGTCTAGAGTATAGTTAGGTTATAAGAGGTAAAAGGTAAAATGATTAAGAGGCCGGCTTCACACGACGTGGGATGCTCAGGATAGGCGGGACCAGGACCAAGCTGAGGTGCAGGTAGGCTGACGGACAGGAAGGCGGACAGGCAGGGAGTACAGAGGAGCCGCCGCACACGCCGCACGCTGAGTAGGAGGTTCCTTCACCCTGTTGAACGGAGAGGTAGGTGTGAGAGGTAGCTAGGAGGCGGAGGTACTTTCGTGGTACCTCACGCTAACAGGAGGGACGCGTCGGCGTCACTCGTGACGTCGTGCTGTGAGGGCTAAGATCATGACTCCTGACGTCACGTCACTCGACGTCGGTGCCCTCTCTTGTTCGAGCAGTATGTGTGACGTTTGAGGCGTGGCGTCTTGCGCCACGCGGCCAGATGGCTGGTGTAGGGCCCTCTATAGGGCTAGGTGAGAAAGTCGGTCGAATGATAAGCCGGGTAGACACTGAACACCAAGAGTTTATTGATTGAAATTACACAATAGTTTAGGTTATACACAGTATTATGTTAGTTACACTGAATTAATCAGGCTAGGATTTAAGTAGTAAAATTAGATTCAAGGTGAAAAGTAGCACATCACACGGCTAGAGCCAAACTTCAACTCGTAAGAAAAGAACCCGTTTTTATCGTTCTGTGTCATATTTTAAAACATTTCAAACATCTATCAAGTTAATTCTTAATTGAATGATGGCCAGAACGGATAAAAACGGTTTACAGAGCGATAGTCTATAAACGTCCTTATTGCGAACAATACAGTGTATTCACCTGCTTTATAATAGGTTTAGCAGAATATAAAGTGTCTATAACACATTATGTCTATGATTAAGAAAAGTAAATAAGACAGATGACAGCTTTCAATCAATATAAAATATTCTGTCATCTTTACAACAGAGAATTAATAAATAGTATTTAAAATAGAATTTAGATGCTAAAACAATCAAAGAATATAAAAGTATGCTATTACAGGTATAGTGTGATTAAGAATAAATACAAGGAAAGTTTACATGAATGCGGTGGATTTCAGATGTAAGATATCGAAAGGTGAATTGTTTAGTATTAGTAGCTTAAAAAACATAAAAGTAGATCAAAAATTGTGGTTCTGCACAGCAGATGCCACATTACCCCGAATACCCCAGAAAAATTTTCAACACAGTGAAAATTTTGAAGGTTGAAATAAATCCTTGGTCTAACACACAACATCTTTCATACTTTCATCAAACACTCTCATTCAAACACACATAGGGGATATGGTTCACATTCGATGACGCATACTCCACAAGGAAATATTTTTAGATAGGATTTACTATGGCTTATTTTTTTTAGTTAGGTGTCGTAACCCGCACCTTTTCGAAGACCCATTAAGAAAAACTATTTACAAGGCATTAGAGGCTTTTTTAGCGAGTTGCCAAACCGCTCGAAAGTTGAGTTTAAGAAAAACCCAAGAAGGATTTAAAGAAGACCTCAAGTTTAAGAGGAAACCTCAAGTTTAAGAGGAAGCCTAGGTTAAGAAGAAACCTAAGTTTAGAAGTGACTTAATTAATTAAAGAGAAATCTAAGTTTAAGAGTTTTAAGGTTTACATATAGGCTTATTTATCGAGTTATGTAGGGACCGCTCGGAGGTTAAAAGTTTTAAGAGAACCCTTTAAGAGGGGGGTTTACCCTTTAAGATGAGTTCACCCTTTAATAGAGAGGGTTTACTCGTTTAAGAAAGAAGAAGGTATACACATGGGCTTATTTAATGAGTTGTGTAGGAACCGCTCAATGAGGTTAAAGTGACACAAAGGCTTATTTTACGAGTTTGTCGTCCGCTCGAGGAGTTTAAGTTAAAGGATGGAAAATAAAAGGTTTAAAAAAGGTGGATTATAAAATTTGCCTAAAGGTTCCAGGAGTGCGGGTTGGAGTAAACGTAGCAAAAAAAAAGAGGTATAAGCAAATAGTAATAGTAAAGAAGCTGTAAAAGTAAATAATAATATATAAAGAGAGTTTTGCAAGTGAAGTAAGGTGAGCCAATATGATGTATTATTTTAAGGTATTCGAAATAAAGGCAATTGGTAAAATTTGTTAAAGAAGGTCGAGCCCACGGTATAAATATAGTGGTAGTAAAATAAATAATGAGTAAGTATAAAAGAGGGTATAGTAGAGTGTAAAGTTTTAAGAATTGGGACAAAACTGTTGAGAGAGAGTTTGAGAGTGTTATAGTGTTAAAGAGGGTGTGGGTTTCGAAGTAAGTGGGCGCAAAACTGTAACGTTGCGCCCGCTTTCTAAGATTTGGGCGCCAAACTGTAATGTTTGGGCCTAGTTTGAGAGTGTTATAGTGTTAAGGAGGGTGTGGGTTTCGAAGTAAGTGGGCGCAAAACTGTACGTTGCGCCCGCTTGCTTAGATTTGGGCGCCAAACTTTAATTGTATCAACGCTTAGCTCCTCGCTGTAATGTAACGCTTAGCTCCTCGGAGCTAAGCGTTGATGCAATTAAAATAAAGAGAGGTTAAAGGTTAAGAATTAGAGTCTAGAGTATAGTTAGGTTATAAGAGGTAAAAGGTAAAATGATTAAGAGGCCGGCTTCACACGACGTGGGATGCTCAGGATAGGCGGGACCAGGACCAAGCTGAGGTGCAGGTAGGCTGACGGACAGGAAGGCGGACAGGCAGGGAGTACAGAGGAGCCGCCGCACACGCCGCACGCTGAGTAGGAGGTTCCTTCACCCTGTTGAACGGAGAGGTAGGTGTGAGAGGTAGCTAGGAGGCGGAGGTACTTTCGTGGTACCTCACGCTAACAGGAGGGACGCGTCGGCGTCACTCGTGACGTCGTGCTGTGAGGGCTAAGATCATGACTCCTGACGTCACGTCACTCGACGTCGGTGCCCTCTCTTGTTCGAGCAGTATGTGTGACGTTTGAGGCGTGGCGTCTTGCGCCACGCGGCCAGATGGCTGGTGTAGGGCCCTCTATAGGGCTAGGTGAGAAAGTCGGTCGAATGATAAGCCGGGTAGACACTGAACACCAAGAGTTTATTGATTGAAATTACACAATAGTTTAGGTTATACACAGTATTATGTTAGTTACACTGAATTAATCAGGCTAGGATTTAAGTAGTAAAATTAGATTCAAGGTGAAAAGTAGCACATCACACGGCTAGAGCCAAACTTCAACTCGTAAGAAAAGAACCCGTTTTTATCGTTCTGTGTCATATTTTAAAACATTTCAAACATCTATCAAGTTAATTCTTAATTGAATGATGGCCAGAACGGATAAAAACGGTTTACAGAGCGATAGTCTATAAACGTCCTTATTGCGAACAATACAGTGTATTCACCTGCTTTATAATAGGTTTAGCAGAATATAAAGTGTCTATAACACATTATGTCTATGATTAAGAAAAGTAAATAAGACAGATGACAGCTTTCAATCAATATAAAATATTCTGTCATCTTTACAACAGAGAATTAATAAATAGTATTTAAAATAGAATTTAGATGCTAAAACAATCAAAGAATATAAAAGTATGCTATTACAGGTATAGTGTGATTAAGAATAAATACAAGGAAAGTTTACATGAATGCGGTGGATTTCAGATGTAAGATATCGAAAGGTGAATTGTTTAGTATTAGTAGCTTAAAAAACATAAAAGTAGATCAAAAATTGTGGTTCTGCACAGCAGATGCCACAGTATTCAACGTCGTTCAAGGTATTTGACGTGCATAAGATAGGAGGTTCGAATCCTGGGCAGCAATGTGCTTTTTGTCATGCATTTTTTTATTTTTATATAAAGTATTTTTTCTAATTTGTTTTGGTAATATTCATAAATAATTTAAAAATCAAGACAGATAAAATACTTTAAGAATCATTCAATAATATTTATTATTGCTATTATTTAACAAAACTTTTTTACTACAAAGATTTATATTTTACAATTTGATTTGATAATTTACAGATATAATAAACATAATTTGCCATCTAACACAAACGGGTCCCTAGATAAGAGACATCCTATTACCGTATACATCAAACGTTGTAGTTATAACTTGAGGGTATGGATTAATTTTATAAATTAGTGGATACCCTCAAATTGTAACATCTATCGATTAGACAGAGAACTAAAGTTAAAGTGACTCGGACGATAGTAGCTGATAACAATTTCATAGAAATTCACATAGGCTCGCTGCCTAGTTCGTCAAACGGCGGGCGTATGAGTATGTGCGACGATGGTTCGAGTCCTAGTCGCAACAATTAACTATTTTTGAAGTAGTTTTTAGATTATTCGTAACGGATTCAATATTGTAGCAGTGTAACATTTTAAAACTGGTAAATCCTGATCGCGGCCCTAGGACGGCAAAAAATCCCAAGACACTCAAGCCTTATCGCGGCCCCTGGGCCGCAGTACGTTCATGCAGATTGCAGCTCTATTTATATTTAATATACGGTCTGATATGGTCTGTGGTTGGTTTTGATCTATAGTAGAATAATATACCTGTCAAATAAATCGACTAAAACGGAAAAATATACCACCGCGTCCCTATGATAAAAAAAAGTTGAACTGACGTTTCAGTCATTTCACATTCATTCTGCCACGGGCGTAGCAATCTTCAATAATCTCTCCAAATGTTTGTGTTTTATTGCGGTAAGTGGATAGATTTTATTTATTATTAGATACTACATCGTAAATAATAATTTCATGAAATAGCATCATAAAATGTTATTTTTGAACAAAGAAATGTTTCGAGATAAAATCCACCATGATGTCGGAATTATTTTGATGAATTTCGACTGTTTTTTGTGTATTAGTCGTCAGTAAATAGGTGAATATTCATTTCTATTATTAGTTTTTAGACCGTTGCACATAATATTTTCACGAAATATCATCATAAAATCGCATTTTTGGACAAAATCAAATTACGTAAAAACTCGTCACTCAAGGTCGTAAAATTTGCAAATTATGTTATGTTTTTGCGTGTAATCGACGATAAATGTATGAATATTCACCTATATGTTGTTATTACATCGTTGTAGTTACAGTGGTAGATAATATTTGCAGTAAATTGCATGGAATCATTGTGAATTGTGTCGAAAAAAAATTCGTCAAAACTCATCATTTTTGACTGGTTTTACAATTAATTGAGTGTGTCTGTAATTTTTGTACTCTATGTTTTGGTCATTCGAGGTGCATTCCATACTATATTTTATATATTTCAAATTTTCAGTCCTAAATATGATAATATGATAAGTGAAAATAAGTTCGTTGACGGTGACAGCTGACTTGGCGCGGTTAGTACACATCACGCCTTTATTTCCCTAAGGGAAGGCAGAGGTGTGTAATACACCCAGTTTATAGTATAGTGTATTTTTTTTTTGTAGATGTCCAACTTTTGGAACGAACGCGGGAGGGAGGTCCCGCCGGACTTTATCGAAGCCTTACATTACGACGATTCGGAGTCCGAGGCGGGACTTTCCGACGCCGAATTTCTTGATGAAGATTGGTGGGACGAGCGCGTCGACGTCGAAGCGGCGGTCGATGAGGCGCTCGATGAGGAGCGCCCACTTGTCGAGCCCGCCGCGTTGATCAATTGCGAACTCCCAGTCGTCATCGAAATAGCGGAGGAGGAACCCAATGTAAAATATTTTATAATAATGATTTTTTAAGAAATATTTAAAAATGTAAATAATATGTATTTAAATGGAATAAAAGAAATAATAATAATGAAAGTAATAAACCGGAGATTCATTGTGAAGGACGGCACGGTTGACATTTGTCGGGCATGCCACCGTCCGGGAGAATCAATCCGACACATTATCTCCGGGTGTTCTCGTCTAGCTAACGAAGAGTACTTGCATAGACACAACCTTGAAGCCAGGATTATCCACCAGCAACTTGCTCTGAAATACAGCCTTGTGGAATCTGAAGTGCCGTACTACAGGTATGTGCCCGACCCAGTTCTCGAAAATGGCAATATCACATTGTACTGGGATCGCTCCATCATCACTGACAGGACTATTGTTGCCAATAAACCTGATATAGCGGTGGTGGACCGAGTAGAGCGGCGCACAATGATCATTGACATAACGGTCCCGCATGACGGGAACCTCGTGAAAGCCGAGAAAGATAAACAAATCAAGTATCTTGACTTGGCTCGCGAGGTTGTCGACATGTGGGATGTGGACTCAGCGATCATTGTGCCGATAGTCGTATCAGCCAATGGCTTAATTGCCAAGAGCCTCGACCAACACCTAAGGAGGCTCTCGTTAGGCAGCTGGGTCAAGGGCTTGATTCAGAAAGCGGTACTCCTGGACACGGCTCGCATTGTCAGGAGGTTCCTCCCTCTGGAGCCCTGACCGCCGGTAGCTTGGACCCTGTTCCCGATACCGGTGGGCTACTATTTTTTATATTTTTAAATGTTTTTGTATTATTTTGTTTTTATAAAAATATTTAAAAATGTAAATTATATGTATATAAATGAAATAAAGAACATAAAAATAATAATAAATTTTTCTTCGTTGCAGCCAACCCGATGCATAGGTCCGGTACTACCCCACTACTGGGACACTTGAACTCCTCTTTGTGAGATAATTGTTTTTTGTCTTGTTTCTTTGCACGATGTTTGATGGTCCGTTTACTGTTTAGTTTTGGTGTGCTTTATGTTTTGATTTTAGGTAATAATCTTGAAGGGTTGTTGTTATAAAATTGTTGTATAATTATAAAATTCTACAGTATAAGTTTTTCATGTGATTATTATTTTTATTAGTTATTTATTGATAGGAGAACCAACAGCTACAAATGGATAACAATTGTTTAAGAAACATAGAATAGAATAGAATAGAATTTATTTATTTGTCAGAATGTAGTTTTACATAGTATGATGTTAATAATATTTTTGTTAGTTCTATACATTCTACCACAAAATATATGGTGTACAAATATTTACTTGTCATTCTTAAATAAGTACAAAATTAATTATAAGATTTGCGATTTACAGTAGGTTAGTCCAAAATGAATTAGTATTATTAAAATTAGGTAATCGTTACTTTAAAATGTCAAAATTAAGTGCATGTCATATTTGATTTTTACAGTATTCCTATATCCGCCAATGTCATAAACGTTAAGTCTATGTTATCTTAGAGTTTTACAATAGTCCATATATTCGCCAATGTCATAAAAGCAATGCTCTAATAGCCAACTTGTCAGCTTTTTCTTGAACATCGGGATGGGAAGTTCCTTAAATGAATTAGGTAACTTATTATACACCTGAATGGCATTAACATATAAATTCTTTCTAAATAATTGCAATCTACATTGAGGTACATTTAATTCGTATTTGTACTTATTTCTAGCAGTAGCCTTCTTGTGACTGACTTCTGATTGCATGCGAAAATAGTGCGGATACTGTTTTACAAGCATACATAGTTCTTTGATGTACATGCAGGGTAAAGGTAATATGTTTAGTTTTTTAAATAAAGGTTTACAGCTGTCCAAAAACCAGACGCCAGATATTGCCCTAACACACTTCTTTTGTACGCGAAATGCCATTAAAACTTCAACTGAATTTCCCCATAGTATCAGACCATATGATAGCACAGACGATACGTACCCGTGATATGCAGTGACTGCTGCGTCTACGGACACCGTTGATCGTAGACGTTTTATTGCGTATACGAATTTGTCGAGCTTATCGCAAACGAAATTGATGTGTGATTTCCAGTTTCAGTTTTGATCCACTATTATGCCCAAGAATTTTGTGTTTACTACTTGTTCTAGGATACTGTCTTCATATTTTATACTGAGAGTCTGAAAGTTTGATTTATAAGTTTGAAATTGAATTATTTTTGTTTTATTTATATTGATTTTTAAATTATTGTTATTAAGCCAAATTATTGTGTCTTTGATTGCTTCATTAATTTCATGTTCCAATTTATTTTTGTCATTACACTTTATTATTAGTGTTGTATCGTCAGCAAATAAGATTGTTTCGTGGCGAGTTGCATTGGGTAGGTCATTAATGTATAGCAGAAATAAAAACGCTCCCACCACGCTGCCTTGGGGTACTCCTACTGCATTCGTTTTATAGTTTGATATTTGCACACATTGTCGCCTATCACTTAGGTAAGATTTAAACCAGTCATTCGCTTGGCCCCTTATGCCATATTTATCTAGTTTGTTTAGTAATAGCTTATGATCAACGAAATCAAAGGCTTTACTCATGTCCAGAAAAATAGCTACTACAGGTATGTTGTCATTCATTGCCTCAGTTATTATCTTTATTAAATTAAAACAAGCCAACGAAGTGGTGCTATTTTTTCTGAATCCAAATTGCTCCCGCCTTAGCAAATTATACTTGTCTACATAGTCATATAGCCTTTTTAAAATCATTTTCTCAAATATTTTTGATAATATAAGGAATTAAGGTTATAGGTCTATAGTTCGTCATGTCAGATTTATCACCATTCTTAAATATTGGCTTGACTATTGAGTTCTTTAATGCGCTTGGGAACGTGCCTTCTGTAAACGATATGTTAATTAAGTAGCTTACCGGTTTGCATAAGTGATTTGCACAAGCTTTTATAATTTTGGTGCTTATTTCGTCAAAACCGACAGACGCAGTATTTTTTAGGTTTTGGATTACCCTGAATTCCTGAATCCTTCTATGGGATCGGTAGGATTAAGGAATATTGTATTATTGTGATTTATGTCCATAGTTCTATTTATATCGTCAATATTATACGTAAATTCATTATTATTTGTCAACTGGATAAAGTATTCGTTAAACATGTCACAAATTTTTTGAGGGTCAGTGATTTTGTTGTTTTTTAATACTATTTGTTTTATGTCATTACTTTTTTGTGTATCTCCAATTGTTTTATTAATAATATCCCAAGTGGCCTTGCATTTGATTTTCATATTCTGAATCAATCATCTCAACAAATAAACAACAAAAGATATCTTTTGTTGTTTATTTGTTGAGATTTGTTAATACAACGTCTAAGTACGTCACTATATTTTTTATACCTTTTTGTTAATCTGATTTTGTTTGATTTATTATGAATAGTTTTTAGAGCCAATTACAGGTTCTCACGGGTAAAAACAGAAAAAATAGTAGAAAGCTTAGGATCACTAACAAGCACGATAAAAAAGATTAAGTATATATATATATGTCGCATGAAATACAGTGTTGCCGACTGAAGTACTCTATACAGTCGGTGCGCTATGACGGAGTCTAAGGACCGGCGGGCGAGGGCGCGAGAAACAACAGGAGCGCCAGTCACCCTTCAGCCCTAGGAACTGTCACACGTTCATGAGACGCGTGCGCACATAGATTAATCCCAAGTTTTGTTATTTTATTTCTACTATAAATGGACAAGATTAATTAGGCCACTATTTGTTGTTAATTGTGATTTGTGTAACTGTAACAGTGTACATAAACTAAGTGTAAGAAGCTGTTATCATCTTTTAATTGCCCGAGACCCACAAACAGCCCACAACAATGTCAGAGGATGGAAGCACGACCCCTCCTCAATGTCCAGTGCGCCGACATATATATATATATATATTATATAAATAAGGTTATTAAAATGTCTCGTTCTTCACACACTGTGCTTTCATTTTATTCTATATTACCTATCTTTATACATTATACACTACTACTCTCATAGTAGTTTAGATACATATTATCCAACCACATTGGCGTTTCTCCCTTAAAATTACCAGGCGATAACAAACAGGTCTCAATATATATAAGCTTCTCCTAACGGTCAAGTGTATAATAGAAGCGTTTTACCTGAAATAAAACGATTTTTATATACTTACCTTAGTAGAAGCTTACTTTTAATCTCTGCCTGGTGGTATTTCGACACAATGACGAGGAGGCTCGGACCACCAGTTACCTCGCGCACCTGGTAAGAGCGGAGGTGTGTGCGAAAGAGACAGCCTACAGGGTAGAAAGAGAGGTCTGCTAAAGCGGGAAATGGAGTCGCCTATCTCAATACATATAAGCTAAGGTAAGTATATAATAATCGTTTTATTTCAGGTAAAACGCTTCTATATGTACTGCGTCGGTAACATTGGACAAAACAAGGTTTATTTTAAGAGAATTACCGCATTCTTGTCATGTAAATTCAGTACATCTAAATGTTAAGAAGGAAATACAAAAATTGAAGAGGGCAGTCTGTGAAAATTTTGGCCCAATACAGAAAATTTGTGAAGCTTCATTAGAAAAAATAAGAAACGAGAACCCTAATGATCAAGATATAATACCCACATTTCGTTACCTTAAAAGTTCCTTGTACAGAGCCCGGAAAAAGTATTTAAATATAGATTTGCTAACATATAATGATACTGGATCAATTCAAATACCTAAACCAATTAGCAAAAGATTTTCTAATTTGTAGTGATGGTTTACAGAAGATAATAAATTTTTGCAACGAATACAGCGAAAAATTTAATGAAAAAACCAGGATCTTACTATGCTGACGGGACTTTTAAATCGGCACCAAAACCATTTTATCAGATTTTTGTTTTGCATTTGGATGCGGGATCCAATAAAAATATAATTAATATAGTACCCGTCATCTACGCCCCCTAATAATTGAGACTGTGCTTATTTAAATAATCTTAAGGGGGCGAAATTCAAGTGATAACACACACAAGTGAAAATTTTAATGAAAAACTTAAAATATATTTTCTACAATAGCATGCCGTCCCCCGACCCGACTACAAAATATTAACTACAAATTACGTCGGTGCTCCATGGACCAATTGAAATTTGACCAATTGGTCTATGGGGAAAATTACATGTTTCCATCGTCCAAATACCAACTGGACTATGGAGAACACTGGACTTAAACAAAAACTATGTTCCATTATAACATTATAGCCCTAAGTTTGTATTTGGTTTTGAATTTTCGTTTTTTGCCACCGACTTCCAAAATTAAAGTTATTTTTCACTACTCTTGCTCAAAAAATGCGTCATTGTAGCGTACCAGAGCGAAGATAAAATAGCATTTCATCCTCTAGGGGCTAAAGTAAAAATTTTTTAATTTTTGTCTGTTGCCAACGAGCCTACCACCCAAAAACGAAAAAGTCTTTATACCATTCCTCCTCTAAAAAGCTTCTTACCTATCTTACCTATGTTACCTATGTTACCTATCTTACCTATCTTACCTATCTTACCTATCTTACCTATCTTACCTATCTTACCTATCTTACCTATCTTACCTATCTTACCTATCTTACCTATCTTACCTATCTTACCTATCTTACCTATCTTACCTATCTTACCTATCTTACCTATCTTACCTATCCTACCTATCTTACCTTTCCTACCTATCAGACCTATCCTGCCTATATGAATAAGATGTGTGTGTTACACACAAGTGAAAATTTTAATGAAAAACTTAAAATATATTTTCTACAATAGCATGCCGTCCCCCGACCCGACTACAAAATATTAACTACAAATTACGTCAGTGCTCCATGGACCAATTGAAATTTGACCAATTGGTCTATGGGGAAAATTACATGTTTCCATCGTCCAAATACCAACTGGACTATGGAGAACACTGGACTTAAACAAAAACTATGTTCCATTATAACATTATAGCCCTAAGTTTGTATTTGGTTTTGAATTTTCGTTTTTTGCCACCGACTTCCGAAATTAAAGTTATTTTTCACTACTCTTGCTCAAAAAATGCGTCATTGTAGCGTACCAGAGCGAAGATAAAATAGCATTTCATCCTCTAGGGGCTAAAGTAAAATTTTTTTAATTTTTGTCTGTTGCCAACGAGCCTACCACCCAAAAACGAAAAAGTCTTTATACCATTCCTCCTCTAAAAAGCTTCTTACCTATCTTACCTATCTTACCTATCTTACCTATGTTACCTATGTTACCTATCTTACCTATCTTACCTATCTTACCTATCTTACCTATCTTACCTATGTTACCTATGTTACCTATGTTACCTATCTTACCTATCTTACCTATCTTACCTATCTTACCTATCTTACCTATCTTACCTATCTTACCTATCTTACCTATCTTACCTATCTTACCTATCTTACCTATCTTACCTATCTTACCTATATTACCTATCTGACCTATCTTACCTATCTTACCTATCTTACCTATCTTACCTATCTTACCTATCTTACCTATCCTACCTATCTTACCTATCCTACCTATCAGACCTATCCTGCCTATATGAATAAGAACAAAAGAACTTTTTTTTTTTAAAGCGGCATTCTCTTCGGTAGAATGCGTGCATTGCGTTGCGGCTACAGAGGAAATAAAAAAGACTGGTGCGATATCCTATTTCTAAATTATTCTCCAATAAATTGCATTGGTAACCGTAATATGATTTACAACAGTGAAAATGTCATCATCTTGTGAGAATGGAGACCCTAATTTGGAGATGGATGAGAAAGGAAAAGAAATAATTTTATTAATTTACTATTTTATTTTCTCGCAATCGTAGTGAAAAGTAGAGTGTAACACACGGCGCTAAAAACCCATTATACCTCGGTTTCTGTTTACTCCCTCGCTAAAGCTCGGGAGTAAAACTACCTCGTTATAATGGGTCATTTTAGCTCCTTGTATAACAATCTACTATTTCACTTTGTAGTGTTTTTTTGGAAGTCGGTTGTTTTTTTTTTTTTGTAAAAAGTTATTATAATTTTATCGTGTTAAGATATCGATACCATCACGTCTCCAGAGTTCCGCTAGCTAATTTAATTTGACCCTGTATTTTCCGGTTAAAGAGAATTGTATTTTCAGGTATAGGAAACTGGTGTGAACTTAGGGTTATAATGTTATAATGGAACATAGTTTTTGTTTAAGTCCAGTGTTCTCCATAGTCCAGTTGGTAGTTGGACGATGGAAACATGTAATTTTCCCCATAGACCAATTGGTCAAATTTCAATTGGTCCATGGAGCACCGACGACAAATTATATTAAACTTAAAGGGCCAGTATATTTTGTTTTATAACTTTTTAAAGGATTTTGTTTGTGTCAGGGGTTTTTTAAATTTTTAATTTAACATTTTTATATTGTAATTTTTATTATTTTACCTGCTTACATTATGTTGAAACTAAATTAAAATAATATATCATTATTAGGAAGTCGTCACTGATAGGAATAAAATTGAGTCCGGATAAAACGTTATTTTTGCCAAGAGGGAACAGCGGAGTATACTTCTTGGTACATTTACGAAAAGTTTGTGTCGCAATACGGCACAGATCTGTCTAGTATCCGACTTCAAGGCAAGTCGCGGTAAGACGATTTGTTTGCAATAGCGAAAGGAACGTGAACTTTGTTGCAGAAATTAGTTATAAACCACCTATGGGCTACTGCTAGACTTCGATTGAGGATTTACTCTTGCAAGAGAGTGTGGAGAATGAAAGACACCGGCACAAATTTACGGGAAAATGTTTCACTTAGGGTGCAATTAATAGAAGATGGTAGGGAGAGAGTCTTTGGAATTGTGCTAATTGTCATCTAAATGAGATAGCCATGAAAAAGAGAATATCAATTACTGAAAAGTAAAAAAATTACATTTATCGAAGATCCAGAGATGGCACGAGATAGGGCTTCATCGTGAAAGGTTAATCGAAGTCTATCATAACTTTCTTGTTGACTTAAATTACATCGAAAGTCATAAAATTGAAAATTGTCTGTGCCACGTCAGCATGAATTTAAATGTGCACGAAGATTTTGCCGGAAGAGGGCGCCTTTGATCCGGAGCGGGAAAAACACGGCGGATATGATGAAGATGAACGACAGCGGAGCGAACGAATGACGAATGGATGCGCATCGGTCAATGTCAAACTCGTGTACGTCAACGTCAAAGTCCTGAAAATCGTGTCAATGTCAAAAGGAAACGTAAAATTGTAAATGTAATTAAAGACATTGTGGGTAATAAATCAATTAAGAACATTAACATTGGTGATAAAGAAGTTAATAGTTTAATAGATTCAGGTAGTGACTTAAATTTAATTGCTTTGAATTTGGATATACGTTTTTTTTTTGGGTAGAATAGACCCTTTTTAGTGTATTTTTGAAAACCGCAAAGTGCGCAAAACCGCAAAACCATGGGCACCGAGAAAAAAATCGCCAAAAGTTTATTTCGGGATTGGTGGGATAGTGGGAGTATTAAGGGTGGGGAAGATCACGTGGCGGGTCTTAATTGGTTTCTAAACAATAATGAGATCATTGACATCTTCAAGGTCAAGGTCAACACCCCAAAGGTCAAGGTCAAACCCAAAAATACTACAATATTGGTATATTACCTTATAACAAGCTCGCAAGTGACGACATCTTCAAGGTTTCTTTCTTTTCTTTCTAAGGTAACGCATCGTTTTTGAGAAAAGCAAATTATATTGTAATGCTTATGACTGCCTTCCCGAAAATGGCTATATACACAAAAAAGTTAACCACAGTGATACACAAAATAGATTTGTGACACCAGATGGGACACACACACAACGGATAGAGAGTCACTGGCGTGTCATAAAGAGATCCTTCAACAGGGAGAATTACAAAGAAAATTTTGCTGACTGACTTACAGAATTTTCGTGGAGGCGTCGAATAGCCATCAAACATTTAGACCCATTTGAGGAATTCATAAAATGTGTTCAGTATGTGTATAAAATACAATAAATGTTTTTTTTTAATTATTTGTTTTTTTTTATGTTAACTTATTACACAGTACACTACACACTAAACTAACATTAATAAAGAAATAACACACCACAACTTATTAAAAAGGCAATGATTTCGCTTGGTTCACTCTTGCTTCCTAAGATGTAACGCATCATTTTTAAGAAAAGCAAATTATATTGATATGCTTATGACTGCCTTCCCGAACATGGCTATATACACAAAAAAGTTGACCATAGTGATACACAAAATAGATTTGTGGCACCAGATGGGACACACACACAACGGATAGAGAGTCACTGGCGTGTCATAAAGAGATCCTTCCACAGGGAGAATTACAAAGAAAATTTTGCTGACTGACTTACAGAATTTTCGTGGAGGCGTCGAATAGCCATCAACCATTTGAACCCATTTGAGGAATTCATAAAATGTGTTCAGTATGTGTATAAAATACAATAAATGTTTGGCAGTGTATAGAGGGCCGTTAACGGCACTCAGTCTCCGCAGTTTATTAAGTACCTTTAACGTCACTCTATCTCAGCAGTGTATTAAGTGCCGTCAGTTTGCGAAATACTAGTGACGTGAACTGAATGTTTTTAAAAATAAGGTTATAAAAATGAGGTATTATTTAAAAAAACCCACAAAAAACAAAATTTTAATATTTTTAATCGTTCCTCGAAGCGCTCCTTTTGGGAGCGCTTGGAGGAACAAAACGGGAGCGCTTAGATGGGAGCGTTTCAAAACGGGAGCGCTACGAGGAATACCTCGTTATTTGATATTAATCTAAGTACCTATTGTTTAAAAATAATAAGAAAAAAATTGCGATTCTTACACTAACTTGACAGTCCAAACCCTGTTTAAAGTGTGATGGGAAGTTTATCATCTTATTTACGTCAGTTTTTTGGTAGAATGCGGTAGCTGGTAAGTAATTGCACTTTTAAAACACTTGTTTGCCTGCGTATTATTGCTTACCTACTAGATTAGATACTCTGACGAACTAGTCAGCTGATTTCAGTTTTCATTCACAGAACAGATAGAAAGAGATAGCAGTTGTTTTCATTGACGAAGCGAAACATCGCGCGTATTTTGTGAACCACGTTATGCAGAGTAGAGTCAATGTTTATTTAACTACTTTATTTTCTAAAATTGATTTAACTGTGCCGGGGTACGAAATTTCATCACGATTGTAATCTTTAAACACAATACTAGCTCCCATTAAAGTCGTGGCAGATATTTTTATTGCACCTTATATAAAGTGTGATTACAGAAAAAATAAAACGATGACTGTGACTATAGGTAATAATTTTGAACACATTTTATAATCATTAGTTAATAGTAATGATTAATTTCTAGAATTTGGATTTGTTAGTTGTTTGTATTAATTTGTTTGTTTGTTTGTATGTATACGGTAAATGTTTTGTTTTTGTTTGTGTGTTGTGTATTTGTAGTTTGATTTGTGTTGTTTGTGTTTGTATTTGTGTTTGTTGTGTGTTTGTTGTGTGTTTTTGTGTGTGTTTTGGGTGTTAACATTAATTTGTGGTAATGTTTAGTTCTCAGCATACCTGGTGTGTCGTTCGCTAGTTTATTTTAAACTTAGAATAATAAAGATTTTAAAGTAATAAATTATTTTATATTTCGATAACAGAAGTTTTATTATTCTAACCTTAATTAGAGCCATATGCTCGTATTAGGTATCTAAGTGTAAGTATATATTATATCTTTAATTTAAGATTATTGGATAGGTACTTACCTATGTAATTTTTTTTTTTAACTTATTGTAAGGAGGTAGGTATGTAAGTATCAACCTATTGTGATATTGCTTGAAATATACAACAATGTTTCAAGCAATAGGTTAATACTTACATACTTACAATACGTTTTCAACGTTTCATATTTTAAAATGTTTGCAAAAGGTACGATCATTTTAACGTATTAAGTAGGTAAATCATATATTGTTATTTTGGCAACAGAAATTTTAATATTCTAACGTTATAATTTCGTAAAACAGTTGCATGCGACTGTACATCTTGACACCAAACTTCATCTTGAGACCAAGAGCAAGGTTTAATGTTTTCAAAGAAGTTTAAGCCAATCTAACCTACTCATTTAAAACAGCAAAACATGTATTAAATTGAGAATTTATCTCTATCTGACATTATTTTCTAAGGACTTTAGACCGATAAAAGTAGAAGTATGTTACACAAATTAATATAAATATTTTTTCTTGGCAATTTTTCGTAAACTCTTCGATCTAGCTCTTGGACTATACCTTAAAAATGGAATTCATTATATCTTCTAAAGTAAGACCCGACAAAATCTGTGAATTGGCGACAAATTTCGACAAATTATCGACTAAATTTGGGAGAAAACAGATCTTCGCTAGGTGCCCTAACTTAATGGGGCCAAGCTGGGGAGATTCTTCCCAGCTCGGCCACCTTGAAACGCTTATAATTTCTGAACCGGTGACCGACAGATTCTGAAATTTGGCGACAAATTTCGACAAATTATCGACTAAATTTGGGAGAAAACAGATCTTCGCTAGGTGCCCTAACTTAATGGGGCCAAGCTGGGGAGATTCTCCCCAGCTCGGCCACCTTGAAACGCTTATAATTTCTGAACCCGTGACCGACAGATTCTGAAATTTGGCGACAAATATCGACAAATTATCGACTAAATTTGGGAGAAAACAGATCTTCGCTAGGTGCCCTAACTTCATGGGGCCATGCTGGGGAGACTCTCTTCAGCTTGGCCACCTAGAAACCCCTATAACTTTTGAACCAGTGACCGACAAATTCTGATATTTGGCGACAAATTTCGACAAGTTATCGACTAATTTTTTGTGTTATCAAAATTAAAATCCCTGATGGTGGCCATGCCAGTGTCAGCCACACCGTCATGCCGTAACAATAGTACACATGGAGACGCAGTTACATACTGTGGTTAAATATGATGAGAAAAACAACCATGATCCGAAACCAGCAGGGCTGTCCGTGGCATCTATAATTGATAAAATCAAAACAGATTCCTGTCAGAATACCGGTAAGAAGACATGCCAGATTTTACAGGCCGCAAAATCTAGTTGTGATGAAAATGTTCTGAGTGAGACCTTCCACTTCTGCGTTAAGAAAGGTAGTTTATCGTGAAAAGAAAAAAGGAAAACCTGTTTTTATGAAGCCAACGGATATTTACTTCCAAATTCATCGTGAGGATTTGCAAATACAAAATAATAATTTTGTAATATGTGATGAGATATTTGATGATAACAAAAGGATAATCATTTTTTCTTGTCAAAGAATGATGGATTTTTTTGGGTGGTCTAAACTGATAATAATGGATGGGACATTCTACGTTATTCTACGTTGCGGCACATAACTTTTTGCAACTGTATGTTTTTGAATATATTGAATGTTTTGTCTTTTATTTTGTTGGTAGGTACGTACTTCTAACAGGTAATCTGTGCTTCTACTATTGCGTCTGAGATAAGAATAGAAAGGTCAATGACCTCCATTTGTCAACTGTCACTTGAAAATTACGTTTAGCAAAAATCTACTTAGTGCAAATTAATTTTCAATAATATTTATTATCGTTATTATCTAGTTAATGTTACTTTCTTATGATTATTGTTTATTTAAAAGCGTGCAAGTGTTAGAAAAGCGTGTATAACGTCACAATAAGGCTGTTTACACATCACGTCGTCGTTTGTATGTCACAAGAGCGCAGGTTTATTCATAGATAATGAATTTTTGGAAAAGCCCCCAGCACGCGTAGCATGAACACCGTAGAAACACGTTTTGTCGACGGAAGAATAGACAAAATGACAGATAAACAATGACAATCTGTCATTTTGTCTATTCTTCCGTCGACAAAACCTGTTTCTACAGTGTTCATGCTACGCGTGCTGATATCCCATTCTTCGTACTATACCTTCAGCTGTGACTTAAAATGGCGAAACAGACTATCGATTCGACTTGCCTACCGAAAATGCTTTAGTATATATATCCGGATATTTACTTTGTAAATGCAGTAAGAAGCATACCTGTCCCGAATTCATTTCTGAATTAAATAATATTCCCGGTTTCAACGAATCCAGAATGGTTGTTCATTTAAAAACTTTGAACAAAACGGCATCTTTCTACGAACAGTTGAAACTACCCTCAGATTTATAATTATGTTAAAGATCCAGAGACCACATTTATTCAAAACTTTGAACAAAATATGAGACAAAAGCCCGGTAGCACGATTTTTGAACTTTTTAAAATATAACATCCTCCCATTGCCCTTGTTTCACGCAAGACTACCCATTAAAACTTTTTGTTCGATTTCGAATATTCTCTACGTTAAAGTTCAACAATCGTGAATTTCAACAAGGGAAAAAAATAATTAATCATTATATAAAAATAAAACACCTGTAAGATTTTTTTATTTCCTTTATTTCTGTTTTTAATTGTAATTTGAACTACAATTCACACCAACACTTCGACTTCAGGTGCAAAAACAGTTCTGTTTTTTTTTCTTTTGCTTATAGCTCGAAAATGGTGCATCCTATCGCAAAAATAATGAAAATTTCGACCCCCTTCTGTAAACCTCTATAGCTCAACATGTTGGTAATAATTTTTCATATTTACCATACAAAAAGTGAAAAATTCCATATAAATAACGTCGTCGTTCCAATGTAAATAGTAGTTTAAAACAAAATGTTTTTACGGTGCACACCGTAAAAGATAGTCTTTTACAGTACGTACACACAGTTTCATCCAGTGTATTCAAGCTATAAAAAAAAATTGTTTGTTTCTTTATTGAGGTATTGGGTAAGGATGGATCGTGCTGTACTCTTGCTTGAAGCACTTCAGGTTGAGGCCAGAAGAATTGAAAGTGTAACACTGCACGGTTGCGACGTATACTGCGAGATCAAACCAAAGCTTTGAACCTATCTGACGCCAAGTTCAAAGCTCATTACAGACTCTTCAAAGAGCTGTTTATGAATTTGTGAACAGAACTTAGACCGTTCATAGTACGAATGAGAAGAACAAAAGTTAGTGAAGAAAGTAAGTAAGTAGGTGTACATGAAAATATCTATGCATTGTTTAGATGTTTAGTCTTTAATTATGAACCTAATTATAGTATGTATCAAATAATATACATATATTTTGTTGTGATGTTGCAGGTCCTTACAGCTCTTTCGTTCTATGCTACGGGGTCCTATCAAAAACCTGTGGGCATGAGCTATTTACATGGGCTTAGTCAATCTAGTGTACCCAAAGCTGTAAAAGAGGTGACTATCGCTTTGTATACACATAGCATTTTAACAAAATACATTAGATTCCTTCAAACTCAACTAGAAAGAAACGCAATTATTAATGGGTAAGAGTACATACCTTACCTACACTAATAGTCTATACATCATATAAGACATACATGTCTACGTTATGCATAAAGATTGTATTGTTTATTCTTTTTTAGGTGTTCAAACAAGTTTGGATTTCCTGGTTGCTTGAGCTGTATTGATTGCACTCATGTAGCTCTAATGAAGCCCACTGACCATGAAGAAAGGTTTTTTAATAGAAAACATTACCATTCGAGAAACGTTCAAATAGTAAGTCATGCAGTATTTTTTTCTGCTGTTTTGTTTGTCCTGTATACATTTTAGAAAACTCCATCTATTAATCTAAGTCCTACAAAGATTCTGGAATAACAGTATAATTATTATTGTTTGATAAGTGATAACAGGTGCAAGGTACTGACATAAAAATACATTACATTTACAATGTTTTTGTTTTAGATATATGACAGCGATTTGAATATTATTAATATTGCTGCATCATTTAGTGGAGCTGCACATGATCTTACATTTGGAGAAACTGTGAGATACAAGGGCATCTTCAAAAGTTGCACAGTAGAGGAGAGACTATCTGGTTGCTAGGTAAAATTAAATTAAGGCCGTTTTACATTAAAGAATTATTTTGTACTACTTGTACACCGATAACAATGTAATTTTAATACCTATTTCAGGTGATTCTGAATATCAACTGAGACCATGGCTTTTAACTCCAAATGTAAATGCTGAACCTAATAGTGCAAATGAGCATTATACAAATGTTCACTGTCTAACCAGAAATACTGTAGAGCGCTGCATAGGTGTTTTAAAAGCACGTTGGCGATGTTTACTGGAACATAGGGTGTTGCATTATAATCATCATGTAGTGGCTATGATCATAAATGCCTGGGCTGTATTGCATAACATCTGCAACAAACATCGGTTGCCAGTACCACACACTAAACACGCCGAATACAGATACTGAAGGTGATCTTAGCAACCAAGTCACACCACAACCACAGCAGGCGCATCCTGCTGTGGTTGTGGTGACGGTGCTGAACTACAGCTCCGAGCTAGAGGCCGACAAATTTATTGGTCGTGTTAATATGAAGTATGTTTTTTATCCTGGTGTTGGCAAATTTTTTATGCAAGGATATCGTGAAGGTTATCATAAAGTAATTTTATTTGAAGAGTTTTCGTATAAGTTTTCTGTTCCTATATGTTAAAAAGATTATTAGAAGGTCGTAAGTATGCTTATCTTGTGAAATGTGAGAGTGATATGTTGATTGCTTTTAGACGTCCCATTATTTTTGTGTCTAATGAGTTAGATGAAAGTATGGACGATGCTTTAAAGAATCGTTTATTGTTTATTAGTGCGTCGGAACCGTTTTGGGAGGCAATACGGGCGTCTGTCCCGAAAATGGAGGAAGATACGCCCCCGTGGTCTCAAGAAACCATATGCTTATCGTCGGAAGACGGGGCGTCCTCGTCGTCAGTATAGGCGTCAGTGTGGTCCTCCTCTTAGAAGTGTTATGTCGGTTCCTGGGAGGGTTATGAAGTATGTTTATGCTGGAAGTGCTATTCAGCAGGCAGCATGGAAGTTTGGTGTTAAAAATTATGACATAGAGTATTCTTCTATTCCTTTTTTTACTTTATTTGCTATGGGTAATAAGAATGTTGGTTTATATTTACAGAATCAGTTTGGGATGATGATTTTGAATAAAATTGAGTATGTAATATCTAATATTGAATTGAATAGGTATTTTGATATTGGTAAGATTGAAGTTGTAGATAAGCATATGTCTGATTTGCGAATTGATCCACTGTTTTCTCGAGATTCTTTTGATATTTGTACTTATTTTGTAGCTAATCATGGATCATTTGGAACGCTTGAGTTGTCTGGTTCTTATGAAAATTTAAAACGAGATCGCATAGTCCAAAGATTTTGGTCATTTAGGACGCTATAAAACATTTATTACTTGTTATATTAGTAGGTAGTGAATCATTTAAAAAGCACAAAGTTACACGTGGTGGTCCACCACGTGTAACTTAACCAACCGAAAAAAAAAGGTTAGATGATCTGTTGATGCTGCTTTTTATTTATGATTATCAGCCTTTTTCAATCGTCGAAGATAAAGGATTTAAGGCCTTTGTTGAAGGATTGAATCCCTCGTACACCTTACCGAACAGGAAAGTACTCTCAAACAATTATCTGCCTGCACTTTACGAGACATGTTTAACAGAAACTAAAGAGAAACTTGATCGTGAAGCACTTAGTGTTTGTTTAACTTCAGATATTTGGACTTCTAGCAACAACGACGCATATTTAGGACTCACAGCCCACTATATTGATGAGGAGTTTACTTTGAAGTCAGTCTTATTAGAATGCGCACCTCTGAGTGGTTCACATACGGCCGAAAATATCAAAGAAACTGTACTACGTATTCTTCAAAATTGGAAACTGAAAGACAAAGTTCTAATCGTTGTCACAGACAATGCTAGTAACATGAAATGTGCTGTCGAAAAAATGGGCTATAAGCATTTCGGATGTTATGCCCATTCAATAAATCTAATAGTGAGATGTTGTACCACTGAAAGCACTGCAGACGAAACAATATCAGGACTAATCACGAAAGTTAAAAGTATTGTAGCACGTTACAAACGAAGTGTAAAAGCTACTGAAAAGTTACTAATATACCAAAAACAAAATAATATTGCAATCCCGAGAAAGGTACTTCAGGATGTATCTACTAGGTGGAATTCTACTTTAAAGATGTCACAACGCTTTGTGGATTTGGAAGAAGCTATTAAAGCTACAATGGCTTTGACTGACGAGGAATGGGATACCTTGTCAGCCGAGGAATGGCGTATATGTCGCGAGTTATGCATTGTACTCAAGCCTTTTGAACAAATAACTGAAGCGATGAGCGGGGAAAAATACGTGTCTGGGAGTCAAATACTCGTTTTAACTAGAGGTCTGATTTCGGCACTGAATAAAATGCTTCAGATTACTGAAGACCCAATGGAGGAAGATTTTGCGGACAGTCTTCATGAAATAACTAAAAACCTAATACGTTATTTGAGATTGGAGACTGAAAGAAGATTCGCTAATATCGAGGCTAGTAAGACGATTGGGGTTTCGACAATGCTAGATCCACGATTTAAACTACATGTGTTTAGAAACCAGGCTTACGCAGCTGATATAAAAAAAACAGTAATTGACCTTGTCACTACCAATATAAATAAAAATTTGCCAGTTCAGCAAAGAGAAGATGTGGATGCCCCTGAAGAACCCATAGCAAAAAGAAATAAGTTTGATATTTGGGACGAATATGATACCATAGTAAACACAGTGCGCCCTGAAGGTACACCTAGATCGCAGGCAGTGCTGGAAGTACAGAGATACCTAGAGTTACCTGTTACACGAAGACAGCAAGATCCATTAGAATGGTGGAAGACTTCCAAGCATAGCTTTCCCAATTTAGCAGTTTTGGCCAGAAAGAAATTAAATTTTATGGCTACTTCTGTACCCTGTGAGAGGCTCTTTTCTAAAGCAGGAAGTTAAATTTTATGGCTACTTCTGTACCCTGTGAGAGGCTCTTTTCTAAAGCAGGAAGTATTATGAACGAGAGACGTACAAGGCTTGGCATTAGAAAAATGCAACAGCTTTTATTTTTAAATTCTAATTATAAAACCAAATAAAAATTTGAAATAGTATATAGTTAAAATGTAAATAATGTACATTTAAAATCAATGTAAATAGTTGATCAAAATATAAAACACGCCGCTGTCTCCAAAATATGCGACAGTCCTAAGCCTGTGTAAAGTGTGAAGGATATTATGATCAAATCAACTGTAAGTACAATACTCAAACAATTTTGCAACCCAATTTTTTAAAACCCTGTTGCCTTGTATAAAATAATGTTATGTAGCCTATGTCCTTTCTCAAGCTCTAGACTATCTCTGTACCAAATTTCATTTAAATCGGTTCAGTAGTTTAGACGTGATTGCGTAACAGACAGACAGAGTTACTTTCGCACTTATAATATTAGTAAGCATTAGTACTAAAGTACTAAATTAGTGTGATATAATAACACCGAGATGTCCTTTTTTCTTTATTCTGCATTACAGCTCCAGGCGATAGTTCTATAATAAATAGACTTAATTATCAAATCGTGTATAGTCACATTACAAAACGTTCGTTCCAAATACCTATTACCTATCCGACGTGATCGACGTGACAAAGTCACGGTGATTTTTCACCGTGAAATTTTTATAACTGGAACGACAGTCACGGTGATTGATAAATAACGACTTTGCCCATGTCTAGTGGTGGATCATAATATCCGGGTGAGAGTGATAAAAAGAAGCAAAAGTCATGTAAGTGATACTACAGCCGAAAATAATGTGGAAATATTATCAAAGAATTGTTTTTATACTGTTAAGGAATTTATGAATTCTAGAACAAATTGGAAAGTTGCATGACATGAAAATTAAATTTAACATTTTTATTTTTAAGCTATTGACTTTTGGAATTTCTTTGGTTGTCATTTGAAAGTTTATATTTGGACAATGTGTAATTTATTTATTTTTCTTTGACATTTTTTAATTTTTTAATTTGATACGTTGACAATTCTTGATGTTCATTTAATTATTTTGTTTATATTGACTAAATTTTATTATTGTCACATTTGCATGCCGAATTTAGTAGGCGGAATATGAAGAACTATTGTGTGTTATAAAATCTGTAAAATACCATATTTCAGGCAAATAAATGAATCTATCTATCTATCAAATATTTTAAACGATCAAAATAATCTGTCAATAAGTGCTGAACAAATCATAGGATATATAGCTGGAGGCCAATTCTCGCGTTTACGCTCGTTCTAGTCGAATTCGAACTGCCGCTCGTCTTCCTAAGTCGCTTATAAAATGGTGACTTTCCGTATTCTAGTCATTCGTACAATAAACGAGTCGAAGGAAAAAATGTTGTCATTATACGTCGCGCGAAGCGATCCATTTCACAAAACGATGCTACTTTTCAAACGCAACCATAGATGTACTTCTTGAAGTATATTAAAAATGATAAGCGTATAAAAGGTTTTGGGCAACTTTTTATTACTTACATAAACGTTTATGAATCCTACCATCATAATAATTGATTTCGTAACTCCATTAATATTTTATTATTAACATTAAAATAAGTTCTCATGCAACGGAATGCATGGCTGATGTTTATTTGTCAATGTCAAAGATATTTGTCACGTCAAATTAAAGTTATAATTTCTGTTTGTTTACATTGGTAAACAAGTAATTAAATAAAAACAGGATAACTGCCAATGATATTATAAGTGATCTGAGGACTACCACAATAACATCAAGACTTATCAAGATGGAGAAAAAGAAGAGGAAGTATGGTTGTCGTAAAGAGTGCGGTACTGCAACAACTGGAGCGTCCTGCTGCTCTAACGACGCTGGTATAACTACGTGTCCCGGTTATATTACTTTAAAAAAGCCCAAAAAATAGTTGGGAAATTTTGTGAAAACAAATTTCGCGTCGTCACAACACGAATTCAAAGTTCTTTGTGGTCAAAGTACCGCACAAACATCTTTCGAAATTCATGAAGACTGGGCGAGAGGGGAAATGGTCCGGCGATTCCTAAGCTCCTGGACAGCTGGCGATACAGGACGCTGACTATTCGTGTAAACTTGTGATTATTATAATGTATTGTTTACGTAAAGTATTTTTGTTAGATATATAACTTTTGCATTGAAAAAAATTAAATAAAAACATTAGAAATCTTATTGTTTGAAATGCTTTTGAAATACTGCATCATGTTAGTGGTACAATAATAATAGGGGCGTAGGTCATATCATTTCATTCTAGTGACAAAATAATCGACTCTGTAAATTCAGTATTGTATGCGCTGCTGAATGGGTCGCACCCACCTTGGATGATAGCTTGAAATGATAAGTCACGGATAGCCAAAGATGATGGTTTATTGAATATATTTAACTACCACGTAACTAATGCTATATGAATGAGTACAGCTGACTATGAATGCTGATCGTGTACTGTCACGTTACACTATAATTTGTGCAAAGTGACGGAAATGTGCTGATGTATGTAGTACGTGCGGGCCTAGTACGATACATGACTCGTACAAGTATACACTCAAGTAAAACCACAAAAAAATCGGCACAGATTAGACCTTAGCTCTTTTTCTCTCGATGTCTGTGGATCCAACCGGGAAATGTACAGGAGCAAGGTGGGGGCACCGCGTTTGTTGCGGCTGCATCGGGTTCGACTTTTCTTGCCCTCAACCAAAGTAAAACCCTCCTGGTCCACATGACTGGTTAAGGAGTCGACAATCTTGAAAAATGATTGTTAAGTAATGGCTCTTAAGGCGCGGGACATACACAAAGGGCGAGTGGCGCGAGCGTTGTGTCGGACCAGCGGGCGCCGCCGCGCGGGCATTGCACCGCCCGTTTCATCATCATCATCATCATATCAGTCGAAAGACGTCCACTGCTGGACATAGACCAAGCACCGCCACTTCGACCGATTCTGTGCTTCCCGCATCCAGCGGATTCCTGCGGCCTTTACAAGGTCATCGGTCCATCTTGTGGGAGGTTTTCCAACGCTACGTCTTCCGGTACGCGGTCGCCACTCCAGAACCTTTCACCCCATCAGCCATCTGTTCTGCGAGCAATGTGTCCTGCCCATTGCAAGTTAAGTTTGGCAATTCTTCTTCTTTGGTTTGGCGGATACGATCCTGCCATCATCGGTATTCAGTTTTGCAAGCTGACTCTGCCCAATAAACAGATCTCTAGCAAAGACCTTGGAGTCCTTATTCCACTCTATCGCGTCCTTAGTGCGGTCTGCACTAAAACGGCGAATGTCACTTTTCAAGGACTTAGAGATCCGTCTACTGAGCTGCCGGGTACTTTAGCGCATCATCTGAAGACTGGAGGATCATCTCGCGCCTCTCCTTCATGAGCTGTATAGTAGGATCAGAGAGCTTCTTGTTTCTATTTGTACGACGGGTCTTAAAGATCTTGAACCCGACCGTATGGATAATTTCTAAAATCGTCCACGGAGCTCCCTAGGCACTTGAAACGATTCTGAAGTTTGAGCTGAAAGCTCTCGGGGTTTAGGACTTGGGTAGTTGCCGGGCGGAGCGTAGACTTCATCAGTCGAGATCTTTCCAACTTGACTTTTAAGTTCTATATGCCTCTTACTATGCGGTGATCAATTCCGGTTTTCACCGCATTGATCACAGAGACATAATTGAATACTTGCTTTTTGTCGACATTATGGAGTCAATCTCATTTTTGTTGCACCATCAGGGTTCTGCCAGGTCCACTTTCTGAGCTGACGTTTTCTGAAGAAGGAGTTCATCATAAAGAGGCTTTCCTTCTCCATAAAACTGGCAAGTAGGTGACCCCGGTGGTTCCGACGTCCAACTCCAAATTGCACTCGCAGCTCATCAACATTTCGTTTGCCCAGTTTCGCGTTGACGTCCCCCATGACAACGGTGAAGTGAGTTTTAGACCCATGCATGACTCTAGAAATATCCTCATACATGGTCTCCGCCTCATCGTCGGGTGTGACGAGGTCGGGGCGTTTTTGGTGCTTGTCAATTTTTAGGCGGTTTGCCATTATCGCCACGCTTGGCAGGCGGGTTGGCGATCGCAGTATTGTGTTAAAAATGCATAGAGAAGACTGCTGCCCATTCTCTAGTAAGCCTGTTTCATATTTCATACAACATGTATAGGAACGACACACAACTGACACAACGCCTGCGCCGCACCGTGAATAAAATAAATAAAATAAAAACTTTTTCATTCAGACTTATTAGAATATTTATATTTAATAAGCTCTCCTTTATATTTGCTACAACTGTCTACGGGAGGTCTACGGCTACAACAGAATGCAATGCTGATTTGTCAATGTCATAGATATTAGCTATTAAATGTCAACGATTTTAGTCACGTCATAATTAAGTGTAATCAAATAATAAAAACAGATTTCCTACCAATGATTAAATTGAGTAAACTGATGAATACCGAAATAATATCAAAGCTTATGAAGATAGAGAAGAGGAAGCGTGATTGCCGTAAAGACCGGACCGAATCACCGGCTCTCATAATACTCTCAGGATGGCTGCTGCGACCTACCATTCCAACGACGCAGCTGAGGGTCAAGCAGTAGAAGGCTCATTACAACACGATTTTTTTTTGTGGTGAAATTTCTGGACAACGTTTGTCGAAATTCATGAAGACTGGGCAAGAGGTGGTGTAATGATCCGGCGATTCCTAAGCTGGCTACTAAACAGCGCGATACACATGACGCCGACTAATCGCGTAAACTCAAAGAGATTTAAGATACTAAATAATTTAATGTCTTTGTGTAAACTAGTGATTCTTATAATGCAAAGTTATAATGTAAAAGCTTAGTATTTTTGTTAATTATAAGTTTGATATTGAAAAACAATTATACATGTTTGAAATCTTTATTGTTTTTTGAATGTTTTTGATATTCTGCATCATGTTTTTGGACCTGTTGTAAAGTTGTAATACAATAATAAATAATAGCAATATGTATAATAATTTGGGTGGCAAAAGACCCTTTACATAAATATATCACAGACTAATTAGACTTGGGTTTATATTACACCACAAACACAATTAATATCACACCACACTTGGGTTTGGTAATGCTTCCCTGTAACATCTACATGCAACTCTCGCCTGGTGAAATTCGGGTGTTTGTATGCCAGCCTTTTGCAACCCGGGAACCTCGATGATGAAGGACTTAAAATTTATAGTACAGCTTCATTCTCGTCAGCTTCAGCAAAGCCCTTAATTCGGCACTGATTAGACCATGGCTCCTCTCTCAATGTCTGTAAGTACAACCGGGAAATATGCATGACGATGGTGAGCACTAGCGATGCAGCTCATAAATTGCTCCGTGATCGACTTTTCTTGCCGTCAACTATAGTAAAGCCATCGTCGTCCACTTGACTGGTTTTAGAAGCCTTCCGTTTCAAAATATATCTCAGATGTGTGTCTTATCAATCGACGCCACACAAGCAGTGGATAGTTGACAACTTTGGCGGACGCGTGAAGTATTTTTTCGTGTATTTTTCCTTGTTGTGGCGATCGCAACGTTTTCTAAGATGTTTATGAACTCGTAACGCATTTTGTAAAAAAACATTTATTATTTTCTTCCGCATTGACTAATTGTGAATGACACAACAACTGTTTGACGTTGGTACGCCGTTCGAAATGACGTCATGAACGTTTCGACTGGTACCGACCACTCTTTGCAAGTCGCATGTAAACTATGCATTTTGCGTGGTTTTCCTGCGACAAATGCTCGAATCGATATGGCGAGAATAGCTGTACGAGTGAAAACATGATTTTTACGAGTGAAAACATGATTTTTACGAAGGAAAAGTACGAATCGAGCGACAATAACGAATGTAAAATGCGTGAGAATTGCCTTCCTGGGTGGGTCGCTAGGGCATTAATAAAAACGATTAAATGTGAGATATGTGTTACTGAGTTGATTACTAATGAAAGACTAAGTTTTCATAAATTAATTAATCTCAAGGATATGTGGGGTATATGCTATCCATCTTATGATTTATTCAAGATATGCCTTAAGTCCGAATCAGCAATTAAAAAGTTTTCTAGAGAAAACAATACTCAACATTTTCTTTGTGTGAAGCAAATAAAATTAAATGTAGTATTAAGTAAAATTAAATGTAGTATTAAGTAAAATTAAATGTATTATTCGGCTATCATTCGGCAGCTAACGATATTTCGGTCGCAGGACAGCGCCGTCTCATAACTCTGTTCTTGTCTATCGGTAACTGTAGGATTGCGACTGTGATCATACTGATCACAGATGTGTGAGTTTTGCTGTATGTAGTCGTGCGCCGAGCCCAGGTTTACTGATTGCGATGTTAGCGCGTAACATATCTTCCTCCTTTTAATACATCAATGATGCAATGTCTTATTTTTGTTATTCTTAACAGTTTCCAACAATTATTATTATTCGTTTGATTTTATAGTACTGGGCTGACCTGAAGCACAAAACCAAGAGCAGACTTGCCAAAAGGCGAGAGGATGCTCGAGGCACTGGTGGTGAACCAAGCATTCAAGAAGAGTTATCAGAAATAGAAAACTTCTCGCTATAATGACCATATTAAAAAACCGCCTGCCCTTCAAAGTGAAGATAATGCTTTATTACGCAATGGCTGACTCTTACATCCAGTATGGCCTAAGCAGTTATGGTCGTACCTATAAAACTTACCTTGATAGTATTTTTAAACTTCAACTTCGAATTTTAAAAACAATAGTATCTCCTAAAATTAGAAACGAACTTTACGACAATATAAATGGCCTCTTTAAACACTGTAATGTCTTACCAGTTCATATACAATTGAATTTTTTGTTATTGAAAGAACAATTTTTTAATGAATCCTTAAGAAATAAAATCGAGCATCCTGTATGCACACAGGCAGTTTCTGAGAATAGGCTTCGTACACAGCCCGCCAACAATACGTATGGCGAGCGAAGTACCGGTTTTATTATACCGAGACTTATAAACAGTCTACCCTCAGAAATAAATAAATGTATTACACCTAAAAATATAAAATGTACAACTTAGGCAATATTACTTAAGTATTTTAAAGGAATGATTGTAACCACTTAATGACCTAAAGATTTTATTAATTGTATAGTATGATAATGAGATCGCATACGATACGATATCGATACGCAATATCTTCTCGTCCCACATACCACAGTGTCTCAAGACGAAAGTCTTTGACCAGTGCGTGTTGCCAGTGATGACTTATGGCACTGAAACGTGGTCGCTCACAATGGGCCTAATTAGAAGGCTAAAAGTCACCCAAAGAGCAATGGAGAGGGCTATGCTTGGAGTTTCCCTACGTGATCGAATCAGAAATGAAGAGATCCGCAGGAGAACCAAGGTAACCGACATAGCCCGAAGAATTGCCAAACTTAAGTGGCAATGGGCAGGACATATTGCTCGCAGAACAGATGGCCGATGGGGCCGAAAGGTTCTGGAGTGGCGACCACGTACCGGAAGACGTAGCGTTGGAAGGCCTCCCACAAGATGGACCGATGACCTAGTAAAGGCCGCAGGAATTCGCTGGATGCGGGAAGCACAGAATCGGTCGAAGTGGCGGTGCTTGGGGGAGGCCTATGTCCAGCAGTGGACGTCTTTCGGCTGATATGATGATGATGATGATGATGATAATGAGATAGACTCGCGATAGCATAAGTTTAAACCTTAGTGGTTTTTTATTGCTATCTATTATCTAATCCTGTGTTCTGTGTATATATGATAATTAAATTAAATAAAATAAAAAATACTATCGGTGACTCAACTTATATAAAAGGTTTCTGCAAAAAAAAAACTATGAAAGCTCTGCAGTATGAGGTAGATATATATTTTTTTTTAATGGAACTCCACAGGGAGCACTGTGAATGCTGGAAGTGGCATAGAAGCCAAATGTGAACAAGTTTCTGTACTCCTATGGGGAGTTGAACACATGGTGCGTGATAAGATAATGTTACTTCGCAAAGTGTGTACGCAAAGGTTGCAAATCTTTAACATAAGGTTAATTTACAGCGTCACCCTAGCTGCACACAAATTTCCAAGAAAAAAACCTGATGGAAGGTTTATTCCTTATCCCACACTAAGTAAATACACACGGCGATGTTGGTTGCGTCTAAGATTGGCGTTAAAATCGAGGCGCGCGACATTGTGAGCGCCGAGCGTGTAGGAGGTAGGCGCATCAACGCGACGCAGGCGACGGCACAGGTGGAGACTCGCCCCCGATTCCTCGTCGTGCGCCTCGCACTCGTTAAATCGTGAGTTGTATCGAAGCGCTCGTGAAGCTGGGAGTCGCCTGGGTTGGCAATTTATATGCTCGAAGCGAGGGCGTATTCTCGCTCGGTACAAACCCGGAGACGCTACTTGCCAAATCCGTTGTGAGGCTGACTTACAGCGCTTTTTCACAGCTGCAACGGCGCCAGATAGCGGTCGAAATGGCGCACTATAGAATTACTTATTTGTTCATTATTTTGTACTACTTGTACACCGATAATTTTTTTTGTTTTGTTATACTCATAAATTGGCTAAATGTGGTCATTCTTTTTTATACTGTTACTCTGTTTTTTAAAGTAGGTTTAGTTGTGGTAAGTGTCAGTATTTCAAAAGTAATATTAAGTTTGAGTTGCTACTATCTGTTGTATTTTATATTGGTAGGTGTATGCCTCGCGGCGCACCTCAGTCAACTTCGTAACACGTACATAAATCAGTTTTATAACACTACACATATTTATCTACACTTATTTATTACAAAACTACTTTTTCATTTTGCAATCCTATTATTTACAAATCTTCGTATTACAAATCGAGTTATTCGGGTTATTTATGAACTTTTTGTTCACAAATCCCCATTGATGGGGATTGGCGGACAAAAAGTTCAGAAATCCCATTATTTGCATACCGCAGTTCAAAACTTTTGTGTCTTTTTTATTTTATTATTTTCACTTTTTACATTTTTACAATCGGGCTAAGACTAATATTATTATATGAAAATGGATTTGAAATGATTGAATGTACACTTTTAATTTTGACATTGCTAAATAACGGAACTATTTTATATTATTACTAGCTTTTACCCGCGGCTTCGCCCGCGTGGATGTCGGAAAATACGTGCTTACATACCTATAATAATAGCCGCGATAAAGTTGACTCTTGTCCTAGCACAACACTCCGGCTTCACGCATACAATGTGGAGACTACCATACAACAAAAAATTTAAATACTGGCACTACTAATGCTTAAGAGTATTTTGGAACTGCCAAATAAATCTTAGCTTCGAAATAAAAAAATGAGTTTTCCAAACAAATTAAATGTAATATAGGCCGAATATCCACCTTAGGGTGGATTTTTGGGGTGGATAAACGGAATAGCCCGAGCCGACTATGGATTTTGCCAAGCTATAATGACTAAACTATTGAATATATTCAATTGAATTTTTGTATACAGAATGGGAACGTCATTATGGACACGCCGTTCAATTTTTTGTAGTATTGTCGTCTCCACCTTCTACTCGTATAAGCCTACATTTTTTTTCTGCCCTAGTGTCGAATCAACCTTTCGCGTCGAGCATATGAGTTAAAGTATAACAGATGTTAATCCTAATTGGAGTATTTTTTATGTACTAAAATATTTCTTTGTATACAACATTGATAACTTCTGCCAGATTAACTGTAAAAACGAACATATTATGTTTAGATGTTACACGTGACAGGGCAACATACAATTGGCCGTGTGAAAAGCATTGAGTGGTTAAGTCAATTCCAGCCACTTTTAAAGTTTGTCCTTGTGCTTTATTAATAGTCATTCCAAACCCTAATTTAATTGGAAATTGGAGCCGTTTGAACTGAAAAGGCAATTCTGAGGGTATCATCGGTATTCTTGGTATCAAAACAGTTTCACCAGTTCCGCAGCCGGTTAGTATTGTACATTCGATCAAATTTTGTTTTAAATTTATTATTTTGAGTCTTGTACCGTTGCACAATTTAGGTGGGTTTAAATTTCTTAGTAATATAATAGGTGAACCTACTTTTAATACTAATTTGTGTGGCGGAATTCCGGAAGGCGTCAAAGAATTCAAAAATTCAGTTGGATAATGTACTGCCTCCTCCCTATCCACGACTGTGTCAACTGAGAAGTATATAAATTGTGTTGATGCTTCAAATTTTGAAAGAATCAAATTATTTATTTCATTAACTTGCTCATTAGTAGGTGAAAGTATAGCCCTTTCTTGAAACCAATTTAGGGTCTTAGTGGTTATGTTACTAATATCGGGATATACCTTTTCAATTAGTTCCTCCACATTTTGCATCAAAACACATAGATTACTAAGATTTATCTTGACATTTCCGGCTTGAAATTCACCACTACCTACTTGGAGTAAGTCGTCAGAAAATTGCCGATTATCTTCGCTGGACGATAAAATTCTCATGTTGGTTTTAAGTTCACATTTTGTTATATGTGGCCCAAGATAAGATCTTTTGAGAGATGCGTTGACTTCGTCTGCTCTAGTCCCCCTTGCTATAACTGGCAAAATTTGACGGAAGTCTCCAGAGAACAAAACGGTACAGCCACCCATTGGACAGTTTCTGTTGCGCAAATCTCGCATTGTCCTGTCTAATGCCTCAACAGAGGCTTTGTGAGACATAGAAGCCTCGTCCCAAATAATCAAACTGCAATTTTGCATTAATTTGCCGGCGTTACTCTGTTTTGAAATATTACAAACGCTAGAAGCGTCTTCACTACAAATTTTCAGTAGAAGTTTGAATGTGGAATGGGCGGTTCGACCACCTTCCAAAAGCGTAGCTGCTATGCCGGACGATGCCACAGCAAGGACAATTTTTCTACCAGATCTTACTTTCGCTAATAGTAAATTTATTAAAAATGTTTTGCCCGTGCCTCCAGGAGCATCTAAAAAAAACATTTTCCCTTCATTACTACTGATGACAATATTATGTCATAAACACTTTTTTGTGTAGGATTCAAACGACACTCATCTTGAATTGTTTGTAAAAGTCGGGAATTATCATAGTTTGTCTCTCGTAAATACTCCATATTGATTGTTGCATTTCTATTTGAATTTGATGGTAAGGTGAATCCAAAATCTTTTATAGATTTGCCTGATAAAGATTCCACCTCAATATTTAATTCAGTTAAAGCTTCATCAAAGATATTTTGGTCGTAAACTAAATCATCTGATGACAGTTCTTGGCGTCTGCGATGAAGTATATCTTCTGCCATACTTTCGCGATGGTTTTGCCAAAGAAGATGCGGGTCAGTGATTTGACAGAATGATATCATGATGGCAAATAAGTATCTAAGTGATTTTGCTGAACAGCATATGGCAGCTTCAGAGAGCGTACTTTCCCAATGAGTATCGTCTTCTAACATACCCATTGCTTTGCAAGCTCCTTGGAATGTTTCATGAGTTAAACCTTGAACAGTACGTAGGCTTGTAAAAGAAGTAGGTCCTTTTACTACGTGAAGTAGCATCCTCAAGTGAAAGCACTCACTATTATTAGGATGAACTACGTAAACTCTGCCAAGAGCATCTGATTTTCTTACGTTAGGATAACCTTCAATTATCGTTCCTTGTTTCCTTCGTTGGAATTTTTTTTTAAGTTGATTCCACGTGTAATAGCCTGGGACTTTATCATACGTCAGAGTACTGGCAATTTCATCTTCTGAACATAATTAGAAAAATGCTGTCAGCGTCGTATCGCGAGGATTGTTTACAACATCATTTATATTATTTTCAGTAAAATACACCCGTTGTCCATTTTCTAAATGCACAGCAAGGTGTGTAATAGCTGGTGCTCGTTCGTGTATATTAAAAGACATAATCCGCCAAATTGCTTCTGAACTACAAATGTAGCGGCCGGATTGAAATTGCTCCACTTCGTTAGTCGATTGTAAGCTAAATGTAGCCTGATCACTGCCTTTATTGATATATTTCGTAACATACTTTATTGATTTTATAGAACTGCACAGTTCTACGTTTATATGTGCATCGTAGATTTTCAATAAAACTTTATTATAAGGCACTACCCACCTATTGTCGATTTCGTGATTACGGATAGTAGCCCACCTTCATCAGGTGATAATCGTCTATATTTTGGATAGCCGTCATCACCAGTTGACGTATGACTCTGAAATGATTTTGGAATTTTTTTCGAACATACTCCCTTATTTATGCATGGTGAGTTACGATTAAAAGCTCCACATGGTCCGTGAATCATGTGCCTTACAGAGAGTTAAGGTGGACGAGTGGACTTGTAGTGATCTTCCTGTCGTGCACGGCGTGCCACAGGGCAGCATCCTCGGTCCCCCTTTATTTTTGACATTCATCAACGACCTCTGTGAGCTCAAAATACCCAGTGGTAGGATCATAACTTTTGATGATGACACCGCGATTTTGTTTGACGCCGACACTTGGACCGAAGTTTACAGTTGTGCACAGAGGGGGTTGAACTTGGTTCTGTCGTGGCTAGCTAATAATAGACTCGCTCTCAATGTTGATAAGACAAAATATATTTCTTTTTACATAAAAAAACCTGCTTATTCACTCGATAATTTCAATATTACCGCGCATTCATCCTCGTGCATTTCGTCTCATAGTACTCATTGCTTGTGTCCTCACCTTCATAAAACAGATTCAATCAAGTACCTGGGCGTTATGCTAGATAGCACATTAAGCTTTCACCCGCACATTGATGCTCTTTCAGCTAGAATCCGTAAACTAATATTTGTGTTTAAAAATCTTCGTCATGTTGTGGACTCTGGCTTATTGAGATCAATCTATTTTGCGTTATGCCAATCGCTAATCTCATACTGCATAACTGTATGGGGTGGTGCGACAAAAACATCCATGCTCCGAATCGAACGTGCACAAAGAGCAGTTTTGAAGGTTAGTAATTTCCTGCCTTTCTTATTTCCCACCAGAGAACTTTATGAGCGAACTGAAGTGTTAACTGTTCGTCAACTTTTCATTTTAAATACGATCTTGCGCAAACACTCTCTTCTTACCTATAATCCTACACTATTTGAAGGTAAGCGACGTAAACACTCAGTTTGTCCCACTACTCGGTTCCGTACTGCTTTCTGCCGGAGACATTTCGGTTTTCTTGGAAATCACTTGTATAATAAAATTAACGGAATTTTGTCAATTTATGCCTTACCCAAACAGCGTTGCAAAAAAGTCCTCTCAGCCTGGTTACAGAAATTGAGCTATGATGCCACGGAGCAGCTACTCATGGTTCCCTCTTAGTTCCCAATAATTTCGGGTTCTAGACTGTAACAAATATCCTACACACCCACACCCACTCATTCATCATTCTACTTATACTCACACTTCACCTGCACACTACACACGCATTACACTATATCATTCTGCTTTTTTTTTTTAATATTATTTAATTTTATTATCATTATTTTTTTTTGTTCTGTTTAATTTATTTTTATTTATTTTTTTCCCTTCATAAATAGATAAATTAATTTGTCTAGAGTTTAAAACTAACCATTGTTGTAATATAATTTAGAGTTAATTCGGGGTGAGAGCCTGGTGATCCGTCACACAGGGTATCCTAGTATGGACACCAGTCTCTCACAAAGGATCATATTCCATGCATTTTTTTCAATAAGCTATAATTATTTGCTCTATGTTTATAACTATGTGAACCTTTGTGAAGAGAGAAATAAAGATTATTACTATTACTATTACTATTACTATTGCCGCAAGAGCAACAAATAATAAAATTAAAAAATAAAGGGGGGTCGCCATACAATAAAACAAAATTTTGAAAAAAAAATAATCTGACCCTGGCATGTGGGGTATCATTTTCTAAAGCTCGTCGAGTAGAGAATAAATCAAATTTTTATTTGTTTTTATCTTCAAAAATGATGAATTAGGGGGCCGTAGAAGTTGTCTGTTTTAGACCATTTTTGTACGAGCTCTATCTCAACAACTAAACAAATTAGGAATTTGAAACTTGTGTGTATCATGTAACATAATACTGTTTATAATCAACAAATACTAAAAACGCCGATTCATAACGTATTTTATATAATATGGGCGATTTTCTGCAACTTAAAAAAATATTTTTGTATTTCATGCTAATATTATGCGATATAAATTCCACAGATAATTATTTAATAGTCGGAGTAATGACATGGAATTAGTAAGTACCTACTATTATGGCAGCATATACTATTTCGATCATTTAAATTTCGATCATCCAAAAAGGTCTACAAAATAAACTTTCTTCACAAGATTTTAAAACCGGCCAGTATTTTTTGAGTTTAAGAATTTTATCGACTTTTTTCAAAGTATCCCTAGACGGTGTTGATGTGTGTTATCATGTTAAAACTACACTCCAATAGACAATAAATATTCAGTAACATTGAAATGAATGCTGGCACATACAGTGTAGGTACTATTCAGTTACCTTAAACCGTTGTGAATACAATTTCATATTGAGAAAAATTATTGGTGTAAAAATATTCGGCCACGGCGGCCAATCTCAACCGCGGAGACTGGCTTGGCCTTCGGCGCGGGAGATATTATAGTGCACAAGTGTGTGCGCAGACACGAGTGCACTCTCTCTTCCCTCACTCTCATAGTCCGATGGGATGTGTAAAAATAATAAGTAAGAAATAATAGATTTCTGTATGACTATCAAAAATAACGTAAATAAATACCTGTATTGACCCGTGCGTTTGCACTGGCGAATCATCACGACAAAACATGTTGAAATCTCTAGTTCCTGTCAAACATTGTATGAAAAATTGACAGAAAATAGATATTCCAACATGTTTTGTTGTGAATGTTTCGCCAGTGCAAACGCACAGTTATAATTAAAATTTGGCGTACTACTTACATTCTATTTTGTACAATATAGTCTCATGTAGCAAGAGAAATTCTTTTATTTATAAGTAACTAGCTTTACCCGGCCCGGCTTCGCACGGTTAGCACTAAGTACTTATCTACGGCGCACCTACCTTACCTGATTACCAATTTCTACCTAATTACCTACCCTACCCTACTTACCAGGGTAGGTAGGTAGGTACCTAACCTACCCTACATATCTACCTGCTTACCTACCATATATACCTATTTATACCTACTAATACTATGTTAGTAGCAAATAAATAACTTTGACTTTAGTTAATGCATGTTACTGGATAAAGTTAACTTAATATTTTTCTCTTAAAATAAATGAAATATACTCCTACACCTATATTTTAACACAACAACATTTTTTCATTAAAATTAGACAATATCTTTACAAATCTTTGTTTTTTTATAGCGCCTCTGTTGTTACCTTTACGAAAGTATTACTAAAATTCATAGTGTTAAATCTTGTACGACATGGTATGGAACCCTTCGTGTGCGAGTCCGACTCGCACTTGACAAATTTTATTTGTTTTTTGATATGAAGTTTCTTATTGTAAATTGTAATAGTGTAGATTGCTTACGAGTTACGTGTTTCGCGTGAGTCAAGCGCGTGTTCTTTCTGAGACTCCAATTGATTGTGAGCTACGAATCATAAAGACAGTGAGTGACTATTCTTGTATGTTTTGTTCAAAATATTGTAATTACCTACCTATTTGGTTTTGTTGTGGATTTACGAATTTTGTGTTGTAGGTACGAAACGAACGACCCCCTGACACATATCTTTGCAACAAAATAGACCAGGATGTGAACACTTTACTTGAATCGTGGGGGCTATCTGAATATAAGGAAAAGTTTGCACGTAAGTCTATTGATTGATGTCAAGTTGAGTGTTAAAGCTTCGGCCATAACTGAGCGACCACAACGTGGGACGCGGGCGTGTTTTCGCACGGCGCGGCGGCGGACGCTATAGCTCGTTCGTTTTAAATGGCGATCCCGCGTCCCGCGTTGTGGTCGCTACTTCTGCGTCGACGACCCTTCTTACCAGTGTCATGCTGAGTAAGTTCGTCAGCAATCCAACAGGTTTCAAATTTTGCTCGTAGTCCACTTTGGGTCGTCGAGTCACGAGCCGTATTTTTTCGACATTTGTGTAATGTTTAATAAATGAGGGGCTTGTGGCTAAGTAATAACAGCCGCATGGGTTGATCGATCAGGTTAAGCTACGCTTGCCGCGGTTGGTTTGTAGATGGGTAACCATTTTTACATATCAAGACCCCTCCGTGCCTCGGAAATCATGTTAAGCAACGGCTTCCCAAACGGGACCAACGGGTTCCGGCTGTCATTCGTGGATCTTTGACAGTTGTTATGGGTTATCAAAAGCCCGAAAGCCCTACACCAGTCTTACCATCCAATTAGACTGGAAGCCGACCCCAAAATAGTTGGGACAAGGCTACGCAGGTAATTTGTGTAATGATAAACAGTTAATCTGTTATCGAATTGAAAATGGTTTAACCAATTTGTCTAAAATTATGTTTCTTTTCAGTTAATAAAATCGACTTGCCTTCTTTGGGGCTGCTCACAGGAGACCTAATAAAGGAATTAATTGGGCCAATCGGGGACTGTGCTCGCTTTTCAAACAATTTAATTCCCTGGAATGGATTGACAAACTCACTTCAAGTAAGTAATACTTACTTCACTTACTTATTAGGCTGTGCTTTGTTACACTTAGACTTTTGACCCAGTAGCAGTGTCAAACTCACTTAATACAAAATAAAATCAAAAAAATATCATCTTGAAAACATCTGCAGTTGTATTGCAACCCTAACTTGTATTTTTTTGCATTGTTAAGGAGATTCCCATTGATGATGATGGCGACGTTGTTTTCCTCAGCGAGCAACATAGGCACATCAAGAAAATTACGAATTTGCAATAATTGTATAATGCACCATCAACATCCAAAGATACACAGGAAGCCACATTGCTGTCCTCTCAGATCCCATTGCAATCAATAGATTTTGATGGTATCAAAACGTTTGAAATTCTGAATTATGGCAACAACAGCACTAATTTCAATACTGTAAGTAAAAACATTTAAACTAAAAGTAGATTCTTTCAGTGAATATTTCATAAAGTGTAGACGTTTTGTTAAATTTCAATTTTATGAACCCTGTATTACGCTACCAGTAGGTACTAAATTACATAAATCTGTCTATACTACATAACTATACTATTATTTCACTTTTATACTAATATTATAAAGACCTGCCTTGTTGGGTTAGTGGTCGCAAGCACTATTGCTGAGCATGAGGTCATGCGTTCGATTCCCGGGTCGGGCAGTGTTATTAGGAAATTCCATCTGGAATTTCTCAGTAGCAGCCTGGAGTCTGGATTCGTGCCCGATTGCTGGCAATAAGCTCACCCCCTATTACATGGGACTTAAACATAACTGGCGAAATGTGGTTGTACTATAGGTACACCTCTGCCTAACCCTTCGGGGAATACAGGCGTGATGTTATGTGTGTAGAAAGAAGTAATATTTGTGAATGCGTGTATGTAGGAAGTAATCTCTGAAACTATTGAATTGATTCAAAAAATGTATTTTCTTATCTTTTATTGATTAATTGTATAGACCTATAATATAATAAAATTATCTATATAAATAAATAATAATAAATTATTATTTTTAGCCGCTCAAAGATTTACTCAAGGAATCCTTAGAGCGAAGGGGACTTATCAGCCTTTACTCGGACTCTGGATTATTGTCAAACATGGGGCGAAGAAAAATTTGCAACATAATTATTAAAAACTTGCTACGACAAGACCCAGACAGAAGAATTCCAAATTCTACACTTCAGAAATATGCCCAAGAAATCAAAAAAATATTTAGGAAGGAAAAATTTTCAACGTAGGTACTTTGTACCATACCTAAACAATTCAAAATTGAAGATAATACGATGTGCAAAAGGAACACTCTATGATTTTCTTCAGGACCGAAAGAGAGAATACAGAGAGTCTAGACAAACTAAATTTTAAAAAAATACCCAAGATGACAGTGTCATTAATGAATCACTTGCAAGATCCAGGTTGGTTAAATATTTGTTTCTTTTCAAGTCATAATGTATTATGTACGATTATTATTATACCTCAGTCATACATTGGGCGTACCGAGGGGGCAGCCGTAGCCTGCCAAAAGAATGAGAATGTGTTACTGCAATTTTTACCAATTTACTTTTATGCTTATTTTTAGATATCACTGAGGTTGTTATGTGATTGACGAATTCATGCGACCCCTGGTCATCAGTTGAGGAGAAGTGGAAAAAGACTGCAGAATATCGTCGCAGAGAATTAAATAACTCTAATCTTACGATTCAAACGTATATGGACCCTGCACTGAAGAAGCCTGCTGAATTTAATCTGCTGATGTCTGATTTTAAATAACTTGTTTAAATGACAATACCCTGACAGTAGCAATCCGCTTGAAAACTTTCATTTTCATAAAAGCAAGATTCTAGACTGAAGAATATGTGAATTTCAGTAAGTCTTACATTTACCTACTTATATTAGGGTAGATTATTAAACACTAGCTAATGATTTTGTATTCCAACAACGATATTTAAGGGCAGGCAAATAATATTAAAACAAATTAATAAGTTATCTATGGCGCATGGCAATATTCCAACAAACCAGATAAATCAATATTATGATTATATGTGTACATGTGTACTGGTCCAAATAATTGTTTTGAGTCCCTACCTAAATAAAAATACAACATACAATGACATGTTTTCTTACCACTGTGTGATTTTCAGAAAAAGAAGACCCAGCTACTGCATAATCACAAGAAATCACTTCCATAATGCCTTCATGTTTTTGCCGCTTCTACTCGGCAACCACCCAGTGGTCAAAAATAAGAAAAAATCCTGGCGTCCATCGAAACAGGAGTCACAACAGGCATTCATCACACATTTAAAAGCAGTAACCTAATTGCAAGAAAGTATATCAAGACGCAAAGAGAAATATGCAGTCCGGGGCAGTGGTCCAACTGCTCTGTCCAACTAGTTGGACCATGGGTCTTTACTAAGGGCAGTTGTCCAACTTTAAAAATAGTTGGACCACAGCACCTTTTGAGAGTTCCGTGGTCCAATTCATTTAAAAAATAACTTGCCAACTCTAAAAACCTCAACTGCATCTTTATGTGTGTATGGTACTTACTGGTTTACGGTTATATTGAACGTCTTTGCAGTAAAATAACAAAATTAAAGTCGGGTGACTAATTTTTAAACTTTATTTTTTTACAATGTTTTACAACATTCAACGAAATTTATCTAAAGCATGACCTACAGTATATTTATCACCTGAAATCAGTTGTAGCTGAATTTCTCGTATATAATCATCATTCTGAGATAGGTATCTCAAAAACGAAATCAAAAAGAGTCAAAAGAACTATTTCTTTATGCTATGATTTTCCACTATTGCAGAGTGATAAATTTGTAGAAGGCTGGGATTACATAAAAAAAGAAAGTGGTGTTGAAGCTAACAAACTGATTCAATATATAGAGCGTTATTGGATTAAAGGAAATTTCGATGAATTTTCTCAGCTTATAAGCGTATTTAGCCAGAGGCATATGACTAAATAACATTTCAGAAAGCTCACATGCAAAAGTAAGTCGGCGCATTAATTCAAAAAATGTTATGATGTTACGTCTATTAAATGTTTTAGAAAATTTTACAACTTTATCAAGCGAAATCGCATACAAAAGACGTAAGGTCCAAATTGAGAATTATGATTGTATACGAGAAATTCAGCTACAACTGATTTCAGGTGATATTACTGTAGGTCATGCTTTAGATAAATTTCGTTGAATGTTGTAAAACATTGTAAAAAAATAAAGTTTAAAAATTAGTCACCCGACCTTAATTTGGTTATTTTACTGCAAAGACGTTCAATATAACCGTAAACCAGTAAGTACCAAACACACATAAAGATGCAGTTGAGGTTTTTAGAGTTGGCAAGTTATTTTTTAAATGAATTGGACCACGGAACTCTCAACAGGTGCTGTGGTCCAACTATTTTTAAAGTTGGACTACTGCCCTTAGTAAAGACCCATGGTCCAACTAGTTGGACAGAGCAGTTGGACCACTGCCCCGGACTGGAAATATGCTGCACATGGTTTGACCTTTCTACCAACAATTTTTATAGTCGGTCTCACACAATTTAAAATAAAAATATTACTACACAGTCGTTAATTCCACCTAGTACACAGTAAATTCTATTGTTGAAGTATAACTTTATTATTAGTAATAATAAGTTTATTTTAATAACATAAAAAAGTGTACATGCAATAAATGAAAACCTCTTAAGGGGTTATTGTACTCATCATATAGGAACAACTTTTACTGTGGGACCAAATCTGAAATAGGGAAAAAAATATGCTGTTCACTTGCTTAATATTTAATCGGATTGAGAAGTTGAAAAAACCTTTTTACACTGTAGTTGAGAATTTCTAAATCTATGTCTGTAATTTTTAAGGTGTACATAATAAAGAGTATTCTATCTATCTATCTTGAGATTAATGAATATTATAGACTTACGTGCAAACTTTTCCTTATATTCAGATAGCTCCCACGATTCAAGTAAATTGTTCACATCTGGTTCAATTTGTTGCAAAGATTGTAAGAGGGCTTAGTAGAAGTTGTTAATAATTATGAGTACAATGACCCCTTAAGAGCGTTTATTCCAAAAGTTGGCAACGTCGCAAACAGCTGTCAAAAATTTACCTATTTTGATTAATTTGGCTATATTATGTACTGTATGGAAATATATGTATAATATACGGGGTGGCAGGGACATCGACGCGAAGCCGGTTACCATGGATTCAGTACATGATTCTGAATCCCCCTGCGTTGAAATTTTTCGTCGGTTATTAAAAAAAAAAATCTGCTGCTCCATACATTTTGACCGCGTAGGTATTGCACTTTTCTATGAAACAGCTGTTTTTTTTTTAAATAACCGACGTTATATTTCAACGCAGGGGGGTTCAGAATCATGTACTGAATCCATTGTAACCGGCTTCGCGTAAAGATGTAAAAAAGGCGTTTGGAAAGTTTCCAAATACTATTTTTACATTTAAAACTAAATATTCGATATTATGATATTAATTATTGCATTTCATAATAAATATTCTAGTTCGTTAGTTAGCCACATTTCATATTTCCATACTACACACATCAAAAGTGTCTAGGGATCAAGCATTTTTATGCGGATTTCTTGAGATTGAGATGTGGCTTTGTAATAAATTTATGATTTTATAAATTTATATGGATCCTTTTTGGTGCATTTCATAATTTGAATCAGGAACTGTGAATCAAATTCGAGTAAAAGATGAAAATCAGCTGTCAATATTTTCCCTATAAAAACATACAACGCATTGAAGACATTATTAGTGCTACTGTTTCCCTACTACTGATTAAAACCAACGTTATTATGGAGCAGCGACGTCATTTAAGCAGGGAAGAAATGCTCAGAGCCGTGGGAATGATAGAAGCTGGTTCCCGGCAACGTACTGTGGCTTTAGCTCTGAATACAAGTCAGAGTGTTATCAGTCGACTTTGGACACGTTACCGAAGCACTGGTACCGTGGCTGAGCGCCATGGAGGACGGTATCGCTGCACCACACGGAGACAAGACCGATACATTCAAATCTTAGCTCGAAGAGCTCCAACAATAACCGCCATGATGTTAGCCGTGAGGCTTCATCACTCTTCAGGGAACTTAATTAGCGACCAAACAGTCAGAAACCGCTTGCATGAAGTGAACCTTCATTCCCGAAGACCGCTACGGGTACCACCTATAGCAATGCACAATCGTAGGATTCGATATCAATGGGCTCTTGAACACAGAAATTGGGCAGAAGAACAATGGCGTTTCGTGTGCTTTTCTGATGAGTCTCGTTTTGGTATGAGACCGGATACAAGACGTATACGACACTGGAGAACCCCTGGACGCCAACAGCGATTAAAATCCTGCCAGGAAGTCCATCCTTATAGTGGTGGAACCATCATGGTATGGGCGGGTATTTGGATCGGCGGAAGAACTGAGTTGATTTGGATTAGAGGCAACCTCAACGCTCAAATTTATGCTGAGACGATTGTATCAGACGTCATCGTTCCTCTACAAGTGCAAATCGGTCCCTTATTTCAGTTAATGCATGATAATGCACGACCGCACACCGCAAGAGTTGTAAGACAGACTCTCGCCGCAGCTAACATCAATGTCCTGCCCTGGCCTGCTCAGTCGCCAGACTTGAACCCGATTGAGCATGCATGGGATATGCTACAGAGAAGAGCTCTGCCGAATATGGAGGGTATCCAGTCGCAAGAAGACCTTTTTTTGTTGTTGCAACGAACATGGGCGGCCATTCCACAGCGTGAATTGGATGAACTCATTTTGAGTATGCCAAACCGATGTTCTTGTGTTGTTAGTGTTCGCGGTAGAAACACGGATTATTAATTGTTTAAGTTACCCAATAAAATTTTAAAGAAAACTGTTATTTCAGTCTTTTTTTCGAACTTTAATGTTAGTGGTTCAAATGTCAAAAATCCCTTTATTAGGAAAATGGCAAATTTCTTTATTAATGCAAAGGTGACTTGGTTTATCGTTACTGTGACAAACGAAAACACTTTATTTGATGAATCCTTAAAGAAAATTTTAATTAATATCAATCAGGAGAAAAGTTATTGCAAAAATATATGTTGATCCCTAGACACTTTTGATGTGTGTATTTCCACATTAATCAAAACGGGTAAATATTTGTCAGCTATATACGACGTTGCCAACTTTTAGGATGCACGCTCTTAAGAGGTTTTCCGTTATTGCTTTGCATACAGAAAGTAGTTTTTTTTTAGAGGATATTTTTTTGTATTTATGCTCTTTTTACTTTGACAAGGAGTACAGTCTACAATTAAATATATTATGTAACCCTTAGGTCATCAGTGTAAAAATAAAACATCATTAAGTATTTTATTATTGTTTCATTTCATCACCACTGCACTGCTCCAAAAACGGTGAAGGAAAACATCGTGAGGAAACCGGCATGTCCTAGAATTTAAAAAATCGAAGGTTGTGTGACATCCGCTCACTGGGTCTGCTTGGTGGATTACGGCCCACTCCTTTTCAGTGATGAGGGTTAGGTAACGTTCCTAACCTTTCCTTCCGTTCCGTTCCGTTCCGTTCCTAACCTCCTCCGGTAACGGCTGATTTTGTTTATTTGAGTTGTAGCAGGTTGCAATGTTATTTAATTTTTAGCCTCTTTATACTTTCCATAAGCGAATTGCCAAAGCTGCCGTTCCATACAAATGGTTTGAAGTAAACCAACCTTCAAAAGTATTGTATGGGACAATGGCTCCGGCTATTCGCTTTTGGAAAGTCTGAAGCAACTTAAAACGAGTGTAACGTCAACAACCTAGTATATACAGGGCATAACATTTTCTAGTTATGAAATCCATAAAATATAGTTCATATTATTAGGATTTATAATACAGGGCATAGCATTGTCTGGTTATGAAAATCAGAAAGTATAGTTAATATTATTAAAGATTTATGTAGAGGGCATAATATTTACTGGTTATGAAAACCAGAAAATATAATTAATATTATAATAGGTTTGTGTAAACCTAAATAAAAGTTTTTTTGTAGCTACAAGTGTTCTGGTAGAGAGTACATAAAATACCGTTCAGTGGTTGATATATTCTAATAGTCCTTACAAACTTTCTGTTCGTGGTTACATTAACCTTGGTAATGACAATAATTCGTTCGGTTTATATAAAATCTTGCTTTGTTGTGATAAATAAAGCACGATAGTAAGCTCAGCCATTATATTTGCACACAGTACACATTTGCTAATAAAGTGTACCGAAAATCTGGTGGAACATACCAAAATGTTAACGTTATCAGAAACTAGATTTTTTTACTAACGTTTACAAAATGAATAGTTGTCACGTATACTAATATACATTCTAGTAAACTTCGCAAGATTCTGATAACTGCAACTAGACTTTTTTCTCCGTGTACGTTCCGCGGACATCTCGCGCAGTCTTTGCGAAACGTGTCTCTCACGATCTAACGATAAACGGTCGTTCCGTTCCGCGGACACCTCGCGCAGTCTTTGCGAAACGTGTTTCTCACGATCCAACGATAAACGGTCATTACGTTCCGCGGACGCCTCGCACCGTCTTTCCGAAACGTGTCTTTCACGATCCAACAATAAACGGACATTACGTTCCGCGGAAGACTCCTGCAGTCTTTCCGAAACGTGTCTCTCACGGTCCAATGATAAACGGACTTCCCTCTCTTCATCATTTTCGTTAATGCGACTCAAACGAAGTCTTCTGGCAGTTGACGTACTGCGTCCTATATTTGATTTTCGTCGAGGCATGATTACTAAGTGTATTTAAATAAGAAAATTCGACCTTATATTAACCTTATATTTACCTAAAAATATCGTGTAAGTGTACTAAGTACCTATACACGATAGGCAGCACTATGAAAGAAAAGAAATAATGACCTCCGATAAAATTCACTCAAACAAAAACTTATTTCCTACAACAATCCTTTTAAAATAAATATCTACCTAAAGACACCACATAACAAAAATGCGACCATGAAATTAACTTTCAATTGAATCACTACGTGAAACTAAAAAAGGAATGAAATAATTATGATCTCAGATAAAATTCACTCAAACAAAAACCTATACAATCATTTTAAAATAAGTATCTAAGTAGGTACCTACTTGAAGACACCACATAACAAAAATGTGAAATCAAACATAAACCTATTTACAACAATCCTTTAAAATAAATATCTACCTAAAGACACCAAATAACAAAAATGCGGCTTATTCCCGAAATCCCCCCTGAAAATCCCCCTAGGGGGAAAAGAGGAATAAAAAAAAAAAAAGTCTCAAAATCCCCCCTGATAATCCCCCTTAGGGGGGAAAACGGGAATCGAAAAAAATACTTCTTCCACAAATCCCCCCTGAAAATACCCCCTGAGGGGGATAACAGGAATCTAAAAAAAAATAGTGTCGAATTCCCCCCTGATAATCCCCCTTAGGGGGGAAAACTGGAATCTGACAAAACCAATGTCCTGAAATCCCCCCTGAGGTAGGCGGCCAAAATTATTTGACGGTCTATAAAAGTTCGGTAGTAGATAAAAAAAAATATTCATAGTTTTTTGTCATTGATAAGAAATAATTATGATAAAAAAACATTCTTGACCATTCTCATTTGGCTGGGCAGGTATCAGAAGGTCATTCACTTGTCTCGGGAGAAAATGACATAATTTATGGTTTTTCGGTCACTAAAGTTACACCCGATGTGTCCGGTGAGTATTATAACAAATAAAAATCAAACTTATTAGAAAAAAAAAAGGAAAAAAAAACAAATTCATTAAATTAGGTAAGTACCAAAATTTTTGGTGAGCTGTTTTTTTGAAAAAACGGAACAGATCGGAGTCAACATTTTGGAATGATATTAGGTAAGGGTTCAATTAATTTATCGTAATAAAATTATGATCGGGACGGACAGGGATACACAACAAAATACCGTTTCAAAACTAATATTACTGAAAAAAAAAAATACGGTAACAAGATTATTTTTAAGGACCTAATTGAAACAAAAAAAAACTAAAAAGTATATACCTACTTAATAATAGGTTAGGTGCTTACCTGAAGTAAGTACTAGAATCCATAAATATTTTTTTGATATCCAGATTCTGACATTAAAATATTCACTTTGAAAATGTTTTTTAAACTGAGGTATTGTTCCTGGAACTGTCTGCTAGGGCAGGTAATAACTTGTTTTGCTATCGGGTGTACATTTCAAATCGGCCAAATCGAATTACGGCGCTGGGCGCCGATTTATTTTGTTCGCCGGTGCTGGTTGCCAAAGTAGGTATTTACAGCGGGCGCCGACAGATATTTTATTTTACTGAATGCAGGAGTGAGCAGAGCGAACTTAAGAATAATTATATAAATATATAAATTGATGAACGTGATAAATTTATAAATTATAGCTTACTATGTTATGCATGTATTATAAACCTTACTCTTGAATCACACTATCTATTAAAAAAAAAACCACATCAAAATCCGTTGCGTAGTTTTAAAGATCTAAGCATACATAGGGACAGACAGCGGGAAGCGACTTTGTTTTATACTATGTAGTGATTCCGAACGGATACCACTATTTGAATAATTACATTTAATGTGCGAACAAATACTAACAGCTTGAATTTGGTACAGTCAGCTCAGTCAAACCTAATCTAACTTTTATTTCTAATATTTTTATGTGAACGTAATTAATGCTGACCAAATTCACTTCATTCCAATATTTTTACAAAGGTGAGAGTAGTTTAGATGACTCTTCTTGCAATTTTTTTTTACCTGTGAGAAAGGGTGAATTTGCTCTATTGTTTCAAAATTCGGAACAACCAATCAGAGTTAAGTGTGACTGGAATGTCTATAATATTTTATTGTCTTGGTATATACGTAAGTCAATGGAATAAGGTCCGTTTCTATTTTGATGATCTCTTATTAATTATTTCTGCGGCGCGGCGCAGCAAAAAATATTTTCTGAATAATTGCTTGATTTAAAGTATAGGTAATTAAAATTCCCTAGGGAACGCAATTTATCCGAAGTCACAAGCAACAACATTACTTGCTTGTAAGAAAATCACAATTTGAAAATACCACGTTATTTTAAATTACAAACTACTTATGTGGTGTACTTATCTTTCTATCTATTTCTTTTTATCTTTCTAATGAACCTTTTCCTGGAAACGAAACAGCAACTTTGCGTAAACAAGATCATAAAACACGTGCACTCACAAAACCTCAACCTGTTCCTGGTTGGAGTGACCAACTAGGAACAAAAGATTTTTAATTATCTTATTGTTTGTAACTAATGCAGGCTAAAGCCGCTCTTCCAAAAATCTTTGAAATTCCAAAATGAAAAGGGGCATTTTTTTATATTAGGTCTCATTTTCCTCCTTGAGGGAGATGCTCTCAGGGGGGAATTTGGGAACGACACTAAATGAAAAGGGGACTTTCGGGATTTTTTTTTATATTAGGTCTCATTTTCCCCCTTGAGGGAGATGCTCTCAGGGGGGAATTTGGGAACGACACAAAATGAAAAGGGGACTTTCGGGAATTCTTTTTACATTAGTGTCCCGTTTTCCCCCCTGAGGGGGATTCTCTCAGGGGGGAATATGGGAATAAGCCAAAAATGCGACCATGAAATTAATTTTCGATATTGAATCACTACGTGAAACTAAAAACGAAAAGAAATAATTATGACCTCCGATAAAATTCACACAGAAACCTATTTATGTACAACAATCATTTTAAAATAAGTAAGTACCTATTTACTATAAAAAATAAGACCTTAAACTTTTAACTACCAAAGTACCTAATTAGGCACCACTGCACAGGCAACACTCATACGAAAACAAAACCCTACACCAATGCATAAAACAATTATTATTGTAACCAAATAAATGTAAAAATGTAAAATACTCGACAATAGACATCACGCATTCGCACGCACGCGTTGCGTGTATCTCTTCGAAAGGAGAAAACCAAACTCCATAGAAACTTGGGCCCAGCGTTACAGGGCTGGAATTTGGCCATAAATCAGAGCATTTAGGAAGGATTCACGACGCCAATTTTCACGTCTCCCAGCAATGGCCAAATTGGTAAAATCAGACAATGTTTACATATAGTATTCAAATAAAAAATGATATTTTTGAGTCTTTGTTTGTTTCCTACGTTAATTGGGCAACCATATGCGCTGTGCTGCAGCACCTGCAGCCTATCACGATGCGGTTAAAACCTCCTTGTAGGTACCCACATCAAAAGCGCTTAGCGGGTGATTTATCTGTATGATCTTACTGAAAACCTCAGCTGAAAACTATGTTTATTAGACAAGGCCCACTTAGAACACTACTGGCTTGCATTTGCTAATATTGTATGTATCTACTAGGGGATTTCATGCAATCACGGATTACAGTAATCTGAGATTGCAATAATATATAAAAGTAAAACACACCTATTTTTGATGAATCGTTTTATTAATCACCTTCTTCATTAGGACTATCATTATATAATACAGTATCCAGAAATTGTGCAGGAGGCAATTGAGTACCTACCCTGGTGCCGTGCCAACTAAGCCCAACTAAAATACCATAATTATGCTCATGGTGTGGGCATAGCAACCAACCGTTCTTTTGCCAACGATACAGGTGCAATTATATTGGACTATAGCATCCCTCCCACTTAGAGAGCTGTCGAAGTGTCGACTAACATATAAACGAAATATATCCTATTAGTAATAGGATATATTAGGCTGGATTTTTTTCTTCCTCTCAACATCCAGGTTGAGTCCGATGTTGACAGCCCTTGCAGCCACCGTTCACCTCTACACAGTTCTATTCATCGGTGTCTGTTCAGTCTGTTCTAGTCCATTTCCATCAAGAGATGCATTGGTATGATTTCAGCAAGCTTGGCAGATAGTCATTTTCATTTAAGTACCTGAAGCAAACAATCATGTGTCATTAGGTCTAGCACTAGCATTTAGCAATAAACATCTGATTGGATTTTACATTCCCACTGCAGGGACACAGGCCTCCTCTCTGAGAGAGGGAAAAATCTGTAATTTAACAATGCAGGTTCAGTCCAGATTGGAGATGTCACATGTCTAGATTGAATATGAATTTGTTGCATGCGCTGGTATCATTTTATAAAATACAACTATCAACAGACAATTGAACATAAGCGATAACACGATTAGTTTTATTACATGAAATCATGAAATAGTTTCATAGTATGTACGAAAATGTTGCGATATAGATATATCAGATACTAACCGTTTGATGCGCGACCCATTCCTGTACAATTGAAAGAATCATTTCATCTTTCAGTCTTCGCCTTCCCATTGTAATGCAGCGCGGTCCGTTGCTATTCCGCAATTAATGCACAGGCTCTTGATGTCGTTGTATCCAGTCATCCAGTCAAAAGAACATTATACAGATCCAGTTTTCCAGCAAAGGTCAGCAGGAGTGGCAGGATACGGTGCCCAATGTTTAAGCGAGGGCAATCAATTTCGGAGGCCAGTATTCGAGTAGAAGTCAGAAATAATAAATCCCGAGAAATACGGAAAATCATTAGCGTGGCGAATGACATTAGTGCTCTGTGCGAATGACAACAATAATAACATCAAAATATCATGACATGACAGTACGAGTACAATCATGACAATTGACAGACGTTGACATTGACATTTGCCGTTTACTAGTGCAATCCGTGGTGCAATTGATTTTATCGATTATTTACTTCTTTGAATGATTTTTTAATGGTGGTTACATTAAAAATCAATTAGATTCCAGATTTTTTTATTTTACATTGATTTTAATACCTAAAAACAATTATATCAAAACAATGTAGTATTATTTAAGGCAGTGTATAGAGTGCCACCAGTGGCACTCTATCCTTATCGGATAAAGTGCCACTACAGGCACCCTAGTAACACCGCCTCGGCCCGGCCAAAGTGCCGCAAGCATTGGATTGTCATTGTCACTGTCACTAAGTCACGTCACTTGGTAATTTGTTTGATTGTCGAGGTTAGATCGCTGTAAAACACCACATTCCCAAAACATTACATTCTCTTATGCCTAAACGGAACCTGGCACTTCGCCGGCCGCAGTTCACAGTTCTTACCTAACTTAACCTAAATAACAAGTGACAGTGACAATGCAACGCTTACGGCACCCTAGCCGGGCCGAGGCAGTGACACTAGAGTGCTACAAGAAACTCGCGGCACTCTATACACTTCGATTATTTAATATTTGTAACAGTATCGATTTCTACGAACTCGATAATATTCTTAGGGTACGCTCTATTGATATAATGCCAGCGTTTTTGAAGTTAATGACGTTTAATGAAATAAGTGTTGTAACGGTTTACAAAAGTTGTTTAAAACAATAAAATAGAAATCTACTTATTTTCTACACTTGGCCATTGCTAATCAGGCTAAAATTAAAATGGGTTAATTAAGAAAAATAGAAGATTTTTTTGGTACATATCTCATTCGTGTAACGGTTGGGCCCAAAAACGGCTTTCTCCTTTTGTTTACTCAAGGGAAACACGCGCTTTTTTTTTTTTTTTTTTGACTATGTCATCTCGCAGGTTACCACTGAGGTATTCGCTGCTTTACCGGACTTTCCTGTGGCTGCCTTAAGCTCCTAAAAGAAACTCAAAGCCTCCAGCCAGGGGCATACAAACTAAGCTAAATTAAAACTAGGCGAACGCTCGCTAAGGGCACCCCCTGTGGGGTACGAACCTCGGCTTAGGGCGTTCGCTGACGGGAGGACAGCAAGAGGGACAGGCTGGATCAAGGATGGGTCATTATTATTATCAGGGGAATTTAAAGCTACAGGCTCAGCAAAAACGCGGGCTGGCGCATCGTTATCGAGCAAGGGTCGGGGGGGTGAAACACGCGCTTTACCGCACGGCTTATATAGCAGCAGAGGGCGACCGGGCGGGGCCGGCGGGGTGCGGAGCGGTTGCATCACGCGTGTCGCGTCCGTGGGCGACCGCTTGCTCGCTGAGTTTTATCCGCGCAAAATACGCGTAGTTTTGAATCTGCGATATCTTTTAAACTATTCATTTAAATGATATGATGTAAAGGCATGTTTTAATCTATATTAAATGCCCAATTTAAATAACGTATTTAATTGGATAAGGATTAATATGATCCCAGTCAAAATAGCGTCGGAAATAAAAATGAATTTTTTATCAAATTCTGAAAGATAAAAATGGTTACTGTGGGTCATCCTTAGAAGATAGACATATGCTATCGCGGACTTTTTTGTTAAACTTTTTAAGATCTTGAATTCTGTAAAACATTAATTTGATGTATCTCTTATGGCTTACGCGGCGCACGCCAGTAAAGTTCCCAGTCGGCATGATTTTTTCCGACATCTTCAACAATAATCGTCATATTTCAGCACATTTACACAAAACCTTAATAAATTATACACTAAAACCTTCCGCATGAATCACTCCGTCCATTGGTGAAAACCGTTTGAAAATCCGTTCGGTAGTTTTTGAGTTTATCGCGTTCAGACAGACAGACAGACAGACAGACGCGGCGGGGGACTTTGTTTTATAATATGTAAGGATAATGATTACTAAAGGAAAAAAGTTTCATAAAGTTGGTTTTTTGAATGCTGGTTCACTGGGTACAGGTCATGATAACCTTATTGGTGCACTCGACAGACATTGTTTTGACGTTATGGCTATTAACGAAACATGGCTGCGACCAGGTGAGGCGGGCCGCGCGCCTGGTGTGCCAGGCTACCGTCTGCGTCACAAGCCGCGCCCAGCGAGTGTGCGCTCAGGTCGTGGTGGGGGCGACGGCTTGTGGTTCGAAATCGACGCTCCGTGGACATTGAAATCAAAATTTCTGACGAGAAATAAAAATCGGAATGGCTTTATTTCAGTATTATTTATAATATTTGGTAATATGACAGCTATAGACAGCACCATCTCCGAAAAAAAAAAAAATATTTTTTTGTATGAAGAAAAACACAAAAGTCGTTTTTTCTCATAATTTAATATAAAACTTAAAGCCTGCGGCTTACATGGGGTGTTATCCTACATGAGGCGATTCCGAAATGCTATAACACGCACACCCAAGCGCCGCTTCACTCACAGCAGAGTGTTGAATTTCGAGAAATTCAGTTAGAGATTTTTACGTTGATTTATGTGTGATCTTGAAAATATACAAAGTAATTGACTTTAGTTTGCTAATTTGATTAGTTATAATGAGAAATAATGGAATATACAATATAAAAATACTAAAAAAAACACTCAAATTGAGACTCATTTACAATATAAATAGATTTTGCAATCTTTCTTATAATAATTTAATTCGGTGTTAGTAGATACACAGTTTGACTTCTTAATTAACATTAAAAAAAAAGTACAAAAACTTATAACTAATACAGAAAAATACTAAGAATAGGCAATTGTATAAATAAGAAATATATTATTTCACCACTTCACTCAGAGCAGAGTAATGAACTTCAAGAAATTCAGTGGATTTCTCGAAGGAATTTAATACTATATTATTTGATATCTTTGGGATAGGTGCACATACCAATGGGCAACGATAATTACATAGTAATGATTGTTTGATGTAAGCTGTTCGTAATCTCAAGTTTAGCAGGAAATCAATGCTTAATGCATGCTAATTAACTTATGATGGTAATTTAGTCTCATCTCATTAGTGCATGTTGCAAATATTGTTAACGAGTTAAGATACATTAGTTAAGGGCTATTTTTACGAAGTGTTTAACTAACTACTATTAATTAAGATACGATTAAGAGGGTACTTTTATATAAATAGGGACAACATCGTCAAAATCATTAGTTTTTGTCAGCAACTGTTCGCGCTATAACATTAACTTCTTGCTTACGTACTTACTTATTATCATGGAAGGATTTTATACAAATTTGGACATATTCATATTTGTGAAAACAAAAAGTTGCTTTTCGCAGCCTAGTATTTTGTTAGAAGCACTTCTAACCAAAGCGACAAAAGACAATGTCCTAAATGGCCCTGTGGCAATAAAGAGTATCAGAATATACGATAATTAATCGCCTATTTTATTATATAAGTTGCAAATACTTCTGTATCACGGACTAGCTGTATTCCAAAATGTACTTTTAATAGAATTTAAGCGACTAATAACATTAGATCGCCATCTTCGCCTAATGTCATGTCGTGTCGAAAGTGAAATAGGGATGTCCAATCAATTATAATCGATCGATTGTGTTTTTTTTTCTTTATGAATGCAGTCATACTCCAATTTAAATAGGTAGTAAGAATAATATTATACAGTAATCAAAACTTCTTTATTTCTATCTATACAATCATTCAAACATCTAATTCATTATTTACAACAATTAATACAAAAATGACACTTCTTTTGCGGTTCATTAAACGAAAAAATACTATCTAAATTAAACACATCACAATTAATGTTTTATTTAAAAAACTATATTGCAAACTAGGTACAGATGTTACTATTTATTATTATTACAAGTATAGAAGAGTGTTGTTATATGTAAAATAAAGCATTGTCATATACTTGTAATGTTAATATGACAAAGTTGATGTAACAGACAGTTTATAATAATTTAGGGCCACAGTAAATCTTAATCGAAAAAATCGATTTATGGTGTCGTGTTACATCCCTAGTTTTGCCGTTTGTTTTGTCTCTTTGACAGTTCTGTGCTGTGCTTTTCCTGTGTTCTTTTCTTGTGTTCGGTGTTTTGGTGACTTTCGGGACTTTTTTACGACTTGGCTATTTTAACGGACTTGGATTGCTTTAAAAAACTATTTACCTGGCTGTGATTTTCGGAACTGTGTACCGCTCGAACGATAACTTGGCACTCTAAAACGGACTTAGATACGCAAACGCAATGGAATGTGTATATTGTGTAAATTGTGGCTCTGCGGGTGGTTCCATGTTATTGGAAGATGAACAGATTCGTCACTGTGTACTACAATGGACTGCGCCTCGTTTGGTAATTACTACTTGCTTTTTTAGCTTAAACCGTGTTTTGTTAATCTGTTTACGTTCTCTCAGATTTCTATTAACTGCTTAGACGTTTTTATGTTTAAGCTTGCACATTATGTTATGAAATATAAAACTTATGTACCTATTATCATATTATAAGAAAGAATCAGGGGCCTTATGCCCGTTTTCACCGACATCCCCTATACTACCACTTACTTATGGGACCGTTAGCTTAAAAGTTCCCCCAAACTAGCCCCTAAATTAAATTTTGTTTCACCGTCATTTTTGTCACCTAACTAGGGGTCACATATCTATGTGACGTTTTGTATTCGATAATAGGAGCTCAACCGTCCAACAGACTGATTCAGTTGGATAACAATTAAAGTTTTATTGTGTCTCATTAGTCATTAGTGACAGTCAAGCGGACTGATTCATCTTTATACTTATCGATACTTTGAAACAACATCCTTTTTTATGAAATTCTCTCAAGTATACACTTATATGAATGCAGTTATTAATAAATCATGTTTTGATAGCAATAATAAATATTATTTCATTCATATTTTTTATTAATTTCATATTTTTTTGCTTATTTACTCTGTGTACACTTGCTATTGTATTCTATTAATGATTATTTCAGAATTAATTCAATTTTTTTATAAATTAATTTATTAAATTAATTCTGTATAATTATCTCCTATAAATCAATTATTAACAGCTATCTGTAGTCTTATTTATATTTGACACTTCTTTTTTGTGACCTACTGACGCACGTGAGATTTGATTGTTTCTTCGTGATATTTTTTTTTCGAGTCAAGCTGTTAATAATTGATTTATTGGAGATATACAGAATTAATTTAATAAATTAATTTAAATAAAAAACTAAAATTAATTCTGAAATAATCATTAATATGGTATTTTTTTTTCGAGTCAATGCTGTTAATAATTGATTTATTGTAGATATACAGAATTAATTTAAAAAAATAATTTATAAAAAAATTGAATTCATTCTGAAATAATCATTAATATACGAATACAATAGCAAGTGTATGGTTTACATTGATAGTTAGGTATCGACGTAAATAATTATCGTGAAATAAACAGAGAAAAAATACCACGTTCACAATTATTATTTTTTGTGTTATTTTTATGGTTTTCTTATAAAACTACTAACCACTACGTACCTATTATCAAGAAATTCTAAGGTGAATTCAATTTTTTCCAATAAATACAACAGTGAAGATTTACATAGCCTATATCTCCAAAAAAAATCGTTTTATTGACATATTTTTGGTCTACGGCTCTTATTTACGTTGAATACAGCAGAAACAGTTTCAAAATTTTCAACAAATTCATATTTATCACTATCAATCTTCGTTTCTTGAGAGATCATTTACGTATGTGCCGGTTTATGGGCCCACATTTCGACCACATAAATTTAGGGGACCTTTTAACGCTTAACTGACCCTTTACTGTTGGTGAAACAGAAACCACCTTCTAACAGCCCCCTAACCATTCTTAGGGGATCCCATAAACTTAGGGGACGTCGGTGAAAACGGGCATTAGTCTGCTATTACAATTGTGTCAGAATGGTCGACCATTTTTTTGGTGCAGGAGGGACGGATCTATTTATTTATTCATGTATAGCTCCGTCCCTCTTGCACTGCTCAATGATTGACCATTCTGACAGTATTGCATAGCAGATTCGGGCCCCTGTTATCTAAGTTTGTAACACAACAAGTGAGCTATGTGTCTTTTTTTTTAGGTTGAAGCTCATGATCTTGTTTGCACAACATGTTGGACAACAGCTCAAGAGATGATAAACATTTCAATAACAAGCAATATGGGTAGAAACTGTGCACTTTGCAATAGAACATTGGCACCTCGAGTACGTTCACATCAACTGATTGCTCTGAGAACTGACACTCAACATAATGTGAATATCAGAAATATCATCATAGAAAGACTTATGCCATTGCAGGTGTGTATACTAATAAAACATTATTATTTTTGAGTCATTATTAATTCATGAGACCGGTGTGTGTCTCGTTTCGCGGGTATTGATAGGTTAATATTGGAATTGCAGTGGGTGTCAATTATATTATTATTTTTTTAGATACGTGCATCACATTATATTTGTCACCCGTGTTGGCAAAGATGTGACCGTGCAGCAAGGCATTATTCAGTACCATCTACGTCAAGGAATAGTCCTACTACAAGCAATCAATCGAGATGTGCGAATTGTGGTATTCATTTCAATAGACAGAGACGACATATTCTTCATGATGATGCCATTCTTGTGCAAGTACAGCAGCGAGTTGCACCTGAAATAGTAAGTATAACTTCAATTTGGGACTATTGACATTATAATGACTCTATATAGAAGAGAAATAACCAATTAAAACATGTTTTTTATATTACAGGTGACTGCAAGTGATTACATTTGTGATGCTTGTCACACATTATTTGTTAATCAAGATACCACAACGTCGCAAGATTTGCAGGATGTGACAAGAACAATGATTGGTCATCAACATGTGTGTGTGGTATGTGGTTGTTCAGTAGCACGAATCCAAACTCACCATTTACAAGCGGAAAGTAACAGCCACATTTTAGATATTGTACGAAATTGGATTCAACCACGAGAGGTGAGTGACTGGTTAATCCAGTATGCCTAAAGCTTAAATTGTTGTAGTGATTATATTATTATTGGAATTTTAAATTAATCTAGATTTAAAGTATAATATAATTATTAATTACCAATCAATATTCAACACAATTATGTATTATTGTTATGAATGATAAATGTTACCAACTTTTTTTTTATTGTTTTAGGTTCAGCCATCAGATATGGTTTGCAACAGATGCTTTCAAAGAGCAAACACCACGTCTGTCAATGATATATTACCTGCATCGGAAGTTAATCCAGTTGCACAGCATACGGAAAGAATAACCTTACCAAACCACTCAAGAGCAGCAGATACACATAACAGATGTATATTTCTGCAATGTGATAGTACTTCACAGCGACTAGTTCCTCTTCTGTTAAGGGTGAGGCTCTTTAAAGATCACAAGTTTTATATACCACCACGTTGTCGTATATGTGAATTGCAGTTAGCAAGGCAGTCTTGGTCAGATCTCTTCGATACTGAAAATGTTATCAGAAGTTTCACGGCTGCTCAAATAGAAGACTTTTGTGAGTTATTGAATAATGAAAACAACACATTAGATTTTGAAAATATTGAGCAAATGGATGATCATCTTGTGTGGTATTTTCTGGGACGCACGAAAGAGCAATTCAGAGGACTTGAAGCAGAACTTCCCGTTTTTCAAAAACGTGCTACTTCACTGGGGCTTATTTAATGAAGCTCAGAACAGGAGATTCAGACGAAAGAATATCTTCATTATTAAAAATTGGAAGAAGTACTCTCTCAAGACTTGTCGCTAAAGCACGAGAGGTTATGACAGAAAACTTTGTGCCAGCACATTTAGGGTTACAACATTTGAGTAGAGAAGAGGTTGCTGCAAGAAACCTTTATATTCCTGAGTCTTTGTTTGGAAACCCTGGGGCTAACATGGAGGATAGAAAGGCAATTGTTATTATGGATGGAACATATATTTATGTTCAGAAGAGTAGCAATTATGCATACCAAAAAAATACATATTCCCTCCACAAATATAGGAATCTTGTCAAACCGTTCCTAGTAGTATGTTGTGATGGCTATATACTTGATGTACTGGGCCCTTACGCAGCCACAAAATCAGACGCTGACATTTTAAAAGACGAATTTTATGATTCTACAAAACCTATGCGTAATTATTTTAGAGAAGGTGATGTTATGATTTTAGACCGAGGCTTTCGTGATAGCATTTCCCTACTACAAAGCTTGAACTACTCGGTTCATTATCCTCTCTCATTAGAACCAGGTGAACACCAATTAAATACAGCAAATGCTAACGAATCCCGTAAAGTGACCCTATGTCGATGGGTAGAAGTGGTCAATGGACGCTTTAAGCGAGATTTTAAGCTGCTGCGCCAAGAATATTTTAATAGAGCGTCTAAACATTTGATGCAAGATTTTAAGGTGGCAGCAGCAATCATTAATAAGTTTCACCCAGTTCTAGAAGACAGAGGATTCTAGAATAATAATCTCGATAATCCAAGAAAATATGTTCAGAAATAATTTATTGGCAGATTTTGTAGAACAAAACAATTTAAATAGAAGGCGGGCCCAGTTTGAAAGTATAACCATTAATAGTGAAATTCTCCATGATTTTCCACAGATGGAGTTAAATGATTTGATTTTGATACCGTTGGGTGTGTATCAACTTAAACAAGCCCGCTCATACTACGGTGAACATGTTAGGCAAGATGGATCCTATGTTGTTGAGGTGTGCAGGGAGGTGGATCAACAAATGATCACAGAATTAGAATTAAATTCTGAAACCGTATGGTTATTACGAGGGAAAATACACAGCCGTCATATAAGTAGTAAAGTGTATTTTGTATATATTTTAGTTGACTCATCACAAGTAGGTCGACAAGCAATAGTCGAATATTGCTGTAATTGTATCGTTGGGCGCAGAAGTATCGGTTGCTGCGCCCATGTTATGACCATTATTTGGTACCTAAGTTATGCGAGGTATCAAAGTAATGTCAACCCTCCTGCACAGTTTTTAGACTCTATTTTAATTCGTAATTTAGACGAAGAACAATAAACGTGAAAGTAAAATCTGTGTTTTATTTCTTATTCAAATATACACTCGAGAGCAATGAATCCGGGTCACTTAAAGAATCCTAAAAATCTCGGAAACTAAAAATGCTAGGTTAATGCAATAAATTGTATTTAATAGACAATGTAATACTCCTTAAATGAAAGTAAAAAAAATATGAGTCACCATACATTTTATTAACACAAAATTACATAAAGAAAAAAACTGCTGATCTCTCCTTAAAACAAAAATAGGAAACATGAAATTTTTGAACTTTATTACGATTTTCTTGAATTTTAATACTTCGTATTGCCTCCTCGTGCTTCCATTACTGCGTTTACGCGGTTTGGCATGCTGTACACCAAGTTCCTTATACGATTTTGGGGAATATTCTCCCATTCCTCTGTGAGAGCAATTTTGAGCTCACGAAGCGTGATTGGGGGAGGGTTTCGTTGTTTTACGCATCTGCCTAGCTCGTCCCAAGCATGCTCGATCGGGTTGATATCCGGGCTGCGCGCTGGCCACTCCATACGAGTAATGTTCATCTCTTGAAGGTAGTCATTCACAATCCTACCTGTATGAGGTCGGGCATTGTCATGCATAAATATAGCATCCTCACCTAAATTGACCATAAATGGACCAACGTGATCATTGAGGATTTCTTCCACATATCTTACGCTAGTTAAAGAGCCGTTTTCTATGATCACCAGCTCTGTGCGACTTTCAGAAGAAATTCCGGCCCACACAAGTACAGACCCACCACCGTAGGCTACTTTTTCTTCGATGCATGCTTGCTTGAATCTTTCCCCTGGTCTTCGATACACTCTGTGTCTTCCATCGTGCTTGTAGAGCATAAATTTTGATTCGTCGGAGAACATAACTTTTGACCAATCTTCAATACTCCAATTTACGTGGCTCTGGGCATATCTTAGTCTTGAAATACGATGCCCACGCTCCAGTTTAGGGCCGTTTGCAGGTCTAAGGGGTTTTAAGTTAGATTCAGCAAGCCGACATCTTACTGTCCATGCACTTGGGTTACTTCCTCCGAGGCGTCGAAACTGATTTGTGAGTTCAGTTCCTGTGAGAAAGCGATTTCGAAGCATGGTGTTCACCAAGTATCGGTCTTCTCGTGCTGTGGTACACCTGGTTCTGCCCGTTCCTGGTCTGCGTAGGTTAGAACCAGTTTCTTCGTAACGTCGGAGAACTCTTTGTACTGTTGACAGCGACACACCGACAGTCCTGGCTGTATCGCGCTGACTCCGGCCGGTTTCCAGCATTGTAAGTATTCTGGTGCATTCTTCAGGCGTAAGCGACATAATTTCAGCTTGAATAATGAATATAGAGCACTATCAACATGGTTTATGTACCCACATAAATGACAGATTACAAACAAAAGCAAAACCAAATGCTGTAATTTCGTAGTTCCATCTTCGAAAGTGGCCCTTTTTCAAATTTGATTTTTTTATGATATAACTTTACAATAACTAAGAAGTTTTAATACCTTCATTTAAGGAGTATTACATTGTCTATTAAATACAATTTATTGCATTAACCTAGCATTTTTAGTTTCCGAGATTTTTAGGATTCTCTAAGTGACCCGGATTCATTGCTCTCGAGTGTAATATATATTGTAGGACTGTCGGTTTAAAAAAATCACTTATTACCATCTAATTGGTAAAGCTGGTATCCTATGCACACCGTTCAGGCGTAGGGACGCTGTTTCTAGGTACTCATCTTATTCCAAAACGAATGCTAAGAATTCAGTTACCTACCTATGTTAATTAGTTTAAATGCATTTTAATTTTGCACTTGCATCCACTTTTTAGAAAAATAACTGCATAGGTACCTACTTAATTATCTATATTATGGTACTTTTCAGTTTCTTAAAAATTACTCAGAGCTATGAAAAATCATAGGTAGGTACTAACATTTAATATTCGTTGTCATGGTTAGATTATAACCTCAAAATCTGATACTTTTTTTGAAATATATCTTTTCTGCAGCTAGTCCGCTATAAAAACAAGGTCTTCTAGGAGTCTACAAATGATAGAGAATACAATACATAATTATCCGATGCTCTTGGCTCCAGGGCCAACAATGTATGGACGCAGAGCAATGTCCTTTGTCTAAAGAAGAACAAAAAAAATTAAAACAGTTTTGTCAAGTGTATATGTGTGTTTTGCATAGAAATTGGAAATCGTGTAATCGAACAATGCATACATTCGTCAAGAAGTATTAGACATGGCTAGAAAAAGAGATCAAATGGCCCAACTTCATTAAAGACAGATTTGTACAAAGTGAAGAAATTGGATTGGTATCAATCGACTCTGTTACTGATACTGTTGAACCTTCAACCTCAAGTGCTAGTGGTACGAGTATAAATGATGGTGCATCCACGTCCAAAGTAACTACATGTACTGTTAGCACTACAACACTAAAAAGGAGCCCAAGAAAACCTTTCTCAGAATTATGCAAAAAACAGAAGAAGAGAAGAACAGAAGAACTTTTAACGCACGACTCTCAGGAACTTGCATATGCTACTGCAGTGAGTTGTGGTGAGGAGAATGAGGACGTGTAAGATTTAATAAAATATATTACCGAGCATCCTGAAAAAGCAGCAGAGATCAAGAATTTTTTGAAAGGCAAGACAACTACTAACAAGTATTCAGCAGAGAAAGCGTTGGGTATATTTATTTCTTTGAAATTGTCGAAGTGGCAGTATATAACTTTAAGGGAAACTGCGAAAGAAAGTGGTGTAGATTTGTACCCATCATATTATTCGGTTTTAAATGCCAAGAAGGCATGCTATCCTCCTGAGAGCGATATTGAAGTGACCGAACGAGGAGTTAAAGTAAAACTTCAAGCTATTTTGGACATCACTGTCACTCGACTTGCCAAAACATTAAACTTGGACCATTTGCAAGATAAAGAACTGATCTTAATCTGCAAATGGGGCTTCGATGGTGCGTCAAATCAAAGCAACTACAAGCAATGCATGAATGCAGATGTAGACGACTCTAGTGTTTTTATGAGCTCTTTTGTACCCTTGCAATTGATGTGTGGCGAGGATTTGGTCTGGGAAAACCCAAAACCTTCTTCTACAATGCTTTGCAGACCAATTTATTTCAAGTTTGTCAGCGAAAATAAGTTGGACATGAAGGAGGAAATGGGTTTGATCGATGCTGAAATTAAAGCATTGAAGCCATCTATCATTGAAAATAATATACAAGTTAAACATTCAATGTTAATGACCATGATAGATGGCAAAATAACGTCTCACCTGTCACAAACCTCTATGCAAACATGTGACATCTGTAAAGCTGTACCAAGTGAAATGAATGATTTGGAGAAGATTCACATGTAAGTTGAATATTGGAAATGTATGTTAATTTTTTATTTTTTTTCTTATTGAAAAACACTTTTAACCTTTTTATTCATATTTTAGGAAATCTGTATCATCTGATATTTACAAGTACGGTTTGTCGACTTTGCATGCATGGATCAGATCCATGGAATACAAGTACGGTTTGTCGACTTTGCATGCATGGATCAGATCCATGGAATGCCTGCTGCATATCGCTTACAGATTAGATTTTAAAAAATGGCAAGCCAGAGATGAAGCTAGTAAAGCAGCTTTGAAAAGTCGCAAACAGACGATACAGCGAAAATTTCGAGAGGAAATGGGACTCCTGGTGGATATCGTAAAACAAGGTTAGTTGATTTATTTATTTTGTATAATATCAAAGGGTTTTTTAGTTAGTGTAATACTATAAAACTTATCTTATAATGTTCTCATATCAGTATTTTTTATATAAAGGTGCTGGGACCACGAATGATGGCAACACGGCTAGAAAATTTTTCCAGTGTCCTGAGAAGACTGCAAATATCACTGGATTGAGTCAGGAGCTCATCCAAAAATTCGCAACTATTCTCCGTGTTGTATCATCAGGACAGTCTATTAATATTGATTTGTTTGCCAATTATCTCGACGAAACTGCGCAGCTGTATGTGGAACTGTATGGCTGGTATTTCATGCTTTCCAGTATCCACAAACGTCTGCTGCATGGAGCTGAAATAATAAAACATTTCAACATTTTGCCTATAGGAAAGCTATCAGAAGAGGCATCTGAGGCCCGAAACAAAGATTTTAGAAAACTCAGGGAACATCATACGCGGAAATTTTGTCGCAGAGCGACAAACCATGACATCTTTAATGGTTTCATCGTATCCTCAGACCCATATTTGTCAAGCATTCGACCTAAACTGACAAATAAGAGTAGAAATGATTTAACTGAAGAAATGAAGTCTCTTCTTTTAATTGACCCGGATACCATGGATAAGGAAAACATTGAATTTGTTGAGGTGCCAAGTATGATGGATTCTGATTTTGAATTCTTTGATAGCGATGACGAAACTCAGTAGACAAAATTTTAATGTTTGACGTTTTTGTGTAAATTTTATATATTTCTCAATTATACAATTGCTTATTCTTAGTATTTTTCTGTATTAGTTATAAGTTTTTGTCCTTTTTTTTTAATGTTAAATAAGAAGTCAAACTTTGTATCTACTAACAACGAATTAAATTATCATAAGAAAGATTGCAAAATCTATTTATATTGTAAATGAGTCTCAATTTGAGTGTTTTTTTAGTATTTTTATATTGTATATTCCATTATTTCTCATTATAATTAATAAAATTAGCAAACTAAAGTCAATTACTTTGTATATTTTCAAGATCACACATAAATCAACGTAAAAATTTCTAACTGAATTTCTCGAAATTCAACACTCTGCTGTGAGTGAAGCGGCGCGCATGGGTGTGCGTGTTATAGCATTTCGGAATCGCCTCATGTAGGACAACACCCCATGTAAGCCGCAGGCTTTAAGTTTTATTAAGTTATGAGAAAAAACGACTTTTGTGTTTTTCTTCATACAAAAAAATATAATTTTTTTTTTTTCGGAGATGGTGCTGTCTATAGCTGTCATATTACCAAATATTATAAATAATACTGAAATAAAGCCATTCCAATTTTTATTTCTCGCCTAATGAAATTTTGATTTCAATGTCCACGGAGCGTCGATTTCGAACCACTGTGCGGCGGGGACTGGTCGCACGTACTTGGACTAGCGCAGTCGATCCCAGGTTCGATTAGTCGAACAAATGTGGCTAACGCTTTCAATGAACGGGAAAAAAATTGCTATAGGCACAGCGTACCGCCCACCATGGCTTGACCTTGTTCTTTTCCTGGAAGCCATAACGGATTCGCTTAGCTCACTGGGTAATTGTGACCATTACATTTTACTAGGTGATTTTAATGTTAACCTGCTGGACACAAGCTGCCTAAAAACAAAAAAAAACAACGAGTTTCTAAATAGCCTCAGTCTTACTCAATTGGTCACTTCTCCAAATCACTTCACAGCCTCCAGTGAAACTCTCATCGATCTTCTGTGTACGAGTACCGACCTAACAGCAAGATAAACGTCAGTAGAATCTTCTGGTTCGCATAACGGTCATTCTATCGTAGTTGCGGAATTTCACGTAAAACGTGATAAGTCAAACCATACGTTATAAAATTTAGGCCACAAAAAAATGTATGCATGGATAACTTTAATATGGACTTGTTTCTTTTATGTCTTGAAAGTATTTCCTAACTTGACAATGTAAATGACATGCTGCATGTATTTAACTCCCAAATAATTTCACTTTTCGATGTTCACGCACCAATTAAAACATGTACTGTCAAGGAAAAGTCCTATCCGTGGATTACTGATACGATTAAACTGATGATGCGTTTACGGGACGATGCATTAACTTGTTCCAAAAACACGAAATCAGATTCTAAAAAAGTATACTACGAAGAGTTAAAGTCCCTTGTATTAAGTTCTTGGTACAACGAAAAAGTTGCGTTTTTTCAAGTATAATATAAATAATAAAATAAACAACCCTAAGCTATTATGGAAAAATATTAAATCCACTTTATCACCCTTTAAACCCAGACAAGACCTTCCGTCGCATTTTACATATCCAAAGGAGATAGTTTTTTTTGGGCCCACTGTTTTGTAACGAATATTAATCGCATATTAATTGCCTAAAACAATGTAACCGATTAATCATTTAAAATGATTGATTTTTTTTATAAAGTCTAACCGGGATCACGAAATCGTAATAAAAAGATAATGTTTTGATAATGCACTCAATTGATTCAATTCCAGCTATGGTCGTCAATGTCAAAAATGCATGTATTGAAGCGCTTTTAGCAATAATATGAAAAAAAAATATTATTTAAATAATTAAAGCTCGATGTGGTAACCAAATCTGTTTTTAATAAGTAAAAAAATAATGACGATACAGCAGGTTTCCACCTGTGTTTAATATTAATTTTAAGTTTATTTATTCTGCGTAAAGTATTTAAAAAATTAACGTGAAACGGAATGTAGTTTTGGTTGCTTGTCAGTTTGACTAGTGATGACAAGTCACATACGATCAGGAAACGTTATTTAAAATAACGTTTTTAAATCGTTTCTCATAGTTCTCGACTTCTTGTTCTTCTTAGCACAACATTTTGTTCGGAATAAAAACGAAATGAGAATGCTTTGAAAAACCGGTTTATTCCGCAGGACGCAGCTGAGCACGGTTCGTGCCCCGACAAGCATGAACTTGTTTACTTAACTTGTACTTATCTTCATTTCATAACATAAATGATTCCAATGCGATTGCCGCTTACGTATTGATTAAGGTTGTGTTGCGAGTTTCTTATCGATCAACCCAAACATGGTAAAAACGGTTTTTTATTAACCGAGAACGATTTAAATTTTGAATGTTCGTAACTAAGTTTTTAGACCTTTGTATCCTGCATATGCGTATGAAGTTTTATTAAAATCGGTTCAGTCATTTCGAAAAACAAGGGCTTGAAAGTTTGTATGAAATACCGTACGACGTAAACCCTCTTAACTAAACGCGACTACATCGAGTAAAAGGCACCTCGAGAGAAAATGTACCTTTATTTTATTTTATTTACTCGAGCAACGAGTTAAAATATCGAACCGCATCACTATCTGACACTGTCAAAAAGACAAGTGTGAAGTGTTATCAACATTCACTTAATTTTTTCAGTTTCTTTCGAATAGCATGAAATTGATATTTCTGTTTTCCAGTGTGGATGGATTATAATGAATATGAAATCTTCAAGACGGACAGCATTTACTCCAGAAGGTTGTTGTGTTATTGTTCAGTAAGATTTCAACGCAATGTGCAAAGATATTTTCACCAAAGAGAACAATACAAATATTTGTTAGAATACGCTTATTTTCTAACACAAATCTTCGATTTCTAACACTAGAGCTACTCTTGCTGAATATTGTTGCAACTGTTTGGTAGTCACACAAGTCATCTGACGTTTAAATTGATATACTTACAGTAATAAAAATGCTTCGTTATCTACTTATGTGATTTTTTATTTCATGAACCGTTCAAAACACCTATATTCGTACTATTTACTACTGAACAGTGCATAATTTTACTAAATTATAATACCCGTGAAGCCAATCTATTCACTGAATGACAATAGCTCTTTTAGTGAATTTTTGGGTTATGATCCTATTTCTCAGTATTCCCGTTAGACAAACTATAATTAGTACTACGAGTACCACTATAATCTAGTGATCATAAGGAACAAATTAACCATGCGTTTCATTGATATACGCCACAATCTTTGGAGTGCCTAATCGCCGAACAAAAAAAAATTATCTCGTTTAATTAATAATACTTTTTTGATAGTTCCCGATAACCCCGTTGCAAACATGACACTTATGACTTATTTTGAGAACCATAGACATGGTGATGCAATTTTCAAAATCAATCCTGTGGAACAGAATGACGTCTCTCGCATTATCTCCAATCTTAAAAGTAACGCCCAAGGCTACGACAACATTACCCTTGACATGCTAAATATGACTCTGCCGTACGCACTAAGTACTGTAACTGACATTATAAATTGCTCAATAGTGACTTCAACTTTCCCTGACCAATGGAAAATTGCTTCCGTTAGGCCCTTGCCAAAAAATTCCAATCCAGATGATGTAAAAGACCTACGCCCTATTAGCATTTTACCGTGTCTGTCTAAAGTGTTAGAAAAGATCGTCAGCCACCAATTAACGCATTTTCTAGAACAAAATAACGTATTACCGGACTTACAGTCTGGTTTTAGAAAACTGCCACTGCCTTATTGGATGTTACTGATAATTTATTATCAGCCCAAGACAAAGGAATGTGTTCACTGCTAGTCTTGCTGGATTTTTCCCGGGCATTTGGCGCAATCAATATCCCATTATTACTGTCTAAACTAAATTATTACGGATTTGACCCAAGCGCTACGTAATGGTTCCGCAGCTACCTTACTAATAGGAAACAACTTGTGGATCTACGTTTGGGTGACGGCACTGCTCTAACATCGACTCTTACTTCTATTGAGAGAGGGGTTCCGCAAGGATCTATATTAGGCCCAATTATGTGTAGGGCCAGCTATATTAGGGTGTTTCTTCAAATGAGCGAAAAACTATGTTCAAGTCTAATAAAAAAATGAAGGCTGTATTTTTTTTAGAAAAAAGGCATAACTTAGCTTCCTATTATAATTTTAAAAAGAGGCACTTCCTCTTTGTGAACATAAGTAGTTTAATTCTGATTCTATTTTATAAAATATTTACCAAACGTCAGCGCCCACAACGTTCAAATCACGCACATTCTTAGTTTATCAAAAATAATTTAATAATGGTGCCTGAATAACCAATTTAATGTACGTTAGTTTTATAATAGTAATATATGTTCTTATTTTATGCATAAATAAGTGCCGATTTAAAACACCGAATATATTATTTTAGTCGAAAAACGTTTGGCATTTGTTTTCTGTCATTACACGCAACAGGACAAAAAAGTTTAAAAAGTGACACTTTGCTATACGGGGTGGCAGGGACATCGACGCGAAGCCGGTTACCATGGATTCAGTACATCATTCTGAACGCCCCTGCGTTGAAATTTTTCGTCGGTTATTAAAAAAAAAATCAGCTGTTTCATAGAAAAGTGCAATACCTACGCGGTCAAAATGTATGGAGCAGCTGATTTTTTTTTTAATAACCGACGAAAAATTCCAACGCAGGGGGGTTCAGAATCATGTACTGAATCCATGGTAACCGGCTTCGCGTCGATGTCCCTGCCACCCTGTATAACCCGCAATCCTACGCGGCGTCCCCCCGCACACCCTTTCGATAGTTAATCGACCTTTAGTACTCGTCCGGCGTGCGCGTGTATTTTGTGAATAAAATTGGAAAATAGTGTTTCTTCGCAGCCTTCGTCAAGAAAAACATCATTACCGGAATTTAGGATTACTCGGTGAGTTATTTATGTATGCATTTTCATATTTCAGTGTTTTACACGAAATATTAAACCTAAAAAACTTTCACTGAATATATTATTCCTCATGAACATTTTAAACAAGTTCAGACATATTTCAATTGAAATCGTCATTGCCAGTAACGTCATTGCCGGGATATTTCATGTTGTGGGTAATGACGAATACTTGCGGGTAATGACAAATGAATTGAATTTATGTTTTAACCGACTTCAAAAAAGAAGAAGGTTGGTTTATTCTATGTTCGGCTGTATTTTTTACGTACTCGGTTATCATAATTCGCCTTGAAGTCATTAAACTAGAGTGGGTCATTTTATTCACAGATTTATGGCGAAAACGAAGAAAGGAAAAGAAGAGCGCCTTGCTCAGCAGAGGCTGTGCAAAAGACGTCGTTACGCCGAAATAAAAAATGAGCCTAGATTATATGCTATTGAAAAAGAAAAACAAAGAGCACGCTATTTGAAAATAAAAGCATCTGCAGCTCAATTTGTACTGTGGAATCTTCAATGCCCTAGACACATATCCTCACTGCCTCCAATGTAGATTTATATCCGACTAATCTTACTTTTAAATTAGACAAAATTATAAAATTACAGAAAAAAGTGCAAAATAAATGTAAACTCGAAGAAACATATATACAATATCAACGTGTCATGGCCAGCCCCTATGAACATAAGCATCGACCCAGAAAACGCATAAATAGTTTTCGGAGCGTCATGGAACAATTATTGTAGAGCTACTCAGATGCATAGCTGGACCGCAGTACCAAACTGCAAGACCAAAGAAATCGGTCTGCTTTTTGGCGCCATAGGAAATAAAGCCGCAAGAAAATATGAAGAGTAATCAGAAGAATCTTACGATATTTTTTACAGCACCTTATCCCAACTTATAGACGACTGTAACTACAAAACGTACACAGACGAATGATGAGAGACAAAATAGTCCTTGGCATAAGAGACAGGGCCCCAAAAAAAATAAAATTAAAAGAAGATTCAATTCTTCAAGATGCAATAAGTATGTGACGACCTTCAGTAGCCACATATACACAAATTAAAAATCTTTCGGGTACAAGCACAAATGCTGAAATCAAGAAAATAAAAACAAAAGAAGAAAACAAACCGGGGAAAGTGCGCACGGCTTCTACGCAAATACACACATATTCAAAAAAGAACTGTGTCCAGCGTGAGGAAAAACCTGCCAATTCTGGAAGGGCTGCAATCATTGTGAAGAAGTCCGTAAGTTCTTCTTACAGACTGGTCAAGAAGGAGAAGTTCTGCCTTCAAGGTTTGCTATGACCGGGACCTTACTAAGCAGCGAGGGAACAAGAGTAGGATAAGCTATGCGCAGAAAAATATTGAATGCCAAAGGTCTGATGGTTGATGGGTGGACCAACGTAAAAGGAAAATCTGTCGTTTATTTTCTCATCTCGACCTCGTTTTTTTAAGGTATTTTTCGAGAAAGAACCTGGAAACATCAGTATTCATAGCCGCAGAATTGAAAAAATTATGGAGGAGGTTGGAGCGAGGAAGTTTGTTTGCGTTGTTACTGATAATGGCAGCAATATGCGAGCAGCGGAGCAGATCGTTGAACAAAACTTTCCCAACATATTTTGTGTAGGATGTGCAGCACATGTTTTCAATCTACTTTTAAATTAAGTGATTAAATTAATAATATTAAATCGTTGTGTTACCCTCTGTAAAACCTCTGAAATATATTTAAAAAAATAGTAGGCTTTTGTCATATTATGGCAGTAATGCAAAAACATTGAAACTCTATTCTAAAACCAGGTGGAGTGGAGTCATTATGACATTGAAAAGTTTGTGGGATAACAGACAAGCAATGGCACTGAAAGTCACAGCACGAGATTTTCAGATAGATGCTCGTGTACGAGTAAGAGACGAAATTCTCGTAGAATCCACCTGGAATATAATAAAGAGTCTTCAATGAAAATAGTCACCAATTGGAGAAGCGATAACAAAAACCTAGTCAAATACAGCTACAAATCCGGACTCCGGGTTGCTGTTAAGAAATCCCAGATGGAAAACCTAATAACTCTTTGCCCGACCTGGGAATCGAAACCGGGACCTCATGCTCAGCAGTCGCGCTTGCGACCACTAAACCAACGAGGCAGTCAGTATAATTAAAAATGTTTTAGTATCCAAAATTTTACAAGACATACTCGCAGTCTAATGTATGAAGATGATAGCAACGTGGTTGAAAGACTTAATAGCGAGGTGGCTAAGTTGGTTGGTGGCAAAATAATGTGGTTTTATTTTAAAAAAATCGTAGCAAACCAAATATCGCGCCGCTGCCGTAGCTTGTAATGAAAAAATAAAATGATTTATCTCTCTATAAATAAATCAATTAAGGAGACGGCCGTCAAAGCAAAATAAAATGGCTAGAAATCAAAAGAATAAATAAAAATGCGAAAAAAAGGTAAATAGGAAACCAAAAAAACGACCCTTGATCTTAGAAAAATTGAAACAAGACCACAATTATGGTCAAGACTGCACAAAGAAAAGTTAAAGGAAGATTTAAAAAAATCTAATGAGTAACGTAGTTTGATCGAACGGACAACCGTTTTACAAAGCGAATGCAGCGAGTGGCTAGAGTTACGTAGGTCATTGTTAACTGCTTCCAACTTTGGAAAATTTGTCACACGGCGAAATGATACCAGTTGTCATAACTTTGTAAAAGATTTATTGTACAAAACTAACATTGACCATGTGTCGTCACTAAACAATGGCAAGAAAAAATTAAAATTGAACCTTGTAGTCTATTTATTGACGAAGAGTTGCCATTTTTAGGAGGCCCTCCGGATGGCGTAAGTAGCGACGATACTATCGTAAAATTAAATACGAACAAAACGGCATTCAAATTGGGTTTAGAAGAAGCCATCAAAAAAAGAAAAGTGACTTTTTGGAAAACAACAAAAGGCCTGGAATTCAATAATAGCCACCAATGGTACTATCGAGTGCAGGGGCAACTACACGTTACTAAACGGTCAAAGTGCTTGTTTAAAGATTGGTGAAACGAGAACTCTCCGCTAAAAACGGAATACATCGATAGAGATGATACATTCTGGAAGGTGAAGATGAAAGAAAAGCTTACATAATTTTATGTAGATTGTTTGTTGCCAGAATGAGTTACGCACATGCACAAGCGCGTGGAAGAGCACCCGTTTATCCTATTTCGCTTTACCGCCAAATACGAAGGTTTTTTTCAAATTAATCCACAAGCTAGCACCAGACAAGCAGCGCGACGCTTTGGTGTTAGCCACTATTGTGTTTGGAAGCTGTTAAACAGTTCTGGCCGTCACCCATTCCACTATCAAAAGGTGCAAGAATTAACGTTGGCGGATTACACACCCCGGCGAGAATTTTAATAATAATATTTTGTGGACTGATGAAGCCACATTCACCAGAATCGGACTATTCAACAGTCGTAACGAACATTGGTGGAGCGGACGTGGACGCAACCCCCATGTAACACGCCGTGACGGTTTTCAGCATCGATTTTCTGTAAATGTCTGGGCAGGCATTTTACATTTGATAATCGGACCGTACTTCATTAAAGGAAGCCTAACCGGAACAAACTACTTACAGTTATTGAGGTAAGTTGTGTAAGAGCATGAACTGGAGGAACATTTCGCTGGCTTAACGATCAGCGTAACACTAAAGCCGCCCCAACGGTCCGCGATAACACGGACGCACGCGCACCAGACCGCACGACGCACCGTGGGAAGCCTAACGTGCGTGGTAGCACAGACGCATGCGTGGCGGTGCGTCCTAGTTTGGATACATTCGCTTTGAAGTTACCGACTTGCCGCGGATCAGCCCGCACGGACACGCACCATGGAAAGGGTAACGTGCGTGGTAGCGCAGACGCGTCCGTAGCGGTGCGCCCTATTCTCGGTGATTCGGTAAACTTCAAAGGCGCACCTTTACCGCGCACCGGTATTCTCGGTTCCTATAAACGAAAACGAATCGTTTTCCTTACCAAATGGTGGAATTTTTATTGCCCAACTTGGCATATACCTACTTAAATAGATTCGTAAGCAGATATTTAGACATGGCGTTTTTGGATTTTTACGCAAATGGTTAAATATTCTATTTCAGATTATGAAACGTTTTCAAAACCCTTTTTTAATCATCGATTTCTGGAGCGGCTCTGGTGCCTCCGGTTCGCAGTTTCGATCGTTTCTAGTAATTAATATTATAATTCAGTTGTAAATGCATCGATCAAAACTATCCAAACATAAAACAAATAAGTACTTGCTTATGCAAATCTACTCTTGCCGTGGCTTTGTGAAATCGGTTTGTCTAGGTCCGATAATCGAAACAATACGATTTGTGACTCAAATCGGATCTAGATTTATGTTTTGATATAACTGTGACGCATGTCTACTAATTTTACCTACCTTTGACAACTACCTCCATATGGGAGGGTCTACTATGCAAAGCTATGAGGTCTTTGCTTCATTATTGGTAAAGATACAAAAGAGTCTTAATTTCATCAGTCGACAGTCGATCAGTACAGACGCCGACTGTTAGCTCATTTAACTCACGCAGTCACGCTGCACGTGCGTCAAAGGACAGGGCTCGGCTCGCTCAATAGCTAAGCTCTTTGGAAAATACAGTAAATAAATACACTATAGGTACCTACTTTGCAAGCAGCGGCATGCATGTCATTTCGTCAAAACAAACGAAAAAATTCTAAGTATTACTGTTTGAGTACTGTTTATTTTTATGATGACTTTACGGAACAAAAGCCAAAATTAAACAATGCATTTCCTTTTGATAATGTAGCAAAGCATTTTCTTCTTTAACTCACTGACAATAAAGATAGATTTACAGTGACGGATGTCGTGTGTGATAAGTTTACAATGACGCATTGTGCCGGAGAGCTATATTATTGGACGAGCGAACGATGCTATTCAAAGTATTCCGAAGATTGTGCCATATCGCTCAAAATTTTTCGTACTTATAGCTAGCCACAAACATCATACGTGTAGCATGAACATTATGTTGACCAGGGTTCCAGTACTTTTAAAAAATTAAGTATAAAAAACATGCGGGGCAGTCTTTGGGGACTACCGATAGAAGTGAAAACTAAGTAACTTGTGAATTGTATCGTATACAGCAGGAGTGGCCAACCGGTCGATCGCGGCTCCTATGAGTCCAGTGGATCGTAGCAAGGCAAACAGTTTAGCATCCTAATAATACGTGACAACTGGGCACTGATGTTTTATTTAAAATTTCAAGAAGTATATTGTAATAGGTAGATCGCACAGGCTTTCGTCAGTAAATAGTAGATCTTGGGTCTAATCAAGTTGGCCACCCCTGGTATACATACTATACATAGAGCTCTCCAGATAAGTTAAAAACCGTTATTGTTAAGCCACTTTTTTAAAAAAACTCAAAAGAAGATTTGGCAAATTATAGGCCAATCGCTTTAATCACAATTTTTTCAAAAGTTATGGAAAAAATAATTTATGACGCGATAAATAAATTCTTATCTAAATATAATATATTGAGTACAGAACAACAGGGATTTAGAAAAAATAAAGGCATTAATACGGCCGTTTACGATTTAATGAATACGATATTAAGAAACGTCGATGGAAAAGTACCAGTTTGCGCAATTTTAACTGATATGACCAGGGCCTTCGACTGTGTTGACCATGAAACTCTGTTAAACAAGCTTAACATCATAGGTATCAGAGGAAATATGCATAATCTCTTAAGATCATATCTTAGCAACCGAAAACAGGTGACAGAAATTTCTAAAATATGTTTAAAAACTAAGCGTGAGGAAAAATACGTATCGGAGTGTCGACTTATTAGGTATGGCGTACCACAGGGCACTGTGTTGGGCCCTTTAATATTTTTAATATATATTAACGACTTGCCACAACGCATAAAACATCCCATGGTCCTATTCGCTGACGATAGTACTGCCTTGATTAAATGTACAGACCTAAAAACGTATGAACATGACATAAATAATACTTTAACGGACATTATACACTGGCTTGATCAGAATAATTTAATGATTAATATACTTAAGACTAATGTTATGCATTTTTATCAACGGATACCGCCGCAAAGGACATGACCAGTTTTAGCCTTCGAATTCGGGAACATGCGCAGCATTGCAACTTTTACACTAAGATTTAAAAATAAAGATCTAATTTATCATGGTTATATTATTCCGACTAAAGCCCAGATTAAATTATCTGAAAAATCAGTATATTAATTGCTTCCGTTTCTCTCTTTTATGCACTTCCTGATTTTGACGTTCCATTGTATTTATATTCACCCGGTAACCAAAATAAGCTACACATAATAATGGAAAAAAATTAACTAAAAACGAGCTATTTTCGATCAAGTGAATTTTAATGACATGGAATATACATGTTTTGTTTATAATTTATTGATTTACTTATTTATTGATACGCCTACGGGTTATGTTAGGTTTTATTGACACGTGTGAAGTTGGAACACCATATTTTTTTTAATAATCACTGCGTATATAGGAGTGTTACTTCTTTGACAATGCATCTGACATTAGCAGACACCGGTGTAGGGAGGGACCAAAGGGGTAGTAGTTTTTTTCATAAAATTGATAATTCAATCGATTCGAGTCAAAGCATGAAAAATCGATTCACATAAAATGGATTTTGAATTGATATTTTCTTTGACCGTTTTGAACTACTTATATTTAATTTGGATGAATAATAACATAACACCTTCATTTCGCCAGTCCCGTGTAATGCGGGGCGAGCGTTTTACCATTAACCGGATACAAATCCGGACTCCGGGCTGCTATTGAGAAATTCCAGATGGAAAAACCCAATAACACTTTGCCCGACCCGGGAATCGCACCCAGGACCTCATGCTCAGCTGTAGCGCCTGCCACCACTAGACCAACGAGGCAGTCAAATGTTTTCGAATTTTATGTTAGGTTCGAGAAAAAAGCAATTGACACTTTATCGATTTCAGATCGCCATTCACCATCCCTACTTGCACATTCAATCTTGGCGTCACGTCAGGTATAAATCTGTACTTTTTATGGTGTACATAATAAAGAATCTTCTATCTATCTATCATTGCAGTTCGCGACCCACGTTGTGTTTACGCGTTCGTTGTGTACTGTGCGATTATTGTGTTCTATTTCTACGCCCCTAAGACGACCCACTGACCACGACCATTGCTATTCTTTACGGACTGACATCTTCAAAACCCGATTACCATTGCTATTCATAAAGGATTCATCTGTTTTGCTCTACGATTCAAATAAACGGATATTATGATGAGGTGCCTAAACTATGGCATATCTGTAAGGCGGGTTAAAAGGCATATTATGAAGATTTATCAGGGAAATGGTGTTGTTATTTTCTTGTCAAAACCAATTTTCCCTCAAGAATCTAGGACAGCCGCTCGGTTAGTATTGAAGTATCCAGATCCTTAGGTGCAGGACGTCACCGCTGCTTGGACTGGAATAGCTTTACAACCTGCATAATCTACGCGTCCAGCGATCACGCCCGTCCGCCACAGTTCGTCTTTCCTACATATTTTATTTTATTAAAGAATATTAAAATAATTAATTCGTTCAAATAATAGTTTTATTTAAATCCTCATGCCTTCACAAATAATAATAACAATAGCCTTATTTTTATTTCCCGAGCCACGTAGAGCCTAGTTGTAGTCAATAGCTGACTGTAACTCTTAATTGGGTTGGCTCGGCCGGGGAGGTACCACACTCTTACAGAATACCAACGTAAAGTACCAACATTATGTTGCTCCGCTTCGAATAGTGAGTGAGAGAATCGGAAGCCCAGGGTTTGGGGTGGGAAAAGGGTGGCAGCGCATCGGCAGTAAGGCTGCCTGTCCACTGGAGCGGAGAGGAGAAAAGAGGAGCGGAGATGTGCCAATATTAACCATTAGAATCTTGACTCCGCCCCTGAGTTTAGATCAGTGATCCTGAGTCAAGATTCTATTGGTTAATATTGGCACATCTCCGCTGCTCTTTTCTCCTCTCCGCTCCCGTGGACAGGCAGCCTAACCCTGGTGTTGTAGACTTCTATAGGCGGCGGTTATTGCTTATTAACATCAGGTGATCAGCATGCTAGTTTGCGCCCTTGATGGTATAAAAAAAAACCTAGCGCCTCGATGGATGGCGTGTCGAATAGTAGAAAATCATTCTTTAACTCGATTACCTTACCACAACGCCTAGCGCCATCTCTTAACGAAAAGCAGAGCTATTTAGTGAAAACTTATCTTTATTTTTCTCAGTTTCCTGATCTTTTGGAGTCGTGAAAGTTTTTTACCTGTAAACTGTAGAATACAACAATTGCAAAAATAAAACAATTTTTGCTGCACATTGATTTTTAACTCGATTACCACAACGCCTAGCGCCATCTCTTAACGAAAAGCAGAGCTATTTAGTGAAAACTTATCTTTATTTTTCTCAGTTTCCTGATCTTTTGGAGTCGTGAAAGTTTTTTACCTGTAAACTGTAGAATACAACAATTGCAAAAATAAAACAATTTTTGCTGCACATTGATTTTTACACCTAAGCAGGCGCCCATCGCCCCACTGGTCATGTCCTTTAAATATAAATTACAATGGACAAAAAATAGACCAAGTGCAAGTTGCAAAATTTTTAGGTATAATGATAGATAGCCAACTAACCTGGAAACCACACGCAGAAGAAGTGTGCAAAAAATTAAGTACAGCAGCGTATGTGATTTTCAATCTATCCAGGAAAGTGAATATGCCCACCAGATTAGTTGCTTACCATGGTTTAGTGGCGTCAGTTCTGAGGTTCGGGATAATATTCTGGGGAAATTGTAGTCTGAGAGAACAGGTATTCAAGGCTCAAAAACGATGCATAAGGGCAATGTGTAACATGAAAGTAACAGATAGCTGCGTACCTGTATTCAAGTCCCTAAATTTGCTAACATTCCCATCACTTTACATTTTCGAAATAGCTGTTTTTGTAAAATCAAATATGCATCTTTTTAATAAATTGTCTGACAATAGAACACGACCAGTTAGAAGGCACTATACAAACATGCTACGTGTTAGTGGTCATAACACTGCATTATTAAGGAAAAGTGTTATAAGTATGTGCCCGGTTATCTTTAACAAAATACCTGATGGAATAAAAAACGAGTCGATTCCACTGTTTAAAAAGAAATTGTCAGTCTTGTTAATTGATAAATGTTATTACTCCATTTGTGAATTTCTAAATGATAAAAATTTATAATTACCAAAATCCTGACATTTTTTTAAATCTTTATTTTATTTTATTGACCATAATTAGATATTTTCATATTGACAGTATAATTTGACTATTAAGGTAGAATGTAAAGGATCTCTAATTATTTTGTGACATTTTTTAATCTTTATTGTATTTAATTGGCCATAATTAGAAATTTTCATATTGACAGTATAATTTGACTATTAAACACTTGTACTAAATGTTTGCATGCCTAGTTTAAGGTAGAATGTATAAGGATCTCTAATTATTATAAAACATCTGATTTTTTTTTTGTACCTACATTCTATGCAAATAAATAATTATTCTATTCTATTCTATTCTATTCTAGCTCATGGGAAGCGTGTGGTGAGGATGACGCGAGTTTCACGCTTTTTGTTCACCCAAAAAGTACACATATTATACACAGTATAAATACAGCTCATGGAAAGCGTTTGGTGACGATGACGCGAGTTCCATGATTTTGTTCACACAGAAAGTGCTCAAAGCGCCTAAAGAAGTTTTCACTTCAAAAACTGTAACCTGACTTACCCGACTACGGGAAAATAAAAATGATCCAAAAATTATAAAACAAATGGCATGCGTCGACGGTTTTACCCTGAGCATTTTTGTACCTATGTCTTGATTTCTGTCTGAATTATTTTATAGTTACGTACTTTTTAGATAACTTATTTTCCCGTAGTCGGTTACAGTTTTTAGAGTTCAACTGTCACTAACGAGACACAATAGAATTATCTATTGTTATGGCCTTCTGAAAGCCAATCAACGGTTAAGCGGACTTATTTTTTTATTTTATACTTTTCCGTTATATCGCTTGATGAATGTTACGTACGACAACGTAAATAAGAGTAATACAATAGGTCAGTAATGAACTTGTTTGAAATTCAAAGAGCAGTGCATAGTGCCTTGAAAGAAACCATAGCGCGATGTATTCGGGTAAAAACAAAAATGATTCATATGATGCATGAAACAGAACAAAAAGAAAACTAAAGGATGATACTAAAGTTGTCAAAATATAATAGGCTTTAACAAAACAGGCCTATTATATTTTGACAACTATACTACAATTACGAAAATAAAAAAAGCGAGATCATTTAATGTCGACGTACAGAAGACAAAGATCAAAAGTAAGAGAGTCTATGGGACACGGTAGTGGTTCTGACGAAATACAAAACCTGAATGGCCCTTTTATAATGTAATGTCTACTTTTTTGGACCGTGTTTATAAACCAAAAAAAAAACTGAGAAGAGTTCTGAGGTAAGTAGATATTTATTTTAAGTCAACCTTATCATATTATAATTTATGTGTTGTTTACACAAAACCAAAACAATTTATAAGAAAACTTTAACTGTTTTGTTTTAATGCAAAACAGCTCTATTGTGTGTGTTAGTTGTCGTAGTTTTGACCGTCCTAAGCCGGCAAAGTATGAAGGGAAAGTTGGAATGAATTAGGAATCAAATCGTTAGCAATTTACCTATGTCACGTGAGTCGGGCAGGGTCGTCAAGGAGTTGATGCGCAATGACATGTACCTACCGGCCGTACGGCGCGCGACGTAGTCGCTACCGCGATGCGCGACTTTGATACTTTATGACTTGGTGATTTTTTTAAAGTTTTCCATACTTGCATTAATAATATTTTTGATTGCGTAATAGTAGCCTTAAGGCAAATAGTATCATGAATAGTGTCTTAGTTAAAATTTTGCCCATGATTTCAATAATTGCACCCTGTAGATGACTATAGTAATAGTAATATTTATTTGCACTTCAAAGACACAAAAATCTGTGTAGCCCTGGCTCTTGTACTAGGTGTACCTGTATCACAGGAGCCAGACTCATCTGCATATTTTGCAAATGATGATTCGCAATCTATAGATTCACTATTGTGTCAAGCAAATTCGCCAGTGCCACGACCAGAATCTGTATCGCGATCTCCATCACAGTCACTAAATATTTCACAACAGCATAGAGCATCGGAAATATTATTTCGTTACATTGAGGTGATTGAGGCTAAAAAGGAAGAGGACTCCATTTTGGAACGAAGTTCCCTTTCGCGCGTTGCGAAAGGGGGCTAGACGGAAAAAATTAAGAGCAAAAGTTGTAACGACACTTAATTTTTTATTATAACGCCATCTGTGAGCGACCACAGGTACTAATTAGTGGCATACCTTTGTGAGGTTCATTCCATAACTTCGTTCCATCCGGGTGTCCTTTGACACCTCTCAAGTTTTTTTTTTTTTTTAATTATTGTTAGCTACGTGCTCAAATCTTAATATATATAAATCTCGTGTCACAATGTTTGTCCTCAATGGACTCCTAAACCGCTTAACCGATTATAATAAAATTCGCACACCATGTGCAGTTCGATCCAACTTGAGAGATAGGATAGTTTAAATCTCAATAGCCGCAATATTATTTTATTTTTTAGGTAGGGTAGGTGAGCAAGGTCGTGTTTTAATAAATTTTTCACTTATGATATCCCGGTATCCTAAAAAAAGCCATAAATCCTAACAAAAAGTACTAGGCTTGCATGAATTCATGACACTATTTTTTTGGAAAATTCTCTGGAAAAGTAGATTTATCAAGACCGTTCTGAGCAGTAACCTAACAAAAAGTACTAGGCTTGCATGAATTCACGATATGTAGATAGGTAGGGTAGATAGGTAGGTAGGTAGGGTAGATAGGTGAAGGTAGGTAGATAGGGTAGATAGGTAGGTAGGTAGGGTAGATAGGTAGGTAGGGTAGGTAGGGTAGGTAGGGTAGGTAGGGTAGTTAGGGTAGGTAGGGTAGTTAGGGTAGGTAGGGTAGGTAGGGTAGGTAGGGTAGGTAGGGTAGGTAGGGTAGGTAGGGTAGGTAGGGTAGGTAGGGTAGGTAGGGTAGGTAGGGTAGGTAGGGTAGGTAGGGTAGGTAGGGTAGGTAGGGTAGGTAGGGTAGGTAGGGTAGGTAGGGTAGGTAGGGTAGGTAGGGTAGGTAGGGTAGGTAGGGTAGGTAGGGTAGGTAGGTAGGGTAGGTAGGTAGGGTAGGTAGGTAGGGTAGGTAGGTAGGGTAGGTAGGTAGGGTAGGTAGGTAGGGCAGGGTAGGGTAGGTAGGTAGGTAGGGCAGGGTAGGTAGGTAGGTAGGGCAGGGTAGGTAGGTAGGTCGGGCAGGGTAGGGTAGGGTAGGTAGATAGGTAGGTGCGCCGTAGATAAGTACTTACTGCTACCCGTGCGAAGCCGGGGCGGACAGCTAGTTGAAATATACGTAGTCGGGTCATAAGTTCTGTCACATAGGTAAAATTTCGAACCTATCTACCCTAGATAGGTAGGTAGGGTAGGTAGGGTAGGTAGGGTAGGTAGGGTAGGTAGGGTAGGTAGGGTAGGTAGGGTAGGTAGGGTAGGTAGGGTAGGTAGGGTAGGTAGGGTAGGTAGGGTAGGTAGGGTAGGTAGGGTAGGTAGGGTAGGTAGGGTAGGTAGGGTAGGTAGGGTAGGTAGGGTAGGTAGGGTAGGTAGGGTAGGTAGGGTAGGTAGGGTAGGTAGGGTAGGTAGGGTAGGTAGGGTAGGTAGGGTAGGTAGGGTAGGTAGGGTAGGTAGGGTAGGTAGGGTAGGTAGGGTAGGTAGGGTAGGTAGGGTAGGTAGGGTAGGTAGGTAGGGTAGGTAGGTAGGGTAGGTAGGTAGGGTAGGTAGGTAGGGTAGGTAGGTAGGGTAGGTAGGTAGGGTAGGTAGGTAGGGTAGGTAGGTAGGGCAGGGTAGGGTAGGTAGGTAGGTAGGGCAGGGTAGGTAGGTAGGTAGGGCAGGGTAGGTAGGTAGGTCGGGCAGGGTAGGGTAGGGTAGGTAGATAGGTAGGTGCGCCGTAGATAAGTACTTACTGCTACCCGTGCGAAGCCGGGGCGGACAGCTAGTTGAAATATACGTAGTCGGGTCATAAGTTCTGTCACATAGGTAAAATTTCGAATTTAGAATGCAAGCCGAGGAAAATATTATGGGCATTCGAAATTTGAATATTTAAAGAAAATAAAAACAAAGGGTTTCTGGAATTCTGTTCATTCTCTAAAATGGAGTGGACGCGCAAAGATGACAGAGTCGCAGTAATTGCATTGCATCGTTGCGGTCACGTGCAAACTGAGATTTTCAAACTGCTGAAAATTTGAAAATTCCACTGCGATTTATTTATCGTACTATCAAACGATTCAAGGAAGATTCAAGATTAGAAGATAAACAAAGGAGCGGTCGACCTCGTACTGTTCGGACTCCAGCGGTCATCAAAGCAGTGAAGGCACGAATCCAACGAAATCCTGACCGCAAGCAAAAAATGTTGGCTCTGCAGATGGGACTAAGCAGAACTACTGTTAAAAGGGTGTTAAATGAAGGCCTAGGACTGCGTGCTTATAGAAAAAAAACAGCACATCTTCTTAACGCACGACTGAAGAAAATCAGACTCGAAAGAAGCCTTAAGGCGGTACGCGGGAAAAAAATACCGCGAAATACTTTTTTCGGACGAAAAAATTTTTAATGTTGAGGAGAGTTTCAACAAACAAAATGATAAAGTGTATGCACACTCTAGTGAAGAAGCAAACAAACGTGTGCCACGTGTTCAGCGTGGTCATCACCCTTCGGCATTCATGGTTTGGCTTGGGGTGTCCTATTTGGGTACAACGGAGGTGTATTTTTGTGAAAAAGGAGTGAAAACCAGTGCCTTCGTATATCAAAACACAGTCCTAACAAACATTGTGGAACCTCTTTCACAAACAATGTTCGAAAACAAGCACTGGGTATTCCAGCAGGATTCTGCGCCGGCTCATAAGGCGAAAAGTACCCAAAACTGGCTCACGACCCGTGGAATCGACTTTATCAGGCATGAGGATTGGCCCTCATCTAGTCCAGACTTAAATCCCTTGGATTACAAAATATGGCAGCACTTAGAGGAGAAGGTCTGCGCTAAACCCCATCGCAACTTGGAGTCACTTAAAGCATCCCTGATTAAAGCAGTCGCTGATATTGACATGAACGTAGTGCGTGCTTCCATTGATGACTGGCCTTGCAGATTGAAGGCTTGTATCGAAGCAAGAGGAGGACATTTCGAATAATTTTAATATGGTTTAAATCTGTATTTTATACCCTTTCATTTGATATATAAATGGTTGTAGTGCGTAACTCATTGTGTCATTTATTTAACATTCCATATGTGACAAAACTTATGACCAGACTACGTAAAGTAGTATCACTAGTTTTAGTTAGTTTAGTAAGAAAACAATCCTATTTAAGAGGCCGGACACGCTGACATGCTTGTCGCACTGTGAACCCCCCACCAGTCTGCCACCAAACGTTAATCGATGCGCACACCCGCGTATTTATATTTCTGCGCACGCGGCCATCTTGATTTGTTAATAGCTTAATAAACGTGTTTTCAAAAGTTCAGCTGTGTTTTTCGTAGCGACAACCGACAAACCGTTACTCCCTGCAGCACCACACCTAACAAAGTGGTAATTGGAGCGGATCTACAATGTTCCACACTCCAGGCGTCCAAACACGGCGCGCAAAAATGCTGCAGGAGCAACGTGTTTCGCAACCGAACAAACCTGCAAAAAACGCTCAAGCTGAGCAGCTCGAGCTTGTTGTGTCGTAACGCCTGTTTTCCGATGTGCCGGGAAGCAGCACAAAGTCGGAACCGCTGCTTCGTCGCGAAAACGCTGGCGCCGGTAAAATCTGTTGTGTCATCAAGCAAATCGACGCGAGACAGCAAGAAAAAGCTGTTGCAGCTGGAAGCCGCTAAACAAAAAGCTGTTACTCAGATCGCGCTCATCGATCAGAACCTGGATGCCCAATTGGCAGCACTCGACGACAAGGAAGAACAGTTATTGGAATACAGTTCACTTACTGATGGGAAGGAACTTCCCCGCGACGACCTGGAGGATCGGGTGATCCACCAAAGTAACCACGAGGAGCCCCTACTGGAGCAGCAAGCCCCCGAGAAAGGAATTGTAACGGGCGAGCTGCATGCACGAGTACCGTCTCCATGCGCCGAGCACGTGGCCGGCCGGCTGCGAGCCGCAGCGCCCCCGCCACCGGCGCACTCTGGCGACTCCGTGACTGTGCTTAACAACGCGGTTCATATGTTGGCAAGTGCTTTGTAGGATATTTCTAGTAACTGTGCAAACAACGTACAGTCGCCAGCACGTCAACGTAAACCTAATACATACATATCTATAACTACGAGTGGAGTGTTAGAAAGAAAGTATCTTTGGCATGTTTGGTGGAGTTTTCAACGTTTCTAAAATTGCCTAATTGTTGCACATACTAATAATTGGGACCCAATTATCATGTCTCACTCGGAATTAGCCACGCCCACGCGCCCCTGCGCGTCCGCCACTGCTCCCGACTTTTCCCGATTGTTCACGAAATTAAACGAAAGTCACTCATCACATCGTTCGTTTATCAATTACGTCCGTCTCACAGTGCCAAGAGAACTGCCGCGTACACGCCTACAGAGTGGCGCAGGCATGGTCCGCGGCACAGGATGAAGTCATCTGCCTGCCACGGCCTGCAAAGAGTCCCGAGTTAAACCCAATCGAGAATCTATGGGGTCTCATGATTCTCGATTAGGATGCCTCAGAAATCTGCAACAACCAAAACTTGCGGCGAGAAGCCCATACTACCTACATGGGAGCAATTTAGAGGCACGGACAGCTGCTGGACCATGGTGGCCGCCATGAAGGACAGGCTGGCATATTAAAAAAAAATTATAGAAAGGAAGGCTGAAAGGAACGCTGTAAGAGCATGAGCAATGGGCATTGTGTATTGAGCGGGGCTCTCGATCTTCTAGAAAACGAATTACTTGAAAATTTCAAGGTTTGCAAAGAGATGGTACAGTATTTGTGCCAGGAGCTCAGCGAGGATTTGTCTCCTAGTACATCTCAGGGTCTGCCTGTTCTTGTTAAGGTAAGTTCAATCTGTTTAAAGGTTAAGTACGCCTTCCAACTGCTTCTAAATTTAATACGCAAGACCTTATTACCTACCGTGGATCTGACTATGCGTAATCACTTGCAGGTTTGCTGAAAGTTCTGCTTACAGGCCATCACCAAAGAGGTGTTGGTCAAGAGCAGAATATATCAATTGGCCAAACTACTGTCAGAAAATTTCTGAAACAATTTGTTGTTGCTGTAAATACTCGGTAGTTAACTACCCTCTCAAATGACCAAAGTTAGAGCGGCCAGAGGCTTGTGTTAGCTATTTAGTTGGATAGATTTCTTACTATTGTATTTAATTAATTTATATTATTTCAGACCAAAACTGACTACGAAAGAAAATTTCGACTCCCAGATATATTGACAGCCACTGACTGCTCCCATGTGCAAATATTTCCACCACCAAAGCCACAACAAGCACAATACAGGAACAGACATGGCGTTACCTCCATCAATATTCAGTTGGTAAAAAATAGTAACCATAAAATGGTTCATGTACATGTATTTTAAATTAATAAATTAATACACAAAATTAACCTAATTAATACAATTTTGCACATAAAAGCTCTCTCAGAATCTCAATGGTAAACATTCGGAATTTAGTCATTAGTCAGAGCAAGATTTCGAAGTTCCGTACATCGCGATTATGAACATTTTCAATAAAGTAATTCGTCGTTCTAACTCACGTATATCGTAATTTTAAACTTTATGAATACAGTACATCGGTATTTTAAACTTACAGACGGTTAATAAAGGTGGTACTTGAAAAACTTACCAAAGTTATTGCTACTTTCGAACGACTATAGCGTATCAAATAAATTGTCAATACCACAAAAATTTACGAGGTAATTTTGAATAAGTATTGGAAATTGAAGTGGGTTCTTTTTTTGTAAGATTTTTTTTTGAACAGAAGCAAATGTTTGTGTAAATAAATCAGAAAAGCTGATTTATCCGAGTGGTAAGAAAGTTCATTATTTGGTAATAATAATAATGACTTCAAGGAGAGTTTCATTATTGAAATCACTGTAGATTTTTTTTAATAATCACAAGGACATCACAATGGACTACAATAAAAGTACTCAAGAAATGTGTCGCAGATTGTGGACGGAAGTGACGAAACATTTGAATTCCAATGTTGGTGACGAATTACCTACGCTTACACTTAGACAACAAAGAAGGGTATTTCTCATTTAATTATAACTTGAATCTACTACTATTTTATCATATTTAGAACTACTATGTTATCATCTATGTCAACGTAATCAAAAGTTAGGTTATGTACAAAGTTTTAGAAGTATATCGACACAGACAAACTGATTAAAGGTGATGTTGACAAAATAAATCTAATATCAACAATCAGTGATGTCAAACGCGGTGGAAGCTTGGAGGTCTGTCATTAATGATAGACCTTCATCATAAAGACAGTCTTCTGGTGACTGTATTTACACTAGTAATTCTGAATATTGATAAAAATATAGTAAAGACAGTTGGAAACCAAGAACGTGACGAATTCTATTAAGGAGAAAAATTTAATGACCATGTCAAAACTGCCACAGCGATTAAAAAATCAGCTGGCACCATTTTGTAATCGAAAAAATACCTCATCTTATCGACCAACTCAGTCTCAAAATGTATAATTTTTGTCCGTTCTAAAGTGGGGGGGATGATGACCATGATCTAGGGGCTTTGTTACTTTTTAGTTAATTAAAAGCTTGTTTTAAAAAAGGTTTTTAACTAAATTTTATTTCCTGTGTAGGTACCCTTGGCCGTTCTATTGATGGTAGGTATTCGAATAAATATAATAGGTTCATCAACATTTTTTTTATATGATTTTAATTAATGACACCTCGTTCGTTTAATTTAATCGGATTTCACGGCCAAGGGTACAGCGGTTAAAATTGATCTTCCACTGTACCCTCAAGGGAACAGGCAAGGGTACACAGGAAAAACAGGGCCCGCAACGCCCTCTTGCCAAGGCGGGCTGTTCAACAATCTTAGAGGTTTTTTCCTGTGTAGACTTAAGTCCTTTTATTCTTGCTGGTTAAAGATAACACAAGACAAAGTTATCTTTGCTCAAAGGTTATAATATCTCCTTTTTAGAATCTCCGCACTAAGAATCATAACCAGCCTATTAATGTTCCCACTGTTGGGACACAGGCCTCCTCTCTGTGAGAGGGAGTGGGCCGTAATCTACCACGCGGGCCCAGTTCGGGTTAGTAGATGTCACATGTCTTCGAATTTTTGGTTCTAAGACATGCCGGTTTCGTCACGATGTTATCCTTCACCGTTTTGAGACCAGTGGTGATGAAATTATTTACACAAAGTAAAGTGCCTGCTTGGATTCGAACCCACGACCTATAACTCGTAAGTCGGGGCTGATACCACTGGGCCACCACTGCTCTCTAAGAACATGTACAATATGTTCCTAATTTTTTTTTTATTTCTGTATGAGACCATTTTATGTTGAAAGAAACAAATGCATTTGACAACTTAAAGTACTTACAAAATATGTACCAGTTAAAGGACAATACTTTTCAAAGATTTTTACTGTACCAGTGAAGACCATCTCAACATCGCCGCGCGGTGACGGCTGTGAACGACGGGTGCGGGGACTGCGGCGAGCAAGGCGGCTGCACGGCCGTCCGCGAGCCCTCACGCCACAGCACAGGAGTCATCTGTTGCATGCCTCCATGTACGGCTACGCTTGCGCGTTTTACTAACGTACTTATTATTTTCTTGTTTGCCTTTTAACCGACATCGATTGTAATTTCTTATTTGCATAAATTTCATGTTATACAGTTAACTTATCTTTAATTTAACTCCACCACGACTTATCGTCGCGATCAATGGTCCTTCTACCGTTAACGTTTGAACCGAAAAAAGAAAAAACGGAAATCTTTAAAATTAAAAAAAAACAACGGTTCGTCGGTTGGAGAACCACGGATTTCATCTTCGGGTTAAAATTTTACAAGAGGTCTTCGTTTTCTCGTGTCATCGTCTGCATTTAGTCATCGTGAACACCGATACGGCAACAGCCGTCTTCATCGGGTTCAAACCAACGGGCAGCGCTAGAAAAGATCTTCGAGACTTACGTCGGACAAGAATACATTGACGACATATTTATTTACGTCAACTACCACCGGGAAGATCCCAGGATCTATTCATCGGAGGCACAGTTCGTAGGATCATCATCGGAGTTTTGCGTAATTTTGGACTAATCATTTTACCTAATCATCTATTAGTAATCACATCAATTCGTGATCTTCAGCCTATCATCTAGTTTAAACAATTTCTTTTGTTTTAAATAATATATTTTCAGTGTGCCAATAATTCCATTATTTATGACATTTTTATTTTAAATCATATTTCCAATTTATATATATTTTGAATAATTCCATATAATTTAATTTAATGTTGTGTAAAGCAAACATTGCATCATTCGCTTAGCATTACTCAGCAAATTCGATTGAAAACGCCTAACGTTTTTTTAATAGCAATCTCATTTCTTACTGTTATAGATAGATCTAGCAAGTTAGCAAGGTCTAAGCAGAAATATTTTTGAAAGCTTATACGTGAAATATGATAAATTACAGTATGAATTGGAAGCGTTGGTGGAACGCGAAGAGTTTGAGGAGCTGTACTACGGCTTGGTGGCTTCGGCTCGCCAGCTGATCAGCGGCGTAAGAAAGCTCCTTGAGGACGATTCGAGGTGGATTCTTGTATTACATCTTAGTACACACAAACACAATTCAATTCGTTTACCCAAAACTTAATCGCAGCACGTCGCGCGTCAGTTTTTGTTTGATAAAATATATCACAGAAAGATTAAAAGATGGTGTTGAGAGTTTATTCCTCCCATCCCATCCCTCTCTAAAAGGAATACATCATCGATATTTAGAATTTGGCCATAGCTTTTTACCAAATGATACGGATTTTGGCCGGATAGAGTGCGCTCTTAAGCACCAACAACGATTGTATACCCCAGAAGATTACATAGAGATCATGGAAAACTGTCGAAAAATTAAACCAATGATTGTACATAGGCTTAAGAAGACTTTTTGTCGTCACGCAATTTAGAGACAGAAAGAATCACAAACAGAAAGAAGGCAGAAGATGGACCTAAAATAAATTGGCTGGTTACCAAAGAAATAGTGCTGAAGAGAGAAAAAATGTACTCTTATAAGAAACGATATTTTTAACGTTGTCAGTAAAAGTACTTACGATTACACGAGCTACATTAGTAATTGATGAAATGTCTACACGTCGAAGGATTGAATGGGATGGACAGAAAATTCATGGATATATTGAAATGGGTACAGGCTTAAATGGTGATCACCTAGCAGAAGCCAAAGAAGTTCAAGTTTTTTTTAAATAACGGCCATTAAACCATAATTTTAAGGTTCCAGTAGCCTTTTTCCTGGTAGATGGAGTCACAGGAACACCACGCGGTGAGCCTGTTAAGCAATGCATTGAATGGGTCCACGACGATCAAAATTGTCGCATTGACATTGAATTCATTGTCGTCATATTAGACACATGCCATAATGATAAAGCTCATACGAAATAAGTTTCAGACGTATGAAATACTGGCCGACAAAGAGGGAAATTAAAAGTTCCATCTGTCGAATAAACTCAGACACCGCCATATCAACTTCCAAAATCAAAGAATGCAAGTTAAATTGGCAACACAGCTTATTAGCGTAAGCGTGGCGGAGGCTATGCAACTTTGCCGTAAAGACTTACGAATTGTCCCTCCTTTCTGCCCTCCTTTTGGGGCAGTCGGGTAATTAATCCGCAAACAATTGTAGGAGCTCTTCAACGCATCCGCGAAAACTGGCCATTGGATCCTAGGTCTCAACGACCAGATCGACAGCCTACACGACTAAACCCAATGCAATTAGATGAAAATGTGCAACAATATTTCGAAGATCAACCCAAAACAAGCCTCCGGCAATGCGCTAGGCATTTTCACGTCCATCACAGATCCCTCCATAGAATATTAAAGCGCGAAAAGTGGCACCCATCCAAATTTAGAAAACTACATGCACTGCAAACGCGTGATAAACTAATTAGGGTTAATAATTATTGTCAGTGGTTACTAGATAAATTGAAGACGACATTAATTTTTTTTCCCAAATTTGCTGGACTGATGAAAGTACATTTACGAGAAACGGCATGTGGAACAGCACAATCTGCACCATCGGGCACCCCAAAACCAAAATCCGCGCGTTCGGCGCGAGTCAGCCCATCAGTGTTTGGGCAGGTATTCACGGTGACATCATCGGACCCGTATTCATTGATGGCACTTTGAACGGAGAAAGATTAGTTAACCTGCTAAATGATACGGTGTCAGACAAGAGTACACAGATAATCTTAACGCTTACCGATACCAACGAATGTGATACCAGTTAGATGGCGCGCCGGCACATTCTGTTACAACGGCCAGACAATGGCTAAATGATACGTTTGGCACAGAGTGGGAGATTTGGACCTCTTAGGTGGCCAGCAAGATCGCCAAAGCTCACACCACTCGATTTCATTCTCTGGGGTATTAACCCCAGAGAATAAAAGACGATGTGTACGCGGAGAACATTGACTCAGTGGAACAATTACGCCTTCGAATAACAAACGCGTTTGAGAAATTGAGAGAAATGGCTTTAAGTGAAAATTTATTTTCAAAAGTGCGGGAAAACGTTAAACGGCGTTTAGCCGTGTGTATTCGCCAACGCGGTGGTCATATTGAAAACTTTAAAATTTAAAATGAAGAAAAGTAGTGATTAGTGATGATAGTGGTAATAACTAATAACAGAGAATGATAAGTGATTGATTAGTGATTACGCATCTCCGCGCTGCACTCTGCGGTGCCTATGTTCTGCGCGATTTGTTATGGTAGGTTCACACGCGCGCGTTCAACTCTACATTCAACGTGCACATTCACATTCACGAGCGTGTAAACGGTACGCCCGAGCCCGTGAACGCGCCTGTTAACGTGAATGCCGCGAATCGGGCAAGTGTCGGTTTTTTGGCAAAGTTCAAAGGTTGAATGTGCGTGCGCCCGGTGACTGTTTACACGCGCGCGGGCAGTCAGTCTCTTTCGCGATGAGTGGATCTTCATTCAACGTTGCTAAGAAAGTCGCTAAAAGTCGTCTAAAGCAACTTAAAAACAACAAGGCGCCGGGTGATGACGGAATTACGGCCGAACTCTTAAAGGCCGGTGGGAAACCCGTTCTAAAGGCCCTCCAGAAGCTGTTCAATTCCGTCATACTCGAGGGTAAAACGCCACAGGCATGGAGCAGAGGTGTGGTGGTACTCTTTTTTAAAAAGGGCGACAATGCCCTGCTTAAGAACTATAGGCCCATCACACTTCTGACCCATGTCTACAAGCTGTTTTCAAGAGTCATCACGAACCGTCTCGCGCGCAGGTTTGACGACTTCCAGCCTCCCGAACAAGCCGGATTCCGTAAAGGCTTTAGCACCGTGGACCACATACATACGCTGCGGCAGGTTATACAGAAGACCGAAGAGTATAACCTGCCTCTCTGCTTAGCGTTCGTGGATTACGAGAAAGCCTTCGATTCGATCGAGACATGGGCTGTACTGCAGTCTCTTCAACGGTGCCAGATCGACTATCGGTACATCGAGGTGTGTGTGTTAAAGTGCCTATACAAAGACGCCACTATGTCAGTCCGACTCCACGACCAGACCTCGAAACCTATCCTTCTGCAGCGAGGTGTGAGACAAGGAGACGTTATCTCTCCGAAACTGATCACCGCTGCACTGGAGGATGTCTTCAAGATTCTGGACTGGAAAGGGCTAGGCATCAACATCAATGGCGATTATATCACTGACCTTCGGTTTGCCGACGATATAGTTATCATGGCTGAGACCATGGAGGACCTCAGTATAATGCTCGATGACCTCAGTAGAGCCTCCAAAAGAGTGGGTCTTAAAATGAACATGGACAAGACAAAGGTCATGTCAAATGCCCATGTAACACCCGCCCTCTTAAAGATCGGAGACGCTACGCTCGAAGTTGTAGACGAGTATGTTTACCTAGGACAAACTGTTCAGCTAGGTAGGTCCAACTTCGAGAAAGAGGTCAATCGTCGAATCCGACTCGGTTGGGCAGCGTTCGGGAAGCTACGCAATATCTTCTCGTCCCACATACCACAGTGTCTCAAGACGAAAGTCTTTGACCAGTGCGTGTTGCCAGTGATGACTTATGGCACTGAAACGTGGTCGCTCACAATGGGCCTAATTAGAAGGCTAAAAGTCACCCAAAGAGCAATGGAGAGGGCTATGCTTGGAGTTTCCCTACGTGATCGAATCAGAAATGAAGAGATCCGCAGGAGAACCAAGGTAACCGACATAGCCCGAAGAATTGCCAAACTTAAGTGGCAATGGGCAGGACATATTGCTCGCAGAACAGATGGCCGATGGGGCCGAAAGGTTCTGGAGTGGCGACCACGTACCGGAAGACGTAGCGTTGGAAGGCCTCCCACAAGATGGACCGATGACCTAGTAAAGGCCGCAGGAATTCGCTGGATGCGGGAAGCACAGAATCGGTCGAAGTGGCGGTGCTTGGGGGAGGCCTATGTCCAGCAGTGGACGTCTTTCGGCTGATATGATGAAGAAAGTCGCTACGATCGGAGATTACAACATGGCGGAAAGGTCAAACGAGACAATTTTGACGTTCCTGGAATATTACCAGGAAGAAGAAGTATTATGGAACCCCGGACATAAATTCCATAAGGACAAGAAAAAAATTCACGATGCTTGGACGAAAATTGGTAGATTACTAAATGTGTCAATCAAGGATTTGAAAACAAAAAAGGTGACCCTAATGGGAACATTTAGGCGCCATCTGAAGAAAAAACAAGAATCTATGCGATCTGGTGCAGGTAGGTACTTATGTTTACTTTACGTACAGTTGCACTTTTTCAAAAGCTAAAAATAAAAATTAATTAGTTAATTATTTATTTTTATTTTACCTAGGCTTAGGCCAAGATTGGTTTGGTTTCAAATTCGAAGGTCCCAGGTTTGATTCCCGTATGTGGTACAACATTTTAGTGATTAATCATATTTTTCAGGGAGTGACGAGATATATGAACCCATTTGGTTTGCATACCAGATAATGGAGTCCATTCTGCTGCCTGTTTATACCAGTAGGGCTACACTCAACACAGAAGAGGTAAATAAATTAGTTTCGTATGTTTTAATCATTATATTTAAATAAAGGTACTATTAGTATTAGTAACTTAGTAGGTACATATTAGTTAGATAAAAATAGTTAGTAGTACTACTAAAATTAAAAATGGTTGAGCTGGATTGTGCTGATCCACGCGTCATGTTCGTGAACGGGCGCCGTCGGTTGAGACAGGTCATCTCTTTTCTGCCAAGTCTTATTTTAAATCTTATACTTTGAATTGTCTCTATTTCTTTTTTTCACATTGTTCTCACATATAGAAGCAACAAGAATAATGTACCCAGGATTTTGTAATGTCTTTATTTAAAAGAGTGTCCTGGGAGTTTCTTGCCCGTTCTTCTCCACAGAGATCTACTTTTTGGAATGGGCGACTAGCTTCAACTTTCTGACTAACTGACCGACTCTTTGACAATTCAAAAGTGCCTGTAAATGGTTTAATTGAAATAAATGCTTTGAGTTTGAGTTTGAGTTAGTTTTTTTTTCCTGGCGGCACGGTACGCCGGAGGTCATGGGTTCGAGTCCCGCCTGTGTCATTTATTTTTCAGTTTTTTCTATTCTACATGCGTTAAAACAAAAAAGTTATACATTTATATAATTTTAACATAATATGTAGGTACATTGTTAGTGGATAGCCCTATAAAAATATGAAGAAAATTCGTCCCTGATTTATCTAGCGTTCAGAGGTGATCTTCGTGCTATCATTGGGAAATCTCTTATAGCGTTATATCCACCTGCGTTTGTTCGCCACGGTCCAGGCCTTGTCAGATTGCCGTTATCATCGTATTCATCAAACGTTCCTGGAGGAGTATATCTTGCTGCGGAATTTTTACTGTTTCTGAGAAAGTTGTGTAGCAGTACACATGTCATTGTCAATTGTGATACAATATCTGGATCCAGATCAATTGGTCGTCGAAATATTCTAAATACTGCACTTAAGATTCCGAATGTGTTTTCCACCACAACTCGGGATCTGGACAGACATTTATTAAATATCCTTTTTTGTGAATCCGAATCATGATTGCCAGGGTATGGTTTCATTACATGTGTACTGAGTGCAAAAGCACCATCGCCTATGAAGACATATGGCACATCAATATTTGATCCGGGAAGAGGACATGGTGTGGGTAGATCTAATTCGTTTCTACAGATTTTTTTCCATAACAATGAATTGTTGAATACACCACCATCACTTATTCTTCCTTGGCTTCCTATGTCGGCAAATATAAATTTATAATTGCTATCCACTAGTGCAGCAAATGGCTACAGCATTCGGTCAATTGACTAATGTTTTAGGACAACGTCAATCACATACTGCAATTAAAGAAGATGATGACTGCGATCTCTACGCCAAGCTTTTGGCTACAAAACTGCGAGAACTGTCCAAAGACGAACGTAAATTAATAATGTATGAAATAGATGGCATATTTGTTAATAGAATTCAGTGCAGGCTACCTAGACGTGAAACACCATCTCCACTATATTCAAACCCATATTCTAGACCACCGTCAGTATCGACTTCATGCAGATCACAAGCGAAGCGAAGCCGACCTTCAAGTACTTTAAGCTCATATTCCGAACCAATTTCAAACATTCATGCATTAAATCTACCTGTTGAACTCTCAGATCAACGCACATCTATTCAATGTGCAAACGACCTCTTAATGCAAACCCCATCCTTTCAATCTGCAAACGCACACTCAGTCCAACCCCCATCTTTTCAGTCTGCAAACACACACTTAATCCAGTCAGACATTTATTCAGTCCAATCTCCATAATTATGTTCAATCCGCAAACACGTACAGTCACGTACTCAATCCAACCTGCACACACACAATCCGCAAACACGTACTCAATCCAACCTGCACACACACAATCCACAAATACGGACTCAATCCAGACTAAACCTAACATTATACAAATTGCATTAGGAAATTCATTTGAAACATTTGGATCTAATGAAACAAGTGAACCATGAATGAACCTAATAATTAATTGTCAATTTGTCATTGTTTTTGTTTGCCAAAAATTTTGTTGTCAGTGTCTGATTTTTGTCTTTGATATCTTTATTTTAGTTCAGTAATTTGTGGTGATTTGTGTTTATTTTGTCAATAAAAACCTTAAAAATATAACTACCTTTACTTCATCATTTAGAACGTCATTAAGAGCTCTAGAGACTTCCCGTATAATTCCTGATATAGATGCTTTGGAGACTTTAAATAGATAGTGTAGACTTCTGTAGCTATCACCAGATGCTAAAAATCTTAGCGTCATGATAAGACGAAATTTTGCTGGAATAGCTTCTCTGAAATCTGTGTCTTGCTTAGAAATTATCGTTTCAAAATCAGTAAAGGTCATTCGACAAAAATTATCGAACTCTCCAGACGGTTCATGCAAGAGCTCATCAAATTTTTCTTCTATGAACTCCCTGTAAACGAAAAACAAATTATATATTTTAGGAGCCCTGGAAGGCTGGAAGTGTGAAATACACAGGGTGTCCCACGGCGATGCTTCATCGAGGGGAAGTACCTTAAAATATTGAAAATAGAGCAATTTACAATAAACAACTGCATTCACAGATTCTTTTTAATTCTACGAATTTTAATATTCTGTTAAAATTTTAAATTAATTTTTATTTTTTAAATTAAAATCTGTGAATGCAGTTTAAATTGTTTTTAAAAATAAACTAAAATCATAAATGGGTAATTTTGTAAACATTTTACACCACTGAATCACGATCGGAGAAAACACAGGTACTTACTTGGTACGATTTTTGTGAACTGTTATCATCCACCACCTTCTTTGCAGTCTTTTTCTTTTTCTCCGTCGTTCATAATTTTGTTTCTTTTTCCAATAAAAATAAGTTAAGCCAAAGGATATGGCAGCAACAACACCGAGATCCTCGCTGCTCGCCATTCTGGCACTGACTGACACGACGGCGTGCGTGTGAACAGCTTGAATGTCCGCTGGCCCGGGACGGGCTGCATGCCGCGCAGCCCGCCAGGCAGCCCGCCGGACTGCACGGCGCGCGTGTGACCGTAGCATTAGAAATTATGCCGTCAAAGGATCGGCCCGATCGTACAAAGCGCGATGCGCGGTTGCCAGCGCGCGCGGCGGTGTCGCTCCGAACAGAACGTAAGCCAGCTGGTAAGTAGCTTCATGAATTAATCTTTTACAGAGTGATCCACATTTTGTTTGTTTTTTTATTATTTAAGGCACACAGCGGGCGTGGCTTGGCGGCGACGGGGCGCTGGCGTGACGGCAGCGTTCACTCTGCGGGCACGATCACGTCCCGTCCCGCCGCGAATTGAGAGAGAAAGAATATAAATAAAGCAAATCTATTGTACATATGTACTCATGTTTTACAAAAAATAAATATCTTATCTTATCTTAAACAGTTATAAGTTCAAAGTAACTAAGTTAGTTCAAGTAACTTATAATTTATTAGTTACAGTTATAAGTTAAAGTTTTAAGCTTTAATTCAATCTCTCAATTCTGAATGTAACCGTCACGCCCCGCCCCGCCGCTTCTGACTTGTATTCACGCCCGGCGGGGCGGCGGCTTGGCGTGACGGTTACCGTCGCGCCGAGCGGGACGGGTCTGTGTGGAGTCGTCCGTGGTATCTAGTACATTACAACTGCGTAGCGTCACGTCGCCGTCCCGTCCCGCCCCGCCCCGCCCGCTGTGTGCAGATACCTTTAGTTTGTTTGAAAAAAAAACTATCAATTTACTAATTATTTTATTTTATTATAACTTTTATGATTACTGGCCACTAGCCTTACCTATGTGTTCAATTAATGTCGCCATTGTAGCGGCACGTTATATATTATACAGCACTTTTTCAATTACAACTACACTTTATCTTAAGTTATGATGTATTAATAAATATTGTTCAGATTTAAACAGAAACCGCAATTTCTAAAGGCATAACAATTTTTTTAATTATCACTAATAAAGCAGCAATAGAATGCTATATTTGGCATGGTTGTAAACCTACTTTTATTTGATAGGTCAGAGCTCTATAGTTTCTAGCATTGTCCTTTTCTTTGAATGTTGCACCAATTCGTTCGAAACTATGTTCTCAAATGCCTGGAGTTTCCAAACACTGATTCCGATGAAACGTTTCTCAATTGTCTTGACATTATTTCTGCGATGGTTGATGAGCTGCCCAATGCCCATGCCCTGATCTCGATGATTTTGCTGAAAGTAGTGACGATTTCATACCAAATACATCTGAGGCAAGTGGCACGGATTGTTCAGTGTAAATAGGCGCATAAGACGCAGACGTAATGTTATCATGCCTCAGTCAGATTCAGACGAGAGCATACATCATTTTGGGATAAATAAGTGAATCGGTATATGGTGGATTATTTTATTTATTTCATAAATGAAATCGTCACTGGGGTGACTTTCCCGTTTCAAAATAATATGAGGGGTATAAAAGTGACTCCACTTCCAGTACAAAGTTGATAGAGCAGTTTTTTTATTTTTTGTTTGTAATCTAATAAGTAAAAATTTTTGAACTTCGAGATTTCTATTTTATAGTATCTTATCATTGATAAGGATTTGTTTATTAAAAGATACCTAAAGGAGTATTGATAACGACCTTTACTCTGAAATATTAATATTAAATGAAATCTTTGCAAAAGTTAAAGATTGTAGTGAGTTTACTGACAAAACTGCAGGCCAAAAATGCCAGCATATTTTAAAACATACTGAAAATAACTTAAGTTAAAGCAATTTCATTCCTCCTCTCTATTCCCGCCACTTCGGCACTCACAGAAAGGATATTTTCTGTTATGAATTTGAAATGGCACGAAGAAAGAAACCGAAGTAGTATCTCATTAATAAATAAAAACTTTTTACAAAAAAAGAACAACCGACTTCCAAAAAAGACACTACAAAGTCAAAAATAACTTTAATTTCGGAAGTCGGTGTATTTGGTTTTGAACTTTCGTTTTTTGCCACCGACTTCCGAAATTAAAGTTATTTTTGACTTTGTAGTGTCTTTTTTGGAAGTCGGTTGTTCTTTTTTTGTAAAAAGTTTTTATTTTGCACTTTTTAGTTGTGGTACCTACTCCATACAAATTCGAATACCACTAACCTGCTATGTAAATAACAGTGATTGGAAGTTATCATTATATCATCCATATAAACTAAGTGACAAAAATACGTATTATTGAATCTAACTCCAAAACTATCCAAGTAATAGTGCGAGAGCCGATTGCAAAAACACCTACCTTATAAGATACCTCAATAGGCTACTTGTAGATCGTTAACCAACATATAAACACGTAAAAAAAATGAGGTCTGCCAGAGCCGATCCTGCCGGGTCATAGAAATAATCGATATTTTTTGACGTAATTTTTTAGTGAAAATTACCTCATAAGATACCCGAACTAAAGTGCTGGCAACAGTTAACCACTGATTAATTATGTAAAAAAAAGTTGGTCTGCCATTCCGCACCCTGCCGGAAGTACTTGGCAGACCCCTAAAATATACCCCTTCCGACACCCTAAACCTACCTCATCGACTACCTGGATGGATCCTACGCCAAATAATAACCAAGATGCCCCTGATACTGGATCAAAAGGTCTGCCAGGTCTAAGCTTGCCGGAACTTTGTGTTCAAAGCATTTGAAGATGGAAGAGAGCATAATTTCACCTGAAGTCAAAATCACATTTATGTCTAAATTTACACAAATTTATAAATATTAACTGCTTTTTTACCCGACTACGGCAAAGCCAAAAGGAAGGGTTGTGATTTGTGATTTTAGCAGTTTATGTATGTATATAAGTATGTATATATGTTTGCTTTTACGTGTGTTCCACCGTAGCGCCTAAATTACTGTACCGATTTTGATGAATGAGGTATCAATAGATTTGTAATAATGGTCCGGGTGACATAGGCTATATAAATTCTCCGTAAATTTAATATGGTGGACTTAACACATAAATTTATAACCTCGAAAAAAATTTAATTGAGATAATCATGACATGTTTGGTATCAAAAGAAAGGTCTTAACGAGCACATTACAAATATGTATATACAGGGTGGATTTTATGAACCCCACCTCGATTGAAAGTACTCTAAATACTGACGATAGCAAATTTTACTCAAAGGAACAAGCCTTTATTTAAAAAAAGAAACAATTCTGCGTTCAAGGATTTTCGAAAATTCACTTCCCACTATCGAGAATCGAACCAGCTGAAATCCGAAAAAATAACACCCTGTATTTTTATGGGATCAATCGATAGAGTCAATCATAAGCATCAAATCTCTCTAACAAACATGATAAATTAAATTAAAGAAAAACAAATTAGCATTGAAGGCTTTTCAATGAATGAAAGGACAAAATGTACCTTTCGACTGACCTCATTGACCTGAGCACGCCACGAAAGATTGGAATCACAAATTACGCCCAGATCTTTGGCGGTTTCGGTATAGTGAATGCGAACACCATCGAGATATAAAGGCATCAATGTTGCAACATCAGCCGCATTGCGAACGAATCTACTGCCTATGATCATGGCCTGGGATTTAGATGGATTTATTTGCAAACCAAATGACCTGGCCCAAGCGCTGATGCAAGCCAGGTCATGATTCATAGCAGCAATTGTAGAACCCGCATCAGCTACAGTAAAGTGTCGGTAGAGCTGCAACTCATCTGCGTAGAGATGAAAACTAGAGGAAATTACTCTGGTAACAATATTGATGAAAAATGAAAAAAGAAGAGGAGAGAGAACGCTACTCTGAGGAACACCCTCAGTGAGGCTACACCAGTCAGAGAAAGACTCCTCCAGGCGAACACACTGAGAGCGCCCCGAAGATAAGAACTGAACCAAGCTAAAGCGGAAGAAGAGAAATTGATAGATTTGAGGACACCTAGTAAAATGTCAAAATCCACTGAGTTGAAGGCGCTACTAAAGTCAAGCAAAACAAGAACAGTGACTTATTATTCTGTATATACATATTTGTAATATGCTCGTTAAGACCTTTCTTTTGATACCAAACATGTCATGATTATCTCAATTTAATTTTTTTCGAGGTTATAAATTTATGTGTTAAGTCCACCATATTAAATTTACGGAGAATTTATATAGCCTATGTCACCCGGACCATTATTACAAATCTATTGATACCTCATTCATTAAAATCGGTACAGTAATTTAGGCGCTACGGTGGAACACACGTTAAAGCAAACATATATACATACTTATATACATACATAAACTGCTAAAATCACAACCCTTCCTTTTGGCTTTGCCGTAGTCGGGTAAAAAAGCAGTTAATATTTATAAATTAGTATAAATTTAGACATAAATGTGATTTTGACTTCAGGTGAAATTATGCTCTCTTCCATCTTCAAACGCTTTGAACACAAAGTTCCGGCAAGCTTAGACCTGGCAGACCTTTTCATCCAGTATCAGGGGCAGCTTGGTTATTATTTGGCGTAGGATCCATCCAGGTAGTCGATGAGGTAGGTTTAGGGTGTCGGAAGGGGTATATTTTCGGGGTCTGCCAAGTACTTCCGGCAGGGTGCGGAATGACAGACCAACTTTTTTTTACATAATTAATCAGTGGTTAACTGTTGCCAGCACTTTAGTTCGGGTATCTTATGAGGTAATTTTCACTAAAAAATTACGTCAAAAAATATCGATTATTTCTATGACCCGGCAGGATCGGCTCTGGCAGACCTCATTTTTTTTACGTCTTTAAGTGTTGGTTAACGATCTACAAGTAGCCTATTGAGGTATCTTATAAGGTAGGTGTTTTTGCAATCGGCTCTCGCACTATAAAGTTAATAAAATTTATATGGGACCACCTCGGGAGCATACCCTTTCAAACAAAAAAACAATTTTCAAAATCGGTCCACAATTGACGGAGAAATCGCGTAACAAACATACAAAAAAAAAAAAAAAAACAAAAAAAAAAAGAAAAAAAAAAAAAAAAACATACAGACGAATTGAGAACCTCCTCCTTTTGGAAGTCGGTTAAAAATAAGCTTTTGATATACATTAATTTAAAAATGGAATGTGCGAACTTTTAAAACGTACTTACATGACATGTTCCTAAGTCAACAAAAAGGTTAAGAATAACTGTAGCAAAGAATATGAAAAATTATACCCCATTTGTAAAATTTTACCAGTAGAGAAGAAAGTGTTTTATTTGATAACTCTAGGACACTATTTTAGTGATGAGTATAAAGTACCTGTTAAAAATAAATATAATACAAGAAGTGTAAGTTCTTTTCCCAAATAAAATATTTTTCTTTCTTTCTTTCTTTCTGTAAGAGAGAAAAAACTGGTTGAACTGAAGGTAACAAATTATTATGGGAAAAGAACTTCAAAATATCTAGTCCCAAAAGTATACACGTTGTATGCTTAACGACCCACCGGTGGGCCTAGCGTACTATACCATTCGGGCCAAGCCGAAATCAGTAAATCGGTAATTTTCATCAACTTGAGATTTTAATTCCAAAGTTTATGAAATGGGGTAATGGGTATGGAAAATAAAAATTAGCGACTTTTACCGTCTAGTTTCTAAGATATTATAAAAGGCTCACGGGTGGGCCCCGTGGCCTCGTATTAAGGGTTGCGTATTTTTCCGTTGGCGGGGGCCACGGGGTCATACTTAGGGTTGCCAACTCTCCCGGAATTCCGGGATTCTCCCGGAAAACGGACATAAGATTTTAAAACCTCCCGGCTCCAGGAACGCAGCTAAAATCTCCCGAATTTTTGGCCTGCTGGCGGGCAGTGGGCCACTGCCGCCACTGGCAGTGGTGCGGGCGGGGCGGCCGCGGGGATTGTGCATCAGCGCGCGCGGCGCTACCGTTCGCTACGCCCGCCCCGCCCCTCTCTTTATTTAGTTGCACAATAAACAGCCAGTATCCTGGACGCTCGGCTGTCCAAAATCAAAACCTAGCAACTGACATTTTTTAATAAATCGGTGTTTTTGCATTTTTTGACTTGCTAGATATTTTCCGATATATTGTGCTTGTCAAAACATCTAAAAACCATTCGCAAACGAAGTTATAAATAATAAAAAACCTAGCATCTACACTACAATTTTGAAACAAGTAAAAAAAGCTAATCTAAAACCTAGCATCTTACATCGACCAATTGTTAACCTAGCAAGTGGCTGTAGTTACTAGGTTAAGAAATTGTCCGTGTTGTTGCTAGGTTTTTAAAATGGTAACATTCACTTAAAAAATGCCGCGGATTCCCGCGCTAACGTAGTATGAGTCGAGCGATTGTCAACGAAAAGAAAAAACTTAATTTTTGTGTTCCTTTTTTATTTAAGTAATACTCTAAAGATATGAGATTGCTGACTTCTGAGCCAGGCTGTTTCCAAGAGTCATCACGAACCGACATCGCGTGCAGGTTTCACGAGTTCTAGCCTCCCGAACAAGCTGGATTTCGTAAAGGCTTTAGCACCGTAGACTACATACATACGCTGCGGCAGGTTATACAGAAGACTGAAGACCTGCCTCTCTGCTTAGCGTTTGTGAACGACTACGAGAAAGCCTAATATTCGATTCAGACTTGGGCTTTACTGCAATCTCTCCAACGGTGCCAGATTGACTATAAGTACATCGAGCTGCTAAACTGTTTGTATGAAAACGCTACTTATGTCAGTCCGACTCCAGAACCAGACCTCTAAACTTGTTTCTGCAGCGAGGGGTGTGACAGGGAGACGTTATCTCTCCGAAACTGTTCACCGCTGCACTGGAGGATGTTTTCAAGGTTCTGGACTGGAAAGGTGTGCAATTAACATCAATGGCAAATACATCACTCACCCTCGCGGCCTGGGTTTGCCGACGATATAGTAGTCATGGCTGAGACTATGGAGGACCTCAGTACAATGCTCGATGAACTCATTAGAGCTTCCGAAAGAGTGGGTCTTTAAATGAACATGGACAAAACGAAGGTCATGTCGAATGCCCATGTAACACTCTCACCCTCATAAAGATCGGAGTTGAGACACTCGAAGTTGTGGATGATTATGTTTACCAAGACAGACTGTCCAGTTAGGTAGGTCCAACTTCGTGAAAGACGTCAATCGTCGAATCCGACTCGGCTGGGCAACGTTCGGGAAGCTGCGTACTATCTTCTCGTCTCAAATAGCACAGTGTCTCAAGACGAAAGTTTTTGTCGAGTGCGTGTTGCCAATGATGTCCTATGGCACTGAAACGTGGTCGCTCACAATGGGCCTCATTATAAGACTGAAAGTCACCCAAAATGCAAAGGAGAGGGCTATGTTTGGAGTTTCCCTACGTGATCAAATCAGACATAAATATAGATCCGTAGGAGAACCAAGATAACCGACATAGCCCGAAGAATTGCCAAACTTAAATGGCAGTGCAATTGCTCGTAAAACAGATGGCCGATGGGACCGAAAGCTTCTGAAGTGGTGACCGTGTACCAGAAGACGTAGCGTTGGAAGGCCTCCCACAAGATGGACCGATGACCTGATGAAGCTTAGGGAGCATGAATTCGCTGGATGCACGAAGAACAGAACCGGTCGAATGAGCGGTGCTCGGGGGAGGCCTATGTCCAGCAGTAGACGTCTTTTGGCTGAAATGATGATGATGACTCTACAATAAAATTAAGTACATTTTCAAACAGCAATTTACATTTTTCTGGCTTTTAGTTGGCAATTTTTTTAATGATATTATTGCTGGAAGATATTAGATATATAACGATGTTATTAGCTGGAAGAGACGCTAATAACATCGTGGATGCAATCGCAACTTTTATAGAAAAAGAAAGAGATGTTCAGCACTTGGTACTTTGGTGTGATAATTGCACCAGTCAAAACAAAAACTGGATCATTTTTACAGCACTTGTCACCATTGTGAACTGTGGGTTTTCAAATTTAGAAAGCTTAACAATTAAGTACTTGACCAAAGGTCATACCCATATGTCTGCTGATGGAGTCCATGGAAATATAGAGATGCAGATAAAAACCAAGATGCTGTTTATGACTTTGAGGACTACAAGAATGTTATATCAGGTTGTAGATCAAATATTGAAGTTCTCGAAGTCAAAAAGTCTTATCAGTGGGTTAAAAAGAAACGTGCACCACGCCGTAATGATGAGTGTGATCCGCTGCATAACTTCTTACTCAATTCCTTAGTTGAAGTCAAATTTATAAATGGGTGCCGCAATTTGTTTTACAAAACTGATATTGACCAGCCTTACATGGAGCTTGATTTTCTAATGAAAAAATTTAACCTCCGTTCTTTGCCTTCAATGAATAACTCTGCGAGAGGTATAAAAGAAAGCAAAAAAGAAGGTATTATTACAAAATTACTTCCACTTATGCCTATGAATAGAAGAGAATTTTGGCAACTTCTAACTATAGATAACAGTTCTCTGGATCTAGTTACTGATGGACAATTAGTTGTGGATGATTGATAGGTATTTTATGATACATAAACATTATTATTCTGATGGTTTGTTTTATTTCAAATAACTCTTACTAGGTTTTTGAAATTGTAGTATTGTTTATTTTATAAATCATTGTGAATAGATAAACACCTAGTAAGTACGTTGCTAGGATTTAAAATTGTTTCCATAACATACTTTGACTTCATAAAACCATATAATCATAAGTAACTGTACTCTTACACACAATAAACAGTATAAAGACAATATTAATACTGTTTCTCATAGCCAACTATATACTGCACATTTTGAAATCACTCCCAACAAGCTAAGATAAGTAGTTTTGAAATGGCATGCCCTTAAAGTAGACAAGTCATTTTTTTGTTCTACTGTAAAATTTGCCTTGAACCACTTGCTAGGTTTCTATTTTGGACAGCCGCGCTTTTGTATTTGTAAACATTGCACGGGAATGCGAGTATTGTTTTTGTTCCTGTTTTATTCTAAATAAAGTGTACCTAATGTCGGATTCGGAAGGCTCAACGGCGCAGACACCGACGAAGAAGAGAAAAGTTAAATATCATACGAGCTTTGATGTAAACTGGTTGAACGATCCTCTGTTTAGTTCTTGACTTAAAAAGCGAGATGATTTCTCCGCTGAATGTAAATTATGCAAAACCGATATTTCAGTAAAATACGAAGGCAAAAGAGCTCTGATTGTGCATTCGGAAGGTAAGAAACATAAGTTATTTCTAAAAAATTAGTCTTCAACACCATCCGTTTCCGGTTTTTTTGTGCAAAAGCATTCACAAGAAGAAGATCTTATAACTGCCGCAGAAGTCACATCTGTATATCATGGAGTTAAACACCATCACAGCTACTCAAGTCAAGACTGTAATAATAAGTTGTTTCGAACTTTATTTCCTGATTCAGAAGTTGCAAAGAAAATAGCGTGTGGTCGAACTAAAGCTACAACTATTTGTGAAAATGTTCTAGCCCCGCTGTCGCAAGAAGTACTGCTATCTGAATTGCATGATTCAACATATTTTTCTATTGGCACAGATTCTTCTAACAAAGGAAATACATATAAAAATGTTTCCAGTAACTGTGCAATGGTTTTCGCTTAAAGATGGTTTGAAACGAGGTTTACTTGACTTTTATCAAGACCCTGCTGAAACTAGTGAAGCTATTAAAACACAGCTCTGTAGAGTTTTACAGGAAAATGGCTTATCCTGGACATCAGTATCTTCTCTATCCGCAGATAATGCTTCAGTCAACTATGGACTTCATAACTCAGTTTTTCAAAAACTTACAAATGATAATTCTAATATTTTGAAGGCGAATTGTAAGTGCCACATTTTACACAATTGTAACAAACATGCATTAAAAACTTTACAGTTTGACGTAGAATCTTTGGTATTGAAAGTTTACAGCGAATTTTCTGCGTTTGCCAAGCGAACTGCAAAGCTTAAGGAATTCTTCGATTTCGCTCATTTGGAGTACAAATCTATTCTCCGCCATGTGTCTACACGATGGCTATCATTGCTTCCAGCTTTAGACAGACTTCTTTTGAATTGGCCTGCCTTGAGAGAATATTTTCTAAATGAAGGCGAAGAAAGTGCAGCAATAATTTGGAGTGCCTTTAAAGATGAGAACTGTCTTACATTATGCTATTGCTATTTTATTCACAATATTATGCAAATTTTTGATACTGCTATAAAAAAAAACTGGTAAGTGACTATATTACATTCACTGAACTACACACGATTATGGCAGAATTGCAAACTAAAATCACTAACAGAAAGAATGATAAGTTCTACGGACAGTCAGCGACGCAATGTCTAAGGAAGTTGACGGAGAGTGATCAAAATACTTTTAAAGAAGAGGCAGACAAATATTTGGAGCGATGTTTGACTTATTTGGTTAAGTGGTACGAATTCGATGACTCTATTTACAAAAAAATGAACATCTTGACAATGGACGAAGAAATTGACTGGAATGAATTGAAAGATCTGGGTGCTTCTCTGAATGTGCCAATTAAATGAGGATAAATTGTATGACGATTATTGTTTACTGCGAGAAGTTCGTGACGTAGTGGCAAACAAAACCAAGAGGGTAGACTTGCGTTGGGTTAATTTTTTTGAAAAATGTAAGGATGAGACTGGCAACGAAATAAAAATACTTGTTACTTTCACTCTATCGATCCCTATCTCAAACGCCGCCGCTGAACGTGTTTTCAGCGTAGTAAATGAACTGTGGTCGAAAAGTAGAAATCGGCTAATTGAAATGCACGTAAAATCTGAGATACAGGTGTGCACAAATTTCAAATACTCTTGTAAGTAAAGAATTTAATGATTTTATCGTTTCTAATAAAAAGGTATTACAAGCCGCTCGCAGTGTAAAAAAATACAACTTTAAATAAAATATGCTTATGCTTTTTTTTTTTCACCTCCCGGATTTCTGATAAAACTGAGTTGGCCACCCTAGTCATACTGCGGCCCACCCCGCGCGCGCGGATCGTCCGTGGTAAAAGAAGCTGGCTGTTGATTTATTACTGAATACTGCGATGGTAAATGCTTTGACTCTGTACAAGTCAGTAACTAAAAAAACATACAGATGGTAGATTTCTGGAGGTTTATCATGATAAATCTGTGCGAAGTCCAACAAAATGATGTACCTGTACAGAGACCGAAGAGAATTAAACACTCCTTGCAAAGAAAAGAGGGTTTGGCTAGAAAAGTTAGAAGAACATGTCGCCAATGTTATGCAGATAACGTACCAATCATGGGAAGCAAAGAGGATAAAACAGAGTCGAAAAAAGTATCCACTTATTGCCAAAGCTGTCCAACTAAACCTTTCCTTTGTTGTTGTTTACCTTGTTTTAACAAGTTTTAAGAAGAAATGAAAGAATATTTACTTACACCTAATAATTACAGAAATATAATTAGAATGGCATCAAAAAAGAATTCGGTTATTGAAGATATGAATCACCACTTTTACGATTTTAACAAATTAAAAGACTATTTGGGGATAGTAATACCTAACACAAACACATTAAAACAAAAAATCAACTTTAAAATTAATGTCAAGTGGATTCACATTCAAGACTGGCAGATATTTTTATAAGACAAACTATGACCCCTACACACCATTTCTGGAAGTCTCTCTTGTAAAAAATCTGATGTTATCCCAACAGTGTCCATTAGATGTAAGTAACATGAATCACAAGAAGCAACATTTCAAAAGAAAAAACAGGTGATATAAAAACACAACTTGAGTATATTGAGCAGGAGTCTCAGTGGTTTTGCATAAATATTATAAATTCTCAATAATTAATAAATTAATAGTATGTAAGTACATGTGGCATACCTATTTTTTAATAATAAAACTATTTCATATAAATAATGCTGTTTTATTTTTTTACCACATAGTGCCTTTGTAAGTTTTTCTTAACTAAACTTAATATGGATCATAGTAAACAAAGGTTCATATTTTCACTGTTTTTTTAAATAAATTTGCATAGAATAAGCAATTTTTTTATAAAATAATCAATCTTGTCTAAGTATTGGTACTTCTATTGTATTTTAAAACTATAAGCTTTAATTGCTAAGATCCTTTGATTATTTATTATGTTTAAACGCTCATTACTCGTTTAAAACTATTTGCTAGTTAACACCTTTGTCCACTTAACCCTTCAATTTCAAACCAAAAAAAAATAATTGTGGCACTACTAATGCTTAAGAGCATTTTGGAACTATCAAATAAATCCTAGCATCGAAATTAGAAAAAAATTAGGTTTTCAAACAAATTAAATAGTAGTGTGCAGCGACCCTAGCAATGCGATTTGCTGAATTGCATTTATGTCATGGAAAGGAAACGCCAGCGCCGGGCACGTTAGTCGTATACATACCTTCGCCCTGCCACATCCTAACTTAAGTATTGTAACAGAGTTATTGTGAACCTTTATAAAAATAATTATAATATTCAGTATAAACCAAATTTGCATATCATTTATCTGGACCCTAATAATAACATTCACCACAAATTATAAAAAAGAAACTACAATGTGAAACTTTTTTTACATAAAATTCCATTCAATGAATTTGCCAGGGCCCTCAGATTGCATAGTTACGGCACAGTTTTGCCGAATTTTCTGTTGTCTATGTTTATGTTGTCTTTTCATTTTGCTTCTTTTTAAAATAGTATAAACATTAAATGGCTTTTACAGTCAAATTAAATACTTAGTCTCATTGTATGCCCAAACCTAATAAACAGTTATCAGTATTGATGGTTCACTCTATAAGAATTATAAAAAAACCGAACTTTCCTACTTTTAGAAAGCGCCTAAACCAAGATAAGACACATGATAAGACATTCCCGACAGAGAACTGAGGAAAGTTCAGAAAGAAGCAGTTTTAGCAGAACTCATTTACAATACCAAGTACAGCAAGCATTTGAAAACACAAAATAGATTAATAAGTATTATGGTTTCAAGAGTTCCATTGAGGAATTTGCAGAGGCTTAATAAGTGTTAAGCAAAATAAAATGTTGTGCTTTTTTAATATTTACTTTGCAAAAACTTATCCTCAGCGGGGTCAAACCCCTTCCAAACAACAATCCTGGATCCGGCACTGGTCTGAGAAGTGGGTGGGTGTGTGTGGGTGGTGGGGTGAGTTAGGGTCTAGAATTCTAGATATTTCACATAATATGATAATCCCAAGAAATTTTTGGACTTCAAAAGATCAAGATCATTCTCCGAGTTTGATTTGGTACTTCTTCTTAGTTGTAGTTGGAACAATATATTACCACCTTCACTTTTTATTAACGAATGACTTTTTCAAGACCCAAAACAACCACAATGTATCAAATATTACAAGTTGCAAAATCCCCCCCCTAAGGCGACCCACTGACCGTAGTTTCTTTTCACATTTTTTAACAACAACAAAATCAACCCTTTTGCCATTTCTTTTTCAAAATTGCATTTAACAATAAGTCCTAATGATCTCTGCCTTTGGAAACAGTTTGTTAGTACCCAAAATAAGTATTGTGTGGTTTTAATACTTCACACGTGCCGAAAAACGAAAGTTGAATGTAGGAACCTTTGCATTTTTAACATTTCTTTTGAATGGAACTCTGTGCTTGCTTATCTTCTCGACAAAAGGACACTTGATTGATAATTGTTATGAAACTGGTTACCAGACAACGGCCATTGCTTACATATAAAATAAAAAGAGTTTTTTCTCCACATAAATCAACAATAGCTGGGTAATAGAATTTACTCTGTGGTGCTATCACATACATTTAGACAAAAAGGAAATTAACACAGAGGACACAGAGCTGACAGAGCATTACAATTTTGAAATCAATAACAACTACTAGTGTAAATAGTTAAATAAACGTAAAAATTATCAAGTAAAACAATTTAATGTCAATGTCTACAATTTTTTCTGGATTTTTTGCACAGATAACATTTTTTGGCCCGGTAGCTAAGACCTTTAAACGCCTGCTACACGGTCTCCAACCGCGTCCCCGACAGAGGTGACCTTGGTTGGCGACCGGCAAAGTTGTTAAAAGTTTGGTCGTAAACCTTCATCTACACGGTTGTAAACCACCAATGTTACCTCTGTCGGGACGCGGTTGGCGACCGGGTAGCAAGCGTTTTAAAGCTGGGAACAAATTATCGGACTCGTCCGTTAGTCGCGACTTACGGACGCGTCCGATTTGTATTAGGATAGTACATTTAGTACTACACTGTGCAAACTATCGGTCTTATGTGGGCGTGAATTGACGTGATCGTGGGGAACTGACAGTTCGCGACCGCGGACGCGTCCGTTAATTTGTTCCCAGCTTAAGGTGAAACAATTTGATATTTTTTCCATACAAACTTCGGAGGGGTTTTACTCCACTGTTTGACATCGTACATTCAAAGTTTAACATGATATAGTTAGGTCTCATTATTAAAATTATCTGTACGGTAGCAGAATTGTAAAATAAAAAGCCATTAAAAAGTTATGAGCCAACAAAGATTCGTTTTTCTTGCTAATTTTAACGCAACTTTGGGCGTAAACAAGTAATACAAGAAGTGTGAAATCTCGAAAACGAAATCCGTACCGACACAGCAAAATTATCGAAGATTTCAATAAATTTTATTTGTAATTGATTTATGCAGTGGTTTTTTCAGAAAAACCTTTTTTCCAAAGGCCTTTTCGTAATTTTTGACGCGCTCGTTTTACTATAAACTATCGTGCATTTCACTCAATAATGTTCCCCCCGGCGCGGTGCGGAAGGAACTCGCTCACGCACACTTGCACAAAATGTCACACGCCTGAAGCTCTTTCGTTTGATTCAGGCACACACGTGCGTGTTGTAGTGTTTCCACTTTTACCTACTTTATCTGTTTGACTTCGCCCTGAGAAAATTATCGTATCGTTTGAAATTAGAATTGTTGGTTTGAGTGGACGCTGTGTCAGTGAATTTCTGTTGGTTGATTGAAGAACAGTACCTACCTACCAATCAATCTTCCTAGCCTTTTCCCAACTATCTTGGGGTCGGCTTCCAGTCTAACCGGATGCAGCTGAATACCAGTATTTTACATGGAGCGACTGCCTATCTGACCTCGATACGGATACCCCTTGGTAAGACTGGTGTCAGACTTTCGGGCTTCTGACGACTCGTAACGACTGTCAAAGATCCACAAATGACAGCCGGGACCAACGGCTTACGTGCTTTCCGAGGCACGGAGGAGTCTCGGTATGTAAAGATGGTCACCCATCCACTGACCAACCCCGGCAAGCGTAGCTTAACCTGATGGATGGACCCGTGCGGCTTGTTATTACTTAAGCCACGAGCTCCTCAGAAGATTGAAGAACAGTACCGTAATTACGTAATACACGATCAATCAAAATTTGAATCGTTTTGAAACATATTACTAATCCATTGCTTCATATGTTCGGAAAAAGATCTGCTCAACAACGTAAATAACGCAATGAATATTATTGAACTGTCAAAATGAAACTGATTAGTCGGAATCGTTTACAAAAATGTGTTGTGTAACAGACGCCAGCACACCAACCTACTCCAATCTGTCAAATTTTCTCAATCAACATTGAACCTTATTCTTTAGCCATAAAAATGATAATCTATTAAAGAAATTTGACAGATTGTAGTAACTTGATGTGCTGGCGTCTGTACAATTTATTATACGTAATCTATTTTCGTAGGTACCTACCTACCTCCTCGAGCATATTTTCTGTTATAAATTATAATATAATTATATCTTCTTTTGGCCAATACCTACTTACCTACATTTTCTACCTTACTGCTCGGCCACGACTTGCTTGAGGCTAAAGTGCCTACTACACGGTTGCCAACCACGTCCCTGACAGAGGTGACCTTGGTTAGCGACCCGCAAAGTTGTTTCAACGTTTGGTCGTATAAACATCATCTTCACGGTTGTAAACCACCAAGGTCACCTCTGTCGGGTCGCGGTAGGCGACCGTGTAGCAGGCGTTTTAGCGACAGGCGCGGCGCGGCGTTGCCGCGTTGTGTAGGTACGTTGGTAGGTACCCTATGTAGGCAAGACGTTCGCTCTTTGCATTCACACTCTTTACTACCGACGCCGACGACGGCGCGCTATGGCTTTTATTTTGTGGTCGTGGAAATGGGGGGGAGTGCTCGAGTAGTAGGTATTTAGTAGGTACCTATTTCTATATGGATTTAAAAAAAAAATTGCATTGGTTAGCTCCATTCTTGAGAAAGACTGTAGGCCACCATGCAACAACACGCTAACATCACGGTACAACCCTTAGGAGCCGAGCAAAAAGAAAAAAGTCAGAAAGAACGCTAAGCGAAAACGAAGTAAAAGCGCGGGCGGGGCGATAGGATGCGATGCGGTGGGTCGGGGGCCGAAATTTCACACGGACGAAGTCGCGGGCAGAAGCTACTGTATATGTATTATAAAGGTTTATGTAGGTATGACATTTATCGTAAATCAATATTACAACGATATGAAAAAAAAAATATATATAGGTAAGCCTCCTCTGGCAGTCGGGTAAAACTTTATTCTATTGATAACGTATTTAGGTACTATATGTAGGTAGGTACATACTTATACCAACTGTTCTCCACGCTTTTACCCGCGTTCCCGTAGGAACCTATCCTACTGCTCGGCTCCCATGAGCAGTAGTGTGATGTTTTATAGCCTAAAACATAACCAAAGGCTACAAAAAAAATATTAAACTGGTAGGTACCTACCTACCTAGTTTGTGAGATTAGCGCATTCAAACATCAAACTAATAAACTGTACAGCTTTATAATATTAGTATTTTTAGATAAACCTAGTATAGTACCTATCAATAGATTACTAAATCAACAAATTGGCAGCAGCTGATTATGAGGTAGCAAAATACCTACGCCGCGTCGCGTCGCATCTTCGCCTCGCGATTTCGTTCGAGCTGCGTGATAGCACGGTAGATAGCGTCTTCGTAAGCCGACGCGACGTTCGCGATTGGATTTTCGACACTCTGCTTAGCGTCGAGAGTTGAATATCCAACAGTGTATTTTCTTGACGCACTGGGATACGCGCTGAGTGCGCTCTGTTGGATATTCAACTCTCGGCGCTAAGCAGAGCGTCGAAAATCTGATACGCGCAAAAAAATCGCGAATAGGTTTGCTGTTTTAATCATGGTCCTCATAGCTTCCGTGGTCGAGCGGTGTAATGTGGCACTTGCGAAATTAGAGGGTCTAAGTTCGAACCTGGTTAGTCTATAATCTATCTGTCGTTATTTTTAATCCTATTTTATCTTTGGTTTTATTTTTTTAAATCTTATCAAAAACAAAACAGTTTCGTCACATTTGCATTCTGCTTAGTAGGTATCTAATGTAATAATTACCTCGACTGTTAGTGATAATTTTGCTTGTATGAAGGTTAGGTATACAAGCAAAAATATCACAAACAGTCGTGAACACTAAAATGTAGGTAAGTAGGTACCTACCTACCTTATGCGTACGTCCATGAATAGGTAACTAAGTAAGTAGGTACCTACTTACCTAAAGATAAGAAGATAGTAGTAATTTTGTAAACAATTTATAGGTAGTCAACTATAACAATTACACATAAGTACATATCTATAATTCTCGTCGGCGCGGCGGCGAGCGACACAGCGACGACGGCGGCGGTATCTTATAAAGTACTCTGTGGCGGCGGTGCACAGTGCACTATTGTGTGCTTCGTATAACATCGTTTCAGTTCGGAACGGTGTTTGTGTGCGCGCTAACTAGACGTGCGGCTAGACCAGCGTCTAACTGCTCATCACTGATACTATCTCTGTCGCACACGATGCCATATGAGATAGCGTGCTTTTTGGCCGCGCCCACCAGTGAGTTCGAGCCCGCGACTTGTCGGTTCTTAAGCCGTCTTTATTTATCCGGGACCTTCACAGATTTTGTATTTTCATTTATATTTTTTGCACTGTATTTTTAATATATTTGAATATTGGTTCTGGAGCTCTAGGCGACGGCAGGCGGGAAGAAAATTCACTATATTGTTATTTATTTTGACGCACTTCAATTGCTACTTTTGCCGATGACTCAGCCATTATAACCAGCAACAAAGATCCAAAAGAAGCCTCGAGAAAGCTGCAAGAGGCATTAGACTTGATAGGTGGCTGGCTTGAGAAGTGGAGAATTACAGCAAGTGTATCAAAATCCACGGAAGTTTCACACTCAGGAAAGGTGACTGGCCTACGGTTAAGCTGAGAAGCTATGACTTGCCGCACAAAGACGTTGTGAAGTACCTGGGTATGGCGACTAACTTGGAAAACCCACATCAAAGCCAAAAGAGACCAAGCTAATATCACTTTTAGGAATTTGTACTGGTTGCTGGGAAGAAAGTCTAAAATCTCACCTGAGAACAAGTTACTGGTTTACAAAGTCGTGATAAAGCCAATATGGACCTACGGGATACAGCTACGGTGTAGTGCCTCGGATTCAAACATCAATATAGTGCAACGATTACAGAACTCAATACTGAAGTCAATTTCCAATGCCCCATGGTTCATCACCAATGCAGAAATCCACGAGCAATTAAAAGTAAACACAGTAATGGAGAAAATACTGATTGTAGAAAATACATACAAGGACAGACTTAAAAAAAAACCATCCAAATCAGTTGGCCGTAGACCTGCTTCAACCAAATATCACCAAGGGCCTCAAAAGGCACCACATCCTCTAGCTGAATAGATAATAACCATAATGTGCCGTGCTCACTGGAGCCCTGAACCAAAATGCAAATTTGCTTATAGCCGAAAGGCTGATTGCAGATACAAAAGGAAAAAAAAAAACTTCACTTACAGTTCGCGTCAAATAACTTTGCCGCTCTGAAGTTAGGTTGCGCATGCGTACTGGCATGCGCGCTACTGTTTTATAAGGCATATTGACTACTGCGCATTAATTTGTAGTCTACTTCAGAACGGCAAAGTTATTTGACGCGAACTGTAGTTCACTCGCGTTTCTTCTTCCACAAAATGTACAAATGTACAGACAAACATTGAGAACACAGAGTATGGGACTACTTATAACAAGTGCACGAGGCGCGCGCGCAGAACGCTGCGTTTCGGGTGCACACCCGGTGACAGCCTTTTGACAGCAACGCTTGTTGTGATCCGTTACATAGAAATTCATACAATTTGATTGAGCGCACAAAACGCAGCTTGTGCCTCGGGCGCTTGTTATGACTCGTCCCTTATTCTTCAAAGTTTGCCATAGTGTGTAGTTTTCGCACTTAAGGGGGATGCGCCAAGGTAGCCCGCGAAATTCAAATTTTCTTAGGTTTTTTTGCAATTTGTAGGTCAGTGTCAGGTTGTATGTTGATTAAAATATGATTTGCGAGCGTAACCAATATGGGTTTACAGAATTATAATCATTAGAATCAGCAATACAACTCCTTAGGTTAGCATAATTCCCAAATGTCAAGATTTCATGAAATAGTCATTCAAAGGGATTACATGAACTTATAGAGTTGTATTGATGATTTCTATGATTATAATTTTATAAATAAACATTTGATACGGTCGCAAATCATATTTATATCAACTTAAAACCTGATACTGACGAGCAAATTGCAAAAAACGTAAGAAAATTTGAATTTCGCGGGCTACCCTGACGCTTTCACCTTAAGTTTTTATTATAACAATTAAGTGGGTGATAGACATGCGTACTTAAAGACCGCGGTTTTTAATCGATGAAGCCCCGCGCGCCGATGACGTCAAAAACACTCAAGCACCGAAGCGCATTCCGACGGCGCCGGATGTTAATGACCTTGATAACAAAAAACGCTCTCCCGCTGTTTGAAGTGGCTCTGGGCACAATATGAATACTTTGTTGTGTTCTTGAATACACAGAGCATCATATTATGTATAAACAATGCTCGTAAGACGAGAATCGTATTTATAAACAAAATGTAATAATTATCAGATACGGGGAAAAAAAACGTGTTTGTTCCGGATTCATGTCTATTTCTGATAAAACTACTGTATCAATTTACAAGAAATTTTGCAAATTACATTATGAATAGTTATGTAATCTAACAAAAGCATTTGTTTGATAGTCCTACGTAATATTTTCATATTATTGAAACTGAAACTTCAAAGCGCGCGGAGCCGACTTTGTCGTACGGTTTTCCGCGTAACATTTATTTGTTCAAAAAAAGATTTTATGATGGTATTTCGTGATAATATTATCTACAACAATGCATTATCTACTTCTAAATGAATATTCATCTACACTCGAGAGCAATGAATCCGGGTCACTTAAAGAATCCTAAAAATCTCGGAAACTAGAAATGCTAGGTTAATGCAATAAATTGTATTTAATAGACAATGTAATACTCCTTAAATGAAGGTATTAAAACTTCTTAGTTATTGTAAAGTTATATCATAAAAAAATCAAATTTGAAAAAGGGCCACTTTCGAAGATGGAACTACGAAATTACAGCATTTGGTTTTGCTTTTGTTTGTAATCTGTCATTTATGTGGGTACATAAACCATGTTGATAGTGCTCTATATTCATTATTCAAGCTGAAATTATGTCGCTTACGCCTGAAGAATGCACCAGAATACTTACAATGCTGGAAACCGGCCGGAGTCAGCGCGATACAGCCAGGACTGTCGGTGTGTCGCTGTCAACAGTACAAAGAGTTCTCCGACGTTACGAAGAAACTGGTTCTAACCTACGCAGACCAGGAACGGGCAGAACCAGGTGTACCACAGCACGAGAAGACCGATACTTGGTGAACACCATGCTTCGAAATCGCTTTCTCACAGGAACTGAACTCACAAATCAGTTTCGACGCCTCGGAGGAAGTAACCCAAGTGCATGGACAGTAAGACGTCGGCTTGCTGAATCTAACTTAAAACCCCTTAGACCTGCAAACGGCCCTAAACTGGAGCGTGGGCATCGTATTTCAAGACTAAGATATGCCCAGAGCCACGTAAATTGGAGTATTGAAGATTGGTCAAAAGTTATGTTCTCCGACGAATCAAAATTTATGCTCTACAAGCACGATGGAAGACACAGAGTGTATCGAAGACCAGGGGAAAGATTCAAGCAAGCATGCATCGAAGAAAAAGTAGCCTACGGTGGTGGGTCTGTACTTGTGTGGGCCGGAATTTCTTCTGAAAGTCGCACAGAGCTGGTGATCATAGAAAACGGCTCTTTAACTAGCGTAAGATATGTGGAAGAAATCCTCAATGATCACGTTGGTCCATTTATGGTCAATTTAGGTGAGGATGCTATATTTATGCATGACAATGCCCGACCTCATACAGGTAGGATTGTGAATGACTACCTTCAAGAGATGAACATTACTCGTATGGAGTGGCCAGCGCGCAGCCCGGATATCAACCCGATCGAGCATGCTTGGGACGAGCTAGGCAGATGCGTAAAACAACGAAACCCTCCCCCAATCACGCTTCGTGAGCTCAAAATTGCTCTCACAGAGGAATGGGAGAATATTCCCCAAAATCGTATAAGGAACTTGGTGTACAGCATGCCAAACCGCGTAAACGCAGTAATGGAAGCACGAGGAGGCAATACGAAGTATTAAAATTCAAGGAAATCGTAATAAAGTTCAAAAATTTCATGTTTCCTATTTTTGTTTTAAGGAGAGATCAGCAGTTTTTTTCTTTATGTAATTTTGTGTTAATAAAATGTATGGTGACTCATATTTTTTTTACTTTCATTTAAGGAGTATTACATTGTCTATTAAATACAATTTATTGCATTAACCTATCATTTTTAGTTTCCGAGATTTTTAACATTCTTTAAGTGACCCGGATTCATTGCTCTCGAGTGTATTTGCTGTCGATTACACACAAAAAAAGTCGAAATTCATCATAGAATGATAACGCGTCACAACGGTTATCCGCGTAACATTACTTTGCTCAAAAATATGATTTTATGATGCTATTTCGTGAAAATATTATCTGCAACGGTGTAATAACTACAAATAAATGAAAATATAGCCACTTACCTTCAAAATATCACACTAAATGCACTAAACACAGTCACTTCCCCACGAGCCGATCGTTTTCTGAAATATGAGTAATGTCAGTTTTGACTTTTTTTTTTATGTTGCCTAGTGCATATTTTTATTTTTGAATGATTTAGTCGAGTAGAATATTTATCAGGCCATAGAGTAAAACCATCCACAGTGGATACTATCCTTTATTTGGCCGTAGAAATAGAGAACAGTGCCGCGTGAAGGGTGTCGCACGAGGTGCGTCACCGGGGCTTGAAGGTTTTGGACGCATTGTTACCCCCGCACCAAATAGCAAGTAGGGTAGCAAGTTTCCTTTATCGAGCCCGCCTGCTCGCCAACTTACTTGGCTCGCCGTCGGTGAGTCGGTGACACACGTGAAGCTTTCTGTATCGCGATGTTTTCGAATTTTCTGAACCAAACTAAACATACATTACACAAATGTTTAGTACGGTTCTAAAGTACGCGTACTTAGAGTGACACACTGGCGAGTAAGGTCGCCGAGCCATAAGACCGCGTACCTGCTCGCACGTCTATCACCCTTTTTACTTTATGGTTCGAATGACATTGACATTCATCATACATTTTTAGAATGGTGGCTAAACTTGTATAGAAAACGTGTGTTAGCTTGTGTGTTGCCTTGCCGCTATCAGCGGTAGTGGTGAGCGGGGCGGCGAGCGGTAAAAACAAATGCATAGAAATGTATGAAGCATGCCACGGCGGCGGCGCTCCGCTCACAGCGGCAGCGGGAGCGGTATTTGCCAAGCGTTTCGCGGCAGCGGCGAGCGGCGCGGTGCGCGCCTGCGCGGCTTGAACAAATGTATGGGCGAGTGACTGAGATGCCACGACTTAGAGCGGTACGGACAGCGGCAGTGCAGGGGCGGACTGAGCGGCGCTGGACGAATAAATTATTTTATACCGAAGTAAAATTGTATTTTCAGACGATCTTGTAGCTAGACGTAGTTTCCAACCTTTAATTTTTTTTGCGAATATAAAATTTGTAACCGTGAAAAAAAAAAATGCTTGGATTTTAAAACCAACGCATATCTTGTTAAAATATACATAAGAAGATTTTATTTTCACGGTTTATAATCTGTATTCGCTAAGAAAAACTTACATTTAAAATGAGCCTGATGAGGCTCCCAGCATCCCATATGCGACAAGGTGAACCCATAACGCCATGTCAATAAAATAAAATAAAAGTCTAAGTACGTCCACCGCGGTTGCTGCCGCTAACGCTACTGAGCAGTACGTGGCATGGACAACGCCCCGCCTGTCGCTCGCCGTCCCGCTTACCGCGCCGCCCAAAGTCGTGGCCAGGCTCATAGACGTGCGAGCAAGTACGTGGTCTTATGGCTCGGCGACCTTACTCGCCCGTGTGTTATAGGTAGGTAGGCCCTTTTTTATAGGTCCATGCTGAGAATGCTATCGATTCCTTTGAGATCAAACATCATCTATTGCCCAGCTTGTGAACTCATAACTGATATAATGTAACTTTGACTGGAAAAGAAACTATTAAGTTCGCACGTCTATCACCCACTTTAGGAACTTCTTTAGCGGCTCGTTACTCGTGACCCAAAAACGATTGCTAAAGCTACGGTTTCCTAGAAGAGCGGTGACCTCTATCGCGATTCGTGCAGTCCGTAATTTTTGGGCGAATGTCGTCCCTGAAACGTTGATTATGAAAGTAAGTTGGTGTGGTTTCCGAGAGTGCGTTGTTGACACCGTAAAGCAAACCCCACTCCCCGAAGATTTAAATCACTAGATTTGCTCTCACCGTACTCAGTCACAAGAAAAAGTGTCCATACTGAGAGAGTGGGCTCACACATGATTAAATAGCGTTTTCAGGACAAACAAGTGTAGTCATTGTGTCAGAGGTGTCAAACGAAATGGAAACGCGACTATCTTTTGACGCGGTAGGGCGAATCTAACGATGTAAACTCGCCGTCACTGTGGCCGTCAAGTGCGGCCACCGCTTTTCTAGGAAACCGTAACTTTACTGATGTACATTATCGATTCGTAAAATAGAGGAACCGGGCATTAATCGGTTGTCTCTGGGATTGGCCTCATCTGAATAGTCCATTAGTTTGATAAAAAATACAGGATCCAACTTCACAAGGATAGCCGATGCGCCCCGCAGAGCTGCGGATCTTCACCGACGGATCCAAAACAGGTAGTGGCACAGGTGTTGGAATTTTCTCCGAGGACTTCAACATACACATAGCCACGCCATTGGGAGTCCATAACACAGTTTTCCAGGCCGAATGCATGGGTATTTCTCTTGCCGCCTCAGCCATTATGGCTAGGGAAGTTAAGTACCACTCGATACGCATACTCTCGGACAGCATGGCTGTTCTGCAAGCGCTAAACAGTCACACTGTTGACTCCGGGCTGATATACGAGTGCCACCAGCGCCTTAACCAGGTGGGTAGCCTCAATAATATAACCATTCAATGGATCAAAGGACACAGCGGTTCACGGGGCAACGACGCAGCTGACGAACTTGCCAGAAGGGGTTCGAGCATGGCACCAGTGGGGCCTAAACCCATTGTGCCACTCCCCTTCGGATACCTACGCACTCTGGTAAGGAAACGAACCAGGGACCAACACCACAAACTATGGTCGGACCACACTGAGTGTAGGCAAGCCAAGGAGGCACTTCCTACAATCGATGGCCGCCTCACGAATAAGGTTCTCAAGACTAACGAAACAACAGCTGCGCATAGTCACAGCAGCCGTAACTGGCCATGGGTCATTTAATAAACACCTCTTTGCCATAGGAGTCACAGACAGTCCGCTGTGCAGAGCCTGCATGGAGGACGACGAGACAGCAGCTCATGTGCTGTTAAACTGCCCGGTGGTCGCCGCTTACAGGGCAAAGTACTTCGGTACCCTACGGGAGATTGTCAGTGACACCAAGTCGTTGCTGGCCTTCTTTGAGGAGCTGGGGTGGATCGAATAACCAATCTTCCCACCCGTACGCAAAATACGCGCTTTGACATGGAGTTGCGGATACCAGCAGTATTACCTATTATGGTCCATTAGTTTCAATACTCTAAAACGGGTGATAGACATGCGTACTTAATTAAAGACCGCGGTTTTTAAGCTCGCCAACTTGCGCGGCTCGCCGTCGGTGACACACGTGAAGATTTCTCACACTGTATCACAATGTTTTCGACTTTTCTGAACCAAACTAAACAAAAATTACACAAATGACGAAACAAAATGCTGGCTCGCGACTCGCGGCGATGACAGACGTACGAAACTACGAACCAAGGCGGTCTACGAGCAAAATTTCAAACCTGTTGGATAGCCGGCGAGGGGCGAGCTTACTCGCTGGTTTTAAAGTGCGCGTACTTAGGGTGACACACGGGCGAGTATGGTCGCCGAGCCATAAGACCGCGGACTTGCTCGCCCGTCTGTCACCCCATCGCAAAAATCACCGTCGAAATGTAATAGGGGTCTTAATTGTGTCACAGTGCTCGGACTTGTTTTATATACAACGTTTTTTAAGTATCCCCGTAAAAAAAAGTCACAGGGGCTTAAATCTGGTGACCTAGGTGGCCACGGTATGGTGCCGTTTCGGGATATGTTTTTTTCTGGAAATAACTGCTGTACTACATTTATGAAGAGATTAGCGGTATGAGCTGTGGCCCCGTCCTGATGGAACCACGTATTTCGGTTGAAGTATGCACTATTCTGTAGTTCCAGTCTAAAAAAGTCATTTATCATCTCTTCAAATTCACAGTGAGGCGTTTATATGCAAAAGCGCTTCTATCCACTACCCCTCAGTTACAGTTTGGCCACGTTGGTTTTCAAAGAAATAAGGCAGAAACCATAACACGTTCAACAATGTCGTCCGTGGTTACAGTTGGTATAGGTCCCTGTCTGGGTCTATTTATTGTTGATCCTGTAGCTCTGAAGTTCGACCCAAGACTGAATGAGGTTGATCGATGGTCCATCACGTAATCGACGAAAAAGCGTAACTATTATTAAAACGACGCGGCGACGGCGTGCTTCAGACATCGAAAATCCACTCGAAATGTACGCCTCGATGACAATAGCGCGGTGCTTCCCACTCCACTGTTCCAATGTGTGTCATTCCATGGCTACTAAAAAAAAATCCACAGCGCTTGCGCTTTCAACGACGCCCCCCGCGCCCCTTTCACGTGTTGCGTTCAGAAACTACGTTAGTTCAAACTTTGAAATCTGCCACTGGACACCCTGTATAATAGAAAGTTAAAAAAACCTCAACAAAAAGGTACGAACAAGACATTGTAACAACAGTGAATAATAAAGCTGGGAACAAATTATCGGACGCGTCCGTGACTGACAGTCGCGACCGGCCATTCATTTCGTAGCAAACGGCCTATCAATGATATGAATGATAGGCCGTTTGCTACGAAATTAACCAGAGAGCGAATGTGTAAACACTAGTTGAATAGTGAATGTGTAAACGCTTCGCCACTCGTTTCCCTATGACTCGTGGCCAAAAGACCGCTCCCGACGCGAGCGTCACGACTCACGAGCGGGCGAGGCGAATGACGAAATACCATTTACACATTCGTGCTCGTGCCTCGACTCGCCGCCGTTCGCCTCGTCACTCGCGCGAATGTGTAAATGCGGCTTGTTCCCAGCTTAAGGTGTCAACCACAGAGTACATTATATAATGTCAACTGTCAACATGGTGACACCACGGTAACACCAACACGTTGACAGTTGACACCTATGTCTATGACACGTACTTGCAGTACTTTCAGTACTTTGTTTCTGCTAAATTAATTTAATAAATTATGTCGCTCACTTTCGCTAGTCGTAAGTTTATAGAATTTTTAGTTTCCTGTGTAACCTACACAGGAAACTAAAAATTCTATAACTTATCTTCTACATAAAAGTATTTCGGAATAATGATATTGTGTACAAACGCACAAACGTGTTGATGCACAACAATAACACCCTTTGATTTATACACTATTGGATCGCCTACAAACTCGCTTGCAATCCTATCTTCACAATCCAAGCCAAATGCCCTCGCCCTTTCAATTCACACGTTCGAATTACTGTTGGTTTCGTGGTGTTGTCGAGGTTGGTAAACGTGTGGAACCCGAAGAAATCCTCTGTGTGCTAATTTGTTTGTAAAAAATAGAAACTCGAAACACATATTGGTCAGAGGATCATCTTATGGGTGGGTTGTAGTATTTGTTTCTTGTTGTTGCAGTGGTTGTATTTTTCCTTGTTAATGCATCTTAAGGTAGGTACATATTTCTGTCATCAATAACATGTCTGTTTTGTCATAATCTACAATATTTAGTACTTAAAAAAAAAAACTTACTATAGGTATTTATTTTGACTTGTGGTGCTAACGGCAATTTTTATGTAGAAACATAGTCGGGTAAGGACAGTGAGTGTCTTGCTATCTTAGGGGATTGAAAATATCAAAATTGTAGTTGTCTTATAAACCACGTCAGTCTTGGGGCTAAACTGTCCCAACTCATGCTATAACTAGGAGTTCTCTAGTGGGTTAGGTACCACCTCGCTGCTTTGCACGAATATCGGCACAATCCAAAAACACACACATTTTACTGGGTAGCTATTTGAAAATTAAACAAAATATTTATTGTCATAACTTTTCAAGAATAGAAAGTATAAATCGAAAGGCCATTAATCAAGGTTTAATTAAAATCTAATTATTTAGGTTTTGAGCTGCTACCTAATTAATAATGAAAAACTGTGCGTTATTTGACTTGTTAAAAAATGAGTTTTGGTATATTATCATGAATAGGAACATAAATCTAAATAATATACTTGAGTAGTTCTCAATTTAAGTTTTAAAATGGTAAACTGGTAATATGATCTACAAGATATTTAAAAAAGTCTGTTATCGTAACACAATTACGATTAAGATAATATTAATGAAAAGTATGTTCAAACCCAAATCAATTTATTAGTTTTATGTTGAAGCCATCGGAACAATTTTTCTGTAGAATAACACATTTCTGTGTATCACATTAGTGCATTATGCTAATTAACATGAAATTCAGAGATTAAACAAACCTGTGGAAAAGTATTTTTAGAAGAAAATGCTGTCATACAAAATATATGACATAAAAAATATTAATAGGAACATCAAAATAGTCCACATTTTGTAACAATTTGCAGTATGACCATCACCCGATTCCTATTATTATTTTATGTATAACATTATTAGGAACTACAAACACAAAACAAATCTAACAAACAATATCTATTATGCTTCTTAAAAGTAATTAGGAAAAATAACATCATGAACCATAAACATTAAAATTTTCAAACAAAGTTTTGCTTTTATAAAATATTTAGGAATATTATGAACCATAAACATAAAAAATATCAACAAACTAAACATAATTAGGAACATAATGATTAATGACCATACCTAAATATAAAAAAAAAATTCTAACAACCTCTTGCTTTTTTTAACTAATTAGGTTCATTACAAACCATAAACATAAAAAATGTAACAAACTTATCCTCTATTAGGCTTCTTCTTAAAATGTGTACTACTACTACTAGCATAATCAGTCTTCTTCAGGTACATAATAAAAACTGGAGATTCTCAAAAAACGGTTTATAAAATCTTGGTACAATATTTTGCCTAATAAGGTCTAGCAAAACCTTTTTCCTCTTACATATTGGGAATTTTTCTCTGTATGCCTTTTTAACAGTGATATTATCGTCAGTGTTTTTTGTCTTACCAATTTTATCTATCATGACTGTTTTAAACTCTGTGTCCTCGTACGATTTTATACAGGGTGGCAGGGACATCGACGCTAAGCCGGTTACCATGGATTCAGTACATGATTCTGAATCCCCCTGCGCTGAATTTTGTCGTCGGTTATGTAAAAAAAAATCAGCTGTTTCATAGAAAAGTGCAATACCTACGTGGTCAAAATGTATGGAACAGCTAATTATTTTTTTAATAACCGACGAAAAATTTCAATGCCCCGGGGTTCAGAAACATGTCCTGAATCAATGTTAACCGGCTTCGCGTCGATGTCACTGCCACCCTGTATAGGAAAAACAGTGATTAGAATCATTTTCATTATGCACTTAGTATTAAAACAGCACACCATGTTTACCTACACTGCTGACAATACTAACAAGAGATGGAATGATATAGTATGCACATCTAATGTATGAAAAACTCGAAGCCTCAGCGGTCACAACTCTCAAAATGATAATATTCTATCTGGGAAGACTGTATAAATAGAAACTCAAACTGTTCACTTAGTTTTATTACATAGGCTAAAAACAAAATGACTCTGTTATACTTATTACACTGTTCAGAACAAATTCTAATCGACTCTCGCAATCCACCACCCGGGAGAGAATGCCCTCCTGCGCACCCGCTTCTAGCCAAAAAACCCCCAACATCCCGGCAGCAAATCCCGCTCTCCAATTGGCCCACGATATCGGGCGATTCCTGCGTCGTGGACCAATCGTTGAGCCATTCGTTCCACTAATCAATATTTAATCAAGGGTTGCTATTCCCGAACAGTAGGATTGGATCGTTGACACAACATTCTATTGATAATATCTAAGACATAATTATATTTATATAAAACAAAAATCCTAACAAAATTAACTCTTTTAAACAATTATTTTCATAAACATAAGCCATAAGCTTTATTAAAAAGAACGAAACCTAACAATCGTCCGTCCTGACATCGTGTGCGGCCCTGCACACGGCTCCAGGTGGAAACCTAACAATCGGACTTTTGAGCAGTTGCTTGAACTAATTACAATAATAATTAATAACTGCTACTATACTACTAATACTGTAGAATATAATACAATACACAATAATATAACATAATACAATTTTAAATTTTACTGACTTTTAATGAACTAACAACAATCAAACAAAATAGGTAGAGAGGACAAACTTAAACACATTTTTTTTTTTTTATGTATATCTGCTTCGTTAGACATTTTTTTTTTTCTTCAGCATATCCTTCAGCAATCCTTCAGCAATCGATTTGTAGGTCGAAACAAGGTGAACCCAAACGATCGATTAATTGGGTCACAAAACATCTAAGAGTAAGTTCACGACCGATCGATTAATGTCGTGAACAAACTAAATCCCTGAACGATCGATTAATCAGGGTGCCCTACTATCCTGAACGATCGATTAATCAGGATGCCTAGCGACGCCCGCACGAGCCGATCGATTTATACTCGTGATGGCAGCCGAAAGGACTTGCTTTGGTACTTTTTACATCAAGCCACGAACCGATCGATTCTCGCGTACTTGATCTGTAACAACAAATAATATTCTGTATGTAATAGTCTTTTAAATTAAACACAACGTAACAGGATCGTCGTATTCTAATTCGAATTATGGCCAGTATTATTGTCGTATTGGCAATTAAAATAGGCTCCCTATTATGATTGCCAATACGATTACGCTATTACATGGGGCTTACAAATAGGGATACCTCCGCCTAACCCTTTTGTTTGGCCTGCTCTCTATTTATTCTAGCCTCAACTTCGTTGCGTATGTCAGTTAGATCATATTCATTACGATTGGCTACTGTGACAACATTAAGCATGGGTCTAATTTCACTGCTCATACAGGTTCCGAACATTACCTTTGAAGGTGTCCTTCCTATGGTTTGTTTGAAAGGTGTTGTTGAGCCCCATCGAATGTTACCCAAATCGCTGTCCCCATCTCTTTTCACCATGTCTAGTGTCAGACGCCTTCATGGAATCGAGAATGTCGCAGTTGTACCGCTCGACCTGCTCATTTGACCTGCCTACGTGTTTTATACCTTTATCTAACCAAAATCGCTTGAATGTATGCCAAGTAAAATAGCTACCACGATCGCTTATGAGACGGTCAGGGTTTCTGAATGTACTTAAGATATCTTCTAAAGCCCTAATTACATTTTGGGTGTTGGTCTTTGTAACGGGTCAAAAGAAACAGTATTTGGGTAAAGCCGTCCACATAAAGTGTATGGTATGGAATCTCTACCTTTGTGATTGCAGTAACCCTTCTCGAGTGCTTGTGGTTTTTATTTTTTTATATCCCCTCTCAATGTATGCGCACCTACTTCTTGACAAACCTGGACATTTTGGGGAACCAATACTTATTTTCAATCTTGTCCAAAGTTTTCGTGACGCTTACATACTTGCCACCTTGCCCTTTTTGGTACTACCCATCGGACCTTTTCCTCATCACCGACTAAATAGCGAAATAACCTATTGTCTCTAATGACATAATTCTGTTTAATATTGTAGGCCTTTTTCATCTAGCTTACTATTCAAAACATCTATTATCCTACGCAGCTCAGAGTCGCCTAATTGAAGACAATGAAGCCAATCTTCACTACATGGTCATTATTGTCAGATACTGATCCTCGAGAAATTCCGATGCTCCGACAGGATTTTGAGACAATGCGTCGACATGACTCATTTTAACTCCAGCCCTATATTCGACAGTACAGTTGAACTCCCGTAATGTCAGCCACCATTGTGCTATCCTTGGTATCAAGTCCTGCCTTGAGAATGTAGAACGCAATGCGCTGCAATCGGTGATTACCCTGAATTCTTTTCCTAATAGATAAACTTTACACTTACGAACGGAGCCAACAGCCAACCACTGCTACTGTTTACAACTCATAAAAGTGGAAGTTCTTCTCCTGTGGAGAAGTCTGCCAACTATAATATGCTACAGGGTGAAAATGCTCGCAGTCTCGCTTTCGCTCAAGAAGAATCCCACCGATTCTTAACCTACTTGCATCTGTAAGTAATTCTAATTCAGCAGCGGGGTCATATATGTCTAAAACCGGCCTATTAGCCAAACTAGCTTTCAGCCTCTCGAACGCCCGCTCTCAGGCTGCGTCCTTTTGTATAGTTTCCTAAGAGGGGACGAAATTAGTGCAAAAGTAGCTGGCCAGGCCTAGAAATTGCTTTCATCGAACCGCTGCCGAACTTTTAACTCAATTGACGGTTTATTAATAACTCTATTCACAACGTTGACGACAGCTTGACAAAAGATTAGCTTAGATGAATTTCGGCAAAACCCTAAACAATATAACCAATACATTCATATGTCCATATTGATTGAACGATGAAATCCGCTAACGATGAAATACTGATCTGGCTTTCCCGCAACCTTATTTTTTAGAGAACGTATCCAACGAACTCAAGTTCAGTCTCTACTCTAACTGATGCAGGACCATAAATATCAATTGCACTAGCTGTCATCAGCAAGTTTAGAACAAGGTAATTCATTCCCAATATTATAGAATAACAATTTGCTCCTATCTTTATAGACTGATATGTGAGGTTGTTCCGTGAACGATTGTCCCATAAGCACAGGGACCTCTAATAAATGCAAGCAACTCTAGCCTCTACCTCATCGACACTACGAGTATGTCAAGAGTCAAATTTTCTAGCGGCTGGACTGTTATTGCCAAATCTTTTCATTAGTGTGGGCACATTATCGTGAGACACACGTAGTTTCCTGGCAGCGAATTCCCTAATCAGGGTGACGTCACTGCCGAGATCTATAAAAGCTCTAAGCACAACTATTGTATCTATTTTATAAATTTAGAGCTACGGGCTACGAGCTAGTCATTGTTTATAAATCAATTCGAATAGTTTTCTGCACTGATACCACTAGTGTTAGTTACTTTTTCATCTGACTTACTATAACACTTTTCCGCAGTGTGACCGATCTTATTACAACGTGTGCATTTTACCAACGGCTTAGTACAGTGCAAGAAACTATGTCCCTTTTCTTTGCAATTGTAACATCCACTGTCGTGGCTCGGTCTGGCACTAGGTCTAGCGCTGGCTGTATTGGCGGCTTGAGAATTATCAATATTCCTATTCCTAACATGAAAACGGTCCGGGCCAGGTTGATTATAATCCCTATTGCTGAGTAAATACTGTAAGAGTTGATCGGGGTGGGTACAACGCAGTGCTAAAGCTCCTGATTTAAGTGTTTTGTCTGTTATGCCATGTATTATGCATTCTGCTGCGCGGGTACCTACTATATTGCATTGATTAACAAGACTTAATTTTTCATAATAATATACCTCTATAGATTCGTTATATCGGCTTCGTCTTTTAATCATATCTTCCAACGTCTGACCGTAGTTTTGTTCGCACGGAAACGCGTTTAATAATTTTACTTGCCATTCTTGCCAAGTAAATAATATAGTATTTAAACTTTCGTACCATGTCTTGGCCAGACCTTGCAACTTTTGCATAGCGAAATGAATGGTAGTTCTTTCATCCCAACCGTATACCGAAGCGCACTCATTTACCTTTCTTAACCACACGTCCATTCGCTGGTTTTTGGACGAGGGATCAAAATTTGGTAATATGTTTTTATGATCAATTCTCTGTGGTTGTGGTGCGCTTTGATTTACAGGTGGTAATGCGAGACCATCCCTCAAATTTCTAATTATATGAAATAAGTCTCTTTTCGAAAAAGATTGGCTACGTGACCTTCGAATCCGTTCTGTGCGGTCGTGCTGCCGTGGTCCACGCTCCGCACGTTGCTCTGCACCTGGCTCGGCGTCCCGGCGCCGTGCCGACGTGGAGGTGCTGCGGAGACGGCTTTCCACTCGCGGCTCATCGATGCGACGCGACGCGTGGTGATGGTCTTCAGCGGTGCGCACACGGTCGCGCTCCCGCCGTACTTCATTCTCCAGCATACGAAGTCGCTCACGACCCAACTCGATGTCCAGCTCGGGGCTTCGACTTCGCAGCCGACTTCGGCTCCGCGTGGCAGAGTGGGGCTCCCTGCGATCCGGAGTCACGAGCCTTCGTTGACTCGGTGAATTTGACATTGTCTGAAATCTCGCGGCAAAGAAACTTGAGAACTGTATATTGAAGTTAAAACCTATTGAGAAGTTAGTGATTTTAGACAAAACTGTAAGCGTTCGTTTAACCTCTCTTTAAATACTATTAAAAACAGAATAAGGTACAGATTATATCGTTTTAGTTGAGCATATATTATTTGCTGAGCAAGTTTGTTTGGGCTTTGATTCCACCTTTCTTTCTCGTATTACAAACAAAGAATTCTAATTCGTCCTGTTCTAAAAATAACCCATAGGCACCTTTGTTCCAAATATTAACACTTGAGTCCCACAAGCGATAAATGTGGTATGCGGCGTCAAGTGCTTCGCTCGCATCGGTTCAACTTATCGCGGGACGTGTCGGGTGACGCGATGCGCCATAAAGCTAAACTTAAAAGATCTATAACGACAAACTATAGCACAACTTTATCGTTGATTATATCCCTCGACCATTTAGTTTTAAGGTCGCGATCTGACTACTGACCGGAATTCGAACCTGGTCCACATGTCAATTCAATTGTTTATTAAGCGTTACGTCTTCCACAGTCAGTAGTAACACGAAACCGTGTAAACGGGTATTCAATCCCTAAAATACTGACGACCCACAAAATTAATAATGGTACCTAATGATAAACAAAATGTTATTACAATATTTCAACATAATAACATTCAACACTTCAACAATACATGATGACAAAATCTAAAAAAAACAAAAGCGTATTGGTACATAATTACCGCAATATCCTAAGAATAGTAGGTCTCAAGTTAATTACTAGGAAAGATTCGTAATTATGATCAAATCAAACAAAGTAGAGATACAATTTGGGCGTGTACTTACGTTTTGGGTGCACTTGTCACTTCTGAAGTATGAAAAACTCGAAGCCTCAGCGGTCACAACTCTCAAAATGATAATATTCTATCTGGGAAGACTGTATAAATAGAAACTCAAACTGTTCACTTAGTTTTATTACATAGGCTAAAAACAAAATGACTCTGTTATACTTATTACACTGTTCAGAACAAATTCTAATCGACTCTCGCAATCCACCACCCGGGAGAGAATGCCCTCCTGCGCACCCGCTTCTAGCCAAAAAACCCCCAACATCCCGGCAGCAAATCCCGCTCTCCAATTGGCCCACGATATCGGGCGATTCCTGCGTCGTGGACCAATCGTTGAGCCATTCGTTCCACTAATCAATATTTAATCAAGGGTTGCTATTCCCGAACAGTAGGATTGGATCGTTGACACAACATTCTATTGATAATATCTAAGACATAATTATATTTATATAAAACAAAAATCCTAACAAAATTAACTCTTTTAAACAATTATTTTCATAAACATAAGCCATAAGCTTTATTAAAAAGAACGAAACCTAACAAATGCAACCTCAAAACATGTCCTTGTAGAAAGATTTTTTACATTCTTAGGCCCATTTCTGTACAATAGATTAAATAGAAGACTTAGTATTTATAAATTAAATAACTTTAGCTGTAAAAAAATTGTACTTGAATATTTACTAACCATAGATTATGCACAGACAGAAGATCTACTTGATGTCTGCAAATAGAACCGCTAACTTGCTATTTTATTTTTGTTTACCTAATTTTATTTTAGCTTATACTTTATACTCATTGTTAATTTATTACATTAAGCATTTATGCATTTCCAAGCCTGAAGGACAGGTTTAACCTAGTTCAGGCAAATAAGCAACTGTGCTCAATATTAATTATTAAGTTACTTATTGTAAATGTGCCTCTTTTTATAAATAAACGAATTTCTTTAAAAAAAAAAAAAAAAAAATAGATTCCTCCCTTAAAATGTTGACGTCTCCTAGCTTTAACGTTTCTTTGTCCATATTCTTAATTTTTTTTTGCCTATCGGTGAAGCCAACGCTTTTATATAACAAAAATCTTCAAAAATTTCTTTGCACTGTGATTCTGTAATATTTAGAGTACACTTTTGTTTGCATTTATCAGTACGCGGTGTTTTTAGAGACTTTGCAGGCACAACGGTGTTTCCTTTTTTAGAATTGGATTTATAGGACTTACCAAAGTTTCTTAGGATTTTTGGCTTGTCACACAACCAGTTATTGGGTGTAGATTTTCGTTTTCGTCCTTTAATTGAGCTGATATTGTCTTCACAATCAAGATGTGTAGAATTGGTATTAGAAGTACGTTCCAAAGAAGTTGGAGGTGTATTAGCCATAGAACGTGCAGTTGAAGCGACTGGCTCAATCATAGCGAGAAGTATCATCTTCGATGCAGTTAGCTGTTGTAGGAAATATGTTATTGTCTACCCTAGACTGAACCACTGCTGTTAAACGTTTATTTTTCAATTCATCGTCTGATGAACTCTCGGAATCTGATGAACTAGGTCCATGGCTTGAGCTGGATGAACTAGATCCATCGCTTGATATGCTACTAGAGTCTGTTTGCATTGGGGCTATCGGCATAGGAATTGGTGAACTTGTTTGGTTTATGGTGGAAACATTGTTACTGAAATTGTCACTGTTTTCCATTCAAATCTATTCCACTCATTAATTTTTTTTTAACTTCTCAGCGTTCATTTCTCAAAAGAGACCTCTTTGTAGAACAGGAAGTATCGATATCTACATAATCAGAATCCTTCACACTATCATCTGAGCAAAAGTCTTCACTAAAATTAGATAAATCTTTATTTTAAATGTTCCTTTTCAGTGAATTGTATGGAAGTTGAAGTCGTAGGTATTTCATTTTGTATAATATCTTCACTAACTTGTTTGAGGTTCCGGATTATTTGTAGGTTACGGGGATTCGGCACTGTAAATAATAAGAACAATTTATTCATAAAATAACGAACCACACCATATTAGGTTCCGTGCCATGTCATGCTACGCCCACATCACAATACAACACACCACACCATACGATACCACACTACAACACACCACACCACTCCATACCAAACCTAACCATGTCACATCATGCTACACCACACTGTGGTCTACCATACTACACCACAACACAACATACCATCATGCCTGTAATAACCGAAGGTGTAGAGTCTACCTCTACACCTTCGGTTATTACAGGCATGGGGTGAATTTATTTCTACACTGTAGACAGAGGTGATAAATTCACCCGCGTTTCACCCGCTATGTTTTTAGGTCTCATGGATACGTTATAGGGGCGAGCCGTTTGCTGTTCATCGGGCACAATTTCTAACTCCGAGTTGCTATTAAGACTTTTCTAAATTAGAAATGACGTTTACCACGTTTGCTGCTCGACCCAGGATTCGTCGGCCGCGCGCCGAGCTATAACAAAGGGTCTATTCAATTATTCATTGTTTAATTATTCCTTTGTGTCTGAAGGCCAGGTGGATTGGGTTACTATTTTAATTTATTGTTTCGTTCACATGCTTATCACAGACGGCTGTTTCGGCTGCTACAAGTGTGTAGTTCGAGTGTCGAATGCCATACCCAACCACTAGAAAATAAGCGCAAAAAACAGCCTCTCAAACATTAGGTCACAGTATACATTCTGTTGATACATATTGAAGATATTTACAAATCGATAAGCACAATAAAAAGGCATGTTGCCTAACAACAACATAAATGAACAACCAAAACGAACTCAAATCTGTGTGGTTCTTTCCTCAAAGACCATTTCAGACAAGTGATATAGGTAACAAATGTCCACCGGGCAGAGCCTAGATACCGGGTAAGCCTATATACTGCAGAGTGCGGCAGGTGCTCTACAGGGGAAGCGCTCACGACTGGGCTTCCTCCAGCCATTCATTCTCTCACCGCGCTTCAAAGCTTAGGATTCGGTGGTTTTTTATCTTAGAGGTAGCCTTCCTCTGGGCCAGGCAATGAAGCCAAGCCCCTGGCGGCGGTATTAAACATGCTTCCGTTCACTGTCTGGCCAACTCAGCGAACCCGCGGAAAGTTCTCTCCTCGAAGACTACTCAAGGAGAGAAACACGCGCTGCTAATTGGTGCGCCTACACCGCAGCGGCATGGTCACGTCTTCTGGATCAGGAGCGACCCCGTTCCGGTGTATCTCTTGGTCTGGTCTCTCACTTGGACGTTGTCCCGGCACCGGCATGAGTATTGAGACGCGCAAGCCCCACCACGACGACAACGTGGAGACACCCTCAGCGGGGAACTAATTCCGACCTAACCTGACATTTTTCTGGATTGTATGTTTTTTCTTCGTGGGCCAATTTTATGGTGCCACTAGTAAAAAAATATCGTACATTCATGAACTCCTAAATAGACTAGGTTTCAACAGCTTGCGCCATTTGAACCACTTCCACCCGTTGTCCATTAAGAAAAAATCACAACTTCTATACTATAGATTTTCTTAGAACTAAAGTTTTTCTTAAACGATAAGTTACCAAGCCTTCTAGAAAAAAAAAATGGACTACTACTGTAAACAAGCCACCCTCTATTTATTGTATATTTCTACAGATTTTGGACGAGAAACTTCAATTATTCGCTTTCGTTTTTTGAAAATCGTTTCACAGGAGCCATAGGTTCCTTTCCAACATAGGAAGAACATAAACTTACGACTTTATTGTCAACACACGTAGTCGTCACGACTCACGCTTAATCAAAACTCCATCTATTTCCGTGGATTTTTTAAATGCATTGACCTTTTGCACATTTCAGCAATGCCTTTTTGCTTGGAAAATCAATGTATTTCGATCTTTTTAGTTGAATTGTTGCTAATGGTAGAATTGACCAACGCCATGCAGATGTGTCATGAGCGGAACACTGGTATAGAAATTATAGATTAACAGTTTGTGGTTTAAATTTTGTGACACCGTGGCTAGCAATCTTGTAACCACATTGCTAGTTGCTCCTAAACAATTATGTGGCACATCAGTTTTGTGTTGCCTTGTGAAGATGTCGAAGTCATAGTTTGTGGGGTTTCTTTGCGTTATATTGTCGAAAAACAGATGTTTTGACTTTTTTGGGTAGGTATCATTTGCTCATCTATTACTAGGGATTGTTTGATTTAAAACTACTTTATTCTTATTCTTTGCCTTGAGGAGCTCGTGGCTAACAAGCCGCTCTGGTCGATCCATCAGGTTAAGCTACGCTTGCCGGGGTTGGTCAGTGGATGGGTGACCATCTTTACATACCGAGACTCCTCCGTGCCTCGGAAAGCACGTTAAGCCGTTGGTCCCGGGTGTCATATGTGGATCTTTGACAGTCGTTACGAGTAGTCAGAAGCCCGAAAGTCTGACACCAGTCTTACCAAGGGGTATCGTATTAACCAGTTACTGGGTTGTGGAGGTCAGATAGACAGTCGCTCTATGTAAAATACTGGTATTCAGCTGCATCCGGTTAGACTGGAAGCCGAACCGGATGCAGCTAGATAGTTGGGAAAAAAGGCTAGGAAGATAGATTCTTATTCTTTGGCTTATTGACTATAATTCTACGCTATCAGTGCGCACCCATAGTTACCCGTTCAAGAGTTATGATTTTTTTGTAGATTTAATTTTTATTTGTAAAAAGTACTTTTTGTGACGTCATATTCAATATGGCACCCCGTAGAGGACTAGTCATAAAGTCATGAACTAAAACTAAAAATAATAATAATGCCATTATAATTTTGTTGGTATACAGGTACAAGCGACCACGGCTTTACCTTGACCATTTTTGTACCTATGCCTTGATTTCTGTCTGAAGTATTTTCGTGTTTTATACTTTTTAGAGCGTAATTTTTTAGTAGTCGGGTTTTATTTTTTGAACTTATAATTTTGTGTGTTTTTATTTGCATCCCTTAAATATTTTAGCTCTTGTTTAAGCAGTTTCTGTTTCATTCCATACAATAAAAATTGAAAACATATGTTTTCCGGGCAAACTATCAGTTTTATAGAAAAACGTTTAATAATAATTATTCATCAGAATGACGAGATCTTTCAATAGCCGAAAGCAGGGTAGATGACTTTTACGCAGTCATGAGAAAGTCGCAGGCCTCCTTTATGAACCGAAAACATCAATCTGACAATGGAATATTGAGGGCCATATACGAGGTTAATTATTTCTTCGCATATGGCAATTAATATTCCAGCTAAAATAGTAATAGCTTTGTTGTTGATTGTTTTGTAGTAATTTATAATTAATTAATTTAATGAATGAATTTATTGAATAAAATTGAATGAATTTGTAATTTGTTGTGTATTTTATATGGGTGTGTATGCCTGAATTAAAATTATTTGAATAGGTATTAAAATAAAATGGAAAGTGAAATAGTAGATTGTTATACAAGGGTGGAAAGGAATCAATTCCCATACGAGGTATTTAGACGCCCGAGCGCAGCGAGGGCGGCTATAGTCCGAGTAGGAATTGATGTCTTTCACCCGTGTTAAACACTCTACTTTTCATTTCGAATATAAGGAAAGTAAAAAATAGTGTTTAAAATATTTATTGATATTGAATAACATGAGTAGTACCTATTTAAAATGAACTAACAAGTTAGAACAATTTGTAAAAATGTTTAAATATGGAACGCACCGCATCACCGCTGCGGGCCGTCCCGCGTATAAGATTTTTTTTTTTATTCACACTGGCTGTTTATAATATACTCACAAGACCGGAGCCCAGTGCTTCCACTTTTAGGGATTTCTCCCGTTTTTTAGGGAAAAAGGCTAATAATAAGCATGGTTTACTGATATTTTATTTTGGCAGGGATTTAGGGAAAAATTGAACTTGAGTTGGTAGCCCTATTGTTTAATTAGTAGGCAGAACCTAATGTACTACTTTACTCTATGGCACCACCGATTGATTAAAAAGGGGATTTCCTGAAACTTGTAATGATTGTTATTCGTCTAATTTTAGTTTACCATGTTATTGTTAATAGTACTATTTCCGTGGTTAAAGACGACATCAGAAATAAGTCGCATTATACCTACAGTTGGTTTGTTTCGTCTGTCTCGATTAATAATGAATGTTTTGTAGGTATTTAATGACATAAAAATGAAAAATTCCCTAAACCAAGGATTTTTTATATTTTTTAGGGACTTTTAGGGATAATTAATTAAGAAATTGGGGAAACCCAAAAACGTAAGTGGAAACACTGCCGCAGCTTTTATTTTTATTCTATTCGATATTTTTCTTAAAAAGTTTCGTACCCACAGATATTAATCTAACTAGATGACGCAAAAACGGAGTAAAATTACGATCAATGATCGTAATTTGAGATTTTCATTTAGCATTATCGGCACCGGAAATCCACCAAAATCTAGAAAAATGTCTTTTTAAGCCATATTGAGCTGTAAAGACTGTATAGAAAAATTGGCCGAGGCATTGGAAATGTTTTCTTTCATTGGTAAGTTTTGTTTTTAAATTGTGTGTGAAGAAGTGGCACGCTTGGTTTTCATAAAGATGGAGGGACTTGCGATATCTAGTTAGATTTATATCTGTGTTCGTAGCCGACTACCTAACCATAAGTTCTATTTTTAAAATTCATTCCCGCCCTAGGGCGGGAAGCAATTACTATGAGTCTTTCCCGCCCTAGAGCGGGAAGCAGCGTCTCCCACCCGCTACTCGGATCAAACAAACACTACTTTCCGAGCATGAGATATGAAAAAAAATACCCATTATCGTCGTGGTATAGATGTTAGTTTGTTGTTGTGTTACTCTGTTGTGTGACTGCGTTTAATAATGGAAGAAATTGAGTTTATTATTGACAAAAATCCGAAAAGTAACGATACTCTGCTCCATAACGGGCACCGATACAATAAAACGAGCCAGGTGAATAAAAATGGAAGAACATTTTGACGATGCAATAAAATAGAGTGTAGTGCATCGCTGACATTGGACGTGATAAAGAAGAAAATCTGATTGTCCAAATATAAATGCGAACCCGACGAGGAAAAAAACATTATATTTGTTAAAAGGAACGAATTAAAAAAAGAGGTGTGTGTAATTTGAGATCTATAAAAGGAATTTTTGAGGCGACTTTTGATAGCTTGCCCGGGACTAGCTCATGCGTTGTTTTTACCAGTTATACTCCATACATTTTGACCTAGATTCAGACAAAAATACAACAAATATAATTCCCGTAATATATTGTCTTTTGCCAAATAAGACTCAACAAACATATACTCGGCTTTTTAATATTTTAAAAGATAAAGGCCTGAATATTCGTAACTTCAAATGTGATTACGAGGTGGCGGTTATGAATATTCAGCTAGCGTTGTTTTTCCAAATGCAACTGGTTGTTATTTTCACTACCAACAAGCAATTTGGAAAACAAGTAAAGAAATGGGTTTAACAAGATGCAAAAAAAAACGAAATGTCATTCGCATGGCCACTGTGATACCACTTTGGCCACCACGCTATATACCAGAGGGATGGCAAATTATTTATGGCAAAATTGAATCGTTAACTGCCGCAATGAAGCAGTATCAAAACTATTTAGAGAGAGAGTGGCATCGACTGTGTCCGGTATTATTAAGTTGTTCCGGTCAACGCCATCGAACCACCAATGCTGTAGAAGCATGGCACAGGAGACTCAATGTTGCCACTCCAAAACGTCCCAGCCTATTTTTATCTATACTCTATACATACATACGAATAAATAAAATTGAAGTGTCTGTTTGTAATGTCAAAATAACAGCTTTTTACTAAATGCATATAAAAGTATAAACGATCCATACAACAAAAACACTTTTTTTTTTGTCTGTCTGTCTGTCTGCTTGTTCCAGCTAATCTCCGAAACGGCTGGACCGATTTGGACGGGACTTTCACCAATAGATAGCTGGGGCCACTAGGCGTAAAATACGGCTACTTTAAATTCCGATATTCCCACGGAAAAAAAAAACTACTCTACGCGGGTGAAACCGCGGGACGCAGCTAATTTATTCATAAAATAAAAAAGGAAGCTACACATTTTGATGTGAATATTAAACGGAGTTTATATAAAGGACTTTATAAAAAACTTCTCACAGCGCTAGAGAGGCAAGAAATATCGGTTCACGATTTTTTTTATAAAGATGATTTATTTCACACTTCTGGTGTAATTTTGCGTATACATGATGACTTAGCATAATCGATGAAAACACCTACATTCTTACTCCTCTAAATTAGTAAATCCAATGATGATAATATTATGTTAAATTTTAATTTTTTGAATTCGAGAGAGATATTCTGTTTTGTCGGTTTGTTCATGTGTTAACTTTTGTTTTTGTACGTCGTGTATCAATTGATGATACAGCCCGATTTACTTAAGGACTTAAGTATGACTATTATTTTAAAGAATTACATTATATTTAATTTTGAACCATTTTTCAACACTTTTATTTACCTATTTCCTTATTATATACCTATTTACATTTATTATTCTAAACTTTATATTTGAAAAAAAATAGTCCTTTTAAGTATTAGTATTTTTTATGAATACCTTTTTAAGAATTGGTTTTTTTGAGAATTGGGCTTTTTAAGAATTAGGCATTTCTAGAAATAGGTATTTTTAGAACTAGGTATTTAGCGAATTAGTCCTTTTTCAAGCGGTTGGGCATTTTACGAATTGGGCATTCTTCGACTAAGCCTATTATGCGAGATCTATGTCATTACAAAGACTTTGGGTTAACGCTGCGTATGTGTTTAGTTGGTAAGCCTTTAAATAAATAAACTGCTCTGCATATTATGTAGATTGCTCTGGTCATGTATATAATATCTTTCCCCAGTTATGGTGCCATTTTCTATGGCCACTAGCTCTGTGCAATCTTGCCAGCCTATACATGTCAAGTACAGAGTTTAATTCCACCGCTGCCGCAGCATTCGAACGCCTACTTGACTCGTCGCGAGTCACTGTCAACGACGCTGGCGGCGGCGCCTGCGCCCGCTCCCCTTTCCGGAAACTTCGCTAAATGTACAGCGCGATTCAGCGGAGCGCCTGACGACTCTCTCGATGGTTTCGTCGACGCCATGGAATCCTATAAGGAGTGTGCCTATGTAGGAGACAACAATGCCCTACGAGGTTTATCGATGCTGTTAACTGGAGATGCAGCAGTCTGGTGGCAGGGCATAAAATCTACCATCAGCTCCTGGAGCGAAGCCGTGACGTCACTACGAAGCGCTTTCGGTGACACTCGTCCATCTCATAGAATACCGAGAGTTGTTCAATATGTCACAAGTTCGTGAGAAGACAGAAATATTTGTCGCAAAAGCTCGAGCGATGTTTGCTCGGCTTCCAGTCGGTGACCTCAGCACTAAAGTGCAATTGGATATGGTCTATCGACTGCTACACCATCGTGTCCGCGAGCGCCTACGTCGTGATGAAATTACGTCATAGGAGACGTTACTACACAAGGCGAGACATATTGAAGACGCAACTGACGAACTCCCAAATTAATACCAGCGTCGACGCCCTAGGACGCCGCAGCGTTCATCCGCAAGCACGGGCGAGGCGCCCTCGAAGAAAACGACGACGACGCCACGAGAGCCCCGCAAAGAAAATCCGTCGAACGCCGGCGGCCCACCTAGCAAAGACCCTGTCGCGCCTGGCAACAGCACCGGCACCACTACACGTCCTGCGAGCGACGCTGCTTCAAGAAAAAGTTTTGTTCATTTTGCAAGCGGCATAGACATAACCGTGACAACTGTTTTAAGCTAAAAATGAATGATGATGATGATACATAAGAAACTGATCGGATACCAATATGTTATGGTTGTAATGCGAAAGGTGTTACTAGGTCTCAATGTACTAAGTGTAATGCAGACCACTATGCTATAGATATCATGGGGTTCTCCGCATATAAACCTAGTAATGTGAATAAATCCAATGGTAGGTCTCTTACTTGTTATAATAATCCTATCAAGAACATAAATGTGAAAATTGGGAGCCAAGTTAAGAATAGGCTTTGTTGTCGACTTCGCCAAAAAAAGAATTGAGATCTAAATGGGTGCCAAGTTCTGTAGATAATCCTAAATTTATAAGAACATACAACATTCTAAAATGAATTTAAAACACAAATTCTTGTTTTTTTCTGCTATAACAATGGTTGGTTGTGGTATTTAGAAATATAACTGCTCAAATTTGAACAGTCGAATTATTTACACAAAGCACTTAGGATAAATTGAAGCTCAAAATTTGACTTGGCTAGTTTTTACCAGCAAACACAAATGTTTGAGGAGTAATATATGTTGACATTACAGTTACAATATAGAAACAGTAACTTGCGCATAATATAAAGAACAAAGATAAAAATATTCCTAGATAGACCGTCACCTGAAAACTCGTCGAAAAAAATAGTACCAGCTGTTAGCTGCTATTATTTTAACCTAAATTATATTAGCTTAATTACAGCACAGTGACGTGGCGCGAGTTTAAGAAGTAGCTGTCACGCACACCAGCATAAAAAAGTTGCCCTATTTGTTTAAGTTCTTTTGCAGCGCGGCACTCTATTGACATTTAAAAAGTCAAAGATAAAGAAGATAAATTGATTAGCCAAATATAAGATACCTTGTATGTAAAAACTAGCCAAGTCAAATCTTGAGCTTCAATTTATCCTAAGTGCTTTGTGTAAATAATTCGACTACGGTAACAATAGCCTCGGACTTGTACAGTCGCCAATTACAGGATAACACAATTCTGTGTGCAGTTGAAGTGTAAATCCACATATATCCGCAGCAGTCAACTGGTATGACCCAGTTGCGTAGAAACGTAGCACATAGCAACTGGTTAATTGGAGATATGCTGTGGTTTCTGAAATAAAAATAATTGGATTAGACCAAGAATTTGTTTTATGCACAAGGTATTTTTTCGTACACTGGATTTTCAGAATTCAACAGAGCGCATTCAGCTGTATCCAAGCGCGTCAAGAAAACACACTGTTGGATATTCAACTCTCGGCGCTAAGCGGAGCGACGAAGATACAATACGCGAAAAAAAATCACCGCGATAAAAACACGTCCGTGCGAACGTCCGTCGGCTCAAGGTAGCTGCCCTTACTGTCCCATCTCAAAAATCCTCCCTCTTTATGTAGTTAATTTTTATTTGAAAATGAATGGTTTTTTTAGGACCATCATGAAATATTGCAGTCTAAACCTCATTCTACCGAATGTGAACCAAATGTTAATCAAAATTTGATTGACATCATAATTAATAACAGCTGTGAAGAAGCAGCAAATGGAAAGGAGCCAGCGCCACGAGTATTTAATAAAGGTTTGGCAATCATACAAAACAAAGGACTGGATCTAACTGTAAATGACGCAGTTCCTGATTTCAAAAATAAAAAGTCATCAATATATAGACAAAGAAATAAAATCGCTGGGGTAAAAAAAAATCGTGCAAATAGTGTTGGAGATGTAGAAGTGCCTAGACAGTTCCAAAGCTTTTTACTCGCTGATTATTATAATGAACCACAAAGAATAATAATATTTTGTTCAGAAGATGCCAGAGAAATCATGAAAAATGTAAAACATTTGTTTATGGATGGGACATTCAAGTCTTGTCCGTTACCATTTAAACAAATTTTTAGTATTCATGGCGATATTGGCAGTAATTTTAATCAAAGTAATGTAATTCCACTAGTTTATGCATTTATGTCGCATCAGACAAAAGAGGCATACTCTATTTTATTTGACCTAATCAAGTCCCAAATCCCAGAATGGCTTCCTAGTAAAGTGACTATAGATTTTGAAGAAGCATCGATGAGAGCACTAACAAAAATGAACTTAACAGTCAAGGGATGTCAATATCATTTTGCAAACAGTCTGTGGCAATTAGGGATACACAAAAATAAATTAGATCGAAGATTTATATCCTTATGTAGTAAGCTTCCTTTTTTACCAGTAGGTGAAATAAACTTAGGCTGGGATTATATTAGAAGTGAAGTAGCCGAATATAATAACGAGCGGCTAAAACAATTCGTAAGTTATTTTGAAAATTACTGGATGAGAGAAGATTTTATTAATATCTGGTGTATCTATGGATAATTTGATGAGAATGTCAGATCGCAGAAAGCTTCATCTGGCTACCCTACTCTTTGGCACCATTCTCACAAAAAAACCAGAATATCTTTACAAGAAATTGACCTGGTCACGTGACATAAATACAATCAAAACTAGAGCATCTTCTTATCTTCTGTTGGCTTCAACGCACAAAACTGCTGCTTTCCGTGGAAGCTTTAAATTCGCTGCCTCTCGCTGTTGGAACGACTTGCCACCTCCTTTACGTGCTATAAAAACAGTTGGGAACTTTTAGTACTAAATATAAGCAGCATTTGTTAAGAGTACAAAAGGAAACCAGTTTCTAAACTCACCCGAGGACTGCACGCAGTTGGTATTGGTGACTTTAGCGGAGTATGATGTTCTTAGCAGCATGATTTTGTTTCAAATTTGCTCGGTGACTGAATCTTTTCTTCCGTTTTACACAACGCAACACAGTCAAACACAACTCACAACACAACAATACTATACATTATTACACCACTTTCTGGCCTTATCTTTTATTATTCACCCTTTGTTTTATATTTGTTATAGTATTATATTCTCTGCTCCATAGATCCTTTAAAATTCCCTAAGACTTTTTGTAAAAATAAACATTAATAGGCAGCTAAATGCATCGCAGATTCGCCGGTGCGCCCGCGTCCCTTCGCCTGTCACCACAGATAAGTAATAGCCTATACCATAGACAAGCGATGTTGGAACGTCGGTCGGGCGTGAGTAGCTCATAATCATTTTCTTTCTCAATTCATTTATTTATTGTTCATAGTCTCGGTTTTTATTTATACTTGTTTACTATCTATATTGCTATCCCATAATGGAATTTATCTAAAGTCCGTAGGTTTGTCCGTGACATCACAGTGGGCCCTATCAGAATACCAGCGTTGCGGTATTTATTTCTTTTTTAAATATCGCAGCATATGCTGAGATAGGGACCTTTTTGGCCTCGCACAGGTCGTTATGTTTTGAATTTTTTGTTCTTTTGTTAATGCTCTCTTATGTTTTTATTTTAAATTATTATGTTTTACTATTACTGTTTGTATTTCCTGTGCGCGTCCCAAATAAAATATTTTTCTTTCTTTCTTTTCTTTCTTTCTTTCTTTCTATGGAGAACGTCATCGCACTAACAATATTGTTGAAGGATGGCATCATAAAATTAATAACGAAATAAATAAAAATGAAGGAAATATTTTGCAAATATTACACATTCTTTTTAACGACTCATTAATATCGTCTATGCGTAACTACAAAAATCAAAATTTTCCTTCTTCACAACCAAAACGTCGAAGAATTGAAATTGATAATGATGAGTTTATAAGAAATGCTCAACTAAGAAGGGTACAGGGGCAAAACAAGGAATGTCACTAAAACAAGTTTTTGTGTAATTAACATTCTAATGTTTGAAAGTTTATAACTTTGTCTTACATACTAATTGTTTAGAAACTACTAATAGGAACTTTAGTTTACCTTACAGAGATCAGTTGTAGATACAAATAAACTTTTGGCAAATATTAACAAATATGTAAAATTAGAAAAAAGAAAGTAATTAACTATTATAAAGTACTAAAACATGAAATGTCCTTTAAAACCCATACAGGGAATGTCCAAATCTAGTACTATGTATGGGTAATGCATTCAAAATAGGCTTGTGCTTCAGCAGAACAAAATCTTTTTAACTCCATAAGGTCCTTGTGTTTCTCTGCACTAATTGGCAAGTAATCTTGGTAGGCAAATCCAGGCAATTCAAAATCATTGCTACATTCTGGTTGATTTGCTCTTTGCTTATGCAATATGGGTGACTTCTCCCATGAACCATTATAGTTACTGCGATGAAGAATGAACCTTGGATGTTCTCGCACACTCATTATTTCTCTTTGGGCCTGGATTGGAAAAGAGCACTTTTTCATTTTGAAAAAAATCAGTAAATTTCCTTATAATTTCACCCTTACCCACTTCAATAACTTCAAAAGGTTTGGGTCTTTGGCGACTTATTTTTAGCAGGTCATACCATTGATATGGGACTTCCATATGAGTTTTTAAATTGATGAGGCCCATGTTCTTGTCACATTCTAAATATGAATGTCCTCTGATGGGGTATGTTATTTTAATGGAGTCCAAAATTTTCATTACATGAACCACAAAATGAATGAACCTTGTCACAGTATAGTTCTTGTTTTGTTCTCCTGCAGAGTCACAAAATATTTCTAAATGCCTCACACGATGATCTAAATGGTTTTAAAAAAAGTAGAATAATAATGAAACCACTTCATCTGAACCCTTGCGTCCACAAGTCTCAGGGTAAGTGAAAAAAAAAGAACTAGCATCACTTAGCACATGTATGTTAAATGAATACATGGATAACTGCCGTTTGTAATAAACATCGTTTGTAGTGATGTTAGGTAGTGGCACATTTTTTTGGTAATCCATAGCAATAGCTTGAAATTCAATATCTGTCTTACTTTTTATTCTAGCATTCTTCTTCCTATCATAAAACGTTTGAGCTTTTTTCTTATGCAAATTGTTAAGAATAGTTAATCTTTTTAGCTCATCCTGATTTCCTTCGGCCATCAATGCTTTAGCCTTAATTGTAAATTCATCACAGGCACTACATGTATCAGTACGGGGATAACCAAATGATATGTTAAATTCAGTGTTAAAGATGTTCCTGTATGTTTCATAGGAAACATTATTCTCAGGGTATGCATCCAAATATTATAGCTTATGCATTTTTTTTATATTTAAGTCATCAGGTAAATATTCTTTCTTACTATCTTTCATGCTGTAGTGACTTTGCCTTCCTTTAAATGATTTTATATGAGTACATATTAATTGTTTTGTATTCATATCCAATTTTTTGTGTGAACTTGATTTTCCCCTTCTATCTTTTGGTGCAATGCCTGTCTCTTTCAAAGACTTTTGTAGGTGTTCAAGTTTTCCTTTAGTTATACCAAAAATAGATAAAAAAGCCTTGTAGCATACAGGTACTTCTTGTATCTGATCATCATCTTTTATTCGTACTTTGTAAATGAAATAGTTTTGGTGAAAATTGGCATCCATTTCATTTTTCCTACTACGCCTTCTTTTTACTGAACGAACATTCATCAATCCACATAAGAATATATTTTGCTCATCTGTAGACTTCAAGCTATTAAACTCTCTTAGCAATTTAATACGATTTTCTGATGAAATCCTTTCAAAACACTTAAGTCTTGAACACCTACAATCCTCAAATGACTCGTGGGTAGCTAGTCTCATACTATTTTTCATGACATCACGTATTCTTCCTCTCTTTTTTCGCTTCTTCGTTTTTTTTACTAAATTCTGATTAATATCTTCATCGCTTTCACTCATTTTTTTTCACAAATTGACTGAAAAATTTAAATCTAAATTCGCTGTCACAACAACATAATCATAACCTCTCTTTAACTGACATTGACAGTTGGACATTCCATGTTATGTTCCGTTTCACTAGGGACATTCCCACTTTTGCACCTGTACAGGGTTTTGAAATATTAAAGATACGAAGGACTATGATTGTTTTTATGCTTTTTACACAATCCTACATAAAAATACGCGCGAAAACTAAAGTGTTGCCATACTTAATTTATATTTGAATTTTATGTGACATTCCTTGTTTTGCCCCTGTACCCTTCTTATTAATAAATGGGGCAATCAGCGTTGGACACTTTTTGGAAATGATTCGTTAGATAAATTGCACGACGCATAATGCGAAGCATTAGAGTGTGCTCTACGACCAAAAAATTTTTTTGCCACATTTCTGCAACAGTTTTTATTGTTACATTCCTGCTAGTACACAGAACCTACTTAATTTATATACCATTGTATAGATGATTAAATGGAGATTAATACTGTACATTTCAACAATTGATTTAATGCAGCAGAAATGAAAAAAGCATCAAAATAGTTGAAAAAAAAATCCTGTCCGTCAATGTATGAAACCTGAAAACATTGTAGCTTGCGATAAAATCAATTACATAATTGAGTTAATTTTTTTTTATACATTCGTTTTAGCCGTAGAAAGAACCCTATTGAAAATGGCTCTTTTATTCAAAGTAGTTTAATTATAATTAATAAAATACTAACTAAAATATAATATCTATATCTAAATATTTCCAACCTTGACTTGACGTCGTTGCCTAGCAACCCACAAAGTAAATATCTAAATAAATAGTCTTTAGGATTTATAATAGGATAATTAAATAATAGGATTGCGAGTTTAGAAATTTTACCCATATTGGTAAAACAGCAGGTCAAAACATACTTCATGAAAAGTGATAAATTGTTAATTTTTGTTACAAACTATGTTTTGAATTTCTTTTTCGTTTATGAATGAGTGTTATGAGGCGTGCACTTTTGGATTTTCCAAACTATTTATTTAGTATTACATTCAAAAACATAAATTTCTCCTGATATCAATTGCATTTGTGCTTCAATTATCCGATCATCCGAATCAATGTATTCTTCTCGCTTTGGTTGTGAACTCTTATTGAACTTCTTAAATTTTTTGCTTCGGAAGGTGGTTATATGAGATCCTTGAAACAAAACATGCAAGATTTGCAAGAAATTTGGTTTATTTCTGCTTATTTAAGAATTTAAGTTATGATGCCATCCTTCTGCTGAATTATTTGTACGATGTTGACAGTCAAAAATGCTTAAAATATCTTTGAAAGGACTTTTCATCCGAACTGTCTCGAAGTATTTTTGGAAATTTCTCATTTCAGGTACGTCTTGTTTCATTTCTTTTAAAACATAATCCCATCCTTCCGGAATTTTGACTGTTGGGAGCAAAGCAAGGTTACTAGCCAAATTAATGATTCGTTGATTATCCCTAGTTTTCTTCATGCCCAAAGATTTTGCCTTACGTCAGAGCATTTAAAAAGTGATAATGACATCCTGTAACTTTTAAACCAATTTTAGTTAATGCACTTATGACTGGTCAAAATCAGTCATGACCACATCAGGCTGCCATTCTGGAATTTTTATTTTGAGTAGTTCGAAAAGTGTAGAGTACGCTTTTTCATTTTGATGAGTCATAAACGCAAAGGTTACTCAGACAATATTTTTATATTCCAAATTGCTCCCAAGGTCTCCATGAATCACGTAAATTTGACGAAACGGTTCCGGGCATGACTTATAAGTACCATCCATGAAGGTCAGAACAGTCTCACTAGTACCATTAAGGAAATGGTGGTACTACCTATAGAGAACGAAATTTCCCGAGAATTATATTATTTTTCAGTTTTCAATATTAAGTTGTGTAAGATCATTAATATAAACTAGGAACAACATTGGACCTAGGATACTACCCTGTGGCACACCGTGGGTGACAGATAAGCTATCACTTGTGTAATTGCTTTTGTGTTCTACCGGATGAATAATAATCAGAGAGTAATTTGAGTTGATTACCACGAATACCGAAATGCCTATGGCATTAAGTCCGCCTCTGTACATCTTTGTGCTTGAAGTATAAATAAATAAATAAATAAATACCGAGATGATATAGCTTTGTAAGCTAGGGTGGGAAAGAAACCACAACAAAACTTCTTTATATATATTATTATTATTAGTAAAACATTCCAGTTTGAATTTTACTGTAACAGTTTTTTTTTTCTTGTATATAATTTAATTAAATGTTTAATTTAATTAACAGTGTTTTATTTGGGTAAATAATATTGAAGTTTACTCTAAACTAGTAGGTATAGTTGGTAGGTAATACATTTCTTAGAGTAGAACTATTGGAAGTAAAAGTTTCACTAGTTCTACTATTCGGGAATAAATCGAAACGTAGTACTAGTGAGAACCAAAACTCCCAGTAGTGCTATCGTAGAACTGTGGAATAGAACAAGTAGAATAATGACTCCCACTAGTTCTACTATTTTGTAACACCTTATATCGTAGGACTATCGAGAAAAAAAAAATCCCATTAGTTCTACCGTAGAACTGATCAGTAGTACTATTGGGAACGAACGGAATAAAGAGTCCCATTAGTTCTACTATTTTAGAACTCCTAATAACGTAGGACTAATGAGAAAAAAAAATCCCATTAGTTCTACCGTAGAACTGTTCAGTAGAACTATTGGGAACAAACCAACAAAACAATCTTTTAATTTTAACTAGCCTAATATCAACAAAATCAAAATTAATAATTTATGACAAAAAATAATATTGTCTCAACAACACGACACTGACAGCGTGTTGGCAGCTCTTTGAACTCGGTTTAGGGACTTGAACGCCAAAAATCCAGAGTTCAGAATTTGAACTGGTTTATGTTTAACTGCGTTCACATTATGTTGGAGAAATCAAAAGTAGAATTCTGAACTCAGATAAAGGCTTTAACTTGAGTTCAGCGTGAATTAATCACGTTCAATTGCGTTGGAGAAATCCGCCCTAATAGATGAAAACGCACGTTCCGCGGAACAACTTGTCGCAGGAATGGTGACAATTAAATAAGCTAACTTTAATAGTTCCGGAAAGGCATCCTGAAGGCAATTTTAATGTATAAAATCAATTAAACTGAAAATATTGCGCTCCTTTAGTTCAGGTGATGAATACAAACTTATCAACTGACTCTTTAAAGTTTCCCGATCAAAATAGTTTGCATAAATGCTAAATAACGAATCGAATGCCATTGTCGGAAAAACTCTCTTATAATTATCAAAAACTTTGTTATTAAACAATTGGAAAAACTGTAATTTAAATATTTCTGAATATCTATTATTAATTTCGGAAGATATGTTATCAATTATTTGGACATAAATCCGTTTATATTCTGTCCGAGCGCAAGTGACGTTACGTCTTAAACGAGGAACTGAATTATTTAACAATGCACCTTCATAAATTTCGTTGAATTTTGGAAGGAATTGTTCATGTAACCATGACTGAAACTCCTTTATTTTATTACTAGAATAACCAACATCGACTTGTGATTTTTGAATTATGTTGTACAAGCCGTCGGTCTTTTCAATTATTGTGTGAAACAAGAAAAAAAAAATAATAATTAAAAGATGTTAAAAATTAGAGTATTTACTATCACCATCCCATTCCTGCGTGTTATCAATCATTTCAGTAAACAGATTAATAAGATGACGTTTTTGTTCAAAAACCGTGTTTACAATACGCGATGAATATGACCAACGAGTTGCAGAAAGGTGAGGCAATCGTTTGCTACAATGGCTGTCGTAAAAAGCAGCACGTTTCGTACTGTTACTGAAAATAATTATCATTGCCTGAAGGGCAGAAAAAAATGAACTGACTTCACTAATCCTACCACATCGCACCTTTAAAGTAAAACCGTTACTAAACGAAAATTTTCATGAATTGAGTTATCAATGCCATCTATCTAAAATACACGTAAACTGCAAGATAAACTTGTCATTTTTGTAAAATGTAGTATTTTACGCCATTTAGCGGTAAATTAAAGCGTTACTAAACCGAGTTATGATCGGCTCACGAAATACAATATTGTGTCTATATCAATAAGAACATGTTCGTAGAAGAGTGATGACGGAAGTTTAAAGTAATACTGTTATTATTTGGATAAACACGGCTGTACGTCACAAAAAAGGTAAGTTGTTGATTTGTTTTAATAGGAAAACTGTTTCAATTTGTTTAAACACAGTTTTTGTGTTATGAAATTACGCAATTCATAATAAAATTTCATTGATAAAATGTTACAGTTTATATTATATAACATTTTATATGGCAATAGGTTTGCCTCATTATTCTAATTAAGTAATATTATTTATTAAACATTTATTTCAGACCAGGTCCATATTCTTGTTAGTAATACTTAAAAACTAATGTTAGTATTCGAACACAACACAGCTTAATTACGACATGAAGCCGCACCCATCTTCGCAGCATGGGGGAGTCCCCCCGTAATACAAGTCAACATAACTTTGGTTAGCCCTGAGTAGCTTTCGTGGATAGGGAATTAATGCTGTGATTGAAACTTTGTTAAACTAAAAAAAAATGCAATTTCCAGTTGGTTTGTTCCTAGTCGAACTGATTGTAAATGTAATAAGATACTTAATAAGTAGTTAATATAGTAAGATACGTACCTACATGCTGTGATTTAAAGGTACAAACTCAAGACTGATTGATAAATAACTATGCAAAATGATTGTATGAATCTCTCTTTAATTTGTAATAAAACATTATTAATTTCGAATATTTTTTTTATTTGGTAATATTATAACACTATAACAAATGCCAGCTTTATGATTATTAATTTAAATGTTGAATAATATTATTGTATTTATGAAATTTTAATAGTTTTCTATTTAGTAACATCAATTGCACTGTAATTTCATAGTAATATACCATAATGAATAAATTATTAATGGTAAAGTGTTACTATAATAATATTAATCAAAATAAATAATACTGTTAATTAAAAAAAATAACTTTCCTAAATCACGTGTCATAATGTAAACTGAGATCTATAATATGACCTCATTAAATGTCTTATAGAACCCTGCACTCAGATTTTATTGACAAAAAACAGTGACATTTTTCTAATTTTGGCTCTCCTGTAAAATTGTATAATTTCGTTTAGTAACGGTTTTACTTTAAAGGTGCGACATGATTTGGAAAGCACTAAGTTTAAAATATGAGCATTACACCAAACATAAATAGCTTGAGGACAAATGTCCTTGACTTTTTGTTGGGACTCCATTTCTTAAGCCTGACATTACGCTTGCACCGTCGAAGCTTTGTGCTAGTAATTTTACGATGCAATTGTATTTAGTGAGAGAATCTAAAATTATTTTAGATAAAGTTTCCGAGGTACGGCTTTCAGATACATTAACGTACCCCAAAAAACGATCATGAATGTCGTTGCCATAATAATACCTAAAAATAATGCACAATTGCTCTCTGTTGCTAACATCGGGAGTCTCATCAACAATTATAGAAACAAATTATGCCGTATTAATCTCGCGTTCAATGCGAGATTTAATAACGTCAGATATGGAATGAATAATATCATTTTTAATTTTATTGGATAAGTAACTAGGCCCCGCTTTGTTGCCATTTTGTTGCTGCGTATGTTTCTCTAAGATCAGGGGGCCTACCACAACCTCTAAAAGCAGTATTATTTTAATCTTACTTCAGTGGGGGAAAGAGACGGTGCAATACGTCCTGTAGAGCTTCATCTCTTTCCCACACTAAAGTAATATTAAAATAATACTGCTTTTAGAGATGGTGGTCTAGGCCAAGGTCATATTTAGAAAGCAAAGATATAAGCTCTAAGGAATTGCCTCTATTTAATGAAGTTTTAGACTCATCGTGACCTCGGAAAGAAAGTTCTTGTTGTGCTAAATGACACACAACATCAACTAACCTTTGAAAAACCGCGCGATTGTGATCGACACGCATATTGTATTTAGAAATTTCGTCACAGTTATGGTAAAACACGAATCGAAACTTCTTTAAGTTTCGATTCGTGTTTTACCATAACTACAGAATGAAATAACAACATTGCTTTTGAGAATTCTGATGTCTTTTTATGGCACCAGCGAAGTTATTTAAATCATCGTAACTTGATGTATCCATCCTTTAATCCTTAGAGAAAAATATGCAACACCAACAGAATATTTTGTTCAAATGAGAGCAGCCTACAACCCAATGAGTATTGTTGCTGATCGACTAAAATGCCTATTACGTGCTTTAGATTTCTGAGAAATACTCAAATCAGGGGTAGGTTTAAGTGAAGTAACGAGATTATACTTATCTGTAAAACTCAAACTATTTACCTTTCCGAGTAAGGATTGCACACACTTTAGTCCTTCACAAGGAACAATTGCATGCGTTTCCGAATTCATTTTAATGATAAGAAACTTTATAATCACTTCAAAACAAAGGTAATCACGGCAAAAACTAATTACAACACATAAATTCACAGAAAATGAAAAAAATATCAAACCGAAAAAAGTGCACCAGTAGCCGCTCCAAAAGAAAGGACCATGGGTAACTTTGTATGGAGTCTGGTACCATCTCTCAACAGTGATGAGACTACCAAACCATGACCATGAAAAGCTTTTGGGGTATTATTTAATTCATACTATGGCAGCTAAGTTGAAATCGAGCGCGAACATGGTGTTTTTGAACATTCAAAAAAAGTTAGGTTAGGGATGAAACTCATCCCATGTGAAAGCTTTTAGGGTATCACTTAATTAATTTATACTATGGCAGCTAAGTCGAAATCGAACGCGAACATGGCCTTTTTGAACATTCAAAAAAAGTTAGGTTAGGTTAGGTTCGGCATGAAACTCATGCCATGTGAAACAATAAAAACAGTTACAAAAATGGGCCAAAAATTTTTTTTCGATCGTAGAGCACACTCTAATGCTTCGCATTACGAGTCGTGCAATACATTTCAATCACGATGCATAATCTAAACATTATAATTTTACACTTACCATTTTATTAATTTTGCTTGATCTCGTAATTAAACATACGTATTATATGAGACCGTTCGTATGCAAAGGATATTTATGTCACTGAGTTTTGTCATACCCCAGCTAGCACAAATTTCACAAACACTGTTTTGGAAAACTGCCTACGCTATCACCCAATGCATATTATTTTCATATTACACAACTCCGTCCATCTTACCTCATAACATTCATTACATAAATCTAAGCGCCATTCTCAATATTATGTAACCAGACGACAAAACGTTAAACCAATAGCATTCTGACAGCTGCGCGCACAGATTATTATTATATTTTTATACCGTATCGAATTAATACTAAACACGCATAGTACACGTAGTGTAATTTAATGCCCCTCTGTCATAGCAACCCTGTATATCATCAAAACCATTCACCCAATGCATATTATTTTCATATTACACAACTCCGTCCATCTTACCTCATAACATTCATTACATAAATCTAAGCGCCATTCTCAATATTATGTAACCAGACGACAAAACGTTAAACCAATAGCATTCTGACAGCTGCGCGCACAGATTATTATTATATTTTTATACCGTATCGAATTAATACTAAACACGCATAGTACACGTAGTGTAATTTAATGCCCCTCTGTCATATCAACCCTGTATATCATCAAAACCATTTAAATGCGCTGTATTTGTAAATTCAGCCGACAAAATATCTTGACAGGATTTGACATAATTAATTTATATTCATGTAGTTTGCTGATAGCGCTTTCAACAGGTTTTCCACTTCCGGCTTTAGTTTATGAAGAAGCGGTGTTTCGGATTGAAATACCGTATTAAAATCTGTCACCAATGAAAGAACATAAGATATGAACTCTAAATATACCAAAGTGAGTTTGTTATTCATGTGGGGGGTTTGTTCATCCGTACGAAATGATAACTAGCATTATCCATAACAATTAGTGAAGGTCTTGTCAGATTTGGAATTAACTTCTCTGTCACCCATTTTGTAAAATTGTCCTTATTCATGTCGTGGTGATAGTCAACAGATACACTTGTTGACCTGTACATCAGACAACAATTTGGTACAAAGCCATTTTCTCCACCAGCGTTTACAATGATCCACCTCGCTCCAAGTGTAATACTTTTAGATGGACCTGCAATATCTTTGCTTTGCCAGCACTTGCTCATAGAACATGAACTGTGAATGTAAGTCTCATCTAAATTAATCACATCCAATTTATTATGCTCTTCAGCTTCGCGGTTTTCCTTTATACGCTTCAAAAATTTGTATTTTTGTAGTTTTATGTCATCTCTCTCCATCAAAATGGTCCTTTTTGATAACTGTGCCGATTATCTGTCTCGTGCGAGCCTGAACAATGAAACAAAAGGCCGTGAAGTGAATAGCACGGCTGAGCTTATAGAGGATAGAGCCTCTCTTGTTAATTTTGCTGTGGATTCTAGCTTGCCTATTACACTTTCCTTATTACGGGAAGAAACTCTTAAAGATATTAAGTTGGCTCAAGTTATTAAGTATATTTTAAATGATTGCCCGAGGAAAGTTTCAGATCAAAGTACCTACTTTTCCATACTTTCTATGTAAATGTCAACTCTCAGTAGAAAAGAACTTTGCATAGCAAAATTTTATCTGAGCTACATATTAATATACTCGTAAGGAATTGTAAAATGTAAAGCTGAAGCTCGGAGTAGAATTTGGTTCCCTGGCATTGATAAGGCTAATGAAGTCATGATCGGGGGGTGTAACATATGTGCACAGCTCAGACCGTCTCCGGCACGAGCACCACTAGCTGTGCGGAGTGTGCGGCCGCATCCACCACACCCGTTCCAAAGAGTACACATTGGTTTCCTTGGACCGATTAATGGTCAGAATTATTTAGTAATAGTTGGCGCGCATTCTAAATGGGTTGAAGTATATGAAACTAACTTCTACATCCGCAGCTATAGCAAAATTATATGATTTCATGTCAAGATTCGGTCTTATTCACACTTTGGTCTGAACACCAATAATATGTTTTCTGACAGCCCTGTCGATACAGCAGATTTAACACTGGACAGCAGAACGAGCACATTGTACTCGGACCCAACATTAATGAGTCTCAGAATGAGGGGGAAAGTGGGCATGCACAGATCACCGACTCAGTGCGACTTCATGACGAAGGAAGACAGAGTGAACTGGGGACAGCAACTACTGTTGAACAGTCCTTAGTTTCTGCACCAACGGTTGATGAAGAATTCTTCGACGCTTCAGTGATTGATGTCAGGGCTGCATCAGATAGGGTGTTGCGTCCCCGTAGATATGTTAATTACAAACCATTCTTTTGTAATAGGTTTAAATAGAGAGCAGCAGTGGTGGCCCAGTGGTGACGGCCCCGACTTACGAGTTGTAGGTCGTGGGTTCGAACCCATGCAGGCGCTTTACTTTGTGTAAATAATTTCATCACCATTGCTCTCAAAACGGTGAAGGAAAACATGGTGAGGAAACCGGCATGTCTTAGAACCAAAAAATTCGAAGACATGTGACATCTACCAACCCGCACTGGGCCCGCGTGGTAGATTACAGCCCACTCCCTCTCACAGAGAGGAGGCCTGTGTCCCAGCAGTGGGAACATTAATAGGCTGATGATGATGTATAAATAGTGTAACAAACTGAATTGTGTGTCATACTAAAAAGGGGAGAATTGTTGTATATTAAGTTATCTATGAATGCAGCTTGATTTGTGACACATCTATCAAGATGACATAAACTCCACCCTGTTGTCACTTTGGGTTCTCTAATAAAGCATCAGTGCATAAACCACTTCCATGTGTATTACTTGCCTTCCTCCTACAAACCTAACACAATATAACATTGAAAACCTATTGAAGGTGTTGGTTTCTTATAAATATAATCTCTTTAAGCTAGCAGTGTGACTACTTGCATGACTCTAAAATGTTTGTTGTTTTAATTTCATGTTTTCCACTCGCTTGGGCACATGTGCATGGAACAGAAGCTTGAAACAATATCAATTACTTACTTATTACTAAAGACAATAGAAAATCTCACTACTGACTAACTAACCCAGTAAGAAAATGGATAAATTTATCCGCCGCTTACCCCCAAAACCTTATTTCACTAAAATGGTGGAAGATAAAAAACAAAGCCGTCCACTTCAACTATCCCTTCTGCGCAAGGTGTTACAGCATTATCTGACTCGAACCCAACTTCCAAACCAGACCCAAACACAAAGCCTTCTTCTTCAAAAACAGTTTTAACAAAAGAAGAGGCAAAAACAAGGCCTGCTGAACAAGAACATCCTGCAACTTCTCGTTGTTCTACGGCTAACATAGAAACAGTACAGCTTGATAATGTGCCAGAGTCAGAGAAAGAGTTTCTAAGTAGAACTTCCCGGTAAAAAAGAAATCAGGTCTATAAATTCAATGATGACTGACTTTTATTGTCGCCATTTTGCAAATGGCTAAAAAGAAAGAAGAAAAAGATAAAAAACCGACTGCATTTTGTAAATTGTGTGAAGTCACAACTGCTAATCATTAGTCTGTATTAGAACTTGCGACCAACCTGCTTGTGATTATTTGCGTAAAGTGCAGCTGCCATATGATCCATTTAGTGGCATCAAAAGCGTTCTCTAAACTTCTAAACTCGATCGAAGACCTTTTAAGAAACATAGGAGCACACTTCAGCAGAAGCTCTAAAAGAGTAAGCCGTCTTCAAGCGAGCCAGGAGTTTTACGGTGTGGAAATGCATAAAATATTGAGCCCAGCTAACACCCGATGGCTTTTTCTGAAAGCCTGTGTTGATCGCACGCTAGATCAGTACGTGGACCTAACCGAGTATTTTCGCCTTTAGATGTTCGAAGATGGCACAAGCGCTAACGTTCGTATTTACGAAGGCCTGGAAAATAAACTGACAAAAGTGTACCTCGAATTTCTATCAACATATTAGAGTTGCTTACCGATTTCAACAAATTATTCCATACCGACAAACCACTTCTACACTGCCTATAGCCCGAAATAGAAAAGGTAATCTTATCCATTGCATCTAATTACATGCAATTAAACCACGTCAAAAACATTAAACCGTTTCTCATTGATCGCGCCAAATCATGAGACAATTAATTTGAAAATTAGGAGACAGAGTCAAATAAAAATGTTAGAACCTGTACCTAACTATTTACTACTAGTTCATCCTGAACACCTCGCGACCCCGATATCTTTACAACCGCTTGACTAGTTTTGCTTATACCAAAACTTAAAAATTGTATTTGCGTTGGTTTTGCTTATATACTGAAATACACTCAAGGGCACATTTAACCGTCCAACCATCTTAAATTCCATATCGTTTGTTTATGATTTCTTACGCTTTGACTATAAGGCGTAAGTTCATAAGTGTGTATAACTGCAATAAACAAAACAATCATACCAGAGTTTTGTTTACTTCTGTGGGTTTTAATTAAAAATAATCAGTTTAGACATTCTCGCCGCCCGCCCGCTTTGTGTGAAACATACATTCGTTTTAAAACGTTTTGATACCATTTCTTCGTATAAAACTGAGGTCTCGGGGTGTCGTGATTTCATTTACATAAAAAAAAGCCACTGGACGCAGCTGGAGCAGACGCTGGGTTTAGCCAGCGTCGGATTGGACGAATACTTGGATATTCGCGAACCACTATACAAAATGCTACCCGGCGTTACAGAGATACCGGTTCCTACACAAGAAGGTCAGGGCAAGGTCGTAGAAGGTGAACATCAGAGAGAGATCATCCTTACATTGTCACGAACGTTCTTGAAAATCGGTTCACAGCGGCTTCTGAGGCTCGTAACCGCTTGTTTGAGGTACGAAATGTAAGTGTGAGATTAAAAACAATAAGAAGAAGGTTAGTAGAGAGGGATCTGAAAGCATTGCGACCAGCTCGAGTCCCAGAACTGACCACAACTCACAGAAAAGCGCGACTTAGATTTTCTTGAGAACACTTAAATTGGAGTACGAAACAATGGAAGGCAATTCTCTTCTCTGATGAATCAAGAATCGCTTTATGAGGTCCTGATGGACGTCAGCGCGTGTATAGACGCCGCAGTGGAAGGTTCGTTGAATGTGCTGTGGTTAAAACAGTGGGCTACGAGGGAGGCTCGATACTGGTTTGGCGTGGCATTTGTTACGACGCCTGTACAGAGTTGGTCATCTCCGATAGAGGCAGCGTTAATGCTCACAGGTACGTGACAGAAGTCCAAGAATCACATGTGATTCCGTTTGCACCATTCATTGACGATAATTTTGTTTTAATGCGCGACAACGCTCGTGCACAGACCGTGAGAGTTGTTACCGATTACTTGGACGCCGTCAATATTTAGCGATTACCATGGCCAGCTCGGAGTCCTGACCTGAACCCGATAGAGCATGTATGGGACAACCTGAAAAGACGAATCCGAAGTCGTACACCAGATCCTAAAAACTGTACCTGTTGAGGGGTGCGAGAACATTCCCAAAAGCGACATCCAAGACATAATGGACGGGCTTTCAAATCAGTTTCAAGAGGTCATTAGGGCCAGAGGAGGAAATACACATTATTAATCCAACAATTTAGAGCTCACTTTTTATCAAATTAACATTTTGCTAATTTTGATTTTTGTACGAAAACTGCATATTCTCATAAATTGATTTTTTGTCTTAATTAAACCATTTCACACCTTACCCATAATATCTAATTTTATTTCGTAAAGGTTCATCCAATGTAATATTATAACAAAATTAATTAAATTATGATAGAATTTTGAAGAAATTGACAAAATGTGTGCGGCCGCCGGTTAAATGTGCCTCTGAGTGTATATCCTTCCATTGACTCAGACCTTCGCTTTGATCGGTGAATTCTTCAGGAGGAGCAATATAATTTGTGTTTGTGCCCTATTAGTCTCATGTTAATCTGTGCACGACGCACTTTAACATTAATTATATGTACCTATAGATTTATTGCCTAGTTTGTATAACAGTTCTTTCTTCTCTTTTTTATGTAAGCATCTTTCTTTGTTTAAAACGACGCACAAGTCCGAGCTCGGTTCGTCCTGCGCATTGCTTAAGAATTTAAGATTATTAAGAGGATTTAAGAGGAATTTGTATGATCTTCAACTTCAATGAGCTGCAAAAGAAGTGAAAATAAAAAATGAAGTACTTCTTCAAGTAAAAGGTAACATATTTTATTACAATTAAGTAAGAAACATATCATTTATAGATACTGTACAATTCAGTGTTTTTCAATCTGTGGTCGAAGCCTTATTCGGGTGATCGACGGCAAAAGAGAAATGACAAGGTTCTACACTACAATAAAAATACAATATCAGTGAGAAGGATGTGCTTGTTTATTTTTCAAAAAAATCTCAAAGCGTGGTCCTATTTTAGAAACGTTTATGATTAAATCATTTTCTACTTGTAGTCTGTTTCTCTTTTTAGTTTTAATGTCCACTATTGAGGAGAATGTTAATTCGCACAAGTATGAGGTGGCAAATGGCACTAATGATTTTAGAGCTTCCCTTGCCAGCTCTGGATATTCTTGTTTTCTTTTCATCCAAAACACGTCAATGCTTTGCGAATGATATTCCATTTTCAGCACGCCGTCAGAAGCTAAATCTACAAGTTTTTCCTTCAGATTTATAGCGAGATCTGCCAATTCTATTGACTTATCCAAGAAAGGGACCAAAATCCACGTACGCTTCAGATCCATTGTCAGCTTCAGAGTGCAAGTCTGGAAAGTATGTTAATAATTTCTCTTGCAAATTATGTAAACTCTGTATCATAGAAGGAATGTGAGCTTTTACTACAAGTGATTGGGTTGTTGCATTATCATCAATAGTCTTCTGAAACACACGGAAAAGACGCAAATATATTGTTTTGCAGAGAAGATGACCACATACGAAGTTTTACATGAAATGCTTTCACTTTATCTTTAGCTGTTCAGATATTTTCTTCTCTCCCTTGAAGGCTTTTGTTTAAGTTGTTAAGATGGCTAAAAAGATCTGCCAGAAATGCTAACTTCAAGTGCCAAACAGGGTCAGATAAATGATTAGCATATTCAGATTTAGAATCTTGTAAGAACATTAACAGTTCAGCTTTTAGTTCTAGAACTCTTGTCAATACCTTTCCTTTGGAAAGCCACCTGACCTCTGTGTGATAAAGGAGATTGTGATGAAGCGAACCCATGTCTTCACAAATAATTCTGAACAGCCGGGTTTGTAAGGCTTTACCTTTGTTAGAATTCACAATTTTTATTACCTCCGTAAGCACGTCATTTAAATCAGACGGTAAAACTTTAGCTGCTAGAGCTTGACGATGAAGAAAACAATGTGTCCATGATGCGTTTGGCATTATTGATTTTAATCTCGCAACGAGTCCGCTTTTTTTACCAGTCATGGCTTTCGCTCCATCGCTGCAAATAGCGATACATTTTTTCCAATCAATGTCGTAGTTACAAGTGCTTTCTAAAAACATATCGTACAAACACTGGCCAGAAGTATTTGCAGGAAGTGCTTTGCAAAACAATATTTCTTCTGTGATTTTGTCATCTGCTTCAAAGCGCACAAATACTACAAACTGAGCACAATCGGATACATCTGTAGATTCGTCGAACTGCAAAGCAAAATGTGGACTCTTCTTTAAATTTTCGATTATTTGATCTCGAATATCATTGGCCATATCGTTTATTCTGCGTGAAATAGTATTATCAGAAAGCGGTTTGCTTTTTAACTTGTTTGCCTCCTGCTTGCTGACCATAATTTCGACCATATCCAGAGCAGCTGACAAAATAAGATTTTCTGCATTTGAGTGCGGCTTCCCTGCTTTAGCAACTCGATATGCGACTTTGAAGCTAGCTAATAATGCTGAGTCGTTTACGCCGGATACCTAAAACAAATAAAACAATATAATATATTAAAAAAAAACATGACTAATGCCAGCCACACACGTTACGATTTGCTTGCGCAAACTTAGGCTTGCGCAAATCTGATTTGACGGTTTTTCAAAGAAATTTGCGCAAATTTCTTCCCACACACGTAACGATTTGCTTGCGCAAACACAAATTTGCGCAAGCAAATCGTAACGTGTGTGGCTGGCATAACAAATAAAAAGCGCACAAGCCTTGCACACTAACATTGAGTTGCAATTAATTTCAGCAGTATGCAAACACTAAAAAAATAAAGATATTGGAAAAATGGGGTATTCCTCGAAGCGCATCCATTTTGAGACGCAACCAAACTATTCTTTTTAGTTTTTTTAATAAATAAATAATACATTTCATTAAATTCATAACCCCTTTTTGGGCTTTGTTGCAGCCGGGTAAAAAAATAATGAGAATTACTTGATATCGATAGTTTCAATTAGTATCCATCTCTATTCAAAATTTAAACATAGATGCGCTTCGAGGAATAAAATTTTAATATTTTTAATTGTTATCGTTTTTACAACTTTGTTTTGTACAAGACTAGGACAACACTATTTTATTACCTTGACCATAGTATTTTGCTGCTGACTAAGAGCTTTCAATTTTCGTTCAAAGAATTCCAACGGCTTATCAGCTTCTTTTTTATGCTTGGTCGTAAGATGCCGCAGAAGTTTTGACGGTTTCATACTCTCACGAGATAAAACATCGCCGCAAATTACACATTGAGGTTTATTATTTATGACTGTAAACCCGTATTTTAAGTAATTCTCGTCATAATGTCTATTTTTTTTCGGTTTTGATTCACCTCCACCACTAACATTTGTACCAGATGTTGAAGGCTGCGATCTTTTGAGAAACTTATCCATTTTATAATTGGGCCAAGCAAGTGAAAAAACAAAACAATAACACGGTAATGTTTAACGTCCAAACTCAACGCTGACCTGCCGCGAAGTGAGAAAGAGTTGAAACAAAATAACATTCTGTGCTAGTGTGCGGGTGGCGCGATACGTGCCTCTCGCTCGCGCTGGCGCAACGATGCGGTGTGGCAAAGTCGCAAAATTTCGCCCGCGTTCAAGTCAGATCCGCACTCAGCCTACCAAGTTTGCTCGTAGCTACTTACTTTCAAAGCTTTCGCGGCTCCCTTGCATACAAATAAATAATTAATAGATAGGTATCCTACTAATATTATAAAGCTGAAAGTTTGTGTACACGTATGTGTGTTTGTTACTCAATCACGTAAAAACCGCTAGACCGATTACCATGAAATTTGGTATGTAGATAGCTGAAGGCCTGGAATAACACGTAGGCTACTTTTTATTCCGATATTCCCGCGGGATCGGGACTTACGCGGGTGAAACCGCGGGGCGCAGCTAGTCATATATAAATAAATAAATATTACACAACGTTGTACACAGCGCAATCTAGCCCCAAACTAAGCACTAGACTTGTACTATGGGTACCAGACAACGGATATACTACATATCGACACCTGCAATGAGGTATTCCTTGCAGGTGTCGCAGGCAATTTTAAGTTCCAATCATATTCGAGCACGAATATGATTGGAACTTAAAATTGCCTAAAACTGAGTTACGATGTTATTCCTTGCAGGTGTCGATATTATACTTTTTTTTTTTTTGTAAATACATACATATGATACATAGAAAACACCCAGGCCAAACACAAATATTTATTTCTTAAGCATAAATACTTGCACCCGGCGGGAATCGAACCCGCAGCCTTCTGCATCGCAGCCGGGCCTTCGCCCACTGCGCCACAGAGGCCGTCATATATGTAGCGGTTAGACCGCCGCATACAAAAAACTACGAAACAAAAAGACATGACGTCACACAATTCCTACATCTCGCAGTTAGAGTTTACTGAGCGAATAACATAGATAAGACTATCCGAAATCAACATATGGGGCAGTTGCCCGCCAAACATAACAACCCGTCTGGTTGGAGGATCCTCCCTTTTCTATGGTGGATGAGTAAACTTTACACCCTGTTCCTCATACCCCTAAATTGGTGACCCCGAGTATGAACGTCAACGCAGCCTTCGTGCAACAACTTCAGCGTGACGTCATCATCGTCACATCAGTTCTTGTTGTAATTCGTATTTTTGTTGTTTTTGTAATTAGTTTATTTGATTACTAGTTTTTATTTATTTATTTATTTAGTAGTAAGTATAAAAAGTATGTAAGAGGTATGTTGAAACTGTTTGTACTCCCCGTCACTTGTCCTTAGGGGTTCATTAGAAAACCAGCGTCAGACAGCATCTGTCTGACATTAATGCTGAAATGAACCTTTTTGGCGCAGCCGTGAGACACACCCTTCTTTTAAATGTTTATTTTTAGTTTGTTTGATTTGGTCTGTATTTTTGTGTGTCACGAACTGTGTCCAAATAAACGTTTTTTCTTTCTTTCTTCTTTTCACTCCCGCAAGCTTTCGTGAGGCGAGTCACACAGCCAGCCAGCACCCACGGCTTCAACGGGTATCCTGACCACCAGCATGCAGCGAACGCGCATTCCTGGTCATCACCCTCAGCCACGCCACCCCGACTCACTGGGGAATCACCGCAATCACCTCAAGCACCGCAATCACCGCAATCACCACAATCGCCGCAATCACCGCAAACAGTTCCGACCCACCGTGAACTGTGCGGCATACGGTTCCGACTCACTGGAACCACAATCACCATCGCCGCAATCACTGCAGACAGTTCCGACCCACTGTGAACTGAGCGGCACCCGGTTCCGACTCACTGGAACCACAGCTGGCACTGTGAAGCATCGCAAGATCCAAGACTCAGCCCACTATCGACCTTCGGTCTCCGGAGGGGAGTGATGTAGCGGTTAGACCGAAACATACAAAAAAAAAAAAAAACAACGAAGCAAAAAGACATGACGTCACACAATTCCTGCATCTCGCATGTATACATACATATAAATCACGCCTCTTTCCCGTAGGGGTAGACTACTTCTTTCCACTTGTAGATAGGTATCAAAATAGAGAAAATCGTAAACATACTCATTAAAATTAAAAAAGTTTTGTCAGTATATGTCTTAAGGGGGTCGTGAGAATTTTTCATCCTGTAAAGGGGTCGCGTATACAAAAAGATTGAAAAACACTGATCTATACAACCTAAAACAAGCAATTTTGTAAGTCTAGTAAGTCTTTCACTATAAGACTGCTCTTCGGTGTCTGGAAACTTAATTTCACTTCGTAGTGTGACTACGGCGAAGCAAAAAGTTGGGTTATGATTTTGACCGGTATGTATGTAGGTATGTATGTTCATCTGTTCCCTCATAACTTCTAAACTACTCATCATAATTTGACAAATGAGGTATCGTTAGATCGTCCGCTGGTTATAGGTTATGTGACGTCACATTAAATATACACAAAGATAGTCCGCCCTTTAGACTGTAAAGGACAGAATATCTTTGTGTATATTTAATTTAATTTTTTATCTTCTAAAGTTTAGAGGATAAAAAAACAAGAACAAATTTGTCCGTATCTTAGTAAATATACAACAGATAGAAAGCTGCAAACCCCATTTTATAAACCTGAACATTTTAACTCTCCCTTGTATATAATACTTGAAATATGTAAATTCGCTCATAAACACCAACACTTTTACACTAAACGAGAAGACATACAAACAAGATACACACTCCGATACAAAACGCGACTAAAATTACCAAAATCCCGCCTAAAAATACATTCTACAAGCCCTCTGGTTATGTCAATAAAAATATATAATAAAATACCCGAATCAATCAGAAATGTAAAAAAGCTCCATCTATTCACGAATAAATTAAAAAAAATATTATTAAGTAAATGTTATTACAGTGTAAACGAATATTTAAATGATCAATCTCTGAAACTCATATAAAATACACAATAAATGTTTTTTTTCGTTTTAGAATAAGTTAGATTATAAGTTATACGATAAGTCCTCATCTCTACCGGCTTAGTCGATAAATGCCCAATCTACTATCTTTCTTTTGGTGTGCCCGTTAGGGTCCACGATTGTTCCTCAAGCAAATGTTTACCACCTAAGCACATACATTGTGGAATGCAATAAAGAATTGAGTATTGAAAAATATTTAATGATACCTTGTAGGGTATCAATATCAAATGAAAGGACCTCATTAGCTCATTTAAAAAAAATTGCCAAACATTTCTTGAAGAAAGAGAGAAAGTAAAGAAAAGATTTTTAGAAAAGAACGTTTTAGTAGATATAAAATAACGTTATGAAAACACTAATTTAAACAGTGAAAAAAAGTACTCAAGAATGTAGTTTCTAGTGATATCGCTAAAAAACACAAAATGAAAACCAAAATAAGTCCATTCTTTGGTCTCAAAGAAAAAATACGTCATATTCAAGTTAAAAAAAGAAACCTTTCAATACTAAATCATTTAAAAAACTTTTTCGAATGAGACGATATTAGTGTAGCGACAGCAGGGAAAAAGGAAACAAGCTGAGAAAATAAAAAAAATATTGGGAACATTAAAACAACTTCATAGGAAATATGAGTCAGAAGGCGGAAAGATTTCATTTGCCACATTTTTGACTCTAAAAGTCAACTCTCGTAATACTTGTGCATGTTAAAGGCATGAATATCCGGTACGGATCGCAAATCCTTCCATATCCTAAGGGCACGTCTTCTCACTACCATAATCGCGCCCCCCGGTCTACTCCTTGATATGCAATGGCCTCTGTAGCTCCATGAAGCATGAGGCTCCAGGGTCTAGTGCGAATCTCGGGGTTTATTCGATTTACCGAGTCTGGTTAAACCACGCTGGGATCGGTGCATTTCATTCATTCATTTACAGACAAAATTCTTTGAATTAACTCCCATACTAACAATGAAGACAAAAAGAAATAACATTAACAGCGTAATAAAAAAATAAAAATTAAAACCTTATCGGCGGACTGCGCTGGGACATTTATGTTTTGTATGGAGCAAATAATTTTATTAAAGTTTTATGAACTTAATATTGTGTAAATTGAAGATTTTGTGTATTTTCTTTGCAAGTATCTATTTTTGATGTATTCGTTTTAATTTAAAATTCTTTGTTAGAAATGACCAAAACGTACTATTTAGGCGCAAACAGATGACCGCGATTTTTTTTAAAGGTACATTTTGTTTAAGCCCCACCCAAAACTGATCTTATAAAAAGGGGGATCAAGTTTACCCAGTTTCCCCTATGCTGTAACCCTTACTTGTAATGAGCACGGAGGAAATACTTTGTATTTTCTCCGTGCTCATTCGTGGAAATGCGGCAGAGGAAACTGTCTTGTTCGTTCAGTATGAAGACTGTGCAACACATACAGCGGGCCTAACACAGGCGTACCCAAGACGTTTGTGACAAGACATGATAAATTTTATCATGTCTTATAATTTGTCTTAAATGCTAGCACGGTTCAACCATGTGATAAAATCTGAGGCGCGACATGCCTTTCTTGTTGCTAACTTCATAGTGTGACACAGTAAATTTTAAAAATTTAAATGTCTATGATCAGTGAATATGCGACCAAATAAAATAATACGTTTTTATAGTGCAGGTTCATACAGTTTTACAGCTTTTTAATTTTGTTGTGAACTAATTCACTTTTGACGTACGGACGACAGTCATTATGTGGCATTTGTGACAAAATTGGTGCGCCCATAGTAGCAAATAAGACATAGAATCCCAAATAAACGTCAAGAAGTTATGTCACAAGTCAAGAGATTATTATCTTACGCCGGCGTGCTAGCATTTGTGACAAAACTGTTTTATCGCCCAAATTGTGATAGAATGTGTGATTTAAGCTATCTCACAGTAGGCCATGCTCGGTGCGCAGGTAAGACATTATTGTACAAAAGTATTATTAAGAAAAAAAATTATTGAACGTGCAAAACACGTGAACGAGTTAAATAAATCAATTGTTTTTTTTTTTCTGGAGTCTAGATCCCATTGCCTTCTTGGCCTGGTTGCATAGGCCCAGTGAAGACCAACCGTCTATTAATGTAGATTCTTATTGGAGAAAATCTAAGTTGTCTTCAGTGGGCACAAGTCTCAAAGAACAATGGCAGCTAACCATACATTGTTTTATCTGAAACTAGCTTTTACCCGCGGCTTCGCCCGCGTGGATGTCGCAATATATCCCACGGGAACGTTCTACCGGGAATACATACCTAATAGCCAAGGAAAAGATCATTGACTAACTTTCAGCGGACGCAGTGGTAGGCTACTACAGCGCCCGCGTGGTCAACCATAATTATTTTGTTACGCGTAATTTTGAAACTGTGATATCTCTTAAACTATTCATTTAAATGATGTGATGTAAAGGCATATTTTAATCGAAATTGAATGCCCAATTTAAATAACCTATTTAATTGGATAAGGATTAATAAGATACCGGTCAAAATAGCTTCGGAAATAACAATGAAAATTTTATACAATATTGAAAGATAAAAATGGTTATTGTGGGTCACCCTTAAAAGATAGATATATGCCATCGCGGACTTTTTTGTTGCAATTTTTAAGATATACAATACTCTAGAACATAAATTTGATTTATCTCTCACGACTTACGCAGCGCACGCCAGTAAAGCTCCCAGTCGGCATGATTTTTTCCGACATCTTCAACAATAATCGTCATATTTCAGCCAATTTACACAAAACCTTAATGAATTCTACACTAAAACCTTCCACATGAATCACTCCGTCCAATGGTGAAAACCGTTTGAAAATCCGTTCGGCAGTTTTTGAGTTTATCGCGTTCAGACAGACAGACAGACGCGGCGGGCGACTTTGTTTTATAATATGTAAGGATTAAATTTCTACGTCTTTAAATGTAAAATATCTGATTTTAATCAGCGTCATTTTCTGAGCTAGTTTGTGCAAGATTTTTTGTTAGAGAAGGCAGAGATCAAAAGTTATTCAGTGTTGAACTTTTGTAGGTTATATTTTGATGTCACTCCTAAATAAAACATTATTACTTGTTATGTAGTTATATTAATGAATATGAGGGTGGCTGCGATCCTTCCTATATATCTAATGTAACTTGTCAAATAAACTCAGTGTGCTACTAGCTACCTGTCGTTTCACTTGTCCCTACGTTCGCATACTTATCATTACTCCATTTCAAGGAAGTAAAAGGGCTAGGACTAGGGCTAAAGGTTAAGGTGAAACAATTTGATATTTTTTCCATACAAACTTCGGAGGGGTTTTACTCCACTATTTGACATCGTACATTCAAAGTTAAACATGATATCGTTAGGTCTCATTATTAAAATTGTCTGTACGGAAGCAGAATAGTAAAATAAAAAGCCATTAAAAAGTTACGAGCCAACAAAGATTCGTTTTTCTTGCTAATTTTAACGCAACTTTGGGCGTAAATAAGTAATACAAGAAGTGTGAAATCTCGAAAACAAAATCCGTACCGACACAGAAAAATTAACGAAAATTTCAATAAATTTTATTTGTAATTGATTTATGCAGTGGTTATTTCAGAAAAACCTTTTTTCCAAAGGCCTTTTCGTAATTTTTGACGCGCTCGTTTTACTAAAATTGGTCGGTACGGTGTTTCCGTGCGTGCGAACTATACGTTGTCCATGTAGATCAGCTTCTAACTGCTCATCACTGATACTATCTCTGTCGGACACGATGCCAGGTGAGACAGTGTGGTTTTTGGCCAGGCCCACCATTGAGTTCGAGCCCGCGACTAGTTGCACCTTAAGGGTGCGCATTAGTATCTCTCTTAGTTATTTCAGCATGCCTTTTGACTTATGAATATTGTAAAAGGTAGTGCAGCATTGCGCTGCCGTTCAAGCCTCTTTTGTAGTTGGAAAAGTTTCTTAAACTATTATTTCTTTGAAAAATTTTGAATTGAGCACATTTTCAAATTTTGAATTCTATATCGTTCGAAGAAAAACAATTTTTTTGACTTGAGTGATTCAATTGTGAGTCGCACTGGAAAAACGACATGTCAATAAAATATTTTTTTTTCTCTGCTTCAAGTCGCGAGTTTCCAAACGCTCCAGATATATAATTATATTCAAATCGTTGTCGTATCGCTGTTTTAGCTGGTCGCAGTTATTATATCGAGTTCGAGTTTGTGTCTAGCCCTCAAACCAAATCTATAGTTCGTTCCAGTCTAGTGAACGTCTAGGACCAGTGTTATAGGTGAAGTATTTATTGTACGAACATAAAGCAAGGCCGCAAGGCCTTTCCTGGGACCCCGCTCCGTCGCGCGGACAGGATCCCGGAGTTCTCTAGTCCCAGCCTGCGTCAACGCAGATTCACACCGACGTCGCGGTGCCCACACCGCCCAACCACGTCGGGCCCCTCCGGCAACTGAGGCGGCATCGTACCAGACAGCAGCTGGACGGCGCTCGGTGTCCAGGACTCATCGGCTTAAAATCTTCATCGGATTAGTCTTAACTTTATTTTCAAATCTTAAGCTAGGCAGTCTATCGATCGCGCTGAACTCAGGTTTATTACGTGTTTTAATGCTTTGCCCGACTTTCCGTTTCCGGGATTAACTCTGTAAAGGCCATTACTTATTTAACCCGTACGCGTGTGATTTTACACGTAACCCTCAACCACGTAATTCTCCGTCCGATAAAAAAAACCAACCCTATATAGGCGACTCACAAGTAGGGTTTTTTTTTTTTTTCTTTTTATACCAAACTGTTACCTTTTTTTATGTTTAAAATTATAACTCAATTATACCATTTATTATTTTCCTGTTCTTTCTCTTCTTATGTAGTTGTTTAATGCGAAGTGAGTTCGATTCTCACCAAGCATTCTCAACAAGTGGCAAGAAACATTTTTATTAACGCTACAGTAGGTAGGAATATTGTAAAGAATAATTTGGGGGTACGCTAGTGCCACCGCTAAGTTGAGCAAAAACAAACGAACAAAGGCACAGCCTAGTAATTATCTTTACAAGTTATTATTAATATCTAATAACATGCATACTACACTTCGTTGGCTCACTATTACAAGGTTCTAAGTTAACTTTAATGAAGTTGAGTAATTTTACTTTTAAATTTTTGACTTTAGTAAAATGTATACATGTAGCCCTAATGCCTAAGTGACATTTTAATATCTTAATTTAGGACTACATAATGCTTTCTAGGAACAAAAAATTGGATATCGACTTTTATACTCTGAAATATTAACGAAATTAATATAACATAGAACTTTGTGATTGAAAAAATATTTATTTATTTATTTTAAACCAGAACTTAGGACTTTGTTCCTCTGAAATAAGTGAAAGAAATCATCATTTCAGCCAGGAATCACCCACTGCTGGGTACCTATAGTATAGGCCTCTCTTTTTTTCATGTCACAGTAGCATTAAAAAACATTATACCATTAAATATCTTTATTTATCATAAAAAAGTATGCTTATTTAGACAAAATAAGTCACTAAAAGTTAAATTTAGACAATATTAAAAAGTTATGAGTCACATTTTATTTTCTGAATATTGCCTCATAGTACTCCTTGTCCAATGTAGGCATCCACCGATACATAGACCGTATATTATCCGTTTTAGTCTTGCACAACACAGGTCTTTTTAACTGTTTTGGTTCGGTAAAAAAATTTGTGTTTACATTCCTTCGGGTATTCTGGGGTCTCAGATTAGCTACAGTGTATGATTCTGCAGTGTGTGAACATTTAAAACTCACTTCTAGTTGTGACTTCGTAAATCGAAGCTCTGTCACTTTGGAAAAAGGAACTAGTGAATATTTTAGCCTTGAACAGGCTTCTTGAAAATTAAAGAAATCTTTGCCACTCATTTGCATGATAGAATAGGGTTTAGCTGAATTTACCTGCAATAATAATCTCATGAGAGATACAGGTGAATAATATTCAGCTTTTAGGAGGACTCTATCAATACAGCTATGCACATTGTCAATTTCTTGAATGCAAGAATGTCCAGGTGTTGAAAATTTTAAGGTAATTTGTTCCAATGTAGAAAATTTATCAATAAGCTGTCTTAAAGCAAAGCTCATGATGCTGTTGCGGTTCTGTGGAACACAACTATCACTCCATAATATAATTGATGTGAAATGGGGGTTGTCAAGCAGAACCTGTGTCAAAATTTTGTATACTGCACTTGCTATATCATTTCCACTTCTTCCAGCAGTGTTCTCACTCCAAATGGCACAGTACACTTTTTTATTAGTAGAAAGATGGCCTGTCATGTTGTAAGTAGAAAATTTACTTTTGTAAAAAAAATTGCTTACTTCTGCCTTGGGACAAGATAAAACATTCTCTAGATCAAAGCACAATACTGGAATTGTACCTTTTCTGTCTTTATCACGGTTTGATCTAGCAGCCATCTTTTCTGTTTTGTGCCTGTTTATCTTCTCTTGTAAATCTAATGTTAATGTATGTCCTTCTTTGTTATTTATATCAACCTCCTCACATAAATCACATCTGTCTTTTTTAGGTTTTTGAAAGTAGATATTGAAATCATTACAGAATATACGTCGATATACTTCTTGCTTAACTGGAAGCTTGTTCTTTTCTGCAATCCAGGCAATATACAGAGAATACATTTTTTTGATGGTCAAAAAGCGTTCTAAATACTCTCTAGAAGAGTCTTTCCTGCAATAATGTGATGGAACCCGGGGAAATGAATTAATGTGTTCCTTAACAAGCAGTCTATCTTCTTCAGCTGTGGCTCTTTTTGTATGTTTTCCTTGGTTACTGGGTACAGGAGTATTTGAGATATTATTCTTTGTTTTGTGTATATTATATATTGGTTTCTGGCTAATCACTAAAGTATCACAGAAGAAATTCTTACACACTTTTATCTTCGCAGAATTCACAGTGAAAAAAAACTGATAGCTGACTTTTTTCTTTGAATTTTCATCATTATTTCCTTTGCGTCTCCTGTCAGGTTGTAAACAATTCGTATTATTCAACAAAAACATTCGTTTTTCTTGTGAAGATAATTTATAATAATTAGTAAAAATTGATCTTCTTTCATCATCAGTAATCTTTTGGCTACATTTAAACACACATTTATTTAGACAATCCTTGCTTTTTCTTATCTCTTTTGCCGGCATTAGCTTCTTTCGACTAGACACGTATTCTAACCCCTTATTTCTTGCATCTTTTCGTTTATTAACCTTCCATTCTTGTTCATTTCTCTGTCGCTTACGTGATCGTTTTTTAGGTTGTGCTTCACACACAACATTTTCTTCATCAACGTTGGATTGATTGTGTACAGATCTGAAAATAAAAGAACTAGTTTAGTTCATGAAAATGATCAATTGAAAAACTTCTTGAACTGTTTAGTATGAAATTGAAATGAACTCACCTCCTATCTTCGTCAGAATCTGTGGAACTCATAGAACTTGAGGATATACGACAAGGAGGTGATGGAGGCACGAAATCTTTATCTGCCACTGAGTCATCACTCGAATAGTCCATAATTATACGCCGCTCATCCATTTTACACAAAATTGAAGGGATAACCGTTATAATGACACAATAAACCCGTAGCATTAACCGCGAAATTGAGATGACTTTGACACTGACAGCTGACATAGAACTTTGGTCATAGACACGTTGATGTTTTTTCTCTAAGCAAAGTCCTATGTTTAACATAGAACCGTGTTATCGTAAAAATGAATAAAATCAAAATTGGAAGGTTCTATGTTTAACATGGAACTTCGTTATTTCTTTGCGTAGTAAAAATAGAACATAGGACTATGGAAAATTTATATTTTGTAGTAATAGTGCTGCCATCTAGTGGTTTGTTTTTTGAAAAGTGTGGCTAATGACACATAGAACCTTGTAGCATTCTTATCTCAATAAGTGCTAAAATTGTAACATAGAACCTTGTAATAGTGATCCAACGACTTGTACAGATTCCTTTTAGTAAGATAAATCTTAACTAATAGGATTAATAAACTACCGACCCTAATTACGTAATGCACGAATGAATTGAAACAGATTGCTAGTCCATTGCTTCATAAGTTCGAAAAAACAATTGAGCAGATTTTTTTTTCGAACTTATGAAGCAATGGACTAGCAATCTGTTTCAATTCATTTCAATTTATTATTGATCGTGCATTACGTAATTAGGGTACTGGTTGTTAAGGTAAAGGTTAACCAATCAAACAAGTTTGTTATTTTATATCAATTTATTCTTCGTCATCCTCCTAAAATTATTTCATCAAGAAATTCTGCGGGTGCGGAAATATTTTGCTGATGTCTGGCCCATCCTAAATACCAAAGCAGCGTCATGACATGAGCGCAACATCCTACTGTGCGCCGACCGACTAAACAATTACAGCAGTATTCACTGATCCCTGCCCGGCCAGGAATATTATTTTGTATTAATGTATAAACATAGTATTGTTTCCTGGTAACATGTCGTGACTTTATTTTGCCTCTTATTAATGTTGTCACGCCAGTACCTCTAAGATTATATTCAGAGGAATTGATTTGTTCACTGCAAACTTCAATTCTGTATCCCCCGTGGAATCGTACATGCTCGCCATAATATGAGCGAGCTTGTCTTATTTGGTACGTTCCCAGAGCGAACAAAATTAAATCTCTATATTCAAGGATAGGGAAGTATAAAACATTATTACGATCAGCTGTGATACTTTGGAATTGGGACGTTCTTCTATTCATATTTAAGCTTTCAATCATATTTGCTAGATTATTTTCTAATTCCGTCCTTTCTCTAATTATTTCTAATATCTCATTTGCATGTACGTTATTCTGAAAGCGAACACCAAACTTATTTAAAAGAGCTGCCGCTATTTGGAACATTTGCATCATGTGTGGTAGAGACCGATGAAAGTATTCTTGCCTAAAAAGTTTAAAATCTCTTTTAAAGTGACCATTTACAGCCTCTACCACCCAACGGCAAATAGTGACACAACGACTTCTATTAGCTTGGGCTGTGGTTAATTGGTGTTCGCCTTCCAATAGTGATTCTGGCATATATGTTCTATAGCCACATCCCTGTAATAAACTTATACAGTCCCTAAAACCCCTGTCCAGAATGAACACATCATCTTCTCTGAAATATGATCTTAAGGCAGAATTCTCAGAGCAAAATAAGCCAGACATAATATCAGCATCTGATGTAGTTGCTTTATATGGGCCATAACAATCAACAATATATCCATCACACGCAACAATCATAAAAGATTTTAGTAAGTTTCTGTATTTGTGTAGAGAATAACTTTTCTTTTGGAACATATAGATTGAGCTCTTATGAATATATATGTATGTGCCATCACATATAACAATAGCATTGTTACCATTTCCGTAAAGCCCATTAGGTATTAATAAATTATGTTGCAGTAATTCTTCCCGCCTTAATCTATTTATGCCCAGATTTTCAGGTACAAAATCCTGAAGAAGATCCTCTCTTATTTTATGCATTAACGCCTCCAAGGTTCGACGTGGAACTCTAACCAGAGTTGAAATTCTTTCATCAGAATCACCTGTTCTCATTTTTTATAACAGCACTGCCAAGCCTAAACTGCCTCGTAATTCGAGGGCATTCTTGAATAAGGATATTGAATTTTTCTTTTGTTAGGCCTATCCAATACTCGAAAACATTATCATCCATTTCTTGCAAATTTTGAAGTCTAATGTTGGATTAAATGCAACAAAGGAAAATATATGTTGACCTGTTGAGCAGTGAATGTCTGAATGCTGTTTTCAGAATTAAAAAGTGTCTCCCACGAATTGCTCATTAAATGTTCTGAGCAAATTCGAGCTAGGTTTGGCAGATAATAATTATGATTGCTAAGTACGATAGCACGTAATGTATCTGAAATACCATGCAATGTGGTACTTCTACAATTTGGGTATACACAATGATTATTAGCATTGGCTGCTCGTCTGTAGTCCGGTAAAACTATACTCTGTACATCCACTTGATGCATAGGGTTCAGTTCAGAGTAATTCCATCCAGAAGGCTGATCATCCTCTTGCGATCCTTCGGGTGCTGAGTTGGTACTACTAGGTAGAGATCTTGCATCATCAACAATGTTCGCGCGGCGAGCTTCTCTTTGTGTGCGTAACCAACAAGGATGGCACACACGATCAGATACAGTTATCTGAAAAAAATAAAAAAATAAGCACCTATGCAGTTTCTTGTAAGGAGGCTACTGCTTGGAATTCCCTGATTGAATAATATGAGACCCAACAGAGATACCCTATTAAGTTGTGTATACAACGTTATTTTTCTAAATGGAATGAAATTAAATGAAATTATTTATTCTGTAAATAGCAAATCGGAATCACTTTTACACGTCATATTAAAAAATATTAAAAATAAGCTAGATGAGTTTGGCGTTTCCTAACTCTAACTCTAACTACTCTGAGAAGAAAAGCCAAAACAAACTCAGAGGTCACAGTCTCTTTTAAAGTCCAGACATAATCTTGGTCAGGCCACATGCGGACCATGTAGATTAGTGTCTAAAATGGTCTTTTGAGGAAAGAACCACACAGATTTAAGTGGACCTGTCCAGTCAGTGCAAGCATTTGTTAGTAATCGTGGAGCTCAACTCAGAACTTAAGGAGCTCAACTCGACGAGCAATACCAAAGAAAAGATATATGGGTAGTCCGCATCAACTACTAAAACTGCAAGACCATAAATAAATAAACTAACTAAGAAAGAAAAAAAAAATTACTCACAGGATTTCAGTATTTATAAATACCCCCTATACTCCCTTATGGACCCAGCAACCGCGAACCCCCCCCTCCCGTGCCTTTAGCGAGCGTTCGCCTAATTTTAATTTAGAATAGTTTATGCCCCTGGATGGAGACTTTTAGTGTAGTAGCTAAAGGCAGCCACAGGAAAGTTCGGTTAACCAGCCAGGACCTTAGTGGTCAGATGCGAGATGCCAGAATTAAAAAAAAAACCCACTACTTTTTGCTGTCTTACGTCACTTGTGATCCATTTTGGTGATCCATAGCCTTCTTCATTGGTCTTTGGGTGACTTATAGCCTTCTGATAAGGCCCATTGTGAGCGACCACGTTTCAGTGCCATAAGTCATCACTGGCAACACGCACTGGTCAAAGACTTTCGTCTTGAGACACTGTGGTATGTGGGACGAGAAGATATTGCGTAGCTTCCCGAACGCTGCCCAGCCGAGTCGGATTCGACGATTGACCTCTTTCTCGAAGTTGGACCTACCTAGCTGGACAGTTTGTCCTAGGTAAACATACTCGTCTACAACTTCGAGCGTAGCGTTTCCGATCTTTATGAAAGTGGGTGTTACATGGGCATTTGACATGACCTTTGTCTTTTCCATGTTCATTTTAAGACCTACTCTTTTGGAGGCTCTACTGAGGTCATCAAGCATTATACTGAGGTCCTCCATGGTCTCAGGCATGATAACTATGTCGTCGGCATACCGAAGGTTAGTGATATACTCGCCATTGATGTTGATGCCTAGCCCTTTCCAGTCGAACCTTGAAGACATCCTCCAGTGCAGCGGTGAATAATTTCGGAGAGATAACGTCTCCTTGTCTCACACCTCGCTGCAGAAGGATAGGTTTCGAGGTCTGGTCGTAGAGTCGGACTGACATACTCACACACCTTTTTAAAGAAGAGTACTACCACACCTCTGTTCCATGCGTGTGGTGTTTTACCCCGAGTATGACGGAATCAAACAGCTTCTCGAGAGCCTTAAGAACGGGTTTCCCACCGGCCTTTAGGAGTTCCGCCGTAAGTCCGTCATCACCCGGCGCCTTGTTGTTTTTAAGCTGCTTTAGAGCCATCCTAATCTCGTACAAGCTGACGTCCGGGATATCTTCGGTATAGTGTCGGGTTAATCTAGCTCTTGGGTCGTTTGCCACATTCATAACGGGGTTACTGGTTGACGTGTATAACTGTCCATAGAACCTCTCAATAGTTCAAGTTTGGCGGATACGATCCTGCCATCTTCGGACTTCAGTTTTGCAAGCTGGCTCTGCCCAATATCGCATCCTTAATCCGGTCTGCACTAAAGCGGTGAAGGTCGCTTTTCAAGGACTTAGAGATCCGTCTATTGAGCTGCCGGTACTTACGGACCGCATCGTCTAAAGATTGGAGGATCATCTCGCGCCTCTCCTTCATGAGCTGAATAGTAGGATCAGAGAGCTTCTTGTTTCTATTTGTACGTCGGGTCTTAAAGATCTTGGACCCGACCGTATGGACAGTTTCCACGAACCCATCGTTAAAATCGTCCACGGAGCTCCCTAGGCACTCGAAACGATTCTGAAGTTCGAGCTGAAAGCTCTCGGGGTTTTGGACTTGGATTGGTGCTGGACGGAGCGTAGACTTCATCAGTCGAGATCTTTCCAGCTTGATAATTAAGTTCAATGTGCCTCTTACCATGCGGTGATCGCTTCCGGTTTTCACCACGTTGATCACAGAGACATCATTGAATACTTGCTTCTTCGTCGACATAATGAAGTCAATCTCATTTTTTGTTGCCCCATCAGGGCTCTGCCAGGTCCACTTTCTGTGCTCACGTTTTTTGAAGAAGGAATTCATCATAAAGAGGCCTTCCTTCTCCATAAAACTCTCCAGTAGGTTACCCCGGTGGTTCCGACGTCCAACTCCAACTACAACATCAAAATACAATTACTACAATTATAATTGAATGCACAATAACTGTTTAATAGTTGATTTGTTGCTACTAAGTTAATTTTTTCCAATAAAAATATTCAAAACAAGAGACTGTTTTTCTTTGGACTCCTGGGATAGATTTATATGCGCTTTGAAATACAGGTTAGTGATAGTCTAAGGAACAAAATGTACTATGTGAGTATTCTAGGCAGCACTTGGTCCAACTTCCATACAAAATTAGGCAATGTCTTTTTATATTTTATACATCAGATAAATATATGTATCTTCTTCTATCTGAAAACAATAACATAATTATTGTGAAAATAAATGGAAAATAAATGTGTTTAAAAGCAGTGTAACACATATAACACAGGTAATACATACAAATATTGTCTTTTTGAAACTCAAACTGTGTAGTTATAAAATATGGTACTTTGTTAGATAATTTTCCTTGATCGAAGCAAAATTTTCACCACAGAACACAGTTGAGATAATATCTCCACTGTGAAATCGTAAAAAGAGTTTTACAAAACAAGGTTACCTAAATAAGATATTGGCTTACTGTCGACATCATAACCTTGTTTGTGTAGCACAAAAACAAAAAATGTTAGTATATCAAAGTGATCTTCCCAACAATTTATCCAAAATGATGGATGGATGTCTTTTCATAGTTTTATTTTACACCTTTTTTCCTTATGTCCGCACCTCTCGGGACAGAAAAAAAACTTTAATACCGTGCACTTCGTATGGTATTTTTGCACTTAGACACAATGCAGTACTTGTATGTCGGTTTTTTGCATTATTCTATAGACTCTATTGAGGAAGAAGGTGGTTCCATGATGATGTATTAGTCTAAAATAAGAAACACTGTAGAATTGCAGCAGAGTACAATACTTCTACAACCTAAACTCACAACTTGAAACTTGTTTGTTAGTTGTCATAGACTGTGACGTCACCACATCAGTGCGCCAAAATGGAGGGCGTTTAAATAGCCCGGATCGGTAGGCTATTGTGAACATAAAAATAAAACATGCATATTCCCTAATGTCTCTGTGAAACTTTTTGACCGCATAGCATCTTAAAAGTAGCTCTTTCTCAGTCTGATAGTTCTTGATGCACAACTAAGCTACAAGTTTTAAAACATTTTGATTATCCTGCTGAAACAGGCAACAACCAAGACCACTTTTACTACCATCACACTGTAAAATAATTTTCATTTTTAATCAAATGGTGATAAAGATGGTGCAAAACACACTTTTCTTTTTAATTTCTCAAAAGCTAATCTATGAGCTGGTAGCCATAAAAATTCAGTATCCTTTTTTAGTAATCTAAAAAGCTATCTACTTTTTCCAACCGTCGTCAAAAAATGAGGAGGTTCTAAACTTAGCAAAATTTAATTTAATTTTATGCACGAATTAATTAATACTTTTATTTTTTAATCGGTCACATCTTTGGCTTTGGTTTGTTTGCGTAAAATATTGGGGGTTATGGTCAGAAGGGTAATCATCGCAAAATATTTTTTTTTTTTAATATTTAGATTTTTTACATTGCTATGTGCTTCACTGTTTAGCCATATTGCAAGCAAAAATACGGGAATGATCAGTAATCATTCCCGTATTTTTGTTTTGTCCGAAACATCCGTCACAAGCTATTCTTAATAATATATCTTCACGTGTGGATCTATTACGATTCCTTGTGTTATATAAGCCTGTGGATCCTCTCCTCTACTATCGTCTCATTTTGCTTTATAGGGTCATTTCGATTTTCATAATTTTTATTTTTTACATTGTTTGCGTGTGCAGTGCTTTTAAAAATAAAAGCACTGCACACGCAAACAATGTAAAAAATGACATGTTTCAGATATGAAGCAAAATCACTCCCGAAGTTTCGTTCTTGCGGTCATAATCAAAAGGCTTTTGGCTGCGACCTTGTCACTTGTCAAGATATTCGAAAATTTTACACACGTTTTTATAAATGTAAAACAAAACTCGATCAAGACAATTTTTTGTTAAGATATTGTCGTGTTAATGAACCTAAAAAAAACATTCCAAATAGTACGAGAAAGTTGACCATTAAATACAATATCCCTATCAACGGAGGTGGTCAAAAACCTGTGTCAAAAAAACATTTTTGGACGCATTACAGACAAAACGCATTAAAAGAAAATAGAAAAGAATAGGAGACCGAAAAAGTGCACAATTTGAAGCGAAAAGATTGTTAGTTGAATGGTTTTTTGAAAATTTTAAAGGTATTGAGAGTCACTATTAAAGATCGCAAACAAGCAGAATATATCTGCCGTTAGGATTAAATACCCGAAAGATGTGGCGAATGTACAACCAAGAGAGAGATGGGGATTTAAAAGTGAAGCAAAGTTTTTTCGAAAAAATTTAAATACCTCCTACAACTTTGGTTTTGGGTCTAACAGCACGCGTAGCATGCGCTTTCTATGTCTACGAAGAGTAGACACAGCTGTTTCTATACAAAGTGACATTTCCTTTCTTCATTTTTGACATTGCACCGTAGAAATCTTTCTTCAATCTGTCACTTTGTCTTTCGTTTCTAACTATCTTTGTCTAGGTCATTTTATATGTAGACTATTTCAGAAGAAAGTTTTCTATACCAAATTGTCAAAATCACTCTGACGACTGACAGTTGTCTATGGTAGTAAAATATTCTACTAGACGGTCACAAAGTATACAGGGTTATCTGCAAAATCATAATTTACAGAACAGCGTTTTAAATGCAAAACTGTGATAACTAATAGAAGAAGAAAGCTATCTTCTCCTATTTTACATCATTTAGTTAATATTACCAAGGAAATGGTTAAGGCCAATATTACTGTAATGTTATTTGTTCCAAAACACGGTACTTCGACACACTGAAAAAAAAAGCTGTACGTATTGTGTTTAACGTGACTTAATATCAGTAAAAATTGACAATCAAACAGTAAAAACATCCTATGACAAAACAAAGAATTCTGAGTCGAATTATATTAAAGAGTGAATTTCGTAAAAAGTGCAGTTGCCTCTTTCTACTTTGCTGCCGTCGTACTGTCTACACGGAACGTCATTTTTGTCTTCTCTTCCGTCGACAAAGCGGTGCTCATGCTACGCCTGCTGAACAGATGTACGTTCCACGTGCATTTCGTTACAAGAACGCTTAAAAATTTAAAAAGACCCGATAAAGAAAAATGAGCTGATAGTAGAGAAGAGGATCCACCGGCTTAAGTACAAAGCATTTTATAATATTCTAAAAGAGGACGATGAAAGCATAGGAAATTTATAGGTATATATACATATCAAATTTTTCTCGTCCAATTACCTAGAGTTACCAACCACTGGAGTCCCATACTTGGAACACCTCTAAAATACAGGAAACCATGACGATTAACAAATTTGAAAAAATCGTCAAAGTTTGCATTTTAACGACAATAGCAAAGATATTCCCACAGAGTACATTATGATATTCTTAGCAGTCCTGATCATGATCAAATTCACAAAATACGTCCAGTGGTGAAATCCTTGAATCAGGCATACAGTAAAGCCCCAATGGAAGAGCACCTTTGTGTGGATACTATACAAAAGGGTTGCTAATTACAAAAGCCTTCATCTGGCCGCTTATCGTCAGCAGATTTTCGTCTGGAAGTTGCTGTGACCCTTTGAAAAATGGGACAAAACCTATTTTATCCAAGAGAGAGAGAGAGTTTAGAGATTCAAGCCAAAAACACAAAGGACCTGCTCAGCATTTGCCTTCGAAAGCAGTCCGGCAAGACCAGATTAGGCACTGGCTGCAATGGTCTGGTTAGAAAATCAGATGCAAGTTTCGTGTGTTGGATTTACCCATAATGTATGTGAAAAATGCGAGGTAGCCATATGCTACACGAAAACCAAGAATTTCTTCAGAAACTTCCATCTTTCGTAACATGTCATTGTGCTGCCGTTTAATAAAACAATATTTATTAGTGTTAAAAATTTAAAGTGTTCACTGGTACAACATTAAAATAACTGTTAAATATTAGTAAAAAATTAAAAATCAATTTGAAAGTCTACAATGTCATCTGGAAATTCTGGAAACTCTTCTTCGTCAATGGATGATGATGTGGATGGTATTTCAGTTTGTTTTATTAGTTTAACCGTTTTTGTGACGTTAAAACTTCAGGTGGCAAAACATAATTGTGGCTAGCAACTGGATCTAGATGTTCTTCTACTTGGATTGTAAGGAAATCTTTGTCTGTTGTTGCAGCGCCTGGCATTATTATTCTAACGAAGACAGATCGTAACAAGGTCATCAGAGTTTCTGACAGTTTGACGGGATCCATATTTTCGTCTTCAAACACCTTTATTCCAATTTGGACGTCGTGAAGAATACTTTTCAAATAGCATAGGTATAGCCGATTAACCTCGTCACTGTACATTTCCCAAAGCAGTCCCGCTGTATAACACTTCTCTCTAGCCAAAGCAAAATGTAGTTTTAGCTCTTCCCATTGTGCCAATATTCTGACTATAGCAGGCTCTATGGACAACCACCGGGTGTCACAAACCTTTAATATTTTACCTTACTTTTGGTGAGTAGTGCAAGACTCTGTGAACAAGTAAGCAACAAAAACCTGCTTTGAGAAGCCCAATAGTGCGCTCTATAATGTTTCTTGCATGGACATGTAAGTCAGTGTAGTGTGCTTCCGGTGAGTCAGGTGCTGCATCCAGTATTGGTGTCATCATGGTCTTTCTCAAAGGGTATCCGGATTCTCCTATTGATATGATAACAAAGTTAATTTAAATCATTATTGATCAAAGTGTAAATAAATACATTTTACTTACTTCTTATGACACGAAAATGTTCTTTTTTAATATAAAGGACGATGCGTTAAAACGTCCCCCCAAACCTTACACCGACCAACAGATTTAAAATGTATCTCAGTCCAACCATCTTGGTAAGGTGATCAATTTTTACTATGACGACATCTGTCAAAAATATGGGATATCCCAGAAAAATCATGTTTTAATGTTATTATTTTTGGCACAAAATAACATGTTGTAAACCATATCTTTGATTTTTAATCACTATTTTTACTGCTAAATAATGGCTAGTATCGTCTGTGAGCTGTTTCACTCTATGGCCTGACGGATGTTCTCGTCAATTGTTAGGTTAGGTTAGCCTAACCTAACCTGCTGTTTTCTTTAATATTTTGTAGAATTACGCAATCACAAGGATACGGTGATGCTGTTCATCTTTGAGTAGTTCCATGTAGCTACCTTGAAAATCCAAGATCAGTAAGTTGATCACTGTACTGTACTGTCACTAACCTAACCTAACCTAGGTTAGGTTAGCTTAGGTTAGGTTAGGTTTTGGCGAAAAGGCGTGTCACCTACAGGGGACGTGACGGCGGGTGTTGGCACGATATATTATGTCGTGCGGTATTCCACAGTGCTCGGTCCTGGGCCCACTTCTGTGGAACATCAATTGTCAAAACGTCCCCCCAAACCTTACACCGACCAACAGATTTAAAATGTATCTCAGTCCAACCATCTTGGTAAGGTGATCAATTTTTAATATGACGACATCTGTCAAAAATATGGGATATCCCAGAAAAATCATGTTTTAATGTTATTATTTTTGGCACAAAATAACATGTTGTAAACCATATCTTTGATTTTTAATCACTATTTTTACTGCTAAATAATGGCTAGTATCGTCTGTGAGCTGTTTCACTCTATGGCCTGACGGATATTCTCGTCAATTCTTAGGTTAGGTTAGGTTAGCCTAACCTAACTCACTTTTTTCTTTTAATCTTTTGTACAATTACCCAATCACAAGAATACACAAATGCTGTTCATTATTCAGGAGTGCCATGTGACCTTCAAAATTCAAGATCAGTTTATCACTGTTAGGTTAGGTTAGGTTATGTTCACTGCGTCCATTGTCGGGAGGACACGGCGCGTCATACATTGGCAGAGTGTGCCGCGTGGGAGGAGCCGCGCCGTGCCCTCGTTCCAGAAGTTGGAGCCGACTTGTCACTGCCGGCCGTCGTTCGTTCGATGGTCAGGAGTGCCGAGTCGTGGGACGCGGTGGTTTCCTTCTGAGGCTGCGGAAAGGGAGAGGGAGATCTCGTCCACTCACCCGGCCCGCAGCAGGCGCACCGGGCGTCGGCGGAGGGCGGATAACGCCCTCTTCCAGCCCCCCTAAATGGGTCCAACACAGGACCCGAGATGGCGGCGCGTAGTGTTCCACGCGCGCCACTCTAAGACGTAACGGGGGGAGTTTGCACACCTCACTCCCCCTACGGGACGGGGCCCGCAGAGTGCGGGCCGTCACTAGTCCGGGGCAGCGGAAGTCGCAATTTGCTCCCGCAGCCCCCCGACGCAAGTATGCGAGGGAACACCGGGGTTGGTTTTAGTCAGTAAGAGTCTGACAGACCCCTTCGCCCACCCCAGGGCGGAGGACATCCATGAGGATTTCCAACCCGAGAAAAAAAAAAAAAAAAAAAGGTAAGGATGGGTAAGGTTAGCCAACCAAAATGTTTTTTGTTATTACAAAAAAATCCCATTGATTTTGCAATTGAACAAGACAGTAAGTCTTTTTCTGGATCCTTATAAACATATTGGCATGTATCACATGGCTGTTGGAGGGGGGGGACGGGGTCCATACAAAATCGGTCATGGTCCTTTGCGAAATAATATTATTTTCGTCGGAGGAACCGAGGATCTTTTTTAAGACTGCTTGACATTAAAATAATATTGCTAGTTGTCAAAAGTCACGTCGTGGTACGAATTGAATGAATTTTTAGAGGTGACGTCACTAAAACCGCTAAAAATATATCATTGGTTCAACATTAAAGTAAGCTTATTTTAAGGACGTCATGGTACGAAAAGTCAAAGTAAGATTATAATAATACTGATATAAGAGCAGGTGGTAGGCCCCCTGACCAATTTCCACTGAAGGATTCATATCCTTTACTTGGGTTCGACTCGCTTCTGTTGTCCGACACTTATTTGCGGCTTTGTCAAGTATTAAATCTTCAATTCTTAACAAACTTTCTTGTCAGTTTATATCATTAATTCCTTGTACTATTCGGTCTCTCAATAGCTCATCTTCTATAGAGGGCGAATAGGTGCAATTAACAATTAGTTGTCGACGACTAGTATAGAAACTTTCGATTTTTTCCCCTTTATGTTGTTTCCGTTCGTAATTTGTCCCTTTCAAACACTTCATTTCTTTTGGGATTGACATATTTTTAAATTTCGGCTATGACTTTACTATGGATACCGCAATCCTCCTTAAACAATTTAAGGGTTTGTATCTATTTTGTCTGAGGCCTCATCTCGTCCGACTCCTATTAAATAGTCCTCGAACATGCACTTCCATGACTTCCACTCAGTTGCTGCACACTGTGCACGAATATCAAAACTCGGGGGCAACTTTATCGAATTGACTTCCATGCCGTCGATATTTAAATCTGTCGTAAACTTGACAATATAAGCATATTGTCAAGTTTACGACAGATTTAAATTATTATACGAATCTACTTGAAATCTGTTCTTAGCGTGTCGATGGCAAAAATAACACGAAATAAATTCCAAAAATATGTTCTAAGTTTTTTAGATTTGTTTGGCCCAAAACTCAGCAACGCGGATACCGTTCGCTGACGCTGCCATTAATTCCTCACGTGTGCAGGTGACAGGGCATGCGGAGCAAGATGGGAGGTGAGCCATTGTCCGTGGAGAGACGCCGCATACACACTGAAGGTCTGAGCCGTCCATGAACCCCCACTTGTGGAGGTTGTCCTTGCTACGACCTACTTGGGCACGAAGACTATTTCAGGTTTTCCAAGTAGGCCACGGTAACTTGTGCCCGGATGGGAGGCTCTCTGATGGTTCAATAAAGAAATCAGGGGGCTTAAGCAGTTCTTGCCAAAGATTACATCTTGCTGTGGAGGGTTTACCATCGGCTGGACTCACGCACCCAATAAAATTTTTGCGGCTTTTAAGCCTGCGGCACTGGTTTAAAGTTGTGCATTGGATGGCGTGAGTCATCTTGTAACTTCGCTCTCTCGATGCGGCTGGCTATAGTCCTACGGATTTCTGGAGGCGCGATGCCAGCCAGTGGATACAGCATACGCAACGGGGTCGGTTTTAAGCAACCAGTAACTTGAAATGAACACTTTAAACTCGTGTGACAACGACAGCGCAATGTTTTATGATTACATTAATAACAAAAACCAACCTGACTTTTTTGTATGGGATGAGACGCAGGCTTCTCGGGTCTCTAGAAATTGGATCTGCTTTGCTGACATACTTGACCAATTTAACTGTTCCTGAAAATGTCACGTCACTGAAGTTGTTCTGTGACGGATGTGGCGGACAAAATAAAAATAGTCACCTCCTACATTTACTAATTTACTGGTTAGCTAATAACAATAACACAATAAAATTGAAGAAATCACAATAACTTTCCCTGTGCGTGGGCATAGTTTCTTGCCAGCAGACCGCATATTCGGAAGAATAGAAAAAATATCACGGGGAAATACTACGCTACACTATAGGAAAAATTAAAGAAAAGAGAAGGGGAAAATGGTCTCAAGGTGTGCTCCTTTTGCACGACAACGCATGTTCACAAGGCATGTTGCGATGGCTGCCTTACACAAGTGCGGCTTCGAAACTTTAAACCACCCTCCCTATAGTCCAGATTTGGCCCCTTGTGATTATTATTTGTTCCCAAACATGAAAAAAGAGCTTCGTTTAAAGAAATTTACGGATGACGAAGAAGTGAAGTCGGCAATTTCTGCTTATTTTGAAGGCCGTGACAAATTTTATTTTTTTCGAAGGTACAAAGTAAAAATTATTTGAAAGGTCTGAAAAGTGTATTAAGGTTAATGGAGAATATATTGAAAAGAAAAATTATTTCATGTTTAAATTCACCCCCCTTCCCTTTCATTCCGCGAACTTTTTGACCTCTCCTTGTAAATATAAAGTTATTATATATTTTAAACCTACCAAAGGAAAGCTGTATTCATTACCAAAAGCAGATGTACAGTAAATATATAATAAATAATGTAAAACATTCGCCCGGGCGGAGGCGGTAGCATCCGCCGATTTACCTACGTCACAAGCACGCACCGCGCGGTTTTTTGTGAAAATGAGTTCTAACTTTTCGAATGTGGAGTGGTTGGCAATGTTGCGTTTTAACGCAATTGCTGGTGACAATCTGGCAGAAGCTGGGAGCATGTACTCTCAACCAGATTATTTAGCGGCGCTGCGCAGGCGAGGGATCTTGAACCCGCAGATTCCTTTCGTACCTTGTTACTTTGGTCTCGACAAATCTCATTTTGTTAAAAATCTGTTTAAACAATCATGCTTTGAACATGTAGATAATCGTGTAAATAATTTATATGTTAGATGTGTCTTACTTCTTAGACAAACTGCATGTTATAGCCAACAAAAAAATATTTTGGATGGTATTATAACACTCGCCTGCAACAGATATTGTGGTTTAAAAGAGGGAGGGTATGGTAGGGCTTGTTCTAAGTCCGCCTGGCTAGCTACCACCATCTTATCTAAGTCTGTCGCCATAACAGCATTGTTGTGTTTCGGCAGTTAGATAAGATAGCCAGTTCCTCTGTGGTTGAGGATTCCGGGTGAAGTTCGCTTCCAGCTTCGGCCTGATCATCACTTTCTATCAGGTGAGATGGTTCAGATTCAAATAAAATAGAAAATCTGCAAAAAGACATTATTAATAGCCCACGACACATCTTTGGGGACCATTTACAATGTAACATTTATTACTGTACAGATGAGAAGAAAAATCGAGCCTAATATAGTCCCATTGATACCAACTGTACTTTTAAAATTAAAAAAGAACGCATCTCAACTTGCCTACAATTCCCGAAGTCTTTAACATTGCTACACCAATAATCGCGCTGAACAATTCAATAGCATCGTGGCTAAGATAGTAGGTGGGAAAGGGGTCAACTTTTCGTTGAAAGACTTCTACACTACACGATGCTATGCAGCAGTGGCATCGTTTAATACCGGCAAGCCGCAATATACTTTTTATAAGTCGATCTGTCACGCTAGTCCAGGAAAGTCTTTAAAATCTTTGGAAGCCCGGAGATACGCAAAAAATACTCGAGAAGTAATGGCTCGTAGAGGTAGTGTACGTAAAAAAATCAATTATAATCCTTTAGATGCTCATTACGGAAAGGAATGTCAAAGACCGGATATGGACGCCGCAAATTATGAACAAGAAAAACACCTATTTCTGAAAAATTTCAAGAACAGACGTCAAATCGCCATCAAATTGAGAGAGCTACTGTATTACAAGCCGAAAGCTCTATGTGGCTTGAACTTAGGTACATACTGACCGCGTCGTCCTTTGGGAAGGTTTACAGAAGGCGAGCGAATCAAAACTCTGCTCCTCTGGTGGAATCCATTCTTTATCCTTATAACTTGGAACATATCATCGCAATAAAACATGGTAGGGATAACGAACTAAAGGCACAACTCAGTGTGCAAGAAAACACATTTATAGGAAAATGTGGTCTTTTTATAGACGAGGAATATTGTTATTTTTCGGACACCTGCGGAGGGCAGAACCGAAATCAGTATGTTGCTGCGTTACTATTTTGGGCTGTTCAGAAGATTAATCACATCAAAGTCATCGAGCACAAGTTCTTAGAGAGTGGACTCCATGCACAGCATTAAGTCCGCCAAGAAACATACATCAGTATAGTCTATGACGGAATGGGTTAACATTTTTCGTCAGGCAAGATCTTCAAAGAAAACAAAGAACAAGATCCAAAAGCCATACATTTTGCGAGAATTGAAATTTAGTGAGTTCAAGACTTGAGACTTGAAAGAATTAGCAGCGAGTGTGATGGGAAAGAAAATATCAAAGAATGCAGAAGGAAACCGTGTATTGTGGCTAAAAATAAAAAGGATGAAGTATATCAAAGGAGACATGAAATTATAATTATAACTATGACATGTCGGAAACCTTTTTCTTTATAGATCTCACACCTACAAATTCCAATCAAGTCAGCTTTGATTTAGATCCACTAATACATCACTACTCGACTCGAAAGGAAGAAACGTGCTGAAGATGCGGTTATTCAAAACGTCAGAATAATCGAACCTGAACTTCCTGCCAAGTTGACACAACTATACCGCAAGCGTCTGCCAATTAGTAAAGCCAAAAAACCGGATTTGCTAAAACTATGTTCTAAAGGAGTAATACCAGAGGAGTACCATGACTGGTATGAGAAAATCGAGACCGGACTATACTGTTAATTTTATTGTACGTTTTCGCGATTGCTGTTATACAATTACCGGAACACATTTTTTTTAAATAATAAATTCACGTTTATAGACTTTTTAGTTTTATTTCTTAATAGTTTAATAACTAAATTAATAAAGTTACACATTGCACTGACAGCATTGCAGGCCTCGACAGTATACGACTAGCCTAGGTTTGCCCTTTTCCTTCTTTATTACAGTATCACATACAATAAACGAGTGATGACCAAGTTCACTGACATGACTGACCAGTACATTACGAACCCCCACATCGGTACAGATCACGTCTATAAGAGTACTACTATCCCCTACAAAATGAGTTGGTGTCTGCACTACCTGATTTAGATTGGTATAATTTAGGAATTCCATCATATCTTTAGTTTTTGCGTTGTTTGTATCCAGTAAAGGACATTGACCATCCATATATGGGAGTTGGACCAAGTGCTGCCCAGAATGGACACATAGTGCATTATGTTCCTTGGGTTTATACTAGTCTCTAAACCAAAGCTCTTCAAAATCTGTCCACGGAGTTTTGAGAAAAACTATCTTTTGTTCAGTATTTTTGATTGATGAAAAAAAACATTTAAAAAAACATTATACAATATAAATGTAGCCCACGGTATCGGGAACAAGGGTCCAAGACATCACCTGCGATATATATTCACTGCACAGGGGTATCAAATGATTGATCATATATATATGGGAGTTGGACTAGGTGCTGCCCAGAATGGACACATAATGCATTATGTTCCTTGGGTTTTTACTAGTCTCTAAACCAAAGCTCTTCAAAATCTATCCACGGTGTTTTGAGAAAAACTATCTTTTGTTGAGTATTTTTAATTTATGAAAAAAAACATTACAAAATATAAATGTAGCCCACCGGTATCGGGAACCAGGATCCTAGACAACACCTGGGATGATATTTTCACTGCACTGGGGTATCGAACGATTTACCATCCATATATGGAAGTTGGACCAGGTGCTGCCCAGAATGGACACATAGTGCATTTTGTTCCTTTGATTTTTACTAGTCTCTAAACCAAAGCTCTTCAAAATCTATCCACGGAGTTTTGAGAAAAACTATCTTTTGTTGAGTATTTTTGATTGATGAAAAAAACATTATAAAAGATAAATGTAGCCCACCGGTATCAGGAACAAGGATCCCAGAAGACACCTGGGATGATATTTTCACTGCACTGGGGCATCGAACGATTTAACATTCTTAAATGGGAGTTGGACTAGGTGCTGCCCAGAATGGACACATAGTGCATTATGTTCCTGGGGTTTTTACTAGTCTCTAAACAAAAGCTCTTCAAAATCTATTCACGGAGTTTTGAGAAAAACTAGGTATCTTTTGTTGAGTATTTTTAAATTGATGAAAAAAAACATTACAAAATATAAATGTAGCCCACCGGTATCGGGAACCATAATCCCAGACAACATCTAGGATGATATTTTCACTGCACTGGGGTATCGAACGATTTACCATCGATATATGGAAGTTGGACCAGGTGCTGCCCAGAATGGACACATAGTGCATTTTGTTCCATGGATTTTTACTAGTCTCAAAACCAAAGTTCTTCAAAATCTTTCCACGGAGTTTTGAGAAAAGCTATCTATTGTTGAGTATTTTTGATTGATTTAAAAAAACATAAATAAATATAAATGTAGCCCACCGGTTTCGGGAACAAAGGTCCAAGACAACACCTGCGATATATTTTCACTGCACTGGGCTGTCTTGTTTAGTTGAGGAGTACCCGTGACCACTTTTCGGTTCCATCATCAGACCCGAAATACAACCTTTGGTTATACTACTTGTCAAGACAAAGCCAACGAGTCCAAACACGATCGTCCTATCTTGTTCGGTTGAAGAGTTCCTATAGCCACCAGACCTAGTGTAATAGTACTTGCCAATACGTATCCTATCAAACCACAACCGACGGGGCTAAAGCACTTGTATATTCAATGAGTCCAAAAACGATGGTGCTGTCTTGTTTGGTTGAGGAGTTCCTATGGCTACCTGCCAGCTCCATCATCAGACCCTGTATACAACTTTGGGCTATACTACTTGTCGAGACAAAACCATAGAGTCCAAATACGATCGTCCTATCTTGTTTGGTTGAGGAGTTCCTATGGCCACCTTTCGGTTCCATCATCAGACCTTGGACACCACTTAGTGTAGTAGCACTTGCCAATACGTATCCAATGAAACCACTTATGACGGGGCTATCTGGTTTACTTGAGGAGTGCCCGTGACCACCTTCCAGCTCCCTCATCAGACCCTGGATACAACCTTGGGCTATACTACTGGTCGAGACAAAACCAAAGAGTCCAAACACGATCGTCCTAACTTGTTTGGTTGAGGAGTTCCTATGGCCACCTTCCGGTTCCATCATCAGACCCTGGACACCACCTAGTGTAATAGCACTTGTCAATACGTATCCAATGAAACCACATACGATAGGGTTAACTCGTTTTCTTGAGGAGTGCCCGTGACCACCTTCCAGCTGCATCATCAGACCCTGGAGCTATAGGACCACACATCTTCTGAGGCCCTATAGCACTTGTCAAGATAAAACCAACGAGTTCAAACTCAGCAACGTTATCTTATAGATTTCGAATAATAAAATAAAATGAATAAATAAAACTACCAGCAAAACATTATAAAATCTTTTGAACCCGGGGACCAAAATTTTTTTTTGTATTTTTTTTTTGTATTAGTTGATGCAAGGAACCATTTGGAAGTACTCCCATGTCTGGGCAGCATTTGGTCCACAACCGGTCAATGTCCTTTACATTGAAATCCCCAAGTAGTACTAAATGATCGTAAGGTGCCAATGCGCTAATACTGTCAGTTATTCCATCCAAAAATTTTGAGGGTGGCCTGTATGCAGTGCCAATCAACAACTTTCTACCATTAACAGTTAGATTTAACCACATCTGTTCCACATCAGTCTGTTCTGAGTGTGACCGTACTCGCGCCCTAACTCCCGTTTTGATGTAAAACGCTACACCTCCGCCTCGTCCCCCGCGTATGGTAACAGGGCGCGGCACGTGTTTCAACCTATATCCCGGAACTTTAGGCGCGCGTCCTTCCTCCCCAGGTCTCAGCCACGTTTCATTAATTGCCATTATATCCACTGAGTGTCGTGCCATTGCAATAAGAAACTCGTCCTGATTAGTTGCCAGAGAGCCCGCATTGAATAAACCAAACTTCAATGATTTTGACTTAGTCATGGCATGTAAATAGTAATGACTGTGTACGTGTATTTGTATAGTAATGTTAATATTTTAATTGTATTATTAATATATTTATTATAGTAATTTTTAAATTAACATATACGAAACGCTTAAAAACAATAATTCGTCTGACTAAGAAATCCCAAAATAACAACCACATTAATAATGCGTCTAATAAGTGTAAAGCTACATGGCAAATAATAAATAAGTGCAAAAATAATAAGCCGGTCGAAGGAATACCAAGACTTAGAATAAATAACGTAGATATAACTGACCCGAAAAGTATCTCCCAAACTTTTAATGACTATTTTATTGACGAAATTGAATCAGTAACTAAAATTAATATTAATAATCTAAATCTAAAATTAATATTAATAATCTAAATCTAAAATTTGATATGCATCCTTACTCATTATTGTTAAGACCCACAGTTCCCCCTGACATTGTAATGCTAATAAATTCATTAAATAATACTAATAGCTCTGGATATGATGACGTTACCACAAATGTTATTAAATCAGTTTCAACTATTATAGCACCAGGCCCGGCAGTCTCGACATAGATAGCGATCGTTATACAACCGAATTCGGTCGCAAAATCATAATGGCGTCCCTAGATGCGTGCGACGCGCTTGACAAGCACGTGATTTTGTCGTACTTGTCAAGCACATTGCACGCGTCTAGGGACGCCATTAGGACTTTGCGACCGAATTCGGTAGTTTAACGATCGCTATCTATGTCGAGACTGCCGCCCCAGTACTTAGTTATATAATAAATATGTGTTTAGAATCGGGTGTGTTTCCGGATAGGTTAAAATTGGCTGTTATAAAACCACTATATAAAAAAGGTAGCAAACACGATCCAGCCAACTACTTTTACCTTCCTACCCATATTCTCCAAAATAGTAGAAAAAGTGATATACAATACACTATACACATTTTTTGAATGTAACAATCTTTTTGCTGATGAACAATACGGTTTAAGAAGAAAAAGAATATAAATACGGCAATTTTCAATCTCTTTGAAAAAATTATATCGGGCATTGATAACAGAAGTCCGGTAGCTGCTTTATTCATGGACATGAGCAAGGCATTTGATTTTGTGGATAGAACAGTGCTATTAAAGAAGTTGGAATGGTATGGAGTTAAGGGCAATGCTTTGAACCTTCTAAAATCGTACTTGTCCGACAGAAAACAAGTTACGAAAATGAATAAGGTCTGCATTACGTCAAAAACCGAGCGTACGTATGTATCGAGCCAGAGAGCTAATAACTACGGTGTACCCCAAGGAAGTATTGTAGGATCTTTATTATTTATGTAGGAACGGAACGTTATGACAGGACAGTGAAACGAGATGTGAAGACGAATGACAGAGTGAATGTACGAAATAGTCAAGGAGTGAAAGAGAGTATGTTAGAAGAAGTAGACGAGAGATGAACAAAAGATGTAAGTAGAAGAAAAGGTGCAAGAAAATAAAAATACAATAAAAGTCTTTTAGCGTTTTAATTACTGTAGTATTGAGCCAATCCCACAAATTTTTGGGGGCTCGTCCGGGATAGTTCAATATTCCAAGTTCAAGACTCAAAAACGCTCAACGAAAAAAATTGCACAAAAGACGCCATTGCAGAAAAAAAAGACGAACCGAAAAAAGACGGTAACAATAGTTACAAAAGGACGAGGAAAAGACGAAATATGGAAAGGACGCCACGAAGAGGGAAAAATCGCCGCCAAGCTAACGACGACGAAGACGAACATGACGCATCCACATCGGCTAGGCAAGGATTTTTCCGTGATCAGGCTATTTTCCACGAGAGCCTTGTCCCAAATTTCAGCGGGCAAGACAAGACGTTTTCGGTAGCGAAATGGGCACAGGACATTGACGATAATGCCGAGATTTTTCAGTGGTCGCCCCTACAAACCCTGATCGTAGCCAGAAGGGCTTTGGTCGGAACTGCTGCACTGTGGCTCAGATCCGAAAAACCTTTTAAAAGTTGGGAGGATTTAAAGGCTGGATTACTGAAGGAGTTTCCAGCTTCGGTGGACAGCAAAACCATCCATGAGATGATGGCCGCCAGAAAGAAAAAAAAAGACGAAGGTTGTTTGGACTACATATTAGTAATGAAGGAGATGGGGACACGCGGCCAGATGCCCGACTGTGTCGCTATCAAATATATTATTGACGGCATTATTGACTCGGAAGTCAACAAAATGATGTTATACGGAATTACGACGTACTCTGACCTAAAGGATAAAATACAAATCTATGAGACTATCAAACAGAAGATGAGGAGTGATAATTGTGGTCATAGTCGATATAAGAAGCCTGAAATTCATGAACATGGTGCTGGAATCATGAGGTGTTACAGCTGTGGTGAAAAAGATCATCAGTCGTCACGTGACGTCACGGACGGTTTACGGTACAGAGTGACGTCACGGACGGTTTACGGTACACATCAGCTGTTCGTGTCTGCACTAAGAATAAATAAAACACCATTACATTCCTCGTTAATTTCGTGATTGTATCAGCACAGTTAGTATTACTTACGTGTGTTAATGTTTGCAAAGCAAAAACACATCAGTCGGTCGTGTAAATCCGTAGAAACTAAATTAGTTTTTGTTACTCTCTAAACTTTGAAGTGACTTGGAAGTTTTTTGGTGCTACTGGTACCTCCAAAAAGTGTCGTTTTTAATTTTGACAAGTGTCAATACGGTGCCACAGATCTGCGCATCTTCAAATCGATAATTTTTGTGTGGCTGGCGCCATCTAGCGCTGCTAAAGAGGGTTAAGAGAGGTGTGCGCCATCTAGCTGCTACTAGCCGTACCACAATGGTAAAGTGCGCAGCCTGTGGAAAGTTTCTGTCTGCAAAGGGGGGCGCTACATGTAGCAACTATTCTTGCCACCATCGGTATCACCTGGCATGCTTGCTGTTGCCTGATACAGCGCAGCTGAGTAGGGATTGGTTGTGCCCCGAGTGCAAGAAAAAGTTGCCCAGGGGTGATAATAGCACCACACCCGTCAAGGACCTGGGCAGTGCTCCTGCTGTTATTGCAACAGCAGCCCCGGCGGCAGCGGCAATGGCTCCTGTTGCGGCGGCGGCATCAGCTCCGGCGGTGCCGCCCCAGAGTGGCGTGATCGGGTCGTCTGTCGCGGGGACTCAGCTTCAGGGCACCCTGACCAGGACTTCCGTTGATGTGGCTAAGGTGCTGTCCCGGGCGGGGAGTGAACATGGTACTAATGGGGAACCCTCGCCAGATTCGCAGCTCACTCTGAGGGAGGAAATCAGGCTCTTCCGTTCTGAGTTGCGGGAGGTACGGGACGAAATGCGGGAATTTCGTCGGGAGATGGCAGGCCTGCATTCGTCGCTGGGGTCTGCACCGAGCGTGTTGACAGACTGGAGGCTAGAATTGAGGCTCTTGAGAGCAGGCAGAGTGCTGCAGTTCCAGACAGCATGGTGACCCGACTCGAAGAGATAGTTATGCAGCTGCAGCTAGATCTTAATGACCGCGAGCAGGATTTGCTTGGCTCTGATCTGGAGATTGCCAATATTCCGGAGATTCAGGGCGAGAACGTGATGCATACTGTCGGACTGGTGGCAGCAAAGCTTGGGGTAGCTCTCGACCAAAGGGACATAGTTTTCGCGCAACGGGTGGGCCTGCGGGCTCAACGCGAGGTAAGGAGGAGCTCTGCGGGCGGTGCAAGTCCGGTTGGCGGAACGAGCACGGTGGGTGAAGCGGCTGCGCGCGGGCGGCGCATCGTGGTGCGCCTGACGCGGCGCGCACTGCGCGACGACCTGCTGCAGAGCGCGCGCGTGCGGCGTGGTTCCACCACCGGGGATCTTGGACTCCCCGCACCCTCGCGACGATTCTTCCTGAACGAGAGACTCACTAAAGCAAACAAGAGTTTGTTTTACCGGGTACGTGAGGCTGGCAGCCGTCTCGGATGGAAGTACACGTGGACGAAGTTCGGCCGCATTCTAGCTAAGCAGGGTGACGGTAAGCCTACCCACTGCATCCGCTCTGAGGAGGACTTTGCGCGTGTTTTTGGTAGTGAGGCGTCTACTGGAAAGGAAGTTTAGTAATTTGGCTCCTGCCTGGCACCATAAGTTAGTTAATGATATTCTAAATGTTTACCTACTTATATCTGTTTTGTTTCAAAATATTTTTTTACGTTTGTCTTGTGCGAGGCCGGTTATTTTCATGTCTCAGTATACCTTGGTTACTTCTGGTGGTGGCCCAGCTGCTCAATCAATGGCTATCTATGTGCACTCCATTCTTCAGCTCTCTATCATCACGTCTACTATATTTACCAAGATATATTTATTTTTACGGATTCCATATATTTATTTTTTACATGGATATCTAATTTTCATTATACTTCACTTTATATTATTGCGAATTGAACTTAATACTATGTCTTTCAGAATAATTACATCTCATATTTATATGCTGAACTCCACACTGCATGCTACTTCTCATATTTACACATTTATATTATTACGAATTGAACTTAATATTATGTCTTTCAGAATAATTACACCTCATATTATTATGCTGAACTCTATGCTGCATGAGACTTCTCATATTATCTGCAATCAGCATATTATTACTATATACTACACTAGTTTCAAAAATGAATAAGACGAAAAATCTAAAAGTTGGACTCTTTAATGCAGGGTCACTTGGTTCGCGCCATGAGGAGTTCCTTGTTGCTATGGAGAACCTTTCGGTAGACATCATGGCGATAAATGAGACCTGGCTCAGGCAGGGAGAGGAGGGTCGCGCGCCGACAGTCCCGGGCTACCGGCTGCGGCACGTGCCGCGCGCGCGCGCCGTGCGCGGTGGGCGCGGGGGCGGCGTGGGCTTCTACCTGCGCCGCGGGCTGCGCGTGCGCGCCGTGCCGCATCCGCCGGCGCCGCAGGTCGAGCAAATGTGGCTCAGGCTTAATGTTAACTCCCATTCAGTTATCATCGGTACTGCATACAGACCACCGTGGCTTGATGTAAATGTTTTCCTGGATGCTATTACCGACTCTCTTTCCTCTTTTGCTAGCGCGGATAAGGTCATCTTGCTTGGTGACTTCAACATCAACATGTTAAACCAGCTGGAAAATAAAACAAAATTACTAAACAACTTTTTACTATGCTCCAAGCTGAATCAAATTGTTACTGAGCCTACCCATTTTACAGACCACAGTGAGACACTAATTGATGTTGTATGCACTGATGCTCGTGTGTGTGGGGTCTCTGTATTACATATACCTGAGCTTGGCCAACATGCAGTTATATCTGTTGAACTTAATTTTAAACTAGAGAAACCTTCCCCTCACTGGATCACCTATAGGCCACTTAAAGATATACTGCTCGACAAATTTAATCATGATTTGAATAAGATGGACTGGGAATATATTGTGGGTCTGGAGGATGTGAACTCTATGGTAGCAACTTTTAATGAGTATATTTTGAATCTCTTTGACTTACATGCACCCCTTAAAAAGGTTTTAATCAAAGAAAAGTCTTACCCTTGGATAACATCTACTGTCAAGGAAATGATGAAGTTGCGTGACAAATGCCATGTTAAGTCTAAAGCCACTAAATCTGAACGTCATATAAACTCATACAAAGAGCTTAAATACATAGTTAGGGCCGCTTTTGATAGTGAAAAGTGTGCGTATTTTAAAACGTATATAAATAAAAACATTAAACAGCCAAAGAGGTTATGGAAACATATAAAATCATCCATAGCAATTTCAAAAAAATCTGAGCACTGTCTACCACACTTTTGTAACAACCCTGAGAAAATAAATGACCACTTTTTGGATGTGCCTGGCAGTGGTAGGGTTAGTGATGCTGATTTGACTTACTTTGAACACTATAGATTCAGTGATACTCATTTCCAGCTTGAGCCAGTCCAGGAGGAAACGGTGCTAAGGCTTGTACGTGGTCTTAAGTCCAATGCTCAGGGTTCTGACCATATCTCCCTGGAGATGCTGATGATGACTCTTCCTCGTACCCTTGCAACTATAACGGCCATCATTAACAGATCCATAGCCTCGTCCTCTTTTCCGGATCTGTGGAAATTGGCTATTGTTAGGCCCATCCCCAAGGTATCTAACCCCTCCAGCGTGAAGGATCTTCGCCCCATTAGCCTTTTACCATGTCTCTCCAAGATTCTGGAAAAAGTTGTGTCTAACCAGCTTCGGGCATATCTGGAGCAGAACGGTATTTTGCCACTAGCCCAATCAGGATTCCGTAAGGGGCACAGCACAGCCACAGCTCTGCTTGATGTAGTTGGTAATATCCTGGAAGCCAGAGAACAGGGGATGGGTACCATGCTTGTGCTGCTAGATTTTTCACGTGCCTTCGATTCTATCAATACCTCCCTTCTCCTCTCCAAGCTGTCCTATTACGGATGTCAGCCAGAAACAGTCCGTTGGTTTCAGAGTTACCTGAGTCACCGTTCTCAGTTTGTCCAGGTAACAAATGATAGTTCTGGAGATGATATGTCCTCCAGTCCCAAGCAAGTGAACCGCGGCATTCCACAGGGATCGATCCTAGGCCCGCTTCTCTTCATTCTGTACAGTGCCGACATCATCAACTGTCTGAGAAACACCAAATTCCACCTATATGCTGACGATTTGCAGATGTATCTCTCATTCCGCCCTCAGCAGTCTGCTGAAGCTGTAACAAGAATGAATGAGGATTTAGATAGGATTTCGGCATGGTCAATGAGAAACTCTTTAGTTCTGAACCCAGTTAAGTCCAAGTACATTATCATGGGATCAAGAGATTTTCTTAACAAAATGTTAGGGTATAATCTGGACTTAAAGATTGACGGGTGTTCTATTGATAGGGTGCAAGAAGCCCGTAATCTTGGGGTGGTATTTGATGAGCACCTGCACTTTGAGACCCACATCATGGAGGCTGTGCGCAACTGTTTCTACCGGTTAAAGCTTTTGTACCGTGTCCGGCCCTACATAAGTGTGGATATGCGTGTCATGCTGTGTGAGTCACTTGTTTTATCCAAGCTGAACTACGCTGACACTGTGTATGGTGCGTGCATTCTTGGTAGAAGTGAAAAGCTGATCCAGCGAGTACAGAATGCGTGTGCAAGATTTTGTTTAATGACCCTCCTCGATCTCACATAACACCATTTTTAATTAAGGGTAATTTGATGAGAATGTCAGATCGCAGAAAGCTTCATCTGGCTACCCTGCTCTTTGGCACCATTCTCACAAAAAAACCAGAATATCTTTACAAGAAATTGACCTGGTCACGTGACATAAATAAAATCAAAACTAGAGCATCTTCTTACCTTCTGTTGGCTTCAACGCACAAAACTGCTGCTTTCCGTGGAAGCTTTAAATTCGCTGCCTCTCGCTGTTGGAACGACTTGCCACCTCCTTTACGTGCTATAAAAACGGTTGGAACTTTTAGTACTAAATATAAGCAGCATTTGTTAAGAGTACAAAAGGAAACCAGTTTCTAAACTCACCCGAGGACTGCACGCAGTTGGTATTGGTGACTTTAGCGGAGTATGATGTTCTTAGCAGCATGATTTTGTTTCAAATTTGCTCGGTGACTGAATCTTTTCTTCCGTTTTACACAACGCAACACAGTCAAACACAACTCACAACACAACAATACTATACACTATTACACCACTTTCTGGCCTTATTCTTTTATTATTCACCCTTTGTTTTATATTTGTTAATACCTGTCGATATATAGTATTATATTCTCTGCTCCTTAGATCCTTTTAAATTCCCTAAGACTTTTTGTAAAAATAAACATTATTAGTTTGACAGCTAAATGCATCGCAGATTCGCCGGTGCGCCCGCGTCCCTTCGCTTGTCACCACAGATAAGTAATAGCTTATACCATAGACAAGCGATGTTGGAACGCCGGTCGGGCGTGAGTAGCTCATAATCATTTTCTTTCTCAATTCATTTATTTATTGTTCATAGTCTCGGTTTTTATTTATACTTGTTTACTATCTATATTGCTATCCCATAATGGGATTTATCTAAAGTCCGTAGGTTTGTCCGTGACATCACAGTGGGCCCTATCAGAATACCAGCGTTGCGGTATTTATTTCTTTTTTAAATATCGCAGCATATGCTGAGATAGGGACCTTTTTGGCCTCGCACAGGTCGTTATGTTTTGAATTTTTTGTTCTTTTGTTAATGCTCTCATATGTTTTTATTTTTGTTTTAAATTATTATGTTTTTACTGTTTGTATTTCCTGTGCGCGTCCCAAATAAAATATTTTTCTTTCTTTCTTTCTTTCTTTCTTTCTTTCTTTCTTTCAGTCATCCAAATGTCCAAATAAAGAAAAAGGCCTCAAGTGTTTTAAGTGTAACGAGTTTGGACACATTTCCACGCAATGCGTTCGGTCTACGAACGAAAAGACCCAAGACCGAGAACGGGAACGACGAGGTGGAAAACCGAACTTTCACGAAGATAGACGAACAATGTGTGTGACAGACTTCACTCCGAACATTCGCGAGTCTGCGGTTGGCGAAACTGACGACATTGACAGGAGTACCAACGTTAGTGACAGTGACAAGATGGCGATGTCAGTGGGAACTGAAGCCAACTTCACTGATGTTTACGTCGAAGAGAAAACGCCGGCAACGGTTAGATTTGAAAATGCCTGCAAAACGATTTTTGTGAATAATTGCGAAGTAAATGCGTTAATTGACTCTGGTAGTGAGATAAATTTGGTGTGTACCGAACTTTATGTTCATCTTGGAGCTCCTGAGTCAGTGAATACTGTCACGAATCTTGTGGGATTAGGCGGCAGTATTGTGTCTACGCAAAAGTTTACCGCTTGCGTATCGTTAGATGGACATGAATATAATGATATTGCATTTCATGTTGTTCCTAGGCATGCTTTGCCGTGTAGCGTTATATTGGGTCAAGATTTCCTTAAAGATGTTTTATCAATTATGTCGAAGGGGTCAATACTGATTGCTCCAAACGTAAATAGTTGGTTATCAAGGCTTGCGTGTGTGGTTAGTCAGGATAATGAGTTTGTTTTAGGTAATGTCCAGGACAAGCAGGTGGAACAAGGAGTTATTGACTGTGTGAAGAATTATAAACCATTACAAATAAAGGAGGCGCCAATAGAATTGCGCATTGTGCTCAAGGATGATATACCGGTAACTCAGCGACCGAGACGTATATCTTTAGCTGAACAACAGACTGTTGAAAAGCAAGTATCAGAATGGCTCAAGGATGGGATCATTCGTGTGAGTTTTTCAGAATATTCCTCTCCCTTGGTGTTAGTAAAGAAAAAAGATGGCAGTACTAGAGTATGTGTAGACTATAGACCTATAAACAAAAAGATGATTAAAGACGAATTTCCTCTGCCTATTATTGACGATTTGATTGATAAACTTAAAGGTGCTCGAGTATTTAGTGTGTTAGATTTAAAAAATGGCTTTTTTCATTTGAGAGTCAGTAAAGAAAGTATAAAGTATACCGCCTTTGTTACACACAATGGCCAGTATGAGTTTTTGAGGGCTCCGTTTGGTTTGTCGGTTTGCCCGAAGTATTTTATGAGATTTGTAACTATGGTGTTTTAGGAACTAATAGCAAAAGGAATATTGGTTATATTCATTGATGATTTATTAATACCTGCTGTTGATGAATGTCAGGCACTGCAGCGGTTAAAAGAAGTCTTAACTGTCGCATCGCAATATGGCCTGCAGATTAATTGAAAAAAGGCGCAATTATTATGTCGAAGAATAGAATACCTAGGACACATTATAGAAGATGGAAAAGTTCAACCCTCTCAAGATAAAACAGATGCTGTAACCAGGTATCCTGAACCCAAGACTTTAAAGCAACTTCATAGTTTCGTGGGATTAACTTCATATTTTAGAAAGTATATTAAAGATTTTGCATTGATTGCTAAACCGTTAACAGATTTATTGAAGAAGGATGTTAATTTTGTGTTCGAAGATGTTCAGAGAAGTGCATTTAACATGCTGAAGAATGCTTTAGCTAGTAGCCCAGTGTTAAGGATTTATGATCCTCAGTTATTAACTGAATTGCATACCGATGCCTCTGCAATTGCATATAGTGCTATTTTACTTCAGAAAGACCATGCAGGTGAGGTACACCCTGTACACTACTACAGTAGGAAGACCAATGATGCTGAGAAGAAGTATAGTAGCTATGAGTTGGAAGCTTTGGCTATTGTTGAAGGAGTAAAGAAGTTTAGACATTACCTGTATGGAAAACACTTTAAAATTGTTACAGACTGTCAAGCCTTTCAGAAGACATTGAATAAAAAGGACCTAGCAACCAGAGTAGCCAGATGGGTATTATTGCTTGAAGAGTATGATTATGTGATTGAACATCGACCAGGAGGCAAAATGCAACATGCAGATGCTTTGAGCAGAAATCCATTTGTTGGAGCTGTTGAGTTAAGCCTACATGATCAAGTCAAGCAAGCACAGATGTTGGATGAAGGTATAAAGGCGATTATAGAGATTGTAAAATTTCAGCCATATGAAGACTATATCTACAGCGATGGTTTGCTGTACAAAGGACTAGAAAAAAGGTTGGTTATACCAAGAAATTTAGAATTCGAGATTCTAAGAAGAATACACCAGAAGGGTCATTTTGGAAAAAGAAAAATGATAGAACTGTTAGAACAAGAATATTACATCAAAAATATTAACAAGAAGATTGAAGAGTTTTTACTGTCGTGCATACCATGCCTGCTAGCGACAAAAAAAGAAGGTAAACAGGAGGGATTTTTAAATTGCATTGACAAAGAAAGTATTCCTTTATATACTATTCACTATGATCACATTGGACCACTTTCAGAGACGAGAAAGATGTATAATTATATTTTAACTGTTGTCGATGGATTTACAAAGTTTGTGTGGTTGTTTCCAGTGAAGGGAACCACAAGTAAAGAGACTATAGACAAGTTGAAGATTCATCAGCAAATATTTGGAAATCCTATACGTTTGATTACAGATCGTGGTAGTGCATTTACCAGCAATGACTTCAAGGAGTATTGTGAGAAGGAGAATATTCAACATATAACCATAACAACAGGTGTACCCAGAGGGAATGGTCAAGTGGAGCGCATTCACAGAATAATTATAGCAGTTCTAGCAAAGCTGTGTATTGAAGAGCCATCTCAATGGTACAAGCAAGTCAGCCGGGTGCAAACAGCACTGAATAGCACATACCAAAGAAGCATTGACACCACTCCCTTTGAACTCATGTTGGGTATAAAGATGAAAACTAAAGAAGATATTGAGATTTACGATTTGCTTCAGCAAGAGCATAGAAGTAATTTCTTGCAGAAGAGAGAAGACTTAAAGATGAAGGCGAAAGAACAAATAAGAAAAGTTCAAGATGAAAATTGTAAGACGTATAATAGAAGAAGAAAAGAAAGTCGGAAATATGTGGTAGGAGATGTTGTAGCCATCAAACGCACACAGTTTGGTATTGGATTGAAACTCAAGCCGAAATATCTAGGACCCTATAAAGTCACTAAAGTAAAAAGAAATGATCGATATGATGTTGAGAAGATGGATCTCATGGCAGATGGTTCTCGAATGACTTCTTCCTCCGCAGATAATATGAAGCCTTGGCCAGTGTATGGAAATACTGTCGAGTTAGGTGAGTAGGTCAGTTGTTGTTAGTTGTCGTCGGGTAGGTTAGGGAACACCTTTGGTTCTTGACCTAATATTTCATTATGACGGTATAAGTAATGTTATGTTGGGTAAAATTGATATTTACTCATTGTACTCATGTGTACTTATGTGTCATGTTGTTCTGCTTACGCAATTTATTGTTTTTAAGTGTGTTTGTGTAAAGTGTGTGTTGAAGAGGAGTTTTAGAATTGTTTACTTTAAGTTAATAGTTTTGTTTTATTTAAGAATTAAAGATGTAGTTTTAGTTTAGATCTGACTGGGGACAGTCAGATATCAGAATGGCCGAGCTGTAGGAACGGAACGTTATGACAGGACAGTGAAACGAGATGTGAAGACGAATGACAGAGTGAATGTACGAAATAGTCAAGGAGTGAAAGAGATAGTGTATGTATGTTAGAAGAAGTATGGTGGTATGAGGGACAAGGCTCTCGACCTTTTGACTTCTTATCTGAACAATAGAATTCAAAGGGTCGATGTTAATGGCAAGAGATCTTCAGGATCCGCGGTCACCATGGGCGTTCCGCAGGGTTCAATTCTAGGTCCTTTCTTATTTTTGATTTATATAAACGACTTACCTTACCATATAAGGGATAATCACAAGATCGTATTATTTGCAGATGACACTTCCCTTATTTTTAAAATCAAACGTCAGTTAGTCAACTTTGAGCAAGTTAACGATGCACTCTCTAAAGTGGTGCATTGGTTTAATGTAAATAATCTTCTCCTGAATGAAAAAAAGACTAAACTCATTAAATTTTCAACGCCAAATGTCAGGCAGCTAACTACCAAGGTTCAAGTTAATGGAATAGAACTGAACCCTGTTGAGTCGACAGTTTTTCTTGGAATCACTATTGACGGTAAATTGCAATGGGGCCCACACATAGAAAAATTGTCAGGAAGGCTAAGTTCGGCCGCCTATGCTGTTAAAAAAATTAGACAGATAACGGACGTAGATACAGCCAGAATTGTTTATTTTAGTTATTTTCATAGTCTTATGTCATATGGGATTCTTCTCTGGGGAACCTGTTCGGACATTAATACTATCTTTGTTCTACAGAAAAGGGCTGTTCGAGCCATTTACAACCTAGGTCCGAGAGATTCCCTTCGAGAAAAATTCAAAGAAATAGGCATTCTGACTGTAGCTTCTCAATATATATTAGAAAACCTATTGTATGTACAGAAAAATATATCAAATTTTAAGAAAATGTCCGATATTCATAGTTTAAATACTTGATTTACATGATTACTTTGTAAAGTATTATATTATTTTAATTAATTATTGTGAATGTGAGGACTATGTGGATATTTTTTTTTTCTCTTCTCTATTTTCTTTTCTTTCTCAGTTAGTTTTAATTTAATGATGGTCTGGCAGTTTGAGTAGTTTATGCGGCCTACCCAAATGTCCTTTCTTTGGTACTGTTCGTCGAGTTGAGCTCCTTAAGGTGCAACTAGTCGCGGGCTCGAACTCAATGGTGGGCCTGGCCAAAAACCACACTGTCTCACCTGGCATCGTGTCCGACAGAGATAGTATCAGTGATGAGCAGTTAGAAGCTGATCTACATGGACAACGTATAGTTCGCACGCACGGAAACACCGTACCGACCAATTTTAGTAAAACGAGCGCGTCAAAAATTACGAAAAGGCCTTTGGAAAAAAGGTTTTTCTGAAATAACCACTGCATAAATCAATTACAAATAAAATTTATTGAAATCTTCGTTAATTTTTCTGTGTCGGTACGGATTTTGTTTTCGAGATTTCACACTTCTTGTATTACTTATTTACGCCCAAAGTTGCGTTAAAATTAGCAAGAAAAACGAATCTTTGTTGGCTCATAACTTTTTAATGGCTTTTTATTTTACTATTCTGCATCCGTACAGACAATTTTAATAATGAGACCTAACGATATCATGTTTAACTTTGAATGTACGATGTCAAATAGTGGAGTAAAACCCCTCCGAAGTTTGTATGGAAAAAATATCAAATTGTTTCACCTTAAGTTCAGAGTTGAGCTCCGCGATTACTGACAAATGCTTGCACTGACTGGACAGGTCCACTCAAAGCTGTATGGTTCTTTCCTCAAAAGACCATTTCAGACATTAGTCTACATGGTCCTCATATGGCCTGACCAAGATTATGTCTGGACTTTAAAAGAGACTGTGACCTCTGAGTTTGTTTCGGCCTTTCTTCTCAGAGTAGTCAGATAGGAAACGCCGAACTCATCTAGCTAATTTTTAACATACATTTTAATATGACGTGTAAAAGTGATTCCAATATCCTATTTACAGAATAAACAATTTCATTTCATTTCATTTCATTTCAGTAGACGAGAGATGAACAAAAGATGTAAGTAGAAGAAAAGGTGCAAGAAAATAAAAATACAATAAAAGTCTTTTAGCGTTTTAATTACTGTAGTATTGAGCCAATCCCACATTTATTATTTACATTAATGACATGCCCAGAGAAACACATCATCCGATGGTTTTGTTTGCTGATGATAGCACGGTCGTTTTTAGTGGTACCAATGATATGACGACACTTGAGGGAGAGATAAACCACTGTCTCCGAGTATTGGTAGAATGGATGGGCGCGAATAATTTAAAAATAAATATTGACAAAACTAAAATAATGACTTTTGAGCAAAGGACAAATCATAAGAAACCTGACATAAAATATGGAGACAAGACAATTTCAGAAACGCCAACTACAAGATTTTTAGGGCTTGATCTGGATAGAGACATGTCATGGAAAACTCATACTGACAGTGTATGTAAGCGCCTGAGTCAACACTCATATGCCCTACGTAATCTCGCAAAGGAGGTAAATAAAAAAGTTTTGGTTACGGCGTATCACGCATATGTTACGTCTGCATTACGGTACGGGATCATATACTGGGGTAACTCAACCAACATGGAGGCAGTATTTAGAGCGCAAAAGAGGTGTGTTAGGGCGATATGCGGTATTCAAAGCACGGAAAGCTGCAAACCGTTCTTTATGAATTTCCGTATATTAACGGTACCCTGCCTATACATATATGAGGTGGCCGTATTTGTCAAAACAAACTTCCACCTATTTGAAAAATTGCACAGTGCGCGTCATAAAAATAAAATAAGCGGTAGACAACACAAAAAAGCAGTATTCCGTAAAAACTTCTTAGGAATGGCACCACATATTTATAACAAATTACCTAATGCTTTGCTATGTATTAAAGATATAAATGTATTTAAGAAGCAACTAAATAATCTACTGACAAGTAAAACTTATTACACTATTAATGAATACCTTTTAGATAGAAACTTGTGCGTAGAATAATACATATAATTATGGAAATACCTGAGTCCCATTTATATTATTAAAATTATTTTATTTGTTATTTCCTTTATTCAGTATTAAACATATTAATTACATTTTTAAATATTAAAATAAAAATTATAAAAACATTTAAAAATATAAAAAATAGTAGCCCACCGGTATCGGGAACAGGGTCCAAGCTACCGGCGGTCAGGGCTCCAGAGAGAGGAACCTTCTGACAATGCGAGCCGTGTCCAGGAGTACTGCTTTTTGAATCAAGCCCTTAATCCAGCTGCCCAACGAGAGCCTCCTTAGGTGTTGGTCGAGGCTCTTGGCAATTAAGCCATTGGCTGATACGACTATCGGCACAATGATCGCTGAGTTCACATCCCACATGTCGACAACCTCGTGAGCCAAGTCAAGATACTTGATTTGTTTATCTTTCTCTGCTTTCACGAGGTTCCCGTCATGCGGGACCGTTATGTCAATAATCATTGCGCGCCGTTCTCCTCGATCCACCACCACTATATCAGGCTTATTGGCAACAATAGTCCTGTCAGTGATGATGGATCGATCCCAGTACAATGTGATATGTCCATTTTCGAGAACTGGGTCGGGCACATACCTGTAGTACGGCACTTCCGATTCTACAAGGTTGTATTTCAGAGCAAGTTGCTGATGGATAATCCTGGCTACAAGGTTATGTCTATGCAAGTACTCTTCGTTAGCTAGACGAGAACACCCGGAGATAATGTGTCGGATTGATTCTCCCGGACGGTGGCATGCCCGACAGATGTCAACCGTCCCATCCTTCACAATGAATCTCCGGTAATTGTTCGTCATCATAACTTCGTCCATAATTGCACAGACAAAACCTTCGGTTTCCCCAAAGAGGTCACCAAAACGCAGCCAGGCTACGGACGCTAGTAAATCTACATCGGGTCCATGTAGGGCCCGGAAGTAGCGTCCGTGAAGCTCCTTACTCTGCCATACCTCCTTGCGATCGTTAGTGTCAAGCACTACAGGCTTGCGCCAGTTCTCTTTAGCCAAGGAGAGCGGGGTAAGACCCTTGTCCACCGCGGCCACATCTCGATGCATCCCCACGTCGGCTTCTAGGAAATATTCCCTGAGACTGCATATCTCGCGATTGTGGAGGGTCTTAGCGTTTAAAAAGCCTCGACCCCCACACTTTCGCGGGATATACAGTCTCATCACCGATGACCGTGGGTGATGCATTCGATATGCAGTCAGCAGCGTACGGACCCTCCTATCCAGGGCGTCGAGTTCGGTCTGAGTCCATTTGAGTATGCCAAAAGAGTACATCAAAACCGGCATGACCCAACCGTTGAAGGCGCGCACCTTGTTTCCGCCTGATAGAAGACTATTGAATACTTTCTTCAGGCGGCCAAAGAACCGCTCCTTCAACGATTGCTTCATGTCAGTAACATTGATGCCCAGCGCTTCCGACATACCCAAATACTTATAGGTATCGGATGCGGAGAGGGCTCTAAGGTTTATGGAGTCCGAGAGTTGGGTTCCCACGGATTCCATAATCTCCCCTCGCTTTACATGCATGACCGCACATTTGTCCACACCAAATTCCATCCTGATGGCGCTACTGAAAGTTTCAGTTACTTTCAGTAGCTCCATCAGTTGCAAATTGTTGGGGGCAAAGAGTTTCAGGTCATCCATGTAGAGGAGGTGAGATATAACCTGACCACCTCTCCTCAGCCGATAGCCTAGACCTGAATCCTCCAGCAGTGTGCTTAGAGGATTCAAGGCTAAACAAAACCAAAGCGGACTCAAACTATCGCCCTGAAATATGCCTCGCTCGATCCTTATTGGCTCGCTATTCCTCTGGATATTTCGACATCCTGGATAGCGAAGTACCGTCCTCCATTGCCCCATACACGACATCAGGAAGGTGCGCAGAGTTGCATCTACTTTATACAGCTCCAGCACCCTCATGAGCCATGTATGTGGCACCGAGTCATAGGCCTTCTTATAATCTATCCAGCATGTCGACAGATCCTTACGGGAACGCCGAACCTGTTGGCTAATGGCCATATCAATGAGGAGTAGCTCCTTAGTACCGCGGGACCCGTTCCTACATCCATTTTGAGAGGCAGACATGATGGAATTGGTCTCTATATGTTTGTTAATTTTAGCTCTCAAGATGGATGTAAGAACTTTATAGACCGTCGGTAAACACGTGATCGGCCTATAATTTTTGGGTTCTGCGGTACTACCAGATTTATGGAGCAGGTGGGTAACTCCTGTCGTTAGGAACTGGGGTAGCGAACCAGACTCAAAAGCAGTCTGGTACTGAGCCGCCAAGCGAGCGTGCGATCTTCTAAACCATTTGATCCAGAAGTTGTGCAGCCCGTCCGGCTCTGGAGATTTCCAGTTAGGCAACGGACGGACTGCACGACCTACATCTTCGGGGCAGATAGTAATAGCCCCCATTTCTAGTATTGGATCGCAAGCTCGCTCGACTTCCCGAGTCCAGTCACCTTCGGTGTGACTGACAGGCACCGACCAGATACTCCGCCAGAAAGAGCTCATGGCATTATCATCTGGCAAGCGCGTGTCGGCCACACCTGGGTCCGGTCGCTCCCAAGCCCTATAGACCCACCTTTCATCACTTTGGAAGGTGCGATTCTGAGTGTATCGCTCCACTCGCCGCTTATACCTACGGATACGGTTTGCCCATGCATACACTTTCTGCTTCAGGAAGTCGATGCGCTCTGTGACACAGGACATATAGTTCTCAAGGTCGATATCAGTCCCTGAGAATGCCCGCCTCACAAAGCGCATCACTCTAGGGCGTGTATTGCCCTCCCTGAAGCAGATTAGTTTGCCAATGAGGGCTCTGGCCTCACCAATACGGCGCTCAATCCTGCACTGCCAAGTTGGTACGGCTGGTTTCGGTCGTGTAGCTCTAGAGTCATTTGCAAATTTGACGTGAGCTACACGACATGCCGCTACAGCCGCGCAGTACAGAATTGAATGAGTATCGGTGAGGTCTTCGCAGCTATCAAAATAGTTTGATAGTTGCGAATCCAGAGTCGCCACCAGCGCCCTATTTTTGTTATGCATGGGCAAACGAGGTAAGCGTGGTCTAAGTTCGGGTGGCACGAGCCGATAATCCCGAATCGCACCCTCCAAAGCACATTATTTGTATTGTTAATTGTTAAGTATGTGTTGACTGTTTTTAGACATAGATATATAATAGATAAATTTATGACATTTCATATGGTATTAATTAGAATTAATGACATTGTATATGGTATTGAATGGAATTTATGACATAGTATAATTTAATAATCAATTTGCATGCCTGAATTGGTGCAACACAGTGGACTGCGCATTCACTTGACATCTAGAAATGTATGAATAATTATGTACTGTTTTGAGCAATAAACATTTGAATTTGAATTTGAAACTCTGCCTGACTGTTTGGTTCGTTTGGACACATCGCATTTCGTAAAAATATTGTATGGTCTTGATTGCTTCAGATTTGTAGAAAAGCGCGTATAGCGATTTTATATAAAACATCTTTTACGCTTAAAATCGTGTACGAATTATCTAAAAGCAAAAGAAATAATTCATCAATTAGTAATCGTGGCGCTTCATAGTGTGGCATTTTGCTGTGCAGAACCACAATTTTTAGTCTACTTATATGTTTTTAAGCTACTATATTAAACAATTCACCTTTTGATACCTTACTATTGAAATCCATCATCATTCATGTAAACTTCCTTGTATTTATTCTGATTGTTTTAGCATCTAAATTCTATTTAATACTATTTGTTAATTCCCTTTTGTAAAGATGATACAATATTTTATATTAATTGAAAGCTGTCATCTGTCTTATTTACTTTTCTTAACCATAGACATAATGTGCTATAGACACTTTATCTTCTTCTAAACCTATTATAAAGCAGGTGAATACACTGTTTTGTTCGCAATAAGGACAGTTGTAGCTTATCGCTCTGTAAACCGTTTTTATCCGTTCTACTAACAAATAAGAAAAGTTCAAGATGAAAATTGTAAGACGTATAATAGAAGAAGAAAAGAAAGTCGGAAATATGTGGTAGGAGATGTTGTAGCCATCAAACGCACACAGTTTGGTATTGGATTGAAACTCAAGCCGAAATATCTAGGACCCTATAAAGTCACTAAAGTAAAAAGAAATGATCGATATGATGTTGAGAAGATGGATCACATGGCAGATGGTTCTCGAATGACTTCTTCCTCCGCAGATAATATGAAGCCTTGGCCAGTGTATGGAAATACTGTCGAGTTAGGTGAGTAGGTCAGTTGTTGTTAGTTGTCGTCGGGTAGGTTAGGGAACACCTTTGGTTCTTGACCTAATATTTCATTATGACGGTATAAGTAATGTTATGTTGGGTAAAATTGATATTTACTCATTGTACTCATGTGTACTTATGTGTCATGTTGTTCTGCTTACGCAATTTATTGTTTTTAAGTGTGTTTGTGTAAAGTGTGTGTTGAAGAGGAGTTTTAGAATTGTTTACTTTAAGTTAATAGTTTTGTTTTATTTAAGAATTAAAGATGTAGTTTTAGTTTAGATCTGACTGGGGACAGTCAGATATCAGAATGGCCGAGCTGTAGGAACGGAACGTTATGACAGGACAGTGAAACGAGATGTGAAGACGAATGACAGAGTGAATGTACGAAATAGTCAAGGAGTGAAAGAGATAGTGTATGTATGTTAGAAGAAGTATGGTGGTATGAGGGACAAGGCTCTCGACCTTTTGACTTCTTATCTGAACAATAGAATTCAAAGGGTCGATGTTAATGGCAAGAGATCTTCAGGATCCGCGGTCACCATGGGCGTTCCGCAGGGTTCAATTCTAGGTCCTTTCTTATTTTTGATTTATATAAACGACTTACCTTACCATATAAGGGATAATCACAAGATCGTATTATTTGCAGATGACACTTCCCTTATTTTTAAAATCAAACGTCAGTTAGTCAACTTTGAGCAAGTTAACGATGCACTCTCTAAAGTGGTGCATTGGTTTAATGTAAATAATCTTCTCCTGAATGAAAAAAAGACTAAACTCATTAAATTTTCAACGCCAAATGTCAGGCAGCTAACTACCAAGGTTCAAGTTAATGGAATAGAACTGAACCCTGTTGAGTCGACAGTTTTTCTTGGAATCACTATTGACGGTAAATTGCAATGGGGCCCACACATAGAAAAATTGTCAGGAAGGCTAAGTTCGGCCGCCTATGCTGTTAAAAAAATTAGACAGATAACGGACGTAGATACAGCCAGAATTGTTTATTTTAGTTATTTTCATAGTCTTATGTCATATGGGATTCTTCTCTGGGGAACCTGTTCGGACATTAATACTATCTTTGTTCTACAGAAAAGGGCTGTTCGAGCCATTTACAACCTAGGTCCGAGAGATTCCCTTCGAGAAAAATTCAAAGAAATAGGCATTCTGACTGTAGCTTCTCAATATATATTAGAAAACCTATTGTATGTACAGAAAAATATATCAAATTTTAAGAAAATGTCCGATATTCATAGTTTAAATACCAGGAATAAACACAACCTTGCTGTACATCACACTCGTCTCCACAGAGTAAGCAACTCGTTCATGGGTCAATGTATACGCTTTTACAACAAACTTCCCATTGACATTCGAAACTTACCCATTAAACGATTTAAAAACTTCATTAAAACCAAACTTTGTAAAAAAGGGTATTATAGAATTTCCGATTATTTAGAAGATAAAAAAGCATGGGATTGAGCTGCTCGCTCTGCTAAACCTTGTAATAAAACCTTGAAAATTGACATTATAATTATTCAGTAAAATCATCAAATTATACCAGTTTTATATAAACATTGACATTGTTGAATATTACATACAAAATGACATGATTACTTTGTAAAGTATTATATTATTTTAATTATTGTGAATGTGAGGACTATGTGGATATTTTTTTTTTTCTCTTCTCTATTTTCTTTTCTTTCTCAGTTAGTTTTAATTTAATGATGGTCTGGCAGTTTGAGTAGTTTATGCGGCCTACCCAAATGTCCTTTCTTTGGTACTGTTCGTCGAGTTGAGCTCCTTAAGGTGCAACTAGTCGCGGGCTCGAACTCAATGGTGGGCCTGGCCAAAAACCACACTGTCTCACCTGGCATCGTGTCCGACAGAGATAGTATCAGTGATGAGCAGTTAGAAGCTGATCTACATGGACAACGTATAGTTCGCACGCACGGAAACACCGTACCGACCAATTTTAGTAAAACGAGCGCGTCAAAAATTACGAAAAGGCCTTTGGAAAAAAGGTTTTTCTGAAATAACCACTGCATAAATCAATTACAAATAAAATTTATTGAAATCTTCGTTAATTTTTCTGTGTCGGTACGGATTTTGTTTTCGAGATTTCACACTTCTTGTATTACTTATTTACGCCCAAAGTTGCGTTAAAATTAGCAAGAAAAACGAATCTTTGTTGGCTCATAACTTTTTAATGGCTTTTTATTTTACTATTCTGCATCCGTACAGACAATTTTAATAATGAGACCTAACGATATCATGTTTAACTTTGAATGTACGATGTCAAATAGTGGAGTAAAACCCCTCCGAAGTTTGTATGGAAAAAATATCAAATTGTTTCACCTTAAGTTCAGAGTTGAGCTCCGCGATTACTGACAAATGCTTGCACTGACTGGACAGGTCCACTCAAAGCTGTATGGTTCTTTCCTCAAAAGACCATTTCAGACATTAGTCTACATGGTCCTCATATGGCCTGACCAAGATTATGTCTGGACTTTAAAAGAGACTGTGACCTCTGAGTTTGTTTCGGCCTTTCTTCTCAGAGTAGTCAGATAGGAAACGCCGAACTCATCTAGCTAATTTTTAACATACATTTTAATATGACGTGTAAAAGTGATTCCAATATCCTATTTACAGAATAAACAATTTCATTTCATTTCATTTCATTTCAGTAGACGAGAGATGAACAAAAGATGTAAGTAGAAGAAAAGGTGCAAGAAAATAAAAATACAATAAAAGTCTTTTAGCGTTTTAATTACTGTAGTATTGAGCCAATCCCACATTTATTATTTACATTAATGACATGCCCAGAGAAACACATCATCCGATGGTTTTGTTTGCTGATGATAGCACGGTCGTTTTTAGTGGTACCAATGATATGACGACACTTGAGGGAGAGATAAACCACTGTCTCCGAGTATTGGTAGAATGGATGGGCGCGAATAATTTAAAAATAAATATTGACAAAACTAAAATAATGACTTTTGAGCAAAGGACAAATCATAAGAAACCTGACATAAAATATGGAGACAAGACAATTTCAGAAACGCCAACTACAAGATTTTTAGGGCTTGATCTGGATAGAGACATGTCATGGAAAACTCATACTGACAGTGTATGTAAGCGCCTGAGTCAACACTCATATGCCCTACGTAATCTCGCAAAGGAGGTAAATAAAAAAGTTTTGGTTACGGCGTATCACGCATATGTTACGTCTGCATTACGGTACGGGATCATATACTGGGGTAACTCAACCAACATGGAGGCAGTATTTAGAGCGCAAAAGAGGTGTGTTAGGGCGATATGCGGTATTCAAAGCACGGAAAGCTGCAAACCGTTCTTTATGAATTTCCGTATATTAACGGTACCCTGCCTATACATATATGAGGTGGCCGTATTTGTCAAAACAAACTTCCACCTATTTGAAAAATTGCACAGTGCGCGTCATAAAAATAAAATAAGCGGTAGACAACACAAAAAAGCAGTATTCCGTAAAAACTTCTTAGGAATGGCACCACATATTTATAACAAATTACCTAATGCTTTGCTATGTATTAAAGATATAAATGTATTTAAGAAGCAACTAAATAATCTACTGACAAGTAAAACTTATTACACTATTAATGAATACCTTTTAGATAGAAACTTGTGCGTAGAATAATACATATAATTATGGAAATACCTGAGTCCCATTTATATTATTAAAATTATTTTATTTGTATTGTTAATTGTTAAGTATGTGTTGACTGTTTTTAGACATAGATATATAATAGATAAATTTATGACATTTCATATGGTATTAATTAGAATTAATGACATTGTATATGGTATTGAATGGAATTTATGACATAGTATAATTTAATAATCAATTTGCATGCCTGAATTGGTGCAACACAGTGGACTGCGCATTCACTTGACATCTAGAAATGTATGAATAATTATGTACTGTTTTGAGCAATAAACATTTGAATTTGAATTTGAAACTCTGCCTGACTGTTTGGTTCGTTTGGACACATCGCATTTCGTAAAAATATTGTATGGTCTTGATTGCTTCAGATTTGTAGACAAGCGCGTAAAGCGATTTTATATAAAACATCTTTTACGCTTAAAATCGTGTACGAATTATCTAAAAGCAAAAGAAATAATTCATCAATTAGTAATCGTGGCGCTTCATAGTGTGGCATTTTGCTGTGCAGAACCACAATTTTTAGTCTACTTATATGTTTTTAAGCTACTATATTAAACAATTCACCTTTTGATACCTTACATATTGAAATCCATCATCATTCATGTAAACTTCCTTGTATTTATTCTGATTGTTTTAGCATCTAAATTCTATTTAATACTATTTGTTAATTCCCTTTTGTAAAGATGTGTAGCGGTTAGACCGCCACATACAAAAACTACGAAACAAAAAGACATGACGTCACACAATTCCTACATCTCGCAGTTAGAGTTTACTGAGCGAATAACATAGATAAGACTATCCGAAATCAACCTATGGGCAGTTGCCCGCCAGACATAACACCCGTCTGGTTGGAGGATCCTCCCTTTTCTATGGGGGATGAGTGAACTTTACACCCTGTTCCTCATACCCCTAAATTGGTGACCCCGACGTGATGAACGTCAACGCAGCCTTCGTGCAACAACTTCAGCGTGACGTCATCATCATCACTCCCGCAAGCTTTCCTGAGGCAAGTCACACAGCCAGCCAGCACCCACGGCTTTAACGGGTATCCTGACCACCAGCATGCAGCGAACGCGCATTCCTGGTCATCACCCTCAACCACAACCCGGCGCTGTACCACATCCGACTCACTGGATGACGACGCACCGCCACCCCGACTCACTGGGGAATCACCGCAGACAGTTCCGACTCACCGTGAACTATGCGGCACCCGGTTCCGACTCACTGGAACCACAGCTGGCACTGTGAAGCATCGCAATATCCAAGACTCAGCCCACTATCGACCTCCGGTCTCCGGAGGGGAGTGATGTAGCGGTTAGACCGCCACATACAAAAACTACGAAACAAAAAGACATGACGTCACACAATTCCTACATCTCGCAGTTAGAGTTTACTGAGCGAATAACATAGATAAGACTATCCGAAATCAACATATGGGCAGTTGCCCGCCAGACATAACACCCGTCTGGTTGGAGGATCCTCCCTTTTCTATGGGGGATGAGTGAACTTTACACCCTGTTCCTCATACCCCTAAAGATGATACAATATTTTATATTAATTGAAAGCTGTCATCTGTCTTATTTACTTTTCTTAACCATAGACATAATGTGCTATAGACACTTTATCTTCTTCTAAACCTATTATAAAGCAGGTGAATACACTGTTTTGTTCGCAATAAGGACAGTTGTAGCTTATCGCTCTGTAAACCGTTTTTATCCGTTCTGGCCATCATTCAATTAAGAATTAACTTGATAGATGTTTGAAATGTTTTAAAATATGACACAGAACGAGAAAAACGGGTTCTTTTCTTAACGAGTTGAAGTTTGGCGCTAGCCGTGTAATGTGTTATTTTTATCTTGAATCTAATTTTCTACTTGAATCTTAGCCTGATTAGTTCAGTGTAACTAGCATAATACTGTGTGTAATATAAACTATTGTGTAACCGTGTTTACAATCAATAAACTTTTGGTGTTCAGTGTCTACCCGGCTTATCATTTAACCGACTCTCTCGCCTAGCCTCATAGAGGGCCCTACACCAGCCATCTGGCCGCGTGGTGCAAGACGCCACGCCTCAAACGTCACACTACCTGAATAAGAGAGGTCTACGACGCGACGCCAGGCGCCATTGTCCTCCGAGTGACCTCCAACCTCACAACACGACGTCAGGAGTGACGCCTGTAGTAGGTTATTCTATAATAATTGTATTTAGTGTCATAGACTAATTGATAATGCTTACAGAACAAACCAGTCATTTCCAACATGTCGTTTGATTGACACACGTACTACTAAATATGGTGTCAGGTGAAATTAAATTATAGTGAAAATAGTACTCAAATGAGCTTAAAAAGTGAATAGGATTGAGCAGAAATGGAGGAAAAAGAATTAAAAAATGTTTACGCGGCGATACAACAGCCGGCGCCGTTACAAGAAGAAGGCAATGTTGCACAAAATTGGAGAGAATGGAAGATGGCATTCGACTATTTTCTGGTGGCATCAGGAAAAAACAAAACAACATCTGAGGTAAGATGTGCACTATTTATGCATATTATTGGAAAATATGGAAGAAAATTGTTTAATGAGTTAGATATTAGCGAATCTGATAAAAGCAATTTCACAGTCATCACTCAAAAGTTTGCAGAGTATTGTGATCCAAGAAGCAATGTAAATTTTGAGAGACATAGGTTCTTTGAAACTTACCAAAATGAAAACAACTTAGAAAAATTTTTGGGTCAACTCAATGCCAACAGTAAATATTGTGAATTTGCTTCTTTGAAGAGTAGCCTGATTTTGACGCAATTGATCAGGGGATTAAATGATAATAATATGAGAGAGCGCCTGCTAGCTAAAACGAAGCTCACGTTGGAGGAAGCAAGTCTAATTTGTAGAGCAGCAGAGCGTGCTGGACAGCAAGCAGCAGTTTGTTCATCCGGCAAGATGGTTCCAGAAACGAGCAGCGCTGCAATGGAACAACTACGACGAGGTAATGCCCGTAACAATGCTAGGAATTTTAATGCTCGTGCTGATGGAAGTGGTTCCTATTCGAGAGCTAATGCAGGTAGAAATAGTGAACATGGTCAAAGATCATATGGCGCATCTCAACAACAGCAACAACGACCTTGTGATAGATGTGGATTTGTCCATATTATAGATGGACGCTGCCCAGCATTCAATGTCAAGTGTTATAAGTGCGACAAAAATGGACATTTTGCTAAGTGTTGTCGGTCTAGAATGGTACGGGAAGTGCAAGAGTACAGCAGCAAGAATAGTGAGGGTGAGGACTGTAATAATGGTGAGCTACTTATGTATAATATTTCGATAGAGGCATCCAATGATTCATCTGAGTCCTGGCATTGTATTATTAATGTCAACGGCGTCAGTGTAAAATTTAAGTTAGATAGTGGTGCTGATGCTTCAGTGATGTCATTAAAAAGCTTCAGTAAGAGTGGGTTTATGATAAATTCTCTTAAAAAATGTAACACTGTCTTACGAGAAATAAGTAAAAAACAATTACCAGTGATAGGGTACTTTGAAGCATTGCTACAGTATGAACAATTTAAAACTATACAAAAGATTTATGTTTTGGATGTAGACTGTAATAATTTATTAGGTTTAAGGGCTTGTGTGAACTTAAAACTAATTTTGAAAAATGAGGAATTATCTATTTGTGGTTTATTTAATGATGAATCAATATTCAAAGGAATTGGTTGCTTACCCAACCAATGTGAGATACAGATAGATGAATCTGTGCCACCGGTTGTAACAGCTACTAGAAAAGTACCTTTAAAACTGCGTCCTCGTCTTAAGAGTGAGTTAGAAAATATGGAAAAATTAAAGATAATTAAAAAAGAAGATGGGCCTACCGATTGGGTTTCAAGTATTATTGTGGTAGAAAAACCTAATAAAAGTTTGCGTGTTTGCTTAGACCCTAAAAATTTGAACAGAGCAATTAAGCGAAGTCATTTTCAGTTACCTACATTCGTTGAAATAGCCAGTAATCTTTTAGGTGCAAAATATTTTTCAAAATGTGATGCCAAAAGTGGATTTTGGATGATCAAATTAAATGAGAATAGCTCCAAGCTATGTACTTTTTCTACGCCATTTGGGCGATATAGATTTATGAGATTGCCGTTCGGAATTAACTGTGCTCCAGATATTTTTCATATTGAAATGTATAAAATTTTCAAGATGGAAGAGGTAGAAATTTATATTGATGACATTTTAATCTGGGGAAAAACTAAAACCGAACATGATGAAAGGATAAGTGAAGTCTTTAGAAAAGCCAAAGCCTATGGTGTAAAGTTTAATAAAGAAAACTGTGTTTTTAGTGCGAGTAGCATAAATTTTTTAGGTCATGTCTTTGATACTAATGGTATGAAGCCCGATGAAAGTCGTGTAAAGGCCATTATAGGAATGCCACAGCCAAAAGAAAAAAAAGAGTTAGAAAGATTTCTGGGTGTTACAAATTATTTGTCCAGATTTATTCCCCGATACTCTGAAATTTCAGCTCCACTTAGGGAACTAATGAAGAAAGACATAGAATTTAAATGGTGTCATACTCATGATAATGCTTTTAGTACTCTAAAAAATATGATAAGTAGTGCATTGAGTTTGGTGTGTGTAATCGCTGGTAAGTGCATTATTAATTATTGAGAAATAGTGTTTGTAGACATATAGATAATATTTGAACGAAAATATACCATTCAAACATTTTTTTTTAATCAAATAATGTTACGTTTTGATACGGATATCTACTTGTTCAATTGTCGTAATTATTTGTGATTTTATTTTTTGTATGTGTGTGTAAAACACGCTTTTCTATTCATAATGTAATTTGCAAAATTTCGTGTAAATTGATACAGTAGTTTTATCAGAAATAGACATGAAACAGGAACAAACGTTTTTCACCCCGTATCTGATAATAATATTTTGTTTATAAATACGATTCTCGTCCTACGAGCATTGTTTATACATAATATGATGCTCTGTTTATTTAAGAACACAACACAGTTTACATTGTGCGCCTAGCAATGTTCGAATTACCAAGCATGTATCAGAAAAATATTAATGAGCATCATCACTTTTTGGACGAACAATAAATCATTCTTACCTTTCAAGATTAGCTGGGAGTTTAAAAAACGAAAGCTCTGGCTTTGAAGAAGCCGAGTTTAAACAGCCGTATGACACACAATACACTCGTGGCATTTTTAAAAAGATCGCGGCGATCATTCGTCTCGACACGTCACACGCAACTGACAGAACTGCGACGAGCACTAAGGATACAATATAAAGATGGAAAGTAGGGAAACTACTAAGAAAACGATCAAAACGGCTCACTCACACAGACGCACTCTTTTACGAGATCCTTAGCGTTTGTCGCAGTTCTGTCAGTTGCGTGTGCCGTGTCGAGACGAGTGATCGCCGCGATCTTTTTAAAAATGCCAGGAATGTATTGTGTGTCATACGGCTGTTTAAATTCGGCTTCTTCAAAGCCAGAGCTTTCGTTTTTTAAACTTCCAGCTAATCTTGAAAGGTAAGAATGATTTATTGTTCGTCCAAAAAGTGATGATGCTCATAAATATTTTTCTGATACCTACATGCTTGGAAATTCGAACATTGCTAGGCGCACTATGTAAACTGTGTTGTGTTCTTGAATAAACAGAGCATCATATTATGTATAAAAAATGCTCGTAGGACGAGAATCGTATTTATAAACAAAATGTTATTATCAGATACGGGGTGAAAAGCGTTTGTTCCTGTTTCATGTCTATTTCTGATAAAACTCCTGTATCAATTTACACGAAATTTTGCAAATTACATTATGAATAGAAAAGCGTGTTTTACGGACAAATACAAAAATTCAAATCACAAAAAATTACGACAATTGAACAAGTAGTTGTATCAAAACGTAACATTATTTGATTAAAAAAAAATGTTTGAACGGTGTATTTTCGTTCAAATATTATCTATATGTCTACTAACACTATTTCTCAATAATAAATAATGCACTTACCACCGATTACACACACCAAACTCAATATACAGTTCGCGTCAAATAGCTTTGCCGCTCTGAAGTAGGCTACAAATGACTGCGCAGTAGTCAATCTGCCTTAAAAAACAGTAGTGCGCATGCCAGCGCGCATGCGCAACCTAACTTCAGAGCGGCAAAGTTATTTGACGCGAACTGTATCACAACATTCACTTTTTTTCATGATATTTTTTTTGGTGGTATCAAAATAGAGGCTCCACTTCGTATTATAACCCGCGCGTGCGAAGCTTCACAATTTTATAGTGTATAGATATCGTCATATAAAACACTTTTGCAAAATATTACACTGCGCAAACACACACTTTTTGAGAAAAAAAATCGGCGATTTTTTTCTCGGCGCCTATAGTTTTGCGTATTTTGGGGTTTTCAAAAATACATTAAAAGGGGTCTATTCTACTCAAAAAAAAAAACCTACTATATAAAAGCGACGGGTTATAATCCGTAGTGATTCTTAAGGGCTCCACTTCGTATTTTAACCCGCGCGTGCGAAGCTTCACAATTTTATAGTGTATAGATATCGTCATATAAAACACTTTTGCAAAATATTTCACTGCGCAAACACATGGTTTTTGAGAAAAAAAATCTGCGGCTTTTTCTCGGCGCCTATGGTTTTGCAATTTGCACATTAATATGAAACTGTTTTTCATGCTATTAACTACTTTTTTCGTTAGTGACGATTTCTACCTGTCAACTCAAAACACTTCAATTTTACAAACGTTAAGAGTGACAACCCTAACGCTCCAACGGAGCGTTAGGGTAATTATAACAACAAATAGGCCTAGTTTCCTTACTGTCCATCTTTATATTGTGCTAAGGATCTCGTAAATGAGTGCGTCTGTGTGAGTGAGCCGTTTTGAACGTTTTCTTCAGGTAAGAAAAAAAATATTACATAAATACCTACTCAATTAATTAAGTACTGTAATTTACTAAAAAAAGTAGCTGTTTGTTGTACCTACCAATGAAAATGTGGGTGTGATATAAATCAATTTTTAACACTTTTTGTAGTTTTATAGCATTTTTTAAAATCAGTAGTAGGTATGTAGGTACGTAGTTCTCTGATTGCTGCCACACCTGGCCAGCGTGGCAATTATGGGCAAATAGGTACCCCCGAGTGGGGAGGCCTATCTCCGGCAGTGGACGTTCAATTTGTGAAATTACATGCGAACCCATTTTGCAAATAATACCAGAAGAAACAATCTTTTACGGATTTGTTTCTTGGATGAATAGTTTATGACACTATTTGACACCGATCAGCAGACGTGTTAAGTTAGTTTCTAAGTGAATTCTACACAAATCATTTCAATTTGTGTAGAATTCACTTAGAAACTAACTTTATAATTATGTAGGTAGCTAGGTACTAAAGGTTTAAAAAAAATGCGCCATTTAGTTTGTTATCATTTATCACCAAAGGTATCCGTGCATTTGATATTTATGTGTATACATAAACCCTTTCCGTAACACGCTTTAACATAACATAATATAACATAACATCACGCCTTGTTTCCCCGAAGGGTTGGGCAGAGGTGTACCTATAGCAGGTACAACCACATTTTGCCGCTTTAAATCTGTATAATTTATTCAAATGCGAATCTAGTTTAGGTATCGATTTATGGAAACGCATGCCGTACTTTACGACAGCGAAGCCGCCGCGGGTGTGGTAGTACTATAGTGTATTTTTATAGATAATTATGCTCATAGTTTTAAAATCTAATACCTAGATATTATTACGATTAACACATGTTTTATTATTTTATTTCAGTCGGTATCTGAAAACCGCAGTGACAACTTCATGACATCTACAGTTGATTGGATTGTAAAAAAATATCTACCTTTCTCATTTTTCGATGACGAAGAAACACAAGAATATTTTCGATCGATTTGCCCGAATACGGTATTTCCTAAAAGATCGACACTTAGAAGGAAGGTCAAAGAGCGATTTGAAGAACTACAATCGCATGTTAAAAGTCGACTACAACAATATTCATGTAAAATGTCATTTACCATTGATGGATGGACGTCCATTGCTGGTAGGTCTTACTACGGGGTCACTATTCATTATATAGACAACGAATGGAAGTATAGATCTGTAGTTCTTGATTTTATACCTTCGCGCGGTCGACATACTGGGGCAGATATTGCAACGATTTTCCACGAATGTTTATTGGAATATAACATAATTGATAACATACAGGGTATAACGTCCGACAACGCAACTGCAAATACCAAATTTATGTATGAACTTGGCAAACAACTGCTGCATTTTGATTCGGACAATCAACATTTCCGGTGTTTTGCTCACATTTTGAACCTTGGTGTACAAGATTTACTAAAGACCTTAGCATTACACAGTGAAACTGACAATGAAGAACAAGAACAGCAGAAAGACCATGAAGAGGAAACTGAGGAAGATGAAGAATATGCGCCAAATATTACCGACTCACGTACAGCTATTACAAAATTACGCAGTATTTCTAGTAAAATAAAAAGAAGTGAGATATTGAAGAGGAAGTTCCAGTCTGCTTGTGAAGCAGCTGGCGTACCATCAAATCTGAATCCCATACTCGACTGTCCAACGAGATGGAATTCCACACATGATATGATTGGATTTGGTTTAAAAGTGAGATCTGGCATTAACATATTGTGCGCTTCTGTTACTGAATTGAATGATTTTCAAATCACAGGAAGTGGATGGCAAATACTTGAAAAAATACATAAGTTTCTAATAAACTTTAAACTTTTATCAACGAAACTTGGTGGAGAAAAATATGTTACATTACCGTTAGTCATTGTATCATTCAATCTCTTGATTGATAAAATTGAATCCATGGTAAGACAATTAGATGAGAAACCTAATCGAACCGAAGTGGATGAAAGGCTAATTCTGGGTTTCCAAGCAGCCCGAGATAAAATGCTTAAACATTATAAGAAGAGCAACTGGATTTACTGTACCACTTTAATTTTAGACCCAAGGCACAAAGCTCAGACTTTTGACATGACATTATGGGGGAAGCAAATTAAAACAGAAAGCCTGCGCAAATTTCATGAACTTTATATAGAATATAAAAGTCTACACTCGGTGTCTAAATCTCCAGAATTACCAAGAAATGAAAATAAAGTATGTGAATATGATGAAGATGATGTAATAGACTTTGAGAAACTGTATGCATGTCCCTCTACGTCATTTGGATCGGGGTCTTGTCTTCAAGCCTTAGTTATTGACGAGTTGGAGGAGTTCCTAAGTAAACCGAGAGCCGCCAGCTCAGAAGACATTTTAGAGTGGTGGAGAACGCATGAGACAGAATATCCGATTTTATCCAAGATGGCTCGTGACTTTCTCTCAATACCTGCAACTTCAGTCCCTGCTGAGAGATTATTTTCTAAAGCATCTTTGGTAATTAGAAAACATAGAAATAGGTTAAGTGATGAGTCAGCCAGATGGTTACTTTGTATTAATTCTTGGTCAAAAGAATTAATATAAAGTAACCATAATTATGTTAATGCTATTGTGTATTGCGTACTGTAATTTAATTTGTGTCCTATTTTTTTATTAAATAAATGGTAAATTGCATAGATTGCCTTTATTCTACAACTCTTCCATCCCATTCCATATAAGGTGAAGGCCTATAACTATCTATCTTGACAGACAATGTCTTTAAATTTGTTGGTTCACTATGCCTATGTCAATTTAAGCTCAAAATGTACCTACTCTGTTGTTCTAAGATCTAAACTAACGTCTTTAATAAATAGCAATAGGCTCATAGGTAATTGCAAGACTTGCAAGACTCTTGCTGCAAGACCGAGACCAAGACCAAGACTGAGAGTGCAATACCAAGACCAAGACCAAGACCAGGTGTATTGACGCAAGACCAAGACCAAGACTGGCTAAGTCTCGTCTTGGTCTTGCATTTGGGCAACACTACACTTCGGTGGAAGCGCTCAAAGTTACTCTTACGCGAGAATGGAATTGTTTGAGTGACGGCGTCGTTCGAGCAGCCTGCGCTTCTTTCAGAAAGAGACTTCAGCTTGTAGTAAAGACTAAAGGCGGTTTTATTCCTTCGGAATAAGTCATAATAAAACTTTGAACTCTCTATTTTCACATGGCAAAAGTGTTTAAATAAATATTGAAAATTAACAGAAATATTTCATTTTCACATACGGACAGTTCAATCGCCGCACCCGGTATAAACAGAAGACGTACGATTTTCCAAAGCATTAAGAGCAGTGCTCCCGATCTACACTCGGTTTCAAAAATAACGGGTCAGTCACAAAAATTGAAATACCTCCAGAACTGTAAAAGTTAGATCAATGAAATAAAAAACAGAATAAAGACTTTTTAGTTGCGCTTCTAATAGCATATTATTTAAACTGGTTGATGAAAAAAACTTCAAAACAAAATTAAAAAAAATGACTATTTTTAAAAACAATATTTTTGTTTCATGTCATTATGGATGCTTTCCGTTTTTTTATTTATTTATATAATTTATTTAGTTTAGTTTCTATTCTGTCACAAAAAAAAATATCGTGAACGTCTTCCACGTGCATAATTATTATTCTGTGAGGTGAAGCATGGCAGTCACGCTAGAGGAATGTACCAGAATCCTAACTTTTTTGGAACTTGGGCGGAGCCAGCGTGAAACAGCCAGAAACATTGGTGTATCTTTTTCGACTGTTCAGCGGGTAGTCCAGCGGTACCAAGAGACCGGATCACACCTTAGAAAACCAGGAAATGGCAGACCAAGATGCACAACGGCCAGGGAAGACAGACAACTGGTGGCTACAATGCTCCGAAATCGTTTTCAAACTGCTGTTGGTCTAAAAACTCACTTTATTCGCTTTGGAGGTGGCAATTTAAGCGCTCAAACAGTAAGAAGACGTCTTGCTGAAGCAAATTTGAAACCATTGAGGCCCGCAAATGGCCCCAAACTGGAACGGGGACATCGAATTGCAAGACAGAGATACGTGCGCGAGCACCTAAACTGGACACTAGACGATTGGTCTAGGGTAATGTTCACGGACGAGTCTAAATTCATGCTTTATAAGCATGATGGTAGGCAGTTGGTGTACAGAAGACCAGGGGAGCGCTTCCATCAAGCGTGTGTGGAGGAAAAAGTGGCGTACGGTGGAGGCTCCGTACAAGTTTGGGCTGGGATTTCTGCTGAGGCCCGCACCGAGCTGGTACTCATTCAAAATGGAACTCTAAATGCAGAGAGATACGTGGAAGAGATCCTCAATGAACATGTAGGTCCTTTCATGGCCAGGATGGACCGGCATGGCATATTAATGCATGATAATGCGCGTCCCCATACCTCCAGAATTGTACATGACTACCTTGAAGAGGTCGGTATCGAACTCATGCAGTGGCCAGCGCCAAGCCCGGACTTAAACCCCATCGAGCACGCCTGGGACGAGCTTCAGAGATGCGTGAAAGGTCGAAACCCCCCACCAATCACGCTTCCCGAGCTCAAACTAGCACTGGTGGAGGAATGGGAAGGTATTCCTCAGCACCGGCTCCGAAATTTGGTGTACAGCATGCCTAATCGCCTGGAAGCTGTCAGAAGAGCTCGTGGAGGCAATACAAAGTATTAAATGAAGAAAGTGATGAAAAACAGCAAAAAAACAATCATAAAAAAATGTAATCTTAAGAAAAATATGACTACTTTAGTTTTTTGTGGGTGCAACTAAGATTTATTTAATTTTTTATCTGTATAATTAAATTCTCAATTGAACAGTCTTCGTTTCATTAGGATGGCATACGTAGTTCGGGAGATATTCGGGTTTATGTGACTGACCCGTTATTTTTGGAACCGAGTGTAGATAATTACCCAAGACTAACATTAAGCGATTTGTGACATTGCAAAACGACATCTAGCGGTGAAACCTTGAAGCTCAAGAGTTGATGAATAATGCAGATATATCGCACGCTTAATAATAAACCGGAATATGTCAAAAATTAAGGATTCCCACTTTTGTTAATAAAACGAACTAACTCCGATTGAAGAATCTATAGGTACAATCCCGCCATGCAAAATAAACCAAAATGGCCGATTGTTAGATCACCCCTCTCTTTTCTACAAAAGCGCGCGACAATGCATTTCATGCGATAAAGAATCATTCAGTGATGCGGCGACCGTGATGTGAGAAAGGTGTCGTTGTTTTGTGACTACGGTGGAATAAGGTGAAATAATTCGGTTTATTTTCAAACGCAGGTAAGACCATTCCACTTATTTTTTTTTCTAAACTAGCATGTTTCGTTTTACTTCACTTTAGTTAAAAACGGTGTTCTAATACAGCATGTACTATTTAGACTTGTTGCAGTTTATCATTAAATTATAATTGTATAAATAAGAAAGATTGCGTATTAGTGCGTTTTAGTATAAAATTATTACTTTTATTCGAGAAACAATTAGTTTTATATCACTTTATTACCAAAACTATCGGTAGATTTAACCCTTAATAGGGCATGGGCAAACTGTGGGTGTTTGAAAAAAAAAACGCAGTCAAAATGGCATTATGGGTGTATAGTGTTGTCGGATAGTAAATCATTTGCTCCCCAAGTGTTTTCAGTTTTTCAGGAAAATGTGTGGGAAAATAATTCCTCTTGCCCATTTAGATCAACACATGTAAGTGCTATGTGGGAAATTATTTCCCTACTTATGAGAATATATTACATACACATCCAGTAGTAGGGGCAAGAAACTAATATATTGTGATTATTTTTATTACAGGATAATTATTTTGTGTAAATAAAACACAAATAAATGTAATAAAATAATGTTTATTTATTGGTGGAACATTTCAAAGCAAGGAGCAGCGCACAAAGAGACCTTACAAATTTTGCAAATGTATTTGCTGCGCTGTTCCTTTGCACGTGTACTGCACATCCTACACCTCCGAAATTTAGATAGCTCTGGCATGTGTGTTCCAACATCCGCTTTTCTTAGTTCCTCAGGTACTGCAGTGGCACCTCCTTTTTTGGTTTTGAATACTGGAGCAATTTTTTTTCGTGACGTAAAATTATTTATTAGGCCCCGGCCTAATCGCAGACGAAATTCTTTATGAGTATTTCGCCGTTCCGAATGAGTTGTCATATAAACAATGTATGCATTGATCACAGCTGCCTCCAGCAAAAACCAAAAAAGTCGATGCCAATTCTTTCGAGATTTGCGCCCAAGTGGGTATGAAGCTCTAAAGTGATCAAAGTGATCAACTCCTCCCATAAACTCAGTGTACTTCTTGATTGAAAGAGGGCAAAACATTTTTTTTTGGTACCATCTTTTTGTTTCCGCTCAATCATTTTCACAGCTCGAGGATTGAATGCAGTAGTTGCAACAAAAACATCTTTTGTATCTTTCCATTTGATAACAGTTATTGGTCCATCACACTGGTATATAAATTCTCCCGGTTTCAGGACTGTTCCCTTTCTCTCTTCACTGTTTAGATTTTTTCCTGTCAATACATCTGGTAAACCCTTGCGGTTTATTCTTATGGTTCCAACACTATAAATATGTTTCTCAAATAAAATCTCCAATAATGGAAGGCTGGTGAAAAAATTGTCAAATGCTACCAATGTGTTGCTTGGCAAAGATTCACATAAATCTAATATTACTCTAGCGCCTAAGTTCTCTTCTGTTCCACTATCGACTTTCCCAGAATAAAATTGGAATTCATATAAGTACCCTGTTTTTGAATCAGCCCTTGTCCAACATTTATATCCTCTCTTTATAGGTTTCTTGGGCATATATTGTTTCATGTGGCTGCGCCCCTTGAATCTTATCATACTCTCATCTATTGAATTGAAAGCAGAAACTTGTACATTATCTTTGAATGTTTTGTTCAGTATTTCAATAGCAGGTTTAATTTTTCTTAATTTATCATAATCAGGAGAGTTTCTTGGTGCCTCTGTTGTAATGTTTGATATGTGTAGATTTTGAGATATTTTTTTAAACCTTTTTGATGGCATCACTTTACAAATGACTGGGTTTCTGAAAAACTCATCCGTTGACCAATATGTATTTATATCGGCTAACGGATTTATACTCATAAGTATAATCAAACCACAGTATGCTTTCATTTCTTGTTTTGTGACATCTGTCCAAGCTTTAGAATGTGTGTAATTTGCATACAAATTTGTGTTTTGAACAATAATATCAATTAGTTCTTCTGGAAAAAAATCAATGAAATATTCAAGTGGTTGAGTTCTGTTAGTGTACCTCTTTTTTACTTGCATTTCTCTGTCAAAACTAGGCCAAGTATCATTTTCATGTATAAATGACCAATTCCTTGATTTATCTTGCAATGGTCTAAATGTATCTCGAGAGAAAGACAATGTAGTTTGTGCAGTATTTTGTTCATCAGACACAGTCACTTCAGGTAGTGGAAGAGAAGTTGATGTTGAAGCAGCAACAGAAATTTCAGGGATTGAACATATAGCTTCCTCATGGACTTCAGCCATAGTGACATCTTGTGAAGTAGTAGTATCTTGAATAAGTGATAAATCTGGCTCACCCTCCAATAAACTGTGCAATGCTTCTGTAGAAAGATTTTGTACTTCATCCAAACGCTGATCAAAATCGGTATTGTAGGAGTCAGAGACAAAATAACCAACTGCTTCATCATCAAATTCCTCATCCTCTGACGAACATAACAGCGCGGACAGTTGGGTTTCAATATCTGAATCGCGAAGATGTTTCTGAAAGAAAAAAAACTACCGTCAGTCTGATTGTGTAACATAAACATTCCTTGCAGGAAAACCTTTCCCACAATATAATAAATATTGTTTACCTAAACGGGCAACAAGCTAATATTTCCCACATAGTTTTGAGTGCAAAATTTCAGTCACTCATTGTTTTTCATACTAATGAACTACATAAACAAGTAACGTGACCCTTTATCTAATAAAATAAATCAATAGTCAACACTTACCGGATTTTTTTTCGGCATTATCAGAATTTTTATCCGAAATCACACGAAAATCTGTTATCCGTTTGAAAAAATATTGAAAGTAAAACTTTGACAGCACCTTTTTTTTACTTCGTTCGTTTTGGAAACGTGTCTTTTGGCTCATGTTGTAGGTTACCTCATAAATAAGAAAATGACAGTGACATTTTGTGGGAACAGTTACACATTTGACCGTTTACGACAGCAAAATGATGTGGGAATAATGTTCATCTGGCCCTATTAAGGGTAATAATACTTGTGTTTATTTCGGTTTACGTTTTAAATGATCCTAAAGTCTAAAAGTGCTCTAGCAATTGTTGCAGTTTATTACAAAATGGCCTTTAAGTTTATTTTAAACACCCATTAATAAAAAACGTTAAATTTCTGGTTCCATAGTTTTAATCCTGAAGATGACGTCTACATTTAGGAAGCAGCGGTGCCTAAAACTTCTTATGATGAGTAATACGAGTAATGCTGGATGTACTGATACGGATAATGGTACGCCAGTCGAAATAAAAGTAAGTAAATAACGTCGTGTATACGTAGCTACAAGTGCAGTACCCCGACTGTAAATTTGCAAGTGAGTAAACGTACTTATCGCGTTTGCGTTATGATTTTATTCTCACCCTTATATTCTCATTATGATCTATCAGTCAAATTTTAACACAAACGAAATAGTTACGTTTACTCTTTTGCAAACTTACACTCAGGGTACAGTATCCATAATACATTTTTACGTAATATTCACTGAATTAAGAAACCTGTTTATTTAATGTTGTGTATTATTGATTTTAGAGTTTGATCAATGAAACAGACGATAAAATCCAGCACGGCGTACAGGAAGACAATGTCTCCAGCTCACCATGCAGGAAATCTAGGTCACCACGTAGTATATCAAGATCACCACCATTCAGAAAGTCCAGGTCGCCAGCACCACCATGCAGGAAGTCCAGGTCATCGTCAAGCAGTTCTTCAAGTTCATCTTCAGATTCGTCTTCCTCGAACTCATCTTCCCCAAGCTCTGATGATAACTCACGTATACCCATAAAACCGTCTCCGATACTGTGTAATGATGACGAACGTGACAGTAATGAAATCATTGAAGATACTCCTCCACGCCTTATTAAAAAAAATACCAACGTAAGTAGCAACGTGTTATTGTTACAATAAACTATTTTGTTATTATTATGTACAATAATTTATGATAATTCACTTATTTACCTACAATTTCAGAATGAAGAAAAATTATCACACACGCCTGCAAATGCCATTACCAAGAACTTGCTAGTTTCATATTCTGATTCTTCTTCTGAAGATTCTGACGAGTGCAACCAACAGCTAGCTAACCAGAAACCTGTAGATGTTCCTAATAAAGAGGCAAATGACATTGAGAGAATTTTGAATCCGGAACAACAACACCTGGAAATTACAGTAAATATGTATTCAATAACATATTATTATAAATAATAAAATAAGAGGAGGAGGAAATATTACAATTAATATTATAATATTACCTTATTTTTAAATATACATACATAATATATCCATAAATAAGTACTATACATATCTAATGTTAAATATAATAAATACATGTTTTTAAAATAATCTAGTAAATGAATATAAATTAAAGTAATGTAAATTCAGCATTAAAATAGTATTATTTATATTATTTTTTATTGTTTTTAGGACCCAACTAGCTCAGGAGAAAATCTAAATTCCATACCAAATTATGCGATTTCTCCGTTATATTCTGATGAGAGCGATGTAGATCTGAGTGATGATGATCCTAGTTATGTGTACACGACTGACAACAGAAACAAAAATAAACCAAGAAACTTCTTTATTCCGCCATCTGGATCGGCATCAAGTTCCTGTGACTCTGATGGTTCAAATACTGAGGTAAAAAGAGGCCGAAAACGAGTAAGGGATACTTCAAAGTGGAAACAAAACAGAGCCAAACGTTTACGTAACAGCGGTCAGTCATACACGTCTGTATCAAAAAAAGGGAAAAAAATTCCAAGTCGCTGTCTTCAACCACCGTGTACGGACAAATGTAAACTTAAATGCGCAAATCAAATTGGTAATGACTCTAGATACGAGCTGTTCAAATTTTATTGGGGATTACGGGACGTGAACCAACAAAGAGCTTATGTTAAATCATCTATGGTAGATATCAAGCCAAGATATCAATATACGAACGCAGAAAATCCCCGAAAACCAAACAAAGCCTATTATTTCACTATTGACAATCAACAAATTAGAGTCTGTAAAACATTTTTCAAAGCTACCTTGAACATTTCGGATCGAATGATATTCACCACACAGCAAAAAACAAACAGCAATAACTTTATAGAAGATGACTTACGTGGCAAGCATGGTAACCATAAAAAAATAAATCCCGAATTAATAAAAGATATTAAACAGCACATAAACTCTATCCCGCGAATGGAATCACATTACGTACGAGCTACTACCTCAAAAGAATACATAGATGGGGGAAAGACAATCAAAGACCTTTATGATGATTTTAAAGAAATACAAACACGAAACAAGAAAGAGACAGGGAGTTACATGACTTATTATAACATATTTACAAAGGAGTTCAATATATCTTTCTTTCGACCTAAAAAAGATATGTGTGATCTTTGTTTGTCTTACAACAGCAGACCAAAAACAAGGGCTTAAAGAAAAATATGACCAACATCACGAGGAAAAGATACTGAGTAGAGATGAAAAAAAGCTAGACCGAAAAAATATTACCGAAAATAACAAAGTCGTAATTTACGACTTGCAAGCTGTTTTACAATGCCCACGTGGTGACTCGTCAGCGTTCTCGTATAAGTCCAAACTCAATAGTTACAACTTGACAGTAACTGAGTTGTCTCAAACAGATAAAAAAGGCGCTTTTGAATCTGTACATAGCTATTTTTGGACGGAATCGAATGCGAAGCGTGGTGCGATCGAAATAGGTACATGCGTTTGGAAATACTTAGAGGAAATTGGTAAGGACGCACAGGAACCCTTGAACATTGTTTTTTATTCTGATAATTGTGCGGGTCAGAATAAAAATAAGTTTATAATGACGATGTATATGTATGCAGTTTATCTTTTTAACATCCAAAGCATCACTCATAAATTCATGATCCGAGGGCATACGCAGAACGAAGCAGACAACATACACAGTTTGATAGAAAAAGAAGTTAAAAAAAATCTTAAGTCCGGCCCAATCTATACCCCAGTTCAATATATAACACTAATTAAAAACGCAAAAAAATGTAACCCCCCGATCAACATCCATGAGCTAACATTCGACAGTATTCTGGACCTTAAACTGTTGCAAGAGGAATGGGGCTTTAATTTTGGGACAGATGAAAGCGGCCAAAATGTCAACTGGAATGATATAAAGGTGTTAAAGGTCACAAAAGAAAATCCGTTTCTATTTCACTTTAAGACATCTTACAAGGACGAAAACTACAGAGAAGTTAATGTGCGAAATAAGCGAAGGAAGATGAAATCAGTCACAGAAATAACCATGAAGGCAGCATATACGCAAAAACAGGAGATAAGCGCTAATAAAAAGAAGGACTTGAAAGAGTTAATCGCAAAAGGGCTGATTCCATCTTATTTATACGCATCTTTTTCGTAGTATTTTTTTTATAATACATTTAATATTTAGAGTAGTCATAACTTATGAGACTGATTAAGACTACGTAAAACCTATTTAGTTCTGTTGATTCTTGATTATAATTAATGTTAGTAGATGTACCAAGTACAAGTATAAGAAGTTTTTATTATTTTGTATGTTTATTGTTCTTTAGCATAATTACGTAAAGCGATCTCTTAAGCATTTTTGTTATGACTATGTAATTTTAAGTACTATTTTGTGATTGTTAAAAAAATACGTTAATTACTAAGTACAAGATTATAATATTAAGTTCCTATTACGACTGATTATTATAACTACTGTTGTTATTAGGTTAAGAAAGCAGTAACGATAAAACTTAAAATATAAACTGTTATTTACATTAACAAATATAAAAGTGTTTTGCGAAATATTTCTGTATTTTTATTTCCGCTTTACTTTTAAACTGTAATAAGCATTATATATTTAAATAGATCATATTATTTATTAATACTAAACTGAATTATTCAACATTAGTTCTCAAAACATTTGAAAATTGATCATTAATTTTTATACTAAACTGACATAAGTCGAAACTTTAGAAAATAAACTTCATTTATTCGTTTGATATAAGTAGTATAATTAAACTATTATGTCAGTTATATTCGCTATACATCTCTCTACAATTTAAGACCAAGAAAATAAAAATAACACCATAAACACGTGAAAACCATCAAAATTATTACAACAAGGTAGAGACTCAAAACTTTGACTGCGATTTCCCAAAAAAGTGAAGTTTTGTCTTATTCCGGTTTATTATCAAACGTGCGATATGGCGTTGTGGTTGGTTTTAATAATTAAATTTATGTTACTCGAGCTTTCCACATTTATTGACATACTTATGTTAATCAACAACATTTTATAGTCATGCAAGGTTTTATAAACTAAAAATAAATAAATCATAGATTAACAAAAGTGGACAATCACTGATGTCAAACATTCTGTTTAGTCTGTGGTTGGAAACTTCTCGAAGCTTCCTAAACAATAGTGAGGTCTTTGATACTGCGTCTGCAACGACGAGGTTGATCTTCGGATCCTGGTGAAGCTACGCGATGATGGTGATGGAACAGGTATGTTATTGGACGGGCACCGGTTCAGTGATGATCGTCTGATGTGTCCGATCAATAATCTGATTGGAAATATATCTGTGCCGTTGTTTCAGTTGTAGCTGAACCTGTCTGGCTGTTTAGGCTAGCCTGAAACTGATACGAACGTGTGGAGACGTGACGCCCTGGTGCTATCCCGTGATCTGGTGAATTTGCAGTCAGTCCCGACTAGAAACGGGCAGTGTGCTGGTCTGATCACGGGTGTTGGCAGTTAAGAGGTTTGACCCAACGAGTTCGAGTGCTGGCAGTGTGATCTTTCTATTGGAAGGCCTTACACCTATCTGGTTCCTCGTGCAGGAAAGTCTCGCCGCATCCAGGTACGATTCTGCATCATCATCTTTACGGTCGACCCGTAGGCCAAGCGTTCGTGGGAACACAGAGTTTTCTCTGTTGTTCCATGCCAAGGGTCTTGATTCCACAAACTGAGAGGGAGTTATAAACTGAAGTCATACTACTACCTAATGTTTAATTGTAGTAGAAGCTTAGAGAGAGAATATACATATGACCATTTTGATAAGGTCTTTTCAGAATATATTAGTTTATAAGACCAGTTGTTGTAATGTCAATGTGTTTGGTTGTGTCTCTGGGTGCTTTGCCCCAAATGTTATATTTCTTATAGGAGCACAACCATATAGGTCATTTACTTACGATTGAGCTAAAGGTTCTTATGCGTTCATCTCACGGATCCTAACAAGCGACCTTGAGCTTGTATAATTATTAGTCTCATGTTTGTATCTCCTCTGACACGCCTTGTTACGGAGACAGCGCGTGTCAGGGCAGATGCCATTTTAAATTAAGATTGGGAAAGCTACCTTTGTTGTTAATACAATAAACTTTGTAATGTGTACCTTTGTTGATAATACAATAAACTTTGTAATGTGTAATAGGTAATTGTTTAATTGTTTCTTTCCCAATACCTGATAAATTAACTTTAGCACGGCCACCCAATTCGCCGGGTTACAGATTAAAGAAGATTTGCATTAGGATCCTGAAAAATGGAGAAGCCTGGGGGAGGCCTATGCGTCAAAGGACGCGCTGATCGACGAAGACACAGAAGTGCAACAGTTACGTTTTGCTTGATTTAGTAATTATTATTGTAATTAGGTAGTTTTAGTTATCGGTAAATAAAGGCTTATAATAATTAAAACAGGCACGGTCCTATTCTGGGGAGAATGTGCTAGTAAATGGCACCTACAGTGTAGATATAAGCAATGAATGAATAGAAGATTTGCCCTTAATATGAGGTCATAACAAGTATTGAGTTAGGGCCAGAATTAAATCACGACATGTGAGCAGCATATTATATCATATCAGCATATTATACATATTTACTGAGTAGAGAACGAAATAGGGCAAATTCGTTAGAGAGTATCATTTCATATTATTGCAATGGCTTAGTGGGAAATCGTACAGTAGGGTGTAGCGTTCATACCATGACTGTATTGTGGTATTTAAGCTGGCGCCGATGATGTAAGCGCCCAGTTCAATTTCTGGATCATATATTCCATGAAGAATAAATGGTTTATTTATTTATTGTTGTTTTGTTTTCTTTAATAAACCTTTTTTATTATTAGGATTACTAAAAATATAAAAAAAATGAGGATAACCTGCCCCATAATTAAATGTATTCTTACACGTGGGATGGGACTTCAATTTTCTCATCCACTTGGTAGTGGTTTGGTGGTCGCACTATAATTTCATCAAACACTGTAGTAGTTAAGAGGCTGCTGCCAAAGCTTTTAGTCCTCTTTCAATACTCACTAGAGGAGAGGGCAAAGCACACTACTCTCTAGCGAGAGAAGGCGGTAGTGGGGCCTATTGTCCGGAATCATCAAATTTCTCATATAAACTTATAATGTCTACTGCATAGCAAAGAACATTAACATTAACCACAATATCAATTAGAATGGTAAATAAATTATGCATTCAGAAGAAGTAAAATCCCGGAGAATTTAATTTTTATAACCTTAATTACAGCAATCTTAAAAAAAATACTCTTCAACCAGGGTGAATAAATAGAAATCGTTTGCAGAATATGAAAAGATATGTCTTTATCTACAAAATTAAATTAAAACCATCGTGATACGACAAACTTTTTTATGGGCCCAAAGCTCCTAAGAAAATTGGCATTCTCCGTTCATGTATGAGTAACTTCTTGTATTGGAATTTTAAGGATTGTATTGATTTCAGGCTTCGCATTGGTGGTGGGAGATCATTCCAACAGCGTGTGGCTGCGAACTTGAAACACTCCCTGAATGCTGTAGTTCTGTGCATTGGCACCCCGTTATTTCACAGCTTTATGCTCATAATGAAAATTGATGCTTATGATTAGATAGCCGGCCAAAATTACTCAACATTTTTTAAACAAGAAAGTTGAATTATTGCATAAGAAAGGGCCGAGAAGATAAAATTGAGGAATAGTCAGGACAAGAACACAATCAAAATTAAAAAAAAAGAAAGATTCACCTTATAAGCATTTCTCAAATGGAAGAGATACATAATTTATATATGGAGCAGCAGAAAGAACTCCATAGCCTAGAAATCCAATTTGAGTAAAAGATCCATGAGTTACTCTTGGTTTTTTTTTCTTCTAAAAATTAAAGAATTAAATAATGATTATTATTGTGCACATTGTTTTATTGAAATTTTTGACATCTACATACATAATTATATTGGTGTATATACAATATCTATGGTATTTATATGTTACTCATTTAAGCTTAGCAATGATGAAAAGTATGTGTCAATTAATTTCTGTCGGTACTGTTGATCACTTTGGGTATTAATGTGGTATCCTCCACATCCTGTATCACATCATGTTTAATTGATGTTTCTTTTGGCAGAGTATCATTTTTATTCACACAATTATTGTGTAAAAATGCCGTAAAAACAATTATTCATAATCATAATAATCATTTATTTGCTTTGAAAGTAGGTACATAAATTAAGGTGTTTACAAATGTTGAGATCCCTGTACAATCTACCACTTAGGCATGCAAAATTAAAGGTAAATTTCATTAACAAAATGAAATAAAAATCAAAAAGTCAAATTAAAATTGCTTGAACATTGTTGAATTTTACTTGTAATTTTGATCCCACACAAGGGAACCTTCTCTTTCAAACGCCAAATGCTCTCTCTACCGCATTTAACCTGGTAGAAGAAAGGAGAGAGCAAAAAAGAAAGCATACCAATGCTGTAAAAGTAAAAAAAAAATAGAAGTAAACTATTTGGGAAACAAAACTATTACGGCTCACGAGTTGCTGCAACAGACATGACGGCGGAGGAGTACCTACAGCGCAGCGTCTGCAGATTTCATGAAAAATTTGAAAACTATGGTAATTGATCCTGAGGGAATTCAGAAACTGACCACACAACAACGCAAAAGCACAGAATGGCTTCAAATCAGGAGGTTGATGAACTACCTCAAATTTTAGAGCTATAATAAAAAGACAAAAAAAAATCTGCTTTGGTTAACAATATTTTCTAGAAAATTCAATATTTCATCCGTCGCATCTGTTACACAGCCAAGAAAAGTTATTGATTGAGGATTGTGGACTGTTTGTAGACCAGGAATTTCCTAGTTAATTGACTCAGGCAATATACGTCGTCTATTGTGTTTCAGGAATTTCCTTTTATCGGTGCCACACCAGATGGAGTCGTTGCAGAAATTACAATCGTCGAGGTTAAATGCCCTGTAGCTACTTTTAGAAACGGTATGGATTATGCTATCAAGCAAAACAAGATCCAAATTGCAAAAAAAAGGGGAAGTTACAGTAAACAAAAATAGTAACAGGTACTATCAGGCTCAAGCCGAAGCGCAACTACGAGTGACTGGCCAGCAGAGATGCATTTTCGGGATATGGACAGGTCGATGGTGGACACTTTACACAACACAGCTAACAATATGATCCCCCATTTTTTATTATAAATAAATATAAAAAACAGATACCTATTTTTGATCTTCAAAGAAACCAGATAACATACCGCAAAACAAAGGCTAATAAAATTATGAATTCCGGTGATCCTGAGCCTGTTCATCATATTAAAACATAGTTAAAATTTAACTTAGCACATTTTCATTTATGTATGTGTCATGAAGACAATCGAAAATAAAAGTAGCGTCCCGCTTACACATAATATATGTTGTCAGAAAATCAATCTATGAAGACAATATACAAATGGTTAGAAGCTTGGCAAGAATGCAATCCAAAACCAGATGAGGTCCATGACGACGATTCATCGGCACTAATTGGCGCTTGCGTGAAAGCATTTACGAAACATAACTCGACAAAAGATTATGTCGAAGAATCATACAGAAAACTGCAACAAGGGAAAAGAAGTGATTGTTACATAAGAATAGACACCAGTCAGTTTGTAAAAATATTATTTAATCAGTCATGTTTTAAACATGTCGACAGCAGAGTAATTTTTATTAAATGTTTATTACAGTTAAAAAAATGCGAGTTATGAAAAAGCTAAAGATATTTTGGCAGATATAAATACTGGTTGCTAAAATGAACATAATGGATTAGATAAAAATAACACTCCTTCTATCTAGAAGGAGTGTTAATCAACAGTGTAGGCTCTTGTCGTGGCAACACTTCGTGTCCGAGTTCGCAACAAGTCAATCGTCATCCTGAGGATGCCTCATTGAGAGGCAAATCACGAGTCGATTTCTTACAGGGTTATCTAACTCTTTAAGAACAGTTAAGCGGATTAAGTTACTAAATATACATCGTCTATTGTATTTTGTCTGTGGAGAGAATAGAATACGCTATCAATGATGGCGACGCCTTTGTTAACATTTTGATTTCGGTGATGTTTTTGTTTAATTAGGCTGTTTTGCTGAATAGCGAAAAGTTCCTAATTCGATATTATCTTTACCAGTAAGTAAGACAATATAAATATACAAACGTTATTCCTTAGATTATTGCAGCTGTAGGTACATTGTTGGTGAGTCTACATACGGATAATCATTCGCACATGTTCTGTGATCATTCCCTTTTTACATAGACACAAGCATCTTACGTGAGGTTAACTATTTATTGTGGTTAAAATAATTATTAAGTATAGTTACTATGTTCGTCAACCTCACATTCTAACTGAAATTATTAATTGATATTTTTGTACACTACAAAACACATTCATAATATTTCATAGACGGTGCTAGAGCTGACATTACAAGAATGGAACGCTACCCAACATCAATCTTGTTGACTTCCTAACAAATAAATTGGTGGCAATGTTCTGTATATAGCTACCTACATACTATTATTTTCATTACACTCTTAAATCTGGTGACTCTTCTGCTAATCCTTCGCACAAACTTTCCTCTAAATCTTGATTTTCTTCCGAAGTTGATAGTCCAGACCAGTCGCACAAACTTTCCTCTAAATCTTGATTTTTATCAATATGTGTATCAAAACGTCAAAAGTACTGACTAGTAACGCCCTCTATAGTACGATATGTGTATCTTCTTTTTAAATAAAGTAGTCTGTTGCGAACCAGTTAACGTGTTTTAATAGGTTATGGGCCATTCGCGATTTATCAGATATTTTATTGTGTAAAGTAGATAAATTGTGTACGTTGTTTCGCGGAAACATGACTTCGAACTATATTGCTAGTGTGCCGAAGTTAAAAGGCAGGGAGAATTACGATGAGTGGTGTTTTGCGGCTGAAAACTTGTTGGTGGTAGAAGGAATGGACAAGTACATCAAACCAACGGAAGATTTCGAAATAAAGCCAGTAGACGACGCAAAAACGAAGGCAAAGTTAATATTAACGATTGATCCAGCTTTGTACGTGCACATTAAGAACACCAAGAGCTCTGCAGAATTATGGAATAAGTTGAAGACCATGTTTGATGACTCTGGTTTCTCAAGAAAAATAACGTTGCTTCGACATTTGATATCCATAAGACTAGAAAGTTGTGACTCGATGTCTACCTATGTCACACAAATGATCGAAACTGCTCAACGGTTAAATGGCACGGGATTTACAATAACAGATGAATGGGTAGGGTCATTATTATTAGCAGGTTTGTCCGAACGTTATTCTCCAATGATAATGGCAATTGGGGTATTTCGATAACTGCAGATGTCATTAAGTCAAAATTACTCGACATGGAGGTATCCAATGATTATGTTGGCGGTGGCACAGCATTTGCAGCGAAAAATAAATATTCCTCTAACAACACTAAGCCAAAGAAACATGGCGGCGGCGGCGGTCCGTCAACAACAAATAAAAAAACGGTGACAGAAAATACACCAACAAAAATAATAACATGTTATAAATGTAAAGAGGATGGACATTATCGAACTCAGTGCCCATTGTTAAAAAGAAATGCAAGTAAATGCGTATTTAATGTTGTTTTTCTGAACGGAAAGTTTAACAAGAACGAATGGTACGTGGACTCCGGTGCAAGTGCACACATGACTGCGAATAAAACTTGGGTAAAGAACATGAATATGACACCGTGTTTACCAGAAATAGTTGTCGCCAATGAATCAAAAGTGCCAGTTGTTTGTTCCGGAGACGTAGACATTGTTTCGGATTTAGAATGTCACATAACAGTAAAAAATGTGCTATGTGTGCCTAGTTTAACAACCAACTTATTATCTGTGAGTGAGCTTATTAAGAACGGAAATAATGTCATATTTGAAGAGAAACACTGTTATATTCGAAACAATAACAATGTTTTGGTTGCAACTGCAGATTTGTCAGACGGTGTTTATAAGTTGAGGTTACAATCACAAAGTTGTTTGTTGGCTGCTCCAGCAGTTAGTGGAAAGTTATGGCACAGAAGATTAGCACACATAAACAGTCAGGATATGCATAAAATGAGAGACGGAATTGTGGATGGTTTATCATATGATAATAATTTTGATATAACCAAGTCTCAATGTATCACTTGTTGCGAGGGCAAACAAACGAGATTACCTTTTTCTCATGTGGGTGAGCGAAGCACAGAAACGCTGCACAGAATTCACAGTGATATTTGTGGCCCGATGGAAACAAGAACTTTAAATGGTGCTCGATATTTCCTGTTATTTATTGATGTTTATAGTCGAATGACTTTCATATATTTTCTGAAGGAGAAGAGTGAAGCTTTCAACAGATTTAAAGAATTCAAATCAGTTGTTGAAAATCAACGAAGTAAGAAAATTAAGATATTGAGAACAGACAACGGACTAGAATTTTGCAATAACGATTTTGATAGTTACCTGAAACATAATGGTATAATACACCAAAAATCAAATTATTATACCCCAGAACAAAATGGACTTTGTGAAAGGGCTAACCGGACAGTGGTTGAGAAAGCTAAGTGTTTATTATATGATGCAAAGTTAGATAAGAAATTTTGGGCAGAGGCATCCAATACTGCTGTATATTTAAAAAATAGGTCGATTGCATCGGGATTGGATAAAACTCCATATGAATTGTGGTATGGATCAAAACCTGACTTGAGTCACCTACGTTTGTTTGGTAGCAAAGTCATGGTGCATGTACCTAAACAGAAACGTTTAAAATGGGACAAGAAAGCCACACAACATATTTTAATTGGATATGGTGAAGATGTGAAAGGTTATCGTGTCTATAATCCTACCAAGAACACTGTTACCATCAGCAGAGATGTCATAGTGATGGAGGATGATACAGAGGTCAAGGAAACCAATGAAGAGTCAGCCATCTGGGTTCCTAATGAAGAGACTCCTGCAGACAGCCTGGTGGAAGAGAGTAGTGATTCAGTGGGGGAATCGTCTCAGAATATTCAAGAAAATGACAGCCCCTTTGATTGCTCTTCAGATTCTTCGGAGTATGTAGATGGTAATGACACATTAACTGAAATTCCAGCACAAGATGTTCCAGAACAGATAGTTCAGTCAACACCAACACCCGAGCAAGTCACAGAGGTGTTACATAGCAAGCGTCAGAGAAGGAAACCTGAGAGGTATGGTTTTAGCAACATATGTGTTTCCAGTACTGTTCCAGCATCTGAAGAGATTGTATTCTCAGAGGCTCTTGAGGGGCCTGAGAGGGAGCAGTGGGAGCGTGCAATGACTGAGGAGTTGCAGTCATTTGAAGAAAATGAGGCGTGGGAGCTTGTTGACAATCCAGGTGATGTGACAATAGTGAAGTGCAGGTGAGTGCTTAATAAAAATTTTGATGTTGACAATAATGTGCGTTTTCGAGCTCGGCTTGTGGCAAAAGGTTTTTCGCAGAAACCTGGTGTTGACTATACAGACACATTTTCTCCAGTAGTGCGACATTCTACCCTAAGATTATTGTTTGCTCTTAGTGTAAAGATGAGAATGAGTATTACTCATTTAGATGTAACTACTGCATTTCTGAATGGTTTTTTGAAAGAAAATATATATATGTCATTACCTGAAGGTTTTGTAAACAAAAGTGGGGGAAAAGTATTAAAATTAAAAAAAGCCATTTATGGGTTAAAGCAGTCTTCCCTAGCATGGTATGAAAGAGTTAAAGAGGTTTTAAGTAAATTAGATTTTAAAAACAGTCAATATGAACCATGTTTGTTTACAAAAATGCATGGTAAAATTAAAATTGTAGTGGCACTGTATGTCGACGATTTTCTAATTTTTTCAAACAGTGACACTGAAACTAATAAATTAAAAAATGTATTAGGTTCAGAATTTAAGTTAAAAGACTTAGGGCCTGTAAGGCAATATCTAGGCATGAGAATAAATTTAGATAAAAATAAAAATGTTATTACTGTAGATCAACAACAATATATTGAATTGTTAGTTTCCAAATTTCAGATGTCTGATTGTAAAACACAAAGTACTCCAATTGAGCCTAAATTGAATTTAGATAAGTCAACTGATAAATATTTACCTGATGTCCCTTATCAAAAATTAATTGGAAGTTTAATGTACTTAGCAGTATTAACAAGACCAGACATTGCCTACTCTGTGAGCTATCTTAGCCAATTCAATAGTTGTTACAGTCATATACATTGGAACTATGCAAAACGTGTTTTGAGATATTTGCAATGTACTAAGAATTATTGTTTAAAATTTAGTAATGATCATAGTAATCTAGAAGGATTTGTGGACAGTGATTGGGCAAGTGACGCCTTTGATAGGAAATCCTATACTGGGTTTTGTTTTATGCTGTCAGGGTCAGCTATATCTTGGCAAAGTAGAAAACAGAAGTCTCATTGTCTAGTACAGAGGCAGAATACACTGCTCTGTCTGAAGCTTCTAGAGAAGCTGTCTACCTAAGAAACTTAATGCATGAAATTACAAATACACTTTATGTAATTGATTTATTTTGTGATAACCAAAGTGCATTGAAGTTAGCTTTAAGTAATCAGTGTCATAATAGATCAAAGCACATAGATGTACGTTGCCATTATATTAGAGATGTTGTAAAGTACAAATATGTTAAAATTCAATATATCCCTAGTGAGGAAATGCCTGCTGACATACTGACTAAAGGTCTATGTCATGTAAAACATTACAAGTTTTCGAATTTGCTTGGTATTGTTCCTATGTAGTATTCTGTGTATTTAGTTTATTTTGATAAGTGGGGGTGTCAATATGTGTATCAAAACGTCAAAAGTACTGACTAGTAACGCCCTCTATAGTACGATATGTGTATCTTCTTTTTAAATAAAGTAGTCTGTTGCGAACCAGTTAACGTGTTTTAATAATTTTCTTCCGAAGTTGATAATCCAGACCACTCCAGAACAGTCACATTATTCTCTCAAAATTAAAACTATTTCGGTTAGTGTCTGCCATTCTTCACAAAGTGGGTCAGAAAGGTTCTAATGTCCAACCCTCTAACTTGTGAGTGACTTATGACCAATTAACAATTACAATGATAAAACTGGTCCTCAAATTAGGTAGAAGTGTCACTTAACAGATAGACTTAATCGCTTACTGAACTGTTTCCTGGGTATTTATGTTTAACTACAAACAGTAGACATCTACTTTAACCCAGAGACAGTCTTTTACATACTATAATGTGTTGTATTATATTACAGGAGAACCTTAAGGTCAAGTCTCAGAAGTGCCTAATAAAATGCCAATGTTTGACCAAAAAGCATTAATTAAGGCTGTTAATAAGCTGCAAATAAAAAAAGCCAATTATGCAACAAGACTAAAGAAGGCAAGTTCAATGCCTTCTTTAGTCTTGTCTAGTCTGAAAACAAAACATTTCAGAACACTATAAAAAAATTCACTGCCTTGACTGCTATACCATCGTAAAAAAAATCTTATCTATATCACCTCAAATTGCATCTTCGCTCTTCACCATTTTCAACACCTTAAAACACCTCAAAACACCTCATGGACAACTCATGGAAGTTTCTTGCATACGCCTTTAAGCATCACCTCAAAATAAAACACCACTTTATAGCCGAATTTGACCGCTACCATCCCGACATTAATGCAGTTTCGTGAAACTGGGAAAAATAAAATGGGACGAAGATTTACAGAGCCTGAGAAAATCATGGCATTGAGCTTATACAAAAAGAGCCCTAGGACTTAAAATTGGTGCAAAAAAATTTGTCGTCTTGCCATCGGCTATGACCAATAAACAAAACTTTACAAGTTTACAATTAAAAAAAGAGTACATAAGATGAAAGCAGATGACGTACTTTGCATATTATTATTTGACGAAATGTCCATTGCACCACATTTTGACTACATTTTGATGACAAAACCAACAAGCTGACCATGTTCTTGTGTTCTTTATAAGAGGAGTTCAAAAAAACTACAAACCACCCATTTCCTACACATTTTGTTCGGGAAGCACAAACTCAGCTGAACTAGCAAGATAAATAAAAGTAGTGATACGAAAACTGCATAATGCAGGACTATATGTCCTAGCTACTGTATGTGAAGGTGCATCCAACGTCAGTGCGATAAACTCTCTGATTCAGGGGACTAGAGGAGATGATTTAAGGAAAAATAGAGAATTGCGAAGAGATATCTTTGAAGTAGACTACAATGAGGTGATTCCTTTATACGACCCGCCTCATTTAATTAAGGGAATCAGGAATAATTTGATGGAGAAAATTTAGTATTTTCCATAAATGGCTTTACGAAAATAGGAACATGTAGTCAAATTAGATTTAAGATTGTTTACTTAATATGACAAGTAAAGAAAGAACTTTATGCAATTGGATATGGATCAATATTATGCATGTGATATTGACGCAAGTGGTAATAGTTGAAATGGAATACTTACTGGCTTTACTGGCAGTTTCTGCACAATAGTAAGCACAACGACACCAATGTCGGTAATTAATATAAATAATGAAATAACACTTGAATAACCAGAATATTCTTCAGTTCAAAGTAAACAACGTTTACACCACTTTTTACACTAATTCTATCTGTGCAGTCATTGTTAAGCCCTAGCATATTAGAAACACCAACCACCACATCCAATACAAATAATAAAACATTACCACAAACAGTGATAGACTCCCATGATGATGATTCAATTGCAGACCCTAATGACGATGACTCTAATTACATTCCTTCAGATATTGTGTCACCATTTCTACCATCGTCTTCTATTCAATCCCCTCCAACAAACAGTTTGGACAACCCACAACAGTTTTTTGAAATAGAAGCGCCAGTATCATTAAATTCCACTACTGAAAGTCGTCAAGAAGCGCCAGTATCATTAAATTCCACTACTGAAAGTCGTCAAGAAGAGGCTGATTCTCCTATTACAGGAAGAAATAAAAGGAAGTTACCAGAGCTGCGGAAAAAGAGCCAAAAGAAACTTACACACACTTGGCGTGCTCGCTACGCACACGTAGCGAACGCGTTAAAACAATCGCCTCCCTGGAAACATGGTCGCACATCGCAGTGTGATATGGCCCTAAAACATACAAATATAATCCTACTGGCTGAAGGAACTAAATTAGACTTATTTCAACTTTTATTCAGTCAATCCGATTTGACAAAACCACGGCAAGAGTAGCTTTGCATTAGCAAGTATTTGTTTATGTTTGAATAGTTTTGATCGATGCACAACCGAATAATATTACTAGATACGATCGATACTGGGAGCCGGAGTTTCTCCTGAAATCGATTTCTAAAAACGAATTTTGAAAACGATTTCATAATCTGAAATAGGATATTTAACCGTTTGCGTTACAATCCAAAAACGCCCATGTCTAGTCCACTAGCGGCGGTTCTTCAAACTACCAGAAATAAACTATACTCCATTTATAAAATAAGATTAGACATTTAAATAAACCAATTTTTTTTTACAGTCTGTTCAACCGATTCTGACTTCTATTGCGTTGGTGGCATGACAAATGGCAGCTGCAGTAAACACTTGGTATTGTACCACTTTTTTTGCTTCTAATGCCATCCTTATGCCTACGTTATAGAAGTCAAAATCGGTGGAACGGACTGTAAAAAAAGGTTTATTTAAATGTCTAATATTATTTCAAATGGAGTATAAATTAGTCAACATTCGGTCGCTGTTTTGGAGGTCCATTTGCAGATTTGAGAATGAAAATAAAACATAACATAGTTAATCATAGTATTTTTTTAAACATTATCCAACAATAATATCACACAATAATTCATGAAAAAGTTAGTGAATATGGCATAATAATGGCTTAAACGGCAGTTTTTTTTTATCCCGGAAGTATGTTCCCTTGGGATATTTTTTTCGAAATGACGTTGTTTTTACCCGACTGCCCCAGAAGGAGGGTAATGTTTTTCGAGAGTATGTATGTATGTATGTATGTATGTATGTATGTATGTATGTCTATTTCTTTGGCACGCTCTGTAGCCTAAACGGCTTGATGGATTTTAACATGGAGGTGTCGTTAGATTCGTCTTAATCGTAGAAGTGATATAGGCTATATAATATTTATGTATTGCATCTGAAAGTACAAAAAAAAAAGGGAGGGGAAGGTTTTTTTAAAAATAAATTTCAACAATATTGGTATCAAATAAAAGCTGGTAATGAGTCAATTCCAAATTAAGATATATTAATAAAACTAAAAAACTTGAAATAAAGAAAATTATTCAAATAACAAAAAACCCGACTGCAAAAACACATAACTGAAAAGAGAAAAACAAGCATTATAATCTATAGAATTTTGGTATCGCAGGCGGGGACAATAATAATATAACAATAATAACCGGAAATATGGTGTACCTAACTTTTGTTTGTCCCCGCCTGCGATACCAAAATTCTATAGATTATAATGCTTGTTTTTCTCTTTTCAGTTATGTGTTTTTGCAGTCGGGTTTTTTGTTTTTTGAATAATTTTCTTTTTCGATCTCCTCTCGGACGGAGCCTGTATTTGGCTTCAATATATTCGACATGCTGCGCCTTTCCAAATCAGCGTTCGAATTCGCATTCGAAAAATCACTGACACAGGTTTTAGACAAGCAATAAAACATACCATCATCGTGTTATTTTAACATTTTGTATATTCAAAATTTTAGTAATTGATTGTATTGTTTTCTACAAATTGAATTAAATTAACCACTAGACAAAACAACCAGCCACTATAAGCAATTTTTTTCCGCCAGTTTGTGTCCAAACCCCCAAGTTTAGTGGAAATCCTGTTTGAATAAAAAGAGGTCTATGTTTTATTTTTTGATATCGATCCTTTTTGTTCTATAAAAATTTTCTTTTCTACTTTTCTTTTTCCATGTTCTGTCTTCTGTCAGATACCGTACCTTGAATGTTGTCAAAGTGAATAAAACTAAAATATAAGTTTTATCTCAGCTTTTATGTATTTTCTTTAACCAGTTTTTATCATCTCCTGCATTCCACACACTGCACGCTAGTGGGACTAAGTAGCCCTACTAAAATAGCTCTACTAACAGGTTATGTGCCCATGAAACAAAAGAACGGTGGCCCAGTGACTTGCAGGCAGGGAGATGTCCAATGATAACAAGAGTTCTCATAGAGAGCAGAACTCAACAATGGCACAAAATACGGAGTCTTCAGGTAGTAGTGGGTTGCCCTCTATAGAGAAATTAGATGGTAACAGCAATTACGCCACCTGGAAGTTTTTGATGGAGCTACATCTTGTTCACGATGACTTGTGGTAGTATACAAGAGTTACACCTGAAACGACCGATGTGCAAGGTATGAGAAAAGACCAGAAAGCTAGAGCAAAGATTTGCTTGATGATTAGACCTCATTGCTTGGTGCATGTAAGTAAAGCCAAAACGGCGAAAGATGCTTGGGAAGCGTTAATGAGTGCGTTCGAGGACAAAGGTCTGAATAATCGCTGCCGGCTACTTGCAAAGTTAGTGAGCATGAAGCTGGGGCAATTCCCAACGGTAAGGGAATATGTCACATCTTTGATGATGGTATCTCAAGAACTTCAAGACCTAGTTTTACAATGAACTGTTGGCTGCTTTAGTTCTCCAAGGTCTTACCATAGAGTTCCAACCAACGAGACTAGCCATTGAAAATAGTAATGTTGTTCTTACTACCGACTATGTAAAGCTGAAGCTTCGTTAAGAATTTATTAGAAAATTGCTTAAAATATGTTTTTATTTTGTTTAAATGCTAATTCATAATTTCCTTGAGTTACCTACCTACCTACTATCGAACGCAATGAAATACCTACGCCTTAACACTTCGATAACTCCGGGTGAAGGATAGGTAACTAGGTACGTAAATTATAATTCCAAGTATTTATTCTTCCTACTTTAGCGTGCTTATCTCCTTCAAAATTAAAACCTACAAATTAAAGAAGTTGATCTTGCAATATTTTTTTGTTTCTTTTATATATTTTTTTTTTAATTATATTTTTATTTTTCCTCGGTTCCTTTATCGATACTGGACCTACCAGTAAGCTATGGCACGCAATTTCTTTAACACCCTGTATAATAGATAATTATAATGATTTGCGCCGTCAGTATAAGTAAAGTGTGTCGCGAGTGTCTTGTAGGTTTTTACCGTCTTTCAAGAGTGTTTTTACCGAAGTTGCAAAATGAACTAATTAATCTTTATAAACAATAAATAAAGTGTTCTAGTAGTATGTCTCAACTAGGATCGAGCCCGTTTGGTCGTAGCGAATTACTACGGCGAAGTCCTCCACAGACGCCTTTTTTTTTTGGGTGGGAAATAATCCAATGACTTCTCTCGCTCTGGGCGGAGCGGAAGGGCGTGTCAGACTCTTACTGACTAAAACCCACCCGTGTTCCTTCCCTTGCCTTGCCAGGGGCCACGGTTTCTCCTTGGGACTACCCGCAACCCCGGCCGGCATCGGTCCTAGCGGCCCCGTCAGTTTTCCTGACATCTCTTTGAGGCGCGCGTGGAACACGACGCGCCGTCGACCCGGGCCTGGTCCTTATCGGACGGCGAGCTGCCCGTTGCTCTCCGTCCGCAGCTGCCCGTTGCTCTCCGTCCGCATCCACCGACGCCTACTGAACCATTACCTCTAAGTGACCCAAACCCACTAGTACCCGAAGAGAATGAATTACCGAGTGAAGTCATCAGTACGCCGGAGATCCAGAAATGGTTAGGATAGGATCTATTGACACAATTTTAAACGAAGTCTGCACTATTGTCGGTGATGGGAAAATGAACTCAGATCAGAAGCTTCGTGTCTCCACTCTTTGCCGGAAGGTCTCAAGTGGGATTCTCAGATGGCCGTCTTATACCAATCGTTGAAGCAGAACACAATCCAGGCTCATACCAAAATCCAGCACCTATACTTCATTTGCTAGCATGGTGAAGAAAGGTTCTGATAACTTCGTCCGTCCTGCAAATTTGAGATCAGTCGCCATCTATCCCAGCGATAAGACCCAAACGAGTGACGACACCAAGTCGCTTGTCCAAAAAATAACCTCACCCGAACACCTTAAGCTTCACGTCCGTGGCCTGAGAAAAGTAAGAAATGGGGGCGTTTTGATTAGCACCGAAAACAAAGGCGATATTGACAAGCCAAAGAATTCTCAAAAACTGGTAATTTTTCTAATCGTACCAGTAGTTCCTGAGATTAGCGCGTTCAAGCAAACAAACAAACTCTTTAGCTTTATAATATTATAAATATATAAAATATAAATACACACATCAAAAGTGTCTAGGGATCAACATATATTTTTGCAATAACTTTTCTCCTGATTGATATTAATTAAAATTTTCTTTAAGGATTCATCAAATAAAGTGTTTTCGTTTGTCACAGTAACGATAAACCAAGTCACCTTTGCATTAATAAAGAAATTTGCCATTTTCCTAATAAAGGGATTTTTGACATTTGAACCACTAACATTAAAGTTCGAAAAAAAGACTGAAATAACAGTTTTCTTTAAAATTTTATTGGGTAACTTAAACAATTAATAATCCGTGTTTCTACCGCGAACACTAACAACACAAGAACATCGGTTTGGCATACTCAAAATGAGTTCATCCAAATCACGCTGTGGAATGGCCGCCCATGTTCGTAGCAACAACAAAAAAAGGTCTTCTTGCGACTGGATACCCTCCATATTCGGCAGAGCTCTTCTCTGTAGCATATCCCATGCATGCTCAATCGGGTTCAAGTCTGGCGACTGAGCAGGCCAGGGCAGGACATTGATGTTAGCTGCGGCGAGAGTCTGTCTTACAACTCTTGCGGTGTGCGGTCGTGCATTATCATGCATTAACTGAAATAAGGGACCGATTTGCACTTGTAGAGGAACGATGACGTCTGATACAATCGTCTCAGCATAAATTTGAGCGTTGAGGTTGCCTCTAATCCAAATCAACTCAGTTCTTCCGCCGATCCAAATACCCGCCCATACCATGATGGTTCCACCACTATAAGGATGGACTTCCTGGCAGGATTTTAATCGCTGTTGGCGTCCAGGGGTTCTCCAGTGTCGTATACGTCTTGTATCCGGTCTCATACCAAAACGAGACTCATCAGAAAAGCACACGAAACGCCATTGTTCTTCTGCCCAATTTCTGTGTTCAAGAGCCCATTGATATCGAATCCTACGATTGTGCATTGCTATAGGTGGTACCCGTAGCGGTCTTCGGGAATGAAGGTTCACTTCATGCAAGCGGTTTCTGACTGTTTGGTCGCTAATTAAGTTCCCTGAAGAGTGATGAAGCCTCACGGCTAACATCATGGCGGTTATTGTTGGAGCTCTTCGAGCTAAGATTTGAATGTATCGGTCTTGTCTCCGTGTGGTGCAGCGATACCGTCCTCCATGGCGCTCAGCCACGGTACCAGTGCTTCGGTAACGTGTCCAAAGTCGACTGATAACACTCTGACTTGTATTCAGAGCTAAAGCCACAGTACGTTGCCGGGAACCAGCTTCTATCATTCCCACGGCTCTGAGCATTTCTTCCCTGCTTAAATGACGTCGCTGCTCCATAATAACGTTGGTTTTAATCAGTAGTAGGGAAACAGTAGCACTAATAATGTCTTCAATGCGTTGTATGTTTTTATAGGGAAAATATTGACAGCTGATTTTCATCTTTTACTCGAATTTGATTCACAGTTCCTGATTCAAATTATGAAATGCACCAAAAAGGATCCATATAAATTTATAAAATCATAAATTTATTACAAAGCCACATCTCAATCTCAAGAAATCCGCATAAAAATGCTTGATCCCTAGACACTTTTGATGTGTGTAGTATAGATAGATGTTAAATTATAAAAAAAAAAATTAGAATCTTCGAATCCGAATCATAGAATGCCCATTGCCACTTAAGTTTGGCAATTCTTCGGGCTATGTCAGTTACCTTGGTTCTCCTGCAGATCTCTTCATTTCTGATTCGATCACGTAGGGAAACTCCAAGCATAGCCCTCTCCATTGCTCTTAGGGTGACTTTTAGCCTTGTGATAAGGCTCATTGTGAGCGACCACGTTTCAGTGTCATAATTTAAGTCATCACTGGCAACACGCACTGGTCAAAGACTTTCGTCTTGAGACACTGTGGTATGTGGGACGAGAAGATATTGCGTAGCTTCCCGAACGCTGCCCAGCCCAGTCGGATTCGACGATTGACCTCTTTCTCGAAGTTGGACAGTTTGTCCTAGGTAAACATACTCGTCTACAACTTCGAGCGTAGCGTCCCCGATCTTTATGAGAGCGGGTGGTACATGGGCATTTGACATGACCTTTGTCTTGCCCATGTTCATTTTAAGACCCACTCTTTCGGAGGCTCTACTGAGGTCATCGAGCATTATACTGAGCTCCTCCATGGTTTCAGCCATGATAACTATATCGTCGGCAAACCGAAGGTTAATGATATACTCGCCATTGATGTTGATGCCTAGCCCTTTCCAGTCCAGAACCTTGAAGACATCCTCCAGCGCAACAGTTTCGGAGAGATAACGTCTCCTTGTCTCACACCTCCCTGCAGAAGGATAGGTTTCGAGGTCTGGTCTTGGAGTCGGACTGACATAGTGGCGTTTTTGTTTAGGCACTTTAAGACCTCGATGTACCAATAGTCGATCTGGCACCGTTGAAGAGACTGCAGTACAGCCCATGTCTCGATCGAATCGAAGGCTTTCACGTAATCCACAAACGCTAAGCAGAGAGGCAGGTTATACTCGTCGGTCTTCTGTATATCCTGCCGCAGCGTATGTATGTGGTCTACGGTGCTAAAGCCTTTACGGAATCCGGCTTGTTCGGGAGGCTGGAAGTCGTCAAACCTGCGCGCAAACGGATAATAAAATTTAATCATTTTTGGAAAATTTTACATGGGGAGAGAAAAAAGTATTTGTCAATGATACTGTTCAGGCAAGTCCAACAAAACGTCAAAGGGATCGAAAACAGTCAGATAAATCTCGAAGAACACAGTCATTCAAATACATATAACTTGAAAACAGCTGATGATGATTATATTATAAGAGTATGAAACTATGTATTTGAACACGTTGGCAATAGGACGAATGACAGTAATAGCCTGGAAAGATAAAATGAAACATGATTCTCATGAATCTCGGAATATGCCAATATTCCGAGAGCGCGCTACCGTATAGCTGTTGCCAGCTCGCTACGCATGCGATACAAGAACAATAATAGTGTGATCTGTCTCGCTCACTCTTTCCCTGCGCGGTACGTCTTACTTATTCGCATAAACGAACAAAATATCCTGTCAATCAATTGCGCTCATGAACTGTGTAAGTTAAGACGTGTATATGTTTTATGGGGCTACATGGACACGTGTAAGGACAAATTATTATCTAATTGTTGTTTTCCAATTCAGTATAAACTATAAACTACTGTACTACTGTAGTGCAGGGAAAGGTCGAAGGAACAAGAGCACGAGGCAGATCGCCCATGCGATGGACCGACCAGATTAAATCCGCAGTGGGCTGCCCATTACACGAATGCACGCATGTTACAGCCGACAGAAAACTATGTCGTCGCACCGTAAGGCAAATCACGGCTGTCCGAAATCTTACTGCAGCGTGATGACCACGACCGCTCTGTCAAGAGTGTCCCGACAAAGAAGAAGAAGAAGATAAAAATATCTATGTTTAAATGATTTTATAATTGAGCTAGCTCAAAATAAAACAAAAGACGCCGAAAATTATTCATTCGTTTGTAAGCTTTTAAGAGTCCTATTACGTTTTTAACGCATGATTCACATTCATGATTTTTGACGTTGTAATTTAAGATATTTTAACTATTTGATAATGAATAACGATACTATTCTCTTTTTTGTAAGTTGGACGAACTCAGTTTACAAGAAAAACTGTCGGCGATGAAAGTTTATAGTTCAAATTCACATTGTTTCATTCGGTTCTAATAAAAGCTAAAATTACTAAAAGATAAATTGAACGTTTTACTTGTTTATTGGAGTTTTAGTACGGAAACTAATGACTAAATACTTCAGGTTTTCAGAATCAATGGAAGTTTCAGATTCTTTTCTGAAAGTCGAGATCTCCGGCAACTCTTTAAAAAAAGTGGATACGACTTACCGACAACACCAAATACTATTGCGAAAATGGTTCTTGAACATGCCGAACAAGTCAAACGTGAAACTGAAAACCATAACGCTCATGAAGCAAAATGGAGAAAGATTTACAATGACTCTCGACGAGTGGACCTCTCTTCGAAACAGGAGTGAACATAAACCTTCATTGCAGAGCTTTTGGAGGTTTTTAATTCAAGAATCTTGGACTTGTCAAAATAACGGGGTCCATGACAGCTACATCAGCTCCATCAATAATGCGCGAGCACCTTGCCAAATTCAATATCATACTTGAGGAAGATATTATCAGTCATATGATGGATGGTGCCAGTGTCATGAAAAAAAAGGGTTCGTATATACATACCCGCCCATCATCAACTCTGCCTCGCCCACGGTGTTCAGCTAGCTATCATAGATACGTTATATAAGACAACGACTTTTGCCGAAGCCCAATTCGAACCGTCCCTCTGTGTGGAGGAACAAGGGGTAGTTTTTTACAGTTCGCTTATAATTGTTTACTCACGCTGGTACCAACAAGTGTTGAACCAGAGAGGTATGTTCAGCTACTGGGTACATAGCGACTGACATAAGATGCCGTTTATCAGACAACACCATACATAATCTTTGTTTTTTAAGAAGCTATTTCAATGCATTGTTATTAAAATATTACATCACAATAAATTATAAATTAAATTATATTTTAAATAAAATATAAGTTGGTTTATGTGTTTATATTACATAATGTAATTAATCATAAATAAAATTTTATTTTAAATTAAATAAAATAACATTAGATTATTAAAAATAACATTAAATTAAATTAAAATTAAAAGTACAAGATTATCATTCCATCATATCATATATATGTCGCAGGCATATTGTATGAATCGTCATTTTACAAACGGCACCGTCCGTTTACAACTCGTTCAATTGTTATAATTTCAACATTCATTGTTATTGTACCACCGCATTGTGACCATCACAAAAACACTGCTTGGACTAAACAGATATTATTCGAGCAATCAGGTGCCTTCAATAACTACATATGAAGACTAAGACGTAAGAGTAAATTATAATAATGTGCTTAATAATTTAGAGGTATGAGGAACAGGATGTAAAGTTCACTCATCCACCATAGAAAAGGGAGGATCCTCCGACCAGGCGGGTGTTGTGTCTGCCGGGCAACTGCCCGAAAGTTGTTTTTTTTTTTTGACTAGGGCATCTCGCAGGTTACCACTAAGGTACTCGCTGCTTAACCGGACTTTGCCGAAAGTTGATGTCGGATATTCTTATATATGTCGTTCGCGCGGTAAACTCTAATTGCGCGATGTAAGATTTGTGTGACGTCATGTCTTTGATGGGTCGTTCGTATGTGGCGGTGTAACCGCTACAGGTACTTGTAAAGTATTTAAGTAACAAAAATACTCTTGTACTGCTTGTCCCAATAATATTCCGCATTGGACACTTGAGCGTTTTTTACGTGCCGGATAACCTCAAAAACTTCGTCATTTGTCCACGTCATTTTCTACTGTTCTCGTTCGTGAATCGTATAACTTTCTTAAAATGTTTTTAAAATATGAGTTATTTTGTGGAAAGTTCTTCGCACACGTAGAATTGCACTGTTTTCAATATTATTCACTGTCACAAAACCACGTCTCGACGCCATTTTTCTTGTTTTGATTAGCAGCGACGCGCGTGGTAAAAAATAGAACTAAATTCTTCAATTTGCCGCGGCATTTTGTAAACAGCGTTTGAATTGGCCATCAAATGTTGCGGCATATTGTATAGTGACTAGGCAATTTACATTTTGCCTTAGGCATTTTGCAAAACCGCAAGCGTTTGTAAACGGACGGCGCCGTTTGTAAAATGACGAATCATACAATATGCCTGCGACATATAGATAGCGTCTTAGCAGGTGAAATATTATAGACACTATATCGTCAGTGGATGCTATAATGCTAAAGCGCCGTTTGGGCCAAAATGAGATACCGAGGGGTGTTCAATAAATAGTGAGAATGAGTAAGACGCAATTATCTTTTATTATATGTTATTTTATTTTTCGACGTAGTCACCTTTCAGGTTTATACACTTTGTATATCTGTTCTCTAATTCTAAAATTCCCTTTCTAAAAAAATCTTCTTCCTGATCCCTTAAAAAATCATTTACGGCGGCGACTACTCCGTCATCATCTTCGAATTTCTGGCCCCTGAGATGTTCCTTTAAGCGCGGAAATAGGTAGAAATCACTAGGAGCAAGGTCCGGTGAATATGGAGGATGTTCCATCAATTCGAAGCCAGCTTCTTGAATGGCAGCCATCGCAACTCTGGACTTGTGCGCAGGGGCGTTATCTTGGTGAAACAAAACAACTTTAGCGAGTTTGCCACGCCGTTTCTTGCGTGTTTCCTCTCGCAACTTTGTTACTTGTCCTGCGTACATAGTCCCCGTAATAGTGGCTCCATGATTAAGATATTCGATCATTACCACCCCTTGGCTGTCCCAGAAAAGAGAGCCCATGATCTTTCCGGCGGATGGAATCGCCTTAAATTTCTTTGGAGTTGGAGATGACGGTCGCTTCCAAGTCATGGACTGTTGTTTCGTTTCCGGGTCATAATGGTGAAGCCATGTTTCGTCCATAGTTATGAACCGAGCCAAAAATCGGTCAGGATCTTGTTGTAACAAATCCAAACAGCTTTGTGAAATTCTCAGTCGAGTTTGTTTCTGCGCGTCAGAAAGCATTCTGGGCACCCAGCGCGCTGACACTTTTTTCATACCCAAATGGTCGTTTATAATATTATGGACACTTCCTATCGAAATCTTTACTTCTTCAGCTATAAAACGAACAGTAACACGACGATCCGCCAAGACAATATTTTCAACTTTTTTAATCATTTGTTCAGTCACTGCCGATATGGGGCGTCCCGTTCGTGGGTCGTCGTTAGTGGAAGTTCTTCCTCGCTTGAACTCAGCACACCAACGCGCAACCGTAGAATATGGAGGAGCATGAACCCCTAATGTTGCTCTCAAGTCTTGAATTACCTGCTCCGTAGTAAAAATTTTCAAGCAGAGATATTTTATTACCGCGCGAACTTCAATTTTATCCATTTTTAAGAACACGTTCCGAAACGACGCAGCTTATTTTTGTTCTTTCCAAAGAGAATGTATCGCATTCTCACTATTTATTGAACACCCCTCGTACATATATCGTTGGATTGGAAGGGCATGCCACCAATAAGTACCTGTGATCGCTCACAGATGGCGTTATAATAAAAAAGTAAGAAAAATCCCGGGTGTATAAATCTTAACCCTTAAAGTGACTTTGTATAGAATACTATACGTCTAACTTTAAAAAAATATTGTCCAATTTTATTTTATTTTATCTGTAATATTTTATCATAAATTACATTTCTGAACGTTTTTTTCTAAATCAATATGACAAAACTTTTTTAAACTGTGGTAAATTCAAATCAGTTGTGAATAACGAACGAGTCGCAGCCAGAAATTATTATCAAGGTGAGTTTTGGTAATTTTAGTGTTTTTATTACTAATTACAGATTTCCAATGCATAAAATGTAAAGGTGAATAGTTATTCTACTAATTTTGCTAGATGACTAACTTGGAAAATGTGGTGTTTGTATTATTTTAACTAGTTTATATACATGTATAATATACAATGCTACAGTTGCTTACATTTACCACTATTTTTATTTGTATAGTATACTATACAACGCCACAATTGCTACTATGTGATGAAACTAACAATTTTTTGATAATTTGATATGAAACGAGTTCTATAGAGTGCATAAATAACGTCTTGGCTTTTATTTGGGTGGTGGTTGACTTGCATGTTTGCTTTATGTTGTTTTAGACCACAATGAACGGAAGAGCTAGACGAATATTAGCTTTGGTTCCTGCACTAAATGCTAATTCTGATGCTAGTGATGAATCGAGCAGTGGTGATGAAGCGAGAACAGCTGAGAGTTCACCAGCACCGTCACTAGAATCGTCATTCGAAAGGCTCGACATTCTAGGCTGCCCAGTTTCGCCAGCCAACCCTTCAGAGGGCGATGTAGAATCAAACGCAGAAGCCCTTTCTGATGTTGAACAAGAAAATGCTCAAGTTCCCCTCACACCAATTCTGAATGCTGTATTTCCGAGCCCTACGCAATGCAACTATGATGCAATTCCTTCAATTTCTTCAATTGGTTCTGTGACGTCTGTTCAACCATCTCCTGCCATGGCAACTAACACACCTTTGAGGACACGTGGACAAAGAAAGCGTACTGGGCCTTCTATTGCCACTAACAGTCAAAAGACGCTGTATCAAAAAACTAAACTTACGTTTTCGTTGGAAGAAAGTGTCATTTCAACACAGGGCTGACATATCTAATCCTACTTTTGAAGATGCAGTACCTACTGATTGGTCACCCTTATACTATTTTTATCGATTTTTTCCCAGAGTAATGATGAGTGATATAATGACGAATACCAATTTGTACAGCGTTCAAGAAACTGGCAAATTAATCAAAGTTACAGAAGAGGAAATATTAGATTTTTTGGCCATCAACATTCTTATGGGTATAGTAGTTTTACCTTCTTACAAAGACTATTGGAAATCGTCGTTTAGATATCCGAAAATTGCAGATGTCATGTCCTTGAAGCGTTTTCAGCAACTAAGAAGATATTTACATTTTACTGACAACACCCAAGCTGATGTTTCTGACAGGTATTATAAACTGCGACCTCTAATTGAATGTATTCGGTTTCAATGTTTATCCCTCGAAGAAGAAAATACTTTCAGTATAGATGAGATGGTTATACCATATAAGGGTAAAAAAGCAGGCAGTCGTCGTCAATATAACCCAAACAAGCCAAGTGAGTGGGGCTTTAAAAATTTGGTTCGAGCTGGTGTATCTGGAATCATCTACGATTTTATACTCTACGGTGGCGATGATACGTTTAGAGGTGTGGAATTTACCGATGAAGAAGAATCCTTGGGTGTTGGAGGAAAAATAGTTTTAGCGTTATGCAAAACTATAAGAAATCAAGCATGTAGTGTCGTTTACTTTGACAACTATTTTACGTCTTTAGAGCTAATATATATATTACGAGAAAACTATGGTATATTTAGTTTAGGGACTGTTAGGAAAAATAGATTGAAGGATGCAGAGAGCAAAATGATTGACGATAAATCGCTACAGAAGAAAGGAAGAGGAGCTTTTACTCAGGTGGTTTGCAATGAAAACAAACTGAGTGTGGTCAAGTGGTTTGATAATAAGCATGTGAGGTTAGTAAGCTCTTATGTTGACGCTTTTCCCCTTGAGAATATCAAACGTTTCAGCAAAGAGTCAAAAAGTCGCGTCGATATACAATGTCCACAAATTGTGAAGCATTATAATCGCCACATGGGAGGTGTAGATTTGGCGGATATGCTAATAGCATTATACCGCACAGGTATAAAATCTCACAGATGGTACATGAATATTTTTTCCCAGCTTTTGGACATATGTGTAAATAATGCTTGGCTGTTACGTCGTAGACATGACAGACAAATAAATAAGAAGAGGAAGCAAGATCGTTTGAAAGACTTTCGATACGAAATCTACGCTGGACTTCTGAAGCGTGATAGAACCGTGCCTGTAAAGGAAGTTGAATCTGTACCTGAGAGGCAAAAGATAAAGAAACCATTGGCCGAGAGGCCTTTTGATGATGTGAGGTATGATAAATACGATCATTGGCCTCAGTTAACCGGGTATCAGAGATGTAAATATTGTAAAGGAGGTCAAGCAAGTACAATGTGCACTAAATGCAAAATACATTTATGTTATGTCAAAGGTAGAAACTGTTTTTTGGCTTACCACACGAAGCACTAAAATAGCGCAACGTATAGTATGCTATACATTGCTGATTTCTTATTGTTTCGAGCAAAAGTGACACCGTATAGTATATACATAGGTTTTTCCAAAAAACAGCAGGTCTAGATTTTTTTTTTCTTTTTTGTAACTTTTTTATATGCCTAATAAACCATTAAAATGAATTTTACTTGTTTTCACTAACAAAAATCATCATGCGACTTTAAGGGTTAATTTGACCAATTTGCGTAAGTTCCTGACTCCTATAACTTATTAATTGATAAACTATTAAATACAACAATTATAATAATATAACAATCATTACTGAACATTGGTTTTGACTACCTAGGCAATCGTTCTTTGTGCCACCAGACATATCCTTTGTCATAATATATCAAACAGCGTAAATATTCCAAACATAAATTTAACTTTAAATTTCACAATTTGTTCTAACTTCTCAATTAATTTTAAGTAGGTACTACTTATGTTATTATTATCAATAAACATTTTAGAAAAACTACAATTTTTTACTTTCCCTATATTCGAAATGCAAAGTAGTGTTAAACACGGGTGAAAGACATCAATTCCTTTCGACCCTTGTATAACAATGTACTATTACTCCGGAGAAAGCGCTTGGATTGCTGTTATAACTTAGAGTGTCTCGTGACAAAGACTTTCGCAGATACAGAGCGCACCATTCACGTAAAATAAATAGGACGAGCACGATTGAGGATACAATAGAGATCAACTAGCTACAATAAGCTTACTTGCTATAAGCTTACTTTTAAAGTTATTTTAAAACACCGATTATCTGATCAATAGTATTAATTAATTTTGATTTGCTGATATTTGATCATCTTCAAAGAGTATCTTAAACTCATATTTCTACAATTAATTTTATTTCTAATTTTTCAGACAAAAATATACTTCCAGTGAAGTGCAAAGATACCGCCGACGTCTTGCTGTTTTTCGACGAACTCTTCGACTGCATGAATGGCAGTCATGACAATTCAAAAAAAAGGAGCGAAAAATTACTTTTAAAAGCAGTCACACCAAATTCTGAAGTCAAAGTCAAAGTCAACACGGTAAAGTATGAGCAATGGCAAAAAGAATATTAAAATCGATTAAATTCGTCTCTAAAGAAGGAAGGGAAGGTAGTGTGCCATCGGTAACTAACTGGTACGCTGGAAGGTATTAAAGTTCTGAGAGATAAATTATTCCAAGAGCATAAAGTAAAATCATTCTGGATGCGACACTTAAATCAAGATCCATTAGAGATTTTTTTGGATGTATACGTTCCCATGGTTGCAGAAATGTATCTCCAACACCATCAAGCTTTGTATCAGCATTTGCTAACTTATTGATAAATAATTTATCTAGTAATCATTCAGTAGGGTCAAACTGAAAGATGACTGTTCAATTTTTCAGTCTATGGAGTGCTTACTAAATAAAGATTTAGGGCTTGTACACAAAACTGCGAATTCGCATCGCATCGCAATAATCTGCGAGCTCCTACAAACAAAGCTCTTCTAAAAACCTGCGATGCGACGTCGCATCGCAGTTTTGTGTACAAGCCCTTAAATGTAATAACAGAAATCAATCAAATAGATTTCGATGACATTAATTGTGAAATTATTGATTTTAACGACAAAAGGAGTAATCCAAGAATCATTAGCCAACCAAGCTACGTAACCGGTTATGTATTGAGAAAGGCAAAACAAAAAGTATTTAAAAGTTGCAAGAAATGTAAAGAAATTTTATTTAACCATGATGCAACAGATCTAATTGAATATATAAGAATAAGAGAGTTCTCTTCATTTAAATCACTTACTTACCCTTCCCTAAATACTTTAAAATTATTTTCTGCCATACAAGATGTGCTTACTTTTATTTAAAAAAATCTGTCAAGTGCGAGTCGGACTCGCACACGAAGGGTTCCATACCATGTCGTACAAGATTTAACACTATGAATTTTTGTAATACTTTCGTAAACGTAACAACAGAGGCGCTATAAAAAAACAAAGATTTGTAAAGAAATTGTCTAATTTTAATGAGAAAATGTTGTTGTGTTAAAATATAGGTGTAGGAGTATATTTCATTTATTTTAAGAGAAAAATATTAAGTTAACTTTATCCAGTAACATGCATTAACTAAAGTCAAAGTTATTTATTTGCTACTAACATAGTATTAGTAGGTATAAATAGGTATATATGGTAGGTAAGCAGGTAGATATGTAGGGTAGGTAGGGTAGGTTAGGTACCTACCTACCCTGGTAAGAAGGGTAGGGTAGGTAGGTAGGGTAGGTAATTAGGTAGAAATAGGTAATTAGGAAAGGTAGATGCGCCGTAGATAAGTACTTAGTGCTAACCGTGTGAAGCCAGGCCGGGTAAAGCTAGTTACTTATAAATAAAAGGATTTCTCTTGCTATCAGACTATATGCATCAGACTATATTGTACAAAATAGAATGTAAGTAGTACGCCAAATTTTAATTATAACTGTGCGTTTGCACTGGCGAAACATTCACAACAAAACATGTTGGAATCTCTATTTTCTGTCAATTTTTCATACAATGTTTGACAGGAACTAGAGATTTCAACATGTTTTGTCGTGATGTTTCGCCAGTGCAAACGCACGGGTCAATACAGGTATTTATTTACGTTATTTTTGATAGTCATACAGAAATCTAATATTTCTTACTTATTATTTTTACACATCCCATCGGACTATGAGAGTGAGGGAAGAGAGAGTGCACTCGTGTCTGCGCACACACTTGTGCACTATAATATTATCTCCCGCGCCGAAGGCCAGTCTCCGTTGAGATTGGCCGCCATGACCGAATATTTTTACACCAATAATTTTTCTCAATATGAAATTGTATCCACAACGGTTTAAGCTAGGTAACTGAATAGTACACTGTATGTGCCAGCATTCATTTCAATGTTACTGAATATATTGTCTATTGGAGTGTAGTTTTAACACGAGGTACACACATCAACACCGTCTAGGGATACTTTGAAAAAAGTCGATAAAGTTCTTAAACTCAAAAAATACTGGCCGGTTTTAAAATCTTGTGAAGAAAGTTTATTTTGTAGACCTTTTTGGATGATCGAAATTTAAATGATCGAAATAGTATATGCTGCCATGATAGTAGGTACTTACTAAGTCCATGTCATTACTCCGACTATTAAATAGTTATCTGTGGAATTTATATCGCATAATATTAGCATGAAATACAAAATTATTACTTTAAGTTGCAGAAAATCGCCCATATTATATAATATACGTTATGAATCGGCGTTTTTAGTATTTGTTGATTATAAAAAGTATATGGTACATGATACACACAAGTTTCAAATTCCTAATTTGTTTAGTTGTTGAGATAGAGCTCGTACAAAAATGGTCTAAAACAGACAACTTCTACGGCCCCCTAATTCATAATTTTTGAAGATAAAAACAAATAAAAATTATATTTATTCTCTACTCGATGAGCTCTAGAAAATGATACCCCACATGCCAGGGTCAGATAATTTTTTTTTTTCAAAATTTAATTTTATTGTATGGCGACCCCCCTTTATTTTTTAATTTTATTATTTGTTGCTCTTGCGGCAATAGAAATGCTCAATCTGTGAAATTTTCAACTGCCTACCTATTACGGTTCATGAGATAGAGCTCGCTGACAGACAGACGGACAGCGGAGGCTTATGAATAGGGTTCCGTTTGTCACCCTTCGGGTACGGAACCCTAAAAAAGAGTGATTTGCCTTTCATTATTTACACAAAAACAGTTTTGTACACGGCAGTCGATTTTAACTTTTTAACTTGCCCAGACCACAGAGAAGAATTGATTGACTTTTTAACCGACGAAAAAAAAAAGGAGGTTCTCAATTCGACACGTATATTTTTGAATGCTGTTCTAGATTTTTCATTAATATCTGGTGTCGTGATGTGAATTTATTAATAAATGGCACCAGGACAGAAAATGCAATGCTTATTAAAAAACCAATTGAAGCACATGAAAACAAAGAAATATCTGCATAAATTAAGCACCAGTGATGCTGTGACGAAGCTCTCAAATAAAATAAGTCCGAGTTTTGCTTTGTTATTGCAAGCACAAATTAAATTTTTTAAGAAGAGTGCTAAGGGACGTAGATGGACTACTGAAGACAAAATTGCTGCATTAAGATTATATAAAAGGTCTCCTACTTGCTACAGGCTACTAAGGCGAATGTTTTGCCTTCCAGCTCCAACAACTTTAAAAGTGCTATTGCAGAAATGTAAACTTAATGTTGGCATCAACAAACAGCTGTTTGAAATTGTTGGGAAGTTTTCTTCAGCCCAAGAAGCTGATGATAACGAGTACATATTAATGTTTGATGAAATGGCATTAAAAAAACATTTACAGTATAATGTCAAAGAAGATGCCATTGAAGGCTTCCAAGACCATGATGTGCAGGGTAGAACAGCACAACTAGTAACTTATGCACTAGTATTCATGGTTGCTGGGATTAGGAAAAAGATAAAGCAACCCATGGCATATTATTTATCAGGTTCTTCAGTCACTGCTGATAGATTAGCAGTCCTAATAAAAGAGGTAAACTTAATGTATACTCATTGTATGAATGTATAATGTTAATAATTTATTATCTATGGTGCAGTTGCGTTGCATAAACTTCACCAATAGAGCAAAATATGAAGTTCAAATTATGTTTCTTTTTCAGGTGCTTCGACAATGTCATGAACATGGCATTAATATAACGGCCACTGTGTGTGACATGGATGGAGTCAATAGGAGGGCTTTAAGCATTTTAGGGGCAACTGTAACCTGTCCACAGTTTAAAATAAATAATAAAAAATTGTTGCACTTTTTGATCTTTATTTAATAAAGTTCTTCAGAAATTTATTTTTAAAATATGACATAGAATGTCCAACCAGTATAACATCAGCTGATGGAAAACAGGGAACAGGTAAAAATTACATTTTATAAATAAGTAATGGAAGGAGGACGCGCGGGCTCGCGAAGGATGGAAAGAGTGGAGGGAGGCCTTTGCCCAGGAGTCGGACAGCATAGGCTAATAAAAAAATAAATTAGTTCAAAAACTAAAAACAGACTACTGAAAGCGCTTTTTTAGAGTGTGATTGTGCATGATGTGATTTTTCAGTAGTCTGGTTTTAGTTTTTGAACTTACTTTTTATTTAAATTATTTTGGGGTTATAATTTCGTGATAAAGTATGCGCAGAACTGCTTTAATTTTTTCTGCTTAGGTTTAATTGACTATAATAGTTATTAATTTTACAGCGGCGCCGTACGTAGCAGTCTCAGTTTTGCATGTTTTTAACAATTTAAACATTTATTTACTTCTATTAGACAATTTGATATATATATATACATATACAGGGTGGATTTTTGAGATGGGGCAACAAGTACAGCTACCTTAACCGTTGCAGCTACAGGAAAACGGTCTTAGGAGACTGTCCATAACTTTTTGAAACATTTTGGTCTGCATTCACAGATTTTGAAAAAAATGTACAGTCAGCAAGAAAATGGGTAGTTTTCACAAAAACTTTTTTTGATGCTAATCGATCCTGTTTCATATAAGGATCAAAAACGTCTACTGGACCAACTGACGTTTGAGTATTAGAAAAGTCAGAAATCACAAAAAAACTTTTCCCATGCATTTTGTAGGCAATGAGGCTCTTAACTTACATTTTCTACCATTGATATACTGGCCGCTACAAAAAAGATTGATCGAAAAACAAATGAAAAACAATAACTTCTACTTTAGGTATTATTTCACCTTAAAATTAAAAACTTTAAACTTTACATTTGGACTCACCTAGAAATATTACTTTTATGCTCTAAGATATGAGATTATGAGGTCCTAAAAATCGTAGCCGTTTTGAATCAGGCATAGGTTTACTCTGTTTACTACAGAGCTAGTAGCAGCTGATAAAGTGCTAAGATTAATTCCATACAGAATCGTGTTAAGTGAATCTTTGAATTCCTGAACACTGTCGTATTTCTTTTTATAAAGTTCACTTTTTTATTATGACGCACTTTCATAATTCGATGTTTTTTTGTCGGCCAGCGATCATTGTAGTGGTCAATCTATCCATAAAAAAAAACTAAGTTGGACTCTACGAAATGTATGGGAAAAGATTTTTGTGATTTCTGACTTTTCTAGTACTCAAACCTCAGTTGGTCTAATAGAGGTTTTTGATCCTTATATGAAACAGGATCGCCTGGCATCAAAAAAAGTTTTTGTGAAAACTGCCCATTTTCTTGCCGACTGTATTTTTTTTTCAAAATCTGTGAATGCAGATCAAAATTTCTCAAAAAGTTAAGGACAGTCTCCTAAAACCGTTTTCCTGTAGCTACAATGGTTAAGGTAGCTGTCCTTGCTGCCCCATCTCAAAAATCCACCCTGTATATATACATATTATTTGTAATGTGTTTGTCAAGCCCTTTCATTTGACCCAACATAGCCCAATATACCCAACAGGTATAATAAAATAAAATAAATTTTCGTTGGTCACTTTATGTACTCTAGAGGGCGCCATATTGAATACATACATACATACCGGTCAAAATCATAAGAGTCGTATAGAATCAAAAACAGCAATCTGTCATTTTAACTAAAATCAAGTTATATATAGGACAACACTGTTCCATTAGAATATTCTTTGCTTGTTTAATAACATCGTATCAAAAACAGCAAATTTCAACCGAAAATTGAACTTCAAAAACTGTGTTAGTATCAAATACAGCAATATACTGACGATAAGTTTAAAAAACAGCAATCTGTGAGTGTCAGCCAATCACAAGCGTTACTTCGGTTGTGCGTCAAAATGGCGTCCGCGTTTTTTTGTTGTGAGTTTTGTGCGTGTATTTTCTTATTTTATTATAAAAATAACGTTGAAAATTTAGTATTAACATTAAAAAACTGGACATGGAGGTGCACCCCACGCGTGTTAATAATAAGTTTGCACGAAAGAAAAAAAGAGATCCCACAAAATGGAAAACAAATATTGCAAAAATATAATTCTTTTCAAACTGTGTTCAATAAAAGAAACTCAAAAAAGACCTAACTTTAAAGGCAAAAAGAAATTTAAAACTAACTATTCCGTATTCATTAACAAAAAGAGGGTGCCAATCTGCCAAAAAAAATTTCTTAGTATTTTTGGCATTAAAAAGTATAGAGTGGAGTACTTGATGAAAAAGTTTTATGAAACGGGAGAATTTCCTCGTAAAGCTCGTGGAGGTGATCGAAAGACTGAAAAGTACGCAGAGAAAAAAGAATCTGTTCATCATTTTATTAAAAGTCTCAAATGTATAGAGTCTCATTATTGCCGAAAAAGCAAGGAAGCTGAAAGAAAATACTTGCCATGTGAGTTGAATATTAAAAAACTTTACCTAATGTATAATACTGACCAGCGTAATGCACAACTTGGGGTAAAATTATCATACTTTCGTAATATTTTCAACACTGAATATAATTTAGGCTTCGGATTCGGAACACCACAAACGGATGTTTGTTCAAAATGTCTAGAACTAAAAGAAAAGATCAAAATGGAAAAAGACGAAAATAAAAATAAAAATATTTATGACAGAGAAGAGGGTTCATTCTTTGAGAGCGAAATCATTTTTTGAAAACTTGAGAGACACTACACCTGGCTTGAAAATAATATCTTTTGATTTCCAAAAAAATTTACCGTTACCAAAGGTGCCTGACCAATCATGCTATTATAGCCGACAATTATATTTCTACAATTTAGCCGTAGTTGAAGGCCATTCAAATTTGCCTCTAAATAAAGAGCGTGTATTCTCTTATTATTGTACAGAAGACGAGTTTAACAAAAATGCGAATTTGGTGGCATCTGCAGTTTATGACCGGCTTTGTAAAACTGATAAAACGGGTATAGCAAGAATTCGTTTGGTTGCAGACGGATGCGGCGGGCAAAATAAAAATTGTATTTTAATTGGTATGTGCTGCAAATGGCTATTAGAAAATAGAAACATTAAGAGTTTAGAAGTCATTTTTCCTGTCACCGGTCATTCCTTTATGCCTGCTGATCGCTTTTTTGGAGTTATAGAAAAAAAGCTGCGTAAAATGGAGGTAGTACTTCATCCCAAAGAAATCATAGATATTGTGTCTGAAAACGCAACTTTAGTAAAATTTGGTGAAGATTGCACGGTTTTTGACTGGAAGACATCTATCAAAGACATCGTAAAACCCACCACAACTAATATTCAATTCAACCAGTGTAAAAGATTTATTCTGCGTCGTTCAAAAAAACCTGGTAACGTGCTTGTGAGGGGCGAAATATATAATAAGAGTGACCTAGCTACCGCTCAAAATATTTGCAGACCACGAAAACTTATGAATATGATAAATCCGATTATACTGCCCAGCATAGTTGCTGTTAATAAAAGTAAATAAAGTGATGTGAATAAATTACTGAGCAAACATTTTTGTACCGAATGGCAAGGCAAATTGGAATTAAGTTTTTATAAAGAAATTTTATTAAGACAGGAGACCTTACAAGAAACGCCTTCTGAAGATATATATTGTGATGAAGAAGTTCAGGAACCTAACGAACTTCGAATTTAATTTTGTGAAAACAATAAAAATGTTTGTGAAATAAATAAAAATTCAACAACTTTGTGAATTTTAATTTGAGTGACAACCCTAAATTACGTGTTGCATTATTATAATCAAAGACAGCAATCTTTGACATAGCTATTAACAAAAGCAGCAATCTGGTGTTTGTTTAGAATCAAATCCAGCAATATTTAAATGTAAGTATCAAAAACAGCAATCTGAAAAATTAATTAAAATTTTATTAATTTCTTCTAAATGCAATCTACCCAATGTAATATTTAATTAAAATGCAAACCTTTAATTTACCAAATTAAATCATAAATGATAAATTTATCAATTTTAATAAAGAATGACAGTAGGATGTTATTGGGCACTCTAAGCCACCTTACGTTCCATCGGCTCACTTCGTTCACCTCGTCACTTCAGGTGGCTTAGATTGCCCAATAACATATATGAAATCCATTCTGTTCCACCTGATGAACGGAAGGTGGAGTACGAATTTTTGCATAGTGCAGTAAAACAGGTGGCTTAGATTGCCCAATAACATATATGAAATCCATTCTATTCCACCTGATGAACGGAAGGTGGAGTACGAATTTTTGCATAGTGCAGTAAAACAGGTGGCTTAGATTGCCCAATAACATATATGAAATCCATTCTGTTCCACCTGATGAACGGAAGGTGGAGTACGAATTTTTGCATAGTGCAGTAAAACAGGTGGCTTAGATTGCCCAATAACATATATGAAATCCATTCTATTCCACCTGATGAACGGAAGGTGGAGTACGAATTTTTGCATAGTGCAGTAAAACAGGTGGCTTAGATTGCCCAATAACATATATGAAATCCATTTCGATAACTTACCTGATGAACGGAAGGTGGAGTACGAATTTCTGCATAGTGCAGTAAAATATTGTTCGGCGCCTATTCCACCTGATGAACGGAAGGTGGAGTACGAATTTCTGCATAGTGCAGTAAAATATTGGTTCGGCGCCTATTCCACCTGATGAACGGAAGGTGGAGTACGAATTTCTGCATAGTGCAGTAAAATAATGGTTCGGCGCCTATTCCACTATTTTAATATTTTCAGTGCATGGTTTGAGCTATGCTACTCCACTTTTAGAATCTCGTTTTGATGCGAACGGAAAGTCATCTAGAATGCTTAATAACATAAATGAATCTACAAAGTTTGTGGTTTGGGCGCTACTATACTATTTGAATTTCATTTTGTTGCGAACGGAAAGTGATTTAGAATGCCCAATAACATAAATGGATCTACAAAGTTTGTGGTTTTGACGATACTCCACTTTTTGAATCTCGTTTGGTTGCGATTGGGTTGATCCCTGCAAACCTACCATTAGCCGTTATGTAACCTTAAGGTTAAACTCTTTTAGCAGGGAAGGTGAATAACTAAACTTATAATTAATTGTACATTCGAATATTTTTCAGTGATTCTTTCAGACGCTACTCCACCTTTTGAATCTAGTTTGGTTGGCAATAACATAAATGGATTGTTCGGTTGACTCCTATTCTACGATCTGCTTCAGATTTTTAAACTCGTTTTATTCTTTTTTTTCTATTTATGAGACATTGACAAATATTGAAAACGTATACCTTACCTGTAATGAGATCATTTCATTAGAGCTAATTTAAAGTGTGAGTACCTATGTTTATGTAATAGCAATACAACATGATTTAAATTATAATTTATTTTGTTTTCACATTATTTACAATTACAAACTAATTACTAACACCATTGTTACTAAAACCAAAATACTAACAAAATATGGACCTTATAAGTAAGTCTGAAATAAAGTTTTATTTAATTTTAATTTTTAATTACATCTGTCCCTTATTAATATTAACTGCCCCTCATGTTATTTAATATTTTATTTATTTACATGAAACTTAGGTAACTACTATGAACTACGATGTATTTAGGCTGATTTTAATACACGACTAGATTAAAAACATACAAAACTTACATAATGACTAAAATTCTTTACTAAAAAGTATTAAGAACATAATTAAGGTCCAAAATTTTCCTTAATATTTTATTTTTAATTTATATGGGCTTTACAAAATTGTGATGACCTATGTACATACATTTTAATATACTAGGAGATTAACAAATAAATTTATAATAAATAAATTAAACTAATATCTCTTATAACATTAAACTTATACATTAACTAAAACCCAATAATGATGATATACTAAAGATATGTTACCTAGGATCGACTCTCATGTAATTGAAAAAACCCAATAACCTTACCCGACTGGGATCGAACCCAGAACACCATGCTCAGTAGTCGCGCTTGCAACAACGAGAAGCAATCTACAAACTGATACAATAAGTTACAAAGTACATACCTAGATACATACTTACTAATAACAATCGTCACAACAAAGTTTCTATGGAATTTTATTTATCAATTATTGTGTTTCTTCTCTATCGTAGTCCACCGGTTCACTAACTACATATTGCGCACTTAACACTACCACATTCTCATGATCACTTGATCTTACAACACTTGGTTCTTGTCGCTCACTGATGTTAAACACTTGTATCTGGATCAGTCGTAAACCTTTTTTTCTTTTCATTGTTAATAATGTATGGCAAGGATGCTCAGATGTATTCCGTTTTAGACCCTCTCGTCTTGCTCTAGACTTTTTGTTGGTTGGTTCAGGTCTATGCTGCTCTCGAACATTCCAGCTTAAACTTGAAGTGGGAAAACCTTGACCATTTTGGAAGAAGATTAAATCGGGAGAGTCGCACAGTATTGATGATCTGAAACAAACAAATTTATATTTATTGATTATATCTAACAGCATAAGGAAGTAATTTTACAAGTACTTATACGCTTGTACAATACTTACAATTTGTTTCGTTTTATTCGACGTGATGTGTCCGGCTGACTGCCATGTGATGCATGTACTAATCATATTATGAAATGCAAACTCCATAAAACCTTGCGCTGTGAATCTATTTCATTTTTCAACAAGTTCAACCTAATATGTGCGTTATGAAGCGATGCGACGTGCGCGCGACGTGATCGGTGTTATATTGCACAAACCAGTCAGCGCAAATAGCGCAATGCGCTTTGTCATCGGGAATGGAAATGAAACAGATGTATGAATATAAAATATTATTTATTTGTATATGTACATACATTCAGATAAAAGTACACATATATGTACCTAATACCTCAGTAATTATCAAAGGTCGTATTTTATTTATAAAACTAATTTTGTACTTAATAAATTCTATAACTAATACAAGGACACCAAGAATACACACATTTAAAATTACATACATAATAAAGCCGATCAGAAGCATCTTCAGTCGATACCATTTGAATTACATTACACGGCAATATTATATTTCACATTTAGAAGAGTAACAAACATTTTATAATAGGAAGTTTGTAAGTAGGTTGTGAGATTATCTAACTTTCCATTTAGGACGTCAATAAAATACATGTAGAAAATTATAACATATAACTACTGTAGGTTCCTAATTACATTTAAAATTTTGGTAATGCATTGCATAAATATATTTGCGAATTGATAACCTTGACCTTTTGGAAGTCGGTTAAAAATACATTACTATCTACTAATGACAATTACTTATAGCAGGGTCCAGACAAAAGTAATGTGTAACGTACTCGTAATTGAATTGTAAAACATGTATGTTCTTGGTGCCCCAAATAGATATTATTATCTTATTACTTGTTGCAAATTATGTTTGAACTTATTTAGTTTTAAGAGCGTTTACGCGACACAATATATCGTAAAAATTATTAATCTTATTAACTTTAAAAATATAAAATGTATAACTTACAAATAACTACATTATTATTACATAATTATTATCACTAACTTATCAAGTTTTCAGAGATTTTTTTTATTAGAACCTCTGCAGTATCCATCACGTCATCAAAAGTTTCGCGCACCACATATTGTACACTTGTACAAGCATTGTCACTGTCACTAGAATAGTTATTATCACTCTCACAATCGTTGAGTTCGTAAATATTTAGTTTAATTAAATAACGTCCTCTGCTATCACTTGGTTTACCCCGACGAGCAATGTATGATGTTGATGGCGAAAATCTTGATGAACGCTTTCTCTTTCTTAACACTTTTTTCTGGGGTTGAGTTTGTTCTTGAGGATTCGTTGGATTATTGAGCAGTTCTTCATTTCTACGCCGTTGTTTTTCTAAGCTCTCAATATAGGAGTTATAATCGTCCTGAGAGTAAACGAAAGGCCGGGTGTCCTGATTGTTATCATTGAGACCCGCAGAGTTCCACTGTGAAAAGGAATAAATAATAAAATTAATAAAAAGAAAAATAATCAGATAAAAAATCAATATATTAACATAACATAACATCACGCCTTGTTTCCCCGAAGGGCTGGGCAGAGGTGTATCTGTAGCAGGTACACACCCACATTTCGCCAGTTATGTTTTTAAGTCCCATGTAATAGGGGGTGAGCCTATTGCCATCAACCGGGCACAAATCCAGACTCCGGGCTGCTACTGAGAAATTCTAGATAGAAAAACCCAATAACACTACCCGACCCGGGGATCGAACCCAGGGTTATATAAATATATTAACAGTAACATAACGCATAATTACTACATACCTCACGTATTATGGATTGATCTTGATCTTCATCATCATTGATCAGAATGGTGGGGCTGTATGATGGTGAACGAGCCATAATTCTGAAAAAAAAAAAAAAAAAAAACAAACGTATTTGTTTATAAAGTCAATATAAAAACAATACAATACATAAATATTCTTGTTTTTATACGGAAACTTACCTTTAATTAATAATTTTAATATACTTAAATATTTTTTTATATGTAACAAAAGTGACTGCTTTTCGGTGGTTGTCACAACTAAACGCGACTCAAGTATGCAACACAACGTTGTGTGCACTTTTTAAGATAACAACCCTGAATTTATTTACAAGAATAGTACTTAGTACATATCAGATATACTGGAGCGAATGTTATTTTATGATCAGAATTGATTAGTTTTATACATAAAAAATACAATTTCAGCAATATTTACCTCTTAACAAAATTAAACCTTAATTACATGTTCTCACAGGTGAATGACTAATATATGTTACTTACGTCTAATTAAACCGTAGTGATTGAAAACCCTTCTGTCAAATTGCAATTTTGTCGTGAAAAACGAAATACGAAACCAGCTTTAAGGGTTCGGCGAACACGGCTTGCAACTGCAAGTCGAGATGGGTGGAAAATGCATGTGGAATATTGTTATCTCTCTTCTGTTGTGTTTTTGTGTTGTTGTTGTTGTGTGTTATGTGTGTTGTATGTTGTTAGCGTTGTTACTAGCTATCGGAATTTATGATAAATTAGAATGTGTTCCGTAATACCAAAAATGATGAATGAGAACTTAATATTCTTTCATAATTTTTTCTATACTTTGTAACTTGATAATATAAGCTATGCTCCTGCTGAAACAATAATCCAAATATTGTTGTTTATAATACATAAAAAACAGTATGAATTCGCTGTAAAAATGTGTGAAATTCAATTCGCTTAAACTTCATTTTAGGTAAGATTTTTGAAAAAAAAAAAAGATGTACAAGCCTAGATAAATACTATCTAAATCCAAATATTAACATAATATGATGGAAATATGTTCAAATTGCAAATGATTTATGTATTACGTTTGTATGGACAATTCAACGGTCGCCGTCGTCTTAATGCTCGCTGACAAAGACGAAACCGACACACCAGGCTGTTACTTATAATAATAATATATACAATAGGTATTATAATAATGAATGTATGTTTGTTTAATAAACCGTATTATAAAACTCTGCATGACAACATAAATCAATCTGAAATAATAAAAAAATCTACATGTTAAGATGAGCCGAAAGTAAAATATCCTGAAAACATTTTTTTATTTGTTGCAGAACAAAATATGTAAACGAACCCGTTTCAAAAAGTAAGTTCATAGATGTGTTACAGTAAACTTAAATTGATATAAAATCATCCAACGGGTAAAACGAACTTATGTATACATACAGGGTGACACTTGATTACACGTGGAAATAGCCTGGTACAAAATATTGATCAAAGACCCTATGCTAGGAAAAAACCTGTGTTACAGGTGTCATCTACACCTTATCTCATATCTACGTCTTAAGTTGCACTTTAAGTGCAAATGAATTCTTCCACCGATCCTCTTTAGGAGTGGAGACAACTTCGCTCTTAAACTTTAATTTCTATAAAAGCAGGGCTCGGATAACGATATATTTTCGAAACGGTTTCGTCTGAAAAACCTAAGATACGATTTATTCCAATTACGTTCGGAAGGAACGTTGTTAAAACGGTTTTGAAGAAGAACAAAATTTAAATCGTTCTCGATTAATATAACTTTTTTAACCGTTTATAACCATTTTTGGGTTGATCGATAGGAAAGTCGCAAAACAACTCTAATCAATACGTAAAAGAGGAATAAATTATGTAATGGAATGAAGATAAGGTACAATTATTTAACCAAACAAGTTCATGCTTGTCGGCACACATATAATTGCATACCGTTACTGCAAAACTGCATTTTTTATCGTGAGAATTGAAATATGAAACTATCGTTTTTCCCTCGCCGACAAATAAAACCGCACCAATACCTAACCGTGTCGTTTAGAATTACTGCAAAACATATTTTATTTTTAAAGTAGGTGTGGGTGTTTATGTTTATGCAGAATAATCCACGTGCACAAATTCACATTTAAACTTAACAAATTTTATGTTGCAGTTAAACTCAAAGCTAGGGTTAAATCCTCAAACTACTAAAACTAACAAACTTTATAATACAATTCATAAAAAGGAAGTCGGTTTCTAAATTCAACAACGACATTAATGGATCACCTTTTGAAAGAATTCCTAGACTAAAACCATCGTATCACAGAAAATGCCTAAAGTTATAGAAAAAATCACTAATTTACAATAAATTTACGGAATTGGTATCGTTCTTATTTAAGAACACCTCCCCAGTTTGATGAAGATGATTATAGACAGATCCTTCAAATTCAAATTTAAATTACGGTCTACAACATGTGCGGCGATCGTCTTACAATACTATAAAGTTCGAATAAGCAAATTAATGTAATAATTTTATCGTGAGAATTGAAATATGAAACTATCGTTTTTCCCTCGCCGACAAATAAAACCGCACCAATACCTAACCGTGTCGTTTAGAATTACTGCAAAACATATTTTATTTTTAAAGTAGGTGTAGGTGTTTATGTTTATGCAGAATAATCCACGTGCACAAATTCACATTTAAACTTAGCAAATTTTATGTTGCAGTTAAACTCGAAGCTAGGGTTAAATCCTCAAACTACTAAAACTAACAAACTTTATAAAACAATTCATAAAAAGGAAGTCGGTTTCTAAATTCAACAACGACATTAATGGATCACCTTTTGAAAGAATTCCTAGACTAAAACCATCGTATCACAGAAAATGCCTAAAATTATAGAAAAAATCATTAATTTACAATAAATTTACGGAATTGGTATCGTTCTTATTTAAGAACACCTCCCCAGTTGATGAAGATGATTATAGACAGATCCTTCAAATTCAAATTTTAATTATCGACTACAACATGTACGACGATCGTCTTAAATTACAATAAAGTTCGAATAAGCAAATTAATGTATAATGCAATTTGCTGCAGTTAAACTCAAAGCTGGTGTAAAATCATAAAACTACTAAAACTATCAAACTTTATAAAGTATTTCATATACAGAAAGTCGGTTCCTAAATTCAACAATGACATTAAGAAATCGTCTTTTTAAAGAATTCTTAGACTAAAACCAACTTATTACAAAATTAGTAATTTATGATAAGGAAAGAATCGTTCATTTATAACAAGATAACGGAATTGAAATGGTTCTTGAACACCTCGTTTGATGAAGATGATTATAGGAAGATCCCTCAAATCCAAATTTTAATTATCGACTACAACATGTACGACGATCGTCTTATATTACAATAAAGTTCGAATAAGCAAATTAATGCATTATAATGCAATTTTGCCGTCTTTGATATTATAAATGAACAATTATACATACATGACAGCTACCTGATATGTTTCCACGTGTAAAAACATGCGAAACCAGCAGAATGCTCGGACATGAGCACAATATATAAAAAGGGAGTGAGAGACCTACTCAATACATTATTTGTACGTTAACGTGTAAGGTAGTGTTAGCTGTATGAATAAATTAAATTAATATTTGGATATCCTTGGTGCCCAATCTGGGTCATGGAAATAGAATGAGCGTGTACCTGTAAGTGCATGCTATTTCTTGCTCTATGAAGAGATATGAGTCAATCTGACCCAAATTTTAGTTTAATGTTTACGGTAACCTAGAGTTCAGATGTTCTTGGTGCCCAATCTGGGTCACAGAAATAGAATGTGCATGTGCCTGTAGGTGCAGCCTATTTCTTGCTTTGTGAAGAAACATGAGACAATCTGTCCTGAATTTTAGGATATCGGTTTAAACAGCGAGTGTCCTTGTTTGTTAACGTGTAAAGTAGTGTATGAATAAATTAAATAAAAATTTGGATATCCTTGGTGCCCAATCTGGGGCCATAGAAATAGAATGAGTGTGTGCCTGCAGGTGCATGCTATTTCTTGCTCTGTGAAGAGATATGAGTCAATCTGACCCAAATTTTAATTTTAGTTTAATGGTTATGGTAGACTAAAGTTCAGATGTCCTTGGTGCCCAATCTGGGGTCATAGAAATAGAATGAGCGTGTGCCTGCAAGTGCACGCTATTTCTTGCTCTGTGAAGAGATATGAGTCAATCTGACCTAAATTTTAGTTTATTGTAATCGATAGCCTAACGTTCAGATGTCCTCGAGCCAATCTGGTCGCAGAAAACGGAGTGATGTGTAATTGTGCACTATCTCTAATTTTGTGGAGAGACATGAGACCAACTGTCCTGAAGTTTAGGTTAGCGGGGTGCATGAAAGGAGCCTCCTCGTGGCGCATCCTGGAAGCAGCTAGACACGATAACGCAGTGTCTAGGCTGACTAATCCTTCTGGATATCCTTGGTGCCCAATCTGGGGTCATGGAAATAGAATGAGCGTGTACTTGTAAGTGCATGCTATTTCTTGCTCTGTGAAGAGATATGAGTTAATCTGATCCAAATTTTAGTTTCATGTTTACGGTAACCTAGAGTTCAGATGTCCTTGGTGCCCAATCTGGGTCACAGAAATAGAATGTGCATGTGCCTGTAGGTGCAGCCTATTTTTTGCTTTGTGAAGAGACATGAGACAATCTGTCCTGAATTTTAGGATAGCGGTTTAAACAGCGAGCACCCTTGTTTGTTAACGTGTAAAGTAGTGTATGAATAAATTAAATTAAAATTTGGATATCCTTGGTGCCCAATCTGGGGCCATAGAAATAGAATGAGTGTGTGCCTGCAGGTGTATGCTATTTCTTGCTCTGTGAAGAGATATGAGTCAATCTGACCCAAATTTAAATTTTAGTTTAATGGTTATGGTAGACTAAAGTTCAGATGTCCTTGGTGCCCAATCTGGGGTCATAGAAATAGAATGAGCGTGTGCCTGCAAGTGCACGCTATTTCTTGCTCTGTGAAGAGATATGAGTCAATCTGACCTAAATTTTAGTTTATTGTAATCGATAGCCTAACGTTCAGATGTCCTCGAGCCAATCTGGTCGCAGAAAACGGAGTGATGTGTAATTGTGCACTATCTCTAATTTTGTGGAGAGACATGAGACCAACTGTCCTGAAGTTTAGGTTAGCGGGGTGCATGAAAGGAGCCTCCTCGTGGCGCATCCTGGAAGCAGCTAGACACGATAACGCAGTGTCTAGGCTGACTAATCCTTCTGGATATCCTTGGTGCCCAATCTGGGGTCATGGAAATAGAATGAGCGTGTACTTGTAAGTGCATGCTATTTCTTGCTCTGTGAAGAGATATGAGTTAATCTGATCCAAATTTTAGTTTCATGTTTACGGTAACCTAGAGTTCAGATGTCCTTGGTGCCCAATCTGGGTCACAGAAATAGAATGTGCATGTGCCTGTAGGTGCAGCCTATTTTTTGCTTTGTGAAGAGACATGAGACAATCTGTCCTGAATTTTAGGATAGCGGTTTAAACAGCGAGCACCCTTGTTTGTTAACGTGTAAAGTAGTGTATGAATAAATTAAATTAAAATTTGGATATCCTTGGTGCCCAATCTGGGGCCATAGAAATAGAATGAGTGTGTGCCTGCAGGTGTATGCTATTTCTTGCTCTGTGAAGAGATATGAGTCAATCTGACCCAAATTTAAATTTTAGTTTAATGGTTATGGTATACTAAAGTTCAGATGTCCTTGGTGCCCAATCTGGGGTCATAGAAATAGAATGAGCGTGTGCCTGCAAGTGCACGCTATTTCTTGCTCTGTGAAGAGATATGAGTCAATCTGACCTAAATTTTAGTTTATTGTAATCGATAGCCTAACGTTCAGATGTCCTCGAGCCAATCTGGTCGCAGAAAACGGAGTGATGTGTAATTGTGCACTATCTCTAATTTTGTGGAGAGACATGAGACCAACTGTCCTGAAGTTTAGGTTAGCGGGGTGCATGAAAGGAGCCTCCTCGTGGCGCATCCTGGAAGCAGCTAGACACGATAACGCAGTGTCTAGGCTGACTAATCCTTCTGGATATCCTTGGTGTCCAATCTGGGGTCATGGAAATAGAATGAACGTGTACTTGTAAGTGCATGCTATTTCTTGCTCTGTGAAGAGATATGAGTTAATCTGACCCAAATTTTAGTTTAATGTTTACGGTAACCTAGAGTTCAGACGTCCTTGGTGGTCAATCTGAGTCACAGAAATAGAATGTGCATGTGCCTGTAGGTGCAGCCTATTTTTTGCTTTGTGAAGAGATATGAATCAATCTGACCCAAATTTAAAAATTAAGTTTAAATAGTAGAGGAGTGCACAAACCGCAAACTTTGAAGATCCATTTATGTTATTGGGCATTCTAGACCACTTTCTGTTCGCACCAAAACGAGATTTTAAAAGTGGAGTAGCGCCCGAACCACAAACTTTGTAGATCCATTTATGTTATTCGCCATTCTAGACGACTTTCAGTTCGCAACAAAATTAAATTCAAATAGTAGAGTAGCGCCCAAACCACAAACTTTGTAGATCCATTTAGGTTATTAGCCATTCTAGACGACTTTCCGTTCGCATCAAAACGAGATTCTAAAGTGGAGTAGCGCCCGAACCACAAACTTTGTAGATCCATTTATGTTATTAGGCATTCTAGACGACTTTCCGTTCGCACCAAAACGAGATTCTAAAAGTGGCGTATCGCTCGAACCACAAACTTTGTAGATCCATTTATGTTATTAGGCATTCTAGACCACTTTCCGTTCGCACCAAAACGATATTGTAAAAGTGGAGTAGCGCCCGAACCACAAACTTTGTAGATCTATTTATGATATTAGCCGTTCTAGACGACTTTCCGTTCGCAACAAAATTAAATTCAAATAGTGGAGTAGCACACAAACCACAAACTTTGAAGATCCATTTATGTTATTGGGCAATCTAAACCACTTTCCGTTCGCACCAAACCGATATTGTAAAAGTGGAGTAGCGCCCGAACCACAAACTTTGTAGATCTATTTATGATATTAGCCGTTCTAGACGACTTTCCGTTCGCAACAAAATTAAATTCAAATAGTGGAGTAGCACACAAACCACAAACTTTGAAGATCCATTTATGTTATTGGGCAATCTAAACCACTTTCCGTTCGCAACAAAATGAAATTTAAAAAGTGGAGTAACGCTAAATCACAAACTTTGTAGATCCATTTATGTTATTAGCCATTCTATACGACTTTCCGTTCGCAACAAAATGAAATTCAAAAAGTGGAGTAACGGCAAATCACAAACTTTGTAGATCCATTTATGTTATTGGGCATTCTAAATCACTTTCCGTTCGCAACAAAATGAAATTCAAATAGTGGAGTAACACCAAAACCACAAACTTTGTCGATCCACAAACTTTGAAGATCCATTTATGTTATTGGGCAATCTAAGCCACCTGAAGTGACGAGGTGAACGAAGTGAGCCGATGGAACGTAAGGTGGCTTAGAGTGCCCCAATAACATCCTACTAATGACACTTTTTTTTTTATTTACCACTAATTAGTGAAATGTCAGATTGCTGTTTTTGTTTCTATACGAATCACTGCCAGTTACTACGCGACTTTGGCGAAGCAAATCATTTTTGCTTCGACAAAGTCGCGTAGTTACTGGCAGTTCTTGATTCAAGAAGAAACCTACTCAATGTGACAATGTATTTAAACTAGTCATTATTAAACAATATAAATATTTATATTGTTTCAGGTGTAGCCAAATGGAGTCACATTGTCGAATTTTATGAGCTGGACAACTCTAACCCAAATTTTGTATTTGCACCCGGTCTCAGACAAGAACATATTAATCCAAATACAAAACAAAAAATGAGGGTTAAACTAGCCGTTCAGGTGCTGAGCTACACAGTTATTGCTGGCATGTTAGCTAAAATAGTAAAAGGTAACTTGGTTTATTGAAATTTCTGCATGTGTAAGTGCTCGGCGACACGACGCCGTCACCGCGCCGCCACCGGGCCGCCGCACAATGGAACGAAAATTACAAATGTGCAAAATAGCTCAGTCTATCTGTATGACTTTTTGTAACATTTCCTACGTACGGCTATAAACCTGCTGAATGGATTTCGTTTTTTTTTGGTATGGAGATAGATTGAACCCTGGCCTGGGGAATGACATAGGGTAGTTTTCATGCTGACAACGCGGGAGGAGTCACGGGCGGAAGCTTGTAGTAAATAAATAGAAACATTCTTATATTTTAAATCATCATAATAAAATTAAATATTTTGTGATTACAAGTGAACTAACTGCTGACGCGGCTGTGACTGCGGATGTTACAGACATAATGGACAAGCTGTTCGACACACTTAACAGCGACACGGTGGATCTACGGAGAGGAAAACCTTTCTCTACTAATTTAAAAATCTCAACGCCTCAACTTAAATTTATAAGTGAAATGAAATTGTTTTTGCAATCACTCAAAATTCTCGGCTCCAAATGCTCACCACCATCGCAAATAGTTTGGCTGTGGACGCTCAATGGAGTTGAAATGTTGAGGGAGAGTTTGCGCCAAAAGCATAAAACTGTAAAAAGTCTAGCGACTCGTAGGCTACAGCAAGATCTTTTAGAAAATTTATTTGGGTGCATTCGAGGAAATTGTGGTTCAAACTGTAGTCCTACCACTGGCCAGTTTGTCGCAGGGTTAAAAACGGCTATTAGTAATAATAACCAATCTCTCTCAATTCTTCTAATTAATCTCTCTCACCTTGGTGGTGGAAATTGTGAGCTCGATAGCAATGATTTCAGTATTGACAATTTTAAAATGTTTTTTGGAAACAATAGTCGACCTGAAAACCGTACCGAAGAAACTTCTACGTCATCTTCGGTATGGAGATTAAATGTCGAAAATAATCACCAGGAAGTATTTGAGGAGAATGATGAATCACAAGCATGCGCCTATGTGTGTGGATTTATGATAAAATATTTGAGAAATGGAAACTGTGAGAATTGTAAAACAATATTTACGACTGAGGACCGAACAGTTGTGCATTCTTTTACACAATTTAAAGAATACAATGATTTTAAAGAATCGCTAAATTACGCAAGCAAAAACTTTGTTGGCTGTGTAGAATTTTGTGCCACTTACATAAATGATTATTTAACATCCAACGCACTTAAAAAATCTTTAATGTATGATTTATCAAACATGTTAAGAGTTACTGTCAATTTTAACTTTTTAAACGATTGTGAGGAGCACAAGGAGCAAAATATAAATTATATAATTAAAAGTGTCTTTCATATTACAATAAAAAGATTTTGTACAAAAAAAAATTGGTCTTTTTCGCAGGAATCCGCCAGAATAGCACTTAAGAAAAAAAATATATATTGAAACATGTGTAGGTAGTTTTTTCTTAGTGTTATTGTGCTTTTAATTATATAAATATTATGCTTTTTGTGCTTCGTGCGTTCATTTTCTCAAGATTGTAAAAGCATTTTTCTTTTAACCATTGCATTACAGGACGACACGACTTAGATGTAGCATAGATTTGAAAGTTTTCATTCATTCATTTCTATTTTACGAATGTAATGCACTCAGTTCGGATGGTGATCGGTTTTACGAATTGTGCCGATGCTACATCTAAATCTAAGTTGTGTCGTACTGTACCTTTATTTTAGGCATGGTCAAAGGTAAATATTTAAAGGAGTCCTGTAATTTATTATATTATTATAGCATCACTTTTATGAGTTCCTCTTATCCAATTCGTGCCTGCATTGCGTTAAAGAGAGCTCATTAAAGGAGAAATTTTACTTATGTAAATTGATGTTCTTGGTTGCTAAGTATAATATAAATTCGACTGCCCATCTTCATAGTTCCTATGTATGCAATACCTATTGTGTTATTTATAATAAAAGTACATATATGACATAAAAGACAAACTACTGTTTTTACTATAAAAATACTAGTAAGACCTTTGACTTTTACAAATAAACCGCAAACTTGTGATTTTTGTCAAAATTCAAAGGTTTCTACAAGCAAAAATTGTCTCCTTTTAATTAAGCTAATTTAACATGGCACACGGCACACAAAGCGGAGCTGGAAAATTGTAACCAGTGAAATTTCACATCGGTTACAGTTTCCCAGTTCTGCTTTGGTGCACAATTAACCCTTTAAATAAACAAAGAAATCTGATTTTGAATTTCCCGCTTGCCCGTAAAACCGTACCATTTTATTTGTACGTAGTTGTCATTCTTCTCGTAGAGTATTTATGTTCTGTGTCGGACATAGTGATTGTGAATCAATGTGTTATCCCATGTGCCCCTCATCTTATGGCGCTAGCTCTAAGGCCCAGAACTAAAGAAAAGCCACGTTGTAGCAGTCGCACACAAATAAGAAGAGAATTTTATAGAAAACAATTTATTTTGATACATAATAAAGCTACATTTTTGTTATGAATTCATTATTTTTGATTTCCAATATTCTTTCTCAAAAGACATGGGTGCCTTTCTTTTCTCATGCCACTCGTATTCCTCATCTTTTACACGTAGCATGGTCTCCTCCCTCATCTTTACGAAGTTGAATAGTATTTGTGCTAGGCGCTAGTGGCTTTCATAGCAGCAGTTAAACTTGAACCTGTAAATAAGTATAAGAACTGTTTTAAAAGATACTGAAACCCTGGTGCAAAAGCAATAGGAAGAAATATAAAGCAGACACAAGTATCTGCTAACATTTCTAAAACAGTGTAATCGTGTTATCAAGCATATAGGACATGAAAATACATATCTTCTGCTTTAACATTCATTTGGTCAGACTACGTAAGTAGCTATAAATTCAGAGATAAATACCTTTTCCTGTTTACTCCAATTTATTGGAGCTTATTATTTTCATTGCTAACATCGCAAACACAATGAAGTAAACTTAATTAAATGATTTTAGTCTAATTCAAATTTTCCAATGAAATTGTTGACTTTTGTCTGTCAAAGTCACGACAGATACAAAAATCGTGGTTTTGATAACTTTATTCTTAAAATTCTGTTTTTTTGTCGACTAATTTGATTATAACCTGTGCTGAACGCATAATTTCACCTCTATTCCGTTTCACAACTAATCACTTGCTAATTAGCGTTTATAGCATTACTCAAAGTAATGTTTTGGTCTATTCAGATAGATTAGGAGCAGGTTTTGGATCATTATTAAATAATCGCTCTAATCATACTATAGTTAACTGTTGCTACCATAACCTGCATTTTAATGAGCTTGTTCATAAAATAAAACATACACCAATGAATGAGCAGACTACTTTAGTTCTTTTAATTGGGAACAGTCTGAGCATCACTAAAAGGGACATAGTTAATGGTATTGACACCCTACTTAAATTAAAATTAGGTAAATTAATATTATGTGCATTGCCATATTCTCATAGGTTATATGAGCAAGATAACAACTACATTTTTAGCTTAAATAACCTTATGCATATTTTAGCATGTCGTCATAGTGACCGTTTATTGTATTTTGATACTAACAACTTTGTTAGAGATTTTGTTTTGACTCAGGAGCATATGTTTTTACCTAAGAAAAGCCAACATATATTAGCTACTTTATTAGCCTACAATATACACGCAGTTATTAATGTTTTAACTGAGATTAGCTTAAGTGACGAAACAGTATTATCTAGTACTTCTAATAATACTGTAATAGATTCTTTAAACTTTTAGAATCGACAAAAGAGAAGCATAATAAGAATATTTTATTATATCACCAAAATATAAATCGCTTCTCTGGCAAAATCCTAGACGTGGAAATGTTAATAGATAAATATCATATGGATATCTTATGTTTTTGTGAAACCTGGTTAAAATCAGATAGGATGTTGTTTAATGTAAATGATTTTTCAGTTGCCAGTGCGTACAACAGGTCTTCATTAGGGGGTGGTACCTTAATATTATGTAATAGTTGTTTCAGATATAAGGAAAGGAAGGATATCACTGCTTGCTCTGTTGATCGCTTATGTGAGGTAGCATGTGCAGAGGTTGAAGGCCATACTTTCTTATGTGTTTATAAACCACCAGCCTCAAACTTGCCATCATTTTTGATAATAATGGAAGAAATATTAACTAAACTTTTCAGAGATAATAAAATAGTTTTTGTTTGTGGTGACCTAAATATTGATTTATTAGTAAATTCACCGGAAAAATGTAAGCTCATCTCATTATTTAAATCATTCAATTTAAAATGTATATTTAATGTAGCAACTAGAATAACAGCAACCTCAGCTACATGCATAGACAATGTATTTACTAATTGTAAAATAAAAGACTCGTCCCTAATTAGTGGCGTCAGATCTGATCATACAGGTCAACTTATATCTTTTGAATCAGATAAAAAGTTACGTTTAGATAAAACTATTCAGTTAAGACCTCTTACTAAAAATAAATTAAAAATGTTTAATAATAATGTTCTTAGCAATCTTTCAACAGCTAGTTTTGATTCACAAGACCCCAATATAAACTACGGTACATTATTTTCTACAGTATGCCAAGAATTCAATAAAGCATGTCCTGTAAAAAAAGTAACAATCAATACTAAACCAAAATTTAATGAATGGGCCACTGCTGGCATTAGAAAAAGCAGAGATATTTTATATAATTTATATAACGAAAAATCATTGACTTCTGATGAAGCTGTTCATAATTATGTAAGAAACTATTCTAAGATATTTAAAAGAGTCTGCGCCCAAGCAAAATCTAAATTAATAAGTAACAAAATTAGTATCTCGAACAATAAAATCAAAGCTGTGTGGCAGGTAATTAACAAAGAAACTGGTAACACAAAACAGCGAGATCAGAATGAATTGTCTTTGAAAATCGATAATGAAACCATTTCAGATAAGTTAAAAGTTGCTGAGACACTAGAAAATTTCTTTACCAACATCCCAATAGAGGTTACGAAATCTCTGCCTTCATCATCTATACTAGCTGAATCTCTTCTAAAAGAAAATTTCAGTAAGGACATTCCAAGTTTTGAATTCAAGCCCATTTCTATTGTCACGATTAAAAAAGCTTTCAAAAGTCTTAACATAAAAAACACTGAAGACTTATGGGGGATTTCCGTTAAGGTCCTTACTGATATCATTGACACAATTGCTCCTGTCCTAACAGGCATATTTAATCAATGTTTAGATAGCGGTACGTTTCCTGATTTAATGAAACATAGTAAAGTAGTACCAATTTTCAAATCGGGTAGTAAGAGTGATCCCTCTAATTATAGACCTATATCTGTTCTACCAGCATTGAGTAAAATATATGAAAAAATCATGCTAGACCAGATGTTGTCACATTTTAATAATAATAATAATAATCCATTTAATTCAGGCGACGCAGGCCCATAAATAAATACCTTAACCTAAACATACATATTTTTTACTATAATAACAGACAAATAATTATTGTACACGAAGTGATGACTGAGTTAATTCAAATGGGATTTTGCATAGTCACCAGTTTGGTTTCACGAAAGGTAGGTCAACGACTGACGCAGGAGTAAAACTCATCAGTCATATTTTAGAATCCTGGGAGAAGTCCCAGGATGCAATTGGCATTTTCTGTGACCTCTCAAAAGCGTTTGACTGCGTTGACCACAACACACTGATCTGTAAATTACACCACTACGGAATTCGTGGCCAAGCTGCTGACCTTGTTCTTTCCTATCTATCAAATCGACGGCAAAAAGTAAACGTTAATGGGGCGACGTCCTCGGGGTCTCTAGTTAAAATGGGCGTGCCTCAAGGTTCAATTCTCGGCCCTTTTTTATTTCTCGTTTATATAAATGACCTTCCTTACATGATGGCTAACTTATCGAATATAATTCTATTTGCTGATGACACTTCTCTTATTTTTTAAATAGATAGAAAAGATACAGATGTCTTACACGTCAACGATAGTCTGGCTGTTCTTTCGAAATGGTTCGCAGCTAATAATCTTTTACTTAATGCGAACAAAACTAAATGTATTAGGTTCTCATTACCAAATGTACCTCAAGTGGGTCTAAATCTAAAACTTGATGGCAAAAAACTAGATGCAATAACGGAAACTGTATTTTTAGGAATTACTTTAGATTCAAAATTGCAATGGGGCGCCCACATTAGAACTCTTTCAGGTAGATTAAGTTCAGCTGCATATGCAGTAAGAAAAATAAGGCAGTTGACTGATATAGCTACAGCTAGGTTAGTATACTTTGCTTATTTCCACAGTATTATGTCTTATGGCGTTCTGTTGTGGGGATCGGCAGCTGACGTAGATTCAATTTTCATTTTACAAAAGAGGGCAATACGCGCTATCTATAAAATGGGTCCTCGCGAGTCTCTTAGAAACAAATTCAAAGAAATTGATATACTGACTCTGCCTTCTCTTTATATCTTAGAAAATATTTTGTATGTTCGGAAAAACTTAGGACTTTTCAAAATAAGAAGCGATTTCCATAATATAAATACACGTAGTAGACATGAAATTGTGATACCCAAATTTAGATTAACTAAAACAAGCAAGTCATTTCTTATAAACAGCATCCGATTTTATAACAAGTTGCCAAAGTCGGTTACAGAACTTAGCGATGGGAAGTTCAAAACCCACATCAAACGTGTCCTTATCAGGAAAGCATATTATAAAATTAAAGACTACGTTGAAGACAAAGAAGTTTGGCAATAATTCCCTCTGCACATGTGGCTTCCCTGGTACCTTATTAACGGCAAAATATGTAAGATTCTATTAACTGCTCTCAAATTACCATGTTTATATTTTTGTTTTATTTACATACTTCCTTGACATAATTATAATTTTGTTTGACATTATATACCTACTATTTAATTTTCAACTCTTTATTAGTGACTTTTGTGGACATGTTAATTATTCAGATTTGTTACAGTTGTAATAGCAATCATGTCATTTCGTTTAAAATAGTTTTTATTTTTATTAATTTATTTATCTTTTATATAGATTCTTTTCTATTTTGTGAATGTGAGAACGCTGTAGGGTTAGTGGACTGTACACTTGTTGACCATCTTCTATTTTGTTAAGTACATACTTGGTACTTGTTGAAAGACCTACACTGTCCTCGCATACCTAATAATACTGTATTTTTTATATTTTTTTTGTTGTAAATATTGTAAAACCCAATTATTTTTAAAAGAGTAACCGTGGAGTTTCTTGCCGGCTCTTCTCCATAGGAAACGACCAATTGGAACCGTGCGTAGCTTCTGACGTTTCATAAGTGCCCATGTAGGTTTATGTGAAATAAAATATTTTGAATTTGAATTTGAATATAAATAAAGAAAAGGACCCCGCACAAAATGTTTGGAAAAAGCCGTTCGGCCAATTTGGCTAAAATTTTGGTACAATATAGCCTGTAATATGCTGAGTAAAAGTTTATATGGGCGCAAAAAAAAATAATGGCCAGTTTTTGAGATATAGCCATTTTTATGTTGAAGTCAGGAAAATGATTTTTATGTTATAGTTGCTGCTAAAGAATAAACAAAAAGCCATCACATCAATCACAAGATGTTCCAATTCATATTAACTCTTTGTCTGTATACCCTGAAGGGGTAGGCAGAGGTGTATTACACACATTACGCATAGTAGACAAGTCGTTCGGCCAATTTTACTGAAACTTTAGGATCTTGTATTGAAAGTCTTTTTTATTTCCATGGAGTATTTTTATTTGGAGATTTTACAATAAATATACCTACAATATAAAAAAACAAAGTCGCTTTTCGTGTCTGTCTGTTTTAACTGTGGCCAAAATGGATTTCACCCTCATTTTATAGAATAGCAATATATTTATGAGGGAGTTGTATGTGTTCCTAGGTGTAAAATAACCCATCACATAGCCGTTATCTATACATTCTGTACATCAAACTAAGTAACATTAAGCAAAAATTATTACTGGGAAACGACTTTTGGTGTGAAACATAGCTGTTTACGGCAGCACGCAATGTAACGTACGCATAACATTATACTATTGGGTAACGCCACGAAGTATAAGTTAGAACATTGAAAAGTTGGTTTTTGACCTTTGGCCTTCAATATCTCCGTAACCAGAAGGTTCCCAGGTACGGTCTAGAACAATAAAATGTTCACAAGTGTGGGGAGTACAATTGACTGTCGGCTTCGTTTAGCGTCTTTCTTTTCACACCCGTTATAGCACAGAGCACCGGTATCTCGATGTTTTGACATTTTGCCACATCAGCATATTGCACCTGAACGAAGCAGGGGCGGGTTGCTAGTCTGATGTAAAACTAAAATAATAATAATAATATAATAATATCCCCACCGTCGTATCTCTCCGTTGCGTTGACGTCGTCGTGGGGCGCGCTCCAAAGTCTAGGTGTGCCGGTAGAGTTTACTTTGCCGGAGCGGGTCTAAAATGAGGAGCCAGACCAAGAAAGATACAGAAGCCAGTAGGGCAGCATGTGGCGAGCTGTTGGGCAGTAGCGACCCCACGAACCCTATCTCCTGGGAGAAATCTTGTTCCTCATCTCTGGCTTGCCTTTATTGACCGGCTGGAGTGAACACTGACGAGGAATAGAGCTTTCACCTCATTCTTGCCTTAATTATTTTTGCCTCATTCTTGGCTTGAGTGGAGATTCGCAAGAGCAAACGTGCTCGGAGGAAGGAAGTATTCCAGTAAGTGCTCGTAGGGATCTTGACCATCTTCCGGGCTCTGGGATTGTTCTGAAAGACGTGGAATACCTCTCCACTCCTCAAGCACCTCAGGATATGTTGCCCCCTTGTCGCTACGTCACTAAGTATGTGTTAGCGATAGTTTTCGGGGGCTCCGCCCCCCAGCCATTTTATCCGTGTACATATAAAACATTGATCAGGCAGGGGCCATAGTCCTTCCATAGTTCCAGGTCACCAGTGATCTTTGTTTCCTTATCGTGCAATAGTCCCGCCTCAACCTGGGGTTGTCCTTGGGTGCACTTGCATAGTCATAGCATACAGGGATAATAGTAGATTGGTGCCTCATTTCATTAAAAACATCTAACGGGCCACGCGCGACTTGGCTTCGGCCCCTCGTACGCCTTCCAAAGGTTCGGGACCACAGGGTACCAAGAAATGTAAAAGACCCTAAATAATAATATTAATAAGACCAGCCTATTATTGTTCCACTGCAGACCAAAGGCCTCTTCTCATACAGAGAAGGCACGAGCATTGATCACCACTCTTGCTCAAGACGGGTCGGCGATTTCAGACTTATACAGTGTGTCCGGACATGGACTAGCGGTATTCTAAATACTTAAATATAAACTATTTTAAAGTACAATTACTGTCAATTACACTCTAGGCTTGGGTCCAATACACTTCCCCGCTATGTGTCACCCATTTTGTTTTTTTTACAAAAAATATCATAATCCTATCTCAAAGTTTTAGTCATACTGAGATAAAAATAGGCTTATTCGAAAGGCAATAGTATTGTCTACCATCTGCATTACAAAGCAATGTGTTCACAATTCCAAAGCTTTTGAAAAAAAATGTGAAAGTCGAAAAAAAAAGAAAAATTATGCAATTCAACCAATAATTATTACAAGCCTAGAGTGTAATTGTACTTTAGAATAGTTTATATTTAAGTATTTAGAATATCGCTAGTCCATGTCCGGACACACTGTATAGCTATAAGTCCAGGTTTCCTCACGATGTTTTACCTTCACCGATATCAGTAATTGGTACTACTGTTCTGTCAGTCGCCATTTTGAGTTCTATTAGTATTGAAACTAAGACCATGTACTCTGTGACTAAGACTGCAAAATTCAGTGCTACCAATCGCGTCAAGGGACAAGTTATATTGAACGCACTATAGTGCATCGATACCCAAATATATTATGTCAACACGTCATTCAAGATTATTTCACGTAATAATTATTTAAAAAGAAAAAACATGATTGTATAATTACTGGCTAGTATGGTTTCTATAAAAGAAGATCATCTATGTAACTGCAACATCTATACATATAATAAAATTGTAGCGAGGTCAAAACTGTACAATTAAATAAAGATACAACTGTTTTAAATTAAATGTAATAAAGAGTTTTACAGAAAAATGGTCATTATTTAAAACCTGGTGTTCAAAAAAACTTTCAGTACAAGGTTACAGACTATAATTATTTTCCTAAAGTTGAAACTGCACGGCCGGACGACTTGTCTACTATGCGTAATGTGTGTAATACACCTCTGCCTACCCCTTCAGGGTATACAGACAAAGAGTTAATATGAATTGGAACATCTTGTGATTGATGTGATGGCTTTTTGTTTATTCTTTAGCAGCAACTATAACATAAAAATCATCTTCCTGACTTCAACATAAAAATGGCTATATCTCAAAAACTGGCCATTATTTTTTTTTGCGCCCATATAAACTTTTACTCAGCATATTACAGGCTATATTGTACCAAAATTTTAGCCAAATTGGCCGAACGGCTTTTTCCAAACATTTTGTGCGGGGTCCTTTAAGCATTCATTAAGAGCTAACCAATTGCTTAGCTAAGCAGTCGCTAATCAGTGATTAGCGAGATTTTTATAAATAAGGCTGTTAATTTAGAGGCTCCACAATTATATACATACACCAGAGAAATGAACGACTTGTCTTCTGGTGATAAGCAGTGCAGTGCTGTTTAGTGCCGCCCAGGATTTTTCAAATCAAAGTTCTGTGCTGTAATGGGGAGGTGTGCTCGTTATATGTTACAATTAGCCCAGGTTCGCAGGGACGATTTTTTACGTGCACAGGATTTACAACGCTCTGCTTAGCGCAGGCAGTTGAGAATCCAACATGTTTTTTCGACGCGCAGGGATGCACTCTATTGGACTATTGGATTGGATAATTGTGGCATCAGTAAAACGCGCAGTCTGCCTATACTATAAGTCCTGCTTGTCCTATAAGTCAATGATGACCTTAATTATCGTAGGTTATATCATAATCTTAATTAAAATACTTTAACGGTTCATGTCTTTTGTTGTAGATCATAGGAAGCCAATGAAATATGTTGCTCAAACAATACGTATCTGAAGCTCAGCAACAGAAAACAGGTACCTACCAGCAGAAAACGACGAAAACCTGACGATGATTTTGTAACAAAGCTACGGCGAGCAAATGCAATAGATTATGAAGGTATACAGGGTCATACATACTACACGACGTCTGCAGACCATACGTTCATTTCTGGGTGCTTTCAACCTCCATATGAAAATGACGCCTCCTACGCGACGAGCGCTCTGCACACCTCGGCTCCTGGGCTCCAGCAACTTGCCAACGATAATGACGAGCGCTCCGCACACCTCGGCCTCCAAACTCCTGGAACTTACAGTTATCAACGAAGCGTCCTACGTGACGACCGCTCTGCACACCTCGGCTCCTGGGCTCCAGCAACTTACCAACTACAGAGATTGAATTGAGTCATTCAATGGGATTATATGAACTAAGATTATAATTAAGATACCCCCCCCCCAGGGGGTACTCCCTTGCTTCTCCTAAAATTGTTTGTCTGAAAATCATTATCCATAACACGTTTCCTATAAACTTCAGTAACCATAATGTTCAAAAAAATTCGAAATTTTGTTTTACATAATTATTTTTACTTCTAATACTATTCTGTCATAATATCGAGTACTATAATAATTGAATCTCCTAATTTTGGTTTAGGCGCATTTGGGCTAATTCTCATTTTGGCAACCGACTCGCTAATGGACTACTTCTCACTTGGGCTACTTCTCACTTGGGCTACTTCTCACTTGGGCTACTTCTCACTTGGGTTACTTCTCATTAGGGCTACTACTCAAAATTTGGGAATGTTTATTGAAATAAGTACTGTCTTTATGTATATAAACATGTTTATTCATTCATAAGAGATCAATTACAATTACATAAGGAGCTCGTGGCTAAGTAATAACAAGCCGCACGGGTCGATCCATCAGGTTAAGCTACGCTTGCCGGGGTTGGTCAGTGGATGGGTGACCATCTTTACATACCGAGACTCCCCCGTGCCTCGGAAAGCACGTTAAGCCGTTGGTCCCGGCTGTCATTTGTGGATCTTTGACAGTCGTTACGAGTCGTCAGAAGCCGGCATATTGGTCCGGAATGCAAGGCGATGGGCACGTCGAACGACAAGGAATCTAAAAAAACATCAAGCAATAATGGCGGCGCAACAAAGTCGGATCGGCGGTCGATGTTTGTTCAATATCAAACGTCAGGGAGCGCTGTGAACGCGGATGATGACGACGATGTTCCAGAAGTGCTAATGAGTGAGCCAATATCAAACGTCGGTACGGTCGTTCAGTTCGGATCGCAGTTCATTCACTCCGAAAGTGACAGTGACATCGGTCATCAACGTCAAAGCATCCTGAATGTAAACAAAGGAGATTCGATAATAAACAAAAGTGTAAAAAGTGTGAAAATACGTGACTATACGGTGAATTGTTTGATTGACACTGGTAGCGATTTAAATTTAATTACCTTTGAGTTGTTTACGAAGTTAGACAGTGTATACAAACCCGAGAAGATGGTACTGACTGGCTTGGGATCTTGTAAGGTGCTTTCTATTGGTAAGTTCGATACAGATTTAGTTATAGATAGTCACAATTACAATATTAGTTTCTATACAGGGTGTAAGGGAAACGCTTCCGAAAACGAAGACAGGTGATAGGGCTAGTGATTCTCGATACGATGCCATCAAAAAAACAGTTTTTTTTTTTTACAATTTTACCTACTTTTATCACCGTTTTTCGTACACTATGCTGTGAGAACAGTTAAATAAAACCATTATTTGCGATTAAACTAATTTTTTTTCTTTACAACACTAACACGCAATGTATTCGTAAATAAATATCAGCTGACACTCGCGCGTATCCTCGAGTTCAAAGTGCGAGCGCGCTCGCCGGCGGCCGCGCGGCCGATGACCCCAAGTCCACGTGACGCGACAGCTGGCCGAGTCGTGCGATAGTCGTTGGCACTCGTTGGGCGGTGCCATGTGATCCTATTCCTATCCTCCTAATCTTTACTCAATCGCTTGAATCTAATGTATTTTTACTTCACTCTACTTACCACAGTAGAGTGAAGTAAGATTTGGTTTCGGATTCCATTCATGCAAGAACCTTAATGGTTTACCCCTTGAACAGGGTTACAATTTTAATCCAAATGTTCGCATTATTATGCTCACAAATCAGAAAAATGCAGTTTTATTTTGCTTATCCTTGAGACCCATATCAAAAGATACTTGGATACCTAGGTACTGTGATTGGGAAAGGAAATAAAAAGTTGCTGTAACAAAGACATTGACTTTTCACAAGCAATTTTGTTATTCGTTCATAAAAGTTTTGCACAGCAACAAAATTGAAATGTTTACCTATCTACAACACGGTACAAACCTTGCGTTAATGACGACATATCGGCAAACTTTACAATACATGTCCAAAAACAAAACAATGATACTTAATACAAAAATGACTAAAAGAACCGTAATGACGCGACGCACCGCGGCTAGTGTGTGGAGGTGAAGGAGGACGCGAGATGGGCATCGTGTGCCAGTGAGGTACAGAGATAATTTGTGACCGTATTGTAGCTGTCTGCACTCTGCTCTACTTGCTCAAAGTAACTACATACTAATAACTTTCGGTCTCATTGGTATAGGCCGAAGTTTGAACCCGGGCCACCTCACTTGAGAGAGGAGAGAGTCGTCCACTTAACCACACGGGCAATCCGCGCCGCGGTGCGCAGCTGTGACCAAGGCGGCATCCTTTGTAAAGCGCCGCCAAAATAATGAAGTAAAGACATCACAGAAGCGTCAAAAGTTTTAAATTGACGTACCGTGTCGTGCATTTCATAATAGTTTTGAATGTAAGTCGTTAATCGATAGTGAATTAAATAATGTAAAAGATCGCCGACTTAAGCTGTATTTAACAAAAAAATAAATAATCGTGTGTACAGTTTCAAGCAAATAGCGCGCGTGAATCAATTGAATTTTAACTTTATAATATCAATGTAATTAGTCACACGACGCGCGCTCGTTTATTGCAATAACTGTATCCTTCATTTAGTAAGTAAAAACTGATTGGGTTTACTTACTAAATGAAGGAAGAATTTAATGTGGATAATTAAATTAATTTAATCTAAGAAACCCGTTAAATCTTATTTAAAAGTTAGAAAATGAAAAACAGTTAGTAATACTTAATGTAATAAAACTAAGAGTACATTTCCTAACAATTAATGGGTTTACTGATTTAACATTTAACATTCACATTTTCTCCTCTGTAATTTGTTGATCTTTGCACATCAAAAGACACCGCGTCGGTGGCGCGCGGCGTCCGCGCGGCAGCTGTAACGTTTGAGATACGCCGCACGCAGGGGCCGGGTATTTCCGCCAATGGCAAAATAACTGGTAACAACTACCTAGCAGCTAATATTCGAACTATTTAAGCGGTTTAAAAATTTGACAATCTTAAATACTATCTTACTAATGATTATTATAACTATTGCTAACCAAACAGATCAACAATAGCCCAAAATAAAAAGTTTTGCAGTTTCGCAGACGCTAAATGCGGTGTAACAAACTGCGTTTTCGGCATTAAATAATAATTTAATAGAAAATTCACTGATAAATCGAATTTATTTTAATATTTCTCGATTCTTATAACCCTTGCCAATATCCGGATATAAAAATGACGTAATTATATTATTTACACATGTTCTTTTGCTTGTAATATAAAGGGATATCGAAAGTCGGTCCTTACCTAATTCACTATAAAATGTTTGTTAGTATGTTCTGAACGCACCCGTTCGCCATCTAGGATGACGTGTCGCGACGCGCACTCCGCAGTGCGCTGTCAATCGTCGTGAATTGTGGTTGTGACTCAAATTACGGAGTGGGCAGGTATTCTTTCTCGAATATATAAAAAGTGTCCTTACCATCAAGGCTTTATTTTTAAGGTAAGTAATAACTTTATTTTGTTAATTCCCATGGAAAGTTATATGTAGAGGTGCAATTAATCTCGGCATGATGATTGAAAACAATTAAGTCGTAATTAAGTTACGTAATAATAGAAAATGTTCTAAATGTCCTTACCACTACTGTCCTTACCGTGTCAATTTGCAGGCTACGGTAAGGACATTGAGGTGACGGTAATGACATTTTATACATATTTAGTTATTTATTATGGTAAAAAAATATGCTTTTTGAACTAATATATATATAATTAATTTGGGATGCGAATTTATTGCTTTTTTAAACAATTGTTTTAAAATAATTATACAGTGTGTCTTTGACATCGACGCACAAACGAATACCACGTTTCCAGTACATGATTCTGGACCCCCAGTTGTGGAATTTTTAGTCGGCTTTTCCTAATTTTATAATATATATATTTTTTACGTTTTTAAAACTAAACTGTATGAAAACGTTATTCTTGCATTTTTAGCAACAAAAATGAATGAATTACTTTCAAATTAAAAATGTTATCAGGGTTGAATAGAATAACGACTTTATCTTTATTTAGGTACCTCGAAGACTTTTTACTGAATTATTTTTATTGAAAAAAAAATAGATATGTTTTTGTTTTTTTTTTTTCTCTATAAATATCATTGGGGTTGGTTAGAATAACGATTTTATACAGTTTGAAATTAAAAAACACCGATTTTTTAATTTAGGAAAATGTCGACGAAAAATTCCACCACTGGGGTCCAGAATCATGTACTAGATCCATGGTATTCGTTTGTGCGTCCATGTCAAAGACACCTTGTATTTTTCCCTATCGTTGTCCTGCTGTCCCTGTTCTTGTATTTTTTTTTAAATATAATTGCCTGTTTGTTTACAGTCAAACACAAAAATGTCGAAGGTGAGTTCGTCAGCTAGCAAAGAAAGAAAGAAGGTTAGTAAATCGAAACGATATGAATTTATTAAACTCAACGACCCTGAAAAATATGCAGAATTATTAAATAAAGAAAAAGAGCGTTACAAAAAGCGAAGAGAAACCAAAAAAATTAAAAACATTACAGAAATGACAGAAAGAGAAAAGAGAGCGAAAAGGAAGCAATGGAGAATTAATAAGAGAAATAATAGACGTAAGAAACAGGAAAACTCTGCGATACAAGAAGTAAATATGGAGCAAGCAGATGAGGTTAACCCAAGTACCAGCATTCAAGACAAAGATCCACTGCTAGATTTGAATGATAATCAAGACTCTCAAATTACTAGCCGATTATTCAGGTTAAGGAAATTAACGGTGCATCTTAAAAGTAAACTAAAGTTGTATGAACAGAAAATTCAGAGGCTTCAAAGTATTGATAATAGATACAGAGTAAAAATACATAGATTAAGAAAAGACAAACATGTTAAAAGTCGAAATAAGCAGTCTAAAATACAATTTACAACTATTATCAACGAGATTCAAAAATTTTATGAAGAAGATATCAACAGTAGACAAGCAGCAGGAAAAAAAGAATTTATAACAAGACAAGGGATTAAGAAGGCAAAAAGGTATTTAGTAATGAGTTTAAAAAATCTCTACAGTAAATTTATCACCACCAGTCAAATAAAAATTAGCTACTCTACTTTTTGCAAGTATAGACCGTTTTGGGTAGTTTTCCCAAAACCGAATAACCGAGACACATGTTCATGCCAAATTCACGTCAATATTAAGTTATTGGTCGAGGCTCTACATAAGGGAAAAATTATAAACGAAAAAAGTGACTATGATTTTATAAACTCTTTATGCTGTTCACCGAAAACCGACAACTGTTTGTTAAGAATGTGTGAAGTATGCCAAGATAAAGAGATCGTTTGCAATGAGTTTAACAATGAAGATCTCGTAGAGTTCAGTTACTGGTGTAAAATTAAGGAGCCTATTATCGGTAATACCAGGAAAGTTAAAGTCATAACGACAAAGAAAAAAGAAAAAGCTAAACCAATAAACCTTATTGAAAAATTACGTCGCAATACCAAATCATTTCTGAAACATTGTTTTAATATTGAGAAACAGTATAAAGAAATGAAAAAATTGAAAGATGTGCTGAGTAATAATGAAGCAATTATCCACATGGATTGGTCCGAAAACTATGAGCTGAAATATCACGAAGAAGTTCAATCGATGCATTTTGGCGGTAGCCACCGTCAAGTAGCCTTACATACTTCTGTTTTATATTTCCACGAAGAATTGACTGGCCAAAAGATAACAAAGTCTTTTTGTTCTATTAGCGCTAACGTTCGTCATGATGCTACTGCCGTGTGGGCGCATCTTAAACCTGTACTAGACTATATTTATAAGATAAACACAAATATCGACTCAATACATATTTTTACTGACTCTCCAAGCAGCCAATATAGAAATAAAAAGATTTTTTGGATAATGACCCAAATACATAAAGATTACGCGGGATTCTTGAATAAATTGTCTTGGAATTATAGCGAGTCTGGCCATGGAAAAGGGGCTGCAGACGGAGTAGGTGCCGTCCTTAAAACAACTGCAGATAGACTAGTCAACTTTGGTCATGATATTGGTAACTTCAACGATTTTTATAGTATTTTAAAGCAAAACATTCCTAATGTAAAAATAGAGGTTGTTAGTGAGACTGCTATTACTGCAAAATCGGAAAGTTTACCTCTTTGCTTACCAACTTTTAAAGGCACTCTTGATGTGCATCAAGTTCTATGGGACTTATTTTGTGGGCAAAACCTAACATTCAGAAAATTCTGCTGCTTTATCTGCGAGGCGAATGTTCACTGCGAGCACGGTGCACATCTCGGGTTTCTTAGCGAACCTGATGTAACAGAATTGGTCGAAGTGACGACTTTAGGTGAAGCAAGAAATATGATTGCTAATATTCCAATTATTGCCAACGCACCAGATGATTCTCAAATTAATACTGTTCTTACTGAAATGTCTAATATAGATCCTGTTATATTAAGTACGCCATCAACTTCTAAATCTTGCACGTCTACCTATGATGATTTTGAGGAATTAGTGCCTGCAACTAGCTTAAGTGGCCTGGCAACGTTCAAAGAAAATATTGAACAACTTCCACTTCAACTACCTTCGAGTACCAGTGCTGAATTTTTGAATTTACATGTCGCTGATTGGATTTTAATTAAAAAGACAGATAGAGCAAAAAAGCATCAGATAGCTCGGATAATAGGGATATACGGTGATAATATTTCGATATCAGTTCTTAAAAAAATGGCAGGTGGATTTGGGTGGCCAAAGTCACGAAAGAGGGAGGTGATTTCTAGGAACTGTATAAAGGCAGTTCTTTCTGAACCAAATATTGATGCCAAACTTAATTTTCACTTTGAAAATATTGATTTTATACATTTTTAAATCTATGATTAATATAATTAAAGAATGTGTACACAACGCAAATTCTATGAACCAGCAATAATTACTTTTAAGGATTGATCATGTTTTAGTTTGGATTTATTTACGTTTTTTTTTAAATCTTTAATGTTTGAGTCGCATGGTTCTTATCGACTAACTAAAAAAGGATATTATAAAAATGTGTAATTTGATTGTATAATGGAGAAGGTTTAAATTGTATCGGTTTTACTTAATTGTAAAAATTACTCATTGTTCTGTGATTATAGTAATATTTGAGACTGATTTAAACTTAAAAAGTGATTTGTTATTACGAATTATTTACGTTTACAGTAAAATAGTAAAGTTGATTACGTTGTGGTGTGATGTCACGTACATCAGCACGTCACGTACAGCACGTAGTATAATATGCTAAGGTAGATAGTATGTGAATACGTGATTGTAGATTATCGACATAACATCACGTCGTAACTATGTATATAATGTTACCAATTAAAGGTGGAAGAGTAATCGACTCTTGGAGTAGTATCTAACATGTAGTTTACTTTGACCCCTCCATCCCCTCGCATCGCATGGCGACCCTGCCAGTCGGCTGGACGGCGTTATAGTTGTCCGACCAGGAGCTAGTCACGGTTCGTGGTTCGCGGTTTGATTGTCTTCATTGAGTATCGCGTCAGTCGCGTCGTGTCACAGGCCATGGGGAGCACGACGTCCAAGGAAGAGGTGATTATTGCCCAGGCGTCTACGAGTGGTGCAAATACCGCAACGGCTACGCAGGAGCAGCTGGCGGTTATCAAGACCGTGTTGCTGTTTGTGGCTGTGTGTATGGCAGTTGTCATCATAGGTTTGGCGGTTCGCATGTATCGGAGATGTCACCACAACTGGATTGAAGAAAAGATGAGACAGCGGGAAGTCCAGAAGGCTGTACAGATGGCTTGACCAGGAGCCGTCGGAGGAACGAAGTGAGTGTTTCTTATGTAAATGTGAATAAGTGTGTGTCGGTGCTTGCGGTCATCGTTAAATTTAGAGACATTGATTTAAATGGAAGTGGAGTTAACGTCGCTATTTGTACAACTTAAGTTATTAAGGGAATCTATTGTCAAGTTAGGCCCTAGTAGGCGAAAAGGCAGAAATTTTGATAGTAAGATCAGTGAGGTGAAAGCGCTCTATCGTAAATTTAAGTGTATAGTTTCAGAATCTAGTAAGTTCTCGGAAGAACTGGCTCAGTTGATATGTAAGATAGAAGCGTTATACGTAGACACTGTTAAGTTTGAGAGCGGAACCGGAACGGAACAAAACATGGCGGCGGAAAGGTTTTCTTTGAGAACGGCAGTTGGCCTACTCCCGAAGATGAGTGGCGATGAACAAGTAACGCAAGACTTGATTGATGCCATAGGATTATATAGTTCTATGTTAGTGGAAGCAGATAATGCTCTTTTAATTAAATTTGTTTTGACAACACGACTTACCCAGGGTGCTAGGATTCGGTTGTCCTCTACTTACGCAACGGTAGATTGTCTGTTAGCTGATATGAAGAAGCATTTGTTAACAGTAGAGTCAGACGTAGCTGTGCAAGTGAAGCTTGCTCGCGCTAGGCAGAATGATAGGTCGGTCGCGGATTTTGGGGCTGAGATAGAGAAGTTAATGGTTAATTTGACTATTTCTCAAGCCGGGGAAAGTTCGGAAGCATATGAGATTTTGCGGCCGTTGAACGAAAAGTACGCGATCAGGAAGTTTGCTGACGGGCTTCGCAATCAGCGGTTAAGTACGATCATTACGGCGCGGAATTTGACTTGTTTGAAGGATGCAATCAGGGTAGCAGAAGACGAAGGTTGTGCATCGTCGGCACAGGTCATGGCGTATCAGCGTTGGCCCGCGAGGGGTGGTTTTTATAATAGAGGTCGCGGAAATGGTTATAGGCGGTCTACAGTAGGAAATGGATACGCGCAACATAAGACAGCTGTTGAGCGTACGCGCAAAAATGCCACCGCATGGCATAATCGTGGAATGCGCGGTCGTAGCAATAATGCTCATCGTGGTCATTCGACTCAGCAAGGTCGGAAGCGTGTAGCGTATTTCGAGCATGCGCGTAGTGATGCTGACTCAGGCGGAACGTCAATGTCACAACGTAATGAAGCGACTGACCACCAGTTGCAGTTTTTTCGAGACTAAGCGTATTTTAGCTTGCGATAGTATTAATTGGGTTAATTTTCTAGTGAATAGTGTAAATGCGGAATGGTTAGTAGATACGGGCGCGTCGATATCGGCTGTAAAAAGTGGTTTCTTGTTGAACAATGCTTTGTGCTGTAAGGTAATTAAGGAAGAATTAGTGGTTAATGGTGTAGGAGGTAGTTTGAGGGCTATAGGTTATGTATATTTAACGTTGGAGTATGGACGGTGTTCTTTCACGCATAAGTTTTATATATTTGATGATTTGCCATGTAAGTCGGTTGGTATATTAGGTCAGGATTTCTTGCAGAAGTATGGTGGTATTATAGATTTTTCGGCGAATAGGTTTTCTCTTAGGGATCGTGGACGACGGGTGGTTTCGATGCCACTTAAGTCCTATGATTACTTGTTGACTATTCCACCGCGTTGTGAGGTGGTTAGGTATTACCCCGTTAACAGAGCGGAGGATTGTGTGGTGGTTAGGCAAGAATTGCGGAAAGGCGTTTTCTTGGCTAGTGTGTTAGTAAGGCCTAAAAGCGGGATGGTACCCGTTAGGATTTTAAATACGAACTCCGAGGAAGTTGTGTGTAGTATGTCCGGTGTGGAAGTTTGTCCGTTGAGTGATTTTGATTGTTGTAATTTCGTGAAGCCAGGGACGGACGTTGAGCGTGTAGAAGAGGTACTTTCTTTACTTAAACTCGACTATTTGAACGCCGAGGAGCGGTTGTCGGTTGAGCAAGTGTGTGCAAAGTTTTCGGATGTTTTTCATCTCCCGGGTGATAAATTAGCTGTCACTAACGTATATGAGCAGTCTATACGCTTGAAAGAGAGTGCTACTCCGGTGTACAAGAGGCAGTATAGGATACCTTATGCACAGAAGAAGGAGGTTGATAGGCAAGTGCAGGAGATGCTGGAGAGTAATATCATTGAAGAGGCGGTTAGTGAGTGGTCTAGTCCTGTTTTGGTGGTACCCAAAAAGACGGATCGTAGTGGGGAGAAGAAGTGGCGAGTGGTTATAGATTATAGGCAGTTGAATGAAAAGATACAGGATGATAAGTTTCCATTGCCGAATATAACTGAGATTTTGGATTCGATGTCAGGCGCAGTTTACTTTAGTCACTGTGATTTATCACAATCTTATTATCAGTGTGCTTTGGAGGAGAGTAGTAGGAAGTACACTGCTTTCACAACAGACAAGGGGCAGTATCAAATGTGTAGGTTACCAATGGGTTTGAAGATAAGTCCGAGTTCGTTTAGTAGGTTAATGACTGTGGCCATGTCTGGATTGAATTACGATAGGTGTCTGATTTATTTGGATGATCTCATTATTTTTGGACGGAATTTAGATGAACATAATCGGAACCTAATATCAGTATTTTTACGCTTGAGGGAAGTAAATCTAAAGTTGAATCCGTCTAAATGTGAATTTTTGAAGAAGCAAGTGCTTTATTTGGGGCATGTAATATCGGCCGAAGGTATTTCACCAGATCCAGAGAAGGTAGAAGTTATTAGAGGTTATCCGCGTCCATCGACGGTTGATGAGGTAAAGCGATTTGTAGCGTTTGCGAATTATTATAGGAAATTCATACCACAGTTTGCTGATATAGTGGTGCCTATGAATAAGCTGTGTAAGAGAGGTGTTGTATTTAGTTGGTCCGATGAGTGCGAGAAGTCGTTTTTGTTGCTTAAGGAAGCGTTAATGAGTCCACCGGTGTTGGATTATCCTGATTTTTCTGATAGCAATACTTTTATATTGCAAACCGATAGTTCTGGATATGCTATAGGGAGTGTGTTGTGTAATGGGAACGGAAAACCCATCGCATATGCTAGTAGGTCGTTAGGGAAGAGTGAGTTAAATTATCCGATAATAGAGAAGGAGTTGTTGGCAATAGTTTGGTCAGTTAAATATTTTAGACCGTATTTGTACGGACGGAGGTTCGTTGTAAAGACGGATCACCGGCCATTACTGTATTTGTTTAACATGACAGATCCATCTAGTAGGTTGACTAAGTTTCGTTTGTGTTTAGAGGAGTATGATTTTGAGGTTGAATATATTAAGGGCAAAGAGAATGTACTAGCGGATGCACTTTCTAGAATAGTGATAACGAGTGAGGATTTGAAATTGATACGGGAAAAGACGATATCCGTAATGACGAGGGCGCAGTACAAGCAGTTGGGAAAGCCAAATGTTTGTGATAGGGACTCCGTGGTATCTGGGACTGATCACCCTAGGATCGTGGAAGTACTTAAGAAGCAAGGAAATGACATTGAGATTTGTTTAGATGATTGGGAGAAAATGTTACGTAACAATAATAATAATAACAACAATAATAATAATGGTTGTAGGAAGATATTTTCAAAGTCGCGCAATTTAGTGTATATGCCAGAAAACTCGAGTATTTATGTAAACTATGAATCTTTATCGGGAATTTCGCGAGACGAGTTATCGAAAGACATAGTCAGTTTTTGTATTGAAGAAGGCATTAAAGAAGTAATTATTATGAAGAATCGTTATAACGTTGATTTTATTACAAGAATGGCAAAATATTTGAAGGAAAATAGAAGTTCGATTTGTGGGGATTTTAAATTGTGTGTAGTGAAGGATTTACGGAGAATAGAAGGGAAAGATGAGAAGAAGGTTATTTTGAATGATTTCCATATTTTACCCACGAGTGGTCATGCAGGAATACGTAGGATGGTGAATAATATAAAGAAGTATTATTATTGGCCTTCTATAGAGAAAGACGTAGTGGAGTACGTTGGTAAATGTGATAAGTGTTGTAAGCAAAAGTATTCTAGGAATACTAGGGAACCCATGACGATTACGACTACGGCGTCAACATCATTTGAGAAGATTTATTTAGACATAGTAGGACCCCTTGATAGAGACGAAAGAGGCAATGTTTACATATTAACTCTTCAATGTGAACTTACGAAGTTTGTAGAGGCTTATCCGTTAAAGAATAAATCCGCAAATGAGGTAGCAAAAGCTTTGGCAGAGAATTTTGTTTTGAGATATGGAATACCGAAGACAATAGCTACGGATAGGGGTAGTGAATTCGTTTCGAAAGTAATGATAGAGCTATGTGATATCATGAACATCAATAAAGTCATGTCGACGTCATATCATCATGAGAGTATAGGTTCTTTGGAGAATGTACATAAAACATTAGGTGCATATTTGAGGATACAGACGGATAATAACCCATCATCATGGAGTTCTTGGATTCAATTTTGGTGTTTTTCTTACAATACGACAGTTAATACTGTTACCAAATATACACCTTATGAGCTAGTGTTTGGGAGAAAATGCAGATTACCAAGTAGTCTACAAGGAGAAAGTGTTGAACCATTGTATAATTTTGATGATTATCCTTTAGAATTTAAGTACAGGTTGCAAAGGGCACAAAATGATGCAAAGGAGAATTTAATAGCGAGTAAATTAGCTAGGAAACATTGTTATGATAAGAATCTTAATTCTGTAACCTATAAGGAAGGTGATTTAGTTTTAATTAAGAATGAAACTGGCAATAAATTGGAATGTATTTATAATGGACCTTTTGAAGTTGTAAAAGACGAGTCACCGAATGTTGTGATTAAGTATAAAAATAAAATAGATATAGTACATAAGAATAGAACAAAATTGTATTGTAAGAGTTAGAGTAATAGTTTGTAATGTGGAAAAAAAAAACCTTGTAAAAATTTTTTTTTTTTAATTTAAGGGGGTGATGTGGTGTGATGTCACGTACATCAGCACGTCACGTACAGCACGTAGTATAATATGCTAAGGTAGATAGTATGTGAATACGTGATTGTAGATTATCGACATAACATCACGTCGTAACTATGTATATAATGTTACCAATTAAAGGTGGAAGAGTAATCGACTCTTGGAGTAGTATCTAACATGTAGTTTACTTTGACCCCTCCATCCCCTCGCATCGCAACGTAAACTTGTTGTTTTATTTCTATTTCCATGTTGTCATTTTATCAGGGGCAATAAAATACTAATAGGGAAAATTACTGAAATATTCTGACGCCAGAGTGCAGCACTAGCACAAACCGTAAACAAAGGTTTGACAAGTGATGTGTGTGTAAAAAAAATTACTAAAAAATTGACTGTGAGTTAAACAACAAAATAAAACTTGGATAAGTTTCGCAGAGTGGTTACTGTGAGAGTTCTCAACTAACACAATGACATTTGGCACCATGACGGTTTGTTTATGTGATAGTGGCGCCCTCTGCGCCAAGCTTAGCGTAATCTTCGATATTAAAACTGTTTCGTCAACAACGGTCATTACCGTGTTAAGTATGTCCTCACCGTTAATTCAATAAGTTATATTTTGTGGACCTTAAAAATAAATATATGAGTGACAACAACCTATCTGTGGATTTTCTACTAATTGCAGTTATCTAATCTTAATAATTAAATAATTTTGTCCTTACCGGGATTTTTGAGTCCTTACCATTTTTTTAAACGCTAATTAACAACGATACGTTTGACATAATTAGTGTACACGCAAAGTAGAATATTTGTTATTACTGTGGCAATGCATTACACGTATTTTTAAACAAATATCTGAATCTTTTTTCGTATCCATCGAAAAGCGTGATTTGGCGGAAATGCCCGGCCATGTTTGATTTTCTAGTACTCTAGTTAGTTCCTTTCCGACTCAGTTCGTGAGCGAACGCGCGTTAAAATCGATCGATCGCTGACCGTATTTTGTTAGTTGTTAGTTATTATTGTTACGTGTTTATTTTTACGTTTTTAGTGTTGTTATTGTTTTTTTTAGTATTAACTATGCCTGAGGCTTACGTTTACAGTGGTCGTGAATACGGCAACATGTTGATGTGTTTAGGAGAAGCCCGTGGCAATGCTTCTCTTGCGTTGAGAATTTACCGAGACAGATTTCCGAACGTCCGGCATCCGTCTGACTCTCGCATGATAACGGCAGCTTTTCAGCGAGTTTTAGAAAATCGACCGATTGCTCCAATGGCGGCAGGTGGTGGACAACAAGTCAATGTTCAGACAGAGGAGCGGATTTTAAATGTGATTCGCCAAAATCCTCGCCTGGGCACACGAAGTGCGGCAAAATTATTGCGGCGCCGGGGCGAACCAACAGTCTCTCACTGGACAGTTCACAAAGTTTTGCGCCGAAACAGAATGAAGCCCTACAAAATAAACAAAGTACATGCTTTGCTACCAAACGATCACGTTCGTCGTCGTGAGTACTGTCGTTGGCTGTTAGATCAACAGCAACGTGCGCCTGGCTTCATTGAGCACATTATCTGGACGGACGAGTCCACATTCACGAGAAACGGGATGTGGAACAAGAGGAATGCTCATGTATGGTCAGACGTGAACCCGTCCGCCACTCAAGAAACCGGCCATCAGACCCGATGGTCAGTCAACGTGTGGGCTGGTGTTCTTAATGGACGAATTCTAGGACCAGTGTTTCTACCACAGCGCCTCAATGGATCAGCATATCTTGATTTTATAAATGTACATTTAGACGATATGCTAGATGATGTATCGCTGGCTGAATTTCGTCGAGCATGGTTCCAGCACGATGGAGCTCCACCGCATGTTACGCGCTCCGTCCGCGAGCGTCTCACTGAGCTGTTTGATGACCGCTGGATCGGAAGGCTGGGGCCGCACGCCTGGCCGGCTCGTTCACCCGACTTGACCCCTTTAGATTTCTTTTTGTGGGGGTATGTGAAAGAAAGAGTGTTTGATCGGGAATGTGACAGTGCTAATGAAATGCGGGGCAGAATAGTGAGCGTTTTTGATGGACTACGTGCAGAATGTGTTGAAGATCCTACACTAATGCCTCGAGTTCACGGATCGACACAGCGACGGGCGCGGCTTTGTATTGAAATGGATGGAGCGCAATTCGAGCCACACCTCATAAGGTCGCAAAGGATTTAGATAGGTACGTAAAATGCCTCTGTCAGCTTTAATGTTGCTACAACAGTAAGCTTCGAATAATATTAAAATCATAATCTTGTTTCATCAATCATCGTAATTTTGTGAAGTGTTGTAGGGGTAGGTATTTTGAATAAAAAGGGTAGGTAGGTGTTTGTAAATTTCGTATAAATCCCGTGAATCAGCCGTACGGAGCGCTCGGCGCCAGCGACGCGCGGTCGCGCGATTTTGCCTTGCGTGTCAGTGACCTCACGTTTTGTACCGTTTCCATTGCGTGTTTACGAAATATGAAGTTTTGAAAATAACCAATTTAAAGCGAAATTTTATTGGTATCCGTTAGCATTTAGGTTGTATATAATCTACGTTCTGGCTTCGGAAGCGTTCCCCTTACACCCTGTATAGTACCTGCTAACGTGATACCATACGAGATAATTTTAGGTCAGCCGTTTTTGGTAAACACTATAACAGTTATCAACCAGGGTTCAGTTGAGATAAGGCCTCAATTCTATGATAGTTCATATCAGAATGTTATTTGCATGTTTTCTAATTATGATGATCAGAACTCAACGGTGCAAGAAATAATAGATAACTACAAACCACTTAAGACTAAAGATGCACCCATCAAATTAAAAATTGTATTGAAGGATGATATACCAGTTACGCAACGACCCAGAAGATTAGCCTTATCAGAGGAAGAAGTAGTTAAACATCAAATTGATGGGTGGTTATCAAAGGGTATTATTCGTCCAAGTTATTCCGAGTATGCAAGTCCTCTGGTTTTAGTAAAAAAAAAAGATGGGAATACCCGAGTGTGTGTGGATTATAGGAAAATTAATCAAAAAATGGTAAAAGATGAATATCCACTACCCGTGATTGAGGATCATATAGACAAACTGAGTAAGGTGAAAATGTTCAGTACTCTTGATCTCAAAAATGGTTTTTTTCACTTGCCGGTAGAAGAAGACTCAGTAAAGTACACAGCATTTGTGACAAGTAACCCTGAAGGCCAATATGAATTTTTAAGAGCACCCTATGGTCTTTCCATCTGTCCGAAATACTTTACACGGTACATTAACATTATATTCGCAGATTTAATTAGAAATGGAGTTGTTTTGATATTCATCGACGATTTAATAATCTTATCAGACGATGAAGAAGATGGAATTGTAAAACTTAAAAATGTGTTAAAAATGGCAGCAGAGTATGGACTTGAAATAAATTGGAAAAAGTCACAGATACTTCAAAGATCTGTTGAGTACTTGGGGTATATTATTTCTAATGGAACAGTGAAACCTTCCACAGAAAAAACGAAGGCAGTTATGACATTTCCAACACCTAAAAGTTTAAAAGAAGTACACAGTTTTGTAGGGCTGACTTCATACTTCAGAAAGTTCATTCAGAATTATGCATTAATTGCAAAATCGTTGACAGACTTACTCAAGAAAAATAAGTTTTGTTTTGAAGGTGTACACATACAAGCTTTTGAAGAATTAAAATCCAAATTATGTTGTGAGCCGGTTCTCAAGATATTTGATGTACAAATGGTAACCGAATTACACACAGATGCTTACAAACATGGCTATGCAGCGATTTTGATGCAGAAAGATCCTAAGGATGGTAATTTGCATCCAGTCCACGACATGAGTAGAAAAACCACAGATACACAACAAAAGTGTAGCAGTTACGAACTCGAAGCTTTAGCTGTTATTGAGGAGCTGTTATTAAGAAATTCCGAAGATATCTCATGGGAAAACATTTTAAGATAGTGACAGATTGTGAAGCATTACAGAAAACCTTTCATAAGAAAGACGTCCCTGCAAAAGTAGCCAGATGGATACTGTACCTGCAGGATTTTGATTATTCCATAGAGCATAGAACAGGTGATAAAATGCAACATGTAGATGCCCTCAGTAGGAATATATGTTTTGTTAATGTTGAACTACATGCCAGGATAAAGAAAGCACAAGAAGAGGATGATGGATTAAAGATTATGAGAAAGTGAATATGAAGATTATTTTTTAGAAAATGGCGTTATTTATAAAGGTGTACAGAAGAAGTTAGTAATACCTGAAATTATGGATTTGGAAATGATTAAGAGAGCTCATGGAATAGGACATTTTGGAATGAAGAAAACTAAGGATATATTCTAGAAAAGGATTATTACATCAAAAAATTAGACAGTAAAATTGATAAGGTCATTTCAATGTGTGTACCATGTTTATTGGCCAGCAGGAAATCTGGAAGGAAAGAAGGCTTATTAAATCCAATAGACAAAGGAGAGCTACCTTTAGATACTCTACACTGTGACCACTTAGGACCTTTAGACGCTACAAAAAAAATGTACAACTACATTCTAGCAGTAATTGACGGGTATACTAAGTTTGTCTGGATCTATCCTGTCAAGACGGTAACATCAAAAGAAACTGTTGAAAAATTGAAGTTGCATCAGAAAGACTATGGCAACCCACGAAGAATAATCACTGACCGAGGAACAGCCTTCACCTCAGGTGAGTTTCGAGAATATTGTCAAGAGGAAGAAATTAAACACATCACTATCACAACTGGAATACCTCGGGGAAATGGCCAAGTAGAAAGGATGAACCGTATTATCATTTCTACTTTAACAAAGATGTGCATAGAAGAGCCTGGTCACTGGTACAAGTATGTCAGTAAGCTGCAAAGAGTCATAAACAGTACATACCAACGATCAATTAACACAACACCAAGTGAATTGTTAACCGGAGTTGAACTAAGAATGAAAGAAGATATGAAAATATTAGAATTTTTAGAAGAAGAAAACAGGATTGAGTTCATGCATAAAAGAGATGAATCAAGAAGAGAAGCTAAGGCACAAATATTAAGAATACAGGAAGAGAACCGAAGAACATTCAACAAGAAACGTAAAGAAGGAGAGAAGTACAAGAAAGGTGATCTAGTTGCGATACAAAGAACGCAATTCGGGAATGCCTTGAAATTAAAACCAAAATTCCACGGACCCTATAAAGTCACAAAAGAGCTAGGAAAGGACAGATATGAGGTAGAGAAAGTAGACAGAGGTAAGGAGGGGCCTATAAAAACAACATTAGGTGTGGATTACATGAAGAGGTGGCCTTAGCTCAATTGTACCTTTGTATTGATGTCTAAATGATAACTTTAAAAATTAAAATTAAATTGTATGGTGTGATTGTTTGCAGAGTAGGCATTACATAACAATCTGTTTACTGATGTGTACAACCTTTATTGTTTTGTTTTAAGTCAGACCACAGTAGGCTTAATGCTGTTTTATTTGATGGTATAAGATTTTTTGCTGTATGTAGTAAATAGTTTTCTTAATAAGGATTTTGCTGACTGTATGTCTTAAATTGTTCCAGTATCATTAATTTGTAACAGTGCTACTATTTACCCGACTGCCCCAGAAGGAGGGTAATGTTTTTCGAGAGTATGTATGTCTATTTCTTTGGCACGCTCTGTAGCCTAAATGGCTTGATGGATTTTAACATAAGAGGTGTCGTTAGATTCGTCTTAATCGTAGAAGTGACATAGGCTATATAATATTTATGTATTGCATCTGCAATTACAAAAAAAAAGGGAGGGGAAGGTTTTTTTTAAAATAAATTTCAACAATATTGGTATCAAATAAAAGCTGGTAATGAGTCAATTCCAAATTAAGATATATTAATTAAACTAAAAAACTATAAATAAAGAAAATTATTCAAAAAACAAAAAACCCGACTGCAAAAACACATAACTGAAAAGAGAAAAACAAGCATTATAATCTATAGAATTTTGGTATCGCAGGCGGGGACAATAATAATATAACAATAATAACCGGAAATATGGTGTACCTAACTTTAGTTTGTCCCCGCCTGCGATACCAAAATTCTATAGATTATAATGCTTGTTTTTCTCTTTTCAGTTATGTGTTTTTGCAGTCGGGTTTTTTGTTTAGTTTAGTAGAGCACTCTAGATTAAATATAAGAGTTTGTTTGTATAAAAAGAAAATATTGTTTCTAAATAATTTTCATTAGATCTCAGTCTGAGGCCAGACTGATTGGCAGGACGGCCGAGTTGTAGGATTTTATAATGTTAAATAAGTTTCTAAACGGAATGATTGTGATGGATTTATGAACGAAGGATTGAGTGAAAGGAGAGAGTGAGGGAATGAAGGGGGAATGAGATAGGAAGGGGGAATAGAAAAATGGTGGACACTGAATTGTACGGAAAAAATACTGAGAAAGTTAAATTAAAGAAGAAGCATTTTTACTGAAGAAACGGATTTTATTTTGATCCCTTTTCCTACATTTATATACCATTGTATAGATGATTAAATGGAGATTAATACAGTACTTTTTAACAATTAATTTAATGCAGCAGAAATGGAAAAAGCATCAAAATAGTTGCAAAAAAATTCCTGTCCGTCAATTTATGAACCCTGAAAACATTGAATCTTGCGATAAAATCAATTAAGTCATTTTTTTTTTTATATATTCGTTATCGGAAACGCATTGTGGGAAATATACACTTAACTGCTGAAGAACTTTCTACTGTGTTCGTCCAGGTCGAGGCAATATTAAATTCTCGACCTCTCTATCCAATGTCATCCGATCCTCACGACCTCTCCCCCTTGTCCCCAGGGCACTTCCTCATCGGAAGACCACTGACGTCACTGCCAGCTCCAGACTTACAGGAAGTCAAGACCCACCTGCTGCATCGCTACGCTAAAATAGAGCAAATGCGTCAACACTTTTGGTCACGGTGGAGCCGTGAATACATTTGCGAACTTCAACAGCGCACAAAATGGCTTAGAAAAAGGCTTAACATGCAATGCAACCAAGACAACTTGTGCTAATTAAGGAAAAGCATAGTCCATCACTCAAATGGCCGCTTGGTAGAATCAAGCGGCTCGTTCTATCCTAGAACAGATGGCTGCAGCAGGGTTGCAGACGTGGAAACCACAAACGACACGGGAACTATTTCAAGTCCTTCAAGGGCCGGGAGATTGTTGCCGCCGCTACAAACGTACGGCGTGTGGGCCGGGCACCGAGCGCCGCTCCAACGACACGCCTGATGCCAGAGACCATTGAGACCTCCGCGGAGTGTGCACGCATTACTTCTTAAGAATATATATCTACATTTCTATTTAAGCTTAACTTATGTAAAACCAAGGAATACAGTTCTGGACATAAGAAGCATCATGTCGGATGTGTAAAATGCTACCTTTTCAGGAGAGCAAAAACAAAACTGACAAAAGTTTTTTCTTCATAATTATTGAACGTTAGGTATTTAAGTCAGTATTTTTTTTTAATATTTGGTAGGCAATAGTACCTTTTGATTTTAATTACAAGCATTACCCTAACTGTTAAAATGAAATTAATATATTTTTTAATCTACTTGATCCTCTACATCAAACTTTATGCCTGAAATATAATAGATGAGTGCTTAAAACTGCAAGCCTATATTCACATACGACGATATGCTTGCAATTTTAGGCAATAACTTTTTCTTTTATATTGAAATGTAGGATTATGATCTTAGATATAGAACAATTACCTAGTCTGATCTGTTGATATTGCTGTATACTTCATAGATACTTGTTACTTTTAATTTCAAGCAAAAGGACGGAAGTCCTCATAAAACTACATACACCATGACAGACAACACAGGAAAAAAAAACAAATTTTCAAATTAAATCGAAATCTTTACTTCTAATAAACATTTATTTTTTATCATAATAAAAGTATTAAACATAACAAAAAAATGAGCTTAGTGGCAAGCTTGGTAACTTAGTTTAAAAATGATTAAAAAATAAAATGAATCTAATCAGTCTCTGGAAAATCAGGCTCATTTTCGTTATGTTTCAAATTTCTATAAAAACCGTGAAATTCTACCGGCACCCATTCCAAAAGTGTAATCAAATCTTTATATTTTGCAGAAGATATTGGTTTCTCTTCTTTTCGTATATTTGGTAAGTCACCGGGAAACCATACGGTTTCCCGGTGACTTACCAAATATTTAGCCAAATTTCGTACGAATGAAATCTCAAAAAAATCTGATGAAAAAACAGTGTGCCCGGCTGATCTTTCTTTAACTGAAGCCAAACACATTCTGAGATTTTGAATTCCTGGCCATCTTTGTTCTTTTTTCGCGTTACTAAGGGCCCATTCTTTTTATACAAGGCAGTGACGTCTTTGAAATGCCTCAGTTCCATATCAAACACTTCAAAAGGTTTTCTTCCTCCATATGTCCTTATGAATTGGGACCAATCCCTAGGAATGGCTATTTGCATAGTCTTCAGCTGTTTTTTTTTCTTTTCTATTATTGAATGTATTTGGTCTACCTCCATATGAGTGTGGCCTTTTAGCAAGTATTTGTGATTTATCACTTTTAAGTTCGAAAATTTGTGCAGTAACCAAATATAAGCCATTACTATCATCAAATTTCTGTTCTGGCCTGCGCAATTATCTGACCAAAATGTCAATTCTTCAACAGTTTAAATTTTTGTTTTGTTTTCCTCTGCCCAACGAATGACACAGGAGGCTATTTCATTGCCTCCTCTCCCTCCTACGTTCTCAGACCATATTATATTTGTAGCAACGTTACTCGTTGCGTCATATATAGTTAAGTTTAAAGTCCATAGCTTACGCAAATAGAACGATTTGGTATTGGTTAAATTTGGTGTAGCCAAACATTTCTGTAAATCAAACATTAAAACTTTTTTCTTTCCAGAACTATTTTGTGCCTCTTCTTTATCAGCTTTTTTTAAATTATACCTTTCGTTAGATGCTGTCTGGTGAACTTCTCGTTCTTTTTCAATTTCTATTTTTTCTGTTTCATCTATAGCGTCTTTTAATTTTCTTTCAAAAGCATCACAATCGTCACATGTGTCAACTGATGGTAGTTTAAAACTTAGGTTAAATTTTGTATTAAAAACATTACGGTAAATCCATTCTTTTGCGATGAGGTTTTCAGGTGTTTCTTCTTGTATCATGAGTTCTTTGTAATGATGGTACATGGTAGCAATGTTTAAGTCCGATCCTAAATATTTTTTCCCACTTTTTTGGCGTGAATAATGGCTCTCATAGCAGGGATAGGAGTTGATATGATCCATTATTCTTTTTATCATTGGTTCAGGAGACTTGTTTCCTGAGACATGTTTTCCCCTCTGGTCTCCAGTTGTTAGCCCACCCTCCAGTTTTTTTTTCCACGCTTAGTTTTACAAATCCTTCTCCAATCGAGAGAGTATTCAAGAACATAACCTTGCATACCCTTACTCTGCAACAGTCTATAGTTAGAGTATAGGTGTAAGAGAACTTTCTCCTATCAACCTCTATGTCCCCACCTGTCCTCATAACACGCTTAATTTCTTTTGTTACATTGTTAACAATAAATTGTCGACGATGATCCCAATTAAGACATTTTTTCCAAAACTGGTTAAAGATCAGCAGTCTTTTTTCAGGTGATATCTTCGTGTAACATTTGAATTTGCAAGAACATGGAGGTTTTAACATGCGACCCTCTACGTCAGGGGTCTTCCTGGCCACTGTTGAGTGATATGGAGATCCTTTCAATCTCGCAGCTTTGGAAACATTGCGTTTCCATTTTGCTGGATTTCTTATTAATTTCTTTACTTTTTGTGTTGATGGTACTTGTTCATGATTTAAGTACACAACTCCATTAACGTCAACAAGCATCGTGGGGTAGGAAATTGGCGTATTGATCAAATCGGATATTACTTTTTTATTGCAAACCACAGCTTTTGAAATGTTTGGTTTCGTAGGCAAACATAAAGTTTCGTCTATGCATTGTGTATCGGAGTCATCACTTATTTCACCTATTTCATCAACATAAACCATTGGTCCATCTAAACTCGATTTTTTCTTGAGAGGTGAATAAAAGCACTTGTCTAAATCCGTTTAATTTGTCTGAATGTCATGGTTTCCATCATATAACTTTTGCGGTCCCAAAAGATCTTCTACTGTTATTAAGTCAGAAGTCTGAGTGTTTTTTGCATGTATTTGACCTTCAGTTGTTTTCTTATTCAGTGATGATGTGTTAAGTCTTTTCATAGGAATATTGCATTTTTGTTTGATAGAATCATTAGTGCACTTGTCTGGTGAGAATAGCCGTCTTTTTACATGCACTTGGGAAATTTTTATGACCCTCAAATTAGGAGAATTACTTATGTCACTACAACTGGAGTCATAGTCTTCATGCGGTTCATAATTTTTGTCTTTGACACTGTCATCACTGCCGTAATCAAAATTTAATTCTTCGCCATCATCCAAATTACAGCCGTGGACAAAACTGTTTTCTTCTTTTGAAAAACTCTCAGTGTTTCTAGGTACCATTGCACAAGGTAGTTCATTTTCTTTAACATCAAATTCTTTTTTCTCACGATGCTGAATAACTTTTTCGCGTAGATTAGCAAGCCTTCGTCGTCTTTCAAATAATTCTTCGTACAACGACAAATTGTTCTGTAAGAATAATACAACGAGTAAGTGACAAAGTATTTTTTTTATAACAAACTACTGGCTCTCATCTGATGGTAAGCGGTTACTGCTGCATAAAGGCGCTTTCAAAACTAGATGTGTTAGTAAGGCGTACTAATTCATTCATTTATGGGGAAATTTACATTCACATTAAGAGGAAAACACAACGTGTTAAATCGCTCCAACCATTTCGAAGCTATGACAAGTATGTCCATACGTACAGACCATACCAAGCAATACAGACAAGCAGAGATTTCAAACTTTAATCGGGTAATCAAGGTTCTTTCCGTCGGGAGTTAAAATAGATTGGAATTATTAGGTATCATTCACACCCTGTAGGTTCTGTCCCAAAATATTTATTAATACCTAACCAGTTTCGAGTTCAATATCACATTTTAGGTGTCTCTGTTGCACTGTATTGCATATCACATAAAAATTTAACGGCAAGTGCCAACAGACGCAAGAGTAAAATTTATTGTAGGCTAATACTTACTTTATTGGTGTTGTCCTCCATTATTGCTATATTTTATCAAACACAAACACAGTATAATAATATCACTCTATCCATTTACCACTGTTTTTCGTAAAATCAATTCGGATTAACTAAAAACACAGGTGATAACTGATGCGACCGTGCGCTGCGTGCCGACTGAATGATAATGTTTACAACTGGCGCCGAGCGTGCGACGCGACGCGACAGGCGGCTCGTGGTACACGCGTTTCTCTCGCTCACTCTTATTATAATAAGCTATAATGCTGTCGCACGCCATTCGAAGAAAAGCCACGTGAGGTCCGTACCACTCGATGTAATACGACTTTATCCGAACTATCTTGAGTACCGACCAAGTATATTACATTTTTGTATTAATTTTTGGAGCCATAAGGCTGAAACTCTTTGAACGTACACAATATTACACACAAAACGTTATTATTATAACAATAAAGTTCTTTATGAATAAAAGACTTTATGCCTTTGTAGCGTTTTGCAACATTTTTTTAAGCATAACGCTATATTTGAAGATACGCACTATGATTTGATTGTAAACTTTAGAGGCATAAATGCGTATCTGCTGTTGCTACCAGCATGTTAGACAAAACCAAAACATTTTTAATTCATAATAGCTTAAGTTGAGATACGGCTCAAAAAACTATTAATAATTTGATGCATAAAGATGCAAGTAAATAAAAAAAGGTTATGGCTCTAAGGTATTTGAAAATGTCTTTAAATCCGACATTATGCATAAGTGTATCTTTATAATGATAAGAGATAGAAATACCAGGTTCAGATAGTTAGAAAGAGCAACAAAATTATAATATCGTTATACTAAAAAGTAATTTTGGTTCTATCTGCAAATCCGACATGATGCTTCTGAGGTCGAGAGTTATTCTAGTATAACAGTACAAAGTTTTCGTTTTATTGAAGAAGCACCCTAAAGAAAACCTCAAAAAGGGCTCTTAAACTGTGTTTTGTTAAATCCAGCCATGATATTCTTTGAAGCATTTATATTAATTTCATCAATTAACAATTTTAATAGTTTTGGAAAGCAACCTTTTGGAATTGTGGGTATCGACCATCTGTCCTTTTCCATTTTAATAATAATTTCCTCTAGGCACGCTTCATTGGACGAAAAAATGCCACGTCCAGCGGTTGCGTCAGGTGAGTTGGCTGGTAAGAACACAAAATCGATGTTGTGCACTTTACATGTCTGGATCAAATCTGATGATAAATGTGAAGACAGATTGTCTCCAATTAAGCACTTTTTGTCTGGTTAATCCTTAAAATAAGGAACCACCATATTTTGAACCCAGTCCTCAAAAGTGGTTCCATCAAACCATCCAGATATCGACCTGTTATATTGAGTTCCGTCAAGGCCTTGTTGGATCCAGGAATCATATAAATGGGTTGCCTTTTTGCTACATAAATGGTGGTAACATTTTACCATCTGCGGTACCAGCCATCATAATAGACACGGAAGCCTTGGTATGGTTTAAAACCCTTTCAGTGTACTTACGGGGGCTTGACTAATTTCGTCCGCCCAGGGTCGACTAATTGGTCTCATCATAATTTATTATGTTAGAAGTAGGTACTCATTTAAAGACTTCTCAAGTTCGATAAAATATTGTTTAATCGTATCTGGAGATACCTTAGCTCTCTCACACGCTTGATATTTTCACAAACTCTGAGAAATCAGATTTTTTTAATAGGAAGCACTGCACAAAATCCGGTCCTGGAAAATTGTTTTTAAATCTTTTAGGGGTCATACCTATCTTATGAAGATACATTTTTACTATGTATCTGAGATCCATAGTACCTAAGGGATAACCACATTCGGCGCATTTGTTTATGTTTTCTATTATGAACATTTCAGTATCATCGGATAAAGCTCTTTGACCTCCATGTCGCTTCATACGAGTATCCCGGGTACTGTGACGATACAACACCGATTTGTATATGCCATATTTTTTTGTAACTTCTTCTAATTTAACATTTCGAGAAATTGCACATTCTTCCACAGCTTTTTTATTATTTCCATGTCATATTTTTTATACCTTTTTCTAGTAGGATCGGGTATATATATATACACACGGCATGCTGAATATACTTACGGCGCTATGTACCTATAATTTTTTTTATTTTTTCTCTCACTTTTCACTTGCAGAGACAAGTGGTTACTTTAATAGTTTTAACTACTTAATAAATATTGTAGTTTATAGTAATATGTTACTGCTTGAATGTTCACAACATAAATTCTATCATAAGTCTAAACGCGAAGACTTGTAATTGGCTTTCTGTCGACTATTGTTTCCTTTTTTACTGTTATTTTTAGCTGTAAGTCTTCCTTGCTGTAATAAATAAATAAATATAAAAGAATATTATCACTTTAAAAAGATTATTTCTTTATCAATCACTAAATCTACAGCTCTCAGATACTACTTATATAGTATGGACTTACTACCTATACATTAATACAGAAACTATGAAAGTATTTATTTAGTTCTGTTAACAATTTTTGACAACCCTATTTATTTATAAATATGTAGGTACTTATATATTATATCGTGTCGCACAGTGCCCAGCTGCTGGAAAGGATCGCGTTCTGTGTTCTACTGTGTCATCGTTCCGCCAACCACCGTTGTACAGATTTTGAGTTGGTAACGGGAGCGCACAGTCAACGTTCGCGGGCCGCGTTTGTCAAGGCAGCACCTCGTCTGTTGACCCCCGAAGCTAAGTGAAGTTTCATTTGGCTACTATAAGTGCATTTTACTGCTTGCACACTAAATTGTAGGTACATCAACGCTACTAGCTTTACTGACTTAAAACGCACGATCGCTTTGTTTACATTTGGCTTTCAAATAAAACCTTCGTTTTTCTTGCATTAACGCCTTTGCTGGAGTCAACATGAGTTGCTTAGCTTGTTTTAGCTATATCGCCTATAATGAGGAGCGACTCTATTGCAAGCACGAACACTGTGGCACGCTTTTTCACCTGGCATGCACTGGGAAAAAGATCTTTCCTAATACGGACGAAATGAATTCATAGGTCTGCCCCGAATGTCTCAGTGCCATAAAAAAGAGGTGGAGATAATAGTTCCACCCCTGTTGGCTATTTAATTTATTTATTTATTTCAGACATAATTTTAGTCCATAGCTTCTGATTACATAATACATAACTACATTAAAATACCAAACAGATAAAATTGTGATTAATTAAGTATAAATATTCAACAACTCATTAAAAAATAATAATTAAAATTGTCAAAAAATTATAAAAATGTCAGAATCGTATAAAAAAAAAATAAATAAAAATAAATGTCAATTTGTAAAAAGTTATAAAAATGTCAAAATATTTAATCTTAGCCAATCATTTTACCTGCCCCAAGCCCGATATACGGGTGCATGTAAGGCCTGCCAGTGCTGCATAAAAGGCCCGTCCAACCTGTTGGCAACAACGCTAAGAAGACTGTTGCCGCTGCCCCGCACTCTACTCGCTATCGAGGTCGCCCTCTTGCGCATGCTGGCATAAAAACAGTCGATGCGGACGCTCGCGAACATTCCCGATGCGCTGCAGAAGCGAGGCAGCCGCAGCAGCGCCCTCAGCGCATTATTATATTGAACGCGGAGAGCGCTGTAGGATTTCTGCAAATATGACACCCACGGACTACTCGTATAAAAAGATGTGCAATAGGCTCGAAACAAGGTGATCTTCACATCCTTGGAGCTACGAGCAAACCTGCGGGCAATCATATTCGCCCTCACCGACAGCGCCCTCCTTTCTCGCTCAATATCAGCGTCGTCCTTCAGGTCGGACGTCACAATATGGCCCAAATACTTAAGGTGCAACTAGTCGCGGGCTCGAACTCAATGGTGGGCCTGGCCAAAAACCACACTGTCTCACCTGGCATCGTGTCCAACAGAGATAGTATCAGTGATGAGCAGTTAGAAGCTGATCTACATGGACAACGTATAGTTCGCACGCACAGAAATACCGTACCGACCAATTTTAGTAAAACGAGCGCGTCAAAAATTACGAAAAGGCCTTTGGAAAAAAGGTTTTTCTGAAATAACCACTGCATAAATCAATTACAAATAAAATTTATTGAAATCTTCGTAAATTTTTCTGTGTCGGTACGGATTTTGTTTTCGAGATTTCACACTTCTTGTATTACTTATTTACGCCCAAAGTTGCGTTAAAATTAGCAAGAAAAACGAATCTTTGTTGGCTCATAACTTTTTAATGGCTTTTTATTTTACTATTCTGCTTCCGTACAGACAATTTTAATAATGAGACCTAACGATATCATGTTTAACTTTGAATGTACGATGTCAAATAGTGGAGTAAAACCCCTCCGAAGATTGTATGGAAAAAATATCAAATTGTTTCACCTTAAAAGTATGTACCCGCTCCAAGGGCACCCCACATAGCCTTACTGGTGGAACCTCCGCCGGGCACTTAGAACCCGCATTGAAAACCATAAGCTTGCTCTTGCTAACGTTATATTTTAGGCCATGTGTATGAGCGTACGTTTCGCAAATGCTTATTAGCTCTCTGAGTCCCCCTATTGACGCGCTCAGCAGCACCATATCATCAGCGTAGCTGATGTTGTTAAAGCAAACATCATCAACATGGCATCCAACATGGCGGCTGCTGAGCTCGGCAACAAGTCCATCGACGTACAGATTGAAGAGCGCTGGCGAGCTCAGTCCTCCCTGCCTCACCCCGCACTCCAACCTGTACGAGTCCGACAGAGCTCCCGACCATTTAACATTATTGACCTGATTCCCGTACCAGTGCTGGAAGATCTTAACAACTTCAGGCGCAACTTGCCTATCAAGCATCTTTTTCCACAGCACTTTGTACGAAACCAGGTCAAACGCTCTGGACAGATCGAGGAAGCAGGCGTAAACAGGCGTGCTACGATCCGTGTAATATCTGACAGCATGCTTTAAACTCAGTATAGCACTATCTGTGGACAATTTGGGCCTGAAACCAAACTGGTTGTCGTGCAAAGTTAAAGTATTGTTTAACTGAGCATTAAGCATGCTGTCAAATACCTTCGCGATGACTGTCGCTAATGAGATCGGTCTGTAATTGTTTTTGTCCGATATATCACCTGTTTTATTTTTAACAATTGGTACTACGACCGTCCTCATTAGTTCGTCTGGCATGTACGAATGGCGAAGGCAGAACGTGAACAGCATGGCCAAAACACGTGGCAGGTGGGGACCTGCATGCTGTAGGTGATCGATGCTGAGCCCGTCATGTCCTGGAGACTTACCCCTGGTCATACACCCTATGGTCTTAGCTATGTCCGCAGCTGAGAACTTAACTCTTGGTTCCAGGACAGTACACTGTGACTCAGCATCAACCACCTCAGAGGGTGGAATATTGCTTGGCTCGACACAAAACTGGGATTTAAAAACATTGGCAATATCCCTTTCTGCAGACACGCCATCGACGCTCACCGGCAAACCAGGCCTAAGGTTGTGCTTTTTTGTAGATTTCCAGAAGCCCCGAAAGTCTTTTTTAGTGTGCAACTCGGCTAGGATGTCCATCTGGATTTGGTCTTGGTGATTCTGGCACCACCTTAATTTGGATTTAAAGATCTTACGAGTGTCACACATTTCCTCATAAATATCACGCCAGACGTAGGTTTACCACAATTGAGCCACTCATTAAACCTAAGCCTAGCGTACGAGTGAGCCTCGCTGACGTGCTTATTCCAACCCACCACGCGCTTCGGCCTCCTACCAACGACTCGTGTCTCCCTGCTAACAATGGCAGCCTCCCCTAGAGCGGATACCACATCCCGATACAGGCCATCAATTATTCGATTGTGGTCCGAATCACTACACATGCGATCACAACAATTGGACAATACTCGAGGGAAGTCAATATTTCGCAATCGCCGATGACATTCTTGCCTGTAGGTGTAGATAGCATCTGAGCTTTTTTCTCCCCACACAACTAAGTTGTCGTAGGACGTACTCTGCTTTAGTTTCGGAAAAATTATGTTGAGATCGCATTCGATCAACAGTGGGTAGTGATCCGACCACATAACATCATACTTAACGCTAACACTACGAACAGTTTTCAGAGACGATTCTGTACAGAGACAATGATCAAGCCATCGCCTAGCCCCATTACAGTCACTGACGTACGTATACGTGTTCGACGTCAATCCCAGCCTATCTACATCAACGCATGAAAAGTGATTATCACTACAATAGTTCAACAAGTCCGTAAAAAACAGTCCATGCGGATGCGCGTTAAAGTCACCAAGACAATAAACCGCCTCCACATCACTACTGTTCCCGATCGCACTTACCAGTCCTAAACAATGTGAGAATTCCGGCAGGTTACTCACTGCATCCGTGGGCATGTACACACTCATCACAATGAAAGGCCTTTCACCCGCATCAATACGTATCGCACACACTCTCGGGTTATCACTCGGAACGACCGACACGTCACTGAACACACTTTTTCGTCATAGCAGAGCCACCCCTCCGTAGGGTCGCCCAAAGTCGCTATAATTGGATGGATCCAAATGTAACACTGAGAAGGACAAAGACTCAAGCGCTCCGTAATAGTTCTTTCATTGTCTGCTCTGCGTTCTGAGATGGCAAGTTGGCAACTTTGAAGGCTCTGTTAACCAGAGCATTATCCTTTGCAACAGTTGAGCGTCTCTGACGTCCATGGTTTTTGGTAACGACCGTGCCACTGCCCTAGTCCACGGTCGCTCGCTCGCTCGCAGCGTCCGTTCGCGCGAACACGCGATCGTCGCATCGCTTACTCGCGCGATGATCGCGCATTCGCGATCTATTAGGACGATGCCTAAGGCGACGATATAAGCTTACCGTCAATGGTCACAAATACACCTTCAGTATCTATGTCTGATATACAAAAACCCAATTTACAATATTCCAAAATGTTGGAGAGCTCAGATTGGATTTTAGTTTCCAGAACGATATCACATCATCGGCTTCATGTTTATTTTCTGGGTAGAAGAAACTGGTTCTTTCCTGAGCACACACTTTGTTGGCATCATGCCAATGCTTCTTTGTCGTGTGGTATTTGTAGAAACTCTTTCCTGCTTCTAGTACCTATACTCGTATGTGTAGTCCTTCCGGAAAGTTATTTGATTTTTTTGTTCTATACAATAGAAATTTGTCATATTATACTCGTAAAACGGCATGTTTTTACATTGGGGAGGATAATACAGATATGAGTTGGTCGAAAAATAATGCATATAAAAACGGCAACGACCATTATACCCACGTGGGAATTATACGAAAATAATAAAATTTTATGTTACCGTATGATTATGAACACCGTTAGTTTGTAATCTATCGAGCAAGATTGTAAATAAACTATCGAAAAATTGTGAACTGCAACAAACCAATTACAATTTGTCACGCTTGCTGGACTCGGTAGGTGTAGCAGGGTCACGGATAGAAGTCTGGAGTTTAGACATGCTTCTAGTTTTGTTAGGATTGTGGAGAATTCCTGGAATGTTAACTTTTGCTCACCCACTGCGTTAAGGTGCAACTAGTCGCGGGCTCGAACTCAATGGTGGGCCTGGCCAAAAACCACACGGTCTCACCTGGCATCGTGTCCGACAGAGATAGTATCAGTGATGAGCAGTTAGAAGCTGATCTACATGGACAACGTATAGTTCGCACGCACAGAAACACCGTACCGACCAATTTTAGTAAAACGAGCGCGTCAAAAATTACGAAAAGGCCTTTGGAAAAAAGGTTTTTCTGAAATAACCACTGCATAAATCAATTACAAATAAAAGGGCATTGCCCGCTGTCCATAGACAATTTGGCCTCAAGTGCCCACAATTCAAAGTATATGGATAGGATAATATGCGATTTAAATAATTAAACGGTCAAGGTCTTGGTTTAGAAAAAAGTTGGGGTTATTTAGATAAAATCGTTTTTTTCAATGAGGCAAAATCTTCAATTTGTGCTGCACTAAATGTTTTAATATGATTATATATTGATTCTAAAAGTAGATTCCAGGGGTTAGGTACTACTTAAATGGTAATAACAGATTCTACAATCCGGCGGTACATAGTAATTGTACTTACAAAAAAGATGTACCCGCAGTGCTGATGGGATAGCGAGCCGATTGGTCGTGTTACAGCCAGGAAAGAAACATTGATTTTGAGTGTTTGGTGCTCTTACATAATAAGGCAGCAGTATACTGTTGGATGTGTTCAAGCTTTGTTGTCCCGCTTGCTATGCACTGTCAGCTACTTCAGATTGCACCGAAGGTAGGTTGGATGGTTCAAATTGCTCCATAGGCAGACTGGATGGTTCAGATTCCGGTTCTGTAGTTGAACATGATGCTGCTCTAAACTGCTCTAACAAGATGATGATGGCAACTGAAATAATAATAAAAATTAAAGCTCAGTGCATAAATACAGTAAACGTGGATTACTGTGGTTTTGGTACAAATAAATACACAATCACAAAAATATCTATCAATAACATTTTATATTATTATTAATTCATTTCTAAAAAATCTTTCTCAAGTTTTTAGACAATCTGTACTATGTGAAATATAACTTGTGCGGACACGAAAGAAGTTGAATATTACACTATAGACTCAGAAGTATGTCAGTATCAAATCTTAGAACTACGCTTGTATTAATTCTAAACTGTTGATAACTTACCGCTCTTGGTACAATCTGACAGGCAATCATTTCGAGTTGTTCATGTGGAGAATCAGACCTGAGTGTATGTGATCTTATTCTCAAAAGCAATCTGCCGCACGCAGCTGATGCACACTTGTCCATGACCATCAATCTGTACATTTTGTTGTTCGCACACTAAACTGTCACTCGACACTTGTACCTAATAAACAAGTCATAATTATTAGATATCCTAAAACAACACTAACTTTGATAGTACTCTGTCTATTTATTTAAAAATCATTTCTCAGAGGAAGACATGATACTGACCTGTTGTGTCGAATTGTTGTATAACATTTTGCTCTTTCTGTTATTTCCAAGAAATGACTTCGTATTCTCGTGACGTTTAAACCACAATTAACACAGCGTAAATGACCTTTTGAATGAATTACTTAGGGAACGGAAGTACTCGGGCCAGCGACAGTAACGGGGTCTTCATAATTTGTGGATATCGAGTCAAAGTTCGTGCTGAGGTTATCGTTAGAAGCGGGAGCGGAATCCATGTTCAGGCCGTGGTCGTCAGGGCTCAGGGTTCAAAGAATCTTCGGAGTCCATTTAATAAGCGTATTCGATGGTTAAAATAACAAATTCGCAAGAAAATAAAGTTATGCAAACGAAAACAAAGAAAGTCGATTTGTGATTTGACATTGACATTGACTTGACAGCCGGCCGGCATAATTCAATGTTGCCACACCACACACAAAAAATTGATAGATCGATATCGATTTTTTTATCGAATCCTAATTTTAATACAAAATTATAATCGCCATTGTGACTCTTTAATCTTAACGACGTCAACTCTGATGACGTAACATTATTTGGTTAAAAAAAATGGATAAACAGTGTATTTTAGTTCAAATAATAAAACGATTAAGTACCTAATATTAAAAAATAAAATAAAGTCTTACCAGCGATTACACGACACGAAACACACACAAAACTCAAAATTCCAACATTCCAAAACTCAACATTCACTTTTTCACTCACGGGTTCCCGACGTTTTTTTTGGTCGGATCAAAATAGGTATTTAATAAACGATGCTAGTTAGTGCAAATATTTATCTACCACGATGTATGTAAAAACTACTTATGGAAATAACAACACTTCCCGTCGATTTACACACAAAAATAATAAAAAATAACGAAATACGATGCCGAGCGCGCACTCGTGACTATAACGTTTTACCTGCGTGTGACGTGCGACATCAGTCAGTTTCAACATTTTTTTCCAATGTTGGCTATTGATATTTTTGGATATTGGTTTTTATGATAAAAATCGTTAAAAAGGGTGTATTCCCGTTCGTCCCACTGCCGTCGTCCCCTTGGTGGGACGAACGGGAATTTAATAATTAAATGATTTAGTTGACGAGAATATCCGTCAGGCCATAGAATTAAATTGCTCACCGACCAGTTTAGCCCTAATTTCATAGTAGAAATAGAGATTTAAGCCGTGTGTACCTGCGTCAGCCGTATGTCCGCCTCGGGGTTTGAAGGACAAATAGTTTGCGGCAGCCTTGCGGCTGCCTCGGGAGTTTAAAGGTTAAGAAGTTATGAACGTCTTTGTAAATATGTTTTCTTTAACATATTCTATCTTTATTGTGCTGAATAGCTAAAGAATTATAGGTAATTAAAATGTGTAGTAGCGTTTTTGTTATGATCCTATGCATTCATTATTATATCAACTATCAATTCGCTTGTTCATTTAGTATCAATAGTAAAAACATAACACCGTATTTGTTTGAATACATCGAATAATAAGCATTACGGATCTGATGTTATAAGTAAAACATCCATGAAAACATAATCGATTATTTCGTGAACGGAATTAATAATTATTGGCAACACTGCTGATTTTATCCACAAAAGGGAATAATTTTCACGTATTTATCGTTTCGGTACTTTTTATTTGTGCAAAAATGTTCCCATCTTGTTCGGATAAATGAATATCTTGTTAGATAACTAGAAATAACGATGTTTTTTTTACATAAACGTAAATTGCTGGGCGTTCTCGGGCCATAAATGGGCATCCTTCTTTATTGAAATCTTCGTTAATTTTTCTGTGTCGGTACGGATTTTGTTTTCGAGATTTCACACTTCTTGTATTACTTATTTACGCCCAAAGTTGCGTTAAAATTAGCAAGAAAAACGAATCTTTGTTGGCTCATAACTTTTTAATGGCTTTTTATTTTACTATTCTGCTTCCGTACAGACAATTTTAATAATGAGACCTAACGATATCATGTTTAACTTTGAATGTACGATGTCAAATAGTGGAGTAAAACCCCTCCGAAGTTTGTATGGAAAAAATATCAAATTGTTTCACCTTAAAACGCCACTCTGACGTGTAAATCCAATACACTATAACTTGAGTTACAGTGTTTTGCCTTAATAGCGCTCATTCGATTATTTCGAGGCAGTTACATATCCCTATATATATTTTTTTTCATTTTATAGTATGTGGAAGGAGATATGAGCACATACTAAACACTGCATTTTAGTTAAATCTATGGTTTGCTTAGAGCATTTAACCTATGGAGATGGCAAGCAGCGAATATTCGAACAACATTTTCTGCCACTTTCTGCGGGAGGCGAGGAAAACACATACAGCACACTATGAAAAACTGACAACCACGCACAGATACATGCTTCCTATTGCTACAAACGCACACAAAAAAATATTAATTACACTATGAAAAAACCACATTACATTGACATATTTGTGCGTATCTATGCAATTGTCTTACGTACACAAACACAAAATACTAAGGATGTGACACAAACAATGAGTGCTATTTGCACGAATGAATGAGCAAAATGTTCATTCGTTTAATTTTCTTGTATATTTAGCTAATTTCATAAATAAAAAAACACGCAATACTATTATAATTGGCGTGCGAAACTACGTAGGTAGCCAGTAATGACAAAACATTTTATATTACACTATGGAAAAAGATCAATTGTATTTATTTTTATAATGTAACATGTTTTTATCCTACTATATAAATATATATATTATTATTTTATTATGTTTACATATCTCGGGACCATGGGGTCCCGGTCCTTTGGAAGTCGTACGAGGGGCCGAAGCCAACTCGCAGAGGCCCCTTAGACAATTTTAAATGGAATGAGGCACCAACCGACGATTATCCCTGTATGCACTATGCAAGTGCACCCAAGGACAACCCCCGGCTGGTGTAGGACTATTGCATAAAATGAAAACAAAAAATATTGGGTTATGGGTTTGAGTGGCTATAGTGGATTGGTTACCTTATATCCCCTGCCTGATCAATGTTATGGTATAAACGGATAATATGGCAGGGGGTGACTTGCACATTCAATAATGGGCCCCGAAAACGGTCGCTAGCACAAAGTGTCGTAGCGACAAGGGGGCAACATGTCCTGAGGTGCTTATGAGGAGTGGAGCGGTATTCCACGGCTATCAGGACAATCCCGAAAGAACGGTCAAGATTCCTACCTAAGAAATCTATGTGGGCGAAGCCGCGGGCAAAAGCTAGTAAATAATAAAATAAATACAATCAAACAGACTTTTATTTTTTATAAATCACAAAATCACTACGTACAAGACGCGCTGGCAGAATAGTCGATAAAAAAAACCACTTTTACACGTCTGTTTTTTTTTAACTATTTGTGTGCGGTGTTTCCTAGCTTAATGATGAAACAATCTAAATAATGTGTTTGATAAACTCAAACATTTATTTCAAATAAACCAATTACAGGCACTTTTGAATTATCAAGGGGTCGGTCAGTCAGAAAAAATGAAGCTAGATGCCCATTCCAAAGCGTGGTAGGTACCTATGGAGAAGAACGGGCAAGAAACTCCACGGCACTCTTTTAAATAAAAATTTGGTTACAAAATATTGGTTACATCATTCATGTTGACCTTATACATGTGAGAACGATGCAAAACGTTATAAGACATTTGGTAAAGAAAATCTTATGCACTTAGTGATATCTTAGATAGGAAAATATGCGGACATGGCTTCGTAGTCATATTCAAAATTCAAATTCAAAAGTCATTTATTCAAACTAGGCTGAGAATCAGTACTTTTCGAACGTCAAAATTACATAAGACAGTCCCCCAAAAACGCCCGCCCTTCACCACTTCCTAGTGCTTTTGCTGGAGAGAAGAAGTGGCGCAACAAACTCCCCAGCAGCACAGCTGTCTGTTCAGTTAGAAAAAAAACTTGATTCTATACAATATAATTTACATTACTCAACACAAAACATTCAATAAAATACAACATTCAATAGAACTTAATACCCGAATTATAAAGCCTCCAGGCATAAGGCTGCCTGTCCACTGGAGCGGAGAGGAGAAAAGAGGAGCGGAGATGTGTCAATATTAACCAATAGAATCTTGACTCCGCCCCTGAGTTTAGATCAGTGATCCTAAGTCAAGATTCTATTGGTTAATATTGGCACATCTCCGCTCCTCTTTTCTCCTCTCCGCTCCAGTGGACAGGCAGCCTAAAGGGCGTGCCCGCTTACATATAGCTAATAAAGCTGTAACTCGAAGTCACATAATTATGATAAACTAGGACCATCGAAGTAAAAATAAATCAACAGTTAGGCAAGAATAATATAATGATCTACTGTCGAGGTCGCTAGCTAACCAAAGATTGCAATACAACTCATTAAACAAAAACATTGTAATGAGTCGATTATGTCAATTATAAATGAAAATTAAACTAAAATAATTTGACTTATACAGTCAAATAAAATAAACAAATAAATAACTCATATAACCTGTCAGTAGGTAAGCTAATTCTGGAGAAAGAACATAAACATTGTCTTGAGTTAATCACAGCGACCAACTATTTTTATCGTTTAAGTAGTCGTTGATAGAATAGTATGCCATTGAACAAAGGTTTGATTTTACTTTAGCTTTAAACGCATTGAAAGGCAAGTCTAGCAGAGAAGTGGGTAGCTTGTTATAAAAGGTTATACTAAGCCCAACAAATGAGTTATGAACCTTATGAAGCCGGTGAAAAGGAGCTCGTAATTTGTCCTTATTTCTGGTGTTAATATTGTGAATATCACTGTTTTTAGTGTATAAGTGTATATTTTGCCTAATATATAAGATATTGGCAAAGATGAATTTGTGATGCCACTGTGAGAATACCAATATCCTTGAAAAAATCTCTTAGAGAAACTCTGGCACCTAGCTGGTAAATTGCTCGAACAGCTCGTTTTTGAAGAACAAATATATTTTGAATGTCAGTGGCTTTGCCCCACAGCAGAATGCCATAGGACATAACGCTATGGAAATAACTAAAATAGACTAATCTAGCAGTATCAACGTCAGTGTATTGTCTTACTTTCCTGACAGCGTAGGCGGCCGAGCTAAGCCTTGCCGCTAGACTTGAAATATGTGGGCCCCACTGAAGTTTAGCATCTACTGTTATGCCCAGGAAAACTGCCGAGCCACAGTTTCAAGCACCTCTTTATCCAAGACGATGTTGGGTCCTAGATTTCTAACATTCGGTAAAGCGAATTTTATACATTTCGTTTTCTTGGAATTGAGAACTAAGTTATTTGTTGTAAACCAATCCGTAACCATTGAGAGTGCACTGTTTATATCGTCAAAATCATGTCTATTCCTGTCTACTTTAAAAATAAGAGAGGTATCATCTGCAAACAGTACAACTTCACTGATACCCTTTAAAAAGAATGGTAAGTCATTGATATACACTAAAAACAAGAATGGACCCAGTATTGAGCCTTGAGGTACACCTAACTGAACTGGTAACCCGGAAGATATTACACCATTAACATCTACACATTGGGACCTATTATGTAAATAAGAATTTAGAACATCGAGAGCTTTATTTTGCACACCATAATGACGCAGTTTACGCAAAAGCGTGTCATGGTGCATGCAATCAAAATCTTTGGAGAGATCACAGAAAACCCCAATAGCATTTTGCGAGTTCTCCCATGCGTTAAATATGAAATATAGTATATAGTCTTGTTCATAGTCATATGTCTGAACAATGATGACTAGAGGAAATCATTGATTTTTGAAATGTACCAGTTTATTATAAACATGTCGAACACATTTCTGCGGATCTACTTTTTTGGTTAAAAAGGATATACGAACATTTGTATACTTTTCCATAATCACATTCGCTAATTCTAAAGTATGGTTAACTAACCCGTTATCATACGCATGATGTGCAATATTTGGAAAAAGTTATTTTCCTACAAGATATTTCAGTGAATTTGAAACGATAAATTGAGTGGTTATTTTTGCACTGAGTTGATTTTTATCGTTCAAATTCTTACGAATCTCTTTTTCACATATTCGGCACAAATCGATTACCGGTTGTGAAGCATATAACAGATACCCTCGGCTTTTTTGGTATATGAGGCTTTTTTTATTGATAGGTCCTAACACTCCTCTTATGCAAGTGGCACATTTCAAAGTTTTTAATGCAGTAAATGCCGAAAAACCTGCAATATATTCAATTACTTTCTCCCCAAAGGGTGAAATAAATATTTGACTTTCAATATCCTCTAAAATGTCTTCATTGCTCAAGGTTATGTTTATCTGCGGTTGCAACTTATCTTCATCGCCGCGTATTATGACAGTCTTGTTAATTTTTTCAATAGCTGAGGTACAGTTCAGAATAGTAATTTTTTCTAGTGGAATGCAATTTGTGCCTGTAGATGTTGTTTGGAGTTCTGTATGTATTAATAATTTTTTGTATATGGCTTCGAATTGACGTGCAGTGGGGTTATCATTGTAACCACCGTGGCTACGAATGACGGAAAACAATATTTCGATGTGGTCCTGGCTAATTTTATGCATAGGGACATATTTTAATTTATCATTTAGTACCAAGTCCTGAAACAAAACCTGAGTACTTTCTATACATATCAATATACCTAGAAAACCAGTAAATCGTGGCGATTTCAATACGTTCTTTCGGATCATTAATGGTTTTCCTTTTTCTTCAAGGTCAACATCTAATTGCAAAAGCATTTGACGAGCTTCTTGGAGTCGGTCAAAAGCTGCTTGGTAGTTGTCTTTGCTAAGTGCTCTTTTATACCCATAACTTTTTGTTCGTGAATCCAAGATATCGAATACGTCATTCATTAACTTTATGAAGTTTGCTGTAGCTTCAACATCGGCAAATTCAGAAATTTTCAAAATGTTTTTGCAAAATAATAGCGAATCCGCAACGCTTGCGCTAAATAATTGAGTCGCCAACTTAACGTTCATTATTTTAGTTTTATAATATATATGATTGGCTCGGAGTTTGTTTGCTAAATAGAATAATTCTTTTTCTTGCAGGTCATGCAATCTTTTAATATATTCAAATTTTATTTGGTCCTTCGATTCGTTTATGAAATATTCATAATCTGAAAATGTATTTCTAATCAGTTTCAGCATGTGACAGGGATCGGCGAAAAATGAAACCTTTTGACCGGAGGTAGGGTCCAAAAAATAGGTCTGCAAATTATTCGAGTCTTTGAAACAACATCCCAACTCTTCTGCCATTGCGAGATTAGCTTTTACACCGTCACATGTCAGTGATTTGATTTCAACCCCAGTTTCGTGGACAAGTGATAAAGCTTCTGAGACTAGACGTGACTTTTGTGCGGCTGTTGTACCTTTTACCAAAAAATATCCAATGGGCACTCTAAATATTTTATTTATGCCCACAAGTAAAGAACAAGAGCGTCGGTTGCTTTGTCGGAGCTGTCAGAAATCGACTCGAATCCGTGGTTAACATAGCCATAATATATTTTTGTTCGAGGATCCCACTCCGGATATAGCTTGATTTTCATCTCGTCAAAAACAAGAGCGCAGTATATTTTGTTAGTTTCTTGTTCAGCTCTAAGTTTTAAAGCAAACAAGCTCTCTTTCGTGAAACCCGGCTGTCCATCGATGTTCCTATACCACTTAGATAAAGTCCTTGGATGAGGAAGACATGTCTGAAATACCTTGCGTACGTACTTATACGCCTTTGCCGAATAGTAGTGTAGAGTGAGTGCAAAAGATCTCAACTCGAATGAATATTTCGTCCGAGGGAGCTTATCACTTTTATTCATTTGTCGTTTTAGAAGTTCTTTCTCCGTAACTCCAATTTTGCTCAAGACCAGTTTGTCTTCTTTGTCTATCAGAGATCTATTTTCTAAATTGTTAAGAAGTTCTTGTAGAGTATTGACTTTTTTTTTTAAATATCGCGTTTTTGCTTGCAATCTACGAATTTTATTATTTTTAAACTGTAACTGCTTGCGCAGTTTTCTTTTTCTAGGACTCTCGACCAGTTCACTGACAGGTGTTGTCGCTGTTGGGACGTCTTGGCTGTGTGTAGTTGATGATTGAGGGTTAGATAGGCTGTGTGACTGTATTGACAACGGGATGGATTGACTGGTTGAAGGTAAATCAACTACTTCCGTTGCTATGGCAGGTGTGGTCTTTCCAGTCTTCGAGATCCTTGCACTTTTCACTAATTTTGCTGGCGGTTCTTCCGTGCTAAGAATGTTTTTTAAAGTGGGTACCGCTCCCTCAACTAATTTTCTTCTATTAGTAGAAAGTCCTTTAAAGCTAGACGACGTAAAATGATCTGAACAGATTGCACTAGTACGCGTAGGTTTCCAAGTTTCTGTATTACCGCAAAATATCCTCCATTTTTCTCTTATTACAATGTCTTTCGGAAATCTGATGAAAAAATATATACACACATCAAAAGTGTCTAGGGATCAACATATATTTTTGCAATAACTTTTCTCCTGATTGATATTAATTAAAATTTTCTTTAAGGATTCATCAAATAAAGTGTTTTCGTTTGTCACAGTAACGATAAACCAAGTCACCTTTGCATTAATAAAGAAATTTGCCATTTTCCTAATAAAGGGATTTTTGACATTTGAACCACTAACATTAAAGTTCGAAAAAAAGACTGAAATAACAGTTTTCTTTAAAATTTTATTGGGTAACTTAAACAATTAATAATCCGTGTTTCTACCGCGAACACTAACAACACAAGAACATCGGTTTGGCATACTCAAAATGAGTTCATCCAAATCACGCTGTGGAATGGCCGCCCATGTTCGTTGCAACAACAAAAAAAGGTCTTCTTGCGACTGGATACCCTCCATATTCGGCAGAGCTCTTCTCTGTAGCATATCCCATGCATGCTCAATCGGGTTCAAGTCTGGCGACTGAGCAGGCCAGGGCAGGACATTGATGTTAGCTGCGGCGAGAGTCTGTCTTACAACTCTTGCGGTGTGCGGTCGTGCATTATCATGCATTAACTGAAATAAGGGACCGATTTGCACTTGTAGAGGAACGATGACGTCTGATACAATCGTCTCAGCATAAATTTGAGCGTTGAGGTTGCCTCTGATCCAAATCAACTCAGTTCTTCCGCCGATCCAAATACCCGCCCATACCATGATGGTTCCACCACTATAAGGATGGACTTCCTGGCAGGATTTTAATCGTTGTTGGCGTCCAGGGGTTCTCCAGTGTCGTATACGTCTTGTATCCGGTCTCATACCAAAACGAGACTCATCAGAAAAGCACACGAAACGCCATTGTTCTTCTGCCCAATTTCTGTGTTCAAGAGCCCATTGATATCGAATCCTACGATTGTGCATTGCTATAGGTGGTACCCGTAGCGGTCTTCGGGAATGAAGGTTCACTTCATGCAAGCGGTTTCTGACTGTTTGGTCGCTAATTAAGTTCCCTGAAGAGTGATGAAGCCTCACGGCTAACATCATGGCGGTTATTGTTGGAGCTCTTCGAGCTAAGATTTGAATGTATCGGTCTTGTCTCCGTGTGGTGCAGCGATACCGTCCTTCATGGCGCTCAGCCACGGTACCAGTGCTTCGGTAACGTGTCCAAAGTCGACTGATAACACTCTGACTTGTATTCAGAGCTAAAGCCACAGTACGTTGCCGGGAACCAGCTTCTATCATTCCCACGGCTCTGAGCATTTCTTCCCTGCTTAAATGACGTCGCTGCTCCATAATAACGTTGGTTTTAATCAGTAGTAGGGAAACAGTAGCACTAATAATGTCTTCAATGCGTTGTGTGTTTTTATAGGGAAAATATTGACAGCTGATTTTCATCTTTTACTCGAATTTGATTCACAGTTCCTGATTCAAATTATGAAATGCACCAAAAAGGATCCATATAAATTTATAAAATCATAAATTTATTACAAAGCCACATCTCAATCTCAAGAAATCCGCATAAAAATGCTTGATCCCTAGACACTTTTGATGTGTGTAGGATGGAAGTAATCAGTTTAAATAAGCCAATTCGGCGACAGCGGGGCTTGACGGTTTTGGCAAAGTGTTCCGATTCTGAGACTTTGGGCCTTAGCGGTAATTTTTTTATATTTCAACCTGACTTGCACAAATAAATACAAAAAAAATATTACTGAACGTCCTGCTGACTGAATAAATTAAATCATTTATTTTATCAATCATTCACTCACATTGTCCCAGCACTATGTAAGTCTCTATCCTTTAGCCCCCTGTACTGCGTTTGCGCTACCAACGTACCACTGTATTTTTCTATCGTAACGGCGCATAACCATTATTTCGACATTGTACATAAATAAAACTATGTTGATGTATAATTTATACTTACATGTGGTAGGAAACGCCATGGTTTCGTAAATTTGAAGTGGCAGATCGCTTTTTGCAAGAGGAAACTGCACAATTCACCATTTTTTGGGAACTCTTACTTGCGACACGAAACGATACACAATGACAGTGGTCGGCGAGTGAACTAGTTTTATATAACGTGCATGGCCATATGGACAGTTGACTTTGGCAGAGGGGTACGCTCAGCTATGCCATCTCCATAGGTTAAATGCTCTAAGATGGTTTGTTATGGCAAAATACTGTGATTGAAGTTACAGTGTTTTTGCTAAATAAGTTTACGCGAGATTAGTCGAAACTCTGAAATGTTTTGGATAACCAAACAAACTGGAGACGGCGCGCGCGTTGACATGTCCCTACGCGTAGTAGGTGCACGATACGCGGGGGGGCAGGAGGGCGGGAGCTCAACCGTTAGTGGTTGTGAATCTTTGCTCTTGCTTGGACGCGCCGACGGTGTTTTGATCGACAGCGCGTACGCTGCGATCTGTTTACGTTCCTTTTGATAAGTTTGTGTTACTGTGTTAGAACAACAATAATGAGTGGACACCGTAATAGACTATTAGGGTCGGGGCACACTTGCCGAACGTTCCGCGGCGGAACGTTCGGTTGATACGCTCCTAATGTTTTTCAAGTTACCTATGACACATCAGCCGAACGTTACGTCGGTTCATGAGCAAGCGTCACAAGACGCGACGGAACGCGACCGAAAGTTCGGCGACGGAAAGTTCCGCGGGCGTAGTGGAACGTTCGGTCGGTGGATGTCGGCCAGTGTTTCCACTATAAAGGAATTTTGACCCATTTTTAGAAAAAAATTGCAAACAATAAATATGGTTTAGGGATATTTTATTTTGACAGGATAGGCCTTTGTTTATAGAGTCTGGCTAACGAAAGTAGAGGCCTTGGAATTATTTGCGAACTTTTTATATAGCAACTCTGTATGAACGTGAACGTCAATGGGGATGTTTACTGCCATTTTATCACGATAGGTGGCGCATCGTCGACATGGCCATTGAAAACTGTCAATTCCATACATTTTATAACCTATCATTCAGTAAATTCAAATTTTCTCGAAATATGCATAGGTGTGCTGTACCACGATGTACTAAAATACTTACTCCGGTGTTAATTTATTTCCCAAAGATACTACGCAAATAGAAAGTGGAAAACTAAAAGAGTAAAACTAAAAGTAACTTTGAGTGTGTTGATTGGTAATTTTCGGCAATATGGTGGAGTTATGGCGGAGCTATTAACCTCTTGGTAAAGTCCTACAGCAGGAACGTCAATTGCTTGGCTTTCAGAAGCTTGAGGGCTTTGATTGCTGAAATAAAAATTTCGGTCATAGATAACCTAAAAAATAAAGAATACCATTTATTTATAAAGTAAATGATCTCTCATTTTTCGTAAATTTTCCTACCATGAGTCAAGTAAGAATTAACACGTTACAACTAAAAAAATACCCAAATCTAGAGCCTAGCACTAATGAAAAATAAACCTAACCTAAACAATAAAGAATACCATTTATTATAAAAGTACGGTTCTCTCAATTTTCGTAAATTTTCCTAACATGAACCAAGTAATAATTAACATGTTACAACAAAAATATTATCCAAATGTAGACCCTAGCTAGGGCTTCCAATACAGACATTTTTTGTCATTTTTCAATACCGGTATTGAAATGTCCAATACCGGGATACCGCTATTGGTGATTTTATTTTATTATCAGTAGACACCTATATTGAAACAATTTCTATTTATCACACATTATATTTCCAATCAATTTTTTATATGGGTCAGTTTTAAAAACCGCGTATTTTAATTATCTCGTGGTGTATTTCGATAGTTAGTTACATTTTATTACTACTTGCCCCACTTTTGACGGCTGATGCTTGCCTTAAATTCATGCTGCAAAAACTAGATCAAGCAGACATCGTCATTAGCTGAAACCTTGCCTCAGCCCTCCGAATGCGTATAAACCAGCGACGGCTGTTAATATCTGGTGTTATCCAATACTTACACGATGCTGAAACTTTTTTTGCTGAAGAAGAGGATATTTTTTTTATAAAGCCCACCTCAAATGAGATACACAATATCATCGAGAGATTAGAGCGAGTTACAATCTCAAAGAAACTTACAGAATGGGAATCCCTTTTTGGTGATAGTGACTGTGGGAGAATTCCTTTGTCACGCCTGCATCCCAATGTTGAATTTGAAAAACAACTGGTGGCAGAAATAGAAGCTTAAGGAAAGTCTAACTCTTAACTCTTAGGAAAGTTAAGAGTAAGACCCAAGCTTCTTCCAGCACTGATATAGTCTATTGCAAGAGTTGAAATGGGCATTTATGGTAGTACTGGTGACGGCCGAGAGATGTATATTAACATGGTGTATAATTATTTACTTAGCATTCCATCTACAAGAGTAGAGGCAGAGAAAACGTTATCCTCGGTTACATATTTGTGCAACCGTTTAACAAGCTCGCTCTCAGATAAAAGTTTAGAAGCTCTTTTCTTAATACGAAGTTATAAACTCATTTTCAGGAAGAAAGAACCGAAACAGTTCTGAATTTGTGACTGATGTATTTGATTGAAGTTTAAAAAAATAATGTTGTTATTATTATTATTTAATTGTTAATTTTAAAGAGATTGTGTGCATCATATTACGTTATAGGTCAAGATACTATGTTCCACTTAGCAGTAACTTTAGTACTTTAGGAAGAAAGAACCTTAAAAGCACCGTGCATAAAAGATTTTGACAGATTTTTATGTGATTTTTGTAAAAAATATTAAGATATGTTTATTTTAAAGAGATATATTTTATAAAACATAAAGATAAATAGATCACTAAATTGTAATTACTTAGATACTAATTATTCGAAGTTAAACGTTATATTTAAAAAAATAACCTATTATTTTGTTAAGAGATCCTGTTTGCAACTTACAAGTTATATATTTTATATTTAAAAAAGTGTTTCATTATTTGTAGTGAAACTTATTAGTGGATGAATTAAAAAAAATATACATATAAAGTCAAAAAAAAAATTGTCCAAAATTTCCAATACCGGGATCCCGGGATCCCGGTATTGGAAATTTTCTATACGGTATTAATACCGGTATTGAAAAAATCCGGTATTCGAAACCCCTACCTAGCACTGATTAAAAATATTTTATTAGATAGAAGTCTACCTCGCAATAATGTCTCATTTCTTTCCAGTAATCCTTGCTCCTGGTTTGTTTAGGTCGTCTTTCAATTCTATAAGCTTCCAGGAACAATACATGTTAGCAATAACCATGGTGGATCATTTTCAACACAAAAAATAGCAAAAACCACTAATGTAAACAATCTGAAAATGAATTGACAGCGGCCATCCCGCCGCTGGCGACATCTACGCTGAGCTTTGCGCGTGGATCCCCATTTGACAAGGTTGTCGTTCGGTATCTCTGGTGTCAAATTGTATGCGTTTGTGTAAAGGAGAATGCTCAAGCTCCATAGAAAAAAAACCCAGCTTCGGGGGAAAAGCGATATATCTCAAATCATCAATAATAATAAGTACTAAAATAATAACCGGTCATGATCGTGATCCTTACTGGCAAACATATAAAAATTGCCAGTTTTAGTATGCAGATTATGAAGTCGTCTAAATAACAAATTGATAATTAGTTTTAATAACTTTATTCAAAAATATTATGTTAAAATGCGAGCTTGGCTCATATAATATTTTTTTACAATGCTTAAAGTCGTTGAAAGTACTATGGTTACTTATTGTAACAGAAACTTCGAGAGTTCGACATCAAAATAGTCAGGATTTAACAGCATCGTCACGTGAAAATACCATTGTTAACAGCGATACTATGATATTGATTCGATAGTTTGGAGTCCTATATTATCGCCATCAGCGCCATCTATACTATCAATAATTATATAATCACGTGAGGACACTTGAACTTTTGGGAGTAGAGGTGAAATCAAACCAGAGTGTATTTATAACATTTTTTATTTACTGTTTTAGAGGTATGAGGAACAGGGTGTAAAGTTCACTCATCCTCTATAAAAAAGGGAGGATCCTCCGACCAGATGGGTGTCGTGTATGACGGGCAACTGCCCAACGATAGATGTCAGGATCTTGTATATATGTTGAACTTTGCTTGCGCGATGCAGGATTTTGATGCGTAGTTTGCATGTGGCTTCACAGTGCTAGTTGAGGTTCCAGTGTGTCGAAACCGGGTGCTGCATAGTTCGTGGTGAGTCATTCCTGGTCATCACCATCAGCCTCAACAGCAACTTTGAAACAGCACTTTACTTTTGGCCCGTCCACAACAGAGCCCTTTCTACCCTCTCCTCGTCGAAGCAAGGTACAACCCGCGCTGTACCACATTCGATTCACTGGATCATAACGCAGCGCCACCCAGTTCCAACTCACCACGAACTATGCGGCACCCGGTTCCGATTCACTGGAACCTCAACTAGCACTGTGAAACCACAATACCACATGCAAACTACGCATCAAAATGCTGCATCGCGCAAAAAAAGTTCAACATATATATATGTCGTGGCCAGATCTTAGAATTGATCATTTCATGAAATGTTCGACCATTTCATGAAGTGGTTGTGTTTCTTGAAATGGCCAGCTAGAATTGGCCATATCGTTTAAACGTCAACGTTTAATGATATGTCAGTCGACGTTTGGCCATATCATTAATGTAGGGTATCCATGGTTTAATGTGTAGTAAACATTGCTAACTGCGACCAAATTGGAAGTAGCGCTCGCTTGCTTCACACGTTCGGCTCGCGCGCGGTTGGTGACAGTTCTAACCTAACTTAACACATTTCGTCAGGGACTCGGGGTGCCATGAGCGGCGTGAATTTTTAATTTTAAGTGCTATGTTGCTCACCACAAGGGTTGTGGCATCCCGACATGGGTTAGGTTAGTAACTTCCAAGTTGGTCACTTTCCATAATTATCATATTTGGAAATCCAATAAAAAAAGTCCATCGAGTTTCCTTGCGTGGTCACCATACTTTGTTTGATTTGTTGGTATGCCGCCGCCATGATGCACAACAAAAACAAAGCGACATCAACGCCTCTACCGGTGGATAATCGTAATTATTTTACGATATGATCACTAATGTTTGGCCACATCATGAAGTAGTCGTGCGTTTAACTGTTCATATCGTCAAACGTCGAATATTCAATGATCTGGCCAGACCACATCATGATGTGATCAGCCGTCGATGTTCTATTTCATGAAATGGCCGAACATTTCATGAAATGATCAATTCTAAGATCTGGCCACGACATATACAAGATCCTGACATCTATCGTTGGGCCGTTGCCCGTCATACACGACACCCGTCTGGTCGGAGGATCCTCCCTTTTCTATAAAGGATGAGTGAACTTTACACCCTGTTCCTCATATCTCTAAAATAGTAATGTTATAAATACACTCTGGTTTGATTTCACCTCTTCTCGCAAAACTTCAATAATTGTACTCACGTGATTATATAATTATTGATAGTATAGATGGCGCTGATGGCGATAATATAGGACTCCAAACTATCTAATCAATATCATAGTATCGCTGTTAACAATGGTATTTTCACGTGACGGTGCTGTTAAATCCTGACTATTTTGTTGTCGAACTCTCGAAGTTTCTGTTACAATAAATATATCCATAGTACTTTCAACGACTTTAAGCATTGTAAAAAAATATAATATGAGCCAAGCTCGCATTTTAACATAATATTTTTGAATAAAGTAATTAAAACTAATTATCAATTTCTTATATAGACGACTTCATAATCTGCATTTACTGGCAATTTTTATATGTTTGCCAGTAAGGATCACGATCATAACCGGTTATTATTTTAGTACTTATTATTATTGATGATTTGAGATATATCGCTTTTCCCCCGGAGCTGGGTTTTTTTTAAGCATCCTCCTTTAGTGTTGTCATGCATGTATTTTTTTTTGCCGCCAATATTCTGGGGCCAACTTTCGTTAGCCAGACTCTAGTAGCTAGCAACCAATATACCTACTACTTAACTCTATGGCACCATCGATTGATTAAAGGGTTTCTTAGTGAATTATCCCTCAAACTCGTAATGAATGTAGTTCGTCTAATTTTAGTTTACCATGTCATTGTTAATTGTACTTTTACAGTAGCTAAAAACGACATCGGAAATTAATGAATACTTTGTAATCTCGTCAATTAATGGATGTTTTGTAGGTATTTTTAATGCTATAAAATTGAAAAAAATCCTTAAACCAAGGAATTTTTATATTTTTTTAGGGAATTTGAGGGATAATTCACTAAGAAACTGGGGAAAAATTAAAAACTTAAGTGGAGACACTGATCTCGGCGGCGTGGCAAGCGAAAAGCGGCAACATCGCGTTCCTGCCTACCTGCCTGCCCGGCGCCGCCGGCCCTCCGCCCTGGCGTGTCCCTGCGCGCTATTGTTACATGCCCTGTGCTGCGCGCCAGTTATACTTCATAAAAGATAGCTTGATCTCTGCGACAGCTGTCAGTAAAATCACACCTAAGAATTACTGAATTTAATAATAGTACAGACAGACAGTACCTGTTAATGTCATTCTTTATAGGCATGGCATGCTTACCTAATTAGTGATGGGCGATGAATCATCGTGACCACAGATTTTAAACTATCGATATTTTAAATAAAACCTAATTTAAAATAAATTTTATTGTATATTTTAATATCATAACATTATTTACATTTGTAGGTAGGTACATACAGAAATTGATTGCACATGCGATTTAGAAACTGATTCAGATATGGATTTATGGCCTTTTAGAGAATAAATGTATTTTATATGAAAATATTCATTTAATTTAGTAACGTTTGTAATTAAATTAAATCCAATTATATGTTACATTAGCATCGATAATAGTAAGAAACGTCGATAATTACTATCGTCATTTTTTTTATATCTTAACAACCCTAGGAATGTCTGTTAGACAGAGGTCGCAGAGATCAAGCTATCTTTTATATACTATAGTCAGTCGTACGCACTGCATGCACTCACATACACGTTTCGTTTCATTTTCAACAAGAAAATGTTTGATTCGGATAAATTAATATTGAAGTTCAGTTACGACCGTGTATATTGAAAACGAATGACAAATCGTATAGCGATCGTTTAAGAAAAAGAAATGCATGGGAACAAATTGCTCAAGTATTTAATGATGATTGGAGTTCATACAATACCAAAAAAAAAAAAAATGCAAGTAAGTTCAGTTATTAAATCTATTTTATATATTTTATAATAAATTTAGGTAGGTAGGTACTTCAAGGATTTTAAACTGTATTCGACAATCAAACCGAATAAAGGCGTAATAGCTTTTACGCCGTTTATTATGTTACACCTTTTATTTGTTTTCGTATTATTTATCTTAAAAAGCTAATGAGATATAAAAAAGACTTGTGGCACTCGGGGACTGCCACGGCAAAGCTATTGAATAGCATTTTTTATCAACTTATGCAATTGTAAAATATTAACCTGAATACAATAAATAGCAATGATGACATTGACAGGAACTGTTATTCACATTTATAGTTTTTAAAACTTGACACAACGTAATGGGAACATCAAACTAATAAAAAGGTTTTAGTTTAACTATTAATAGTCAAGGATCATTCGTCTAAGTAAAGGACATCATTCAAATCGTACCCAGAAAAAAATAATGTTTTTTTCTTATGGAAAATAACGTCCTGAGCATTTTTTTATATTACAACGAAAGTCTACAAGTAACCCCCTGGCTGCTATTTGAGTTTGAAAGGCAGAGGCACGTGTAGATCGTAGAGTATGTACTAGTAATACGTATATAAAGTTTAAAAAGCAGGAAATAAAAGCTAAATTAAAAGGAGTTAGAAGATTTTTGTATGGAGGGTGGCCCTAACATGACGCCGCCATTTTGATTTTTTTTCAGAATCGCGGTGAAAATCGAAAGTTATATATTTAAGGACACATAAACAAACAAAAAATGTCATATGACATAATATGCTAAAGCGTCAGGTTTCGGAGTAACTCACCGAAATATAAGTCGAAAACTGAACCCTGAAAGTTTTTTCCCTTCAGGTAAGTATATTAAACTATGAAAACATTTTTATTTTAGGTAAGAGCGAAAGAGACAAAAATATATGTATACCCTCCGCCGAATGAGGACGTGTGTTATAAATGGTATATGTCTTATATGATGCATGGCATGGGCGCGACACCCAAGAAAATCCTATTCAGCCTCCCGCTGCCTTCTTGGATGATATTATTTATACCGAATATGATTAAAAAATCTTATCCACTAGGTTAAAATTGTTATTTTATCTTTTATATCTCAGAAACGTGACGCTTTATGTTATATGAAGTTTTATGTTTGTATAAGTGTCCCCTATCCAAATATATGACATTTATTGTGCACCTCGATTTGAAAAAAAAATCAAAATGGTGGTTGATTTTAGGGCCAAAATCTTCAAACCCCTTTAAAAAACCCCCGACACAAACAAAATCCTTTAAAAAGTTATAAAATAAAATACACTGATAAAATATAATATATATACGAGTATAATATATATTACAAAATATTAACTACAAATTATATTAAACTTAAAGGGCCAGTATATTTTATTTCGTCAGGGTAGCCCGCGAAATTCAATTTTTTTTAAGTTTTTCGCAATTTGCAGGGCAGTATCAGGTTGTACGTTGAGTTAAATATGATTTGCGACCGTATCAAATGTTTATTTATAGAATTATAATCATAGAAATCATCAACACAACTCTCTAGGTTCATGTAATCCCCAAATGTCATGATTTCATGAAATTATGACATGTGGGGGTTGTTCTATCATACGGAGTTGTAGATATAGCTGATTCTAATGATTATAATTCTGTAAAGCCATATTTGTTACGCTCGCAAATCATATTTTAATCAAGATACAACCTGACACTGACCTGCAAATTGCAAAAAACGTTAGAAAATTTGAATTTCGCGGGCTACCTTGGCGCATCCCCCTTAAAGGATTTTGTTTGTGTCGGGGGTTTTTACGTGCGTGCAGTGATGCGAGCGACGTGAGACGTAGGTACTATTTGAATTGAAAAACGTTATTGAGACGCTGAGTGTGTATCTTGGGTTTTTTAGTATATCAATGATTCTACTAAGCATTTTTTCAGCTTTTTGACTCAAAATTAGCTTTTTACGATTACATCTTTATTCGGTTGAAGTGTCGAATTATAAAGTTTTTAAAACAAGATTATTGCACAAAACTATCCTGCCAGATTACTTTTCCCTCATTATTGAAATATTCCATAAATATTCGCCTTACTGTAGTGCCCGTTGATATGTTTTGAACTCTTGATTCTGGCTCTATGGAAACTAAGCCGTGATTGAAAAATTGGTCATTGTAGTTGTATCCGTCATGCCTCCTGACATAGTTGTGCAGAACGCACGCTGCTTTTACAATATGCATAGCAACATTTGGGTTTACCAAAATTGGCGTATGTAGAACTCTCCATTTATTACATAGTAAGCCAAATGCACATTCTACAGACCTTCGCGCTCGGCAAAGACGGTAATTAAAGATGCGTTTTTCTCTAGCTAAAAAAGTTCCTGGAAATGGTCTCATTATGTTTTTGTCAAGCGCAAACGCTTCATCGCCAATGATTACAAAGGGAACCTTTGGACCGTTTGAATTGGGCAGTTTTCTATTAGCTGGTAAATTTAAAAGTTCTCTGCTCAGTCTCATTCCAAAAATGGATTTTTTATAAATGGTACTGTCACCCTCTTTACCGTAAGCGCCTACATCAATCATGGAAAGTCGTAGATTTGCGTCCACCAGCGCCATCAAAACAATAGAAAAGTATTTTTTATAATTGTAATATAAAGAACCAGATAGTGCTGGGCAATTTATGCGTACGTGCTTGCCAGCCAGGGCACCGATACAATTAGGAAAGTTTGTCAAAGAGTAAAATCCTTGTGCTATATCTAGCCACATGTCTTCAGTAGGTTCAGGCATTTCTGTTGGCTGCACATTCTTCCAAATCGCAATACAAGTATCTTTGACTATTGCGGCAATTGTTGACCGCCCCATTAAAAAATCCAGAGATAAACTTTGAAAGCTCATCCCAGTAGACAAATATCTGAAATACAAAACATAAATTTAAGCAATGTCTCGTAAAAATTAACCGGAGAGGCAACCGGATGACGATTGGTAATCTGGGTCTTGAAGTGATACCGAATCCCCTGGTACCGTCCGAATGGATCCCAAATGGGCGGGGACGAAGATATGGGGGGAGGGGGCAAAATATAATTTTTTGGTCGAAGCAACGAGATGGAAATGCGGTTGCTTTGAAGTTTATATCCTATTGATATAGTAAAAAAAAATTGCCACCCCCCAACATCGTTATAATTGAAATAATGTCTTACGCATTACTTAATTCTTGAAACTCTTTACCGATGATTTTTCACTGAAAATGAGGGTCAATTTTGTCAAAACCGGATTGCACTGATACACACAATTCCTTGCTTAGAATTAGAGCTTCATGTCAAAATAAAATGTTATGCCCGCCTCGCACCATTATATCCGCCCCCGCCCATTTGGGGTCCATTCAGACGGTACGGGGGGGGTTCGGTATCACTTCAAGACCCAGATTACCAATCGCCATCCGGTTGCCTCTCCGATAAAATTTTACGTGCCATTGCCTTGAATAATTATCATCGGCTAACTACCTAGGTACAGCCCGATTCAAACTTTATGGCGGCTCGGAACATGAAGCGCGCCGCTGCGCAGTAGCAAATTCATAGGTAAGCGGGGGTGAGGGGCGGGGTACTGCGCAGCGAACAGCTAATTTCCGAGCCGCCATTAACTTTGAATCGAACTATGTATTTGTTTCTTATTTTTATGTACAGACGCCAGCACATCAAGTTACTACAATCTGTCTTTCTTTCAAAGATTTTCGACTTTATCGCTAATTAATAAGGTTCAATGTTGATTGGGGAAATTTGACAGATTGGAGTACCTACGTTGATGTGCTGGCGTCTGTACACTAACTTTTTCTTACAGTTGATGATTTAACCAAAAAATGGAAACATTTGAGGGACTACTATGTGAGAGAAAAGAAAAATGATAACTTGAGAAGTGGCAGTGCAGCGCCTAAGAAGAGAATTACACCATACTTGGATATGCTTTCTTTTTTGAGTATATGTCTAGAAAGTCGTGATACAGAAAGCAATCTTGAAAAACCCGAAGAAATCGAAATTTTTTGCGACAATTCTAGTACGCCGCCGCCTACAACTGGCACTCCACCGTCGCCGCTTGCATCACTGTCCGCGTCAGAACGCAAAAAAATGACACCGTTTCAAAAATCTTTTTTACACAAAATGACTCCGGTAGACAAAACTACAGATGATCCTGACAAGAATTTTTTACTTTCTATTTTACCTGATATGAAGTCTATGACCGATAGGGAAAAGTTTGAATTTAAATTAGAAATAATGTCCGCAATAAAGAGAATCAAGTATAACGACCAGGTTTCAGAATATTCCCCAATGTCGTCGACTACACCACATAATACCTACGAATACCGTCCGACCAGCATCGCGAGTACCTCCAATAGTTCAAATCCACATTATGGTTATACCACTCAAAGAAAAAGTTATGATATTATTACCCGTTCACCCGCAGTGTCGGAATTGTCAATTGAAGACTTGGATGAGATATTAAATATTGAAACGCCACGTAACAATGACGATGATCAACCTACCTAATAAAAATACCTATAGGTACACGGTGATTTTTTCATTACCCGAGAAATTTCTGGGGTTGGTTTCACTCACGAATACGAACAACTTTTACTACGGGGCCAACTTCGTAACTCGATAAAAAACAGCTGTTCCATACATTATGGTCGAGTAGGTATCGACAATTTGTATGAAACAGCTTTTCTTAACAAGTGTAAGAATTATTTTTTCAAAATAATCAATGATATTTATTATAATATCATTGAAAATAATAGAAATAAACAATTAAAAATCACAATAGATATTTTATTTGCTTACCTTATCGTAACCATTAGGGTAGGTTCAGATGACAAGCGCTCAACGCGCGTTTTGATAACGCGCGTTTACAACTACATACATTTTATTCAGGCCGTACACATGCTAACGCGCGTTTTAGTAACGCGCGCGTTCAACGCTGCGCTAGCGCTCGACTGTTGTCAGCGCGCGTCAACGCCGCTTTGAGATCATTGGTTTTCTATGTTTCCGTTCAGTTGAGCGCGCGCTTTCGACGCGGATAGACGTATTTTAGGGTTCGTCAAGTTCGTCCGAAAATCGTCCGAAATGGAAACCGAAGCTTTTAATACGGAATTATTAATTGATGAAATAGAGAAACGTCCTGCGATATGGGACATGACAAGTAGCGATTATTCAGATAAGAATTTGAGAAGACGGGCTTGGGAAGAACTCGTCCTTATATTTTGTGAAGGACATGACAATGAAGAAAAGAAGAAAATATTATGTGAGTATATATATTTATTTACATTTACAATCGGTTTGTGTTACAAGTTAAATATAACGATCCTGCCAATCTACTTTTCCTTCATTAATGAAATAGTTTGTTAAATGTACTCGAACATTATCCGCCTGTCGCACAGCACGTCCGGTATAATGTGAGGCTAGATTTTCCAGGGGTGGCGTATAAAGTGTGTCTTCAAAATTGTAGCCTGATTCTGACATAATTATTTAGTGTACATATCGCTTTTACGATCTTTTCTGCAAAACCGATGTTAACATCTAACGGCCTGTGTAAAATGCGCCATTTATTGCACATTATGCCAAAAGTACATTCAACATACCGGCGTGCTAATGTCAAACGGTAATTAAATATTTTTTTAGCATAAGTTAGTGACCTTCCCCCATATGGACGCATTAAATTCTCCATCATGCCAAAAGCTTCATCAGCCACTATCACATATGGCAACGTTGTCGGTCTATTTTGTATTAACAATGCCTTTGGCTCAGGTAGATCTAATGACCTTTCTGTCAGCTTTTTGTACAATGAAGAATTCTTGAATATACCTGAGTCACTGTTTTTACCGTAGGCACCTATGTCAACCCACACAAAACAATAGTTTGCATCCGCTAGCGCCAATAAAACTAGCGAAAAATAATTTTTATAGTTATAATACATAGAACCCGTGTGTTCAGGCTGGATTAACCGTATATGTTTCCCGTCCAAGGCTCCCAAACAATTGGGAAACTTTGAGTTCTTTTCAAATATCGTGGATATTTCACACCACTTTTCTTTCGTTGGTTCACTCATAACAACGGGCCTTAATTTTTTCCAAATAGTTTCACATACATGTGGTATTATAGTAGCCACAGTAGATTTGCCAATTCTATAGTCGTAGCTTAATGTCCCAAATGAACATCCAATGGCCAAATATCTGGAAACAAACATAAACTATTACTAAATACTGTTTTTTTTTTCAGCGTCATCCCTGCAAAAAAAGTGGAAGAGTTTACGGGATAATTATATGAGAGAGGTGAAGAAAATAAAGACTGTCAAATCTGGATCAGGAGCTTCCAAAACTTCGACATATATTCATTATAATAGACTACGATTTCTACAGGCATCAATTGCCAACAAAGATACAGAAAGTAGTTTCGATGCAGATAATGCATCAACTTCGTCAGAGGTTGCTGAAGTAGAAATAAGTTCTGGCTTTAAGAGTCCTAAATCTACTTCAAAAAAACAAAAATTAAATCCTGCTGATGAAAGATTTGCAAACATATTAGAGCAGAGTTTAGCACAGAACAATGTGTCTCATCCAAAAGAAGATGACGATGAAGACAAGCTGTTTTGTTTGTCACACGTTAAAGAGATTAAAAAAAATCCGGAATATAGGCGACTTCAAACTAAAATTGCCATTTATAATTTAATTTTGCAAAACCAAAATGAATTTGAAGGACCACAACAACAGACATATGAAAATCAAAATTACCCGGTATCACAACGAAGAAATTATTCATCACAAGAGCAGCGTCATCAGTCATCAGCTTCTGTTGAAGGCTTTCGTTATCATGATTATAGATCACAGCAGTCTAGTGTGTCAAATAATTTTGCACATTATGGTTATACTACAGCAATGGGGTCTCCATCGCCAGTAATACCTACTCCATCGCCAGCACCAACTAATGTCAGCAATTAATCAGAGTTAGAGTTATTCTGCGAGTAACAAAATGTTATTTTTTCTTTAAAAAAATTGTTCCTAAACAAGTTGATTTGATTTATTTGATTTATAGATTATGTTGATTATTAAAAAACTTACCTCAATGTAATTATGAGTTTTTCTTCCGGTGAAATGCTATATCGCACAGCGTTTTTATCTGCTACGAGTTCATCGTTTATGAGAGTCAGTAAAGTTAGTCATCAAATGACTTGATGGACATTCTGAAGTAGTTAAAGAATTTGGGCTCAAATTGCCTTAACTTAGGATATAAAATAATGTACTGACTTTCAGTCAGCCTGGTTGACAAAATTGGGTGAACCCAATATCTCCGTCTTCTGTTGTGTCGTTTCTGCCGTCTGTATAAAATCACCGATAAAACTGTTTCTACGTCCATCTTCGACAAATGTAGAACTCAAACTGGCCGCAACAACGCGCGTTTAACGCCTGACAAGCGCGCACCATGTGAACACTATACAAAAATTCAACGCGCGTTCAACGCGCGCTGAGCGCTTGTCATCTGAACCTACCCTTAATCGCTCTGTCGGTGAAATAGAATCCCTGAACCCAGTATCTTTTCTCAAAACATCGTTATAGATGAGAAATAGCAAATCATCAAAAGATTGAATTGACATCCGAAAATATTGCAAAAACTTATCAGGATAGGATCTGTACTTTGGATATTTTAGAAATTGACCTTCTTGGATCCTCTTTGTATTTAGTGGATGCACCCAAAAGTGCCTGTTGTATTTTTCTTCTTCTAAGCCCTCCATAATAGCCAATATTGTAATAAAATCCATTTTACTGGGCAATTCAACAAACCGCACGTCACAAAGACACCGACTGACGACGCAGTGTTTCCGCTTAGGTTTTTATTTTTCCCCAGTTTCTTAATGAATTATCCCTAAAATACCCTAATAGAATATAAAAATTCCTTGGTTTAAAGATTTTTTCAATTTAATAGCAATAACTTCAAAACATCCATTAATTGACGAGATTACAAAATATTTATTATTAATCGAGAGAGACGGCTATTTCCGATGTCGTTTTTAGCCACGGTAATAGTACAATTAACAATGACATTGGTGCCGATCCTCTTGTACACCGAACTAAACTGACTAAACTATCACCAAAATTCCTTACTTTTGGCTATGAGAATCTTAAAGCTATTCTGACAAAAAAAATCATCAGTAACAAATATGGCTTTACAGAATTATAATCATTAGAATTAGCAATACAACTCCTTAAGTTAGCAAAGGTGTCACAATGTCATGATTTCATGAATTAGTCATTCAATACAGTTACATGAACTTAGAGAATTGTATTGATGACTTTTATGATTATAATTCTACAAATAAACATTTGATACGGCCGCGTATCATATTTAGATCAACATACAACCTGATACTGACCTGCAAATTGCGAAAAACGTAAGAAAATTTGAATTTCGCGGGCTACCTTGGCGCATCCCCGTTGTGTCACTTTAGTCTATTTCAGAATGGGAAATCCTCGTTTGACAGGACTAAACAAAATTTTGGTTCTTTTTAGTCTAGTTTAGCGGCATTTTTGACAAGAGAATCGACACCAAATGTAAACTAAAATTAGACGAATTACATTCATTACGACTTTACGAGTTTTAGGGAATCCCCTTTAATCAATCGGTGGTGCCTTATGCTTGAGTAGTACATTGGGTGCTACCTACTATAAACAAAGGGCTACCAACTCAAGTTTAATTTTTTTAAATAAAATATCCCTAAACCATGCGTATTATTGGCATTTTTCCCTAAAAGAGGGAGAAATCCTAAAAAGTGGAAACACTGTGACGACGACGGAACGTAATCTTCCGTCGCGTAACGCGCCGAACTAAACGCCGCCGAACGTTCGGCGCATTTGGTGTGTCATGCCAACCGAATCTACGACCGATAGTTCCGTCGCCGAACCTTCCGCGACGGAACGTTCGGCAGGTGTGGCGCCACCCTTAGTGAAATTGTCACAAAGCAATATACAACATCACAACAACTCATCATGTACCACAATGGCTTCAGAGCTTAACAGTGTGTTAAATGAAAAAGAGAATATCAACGGCAGTAATAAGGAGCGTCCTGGGCCGGCAGTCTCGACATAGATAGCGATCGATAAACAACCGAATTCGGTCGCAAAGTCTTAAAGGGGTCACTAGACGGTCAACATTGCTTGACAAGCACCGGCCTGCAGTCTCTACATAAATAGCGGGAAAATTGCAGAACATGATTTAATAAAAATAATTGTTTTTCTTGAAAATTGTATAGTGAATAAGTAAAACTTATCTTGAAAACATTATTTTTCAAGGAAAGTAAGAAGTAGCAATATCCATTTTAAAGAATTAAAATAATTTGTTAAATATCTAGGGGCATTAAAGTTTACCTCCTTGCAACACTTAACGTCGGTGTCAAAACAACTTTTTGACATGTACCCTATATATTATAATAATTGTAGTCTGTGTTGACATGAAAACAAATACGATTTGTCGTTTGTCGTTTGTTGTATTTTGTCTTGTTTGAGAAATCGTAGATTCGTAGTGTCGATACTCAAAAATAAAATTCCGAATCCTCCAAATCTAATACATTTTCACAGTCGCGCCGGTTTTTTCCGATTTGTCGTCGTTCAATAATGTCGCGTCTGTGTTCAAGCACGACTAAATCCCACGCTAAATATGCCTCCGCCATAATTTAATGTGATTTCTTCTTTTACTCAATCTTTAACGAATCACCACAGACTACATAGAGCTAACGAATCACTTTGCGGGCTGTCAAAAATGGTCGCAAAATATATTCGTAAACACCGAGCATTTGCGACAAAGTTCGGTACAATACCGATGACAATCGATAACTCGGAGTATCGAAACTACCAAATAACGTTACATTCGACTTTGCGAACGAATTCGGTCGTAAAGTGATCGCTATCTATGTCTACACTGCTTGTCGAGTCGTGTTAACCGTCTAGGGACCTCTTTAGGATTTTGCGACCGAATTCGGTCATTTAGCGATCGCTATCTATGTCGAGACTGCCGCCCCTGGTGTAAATACATCATACGATTGTGATAACATTGAATTTGATTGTTCCACGTATGTATTCAATTCACGTAATATTAGCCCCTTGATACCCCTTAGTGAATCTCAAATAAATGAATGTATTGCTGACAATCTCGGCGACGACGTCAACTTCGCTGATTTATTACCCGTACCTGCTAGTACCATTCAAGAGTTATCTAAGGATTTAAGTAGCCAAATCTGCCCAGAGAGTCCATCATTGCAAAGGAAAAATTCTGATACTGGACTAATAATTACTGTGGACACGGTTTCCTCATCCACTTCTAACGCAGAGTGCCCCGATACGGCAAGTGCTGTATTGCCGTGTGAAACGCCAGAACAATCTTATTCTATACCAGCCAAAAGAAGTCGAGATCCTAAAGTTATTCTGGCAATTCAAAAAAAAAAGCATCCCATGAGACCTCCCGCCGAAACTGCAAAAAAAATTGTTCCGTTAAAATCTCGGAAACGGACAGAGACATCATTCACAATCAGTTCTGGAGTATGGATAGACAGAGACGACGGGATTTCTTGTCAAGGCAGGTGCACAAAATGCCCACGGCAAGTAAAACTGCTGGCCCCAACTCAAGGAGACACAATACTTTAACATGGACTCTTAATGAGTTCAAAAGGGGTTCCGACATTTTTGTATGGGACCTGGCATACCTAACCGTCCGCCATTTGGAAAAAAACTGGTTTTGGCGGCCAGTGATGAAACAAGTGTCAATCGATAGAGTAAGTGATTGCAAACAAAAAATATTCAGTGATGAATATCGTAAGTGATATACTTCCTGAGATATTTAAAAAAAATATTACTGTTTTATTTTTTTTCTCATGTTTTAACTCAAATATCTCAGGAAGTATATCACTTACGATATTCATCACTAAATATTTTTTGTTTGCAATCACTTACTCTATCGATTGACACTTGTTTCATCACTGGCCGCCAAAACCAGTTTTTTTCATAATGGCGGTCGGTATAGGTATGCCAACGAAGTCGGATGTTCTTTGCAAAACATTTTTTTTTAAATACTATTAAAATATTATATTATGGATCGAACACATATATTATTAACACCAAGAATAATACATTACAAAATACTTGTCCATGACGGGACGGTTTTATATGTTAACAGATTCCAAACTGTTTTACACTAATCTTTTAAAACACTGTCATGTAGGTAGGTATACAACTTCCATCACGCACCCTTAATCTATAGCGTGACTCATGCGCAAGATTACATCACATATTATATATATATACACAGTATATTCTGTCAAATCTACCTTTACTACAGAAGTCTGTTTTTAACATAGCTTAAGCTGTTTTTAACAGACTAAACAGAAACAAAATAAAATTATCTATTACTTAGATAGAACTCATAACAACTCAAAATAAAATCACATCAAAAAACAAAAACAATATTAGTTAGCATCGTAACAATATTTACATCACATTGCTCGCCCCCTTAATAGATAATTTTTCTAAAAATTGCTTTAGTTTTGGGCCTGGTAAAGATTTTGTTAACATATCTGCTACCATTTCTTGTGAAGGCATATATTTTACCTCAACCGCCTCATTGACTATAGCTTCGCGAACATAATGAAATCTAATATCGATGTGTTTAGTCCTGTTATGGTTCATCTTATTTCTCGCTATTTTATGTGCTGATTGGTTGTCGTTGTAAATGACTACCGGTTTTTCACAAGTCCCCTTTGTTAAACTTTTTAATAAATTTCTTAAATAAATAGCTTCTTTCGATGCTTGACTGAGGCCTATATATTCTGCCTCTGTGGAGGACAGCGCCACGCACCCTTGCTTACGACTTTCCCAAGATACTATGCTATCTCCTAGTCTAAAAATTAAACCTGTACAGGATTTCCTATCATATGACCCACCCCAATCCGCGTCTACGTAGCCATTTAATTCCAGATTACCAGTTTTCTTAAAAGTTAGTCCAAAGTTTGACGTCCCCTTTAAATACCTAAGCACCCGTTTAGCACATTTAAAATGTAATTCATCGTAACATGAATTAAATTGTGACAAAACACTAACGGCGTGCGCGATATCCGGTCTAGTACTTTGAGCTAAATAGTTAAGAGAACCTATGAGGATTTGATATGGCAACTTACAACCGGAATCTGAAGCTTTCTCTAATTTTAGACCTACTTCCATTGGGGTAATGACTGGTTTACAATCCGTCATATCAAAATCCTTCAAAACATTAAGAACATACTGTTCTTGATCAAGATAAATTGCATTTTTATTTCTTCTAAGTCTCATGCCTAACACGTGTCTAGCAGGACCTAAATCCTTAACTTTAAACCTTTTAAGCAGGCCATTTTTTAATTTCTGCTTTTCGGTTTCGTTGTTTTTGGAATAAAATATAAATATGTCGTCGACGTATATGACTGCTACTATTCTATTTCCATCGCTAAACACTTTTTGATAAAGACATGGTTCTATTTTTGACTGAATGAAACTTAAATTGTGCATTTCCTGATCCAGCTCATGGAACCAAGCGTTTGACGCTTGTTTGAGTCCATACAATGATCTTTGCAATTTACATACCTTTGCCTCTTGACCTTCAACGATTGCCCCCTTAGGCTGAAGCATGTAGATATCCTCTTTTAGCTTGCCATACAGGAAAGCAGTCGTCACATCCCATTGGTCGACGAGCCAATCATATTCTACAGCTAATGAGAATAATAATCGCAAGGTTGAGCTTCTTACGACCGGAGAATACGTTTCATTGTAGTCTATTCCACGTACCTGCGTAAATCCTTTAGCTACCAGCCTGGCCTTATATTTCGACACTTTACCGTCACTGTCCCGCTTAATTTTGAAGACCCATTTGCAATGTATTGGCTTTTTATCACGTGGTAAGTCTACCAGTGACCACGTCTGATTCTCGTTCAATGATTTTAATTCATCATCCATAGCTTTTTGCCATAGATTTGAATCAGGTCTTGCTAACGCTTCTTCAACTGTCATTGGATCGCCATCAATTTGCGCAATAGCATTATATATTGTAGGCTTGCGCTCACGAAGATTGTATCTTCGCTCTGGTTCTGCTGTACTGCTCGTGGTAGCAACCGTTTCATCACGCGCCGTAGCCGCCTCAGTGTCAATACACTCCGCTTCATGAAACTCTTCTTCATCTTGAATAATATTGTTAGACGCACCACTTTCAAGCACAGGTTCTTTTCGTTCCTCCTCTATATCAATAGGAATGACTGTGTTCTTGGTTAAGTCAGTTCTATCTCCAGGAAAAACATTTTCTAAGAAGTTTACATTTCTTGAGAATGTTATCTGACCTGTTCTTGGATTCATCAGTCGATAACCTTTAGTAATTTCACTGTAGCCGATGAAAATCAATTCTTCAGTTTTCATATCAAGCTTTTGCCGTTTCTGTTTAGGTTTCAATGCATATGCTTGACAACCGAAAATTTTCAAATGACTCAGGTCCACTTTCTTATCTGACCAAAGTTCTTCCGGTACTTTATTCAAGACAGCCTTTGTCGGGCTTCTATTCTTTAAATATACCACAGTACATACCGCTTCGGCCCAATACTTTTTACTAAGTTTGGCCTCACAAAGCAATGTTCTTGCTTTCTCAATAATCGTTCTGTTAGCCCTCTCAGCCACGCCATTTTGCTCAGGCGTATAAAGAACCGTCTTCTGATGCTTTATACCAGCTGACTTTAAAATATCATCGAAGGCTTAGTTACAGAATTCTTTACCATTGTCAGATCTGAGATATTTTATCGACCTTCCTGTCTGTTTCTCCACTTCTGCCTTATATTCACGAAATTTTTCGAGGGTTTGACTCTTATTTCTTAAGAAATAGACATGCGTCTTACGCGTATAATCGTCGATAAACAACAACATATATCGAGATCCACTGAATGATGGTTCTTCCATTGGTCCGCATAAATCACTATGTATAATTTCTAAAAACTCTTTCGCTCGTGTACCTTGATTTTTCATAGAGCTCTTACAAGTTTTTCCATTTATGCACGGAACACATGGTTCAATTTTATCATTTGATTTAAAATTCAATCCAGTCACCATATTTTTCAATGAATTCATATATTTTTGTCCCAAATGTGCCAATCTTCTATGCCAAATATTTGACAAAATTTCATTTGACAAAGTCAAGTTGACAACACAATTTTCTTTTTCAATCAACTCAAAAATTCCATCAACCTCTTTGCACGTTGCTACTATTTGATCTGTTTTATTTTTAATACAGCAACCTCTTTTATCAAATTTTACAGCGAAATCTTTCTTTACAAGATCGCTTACTGAAATTAAATTCATAGAAAGTCCGGGAACATGATAAACGTTCGTTAATAGGAGTCTGAGACTCACCCAAACTTCACGTGCTGTCTTCGCACTGTACACATGTGCAAAACATGCAGGCTCAAGCAGCAGACATAACGTCGTTCGTGCCTTCCTGTCAATATCTTTCAATTCCGCCGTTATATCATTAGTTTCAATTACCTTGAACCAGTTTTTAGACTAAGTAATTCCGTACCACAAATTTCCAATTGGCGAAGTCCTCAGCACCATTCAATTTTCTAATTCCACAAATTGAACCTGTATGCTCTTCTGCCATGACGAGACCTTTTTATGACACTCGTATTTCCTGTGTTCTAGCTTCTAGGCGTTTTTAGAGCCTGGAGCTGGGCCCGTAACCTATTAAAATAAGCGGCTATTATGGATCGAACACATATATTATTAACACCAAGAATAATACATTACAAAATACTTGTCCATGACGGGACGGTTTTATATGTTGACAGATTCCAAACTGTTTTACACTAATCTTTTAAAACACTGTCATGTAGGTAGGTATACAACCTCCATCAAATACCTTAGGATTTAGTAACGATGAAGCAGTCCAGGGTGTTCTAAAGCAAAACCACTTGACTCAAAATAAAAATCCGAAAATTTGTGCTGCTCCTGATCCTAGAGGTCGTCACACACCTTATAATGCTTTTCCTGCGGAGTACGAAGACGAAATGAAAAATTTTATATTAAAATATAACCCTATGCCATCACACTATAATATAAATCATGCGCCGAACAGAAGATATCTTCCAGTAGGTGTGAATTTTACAGGCATTTACAAAGAATTTCAACTATACTGCATAGAGAAAAATTTGAAAGTTTGTAGTTGGGCACATTTTCACCATATGATAAAACATCTTAATCTTTCTACAGCAGAACCAGCTCAAGATATTTGCACAAAATGTAGAAACCATGAGTTAAAACATAAAATATTACCTCTTCCGTGTAATTGTAATAAGAGATTCAAGAAGAGATTTGAAATCAATAGAAGAAATATGTGAAAATTCTAAAGGACGAGACATGCTATATACTGTAGATATGCAGAAAGCTATTTGTATGCCTCTGTTGACTACAAAAGAATACTTTTTCTCAAGAAAACTCGTACTTTTCAACGAATCTTTTGTGCCCCCAGGAAAAAACAAACAAGCTGTCTGTGCAGTTTGGCATGAGGGAGAAAGTGGTAGAAAAGCTCATAATATTGCTTCTACATATACTCATTTCCCAGAAAATATTGCAGAGACCTAAAGTCTGTAACATTTTTCTTAGATAACTGTAATGCGCAAAACAAAAACAAGATACTTTTGTCTGCTTTGATAAGAGTAATTAATGATAAAATGACAAATTTAGACAAAATTACTCTGGAATACTTTGAGCCAGGACACACTTTTATGGCCGCAGATGCTGTACATGCTGCAATTACAAAGAAATTGAAATCTAAGGACCAAGTCTACGATATAGATGATTTTATATTCAATATAAAAAGTTCACGAAAAAACATGCAAGTCGATTTATTAGGTCACAAACAAATGATCATATTCCATAATGATTCCAAAGCAGCATTCCCCAAAGGGTATAATATACACAACCTGAAAGTCATAGAATTCAGAAGAAATGAATTAACAATATTTGTCAAGAATGATTATAACGCAGAATTTAAGGAGAAATCTTTTTTGAAAAAGAAAATAGAACTTGAATTGCGGAAAAATCTTACAAAGGGTGTAACTGATCTTTTGGAAGAGATGCCTAAAGAAACTGAACCTAGAGGTATTAGCGAGACAAAAAAAAAGAGAGTTATTAGCACTGTGCAAATCAATGCCTCAAACAAGAACAATTTTTTATGAAAATCTTGTTGTCTCGGAATCACCCGATCTTGACGAACACATTGACACTGATTTAATATAGTAGTAAATCTAAGACCACAAAATTTGTGGTCTTAGATTTACAACTATATTAATAGGCTGATTATTAATGAAACGTTGATCTCATTATTAAATTGTTCCATATTTTATTTGCGTTGTTAGTTTTATAATGCCTTTTTAACTAAGATTTGATTCGAAGAGAGAGATAATGATCGATTTGAAAAGAATTCATTCCTGGGTTGAGATTTTGTTAATTTCGTATTTTTGTTCTTATTTCATTAAATATTTTAATCTTTGACTTGATTGATATTTTTTTAATTGTTTTTTTTATTCATTTTAAGATTTTATTCGAAAAGAAAGATTCATTACTTACTTGAGCTTTTATTTTTTTGTTTTTATTCCAATAAATATGATTTTTAAATATAAAATAGGTTTTATTGTTTTTGACGTAAACAAAATTGAACCCACAAAATACACTATGTTATTGCAAACTGTGGTTAGTATTGTAATTATTTCTCCTTTCTGACGCCTTATTGTATATGATTGTTAAAGTAATACACTGTATTTGAAAATACAGTATTTTTGTATGATCCAGTAGCTCTTTTCTCATAAAACCAATACACTGTAACTAAACATACAGTGTTTTGCTCAAACAATCGGGAACATTTCTTTAAGTTTTCTAAAGCCAATACACGTTTAGTTAGTTAATTCTAATTGTACGGATAGTGTGGCTGTAAAATGTACATGGCTAGATAAAACGTAAAATTACCTTTAATTTGGTACCGATCACATAATATAATGCTATATTAATATTACTAAAACATACTAAAAACCAAAAAAAGTATTAAAAGCCCTTTTCTCGAAATAGGTATTTCTGAGATACAGTGTCTTGGATTCACACGTCAGCACTGTATGATCATCTCGGCGACTTCCTTCCGTAGTTGTTCGTTCCTGTAGGAGTTCTCTATTTTCTCGTATTGTTCCATAAGCAGTCGATTAACATCGACGAATACCATAATATACAGGACTCCTTTATTATAGAAAGGCAGGGCAGAGTTTGTTCTTGCGCTCGGCAACTCACCTTATGAATTTTTGTTGTTTTGTTGGACAGATTTTTCGGCACGTTACGCATTTTCTAACTTACATTTTCGTGTCTCGCACGCCACCGATAATCTCGTATTTACGTAATTTTTTTGCCCTTATGGCTGTACAACAGTACAGGTAATTAATGCAGATTTGCAATTTATTTATTGTGTTATTTTTTCATCGTTCGCCATTTATAAAAACTTCACAAAAAAATAAAGAGGCCATGCTCGTCCTTGCACGACAAGTAAATGTTGACGCATGCTACGATTTCGTAACCTTGCTGTTGCTTGCCGCTTGATTCTTGTTCTTATAGCTGTGTTTCTTGTTATGGGATGCTTCTTGATTCTGATTTGTAGCAGAACTTGTCTTCAGATAGTTGTCTTGTTTACGCTGCGACGATTCCATTGAAGTAAAATTCACCTCTAGTCAGAATGAAGGGGATAATGCTCATTAGAAATCTATGAAAAAGCCAAAAGTCTGGACCCATCTACGTGCCAGATCAAAATGTTAATTTGATACGAGAAGCTAAAAAATAAAATTTAACCCTTTGTAAAACTTTGCTTTCTGTACCCATCGTAAATGTGTGTAGTGACTAAAATAACAAAATTCATTCATATCGCATTTTTTTTAATACAACTGTATTTTCTGTCACTATTCAAGTATGTTTATTTATTTGAATACAAATCAATATTATTTTTTAACTTGTATCTTTTATTTAATTCAATTTGGAATTAAATCCCCCTAGATTGCGAGATTCCCACACTGTGCGTAGGTGCGTATACCCTGAATAATATCATAATTATATTGTTCTGATTTTGTTTACTGCAGTGGATCATATTATACTTTAAGGCATTATACAACTTGCGTGTAGGCACCCTTAGGTCCTATAGTCCCCTTAATGTTGTTCGGCTTTAAGGGTTTCGGAATTAGTGTGTCCAGTATTAGGTGCCAGTTGATGTGGTTTAGAAATTATATGCCAAAGTCAGATTTTAGTGTTTATAATAGTTACACAGAAGTTACCCTTTTTGTTCATTTATATTGATTTTAAATAATGTTAACTTAATTAATTCATAATTAAAGTAAGATATAAACCTTAAGGGCCTTATCATACTAGCAGATTGCGAGCGGAACGGGTGCGCAACGGACACGCGGCGCAATGCGACAGTGAGACAGTGTGTCGCGACGCATTCGCTGCGCGCCCGCTCCGCTCGCAAACCGCTATCGCGCTAGTGTGATAAGAGCCTAACTGTACGCCACTAGGGGAACTCCCTCTATTGTTGATAACAAAACTTATTCTATTTTGACCACACCAAGTCTTAAAAATCTCAAAGTGATTTTTTATATGATTTAGTAAAAAAATACTTGATTTATTTAAGATAACATTAACTTAATTCCCCAAATCAATTTGGAGTTTAATTTTGAGAAAAAAATTTAAATTAATCTGCCCAATGATTATCATGATTTCATCACATTATTTTTTTCATTAGAAAATTATTTGGAGTGAAAATATATGATTACTGTAAATCAAGAAAGAAATCGATGGAACCAAAATCAAAAATAGGAATTCTACAAAATATAGTACATTACTGTCGAGGCCAGTAGTTAGGGCATTGATGGACGATCGTGAAAATGTGGGCCGAAGCGAAGCCGAGGCACAAATACAGAGCCCATCAATGCCTGATTGCGGCCAAGGCTTGTATAGTACTTTTCTCTAACAATGCGCGGAAATTCAAACTAAGTAAATAAATTATAAATTCCAGAATCAATGACGAACAAAGAAAATTTTTCACCCGCCCGTATGTTGACGTATTCCACATCATTTGTTTCTTCTTTACTATAAACAGCTCCATTTGCTAAGCCAATTCGAAATTCAAATAAAATCTTTGATAAGTGAGTGTTATGAGTTAAAGATAGCAGCGTTTATTGCTGAACATTGCTCTGTTTCAATGGTGGATCATCTTGGAGTTTTATTGCCTACTTACATCAATAATTGCCGTTCCGAATAAGATATGTCAAAAATTTCATATCATATTTCTTTGTGTATACCACAAATTTCTTCTTATTCTTGGGTTAGGTGACGAACGATAGCCAGAACCACAATTTCGAATATGACACGTTAGTCTAAAGATATTATGCGACTCAAAACAAAAACAGCACAAAGCGCTCACGGTGATATTAGTAAAAGGCATGGTCGGCGACGTCGGCGTTATCGCAAGATGGCGCATGTCATGACGTCATCGATGACGATTCACGGAACATCGTTATCGCGCTCACAAATCGATTATAGTGTAACTCGGAACGCACTGCATATCATCCGGTGTCAGTGACGTTTCAATATGGCGGCTCACACAAGCGAAAAATCGATAAAAGCTGGCATAAACTAAAAAAATTAAAATGTCATAAAACCTTTTCTAATTGTTATAATTATCTTACGACTCAATGAACGGGCCTGGCTACCTGCGCCTGCGCCGGCCAGCTATGAGTCACCGAAGAGACGCCATCTTAGTCTTAGAAAATCCAATACCACCAATTACACGTTTAGCTGACTTGTCCCGTACAGAGTAGAGATGATGAATATAACCATCAACCATTAAATTTAACTAATATTTAAAATTAACCATGATATTCAATAAATAAAATTAACATTAACGAATAAAAATATCATATCAACTTCTTCGGCGCAAAATTGGCAAGGACGAATATTTCTCTGTCTCGCTCGAACAACGCGCTGTCTCTCGCTCGCTCGGGTTGACCTTCGGAGCGCCAACGCAGTGTCGTCAGTGTCGTAGAAATATTTATTCCGTTACGTGCATTCAATTGTATGTTCTATCTTTGTTACGTTAAAACACATTTACTGTTGGGGATATTTTATTCTAAAGAAAGTTGTTGATATTTTTAACCAATATTTCGGTCGGTTAATGGTTGATTTTTTATATAAGTTTATTTTATTAGTTAGATTTGATATTTTACTCAAATAACAAAGTCGCGTCGTTGCGTTGTTGTTGTTTTTTTTTGTTTTACAAAATGCCGAGACGAAATAATGATCGTACGTGGAACCATTTCGATAGGGTCGTGGGGGTGGAAAACGTCGCAACTTGTATAAAAATATTCGATTATCTAATCGAGATAAATGCTAAAGCCTGTTAAAGTATGAAGGGAAGTTTAACTTAACAATTTCAACATGCATTAGTTAATAGAATATTCAACTTTTCAACATGTTGCAGATACTTGAATAAAAATATTAACTAATATTTTCAACCAATAAAAATATCGATATTTTTATTTAACCATTAACCATTAACCAATAAACAATTTCAACCAATATTCTCATCTCTAGTACAGAGATGGAAGAGACCACTTTATTCGATGCAGTTGATATGGAAGGGATAAACGACTTTGTGGGGTGTTCGACCAGTATGATAGATTCAAATCTAGATATCAACATAATGCCTCTGTTTTTTTTGCCTGAAACTCTTCCAAGTTCAATTTCTAAAAAAGATAATCTTCTAACCCAAAAATCGTGTTTATCTAAGAAATTAACAAAGACCACTACAATCCAACCAACCAAAAAAGAGATCAATTTTCAAAAATGCAATAGCTGTAGTTGTTCAATACTTGGCCAGATGACTAAATGTATGGCTTGCAAACAATTCTACTGTGAAGATTGCGTCGGCGGTCCTAGTTTTTTGGATTATTTATGTGACATTTGCCTTCAAGCCAGTGACGAAGGTAGTTATGTTTCTAGTCATTAAGTATTGTTATTTGTTACACATTACGCTAAACTCTAATTATTTTTTACAGATTGACTTCCCTCCACTTATCCTGATTTATCGCCTTCAATCACATTATAGTACCTAAGTCTTCAAGGCTGTGATATAGGTAAGTTTAATATGCTTGCATTGTTGTTTTAGGTTTATTTTTAAATTACTATGGTCACTTTTATTATCTTATAAATGTTTTTTGCAGATCTGTTTCTGCTTCTGCAACAATCTTTGAGACGTTTTTAAGCAATAGACCTTTAGTGGAAACTACAAAGATGGTGATCGTTGTGGACATTGATAAAGTATTAAAAAAATACGATTTGCTGCAATATTTATACTACAACTTGAAGTGGCCATGGGACGAGACACATTTCATCCTTTCTGAGCAGTGTTTGGAGTGTCACCAAAATATAACACAAATTACAGCTAAGGGGATTCGACGCTCTCACTTTGCCTTAAAAATGACTAGAAATGATATTAAGTTGCTTCTTAATAATTTAAATTTTTGGTGTGATTATTGTTATGCATCCATTTACGATCATTATCCAAAAGATGAATGTACAATATGTTTTTAAAGGTGAACGTATAAAGACCCAGCAGAGGTGGGCTTCGTAAAAATTATGTTTTTTGTTTTGTTTTTATTTGTTATTTTTGATTGATACAAAAATTGTGCCAGTAAAGTATATTTACTGTGCTTTATCTAATCAGAATATTACTTTTAATTCTAGAATAATGTATAAAGAAGACTGTTATAGAAGACTGTTGTTTATGAACATGTTGATTATTTTGTATTAATAAATATAAACGTTAGGTTAGATCGGTGCATTTATTACAGAAATTACAAGTACCAAGTTTTAATTGTGAGAACTACTGTGTGCCATAAAGAATCCTTACTAGATTTTATTTTTATAGAGATTTACTAAAGAGATTGTTTTAATCTTGGGATCTTGGTTATTTAAAAAAAAATGACTCTGATTTTATAATAGAAGAAGGCGTTTAACTCATCATGTTTTTTTTTTTTTTTTTTTTGTTTTTATACTTTTTATATTAATCATTACCGGAGTGGTAAAGATTAATATAAAAAAAAAACTAAGTGCAATGTTTCTTTCGCATTGAGGCCATGTGAACTGTGCTTTACAATTTTGTTACCGGTCGGTTTGGTTACTGTCCCTAATTTTATTTATGTGTTCGAAGAATTTGCTAATAAATTTTTTCGCTTTGTCAAATATTCTGGGCCTTGGTTCAAAGTAATTAATAATTTGAGATTGTTTATTGTATTGTTGGTACGTTTTAGCTCATTTTAAATTTACAGCATGAAAAACAAATATAGTTTTGGAACCTACGGTAACAAAACCGAATGAAAATAATATTTTTTATAGAATTTAAATATTTTATGTTCCTAATTGATTAGTCTAATAATACAAAAGAACTGTATTTATCTAATAAATAATTTGGACTGATAGAATTTATCATAGTTTTGTTTACATTTGACTTTAAGTATGGTACCAAAACTGACACCAAATCATCACCTTACCCTCATATTTTATTATTTTTTGACAAAATTAATAATTTAATTTAAGAAAAATATCAACTCTATTAATTTAGAGAGTATAAACATTAAAATGCAATTCATAAATATACCCTACTGTGAAGTTATATTTATGGTAATATTTTGAACAGTTGTACCATATTTTTGAAACTCCTCACATACTCCTTTTGCCTCGAAAAAAAACAAAACTTATCAAATAATATTTTTGGCGTTTTGACCTTTGATTGAACATTTCCTTTAGCTGGACACGAACATTTTTTGCAAGATGATAAGCTTTATGAAACTCTAAGACGACCTACCAACCGAACTTGTTGCTGGCAATCGTCTTTTTACCATAGAATATCATTGGTTGCTGGCTGCAGTTCTCGAAAACAGAACACTTGATTGATATGAATATGACTACGAGACAATGGTGATTGGCTACACTACATCGATATTTATATGAGTTTCGTTTCCAGATAAATCAATAGCACGAAATTTAGAAAAGACGATGAAGGATCAGATTAAAATATTAAATTATTATTCTATGACACCAAAGTTACATGCTCTGTGAATGACTGACACGACCAGTATCTCTATGTAGTCTGTGGACACGACCACAGAGCATGCATGTAACAGGCACACAGACTAATTAGCTAAACAGACAGATAGATGTAACTTGTGAAGTTGTCACCACAGAGTACTATACAACCTCTATAAAACATACTGAAAGTTGTCAAGAACAGGACGACACACAGTGGGCTGAAACGGGCCGGTAAAGGACTTAGCATTTAAAAAAAAAAAGTTTCTTTTTCTGAAATTTTAAATATTGTGTTGGATTTATCTATCGATTATAAGTAATTATTTCTATGAGGGTCGTTCAGATAACTTAATATTTTCGGAGTTATAAATATCCAAAGTAATTTTTGTATGAAGCAAAAGAAAAAAATGTGAAAATCTCGAAATTCTCAAATTTTCTCAAAGAATTGACTCTACGTATGCATAGTACTTATATTTGTCCTATTTTAGCGCCTATTCTCGGGTTGCGATTTTCTGCGATTTGGTCGCAATTTCAAATTTTGTTCTCTATTCCACACCACCATAGAGGTTAAGAACTAGGCGCGTTTTTTTTTATGTAGTGGTCTCCCCTTTAGGACTAATAAAATAAATAAATAAATAAGTAAAAATCACAATCACTACTGGCCACTGCACTGTTTTAATTTAATCGCTGTCAAGGGTATCCACATTAACGAGTGCAAAATTTTCGTATTCGTCATCATCAAATGTTTCCGCTTGATCAATTACTAATAAACTTTGTGCTTCTACTGACAAAGTTTTATGTTTTCTGCGAAGTTTGTGACGTTTCGCTGAGATGAGTGGATCAGAGCTGGTCAATAAATTATTTAAAATGTCTTCATTTGTAGTTTTTCTACTGCATTTCCTGGAATGGTGTTGGCGGTACCTACGAAAGTCTTTATTTCTAGCTTCTGCAGCTTCTTCAGATAGCTGTCCAATTGGTATTAGACCAAAACTTTCAATAATAGCTGCACCATGCATAAGAACTTTATGAACACTTGAAGGCATATAATACCAGCTATATAATTCCAAATACAGTTGCATGGTCACTTGAGCATATTCGTGAAATTTCGCTGTGTCAATGTGGTAACCTGATGAAATTGCCTCTAAAATTATTGCAAATCGCCTTATTAATTCTTCACTAACACCAGTTATCTCAGCAGTCATGTTTGGATTTGCAAAAAATCTTCTAGCTGTATTTCCGTCATTCGTGAAGCCGTGCCCTTGTTTAACAACATCTATCAGAAGTCCCATTCTATTTTTAAAAGCGTCTTGTATGTCTTTCTTTCTTCTTTCCATGATGCACTTGTTGTCTCCCTTTACTGTCCATGTCTGTATCGTTAATCTGTAGGCTATATGCAGAATGCATTCCATCATTCGTATCCAGGTATGCAATGATGACAATCCGTATTTACAGAGATCTGGATCAGTCGGTTTTGATGCAATTAAGGGCAAATTATTCATCTCTGTTGGAGTGGCTTTACAAATGTCGCATCTCTGAGATGAAGTATCACATAAAATTGATGTTGCTTTTCCGTCTATCATAGTCATTAATAAAGAGTGTGAAATTTTTATTTCTCCAACTTCTGTTTTCACTAAATTTACAATCTCTTCCTCAATAGCACTTTTTTCCCGCAATATCGTTATTTTATTTTCTTTCACAAATTCGAAAAAGATTGGACGACACCAGTAAGATGAATTTGGTGAATCGTTTTGCCAGATAACTTGTTCGCCGCACACTAATTTTATTGGCACTAAACTACCCATAAATATGCTTGAATCGTCAAGTTGACTTTCTTGTTCATCGTCCGTTTGCATTTTTTGTTTGTAATTGGCTTGATTAGAAGCACCGTCAAATCCCCACTTACTGATTAGTGTAAATTCTTTACAACCACTATCTATGACGAGTGACGTCATTATTCTTGTTGTCGTTATATCCAATAGAGCTTGTAACTTTATTTTAGCTGAGGTTTCTGTCACTGTAATAGCATCTTTTGGTGGATAGCATTTCTGTTTCGCATGTTGCACTTGATAATAAGATGGAAATATATTACTGTCTTTTTCGTTAACACTTTTTCTTAAAGTATTGTATTGCCACTTGGTCAGCTTAAGTGATAAAAATAACCCTAAAGCCTCATCCGGAGAAAACACAGGTTTTGTTTCTTTAACAGATATGCACTTTTTAACTTTTTTTACATCTTGGGGATTCTTTAGTAAATGTTCTAGTATTTTAGCAACCTCCTCATTCCCATCCGCTTTCAACTGCTCAAAATATGCATATTTTATTTCGTCCGAAGATAAATGAAAGTTTTCTGCACGTCTTTTTTTCTGTTTAGGCGCTAATTCACAAAAAGGTTTTCTTGGGCTTTGTTCGGTGGAGACACCGGCAGAAACTTTTGATGGTGATACATACTGAGTTGATGTACTCGGTGCTGGTTGATCTTCATTACTGCCTATTAAACACTTAATAAAGTCTGGCCATATTATGGTTTCTTGTAACTATTCATTATTTTTAGTTCTGAATATATTTTCTTTACGATAAGCGTTTTCCCATCTTCTATTTAAATTATAACAAAATTTTGCACAAAACAACTTTAAGGTCTTTTCGTGATCATCACTTAATTCGACTAAAAATTTAGACCTTATCTCATTACACAAACTGTCATTATTTTTAATACTGCCACTGTTTTTTAAAATAACGAAAAGATCAAGGTTTGTGACTAAATTTTCAAACATTTTCACAAATACAAAATAACAAATAAGTAAGTAATGAATGTGTGGGGGTAGTGCGTCTATTATGGTGGGTAATAGAACACTGAAGTACGTTTGAACGCAACCGAACATTCCGTAGATACCCTATCGTTGCACAAATTACGTCATACCTACCTATGGTGGTGGAAAATGTCGAACATTGTTTTTTTTTTAAAGAACTAAGTAGGTATTGAGGTTTTCAGGCCGTTTAGTATACATTATTTTCAATTTCAATTTAATTGGAATAAATTGCTTAACTAAAATAACATGACTCTTCATACAAATTTGATATGGCTATATCTCCGAAAGTACTCGTTAAATTAAAAAAAGTCAAAGAATAAAAACGTTTTACATTTGATCTCTTAAGACGCAACCTTGTAATCCCAGCCCACTGTGCGACAGTCCGACAGACAGGGGCTCTCAGGGGGCCAAGCCAAGTCTTTACAAATCAGTGCTGCCAATAAAAAATTTTCGATTCAGCGTTATCAATTCCCGGAAATTCCCCGCTTCTTTTTGATTAATTCCCCACAAATTCCCCGATATGATATTTTTGGAATAAAAACACTGTTTTATACAAAATTGCTGCACTTTTTAACCACTTTTCCATAATTTTATTAAAAATTTTAACCGTACGCGCTAATTTAAAAATCGTCAACCATACAAATGATACTTGAGCAGGCATTTGAGTGATGTGTAAAATTATGTTAGTAGTGTCGAGCTGTATCTGCCAATTCTGAACATAGTAGTTTAGGGGTATGAGGAACAGGGTGTAAAGTTCACTCATCCCCCATAGAAAAGGGAGGATCCTCCAACCAGACGTGTTGTTATGTCTGGCGGGCAACTGCCCATATGTTGATTTCGGATAGTCTTATCTATGTTATTCGCTCAGTAAACTCTAACTGCGAGATGTAGGAATTGTGTGACGTCATGTCTTTTTGTTTCGTAGTTTTTGTATGTGGCGGTCTAACCGCTACATCACTCCCCTCCGGAGACCGGAGGTCGATAGTGGGCTGAGTCTTGGATCTTGCGATGCTTCACAGTGCCAGCTGTGGTTCCAGTGAGTCGGAACCGGGTGCCGCATAGTTCACGGTGAGTCGGAACTGTCTGCGGTGATTCCCCAGTGAGTCGGGGAGGCGCTGCGTCGTCATCCAGTGAGTCGGATGTGGTACAGCGCCGGGTTTTGGCTGACTGCTTGCGTCGACCAGGAGAGGGTAGAATAGGCTCTGCTTGTGAGACCGGCCGGAAGTGCAGGTGCTGTGCCAAGGTTGCTGATGAGGCTGAGGGTGATGACCAGGAATGCGCGTTCGCTGCATGCTGGTGGTCAGGATACCCGTTGAAGCCGTGGGTGCTGGCTGGCTGTGTGACTCGCCTCACGAAAGCTTGCGGGAGTGATGATGATGACGTCACGCTGAAGTAGTTGCACGAAGGCTGCGTTGACGTTCATACTCGGGGTCACCAATTTAGGGGTATGAGGAACAGGGTGTAAAGTTCACTCATCCCCCATAGAAAAGGGAGGATCCTCCAACCAGACGGGTTGTTATGTCTGGCGGGCAACTGCCCATATGTTGATTTCGGATGGTCTTATCTATGTTATTCGCTCAGTAAACTCTAACTGCGAGATGTAGGAATTGTGTGACGTCATGTCTTTTTGTTTCGTAGTTTTGTATGTGGCGGTCTAACCGCTACAGTAGTGTCAAGCTGTATCTGCCAATTCTGAACATGATTTTTTTGTTGTAAGTATTACCCGACATAAAATAGATTAGTTTTAGCCTACTGAAAAATTAGTCTAGATTCCCCGAAATTTCCCGATTTCTGTCATTCTCCGCGCTCTCCCCACGCTAACCCTCAATTCCCCGCAAATCGGGGATTTTCCCCGCGATTGGCAGCGAATATGACTCAATCACTCAGAAGCGGGAACGTCTACCGCGTGGCGGACGCTGCCCGTGTTATTGTATGGCGCCTTGCTCTCCTACGCGAACGCAACGCGGGAACATTGCGTCGGCAAAGCGGGAGTGAGCGGGAAGCACGCGTCTTGTGGTCTGACGTGTGTACGGATGACGGATCGTTACATTATTACGGACGTCTCATTATTTAAACTCCACGATGACAGAGATGTTCATTGAAAAAGTAAGAGAACATACTGTTCTATACGATCTGAAAAATCCTGGCTATAAAAATCTACGTAATAAGAATAAAATATGCACGCATACGCAAGAGCGAGCAATAAAAGGTCTTCTTCATAACCCTGGGGCTACACTGTCGCGTTATCGCGAACTTTACTTCGCGCGCTCTCCCTCGCACACCACTCGACGTCTCGCTGAGCAACAGAGTGCGGACGAAGTAAAGTTCGCGATAACGTACCAGTGTAGCCGTAGCATCAGAGTCAGACTCTGATGTTAAATATGAGACTGATATAACACAACAATGTAGGTGTTACACGAAGCTACGTGCGGCTGTGACTATTCACTAATGCTACGGCTACACTGTCACGTTATCGCGAACTTTACTTCGTGCGCACTCTGTTGCTCAGCAAGACGTCGAGCGGTGTGTGAGGGAGAGCGCGCGAAGTAAAGTTCGCGATAACGTGACAGTGTAGCCGTAGCATAAACAAAATGATATTCGCTGTTCGCGCTGTAGTCGCGCAGGTGTGCACGATAATTCCCGCGTTAGTTTCGCGTTGTTGACGCTCCCGCGTCCCGCGTTGTGGTCGCTCAGGTTAGGCCGAAGCTTTATGTCGACCGGTAAGTACTCCGATAAACAAGATTCTAGAAAAAATAATTGAGGAACTACACACATCAAAAGTGTCTAGGGATCAACATATATTTTTGCAATAACTTTTCTCCTGATTGATATTAATTAAAATTTTCTTTAAGGATTCATCAAATAAAGTGTTTTCGTTTGTCACAGTAACGATAAACCAAGTCACCTTTGCATTAATAAAGAAATTTGCCATTTTCCTAATAAAGGGATTTTTGACATTTGAACCACTAACATTAAAGTTCGAAAAAAAGACTGAAATAACAGTTTTCTTTAAAATTTTATTGGGTAACTTAAACAATTAATAATCCGTGTTTCTACCGCGAACACTAACAACACAAGAACATCGGTTTGGCATACTCAAAATGAGTTCATCCAAATCACGCTGTGGAATGGCCGCCCATGTTCGTTGCAACAACAAAAAAGGTCTTCTTGCGACTGGATACCCTCCATATTCGGCAGAGCTCTTCTCTGTAGCATATCCCATGCATGCTCAATCGGGTTCAAGTCTGGCGACTGAGCAGGCCAGGGCAGGACATTGATGTTAGCTGCGGCGAGAGTCTGTCTTACAACTCTTGCGGTGTGCGGTCGTGCATTATCATGCATTAACTGAAATAAGGGACCGATTTGCACTTGTAGAGGAACGATGACGTCTGATACAATCGTCTCAGCATAAATTTGAGCGTTGAGGTTGCCTCTGATCCAAATCAACTCAGTTCTTCCGCCGATCCAAATACCCGCCCATACCATGATGGTTCCACCACTATAAGGATGGACTTCCTGGCAGGATTTTAATCGCTGTTGGCGTCCAGGGGTTCTCCAGTGTCGTATACGTCTTGTATCCGGTCTCATACCAAAACGAGACTCATCAGAAAAGCACACGAAACGCCATTGTTCTTCTGCCCAATTTCTGTGTTCAAGAGCCCATTGATATCGAATCCTACGATTGTGCATTGCTATAGGTGGTACCCGTAGCGGTCTTCGGGAATGAAGGTTCACTTCATGCAAGCGGTTTCTGACTGTTTGGTCGCTAATTAAGTTCCCTGAAGAGTGATGAAGCCTCACGGCTAACATCATGGCGGTTATTGTTGGAGCTCTTCGAGCTAAGATTTGAATGTATCGGTCTTGTCTCCGTGTGGTGCAGCGATACCGTCCTCCATGGCGCTCAGCCACGGTACCAGTGCTTCGGTAACGTGTCCAAAGTCGACTGATAACACTCTGACTTGTATTCAGAGCTAAAGCCACAGTACGTTGCCGGGAACCAGCTTCTATCATTCCCACGGCTCTGAGCATTTCTTCCCTGCTTAAATGACGTCGCTGCTCCATAATAACGTTGGTTTTAATCAGTAGTAGGGAAACAGTAGCACTAATAATGTCTTCAATGCGTTGTATGTTTTTATAGGGAAAATATTGACAGCTGATTTTCATCTTTTACTCGAATTTGATTCACAGTTCCTGATTCAAATTATGAAATGCACCAAAAAGGATCCATATAAATTTATAAAATCATAAATTTATTACAAAGCCACATCTCAATCTCAAGAAATCCGCATAAAAATGCTTGATCCCTAGACACTTTTGATGTGTGTATTTTTGTCTAATATGCAATGTGCTACAATGACATAGATAGCTTATGACTAGCTGGTGGCGGGGGAAACTGAAACCCAACTACGACAAAAATCTCAACAAAAAGGTACGAATAACATAGATTTTTGTGTAACCGGAATCACACGTAATTTGTATTTCTCATTACAAAACCAAAACTAAACCGATTTGGTTAAAACTTATTCAATCACTGGTTTATGGCTTGAGCCACATTGGCTACTAATCTATACATGGCAGGCTGTCACCCACCTCCTTCTGCGAAGCAGTAATGCTCGTGAATGAGGAGGCGGGGCGCGTGAGGCAGAGACAAAGGTCGCTCCCTCGAGCCCCTAGCCGCCGCCGTAATAGACGCCCCGGGCGTCGGGAATCGATCGCCGATTTCCGGCCACCATAGGCGCGGGCTTGCGGACGGAGAGTGATGGGTAGCTCGGCGTCCGATTAGGACCAAGCCCGGGTCGACGGCGCGTCGTGTTCCACGCGCGCTTTAAAGAGTTGTCAGCGTAGCTGAAGGGGTCCTTGTGCTTGTTTTTCTCTTTCCAGTTATTAATGTAAATGCGGAAATGACTTTGTTTTAAAACGGCTGAACGGCTTCAGAGGAAATCGGCATATGGGTAGACCATAACCTGGGTTAGGCCACCACTGTAATATTTATAACTCGGTAGTACGTTGCATGCGTACAAGACAGTATTCTGTTTAGGACACGTTGTCAATTTCTGAGCAGTAACCAAACAAAAAGTACTATACTACTAGGTTTAGGTAGTTAACTGGTGACCTCCCGATATTGCCACGAGACCACAAAAAATTAAAAGTCCTTTAAGTCCCGACGGCCCTATGGCTACAACAGGTTCACGCGGCTACTGTACTATTACGGCAGGTCAGGTAATCTTCAAGTAAAATATCCTAACCTTATGTCTATGGTATCGTCTATGGTTCACATATCTCATTTGACAGTTCCTTCCCCTCCCGTTTTCCGTACTTCTGTCTGAATCTGTCTGAATGACTACTGAATGACGCCATGTTTGTTCTTGTTGATCTGTCAAAAGTTTTGAAGTGCAGTTCACAGAGCGCTCTATATTATGGTGCAGTTCACAGACTACAATTGGTGCAGTTTCAAAGTTGATCGAGTGAAGTTCTACGTTGATTTATTTCCGTAACTTATCCTCTCAATTTCTAAAGCTGTAATATTATCGTGCAACATGTACAACAAGTGCTGTGTTGTGACCTGTGCTAGTAGACGAAAGGACGTCGGTTTTCTTATGTTTCCCAAAAGTGAGATAGGGAGATAGGACTCAAAAAATAGTTAGAGTGCATTAACTGTGAAAGACTGCGAAGCTTAAGCTTCCAAAAACTTCGCAAACAGTTTATGTCGAAATCATTTTGAGAAGCTGTTTCTATCAACAACACGCGATAGAGTTCGTCTTTGCCCCGACGCCTATCCAACGCTGTTTACTGCTCACGAGATATCCAGTGGTGTTCCTCTAACTGATGCATTATACCCGACAACTTTGGTACGTATCTATTTGATGTATATTTCATTTATGATCTACACATGTTTTACTCCTGCGCTACATGCAAGCTTGTAGAGTTTATTAGTGTAGACACTTTTTTCTCAGCAAGAACCATGCCCTCAGGTTAAGCAGTTATATTTAATTATTTAAAACATTCAATGACAGTGAACGAGACTCAGTTTGTTTGATTGTTAAGATGTAAAAACATCTCACAATCAAACAAACCTGAGTCTCGTTCTCCGTTGCATTACCCATGACAGTGATTTATTCCAAGCAAAATTTACTTACCGCCTTAAACTTTTAATACATTTTCCTAGAACAGTTCCTTGTTATTGGTAGATTTAAATGTTTGTTTCCACTGACTGGAGAGGACCGGCAAATGAATTGTGTCGTTCAGTGAAATATTCAGGAGATTTTGCTTCACAGAATGAGTTTTTTGTATAATTTGTGCAAACTATTATATTGTCATCATAATTAGTATTTATTAAATTATTATTAGTATTATGAGTAATAAAATAATATGTGAATTATTTTTCAGAGACTGTGAAAACAGATCATGACTACATAAAAAAAAGAAGACATGTGGATCACGCCTACTGTAAACCAGAAGTTGCGGAGAAACACTCAAAAACCGAAAACATTGTTGGTAAGTTTCCATTCAATTCTAATATTATGACAAAGTTACAAAAAAAACATAATATTTATTTCTGTAAGTCATTTATCTCTCATATTGACATGAGCCATATATTAAGAGGGTTTATTCTGAAAGTTGGCAACGTCGCAAATAGATGTCAAATATTTCGCTGTTTTGATTAATTTGATAATATTTCTGTATGGTAATAAAAAATGTGGCTAACTAGCGAACTAGAATATTGATTAAGAAATGCAACAATTAATATCGTAACACCGAATAGTTAGTTTAAGATGTAAAAAAAGTATTTGGAAACTTTCCAAATGCCTTTTTTACACCTAAAACGGGTACAACATCAAATTCAATGTTATAATTGCAATTCATTATTAATATTCTAGTTAGTTAGTTAGCCACATTTCTTATTTCCATACAGTATTATTTCCAAATTAATCAAAACAGGTAACTATTTGACAGATATTTACGACGTTGCCAACTTTTAGGATGCACCCTCTTAAGGAAATAGGTCATGTAATCATGTTGTCATTATCTTGGTAGCTCACTAATTGTGCAGGGTGCAACAGACTGTAATTTAAATGTTATTGTTTTATGGAGCTCCTTCAATACACCTTTGTTTAGTATTTAGCATTCCATAACTCAAAAGGTAAAAAAAGGAACCCTTATAAGATCAGTCTCTTGTCCGCAAAAAGCAAGGTCTAAGGGTCGCGCCACACCTGCCGAACGTTCCGCGGCGGAAGGTTCGGTTGAATACGCTCCTAATGTTTTTCAAGTTACCTATGACACATCAGCCGAACGTTACGTCCATAGAAATGCAAGCGAACCGAACCTTCCGCCGCGGAACGTTCGGCAGGTGTGGGGCGACTCTTACAGCACAAATAAAGGAAAAATTCCAAAAACTAAAAAAAGTTGAAAATTAAAGGGTGTCCCCATAGATACATAGTTGACGCCAATTAAGTCCGAGTCTCTGAGTTGTATGGGCGCTCATACAATTTAGAGGACTAGTTTCTGGGCACAGTACTATTTAGGTACCTATACGAATGAAGCTCCTTAGGGACCCCTCGGTGCGCGAGTCCCGACTCGCTCTTGACCTTTTTTTTTATCATTGTTAATTAATAAGAGTGTAAATGTACATTTCAGAAATGGAAGCAGATGTAATTTCTTCATTACAGCCTTTGCCTTCTACTTCTGGATGTGGACATGAAGTCATTATGGGCCCAATAGCAGGTAAGAAATACAAATTATTATGGGACCCATTCATAACTTGTCAGTATCTTGGCAGCATGACTAATTGTACAGGGTATAACGGACTGTAATTTAAATATTATTGTTCTTGGGAGCTCCTTCAGTGCACCTATGTTTAGTTTTTATTATTGTTAATTAATAAGAGTATTTTACATTTCAGAAATGGAAGCAGATGTAATTTCTTCATTACAGCCTTTGCCTTCTACATCTGGATGTGGACATGAAGTCGTTTTTGGACCAATACCAGGTAAGAAATACAAATTGTTTAAATATTAGTTATGGGAAGTAAGTACCCATTCATAACTATATTAGCTACAACTGATAATCATTTATATTCTGTCAGTTATTAAAAATATCAGCAAACTTCCAAAAGTGAACATTTAGTGAATTTTAAGTTAATTTATATTCATTTGTACGATTGTAAATTTTTGGTTGTTTGTAAATACAATAGTCTACTAAATCACCTAAATGAACAGAGTATATAAGGAAACCATTTGATATGGTAATCAATTAAATTATTTATTTTTCAGAAGTTGTGCATTGTACTCCATCTACAAAGAGAAGACGGCGTATCATACATACGAAAAATAAGCTGTCGCCGCATTGTTCTAGACTTTACAAGGAATACTAAGTCAAGAAGGCAGCTTAATTTTAATTTACGAGCAAAAAAGGCCTTGAAATTTTCAAAAGAAAAGTCTTTTGAAAAGCTCACAGAAAAATTAAATCCAATGGCAAAAGCTTTTTTGTGGATGCAAATTAAACAGTGCACTAAGAAAGCCAGGGGTCGGCGATTCTCGGATGAAGAAAAATTGATAGCAATGGCAATAATGAAACAGAGCCCAAAGTGCTATAGATTTCTTCACAGGATATTTATTTTGCCATCCAAATACACACTTAACAAAATGATTTCTAAATTAAATATAGAATCAGGTATCAATCCTCAAATATTTGAAGCTGTGAAAAAAGAGGTACTTAATATTCTTTTTCAAATTAAAATAACTTTAATTTATATTTTTTTTAATGAATAAATGGAAATAATGTTTTATTATATTGCTTTCAGGTCAACACATGGGATGAAAAAAAAAAATATTGCTCCATACTTTTCCATGAAGTGGCTTTAGAAGCAGGCTTGTCTTATGACAAACATAAAGACATTATAAATGGATTTGTGGAACTTCATAAAAAAACAAATGATTTTGCTGACCATGCCCTTGTGTTTATGTTATGGGGAGTGGTTCACAAGTGGCAGCAACCTCTGGCCTTTTATTTTTGCAAAGGAGCAACTTCTGGGGTAGAATTGAAACAAATTCTAAAAGAAATTATTACTGCTGTTGGAAACACAGGACTGAAACCATTGGCTTTGGTGTGCGACCAAGGTACAGCATTTCGTGCTGCCCTGAAGAGTCTCCAAGAAGACACAAGGCGACTGCAAATAATTACCGGTGAAAATATTGGTGAGTAGGTCTAGTCCTCTTTATGTGCATCTTTTATGACAATATTTAAAACGACATAGACGCCTTTATGGGCCCCACCCCACAAATGTTGTGATGTTAATTGTAACAGTATAATTTTAATCTTTCAGATGATGTTATTGTAATTAACGGACATAAGCTCAGTGTAATTCACGATCCACCACACCTCATTAAAGGGTTAAGAAATAATTTCTTAACAAAAAATATATCCCTTAATGGAGAAATATCTAAATGGAGCGATATAGTGGACGTCTACAAAACCGACTGTAATCATGCACAGTCCCGACTCCTCCATAAATTGACTGACGAACACGTAATTCCAGAGAAAAAAAAAAGTGAAGGTAATTTTTTACTTAAATCACTTTTGTTATGATATTCAAATTTAATCTTCAAACAATATTTTACTATGCATAAATGTATAAATGAATGACCTCTGTTACTTGTAAAATTGTAATTTATATTATTTTATTTCAGGTGAAAAATTGCACTACAGTGTTCAGCAAGACAGTAGCTGCTACATTGTCATATACTGCTCAGTTTTGTAAGTTGATACTGATTGTTTTAATTTAAGACTTTGTTTATGACCTTAGTATTGACTAAGTATTATTTAATTATTTTATTTGTTGTAGCTCATTATGCAGATGGAAGCCATGTAAGCTCCACATTAAAGAACACTGGACCTGTTCGATTCAGTAAATGGAACAGGCTTCAACAAGACTTCCAAAGGGAAACCTTTAAGACAGACCGTAACAGACAAGTCGCCGCATCATGAATTTTGGAAACAAGCCATAAAAAAACTAAAACTTATTAAATATGTCGACAAACACGGTAAAGAAACATCTGTGCCATCGTTAAAAAATTGGATTACAACGTTGAAAACTTACCAGAGAGTGTGGCAATACTTAAAAGAAAAAATATTAAAATTATGCGCCCGCGATGTTTAAATTCGGATCCGATCGAAAACTTTTTTGGACAAATGCGGGCGTATAATTTTAGAAATACAAATCCAGTTTGCCATGCCTTCAAAAGTACCTTCAAATCACTGCTAATCACGAGGTTTATAAAGTTTCACTCAGATAGCTACAATTGTGAAGAGGATTCAGGTAAACAGTTATTAAATAAAATTAAAATCACTTTTTAATAAAGAACAAACTAACTCAGAAACAGCAAGTTTTTCACTTGCGGATTCTGAGTTAGTTTGTTCCTCTGAGTCCTCTGAACTCTCGAACTGGGTTGAAAGTGAAAGCGTTCAAAGCTCAGCAAGGCAAGAAAGGCTAAATGTCCACTCACGTGCATTTACAACTGGGTGGGTCATAAGAAAATTTTTACAAAAAATAAACTGTCAACATTGTGAAGAAAATTTTACTAGTAGGGAATCCAATTATGATAAAATGCTGTAAATAATTGGATTTCCTTTAGAGGGTTCAAGAGCATAAAAGAAAATAAATTGACCTACCCTTCAGAAAATGCTGTGAGATTTTTTGGAATCATCATAGAAGAAGCAAACAAATACTTAGAAAATCAACCTGAACGGAGTCCTATTATAAAAACTATCAAAAATCATATCAAATCTAAGTATTTGTTTGACTTCATCAATTGTGAATTGCTTATAGATGCTGTTTCTGAATGCTTTGTGGCATTAACTTTAAGATTAGCACTATTTAATTGGTGCAATGTTATCAATAAAATATTAAAAGGCACAGATGTCTTCAGACTTAAAAATAAACCTTTGTTACCTCAGATGCAACTAAAAGCATTAAATAAATATAAAACGAAGTTAAAAAATAAAAAGAAATGAAAGTAATAAAGAAAAGTTTAATTTTTCCCTAGCATCCCTTTTCTAACTTATTCGTAGAACATAATGCAATAATTGCAATAACATTGCAATTAATGCAATATGTTTATAAAATGAAACTAAAATTAACAATTCCTAGCAAGAAAAACCATTTAGGCTGACGCCTTACCACAGTTACCACGCCATTGCCTAAAGTTCCGCGCCGAATGAAATGCTACATAAAAAAAAAAGAGGCGAAAGCGTCAGGGTAGCCCGCGAAATTCAAATTTTCTTAAGTTTTTCGCAATTTGCAGGTTAGTATCAGGTTGTACGACCGTATAGAAGTTTAGCAGTCGGGTCAAACAAACTGCGAACATCCACCATGGGCTGCTAATCCGTATCTCACCCTTATTATGTGGTCTGCCGTTTTGGTAAGCAGGGCTATTTTTGACCATGTTCATGATCGAAAAAGCTATTTCCACACTCGCATTGGCAAAGGGCAAACTCAACATGGACGTGGTTAATTTCATTATGTGAGGTGAATTCCTAAAAGATAACATTTCCCCAAATACCAATATTTCCTCCAATTTGGCACCGCTGATTTTCGTTCACGCGGAGGGCGCGCTTAGGTAGGGTTGCTACCATACTGGTAAAAACAGTATTACCTATACTGTTTTTCACTCTAAAATACTGTTTCGTTATGTACTGTTCAACAAAAATAAAGTATAGAGTCTGGCTAACGAAAGTTGGCCCTGGAATTATTTGCGAACTTTTTTATAGCAACTCTGTATGAACGTGAACGTCAATTGACAAGGTTGTCGTTCGGTATCTCTCTCTGGTGTATTTAGTGTTGTCATGCATGTATTTTTTAAATTTGCCGCCAATATTCTGGGGCCAACTTTCGTTAGCCAGACTCTATGAATATACTTACTTACTGTTTTCACTTATAGCTAGGGTTGCCATACGTCCCGTATATACGGGACTGTCACCGTATTCGACCATCCCGTCCCGTATGTACTACATGTCCCGTATTTCGACAAAATAAGTGTGGGTGCGTGCAATAAAAAAGGATAAACATATTGTAACATTTCGAATAAAAACGTTTATTTTATAATGTACAAGATTTTTCTATTTTATTTATTTAATACTTTTGATAGGCACTACGGTTGAGATCAGAGGATATCTGTTAGAAAACACATAGTTTGTCTTTCACATGTTCACAATTTCGTGCTATGTGTATGGTGTAGTCAGGGCCGTAGGCAGGGGGTTTGGGGGTTCAAACCCCCCCCCGAAATGTGAGAAACCACAATCTCAATCCAGAGATCGACCCTCCTAGGGTACCTCCGTACTCTAATACATGTGATAATTGTAATCTATTTCGCAGAGGAGTACTTTATAATCTACAAAAAGAACAGTACGTCTGTATTTTTATCTAGTCTGACTTTGTATTGAATGAATTCCTGCAACTTCCGCATTCTCTGAGGGAGTCTAACCTATCTAAGGCAGGGTGCAAAAATTTTCGAGCTCGCTTCGCTCGCTCTTTTGCATCCTAAAATCACTTAATTCTCAAACTTTTCTGCTTAAATCGATCAATTTACTTCTATTTCTGTACGAGCGGTCAAAGACAAAGAAAACCTAACTTATTCGAGCGGGATAGTAAAAATTTCGATTTTTCGCTCGCTCTTGCATCCTAAATCGTCCATAGCGGCCGCAGTGGCGGACTAAGGGGGGGCGGCAGGTCCGGTCTGCGGGGGCCTACTATGTATTCTAAATATAAACGTAGGGTGCAAAATTTTCGAGCTCGCTCCGCTCGCTCTTATATTCTACTTCTTAAAGTTTTCTGCATACCTGGGCCCCGGACCCCCGATAGTACAATTTTTTTTAAAGAAGTTTTCTTTCCGAGATACTGTGCTTTTTACCGAAATAGTGGGAAAATAAATAGTATTTCCCATAAATACTTTATTTCTTTTACAAAAAGTTGGCAACTCTACGCTTAGGGAAAGGCGCGCGCCGTACGCGCGCACGACGAGCGCCCGGCGCGCGCCCTTTGACAGCAACGCTTGTTATAATCCGTTACATAGAAATCCATACAATTTGACACGCAGCGCCCGAGGCGCGCGCCTCGTGCGCTTGTTATAACTAGTCCCTTAGAGAGTGCGCTGTCTGAAGCTTAGTGTCTAGTGATAGTGATAGTGTCTCTCTAGTCTAGTGTCCCCGATATATATCTTTCCTCTATGCTAGTGTCTCTCTAGTCTAGCGTCTGTCTGTGACTATTACTATTTTTATACTATTTTTACTGCTGAATCTCAGAGTAATAAATAATGACTAATATATCGTCTGTGGGCTGTTTGTCTCTATGGCCCTATGGCCTGACCTCAGAGCTCTGAAGGCCTGACGGATATTCTCGTCAAAAGAAGTAAAATTGACAAAAAATTACACCGAAAAATGACAAAAGTGAAGTAATGGTACGGACAGACGTGCTTAAAAATAAGTATGCTCATAAGCTTGCTTAAAATGAGCACGCTCTGCAACTGTTCACATTTGCCAGCAATAAGCATTCTTGTTTGCAGGGAGCATGGTCGAAAATCAAACGTCGGTTGATTTTTGAGCACGCTCAAAATAAGCATGCTCATTACTAGCAATGATGCGACACACGTGCTACTAATGAGCACTTGCTCAATATAATGCTTGCTTTCGTGCTAGTAATGAGCACGTCTGTCCGTACCATAACTTGTAAGTGTAACATATTTTTTAAACAAGAAAGTGGACAGTGATAATGGTACGGACAGACGTGCTCAAAAATAAGCATGCTCATAACCTTGCTTAAAATGAGCATGCTCTGCAACTGTTCACATTTACAAGCAATAAGCATTCTTGTCCTCCGGTAGCATGGTCGAAAATCAAACGTCAGTTGATTTTTGTCTGTCCGTACCTTAATGCGCGTGTCAGTGTCAAACCGCGGGGCTTGAAAGTATACAGGACTAGTTATAAAAAGCGCACGAGTCGCGCGCTTAGAATGCCGCGTTTCGGCGCACGTTGGATGCTTGTCAAATGCAACAAGATTTCCACAGTTTGTTGTAACTTTGAGCCCTCAAAATGCTCAGTATAACTGTGTTTCTTTTAAGTTTATAGGAACTTGCGTCAAGGGCGCACTACGAGCGCGCGTCGTGTGCGTGTGTGCCCTTTGATAGCAACGCTTGTTATAATCCGTTACATAGAAATTCATACAGTTTGATTGAGCGCACAAAACGCAGCGCACAAGGCGCGCGCCTCGGGCGCTTGTTTTGACTAGTCCCTAAACGTGTATTCTCATCCGTCTGTCTGAGGTTAACAATTTCTAAGTTCAAGCCAGGTCCAAGCTACCGGTGGTTAGGGCTGCAGAGACAGGACCTCCTACACGGTCTTATGGCTCGGCGCCTTACTAGGCCGTGTCACCCTAAGTACGCACATTTTAAAACCACCGAGAGTTCGCCGGCGATCCAACAGTTTTGAAATTTTGCAGAAAATTCGAAAACATCGCGATACAGTGTGAGAAAGCTTCACCTGAGTCACCGACGCCGACGGCGAGCCGAGTAAGTTGGCGAGCTTAAAAACCAGCAAACCACGGTCTTTATGTACGCATGTCTATCACCCATTTTAGGCTAATCACATGGCAGCATGAAATTAGTAAAAGGGGTGACAGACTGGCGAGCAACTCCGCGTTCTTATGGCTCGGCGACCTTACTCGCCAGTGTGTCACCCTAAGTACGCGCACTTTAAAACCGCCGAGTAAGCTCGCCGGCGATCCAACAGGTTTGAAATTTTGCTCGTAGCCCACCTTGGTTCGTAGTTTCGTACGTCTGTCATCGCCGCGAGTCACGAGCCAGCATTTTGTTTCTTCATGTGTGTAATTTTTGTTTAGTTTGGTTCAGAAAAGTCGAAAACATCGCGATACAGTTTGAGAAATCTGCACGTGTTGCGGTCTTTAAGTACGCATGTCTATCACCCATTTAAAACGGGTGATAGACATGCTTAAAGACCGCGGTTTTTAAGCTCGCCAACTTGCTCGGCGGGTCGGTGACACACGTGAAGATGCCTCAAACTGTATTGCGATGTTTTCGAATTTTCTGAACCAAACTAAACAAAAATTACACACATCATGACGAAACAAAATGCTGGCTCGCGACTGGCGGCGATGACAGACGTACGAAATTACGAACCAAGGCGGGCTACGAGCAAAATTTCAAACCTGTTGGATCGCCGGCGAGCTTACTCGGCGGTTTTAAAGTGCGCGTACTTAGGGTGACACACGGGCGAGTAAGGTCGCCGAGCCATAAGACCGCGGATTTGCTCGCCCGTCTGTCACCCCTTTAAGAACTATACACGGAGTTAGTATGAACTATAACCAGTTACTACTTAATAAAAGAGGAAATTAATGTAAGTCGAAAGTATATTTAATTTGGTTGTAATGGTACGGACAGACGTGCTCAAAAATAAGCATGCTCATAAGCTTGCTCAAAATGAGCATGCTCTGCAACTGTTCATATTTGCCAGCAATAAGCATTCTTGTCCTAGGGTAGCATGGTCGAAAATCAAACTTCGGTTGATTTTTGAGCATGCTCAAAATAAGCATGCTCATTACTAGCAATGTTGTGACACACGTGCTACTAATGAGCACTTGCTCTTGCTGCTTGCTATTGATAAAAGCATGCTTTCGTGCTAGTAATGAGCACGTCTGTCCGTACCATAACTTGTAAGTGTAACATATTTTTAAACAAGAAAGTGGACAGTGATAATGGTACGGACAGACGTGCTCAAAAATAAGCATGCTCATAAGCTTGCTTAAAATGAGCATGCTCTGCAACTGTTCACATTTACAAGCAATAAGCATTCTTGTCCTCCGGTAGCATGGTCGAAAATCAAACTTCAGTTGATTTTTGAGCACGCTCAAAATAAGCATGCTTATTACTAGCAATGTTGTGACACACGTGCTACTAATGAGCACTTGCTCAATAAAAGCATGCTTTCGTGCTAGTAATGAGCACGTCTGTCCGTACTTTAACACATGACAGTGATATCAACTAATAGTCTACAGTATATACTAATTCCATGAACATCACAGACCATAGTTCCGCATCTGTGAACAGTAAGAAGTGTCAACTGGTGACAAATGACAATGACAACAGCAGTCAGCTATCAACTGTCAAATGTTGATGAGTCACTCGAATTTCTACCTTTGTATTCATATGTTCTGTGTTTGTATTTCGGAATAAACGATAGCAAAGGGTGTTGGTTGACGTTTATTTATACACTATTGAATCGCCAGAAAACTCGTAGAGTATATCTCATATGTTCTGTGCCACCAAACCTTGCGATCCCGTACAAGCCAAGCCAAGCGCCCTGGCCCTTATTCACACGTTTGATTTTTTGTTGGTTTCGTTGGTTTGTCGAGGTTTGGCAAGCGTGTGGAGGTCGCAGTAATCCTGTGTGTGTTACACATGAAAATTTGGTCACTGCTGGGTCGTCTTAGAGGCGGATTGGTCGGTGGGTAGCCTTAGGGGCGATTCCTAATGGCTGAAGTAATTTGTTCGTAAAAAGTTGTTTTCTTGAAACTCGAAACGCATTTTGGTTTGACTATCATCTTATAGATGCGTTGTAGTATTTGGTTGTTGTTGTTGCGGTGGTTGTTTTTATCTTTGTTAATGCATCGTAAATTGGGTAAGTACATAATATGTCTGTCATGTCTGTTACGTAGTGGATCAACAATTTGTATTACTTTCATAGTATCTAACTGTAACATGTTGTATTTATTTGACTTGTGGTGTTTAAGGCTATTTTCATGTTGAAAGATAGGTAAGGTCAGTCAGTGCTGTCTTAGGGGATTGAAAATGTCAGTCAGTGCTGTCTTAGGGGATAGAAAATATACAAAATGTACTAGTCTTTAAAACCATGTCAGTTTTAGGGCTAAACAGTCCTAAATCTTGCTATGAATAGGAGTTCTCTAGTGGGTTACCACCTAATTTACCCAATGACCAACCAACCTTATTTATTTAAATGTGAGTAAAAAGTATTACTTCTGTCTTAAAAGTTTGTTGTATTTAATCATTTTGCTTTGGCGGTTTGATGGCTTCAGTTTGTACTAATAACATGCGGCATTTGCACATTATCAAGCAGGCCGTTCCATGGCTGAATGGCACTCTCGTTGAAAGTGAGGTTTTTGTGTTTGGCAGCTGCCAAAATCCTCTCCCTCAACTCTTCAATGGATGTCACTGGTGGTAGGTACACTAAGTCCTTCATGTGACCGCGAAGATAAAAGTCGCATGGCGTTAAATATGGACTTCTCGCCGGCCATGACGTTGGGCAACGTCGACTGATCCATCTCAGCGTATAATTGTCATCCAGCCATTGTCGCACACCTCTGTAAAAGTGAGCTGGGCTTCCATTGTGCTGGTACAGCATATCACTTCTTGTAGCTAGAAGCACATCTTCCAAAACCGTGTTCATTTCTTCCCTTAAAAAGTTTTCGTAGGTCAAATTTCGGGGCAAGAAGAATGGCCCAATCAACTTATCATTGCCAATCCCCGTCCAAACATTTAACGTAAATCTTCTCTGGTGGGCCCTTTGAAGTCTTTGAAAGTCTTGATTGATTGATTCTTGTTAGTTTGATTGATTGATTGTCACTGTTGACTTTTCGAGCTGAATTCATTTAACAAATCAAAATAAAAATTTGGTCTATAGCGCGCTTTTGCAGATTTTTGAAAAACCACTGGGAAAGTTAATGACAATTGTACCTTTTTGGAAAGCTTATGAAACCAGTTAATCATTTTACACATTTGTACGCCACCTGTCATACAATTTTTTTCCAATAGCTTACTTCAATTTTCGGGAAGAATACAATCATCAAAAAATATTGCTACTAAAGACCCTCTATTTCTGAGATTATGTAAGTTTTGGGCAAGCATTTTTTTTACAATGATCACTCCTTTTTCAGCTTTCAGAAAAGTATCAATTAAATGTTTAGAGTGGAGTATTTTTTCTATAATAAGGTGCCCCGAGGCAAATGCAACTAGAAATAAATCGGTCAAGTGCGAGTCGGACTCGCACACGAAGGGTTCCATACCATGTCGTACAAGATTTAACAATATGCATTTTTGTAATACTTTCGTAAAGGTAACAACAGAGGCGCTTTAAAAAAACATAAAAATTTGTAAAGAAATTGTCTAATTTTAATGAAAAAATGTTTTGTGTTAAATTATAGGTGTAGAAGTTTATTTCATTTATTTTAGTAACATGCATTAACTAAAGTCAAAGTTATTTATTTGCTACTAACATAGTATTAGTAGGTATAAATAGGTATATGTGGTAGGTAAGCAGGTAGATATGTAGGGTAGGTAGGTTAGGTTAGGTAGGTTAGGTTAGGTAGCAGTTAGGGTAGGTAGGTAGGGTAGGTAATTAGGTAGAAATAGGTAATTAGGAAAGGTAGGTGCGCCGTAGAGTAAGTAAGTACTTAGTGCTAACCGTGCGAAGCCGGGCCGGGTAAAGCTAGTTACTTATAAATAAAAGGATTTCTCTTGCTACATCAGACTATATTGTACAAAATAGAATGTAAGTAGTACGCCAAATTTTAATTACAACATTCCGTCAATACAGGTATTTATTTACGTTATTTTTGATAGTCATAATTCAAATTCAAATTCAAAAGTCATTTATTCAAACTAGGCTGAGAATCAGCACTTTTCGAACGTCAAAATTACATAAGACAGTCCCCCAAAAACGCCCGCCCTTCACCACTTCCTAGAGCTTTTGCTGGAAAGAAGAAGTGGCGCAACAAACTCCCCAGCAGCGCAGCTGTCTGTTAGAAAAAAAACTTGATTCTATACAATAGTATGCAAATATTTTACATTACTCAACACAAAACATTAAATAAAATATATTTGCCATAATGACAGCTAGCACACGCCAATGTGCCAACAAAAAAAAAAATCGAAATCTAAACTCAAGCGAAAATAAAAATTATTTTTACACATCCCATCGGACTATGAGAGTGAGGGAAGAGAGAGTGCACTCGTGTCTGCGCATACACTTGTGCACTATAATATCTCCCACGCCGAAGGCTAGTCTCCATTGAGATTGGCCGCCGTGGCTGAATATTTTTACCCAAATAAGTTTTCTCAATATGAAATTGTATCCACAACGGTTTAAGGTAACTGAATAGTACCCTGTATGTACCACCATTCATTTCAATGTTACTTAATACTAGCTGCCCACCCCGGCTTCGCACGGGTAGCAGTAAGTACCTACTTATCTACGGCGCACCTACCTACTCTGCCCTACCTACCTACCCTACACTGCCCTACCTACCTACACTACACTGCCCGACCTACCTATCTACCCTGCCCTAACTACCTACCCTACACTGCCTGACCTACCTACCTACCTTGCCCTACCTCCCTACCCTACCCTGCCCGAACTACCTACCTACCCTACCTACCTATCTACCCAACCTTCCTATCTACCTACACTGCCCTATCTACCTACCCTACCCGGCCCGACCTACCTACCTACCTACCCTGCCCTACCTACCCTACACTGCCCGACCTACCTACCTACCCTACCTACCTATCAACCCTACACTGCCAGACCTAGGTAGGTCTGGCAGTGTAGGGGGTATTCCTATTTGAACACGCGTGAACGGCTGGACCGATTTCACTAATTCTTTTTTCGTTATTGTAAGGAGAAGGATCTTAGGATAGGTAGGGTGTAAGGTAGGTAGGGTAGATAGGTAGGTAGGGTAGGTAGGTAGGTACCTACCTACCCTACCTACCTATCTACCCTACACTGCTCGACCTACCTACCCTACCTACCTATCTACCCTACCTACCTATCTACCCTACCTACCTTACACCCTACCTATCCTAAGATCCTTCTCCTTACAATAACGAAAAAAGAATTAGTGAAATCGGTCCAGCCGTTCACGCGTGTTCAAATAGGAATTCATTTTAGGCCCTAAACTTTAGTGAGTGAGAGAGAGAAAGCTTATTGTGAGAGAACGACAGGAGACCGGCTTCGTTCTCATCCTTACTCTGTGCTGTTTACGGGATGAGAAGTGACACTGGTAGACGCCTGACGGGAATAACTGATCGAGTGGTAACTGATCAATTATCGACTGCCAAGAGTAGAAAATTATTAAAGTACTAATATCGCTATTAAAAAATATGGGTTGGTGGTAGAAGGGTGAAAATTTAGGGTTGTATGTATTTTTTAATGGCAAATCATAAAATAATTACAATAAAAAAAATTGTCCAAAAAAAGAAAAAAAAAACTTGGGGTGGACCACCCTTATCACTTAGGGGTACGAAAAATAGTTTACATCCTATTCTCATACCTACCATACACAAAAAATTTCATAAAAATCGGTCAAGCCGTTTCGGAGGAGTTTGGCAACAAACACCGTGACACGAGAATTTTATATATTAGATATTATTGTCTATTGGAGTGTAGTTTTAACATGAGGTACACCTCAGAGTAATAACTAAAGCTCTGAGAGGTACACACATCAACACCGTCTAGGGATACTTTGAAAAAAGTCGATAAAGTTCTTAAACTCAAAAAATACTGGCCGGTTTTAAAATCTTTTGAAGAGAGCTTATTTTGTAGACCTTTTTGGATGATCGAAATTTAAATGATCGAAATAGTATATGCTGCCATGATATTAGGTACTTACTAATTCCATGTCATTACTCCGACTAGTAAATAGTTATCTGTGTAATTTATATCGCATAATATTAGCATGAAATACAAAATATTATTTTTAAGTTGCAGTAAATCGCCCATATTATATAAAATACGTTATTAATCGGCGTTTTTAGTATTTGTTGATTATAAACAGTATATGGTACATGATACACACAAGTTTCAAATTCCTAATTTGTTTAGTTGTTGAGATAGAGCTCGTACAAAAATGGTCTAAAACAGACAACTTCTACGGCCCCCTAATTCATCATTTTTGAAGATAAAAACAAATTATAATTATATTTATTTTCTGCTTGATGAGCTCTAGAAAAAGATACCCCACATGCCAGGGTCAGATTTTTTTTTTTTCAAAATTTAGTTTTATTGTATGGCGACCCCCCTTTAATTTTTAATTTTATTATTTGTTGCTCTTGCGGCAATAGAAATGCTCAATCTGTGAAATTTTCAACTGCCTACCTATTACGGTTCATGAGATAGAGCTCGCTGACAGACAGACGGACAGCGGAGGCTTATGAATAGGGTTCCGTTTGTCACCCTTCGGGTACGGAACCCTAAAAATAAGGTTCCAACTTTGATTTTGTGCAGTTTCATTTTTATTATAAAGGATGTCAGCAAAAGCCCATACAACTTTGCCCAAACATGTACCTCGAGGTACACGTGTACCAAATTGAAGAGAAAAAATAGAGGAATTAGAAAATAATTGGATTTTTATTCTTAAATCATTTATACATACACATAATACATAATAAATAATTTATTATGTAGTTTTACATAATAAATTATTTAAAGTTTTAGGTAACCTGTAATAGTGTGGCAACTTTGTGCATTGCGGTACATTTGGTTGACACTCGGGTTGACATTATTTCGTAAAATAAAATGTCGTTCACATGTCATTCCCTTCGTTTCTACGTTTCGGGCATATAAATAATACACGGTTTCGGTGTACTCATCTGTTGTTCGTTTGTGTTGTGTCTTTTGTATAATAACTTAGCAATTTTTCTGGTATTCCGTTTGTGTTCTGGTAACCAAATCGTGAGATGACCGATTTGTTTCTTGACGATACATGATCCCGAAAACTTGACTATTTTTTCTGGACCTTTGTTACCGTAAAACGGGGTGAATAGACACAGTTTTGAACTTTGAATTAATTTTTATATCTTTTGAATAGTCAAGAGAACATAATATTGTGCTTACACCATGTCTCTTAGCTTTTTTAACAGTTTTCAGTCATATAAATAGATATTTATTCTTTAATTACAGCACAAAATGCAAAAATATATGTCGTTTCTATTGCACCCGCACATGGGTTCAATAGACACGAGATATGAGGTGAATAGAAAAAAATGCTAGGGTTGGCAGTTTCCAAATACCTAAGACCTTCCACCCACCTATCTAAGTTGGTAACGTAAGTAGGTACCTACCTATGTAAAGAAGGTATTTAAGTATTAAACGTTAGGTACCTAACCAAATGAAACATTTAAGTAAAAAAAGAGAATTTTTTAATCAATTATTCTTATCAGATACGAGATCAATCAGTTGCATCGTTTATTAATTACACAAAAAACAACTTATAATTAATTACACAAAAAACAACTTAAAATGAAACATTTAAGTAAAAAATGAGAATTTTTTAATCATTTATTCTTATCAGATACGAGATCAATCAGTTGCATCGTTTATTAATTACACAAAAAACAACTTATAATTCTAAGAAACAGTCTCATTATTAGGTAGGTAGGTACGTAGTTAACATTTAAAATAATAAACTTTTTGAAAATCAACTTTTAAGACTAGGTAATAAGGAACTCAATCAGTTACACTTTTTAACAATAGCACAGATATAGGCAGACGCTTAGCCACTACCTATCTAAAACTGTCCGTAAAAGTAAGTCGGTTATCAGTCAGATAAATTGATATAATTTATAAGATAAAAAGTTATATTATTCATCATCGCTGTCCATTAAATCTTTCAGAATATCATTATCGCTTTTGTAATACGATGTTCGCCGAGTTTGTAAACCGCTTGGACCAGGACGACTTATGTTATCAATTTTATCTTTTAAAATTTTAAGACGCGAATTTTTACTTATTTTTTTGCACTTATTCAAAGAAACTTTTTTCATCGTAGTAATATCTGATACCTTTTCATTCGATATAATTTTCAGTTTTCTTTTATTTTTTTCGGTTGCATTATTTTGTTTATAAGTCATTTCTACTCCGGTATCATTCTGCATCTCGTTTAGTTGTATGGCATTTATAGCAATCATTTCTTCTTCGGTATCATTCTGCATCTCGTTTAGTTGTATGTCATTTATAGTATTCATTTCTTCTTCGGTATTATACTGCATCTCGTTTAGTTGTACGTCATTTATAGTAATAATTTCTTCTTCGGTATCATTCTGCATCTCGTTTATTTGTATGTCATTTAAAGCAATAATTTCTATTCCGGTATTATTCTGCAACTCGTTTGTTTGTATGTTATTTATAACAATTTAATTTTCACATACTAACATGTCTTCAAATATAATAGGCATTCTTTCTATGGAATTGTTTGCTATAAAATCAAAGTCATTTATTGTGTTAAGTAATATTTTTTCAATGTCTTGTCCGTTTTTCTGGGTATTTTCCTTTTCAGCAATATTCTGATCTTGTGTTTTAGTTTTTTTCCCTATACCTTTTCCCTTATATTTATTATTTTCTTTGCCATCGTAAGTATTCGTTGTAGTATTTTGTTTGTTGTTTTGTGTTATTTTGGATGACAGTAGTCTTCTCTTTTTTGTTTTCTGTTGGCTTTCCTCTTCTTCTGTTTCTATGTAGTCTTCACTCTCAGTACCAACGCTTCGTCCAGGTATTATTTCCAATTTCTTTTTCCTTTTTGGTTCGGTTATGTTCATGGTTCCATATCTCATCTCCTTTAGCAGATCTAGAACGGATTTTTCTATTATAGAATTATTTTCATTGTTTTGGACTTCAGGTAGTCTGCTTAAAACCTCTTCTTCATTAATCGGATATATTCCTGTTTTCTTGAATCCTGCCATTATATTAGTCTTACTGTTGTCACTAAGCTCTTTCATTAATTTACATAAAAGTTTAGGGAAACATCCCTTTGGAATCGTCGCTTGGTTTTTTCCGTCGGTTTTTTTCCATTTTAATACTACGTTTCGCCATGCTATCTTCATAGGTCTGAAGAAAGCCACATCGAGAGGCTGCGTCAAATGTGTGCTATTCGCCGGTAAAAAAACGAACGATATATTTTGCTCGTGGCACAGTTTTATTGTCTCCATAGATAAATGCGATGATAGGTTATCGCCTATTAGGACTTTTTCTCCAACTTTATCTTTGAAATGAGGTATAATGATCGTCTTAATCCAATCTTCAAATATAGTTGCATCAAACCAACCGGATTGCGTGCGATTATATCTTGCTCCTGGTGGTCCGTTTTGAGTCCATGTGTCATATAAATTCAGAGCCTTGTACACCACATACGGTGGCAGTAAAACGCCGTCGGCTGTAGCGGCTATCATCAATGAAGTTGAAGACTTTGAACTGTTCATTACCCTCTCTGGATACTTCGATCCTCGTTTAGTTATGATTTTTTTGCGTCCTGGGTCGTCGGTTAAATTCGTTTCATCATAGTTTATTATATTGCTCGGATTTATGCCTGCCAATGACTCTCCTAACTCCTTGAAATACTCTTTGATCGTATTTGGTGAAACTTCTGCCCTTTTTTTCTTAATGTTTTGACTATATCTTTGGGAAATTTGATTTTTATGACGTTTTAGGAAACCCGCGACGAAATCGGGTCCTGGTAAATTATTTTTAAATTTTAGCACTGTCCGGCCCATTTGGTCAAGATAAGCCTTAACAATATACCTCAAATCTAATGCATCTAAAGGGTATCCGCATTCCGCACATATATTAATATACTTTATTCTGTTTAGCCCTGAATCCTCTAAGCACACTGCCGGAGGATTCAGGTCTAGGCTATCGGCTGAGGAGAGGTAGTCAGGTTATATCTCACCTCCTCTACATGGATGACCGGATGACTAATTCTTTGGCCGCCTGAAGAAAGTATTTAATAGTCTTCTATCAGGCGGAAACAAAGTGCGCGTCTTCAACGGTTTGGTCATACCGGTTTTGATGTACTCTTTCGGCGTACTCAAATGGACTCAGACCGAACTCGACGCCCTGGATAGGAGGGTCCGAACGCTGGACCGTGGGTGATGCATACCTATTGAATGCATCACCCACGGTCATCGGTAATGAGACTGTATATCCCGCGAAAGTGTCGAGATCGAGGCTTTTTAAACGCTAAGATCCTCCACAATGGCGAGATATGCAGTCTCAGGGAATATTTTCTAGAAGCCGCCGCCGTGGGGATGCATCGAGATTTGGTCGCGGTGGACAAGGGCGTCACCCCACTCTACTTGGCTAAAGAGAACTGGCGCAAGCCTGTAGTCATAACATAACATCACGCCTTGTTTCCCCTAAGGGTTGGGCAGAGGTGTACCTGTAGCAGTTACACCCACATTTCGTCAGTTATGTTTAAGTCCCATGTAATAGGGGGCGAGCCTAATGCCATCAACCTGGCACAAATCCAGACTCCGGGCTGCTACTGAGAAATTCCAGATAGAAAAACCCAATAACACTTTGCCCGACCCTGAGATCGAACCCAGGACCTCGTGCTCAACAGTAGCGCTGCCTGCAGCCTGCAAGCCTGCAAGCCTGTAGTGCTTGGCACTAATGATCACAAGGAGGTATGGCAGAGTAAGGAGCTTCACGGACACTACTTCCAACCTTTCATGGACCCGATGTAGATTTACTAGCGTCCGTAGCATGGCTGCGTTTTGGTAACCTCTTTAAGGAAACTGAACGTTTTGTCTGTGCAATTATCGACGACGTTATGATGACGAACAATTACCGGAGATTCATTGTGAAGCCCGTCCTTCGGTACCTACGGTTGTCAGCTGTCGGGCATGCCACCCGCGTCCGGGAGAATCAAGCCGACACATTATCTCCGGGTGTTCTCGTCTAGCTAACGAAGAGTTCTTGCATAGACACAATCTTGTAGCCAGGATTTATCATCATCATTTCAGCCAAAAGACGTAATTCAGGTTTTCCAAAAACATTTGTATCAAGTACATGGTTTTCACTTGTGATCGAGGAAAACATCACGATATCGAGAGCAAAATTCACGATCATTCTAGCGAAAATACATCATAATGTGTAGTTTTTAAGTTTTTTAATACTGTTTTGTTGTTATTAGTAATTAACTGTTTATTTATTCTACCTCGATGGTCCTGGTTTATCATTATATTACTTCCAGTTACAGCTATATGTAAGCGGGCACACCATTTATGCCTGGAGGCTATTATTTAGACATTAAGTTATGTTTAAGTTTTGTTTTTAAGCTATTGCATAGCTTCTATCGCGGGCCTTGAGCGTGGAGACCTAATCCAGAAATTTCGTAACGAAAATGACTGAGAAACAAAACACTCTAAATGTGTTTTGTATTGAAAATTATGTTTTACTGTTTGACAACAAAGTTCAAATTTACTTAGACGAATGATCAACGAGAGTGTTGTATTGAAAATTATGTTTTACAGTTTGACAACAAAGTTCAAATTTACTTAGACGAATGATACGAGAGTGTTGTATTGAAAATTATGTTTACCTGTTTGACAATAAAGTTCAAATTTACTTAGACGAATGATCCTTGACTATTAATAGTTAAATTAAAACCTTTTTCTTAGTTTGATGTTCCCGGCCATTACGTTGTGTCAAGTTTTAAAAACTGTAAATGTGAATAACAGTTCCTGTCAATGTCACCATTGTCACTCTTGTATTCGGGTTAATATTTTACAATGCCGAGAAATTTAAATATTCAAGAAAGAGCAGCTATTATTAATGAAGAAAGTCACGAAAAAATAGTGAAAGAAAATATAGATCTGTTATATTTAGAAGATATCAAGTCTCAAACTTATGTTTCTTATTTCAGTTACCATAAACCTATAGTTTCGTGAATAAAGAACGTGATCTAATTGATCATCGTCATAATTCTGGTCGCCGCCCCTTCCTTAGTGCTGCACAAAGAGCTGACATGAGACGATAATATGAAGATAACGATTTTGTGTCAACCAATTATTATGCTGAAATATATGAAGTTTGTCCAAGAGTAATAAGAAACGCCTTACACTCAATGGGATTGCATTATAGACAACACGCAAACGAAATTGACTGATGCTCATAAGCCAGCACGCTTGGAATATGCACGCATGCATTTGAACGACGATTGAAGTACGACAATATTAACCGACGAAAAATGCTTCAAATCGAGCCAATATGGGAGGCTACATATAAGGAGATATAACGGTACGAGGTATCTATACAGAAGACCCTGTGGTGCCCAATTTTAGTTCCGGACAAATTTCGGCTATATGGGGATAGATGTCAGCGGTGTATCAGTTACAACACTGCTTATTCAGTTATTCCTTATTTTCAGTTAAGATTGCAGGCTAATAATAAATCTCAATCGACATATTTTCACAGAAGTGATTGTTTGTTTTATTGAAATATATTTAACTCTAGCATTAAATTCGTTTGATTTCTGTGAACACAGGTATACACCAGTGATTTAAGTAGCACGGCGAGTTTTACTCTTTCCTAAGTCAAAAGTAAAACTAGTAGTTCTGCGAACAGTAGACCTCGCGAGCACAAACTTTTTGGGAAAAATTAACCGCTTAGCTTGAGGCTTAAGTGCCTGCTACACGGTCGCAAACCGCGTCCCGACAGAGGTGACCTTATGTTTACGACGAAACGTTGAAACAACTTTGCCGGTCGCCAACCAAGGCCATCTCGGTCGATTACAATATAAAAACTATGCAATAGCTTTACCGCGGCAGTCCCCGAGTGCCACAGGTCTTTTTATTTTTGTGTTTCTGCTAGAGTATAGTTCTCGATGTTTTTGGTTGGTATATTGGCGTGTGCTAGCTGACATAAGGCTAATAATTTAATTTATGTTATGTGTTGTGCTATAGTGAAGTGTGACATGATGTCACGCTATGCCACTTACGCTAACGTGACGTAACTTGAGTCCAGATTGTGTTTAAACTATAGAATAGACAATATAAAGGCGTAAGCACAAATATTTCCAGTTTTGTTAATAAAATACTCATGGCATTGTTTCGATGAAATGTAACTTGATGTCACACATAGTGTAGTGTGACATCAAGTTATACTTCACCGTAACAATGTCGCCACTTACGCCAATAGGATGCAACTTGAGTTCATAAGAGTTTATACTATGAAATAAATAGTATAGGACCATTAAAAGTAACTCATATTTTCAGTTTTCCTAATTAAATACGCATTACAGATAAGGGCGAATAACTTGAGACGGATGTACTTTAGAGCTGAGCTGCCATAGTAACTATTGTTTGTATGGAAGTGCTCTACACATCTAACAAGGTAGCATTCGTGTGCGATCAAAAAAAAAAGGCACCAAAATTGGGCATGGCCCTTTTCGCTTGGGTAGCATAGGTTTTTTAAATCTTTTATGTATTCACTGTGTTGCAGGTACCTGTTTTTAGATAGGTCATCTGTATAATTATAAAGACCCTTTGCAGTCTTTGCAATTTCTGTATTTTTTTTTTTGCTTTACTCGGTTTGTAACCTGTTACATATTCGAGCTGAGCAATTATTCTGGCGTCCTTCTTTTTTGTTTTGAAATTAATAATTATAATATCATCATTTAAATCATTAAAATCAATTTCACAGCTTTGCGTTTCTTCTTTATTTTTTTGTGAAAAGAATAACTCATCAAAAGATTCGAATACAGCACAGAAATCTTCTTTCCAATGGACCTAGGAGAATAATTGCTGCTCATACTCGTATTATTAACACGCAAAGAAGCAAATGCAGCTTCAAACCCAGCACAGATGGACGAGTTATTTCTCACACCATGACTACGTATGCTCCCAAAAAAGTTTTCAAGAGGATCTTGGTTAAAATGTCTGCACCAAAATAATTTAATTTGATACTCATTAAATAACTTGTCTCTTAAAATGCCCATATTTTCAATCATTTTTATCCAATTAATTATTGATGGTACAGTACTAGCACTCCCTTTTGACGTTATATTCATTGACTTTAAAATAACTTTGGCTTGCACCCAAATATGTTTGTGTTTTGAAGTAGGTGTAACATTTCTTTAATAAATCTTTCCCAGACCGGACACCTGAGTTTTTCATACTTTCATTTAGGGAGTCAAATAAATTATCAATAAAGATAATAAAATCAGAAGTATCCTTTGTTTTTTGTCACAATATGTGACAAGATAACGTCATCCCAGTACTGCCGAAACGCCCCATATGCATCCTCAGACGCTACAGTAGGCCCTGTTTGCTGAGGCAGAAATTCTTCCCGTTCGCCTGAATAATCGTGCATGGACAACCATTCAAAACGACTGGAAACTTCCATCCCGGCAAACAGGGCCTCGTCCTGGCCAACCTCTGCATCTAAAAACTCCTCATTCTCATGCGCTGAAACACAACTAAGTACAGCTTTTTTTTTTCAGTGTGTCGAAGTACCGTGTTTTGGAACAAATAACATTACAGTAATATTGGCCTTAACCATTTCCTTGGTAATATTAACTAAATGATGTAAAATTGGAGAAGATAGCTTTCTTCTTCTATTAGTTATCACAGCTTTGCGTTTCTTCTTTATTTTTTTGTGAAAAGAATAACTCATCAAAAGATTCGAATACAGCACAGAAATCTTCTTTCCAATTGCACCCAGGAGAATAATTGCTGCTCATACTCGTATTATTAACAAGCAAAGAAGCAAATGCAGCTTCAAACCCAGCACAGGTGGACGAGTTATTTCTCACACCATGACTACGTATGCTCCCAAAAAAGTTTTCAAGAGGATCTTGGTTAAAATGTCTGCACCAAAATGACTTAATTTGATGCTCATTAAATAACTTGTCTCTTAAAATGCCTATATTTTCGATCATTTTTATCCAATTAATATTGATGGTACAGTACTAGCCCTCCCTAAAATAACTTTGGCTTGCACCCAAATATGTTTGTGTTTTGAAGTAGGTGTAACATTTCTTAATAAATCTTTCCCAGACCGGACACCTGAGTTTTTCATACTTCCATACGGGAAGAATTTCTGCTTCAGCAAACAGGGCCTACTGTTGCGTCTGAGGATGCATATGGGGCGTTTCGGCAGTAATGGGATGATGTTATCTTGTCACATATTGTGACAAAAAACAAAGGATACTTCTGATTTTATTATCTTTATTGATAATTTATTTGACTCTTAGGGAGTCAAATAAATTATCAATAAAGATAATAATATGTGACAAGATAACGTCATCCCATTACTGCCGAAACGCCCCATATGCATCCTCAGACGCAACAGTTGGCCCTGTTTGCTGAGGCAGAAATTCTTCCCGTTCGCCTGAATAATCGTGCATGGACGACCATTCAAAACGACTGGAAACTTCCATCCCGGCAAACAGGGCCTCGTCCTGGCCAACCTCTGCATCTAAAAACTCCTCATTCTCATGCGCTGAAACTGGCATTTGCCTCCTCACTCTCGCTGTCGCCCGCACTCTCGCTGCCTCCCTTTTTCTCACTACTTTCAAAACAGCTTCTCTCAAGTCCTCGGGCACGTCGTCATCATCCACATACACATGCACACACCTATCACCTGTTTTCCATTGGGGCTCACCTGCCGGCTGGTTCCTGCCACGTGCTTCACCGCGCACGCGGACGCCCCCCTCTCGCGCCACGCTGCGGACGACTTCTCGTGGATGTCGATGGTAGCTCTACCACTTGTGGGAACGTAGGGTGTTCGTCAACTAAATGAAAGTCTCCTTCCTCCACGATGACGCAGACTAAGGAAAAATAAATATAATTTTACATCTATGTAAAGCTGCTGCCACGCTAAAATGGAACTGGACTGGACACATCTGGCTGATCAAAAGGCCAAACTCCTTCAAAAAGGGTGGTCCCAAATAGCCCTGGATAGAGAGAAGTGGAAAGAAAGTAGAGAGGGCTTTGTCCTGCAGCACGCGTAGCATGAGCACCGCTTTGTCGACGGAAGAGTAGACAAAAATGACGTTCCGTGTAGACAGTACGACGGCAGCAAAGTAGAAAGAGGCAACTGCACTTTTTACGAAATTCACTCTTTAATACATTTCGACTCAGAATTATATGTTTCGTCATAGGATGTTTTTACTGTTTGATTGTCAATTTTTACTGATATGAAGTCACGTTAAACACAACTAAGTACAGCTTATTTTTTTCAGTGTGTCGAAGTACCGTGTTTTGGAACAAATAACATTACAGTAATATTGGCCTTAACCATTTCCTTGGTAATATTAACTAAATGATGTAAAATAGGAGAAGATAGCTTTCTTCTTCTATTAGTTATCACAGTTTTGCGTTTAATACGCTCTTCTGTAAAATCATGATTTTGTAGATAACCCTGTATACTTTGTGACCACCGAGTAGAATATTTCACTACCTTAGACAACTGTCAGTTGTCAGAATGATTTTGACAATTTGGTATAGAAGACTTTCTTCTGAAATAGTCTACAATATAAAATGACCTAGACAAAGATAGTTAGAAACGAAAGACAAAGTGACAGATTGAAGAAAGATTTCTACGGTGCGATGTCAAAAATGAAGAAAGGAAATGTCACTTTGTATAGAAAGAGCTGTGTCTACTCTTCGTAGACATATAAAGCGCCATGCTACGCGTGCAGTTAGAAAATACAGGCTGATGATAATAATAATAACACAATTACATGTAATTAACGAGGAAATGTAAAAGGAAAAAATTCACCACGTCCTCCCCAAGGGTAGGCGACATCGATGCACGCGGCGGGCTTGGCCTATCAAATAAAAGGTTTTCATTACTACAAAGTTACTACAAATATACAATTATTTCAATGAAAACATATTTTATAACTTACAACTGCATCGCGGGTGGAGAACTTGTAGCCACATCCAACTCTATGTCCATTAAGTGATGACGTACGTGGCGCCGTACTGAAATAAATGGTTTTCTTTATTACAATTAATATTATACGTATATTCCAACGTCATTAGTTTGATGGTAGAAGAAATGAGACAAACATAAATTATTTTGACAGATTGATATTTTATGTATCCGTTTCAAAGCTACGTCTTTAAACTCGAAAGTGGTTACATTTTTCTGAAATTATTTGTAGGACGCTGCTCCTCTAGTATTATATAACCTCATTGTGTAAAACAGTCAACAACAACTGTAGCCCTCAATAACAACTGTAGCGGTTAGACCGCCACATACAAAAATTACGAAACAAAAAGATATGACGTCACACAATTCCTACATCTCGCAGTTAGAGTTTACTGAGCGAATAACATAGATAAGACTATCCGAAATCAACATATGGGCAGTTGCCCGCCAGACATAACAACCCGTCTGGTTGGAGGATCCTCCCTTTTCTATGGTGGATGAGTGAACTTTACACCCTGTTCCTCATACCCCTAAATTGGTGACCCCGAGTATGAACGTCAACGCAGCCTTCGTGCAACTACTTCAGCGTGACGTCATCATCATCACTCCCGCAAGCTTTCGTGAGGCGAGTCACACAGCCAGCCAGCACCCGCGGCTTCAACGGGTATCCTGACCACCAGCATGCAGCGAACGCGCATTCCTGGTCATCACCCTCAGCCTCATCAGCAACCTTGGCACAGCACCTGCACTTCCGGCCGGTCTCACAAGCAGAGCCTATTCTACCCTCTCCTGGTCGACGCAAGCAGTCAGCCAAAAACCCGGCGCTGTACCACATCCGACTCACTGGATGACGACGCAGCGCCTCCCCGACTCACTGGGGAATCACCGCAGACAGTTCCGACTCACCGTGAACTATGCGGCACCCGGTTCCGACTCACTGGAACCACAGCTGGTACTGTGAAGCATCGCAAGATCCAAGACTCAGCCCACTATCGACCTCCGGTCTCCGGAGGGGAGTGATGTAGCGGTTAGACCGCCACATACAAAAATTACGAAACAAAAAGATATGACGTCACACAATTCCTACATCTCGCAGTTAGAGTTTACTGAGCGAATAACATAGATAAGACTATCCGAAATCAACATATGGGCAGTTGCCCGCCAGACATAACAACCCGTCTGGTTGGAGGATCCTCCCTTTTCTATGGTGGATGAGTGAACTTTACACCCTGTTCCTCATACCCCTAAAAACACATAAAAAATGGCGAGCCACAAAATTGAAATTACGTAAAATTTTATTGGCTCTAAAATATTGGCTCCAATGTTTCACGCAAACGATTATCGACACAATTGAACTATACACTAATAAATGATTATTAATTTACTTACCTTGGTTTCAGAAGCACAATCCTTCACAATAATATTATTTGTCACAGAACTCCAGCACTGACTCACGACTAGAATCCACAGAGTAAAGTCCATTTCACGAAAGAAGTCCCGCGGACAATTGTGGAACTAAATTTGACAGATGGGGAGATCGGCCATGTTGTCGTTTGTCGATGTTATCAAGGTGCGTTTGTTGTAGTTGATATTTTGTGAGTTTATTATTGGATTAGTGCGTTATAAGGTTTATTTACGATGCCAAAAGTTGTAAAAAGTGCAGGTCGAGAAATTATATTAAAGGTGAAGGAGATCTGTGAAGCGGAACACAAGAATCGCGGTGTTTTAATACCAATAAACAATGTTCGCAAAAGAGTCGCCGCCATGACAGGTAAATTTTGGGGCTGCCATATACAGTTTTTTTCCCGATTGATTTACAGATTGGAATTAAGTTTATTTTTAACCCTCTATTTCCCATGACGACAAATACCGAGTTACGATAATGAACCTTGTGAACTTCCACCGTCCACACGATCCATATCAGTACCGGAGGACGAAAGACCAACCGGCAACTTTGTATATTCATACTTTAGAAGAATATTTTTGCACCATTCTTGTCTCTATGAATACCCTTACGACATACATTGCAGTATACGTAACGGTGTGGAGACTTTGATACACGTAAAGTATTCTTTGCACCAGATTCATAGCAATAACTACAATTTTTTGTGGTGAAAGCTTCGTTGATCACAAACACTGACAAGTTCTTCCGCTGTTTTGCAATCTTGAGCACTTCATTATGTCGAAACTTCCTGTGGCCCTTGAAGGTTCCTTTATTCATGAAATCGAACCCATCACCGTACACCACCAGAGTATCGGGCGCTTTACCGAAATATTCATCCACGAATTTATTCAACGTCCTTTGATCGTTCATAAATTTGTCAAACTTTAAACGTTGCAATCTTCTCTGCTCGTACACTCTCTGTTTTTCATCGAACGGTTCGATGAAAAACAGAGAGTGTACGAGCAAAAATCTTGTAACGTTAAAGCGTACACTTGTTTTCAATTGAAATGGTTCGATTCGAACCAGTTCAATTGAAAACAAGTGTACGCTTTAACGTTACAAGATTTTGGAGTCAAAGCGATACCAGTCTCTAGTTCGGTAGCTTCTCGGTCTATTTTTATGCGATCTTCTATATCTTTGATGAAGCGTAAACGTTTTCGTGTTCGATGATGCTCCTTTGATTCGTACACTACGCGTTCCTTCTTTAAGATTTTATACATAAACGAGCCGTCATTGGCACGAGTGCATGTCACAATCGGAGTTTTGGCACCCGGATCCACGGATATGATCTTTGAATAGTTTTTACCGGCTCCGGAAAGGGTATTCTCGTGCGAGGATTCTTCCTTTTTTACTCGTTTCGATTTAAACTTGGTACCCTTTGCAACGATTCGATTCATCGACAACGCGATACACACACCATCAGTCGAGAAACTGTAACCAAACTTTGACGGCAGAGTAAAGTGTCTGCGCCAGTACAATATTAGATTTTCTGAGAATTTAGGCCAAGTTGTCGGTGTATTGACTGGATCCACTCTGCGTAACAGTTCTTGAAAACACCGGGAATCATAAGAAATGTACTTTAATCCGTGTGCATACAAAGGGAACACGTTGAATGATGTCTTTGAATGTTCATTCAGCTCTTGCTGAATCTTGATAAACAGTGGAATATGGTTCCAAAAGTTTTTCTTAATCTCGACTGCGGTCAATTTTTCATCGAACCATCGACCTATTTGATTCGGTCTACGCGTATTGTTGTAGAATGCATCATAGGTTGAAGCGTGGACATCGGATTTATCCATCTCCTCACCTATGGTACATGTATCGTTTTAAACAGTAAGATAGATGAATAAATTAAGTAGGCGATGTACTTACAATTTACTTTGTTTCAATTTTTTTTTTAAACTTGTGGATGCTGTCGCTGATGATCTGCGAAGATCTGCAGTGTGACGCTCTGCAGGTAGCGGAGTATGCCTTGCGCTGATTGTTATTTCTTGTTAGTTATATATTAGTTGTTGTTTCGTTGCTGCAGTGAATCCGGATGCTCGGCCGATGGTCTGCGTCTGCTATCCAATGAGGTTCCCGGCAACTGCGTGAGCTCGATGTTGAGAGTCCTGCGTGCGCGCTGATGGCGGTTGTCCATGAAATCTTGGGCGTCGCTGGGTCGTTGTGCGTGATGGACGCCTAATCTTTAGTTTCTGTTGGGGCTAAATTGAAGAGCTTATCCGAGTCCTTTCAAACGAGCCCAAACTCGGCTGTCTAGCTCAAACGAGTGCGAAGTTGGCCGCGGATGAGGTAGCCTCGATGGGGGGGTCGTTTCGTGGGGGAGACTATATAGACTCTGTCAGCTGCTCGAAGGTCTTGCATTTCATTGCTGACGAATAATGATGTACGTCCAGTGGATTTAAAATCAAGGGTACCACCCACTAGCTTCGGTACATACTTCTGAAGTGACGCTAAGAATGGCGCTATCAATTATAATTAATAATAATTCTATAATTACTGCTTCAGAAAATTGTGCATCACCTTACACATTTTGACGATTTTGAATTTTGTTTGACATTCGCATTATGACATGTAACTTAATCTATTTGACATTTATTGAAACTGATTGTATTTTATATTTGTATTGACATGCATGTACCTACACACATCAAAAGTGTCTAGGGATCAACATATATTTTTGCAATAACTTTTCTCCTGATTGATATTAATTAAAATTTTCTTTAAGGATTCATCAAATAAAGTGTTTTCGTTTGTCACAGTAACGATAAACCAAGTCACCTTTGCATTAATAAAGAAATTTGCCATTTTCCTAATAAAGGGATTTTTGACATTTGAACCACTAACATTAAAGTTCGAAAAAAAGACTGAAATAACAGTTTTCTTTAAAATTTTATTGGGTAACTTAAACAATTAATAATTCGTGTTTCTACCGCGAACACTAACAACACAAGAACATCGGTTTGGCATACTCAAAATGAGTTCATCCAAATCACGCTGTGGAATGGCCGCCCATGTTCGTTGCAACAACAAAAAAAGGTCTTCTTGCGACTGGATACCCTCCATATTCGGCAGAGCTCTTCTCTGTAGCATATCCCATGCATGCTCAATCGGGTTCAAGTCTGGCGACTGAGCAGGCCAGGGCAGGACATTGATGTTAGCTGCAGCGAGAGTTTGTCTTACAACTCTTGCGGTGTGCGGTCGTGCATTATCATGCATTAACTGAAATAAGGGACCGATTTGCACTTGTAGAGGAACGATGACGTCTGATACAATCGTCTCAGCATAAATTTGAGCGTTGAGGTTGCCTCTGATCCAAATCAACTCAGTTCTTCCGCCGATCCAAATACCCGCCCATACCATGATGGTTCCACCACTATAAGGATGGACTTCCTGGCAGGATTTTAATCGCTGTTGGCGTCCAGGGGTTCTCCAGTGTCGTATACGTCTTGTATCCGGTCTCATACCAAAACGAGACTCATCAGAAAAGCACACGAAACGCCATTGTTCTTCTGCCCAATTTCTGTGTTCAAGAGCCCATTGATATCGAATCCTACGATTGTGCATTGCTATAGGTGGTACCCGTAGCGGTCTTCGGGAATGAAGGTTCACTTCATGCAAGCGGTTTCTGACTGTTTGGTCGCTAATTAAGTTCCCTGAAGAGTGATGAAGCCTCACGGCTAACATCATGGCGGTTATTGTTGGAGCTCTTCGAGCTAAGATTTGAATGTATCGGTCTTGTCTCCGTGTGGTGCAGCGATACCGTCCTCCATGGCGCTCAGCCACGGTACCAGTGCTTCGGTAACGTGTCCAAAGTCGACTGATAACACTCTGACTTGTATTCAGAGCTAAAGCCACAGTACGTTGCCGGGAACCAGCTTCTATCATTCCCACGGCTCTGAGCATTTCTTCCCTGCTTAAATGACGTCGCTGCTCCATAATAACGTTGGTTTTAATCAGTAGTAGGGAAACAGTAGCACTAATAATGTCTTCAATGCGTTGTATGTTTTTATAGGGAAAATATTGACAGCTGATTTTCATCTTTTACTCGAATTTGATTCACAGTTCCTGATTCAAATTATGAAATGCACCAAAAAGGATCCATATAAATTTATAAAATCATAAATTTATTACAAAGCCACATCTCAATCTCAAGAAATCCGCATAAAAATGCTTGATCCCTAGACACTTTTGATGTGTGTATATGACTTTATTACTATTATGAAAGTTTACATTATTCTACCACCTTATGATATATTATCTTAAAAGTTAAATTTATGCTAAAAAGTAAAAAACTCTACAATGTTAATAATTAATTAAATATATTTGTACGCCTGTAGGCAAAACATAGAGGATCTACCAATCTGTAACATCTCGCACACTGTTGTAATTTGACCTATGTTTACAAATAAAGCATTCTGATTCTGATTCTGAAAATAGTGACTCCCTTCTAAAGTCAAGATATGTATTATACCCATTAGGCATAATCTCGTCAGGATTCTGCAACACGTCGTCTGCCCAAATTGCTCCTGGAATGGGGTTGTTTGCGTGGAACCTCCTTCTAACATTCTGAGGTGTATCAGGATTAGATAGATACACAACTGCTGCTCGTAGCTTTTTACTTGACGAAATGACCTGTACAAACCCCTCATTGAAAATTGAAATCGGTTAAAACGGGTTTTTCGTTACATTAAAAAGTAAGTAGTGTGTTATTTACCTTGAACAGGGGTGTAATGTAATGCATGCCTCCCATCTGGCCGAAGAACCGCCCAGACTTTCAATACTGTTAATTTCTGCAGCAATAAATCGTATGCTTGATGTAGGATTCTCATCAAAAGCTCGAAGTATCATTTCATCTACGGCTACATTATGTTGACTGGCACTCACTCCAGGTTCTTGATAATGTAGGTTTCTTGTCTCTCTCAAACGTCGATAAGTTGTAGAGAAGCTTTCGTGGTGTGGTACACGTCGATCAGGATATCTTCCCTGATAAATTCTTCGTGCTTCGCGCGCATTGCAGTTAGCGCTGCCATACGCAAGTAACATGTCGGCTTACTCTTGGTTGGTGATGTGTACGTGTGGTGGTCAGGAACTCAGGACTTCTTCAATGATGACTTTATATTAATTGTTTTGAGACATTTATTTAGATGATTAGACAAAGTTTTACAATAGTTATAAAAATGTGTGCAGCGCGCGTGAACAGACGCCAGCACATAAAGTTACTACAATCTGTCAAATTTCTTTAAAAGATTTTCAACTTTATCTCTAAAGAATAAGGTTCAATGTTGATTGGGAAAATTTGACAGATTGGAGTAGGTTGATGTGCTGGCGTCTGTACGTACGTGCGCTCGCGGCTCACTCGGCTCGCCGGCGTGCTCGGTTCGCCCCCGCCCCCGCCCTTCGTACACGAAGATCCCCGATGCGAGATGTGTAAACATAGCCCCCCGCCTTGGAAGGACCCGCTTCCAATGAAGTGCAGAGGAATCACGAACCAGCTCCGGAACCTCTTCACCGTCGAGGAGTAAAGGGCATAATTTTGTGTAAGCCCGTCTGATTACTCCAGTCGCCGTTGTTATGTCAGCGAATCTGGAAATGCCGTCGTTTCCGGTAAAAGTCTTGGTGACTCTGCCGAGGCGCCTTAACGGTGGCAAATTTTCTTCTTTTATAAGAACAAGTGTATCAGCTCTGATGTCTTGGTCCTTATTCATGCATTTGTTTCCCTTTGCAGCTCTGTAATATATTCTCTCGTCCATCTCTGCCAAAAGTGTTGTCTTATTTGTTCTACTCTTGCATAACGCGACAGCCGTAGTGGTGGCGTAGTTGTAATGTCGTCACAGGCTGCTGCGGTAAGTGGACGCCCGATGAGGAAGTGCGCCAGCGTCAGTGGCAGGGCTCAGAGGAATTAGAGGATAATGGGGATATAGGACGTGAGTTCAGAATAGACTCGATTAATGCTAACACTGTACTGAACTCTTGGTAGGATAAATGCGCATTACCGACCACTCAACGAGTGCTGCCAACTCTAAAAAATATTTTCTGCTACATCTACATTCAGAAAATGCTAAAATAATGCTAAAATTTTAGGATAATGTTAAAAAAAAACCATAGTTCAAAAGTAATTAAAACAATGTAGAAGAATTACGTTGATAAAATGAATCATCCATTCCTCCTTTCGCTATTGTGCACAACGTTTTATCGACGTTTTTTCGGGAACGGTTGCGTCATCAGTCATCACCCTTGTTCACGCTTTAGGCACGTTTCCATGCCGTCCGTTATGAAAACCATCCTAATTGGATGGTATATAGTCATTCTATCGCTGATAAATATATTAACCGACTTGGTTTTTCATTAGATCTCACTTTTTGCGGTAAAAGAACTGCGTTGTGAGACTCATTTATATTTTTTTAATTCAAATCAAGATAACAATAATTCGCATGATTGATTATTATTTAAGAAAAGTCTTATTCGGATTCTTGTGTATCTGTGGTATTTGATAGAATTTCCTCCAAAGGCGAGACTGGCGACCGTCGATGTTTGGCGACGATTTATGTTTAGAATGCATGCATTATAAACTGTTTGATAAGTGTCATGAGACGTTGTGGCTTGTGGTGGTCGTATAGTTTGGTGATAATTAGTTTCGCAGTCCATCAACAACTCTGTCGTCTGCGGACGACAGAGTTGTTGATGGACTGCGATAGTCTATGAAACTCAGGAACTTGGCTGTGTAGAGAATTATATCTTCCGGTAAAACAATTTGGAGATCTCACAACTTTTTGCGGTAGAAGAACTGCGTTGTGAGACTTTCACTTTTTTACGTGTTATATTTTTAATGATTAACTTGCGCCTACACTGAATTTTAGTTACTATATACTATACTATATACCATATACGTTATTCCTTTGTCTCTCGAAATTTAATTGTGTTACTTAAAAAAACATAAGCAACCTTCAGTGGTGTCTTCGTGGAAAAACTTATTTTTATCCCGAGGCTTAGAAGCATTAAAAATGATATCAACCATTGCATGAGCAATAATGGTTAAAGTGTTCATATTTGCACGCACCCACTAAAGGATTCATAGAACTCTGGGGGTCATTGTTCTTAAAGTGACACGAGCAGCAGGCATGTTGACGATCCGAGCACATATACACATATACGTACAATTGTACGTGCATTCTGACAAAATTATTCATTTTCCATACGGTTGTGAACTTTTTCATCGCTGGAAGGTCGATACCACCGAATACAGGTAAACCCGTCGTCGTTCTGACTGACAATCACGTCGGCGTCGTCGGGCTTGACACCGGCGTTGATTTGTAATGCTAGCCTACGCAATCTCGGACTCACGTTCTTAAAATGTCCTCTTTCATTGCACCAGAAGCACATTGCCATTTATAGCTATCACAACTACATAGTGTTTACAAGTGCTTTATTACCTGTATTCGGTGGGATCGTCCTTCCAGCGATGAACAAGTTCACAACCGTATGGAAAATGAATAATTTTTTTAAGGCGTCAGAAAACTTTTTGCCAGAGTTCCTTCTTTGTTGTCTAAACTTTCGATCATTAGTTTGAGTGCAGTATCAGCGCAGCGGTAATCAAGTAGCGTCTCTTCTGCACAAATCTTCCACTGTTGCTTTAACAATATTTATTATACATTTGCAGGTCTTGGATGAAGTTAAACTCTTCATCAATAAACTTGATGTCGATTTTTAAATCTAGTAAGACTTTTGAATACAGGTTTTTAATTTAATTAATCTTTGCTTAAAATACTATTTTATTTTTTATTTACTTTGCATTTTGTAAAATAGTCTTAAAAATAAATTGTTTCCAAAATTCTTCAGCGGCATCTAATAAACGCTTCACATAATATTTCATCATACTCCACTCAGTACTTGTGTAGGAGTTTTATGGGAATCCCCCTCTTGGCATAAAATTATAAGGCATAGTATTACTAGTAATGTGTTTGGCGTAACGTTTTTTGCATAACTTTTATTAGCATAATAATACTGTGGCGTAATAAAACTTTGCCATAATGCAATAGTTAGCATAACAGTACAGGGGCAAAACAAGGAATGTCACTAAAACAAGTTTTTGTGTAATTAACATTTTAATGTTTGAGAGTTTATAACTTTGTCTTACATACTAATTGTTTAGAAACTACTAATAGGAACTTTAGTTTACCTTACAGAGATCAGTTGTAGATACAAATAAACTTTTGGCAAATATTAACAAATATGTAAAATTAGAAAAAAGAAAGTAATTAACTATTATAAAGTACTAAAACATGTAATGTCCTTTAAAACCCATACAGGGAATGTCCAAATCTAGTACTATGTATGGGTAATGCCTTCAAAATAGGCTTGTGCTTCAGCAGAACAAAATCTTTTTAACTCCATAAGGTCCTTGTGTTTCTCTGCACTAATTGGCAAGTAATCTTGGTAGGCAAATCCAGGCAATTCAAATTCATTGCTACATTCTGGTTGATTTGCTCTTTGCTTATGCAATATGGGTGACTTCTCCCATGAACCATTATAGTTACTGCGATGAAGAATGAACCTTGGATGTTCTCGCACACTCATTATTTCTCTTTGGGCCTGGATTGGAAAAGAGCACTTTTTCATATACTGATTTTGAAAAAAATCAGTAAATTTCCTTATAATTTCACCCTTACCCACTTCAATAACTTCAAAAGGTTTGGGTCTTTGGCGACTTATTTTTAGCAGGTCATACCATTGATATGGGACTTCCATATGAGTTTTTAAATTGATGAGGCCCATGTTCTTGTCACATTCTAAATATGAATGTCCTCTGATGGGGTATGTTATTTTAATGGAGTCCAAAATTTTCATTACATGAACCACAAAATGAATGAACCTTGTCACAGTATAGTTCTTGTTTTGTCCTCCTGCAGAGTCACAAAATATTTCTAAATGCCTCACACGATGATCTAAATGGTTTTTTAAAAAGTAGAATAAAAATGAAACCACTTCATCTGAACCCTTGCGTCCACAAGTCTCAGGGTAAGTGAAAAAAAAAGAACTAGCATCACTTAGCACATGTATGTTAAATGAATACATGGATAACTGCCGTTTGTAATAAACATCGTTTGTAGTGATGTTAGGTAGTGGCACATTTTTTTGGTAATCCATAGCAATAGCTTGAAATTCAATATCTGTCTTACTTTTTATTCTAGCATTCTTCTTCCTATCATAAAACGTTTGAGCTTTTTTCTTATGCAAATTGTTAAGAATAGTTAATCTTTTTAGCTCATCCTGATTTCCTTCGGGCATCAATGCTTTTGCCTTAATTGGACTGCGTTATGTAAGAACCGATTAAGCGCCATTTAACGAATCCTGAGAAAATGAGCTTCAAAAATTTCAAACTTAAAATGGTCGCTGTGCATACATTTAATATGTCAAGAGTATAATTTTTATTCTGAACATATAAAATATGTATAAGTTCACATTAGTAAAAAAATATAAGGCTAAACTATACAGTTTTGTAGTTATAGCCATTTTTCCGCTTAATTTGTTAATGTGTTTTAAGCCATATTCAGACCATTTTATTTATCAATAACGTACTATACGGCATTATTGTCGTTTGATACTTTATTGCGATTTTTTTCGGGTGAAATAAATTGGAACATAAGATTAAATCCAGTTATTTTAATAAAATTTACTTAAACAAAACAAATGTAACACTTCTACATCTTACTAATACTTTTATTCCTTTTTTTTCTTTTATTAATTACCTATACACTGTACCATATTATTTTTTATTCTTCATCTTCTACTTCAAAATCAATGGATCCATCAAAACCTTCAACATCATCTTCTAAATCACGAGATCCAGTTAAATTTTCGTAATATTTTCTCGCATCAGATGGTATGAGATGAAGGAGGGATTTTATATCATCTAGCTTCGGTTGAGAAATAGGTTTTCCTTGTGGCCAAAGTTGCTCATAATGCCTTGATAATGTCAATGGGTTATTTATTGCCCCTCTTTTTGGTCTTTTATTAAGATCTACTTCATGGGTTTGACCGCCATGACAGGTTGAAAGAAATATCCGACCAGGTCTATCCTTAAAAATGTTTATTTCTTTAGTTTTCAACCAGCTTATAGGATTTCCTTCTATATCTTTTTTTCTATTCACTATTGTCTTCAGCATTTTAGAAACTCCGACAAAGTCTAAACTTTCCATTTTATTAGCTATTAACTTGTTTCTCTTACGACAACTGGTCATCACATCAATGTAGTCTTGTGGAGTGTAAAGCCGAGTATGGGTTTTTAACGCTGATTCGATATCACTAAACTCGCTATCATTTTTTAAGAAGCTATGCCCAGGGACCATAAATCGTAGGGTGATTTTTGGACCCTACTTCTTGTGCTCCCCTGCCTGCTATTCCTTCCACCCAGACGTAACAAAACCCTTTACCGGTTTTTCCTGAATGCACACAGCAGTTGTAAAGCCACAGTTGGCGTTTGTAAAATACGATGTTGGATGGAATTCTTGGCAGTGGCAGTGTTTTTTCCATATCAAATGTCAGGGTTTCAATATGATCATAAGTCTTAAAGAGGGGCAATAAATAACCCATTGACATTATCAAGGCATTATGAGCAACTTTGGCCACAAGGAAAACCTATTTCTCAACCGAAGCTAGATGATATAAAATCCCTCCTTCATCTCATACCATCTGATGCGAGAAAATATTACGAAAATTTAACTGGATCTCGTGATTTAGAAGATGATGTTGAAGGTTTTGATGGATCCATTGATTTTGAAGTAGAAGATGAAGAATAAAAAATAATATGGTACAGTGTATAGGTAATTAATAAAAAAAAAAAAGGAATAAAAGTATTAGTAAGATGTAGAAGTGTTACAACATTTGTTTTGTTTAAGTAAATTTTATTAAAATAACTGGATTTAATCTTATGTTCCAATTTATTTCACCCAAAAAAATCGCAATAAAGTATCAAACTTAGGTGGTTAATTCGATGCTGCGGTTTAAAAACGGTTAAATCAAAAGGCAAAACTGAATTATCTTCATCGTGGACGTGTTTAATTCGTTTATGCAATTTGAAAACTGTTTGTAACTGTAACTTTGACGCATAATTCTTTAATACAAAACGAATGTGTGCACAAATTCTAGCAAAGTTCGAAATGTCGCTTGATTCAACCCCTTATTATAAGGCCGTAAGAGTGATTTTTGAACACAAAAATAGCTGAATATATAGTTTATCATACCTATAGTCGATCTGCATTCATAACTCTTTTTTTTCGATTTCATCGCTTAATTCGTTATTACATAACGCAGTCCAATTGTAAATTCATCACAGGCACTACATGTATCAGTACGGGGATAACCAAATGATATGTTAAATTCAGTGTTAAAGATGTTCCTGTATGTTTCATAGGAAACATTATTCTCAGGGTATGCATCCAAATATAGCTTATGCATTTTTTTTATATTTAAGTCATCAGGTAAATATTCTTTCTTACTATCTTTCATGCTGTAGTGACTTTGCCTTCCTTTAAATGATTTTATATGAGTACATATTAATTGTTTTGTATTCATATCCAATTTTTTGTGTGAACTTGATTTTCCCCTTCTATCTTTTGGTGCAATGCCTGTCTCTTTCAAAGACTTTTGTAGGTGTTCAAGTTTTCCTTTAGTTATACCAAAAATAGATAAAAAAGCCTTGTAGCATACAGGTACTTCTTGTATCTGATCATCATCTTTTATTCGTACTTTGTAAATGAAATAGTTTTGGTGAAAATTGGCATCCATTTCATTTTTCCTACTACGCCTTCTTTTTACTGAACAAACATTCATCAATCCACATAAGAATATATTTTGCTCATCTGTAGACTTCAAGCTATTAAACTCTCTTAGCAATTTAATACGATTTTCTGATGAAATCCTTTCAAAACACTTAAGTCTTGAACACCTACAATCCTCACCTGACTCGTGGGTGATGACCTCATGACATCACGTATTCTTCCTCTCTTTTTTCGCTTCTTCGTTTTTTTTACTAAATTCTGATTAATATCTTCATCGCTTTCACTCATTTTTTTTCACAAATTGACTGAAAAATTTAAATCTAAATTCGCAGTCACAACAACATAGTCATAACCTCTCTTTAACTGACATTGACAGTTGGACATTCCATGTTATGTTCCGTTTCACTAGGGACATTCCCACTTTTGCACCTGTACAGGGTTTTGAAATATTAAAGATACGAAGGACTATGATTGTTTTTATGCTTTTTACACAATCCTACATAAAAATACGCGCGAAAACTAAAGTGTTGCCATATTTAATTTATATTTGAATTTTATGTGACATTCCTTGTTTTGCCCCTGTACCCTTCCTGTCATTTGGTCTTATTTGTTTTGTATAATTTGGAGTTTTAATCATGAGCCATAAATATAAAAAAGTCATAATTGGGTGATCGGGTGTATGTAGTCAATAATTTTATGTTAGCCTAGCGCCACACCTGCCGAACGTTCCGCGGCGGAACGCTCCGTCGCGTCAAATTTGTATGGCCGTAACGTTCGGCTGATGTGTCATAGGTAACTTGAAAAACATTAGGAGCGTATTCAACCGAGCGTTCCGCAGCGGAACGTTCGGCAGGTGTGGCCCGACCCATAAATAGTAAAAGTTAAAGGTACTAGGTAATTAAATGCAGTTGTAGTCAATGATATTTTTTATAGATACCTACTTAAAAATGCCACCCAGACTTCAAAAATAATACATAAAATATCTAATTATTTTAAGGTGAAATTGTTCGAAATCGTTTGTAAGAATGATCGTGTATTACTTGCGACGACCTCTTCCCATTTTTGTTTTGTCTGTTGGCGAGCTTGTGCAGAACGTATATGCCCTTTAGCAATGCCGGGATTTTCTTCTAAAAACTGCACCAAATCCTCCATTTGTACTGATGGACGAAGACATAATGAAGACACAAGGATTCTGAAAGTACATAAACATTAATCACAAACTTATAAACGTACAGGCATGATAAAATTTCCAATACATAATAACTCTTACATACCTTGTAAGTCAATCTATCTTGTACTTTCAATAATAATATGAATTGAAACTATTATAGCAGCAGACACACAAATAAACTTTTCAGTAACAGCGCTCTTTACGTAAGATTCAATCACAGATTACTAAAATAGAGCAAGCTACAGATGTGACAGTCGAGTTTGCTTAGTTCCTACATTAACAGTTATGGCGCTGCTGTCGCTTCATATATTATGGCGCGACAAACACACACACACACACACATAAAAAATCGAATACTACTATCAATCTAATAGATATTCAATATGGCTGTTATCGATAATTTTTAGTGAAGTGTACCCGAATGTACCGAAATCGAAAAAATCTACTAGGGTTCAAAGGATTTTATCATTAATTTTACTAGATAAAAAAATAAATAAAACAAATTATCATATTTTGTAGTCATTTATTTGTTTTCTTCTGCCTATGGGTTTTATATTTTCTTAAAGCTAGCTGTTGCATGTTTTGCATTTTTAAAACATATTTCTCTTCTATTTTTCCCCATAAAATTGTATTTATTATACTACGCCAATTGCGGCATTGCAGGCGAATTGTGAGTGCTATGTAATATTTAATTACGTCTTTATACGTACTTACTATTATGCAGTATATTATACAGTAGGTACTAACAAAATATGGACATTTTAATTACTCTGAATTTTAATTTGCCACAGTAGTTTCCCAATCGGGTAAGCCAAATTATTATTTTTTATTTTTTTATATTCTCTGTGTTGTATAAATTCATGGATACTTTGGATTTCTTGTGTCGCAAAAGTTTTTGTGCATGAATAACATATTTTTTTGTTATTTTCCTACATAACTATGAATCTCGCAGTATACGCTGATGTTTGGACCTTTACTTTTTCACAATATAACATTTTCTATAAGAGTGTCGGACCCTTTGAAGATGGCGGCGCATTTTAAATTAAATTAGGTGAAATATATGCATCATTATCTTTTGGATTACTGCAGGTAATAAGATAATTTAAATCAAATGTGACGCAGTCTTCACAATTTGAAAATTTTGAGTGAGGGCTAGACAATATATAGCACATACTAGACATGAGTAACGAGTTGAAAGCGTACATAAAACTATTTCCATCAGGATTCACGTTGCGATAATTCATCACTCTTATGCGACCAAAGAAATTCTCAAGAGGATTTTGATTTATTAATCTGGGGTAAAAGTATTTCACTCCAAATTTTGCAAATAATAATTTGGACAGACCCAGAAAACTCTGCAACGTAGTAAAGTAATCCACCCTTCAAGGCATGGAGGACGCACATGTCTCGGCTTCGCAGTCTGCCTAGCCAATTTACTACTGGTGTCAATATATTTAATAGGAACAAATCACTTTTAAAAGTTACTATGTGTATACATATTGGTGCTCGTGGCTGTACATTCAAGCATTGCAGCCGTTCGCGCACTTAGCACTTGGGTGGCTGCTGTGAAATAAAAAGATCTTGTCCAGCTATGTGAATTGTAACATCTGAAACAATGGAAAAATATTAAAATAAAATAAAACAATATAAAGCAACTGCATAAAATAGTCATAAAACTTACCATTTTCTCTGCATTGATTGCTGCGAAGTCGAGCAGTCGATTGTGTTAATTGATTCAAACATGACCTAAACGTTGGTCCTCACGTTGATCACACACAAGTGTAAGCGGTTTTAGACCAGTTTCAACAAGCAGAGAAATAATTTCTTTTTAAATTTTCATTAGATCATGTGCTGAAATCGTTCCCTCGCAAAAATAATATGCAATGGGTTGCCTCCATGAATGGCATAAGCCAACAGATACATAAATACAGGAGATATGCTAACACAAAAGCAAAAACTATAAGAACGGCACACGAGCTCATATTTCTCCCGCACACAAAGAAACTTACAGCAACACTAATAAACTCAGTAATAGAACACATGCATACAGGGGGCGGGGCTTCTACCTGTAGCTACAGACTCAGAATAAACACACATCGCAACTAGTGATGTGAAGAGGTAATCGTAGAAAAAATAGTATCGATGAAATTCAGTTACCTTTAATCTGCTCTTTTTATATATAAAAATACAGTAAGTACTATTTTTTCACCTGAAGTCGAGGTGTTGGTGTGAATTTTAGTTCATGACAATTAATTTTATTCCACAGCTTTTTAATCGCGATTAAAACTAGTTTGCACCCTAATTACGTAACTCACTAACGATCGGAATTTGAATCATTCTGAAACAAATTGCTAATCCATTATTTCATATGTTCGAAATTTTTGTCTTCTCAACACCGAAAATAACGCAATGAATGTTGTTGAGCTGTCAAAATGAAACAAACTACGATTGATAGTGTGTTACGCAATTAGGGTGCTGGTTTAGTTTGACAATCCAAATTTTAGGTGAAAAAACGTCAAGTTCAGAATAGCAAAAATGCCATTTTCACTAAATTAATAACACGGTGCAATCTCAGTGCTGTCAAAATAAAATATAGTTAAGTCGTGTCAATTTCAGAATAGGAAATCGTCGTTTGACAGGAATAAATTAAATTTTGGTGATTTTTGTCTAGTTTAGGGGCATTTGTGACTTGAGAAGAGAAGGAAGGGATATCAACTTTTCGAATCTAGACTAAGAGAACACAAGTAAAACTTCAAGATTTTATTGATATGGATTTTACTGACCAGTAAAATGTAAATATTTATTTAAAACTTGCCGCTTAGACAGTTTAGGTGTTGCATTCTTAGTTAAATAGTGTAATCTTACGTTTACATATTTTTCCATTACGGCTTTAATTAGTATTAAATGGTTATTCATTGGCTATTGGTTGTATTGGTGAAAATTTATTTTTTCAAAAAGATTCATGCCTATAAAATGCGATAAGGATTTTGACATGAGCTCCTGTCTAATATTTTTCGATGTAATTTTTGTGTTATCAGATGAAAGAATAGAAGTTTTTATTATTACTTCCATCCGTTTACATATGGTTATTACGTCATTGGATGGAAATATTAGGCCGCCTTTATCCTTCAATTTTATAAACCTGTGGTGCTTGTCGTCAACTGTATCTGCAATCAAACCGCTACAGCATGTATCACACTTCAATAATTTTAGCAAGCGATGAACTATAAATCCTGCTATGTATGACACTACCTGGCTACTAAATTCTGTGATGTCTTGTACAAGTATACTAATTTCCTCATCAAATATGGCTTGTTCATACAGCAAACTCATCTCGTCTTCATCGTTACTTTCGTCTAACTTGCATGGTTCGATTGTCAGATATATATTTTTGACAGCAGAGGAGCACACCAAAAATGAAACCTCCTCTAGAGCTGTGCAGTTTCCCTGATCTACATCCCTAAGCTCCGACTTTACCAAGAGCTTTTTATATATCGCTTGAAACTGTCGCGCTGTGCGGTTAGTGCTGCATCCACCATGAGACCTTATATGTCCAAACATAAGCTCCAAATGATCTTGGCTGATCTTGTAAACTGGAATGTACTTAACTTTTTGGTCCTTTTCAACTAGTTGTACATACAATGCCTTAAGGCTTTCTATGCACACTAAAAAACCAATAAATCCGGTTTTTCTTGGTGTAGATGGCCTTTGTACCATCTGGAAGCTTTATAGATTTTAGATACCGTTTTGCCTTTTCTAAAGTTTCAAATACCTTGTCTTTGTTGCCTTGGTAAACTGGTTATTTATAATGAAGTTGGGCCATATGCCTTGAATTTAACACATCGAACAAGTTGTTGACCGTTTTTAAATATTCGACGGTGCCTTCTATGTCATGAAAACCAGTCATTTGAAGTTCACAACAGAAATTCAGGGCATCTGCAACACTGTTGCTAAATAATTGTGACGCCAAGCGAACTTTCATTTTTTGGTTCTTGAAATAGATGTGATTTTTTCTTATTTTGTTTGCTAAGTGCAGTTTTTCTTTATCTTGAATGTCATACAGGGTTTTTAAATGACTCCATTTTATGTACCTATTTGAAGCATCCATAAAGCATCCATATGCTTCGAAAGCATTTCTCAATAACTTCAGCATGTGGCATGGATCGAGAAAAATATGTACAGGTTGACGAGTAACGGGGTGTTCAAAATAAGATTTTATGTTTTCAACTTTAAAACAACATCCGAGTTTCTTAGCCATAGTGATGTTGGCTGGTCAGCCGTCGAAAGTCATTGAGGTTACTTGAATACCTGTATCTTCTAGTAATTCCAAACATTGTATGATAAGATTGGACCGCTGTTCCCCTGTGACACCATCAACGAGAAAATATCCGACTGGTATTTTCCAAGCCCCATTAATTGCGGTAACTAGAAACAGAAGAACTTCTTTGGCTTCGGGTAAACAATCCCCTTGTTCTGCTGAATTCGATATGTTGACATACCCATGCATTTGTTTTCCGTCCCACTCCACACGCTGTTTGATTGCCATTTCGTCTAAAACTAAATTACGCAACAATTTGTGATTAGTGCAGGCACTTTTAAGTTTTATTGCTTTTAATGATTCTTGCGTAAATCCAGGCTGAGCATCGATGGATTGGTACCACTTTTTTATTGTTCGAACATGAGGCAGAGCTGTTTGGAATTTTTTCCTTACATACGCGTACGCCTTTGGCGAGTAAAAGTGAAGAGTAGTTGAAAAAATTCTTAAAGCAGGAGAATACTTCTGGGTAGTGCATTGCCCCGATGAAACATTTCTCTCATAACGCTGGATAAGGTCGGTTATCCCAATGTTTTCTAATTGCGTAACGTGATCAGCGCTAATATAGTTTTTTTCATTGAGATTATTCAAAATTTCTTTTAAATTAGCGATTTTTTTCTGATACCGGCTGGTTTTCTTTTGAAGCCTTTTAATTTGTATTTTTTGTGTTTTTATTAAATTTTGTTGTACGGAAATCATTTGGCGTAATTTACGCTTTCGAGGTGTTTCAATGAGATTGTTTTTACCCGGATTTTCTTGATTCTCCAAAATGCTATTTTGTCGAGTGTTCAAGTTGGTACCGAGACCATCTGTTATAGACATTGGAGCATTAATTTCCGAATCATCGATTCCGTTTTGAAGCAACGTTCTGTAATTTAAAATAAAAATTACGAGTTGAAATAAAACTTAGGTAGGTACTTAGTTTTATTGAGTCAGGAAAAAAAAAATAGGTGTTGTACAGTAGTTTAACTTACCAAATTAGGATCCTTTTTATCCAATTCTTTGGACGTGGAGGGTTCCATATAATTCGTCAACACCATATGCAACTTCAATGTTGGGACCGACCATTCGAAGAGCCAACGAACTTTCTTCAATGGTTGAAAGCACTTAGGCTCAAAGTGAGACGAACATAACGTGTTATTTTTTGTGGGAAACCAGTTTGGAACTTTTCCTGTTGCATTTATCCACTTTTCTTTTATTTTTGGATCCTTCGGATAGCTAAAATATTAAAAAGGTGTGAATGGTGATGATGATATAAATGATACATGTGTAAGAGTACCGCAATAAATTAAAAACCCATACTTGATTCAATAAAAGATAAGTCGAGTAATCAAGAAATAGTAATGAATTGTGTTTTCAATAATTAATTATATCATTTTTACCTCACGTTAGTAAACAACAGCTATATAATATAAAGTTCCATGCAGCAAAAAAAGTCTAATTTTGTTCCCTTGTGTAATCATTCGAACTAAGTAGGATCGTATAAAATATCGACAACCACAAAAGTGACATCACATCTCTAATTATCTACCTAACAATAATAGCCGGCAGCACCCGCTTCACGAAACTATCGTGTGAGTGAGAGTATCAGTAAAACACTTATCCATTGCGCTATTAGACCAGCCGATTCATTGATCGATGTGTATTAAGCAAACAATGGTTTTAGTTCCTAATGAAAATAATTGCTTTTCGTACTTTATCGTGTTTCTAGTATCACGAAGTAATGTTTTAATGAATTTAATAAGAAAAACAATCATATTTTTATACTTACGTGTGAAATGAGATGCCATCTTTCGTATAATTCACAATAGAGGTGTTATTTTTGCAAACAACCACTGTACAACGCGGCATTTTGTAAAAAATCACAAGCAGTGAAGACGTCGCAAGTTGACATTCGACTAATGGCCGAAACTGGCAACAAGCCGCTTTGCGGCTAGATGCGTTCGCAAGCGCCACGCCTCCTTGCCATATCTCCTGTATTTATATATCTGTGCATAAGCCCCTGATTATAAAAACCAGAGCAGGTATGGTCAGCCAATTTTGGTTTTCTTTCTCCTGCTATATCTACAAATCCAATAATGTTGTTTTTGCTTTCATTAAATGTTAGATGTGGTGACAGTGTTACCTCAATCAATACAATACTAAGGAGCAAAGCTATTTTGTCGTGTCACAGTCCCTAATTTCCAAAACCTTATATCCTTTAGTGACTTTGCTTCATCAGACCAAGGGCGAACCATAGATTATTATATTCATAATTACTGCAAAATATAAATAAAATCAAACGTATTTTAATTTTTTCTTTGAATCAATTTTAGGCATTATTTTCTATATTTTTATTAACAATTTTAGGCATACATTTCATATCCATAATAATTAAATAGTAGAAGGCGTTATCATTCGTAAGTAAACAGTTGCGGTGCGGCGTATGCTTGCTCGCTCGCATCTACGAAGATATTTAAAGTCCTATTTACTATGGAATAATTTATATAACATATCGGTAGTCGGTAGCTTAACTACATAGCTTAAATCACTCAGCCATTCTTCAAATACGACCGATTCTTCAATAGGCAAAGGTTGGTCCCAGCCTGTTTGCTTGCCACAGATCTTGTAGCATTATCTTAGCGGTTATAGTACACATAACAAAGCAATAAGTACTTACCTAATCTGTATAATTATATTCTTCCACTCTTTTATTTTCTGCATGTTTACAGATGTTTTCGTCGATTTGTCTTCAATGATTTCTGCTGATTGAGCAATAAGCTGACGTAATATTTCCTATTATAATAACAATATTCGCGTTAGGTAGTCGAAATAAGATGATACAAAGCATTGCTTACCTAATAATAATAAAAAAAAACATGATTTACTATTTTTTTCTTCAGAACTCCAATTTTCACCTCTTTTTTTCTTTTGTTGTTCCATTTTATAATTTAGCTCAAATACAACTCATGAAAAAACCACGTATCAGTAACGGTAATATTAAGAACTATGTATTAATACAACAATGAAGTACATTTATTTAATAATAAAGGACTCGACATCGACATAGACATTTTATCTCAAATTACGCGCAGTGTTGTCATAAGTAAGTCGTTCCGATGAGGATCGTACCTACTTAGTGGGGTGCATTAGGAGATATCTATGTCAAGCAGCGGACTGCAACAGTTTGATAATAAAATTGTAGATCCACCCTTAACAAACGTCACGTAAGGCCGCAATACTGTTAAGGGTGTGACGATCCACGAACATAATTATATGGTAAAGTTAAGGGAATCTACTAAGACCTACAAGCCTAACAGTCCCTACAACTCTTAAGCCCTACAGCCCTAACCTATCATATACCTAGTACGTGATGAATAAATATATAAATAAGTTCAGGATGTGTGCTCCATGCGACCTAAGGTAACAGGATAGTAGACAGGATTTCCAGGTTCGGGAAGGGTACACTCATTGCTAGTCCCGCAGACTCACGAGACTGATCACAGATGGCTAAAGGTGTCTTGGCCACAGTGAGGGGTAATGAGACAAGAATATGAAATTCAAATCTGTTTTATTTACAATATGTTACAGATTATATACTACTTTTTTTTAACGCACACTTATATGTAAACTCTTTGTGTTCTATGCGTGTAAGATGCAACCAAATCATTCTTTTCACTGGGCCGCGCGTAAGCCGGGCCGAGTGTTGAGTCAATGACCAAAGGTAACAAAATCAATCTTCAATCAATCTTCCTAGCCTTTTCCCAACTATCTTGGGGTCGGCTTCCAGTCTAACCGGATGCAGCTGAATACCACTATTTTACATGGAGCGACTGCCTATATGACCTCCACAACCCAGTAACTGGGTAATACGATACCAAATGACAGCCGGGACCAACGGCTTACTGTGCTTTCCGAGGCACGTAGGAGTTTCGGTATGTAAAGATGGTCACCCATCCACTGACCAACCCCGGCAAGCGTAGCTTAACCTGATGGATCGACACGTGCGGCTTGTTATTACTTAGCCACGAGCTCCTCCAAAGGTTACATTGAGCAGTAATGAAGTTCTGATGGGGTTTTGAGTGTAGGTAAATAAAACAATACTTTGTTTTTGTAAGTACATATTCATCTAAGCAGGGGGCAGGTCGGGTAATACCCTCATGGCGAGCATACCTTAGGTACCAAATAATACTCATCACATGTGAGCAGCATCCCGCTGTTCTTGAACCTACAATGCAGTTACAGCAATAACTTCTGATTGTATCTCGACCATTCATGTTTGTTTCTGCAACTATAAATACAAAATAAGTTGTAGCAGAAGAATGGCGGGACTTTATTTTAGCACGAAGCAACATTCCCTCTAAGCCATTTATTCTCTCTCGAGATATCCCTAATGTATATATTCCATGAGAGCGGAAATTCACCCACATATGAACGGGCTTGGCGAATTGGGCATACACTACATGCAAATAATATCAATCCCTCCATGGATAGCCGCGGAAAAGATAGGGTTGTCCCATCTATGAGTACAAACCAGGAATCGCGCCTGTTTAAATGTGTTCGCTAAAACAGGTGCTCATATAAAATTGAAACAAACTGCTCTGCATGTATATTGTCTGCGAATGGCGGAGTAAACGCATTCAGCAGAGCAGCTGCTATTTTAAAATCTTCCATTATTATAATATTTGCGGAATATTTTGAAATCTCTCTTAAAACGGCCATTCACTGCCTCTGCTACCCACCTGTTTAAAGTTACACAGCGTGATCGGTCGGCTTCAAGAGCTATAATTGACCGTCTGCTTTAGTTTTAGGCATATGACCTATGTATCTTTTCTCATGCAGACTATCCATGGAGTCACAAAAACCTCTATCTAGAATAAAAACATCATTTTCTCTATAAAAATCATTGAATTCCGTATCGTTTAATAAATCATTCATTATGATCGCATCATTTGTAGTGGCACTATATGGTTCGCGTACATCTATGATATATCCATCAGAAGCACAGCGTATAAATGGCTTTAATATATTTATATAGGGAATATGTATTCTTTTCGAACAAATAATTACTGCTTTTTTGTGTACATTTATGGTGGCTTTAATAAATTCCCATATTTATGTAGAGAATATGTATTCGTTTGGAACAAATAATATCTGCTTTTTTGTGTGTGTGTATATATACATATGTTGCATCACTTTTTGTTCAGATGGTGCATCAGACTCACCAAAAATGTGATTGGCAATGTGAGATTTTTTTGCTGTCACCTGCTCTCCCTTCTTAAATGAGAAAATCTAAGATATTGTGGAACATTGTCAACAAAATACATTCTTGCTACAGACATTAATGTTTCTAGGGTCCTTCTTGGTACTTGAAATAAGCACGACAATCTATCTCCCGAATCTCCAGTCCTTAATTTGCACAATAAGGCTGTTAATGCAAAACTACGCCGATGCATAGTCGTGAGCCTGGGTGTTGCTTCTTATATTAGTTGATGTTCTTGTTTACTTATGCCTATAAAGTATAGCACTTGGTTATCAATTTAGTTTTGCATATTCTCTTAAGAGATGTTACGAAGTCCTTCCATTAATATAAAATAATCTCTTCTATGTGTATGGAAGTAAACTTATTAAGGCTATACTCAGCAGCAATGTTGGGCAAAATGTAATCTAAATACTGATTACTAACTATTACATTTAGTATGATTACATTTTATAGTTAGTTATCACAGTAATAGAGTACATGAAATAATCGTAAAAAGTAGTTAAACATTTCGATTACTAACTAATAAAAGTAGTTGCAATCACGATTACCTGATTACTTTTTTTTTACTACTTACTTAAAAGTTATTAAACTTTTATTTCTTGCTAAAACAACTAACATTACGATTAATGAAGGCAACACATAGCAATTGGAATAAGTATAAAATTTTAACATTAGGTACGTCTGCGGTCCGGACCATAAAATACGTGATTTTTTATGGCAAAATTTCGTATACGGCTTAAGTAATAGATAATGGTATTATTAGTCGTTTGTTGACTATGACCAACGAAGCATTGACATCAGTTGACTGCATTACATAGACTGCGAAATAAATAACTATGTTTTGTACTTACGTGTTTTTAATTTTTCTCTCTGCGTCCTGTCGTCAACATTTTCAAATAACTGTTTCATTATTTCCACCCAACAAATCTGTTTCACATCCCTGTCTTTATATAAACGGGTATCGTAAGCCCCAAATAGCTCGTCTCGTTATTAATTGTTCTGTATCAATTGCCGCCATGATTGTTCGCAAAACGCACACGCGCACGTCCAACGGTGAAAGCTCACATTGCGGCACTGGCCCAAACCAAATATTCGGTGTTACGATATTAATTATTGCAATTCATTATTAATATTCTAATTAGTTAGTTAGCGACATTTCTTATTTACATACAGTATTATTTCCAAATTAATCAAAACATGTGAATATTTGACAGCTATTTACGACGTTGCCAACTTTGCGGATGCACCCTCTTAATGTATTAGGTTACAAATTATTTTTTAAATAAGATTTTAATAAGAAACTTAGTGCCAACCGCTACAGAAGTACCGAAGGAAGTAGGTTTACTACAATTAAACAAAATTTCAGACGGCAAAACAACGCACGCGCGCGTCATTCACTTATGCAAACATACTACTAAAACGCGACTCGGCGTGTTCTGTCGACACCCGACACACGTCGTGCTCATAAAACAACACGCATCGTTAGTATCATAGCTTCGCGAAGAACGGAAGTGTATTGACGTGTGACGTGGACATGGATACTGTACTGTTTGGAGACGAGCAGGGTGAAGATTTGTGACAGATTTTGGGGAAATATTTTATACAGAAACATAAAAATAGATGTACTAGACTCTAACTAGTACAGTCGACATAATGAGTCCCTAACGAGTCCGTGGGTCGCGCTCAGTCGATCTCGCGGTCTGAATGGAACTGACTGCCTGACCCAAGCTCCTCTGATGCTTAACTCTTATCGTCTTAAAACGTTCCCACGAGAACACACAGCCTACCACCGGTCACGTTCGACGCAATAAGGTTTACGTCGTCGCCTTTCATATCAGAAACAATAATTCATTATTTAATATCAATAAGCTCGAAGCGCTAACAAAGACCCTCGTGATCTTAAGAGTTAGTCGAGGTGTGAATGATACCTTCGTCTCACGCTGATAAGAACTGGACGAGGTGCGAGTTGACACCATCGTTTCGCGCCACGACATTATTATACATATTTTCGGATGAATGAAAGTGAATTTGAAGTTTTACATGACAATTAAAAAAAGACATCTACAAGAAAGTAACAAGTTATCGTAAATCTATAATTACAACAAAAAAGACTGGCAGTGGCTCACAGGTAAGTACAAAACATTTGTTCTTTTTGCCTGTGCCTATTTATTATTGTAATTTTTATAATATTCTCTCAACCTATTTCGTCGCTTTCGTTTCCAACTTCTTCAGTAAGTACTACATTCTCGCTAACATTTATGGAGTATTACTTTCATGTATTTGTGTATTATTATTCAGTATTGGAGCTGTTTCATAAATTACTACGTTGTCACTAGCATCTTGATGATTCCTTTCATTAATTTGGGTATTCTTTGATGTTCCAGTGTTTGTTGTATTTGGTTATAAAGTATTTGGATATTGTTGTTAGAACTATTTAACTACTAAACGCAACCTTTTTTTGTGTTTTTGACAGACGTTTCCCCTTCCGCCCGTTCAAGACTTTGTACGAATGTGCTTTTCTAGTTTCAATAATAAATCCCATAGTAATCTCTATAAACCTTTCTTTTTCTGCCCAAATATCGAACATGGTAGCAGAGCGTGGTTAATTAGAGAAACGCTCGTATTTTGTACAGATTGTCGAAGAAAATCGGTAAATATTTAATAGTATCACGCCACTGGCAAAAATTTCAAAAATGGCTTCGTCATCACAATACATGAATTCCATTGAGAAACTCAAGGGGTCAGAAAATTATTCAACTTGGAAGTTCTCGGTGCGAATGCTATTGATCCATGAAGAACTATGGGAATTTGTTGAGAATAAGGTGAACGATGAGAAACAAAAGAAGGCGGAAAAGGCGTTGGCACGAATTGCCCTATCAGTTCTACCAGCAGAGTTCCATACATTCGCTCGGCAAAAATTGCTTACGAAGCATGGAATAACCTGAAGAAGGCATACGAAGGTCGCGGATTGTGTAGAAGACTAGGTCTTCTCAGAAGTTTGTTTGGCACAAAACTATGTGATAGCAGCTCGATGGAGGATTACCTCAACAAAATTAAGGAAGCCTCACATCAGTTGAGTGAAATTGAGTCACCATTAGATAATGAATTCGTAGCTGTTATAATGTTGAGTGGTCTAACTGAAGACTTTGATCCGCTGATTATGGCCATTGAAAATGCTGGTACAAAATTATGTACTGAACTTCTCTCGGTCAAACTATTGGAAGAGACACGGAGGCGAGAGGACAAGCAGGATAGTATAATCGCACTGATCACTCGGAAGCAACCCAGATGTTTCAAGTGTAAGCGTATTGGCCATTTCTTGAAGAATTGTTCCGATAAACAGGTTACAGGACAATCTGCAGCAGATAAGGAGACACAGAGTCACAGTCATGGTCGAGATAGGAACAAACCAAAGGACAAGGCTCTTGTTGCTGCTCTTTCTGTCAAGGTGAATAATGATGTGTGGTGTATAAGGTGTTAAAAAATTCACTTTAAAAACTTTCAGAGGTGCTTAAGACCATCAATCTGAATAACTTTTATTATGGGACCAACATTGAAATTGCGAAAAATTAATCAGCTGTTCCATAGTAAAGCTCTGAATGTATGGGACATTCAGACACAGCATTCAGAGACAGCTGTTTTTTTTTTCGTGATTTCAATATTGGTCCCATGGTAAAAGTTACTCAATACTCAATACTTTATTGCATTCCATAATGTAAGATAAAACAGTTGGTATGTTATTCAGTTTCATGGTCTAAAGCACCTCTTAAAGTTTCTAAAGTTAATTTTTTACACTTTATATAGACTCCGGAGAAACAAGCCATATGTGCAATAATGAAAAACTAATGGTTAACAAGAGTTCTAATAAAATTGTTGAAGTGAGTATTGCAAATGGAAAAAAATTATTGACTGCTGGAATAGGACAAGTGAAAGTTCATTAAAAAAAAAAGTTGATTCCATGCGTCATGATTTAGACTTTTGTCTTTTAGTGTCTATGTTTTGCATCCCATAAAATAGGCTCTGAATGAAAATGTTCTATGAACTTTAATTCTAATCCAGTATTCCACATTTTATACTTTTTATAGCACCGACGTAGCACAAACAACCCAATTTGTAATAGCTTGGCGAACACAGACAGCAGATGATATTTATTTTAACTAGAAATGTAGGTACCAACACAACAACACACAATCAATGCCACTGTCGCACTGAGACCGAACAAGAATGTGATACTGCTCTCTTTTCTCGCCCGAGAAACCCTTTGAAGCGGGCAAAAATACCGACACCGATCGGATTCATAGCAAGAGTAAAAACTGCTCTCTACAACTTCACTTTTCTTTTTTTTTCAAAGATTTCACAAAATCTACGTGCTGAGCTCTTTTTCAATACTCATGGTTTCTAATGTTGTTATCACTGTGCTGTATTCCTCAGGTAGTGTAAGGAAGTTGCGGGAAAATCCTAAGAGGTGACCGTGGCCCCTGGCAACGTACAGGTAATTTAAGGCTGGTTTTTATCAGTAAGAGTTTGACACGCCCTTCCGCTCCGCCCAGAGCGGGAGAAGTTATTTGATAATTGAACACCCAAAAAAAAAGAAGAAAAATAATGGTGTAAGGAATAAATATGTAAAGAACAATGGGTAATTTTGTATGGAACCCGTACCCACTTTGTAGCATTTTAGACTAGGTGTAATTTAGAAGAGGCCTAATTGAGTAACTCGAAAATAAGTGAACGAATGAATGAATGAATGAAAGACCGAAGTTATGATAACTTCTTTGTAACATTTTTAATTGCCAATAATCGCACTTTTTCTGCTTTTTGGACTAAATAAATAGGTAACCAGTCATTTTTTCTGTCTTTAGAGAGCGATATAGCTTCCTATTGTTGGTTTTTGGTACAGAAAAAATATTAAATAAGAACTATCAATCTTAAATAGCACAGTTTTATTAAATTGTATTGTTACTTTCAATGATTATATCATCCCAGGCACTTGCCGGACCTACGAAGTTATCTAGGTGCCTGCCAACACCTAAGTACCATATTATGCTAATAGTATGGGCACAAGCACCTAGAGTTCTCATACCCGTCATGCAGGAGCAATAATACGCTTCGATGGCTTCTCTGCTCTGGTCATTAACATTGATTAAAATATATGTGTAATATATTTTATTAGACACGTGCCTCGATAATATGCGGCCTCTAATTAACGAGCAGTTTTCGGTTACTAGCCCATGCTGCGACATACTAGGGCTACGGCTCGAAGATACCTCAATATTATATATACCATCTCCACCTCGCAAATGCTCGGCAACATATGATCTAGCGAGCTTTAAATGGTATGTGCCCAAACTTAGTAGAATGACGTCTTCTTCTGTCAATTGTGGAAATGGTATTGACGTAGCCGTCATTGTTGTGAACACCGCCCGCTGTCTGTTCATATGTTCTGCGACTACATAATTGCCCAGTCTGTTGGGTTCACTTCTTCTTTGCGCTATTATATTGATAAAAGCGTGGGCATGCTCATTATCTGTCAGACGCTGCCTAAATGCATTTATAAGGGCTCCCGCAATACGGAAGTCTTCAAATAAGTGAGGGAGTGATTTATTGATAACTGTATGCCTAAATATTTTGTAGTCCCTTTTGAACCATCCGTTTATTACTTCAATGACCCAACGCACTATGGTGATTTCTCGAGATTTATTGGCTTGAATATCTGTAAGCTGTGTGGCATGCCTATCTTTACTTGGTGGCATATGGGCAACATAGCCAGCACTTTCTATATCTGGTATAGAGTCTCTAAAACCTCGATCTAATATAAAAACGTCATCTGTTTGTAACGTTATATGCACTGGGGACGTTTGATCATTCATAATCTCAGTCATGATTTGGGCATCAGTCTTTGTTGCAGCGTATGGTCCACATATATCTATAATATAGCCATCTGGGCAAGTAATCACAAAGGGTTTTAACAAGTTTTTATACTTGTGTAAGCTGTAAGACTTTTTTTGAAATAAAAAGTTTTTACTTTTCTGTACGTATATATACGAACCATCATAAATAGCTATAGCCACTGGGTTTATAGGGTTGGAATATATTGATGATGGCACTGCAAGGCTGTGAGCTATAATTTCATCCCGACTTAGTCTTGGGTCAAGCAGTTTCTAGCAGTTTTAAGCAAAATACCGATCGTTTTACGAGATACACCTATTTGGGAGGCTATACGTGTATTTGGTTCACCAGACCGTTGTTTTAGGTAATATAGATCCTCTGGTAAAATGTTGTTTACATTGTCAAAATCTATATTAGTCTTATGTTTATATGCATCTCGTAACGTATCAATCATATCTTTGAGATGGTCTTGTGTGAATATTGTCTCTCCATTATCATATAGGGAGCTCCAATCTTCTGTGTTGATGTGATGTGTACAAACGCGTGCATGTTCAGGAACGTACACGCTATGATTAACCAACAAGAATACTTTTATAAACCTGGACACTCTGTGAAGTTCTTGATTGATGCACCCATGAAATAAACAGTGACGCGCCGTATTTGCAACCCTTCTATAAGTTGGAACAGACGTTGGGTGCTCTGGGTTTGCAAGTTCCTGGTTTTGTTCTTGTTCGAACCTAGCTTGCTGTCGTCTTCCAGCTACCCAACAACGATGACACATAGCCTGAAGTTGATTGAGGGCCATCTAAAAGAAAAACCAAATCCTCAAGTTACACATGATCAAAAGCTATTGTTATACTAACCTCATTTATGTTAATCCGTGCCATCACATACTCTGTGAAGCCTGGATTGTCTTCCAAATAGGTTCGCGTCAGTATATGCCGGTTTCGGTCACGAATTACTGATCTTGTACATGTAACACACTGTATACGGCGTTCACCTTCCATTTTTTTGAAGCAGATGAGTAATAATAATAATCCAATCGTTAAGTAATACACTGAAGTCCGTTGTGAAAGCCGAGGTTGTAAATAAAAGTAAGAATAAAATAAACTAAGATATCCCATCAAGCGTGTAACGTGACGTTGTCAGTGTGACAGCGATTTAGAAATGTTTAGATATCTATATAGTCAAATATGACGCATTTTGTAACCTCCCATATTATGGAGGGCGCCAAGGACATTTTAAAACGACCAGTATCTGGTGGTTACACAGATGGGCGGATATGCGCGCGCGCTCAAAATCAGTTCCTAACAGGTACTAACTACTGACGACACACCGACGCTAGCACAAAATAGTTCGAAGTACCCACCTAATGGATAAATAAAAAAAAATTGAACGTGTGTGGGTCGATTTTACTAAGGATTTTCGGTATTTTCAACATCGAATATCTTTTTTTCCTACATAAGTTACAAAGTTGCTCCCATACAAAAAATATCTACGTTTTCAAAGACCTTTCGAATGGTACCAATTTCAACTTGCTACAAACTGGGTACGTTCAGACCCATGTTCTTTGCCGCTGTCTTCCATTGTAGTTCTGGCTGTCTCCAATTGGGTGATTAGGTTATCAAATTGTAGGAAATGGTCCTGTAGGCTGACCGCTGGAACATTTCAATGCAATTAGCTTTTAAGTAGGAAAAGCTAAGAAGAAGTTTTCGAAAGAAAAAGTGTGTTCAATAACACACTTTTTTCTCGAAAACTTCTTCCAAAGAGGTTAACATTTGGGCTGCTGTTTTACATTTTTTGATTATGTTCAGTTATCGGTCAATAACACACTGTACAGTCGAGTTCATGAATATATTGGTACTGTCAAGGATTCAAAATATTGTGAGCGTTGGAAAGCTCAATAAATTCTATAGAACCTATAGATCAAAAATATGTCCTTATGTGAACGGTTCAATGATATATGCTGTACATTAGGCAATAATATGTGATCACCCTTTTCAAAAATATATCTAAACTGTATTGGCTTTAAAAATATCTGAGCAGGCTAAGCTTCTTAATTATCTCTACATGCATGGTAAAGTCAATTATTTGCTAGAACAAATAAGATCTAGTTTACATTGTTACAGAAATGACAGTAGTTTCCATTGTTTTCCTTGCGTTTGCTTTTTAAGTTTTTTTAATGAGTGTCTATCAATGCCGTATGTTTTCGTATAGCTTGGCCATTTATGAATTGTAAAAAAATTGAGGGCGCCACCTGTCATTTATATAGTAACATGATTCGACGTAAAGTTTGATAATTTTGCTACAACTTTTACAGGACCAACGAAGTCATAGCTGTGAATTGAGTTTCACGTCACGGGAAAGAAAAGAATACCATTAAATTATAGTATTAACTGTATTATTTGACAAATATAACTAAGAAAATATTAAAGTAATATGCAAAACCAAATAGCACTTGACTTAAGTTAAAAAAAACAAACAATATTTTATCTTAAACTAAAATGAATCTTAGTGTAGGGTCTTTACACCTTGTAATGATAATAGTTTGAGTGATACGCAAGGATACGTTATAATTAATGATTAAATGAACTTACTTTTACGTGAAGTTCTATCATAATTATACCAGCGCCGAGTCCGAAGAGATTAGTAATTTACACATGTAGTTACGCATAGTTCTCACCACTCATGCACTAAGTTGAGAAAAAATATTATATCCTATTTTTCTTTATGGCAATTTTATTTGACATGACTTTTTTTTTTTTTTTTTGTGGGTACTTTGTCCAGTTCCGCTCTCAGACGATTGTCGCCAGTCATTTAGTTTAGAGTAAAATATCCTGTGGTTCATTGATGTATTTCCGAGACACCATAGACAATTTGGGGTGTGTAGGTACAGCACTGGGAGGGTGGGATTACTAATCTCTTCGGACTCGGCGCTGGTATAATTATGATAGAACTTCACGTACAGGTAAGTTCGTTTAATCATTAATTATACCAGCGCCTCGTCCTCGAGATTAGTAATTTACACATGTAGACTTTGAGAGTATATTATAGTATATAAGCGGAAATATTATCAATGATAAGTAATGTTTGTAAATATCAAAATAATTGTATTATTATTTCTTTTGTTACAATCAACAATAAGAAAGATCAACTTTGTATTTCTCGGATTGACAATAATTAAGCGTTTTCTTTGAATACTCAAAGGGTAATATGAAACAAATGAATTCTAATTAAGGAATAATTTTTCTTATAGATAATAGCTATCACAGCTAGCTGTAGACAATTATGTATAAATACTATAAAATAATATATAGTACTATAAAAACGTGTTTTGTGCGAGATGTCTGTGTCTCGCGCTGTGTGCACTGAACACGCTCGGGTCAACCCTACACTAATTGTGTGTATGCTTTATCCAGCGGTCAAGGGTTTGCGTTCCTACTAGTTGATGATTACGAGGTTTCGTAATTCCAACAAATAAATCGTCAATGTTCCTAAGGTTGCGTTCTTTATAACACAGTAATTTTGTGACTGGGCAGGATATGGCCGTTTTTAGATAAAAAGGTAAATTAATAATAGGTTGTTGAAATACCGGTCTAGAAGTCAGAAATATAAAAAATAACAGAGTAATAGTTATACACTAAGAAAGGTTTTGAACATTGCTTACTTTTATCTCAGAGAGAGTTTGAACTCTGTGTGCAGTCGACAGAGACAGGAAAGTAATGGTTTTATTTGTAAGCTTATCTAAGAGCTCAACCGTCCAACAGACGGCTGCAGTTGGATAACAATTAAAATTTAATTGTGTCTCATTAGTGACAGTCAATTCCTCATAAGGATGCCAAGAAGTCAATTATCAGATACTAAATTGGTAAGGTAACGTCATATTTAGGTCTTGGTGGTTTTAGTGTAAAAACCCCTTTGTGGAATCTTTTAACTCCGTCACTAACTACTTAGTGGGTACTGGGCTCGGCACCAGTGAAGGAACAGATCCGCATGAATTGAGGCTACCATAATTAACAACCGTCCTACAAGAGTTGGGTTAAAAAGGTAATTACTGTGGGTACAGAACTAGAGAGGCGTCATAAACATTTAACGAATTAATTTCACAGAATTTTCACCATTTCGTCAAGTGAATGTCATATTGTTTCATGCAGGTAGGCGCTAAGGATGCTAGCATTATATTAATATATCTCAACTAATTATTATACCCCGTGCCTTGTCTATTATTATTTCCACAATCAAATTCGGAAAATAATACTGTATGACTCAAAATGTCGGGAATGCGTGGAAATCCTATTTGACCATAAAACTGTAAACGAGTCCATCGCGGATGCATCTGGGTCTCGGTGATGTGGCACATCTGTTATTTATGCGACTTGCTAAATAGAAACATTTTTGGATGATCGAATGTGCGAGACTGCGACTGTCAAAGGCTCAATCGGACAGCTCCTGTTTTATGTCTGGTAGGTTCTTTGTGATACGTAATCTGCAATTACAATTATCACTGGATTTTATGTATTGTATGTAACATATTTCACGAGTTATTTTTGTGAAATGAGGGTATTCTATACCCTTATTTTATTTATGTATGCTACTGCTGTTGAATTGTCAACGCTTTTTGTCAATTAGAGAACTTTAACAAAAACTTTTATGGCAATAAATGCGGCAAGAAGTTCTAAATAAGTTGTGTGGTTCTTGTTCAGTATTCGACCACTGCCCGCTCGAAGATCTTCCTTCACAGGCGTCCCCCCACCCCGTCGTTGAGGCGTCAGGAAATATATTTCAACTTGGTAAACACCAATTTTTAATCGATGTTCAGAACGTTCTATTTTATCTAGTTACCAGTCAAAGAAATGATAAATGGTTGAAATGATTCAGGTAAATTCATAGAATTATGTAATATAAATAGACCTTTCGAGTTGACATATTTATATCTTTCCATTTCTTGATTGTGCGGCCATCCGTATTCGATCGCTGGACAACAGGAAACTAATAATCCTAATATCTTTATACAAAAGTTACAATGTTTCGTTTTGAAAATATTACAAGTTCCGCTTTAGTTCGTATAATCTTTTAACTGTTGTTAAACTAATCTGAAACTCGATGTGAATCTATTATCATACCTGAATCTGCATTTAGTCGAAGGAAATTGTGCAAAGTGCTTTTTTCTTTATTAAAATGAAATCAAGTTTAATTAATAATCTTTAGTTAGATCTATATGTTACTTACACATTCCAGGCGGGAATATTCAAGCAATAGCTAATCGTATAAACAACAAATAGTGGAAAGCTACCTAGGTTAACATATAACGTGAAAAGCGTATGGGGCTGTACTTAACACAAATGGCAAAAAACGTTAAATTAGAATAATTTACCCTCGAAGCAGAATCTTAGATATTTTCGAGATTCTTTGTGCATCTTAATTAAGATAATTAACGAGCCTTTGAGGTCAATTGATGCCATTTCACAATAAAATGATAGAATACGTTACAATTCTAATGCAGTTCTTAAATCCTGTAATTTAAAATGGTACGTTTTAACCAATTTATTAGGATTTTATTTAAATCAATATAAATAAAAAATTAAATGCTGTGCGTTGGTAAGCGCATCACTTGAGAATGTCTTGAACGATTGTCTATTTTTTGTTTGTAAGGAATAGTCCGAATAAAGTTTTTATGGAAAGAAAAATTAGACCCTGAAAATTATCAAATTCAGGAAAATCTAAACGTCTTTCCTATGGGATTTTTGAACGACGATGGTTGAAATTTCAACAGAACATCCTACGTCTGTCGGGTCAGCTAGTTTATAACAAAACGCATCTTGCTATTTGTTTTTGGTACCAAGAAAATACTTGAAACAACTTGATTTTCTCATGCAGGAATGAATTCTGCACCTATTTTGAGTTGATTATTATTCAGTTTTAAATAATTCGGTCCTCATTACCCGAGGAAATTGTTCTACAACGGGTGACGTAAATGGTATTTCCAATGTTGATAGATAAACGGCCTGCGTACTTAGCTGGATCTCTCTGCGTACTCATCTGGAGGGGCTCGTGGCTAACTTACAACAGCCGCACGGGTTGATCGAAGGATCACACTTGCCGCGGTCGGTTCGTGGATGGGTGACCATCCATTACGAAATTACGATAAGCCGCTGGTCCCGGCCCTCATTCGCAGATCTCTGACAGCTATTACGGGCATTCAGTAACTGGATTGTGGAGGCCAGACAGGCAGTCGCTCCATGCAAAATCCGGTGTGTTCCGGTTAGACTGGAAACCGACCCAAACATAGCTGGGAAAAGGCTAATAGCACAGTCTGTGCTAATAGGCAGATTGAATTCTAGCTGGCTTCAATGCTTCTTCTATGGTTTCTACGAAATTTTCACTGAACAGAGAGGTATATTAGGTACTTGGTGTATATATACGATGTTCAATCATGTCATTTTTTAAATCAAATTAAATTAAATTCTGCTTGTATTCATGAATTTTTGCAACACTTTAATAATAATGTTGGTCAAACAAGTTATTTGTTACTTTTTATTTGCCTTTATCGCTTTAACTGCGGTATCAGCATACCATCCTAATTTCAAGATTTATTTTATGGGCATCTAGGACTCAATTTTTAGGTAATAGATATTTTGAGGTAAAATTTTCGGAACGCCTTGAAAATATGTAAAACGGTTGGCAAGTTTGTTGCATATTTCAGACCCGTATTGTTCTGTGTTAGTGGGAACATTGCCTAAAGTTTCTAGAATTCCGGGATCAGGAATATTGCCGAAATGAGTAAAGACTCTTCGGGGGTACATCCGTGGAAGTACTAAGGCCTGGGTGAAGTTAATCACATATTTAATTCGAAACTGAACAGTTTCATCTTAGGTGGCCATTCTAATAACCAATATTTGCTCGCAGTGCCAATGCGCAGTGTGTATGAAGATTATCATAGATATGATAATTTGAATTCGTAAGTTAAATAACTTACTTAAAGATGATTTAAAAGTGAACTTGAATAAGTGATTCATCTTGGTGGCTATTCTAATAACCAATATTTGGTCGCAGTGCCAGTGCGCAGTGTGTCTGAAATTTATCATAGATATGATAATTTTATTACGTAAGTTAAATAACTTACTTAAAGACGATTTAAAATTGAACTCGAATAAGTCCATGACTATTTTTTATTAATTTCATAAGCTTTTATCTTTATACAAAGAATATAAAAAGCTACATAATCATTGAATTATTTTGCTAATATTGTTCGTAGTCATAGTCATAATACTTTTTAGGTTAGGTTACAATCCCCAGCGGAAGGAACGCCAACCGTATTCTAATGCGTTGAAACAGCCCCAGTTCAGGGTGCATTTAAATACCTTCAATACGTAGATACGTAAGCAGGGCGATATTAACATAGTTTTCACTGTACAATAAAAAAGTAGGAAGGTAAATACCTGGTCCAATATCCTCATCGTGTAGAAAAACAGCTTCCTCCAAGTCTGATTCACTTTCAGAAGCACTTATTTGTTTTTTACGATTTTGAGTTCTGTTTAATTTTATAATGTCTAAATGTCTACTTCACGAGACCTAGAATTCTTACATTTCGGTATTTTTTTATAACAAACGGTGCGAAGACGCTAAATAGATGTTGAGTGGTTGAGCACTAAAATGCGAATGACTGGCGACAATCGTCTGAGAGCGGAACTGGACAAAGTACCCACAAAAAAAAAAAAAAAAAGTTATGTCAAATAAAATTGCCATAAAGAAAAATAGGATATAATATTTTTTCTCAACTTAGTGCATGAGTGGTGAGAACTATGCGTAACTACATGTGTAAATTACTAATCTCGAGGACGAGGCGCTGGTATAATAAGAATTATTGATTGGTTAATTGAATGATAATATGAGTGCACGCGATTTGATTGTTATTTGTGTACTAAAGTATAGGCCACGCGTAGCAAGTGCTGACACAATGTCGATTTAGTACGTGTTTACACTGTACATGCTCCGGGGCCCGAGAAGAATGAATGAGATGAAGGATAATGATTTAACAGATATGAGGTGATTGATGATTAACAAGGTGATAACTAACAATTGTGCTTACAGACTTAAATAAACTAAGCTCAAGGTATATCACTGAATAGAGTTCGAACGGACGGCGAAGACCCTCTGTTGGTGGTGGCGATGGTAGGACGACTCGCAGCGGTGGCGGCGGGAGCTACATAGCTCACGCTAGCCTCTGCCTGCTCTGCTGTGGGAGGCGCATGCGCTGGACGCGACTGGCGCGCTCGCATGCGTCGCCATGGGTACAGGATGGCACAAAGCACGGCGACCCCAGCCAAGGCGTAGATGGTGAATGTCGTGGAATGTCACTCGATCCGCCAGTTCATGATTGGATTACATCTCTTTGAGTGCTTTTTCAATCGCCTTCATGTCTTCCCGTTGCTCGGTGATATCATCTGTCTCATTCAGTGGAGTAATGAGAGGTATGGACAGATTAATTATATGATTTATTGGTGGAATCTTTATGTTCATGCATCGATCTTCGTTTTTATTGTATTTGATAATGATTTGTGTGCGTAAATCGTAAAAATTCTGTCATTACTGACGCAACTGTCTCCCAGTTTAATGGCACCTGTTTTGCCGAGTTGCTCGATCGTAATCTCGTCATCGCATATGACTCGCACACTGCATTGTCCACAACAAAAGTATAGGTATGGATTAAATAAATTCAATTCCTTTGTTTCAGTCTGACATTGATTTGAGGCTTGATGTTTCTGACATAGGTTGGTGTCTGACGTCATCTGATAGACGGGCCCTTTCAGTGGACAAATGTACTCGTCGATGTCGTAAGGAATGCATCTTTGTAAGTCGCTTATAGACACCGGAATATAAGTCTTTGTGTATGTTGATAGCCAGGTAATTTGATACAGGCACCATGTTGACCATGCTTTCGTTAGCTTGTTGTGGAATCGGTATGAGGTTGTAAAGCTCATAGTCTTCCCTGCTCACAAGAGGAATTCTAACTTCAAAAACAGGAACTGTCTGGTAGCTCTTGCTTTCACTTTCAATCTTCGCCAAGTCAGTCTGAATATTATTAATCGGTAAGGCAAAGTCCTTTGGGATCTGTCCGGTTATAATATTCAGTTCGTTTCTTAACTGTGTCGGTGTTAACAAGTGAAAGTTGAACTTCTCATAGAAAATGTTGGTCACTGTATCAACTAGTGTCTCCTGATTTTGTTTAAGATTGGTCGTGATGTTATTGGCTATGAATGTTGATAATGTAAGTTTTGCTTTGCTTTCGGTGTGTTGGATTTCTTCTTTCAGTTTACTCATCCCGTGTTAGAAAATACGGTGGGCACTATAAGTGTATATTTAGATATTACCCAAATAATAAGATTTGAGTATCAGAATGACTACTGATTATTTATTAATTACTAGCTTTTACCCGCGGCTTCGCCCGCGTGGATGTCGCAAAATATCCCACGGGAACGTTCTACCGGGAATACATACCTAATAGCCAAGGAAAAGATCATTGACTAACTTTCAGCGGACGCAGTGGTAGGCTACTACAGCTCCCGCGTGGTCAACCATAATTATTTTGTTACGCGTAATTTTGAAACTGTGATATCTCTTAAACTAATCATTTAAATGATGTGATGTAAAGGCATATTTTAATCGAAATTGAATGTCCAATTTAAATAACCTATTTAATTGGATAAGGATTAATAAGATACCGGTCAAAATAGCTTTGGAAATAACAATGAAAATTTTATACAATTTTGAAAGATAAAAATGGTTATTGTGGGTCACCCTTAAAAGATAGACATATGCCATCGCGGACTTTTTTGTTGCAAAGTTTAAGATATACAATACTCTAGAACATAAATTTGATTTATCTCTCACGACTTACGCAGCGCACGCCAGTAAAGCTCAAAGTCGGCATGATTTTTTCCGACATCTTCAACAATAATCGTCATATTTCAGCCAATTTACACAAAACCTTAATGAATTATACACTAAAACCTTCCACATGAATCACTCCGTCCAATAGTGAAAACCGTTTGAAAATCCGTTCGGCAGTTTTTGAGTTTATCGCGTTCAGACAGACAGACAGACAGACAGACAGACAGACGCGGCGGGCGACTTTGTTTTATAATATGTAAGGATGAATGTTCTTATGAATAAGTTGTGTAGGCAATGTTTTCATGAAATAAAGTACAGAAAGACAAGACTAGACATTTATTTAATTAGACTTGTCAGTATTAAATCAGAAAGCTAGTTGTCCGTTCTAAATCTAGGTCCTCATGGAGAAGAAGGACAAGAAACTTCATGAAAACAGTATTACAGTATTCTATCAACACAATTCTTATATTTCCATAAATTATCGTTATCTTAAAAACCATTTATTCTATGTCTTGGATTCAGAAACAACAACAAGCAACAAGCAACATTATAAAAATAGCAATATTGGCAATAATATACCAACATAATCATAATAAGCAATAATTACAGTATAATATCAAAATTACTTAACTTACGTGACACCTGATCGGTATATTCACGGCACTAGAACTAACCAACTGAACATTTACTGAGCAACGGTCTATTCCATTACTTGATTCGGTCCGCACAGCTCAAAAGCCAAATAGGAACTCTGAATTCGTCTGGAGATGTCGCGACGCCCCCGCAAGGGGGCGTGGCGAGCGGGGTCAGGGCTTCGCCCCTCGCCCGTGGAAGCAACACGGTGGCCCATGAATATGGGCCCCTCATAGTATGTGGCTATAGCGCCTGCGGAAATGATGCACGCAATGTGCATCTGTGTAAATGGTTGCATTGAATGTATCTGTAGAGGCGTCGCGACGCCGTTATAACGACGGCGTCGATCTTCACGGACACCCAGGCGTTCATACCGCATCAGGTGGAACCCCCAGTTACCTGGGGGAAGCCCAACGAGGCAGACCAGCGACTAGGGTGCCGACTTGACGCACCTACAGGTCGAAATGAAGCGTCCCTCTCCTCGTTCACAGATCTAGCCGTTAGCGATTCGAGGGGTAAGCAGTAATGTATGTATGGGTGGCTAGTTATGTAGTGTAACACCACCCAGTGTAGACACGCGTCGCGGCCCGCGCTGCGTCAGCGTGTGTTGTGTATAGGCGTCTGTGTAGTAATGAATGTCTGTAATTCAGTTGCACGACATGCCTATATTAACCTAGTACACGTCGTGCAACAGATGTATGTGTACATCTGTAGAGTTTTATTATATCGAGTCAGCTGCGTGTAACCTGGGTACAGCTAACTCGAGGCGTCAATCCGGTGCGATGGGGTCAGTTGTCCGCTACCAGGTCGCTAAAGAAAACGGGTCCTTTATAACAGCGGTTCTTGTAAACAAGGTGGGGGGAATCATCCCACCTTGTTTGAAACGTGACAATCGTTTGAAACAGTTTGTTATATTAAAATAACAATATAAAATCAAAGCTATACTGAATGTGTCATTAAATATTACTTAATAATTAATAGAAATAATATCTAAATGAATTTTACAAGTTAAGTATTATTTTTAGGTAAACACAATACCTAGTCAATTGAGGTACTTTTACATTGGTCTCAAGCTTCGTAAGTATGACAGATGTCACTATCCAACAAATAGTATTATAATAACGTCTAAATGAACTATCCAACACCCGCGTTGCATTTGATTGATTATTTTGTGCTGCTTGTCCAGGGTATTTTAAATTCTTTTGATAACATTTAGCTCAGCCTCCACAAGTGACGTCTGGTTTTTCCACAGCTTGCTAAGATGTTTCATTTGTTGTGTTGTGTTGACTGTACAATTTAAACCAAAATAGGCTTGGTAGTGTCGTTAATTATAAACGACACTACTGGTAGTGCGGCTGGTAGTGTCATTGCCAACAAATGAGATGTTTTTGATTATGTCTGATTAAGACAATATCTTTCTGATATTGTTCGGTGAAAGTTTCGTCCAAAACTTCGAACAAACTATATGCGTTTTTTTTTTTGGTTGATTTGATTGCGTCCTGTGCCGCAACTGCACCGTACAGACGAATACCGCCTGGATCATCACAGGCAAAACACCGAAACGAGCTCATCGGCGTCGCATTCCACGTTATGCGTCTGGGAAAGCGAAGTGCCTGATGGGTATTTTACAGTGGCAAAAGAGGCCTCTTTAACTGGTTTTACACCTACGAATAAAACCACCTGTTAATGACTTGATTCAATACGTATTATTCAAACAAAATTGTTTTGCTACTTTCATGTTGACTCGCAACACTCAATCAGCCATCTTTGACCGACTGATTGTCTATTTTTACTCGAAACGTCAATGTCAGTCATGTTATGGTTAACGAAACTGACAGTTGGATGTCATTACTGTCATCGTAAATGCATGACCCTTTTTTGTTGATGATTTTTCAAGTTCGCTCGTGCTATTTTTATTGTTGTTTTTATATTTAGGACATTCATGTTTTAGGTCTAGGTATCTTGTTGCGCGTGTCATTAATATAAATGGGGAACACTTACACCACCTTAGATTCGCAGACGATCTCATTCTACATATTAGCAGAGGACCCTACTGAACTTCAGATCATGCTTCAACAACTTGCATCGGAAAGTAAAAAAGCAGGACTATCAACGAATACGTGCAAGACTAAATTGATGACAAATAGGACAGAAGTCAAGATAGAAGTGGAAGAAGAAGAGATCGTATATTATGTAAATGAATATACAGGATGGAAGGGTAATCACCGTTGTCACTCAAACTATGGGTAGTTGGCTTAAATATAAACATAAAAAACCGAGTAAAAAAAAAATTACGTTATTTTCTTAACAAATATTAAAAAGATTACTGTCCGACACCGTCCGCAAATTCATGGATATGCGCCCGCCCGAGTGACGTAATCGATCGCCGCCCGTCCTACCTACCTACACAACACATGAATAAATACAATACAACCTTTTCCTGGCTTAAGACAGGCAAAAATACCTACCTTAGGAATTGCGTGACGATTCTAAATGTACATCTTTAAAATAAAAAGTTGTGATTTTCCATTGAATTTATGTTCTATAAACGAAACCAAACCACTGGTTTGAAGGATAACGGTGTTTACCCTAACACCCTGTATATTGGGTGACTGGTAATTAGTGACCGATACTTAAACACGTGACTTTACTCATCATTATGAACAACTTTTACTATGGGACCAAACCTGAAATCGCGAAAAAAAAATCAGCTGATCCATGCATTTTGACGAATTTTGCGAACATAAATGTAAGGAACAGCTGATTTTTTTTTCGCGATTTCAGGTTTGTCCCCATAATAAAAGTTGTTCATAATGATGAGTGAGGTCACGTGTTTAAGTATCGGTCACTAATTACCAGTCACCTTATATATCTGGGGAAGATAATAGCTTTAAGGGACCTATCGACTAAAGTAAACAGAAGAATAAATAACATCTGGCAAAGAAACTGGTCTCTTAAAGAAATAATGAAAAATAAAAGTGTGCCTATTTTAGAAAAAAGGAAGCTATATAACACCTGCATTCTTCCATGTCTCACGTACGGCTGCCAGACCTGGCCATTATCGCAAAAAATTTAACACAAGCTGTGTGTATGTATGCTAGAGAGGAATGGAAAGGACCATGATGAATCTAAAGCTGCAAGATAAATGGAAAGCAAAGAAAATTAGGAACATCACTAAAGTGGCAGATGTTAGAGTTAAAACAAGAACACTAAAATGGAAATGGACAGGCCATATGATGAGAGCGAAGACCGAAAAATGGACCAAATAAGTCACAGAATTGTACCCGATGAACGGGAAAAGACGTAGAGGAAGACAGGTGATACGGTGGGAGGATGATCTGCCAAAAGGTTGGTGAAGAACAGCTTGGGACAGGAATAAGTGGAGGGAAATAGAGGAGGCCTATGTCGCAAGACAGCCTGACCTGGAAGCTGACTATCATTAAAAAAGGCTAACATAACAATCATAAGAATGTTTTATTAGTATTAAGGTAATATCATTACTTGTTATATATTTCATCATCATCATCATCATCATATCAGCCGAAAGACGTCCACTGCTGGACACGGTCGCGGTACGCGGTCGCCACTCCAGAACCTTTCGGCCCCATCGGCCATCTGTTCTACGGGCAATGTGTCCTGCCCATTGCCACTTAAGTTTGGCAATTCTTCGGGCTATGTCGGTTACCTTGGTTCTCCTGCGGATCTCTTCATTTCTGATTCGATCACGTAGGGAAACTCCAAGCATAGCCCTCTCCATTGCTCTTTGGGTGACTTTTAGCCTTCTAATAAGGCCCATTGTGAGCGACCACGTTTCAGTGCCATAAGTCATCACTGGCAACACGCACTGGTCAAAGACTTTCGTCTTGAGACACTGTGGTATGTGGGACGAAAAGATATTGCGTAGCTTCCCGAACGCTGCCCAGCCGAGTCGGATTCGACGATTGACCTCTTTCTCGAAATTGGACCTACCTAGCTGGACAGTTTGTCCTAGGTAAACATACTCGTCTACAACTTCGAGCGTAGCGTCTCCGATCTTTATGAGAGTGGGTGTTACATGGGCGTTTGACGGTTTACTAATGTTTGCCATAATTTAAAATGCCATAATTTTATATGCCATAATTTTATTTGCCATAATTTCATTAGTAATAACGCTTCAGTTGCCATAATCGTGAAATGACATAAAATCATTTTCACTAATTTCATTGGTCATAATCGATCAAGTGTCATAATAATTTTAATCCATAAATTCATTAGCTATATTTTTTATTTTCAATAATGTCGTTTTCAATAACATTTATTAATATTCATTTGCCCATACTAGCACAACAATGCTAGTTCAGTATGTACCATGCTTGCTTTGCAAAAGAGGAAATCTAGCACTCGGCGGCCGCTGCCGCGGCACGCTCGCTGCGCTCGCTCGCCTTCGCGCGTTGTTTGGTCACAGTTCTAACCTAACCTACCCGTTTCGAATTTGACAAACTGTTTATTGTCTGAACAAGAAAACCTAAAAATTACCCTAATCTGCCATGCATGCTTGCTTTGCAAAAGAGGAAATCTAGCACTCGGCGGCCGCTGCCGCGGCACGCTCGTTACGCTCGCTCGCCTTCGCGCGTTGTTTGGTCACAGTTCTAACCTAACCTAACCTACCCGTTTCGAATTTACAAACTGTTTATTGTCTGAACAAGAAAACCTAACCTAACCTATCCTATTTTGCAAATGTACGTATGTATGTATTTAAATGAACATTCGGAATAATACATATCATATAATACAATACTGAAGACATCTGTCTGTAACGTTTCTAATTAATGTTAAATGTTGCTTATGTCAAGTGTCGATTATGTAATGTGTTACTTATAGAATCTAATGATTATGACACATGTTATTATGGAAACTAATATTATGGCAAATAAAAGTTATGTCAAATAAGTTGTTATGGCAAGCGTTATTAGTATAAATGATAATAGTGCAAGTAAATATTATGAGTGGGGACGATTATGGAAAACTGTAAAGATTGTACCTCCTTGATGTTTTGTCTATAGTATCTCCTTAGTTACGAAAATAATATAGCTGCAACAATCTTTGTCTTATTAAAAGAATACGATTATAATATTCAGTGAACTTTATTTAAAGAAGATATGAAAACACATATTCACATGGTAGCAGAGCGTTCATAATGATTAAATAATTTAAAAGGAAACTAAAATAAAAGCAAAGATGTCGAACCGAATTGAAAATTTAAACAAAGAAAATTATGACACATGAGCAATACAGGCCAAAGCCGTTTTAATAAAAGCAAAATTATGGAAATACGCAGAGAAATCAATTGATTTAACTAAATCAGTTGAGACGGACATAGAAGGTAACATGCTGGCTATTAGCAAATTAATACTCATAATATCGCCGTCTGAACTTACGCAAATTAAAAACTGCAAAACAGCTCATGAAATTTGGAAAAAGCTAAACGAAACTCACGCTAGCCAATGTCCTGCGAGGAAAGCAACGCTACTGAAGCAACTTATTCTGGCAAAATATGAAAAAGGAAACGACATCAGGGAACATCTAAACAACTTTATGGACGTTGTAGACAAACTGGAACAAATGAATGTCGCGATTCATGAAGATCTATTAAGTATTATGATGCTATACAGTCTTTCCTCAGAGTTTGAAACCTTTAGAGTTGCAATTGAATCCCGTGATAACCTTCCGACACCTGATGAACTAAAAATAAAAATCATTGAGGAATTTCAAGCGCGGAAAAACACTCAAGAAACCCAGCCGAGTACAAGCTCAAGCGAACAAGAATCGTTCTATGGGAAAACAAATTTTTACTGCAAAATATGCAACAAAAAGGGGCATATGACTAAGAACTGCTGGAAAAATTACAAAAATAAGAACAAGAATAATCCCAACAATAAAGGGAATAGAGATAACCAAAAGGAATTCAATAGCTTTGCATTATTAGCAAAAGATGAAGCAATCCAGAAACAATGGATTTTGGACAGTGGGTGTACATCCCATATGTGCTATAGCAAAGAATATTTCAGTGAAATAGAAAAAACTAATAAAACACTGAAATTAGCTTCTAAAGATCACAACACAAACATACTGGGAAAAGGAAGAGTTGATCTCTTACTAAATACAAATAAAGAAATAAATCTACATAATACGCTATTCATTCCAGACCTTTGTACTAATCTTCTATCTATTGGGAAGATAACAGATGCTGGTAATACAGTACTCTTCAAAAAGGATATAGCTACAGTAAAAAATCCAAAATATGGAATTGTGATGAAAGCGGAGAGAACTGAAGATGGTCTCTATGCGATTTTTCCCAAGACTGTGATAAACGCAAAAGATGAACAAGTAAATTTTGCTAAAAATAATAATATTTCTGAATGGCATTCAAAGCTGGGACATATGAACTATATGGATATGAAACTAGCACTTAAGAATGAAAGTTTGATTGGACTTGATTTCAAAATAGATGAACTGCCGAAAGAATGTGAAGTTTGTATTAAAGCCAAAATGAAAGCTACGATCGGAAAACCAAGAACTGAAGCTCGCACTTCTGAACCACTTCAGATTGTACACAGTGATGTGTGTGGCCCGATACCAAAAGCTTCTTGTGCCGGAAACAAATACTTTGTCACATTTATTGACGACTTCACCAGATACAGTCGGGTATATTGCTTAAAGACTAAAAATGAAGTAATAGATATGTTCAAAGTCTATAAAGCTGAAGTAGAGAATTTCATGGAAAAGAAAATTAAATGCCTACAATCCGACAACGGCACGGAATATTGTAACAATGAGTTCAACAATTTCTTAAAAGAAAATGGGATAACCAGAAGATTATCTGCACCTTATACACCGCATCAAAACGGAATTGCGGAAAGGAAAAACAGAACTTTATTGGAAAAAGCAAGGAGCCTAATGATTGAGTCTAACGCACCGATGTATCTGTGGGGCGAAGCCATCTACACAGCAAACTACCTGTCAAACAGAAGTCCAAACAGCATAATTGGAAATGCAACACCATTTGAAAAATGGGTTGGCAGAAAACCATGTGTACTTAATAGATTTGGAGCAAAAGCATTCGTTCTCGTAAAAGAAAGACAAAAGTTAAATAAGTTTGATGCCAAAGCAATACCTGGAGTCTTCATTGGATACTCTGAAATATCCAAGGCTTTCCGGATTTGGATACCATCAACGCAGAAAGTAATTGTAACCAAAGATGTAAACATAATGAAGAAATTCTACTACGACATAAAGGAAGGAGAGAATCTTAGTAAAAATAACAAAGATGAAACAAGAAAAGAAAAAGAATATGTCGAGATCGAATTTCTAGAAGATAATATAAATAGAGAAATACAAGAATATCAAGAAACAGAAGAAGACATTTGGGCTGAAGCCGAAATGCAAACAAATAATAATTCAATTTCTGAAGAAAATGAAATTCAGTCTGCAGAAGAAGAAGAACTTCCAATGCCTCCTCAGAATGAAATCACCGAAGAGCGACCAGAAACCAGAGTTTTGCGTGATCATTCATTATTACGCAAGCCCATACGTTTTGATGATTTTGTTATGAACGCTGTGGCAGAGTTAGATGACAGTTATACTGAGCCCAAAACATATAAGGAAGCAATGTTATCGGAAAACAAAGAAAAATGGGAAGAAGCTATGCAAAGCGAGATGAATTCACTTCAGAAAAATAATACCTGGAAACTTGCCACATTACCAAAAGGTAGAAAAGCTTTACCAAGCAAATGGATATACAAAATAAAGAGAAACCCTGATGGAACCATAGAACGTTTCAAGGCGAGACTAGTCATCAAAGGTTTCTCTCAACGCGAAGGTATTGACTATGATAAAACTTTTAGTCCAGTTGCACGACTTACAACCATCAGAGCAATACTGGGAATTGCAGCTAACGAAAATCTGAATTTACAACAATTCGATGTCACAACTGCATTCCTGAACGGTACAGTGGAAGAAGAAATTTATATGGCACCACCGAATGGACTTGATGTACCTAAAGGAAAAGTATGTCGACTTTTGAGAAGCCTCTATGGCTTAAAACAGGCACCTCGATGCTGGAATGAGTGCATACATAAATTTTTGATAGATGCCAAATTTCAGAGAAGTGAGGCAGATCCTTGCTTATATGTAAGAATCAAGGGAAACTCAAAAGTTATTGTAGGACTTTATGTCGATGATGGTTTGGTAGCCTCCACTGACGGCGCTGGTCAAGAGTTTTTAAATGAACTTGAAACCAAATTCAAAATAACAACGAAGCCAGCGTCGTATTTCCTTGGTATGGAAATAAATAAAAATAAAGACGGATCAATAAACTTAAGACAAACAGCGTATGCTAAAAAGGTCCTAAAACGATTCGGCATGGAAAACTGCAATCCAGTTACATCTCCGACAATTAAGATGTCAAAAATGGAAGAGACTAATGAAAATGCAGATATGAAATTTCCATATCGAAATTGTGTCGGAGCACTGGCTTACCTGATGGTCGCAACAAGACCCGACATCTGTTATGCAGTGTCAGTCGCATCAAGGCATTTAGAAAAACCTGATAAAGGGGATATTGTGGCTGTAAAGCGAATTCTTCGCTTCCTTAAAGGAACTCTGGATAAAGGTCTAACATTTTATCCAATGAGTAAATCCAAAGCAGGTGACCTTATGTGCTACTCAGATGCTGATCATGGAGGAGATTCAGAAACTGGGCACTCGACCACGGGCATGGTGTGCCTTTATGCCGGCACTGCTATTGCCTGGAAGAGTCAGAAGCAAACGTCAGTTGCTCTGTCAACAACAGAGGCTGAACTTGTAGCAGCAAGCGAAACCACGCAAGAAATAGTATGGTTGAAGAGGCTTTTGGCAGACATATCTAAAACAGAATTTTTAAAAGTTACGCTATGTATTGATAATGAGTCTGCTGTAAAATTATCATATAATCCGCCTTATGAGTGTCACCGTCGAACAAAGCATATTCGTTTGAGACACTTCTACATTAGAGAATGTGTATCAAAAGGAGAACTAGTTGTTAAGCAAGTTGCAGCACAAGTGCAACTAGCAGACATGTTTACAAAACCTCTATACGGTCCAAGATTTAACGACCTGTCTCGTGGAATTGGTCTTCGAGCAAATTCATAAAAGAAGTGTGGGTGTAAAGATTGTACCTCCTTGATGTTTTGTCTATAGTATCTCCTTAGTTACGAAAATAATATAGCTGCAACAATCTTTGTCTTATTAAAAGAATACGATTATAATATTCAGTGAACTTTATTTAAAGAAGATATGAAAACACATATTCACAAAAACAATAATAGGACAAATAATATTATGGAAAACAATATAATACCGCGTTTGACATAACCTTTGTCTTGTCCAAGTTCATTTTAAGACCCACTCTTTCGGAGGCTCTACTGAGGTTATCGAGCATTATACTGAGGTCCTCCATGGTCTCAGCCATGATGACTATGTCGTCGGCAAACCGAAGGTTAGTGACATACTCGCCATTGATGTTGATGCCTAGCCCTTTCCAGTCCAGAACCTTGAAGACATCCTCCAGTGCAGCGGTAAACAGTTTCGGAGAGATAACGTCTCCTTGTCTCACACCTCGCTGCAGAAGGATAGGTTTCGAGGTCCGGTCGTGGAGGCGGACTGACATAGTGGCGTTTTGGTGTAGACACTTTAACACCTCGATGTACCGATAGTCGATCTGGCACCGGTTATATATTTAGGTCGGAGGAAATAAAGGCTATTTTTATTTATTTATTTATCTTGTTCCGCTCGAAATATTTACGTTTTTCAGACTCACTTTTACATTGTTGTGCAAATGTCCACCCTTTCCACACTTATAACATCTCTTTGTAAATTGTTTCTTATTTTGATGTGCACATAAAGCTGTAATTTCTCGCTTTTGTATTGTATCACTTTCCTTCAGTCTCTCTTCCTCTAATAGAAGTCTAGCAACCAACTAAACATAATTTTGTTTATTACTCTTCACCGATTCCCATTCAGAGATAAAATGACTGTAACCGTCTGCTAAAGACATCAGCACTTTATTGATTTGGAATTTCTCTGATACCCCCTCACCAGCTTGTTTCAGTTGACAAGTATTTTTTGTAGATTTGATGAGTGCGCTGACAACTCCCCTTCAATGTACATATAACCAGTAAATACCAGTAATAACCAGTAAAATGATTTACGAGTATTGTGAATTTAAATCATCAAGAAACGGAAACAAGCTGTTAAACATTAATGGTTAGAAAACTGGAGAATACTAGGCCGCCCATTGTATATTTTGTAGTGTATTACTTATTCTTTTTGTAATGTTTTATCTGGTGTACAATAAAGTATATATAAATAAATATAAATAAATAAATACTTTGTACCGGTGTTGCGTCAATAAGAATAAAATGACTTGAGGAGGGTGTGCTATAACTATTGAGGTAAAACAAAACCATTACTAAAACGAATAAACGGTATTAAATATGGGCATTTGCAGTCAGGAGTCTGCAAAAGAGTTGGATTTGAGAGTTGCTTTAAAAAGAAAGGCAACAGAAACGTTAGAAAGCGTTAGAGCAATAATTAAAAAAAATACTTCTGCACCAAATGCAGCTCCTTGATGCCAACAAAGGAAGCAATGAGGATGATTATTATACGCGAAAGATTACGTGATCAGCATACATGATAAAACTTTTTTAATTGGCCACTATCACAGTGAAAAAGAGACTATAATTGTTTTTGCCACCTAACTAAATTTGCAGTTGTTGAATCAGTCCCCAATAGAGATAATGGATGCCAATGTTGCCCAGGACAATTCCATCAATTATACGCCATTCACGGCTTACTAGGTCATGATACGTCCACGCAACAAATATTACCTCTGGCATATGGACTTTTCACAAGGAAAATCGAACATAATATTTAATAATATGTTTAGAAATTATCAAAAGCGTGCGTTAATGCGCAGCCATTAACGCATCAAAACGGAAAAAGCTAATAAATAAGTGCTGCTTCTTTCATTTGACGCAAATAATTTGGAAGCATGTACAGTCAGAAGGATTCGTAAAGGCATGTTGGGCATAGTAACTCTGCCTACAAGATCCGTCAGTTGGCCTCCCTGGGATTCCTGGAACCAAACTTATATTCTTCGCAACGAAGTACTGCCAATAGAAACCGAACAGAATGGTTAACTGGTTTGACAAAAAAAATATCTAGGGATTTCTGAAGTTTCTTTCAAATACTTAATAAATTAAAATGAATACTGACAAAACTAACACCTAGATTCCCTTCGCATATGTTTGAGACTGAAATGCCTGAAAGAAGGATTGCCGATCACCTAAAATGCAGTGGCATCGCATGATTCCACCTGTTATGGCATCATAACAGGTGGAATCGGTTATTACATAGAAATAAGGTAAACTTCTTCAAAACAGTAGAAGAATCGATGAAGGACCAGAGAACCACAAACGCAGAAATAGAAAGAATCAACGCACAAATTCAGAGAAAAAAAAGAAGTGGTGTCACCTTGACATTCAAACTCAATCTCAAATCATTTATTTCAATTAAACCATATACAGGCACTTTTGAATTGTCAAGGAGTCAGTCAGTCAGAAATATGAAGCTAGTTGCCCATTCCAAAGCGTAGTAGGTACCTATGGAGAAGAACGGGCAAGAAACTCCACGGACACTCTTTTAAAGAAATAATTGTTACAAAATAGTGGTTACATAATTCATGTTTTAAAAATTATACATGTGAGAACAATGTAAAAAAGATGCGCACGTTAAAAGCGTCCGTAATAAAAAGATAAAAAATTAAAAATAAAACAATTCAAGGATTAAAATAAATTAAAATAAGCCACGGCAGCCAAGAGATGACCAGTCCCAACTGACGGCGCCCGTTCACGAACATGACGCATGTAACTATTAGCACCATTCAGCTCAACCATTTTGAAGGGAGCTAAATGATCCAACACACACGCCACCATCAGCGAGACATCTGAGTGAGCATGACATACACTCAGCCGCCAGGGTACATTCAAGTCAATGAAAGACATATTACCCGGTAAATGGTAGCTCTGTTGTACATAGTACTCACACATGTACTATGCAATTATACAATACAAAGGAGATTGAGTTTATACAATGCAAAGATGGTTTTACAATCTTCAGCAGCGCCAACAGTATTTTCAAATGTTAAGTTGTGGTTGTGGAGCAGGACCAGCATTGGGCCAAGCATTTTTATCAGCGATGTAATCAGCCAACTTATAATATGCCTGCCTGCATAGTGTGCGTTTTATACAAGATTTGAATTTCGTCTCATTCAGTTGAAGTATGTGGAGAGGAATTTTATTGTAACATTTTAAACAGTATCCCATGAAAGATGAGTCTACTTTAGCTAGTCTGAAACCTGGTTGAACTAATAGGTCCCTATTTCTCACCTCTTTTGCTGAAAAGATGTAAATTTTTTCTAAGGCTATTTCCCTAAGGCGTTTCTAAAACAAATTCTTTTAACCCTAAGGGATTAGGTTTGTTAGGGTTATATTGACGAATACAACATTGACTAGTAAACTGAAAGATCATTTTATCAATAGACATTTTTGGTGTGCGAGGTTGAACTAACCATCCTTGTCGTACTTTCTCGAAAAGTGGACGCACTTTCCAAATGTTGTCTTTTTTTCGCTCTTCGACGGTAACATCAAGATCACAAACCACTTTTAACGACGTTCTAATTGCGTAAACGCAGACGAGTCATGGCTGATGTTATGATAGGCTGTTTCCATTTAGACGACCAATACATGTCTATTTGAGGATATTGTAATGAAGCCATAATCATTGTCACTCCAGTATTAACCTTTAATTCTTTAACTGTAAGACCAAGTAATCTGCCTTTTACATGAACTGTTGTTCTGTTTGTACAATCTACAATTTGTAAGAGTATTTGTTCATCTATATAACGTTCAAAGAACTGTTCGTATGACCATCCATGGTCGAAATTTGGCTCATATATTATGTTGGTGCATACAGATTTATTTCGAAAGGTTCAAAATTTCCAGTCCATAAATCCACTACATCAGGTTGAGATTAAGACGGTATTTGTCTGTAGGCCGGCTGAGCTGACCTTCGAGGGTGACGAGATCTTCCTTGGCGTAAACCAGAGCCAGTAGCCTAGCGTATTATAGAACCACTCGATAAAGCCGATAGTGGCTCAACAACGTCATGAGAGTCTGAATTTATAGAAGTGTCACTAGAATCATAACTTCGACGCTCTTGTGTAGTGATTTCTGTGGGTTCATTGTATGTGGGATCTTGGAGATCATCGTCGCTGGTAAAATCGACATCAGATTTTTCCAGTAATGCTATGACGGTATCGTCAGAACAGGCTAAAACAAACAGCAAATAAAATATAATTTACATCATTCCCTTACAGGTAATAATTAAAAGTAGTACATAATCTGCATAATTCCTAAATACAGGACATAAAACTTTTATCTCCAATGAAAATAAAATCATGGCGGAATTCGCGTAAATATTGACAAATCAAACTAAATCTAACATTCGAAAACGGAATTTGAATATATTTTTATAGAAATAGCAACATTTTTATAAGATGCGAAAAGATTGAAATTACCATGCTATCTGCATTGGTGTTTTAATCTAGGATTTTGGATCTTGGGAAGGTGGCTGATGGTGTCTTATAAAAAAAAGTCATTTATTCAAACTAGGCTGAGAATCAGCACTTTTCGAACGGCAGAATTATATTATAACTCTTATAACGACGTAATTTTTGAGAAATTATCCTCAATCTGCTCGAGATCTTCAACACTCGGCAACTCTGCTGCTTTATTTGGGCCAATCATCAAAAAAATTGGAAAATGTGATGTTATTATAGAGGCATGAGGAAAAGGGTGTAAAATTCACTCATCCTCTATAGAAAAGGGAGGATCCTCCGACCAGACGGGTGTCCTGTCTGGTGGGCCCGACGACTCGCGTGATCGTCTCTGCGCCCCCGAAGGCCCCGATTGATGACAGAAAGTTATATACATATACAACGTGTAACGGAATAAACGCAAGAGCTCATACACCCCAATTAGAATATTAAATTATAAGACTAAAATAACATCAGCTGTAATTTAATTTAATTAATTTAAATTAATTAAACCACACCTAGTCATTTTTTATAAAACAGTCGTCCTGACTAAACATAAAACGTTTGAGCACACTACTCGATCTCCACGCACACTAATAGCGCGCCGCGCACGTGCGTGTGCCTGCCAGCTGACTAGGTAGGTAGGTAGGTACAGCAAGCCGCAAGCGTACGCACTAATAGCGCGCCGCGCACGTGCGTATGCCTGCCAGCTGACTAGGTAGGTAGGTAGGTACAGCAAGCCGCAAGCGTACGCACTAATAGCGCGCCGCGCACGTGCGTATGCCTGCCAGCTGACTAGGTAGGTAGGTAGGTACAGCAAGCCGCAAGCGTACGCACTAGGTATGTTCGTTAGTTCAATGTACGAACATTACGTACATACTCGTATCACACGTAATTTTATGTCGCCTCAAGGCCGCCCTGGAGACCGACTCACTTATTATCTCTGATGAATACCGATGATGCATACCTAACTGTCGCGATATCATTCAGTCTGCGTGTTTAAAAGATTTGAACCATAATATTTACAGTAATTAAAATCGGTAAATATACTTACAGAACTAAGGTATTTACACTACACTATTTCTTCGTCTCTTTTTTAATAAAATTTCGAAATGTTCATCGCCTTGCTCGATACACTTTATTGCTTGCGCTTTCTTAAGTTAAATTTTAGTTTATTTAGCACTTCAGTGTCACTTTGCACAACACTAAATGCATGCTCAATTTTTTGTCTGAGGTCTTCGGCACTTGTTGCTTCGTTTACGTATACCAGCGATTTTATTCGACCCCATAAATAAAAGTCTAACGGCGTTAGATCGGCCGATCTGGGAGGCCACTGCACTGGTCCTCCACGACCAATCCAACGGGGGCCATATTCCGCATCAAGATGCCGCCGAACGGTCCATGTGAAATGCGCGGGAGCACCATCGTGTTGGTAAAACACGTTTCTTATAAAGATGAGAGGGATGTCATCCAATAAGTCGGGCAATGTTTCTTGCAAGGACTGTAGGTAGGTATCTCCAGTCAATCTCGGTAGAAAGATAGGGCGTACCGATGACGCCTACCCACACGTTCACGGAGAATCTACGCTGAAATGAATCAACACGGCATGCATGTGGATTCTCATGTCTCCACAAGTGCTGGTTATGCTGGTTGTAAATGCCAACTCGCGTGAAGGTGCTCTCGTCCGTCTAGATGATGTTTCCTTGCCAGTTCTCCAACAACCATCTACTAAATTCCAGCTGCTTCTCTCGTGCTGCTCTCTGGGTGATCGTCAAAATAATTTAGAATGTTTGCTTGTAAGCGAGTAGTGACCATAAATCTGGTGAAAAGAGCGGAGGAGTTGTGTATATGTATACGTGAATATCAGGTTGGCGGGTGTAATTTTCAGAAATGATCGAAATATATCAAAAGATTTAGTACCTAATTAGTACCTAATTGTACCACTAGTGAAATAATTTGTACCTCGTGGGATCGCAAGTTATTGCAATAGTTTTATACACCCGCCATTCTGATATCAGAATGGCGGGTGTATTTTTGTGTAGCCGAGATTACTGAGAAGTTAGATATAAAACATACAAATCTCCTCGGAATTCGGCAGAAATTGAAAAATAGTTTTTTTTTATACAGAGTGTTACAATATGTTGCTTGTTTGACACAAGAAACACAACAGAGGAAACCGGGGATACTTGACTATAGGGTTACTTAGCATCAGGGGGAATGACAGCTCATTTCATGGTATTTTTTTTACAGAATATACCGCAGCAGGTGTCGTTCCACCGGCTGACCGGGATGTCATTTAGTTGCCTGAAAACACATGACGTTAAAATTTATTTGAAAAAGGTATGTAGGTATATTCGCAGATGAATTTTCTTAAAAAACAATCTGCCTCTAGATCACGTTACACACTAAATCATGAATGGCAATCATAGGTCTTAGTAGGTAGGTATCTTAAATATTAGTTTACATTTATCATTAGCGAATTGCTCATAATTTTGATATCTGTTTGCAGATAGCCGACCTGAGTCTCAATATAATATGAAATAATGTTTATCTTCAAATTCACTTACTATTTCTAGCCATATTTATGGTAAATAGAAAATCGACAGTATTTTTAATACACTGTTAGTAACAAAATAAAATTAATTATACACAAAATGCAACTTGGCCACTTAGTACCTACGCAGCACATGCACATGGCGTAGACTGATCAGCTTCAATAAAATTCTGTCACAACATGCTAGAAATAATTTTCATTTACGGAAAACGCCCATCGGCGTCAGTGTTTCAATATGAGATGCATCCGAGGCCTATCAGCATTATTCCTTTAGACCATATAGACATAACAAGGGCGATTTTTTGACCCGCCTTGAATGGGTTAGTACAGCCCGATTCAAACTTAATGGCGGGTCGGAACATGAGCGAGTCGTTGCGCAGTAACTAATTCATGTATCAGCCGGGGTGAGGGGTGGGGTACTGCGCAGTGAGCAAGAGCAACTAACTTCCGAGCCGCCATTAATTTTGAATCGAACTATACCTGTTTACGAAGAATACACTAGCTCTTTCTGAATACATGAGATAAAAAACATATTTTTGTATTTGTGTCCGTGCGTTCTTTTGTTTACAAATAATAATAAGACTCTTGAATTGTTTGATATATTCAGTCAAGTACACGATATGTAAAGCTATTATTAAATCAATATTAGAACCTTGAAAATTTGCAGCTTACAGCTTCACATAGAACCATTTCCTATGCAAACTGAACCCATAATCTGGTTGTTCTTTCACTTTTAGAACCATTTATTGTAGAACTGCAAGTGGCATAGAAATGCTAACAATCATTATTTTGTTCATGTAGGTGAAGTGAGCTGTCATTCCACCTGATGCTAAGTATCCCTATAGTCAAGAATCCCCGATTTCCTCAACTGGTACGAGAGCTCATGACCAAAATTTTTACCTCATCGCTTTACGACCAAAACCGTATAAAATCTTTTGCTTATTCTGAATCAAAAACCCCTTTTTGAGAATTTCTTCACGTCTCGCCTGACCTGCCCGCTTTTTCAATGTGAAAAAAAAAATCCGAACTGTATCATAGTAATTTGCCTGATTTTCGGAATGTAGTTGAACGATAGGTTTTAGATACCAAAAACACAATTTTCAGACCAGTAGCATTACACGTACCCAGGAGGCCATTCGAGGAAATAAAAAATTATGCATAAAGCCATAGCCTGAAAATCTTGTTTTCAAGTGAACATTGGTCAGTTGATGCGAATAAATCATTTTTCAGAAATGTGAGTAACTTATGTGTTGATTCCATTTTTAACGTGTTGAATTTTTTTTCCAGTGGGTAACATAGCATGTCTGTCTGTCTGAAAACTCTTGGGTATGAACAAAAAAGTTGCCCAAATGTAGAAAAAAATTATATCAGACAAATTTTGTGTATCATACTACTAATCAGACAACTTTTCCATAGTCAGAAATGATGAAAAAATCATATTGCGGAGTATTTACGTACGATTATCATAGCGCTAACCCGAAACCATCGAATTGATATTGAAGGAGTTTTTAAATAAATTGGACAAAAGGAAACTGAAATAATGTTTGAATTATTCAAAAAGCAAAAAACCCGACTGCAAAAACACATAACTGAAAAGAGAAAAACAAGCATTATAATCTATAGAATTTTGGTATCGCAGGCGGGGACAAACAAAAGTTAGGTACACCATATTTCCGGTTATTATTGTTATATTATTATTGTCCCCGCCTGCGATACCAAAATTCTATAGATTATAATGCTTGTTTTTCTCTTTTCAGATTTGTGTTTTTGCAGTCGGGTTTTTTGTTTTTTAAATAATTTTCTTTATTTCAAGTTTTTTAGTTTTATTAATATAATCTTAATTTGGAATTGACTCATTACCAGCTTTTATTTGATACCAATATTGTTATAATTTATTTAAAAAAAACCTTCCCCTCCCTTTTTTTTGTATTTGCAGATGCAATACATAAATATTATATAGCCTATGTCACTTCTACGATTAAGACGAATCTAACGACACCTCCTATGTTAAAATCCATCAAGCCGTTTAGATCATCGTTTAAATCATTGTCGGACTCATCATCGTTGTCGTAAGCTTCGATCAACAAATTGTTGATCAAAGGTCGTAAGAGATAGGAGCGTAACAAGCACCGCGCGTTAACCAATCAAAATCAAATCAGTTTATTGCAAACATGTTGTACAGAGGTTGGAATAAGAGTAAAAGTTTCAAACATGCACCCTGTAAGGGCACTGCAAAACAAAATTAATAGATTACATTACATTACAATACATTTCATTTTTCATCATGTGTCATGTGTTTTACAAAAGTCATGCATAGGCTGTCGAATTTTTATAATTGTGAGTAATAAAGAATAAGAATAAGTGAAATCAAAATAAAATTAATTCATTCAAATAAATTAAATATAAATTAAACAATGGTCAGCTATATATGTTTAGTTATTCTGAAGTGTTATTTAACAATTTATTTTAGACGTTATTTAACTATTTATTTTTTTCGTCAAAAAACTCTTGCAATGTGTAGTAGCACTTCTGGTTCAAATAAGTGAACAATTTTGTTTTAAATAAACTGTTACTTTTTATGTCTTTTAAAGACTTTGGTAATTTATTATAAGTCTTGATGCACATTACTTATGGGCCTGAGTGGAAAATGGATAGTTTTGAAACCGGTAATGCTAGATCGTTTTGGTGTCGCAAGTATCGTGGCTGGGTATAATGATCTTTATTTAAGGGGAAAAGTGTTATATTTTTTCTGACAAATAAACATAATTCAAAGATATACAGACATGTGAGTGTGAGGATATTGTGTTCTGTAAAATGTGGTCTACAGCTGTCCATACCGCCTATATTCGTCAAGATACGTATACATCTTTTTTGTAACTTGAATAGCTTATCTGCATTCGTACTATTACCCCAAAGTATTACACCGTAACGGAGCCAAGAATGAGCGTATGCGTTATATGCTGCTTTAGCAGATTTGAAATCTGCAGATCTTTTCAATTCCGATAAAGCGTATGAGAATCTTGAGATTTTTTTACTTATGTGTGCTATGTGAGATTTCCAATTTAAGTTTGTGTCAATATTAAGGCCCAATAATTTGAAATTGTCAACGCAGTCTAATTTAGTGTTGTTGTAGGTAAAATTTATTTTGAGAGGTCTTTTTTGATAAGGTCTAAATTGCATTAATTTTGTTTTAGCGAAATTTAGTTCAAGGTTATGTTCGTTTAACCAAGCAGAGATGTCAGATAAGTATCGATGGATGTCATTTTTAAGGGTCAGGTTATTTGTGCAGGGTAACACAACTGAAATGTCATCTGCGAATAAGACGCTTACAGCATCTATTATTTTGGGGAGGTCGTTGATGTAGATAAGAAATAATATGCAGCCGAGTACGCTACCTTGTGGGATTGATTTATTTATATTAGTTGTTTCAGATTTAACATTCGTGATTTCTCCAGTACTATGGTTGTAGTGCTCAACTTCGACATATTGTGAACGGTTTTGGAGGTAAGACTTGAACCATTTATGAGCAATGCCACGTACACCTATTCCGTCCAATTTATTTAAGAGGATGTTATATTGAATTCTGTCGTATGCTTTACTCATGTCTAGGAAAATGCCTATAGCGTATTTCTTTTCATTTATAATATTTAAGACCTGTTGTATATATCTATAAACTGCATTGGTTGTTGATCTATTCTTTCTGAATCCGTTTTGGCTATCGTTAAATATGTTAACCACGAGTGACTCCAAAACGTTCTTTTCCTTTTTGGAATTCTACGTGACATTTAAAATGTCTGAAAACAGGTTTTTGGTAACCATACAAAATATTTAATTTAAAATAAAATAGAATCAGGTTGCTAAGAGACAGGTTGAAATTTTTATTTTGACAGTTTTGAAAATGCGCTCTGGCAACATATGACCCGCAAAATGTTAGAATTTTTTTTTTTCATAATTAAGTGACAAAACCAATTACATTTTTAATATCAGACATATTGTGATAAAACCGTCTGCCTATTTTTTTTGTCATAGCAAAAATGGACCTCCATCCAGTCGGGCTCAGAACCGTCTAAACTAACGATTTTTTACGGTAGAGGTAGTAAAACGATGCGACATGGTTTTGGTCGTGGACTCTCGTACTCTTTGTGTCAAACAAGCAACATATCTGTAAAAAAATAACACTCTGTATAAAAATATGAATTTTTCAATTTCTGCCGAATTCCGATGAGATTTCTTTGACTTAAGGTATGTTTAGAGAGGTGTAGCGGTTAGACCGCCACATACAAACTACGAAGCAAAAAGACATGACGTCACACAATTCCTACATCTCGCAGTTAGAGTTTACTGAGCGAATAACATAGATAAGACTATCCGAAATCAACATATGGGCAGTTGCCCGCCAGACATAACAAACCGTCTGGTTGGAGGATCCTCCCTTTTCTATGGTGGATGAGTGAACTTTACACCCTGTTCCTCATACCACTAAATTGGTGACCCCGACGTGATGAACGTCAACGCAGCCTTCGTGCAACAACTTCAGCGTGACGTCATCATCATCACTCCCGCAAGCTTTCGTGAGGCGAGTCACACAGCCAGCCAGCACCCACGGCTTCAACGGGTATCCTGACCACCAGCATGCAGCGAACGCGCATTCCTGGTCATCACCCTCAACCACAACCCGGCGCTGTACCACATCCGACTCACTGGATGACGACGCAGCACCACCCCGACTCACTGGGGAATCACCGCAGATAGTTCCGACTCACCGTGAACTATGCGGCACCCGGTTCCGACTCACTGGAACCACAGCTGGCACTGTGAAGCATCGCAAGATCCAAGACTCAGCCCACTATCGACCTCCGGTCTCCGGAGGGGAGTGATGTAGCGGTTAGACCGCCACATACAAACTACGAAGCAAAAAGACATGACGTCACACAATTCCTACATCTCGCAGTTAGAGTTTACTGAGCGAATAACATAGATAAGACTATCCGAAATCAACATATGGGCAGTTGCCCGCCAGACATAACAAACCGTCTGGTTGGAGGATCCTCCCTTTTCTATGGTGGATGAGTGAACTTTACACCCTGTTCCTTATACCCCTAAATTGGTGACCCCGAGTATGAACGTCAACGCAGCCTTCGTGCAACTACTTCAGCGTGACGTCATCATCATCACTCCCGCAAGCTTTCGTGAGGCGAGTCACACAGCCAGCCAGCACCCACGGCTTCAACGGGTATCCTGACCACCAGCATGCAGCGAACGCGCATTCCTGGTCATCACCCTCAGCCTCATCAGCAACCTTGGCACAGCACCTGCACTTCCGGCCGGTCTCACAAGCAGAGCCTATTCTACCCTCTCCTGGTCGACGCAAGCAGTCAGCCAAAAACCCGGCGCTGTACCACATCCGACTCACTGGATGACGACGCAGCGCCACCCCGACTCACTGGGGAATCACCGCAGACAGTTCCGACTCACCGTGAACTATGCGGCACCCGGTTCCGACTCACTGGAACCACAGCTGGCACTGTGAAGCATCGCAAGATCCAAGACTCAGCCCACTATCGACCTCCGGTCTCCGGAGGGGAGTGATGTAGCGGTTAGACCGCCACATACAAAAATTACGAAACAAAAAGACATGACGTCACACAATTCCTACATCTCGCAGTTAGAGTTTACTGAGCGAATAACATAGATAAGACTATCCGAAATCAACATATGGGCAGTTGCCCGCCAGACATAACAACCCGTCTGGTTGGAGGATCCTCCCTTTTCTATGGTGGATGAGTGAACTTTACACCCTGTTCCTCATACCCCTAAAGAGGTACCAATTAGGTACTAAATATCTATGTATGTTTTATATCTAACTTCTCAGTAAACTCGGCTATACAAAAATACACCCGCCATTCTGATATCAGAATGGCGGGTGTATAAAACTATTGCAATAACTTGCGATCCCACGAGGTACAAATTATTTCACTAGTGGTACAATTAGGTACTAATTAGGTACTAAATCTTTTGATATATTTCGACCATTTCTGAAAATTACACCCGCCAACCTGATATTCACTATGTATACTTATTTTATTCTCAGTACTTGTACGCGAAGTCCGTTTACCTTTGACATAATATGTTGTCTCAAACCACTGTGTAATATTTCCAGTGCTGCTATCCTTAGGTAGAACTTTATCTTTTAGCAAATCAAACGCACTGGCGGCAAGTATGCCAAAGTGATCAAGTGGCGTATATTTTTTTTTTTGGTGATTAAATACTTAGGAAACTCTCTTTATCTATGTTTAAAATATGGATAAACATGATAGTTGAGTTTAGTTTTTTATATTTTTATGTATTATTTTATTACGTTTAATTTACTGTTTATTATATTCCACAGTTAATCTGTGAACAGCGTTGTGGGCTACAATATTGTAAACATGTTATGTGTATCTCTTTTTCTATACTGTATATTGTAGCTGTTTGTTGTTCCTATTGAATAAAATAAAATATAAAATAAAATAAAATCTCGCATCTTCAAAAAATTTTACTGAAAACCATGTTGCTGTACTCTTCGCCAAACGTTCTGTCCCAAATGAAAAAGACAGCTTTTGTGGGAGACCTCAATAAAACCAACCTAACAGAGTTTATGGCCGCAACTTCAAAATCTGTCATCACCAATTCCGGGACTTAAAGATCTTCACTAAGAGAGTCTGCGTAGCATTTGAATTGTTCGAAGAAATGAGTGTAGCACTCTTTAGATTTATTCGATAGAAGCGCATATACAAGAGCGACTGTTTTAATATTACACCCTGCATTACCAACGAATGCACGTATCGAATAAAGTTGTGCAAATAATATTGTGCAACACTGAAATGTCCCGTCCATCCGTCCATTATCCATATCGGCGATTCTTTCATCAGCTGTATGTTATTATTTGTACACAAAATGAGCACGCAACCATCTTTATTAAAACGTGTAATTGAAACTAAAAATGCTTCGTCATCAAACATCTTCAAGTCATCTATAGATTGTGGTGCTTGCGTTGCTCGGGATCGTTTTATCCCCTGCCTTAATGCATTTTTATTGGGTAATACATACAATACTGTTTATCATGGTATTCTACTTCCAACCGTGTTAAAGTAAAATAGGGATATATATCTTGTTACAGAAAGCACCAATTAAACAAATACGTCATTACACATTACCAGGTTTATTACAACAAATATTAAAGGTTCACATATTCGAGAAATGAGGCGAGCCACTAAACATATAGCACTTTCCCAATCTTTTAACAACTGTATTTTCTCTAACACACACCGTGTCTAGAAATACTAGTATGAGACCAAATACATCAATCTCTGTCTCTTGTGAGGGTCCGTGAGGTGAATGCCCTCTCGAATGTCGGGCAGATTGGAGACCTCTATCCTCCAATCCACCCACTCCGGGTCAGACACTGCCCGCTAGACCTTGTATAACTATAAAATGTGGTAGATTAAATCTGTCTGTTAATTTATTTCGAATACATAGTAAAATAAATAAAAATATTCTATTTTCAGCAAGTCGTCCTAAATGGGCTGTAGGCATGTAGGACGAGTTGATCAATCACTCTGTTATTTGAATTCATCTACAAGCGTTCCGATATCGAACATCTATTGGTTTTTTTCTTTTTTGCACCCGTTGACTACGAAGGTGGCAGCAACCGTTTCAACCTAAAAATTATTATTAATTGTATCACCCTCTATGAGAAAAACAACTAACAATAATTAAAAGACGCTTAAGTGGAACTCATGAGCTTTTTAACAATATTTAGTACAGTTACCTACTAGCGCTGAAGTGTCGCCAAAGATTATGAAGATATTTGGAATTGTCCATAGAACACATGATTCGAATATCCGAATCATTTGTGTCCTAATAAAAGTGGCAGTCACTTCTTTACGTATTTAGAATTTCATAGCCGCCCATTATAAATTTTGAAGTGAAAACTTCATTAGCGGCGTTGTGCACTTTTTTTGTGATGGGTAAAAAATGTTAAACTCGCGTCAGGACGTGACCGTAAGATCCGTTGCCTAGCAACCGACCGAGTAAATATCAAAATAAATATTCTTTAGCAATACGTAAAGATTGCGAGGCAAGGAATTTTACCCATATTGATGGGTAAAAAAAAGCAGTCAAAACATACTTCATGAAAAGTGTTTAAATAAATTGTTTATTTTTGTTACACTATATTTTGAAAATAAATAAATACACTATTACTACTAATGAATATTGTATTTAACCACATAAATTATAGTACTTTTATACTGATAAATTAAGCAATTCGTGCGAAATTATTCCCTAACCATTCCAAAATATTCAAGAATGCACAACGTTGTTCAAGTTTTCACTTCTGCCGGCACTCCCGGAGTGCAACCCGTTGCTTTTTTTATACATACATTGGATATGAGCGCCGATGTCTCATTCCAAGCCGGCAATGTCGTTTAAATTTTTTATGGCGGAGGTGGAGTCGCGGCGTCTTAGGCCGGTGAACAAGGTGGGAATTGGGCTTACATAGTGACAATGTCTTCTAGTTAACATTTTTAGAAATCTTCGTTGTCCCTCTCTCTCACATAATATTGTTCAAACCATGTTAGTACTTCTTCTGGTATAACTTCATTCCTTATTATGTCGAAAGTATCGAGGATTTCAGTTGGCTCTAAAAATACCAATGCCACGAAGTGTCGCATTTTATGTGCAAATATTGGGTCTTGACTACAACGGCAACGTTTTGTTTTGTTCACAGGCAGTCATTACACTTTAATTAAATAGGTACTTTTAACTAACGATGCGCACGGACACTCCCACGGCCAAATTGACAACTAAACAAACAAATGATAAATCTATGCTCATAAGTCATAAGTCATAAGTCATTTATTTCATAACAAAATACATTGTGTTGAAAATATTACAGTGATGATAAATAAATAATAATTTAAAAAAGCATAAACATTACATTCATATTTAAACTTCATTACGCATTTAGAATATATCAATAATACTTACTAAAAATAATTTTATGTCAATAATTCAATAACAATTACCAACATTCTGTATAATTTTTAAATTTCATTTCCCAGTATTAAAATAAAATAAAATAAAAAGACATAAAAAATAACAATACAACACACAAATGCACAAAAATACATAATAATAATTCACAAATCAATTAATAATGGGATGTCGTTTGTCATCTATAAACTCATCAATACTGTAATAGCATTTCCTCAATAAATATGTCTTTAATTTGCTTTTAAATATGTTTATGCTATTTATGCTTTTGAAGTCCATAGGCAACTTGTTGTATAGAAAGACAGATTGAACTCTGGGACTGTGATGAACCACATTCAATTTCGGTTGGATTGTGGAAGGTAAGTCTTTCCTACGAGTACTATCCCTAGCTTGTCTTTCCTCATCGGTCTCGCGCAAGTTCTTAAAAAAGTTGGTTAGCAGCACCAGAATATAGAGACATGGCACTGTTAAGATGTTAAGTCTGATGAAGTGCTCCCTACACGATTCTGTCTGTCTCATACGGAGCATCGTCCTTAATGCTCTTTTTTGAATGACAAATGCCGAGTGGACATTGTATTTGTAGCTGTTACCCCAAAACTGAATACTGTATCTGAGCCTTGACTCAACTAAAGCAAAGTATACCATTCTAAGTTGAGCCAAAGTGAGTTCATCCCTCAGGCTTCTGATAGCATAGCATGCAGAACTAACAGACTTCTGTATTGACAATAATTCAACCTTCCAGTTTAATAACGCGTCGATGTGGACACCTAGGAATTTAAAATTATCCACTACTTCGACATTGTTACCATACCACTAAATATAATTTAGTGGTATGAGCAACAGGTTGTAAACTTCACAAATCCACCATAGAAAAGGGAGGATTCTCCGACCAGACGGGTGTTGTGTCTGGCGGGCTACCCGTAAGTTGATTTCGGATAGTCTTATACAGAGCAGTGTTGCCAACTCTACATGACAAAAAGTCGTTAGACGTACGCTTGAAAAGTCGCCAGATGTCGCTAGCTATGGACAAATATCAAAAGTCGCTAGAAGTCGCTAAATGATCCCAGTATTCTGAGCGCTGGATAAAAGAAAATAATTTGATTTACTTACACAGAACAATATTTGTAATCGGTATAGAACAATTGAACATTATAAAAACATTTATTTAACAAACGAAAAGTCAAGAAATTAATATTAAAAATAAAATATAACATAAAATATTATTTATGGCACCAAATGAAAAAAAAAAAAAATTCACAAATTAAACAGTCAAAAACTTTACTAAAAATTATGAAAAAGTTTCTTCATTCGTCATCAGAACTATCGCTATTAAAATCTGAAAATCATTGGGGGAATCCCGGCTTAAGCATAAGAATTTATGGCAGAGCGTTCCGAATATAGATTTCTGGGTTGAGATCTTGCCATATTTTAATTTTATGAAGATAGTTTAAAGTTAATTTTTTTTTTTATTTAAACTCTAGAAGTCGTTAGAATAATCGCTAGATTTTTTTTGTCGCTAGACACATAATTTAAGCCGCTGTAGAAAACGAAATGTCGTTAGATCTAGCGACAAAGTCGCTAAATTGGCAACACTGATACAGAGTTGATATGACAGAGGTGCATTAAATTACACTACGTATACTATACGTGTTTAGTATTAATTCGATAAGGTATAAAAATAAAAAGCACCAAAAATGAGTTTTTTTTTTGTTCCAACAAACTAAATACCTTACAAATCAGAGTAAAACGCAACCACCCTTTGTAAATAAATTTAACTGACTTTAAATACCTAGGTAACAAAGCGGCAACGTCGCGTGCGCCGGTACGCGGCGTGTGTTATCTCGTGTCAAAGCGGGCGGCCGGCGGTGGCGCGGGGCACGTCCTTTTTGGTAAACTATGCGTGCAAAAGTATTTCGCCTTCTAATTGTGTAGTTAAAGTGTTTTAAAGCATTAGGCATGACAGCCATGACATGTTACAATATTTTTGATCATAAAGTACGAGGTACAATGGTACTTGAACAACATTCGTGATTTCTGTTTTTTCTAGAAAATAATATTCGAATATAATGTAAAAATAAAATACTAACCTTGCAATTGCGACGGGAATAGTGTGTGTATGCATGATGAAATATATTGTTTGTGTATTTTTAAATATCGTAGATAATTAATGAATAACAAAGACCAAATTTACTGTAACTTTAATATTAAAAAACAAAGATAAAATAATAAATTGTTTAAAGTTATTCTGGTGCGTTTAATAATAATAGCACAGATTGAGGTATGCTGCCATTAAATTTTGGCTTTGCTCCGCAGGGATGATATAAGAGGGTCAGAAGATACCAGCAGTAGATGGAGCATGTCCTCAATATTTTCTTTTCTCGAAAATTTGCGAGAATGAAACTCTCTGAAATTTCTAACATCTTTATTCCGATGTTCCTGGGCTTCTTCCGAAAGCTCGCCTATCGGTATGATTGCCTCATTTATGATAAGACTCCCATGTATCAGAATTTTATGGACACTTTGCGGCATGTAATACCAAGCATACTTTTGAACATACAAATTCGCCGTTTCTGCCGCAAAGTTTTCGAATGCTGATATGTTGATAGCGAAACCCGAACAAATTGTACGAAGGATTGTAGTAAGTCTTTCAATCAGGGCTTTGCTAATTCCGGTAGCTTCTGAAGACAGCTCAGGATTTTGGAAGAAGGTTCTAGCCATATTTCCAGTGTTACTGCTGCCATAGCCTTGCTTGGGCAAGTCAACTAGGATGTTTAACTTCCTTCGCAAGTTTTCTTGAATTTCTTTTTTTCTTTTATCTGTTACTGTCTTCTGCTCTTTCCCAATTCTCCAACGCTTTATATCAAGCCGGTATGCTATATTTAAAATACATTCCATACATTTTATCCACGCGTGTAGGCTTGACAACGCGAGTTGGAGCGAATTTTTATTTACAGTCCTGGCTCGTACTGTTTCAAGGTCATTCATTATTTTAGGTGATGCACAGCAAACGTGGCAATTTTGTGAAGCTGTATTAGAAAGGGTGCTGCAAGTTTTACCATCAATCATTGTTAATTAAAAACCGTGGCAAAGTTGTATTTTATTTCTTCGATTTCAATTTCAGTGGGGACCAGTCCTTGTATCTGTTCTTTAATGTCATTAACTTGCTGCGTTACGAAGTCTGACGTTTCAAATGTATTAAACTTATTTAAAGGCTCATTCAAAGGATTATTTAAATAAAAAATGTATCTCAAGAAATACAAATGTTACAGATTTTTGATCCGAAGATTACCAAAATACCGGGCCGGTACCCCTATGTCCCTGCATTTTAAATCTGTAATATCTTCGGAAATATTCATTTAGATTACATGCTGTAAAGGGCCATATTGATCTATATTAAATGGACAATGTATTTAAGGTACTTAATTGAATAAGGATGAATGCTGTATTGCTTAAAATCACTTCGTAAATAAGCCATATTTTTCCAGTAAAATGTAAAGGATAAAAAATGGTTATTGTGGGTTATCTTTAAGAGATAGTCATATACCATCGCGGACTTTTTTGTTGACCTTTTGAAGGTGTACAATACTGTAGTACATTATTTTGATTTATCTCGTGGGGTTCAGCCAGCGCGCAGCGTTTGCAATGTAAGCGCAAAAAAATGTGTTTATTTACGACATCACATTAGAAACCTCTAATTTTTATCAGTGTTTCTCTACAATATAATGCATGTATTATACATATAAACCTTCCTCTTGAATCACTCTATTTATTTATTTATTTAACACTTTAAGCACACAAATGTTGTAGCAGCTAGGGCTGCACAGGGTAGGCTGCGCAGGCTGCTAAGAGAAAGGTAGGTAGTTAGGTAGAAGAAAAGAAACAGCTATAAAAGTTAATACATATATTAAGGTCCTTAGATAACACGGCTAGGTCGCGGGTCGGTCCTGAACGCTGTCTGAGCTCTCGCACTTATAGATAAGAGGAAGGGTACCGTCCTTGGCAGCACGTGGTAGACGTGGGGGCCTGTCAGCACAGGCTCCGCAGTAGTAGGGCGGACGGCCCTCGTAGGACGCCAGGTAGTGAGCGTCGGTAGCACGTACGTGCTACGTGGTGTGCCTCAGGGATCAATTTTAGGGCCCCTTTTGTATATACTTTACAGCGCAGACATTATTATGTCATTCCAGCATTGCAGGTATCATATGTATGCAGATGATATCCAATTATATATAAATTTTAAACCGGCAGATACATTAGAGGCAGTGAAAAAAATCAATGACGATCTAGAAAGAGTGGTGGTATGGTCAGATAATAACTCACTAGTATTAAACCCACTCAAATCTAAATTTATGGTTTTAGGAAGTAGGAAAATGATCAGCGCTATACTGTCAGCCAAGCCAGAAGTTGTCATAAGGGGGGAAAAAATTGATAGGGTAGAGATAGCATGCAACCTAGGGTTAACCATGGATCCTGAACTTCGATTTGAAAAACACATCAGTAACTCCATGAGGAATTGTTTTTATAGATTGAAACTATTATATTCAATAAGAGACTACCTGAGTGTTGACCTACGTAAACAATTGGTGGATAGCTTAATTTTATCAAGGCTTAACTACTGTGATACTGTGTATGGCCCGTGCCTGTTAGCAAGAACGGAGAAGGTGATACAACGCATACAAAATGCATGTACACGGTTCTGTGTAAAGATACCTCGTAGAAGTCATGTCACTCCTTTTATAAATGACAATAATATTTTGAAAATGGCTGCTAGGAGGAAGTTACATATGGCTAGTCTACTTTTTGGAGTAGTAACTACACAAAAACCACATTATCTTTTTGAGAAGTTAAGTTGGAGACAGAGCAAATACGAACCACGTTTTTCTACCAATCCTCTTTGTACATCACAGCATAGAACCGCGGCATTCAGGGGATGCTTTAAATACGCCGCCACACACTGTTGGAATAATATTCCTCCACCAGTAAGAGTCCTGAGAACAAAAAAGCTTTTTTTAAATATCTTGAAGAAGTATTTCATGAAGATACAGCAATCTACATAATTATAAAACAATTATGAAAAATAATAGCTGCTCTTTTTGTACTTACCTCGAGGGTAACGGCCTACGGGCAATGGATATCAATTTCGAACAGTGTGAGTGGCCTCTGTTTGATTCCTCCCTGTTTAGGTGCGGTCTGTGTCATTGTCACAGGGGAGTGGTGGTCCTAAATTGCCGGTGTCTTGTCTGCTGTGTGTCCTTCTGTATGTGCATCATCTATATGGGACAACAGGTATACTATAATCAATAAAGTTCAGAAAGATTTCCAATTTTATTTGTAAGGCTGGGATTATGTTTAATTTGGTTTAGTCATGAAATAGACCTATAAGTAATACTTACGATTGAGATTGGATAAGTTTTGCATTCCGTACACCGACTACAATTATTATTTATAGGGTAATTCCGTATGTCGGTGGATCTTAATCCTTCGTACGTCAATGGATCGATGCCATCCCACTAAAACAATATTTAAAAGAAAAACATAATTATCACCAATGAATCTGTACAAATTCGGTTATTTACCGCTTTCACCGAAAAAGCTTGGTTATCTTCTGCCAACCCCCATGCTTCGATGCCTACCGTTTCGCAAATGGCCGCCATGCAATCGGGACGCAATTCCCATGGTGCATCAATGTTTTCATAATTATGGAATTGAATTGTTAATAAAGTATTGAAATTATTATAATTACTCAAACAGAAAAAAGAGGAAAACACTCCACACTGTACCTACACAACGTATAAAGTGATTACTTATTATCACAGAACACACTACATAATTCATAAACTCAGATTATGGTCTTAGTTTACCTAAATAATTATTTCTTTTATTTATTTCAGTTACGCACAAATACAGATATATATTTTTATTACATTTAAGTACATACTATGTTCAGCTGAATCACACATAAATTTCCACAGAGCACAGACTAAATTAGCTTCATATTTCAGTGAAGAATAATACTTACCAGATTTATTATGTCACACAGCGACAGCACAGGGGACGTCAATACGTCATTCCGTAGGTAATTGCTGAAAACCAGCGCTGTTGACGTTAGGTTCGTCTGAAGTCACGGCAATTCGCTGAGCGATGACCTGTTCTAGCACAAATGTGGTGCACAGCATTTTCTTATTATTTATTTGTTACAAAAGTAGTTAATTCTGCAATCGACATTTTTGTTTTTATTTGTTATGTTGTTGTTGTCATTTACCAATGTCGCAACAGGAATTACCACAGACTATTTCGATTGTAATTATTACGCAATACTATCTTTCATCTGTGGCCTTGACTGCTTGACATCAACCAATGATCAACACGGATCAACATGTAAAACTTTTTATTTTTTATTTGTATTGGTTGAATACAAGGCTTTTAGCTACTTTTGTTTGTTTGTATTTTATTGTTAAAATGTGCGTTTTGTTTGTGCAGAATAAACAATTTTTCTTTCTTTCTTTTCTTTCTTTTTTTCACGTGGAGACGTGGCCTGCTCAGCACAGGCTTTCGGCGGTAGGCCGTAGGTAAGCGTGCAGTACTGCTACGCGTTAGGTTGAGGTAGCCGGCAGGAACTAGTAAGGGGTCCTGCCCTCAACCCGTATGGTGAACCCTGCAAGGCGCGTGAGAAAGCGCATGTTAGCGGTGCAGTGCGAGTAGCGGCAGGCCGCATGCGGTGTGTTAGCTTCATCCCCCATTTAGCGACCAAGAACGGTATGGGTAGCGGAGTAGGCGGAAGCTTAACACATCGCAGCGGCTTACAGGCAGAGAGAGATAGTGCAGAGACAGCGTGGCACATTCGCAGATGGTAAATTAGGTTAAGTATGAAACACAAGGTAACATGGTCATAGCAGATGGCAGAAGGCACACTCAATAGATAATGGTACACAGTAGGATAATGAGGAACTCACCCTAGATTCGGGGCTCATAGCTGACCTTAGAGGTTAGCTGTCACCAGTACAGTAAACGGAAGTCAAATGACAGAGCCAAGAGCTATACTGAGACAGATAGTGTTGTGACATGTGTTTTAGTGTTGTGATTAGTAACTTACTAAATATCATTATAGCAACACTCGACTATTCAGTTGCACAACGTTACAATGTACAGAGGCGGACTTAATGCCATAGGCATTTTCTACCAGTCAACCTCTATCTATTAAAAACCGCTTCAAAATCCGTTGCGCAGTTAAAGATTTAAGTATACATATGGACGGACAGACAGCGACAGTAACTTTGTTTTATACTATGTAGTGATGTAACATTTTTATATATTTTTAACCGACTTCCAAAAGGAGGAGGTTCTCAATTCGTCTGTATGTTTTTTTTTTTTTTTGTATGTTTGTTACACGATTTCTCCGTTAATTGTGAACCGATTTTGAAAATTGTTTTTTTGTTTGAAAGGGTATGCTCCCGAGGTGGTCCCATACAGATTTTATTAACTTTACTTGGATAGTTTTTGAGTTAGCTTCAATAATACGTATTTTTCCCACTTAGTTTATATGGATGATATAATGATAACTTCCAATCACTGTTATTTACATAGCAGGTTAGTGGTATTCGAATTTGTATGGGGTAGGTACCACAACTAAAAAGTGCAAAATAAAAACTTTTTACAAAAAAAGAACAACCGACTTCCAAAAAAGACACTACAAAGTCAAAAATAACTTTAATTTCGGAAGTCGGTGGCAAAAAACGAAAGTTCAAAACCAAATACACCGACTTCCGAAATTAAAGTTATTTTTGACTTTGTAGTGTCTTTTTTGGAAGTCGGTTGTTCTTTTTTTGTAAAAAGTTTTTTACATTCTTTTTCCATTTTATGTTTTCCTCCATGTCCAACAGCCAAATGAGTTTCATGCAAAATATCGAACATCTCATCTCAGGAGCAATCAGTTTCTCGATGCCACTTACCGAGCACAAATCAAAACGCTTCAATCGCCGGTATTGTAAAGTAGTTTTCGATTTAGCTTCTTTTGCACTTTTCACCGAATTAATTATTTCCAAATACTGTTCGTTACTGAAGTAAAAAGAATTTAACCCTTTCGCTGATAATGACTCTTGAAACTTTGTATCAAAACGCTCTCGAAAAGTACGTGCACTCTGTTAGGTCGCCAATTTGTCACTAAGCAAGCGGCGCGGGCGGGGAAACGCGGGCATGTGCAAGCGGCGCGGGGGAACGCGGGCTCCCGCGATTTGCGTCACGGGCTCGAAAATAACGCAACACCTAACATTACCCAGCCAGAGTTGGGTAGACCTAGGTGAGTATGGGTAAACCCCAAATTAAAATTTATTTTACTTATTATTCGGACTTTACCCAAGAAGCTTGGGTAATACTAAGTCAACCCGGGTAAACCTAGGTTTACTCCATCTTCGAGCATTACCCGTAACATATATAGCTTCAGGACCAAACTGATGTCGCTAAAAAACCGTTTATAGATTTTCAAAAAAATTATCCAAGTTTGTTTTGTTAAAACTTGCTGCACGTGACAACGATGTAGCTTCTGGGGTCCGTATTGATAATTGAGATTGCCTATTTAGAAATCCCCTTATCCAGTCCTTAGATGCGATTGCTTTCTTGATCCATTTATTAGGAATATTAGTTTTCTTTATGGCTACAGCATACTCATAGGCCAATTTACGTGTTTGAATCTTTGTCAATCCATTATTATTTTTAGAACAAACTATCATGTAATTTGACAATTTTTGTTCTTCTTCGTAAATCTTTGCGAACAATCTTTTACAGAATCTTGTTTAAGGTACCGTTGTAAACTTGATCTAGGGATTTGATATTTATCAGCTTTTATTTTTGATCCGTTTGATACCTCTTCTATGGCTCGTTATATCAAATCTTTAGGAATTTCCCGTCGCAAACCTTGTTTTTGAATTTGGCATCTTTCTTTATTTAAAAATAATTCTAAGTTTAATTAATGCAAGTTATTAGAATTTTAAAGAATCCTCCTATACTCACTATATAGGAGCATTGGGCATGCCCAAATCTCCCTCACATAAGAATAGAACAGAATCCCCATTACTCCCTCTGTATACATTTTCAACATACATAAGTTACCGGTATTTTTTTAAAATTAGTTATTTAAAGCGTGAATTTCAATTTCATTTATAAGTTAGTAAATATACAATAGATATATAATAAAAAACAGACATACACTTCGTTAGTTTTCTCTATATTACTATCCGAAACTACAAAAAAATATTTGCTTTTACGAGCGCATAACTTTCAGACAGATAGTCTATGGATAAACAGTGTTGCCAGTCGGTAAAGTAAACTACCAACTTAGGAAAAAAATAAAATCTGTGATCGGATCAGAATAAAAGGGGGTTGCCCATGTCTCCCGTCTGCCCGTCCCTCCCCTACCTCGGTATATGCAATCTTTACATGCACAAGGTGAAATATGTTGGCTGCTGGGTGTGTTCTGTTTATTTTTCACACAATTTAAGTATTGTACACCTATTGGTTGGGTTTAGTATCTATATGAGTGACATTTGTTCCAAGTAGGAGTGTTTGTGCTTTAATAATATTATGTCTGTTAATACCAACATCATTAGGGCAAAATATTTTTTTTTTCAATTCTGATATACAATTTCATTATTTCAGGTGATTCTCGATATCCATTGCACCCATGGTTATTGACCCCATACTTAGAAGCCACTGCAGAATCTTCAGAAGCTACATTCAATGAGAAACATATAGTTGCAAAAGTTCTTATTAAAAACACGTTTGGTCGATTGAAAAATAGTTGGCGTTGTTTATGTAAAGATAGAGTACTGCATTACAAGCCTCAAAAATGTGCACAAATTATTCAAGCCTGTTGTGTGCTCTATAGCATTGCTTTAGATTATGGTGTACCTGAACCAGATTATTTTGGTAAGAATGTAAATATTTCATTGAATATTTCACTTGGATACTACTGGGTGAAAAAACAAGCTGTTGCATAGATTTATGTTCACATAACTTGATAAAAGCGATTTCAGGGTTGATTCCATTCAAACAACTTTTATGTTCGTTCACATTCATGAGTACTTTCATCCCCTAAAAGATTGCCAATGAATTCAGTCACTCTGCATATTCATTATGCCTACATCTCTGTTTTCAGGTCAAATAGAATATGAGCAACCAGCATCAGATAATATCAGATATGATGACAGAGATCAAAGAGCAACCACCAATTAAATCCGAGGAAGAGCTTTGCGTGATGAATTAGCCCGACGATTACATCAGTAATTTCATAATTATTATACTCACCCTTTGTTTCATTCTACCTATGTGTGTACACGAACTATATTTATTTACTTCTTAGTCCATACATGGTATCACCTCGCGTGCTTGTTGTTGCCTGATGCAACGCAGATAAGCGGTGACTGGCTCTGCCCTGAGTGCAGAAGAAAGTTGCCCAGGGAGGATAACAGTGCCACCTGTCAGGGATCTGGGTAGTGGTCCCCCAGTAATACCGGCAGCAGCCCCTATTCAGGTAGCGTCGCGAACCACAGCGGCTCCTCGTTCGGCGGCGTCGGCAGCAGTAGCAGCTCCGGTTGCAGTCCAGGGCGGTATGATCAGGTCGCCTGTCGCGGTGACCAAACCCCCCGCTGCAGTGGCTGTGGCAATGTCTCGGGCTGGGAGCGAACAGACTAAGGATGGGGAGCCTTCGCCGGATACTCAGCTGACCCTCCGTGAAGAGATAAGGCTTTTCGGATTCGAGCTGTGGGAGGTTCGGGATGAAATGAAGGAGTCTCGTCGCGAGATGGCCGGCCTGAACACGGCGATGGGGGTCTGTACCGAGCGGGTTGACTGCCTTGAGGCCAGAATCGAAGCGCTTGAGAGTAGGACAACAGCAGCGGTGCCAGACGGCAAAGTGTTCCAGCTGGAGCAGATAGTGGTAAAGTTGCAGCTGGACCTCAATGACCACGAGCAGGAGTTACTGGGCTCGGACTTGGAGATCGCCAACATCCCAAAGACTCCTGGTGAAAATGTGCTGCACACAGTCGGCCTGGTGGCGGCAAAACTAGGGGTGACACTCGAGGATCGGGATATACGAGTAGTGTTCGCGCAGCGAGTGGGCCTGAGAGCTGAACGTGAGCTACAGACGAGCCTGGTGCTTAAATAAAACATGGGTACTTTAGTATACACATAGTAATGGTAGCCTTTATTTACAATCAAAAGTTATTTATTAAAATTATGCTGAGAACCAGCACTTTCTGAACTTCCAAACACTATATGACATTCTCTCAATACGCTCGCCCTTAACCACTTCCTAATGCTTTAGCTGGGAAGAAGTGGTGCAACAAACTCACCAGCAACACAGCTGTCTGTATGTTTGTTTAGAAAAACATGATTTCATACAATAGTATGCAAAGTATATTACGAAATACAAAACATTAATTTAAATCAGCTAGCACACCCCATTATATCAACAAAAACATTGAAAACTACATTTAAAAACAGAAATAAAAACTGAGTACCTAAATAAAAGCCTCCAAGCATAGTGTGTAAATATTTCAGAAATTAAAAATATAAAATTACACACACAAAAAAGAAAACACTTAAAAAAAATTGCAAAATGCTGTTATGCACAATGTAGAAGCATCACTTAAGATAATAAATCATTGATCTCTGCATAATCTAGAATCAATAACCTTATTTAATGCTTCTACGGCAAGCAATGCAACATCTAGCCATTTCCTGTGAGTTTCCAACTCATGCTCCCTTGTGCGTAGCTTTTCCCTCTCTATATTGCAGTCACCTTCATGTTTTTTCTTAAAAAATTCCTCCATTCCTCGTCAGAGTTTAGGAACTGCTCTGTTGCTCGTTCCGTCTGATTGGGTTGTCTGAACCTTATTTAATGCTTCTACGGCAAGCAATGCAACATCTTGCCATTTCCTGTGAGTTTCCAACTCATGCTCCCTTGTGCGTAGCTTTTCCCTCTCTATATTGCAATCATCCTCATGTTTTTTTCTTAAAAAAATCCTCCATTCCTCGTCAGAGTTTAGGAACTGCTCTGTTGCTCGTTCCATCTGATTGGGTTGTCTGGTTACCCGGCGTCGTGGAGATATTATTCGACGTGAAGTAATACCACGTCGCCCACGTTGTGGAGTGTGTCCCGCTTGTGTTGGTCTGAGAGAGCGGTCGCTTGTGTTGGCAGATGGTGATGGACTGTCCAAGATAATTTCCTCTTCTACTTGTGCTTGGTAGGTATTGGTGATGGTTGAGGTAAGGGTGTTATGATGTGGAATGGTCCAGCTTCAATGCATGTATCAATATCCACTAAAATAGAAAAGAATAAATAAATAAAAAATCTTCATTAATAATTTTGACTGTCGGACTGGTCATGTCACGGTCTCAATAAATAAATACAATTTTGAACCAATATTAATAACTGGACTTTCTTCAATAACTGGAACCTCATAACTAGCAGCCAGCACAGGGGGTGTTGGTGACAGAGTAACGGTTCTGTTGGGACTGTCAATTCGGTTCTGAATTTATTTTAAGCTAATTTTAATAATTTGGTGGAAAATTTTAATGAAAAGTAGGTACTTGACTACTTGTACCTATATTTTTTTACAGTTAGTAAATAATTATATGAAAGCACCATAACCAACCCCAGAAAAGGCAGCTTTCCTTCCACCTGTTAAGCCTGTAGCTGTCAGAGGTAAAATAATATTAAGGACACGTTGTTGCAAATCAGTTAGCTGTAAATTAAGTGCAGGCCCACCACCATTACCACCAACAGCCCTATTTATTCTGGCTGCCTTTCTTTGTATTATTTTTTAAATCGCTGCAAACCTTTGAAAGACAATATTACCATTGTAGTATGTATAATGAATTAATAAGTACAGTCCAATATAAAAAAATCTAGATAGGTAGGTATATTTGGGAATACATTAAACCAAAATTAAATCAATCTGCCTAGCCTTTTCTCAATTATGTTGGGGTCGACTTCCAGTCTAACCGGATGCAGCAGAATACAAGTATTTTACATGGAGCGACTGCCTAACTGACCTCCACAACCCGTCGCTGGGTAATACGATACCCCTTAGTAAGACTAAATAACCAAAATTAAATATTCACTTAAATTATATAGGAAAAGATTAATTATACTGTGCTAGGTATGACACCTAGCACAGTAAAAATACAGGGAAATGGAAGAAGGAATACTCCTTCTTCCATTTCCCTGTATTTTTAGTTTTCCCAGTGGGGTCACTATTTAATAAATTTGTTAGGTTCCGAATCTTGGATCGGCTCTATTCTATCTACCTTTTGCGTTTTTATTCAGTTTGTTTATGTCACCGTGTCTGTAAATTTTAGATAAAAGATTTTTTTATTTGAATGGTTCACAACTATGTTTTTATTTTCAATATTCTGCTGAAGTGTACTTACTGTTTCATGAAGTTAACTAACATTTCAAACTGTGGTCTTCATTATGAAAAGTAAATAATCGAAATAGAGTACTCGTAAGTTTAGTAATGTAACACAAAAGCGCACTTGAATTTGACGCCACACACACTTAATTTCGCATCTCCTTTACACACTGCACGTTTAAACGAAATAGGAATATATCATTTATAAAAAAAAATATTCGTCTACATTACGCATAACGCTTTTTAATATGTTTGCGATAAGATTTGTATTTCAGTCGTATTATTTCGCTGAAACCATTCTAAGTTCAAGATAGGCAACATTAAAAAAATAACAAAAGTTTCGGCATACTATCGGACAAGTGACGATATGAACTCATGTTAGTCAGACGTTTTTTTACCCACACTAACATCATTTCATACCATTGCTCATTAGTTACCTCGATTAACTTGATCGTGACGTATTTCGTTATACGGCAAGAAGTTTCTACTGACGGCGCCCGCTCACGAACATGACGCATGGATTAGAATAGATTTCTTTCATCCAATGACAATTTCATGGCGGAAAATTCTAACTACATGGAAATATTTCAAACAAGGCATACCGGAAATAATTGTTCGAAAGAGCAGTTTCCCAGTCTTTATAAAAAGATTTGTTGACGATTTAGAAGAAAGATAAAAAAGAAAACCTTGTAGTATTTAGTCCACCAAATAAAAGTCAGAACGACAGAATAACGGTTATATTTTGAAATAAAAGTTTAAGACGGTTACAGAAAGAGTAGAAGGTACACTGACACTATAGAAGGAAGATAGTAAGACGAAAGAACATTTAACAAGTAGGTATAGAAGCAAAGCAGACAGAATTAGGAAGGAACATAATTATATAATATTAGCATTTATCGAGAGCGCGGCGTTTTGTAAGTTTTTGGCAAAGCGAGCGCATTGCGCAGCGGCGAACAATCGACTGGCGCGCGAGCCCGCGGCAAGCCGAAGATTTCCGAAGGGAGCGCGAGGCGGGGCGGAGACAACCGAACACGTACGAGTGACGCACTCGGGTTGTCTCGCAGTGTGGCGGCGATACCGCTACAACCTGAAATACGGTTTAAAAAAATATGGAGAGTGATTGTCTAAACCTGTTGGCTAGACTTCGGCAGAACATCTTTTCTGGAAACACTTCAAGCGAAGAGAATGGAATGACGCGTTAACGTACAAAACTCAACTTAGTTCTGGGAGTGAAGTGTCACTGAGCTGGTAGATGAGTATCTAAACATAGTTCCTCGCCTTAAAGCGAGGAACTATGTTTTGACGTTAAAGCCCAGGCCTCAACTTCAGAACTTCGTCATACGAGAATACACAGTGATAGTACATATGCCGAGAATGAAATATCTGTTTATGACTCTTCAAACGACGGAACAATGAACGATATGCTGGAGACGATGTTAGAAGAAGAAACAAACTAGGATAATGTCATCGAAAGTTACTTAAACGAAAACCTAAAACTATTCATCATGACTAAAGGAGAATATGTAGTTTTTACGTACGAAGGGGAGGTTTTCCCAGGCCATAACAAAATTAAGTGATAAAGAATCATACATATCCTAAATGAAAAGAAGGATATTTTAGAAGGTATATTTGTTTTTATATTATTACTAGCTGCCCGTCCCAGCTTCGCATGGGTAGCCTAAATTTACAATAAATTAAAATTGCGGCTATAAATTGAGATGAAGGCTATCCTATCTCTCAAGTTGGATCGAACTGCACATGGTGTGCGAATTTTATTATAATCGGTTAAGTGGTTTAGGAGTCCATTGAGGACAAACATTGTGACACGAGATTTATATATATTAAGATGTGATTTTTCATGGCTGTAATTGATAGTGTTAGTAAACTAAACATTCTTGTTTTCTAAAAGTTTACATGATTCTTGATAGTGTACGTTACGCTTAGCTAGATGGCTAAATGTAAGTCACACAAATAAAAACAATAGTATAAAATCACAGAAAGGTAAAACAAAATAGTTTCGGGCCGGCTTCACACGACGCGGGACGCTCGGGGATAGGTAGTGGCAAGATCAGCAGACAGGTAGGGAGGCATGAGGAGTACGGGCAACAAGTACTCGAGGGGGAACAGGCCTGAGGGGATGTCTCTGAAACGTTTGATGCCGTTTTTATCGTCCTTGTCAAATTTGATTGGACAGGTCTCCATTTAATTCGACAGATGACATTTATGATGAAAATGTCAGAATATAAAATATTCTAAGAGTTTTTTTACAGAAAGGGAAAATTAATAGTATAAATAAGTTTTGAATGCTAAAACAGTCAAAGATAATTAAAGATATCAAAAGTATGGTTTACAGAGGTGTTAAAATAAAAAGTGAGTAATATGAGGTCATTCGATTTTAATAGGTTTATACGCTAAAAGATGTGGTTCTGTATAGTAAAATACCATAATAGATCTTGCCTTTGGTGATTTTCATAGTTTATTAGTAAAGAGAAATAAAAAATTAAAATTAGCGTAATTCTATTTTTGTCATTGAAATATTTATTTATTTATTAAAACTTTATGCACAAGTAAAAAATACTGTACAAAGGCGGACTTAATGCCTGAGGCATTTTCTACCAGTCAACCTTAGGGTGATGCAGAGACAAAACATGGCAGGTGCAATATAATTGATAAATAACTCGAAAAAGAATAAATACTAATATATAGATACACAGATACATACATATAAACAAAATATTAGGTTCCGAATGTTAAATAAGCTGTGAAAAATTTGACAAAAGTCATAAAGAAGGATGTAAAACACGAAAAGCCTTGCGGACGCGGAGGCTTACTTTTTGAGATAAAATAAAAAAAATATTCGTAATAATTATATGAAGATCAGTAGTCATAGTTTTAGTGTTCTATTTTCTTTTACTTATAATTTAATATTAGTTTTGTATATTTTCTTATGTAAGTTTTTTTAAATTATTTTGAGTGAAAAATGAACAACTCGCCTGACGTCTGAAAAAGCTTTTTCAGCAGGCTTTTTTGTTACTATTGTATCCTATGAATCGAACATGGATACCAATGGGTCGTCTTCGGCTTTACATTAAAGAACAAGAAGTGTGCATGTTTGCAAGCACTGCAATAAGCGCCATCGCACCTGTGAACGCCACGGTTCCGAGTCTTCGGGTTGTGGTTGCTCGGACTCTCGGTAAAAGAATCGACAAGCACTGTATATATTTCCAGCGTTCGCCGTAGGAACATCATTGGTGTTTGTTTCCTTAAAAATCTTATACAGTTTCCATAACACGCTGCAGATTTTCTGAGCTTCATAGTCAAAATAAGGTGCTACAAGCCGTTTTGACTGTAGATACATCTGTGTAGTCTCATCAGTAAGCGCTGAAAACTTAGTTGATTTCAATTTATTCGCCAAATCAACTTTGTGCTCCCCAATGGCATTATTACAACTTCTGTGATTTTAGTACTGATTGAATTTCTTGCACTAATTCTAAATCGGGAAAAATAATTTAACAAATCAGTCAAGTGGTCAGCCACAGAAAGAGCAATATTGTGTTCTGCAAAAAATGCAGCTGGTTTCATTTCAGCTCGATCCTTTTGTCCGTTTTTTGGAGTTGTTGCCTGTCTTGAAACCAAATAAAGTCAACTTTTGGGATTGTAGACCTGATGAACCAGGTTTGTTTCCCAAATGTTTTTTTGTTTCGGCATGGGATTTGAGATTTGTGATTTTAGCAACCAGAGAGCTAGATGGACAATATGCATACTTCGCTTTCTTGGGATTTTGCACATCGCGAAAAATTTGCGAATGATGTTCAAATATCGTGTTACCTGCATTCTTTGCAGTCCATCCTCCCGTTTTTGGTATCTTTCTAGGTGGAGTGGATGAAGATTCACTGTCACTACTCATTATGTTAAACTTTATTCAAAGTGTCGTCAAATAATTTTAAAGGGTGTTGTAAAGTGAGGTTCAGCTTATGAGCTATGCAGCCACAATGTGTCCAGCCTAAAATGTTGATTGCTCCGACTATGTTTGCAGCATTATCCGTTACACAAAAAATTATTTTATCTAATACATCGCATTCAATACACGTGTTTCTTAAAATTGATGAAAGTTTTTGGCTTGTGTGCACCATGTACTACACTGCATTTCAGTACCGCTGATTTAAATTCAAAATCATTGTTTATACAGTGTGTTGTAATGTAACGCTTAGCTCCTCGGAGCTAAGCGTTGATACAATTAAAATAAAGAGAGGTTATATTCATAAATATTGTCCCAGGCTCCGTTGGGGAGCAGGGTTATGAGAACGCTGAGTTTAGAAGGAATAATAATGTCCCCGGTGCAAAGTGTAAGGTCTGCGTTAACGAGGAGATCTATGGTAGTGTCGTCGTTGGCTTCTGAGAAACCGGCCCAATCACGGAGGGTGTAGGGGACGGTTGTTAAATGGACACAAGTGGAAAAAGCGAGAGCTGCGCCGTTCATGGAGAGCCATCCGGCTACGCCGGCAGGGCTTGTGAATGTGTACTTCTGATGCCCTATCGAAATTAAATTTGTGGCAATGGATAAACGCATGGCGGACGCGAGAGTAGGGAGTTTGTAACCGTTGACGAAAGTGCTAGGAGATCGGGTTCCCCAGCCGACTTCGGAGACGTTCATCCCGTAGAGGTTAAGTATGCGAAACAGGCCAGAGACACGACCTGTTGACAGTCTGTGGTAGGGAGTGAGCTTTCTGAAGTTGTAACCAGTTAGGTTGTAACGTGCATCGTCTGAAGCAGGGTCTGCAGGCCAGGCGTTGGTGCGGAGGCGGAAGTTGTCGGGGCCGATTTGGTATCCGCCATGGGTCCACGCACCGTGGGCGGCTTGAGCGGGGGAGGGGTAGCCGTCTGGTTCTACACCCATTATGAGCCCTGTGTCCTGGGCATGACAGAGTTCAGCCGCGACTGAGAGTGAAGTACCTATTGCAGTTGAAGTGGAATAATTATTTGCGAGTTCGTGATATGCGCCCAGGAAGTCGCGCTGAATTCGGGCAATGTTAGCGTCGACGTAGTATGCCTGCCACATGGCAGAAAGGTCCGCGTCTGCGGCATCATTGGGAAGTCGAACTGTGGGAATAGTGAATTGACCGTCTCCCAGTTGTACCTGAGATGGAGCACTGCCCGTAGAGCAGTCGAGGAGCACTAACATAACGTTCTTGCATCCAGGGATGTGACAGCTGTTTCCTGCAGGTAAGACGGTGAAAGTGGCGGCCATCTGTTGATCGTCTGCGGTCTGGTAGGATCCGCTAGAGTAGTAGTTGATTGTTCCGCTGTAGTATTCGGTAGTGGTGTGACTGATAACGTATGCTAAAGCAGAGCTATTGTTTAAGAAAGTTTTCCGCACAGGAACCATCGTCCAGTCGACGTCCATGCGGTTGTAAGGGAAGTTGGGGAGAAGCCCCGGCTCAAGTTTATTGATTGAAATTTGGACAGCTAAGTCCAGTGGTACAGCGCAGATGCGGCCTCCTTGGAGCCGACGCTGTGCAGGGTTGCTGTTGATGTGGGGACCGTGGAAAGAAGTTTCGGTATATCCGCGAACCATGGCAAATCGGTTCGGGTCTGCTGTGTGGGCTGCTGTGTCTAAAGAATGTATCATGGTTAGGGCGCGGGTGGTAGCGGCTACTTCGTGACTAGTAGTGTTAATGGTACGAACATATTTGGCGAGGCTTACAAGTGAGGCGGCGTCGCGAATGTTGGGCGCCCGCACCATCGACGCGAGTGCTCCGGTCGCATGTGGCTCAACGAGGCGTTCGTACAGTTGGTTTGAATATGGGGAGTGGATTGGGTCTCCCTCTCCGGATTGGCGGTAGCTAGTGGTGGTTGCGACGCGGACGGGGATGTCCTGCACCACAGTAAAATTAGGACCATTAGAGCCAGAGGTAGAACCAGAAGGAGGAGTGGGTTGCGAGCCACCACTCCCAGAAGGTACCGGCTGAGCAGTCGACGTGGGGGTGGGTTGGGACGGAGGAGAGTGGAGGGCTGGGGGTATCTCAATCTCTCGATCTGCATCGCTGGCGAGGTCGTCATCGATGGCGCGCTTGTGTCGGGTGCTTCCGGTTGTTGTACGTACCAATAGGCGCTTTGATTTGCTGTATCCGTACTTTCCATCATACACCTTACGAACGGCAATGCGTCCGAGGGCAACGACTTCAGCATGGTTTGGGTCTAATATGAGGTCTGCGTCGTCAACTGTTGCAGGGTCGGTACTGGCGTGTTGTACGTGAGGAGGGATAGAATGACGCAAGTCAGAAAAAATTGTTTTACTTTGAACGATATAGAATTCAAAATTTGAAAATGTGCTCAATTCGAAATTTTTAAAAGAAATAATAGTTTATGAAACTTTTACAACTACAAAAGAGGCTTGAACGGCAGCGCAATGCTGCAATACACCCTTCCCAGCAAAAAAAAAAAAAATTATCGATACTATCGATAAAAAATTTGACAACCCTAAACGATGTCGACACTAAAGACAGAAGGCACCATCGATAAAAATCACGACCCTATCGACAAATTTTTGACAACCCTAGACGATGTCGACGCCCGACGACGCTGAAGACCGATGAATGTCCGCTCCACTATCGCAGGCCATCTTGTAGCATTAGAAATCAGCTTCTGCCACTTGTTAAAAAGAATGCTTGGTGAGAATCGAACCCACTCTAGCATAGGATAACTAAATACAAAGAAAAAAATAACAGGAAAAAGCACTGCAATAAGCGCCATCGCACCTGTGAACGCCACGGTTCCGAGTCTTCGGGTTGTGGTTGCTCGGACTCTCGGTAAAAGAATCGACAAGCACTCTGTATATATTTCCAGCGTTCGCCGTAGGAACATCATTGGTGTTTGTTTCCTTAAAAATCTTATACAGTTTCCATAACACGCTGCAGATTTTCTGAGCTTCATAGTCAAAATAAGGTGCTACAAGCCGTTTTGACTGTAGATACATCTGTGTAGTCTCATCAGTAAGCGCTGAAAACTTAGTTGATTTCAATTTATTCGCCAAATCAACTTTGTGCTCCCCAATGGCATTATTACAACTTCTGTGATTTTAGTACTGATTGAATTTCTTGCACTAATTCTAAATCGGGAAAAATAATTTAACAAATCAGTCAAGTGGTCAGCCACAGAAAGAGCAATATTGTGTTCTGCAAAAAATGCAGCTGGTTTCATTTCAGCTCGATCCTTTTGTCCGTTTTTTGGAGTTGTTGCCTGTCTTGAAACCAAATAAAGTCAACTTTTGGGATTGTAGACCTGATGAACCAGGTTTGTTTCCCAAATGTTTTTTTGTTTCGGCATGGGATTTGAGATTTGTGATTTTAGCAACCAGAGAGCTAGATGGACAATATGCATACTTCGCTTTCTTGGGATTTTGCACATCGCGAAAAATTTGCGAATGATGTTCAAATATCGTGTTACCTGCTTTCTTTGCAGTCCATCCTCCCGTTTTTGGTATCTTTCTAGGTGGAGTGGATGAAGATTCACTGTCACTACTCATTATGTTAAACTTTATTCAAAGTGTCGTCAAATAATTTTAAAGGGTGTTGTAAAGTGAGGTTCAGCTTATGAGCTATGCAGCCACAATGTGTCCAGCCTAAAATGTTGATTGCTCCGACTATGTTTGCAGCATTATCCGTTACACAAAAAATTATTTTATCTAATACATCGCATTCAATACACGTGTTTCTTAAAATTGATGAAAGTTTTTGGCTTGTGTGCACCATGTACTACACTGCATTTCAGTACCGCTGATTTAAATTCAAAATCATTGTTTATACAGTGTGTTGTAATGTAACGCTTAGCTCCTCGGAGCTAAGCGTTGATACAATTAAAATAAAGAGAGGTTATATTCATAAATATTGTCCCAGGCTCCGTTGGGGAGCAGGGTTATGAGAACGCTGAGTTTAGAAGGAATAATAATGTCCCCGGTGCAAAGTGTAAGGTCTGCGTTAACGAGGAGATCTATGGTAGTGTCGTCGTTGGCTTCTGAGAAACCGGCCCAATCACGGAGGGTGTAGGGGACGGTTGTTAAATGGACACAAGTGGAAAAAGCGAGAGCTGCGCCGTTCATGGAGAGCCATCCGGCTACGCCGCCGCCGGCAGGGCTTGTGAATGTGTACTTCTGATGCCCTATCGAAATTAAATTTGTGGCAATGGATAAACGCATGGCGGACGCGAGAGTAGGGAGTTTGTAACCGTTGACGAAAGTGCTAGGAGATCGGGTTCCCCAGCCGACTTCGGAGACGTTCATCCCGTAGAGGTTAAGTATGCGAAACAGGCCAGAGACACGACCTGTTGACAGTCTGTGGTAGGGAGTGAGCTTTCTGAAGTTGTAACCAGTTAGGTTGTAACGTGCATCGTCTGAAGCAGGGTCTGCAGGCCAGGCGTTGGTGCGGAGGCGGAAGTTGTCGGGGCCGATTTGGTATCCGCCATGGGTCCACGCACCGTGGGCGGCTTGAGCGGGGGAGGGGTAGCCGTCTGGTTCTACACCCATTATGAGCCCTGTGTCCTGGGCATGACAGAGTTCAGCCGCGACTGAGAGTGAAGTACCTATTGCAGTTGAAGTGGAATAATTATTTGCGAGTTCGTGATATGCGCCCAGGAAGTCGCGCTGAATTCGGGCAATGTTAGCGTCGACGTAGTATGCCTGCCACATGGCAGAAAGGTCCGCGTCTGCGGCATCATTGGGAAGTCGAACTGTGGGAATAGTGAATTGACCGTCTCCCAGTTGTACCTGAGATGGAGCACTGCCCGTAGAGCAGTCGAGGAGCACTAACATAACGTTCTTGCATCCAGGGATGTGACAGCTGTTTCCTGCAGGTAAGACGGTGAGAGTGGCGGCCATCTGTTGATCGTCTGCGGTCTGGTAGGATCCGCTAGAGTAGTAGTTGATTGTTCCGCTGTAGTATTCGGTAGTGGTGTGACTGATAACGTATGCTAAAGCAGAGCTATTGTTTAAGAAAGTTTGCCGCACAGGAACCATCGTCCAGTCGACGTCCATGCGGTTGTAAGGGAAGTTGGGGAGAAGCCCCGGCTCAAGTTTATTGATTGAAATTTGGACAGCTAAGTCCAGTGGTACAGCGCAGATGCGGCCTCCTTGGAGCCGACGCTGTGCAGGGTTGCTGTTGATGTGGGGACCGTGGAAAGAAGTTTCGGTATATCCGCGAACCATGGCAAATCGGTTCGGGTCTGCTGTGTGGGCTGCTGTGTCTAAAGAATGTATCATGGTTAGGGCGCGGGTGGTAGCGGCTACTTCGTGACTAGTAGTGTTAATGGTACGAACATATTTGGCGAGGCTTACAAGTGAGGCGGCGCACTATGGGACCAAACGGTGTTTTTCATCTCAAAAATCGATAACTGTGTTGTTTTGTGATTTTTCTCCTTGAAATTTTTTTCACGTTTTAATGAATGTCTAGGCAATAAAAGAAATCAAACATCATCATTTTAAAAATTATATATTTTTCGTAAAAAAATTACAAAGATAAAGTTATACGAAATTACATACAAAAAATTATACAGTTATAATAAAATAGCAATAAAAGTTACACTTTTGCTTAAAATAAGTTTAAAACTAAATTATTAATATTATTAAACAGACATGCTAAAAAATGACATGAAAGAAAATTTAAAAAAAATTAGCGCTTATCCTATTCATCACTTTCTATTTCCAACAATTCTTTAGCTTAGTCAAACAATTCTTTGGATATAAGAAAACTGGGTTTATTTAAACTAGATATATAAGGATCAGATGTATATAACAAAATATGCAGAACGTCTTCGTTTGTTGCTGATCTGGAACACTTCCTAGCGTGATGTAACCTATATTTCTTGTAATCTTTATTTCGGGCTTCCTGGGCATCTTCGGATAATTGTCCATCGAAATAGTGTAAATAGTACTGATTGTAATAAATTACCACAACAGATAAATAGAACTTCCGCAGCAATATAGTTTATCATACTTGTGGTTAAGGTGATCACCGCTAACAAAAGTGCCATGGGAAGATTCTTGTATTCTATTAATTTGTTTGCTTATATCATAGATATGAAAAAAATAAATAATTAAATATAATATTTCATAATAAAATAGAAGAACCGTAACTTTCGGGGATTTTTTTATTTTCCCTCGATTGACATATTGCTTATAAATCACCTCTTGCGCAAAAAACGCGCAAGTTTTTTTTTAATCCTCATATTACTGAATAGGTAAGGTCTCTAATAGAGTGATTAACTTGACACCGGCAGCCTTCGGCAACAAGGAAAACTCCAATTGAAATAAACAAAAACTAAATTTTCTTTACTTCACATTTTTTTTTTTTTTAAAGGAATCCAATATTTTTTTTTACAAAAACTGAACGTGGTTGTAAAGTGTACATTCTAAGCTATCTAATGATGTATAACACTAACATACTTCCTTGGAAAACTTCCGAATAATTTCGTGTTGAACTTCCTTAACGGTAATTTAATTGGCATGAAAATATTTATGCCCAATGTTTGAGGTTTATTTTATATACGTAAAACTAAGTTATTTAATTTTTTTTGTAATTTATTCGTAAGTTCCATCCTTTGAGAGTATAAAACCATAAAGGGATCTATGGATTTACGACTTTCGTCACAACCATTTTTGAGATGGAAAATACTGTTTGGTCCCATAGTGCGGCGTCGCGAATGTTGGGCGCCCGCACCATCGACGCGAGTGCTCCGGTCGCATGTGGCTCGACGAGGCGTTCGTACAGTTGGTTTGAATATGGGGAGTGGATTGGGTCTCCCTCTCCGGATTGGCGGTAGCTAGTGGTGGTTGCGAAGCGGACGGGGATGTCCTGCACCACAGTAAAATTAGGACCATTAGAGCCAGAGGTAGAACCAGAAGGAGGAGTGGGTTGCGAGCCACCACTCCCAGAAGGTCCCGGCTGAGCAGTCGACGTGGGGGTGGGTTGGGACGGAGGAGAGTGGAGGGCTGGGGGTATCTCAATCTCTCGATCTGCATCGCTGGCGAGGTCGTCATCGATGGCGCGCTTGTGTCGGGTGCTTCCGGTTGTTGTACGTACCAATAGGCGCTTTGATTTGCTGTATCCGTACTTTCCATCATACACCTTACGAACGGCAATGCGTCCGAGGGCAACGACTTCAGCATGGTTTGGGTCTAATATGAGGTCTGCGTCGTCAACTGTTGCAGGGTCGGTACTGGCGTGTTGTACGTGAGGAGGGATAGAATGACGCAAGTCAGAAAAAATTGTTTTACTTTGAACGATATAGAATTCAAAATTTGAAAATGTGCTCAATTCGAAATTTTTAAAAGAAATAATAGTTTATGAAACTTTTACAACTACAAAAGAGGCTTGAACGGCAGCGCAATGCTGCAATACACCCTTTCCAGCAAAAAAAAAAAAAATTATCGATACTATCGATAAAAAATTTGACAACCCTAAACGATGTCGACACTAAAGACAGAAGGCACCATCGATAAAAATCACGACCCTATCGACAAATTTTTGACAACCCTAGACGATGTCGACGCCCGACGACGCTGAAGACCGATGAATGTCCGCTCCACTATCGCAGGCCATCTTGTAGCATTAGAAATCAGCTTCTGCCACTTGTTAAAAAGAATGCTTGGTGAGAATCGAACCCACTCTAGCATAGGATAACTAAATACAAAGAAAAAAATAACAGGAGATTTTAAATATGATTTGTATTATAATTTTTAAAGTAAAAAAAATTAGAAACAGTTAAGTATAAAAGGTGATAAATAAATTTAAGTACGATTGCGAGCCGCTTATAACTATGGTTGTTTTTTATTTACCGAACGGAGAATTATGCGGTTGAGGGTTAAGTATACGATCGCACGCGGGTTAAATATGTATAGGCCTTTACTAATTTAATCCCGGAGACGCGAGGTAGAACAGAGCAATTAAACCGGCAATAAATCTGAGTTCAGCGCGGTCGATGGATTGCCTAGCTTAAGATTCGAAAATAAAGTAAAGACTAATCCGATGAAGATTATAAGCCAATGAGCCCTGAGTCCCTGTTCGGGCGCCATCTTGTAGCATTACAAAATCAGCTTCTGCCACTTGTTAAAAAATGCAAGTGTGGGTTCGATTCTCACCAAGCATTTTTTAACAAGTGGCAGAAGCTGATTTTGTAATGCTACAAGATTCGCGCCCAACGTGGGGCGGCGTCGCGAATGTTAGGCGCCCAATTCTCTCAAACTAGGCCCAAACATTACAGTTTGGCGCCCAAATCTTAGAAAGCGGGCGCAACGTACAGTTTTGCGCCCACTTACTTCGAAACCCACACCCTCCTTAACACTATAACACTCTCAAACTTGGCCCAAACATTACAGTGTCCGGGCATGGACTAGCGATATTCTAAATACTTAAGCATGGACTAGCGATATTCTAAATACTTAAATATAAACTATTTTAAAGAACAATTACACTCTTGGCTTGGGTCCAATACACTTCCCCGCTATGTGGCAGCCATTTTGTTTTTCTTTTTTGTTGAAATATGCTATGCGAGTTCAAAAAATGTCATATATCTCAAAGTTTTAGTCATACTGAGATAAAAATAGGCTTATTCGAAAGGCAATAATATTGTCTACCATCTGCATTAATAAGCAATGTGTTCACAATTCCATAACTTTTGAAAAACAATGAAAAGTCGAAAAAAAAATGAAAAATTATGCAATTCAACCAATAATTGTTAATTACTACAAAAACATACCCGACAACTTTTTGTTTTTTTTTACTAGATCGACAGATTTTGAACTAAGCTACAATACAACATAAAATTCACAACTGTATATCTAATACTTTAAGAGTTATTGTTGTTTGAACATAGTGTATGCGCAACCACAAAAGGCATTTGTCGGAACCCTAAACAGGAAATCATTAAAAACACATAACATTCATATTGAATTTTATTTAAAGTTTTTTCCAATATTGAACTACGATTAAAATATCTAAAGCAGTTGCTCAAAGTGGCTACCTCCAGCTTGTAGACACACTACGGCTCTCTGTGCCACCTGGGTTGATGAGCGCCTAATTAAATCCAAATCGGATCTAATTTCTTCGGCGGCTGCCATAATTTTTGCGACGAGTTCTTCCCTGGTGTTTGGAACTGTAGCGTATACTTTTTGTTTCATATGACCCCACAAAAAATAATCTAAGGGTGTCAAATCGGGTGAGCGAGGCGGCCACGCTACTACACCACCACGACCGATCCACGGCGAAAGATTATTATTTATATATTCTCTCACTGCTCGAGAAAAATGCGCGGGTGCACCATCGAGCTGGAACCACATGCGCCGACGGTATGATAGAGGTAGGTCCATGAGGCTGTCCGCAAACTGTGTCTCTAAGAATTCTAAAAATCTAGCGCCGCACAAAGGGGTATTTGACTCCATTATACGGACAAAATTATTTTGCGGTCTTAAATGACAAATAAGTTCCAAACAGTAATATGTATAGTAAAATTAATTTTTTACTAATGGAGTTTCGAAAATGGCAAAGAGTGAAACGGATTTAACCATCTTCTTCAGGACAAAGTGTAATTCAATTCAATTCAATTCAATTCAATCATTTATTTCGGAAAAACATCCATATTGTATTAGTATTTGCACTTAGAAAAATATGTTAGTAGTATTAAATAAAATCAAAAAACAATATTACAATCACAACCAAATAATTAAAATAAAATCAAAACTAAAATCAACATTATAATCAAATTACGTAATAAAACATTAATTCTTTTAATAAAATTGTTTATTTCTTGGCTATAATTACTCAGGGGAAGAGTCCCACTCGTCTTCGTCGATAGAATTAAGCTTTGTGCAGACCAGCGCGACAACGGTTATTGTTATACCGTGAAGTTTTCTTAGAAATTGTATTGTTCGTGTCGCGTCGCGCTACAAAGTCGCGCTGGTCTGTAAAAGCCTTTATTCGTTTCATCCATATCTTATTCCTAACAACAATGTTAACAAAATTGTTGTGTATCGGCAGTTAGAGATAAGATAGCCAGTTCCTCTGTGGTTGAAGATTCCGGGTGAAGCTCGCTTCCACCTTCGGCCTGATCATCACTTACCATCAGAAGAAAGGTGTTCCATAACTTACCGACAAGGGATTTATTTGCACCTCATTTAAGGGTGTGCCACTCCTCCCCACAGCTTCAGTGCCTGCATCAAGCAGAGCAGCAATTCTCTCATCCAAAGGGGATAAAGAAGTGGGTACGCCTGGCCCTCCACCTGTTTCCCTTTGATTGTGCCGAATCTGCTTCACACGGTTCAGTAAGCGGCACTTATAGTCGGTATACCACTAAAAATATTACAAATCTAGTTATACCCAAGTACAATGTACCGATACACTTAGCTAAAATATCGATAGAATCTAACAGACCTTGGTCCACTCTTTGGGAGTTCTTTGATCCCCGTCTGCCTCGGCATTTAATACACACATCAAAAGTGTCTAGGGATCAACATATATTTTTGCAATAACTTTTCTCCTGATTGATATTAATTAAAATTTTCTTTAAGGATTCATCAAATAAAGTGTTTTCGTTTGTCACAGTAACGATAAACTAAGTCACCTTTGCATTAATAAAGAAATTTGCCATTTTCCTAATAAAGGGATTTTTGACATTTGAACCACTAACATTAAAGTTCGAAAAAAAGACTGAAATAACAGTTTTCTTTAAAATTTTATTGGGTAACTTAAACAATTAATAATCCGTGTTTCTACCGCGAACACTAACAACACAAGAACATCGGTTTGGCATACTCAAAATGAGTTCATCCAAATCACGCTGTGGAATGGCCGCCCATGTTCGTTGCAACAACAAAAAAAGGTCTTCTTGCGACTGGATACCCTCCATATTCGGCAGAGCTCTTCTCTGTAGCATATCCCATGCATGCTCAATCGGGTTCAAGTCTGGCGACTGAGCAGGCCAGGGCAGGACATTGATGTTAGCTGCGGCGAGAGTCTGTCTTACAACTCTTGCGGTGTGCGGTCGTGCATTATCATGCATTAACTGAAATAAGGGACCGATTTGCACTTGTAGAGGAACGATGACGTCTGATACAATCGTCTCAGCATAAATTTGAGCGTTGAGGTTGCCTCTGATCCAAATCAACTCAGTTCTTCCGCCGATCCAAATACCCGCCCATACCATGATGGTTCCACCACTATAAGGATGGACTTCCTGGCAGGATTTTAATCGCTGTTGGCGTCCAGGGGTTCTCCAGTGTCGTATACGTCTTGTATCCGGTCTCATACCAAAACGAGACTCATCAGAAAAGCACACGAAACGCCATTGTTCTTCTGCCCAATTTCTGTGTTCAAGAGCCCATTGATATCGAATCCTACGATTGTGCATTGCTATAGGTGGTACCCGTAGCGGTCTTCGGGAATGAAGGTTCACTTCATGCAAGCGGTTTCTGACTGTTTGGTCGCTAATTAAGTTCCCTGAAGAGTGATGAAGCCTCACGGCTAACATCATGGCGGTTATTGTTGGAGCTCTTCGAGCTAAGATTTGAATGTATCGGTCTTGTCTCCGTGTGGTGCAGCGATACCGTCCTCCATGGCGCTCAGCCACGGTACCAGTGCTTCGGTAACGTGTCCAAAGTCGACTGATAACACTCTGACTTGTATTCAGAGCTAAAGCCACAGTACGTTGCCGGGAACCAGCTTCTATCATTCCCACGGCTCTGAGCATTTCTTCCCTGCTTAAATGACGTCGCTGCTCCATAATAACGTTGGTTTTAATCAGTAGTAGGGAAACAGTAGCACTAATAATGTCTTCAATGCGTTGTATGTTTTTATAGGGAAAATATTGACAGCTGATTTTCATCTTTTACTCGAATTTGATTCACAGTTTCTGATTCAAATTATGAAATGCACCAAAAAGGATCCATATAAATTTATAAAATCATAAATTTATTACAAAGCCACATCTCAATCTCAAGAAATCCGCATAAAAATGCTTGATCCCTAGACACTTTTGATGTGTGTATATTGGCGCACTCTGTCCAAAGGCGTGATGTTAGGGCACTTCCCTCTCTAGACCTTAGTCTGCCACGGGCAAGGTCCCTGTGGCCCTCCAAATATTCCACCAGCAGTTCAATTTGGCGCACAGAAACGCGTTTGCGTGAAGTCATACCTAGTGAAGAATCAGGATGAAACTTTTATGAATGGAATTTAAACTGCTACTTCGTTTCTTTATCTACATCCTTCGATATCATTTATAATTATAATTTAATACATGCTTACCTTCAAAGTATAGATCGTTTATGAGTTTTTTAATTTCACTTGTGATTTGCACTGAGTATAATATTTCAACTTTCGTGCCATTGGCGGTCTCTTGTTTTTGACAGGTTTGGTTTTAAGCGGCGATGATAGACCATCATTCAGCCAAATTTTAGCAAAATATGTGTTTGATTGTAAATCAAAACATAAATGTTTGTCTAAACAGTAAGAAAAAGCACTAAAATCTATACTGGGATATTATTTTAATATTATAATAACATCATAATCATTGAAATGTAATCGATTCTATTCGATTATTTAGTGAGGAATATTTTTTCTCTCCTATGGCCACACCAAAAGTAAGTTTGGTAGAGTTTGGCTGTCGTACAGTTGACGTGCAGTTCACGCGCAGCTTACGCGCAGTTCAAAGATTACAAGAATACCGTTTATCACTCGAACTTGAACTTAACTGCAACTGCACTACAACTTCATCGGCGCGTCATAAAATTACGTGAATTAGCCTTCTGATAATACTTAAAGAGGTACTCTCGTTATTTAAAGCTTCATTTATGACTATTTGTAAAGTGTGAGCGGCGCATCTAACAGGTAGTACTGAGTATGGTAGACCCTCATCGGTAGTTAAAGATGAAATTTGTGCTGCCAAATCTGCCTAATAGACTTCATCATCACTGTCAGTTTCATCTTGTACTGACATATTTTTTTCAATTATCGTTTATAAGCCTTATTAACTTTAACATGTTTCACTATTGTCAGTTGTGATACTATACAATTGTTTTGTATCGATAGCGCCCATATAACAGCTTTTCTTCCAAAAATTCAGCGGTGCTGCGAGTGTGGATAATACCTAAAGAGGTACTCTCGTTATTTAAAGCTTCATTTATGGCTATTTGTTAAGTGTGAGCGGCGCATCTAACAGGTAGTACTGAGTATGGTAGACCCTCATCGGTAGTTAAAGATGAAATTTGTGCTGCCAAATCTGCCCAATAGACTTCATCATCACTGTCAGTTTCATCTTGTACTGACATATTTTTTTCAATTATCGTTTATAAGCCTTATTAACTTTATCATGTTTCACTATTGTCAGTTGTGATACTATACAATTGTTTTGTATCGATAGCGCCCATATAACAGCTTTTCTTCCAAAAATTCAGCGGTGCTGCGAGTGTGGATAATACCTAAAGAGGTACTCTCGTTATTTAAAGCTTCATTTATGGCTATTTGTTAAGTGTGAGCGGCGCATCTAACAGGTAGTACTGAGTATGGTAGACCCTCATCGGTAGTTAAAGATGAAATTTGTGGAGTCAAATCTGTCCAATCGACTTCATCATCACTGTCAGTTTCATCTTGTACTGACATTTTTTTTTTCACTTGGATGTAATAAATTATTTATTTATTTAAGGACAACCAACAAAGCATACACCAAAAATACATGTTAAAATACTCATATTTTTTGTGTGTTGCGACGCAGCCCGGCCACAGTCGATTTCGTCATTTATAGACGTATCAATTAAATGTTCTTTAATTGTTCTTGCTGTACCAATGAATAGATTAAATGTACCTCTAATATATCTTGTTAAAAAAGCACTTGTTTGTGGCCTGGCAGTACCGTATACGTTGCAGCCCGGCCACGTCTATATTTTCTGGTAGGATGATCGGAATATTCTAAAATATAAACCAAATAAATGTTCCTTTTATGTTCTTTATTTTTTTCAATGAAATATACCAAGAGAAACGCATATATAAACAAACAAAATATTTTAAATAAGAATTTGCACTAAGCGCCTGTAGGACTGAAATAGCACGTCGGCTTATTTGTGCAAAGTTGCTAACGCATAACTTTAGGAGCAATTCTCTAGGAAAAACAGACAATAGTGTGTAAGAAAATATCATTTTACTACAAAAAAAAAAGGAAAGTAAAATGATATTTTCTTATACACTATAGTCAATTTTTCCTAGAACGAATTTCCTAAAATTAAAAAAAAACGTAATGAAGTGGTTTACCCTCCCATAAGAAGTTATCATTTCAAAAATGTAAAACGTTTTTTTTATTATTATTTTTATTTGGACAATAAAAAAAATATAAAAAGGAAAGTAAAATGACATTTTCTTACACAATATTCTGTAATGAAAATAACATTTTACATTTTTGAAGTGATAACTTATGGAAGGGTAAACCGCTTCGTTACGTTTTTTTTTAATTTTTATTGAATACCCGTAAATACAAATTATTTGCATCTAAAGACAAAACAATTTATTTGTTTTGACAAATACTACAACAAGACAACAAAGACAATATTGTGTAATGAAAATACATATTTTTTATTTTTTTTATTTGGACTATAAAAAAAAAATTAAAAAAGGAAAGTAAAATGATATTTTCTTACACACTATTGTCTGTTTTTCCTAGAGAATTGCTCCTAAAGATATGCGTTAGCAACTTTGTACAAATAAGCCGACGTGCTATTTGAGTCCTACAGGCGCTTAGTGCAAATTCATATTTAAAATATTTTTTTTGTTTATACATATATGCGTTTCTCTTGGTATATTTCATTGAAAAAAATAAAGAACATAAAAGGAACATTTATTTGGTTTATATTTTAGAACATTCCGATCATCCTACCAGAAAATATAGACGTGGCCGGGCTGCAACGTACACGGTACTGCCCGGCCACAAACAAGTGCTTTTTTAACAAGATATATTAGAGGTACATTTAATCTATTCATTGGTACAGCAAGAACAATTAAAGAACATTTAATTGATACGTCTATAAATGACGAAATCGACTGTGGCCGGGCTGCGTCGCAACACACTATTTTTTTTACATTTTGTTGTGTAGCCTTAATTAAAGGCTGCCACGGCATGCATTGAACATAGGCGTAGGAAATGAAGTTACGAAAAAAAGTTACAAAACTAAATATATTTTCTTACTAATTTAGATTTAAGTACTTCTGGAAGCGTATGGGTGCGAGTGAATGATAGGCGCAGTAAAGATGAAGTAAAAGTATAATCGGCAAAGATATTAACAAAGAACTAGTGATAAGCGGAAGTTATTGAAAGAAAGAAACGATTTTACGAAAGGAAGAATACAAAATAAAGTTCGTTAGGAAAATGATATTAAACATGGATTTACGCGACCTAAAAGAAATTAAGCGGTAGCGAGCCAAAGCAACGAGGGTTCGTGTTAAGGGCTTCGGGCTGACTGGCCGGCCGTCGACGCGGACCGCGTTGCCAACTCAATGCCACGGTTGGGTGCTAAGTAACATCTCAAAAAGTGCTAAATTGGTATAAAATTTTAACAATAGTGCCAAATATATGAAATAAGAAAAATAACGTGTAGAATAAAAAGTTTTAATTTTTTTTTTTTTTTGTTAATTTTGTTCCTCAATTTATTTTTTACGATGTCCATTACGCTAAAAACCCTCTCAACGTCCGCATTTGAATGTGGCAATGTGAGCACTGTAAAAGCCAACGAAACCAGTTCGCTATACGAATTTTCATTGCTTGCGTCCTTAAAATCTGACACTTCAACCCAAAATTTTACTGTATCAGTCACATTTTCCCAAGTGTTGCTAGTTAGGCTTTTCCATTGGGCAACAATTTTATCAATAGTTTCTGGATTCTGTACAAAGTGTTCCGCTAACTTCACAACTTCGACGAGCCCTTTATTTGGTTTTAAAGCGTTAGTGACGCTCATGACATTCATATCTTTCAGGAGGGTTACATTTTCAGGAAGCCGCTGTTGCAATTGTTTTATTAGTTTTACCGTAAAATTTACGCAACGTTTTCTTAATGCTTGCTTTTTGGTATCTTCTAAGGATTGCATAGCGTTCTCAAAACTGTAGCCAAGATAAGGAGACGGATCCAGGTAATCTGCAACATTATCTTCAAAAATGTTAAAAGAGTGACGTCTTCCCGGGATCACTACTTTATCACAAAACGACTCGAGCAATTTTATCAAAGTTTCTAATAATCTTGTTGGATCTGAATTTTCGCCTTCGAATGCTTTTAGCGCCGATTGTACCTGACCAAGTATTGATTTTATGTAAATTAAATAAACTTTATTTTGCAAATCAGAATACGCTTCGTATAAGAGTTCAGCCGTGTAACAGTTATTTTTTCTTCTGGCAATCTTAAAAAACAGTTTCAGCTCCAACCACTGGTCCAAAATTCTTTGCACTGCTGGCTCGATTGAGAGCCATCTAGTAGCACATTTTTGTAATATTTTCAGTGGTTGTCGTCCACAATTTATAGTTGCGTATATGTCTGCATATTCTTGACGTCGATTTGGTGACATGGAAAACCAATTAAATGTTTCCCTTAGGAGGAATTCGATGTTACGAGGGATAGTTTCTTCTGAAGCGTGAGAAACGGCCAATTGGAGTGAATGGCAAACACATTTAACTAGAATTAAATGTGGCAAACCGTATTCTTCTTTCATAATTTTATATACGCCGTTATTAATACCAATCATGACACTGGCATTATCGGTGCCCAATCCTACTAAATTTTGAAGGTTTAACTCCATTTCACCTTGCACTGTCTTAATAATAGTATTTACAATACCTCTTGCATCGGACGTCTCTAGTGGACTCAAAGCTAAAAACGTCGACGTTATTTTCTTCATAGAAGAACTGAAATACCGTATAACGATGCCTAAGTACTTGTGTACGGTTATGTCTGTTGATTCGTCAATTATGAGACTATATTTACTATCACCAATGTCCTGTTTTAAGACAGATTTAAAATGCGGCCCCAAAACATTTTTTAAAATCTCACCACATTTTGTACGATGGAGCTTCATATTACAGGCGGCTTTTGAGTCTGCGAAAGCTTTTGCACACACTTGGCTAAGGTGGTCGATCGGCATGACAGCTGTGTGTTCTGCAACGAACATTGATAATAGACCCTCTGCGTGATGTATGTCTGGGTTTGCGTCGGTATCAACTTTTTCAACAATTAGTGTAGTCTGCCCCGAAGAAAATGGTTTCATTTTATCAATATGTTTTTTTGATTCCGAATGCCGTTTAATTTCAAATATTCTTGCATTAAATTCTATTTTACACAAGGAACACATTGCTTTTGAGCTTTTCCCAAGAACAGGCCTAAGCCATTTTTTGAGTTTTGGATCGTCCTCCCATTCTTTCCTATAACTTTGAACATAACTACCTTTTTTACTTAAAGGAACATCCATTTTCGTCTCACTGTCACCGTATAAAACACAAATCTATGTAAGTAAAGGAATAATAATCCCCTACCGAAGTGCAGAGGACTACACTAATTTGCGTTTTGTTATTGCATTTTGTGAGTAAGCAAACATATCAAAATTAGTGCTAGATTTTGCGATAGGTGCTGTTTCTTAAATTTCAGTGCTAGACACATGAAAATAGTGCCAAATCTGGCACTTTAAGTGCTGAGTTGGCAACGCTCAAGACGCAGACCGCGTCACGCGGTCTGCGTCTTGAGCGGGCTGCGGAGGCGGCGCGGTGCGCGGCGTCCGGGGTGAGGTAGCAGACCGGTTTCCGCGGCAGGCAGCGCTCGCTTAGATGGTCGGCGCGCGGCGTGCGCGCACCTTCACGACAGCATGAAATGAAAGGGTAGGGAGGCTAGTAGGTAGTCATACTGCGAACAATGAAAATTAGATTAGTGTGGGTCTGATAACATGACGCCACAGGACCCCCTTACGAATAAAAAAGGGCCACGTTATTTATACCGTTCAGGGAAATGTACTTTGCGTCCTGAACGAGTAGTACGCAATGGTTGCGCATCTGGTGTTTCAGGGCTATGTGTCTTAACGTCATCACGCCATGCATATGCCGGTTTTAATCTGTCAATTGACACCTTGACGGTTTTATTATTGAGCACTATGTCGAATGTCTTAGGACTTCTTGAAACGACCTTATGAGGGCCGCTGTAAGGTGGTTCTAGCGATCCACGAAGCAGATCTTGGCGCAAGAACACATGCGTAGTGGTATGTAAATCCTTGTGCTCAAAAACCTTATGCTGTGAATGATCTGATGCTGGACACGGGCGTAGGTCGGACATTCTTTGTCGTAAAATACTGACAAAATCTGGGTAAATCTGGGTACCTTGTCGTTTGTTGCGGTGAAAAACTCACCGGGGACTCGTAACTGCTCTCCAAACACCAACTCTGCTGGTGAACATTGCAGATCCTCTTTGCACGCTGTCCGTAATCCTAAGAGTACTATAGGAAGAGAACTAACCCAATCCTTCGTTCCATGTGACATCAAAGCTGCTTTGAGCGTGCGATGTAGACGCTCAATCATACCGTTGCAGGCTGGGTGGTACGCTGTTGTCCTTGCCAACTTGATTCCATACGATTTTGCTAAATTTTGGAATAAATGAGATTGAAATTGTCTACCTTGGTCCGTTATTACCTTTTTCGGGCAACCATACCGAGCAATCCACTCTGAGACAAACGCCTTTGTCACAGTCTCTGCTGTCATGTCGGGCAGTGGAATTACCTCAGGCCATCTGGTATACCTGTCGATGATAGTAAGACAGTATTTAAAATTGGAAGATATTGGTAGTGGTCCAATTAGGTCCATATTAACCTCTGCGAAACGAAGATCTGGTACGTCGAATTTACCAAGAGGAGATGTGGTATGCCGTGTTACCTTAGATTTCTGACACGGAATGCACTCTCTAACCCAAGCACGAACGTCTTTCCTAAGGGAAGGCCAAACAAAACGTTCACTGACCATTTTGATGGATGCCTTCGCACCAGGGTGGCTTAGGCTATGCAACGACTCGAACACAGGGCGCCTGTGGGAAACTGTCACGAACGGTCTGTGTTTTGCCAAAGAAACATCACAATAAATATGTAAGTTAGAATTTGGTACTTGCGCTAACTCCAGTGTTAACGAATGGTTACCCTTCAGTAGCTGTTGTAGCTCTGGATCATCACGTTGCGCAAGGGCAAGCTCCATGAAGTCCACTGGCGCAGTGACTGCCTCAATACGAGACAATGCATCGGCCACCTGGTTGTCCTGTCCGGAAACGTGCTGGATGTCAGTCGTGAACTGAGATACAGTTGATTAATCTGTCTTGGTGAACCTTGTTGGTCCTTCTTTTTAAATGCACTTATCAACGGCTTATGATCGGTGTAAACTGTGAAAAGTCGTGCTTCTACCATATGTCGAAAATGTTTGATGGCCTCGTATATCGCGAGGAGTTCGCGATCATAAGCGCTGTATTTCTGCTGCGTGGGGCTCATCTTCTTCGAGTAGAAAGCTAAAGGCTGCCAGATGTTATCTACCTTCTGCTGTAATACAGCTCCTAAGGAAACATTAGATGCATCCACTACCAATGCCAGCTGCGCATCAATAACCGGGTGAACCAACAGTGCTGCATCTGAAAGGCTATGCTTACAACGCTCAAAAACTTCTAACAACTGGGAAGTCCACTTTACTGGTTTCGATCCTTTCATGTCTGGGCCTGCCAATAAATCATTAAGTGGGGCTTGTAACTCTGAAGCATTTTTCAAGAAGCGCCTGTAAAAATTGAGCATCCCTAAAAATCTTCTCAAGCATTTTACAGTCTCGAGGTGGTGGGTAATTCTGAATAGCCTTCACCTTCTCCTCTAACGGGCGCACTCCTTTTGCTGAAACAGAATAACCAAGAAAAGTTACCTGTGGCTGACCAAAATTACACTTAGCCACGTTGATGACCACTCCATACTCTTCGAGGCGTGCGAACAGCTTACGTAGATGTTCTTCATGCTCCTGAGTACTTCTAGAGGCTATCAAAAGGTCATCGATGTAAGGAAAACAGAAATCAAAATCACGTACCAATCCATCTATAAAACGTTGAAATGTCTGTGCAGCGTTTCTCAAACCAAATGACATAAATGGAAATTCAAACAACCCAAACGGTGTCGTGATGGCTGTCTTCTCAATGTCTGCTGGATTACCTGGAAGTGATAAGCTTGTTGTTGTTGGTAAGCTTTAACTAAATCTACAACTGAGAAAATAGTGCTTCCATGTAAATGCTGTGAAAAATCTTCAATGTGACGTACCGGGTAACGGTCCGGCACCGTCCTAGCATTCAATGCACGGTAGTCACCGCATGGTCGCCACGTGTCATCATGCTTGGGCACCAGGTGTAGAGCAGACGCCCAAGGTCCGCTGGAGCACCATGCTGTTCCCTCCTTAACCATAGCTTGGAACTCAGACTTAGCTATCTTCAAACGATCTGGTGCTAAACGGCGTGGCCTGCAGAAAATGGGTGGTCCAGGCGTCGTATTAATAAAACGTACGGTAGAATGACGTACCTGCCTTGGTGCACCAGACGGACGTGAGATGGCGGGAAATCCTCGCAGCAGCTCGTGGTACCGAGAAGTACCAGTAACAGCCTTGACGCTAGGAATCTCCATCTTCGCAATAGCTCCGCTAACAAAAAGGTTAGTTAATCCATCAATCAACCTATTGTTATGGCAATCGACTAAAAGATTATAATGGGAAAGGAAATCATACCCAATAATCGGTTTGGTCACATCTGCGACGACAAACTTCCAGCTAAACTCCCTGCGTAGTCCTAAATTCAGCTGCAAATTAATATACCCGTACGTGGATATTATAGAATCATTAGCTGCACTCAGGTCGTAATTTACACGTACCCGCTTCTCATTTAAATAACTACGAGGGTAGACGCACAGATCGGAACCCGTATCGACCAGAAAAGATTTTCTAGATGGAAGATCTATGACGAATAAACGGCTGGAGATACTGCAGCAATCGCTCGCCGTCATTAGCGACTGGCTTTGGCGTTTTCCGGAGCATAATCACACGGCTTTATGCAGTGATGAGCTTTTTCTGCAAATTTATGATGGTACCAACATAAGCGTCGATTGTCCACCATTTTGAATGCACGGCCTCTTGAACCACTTCTCGAACGAGAGAAACGCCGGTTACGACTCCTATCTGACCTACCACCGGTACGAGATTGCCGATCCACTGTAGTGGATAACTCATCTATCTTCCGCGTGAGACTGGCTATTTCTGTGCGCATTACCTCGAATAAACTCCCTGCAGAGGATGAAGTACTCACGACCTGGGTCACCGGGTTTACCGGAGCGATCTCCAATACCCGGTCCGCCAGCTCCGCAACAGCTTCCAGGGACGTACTAGCCTGGGACGCTATAATTGCCTGCAGGCCGGTTGGCAAACGGCTGGTCCAAATGGTGCGCAGGAAGTCGTCAGGTACACCTCGGCCAGCCAGGCTCTGCAAGTGTCGAAGAAATGCCGATGGCTTGCGGTCTCCAAGTTCCTCATGAATAAGGAGTTGCCGTACCTTCTTTTCCTGCGAAACTGACAAACGCTTAATTAGCTCGGTTTTTAATTTGTCGTACTTGTTACTAGTGAGAGGATTTTCAAGGATGTCCTCTAGTTGAACCATAATGGAAGGTTCTAGATTACCAACCACAGTGAAATATTTTGTCGCATCGGAAGTAATGTTCGACAACGCAAACTGGGCTTCAAGTTGCGCAAACCATACCGCGGGTTTATCAGGCCAAAAAGGAGGAACACGTACCCTGACCTTAGCGATCTCTGCTGATCCTAATGCTGCAACCAACGCATCCGTAAACTTTTGATCTGCCATCTCTGCAATGACTTGCAGAAAAAATTTTGCTCGACGTCAACGTGTCCTTCGCGAACGTTCCGGAAACTTCTCTGACGTCACGCGGCGCGTCACAGTATCTTCGCGCTATGTCTTACGATCGGGGTCACCACTTTTGGAAGCGTATGGGTGCGAGTGAATGATAGGCGCAGTAAAGATGAAGTAAAAGTATAATCGGCAAAGATATTAACAAAGAACTAGTGATAAGCGGAAGTTATTGAAAGAAAGAAACGATTTTACGAAAGGAAGAATACAAAATAAAGTTCGTTAGGAAAATGATATTAAACATGGATTTACGCGAGCTAAAAGAAATTAAGCGGTAGCGAGCCAAAGCAACGAGGGTTCGTGTTAAGGGCTTCGGGCTGACTGGCCGGCCGTCGACGCGGTCTGCGTCTTGAGCGGGCTGCGGAGGCGGCGCGGTGCGCGGCGTCCGGGGTGAGGTAGCAGACCGGTTTCCGCGGCAGGCAGCGCTCGCTTAGATGGTCGGCGCGCGGCGTGCGCGCACCTTCACGACAGCATGAAATGAAAGGGTAGGGAGGCTAGTAGGTAGTCATACTGCGAACAACGAAAATTAGATTAGTGTGGGTCTGATAACATGACGCCACATACTTAAATGGAAAAGACAATAGGAAACTACAATGTTAATTATTCCCTTTTATTAATTAATGAAATATTTTCTTAAATTGATTAATTATTATCGTTTATAAGCCTTATTAACTTTATCATGTTTGATCTATTGTCAGTTGTGATACTATACAATTGTTTTGTTTCGATAGCCATATTTGCCCATATTTGCGAAGCACCCATTATAGTTTTTCTTCCAAAAATTCAGCGGTGCTGCGTGTGTGCATTTCTACAACTCCTAGGTTCCTAATAATAATTTTGGTATGTCTAACAAATTGTATATTGATTCCAAAAAAGGATCTGTCAAGACGTGTCGCATAATCTACTTTCAAAGAAATCTGTTGGTTTTTTTAGCTCTTATGAACACCGTCGGCTTTCTTGCACCAATGATTTTAAATTATGTGAATTAAAAGATTGACGTTCCCTTCCAATCTTAGGAATTAGTTTTATTATGTTTCGAAATGCGGTGTCGTCTAGTAATTCGAATGGGTAAGTAATATATGGTATAATTACAAAATGACTAATATTTACAAGATATAACAACTGAATCTATAATTTTATTTGATATAATCATCAGTTAATATAATAAACGATTGATATAATTTTAAAATAACTAATTTTTATAATCATAACATACATTTAATATAATATCGTTTGATATACCACTCAAAAGACATAAAACATATTTAGTCTAATATGTAATTTCTATCACAGTAAATAACCTGAGTAGATACTGTAGATATACTTAACTGATTACCACCTGCCAAGATGGTCACTCGCTACGCTCGCTCGCCTTCGCGCGTTAATAGTCACTGTTCTAACCTAACCCCAATGGTTCACCAAGAATAGAGGGGATCTGGCACTCGGCGGCCGCTGCTGCGGCACGCTCCCTACGGTCGCTCGCCTTCGCGCGTTAATGATCACTGTTCTAACCTAACCTAACCCAAGTGGTTCACCAACAAGGGAGGAGATCTGGCACTCGGCGGCCGCTGCCGCGGCACGCTCCCTACGGTCGCTCGCCTTCGCGCGTTAATGGTCACTGTTCTAACCTAACCTAACCCAAATGATTCACCAACAAGAGAGGGGGGATCTGGCACTGTTCACGGTTAATGGTCACTGTTCTAACCTAACCTAACCTAACCCAAATGGTTCACCAACTAGAGAGGGGGGATCTGGCACTAGGCGGCCGCTACCGCGGCACGCTCCCTTCGGTCGCTCGCCTTCGCGCGTTAATGGTCACTGTTCTAACCTAACCTAACCCAAATGGTTCACCACCGCTCGGCGGCCGCTCACGCAAGTTTTGTGTGTGTATGCAGACCAGCCGCTGTGTGCAGCCAGACCGACACCGGTTATTGTTATACGGTGAAGTTTTCTTAGAAATTGTATTGTTCGTGTCGCGTCGCGCTGGTCTGCAAAAGCCTTTAGCCTTCTAACCTAACCTATCCGAGTTGGATGGCTTTGAATCGGGGTGTTAACCATAATGATGGCATCATTATATAATTTAAACGATAGACCTAATGATTTTAGATTAAATAAACGTTATATCCAATAACGTTATACGAAATAAGTTTTAGAGTATATAAATGTTATATGTAAAGAAATTATATCAACAGTTGGTATATCTCACGTTTATTATATCTTGTGAACGTTATTGAAATGAAAATATACCAAATAACTTTATATGATATGAGACGCACCCAATTCGAATGGACTGTCACTGTCACGAGGTCAAGGCACTCCTTAACTGTTTTTGGCGCAATTAACTCACGTACCAACTTATACGCATCAACGTTGACTGCGCTTAGAAGTACCGCCTTTTGCCGATCATCTTCGTTTCCTTCTGCTTTTATTGACAGCGTATTTGCTGTTAACCATTGAGAAAGTCTTTCTTTGAAGATGTTCCAGTCCTGGCCAGACCAGAAGTAGTAGTCTAGAAGTAGGAACAGACCCGATAAAGTTCGACATCATTTCTTCTGAGCGTGTGTGTTAAATAAGACACGGCCTTCGAAAACAAGGTATTTATTCGCAATGAGCTTAGAGGCGTACGAGCACGACACGCAGGTCGCGTACTATACCTATAGCTAGCTACTAACTAACAGGATATGAAAATTCAAATTTATGCTTTTGATAAGAAATAAAAAAATTACGCGTATCAGCGTTCTTGTAAAATCACTCCCCAAAAGGGTAAAATAGGGGTTGATTTTAAAATTCACATGTAATATTGTTTTTGTCTTTTTTTAAGAGATTTAAGGGATTGGAAATATAGTCATAGTACGTATCTTGAATTAACATTTAGTCTTAATTTAATTAAAATCGGCCCGCTCTGTCAAAAAATATTACAACTAACCTTTCTAATGGCTGCTACACACACTACTGCTGCATTGCCGCCGGGCAAGCCAGAGCGCGCCCGGCTCTGCCGCACAAAGCCGCTGAAAGAAATGCAAAAGAAAAAAGGCGCAAAAGCACGTGCCGCGGGGCAAAAGCCGGCGGTCATGCCGCCGGCACTTTATGTAGTCATTATATCGTCCGTGAACTTCTGAGATCTTCTATCTACCTACACAGAAATTTTACAGGAGGAACATAAAACTAATTTATAAATTTTCCGTGGAGAATTTTGGTGAAATAAAAAAGTAGTTGATTAGTTTTACGTCTTTTTATGAAATAATGTCTTATTTATAAGACATATAAAGTGATTTTAAAAATATGATTCAAGATGCTGAATAAAAGATACTGATTATTGCAAAAAAATTGATTATATTTTAAGAATTTTATATATTTAAAAAAATAACCTTTTGAAGACTGGTTAAGATTAAGTTTGTTTCTCATTTAATTATAAACCATTAATAAATAATTAATTGTGATTTCGAAGCATTTTTGTCTTTTACCTACAGAAATATACTTGTAGATTTTGTATTTGTATAGGTATATTTCTGTATTTTGTTGTTATCTCCTAATTATGATTTATTCTGATAAATCCTGTCTTTCAAACATTACATTAAATGCACAGTTTGGAGGCTGATGCCTCCTAAGTAACTAATGGAAATATCTCCTATCTGAACTTTGTCTTTAATTCTAAAACTTAAAACTCCTAATTACGATTAAAATAATATACAACATAATACTAACTGCATTCATTTATTATTTCATAAAAAGACGTAAAACTAATCAACTACTTTTTTATTTCACCAAAATTCTCCACGGAAAATTTATAAATTAGTTTTATGTTCCTCCTGTAAAATTTCTGTGTAGGTAGATAGAAGATCTCAGAAGTTCACGGACGACGTCCGTGAACTTCTGATACCTCCTAACTAACATTTTTGCGCAAAACTTTATTTTAATGCCATCTTTTAGCAAAAGTCGGAATCTATAGAATGCATTACTCTCCTAAATGTAAAAACCTTCTTATTTGGTTATAATCCGTCCGTAGAAATACCTTCTAAATTATACCGCCCTATTTTTGGCGGATATTTCTCGTAACTGACAGTTTGCTCGAAGGGCGCGTACCCGGCGGCTGAGTATTTTGGCGTTCGGCATTAAAAGTAAGTTTAAAGTGGTTTGTTATTGCTAATTTGCTATTTATTTACCACCTGAAAGTGTTTCACTACATTTCTTACATAATAGGTACTAAAATAAGATATTGCTATGATTCTTTTTTCGGTTTACGTAACTTTGTCAGATAGGAGTAATTTCTTTCAATACTTTTTACTTCTATTTGGTACGTAATGTTGTCATTCTATGCAGTTAGAAGAAATTTCTTAGAAGTATAATACACTTAATTCTATCTAAATACCTATTTACGATAAATTGGTGATGCCTGAATGCTCATTAATTTGAGGAAAGGCCCGTGCCTTGCTGTGGGATGTTTTATGCTGGTGTTAATAATAATAATCTACGATAATAAATAAATAATATTAATCGTTCCGTCTGAAGAGTATAACTGTATTTTTTTTGGTATTTCGTTTATTTAAGTGATTTCTTTTTTATTTCAGATTTCGTGATAATGGCATCAAAAAACAGGGCACATGCACTAGTTAACAGAATTTTCAATTCAACTGAAGAAGAGAATGTTTCATCCACGTCTCGTACGCCTTTATCTCTGGTACAGAATGTCCTAACAGAACTACGTTCTGTTGGAAGGATTGAATCTCAGTTAGGGGAAAGTTCGTACGTAAGCTCCCTAATTGCAGGCAATGACCTAGACCTCATTCAATTAGAAGACCTGGTGGCACTTGACGCACCTTCACTATTAGAAACACCGTCTCCGAGGCAAACACCACTGCCACTTAGACGAGATTCTTCAACTACATTTTGTGAAGACTTTTCGCCCGATGACGTCAGCGATTACGAACCATTCAATAATCGTGATGCTTTAAGTTCAGATTCAGAAAATGTTCCACCAAATGAAGAGGTAACGAATGAAGAGACACTGGAAGCGAATGAAGAGTTTGAAGAGGTAGTTCACTTTGGAGACATGACTGAAGGCCGACGTAGACAAAGACAAGCTAAACCCGAAAGATGGAAAAAAAATATTACTAAGCGACTAAGGATGGAGGGAAAAGAGTATGTTGGTTACAAAAGACCAAAGGGTGAGAAAGTACAAAGCCAACTTCGAAACCAAAGAGTCCTAGGGCCTAGATGCAATTCAGATTTCTGTAGAAATAGTAAGATAAGATGTTGTGATGAAGTAAGAGATGAGGACAGAGAGAAGATATTTCGGCAATTCTGGAGCGACATGGATTGGCATCAACGAAAAGTCTATGTAGCTAACAACGTAACTTTTCAGAGAAAAGGTAGACAGACATCTGAAAATTCGAGAAGAGCAGGTACCTTTGTTTATTTTCTTCCTTTAAGTAATTCTACTCAAGGAACCACAACCAAGAAGCGAGTATGCCGTGAAATGTTTATTCGAACTTTGTGTCTTGGCACATTTTCAGTTCAAAATTGGGCAAAAAAAGGAATAAGTGGCATGCATCCATCAGAAGAAAACATGAATCGTAACCGTCGTCCCAGAGTTCCACTTTCTCAGAGACGTGATGTTCTTGATAACTTTCTTGATGAATTACCTAAAATGCCGTCGCACTATAACCGTCTTAACACTAACAAAGTGTACTTGGAGCCAGTTTATCGTAATGCCACTCACTTATACAATACGTATAAACAATATTGCTCAGAAAAAGGTGCCGATCCTTACGCTAGAAATAAATTTAACCAAACTATCAAATCTAAGAATATAGCTATCCATACAATAAAGAAGGACATGTGAGATGTTTGTGTAGGTCATCAGACCGGTAATGTGTGCGAAAATGATTATCAAACACATCTAAGCAGAAAAAATCGAGCCCGTGAAGAAAAATCTAAAGATAAAAGCGAGGCTATAAAGGGAAACTGCATAGTTTTGACAATGGATTTACAATCTGTCAAGGTGTGTCCGTTTATCACAGCTAGTGCCGTATATTACAAAACAAAATTATGTGTACATAATTTCACGATCTACGATTTGGCCTCACATGATAATGAAGTCGTTAAATAAGACAAGATTCGAAGTGGTGGACCGTCCCCTTAAAAAACCGTGCTGGAAAGAACTGAACGAATTAGCAAGCGCGGGATATAGCTGGTTATAGATAATCCTCTCAAATATTTTAGCTATAATGCACAGTTTGGATATAGGCCTGTCGCATGAAATACAGTGTTGCCGACTGAAGTACTCTACACAGTCGGTGCGCTATGACAGAGTCTAAGGACCGGCGGGCGAGGGCGCGAGAAACAACAGGAGCGCCAGTCACCCTTCAGCCCTAGGAACTGTCACACGTTCATGAGACGCGTGCGCACATAGATTAATCCCAAGTTTTGTTATTTTATTTCTACTATAAATGGACAAGATTAATTAGGCTACTATTTGTTGTTAATTGTGATTTGTGTAACTGTAACAGTGTACATAAACTAAGTGTAAGAAGCTGTTATTATCTTTTAATTGCCCGAGACCCACAAACAGCCCACAACAATGTCAGAGGATGGAAGCACGACCCCTCCTCAATGTCCTGAGCCGACATCCGAAGCGGGATCAACTCGGGTAACTATAAATATGAGAGGTGTCACTGATGAAGAATTGAAATGGAGATTTTTATTAGAAATGCAAAACAAGCAAATGGAATATCTGATTCAAACATTGAAGAGCCCAAATATGAGTAGTAACTTAACCTTGCCTGGAAATTAACCCCGAAAAACAAGATTCGGATGCTTTGTCTTGGTGTTCTACGTTACTACGGAATTATGTTTTGGTGATAACCCAATAGAAGGCAGTCAGTTCATTCTGGTCTATCGATCCTAAGGTCTTACTGATCTTAACGCCTTAGAGGGATCTGCATCTACCTGACTATTACAAATATCCTACCCAGGAATAACTAGGACCGAATTTAATTAATTATTTAAAGGGAGATATGTGAGCACCGAAACTATAGCAGCCACACTCATAAATCCTAAAAATGCAAAAAACCGAGCGATAACGAAAGCTTAGCCGCATACTCGAGCCGTTTGGTGACGTCATTAATGAATAGTTGGAAGAATGTGACTTTAGAACAAGTGGTTTTGTCAACTGTACTCACGCACACACGCATCACAGTTTGAAGCAACTCACACACTACGCTGATAAGAAATTACAACAAGAGTTGCAAGCGTCATCATATTTAAAACGAAAAGTGAATAGAGAGCAAGATTCAACCTATGTACCTGAAAAACGTCAGAGAACACAGTCAAGTTTTCTGAAATGTTTTCACTGCGGAAAATCCGGACATAAACAATCAGAATGCCGTGCAAAGAGAGAAGCAAACAAAAGAATCAACCTAAAATCAACAACGTCGGACAATAAACGTCAACCATCCAGCCCCATAGTCTGCTACAAGTGCGGTGAGGCAGGTCACATTTCCACCCGGTGACCCAGCGCCAGTGGCGGCATTGCAGGCACCCATGGCAGCAGTGGCGGTGCAGGTGCCCGCGGCGGCAGCAGCAGCGGTGCAGGTGCCCACGGTGGCAGCAGCGGCGGCGCAGGTGCCCGTAGCGGCAGCGCAAATGCCCGCGGCGGCAGCGGTGCGAGTGCTACTGAGAGCGAGCTGCGAGTCGACGTGTGTGTAAGTAGTCGAAACGCCTATGGGAATGCTGAAGCATAATGGTAAGAGTTTTATGTTTCACTATGACACAGGTGCTGAGTGTTCGTTGATTAAAGAAAGCGTTGCTACTAAGTTCAGTAGTAAACGAATCAACGAAGTTGTTTATTTAAAAGGCATTTGGCCAACGAGAGCAGTCAGCACCCTACAAATTTTATGTAAAGTCATGGAAAGGAAATTTTGTTAACATGTTTTGCCTGATGATATGCGAAGTGATATCATGATAGTTTGTGAGATTTTGAGTAACGGTCTCTGTGTGACCACGAGTGCTGAAGGCTATGGCGGGATTCTTTTTCATATTGTAGATGGCAAACGATGCGTCATTGCATTCTATAACAAGCGAACATCGCCAGCTGAATCACGTTACCATTCATTACGAGTTAGAAAAACTTACCGTCGTCAAGTCAATACTTACACGGTAAGAAGTTTAAAGTGGTAACCGACTGTTTCTCTTAAGTGTTCCCTTAAAAAATTGGTTTAACGCCAAGGGTTCACAGATGGTTGGCTTATCTTCAATAATTTGACTTCGACGTAAAATACAACAGTGACAAATGTATGGCTCGTGTATATTATTTCTTTTCACGAAGTCCACTTAGAAATCCACTTGACTTGTTCCCACGTCAATCAGAAATTAATAAAAGTAGAGCGTGTGATCGGTGTGTTAAAACCAATGCTGACAGCAATAGAGACTAAATAAGATCGGTCATGGCAAAACTGTCTACTAAGGCAAAGCTTAACAAATTTTCCATAGGTGATTTTGTACTGATTGAAAATGAGGAACGTAATCAGACTAAGCTAGACTCAAAATTTAAAGGTCCTTTTAAAATAATTGAAACTCTACCTGGAGACCGTTATAAATTAATGGCATTAGATTCAAAACGTACGTACAACCGTACCTACAAGTATGCTCATGACAGAGTCAGAAAAATGCCGGATAACCAAAGTGTCATTGAAGAGATAAATGGAGATAACGCGGATACCGAGCGCGAGTCCGGGACCCCCGGGGTCCGTCCAGAGTTCACGTCCCATTTGTCCACGGCAGAGGGCACGCAGTAGCCGTAGTCCGTTAGAAGTCGGCATGTCCCACTGTGTGGGTACACCGTGGATACGCGGTGCGCTGGTGGCTCTGGCTGGGGGTCGGGTCATGTTTATGAGCGTAGAGTCATGTGATGACTCGGTGTTCCTGTGCGCAGGTTCACGTAAGCAATGGTTATTGCTGGGCTATGCGTAGCCGTCAGGGAGTGAACTGGTTCTTGTTTAAGATTGGACCCGCTATGGTTTGTTTAATTTGTTTAAATTGTTTGATAATACAACTTGAAATCGTTGTATTATGTTATCGAATTCTGTGACACTATGGTTCCTTTGGTAATTCCTAATATGGAAATGTTGAACTTGAGTTGGAGTTCAAGTCTGAGAGCTATGGTTCCTTTGGTAATTCCTAATATGGAAATGTTGAACTTGAGTTTAAGTTCGAGTCTGAGAACTTTGATTCCTTTGGTAATTCCTAATATGGAAATGTTGAACTTGAGTTGGAGTTCAAGTCTGAGAGCTATGGTTCCTTTGGTAATTCCTAATATGGAAATGTTGAACTTGAGTTGAAGTTCGAGTCTGAGAACTTTGATTCCTTTGGTAATTCCTACTATGGAAATGTTGAACTTGAGTTGGAGTTCGAGTCTGAGAAAAATGATCATACTTGTTTAATCAAGAAGCCAAATATCTTATTTGTGTCAGGATTGCCGAGCGTGAAAGTGATGTACTGTGCTCTGTGAAATATTGTTTCAGGATGAACACACGAGGTCGTGTGTCGCACAGGATGGCCGTGTCGCATGAAATACAGTGTTGCCGACTGAAGTACTCTACACAGTCGGTGCGCTATGACAGAGTCTAAGGACCGGCGGGCGAGGGCGCGAGAAACAACAGGAGCGCCAGTCACCCTTCAGCCCTAGGAACTGTCACACGTTCATGAGACGCGTGCGCACATAGATTAATCCCAAGTTTTGTTATTTTATTTCTACTATAAATGGACAAGATTAATTAGGCTACTATTTGTTGTTAATTGTGATTTGTGTAACTGTAACAGTGTACATAAACTAAGTGTAAGAAGCTGTTATCATCTTTTAATTGCCCGAGACCCACAAACAGCCCACAACAATGTCAGAGGATGGAAGCACGACCCCTCCTCAATGTCCTGTGCCGACAGGCCTATAATTAGTAATTTCAGTTTTGGACCCCTTCTTATGTACGGGTGTAATAAATGCAGATTTCCACACTCTGGGGACAATACCTTGAGATAAAGACTTGGAGAAAAGGATAGAGATAGGTAGGGCTATGGAAGACGCACATTCAATGAGAAATTTAGAAGATATGTTATCAGGGCCAGCACCTTTTGATGGATCCAAATTGCGAAGTAAATCAGTCACCACGTCGATCTTTACTTCGATGTGACAAATGTCAGACGAGGGCATAGTAGTGCTAGAGGGAAAAACAGAGGCTGAATGGGGGTTATTAGCTGAGGTGGAATCAAGGAAGTTAGAGAGAAAATAAGAGGAAAAAGCCTCACAAATAGAATCACCAGTAAGCAATGATTCATCGTTGAAATTTAATGTGTTAGGGATAGCATTAGAGTTGTAGCGATTTTTTACAAAGGTCCAAAAATGTTTAGGATTGTTTTTAATAGATTTTTCCGTTTGATTGAGGTAACATTTATAACATGAAGCTTCCATAGTCCTTACTCTTTCACGCAATTATTTAAAAGTTAATTCATCAGCTTTATTTCCATAAGTCTTATTTTTTTTTTTTTTTTTTGACTAGGGCATCTCGCAGGTTACCACTGAGGTATTCGCTGCTTAACCGGACTTTCCTGTGGCTGCCTTAAGCTCCTAAAAGAAACTCAAAGCCTACAGCCAGGGGCATATAAACTAAGCTAATTAAAACTAGGCGAACGCTCGCTAAGGGCACCCCCTGTGGGGTACGAACCTCGGCTTAGGGCGTTCGCTGGGGGGAGGACAGCAAGAGGGACAGGCTGGATCAAGGATGGATCATTATTATTATCAGGGGAATTTAAAGCTACAGGCTCAGCAAAAACGCGGGCTGGCGCATCGTTATCGAGCAAGGGTCGGGGGGGAGTATCATTTACTCGGGTGGGTCGCGGTCGCGGACCTCTACGGCGAGGTCTGAAGTTGTGTCGGCGTGTTTTGTGAACTGTACTTGTGGCCCTATTGCTCTCCTGGAGGAGAGTTATGGGGTCATCTGGATCTGAGAGGACATGCCTAGGGCGACGGGCCTTACTAACTTGATTATTGGACGGGACATAGCAAGCTGCTTTGACTATTAGGGGATTCCTATGTTTGACTGCGGAGTCAAAATACCGCTTGGACATACGTTTAAGGAACTGTCGGATGGTGGGGAGTTTAAGGTCGAGATGGAGGATCTCGTTCCTAACAAACCACGGGGCTCCCGTGGCCCTACGAAGGACACGGTTCTGTAGTACTTGCATCCTATGGATCGCAGTGGGATTCGCGTGAGCAAAGACGGCTCCCGCATAGGTCATGATTGGACGAATGCACGACGTATAGATGCGCAATTTGCACTTGAGTGACAATTTGCTGCGTGCATTCATAACGAAATAAAGTCTACTAAGCGCGAAAGCGGCTCGCGCGCGTACCGCTTTTACGTGTTCCGAAAAAGTGAGATGATGATCCAGGATTACACCTAAATATTTGGCTCGCTTCTCCCAAGGGATCGGCTTGTCAAACATGGTAACTGGACGAGGAAGGATGGGCCTGTGTTGCGGCTTAGAGAAAAAGACCGCCTGACTTTTGTCGGGATTAACCTCGATTCTCCATAACCTAAACCAGGCGCCGAGCTTGTCGACGGCCTTTTGTAGGTTAAGGATTAATCGGTTGGAGTTATACCCGGTACAGTAAATGGCCGTATCGTCTGCGAACAGAGCCAACTGCGCCGTTATACTTCTAGGTATGTCACTGGTGAACAGTGTAAATATGAGGGGGGCAAGAACAGAGCCCTGAGGGACTCCTGCGCGAATGAGACGGGGAGAGGATAACGCTCCTTCGATACGATAGCGAAAGGTACGATTTGTCAAATAGTCCCGTAAGATGAGTACGAGACGATCTGGCACACCGAGCTGGTATAGCTTGTATATTAAGCCATTGTGCCAGACTTTGTCAAACGCCTTTGCTATGTCGAAGAAGATAGCACCGGTCACGTAACCACGATAGAAACCAGCGCTAACGTGTTCCACGATCCGGTGGACCTGATGCACGCTAGAGTGCTGAGTTCGAAAACCGAACTGCTCGTTTGGAATGAGGCCCTTGGTCTCAGCATAGTCTCTGAGTCGCTTATAAATAAGTCTCTCATAGATTTTTGCCATTACCTTGAGCAAACTAATGGGACGATAGCTAGATGGATCTGACTTGGACCATAAGTCTTAAATTTTTTCAAGTATTTATACTTTTCCTTAATGGCTCTGATGAGCGATGTACTGTACCAGATAGGGTATGTTTTATTACGCGTAAGCTTTTGCGGTATAAACCTATTTTGCAACTCTTTTATTGTGTCGATAAAGTATGCAACTGAGTCATCCAAAGACCGGGATGAGAACTCGCGCTCCCAATTAACGGCAACAATCTCGTTGTTTATAGATTCAAAATCGCCTTTGCTATAAATAAATCTTAACCGCGGTGCATGGTCAAGGGGAGGTATTTCGAGGATGTCAATGTTAATTAACAAGGCCGGATGATAGGGATCAATAGTCACTAAAGGGTCAAGACACTCGCTAACACTGGCTAATTTATTAGAGAGGACTAAATCCAACACTTTTCCATACCTATTGACCACTCCGTTGTATTGCCCAAAATCAAGCGATCAACTCATCTGCGAGCATACATTCGTCACTAGTAACGGGATTAACTGGGACTAGCGAATGGTTATGAGACGGAGCCCACGAAATCCCACTCATAAAGTCACCTAAAACTAAAAACGCATCAGAGGTATAATTCAAGGCTGTACGGTTCAAATTAGTCAGGAAATTATCAAGTTGATACGAAAATGAAAAGCCTTTGTTTTGTTTACAAAAATAAACAACGCAAATATAAAGCTTTATGTAATCTCGTGAGTTCCGTTTACCAATTTTTATGCTAATCCAGAGATCCTCCGCCGAGGAGTGAAGGAGCGGTTGCGGAGTAACAGGTAGTTCCCTGCGCGTCGCGACAAGTACACCGCCACCTCGCGTTTGTCCAGTGAGAGCATAATCACGGTCACGGCGCCACACTATATATCGATCATCAAACAACTCTGAACTTAACATACCATCCATTAGCCACGTCTCCGTTAAAATAATGACATCGTAAGAATTCAATGAGACTTGACGATAAAACGCATCTGTTTTTGTTTGCAGTCCCCGTACGTTTTGGTAGAAAACAGTTAGACACTGTTCACTATTATCAGTCATTGGTAACAGATGTAACAATAGCTGTATAAGCACCAATATAATATAATAGGATTAGCCAATTCATTTCGAAATACACATTAATTACGCATAACAGAACTAAATATTCGTAATGTGGGTAAAAGTAAGTTAAGTTAGTTAGATTGTTTACATCATACAATGTCAGGCAGGACACTACTGAGCGAGCAAGCAAGCACCTATACAACACACGCGTGCAGTGGCGGATTAACGTATAAGCACTACAAGCACGTGCTTGGGGCCCCTGTTCTCCAGGGGCCTCCATCCTCTGCTGGCGTTTCATTTTATACCTACATTTTATCGAGATTCATCCACAATATGTCCGAAATCACAAGGCGCGAGCAGTCCGGGAGTGACCCTTCATACACTCCCGCAGGGCCCTGCCCCCTGCGCGCCCCGTCCGCACGTCGCGTCGCGCCGCGAGACTCGGCGAGACCGAGTGAGTGAGTTGTCTTTGCATTGCAAATGATAGCGCCCATACGCATTACCGCACGTACTTACCTACTTTATTTACGGAGTGGCTTTGATTGAAACTACACTTATCGTTACCCCACACAAAGTTTTCATTCATTCTTCCATTTCCATTTAAGCAATAGAGGGCCTACACAGGCGCTGTGCTTAGGGCCTCGGATACTCTTAATCCGCCACTGCACGCGTGTGTACAAGTGAGATGGATATACCAATAAGTGTTAGATCTTCAAGACAAACAGCGCGATAATGAATACAAAGGAAGCTCATTAGAGAAGTTAAGGTGATAATCCTTTTACAATAATAGACTAAGGAACATTCAAATTGCAAACCTTGATAGATATTAAAATTATTAAAACAAATTATTATAAAAAAGCTAAAACTTGAGTGCATAAGGTAGCGGGTTAAACAATTTTGTTTAAATCCGTTTCTTTTCTAATTATAAAGGTTTTACAGTTAACATTTTTGCGCACATGAATTTTACCATGTTTTACCCATACAAATTCTTAGCGTTTCTCTTTAGCGATTGTTTTCGTTTTATTCAAAAGTTTTTTGGATTCAACGCTTAGATGGTCATTGACGTAAACACGTTGGGGTGCTCCTTGGAAACCGATATCAGAGGTGGACAGATCCTTGTCGGCTCGCGCAGCCGCAATAAAGTCCTCCTTTATATACCTATTAAGAAAGCTCACGATCACTAATTTCTCCTTGGAGTTATGTATATATGTACAGTATGGGTCATTAGTGCATTACCAGTTTTACAAAGTTATCGCATCGTAACTCGTCGCACTTGAGACCTTCTTCTAATAAGGTATTCCACACATACACATACACACCCGTATTGCACTCTCTCATCATGAACCAAATAGAAAGAGCGCGGTATATAGGTAACAGTTTTCCTTAGTTCGTAGGCTTATCACGCCCCGTTGTCTTTTTCTGATTATAGCAATTAGAAGAAGACAGCGAATGTCGAGGAATGAGTAAGTATCATTAATACAAAATTTTAAACTAGTCAACATAAATAACATAAAAATTGAGGGTAGATTTGAAACAAAATTTATTTACTGGCTGTAATTAATTCGTATGACGTTGTTATATGGTGAACTTAGTTACGGGCGTTTGTGTTATTGCTATTAGTGTTTTTAGTTTAAAGATTTTATTCAAAATGCAATTAAATATAAATGATGAAGCCAGGGCGAATATTGTAGTTTAATTTTTATCTGAAATGTCCAATGAAAGCGGTTTACTTATGTGTAAGTTATTTTGTTGTGATTTATTCTATTTGTTAATCTCTTAAGTGGTGGTTCAAAATGAGTAATAAGGATTTATTTATTTTTAGAGAAACACTGTGAGACGTTGGGTGAAAAGATTTGAAGAAGAGGGAAGTCTGAAGAGCCGTGTAAGTGACTCAGCGACGCTTTATGGGTGGTGAATCTTAAACGAATGGTGTTATACCAACAAGAAGATTTGCTGAAGAATTCGCAACTTTTAACGCAAAGGCATAAGGATGAACGGTTACGTTTTGCCCGGGAATATTTAGACTTTGATTGGGAGACTACTATATTTACTGACGAGAAGACTTTCAAATCGTGTCTAAAAGGAAGACTTCCTTTGTGGCGCAGAGACAATACACGGAGGTCTGACAATAACATTATAAATAATACGGAGTCAGGAAGAATAAGTGTGAATATGTGGGGGTGGATTAGTCCTCAAGGGCCGAGTGAGTTTGAATTTATACCGACGCGGCCCAACAGCTCCAACTACGTCGAGGTTTTGATCGACATAATGCTACCTACAGTGTGCGCAATGTTTATCCAGTGTATGAAATTGGTGAACTTTATTTTGTTCAAGATAATTGTCCGATTCATGGTGCCAATAAGTATTGTTCGAGACTTCGTGAGTGGGTTTAGTCCGTATTTAGATGTTAAAGTTATTCCGTGACCAGCGCGATCCCCTGATCTAAACCTTATAGAAAATGTATGGGTTTAATAGTGCAAAGATTGGAAGCACGAAATGAAAGATGTCTCGATCAGAAAAAAAAAGTAAGTAATATTAAATGTTATCAGGGGAATTCAGGGGATCCACTGGCCATAATAGAAATAAGTTAGTTAATAATTGTAAGATTACAGGATTGAGGTTAAGTTTCAATCTTCTTTTCCTTGAGAAAATGAATAAATTAAGCTATAACCTCAATAAACAATAGGTAACATCCAATATTATTAGCAACCATAAATTATTTACAAACAAATTATAAATTTATTTATTGTCAACGTTTGTTATATCGTTCTTAATACGTGTATGTTTTAAAAGCTAATAATAACATAAATATATGTTTCTATGAAAAACTGTATTTTTTATTTTATTAAATTACTTATTTTATCTATTTACTTTATTTATAGCTTCCGTAACCTATAGCCAATGTAAATTAATGATATTCAAATAATTGAACTCTGACACGAAAACAAAATAAAATAAAAAGAGTCGAGAGCTCGCACTGAGGTTCGAACCTTCGCCTTTCTCATGCACACACAATTATTCCGACCTACTCGTGCGATCCTGCCATCGCTTCATTCAACTATTATGTTGAATTTAAGCATTGCTTTTAAATAGGAAAACAAGTATAAGTAGGTATACTTTATTTAGTGTTAACCACACATCCATCTGACCAACCAACATCGCCCGTTCGTAGTTATACTGTGTGCGTGTTATTGTCTGCATTGAAACATCACACACACAGAGATAGGCGCAGACCTGGCGTGCAGGCAAATATAAACATTCCGGTGCTTCACAATTTATGACCCTTGACTGTACATGTGTACTCTTGAGATATAGTTAATCTGGGCCTTGGGACAGCTGTAGTTGATTTTGCGGCCGATGGCGTCAACGATTGAGAATAAATTCTCATCCCTCTTTAGGGGGACTCCTTTAATCTCCACATTATTTAGCCGAGATCGCTGATCCTGTGCGGAAAGCTCAAGGTTTGTTGAAGCTAACTCTACCTGCAATGTGGCAACTGTATCCTGAAGCTTCTCGAACTCTAAGGTTTTGGTTTCAAGGTTAACAAGTCTAGTGTCGAATTCATCCAGCCTACCACTAGACGAGTCATAGTTTTTCTTGAGCTCGGTCAATTCATCTTTAATGGATTTAATGTCGCTGACTAATGTTGGTAAACCCAGCAGCTGTTGCTTCAAATCTCGAATCTCACTCAGTACTGTGTCCAGTGAAGCTGCAGGTTGAGGGGAAAGTAACGCCGGCGACGACAATCTACATGCAGAGCATTTCCATTGTGCTCTACGGTCAGGACCCAGTTTCCTCCAACCCCCTTCAGATATATTGGCACACGAGAAATCCAGGAATTTCTTGCAGCTCGCACACTGAACCCCGTCGTTAAATTTGTCATTGCAAATTGAACACGTCTTCATCTCGAATCGAACAATTACACGAAATAAAACTTAATGGAGTCACGAAAAGACGATATATTATTTCGAGCGTAATGCGTACTGCACTACTGCACTAATGAGTGCTCACACGGTAGTAAATAGCTTTTATGGCTTATATTTATTATCAAATCAGTCTTCGTAACAATTAGAATACTCTTTTACATAGGAATAATAATTATAATCAGTATTTTTGTTACAGTTTTTTCACATTTTTATTTATTAGAGATCAAGTAATAATATATTGTATTATGTAAAAAAAAGAGAGTCAGAAATATCTAAAATCGACAAGTAAAAAGAAATTACCCGTTATTTTGGCGAAACATGGAACAGTGCACAAAGTTACCAAGCATTTCGAACATCTTATACGAGATCGCTTATTTGTGGTTCTGGAACTGCATAGGTGGCATCTCCTGAACGATGGCAATTCTTCGGGCCAATGCACCCCAAGTTGTGCATATCTAATCTCATGTGGTACACCAGTCTTGAAAACATCGTTAGCCGGCTCAGATATTCTAGAACGCTTCCAATTGTGGTCCGCCGTTCTTTTTCGCGATGTATAGCCATCAATTAGACCATAGGCTAACCTTTCTCTAAATTTTATATGACTTACATGTTTTCCCTTATGCACTGCTTTATAGGAACATTATAAAAGAATTCACAATTAAGGCCTCGATCATAAAATTAAATAGACGTATCCACCATCTTTTAGAGCGTCGCCCTATTTTGTAATAGCATTTTATGTAATAGCATTTTAGCTGATCAAATTGATCGACGCCTCCCATCCTTTTTGTGTACTGCGCTATAGGCAGAGGACATTTCACGAGGGCTTTTGATCCATCTTTTTGCGTCCTTTGTACGTCAATAATTACCGTGGGATCAAAAGCCGTAGTCAAAAGATTGACATGCTTGGTATCCTTCCACCAAAAACACGCCACTTTGAACTATGTTTTGGCATTACATTTTTACGTTTCATCATTTTTGGAAATCCTACACGATCGTTTCGAACTGTTCCCGAGCTGTAAATGCCACGCATGAAGAGTTCACGCATCAGTGACGCTGACGTGAAGAAATTGTCAAAGGCAACATGACAACCTTTGTCTCTGATGGATTCTGTAAGACGAAGTACAACATTGGGTCCCAATCCAGCTTCCACAGTCCCTTCGGTTTTGCCACAATATACCTCAAATTGGTATAAATAGCCCGTAACCGAATCCGCCCTAGCCCAAATCTTGTAACCCCGCTTTATCGGTTTCATTGGCATGTACTGTTTGAGGGATGATCGACCTTTAAATTTGACCATGCATTCGTCAACAGATTGTGATTTAGAGACTGAGCATTCTTCGGAAAAACTTTTATTTAGCATGTCGATAAGCGGTCGCAGTTTATATAATTTATCGAAACCTGTAGCTCTACCATGAGTTGCCATCGAAAATTTACTCGCTAGCGTTAAACTCGCTAGCGTATTAACGTTAATCAAATACATTTCGATAATGTCAAAACTTGCTAGCGTCCCCGTAAATGATTTATATGAAAAGATATTGTACAGCGCCCCTAGCGGTCACAGAAAGAATTAAAATTTGTTCCAAGAGCACTATAGTTTTCGATAGGTAAGAAACCTAACGTAATCTATTCGATAGTCGCTAACGTTTTTCAGCTGTCACCATACAAAACGGCACCATGAGTCACTAAATCGACAGACGCTATCGAAAAATACGCTTGCGATAGTAGTTACGTTGCTCACTACCATTTTGACGTGTGAAACATGTTTACATTCAAATTATTATATACGTTTTTAGGTATATTAAAGGCAAAATAATGTCTGGAAGAGATTATTTAGCATGGAATATGTTAGTGGCCCCAAAATTTGGAGGCCAACGACTGGAAGAACGTAAATTTCAAGAAACTATCTTATTTAGTTCTCTTACAAAATATTCTATTTGCCGGCGACGCCGACGGGACCGATTTGTTCTAAAAGTTTTAACTACATAAGTTAATTAATTGTATAGTGTTTTATACGAATAATCTACAAAGATTGTAAGAAATTCTAATAAGAAATAAATAAATGCACAATTCCAAGAATTCGGCTTGCACCACAATATCCTAACGGATTTACTTACTATAAAAGGCGTAGGTACCATTTTGTGGGCAATTCAGTCGCAGTTCAGCCCTAGATAATACACTTAAATACGGAGCTCAGCCACCAAAGAAGAAACATACCAAGAAAAGCCGAATTCTCCGGAATCATTCAAGATAGTAAATCAGTGTTTTATTTCGCTGCCTCAAGATAGTCCTCATCGTGGTCACTGTGGGTTATGGTACCCAACCTAGGTACGTATTCAGGGGTCCGTGGTGGTTGTGCAGCCAGCGGATTCACCGAGGGTCAGTTAGCAGGGAGCGCACATCAAATATCAGTGGGAGATCGTCCCAGGTTGCCTGCGGTACTGTAGGTACCTCTGCCGTCCGCAACACTATTATTGTAAACATAGTTCATTTTAAATTTAAATAAATAACGCCGCGAATCACACATTGTCAACAAAATTACAAATTGAATAGAGGTAAATAATTATTACCTATAAGGAATAAAAATTCAACAACCCCTAAATACCATAAAAAGGTGCACTAACTGCCAACCTTTCTATTTAGTCGGATTGTTTCATGATATTTATTGACTGTCATAACATTGTTACCATAGCGATACCTTATGTGTAGTGATGGGCAATTCTCGAGAATATTCTCCTTGCGAGAACTTTGCTGTTAAATTCTCGAGAACATTCTTTTGGTAGGGAACTTATGAGAATTTAAAAATTGGATGACTGTATTGAATCGGTATTTTTTTTAGACTAATAGTTTTTAGTGCATTTGAACGTTTTACGAAGTTTGAGTTTAAAATAAACTACACCTCAACTTAAATTCTCAGTAAATTCTCCTGAGCCAGAACATTCCCGAGAATATTTTCGAGAAAATTCTCATAAATTCTCTTAAATTTCCTAAGGTAGTAATGTTAAAGTATGATTTCTGTATTAAAACGAACTTTATAGGTTTAAAATAATCAGCATTAATAAAATGAATAAGAAAACAACATTATAAGAAAGGTTTATGGTGCAAATAATTAAAAACAAAATAACAATCAAAAATAATTTTGACGCAACTAAAATCGAATTTGATAATCGCGACTCCATGTGGTACTTGTTTGCCCTACCTTGGGAATTTTTTTTAGAGCCGGAGGCGCGCAGGGGGGCAGCGTCGACGTGTTTTGATATGGAATTTTTCACTTTTTGTATGGAAAATATCATCATCATCATCATATCAGCCGAAAGACGTCCACTGCTGGACATAGGCCTCCCCCAAGCACCGCCACTTCGACCGATTCTGTGCTTCCCGCATCCAGCGGATTCCTGCGGCCTTTACAAGGTCATCGGTCCATCTTGTGGGAGGCCTTCCAACGCTACGTCTTCCGGTACGCGGTCGCCACTCCAGAACCTTTCGGCCCCATCGGCCATCTGTTCTGCGGGCAATGTGTCCTGCCCATTGCCACTTAAGTTTGGCAATTCTTCGGGCTATGTCGGTTACCTTGGTTCTCCTGCGGATCTCTTCATTTCTGATTCGATCACGTAGGGAAACTCCAAGCATAGCCCTCTCCATTGCTCTTTGGGTGACTTTTAGCCTTCTAATAAGGCCCATTGTGAGCGACCACGTTTCAGTGCCGTAAGTCATCACTGGCAACACGCACTGGTCAAAGACTTTCGTCTTGAGACACTGTGGTATGTGGGACGAAAAGATATTGCGTAGCTTCCCGAACGCTGCCCAGCCGAGTCGGATTCGACGATTGACCTCTTTCTCGAAATTGGACCTACCTAGCTGGACAGTTTGTCCTAGGTAAACATACTCGTCTACAACTTCGAGCGTAGCGTCTCCGATCTTTATGAGTTACCTACATGTTGAGTTTTGGGGGTTTTTTCCGATGTGTTTTATATGAAATTTTTCACTTTTTGTATGGAAAATATGAAAAATATCAAGGAAAATTTTAAAAATGATTACCTGCATGTTGAGTTTAAGGATTTATGGGTTTTAAAAATCACACCAACACCTCGACTTCGGATGCAAAAACAGTACTGTCTTTTTTTTCTTTTCTTTTGCTAATATTTCGAAAAAAGTGTGCCCTATCGCAGAATAATATAATATATTGTATATTTATATAGGTAAGTTTATGCTTTATGTATGTATGTATTTATTGTATATGTAAATGGTACACCACTGACTACCTGCAGTATTGTCTTTCCTTCTTACTTTAATCCATCCAAAGGTTGTCTGTAAAAGATCGCTTTTAGCGATAAGACCGCCCATTGTGTCACCCTATGTAAAATGTTTAAACCTATGTCTGTAATTTTTATGGTGTACATAATAAAGAGTATTCTATTCTATTCTAATAATGAAAATTTCGACCCCCTTTATGAAACTCATAAACCCTTAAAACTCATCATGTAAGTCAACATTTTTCATATTTTCCATACAAAAAGTGAAAACTTACGTATAAAACACGTCGAGAGTGCCCCCCAGCGCCCTTCCAACTCTAAAAAAAATCACGGGGTAGGACAAATAAGTACCACGTGGAGTCGCTATTGGTGCCGATTTTCTTGTCACAAATGCCTCTAAACTAGACTAAAAATCACCAAAATTTAGTTTAGTCCTGTCAAACGAGGATTTCCCATTCTGAAATAGACTAAAGTGACACAAGTGTGTCATAGTGTTTAGTGATAGTTTAGTTCGGTGTACAAGAGAATCGGCGCCATTTCCAGTCCGAAACATAATACAGTAACGTTTTTTCGAGTAAAGTATAAATAACAACAATAGAAGTTTACTTTAGACCTTGAAATCGAAACTTATTGTATTAAAATTTAGCAATTTTACTTCCATTTTTAAATTCTCGTATATTCTCCGTCGAAAAGAATATTCGAGAATATTGCAGAACATTCTCGATCCGAGAATATTCTCCGTGTGAGAATATTCTCCCGACACATCACTACTTATGCGACGTTTTGATCATATGAGCCGTTCCCTCTTCTTATTACTGAGAAAGATAGAAACAAAACATAAGAATGAAGTTAGCTAGACGACCAGTGTGGAAGATTTCTACCATTTTGGCAGATTTCGCTCCAAAATGTTGTCTGTGGCAGATCCTGCTGACGATTTACAAAAGTGGCAGATTTTGGCAGATTTAAAAGACTTCAAGGAAATTCACATAACCTTATTAGAATTTTCATTTTTTTATTATTATTAGGTATAATAATGCATAAGCAAATTGTAAAATATTTTTGTTGATTAATGATATTTCATTGAATTTGTGTCTATTTTTTCCGTTTCCATGAAGGCATATTTTTGGCATTTTTGGCGCCAAGTGTGGCAGATTTTGGCAGTTTTTTTGCCCAGTCTGTGGCAGATTCGCCATTTATGAAATGGTCACACTGTAGGTGACACGATCTATCGAGCTTACCTTAGCGCCTGCATGAGACTCCGTAAAACTCATGGTGCGAGCATTATCGAAATCAGTTTGATCTACGTCAACACTTCCAACTCCACCCGCTTTTCATAGAGCTCATACGTAATGCCGCCATACATATTGGAAGTAAACCCTCCGGGAGGGTCACCGGCATTTCGTTTGCGCTAAAGTTAACCATCGCTGACGGTCTACGGCATTAGGTGTAAAACCGTATTATAAACCACTGTAAAACGAAGTTAATTTGTGTGAATATTTGTAACAGTGAGCAATTTTTTTATTGATACGAGTAATTAAATTATAAATTATAATATCAGATTTTACTATCACAGTTTATAATGCCAGCTGTATTCGCTAAGAAAAAACAACATTTAAAATGAGCCCACCGCGAGGTTTCCCGGTATTCCATATGCGACTAGGTGAACCCTCCAGGAGGGCTTCCGGCACTGAACGGGTTAATACGCTAGCGCTAGCGAGTAAATTTCGATGGCAACTCATGGTAGAGGTACTGGCTCATTTCGTTTCGGCGCTTTGGTATTGTCGTTGAGATGGAGGCACTCCATCAACTTCTTGTAGCGCTTCAAAGGCATAATATCGGGTATAGGTTGCACGTGGTACAGGGGGTTTGACGACCAATATTGTGTTTCTTGGTGCAAAGGGTGTAATGACATCAAAATTTGAATTCCAAGTAAGGCTTTTATTTGGGATAAATAATGTTATCAAAACCATTTTCATTATATATTTTAGTAATATCCGCCGACTGCTGTAAATTTACTTTCTTCCATACTGTATCGTCATCTGCATCATCCGGGTCGTTAGAGTCATTCGAGTCATTTTCAGAATCACTAACGCACAATTCAGCATCATCTTGAACAGCTGACGGAATTTCTGAAGTAATATTCAAATCATTGTTCTTATGACGACGTATACGTCGTCATAAGAACAAAGTTTAAGTCCGAACCTTAAAATAAATTGATTAACAAATGCTCTAGCAACGGTGACCGTTTCCTTATTTTGAAGAGGATAGGCCTCAACAAATTTACTTAGTTTGCACTTAAGTATATAATTATTACCATCTATATCTTTATCTAAAGGTCCGACTAAATTTAGATACACTTTCTCGAAAGCATATGAAGCTGTGGTGGTTATCACCATCGGCTCCTTGGTTTTTAGACAATGTTTTGATGTTTGTAATTTTTCGCATTTATTTACAAATTCTTTAACGTCTGCTTCCATTTCTGGCCAGTAATATTTTCTTTTAATATTGTTTATTATCCTACGCACGCCTGCATGACCACTGGTAGTTCTTATAGGTAGGTCAAATCTCTTATTATTATCATTAGCAATTCTTTCAACTCCTCGTAAAATACATATCTGTGGGCCGGTCCACATATTCTTACTTTTTATCTCTTCTATCAGTTCTTGTATGAATAACGCGTTATTTTCTCTTTTTATTATACATATTTCGTTGACATTTATATTTTTACTAAATTGCTTTAATTTCTCCACAAAAACGGCTCGCGTGTATTGTGCTTTGAAATTAAGGTTAATGTATATTATTTTCTTATTTTGGGAAAATGCAAAACACTCGGCTTCTACATCTATGCTTCCTAGTTTTCTAATCCTTTTTAATTCCTTTCCTTCTATTAATATTATTTCAACTGCATCACCCGGCATCCGCTATAATTCCACGATTCTCGGTTTATCAGGCCGATAGGCTGTGTTATTATTGGTGATTGAAGGGTCACTTCCATCGTTTATATCTTCTAATTTCTTTTTCTGAGCTCTAGTCATTACATTAAGTATTTTATCATTAATGCTTTTTAATTCATCGGAATTAATTGAAATTCTAGACAATGCGTCTGCTACGGCGCTTTCTTTTCCTTTTATGTATATTACGTTAAAATCGTATTGTTCTAATGTTAACCGGAACTTTAATAATCTGCTTGATGGATCTTTCAATCCAAATAAATATAGCAATGGTTTGTGGTCTGTCATAATTGTAAACTTTTTTCCTAAAAGATATGGCCTAAAATACTTTACTCCCCATACTATCACAAGTAACTCCTTTTGTATAGTTGGGTAATTTTTTTCAGCTTTATTAAAGGTCGACTTGTCTTTGTTACTTGTTTGTTACAAAGTACCGCTTTTACAGCTATGCCAGAAGCATCAGTTTGTAAAATGAACTCGTTTTCGTCTGAAAAGTCTGGGTACTGTAAAACGGGGGGTGATATTAACGCTTTTTTCATTCGTTTAAACGATTTTTCGCATTGGTCCCACCATATGAAAGGGACATCTTTTCGACATAAAGAATTTAAGGTTCTCTGCCTTTTCGCCGAAAATTGTTTGGCAGATTATCACTTGCCAACCAACGTTTCGCAGAATTTTATTTCGCCGAATTATCATTTGCCAACTTATCATATAATTTTGTTTTATTTCCCAACCTCACAGTTACCAACTGTACGTTTGGTCTGCTTTTCATAATTACACTTTTTTAAATGCCAACTTTCAAGTAGCAGAATGTTTTAGTTTGCGTAATATATTTACAAGGATGCAATTTTCATTTAGGACTAATCATATACAGGAAGTTATTATTATTATTATTTTTTTTATCTTTAATGTTACCTAACCTAAATGTTTCCTTTTACAAAAGCGATTCGCTTCTGGCACATCGCTAGCCGCTGCCGCGGCACGCTCGCTCGGCTCGTGCGTTGTTTATCATACTCTAACCTAACCTAACCTATCGAAACCCTGGTCTTGAACTTGCCTAAAACAAATAATGTGACCTAACCTAACTTAACTGTTTTCTTTTACAAAAGCGATTCGCTTCTGGCACATCGCCGGCCGCTGCCGCGTGCCTAAAACAAATAAGTTGTTAAATAAGTGAGGGGTATAGAATCAAATGCAGCTAAGAGCACAACCTTTAAATTCTGACAAATTAAAAAAAACATTCTGTCCATATCAATATTCATATTTTCCTATCTGTTTGAACATCAAACAGTTTATTAAAATGCATTTTTTATTAAAAGTAAGTATTATATCAATAGGTTAAGAGATTGGACCGCAATTTAAATAAAATGAATTAAATAAGCTGCTTTTGATTCTAATTCATGTTATAAGATGTTTTTGTTCCTGACAATTCATCACCTAGCTGTTTTTGATACCAACCGCCAATGACGTTGACATTCGCTGCGAACCTTAGTGATGTGCTAAAGTTAAATCTTCGTCGATATAGCTCTTTGAATTTTATTATTTTAGACGTTTTAGGGACTTCGACGTTATAATTATGAAGTTTACACCGTATTTGTACGATCTATTTTTGTTGTCTGTTTGATCATAACATGGATAAATATGATTGAAACACATCTGTATTTTATCAGTTTTTTATTTTTTACAGTAGTAGTAAGTATGCGAAAATAATAAGACCAAGGACCTGTTTAATAATTAGACTTATTTGTGAAAATCAGACAAACAGGTCAGAATTTTTTAAACCACTAACAAAGGCGGTTCTTCGTGAGGTTCACAGGAGGGTTCATCTTCAAGATCTTCATTTTCATGTATAGACTCGGTAGTAAGAATTTTCGCATAATATTCAAGGCTTGGCAATGTCTTCCAGTCGTTTCCAAAGTGCTTTTGCAAGAGTTTGTTGACGTCTTCCAGTTTTGCTGATTTTACATTAATGAGACCAGGGTTGATTATTGTAGGAATTATGTCTGAGATGTTCTTATTCTTTTTGCATACATTTTGGAACGTGCTTAGATCTGATTTATAATAAAGTTCCCCTTTAATCAAGGCATTATTACCAAGTCGTGATCGTTTGATTACGAATCTTTTAGAAAGAGTTACTTTGAATGGAAGACTGCCGGGTGCTTTCATTGCCGACTGAACAGCTTTTCGCCAATCGAAAACTTCAATAGTATTTAAATTTGTGACAGTTGCGTGGTTTTTCATTACTTCGGTATACTCTTCAGGGTCTATAACAACTTCCATTTTTCTCAACTCTTTTTCTATGTTGCCGAAAACCCGATCAGCTGGCATAAAAGAATGCCCAGTTACGGGAAAAATAAGTTCTATGATTTTGATATGTGGTTTCGATAACAGCCACTTAGATAACATGCCAAGCATTGTCGTATTTTTATTTTGACCCACACAACCGTCGGCTATTAAGCGGATACGCGTGATATTGGTCAAGTCCGTTTTATTTAAGTGATGAAATACCACCGACGCTATTTCATTTGATCCCTTACTGTGAACGTCTTCTGTCCAAATATAGCAAAACACGTTGTTTTTATTCAAAGGATCCTTTGAGCTACCTTCTACTACAGTTGCATTGTACAAATACAATTGCCTGCTGTAATAGCAAATTTGATCTGGAACCTTAGGGAGTGGAAGGTTTTTTTGACAATCAAATGAGAATGTTTTCATACTTTCCTGTTTTTCCTTGAGAAAAGTATAAAATGCGTTAGCTCGGAGGCGATGGACTCTTTGTTGTATCCTCAGATCGTTTCGCTTTGATTCGTCCTTTTCAATTTTAAATCGCTCAGCAAAATTCAAACAGGTGGAACACACATCGGTACGTGGATTGCCGAAGCCGAGGTTATAATTCTCGTTAAATATTTGACGAAAGTATGACCTTTTTATAGCTGTGTGTGCAGTTTCCGCAATGAACATTTTATACAGCTTATTTATATTTAGCGTACTTGGCAAATATCGTCTGGCTGAGCTGCTACCACGGCAATAGTGGCTGTCTGAACATTTTAAAGAATTGATGTATGCTTGAATTACATCTTTCTTCCATTCGTATAAGTGAGTTTTATGGTTCCCTCCTCGTCTCTCAACAGGCCCAGTTCCATCACGAAAAAAGTTTGCAATGACATACTGTACTCGGTATTTTGTTATGTTCAAACACCGCAAAAACGTATTCTGACAGACAGGAATAAGTTTTTTGTTGGCATAAATATGATATTTAATTGTGAACTCACGGCCTTTTCTTGATGTGTTTACTTTGCGTCGTTTTACAGATAGGCCATTGCAACATTTTAAGATAATAGCGTCTTGCGATAATTTGTCAGTGTTTTTATAAAATAATTTATGAAAATGCAATAAGTCCTTAATTTTAAGCATCTTACACTTCAATCTTTTCTCATGGTTACAGGTGGGTCGCTGTGGCAAATCTTTCGATGAATATCTGAAAGGAGATAATAAATTGTATTATTTTTAGCACCTATATCGTAGAAAAGTTATCAAACCACTTCTGTGACGTATTCGTCACGGAAGTTGTAAAATAGCCTGAAATTGTTCGACAGAAAAAAAATTGATTTATAAAAATTGAATTAAAATAACTGCAGAATTTAATGAATTTAAATTAAATTACATTGTCATTAAATTAAAAATAAGATGGAAATTAAAAATAAATTAGATATTAAAAGTAAAAATATCGTGACGGCTCATAAGTAACATGCCCCATCACTAAACTTACCGCTCCTTTTTCTTTAGATTTCGCTTCCAAGTCTCTGGGTTTTTTCCTCTTTTTCGCGCAGTTTTCGATGTCACAGGAGTAACGTTTGCTTCCATTATAATTATGGAACACAAATTTGTCTCACTAACTTCAGAAAAACACTCAAATCCTATTTAAAATCAAGTAAATCTGCAACACTTCTAGTACGACGAACATCATAGACGCCATATTAGTTTCGACGCCATCGCCTCGCTGTGATTGGTCAATTCCGATTTGAGCTGTCTTTGATGTTTGCATGCCGTTTTTTAGCTGACTTTGATCCCAATAGAGATTTTTAAACTGGTTTTTGTATTATTTTAAGCTAGGTTTGATTCAAAACTATAAGTTGAGTTCATAGACAATTGACAGACGTTTATTTTTGCATTCATAGTTCAGATTTCAAAAAATATGCAACAAGCTGCTTTTGATTCTATACCCCTCAAGTATAGCAACAGAAATCTTAGCTGCCAATTTAAAGGTTTAATGTTATTTTTGAGATTCTTAAATAAAAAATGTATGTAAATATTGGTGGCCCAGTGGTAACGGCCCCGACTTACGAGTTGTGGGTCGTGGGTTGACACCCAAGCAGTCGCTTTACTTTGTGTAAATAATTTCATCACCACTGCTCTCAAAACGGTGAAGGAAAACATCGCGAGGAAACCGGCATGTCTTAGAACCAAAAATTCGAAGACATGTGACATCCACCAACTCAAACTCAAACCATTTATTTCAATTAAACCATATACAGGCACTTTTGAATTGTCAAGGAGTCAGTCAGTCAGAAATATGAAGCTAGTTGCCCATTCCAAAGCGTAACCTATGGAGAAGAACGGGCAAGAAACTCCACGGACACTCTTTTAAATAAATAATTGTTACAAAATAGTGGTTACATAATTCATGTTTAAATTATACATGTGAGAACAATGTAAAAAAGATGCGCACGTTATAAGCGTCCGTAATAAAAAGATAAAAATAAAAAATAAAACAATTCAAGTATTAAAATAAATTAAAATAAGCCACGGCAGCCAAGAGATGACCAGTCCCAACTGACGGCGCCCGTTCACGAACATGACGCATGTATTAGCACCATTCAGCTCAACCATTTTGAAGGGAGCTAAATGATCCAACACACACGCCACCATCAGCGAGACATCTAAGTGAGCATGACATACACTCAGCCGCCAGGGCACATTCAAGTCAATGAAAGACATATTACCCGGTAAATGGTAGCTCTGTAGTACATAGTACTCACACATGTGCTATGCAATTATACAATACAAAGGAGATTGAGTTTATACAATGCAAAGATGGTTTTACAATCTTCAGCAGCGCCAACAGTATTTTCAAATGTTAAATTGTGGTTGTGGAGCAGGACCAGCATTGAGCCAAGCATTTCTATCAGCGATGTAATCAGACAACCTATAATATGCCTGCCTGCATAGTGTGCGTTTTATACAAGATTTGAATTTCGTCTCATCAGTTGAAGTATGTGGAGAGGAATTTTATTGTAACATTTTAAACAGTATCCCATGAAAGATGAGTCTACTTTAGCCAGTCTGAAACCTGGTTGAACTAATAGGTCCCTATTTCTTGTACTATAATTATGTCTATCACCTCTTTTGCTGAAAAGATGTAAATTTTTTCTTACGTACATGATGTTTTCATAGATATATTGACAAGGTACCGTCATGATGTTAATATCCTTAAACCGTTCCCTTAGAGAATCACGCCTGCGTAGATGATATATGGCTCTGATCGCTCTTTTCTGCAGAATAAAAATAGACTCGATGTCTGCAGCCCGTCCCCACAGTAAAATACCGTAAGACATGATACTATGAAAATAGCTAAAATAGACTAGCCTCGCGGTATCTACATCAGTAAATTGACGGATTTTTCTGACAGCATATGCTGCTGAACTTAGCCGTCCTGCAAGAGATGTTAAATGAGGACCCCATTGTAGCCTTGAGTCGAGCGTGATCCCCAGGAAAACAGTTTTATCGACGAATTCTAGTTTCTCTTGATTCAATACTATCTCACAATCTCTACTTTTGACATTTGGTAAAGAAAATTTAATGCACTTGGTTTTTTTTCCATTTAATACTAAATTATAAGCAGTGAACCAATTTTGGACCTGCAGTAGGGCGTTATTTACGTCGTCAAAATTTTTAGCACGTCTATCTACCTTAAAAATTAAGGAAGTATCGTCAGCAAATAACACCATTTGTGGTTGATTTTTTAATAAATGGAGTAGATCATTAATATACACTAAAAAGAGGAATGGACCTAATATCGAGCCTTGTGGCACACCCATTTTTACTGTTAAACCTAGTGAATTGATACCGTTTATTTGGACTTGCTGTTGTCTATCATTTAAATAAAATTTTACTAAATTGAGCGCAAGTTTTCCAAGTCCGTAATGCTCAAGTTTCAAGAGCAAGGTTTCGCAACCCGCACTGGGCCCGCGTGGTGGATTATGGCCCACTCCCTCTCACAGAGAGGAGGCCTGTGTCCCAGCAGTGGGAACATTAATAGGCTGATGATGATGATGATGATGATGATGTAAAAATTAGTATTTTTTTTAATAATTAAGTATATCAATGTATGAAAAGGGAACTGTTACACTAACAAAACGTCATTCGTCTAATAGTTGTGTGGCCTAGTAAAATGTTTGACAAATGATAAATGTCCCAAACGTTTTGTGTCATTATAATAATAATCAGCTTAATAATATAATTCTACCAAATGAAACGTTGTCATACAAAAATTTGCTAATCGTTAGTTGTTAAAGTGAAACATCGGCGAAACGTTGGTTGGCAAGTGATAATCGGCCAAACAATTTTCGGCGAAAAGGCAGGACACCAGAATTTAAAGGTGCAGTTATTTCTGCGAAATTCTTAATAAACTTTCTGAAGTAATTGCAAAGGGCGACAATACGTTTTACTTCTTCTGTACTTTTTGGGGTTGGGTAATTTTCTACTACTTTTATTTTTGTTTTATCTGGACTAATTCCTTCTGCTGAGACGGTGTGCCCTTAATATATTAATTCCTTTTTCATGAAATTACATTTGTTGGGATTTAACTTTAGGTTTACTTTTCTAAGTCTCTCAAAAACATCTATTAAATTTTTATTGTGACCTTCAAAATTTCGTCCAAAAATTACAAGGTCATCGAGGTACACAAAACACTTCTCATATGTTAAACCTGACAAGGCAATAGTCATTACCCTTGAAAAAGAACTTGGGCTGGTTTTAAGACCCATCGGCATCGGCATCCGTTTCATCTGGTATTGTCCAGTATTAGTTGTAAAAGCAGTAAGTTTTCGTGACTCTGGGTCCAAGGTCACTTGATAATATAATTGACTAAGGTCTAAATCGGTAAAGTAAACGGCACCTGATAATGACTCTAAAATATCTACGATATTTGGCAAGGGAAATTTATCATCCTGTATAACATCATTCAATTTACGGTAGTCGTTACTAATCTCCATTTTTTTTTTTTACTTTTTTGACACGAGTAAAATTGGGCTAGACCACTCACTTTGAGCTTCTTCTATAATATCATCCTGTAACATTTGTTTTATTTGCTTATTTATTTCTGGTTTTTGACTATGTGGCAACTAATATGGTTTTGTATAAACGGGACTAGCATTCGGTTTTAAATAAATATCATGTTTATATGACTTAGTAGTTGTGAGCTTGTCACCCGGTAGGTGAAAAATATCGAATTTATATTGTAAATCCTCTTCAGTCGTTAGTTTCTTTACTTACATGAAAATGGTAGTGAATTTAGATTTTTAAATAAAAAATGTGGCTTATTAGATTAATTTTAATTAATGTGGTGACTTTATTTTTAGTGAAACACGAACAAGTCGTCGTGTTAGTATGTCGCAACTGCTTCACCTACGGGAGTTCTTAAATTAGCATAGAGAAATTGCAGTTGGGTATAACAAATCCACCCAAGCACGGGAGATAGCAAGCGAATGTGGGAAAGGGTTGCAGAAATTTTGAATTCTGTTGGCAAAGGAACTGTTAAGTCTGCATTCGAATGGTCTAAGGTGTGTTTACCATATCACTGCAATGTTCTCATATTGTATTATGTTTCTGCTTAAATTATAGATACCTAGGTCAGAGCAAAGCATGATTAAAAAAGGCTAATGAGAAGCAAGGGTTTCGATTTCATAAATGTTTTCCATTGAATCCTTGTTTGAGCATTAAATTGCACTAGGGCATCATTTGCCTAGCCTTTTCCCAACTATGTTGGGATCGGCTTCCAGTCTAACCGGATAGAGCTGAATATCAGTATTTTACATGGGGCGACTGCCTATCTGAACTCCACAAGCCAGTGACTGGGTAATTCGACACACCTTGTTAGACTGGTTGTCAGACTTTCGAGCTTCTGATGACCCGTAACGACTGTCAAAGATCTACAAATGACAGCCGGGCCCAACGGCTTAACGTGCTTTCCGAGGTACGGAGGGGTCTTGGTGCAAAGATGGTCACCCATCCACAAACCAACCGCGGCAAGCCTAGCTTAACATGATCGATGGACCCGTGCGGCAGTTACTTAGCCACAAGCCCCTCTAAATTGCACTAGGCATTAGGTACTACTTTGTGTGATCAATATCATTTAATTTTAGTAGACACATAGACATGAAGGCCAAATTAAAAAAAAAACGGGTCTTCAATGATAGCAAATGTAGAACTAGAGGTGGACCTGGGATAAATTTGGAACTGTCTGAAATTGACAGAAAGTTCCTCAGTATGGAGAAGATCTGGGATCTGGGCTGCCTGGTGTCAGGGTCGAACCACAGGAGCTACTAGTTTTACAAGTAAGTGTACTTACCTGCAATGTGCATGATCCAAAAACCTTATAGATATACCTACATATTTTGTTTTCTATTTTTTTTAAAGGAATTTGAAGACGACATTGCAGGTCCAAGTGAGATGGACACCTCCCAATCCACAACAACTGAGGATCCAATTTACTTATCAGTTCCATCCAGCGAAGTAAGTTATTTACAATTATATTTTATTGTGTAAGTATACACTAAGCAATTTAATTAATTGGAGTAAAAGCAAGATACAGTATCGAAAAATTTTATTTTTAAGAATTAACGGTTCAGATTAGCATTCATTACTAACTGCATTTAAAATTGAGTCTAAAGCATTGAATCCATTCAATTTTTTCTTTGGGTCATTCAACCATGAGTTTGGTGAACTTCATATATTTAAAAAGAAAATTATTCAAAAAACAAAAAACCCGACTGCAAAAACACATAACTGAAAAGAGAAAAACAAGCATTATTATCTGGTATCGCAGGCGGGGACAAACTAATAACCGGATATATTATGGTGTAAGTTTTGTTTGTCCCCCCCCCCTGCGATACCAAATTCTATAGATTATAATGCTTGTTTTTTGTATTGTTTGCAGTCGGGTTTTTGTTTTTTGAATAATTTTCTTTATTTCAAGCTTTTTAGTTTTATTAATATATCTAATTTTGGCATTGACTCGTTACTAGCTTTTATTTGATACCAATATATTATAATTTATTTTAAAAAAAACCTTCCCCTCCCTTTTTTTTGTATTTGCAGATGCAATATATAAATATAATATAGTCTATGACACTCCTACAATTAAGACGAATCTAACGACACGTCATATGTTAAAATCCATCAAGCCGTTTAGGCTACAGAGCGTGCCAAAGAAATAGACATACATATATACAAACATACATACTCTCGAAAAATATTACCCTCCTTCTGGGGCAGTCGGGTAAAAAAAGGTTTATGTAGATATACAGTATGTTAACTAACAGAGGGCGATCCCGTTAACCCGCAATAGTATAGCGTCCATACATGCTAGAAAAAATATTAAAATCGAAAAAAAAAAACTTATGCTATTTTTTTACCATAAAATATTCACGAAAAATATTAATTTCATACGTAAAACAAACACTCTGTACACGCGTACTTGTCGCACTTGTCTTTCCAAGTTGAAAGACAAGTGAGCGTGTACAGAGTGTTACATTTACGTATCAATTTAAAAAAAATAGTTTTTTTTTTTTTTTTTTACTTTTTTTTTTTCACTTTCAATATTTTTTCTAGCATGTAAGGACGCTATACTATTGCGGGTTAGCGGGAACGCCCTCTGTTAGTTGGTTTTGCATTTGTAAGTAACACGAAGGTATATCATGAAAATAAATAATAATACCCATAATGTATTTTCATTTACAGGAATACCAACTACTTGAGCCAAATGAAATTATGGTTGAAGTTAAGACATCACAACACTCAGCTTACTCAACTCAGCATCAGTGTTTGTGATAATATATCTGTTCCTGCAAATCCGCAACCTTCACCATCTAGGCAGGGCATAACAGAGCAGGGCGCAAGGAATGTACCTGTTCCTACAAACCCACAAGTTTCACCATCTAGGCAGGGCATAACAGGGCAGGGTGCAAGGAATGTACCTGTTCCTACAAACCCACATGTTTCACCATCTAGGCAGGGCATAACAGGGCAGGGTGCAAGGAATGTACCTGTTCCTACAAACCCACAAGTTTCACCATCTAGGCAGGGCATAACAGGGCAGAGTGCAAGGAATCTACATGTTCCTACAAACCCACAAGTTTCACCATCTAGGCAGGGCATAACAGGGCAGGGTGCAAGGAATGTACCTGTTCCTACAAACCCACAAGTTTCACCATCTAGGCAGGGCATAACAGGGCAGGGTGCAAGGAATGTACCTGTTCCTACAAACCCACAAATTTCACCATCTAGACAGGGTATAACAGAGCAGGGCGCAAGGAATGTACCTGTTCCTACAAACCCACAAGTTTCACCATCTAGGCAGGGCATAACAGGGCAGGGTGCAAGGAATGTACTTGTTCCTACAAACCCACAAGTTTCACCATCTAGGCAGGGCATAACAGGGCAGGGTGCAAGGAATGTACCTGTTCCTGCAAACCCGCAACCTTCGCCATCTAGGCAGAGCATAACAGGGTGCAAGGAGGCGCTTTGTACTACATGCTGAGCCATCACCCTTATCTAGACAGGGCACAGCACAACAGGGCCCGACGAGGCGCCCACGACGCCAACGACAGCAGATGATTAGAGCTGCAGATGCAAGAGAGGAGCTGGTTATAGCTACTCAAAGAAGGACTCAAGCAGAGTTGGCCAACAGCCGTTCTATAGAATGGATTGCTGATTTTTTTGGTGAGAGTATTCGGCGAATACGAATATTCGTATTCGTTGCCTCGCTAGTACAATGACCCTTTAAGACGTTGTGCGTTACACTTTGTAGATAAAGATAATATAAAAAATAAAATAGAACAATAAAGCCTCATATTGGCGTTAATTGAATGTAAACTGAAATAATACTATGAAAGAACTACATTAATTATGTATATATTATATATATAATTCTGTTTATTTCAGGAGATGCTAGGTATACTCCTAAAAACAATGATGACACCAATTTTGAATGCAGAACCCGAATCTTCAGAAGCCTATTACACTGAGAAATATGTCAAGACCCGGAACATTATTGAGAGGACCATTATTCATAGCTGTACTAAAGCCTCGATTTAGATGTTTATTAGTCCATAGAGTGCTACATTACCAACCACATGTAGCTGGTTGTATTGCAAATGCATGTGATTCTACACAAAATTTCTATAGAAATCCCATAGATATTGCGTTTTAAATAAGTTAGAATTTTAGGAAATAGGTGATCAATGGTGCTGCAGTTTGAGGAAATTTTAAATATTTGTTTCGCATTTCTATATGGTTTAATGCAGCAGTAACCTCTGCCAATACTGCAGACACTGTTTGCTATGCAACCTGTTGAGCACTTCCAGTGGGTTTCTGATAGGACCCATGTGCATAAACATATATTGCAGTTAAAACCTGTAAACATTTAATATAACCTATTTTTAAGGAATTTTCCTCATTGTATAGGAGCTTTAGATGGGAAGCATGTTGAAATTATCAAACCAGTTAACAGTGGGAGCGAATATTTTAATTATAAAAAATGCTTTAGCACAGTTCTTTTGGCTGTAGTAGATGCTAACTACAATTTTATTTATGTGGATGTTGGAGTCCAAGGAAGATTATCGGATGGTGCTGTTTATAATAGCATAAACTTTTATAAATTATTAACAAATAACAATTAAATATAACAATTTACTTCTGCCACCACCAAAACCTGGTAGACAACAAAATTGCCCATTTTTCATAGTGGCCGATGATACATTTCCTCTAAATATACCTACATTTAGAAGCGTTATCCTGGTACTCAGATAACTAACTAAAACTTAACAAAGAATAGTTTTTTAATTATCGTTTTAGCAGAGTAATGGTAGTAGAAAATGCTTTCGGTATTATATCAGCAAGGTTCAGAGTGTTGCGGCAACCAATTTTTCTTTTTCCTACGAAAACTTCATTGAAAAAGTTTTGTCACATACGCGATGGTCAGCGAGGGACGACGCTTGTATCAGCCTTATTAAAAATTGAAGTCGAATAATAGCGGCTCTTGAAGTTAAAAAAGTGACTCTGCCCAACAAAAAGGTTTGGCTTCATATTGAAGCTACAGGGCTATTGATTCAACTAAATTCACTAGAAACGGCCATTCATTATCAGAATTTTGGGGATCTGTATCAAAACAGTTTAATATAGTTTCCAAAATTCAACAAGGTGTCGACTCAGACCTCTACGTCTGTGTTGACAGACGTAGAGGTAGTTTCCGGGCTTTACAAAGTCATTTATTACTTTTGTAGAAAATAAACAAGAATCTTTTGATACTTTTGAAGAGGCTGGTAAAAGGAAATCCTCAGAAGAATACAGAAACAGTCACAAGAGAACTATTAAGAGAAAGAAACGAGACGATGAGTGTCGCAAGGGAGAAGTGTTGTTACAAGGTTGCGACCATTTGAGGGTTAATACCTTCTTCCCAATATGCGACTAATTGTTGAGTAAAGAAACGCAAAACTTCATATGACGCAGTCAAAATCAAATTCTAATAAGTAGAAAATATTTTATTTCACATAAACCTAAATGGGCACTTATGAAACGTCAGAAGCTACGCACGGTTCCAATTGGTCGTTTCCTATGGATAAGTTCTGACAAGAAACTCCACGGTTACTCTTTTAAAAATAATTGGCTTTTACAATATTTTCAAGAAACAGTGTTATTAGGTTTCAACAAGTACCGGTGTCCGCCAATTTCGCATTCTTATGCAAATTGGATACATACAATGTCTGAAGCTGAAGAGAGTGAATGCCATAAAACTCCAAAAAGTATACCCAGTTAATCTGGCGGATGATCTACAAGAAGAATGTGTTCTTTTAAAACAATTCTTGACGTCTCATGGAAATAAAATGAGTTTAAAGCAACGTAACTTATTTTTTTAACCGACGAAAAAAAAGGAGGAGGTTCTCAATTCGACACGTATACAGGGTGACAGGGAAATTCGACCTATTCCTTGAAAGGGGTTATACTAGAGGTCATTAGCAACAAATTAAGTCCAATGAACTAGGGGTCAAACCTGGATGGTTCTCGAGCTGTGACGGTTCTTCGATATTGTAGAAATTTTCTGACTTGTTACCAAAAACAATTAATTATGAAAAAAATACTCCACTCTAAACATTTAATTGATACTTTTCTGAAAGCTGAGAAAAACGTGATTATTGTAAAAAAAAAATCTTGCCCAAAACTTACATAATCTCAGAAATAGAAGGTCTTCAGTAGCTATAATTTTTAATGATTGTTTTATTCCCAAACATTGAAGTAAGCTATTGGAAAAAAATTGTATGACAGTTGGCGTACAAATGTGTAAAATGACTAACTGGTTTCATAAGGTTTCCAAAAAGGTATAATTGTCATTAACTTTCCCAGCGGTTTTTCAAAAATCTGCAAAAGCGCGCTATATTAGACCAAATTTTTAATTTTGATTTGTTAAATTAATTCAGCTCGAAAAGTCAACGTGTAGAGTACTGAATAAAAAATTAATGTAATTTGATACAGTTTAATACAAAAAAAAAGCAGTTAACAAAAATTACGCATCCTTTTCGAATTGCCTGCCATTGTTGCGTATGCAGCCTACGACATACTTCACTCACTGGCACTCGCGTTGAAAGTGAGGTTTTCATGTGTTCGGCAGCTGCCAAAATCCTCTCCCTCAACTCTTTAATGTATGTCACTGGTGTAGGGTACACTAAGTCCTTCATGTGACCCTAAAGATAAAAGTCGCATGGCGTTAAATCTGGACTTTCAAAGATTTCAAAGGGCCCACCAGAGAAGATTTTCGTTAAATGTTTGGATGGGGATTGGCCATGATAAGTTCAGGCCATTCTTCTTGCCCTGAAATTTGAGTGGCATAACGTAACTACGAAAACTATTTAAGAGAAGAAATGAACACGGTTTTGGAAGATGTGCCTCTAGCTACGAGAAGAGATATGGTGTACCAGCACAATGGAAGCCCAGCTCCGTGCGACAATGGCTGGATGACAATTATCCGCTGAGATGGATCGGTCGAGGTTGCCCAACGTCATGGCCGGCAAGAAGTCCATATTTAACGCTATGCGACTTTTATCTTTGCGGTCACATGAAGGACTTAGTGTACCTACCACCAGTGACATCCATTGAAGAGTTGAGGGAGATGATTTTGGCAGCTGCCGAACACATGAAAACCTCGCTTACACCGCTCGCGTACACCATATCTCTTCTCGTAGCTAGAGGCACATCTTCCAAAACCGTGTTCATTTCTTCTCTTAAAAAGTTTTCGTAGTTACGTTATGCCACTCAAATTTCAGGGCAAGAAAAATGGCCTGAATTTATCATGGTCAATCCCCATCCAAACATTTAACGAAAATCTTCTCTGGTGGGCCCTTTGAAATCTTTGAAAGTCCAGATTTAACGCCATGCGACTTTTATCTTTAGGGTCACATGAAGGACTTAGTGTACCCTACACCAGTGACATACATTAAAGAGTTGAGAGAGAGGATTTTGGCAGCTGCCGAACACATGAAAACCTCACTTTCAACGCGAGTGCCAGTGAGTGAAGTATGTCGTAGGCTGCATACGCAACAATGGCAGGCAATTCGAAAAGGATGTGTAATTTTTGTTAACTGCTTTTTTTTGTATTAAACTGTATCAAATTACATTAATTTTTTATTCACTACTCTACACGTTGACTTTTCTAGCTGAATTAATTTAACAAATCAAAATTAAAAATTTGGTCTATAGCGCGCTTTTGCAGATTTTTGAAAAACCGCTGGGAAAGTTAATGACAATTATACCTTTTTGGAAAGCTTATGAAACCAGTTAGTCATTTTACACATTTGTACGCCAACTGTCATACAATTTTTTTCCAGTAGCTTACTTCAATGTTTGGGAATAAAACAATCATTAAAAATTATAGCTACTAAAGACCTTCTATTTCTGAGATTATGTAAGTTTTGGGCGAGATTTTTTTTTTACAATGATCACGCCTTTCTCAGCTTTCAGAAAAGTATCAATTAAATGTTTAGAGTGGAGTATTTTTTTCATAATTAATTGTTTTTGGTAACAAGTCAGAAAATTTCTACAATATCGAAGAACCGTCACAGCTCGAGAACCATCCAGGTTTGACCCCTAGTTCATTGGACTTAATTTGTTGCTAATGACCTCTAGTATAACCCCTTTCAAGGAATAGGTCGAATTTCCCTGTCACCCTGTATATATTTTTTTTTAATGTATGACCACGCATAAGTTTTTACTGAGTAGTCCGATTTGAACGATTCTTTTTTATTGGGGAGGGAAGTCCCTAAAGAAGTCCTTGAAGTTGGTCCCATAAAAATTGAAACCCACTCGCTAAGTGTAATAAATTGGGGTTGATTGATGTTTCACGTACTGAGTTTTCAAAGGTGAGCCGATTCTGTTGTGATTTCGCACACATTATATGTAGTTCTGATGACACAACTATACAATAAAGACCTGGAGTTGATCTGATGATTAAGTTGGAAGACAGTCGCGAGATCTCCTCGTCAATTAACAGCAGCTACATCGTGTTCGGGCTTATTTCATTCACCCTGATGAGAACTTTACACTTCTCCTAGAGATGCCTTGAGGAGCAGCGCAGCGCGGAGCCGTGGGACGTATTCGAATTATATCACCGAAATGTGTACTTTTTGTGTAGTAAATAAAGTTTTATATTGCATAACGACACAACGATCTTAAAAAGTGAGCGCCTCGTCGCGTTTCGGAATGAGTCCTAACTCACACTAAAGCTTTACCTATTATTTCTACGTTTGTTATTTAACATTTATAATTGATCGTCATTTTTTATTACAGACATATTCACAGCCTGGTGCGTATGAAATTTCAATGAAAATTTTTGAACCAGTGCAGCAAGAGACCATACAAATAGTGGAGCAACAGGCGACAGTACAAATAATTAGCTCAGAAAATTCTGACACTATGTTATCCAATCAAACTCTTATTTTAAATAAACTAAACTTAATAATAGAAAATCAGAAAAGATTTGGACAAAAACTGGCTTCTTTATCGGTACAATTAGATGAAACAAATGAAACAATCAGACAAATGCAACAGGAACAACAATGTAACGTTACATTACTAAAAGACGCATCTTCGGAAGAACGAGAAAGTTTTAGCTTGAAACCTATAGAAACTAATGAAGAGTTTGAAATGTTTGAGCTAACTCTAGCCGACAAGATAGACCGAAAAAAATTCATCAAATGTTTATCTACATTGTACTCATCTAAACCGGGTCAAGGTCAAACATGTGCCTATAATTTGATAGATGTTTTCAGGTGAGATGCAGGCCAAGACCTTCCCCGTTGTGGGTAGAAAAAAAGAGTAGGACTAGCGCCCTGTCGCAATGGGTAGCTGGCCGTCCGATAAGGACCAGGCCCGGGGGTTGACGGCGCGTTGTGTTCCACGCGCGCCTCAAAGAGATGTCAGCACAACTGACGGGGTCCGCTAGGGCCGATGCCTGCCTGGGTTGCGGGAAAGTCCTAAGGGGAGACCGTGGCCCCTGGCAATGAACAGGCAACTGATGGAACACGGGTGAATTTTAGTCAGTAAGAGTCTGACACGCCCTTTCACTCCACCAGGCGGAGCGGGGGAAGTTATTTGATGATATCTGCAAAAAAAAAAAAGGATTCCGTCTCAAAGCTGTGCTTGCTCGGCTGCCCGAATTTCCAAATCTGGATTGAGAACATACTTAACTTTTCAATTGATAAAGAAGAAAGAAGGTATAAGGATAGGCCATGACCTGGATTAGGACATAGGATACTCTGAATCCCGGTAGCACGTTCCTGAGGGATATTTTCCGACATCCACGCGGGCGAAGACGCGGGCAAAAGCTAGTAATGTATAAAGATGATGTCAATGATATAACATCAGCATCAGCATCCGCTGATGTGAAAAAAATACGCATCAGCAACAACCCTGTTTTTAACCATATTTTGGAAACTCCTCAGTTACCTAAGTTAATAAGTGGTGAAAACTACTTGATTTGCCTCACTAGATATTTGATAATGAATATAGTATTTTATTACTTACCTACCTAATTTTGTTTTATTTTGCCATCCTTAATTTAAACAATCACAGTTTGGTACATTTACTACTAGTGTAGGTACTTGTTATTAAAACTCCAACTATTAGCACTATTAGCCCAAACATTTATCGATAACTTAACAATTTAAAACTGAGTCGAATTATTCGGCACATCACTAGCATGTATTTAGGCTCGGCGTAATAGCCCCACACTTTTTTTTTTTTTAAATGATTTCAAAGGAATTTAGATCCTCCTAGCTTATTGTAAAACTTAGAATAGTATGTATTCCGCCGTGAATTTTATGAACCACTAAGTATTTTCTAAATAGATTCATAGATGGCAGAGATAAAATCAAAAGTCGGTAAAGCCCCGCAGCGTGGTTTTTCCCCCGTTTTCCAGAATTTTTAATAAAATTCCTTGGTTGTTACATAAAATATTGATTTTCAACAGAAGTAATACAGCGTAACGATTAACAAATATGTAAATGCTTTTGATAATGATGCATTTACTCATTTGTTTTTAGGCGGAATAACCCTGCAGAATTTTCATATTATTATGACTGATTGAACCTAGACGTGGCGCTTCTTAAGAACGTCAATCTCAGATTAGTCTCTATTGAAACGGCGTCAGAGCTTACCTCTGACCACCGTCCCGTAGTAATTAAAATGGCTTCCCGCACAGGTCACCCTAACGACCCCAACCAACCCCTCGTTACCAAAAGGGTCACGGACTGGAGGAAAGTAGGCGAACAGCTGAAACCCATGTCCCCCCTATTAGAATCAATCCCAGACCAGTTGGACTCAGTCGCAGACACGACGGCCGCGATCGACTCACTCACGGAGCATGTGCAAACCGTCCTGAACAACTGTTCAAGGGAGGTTCCAGCGACGGATACCCTTCGCTTTAAACTCCCTGACGATGTGCGTGCTCTGATGACTGAGAAGAACGCGGCCACCCGTGCCTACGATAACTTTCCCTGCGCCTCTAACAAAGCCCACATGCGCTATTTACAGAGATCTGTAAAGACACGCGTGGAGGAGCTGCGTAATGCGAATTGGGACAAGACTGAGCGAACTCACTCCCAATCACTTAGCCTTCTGGGAACTCCAGAGGAAACTTAGGTCCAAACAAGAGGCTTCCATGCCCCCGTTAGTTCGCCCCGATAAAACAATCGCTTTCGACGACATCGACAAAGCAGAATGCCTAGCTGACAGTCTCGAAGCGCAATGCTCCCCTAGCCTCCTACCCGTAGACCAAACTCAACTCAATAAGGTCGATACGGAAGTAGAACGTAGAACCTCTCTATCCCCCGTAGAAGACCCTGATAATCCTCTGGCTCCCGTCACACCAGACGAAGTCCAAGATATCATTAAGGGTCTTAAAACTCGCAAAGCCCCCGGTTTAGATGGCATCACCAATAGGGTGGTCCAACTCTTCCCCACTCATCTCATACTTCTAATGTGCACCATCTTCAATGCTGCTCTTAGTAAAAATATCTTTCCACAATCGTGGAAAGAAGCCGTAGTTATAGGTGTCCCTAAACCCGGTAAACCCAAGTCAGATCCATCCAGCTATCGTCCCATTAGTTTGCTCAAGGTAATGGCAAAAATCTATGAGAGACTTATTTATAAGCGACTCAGAGACTATGCTGAGACCAAGGGCCTCATTCCAAACGAGCAGTTCGGCTTTCGAACTCAGCACTCTAGCGTGCATCAGGTCCATCGGATCGTGGAACACGTTAGCGCTGGTTTCTATCGTGGTTACATGACCGGTGCTATCTTCTTCGACATAGCAAAGGCGTTTGACAAAGTCTGGCACAATGGCTTAATATACAAGCTATACCAGCTCGGTGTGCCAGATCGTCTCGTACTCATCTTACGGGACTATTTGACAAATCGCACCTTTCGCTATCGTATCGAAGGAGCGTTATCCTCCCCCCGTCCCATTCGCGCAGGAGTCCCTCAGGGCTCTGTTCTTGCCCCCCTCATATTTACACTGTTCACCAGTGACATACCTAGAAGTATAACGGCGCAGTTGGCTCTGTTCGCAGACGATACGGCCATTTACTGTACCGGGTATAACTCCAACCGATTAATCCTTAACTTACAAGAGGCCGTCAACAAGCTTGGCGCCTGGTTTAGGTTATGGAGAATCGAGGTTAATCCCGACAAATGTCAGGCGGTCTTTTTCTCTAAGCCGCAACATAGGCCCATCCTTCCTCGTCCAGTCACCATGTTAGACAAGCCGATCCCTTGGGAGAAGCGAGCCAAATATTTAGGTGTAATCCTGGATGAACATCTCACTTTTTCGGAACACGTAAAAGCGGTACGCGCGTGTTAGATAGTTTATTTTGAGGTTACTATATTAATAAAATATTGGTTGTTGTATAGTGACATCTGTCACACTTACGAAGCTTGAGATCAATGTAGAAGTAGCTCATTTGACTACGTATTGTGTTTACCTAAAAATTAACTTATCTTGTAAAATTCATTTAGATATTATGTCTATTAATTACCGAGTAATATTTAATGAGACATTTAGTATATCTTAGATTTTATATTGTTATTTTAATGTAACAAACTGTTTCAAACGATTGTTACGTTTCAAACAAGGTGGGGTGACCTTGTTTACAAGAATCGATGTTATAAAAGACCCGCTTTCGGTGGGGAGTCAGTTTCTATTTGGCTTTTGAGCTGTGCGGACCGAATCAAGTGATGGAATAGTCAGTTACTCAGTAAATGTTCAGTTGGTTGGTTATAGTGCTGTTAGTGTGTGGAATATACCGATCAGATGTCACGTAAGTTAAGTAATTTGATATTATACTGTAATTATTGCTTATTATGATTATGTTGGTGTATTATTGCCAGTATTGCTATATTTATAACTAGCTTTTACCCGCGGCTTCGCCCGCGTGGATGTCGCAAAATATCCCACGGGAACGTTCTACCGGGAATACATACCTAATAGCCAAGGAAAAGATCATTGACTAACTTTCAGCGGACGCAGTGGTAGGCTACAGCGCCCGCGCTGTCAACCATAATTATTTTGTTACGCGTAATTTTGAAACTGTGATATCTCTTAAACTATTCATTTAAATGATGTGAAGTAAAGGCATATTTTAATCGAAATTGAATGCCCAATTTAAATAACCTATTTAAATGGATAAGGATTAATAAGATACCGGTCAAAATAGCTTCGGAAATAACAATGAAAATTTAATACAATTTTGAAAGATAAAAATGGTTATTGTGGGTCACCCTTAGAAGATAGACATATGCCATCGCGGACTTTTTTGTTGCAATTTTTAAGATATACAATACTCTAGAACATAAATTTGATTTATCTCTCACGGCTTACGCAGCGCACGCCAGTAAAGCTCCCAGTCGGCATGATTTTTTCCGACATCTTCAACTATAATCGTCATATTTCAGCCAATTTACACAAAACCTTAATTAATTATACACTAAAACCTTCCGCATGAATCACTCCGTCCAATGGTGGAAACCGTTTGAAAATCCGTTCGGCAGTTTTTGAGTTTATCGCGTTCAGACAGACAGACAGACAGACAGACGCGGCGGGCGACTTTGTTTTATAATATGTAAGGATGTTGCTATTATTCTGAATCCAAGAAATAGAATAAACTGTTAACAATAAACGATAATTTATGGAAATATAAGAATTGTGTCGATAGAATACTGTAATATTGTTTCCATGGAGTTTCTTGTCCTTCTTCTCCGTGAAGACCTAGATTTGGAACGGACAACTAGCTTTCTGATTAAATACTGACAAGTCTAATTGAATAAGTATCTAGTCTTGTCTTTCTGTGCTTTATTTTATGAAAACCATTCCCTACACAACTTATTCATAAGAACATTCATAAGTAATTAATAATCAGTAGTCATTCTGACATTCAAATGTTGCTATTTGGGTAATATCTATACATATACTTATAGTGCCCACCGTATTTTCTAACATCAGAAGTGGGATCGTTCACTGGCCTTTTATAACATCTTACTAATGAGATTTATTTCGTTTTTTTTTTCATGATCAATGTTGGAGCTATTGACGATCATTTGGAAACCGTTGATCGGTGATTCGCTGACTTCACTCACACCATAACGATGACATCGCGCTGCCGCCTCTGAAATCTGAGCTGCGGAGCTGCAAGTTACTGTATGAGCATTGAGACTGTGGAGCCTCGAGTTTGCTGTAAAATATCGTGAAGCTTTCCGGCAATATGAAGTAGTTAAAGTCGGTAAGGCCCTTAGAGGCTCTTTTATATTAAAACGAAATACAATAAAATAAAATGATAAAATTTAAAGATTGCGAAACAATTTTAGTTCATGATTATGTAAGAATTTAGTTCATGCTTAGCTTATAAAGGATGAAAATCAGGATATTTTACTGTGTTAATGACTTGATAATCATTGAATCAATTGCTTTAAAATAGAATGTGAAAACATTTTTTTTTACTGCTGTAATGAAAGTGTTCACAAATGTGAAACTTCGCGAATCCAGATGCTACATTGCTTAAACATTATTTTTGGAAGTAGGGTTATCTCATTTATCGACGAGATAAAACATAATTATGAAGTACTTAAAACGTTCTGCTAACATGAACCATAAATGAAAAATAAATGAATCGGTTCGTTTAGTTATAACTATATTTTTTTTTTATATAATACAAGTATAAACAGTTACTTTATTTCCAAAATACATACTTTAGCTAGTTGCTTTAGAATTATGATAGATATAGTTCGTATTTACTGCGGAATTAGAAAAATATATAGAGAAAACCTATGATTAGGTTACAAAATCAGTTAAGAAATAAGTTTTAAGATGCTACAAAAATATCACGTTTTGTTTTCATTCTGTAAAAAAAAAAAAAAAAAAAAGGCAATACTCTAGTACTAAAGATAGTTTATTCTGTTTATTGTGATAATGATCAAGTAAATTAGAGTACTTAATTAAAATTTTGCAATATCTTTTTTTTTTTCTCGTTTCTAGCCGATTAGATTATTTTATGATATTTTAAATTAGCTTGTGAGCTTTTTATAATGGAATATAATTATGAAATTATATGTCGTATTCGGACAAACTCAATGAATTGAATTTAGTTAAGCTGAAATAATCCAAGTTTATAAAACAATAAAAAGTTTAAGAAAAGTTCAACTTCAAAATATACTGATTTGATTTTTTTTATTAGTTTTGGAGGTCGATTAAACTGTGAAAAAGACAAATAAGATAAAGAAAAGAGAAATAAGTTTAACACATCAACGTTTATTTATTCTGAAAAAAAAAAAATACAATAATCTAGTAAAGAGCCAGCATTTATAGTTTACTTCTTGTGACAACGATCAGGTAGATTGGAGTACCTACTAAAGGCAAGGCAAGTTTGTTTTTTTTTGTCGTTTTAGCCGAATAGATGATTTTATGATATTTTAAATTAGCCTGTGAGCTTTTTATAATAGGAATATAGTTATGAAATTATGTCGTATTAGATTGGAATTTCCAGTGCTCACAAGATAAGCTTGAAAAGTTTTCAATTTACGATGCGAAATGGACAAATTCAATTAATTAAATTTAGTAAAGCTGAAATGATTCAAGTTTATAAAACAATAAAAAGTTATAAAAGTTCAACTTAAAAAAAAAAACATTTAAAAAAATTATTAGTTTTGGAGGTCGATTAAATTATGAAAAAGACAAAAAAAAAATACTGCTGGTTGGTCACTGACCTGGTGTTAGTCTGGATCTCATGTACAGCAGGTGGGAACCCTAACATGTTTAAAGGTCAGGGGCTTCTGATAATTCACTGCTGGTTGGTCACTGACCTGGTGTTAGTCTGGATCTCATGTACAGCAGGTGAGAGCCCTAACATGTCTAAGGTCAGGGGCTTTTGATAAATTACTGCTGATGTTCCTCGTTGTTGCTTTTGAGACTTGAACTTCAAGAGGGAAGCAAGTCAAGTTCGGCATAGCCGTGATACATTATTTTCAAATTTATTACCATTTTTGATGATCATTTTGGTACATTTCAGTTTAACATAACGTTCAAAAGATACATTGACAAAGATTAGATAATTATATCTGAGATAATATTATTATGTTATGTTATACACAGAACTACGTATAGTGAATTTTAAATGTAATAACATAGTTTAATGTGCTTTTAATATTATGTTAGTACGGTCTGTTCTTTTATATCTTCTTCAGTCAAATTATTTCTATTGCCAAGTCGAAATTGGTGAAATTGTTAAAGTAAAATGTTAAAAACAGTTTTCAATAATATTGTCAGGTTGACCGAACGATGTATTATTTGGATTACTTTTGTGATTGCTGGTTAGTATTTTGATTGAACAGCCGTTAAATATTAATAACATACTGAATTATTAATTCCTAATAATTGTTTTATAAATTAAATTATACCCATATGCTATTCATTAGTTGATATATAGTTTAAGTATTTGACGTTTCTCTATTACATTAGCAGAAGTCGCTAAGATGTTTGGATATATTAGTAGAAACAGTTGTCAATTGCTCTGAGCACCTAAAACAAGAAACATGTATAATTTTCTGCTGAATTGATTAATGTGATGTCATTTTTGTGAGACGGTAGATACATAGATACTTCGAAAACGAAGTACTTGTCAGTCTGGCCGTATTACATGTTTCATTCTGAGTTGGAGATGTTTAATAAAATAATAAATGAAAAAAGAAAACAATAATAGTAATAATAAGAAATTCTCAGTCAAACCAAGTCAGTGACGGGTTCTGAATCTTTATGATCAAGCCACGATCTGCGACCTCTGAGTTTGATTTTGAAATAAAAAACAAAAATCTTAGTCAAGCCAAGTCAATGACGGGCCTCTGAATCTTATAAGATTAAGACACGATCTGCGACCTCTGAGTTTGATTTTGAGTTGGCAAAATGTTGTGTTTAAAGGCCTTGGTCATGGCCGGGTGAATTACTTGATAAAAATGTAAGTGTCATTAATTCCTTAAGATAAATACTTCACCTAATTACGTTTACATTATTGTACTATTGATTGTATAGATACTATAACAAGTACATTACCTAATAACATATAAATATTATTGTATTGTTGATTGTATAGATACTATAGCAAATACATTACCTAACAACATATAAATATTATTGTATTGTTGATTGTAGAGATATATATATATATATAATAAGTACTTTACCTAATTTAAAATAAAATAAAAAAGTAATTCTTTTCTAAAGTAAAAATCCACTGCGCTATCATTTGCTTGGTGCAAGTCTATCCCACTAGCAGCGGGTGGAGGACTTGACACGTCTAGGCAATTGGCAAAACAAAAGTAAATTACAAATTGTAAAAAAAAAGAGTATGTAATAGGGGGATTAGATGAAGTGGTTGAAAATAATGAAGACGAAATTATAGACGTAACTTCTGATAGGCAATTGGCACGACAGCGCCTTATAAATGCTACATTTATGTAGCAAACAAATTTAAAGAACGTCTTGATCAAACTCGTAGAGATAATATAGACTAACATAAGCGACACTGTTTTTGTAAATCAGGACCATAGACATGACAAATTAAAGGCAAAATTTAAGGGACCCTATGAAATAATCAGCATATTACAAAATGATAGGTTTCATTGAGGGGTGTTTTAAGAAATATAACAGTTGGCAAAGAAAAACTTCGTCTATGGCCTGGTAATTGGGATGAACAAAACGCTGATGCAGCAGATAACGTTGTATTATGTGTGTAGTTTTAATTTAATTATAAATACGATGATTGTAAAAAAAACATATTATAAATGAGAATGAAGGAAGATATTATGAAACATTATGTATGGATTCTAATGAATCCATTATTGTACGATGAGCTTTGTCTTAACTGTATTAAATTGCGGCGTGTTTCGTTGTATAATTAAGTTTTGGTCACAGTATTGCTTTTATGTAATGATGATTATCTTGTACTTCGAGAGCGAAGTACTTGTCAGTATGGCCGTGTTAGATAGTTTATTTTGAGGTTATTATATTAATAAAATATTGGTTGTTGTATAGTGACATCTGTCACACTTACGAAGCTTGAGACCAATGTAGAAGTAGCTCATTTGACTACGTATTGTGTTTACCTAAAAATTAACTTATCTTGTAAAATTCATTTAGATATTATGTCTATTAATTACCGAGTAATATTTAATGAGACATTTAGTATATCTTAGATTTTATATTGTTATTTTAATATAACAAACTGTTTCAAACGATTGTTACGTTTCAAACAAGGTGGGGTGACCTTGTTTACAAGAATCGATGTTATAAAAGACCCGCTTTCGGTGGGGAGTCAGTTTCTATTTGGCTTTTGAGCTGTGCGGACCGAATCAAGTGATGGAATAGTCAGTTACTCAGTAAATGTTCAGTTGGTTGGTTATAGTGCTGTTAGTGTGTGGAATATACCGATCAGATGTCACGTAAGTAATTTGATATTATACTGTAATTATTGCTTATTATGATTATGTTGGTGTATTATTGCCAGTATTGCTATATTTATAATGTTGCTATTATTCTGAATCCAAGAAATAGAATAAACTGTTAACAATAAACGATAATTTATGGAAATATAAGAATTGTGTTGATAGAATACTGTAATATTGTTTCCATGGAGTTTCTTGTCCTTCTTCTCCGTGAAGACCTAGATTTGGAACGGACAACTAGCTTTCTGATTAAATACTGACAAGTCTAATTGAATAAATATCTAGTCTTGTCTTTCTGTGCTTTATTTTATGAAAACCATTCCCTACACAACTTATTCATAAGAACATTCATAAGTAATTAATAATCAGTAGTCATTCTGACATTCAAATGTTGCTATTTGGGTAATATCTATACATATACTTATAGTGCCCACCGTATTTTCTAACACGCGCGAGCCGCTTTCGCGCTTAGTAGACTTTATTATGTTATGAATGCACGCAGCAAATTGTCACTCAAGTGCAAATTGCGCATCTATACGTCATGCATTCGTCCAATCATGACCTATGCGGGAGCCGTCTTTGCTCACGCGAGTCCCACTGCGATCCATAGGATGCAAGTACTACAGAACCGTGTCCTTCGTAGGGCCACGGGAGCCCCGTGGTTTGTTAGGAACGAGATCCTCCATCTCGACCTTAAAATCCCCACCATCCGACAGTTCCTTAAACGTATGTCCAAGCGGTATTTTGACTCCGCAGTCAAACATAGGAATCACCTAATAGTCAAAGCAGCTTGCTATGTCCCGTCCAATAATCAAGTTAGTAAGGCCCGTCGCCCTAGGCATGTCCTCTCAGATCCAGATGACCCCATAACTCTCCTCCAGGAGAGCAATAGGGCCACAAGTACAGTTCACAAAACACGCCGACACAACTTCAGACCTCGCCGTAGAGGTCCGCGACCGCGACCCACCCGAGTAAATGATACTCCCCCCCGACCCTTGCTCGATAACGATACGCCAGCCCGCGTTTTTGCTGAGCCTGTAGCTTTAAATTCCCCTGATAATAATAATGAACCATCCTTGATCCAGTCTGTCCCTCTTGCTGTCCTCCCGTTAGCGAACGCCCTAAGCCGAGGTTCGTACCCCACAGGGGGTGCCCTTAGCGAGCGTTCGCCTAGTTTTAATTTAGCTTAGTTTGTATGCCCCTGGCTGGAGGCTTTGAGTTTCTTTTAGGAGCTTAAGGCAGCCACAAGAAAGTCCGGTTAAGCAGCGAGTACCTTAGTGGTAACCTGCGAGATGCCCTAGTAAAACCAAAAAAAAAAAAAAAAAAAGTATAAACTAGTGGCTCCCGTCACACCAGACGAAGTCCAAGATATCGTTAAGGGTCTTAAAACTCGCAAAGCCCCCGGTTTAGATGGCATCACCAATAGGGTGGTCCAACTCTTCCCCACTCATCTCATACTTCTAATGTGCACCATCTTCAATGCTGCTCTTAGTAAAAACATATTTCCTCAATCGTGGAAAGAAGCCGTAGTTATAGGTATCCCTAAACCCGGTAAACCCAAGTCAGATCCCTCCAGCTATCGTCCCATTAGTTTGCTCAAGGTAATGCCAAAAATCTATGAGCGACTTATTTATAAGCGACTCAGAGACTATGCTGAGACCAAGGGCCTCATCCCAAACGAGCAGTTCGGCTTTCGAACTCAGCACTCTAGCGTGCATCAGGTCCACCGGATCGTGGAACAAGTTAGCGCTGGTTTCTATCGTGGTAACATGACCGGTGCTATCTTCTTCGACATAGCAAAGGCGTTTGACAAAGTCTGGCACAATGGCTTAATATACAGTAGCGGTCTTATGTCGCTAGGCCATTTTTTTGAGTAATCGACTGACGGTTCGGTTTGACTTACGACCTTCTTCTATAAGTTGTTCCACACGCACACACACTCACTTGGTTTATAACTTATAGTAGTTCATAATTTCAACCATCAAAATGTATGACATGCTAGCTCAATGGTTACGTCCTTTGATACTTGTGTGTTTTCAGCGAGCCGACAGTTCGAATCTCTCCTGCGGATATTTTTTTTTTTAAATAATTACTTCTTATAGTTCACTTTTTCTTTTTAATATTTAGTTTAGTTTTTAATATTTAATATTTAGTAGTAGATCGATAATAAAATCATTCGTTTTTTGTTTCTTTCATTCGTCTTGTTCACATAAATAATAAAGTTTAGTAGGTAGCCCATAAAAAAACTTTACTTCGATTTTTGTGGTCTACCTACTAATCATTTTGATTTCTGTGAGTACAGATCCTGTTCGTTACGAGTATTCACATCTTATTTCATATAATCTCATAATATATTCTCATCAGTAACACACACCGTCGCACTAACGCGAAACAACATTATATTTCTGTTGCATTTAGAATAAGCGTCATAGAGGTAACCTTTCTTACCATTGCATTGATAAAATTCACTTATAGTTGACATCTGCCCGTAGCTGTTTGAGTAAAGCAATGGATACGCGATCAATGAGGCTTGAGTTCGAATCCCACATAAAATGTGTGAATGTTAGACCATATTTGTATTTATAACAAAAACTTTTAGATATATGTATTTATTTAAAGTGTATTTATGCATAATATTTATAAGAAACTAAATATTAGTTTTTGTATTATTATTTAACTATTTATGTGATTAAAAATCACATAAATACATGACGGCGTCGCTATTGTAAATAGCACGTGCAACGGGCCGAGCGGTGCAGCTGCGCAGTGGAATGCGTAAACAAGGCCTCGCCTACTTTCCCTACTACTCGAGCCGCTCTACATAAACGAGCGCGCAGCGAGGAGGGGATCATTCTGGTCGCAGGCTCGGCCCGGTGCACATGTTGTAGCGTTTAGATACTGAATTAATTGTAGTCTGAATTAGAATAAAATCGTTGGAAATATAATTTGAATTAGTGTGTTAAATAAGCTATGGGAATAAAAGATGATTTCTGCTATATTCCTTACTTTCATTTAAGATGTCGGACCCTCTGCCTTCATCAGAAGTGGGATCGGATCCACCGTCCACTGGTGATAGCAACAGTAATTTAATGAGCTCGTGGTTAAATGATAACGGGCGCACGGGTCGAGCCGGGTTGGGCTGCGCTTGCCGGGATTGATCCGTGGATGGTCATCCATTACGTGCCGTTACTCCTCCGTGCCTCGGAAAGCAGGGTTGTCGTACTGCCCGGTTGCTGGGTTGTGGAGATCGGATGGGCTGTCGCTCCGTGTGAGTGAGCAGGATATAAAAGGCCAACGCCTGCCCCGAGTGCTGGATGAAGGAAGCACTTGGCACCGAGCACCAAGCAAGTGAAACTGTACTTCAGAGCAGCTCGTGGAATATAAGTGTGACAGATAAGTGATACAGATTAGCTTATTATATTTCTGGATCAGAATGTAGCTTTTAAAACATAGTAATAAATTGAAATCTTGTTAAAGGTTAGCAATTTCATGAACAAAATTAAATGATCCTAAAGAGTATAGTTGACACCTATAAATAATACCATAGTAAAGAAGCGTGCCCATTACAACTTAAACGTCCAACCATGGTACAAAACCACGCGCTTGAGATAATTGACATTGTATTCCCAGATGAATTTGGAATTTGGTCGTGATATTTTAGAACACGGAATTTCAGTAATTATAAGTTACAGACTTGAACGATTTAGCTACATACGTTCGTAAATTTATACCCAGTCATGTCTTAATTCGAACAAATTATAATTAGTCTTGAAAAAAGATCATAGATGGCAGCATAGGTAATAATTATGAAATGAAGTCACTAAAAAGCGATAAACGGAAGGTTTTGGCTGAAGTAAGATTAGTAAAAATCAAAACTTCTTTGTTTAATGCTGATTTATCTTTTGTAACTCATAAATCTCGTATTTTCAACAAAAAAAAAGATAAAACCTTATTGTTTCTATGGCTCTTTGCAATAGATGGCGTTTTACTCAATTTGTCATAACTGTACCACATTTACGCTGTAGCCAGTCAATAGCCCGACTTAGAGAGGTGTCATTTCTTTGTATGGGATTGGGTATCTGTACGTAGTATTATATTATCTGTGACCCAGTTAAAAAAAAAAAACCTAATGATACCGTTATTACTTGGCACCACAGGTGATCATGTTGGCTTAATACATGTTGGTGGTTGCGTTAGTACGCTGTGCCCGTTTAAGGTAAACGCGTTTCTAACGTAAGGGTGATCATACTTATAATTGCTTTGATCGATATTCTTCTTAGCGTGTCTATGGCAAATATAATCAAAATTTCCTGTTTGGTCGAGAACTCCGCAATGCTAACATCATTCTCTGATGCAGATATAAGGAGCGCAAGATGAAAGGTGGACCATGGTATACGGGGAGACGCCGCTCATATATTGAGGATTGGAACCATCCGAGAAACCCCATGTATGAAGCATCGACCATCTATGGTCTTTACTGCGGCCGACCTGAGTGAGGAAACTGTTTAAAGTTTTCCAAGACGGCCACGGCAACGTGTGACCAAGTCAAGGTTCAATCTCCTCTGAGTCAATGACTTAGCAACTTAAAGTTAGAATAGTCAGGTGGTTACAAACGCTGTACAATTTAGTTTCTGCTAATAACACTTAAAATCCAGTTCATTTGTTTGGCGCGCCGAAACGAATAATTTCTAATCAAATAAAGTGGGAGTTCTTATGATAATTCAGCTTTTAAGATTTTTTTATATTTCATTCGAGACCACCGTTTAAAAAAATTACCGGAACGAGTTGAGATATATTTATGGAAATTAAATGAAATTGTTTATTCTGTAAATAGAATATTGGAATCACTTTTACACTGGAATGGAACTAATAAGGTCTATAAATATTCTCACATAAAATTACGTAAAGTACTTCATGGTCCAAATGTTCTGGTAGATAAGTATTGTGAAAAATTATGATGACGTGACGGCGGGTAGTAATGATGATGATATCCATGTTCACGAAACAAACCACGAGATAATACCAAATCAGAAATAAAAAAAAACACAATTTTAAAGTAAGTTAACAGTAATGTAACTTTGGCAAACAGTGATACCATTGCCTGTGAATAGTGATACTATATCAATTAATAGTGGTACAATGTCTGCTGACTCACGTACCTTAACCTCTCAGGCCGCGCGGCGCGATTTCGCGACAACCCGCCAAGCCGCGCGGCACGCCCGCGGCGCGTCAGAGATAAGAGCTCGCTAATATAAACAAAAACTGAGAGCTTTTTGTTACGTAAATAGTCTTATCGTTAATGGTTTTGGGTTCCTGATTAGACAAAGGATTTTTTATAATACTTAGAATCTTTGTAAGCGAACGCTAGTATTGATAAATAAACATTCTTATAAGATTCTTATAAGAAATTCCGTTGTTCATTGTTTTGATTATTTATAATAAAACTACTGGTTCGATTCACATGAAATTTCGCAGGATACATTATGAATACATATACTATCGGTCAAAACCATTATTTACGCATAAACACAATAAATAAAAACACATATAATCAAAAAAGTTCAATAAATAGATAACCGTATCATTACGTAACATTATTTAGTTGACAAAAAATATTGAACTCTTTTTTTTTCTGTATTATGCATTTTTATTATTAATTAGTTATTCAAGAATATAAAATAAATGACTTACCAGCGATTACATGCACAAAACACACACAAAACAACAAATATCACATCAACACGTTTTTTCACTAACGAGTTTGTTTACATTTTTTGATGGGTCCGTAATAGGTAATTACGATGTTATTTAGTGCAAGTATTAACTATATACGATGACGACACTACTTAATTATTGAATTATCACCATTTCCCGTCGATTTACACTTAAAAAACAATAGAAAACAAATAAATACGACGCGTAGTGCAGCGCGCTGAACGCATGCGCAGTCGCCATTTTGCCGTGCCAAAATGTTCAATTTTTACTTTTTTCTAGAATTGTTTATGCATATTTTGACGTTTTAGTCGATGTATTTGACAAGTATATTACCAAATCCATAGAATAAAATTAACTGTAGACCATATTAGCCCCTATGCATAGTACAAATACAGTTTGAATCAGCGTGAACGTACTGTGTCCGTTCGGCGACAGACCCGCTTTACGGTATTGGAAATTTTCGTCGCCGTTCGGCGACGGCCTCGACTTAGAGGTTAATAACTATCGGTGAAAATACGAAACATCTTAAGTCACGTTCTGTATCGACAGTCTCTCAACTCAGATTCAAATACTATTGTTACTAAAGCAGTCACAATAATTAGCAAAAGAAGTGACCCTGTAAAGTCGGTAATGACTGGTCCAGGAGATAATAGTTTTGCAGGGTGTTTATGTGATAAATGAAAAAGAAATAAAAAAAGTAAGATAAGTTCTGAAGGCTCAATAACGAGCGGTCCAGAATTAGTAGCCCATTCTGAAGGGGTAAACCGGACCAGATGGCTAAAGTCCTAAAGGCTCAATAATGAGCGGACCAGTATTAGTAGCAAACTCTGAAGGGGTGAACCGGACCAGATTGCTAAAGTCATGAAGGCTCAATTACGAGCGGTCCAGTATTAGTAGCAAACTCTGAAGGGGTGAACCGGACCAGATTGCTAAAGTCATGAAGGCTCAATTACGAGCGGTCCAGAAAAGCAAACTCTCAAGGGATGAATTGTTAGTCAGGATGAACGAACATTAATAATATCGTTCTGTTCTTTTAGATACTGTTTGATGAGACTCCGCGCACGAGGACGTCCGCACGTCAGCATGGCCGTGACGGCGTCGCTATTGTAAATAGCACGTGCAACGGGCCGAGCGGTGCAGCTGCGCAGTGGAATGCGTAAACAAGGCCTCGCCTACTTTCCCTACTACTCGAGCCGCTCTACATAAACGAGCGCGCAGCGAGGAGGGGATCATTCTGGTCGCAGGCTCGGCCCGGTGCACATGTTGTAGCGTTTAGATACTGAATTAATTGTAGTCTGAATTAGAATAAAATCGTTGGAAATATAATTTGAATTAGTGTGTTAAATAAGCTATGGGAATAAAAGATGATTTCTGCTATATTCCTTACTTTCATTTAAGATGTCGGACCCTCTGCCTTCATACACACATTATTATAATCTCAGAACCGACTCTAGAGGCGGTGGGGTTTCCATTTATGTGCATAATAATATAAATCATAGCGTGATCGAAGAAACGTACACTGGAGGTATAAACTACCTTTGGGTAGCTCTAGAAAAATATGCACTGAACATCGGTTTAGTCTACAACCCTGGAACTACCAACATAAAAGAGTTTCTCGAAGTGTACTCTACACAATTGATTAGCAAAAAGCGAGCTATTGTCTTTGGTGATTTTAACATCGACCTATTAACAAAAAATTGCAGGAACAAACAGTATAGAACTGCCGTTCAAGAATCTGGCTACGAATTTATTAACCATATCAGCGAAAATCACTGCACACGTGAAACCACTTCTACGAAGACTATTCTCGACCACGTATGCTCAAATTTGAAACATAAGGGTTTCCACATGGCAATTGTGGACTCGCCTATGTCCGATCATAAGCAGATCTACCTAGCAATGAAAAAGTGCAAATCACCACCTAAAAAACGTGTCAAGTATGATGCTGTAGACTACGAAAAGCTCTTCGAATATATCAAAAGTACAAACTATCAGTCAAATGACAACTACTATGACAACCTCGAAAATTATATAAAGTGTGCAATATATGAAAGAAAAGTTACCAAAACTAAAGTCCTAAATCCACCGCAACAAGACTGGATATGCAGAGATATAATAACAAAGATTTATGAAAGAAATGTAGTTTGGCATAAATTGAAGCAAGATCCAAAAAATGAAGAACTAAACAAACAATTTATAATAGAAAGGAATAAAACTACAGAAAGAATACAAAATACTAAAAAGAAATACTACTATGAAACATTCAAGAAATATTCAGGAAACCCAAAGAAGATGTGGAAACTAATTAACTCACTGTCCAACAACAAGGTCAAAACAAATTGACTATTTTCTTTTCTTAACTCTCCCACTTCCCCTAGTTATCTAGCCCCCCACTTTCAGTACATTTGTGACAACCACAGTAAGAATCTAAGGTCATCAAATAATCGCGTTCTTCAATGTCCCACTCACCGCACAGACTTCGTTCACTCCTCCTTCTTCGTTCAGTCTATCTCTTTGTGGAATGCACTCCCCCTGGAAATCAGGATAGCAACCAACCGATTATCCTTTAAAGTTAAAGTTCGCGAGCATATTCGTAAGAAGCTGGCAGTATCATCACAACGTTAATGTTTTCCCATTGTTTGTCTTATTTGATTTAGTATATTCAATTATTTATATATATTATTATTTGTGATTATTTGCGTATATATGATTAAGCTTATATATTATATTTATAATTTGTAATAGGTATATGTGTATCTTAGTATTTGAATAAAATTTTATAATATTATTTTTATTCCTCAATTTTTCGCAATTGCACCTACCACAGTTTGTCTCTGCATCACCCAAAGGTTGACTGGTAGAAAATGCCTATGGCATTAAGTCCGCCTCTGTACATTTCTGTGCATTAAGTGTTAAATAAATAAATAAATAAATAAATTGTACTCCTCCAAATCTCGTAACCAAAGACGGGCCCGTAACCAATGGTGATGAAATCTGTGAGTCTTTTAACATCTTCTTCTCAACGATCGGTTCGACACTCGCTAACACTATCCTAACGATACAGAAAAAACACAACGGTAACACCACAACACAGAAAAGAGATTATAATAATGAACTAACTACTTTTACGCCATGTCAAACGGACGAAATCTCAAAAATTATCGATAGTCTTGATCCAAACTGTAGTGTGGGGATTGACGGGATAACCACAAAAATAATTAAATGTTTAAGAACCCTTATATCAGACAAACTGACAACTTGCGTTAATGACCATCTTGCTGAGGGAACGTTTCCGGATGCTCTGAAAATCGCTAAAGTTACCCCTATTCATAAATCTGGCACAAAAAATGACCCTAACAATTACCGGCCTATCTCCGTCCTACCTGTCGTGTCGAAAATTTTTGAAAAAGTTATTTATTCACGATTAGACAAATACCTCACCTCTATAAACTTCCTTTACAAAAGACAGTATGGGTTTCGTTCTCTGTCCAACACTTTATCAGCCACAGCAGACCTAATCACAGCAACACAAACTAATATTGATCAAAAAAAGATAGCACTGGGCCTTTTTATAGACCTAAAGAAAGCTTTCGACACCGTTAGCCACTCAATATTACTAGAAAAGCTCAGCAACATAGGTGTTTCAGGGGTGGCACTCAAAATGATTAAGTCATACCTACAGAATAGGTATCAAATAGTAAAAGTCGGGGAATACCAAAGTAAACCACATAGCACAGGCTCATTCGGTGTGCCCCAGGGATCGGTTCTTGGACCACTATTCTTTCTCATATACATCAATTCCGTACACGAAATTTCATTACACGGACACGTTTCCCTTTATGCTGACGATACCTGCCTTTTCTACTATGGTACTTCGATTGACGACATGATCAACCAAGCGCAGCAGGATTTAGACACGTTATCAGTTTGGTTTCAACAAAACCTACTTACAATAAATGCAGCTAAGACTAGTTATGTCATCTTTAAACCCAAAAATAAAAAAATACCAGCTCACCCTCCGTTGACCATTGATAATGAAATAATACAGCAAAAACAGTACGAAAAATACCTTGGACTAAGAGTAGACTGTCAGTTAAACTGGAAAATACAAATTGATCATATCAGATCCAAGCTTTCCTCACTTTTGGGCTCATTGCGTAATGTTGTTCATTGCCTTCCTCATAAAGTGCGCCAGACCATTTATAACTCGTTGGTGAAGCCACATCTGATGTACCTCATTGAAATCTGGGGCAACGCGCCAAAAACTAACCTTTTTTCTGTGGCAACACTTAAGCTAACAGCTGACTTTTTTTTGGTCCCGTAATTTTTATTTTAAATAATTAGATTATTAGTTTATTTAAGCCCGAATTCCAATTAATCACTAAATAGAAAGGGTAACTAAAGTGTATTAAATGTAAAAGCAACGTTTAAAGTGGTTTTAAAGTGTAATTATCTAATGTGGTTCGGTGACAGTTACCGGCTTATGTGAAACTTGCATTGTCATCTCGTAATACAGGTACAAATTATTGCAATTGTTTATTATAGAACGTTTTCCTTCGATTTATTCCACTTGTTACTGGTTTAAACATATTTGAACTTGTACTAGTCATCATTAATTCACTTTGTAAAACATAAACATAACCTTAATCAAAGGTGACACAACTTCTTCTTTATTTGACTAATTTTCAACTTTATCGCTGTTCATCATTCATCCTATTCTAGCTCTTACTGTTTTTTACTCTTTCCATCTTTGTTTCCTCCTCTTTTCTAATCATGATTATGACCCGTAAAGCCTATGCTCGCCAAGAAGAGGAAAAACTCAGTCTGGCTTTAAGCAACCTCAAGGCTTCTAAGGAGTTGTGTGACCGATTGACGAGGGAAGCTGATGACAATGAAAGGGAAGTAATGAACTTGATAAAAAGGAACCAAAACATGAAATCAGAAATGGCTCAGTTACACATACAACACACTGATGCCATTGATGCCCGGGACAGGCTCCAGCTCATTGTTGACGGGTTCGACCGGTGCAGATCTGAGTATGAGCTAGCTCTTAACCGCATACAGACATTAGAAAAACAGCTTCATGAGGCAAACAATAAAGTTTCACAATTAGAATACTCTCAACATAACATCACTGCCTCGTTGAACCAAAGTCTGTTCGATGAGCTGGTGGTCATTGCCCCGGGTATGGTTTCTTCTGCAATTGAAATTCAACCCTCACTCACTATAGATCTGACAAGTAAAGACAACATTAGGTCTGATAACTCAACAAGGGTGGTCAAAACTAGTAGAAATAAATTGAAAAAATATGTCAGAATTAACAAGTTTATTAGAAAAACTCAAAAATTAGTACATAGACAGAAATTTTTCATAAAAAATGTTAAATTAAATAGGGAACGTCTATCATTACTAGAAAAATTAGATTACTATTCTGAAAAATGTAAAAACACCACTTTAAAATATGAAAATGACACACAAAATTTAAATTTTGAAATTGAAAATCTTAATCAAAAATTAATATCAATGACAAACAAATATAGTATCTCTGAAAAGCAAATGAGGGAATACATGCTGGCGATGAATGAATTAATAGTGAGTGCTAGTTCATGTTCCTGTGAGCGATCACAATCATTGACCAACAACATCTTGACCAATAGTCAGTCCTCACCGGCTTGTCTGACGCCAGCATGTGATATTTCATTGCTGCAACAAAGTTATCCCACTGATGGTTTCAATACAAAAACTCAAGTTATTGTTAAACCTCATAACTGTGTACAAACCCAAATAAATAATAATATTGTTATATTTAGTGATGAAATTGGGAAAGACATGGGCCAGTTAGTATCAAATATTTGCAAGGGAAAGTCAGTTACTAATTATTGTATGCCTGGCTTAAATTATGTTGAGATAGTGACAAAGATTATTAGTTTAAATATTCACCAGGATACAAGTTTGATATTATTGATTAGTAACAGAGGAAATGTGAATCAGCACAGTCTGCTTCACTACTATAACAAACTTTGTGAGCTAGACTTAAGACAGATTGTTATGTTTACATTTCCTTATAGTAACAGTTTGCCACAGAGAGAAAATAATTTTAGGCATAAATTAAATATAATGTTAAATAATATGACAACTAATAATTTTCATGTTATTGACACTAACAAGTATGTTAGTAAATATTTTTATGTGACAAAATACAAATTGTATTTAGCAACATGTTTAAAACGACAAATAGCTTTATCGCTATACTTTTTTTTTACTGATTTATCAGCCAACAAGTTGGCTAATAAAACTGTTGCTTCTATTGGGCAATTATCTGACATTTTCAGTGATTCAGCCAATAACTTGGCTACACAAGCTGACATTAATTTAAATTAGAAATTGAGACAATAGAGAAAACCTCTTGCATAATTAATGGAGATCATTTAAATTTAAATACTAGTCTAAATCATCAAAATGTCAGAATAAGTTCTAAAACAGTTCACCTGGTGCACCAAAATATTCAAGGTATGTTGAGAAAAGACCTTGAAATTGAATTATTCATGAACTGTAACAACATTGATATTTTATGTATTACAGAACATTGGCTGAAAAGCCATCAGTTCATGTTTAATTTCAGTAATCACCAGGTTGGTAGTTCATTCAGCAGAGAGAATGCAATACATGGTGGCTCATTGATACTGTTAACTAAACAATTTAAATTCAAAGAACGTAAGGAAGCATGTAAGCCTCTCTGTTGAGCGGACTATAGAAATAGCTTGTGTGGAGTTGGAGCAGCTTGTTGTATTGAGCGTGTACCGGCCGCCGTCATCAATTTATGATTGCTTTGAGAGTATCATGGATGATGTGTTACAAAAACTGGGTAAGTTAGGCAAAAATATAATTGTATGTGGTGATTTTAATGTTAATTTATTAGAGGACTCATCGAACAGCCAAAAAATTAATAATTTATTTCGGTCATATAACCTTAATCATTTATTTAGAATAACCGCCACCTCAAGTACATGTTTAGATAATATATTTACTGACATATTGCCTATTAATAAAAAAGTTATAAGTAAACTAGATTCTGACCACTGTGGACAGCTGATTACTTTTAGTAAACAAGATAAAAAAGTGGCTAAGAGAGATATCACTGTAGTGCCAAAAACTGCAGGTCGCTTGGAGAGATTTAAAAATAAACTTATTAGTAAATTACCATACTTGCCATATTGTGATAATCCTAATGAACTGTACAATTCCTTCTTTGCCATGTATTGTACAGAATTTAACTCAACATTTATACCGAAGCAGATCTCAGTTAATGGTTCTGCAACTTTCAGTGAATGGGCTACTAAAGGGATATTTAAGAGTAGAATCAAACTCTTTGAACTGTACGAAGAAAGAAATTATAATAAAAGTAAAGAATTTTATCAATATGTAAAGAACTATTCCAAATTATTCAAACAAGTTTGTAGCGAAGCTAAGTGTCGATATTTAAGCTCAAAAATTAAAAATTTAAGGAAATAAACATTATGACAGTCGCATCTCAATATGTATATGAGAACCTGATTTATGTAAAAAAGAATATTAATCTATATTCTAAACACAGCGACATTCATAGCTTAAATACTAGAAACAAAGATTTATTAATAGTGCCCAGGACAAGGCTCCAAAAAATTAGTAATTCATTTAAGTGCCAAAGTATACGTTTTTACAACAAACTCCCAAGCCATGTTAAAGAACTGAGCCTCAATAAATTTAAATCATTTATTAAACAGAAACTATGTCAAAAAGGTTTCTATAAAGTTAAAGATTACTTAGACGACAAAAAGGCTTGGGTCTAATTAAGCTGCTCCAATGTACCCCAAGCAATCAAACAAGTGTTATAATTAAATCAAGACAAAGTATAATTTTCTAAACCTTGTTTTTATTGAATAAAATTTTATAATTAGCTCTAGGCTGTATGCTATTTGTTGTTTGCCTGTTTTACTTTTATTAATATTGTGTCACCAGATGGCACCACTTTATATGTGGACTAACCTGTAATGGTGTCTTTTGTCGTAAAACTTTTCTTGTGCATTGTGTTTGTGTGAGCTTTATAATAAAAACGTTTATTAAGTTCAACTAGAAGTCTTGTTTATTAACCTAATCTCAATAGGTTATGGGCCCAGGTCCACGTTAATAAAAATTGGTGATAAATAAAGAGCAGAGAAAACAGAAAAGTTCTTAGTGATTTTCGACAATAGAACCGCGTCCAAAATGGAGTTTGGAAAGACAAACCTAGAAAAATTCGATGGAACGAATTTTAAACAGTGGAAATTTCAAATTAAATGTGCCTTGCGAGCAAAGGGGTTAGATATCAACACGCCAAAACCAGATGGAAATGCGATTCAATGGAATAAAGATGATGGTATGGCGATGTTTGTATTAACGTCTGCTATGGATTTAAATCAAATAGCACTCATCGAAAATTGCGAATCAGCGCTAGAGGTGATGACCAAGCTTGAGTCCATTTATGAACAAAAATCCGAGATGACTAAAATGATGATACATGAGCGTTTCTATCAATATAAAATGTCACCAGCAGACAGCATAGCTCAGCATATAGCCAAAGTAGAAAGTTTGGCTAAGCAACTTAAAGAAAGTGGAGAAGTTATTAGTGAAACTGCAATCATAACTAAAATTTTGAGTACACTACCTCCCAAGTACAGATCAGTTCGCCAGGCTTGGATGTCGCTTGATCCGAAGAATCAAACTGTAATTAATCTGACCGCTCGTTTGCTAGATGAGGAGGCCAGTTTGAATGTAGAAGAAGATAATGAAACTGCTTTAATAGTGGCAAAACAAAGTATAAAGAAGAAGAATACTGTTCCATTAAAGAAAACAAACAAAGATTTAAATGAAAAGTTAAATGAAGGGTCAAATGAAAAGTCACATCGCTTTATATGTTACAATTGTGGGAAACGCGGTCATTATGCAAGAGATTGCCGTGCTCCAAAACAAAAACAGCAACAAAAAGGAGAAAAGAATATGTTAGCATTCAATGTAACAAATACAGATTGGAAAAATAATGATGATGGTTTAAAATGGATATTAGACAGTGGTGCCTCAGCTCACATGTGTTATATCCGTGAAAATTTTGCTGAATTGTATGAGTATACAGGATCCCCACTGAAACTTGGAAACCAAGAAGCTGTAGAAGTAGTTGGCCAAGGAAATATATTGATAGACAAGTGTGTTAATGGACAGTGGGAGACAAGTATCCTGAAAAATGTTCTTTATGTACCAAAGTTGAGAAGAAACCTATTTTCTGAAGGTGTAGTGACAAGACAAGGATATAATATTATAAAGAAACATACAGATGCTTTAATATACAAGGACAATAAAATAGTGCTGTGTGCATCTTTGCAAAGCAACAATCTATATGAGTTAAAGGTGAAAACTCTTCAAAATCCAGTCTGTAATGTAGTACAAAAATTGGACCTTAAAACGTGGCATGAACGTCTTGGACATTTAAATGTCAAAGAAATACAGAAAATGTGCAAAAACAATGTGATTACTGGTGTGGACTTATCAGACTGTGACAAGTTTGTGTGTGAGGGTTATGCTTACGGTAAGCATGCTCGTCAACCATTCAAGAAATCAAACAGAGGACCACAGCAACCAGGTGATGTGGTATACAGTGATGTCTGTGGACCACTCAGTGTGCCTTCTGTACAAGGTATGAAATATTTTGTCATTTTTAAAGACGCTGCTACAAGTTTTAGGTATGTGTACTTTTTAAAGAATAAATGTGAGGTGTTAAACTGTTTCAAGAAATATAATTCAATGGTTAAAAACAAGTTCTCACATAGTGTACGCATATTGCACACTGACAACGGTGGAGAGTACATAAGCAAAGATTTTAAAGAATATCTAGACTGTGAGGGTATTTCTCATGAGCTCACTGCCCCCTACACGCCTGAACAAAATGGCCGGGCAGAGCGAGAAATTAGGACAATGGTTGAAAGTGCTCGTTCTATGCTTTATGCCCGTAAGGTACCACTCAATCTTTGGGCAGAAGCAGTAAATTGTGCTGTTTATTTGTTAAATCGCACGTCTTCAAGTCAGACACCAAATATTACCCCTATGGAGTTGTGGAGTGGTTTTAAACCTAGTCTAGATCATGTCAGAGTGTTTGGATGCGAAGGATATGTCCATGTGCCAGATCAGTTGAGAAAGAAGCTTGATAGTAAAAGTTGTAAGATGATGCTAGTTGGATATGATAACACAAACTACAAAATGTATGATCCAATAACAAAAAGAATTACAATATCAAGGAATGTTATTTTCAATGAACAGAAAAGTCCTGAAATAAAACGGAATGAAGCTCAAATTTTTATATGGGATGATAATGAACAAAATGTCGAAGAGGAGCTAGACAACACCGAGTTGACTGAAAGTGATGACAGCACACATACTGCCATTGATGAAAATGATGAGACCTATGAACCTTCACAAGAAATTGACCTTACAGATACAGATCGTTCAAATGTTAATTTGCGACCACGTAGAAATAATGTTTTTGAGGCAAATTTAATGGAATTGGATGTACCTGCGAGTTATAATGAAGCAATTAATAGTAAAGAGAGTGAGTTATGGCTAGAGGCCATAAATGAAGAATTAGAAGCTCATCATATCAATAATACCTGGAGTTTTGTGGATAAAGAAAACCAGAGAACTTTAACATCAAAATGGGTTTTTAATATTAAAAGAACCAAAGATGGTGAAGTAGAAAGATACAAAGCTCGACTTTGTGCCCGTGGTTTCACACAAATTGAAGGGATAGATTATAATGAAATTTTTTCACCTACTACAAGATATGAATCAATAAGAATACTGTTATCTATCTCTGCTGAATATAATTGGAACCTAAGACAATTAGATGTCAAGACAGCTTTTTTATATGGAGAGTTAGAAGAGGATATTTTTATGGTAATTCCAGATAGAGTGAAAGCACCACCTAATAAAATATGTAAATTGAATAAATCCCTGTACGGCCTAAAACAGGCATCTCGTTGCTGGAATCAAAAGTTTACTAATTTTCTATTGAAGTTTGGTTTTGTTCAGTCACAAGCAGACAATTGTGTATTTGTTGGTAACTTCAATGGTATTAAAGCTTTGTTAATATTGTATGTAGATGATGCTCTAATAATGTCACAGTCAAATTCAATATTAGATCAAATAGTTAGTTATTTGAAGCAGGGATTTAATATAAAAGAGTTAATTTTAAACCGGTTTGTTGGTTTAGAAATCTTAAAAGACGATAATTCTATTTGTATCAGTCAAATACAATATATTGAACAGTTAATAAGTAAATTTAATATGAGCACTGCACACTCAATCAGTACACCAATTGATGTAAATGTTCAGTTGACTAAAAATATTGACAATAAGCAGATTGATTTTCCTTACAGAGAAGCCATAGGGTCATTACTGTTTTTATCTACAGGAACTAGGCCAGATATTTCATATGGAGTAAATCTATTAAGTAGATATATCAATAATCCTAGTATACATCATGTTAATCAGCTTAAGAGGATTATTAGATATCTTATAAAAACTAAAAATGTATGTATAAAGTATAAAGGTCATGAAAGTTTAATTGGTTATTCAGATTCAGATTTTGCTGGGGATTTAGATACAAGAAGATCAACCAGTGGTTATATTTTTATGTTAAATGGGGGACCTATATCTTGGTCTAGTCAAAAACAACCTTGTGTTGCCTTATCAACAACTGAAGCTGAATTTGTAGCTGGTTGTGAAGCTGCTAAGAATCTTTTATGGTTAAGACAGTTTTTCAAAGAAATTGATATCATTCAAAATTGTACAACTCTGTGTATTGATAATCAAAGTGCAATTAAACTTATAAATAATCCTGTTTACCATAAAAAGACAAAACACATTGATGTAAAATTTCATTTCATTAGAGAAAAAGTAAAAAGAAAATTAATTGTTATTAAGTATGTGCAAAGTTCAGATCAACTGGCTGATATTTTTACTAAGGCTCTACCTACTGTTAAATTCGAACATATAAGAGATCAAATATTGTCATTGATGTAAGTTAAGTTTAAGCAAGAGTTAGTTAGAGAGTAAGTAGTTAAGTTTAGTGTGTGTTAGTGAGTTTTTTTTTTGTTGTTTGTTAAGCAGGCAAATATGAGAGGTTATTGTTTATAAAATTTAGTGGGAGTATTGAATAAAATTTTATAATTAGCTCTAGGCTGTATGCTATTTGTTGTTTGCCTGTTTTACTTTTATTAATATTGTGTCACCAGATGGCACCACTTTATATGTGGACTAACCTGTAATGGTGTCTTTTGTCGTAAAACTTTTCTTGTGCATTGTGTTTGTGTGAGCTTTATAATAAAAACGTTTATTAAGTTCAACTAGAAGTCTTGTTTATTAACCTAATCTCAATAGTTTTGACATTATAATTATTCAGTAAAATCATCAAATTATACCAGTTTTATATAAACATTGACATTGTTGAATATTTCATACAAAATGACTTGATTACTTTGTAAAGTATTATATTATTTTAATTATTGTGAATGTGAGGACTATGTGGATATTTTTTTTTTCTCTTCTCTTTTTTCTTTTCTTTCTCTTTTTTCTTTTCTTTCTCAGTTAGTTTTAATGATGGTCTGGCAGTTTGAGTAGTTTATGTGGCCTACCCAAATGTCCTTTCTTTGGTACTGTTCGTCGAGTTGAGCTCCTTAAGTTCAGAGTTGAGCTCCGCGATTACTGACAAATGCTTGCACTGACTGGACAGGTCCACTCAAAGCTGTATGGTTCTTTCCTCAAAAGACCATTTCAGACACTAGTCTACATGGTCCTCATATGGCCTGACCAGGATTATGTCTGGACTTTAAAAGAGACTGTGACATCTGAGTTTGTTTCGGCCACAGATATAGATAGACATAGATAACGCAAGAGCAACTACTTCGCGTGCCCAGCTTACGTACAATAATCGTAAGCTGCCACTTTCGCGCTCAGTCTGCATCGTTGTGCCACGCTAGACGGACGTCAGTAAAATAATTTAAAATGGTTAATTGCTCAGTTATACATTGTAAAAACTTTACAAATGTGAGGAGAAAAAATAAAGGAAACGATTCCTTCCATCGATAAGTCATTTTGTGATTAATATTATGCGTATTTAATATTAAAATCAATTATTTTTAATCTAATACTCTCTGTAATACCAAATTTGAGAAAAACATAGGTCATCAAACGTAAACTGAATATTCGTATTACATTGCGGCTTTTACTTGAAGCGGTTGATGCGACGTTTTGTTTTAACAAGTGATGAATATCGAAGCAAGTGATATTATCGTATATCGCATCGGTTTCGTAGTACAGGAGCTTTTATCATTTTTCTGTCAATTTTAGCGATTAGTGCTGTTCATCGTATGCAACACAAATCGATTCTCAAGAATCGATTTCGGAAACAGAGGAATGATATTGTATTTTTACCCGACTGCCCCAGAAGGAGGGTAATGTTTTATAGGTAGTAATTATGTAGACAATTTTAATAAATTATCGTAACGTTTAGTGATTTTTTTAGTTTCCCACATGAACCCAATTTAAAAGAAAAATGGATTGAGACGACGGGAAATAAAGATTGGTTCCCAACAAAGCATAGCACTATTTGTTAAATACATTTTGAGGAAGCATGCTTTGTTGAAGGGAAAAAGTAACGAATATTAACAAAAGCAGCATATCCGACTATTGATGTACTGAAGATCACAACTTTCTTTATCTTTTTGCTGTTGTAGCTCAAGTATTTTGCATCCATTTTAATTTAATTATATCGTATTTTACTGGGTTTTCGTTTACCTTCTAAAATTTCTTCTCTGGTTTTTTTTTTTGTTTCTGAAAGATAATCTACAACAATTACAAGGAATAAGTAGGGAAATACTAACAATTTGAAGAAATTATAAATCCCTAACTGCCTACTAAGCAGATCAGAAATTTTTATTTTCCTCTGTTTATCTCATTCCTCTGTCTATCTCATTCCTCTGTATATCTCATTCCTCTGTCTATCTCATTCTTCTGTCTATATCATTACTATGTCACAAAATCGATTAATTAATCTATTTAAGCGATTCTCAATCATTCTTTACTGTACACGATTACTCAATAAATAGAGAAATGGTATAATAAAAAGGCGATCTTTATTCAAAATTGAGATGAAAAAGGGTAGAATCTCGTTGCTTTTGTAAACATTAGAACTAAATTGAATATAAGGTATTTCAATCGAATATTCACGTATTTATAATGGTAAACTTACTTGAAATTTTGGAAAAGGTATCCAAAAACGACGTGTGAACGTCGACGGAACGCGCACGAGCACACAACCTCTCAACGCGAAGACTTTTAGTTAGCGTACTGCTGGCTGGGTGAGCGCTGGCGCTAGGCCCCCCCCACCTAGCGCCAGCACTCACCCAGCCAGCAGTATCGATTTCAAAGATAATAAAATCGATTCAAAGACGCTGCCGCGTGCGGCGGATTTTATTTTCCCATCACTAAATAATGCTTGTGACGTCATAGTAGGTAGTCAAAAAATGGCACGCTTGGTTTTCATACAGATCGTGATACTTGCGTTATCTATGTCTATCTATATCTGTGGTTTCGGCCTTTCTTCTCAGAGTAGTCAGATAGGAAACGCCGAACTCATCTAGCTAATTTTTAACATAAATTTTAATATGACGTGTAAAAGTGATTCCGATTCCGATATCCTATTTACAGAATAAACAATTTCATTTCATTTCATTTCATTTCAAAGGACTTACAGATTGCTCAAAATAAAATGATCAAACTGCTATTCCACTATGATTACCTTACACCTACAATTCAAATTTACAGGGAAACAAAACTCATGAATATTAGACAACTCCATGCATACTGTACCAGCATACTTATACGAAAAATTCTAAACAAGTCCATTCACACACAAATACACTTCACTAAAATACATCAAGTACATAATCGTAGCAGTCGTAGGAAGGATCACATTTTATTACCACGAGTGCGGACGGTCAACGGTGAGAGAACAATTATTTTTGCGGGAGTGCAACAATATAATAAGCTGCCTAAAGAGGTAAAGAATGCGAACTCGTTTAATATTTTTAAAACTAAATTAAAAAATCACATTTTAAACGATCAAACATTACTACCATAAACGAACTTGCCCTACTGCTGCGTTGCTTTATTGTGGCACCGAGTTCGCATTCCTATCCATTCCATTATCTGTTATGAATATTCTTTTGCGGGTGGATTGAAAAGTTTTAAGTTTTTAAGTTTTGTGTCTCGTTAATGTTATTTGCGTACGAAATGAAATGAAATGTTATTGGCAAATTAATGATTTGTATGTAATTTGTATGTATACTCGTACCTACCTGTTTAGTTTGTGCGTCAAAGTTCTTATAATACTATAAAACATATTTTAAGTCCTAAAAATGTTCTCAAGTAAGTGAAATCTTTGTAATTTCTTATTGAGAAATAAATTTCTTTAACCATAAATAGTTAAATAATATTTATCTTTTCGGTGTTGAAAGGTGGAAATAAAAAAATTGTGCTATGATAACAAAAATGTTTATTCGTTTTATTCATTTATAAAATTAACAAACTTTTATGAGAATTGTGACGTCACATTCCTACCTAGATAAAAGAAGTTCTCTTGTTAACCGTTCTTAAGATTTTTTGTTAGTGGGTACCACTACCCACTTAGTCAATTCATAATAATATAACAAGGAATGGATATTCTAATACTTAATAACACAAATATAATATTGTTGATACCCACTTATTATAGGTATCGGCAGAGTTTATGGAAAACTATTACTTATATGATATTTTAGACTTTATGCATGTTTTTATGTAACGTCACAATGAATGTTATATTGAGGTTATATAGCTTAAGTGTTCATTTTCTTGACGAAAAGAAGATTGAAACTAAACCTCAATTTAAGATCATTAAATAATTACGGTTATGTTAATATAAATATTTAGTGACACCGTCTAATAATTATAACCAAACATCTAGGTATTAATATTTTGTATAACTCCCATTATTTTCGATGCAGTCAAGTAGACGTTTGCGCATCGACCCTACAATATTACCACATATTTCGGTTCCTCTTAAATTTTCCCACACCTCCTTGCAATGGGTTTTTAATTGTTCTATACATCTCTCATCCCGTGACTCCCACCTTTGCACCATCAAACCCCATAGATTTTCTATGGGGTTGAGGTCGGGTGATCGCGCTGGCCATGGAACAACAATTATTTCCGGGTGATTGTGAAACCACTCACGCACAGTGCTCGCCCGGTGAATAGGACAATTGTCCTGGACAAATGCTACTTGAGTCAACTCATCAGCTGGGTAAATGTTGCGCACAGTAGGTAGCATGACATCATCTAATACTTCTACATAAGTAGAACTGTTTGCGCGTGGAGGAATAAAAGCCAGTTCTCCTGGACCTGCTGCACTCATCCATCCCCACATATTAATCGTAATTCTACCTGACTCTGTATTTGGGATTATGTTTTTATCACACCAGCGTGTGTTATTTTTGCGCCATAAATAAGTCTACCCTTTTGACTAGACTTAAAGGTTTTTTCATCTGAAAATATGGTACTATTCCAGTCAAAATCTAAATAATCCCGTGCGAAACGCAATCGTTCTTGTTTACTTTTTAGCCGGTCTTCTGTTATGCAAGCCTTCAGCGTGAAGGGCACGGCGAACAGTTCGCACTGAAGTGTCGAATAAGTTTGCAAAGTGTCTAGTTGGTGTGAAACCATTTGTTTCATACTCGCCCACCATATATCGTCGCTGTGCCTCGCTAATAAGCGTTGGCCTTCCACTTCGCTGTCGACTAGCAAGGCTACCCTCTTCCTCATATCTTTTAATCCAGAGACTAACAGTACTATTCCTCTAAAACAAAAAAAAAAAATATTAGTTATAATAAAGTAGCTATAACAAAATGCTACTACTAACAAGACTTCATTTTTATAAAATATAATAATATTTATTTAATGTAACAATAAAATATAAAAACTCTGCATATATAAATCCAATAACAAACACTTGTTATTTTTAATAATATTTATAATATAACAATATATAGTGTCCCAGCAGTGGGAACATTAATAGGCTGATTATGTTATGTGATAACAATATAACATTAAAATATTAAAACTTTGCATTTATAAATCCAATAATAAACACTAATTATTTATCGGCCTCATGATGGATTTAAAAAATAATTAAAACAATTAATCCATATGCCACCAAATAATCTTAGGTATTTTCAAATAAAAGTTTAAGTTACAATTCATAAATAAAATCACTCACATTTAGTCCGGTTTCATCAGATATTTGTCTTCTATTAAGACCACTTTTATGCAGCGCAATAATAGTCGCCCTCGTCTCAATATTAATATTTGCATACATTTTGCAAATTTTGAGTAGTAGTTTAATTTCTCTTTGCTATTAAACCACACGTCACTAACCAACAAATACAACCAAACGACAACATTCATTCCGATCAAGTTAAATATTCCTAAAACTCATGTCTACCTCACAGAAATCTAAATTCTTCATTTAATTTAATATGATCTACCTTCCTAACTTTACGAAATGTGTGAACAAGGCGAACAAGATACAGAATAATATCATTATATTTCTGTCCCATTACTTCCAATCAAGTAAAAACTTACAAAAAGTCTAATGCTACGCGGGATTTGAACTCACGGCTCATCGATTCTATCTGAACGCGCTTAACCGCTAGGTCAACTTGACTCAGATTGTAAGGTTGAAATTATGAACTACAATCACTTGAAGATGATGCATGTCTCTTGAAAATAGAAGGTCGTAAGTCAAACTAAACGTCAAGCGATTTTGCCCGGCACTGTACATACACAGTCTCTTTAGTGAGCGTCCATGTTTCGGCTTCATATGGATGGTAGGCAGGACACATTGTTCATACAATTTGGTTTTCTGGCTTGTGGTATCTTCCGATTCCTAAAAACATCATCCAGCTTCCCAAATGCCACCCAGCCCGGTTGTATGCGCCTCGAGATTTCCTTAGTATGGCAGTATTTTGCAAAAGACAAACAGCTTACATAATAGTGTTATAATTTATGATTATCATTTTGTTCTGCTATTAATCGCATTAAAGTAATCCCTCGTATCAATCTTCAATAATCAGCACGGTTTTTATAAATCTGTAAGTAATAATACCTACATGACTTTTATTTCTGCTTGTTACCTTTAATCCAATTTAAATTGATGTAATTTCACAACCCGGTGCAACATCTGGGATTTCCATTTAACAAAGATCGTTAAAATAATCCTTTTATCATGTTTTTTTAACAAAACTTTATTGACTGATGATTTGGTTTTTTTGAAAAATAATTTATTACTCATCAAAACATATATTATATTCATATGTGATGTGATAAAGGATAACTTAAACATCAGTTTTTTTATTAAACCTGTATTGTCCATCTGTTGGGCAAAAGTCTCGTAAAACATCAGTTACTTTTAGATCGAAAGTTACTTATGTTTTATTCGGTTTGATTGGTCGACGCTCAACCCTTCGTGTACTGACTTCCAAACACTTGCATTATTACATGAATTTGATACTTAACTATTTATAATGTTTATGACAACGTTTTTTCCCGATGTTCAGTCTTCCATGTGGATTACGGCGCGGGTGTAGCTAATACAGTACGGGCGTTAATTATGACATATTGAAGTTTAATAAGAAACATAATATCACACAGAGAGAACACAGAGACGACGCTGTACGAAAATCTAAGATTTTTTGTGATAAGACTGCCCATTGTATCAACCTATGTAAAATTTGTGCATCTAGACATAAATCTTAACTTAACTCATACGGTGAGCATAATACAGAGTATTCTATTCTTAATTAAACTCAATCCGCCATGTTTAGTTCACAGCCGCGTAACCACCCATTAATATTACAAGTATCAAGACGTTTCGTAACAATACCATTCAGGACGAGTATGCGTCAAGTTCACGGGCGGGCGTGAAGGCTCTCGGTGTCTACGAGTTATGACTACAGACGGCGCGGCCCTCTGACGTTTGACATATACAGGATGGATTTTTGAGATGGGGCAGTAAGGGCAGCTACCTTAACCGTTGTAACTAGAGGAAAACGGTCTTAGGAGACTGTCCTTAACTTTTTGAAACATTTTGATTGACAGTCACAGGTTTTAAAAAAAAGGTAGCTCAAAAAATGTATTTGCCTCCTGGAGAGTGTGGACCCGGGGTAACATTTCAATCGGTAATAACTACAAGACTTAATGCTAGAGTAATGGTTGAGCTCGCCAGAGATAGGTCGTATTTATAACAATTTTGAGGCAGGATATAATTTGCATATGACGTCACATCGCGAGGGCAAGCGCATGCGCGACTCTATATTTCACTATATGTCCAAATTCCATGTCGTATAGTGCAAAAACATGTTTAGCTAAAACGGTGATTCTTGTGTCGTTCTCAAGAGTTGACAAAGGACTACTAGGTACTAAAGAGATACAACAAAAAAAAACATTTTGTAAAATAGAGGGTAAAACTGCTTATATGAAGTTTACAATAGCAAAATAATTTCATATATAGACTCATATCGGCCGTAAATCTACTCAGATTTTTTTTAGATCCCAATCGAAGAAAGCTTGCATCATAAGGAATGCAATGAGCCTAGAATTCTAGTGCCGAGCAAATACAATAGCAACGGCAGTATCAGAAACCATAAGAAATCTGTTGCAAAGATGTCGTCTCATAACGGCCGTAAATCTGCTCAGAACTGAAAAATACCTCAGGGCAAACGATGAAAGCTTGCATCATTAGGAATGCAATGAACATTATTTTTTGTAATTCATTGTAAATCTTAAATAACATTGCAATAGATTTTTTTATTTTATTTCACCAAACGTTTTCACGAAACTATGCGGCGATGTCTCGAACTGCACCTATCAACATATTTTATGTCGACATTTCGAAGTCCCTTCTTAACAAGGTGTTTTTTGTTTATTTTCATACACCCATTGACAACGAAAAGTTAGTAATTTAACGTTGCTTAAAGTTAAATAATAACAAGCGTTTGTTTAACCATACATTTCTGACGTTTAAACGTTTCTTAACTTTAAGCAACGTTTATAAATAAGAGGGTTAATGTTTATCTAGGCTTGTAATATTAAAGAGAGTTCAAAATTGACGGGTTACAATTCTTCAAACAATCAATTAGTCTAGCTAGCAGTTAGCCCAATGCTTTCTTTGAAAGCCATTCGGCACCTACTCGGCATTAGTTGGCGATTAACGGAGCGACTTTGGTGCGGCAATTATCACGCTAATTAAATTTAAGCTGTGTTATGACTAATTTACTCCATAACAACAGCTCTTGACTCCACTACTAGACCCGTGGCCTAAGAACGCGCTTAGCAACAACACGGCTGTGGTTCCTTGCTAGAAATTTTGCATTGCAAATCAAGATTACTGCGAATAATTACAGAATCGACAAAAACTGTCACATATGAAATTATCATCAATTTGGATCAATAGAAACATTGGGCACATTTGATAAAATAATAATCTTAATTTCTGTTCATAAGATAATTTATCATGAACTTTTAATACAGAGTTGTTTTTATTATTACTAAATTCCGTAACGAAATTATCAAATGTCCCATACAAAACTGCAATACCTACTCGACCCAAATGTATGGCTGGTTATTTTTTCGCGATTATGATGTTGGTCCCATGGAGAAAGTTGTTCAGTTTGTGGTCTGGGTTGTTCCCAGAGGTCCACGACTCTATTGTTCTCGAAAAATTAAAATTCATACTTTACTTCCCAACGGGTCCACGAAATTTTAAAATATAAAATAATTACTTCCCCATGAGAATATTTGTTACAGTCAGCAATAAAAGCTTGGCTAAGGGATAATGTTTATTATTTCTATGAAATAAAACAATGAATATGCCATGCCCTTAAATATGACCACACCGTTTTGATAGACGCTATATTTATAGGGTTATGATAAATTTATCTGAAACTTCACATCATGGCCGGTAATCGATATCAAATCATGATGAATAAAAAATCATAAATCGCCTATCAGTACAAATGTTACCTAATAAGCGGCCTGCGAAAGTGAGAGTACATCTCACATTCGAGAGTTCATCAATGCCTAGTTGTGGCCAAGGCTTGTATAGTACTTTTCTCAAGTAATGCTCGGTTTAAACTAAGTAAATTCCAGAATCAATGACGAACAACGATCATTTTTTACGCGCCAATAATTATGTTCAATTGTTTCTTCTTTATTTTAAACAGCTCTATTTGTAAGCCAAATCGAAATTTAATTAAAATCTTTTTTAAATGACTAGTCCTTTGTTGCCACGTGTCGAAGTAAAAAGTTCGCTTAATTTTTAATAACATGACATGTATGACAGCTGATTTGGATTTTCATAGTAAAATTTTCGATCTATCTCGAAGAAAGTTGTTACTTTCCTGGAATGAATATGATGATCCTTTTTCCACCCCTATATTCTGTGGAATCAGTAAACTTTTAATACGTTCGCTATTCGAAATCATTTTAGCGGCCCAGGAAATGTGACGTGGCAGTGATGACGCCACGTTATACGCTGATTCTAATTGGCGTCGGTGTTCGGCGGCGTCGGTCCATGAGTCGATTTGACGTTTCCCGAGTGCTAACGAACGGGTTCACAAGTACTTTGTTTACAGGCTTTAGGCGTGTAACGCACGAAATATTATTTACTGCTTTTTTAGATTGGAAGGTCCGAGGTGCAATGAAAATTGAACCAGGTAGCATGTCTGCTGTCGAATGTCGTGTAGCTTGCGCTAAATATTTGGGAACGGAGCTGCAGAGTCGCGTTTGTGAAATGTACGTTGATATGGTCAAGAGCCAAGATACATTTCGATGCACACCATCCAAATGTACCTTGGCCTGTAGGTATAATATGTTTGATATGTACAAAAAGCCGCAGTGTTTTATCTCTTGGTGGCTATGACTATAATGGTTCCGTCCTTCCCTGGGAAGAAGAAAGATACCTACACAACTACACAGACTTACCACTTATTCTAGACTTAGCTTTCGCCCGCGTCTTGACCCGTGTGGAGGTCGGAAATTATCCCACGGGAATGTACTAACGGGATAAAAAGTAAACCCGAGTGCCAAATTTCATCCAAATCCGTTCTGCCCTTTTGGCGTGAAAAGTAAACAGACCGACTTTCACGTTTATAATATATAATAAGTATACATGCCTGGATTAAGAATGATTATTTCCTAATTATAATATCAATTGATAAATTACATATAATCAAACCTGACATTATATGTATTTTGAGACGTATTATGGTGATAATAAAGTTAATTAACGAGATTAATTTATCAGAATAATCCAACTAAGGATGTAGATAATGTCATAACATGAGGTTTTTGAATTAAGTAATGGGTTTTTTCACAAAAAGTAATCAACAAAGTAAAATAATTCATCTAAAAATAGAGCCAATTATAAGTTTAAAAAACCGGCCAAGTGCGTGATCACGCACAATGAATGAGTCCGTAGTTGGGATGAACTTATCTCAAGAACAAACTTAACATTTACATTACAAACATACATTCCAACTGCAAATGTATGTTTGTACGCACAATATTGAGGGATTTGCCATGTTATTTTAAAACCATAGACTTCTTATAGGTGTTCAAATTTTAGGCTCGATAGTTTCGGAGATAACGAGGCCCAGTGGTCAATTTTAATCTATTTTCTTAAATAACTATAAAACTATTTATTTAATTTTATTATATTTATGTTGTGTGTATTAATGTTTGAGTCACATTAAGCCCTTTCATTTGATCACACGATACAGTTTGCAAAACTTTGTTTTTAATATTCTTATTTGCCTCGCAAAAGTCACCCCCATATTCAAAATTAATTTATTTACGTTACACGTCCGTATTTCGTCATAGAAGTTCATAAGTATGCCCAATTTAATCAGTCCATTAGATTCGGAGCAAATTGGCTGTGACAGACGGAGAGACAGACAGGCAGCCAGCCAGCCAAACAGACACACGAGTGATCCTATGATAAAGGTTCCGCTTTTCATTCGGACATACGGAACCCTAAAAAGTATTGCAGAGCCAGGGAGAGACAGGACCATCATCATCATCTTGCCTTTTCACTACTCGGTTAGGGTCAGTTTCCTGTCAAACCAGATGCAGATAAATATCCATTTCAGAACATGGGGTGGATCGAATGATGGTTTTTCCTACCCGTATGAATGAATGAATGAATGAAATGCCCCGATCCCAGCGTGGTTTAACCAGACTCGATAAATCGAATGAACCCCAAGATTTGCACTAGCCCATGAAATCTCATTTTGCATGGGACTTCAAAAGCCATTGCATATCAAAGAGTAGACCGGGTGGCGCGGTAATGGTAGGGATTAGATATGTGCCCTGGGAAAAGGAGGGAGATATGAGCCTACCGGATATGCATCCTAGAGTAAGCCTAGGACTAGTGGAGAGACAGGTTATAGATCATTGGATGGGCATCTTTTTACGACGTCACCACTCGCCGTTATGTCGGTTCACATAGATCTTCGCTGGTGGTTCTTGAGGTGGGGTTACGCTGCTTTCTCGGCTTTTTTCAATATCGCTGCTTTGCTGTGTTATATTTAGCTGTTTCTAAGTCTTCGTCAGAGGCCTCGCTGCTATCCGTTTCAGGTTTCTTGTAGATCTCGCTGGCAGCCTTCATTATCTTGTTTCGGTCTGTAGCCGTGTCCCTCCAGAAGTTGACTTCCTTGTCGAAATAAATCGAGTCCTGTTTAATGTTGTCGTTCCATGTGTAGATTGGACGTCCTACTTTCTTGGATTTGGCCTTATACTGCATTGCTGCGTGTAGCAGGTGTAGTTTGCCTCGCCTGTGAACGTGTGCAAGATAGCACATTCTGTGATTCTTGATGCGTTTGGTTACTGTTTTTCCGTCCAAGATTTCGTGCATCTTCTTATGTCTTGGTTTGTTTCTGGCGTGGTTAATCAGGTCTCTCAAGATGACTCGCTCATATCTTCTCAGCCTTGACCTGTTAGCTTTGGTGATTGCCGATACTTTCAAACCGTATATCATACAAGGTACGATCACCATTCGGTACATGAGTCTGGCTAGTTTCCAGTCCATCTTTGAGTTTGTTATGAATGGTAATAGTGCCTTTGCGTTTCTAGTAGCTTGTTCGCATCGTTTCCTAATTGTGTTTCTCCTGCTTAAAGCAGATGTTATGTATGTGCCTAGGTATTTAATTTCATCGACAGTATGTAGATTTAATCCGTTCATTGACACATAAGTCGCTTTCTGTTTAGCTACTGGGTCCCTAATTAAAATTTTTGTTTTAGTTTCGTTTATTTGTAGGCCGACACTACCTAGTAGGGGTTTAATATGGTATACGATTCCTTCTAACCCTTTTAGATCATCTGTAATGAAGATGAGGTCGTCTGCGAATGATAGCACCAGCGGGAGTGAGATTCCCCGATCTTGGTCTAATTTTATTAGTTGAGTTTCCTCTTCGAGGGTTCTAAGGACTTCATCCATGACCAGTGTAAAAAGGCGAGGCGACAGCGGGCAGCCTTGTTTGACACCTTTTCCTTTGGTAATCCAACTAGATTGCTGCCCACACCATTTGATGTGTGTGCGTTCATTAATGCAAACCTTGATTATCCTATTGGTTAGTGCCTTGTTGGTTCTTTGTATTAGAATGTCTCGCAGTGCTTGGAGGTCGACGTTGTCAAAAGCTTTTTCAATGTCCAGAGCGAGTACATAAATTCTTTTTCCTGCTCGCCATTCTTCGTCCAGAACCCTTTTTAGCGTAAATATGTGATCGTCTGTGGATCTATTGTTTAGAAAGGCTGCTTGGTAGTTGCCCAATTCTTTTATTACTTCGTCTAATTTTTTAAGAACGTAGGAGGCGTAGATTCTATAGCCCGTGTTGCAAACCGATATTCGTCGATAGTCATTTGGGTCTTTAGGGTTGGTTTTTTTAGGGATTGGTACCTGCATTGTTTCTAGCCACGTGCCGGGTGCCTCATTCTGTGTCCAGGCTTTGTTAATGTGCTTAGTGACGGCTTCCTGTAATACTTTGGGCATAGCTTTGTAGAGCTCTATTACTATTTGATCTGTTCCGGGCGCCGTCCCGTTTCGCATGTTGTTAATTATTTCCATTACGTCATCCACTGTGGGTCCTTTGTTTTGTTCGTCGGTTGTCGGTTTTGTTATGTTAACCGTTGGTATAGTTTGGCCCTCGGAGTTTTTTAGGATTTGCTCCCATTTGGACATTGGTATATAGGCGTTCCTTTTACGGCGTTTTGTAGCTTGCTTGTTTTTCCTGTAAAAAAGATAAAGTACCTGCATGCGTTTTGAAGGATGTTTTTTTCCCAGTCCATTGAAAAAAGCCCTGCATTCTTTGTTTTCCTCTTGGTTTCTGATCTTTTGAAGTATTGCCTGACAATCTTTTACACGATTATGTCTATTTGGGTTATCTGGTTGATTTCTTTGCACGAATTTAGCCTTTTGTAGGTTGGCAAGGGCTATACGATGATTCCTAGTGTGATTCGGTTGAAAAATCAAGGTTTCTTGGGCAGCCGCTTTTAACACTCCCGTTATGGTACACCATGGTATTTCAAAATCTTGTTCCGTTGAGTCTATTCCTGAGTCTTCCAGTTTTTTGATAATGCACGCTTGGTATTTTGCTTTGGTGGATTTGATATTGAGAGCGGCATAGTTGCATTGTTTGTAATTAAAATACTTGGTCTCTATTGTTATTTCATGTTTTTGTGTCTTGTGTGTGGTGGTGTCATCTTTTGTTTAAGATACTTCTGAGCTGCCCCCAAATTATTTTATGGTCGGATATGGCCCTACTTGCCCATTCGCCTTTAATATACTTAAGGTGTATAGTAGGCTCACTGACCTTGTGCATGTGGGCGGAGCTAAACGCCCTACTCTCCAATACGTAAAACGTGCAACGGTGGCGCACTACACTAAAACGACGATCAAAGACTAGACAAAGGCGCAGACATGCGCACGTATGTCGCATTTTTTGCCTAAGATTCCTAGTCCTAAGAGAAGGAATCGTAGGGAAATCTGAAATTGTACGCCGACTACCATATTTTGACCCGCATATTATTTTAAATACTTTGTTTGTTTTTTAAGAACATTCCTGGCAATAAATAAAATATCGGTGTGCGTGTGTTTGTAATTCTTCTTATGCTAAATGGCTTGACTGATTTAGATGTTTTTTTTTCAATTCTTTTTGTGTCACTTGGATGGTTCTTAGCTATAGTTGGACGCGCTGTTGGGAGGCGCTGTTGTCGCATGACAACGTCTGCCTACCGGGTCTGCTAGTTATATTTTGGTGCCGATTCTCTTGTCACAAATGCCTCTAAACTAGACTAAAAATAGATTGCACTGAGTTATTAGTTTAGTGAAAATGGCAATTTTGCTATTCTGAGTTTGACGTTTTTCACCTAAAAATTTGGTGTATCCAACTAAATCTGACTATTTTTAAACGCGATTAAAAACGTGCGGAATAAAGTAAGTTGGCATGAACTAAAACCCCAACACTTCGACCTCAGTCCAAAAACAGTATTGTATTTTTTTTTCTTTTGCTTATATCTCGAAAATGGTGTGTCCTATCGCAAAAATAATGAAATTTTCGACCCCCTTTAGGAAACCCTTAAACCCCTATATCCCAACATGTTGGTAATAATTTTTCATATTTTCCATACAAAAAGTGAAAAATTCCATATAAAACACGTCGAGGCTGCCAACCCCTGCGCGCCTCCGGCTCTAAAAAAATTCACGGGGTAGAGCAAACAAGTACTACGTGGAGTCGTCACGCGATTGTCAAATTCGATTTTAGATGTGTCAAAATATTTTTTTCATTTAGAGATTTTTTTTGTCAGAATGGCTTTAAGATTCTCATAGCCAAAAGTAAGGAATTTTTGTGATTGTAGTTAGTTTAGTTCGGTGTACAAGAGAATCGGCCTTTGACTGTAGAAATTTTTTGTAGGTATCATAGTTTTTTTTTTTAGGAAAAACTTCTTTAAGCGCGTTGAGTGATATTTGGTAGGGGCAGCCCCGGATCTAGAACGGAACGGATCTTTCGAGGCGGGGCAAAACCTATCGCCTGACCCCGAATCGTTTTTTTTTTTCTTAAAAAAAAACCGTTTTTTTTTTTAAATATACTAGTACGTGTCAGACATTTATTTTGATTAGCCTTATTCACTCTGCCTGAGATAAGTTGGATTTTTGCTTTAGGAGTTACTTTACTAGGTTGCAAGAGCGAGCGAAGCGAGCTCGAAAATTTAGGCATAATAAACATATTAATCAAACATCGATCGAAAATGCGCCAATCCAACAGGGGCGCCAAAACTGTGGTAAAAGTTAAAGTAAGTCGTGTCACAGGCGTCGTCGGCGTTGAAGCAAGACGCCCGGCACCGCAAAACTTAAAAAATAGACCACAGAAACGCTCATCGAGTTCCTGGTAGAATACAACTGCGCCCGCTCACAAGTACTCACAACCCGCTCAGACCGTTTGACGACCTAAACCTACGCTAATCAGTAATTTCCTCAGTGCACCACCCTCAGAGAAAGATTATAATTGTTGCGCGTCTCATTTGTTGCAAAGTTGCGGTGCGCTGGGTGGTGCACTTGTCTGTCATGCTCGAATTTGGCGCCCCCTAACGGTGTCACCCGGGGCACGTGCCCCGTACCCTAATTACGTAATACACAATCAATCAATTGATAATACGAAAATAACTAAAAAAATACAAGAATAAATTATAATTAATAAATACATATTATACATAATAAACAGAATAAACTTTGTCAGGAGACATAACGATCGGTAGAGGAGAAATAACGATCAGAAGAGGAGAAAACGAAACATGCAGAATGCAGTTATTAAGAAGGCGGTCTAGTTATTGAGAAGATCTGCATTCAGGTCATAGTAACACACATCATCATAGTCAATTATGGGAAATATTAGGGACTGTACAAGCATTGCCTTTATGTGTGATGGGAGAAGGTTTTTCTTATCGCAAAATGGTGCGTCCTATCGCAAAAATAATGTGAATTTCGTCCCCCTTTATGAAATCCATAAACCCCTATAACTCAGCATATCATCATTATCATCATCATATCAGCCGAAAGACGCCCACTGCTGGACATAGGCCTCCCTCAAGCACCGCCACTTCGACCGATTCTGTGCTTCCCGCATCCAGCGAATTCCTGCGGCCTTTACTAGGTCATCGGTCCATCTTGTGGGAGGCCTTCCAACGCTACGTCTTCCGGTACGTGGTCGCCACTCTAGAACCTTTCGGCCCCATCGGCCATCTGTTCTGCGAGCAATATGTCCTGCCCATTGCCACTTAAGTTTGGCAATTGTTCGGGCTATGTCGGTTACCTTGGTTCTCCTGCGGATCTCTTCATTTCTGATTCGATCACGTAGGCAAACTCCAAGCATAGCCCTCTCCATTGCTCTTTGGGTGACTTTTAGCCTTCTGATAAGACCCATTGTGAGCGACCACGTTTCAGTGCCATAAGTCATCATTGGCAACACGCACTGGTCAAAGACTTTCGTCTTGAAACACTGTGGTATGTGGGACGAGAAGATATTGCATAGTTTCCCGAACGCTCCCAGCCGAGTCGGATTCGACGATTGACCTCTTTCTCGAAGTTGGACCTACCTAGCTGGACAGTTTGTCCTAGGTAAACATACTCGTCTACAACTTCGAGCGTAGCGTCACCGATCTTTATGAGGGCGGGTGTTACATGGGCATTTGACATGACCTTTGTCTTGTCCATGTTCATTTTAAGACCCACTCTTTTGGAGGCTCTACTGCGGTCATCGAGCATTATACTGAGGTCCTCCATGGTCTCAGCCATGATAACTATATCGTCGGCAAACCGAAGGTTAGTGATATACTCGCCATTGATGTTGATGCCTAGCCCTTTCCAGTCCAGTCGCAGTCAATTCCCGACGCCCGAGACGTCTCCTACGGCGGCGGCGGCTAGGGCTGGTAGGGCGCGGCCTTTGCCACTCCCTCGCGCACTCCGCCTCCTCTTTCGCGAGCATTACTGCTTCGCAGAAGGAGGTGACGGCTTGCCATGCCCTCTCGCTCCGCACCATGGCCTGGACCAGGGCCGGACGCGAGAGGTCACTGCCACCGAAGTTTGACAGCACTAAGATTGCAATGAGTTATTAACTTAGTAGTTTAGTGAAACAGGGAATTTTGTTATTCTGAATTTGACGATTTTCACCTAAAAATTTTGATTATTCAAACTAAATTTGACTATTTTTTTTTTACGCGATTAAAAAGGAATGGAATATAAAAATTAGTTGTCATGAACTAAACTTCACACCAATACTTCAGGTGCAAAAACAGTACTGTATCTTTTTTTTTATTTTGCTTATAACTCGAAAACGGTGCGTCCTATCGCAAAAATAATGAAAATTTCGACCCCCTTTAGGAAACCCTTAAACCCCTTTACCCCAACACAAAGGTAACAAATTTTCGTATTTTCCATACAAAAAGTTAAAAATTCCATACAAAACACGTCGACGCTGCCCCCCTGCGCGCCTCTGGACCTAAAAAAATTCACAGAGTAGAGCAAACAAGTACCACGTGGAGTCGCGAGTTCGCGACGCAAATTCGATTTTAGATGTGTCAAAGTTATTTTTTAATTTAGAGATATTTTTTTGCAGAATCTCAGATTCTCATAGCCAAAAGCAAGTAATTTTAGTGATAATTTAGTTCGGTGCACAAGAGAATCGGCACCAATCAAGATTTATTTCTTAACCTTCTTACCTACGTAACTTAAGAAAATATTTGGTGCCGATTCTCTTGTACATGTACACCGAACTAAACTAACTAAACTACGACTAAAATTCCTTACTTTTGGCTATGAGAATCTAAAAGCTATTCTGCGGAAGAATATCTCTAAATTAAAAAATAATTTTGACACATCTAAAATTGAATTTGACAGTCACGTCGCGACCGACGTGGTACTTGTTTGCTCTACCCCGTGAATTTTTTTAGAGACAGAGGCGCGCGGGGGGGGCAGCCTTGACGTGTTTTGTATGGAATTTTAAACTTTTTGTATAGAAAATATGATTAAATATTACCTATGATTATGGGCATATGGGTTTACGGGTAGCAGAGGGGGTCGAAATTTCCATTATTTTTGCGCTAGGACGCACCGTTTTCGAGATATAAGCAAAATAAAAAAAAAGATACAGTTTTTGCAGCTGAAGTGTGTGTTCATGCCAACTAATTTTATTCCACTCCTTTTTAATCGCGTTTAAAAATAGACTGATTTAGTTGGATAATCTAAATTTTTAGGTGAAAAACGTCAAATTCAGAATAGCAAAATTGCCATTTTCACTAAACTAATAACTCAGTGCAATCTTAGTGCTGTCAAACTAAAATATAGTTAAGTTGTGTCACCTTAGTCTATTTCAGAATGGGAAATGCTCGTTTGACAGGACTAAACAAATTTTAGTGATTTAAAAAAAAATAACTTTAGAAACTTTAAGAGGTGCTTTAGACCATCAAACTGAATAACTTTTACTTTAACTTTGAAATCGCGAAAAAAAAAACAGCTGTCCTATACAGTTTAGAACAGTAGGTATTAAACTTTACTATGGAACAACAGATTTTTTTTTTCGCGATATCAATGTATGTCCCAAAGTAAAAGTTATTCAGTTCGATGGTCTAAAACACCTCTTAAAGTTTCTAAAGTAAATTTTTTAACACCTTATATAGGTACACCTCTGCCTAACCCTTCGGGGAATACAGTCGTGATGTTATGTTATATTTTACATTTACCTTTTTTTAGTTTATATTGTAAATTTGTATGTAATTGTCAATGTAAAAAAGTATTAATAATTGTACATCAAAGAACAACTCAACAATAAAGCGCCTACGCGCACAATCGATTTGGACTCTCTGCAGCAAGCTCGTCTATAAACGCACACTAATACAATAAGTTCATAAATATTCGCACTAACACATACGTATGCGCATACTCGGTCGATAGCCGGAGCGGACCAGCGAGCGACACAGCCATCCCGTCTCAATGCTCACGGGCGACTGCCGCCCGCGTCCCGCGCAGAGCCCCTCTGAACCTCTATCTCTAAATGGGGACATTTTGTTTAACAAATATTGATTGATTTACAAATGCAGTTTCAAATTTGTAGTACCTTTAATCAACAATTTTTCAGTATAATTTTTTTTCCAATCGTCAAAGCCGTTTAGAAGTAGTTACGAATATTAGACAAAAATAGCGTTATGGTAAATATTTTTTTAAGGCAAAAGTATTAGTCATACGAAAAAACCCGGTTTCAGATATGTTGTAGATGAATCTATAGCAAACATATATTTTTTTCAAATCATTTAACTAAGCCGTTAAGGAGAAGATAGCTTTTTAAAGTGACCGTTTTACGGTACTAAACGAGACGTAGGCCCTTAAATAGTTTTCCTGTTGCCTGTGGCGTAATAATGTGATCCAACTGTGACTTCTGTGTGCCCCTTGACCATGTTATCCTACAAGATGATCTCGCTTTTGTTGTTTCTATTTGCAGTTTTTCCCTGTTAGCTATACCCATTAACATTTCCCCGTTGTAATTAGAAGGGTCATGATGAAGATTTTGGTGAATCAGTCCTTTGCGTTGGAAACTTATTGTATCTTGTCTGCCGATATGGGCGTTAAAGTCGCCTAGGATTATTAAAGTATATTTTTTTGGCTTTTGTCTGATCAAGTTTAATACACCTGTGAAGGATCTGGTTGCTTTAGAGGTACAGCTGTTGATGTGAGAGTTAATTATGTAAAGTGACGCAGGTTTGTCACTTCCTCTAACAACTTTGAGAGTGATTGACATCGCATCTGTATCACTGCTCTTCTTTATTGTTTCTATATGGGCATCCTTTCTGATTGCAATTGCAAGTCCCCGGTGGGCTTTACCTGATGTTCCAGATAGGTGCCATTCGTAATGGGTGGAATTGTACGTTCCTGTGTTCATCCCTGTTTCTTGTAGGCAGGCTACGTGAATGCCCCTATTTGAGAGTTCCGTATCTATTCTAGCTTTTTTAGCCGGCTTAGAGGCCCCACGTACGTTCCATGTTGCAATGTGCAGGTCTGGGCAAGTGTACTTAGTTACGGCAGAAGGTTGGTTTCTAAGTATTGTGTATCCGGTGTCATCAGCGACTTCATCCGAAACCGGTGGTGTACCTAATGTTGAATTTAATTGTTCACGCGGTGTTAGTGAGCTAGCTAATGTAGTTTTGTTGGTTGTTTCTTGCGTTAGATTTTGTATGTTATTGTTGTACTGCTCGCCGGCACTCATGACACAGCTATCATAATGTTGATCTTTGTAAAGGATATGTATATTTCCGGGTACTGGTTCACCGGTAGGTGAATACATCAGTGTGCTCGCGTGATTTGTGTGCACGTGTACATTTACGAGATAGAATTCAGCCGCGGCAATTAAGATGTCTTCGCCTCCCCAAAAAGATTCGTTATACTGCGCGGTGATGTATTTTGTTATCCTTTGTTCCTGAGAAAGCTTGCTGTTAGGGATAAAGTCTTGGATATTATTTCTAAGTGCTAAGCGTATTCTGGCATCGTCGCAGTTATCCGAGACATAGGCCGCTAGGTCTCGGCGAACGGACTTGTGGTCGAATGTTAACCCCATTATATTGTTTATTTGGTGGGCGATTGCGCTAAACAGACAATTGCCGTCTTTACGCATCGCCGCAATTATAACCATTGTGAACTTATTGTTTTGGAGTTAAAGTCCCACTTTTCCGTGCACGTGCAGGTCTATTTTAGAGACAAATGACTGTGGGCTGAAATTTATTAGTTACTGTCTTTGTTTTTCAATAGACATGTACCTAAATGTGAAAGTTTAATGGCCGTTCGTTACAAGAAACTTGGGTACATTGTTCAAAAGAAACTCAACAAAAACAAGATAAAAACAAAAAAAAAAAGGGTTGGCTCACATGCGACTGTTTTGTAATTCTAAAGAAACTGCCCTATTGTTTCGTGCCGCATGAATCAATGTTCTATGCAAGTATTTTTTTTTTTTCCAGCAAGGCTTGGTTGAGAGTTGGACGTATCCTTTCTTGCATACGCGATTGTACTCCTTATTTGTATGACCCTACGGATCCATTTTCCATGCAGTAAGAGAATACTTGAAAGTATCTCGAGCCCCGGTTCCCGGCGCTGGTGTCTAAAGGTGGACGCACCTGGAAGCCCTGGTACTCGGTTTTGCAAGTGCGACCCTTGTCCTGCGCGTATCAGTAGACACGCCAACCAACACCAATAAAAACCAATCAACTCAACATATATGTTGATTGGTGTAGCCAATCAACAGCCATAAAAGTTCAAGATTCGCGCTCGATATGTTAAACCTTTTTCTATTAGATACTATACTGAGCTTAGCCTCTGCGTTTTAGCCGCGGAATCAAAATATCGGCGAGATTTTAACTCATCGACTTGTCCGCTACACTTACTAGGAGAAATTCTACATGCAACTTGCTTTGGTATCTGAATCTAAAATATTTTCTGAATATATTATGACAGCTATGGAATTATCTCACCGGGTTCTGCTGGCCTCGCCGTTCATTGGTTCTGGATCCTGTGTCAGACGATTAGAGCCTCATATAGCCTGGATAGCTCGCCTGGGATCTGGATCGGACGTAGGTCTAGCACACCTCACTCTATCACTGAATTTATTTGGCAACCCGTAATTCACAGCCTACTTTAAACAAAACACAGCACTGTTCGATTTTGGCGGTAATAAGAGTCACTGTTCGATTTTGAGGGCAAGCGACCCGCTGTCCGCACATGTGTTAGGCTCTCTGCGAACTCGAAAAATATATAAAAAACTTTGGGAGCTCGCTTCCGGTGCGTCCGTGTCCTACGACGTCCAACGACCGAATGATGGTTTTTCCTACCCGTACGCAAAATACGCGCTCGGACTTGCAATTGCGCCAGCTCGTTATACAATACAATGTAGGGTGAACTCTTGGGATGGGGCAGTAAGGACCGTTACCTTAACCATTGTAGCTACCGGAAAATGGTCTTAAGAGACTGTCCTTAATTTTTTGGGACATGTTGATCTGCTTTCAAAGGTTTTGAAAAAAAATTACAGTCAGCAAGAAAATAGGCAGTTTTCACAAAAACTTTTTTTGATGCCAATCAATCCTTGCCAAATGCCAATCGTTTCTTATAAGGATCAAATAACTCTATGAGACCAATTGAGGTTTGAGTACTAATAGAAAAGTCAAAAATATCATAAAACCTTTTTCCACTAACTCTAACTCTTAACTCTAACTAACTTTTTTGTGATGGACAGACTAGATGAAAATTTAATTATTTCCTTTGAGAACAAGATAGTATGTTGCTTGTTATTATATATATTCTGAGAAAAAAATTACCTTAAATAATTTTAAACTTTCAGACATGTATGGGAAACGTTAAAAAAGACTGTCCGTTACAAAAGTCAGAAAACGCAAAAAACTTTTGTTACCCAAATCAAATAAAATTATAACGCGTATTCGTTCTGTAATTTGAAATTCAATCGGCCAGTCTATCTATCGCAGCCATCTGGTTAAATTAGCCAGCTAATTGGACGCCTAGGCCGTTCATTAAAGCCGCCTAAGTTATTCCTTATAACATCTGCCAGTGAAAGTCCCATCATAATCGGTCCAGCCGTTTCGGAGATTAACCGCAACAAATAGACTGCCAGACTAATATAATTGAAAAAAATGTTTTTTTGTTATAAGTACTGATAATCGTCAAATCGTCATTTCGTAATCCGAAGATGTTCAAAAACCGTTTCGATTGTTAAAACCAAACACTTATCACACTAAATGCAGTTTATCTTAAAATAATCTGAAATTGCTGTATAAATAGGGTAGGGCAATATGTGATGGATCAATTACGACAAAATGAAGTTCTTGGCACTGGCACTATTGGCTCTGACGGCGGTCGCCTCCGCTAAATACATCAACCTCGAGGATGTCATCGATCTAGAAGACATCACCGCTTACGGATATTTGTCTAAAATCGGTGTACCGGCTGCCGAGAGAATCCGTCTAGCTGAGGAACAGGAAGATATCCATGGCAGAATCGTCGGTGGCTCCGCCTCAAATACCGGACAGTTCCCTTACCAGGTAATTCATCAATTTCATTATGCACAGAGATGTCTTATTAATACTCATTCCTTTTGAAATTGTGTCACCTCTGCGAGTTGGCCTTTCGTATGCCTTACAAAAAACCGAGATACATTGGTCCAGATATATGTAAACAGTCCATAATTTCACTATACAATTTTAAACAATAACTCCATCTACATTTATTTCGGTCATTTTCCACAGGCTGGTCTGGCCATGCAGTTTCATGGTACTACGGCTGTCTGCGGAGCCTCTCTGTTCAGAGCTAACCGCCTCGTTACCGCTGCTCACTGCTGGTTTGACGGTCAAAACCAAGCCACTGGCATTATCGTTGTCCTTGGTTCAAACCGTTTGTTCTCTGGTGGTACCAGGGTAGAAACCACCAATGTTGTAATGCACGGAAGCTGGAACCCTAGCCTGATTCGTAACGATGTTGCTGTGATCAGATTAAACTCTAACGTTGGACTTTCAAGTAAGATTTAGTAATGTATCTACTTACCTTCTTAATTGTTAAGAACATAGTTCAGTTCATATATCTAAAACACAGAAGGTTAATGCTTCTAATTAAATTGGGTTCTGCCGCTAACTAAAATATGTACTGTTTTTAAAGCATATCATTTTATTGTACTTTGAATCATTTTTAAAGTGTATTGTAGTTATAAAATATGTATAATTTTGTACCAACAGACAACATCGCACTCATCGCTCTGGCCACCGGTAGCGAGAACTACGCTGGTGAAAACGCCATCGCATCTGGCTTCGGTCTGACTAATGATGGTAAGGAATTCTTTACAATGAGATTCGAAGTCAAGAGTCTTTATTTAATTTAATGGATCAACTTTAATAACTTATGATTCTCCAGGTGGCAGCATCTCTGGAAATTTGAACCACGTTACCCTGCCGGTGATCACGAACGCTGTATGCAGTGCTTCCTTCCCGCTCATCATCCAGGCCTCCAACGTTTGCACAAGCGGAGCCAATGGCAGGAGCACATGCCGGGGTGATTCCGGTGGTCCCCTCGTTGTAACCAGGAACAACAACCGTCTCTTGGTACGTATTTTGACAATAAATTTCAAAATGCTTACTTTTCGTAAACTTTGACCATTTCAGTACTTGTTTAAGGTACTAATTTTCACTTTTCCAACAGATCGGTATCACTTCCTTCGGCTCTGCCCGTGGTTGCCAGGTTGGATCTCCTGCTGCCTTCGCCAGGGTCACAAGTTTCGTCACCTGGATCAACAGTCAATAACTTAAGCAACAGATTAACATGAAAAAATTGTAGCAATAAAACAATTTTTTAATTAAAATATGTGTTTCGTTTTAAATACTCTAAAGGCTTTTGCAGGTCAGCGCGACTTGTCGCGCGACGCGACACGAAAAATACAAAACTTCACGGTATAACAATAGCCGGTGTCGCGTCGCGCGACAAGTCGCGCTGGTCTGCACAAAGCTTAAGAATTCCATAGCGGCTTTTCAACTGTATTTCAACGGAATTTCAATCTGATTGTCCCGCCGTGTTCTGCAACACCTGTGCAGATCAGCCGATTATAAAATTATGATCGATCTAGTGTGTAAGGCTGCACTTGCCATGGTCAGTCCCTGGATGGGTGACCATCCTCCTTAGTAATATTCACCATTCTTCTTGGTGATATTTTTTACACATCGATATCTTGAATTATAATAGTAGATTATTCACTAATGGAATAAAGTAGTGTCTTAATATCGCGGGCGCTATTTTTAATTCCGAACTCAACGAAGGATTCTAGGACTCCCGAGTGCAACGAGGCAGCTGTCAGGTTACTCCTGAGTGGAGCGAGGGATTCAAGCTCGCCCAAGACAAAGACACCTATATCCCCGAAGAGAATACTCTACTTTTCACACCTGTTGCGACGTAATAAAAATGGTACTCCCTTGCTTCTCCTAAAATCGTTTGTCCGAAAATCATTATCCATAACACGTTTGCTATAAACTTCAGTAACCATAATGTTCAAAAATTCGAAATTTTATTTTACATAATTATCTTTACTTCTGAAACTATTCTGTCATAATATCGAATACTATAATAATTGAATCTCCTAATTTTGCATGGAATAAAGTCATATGTCCTAAGTATTGTATTATATAATGTGTGTATTATTCCGAATGTTCATTTATAGGTAATAAAATGGTTAGTCCTAAAACATTTGCAAAAAATTTGGTTTTAGTGAAATAGTTACAGAAACGAATCGCTGTAAATCCGACTCCACGCAGTCTTGTCTGCCCTAGAGTGTAATTTAGAATCGCGTAGGCGCGGAGGGGCGAGGCGGCCCCCGAGTTGAGGAGCGGGTGGTTGTAACGCTCGCCGCCGCGGCTGAGGCTGGCCGGCTTAGACGAAGCTGACAGAAACCATGCCTGCTGCATGTTTGCTTGCATGCTGCATGACATGTTGCATGCTCGTTTGCATGTTGCATGCTCGTTTGCATGCTGTATGCTTGCTTGCATGCTACATGCTTGATTGCATGCTGCATGCTTGCATGTATTGTGTATGCCTGTTTGCATGCTTCTTACAGGGAAATAAAAACCACATTTTCACAATCAATTAATATAAATAATTTGTATTTAGGACTTGTAACTTTTATTGAAAACAGTTTTAAGTCTTTTGTAGTTTGTATATTATTGATTGTAATATTTATGACAAACAAATTTAGGGCATATTGTATTTAGGGATTTCAATTGTATGTTATATTAAGTTCGGGCAAGTTATCCTTTGGACAAATGATGATAAGGACAAAAAAAATTATAGCATTTTAGATTATGGATAAAAAAGTTAGGTAACACAATAGAGAACCGTTTTATACACTATTTTATATCAACTCATGTAATTTCATTAAAAACAATAAATAACATGACAACAACACACAAATGAAATGAAATGAAATGAAATTGTTTACAGAATAAACAATTTCATTTCATTTCATTACACATATGACATGCCGCCATCACCAGCCACGTTATGAATCAGCACAGCTTTAAAGGTATCTATTCTATACATATATTCTATATTCTTGCAAATAAATATATAATTCATTCATTCATTCATTAATTTTTATGACTGGCCTACAAATTTTTTAGTACTGTAGTTTGTAGTCAACAAGGAACTGATATAGTTTTGCCATGTCCGTCTGCCTGTCTTTCTGTCTATCCGCGGCTTAGCTCAGAGAATCTTAATACTAGTAAGTATGGTATGGGTCTATACATATTAATCTCGTAAAATTAGGGTACTTAACACCCTCTCCGTGTTAAGTACCCTAAAAAAATATTATTTAATTTTACGAGATTAATATGTATTAATATGTTATGTGCAACGAAACACCTAGAAGTATAAAAGTAGACGGGGAGATAATACAACATGTCCAGGAATACCTTTACTTGGGCCAAGTAGTCTCTTTCCAGGCGAGGCAAGATAAAGAAATCGCAAGACGAACGGAAAACGCCTGGAAGAGCTACTGGTCCATGAAGGAACTGTTCAAGGGTGAGTTGCCTATGGCACTGAAACGCAGGCTCATGGACATGTGTATCCTTCCCGTCTTAACCTATGGTGCACAAACTTGGTCTTTGACTAACATCCAGAAGTCCAAACTCAAGGTCTGCCAGCGAGCAATGGAGCGCAGTATACTAAGCGTTAAATTAACGGATCGTGTTCGAAACACAATACTGCGCTCCAAAACGGAAATAACTGACGTGGCTCAAAAGGCTGCCCAACTTAAATGGGACTGGGCAGGACATGTCTGCCGCATGTCGGACAAACTGTGGGCCCAAATAGCACAGAACTGGTGCCCTGAGACACTGAGGCGGGGTCGTGGCAGACCACGTAGGAGATGGCGGGACGAGCTTGATAGGTTTCGTCAAAACTGGAAGGAGGACGCGCGGGCTCGCGAACGATGGAAAGAGTGGAGGGAGGCCTTTGCCCAGGAGTGGGACAGCATAGGCTAATAAAAAGAAAAAAAAAAAAAATGTGTAGACCCGTATCATACTTACTAGTATTAAGATTCTCTCCCTACACCTCCCTCCCACACGTATTTATTTTTTCTCGTTTGTCCCGTGTTATGGGGTGCCGTATGGGTGTGTGAAAACTTATTTTTGATTTAGGGATACATTAGCGAAATTAAAAGGAAAACTATCACAGCTAAGTATGCGTATGAGTAATAATCGACTGACTTACATTTGTGGTTGGAATGTATGGGAGAACATGTTTTTCAACTACAATGTTAAAGTTTGTTCTTGGGATAATTATTCATTCCAACTACGTGAACTACGGATCCCTTATTTGTGCGTGGTCCACGCACTTGGCCGGTTTTTAAATTTGAATTTGACGTATTGATGACATTTTTTTGATAGGAAAAAAGTATGTCAACGCTGTCAATTCATAGAAGAGCGTTGGTAGCATGAGCAAGATATGTTAACATTGAAATCAGAAAAGTTGGGCTCGCTCGGCGCACGACCACATGCACCAAAACTCACACATCTGTGATCAGTGTGATCACAGTTGCAAACCTACAGTTACCGATAGACAAGAGTCAGTCACTGCTTGCATGCTGCTTGCCTGCATGGGGAGGAGCCTGTAAGACCTACTTTCTTAAATAAGAGATAGCACAAAGGGCAGTTCTCAAAGTAATGTATTGCAGGCCCTACAAATACCCCACAGAAGAGCTTTACAAGGAGTGTGAAGTGCTTTCAGTGAGGAAACTGTTTGTGCTTCAGTGTATACTGAGAAAGCATCGCGTCCCAATAAAAATAACCAAAAAACGTCGAGCGGATATTGTCTTTCCACCTGTCAGACATAAAACTACCTTTGCCGAGCACCAGTTCTCTTATCTTAGTCAAAAACTGTATAACGGGATCAATAAAGTACTCGCGATACAAAAACTCAATTTACACAAATGTAAAATATCAGTCAAAGCGTGGTTGATGGGAAAAAACTACGACGAAATAGAAAACCTTCTATTCTCTCCTACCCAATAGTCCAACACAATCATCTCATCTCTATAAATACACTTGAGACTCCTCAAACACAAACACACACACTCACACACTCCTAAAACTCACAAATACACACTCTCACAACACACCTGCCCACTCATTTAATGATTGTTATTATTGTTGTACTTGGTCAAAAAAGTGCCTTTTGTTCTTTTTTACTTTTCACTTTTTCAATACATGTTTTTTATAACCAACGACATACTTAACGACTTTTATAATGGAGGAACACTGACTCCCAAGTCACAGGTATAAACCTAGTTTGGGAGCCAGGGGACCTATGTTTAAGACGCTTCTTCTGTATGTTGTAAATGTCTGTAACAATGTTGTCACTTTTTGAAATAAAGAAATTTATTATTATATGTCTACATATCTCGGGACCCTGGGGTCTCGGACCTTTGGAAGGCGTACGAGGGGCCAAAGCCAACTCGCAGAGGCCCGTTAGACGTGCTTAATGAAATGAAGCACCAACCGGCGATTATCCCTGTTCGCACTATACTAGTGCACCCAAGGACAACCCCCGGTTGGTGTAGGACTATTGCAGGAAATGGAAACAAATTTAATGGACTATGGGTTTGGGTGGCTAAAGTTGACTGGTGACCTGGAACTATGGAAGGACTATGGCCCCTGCCTGATCAATGTTTTATATATACACGGATAAAATGGCAGGGGGTGACTTGCACACTCAATAATGGGCCCCCAAAAACGGTCGCTTGTACAAAGTGTCATAGCGACAAGGGGGGCAACATGTCCTGAGGTGCTTATGAGGAGTGGAGCGGTATTCCACGGCTATCAGGACAATCCCGGAAGTACGGTCAAGATCCCTACCAGCATCTTACTGGAATACTTCCTTCCTCCGAGCACATTTGCTCTGGCGAATCTCCACTCAAGCCGGCCAATTAAGGCAAGAATGAGGTGGGAGCTCTGTTCCTCGTCAGTGTTCACTCCAGCCGGCCAATAAAGGCAAGCCAGAGATGAGGAACAAGATTTCTCCCGGGAGATAGGGTCCGTGGGGTCGCTACTGCCCAACAGCTCGCCAAATGCTGCCCTGCGGTTTTCTGTATCTCTCTTGGTCTGGCTCCTCATTCTAGACTTGTTCCGGCAAAGTACTCTACCGGCACAGACCTAGAGTTTGGAGCGCGCAAGCCCCACCACGACGTCAACGTAGAGATACGGCGGTAGGGCGTAGAGATACGGCGGTGGGGTTATTATTATTATTTTTAAGTTTTTAACAATTCTCGGGACCCTGGGGTCCCGGACCTTTGGAAGGCGTACGAGGGGCCGAAGCCAACTCGCAGAGGCCCGTTAGACGTTTTTAATGAAATGTGGCACCAGCCGGCGATTATCCCTGTATGCACTATGCAAGTGCACCCAAGGACAACCCCCGGTTGATGTAGGACTATTGCAGGATATGGAAAGAAATATTTTGGACTATGGGTTTGGGTGGCTAAAGTTGACTGGTGACCTGGAACTATGGAAGGACTATGGCCCCTGCCTGATCGATGTTTTATATGTACACGGATAAAATGGCAGGGGGTGACTTGCACACTCAATAATGGGCCCCCGAAAACGGTCGCTTGCACAAAGTGACGTAGCGACAAGGGGGCAACATGTTCTGAGGTGCTTATGAGGAGTGGAGCGGTATTCCACGGCTATCAGGACAATCCCGGAAGTACGGTCAAGATCCCTACCAGCATCTTACTGGAATACTTCCTTCCTCCGAGCACGTTTGCTCTTGCGAATCTCCACTCAAGCCAGCCAATTAAGGCAAGAATGAGGTGGGAGCTCTGTTCCTCGTCAGTGTTCACTCCAGCCGGCCAATAAAGGCAAGCCAGAGGTGAGGAACAAGACTTCTTCCGGGAGATAGGGTCCGTGGGGTCGCTACTGCTCAACAGCTCGCCACATGCTGCCCTGCGGGTTTATTATTATTATTATTTATATGTTTACATATCTCGGGACCCTGGGGTCCCGGTCCTTTGGAAGGCGTACGAGGGGCCGAAGCCAACTCGCAGAGGCCCCTTAGACAATTTTAAATGGAATGAGGCACTAACCGACGATTATCCCTGTATGCACTATGCAAGTGCACCCAAGGACAATCCCCGGTTGGTGCAGGACTATTACTTAAATGAAAACAAAAATTATTGGGCTATGGGTTTGAGTGGCTATAGTGGATTGGTTATTTAGAACTATGGAAGATCTATGTCCCCTGCCTGATCAATGTTATGGTATGCACGGATAAAATGGCAGGGGGTGACTTGCACACTCAATAATGGGCCCCCGTAAACGGTCGCTAGCACAAAGTGTTGTAGCGACAAGGGGGCAACATGTCCTGAGGTGCTTATGAGGAGTGGAGCGGTATTCCACGGCTATCAGGACAATCCCGGAAGTACGGTCAAGATCCCTACCAGCATCTTACTGGAATACTTCCTTCCTCCGAGCACGTTTGCTCTTGCGAATCTCCACTCAAGCCAGCCAATAAAGGCAAGAATGAGGTGGGAGCTCTGTTCCTCGTCAGTGTTCACTCCAGCCGGCCAATAAAGGCAAGCCAGAGATGAGGAACAAGATTTCTGCCCAACAGCTCGCCACATGCTGCCCTGCGGTTTTCTGTATCTTTCTTGGTCTGGCTCCTCATTCTAGACCTGTTCCGGCAAAGTAAACTCTACCGGCACAGAGCCAGAGTTTGGAGCGCGCAAGCCTATTATTATTATTACAAGAACAGACATAACAGACGGCAGCCGGCGCTGTCGTGCGAGCGAATTCGCAATAAGTCTCGCAACTCGCGCATCACATGCTGTGTGTCGCGCATTATGCGTATCGTGTCTCTCACGTATGTTTCAATATCTATCTCGCTCTCACAAACATGGCGAAGCAAACATGAAATATTATTATAACTTTCAACAAATTAGCATTTTTGGCTGTACTTATGAGTGGTAAGTAATCCCGTGTGTCTTATTATTCTTCCTTGTATTATTAAAACACTGTTTAGCTGCACAAGAAGTCATTTTGATGCGTATTTATCACGAAAAAAACTATAATTATGGAGCTGTTTGATCAACAATCTGCCGTGCGCGACTGAGTGCCGTGCCGGTGCCGACTACGGGGAATCACGTAGTATGATAGGACCACGCGGTGTTACTAAGTCCCGTATCTACCGCTTTTAATACATCAATGGTTGGTAGCATAAAATATTTTAGAACACTAAAACTATAAGCTATCGTTCATGGTTTGATCCTGCAAGCCTAATCCCTAAATATGAAGATTCGGCCGAAGTTACGTGTGATACCTACTTCCTATCAGCTACAGAGATCAGATTAGTTTGGGGCCAGATCTAAGAATGAATGGTAGTGTTCAGGGTCTGATGATGAAGCTGGAAGGTGGCCATGGGAACTTGAGGAGTTCCTATGGCCAAACAAGGTAGAACCATCGCCATCGTTTTTGGACTCGCTTGACAAGTGTTGTTCACAAGGTGTTGTCCAGGTCCATAAGAACTCCTCAACTAAACAAGATAGCCCTGTTTTTTTTTGCAGTCGTCGTTTTGTCTTGCCCAAGGTGCAGGCTCAAGGTATAGTCCAGGGCCTCATGATGGATCTGGAAGGTCACTATACTGAACTCCTTAAGTAGAAAAGGTAGCCCCGTTATGTTTAGGCCGGGATCCTGCCGTTTTGCCAACATTATTTTGACAAAATTTCAACAAATTCTAGCAACCTTACCAATGCAATATTTTGAATTACTTTAGTACGCACATTTCTATTTGGTAAAATATTTACTCGTCAGAATATTACAGCCCTAAAGACCCTCCGTATCAAAACGTCCTAAAAGCAAATGGACCTATCAGCAAAACGACCCATACGTAAAACGACACTTTAGCAAAATGTCCTATTAGCAAATTGTCCTATGAGCAAATGGTTCTAAAAACAAACAAAGTACGCCTCCAGTCGGACACTCATCAATTAAAAAAAAAACCCTTTTGGACGCAGACTACTTTTTACGCAGTCGGGTTTTTTATTTTACACCTTTTAGTTGGGATTTTTGTTTTATCATTTCTCATTTCTAAATTATATAATTTGTGTTCACTTTTTAAAACTCTTAATTTTGATACCCCACTCGATGGGTTTGGGAGATTTTTTTGTTGTTGAAAACTCGTTTTTGCGGGTTAACTTCTTATAATTTTGATATACTCAGTGAAACTCGCGCAATAAAGACGAATCTGACGGCCTACCATTAATCAAAATTGGTTCAACCGTTTAGTAGCTACGGGGGAACGGGCCTGTATGTATACATTTGCTATTAGGACGCTATACGGAGCCCATTTAGTCAAATTAATTCAACATTTATTAAATTAATCAACATTTATTCCTACCACCGCGAGTCTTTTTTTTAAATCTAAAGAAAGAAAGAAAAAAAAAAAAGAAAAATAGGTTTATTTGTCACAGAAACACGTGCATATAAAGAGACAATATTCAACATAATAAAGAACATAACATAGTCGGCCGCTGCACGTTATGACTGTGACAAGAAGGCTTCCACTCAGCATAATGCTGTGCTATGGGAGACCCACAGCACAGCGCTGATTTTCAGTGGTCACCCGAAAAAGACGTACGGCTATCAAGTCAGGTTCAGTCATTTGTAAATAATAAATAGGTAACAAAATAAAATAAACAGTACTTAGAATATAATACAACTATACAAAGAATTATATGAATAAATATTATTAGATAACGTAAATTCATCCGCAGGCATCACCGTGCATTTAAAAATGTACCTACTTAACTGTGATATAATTTCTTTATCCAGTGTTTTGTCTCGCTCCCACGTCCCTCACCGTCGCGTCACCGCGCACGCTTACTATTTAAACTAAACAGCTAGGTTAGCTTAGGTTAGAACTGTGAGCGTGCCGCGGCAGCGGCCGGCGAGTGCCAGAAACGGTACTCCCTTTTTTCTCCTAAAATTGTTTAAAAAAAAACACAGTGATAGTGTTTTGCATGATTAACCGACATTGAGCGTCATTTATGATTTACCATCTACCCACATAACAAAACACATTGTAATTGAATTTGTATATTCTGCAACTGCAACTGACATAAAGTTTCAAATCTTTTGTCATCGACTAAGCAATTGCCTGAATAGAAATGGTAAGTTGAAAACTGACTATGCTAAATATTTGGCTTATTTTATTTTGCGTAAAATAGTCAAATTTTTCAGTTGGTATATCATACCAACTGAAATATTTGACTACATTCAAATCGGTAAAAGCTAGTTGGTAAGCAAGTTATTGTTTAAATGTTCACTTGCCAAACATTAGGTTTCCGTTACAATTATTTGTGAACAGTTTATTTGCTAAGTAATAATTTGGCAAATGAAATCATGCAGAAAATTGTTTGGGAAGTGATAGTTTGTCAATTTTTTTTTGATGTAACATGAGAGACCCGTTTAGGCCATTTCTATTTGTTTTGACAAGTAGGTAAGAAATAATGAAATAGAAAGAAAAAATTAATGATGGAAAAATGTTAGAATAAAAAAAAGTAAAATACTATTTTTAAACAAGCTTTTATTGAACTAAAAAGTACTAAATAAAACTTACGTAAACACATAGGTAAACACAGAACTTTATATTTTCTTAAAAGCTTGAGGCGTGAACGTCGATCTTTTACTTTTAGATAAGCCTCAAGCAAAGCGATTAATTGTTGCCAAAAAGTTTGTGCTCGCGAGGTCTACTGTTCGCAGAACACTAGTTTTATTTGATTTGGTAACAAAACTTGCTGCTTATGAAAAAACTTTTGTATAAACAAAACTGACACTGCAATTTTTACTTATTTGTAAGATGTATATCGGTTGCTGTGACGCGTACCTCCGCCACAGTTTATTTGCCCTTACTTACTGTGCTCCCGTGTTAGAATGTTGGATTTGGGCGTCACATTTACGATATTATTTATTGTGTTTTTGATGAAATTGCATGAGTTAATATAAAACAGTGTATAGAACTGCTCATAAGTAGGTATTCCCCAGTTATTTAACAGTATCATGAACTACTTATCCGAGAATCAAATTAGTTTTTATTACGTCGCAACATGTGCGAAAAGTAGAGTATTCTCTTCGGGGATATAGGTGTCTTCGTCTTGGGCGAGCTTGAATCCCTCACTGCACTCAGGCACCCTCGCTTCGCTCAGGAGGAAACTGACAGCTGCCTCGCTGCACTCGGGAGTCCTAGAATCGTTCGTCGGGATTCAAAATAGCGCCCTGCTTTATCCTAATAGTGAATAACCTACTATTACAATTCAAGATCTCTATGTGTAAAAAATATCACAAAAAAGAATGATGAATATTACTAAGGAGGATGGTCACCCATCCAGGGACTGATCATAGCAAGTGCAGCATTATTTACACACTAGATTGATCATAATTTTATACTCGGCTGATCTGCACAGGTGTTGCACAACACGGCGGGAAATCAGATTGAAATTCAGTTGAATCAGATTAATTGCTATCTTAGAGTAGACCTATGTGAACCTGGCACCCTACTTGGGAAATTCGTTTTTTTTTTTGCGCATTCTTAAAGAGCTTCGTTTGTAGTTGATTGTAGTGAAAAAATTTTTGTTTGTAGTAGGACCAAAAAAAAGTTATGGGTCATCCAAAAATAGCCAGACCCCAGCTTTAAAAAAATTCAATTCTAACGGTTGATTTGTATGGGAAATCGTTAGTAGTTGTTTGTAGTGAACGAATTTTCGTTTGTAGTTACTTGGTTCTTTTTTTATTTACATATATGTATTTTTTCTTTTTTCATGGTTACTCCTTGGAAAAACTTTTTTTTTTGTGCATTCTTAAAGAGCTTCGTTTGTAGTTGTTTGTAGTAAACGAATTTTCGTTTGTAGTGCGACCAAAAAAAACTTATGGGTCACCCAAAAGTAGCCATTCCCTGGATTTAAAGAAATTCTGACGGTTGATTTGTATGGGAAATCGTTAGTAGTTGTTTGTAGTGAACGAATTTTCGTTTGTAGTTACTTGGTTTTTTTTTAATTCACATATATGTATTTTTTCTTTTTTCATGGTTACCCCTTGGAATTTTTTTTTTTTTCGCATTCTTAAAGAGCTTCGTTAGTAGTTGTTTGTACCCCTTGGAAAAATATTTTTTTTTTGCGCATTCTTAAAGAGCTTCGTTAGTAGTTGTTTGTAGTGAACGAATTTTCGTTTGTAGTTACTTTTTTTTTTTTTTTATAATTAGGATTTTTTATTCATGACCATAGATATTTACATGATTTAAAATCTAACAGAGTTAAAATAATAATAGTAATATGTACAAGTATATAAAAAAGGGGGGGGAACGATCATAGGGCATCAAAAAATTCGTCCGCATCGCTGTCAACAGGAAAAGTGCCCAAAAGGCAGCATTGCCACGTCGTATGGCAATGCTGATTCTTTGGCCGAAGAATGGGCCAGCCCTCGGGTCACGTGAGGAGTCGACCAGCCGCTTGGCGATGTCCCGAAATACTCGATGAGCACTCGGACCCCACGGCCCCAGTGTTTCAACCCCAAACGGCTCAAAAATGTAGCTACCAATAAGGTTGTTATATTTCCGCCGCTTGAGGTTTTCTGCACCAGACGCAGCCGCCCCGGCACAGCCCGCCGTGCTGAGAAGATGGGATGGCGCGAGGGTGTCGACACAGGTTGCATCCCACACCAAAGGCCTACCCATCTTCCAAGGCATTATGGTCATTCCGTCTGGCCTCTTCCCATCGTCGCGTACCAAGCCATTTGGTTCTAAAACAGCTGGCACCCCGGCGGTGACAAGAGCCCGACGGATTATGTCATTAATGCTTGCGTGCCGTGCCAAACGACCAGCGCTCCTGCCGCAGGAAAGGCCTTGGTGTCCGAGGCGGTCGACTGCTTCACCGCACTGACAGCGAAGCGGAGCCCCGCAAGGAGCGCCCAAACGCAGACTTGTAGCGAGCCGAAAAGTGGTGTCACCCAGCATAGTGCCTATGTTGGGTGACGGTAGCGCCTGAAGCCAGAGGCCCGACTCCCATTCTCCCACAGCCAATAGGCGGGCGCGCTCCGCAGTGTTGGTGGACGTATTAATGAGATTGTTCCGTACCAACCTGCAGAGCGGCTCATCCCACTGTCTCTGGGAAGACAGTGGGATTCTCGGGCTGCTCCGTGTCCGGGCAAGCCATTTTCCAGGCGTTCATCGCATCAGTCAAGCACGGCACTTCAGAGTCAACCTGACAAGCGGTTAAGATTCTTGTGGTTAACTTTTCGGTGCTGTGGACCGAGGACAGGAACGCCGGTAAGCTTACACTGGAAATTTTGCGGACGCCGAGCCCACCAAAACGTATGGGTAGTGTGGCTTGCAGCCACGCGCGGTCGTCCAATGCCACATTTATGATTGATGTTAGACTGCTTCGGATGATTTGATCGATTTTGTCCAAAAGGTGTGGCTTCTTCCACAAGGGCACGCACGGAGAAAATACATAAAATTTGGACCGAAACAGCAGTATCTGATAAGGGTGAATGCGGAATGCAAGTTAATTTTAGAAAGTCTATCCGAAATGTCATTGAAATGTTTAATTTTTCCATCAATAAAAGGTGAAAAACTCCTGAGGTGTCCTGAGTGCAATAAAAATCTGGTGAGGGATAACCAGGCTGAAACACCGGTTAGGGCCCGTACACCAGCAACAGCTGCTCTCGAGGAAAGTCAGATGGACACCAGCCCCATAATCAGCGCAGCCTTAGACGCCACACAGGAGCTCAACATAGACATCCTCAGGGCAGAGCTCAGCAAATTTAAGGAGGATTTTTTAAAGACGGTGCGGAATGAATTCCAACTTCTCCGCGATGATCTGTCTGAGCTGAGATCCACTCTTAACGCAACGAATGATAGGATGAGCAATCTGGAGGAGAGAGTGGCCGTGTTGGAAAAAAACCACACTCAGCCCCGTGTATCGTCGGAGGTAGATGATGTAATATCACAGCTACGGAGCGACATAAACGACCGAGATCAGGAGCTGCTCGCAAACGATATTCAGATCACTAACATTCCTGAGACTAGTGGTGAAAATCCCATCCACACGGCGATGTTAGTTGCGTCAAAAATTGGCGTCAAAATCAAAGCGCGCGATATAGTGAGCGCCGAGCGTGTCGGAGGTAGGCGCATAAACGCAACGCAGGCGGCTGCACCGGTGGAGACCCGCCCCCGCTTCCTCGTCGTGCGCCTCGCACGCCGCGACCTACGTGACGAGCTGCTGGAAGGTGCACGAGTGCGACGCGGCATGACTACTGCGGACCTCGACATGCCAGGCCCTGCGACGCGCTTTTACGTAAACGAGCGCCTTACGAAAGTAAATAGAGAGTTGTTTCGGAGCGCTCGTGAGGCCGGCAGTCGTCTCGGTTGGCAGTTTATATGGGCAAAGCGGGGACGTATTCTCGCCCGGTACAAACCCGGAGACGCCACTTGCCACATCCGCTGTGAGGCTGACATACAGCGCACTTTCGGACCGGCACCGAGTAACGGCGGCTCACCTTAAAATTCGTTTTTTTACTGTTTTTTATTGTTTTGTTTTACGGATTATTTGTCTAGCTAAGGTCATGCTTTATTTTGATATCACGCTGATTTTTAAATTACCCAGTTTATTTCTTTTATGTGTTAGCATTTCTAAAATATTATGTTTGTGTTGCTATTGCTACTATCTGCTACCTTTTGTTTTGATAGGTGTGTGCTTCGCGGCGCTCCTTCAACTATACGCAAACCAGTTTTATAATAACACTACAAATATTTATCTACACCTATATAATACAAAACTATTATTGAATATTACAAACCTACTATTTACACACCTATTATATAATACATACCGCAGTTTAAAACCTTCATTTTTAATCATTATTTACATATTTACAATTAGTCTAAAACGGATAATATTATATCAAATTAGAATTGAAACTTATAAATGTGCACTATTAATAATGAGATTGCTAAATGACGGAATTATTTTTTTACATAATAATGATGGTTAAAAGAGAAAAGTTTATTAAAGTTGGTTTTCTAAATGCTGGTTCATTGGGTACAGGTCATGATAACCTTATTGGTGCACTCGACAGGCATCGTTTTGACGTTATGGCCATTAACGAAACTTGGTTGCGACCGGGCGAGGAAGGGCGCGCTCCGGTGGTGCCGGGATATCGTTTGCGTCACACGCCGCGGCCAGCGAGTGTGCGCTCGGGTCGTGGTGGGGGCGTCGGCTTTTATCTGCGGCGGGGACTGAGCGCGCGAACTTGGACAAGCGCGGTCGATCCCAGGTTCGAATCGGTCGAACAAATGTGGCTAACGCTCACAATGAACGGCAAAAAAATAGCTGTAGGTACAGCGTACCGGCCACCATGGTTTGACCTTGTTCTTTTCCTGGACGCCATAACGGATTCGCTTAGCTCGCTGGGAAATTGTGACCATTACATTTTACTAGGTGATTTTAATGTTAACTTGCTGGACTCAAGCTGCGTAAAGACAAAAAAAACTAACGAGTTTCTAAATAGTCTCAGTCTTACTTAATTGGTCACTTCTCCTACTCACTTCACAGCCTCCAGTGAAACTCTCATCGATCTCCTGTGTACCGACCTAACTGCGAGATACACGTCAGTGGAATCTTTTGGTTCACTAAACGGTCATTCTATTATAGTTGGGGAATTTCACGTAAAGCGCGATAAGTATAAACCATACGTAGTAACTTTTAGGCCACTTAAAAATGTATGCATGGATAGCTTTAATATGGACTTGTTGCTCTTATGTCTTGAGAGAATTTCCTTGCTTGACAATGTAAATGACATGGTGCATGTATTTAACTCCCACATAGTTTCACTATTCGATGTTCACGCACCGATCAAAACATTTACCGTCAAGGAAAAGTCATATCCGTGGATTACTGATACAATTAAACTTATGATGCGTTTACGGGACAATGCCTTGTGTAGAATATTGCAGGTGCAGGGTGGATATTGGTGGAGCAGAGAACAAAAATACACTGGTTGAAGGTTCAAAAAGTATATTCCTAAAGAAATCGTCGTCACAATTACACTGTTTGCATGTACACGTTAACAGGAAGTCGTATTATTAACACTGGCTCTACTGCTAGCTTAAACTAACACTAATACAGACTCATGATACAAGGGCGAAGCCCTGGGACGTTAAACGGGTACACGCGGCGGAGACAAGACGCGCGCGGTTCTTGTTTGGAGACTAATTCGACACTGAGCTCGCTTGGATACAGATACAGATCGATCCTTTTATAAAATTGGCACGCTGGCGCCACTACTGCGCGCGAGCTCGGAAACGTTATTTTTGAGCCCGCCAATCAGATCGATCTGTACCCACGCTGAGGGGGTGCTGAAGGGGATCGGGGTGCAGCGGGATGCTACCCATTTACAATAGTATATAACGACAACAAAAGAATTTCTTAAAAGGTGTACATTCCTTCCTATTTCTATTATGTAAACTACATACATTAATACAGTACGACCAAACTAAGACTGTTACATTGTTAGATTTCCCATATTTTAACTATTCTAGCAACTATTCCCACTTTTGTTATAGTATATAAGCAAATTACTATTAAAACTATCGTTACATGTTTACTATACAAGCTCTTTAGCTAGAGATTAACTTAAACTGTTATATAAAACACAAATACTTATATTTAAGGAGGTCCAGAGTCTACAGTGACTTGTTTAGAGATTGTTGTGCTTCGTAACAATCCCACCCCCCGTAAGAGGGTTCAACCGATTACAGCTCCGTCTGTTGGAAGCACAACAACCTTTACAACGGGCCGACGCAGGACCCCATAATTGGTTCTTACATCTACGACTCTAATTACAGAATCTAAACCGGGATAAACATTTTTAATGGCCCCGTTTGGTCCACTGGTTACGTGGCTTACACTGGTCTGTGATCACTACCACGTCACCCACTTTCACATTTGGCACATTATTGGCCCACTTATGTCTCTGCTGAAGCGTCGGCAGATACTCGCGCAGCCATCTCCTCCAGAAGAGGTCGGCCAGCGCGTTCACCCGTCGCCACATGCGGCGGGAGTCGAGGTCGGCGGCGTGGCCGCGCGTGCACGGAGCATCTCCTGCGGCAGTGCCAAGCAGGAGATGGTTGGGGGTCAGCACCACCGGATGCTCGACGTCACTGCTTACGTAGGTGAGAGGCCGGCTGTTAACAATAAGCTCGGCCTCGGCGAGAAGAGTGTACAGTACCTCCTCGCGGGGGGCGCGCTCTCGAAGCGTCGCCTTGAGTGCGTTTTTCACGGATCGCACCAGTCGCTCCCAACACCCGCCCATGTGCGGGGATGCCGGGGGGTTGAAATGCCACGCTATCCCGCGGCCCACAGCTTCGCTCTCCAGCTTGTCGTGGTGCATGGCGCGCAGAGCTGCACGCAATTCGGCGTGCGCGCCGACGAAGTTGGTGCCTCGGTCGGAGTATACGTCCGAGGGTCGCCCGCGGCGCGCGATGAGGCGCCGCAGGGCCAGGATGGCGGAGTCAGCGCTCAGCGATGCCGCCAGCTCCAGGTGGACGGCGCGGGTGGTGAGGCATGTAAACAGCACGCCCCACCTCTTCTCCCTGCGCCGACCGATGGCGACCTCCATGGGGCCGAAGCAATCGACCCCACAGTGGACGAAAGCTCTTCTTGTGACCTCCAGCCTCGCGGCCGGGAGGTCACCCATCTTAGGTGTCACTGGTTTGGCCTTCTCCAGGCGGCAGCGCTGACAGCTGGCGGTGACGGCCTTGACTGTTGACCGCAGGTTGGTCACCCAGTACCTTTCTCGAACCCTGTTAACTATTGATTCTTGGTTAGCGTGTAAGGCCGCTGTGTGATAGTCATACACAAGCAGGCGTGTGAGCGTATGACGCCCGTCGCAAATTATGGGGTGGCGCTCTCCAAAATCGAGGTCGCTGCAGGCGCCCAGCCTGCCGCGTACCCGCACCAGCCCGTCTTCGTACAGCATCGGGTCGAGCGTGCGGAGTTTGCTGTCTTTGGGCAGCGGGCGCGCCTCTCGCAGCGCCGCGATGTCCTCTCCGTAGCTCTCCTGCTGTGCCATCTTGAGTATTCTTGTCTCCGCCTCGAGTAGGTCCGCTCTGGTCACCGTAGATGAGGTGCGTCGCCTGCGGCAGCGTTCTGAAAATATTATAATACGCGCCACGACGTACATGGCGCGTGTCCATGTCGGTAGCCTCTCGTAGCGCAGTAGTGTCTCTGTCGGTGTCCCCGTCGCGTGTACCCGTTGAATCCTCTCCAGCTGTTCCTCCGCCACTGTATCGTGGTCGTGATTCGCTGGCCACTGCTCCTGTGGGCATAGAAGAAACGAGGGCCCCGACAGCCACTCATCACCGGTATTGGGCCAGTCCGTGCGGGTGGCTTTATCGGCCGGGTTCATCGCAGAGGGAACCCAGTGCCAGTCCTCTCGAGCCGACCTACGGTCTATCTCAGCTAGGCGGTGCGACACGAATCTCTGAAATTCTAAAGCGTCTGAGTTAATCCATTTCAGGACTGTTTTGCTGTCCGTCCACAGATGTTTGGAGTTAACATTAATACCTAATTCTGTTTCTATGGTGTTAGCTAACCTACATGCTAAGACGGCTGCTTGTAACTCTAAACGTGGTACGGAAACTAATTTCTGTGGCGCTACTCTGGCCTTACCTATTACTATGGCTACGTTTCTTTTACCGTTCAAGTCTGTCCCCGCTAAATATGCTACTGCGGCGTACGCGGATTCGCTTGCGTCACCGAAAACGTGGAGCTCCAAGCCCTCCGGCCTCAGGCCGTACCACCGAGGGATGGTTAAAGTTGTTAAATGTTGTAGCTTGTGCAGCCACTCAAACCACGTTTTCGCTTCCGCTTCCTGTAACTTTTCATCCCACTGTATGCCCGTGTGCCATACCCGTTTCATGAGTATACGTGACTGTATGATACACGGGTATAAAAAACCCAGTGGGTCAAAAATTGACATAATAAAACGTAAAAATTCCCGTTTAGTAGGTATTACTTTACCTTCTATAATTTCTTTAGGTAATTTCATAAAAGATAAGTCAAAAGCTAACTCGTCTGTACTTGGCGACCATATCATACCTAACGTACGTTCCGTGGAACTCTCCCCCTTGTCTAAAGAGACCCGGTCAGGCATGTCTGTGTGTAGTCTGTCGCGTAGCTCCTGAGAGTTAGTGACCCACCCCCGTATGTTAAACCCGCCCTTGGCGTGGATGTGAGTCACCTCCTCGACTAACTTACTGGCTTGCGTGACAGACCACACACTATCAAGGTAGTCGTCCATGTAATGTTTTGTATATCCGCTTCGGGATACCTATCTTTAAACTGAGCTGCATTTCTATTTAAAATATAAATTGCTGACGTGGGAGAAGACACAGCACCGAAAATCATGGAATTCATTACATAAACGTCGGGCTCTTTGCTATTATTCGCGTTCCATAGGAACAGCTGTCCCCCCCTGTCTTGTTCCCTAATTTTAATTCTAAGGAACATGTCGGCTATGTCACCTGTGAAAGCGATGGGTCCTAATCTAAACTTGAATAACACACCGAGAAGAGAATTTAAAAGGCCGGGCCCTGTTAACAAATTATCATTTAAAGTAGTCCCATTATATAGGTTGCAGCGGCGTCAAAAACTAGCCTCAGTTTCCCGGGTTTGTTTGGGTTCTTCACCCCGAAGTGAGGTAGGTACCATACGGGGTCGACGACCCCGCCCTCTACTTTACTAGCGTAACCCTCTACTATAAGCCTCTTCATTTGATGTTTGTAGGCAGTGGCGTACTCCGGGTCCTTGTTAAGGCGCCGCTCGATGCCTGCTAGGCGCTGACGCGCATGTTGAAAATTATTAGGTAACTGAGGGTTGTCGTGACGCCACAGCAAGCCTACCTCCCAGGCACCGCTTTCTATCTGACGGCTAGTGGAATCTAGAATTTTATTAGCCCTTTCAATGTCTGGGTGCGTCCGAGGCACCTCGGAGATTCCAATAGCTTCAAGCTCGAACTGGTTTCTGACTAAACTATGTAAATCAATATTTTCATCGCTGACACAATTAACATACTGGTCACTAGTGTGGCTACTACCTACGGGTCCGTGCACCACCCACCCTAGACCGGTTAGAGAGGCGACTGGCTTACCTGACCTCCCTCTGCGAGTCTCCCGGCCGGTAAGCAGCTCCCAATTGTCCTGCCCCAGCAACAGCAGCGGCCGGGCACCTCTCATCTCCTCGCAACCCAAGTGGCGAATGTGGGCGTGCTCTGCTATCAGCGCGGCTGGCACGGTTTGAGCTGGTAAATCTAAATTTATTAATGTGCGACATTTAATATTATGAGATTGACCGCTTGGCCCGCGTATCGTTATGTTGATAACACGCGACTCCTTATCCGTAATCTCCTGCACGCGCGCGCTCCGCAGCACCAGTGGTGCTCGTTGACCCCCGACACCTTTGGTTAGTGACTCGTCTATTAATGACACGGTGGCCCCGTCGTCCAGCAGGGCGTAACAGGTTTTCTCTTCCCCGTTTGCCGTTATGCATACCGGCATAATTTTTAACAACGCTTTACCGGTGTAGTCACTTACATTTGTGACACTTTCCGTGTTCCTGTCGGCATGTAGTAATATGTGATGAGCATAATTACATGTAGAACATTTGTTTGCACGACAGAAATTCTTATTGTGTTTCTTTGTTATACATTTGAAACATAACTTATTTTTCTTTACATGTTCCCACCGCTGGTCAACTGTCAACTCAGTGAACTTTTCACACCTGTTGAGTTTATGTGGTTGCCCACATAGCGTGCAGCTATTTATTTCCGCCTTGGCCTGTTGTTCGTCATTAGATGTAATATGTAAGCGCTGTATGATCTTAGGCTGCTTAGTAAAGTGAACATTGCCTCTTGGCTTAACGTTAATGTTTGACAATGCGGGCGTGTCTGTGTTAAGTTGTAAGTAAAATGACGTGGCTCGGGCTAGATGGGCTAGAAAGTCTGCGAGTAGCTCTAGGCTAGGTGATACCCTTACGTCGATGCCTTGACTGGCTGCCATGCCCATCGCAAAATCTCCATATTGAGCACGTTGTATGGGTGTGAGTTTATTTAGCAATTCACTTACCAGCTGTGGGTTATTTATGTATCCATTCGCCTGCACGCTTCTTAGCAGCGATACACAATTCCGCACTGTAGTGGAGAATCTCCTCAACTCGCGACCACTTTCACGACCACATCACCCTAGGTAATGCACGCACTTTCTTCAGGGCGCACTCGAGCACTAAGTTAGGATGACCGAACTCGTCGTCCAAGATCTTCATGATATCCGCTGGGTCGGTCGACGTCCGCAGCAAATCCTCCACTGCCAGCTTGGCGTCCCCCTGTAGAGAGGTCTTCAGGCGCGCTAGGTTTTCATCGTGACACGACAGCACTCTACAAGTTCAAGACGCATCTTGAACTTGTAGAGTGCTGTCGTGTCATGATACATATTCTTGTATGACAGCCATTCCGCTGGATCCCCGGTGAAATACGGTAACTCGTACGCTTGCCTCGGCACGGGACGCGGGCGCGCTAGGTTTGAAATAGCGTCGGCCAGCTGGTCGATTTTTCTGTCCCGTGACCTGCTTCTATCCGTTTCGTCCGCGAACGTGTTGTTCCATTTCGGTGCTTCTTCACCCGGCGCTTCCCTGGGTGGTGGTCGCGAAGCCCTATGCGTCGCGACGGGCGTAGCGAAGTACGCGGTTTCTCGGAATTGTACCGACGCGGGCGCACATTGCTGTAACGCGGGTGTATTTTCGGGCGGCGGCACTATCACGGTATTATCGCGAACATTATCGCGAATTAATTCGGGCGCGGGAACGAGTAGCGGTGTCGGATCGTGGGGCAACGCGGGCGCGGGCCTCTCGGGGTCGATGACGGGCGTCGTGTCCGTTATCCAGTCTTCAACTCGACGCGTCGTACCTTCTTCATCCGACAAATCCTCGTCGGCAGCGGCGTCGATCTCTGCTAGATCTGCTTCCAGCTTCTTCTTGATGAGACTCTCCTTCAGACGCACCAACTCCTTTTCTGCCTCGTATTCAACCCTCCGTCGAAGATAGTCGGCACTTCTCTGGCCGCTCTTCGAAGAGACGTGGCTCGCTTGTGAACCTGCCCTCCGTACGATATCCAATCTCGCTGGCGTCACCGGTACACGATGGTCTATCACACGACCGGGACCAGCCAGCGGGATCACAGGGGCAGGAACAGACGACGTGGTCGGCGCTATTGAAGGTGAACCGGGGGCCATTTCAGTCGGCACCCCAGAGTCTGTATCTGCTGGTTGACGCTTGCTCATTTCGGACTCCAATCTGCGCAGTCTGCTCCTTGTGATGACGCTTCTTTCGCTCATTGTTCTCTTTTCCAATCCGGCGCTCGAAGGACCAAAATTGTAGAATATTGCAGGTGCAGGGTGGATATTGGTGGAGCAGAGAACAAAAATACACTGGTTGAAGGTTCAAAAAGTATATTCCTAAAGAAATCGTCGTCACAATTACACTGTTTGCATGTACACGTTAACAGGAAGTCGTATTATTAACACTGGCTCTACTGCTAGCTTAAACTAACACTAATACAGACTCATGATACAAGGGCGAAGCCCTGGGACGTTAAACGGGTACACGCGGCGGAGACAAGACGCGCGCGGTTCTTGTTTGGAGACTAATTCGACACTGAGCTCGCTTGGATACAGATCGATCCTTTTATAAAATTGACACGCTGGCGCCACTACTGCGCGCGAGCTCGGAAACGTTATTTTTGAGCCCGCCAATCAGATCGATCTGTACCCACGCTGAGGGGGTGCTGAAGGGGATCGGGGTGCAGCGGGGTGCTACCCATTTACAATAGTATATAACGACAACAAAAGAATTTCTTAAAAGGTGTACATTCCTTCCTATTTCTATTATGTAAACTACATACATTAATACAGTACGACCAAACTAAGACTGTTACATTGTTAGATTTCCCATATTTTAACTATTCTAGCAACTATTCCCACTTTTGTTATAGTATATAAGCAAATTACTATTAAAACTATCGTTACATGTTTACTATACAACCCCTTTAGCTAGAGATTAACTTAAACTGTTATATAAAACACAAATACTTATATTTAAGGAGGTCCAGAGTCTACAGTGACTTATTTAGAGATTGTTGTGCTTCGTAACACCTTGGCTAGCTCCAGGAACTTGAAAACAGATTCTAAGAAGGAATACTACAAAGAGTTAAAGTCCTTAGTGTTAAGATCTTTGTACAGGGAAAAGGTTGCGTACTTCAACCATAACATAAACAATAAAATAAAAAACCCTAAATTACTATGGAAAAACCTTAAATCTACAATATCACCTTATAAACCCAGACAAGACCTTCCGTCGCATTTTACAGATCCAGATCTTATAAATAATACTTTTTTGATAGTTCCCGGAAACCCCGTTGCAAGCATGACACTAATGACGTATTTTGAGAACCATAGATATGGTGAAGCTACTTTTAAAATAAATCCTGTGGAACAGAATGACATCTCTCGGATTATCTCCAACCTTAAGAGTAACGCCGAAGGTTATGACAACATTACCCTTGACATGTTAAGTATGACTCTGCCGTACGCATTAGGTATTGTAACTGACATTGTAAACTGCTCAATACTGACGTCAACTTTCCCCGACCAATGGAAAATTGCTTCCGTTAGGCCCTTACCAAAAAATGCTAATCCAATGGAAGTAAAAGACCTACGCCCTATTAGCATTTTGCCGTGTTTGTCTAAAGTATTAGAGAAGGTCGTCAGCCACCAATTAACGGATTTTCTGGAGCAAAATAACGTATTACCGGACTTACAGTCTGGCTTTAGAAAACAGCGCAGTATGGAATGTGCTCATTGCTAGTCTTGCTGGATTTTTCCCGGGCATTTGACGCAATAAATATCCCGTTATTACTGTCAAAGCTAAATTATTACGGTTTTGACCCAAGCGCTACGCAATGGTTCCGCAGCTACCTTACTGACAGGAAACAACATGTGGATCTACGTTTGGGTGACGGCACTGCTCTTAGATCAAATCTTACTTCGATTGAGAGAGGGGTTCCTCAGGGATCTATATTAGGCCCAATAATGTTTATTCTATACTGTGCAGATTTAATTAAATGTCTCCAGAGGTGCAAGTACCATATATATGCCGACGATGTCCAACTTTACATATCCTTTAGACCAGATGAGTACGATAGTGCCATTAAAGATCTGAACGATGACCTTCGTAGAATTGCTGCCTGGTCTGAAGAGAATTGCTTATCACTAAACCCAACCAAAACCAAATATATTGTATTTGGTACGAGACAGCAACTAGCTAAACTACCCACAACGTTTCACTTGGAGTTAATGGGCGAACCAATTGACAGTCTTTGAAGCCCGGAATCTTGGTCTTATTTTGGATAAAGACCTTCGGTTCAAGAAACATGTAGCCGACTCGGTGAGAAACTGCTTTTACCGCCTGAAGGTTTTGTACAAGATAAGGCCTTACTTGTCCGAAACGCTACGAGAACAACTTGTGGAAACCCTGGTTCTGTCTAGATTGAACTACGCTGACACAGTTTACGGCCCGCGCCTATTAGCTCGTACAGACCGCCTCATCCAAAGGGTACAAAACGCTTGTGCTCGGTTTTGTTACAACATCCCCCGCAGAAGTCATGTCACACCTTTTCTAAACAAGCATTTTACTCTAAAAATGAAGTCCAGACGCAAACTCCACTTGGCATGCCTTCTGTTCGGGGTGATTAAATATCAGAAGCCGGACTACTTATACAACAAACTAAGTTGGGTTACGAGTAGACGGGAATGCGGGAGAAGGCAATGCTCGCAACAACTATCGACTCAGTCTCAGGGTACAGCCGCTTTCAGAGGCAGTTTTCGTTATGCGGCTTCTAAAATATGGAACAACCTGCCAGTATAAGAGTTATTAAGACTATAGGCGCTTTTAAACGACAGTACCTCTTTGATGGGCAACGGAAGCTGGACATGGTCACACTTAATGTCTCAATTATATGATAGATTATGTACCTGCCTACTTTCAGTATGTTTCAGTGTTTCGTCGGCAAATGTTGCTTGAAAATGTAAATGACTGCTGTTGTACGGTTGCTTTGGTGGAAGTTGTTCTTGCCCATTCTCACGCTCGGTTCAGCTCGCCCGCTCATGTCCCCTGTGCTGGGATTGCTGTTGCGATATCCGCGACATTGCTACGCCTCATCGCAGATGTTGAAGCCTGTAAAATACAAGGCAACATATTAAAGTCATCGTTTATCACCAACTTATGTATTGCTAAACTACGCTGCATTTCAACGTACCCCATGTGCCTGGCTTGTATGCACGCGACTGTAACGTACGATGTCGAGTGGCGCCATTTCTCCCATACTTTCATCAAGACTTGGAGTGGGCGAGCCTCGGTGTGGTTTGTTTTGTATTTGTCACCTCCTCCATAGAGAAGCATAGGGCTGTAAGAAAGGAGTCGAAAAATAAAAATGGGTGGGTACCTTTCACTTTATAAGGAACTTATATCGTATTTATTTATTTTTCCTGCAAATAACACTATTATTGACTAGCGCTTACCTTGCATCCTTATCTTTATTTTTTTTTATTTTATTTCTCTTCCACTTCCACTTTTGCCAACGATGTTTGGCTGACTTATTTATGTACGTAAATACCATCGTCACAGATTACATCATATTGCGCCAATGTCAATGCAACCCAAACGATAAGTTAAAGGATTTATAGGTGGGAAACGATTCTTAACAAAATCTGTTGCATAACTGTCCGTGAACAGTCCGTCGCAATCGGCTGCTTGCAGCGTATTGTGCGATGAAGACGCTGAAGTGCACGGATTATCTAGTTATGTTTGTTGGAATGTGGAAGTCTGGCAACGTTTCAAAGCAGGCTTTTTATTGTGTTCGTTTCGTTAGTTTTATATTATATCATGCGTTCGTCTCATTTATTTGTTTATCAGGTTGATTTGTTTTGTTGTTTTGCAATTTTAAATATTAGAATATTATTAATTATTGTTACACTGGTCTTTCTTAAGTATTTAAGTATAGATACATACACATATTTGCTGTATTAATCGAATTAGGTATTTGTAATTATTATTATTATTTTACACAATTTATTTTATCTAAGTATACATACACACACACTGTAGTATAAAACTGATTTGCATCCGTCACCTCACACGCCAGGTCCAGTTGAAAACCAGCGTCAGGCACTAGTTGTCTGGCATTTTTGCTGAACTGGGCCTATTTGGCGCAGCCGTGAGGCACACATTCCTGTTTATCTTTTATTTTTATTTTTTTATGTATTATAATTATGTTGTGCTGTGTGTCTTTAAGTCTGTGCTAAATAAATGTATTTTCTTTCTTCTTTCTTTCTTTCAAAAACTGTCTTCTAAAATTGGGGAACCTAGGAGGTGCAGTGAACTTTTTTCTAAAACTTTGATATCTGGGGCTATTGTATTGAATTTCTGTAAAGTCGATTGCCTGTCGGTATTGTCACAGGGGTAAATTTCACATTTTGAGTAGTTGAGGTCAAGGCCGATGAATTGAAACTGTTGCTTTAGGAATTGGAAATCTTTTAGGACAGTGTCTACGTCACCTCCTAGAGTCCCGTCATCTAAATACCACACATAAAATTTTGAATTTAGTTGTTGTATTATGGGGTGGATAGCTAAACTGAAAATGACTGGCCCGAGGGAATCACCTTGTTGGCATCCGACTGCAGATTCTAAAACGTTGTCTTTAAATAATAATTTGGAAGGGTGCCTATATATATTTTTTTTTATTTTTTTTTTTATGTATGACCACGCATAACTTTTTAATGAGTGGTCCGATTTGAACGATTCTTTTTTTATTGGGAAGGGTATACCTCGAAGTTGGTCCCATAAAAAAATAAAAATTGAAACCCATCCCTAAGTGTAAAAAAATTGGGGTTGATTGATGTTTCACGTACTGAATTTTCAACTGTGAACCGATTCTGTTGTAATTTCGCACACATATGTAGTTCTGATGACACAACTACACAATAAAGACCTGGAGTTGATCTAATGATGGAGTCAGAAGACAGTCGCGAGAGCTCCTCAACAGTTTACAGCAACTAGATCGTGTTTGGGCTTATTTCATTCCCCCTGATGAGAACTTTACACCTAGCTGGGGTATATGACTGCCATCGACGGTCAGAGGTTGAGGCAAACATTATGGTAACTCAAAAGCGAAAAATAATAAACTTTTTTGCAAAAAATTAGACCGACGAAAAAAACTGAAAAGCGAAAAATAAAAAATAACTATTTATTTAGTGATAAATTGATGACCTTCAAATAACAAATTTTGAGGCGGCGCCTAACACTCATTCAACGAAGATCTATCAAGCTAACATTTTACGCTTTATATGTAATTATAATAATTATGTTTGTTTGGCGCCGCCTCAAAATTTGTTATTTGAAGGTCATCAATTTGTCACTAAATAAATAGTTATTTTTTATTTTTCGCTTTTCAGTTTTTTTCGTCGGTCAAATTTTTTGCAAAAAAGTTTATTAAAGTTTCGCCGTATAGTCTGCAGCATATTTTAGCTACCGTACGCCTGTAGGTACACCCAACGGCAATGGGACGGATGCCGCCGTCTTTCTTGCGCAGGGCACATAGATTTGCCCCGTACAAGACATCGACGATGGCATCATTCACACCGCCGTTGAGCATCAGGTTAATTAGAGCCGCAAGCTCCTTCAAAAGCGACTCACCAGCTTCCCCGGCGCCTGAACTCAATAAATCTTTTAAATGCTGAGGAGTCAGGCCGTCGAGGCCGCCGGCGGAGCCACTTCGGAAGGAGCTCACGGCAGCAATCAGCTGTGGGGCAGTAATGGTAAGAGGTGTTGAATCCGGACCAGGAGAGAGGGGGGGGTCGGGGAAGGTGAGACCATCGGCAGGCGCTGGATGTTTACTCTCCAGAGCTGAAATAGTTTCTGGAGAGTAGGGTGCCACCACACTACTGAACAAAAGCCTGGCCGCTCCCCTGATGTCACCTTCACTTAGTTTGGATTCTACATATGAACATAAGCCTCTTCGTAGAGGGTTATTGAAAACAGGTAATTTAGGCAACATTTACGCGCGGCGCGGCGCGGCGGTTTTTTCGTGCGGCGGCATTTGGGCATTTATTTGAGCAACATTGTACAACTTTTTTTATTTTTTATTTTGCTTGTTGAATACGAGGCTTTTGGCTACTTTTGTATGTGTGTATTTTATGTTTTATTTTAAGAGTGCGTTAAACAATTTTTCTTTCTTTTCTTTCTTTCTTAGGATCTAAAATATTGGTCAAATTGTTGCAATTGTCTTTAATTTGGTTCGTTAAAGTTTTTTTGGTCGCCGAATTTTTTTGGACATGTAGAATCCTATAAGGAAATGTGAGTAATTGCTCCCAGGCACTTTGTGAGTTCTCCTGGGTCGCAAAACGGAGACATCGCGCCAAACTCAGCGCAACGGACCGTCTCGCGCCCCGGGGAACTCTCTTTAAAACTGGGGTAGAATTTTTGAATTTTGCCAACGTTTTCCACAAGCTTTGATCTGGAGGTGTCAATGTTGGTGATGTGGCTGGAGGGCACAAGGGTACACTATGAGATTTGTGGGTCTTGCCATAGTGTATCCTCAGCCCCCTTTCGCCTTTGAAGAAACGTGCCTGTGAGCAATGGGGACATCTCACCAGCTGGACATCAAGCGGTGTGGCAGGTTGACTGGCACAGTTTCCGGCGTCGCTATGGCCGGCATTGATCATATAAAACAAAACACTTAAACTTACCTAAAAAGAATAAAAATAAACTATATACAGAGGCACTCGCTGGAGACAAACACAAAAGATAAAAAACTAAAAATAAAAATTTTCACTGTTAAACGAAATGTCACATATGGAAGACAGTGTCATTATTGTTGACGACTGCGGCGCAGTCGCGCTCGAAGCCTGGGGCGCTGCGCATGCAGGGTGCCGCCTTCCCAACCGTTGCCCTGGTTGCTGGCGTCGCGTCCTCGTCCTTCCCCTTATAATATTTTATTTAATATATTTTTCCTTTCGTCCACTTCGCTCTGCTTTGGATAAATCTATAGGATTCTTTCAGAGAGAGATGAAATTGTTTTGAAGGAAAAGGAAATTTTAGTGCACTAGGTACGGCGGCGCCTTGCCGGATTTACAGCATATGCAGAGAAGGACCAAGAAACTGTTGCAAAAAAACTTTTTTCAGGCACCTTCTCTCCCCATTATATTAAATTTTTATTTTATTTTGTATGTTTCTAGGAGTAGTCTTCTTTAGTTGTTGCGTCTAGTTGAGTGTTAGCTATTCCCCGGATTTAAAGAAATTCAATTCTAACGGTTGATTTGTATGGGAAATCGTTAGTAGTTGTTTGTAGTAAACGAATTTTCGTTTGTAGTTACTTGGTTGTTTTTTTATTTACATATTTGTATTTTTTCTTTTTTCATGGTTACCCCTTGGAAAAATATTTTTTTTTTGCGCATTCTTAAAGAACTTCGTTAGTAGTTGTTTGTGTGAACGAATTTTCGTTTGTAGTGCGACCAAAAAAAACTTATGGGTCACCCAAAAGTAGCCATTCCCCGGATTTAAAGAAATTCAATTCTAACGGTTGATTTGTATGGGATATCGTTAGTAGTTGTTTGTAGTGAACGAATTTTCGTTTGTAGTTACTTGGTTTTTTTTTTTTCACATATATGTATTTTTTCTTTTTTCCTGGTTACCCCTTGGAAAAAACTTCTTTTTTTTTGCGCATTCTTAAAGAGCTTCGTTTGTAGTTGTTTGTAGTGAACCAATTTTCGTTTGTAATGCGACCAAAAAAAAGTTATGGGTCACCCAAAAGTAGCCATTCCCCGGATTTAAAGACATTCAATTCTAACGGTTGATTTGTATGGGCAATCGTTAGTAGTTGTTTGTAGTGAACGAATTTTCGTTTGTAGTGAGACCAAAAAAAACTTATGGGTCACCCAAAAGTAGCCATTCCCTGGATTTAAAGAAATTCAATTCTAACGGTTGATTTGTATGGGATATCGTTAGTAGTTGTTTGTAGTGAACGAATTTTCGTTTGTAGTTTCGTGGTTTTTTTTTTATTCACATGTATGTATTTTTTCTTTTTTCATGGTTACCCATTGGATTTTTTTTTTGCGCATTCTTAAAGAACTTCGTTAGTAGTTGTTTGTAGTGAACGAATTTTCGTTTGTAGTGCGACCAAAAAAAACTTATGGGTCACCCAAAAGTAGCCATTCCCCGGATTTAAAGCAATTCAATTCTAACGGTTGATTTGTATGGGATATCGTTAGTAGTGTTTTGTAGTGAACGAATTTTCGTTTGTAGTTACTTGTTTTTTTTTTTATTCACATATATGTATTTTTTCTTTTTTCATGGTTACCCCTTGGAAAAATATTTTTTTTTTGCGCATTCTTAAAGAGCTTCGTTAGTAGTTGTTTGTAGTGAACGAATTTTCGTTTGTAGTTACTTGGTTTTTTTTTTATTCACATAATATGTATTTTTTCTTTTTTCATGGTTACCCCTTGGAAAAATATTTTTTTTTTGCGCATTCTTAAAGAGCTACAAAATCTGATTGGAACCAACTTCATCGTGTCATCTTTAAGCAAACCTGGTGCAACTACTGACAAACTACTCGAATCGTCACTAGAACTATGTAAAGACTTTAATAAGTTTGACTATGTCGTAATTGTGTGTGGTAATAATGACAAGGACCCATTAAGAATACAATCAATTCTATACTTTTATTTGGATAAACTTGCTCATACAAATGTGTTGCTTTGTAATACAAAAAGAGGTAAGTTCTTAAGCGAGATTAAACTATGTAAAACTTTCCATTATATATGTTCCCAGTTTAGTCACAGTGTATTTGTTAACATAGATTATAAAGTCCCTTATGCCTCATTTTTCTTGGTGCTATGCAGGTTTCTGTTGAGAGACATATTGCATTTAAACTATAAACACAATTACAAACGGTACAGGGAGTCTAACTGTACAAATATTAAAAATAAAAATTCAGTGTCGATTTCTACACAGACTGATTTGTTAATTCAACCCGACTTAATATCAATGGAAACTCAAACAGAAGATTATTTATTTCGTAACAGAACATAATTTTACTATACTACACAACAATATACAAGGTATAAGATCAAAAATAAGTGATTTGGAATTGCTAGTTGAGTCAAAAAACATTGACGTTCTTTGTCTTAGTGAAACGTTCCTTCGTGACCAGAATGCTGAAATACTACAGTTGCCAAATTATAAAATGGGGACTTATTTTTCCAGAAAAAATCAATCTCGGGGTGGTGTGTGTATTTATGTAAAAAACTCAATTAACTACAAAAAAATTGAATGGTTATCTGAACTATCGGTTGAAAATTACTTTGAGTGCTGTGGTATAATAATTCCGGAAACGAATTGGTACATATTGTGTATGTATAGAACACCTAACAGTAATTTTAATTTATTTATCGCAAAACTTGAGCTATTATTGTATAAACTTACCATTAGATTGAGATCCATCAATAAATAATATTTATCCTAGGTGACTTCAATATAAACACACTAGCCTCTACCAGCAAAAGTAATATGTTTAAAAATACTTTAAAAAAAATCAATTTGCACCTGACCCTAAACCAACCAACTCGATTAACGTCACATTCTGCAACGTGCATAGATAACATAATCACAAACAACCGTAAATACAAAGCAGAAATATGGGATTTAGGTATATCGGACCATACTGGCCAAGCAATAAAGATACCGTGTAGTTTAAGTTACAGAGAAAAATACTGGTACAAAAAGCGACGTAATATAAACTATTACATCGACATATTTCTAAAATACATTTCTCAAATAAAGTTCCACGACGTGTATCAGCATATGGATGTAAACACGGCTTATGAAGAATTTATTGACATATTTAAATTAATTTTCGATATTTGTATTACAATTGAAAAAATAAAAATGCACTATAAAAAAGATACATCATGGAAAACCAAAGGCATCATAGTCTCTAGTAAAAATAAACGGAAAATGTACCTTCAAACTAAAGGTAGTAGGTCTCCGGAACATAAAATAAAATATGTTCGCTCTTGTAAAATCCTAAAACGAGTTATAAGACAATCAAGAAAAAATAGTAATGCTAAATTCATCTCCTGTAGTACCAATAAAACTAAGGCCACATGGGCATTAATTAAACGACAAACCCAAAGTACAAATGTTCTTCAACCCACAATAGACTACATACTGCAAAATAATAGTGTAATAAAATCACCTGTGAAACTAGCTAGTACTTTTAACCATTTCTACATTAACCAAAACAGCAACACATCAACAGCACGTAATAATAACTACAAATCACAGCCTATTTCTAACTCAAACAGTATCTTCCTCTTCCCAGTAGACAGATGTGAAGTAATAAATATAGTGAACAAATTAAAAAATAAAACTAGTTTCGGACACGATAATATACCTATTAGAGTCATTAAAGAAAGTCTCCCTTTTATTGTTGATCCACTGGTGCATATTCTAAATGTTATGTTGGAAACGGGAAAATTTCCCGATACCCTAAAGAGAGCTCTAATAAAAAGGATCAAGACACGACGTAAATAACTATAGACCAATTGCACTGTTACCTAGTTTCTCGAAAATATTTGAAAAGGTCATATACGCTAGAATTACAAACTTTTTGGATGCGAATAATATTTTAAGTGCTAACCATTTGGATTCCAAAAGAATAAAACTACATCTTTGGCAATATATAAATTGTTCAATACCATTTGGGAAAAGATCAATAATAAAATACAATGCGCTGCTCTTTTCATTGATATGTCAAAAGCATTTGACTGTGTAATATATGATATTTTGTTTGATAAACTAGAAAGTATAGGAATAAGAGGTATAGCACTTAAATTAATTGAGAATTATTTAAACAATAGAATGCAGGCCACATTTATTGAGGTATACAATGAAAGTACGAAAATGGTAGAGGTAGTAAAATCTGAATTCGAATCTGTAATACTAGGCGTACCGCAAGGCAGTATATTAGGGCCCCCATTATTCCTACTGTATATTAACGAGCTTCCAAACATAATTAACCACCTTTGCGTAATGTATGCTGATGATGCAACTATATTTATTCCAAATGAATATACTAATGATTTTAATTACGAAAGTGAAATAAACAAAACATTAACCACAGTAACTGATTGGTTGCAGTCAATAAATTTAAAAGTCAACCTTTCAAAAACTAAATTAGTTCAATTTAGAAATTACAGAACTAAACCAGCAAAACTGAATGTAACTGTAACTGATATACCGATTGAAGAAGTTAAAGACACAAATTTCCTAGGAGTTACAATAGATCAACATTTAAACTGGAAGGCACATATTGATAAGATTAATAAAAAAATATCCAGTGTTTGCTACGCACTGTCAATCCTGGCAGAAACTACAAATACCATTGTTACTAGAAATGCCTATTTTGGTAATGTTTATCCACTGCTAACTTATGGTATTATATACTGGGGAAACTCGACAAACGTGCAGTCCACATTCATTCTTCAGAAAAAATGTCTTAGGACAATATATAACATGCATAGCACCGATTCGCTAAGAGATGTTTTCAGAACGGAGGGCTTCCTAACACTGACTGGCATTTATATACTCGAATTATGTTTATTTGTTAAAAATAATATGCAATATTTTAATTTCAAATCCGATTCTAAGAGAAACATTCGCAAGCAATATAAATATGACATTAATTTACCTATTATTAACAATATGATTTATTATTCGCGTATACAACCAGTTACCGCCAGCTATTAAGCAACTAAATGGTAATATGTTTAAAACTAAATTAAAAAACCTGTTAATTGATAATGTATTTTATAATCTACATGAGTTTTTTGAGAAAAAATAATGAGCAGTTGTAATTAATTTGTAATTTGTTTGTAATATTAATGTATTTGTAATTTCTTTTTAATCTATTTGCAATTTATCTAATAAAATTTGTGTCGAATACTATTGCATATCCGACCTGGGTAGACTGTTGAGCCTAAAAATTTGTTTACGTGTAAAATAAGAACCGGCCAATAAGCCTAATGTCGAATGTGTACAAAATATTCGCAAAGATCATCTTGGGCAGGATAAGCGCAAAATTAGACGAAAGCCAACCAATAGAACAAGCCGGGTTCAGACGGAACTTTTCAACTATAGACCACATCCACACACTCAAACAGATAATCGAGAAGTATAACGAATATAACAAAACACTGTACGTAGCTTTTATAGATTACGCAAAGGCATTCGACTGCATCAGTCATAAGGCAATATGGGAGAGCTTGGGAAGGCAAGGTATACATGCAACATACAACGTGAAATTTGAATCACAGTTTTGCTAGAACAAACGTTGTTCAGACCATGGTCTACAACCATTCTATACCATTCAATAAAAAAAAAAACGTCAATGGTATTTGAAAAAATACAAAAAAGACTGATTTATTTATTTGCATTTCGGCCCGCATTTGGCCGGACATCCTTGTAGTCCACGTGGACTCCTTATAACTCTTTTGAATGCCATATTGCTACCGCGATGAGTCCTTTGATGTTACGGTTAATGTTTGAACACATTTTAGCAACATAAGACTTATTTGGGAACACCTAGTTTAGTTTGTTTTAATAACATATTGGACGGTATAGAATGGTAGTAGACCATGGTCTGAACAACGTTTGTTCTAGCAAAACTGTGATTCAAATTTCACGGTGTATATCAACATTATCAAAAATATATATACAAACAGTAAAGCAAAAATCCAATTGGAAGCTTTGGGCAAAGAATTCCAAATCAAGCGAGGAGTTAGACAGGGAGACCCAATGTCCCCAAAATTGTTTTCAGCAGTTCTGGAGAACGTCTTTCGCAACCTTGATTGGGAACATCTAGGCCTCAACATAAATAGGAAGAAAACTAAACCACTTAAGATTTGCGGACGATCTCGTTCTACTAGAAGAAAATCCAAAGGCACTCGAGAAGATGATTCAAACTCTAAATACTGAGAGCTCTAAAGTGGGGTTAAAAATGAACATAACAAAAACGAAACTGATGACCAACTCAGAAATGGAACCCATTGAAATTGAAGGACAACAAATAGAATATGTCGATGAATATTGCTACTTGGGCCAGATTATCTCCCCTAAAGACCAAACAACCAAGGAAATAAATAAGAGGATTGCTAATGGGTGGAAAAGATACTGGTCTCTCAAGGAAATTGTAAAATCTAAAGACCACAATATGTCAACGAAAAGAAAAGTATTCAATGCTTGTATTCTTCCATGCATCACCTACGGCTGCGAAACATGGTCCCTTACAAAATACCATAGAGACAAACTAGGAAAGTGCCAGAGGGGTATGGAACGAAGGATGACAGGAACAAAAAGGCAAGATAGAATTAGCAATGTGCAATTAAGAGCAAAAACCAAATTAACGGATATCCTGGAAAAAATTGACCTCCAAAAATGGAGATGGACCGGCCATATGTTGAGATCTAAACAAAAAAAGTGTATAAATACCGCAGCGCTGGTATTCTGATAGGGCCCACTGTGATGTCACGGACACACCTACGGACTTAGATAGATCGTAACAAAATAAATAAATAAAACAGTAAAAAAGATAATAATAAACAAAATTAAATCTATTCTATACAGATAGAAAATAATTATATAAATATAAATCTACTTACGCCCGACGACGTTCCAACATCACTTGTCCATGATAAAGACTTAATTATCTGTGGTGACAAGCGAAGGGACGCGGGCGCAATGCGAATCTGTTATGCATTCGGCTGTCAAATAGTCAGGGAAGTAATTTTTGGGATTTCAGAGAAAATTATATTGTTATTATACTATGGATCAAAGAATATTACTACTCTACAACTACAGGTATTGATTTAAATAAAACAGTGGGTAATTAATAAAGTATAAGGCAAGAAAGGATGTATTAATAATTGTAAGCGCGTGGGTTTCACAACTTACATACACTTTCTTTTGAAGGAAACACAGTCATTTGAACATTGAAACTGTGACTTTAATTATTTTAGTTAAGTTAGGTACATTTAATTATTAGTTTAAGACTATAGTTTTATATAAGAGAGTCGTTTGTTCATGGACGCGTGTGTGCTTGTTGGCGGTCGCGGAGCAAAGAGGGCGCGCGCGCGGCTCGCTCGACGCAGACGCGTTGCGGGGTATGAAGGCAGGCGCGGGGCGCCCCATAGTGATGGGAGGCGCGGGCGAATCTGTGGTCGCGTAGTGTTGGCGCGAACATACTCCGGGGCCGGTGAAGTCCAGCAGGGGAGCGTGGACGAGGAGACGTTGACGACGAGGGCTTCCGTCGTTGTCGAAGCTGATGAAACTGCGCCATTGGCGCTGATGATGAACTACGGGTGCAGCGACGTGTACCCACGATGCATGAAGTGAGTGGCAGTGCAGCGCTGTATGCGGTAGTGCAGTGATGTGGACACTGAGTAGCCAGTGTGGTGATGGCGTGCATGTGAAGCAATATTGAGATGTTTCCTATGAACGTCTGGATCAGTCTAGTAAGGGGCAGAGGCGAGTGAGGGACCGCTTAATAGTGCCTCTGGTAGTCGTGATATCGGCGACGCGGGATATGCCGTCCTCTCCAGGATACAATTTGGCAATGCGCCCCAGGCGCCAGCATAGCGGCGGCGTATTATCCTCCTGAATGAGGACTAGATCACCAGTAGTCAACTTGGCCTTGTTCTCACGCCATTTCGTTCTTGTTTGGAGCTCAGAAATGTAAGCTGCCACCGTGTCCAAAATTGCTGTCGCATTTTTTCGATGGCTTCGTATCTTGTGCGGCAGCGTGCGTTGTCATCGATGATTGGCGATGGCGGTGCAGTCAGCGGCCGGCCGATCAGGAAGTGTCCTGGGGAGAGAGGAAGGAAATCTGAAGGACAAGAAGAAAGTGGGGACAGGGGTCGGCTATTCATTATAGCCTCAACCTGCGCAAATAGCGTGGACAACTCTTCGAAAGTTAAATTAGTGTTGCCCATTGTACGTTTGATGATATGCTTAGCCGATTTAATGCCGGCCTCCGACAGACCAGAAAAGTGAGGAGCGTAAGGTGGATGGAAATTGAAGTTAATTTGCATGTTTGCTGCAAGATCACTAATTCCTTTCGCGTTTGATTTTAGATATTGACCTACTTCCTTTGACGCTGCTACGAAATTACGGCCGTTGTCTGAAAATATCTCTAAGGGTTTTCCTCTACGTGAAATGAAACGTTTTAAACATGAAATAAATGCGTCTTTAGAGAGGTCGCTAACGGCCTCCAAGTGTACACACTTGAACCTGAAGCAGATGAAGAGACATAAATAGCATTTGGATGCGCGAGCACCACGACCTTTTTTATTTAGGATGTGAAAGGGCCCTGCAAAATCCATCCCGATAGACTGGAAGGGTGGAGCAGGAGTGACTCGCTCGGGAGGTAGATTGCCCATCATCGGTGTAAGAGTTTGCCCTTTGTGGCGGCGACACACAACGCAAGAGCGCACGGTGCTGCGGGAGAGCTGTCTGCCGTTGATCGGCCAGAAGGACTCTCGGACAGAGTACAGCAGTTGCTGTGGACCTGCGTGCAATAGGCGTTTGTGTTCCTGGCGAAAGATCAAAATGGTCATATGATGTTTAGAGTCTAAAATTATAGGATGTTTTTTATCGTGACTATAGCTAGAACGATCAAGCCTACCACCTACTCTCATAACACCTTCCTCGTCGAGAAATGGGCTAAGAGCTGATATTTTACCCTTGAGTATGGGTTCACCTTTTATTAGTTTGTTGTAGTCTTCAGGGAATGATTGTTTTTGAGCCTCTTTGGCTAATAATGTTAATGAAGTGCTCATCTCTTGAACTGATAGAGGTCCTCTTATAATGTTTTTATCTTTCAGATATTGAATGTACCTTAGTACATATGCAAATGTTCTCTTGATTCTGTTGAGGGTGGAGAAATCTTCAAATTGTATAACTGGTGAGTTGCTCGCGGTTGTCACGAGTAGGACCTTCATCTCTGGTAAGTTGGTTTTACTTAGTTTATCTTGTGATGGCCAATGATTTTTATCCATGATGAGGAAGGGCGGGCCTGACCACCAGTCTTGTAGAGTGCGCAGCTTCTCTGCAGGGACGCCGCGTGAGATGTAGTCAGCCGGGTTGGCAGCAGTGGGCACGTGACGCCATGAAGAAAGGTTTGTATTCTCGCAGATTTCTACGACTTTGTTAGCAACAAAACTCTTCAGTTTGCTGGGAGTGCTGTTGAGCCATGCGAGTACAACACTGGAGTCACACCAATGTATGCACGTGGAAATAGGGTACCGCAGGGAGTCCAAAACAGTCTTCGTGAGATTTGCGGCAAGTAGAGCTCCAAGTAGCTCCAACTTTGGTATGGTAAGAGGCGGTTTAGTAGGCGCCACTCTTGATTTGGCACAGAGTAAATGGACTACTACGTTACCTTCGTTATCAGTTGATCGTAGGTATATGCAGGCGCCATAAGCATGCATGGATGCATCACAGAAGGAGTGTAACTGAATTTCTTGTGGATTCTCACACAGAACTCTTCTTGGTATTGCCATTTCATTAAGCGATGGAAGGCTAGAACTCATTTTCTGCCATTCCTTTCGTAGATCATCTGGGACTGGCTCATCCCAGTCCAATCCTCGCCTCCACAGCTGTTGCATAAGCATCTTTGGCTGGACAGTGGATGGTGAAAGCAATCCGAGAGGATCAAAAATGCTGAAAGATGATGATAGTATTAATCTTTTCGTAGTCTTCTCTGTGGATTCGAGGCTTGGAGCTTCAATGGTGAATTGAAGAGAGTCGGGTCGCGGGCTCCAGCCCAAGCCAAGGGCACTGGATGCGTCACTCAAGCTTAACTTGCTCTGCAGGTCGACACTGGAGATGGGAAAGATGTCAGGGGCATTTGACCTGAATTTTCGGAGATTGAAGCAGCCGGATTTCAACATACCAGAGACTGCATTCAGTATGTGTAGTAGCTCTTCTTTAGTGTCAGCTCCTGTTAGTAGATCGTCGCAATAAAAATCCTTCTGAATTATTTTCTTGATCTCATCGTCGTCGCAGTCTTCTCCAAGTTGCCACAAGCATTTAGTGCTCAAGTAGCTTGCGCTGGCGAAGCCATAGGTCACGGTGTTGAGCCTAAGTGTTCTTATGGGGAGATTATCTTCTTCACGCCAAAGAATAAGCTGTAGGTCTCTGTCTTCTTCGTGGACATCGACTTGACGAAAGAATTTATCGATGTCTCCAGCTAATACGTACTTGTACAGACGAAATCGCAGCAGAATCGAGAACAAGGAGTCTTGTACCTTAGGGCCAATCATTTGAATGTCGTTTATGGAAACGCCAGTAGATGTCGCGGCGGAGCCGTCGAAAACGACGCGCAGCTTGGTGGATTCGCTCTGCTCGCGCAGCACAGCGTGGTGGCACAGGTAGTGGCGCGGCGGCGGTGGCGGCTGCTCTAGCGGAGTGCAGTGGCCCAACGACAGGTACTCTGCTATAAATTCACAATAGGCTTGCTTGAGCTTCGGATTTTTGCGGAATTTTCGCTCTAAAGATAATAATCTTTGTCTTGCTCTATGATAGGAGTCACCGAGAACCTCAGTAGACTCTTTAAGTGGAAGCTTCACAGAGAAATGTCCATTTTCTTGGCGGGTAGTGTGTGTCTGAAAGTGCTGCTCACACATCTTCTCACTATCACTCAGGAGAGGCCTTTTTGGTAGCTCTTCTAGCTCCCAAAATCGGGCAAGTTGTTGATCAAAATTATTGTTTGAATGATCGTCATTTCTTAACAAGTTGCACTGAATATTTCTAGGTATGCAGTTGGAAGGTATAGATATAGCGCCTGAAATTAGCCAGCCCAACTGGGAACTTCTCAAAAATGGCAAATTTGTTCCAAGTGATTGCTGCTCGCTTCCTATAATTTGCCAGAATAAATCCGCGCCAATCAGCATGTCTATTGGGCCTGAAGTGTTGAAGGAAGGATCGGCTAGTGGAGTTTTCGGCGGAATCTTGAAGTAGCTAAAATCAATGGTTGAACTTGGAATATTTGCTGTAAGCTCAGGTAGAACCGGGCATGCCAGTGTGGTATGATAATCTGTGTGGCGAGAATGTCTGCGGACGACGCTTCTCTCTGCGATGACTCCACAGTGTGTATTGCCCATACCGGTTATCCTCGTAGTATTTGTCGGTATGGCAGGTAGGCCCAATTTCTCTTTCAACTCTCTAGTTATAAAGGTGGCCGCACTGCCGGAATCAAGAAGGCAACGTACTTTATGGCGTGCGTTGCTACTCGGATTTACCACGTCAATGATGGCTGTAGATAGTAATACGAGATTATTTCGTTGTACCTGAGATGAGAAGTTAACTGAAACTTCAATAGTTGATTCAGGAACATCTGTGGCTTCAGCAATGGCAGGTTGCACAGGAACGCTGGTTACAGGCTGTGAAGTTATGTGAAGTAATGAATTATGCTTCCTGTTACATTTTCGACATGGCCCTTGAGGACAATCCTTAGCGACATGTCCTTTTTTAAGGCAATTAGGACATAACTTTAGGCGGTTAATCTCAATTTTTCGTTGTTCAGGAGTTTTTGATAAAAATGTAGGACATTTGTAGATGCTGTGATCTGCGCTGCAATAGTTGCAGACCCAAGTTGATTCTCCGTTAGGTTTATCATTGTTTGTATTAGATTCCATACATGCTAAGGATGTGCAGGCGCGCTCCTGCTTATTGCTAGAGTTGTATTTCTTTCTAGTAGAAGTATTCTCTACAATGTTAGCACGATTTTGTAAGAATTTTATTAAATCGCTTAATTTGGGCATATCGTCATCATCAGGATTCCTATGTTCGTCCCATGCTCGTTTGGTAGTGAAATCAAGTTTGTGGTACATAATTTGTACTATCAATGGGTCCCATTCGTCTGTGGACTGACCTAAACTTGACAGAGATTTTTGTTGACACTATACACCAACGCTCTAAGAGAACTTTCAGAATCACGGTGAGTGGGTTGCAGATCAAATAAAATTAAATCTATATGTTGAGTGATCAAATGCCTCTTGTTATTGTACCTCTGACACAGCAGGTCCCAAGCAACCATGTAGTTTTTGTCTGAGACCGCTAGGTTAGTTAAAATGTTGGCTGCTTCGCCGGTTAAGTAAGAATTGAGATAATGGAATTTGTAAATAGGAAGTAATCGTGAGTTTTCATGAATTAGTGATTTAAAAGTATCTCGAAAGTCTAACCATTTAGAATAAGTCCCATCAAATTTTGCTATTTCTATTTTAGGTAATTTAAAATTCACACTGTTCGAATGCTCGCTCTGAGAATGATGATGGTATGGAAGTTGTTGAGATTCACTAGGGCATTGCCGCAGAATTGTTTCTGACTCAGCAATCAATTCTATAAACTTAGAGTCCGTAGCGTCCCTCTCATCAATTTCAAGAGATATAGTTTCTATAGAAAGCTCATCGATTTGATCTTGCAGCACAACAAAGTTTTTAAATAAATCTCTGATCATCTCTAGTTTTAATTTAAGCTCATTTACTTGTGATTCTTTGTATTCAGATATGGGTACTGTCCTGATTTGCTCTAAGTAATTTTAAAATTTAGTTAGCCTACCACGGACACTGGCACGTTTAGCTTTTAGAGTTTTGATATCCATGGCAATAAGAAATTAATCAATTAAACTACTTTGATAAAGTCAGCACTGAATCACTAGTACAAAATAAATGGAAAGATCTTACGTTCCTCTTCGTCTGGCTATCAGTTACCGGCACTCCCTCGGCGTCAGCGAAGCTACCACGCGGAGCTCGGGATGGGAGGCCTGCGGCCTGGGGCACGGGGCACGCGTGCGGCAGCGGCGCCGGCACGACGCGCTCGGTGATTACCCGAAGTGATGACGGGCTCTGGCCACAAGGATGGGCACGGGCACCTCTTGCGCTGAAATAGTCGGCCCAACGCGGGGTATATAACGTGCAACACAAGCCAAGGATAGTGCAACTAGAGAACGGGAGGGGCGTAAACAAACCAGGCACAAGGCACAAAATAAACACTCGTTAGTAACCTCGTTAGTTAGTAACTCGTTAGTAAAGTAGTAAGAACAAATTAAATTATGATAGCTATGTTGCAAACGAGCACAAATGCTGGCTAGCACGTCCAACACGTGCGGGAATGATAGCGTAGGCAACACGTTTACAATGAACAATACAAAATGCGCACAAGTAAAGTTTCCCAAGATCACTGTTGTAGTTGCACAATTTAGTGCGGGGTATGGAAGATAGCCTACAACGTAATAGAATAGGTGACTGGGATGATTGAATCGCAGAATAATAGCGTAGAATTATAATTATGTAGGTACCATACCTATAGGTATTTTTTCCTAGCCACTTGTAGCTACCTATGCAATCGCACTATTTCACAGGGCTACAAAAGTAAGGGTATAGGTGGCAGGAATAAATATTATTGTTGAATGAAATAACGCTCAATGCACATGCATGCTTTTCCTATTACTGATGTATGTAGCTGTCCCGCAATTACGCAGGTCATAGACTACAACAAAAGGGTAGGTATAGGTAATAGGAAAATAGAAGAAAGGAAACTTATCTCTAGTCTAGCTGGGTAGATATTCACGGGCCGGCCACACTCACGCAGGCCGCACTCGCTAATTGTTTGATTTTCTCGACACGCACGATGGTCGAGGCTCGATGCTTGCAGACACGCCGAATGCACACGGTGGCGGGTGCACGAAGCTCAGGGAAGCACGAAGTGGAAGAATAGAAGGCTCGGGGTATCGGAGTCCGATGATTGCAGAGTTTAGACGGTCGCCATTATGTAAGCGCGTGGGTTTCACAACTTACATACACTTTCTTTTGAAGGAAACACAGTCATTTGAACATTGAAACTGTGACTTTAATTATTTTAGTTAAGTTAGGTACATTTAATTATTAGTTTAAGACTATAGTTTTATATAAGAGAGTCGTTTGTTCATGGACGCGTGTGTGCTTGTTGGCGGTCGCGGAGCAAAGAGGGCGCGCGCGCGGCTCGCTCGACGCAGACGCGTTGCGGGGTATGAAGGCAGGCGCGGGGCGCCCCATAGTGATGGGAGGCGCGGGCGAATCTGTGGTCGCGTAGTGTTGGCGCGAACAATAATGTATAGTATCGCTGTGTTGTGTGTTGACTGTGTTATGTTGTGTAAAACGGAGGAAAAGGATTCAGTCCAAGATCATGCTGCCTCTATTAAGAACATAAAATCCGCCAAGGTCACCAATACCAACTGCGTGCAGTCCCCGGGTGAGTTTAGAAACTGGTTTCCTTTTGTACTCGTAACAAATGCTGCTTACATTTAGTACTAAAAGTTCCAACTGTTTTCATAGCACGAAAAGGAGGTGGCAAGTCGTTCCAGCAGCGCGAAGCAGCGAATTTAAAGCTTCCACGGAAAGCAGCAGTTTTGTTAGTTGAAGCCAACAGAAGGTAAGCAGATGCTCTTGTCTTGATTTTATTTATGTCACGCGACCAGGTCAGTTTCTTATAGAGATATTCTGGTTTTTTTGTGAGAATGGTGCCAAAGAGTAGGGTAGCCAGGTGAAGCTTTCTGCGATCTGACATTCTCATCAAATTACCCTTAATAAAAAATGGAGTTATGTGAGATCGGGGAGGAACATTGAAACAAAACCTCGCACAAGCATTTTGTACTCGCTGGATCAGCTTTTCACTTCTACCGAGAATGCACGCACCATACACAGTGTCAGCATAGTTCAGCTTGGATAAAACAAGTGACTCACACAGCATGAAACGCATATCCACACTTATGTAGGGCCGTACACGGTACAGAAGCTTTAACCGGTAGAAACAGTTGCGCACTGCCTCCAAGATGTGTGTCTCAAAGTGCAGGTGCTCGTTAAACACCACCTCAAGATTACGGGCTTCTTGCACCCTATCAATAGAACACCCGTCAATCTTTAAGTCCAGATTATACCCTGACATTATATTAAGAAAATTTCTTGATCCCATGATAATATACTTGGACTTATCAGGGTTCAGAACCAAAGAATTTCTCACTGACCATGCTGAAATCCTATCTAAATCCTCATTCATTCTTTTTACAGCTTCAGCGGACTGCTGAGGGCGGAATGAGAGATACATCTGCAAATCGTCAGCATATAGGTGGAATTTGGTGTTGCTAAGACAGTTGATGATGTCGGCACTGTACAGAATGAAGAGCAGCAGGACCTACGATCGATCCCTGTGGAACGACGCGGTTCACCTGCTTGGGACTGGAGGACATGACATCTCCAAAACTGTCATTTGTTACCTGGACAAACTGAGAACGGTGACTCAGGTAACTCCGAAACCATGGGATACATACAATGTCTGAAGCTGAAGTTAGAGTGAATGCCATAAAACTCCAAAAAGTATACCCAGTTGATCTGGCGGATGATCTACAAGAAGAATGTGTTCTTTAAAAACAATTCTTGACGTCTCATGGAAATAAAATGAGTTTAAAGCAACGTAACTTATTTTTTAACCGACGAATAAAAAGGAGGAGGTTCTCAATTCGACACGTATATATATATATTTTTTTAATGTATGACCACGCATAAGTTTTTACTGAGTAGTCCGATTTGAACGATTCTTTTTTTATTGGGGAGGGTATACCTCGAAGTTGGTCCCATAAAAATATAAAAATTGAAACCCACCCCTAAGTGTACAAAATTGGGGTTGATTGATGTTTCACGTACTGAATTTTCAAAGGTGAGCCGATTCTGTTGTGATTTCGCACACATTATATGTAGTTCTGATGACACAACTATACCATAAAGACCTGGAGTTGATCTGATGATTAATTTGGAAGACAGTCGCGAGATCTCCTCGCCAATTAACAGCAGCTACATCGTGTTTGGGCTTATTTCATTCACCCTGATGAGAACTTTACACTTCTCCTAGAGATGCCTTGAGGAGCAGCGCAGCGCGGCGCCGTGGGACGTATTCGAATTATATCACCGAAATGTGTTCTTTTTGTGTAGTAAATAAAGTTTTGTATTACATAACGACACAACGATCTTACCACGTTCAACGCCATGTCGGACAATGCTGGGCGACACTTAACTTTCCCTATAAGCCACACAAAAATTTGAAATTGACAAAAAAACGACTTTTCGTTTTATTTAATTATATGAATAAATATGCATTTTTAACTTACAAAACAATGACATAACCGCGAAAATCTTTATAAATGTGAAGATAACTCATGTCGCCCAACATTGTCCCCCATGGCCTCACTGCGTATGATTATTTGAACTTTCTTCCATTGAAGCCGCGCGGGTCACAGTGTCGCCCACTCCCGCCGAGCATCCCGTCCGCGCGCCCCCACTCTCAGTTCCCAGTGCCCCGCAGGACGCTAGGGAGAATGCTAGCTGCGCTTTTTTTTTCTCGCCAAATCATAATCACGCTACGACTACTAACAAACTAGACTAGCTTCTGCTTGTGATTTCATCCAATAGATTTATATATTTTTATTATAAATGTGTGACTTTGATGATGCCTTTGAAATAACGGAGGAAGATCTGACACAGCTTCAAAACATTGAAATATCACTGCTGAACAGTAGTTTTCGTATTAGTTCAGACGAAGAAGAAGAGCAAATAGCGCCTACAAGGCAAACACGACGAGTACGTATCATCAGATCGGATAGTGAAGACAGCAATTCAGGATATGGGGTCAGTACGCAAGAAACTTCAAGCGTTACACCTACCACGAGTTCTTGGAGTGAACAAACAGATAATCAACGCCAAATAATTCCTTTTACCGAGGTTTCTGGTGCTCCGCTGCATGTCAGATTATCTATGAATAACAAATCGTCCGTCGATTTTTATTCACTCTTTGTGACTGATGACGTGTTTCAACAAATAGTGCATAACACAAATCGATATGCTATTCATAACATTACCAATATGCCTACAAGCTACAAGAGCTAAGAGCTGAGAGAAGCTACAAGAGGTGCACGTATTAATCAGTGGAGTCCGACTAATATAGAAGAAATAAAAAAATGTTTGGCCTAATTTTATTCATGGGTTTAGTGAAATTACCCAGATTAGCACACTATTGGTCTAAAGATAAAATTATCGGGCATCCCTTTCCGAGAACAGTGATGTCCCGAAACTGATTTGAATTACTTTTGAAAATGCTACATTTTTCTGATAAAGATGATGAAAACAAAGAAGACCGACTACATCGAGTACGTCAACTGGTGGATAATTTAAATGAGAACTTCAAAAACAACTATACCCCTGGTGAAGATATTTGTATTGACGAGAGCATGGTTCCATTCCGTGGCAGAATAATATTTAGGCAGTACCTATAATAAACAAAAAAGACACAAGTATGGAATCAAAGAGTTCAAATTATGCACGATTCCTGGGTATACTTATAAGATTAGCATTTACGCAGGAAAAAACGACGATACAAATACAACGCCTACAAACGTAGTCATGTCTTTGCGAAGATTTGCTCAACAAAGTATGCTTTGTATACCGATAATTGGTACACAAGTGTAGATTTGGCACGGCAACTATTAGACAAAGAAACTCATTTAGTAGGCACCATTCGAAAAAATAGAAGACAGCTTCCCAAACATGTTGTTACTGCTAAGCTCAAAAAAGGCCAGTTTGCTGCAGCCGAAAGCACCGGCGGAATAACCATGATGAAATGGAAGGACAAGCGCGATGTGTACGTTCTGTCCACGAAGCATTCGGTACGGTTTCATCATGTAAATAAACGAGGAAATGTGGTATCAAAGCCAAAGATTGTTGTAGACTACAATAGAGCCAAAGGAGCCGTTGATTTGGCTGATCAATTAGCTGCTTACTCTACACCACTGCGAAAAACAATAAAGTGGTATAAAAAACTCGCTATTAATTTATTGCTTAATACTACGTTAGTAAATGCTATGATTCTATATAAAAAAGTAACAAATAAACACATTTCTGTAGTAGACTTCAGAAAAGAAATATTACAAGAGTTTTGCTCGAATCCTATGACTGAGACGGATGACATTTGTGAAAAAAGATCAAAAAGAGGGAAGCACAAACTAGTAAAGAAAAAAGGAAATGTTACAGGGAAAAAGTAAAGATGCTAGGTAGAAACCAAGCGAAAAATAAAGTAAATAAAGTAAACACATTCTGTAAACTGCCCAAATAAACCGTTTCTTTGTGTAGATTACTTTAATAAAGTACATCGTTCTTTTTAAAATATTTCTTTAATATGATTGTTATTTTGTTACTTTTAGTTATTTCTAAAACTAAAATACTGTTTAATTTATATTAATTTACGTAGTAAATATGATAAAAATGTAACACTTTCAATCTGATCAGTGATCAGTGATCTCAAATTATTTTTTAAGTTTCATTGTGATTATACTGTACCAATTTCATAAGTTTAACACAATAAAACAGAGTTTGATTAATACTATCATGATTTTTTATTTCATCTTTAAATCTACACAAAATTTTTCCATAAAATCGTAAAAATAAATCAATAACGCATTACACAAAAAAAAAATTAAGTTAATGCAAGACTATTATCAGAGAAACAATCATAACTTTTTAACAAATAAATATTTTTTGAGTGCTGATATGATTACACTATTCTAGGAGGCCGCGCGGGTCATGATACGTACAATATTGCCTTGTATTGTTGACCGACAGTTCAGAAGAGACGTTTAAACATAGCTCTGACTGTCGGGCAACATTGTCCCCCACGGCCTGAACGGAACATACTGGTGTCGCCCAACATTGTCCGATATGGCCTGAATGGAAATTTATCTTTTTATTACGTGGCGTTGAACGTGTTAAAAAGTGAGCGCCTCGTCGCGTTTCGGAATGAGCCCTAACTCACACTAAAGCTTTACCTATTATTTCTACGTTTCCTATTTAACATTTATAATTGATCGTCATTTTTTATTACAGACATATTCACAGCCTGGTGCGTATGAAATTTCAATGAAAACTTTTGAACCAGTGCAGCAAGAGACCATACAAGTAGTGGAGCAACAGGCGACAGTACAAATAATTAGCTCAGAAAATTCTGACACTATGTTATCCAATCAAACTCTTATTTTAAATAAACTAAACTTAATAATAGAAAATCAGAAAAGATTTGGACAAAAACTGGCTTCTTTATCGGTACAATTAGATGAAACAAATGAAACAATCAGACAAATGCAACAGGAACAACAATGTAACGTTACATTACTAAAAGACGCATCTTCGGAAGAACGAGAAAGTTTTATCTTGAAACCTATAGAAACTAATGAAGAGTTTATGTTTGAGCTAACTCTAGCCGACAAGATGCACCGAAAAAAAATTATCAAATGTTTATCTACATTGTACTCATCTAAACCGGGTCAAGGTCAAACATGTGCCTATAATTTGATAGATGTTTTCAGGTGAGATGCAGGCCAAGACCTTCCCCGTTGTGGGTAGAAAAAAAGAGTAGGACTGGCGCCCTGTCGCAATGGGTAGCTGGCCGTCCGATAAGGACCAGGCCCGGGTCGACGGCGCGTTGTGTTCCACGCGCGCCTCAAAGAGATGTGCACAACTGACGGGGTCCGTTAGGGCCGATGCCTGCCTGGGTTGCGGGAAAGTCCTAAGGGGAGACCGTGGCCCCTGGCAATGAACAGGCAACTGATGGAACACGGGTGAGTTTTAGTCAGTAAGAGTCTGACACGCCCTTTCACTCCACCGGGCGGAGCGGGGGAAGTTATTTGATGATATCTCAAAAAAAAAAAAAAAAGATTTTCAACAGAAGTAATACAGCGTAACCATTAACAAATATGTAAATGCTTTTGATAATGATGCATTTACTCATTTGTTTTCAGGCGGAATAACCCTGCAGAATTTTCATATTATTATGACTGATTGAACTTGATTTAGTTTTTTAAGTTATAAACAAGTTGTTTTATGTTTTTGTTGTTATAAAATTTATCAACTGTATAACTTTGTGAAGTGTGCTGTTGTATTCTTAGTCAAAAACTTTATTGCTTTTTGTATTGTATTTTATTTTTTACCTGTCGCTAAAAAATATAATAATACTTATTGGCATATAATACCTTCATTCTAACCGTAACTAAGTTTAATGTAAGATTAGATTTTATGGTTTTCCTCGGTTGAGTTACTCTGCCTGTTAAAACATTTTATTGGAATATTAAGGTTTACCGAATAGAACGTAAGATACTCTAGTTGATGTTTGTATGCAGTTATTCGTTTTTTACAGGACCTCTAATGTTGGAATTGTGACTTAAGAGGGTGCATCCTAAAAGTTGGCAACGTCGTAAATAGCTGTCAAATATTCACCTGTTTTGATTAATTTGGAAATAATACTGTATGGAAAAAAAGAAATGTGGCTAACTAACTAGAATATTAATAATGAATTGCAATTATAACATTGAATTTGATGTTGTACCCGTTTTAGGTGTAAAAAAGGCATTTGGAAAGTTTCCAAATACTTTTTTTACATCTAAAACTAACTATTCGGTGTTACGATATTAATTTTTGCATTTCATAATCAATATTCTAGTTCGCTGGTTAGCCACATTTTTTATTTTCATACAGAAATATTATCAAATTAATCAAAACAGCGAAATATTTGACAGCTATTTACGACGTTTACCTAACCAAGATTATTCACAACCACAGATACAAATCTAACTAGATGACGCAATTGTATGTACTTCACGTGTAAAAAAACGGAGTAAAATTACAATCAATGATCATAATCTTTAAATGACAAATATCAAGGTCAAGGTCACCTGTCGATTATTGACATATTTGTCACTTTTATTACACAGCCTACACAACATCAATTTGTCATTTAAAAACGCGTTTAATAATATATATTGCGAATTTTCCACCATGACAATTATGTCGCCTGTAAGTTTTATTAAACAGAAATATTGTCAAATTGTCACTTTTTGACATATGTCGGACTTGTCGGATTGTCAGCTTTATTAGCCAGCGCTGCGACTTTTAATATTAAATGTCGCAGCATCGTGCTGAGATAGGAGCCTTTTGGCCTCGCACAGGACTCCTTCTTTTTTTACTTTGTTTTATTTTTATTGTTTTTTATTCCTTATTGATGTTTCAATGTGTTTTAGTTTAGTTTGTGATCTCCTGTGCTTGTCCCAATAAATAATTTTTCTTTTCTTTCTTTTCTTTCTTTCTTTCTTTATTAAACAGGGCCCAGGTGCACCGAAAACAGCTGCTACGGAGGAAAACATTAAAAAAATCCATGATCTCGTATTGGCAGATCGCCGATTGAAGATTCGGGAGCTAGCTGAGACTGTAGGCATTTCAGAAGGAACAGTGCATCATATTCTTCACGAGGAACTCGGCATGAGAAAGCTGTCGGCGCGATGGGTGCCGCGATTACTCACACCAGAAAACAAGCGCAACCGTGAGACCACATCGGAGATGTGTTTGGCGCTGTTTAAGCGGAATCCAGCGGAGTTTTTGCGTCGTTTTGTGACCGTCAATGATACCTGGATCCACTGGTACACACCAGAGACCAAGGAGCAATCAAAACAATGGATCCAGACCGGGGAACGTGCTCCAAAGAAGGCGAAAACTGTAAAATCGGCCGGAAAAGTTATGGCCACCGTTTTCTGGGATTCACAAGGTGTGATCTACATCGATTACCTCGAGAAGGGTAAAACAATTACAGGGCTTTACTATGCCGATTTATTGGGCCGATTCGACGCCGAATTAAAGAAAAAACGACTCCATCTGGCGAAGAAAAAAGTGCTGTTTCACCACGACAATGCACCGGTTCACACGTCTGCCGTTGCCATGGCCAAATTGGTCGAATTACGCTACGAATTGCTGCCCCATCCACCGTATTCTCCAGATTTGGCCCCTTGTGACTTCTTTCTGTTTCCTAATCTGAAAAAATCACTCGCCGGGAATAGATATGGATCGAATGAGGAGGTCATCGCTGCCACGGAGGCCTATTTTGCAGAGATTGACAAAAACTATTTTTCGGACGGATTAAAAAAGTTGGAGCATCGCTGGGCTAAGTGTATCGAACTAAAAGGAGACTATGTTGAAAAATAAATTCCCACTTTTCCAAAATTTTCGTTTACTTTTTGTAGGCTAAGTATTTATTGAATGACCCTCGTAGTATAGCCCAAAGTTGTATACAGGGTCTGATGATGGAGCCGGCAGGTAGCCATAGGAACTCCTCAACCACACAAGACAGCACCATCGTTTTTGGACTCTTTGAATATACAAGTGCTTTAGCGCCGTCGTATGTGGTTTGATAGGATACGTATTAGCAAGTACTATTACACTAGGTTGTATCCTGGGTCTGATGATGGAACCGGAAGGTGGCCATAGGAACTCCTCAACGAAACAAGATAGGACGATCGTGTTTGGACTCGTTTGCTTTGTCTTGACAAGTAGTATAAGTAGTTAAAGAATATTAATTGGAGAAACATTAGAGTAGCAACTTTCAGAAAGACCAATTTAAACCAAATAGAACTCAAGTATTCAATGAAAGAAGATGCAATTACACATCGAATCAAGTTGTTCGAAGATGTCAAGCGTAAAAGAAAGGGAAAAGGGAAGAATAAATCAAAAGAAAATACAGAAGAAATGTTAGAATTACAATATAATCGAGTAAAGCAGTTGACTCCAAAACAGCTATATACGGATAAACTACCAATTACCGCAGCTAAATACAAAGATCTGCAACGATTGTGTGATCAGGGGACAATACACAAACGGTTTCATGCCGAATACAAACAGCTTCCTTGTCAGTCTGTTACGAAGCACAACAATCTCTAAACAAGTCACTGTAGACTCTGGACCTCCTTAAATATAAGTATTTGTGTTTTATATAACAGTTTAAGTAACATGTAACGATAGTTTTAATAGTAATTTGCTTATATACTATAACAAAAGTGGGAATAGTTGCTAGAATAGTTAAAATATGGGAAATCTAACAATGTAACAGTCTTACTTTGGTCGTACTGTATTAATGTATGTAGTTTACATAATAGAAATAGGAAGGAATGTACACCTTTTAAGAAATTCTTTTGTTGTCGTTATATACCATTGTAAATGGGTAGCACCCCGCTGCACCCCGATCCCCTTCAGCACCCCCTCAGCGTGGGTACAGATCGATCTGATTGGCGGGCTCAAAAATAACGTTTCCGAGCTCGCGCGCAGTAGTGGCGCCAGCGTGCCAATTTTATAAAAGGATCGATCTGTATCCAAGCGAGTTCACACTCTGCGCTCGGCACCCGACGCGGACGGTCACGCTGCTCGCTGCGCCTGCTGTGTGTACGAGTTCCCCGATTGCGGCTCAAGTGTTCCTGAGACACCGTGCCTGCTATAGTCTTTGTCTATCGTCGACCGTTAATTGTTTGTCTTTTTCAAGACACAATTAACGTCTATTTCTTTTAACGATTCTGTCGTAAAACGTCTCCCGTCGCGTTTTTTCATCCCCCTTCAGGGAAAATCCACAGTTTCGTGGTCCTCGGTTGAAACCTTACGGTGCCAACGAAGCCGAGTGGGGTGTTGACCCAACACACCCGCCGAAGCCCCTTCAGGGTAAAGGCAATTAATTGGACGGGTCCCAGTGCTCGGCCTTGGGGGATCTCCTAGTCGGCACTGGATGACAGTTTTCCTTCCCCAGCTACTCACCTAGAACGGTTGGGTGTGTCTACACCCTTCGATCTAGACTTGTAGGACCCCGTTGCACATTGAGACAGGCAACGGGCAAAAGCAAGCTCAGGGCTCACCATTAGGTACTCAACCTCCCTGTCTATACCCGACAGGGAGGGTTTTACACATCCCCGGTCTTCCCCCGGGGAGATAGGAGTAGGTTTTTATTATTAGGCGAATCCATGTTAGTCCACTAAGATGGAGGAACTTAAACGTAAATTAGATAAACTCAACAGTGAGTTTAATACGTTGTTAGGAATTATTCTAGATCTGAATAGGTCAGATCCAGAAGTTCTTAAAAAATATGGCCCCCGATTAGTTGCACTTCAGGTAGTGCGAAAGTCCCCTCTTATCACTGACTTCAGTGACGCGCTAGATTCTTCCCTTCCGGAAGTAAATGTAGTAGATAGAGACATTCAGTCTAGTCCGCTAGAGTCTATGGACACTAGCGAACCGGCGAAAGCTTCCTCAAAGCGGCCCGTTTCCCCTTATACTCAGTCCGACCTAGACGATTTAGAAGGTAATGCTTCCGCGTCCTCTGCCTCCCGATCCGACGATGACGGGTTCACCCAAGTCGAAGGAAAAGGGAGAAAGAGGAAAAGCAAAAAACACTCTTCCTCTCAGGCAAAAAAAGTCGTCGCGTTCGATGACTCACCGTACAGTCCGCTCCCCGCTAGTGTTAGTCCCGCCGCGAGTTGCGCTACGGTAGCTCCCCCCCCCCCCCACCCCCCGTCCGATCGCGTCAACCTCCGCGCAGGTTGCCCCCTCCCCTCCTACCCCAGGCGTAAAGAAAGTCCCCACCCCACCTCCCGTGTTCATTCAGGACAAGGGAAAGTGGACGGACGTATCGAAATGGTGTTGCGATCAAAAGATCGCATACACCAACGCCCGTAGCACCCAACAGGGTATTAAGGTACAAGTCCCCACGTCGACGGACTTTAGGAATTTAACTAGACTTCTGCAAGACCGAAAGGTGTCATACCACACTTTCGCTCTCGCAGAAGACCGCCAGATTCGCGTAGTAATCAAACGCATCCCCAAGGAGATTAAAACCTCCGAGCTCATGGCCGACTTTGAGGCCCAAAAAATCCCGGTAGACGAATGCCATCGTATGCACCGCGCCAAGCACGGTGACGCATACGACATGGTTTTAGTAGTTTGCTCCCCGGTCGAAGGGCATCACCCTATCTTCCAGGTTAAGACCCTCTGCTCTCTCACTGGTTTCATCATCGAGAAACCGTGGAAGAGCGGAGCCGTAGGGCAATGCCACCAGTGCCAGCTCTATGGTCACTCGCAGAGGAATTGTCACGCGAAACCCAGGTGCGTAAAGTGCTTGGGCGAGCATGGTACTTCCGACTGCACGCGTCCGAAAGACCACACTAAATGTCCTGATCCACCCAGCTGTGTCCTTTGCGGGCAAGTAGGTCACCCGGCTAACTACCGCGGCTGCCCGAAAGCCCCAAAATCGACCTCTCCCAAACTGGCGAACCGTTTCGACGCTCGCCAGAAGAGGGAAGCCCCCTCAACCTATAATTATAATCGTATGCCTTCAGCACAGATGCCCCAACGATTGGCGCCTCAGAGGCCCTCTCCTTGGAATTACCTCCATCACCAACAGGCCTTCCCAAACCTGGCGCCACAAAAAACTCAATTCAAGGCGCAACAACCCCTCTCTCAGTCTCAGCCTCAGCCTCAGTCTCAGCCTCAGACTCAACAGTCTCAGACTCAGACTCAGTCTCAGTCTCAGGCATTACCCCCCCTGATGGACCCTCGTTCCCGCGCTCCCGCACCCCCTAGTAATGTCAGATCCGCCCCTGCTCCTCAAGCAACGCGTCCCCCAGTAGCCACTACTCCTGTAGTCGGCCTCAACTCGGTTTATAATGTGCTTAGCACCACATATTTAGCCTTCATTTCCCCCCGAGCCACTCAAATGGCCAATGAAATCTTGGCCGCCCAAGCAGCCGGTAAATTTAACTCAATTCAGGCTATCTATCAAGCGTATCCGGACATTACGCACGCTCTGACCCTCACTATGACCGCCCCCCCTCAAATCCATCATGTATAACGCCGTCATAGCTAGAATCAAACCCCGATCCCTAAAGTTAGGTTATTTTAATGCCAATGGCATCCAAGGTCAACGAGATGAGATCACGGCTTTCCTCCGTGACCATCAAATTGACATTTTATTAGTACAAGAGACCTTTCTCAAACCCTATCACCGCCCTCCGTCAATTGCAAACTATCGCATAGTTCGCAACGACAGAACGCGGTGCCATAGAGGTGGCACTCTCATATATTATAAAAAAGAGCTTTATTGCATCCCAATAGACTCTCCCCCCCTCGCGCGATTAGAAGTCACTATCTGTCGGCTAGGCATGACCGGTCATCAACCGATCACGCTTGTCTCGACATATCTCCCTCCCTACGCGGCAACCGATGGAACCGTATCTCTCGCGAACGACCTCACGATCTTATTAGGTTTGAGTAACTCTGTGATCATAGCAGGGGATCTCAACTCCAAGCACTCTGCCTGGAATAGTACCATAACTAATACTAGAGGACGACAACTGTTCGAACTCTCAAACGCTATGACCTTTGACGTCATCGCTCCGATGAACCCTACCCACTATCCGCATATAGTAGGTCAAACCCCCGATATATTAGATGTGGCGCTCCTTAAGAACGTCAACCTTAGGTTAGATTCGATAGAAGCGGTAAACGAGCTTAACTCGGACCACCGCCCGGTAGTCGTAAAATTAGCCCCCCGTATAGGTCTCCCTGACCCCGACCAACCCGCGATAACTAAAAAGGTTACAGACTGGAAGAAAGTAAGCACTCGGCTGAAATCTAACACGTCTCCCCAATTAGACTCAATTCCCGATAAGTTTGATTCGGTCGCAGACACGACGGCCGCGATCGACTCACTCACGGATCACGTACAATCTGTCCTGAGCGACTGCTCAAGGGAGGTTCCAGTGGGGGATGACCCTCGCTGGCGCCTTCCGGACGATGTACGCGATCTGCTGACTGAGAAGAACGCGGCCGTTCGTGCCTATAGCAACTTTCCCTGTGACGCTAACAAAGCCCATATGCGCTATTTACAGAGATCTGTAAAGACACGCATAGCGGAGCTGCGGGACGCGAACTGGGATAAGATGCTCAGCGAACTCGAACCAACTCATCTGGCCTTCTGGGAACTTCAGAGGAAACTCAAGTCCCAGAACACCGTTTCTATGCCCCCTTTGACCCGTCCCGACAAGTCTATCGCCTTCGATGACATAGACAAGGCCGAGTGCCTAGCAGACAGCCTCGAGGCTCAATGCTCTCCCAGCTTGCAACCAGTAGACCAAGCTCACCTCCTAGAGGTTGACGCGGAAGTCGAACGTCGAGCCTCCCTCCCTCCCGTTGAAGACCCTGATGACCCTTTGCCCCCCGTCACTCCAGACGAGGTGAAGGACATCATTCAAGGTCTAAAAATTCGCAAAGCCCCCGGTTCAGATGGCATCACCAATAGGGTGGTCCAACTATTTCCCACTCATCTCATATTACTACTGTGCACCATCTTCAATGGCGCCCTTAGGAATAATATTTTCCCACAAGCGTGGAAAGAGGCCATAGTTATAGGTATCCCAAAGCCTGGCAAGCCAAAAACCGACCCATCTAGCTACCGTCCTATTAGTTTGCTCAAAGTCTTGGCAAAAATCTATGAGAGGCTTATTTATAAGCGCCTCAGAGACTATGCCGAGACCAAGGGCCTCATCCCCAACGAACAGTTTGGGTTTAGATCGCAGCACTCTAGCGTGCATCAGGCCCACCGGATCATTGAACACATAAACGTTGGTTTCCAACGCAGTTTGATGACCGGCGGGGTATTTTTCGATATTGCGAAAGCGTTCGACAAAGTCTGGCACAACGGCTTATTGTATAAGCTTTACAAACTCGGTGTGCCAGATCGTCTCGTGCTCATCCTACGGGACTTTTTGTCGAACCGCACCTTCCGCTATCGAATCGAAGGAGCAGTCTCCTCCCCTCGTACCATTCGCGCCGGAGTCCCTCAGGGCTCCGTGATCTCGCCTCTTATATTCACCCTTTTCACCAGCGATATCCCAAAGAGTAGAAAGGCGCAGTTAGCTCTGTTCGCAGACGATACGGCCATCTACTACAAGGGAGCAGGCACTGACTCGATCCGCCGCACTCTGCAAACCGAAGTCGACAAGCTCGGCGCTTGGTTCAGAAAGTGGCGGATCGAGGTTAACCCTGACAAGAGCCAAGCGGTTCTCTTTGTAAGAAAGCGCTCAAATTGGAAAATTCCACTCCCCCGACCAATCACTATGTTTGGCAAGCCTATCCCTTGGGAGAAGCAAGCCAAGTACTTAGGCGTGGTTCTAGACCAACATCTTTCCTTCGGTGAGCACATAAAGCAAGCTCGTTCACGAGCTGCTTTCGTTCTCGGTAGACTCCATTCGATCCTTAATAATAAGAGCAAAATGTCACTTAAGTGCAAATTGCGTACGTATACGGCGTGTATTCGCCCCATTATGACTTATGCGGGAGCCGCGTTCGCACACGCGAAACCCCATCATATCCATCGGTTGCAAACGCTCCAAAATCGATTCCTTCGTAAGGCCACCGGTGCGCCATGGTATGTTAGGAACGTTAACCTTCATGTCGACCTTAGAATCCCCACAATCCATCAGTTTCTCAAACGCAACTCCAAGCGTTTCTTTGATAGTGCCGTCACTCACCGCAACCCTCTGGTTGTCGAGGCGGCTAGTTATGTCCCTAGTCAGTTAAGCTCGAACCGCCGCCCTAGGCAGATTCTGTTAGATCCAGACGATCCCACAACTCTCCTCCAGGAGAGCCGTAGGGAGACCAGTACAGTGAAAACACGCACAAACCGACACACTTTCCGACCTCACCGCAGAGGTCCGCGATCGCGTCCCACCCGAGTAAATGATACTCCCCCCCGACCCTTGCTCGATAACGATGCGCCAGCCCGCGTTGTTGCTGAGCCTGTAGCTTTAAATTCCCCTGATAATAATAATGTATTAAATTTGATCCAGCCTGTCCCTCTTGCTGTCCTCCCGTTAGCGAACGCCCTAAGCCGAGGTTCGTACCCCACAGGGGGTGCCCTTAGCGAGCGTTCGCCTAGTTTGTAATTAGCTTTAGTTTATGCCCCTGGCTGGAGGCTTTAAGTTTTTAGGAGCTTAAGGCAGCCGCAGGAATGACCGGTTAAGTAGTCATGGCCTCAGAGGCCAGCTACGAGATGCCCTAGTTAAAAAAAAAAAAAAAAAAAAACCAAGCGAGTTCAGTGTCGAATTAGTCTCCAAACAAGAACCGCGCGCGTCTTGTCTCCGCCGCGTGTACCCGTTTAGCGTCCCAGGGCTTCGCCCTTGTATCATGAGTCTGTATTAGTGTTAGTTTAAGCTAGCAGTAGAGCCAGTGTTAATAATACGACTTCCTGTTAACGTGTACATGCAAACAGTGTAATTGTGACGACGATTTCTTTAGGAATATACTTTTTGAACCTTCAACCAGTGTATTTTTGTTCTCTGCTCCACCAATATCCACCCTGCACCTGCAATATTCTACAATTTTGGTCCTTCGAGCGCCGGATTGGAAAAGAGAACAATGAGCGAAAGAAGCGTCATCACAAGGAGCAGACTGCGCAGATTGGAGTCCGAAATGAGCAAGCGTCAACCAGCAGATACAGACTCTGGGGTGCCGACTGAAATGGCCCCCGGTTCACCTTCAATAGCGCCGACCACGTCGTCTGTTCCTGCCCCTGTGATCCCGCTGGCTGGTCCCGGTCGTGTGATAGACCATCGTGTACCGGTGACGCCAGCGAGATTGGATATCGTACGGAGGGCAGGTTCACAAGCGAGCCACGTCTCTTCGAAGATCGGCCAGAGAAGTGCCGACTATCTTCGACGGAGGGTTGAATACGAGGCAGAAAAGGAGTTGGTGCGTCTGAAGGAGAGTCTCATCAAGAAGAAGCTGGAAGCAGATCTAGCAGAGATCGACGCCGCTGCCGACGAGGATTTGTCGGATGAAGAAGGTACGACGCGTCGAGTTGAAGACTGGATAACGGACACGACGCCCGTCATCGACCCCGAGAGGCCCGCGCCCGCGTTGCCCCACGATCCGACACCGCTACTCGTTCCCGCGCCCGAATTAATTCGCGATAATGTTCGCGATAATACCGTGATAGTGCCGCCGCCCGAAAATACACCCGCGTTACAGCAATGTGCGCCCGCGTCGGTACAATTCCGAGAAACCGCGTACTTCGCTACGCCCGTCGCGACGCATAGGGCTTCGCGACCACCACCCAGGGAAGCGCCGGGTGAAGAAGCACCGAAATGGAACAACACGTTCGCGGACGAAACGGATAGAAGCAGGTCACGGGACAGAAAAATCGACCAGCTGGCCGACGCTATTTCAAACCTAGCGCGCCCGCGTCCCGTGCCGAGGCAAGCGTACGAGTTACCGTATTTCACCGGGGATCCAGCGGAATGGCTGTCATACAAGAATATGTATCATGACACGACAGCACTCTACAAGTTCAAGACGCATGAAAACCTAGCGCGCCTGAAGACCTCTCTACAGGGGGACGCCAAGCTGGCAGTGGAGGATTTGCTGCGGACGTCGACCGACCCAGCGGATATCATGAAGATCTTGGACGACGAGTTCGGTCATCCTAACTTAGTGCTCGAGTGCGCCCTGAAGAAAGTGCGTGCATTACCTAGGGTGACTGAAAGTGGTCGCGAGTTGAGGAGATTCTCCACTACAGTGCGGAATTGTGTATCGCTGCTAAGAAGCGTGCAGGCGAATGGATACATAAATAACCCACAGCTGGTAAGTGAATTGCTAAATAAACTCACACCCATACAACGTGCTCAATATGGAGATTTTGCGATGGGCATGGCAGCCAGTCAAGGCATCGACGTAAGGGTACCTAGCCTAGAGCTACTCGCAGACTTTCTAGCCCATCTAGCCCGAGCCACGTCATTTTATTTACAACTTAACACAGACACGCCCGCATTGTCAAACATTAACGTTAAGCCAAGAGGCAATGTTCACTTTACTAAGCAGCCTAAGATCATACAGCGCTTACATATTACATCTAATGACGAACAACAGGCCAAGGCGGAAATAAATAGCTGCACGCTATGTGGGCAACCACATAAACTCAACAGGTGTGAAAACTTCACTGAGTTGACAGTTGACCAGCGGTGGGAACATGTAAAGAAAAATAAGTTATGTTTCAAATGTATAACAAAGAAACACAATAAGAATTTCTGTCGTGCAAACAAATGTTCTACATGTAATTATGCTCATCACATATTACTACATGCCGACAGGAACACGGAAAGTGTCACAAATGTAAGTGACTACACCGGTAAAGCGTTGTTAAAAATTATGCCGGTATGCATAACGGTAAACGGGGAAGAGAAAACCTGTTACGCCCTGCTGGACGACGGGGCCACCGTGTCATTAATAGACGAGTCACTAACCAAAGGTGTCGGGGGTCAACGAGCACCACTGGTGCTGCGGAGCGCGCGCGGGCAGCAGATTACGGATAAGGAGTCGCGTGTTATCGACATAACGATACGCGGGCCAAGCGGTCAATCTCATAATATTAAATGTCGCACATTAATAAATTTAGATTTACCAGCTCAAACCGTGCCAGCCGCGCTGATAGCAGAGCACGCCCACATTCGCCACTTGGGTTGCGAGGAGATGAGAGGTGCCCGGCCGCTGCTGTTGCTGGGGCAGGACAATTGGGAGCTGCTTACCGGCCGCCGGGAGACTCGCAGAGGGAGGTCAGGTAAGCCAGTCGCCTCTCTAACCGGTCTAGGGTGGGTGGTGCACGGACCCGTAGGTAGTAGCCACACTAGTGACCAGTATGTTAATTGTGTCAGCGATGAAAATATTGATTTACATAGTTTAGTCAGAAACCAGTTCGAGCTTGAAGCTATTGGAATCTCCGAGTTGCCTCGGACGCACCCAGACATTGAAAGGGCTAATAAAATTCTAGATTCCACTAGCCGTCAGATAGAAAGCGGTGCCTGGGAGGTAGGCTTGCTGTGGCGTCACGACAACCCTCAGTTACCTAATAATTTTCAACATGCGCGTCAGCGCCTAGCAGGCATCGAGCGGCGCCTTAACAAGGACCCGGAGTACGCCACTGCCTACAAACATCAAATGAATAGGCTTATAGTAGAGGGTTACGCTAGTAAAGTAGAGGGCGGGTTCGTATACGACCCCGTATGGTACCTACCTCACTTCGGGGTGAAGAACCCAAACAAACCCGGGAAACTGAGGCTAGTTTTTGACGCCGCTGCAACCTATAATGGGACTACTTTAAATGATAATTTGTTAACAGGGCCCGACCTTTTAAATTCTCTTCTCGGTGTGTTATTCAAGTTTAGATTAGGACCCATCGCTTTCACAGGTGACATAGCCGACATGTTCCTTAGAATTAAAATTAGGGAACAAGACAGGGGGGGACAGCTGTTCCTATGGAACGCGAATAGTAGCAAAGAGCCCGACGTTTATGTAATGAATTCCATGATTTTCGGTGCTGTGTCTTCTCCCACGTCAGCAATTTATATTTTAAATAGAAATGCAGCTCAGTTTAAAGATAGGTATCCCGAAGCGGTAGCGGCCATACATACAAAACATTACATGGACGACTACCTTGATAGTGTGTGGTCTGTCACGCAAGCCAGTAAGTTAGTCGAGGAGGTGACTCACATCCACGCCAAGGGCGGGTTTAACATACGGGGGTGGGTCACTAACTCTCAGGAGCTACGCGACAGACTACACACAGACATGCCTGACCGGGTCTCTTTAGACAAGGGGGAGAGTTCCACGGAACGTACGTTAGGTATGATATGGTCGCCAAGTACAGACGAGTTAGCTTTTGACTTATCTTTTAAGAAATTACCTAAAGAAATTATAGAAGGTAAAGTAATACCTACTAAACGGGAATTTTTACGTTTTATTATGTCCATTTTTGACCCACTGGGTTTTTTATGCCCGTGTATCATACAGTCACGTATACTCATGAAACGGGTATGGCACACGGGCATACAGTGGGATGAAAAGTTACAGGAAGCGGAAGCGAAAACGTGGTTTGAGTGGCTGCACAAGCTACAACATTTAACAACTTTAACCATCCCTCGGTGGTACGGCCTGAGGCCGGAGGGCTTGGAGCTCCACGTTTTCGGTGACGCAAGCGAATCCGCGTACGCCGCAGTAGCATATTTAGCGGGGACAGACTTGAACGGTAAAAGAAACGTAGCCATAGTAATAGGTAAGGCCAGAGTAGCGCCACAGAAATTAGTTTCCGTACCACGTTTAGAGTTACAAGCAGCCGTCTTAGCGTGTAGGCTAGCTAACACCATAGAAACAGAATTAGGTATTAATGTTAACTCCAAACATCTGTGGACGGACAGCAAAACAGTCCTGAAATGGATTAACTCAGACGCTTTAGAATTTCAGAGATTCGTGTCGCACCGCCTAGCTGAGATAGACCGTAGGTCGGTTCGAGAGGACTGGCACTGGGTTCCCTCTGCGATGAACCCGGCCGATAAAGCCACCCGCACGGACTGGCCCAATACCGGTGATGAGTGGCTGTCGGGGCCCTCGTTTCTTCTATGCCCACAGGAGCAGTGGCCAGTGAATCACGACCACGATACAGTGGCGGAGGAACAGCTGGAGAGGATTCAACGGGTACACGCGACGGGGACACCGACAGAGACACTACTGCGCTACGAGAGGCTACCGACATGGACACGCGCCATGTACGTCGTGGCGCGTATTATAATATTTTCAGAACGCTGCCGCAGGCGACGCACCTCATCTACGGTGACCAGAGCGGACCTACTCGAGGCGGAGACAAGAATACTCAAGATGGCACAGTAGGAGAGCTACGGAGAGGACATCGCGGCGCTGCGAGAGGCGCGCCCGCTGCCCAAAGACAGCAAACTCCGCACGCTCGACCCGATGCTGTACGAAGACGGGCTGGTGCGGGTACGCGGCAGGCTGGGCGCCTGCAGCGACCTCGATTTTGGAGAGCGCCACCCCATAATTTTAGACGGGCGTCATACGCTCACACGCCTGCTTGTGTATGACTATCACACAGCGGCCTTACACGCTAACCAAGAATCTATAGTTAACAGGGTTCGAGAAAGGTACTGGGTGACCAACCTGCGGTCAACAGTCAAGGCCGTCACCGCCAGCTGTCAGCGCTGCCGCCTGGAGAAGGCCAAACCAGTGACACCTAAGATGGGTGACCTCCCGGCCGCGAGGCTGGAGGTCACAAGAAGAGCTTTCGTCTACAGTGGGGTCGATTGCTTCGGCCCCATGGAGGTCGCTATCGGTCGGCGCAGGGAGAAGAGGTGGGGCGTGCTGTTTACATGCCTCACCACCCGCGCCGTCCACCTGGAGCTGGCGGCATCGCTGAGCGCTGACTCCGCCATCCTGGCCCTGCGGCGCCTCATCGCGCGCCGCGGGCGACCTTTGGACGTATACTCCGACCGAGACACCAACTTCGTCGGCGCGCACGCCGAATTGCGTGCAGCTCTGCGCGCCATGCACCACGACAAACTGGAGAGCGAAGCTGTGGGCCGCGGGATAGCGTGGCATTTCAACCCCCCGGCATCCCCGCACATGGGCGGGTGTTGGGAGCGACTGGTGCGATCCGTGAAAAACGCACTCAAGGCGACGCTTCGAGAGCGCGCCCCCCGCGAGGAGGTACTGTACACTCTTCTCGCCGAGGCCGAGCTTATTGTTAACAGCCGGCCTCTCACCTACGTAAGCAGTGACGTCGAGCATCCGGTGGTGCTGACCCCCAACCATCTCCTGCTTGGCACTGCCGCAGGAGATGCTCCGTGCACGCGCGGCCACGCCGCCGACCTCGACTCCCGCCGCATGTGGCGACGGGTGAACGCGCTGGCCGACCTCTTCTGGAGGAGATGGCTGCGCGAGTATCTGCCGACGCTTCAGCAGAGACATAAGTGGGCCAATAATGTGCCAAATGTGAAAGTGGGTGACGTGGTAGTGATCACAGACCAGTGTAAGCCACGTAACCAGTGGACCAAAGGGGTCATTAAAAATGTTTATCCCGGTTTAGATTCTGTAATTAGAGTCGTAGATGTAAGAACCAATTATGGGGTCCTGCGTCGGCCCGTTGTAAAGGTTGTTGTGCTTCCAACAGACGGAGCTGTAATCGGTTGAACCCTCTTACGGGGGGTGGGATTGTTACGAAGCACAACAATCTCTAAACAAGTCACTGTAGACTCTGGACCTCCTTAAATATAAGTATTTGTGTTTTATATAACAGTTAAAGTTAATCTCTAGCTAAAGGGGTTGTATAGTAAACATGTAACGATAGTTTTAATAGTAATTTGCTTATATACTATAACAAAAGTGGGAATAGTTGCTAGAATAGTTAAAATATGGGAAATCTAACAATGTAACAGTCTTAGTTTGGTCGTACTGTATTAATGTATGTAGTTTACATAATAGAAATAGGAAGGAATGTACACCTTTTAAGAAATTCTTTTGTTGTCGTTATATACCATTGTAAATGGGTAGCACCCCGCTGCACCCCGATCCCCTTCAGCACCCCCTCAGCGTGGGTACAGATCGATCTGATTGGCGGGCTCAAAAATAACGTTTCCGAGCTCGCGCGCAGTAGTGGCGCCAGCGTGCCAATTTTATAAAAGGATCGATCTGTATCCAAGCGAGTTCAGTGTCGAATTAGTCTCCAAACAAGAACCGCGCGCGTCTTGTCTCCGCCGCGTGTACCCGTTTAGCGTCCCAGGGCTTCGCCCTTGTATCATGAGTCTGTATTAGTGTTAATATTAGTGCTAAAATTATTTTACACAAAGTAAAGCGCCTGACTGGGTTCATCATGTTTCGGTTTCGAACCCATGACCTACAACTTGTAAGTCGGGGCCGTTACTACTGGGCCACCACTGCTCACCAAAAGCGCCTCTTGCTACGACACAATAAAGTGCAGTTCAGGTAGCACAGTGCTAATTACATAAAGTTATATTCACATAGAAGTTGCGGTTCTTACAATCGCGTACCTAACTCTTTTATCTTCTGACTACGTTACGCCACCTGAATTGACCCGACGAGTCGAGCCAGCCGCGTACTTGTAGCTTCATACCTAAAATACGGAGTGCGCCTGGCCTGTCAGTGCGTATATTTATATGCGTTGGGTGATTTTCCCAACATAATCTTTTTTTTAACCTATTTGTTGAAGGTTGTTAACAAACGCCTAGCTACAGTTCATAGCAAAATCTTTTTCTTGTGCAAGTTTGTATGCCTTTTGACGTAGGAGTTTCTACGATTTTATTTTCAGGATTGTAACGATATAAAAAGTTCCTGAAACTTTTTTCATACGCAATACTAATATTCAGCTATTCAGCATTACATATTAATAGGTACAATGTTTATACATTGCTAAGGGAGTCGCCCATACTTCCATTTAGCCATGTCATTTTTAAGGGCGTTGGTGAAAATGGGCATTGTTTATTAAAATTATTAGAGCAGTAAGCTTGGTAGAATGTTTACTTATATTTTTTTGTAATTCATTATCAATACGTTTTAAAAAAATGTCGTGATTATAAAATCTTCTTGAAATCAATGAAACAAAATGATTACTTAACATTTTGAATTATGTCTGGCTGGTTAGGTACGCCGTTGGAGGTAGAACACTATAGGCATCTTGTAACAAACGCTTGATTAAATTATACGGGACGATGCCTATAATATACTTACTTAAGTGTTTTTTTATACCTTTAGGACCTGCCAGGTCCTAAAGGCCGCGACACAAACAATGATGATGAATGATGATTGATGTACAAGATCCTCTAATGGAAAGGACATGGCTAAGCCACTGCCTTTAGCATGTATAGAAATTTCTCACTACATCATAACATTCAAATATTCATTAATGAATTATTACGGTTTTATTATTTTCCTAGAACTTTCTTGAACTAATCAAATAATTAAAAGTATTTTTCCTGTTTTTTGTTTGACAAGAAGCACACAAAATTATGACGGCACTTAATAAATAGTGCTGTTTACTAAAAAGTGACAATCGATTCTTCTTTATTAGACTTGATTCGATTAGAACCAAATAAAAAAAATACCAAAAGCTTCGGAAAACGTGTAAACTCTTTGGTAAACTCTTTGTTAAATATATGCAAATGATCCAATAACCATCACAATAATAAGAAACTATTTTATGTCGAAGAATGTTGATTGAATAATAATCGACAAGAACAGTATTTCTATTTTCAATTATTTTATCGATTATGCTACATTCCAAGATGTTCCATACCATCTCTATTAAAAAATCAAACGTCAGTCAGGCCAGACGTGTGTCAGACGTCGTTTTTTCGTTTTGCCGTTTCTGGATATTTAGTATTTACTTTTGACCCTCGCTTATTTGTCGGCCTTATTGAGTGTGCTTATCTTCATGCTGACCTTCCGCTACTCTACATGGACTTCCCTTGCATATTCATTCATTATGAGATGCATAAACTAGTCGTGTCTGGTGTAGACTGTGGAGGCATATCATCTTTTCTTTACATGGTCTTCTACTCACTATCTTAGCATGATGGTACACAATCGATCGAGGTAAGTCATCTAGAGTTAGCTGAAATCATTCTACAAATACTCAATATGAGAAGCAACTAAGTGCAAAGCCGATTTGGAGGTTGTTTACCACAGTTCTTAAAATCTAATATAAACTCAATGGCAATGGATCAGAAAGACTCGGTTCTTCTTATAATTGTAACAACGACAAACTAGTTGCCTTAGATGTCATAAATTATTAATATGTTTGTGTATTTGTTAAATACTTGACTCATGTTAATAATTTTATTCTAGGTTTCAAAGGATGCCAACTTTTGCCATCCATGTTTTGAACGTCTGAGTTCGGAAATAGCTCCTGATGCACGTTTATTTGGGCATACCTACAATGTGCATCACTTGTGGCCGTTATGAAGTGCACAATACCATGCAGTGGAAAGGAACAATTCAATGTTTCAGAATGTACCGAGGTCACATCCAGCTTTCTATCAGGTAATTAAAATTATGTGTATTACAATGTGTTCTTTCATATTTAAATGCCCATCCAATGCATGAATGGATGGTCTTCCTTTTCGGATAATCAGTTCATCAGCCTGCAAATAGTCGGTCCTATCCCAGACCTCAATATTATGTGTATTTCCTATATTGATTCAATGCTGACTTCACTATATTAATACTTATAATAAATATTTTGGATATTTTACACAGCACCATATCTAGTCCTAAACTAAGTAGAGCTTATATTTAATACTTATACAACTCCATACTTTTTTTTGTAAACACCCAGACCAACAAAAACACGTATGTTCACAGTTCATCACATAAATATTTGTGGCTAGTGATGACTCCTTAAATATCCTATATTGACTTTTTCTTTTAGGTTATGAACTATGCGTGTCATCCCTGTTGGATGAGACATCAACCGAAATCGAGTAAATCTTCCTGGACCTGAATCAAGACCTGAACTTGAAGCAGCATCTAGACCTTTACCTACTAGAACTTGAAATAAATTATAAGCGGGCTGCAAACACCTCAACACACTGTACGAGTATGTTTAATGGTTGTGTCTTTGAATAACTGTTACATGTAATCCCAGGATTTATAAAAAAGATATTTGTTGAAAAACATAATTTTTATATTCCCCGCAGTACTAGGGTTTGTGAGACATATATGTGATAGATATGTGTCTCACAAACCCTAGTACTGCTTTGCTCCATATTAAATAATTAATGTACCTACATTTTGTTATTTTATTTCTGCAATAGCATTCTGTTTATGTACCGGCACAGATTAGTACAAATGATTCACTCGGCAAAATCATTTAAATAAAAAGCGACTCTTAACATACATAACATAACATAATCAGCCTATTAATGTTCCCACTGCTGGGACACAGGCCTTCTCTCTGTGAGAGGGAGAGGGCCGTAATCCACCACGCGGGCTCGGTGCGGGTTGGTGGATGTCACATGTCTTCGAATTTTTGGTTCTAGGACATGCATAGATGTACTTAGGACATGCCGGTTTCCTCACGATGTTTTCCTTCACCGTTTTGTGAGCAGTGGTGCTAAAATTACACAAAGTAAAGCGCCTGACTGGGTTCATCATGTTTCGGTTTCGAACCCATGACCTTGTAAGTCGGGGCCGTTACCACTGGGCCACCACTGCTCACCAAAAGCGCCTCTTGCTACAACACAATAAAGTGCAGTTCAGGTAGCACAGTGCTAATTACATAAAGTTATATTCACATAGAAGTTGCGGTTCTTACAATCGCGTAACTCTTTTATCTTCTGACTACGTTACGCCACCTGAATTGACCCGACGAGTCGAGCCAGCCGCGTACTTGTAGCTTCATACCTAAAATACGGAGTGCGCCTGGCCTGTCAGTGCGTATAATTATATGCGTTGGGTGATTTTCCCAACATAATCTTTTTTTAACCTATTTGTTGAAGGTTGTTAACCAACGCCTAGCTACAGTTCATAGCAAAATCTTTTTCTTGTGCAAGTTTGTATGCCTTTTGACGTAGGAGTTTCTACGATTTTATTTTCAGGATTGTAACGATATAAAAAGTTCCTGAAAGTTTTTTCATACGCAATACTAATATTCAGCTATTCAGCATTACATATTAATAGGTACAATGTTTATACATTGCTAAGGGAGTCGCCCATACTTCCATTTAGCCATGTCATTTAAGTGATTGGTTTAGACATTTTTTTTACTTTGAATTTGTATTAGTGCCTTGCTTAACCATTATTTTGATTAAACGATGACGGTCAATGAATAAAAAACCTTTTTTAATTATGTCAATTTGTGTTTTTTTTTTTTTTTTTATTACAAGTAATGAAAACTCAACTTACAGTCTTAAATTCATTGATTTGCTTCAGATATTTCCATGTTTGTCGACCATCACCATCGCATCAGATCGTGGTGTTTACACTCATTTTTATTTCAGTATATGGTTTTTAAAAACTGGTGCATACTTCTAACTTCCGTTAGACAAATCGTTCTCCATAGATTTGTTAGTGGTCGTAAATACCAACTTCTTGAATTTTCTGGGGTGTATGTCCAAGCTAACTTTTAAAATAAGGCTTTGACATAAATAGCAATAATATATTATGAAACACCATCGTATTTTACGTAGGTATTTCTTGTATAGAACACAATTTTACAACTTTTAAAGTTAAAAAGATATAAGCCAAAAACGAAATTATTTTTTGTTTTTCTTTGATTACCAAAAGTGCTATTTTGGTGTTTACGACCTTTGTTGTCGGAAGCATCGATATATGGATGGTAAATCGTTCGACACCCCAGTGGAGTGAAAATATCATCTCAGATGTTGAATGGGATTCTTGTTCCCGATACCGGTGGGCTACATTTATATTTTTTAATGTTTTTAGGGTTCCGTACCTCAAAAGGTAAAAACGGAACCCTTATAGGATCACTCGTGTGTCTGTCTGTCTGTCCGTCTGTCACAGCCAATTTGCTCCGAATCTAATGGACCGATTAACTTGAAATTTGGTACACATATGTATTTCTGTGACCCAAACACGGACGTGTAACGAAAATAAAATAATTTCGAATATGGGGTTCACTTTTGTGGGGCAAAAAGAAAATTAAAAAAAAAAATTTGCAAATTGTACTGTGTGACATATCAAATGAAAGGAATTGTTACAAGGATCTCAAATATATTTTTTTTATAATTATTTAATATATATTTTTAGAGATATTTACGAAAATAGATGAAAATTGACCATTTCCCCCCCCTTATCTCCGAAACTACTGAGCCTAAAATTATGAAAAAAATACAGAGAATAGTTCTTTACTCATAGATTACAGGAAAACCTATAAGAAGTCTATGGTCTTAAAATAACATGGTAAATCTCTCAATATTGTATTTGCGGTTGGAATGTATGGGAAAATATGTTTAGCCACTACAACTACAATGTTAAGTCAGTTCTTGGGATAATTTATTGCTACTGCTAGTTCGACTAAGGCCCCAGTACACGTTCAACGAGCTCGCCCAACGTGTACTTAGGCGAGGCATCTTTCACTTCTCGTACCTTCCGCGATGCATTCTGTTTGCCGATTTCACGGTTCGCTAGTACTATGCCGGCATTGTCGGTAGGCACTGCTAACACATTAGCCAGTGAGCTATGTAAAGTTCAATTAATCATTTAAGATGAAATATCTATGTTGGGAAGTAGGACATTCACTCATATTTATCGCAGATTACAGAAAATTTTCCATACAGACATCCCATTTGCTGGTAAATCTATTATTTCTGTAGGAGATTTTAACCAATTGCCGCCAGTTGGAGACAACTGGATTTTTCAGCCTAAAACAGGACGTAATCCGATGGCAGTTTTAGCTCGTGCGCCATTGTGGGAACCATGTAGCCTGTTTCCACTGAGCAAAATAGTGCGTCAGAGGGATGATTCATTCGACATTTAATTATTTTATTTCCTTTATTTCAAAGATACATAGGTCTAAAAATTTTGTAAAGAACATTTTTGAAAAATAGTGTTACAGCCAAATTAGACCGATTTTCATAGAAGCAGAGATTTCCAGTTATCAGTTCCTCTTCCTCTTTCAGTACGCGGTTGCCACTCCAGAACGTTTCGGCCCCAGGCCTATCGGCCATCTGTTCTGCGAGCAATGTGCCCTGCCCACTGCCATATAAGTTTGGCAATTCTTCGGGTTATGTCGGCTACCTTGGTTCTCCTGCCGATCTCTTAATTTCTGATTAGATCACGTCGTCATGGAAACTCTAAGCACAGCACCATTGCCCTTTGGGCGACTTTCAGCCTTCTAATGAAGCCCATTGCGAGCTATTACGTCGTGTGTCAGCTCCATAGGTCACGCACACACTGGTCCCGACTGCGGTATGTGAGACGAGAAGATATTGCGTAGCTTCCCGAACACTGCCCAGTAGAGCCGGATTCCACGATTGACCCCATTCTCGAAATTGAACCTACCTCACTGGACAGTTTGTCCTAGGTAAACGTTTCATTCAAACTTTTTAGATTTATCGAGGTTCGATGACAATACAATAATTTAGTATCTCTTGGAGCTGATCTGGTTATGAAGCCAGAAGGTGGATAGTGGAACTCTTCAGCGGCTTCTAGTAAACCCCTCGAGTTTGGGTTCATATGATTTGGTTTGACGAGTCAAATATATTGCAATTTGGTTTCAAGGGTCTGATGATGGAGCCAGCAGGTGGATAGTGGAACTCTTCAGTGGCTACTAGTTAACCTTTCAAGTTTGACTTCATATGATTTGGTTTGTCGAGTCCAATATATTGCACTTGGTCTCGAGGGCCTGATGATTGAGCCAGAAAGTGGATAGTGGAACTCTTCAATGGTTACTAGTAAACCCCTGGAATTTGGGCTTGTATGATTCGGTTTGAAGAGTCCAATATATTGCACTTGGTGTCGAGGGTCTGGTGATGGAGCCAGGAGGTGTATAGTGGAACTCTTTAGTGGTATTAGTAAACCCCTGGAATTTGGGCTCGTGTGATTCGGTTTGAAGAGTCCAAAATAGTACACTTGGTGTCGAGTGCCCGATGATGGAGCCAAGAGGCGAATAGTTATAACTCTTAAGTGGCTATTAGTAAACTCTTCGAGTTTTAAGTCATACCATTTGGTTTGATGAGTCCAATATATTGCACTTGGTGTCGAGGGTCTGATGATGGAGCTAGGATGTGGATAGTTAGAACTCAGTGGCTATTAGTAAACTCATCGAGTTTTAAGTCATATAATTCGGTTTGATGAGTCCAATATATTGCATTTGGTGTCGTGGGTCTGATGATGGAGCTAGGAGGTGGATAGCTGATTTCTTTAGTGGCTCCTTATATATAGTAAACCGGGCAAGTCAAAACTTCGTTGTTTTTTTTTTAATTAAATGAATATACCTACTAGACTTAAAAGTACAAAATAAAATAGTACTTACTTAGTTTAAAAAAAAAACCGGTCGAGTGCGAGTTGAACTCGCGTGCAGATCATTATGAACAACTTTCACTATGGGACCAAACCTGAAATCGCAAAATAAAAATCAGCTGTTCCACACATTTTGACAAGTTATGAGAACATAAATGTAGGGAAGAGCAGATTTTTTTTTTCGCGATTTTGACTTTGGTCCCATAGTGAAAGTTGTTCATAATGATGAGTACAATGACCCCTTAAGAGGTTGCTGGTGTTTTACAAATAACCCTGTATATATAACATATTCATCGTACGGAACCCTGTCCACGCGAGTTCAACTCGCACTTGACCGGTTTTTTAAAATATTTTTAATAAAATTAAATGAAATGAAGGAAATAATAATGTGTTATTTAACATAATTACTGTCATTAATTAATAAAATGCGCCATTGGTTGTCGTTATTCATCAATCAAAAATACTCAACAAAAGATAGTTTTTCTCAAAACTCCGTGGATAGATTTTGAAGAGCTTTGGTTTATAGACTAGTATAAACCCAAGGAACATAATGCACTATGTGTCCATTCTGGGCAGCACTTGGTCCAACTCCCATATATGGATGGTCAATATCCTTTGTTTTTAAGTTGTGTGTGAGAAAGTGGCACGCTTTGTTTTCATAGAGATGGACGGACCTACGTTATCTAGTTAGATTTGTGTCGTTCATTGTAAAAGTGGTGTAACTCCATATTTTTAAAATACTTCATTTTTTGCTCAATGGTGTCACATTTAGTCATATCTTTCATTATAAAAGTGAAGCAACTCCAATAGTTGCATAAAAATCCCATAGATGGTGTTACTTGTTTGTACAGGGCACTAAAACTTTTAAATATTAATTATAAAAGTGAAGTATGTCACAAGTCACTTTAATAGTGAAGTAAGTCCGGAGTTGATTCACTATTTATTGTGACTAATTTTTGACACGTGGTGATAAGTTGTGTGTTAAAATTGATAAAAAATATTTTCATTAAGTGTTTTAATAGCTTATTTAGATGGATTTAGAGGATTTTAGTGATTCCGGGTCTGAATATCAGCCTAGTTCCGAAGAAAGTTGTTCTGGATCTGGTAAGCTTATTTAAATTCATTGTTTTTCTAACCTTAAAATTGTATTTACATTTTTTTTGTTACTTTTTTCTCATTTTATATTTTGTTTTGAATACTTACATGCAGTATTGCATGTCGCATGAACTAATCTCTTGTGATTTGCACTTGTTCCAGACACAGATACAGGCAATGATGAAAATGTTAACGAAGATAATAACCAGCCAAATCTTCAAGCTGAACCTGGACCATCTAGATCTAGAAAACGTTCATTCAACAAAGAAAATTGGGCAGTTAATAAAAGAAAGTTATTTCGTAATAGTGGAAAAGAATATTTGACTAAAACGGGAGTAAGGAAAGATGGCAAAAAATTCGAAAATATTGATTGTATGTGTCCAAAAAAATGTATTACGTCATTTACGGAAAATGAAAGAAAAGAAATATTTGACTCATTTTGGAATTTAGAAGACTTCAATTCGCAGAATTCATATCTGTATGCATTGTTACAAAAAACAACGATTAATAGAAAACGCCCAAAAGATCGGTCTCGTGCAGGATAAAACGTGTCTTTTAAATATTTTATTTTCTATTTATTTTTTATTTTTTACGATGGGACACTTAATTTCATGTCCTGCGTGTCCTGTCAGCTGCACGTTACAGGAACTGATGTACGCTAGTGATGGCGCCAAACACGTAGCCGAATTCTGGGCCGAGTCCATTTAGATTGCCATCGCACACGCTAAGAAGAAGAATATTTTATAAAGACTAGTATCAAAATCCAATCGGTGTGTAAGAAATATTTTCTGAGGACATTTCAAATAAGTGATGGAAGATTATATCGGTGTCTATGGAAATATGATGTCTCTCAATGTAAAGATAAACATGGCACAACTAGTTCCCGAAAACTTGATGATTCTGATATTGTTGCCCACATTGAAAGTTTTCCTGCATATCAAAGCCCTTATACACGAAAGAATAATCCTAACCGAAAATATTTAAATCCTGGGCTAACTATTCGTAAGATGTACGATCTTTATAGAGAAAAATGTGAGATTGAAATGATTGAACCCAAGAAATTAAAGTATTACATTAAAATATTAAACACAAAGTTTAATCTCCATTTTAAGGCACCGCGGCATATGTATTAAACAATATAAAATATAAAACAGTGAGTGAATGCTTATTTCTTTTTTCCTACACTTTAATTCGCAAAAAGCTCGCCATTTCAAAATTCAGTTACAAGGAGATAATTCACTATTACAATGAATGACACATTTATATCTGTGTTCACAACCTTGTATTATCATCTCCTAAAATTAGATAAAAAAGGCATTTACATTTTTTTTGAGCTTGTAATTAAGTAATAAACATTTTAAACACCAACTATTCTGAATTTCAACAAGAATACTCCGTTATTTAATTTATTAAGTTTGTTTTGTGAAAAGTAAAACTTCATTTAAATTTTTTGAACTATTTAAGTAGTGGTCATTAATGCAATATGCCTTTCTAGCGTTTATATGTTATTTGTTTAATGCTCAGTAAGTTAACCCTTAAACGCATAGGATCCCAAAAATGAATCAATGACTTTACGAAGTGCTATCCGAAAATAATATTGAGTTTGACAGATAAGCTTTATGGTATGAATTCCTATACTCCTTACTTACCAAAAAAGAACTAAAATAGTATTTATTTATTTATTATTTATCTTTATTTTACAGACTACAAAGGTCTATTAGTGTTAGTAACAAAATGGCTTAACCTATGTTAGTACTTAATAACTAAAACAGAACGGGTCCGGTTTACAAGCGCCCACACTAGCGGGCTGTCTGCCCGGGCGGCTATTGATTGCAGGATAGTGTTGGGACTGCCACGCAGCCTGCGGAGTAGCGAGGCAGATTTTTTACGCCACAATGCATCAAAGCCGTCAGTGCGTGCGTCTGCAAACATTGCCGAGGCACTACAAAACCGCGGCAATCGCAACAATACCCTGAATGCGTTATTGTATTGGATACGCAGAGCATTGTAAGCCTTTTGCGTATATGTGAACCACAGGGCTCCCGAGTACAGTGCTGTGCAGTATGCCTTAAAAAGGGTTATTTTAATTGCGTCTGTACATCGAGAGAATCTGCGGGCCAGCATATTCGCCCTAACTGACAATGCTCTGCGCTCCCTCTCTAGATCCATGTCATCTTTCAGGTCATCAGTAACCAGATGGCCCAGGTATTTAAATTTATATACCCTGTTATTCGGGTGACCGTTTATTATAAGAGGAGGGACAGTAGTGGGACACCTGGTGCCAGACCTGAAGACCATGAACTCTGTCTTATTGGTGTTATAAATTAACCCATGAGTCGCAGCGTACGACTCACACTCATTGAGTAGCTTTCGGAGAGCACCGACCGAGGGAGCCAGCAGCACCATGTCGTCTGCGTAGCTAATGTTGTTAAAACAAACTCCATCCACGTAGCAGCCGACACGTGCGCTGCTGAGTCGCTCAATCAAAGCATTAACATAGTACATACAGACCGAAGAGCAAAGGCGAGGACAGGCCCCCCTGCCTCACCCCGCACTCCGGCCGGCATGGCTCCGATAGCTCTCCCGCCCACCGCACCTGACTTTCTTGGTAGTGACATGGGGCGTCACTAATTGTTGCGGCACGTCATTCTACCGTTTCGCGCGCTTTTTAGAATTGGACTGATTTTCCGATACTTTAGCTGCGTTATTATACGGAGATATTTCGTGATTCCGTGCAACAAAAAATATTTTCTAAAGGTGAGACCATTATTTATCTTATTTCCTTTGCTATTTTCAATATTTTGTAACTGGTATGTGAAGAAGAAGCTTATTTTGTTTTGATGCAAAAATGGGACAACATGCACTAATGGTATAAATTACGACTTTTATTTAGTATTACATATTTTCCTGTTTTGTTGGTTTTGCTTTGGTGTGATATGCATGCGGTTGCTTATTTTGTTGTAGAAATGGCACAAAATAATCGCAGAGATGGTGACATCGAATTTTGGTTGCGGCAGCTTGAAGATGGCGCCATTTCCGAAGACGATTTCGAGTCAGATGGCGATGATCTCGATTTTTACCCTACCCAACAAGATCTGTTAGATGCTATGGAAAATGATGTTGACGTTGACGGTGAGACTATTGATAATAATCAGCAGGCCTAACATGACACACGCGACAATTTTTCTCTCTCGCGCGAGTAATTGTCGTCTATTTCAGCACTTTACTGGTTTTCCGACAGCGCTGCCATACAAAATAGTCGACTGGTTCTGTCAAACTTGATGTTTTGTCGACAAACCCTAACATGGCACCTTAGTTATCTCGATTTTTGACAATTCAACACGAGATAATCTGCGATTTGTCGTAATTTAGTCGTCCTCGATTTTGACGACGAGAAGAGTAGACAAAATTATTATACAAAAAAAACTCCAAAATAACATGGCAGTTTCTTAAAAAAATTAAATTGATTGATTTCAATCATGATACTTTATACTTGAATAAATTTTATTTTATTTATTTTATTTATTTTATTTATTTTATTTGTTTTATTTATTTTATTTATTTTATTTATTTTATTTATTTTATTTATTTTATTTATTTTATTTATTTTATTTATTTCGTTTATTTATTTAATTAAAATTCTTTGTCTTAAACCACTATTTTTACTGGACCGACGTTTTTTTTATATGGAATTTTTCACTTTTTGTGGAAAATAAGAAAAAATATTACCTACATGTTGAGTGTTAGGGGTTTAAGGGTTTCTTAAAGGGTGTCGAAATTTTCATTATTTTTGCGATAGGACACACCATTTTCGAGATATAAGCAAAAGAAAAATAAAAGTTTTGGTGATTTTTAGTCTAATTTAGAGGCAATTGTGACAAGAGAATCGGCACCATTGAATGAATGAAACGGTATCTCAAGCCAATGTTACTATCATAAAAATGATTTGTTTTTTATAATTTTCAACATCGGTCTCTCGCGCGAGATATAGAAATGTCAAAGTGCCTTTTTCGAGATAACTCGTCGTGTATGGTCATGTTAGGGATTAGAATGACGTCAGAATTGTAGACAAAACGACAAAAATAGCTATCTCGCGCAATCTCGCGCTTGTCATGTTAGCCCTGCAGAACGAAATAATTCCCGATCCTCCTTTGATTGTTGAAGATGCTCTTCCCTCAAACAGCACTACGACACCAGTACCATTATTAGATATTCAGAGGTTGATATGGAAAAATCAGTCTATGACGCTCAATGAAAATCTTACAACATTTCGTGGATCTGATGATTATCCTGAATGTTTGATGAATCTTCAGACACCATTCCAGTTCTTTTCATATTTTTTTACTGAAGAATTTTTAGCACATATAATAAGTGAAACAAACAAATATGCTGTACAAAAGAAACCTGATCGACCTGAAGTTATAACATTAGGAGAACTTAGGAAGTATTTGGGAATCTTGATTTATATGAGCATCTACCACTATCCGAGTGTACGTGGGTACTGGGCGAACAAGCATGGGTTTGAGGCAATAATAAAAGCGATGCCTGTCAATAAATTTGAAAAAATAAGACGTATCCTCCACTTCAACGACAATAATAATCATTTACCAACAGATCATCCCCAGCATGACCGACTTCACAAGCTTCGCCCAATAATTGACCATCTGAATGAAAAATTCTCCAGCATTCCACTTAGTCAACGTTTGTCCATTGATGAACAGATGTGTGCCACCAAGATAGGCCATTTCTTGAAACAGTACTTGCCTAACAAACCCCATAAATGGGGCTTCAAATTATTTGTACTTTGTTCACTGACAGGTTTTGCTTATCGCTTTCTTATTTACGCTGGCAAAGAGAAAGATGATCGTTTGCCTAATGAGCCCGATATAGGAGTTGTGTCACAGACAGTTATAAAACTAGCAAGAATAATTCCCAGACATGTAAATCATATTATATACCATGACAATTTCTATACCTCATTGCCCTTGATGTACTATTTCGGCAAACAAGGGATACAATGTGTGGGAACTGTGCAAAGAAATCGCCTTGGCAAAAATTGCAAACTACCCTCAAAGCAGGATGTCATGAAAAGACAAGTGCCTAGGGGGTCGTATGTGGAATATACTACACATGTTCATGGAGTCGACATTTCTTCTGTTAGCTGGAAAGATAATAAGCAGGTAGTACTGCTCTCGACCTACGTAGGAGCCGAGCCAATCCAGACTATCGAACGGTATGACAAAACCGAAAAGAAAAAGGTAACTATAGACTGCCCAAAAATCGTCAAAGAGTACAACGCCCACATGGGGGGCGTTGACCTCATGGATTCTTTTTTGGGCAGGTACAGGATAAAAGTTAAGACTAGGAAGTGGTACATGAGAATTTTTTACCACCTTTTAGATCTCACTATAATAAACTCTTGGGTCCTGTATAAGTCAGTGGAGACGAAAAAAGGATTGGAACCGAAAAAGCTCAAGAATCTGGGAGAGTTGAATGAGACATGGCTGTAAATTACAGAGTTTCATCAAATGTATAAAATGTAATGTATTCCTTTGTGCAAAGAAAGGAAATGATTGTTTTAATTTATTCCACAAACCTTGAATTTTTTGTACCTATTTTGCATACTGTCCCAAAAATGAATCAACATTTTTTTTTAATTAAAAACCATAAAAATATTTATTGTTATTTTTTTTACAATTTTTCCCTCTTTTTACAGCTTCCAAAGAATAGAATCCAATTTTAAAATTAAAAATAAAAAAAATAATGCATTTAAGGGTTAAGACGTATTAGACTTAAAATAAATGGAGAACCCTCTGACAGAATGATGCATGTTGGCACAGAGAATCATAGCTGTGATACCTTCCAAACAAAAGTAGTCTAAGCTGAGGCAGACATGGGTATGCCGCTCATTCATTTTTGCCCACTATCCTTTATCATTCATTTTTACATCAAACACTCAAGAACCAGAAAAGTGTGCTGGATTGCTTGTTTACAAGTGGCCACAACGAATGAAAACATTGGTTCTTGACAATGCAGTTTAATGTTATTTTTACAATTTTCAATACAGTGTTATAAAATGACAATATAAAAACACATGACACCGGTTTGTGGCCGCTGCAGTAGTGACATTTTCATGTGCATTCAAAACACGCTTCAACAGTCACCAAAATAAATACTTGGTCTCCTCGTATATCCAAACCTAATAAACAGTTATCAGTTTTGACAGTTCACTCCTATGAATTAAAAAAAACTACTTTCCTACTTATAAAAAGTGCCTTAACCAAGATAAGACACATGAAGAGACATTCCCGACAGAGACCTAAAGAAAATTCAGAAAGAAGCACTTTTAGCAGAACTCTTTTACAAAACCAAATACAGCAAGCCTTTGAAAACACTTTTTGTAAGTTGACAATACCAAGAAATGTCTGAATTTTAAAAGACCAAGATCATTCTCCGAGTTTGATTTGGTAGTTCTTCTTTAGTTGTAAGTAGTTGGAATGTCTAAAACAATATTTTACTACTACACAGACCAGTTTCAGTTTATAGTAATGAAATTACTTTTCAAGACTAAAAACAAGCACAATATATCAAATAATACTTGTATGTAACAGTAGTTTCTTTGAAATTTTTAATAACAACTAAATGTAGGTACTCTTTTACCTTTCTCTACTATAGGTTTATCTTTTTCTACTATAGGTTTTTCTTTTTTATAACTAGGGTCAGTGGGTCGCCTTAGGGGAACAATCAGTCTTAGGCACAGATAGCGATTTCTGCCTTCGACAACAGCAAGTTCCTTTTACGAGTCTACAGACTACAATCTGCTGCATAACTGAACCGTTAGACCTACTTTGGTCTTATGTGAAACTACAAACAAAAGCCGAAGCCCTGACTTATGAACAAACAAGGCACCAGAATGCGTTTCGGTAGTAAGTAGGTACTACCCCAACCGCGCTCAGGTCTAAACTTATCGCGCACGGGTATGTACTAACATTTCCTTTCACTGGACGAAAGTTTTAGCAAAACAAATGAATGGAACTCGCTGCTCGCTGCTCTTCTCGATTTAGAAACATTGATTGTTATGATTATGAAAACGACACAACGGCAATTGGCTAGATCTATAAATATACGAGTTCGTCTCCCAACAATAGCAACAAATTTAGAGACTTATTAACTAAACAATGAAAGCAAATAAAAACAATAACAATGTAATGCCGAAATGAATCACTTCACAGAACATATCAAGAAATTCAAGAATCCAAGAATACACACCACAATTGTCAATGTCAATTACAATTATTACCACAGATTGTAATACCTTTATATAAATAATTGTAGTCTGTGACTGGTGACTACAATCTCAGAGTAATAAGTCTAAGTCGTAGCCTCGAAACCTCCTCGACTCACAACTCAGTCGAGGAGACCTCAAGGCGTGCCTCGAAAGATCCTCAAAATCGGTATTCATAGTCATAAGACTAAGGAAATTATGAGGTTCCTTGAATGAGTGTGAGTCGAGGTGATACGTCACGAAAACGTCATCATTTGGAGGAATGTTCTGTTTATTATATTGGCACGTTTCCCAATGACAGCGATGCGGACGAATACTTCGACGCCTAAGTGTCCGCTTGTTTTTATTATTATTTTTTATATTTATTTGTATAGTTAGTATAGTTTTTTAATACGTAGTGTAAATAGTTTTAATATATTGTTATGTAGATTTAGAGATAAAACTAAATAAACACAAATTATAATGGCTAAACTTATTTTTAAACAGTCTGTGAGCGCGGTTTTCAAATTGAAGTGTCACATTTGTCAAATGAAAGTAAACTCATAAAAATAAACAAACTGTAATATTTAACCACTTGACCCAAAAACTGTGTCCTGGACAAAAAATAGGGTGCAGGTCTCAAGCCACTTGAGAATGGAACGTGAAAACACTTCTTTAGCGTTTCCTAAAATATTTGTGCTGTGTTGGTCGTCGTATTGTGTGTTAGTTTTACTTGCTCGAAATGTCTGGAACTGGAAGACAGTTTTTTAGTGACTCTGAAAAGATTTGTCTTCAAGAGTTGATCGTGAAATATAAATTAAACTCGGTGGCAACGACTATGGCGAGTCCAGCAGTTAAAAAAATTGCATGGGCGGTCAGTGGATACGAAACGGGGTACTATGAAAAAGACTTAGAATAATATTATTATATTATTCTAAGTCTTTTTATAGCGTTATTATTCTAAGGAAAAAGACTTAGAAAAATTTCACCAAAAACCATCGCCTAATCAAGCCTTCGGGATCCGGTGGGGGGCGGAGGAACACCATGGGATACCTTAAGGGCATTGACCTTGACGTCATTGACCTTGAACTCAAGGTCAAAATTTGATTGATTGATTTGATCCGGCGATTCCTAAGCTGGCTACTAAACAGCGCGTCACACATGACGTCGACTAATCGTGTAAACTAGTGATTCTTATAATGCAAAGTTATAAAGTACTAGCAGCCCGTCCCGGCTTCGCACGGGTAGCACTAAGTACTTATCTACGGCTACCTACCCTACATACCCTACCTATAAACCTTCCCTGGACTACGACAAACATTTCAAGACCAAAATCAGCCAAATCGGCCCAGCCGTTCTCGAGTTATAAAATTACAACGAAAAGTGGCATTGATTTTTATATATTTAGATAAGCCGTATTTTTGTTAGTTATAAGTTTGATATTGAAAAACAATTATACATGTTTGAAATCTTTATTGTTTGAATGTTTTTGAAATTCTGCATCATGTTTCTGGACCTGTTGTAATACAATAATAATAGCAATATGTAGGTATAATAATTTGGGTGACAAAATACCCTTTACATAAATACATCACAGACTAATTAGACTTGGGTTTATATTACACCACAAACACATAATTATTATCACACCACACTTGGGTTTGGTAATGCTTCCTTGTAACATCTACATGCAACTCCCGCCTGGTGAAATTCGGGTGTATGGACGCCAGCCTTTTGCAACGCGGGAACGTCGAGGATAAAGGACTTAAAATGGTACAGCTTCATTCACGTCAGCTACAGCAAAACCCTTGCTTCGGCACTGATTAGACCATGGCTCCTTCTCTCTCAATGTCTGTAGGTACAACCGGGAAATATGCATGACGATGATGATCACTAGCGCTGCAGCTCAAAGATTCTCGCTTGCAGGAGTCGATCACGGAGCAGCCACAAGAAACACCGACCGGTGTTTCTTGTGGCTGCTCCGTGATCGACTTCGTAAGTCAACTAGAGTAAAGCCATCGTCGTCCACTTGACTGATTTTAGAAGCCTTCCGCTTCTAAAACTAATTTTCATTTTCATCATAAAACTCAATTTGTTTTTCGGCATCTCGTAATTAGCGTCGTAATACGTAATTGTATGGATTATCGTACAAATATTTTCTTGAATATCAAATTCTATTCAAATGACATTACGAAAATCGGATAAAATACGCCTTTTTTTTGGTTAAAAACATCCTCAAGGTACTCGTAGATCGCGATGTACCTTATATTTGACAGATGGTTCCTCAACTCAAACTCACCTCGAGTGAGAAATCTGTTTATGATGAGGGGTAAAATCTCAGAGTAATAACTAAAGCATAGAGGGAGGGTGAAATTTCTCAGTCTAGTCATACTCTTTATACATATGACACATTCCGTGTGAAAAAAAAGGACAGGTATATAGTTATAAGGACCACCACTGTCCACTTTTTTGGTCTCGGTAGTGATGTGCAGAGAGGTGCAGAGGTATCGATATTAATTTATTTTTGACAGATAATTTATATAATGTATTGGATGTACATGTCGTATATTCCATGGATGATGTAACGTTGTAACGTGCCGTTTTGTAAGGTATATAGTGGAATGCATTAAATATTTGTTAGAGCTTTAATTCTAGGCTTCTTTTAAGCATTGGCAATTTGGTTTTATTAAACAAACGTTACTTTAATTAATAAAAGCAAATTGCCAATGCTCCTACTCAACGCAATGCGTGACCTTGGGTCGCAAAAGAACCCATTTGGGTTAGCGATTATCTGTTCCCTCTCCCCCGTCACCGTCCTGGCAAGCCCGGCCGTCAATCTGTGCGCGCCGGCTCGACACACCGTCACATGCTGGCTAGGGAGGTTTACGCTCCCGTCGTCGCTCATTCTCAGCTCCACTACACTTGCCCGTGACTAGTGAGACCTCCCCTACAGCCGCGGTTGTCTCAGTTTGCAACGGTTTCCTTATTTTATAATTGACTACGTATATAGTCATGAATCCTACTCCTTAACTCAGTGTTAAATCCCCATATTGGGGTTCAAAGTTCCAGCTTACCAATATCTCCAAATTTGCGGCTAACCACCCAGGTTACTCACATCGAGAACCATCACTGGCATCCGTACTTTATGTTACGGCAAACTAACTTCCGGTGTATCCGATTGCCGACGAGCTCCGCGCCGTGTACATAACCCGCGTGGCCGCGTCGAGCTGTCTACGGGTCTGGGTCGACCAACCGCCGACCGCCATCGCCATCCTTCTTTGTCCACACATTTCTCCGAAACTCGTAATCGGATCGAGATCATTTTTTTATTGGATTATGTATTCTCAACTTAGGGAACAGTACGAGGTTTATCAAAAGATTTCATGGGTATTCGTTTTTTGCGCGAAACCCTAAGTTTGTTTCTAAAACAAATGTAGCCTATTTTACTCCTTATGTCATAAGCTATCTTCCAGTGGAAGTCCCGTCAAAATCGGTACAGCCGTTTCTGAGATTAGCCGGAACAAACAGACAGACAGACCCCGAGGGACGAAAAATTGAATTTCGTAGTATGGATCATCTATACTTTCACGATCCATTACAACAAAAACACTTTTTTTTTGTCTATCTGTCTGTCTGTTTGTCCGGAACAAACAGACAGACAGATAGACAAAAAAAAAGTGTTTTTTTTTTGTAATGGATCGTAACTATATACTTTCTTAAGCATTTAATAAAAAGCTGTTATTTTGACATTATAAACAGACACTTCAATTTTATTTATTTGTATGTATGTATGTATAAATGTATTTTTGTTGTATGGATATATATATATTTTTGTTGTTGTTACTTTCATATGCATTTAGTAAAAAGCTGTTATTTAGACACTACAATTTTATTTATTTGTATTATACAGATTGTGGATAAAAAATAAAATAAATTGAAAATCGCACAACACTCCCTGCTATATAATTTATAATATCTCTGGCGTATTCTGAAAGAGCACATGGATCATAAATGTACTCATGTTCATTTGTTTCCAACAGCGATTCTTCATTCTTCATGAATGACATCGAAATTGGCATTTAATTTTCATCTATTTCCATAGCATCTGAAGAACCCTGAAAAAGTATATACTTTTGATTTTTTCTCCGATAGTGCAATACAAATAATATATTTTAGAACCTACTGTCTGATTTTCAGCTACAGTTTGAAGTTGACACAATGTTAAATGGACAGCTTGTAAAGATACCGTACTTGACTTTCAGCATGATTTGTTGTAGGAGAATTGTGATCAATTCGTATAATTTGCAATGGCTCGAAAAGAAAACGATATCTTCTCCAATTTATTAGCATGTAATTATCGTATCGATAAAAAGTATCTACATTACCTACATTACTAGCTTAACATAACCTCACAATTTAACGAATTTATTTTTTGAAAATAAGTTCGCGATCACAACATAATTTGTAATAAAGATAGTTTGAAGGTATCATTATCAATCTAATATGTATGTTATCAGTGATCACATCCAAATATTTCGGGTGATTTTATACGAAAAATGTAAAAAAACACTTACCGATGAAAGCTTACAAATTCATTGTTTTTTTTCCGTGACGAATGTGATTTACACGTTATCACAAAACAAGCCATGTTAACAGACTATTGATAAGTCCTTTGCACCTTTCGTTTTTACAAAAATATTCAAAAATCTATTGGTTTTTAATAAAAAATGACCAGCACCTCAACCAGCACACGTACTGACATTCACGACGTAATATACGGCTAGATCAAATACTTGTACGGTTAACCGTTTACTAGGCAACTATTGTGCTTTTTAAATTGGTCGTGTAAAAAGAGATCAACTGTGACCGTTTTGACAATTTCGGTGCGTCCATTTCTCTAATCTATAGACTCCCTCTATGCTTTAGTTATTACTCTGAGGGTAAAATTGCAACTATGAATATCAAACTACATAATTATGTGAGGTTGAGTCGAGTCGAGGAAATCATGAGGTTTTGACTTGGGTATGAGCTCGGTATGAGACTACAATCCACCAGTGTTACCAAATGAAAAAAGTTATTACTCTGAGACTACAATCCACCAGTGTTACCAAATGAAAAAAGTAAATTAGCGTGTTGATGGATTAAAATAAGATGTTTCAGACTCAAAATACCATAGATTTTAAAAATACCGTGTAAATAAACGTGTAAAGCAAAAGAAAATACCATGAATATTCAATATAATTATGTATCATAATTTTAATTAACCACTTTCATAATTTAATCATCTAAAACAAGAACTTCTTTTAAATATTTATTCTGCAGTCATTTTTTGACAACATATTAGAGACTAGTTATAACAAGCGCACGAGGCGCGCGCACAGAACGCTGCGTTTCGGGCGCGCGTTGGATTGGATAATTGTCAAATGCAATAATTTTTCGAAGTGTATAGAGGACCGACTCTATCCGCCGCGGATAAACTGCCTTTAATGCGGCATACTAGTAGCGCTGCCTCGGCCCGGCTAGAGCTAATTTATAGCTTTTTTTCGTTTTAATGTTGAGAGGGGTAGGGATAAAATATTTTAACATAAAAGTGGGCAGGAACCGAAACTAGTCAGTGTCATCGCTATATTGGGCAATATTGTCACTGACAGCTCATGAACTTGGTTTGGATCATAAAGGGGTGATAGACGTGTGAGCAAGTACGCGGTCGTACGGCCTGGCCACGACCTTGCCGCTAGCAGCGGCAGCGGTGAGCGGGGCGGCGAGCGGTAAAAACAAATGTATAGAAATGTATGAAGCATGCCACGGCGCGCCGCTCACAGCGGCAGCGGGAGCGGTATTTGCCAAGCGTTTCGCAGCAGTGGCGAGCGGCGCGGTCGCGCCTGCGCCGGCTTGAACAAATGTATGGGCGAGTGAATGAGATGCCACTACTCAGAGCGGTACGGACGACGGCAGTGCAGAGGTGGACTGAGCGGCGCGGCTGGACGAATAAAATAGTTTGGAAAATCTACAATGAACAATTTCTCACTTTTCATGAAGTATGTTTTGACTGCTTTTTTACCCATAAAAATTTCTATCCTCTCAATCCATAACTACGTAATGTTAAATTCCGAATCGAAACCGCGACCGGGTTAGGTTTTCCGGGTCAGGTTCGGAATAATCCAAGAGTGTTATAATGTTGCACCTCCAATAGCCATGTATATTAGCCGCCATCGTTAGATAGCGGAATTGATGATGGTTTCACCATTTTGAAAAAAAATACAAACTGACCGTGGCATGTGGGGTATCATTGTCTAGAGCGCATCGAGTAGAGAACAAATATAATTTTTATATGTTTTTATCTTCAAAAATAATTAATTAGTAGAAGTTGTCAGTTTTAGACCATTTCTGTACGAGCTCTATCTCAACAACTAAAGTTACATGATCTGTGATCAACACCGTCTAGGGATAAGCTGGGAACAAATTATCGGATGCGTGCACTCCTTCCCGCATATTCAAAATATCCTGTTTCAAATAAGAACTGCTTTCGAGGCAAAGAAGAGCCACTTTGGATAACGCCATGTTTTATGGCTCGGCAACCAACCTCGTCCGTGTGTCACCCAAAGTTCACGCAACCGCCGAGTAAGTTCGCCGGCGATCCAACAGGTTTGAAATTTTGCTCGTAGCCCGCCTTGGTAAGTCTGTCATCGCCGCAAGTCACGAGCTAGCATTTTGTTTCGACATTGTGTAATGATGTTTAGTTTGGTTCAGAAAATTCGAAAACATCGCGATACAGTGTGAGAAAGCTTCACGTGTGTCACCGACGGCAAGCCGAGTAAGTCGGCGAACTTAAAAACCGCGGTCTTTAAGTATTCGCGGTAGGCGAGGGTGGCGGCGGTTTAGTAGTCGCGGACGCGTCCGATTTGTATTAAGCCGGCGCCAGACTTAGCTTCACATGTGTGAACACATGTTTGATTGCTAAGTGTGGCACGGGACTTTGGGTATGTGTTCAAAGTTTGAACAAAGATTTGCACTTTGCCATGCGGTGTCGGTCTTTTTCGACACATCAAAGCGTTCAAAGTTGAATGTGTTCAAATGTTTGCGTAGCTTGCCACACTTGTTCAGTGTTCAGTTGCTCGAGCGTTGTTGAGCGGATTGGTTGTGTGCTTGTGTGTGAACTTCTCGGTTTCTCGTAATTATTGTTTTCTTGCACATGTAAAAAATAATTACATGCACACAAATAATACAGGCACACTGAGTCTACGAAATCGTCGTTCATCTTGTTTGTTGTCTACCAGCATACTGTGGAGAAAAATGTTTGCGAAGCAAGTCGGGCAGGTTACGTCAATATGTGTTCAAATGCTTTGCAAAGTCGTCAAAGATATGTGAAAATCTTTGAAGCTATGTCTGGCGCCCACATTAGGATAGTACATTTAGTACTACACTGTGCAAACTTTCGGTCGTAACTCGTAACCGTAAGTCAAGAACGTGAATTAACGTGATCGTAGGGAACTGACAGTTCGCGACCGCGGTCGCGACCGATAATTTGTTCCCAGCTTTATCCTCTCGCTGTTTGTTATCAAAGTCGGTTACGTCAACTGTCAAATGATCTTGAGCTGTCAAAATTTTTGTGAATTTTGGAGTTATTTGCTATATAGTACGCTCAGAGTAATAAGTTATTACTCTGAGATAGTACGTTTGAACTCGGTCCTATATATAAGAAATTGTCAATAGCAAGAGGCCTCATGGGGTCGGCAACTGTCATAGTGGCGCTGGCATAGCTTTTACCAAAATATAAGAATTTTCTAAGAAGCTTCATCTTCCAAGAATGACCGATTTTGTATGGACCCCGTCCCGCCCTCCAACAGCCATGTGATACATGCCAATATGTTTATAAGGATCCAGAAAAAGACTTACTGTCTTGTTCAATTGCAAAATCGATGGGATTTTTTTGTAATAACAAAAAACATTTTGGTTGGCTAACCTAACCTAACCTACACTGGAGCGCAAATACCGAGAACTGCCCAGAACACCCTTTTCCTGGTTCATACGCAAGAGGAGAAAGCTGCTCTTATCAGCCAGGGATATGGGTCCGGCGAAGGGTCGCGCACGTTGACCATACACGAGGCTCAGGGGTTGACCTACGACAGCGTAATTATCATCAACACCAAGTCCAGGAGGCTCCAAATCCACGACAGCATCTCCCACGCGGTAGTGGCGGTGTCGAGACATACAGTCAGCTGCGTCTATTACTCCGATGACGCCGACGACGCCACGGGCCGCTTTGCAAAGAGGGCGATGGATGCGCCAACTAAAATGGTCGTCGATTACAACTTGAAGACGGCCATGCAGCATCGAGACGTAGAAGTCGTAGAAAAGTTGCTCAGGCTAGCGAAGTCCCTGGTCAGCAGACCCAATCTCCAAACCTAAACACCACCTAACAAGTCCCATCGAAACTCCAAACCAAGTCAACCTTACCCGAACCATCACCCAATCACCGTCTGTAACCCCTGTAGAATAAGCAATAACACAATCATGTAAGACTGCATGGCAGAGCGAGTCTGTCATACTCACCCAAATGCCCCGCCGATGGTGGCGCTGCACGGCCGGCCGTTAAGTTCCCTAAGATATGGTTGAGCTGAACGGCGCGGACGTGTTCGTCAAGTCCGTGAACGGGCGCCATCGGTCGGCGCTGGTCAGCTCGCCCTGCCATGGAGTTATGTATATTTCAAACACCACATTAACCTATAATAAATATGCACAGAGGATGGACTTACGTAGATTTAAGTTTAGTATAGAAGCTAAGAATATGTTTCGATGTAGGAGCACAATAACTGTAGAATAAAAGAAAAAATGTAAACAAGTGTTATCAATTAGTAACCAAAAGCACGGACCTCCATGTCTGTGGATTAATTGTAAGGAAGGAGTGTGGTTGTAGCCGGTAAGAGTCCGGCACTGCCCAGACTAGCTCATCTGTGAGTTAGTCTGGGCATCCATGAGGATTTCACACTCCTGCCAAAAAAAAAAAAACCTAAGCTAACCTAAACTTGCCCATCCTTACCTTTTTTTTTTTTTTTTTTTCTCGGGTTGGAAATTCTCATGGATGTCCTCCGCCCTGGGGTGGGCGAAGGGGTCTGTCAGACTCTTACTGACTAAAGCCACCCCGGTGTTCCCTCGCACACTTGCGTCGGGGGGCTGCGGGAGCAAATTGCGACTTCCGCTGCCCCGGACTGGTGACGTCTTAGAGTGGCGCGCGTGGAACACTACGCGCCGCCATCACGGGTCCTGTGTGATGGGGGGCGACGGATGTCCCCGAATCCGTCGCCCCTGGACCCATTTAGGGGGGCTGGAAGAGGGCGTTATCCACCCTCCGCCGACGCCCGGTGCGCCTGCTGCGGGCCGGGTGAGTGGACGAGATCTCCCTCTCCCTTTCCGCAACCTCCTTCTGCGAGATGACTGTCTCGCAGAAGGAAACCACCGTCACCCGAAACGACAGGGAGCCGTGCCTCCTCCCGAGCCAGTCGTCGAGCACCGGCCGGACCGCCTCGATGGTGTCGAGGCCGGCGGTGGGGCGTGAAAGCCTTTCCCGCCATTCCGCCACCAGGACCTCGCGAAGCTGAGACCGACGCAGCTCCATGTGTGGCTTCCTCACGCCACCGATGAAGTGACGCGAGCACCTTCGCCTCCAGGTCCCAGGGCGGGGATCCGGCCAGTGCACAAGCCGCCTCGTAGGAGATCGTGCGATACCCCTGATGACTCTGACGGCCATCGCCCTCTGCGGTTTACGCAATACTGCGATGCTAAAATATACACAACATACTCGTACATGTTTTGTATAGAGATTTGTCACGTTTGCGTTCGCACTGTTGTTTGTTTAGGTCAAATTTTGTCTCGCAACTTGTCTATTGCTTGATGTTTAGTGTTATCCGAATATGGTGGTAAACATCCCGTGCTTATATCGAAACATGAAGTGTTCCAAAGTAGACACGATTAAGTTTGTAGAGTTACAGTGGAATACAAAATGTGTGGACTATAAAAACCGAACAAAGCGTCGCGCGTCGAGATTCTTTATTACAACTAGCTGAGCAAATGGGCTTGGATAGTGTTATTCCAATCGAAAAGAAAATTACTTGGTTGAAAACTCAATTCAACAGAATTAATTGGTCTGATGGTGGGATGGACATTCTGAAAATTGTGTTGTTTTTCTTTTCTTAATGATTGGAATTGGAGCAACTTTCATAATACTATAATAACGTCATAATACTTCAAAATCTTCAGGTGATAACCTCAGGAAATTCTTTTATCCCTGTGCATCCTGAATTAACAACTCATTCCTTAAACTGCAGGCACAATGTATTTCTCTCTTTTTTAGGAAGTCGTGCATCCGGAACCTAGGTTTCTTCCTAGATTTTGGCTGTTCCAGGTATGCAATACTGGCAGCTACAAACAATAAATTAATCGTCTTCATCTCTTGAATTCATTTTATTACTTAAGACCTACATTTGATAATACCCAGTTTTTAAACGTAAAAATATTTTTGATGTTGTTTAGTTTACAGTATTTTGACTTCGCTACGATTGGGCCACAAATAAATCACTGTCACCATCAGTATTATTCACGGAACATAAAAAGTCGGTAAAATGCAATGAAATGTCAAAAAAAAATCATACAACATGTTGTTAGATTCATAAAGAGACATTTTGTTATGAAATTGGTTTGTAAAAAGATGTGGCGAAACATGTTGTGTGACTTGTGTGATAGGAAACGTCAAACATGTTTCGCGTCAACAAGTTGCGTGACAATGCGAACGCGAGTCGATACATTGACAGAAAACAGAGATTTCAACATATTTTCATGTGAATGTTTCGCCAGTGCAAATGCACGGTTAGTTATTACTCTGAGGTTGTGTCATTTGGTGTTGGTGTCAGTGTCATTGTTTGTTTGTCACCTTGTCACTTGTCTGAAGTTGTCTGTCTGTGCTGAGGTCTGTGCAGACTACTGCAGACTGCAGTGTCATGTCAGTGTTGCCAACCCGTAGGTACGATAATTATGGGGGCGTACGATAATTTGGCCAATGGTATGATGTACGATACTGAATGTAAAATGTACGATAATTTTGAGATTCAAAAAAAAAGATCCAATAACAAAACGTATTTGTCAAACAAAACTAAACGCAAAAAAAAAAACAAAAAATGTCAATTGTCATTTGTCAAATACGCAGACAAACAACTTATAATGACAATGTCAATCAATCAATTGTCATTTGTCAAATATGTCAACAACAAGTAAATAACCGTCTGCACAACATTGACAACGAAGAAAGTAAAAACACTCCTATAATTCTCTTGGTGGGTGTGTCATTTATTAAGTTGTGTCAGTAATTGTGTGTGACGTGTGTATAGACCAGTATCTTAACAATTTACTGTGCAAACTTTGTTGTATTCGGTAAGTAGATAAATTTTGCATGTGCAAAGCTTCAAAGCTTGATGATTGATTAATGAGTGAGTTAGCTTTGCCGCCGCTGCCGTTTTGAGGTGATGGTTATACGAACGAAACAAACTTATAGCTGGTGTGCGAGAATGCTACCTATCTTCTGGCTTTGGCTGACGACTCGGATGTCTTGTTTGTGTGTGGTGCGTAAGCCTACCATCAAAATTGCGAAATAAATTATTCCCATTAAAATGGGTAAATATTGAGCTTGACGTGCTTTCCATAAAATAAATCCCGCATAATAATTACTTTATTTCGTTCAACAGATTGGATAACATATAAGTTTAATAGCACATAAAAAAAATATTTAGTTTGTTTTTACTTTACTTGCCGTAACCACGAAGGTTTCGGGATGCCATAGTAAAAAAAAAAGTGATATAAACAAAAAATTTGATTGCAGGGCTTGTTTATTCTGACGCTTGAGTTAAAAAAAATCCTGTATACACCAAGCTTCGTAATTTATACAACGTGAAATTTGAATCACAGTTTTGCTAGAACAAACGTTGTTCAGACCATGGTCTACTACCATTCTATAACAATCAATTAAAAAAAAAAACGTCAATGGTATTTGAAAAAACACAAAAAAAGACTGATTTATTTATTAAAATTTCGGCCCGCATTGGCCGGACATCCTTGTAGTCCACGTGGACTCCTCATAACTCTTTTAAATGCCATATTGCTACCGCGATGAGTCCTTAGATGTTACGGTTAATGTTTGAACACGATTGAGCAACATAAGACTTATTTGAGAATGCCTAGTTTAGTTTGTTTTAATAACATATTGGATGCTATAGAATGATAGTAGACCATGGTCTGAACAACGTTTGTTCTAGCAAAACTGTGATTCAAATTTCACGTTGTATGAATTATTTGAACTGGGTTGACACAAAGACAGTACCTTCTTACTTCTAAATTTGACTTTTTGGTATGTTTTGCGGCTGCCTAAGAGGTTGTGGTGCATGATTTTCTTTTTTTGTAGGGGCTTCCGGTGGTGATTGATTTTTCTCCTTATGGAAGAAGTTATGGAAATATTTGAAGAAGAAGAACCACAAGCATCCTCGAGTGGAACTTCTCGTAAAAGAGGTATTAATCCAGGCACTCCTGAGAAAACCAAAAAAAGAAGAGGAGAAAGCTGTTTAAAAGAAAAACACAGAAAACAGAATTATAAAATAGAATGGGAGAAAATGCCTGAGTTTTCAAACTGGCTATGTGCTGTTAAAGGGAACAGTCACAAAGCGCAGTGTAAAGCTTGTAAAATAGAATTTGTTGCTGAATTAACAGTTATTAAAAACTATTCGAAAAGTTTAAAACATAAAAAATCTAAAAGTTTGATTGGATTAGATTCTGCTCAAAGGACGATGTTCCAATGTCTCCAAAACTCCGACAGGAATACTGCCGAAACTAAAGTAAAAGAAGCAGAGCTTCGTACCTGCGCATTTCTTGCCGAGCACAATATTGCTCTACGTGCTGTGGACCATTTGGTTTTAAGGGATAAGGCATGTTACCCTGATTCAAAAATTGTACAAAATATTCATCTTGGAAGAACTAAAGCTACGAACATCATCAAAAATGTAATTGGTCAGTCTCATTTTGAAATGTTGGCTGGAATACTGTCTACAAAGAAATTCAGTATAATGGTCGATGAATCCATAGATATAGCAGCAGTTAAGTCCCTTTGCATTTGCTTTAGATTTTTTGTGATACTGAAAAATCTACTGTCACTAGATTTTGGAATTTGGTACAAATTTTCTCAGGTGGAAACGCTGAAGAGGCAAATGAAGGAGCAACGGCGAAACGTATATTTGAAGCCATAAAGCAGTTTTGTGAAAGCCAACGTGCCACTGATCAACATAATAGGGTTTGCCAGTGACGGTTGCAATGTTATGTTTGGGAGTAATAACTCTGTTGCACAAAAATTTGAGGCCGCGTTGCCAGGCATCACACTACAAAAATGTATCTGCCACAGCTTGCATCTAGTAGCGAGCGAAGCCTGCAAAAAGATTCCACGCCATATTGAAAACTTCGCGCGTGATGTTCACTCCTTTTTCAAGAACTCGTCCAAAAAAATTGCACAGTTGCAAGAATTTCAAGAATTTTGTGACGCTAAGGTTCATAAGATCCTGAGACCATCTCAAACAAGGTGGCTCTCTCTGCTTGAAGTCGTCAAGAGACTTCTTGAGTAGTGGCAACCTCTTCGGCGATACTTCGATGGTATACACTACCAAACGAATGCAGGACGTGAAGACCCACGCTTAAAGTCTGTCGATCATATTTTCACGGCTATACACGATCCTCAAAATAAAATTTATTTGATATTTCTAGAATGGATTCTGCCAAAAATAGTTGGATTGAATGAACTGTTCCAAAATGATAAATCGCTTATCACAATCGTTCACAGTAAAATGGTGTTAGCGTATAAAGATCTTCTTTGCATCATAATCAATCAGTCCTTTGTATTAGGTAAGAATATCGCTGAAATTAACCCCGATCCAAGGGATAATTCGTCGTCAGTCCCTTTTCTGCCGTTAGATTCTATGTATCTGGGTGTTAAAATGATGCAGGAACTATCAAGACCCGAAATTACATCAAGGACATCAATGATCAAAGAAATCCGTGAGAGATGTCGAGAGTTCGTTGTGACAGCATGCGTGGAGTTAAAAAAACCCTATGATTTTAAAGATGACACGCCAATGGCAATGATGTCGTATTTAGGATATAGCACAGCGACGTCATCATCGCCCACCAGACCGGTAACTTTAATACAATTAATGTCTTCACTGCCTCGAATCATTGACCCTGGCAACTTTGAGCTTCAGCAGAAAGTGGATGACCAGTGGCGTAAATTACCACTGATCCAGCTACCTACAAATTTAAAGGAGTTGGATACAGACAAGTTTTGGGCAACTATCGCGTCTCTAAAGGACATAGATGACAACAATGGGCTTGAAGAATTAACCGAATTTGCCCTTGAAGTGCTTTCGTTGCCACATTCTAGTGCAGCCTGCGAAAGAATTTTTTCAAAAACCAATGCGGTTAAAACAAAGACACGCAATAAATTGATTGCACCGACCGTTAACGGTCTTTTGCTCACGAGTCAGTGTGTTCAGGTCGATGGTGGATGCCACAAATTTAATGTAACTAACGACATGTTATCGCGATTCAATACAATTAATGTCTACAGTAAAGCCGGCGCCAGACTTAGCTTCACATGTTTGAACACATGTTTGATTGCTAAGTGTGGCACGGGACTTTGGGTATGTGTTCAAAGTTTGAACAAAGATTTGCACTTTGCCATGCGGTGTCGGTCCTTTTCGACACATCAAAGCGTTCAAAGTTGAATGTGTTCAAATGTTTGCGTAGCTTGCCACACTTGTTCAGTGTTCAGTTGCTCGAGCGTTGTTGAGCGGATTGGTTGTGTGCTTGTGTGTGAACTTCTTCTCGGTTTCTCGTAATTATTGTTTTCTTGCACATGTAAAAAATAATTACATGCACACAAATAATACAGGCACACTGAGTCTACGAAATCGTCGTCCATCTTGTTTGTTGTCTACCAGCATACTGTGGAGAAAAATGTTTGCGAAGCAAGTCGGGCAGGTTACGTCAATATGTGTTCAAATGCTTTGCAAAGTCGTCAAAGATATGTGAAAATCTTTGAAGCTATGTCTGGCGCCCGCATAAGAATAATATAGATAATGCAGATAATAATAATGATGAAATTTACATTGAAATAGATATATAGTGGTTTTAAACCACTAAAGATCCATTTCAATGTAAACCGAATCAAAATATCAAGGAAGATGTGCCAAGGTAGCCCGCGAAATTCAAATTTCCTTACGTTTTTTGCAATTTGCAGGTCGGTGTCAGGTTGTATCTTGTTTACAATATGATTTGCGACCGTATCAAATGTTTATTATAGAATTATAATCTAAGAAATCATTAATACAACTCTATAAGTTCATGTGAACTGACTATTTCATGAAATCATGACATTTGGGGATTATGCTATCTTAAGGACTTGTATTGCTGATTCTAATGATTATTAATCAGTAAAGCCATATTTGTTACGGTCGCAAATAATATTTTAATCAAGATACAACCTGACACTGACCTGCAAATTGCAAAAACGTAAGAAAATTTGAATTTCGCGAGCTACCTTGGTGTATTCCCCTTAAATACTTTTTGGTTAAAAAACATGTTTACATTGTTATTTCTAATAATTTAGAAGCTCATGATGTTTGTTAAAGATGTATGAGGATCTTTGTTCAATTTAATCACAAAATAAATTCACAAATGTTTACCAACAGGGCTATAATGTTATCAAGCGCCAAAAGATCCTAGTACCACTGTATTCATCTATTCCCACAGTTACTATCTAGGAGTGAGACCGACATGAAACGGTGAAACGCATAAATTTTTCTAGATGAGAAAAATTTAATCTAATTTAGAATATACTAGAAAAGAAAACATAAAAAATATCAACAAAAAAATATGACAAATCATGTTTACGGTTTGTGCTGCTAGCGCCATTAGTGGTGAAACTTGGCATATACTTCCCCTTTGACTCTAGTATAAAATTATTGATTGTCTTTTGATAGCAATTTTAATTAAAATTTTACGTTATTTTTATTTGGATTTTTATTTTGTACGATAATTTTGCCCAGAAAACGATAGTTTTGACGTGGGAAGTCGATAATTTGAACTTTTGATGTTGGCAACACTGCGATGTCATGTCAGGTGTCCCGTGTCAGTTAGTCGCTCGCTTTCGACTTTAGAATGTACTCAGTGCTTTCGACTTTATAATTTTTAAAGCAATGGCTCCAATTTCTAGATACTTAGCTGTGCAGTTACGTATCTTCTATGTATGAGTATTTCAGATTAATGATAATGTGTGCAAACGTTAACAAACGCAGAAACTTGTGGATTCACAACAATAAAACCCTTTGATTTGGATCGCCAGCAAACCTGCTTGCAATCCCGTCCGCACAAGACAAGCCAAGCGCCCTGGCCCTTTTAATCCACATGTTTGAATTTTTGTTGGTTTCGTTGGTTTGTCGAGGTTTGGTAAACGTGTGAAGCCCACACTAATCTTGTGTGTTATACTTACAGGAATATTCCCAATGCTGGAAAGAATTTGTTTGTTGTTACAAACAAATTTTTTCCTGATGTTTGTCTTTCTGTTGTTTTCTTGATATTCAAACACATTTTGATGGTCGGTGGGTAGCCTTAGGTGATCAGAGGCTCATCTTAGAGGTGGGTTGTAGTATTTGATTGTTTTTGCTGCGTTGGATGTTTTTATCCATCCATACATCTTGAGGTAGGTACTACGTATCTGTCTATCATGGTCATTGGGTCGTCTTAGTTATTAACATGTTTGTTCCATTCGGTTCTGCTGGGGAGTTTGTTGAGTCACTTCTGCTTCCCAGCTATAGTACTAGGAAGTGGTGAAGGGCGGGTGATTTTGGGGGCTATCTTATGTAATTTTGATGTTCGAAAAGTGCTGATTCTCAGCCTAGTTTGAATAAATGACTTTTAAAGTTTTGTTGTCATGTAGAGGATTAACAATATGTAGTACTTTCTTCGAAGGAACAAGAGCACGAGGCAGTTTGCCCATGCTATGGACAGACCAGATTAAATTGCAGTGGGCTGCCCATTACATGAATGCACGCATGTTACAGCCAACATAGAAGGATGGCGTCGCACTGTAAGGCAAATCACGGCCGTCCAAAATCTCACTGCAGCGTGATGACCTCGACCACTCTGTCAAGAGTGCACCTACGATTTATTAGTGATCGATGACCGACAAACAAGAGAGTACTTTCTTAAACTAAATATCTAACTGTACATGTTGTCGGCATAATTTGTTTACCTGCAACTACATTTTTCATGGTTTACAGAATGAAGAAAAAACTGATTTTTTATTGCTTTATCAATCGAAATTCTGAAAATCTTGTTGGTTCCAATAAATTTCCTTGATATTTTAAAACCATAAAAAACAGACAAGAAAGTATTAAGTGTAGCAGCTATTGTCTAAAATGTTTACTACATTCACTAAAATAATCCGACTGTTGTATAATGTATTCATACTGTTTTTTACTTTAACTAGGTACCTACATAACACTTTCTTTAAGTTTTATAAAAAATTAAATAATTAAAATTATATTGATTTGAGTAAAAACTTGGCAATAGAATCAGAAGTATTTATTTAAATAATATTAAATGCAATGCAGGTAGCATTGTGAGTAGCCACATTATAAACAGAGTAATTATGCAAAGCCAATTTGGTTTTATAATATACTGTACTAGCAGTAAAAAACGGACACACTTTTACAGCTTGCAGATCAACATTTAAAACTATACATTTACGTTCTAACTTAGCCTGTCTTTCTAGCCCTTTTCTTTTCTTGTCCAGCAGTATTTTTCCTCGAAATATGCTGCTGATAATTGAAGACATAAGTGGATGAAGGGGTTATGATACAATTTGTAAATGTGAAGATAACGGGCACCAAAGTTTTGTTACTTATCATTGAGATAAATCTTTTTTCCTGTTGTTATTTTACTGACTATTTATGTCGAATTATAGTAAATACACGCAACTACTAATATGGAGTGAAAAAATAAAATAAATGTTAAAGAATATGATTGTATTCATTGAAAAAAATATGTACATAACTCCTTCATTCAGCGCTGAAATATAAATCATTTGTATGCTTAAATTAAAGAAGAATGAGGCAACTACTTAAAAAACGTAATTAAACAAACAAAAAAACAGTTACACCAAGTTAACCTCGACCTACAATTTTTTCATAATAATATCTATATTTTATAATTGCATAGCACTTGTGTGAGCACTGTGACCATTTTACAAAACTATCATTTACTGGGTATGTCTTTCATTGACTTGAATGAGCCCTGATGGCTGAGAGTATGTCATACTCACTTAAGTGTCTCGCTGGTGGCGTGTGTGTTGGATCATTAAGTTCCCTTCAGAATGGTTGAGCTAAATGGTGCTGATCCATACGTCATGTTCGTGAACGGGCGCCGTCAGTAGGGACTGGTCATCTCTTAGCTGCCATGGCTTATTTTAATTTTTAATTTTTAAATGTTTTTATTACGGACGCTTTTAACTTGAAAGAAGAAAGAAAGAAAATAAATTTATTTGACTCAGGCTAAGGCACACAATATTCACACAAAGAAAAAAACAGAAAAATTCAAATAAAAAAATAACTATAGTACCGTGTGCCTCACGGCTGCGCCAAATAGGCCCAGTTCAGCATAAATGCCAGACAACTAGTGTCTGACGCTGGTTTTCAACTGAACCTTATGTTAGGAGGACGTCCTACGGATGTAAATCAGTTTTATAGTGTGTATGTGTTTTGTATTTAATAAAAATAGATAGTTAAGTGTAGAAAATAATATTGAACTCGATTAGTTTTTTTAAATAATAATGATCGATAATTAGGTTCAATATAATATAGTACTGTATAAGGAAAGAAATAAACTGGTATGGTTGCACAAGAAACAACAGGCGGTTGTCAATAAATAATAGATAACCACATCATGGATTCATAGCAATGAAACATTCAAATTAATCATGTCTAGCTTCCGTTGCGCATCTATGAGGTACTGCCGGAGGCGTCTTCTAAATGTGTCGATCGTGTTAATAGATCGAATAGGTGGTGGCAGGTTATTCCACACCTTGGAAGCCGCATAACGGAAGCTACCTCTAAAAGCGGCTGTACTATGCGAGTGGGTCGAGAGTTGCTGCGAGCATTGCCTTCTTCCACATTCTCGTTTACTCGCTATCCAACTCAACTTGTCATACAGGTAGTCCGGTTTTTGGTATTTAACTACCCCGAATAGAAGGCAAGCCAAGTGTAATTTGCGTCTGGACTTCATTTTTAGTGTAAAATGCTTGTTTAGGAAAGGTGTTACATGGCTTCTGCGAGGGATATTATAACAAAACCGAGCACAAGCGTTTTGTACCCTTTGGATGAGGCGGTCTGTGCGAGCTAATAGGCGCGGGCCGTATACTGTGTCAGCGTAGTTCAACCTTGACAGAACCAGGGTTTCCACGAGCTGTTCCCGTAGTCTTTCGGACAAGTAAGGCCTAATCTTGTACATAACTTTCAAGCGGTAAAAGCAGTTTCTCACCGAGTCGGCTACATGCTTTTCGAAACGAAGGTCTTTATCCATTATAAGACCAAGATTCCGCGTTTCATGGACTCTGACAATTGGTTCGCCCATTAGTTCCAGGTGAAAAGTTGCAGGCAGCTTTGCTAGTTGTTGTCTTGTACCAAATACCATGTATTTGGTTTTGGTTGGGTTTAGCGACAGGCAATTCTCTTTGCTTGCACGTCTTTCTACATTGTTCTTACATGTTTAATTTCAACATGAATGATGTAACCAATATTTTGTAACAATATTTTGATTTAAAAGAGTGTCCGTGGAGTTTCTTGCCTGTTCTTCTCCATAGGAACCTACTACGCTTTGGAATGGGCAACTAGCTTCATTTTTCTGACTGACCAACCCCTTGACAATTCAAAAGTGCCTGTAATTGGTTTATTTGAAATAAATGCTTTGAGTTTGAGTTTGATTCTGGTTTCACAAATTTCATCTGTTCTTTAATATTAGCTTTCTTTTCTTCAGAAATTGTACCATATTTTCCCTGAACACGTCCAACTACAAAGTCTTCTACTTGACCTCTTTTTTTTAATATATCCACTTTTCTAAATGGCATCATTTCGTCATAATTTTCTTTATATAAGTAGGCACCGAATTCTTCTACCCTTAAATCCATTTAATACCGTCCCTGAAGTTAACTTTTTGCTTGTTTTCATCCACCTTTCTGTTTGTCAAATTGAGTTCTTTATGCAAGTCGTTGATACTACGAAAATGATCCGTCATGTCAATAACAACATTGTTTCTAGATGCTTTGCCTATAATCTCTCGATATTGCTCAGGCGAATAAACTGCCTCATGCTTGCGCATGATCTTTTCGAGGCGGCCAAAATCTCTATCAGAGTCCAAATAGGAATGACCGACTTCAGGAAATTTGTGGTCAATAATTTTAAAGTAACCCTTCAAAATCATGTATTGGTACAAGACTATAATGTTGAAAATTTTATTCTGTCTGTCCAGCGCACGAGTCCGACCATATTACTAAGTGATGCTTATTGCGACAAGATTGATCCACTTTAACAAATCTTAGTAGAGAGCTAGCAACTTCAACACTACCTCTGTCAGCTACGTCTTCTGTCCATGTGCAGCAGGCAGCTTTTTGTTTGGTCTGGTCAACAACATGGATGCCCAAATTGTATAACCAAATCTGGCGTTTTTTATGTTTATATTTAAGCCAACTACCCATAGTTTGAGTGACAACGGTGTTTACCCTTCCATCCTGTATAGGAGATTTTAGTATTGTAGCGGTGACACGGGATGAGTGAACTTTACGCCCTGTTCCTCATACCCCTAAATTGGTGACCCCGAGTATGAACGTCAACGCAGCCTTCGTGCAACTACTTCAACGTGACGTCATCATCATCATCACTCCCGCAAGCTTTCGTGAGGCGAGTCACACAGCCACCCACCACCACGGCTTCAACGGGTATCCTGACCACCAGCATGCAGCGAACGCGCATTCCTGGTCATCACCCTCAGCCTCATCAGCAACCTTGGCACAACACCTACACTTCCGGCCGGTCTCACAAGCAGAGCCTATTCTACTCTCTCCTGGTCGACGCAAGCAGTCAGCCACAACCCGTCGCTGTACACATCCGACTCACTGGATGACGACGCAGCGCCACCCCGAGTCACTGGGGAATCATCGCAGACAGTTCCGACTCACCGTGAACTATGCGGCACCCGGTTCCGACTCACTTGAACCACAGCTGGCACTGTGAAGCATCGCAAGATCCAAGACTCAGCCCACTATCGACCTCCGGTCTCCGGAGGGGAGTGATGTAGCGGTGACACCGCCACATAGAACTACGCAGCAAAGACATGACGTCACACAATTCCTGCATCGCGCAGTTAGAGTTTACCGAGCGAAAAACATAGATAAGACTATCCAAAATCAACTAATGGGCAGTTGCCCGCCAGACATAATACCCGTCTGGTTGTAGGATCCTCCCTTTTCAAATGAGGATGAGTGAACTTTACACCCTGTTCCTCATACCCCTAAAGTATTGCGTGGGATAGATTTTTGTGAAATTGTTTAATAAGAAAAAGTATTTTGTCAAGGTAGAATAATTATGTCAGTTAGGAGGTCTTGACGGTTAACCGTCGAAATGCCTTTTTTACGCGTAAAATGGTTTCAACATCAAATTCAGTGTTATAATTGCAATTCGTTATTGATATTCTAGGTACTTAGTTAGCCATATTTCTTATTTCCATTCAGTAATATTGCCAAATTAATCAAAACAGCGAAATATTTGACATCCATTTGCGACGTTGCCAACTTTCAGAATAAATGCTCTAATAGGGGTCGCGCGCTGTACAGTGCATTTTTGTAATAAGAATCGACGTAATTCTGTTGAATAATTTTCTTATCAATTAGTTCCGTGTAATATCCCGCTTTTTATTGCCAACCAGTGGTATTTCTTGCAAATACGCTTGTTGTAAATTGATGATCTCGCCTTTGATTTCTTACAAACGCTTTTTTAGGGTTCCGTACCCGAAGGGTGACAAACGGAACCCTATTCATAAGCCTCCGCTGTCCGTCTGTCTGTCAGCGAGCTCTATCTCATGAACCGTAATAGGTAGGCAGTTGAAAACTTCACAGAATATGCATTTCTATTGCCGCAAGAACAACAAATAATAAAATTAAAAATTAAAGGGGGGTCACCATACAATAAACACAAATTTTTAAAAAAAAAATCGACCCTAGCATGTGTGGTATCATTATTTAGAGCTCATCGAGTAGATATCAAACATAATTTTTATATGTTTTTATCTTCAAAAATTATGAATTAGAGGGCCGTAGAAGTTGTCAGTTTTAGACCATTTTTGTACGAGCTCTATCTCAACAACTAAACAAGTCAGGAATTTAAAACTCCTGTATATCATGTACTATACACTGTTCATAATCAACAAATACTAAAAACGCCGATTCAAAAGGTATTTCATTTAAAAATGGGCGATTTTCTGCAATAAAAAATGATAATTTTGTAATTCACATTGTTCATACTATTATTATGCAATACAAATTCCACAGATAACTTTATTAATCGGAGTAATGACATGGAATTAGTAAGTACTATCATGGCATGACTATACATGGAATTTTATTATTTCAAATTCAAATTTGAATTATCCAAAAAGGTCCACAAAATAAGCTTTCTTCAAAAGATTTTAAAACCGGTTAGTATTTTTTGAGTTTAAGAACTTTATCGACTTTTTCCAAAGTATCCCTAGACGGTGTTGATGTGTGTACCTCATGTTCCAACCTGGAACGGGTAATACTCCAATAGACAATATATTCAGTAACACTGAAATTAATGCTGGCACACACAGTGCACTATTCAGTTACCTTAAACCGTTGTGGATACAATTTCATATTGAGAAAACTTATTTGTGTAAAAATATTCGGCCACGGGCGGCCAGTCTCAACGGAGACTAGCCTTCGGCGCGGGAGATATTATAGTGCACAAGTGTGTGCGCAGACACGAGTGCACTCTCTCTTCCCTCACTCTCATAGTCCGATGGGATGTATAAAAATATTCAGTAAGAAATAATAGATTTTTGTATGACTATAGAAAATAACGTTAATAAATAGCTGTATTGGCGGAATGTTGTAATTATTTGGCGTACTACTTACATTTTATTTTGTATAATATAGTCTGATGTAGCAAGAGAAATCCTTTTATTTATAAGTAACTAGCTTTACCCGGCCCGGCTTCGCACGGTTAGCATCACGTTAGCACTAAGTATTTATCTACGGCGCACCTACTTTTCTTAATTACCTACTCTACATATCTACCTGCTTACCTACCCTATATACCTATTTATACCTACTAATACTATGTTAGTAGCAAATAAATAACTTTGACTTAAGTTAACAAGACACGTTACAAGTTAACTCAATATTTTTCTCTTAAAATAAATGAAATATACTTCTACACCTATATTTTAATACAACAACTTTTTTTCATTAAAATTAGACAATTTCTTTACAAATCTTTATGTTTTTTCATAGCGCCTCTGTTGTTACCTTTACGAAAGTATTACAAAAATTCATAGTACTAAATCTTGTACGACATGTTATGGAACCCTTCGTGTGCGAGTCCGACTCGCACTTGACCGATTTATTTGTTACCGTCTCTTCAGAAAAAGTTTTATTAAAAAAAACTTTTTACAAAAAAAGAACAACCGACTTCCAAAAAAGACTGTGGCTTGCTCGTAGGGTATGTGTAGAAATGACAGGCGTTTTCGAGGTTGAAGGTTGAAGTTTAATAGAACAGGCAAGACTTACAGTTTGAGATAGATATACGAAAAGAAACAAGCACTAGGAACGAACAGAATCAAGAGTTAGAAGGAAAACTAAGAATTTATATAAACTAGATAGAAAACGTATCGTACGTATTTTTCTATGTCTCGGATTTAAAACGATTAGCGCGTGCATTCGCCGTCGGAGTAGGCTAGCGACTGGCGCGGATGACCGAGCGACGCTGGGTTGCCAACTCAATGCCACGGTTGGGTGCTAAGTAACATCTCAAAAAGTGCTAAATTGGTATAAAATTTTAACAATAGTGCCAAATATATGAAATAAGAAAAATAACTTGTAGAATAAAAAGTTTTAATTTTCAAATTGTCATGACATTAATATCAAAGTTATGTTATGTTACATTTAAACAAAAATAAAAAAAATATATAGTTAAATTGGAGGATGTGACCATCAAAATTTAAAAAAATCGAAATATTAAAAATCTTATTATCGTTAAATCCAATCATCATCCTCACTACTTGTACCGTCTGTCTCTGCTGCGGTTCCTTGTACAGCTGTTGAAGTGGAGGGCTGTGGCTCATTTACACTTATAGCAGACTTTTTAAATTTAAATGTGTACATATCTTTCTTGCCTATTTTTTTAAGGATATCTTGAGGTATATCATATGTATAACAAGTTTTGTTCAAATGTTTGAGTCCAGTTCGTATACGAATAATTGAATTTAGGGAGTCCAAGTTAATTTTGTTCCTCAATTTATTTTTTACGATGTTCATTACGCTAAAAACCCTCTCAACGTCCGCATTTGAATGTGGCAATGTGAGCACTGTAAAAGCCAACGAAACCAGTTCGCTATACGAATTTTCATTGCTTGCGTCCTTAAAATCTGACACTTCAACCCAAAATTTTACTGTATCAGTCACATTTTCCCAAGTGTTGCTAGTTAGGCTTTTCCATTGGGCAACAATTTTATCAATAGTTTCTGGATTCTGTACAAAGTGTTCCGCTAACTTCACAACTTCGACGAGCCCTTTATTTGGTTTTAAAGCGTTAGTGACGCTCATGACATTCATATCTTTCAGGAGGGTTACATTTTCAGGAAGCCGCTGTTGCAATTGTTTTATTAGTTTTACCGTAAAATTTACGCAACGTTTTCTTAATGCTTGCTTTTTGGTATCTTCTAAGGATTGCATAGCGTTCTCAAAACTGTAGCCAAGATAAGGAGACGGATCCAGGTAATCTGCAACATTATCTTCAAAAATGTTAAAAGAGTGACGTCTTCCCGGGATCACTACTTTATCACAAAACGACTCGAGCAATTTTATCAAAGTTTCGAATAATCTTGTTGGATCTGAATTTTCGCCTTCGAATGCTTTTAGCGCCGATTGTACCTGACCAAGTATTGATTTTATGTAAATTAAATAAACTTTATTTTGCAAATCAGAATACGCTTCGTATAAGAGTTCAGCCGTGTAACAGTTATTTTTTCTTCTGGCAATCTCAAAAAACAGTTTCAGCTCCAACCACTGGTCCAAAATTCTTTGCACTGCTGGCTCGATTGAGAGCCATCTAGTAGCACATTTTTGTAATATTTTCAGTGGTTGTCGTCCACAATTTATAGTTGCGTATATGTCTGCATATTCTTGACGTCGATTTGGTGACATGGAAAACCAATTAAATGTTTCCCTTAGGAGGAATTCGATGTTACGAAGGATAGTTTCTTCTGAAGCGTGAGAAACGGCCAATTGGAGTGAATGGCAAACACATTTAACTAGAATTAAATGTGGCAAACCGTATTCTTCTTTCATAATTTTATATACGCCGTTATTAATACCAATCATGACACTGGCATTATCGGTGCCCAATCCTACTAAATTTTGAAGGTTTAACTCCATTTCACCTTGCACTGTCTTAATAATAGTATTTACAATACCTCTTGCATCGGACGTCTCTAGTGGACTCAAAGCTAAAAACGTCGACGTTATTTTCTTCATAGAAGAACTGAAATACCGTATAACGATGCCTAAGTACTTGTGTACGGTTATGTCTGTTGATTCGTCAATTATGAGACTATATTTACTATCACCAATGTCCTGTTTTAAGACAGATTTAAAATGCGGCCCCAAAACATTTTTTAAAATCTCACCACATTTTGTACGATGGAGCTTCATATTACAGGCGGCTTTTGAGTCTGCGAAAGCTTTTGCACACACTTGGCTAAGGTGGTCGATCGGCATGACAGCTGTGTGTTCTGCAACGAACATTGATAATAGACCCTCTGCGTGATGTATGTCTGGGTTTGCGTCGGTATCAACTTTTTCAACAATTAGTGTAGTCTGCCCCGAAGAAAATGGTTTCATTTTATCAATATGTTTTTTTGATTCCGAATGCCGTTTAATTTCAAATATTCTTGCATTAAATTCTATTTTACACAAGGAACACATTGCTTTTGAGCTTTTCCCAAGAACAGGCCTAAGCCATTTTTTGAGTTTTGGATCGTCCTCCCATTCTTTCCTATAACTTTGAACATAACTACCTTTTTTACTTAAAGGAACATCCATTTTCGTCTCACTGTCACCGTATAAAACACAAATCTATGTAAGTAAAGGAATAATAATCCCCTACCGAAGTGCAGAGGACTACACTAATTTGCGTTTTGTTATTGCATTTTGTGAGTAAGCAAACATATCAAAATTAGTGCTAGATTTTGCGATAGGTGCTGTTTCTTAAATTTCAGTGCTAGACACATGAAAATAGTGCCAAATCTGGCACTTTAAGTGCTGAGTTGGCAACACCGCGATCGCTCGGCGAGCGATCGCGGTGTCCGGGCGCAGCAGGCGCGCGGGCGCGGGCGGCGAGGTACACACCTCGCGCGGCCGATGAAGGTGCGAGCTGCGTGCGCTCCAAACAGGTGCGTCCTCTGATCATTGAAGGTGCCACAAGACACTACAAAGTCAATAAAGAAAATTATTCAAAAAACAAAAAACCCGACTGCAAAAACACATAACTGAAAAGAGAAAAACAAGCATTATAATCTATAGAATTTTGGTATCGCAGGCGGGGACAAACAAAAGTTACACCATATTTCCGGTTATTATTGTTATATTATTTTTGTCCCCGCCTGCGATACCAAAATTCTATAGATTATAATGCTTGTTTTTCTCTTTTCAGTTATGTGTTTTTGCAGTCGGGTTTTTTGTTTTTTGAATAATTTTCTTTATTTCAAGTTTTTTAGTTTTATTAATATATCTTAATTTCGAATTGACTAATTACCAGCTTTTATTTGATACCAATATTGTGGTAATTTATTTTTTAAAAAAACCTTCCCCTCCCTTTTTTTTGTATTTGCAGATGCAATACATAAATATTATATAGCCTATGTCACTTCTACGATTAAGACGAATCTAACGACACCTCATATGTTAAAATCCATCAAGCCGTTTAGGCTACAGAGCGTGCCAAAGAAATAGACATACATACATACATACATACATACATACATACATACATACATACATACATACTCTCGAAAAACATTACCCTCCTTCTGGGGCAGTCGGGTAAAAATAACTTTAATTTCGGAAGTCGGTGTATTTGGTTTTGAACTTTCGTTTTTTGCCACCGACTTCCGAAATTAAAGTTATTTTTGACTTTGTAGTGTTTTTTTTGGAAGTCGGTTGTTCTTTTTTTGTAAGAAGTTTTTATTTTGCACTTTTTAGTGGTGGTACCTATCCCATACAAATTCGAATGCCACTAACCTGCTATGTAAATAACAGTGATTGGAAGTTATCATTATATCATCCATATAAACTAAGTGGGAAAAATACGTATTATTGAAGTTAATCCTAAATCTATCCAAGTAAAGTTAATAAAATTGATATGGGACCACCTCGGGAGCATACCCTTTCAAACAAAAAAAGAATTTTCAAAATCGGTCCACAATTGACGGAGAAATCGCGTAACAAACATACAAAAAAAAAAAAAAAGCATACAGACGAATTGAGAACCTCCTCCTTTTGGAAGTCGGTTAAAAAATATCGGTTGCTGCTTTTCAACGCGAAGATATCATGCCATTTTATTTGTTCTCTGTCAACATTAACAGTGAAATTCTTTCCCCATTCTTCTTAAAGGGCTTTCTTGATATCATAGGATTTTTATGATAAACGTTTAAATTCTTTCACATGATAAGTTTTCCCAGTCTTTTTAGCTGTTCTTATTAAAGTAGCGTATTGTTGTGGACGGGATATCGGGCCTGATTTAGATATAATTTTTTTATTGTTTTTCGATAACGCTATGCACATTACCTTCATTTTGCGAATGACCACGTATCAAAAATTTATGAGTAATTGAGTTAACTCATGGTCGCTAACAAGCAAAAGTCGGTATCGCTTGAGCACTTTTGGTATGCACCGGTTTTGCAATACAGTACAAATAAATCCTTGGCGCAAGTGACTTTTTTCGTGCTAGAGAAACGAAACTAAGACCATTCCAGTAGAAAAAATTGTAGAGTTGGGGTCAATAAAAAAGTTTAGATCGCAAAATGTGGCGCTTGACCACTTTTGCCTTTTTACCGTTGATATGTACCGTGTACACTTTTGTAGTTGTGCATTGGTTTTTGAGATCATGTTCTAATGCTTTACGAGATTCCGTTTTGTTCAGTACATGATTAGGATATTCTTTGCATAATGCATAATTATATTCAGAGCATGTGTGATCCAGTTCACTGTGTTCTCTCTATAATATTTGGCATAAAGTGCACAAATCTTGTATTGGGTTTGAGGTTGACAAATTCATTTCTTTAAAGTTCTGAAAATACGCCAAACTATATTTACGAATATTTACATTGTCGCAACACTATAACCACTGAATTCACTGTATGAGGTGGTCGTTTTAAAGTAAATTTATCTGGTATATCTAGTTTGGGAAAGATTTTCTCTATTCAATAACTTAAACTGCCTGATTGAGTATAGTAGGGAAAAAACTCTTAAAAGTTACCTAGTTATAAGTCAACTTTGCTTAACCATTTATTTTATTAGATAATAATTTATAAATACAGTCGTAATATAAAATAAACCAAACATTACCTGCTAGCTATCCCATGTTAGATGCTACAGACTGAATATTTGTGAGGCGAATTTCACCTTCATTTTATTTAGTTTTTCGGGGTTGACGTGATTTTCCGTTAATTTTGGAATCAGTCAACGCCCTTGTAACCAGGGTTTTCATCATAGAGTAATTTTAAATGAGACCATTTTGTGGTTTTTGTAACACCTTCTTTTGTGGTGTATTCTAATTTTGGATTTAGGAGGTTATTTCTAATTCCTTTGAGAACGTGTTAAGTGGGTTGGGGGGGTCATAGAGAGGTATGATTTCTTGGCCATTTATTAGAATTATGTTTTCTTTCGGTTCCTCTCCTTTTCTTAAATAGAGTCCTCTGGTCTCATTAACCAACAGTTTGACAGCCTGTTGCCTTGTTGGTTCCCTGGTCACATACTGAAGCAACCACTAGCAACCCTGCTTCTTGCAAGCTTGTTGTTACTTCTTTGGTTTGTTTCGCCAGCTCGGATCCCTTGGTTGCACTTGATGCAAATGTGTACGAACCTGACTGTTAATAATTATAAATTACACCACGCACCATAAAAACTTGGGTGTGATCTGCAATGTCCTTTCCTTCTTGCCCATTGTCAACAAGACCTGTTATTTTTACTTTTCTCTCCTGGTATATATGACATTGGTGTTTAGTGAGACTTCGTTAAACATTAGTACACACAGCTTTTGTTCCATTTTCATAAGGCCCGCTTTGGTTTTCAATTGAGAGATAATGTTTTTGTTAATCCCAGGCTTGAGATTACTCATTTGAATCAATTTAATGAGGGTTCGCTGAGCAGGTAAAATAAAAATAGGTATTCCTGAAAAATGTATATCCTAAGGGACTTTGTTTGAAGATTGATAAAGCGGCAATATTTTCCTGTAATGTAAAATGTCGTCCTTTTTCCTTTTTTCGGTCCTCCCGCTATTGCATTTGCATTAATAATTTAGCAGTACTTGTGCAATTTTCGATGGTATCTAAGACTGAAGGACTAGATGCAAGTTTTTTTGCTGTTTTTATGTTAGCTGTTTTCTAACAATTTTTTTTAATTTTGCTTATTTTTATTATTGCAGCAATAAATTTTTGATGCAATTCTTATTCCACATTTGTACTAACGTACTTTTCAAGCGGTAAACGAGATTAACTCGGACCTTGTTTTTTTTAAACTAAGGTTTTTAACAATAATACCCATTTTTTTTTCAATTAATTGTTAATAGTGTCCAGTAGTAACGAGCAGAGGTGGCCCAGTGTTAACGGCCCCGACTTACAAGCTGTAGGTCGTGGGTTCGAACTCAGGCAGGCGCTTTACTTTGTGTAAAATAGTTTCATCACCACTGCTCACAAAACGGCGAAGGAAAACATCATGAGGAAACCGGCATGTCCTAGAACCAAAAATTCGAAGACATGTGACATCCACCAACCCGCACTGGGCCCGCGTAGTGGATTGCGGCCCACTCCCTTTCACAGAGAGGAGGCCTGTGTCCCAGCAGTGGGAACATTAATAGGCTGATTATGTATGTGTCCAGTAAAAGCTGTTATGTTATAATTTTTTATTTATTTAATGTGTGATTACTCAAACAAAATAATTCCCAAGCATCTGTGTCATCAGAGAAACATTCTACGCCATATTCCAGTTAAGAAACTTTTAAAAATCAAGAAAATGTTTTGTTTACGGCATAATAATAATTAAAAAAAATAGCCTCAGTTGTTCAAACCTTTTTTAAAACATGCTTGTGTATTGACCTTTCTTTTGAGGTACTATTTACGCAGATATCTCATTAGCTCTTGGAATTAGAATGTGTACAAAGCTAATTGAGTATGAAAATTGTTATTCTAGAACAAATCAATAAAACAACATTTTTGTTAAAATAATTTATTGTTCATGTTCAAAATGCTGACCCCGGTTTCTTATACAAGCGCGTGCCCGTCTTCTCACTTCTGTAGTGGTGATTTTTAGTTTCATCTCCTGCTTCATGACTTGAAAAGCCGTTTGGATTCTTTCTATTAATTTTATTCTTCTTTAGTTGAAAGAAGAATGGGCGAAAGTGGTCCAAGAGCCTCCACTGATGAGACTTAGGGGAAATGGAAGTGCTTATAGGTCTACCGGAATCTCATGGCATAAAAAAATATTGATTTTCATATGGCAATGTCAATTGTCACCTGTCAAATCAAATTACGGGATCTGTCAACCGCTGCTGAGATTTTGTGTTATCTTCTTGACAATTTGTTGATTTTGTGAAAATGTCGAAAAAGCCACTTCGATCTCACGCGAGAAATATTGTTTTCAATGTGTATCGTAAAATAAGGAAAGAAGAAGGCGAAAAAAAACTTAATCTTTGATTTTAAAGCGCGTCGTAGAGTTGACCGGTAAGTTGGACTGAGTTGTTTTGATACTTGTAGCTTATTTCATATTTTTCTTACTTAATTGTAGCTACTCTAAAGGGGTTTCCAGTACTACTATACGACGAATTGTAGGTGAGGGCACATCGAATGATGGTGTATTTTACACGCCTGGCCAACTTTGACAGTTTCGATTTAGAGTTAGGAATAAAGTAAAAGAATTCTATACAGTTCGGAAGGAAATTCTAACAGTAATGAAACTGTTACAAATTCTTCGACAAGATATTGATTTCAACGGAGGGAGAGGTAAGAAAAATTTAAAGTAATAATCCCTCTCACTCATAAGAGGAGGCCTGTGCCCTGCAGTGGGACGTATATAGACTGATGATGATAATGATGAATAACTTTTTTTGTTTTTTTTTTGGGTGGGAAATCATCCAATGACTTCTCCCGCTCTGGGCGGAGCGGAAGGGCGTGTCAGACTTTTACTGACTAAAACCCACCCGTGTTCCTTCCCTTGCCATGCCAGGGGCCACGGTTTCCCCTTGGGACTACCCGCAACCCCGGCGGGAATGATGAATAACTAAGCTATCGTTTGAGTAACATGATAAATGTTATTATTTTTTACAGACTTATACTTAAGGAGATTGGTTTTGAATATGTTAAATGACAATAAAAAAGGACCATTCTGATGGAGAGAGATGACATAAAACTACAAAGATACAAATTTTTTAAGCGTATAAAAGAAAACTGCGAAGCTGAAGAGCATAATAAATTGGATGTGATTTATTTAGATGAGACTTATATTCACGGTTCATGTTAGATCTATGAACAAGTGCTGGCAAAGCAAAGATATTACAGGTCCATCTAAAAATGTTGTGAACATGTAAAGAAAAGTGAAAACGATTTCATCAAGCAAGATAGAATAATAAAAATGCTGGAAGAGCGATTTATAATAAACTAGCTTTTACCCGCGGCTTCGCCCGCGTGGATGTCGCAAAATATCCCACGGGAACGTTCTACCGGGAATACATACCTAATAGCCGAGGAAAAGGTCATTGACTAACTTTCAGCGGACGCAGTGGTAGCCTACTGCGCCGGGTTGCCGACAACCATAATTATTTTGTTACGCGTAATTTTGAAACTGTAATATCTCTTAAACTATTAATTTAAATGATATGATGTAACGGCATATTTTAATCAAAATTAAATGCCCAATTTAAATAACACATTTTATTGGATAAGGATTAATATGATACCGGTCAAAATAGCTCCGGAAATAACAAGGAAAATTTCATAAAATTTTGAAAGATATAAATGGTTACTGTGGGTCATCCTTAGAAGATAGACATATGCCATCGCGGACTTTTTTGTTGAATTTGTTAAGATATACAATACTCTAGAACATAAATTTGATTTATCTCTAACGGCTAACGCGGCGCACGCCAGTAAAGCTCCCAGTCGGCATGATTTTTTCCGACATCTTCAACAATAATCGTCATATTTCAGCCAATTTTCTCAAAACCTTAATGAATTATACACTTAAACCTTCCGCATGAATCACTCCGTCCAATGGTGAAAACCGTTTGAAAATCCGTTCGGTAGTTTTTGAGTTTATCGCGTTCAGACAGACAGACAGACAGACAGACAGACGCGGCGGGGGACTTTGTTTTATAATATGTAAGGATACCTCTTTATCTTCATCGTCAGATGAAGAACAAGAAATGCAAGTAGAGTTCTTGGAATCATTTTCTAGTTCTGAATGAGGTGTTAAGTTTTAGTATGATTTAAATGATATATAATAAATTAGTACATAAAGTAATGTACGATTGATTTATTTTTCATGACATATTTTCCTATATTAAGAACCCAATGTATAATAACATTCTTCATACACATACCTTATATACTTCAAGTTCATTAATACTAAGGACATAAATAAAAATTAAACAGTATCAAGATCGTTTAATCCAATTTCCCCAGTATTGCACGCAACAAATTTTTATTTCTCTATTTGCCATGAGATTCCGGTAGACCTATAAGTTATAAGTCTTATGATTTTGGCAAAAGTCTATTAGATTCTGTCCCGGGGTTCTATTGTTATGGTCATGTTCGTCTTGACTATAAATAATAAGATTTTACGTATCATAAAGAAAGGCCAGTTAAGCAGCTGACGACCTCCTAGGTTGACATTCCGAAGTGAAGACGTGCCTTCGTAAAGATGGATTGCCGGACCCTTGTCAAGAACTCCTTGACTGAGATGGATGTTCCCTTCAATCGTGTCTTCGCTATCCAGACTAGAGATTTGTCACCGTAGCTGGAAAACCTAATCAGTATCGGACTGTGATGATCTTTAGTAGCAGCGCCTAGTCTGTGACAAACCTTTACGGAAGATGCAGAGAAGTTCTTCAGGGCCAGCTTATTCGTGATGACATCCAGGATGACTGCCGTGCTGTCTTCACTGTCAACTTCGGCAACGCCTTGAAAGATCAGTGCTTTACGCCTATGTCTGGTCTCCAATCCGTCAACCTGCTTAGCACACTCACTGATCTGAGTCCGGAGCAAGCCAAGCATGCTGAAGACAAGCTCCCTGAAGGTCCGGAACTCCTCAGCCACTCGTGCCACTGTATCCTTTGCAGGTCCAGCACACTGAATCTGGGCCTCCATCTTCCGTGTTAAGTTCTCTTCAAGGCTTTTTTGTGCTGACAATATCTCGGCAAGTTGGGACATAGTGATCCACTAGTGTTCAGGTGAAAAGTGTAATGACTATATAGATGATGAGCTGGCAGGTGGCGTAATTTTACTATTTGAGTCACATAAATGTGCCACAAACGTGAGTACCCGTGTAATAGAGGTTATATACTAACAATTGTTAAAAAAAATGCCAAAAAACTGAGTATTTCTGTTTTAAATATAAATTCAAAAACAGAGATACGTCTATCGTTTATTTACACCTACCCGCGAAAAAGGGTCATTCATTTCTATAGGGTGCTTAAATCCTGTGTTGTTCAACGAACTTGCGTTTAAAACGTCGAACAGGTTGTTCATAATTTGCAAAAACTTAACTGTAGGAGCGACATTTTTGAATTCGGGCAAATTCAGTTTGTCTGAACACAATTCTAATGCTGTAGCGACACTATTGCTCAATAGTTGAGTAGCTAATTTCACGTTCATGATACTATTTCTAAAGTTTAGATGCCTCTCAGTCAGTTTGTTTACAAAATGAAGCCCTAAATTGTCTTGCACTTTTTTAACTCTTGCAAAAAGCGCCACTGTACTGAGTGTCCATTTTCATCACCCTTCCTTGTGAAATCATGTTTGCAGACAGAGCAATAATGTTTTTGTTTTTTTTTCAAAAATCATCCGCCAACGAGAGACGGACGGTAGAGGTGCCAGAATTCTATTATTTGTCTTTTTCTTTATTTTCAAAGGAGACCATTCACATTGGGCCCAAAACCCAAAGTGCCGGCCAGCGAAAAAAATTGTGTTGCCCTGTGTGGCTACCATGAGTTTCATTTAACCTTCTCGATCAAACGCATCGAGCGCGTTCGGCGTTCCGATTGGCCCTTCACCGGTGAAGGCTGGCCGGCTGCCAATCGGAGTGCCAAACGCGGTCGATGCGTTTGATCGAGATGGTAAAATGAAACTCATGGTAGCCACACTGGTCGGTAACGTCTTCCTTATAATTTTTTACTTTGGCACCGAATCTCTACAAACATTCCTTTAGCTGTTTTTTAAAGTTGAAAAATCTAGTTACCTTGCAATATTATCTCGTCTAAGTATAACCTAAGTCGGGGCAGTCCACCTAAGCATTTTTCACTACGGCGGCATCAAATCTCTACGAAGTTAAAAACAATTAATGTCTTGAAACATCAAAAAAAAAAACACATTTATGAAGTTATAACCCTACCTTTTGGCTTTGCCGTAGTCGGGTAAAAATAATTAGTGTCTTGAAAGACTAACCGAAAAAATGTATTACCTCGAAGCTAACACTAGAATGTCAATGCACTAGAACCGTAGATATAAGAATGACTAGAACAAATAACGGTATCTAGCCGCAACATGGTGACACTACAATGGATAAAAAGACACAGCGGTTCGCTAGGTAACGACGCAGCTGACGAACTTGCTATACGAGGATCCAGCACGGCAGTCTGAGGACTCGAGCCTATCGTACTGTAAGCTCTAAGGCTTACTTGTACCAGGATGATACTAAATTAAACGCATATTGGCATCGCATAACATAATTATTTCTAGAATTGGAACTACAAATTATTACAATATATTTTACATCCAACGGCCTGACAGCCGTCAGCCGACCCTCTATTATTTTCTCCTATTCTAATTATGAACCTAATGTTTGTTTCCTCTAACTGCCATCAATACGCGCACACAAAGGTTGCATCTCAAACCGAATGGAATAAAGCCTCTACATCAGCTACGCCCCTACTGGATAAAATAGGGCTAACGTAGTGTCCAATTTTATCCATATGAAACAAACATTAAATTAACCTACCTATATCTAAGATAATATTTGCCTAACGCCAGAAATAAAATTAACAATATGAGGTATGTCTCTTGCAGGAGAAGACTTACGTCAGGATGAACTAATCGCGATAATGTGACACTACGGCAAGTGTCAACTACTTAATTTAAATACTAATAGGTGCCAATGTGCACTCACACAAACTATCGTTACATCCCGCATAAATCTCGTTACACCAAAACTGGCGAAAAACGTATAACACATCCTCCTAAAAACAAATAAAATGATATGACAACATTCATATCAGCCCAGAGAGGGTTAATCATACTGAAACCTCAAACAATAATGGCTTAAACTTCATTCAACCTTATAAAGTCAGAGGAAGAGAAAGTCAGAACTGCAAAAGTTCGAACGCTCCTAACTCATGAACTCACTCCAAAGGTAAACCTCTAGAAAAATCATCACGTCAACAATACTAAACCCCAAATCTTCTTACAAGTCCATATTGTCTGAACTGTCGATCCTCAATCATCAGCAGAAACCAATTGTGTCAAATCGACACACTTTGCGAGGCTATGCCCCATTAGCAAAGTTGGTCTCAGCCTAGACCTCTCACCCCCCCTTCGAGAAGGATCACAGTTCTCAAAATACATTATTATCCCATCAAAACATTAATCGACATAAATCAATAACCTTGGAGTGCGTTCCTCCTAAGTTAAAAAAAAAATACTATGATGCCGTTGTAGTGGACATCTTTTTCTCTTCCTCCGTTCGCCATAACATCAGAATATGAAACAAAATAAAGTGATTAATCCTACATGCCCTGCTGATCTTACAAAAATAATGTAGCGACATGATAAAATGAAAATGATGAACTTGAAAAATTACAAAATCCTTAAAAGAAAAGGTTTCCAACTATTTATGTTAATAAAAATATCTTTAAACCTCTTTAAAATATTTCTAAAAAAATTATATTTAAAAATAGTACATTTTTTTAAAGAAATTTCATTAGGTTTCAACCTTTTTAATTTATTTGGTTTTGGTACGAAGTTTTTAATTTGAGTATCCCCAACATATGAGCCCTTTAACTTTATTGGTGTTTTTCTTACATTGTTTGTAGCACGTTGTTGTTGCAATAATGTAATAATATAATATAATAATAATATTATGAACTTTGTTTTCCAAATGAATGACAAGTTTATGGCAAAGCAACCTTGCGATGGCACATTATATTTATGTTTGTTATTATAAATTTTCACTGGAAAGTCATTACTAATAACTCCGACTGACCGTGATTCTATGTCAAACTCGACTATATAAGACTCGACGATATCCTCGACAATATGACTGTTGTTTACAATTACCTCCAAATCAGCCTTAACTTCAATAATTTTGTCTGGTACCAATGATAACTGCTCGTTCTCCTTTATTTTGGTAGACAAGGTGATTTGGTCAACCTCCTTTGTTTCAGAAGATTGTTCAACATTATCATCTTCATAATTCCGATCAGCGATGATGTTATATTTAAGAATTTCATCATCGTGATCATCATTCTCCATAGATAGGCATATGCTCTGTTGTTCTGAAACATTACTAACAGAATTAATAAATGGACTGGACTGACCCGATTCGACAATTTCCTCTTTGTGTTCATTCTCGAACACTTCGGTCGACTCCTCCTCGTTCGTGGCGATGCTGCATCCTTGGCAGCTGAGCTCGTCATCAACATCATCGTCATCTTTACAGCTTTGCTCAGTAACTAGCGGTTCGTCTTGTTTTCCGCTAGAAAATAAATTTGCATCAATATCTACCGTCGCGATCTCTTCCTGTTCGCTTTCTCTAACTTGTACAATCTTCTCTTGCACCCTACATTCTCCTTTGTGACATTTGCACGAGAACTCGGCTCATAGTTTGTCACACAACGTTTCAAAATTCATACCCTCATGGTACGTGTAACCGTGGAAAATCATAGCTGGACCCACAAGAAATGCGCGTAGAATCAGTGCCCAGTTATTTTCCTCCCATTCGTTGAAGGTGGCTGTGAGCTTAAAATTATTTAGAAAGCTTTGCAGGCACACGCCGTTGTAGCCCGAGAAATATTCCATTTTTATAAAAATTAATAAAGACCACTTAGCTTTCGATTCTTTAGGTGTCGTTTATTCGCCTAAAACAACACTTCCATGCTTCCATGCGATATGCTTCGCTATAATACTTTTATGGGGAATCGCCCTTTTCCATCAAATGAATTTCGTCTGAAAAAAAATGGGTGGCAGCTTCTCTATACTTCTCTATACTTCTTTATATACTTCGCTAGTGCAGTATTAGTTGGCTCTGCACACGCCTTACTTCTACAGCCCGGGTTTGGGCACCTCCACCACTTGTAAGCTCTAAGGCTTACTTGTACCAGGATGATACTAAATTAAACGCATATTGGCATCGCATAACATAATTATTTCTAGAATTGGAACTACAAATTATTACAATATATTTTACATCCAACGGCCTGACAGCCGTCAGCCGACCCTCTATTATTTTCTCCTATTCTAATTATGAACCTAATGTTTGTTTCCTCTAACTGCCATCAATACGCGCACACAAAGGTTGCATCTCAAACCGAATGGAATAAAGCCTCTACAGTACACATCCCCCCTTCAACCAAAGAGAGGTGTCTACAGGAATTCACCCACACACAAGCGGAAAACTGGTGGACCTCGACACTGGACTGCAGGCAGTCCAAAAAAGCTATGCCATCCTTGGATAGAAGGCTGACCAGGCGTTTATTAGGTCTTGACAGGAACGGCCTGCCTCCTAGTCACGGGGTCATCACGGGACACTGCTCGCTAAACAAACACTTCCACACATAGGTATAAAGGACAGTCCTCTGTGCAGGGCGTACATGGAGGCCGAGGAAAGCATTCAAAGCGCACGTGCTCTTTGAATGTACGGACGTCACCCAGATTCAAACAGAAGCCCACGGGTCACCCAGATCCTACACAGATGTTTCAAACAGACAGGAGATTTAATTATCTTCTGTAGAGAGGTGGGCTGGTTGGAATAACACTCAAACGGCCGCCATGGCCCACGGACAATGGTCCACTTGACTAAGTACGGAAACCAATCCCCATAAAACATAGAACATAGATAGACTAACCGGCACGGCGGGAGGGGCGGGGTTATGGGATGGTGCAGGTATGAAGGAAATCCAATCCTCTGGAATTTACTTCTGGACCCTTTGCTAAAGGGGCCGAAAGAACGGGGAGATCACACTACCAGGCTTCCGCCGACGTTGTGGTCATGATCTTCGACGATGACCTAGCACTGGAGGTTCAAAGACACAAGGCCGCCCTCGAGTACCTTTATTCGGAATTGGGGCATCCAAAATAAGGTGAAGTTTGCACCACATCAAACCTGTGCAATGGTAGTCACTAGGAAGCTAAAGTACGATGTCTCACTCATGAGCAGGGGCGGGGTCGACATAGGCATGTCTAAGGCAATAAAAATACTACCATCAGATCACATTCAACATGCACGCCGCTAACGTGTGTAGAATGTGGAAGAAAGGTCTGCATCTGGAGGTCATACGGAGCATTTACATGGCAGCGCTAGAGCTGGACGCAGAATGGTGATGAGCGACAAGCGTCTGGGTGCCAGCAACTAAAAAGATTGGAGTGTAGAAAATGCACTCCAATAATCTTCTTGGTTCACGGTCATACGGTCCAAAGAGTGCTCCGTATTCGCCCAAAAGTTTTGCAAATCCTACAGAACTGTTTCGCTGAATACATTCCTGATGCTGGCTGCCATACTCCCACAAGACCTCCGAATACAAGAAGCAGCCGTTTTGTATGAGGCAAAGAGTACCCCAGCCAGCCTTTGCGGGCAGAGAGATTGAGCGTGTGCGTTTGTAAAAACTCCACGTCCGGCGAACCAAGGTGGGATCCACTTCCTGGCGGCGGAAGAGAGAGCTTACATGGGCGCAGCTTTACCCCGGAGCAAAGATGTTTCCTTGTAAAAGCTCACGCAGGCCTGGAGGACAACGAACGCGCAGACCACCTTGTGAAAGAGGCTACAATCAAGTTGAAAAAAAAATCTGGACTATAACCGCTGCCTGGTTGCATTCGTCAAATGTCAGATCCGTATGGGGTCGCTCGACGATTGGTACTGAAGACAGAAGAACGGCAAAACAGGCTCCGTACCTCAAATGTTTCTCCCAGACGCGAGAGGAACCTTAAAGGTAACTTGATTTTTCAACTTTAAAAAACAGCTGACGGAATGGTCGTAGAGATTCGGCGCCATAGTAAAAAATGATGAGGAGGACTTCCCCGACCAGGGTAACACATTTTTTTTCACTGGCCGGCACTTCGGATTTTGGGCCCAACTTTGTATGAAACGTGAATTTCTAAAATATTTTCAAGATTAATTATTGTACAGGAATAATATTGTACCGGGCTTCAGTATTTTCGTTGAGTACGAAGTAGCAGAAAGCATCACAAAAATCATTTTCACAATTTTTCACACTGTTTAAATTGTTTATTAGCAGAGTGGCAAAAGCAGACTCGAATTGGTCGCATGTCGGGTTAACGTTGCGACCTTGCCAGCCGAAGTCACAAACTCCATCGAGTTAAAAACCCTTTTTGCTTGTACCCAAGTCTTTTTATGGTCAGACGTTGGTGTAGCTGGGCCAAGTAGTGGTTAAGCATTTTTATTATTGTTGTGACTTCCATTGACAAAGTCGAAGGATGTCGTACATAAATAACTCATATGATGATGACATACATACACATACATCGGCTATTTAAAATATCAAAGGTGTAATTAATCACGATCATTACTTTTACAGTAGAGCAATCACGAAATTTGTCTAATTTTAGAATATAGATTTGCATCTAGAATATAGATCTACTAAGTTACTAAGCAATTGTGTAGCTAGCCTAACTTTCATGTTTTGTTTGCTGTAAACATGTGCTTGTCTAATTTTGTAAGGATGACATAAACCATTTTGCTGTTGTATTTCATGCAGTAATAATAAATAAAGAATCAAATTTAATTTTACTGCCATCCTTGTCTTTTAAAGTTTTATAATCACCTAGAGTATTTCTTATGAGTTTAATCATGTGACACGGATAAAAAAACATAAATTCTTGAATGTTTTAATGTAAAATATGACTTTACTACTTTTAAATTAAAAACACCCTAAACTAGTCGCCATGCTAATGTTGCTAGCGGCCCCATTAAAGGTTAAAACGCAAACAAAAATATTTATATTGTAAAGCATTTCTATTGTTATTTTTACAAAAGTAGCTCGTTGTTTACCAGTCATGGACATAATGAATGAATTAACCCTTTGACGCACAAAATCAATAGGAAAGTATTTCTCGGTAATTAGGTGCATTATTAGGTGTATAATGATGATTTGTACACATGCTAATTAAAAAATATATTAATTATTCTGTAGATTTTTTGGAAATCTCTGGGACAACTATGTCCCAATATGCGGTAAAGGCCGAAATGCATGGTACTTCATAGCGTAGTAAATCACGTTGTTCTACACATTATATTAGAACATGTTAAAATAAAAAGCAGTACATTTTACACGAAAATAAATATATTTATAATCTTTATACATGAAAAGCTGCAAAACAGTTTCGTCCAGCTGTAAAGCACAAATGAACTTTGCATATGGTACAGATGTTGTTGGTTCGATTTTCTACGCGATCTTTAGCGCAATGCACACATCTTCGTCTATTTGGTCCTTTTACCATCGTGTGGGATGGCAACGAAGTTATGAGGCCAGAGACAGATACATTTTGCAATCTTTTTTTTGTCATAGACATTGTAGGCAGGGTATGTTTCCTTATAGTAAAATCTCCTATCATCGCCCTGGCAACTACCTGCCGAAACTCTAAAGACGATAGCCGACCTCCTTCAATATGATTTGACTCGTGCAGTTTCAAATAAATAGTATAGGCATTATTCATTCCTATATCTAAAAGGTCAAAAAACAATCGCAAATAATATTTTATTTTTGATTTTCGGTCGACTTCATAGGTTACTTTCTTCTGATCCATGAGATCAACCCCACCCATGTTTTGATTGTATTTGCAAACAATACCTGGACAAGTCACCTCGAGTCTTCGTGCTGAGCCTACTTGTCTCCTTTTCACAATTTGTGTCGGTATCGGTGACAAGAAGTTTGTTAGAAGATGTACCGCCTTGTTATCCATCCACTTGACAAAAGATATTCCTTCAAAGCTTGTAGTATAGATATCTCCTCTCTTCATATCTTTGTCTAATGGCAAATTTTTAGGAATATTTTTACGCTGGGTACGAACGGTGCCACATGACTTGATATTCTGTTTGGCAAGTTTATATTGCAACAAAGGTGAATTAAAAAAATTATCGAAATATACCTCACAACCTAGACCTTCCAATGGCTTCGTCAAGTCGAGGACAACTGATTCACCTAGGCCTATTTCGGGACCAGACCGTTTTTTCCCAGTATATAGATCGAACTGAAATAAATATCCCGTCTTGGCATCAGCACGACACCACATTTTGAATCCTCTCTTCACCGGTTTATTTTGCATATATTGTTTCATTATGTTATGTCCTTTGAACTTCACCATATGTTCATCTACGGATTGAGTGGCAGTATTGTTCATAGCTGATTGGAAACTCGCATTGAAATGGGTCATTACAGAACGAATTTTGTACGCCCTGTCAAAATCAGGAGATGTTAGTGATGGTTGCGATTCATTATTACAAAAATGAAGATTACGTCTTATTTCCTCAAATCTCGAAAGAGGCATAACCTTGGCCACGTAAGGAACACCCATGTCAGGTTCTGTGGACCAATAGCTTCTCAAACTGGGCAAGACATGGTAACCCATAACATAGTTCATGCCAATAAATGCTGCCATCTCGGAAAGATCCGTTATAAATACTGAACCATTGTGATGAGCATATCGGATGGACTCTGGTATTATGATATTTTCAATCAATACCTTGATGTTTGTTACTGCCTCGAACACATCAATTGGTTTCAGTAATTCAGATTGATGTAATATATTTATTTTACCGAAATCATAGTTGGTGTCGGGAAAGGTTTATGGATGGTATGTGTTGGTTTTCCACCGGAAAGTAGGAACTGCACTGCTGAATGACGGAATAGGTTCATCGGGTAAAGTAGATGTGAACGGAGTTTCTGGTACATTTGCAGGCTCGATAATGACTAATTGTGCTCCTGCTTCCATGTCTTGCTCTATGAAAGCCTGGTCTTCTTCGTCTAAAACAAGGGCATCCTCACAGTCACTAGTGTCAGCCATTAGGTATTCTTCCACTTCGGTGTCTCGCAGAGAAAACATTCTCGTACCCTTATTAGGCTAAAACAATAGAAACAATCATTTGAAACATGATAAAATGTACAAAACCTCATAAAACATACTCGAAAACATTCACGAAAAATACGTAATAATTGACCAAATATGCATATTGGGACATATACTTCCCATTCATCAATTTTTGTAATTTAGGAAATAAAATCAAAGATATTATCACAAATAACAATAAAACATAAATATTCACTTACCATTGTAACACAATAAAGCACTCAATAATAATTATATCACGAAATCAAATTAAAAAATAATTTTTGAATTTTTTTGTAAGAAGCGCGCCAAAACACCAAACTTCAACTCATTTTTTTTTATTGTATCCCGCCGCCATTGCTGCCAACAATGCAAATATTTAATGATACGTTCACAAATAAGTACTCTACAGCCTAGTAATAAAAAAAGAATACTAGGTTTATGAAATAAATACGAATGATTTTTGGGGACACGAGTGTCCCATTTACGTCAAAGGGTTAAATGCACCGACCCCAGCATGGTTTAACCAGACTCGATAAATCGGCTTGGCTTCTTTCTTCTTCTCTAATTCCTAAAAATTTTAGAGCTTTTTCCGATTCTTTTATTTTCCTTCTCCTTCTTTTTATTTAAGGAGTCTAAAAGTGTGTTTTATATGGAGAAGTAGTAACTATTGCGGCTGATCCACTCCGGATTTTCTTAGCAGGATCGATCTTAGGTTACCTGGGGAGTGGAGTGGCTTAAGGGGTCGTGCACGAAATGGACTGATTTTGTTCACTGTTTGTGAGAAAGCGAAAAAGAATTTAAACATAATTATTTGTTTTTAAAAAGTCGAGTTCTTTGTTTTGCATGTGCCTGAAAAATAAACAAAATAAATTAAGTATGAAACATCACTAATAAACTAATATCAAAAGGTTTAGCTCAGCTTTGCAATGATCTTGTATAACTTTCTTTCTTGCTTGAAACACAACTTTAGCATCATCTCCTCGAACTACCTACCCATACCTTGAGGTCATGCAAGCCTATAAGCTTTATGCAAAAGGCATTCCATGATATTGATACGAGCGTGTAATGTTGTCAGCCCAAATTTATAGAGGTCAGACACTGCCGACACTGGTCTTTCCTTTACGGAATCCAATTTATTAATGTCTAAAGATTTTGCTAGACAAAGGTAGCACCTAGAACTTGATTTTGCATCTGATAAGTAGGTGCAAATCTTTCTATCAATCATGTCTATAGAATGTCGATAGATTTTAAAAGTCCACTTCCCTCAGATGGCACTGGGAACAATCGATATATCCTTACAATTGTAGACGAATATTCTCGATTCCCATTTGCATATCCCTGCCCAGACTTGAGTACAAACACGGTAATTAATAAATTGACTGATTTATTTTCTATATTTGGAATGCCAACTTACGTGCACTCAGATCGTGGAACTTCTTTTCTTTCAAAAGAGATGAAAGACTTTCTTCACCAGAAAGGCATTGCTACGAGCTACACTACACCGTACAACCCTCAAGGTAATGGACAAACGGAGAGATACAACGGAATTATTTGGCGAACAGTACAATTGGCTCTGAAAAGCCAAGATCTGCCTATAACCAAATGGGAGTCAGTTTTAACTCAGGCTCTTCATTTGGTAAGATCACTTCTTTGTACGGCTACAAACAGTACGCCCCATGAGCGGATGTTCCCTCACGCCAGAAGATCCTCAAGTGGTCAGTCGATGCCTACATGGCTAAACGTCCCAAGAAAAGTATTAATGCGAAACCATAATCGAACCAGCAAATATGATCCACTGGTCGAAGAAGTGGAGACTCTGGAAAGTAACCCTCAACATTCTCGTGTGCGTCTGAGCAGTGGTAGAGAAGTTGTCATATCGAATCGACACCTGGCTCCTGCTGGGCAATCTTCTTTAGAAACGAATGAAGCTGATTCCAATGATGACGACGAGTTCACCGACGCAGTCGATGGCGAGGATCGTAACACAGGCGACCAAGGCCAGCAAGATTCCCAGCCACAGAACATCACAACAGAACTTCAGCGTTCTTCTGAAAGGGTACGACGTCCGCCTGCTTATCTAAATGACTACGTGACATAATATCATTAAGCCCAGGAGAATGAAGTAATATATTATAAACTCTTTGGTTAATATTGAAAGAAGAAACTGCATTGTCAGAATTGATTGTGTCATTGTATCGCTATGTTAAATTTTGTTAAATAAAACCTGAATACGGGTATATTCTTTAACTACAGTTACATATTGCCATTACGAAAGACTTAAAGAAAGTAGTAGAGTCAGAGCATTTTCGGGCGAAAAAACTGGTACAGATGGTTCTTCAGCATATACTGATACTGGTAATCAAGTAAGAGAATTATATGTAGACTATTTTAATAAAGCCGGATCTGTACCTTGGCAGAACAACTTCATAGGACTTAATTAATAATTTCAGAAATAATAAATAAATAATTTTATAAATGTATAAAACGTAATAAGAAATAATGAATATGATAATATAATGAATATATAATATTTTATAAATGTATAAAACGTAATAAGAAATAATGAATATGTCGGACCCTCTGGGTCCGATATCTTAAATGAAAGTAAGAAATATAGCATAAATCATCTTTTATCTTTTATTCCCAAAGCTTATTAATTCAAATTATATTTCCAACGATTTTATTCTAATTCAGACTACAATTAATTCAGTATCTAAACGCTACAACATGTGCACCGGGCCGAGCCTACGACAAGAATGATCCCCTCGAGTCGAGATGTCGCGACGCCCCCGCCAGGGGGCGTGGCAGGCGGGGTCAGGGCTTCGCCCCTCGCCCGCGGAAGCAACACGTTGGCCCATGAATATGGGCCCCTCATAGAGTGTGGCTATAGCGCCTGCAGAAATGATGCACGCAATGTGCATCTGTGTAAGTGGTTGCATTGAATGTATCTGTAGAGGCGTCGCGACGCCGTTATAACGACGGCGTCGATCTTCACGGACACCCCGGCGTTCATACCGCATCAGGTTAGACCCCCAGTTACCTGGGGGAAGCCCAACGAGGCAGACCAGCGACTGGGGTGCCGACTTGACGCACCTACAGGTCGAAATGAAGCGTCCCTCTCCTCGTTCACAGATCTAGCCGTTAGCGATTCGAGGGGTAAGCAGTAATGTGTGTGTGGGTGGCTAGTTATGTAGTGTAACGCCACCCAGTGTAGACACGCGTCGCGGCCCGCGCTGCGTCAGCGTGTGTTGTGTGTAGGCGTCTGTATAGTAGTGAATGTCTGTATTCAGTTGCGCGATATACCTATATTAACTTAGAATACATCGCGCAACAGATGTATGTGTACATCTGTAGAGTCTCATTATATCGAGTTAGCTGCGTGTAACCTGGGTGCTGCTAACTCGAGGCGTCATGATCCCCTCCTCGCTGCGCGCTCGTTTATGTAGAGCGGCTCGAGTAGTAGGGAAAGTAGGCGAGGCCTTGTTTACGCATTCCACTGCGCAGCTGCGCCGCTCGGCCCGTTGCACGTGGTGTTTACAATAGCGACGCCGTCACGGCCATGCTGACGTGCGGACGTCCTCGTGCGCGGAGTCTCGTCAAACAGTATCTAAAAGGACAGAACGATATTATTAATGTTCGTTCATCCTGACTAACAATTGAGTCATATAGATGCAAAGGTAGCAACATCCAGTTTTACCAAAATGGCAGGAAACAATATTTTTGTTTTAAAGCAGTAATATAACTATTATGGTGCTATTTTTTACATAAAAATTTAGAGAATCATGTGATTAATACAAGAAAAATTTAGGATATTACAGTAATATCATATTTCTTCTAAAAACTAGACGTTTGGTTTGGATCTTTCTGTTTCTGCGCCCAACTCGTGGATATTGCTACCTTTGCAGCCAAACCTCTGGGATGTTGCTGCATTTGCAACCGCAGATTTTAGATCATAATTAGACTGAATAATCTTGATACTTTTGGTACAAAGTACATACAACAGGTGTCTACGTCAGGAGTTTACTGTATCTAAGGGACACCATACCGATAAATGAAGTTATGAACTTAAACCATTATTCTGAATAAAAAAATTGTGGATTTCTCATTGGGTAGGAAATAAAATCGCTATTAGATACATATTGGCACAATAAAGTAGATTTATAATAATAACTTCTTTCTGGGTTTCCAAATAATACTTAGAATAATAGACGGAATTCATGACTACTCACATACACACATCAAAAGTGTCTAGGGATCAAGCATTTTTATGCGGATTTCTTGAGATTGAGATGTGGCTTTGTAATAAATTTATGATTTTATAAATTTATATGGATCCTTTTTGGTGCATTTCATAATGTGAATCAGGAACTGTGAATCAAATTCGAGTAAAAGATGAAAATCAGCTGTCAATATTTTCCCTATAAAAACATACAACGCATTGAAGACATTATTAGTGCTACTGTTTCCCTACTACTGATTAAAACCAACGTTATTATGGAGCAGCGACGTCATTTAAGCAGGGAAGAAATGCTCAGAGCCGTGGGAATGATAGAAGCTGGTTCCCGGCAACGTACTGTGGCTTTAGCTCTGAATACAAGTCAGAGTGTTATCAGTCGACTTTGGACACGTTACCGAAGCACTGGTACCGTGGCTGAGCGCCATGGAGGACGGTATCGCTGCACCACACGGAGACAAGACCGATACATTCAAATCTTAGCTCGAAGAGCTCCAACAATAACCGCCATGATGTTAGCCGTGAGGCTTCATCACTCTTCAGGGAACTTAATTAGCGACCAAACAGTCAGAAACCGCTTGCATGAAGTGAACCTTCATTCCCGAAGACCGCTACGGGTACCACCTATAGCAATGCACAATCGTAGGATTCGATATCAATGGGCTCTTGAACACAGAAATTGGGCAGAAGAACAATGGCGTTTCGTGTGCTTTTCTGATGAGTCTCGTTTTGGTATGAGACCGGATACAAGACGTATACGACACTGGAGAACCCCTGGACGCCAACAGCGATTAAAATCCTGCCAGGAAGTCCATCCTTATAGTGGTGGAACCATCATGGTATGGGCGGGTATTTGGATCGGCGGAAGAACTGAGTTGATTTGGATCAGAGGCAACCTCAACGCTCAAATTTATGCTGAGACGATTGTATCAGACGTCATCGTTCCTCTACAAGTGCAAATCGGTCCCTTATTTCAGTTAATGCATGATAATGCACGACCGCACACCGCAAGAGTTGTAAGACAGACTCTCGCCGCAGCTAACATCAATGTCCTGCCCTGGCCTGCTCAGTCGCCAGACTTGAACCCGATTGAGCATGCATGGGATATGCTACAGAGAAGAGCTCTGCCGAATATGGAGGGTATCCAGTCGCAAGAAGACCTTTTTTTGTTGTTGCAACGAACATGGGCGGCCATTCCACAGCGTGATTTGGATGAACTTATTTTGAGTATGCCAAACCGATGTTCTTGTGTTGTTAGTGTTCGCGGTAGAAACACGGATTATTAATTGTTTAAGTTACCCAATAAAATTTTAAAGAAAACTGTTATTTCAGTCTTTTTTTCGAACTTTAATGTTAGTGGTTCAAATGTCAAAAATCCCTTTATTAGGAAAATGGCAAATTTCTTTATTAATGCAAAGGTGACTTGGTTTATCGTTACTGTGACAAACGAAAACACTTTATTTGATGAATCCTTAAAGAAAATTTTAATTAATATCAATCAGGAGAAAAGTTATTGCAAAAATATATGTTGATCCCTAGACACTTTTGATGTGTGTACATTGAGAAGAGGTAAGGAATAAAATAAAACTACTTTAATTATAAATTGTTTCTTTATTTATCATACCATTGTAACCTATAGCCACCTATAATTAAATTTATTAAAATTATGTTATTAAACATGCAAATCATCTATTTCCTGATATTCTTCACACTCTAAATCACATTCCCTGTCTTCATTTTCGTCATCTTCATCTTGGTTGTTACTTTCTAGTAACGCTACAAAGAATGACAAGTCTCCGTTTTGCTGCCAATCGTCTCCCCAATGGCTTCTAAGCAATGTTAATAAATCTTTTTTCTTACTATCCGTTATGTTATTGGAAGCATTAATCTTTCTTGGATTTATCATGGATGTTGTTTTATTCCTTTGACAAACGTTTTTCAAAACTCCATCATCTGTTTTGTAGTGTAGATGTCCCTCAATCATAACGTTTCCTGGCCTTTTAGAACGCTTTAAAATGTAACGTTTGCAATCCTTGAATCTAAAATGCCAGCTACCGACAGGTTTAAAGACTTTCTGTGAAGCGGTCTTCCAATCGAATACTTCCAAGTCAGTTCCTAAGGCGTTAACGGTACTAAATTTCGAAATTATTTCGATATATTTTTGAGGACCGCTAATCACTTCATGTTTTCTCACTTCTTTTTCAATTTGGGCAAAGACCCTGTCAGGCGGTATATACGAATGTCCGACAACAGGAAAAACAAGCTCAACTTTCTTGACGTTTTGCGGAGCTTCAGTCAACCATTTCGACAACATTCCTAACATGATACTATTTTTATTTTGACCTGCGCATCCATCTGCAACAAGTCTTACTGTTTCTATGGATGACAGGTCTGAATTTGTCAGCCTGTGGTAAAGAGCTGATGCAATTTCATTTGCAGCTTTGGGGTACAAATTTTCGGCCCAACAGTAAGCGAACACATTTTCGGGAAGCAGTTTACTTTTTGAAGATCCCTCTACTATCGTAAAATTGTATAAATACACATTTCTTAGGTAATACGCCACCTGATCGGGCACTTTTAGCAGGTTAAGGTTTTTTTGACAGTCATACGAGAAGGTTTTTAGCCTTTCCTTTTCTTCTTTAACTTTTTCGAAAAAAGCTTTCGCTCTTAATTTATGTAGCCTTTGGGCTATCATTAAATTAGTTTTTTTACTAGTGTCTTTCTCAGTTTTCAATTGTTCGTTGAATTTTATACACGTTGCACAAACGTCGGTACGCGGAGTACCAAACGAAAGGTTATATTTTGTATTGAATACATGCCTGAAATAAGACTTCTTCACTTTCAGATCATCATCAACTTTCGAATTATATTCTTTGTGTAACTTATTTATTGATAATTCTGACGGCAAATACAACCTTCTAGTGTTTCCTCTACAATAATGTGGTTCTTGGCATGGTATCGTGTTGATAAAATTCATGATAGCTTCTCTTTTCGCCGCATATTTCATTGAAGTACGATCACCTCCTCTTTTTTCAGCTAATAGCTTTCCAATTTTATAATATTCTTTCATTACAGATTGAACTCTGTACTTTGTGATTTGTAATACTGTTAAAAAATATCGTTGACACACTTTCACTTTTTTCTTTAGTACTTTGCTGTAAATGTAAAATTTTGTTTGAAAATTCCTATTTGCATATTTTGATGTAGTAGGACGGCGACGCGATACCGTGCAAGGTGTACAATGTTTTAAAATATACGCATCCTGTTTTTGTTTATCTGGATCTGCATAAAAATTATCAAAAAATCGCTTCAAGTCAGACATAGTTAGTACCATACAGCCAAAACCTTTCTTGTGCCGACATAGCAACCTTTTTGGAAGAGTCTTCGCAGAATACCTAAAACAATTAAATTAAATAACATAAATAAAATTCTACAAAATCAACTTCAATTCCATTTGTAGTACCTACATCATATTCCTCCAATCAAATTAGATTCACAGAGCGCACCTTAATTACAAAAAATATTAGGTATCTACAATAATCAAAAACTACAACAACAATTGCAAATGACTTCAATAATTGCAAGAACCAAATTTGCTTATTTTTGGTTTTTGATGATTTTGCTAAAAAAAATACTGAAGCGATTTAGGTATTTAAAAGAAGGCCACCCAGGGGAATATTTACACTGATTTCAAATATTGATTTACTAAATACAATTATGTTTTTATTTTATTTTAAAATCATCAGCAAAGACATCACAATAACATTACATTCAAAAACACAATCGAATTAAAAAGCTCTTCCTTTTTGTGTGATTTAAAAAATATTTAAAGGATCTAAAACGTTGAATCACACTATAACTTACCGCATTTTTTTAGCCTCATTTCTCTTCCATTTATCGGGGTCAGCTTGCTTTTTTCTACTAGACTTTTCGTTACATGTGGTAGGAAAACACTCCATCGTATTGTTTTTCACCTTTTACTGGGTAAAATATACCTAATTCTGTTTAATTTTACAAAAACATTATCACACCAAAGAACAACAAAACGGTAATCGCCATACTAAATAAAGTGTCATGGTGGCCAAATACAGACACCTGATTGGTCGAATCGGATGTTGCTGTCTTTGGCTTTACTCAAATGGATAATGCTGTTTTTGCTACAAACTTAAGATTTTAACGGTCATTTTATACGGGATATTGCTTCTTTTGCTAAAAACTAAATATATCAACCAATTAAGCTGATTTTACACTGACAGACTGCATTCAAAGTTGCTATCATTAAAAAATTGGATTTTGCTGCCTTTGCATCTATATGACTCAATTCATCCCTTGAGAGTTTGCTTATAATTCTGGACCGCTCGTAATTGAGCCTTCATGACTTTAGCAATCTGGTCCGGTTCACCCCTTCAGAGTTTGCTACTAATACTGGACCGCTCGTTATTGAGCCTTCAGGACTTTAGCAATCTGGTCCGGTTTACCCCTTCAGAGTTTGCCACTAATACTGGTGCGCTCATTATTGACCCTTCAGGACTTTAGCCATCTAGTCCGGTTTACCCCTTCAGAATGGGCTACTAATTCTGGACCGCTCGTTATTGAGCCTTCAGAACTTATCTTACTTTTTTTTTACCTTTTTTTTTTGTTGGTCTTGTCATTAATCACTTAAAACTCTGCAGAAGTATTATCTCCTGGACCAGTCATTATCGATTTTACAGGGTCACCTCTTTTGCTAATTATTACGACTGCTTTATCAACAATAGCATTTGAGTTAAGAGACTGTCGACACAGATCGTGACTTAAGATGTTTCGTACTTACTACTGGTAGCTGTTAAGGTACGTGAGTCAGCAGACATTGTACCACTATTAATTGATATAGTATCACTATTCACAGGCAATGGTATCACTGTTTGCCAGTTACATTACTGTTAGGATTTGTTTTCTTTTTTTTTTTCTGATTTGTATTTTCTCGTGGTTTGTTTCGTGAACATAGATATCATCATCATTACTACCCGCCGTCACGTCATCATAATTTTTCATGATATTTATCTACCAGAACATTTGGACTATGCGGTACTTCACGTAATTTTATGTGAGAATATTTATAGACCTTATTAGTTCCATCAATAATTATCTCAATTCGTTCCGGTAATTTTTTTAAATGGAAGTACAAAATCAAATTATAGAAATCTTAAAAGCTGAATTATCATAAGAATTCCCGCGATTAGAAATTATTCGTTTCGACGCGCCAAACAAATGAACTGGATTTTAACTGTTTTTAGCAGACACGAAATTTGTTCAGCGTTTGTAACCATCTGACTATTCTAACTTTAGGTTGCTAAGTCACTGACTTAGAGGAGATTGAGCCTTGGCCTGGTCACACGTTGCCATGGCCGTCTTGGAAAACGTTCCGCACAGTTTCCGCACTCGGGTCTGCAGCAGTAAAGACCATAGATGGTCGATGCTCCATAGATGAGGTTTCTCGGATGGTTCCAATCCTCAATGTATGAGCGGCGTCTCCCCGCATACCATGGCCCACCTTTCATGTTGCGCTACTTATATCTGCATCCAGAGAATGGTGTTAGCATTGCGGAGTTCTCGACCACACAGGAAATTTAAATTATATTTGCCATTGACACGCTAAGAAGAATATCGATTTTATCAAAGCAATTATAAGAATGATCACCCTTACGTTAGAAACGCGTTTACCTTAAACGGGCACAGCGTACTAAAGCAACCACCAACATGTATTAAGCCAACATGATCACCTGTGGTGCCAAGTAATAACGGTATCATTAGGTTTTTTTTTTAACTGGGTCTCAGATAATATAATACTACGTACAGATACCCAATCCCATACAAAGAAATGACACCTCTCTAAGTCGGGCTATTGACTGGCTACAGCGTAAATGTGGTACAGTTATTACAAATTGAGTAAAACGCCATCTATTGCAAAGAGCCCTAGAAAATAAAAAGGTTTTATAACGTGCCCTAAATGCGCCCCTATAGAGAGTACGTCCCTGGTACCCCTCTTACCCCGTCGCCCGATACCCCGCCACCCTCTGTAGTCCGGGCGCTCGCGCATGCCCGCCAGTCAAGAAAAACCCTTTGCGCGCGCCACCCGTGTCGCTTTGTGTGCGCCCGCGGCCCTAATTTTAATTAGTAACGTTATACTGGCTCCCAACGTATTGGCCGATGTTCTACTAGAATCTAGTAGTAGATCTGGTAACTAGATCATTCGATAGTGCACGGGACTTTTAGTGAACACAATGCCGCCGCGTAAAGTTCGTAATAACGACTCCAGTTCGGAAGATGAATCTGTGACCGTGACGGGGACACCTGCAGCTCCTGTGCTTATGTCTGAAACTCAGTTAGCGTCGCTCCTGGCCGCCTTCTCTTCGGCGCAGGCCGAGGCGAACCGGAAGCTCGTCGAGTCTCTTCTGACATCGCACTCAGGGACGCCGCCCAGGGTGGACTCCGGCGCCACACCGTCACCGTCATCGTATTCTGGGAATCTCGTCAAATGCACCTCGCGCTTCGATGGTTCGTCGGAGTATCCGGAGACGGTCGAGGCATTCATAGACGCCGTCGAGATGTTTATGGATTGCGCTTCGGTCAGCAATGAGATGGCACTTCGTGGACTCCCCATGTTACTTCATGGGCAAGCAGCAGTTTGGTGGCGTGGCATCCGTCATGAAGTTACGTCATGGTCAGAGGCTGTCAAGCGCCTGCGTTCGATGTATGGCATACCACGACCACCGTACAAACTGTACAGAGATATTTTTGCTGTTGAACAAGGGTTGGAACGCGCCGACGTTTTCATCGTAAGAGTACGATCTCTGTTGGCCAAACTACCTTATCAATTACCAGAGGAAGCGAGACTGGATATGATTTATGGTCTACTTCACAAGAGAATCAGGAAGCGGTTACCAAGAGACGCTGTGAGTGACATTGAATCGCTGATAGAGAAATCTCGCAGCATAGAAGAATCGTTGTCGGAGAACTCCGCGTCGTCGTCGTCGTGTTTACCTACGAGGTCTGCCGGCGCACTCAGCGAGAGCGCGCAGCAACACGTCGCTCCGGGATCGAGTTTGACGCCGTCGCCGCCGGTTCGCGCCGCCCGCGCCCCTGCTGCGCAATCCGCTCGTGAACGAGCGCAATCGCCGCGTAGTGATCAGTGTGTGAGCAAAAGTGATAACAGTGATAAGAAGATGTTCTGCGTGTATTGTAAAACGAAAGGACACGTACGGGACTCCTGTGATAAGCTAAGTAAACGCACTCTTTCTACTAACTCCGGCACATCTTGCTATAATTGTGGTGAAAAAGGTCACATTAGAGTTAATTGTCCTAAAGGTAAACAAAATAGTGCCGGAGATAGTAACTCAAATGTTAAGATAGAAAATGTGTTTTCTTCCGTGTATATAGATAGTAAGAAGTTATGTTCGGATTTTGTTAACGATAATAATAAGCATGGTCGGCCTATCGTGCGTGTGTGTGTGGGGGGATATCAGGGTACCGCTTTGTTGGATACCGCCGCGCGTCGTAGTATTGCGAGTTATTCACTTTATTCCTTACTGAAACGTATTGGTTCAAACTTTCGCGCCGAAAAGATTTCGTTGAAGCTTGCGGATGGTATTGTTAGGAATAGTGATGTGCTACTGACGATAGTTAATGTTCAACTTGCTTCATTATCGATACCTATTGAATTCATTATTTTACCTGAGGCTGTCAACAATGATACTCTGTTAGACATTGACTTTATTGCTAAAGCTAAGATGGTTATCGATTTTTCCAACTGGACTTGGCGTACAATGGATCAGCCTCGGACACTTCACACTTTATCATGGGAATCCGAACGCGAACCCATCCAGTGTGCTTCCGTGAACGTACTGAGGACGGAGGAGGGCGCTATGTTATCAGAGTCGGAGAGGTCGACGTTGGGGAATCTTCTATGTGAGTACTTTGATATTTTCGATATAGTCGGAGAGCCTACACCATTTGCGGAACACCATATAGATACCGGCGACCATCCGCCTATTGCCTTGCCCCCGTATCGCGTTACGCCTGCCAAGAAGGAAATCATGCGCGCTGAGTTAGACAAGATGTTAGCGGAGGACGTGATCGAGGAGTGTGAATCCGCCTGGGCAGCACCGTGCGTCTTGGTACCGAAACGTAATGGTACGTATAGGTTTTGTGTCGACTACCGAAAGTTGAACGCGGTCACTAAGACGGATGCGTACCCCATGCCGCGTATTGACGAGCTCTTACAATCGACCAAGAAGGGCTGTGTAATGAGTTCTCTGGACCTTCGCAGTGGTTACTGGCAGGTAGGTACTGTAAGCTCTAAGGCTCACCTGTACCAGGATGATACTAAATTAAACGCATATTGGCATCGCATAACATAATTATTTCTAGAATTGGAACTACAAATTATTACAATACATTTTACATCCAACCGCCTGACAGCCGTCAGCCGACCATCTATTATTTTCTCCTATTCTAATTATGAACTTAAAGTTTGTTTCTTCCAACTGCCATTAACATGCGCACACAAAGGTTGCATCTCAAACCAAATGGCATAAAGCCTCTACAGTACCGCCGATCGCGACAAAACAGCGTTCGTCACGCCCTTTGGTGCCTACCGCTTCAAGCGTATGCCGTTCGGCCTTAAGAATTCGCCGGCGACGTTTCAGAGGCTCATAGACCGTTTCAGATCAGGGTCTACACTTGGTGGTAAGACTATTTTAGGATATTTGGATGACCTTTTGGTTATTTCGGAGGACTTGGAGTCCCATATAGCAGATTTGCGTGCGGTATTCGAGCGTCTCCGTATGTTCAAGCTTCGAGCAAACAGAGAGAAGTGTGTGTTTGCTCGAGACCGGCTCAAATACCTTGGCCACGTGATATCTCAGGATGGTATATCTCCAGACGAAGAGAAGGTAAGTGCTGTTTTAGAGATGAAGGAACCGACAACTCTCCAGCAACTTCGCACATTCCTCCAAACTTGCTCGTGGTTCCGCAAGTTTATCTCCGAGTTCGCCAAGGTGGCTGAACCACTTACACGTCTAACCAAGAAGTCACAGATCTGGAAGTGGGGTAAGGATCAAGCTAGTGCTTTTATACAGCTTAAGTCTCTTTTAGCTTCACCCCCCATTCTGACCCAGCCAGACTACTTAACCCTTTCACGACCATAAGGTTGTGAGAGGTAAACTATTTATTTTAACTCTTTAGAATGATCTATTGAGCATCTAAAAATCATATTTTGAAAACAAAATTCTATAAACAATAATGGGTTTTTTGTTTTTTTGTGGGACACAGATGTCCCTATGGTCGTCAAAGGTTATGTTTGGTTATAAAACTTATCTTCACGTTTTGGTGATTTATTAATTAGTTAGATTTTTTACGAAATTGAAACACGCTGGTTATTACCTGTTATTATTTAATAATGAAATATTAAGCTTTTATAAATGAAAACTATTATTATTTAGTGGCTATGGTAGTCAGGGAAACCATTTTTTTCAATATATTGTAACAGAGATGAATATTACATACAACAAAAGTATTGTGTATTTCAAATTTCGTTGTTGAAAGGAATATTTCAAAAGGAGTCAATATATCGCCTTCCAGATTTTGACAGATTTGCACCTTTTCAAATTCATATTCAACATTAGAAAAAACACTCGTAACGTATGATCTATGGCTCAACTTGAAAACAGGTTGGTGGTTGCTAAGTGGTGCAGTGGCAGATTCTACTGCAGAAGTTGAAGGCTCGGGTGAAGATCTTCTTGATTCTTGACCTTGAATAATCTCAACATCAGTTACGCCTTAGTCATCATCCTGTGTCAGAAGAATTTGATCTTCTTCGTCCAGCAGTAAATTGTCCTCATCGTCTCTATTGACCCATCAAAATCTGTTAGATTTGATTTTCCTTGAGTTCCTTGAACTGCACGTTCTTTACGAAACATAATATGTAACAATAGAAATAAATAAATGAGGGTAATTGTAAAAAATCATAACTGCAAAAGGTAAATTAAAACAACCCTCATGGGCCATAGGGACACCGGTGTCCCTTTATCTTTACAAAGGTTTATCACAGTACTCAATACGAATAACGGTTTTATAACTATAGACAAGGAAAATATACTTACCAGGCAATAAATATTTCACAATATAAAAAATTGGATATCACTTTTACACCTCAAATCACTTTTGCAAATTTTTTGAATTACACGCCTAACAAACTGTCAATTTCCAATAGCCATAATCAAATAATGACAGTTCGGATGCTGTGTTGGCATAAATAAAAAATGAAAAGATACCTTCAGAAACTAGTTGTAGTAAAATAACACCCAACCGTCTCTTAGTTTTTTTCTTCATATTTTTTTTTGGTTTGGGACAAATGTGTCCCCGTAGTCGTCAAAGGGTTAAGACCTTTCATCCTTAGAACGGACGCCAGCGATTTTGCTTTAGGTGCAGCTTTACTCCAGGGGGAGTCACCACACGAGGAACACCCCATCGAGTACGCTAGTCGTCTCCTCACGCCAGCAGAACGGAACTACTCCACCACAGAGAGGGAGGCGTTGGCCGTTGTCTGGGCAGTGGAGAGATTCCGCGGCTACATCGATGGTCATCCGGTATGTGTCAGGAGTGACCATCAACCCCTGAAGTGGCTGTTCACGCTTAAATCGCCTACGGGTAGGCTTGTTCGTTGGGCATTGAAGTTGCAGTCTTTTGATTTACAGATCGAATACACTCCTGGGAAGGCTAATGTGGTAGCCGACACACTCAGCCGCCCAGTTATAAATAACACAGCGGAATGTGGTGTTTGTCCGGTTACCGTGGACATTCCACGATGGGACGCCACATCTACCCGTGAAGCTCAATTGTCCGATCCAGAAGTAGCTAAGATTCTCACTGACTTGGACAGTTCTGATGAATTGTCAGTGCATCGTTGGTCGGATAGAGGGTACCTTAGCAATCAGGGAGTATTGTACAGGTATGTAGAGGATGCTGATGCTGAAGAGCCTCAACTGGTCGTGCCGGAGAGCCTGCGAAGCAAAGTCATGTACGAGTGTCACGATTCGCCGACCGCCGCTCATGGGGGTATCCAGAAAACTCTTCATCGCATATCTCAGCAGTTTTACTTCCCAGGCATGAGGAAGTATATCAACGACTACCTAAAGACCTGTACGGAGTGTCAGCGGTACAAGTCCTCAAACCTGAAACCGCCTGGCTTACTTCAGACTCCTGTACCCGCTCGGAGATTTGAGATCATTGCTGTTGACCTCTTCGGACCGTTACCCAAAGGGCCTCAAGGCGAAAGGTGGGTTTTAATAGTAGAAGACACCGCTAGTAAGTGGGTTGAACTTTTTGCTCTTACCGAAGCCACAGCCGAGATCTGTGCAAGAACTTTAGTGGGTGAGATTTTTATGAGGTATGGACTCCCCAGGCGTATGATCTCAGACAACGGAGTTCAATTCGTGGCTGATGTCATGCAGAAGGCGCTGTATGTCTTAGGTGTGAAACAGAATCTGATACCCTTGTATCATCCCGAGGCCAACCCGGTAGAGAGAAGGAATCGGGACTTAAAGGCTCACCTCGCTATTCTTGTAGAGGGCAATCACAGGCCGATTTGCTCTAAACAGCTCATTTACCATTTCCACCGGTTCCACTCCAGCTTACTTGACGTTTGGTCGCGAGCTTCGTTCTCCCCTCTCTGTTCAGGCTGATTTACGAGCAGTCATTGAATCTGAGAATTTGGTCCCTCAGATCACCCCGTACCTTTTGAAGCTTGTTGATTCTCTCTCTCAAGCAAAAGAAAATATCGAGCATCAGCAGGATCTTCGTAAGCAACAAGCTGATTCTGCCCGTCGTGCTTCGGATCCTTTCGAAGAAGGTGATCTCGTGCTGATGAAGACGCATGTCTTAAGCAATGCTTCCAAAGGCGTCACTTCCAAGTTTATCCCGAAACAGGATGGTCCGTATGTAGTCTCCAAGAAGGTGAGTCCTACTACATATGTTCTTACCTCGCAGAAGACTGGTGAAGTTGTGGGTAAGTACCACATATCGGATCTGCGTAGATACCATGATAGAGGTGGGGAGTGTCCGGAGCCTATTGTTCCGAAGCGCCGCAGAGGTCGCCCTCGGAAAGTCCAATCATAGGTTCGCTTCAGTAGTAGGAGTTTGACCAAGGAGTCTCCGCCTCTTGATCAAAAGGGGGAGAGTATAACGTGCCCTAAATGCGCCCCTATAGAGAGTACGTCCCTGGTACCCCTCTTACCCCGTCGCCCGATACCCCGCCACCCTCTGTAGTCCGGGCGCTCGCGCATGCCCGCCAGTCAAGAAAAACCCTTTGCGCGCGCCACCCGTGTCGCTTTGTGTGCGCCCGCGGCCCTAATTTTAATTACTAACGTTATAGTTTTATCTTTTTTTTGATGAAAATACTAGATTTACGAGTTACAAAAGATAAATCAGCATTAAACAAGGAAGTTTAGATTTTTACTAATCTTACTTCAGCCAAAATCTTCCGTTTATTGCTTTTTAGTGAATGTTAATTTCATAATTGTTACCTATGCCATCTATGATCTTTTTTCAAGACTATTATTATAATTTGTTCGAATTGAGACCCCATGACTGAGTATAAATTTACGAACGTATGTCATTCAATTCTGTAACTTATAATTACTGAAATTTCGTGTTCTAAAATATCACGACCAAATTCCAGATTCATCCGGGAATACAATGTGAATTATCTCAAGCACGTACGCACGGTTTTGTACCATGGTTGGACGTTTAAGTTGTAATGGGCACGCTTTTTTACTTGGTATAGTATGGTATTATTTATAGGTGTCAACTATACTCTTTAGGATCATTTAATTTTGTTCATGAAATTGCTAACCTTTAACGAGATTTCAATTTATTACTATGTTTTAAAAGCTACATTCTGATCCAGAGTCAGATATAATAAGCTAATCTATATCACTTATCTGTCACACTTATGTTCCACGAGCTGCTCTGAAGTACAGTTTCGCTTGCTTGGTGCTCGGTGCTGGCGTTCGGTGTGGAGTCCTTCCTTCATCCAGCGCTCGGGGCAGGCGTTGCCCATTTATACCCTGCTCACTCACAGGGAATGACTGCCAATCTGATCTCCACAACCCAGCAACCGCGCAGTCCGACAACCCTTGTTAAGACTGGTTGTCAGACCTTCGGGCTTCCAAAGACCCGCAACGACTGTCAAAGATCCATGAGTGCATCAGGACCATCAGCTTAACCCGCTTTCCGAGGCAAGGAGGAGTATCGGCACGTAATGATGGTCACCCATCCACGGACCAATCCCGGCAAGCACAGCCTAACCTGATGGCTCGACCCGTGCGCCCGTTATCATTTAACCACGAGCTAATTAAGTAAGCGACAATGGAAGTAATTACAAAATAACTTTATTCCGACAGAGTTACAGCTAAACAGTAATTGATTTAATCTAATAAAATATTGATCTTATATACTAACTTTATTGCTAACGTAGTACATGCATGGCGTGATCAGATATGACGCTTGTCCTAGATAATCATGAACGCTGATCAAGCAATGGAATACATCTAATAAATACTTATTAGCTGACAAAGCTAATATTGGTAGTTTGGGGTTCCTTAACTCCTCCCTCCCCTAGAGAGAAATTATCCGAAGGTGTCGCAGACGGTTTCGGAGAATTTCGACAAAAGTTTATAAACTGAAATTTATACATTATAAAGATAACTATTGCTATTACAATAATCACGTACTCGAAAATAGTCCATATACTAATTTCTATTGTCACTGTTTGGGTCGTATCGTCTATTTCACAAAATTTTGCACTTTGTAACACTTCTTTCACATCACTAAAGTCCACATTTCTTAGATCTACTGTCTTTGATCTTCTCTGGATGTCCTGTTGTAGCTCTGGCATTTGGATCAATGGCAGCTGGAGACTAGAAGCTGTAGTGTTTGTGGTAGCGGCAGCGATGACTTCTCCTATTTGTGTCTCGCATTGTTGACCAGGCGTCACGATGTAGGTCCCAAGAACAGTGTATTTCATAATTTCTGTATTGCAATTCTCGGTGATGATGAGATTTTCTTCTGAGTAAACCAACCATTGGTTGTCGGTTACTTTTTGTATCTTGATTTTCTCTATTTCAATTTGGTTCTGTATGCAGCTTTTGTAGTTGTTCTTCATCAACATAATTTGTTCAATGCAGGTCTCAGTTGGGTACTGGGCTAAATTAGTTTCGGTGCAAAGAAATTTGTCTTTTTCAATCTCAGCACATGGGCTTACCACGGGCATGTATTTCAATCTATTCACCATCAGGTAAGGGTATTTGGGTATAATAGTAAAAGTGTTTGAAGAATGGAATATGGGAATGGGTATAACCTTGTAATAATTATATGTTTCGTTATCTATTAGGGGGACTTCTAAAACAAAAACTAACATGTTATTATTTATATATGATTTAAGTATGATATTTCGTTCTAATTTTATTAAATTACGTTTGCTTACTGGGTATATTGTTCTAGCATGTTTAGCAATAACTTGTAACGTATTATATAATTCTGTACTATTTATAATGGATTGGTGCAATGTATTTAATTTGCTAAAAGCTATTGCCGTCTCAATCTCTTGTATGTTTTCGTAACAAGTTCGAAAGTTATTTAAAATTACATAGTATTCAATATTTGGAAAAGTTGGTTAAACCTGAACTCTTGTTCAATTAATTTTCCCATTTCATTAGTATGTAAACCCAAGTTTTTAATATTTGAATTTATTATTTCAGAGTTATTTACTAATTTATCAAAAGCCTTTTGCATTGATGATACTTTACGTTCGACTACATGCTCTTTGTTCTGAATCATCTGAATTTCTCTATCATATTTAATTGCATCATCTTCATCTAAATTTCCAGAAATAGCTTTTACAAGTGAGCCTAATGGATTGAACAAAGCTCGTTTATTTCTATAATGAAAAGGTAAGATTTGAAAAAATCTATCCTTAGTTAGTTTAATTAGGTATTCTATTTGACTTTCTATTCCTACGGTTTCGTTACTAACTCTACTTTCCTTAATTTTTATTTTTAAATTACAAAAATCCCGATTGTTATTATCTATTTGTAAGCCAAAGCCAATAACTATTCCTCTTCACTGCTACTCCCTGCTTTATCGCTGCTATCCCCGGATTCTGACCGAGGTTTTGGAGATCCAGCGTGAATGTTGACACCACTAGTACCAGAAGTACTAGGCACGATCTGTGGAGGACGTTTTACATTTTTTAACGCTACTCTAGTTTTCCTTTTCTTTACTTCTACCGGTACTATATTCCTTTCCACGTCACCAATTACTTTCGCTTTTTCGTATCGCGGTTTTTCTTTAGCTTTTCTAGTCCTAGTATCTTTCATATAAATATTATCGTCTGGCTCAAGTACTGGTGTCGTTTCCCCACCTTTTTTATTTATCACTTTAATTTTGTCGGATTCTACTTTTTCCGTTATGAATTCATAAAGTATTTTAAGGCGTTTTCTATGATCTAACAATAGTTTCTGAGTTAAATTCTTTTCTCTATCTATGTTAAATACATTATCTGAATAAGTGTGACCAAATACTAATTCAAAAGGCGTAAAATCTGTCGCTGAATGAATGGTGTTGTTATAAGCCATGATGGCATATGTCATAACAGATGCTGCATCTAAATCGCTTTTATCGTATTTTGCTAAACGGTAAATCTCAATAATGGTAGAATGAAACCTTTCTACTATTGCCATTGAACTGGGATTGTTTGGGGTCCCAATATGTAGTTCAATTTTGTACAAACTTAACATTTCTTTAATCAAAGCATTATTGAATTCTGTACCGGAATCACAACTAATTTTCCTAGGCAGACCATATATGCTAAAATACTTAATCAATGCCCTAACTATCTCTGGTGTACTCCTATTTGGTACCTCTATGGCTTGCGCTATCTTACTAAATGCATCTACTATAGTTAAATAATATTTCCCCTCTATATATAATAAATCCATAAAAGCTTCCTGAAAAGGGCTATCTTGCGTTTGTGTTAACTGAATGTGAGGTTTGATCGGCTTTCTGTCATATTTCATGCGTTTACATGTTTCGCAAGCGTTTATGATTGCCGTAACTGTCTCTTTCATGTTTGCCCACCAATAATGTCTTTTAAGTTTGGTTAAAGTTTCTTTAATGCCTCTATGACACGTTTTCCCCTCGTGGTATTTCAAAATAGTTTCTTTTTGATCTTCTTCAGATTCTGTTAGATTTATAACTCTTTCTGTACATTCTGTTAACTTAACTGAATCCTTTTTAAATAACTTAATTACCATGTTTGAAAAACTTTTTCTAAAAGATGGATGTTCAAAGTATATAAAGTACTTATGTTTTGGGTCTATATACTCTTTCAAAAAGTCTTTAACTAATTTATCGTCATTTGTCGGTAAGTGAATTTCAAGAATTTTTTGTCTATTATTAGAAATATCTTTTACGACTAATTTATTTTTGAACCATGAATGAACTAAAATCTGTTTTGGTTTAGTATCGACGGCTTCGTTTAAAATTGGGATGCCTTCGTTTTCTCTATTTGAAACTGAATTGGCAGTGACCCCATCATCAGAATCCGAAAGTTCTATCGTTTCTATTGGAGTTTCGAGGTCTTGTAATTCGTTTTCTATAATTCTTTGTATTCGTTCTTGCCTATCTCCTACATTTACAAATATTGAATCTAAATCGTCGTCAATTGCATTAATCTTAATCCTAGATAAAGCATCTGCATTCGTGTTTTGAGTTCCCTTCTTATATTTTATTTCGAAATCGTATTCCTCTAACCTTAAAAGCGGCCTTCCTTCTCCATAAAACTGGCCAGTAGGTGACCCCGGTGGTTCCGAAGTCCAACTCCAAATTGCCCCACTCGCAGCTCATCATCGTTACGTTTGCCCAGTTTCGCGTTGAAGTCCCCCATGACAACGGTGAAGTGAGTTTTAGAGGCATGCATGGCTCTAGAAATATCCTCATACATGGTCTCCACCTCATCGTCGGGGTGTGACGAGGTCGGGGCGTAAACCTGTACGACCTTCAGCGAATATCTTGCGGATATTCTGAGTATAAGGTACGCCACCCTGGTCGACACACTCTCGATCTTCACCACGTTGCTCACAAGGGACTTGTGGACAATAAACCCGACACCACCCTGGGACTGCTGGTGACTGAATGTGTTTAGTAATATTGTAATTATTCACAATTATTCATGAAATAATCATCGCTCATTTACGAGGATAAAATACTCATTTACGAGGATAAAATAATCATATCAGCTTTCTTGCTCGCGAGTATAACAAATAGTGAAATAGGCAAAATCAAGTTTCTTCTAGCATATCGCCTTCAGTTTGGAGATCAATCGATTCATCATTAACTGGCATTTGATTCCAAAACATTCGTCTGGTTTCTAGCATTAGGGGCACCAAATTGGCGACAATGATGTCCTTTTTTCGAGTGGGAATGCCTCGGGGTCCAGATATTTCTTCAGGTAACTGTACTTTAAACTTTTTAGGCAGAAAATGCAACTCTGCGAATGGTTCATCAAAACTGAAAATAATAACTCTCATTAGTCACTAGAATAAATGCTAAAAATCGTTTAGACCTAATTTTCGGTATAAAATCATAAAAAGTAGCTTATCTTCGCCTTAACTTCATGTAAACTTGCCAATATAATAAATTTGGTGCTTGCAAAATGCGCAGAAATTAACGTGGAAGTAGTGTCAGTAACATGTGACGGCAGTCAGACTATTGCTGGTATGAAAGTATTAGGATGCAAACTAAACGACCCAAATAATTTGAAAACCACTTTTAAACATCCTACAACAGGACACGATGTGGTGGTATTATTAGACGCTTGTCACATGCTAAAATTAGTGAGAAACAGTTTTGCATCAAAGAAAACGTTTTTTAACAAAAGTAAGGACAAGATTGAACGGAAGTTTGTAAACAGTTTACAAGAAATTCTGGAAATTGAAGAAAACAAACTAACTAACCGACATATTAATTTCCGCAAACAAATCATGAAAGTCAAGTTCGCATCACAGCTGCTGAGTAATAGTGTTGCTCAGTCAATCCATTTGGCCAAGGACTTGTCTTAAGAATTTTCAGAGATTGAACCCACTGCGGAATTTATTAAAATACACAATGATATTTTTGATGTTTTAAATTCTAAAGGAGACCCCAATGCTTATGATATGTACGAACTAATTGAAAAATACAAAGAGTACATCACCAATCTAAAAGTACAAGTTATAACAAAAAAAAAACAAACTATGTGGTCAAATACAAAATATATTAATATTTTTTTTTATGAAGAACGTGTTGTATTGCAAATTTAAAACAGGTTTTTTGGGTTTTCTAGTTTGTTTAGAAAGCCTTAAAGTACTGTTTTTAAGGCTAATTGAGACAAGAGTGATAAAATACATCGCGACATACAGACTGTCACAAGACCATCTAGAATTTATTGTTCTTTGGTTGCATCCGGCAAATAGGTAGTTACAATAACAATCCAAATGTAGTGCAGTTCAGATCAGCCTACAAAAAAGTATTGAAGCACCTTTAATTAAAGAACAATTTTAGAGACAACTCCTTGCCCCTTGAAAAAATTAATGTGTTGGCGACTACTACTAACGACCATATCCAAGAAATTAATAAGTCATGCTTTGACCGTGATAATAGTGACTCGGAAAAGTCAGAAACCTGTTAAGGCATATAGCCTTATTACTAATATTATCTATGCCTATCATAGATTGGTACTGTCACTACTGTGCAAAACAACCGACGATTGTACGAAGTAAAAATATATTTAGCCCATTGCAAATATTCTGTTTTAATTCCATATTCACACTAAAGTAACCACAACTTTAATATGGTAGCAGAGCGTGGTTCCCTAAGTTGTTGAATAAAGACAGAAAAGTTTAGGCTAGGAAAGAATTTTTTCTTCATTCTATTGTTTCGAGACATTTTCGAGAGAAGAAAATTTTCACACGGTGAACTCTAATACCTACCAGCTATCAACCGCTATGGATAGGGCGATTGTTGAAGCATCAAGGGTACAGATAGGACACCTAGATTCAAAGAACTTCAAGTCATGGAGATACAGAATAATGGTCGTAATGAAAGCCATCCCTGGAGCCTTAGACATTATCGAAGGTAGGCGATGTAGACCACAAGCACCCGCTGAAAAAGCAGCAGAAGCTGAGCTAGCTAAATATAAAATCGAATTGCAAGAATTCATGAATATTGACAGTGCAGCCTTAGTTCTAATTACGACAAATATGACAGATGAAACTCTGAATCACGTCATGCGTCTTACAAGTTCACAAGAGGTGTGGGAAGAACTAAAAAGATTATATGGAGAAAGTAGTGAAGATAAAAGCTATGATCTATGTCTTCGATTTTTCAGTTACAAGAAAGAACCTGAACATGGTATGGTTAATCATATTTCTGCATTAAAGAATATCTGGCATGAACTAAATGGTCAGTTAGATACAAAATTACCAGACATGCTACTGATCTGCAAGATTTTGGACACTTTACCAGCAGAATTCTTCGCTTTTAAATCAAGTTGGTTACTTATGACTAAGAAAGACAGAACTGTAGAAAATCTAACTACCCAAATCTGTGCCCATGAAAAAACCTTACTGAATAGAACCGAAAACGACAGCACCAATGAAGCACTATTCGTGAAAACTGCAAAAGGAAAAAAGAAGAAAGAAAAAGATATTAAATGTAACTATTGCGGACAAGCAGGACATCGAGTTAGACAGTGTAGGAAATGGATTGCTGACGGAAGGCCACCCAAAGAGACCACAGTCAACACAACCCTACAAGTCTTGGCCATAGGAAACAGTCAAGTGACAGATAAAGAAAATTGGTTTGTAGACAATGGTGCAACAAGCCATGCCACAAATAAAGGTGATTTTTTCGAGACATTTGAATATTTCAAAGGCCAACACACAGTGACAGCAGCCAATGGTCAAACCATACAAGCATTAGGAAAGGGAAACATCCGTGCTGAGGCTGATATCTGTGGAAGACGACAACAAATTCTACTCAAGGATGTATGGTACGTCCCAAATATAAAAATGAATCTTTTTTCTGTTCTTGCTGCACACGATCACGCGTACAACACGATCTTTGAGTCGACGCCAGACAAGTGTACACTGAAAGTAGATGGAACCATTAAGTTAATAGGAACAAGGCAGAGAAATGGCGGACTTTACAAGCTGAAACTTGATTACCTGTCGCCGAAACCTGAAGTTAACATTGCAATAACTAATCCTCTACAAGTTTTTCACGAGAGGCTCGCTCATCAGAATAAAAGACACGTGAAACAGATCCTAGAGAAAGAGTTTGGATTAAAAGTGGAAGGCACTCAAACAGATCTGTGCGAAGGCTGTGTGTACGGAAAGGCCCATAGGCAAAAGTTTGGTACAAGGATAAGAGCAACTCAACCAGGTGAGCTGATCCATACCGACATATGTGGACCCTTTGCGTATTCAATACAAAAGTTTAGATATTTCTTAACGTTCAAGGATGACTTTACTCGCTATCGTTACATATATTTCCTGAAACAGAAGTCTGAAGCATGGATAAAGCTCAAACAAATGCTAGCTGAAGTCAAAGCTGCAGGTCACAATGTAAAAGAAATTTTGAGCGATAACGGAGGGGAATTTGATAATGAACAATTTCGAGAGATCCTGAAAGAACATGGCATAAAACAGAGACTGACGATGCCCCACACTCACGAACAAGCTGGCTGCGTTGAAAGAGAGAATAGGACAGTAGTAGAAGCAGCGCGAGCAATGATGCATTCTCATGAAGAGATACCTCAAGGTCTTTGAGCAGAACTCATTAACACTGCAGCATACGTCCTAAATCGTACTGGCTCGTCAAGTGTACATGGAAAATCTCCCTATGAGTTATGGTTTGGAAAGAAAGCAGGTATCAAACACCTGAGAATCATTGGCTGTAAATGCTACGCCCACATTCCTAAATCAAACCGCAAGAAGGTAGACAAAAAAGCCCAAAAAGGAATATTAATTGGCTACGATGGAGATGAAGGATACAGGATTTGGGATACAATAAATCACAAATTAATAAGATCAAGAGATGTGACGTTTGAAGAGATACCTTTACTTGGATACCCTAGCAAGAAAGACGCCCCGAATGATCCTCAACCTTCAACGTCAATAAACAAAATATATCAATACGGGCTACCAGATCTTCAACAAGAGAGATTACAGGAAATCAGTATACAGAATGATGCCCAAAAAAGTCCATACGATACGACTTCGACATCGCACTTTAATGGTATTAATAAGCAGGAAGTCAATGTAGAACGAGATGTACAAGAGGAGCATGATGTTCCAGCAGAGCAAAATCTGATCGACACAGAAGAGTCTGAACAATTTCATGACACTGTAGAATGTGAAGGTGAGGAAGTGGAAAATATTGAGGACCTTTCTCAAACTGAAATTGAACGCGAAAGTCAATTGACTCTTAGAGACAGGAGTAATCTCAGAATTCCAAGTCGATACAAAGATTATATCTGCAACATGACATCCAGTGTACCTACTGATGAACCTACAACTTTTAAAGCGGCTATGTCCAGCGTAGATCGGGAAAAATGGCAAGAGGCCATCAACAATGAAATAATTTCGTTAAAGGAGAATGAGACCTGGGAACTGGTTGAATTACCAAAAGGCAAAAAGCCGATTCCATGCAAATGGATATTCAAGATCAAAACTAACCCTGACGGTACTCTAGACAAGTATAAAGCCAGGTTAGTGATCAAGGGATATTCTCAAAAGGAAGGAGTAGACTTTTTTGAGACGTTTAGCCCTGTAGCAAAGAGCAGTACTATAAAAGCAGTTCTAAGTGTTGCTGCTAAGGAAAATATGTCTCTTGCCCAATTTGATGTATCAACTGCCTTCCTATATGGAAACTTAGACGAAGACATTTATATGAAGCTCCCAGAAGGCTACACAAACGCATGTGATCCAAAACTTGTTTTTAAACTAAAAAAGAGTCTTTATGGATTAAAACAGGCGCCACGCTGCTGGAATTGCTGTATTACAGACTACATCATAGAAATTGGTTTCAAACAGAGCAAAGCAGACCCTTGTCTGTTCATAAGAAGAAGAGGAAACAGTAAGATTGTTTTAGCTCTTTATGTCGACGATGGAGTTTTTGCGTCGACAAGCAACAAGGAAACGAAAACCTTCTTGGAAGAGCTGAAAAAACGTTTCAAAATAACTGTTAAATCAGCTAGCTATTTCTTGGGAATGGAAATAGAGAAGAAGTCAGATGGTTCTATTTTTCTTCATCAGAAAGCGTACACCAAACGCATTCTTGAAAGATTCGGCATGGAAAATTGTAAAGCTGTTACAACACCGATCCTAAAGTCGAATGCTAGTAGTAAGGAAGAAGAAGAGAGCCCTACGGCTTTCCCTTATCTTCAAGTAGTGGGAGCACTAGCTTACCTCATGACTGGGATAAGACCAGATATAGCTTACGCTATAAGTGTTGTGTCACGCAATCTTGATCATCCTACAAAAGAGGATATCTTAACTGCCAAGCGGATCTTGCGCTATCTGAAAGGCACAATAGACAGAGGAATAGCTTATACAAAAAATAAAACTCTTGGCTTAGAATGCTACAGCGATGCCGATCATGGTGGTGATCATAGCACAGGGCGCTCCACTACTGGAATGTTATGTTTGTATGCTGGAGGACCAATTTCATGGCAGAGCAAACGACAATCTACCGTTGCTATTTCATCGACCGAAGCAGAGATAGTCGCTGCCAGTCAAACTGCACGAGAGATCATATGGCTAAAGAGGATCTTGAAAGACATCACAGATGACGATTGTCCAACAAGCCTATGCATCGACAATGAGTCTGCAATCAGGCTAGCCAAGAATCCACCGTATGAATGCCATCAGCGGACAAAACATATACGCATAAGATCGTTCTTTATACGAGAATGTGTGACAGATGGCATGTTAGAAGTATGCAAAGTCCCTGCGACTCGTCAGCTTGCTGACATGCTAACGAAGCCCCTTTATGGACCCAGGATTCTGGAACTTTGCAAGATGGCAGGCATTCAAAACAGAGCCGGATGTTAAGGCATATAGCCTTATTACTAATATTATCTATGCCTATCATAGATTGGTACTGTCACTACTGTGCAAAACAACCGACGATTGTACGAAGTAAAAATATATTTAGCCCATTGCAAATATTCTGTTTTAATTCCATATTCACACTAAAGTAACCACAACTTTAATAAAACCAACATGAAGAATCAAAAAGATTAAGAAAAAGAATGGGTCGTGCAGCAAACGAACAATAACATTTTTACGAATATAACAAAACATGTCGTTGGATATATTTGCGGCTATGTTGTTGATAGAGTTGGTCAAGATCTTAAATGTGAAATCTGTATCAAAGCTTTATTAGCTACAGAACTCAAGAAGTGGTTTCACAAACTAATAAATATAAAAGATAATGGAGGACTGTGTTACCCATCGGAATATGTATTTGAAATATGTATGTGTTGCGAAAGCGTTGTAAGACATGCCATAACACTTTCCGACACCAAGTCTTTTTTTCAATGGAAATCGGGCCTTTTCTCCGGACTTTTGTTTTTTTCATTTGGTAACCTTATACGCGGTAGACCCGACCACGCGCGCGTCGATTACAATTTTTGGCGGGAAGAGTGGACTCGCCCGAAGTTTGATGCCCGTGTTTATTGTTTTGCACTGTTTGGAGATATTTACAGTAAGGCACTATCGGAAAGGTTTCACAGTAATCACGGTATGTGTTGACACGATAGGATTTAGTACAATTTGTCTCTGTTGTGTTTTATGTTTAAGGCACGAAACAGGTAAAACAATCGTTTTGCTAAAACTATTACGAGCGTTTCTCGAGCGAGGCGTACACTCCCGCGTTCCTTCGTCCACTGAAACTGACGGGTGCGCGAGGGCGCGGGCGGGAGTATCGTCTCCCGTGTCGCCACGTTTAAGGGTGAGTCCGTACACAAAGTTTAAGGGTAAGACTCCGCCACATTCCTTTATATATTGACGTCGGATCTATGGGTCGTTATAGTGATGGCGGGATTTTGAATGACAGTATATTTGGATTTACCTCGAGATGAGCCCCTTTATAACTGAGGCCCAGAAATACTGTACGTTCTTGTAGGGGATGAAGCTTTTCCTTTAGAAAGACAAAATGCGTGCTTACCCGAAAGATAGATTAACCGAATCAAGAAAAAAAATTCAACTACCGGCTTTCAAGGGCACGCCTAGTGATGAAACACACATTTGGACGTCCTTTTGAGTGCCGTGTTCAGCATGTAGACATAATTGTAAAAGCTAATTTTCTCATTGCAAACAAATACTATAACAGCACTACGAGCGACCCACTAAATGAAAATCAACTTACGCCTTTAACTCACTGTAGTTTTTTCATCAACAGATATTTTAATAGTATTGGACAAGTCTCTCAAATTACGCGTATAGAGGATTAATAATCACGTATGCAAAATAACTAGTTTTAATAATAAATTCCTTTAATTCATTTATTTTGTATTGTTCTATACTCGTGTTCCATAGACATGGATATCTTCGTACGCTTTCTCTAATCTATCTATACATATAATAAAATTGTAGAAAAGTGGTGTCTGTACAATGGAAATATATGAAAAAAAAATAGCAGGGGTTGTTATTATATCGATGCTGAACCCGAGATTGTAATTAAATTTTTTTTTGTCTGTTTGTCTGTTTGTCTGTTTGTCTGTTTGTCGGTTTGTCTGTTTGTCTGTGTGTTTGTGCACGCTAATATCAGAAACAGCTTATTCGATTTAGATGCGGTTTTCACTAATATATTGTAGTAAGCTTCACTTAACATTTAGTGTTTATTTCATGTCAATCGGTTCATAAATAAAAAAGTTATGTCAATTTAAAGAATCACATCGAACATTTGTTATAGGTTAGGCATTTCTTTCCTTGATTTTCGGTATACTTATCTTAATTTTTATTTAGGGTTTGTATATAAATATTATAAGTATTTGGTATAGGTTAGGCATTTCTTTTCTTGATTTTCTTTATTAAGTATAAGTTTATTAGCTCAGGTTAGTAATTAATTTTTCTAGCAATTCTTTTGTTTTATAAAGTTAGTACGTTTGGTTTACACGTCTTAACACTTATTACTTAAACTGTGACAATTTTAGACTGTATAATAATCTGTAAGTATTTATAATTTTTGTTTACGATAGTACGAGTTTACTAAATAACTGTGTGTTAAGTAGTAAGTACTATTTTATTGTAAGAATGCCTCGAAGAAGATCCAACCTCTCCCAATGTAGCAGAAATGCTAAAAGGATGAGATTAGTTCGATTACAGGAATCTGAGGAAGGTCGTGAGGCAAGGCTCTCTGCAACTCGGGAACATCAGGCTAGGTTTCGTGCTGCAGAAACTTCGACTCAGCGGGAATCTCGACTGAGTTCAAATCGTTCTCGAATGGTCGAGGTCGCGAAAAATTTTTTTCATACTAATGGGTCAAGTCATGAAAAAGGTTGAAAAACACTGCCCTACATTAATCCTACTAATATTATAAATGCGAAAGTTTGTGAGGATGGATGGATGGATGGATGGATGTATGGATGTTTGTTACTCTTTCACACAAAAACTACTGAACGGATTTTGATGAAACTTTACAATAATGTAGCTTATACATTAGAATAACACATAGGCTACAATTTATAAAGATTTTATGTGATTAGGCCATAATATAACGATAAGTATCAAGTAAGTCGGAAAAATTCCTGCCCTCTGAGATCTATCTTTGCGTGCGCTGCCTTTTTTTTTTTTGGGCGGTTAATCATCCAATGACTTCTCCCGCTCTGGGCGGAGCGGAAGGGCGTGTCAGACTCTTACTGACTAAAACCCACACGTGTTCCTTCGATCCTTGATATCTCTTTGAGGCGCGCGTGGAACACGATGCGCCGTCGACCCGGGCCTGGTCCTTATCGGACGGCGAGCTGCCCGTTGCTCTCCGTCCGCAGGCCCGCGCCTGCGGTGGCCGGAAATCGGCTATCAATTCCCGACGCCCGGGACGTCTCCTACGGCGGCGGCGGCTAGGGCTGGTAGGGCGCGGCCTTTGCCACTCCCTCGCGCGCTCCACCTTCTCCTTCGCGAGCATTACTGCTTTGCAGAAGGAGGTGACGGCTTGCCATGCCCTCTCGCTCCGCACCATGGCCTGAACCAGGGCCGTACGCGAGAGGTCACCGCCGCCGATCGCCTCCACGAGGACACGGCGGTGGTCCACCCAAGCCAGGCAGACCTCCACCGTATGCTGCGTGCGCTGCCTAAACCGTTAGAGTTACATGAAGAAAATGTATTGTGGGATTGTTTGTCTTAAAGAGTTCTAAATAAAAGCCTTTATAACCAAAATAGTGAGCAATAAATACAGTTAAATTGAATACTTTTTTTACATTGCATATTTTAGAGTATTTAGTTAATTCTTATCAAAATAAATACTTTCATCGCTTTTGGTATTTAATGTAGATAAAGTTTGTCTTTTACTCTAAGTAATTTGGACAAATAGTTTAAAAGTTAGAACGATAAGAATGACCTGCGATATTGAGTCGACGGCGCACAGAACGAGGGTGGAGGGGCGGGCCAGCCAGGGGATGACGCGCCAGAGCGCCAAGTAGAAGCTATTGCTTAATAATTATGTTCGAGAAATAACGTAAATAACGCAATTAATTGTTGAACTGTCAAAATGAAACCCATTGCTATTGTAAGTGCTACGCAATTACCCCGCTGATTTAGGACATGTTACACGTTCCTGTGGGATAATTTCCGACATCCACGCGGGCGAAGCCGCGGGCAGAAGCTAGTCTCAAATTAAGAATCAACATTATACTATCAATAGATATGTTTGGCCCAAACAAATCAACACACAAGTTTTCATTCAGTAAATCATTGAGTTGAAAAACCAGAAGCAACAAAAGAAATGAGGAGCTCGGGAAATAAATGTTCCAACATTAGAGAATTAGATGTTCCATCATTACATATATAATAAGCAAGTTGCAATCCTATTCGTTAGAAGAAAAAAAAAACACGTTACTGTTAGCCACTGCTGGAAAAAGGCCTCTCGCCATGATTTCTACAACTTAACTATTTATAGTAAGGTTCCTAACCAAATTACATAGGTCCACAATGCCAGCCTTTATTTGACCGAGCACCTCATTTCTCCTGATTTCAACTAGCAGTCTTTGCTCTTCCACCTCAATAATTCGGCTTCTTGCTGAGTCGGCAGGGAGGTGTCGTCGGACACGTGGACGTGCACGACGAGGGTTTAATGCTGTAAACAAAAAAAACAATTTTTAATCAGTTTTTCTGAAACATGATTTACGTAATCTCTTTTCTACTGAACAATAATACTTACTTCGCGGACTTTGCATTGGCAACTTCAGCTCCAGTGCCCCAGTGGAAACTGAGGGTTGCTCCTGGTGGAGTGCGTTTTCTGCAGATGTATGGGGGGGGCGAGATGGCTGCTGGCTCTTGTGTTACAGGTGGACCCAGTACAGCAAAAACAACATTGGATACAACAAGTACATGTATATAGTCCTCTTCATCGTATCCGGCGACAGCGACCCAGACTAATTTCCTTTTCTTTCGTGAGCTCTCTGATGACTAGCAAAACCAAATTTGGTCTTGAAAACCCGGTCACACCGTGTACAGAAGAGCTGATCAGCATCGTTGTAAGTGTATGTATAGGAAGGCTTCGGGCGACTTTTGCGTATTTGGCGCTTCTTGTCTAGGTCTTCAAGACGACTTGATTCAAAGCATTTAGTTGCTTTGTGGATTGAGTCACGCCAACTTTCCCGGTTTCGAGCAAGCTCCTGCCACCGAGTATGCCACAGGTCGTTAGGTGACGTTTGAGGACGTCTTTGTAGCGCAGGTATTGCCCGCCCTGTGCACGTTTTCCCTGGGCGAGCTCTGAGTAGAAAACGGTTTTAGTTAGGTAGTCTACTGGCATCCATACGCTGTACATGACCACACCATCTTAGTTGGATCTTCATCAAAAACTACTTTACACATATTTTACCATTGAAACAAACTACTATTAATTATAAATTTAATTATTACCGATGGAAATGCTGGCACTCTTGCCTAGGTTTGCGGCTCCAAAACCCTCTCCCATTATTGAGAGTATCCTCAATTCCACTTGGGAGAGGGTTGGTGCTAACGATGGGCCTCCTGTAGCACATGCATCCCGTCTGGCAGCCCCAGCAGCTTTTTTGGCCAAATGTTTTTTATCAGTCTAGACCTGAAATTTTGGTTGTTTGGTTAATTTTAATTGCATAAAAAACTGTATAAAAACCAGTATACTCATAATTCTTCCTACAGAAATGTATTTGGAGAGATGACTGATTATTATTGTATGCACTTTACTGATAACAAGACCTTAAAATCATATTAATATTGACTAGTAATGTAAACAAACCCAATGTATTAAACTCACGCTTTGCCACTGCTCCACGGACTTGGTGCAAATTGTGCAACTTGCACTAGAATTAAGGTTCGGTTTTTCCTGTCAGCAGCACTTTTTTTTGTCCAGGACTTCTGTCCTGGTTGAATGCTAATTTATATGCTACCTCAGCTGTCTTCCCAATAGCAGAAAAAGTTTCCAATGTTATTATTTATGAGCCGACTTTAACCATTCAAATGACATGGCTAAATGGAAGTATGGGCGACTCCCTTAGCAATGTATAAACATTGTACCTATTAATATGTAATGCTGAATAGCTGAATATTAGTATTGCGTATGAAAAAAGTTTCAGGAACTTTTTATATCGTTACAATCCTGAAAATAAAATCGTAGAAACTCCTACGTCAAAAGGTATACAAACTTGCACAAGAAGAAGATTTTGCTATGAACTGTAGCTAGGCGTTTGTTTACAACCTTCAACAAATAGGTAAAAAAAAAGATTATGTTGGGAAAATCACCCACCGCATATAATTATACGGTCAAGGCCAGGTGCACTCCGTATTTTAGGTATGAAGCTACAAGTACCCGGCTGGCTCGACTCGTCGGGTCAATTCAGGTGGCGTAACGTAGTCAGAAGATAAAAGAGTTACGCGATAGTAAGAACCGCAACTTCTATGTGAATATAACTTTATGTAATTAGCACTGTGCTACCTGAACTGCACTTTATTGTGTCGTAGCAAGAGGCGCTTTTGGTGAGCAGTGGTGGCCCAGTGGTAACAGCCCCGACTTACAAGTTGTAGGTCATGGGTTCGAAACCGAAACATGATGAACCCAGTCAGGCGCTTTACTTTGTGTAAAATAATTTCAGCACCACTGCTCACAAAACGGTGAAGGAAAACATCGTGAGGAAATTGGCATGTCCTAAGTGCATCTATGCATGTCCTAGAACCAAAAATTCGAAGACATGTGACATCCACCAACCCGCACCGGGCCCGCGTAGTGGATTACGGCCCTCTCCCTCTCACAGAGAGAAGGCCTGTGTCCCAGCAGTGGGAACATTAATAGGCTGATTATGTTATGTTATGTATGTTAATAGTCGCTTTTTATTTAAATGATTTTGCTGAGTGAATCATCTGTACTAATCTGTGCCGGTACATAAACAGAATGCTATTGCAGAAATAAAATAACAAAATGTAGGTACATTAATTATTTAATATGGAGCAAAGCAGTACTAGGGTTTGTGAGACACATATCTATCACATATATGTATCTCACAAACCCTAGTACTGCGGGGAATATAAAAATTATGTTTTTCAACAAGCATCTTTTTTATAAATCCTGGGATTACATGTAACAGTTATTCAAAGACACAACCATTAAACATACAGTGTGTTGAGGTGTTTGCAGCCCGCTTATAATTTATTTCAAGTTCTAGTAGGTAAAGGTCTAGATGCTGCTTCAAGTTCAGGTCTTGATTCAGGTCCAGGAAGATTTACTCGATTTCGATCTTGATTTGACTGCCGTTGATGTCTCATCCAACAGGGACACGCATAGTTCATAACCTAAAAGAAAAAGTCAATATAGGATATTTAAGGAGTCATCACTAGCCACAAATATTTATGTGATGAACTGTGAACATACGTGTTTTTGTTGGTCTGGGTGTTTACAAAAAAAAGTATGAAGTTGTATAAGTATTAAATATAAGCTCTACTTAGTTTAGGACTAGATATGGTGCTATGTAAAATATCCAAAATATTTATTATAAGTATTAATATAGTGAAGTCAGCATTGAATCAATATAGGAAATACACATAATATACAACACATAATATTGAGGTCTGGGACAGGACCGACTATTTGCAGGCTGATGAACTGATTATCCGAAAAGGAAGACCATCCATTCATGCATTGGATGGACATTTAAATATGAAAGAACACATTGTAATACACATCATTTTAATTACCTGATAGAAAGCTGGATGTGACCTCCGTACATTCTGAAACATTGAATTGTTCCTTTCCACTGCATGGTATTGTGCACTTCATAACGGCCACAAGTGATGCACATTGTATGCCCAAATAAACGTGCATCAGGAGCTATTTCCGAACTCAGACGTTCAAAACATGGATGGCAAAAGTTGGCATCCCTTGAAACCTAGAATAAAATTATTAACATGAGTCAAGTATGTAACAAATACATAAACATATTAATAATTTATGACATCTAAGGCAACTAGTTTGTCGTTGTTACAATTATAAGAAGACCTGAGTCTTTCTGATTCATTTCCTCCATTGCCATTGAGTTTATATTATATTTTAAGAACTGTGGTAAACAACCTCCAAATCCGCTTTGCACTTAGTTGCTTCTCATATTGAGTAGTTGTAGAATGATTTCAGCTAACTCTAGATGACTTACCTCGATCGATTGTTTACCATCATGCTAAGATAGTGAGTAGAAGACCATGTAAAGAAGAGGTGATATGCCTCCACAGTCTACACCACACACGACTAGTTTATGCATCTCATAATGAATGAATATGCAAGGGAAGTCCATGTAGAGTAGCGGAAGGTCAGTATGAAGATAAGCACACTCAATAAGGCCGACAAATAAGCGAGGGTCAAAAGTAAATACTAAATATCCAGAAACGGCAAATCGAAAAAACGACGTCTGACACACGTCTGGCCTGGCTGACGTTTGACTTTTTAATAGAGATGGTATGGAACATCTTGGAATGTAGCAGAATCGATAAAATAATTGAAAATAGAAATACTGTTCTTGTCGATTATTATTCAATCAACATTCTTCGACATAAAATAGTTTCCTATTATTGTGATGGTTATTGGACCATTTGCATAGATTAAACAAAGAGTTTACCAAAGAGTTTACACGTTTTCCGAAGCTTTTGGTCATTTTTTTATTTGGTTCTAATCGAATCAAGTCTATTAAAGAAGAATCGATTGTCACTTTTTAGTAAACAGCACTATTTATTAAGTGCCGTCATATTTTGTGTGCTTCTTGTCAAACAAAAAACAGGAAAAATACTTTTAATTATTTGATTAGTTCACGAAAGTTGTAGGAAAATAATAAAACCGTAATAATTCATGAATGAATATTTGAATGTTATGATGTAGTGAGAAATGTCTATACATGCTAAAGGCAGTGGCTTAGCCATGTCCTTTTAGTGCATCGCAATAAGTGCCATTCAACAACGTTTCTGTTATTTCCGAGTCCAAATTTTTGAAATCACTGTGTTTTGTCTATTTTTTACCCGACTGAGAAGGAGGGTAATGTTTTTAAGTTCAATTATTAACTGTTCTACAGTCTGGTTAGGTTTTTGATACCTTTTTCGAAATTCCTATTGGTGTATAGCGTAGTTTTGAACTGGATGATAGTATTTCTTCTTGTCACAAATTGTTTCATATTTCTCGTTTACTGGTGACATCGGTATACTATACACAATGTAGTTAGTAGTTCATAGACCTTTGTACTTAATTGGTAATCAGTTGTGGTACTTTTTTGTTTCGGGAATATCATTTAGCACAAAATACTCAAATTGTTGGAACAAGATCTAACAGGTTTTAAGCTGATCGATTTTGAACACTAAAGTTGAGGTCACTTTCAAATGCCCGAAAGTTAGACAGGCGGTCTTACCAAGTTGCATTACGCAGTTACTGGTAAAAACTGGTGGTTACTGTTCCGTGGTCATCAGATAAAATACTTTTTTTTTCCATTCAGTTGATTCATGTAAAATACTGGTACTCAGCTGCATTCGGTTAAACTGAAAGCCAACGTCAACTTAGTTGGGAAAACGCTAGATAGATAGATCAATCAATCTGCCTAGCCTTTTCCCAACATTTGGGGTCGGCTTCCAGTCTAACCGGATGCAGCTGAATACCAGTATTTTACATGCAGTGACTGCCTATCTGACCTCCACAACCCAGTTACTAGGTATTTAGGTAACGATAGCCCTTGGTAAGATTGGTTGTCAGACGTTTGGGGTTCTGACGACCCGTAACGATTGTTAAAGATCCACGAATGACAGCCGGGACCAACAGCTTAACGTGCTTTCCGAGGCACCCATCCACTCACGAACCCCGGCAAGCGTAGCTTAACCTGATCGATCAACCCGTGTGGCTGTAATACTTAGCCACGAACTCACAACCATAATCATAACTTTTTTACTCTTTTTTAGCCTCTTTTCCCCTTTGCTAATCTTTTATAGGAGTGCTGTAAGAATATCTGGTTTCAGTGTTTTACCTCTCCATACAACCCACAGAGTACTTTATAACATACTGAAATAGAGACCAATCTTGTGCCGTGGAACGGGGTCATTTGCGTTCGTAAAGAAACTAGCGCCATGCCATCTGATATTCATAGTTAGAACTACACCTTTGGATAGGATACCGGTATACCTATAGCTATTAGTTATATATTTTATTCTGTAGTATTTTACTATTAATTTCAAGATTTGTTAAATGAAATAGAATATAGTAATCATGTTTTTATTACTATGTACCAAAGTAATTAACCTATGAAATGAGATTTAACATATTGGGATACAAAATTTGAGTGAATATTTCGAATCTCACAATTTTCTTGCAGTTTTAGTAGACACTTTAAATCAAAATGGATAAACAAGAAACTCCTTTTCGCTACTGCTAGTATTGGTAAAGTATTAATTGTATGGCCAAATTCTTATACAAACATGAAAAAGGTAATATTACTCGAAATCATAACTGTTACAGAGTAACATTGTATATTCTCATGGTTTATGTTTGACCATACAATTTATATAATTCAGCTAGTTTCACATGGCCATACGTTTCATTGTGTGGCGCAAATCCATTTATTTTTTATTATGCTACAGTCACGAGCGCTAATTATGTATCCATTAGCAAAATTCATAAGCGTTTTTCTCGTGGATTATTGACATACATCTTGAAAGTGTCTGTGACACACTCGATGGTACTATAGGGATGCATTTTCAAGTCCCAAAATATCACCTCCAATAGAATATAGCCAGGTATTGAATTGTAATCTGTCTTTATTATGGTCCGGAAATCCATGAAGAACTGCGTGCATGCCTGAAACAAATTGCATGCAATTATTAATTTATATTCCTATCAGTTTCTTTTGTTATTAGGTAATTTAAAATATAATAATGGTAAGCACAAGTTTGACTGAAAGAGAAAAAATTGAGAATTAACAATATTGTTGTTTCGAAATAAATTGAATTTTATAGTGAAGAAAACTTTACGTAAAATGACAAGTGAGCTTGAACTGTGTTTACGGCAAAGTTCCAAGATCCTATATTAGGCTATGAAAATGTGACATAAGTACCTCTACTGTTTTCGCACCCAGGAACGCAGCAGTGCTTATCTGATGTCATGATTTACTGTATTGTGCCTGCCTATTCACAGGAACGGATGACATCAACGTCATTTCCAAAACACTAGCACCGAATAGAACTATGTAAAAACTAGAAAACAAAAGAAAAACAAGATTAATATTTTACAGCTATGTATTGAATTAAATAAATCGAATCGGGGGCGTCGGCCACAGGTGCCTCGACCACTGGGGGCCTAAGCCACGGACCCAAAAATATGAGCTGGCTGTGGCTTACTGTAATTAGAACATTATGGGACATTGATACAACATTGCCCTTTTGTTATAGATGCTTGATTTTAATTGAATGTTGTAATAATCGAGGCAACATGTTGCTTTTGTATTTAGCCTCCTCTTTTTTTTTCTTAACGATTCGACGGACGGATGCAAGAGTGATTTTATAAGGGTGTTGATTTAAGTATGGAAAAACTAAAACTATGAACAAAAACATTTTACTTATAACAGATAATAAAAAGTAAAAAAAAAAAGATGAGTTTGGAGTCTGAATATTATTTATTGATCGTTGAATTAGTTGCTTTTGAAGTTCCAGGCTGTTCCAAATGTGAATTCTAAAACAGACAAAACCATTTGAATTAGTGGAAGAAATAAAAATGTAATGATAAGTGCTGCCTATTAAAACATAAAAAAGTTTCTTCCTTATTATAGAAACTAAAAAAGTTATTTATGTTTTCTTACGATTAATCTTAAGTTGCTGTTAATGTTAATATCAACATTAAAATATCCAAGTAAAACTGATATTTCTTAAAAAGGTATAATATAGATATCCTTGAGATGTTATATTTCATGATGCAGTGTAATATTATGTTTGATAAGAAAAAGAGCATAAAGTGAAGAAAAAAAAAATTGATAACTAATATGTTTATATTTTACATAGCTCAAAATGGCGTAAAGTCCATATTATCAGAACATGGTATTAGTAAGTCAGAGTTAGGGAGGAATTAAGTGATTTGGCTTCATATAGATTTGTCTGACTTCATAATTCAATAAAAAATTTGGTTGTTCTTAAAAAAATTAGCAAAGCTTATCTTAGCCAAATAAAAGTTACAATATTTTATATACATATGTATATACTAGATTTAATCATAATTACTCATTAGCCTAGGCTCAGCTAGATTTTAATTCAAATAAAGTATTTTATTTGTACTTCTTAATTAAAAACAGAACTTACATGAAATGAGTCGATTTTATTAAATCAGATGCTCAATACTCAATACTTTATTTGCCTTCCATAATGAGCACTTAGGCTCCTGAGGTTCAAGGCTGTTGACTCGTTCCAGTTTCAGCAATGGGCATCTCAACTTGAGAGCTGTGTGTTGATGTGAGTTCAGACGGAATAGCATATTTATGCAGCTTTTTCCTTTGCAAATGGTCTTGAACAAATGCACTTTCGGGAAAATGCTTGAAATTGCATTTTATGGCGTACGTACAGGGACTACATATACTTCGTGATTTTGTATCATTGTACCCATTGGTGTCCCCAGTTTTTTGTTCTAAGATTGAGCGCCCTGATACAACCGTCGGCGCTGACGGCGGTTGTATGCTGCTTCAACGCTGGATATAACACCAAATCGGTTTTTTCCAGACTTACATAACACTCTTGGAGGTTTGTTGCTTGTAGCTTGGATGCTGGTTTCGTCAACATTGTAAATTCGCGTTGCAGCAACGTTGTGCTTTGCGATTTCTGCTTCAAGTAAATTATAAAATCATTCAACTTGAGGTCTATTGAAGCCTCTGGCATATCCAACGTAACTTCGGAATGACACGTCTTAAAGCCAGCATACTAATCTTCACCCGCGGCTCCGTTTTTTAAAGGATGTGTAATATTGTTTCTTTTAGCATTTTGGTACACTAGTTTCGAGAATTATGTTTTCATCAGTCCAAAAAATTGATTATTCATATGAAATATATACTCGACTAGCTCTGATTCTTGAGCTGCTGTAAAAACTGTTGTAAATCTTCCTAATTTATTTATTGAACATGCCTTCTTTACATGTCTGTTTAAATCGAAAGGTTGATGCCATATTTTTTAGCTGCACCGTTGACGTAAGATTTGACAGCTTCTTCTATCGAAAGCTTCATAACTCCTTCAACATCCCTCCATGCATTAGCAGTCTTTCTTTTATATTTATTAACCATCTGCAAAAGTAAAATTAACTAAAAAGTAAAAGAATGTCGAAGGTCTTGTGTGATCTGGGATATAATAGTATCAGGGTTTCCAAATCGTAGCTCTTAGGTAGCCCTGATAGTTTCCATTGAGGTGGTACTTGTTAGCAGAGCTGACCCTGTATCCTTTGCTTTATCACCGAGACACTTTCTCAGTCGCCATAAAGGAGAATGGGCAAAATCGTATGGCGCTTGGTCTATCAGCGGCCAGGAACAATTTTTTTTTTTTTGGTGTGTATTAGCTTATAATAAACAAACAGGGTCACATGTAATGCGTAGGCAAGGTAATTAACAACTTTTTAATGCTATGGTGTTACAATACTTAACATTTTTTTTTTTTACAAACATCCTCTTTTAAACAATCTAAAATTTTTTACAAGAACCCGTTGCATCAATCAGTACCAGTAGTATTATCTCCTGATTTTTTTAAACTAATGATACATTCATAAATACTCAATAAATTTTGAAAATGTTTTTATATTATTCGGTTACGGTTTATTACAATAGTTGAATTACTTATTTAATATAATACGGCAACTTTTAATCACAGTTTTGCTAGTTAGGTTACTAAGTACCTACTTACTAATAATCAACAATACTTAATTAATGAGATCTTAAGAATGGCATGCAAAACTTAAATACTTTTTATGATATCAATAATATGACAGCTTTTAATCACAGATTCATTGCCTTACTCTACTTATACTTACTTTATTTATAGTTAACTAACAAAAAAAATAATTAAATCAATTAAAAATAAAACGTTTTTCCAAGAACATTAAATTAATCAATACCTTACATTGCAAAAGGCGATATTCTTTCATTTCTGGTATCGTATAGAAACCTCTTTTATTGCATAGCACTGGTTTGTAAATTGCCTTAACTATGTCAGACTTATGGTACCAAATTTTATCTTCTTTTTCCGGCCATTTAAACGTGTTACCTACTGAAAGGGTCATAGTGCTAATTTCAAATTTATTTCTATCAACATTTTTAATTACGCCAGGGAAAAATTCTCCTTCGTATTTGATTATCACATAATCTCCACTAGAATATGTTTTTGCTGGCTTACAAAATTAGCTCAGTGGTACACACATCTTCAGATTCCGAGTTATCAGATTTTTCATTATTTTCTGTTGCTGTTCACTATCTGTTATTTCTTCTTCCATTTTCATGTTGTAGCTGTCTTCACTTTCTGCATAGTTTACTTCGGTGTCTGTATTGTGAGAAGATGTGTCATTTTGTTTCGGGTTTTTTTTCGGGTATTTCGTATTTTCTTTATCTGTTAGGGTTAGTCTTTTTTGTTTTTTATTTTCTATCTCTCTCTGTGGTTGGCCTCTATTATGTCTCGAAGCTAGATAACGCTGGCTTAGTTTTCATAAGCGCCATGTGTGCGAAAGATCTGTTTTGACTATAACTTAACAATTCTTAGGGAGACTTGCAGCAAAATAATACAAATCTCGGTTTAATTAAATCTCGATTTTGCCCTAAGCTTGACTTAGCTTAAATCTCATTAAGCTCGTCTTGCACAGTCACATTTCTCATTCGATTTAACTAAACTGACATTAAGTCATTCGCCATTCATAATTCATTCTCTATTCATCCTATGCGTTCCAACGGTTCCATTTTAAAATAATAAGTGATGGCAACTCAGTTCTGCGTATAGAGAAAACAAAACTTGATTTGTCATTAATGTCAACTTCAAAAGTCAGTTTAGTCAGTTGGTTGTTTGTTTGGTCTCGTGTTATTTTCTCGAGTTATATTCTGGTTTTCATGTACTCGTATATTAGTAGTCAGTTGACTCAGTGTCGGTTGTGATCGTGTTATTTTCTCGTTTTATTTGTCTTCAATCTTAAAATACGTATAGAACATAATTAATTACAATGAGGAGATCTAGGGCACCTAATTTAACCACGACAGAAATAATGCATTTATTACGTCTTGTGGAAAAATTCCCGATAATATAGAAAATAAAAGAACAGATGGGGCTACAGCAAGGGACAAACAGGAGGCATGGCAAACCTTGACCTCCGAGTACAACTCGCAAACAAAGTTTTCCCCCAGAACCACCGAAAATTTATTGGCTTGCTATAAAAACCAAAAAATAAAAGCCAAAAAAATTCATTAGAATGAAAAAATGGACATCAAAGGTAAGATATTTCTGTTGTATTCCATATTTCCTTACGAGATTTGTATAAAAAAATCTCGGTATCAATCCCTGTAAAGTGATAAATAAAAATTTATAATTTATCTGTTTTAGCACCATTACTTATGCCAAGGAGATATATGGTCAAGATTGGAACCAGAGGGCCTAGACAAATGGCATTCGCTTCGGAGCGATTCTATTTCGACAATCGCTATCGCTTCAACGATAACGAACTTCGATTGGCAGACAAAGTACGCTTCGCTATCGTTTAGTCGAAGCGTCGGTTCGATAAAAATTACATTTTGTCTATGGTTTATCGTCAGCAAACGTCAAATTCCGCGCTGTCGCTGTCAATTTCGGGTTGTCATTTGAACTCCGCGAAAATTTAAATTTGTGAAAGTGCTAAAAATACTTGGTAAGTAATAAAAACGGAAAATGCATCAAATATGTTACGTAAAATAAATAAATTAGTCTGTAAATGAAATATATTTACTAAACTTTACCTTTATTAGAAGCAGTTGCAAACGTGCAAAGACTTGCATACTTATCTATTTACCTAGTTGCGAAATTATTGTTTTAGAAATGGAATCAAGAGCAAGAGCTAGTGGAGAACAATTCGCAACTCTTTTGGAGTTTATGGAAAAGTAAGTTAAGTTCACAACTAATTTTTTTTACCTATATAATTACACAATTGTCTCGAGTTACAATCCTATTAAGGCGAGTGAAAGGATGTGATTTACAATGAAGTACTTACTAAAGGGCTCTTTGTTTATTCATATTTCAGCCACGGTGACCTTGCCAAACCTCAGCTTGGTGCTCAGGGGCGTATAAAGGCTGATCCCTTGTGGCAACAATTGGTTAATACATTAAACTCTATTGGTGGTGGAGTTAATAAGACTCCGGAAAAATGAAAAAGGTAACTACTTACTTACTTATTGACATATACCTACAGGAGGCGGTCGGTAATCGGCGCTCACTAATCCGACACGTCCAATAGTCCGGCGTTTTCTAACTTAGCTCTCCTATCATAAATATACGTCTTCTACTCTGTAATCGGCAGGTTTAATACAAAAGTGCCGCCGGATTACAAAGCGCGCGCATTGATCGTGGTCGTTCTGCAGTCCGGTCCGATTTTACGATAGGGTAATAGTACGTAAACTAATAAAGATTTTTTACTTTGTTAATCTGTGTTAAAATTATTTCTTACTAGCTAAGTAGCTGACATTTCCTATAGAAATCCAATAATCCGGCGTTTCCAATAATCAGCATAGGCGTGGGTGCCGGATTACTTATACTTACTTATTTATATAACATGAGCATATAATAACCATAATTTTAAAATGTATTGTATTCATACCTATATACGTATTCCGCTTAAACTAATAATTACTTTATGAATTTTAAGGTGTGGGCAGATTGGAAGTCAAAAACAAAAAAAAAACCTCTGAAAATACGTCGACATGCAAGTGGCACTGGCGGTGGTCCAAATGCCAGACTCCAAAGCTAACTGCTTTGGAGGAAAGGGTGTTGGGGATTATCGGTGTGTTGGGGATTATCGGTGTGTTGGCGGTGGAGGGACACTCCGACATAGAAGAGCAGGGATTTGATGTTAGTAGATATAATTCTAATTGCTATATCGATGGTCTAGAAGACAAACGTGCTAAGTGCAATATTTTGATATTTTTACATTTTAATGCCAAATGTACTAAATGCGCATGCTCTACCGTTTGCTCTTGTTAAAATCATAGAATTCCATCTCTTTCAGCCTAAATTGTGAGTGTACATTTATTTGTATTAAGTTACATCAACTGGAACTCATAAAAGTTAAACTTAAGTTAAGTTAAAGTTAGTTTACCATCGTAAAAATAACAAAACACGTTAGATGATTTTCAAGTATTTTACTTGTGTGTATCGCGATACACGAAAAATCTAAGTATATTTACGATTTTTGGCATTCAATAACATTCGGTTCTCAATTATATTAAGTGATAATAGTCTTAAAGAGTACGATAGACAAACAGTATAAGTGATATTATTATAGCTGGCCACTCAGTCACGAAAATGCACAAAAGGAATTAGTGATTTAAGATCATTACACCACTAAAAATAAAATGTAGACATTTGATGTAAATGGTTTTATAACAATAGTACTACACTAACAGTGGTTGCTAAAGGTTTTTAATTGAATTTTTAAATCACTAACATTTATTATACTTTAAACAAAATTCAAATTTCAATTCAAAATTTAAATTAACAAAATTCGCGCCAAAAATTAGACGATGAATAGGTATTCATCGTCTAATTTTTGGCGCGAATTTTGTTGTAATGCGCGGGCCGGGCGGCACAGAAGCGATACACGCGTTCGACACGACACCGACCGACGGCCGCCGAGGTTTGACGAAGGATACCGACGATGGCGGTTTGTAACTCAGTTAGCGGATTGCATTTGTTTATGTACGTCACGGTATCAAACAATACAATTTTTAAATAGTTATAAGTGCTATTTTATGTCCTTGTGTTGTTAGTGTGTCATAAATTACTTTAGTGATATTTCGAAACAACAACCACACTTTGTTTTGCTTTAAAGTGGTACAAAAATGGAAAGAAACAATTCCTGGAGATTGATACCTCCTTTTCAACGTGAGTTTTTATAATTCTATGGTATAATGATCATATTTACCGTCTTATGTAACGAAAACAAAGCCTATTGTGATAAAAAGTAGGTACAGGTATGTTATTGGTTTTGATTTAATTGAATGCAAAAGTTACCTACCTAGGATAATGGTGGGTTTTATGCGCACTTAACGCTTTTGTCATTTACGTGGTAATACTTATAAGTGCTTTTATCACCTTTGCAATATTAACAAAATAATTTTAACGCCATTATTCGCTTAAGTCGCTGACAAAGTCATTCCCACGGTGCCTGTCTCCCCATCTACCATAACTGCCGATGCCGCTATAGAAGTCGCCGACATTGCTACCTCCACTGTCATAGAACTTGTGTTAACCGACGACGCAGATGTTACTGCTTCAGTTGCGTCAAGGCCTAAATCCACGAGTACTCCACCGACCAACGTAGTTGATGATCCGCAAGTTAACACTTCAGCTTATTCTTGGCAAAGATTGTGCACTACTACGCGGTCACCACGTCCTAGTACATCAAAATGTAATATGGATCAACTTCATCAAGATCTTTATTTATCTGACACAGATTTATCTCCGTACGTAGATTCCGAATCGTCTTACCACCCAGAAGGCGTTGAAGCTCCGAATATAACATCAGATTCTGATAATTCTATCGCCGAGAATGAGGAAAAAATACTTCGCCAGAGAAATAAAAAAGCAAAACCAGAGTCTTGGAAAAGGAATATAGCAAAAAACATGCGTCAAAGTGGCCAACCCTACAAGAATAGGAAAGGAAATATTGTTGACGCGAAAAGTTGTGTTCCTACAGATTGTAGCGTGTAGATACAAATGCAATCAACATTTTCCTGAATATGTTAGAGAAGGCCTTTGTCGCGATTTTTGCGAGCTCGGAGAAAGTAAACACCAAAAAATTTACCTTTCAACACTTATAAAACACGCAAATATTCAACGAAAGACAGTACTAGCTAAAAAAAATCGCGCTATGTCGAGACAATATTCCCTCTGTCACAGAACGACGGGTAAAATAAGAGTTTGCCAAAAATTTTTTTGCAATACTTTTAATATCAGTACAAGTGTGATCATACTTGTACAAAATATTTGGGGCAGAATTGCGTCTACATGGCTGATGATAAACGAAAAGGTCTTATTCCTGGCAACAAAACTACTGAAGAGGTCAAAAATTATGTAAAACAACATATAAACATGTTTCCCAGAATCGAGTCTCACTACTGCAGAAAAGACTCGAAAAAAATATATTTGGTCATATGGCTCGCTTATATAAATTATACAGACAGGAATTTTGTCCAGAAAAAAACATAGATCCTGTTTCTTCGTATGTATATGAACAAATTTTTAAATCTTATGACCCGCCGCTAGCATTTTATAAGCCAAAAAAGGATCAGTGCACTAAATGTAATGTTTATAAATATGCTGAAGACAAAACTGATTTTCAAAGAGATTATGACGAGCACAAAGATAGAGAAAAGGAGTCTTTAGAAATGAAAGCGAATGACAAAAAGGAAAGCATAGAGAGCGAAGGTAGTAAGCGTGCCATAACATTCGACTTGCAAGCAATATTGTCAGTACCTCATACCGGCGACTCCAAAATCTACTACTTGCGGAAATTTTCCATTTACAATTTTACGATTTTAGATAACTATAAAAATACAGGACTGTGCTATATGTGGGACGAATGCAACGGAAAAAAAGGAAGCACTGAAATTGGTTCAGTTTTACTAAAGTACTTAATGGAATTGCCTGAAAATGTGAAATCAGTTTCATCATTTTCTGATACATGCAGCGGTCAGAACCGTAACAAATATGTTACATTGGCTGCTTTGTATGCTGTGATAAATATTCCACATTTGGAAACAGTTAACCTCAAATACATAGAATCTGGTCATTCTTATTTGGAGGCGGACTCTATTCATGCGAGTATAGAGCGTGCCCGAAAACATAAAAAAATTTTCACTGCGAGGGAGTATGCTTTAGTGATCACTTCTGCAAGATCCAAGCCCAAACCGTACGATGTCATCATGATGAAATATCCAGACTTTTATGATTTAAAAGATTTAGAAAAGTCACTGAGTTGCAATACGGTAAAAAACAAAAATAATGAAACCGTAAAGTGGATGAACATCAAATGGATTCAAGTAAGAAAAGAGTCCCCAGGATCAATCTTTTACAAATATAAATTGGGTGACCCAAATTTCGAAGAAATTGATATCACTGCATCTAAGAAAAAGAAAAGATCAGGTGTTGGTAATTTGTATAAACCCTTAAAAAAAGCGTACAAGTCCCAAATACCAATATCTAAGGCAAATAAAAACTTTTAACAAAATAAAACAACCGACTTCCAAAAAACACACTACAAAGTGAAAAATAACTTTAATTTCGGAAGTCGGTGTCTTTGGTTTTGTATTTTCGTTTTTTTGCCACCGACTTCCGAAATTAAAGTTATTTTTCACTTTGTAGTGTGTTTTTTGGAAGTCGGTTGTTTTTTTTTGTTAAAAGTTTTTATTTTTCACTTTTTAGTTTTGGTACCTACCTACCCCACAAAAGTTCGAATAACACTACCAGCGACGCAATTAACAGTGACAGGAAGTTATCATCATATCATCCTTAAAATGAATGAAGTCCAAACACAAGATTGCTACTGTAAAACGTTGAGGAGTTCCCTTGAATGTCCTTTGTCTTCATTATCATCATTCATAATGACAGTCACAACCCATCTAGGTGTAAAGTTCTCATCAATATAAATTAATCAAGCCCAAACACCAGGTAATTGCTGTAAATCGTTGAGGAGTTCCCTCAACTGTCTTTCGGCTCCATCACCAGATCGACTCCAGACCTTCATTAAATAGTAGTGTTTTAAAATGCTTAATGAAAAAAATTTATAAACGCACTACGATTTTGGAAGGTTCCCCTCGATTTGGCTGGGATGCTTTAGGGGTATGAGGAACAGGGTGTAAAGTTCTCTCATCCACCATAGAAAAGGGAGGATCCTCCAACCAGACGGGTTGTTATGTCTGGCGGGCAACTGCCCATATGTTGATTTCGGATAGTCTTATCTATGTTATTCGCTTGGTAAACTCTAACTGCGAGATGCAGGAATTGTGTGACGTCATGTCTTTACTGCGTAGTTCGTATGTCGCGGTGTAACCGCTACAATGCCATCAGCAGATCCTGGTTTCCTTATAATTTTTTTTGAGGAATTCCCTCAAGTCGTCATGTCTTTCATCATCAGAACTGAATTTTGATCAAAATAAGACTAATCTGAAAGTATACCTTTCAGATAAGAAAAGAATTTTCTAAATCGGTTCATAAATGACGCCACCCGTGAAATACTTATCATTGAGAAGTTCCGATGGCCATCTGTGGACTTCTTCATTAGTTCCACTTCACCAAATGATACTTTCTGAATGCAAATGCTTAACTGGTTGCTGAAAATAACGAAATCGCTATGTGTATGCCTATAATATTTGAGGAGTTCCCTCAATTTGTCATGGATTCCATCATCAGAACTTAATTTTGAAAAAAATGGGACCAATCGGGAAGTATATCCTTTCAAATAAAAAAAGAATTTTCCAAATCGGTTCATAAATGACGGAGTTCTGAGGTAACACACATTAAAAAAAAAAAAAAAAAAAAACATACAACCGAATTGAGAACCTCCTCCTTTTGGGGAAGTCGGTTAAAAAGAAAGATTTGATGACTTTACTGAAGGATGGAGTGATTCCTCAAGACTATTTTGATTATTACACTAATATACCATCTGTTGATGAAGCAAACATAATTAACGATTGTTCAGAATCTGATGATACCGACTAACCACAAGAACCAATGAAAAAATGGCCGTGATAATTAAATATTATAATTAACCACTGATCTCATAAGTAATTAGAGCTTTAGAATTAATTTCATTTTAGTTTTCATTTTTAAATTTCATAGAGATTTTGACCATCCTATATACGTAAGTGATTATAAAAAAAAATTTGTTACTAAAAATAAAAAAAAACATTAAATTTTATTGCTTTTTTATTAAATCCTTCAAATTATTGTAATTAATAGACAATACACAATAATGCTAAGTAATCATTTACAAATCACTTTAGTGTACAATAGTACTAAGTGACGCTTTTTTTATAAAACTGTTTTTTTTTCACTATTTTTTTAAAACGGACGTTTCTATTTATGATCAATGATTACACAGATAATACTTAACTAAATATATTCACTATACTATACACTCTACCTATATACAGTTTTGAGTTTTAGCTTTTCAAACTTAAATTAACTAAAACTGTCCTCCTGAATAATTGCTAGATCTGTAATTAGTACGTTTGTCTTCTAGACCATCGATATGTATACAAATAAAAAAAAATAGATGCATGATGGAATGTAGGCGGTTCAAGACCATTCCTTGTAGCACTCTTTGGAGAAACTATGTTGTTGCAACAGACTTCTGCGGGCTACTGATTATAATAATCACACTAATGATATTCTAATCACACTATAAATAAATCCCGAAACAAAATAACGGTTCCTGTGGGATAGCGGATGAAGCCGCGGGGCTCTGCTAGTACAAGAATAAACCTGTGGGATTTTACCAAAACTTAATTATTTTAATTGTTATACAAAAATTGTATTAATACCTAAAAATTAAGTTCCATGTAAAAACAAAACTAAGAATGTGAAGTAAGAATCTAATAGGTAATACACACTTATTTTTATATAATATTGATAATTAGCTTATTTAACTTTTTATTTTTTCAGAGACCAATTGGTGAGAGACCATTTTCTGCTGCACCATCACACTTTATAATTGATGACTTGATGTTGATGTTGTCAATGAAGACGGTATGTTTGGCTTATTAACCGTTAGCTTAGTAAGTGTATGTGTCCCAATGGACAACCCATAAATCGTAATAATTTGTTTTGCAGGTATTGCGCCAATACCGTCTCCATCACCACCACTTCCAGTAGAAATTACGTATATACCACCCTGTCCGTCCACCAGCCGGCAACAGCTCTCGACACCGGCGCGGCGCTTACCATCACGAGCGCCCACTCTGCCCACACCTGCCAACCCTCTTCCTTCGATTCAAGAGCCTCAAACGACATCGCCTCACTCTTCCGCTTCTTCTTCACACCGCCGGCGGCGTCAGTTTGCGCGCCGAAGACGAGCTCTAACTCCGTTTGAACGAGCGTCAAGTGAGTTTGTGTCCGTCGAGCAACGCCGCCTTCAGTTGGAGGAAAAGCGGGAGGCAAATGAAGCTCGAAGGATAGAGGTGGACCATGATCGTAATAATATTTTCAGGCGCTTAGCAGATGTTGCTGAAGCATTCCTTCAGCAATATCTGCAAAATAGGAATTGACTATCTTTTTTAATTAAAATTGGCTTTGTTTGACCACCAAATCTCTCTCTCATCACCATTATTTATGTATCCGCTCCTCAATAAATTGTTACAGTCATAAACCATTGATTGGTTAGCTAAGTTTATTTTATTCTTGTTATAAGTTTTACATTTTAGTTTACTTTTATTTTAATTTTGTTGTTTAACGTTTTTGTTTTTAGGGTTCCGTATCTACCCGAAGGGTGCAAACGGAATCAACCACGGATTTTGTTACATTCACATAAGTACATTGTTCGCATTCGAGACGTGATTGTCTAAAACTCATAGAGTAGAGTACATTTTTTTTTATCTTCAAAAATGAAGAAATAGGGGGCCTTAAAAGTTGTCAGTTTTAGACCATTTTTGTACGAGTTCTATCGCAACAACTAAATAAGTTAGGAATTTGAAACTTCTTTATAAGTATCATGTACCATATAGGTAGGTACTGTATTTCATCAATAAATATTAATATGATATTGTACGAAACCCTTCGTGTTCGAGTCCGACTCGCTCTTGGCCGGTTCATGTCCCTCCCAAGGCACGCCACTGATTAAATGATTAAATAAATACTATTATTATATGTAAATCAAAGTAATTTTAGGCATGGTTATAGATTGAGGTTTACAGAGTGAATAAAGAAATATGTTTATACAATGCATTTTTATTTTCTACTGAAGCCAACCTGCAGGGTGCTCTCACTTTACAACCTGCTAATTAATAAATTGCGCATGGGTCTGCCTTGTATTAATTCGCTTTGGCAGCCACCATCGGAGGCTGCTAAACCCGTTAGTGAGTCATCCCTATCATCATCATCAACAATAGGGAGAACTTGTGGTGTGGGCAACCGAGCCCTAATTGCTATGTTGCGCAATACAAGTGTTATTCTGCTAGAGACACTAGGATGGTAATGAAAAACTCTGTCTTTCAATAAACACCTCCAACGTGACTTCAGCAAACCGAAGCAACACCAGATCAAGTTCCTGGCTAGCACATGGCGTGATGTGTAAGTCTCTGCTTGACGGAACCTTTTAATGTAGTCGAAGCCCGTAATTCCTGACAAAGCTTTTTAAATACGGCTTTGCTGAGCCTAAAATGATCAATAAATAATGCTTCTGGCATTTCGTCCAGACTTTCCATTTGCTGACGGGCTCGAAATCGTCTTTCGACACTTTCGTTGTATGCTGCCCACAGTAAACGCAGCGTGTGCATTTTTATATAAAACAAACAACTCAACTGTCAGTACGGGAACGGGAGTAACGGGACACAAGTCAAACTCAGACCTTGGACGTCTTTCGTCTAAAATGATGATGATCAAAGGTGAAAGAACACAAAATTCAAAATCGCGGTGCAGGTACCGCGGACTCCGAACGAATGCGGCACCTCTGCGGTCCGCGCCTGTACTGGCGGCCATAGCGAGTGGTGACAACATCCCTGTGTCGAAGACCTTCGGGCACTGGCTAATGGAAGCCGTGCCAGCCGTATTGCGTGTCGCCCCGCGCGCGCGACATACGTCATTCTCGGCGAGCTCTCAACCTGATCGCCCATTGGTCTACCACCTCCTCAGTACCACCACTACTTTTTGTATGCTACCCTACGAGAATGTAAGGCGATGTTTTATAGAAATAAACCAGTCATTTCGTTACCCTTACGCATTTGTCTATCATTTATAACTGACCTCTAAAGTAGTTTAGTTTTATTATTATTTACCACTGTTTTTTGTTATTTAAATCCCTATCATTATCAATGCAAAAGTTTGTGAGTGAAGATATTAAAATTTGCGACATCAATCGGCCTTCATGCTAAAACAACGGATTGGTTGAAACGGATTTGAATGTTTGGCACAGATATAGTGCCAAGTGTAACATCGAAATGACGAACGTTACACAGAAATTCAACTATTTTGTTAGTCACTCAGTCAGTTTTTTTATTTGATAAATTAATTTCCGCACAACATTGGGCACATTTCGCGTGTAAATTAATTTTATCATCCTTAATCTTGTTTTTCTTAAAGACTCATGTGCAGGGCAGTTTTGAATGTGTCCAAATTTTTTCTTTCATCATGTGGCTCCATTTGTATTTTGGCAACGTTTTATATTGTCTGTACGTTGAAGTACCACTCCGTTTCTTATATCCACCTATGGGTTTTATTTTTCTCCATATATGTATCAAGATTAAATGAAAATGATTTGGATTTTCCTACACCTGAGCTAAAATTACTGCTTTTACTTGCCGATGTCAATGATGAAGGACTACTTCTTGCAGAAGAATTATGGTCATCAGACGATCGAATATCACTACCGAAAATAAAATTTCGATTGCGTTGTAGTGATATATACAAAGCCAAAGGAGTCATTCTGTGCTTCAGATAATATCGAAAAAATTGGATCATTATATTTGATTTTTGGATCTTGCAATTGTTCAGCATGTTTCCTAAAAACATTCCATTGATCTACATAGCAAATTTTTGGTTTTCGACCTCTGGCCATTGTACCACTGTAATGAAACATGTATGGATTTTGGAGAACGGATTTGTACAAGTCCTACTTGAAAGTAACCATTGAATACCTTTCAGGAAAAGCACGCGAATTCTGAGGCGAAAACCAGTTTCAATATCACCTTACTACTTTTTAATCTCCGTGGAAATCAACCTACGAACTAACACATTATAATTCCTACGAGTATAATTAACGAAAATGATACGTACCTGTGCTGAACAAGACAATATTGTTAAGTTTTTCACTAAACTTCAAGTTAAAGTGGCACTTATTTTCTCTATTATAAAATAAAAATATAATATACTGTATTATATTTATCTCACGTTATTTTCAACAGGGAAATGACTAATATTGACAACTGATTTATGACACTAATATCACAAACTGTAATGTTTGTTCTCTATTGTTGTTATCAAGTGTAATCCCATCTATTTTCAGTTTCTTGTTTTTTGTGTTTCTTGTTTTAAAAACCTCTGAGCTGATACACATTAAACATAAATAAAAAAAATGAGGGTAAGTTAATTTAATGTTACTTTAAGTTTGCGTTCGGAAACAGCTTGCTAATCAACTTAGTTATTTAAAGTTACGAGTAGCAAAAAAAAATTAAATGCTATAAAAAAACTAGGACTACATAATTTTCCTTTATCTACCGATATCACTGTTTTCTGAACGAGCTTCTTTTGCTATGATGATCATTATTTCAAATTTGGTTGGTTGGTTGGCTTGGTTCATTATTGTATCTAGGCACTTAATGTGTTGACTGCGAATGCAATATCTGGCCTTGTGCCGCACAAGGCCAGATATTGCATTCGCATAGCTCGACGCACAAGTTGTGCGTCGAGCTATGCATAGTAAACAGCCAATGATCTGTCGATAAGGATAATCAGTTCTTGTTGTCAGTGTTATCATGGCTGAATTTAAGTGCGACTTCTATACGTGTTTCTACAGCATTGCATTCCAACATTTCAAATCTATCCAAAACTTCACTTATGTATTTTTTCTGGTCCAACATTGAGTTTCCATTTCTTGTTATATTGAACCCCAAACAATGACTTACTTTTCTCAAGTCTTTCATCTCGAAGTGTTGCATTAGTTTATCCTTTAACATCTCCTTTATGCTTTGTTTAGAAGTATATATAAGTAGGTCATCGATCTACACATCAATGTAAGTATTTTTTACACATGGGTCGGTCTGACATTGTTGCATTCTATGATTTGCAGTACATTGTTCAATTTCTTGTTTCATGATCGACTAGCCTGCTTTAGGCCATATATGGATTTATTTAAATGACATACTTTGGATCCTTGCGCATATAGTTCAGGCTGTACCATGTAGATATCAGTGTCTACTTCCCCTTGCAGCACGCGTAGCATGCGCTTTCTATGTCTACGAAGAGTAGACACAGCTCTTTCTATACAAAGTGACAATTCCTTTCTTCATTATTGACATCGCACCGTAGAAATCTTTCTTCAATCTGTCACTTTGTCTTTCGTTTCTAACTATCTTTGTCTAGGTCATTTTATATGTAGACTATTTCAGAAGAAAGTTTTCTATACCAAATTGTCAAAATCACTCTGACGACTGACAGTTGTCTATGGTAGTTAAATATTCTACTCGACGGTCACAAAGTATACAGGGTTATCTGCAAAATCATGATTTTACAGAAGAGCGTTTTAAATGCAAAACTGTGATAACTAATTAAATAGAAATGGGTATATCCTACAGGTGGTACGAGGACTAAAACACCGGTAACTTGACAATAGTGGACTGTATATTATAAGGATTTTACAGGAGAACAAGCGGTTAACAATTTGAACTATAATTGACGAGAATGATTTGCGAATATGTTCTATGGCGGTCGAAGACGCAGTGGGGAGCCGGCCGGCGCGCGCCCGCTGCTCGAGCGCCCCCTCCGCGACCGCAGCTTCCGCCCGCGGTCGCCCGGTGCGGCGTGATATTCTCGACACTAATAGAAGAAGAAAGCTATCTTCTCCTATTTTACATCATTTAGTTAATATTACCAAGGAAATGGTTAAGGCCAATATTACTGTAATGTTATTTGTTCCAAAACACGGTACTTTGACACACTGAAAAAAATAAGCTGTACGTAGTTGTGTTTAACGTGACTTAATATCAGTAAAAATTGACAATCAAACAGTAAAAACATCCTATGACAAAACAAAGAATTCTGAGTCGAATTATATTAAAGAGTGAATTTCGTAAAAAGTGCAGTTGCCTCTTTCTACTTTGCTGCCGTCGTACTGTCTACACGGAACGTCATTTTTGTCTTCTCTTCCGTCGACAAAGCGGTGCTCATGCTACGCCTGCAGGAATGCAGAGACAGCATCCATCTGCTCGATCTCTAAGTTATGTTTAGCACCTAAACGATGTAAAAAGCGTATGGTTTGATACCTCACTACAAGAGAGTAGATTTCATCGTAGTCAATGCCTGGCCTGATGACTATGTAGCGGTTACACCGCTATATACGAACTACGCAGCAAAAACATGACGTCACACAATTCTGCATCGCGCAGTTAGAGTTTACCGAGCTGTTCCTCATACCTCTAAAACTAGCCTTGCCTGATAGCGAAAAATTTTTCAGTCTGGTCAGTTTTTGTTTTAAACACCCACTTTGACGGCCATTTCACGATCCACCTCTATTTGTAGTCTACATAAATGATCTGCCTAAAGTTTCACAGCATCCCATGATCCGTTTTGCTGATGACAGCACAGCCATCTTTACAGGTCAAAATACTGATACTTTAGATAATGACATAAATTCCACTCTGCACAATATAATTAACTGGCTGACGGATAATAACTTAATTATCAATTTAGAAAAATCTAAACTAGTCAATTTCGTAAAAATAAAAATAACATCATGAATATTAATTATAATGGCACGAAACTTGAACAAGTCAGCTGCGTTAAATATCTAGGGCTTTGGATAGATAGTGATTTGACTTGGCAAACACACATTGACACAATATGCAATAAACTTAATCAGTACTCATATGCTTTATATAAATTATCCAAAATTGTTGATCAATCAGTTCTTTTGACCGCATACCATGCTTATGTCTCGTCAACACTGAGATATGAAGTCATATATTGGGGCAATGCCACTAATAGGGATTTAGCGTTTAAAGCGCAAAAAATATGTGTACGTGCGATTGCTGGTATCCGTGTTCCTGATTCATGTGAACCATATTTCAAAGAATTTAAAATATTGACCTTTCCTGCAATTTACATTTATGAAGTAGCTGTATTTATAAAAAAAACAAACGAAAATCTATTTGAGAAACTCAAATCAAAAATATATATGTTAACCATTTCTAATGTACCACAAAAAACGGCTTTATTTAACAAAAGCTTCTTTGGCATGGCATCAAAAATATACAACAAAATACCTATTGACATTCTGAGCACTAAGGAACTTCCAGTATTTAAAAATAAATTACGAAGCTTAATTGATGACCAAGTATTATTTCAGTGTATTTTGATATTTTGACATTTATAATAACTAAATTTGACATGTAAAATAATATTAAATTTAATGATAATACGTAATTATTGTATGCCTATTAGGCAGGACATATTGAAACTTTAATTTATTATTAAGACCCATAACTGACATATGCCCACAAGTTGTGGGCATATGTCAGTTATGGGTCTTAAATTTCTTTGTTGTGGGCCACAACAAAGATATTTTGAATTTGAATTTGAACATATAACTGATTGGCAACCACGCTCGGATAACATAAAGGATTATTGGTGGTGCAATAAGAGAAGACTTGTTGTTGAATAAAAAGAATAATGTATTATAAGAAATTACGGTTACGAGCTTCACATAGACGAGAGCGACAGAGACAGAAAAAGCAGAGCCCTCCGTAACAAAAATGTGAACTAACAGAGGTTGCGTTCGTTGACAAATATTTAACAGAATTAAACTAAAAAGCCAGCCTGGAAGACTAGATTTGGTAAATATTTATTGGATAATTTTTTATAGTAAAAAATGTATGTGATCCTTGATGACACTTTTGATGTTTGTAATTCATGTTAACATTACTTCTTTTTATTTCAATCAGTCTCATTATAAACCTAATAAACTAGTAAAATAAACGATACGCGTAATTATGATTGTTGTGCAGTGACTGGCAGGTCAAAATCGGTCATCAGCCATGAATCATGAAACAAAAAGAATATTTTCATTAATAAAAAATCTTAAAGTATTTGACATGTCACAGTCTATTGGGTGACTGGTAATTTGTGACCAATACTTAAACACATGACTTTACCCATCATTCTGAACAACTTTGACCTTGGGACCAAACCAGAAATCATGAAAAAAATATCTGCTGTTCCCTACATTTATGTTCGCAAAACTCGTCAAAATGTGGGACAGCTGATTATTTTTTGCGTTCGGCTATTGCCGTGGCAACACGTCGTGTCCGGATTCGCAACAAGTCAATCGTGATCTTGAGGATGCCTCGTTGAGAGGTGAAACACGTGTCGATTTCTTACAGGGTTCTTTATGACTCTTTAAGAACAGTTAAGCGGATTAAGTTACTAAATATATGTCATCTATTATTGTGTTTTATAATGGATTTCCACAAAGTCACGACAAGTCAATTAACCATCGTGTTACCCAGTTACTGGGTTTTGGAGTTCAGATAGTACGTGCAACATTCATTCATGCGTATTCAATAGATAACCTCCTTTTTTGAAGTCGGTTAAAAGCGGAAAAAATTATACCCTTCCACATCAGAAGACTCTCGTCTAGCGAAATGTTCTGTGCAAGGGTATACGTAGTTTGAAATTTCATATTTAAATGTGACAATAATGGCTGTATTTTGAAAAGTCTAGCCTCGGATTCGTCCAGGTTTAGCGCACACATGTCGTCGTTGTTGGAAAAATGGAGACATTTTCCTAAAACTAAAAATCGATCGATCGACATATGTGCGCTAAATCCTGGCGTATAAAATACGTCAGGGGTGACAGACCAGTATTCCTCTATGCGGGACCTAACAACAATCCCCATCGCCAGAACAAGCCCAAAATAGATGTACAGTTCATCGACCGCGGTATCATACCAACGGCCGATGCGGCTTCTGGGATGGAGACAGTTGCTATCCATCATCTGAGCTGCCACCTGCTGAGCGTACCTATTCGTCTCCGTGGCTATGTGCTCCATAAATGAGCGATCCCAAATGTCATTGAATATGGCATATGGGTCGCTCCGTGGAGTTGTGGGACCAACATTTATTTCGGAAAACGTTTCCCTCCTCAATTCAGCTGGAATCGGGGTGCTCGGAAACTCTTTCCACTCAAAATCGTACCACCTCCAAGGCTGGTCCGTTGCCGTTAGAGGGACACTGGCGACTTGTGTATCAGCAGGCACCGGATCAATAGGCGCTGGGTCAGCAAGCGCTGGGTCAGTTGCTGGGTCGGAAGGTGCAGCAACAAGGGTGAACTCCTGTTCATCAGCATCCAAGGGCGTCTCCATTACGCTTCGAAACACCCTTGGAATAGCTGGAAGCAGGATTGCGTCCTCCTGGTCGCTTTCGTCAGACCCTGAGTCGCTTCCTGTAACAAATAATACATTAGTTAACGTCTGGTGGAAACTAGAAACCACAGCCCCAAACCAAAATAAAATCAGCAGGAACTTACGACGAAGTGGTGGCAGTGGAGGAGGATGCTGCACCGGTGAAGCAGCCGCTGACGGAGCTGCTTCCCAGTCGACTTCCGTAAATCTGGAACAAAAGCAGTGTTGTAGTACCCTTAATTTTAGAGATAAATTGAAAAGTTCGTAAGAAAGCAACTTACATTGTCGGCGAAGGCACCGCAATCGATGCGGGTAATGATGGTCCCATCATCACTGACGATGGTGATGGTGGTCCCATCCTCAAGGACGACGGCGATGGTGCTGATGGTGGTGGAGGTGCCGATGGTGCTGGCGTTGGTGAGAGAGCCGCGGAAGCCAGGTCTGAACTAGATTTACATTTTAAAACAAAAGTTATAATTTGCTAGTAAGTATTACAACTAACATACACAAGTAGAACTACTTACGGTGGCCACGTGCGTTCCCTTCTTACGTGAAGGGGAGTCTCCAGACCCTGGGCTTCCGGCAGCTCAGTTATGTCGCAGACCAGAAGTCTAAAATTAAAAACGATCGATTGTAAATGATTTTGATTACTGAAAAGTAAATAGGTTATTTATTGAAAAAGAAAGGGTAAATTAAGCATAAAATTTAACTCTTGAATGGTGTTAGGTCCTGGCCGCACGTGGACAAAGGCGCGGCTACTGCGCCCTACCCCCCCCCCACCCCGCGTGCGAGGTCGCCTTCTACATAAAAATAATAAAAAAATATGCAATTAACCCATGCACCCAAGTTTTTAGAAAAGGTAGTAGCAAGAAATACGCAAATAAAGAAACTTACATTGGCACGAGGATGGCGCCGACGATGGTGGCGATGATGATGGTGATGGGGGCGATGGTGATCGTGATGCTGGCCGACGACGTCTTGCGCTACAACGCTGGCTAGCAGCAACTTCCTCCATCTCCACCAACACTCCCCTACCTAGTCCACCCCGCCCTTGGTCATCACTCCTGCCTCGTGGTAACCGTAGCTCACTAACATGCACATAAAAAAAAAAACATGCAAATAAAACAAGCCTGCAAGCTGTAAGTTTCGGAGAAAATTGTGACAAACAAACATATAATATATATTATACATACACGCGTAAACACACACACATGCCCGAAATAAATTTTCAGTTATAATACGTGCAACATTCATTCGTACGCATCCAATTGATAACCTCGTTTTTTTCGAAGTCGGTTAAAAGAAAAAAAAATTATACCTCCTTTTATAATACGTGCAACATTCATTCATGCGTATTCAATAGATAACCTCCTTTTTTGAAGTCGGTTAAAAGCGGAAAACTTTATACCTCCTTTTTTTGAAGTTGGCTAAAAGTAAAAAAAAAATTATACCTCCTTTATCGGCAGTCGCTCCATGTAAAATACTGGTATCCACCTGCATCTGATTAGACCAGAAGCAGACCGCGACATAGTTGGGAAAAGGCTAGGTAGACTACTACTATCTAAAACTGGTGATAAAACCAATCAGTTACTTATTATAACAAAATTATGTTATTAAACGAACTTACCTTAAGCACAGATTATGTGCCTTAAGTGAAGTTCTATCATAATTATACGAAGCATTTTACTGCAGTGACAGGACAAATGTCAATTCTATTTTTTAAAGTTATAAGATGTATCAGTGGGGAAATCAGCCTGTTTTGGAGGATTTTATTATGTTTGGAATATAAATCTGAATTCCATCATTCATGACTTTTAATATTAATAAAGTTTGTATTCTATGACGTGGTAAGGGCAAGAACGCGTGTTGGGCGTTTTTTTTAAGGTATGGATTTGATAAATATGCTAATACAACTCCGGGATCCCAAATAAAGAACAACCAGGCAGTAGTTCATTATTGAGTGTCCTGGATATTTATTTGTCAATAAGTGGCCTAAATCCTTTCCAATTTCATCACAAAATAATACTATTTCTGTATTTACACTATGTTTGGGCAGACAGTTAGCAATTGATAATGGCAACCTAGCACTAGACTGCGGTATGGTGGTATCACATATTGTCAATTAATGTTCCGGTGTGGGTTCAGTAGATGGTGATTGACAATGTTCACATTTTTCAGTTTGTGAGCTTACCAGCTCATTCATTGCCAATACATATTCCCTCATTTGGTTTTCAGAGGCTGTATATTTGATGGTCATAGAAGTAAGTTTCTCCTGCAGTTGGTCAAGTTCATACTGCAAGTCTTCTGTGTCAATTTGGTATTTCCTAGTACTTTTTTCCAAGTTGAATGAATATATACTCGTATCTAATTGTTTCTGTAGATTCAACCTTTCTCTATTTAACATTTTTGATCAAGAACTTTTGTTTTTTGACCATTTTCTTAGTTTTAACTATGTATTTGTTAATTTTTATGTATTTTTTAATTTTATTTTTACTAGTAAATACCCTCACTGATTTACTTGATTTTGAAATTTTTGAATCATCATGACCTGTTAAATCTATTGTGTAATAGGGGTTTATTCCGGCAACCATTGAAGGGGCAATAGGCACCAATTCATTGAATAGACTTTGATTCAACGAGGCAGTGATGTTAAGATTTGTAGTCTCAAGTTGTTCAATCTGACTTTGAGCCTCATGTAGCTGTTGTTGAAGTAAATATTTGTGACTAAGAGCTTGTTCACACTCATTGCTACACTGGCCGAACCCGTCCACAACAACTTGGAGCCTGTCCCGGGCTGCGATGGCATCAGTGTGTTGAATATACATATAACTGGGCCATTTCTGTTTTCAACTTGCTATTTCTTTCAAGGACACCAAGGAACTCCATTTCATTTTCATCTTTTTCCTTAATCAGTTGGTCACAGAGCTCCTGAGACGCTTTTAATTCGCTCAAAGCCTGAGTGAGTTTGTTCTCCTCTAGGCGAGCCCGCGCACTGTGAGTCATAATCATGATTAAAGAGAAAAGAGAAGATGTTGGAAAGTGTGAGTTAAGTAGTGGATTAAGTAGGTAACAGATATTAGTTGAACGGAAAATGAAATTTAGTTCGTACAGAAAGAAGTTCTGTCACCAAACTAATCAAGGTTATGTTTACGCTTTTAAGGTCATTGGCATCAACTTGTAGCCGTAATAAAAGTGTTCTAATGAATTGTTGGCAAAATATTACAACGTAAACAATTTACTACCAAGTAAAATATACAGGGTGGTCCAAAAATACACGTCATAAAAAAAAATATAGATTCCTCATGTCATTCTCAGGGGTATTCGAAAATACCCCATGTACGTTCTGCGAATTTTTTTAATTTTTTTTGAGTTTTCTTTTCAGTGGAATGGCGTCGCTATTTAATTAAAATAAGTGGAACAAATTGAAATCAGCTGTTAGCTGTAATGTTGCCACAGGAAAAAAAACGTATATGGTTGGTAGCATGGCGTTTTTTATTGGACCAATATTATTTTTAAGCTTATAAGGATTTTTAGCCTAACCTTCGAAGGCCGATTACAGTGAATTATTAGAAGGTTAAGTACAATTTGTTTTTATTTTTTGCGTAGCTTAGGAACCTGCATAGTTTTTAAAGTCAGCTTAAATATACATGGAACCTCATTTTTGTATTTTTAAATTGAAGTTGGAAATTTCAGTCTTACCACTAAAAACTTCAATTCCTGCTATCGATACTTTTTTGAGTAACTTGCAGGAATGTTAGCAAGTTTATTATTTTATTAATGAAAGTAACATTCAAGACGACACTGTCGCAAAAAAAAACTGGAAAATACTCACTACAAAAAAAAAATATGAATTTTTGAAGCTCCACCGGCAACAAAACCCGAAAAAATTACAAAAAAAATATTAACTCGAAACTACAAAAAATCGCGGAACATACATGGGATATTTTCAAATACCCCTAGACATGAGGAATCTATATTTTTTTATGACGTGTATTTTTGGTCCAACCTGTATAGTATTGTACCTGATATCGTGATGAAAATGCAACATTCGCTTGAGCCGGTAACTGTCAACGAATCACAATTTAATTTTTACACAATTTTGCACTAAGTGCCCAAATAACACTGAATTAGTCTTTAAACTAGTTAATGAATTGTAAATAGGCCTTAATAAGAAGGAAATCAAATATTTAAAATTAAAATTAGTGGGACAAATTCAAATCAGCTGTTAGCTGTAGCATGGTATACGGTATTCTTACTTCATAAAAACGGACGAAGCGCGAGCTATACCTACGCGCCTCGATCGAGGTATGCGCGTGGTATGCAGACAGTCGCGTCTGTGCCGCAGTGACGAACGAACGGTGTGTTGTTTTTTAACAATAACCGCGCGATTTTTACACTAAAAATAAATTCAAGTACATATTTAATATGACGAGTAGGATATATTGTTGCTGTTTTTGGTTGCATGAATTTGGCAATAACGCATCCAGAGATAACTTTTTTTAGATTACCTGGAAACTTTGAAAGGTATTATTATTAACAAACAACTACAACAAAATTATTTTAGGGGAATTATAAAACGATCGAATAAAAAAAAACTTTGCGACTGATGATGAGATACTGTTTTAATAACTTGAGTGGTATGAATTTGAGTAAGCGAAAAATTAACTAAACTAACGACGAATATTGATTAATAATAAAATCCAGAACGAGCTTACAAAAAGTGGGTTGTGATTAATCCATTTCAGATATTAAAATTCTAGCCGTGCGACTAAATTACTAAGTGAGCGACTAGAAATACAGAGAGGACAACTTCAATATTATGATAGAGCCGATTTTTTCAATTGAGGTTATACATAACGAACTACTAAAAAGTTCATTTTAAGCAACGTTTGGTAGCTGCTTTATTAATAATTATTGGTTACTGATATTCTATTTGAGGTCTTATGTTTTTTATTTTGATACGATTGTTTAATGAAAACTACAGACTGTTTGATGCGAATGGGGGTGGAGCGACGAATCGATGCAGTCAGGTGAGTTGGGCTGCGGACCGGTGTTGCGTGTTTACGATGGGTATCCCTCTATCTGGCAGAATTTTGATGCTCCGAAGTTTATTTGGCATAACACACTTGGTATAAACTTCATTAAACAAATATTTGTAAGGTATAAAAATTAAAAATGAATCGCTGCAAAACCGACTCCACGTAGTCTTGTCTGCCCTACCCCTAGAGTGTAATTTAAACCCGCGTAGGCGCGGAGGGGCTAGGCGGCCCGCGAGCTGAGGAGCAGGTGGTTTCAAGGCCCGCCGCCGCGGCTGAGGCTGGCCGGCGATAGCCTGCCTGCAAGCCGAAGCTGCGGTGGTGAGCGTTAAAATCATCTGCGACGGTAAGCTCGCGTGGGACCGCCGGAGCCCCGCAGCGCCGGAGCCGTGACAGAAACCATGCCTGCTGCATGTGGCAATAGTGTTTCTTCAAATAGTTATTTCATAAGAGAATTTTCAAAAAAAATGTGAGCTCATAGTACTCTCATTATAGTATTTTTCAAAGTGGTTTTTCTATTCGAAACACTTCATTTAAGATATAATGCCGCTCAGTATAAATAAATCATTTGCCAAATATTGAAAAAAATGCAGGACGTAACGTTGACACTCAAACATATATTAGGTCACTCACATATTATGAAGCTTCTCATTTTGTATTTTAAGTAACTCAAATTTAGTGTTTGTAAGTTGCTGTTATGTTGATTTCTCGTCACTCGCAGTCAGTCGCTCACTTAGTAATACTATAACTTAAATTATTTATTTTTGTCACTTAAAACATTAATTTACAGTCACTCGTTTAAATACTACCCATTATTTTATAGTCTTACTATAAAATAATTTTACTTACTGGTAGGTAGGTACATAATGTGTGTCTTTTTAATGGATAAGTATTTCCTTTTATCTCCCGAAAAAAAGATGTCTGGATTAATAAATAAAGTGAATAGAGTAAAGGAAAGTGATAGACACGAGTGAAATAGGTAGTTATAGGCGGTTCATGAATCATGATACGGTGGGTACGCTTGTTTTAAAACCTCGGGCATTTGTGTTTTGTTTTGTTATTCAATTCACAAAGTATTTTATTTATTTGTGTAGATAAAAAAAGTATATTTACAATCACAAAAGTAAATAGAAACACAAAGTAGGCAAATGTAATTAAAATGCTGGAGGCGGGCAGCCCTATCGCATGTTTACGTACCGCGCGGCTGTAGGCATTTATTTCTAAGATATGGCTTAGTTATAATACCGTATACCGTGGCTGTAGTGTTGCCACAGGAAAAAAAAAGGTATATGGTTGGTAGCATGGTGTTTTTTATTGTTAGTTCTGTCTTTCGTGCTCATTTTACGACAAGAATGAAGGTGATATGGCGCTTAGTTTAACCCTTTGAATGACAATGGCAATTTATATGCCATCATGTTCTCATTTTCACATTTTCGACAGTACAGACGAACAGATTGTGGTTATTTGACTTTTGCAACAGAGAACGAAGCACTAAATAAATAAAAAAATATGACATGCGACCTCATTGACATCTGTCACTTGTCAGAGAAAGACTCGTGACGAAGTACGTATTTTGTGGTTTTCAGTTACATCTCGATTTATCTCGAAATCTGTAGGCCTAACATGCCACACGCGACAATGTTTATATCTCGCGCGAGTAATTGTCGTCTATTTCTGCACTTTTCTCGTTTTCTGACAGCGCTGCCATACAAAATAGTCGACTCGTTCTGTCAAACTTGATGTTTTTTCGACAAACCCTAACATGGCACCTTAGTTATCTCGATTTTTGACAATTCAACACGAGATATATGCGATTTTTCTGTCATTTAGTCGTCGTCGATTTTGACGACGAGAAGAGTAGACAAAATTATGGTACAAAAAAAACTCCAAAATAATATGGCAGTTTAATAATAAAAAATAAAAATAAATAATTTAAATCATAATCTTACTTTATACTTGAATAATTTTTTTTTTTTTTAGTTGATTTATATTTTATTGGTTTTATTTATTTTAGTGACCTATTTATTTTACTTATTTTAATGACCTATTTATTTTACTTATTTTGTTTATTATGTTTATTTTTTTTATTTTGTTTGTTTTATTTATTTTACTTATTTTTTTATTATGTTTATTTTCTTTATTTTTTTATTTATTTTATAATTGGACTTGTCATCTTAGTCATCATTTTATGTTACAATATAATTAAAATACTTTGTTTTAAACTACAATTTTTACTGAAACGGCGTTTTTATATGGAAATTTTCACTTTTTGTATAGAAAATAAGAAAAATTATTACTTACATGTTGAGTGTTAGGGGTTTACAGGTTTTTTAAGGGGGTCGAAATTTTCATTATTTTTGCGATAGGCCACACCATTTTCGAGATATAAGCAAAAGAAAAAAAAAATGTTTTGGTAATTTTTAATCTAATTTAGAGGCATTTGTGACAAGAGAATCGGCACCATTGAATGAATGAAACGGTATTTCAAGCCAATGTTACTATCATAAAAATGATTTGTTTTTTATAATTTGCAACATCGGTCTCTCGCGCGAGATATAGAAATGTCAAAGTGCCTTTTTCGAGATAACTCGTCGTTTACGGTCATGTTAGGGATTAGAATGACGTCAGAATAGTAGACAAAACGACAAAAATAGCCATCTCGCGCAATCTCGCGCTTGTCATGTTAGCCCTACTGGAGTACCTTTTTGTAAGTAATTACATTTATTCTATGAGTTGTTTATTATTCTTGACGAATCATTGAATATTTTTGGAAAACAATAAATATTATTTACGTAATTTTCAAAAATCATGTCGGCAATATATATGCCACTGTCTGTATACCGTAAGGGTACGACGGCAACATGTTTGCCAATACCAGTTTAGTACTTACCTATTGTTTTACATATTTATATTTTTTTTGTGTATTTTATAGGAATATGGATCGTCGTGGGGTGAAACTGAGACCTGATGAAGTAGAAAGTGCGTTAGAAAAATTATTTGGTTTCAGTGATGGAGCGAGATCTGAAGATGAAGCGGAGGATTCCGATGTGGAAGATTTATCTGGTATGTTGTCGTCAAATAACTATGACCCAATCAACACTACGATCTTCCCAGAACTAAGCCCTCGACCAATATCATCACCTCAACCAGGGCCCTCAAATGAAAATGTTATGCAGCCACCCCCACCAAGAAGTTCACGACACAGTCCTTCACATATAGAACTTGAACTTCAAGAAGATTTTGATCCATCAGAAATTGAGGACTCAGACGGATCTGATGCAGATGAAGATGAATGGAAAAAAGTGGCCTGGTCACAGAATTCCGTAGTTTCTCTTTTTGATTCTATTCAATTACAACCAGTTCGGAACATAGCCAATAGGACTAGGCCACTCGTATTTTTTTAAATGTTTTTTGACTCTGAAGCTATCGATATGATTGTAACCTAATCTAACCTATATACATCACAATGCAATGACCAAAATTGGGAAAAGACGTCAGTAACAGAGATCAAAGCTTTACTGGGCATGATGATTCAAATGGGCATTCACAAATTACCCTGTATAGAAGATTATTGGTCCAGTGACCCATTACTGCATGTTGTTGAAATTGCTGAGACAATGACATTGAAGCGGTTTCAAAAACTTATGAAATATTTACATCTCAATGACAATTCCAATATGCCGAACAGGAACGATGATAACTACGACAAACTGTATAAAATAAGGCCGCTGCTAGATTACATCAACGTAAAATGTCAGACAAATGCCAAAAACACATATTCTCAGTCAATTGACGAGTGTATGATAAAGTTCAAGGGGCGATCTACTCTAAAGCAATACATGCCCATGAAGCCCATAAAACGGGGCTTCAAGGTTTGGGCTAGAGCTGACAGCCACACAGGATACTTGTATCAGTTTCAAGTGCATGTTGGAAAGACCGAAAACGTCGAAACAGGATTAGGCAGTAAAGTTGTCATGACATTATGCCAGTCACTCATAAATGACACCTATATGGGTCATATAGCATTTGATAACTTTTTTTCTAGTCTAGCTTTACTACAAACATTATACAATAATGGTATATATGCAACTGCTACAGTCAGAAATTACCGCCAAGATATGCCACTAATTGTAAAAAAGCCCAAAGCGACTGGTAATAAAGAAATTGATGAAAATATAGCAAAGGCTGTAAAAAATGCAAACCAAAAAACAAAAAAGCTGAAAAGAGGAGAATGGAAATGGAGGGTAAAAAATAATGTTGGCTTTATTATCTGGAAAGATAACAAATTAGTAAGCGTTTTGAGCACTGCATTTCATCCAAAGCAGAAAACATCTTGTGAAAGAACTCAAAATGATGGTCCGCTGACAATTACAGAATACACAAAGCGTATGGGAGGAGTGGACCGGTTTGACCAAAAGAGAACCCCGTACGCAGTCGGAAGAAAAAGCTCGAAGTGGTGGAAACGCATCTTCTATTTCCTTATTGATGCTGCTATAACAATCGCGTATATATTGTATGCTTCTAACAGACGTAACCACACCGTATTGTCTCAAAAGGAATTTAGGCTGACATTGTCTCGAGAATTAGTAGCAAACGCAACATTCCGAAAGAGACCCTTTGCCACCATGCCAAAGTTCGCGTCCAAAAAAAGTAAGTCTGTACAATCGGAAGAAAGTGAATCAAGGCAAAAGAAACTATTTGGAGTGCCTCGAGAAATTCGTTTTTCTGAGCTTGGAGCTCATTGGCCTGTAGAATTACCCACCTATAGAAGGTGTCGCTTGTGTAGTAGTGCACACAATAATCAACGATCCAGGATACAATGTGATAGGTGTCAAGTACCATTGTGTGCAGTGCCTTGCTTCAAAAAATACCATCAAACAGATACATAAATTGGTAAGGCTAGACTGATGGTGGTTTATATGTTGCCATCATGTTTTTTTCTATCTAATAAATAAATAAAAAATAAAATAAAATGTTTAAAAAAAGTAAAAAAAATATATGATTCAAAGTAGTGAAGTTTTATTTCATTATCTAGGCTCATTCCCTCTAAGTTATTTTGACACACTAAGTATGACTAAAAGAGGAAGATCACAACTTTCTCAACATATGTCCAAGGCGAGGGCAGCCAAAATACGTTGTATTAGATAAAAGAGTCTTCGAACCTCGCAGGCCCACGCTCGCCAATCGGGGACTGAGTGTCTACAACGATTAATATCACAGAGGGAAAGATAGCAAGTGTCAACGACTAGAGTGCGTAATCGAATTTAAGAGTGTTTATTCTGAAAGTTGGCAACGTCGCAAATAGATGTCAAATATTTCGCTGTTTTGATTAATTTGATAATATTTCTGTATGGAAATAAAAAATGTGGCTAACTAGCGAACTAGAATATTGATTATGAAATGCAATAATTAATATCGTAACACCGAATAGTTAGTTTTAGATGTAAAAAAAGTATTTGGAAACTTTCCAAATGCCGTTTTTTCACCTAAAACGGGTACAACATCAAATTCAATGTTATAATTGCAATTCATTATTAATATTCTAGTCAATTGGTTAGCCACATTTCTTATTTCCATACAGTATTATTTCCAAATTAATCGAAACAAATAAATATTTGACAGCTATTTACGGCGTTGCCAACTTTAAGGATGCACCCTCTTAAGCTCACAGTAGTAGATCGGCTTTTAATTACGATCCACAGATAAATTATGCTCATAAATCCACCATTCAAATAGGATAAAAGAGTAAAACCTGCTCTCATTGCTCTGCCAAAAAGTGGACCGATGAATAGAATGGTATGTGTTGTGCTTCTGGGAAAGTTATTCTCCCCAATATTCGAGAACCACCACAGTCCACAACCAATAAAAATCTGTTGACGAATAATCATCCATTATCTGCACATTTCTTAACCAACATACGTATATAGAACGGCCTCTTTCAAATGACATCTTTCGGCGCGAACGAAATCAGAGAAGAAATAAGCCCACATTTAAAGTAGAAGGACAAGTATACCATCTCATAGGTAGCCTTCTACCGCCGCCGTCAGACCAAAATCCGCAATTCTTGCAAATATATTTTATTTCAAAGTCAGATCAGCTATAGTTGCGGTTAAACATGTCCCCAACGCTAAAAACTTATTATATAACGAATTACAAACCATTTTGAATATCCACAACGTTTACATACGAAGTTTTAAAAATAACTTTGAACGCAACTCTTCGGAGAATTTAAAATTAATTATTCACTCAGATCGAACACCACAGACAGAACACCGAGGCAGATAATAATATAATGTAAACTAATAATAATGCTCCAACTGTAAACGATGTGGCTGTTCTCTTAGTTGACAAAGATCGGTCCCAGGGATATTGTGCTGCATTGACGAGACGGCCAACTAAAAAGGGTAACTGAATTGTACCGCTCCTATGATCCATTACAATATCCTTTAATGTTTAGACTGTTTCATTATGCCTGCAGATAAATGATTAGGACTAACTGTTTTAATTCTTTGCATTTTTACAGAGATTTATTTAATCAGTACTGCGTTGATATGATGGCAAAAATGATTTCAGAAAGGTTAAATTTTATATCTCATAACTTAAAGGTTCCCAACTTTTTTTTTTGCAGATAAAGTTCATTGGGTAGTATTGGTGAGAAAAAAAAAGTACATAGTATCAAAATAAAGCACAATTTATTTTTCTTTATTATTATGTTTGAAAACATATTTTGATTGCTCTTTGCAGTTTGTATCAAATTAGTATCTCTACTAAACTATTTCCCAGCATCTTTACAGGCTATATTTAAATTAAATCATATAAATAATAATTTTTTTATCAAATTCAGAGACGCTTTGTTTCTTTCGTCTCGCGAATTGCTATTCATCACAGAAAAAACTCTTTCTGTGAATGCTGACGTGGCGGGAATAGATAATAATAAATCAGTCAAGTGCGAGTCGGACTCGCACACGAAGGGTTCCATACCATGTCGTACAAGATTTAACACTATGAATTTTTGTAATATTTTCGTAAAGACAGAGGCGCTATGAAAAAACATAAATATTTGTAAAGAAATTATCTAATTTTAATGAAAAAATGTTGTTGTGTATTGTTGTATAGGTGTAGAAGTATATTTCATTTATTTTAAGAGAAAAATATTAAGTTCACTTTATCCGGTAATATGCATTAACTAAAGTCAAAGTTATTTATTTGCTACTAACATAGTATTAGTAGGTATAAATAGGTATATAGGGTAGGTAAGCAGGTAGATATGTAGGGTAGGTAAGTAGGGTAGGTAATTATGAAAGGTAGGTGCGCCGTAGATAAATACTTAGTGCTAACGTGGTGCTAACCGTGCGAAACCGGGCCGGGTAAAGCTAGTTACTTATAAATAAAAGGATTTCTCTTGCTACATCAGACTATATTATACAAAATAAAATGTAAGTAGTACGCCAATGTTTAATTACAACATTCCGTCAATACAGCTATTTAGTTACGTTTTTTGATAGTCATACAGAAATCTATTATTTTTTACTTAAGAGGGTGCATCCTAAAAGTTGGCAACGTCGTAAATAGCTGTCAAATATTTACCTGTTTCGATTAATTTGGAAATAATACTGTATGGAAATAAGAAATGTGGCTAACCAATTGACTAGAATATTAATAATGAATTGCAATTATAACATTGAATTTGATGTTGTACCCGTTTTAGGTGAAAAAAAGGCAATTGGAAAGTTTCCAAATACTTTTTTTACATCTAAAACTAACTATTCGGTGTTACGATATTAGTTATTGCATTTCATAATCAATATTCTAGTTCGCTAGTTAGCCACATTTTTTATTTCCATACAGAAATATTATCAAATTAATCAAAACAGCGAAATATTTGACATCTATTTGCGACGTTGCCAACTATTTTTAAATAAATAAGAGGATTTCTCTTGCTACATCAGACTATATTGTACAAAATAAAATGTAAGTAGTATGCCAAATTTTAATTACAACATTCCGTCAATACAGGTATTTATTTACGTTATTTTTGATAGTCACACAGAAATCTATTATTTCTTACTTATTATTTTTACACATCCCATCGGACTATGAGAGTGAGGGAATAGAGAGTGCCTCGTGTCCGCGCACACACTTGTGCACTATAATATCTTCCGCGCCGAAGGCTTACAGTCTCCGTTGAGATTGGCCGCCGTCGTAGCCAAATATTGTTACACAAATAAGTTTTCTCAATATGAAATTGTATCTACAACGGTTTAAGATAACTGAATAGTGCACTGTGTGTGCCAGCATTCATTTCAATGTTACTGAATATATTGGAGTATACCCCGTTCTGGTTGGAACATGAGGTACACACATCAACACCGTCTAGAGATACTTTGGAAAAAGTCGATAAAGTTCTTAAACTCGAAAAATACTGGCCGGTTTTAAAATCTTTTGAAGTAAGCTTATTTTGTAGACCTTTTTGGATGATTCAAATTTGAATTTGAAATAATAAAATCATGATCAAATCAGATCAATCAAATCCATGTATAGTCATGCCATGATAGTAAATAGTTATCTGTGGAATTTGTATTGCATAATAATAGTATGAATTACAAAATTATTATTTTATATTGCAGAAAATCGCCCATTTTAAATGAAATACCTTTTGAATCGGCGTTTTTAGTATTTTTTGCTTATAAACAGTGTATAGTACATAATATACAGGAGTTTTAAATTCCTAACTTGTTTAGTTGTTGAGATAGAGCTCGTACAAAAATGGTCTAAAACTGACAACTTCTACGGCCCCCTTATTCATCATTTTTGAAGATAAAAACATATAAAAATTATATTTGTTATCTACTCGATGAGCTCTAAATAATGATACCCCACATGCTAGGATCAGATATTTTTTTTTTCAAAATTCATTTTTATTGTATAGTGACCCCCCTTTAATTTTTTTTTAATTTTATTATTTGTGGTTCTTGCGCCAATAGAAATGCATACATATTCTGTGAAATTTTCAACTGCCTACCTATTACGGTTCATGAGATAGAGCTCGCTGACAGACAGACGGACAGCGGAGGCTTATGAATAGGGTTCCGTTTGTCACCCTTTGGGTACGGAACCCTAAAAATGAAATTACTTTATTCAAGTTTAGAAAATTATCATCACTCTTATTAAATACTTGCTGCCATTTTTGTGCAGTTCTATAGTACATATCTGTGTTAGTATTAGTATTACTATATTAATTATCTGGATTTGGTCCGGGACATTTACCGGTCACTGACAATAGATGAGGACTGTCAAACTCACTTGGAGATGTCTCGCTCTCTGATAATTAAGTCGGTCTGGTTCATGTCGCATCTTAATAAATCTAAATGATTAAGAAGTCAAACGTCTATTATTCCCAGTGTTGCCAGACCAAAATTTCAAAATCCAGGAAATAAGAGTAAAAAAACCAGGAGATCGATATAATAAATCAGGAGATCAATAAAATACCGAAATATATTATATCATTGTTTATATTTAATTATAGTGGTAAAATGACATAAAAAATGAACAGTCTGTATCAAATTTATTGTTTCTTTTGATACATTTGACTGTTCATTTTTGATGTAATTTTTTCACTAATTTCAAAATCATAACAATTTTTATTTTTTAATATATTTTTTGTTGTTAATACTCCGGAAATAACGTTAGTGCTTAATTTGTTCCTTAGTTTTGTTTTAGTTAAATTGATCTGTGAAAATAATCTCTCCACAGTGGCGCTTGAATGAGGTAAGCACATTAAATTTGATACAAATTCGGTTAAAGGAGATGTTTCAAAATGTATGGAGCCTGGGCCAGGTCCTTGTACACTATACAAAAAAATAGGGAAATTCATTTAAAACAGTTCTTAATTGTCCAATTACTTTAAAATGGCTTGGTTTGCTGGTAAACACAAGAAATTACACTTGAAATTGCAACACAACAAAAACCCGTCATGGCGGTAAGCTGTCATTTTGATTGACGTTTGTCACGTTTGACATGTTTATTTCTGTGGAGGTTGAATCTGACAGCTGAGAATCTGAGCTGAATGTGACAGCTGACAGTTCTGTTTCTATGATCTATGGTTTACTGTCAATGTTTTTAAGCATAGAGTAACTAAATCCGTGAGACGCCATGTTGAAAGTCGATAAAAATTGATAATAAATATCAATTTACTACCACAACAGTAAACATTTAATTGAATTATCTGTATTTTTCCTGAATTCTACGGATTTTTCTCTTTTTTTTGAGATACTGTACATAGACCTGGCCCATTTTGAAACATCTCCTTTGGAAACATCTTGCCATCTCCGTTTTCCATGGCCCCGACGATTTTCCAAAAGTTCTCGGCCGATTCGTTACGATTTGTTTGAATTTGGGTGTTTCTTAGGAGGCGCCATTCGGTGTCTACTAATTGAACGTTTTCTTGAGGAACAAGATTGGGAAATGCAATTCAATTTGCGATCAATTACTACGCCAGGATCTAGGAACTCCAGCTTTTTAAAAAGCGCCATTTCTCCATCAAATGGAAAACGTTGGAGCAACTGTTTAATGGATTCTATATAAAACTCCAAGCAGCGAAATTTGAAGTTCTTGACACTTTCCTGGTCTATTGTTGTTGTAGCTAAATATGCCGCAACTTTTGCTCCCAAATACCATTGATCGATGGGCAAATATTTCCGTGGGTTCTTGTAGTCAATATTTTTGTAGTCTTCTCGTGGAATGAATTCTTCTTTGACATAACATTCAAGAATAGTTTTAATAACGCAAGCAACTTTGCTATAAATGCAGTAAATGTTAGAATTCTCTGATTGCATACATTTATTCAATATATTAAAAATTTCCAAGACGTATTCCATAAACTGTAAGTACAATTTATTGATGGGATCTTCTAACATTGCGGAAATGTTTTCAGCAGCTTTAATGCGATCCGTGAATATAGCATCGCGAAAGTATAATTTTAACGCATCATATTGCTCAAGCAATCTAGATACTACAGCTTCTAAAGACAGCCATCTAGTTTGCGACGGTTGAAGTAGCTTGTGAGGTTTGAGCTCGAGGTAAGTCTGAAACTCTTTAAATTGATCCATCCTTTTAAGACTGCCATTTAAATAGTTATACACGTCTCTAGCCAGATCTTCTGGCGCTCTAGGCAACTTCAGGCAAGCATATGATGCTACTAAGTGGACAGAATGGCAGATGCATTTTATGACGAATAAATGGGGTATTTCTGCTTTGAGTTTACTCGCAAGTGAATTATTGCTGCCCATCATCACGTTTGCGCCGTCAGCAGCGAATCCGATCATGTTTTCCTTATAAGGGATGTTAAGTAGTATCATTCTGTTGGTTAAGATCTCATATAGCTTTTGTGCAGTTCCATCTGATCCTATTTCAAATAATTCGAAAAAGTAGTCTTCAACCTGAAAATAATAACAGTAAATAATATAAAAAGTACCTAACAGTATGATTATTTTTGTGTTGGTAAATACATATTCTTGTTGTAATTATTGAGAATGCTTATAACATTATGACAAACTAGTTAGGTGAGGTTAGTACCTTATAAATGTTTCGACGGAATCTTACAATCACCGCCAAATGTTTCACCGAGCTCTTATCCGTGCTTTCGTCGACAATTAACGAAAATTTTTTATTTTTCATTTCTTCTATGATCATTTCATGGTCTGTTTTTCCTAAAACATCTGTGATTATGTGTGTGGTCTTTGTTCTGCCACAAGTAATATTTTTTGCAACATCCGAATCTGGGCATATAGATTTAATCAAATTTGGAAGATGTTCCATGACGTTTAGTGGTAAATTGTGTTCCACGACAAAACTGGCCAATCTTATTTCACCCTCCTTTGCAATTTTTTCGGTAGAGGTTTGAGCTTTAAAATTAGGCATTTCTTGCAAACTTCTTTGTCCTCGCAGTTTACCTTTATTTTTTTGATGTTTTGTTGTATTGCTGTGTCTTAGAATATCGGATTTTCCAGCCTTCGCGATATTTAAATCGACTGTACATATTGTGCAGTGTGCATACTCATTTCCTATAAAACAAAATAAAACACCCATAAAGAAAGGCAGTGTTGTTTGAAGCTGGCAGCACTGGGGCACTTACATCTGAGCCGTCTGACAGTGACAGCTGTGACGCGCGTATTGACATGTTGTCATAATGACTTGGCTCGTGGCGCCAAATTTTGTTCTAAGCAAGTAGGTACCTATTCCCCCAGCTAGGTACACTACCTATTAATTTACTTGATAATCATATCATAATCATCAGCCCATGTCAGTCCACTCACCACTGTTGGACATAGGCCTCTTCTATGACACACCACTGAGCTCGATCTTCAGCTCTCCTCCTCCAAGCCCTGCCCACTGCCTTACGCATATCATCGCCCCACCTAGCTACACTACATTGATGAATCATGTAATCATTCATTTGGAAAATGCTATCAAAAATAATCGTAAAACTTGTTGTTTGTACCTTTGGAACTTCTTTTCAGCCAACCTTTAAACATCTCTTCCTTTTCCCAGTCTATATTATAAAATGACGAATACTTTCTTTTCTTTGGCGGTGTCTTTTGCGTATCTACTTCGGAATCAGACATAGTAAATCAAATCGATACAAACAAAATTATATTATTTAAATATTTTCCACCTTACTCGTCTCACACCCCACAGAGCATGTGTCAATATTCGAAATTTCGAACGAATGAAATCAAACAAAATAACAACAAACGACAGATATTACATGCAAAATTTAGATGTATTTTAAAACTTATCCAATACTACTGCAAAATATACCTATTTAATTTAGTCGCGTAGCGTTGGCGTGCGTGTGGCTGACATGGGTGACCAATGGTATAGGTTCTTTCCCGCATGCGCATTAGACAACACGTTATTGAAGTATTGGCGATCGATAAACGCGTATTGCAAAATGACTCTTATTCTATTGAGTTAGGGTATGTTATAGAGTGTTAATTCCTTAGACTTTTTATTGTTAGAAATTACTAGTTCAGTCTGAAGACTCCGATACGTTCCTTTTTACGAATAGTTCATACATTGTAGGTATAATTTATTTGAATTTATTTCAAAAAACAAATATCAGGAGATTTAATGAAAAAATCAGTAGATCAGGAGAATCTTAGACAAATCAGGAAATCTCCTGATAAATCAGGAGTTCTGGCAACGCTGATTATTCCACACCAAACATCATAACATGGTGTCAGAAGTCGAAACCGAATAAGATTTTAAAGGAAGATTGTAAAAATGTCGAATGAAGAAGAAGCTAGCAAAACTATGCCAATTTTAGCAAGATACCCAAATTGCAGATAGGCATCAACCAAAATAATGGTTTAGAATGGAAGAAATGGTGGCAAAGTTTTGAAGTATTTTTTTATTAGCTACCAACTACGATGCCGCCTCCAAAAAACGAAAGATCTATTGCATTCAATTGGGGAAAAAGGTGTAGAAATATACAACTCCTTCAACATGGGCATGGACAAAGTCACTATTGATCAAGTAAAATCTAAGTTTCAAAATTACTTTGAACCGCTGAAAAATTTAACAATGATTCGCCATTCATTCTTCACATGTGCTCAAAAAGCTGACGAAAATATAGATACTTTCTTGACTGATCTTACTAATATAAGCAACAAGTGCGAGTTTGGAACGTTAAGGGAGTGGCTGATTCGTGATGTTTTCATAGCAAATCTGAGCTCGAAACTGATCCACGTACGTCAAAGATTATTACAAGAAATAGACCTAACGTTAGAAAGAACAATTTCATTAGCAAAAACCGTCGTCATGACACAAGAAAATGCACAGAAAATAGACATGCAAAACACAGAAAATATACTTCAAATTCAAAAGTCGAACCTAAAGTCAGAGTCAACGGGCACAAGGAGGAGTACTTCAAATCATAATAAAGGAGCGTTCGCCAGGCAGCGCAGTCAAAGCCCATAAGGTCAACGTAAGGATAGCAACAAATCCTGCGGTCGGTGTGGTCAACATCATAGATTCAAGTATCCAGCATCCGGAGTTAAGTGCAATTTATGTAAACGTATTGGTCATTATGCAAAATATTGTTTCACTGCTAAAAATTATGTCAGAAACTTAGAGTCAAGACAGAATTCTAACGAACAGGCAAACGTCAACAGTGAAAACTTTTTTATAGGCATGATAAATAACAATAATACAGCTCATTCTGATAAGTCATGGTACCTTAGTGTATTTGTCAATAATGTAGGAATAAAATGTATATTAGATTCAGGAGCTGATACAAATACTATGTCATTAACAACATTCAACAGATTATTATTGCCAAAATCAATAATTATCAAGTCAGAAGCCAATGTCAAAGGGTTTGATGGCTCAACAGTACCTATAATAGGTCAATGTCATTTAAATTGTTACTTTAATAACAGCAAACAAGTCATGACATTTTTAATAGCAAATATTAATTGTGTGACAGTCTTAGGTTTACCTACATGTGTACAGTTAGGTGTGTTAAAAAGAGTATTTGCTCTTAATAGTGAAACTGTTACCATCATCTTCCTGCCCTTGTCCCATGTTACTTGGGGTCGGCGCAACACGTTTTATTCTTCCACTCTCCCCTGTCAACCGTCATACCAACATTCACTCCCTTCTCTATCATATCATTCCTCACACAGTCCATCCATCTTTTCTTTGGCCTTCCTCTCCCACTCCATCCATCAACATTTATATTCATCACTCTTTTAGTCACATGCGTTTCCTCTCTCCTCATCACATGCCCATACCAGGCCAAACGATTTCCTTTTAACTTTTCTGTCACTGGCGCCACTTTTAAACTTCCCCTTATATACTCATTTCTTACTTTATCCATTTTCGTCACACCACACATCCATCTCAGTATTCTCATCTCCGCTACATGCAATCTTTTTTCATCCATCTTCTTCACGGCCCAACATTCCGATCCATACTATAATAGTGAAACTGTTACCGATGACCAAATATTTACCAAAGGACTTTGTCCACGCTGTAATTTGGCTCGGTGTAGACAGGTACTTTAAGTATAAATGTAATACAGGTTTAATAGCTAATACCAGTAGGAAAGAGCATATTTATTGTAATAAGATTGTATCGCGATGCTTCTAAGTCTTGTTTTGGGTACTTGTTGTTTGGAATAAAACACATTTTTATTTATACATTTTGTTATTATTCTGACTCATAAGTTAATAATATATTGTCTAGGAAATGGGTAGATGGATATATATTATCTTGGTACCTTGTAGAGCTTAAAAACCAAATTATAGTCCGTACATGAGCACAGCAACCCACTGTTCTTCCCCCTACTATGCAGTTGGAGCCACACTGTTTGATTGAATTTCATCCCTGACTGTTATTTTCATTTTCATGTAACATTTTCGTGTTTTCGTTGACATGTACCACTTTTGGAGCGATCCACTGCCTTATAACAGGTTCCACTTCCATAAGATCGATGGTATGCTTTCTCTTTTGCTTGATATCAGTACCACAATTCGCACATAGGATCTGTAACACAGTTTTCACCACATGCAGGAGTTGAAGCGAAATTGCTTCGTTCGTATCCGTACGATTCAAGTTTCGGCGAGTTCGATATCCTTATTTAAGCTGGGGTCAACGGTGGGATTGGTGTCCGAGTTCATAAACTCAAAGCATTTATTTCAATTAAACCATTTACAGGCACTTTTGAAATTGATTGTCAAAGAGTCGGTCAGTTAGTCAGAAAGTTGAAGCTAGTCGCCCATTCCAAAAAGTAGATCTCTGTGGAGAAGAACGGGCAAGAAACTCCCAGGACACTCTTTTAAATAAAGACATTACAAATCCTGGGTACATTATTCTTGTTGCTTCTATATGTGAGAACAATGTGAAAAAATAGAGACAATTCAAAGTATAAGATTTAAAATAAGCCTTGGCAGAAAAGAGATGACCAGTCTCAACCGACGGCGCCCGTTCACGAACATGACGCGTGGATCAGCACCATCCAGCTCAACCATTTTGTAGGGAACCGAATGATCCAACACACTCGCCACCATCGGCGAGACATTTAAGTAAGCATGACAAAGTCTCAAATGCCATGCTCTTTCAAGTCAACATAAAACATAATATAATAACAGAATAAACAGCCCCATGGTACTCACATTTACAAAAACTGAAAAAATGCTTCTAAATTATACAAAACTATAGTTTGCAATGTATTATACTATCAAAAAGAAAAAAAATCATTATCAAATATTGGAATATTCAACAATAAAAAATTGGTTAATAAAAAATAAAAATAAAATAAACATGTTGTTCGTAATATCAGAAAAATTATATTTAAAAAAAAAAATAAGAAAAGGGGTAGCAACTCTTGTGGCATCTGCTGTGCAGAACCACAATTTTTTATCTACTTATATGTTTTTAAGCTACTATACTAAACAATTCACCTGTTGATACCGTACCTATGAAATCCATCATCATTCATGTAAACTTTCCTTGTATTTATTCTTAATCACACTATACCTGTAATAGCATACTTTTATATTCTTTGATTGTTTTAGCATCTAAATTCTATTTAGTACTATTTATTAACTTCCTTTTGTAAAGATGTTAGAATATTTTATATTGATTGAAAGCTGTCATCTGTCTTATTTACTTTTCTTAACCATAGACATAATGTGCAATAGACACTATCTTCTTCTAAACCTATTATAAAGCAGGTGAATACACTGTATTGTTCGCAATAAGGACGTTTATAGACTATCGCTCTGTAAACCGTTTCTATCCGTTCTGGCCATCATTCAATTAAGAATTAACTTGATAGATGTTTGAAATGTTTTAAAATATGACACAGAACGATAAAAACGGGTTCTTTTCTTGACGAGTTGAAGTTTGGCTCTAGCCGTGTGATGTGCTACTTTTCACCTTGAATCTAATTTTACTACTTAAATCCTAGCCTGATTAATTCAGTGTAACTAACATAATACTGTGTATAACCTAAACTATTGTGTAATTTCAATCAATAAACTTTTGGTGTTCAGCGTCTACCCGGCTTATCATTCAACCGACTTTCTCACCTAGCCCTATAGAGGGCCCTACACCAGCCATCTGGCCGCGTGGCGCAAGACGCCACGCCTCAAATGTCACACATACTGCTCGAATAAGAGAGGGCACCGACGTCGAGTGACGTGACGTCAGGAGTCGTGATCTTAGCCCTCACAGCACGACGTCACGAGTGACGCCGACGCGTCCCTCCTGTTAGCGTGAAGTACCACGAAAGTACCTCCGCCTCCTAGCTACCTCTCACACCTACCTCTCCGTTCAACAGGGTGAAGGAACCTCCTACTCAGCGTGCGGCGTGTGCGGCGGCTCCTCTGTACTCCCTGCCTGCCTGCCTTCCTGTCCGTCAGCCTACCTGCACCTCAGCTCGGTCCTGGTCCCGCCTATCCTGAGCATCCCACGTCGTGTGAAGCCGGCCTCTTAACCTTTTTACCTTTTACCTCTTATAACCTAACTATACTCTAGACTGTGACTCTTAGCCTCTAACCTTTTTTACTTTAATTGTTACCAACGTTTAGCTCCGAGGAGCTGAGCGTTACGTTACACTCTTCCAAATACAATAATTTTAACTAGTGAGCCCAAGTGGCTGTGTAGCAAGACCAGCATTAATGCCCGGTTTCTGAAGTCCCCAGATAAACTCTCAACAGCTATTGATTCAATAAAGTTAAACTTAAGATAAACGTCGGCTAACTGTCACTGCGTTTCTGAATACGCAACAAACCATTCAATAACTATGGAACCGATAACTAGTTCCTTAGTTGCCGCTAGATGGGTCTGTATAAGACATTGCAACTAAAATTGATTTTGGTAATTTAAATCGTCTTTAATACTCGTTTTATTTATTATAATTTTTTTTTGAGGGCTTACAAGTGGCTTAACACTGTTTTGGTTAAAAAAATATGATAAATCGTTATTTATGCGCGGATGTATGAACGACATCAAAGTCAATTTTTTTTTAAAACGAAACGTCATTCCTATCTCTAGTTTCACTTCATTGTTATTGTTTCATGTTTCTCGTGGTATTATTTTTGCTTTGCCGTTTTATCTAAAGTTGAAGTCTATTTGTCTTTCCAATCGTTTGTACTTTATTCATAACATAATGGAATCTGTAAAACGCAGTAAAAAGGATGGTGGGCGACAGTGGTCCCAGCTCGGCCAGCCACTAAATGTGTATTACTTAAAAGAACAAATAAAACTGAATATTTTTTATTATGACACCATCAAAATTCATCCCGGAGGAACCGAGCTACGTGTACCTAAAGTATATTTCTTTGTCTGCGGCTTAGCTCAGAGACTCTAAGTACTAGAAAGTTGTAATTTGGCGTTGGTGTATATATTAATTGCGTCGACAAAGTGGTAAAATAAAATCAAGAAAATTGTTTTTTTTTTGGGTACTTTTTACCCCTACCAGTAAAGAGGAGATATTTTTTTTCTCGTCTAACACTTAGTGTGGGATGTCGTTGGAAAGGTCGTTTAAAAATATTACGAGTGTGCGAACACCATTTTTGGATTAAGTTATCCGTTTCCGAAATATTAAGCTTTAAAGTGGTGGGCAATAGTGGTCCCAGTTCGGCCAGCCACTAAATGTGTATTACTTAAAAGAACAAATAAAACTGAATATTTTTTATTATGACACCATCAAAATTCATCCCGGAGGAATCGAGCTACGTGTACCTAAAGTATAAAGCCGGGTCTGCTGCGCCATGTTTTAGTGTTTTACTAACATGAAACACCAAAATTTTACCGATTTGGGGGCGTGGTTTAACATAAAACATGCAACATGAAACATAGCCAGGTCTGGTGCGCCATGTTTTAATGTTTTATTATCATGAAACATCAAAATTGAACCGATTTGGGGGCGTGGTTTAACATGAAACTTGATAAAACATGAAACATGAAACATTAACGTGTTTGCCGCGACGAACGGATAACATCACCCGCGTTCGGTAAAAACAACAAAAAAACAAATGATGTTACATCCACTGATTCTTCTGATCTGCCAGATTCACAAAGAGTGATTATATTACAAAATGAAACCATAGTAAGCCCTGCTGCAACTACATCTACTCAAATTTAAACCACACATGACACTGATGCAGAAAAAAAACAAGCTTTTCAATACCTGCAAATTTTTTATAACTAACGTGTACACACGGCTACACATCAAGCTATACATTTCCAGTTTATGCTGATCTCGCATTGTACAGGATTGCCGAACAATGCGAGGTCAGCTTATACTGGAAATGTATAGCTTGATGTGTAGCCGTGTGTACGTATACTGTGATGATTATTTTTAATTAATAACATGAATAATGCACAAATTGTTAAAAAAACATTTTTTTTTTCTTTATTTCAAGTTGTTTAGTTTTAAATATAATTTGGAATTTAAATCCAATATTGTTGTAATTTATTTTACAAAAAAACCTTCCCTCCTTTTTTTGTCAGAGCGTGCCAAAGAAATAGACGTACATACGTCATACTCTTATTCGATTTTTGAAATGAGCGATTTGTGGGCGTGGCCTTAATATTAAACACAAACATTTAACATAACATGTCGCAGCGGACTGGCTGTTTACTAAACACGTTTATTTAACATGTTTTACTAACGTGTTTTGTTAAGAACATTGGCGCAGCAGACCCGGCTTAATGATAGGTTAGGCGAAATACACCCTCAATCTAACATAACCCAACCTAATAACACTGTTGGAACTGAATAACCCCGGGACAGATTTTGATGAGCTTTGGCATGAGTAAAGGGAGAAGCAATGTCTCCAAAACTACAGTGGTGTTAACCGTGGCCGAGCTGGGTGTAGTAGCGGAGCTGCGTGTATTTTATCTCACCTAACCTAACCTAACATTGTCGGAACTGAAGAACCCCGGGACAGATTTTGATGAGCTTTGGCATGAGTAAAGGGAGAAGCAATGTCTTCAAAACTACAGTGGTGTTAACCGTGGCCGAGCTGGTTGTAGTAGCGGAGCTGCGTTTATTTTATCTCACCTAACCTAACCTAACATTGTCGGAACAGAAGAACCCCGGGACAGATTTTGATGAGCTTTGGCATGAGTAAAGGGAGAAGCAATGTCTTCAAAACTACATTGGTGTTAACCGTGGCCGAGCTGGGTGTAGAAGCGGAGCTGCGTGTATTTTATCTAACCTAACCTAACCTAACATTGTCGGAACTGAAGAACCCCGGGACAGATTTTGATGCGCTTTGGCATGAGTAAAGGAAGAAGCAATGTCTTTAAAACTACAGTGGTGTTAACCGTGGCCGAGCTGGGTGTAGTAGCGGAGCTGCGTGTATTTTATCTCACCTAACCCAACCTAACATTGTCGGAACTGAAGAACCCCGGGACAGATTTTTTTTTTTTTTTTTTTTTTTTTTATTTGTTTATAGTTTTAGGAATTTAATAAAACACTAATCAAAAGTTAACAAATAAAGACTTTATAATTAAAAACAAATAAGTTACAACAAGTGAGAGCTATTAATTAAGTGAACCGATAGGGAATACTAAAGTGCGCGCCGCCGGGTTTAGGAATGACACGGTGGTGGCTGCGCGCGACCTTATATGGACTCCATCACATGTTCCGGGGTGACCGGAGGGGTGTAGGTAGGAGATGCAGCTAACACGGCCTCTCCTGACGTGCCAGCGTCCTCGCAGGCCTCGGTAACCACCAGAGCGTCTTCAGCGGGAGCTACCTCCGACTTGTCACTTCTGGGTGTTGCCGACGAGGTGCTCGGCTGTGGATCCACTTCATTCTCCACATCATCAGAACCTGCACGATAACAAAGAGTAAGCATCTAAATGTTAGATATGACAGCAGAGAACTGATGTATTCGAGCAGGAGCTTTTTCCTAGACGAATGAGTTTACTGTTTACTCGATCAAATGCTAATCAGACGTAAATTGTTTCTTAATACTGTAAGTTCAAACATAATACACCTTGATAAGGAACACCTTCCCACTGTACGTAAAACATATGCCATACGAACTCAATGAGCTCACTTGCCATAATACCAACCAAAACCTTATGCTGCTGCAATGGGCTTACATGGTATAAAATAGCAAAGCTTGTCCTCAGGCTTTACACAGTACTTCAATAAGCTCACATGCCATAATACCAACCAAAACCTTATGCTGCAGCAATGGGCTTACATGGTATAAAATGGCAAAGCTTGTCCTCAGGCTTTACACAGTACTTAACCAGTCACGCCCCGATGCCATACAGACACGGGTACTTTCTGGGTCACGACTGATACCCATTGGTAGGAGCAACGCTAAAAGTCACTGTTACCTATTGGTAGGACGTAGCAACGCTAAAGGCATAGGTTAAAGTACAGCTACAATAGAAACTCGTTATTTGGGTGATTATTTATGAGTCAGAAACAATAAAGGTCATACATTCAACCAAAGTTCTTTGAAATGTAATCTTGGATCAAATAAACAAAACAAATGAATGAATAGGTCGGTTCATAAGCTTAACAAAGGTTTAACAAGTGTGAGGTTTGTTTAATATGAACAGTACACTTTTAAAACCGGCCCAAGTACACTTTGACGCTTGCCGTATATCGATAAGTGCCATGCGCCCATGCATCCTCGTATTACGCTATAAGCTGAGTCATTCATAAAGTCACAACAATTCGTCTGGTTAGCATAATATTACAACGGTGAATGATATTTTTGTTAATGTCAACAAAGAGGCAAAAACGTACCTATGACAAAAGTGGATAGAAAACAACACATGAAGTTTTTTGTATATGTAACTCGCGCCATGCTTTATGAGTTCTCGGCCTAACCTGACCATTGCTAATGGTTCTCCCAAGGTACTACTCCACCTCTGTTGTCAGAAAAAAAAAGCATTTCTGCAGATTAATTGAAAAACCAGATTTTGTAATCTGTGATTTTGTTAACGTTTTCAATACCGAATCGAGCAAAATTAGTCCCTCTTCAACAGTATCACTTAACAATATAAAGTCATCCATATAAGAGCAGTAAAACATTAAAAAAAAAGATAGAAAAAACCATCCTACTTGAGGTCAGTGTCCGACTGTCCGCTAAGCACTACATGGAAGTCTACCTCCAAGGGCAAATTGACGAACTCAATAGGCAAAGTGAAGTAGCTAGAGCATGACCACCTATTCTGCGCAACATCTGAGCATTAGGGTTTAAGCGGCAAGAAAAATGTTTGAGAAGTTCATTAGATATGAGGGATACAGACGAGCTGTAGTCAATTAAATGTCCGTAGGTACACCACACAGTACTGCGGTTGTCACGTCACGACTTGCCGTATCACCCTTAATTACATGACAAAAATTCACATTGGATTTATTGCGCGATTCTGATCGCTGTTTAGCAGAACACTTTTCTTCCATATGCCCCATTAAAAAAAAAATTGCACTTAGAGATTTTCACGTTCGCGGAATTAATATTAGTACCCTGTCTATCGCTTTCGACTTTAGGACTCGAACTATTATTAAAATTAGGTCGTTTAAGACACGCGTTGCTCTTATGACCGTAAGCGCCGCACGAAAAACACTTAACAGTTTTTTTATCAATAACTGTAGCAGGAGCCGTACTCCTGTTCCCGGCGTTATCGCGCCCGCTAGTATTTCGATTAGAATGAGCATTAACATAGTTTTTGTTCATATTTGAATTGGTTTTGCTTGGCATGACATAAATGGATAAAAATTCCACAATTGTTTCGGTAGTTAGTTTTGCATTCATAGCTGCTGCACGAATCTGCGGGTCCTTAATACCGCGCAAAATGATTGCACACAAAAGGTCATTACTTAGTCCTTTAATGATACGCAATCGCAACAAGGATTTGCGTGCGTATTCCGCGTATGTGGAATATTTATCTGACTCAGTGCACATGACGTCATACAGTACATTGGCTACATCGACATGTCGCGGACAGAGTGATTTTAATTGTAATTTAAAGGTTGACCAAGTACGATCCGTTTCGGTCCAATTGCGTAACCACGAGTGAGATTCACCCTTCAGACACAAACCGATACGGGCCAGACATTCTTTGTCATCCCATCTATTTATAAATTTAGCGCGGTCAACTTCTTCACACCATGCAATGACGTCATGAACATTAGGGTCGAAGTCAGAGACGTAATAATGGTTTGATCTCACCGGGTTTAAGCTTCTTAGCGCATCGATAAGACGCTCTGCAACGTCCCCTGCAGCCGACGTTGAAGGCGAAGGCGGCAGCGACAGCGCCGGCGCCAGTGGCAACGGGACAGGTCGCTGAACAGCGGGAGGGCTGGCCATGCCGGTGATGTCAGGACAGGGCTGCTGCTCCACGCTCGACTGTGGTTCTGAAATTGAACACCGCTCCAAGGCAGAGACCCTATTAAGTATTGCGTCTAAGGTAATATTAAGATGAGTTAGGTCAGGCGGCGGTGGCGTGCACTCACGTTTACATTTTTTTCTGGGGGCGCTATTATTGGACATTTTTATTAAAAAAAAAAAATTAAGTTATGTGGGCAAACGAGAGTCGTATTCCGCTTCTGATTTTAGGAATTTAATAAAACACTAATCAAAAGTTAACAAATAAAGACTTTATAATTAAAAACAAATAAGTTACAACAAGTGAGAGCTATTAATTAAGTGAACCGATAGGGAATACTAAAGTGCGCGCCGCCGGGTTTAGGAATGACACGGTGGTGGCTGCGCGCGACCTTATATGGACTCCATCACATGTTCCGGGGTGACCGGAGGGGTGTAGGTAGGAGATGCAGCTAACAATAGGGTCTTTTACGCATAGCGATATCAGTCCCATCGTATCCTAAACAATTGTACTTTCACAAGACATGGGCCATGAATATGAACAAACCTTTCGCATCGTCGCCATTTGGTTGGGACAGGATTGTATGGAACATACCTACATCAATTCTGTTCAAATTCAGGGACCTTACTAACTTATTTCTACTAGACTCATATTGAACACATTCCATCAATAAATGTTGTAGGTCCTCGACAACTGCACATTCCTCACAATTGGGTGATGCAATTTTTTTCATCCTGAACAGATTTTTATGAGCTTTGGCATGAGTAAAGGGAGAAGCAATGTCTTCAAAACTACATTGGTGTTAACCGTGGCCGAGCTGGGTGTAGTAGCGGAGCTGCGTGTATTTTATCTCACCTAACCTAACCTAACATTGTCGGAACTGAAGAACCCCGGGACAGATTTTGATGCGCTTTGGCATGAGTAAAGGAAGAAGCAATGTCTTTAAAACTACAGTGGTGTTAACCGTGGCCGAGCTGGGTGTAGTAGCGGAGCTGCGTGTATTTTATCTCACCTAACCCAACCTAACATTGTCGGAACTGAAGAACCCCGGGAAAGATTTTTTTTTTTTTTTTTTTATTTTTTTTATTTGTTTATAGGGTCTTTTACGCATAGCGATATCAGTCCCATCGTATCCTTAACAATTGTACTTTCACAAGACATGGGCCATGAATATGAACAAACCTTTCGCATCGTCGCCATTTGGTTGGGACAGGATTGTATGGAACATACCTACATCAATTCTGTTCAAATTCAGGGACCTTACTAACTTATTTCTACTAGACTCATATTGAACACATTCCATCAATAAATGTTGTAGGTCCTCGACAACTGCACATTCCTCACAATTGGGTGATGCAATTTTTTTCATCATGAACAGATTTTGATGAGCTTTGGCATGAGTAAAGGGAGAAGCAATGTCTTCAAAACTACATTGGTGTTAACCGTGGCCGAGCTGGGTGTAGAAGCGGAGCTGCGTGTATTTTATCTAACCTAACCTAACCTAACATTGTCGGAACTGAAGAACCCCGGGACAGATTTTGATGCGCTTTGGCATGAGTAAAGGAAGAAGCAATGTCTTTAAAACTACAGTGGTGTTAACCGTGGCCGAGCTGGGTGTAGTAGCGGAGCTGCGTGTATTTTATCTAACCTAACCTAACCTAACATTGTCGGAACTGAAGAACCCCGGGACAGATTTTGATGCGCTTTGGCATGAGTAAAGGGAGAAGCAATGTCTTCAAAACTACAGTGGTGTTAACCGTGGCCGTGCTGGGTTTAGTGGCGGAGCTGCGTGTATTTTATCTAACCTAACCTAACCTAACATTGTTGGAACTGAAGAACCCCGGGACAGATTTTGATGAGCTTTGGCATGAGTAAAGGGAGAAGCAATGTCTTCAAAACTACATTGGTGTTAACCGTGGCTGAGCTGGGTGTAGTAGCGGAGCTGCGTGTATTTTATCTAACCTAACCTAACCTAACATTGTCAGAACTGAAGAACCCCGGGACAGATTTTGATGCGCTTTGGCATGAGTAAAGGAAGAAGCAATGTCTTTAAAACAACAGTGGTGTTAACCGTGGCCGAGCTGGGTGTAGTAGCGGAGCTGCGTGTATTTTATCTCACCTAACCTAACCTAACATTGTCGGAACTGAAGAACCCCGGGACAGATTTTGATGAGCTTTGGCATGAGTAAAGGGAGAAGCAATGTCTTCAAAACTACATTGGTGTTAACCGTAGCCGTGCTGGGTTTAATGGCGGAGCTGCGTGTATTTTATCTAACCTAACCTAACATTCTTGGAACTGAAGAACCCCGGGACAGATTTTGATGAGCTTTGGCATGAGTAAATGGAGAAGCAATGTCTTCAAAACTACAGTGGTGTTAACCGTGGCCGAGCTGGTTGTAGTAGCGGAGCTGCGTTTATTTTATCTCACCTAACCTAACCTAACATTGTCGGAACTGAAGAACCCCGGGACAGATTTTGATGAGCTTTGGCATGAGTAAAGGGAGAAGCAATGTCTTCAAAACTACATTGGTGTTAACCGTGGCCGAGCTGGGTGTAGAAGCGGAGCTGCGTGTATTTTATCTAACCTAACCTAACCTAACATTGTCGGAACTGAAGAACCCCGGGACAGATTTTGATGCGCTTTGGCATGAGTAAAGGAAGAAGCAATGTCTTTAAAACTACAGTGGTGTTAACCGTGGCCGAGCTGGGTATAGTAGCGGAGCTGCGTGTATTTTATCTCACCTAACCTAACCTAACATTGTCGGAACACTCGGAACTGAAGAACCCCGGGACAGATTTTGATGAGCTTTGGCATGAGTAAAGGGAGAAGCAATGTCTTCAAAACTACAGTGGTGTTAACCGTGGCCGAGCTGGGTGTAGTAGCGGAGCTGCGTGTATTTTATCTAACCTAACCTAACCTAGCATTGTCGGAACTGAAGAACCCCGGGACAGATTTTGATGCGCTTTGGCATGAGTAAAGGCAGAAGCAATGTCTTCAAAACTACAGTGGTGTTAACCGTGGCCGTGCTGGGTTTAGTGGCGGAGCTGCGTGTATTTTATCTAACCTAACCTAACATTGTTGGAACTGAAGAACCCCGGGACAGATTTTGATGAGCTTTGGCATGAGTAAAGGGAGAAGTAATGTCTTCAAAACTACATTGGTGTTAACCGTGGCTGAGCTGGGTGTAGTAGCGGAGCTGCGTGTATTTTATCTAACCTAACCTAACCTAACATTGTCGGAACTGAATAACCCCGGGACAGATTTTGAGGCGCCTTGGCCTGAGTAAAGGGAGAAGTACTGTCTTCAAAACTACAGTGGCATGAACTGTGGCAGTAGTGGGACTAGCTGTTGAAACTTCCCCCGTTACCTAACCTAACCTAACATTGTCAGAACTGAATAATGTTGTGCTGGCACACTCACTTGATGTGGTGCTGCCAGGGTATGGGGGCTGGAAGAGGGCGTTGTCCGTCGTTCGTCAAGCACTGGTCGGATCGCGTCGAAACCTAACATAACCTAACCTAACCTAACCTTTTTTTTTTTTTTTCTCTGGTTGGAAATCCTCATGGATGTCCTCCGCCCTGGGGTGGGCGAAGGGGTCTGTCAGACTCTTACTGACTAAAACCACCCCGGTGTTCCCTCGCACACTTGCGTCGGGGGGCTGCGGGAGCAAATTGCGACTTCCGCTGCCCCGGACTGGTGACGGCCCGCACTCTGCGGGCCCCGTCCCGTAGGGGGAGTGAGGTGTGCAAACTCCCCCCGTTACGTCTTAGAGTGGCGCGCGTGGAACACTACGCGCCGCCATCTCGGGTCCTGTGTGAACATAACCTAACCTAACCTAACATAGTCGGAACTAAAGAACCCCGGGACAGAATTTGATGCGCCTTGGCCTGAGTAAAGGGAGAAGTACTGCCTTCAAAACTACAGTGGTATGAACTGTGGCCGTAGTGGGACCAGCTCCCATATATTTTTGCCCACTATCCTTTTACTGAAAGAGAGAAGATGCTTCTTATCGAAGTGGCTAAAGAATTTGTTCACATAATTGACAATAAAAGAACGGACGGGACTTCTGTGGAGGCCAAGAAACAAGCTTGGATGGCGCTGACGAATAAATATAATGCTGTCTCGGAAACTGGATTTCGGTCTGAAAAGCAGTTAGATGCCTTATATGACAACATAAAGAAAAAAGCGAGAAAAAATAAGAGCGATGATAAGGTCAGTCGTTTCTCTGTAAATATACTGTTTACGTACTTATTTGATTAGAGTCCATAACGAATATTTTAAATGTACAAAGTGCAAAGCAGTCCTTAAAAGCGTACCAATAATATATATAATTATATATTTCATAGGCAGCTACGCCTCATAGTAATACAGTCCTTGACTATTGTTTTGGGATTTTAGGCCTCTTCAGTGAACAGTATTATTGACTTCAATCGTTTATTTTCGTATTTTACAGTAGTTATTAAAAGTTATGAAAGTAAAAATGGGATGGTGAACCATGTGCGTGTGGTGTGAGGGCCCACTTTGTTAAAACTCTTTGAAAATGTGCTTAGGATTTAGTGAAGATTCCCAAAGAATTGTGAAAGCTGGAATCAGATTTTGTGAAAGTCAAATAACCGAGTTATGGTCTGTAAAGTTGGGCCCTCAGTTCTCACATAGAGGATTGAGGGCCCACCTGAACCTGATAAACTATGGACCCTACAGAAAAAGTCTTTAAGCCAAAATCTAAGCTAATGCCAAACAAAATTTGTGAAAACAAGATATTATCGCAAAACACTGTCCTACTTTGTATATCTTCGCACAAAATGGGCCCTCAATTCTCATACACGTAAAAGTTTATTACGCAAATAAAATGAAATCATTAACTTACAGCTACTGTTTGAAATCCTATATGCTACTAAATAAATTGTGAAAATTTGTGAAAGCAAGAACAGGTCACCACTTATTGTTGTTTGAAAGTTATGACCTTGAATAAAATTCGGGCCCTCAATCCTCCATTACTTTTGTTTTCGTTTTATTACGCTTATCGTATGAAAGATAAGACAACTACAAAATTGTCTCTTTTTGTGAAAAAAATTGTGCAACAAATTGGTGTCATTTGTTACAAATAAGAATTATGATAAAACTACAAATCTTAATAGATACCGAAATCAACAATTTTTTGATTGTGTATGTGAGTAGGGTGACAATAATTTATTTTTACCCTCATTTAATATACTTTGTTAGTGGCGATTCTGAGTGATGTTTTAGTTCCTTCTGCTGTTGCAAAGTAATAATACCTAATATTTTAATAAAATTTCCTTTAAGTTGGACTGTAGCGCTGTGATAACTGTTCAAGAATAACTATTATATTTATATATTGTATCTAGCTGCCCGCCCCGGCTTTGCACGGGTAGCACTAAGTACTTATCTACGGCGCACCTACCTACCTTCCCTACCTACCTACCCTACCTTCACCTACCTATCCTAAGAACCTTCTCTTTACTATAACAAACACAACAAAAAAAGAATTAGCGAAATTGGTCCAGCCGTTCACGCGTGATGCCGTGACCAAGGAAATTGGGATTCATTTTAATATACATATATATTATAGATTTATTCCATTTTAGTTATTAACATGAATGATCTACTAACGGTTGTCTACTTAAATAGTCACTCTAAGAATTGTTTAATTCAAAGAATTGAAAATTTGGATTATTACGATTTCTAAAATAAATATTCATTTATTTATTTATTACAAACACAACTATCATTACAGGCAATAATCCTAATGCGGTAGCGTGGTCTTTAGTTACATTCTAAATTACAATTAAAGCTACTAGTTATATATTAGCATAACATAATACAAACAATGTTACCTTTGTGAATTCATTCAGAGAGCAATTAAATAAATCTATCCTATCAGCAGTGTCATTCAGCGTATGCAAGGCTCGCGTCAGGGGCGCTTTACTGAGCAGGTTGGTTCGCGCGCGTGGCACTGCTAACAACCGTGGCCGTCGGCGTCGCAAACGCAATGCATACTTATCAGGCACATTCAGACATATCTCCTTCAAAACACCAGCATTACACATTTTACCGCGCAACAGCTTAAAAATATACGTGGTAAAAGCCAGGTCCCTTTTTGTCTCCAGTTTGTTGTACCCAACCATGCCAATTAAGAACAAGGTTGGGTACATCAACGGATAGAAGGGGTAGACCCCGTAAAGTTTCATATACAAATACCTGACAAATTTGTTCTGTATGCGTTCCAACATAAGACTATTTAATCTCATGTGGAGCCCATATGACAGCATTACACTCAAGTTGAGTTCTTATCAGAGCATTATACAATGCTGTTACCGCTGTAATGTTTGTAAAACCCGATGCCCGACGGAGTATGAAACCCAGGCTTCTATATGATTTTTTACAAACATTTATAATATGTCCACGAAATGTGAACTCGGTGTTCAGGCGCACCCCCAGATCGCGTACCTTTTCTACCCGCTCAAATGGCGTGTCATCTAACGCATACCCGTGATGATGTGGCACTCTCATTCTGCTAAGGTTATAACCGAGCATTTTTTAACATTAAATTGCAGCTTATTCTTCCTGCTCCACTCTGCCACACTATCTATATCACGCTGCAACCGTGCACAGTCACTCAAATTTTTAATTGCCATAAGCAACTTAAGATCATCCGCGAATAATAGACAAGTGGCAACCCTGACAACCTCAGGCAAGTCATTTATCATAATAATAAAGTTCAAGGGACCCAAATTGCTTCCCTGGCTTACTCCTGACCTTGTGTAATAAGGCTCGGATTTATAACCAGCATATTCTACAAACTGCCGTCGATCTCTCAAGTAGTTAGCAAAAAACTGCAGTAATTTGGGAGTATATAATATTATGACGGATGATCGAAAAATCGAAGAAAGTTTATTAAAACCTATGACACTACATTTACTAATCTTTACTGCAATCTAAAAGAAATTGAGGTCACCCTATTTCCTGAGTCAGAGAATAAAAACAAAACTCGATTTTCTCATACAATAAAGGGTCTTTTAATTTCTTTCTGGTATCCAATTTGTTGCACAATTTTTTTCACAAAAAGAGGCAATTTTGTACTTGTCTTATCTTTCATACGATAAGCGTAATAAACCGAAAACAAAAGTAATGGAGGATTGAGGGCCCGAATTTTATTCAAGGTCATAACTTTCAAACAACAATAAGTGGTGACCTGTTCTTGCTTTCACAAATTTTCACAATTTATTTAGTAGCATATAGGATTTCAAACAGTAGCTGTAAGTTAATGATTTCATTTTATTTGCGTAATAAACTTTTACGTGTATGAGAATTGAGGGCCCATTTTGTACGAAGATATACAAAGTAGGACAGTGTTTTGCGATAATATCTTGTTTTCACAAATTTTGTTTGGCATTAGCTTAGATTTTGGCATAAAGACTTTTTCTGTAGGGTCCATAGTTTATCAGGTTCAGGTGGGCCCTCAATCCTCTATGTGAGAACTGAGGGCCCAACTTTACAGACCATAACTCGGTTATTTGACTTTCACAAAATCTGATTCCAACTTTCACAATTCTTTGGGAATCTTCACTAAATCCTAAGCACATTTTCAAAGAGTTTTAACAAAGTGGGCCCTCACACCACACGCACATGGTGAACCGACTACCATCATTTTCTTTCTTTTTCTTCAACTCGAAGTCAAGGAAGCGTTCTTGAGGGAATGAATGTTCTTCGGCGAAGACCAATCAGCGCCCTCCGTGCCGCTCTCGCTCCCTCACTCGCTCGTCTTTCCGCCGAGCCTCCGGTCTTCTCAATGCTAGTGCCACGTTGAGCTTTTTCGATCATAGATGGCGCCATGTTGTTTAGTTTTCCAATCATAGATGGCGCCACGTGCTTTTGAGTTGTTGGTAGTTATTATAATAGGTGGCGTTAACAACTATCATTATGTTACACAATAGTGCCAGAAATGACTGTAATTTATTTACATTAAATTTTATTTCCAGTCCGAGATGTACAAGACAGGAGGTGGAACATTTATCCCCAAGACAACGGTAATTGATGAGAAAGTTGTGGCCTTATTGACTCCTCAATTCAAACCACTTACTAATGCGTTTGACTCATCCGCACCATATTACAACTTAGGTAAGTCCAAAGAGTTTCTTCTAATAGCATAGAACACTAGAATTGAGAATTTCTTGAGCAAGTAATAATTTAATACTAGAATTGTCTTCACTCAAGTTTAGGTAGATTCTTCTCATTTGCATGGTTATACTTTACCTGGGCAATCAATATAATGTATGCAGGCACCATTGTAGATTAAAAATGGTTAAAATTGAATCAAACTTTCCTACTGACATGGAATGAGGTATAAGAAATAAAACTAAATTAAATAATCACTTATTTAATGCGGGCTGTTATTGTTATAGAAGTTTGATTATGGGGAGTGCTTAAAAATCTAGTGCTGTAATTTTATCATTATAAATAACAATTACAAATTCACATACAACTTACTCAAATAGCAGACTTTGGTATAATTATATTATATCATGTTACACATATCAATATAGCTACACCAAAGTCATAATCATAGCAGTGTTATGGGTTTTACGTGTCAGTACAATCATCTAGTAGTAACAATTTTTTACTATTTATTCATTACAGATATTGAAACACAAGTAGTAAGTGAAGATGCACATCCTGATACTTCTCAAGACGTCCTCGTTGTATTGGATACAAAAGACTTTGGGTCTGAAACCCAATCAACTTCGAAGCAAGTTGCTTGTAAAAGACCAATTTCACCGCTTATGAAGGATTTTGAAAGCACACCAAAAACTAAGAAAGTTTGTTTAACTGAATTAAGAAGAAAAATATAAATAATCTAAGTGCATCAATTATCAAAAGAAAAAATCTGAAGCAAATTAATGAAGATGCCATAACAACTAAAAGGTTAGAAATATTAGAGATACAACGACAAAAGTTCTAGTTTCATTCCGGCATTTTCTAAAAGAATGCTCTTTCATTCGATATGCATCTCCCATATTTGTATCGTTTTAGTTGTTAGCACATCTTATTTTTTTTAGGTACTTCAAATACAAATAAAATATAAATATACCGAATAGATACTGAAGTTCATTTGTTATTTTTTATTATTTGTGTTCCCATAGTAAGAAAACATGAAAATTTTGATTTTTTTTTAAAAGAAAACCTTTACCAACCTAAAATATTGTTCCACCAATAGCCGACGAAAATAGTTTCCTTCAGACGAAAGGGGTTGTTCAATAGATTCTGTAACATCTTCTTGAGGAGCAGAATCAATCATTATCACAGTATCATTTTGCTGTAGAGCTATACCTATTATGTAACACAGCTGTTGCAACAATTACCGCTAAGGTGTGATCTAATTTTAATCTCAATTTTTAAGAAAGGCATGCAAATCTCCTTTTCCACACACCAAATGTCCTTTCAACTGTGTTTCTGGTCTTGATTTGTGCTTCATTGTAACGTGTTTCCGCATTTGTAGCTGGATTTAAAAATGGTGTCATCATGAATCTTCCACAAGCATAAGCACTGTCTCCCAGGAGGTGACCATCTATTTCATTGTTATCCAGCCGCGCTCGCAGGAATGAGTTATGATACACCGTACTGTCATGTGTTGATCCATGCCACCGAGCATCTATATCATGGATCTGTAACTTTGCATTACACACAACTTGCACATTAATAGAAAAGAAACCTTTTCTATCTGCTCACCTCCTGGAGATTGAATTGGTATGTGCGATCCATCTACACAACCAATTACATTTGGAAATCCAGCGATATAAAAAAATTGTGACTTGACTTCTCTCAGGTCATTAAAATTTGGCATACCTATGTATCTTGTAGCCAGCTTTGCTATTTCCTTGCTTACTTTATAAACCACTCTTGACACAGTGGTTTTGTGAACGTTAATGTCATCGCCAATTAGTACTTGGAAAGTACCTGTAGCATAAAATCGTAATGCGATAAAAATTTGTTCCAAAACAGACAATGTATATTTGCGATGCGTAACGGGAGTTAGAGCAGGGCTGATAATATCACTTAGGTGTATTACAGTGTTCTTATCAAAGCGATATCTCATATTAAATTCTTCATCCGTAAACATTTCGAAAGGATTTCTACTACGTCTTAAGTTTCTGATTACTGATATATTAAAAATAAACTCCAGTACTTCCGAATCCGACTCTGATGAGCTGCTTGTATTCATTATGCTAACACTCATTGTTTTCTTCTTTGAATATTTATGTATTTAGCTTTCACTGGTAACTTAATTCAATAATATACGTTAATATAACCTAAAAGTACATGTAGTCTATAAAATGAAACGTCAAATCATAGTTAGGGAACCGATAAACGGCACACATTGGTCAGTTAAGTTAACCTAAGTTTAAACGGAGTTTATCTTACGCTGCGGTGTTCGGAAACGCACTTTCACGAGTTATCGAACCAATAGCGCTATTGAATAGATAAACCACCGTTAAAAGTGACTCAGAAACCGGGCATAAGCCAAGTATTTTTATCTACGATATAATCATCTAACTTATAATATGCTTGTCTACATAGTGTGCGTTTAATGCATCTTTTAAATTTATTCTCATTAAGTTGAAGAATAGGTCAGTGCTGGGGACCTGGGGTCAACGTGAGAAGTTGTATGAGTATCCAAAACCAAAAAAATACTTGAAAAAATATCACAGTAAAACGAGGAAAACAATATTCACGATGCCAAGAAATAAAGTGACAAGTGAGTTTTTTTAAATAATCGATTTAATCATTGTTATATTATTATTACCTATACTTGTACATATTATTATTATTTATTTAAGTCTGTTAGGTTTTAAATCATGTAAATAAATTGAATTAAAGCTGGTAATGAGTCATGGTAAATTATGTCATTCAAAACAAGAAACACCGCAATAAAAATCTTATGGAAATCACTTTTAACTAAATCACAAATTAATTAAAATATGAAAATATGTATCTAATCATTGTTATAAGTGAAACTCCTTGACCAACTCGATACTTTAAAATACTTTCGTTTTCCAAATATATGGATAAAAAATGTTTGAAATAATGTAAGTGATTACAAATAACATCTTTTATTGACTGTTAACTCCAGACTCTAACATGAATGAGGAGGAAGTAGTTGAACTTCAAAAATAACAATTATAATCGATTTGTAAATAATTATTTTAATCTATACGATGAATCGTTGGCATCACTATGAATTAATGAAGGTCGAGTATTGTCAATATGTCGAATTAAACAATTTCAGTACTTATTAAATACACTATTCATGGGTGCAAGTTGATACAAAAGTATAGAATGAATAAGGGTTTAAAAACGAAACTTGATTTTTGATTAATTTGTTTCTTTTCGAGCATCGTGTCCACACGAAGCCGAATTTGGACAAACTCCTTTAATGATGTATTTCAGGGTCTTGGCTGTCACCTAAAACTACCACCTGTCTGTCATCTAAAACTACAAAGGGATGCAATTCCATGCATTGATCCTCCAAGAAAAGTTCCATTTGGATTATATGATAAACTCAAAGAAGAATTGGATCGCATGTTAAAAATGGAAGTCATAGAAAAAGTCACAAAACCAACTGAATGGGTAAATTCTGTTGTCATAACAATGAAAAAGTCAGGTCAGTTAAGAATTTGTTTAGATCCACGAAATCTTAACAAGTACCGTAGAACGGAGCTATTCGGATTTTAGGGGGTTATTTGGAATAATGTAATTGTAAGATTTGAATTAACATAAATCCTACCAAAACACAAAATACATCTTTTTTTTTATTTCTGGTCACACTCTTACTCATTTTTAGTTTATGGTTTCAATTTGGAGGTTATCGTGTCACGCGTGTTCGAATTGTGATTTTTGTAAGAAAAATTGTAAAAAGTGAACTTTTTGAAGCCGTCCAACTTTCATCGGGTGAGGATAAAGTTCGTTGATTTTGTGCAAAACAAGATTGATAATACGAGTATACTCGTATCATTTGAATTACTGGGATTACGTATGAGTAAAGGATATTAAGTTTCCGTTTAGTTTAGAGGTTAATTAAGCAATTTTGTCAAAAGGGGCTATTTGATACGGTATTTGGGGTTATTTGGAACACTGTATCAAATAGCCCCAAATTGTTTTTATTAAAATATAAATATTTTACTATTTCTTTTTAATTTTAGGTTATTTTTACTAACGCCAAGGTACGTGCCTATAAAAGGCATTATGGAAATTGCCGAAAAGGGAACACATTTTTACCATATGGCTCCTATGATCCAGAAGATTTGCAAAATGCAATACAAGAAGTGCGATCGGGAACACTTTCTGTTGGGATGGCGGCAAAAAAATATAAAGTTCCGAAAAGTACCGTTTCACGGCGATATAGAAATAAAAATACAAGCCAAGATACAGCTGGGCATCCTACACTATTTTCTAAAGCCGAGGAAGACTCTTTTTTAAAACACCTGCTAGCAGTGAGTGAATGGGGATTCCCCTTTGATACCTTGGACTTGCGGGTATTCGCTCAAAAATACCTAAATAAATTAGGTTAAAAAAATTATAGTTTAAAGGAAAATATGCCTGGTGTTGATTGGGCTTTAAATTTTTTGAGACGACATAAAAGTGAATTGTCGCACCGCTACGCAGCTAACATTTCTACAGACAGGGCTAAAGTTACTGAACAGGCCATAGATTCGTTTTTTGAACATTATTCAGAAACAATTGAAGGTGTCACGCCTGATTGTATCATAAACTATGATGAAACAAATTTAACGGACGGCCCTGGAAATAAACGATTTATTTACAGAAGGGAGACCAAATATCCTGAAAGGGTAGTGAATAATTCAAAAACGGCGATCAGCCTTATGTTCGCGGGCACTGCAGACGGGCAATCTTTACCTGTATACGTATTGTACAAATCAGAGCACCTATGGGACCAATGGGTAGAAGGAGGCCCCGAAAATACTAGATACGGAGGATCTAAGAGTGGATGGTTTGACGGGATCACTTTTGAAGATTGGTTCGACAATATAATAGTGCCTTATGTAAAAAACAAACTGGGGAAAAAAGTCGCTTTAATCGGCGATAATTTATCGTACCATTTTTCTCATTATATAATTCAAAGATGTGAGGATTTGAATATTTATTTTATATGCTTACCTCCAAAAGCAACACATTTGATGCACCCGCTAGATGTTGCGTATTATGCACCACTAAAGCATTACTGGCGGACTGTCCTAACAGACTGGAAAAAAAAAGAAGGAAGAAAACATAAGACGTTAGTCAAGAGTGCCTTTCCAAGATTAAATGAAATGAAATGAAAGGAGATTGCCCGATTTGTAAGGAAAGTTGGGTCCCAGTGGAAAATTGTTGTGCCCTGAAGATTTTTATTTTAAATAATAGTAAAAACATAGTACTTTCATAATCAGAAACCATTTTTCATTTATTCACCCTGGTTCAAGAGATATCATTGTTTTTCTTTTGTAAAAATCTAGGTTATAATTAGAAATTGACATTGACATTTCCTCCTTATTCTATTTAGATTAAGTACCTACTTCTACTACCTATCTACTAACATCACTATGGGGATGGGATTAGTGTCAGTACAATAAAAAGTAGATAGGTACTCGTAGATGGTGTAGAATCGCCGTTTAGATATGATAAAAAATGTATAATTAACAGTTTCAGCACTGGAGTTTCATAATTAACGATATTGATAGGTAGTCCATGTGTACCAAAGGAAATAAAACAAATCAAAACTTGAATAAACCATTAATTCTTCATAAAATATATCATCCAAGAATTGAGCTGGAGCACATACATTGTTGAAGCGGCCCCAGCTCAGATACCATAATACTGTCATAGTATGAGCACAACACCCTACTGTACGGTTACCCACTAGACAGTTACAATAGTAAGCAATGATACTATCTAAAGTATTTGCCCGATTTTGATCTTTACTAATCAATAAATAAGAGTAATAAGTTTTATTGCTCACATGGCGGGACTTAATTCTAGCCCTAATTAAATAATTATTTTGACCCAATATTAAGGGCAAATCCTCTTCCAAAATATCATTGCTTATTTCAATATTATAAGTACCATTAGTTCTTATGTGCTCCCCATAATAGGATCTCGCCTGTTTTAGTTGGTAGGATCCCAATGCAAATCTTCTTAAATCATCTAAAGTTAATCTAGGAATATGGTCTAAATGCGGAGCACTGCTGTCTATGTTTTGGAAAACCGTACGTCTCCTATTGATGTTTTCGCTTTGAATAAATTCCCCTAAATAATTCCTAGTATTTAATCTCGCCTGAGCAATGTGTAAATACTCCACAGCATCAGGTCTGTCTTCAATTTTTGTGTGGAATTTATTTAAAAGAGCACAAGCAATTTTAAAATCATTCATAAGGTGTGTTGATGCTCTGTTAAAATATTCTTGTCGAAAGAGTTTATAGTCTCTTTTAACCCGACCATTTACTATTTCAACGACCCATCTACACATAGTCACACATCTGGATCTGTTCGCTTGGTCAGTTGTCAATTGATGTTCATTTTCCATTAATGACTCGGGCATGCACGTTTTATAATTATAGCTTTCCAATTCAGGGATCACATCTCTAAACCCCCTATAATATAAATACGTCCCCCTGCCTAAAAAATGAGCGCATTGGACCACTTTCATTACTAAATAGATCACTCATGATTGTCGAGTCATTTTTTGTTGCTTCATAAGGTCCAATGCAATGTAAAATATATCCATCACAACATGTCATTAAAAATGGTTTAACCAAATTGGCATATTTATGGAGACTATATGTCTGTTTCTAGTATTTGTAGTTACTACTACTCTGTACATAAACATATGTACCATCACATATGACAATGGCAGGTTTAGTATCTGAAGCCATGCTACTATCTCCAAATAAACCTTCAGGAATAATCCTGTTACGTGAGGCCACATTTTGTATACTTGTATGGTTAAGTCCTAAATGCATTGGTACAAATTGTTCTGTTAAACATTCTCTAACAATCTTCATTTTTTTATCTAATGTAGACCGTGGCATTTGAAAAAGAGTTGCCAGTCTTTGTTTGCTGTCCCCTGTCCTAAGCTTTACGAGAAATATGCTCAATGCAAGGCTAGGTTTTGTAACTTTATTATTTAAAGATGGAATGCTATTTAATAGTTCATTAAATTGCACTTCTGTAAGTCCCAGCCAATAATGGCGTAAATGTGAATCCATTGCTGCAATATTATTAAAATCTAAAGTCCTCTGGGAAGCTCTTTCCAACATGAAAAATATATCATCGACTTGAAACCCAGTAAAGTCATTTAAAGTGGCATTCAATTCATCCCACTGATTACTATTTAAGTGGTGATGGCAGATTCTAGCATTTAAGGGTATATACATATTGTACTGCAATAACAACAATTCCTTGACAGTCACAGGCACTAAAAGACGGTCATGGTTTTCACATCCTACAAACATACAGTGACGAGAAGCTGCAGCAACTCGTTTATACTTTTGTGAATTAACTTTACTAGGTTGTCGTAGTGCTTGTTGTGATTGGTGTGTTGGAGCCGGCATTGGTGGTGGTTCAGGTATCCCAGTATCTTCTAAAGAAGGTGAAGCTGCATTCATGACACTGTAAGGTCTGTTTGTATCTTGAACCTCCAATCGTCGTGTTTCTCGAGTTGCTGCTAACCAGCAAGGAATGCATACTCTTTCTAAATGTGTAGCCTAAAATGAAATACAGTTGGTATTAGTGAATGTCAGAATATACACCAAACCGAGACTTGGTACCCAGAAGAAGTTCAGCAAGTGATTACTATACTTAATGTTATTGCAAGAATGTGAATAAAAAGGCTATCATACACGACTGCTGAGCATGAGGTCCCGGGTCTGGTAGTGTTACATTTTTCCATTGGGAATTTCTCAGTAACAGCCTCTGGATTTGTGCCCGGTTGATGACAATAGGCTCGCCCCATATTACATGGGACTTAACCGGCAAATTGTGGGTGTGCTACTGGGTACACCTCTGTCTAACCCTTCGGGATTACAAGCGTAATATTATGTTGTTATTACAGAAAATACTGACCAGGTGTGCTAGAGTCCATCTTAAAATCATGCTCCGTTGTGGGCAGTCTAACTCAACTCGATGGGTTCTCCGACTAGCAATAGAAATACCACATCCATAACAAATGTTCAAGTGGCCATATGCAGGTGACATATCCTCGTGGGATCCAGTTATATTTGATAAGATACGTTCTTGCAACAGCAAATAACATTCAATACACAGGATATCATCCAACGCTACCTGAAAAAGATGATAAAATCATTACTCTTCTGTATTTAAACTGTTTCACTGACATTTAAGGTTTAAGTATTTAATTGTAGGCATGCAGTTGTATAGTCCATTTCCACGAGTCTTACTTTTAACACTTTGATGAAATAATTGTTATTTAAAAATATAATATTGCATGTTGTGTTAATTTGACATATCAGCGTGATTTTTGAACTACGTTTTGACTGAAAAAGACATGCAAAAATTGTATTTACATAAAAGAAACTCTCAAAAAGGACTTGGTGTTTTGTTCACTCTAATCAAATGTCATTTTGAATTTGCACAATGCAGTTATGCATTAAATTATTGAAGCCCACAATAATTCTTTAAGCACACGATAAATAACAAGACTTACAGGTGTAGGCATTGTCCAGGTTCGTAAAAGAGCTGTCATTTGCTCGTTCAACTCCTCAACTGTATATCGGCGTAAATTAGGTGATAATAAAATCGAACAGTTAATACAGCGTCGGGAACGCTGACGCTGTGTCCGACTTCTAACTGGGGTAGACATGTCTGACACTAACGATTCGGGAGTCCAATATCTGACCAAAGATAGCACTAAGAGTCAAATATCTCACAAAAAACAGCACTAATAAGAGTCAAATATCTCACAAAACGTAATGCATTCGAGGAACTTATTAGCTCAACTTGGTAGTATTAGCAGAAAAAGCACGTATCGTAAATAATAACTAAGTAAAAGATTACGGAATTCAAAACTCAACGTATCTAAACAAAGCAATCACGCACGCACGTAACGAACAACAGAACGAAGTCTGCGAGTTCTGTGACATGCGCAAGTAAATGTTGCCAGATCATTTTTTTATAATCTATTAATAAATCGTTATAGATCATTCGATAAAAACTACTTTGTTGATAAGGGGTTTTCTAAATAAATATGGCTATTATTTCTGTGTCTGTTGCTTTTGTGAACATTTATTATTTATCAATGTAGGCCTATTATGAATTTATGCAACCTATTATAGTAATCGTTCCTTTGGTTTTACTCGCATGGACTATGAGCAGTGATGATGAGTAATCTGATGGTAATGTATAACAATTTTTTTGCCGGTGTCGGCGCCTGCGTCCCTTTACTTGTCACAACGATGCCATAGAGTACCACACCACAGACACTAAAGGCATAGACAAGTAATCGGTGTTACGTCGGGTGCAGACACGCGGACTACGTACATTTATTTTAATTTTTTTATGTATTTGATATTTAATACATACAATTTATTTATTATTATTTAGTACCTATTTATTATATATATATCTATCTATCCGTGACATCACTGCGGGCCCTATCAGAATACCAGCGCTGCGATATTTATTAAATGTCGCAGCATCGTGCTGAGATAGGAGCCTTTTGGCCTCGCACAGGACTCTGCTTCCTTTTTAATTTTATATTGTTTCACTTCTTTTATTGTTTTTGATTCTTATTTAAGTATGTCTCAATTGTGTCTTATTTTAATTTGTGATCTCCTGTGCCTGTCCCAATAAATACTTTTTCTTTCTTCTTCTTTCTTTCAGTGTTTATTTATCCAATAGTGTTCGTCACCAAGAAATTCGTTAAAACGCAGGGCATGGTTAATCGCTAGGTACAGAGACATTACATAAACTCCTATTTGGCGTTAACCTATTGTTGTTCATTTCAGATAAATATGGCACAATAATGGATAAATATAGAAAGGACAGGGATAACATCATTCTACCTCGTCGTAGAACAAAATGCTAACACAGTAGCGTTGAAGTTGTCAAACGTTGAGATTTAATTGATATGTAAACTGCCTATAGATTATATATACTTATAAATAAAAATAATAGTATTTTTTATTATTTAATCGTTTTATTTTGATATCGATTACTCAATTGATTAAAAGATGGCATTAATTATTTAATTATTTGATACCTGGCAACTTTTTTTAACCAATCAAACCACAGATTATATTGAATTAAACGGATGTCGACGTAATGTTTAACAACTATTAAAAAACTTAACTTTATTCCCAGGGTGAAAGAAATCGTATAAAAAATACTCTGTACACAAAAAAAATATTAATATTTTTAGGTTATTATTAAAATCAGGCACACGATACTACAAAAGGGACCTGCTCCGTGGCAATCTCCTTTATTTATTTGCCAGAATATGGGTATTTACATAATAGTATGGTAAAATAATTTTGGTCTCACTATATTCGACTTATCAGTCGTGCAAATATTTCTAGTACATGCATAAACATGAAAATACATCAATGTCATTATCATTAGTCATGCACATCACAATCATAATAAAATGTGTAGTGTTGGTTCGTTAATAGTGATTAAGTACATTAACATTATAAAATATATTAAATTAGTTTATTAGATCATATCACAGTCAAGACAGTTCATCAATTTATTGATTAGATTTATAAATAATGTCAATCATTTAAATTTAAATAAGTATTCATAAAATATATGTAGTTAAACATCATGTCAGTTTAAAATTTAAATAATCATTTATTGAATAAAAACATCTGTCACAAAGCCAATTATTGAAAGTTCTATTAAATTCTAAGTTATTCATTTTCCTTATTTTATCCGGTAGTTTATTATAAATTTTCACCGCCATGGTGTAGCAGTTTCTATCGCACAACTTTAATCTGCTGCGAGGTACTACTAGAGGTTTTTGTACAATTTTCCTTTTAAATTGAGCCTTATTTTCCTGTTCAAAGAGTGATAGGTGGTTTCTAACGAATTTAGACATTTCAAAAACGTATAGGGATGGAAGTGTAAGTAAACGTTTATCCATGAAAATTGGTCGGCACGAATCAGTCCACTTGAGACTGTAAATTGACCTTAAGCATTTTTTCTGGGCTATAAAAGCTCTCTGGGCGTCTGTAGAGTTTCCCCATATGATTAACCCATACCTCAATACTGAACATACATGACTGTGGTATACCATTAATGCTGTTTAATTATTAGTAATTTTTGCACGACTCGTAATGCGAAGCATTAGAGTGTGCTCTACGATCGAAAAATTTTTTTTGCCCCATTTCTGTACTTAACTGTTTTTATTGTTACACTCCTGCTAGTACACAGAACCTACTTAATTTATATACCATTGTATAGATGATTAAATGGAGATTAATAATGTACTTTTTAACAATTGATTTAATGCAGCAGAAATGGAAAAAGCATAAAAATAGTTGAAAAAAATTCCTGTCCGTCAATTTATGAACCCTGAAAACATTGTAGCTTGCGATAAAATCAATTAATTGAGTCAATTTTTTTTTATACCTTCGTTACAGCCGTAGAAGAAACCCTATTGAAAATGGCTCTTTTATTCAAAGTAGTTTAATTATAATTAATAAAATACTAACTAAAATATAATATCTTTAACTAAATATTTCCAACCTTTGAATTGAAGTTGCCTAGCAACCGCCAAGTAAATATCTTTGTCAGTCGTTGACATTACGACTTCATGAAAAGTGATAAATTGTTCATTTTTAAACTATGTTTTGAATTTCTTTTTCGTTTATAAATGAGTGATAAGTATGAGGCGTGCACTTTTGGATTTTCCAAACTATTTTTATTTTACGAAGTGCGTAAACGAATTTGTGATTTTTTTTACAAACAAGATCTACATGAGATTTCCAGTTACAATAATTATCAATATTTATTCCCAGAAATTTTATATCATTTACTTCTTCAATTATGTTATTATTATATTTTATTGGCAAGTCTATTGTGTCTTTTTTATTTCTTTTGTTATTATATGTCAGGTATCTCATGAATTTAGTTTTATCCGTATTTATTCCTAAATTATTTACAGTTAACCATTAAAGGAAAAAGGTGCAGGTTCTGCCAACCTTATTGCCGGATTTAATAAATGTGGCTTTTATCCCATTAATCCGGACATACCTAAATAAAGACTACCACAAAATGCCCCTAACGAAGCCAATTCTGTGGCGTCTGAAGTGGTAATAGATATGTTACGAGATATGAGAGGAGTCTCAGAGCCCACCGAGGACACTAAAAGAAAGAAGAAGTGTATAGTTCCGCCGGGTAAAAGCATCACGTCTCACGATCTTGAACCAAAAGAAGTTATTAATCCTGCGACAAATTCTAAAGAACAGCAAAAGAAAGGAAAGGGAGTTGGAAAAAAAACAAAGTCAATGCAAGAAAAAAATAAAGAACAAGCGTTGGAAATATGCATGCAAGGAAAACCGGAAACCACGAAAAAAAACAAATATTCAATCAGATGACAATGACTTTTTGTAACTTGATAACACAACGAATAGCACTACGAGTATTATAGCTGAGAAAGTCTGTAGGCTACGAAATGTCTTGGCTGCTCGTTCTCAACGTTCCAGTTCCAGTACCAGCGTAAGTGATAACATGAGTGTATACTCTGATTCCTGAGTACACACGTGATAATACGGCAGGTCCATCGACAAGCTTTTGTCCCAGTGAGAATATGGCAGGTCCATCGACAAGCTTTTATCCCAGTGAGAATATGGCAGCTTCATCGACAAGCTTTTATCCCAGTGAGAACCTACGTCCATCCACTGTCTCCAAACCTACTAATCTTTCTGAAACGGATGCTGAGAGTGATCTTAATGCTGAGGTTGAAACTTCCTCCATTACAAAAGATATGAATACCTATGAAAATTTCTATGTTGATGACACCGTGTTGGTAAGGTACTGGTCCAATATGCATTGGAAGTATTTTGTAGGAGTAATAGAAAAAAATTAACATCAAAAATTTGACGTGAAGTTCTACAAAACTGTGATGAAGCCAGAACTGAAATTTAAATTTCCGAAGAGAGTTGATCGTGACATAGCTGTGCCCCCTTTATCGATAGTTAAAAAAATTGAACTTCAAGAAAAGGCTGATGAAAAAGGAGCATTTATTTTATTAAATAACTAGCTGTTACCCGCGACTTCGTCCGCGAAGTCGCGCAAGTTGGAAGTAGCGCTCGCCAGCCGCTGCCACGGCACCACTCGCTTCACTCTCTTGGCTCGCGCACGGTTGGACACAGTTCTAGCTTCTAACTTAACACATTTCGTCGGGGTGCCATAAGCGGCGTGAATTTTTAATTGTTTTTAAACTAATTTTAAGTGCTTTATTGCTCAGCACACCGGTTGTAGCATCCCGACATAGGTTATATTAGTGACTTCCACTTTCCATAATATCACATTTGGAAATCCAATAAAAGTCCATCGAGTTTTTTGCGTGGTCACCCCAGTTTGTTTGATTTGTTGTATGCCGTCGCCATGATGCACAACAAAAAGAAAGCGACATCAATGCCTCTACCGGTGGATAATCTAACTGTTTTACGATATGCTCAATAAATTTTGGCCACATCATGAAGTATTCGAGCGTTTAACTGTTCATACCGTCAAACGTTGAGTATTCAAAGGTCTGGCTAGACCACATCATGATGTGATCAGCGGTCGATGTTCTATTTCATGAAATGCAACAATTTCATGAAATGGCCGAACACATCATGAAATGATCAATTCTAAGATCTGGCCACGACATATACATCAACTTTATTTGCTTAGCTGCCAGTGAGACTCCCGTCGAAAAGGCGTTTCGGAGATTAGCCGGAACAAACAGACAGGTTTTTTTTTTGTGGTTTGTTGTATGGATCGTATATACTTTTTTCATATGCATTTAGCTAAAAGCTGTTATTTTGAAATTACAAACAGACACTTCAATTTTATTTATTTGTATAGATGTAAGAAGATGTTGTGTAGACACAGATTTCATGGGTTTTAGTTTTTTTGCGCGAAACCCTAAGTCTTTTTAAAAAAAAAAGCCTATTTTAATCCTTATGAAATAAGCTATGTTTCAGTGAAAGTCCCGTCAAAGTCGGTCCAGCCATTTCGGAGATTCCCCTTAAATGTTCCCGTGGGAATATCGGATTAAAAAGTAGACTTTTTTACGCCTAGGGGCCTCAGCTATCTATTTGTGAAAGTCCGTCCAAATCGGTCCAGCCGTTTCGGAGATCTGCCGAAAGAATCAGATAAACAAAAAAAAATTTGATTGTGTTTTGTTCTATGGGTTGTATATACTTTCATATGCATTTAGCAAAAAGCTGTTATTTTGACATTACAAACCGACTTCAATTTTATTTAAGATGTAAAAAGATATTGTGTAGATACAGATTTCATGGGTTTTAGTTTTTTTTATGCGAAACCCTAAGTCTTTTTCTGAAACAAAAGTAGCATATTTTAGTCCTTATGAAATAAGCTATCTTCCAGTGAAAGTCCCGTCAAAATCGGTCCAGCCATTTTGGAGATTTCCCTTAAATGTTCCCGTGGGAATATCGGGATAAAAAGTAGCCTATTTTACGCCCAGTGGCCTCAACTATCTATTAGTGAAAGTGCCGTCCAAATCGGTTCAGCCGTTTCGGAGATTAGCCGGAACAAACAGACAGACAGACAGACAAAAAAAAATTAAATTGAGTTTTTGTTGTATGGGTCGTATATATACTTTCATATGCATTTAGTAAAAAGCTGTTATTTTGAAATTACAAACAGACACTTCAATTTTATTTATTTGTATGTATGTATGTATGTAGTATAGTATGTATGTATAGCTAAGGTCAGGATTAAAAGTATGTTATCTTAAAATTTGTTAATAAGCTTATTGTGCTTATTAAGCTTATTTGTTAATAACACATACTCAATGATTACATTTGTGTCAACTTTAAGTTAAGTTTAAATATGTTTATTTTTAATTAATAAATACTTAAAAGGGGAGATGTTAGTATTAGTATTACTATATTAATTATCTGGATTTGGTCCGGGACATCTCTAGAGTTTCCGGTCACTGACAATAGAAGAGGACTGTCAACCTCACTTGAAGATGTCTCGCTCTCTGATAATTAGGTCGGTCTGGTTCATGTCGCATCTTAATCAATCTAAATGATTAAGAAGTCAAACGTCTATTATTCCACACCAAACATCATAACAATCTGATTATACAGTTGGTTTAATAGAGCGATTTCTCCATAAAGATTATCCATATCTACATTAAGTTTTTGAAGATTTAAATGTTCAATTATGTTAACAATATTATCAATCTATATAATCCCATAAATATCTAAAATTGTTATGCAGGTGCCTTCTAGACATTTAACAGCTTTATTAACTAAAGGACATGACCAGTTTTAGCCTTCGAATTCGGGAACATGCGCAGCATTACAACTTTTACACTAAGATTTAAAAATAAAGATCTAATTTATCATGGTTATATTATTCCGACTAAAGCCCAGATTAAATTATCTGAAAAATCAGTATATTAATTGCTTCCGTTTCTCTCTTTTATGCACTTCCTGATTTTGACGTTCCATTGTATCTATATTCACCCGGTAACCAAAATAAGCTACACATAATATGGAAAAAAATTAACTAAAAACGAGCTATTTTCGATCAAGTGAATTTTAATGACATGTTTTGTTTATAATTACTTATTTATTGATACGCCTACGGGTTATGTTAGGTTTTATTGACACGTGTGAAGTTCGAACACCATATTTTTTTTAATAATCACTGCGTATATAGGAGTGTTACTTCGTTGACAATGCATCTGACATTAGCAGACACCTGTGTAGGGAGGGACCAAAGGGGTAGTAGTTTTTTTCATAAAATTGATAATTCAATCGATTCGAGTCAAAGCATGAAAAATCGATTCACATAAAATGGATTTTGAATTGATATTTTCTTTGACCGTTTTGAACTACTTATATTTAATTTGGATGAATAATAACATAACACCTTCATTTCGCCAGTCCCGTGTAATGCGGGGCGACCGTTTTACCATTAACCGGATACAAATCCGGACTCCGGGCTGCTATTGAGAAATTCCAGATGGAAAAACCCAATAACACTTTGCCCGACCCGGGAATCGCACCCAGGACCTCATGCTCAGCTGTAGCGCTTGCCACCACTAGACCAACGAGGCAGTCAAATGTTTTCGAATTTTATGTGTTAGGTTCGAGAAAAAAGCAATTGACACTTTATCGATTTCAGATCGCCATTCACCATCCCTACTTGCACATTCAATCTTGGCGTCACGTCAGGTTTAATTATATATTAGTACTTTTTATGGTGTACATAATAAAGAATCTTCTATCTATCTATCATTGCAGTTCGCGACCCACGTTGTGTTTACGCGTTCGTTGTGTACTGTGCGATTATTGTGTTCTATTTCTACGCCCCTAAGACGACCCACTGACCACGACCATTGCTATTCTTTACGGACTGACATCTTCAAAACCCAATTACCATTGCTATTCATAAAGGATTCATCTGTTTTGCTCTACGATTCGGATAAACGGATATTATGATGAGGTGCCTAAACTATGGCATATCTGTAAGGCGGGTTAAAAGTCATATTATGAAGATTTATCAGGGAAATGGTGTTGTTATTTTCTTGTCAAAACCCATTTTCCCTCAAGAATCTAGGACACCCGCTCGGTTAGTATTGAAGTATCCAGATCCCTAGGTGCAGGACGTCACCGCTGCTTGGACTGGGATAGCTTTACAACCTGCATAATCTACGCGTCCAGCGATCACGCCCGTCCGGCACAGTTCGTCTTTCCTACATATTTAAAGAATATTAAAATAATTAATTCGTTCAAATAATAGTTTTATTTAAATCCTCATGCCTTCACAAATAATAATAACAATAACCTTATTTTTATTTCCCGAGCCACGTAGAGCCTAGTTGTAGTCAATAGCTGACTGTAACTCTTAATTGGGTTGGCTCGGCCGGGGAGGTACCACACTCTTACAGAATACCAACGTAAAGTACCAACATTATGTTGCTCCGCTTCGAATAGTGAGTGAGAGAATCGGAAGCCCAGGGTTTGGGGTGGGAAAAGGGTGGCAGCGCATCGGCAGTAACCCTGGTGTTGTAGACTTCTATAGGCGGCGGTTATTGCTTATTAACATCAGGTGATCAGCATGCTAGTTTGCGCCCTTGATGGTATAAAAAAAAAACCTAGCGCCTCGATGGATGGCGTGTCGAATAGTAGAAAATCATTCTTTAACTCGATTACCACAACGCCTAGCGCCATCTCTTAACGAAAAGCAGAGCTATTTAGTGAAAACTTATCTTTATTTTTCTCCGTTTCCTGATCTTTTGGAGTCGTGAAAGTTTTTTACCTGTAAACTGTAGAATACAACAATTGCAAAAATAAAACAATTTTTGCTGCACATTGATTTTTAACTCGATTACCACAACGCCTAGCGCCATCTCTTAACGAAAAGCAGAGCTATTTAGTGAAAACTTATCTTTATTTTTCTCAGTTTCCTGATCTTTAGGAGTCGTGAAAGTTTTTTACCTGTAAACTGTAGAATACAACAATTGCAAAAATAAATCAATTTTTGCTGCACATTGATTTTTACACCTAAGCAGGCGCCCATCGCCCCACTGGTCATGTCCTTTAAAAAGTGACTAGAAAAATGCAAAAAAAATAATCATATCATTCTCCGTTTCATTTAGCATCAATAAATTTTGTAAGACTATAGGACAGTGATCTAAACTTAAAAAGTAGCTTCTTAAAGGTCACCAATTTAATAATAGTGTGTCACAATACATGGCAAACGGTAGAGCCATCTTGTTCCCACATGGCGTTTTATTTCATGGTAGTCTCCACCTACTAATGCTACAATTTTTTTAAGATCCTCTCTTCTTACCGCAGAATGTGAAAAATGAGCATAAATCTTTAAAATCACATTTTCTATGTCATGTCATGTGATAAAAAGCTCATGGCATGTTTTACGTAGTTAGGTTTAAAGAAACTTTATTCTCAATAAAGACATATACATATCACTTACTTGAGAATAATACTAAAACATACAACATTAATTACACAAAGTTCGTCGTCATCAAACCAGATAGGTACCCATTCAATGCTCTTATTTCTCCAAAAGTGATTGATCCGCAATTATATACTGACCAAGTTGAGTTTTAAATGCATTGAACGAGTGTAGATTTCTTATGCTAGAGGGTATTCTATTAAAAAGTTGTGCTCCTTCAAAAGTAAGCATTTTTTTGCCATAGTTTGTTCTAGTTTTGGGTAAAACTAGCAAGCTAGCTCGCCTTGTGCTACGTTGACTGACTTGTTTAAATTAGGTGAGTGTTATATTCGTGTGAATGCTCTTGGTAAGAATTTTTCTGATGATAATACAAGTATTGTAAATATATAGTTGTTTAATATTCATTATTTTAGTATCTCTATAAAGGAGATCAGCAATTCCTGGCCCTGATGGACAAAGTATTACACCATTCGAAAAAATATTTAAATAATTATAAGCCCTACTTTAATCTATCATTTCCTAAAAAAACCTAGGAAAAAAGAATTTCTAAAAAAAGTCAATTAATGTATTCCTCGCGTTGTAGTTGTTTTAATAACAACTGATGTTGCCATATTATGCGATTTTTAAATAAAAATATTTTTTCCCATTAAAAGATTTGTATTATTATATTCGATATATCCTCCTCAGGCCCGAGATCACTTTGTGTTTTCCAATGAAACGAATTTTTGTAAGTAGACTTACAGGACACTAAGCGACGAAAAAAAAATGTGAAAAAAAAAATTGGATGTCTAGTTTTTTTTTAATTGCGTGTCTCCTATACAAGACTTTGGGTTTTAACATGTCGGTTTTTATAGTGTATCAAAAAACTAAAAGAATATTAATTTAAACGTTTATTTAAACAAGAAAGCAACAGTTACTTAAATGGATTCGTGATAACGTTTGTAGCAATTTCTTCCCACTACTAGGCATAAATGCATGTTGCATGTAGAGCAATACACTCTCGCTTTCTTGCTTTTACAGCCTGGCATTCGGCATCTATGGTTATCGTTTAGTTCGTCAATCAATGGCAAATGACCAGCCATAGATGTCCTCAGTTGAACTGGAGGTTGAGGCACATATTTTCTTTTACGGCCAGGTTGTGCTTCTGTTGACGAGTGGTCTGAATCGACTTCTTGAATTATGTGTATCTGTTCTCTCGCTGGTGTGAAGAAAAGCAAAGAATTTGCTATTTCCACCTTGAAGTCTAAATAGTCCAGAATGTATTTTTTTGGGCGTTCTAATATTTTTGCTTCGTTTCTATAGACAAGCCATCCCGCAGCTGCCGCAAAATCAAAAAGATGGAATATCATCCGAACTGTCCATTTTTTAGAACGTGCTTTAATTCTGTAAAAGCTGATGACCCTGTCCAACATATCAACCCCTCCCATCATTGTATTGTATTGCTCAATTGCAAATGGTCTGTTAATTTCGATATATTGTCTTGTTTTTTTGCACCAACGTCTGCATGTGTTGATGGGTTGTTTTGAATCAACAGATGATGCCATTATTACTGGTTTGTTATCAAACCACTTCAGACATGCCACATTACCATCACTCCGAACGAGTTGGTCTGAAGAACCACGTCCTTGTTTTCTCAACTCATTATCAGTTTTGAAATTACAGTTTTTGGGTATGTTAGCCTTTCGAAGAGTACCTGTTCCTTGCATCTTCTTTGCACGTAATTTGTCAAGTAAATTTAGTGAGGTAAAATATCTGTCCATGTATAATTTTACTCCTTCAGGCAAACTTTCGGATAACTTCAACACAACTTTTCCGCCAATATCAAGACCTTCAGCTTCATTGATTGTGGTTATTGTGTCTCCTTTGCCCTCGTACATAAAGAAGTCTAGAGGCACACCATCTGGAGTAGTGCATACAAAGTTTTTTAAACCACAGGGATTTGGTTTTCCTCTAATAAACTGGCGCATCGACACTTGACCCCAAAAGGGTATCATCTGCTCGTCTACACTAATATGTTGGGATCTTGGAGTTTCTAAGCAAGCTTTTCTCACAGTTTCAATCAAAGGGTTAATTTTCCAAAATTTATTTTGCTTGGATGCTTCGTCTACGTCAAGATCATTAACAAGTTTCAAATTTGACCTAATTTTAAAATAACGGTCTCTGGTCATGCGGTCTGCTATCATTGCAACCCTCGTCCTATTTGCCCAATACATGCGAATCCTTGGCAATCCCAAATAACTCATAGCTATAGATATGCCAAAAAACAATTTAATTTCTTCCTTAGTTGTGTTTAGATTTTGACCTTTCTTTAATAAGTAAGTCTGGTTTGAATTGGTACTTATTATTTCAAAAATTGCCTCAGGAATATAACTCGAAAAATATTCTATTGGTTCTTGTAATAAGCGAACGCGACTTGCAGCTAAAGGTTGACAGTACATGCCTGGTGGATATGGAGAGAACTCATCTTCATGCTTGAAATATAGCCGACGATTTGAGGTCTGACGAGCAGCAACAGCAGCCAGTGGTTCGTCGTCATCGTCAGAGTCGCCATTTGATCCTTCATCTTCCGGGTCTTGCAGACGTGGTTCAAGATCTTGGCTGACTTCGAAGTCATCATCAGACAGGCCCTCAATAGTGGAGTCATCGCCATCAAACTCTAGAACTCTTTCTATATCTCTATCACTCCTAAGCACTGCAAAACAAAACAATTACGATCAGATAAAAATGAATAAAATACCTATAAAAATATTTAGTCCGAGACCTAGTGTCCCCTCTACGGGACAAACATGTACCGGGTGAGCTATTCGCCAAATTATTTGTAGAAATGTGAATGCAATATGTTAATTTTATCTTACACATTCTAAAATTTAAGAAAAACATTTGTATTTATATTAAAATGCATTAGTTTCAACAAAATCAATTTTAAACTTACCGCTGGCAGCCATTTTTTGCAGAAAATTTTAACCACTAACTTCGAACTGTCAAAAGTTCACGAATTTTAGCGCCAAACACAATAAATATTTTTTTTTAGTAAGCGACATCTTCATTTTCGTAAGTGTACTAATAATATACAAAGTTGTAACGTGATGTCCGCTAGAGAACAGCACTAGAAAAAAGGTCTTGTATAGGGGACGTCAGGTCCGAGGAGGTTATATTTCTTTTCACTTAAAAAAGTATTATACGAGTTTATTGCGAAATAATTATTAAAGATAGAGTATTTTTTCGTTGTTGATAAGTTATTTTAATGATTTTATAGAATAATCGATTTGCATTTTTGTAAACTGCAACACTCGATACGGTTGTCACTTGTCAATCAATCTGTTGTCAACAACAGATTGCCGCCACAACTCACTTTAGACATTGGCAGAATAGTCGACATCGGCTTTGCTTGCCATTCAATAAAAAAATAGAATAACGTTTCTCGCTCGTGTCGTGGACTTTCTTTTTGTGTTTATTTTGTGTGCTACATCTAATTACCGACCCTTGCTGTGTTTTTGGACAATTGTAACTGCCTTTGTGACCGACCCTATTTCGTTCTTGAACCCCGTTTCTTCCAAACCTGAAACCCCAAAATTGACCTTAGCACGCATTTTGGACTCCGATTTTGCCTTTTGATATTGTTACCTGTTGCTTACGATGGATAATCTCCGCTGTATTAATTGTGGCATATCGACTGCTCGCATGAGAAGAAACCTGCTAAACTCAATCGATATACTATCAGTGATTAGAGAATGGATATCTCCACGACAGGTAAGTGTTGGGTATTTCATTATTATAAGTGTTATTTTATTGTTATTTTAATTATTAGACTCAAAGTAAGTTTCACATCATATTAAAGAGTTAGAGCCTGGCAAAATACTTTTAATCTTTTACTAAAACTCATAGGTAACTAATAAAAGAGCGGGAACAAATGATAATGGAGTCTATTGACTATGGTCTGAAATAAAGTTTTGTTTTTTAATTTCCATATCCCATGGTAGATCGAAAACTTAATTGCACAGGGTTATAGACTAATATTACCCCTTGAAAACCCAAACTATTTCATTTTTGTTTATTGAGGCCTAATTTATTAGGACTGTTTGCCGATCTCAGTACCTTTATTGCCCAAAAGAAATGTATAGGAATTATTTATAACATAAAACCCAGAGATAGCTGCAAACCCCACTTCACGTCACTTCAAAGTTATTATAGATTTTCACTCTTGGTTAGTTGGGAATAATGAAACAAGACAAACAACAAATTTCTTCCAGGTACAAATAATTAAATTGTAAGTTTTGTTCTTCATCCAAATATATTTTTGACATATCATCTGTCAAAGTATATTATTCTTCTTATTTTATGTCTTTTCTTTAATGATTTTCTGATCTTGGCATAGTTGGGAGTATCTATAATTGCTTGGTGTACATTTGCAGGTTGGTATTCGACTGGTATTCCAAAAATCTGTCCATCAGGTGTAGCTATTGAGGTTATGCATATGAGGTTTGATTTTCCATCTGCTGTGGGTTTGACAGCAAAATCAAACCTATGAGAGGAGGAGGCCAGGGAAACCACCTTTGTATGAGAAAGAGTATATTTCACATAAACACACAAATAATAAAATAGGTATCGGGGACGAAAGAACCCTAAATAAACTTCGGCGGCACGAGGCAGGCGCGCTGTACCGAGCGTTACGCGTAACACGTGTAGGCACAATGCGTGTGAGCAGCGGACCAGGGTTGCCAGATGTGATTTTTTATTTCTCCCCACATTTGAAATATTTTTTCTCCAAAATGATACCATTTTTCTAAGTTTTACCCAAAGGCAAAAAGTTAGTTCTATCAAGAAAAAAACATTACGGAACAGTTTTTTATGACGATTTTTAAGTACATTACCAAGACTAACCTTTACTGAACACGACAATTGACATACTAGTGCATACTGTACGCCGCTGTTCGATTGCTTTTGTTTTTCGTCTATTGAAATAAAGCAAACTAAATGGACATTAGCACTGTAAAAGTTAAAGTAGATTTTATTAATTATTCATCAACAAAATTAAACACATTCAATACAATAGAGTCCTCTTCTTCGGTAGTGTCATTTTTGTATACTTGCTCGGAATTAAATTTTCTTAGCATGCTTTTGGTGGGTTGAAATTCCACGCAACCCCCAATCTTGAGGGAGAATCTGACACGCATTATGTGGTCAGCTGTTGTCGTCATCATTTTATTACGGAGCTTATTTTTTATTATGTTCATAATAGAGAATGCCCGCTCAACGCTCGCATTCGAAAATGGCAAACTCAAAGTACTCGTTACTAATTTTGTTATAATGGGAAAAGCTGTCTCCCCAGCAGCATTTTTTTATAAAGAGACCTCACCCCAAAACTTTTCTGTCGAAACAGTCTGCTGCCACTGGTGGAATGGAAGAACTCTCCATTCTTGCATAGCTATATCAATGTTTTCAGTACCAATTATATGACTATATGACTATATGAAACAATGATGTCATTTATATCTGGCCTCACTTGGCTGGATGCTTTTTCAGGTGTGAAAAAAGAAATTTTCTCCAGTATACTAATATTATTTGGAATCCTTTTTTGGATTTTAATGTAATAAAACAGAAAGATATAAAGTATTAACTAGTTTAATTAGCGATTACAACGGATTACGGAGAACAATTCTAAGAGTGAAAAAGTTAACAGCTGACAGAAAAAAGATCGTTGAGAAACACGCTACTATAGGAGCGCGCGAATCGTTCAGGAATAACGAGGTTAGGTTTGTGTTCATATTCCAATATCCTCCCTTGAACATAAACCCATTTTTGCCGAGCAGTAGTCCAGCTTCAGTTGCGGAGTCCCTTTAGTCAGCGAATCCGCCACCATCTCATTTAATTGAACGTACTTGATGACAATCTTCTTCAATTGCACCTTATCGCGTACAAAGTGGTGTCGTATGTCTATGTGCTTGGATCTGTCAATTTCTCCAGTGGTGTCACGTAGTCAAGAACTCGAGTCGGAGAACGATTAATAATATGAGCAGCTGTCTCCACTGCCTCTGCCCAATACTGTTTAGAAAGTCCAGCATCGGACAACATGCATCTGGCACGCTCCACGAGAGTGCGATTCATCCGCTCAGCAAGTCCATTTTGCTCCGGCGTGTATGGTGCAGTTGTCTGATGTTTGATACCTGTACCTGCCAAAAATTTTGACATTTGGTTATTAATATACAACGTTGATACGACAGAGGGGCTTTCCTTTGAACTGCCTATACTAGGTACCATTTTCAAGCTCTGTACCAAAAATCAATTAAATAGGAGCAGTAGTTTAGTCACAAATGATTTTTTAAGTTTTTGCCCCGTTTGAACACGATGTATCTTTCCTAACAGCTGATTATGTCTATACGCTTAGGTCATGCACCTTAAAACGATAAATCTGAGTACAACCTACACGCGTTGTTGCCGCTCTGTGACGCAAATCACAAGTACATACAACCAAATATTTTCGCTATAAAGCACACACACTTGCACTTTCATTACGAGAGTGACAATCATAGCAAAACATCCCGCGCGTAAAAGAAATAGAAATAGGTCAGTGTGTTGCTATTCTAATGTTGCTTGCATCCTAGATCCTTGGTCTTTGCGACCGGTAAGGGGGTGGGGCCTCTAAAAAACGTGTTTCTTCAGTGCGCCGAGGCAATCCTTTTGGAACGTACATACGTTACGTAACATGGAAGCTCCGCGAACTCGCGCGCTGATAATATTGTGATTTTGTTTTGTTAATGTGATAGGATAGGACACTAAATACCTACGTTTAACCGCTAAGGCCCCACCGTTACCACAGTAGACAGTATTTCTTTTTTTTATTGTGACAGGACACGTAACTTGGGATTATTATTATTTAGTGTTAGTTTTTTTTTTGATTGACTGCTTTACGACACGTAATTAAACTTTGGTTGTGTGTAAGTGTGCCTCAGAGTTAAATACAATTGTTGAACTAAAAACTAGGATTATTTTAGCATTTCACAAATTAAAGTGCTTAGCGACAGACAGTGATTTAATTAGAAAAATAAATAACAATATTCTCCGTCGGTATAATTTGTGCATTAATGTGAATGGAGGACACAATTTATGTCATCGAGAATTTAAAAATTTAGTGTTTTTGCTGTGATCGTTGTAAGTACTTCAAAGCCGCCGCCCGCGCCCGCGCCACCGCCGGCCGCCCGGCCGCCCGCTTTGAACATACGCCGCGCTCCGGCGCGCGCGACGTTGCCGCTTTGTTACCTAGGTATCTAAGGTCAGTTAAATTTATTTACAAAGGGTGGTTGCGTTTTACTCTGATTTGTAAGCTATTTAGTTTGTTTGAAAAAAAGAAAAACTCATTTTTGGTGCTTTTTATTTTTATACCGTATCGAATTAATACTAAACACGTATAGTATACGTAGTGTAATTTAATGCCCCTCTGTCATATCAACCCTGTATTCTAACCCATTGTCGGTGCGTAGAATTTTTATTTTACAGTCCAATTGATTTTCCATCCCATTCTTGTAAATTTCAAAAACTTCTTTAATATTCATCTTATTTTTCAGAAAATAGACAGACACTTTTCTTGAATAATCATCTATAAAAGTGATGAAATACCTGGCTCCGCCCATAGATGTTGTCTCCATGGGGCCACACAAGTCTGAGTGTATCAGTTCCAATGGTGCAGTAGCCCGTGAGCCTATATTCTTAAAAGGAGTCCTAGTCTGTTTACCTTTCAAACATGGAATGCAATTATTATTACTGTCATTAGTATTTAATAATTTTACACCTTCAGTACATGATGGGAATTTATTAATATCATTGTAATTAAGGTGTCCCATTCTACGGTGCCATACATCTATGCTCTGGCCATCTGAAGTTGATATAAATGCATTTCCTTTGACAGTGTTTAATTTGTACATATTATTAATCAGCCTTGCCGTTGCTACTAATTGTTTCTCTCTATTATACAACGTTGATACGACAGAGGGGCTTTCCTTTGAACTGCCTATACTAGGTACCATTTTCAAGCTCTGTACCAAAAATCAATTAAATAGGAGCGGTAGTTTAGTCGCAAATGATTTATTAAGTTTTTGCCCCGTTTGAACACGATGTATCTTTCCTAACAGCTGATTATGTCTATACGCTTAGGTCATGCACCTTAAAACGATAAATCTGAGTAAAATGCGTTGTTGCCGCTCTGTGACGCAAATCACAAGTACATACAACCAAATATTTTCTCTATAAAGCACACACACTTGCACTTTCACATTACCAGTTAGTGCGACTTATTTATGGTCTTAATGCCTAAAGTATCAAAATTGATACCTTTTTTTTTTCTAAATAAATATATAAAATATATAATGTGATTTTTTTTATTATTTTCCCCTTTACCTGGGTACTGCAACAAATACATAGATATTTTTTTAAATTTAATTTGGAGAATCACGCTTCTAAGGGATAAACACACGCATACTGCACGGCGCGACGCGCAGAAGCAGCGGCGTGCGGGGGGTACCTGCGCGGAGTGAGCGGTGCGCTCCACCCTAGTCACCCTACCCTTCATCCGTTCAACTGAGTCAGTTGACGACTCCGGTCGTTATGCATTAATTGTGTCGAATTTTTCAATATTTTATATCAAACTCAAACTCAAACTCAAAGCATTTATTTCAATTAAACCATTTACAGGCACTTTTGAATTGTCAAAGAGTCAGTCAGTTAGTCAGAAAGTTGAAGCTAGTCGCCCATTCCAAAAAGTAGATCTCTGTGGAGAAGAACGGGCAAGAAACTCCCAGGACACTCTTTTAAATAAAGACATTAAGTACAAAATCCTGGGTACATTATTCTTGTTGCTTCTATATGTGAGAACAATGTGAAAAAAAGAAATAGAGACAATTCAAAGTATAAGATTTAAAATAAGCCTTGGCAGAAAAGAGATGACCAGTCTCAACCGACGGCGCCCGTTCACGAACATGACGCGTGGATCAGCACCATCCAGCTCAACCATTTTGTAGGGAACCGAATGATCCAACACACTCGCCACCATCGGCGAGACATTAAAGTAAGCATGACAAAGTCTCAACTGCCATGCTCTTTCAAGTCAACATAAAACATAATATAATAACAGAATAAACAGCCCCATGGTACTCACATTTACAAAAACTGAAAAAATGCTTCTAAATTATACAAAACTATAGTTTGCAATGTATTATACTATCAAAAAGAAATATATCTATATATATATTATACTATCAAAAAGAAAGATAATCATTATCAAATATTGGAATATTCAACAATACAAAATTGGTTAATAAAAAATAAAAATAAAATAAACATGATGTTCGTAATGTCAGAAAAATAATATAAATAAAAATAAAAAAATAAGAAAAGGGGTAGCAACTCTTCCAAATACAATAATTTCAACTAGTGAGCCCAAGTGGCTGTGGAGCAGGACCAGCATTAAGCCAAGCATTTTTATCTAGGATATAATCATCTAACTTATAATATGCTTGTCTACATAGTGTGCGTTTAATGCATGTTTTAAATTTCTTCTCATTAAGTTGAAGAATATCGAGTGGTATTTTATTATAACATTTTACACAGTACCCCATAAAAGAAGTGTGTACTTTAGACAATCTAAAACGTGGTTGATCTAATTTGTTCCTATTTCTAGTGTTAAAATTATGCCTGTCACTTATCTTACGAAAAAGATGTAGATTTTTTCGAACATACATAATGTTTTCATATATATACTGACAAGGTACCGTCATGATGTTAATTTTCTTAAACAGTTCCCTTAGAGATTCGCGTCTGCGGAGGTTATAGATGGCTCTGACAGCCCTCTTTTGCAGAATAAAGACAGACTCAATATCTGCAGCCCGTCCCCACAGCAAAATACCGTAAGACATGATGCTATGAAAGTAACTAAAATAGACCAGTCTCGCGGTATCCACGTCTGTTAGTTGGCGGATTTTCCAAACAGCGTAAGCGGCTGAACTTAGCCGCCCTGCAAGTGATGTTAAGTGAGGACCCCATTGTAGTTTTGAGTCAAGCGTGATCCCTAGGAAAACCGTCTTTTCGACGAATTCTAGTGTCTCCTTATTCAATACAACGTGACATTCACTACTTCTAACATTCGGTAACGCGAATCTTATGCATTTAGTTTTCTTCTCATTTAATACCAAATTATTTTCAGTAAACCAGTTATGGACCTTAAGCATAGCGTTATTTACGTCGTCAAGCTCCTGTGCATGTCTGTTAACTTTAAAAATAAGTGATGTGTCATCGGCAAATAACACCATTTGTGGTCGGTTTTGCAGTAAATGAGGTAAATCATTTATATATACTAAAAAGAGGAATGGACCCAATATCGAGCCCTGTGGTACACCCATTTTGACTTTTAAACCCAATGAATTTACACCGTTTATTTGAACTTGCTGCAGTCTATCATTCAAATATGATTTTATTAAGCTAAGCGCAAGTTTACCCAATCCGTAATGCTCAAGTTTTAAGAGCAGTGTTTCGTGATTCACGCAATCAAATGCCTTGGAAAGGTCGCAAAAGATGCCTATTGCATCCTGTGCTTCTTCCCATGCGTTAAAGATGTGTTTTAATAAGGTGACACCGGCGTCGGTTGTGCAACGTCCTTTGGTGAAACCATACTGTATATTTATAAATTGTTGGTCATTAAGCTTTGTCATTGTACTTTCGGTTTCATTAAAGGCCCGTAAGCACCGAGTCCACCCCTTCGCTGCCAGTACGAGTTCTGCACGTAAGATTTAATATTTTGATCTTTAATAGGCACCGTTCTACTTCCTGACTAATTAAAATTATCAATTTTATATAATGCAAAAATATTTTTTTCGTTCGGGGACTAAGAAATTTTTTCAATATATTCTTTACGAAAACCTAAATTTATATTTATCTCAATATTTCTTTTCAATAACATTTTGGATCTTAGTTTAAATAGATTGCCTGCCTTACCTGTATTCTGGGGCGCGTTCCGCGAGCTCGAGTCCCGTTTGGTGGTCGCAATTCCCGGTTTTTACATACTTTTCGGTCGAAAAACACGTTTCTTGACCAAAGGTAAAAATTTTTCAGCGTATATTCCAAAAACTCCATAGATCGCTAGCCCGCGCGGAGACGCGTCTTTTGACACCTCGCACGTGCGCCTAGCAAACATAGATTACAAAAAATTGCCCTCCTACCCACCCTGTTCTCATTGGCCAGGTTTCAAAACTTTCAGTTTTTGTCCAAAATTCTTTTTTTTTTTTTTTTTACCTTCTACGGGGAAGCTCTTTGCCTGCATCTCACCTGATGGTGAGATCTCTCAAGTGATGATCAGGCCGAAGGTGGAAGCTTCACCCGGAATCCTCAACCACAGAGGAACTGGCTATCTGGTGGTAGCTGGCCAGGCGGACTTAGAAAAAGCCCTACCACCAACCAAACCGAGCAGAAAATCTTGCTCCCACTGGGAATCGAACCCGGGACCTCTGGGTCTGAGACCGGTGGCTTAACCACTAGACCACAGAGGCGGTTAAATATATTTATTTTAGCTCTTCTAGCTACTCCCTGGCCCTTATCGAGTGGATTGGATAAAGAATTCCGTGTTGTTTTGTCTTGGACGTCTCTTTGACGGAGATATTTATATTTCTAAAATTTTTATTGACGTAACAGTCCGTAGGACGAAATTTTGAATATTTTTTCTATTTGCTTCTGTGCGTATCCCCCCTTTACCGGGATGCAGAAGTAAGACCAGTGTCCTCTGACTAGTTCTTCTTTATGAACTTAACCTTCTCAAAAAACCGACATGTTTCGCGCTCCGGCCAAGACAGACGCGAGCTCTCGGAGCTCCAGGGGCTCGCCGCGATCAGCAGAAAAGGCCGGACCTTCACATGCCAGCGTGAGGCGTAGCATCGGCGAATGGGAGGCCGGGAAAGTTGAGCCTCAGGCCAAATCCCCGGCCAACCCAAAGAGTGACGCCACACTGCCTGCTTCCAGCACCTCAGAGTCGCGCCGAGTGGACACCTGTGGACGCCGTAAGATCGCTTAAGCAGCCTGACGTTGGTTACCCCAATATCACAGCGGAAGCGAGAGCTTGTCTCAATAAAGCAAAGCTACATCTGAGCAACTCTCGCAACCACAAGATAGAGATAAAAACGGAGGTGGTTAACGGTATAAATAGGCTTTTTGAGCTTGTGAAGGAGTCAGAGCGAAACAAGTCTTCTGTTGAAACAGCACCTGCAGTCATACGAGCAGCCACGCCAATTAATACGTCCCAACCCATACGCAGTGAGTGTAATGCTAGTCATATGGAGCTTATCAAAACCATAGCAACGCATAACACTTTAATTAAAGAAAGGACCATGTTGTGCTGAGCGTCTCTCCCACGATCTGGAGGAGGGCGATTGATGGAGGGATCTCCAGAGAGTGCACATTGAAGACCAAACGCCACTGGTGCAGTGTACCCGCTGCTTGGGGTATGGACACGGCAAAGGCTTCTGCAAAGAGCCAGGCGAATGGGCGAAGCAGCAGCGTGCGTCAACTGCACCAGAGCCAAGATGGACAACTGCGAGCACAATGCCTTCAGTGGCGAATGCCCGGTGCGGAGGAAGTGGGACGCATTGGCTCGAGCCTCAGTAGCATATTGCTAAAGTTGTCCCTACGACCACCACCAAGTACAAAATGATCCAGACCAACCTAGAACGGAGTCAGCTAGCCACTAACGAGCTCTTGTTAGAAGCTGACAAGCGCAACGTCGCCGTAGCAATGCTCCAGGAGCCTTATGTGGGCGGGGTGAGAAGGATGAAGAGTTACCGGGGCGTATGGGTCTTCCAGAGGTCTGAGGGAGGAGAAGGGACTGTAAAGGCGGCAATAGCCGTCTTCCACAAAGGTTTAGATATCTTACAGTACCCACAACTCACCACAAACAACATCGTTGTGGTGGGAGTCCGAACTAGAGTCTGGACGATCACGCTGGTATCCTTCTACTTCGAACCGGAGAAGCCCATGGAGCCATACCTGGAGCATCTTAAACGGATAGAGCAAGAAATGGGCTTCAGCAGGTTGGTTATTGGAGGAGACGCAAACGCGAAAAGTAATTGGTGGGGTAGCAGCAACGGAGACTCGAGGGGAGAGCAGATGTGCGGAACACTGGGGGAGTTGGGGCTGCAGATCCTCAACACCGGGGACATCCCGACTTTCGACACCGTGAGGGGTGGAGTGAGGTACAGCAGCCACGTTGACGTGACGGCCTGTTCGGTGGACATGCTCGACCTGGTGGACGGCTGGCGGATCGAGGAGGGTCTCACGAGTTCCGACCACAACGGCATAGCCTTCAGCATTCACTATTAGTGATTATGCTGACGCAAGTTATGGCTCAAAATTATCGTCATGCTGTGATGTCGGTGTACCCAACTTGGGTACACGTCAAAAACCATTCCTTGAGACGCGTCCCCGTCGTCGGTTGGAGTGACATTCCGCCACCGCACCGCAGTCCGTTGTCGAGCGCGTCTGAAGCGGTTGTGTCGTCTATTTTTCTCGCGAATTAAACAATAAAATCTATGACTGTGGACCCCTACGTATCAACTTCCAACGATGAACAGATAAGTAATAAACAGTTTTTATATATGAGATTGTATATTTGATAAGGATTTCGCACGGAAATAGTTTTTTCACCAAGCATTGTTAGCGTTTGTGCCGCCATTGCGCCGTGGCCGGCGTCATATTTCCCATAATTCTACTATTTTATCAAACTGTGGTTATTAAATGGGTTGTTATGTATTCTAGTATTGATATCATTCATTTATTATAACTTTTATCGTAAGAACTTTGCGTATTAGTGAAATGAAAAATACGCAAACCACATGGGTCCAACGTTGGGTACATCGACAAACTGGAATTTGCGCCAAATCCGCCATTTAATTGTATTTTTAAGGGTCATCGAAACCGAAATTGTGGTGGATGCGCCTTCCCGTACATTTCGTCCGAGGTCGTTTTTTTCTGATTTTCGATTTTAACCGACTTATAAAAAAAGATGGTTTTCAATTAGACTTTTTCTTGTGATTTGCGATTTAACCGACTTTAAGAAAAGAGGGTCATGTATGTATGTTTGGCTGTCTGTCTGTCTGTCACGCCTTTTTCCTAAACTTTATTTTGAATTGCACTTTTTTTGCGTTGTTCTTTGCCAGTTTGTGTTGCATGTTTTTTTTTTTTTGCTTGTTTTAGTAAGCCAAGTCGTCCTCGCACGCGTGGTCTGCGACGCGGTAGGGTGTGCGCGTGCGAGGCGGACGAGGGTCAGCTGCTGCTGGTTTATCTGCTCTATCTGAACTACAGCACTAAGCTGCGGTACTGGAGGGGGTGGCTGAGGTAGCTGCCGTACTGGAGGGGGTGGCCGAGGTGGCTGCCGGGCCTAGCACGCAGGGAAGGAGGCGCGGGCGCGGGCGTTGGCGCGGGCGCGTTTTGGTGGAGGAGGAGGAGGTGGTGGTTTTTGCCGGGCCTAGCTCCGCCAATGCTGGCGGGAACGAAGTGGTCGTGGTTGCGGGGCCCAGCTCGCAAGGCAGAGGGCGCAGAGACCGCGCCACGAGGCATGAGAGTACCGGACCCTACACGCTTGACGAGTTAGCATGCTTTCTCAATAACCCTATTTATTTATCCACAAATCAAAATCATTTTGAGTAGGTATTACAATAGAATCGTTTTCAATTTCAGGCTCACAATATTACATCTCGGAGCTGCCGGAGGACCTGGGTCTGGAGACCCCACTACATCCTAAAACGATGCGCAGGTGGCCAGCGTAAGTAGTTCTCTTATGTATGTTAGTTGTAGATATTATTCGAGCAAGTTTTAACTTTTGTTTAAAAATGTCCATCTAGACCAGACTGGCCTCCCGCGGCTCCAGCACCACCACCACCACCACCACCAGCGTCAGTACGGTTGGTGCCGCCGTCAGCACCGTAAGTAGTTTACGGACTTTTCTATTTATCCATATAGTTATATTTAGGTACTACAAAAATGCTTTAGTTCCAGGTTTACGAATTACGAGGAGCAGGTGCCGTCATCGCCATCGGCACCCCCATCGCCTTGCTCGGTGCCATCGCCGGCAGCGTAAGTAGTTCATAGCCATTAGTTTACGGACATTTGTCTTTTTTTTTTCTCGGTGTATACAGGGTGTCCCTCGCAACCTATTATTGTACTAACGACTTTAAAAAATGTACTCACGTATTTTCGCTGCTATAACATATCGACCGTGGCCGTGCTAGGTAGAACCTTTCTGCCATGACCACTATAGATTTTAGGTATTTTTATTAATTTTAATATGAAAAGTTATATAAATAAATTGTACTGAAATGTACTCCATTTTATATATAATTTTAAGGTTAAGCAGTCGTTTACTCGTTTTAAAGAAAAAATTTTCTGCGGTGCAGCTATAGCACTATGTTACGCTATTACTATTTCTAAGTAGGCAAACTTCAATAAAATTATATTTTGCAATACGTAAAATTGCATTTTTGTATAGTCTGATGTAGCAAGACTTGAGAAATCCTTTTATTTATAAGTAACTAGCTTTACCCGGCCCGGCTTCGCACGGTTAGCACTAAGTATTTATCTACGGCGCACCTACCTTTCCTAATTCTGCCCTGATAACAAAGAATGCAGTAATCGTCATTTTTGAGATTTTCACTTTTTTCCAGAAATGGCATCCCAAGAGGTTCATGTACATGATAAAAATATATTTTCATAAAAACAATCATTCGAAGTATGTTTTTTATGTAATGATTTTCGCCGTACTTGCATAAAAACTGCTTCAATGATAAGAAAAAACGCAGTATTAAACATGGCCTAAGAAAGAATGCAGTACTTGCAAGAATACCCTAAAACAGAATGCAGTAATATCCACTACTTTATTATTTTGTTTCAAATTCAGTAGACAAATTGCTAAATTAAAACGCAGTACTCCACATTACTGTATTTAAGTGTAGTAAAGGCTTGCGAAGTCTTAGCAGTGCGATCCATTGCCGCGTTTTGTCTTAGTAAATCAGTTCGGCGACGTCATTCGGTGGAGTAATACGTGTGCCACGAGCGGGACTCTGGTGCGCCTCTTGTTGTTTTTTTGACGCAACGAAGTTTGGGTGAGTATTACCCAATTATGATAGTCTACTCTAACTTCGATCGAGTAGTTTACAGCAATTTAATGACATTCATATTCGTTTGATATTAATACCAGGAAAGTTATAGGTAGATAAAGAAGTCAATCTAATACTCGTAGGTACTATCTAAATTCATGTCCCAAGATATTTATTTATTTGAACTTTGTAATGCAAAAATTGAGCCACAAAACCAAATTCTAACTAGGTATTTAGTGGACGGTTGTGAATTATCGTTTTCAACGCCACTATTAGTTCTTTTGGGCCGCCAAATATTACGTAAGTTGAAAACATGATTTTTTGTTTACGTATACATTGTGTTGGTTTTAGTGTTATTTGATTGGTTTTGATATAAAAACGATAGGGCAAAAGATGTTATGTAAATAGAGCAATCTGTTTGAAAGTTATTAAGGGTCTTGCATTTAAAGAACAAATTGTCAAATGTACCTACAATTTGATTTATGTTTTTATTCTGTAAACTTTTTGTTTTGTAATAGTTTGTTAATATTGGAGAATAAGTTAATTATAAGTTAAGTAATTGGTTTTAATATTGGAGAATAAGATTTTTGCAATGCGGGTGGGTAGGTGTACTTGCGGAATCAACAACACTAGCGCGAGCGCTTGGTGCCGTGCGTAGGTTAGGGTATGAAAAGTGAAGTACCTACATAAATAAATTTGACTTTGGTACCTATCTATTTCTGTTTTTAATACCTTCTTCATAATTCTTCCTTAAAATTAATATCTTACTCAATCCTTATGCAGTATTCAATAAATCAATCTGTATCTGTAAATCAGTGTTTCGATGTGCGGATGTTTTAATTTTGTTATTTTTCGATCAATAAACGAAACTTCCTAAGCAATACACTAACTTAGTACCGATTTCGACAGTGAGTAGTGTAGTTATCTTTAATAGTTTTATGCTAGTTCTTGCTTAATTAGTATCTAATAGATGTCTTATATTTCAGATCATTGTTTTGACAATGAGTACCAAAAACTACCGCGGTCGAAGCATGTTAGACATGGTGCTGGGAAAATCGAATGAAGTCACTGAACCGGCCTCTGCTTCAAATGTTAAAGTCACGGAACTGCCTTCTGCTTCAAATGTTAAAGTCACGGAAGTCACGGAGCCAGTAAGAAATCAAAAGCCGCGAGTAATAACATTGGAGAGAAAGGCTGGTATACTTAAAAAACTAGCTAACATAATACCTGAAAACAGACTGCTGTTTTGGCAAAATCTGCCTGTAAACGATGCCTGTATATTTTTACATAAAGGAATAGATTTGGATAATTTTGGTTTCTTCAATAAAAATAGAACTTTTGGAAACTACTTTAATTTAGATTAAAATAGGACAGAAAATTATTTCGACCGCTCGTGCGGTGGGTTAGTTTGAAGTGAGTCCTCATAAAAATTATTCACGCACACCGTCATAATAAATGCGCCTTGCCGAGAGCTGTTGGCAATGTATGTAGACGCAGACTGCTAATAGATAGACCGCAGGCGCCTAAACATCCTCCCACCCGTTGAAAGGCTTGTCTTTCAACAGTAAATCTTCAGCAGTGGGTAGCGGACACAGCTTTATAATCGGCCGACGTAGAATGCCTCTGGTAGTTTTCAAATCGGCCACTCTTGAAACTCCATCCGGACCAGGGAATAATTTGGTAACCCGTCCAAGGCGCCAACACAATGGAGGCACGTGATCTTCATGGATAAGTACGAGGTCTCCTATATTTAGGGATTTTGCGTTCGTTTTCCACTTCGTTCGATGTTGTAGCTCGTGTATATATTCACGCTGCCAGCGTGACCAGAAATGCTGATGAATTTGTTGCAGTCGAGTGTATCGTTGCAGGTGACTTTCTTTCAAGTTTTCTAAATTAGGTTGAGGCAGTGCCTTCAGCGGTCTTCCGATGAGGAAGTGCCCTGGGGACAAGGGGAGGTAGTCATCAGGTGATGAGGACAAAGGACACAAGGGGCGACTGTTCAAAACGGCCTCCACTTGTGCAAAAAGTGTAGATATTTCTTCAAAGGTAAGATGGGAATTTCCCATAACTCTTTTTATGTGGAATTTTGCGGATTTGACTCCGGCTTCCCAGATGCCGCCAAAGTGAGGAGCGTGAGCAGGTGAGAATACAAAATTTATATTTTCATGAGTTGCAAATTCAGCTAAGTCCCTATTATGTAATTTTAGAAAAGCTCCTATATCTTTAGCAGCAGCCACAAAGTTTCCCCCGTTATCACAAAATATTTCATTGGGTTTGCCACGACGAGCAATAAATCAAGGACGCATTTATGTCATCATAAATGCGTCCTTGGTAAGGTCACAAACCGCTTCCAAATGAACGCACTTATAACGCAAGCACACAAATATGCAAAGATAACATTTGTTCACCTTTGCGCCTTTACCTTTCCGATTAATTATGTAAAATGGTCCAGCAAAATCTATGCCCACTGAATTGAATGGGAAATCTGCGCTCACACGCTGTGATGGCAAATCACCCATCTTAGGATAAAAAGTTTTGCCTCGGACACGACAACATCGCACACAATTGTGAACTGTGCGCCGAGCTAGCCTTCTGCCGTTTAGCGGCCATACTGATTCCCTTATCATTGATAACAACAGCTGCGGACCAGCATGCAGGTGCCGTAAATGTTCCCTTTCAAATAAAAGTTTTGTCAAATGATGAGACGAATCAAGTAGGATTGGATGTTTTTTATCGAAACTATAAGGTGAAGAACTTATTCGTCCTCCAACTCTAATTAAATTGTTGTCGTCTAAAAACGGTGACAAAGATAGTAATTTAGATTTAACATTCAAAGGTAAGTTTTTAGATAACGCTTTGTGTTCATTAGGAAAACATTTAAATTGAGAAACACCACAGAGATAATGAAATGAGTCATCTAACTCATTAGCGCTGAGAGCTGAAACCTGTTTGTTATGACTATTACGAATGTTGAAACAAAATCGTTTTACCATGGCGATTATTCTTATAAGTTTGTTTAGGTTGCTATATTTTTCAACATCTATTATAGATTGCAGTGTGTCAGTATTAAGGTAAGTATTTATTTCTCTTTGATCAGATAAGGTTTTATTAGGTGTAATTTATGAATTTTGTGTTTTATGATTTTTTGTTTCAGATGCTGATTGATCTTGTTGCTTCGTCGGTGTCAAGGATGAGCCGAGCGGAGCAAGTGGGACCGTCTTAGGTAAGTATTTGGTTTTATTTGTAATTTTAGATATAGTTTTAGATGTAATTTTAGATTTAGATATATTTTTAGTTTCAGGTAGATTATGGATATCAATGGAATTTAGAACTGGCCAATCGTTTTCACTATGCATTAAATAGTTTGGACCTGACCACCACAGACTATTATTTATTATCTGATTCGCATTTACACCCCTAGAAATGAGATCGGCCGGGTTCATGTCCGTGGGAACATATCGCCATGAAGAAGCGTCAGTGAGTTCGGTTATTTCAACAACCCTATTCGCGACAAATGTTTTGAGTTTGGTCGGATCACCTTTGAGCCATGCTAGCACTACGCTTGAATCGCACCAATGGATGATTCGTGACGGCTTGTAGCGAATAGACTCAAGGACACTTTTGCATAGTTTAGCAGCCAACAACGCAGCGCAAAGTTCCAATCGCGGTATTGTCATAGGATTTATTCGAGCTACTTTAGATTTACCAGCTAATAGCCGTACCGTGAAGTCGCGGTTATTTTCCGTGCTTCTCATGTACACACATGCTCCGTATGCCTTCTGCGAAGCGTCACTGAAAGAATGAAGTTCTATTAGTTTCGGTGAATCGCATAACACTCTTCTAGGTATTTGTAAATTCAATAAAAAGTTCAAATTACTCGCAAACTCTAACCATCTTTCCTCTATTTCTTGAGGGATAGATTGGTCCCAGTCTATTTTTTGTTGCCATAAATTTTGTAATATTATTTTTGCTGTAATTATACATGGACTTAACAGTCCTAAAGGATCGAATATCTTGAATGCATTTGATAATATGCGTCTTTTTGTTATTTTATCATGATTGTGAAATGGCTGTACAGGAAAGTGTAAGTTATCAGTTTTTGGCTCCCACCCTAAGCCCAGCGTGCTTGACGATTCACTTAAAGTTAATTTGTCTTGTGTAGTTAAAGATGAATTTTTGAATAGAATTTTAGAATTAGTTTTATATTTGCGTAAGTTAAAACAGGCTGACTTTAGAGCGGCGGATATGGAATTTTGAATATTAATTAATTGTTTTTCATCATCACAACCAGTGATTAAATCGTCGACATAAAAGTCGTGTTGTATTATGTTTTTTATGTTTTCGTCCCCACACTCCTCGCCTACCTGCCACAGACAGCGAGTGCTTAAATAGCTCGCACTTGTGGTGCCATAAGTAAGAGTATTCATTTGCATCGTTCTGATGGGCAAGGACTCATCTTCTCTCCATAGAATTAATTGCAAGTTTCTACAGGATTCATCTACTCTCAATTGTCTGTACATTTTTTCAATGTCACCAGTAATTAAATATTTATATTGACGTGCTCTTATGAGTATGGAGAAAAGAGAATCCTGTATATTTGGGCCCACCATTAGAATATCGTTGACAGATATACCCGAGGAGGTGGGGACGGATCCATCAAAAACGACACGGACCTTTGTTGATTCGCTATTGTCCTTAAATACAGCATGGTGGCATAAGAAGTATGAGGGAAATGGTTTACTTTTAGGTGCTACAGACATGTGTCCTAGCACTTCATATTCTTTCATAAAATCAACGTATTGGGGTTTTAGTGTAGGATTTTTTCTAAAACGTGATTCTAAATGAAACAATCTTTTTTTTGCAGTATTATAGGATTCACCCAATTTGCTTGGTGAATTATTTAGAGGTAATTTAACATTAAATCGTCCGTCACTCAAACGGACCGTATTTTGCACAAAATGCTTTTCACAAGCCCTTTCCCTTTCGCTGAGAACGGGTTTGTTTGGGAGTTCTTCAATCTCCCAGAATTTAGTAAGTAACTTTTCAATGCAAGATTCTTGACTCTTGTAATTTTTTGTAATTATGCTATTATTGCAGTATATGCTATTCAAATTATTTTTATTAATTGGACCGGCTATTAACCAGCCCAATCTGGAATTTCGTAACTTTAGGTTATCTGGGCCTATGGAAATTTGTTCATTTCCAAGGATATCCCAGAAAAGATCACATCCAATCAAGATATCAACTTGAGAGGGTTCATTAAAATTAGGATCGGCTAATTTTATATGTTTAGGTATTTTGAATTTAATATTAACATGGCTTTTCGGTAAATAACCAGTTAACTCATTCATGACAAGCATATTATAAGTAACATCAAACTGTTTATAAATAGATTGCAGTTTAACAATACAGCTCTCTTCTACCCTATTAGACAAGTGGTTTCCGATACCTATAATATTAATACTAGTTATCGGAATGGAATCAAGTGACAGTTTATCTCTTAAAGATTTTGTAATAAAACTGCCTTGGCTACCACAATCGAGCAATGCACGCACTGTCTCATATTGGTTGTTATTAGGATTATGAACTTCAATTAAAGCAGTAGATAAGAGAACATGATTAAATTGATATTCCGATGAGTTAATGTTTATAGATTCCGAAGAGTTAACGTTTATAGATTCCGCCGATTCTGAATGTGCATGATTATTATTAACTGCCTGGTTAGGGTTATGCAGGAGACGGTTATGTTTTTGTTTACAATCAGGACATGGTCCAAATCCACAAGCGTTTGCTGGATGACCTTGTTTAAGGCAATTAGAACAAAGTTTATATTTATTTACATCTGCCCATTTTTCTTGTATAGTTTTGTTTTTGAAACTAGGGCATTCATATATTTTATGATTTTGACTGCAGATTATACAAACAAATGAACTTGAAGTGTCTTTATTAGTCGCTGTTACTGCCTTAATGAAACATTTTTGATATTTATCCGGTTTATTATTGTGATTATTTTGTGTGCTGTTATGCGAACGAATTTGATTATTTTGAAAGTGTGAACCCTTTTGGTGGCTGTTATCTATTTTATTCCTATCTAAAGCTTCAAGCACATCAGCGCGATCTATCAATACTTGTTTAAAGTTTTCTAAGGTTGGAATATCGTTACCAAGCTGGTTTCTAAATTCCTCCCATTTAAGAAGTGTATTATTGTCTAATTTTGAGGTTAAATTAAATATGACGCACATATCCCAATTTTCTGTGGGCATTCCTAGACTAGATAATGCTCTTAAGTTTTTTGTAACATGGTCAACTAAGAATCGTAATGACTTCACAGTTTCCCTGCTAAATGAACGTATATTGAACAATGAATTCATGTGATGATCAATCAGAAGTCTTTTATTATCGTAGCGATCACACAACAACTTCCAAGCTTCCTTGTAATTTTCAGATGATACTTCAAGATTGGAAATTATGCGTGCCGCGTCTCCTTCAAGGTAAGACATTAAATAATGAAATTTATGTACCGGCGAGAGTTGCTTATTACGATCAACCAAGCTCAAAAAAGAGTCTCTGAACTCGAGCCACTTAAAATATGCACCATCAAACCTTGCAATTTGTATACGTGGCAACCTGATAACATAAAATAAACTTGGTAATTTGACCTTTAATTGAGCTACGCCTGACAGTCAATTCGCGTAATTTCTTTAAATCGGCTTCTTGCGACATTTTTTTTAAATATACAATTTAGTTAAAGCAAAATATGCTAAGTTTAATAGACTATCAAACAAGTAACTCAACTAAGCTTCAGCGTAAAATAATAATTTTGAAAATTAAATAAAGAATCTCACGCCCCTCAATTCGAACGTCATCCGCCGACCAGGAAACCGGATTCACGTTGTCAAGCACGGAATGCAAGCTCTGCTCGTACCAATGGTGCTAGCGTGATGTTCCGAGGTATCTGGAATGTTCGGCGAACAATATTAAAAAACTGATTGGGAACTTTACGGAATCTTTTCCTAGAATGGAATGAGAAATACACAATGTCGGTAGACGAAAAAACGACAGAAAAATATTTTAACAAAGCTATTTCTGATGATTATTTGTATAAGTTTCATGCCAACTAGCTGATATGGAATATGATAAACTTTAATGAAATACGATGATATAATTATGAAATACACACATCAAAAGTGTCTAGGGATCAAGCATTTTTATGCGGATTTCTTGAGATTGAGATGTGGCTTTGTAATAAATTTATGATTTTATAAATTTATATGGATCCTTTTTGGTGCATTTCATAATTTGAATCAGGAACTGTGAATCAAATTCGAGTAAAAGATGAAAATCAGCTGTCAATATTTTCCCTATAAAAACATACAACGCATTGAAGACATTATTAGTGCTACTGTTTCCCTACTACTGATTAAAACCAACGTTATTATGGAGCAGCGACGTCATTTAAGCAGGGAAGAAATGCTCAGAGCCGTGGGAATGATAGAAGCTGGTTCCCGGCAACGTACTGTGGCTTTAGCTCTGAATACAAGTCAGAGTGTTATCAGTCGACTTTGGACACGTTACCGAAGCACTGGTACCGTGGCTGAGCGCCATGGAGGACGGTATCGCTGCACCACACGGAGACAAGACCGATACATTCAAATCTTAGCTCGAAGAGCTCCAACAATAACCGCCATGATGTTAGCCGTGAGGCTTCATCACTCTTCAGGGAACTTAATTAGCGACCAAACAGTCAGAAACCGCTTGCATGAAGTGAACCTTCATTCCCGAAGACCGCTACGGGTACCACCTATAGCAATGCACAATCGTAGGATTCGATATCAATGGGCTCTTGAACACAGAAATTGGGCAGAAGAACAATGGCGTTTCGTGTGCTTTTCTGATGAGTCTCGTTTTGGTATGAGACCGGATACAAGACGTATACGACACTGGAGAACCCCTGGACGCCAACAGCGATTAAAATCCTGCCAGGAAGTCCATCCTTATAGTGGTGGAACCATCATGGTATGGGCGGGTATTTGGATCGGCGGAAGAACTGAGTTGATTTGGATCAGAGGCAACCTCAACGCTCAAATTTATGCTGAGACGATTGTATCAGACGTCATCGTTCCTCTACAAGTGCAAATCGGTCCCTTATTTCAGTTAATGCATGATAATGCACGACCGCACACCGCAAGAGTTGTAAGACAGACTCTCGCCGCAGCTAACATCAATGTCCTGCCCTGGCCTGCTCAGTCGCCAGACTTGAACCCGATTGAGCATGCATGGGATATGCTACAGAGAAGAGCTCTGCCGAATATGGAGGGTATCCAGTCGCAAGAAGACCTTTTTTTGTTGTTGCAACGAACATGGGCGGCCATTCCACAGCGTGATTTGGATGAACTCATTTTGAGTATGCCAAACCGATGTTCTTGTGTTGTTAGTGTTCGCGGTAGAAACACGGATTATTAATTGTTTAAGTTACCCAATAAAATTTTAAAGAAAACTGTTATTTCAGTCTTTTTTTCGAACTTTAATGTTAGTGGTTCAAATGTCAAAAATCCCTTTATTAGGAAAATGGCAAATTTCTTTATTAATGCAAAGGTGACTTGGTTTATCGTTACTGTGACAAACGAAAACACTTTATTTGATGAATCCTTAAAGAAAATTTTAATTAATATCAATCAGGAGAAAAGTTATTGCAAAAATATATGTTGATCCCTAGACACTTTTGATGTGTGTATGTGGACTACAATTAAGTTTGATCGAGTAAAACTTTGACCTTGAATTTATTGGAAATTATTGCACAAGTGTAAGGCACGTTTTTCACACCTTAGGGACTTAGGATAGCTGATGATGATTTAGAAAATAGGTAGGTTGGTAAGAGTGAGGAAGGAAGGGCACTTAACTTCTGATGAATTCTGATGATCGGTTCTTCCTCTTTCGCTTATTCTTCCGTACACCTGCGCCGATACTTTAGCTGCATCGATCCGGTGGTGAACATTCAGCGATAGTTTTAGTTTCAGCTTCACGACAGGAACTGGGCCTTTGGTGGTCCCGATGATTCCGCCACGTGCCGAACTCAACGAACTGATTTTCGATTATTTTAGAATTTTGTCCTGTCACGGTCGCCAATTTTTATGTATATTTTTACATAAAGGAATAGATTTGGATAATTTTGGTTTCTTCAATAAAAATAGAACTTTTGGAAACTACTTTAATTTAGATTAAAATAGGACAGAAAATTATTTCGACCGCTCGTGCGGTGGGTTAGTTTGAAGTGAGTCCTCATAAAAATTATTCACGCACACCGTCATAATAAATGCGCCTTGCCGAGAGCTGTTGGCAATGTATGTAGACGCAGACTGCTAATAGATAGACCGCAGGCGCCTAAACAATGCCTCTGTAGATCTCATTTCAAATAGAGTCTGCAGAATGAATATTTATTTATTTTATTTTTTATTTTTATAGGATTTTTTCTTTGGATGTTTTTTAAGTTTATAATGTTAGATTTTTTTTTATAGCTAGTACTTAAATAATTTTTTCAACGTTTTAAAAATGTTGTCTAAGGTAATATTAAGAACAGCCTTATTTGAATGTGATAAGTAAATAGTTAACTAGTTGTTGCTACTAAGTCATGCCAATGAAAACAAAGACTGAATATTAGAATTACATTGAAAGAGTCTGATTTAATTTAGAAATTAAGAAAGCGCTAAATGGTTCGCAGATGATGCCAATATTGTACCTACTTCATTAATGTTAATCAACAGTCTGGCTGAATTTTGTTATTTTTAGTTATACAATGTGGAGACTACAATACAACAATAAATGAAAATACTGGCACTACTAATGCATGAGAGTATTTTGGAACTGTCAAAAAAATCCTAGCTTCAAAAAAAAAAATGAGATTTTCAAACAAATTAAATGTAATGTATGGCCGGATCCACCCCAAGCCTATAAATTCCGTTTAACGAACTAGGCCTAGGTTGGATTCTCGGGCATACGTTTCCGATTATCAACCTTAGGATGGATTTTTGGGGTGGATATACGAAATAACCCGAAACGACTATGGATTTTGCCGAGCTATATTGATTAAACCATTGAATATTTTCAATTGAATTTTTGTATACAGAATGGGGACGTCATTACGGACACGCCGTTAAATTTTTTGTTGTATTGTCGTCTCCACCTTGTATAATGTCGTGATAATTATTTTCTTATTAAAACTGAATTTGTAAAAACCTGTTTTTTAACATCCATATAGTTTACTCATTAGTTTACTTGCATTCCAAGATGTAAAAACTTAGGTCGTAGCTAAGAGACTAAAAAAACCTTAACCTTATTTATAATGCACCTATATAAGTCACACACACAGTACACTTCAACTTAGTTCCGGGCATATAATAATGGCAATAATTACTAAAAAATAATGCAGTAATCGACTTGTGCTAAGACATAATGCAGTAATACGCGCAAGTGCTGCATTTAGTTTTAGTATCATGTGACTCGGAAACGACCTGATACTAAACCGAAACGCAGTAATACGTATTATAATTGCATATATTAGTAAATTAAATAAAGGAAAATTATCTTGTAAAAGCTTGATTTTTTCCGAATTTTTAGATATACAATGTGGAGACTACAATACAACAATAAATGAAAATACTGGCACTACTAATGCATGAGAGTATTTTGGAACGGTCAAATAAATCCTAGCTTCGAAATAAAAAAAATTAGTTTTTCAAACAAATTAAATGTAATGTATGCCGGATCCACCCTAAGCCTATAAATTCCGTTTATCCAACTAGGCCTAGGGTGGATTCTCGGGCATACGTTTCCGAATATCGACCTTAGGATGGATTTTTGGGGTGGATAACCAAAATAACCCGAGCCGACTATGGATTTTGCTGAGCTATATTGACTAAACTATTGAATATTTTCAATTGAATTTTTGTATACAGAATGGGGACGTCCGTCATTAGGGACACGCCATTAAATTTTTTGTTGTATTGTCGTCTCCACCTTGTATATTATGACCAATAAAATACGAACATCTTGCTCAGATGATATAAAATATGTTTTTTGCGTTTATCTCGTAACCGCCATTTTGCGATTACTGCATTCTTTGTTATGACGGCAGAATTACCTACCCTATATATCTACCTGCTTACCTACCCTATATACCTATTTATACCTACTAATACAATATTAGTAGCAAATAAATAACTTTGACTTTAGTTAATGCATATTACCGGATAAAGTTACCTTAATATTTTTCTCTTAAAATAAATAAAATATACTTCTACACCTATATTTTAACACAACAACATTTTTTCATTAAAATTAGACAATTTCTTTACAAATCTTTATGTTTTTTCATAGCGCCTCTGTTATTACCTTTACGAAAGTATTACAAAAATTCATAGTGTTAAATCTTGTACGACATGGTATGGAACACTTCGTGTGCGAGTCCGACTCGCACTTGACCGATTTGTTTTTGCTTGTTTTAGTGAGCCAAGACGTCCTCGCACGCGTGGTCCGAGACGCGGTAGGGATGTGCGCGTGCGAGACGGACGAGGGTCAGGTGCTGCTGGTTTATCTGCTCTATGTGAACTGCAGCACGCGGCAGCAAGCTGCGGTACTGGAGGGGGTGGCTGATGTGGCTGCCGTACTGGAGGGGGTGGCCGAGGTGGCTGCCGGGCCTAGCACGCAGGGAAGGGTGCGCGGGCACGGGCGCGTTTTGGTGGAGGAGGAGGTGGTGGTTTTGCCGGGCCTAGCTCCACCAAAGCTGGCGGGAACGAAGTGGTCGTGGTTGCGGGGCCTAGCTCGCAAGGCAGAGGGCGCAGAGGCCGCGCCACGAGGCATGAGGCCCGGACCCTACACGATTGACGAGTTAGCATGCTTTTTTCAATAACCCTATGTTTTTATCCACAAATCGAAATCATATTGAGTATTACAATTGAATCGTTTTGAATTTCAGGCTCACAATACGTAACTATTAAAGTTGTGGTTACTTTAGTGTGAATATGGAATTAAAACAGAATATTTGCAATGAGCTAAATATATTTTTACTTCGTACAATCGTCGGTTGTTTTGCACAGTAGTGACAGTACCAATCTATGATAGGCATAGATAATATTAGTAATAAGGCTATATGCCTTAACATCCGGCTCTGTTTTGAATGCCTGCCATCTTGCAAAGTTCCAGAATCCTGGGTCCATAAAGGGGCTTCGTTAGCATGTCAGCAAGTTGACGAGTCGCAGGGACTTTGCATACTTCTAACATGCCATCTGTCACACATTCTCGTATAAAGAACGATCTTATGCGTATATGTTTTGTCCGCTGATGGCATTCATACGGTGGATTCTTGGCTAGCCTGATTGCAGACTCATTGTCGATGCATAGGCTTGTTGGACAATCGTCATCTGTGATGTCTTTCAAGATCCTCTTTAGCCATATGATCTCTCGTGCAGTTTCACTGGCAGCGACTATCTCTGCTTCGGTCGATGAAATAGCAACGGTAGATTGTCGTTTGCTCTGCCATGAAATTGGTCCTCCAGCATACAAACATAACATTCCAGTAGTGGAGCGCCCTGTGCTATGATCACCACCATGATCGGCATCGCTGTAGCATTCTAAGCCAAGAGTTTTATTTTTTGTATAAGCTATTCCTCTGTCTATTGTGCCTTTCAGATAGCGCAAGATCCGCTTGGCAGTTAAGATATCCTCTTTTGTAGGATGATCAAGATTGCGTGACACAACACTTATAGCGTAAGCTATATCTGGTCTTGTCCCAGTCATGAGGTAAGCTAGTGCTCCCACTACTTGACGATAAGGGAAAGCCGTAGGGCTCTCTTCTTCTTCCTTACTACTAGCATTCGACTTTAGGATCGGTGTTGTAACAGCTTTACAATTTTCCATGCCGAATCTTTCAAGAATGCGTTTGGTGTACGCTTTCTGATGAAGAAAAATAGAACCATCTGACTTCTTCTCTATTTCCATTCCCAAGAAATAGCTAGCTGATTTAACAGTTATTTTGAAACGTTTTTTCAGCTTTTCCAAGAAGGATTTCGTTTCCTTGTCGCTTGTCGACGCAAAAAGTCCATCGTCGACATAAAGAGCTAAAACAATCTTACTTTTTCCTCTTCTTCTTATGAACAGACAAGGGTCTGCTTTGCTCTGTTTGAAACCAATTTCTATGATGTAGTCTGTAATACAGCGATTCCAGCAGCGTGGCGCCTGTTTTAATCCATAAAGACTCTTTTTTAGTTTAAAAACAAGTTTTGGATCACATGCGTTTGTGTAGCCTTCTGGAAGCTTCATATAAATGTCTTCGTCTAAGTTTCCATATAGGAAGGCAGTTGATACATCAAATTGGGCAAGAGACATATTTTCCTTAGCAGCAACACTTAGAACTGCTTTTATAGTACTGCTCTTTGCTACAGGGCTAAACGTCTCAAAAAAGTCTACTCCTTCCTTTTGAGAATATCCCTTGATCACTAACCTGGCTTTATACTTGTCTAGAGTACCGTCAGGGTTAGTTTTGATCTTGAATATCCATTTGCATGGAATCGGCTTTTTGCCTTTTGGTAATTCAACCAGTTCCCAGGTCTCATTCTCCTTTAACGAAATTATTTCATTGTTGATGGCCTCTTGCCATTTTTCCCGATCTACGCTGGACATAGCCGCTTTAAAAGTTGTAGGTTCATCAGTAGGTACACTGGATGTCATGTTGCAGATATAATCTTTGTATCGACTTGGAATTCTGAGATTACTCCTGTCTCTAAGAGTCAATTGACTTTCGCGTTCAATTTCAGTTTGAGAAAGATCCTCAATATTTTCCACTTCCTCACCTTCACATTCTACAGTGTCATGAAATTGTTCAGACTCTTCTGTGTCGATCAGATTTTGCTCTGCTGGAACATCATGCTCCTCTTGTACATCTCGTTCTACATTGACTTCCTGCTCATTAATACCATTAAAGTGCGATGTCGAAGTCGTATCGTATGGACTTTTTTGGGCATCATTCTGTATACTGATTTCCTGTAATCTCTCTTGTTGAAGATCTGGTTGCCCGTATTGATATATTTTGTTTATTGACGTTGAAGGTTGAGGATCATTCGGGGCGTCTTTCTTGCTAGGGTATCCAAGTAAAGGTATCTCTTCAAACGTCACATCTCTTGATCTTATTAATTTGTGATTTATTTTATCCCAAATCCTGTATCCTTCATCTCCATCGTAGCCAATTAATATTCCTTTTTGGGCTTTTTTGTCTAGCTTCTTGCGGTTTGATTTAGGAATGTGGGCGTAGCATTTACAGCCAATGATTCTCAGGTGTTTGATACCTGCTTTCTTTCCAAACCATAACTCATAGGGAGATTTTCCATGTACACTTGACGAGCCAGTACGATTTAGGACGTATGCTGCAGTGTTAATGAGTTCTGCCCAAAGACCTTGAGGTATCTCTTCATGAGAATGCATCATTGCTCGCGCTGCTTCTACTACTGTCCTATTCTCTCTTTCAACGGAGCCAGCTTGTTCGTGAGTGTGGGGCATAGTCAGTCTCTGTTTTATGCCATGTTCTTTCAGGATCTCTCGAAATTGTTCATTATCAAATTCCCCTCCGTTATCGCTCAAAATTTCTTTTACATAGTGACCTGCAGCTTTGACTTCAGCTAGCATTTGTTTGAGCTTTATCCATGCTTCAGACTTCTTTTTCAGGAAATATATGTAACGATAGCGAGTAAAGTCATCCTTGAACATTAAGAAATATCTAAATTTTTGTATTGAATACGCAAAGGGTCCACATATGTCGGTATGGATCAGCTCACCTGGTTGAGTTGCTCTTATCCTTGTACCAAACTTTTGCCTATGGGCCTTTCCGTACACACAGCCTTCGCACAGATCTGTTTGAGTGCCTTCCACTTTTAATCCAAACTCTTTCTCTAGGATCTGTTTCACGTGTCTTTTATTCTGATGAGCGAGCCTCTCGTGATAAACTTGTAGAGGATTAGTTATTGCAATGTTAACTTCAGGTTTCGGCGACAGGCAATCAAGTTTCAGCTTGTAAAGTCCGCCATTTCTCTGCCTTGTTCCTATTAACTTAATGGTTCCATCTACTTTCAGTGTACACTTGTCTGGCGTCGACTCAAAGATCGTGTTGTACGCGTGATCGTGTGCAGCAAGAACAGAAAAAAGATTCATTTTTATATTTGGGACGTACCATACATCCTTGAGTAGAATTTGTTGTCGTCTTCCACAGATATCAGCCTCAGCACGGATGTTTCCCTTTCCTAATGCTTGTATGATTTGACCATTAGCTGCTGTCACTGTGTGTTGGCCTTTGAAATATTCAAATGTCTCGAAAAAATCACCTTTATTTGTGATATGGCTTGTTGCACCATTGTCTACAAACCAATTTTCTTTATCTGTCACTTGACTGTTTCCTATGGCCAAGACTTGTAGGGTTGCATTGACTGTGGTCTCTTTGGGTGGCCTTCCGTCAGCAATCCATTTCCTACACTGTCTAACTCGATGTCCTGCTTGTCCGCAATAGTTACATTTAATATCTTTTTCTTTCTTCTTTTTTCCTTTTGCTGTTTTCACGAATAGTGCTTCATTGGTGCTGTCGTTTTCGGTTCTATTCAGTAAGGTTTTTTCATGGGCACAGATTTGGGTAGTTAGATTTTCTACAGTTCTGTCTTTCTTAGTCATAAGTAACCAACTTGATTTAAAAGCGAAGAATTCTGCTGGTAAAGTGTCCAAAATCTTGCAGATCAGTAGCATGTCTGGTAATTTTGTATCTAACTGACCATTTAGTTCATGCCAGATATTCTTTAATGCAGAAATATGATTCACCATACCATGTTCAGGTTCTTTCTTGTAACTGAAAAATCGAAGACATAGATCATAGCTTTTATCTTCACTACTTTCTCCATATAACCTTTTTAGTTCTTCCCACACCTCTTGTGAACTTGTAAGACGCATGACGTGATTCAGAGTTTCATCTGTCATATTTGTCGTAATTAGAACTAAGGCTGCACTGTCAATATTCATGAATTCTTGCAATTCGATTTTATATTTAGCTAGCTCAGCTTCTGCTGCTTTTTCAGCGGGTGCTTGTGGTCTACATCGCCTACCTTCGATAATGTCTAAGGCTCCAGGGATGGCTTTCATTACGACCATTATTCTGTATCTCCATGACTTGAAGTTCTTTGAATCTAGGTGTCCTATCTGCACCCTTGATGCTTCAACAATCGCCCTATCCATAGCGGTTGATAGCTGGTAGGTATCAGAGTTCACCGTGTGAAAATTTTCTTCTCTCGAAAATGTCTCGAAACAATAGAATGAAGAAAAAATTCTTTCCTAGAGTAAAACTTTTCCGTCTTTATTCAACAGCTTAGGGAACCACGCTCTGCTACCATATTAAAGTTGTGGTTACTTTAGTGTGAATATGGAATTAAAACAGAATATTTGCAATGAGCTAAATATATTTTTACTTCGTACAATCGTCGGTTGTTTTGCACAGTAGTGACAGTACCAATCTATGATAGGCATAGATAATATTAGTAATAAGGCTATATGCCTTAACAGTAACATCTCGGAGCTGCCGGAGGACCTGGGTCTGGAGACCCCACTACACCCTAAAAAGATGCGTAGGTGGCCAGTGTAAGTAGTTCTACTTATGTATGTTAGTTGTAGATATTATTCGAGCAAGTTTTAACTTTTATTTTAAAATGTCCATTTAGACCAGACTGACCTCCCGCGGCTCCAGCACCACCACCACCACCAGCGTCAGTACGGTTGGCCGCCAGTACCGTAAGTAGTTTACGAACTTTTCTATTTACCTATAAAGTTATATATAGGTACTAAAACACTGCTTTTGTTCCAGGTTTATGGATTACGAGGAGCAGGTGCCGCCGGCGCCATCGGCGCCACCATCGCCATACTCGGTGCCATCGCCGGCAGCGTAAGTAGTTCATCGTCATTAGTTTACGGACTTTTCTATTTATCTCTAAAGAATATAGGTACTTCAACACTGCTTTTGTACTAGGTTAATGGAGTACGAGGAGCAGGTGCCGTCATCGCCATCGGCACCTCCATCGCCTTGCTCGGTGCCATCGCCGGCAGCGTAAGTAGTTCATCGTCATTAGTTTAGGTACGAACTTTTCTATTTATCTCAAAAAAATATAGGTACTACAACACTGCTTTTGTTCCAGGTTTATGGATTACGAGGAGCATATGCTGTCATCGCCATCGGCGCCCCCATCGCCTTGCTCGGTGCCATCGCCGGCAGCGTAAGTAGTTCACAGCCATTACTTTACGGACTTTTGTCTTTTTCTCCGTGTTTGTACCTACTTTTAAATGTATGCATGTATGTTTGTCTCACGAGATTTTAACCGACTTAAAAAAAGAGGGTTATGTATGTATGTTTGTCTGTCTGTCTGACACGCCTTTCTCCGAAACTTTATTTTTAAAAGATTTTTTTTTGCGTTGTTCTTTGCTAGTTAGTGTTGCATCATGTTTTTTTTTTGCTTGTTTTAATGAGCCAAGACGTCCTCGCACGCGTGCGCGTGCGAGGCGGACGAGGGTCAGCTGCTGCTGGTTTATCTGCTCTATCTGAACTGCAGCACGAAGCTGCGGTACTCGAGGGGGTGGCTGATGTGGCTGCCGTACTGAAGGGGGTGGCCGAGGTGGCTACCGGGCCTAGCACGCAGGGAAGGGTGCGCTGGCGCGTTTTGGTGGAGGAGGAGGTGGTGGTGGTTTTTGCCGGGCCTAGCTCCACCAATGCTGGCGGGAACGAAGTGGTCGTGGTTGCGGGGCCTAGCTCGCAAGGCAGAGGACGCAGAGGCCGCGCCACGAGGCATGAGAGGCCCGGACCCTACACGATTGACGAGTTAGCATGCTTTTTCAATAACCCTATTTATTTATCCACAAATCAAAATCATTTTGAGTATTACAATTAAGGGGCCTATATTTTTATTTTTCCTCGGATCCTTTATCGACACTGAACCTACCCGTAAGCTATGGCACACAGTTTTTTTAACACCCTGTATATGTATGTATGTATGTTTCTCACGAGATTTTAACCGACTTTAAATAAAAACTTTTTACAAAAAAAAACCGACTTCCAAAAAAGACACTACAAAGTCAAAAATAACTTTAATTTCGGAAGTCGGTGTATTTGGTTTTGAACTTTCGTTTTTTGCCACCGACTTCCGAAATTAAAGTTATTTTTGACTTTGTAGTGTCTTTTTTGGAAGTCTGTTGTTTTTTTTTTGTAAAAAGTTTTTATTTTGCACTTTTTAGTTGTGGTACCTACCCCATACAAATTCGAATATCACTAATCTGCTATGTAAATAACAGTGATTGGAAGTTATCATCATATCATCCATAAATAAACTAAGTGGAAAAAATACGTATTATTGAAGCTAACTCAAAAATTATCCAAGTAAAGTTAATATTTATATGGGACCACCTCGGGAGCATACCCTTTCAAACAAAAAAAAATATTTTAGAACCTCCTCCTTTTGGAACTCGGTTAAAATAGAGGGTTATGTATGTATGTTTGTCTGTCTGTCTGTCATGCCTTTCTCCGAAACTTTATTTTTAATAGCACTTTTTTTTGCGTTGTTCTTTGCTTGTTTGTATTGCATGTTTTTTTTTTTTGCTTGTTTTAGTCAGCCAAGACGTCCTCGCACGCGTGGTCCGCGACGCTGTAGGAGTGTGCGCGTGCGAGGCGGACGAAGGTCAGCTGCTGCTGGTTTATCTGCTCTATCTGAACTGCAGCAAGAAGCTACGATACTGGAGGGGGTGACTGATGTGGCTGCCGTACTGGAGGGTGCGGCCAAGGTAGCTGCCGGGCCTAGCACGCAGGGAAGGATGCGCGGGCACGGGCGCGTTTTGGTGGAGGAGGAGGAGGTGGTGGTTTTTGCCGGGCCTAGCTCCACCAATGCTGGCGGGAACGACGTGGTCGTGGTTGCGGGGCCTAGCTCGCATGGCAGAGGGCGCAGAGGCCGCGCCACGAGGCATGAGAGGCCCGGACCCTACACGATTGAAGAGTTAGCATGCTTTTTTCAATAACCCTATTTATTTATTTATCCACAAATCAAAATCATTTTGAGTATTACAGTTGAATCGTTTTGAATTTTCTATTTATCTCTAAAGAATAAAGGTACTTCAACACTGCTTTTGTACCAGGTTTATGGATTACGAGGAGCAGGTGCCGTCATCGCCATCGGCACCCGCATCGCCTTGCTCGGTGCCATCGCCGGCATCGTAAGTAGTTTATCGTCATTAGTTTACGAACTTTTCTATTTATCTCTAAAGAATATAGGTACTACAACATTACTTTTGTTCCAGGTTTATGGATTACGAGGAGCAGAGTCATCGCCATCGGTGCCCCCATCGCCTTGCTCGGTGCCATCGCCGGCAGCGTAAGTAGTTCATAGCCATTAGTTTACGGACTTATGTCTTGTTTTTTTTTTTTCTCCGTGTATGTATTTATATATGTATGCATGTATGTTTGTCTCACGAGATTTTAACCGACTTTAAAAAAAGAGGGTTATGTATGTATGTATGTATGTTTGTCTGTCTGTCTGTCTGTCACGCCTTTCTCCGAAACTTTATTTTTAATAGCACTTTTTTTTGCGTTGTTCTTTGCTAGTTAGTGTTGCATCATGTTTTTTAGGGTTCCGTACCCGAAGGGTGACAAACGGAACCCTATTCATAAGCCTCCGCTGTCCGTCTGTCTGTCAGCGAGCCCTATCTCATGAACCGTAATAGGTAGGCAGTTGAAAATTTCACAGAATATGCATTTCTATTGCCGCAAGAACAACAAATAATAAAATTAAAAATTAAAGAGGGGGTCACCATACAATAAAATTAAATTTTGAAAAAAAAAATATCTGACCCTAGCATGTGGGGTATCATTATTTAGAACTCATCGAGTAGATAACAAAAATAATTTTTATATGTTTTATCTTCAAAAATGATGAATTAGGGGGCCGTAGAAGTTGTCAGTTTTAGACCATTTTTGTACGAGCTCTATCTCAACAACTAAACGAGTTAGGAATTTAAAACTCTTGTATATTATGTACTATACACTGTTTATAATCAACAAATACTAAAAACGCCGATTCAAAAGGTATTTAATTAAAAAAATGGGCGATTTTCTGCAATATAAAATAATAATTTTGTAATTCATACTATTATTATGCAATACAAATTCCACAGATAACTATTTACTGGTCGGAGTAATGACATGAAATTAGTAAGTACTATCATGGCATGACTATACATGGAATTTTATTATTTCAAATTCAAATTTGAATCATCCAAAAAGGTCTACAAAATAAGCTTACTTACTTCAAAATATTTTAAAACCGGCCAGTATTTTTTGAGTTTAAGAACTTTATCGACTTTTTCCAAAGTATCCCTAGACGGTGTTGATGTGTGTACCTCATGTTCCAACCCAGAACGGGTTATACTCCAATAGACAATATATTCAGTAACATTGAAATGAATGCTGGCACACACAGGGTAATATTTAGTTACCTTAAACCGTTGTGGATACAATTTCATATTGAGAAAACTTATCAATCTCATCGGCGCGAGAGATATTATAGTGCACAAGTGTGTGCGCAGACACGAGTGCACTCTCTCTTCCCTCACTCTCATAGTCCGATGGGATGTATAAAAATATTAAGTAAGAAATAATAGATTTCTGTATGCCTATCAAAAATAACGTAAATAAATAGCTGTATTGACGGAATGTTGTAATTAAAATTTGGCGTACTACTTACATTTTATTTTGTATAATTGTGTCATCCTCTCCAGCACGACCATGGATGATTACCTTAATTTTAATGCGGTACGTATTCATGAAAAAATGTGTACTTTATTGTACTAACGACTTTAAAAAATGTACTCACGTATTTTCGCTGCTATAACATATCGACCGTGGCCGTGCTAGGTAGAACCTTTCTGCCACGACCACTATAGATTTTAGGTATTTTTATTAATTTTAATATGAAAAGTTATATAAATAAATTGTACTGAAATGTACTCCATTTTATATATAATTTTAAGCAGTCGTTTACTCGTTTTAAAGAGATTTTTTTTCTGCGGTGCAGCTATAGCACTATGTTACGCTATTACTATTTCTAAGTAGGCAAACTTCAATAAAATTATATTTTGCAATACGTAAAATTGCATTTTTGTATAGTCTGATGTAGCAAGAGAAATCCTTTTATTTATAAATAACTAGCTTTACCCGGCCTGGCTTCGCACGGTTAGCACCACGTTAGCACTAAGTATTTATCTACGGCGCACCTCCCTTTCTTAATTACCTACCCTACATATCTACCTGCTTACCTACCCTATATACCTATTTATACCTACTAATACAATGTTAGTAGCAAATAAATAACTTTGACTTTAGTTAATGCATATTACCGGATAAAGTTAACTTAATATTTTTCTCTTAAAATAAATGAAATATACTTCTACACCTATATTTTAACGCAACAACATTTTTCATTAAAATTAGACAATTTCTTTACAAATCTTTATGTTTTTTCATAGCGCCTCTGTTATTACCTTTACGAAAGTATTACAAAAATACAGTTTTGAAAATCCAAAAGTGCACGCCTCATATTATAACACTCATTCATAAACGAAAAAGAAATTCAAAACATAGTTTCTAAAAAAATTAACAATTTATCACTTTTCATGAAGTATGTTTTGACTGCTGTTTTACCCATCAATATGGGTAAATTTCTAACCTCGCAATCCTTACGTAATGTCAAAGACTATTTATTTAGATATTTACGTTGTGGGTTGCTAGGCAACACGTTCAGTCAAGGTTGGAAACATTTAGATAAAGATATTATATTTTAGTTAGTATTTTATTAATTATAATTAAACTACTTTGAATAAAAGAGCCATTTTCAATAAGGTTCTTTCTACGGACGAAACGAATGTATTAAAAAAAATTGACGCATTTATATACATATTATATAAATCTTGTACGACATGGTATGGAACACTTCGTGTGCGAGTCCGACTCGCACTTGACCGATTTGTTTTTGCTTGTTTTAGTGAGCCAAGACGTCCTCGCACGCGTGGTCCGAGACGCGGTATGTGCGCGTGCGAGGCGGACGAGGGTCAGCTGCTGCTGGTTTATCTGCTCTATGTGAACTGCAGCACGAAGCTGCGGTACTGGAGGGGGTGGCTGATGTGGCTGCCGTACTGGAGGGGGTGGCCGAGGTGGCTGCCGGGCCTAGCACGCAGGGAAGGGTGCGCGGGCACGGGCATGTTTTGGTGGAGGAGGAGGTGGTGGTTTTGCCGGGCCTAGCTCCACCAAAGCTGGCGGGAACGAAGTGGTCGTGGTTGCGGGGCCTAGCTCGCAAGGCAGAGGGCGCAGAGGCCGCGCCACGAGGCATGAGAGGCCCGGACCCTACACGATTGACGAGTTAGCATGCTTTTTTCAATAACCCTATGTTTTTATCCACAAATCGAAATCATATTGAGTATTACAATTGAATAGTTTTGAATTTCAGGCTCACAATACGTAACATCTCGGAGCTGCCGCTGGACCTGGGTCTGGAGACCCTACTACACCCTAAAAGGATGCGTAGGTGGCCAGCGTAAGTAGGTCTACTTATGTTAGTTGTAGATATTATTCGAGCAAGTTTTAACTTTTATTTTAAAATGTCTATTTAGACCAGACTGGCCTCCCGCGGCTCCAGCACCACCACCACCACCACCAGCGTCAGTACGGTTGGTGCCGCCGCCAGCACCGTAAGTAGTTCACGGACTTTTCTATTTATCTATAGAGTTATTATATAGGTACTAAAACATTGCTTTTGTTCCAGGTTTATGAATTACGAGGAGCAGATGCCGGAGTGATTTTCTGAATTCCCCAATTCGACCTGAATTGAGGTGGAAAAAGTTCTCCCAAATTAATGTAGGTCCGACAATTCCATGTGTGGACCTGTATGACATTTTCCTTTGAATATGGGATCAGCAATTTATGGAGAACATTGCCTCGGAAACTAATAGGTATGCTTAGCAGGTGGCATCCCAGATGCTCGAGACCCACAATCTCCATCCCAGTAGCCGGATAACTCGCTGGGTGGACACCAATCCAGACGAGCGGCGATGTATAGATAATGCACATTTTATGAACACATGGATTCCGTCCATTTATTAAAAGATGCACCTCGAAGAGTTGGTATTTTTTACTAAGCAGCTATTGGTCAATTAAGTTTCTGTAGAACTCTGGAAAAAGTCAAACAAATAATAAGAGCACATGAATGGGAACAATTACTCGGTCATTCTTGTCTTTGTCATGACAATGGTGTACTACATATGTGGTGCAACTTCTAATCCATACTTCCGGTATTATGTGGTGCAAATTCTAATCCATACTTCCGGTATTTAAACCCAGTACAAAAACTGAGATTAAAAAGTAAATTACAAAATGTAGTTGCCGATGAAATTGCTTTAACGACTTCCCCATCCTCAACCTCTGAACATTTTGCTTCAATTTTACCTTCTCCAGTACACGCATCGACCTCGTCCACCATCATATCGACACCGTCTCAAACTCGCGTATTTTTCGAATCATTTATTGATGATCTTTAAATACCTACAACTACGATTGTTTTTTTTGTTTTCCTCTTAACTTAAATACATACCTAATTAAATTTATAACAGTCTTTTATTTCTACCTGCATACATTATACAAATTAATTTACATACACACTCACTTATACGGTGTGTACAATCCTACATACATAAACTATCGGCCGTTTTCCCTAAGAGGGTGGCCAAAGCCATTGCAAGCAACCAGGGGGCTAAGTCTACTAATTTACAAACGTCATAATGATGTCACGATGGTGAGTTTTTGACAGATTTAAAATACACAATCTGTCAAAAACTCACCATCGTGACACCATTATGACGTTTGTAAATTAGTAGACTTGGCCCCCTGATGCTTCTTCAGCCAGCCGGCAGGGCTGCAGACATCGAGTCTATTTTTATTCTGCAGAAAAGAGCCATCAGAGCCATATATGGCCTCCGCAGGCGCGACTCTCTAAGGGAACTGTTTAAAGATATTAACATCATGACGGTACCTTGTCAATATATCTATGAAAACATTATGTACGTAAGGAAAAATCTACATCTTTTTAGTAAAAGAGGTTCAAGACACAATTATATCACTAGGAATAGGGACCAATTAGTTCAACCGGGTTTCAGGCTGGCTAAAGTAGACTCATCATTCATGGGGTACTGTTTAAAATGCTACAATAAAATACCTCCCCACATACTTCAGCTGAATGAAACGAAATTTAAATCTTATATTAAACGCACACTATGCAGTCAAGCATATTATAAGTTGGGGGATTACATCGCTGATAAAAATGCTTGGCTCAACGCTGGTCCTGCTCCACAAGGGCGCATAAACTAATTCTATAGCATCTGAAAATACTGTTGGAGCTGCGGAAGATTTTAAAAACTATCCTTGCATTGTATAAATTCAATCTCTTAGCATTGTATAATTGCATAGCACAAGTGTGAGTACTATATACAGACTATAAAGCTACCTTTTAGGTACTGGGTATGTCTTTCATTGACTTGAATGTGCCCTGGCCGCTGAGAGTATGTCATGCTCACTCTAATGTCACGCTGACGGTGGCGTGTGTGTTGGATCATTTAGCTCCCTTCAAAATGGTTGAGCTGAATGGTGCTAATCCATGCGTCATGTTCGTGAACGGGCGCCGTCAGTTGTGACTGGTCATCTCATAGCTGCCATGGCTTATTTTAATTAATTTGATTTAATTTTTGAATTGTTTTATTTATGTTTTTTTATCTTTTATTACGGACGCTTTTAACGTTTTGCATCGTTCTCACATGTATAAGTTCAACATGAATGATGTAACCAATATTTTGTAACCAAATTTTTTATTTAAAAGAGTGTCCGTGGAGTTTCTTGCCCGTTCTTCTCCATAGGTACCTACTACGCTTTGGAATGGGCATCTAGCTTCATCTTTTCTGACTGACCGACCCCTTGACAATTCAAAAGTGCCTGTAATTGGTTTATTTGAAATAAATGCTGTGAGTTTGAGTTTGAGTTTGAGCCCTTTTTGCAGATAAGTTAAGGCTCCGTGCACGAAAAAAACCCATTTTCGTCAATAACTTATCTAATTGTAAGAAAGCTTAGAATAATTGAAACATTAAGTCTGTGTAAGTATAAAAGTACAGTTTACGTAGTGCTAAACCATTCGTGTCAGTCACAGCACCTTTTAATAGTTGCATCACTTCTGCGCTCTCGAAAATACGGTTTATTTCGCCTTTGATTTACTTAATGAAGATATTGTATAATCATAAAATAAACTTTTGATTTTATTTCAAGGATAGCTGAAGACTAATGTGTGTTTTTTAAATTTCTTGATATGGTTTGCTAAATAATAGGAAAAAAAACATTAGTGAAAGGGTTTTTTTTTAAATATGGTTTTTTTCAACATTATTTTTCTGCTATATTTTGTATCGAGGTTGAAAAAAGTGGTTCCGCCACATGCAAGTAGACCATATAACGATGTTGATGATATTTTTAAATGTTCAAAATCAAAAGTAGTTTCTTGTTAAATAGTGATCAAACGTCAGTCTCGCGTCAAGTTTTGAAAAACTTGTTGCGAATATTTGTGATTTTCCATGAATACTTAATTTATTTTAAAAATCCCTTTCCACAACATGCTAAACAAAGAACTCAACTTTTCAAATCACAAATAGTTTTGTTTAAATTCTTTTTCCTTTTCTCAGAACGAATGAACAAAATTGATCAAAATCAGTCGATTTCGTGCACGGCCCCTTAATTAATTTTAGATAAAAAAAGTACTGTGAGTATTTATATACCTATAGTATGTATGTTTATAAATTTAAGCTTTATGTATTTATTTAAGTATATGTTAATTTGTTACGTTATACGTGAAGGTTTATTTTAATATTTTAGTTTAAAACTCCGCATATTTTATATTCTTCTCTTCATGTTCTCACACACTATTGTCTACGTTTCTTTCTCATTTCTCCTTTCGCAGGTCTGCTGGAAGAAATTTCTTAAGAAATAAGCAGTACCTTTGTACTCAAAATTATGATTGTCGTATCTGAATGTATTTTACTGTGTGTACATAAATAATAAAATAAATAAATAAAAAGTAAGTTAGGTACCTAATTAAAAACAGGGTGTTTGGCAGAACGTAAGTACTTGGTCATTCTTGTCTTTGTCATGACAATGGTGGATGGCAAGGTCTGCAACGCGGCCACTGGCACGAAATCTACAAGTCGATGCTACATATGTGGTGCAACTTCTAATCCATACTTCCGGTATATAAACCCAGTACAAAAACTGAGATTAAAAAGTAAATTACAAAATGTAGTTGCCGATGAAATTGCTTTAACGACTTCCCCAACCTCAACCTCTGAACATTTTGCTTCAATTTTACCTTCTCCAGTACACGCATCGACCTCGTCCACCATCATGTCGACACCGTCTCAAACTCGCGTATTTTTCGAATCATTTATTGATGATCTTTAAATACCTACTATTAAGTTTTTTTTTTGGTTTTCTCTTAACTTAAATACATACCTAATTAAATTTATAACAGTCTTTTATTTCTACCTGCATACATTATACAAATTAATTTACATACACACTCACTTATACGGTGTGTACAATCCTACATACATAAACTATCGGCCGTTTTCCCTAAGAGGGTGGCCAAAGCCATTGCAAGCAACCAGGGGGCTAAGTCTACTAATTTACAAACGTCATAATGGTGTCACGATGGTGAGTTTTTGACAGATTTGCCATACAAAATCTGTCAAAAACTCACCATCACCTCACCTTATGACGTTTGTAAATTAGTAGACTTGGCCCCCTGATGCTTGTTCAGTCAGCCCTTTTTGCAGATAAGTAAACTTAATTTTAGTTACAAAAAGTAAGTTAGGTACCAAATTAAAAACAGGGTGTTTGGCAGAACGTTGAACATACGAAAATGGTGGATAAGTGGGGTCATCTGCTACTTACTCAGCCCTAATTTATTTGGCCCTGGACCCCCGGATATTTAAAAAAAAATTAAAGTAGATATAATATCACAAGATATTATATTCACGTTTCATACAAAGTTGGGCCCAAAACCCAAAGTCCAAGGCCAGCGAAAAAAAATGTGTTACCCTGGTCGGGGAAATCCTCCTCATTATTTTTTACTATGGCGCCGAATCTCTACGACCATTCCGTCAGCTGTTTTTCAAAGTTGAAAAATCTAGTTACCTATAAGGTTACTATCGCGTCTGGGAGGAACATTTTAGGGACGGAGCCTGTTTCGCCGTTCTTCTGTCTTCGGTACCAATCGTCGAGCGACCCCATACGGATCTGACATTTGACAAATGAAACCAGGCAGCGGTTATAGTCCGGATTTTATTTCAACTTGAGTGTAGCCTCTTTCACAAGGTGGTCTGCGCGTTCGTTGTCTTCCAGGCCTGTGTGAGCTTTTACCCAGAACAAGAAAAGATCGTTGCTCCGTGGTAAAGCTGCGCCCATGTAAGCTCTCTCCTCCGCCGCCCGGAAGTGGATCCCACCTTGGTTTACCGGACGTGGAGTTTTCGCAAACGCACACGCTCAATCTCTCTGCCCGCAAAGGCTGGCTGGGGTACTCTTTGCCTCATACAGAACGGCTGCTGCTTGTATTCAGAGGTCGTGTGGGAGTATGGCAGCCAGCACCAGGAATGCATTCAGCGAAACAGTTCTGTAGGATTTGCAAAGTTTTTGGGCGAATACTCTTTGGACCGTATGACCGTGAACCAATAAGATTATTGGAGTGCATTTTCTACACTCCAATCTTCTTAGTTGTCGGCGGCCAGACGCTTGTCGCTCATCACCATTCTGCGTCCAGCTCCAGCGCTGCCGTGTAAATGCGCCGTATGACCTCCAGATGCAAACCTCTCTTCCACTTTCTACACACGTTAACGGCGTGCATGTTGAATGTGAGCTGATGGTAGTATTTTTATTTATGTTGACCCCGCCCATGCTCATGAGTGAGACTTCGTTCTTTAGCTTCCTAGTGACTACCATTGCACAGGTTTGATGTGGTGCAAACTTCACCTTATTTTAGATGCCCCAATTCCGAATCTAGGTACTCGAGGGCGGCCTTGGCCTGTCTTTGAACCTCCAGAGCTAGGTCATCGTCGAAGATCATGACCACAACGTCGGCGGAAGCCTGGTAGTGATTTTCCCGTTCTTCCGGCCCCTTTAGCAAAGGGTCCAGAAGTAAATTGCAGAGGATTGGATTCCCTTATACCTGCACCATCCCATAACCCCGCCCCGCCCGGTTTGTCTTTGTTCTATGTTTTATGGGAATTGGTTTCCGCACTTAGTCAAGTGGACCATTGTGCGTGGGCCATGGCGGCCGTTTGATGGTTATTTTGGGTGACCCGAGGATCTGGGTGACCCCAGAGTTTCTGTTCGAATCTGGGTGACGCCCGTGCATTCAAAGAGCAGGTGCGCAACGGTTTCCTCAGCCTCCATGCACGCCCTTCACAGAGGACTGTCTTTTATACCTATATGTGGAAGAGTTTGTTTAGCGAGCAGTGTCCCGTGATGGCCCCGTGACTAGGAGGCAGGCCGTTCCTGTCCAGGCGTAATAAACGCCTGGTCAGCCTTCTATCCAAGGATGGCATAGCTTCCTTGCACTGCCTGCAGCCCAGTGTCGAGGTTCAGCAGATTTCCGCTTGTGTGTGGGTGAATTCCTGTAGCCACCTGTGTATTTGGTTGAAAGGGATGTATACGATAGGCTCGGGTCCTCAGACTGCCGTGCTGGATCCTCGTCTAGCAAGTTCGTCAGCTGCGTCATTACCTAGCGATCCGCTGTGTCCTTTTATCCATTGCAGTGTCACCAGTTTTGTGTTGCGGCTAGATACCGTTATTTGTTCTAGTGCATTGTGACATTCTAGTCTTAGCTTCGAAGTAATATATTTTTTCTGTAAGGATGCGCCGCGGTTAGTCTTTCAAGACATTACCTAATTGTTTTTAACTTCATAAATGACTACAAACTACTGCAAATAATCTCTGATATTTGCAGTGGTTTGTGGTCATTTCGAGGTCCCCTTTACAATAAGTTTATTTCATTTATTTTTCATTACATAGCCATTACTTTTATATAGTAGGTACGTACAATAGACTTGAGAAAACAGCTGAAGGAACGGTTCGTAGAGATTTGATGCCGCCGTAGTGAAAAATGCTTAGGTGGACTGCCCCGACTTAGGTTATACTTATATTTAGACGAGATAATATTGCAAGGTAACTAGATTTTTCAACTAAAAAAAACAGCTAAAGGAATGATTGTAGAGATTCGGTGCAATAGTAAAAAATGATAAGGAGGACGTTACCGACCAGGGCAACACAATTTTTTTCGCTGGCTTGGACTTTGGGTTTTGGGCCCAATATGAATGGTCTCCTTTAATCTTATTCTTATCTGAACCATTCAAAATATATTTTTTATAAAACAAAAAGGAATTATAAAAATTATTATAATTAAAAATTTTACATACCTTAATTGGAGTGATTTTCCGAATACCCCAATTCGACCTGAATTGAGGTGGGAAAAGTTCTCCCTTTATGTAGGTTTGACAATTCCGTGTATGGACCTGTATGACATTTTCCTTTGCATTTGGGATCGACAATTTATGGAGTACATTGCCTGGGAAACTAATATGTATGCTTAGCAGGTGGCATCCCAGTTGCTCGAGACCCACAATCTCCATCCCAGTAGCCGGCGAACTCGCTGGGTGGACACCAATCCAGACGAGCTTTATCTGTTCTGGGGCATTATACTGGCGATGAACAGATAATGCACATTTTATGAACACATGGATTACGTCCATTTATTAAAAGATGCACCTCCAAGAGTTGGTATTTTTTACTAAGCAGCTAATGGTCCATTAATTATCTGTAGAACTCTGGAAAAAGGCAAACAAATAATAAGAGCACATGAATGGGAACAAGTACTCGGTCATTCTTGTCTTTGTCATGACAATGGTGGATGGCAAGGTCTGCAACGCGGCCACTGGCACGAAATCTACAAGTCGATGCTACATATCGACGGCTTAACCTGCAAACCGGCTAACTCCACTTTTGACCCAAAATCATGTTTTTATGTCGTCGAATACGCGGAGTTGTCACTTACGGTATGCAAAAAGATACAACTCCTAGCTTTCAAAATAACCGAGAAAATCGCGTGCACGTAAATTGGGCAACTCCCAACACATACATAGCAACACGTCAAAGTGGCTAACTCCTGTGCCAGCCGCCATTTTGTACTGGACGGCGTGCAAGAAAGAAGAGGAGGAGCTCGTGGCTAAGTAATAACAAGCCGCACGGGTCGATCCATCAGGTTAAGCTACGCTTGCCGGGGTTGGTCAGTGGATGAGTGACCATCTTTACATAAGTACCGAGACTCCTCCGTGCCTCGGAAAGCACGTTAAGCCGTTGGTCCTGGCTGTCATTTGTGGATCTTTGACAGTCGTTACGAGTCGTCAGAAGCCCGAAATTCTGACACCAGTCTTACCAAGGGGTATCGTATTACCCAGTTACTGGGTTGTGGAGGTCAGATAGGCAGTCGCTCCATTTAAAATACTGGTATTCAGCTGCATACGGTTAGACTGGAAGCCGACCCCAAGATAGTTGGGAAAAAGGCTAGGAAGATTGATTGATTGGCGTGCAAGAAAGAACAGGTTTTCGCGGCCTGAGTTTGTAATTTTGTTCAGGTCACAGACATTCGTGCGCTGCAATATAAAAGGGGAACATACACTTTAAGCTGAGATTTAAAGATGAGTGGCAATTACTCCCACAACGATGTGATAGAAATATCACACCCACGGTGATTGAAAGCTTACGAATCTTCATGAAACTAGGCTTAAAATAAAAAATCGTAAGTTTAAAGACCTCCAGGAATTAAAATCTACCCTACCGGTGGACTACAGGGACTTCTACGACAACACACCACATGAGTGAAGACTTATAAGAAAATAATAAAATAACACGTAATAAAACAGATTTTGTGTCAAGAATATAGTTTTTTTCGTCTTATTACCTGATACTAATCTAAAATAATCTATATAAATCTAAATACAAGATTCACAGAAAAGTGGACAACTCCCATATATTTAATATTTTTAAATTTTCAAATAGGCCAACTCCAAAAATCTATTATTATAGGTATGATGTCACTCAGGATGGCTGGACAAATCTTCAAAATAGCTCGCATTTAAGTAGGTCAACAGGGCACTTTATGTGACGGCTAAACACCCTTATCTCAGAATTTGTGACGCTACAGAATCTTAGATAATCGATCGAAAACGTGTCCAGCCAGCTTGAAAAACCACTTTTCACTGGTCTCTCAATCTCGGTAACGGAAGTGATTTTGACGACTTTTTGCATATCAACGGGCGTCACATAAATTTGTGACAGGCATGGAGCTAAAAGTTTTGAGATACGTACAGTGGTTTAGTAGAAAAATGCAAAAATCTGTGCCAGCCATCTTGAATTTACGTATAAAACTTTTGGCTGGCACTTTCGAATCTCAATAACGGTAGCGTTTTCGAATATGACTCCTTTACTAATATTTAGTGACGCAATTTGTGACAGTAATAACGTTTGATTTATGGCGGCACATGTAAGGGTTTACGAGAAATCAATGAAAACTAATGTCCAGCCAACCTGAAGTTCAAGATGGCTGGACACCTGTATCTCCGCTGCCTGATGATCTACGACCTTCAAAATGTGTTCAAAATTTTGTGACGGGGACGATAATGATAACCTGAATTTGTGACGGAGAAACTTTGCGTAGTTTCAAAGATATTGAACATTTTAATTTTCCCATACAAACACTGCAGTAGGGTTACCAATATTGTAGGTTTTATGTAGGACTAAATATATTTTATGGTGTGTTCTTTAATGGACGAAAATCCGTGTATTGGTGATACTAATAAGAACAACTGTAGATATTTAAATCAATAGAAGACAGAAGTGAGGAAGGGGGGTAATTTTTTAATGTTATTGATTATTTACGTGCAGATATCTACTCCTTTTAGTAGGTAGGTATTGGTGTTTTTCATGGTAAGTACATGGTAGTTAATGTGTCAGGATAACTAATGCTCTAAGGTATTTAAATGAAAAAATAATGTTTGCTGTAAATAAAATCACATTTATTTATTTGTACCTATACAGCGTTTCAAATGACGACGATCAACTCCATTTGCACTTCAGTAACCCTCGCCTTGTACCACAACGTTGTTTTTACCACCGCCCTAAGTGCTTGAAGCGCAAATGAAGTCGGTGGTCGTCATTTTAATCATAATACCTAGCTGAATATACTTAAATATTCTTCAATACCTATTTATAAAAGACAATTATTACACAAAAACAATCACAGCATCAGTAGCTGCTACCGGCAGATTAGTCGATTAAAAAGAAATCCTTTATTTAAGTAAAAAATATGGTCACCTCACAATATTAGTGGATGTTTGTATGGGAAAGTTTAAATGATCAATATCTTTGAAACTACGCAAAGTTTCTCCGTCACAAATTCAGGTTATCATTATCGTCCCCGTCACAAAATTTTGAACACATTTTGAAGGTCGTAGATCATCAGGCAGCGGAGATACAGGTGTCCAGCCATCTTGAACTTCAGGTTGGCTGGACATTAGTTTTTATTGATTTCTCGTAAACCCTTACATGTGCCGCCATAAATCAAACGTTATTACTGTCACAAATTGCGTCACTAAATATTAGTAAAGGAGTCATATTCGAAAACGCTACCGTTATTGAGATTCGAAAGTGCCAGCCAAAAGTTTTATACGTAAATTCAAGATGGCTGGCACAGATTTTTGCATTTTTCTACTAAACCACTGTACGTATCTCAAAACTTTTAGCTCCATGCCTGTCACAAATTTATGTGACGCCCGTTGATATGCAAAAAGTCGTCAAAATCACTTCCGTTACCGAGATTGAGAGACCAGTGAAAAGTGGTTTTTCAAGCTGGCTGGACACGTTTTCGATCGATTATCTAAGATTCTGTAGCGTCACAAATTCTGAGATAAGGGTGTTTAGCCGTCACTAGTGATGGGTCGGGAGAATATTCTCACCCGGAGAATATTCTCGGATCGAGAATGTTCTGCAATATTCTGGAATATTCTTTTCGACGGAGAATATACGAGAATTTAAAAATGGAAGTAAAATTGCTAAATTTTATTACAATATATTTTGATTTCAAGGTCTAAAGTAAACATCTTTTGTTGTTATTTTATACTTTACTTGAAAAAACGTTACTGTATTATGTTTCGGACTGGAAATGGTGCCGATTCTCTTCTACATCGAACTAAACTATCACTAAAATTCGTTACTTTTGGCTATGAGAATCTTAAAGCTATGTTTTTGTTTATTCTACAAAAAAAAAAAAAACTAAAAATAATATTGACACAACTAAAATCGAATTTGACAATGGTGCCGATTCTCTTGTACACTGAACTAAACTAACTAAACTATCACGAAAATTCCTTACTTTTGGCTATGAGAATCTTAAAGCTATTTTGACAAAAAAAAAACTTTAAATAAAAAAAAAATTTGACACATCTAAAATTGAATTTGACAATCGCGTGACGGCTCCACGTGGTACTTGTTTGCTCTACTCCGTGAATTTTTTTATATAGCTGGAGGCGCGCAGGGGGGCAGCCTCGACGTGTTTTATATGGAATTTTTCACTTTTTGTATGGAAAATATGAAAAAATATTACCAACATGTCAGGTGATAGGGGTTTAAGGGTTTCCTAAAGGGGGTCGAAAATTTCATTATTTTTGCGATAGGACGCACCATTCTCGAGATATAAGCAAAAGAAAAAAAAAATAGTACTGTTTTTGCACTGAAGTCGAAGTGTTAGTGTGAATTTTAGTTCATGCCAACTAATTTTATTCCACTTGTTTTTAATCGCGTTTAAAAATAATCACATTTAGACAGATACACTAAATTTATAAGGTGAAAAACGTCAAATTCATAATAGCAAAATTGCCATTTTCACTTAACTATTATCTCAGTGCAATCTTAGTGCTGTCAAACTAAAATATAGTTAAGTTGTGTCACTTTAGTCTATTTCAGAATGGGAAATCCTCGTTTGACAGGACTAAAATTTAGTTTATTTTAGTGATTTTTAGTCTAGTTTAGAGGCATTTGTGACAAGAGAATCGGCACCAATGGTGCCGATTCTCTACCCTGTGAATTTTTTTATATGGAATTTTTCACTTTTTGTATGAAAAATTTGAAAAATTATTACCAAGGTGTTGGAATAAAGGGGTTTAAAGGGTTCCTAAAGGGGGTCGAAAATTTCATTATTTTTGCGATAGGACGCACCATTTTCGAGATATAAGCAAAAACCATTATATAAAACCCTTAAACCCCCAAAACTCAACATGTAGGTAATATTTTTTTATATTTTCCATACAAAAAGTGAAAAATTCCATATCAAAACACGTCGACCTGCCCCCCTGCGCGCCTCCGGCTCTAAAAAAATTCCCAAGGGAGGGCAAACAAGTACCACATGGAGTCGCGATTGTCAAATTCGATTTTAGTTGCGTCAAAATTATTTTTAATTGTTATTTTGTTTTTAATTATTTGCACCATAAACCTTTCTTATAATGTTGTTTTCTTATTCATTTTATTAATGCTGATTATTTTAAACTCATAAAGTTAGTATTAATACAGAAATCGTACTTTAACATTACTACCATACGAAATTTAAGAGAATTTTCTCGGAAATATTCTCGGGAATGTTCTCGCTCAGGAGAATTTACTGAGAATTTAAGTTGTGGTGTAGTTTATTTTAAACTCAAACTTCGTAAAACGTTCAAATGCACTAAAAACTATTACTCTAAAAAAAAAACGATTCAATAAAGTCATCCAATTTTTAAATTCTCGTAAATTCCCTACCAAAAGAATGTTCTCGAGAACTTAACAGCAAAGTTCTCGCAAGGAGAATATTCTCGAGAATTGCCCATCACTAGCCGTCACATAAAGTGCCCTGTTGACCTACTTAAATGCGAGCTATTTTGAAGATTTGTCCAGCCATCCTGAGTGACATATAGGTATGTGGTCAGTATATTTTTTCAATTTTTTCAGCATATGTGGTGCAACTTCTAATCCATACTTCCGGTATATAAACCCAGTACAAAAACTGAGATTAAAAAGTAAATTACAAAATGTAGTTGCCGATGAAATGGCTTTAACGACTTCCCCATCCTCAGCCTCTGAACATTTTGCTTCAATTTTACCTTCTCCAGTACACGCATCGACCTCGTCCACCATCATGTCGACACCGCACCGTCTCAAACTCGCGTATTTTTCGAATCATTTATTGATGATCTTTAAATACCTACAACTAAGATTTTTTTTTGTTTTCCTCTTAACTTAATACATACCTAATTAAATTTATAACAGTCTTTTATTTCTACCTGCATACATTATACAAATTAATTTACATACACACTTATACGGTGTGTACAATCCTACATACATAAACTATCGGCCGTTTTCCCTGAGAGGGTGGCCAAAGCCATTGCAAGCAACCAGATGCTTGTTGAGCCAGCCCTTTTTGCAGATAAGTAAATTAATTTTAGATAAAAAAAGTAAGTTAGGTACCTAATTAAAATACAGGGTGTTTCGCAGAACGTTGAACATACGAAAATAGTGGACAGGTGGGGTCATGTGCTACTTACTCAGCCCTAATTTATTTGGCCCTGGACCCCCGGATATTTAAAAAGCAAATTACATACTTTAATTGGAGTGATTTTCCGAATTCCCCAATTCAACCTGAATTGAGGTGGGAAAAGTTCTTCCAACTGAAGTCCAACAACGAGTGAGCGTTCCAACGTGTGAGTTGGAATGTAGGTCCAACAATTCCATGTGTGGACCTGTATGACATTTTCCTTTGCATATGGGATCGGCAATTTATGGAGTAGATGGTGTGTGTAACAGCAGGTGGCATCCCAGTTGCTCGAGACCCACAATCTCCATCCCAGTAGCCGGATAACTCGCTGGGTGGACACCAATCCAGACGAGCTTTATCTGTTCTGGGGCATTACATTGGCGATGAATAGATAATGCACATTTATGAACACATGGATTACGTCCATTTATTAAAAGATGCACCTCGAAGAGTTGGTATTTTTTACTAAGCAGCTATTGGTCAATTAAGTATCTGTAGAACTCTGGAAAAAGCCAAACAAATAATAAGAGCACGAATGGGAACAAGTACTCCGTCTTTCTTGTCTTTGTCATGACAATGGTGGATGGCAAGTTCTGCAACGCAGCCACCTGGCACGAAATCTACAAGTCGATGCTACATATGTGGTGCAACTTCTAAGGACTTCAACAAGATCGATAATCAAAGAGAAATAACTTCACGAGGCTATCGGGTTCGGACTCTCAGTTTTACACGCTCGGATTCGTCTATTCAAAAGCATTCTCCATTTGGCTTATAAATTGCCAGTAAAGAAGTATAGAGAGAGGAAGTCAAAAAAAATCTCGAAATCCAGATTTTTTTTCCGAAAGAAACTGGATTACTGGTGGACATGTCAAAGGCAAATTTTGGCAATACCAATGGTGGTAACACAAGTAAGAGCTTCTTCAAAGACCCAAAATTGGCATCTGACATTACAGGCATAAATTATGATAATATACAGACTTAAGGTCATACTAGAAATCCGAGTACCTCGACGCCGAGGAGGAGTACCTCGACGACTTCGAGCAGGAGTAACTTAATTTAGAATCCTTCGCTCCGCTCTGGATTCAAAGAAACAGTCTCGCCTTAAAAGTAGCTGTATGCTCCCTTGGCAAACAATCTATAGGAGATTGTATACGTAAACCGCATCTTACATAAACCGAATCTTTTTGCACCGTATTTCCTACAAAATAATTAGAACAGACAGAGAGCAAAAATTACCAGGCTGAACGCAAACAATCCACATGTACCAGATTTTCCGGACCTAACGTATGAGGAACACGTAAAATTCGCCATAGGCACGTACCATCTGAAAATCAGACTCGAGAATGAGCGGCGTAAATGGCGCTATATAAATTGGCTGATCATAAATGAAGGTGTCCTATGAGAACCTTAGAATAATAATTTACCTAAGACTTCAGGAATACAAGAACAATGACAAATTATTCGGCGGAGTCAACATTTTGCCCTTTGGTGACATATTTCAGCTTCCTCCGGTGAAAGGGCATTGGTGTTTTGTGCAGCCGTCGTGGATCTCAGGGGAGGGCACGTGAATGGAGCTATAGGCATAATAAAAAAAATCTAATGGCCGGCTGTAAGGAGAGATCAACTGGAGGATAGGGAGCTACCGGAAGCCGTGTACGAACTATTTGATGACGAAACTATTGGTTGTTCGTTAAGAACAAATTGATGAAAGAGATACCGTAGAATCTCAATTTTATTCTCTCATCTCAGCAGCCCAAGAACTTATTGATTTTCATTCTAGTGGTAATGATTTTAAAAGTGAAGGTGCAAAAACAATTTGTTCGGGTCATGAAAGTAGTAATAATTTAAATAACATTAAATTACCAACAATAAAACTTCCATCATTTGACGGCAACTACCTCAAATGGTTGTAGTTTAGAGACACCTTCGATTCTATTATCCATTTGAATGAGTCCATGCCTGATATCAATAAGTTCCACTATTTACGCTCCTCTTTAAGTGCAGGCCACACCGCCAGCTAGCGGGCGGGCGGGCGAAGCGAACGACCATCGTTTCACCTCTTTACATACTTCGGTTCACACCGCGAGCTACCGATATTTCGCGTAGTTTGTATAGTTTCCTTCGTTCGTTTCCTTCGTTCGCTTCGCCCGCCCGCCCGCTAGCTGGCGGTGTGGCCTGCGCTTTAGAGGGAACTGCTGTTGTTGTAATAAAGTCTATAGAGTTTACCTCTCAGAATTACAAGGTCGCTTGGGACCTATGTGAACGTTACGATATCAAAAAGATTCTGATTAATAACCATTTAAAGGCGTTATTTAATATAGATAATTTATCAAGGGAATCTCATCGAGCCCTTCGCTTTATTATTGATCACATTAGTAAAGGGATCTTAAGGTTCTTAATTTATTAGGCTTGCCAACAAATTATTGGGATGTTTTAATCATTTATTTGGTTACCATTAAATTGGATTCCACTACTTTAAGAAATTGGGAAGAATATAGAAACAATTTAACGGATTTACCTTCTTTATCAGCATTTCTTCAATTTCTACGTGATCGTGCAAACATACTTGAAACGATGCAAGTTACTAAAAATGATAGACCTGATGCTATGTATAAGATATAAGTCAAGAAGCCAAACACAAACAGCTGCTCGTTTAATATCAGCCCCGACACTCATACCACCAACAAGCACTACCTTCCAGGCGGCAAGGGGTTACGGAGATGTGGAGCGCCGTATGCTGCCTCTAATATTAAGCTGGGTGGTCACAGTCCATAAATTACCCTCGAAAGAGCTGTGATCGACCTTGGCAAAAAAAACTTTGCAAAAGGTCAAATATATGTCGCGCTTAGTCGTGGCAGAAGTTTAAAAGGCATAGCTTTATCAGATTTGAACGCCAACAATTATTAAAGCGACTGTAGTGTCCATAGATAAATAGTAAGTTCAGTTTAAGTCAAGCACTATTGTGGGTGGTACACCACTAGGACATATAGAGGTTTGGTCGATGAATATACTTCCATGACGATACAAGAAGGTTGTTGTTTTACTGGCTCTGCTAATCCTAAAATTCCTGAAGCATCACGCTGATAAGATTCCTGGCTGAACCCAAACACGATAGTCTGGCGACGAGATGGAGGTCAGTAATAAAAGTTTCATCGGGAGTTTACCTGTGTTCGATAATGACGCACAAAGTTTCGCAAGCTGGTTAGAGATATTCGAAGAATACTGTACGTTAAATAGCGTCCCATTAGAGGATATCAGCAATGTTAGAAAGTCACTATTCCTATGTCATATTGGAGTCAAGCATTATAACGTGTTACACAGTATATGCTTACCAGATAAGCCAAGTCTACAAACAGGTATCTTTTCTACCGGAGAATGCAGTCTGAAGCGGAAAGCGGCACGGAATACATCGCGGCCCTGCAGGAAATTGCAGCCAAATGCAATTTTGGCGACCATGCGAAAAACGCATGCCGGGACCAACTCATTGTTGGAGTCCGTAGTGAAAGTATAAGGAAAAAACTGTTGTCTATCCCAGAGCTAACCTACGATAAAGCGAAAACTATATTCCTACAAGAAGAGTCTGTGGTGTCACAAATGAAAAACATGTCCGGTACACCAAATGTCAATAGAGTCAGGAATCGTCATGATAATTATTCAGGTCGTCGAATCCCAAACAAGCAGAGTCAAAGTCAAAATCGTCAAAGTCCAGCGAGTCAGGGTCTAAATCAAAATCTTCAATTTTCACCGAGTCAGAGTCATTGTCAAAGTCGTCAAAGTCTACCGCGTCTGAGTCAAAGTCAAAATCGTCAGCATCCAACAAACTACAACCAGTCAAGTCAACAGGGTAATAACTCCAGTCACCAGTCATGTTACCGATGTGGGAGGAACCACAATCCAGCAATGTGTCCAGCTTGTTCGTGGAAGTGCTATTATATGTCAGCGCTTTGGTCATACGTCAAGGATGTGCAGAAATCGTAATCAGGCTAACACAAACCAAGTAACTGAAGTCGAGTCGGTAACAAATCCTGTAAGTAATAGTGTAGACAATGTAGTTAACTTGTTAACAGAGTCTTTTAACATAAATAATGTACAGTCAAGTCAGTCAATGTGTAAGCTTCAGTATTACAAACAAACATGTACTTGCATATCTTGTGATATTCTAAGTGTGGATTTTGTACAAATATTAAATTGGTAAACGTCAACAGTGTCTCACCTAAACCACAAATTATTAGAGTCAATGTCGAAGGATCATCATTAGAAATGGAAATTGATACAGGTGCAGCTATTTCATTGATTCCATACCAGTGTTATGTAAATGTGTTTAAAAGTCATACCTTGATGCCATGTAATATAAAATTAAATACTGTTTCAGGTCCTCTTGAAGTAGCTGGTATAATTAAAGTTAAAGTGTTCTTTAGTAAGTCAGTGTCTCCCAAGTTGTTGCCACTTGTTGTAACAGCAGATAAAAAGTCTTTTATACCTTTGCTTGGGCGTGATTGGTTAGATATCTTAAACCCAGAGTGGAGAAATAATATTTTGTCAAGTACTGTTAACAATAAGAATTATGTCAAGGCAATTCAGCAGAAGTGAATTCACAAAGTGAGTCAAATGTTGTGCAACAGTTCATGAAAACTTATCCAAATGTGTTCAGCAAAAATATTGATTCACATATGGTAGGGTTTGAAGCAAAATTAGTTTTGAAAGAAAATAGTACTCCTGTGTTTTTAAAACCTTATCCATTACCTTATAATATTGTCCAAGTAATCAGTGATAGTTTAGATAGGTTGGAAGAAGATGGAAAAATTTATAAAGTCAATTATTCAGAGTGGGCTTCACCATTGGTGCCAGTAAAAAAAGTCAATGGAGATTACAGAATTTGTGTTGATTTTAAGCGTTCAGTAAATCCAAATATTAAAATTGATTCTTACCCGCTTCCCAAGCCGGAAGATGTGTTTGCTACTATGTCAGGTGGTGAAGTATTTGTAGTTTTAGATTTGTCAGATGCATACACACAATTATTGGTAGATGAGCAGAGTCAAGAATTGTTAACAGTCAATACACACAAAGGTTTATATAGGTATAAACGTTTAATTTATGGTATAGCATCAGCTCCAGCAATTTTCCAAAAAGTTATGGATCAATTATTGTCTGGTATACCCAATACTGTGTGTTATATTGATGATATTCTAATAAAAGGGAAGGATTATGTAGATTGTTATAATACAGTTGTCAAAGTTTTAGAAAAATTTAATAAACACAATGTCAGAATTAATTATGAAAAGTGTAAATGGTTCTCAAAATCTGTTGAGTACTTAGGTCACATCATTTCAAGGGAAGGTAGAAGGCCAAGTCCATCCTTAGTAGAAGCTATTGTCAATGCAAAGTGTCCACAAAATGTCAAAGAGTTAAGATCATATTTAGGTATGTAAAATTTCTATCATAATTTCATAGGGAATTTAAGTACATTCGTTAAACCCTTGCGTCGTTTAACAGAAAATAATGTTAAATGGGAGTGGACACCTGAATGTCAGTCTGCCTTCACCATAAGTAAACAAATGTTAATTAGTAGTGATATTTTAGTTCATTACAACCCGTCCTTACCTTTAGTAGTATATTCCGATGCAAGTCCAGTTGATTTAGGCTCAGTGTTGTGTCATGCTATTAATATTAATGGTAAACATGTAGAAAAGCCAATAGCTTATGCGTCATGTTCATTAACTAAAGTCCAGTGTAACTACTCTCAGTTAGATAGAGAAACCTTAGGTGTAGTATATGCAGTCACTAAATTTCACAAATATTTATGGGGTCGTCGGTTTACCCTTATTACAGATAATGCTCCAATTAAATATATCTTGCACCCTGATAAAGGAATACCAACCTTAGCAGCTCAACGCTTGCAACATTGGGCATTAATTCTTGAGAGTCATGATTACAGTGATGCCAGATTGGGGGGAATCCCCCCAAATTTGGGGGATTTTTATAGTCATGGGGGGAGAATTGGAGGGACAATATTTATGGGGGATATTTGGAGGGAGAAAACTGGGTGTGGAGGGAATTGGGGGATTTTCATAAATGTTATCTGAGAAAAGCTGTGATGATTAAAAAATATATTATCTGAACGCATCGATCACTATCGATGTCTGAACGCGATCAAACCACAAACTAATCTGTGAGAGCACACACACGAAAGCAAACTGCCGCGCACGATGATAGCCGAGTGGCTCCGAAGTTGTTGCCGCACACCCTCACCCCGTGCATCGTTCGTTCGCGGCGGTTCGCGAACTTCGCGTCCGCGTCTGCGACCTGCGTGCGTCTTGGTCGGTCGGTTCCGGTTGCTCGCTTGGTTTGGTCGGACAAACAGGTTTTTATGGTCGATAATCGATATTATCGTCTGCATAATACATTGACTTTGTGCCTTGGTATTTGAAGATAATGGCACCATCAAAAGAAAAAAACCAACGAAGATATAGAAAGGAGTGGGAAAGTGACCCAATATTTAAAGGTTCGTAATTCAGTATAAAGTTATTGTAGCTAATAAAACCACCGATCACTAATGTGATCGATGATTATAACATAAGAAATCATCGTCTCACAAAAGTTTTGTATATTTGTAGCTCTGTATAAGGTACCACTTGGACTTGGAACAACGATTTACACGACATCATGTATGTACCTATATAATTATATCTCAAAGAGATAAAAAGATACTAACTATTTATTTATTTGGGATTGGTTCGGTTAATAATCTAAAATGTCGATTTCGCATGAAAAATGAAGGTATGGTTTTTTTAATGTGTGGCATTGTATAAATACCTACATTTAAAAATCCGATTGATTTTGTATTGTAGGGGTTTTGGTGTGTGTTCAGCTTGCAGCTTGTGTGAATGTGATCGGTTGATGCATGAACAGCATGAATCATGAATGCATGATTATGATTTGAATGTGTTGTCAAATTTAGTTGCCATTTTATATATTTCCCGCATTTTCAGGGTGGCTGACAGTTTGCATTGGTGACGATAGCGCTTAGGGCTCCGCCGTGTTTATTCGTGGAAGTTTGTGGTCGCGGACGTCACTAAACCCATTATAGGTGCAGACTTTCTGGCTCATTATAATATACTCATAGATTTGAAAAATTACCGCCTCATCGACGGGCTAACACAGCTGTCCTCCACGGCGTCTTCAGCAGCCGGTTCAACAGCTGACATTGCCTCCGTCAAGTCCATTGGTGGTAGCACGGAGTACCATGAGCTTCTTCGGCAGTACCCGGAGATCACGCGCCCTGCAGGAAAGGAAAGACAGGTCAGTCACTCAACCGTACATCATATCCGTACCACCCCAGGCCCGCCTATTTTTAGCCGACCTCGCCGTCTCGCACCAGACAAGCTCAAGGTCGCTCAGAAGGAGTTTGAGGCGATGCTAGCGAACGGCACTGCACGTCCGTCGGAGAGCTCATGGTCGTCTCCACTGCACCTCGCTCCCAAGAAGGACAACAGCTGGCGGCCATGTGGTGACTACAGGGCACTGAATGCCCGCACCGTCCCAGACAGATATCCCATCCCCCATCGACATACAAGACTTTCCACATCAGCTGGCTGGCAGCAGAATTTACAGCAAAATTGATCTTATAAAAGCATACAATCAGATACCTGTCCAGTCAGCTGACATCCACAAGACTGCGATCACCACTCCGTTTGGACTATACGAGTTCCCGTTCATGACGTTCGGTCTCAGGAATGCAGCGCAGACGTTTCAGCGTTTTATGGATGAAGTCCTCCGTGGGCTGTCGTTCTGCTACTGCTATTTAGATGACATTCTTCTGTTCTCAGAGACGGCAGCCCAGCACACCGAACATCTGCACCAACTCCTGAAGCGGCTGGCTGACTATGGTATCCTCATAAACTCAGCAAAGTGTGAGTTCGGCAGGACTTCTATTACCTTTCTAGGGCATGAGCTATCCGCAGATGGTGTTCGTCCCCTGCCAGAGAAGGTGCAGGCAATCCAGGACTACCCAGCTCCCAAGACCGTCAAGGAAATGCGTCGCTTCCTGGGTATGTTTAATTTTTACCGCCGCTTTATCCCGGAAGCCGCTCGCTTGCAATCGCCGCTTAATGTCGTCCTCACAGGGCCTAGAACCACAGGAAGTACACCGATTAGTATGACTCAGGAAATGCTACAGGCTTTTGCTGCATGCAAACATGGTTTATCCCAGGCTACTTTGCTATCACACCCAAACCCCAACGCTGACCTGGCATTATTTACAGATGCATCGGACACCTCAATAGGAGCAGTACTGCAGCAGAAGACTGGAGATTCGTGGCACCCACTAGCATTTTTCTCCAGGCGTTTGTCCACATCGCAGAAGAAATACAGCCCGTATGACAGGGAGCTCTTAGCCATTTACGACGCGGTTCGATACTTCCGGCACATGGTTGAAGGTAGGCACTTCACCATCTACACGGATCACAAACCCCTGTCATACGCGTATGCGCACAGCAGGGAGAATTGTTCCCCCAGGCAGTTCCGCTACCTGGACTACATAGCCCAGTTCACCACGGACATCCAGTTTGTTGCTGGCAAAGACAATGTCGTGGCAGACGCACTGTCGCGTGTGGAGGAATTGACGTTGCCAGCACTAGACTACACAGCCCTTGCACACTAGACTACACAACTGTAGACACTATACACGCACATTTTCGTAACCTCTTACATCATTATTTCTCGTTTGACATTTCATTCTGTCACATTCGCATTCCAATCACCATAGACATCAAACTAGAGTATATCCTTATCTATTGCTTAACATGACTAACAAAATATATTTATAACTATTACGTATTCACTATATTTACAACACACACAATATTTATATACATATTTAAACTAACCTAACAATTATATTGACACTCCACATCTAAGTAAACATGTAAGAGAAACGGAACGTATGTCCAACCGTGTAATGAGACGCACACATGATCGGCAGATTTTGATTCTGAGGCGATCGCCCTCAGTGTGCCCTCAGTGTACTATCTTGCCTCCAGCTGGACATACGCTACTTTTCTGCTCCAAAATCTAGTCTTCCTCAAAGCACTAGATCTCTCCAAGTTAGCTTCGAACCATTGCTGTATTATCTGTTTTGTCTGTACAACTTGTGTTAGTCCTTACATTGTTTTTGTAACCTTATATGTTATAAGGGAGTGCCGAGGTAGGCAGTAATAGAAGTGCTACTGAAATTAAATCTTTTATTGAGTTTTACCCAGTAACCCTTCAATGCCATTGGCCGTCACAACTATCTGCACCATGACTGCTGACTTAGTATTATAATTTCGTTTATTCATTTTTATACTTATTAAATACATTTTAAATATTTTATACAAAATATTTAAAAATATAAAAAACTAGCTGCCCGTCCCGGCTTCGCACGGGTAGCACTAAGTTATTATCTACGGCTACCGACCCTACCTACCCTACCTACCCTACCTACCCTACCTACCCTACCTACCCTACCTACCCTACCTACCCTACCTACCCTACCTACCCTACCTACCCTACCTACCCTACCTACCCTATAAACCTTCCCTGGACTACGACAAACATTTCAAGACCAAAATCTGCCAAATCAGCCCAGCCGTTCTCGAGTTATGAAATTACAACGAAAAGTGACATTGATTTTTAAATATATAGATTGAAGCCCACCGATATCGGGAACAGGGTTCAAACTACCGGCCGTCAGGGCTGCAGAGAGAGGAAGCACAGCGACAGCAACGCCGATTGCGGGTAGCGCAGCACCAACGCGTCAAATCAACCTAGATGTATTTATGGTAAAAAATATGGACACGTGCGTGACGAGTGTAATTAATTAATTAATAAGAGCGATGGTTCTAAACATATAGTCGATTTTAGCATTCGGGTTTTCGGTTTCTTTTTAGCGAATTGCCTAGAAGCAAAACCGATTAAATTATCAGTCGGTACTTTCACGCGCTGCAGCTCTACGGGGATTTAGTAGAATCTGCGCAGCGAACGACGAGGTCTAAGATAGAGCATTTTTTCGACTTTTGCGTATTATTTTTACTGTTTGAGTTTTGTGTGTTTGCTGAGGATAATTATTGTTGAAGAATCAGCACCGACAAAAGCTGGATATCCATAGAAAGTAGTTTTTAACCGACTTCCAAAAAGGAGGAGGCATAATGTTCGTCGCGTACGTTTGTTTTTTTTTTCCATGTATGTCCACCGATTTCTTCTTCAATTGTGGACCGATTTTGAAAATTGTTTTTTTGTTTGAAAGGTGGTCCCATATAAATTTTATTAACATTGGATAGTTTTTAAGTTAGCTTCAAGAATAAGTATTTTTCCCACTTAATTTATATGGATGATATAATTATGATGATAACTTCCTGTCACTGTCATTTGGATTGCAAGTAATGGTATTCGCATTTGTGTGAGGTGGGTACCACAAGTAAAAAGTGAAAAATAAAAACTTTTTACAAAAAAAAAACCGACTAGCAAAAAAAAACACAAAAAAGTGAAAAATAACTTTAATTTCGGAAGTCGGTGGCAAAAACCGAAAATTCAAAACGAAAGACACCTACTTTCGAAATTAAAGTTATTTTTCACTTTTTAGTGTTTTTTTTTGTAGTCGGTTGTTTAACAATGTTAATATAGTTTTGAGGTTAGATTGGGTTATTGAGCTGTGTGGTACCAACAATAAACTTCAAAGTAAATCAATACAATAGCCATGAAACTGGCATTAAAGCTACATCACAACATTGTTTACAATCAACATTTGTGTAGTTATCGATGTCATTATTACTACTAGGTAGGTAGGTAATTTAGGTAGATAAAATTGTTAGTTGCTAAACTGAAAATAATCAAACCCAAAAGTCGCTGGCGTATGCCAGACCCTACCACCTCGACGACAAATGTAGAAACAGTCTTTGGGGACTGCCGATAGAAGTGAAAACTAAGTAATGTCAGGAATATAAGTGGCTTGCTGTCAGTACAAGAACGAAAGCTGTAGCTCCATTAAAAAAAAAAAACAGAAAAAAAAGTCTAAGTCCGCTGTCAACAAAAAAGTGCTCAACGCGCCTTCGGTGACGATGACGCGAGTTCCGTGATTTTTGTTCACCCAAAAAGTGCTCAACGTGCCTAAAGAAGTTTTTACTTCAAAAATAAGGAGAGCTGATGGTTTCCCATAGATAACTGCAAAGAAATATAGACTTCAGTGAAACTGATTGTTAGAGATGTTGTAGGATTTCCTACAACAGGGCTTAAATCTATAGCTTTGAAAGCAGTAGAAAGTCGAGATGCGATAAGCCTTTATTCTCGAGATTGTGATCCGCGAGGACGACATGAGCCCCAAAACAAAACCCCACCAGCAAAAGCTGAAGAAATCCGGTGTCATATGAAATCTTTCCATGATATGAACGCCAATTTCTAGACTGTAGTTTGTCAATTACAAAAATGTATGCATTGTATGTGGAGGAGTGTGAGAAGGAGAGCGTTACACCCGAGTCAGACGGCTACATATCGAAATGTATTTTGCACCGAATTCAACTTGGGGTTTTGTTTTGCGTTCAGGCCCGGATTACCGCCTAGGCACACAAGGCACTCGCCTGGGGACCCAGCCAGCCAAGGGCCCCCACCTAGCTCACTACCCCGACCATTTAGTTAGCTTGCTTGCCTGACGGCAGGCGGAAATAAAATTATTTTACTTATATAGTGCAAACTAAAATGAGAGGCATTGGAAATATAGTCATAGTCCGTATCTTGGAGTATAATTTAGACCTCATTTCATTAAAATCGAAAAAAAAAAAAAAAGTTCTGACAGCCACAGAAAACATTCTTTAAAAAATCCTGAATCTGAATCGTATGCGGACACGTCGTCATGTTTTGGAATTCCAATTTACGCTCTGCGGTTTCGGGTCTTTTTAATTCATTAGACTAGACTCCATGGAAACTTTCTTTCTGGCTCTTCTCTGGAATGCCATCTTGGAAAGGTTCAACAAAGTAAGCAATACTCTGCAATCTGTAAACATCGACCTGGGTACGATCGCTGCACTTTATCAGTGCTTGGTAACATATCTAGAAGGCTTAAGGAAACCTGGTACCTTTGATCATTATCAGTCTGAAGCTTTAGAAAAATACGGTGAAAATAGCTATTTATTATGAATACGACATGCGAAAGAAACGTAAGCGTAAATTCCTCTTCGACCATAGAAATATAAATAACAGAAGAAGTGGCATGGGGGCGTGTCAGTGGCCGCGCGTCGTGATCACGTTGCTCATGTTCTCGACAAATGACCGTCTCCGCGAACTAGTGCGCTTTCGACCGTGATCATGATAAAATTTAAGAATACCGTGTGGTTCAGTGGTTTCTTGTAATAATCGAAGCCAAACTAGAAACTTTATAAATCATAGAACAATTTACAATATATCAGCACAAGTATTTGACTCTATTTCTGTTGAAAATCAAGAAAAACAACAAATCGTAAAATACACACATCAAAAGTGTCTAGGGATCAAGCATTTTTATGCGGATTTCTTGAGATTGAGATGTGGCTTTGTAATAAATTTATGATTTTATAAATTTATATGGATCCTTTTTGGTGCATTTCATAATTTGAATCAGGAACTGTGAATCAAATTCGAGTAAAAGATGAAAATCAGCTGTCAATATTTTCCCTATAAAAACATACAACGCATTGAAGACATTATTAGTGCTACTGTTTCCCTACTACTGATTAAAACCAACGTTATTATGGAGCAGCGACGTCATTTAAGCAGGGAAGAAATGCTCAGAGCCTGCCTCAGAGAGTGGGAATGATAGAAGCTGGTTCCCGGCAACGTACTGTGGCTTTAGCTCTGAATACAAGTCAGAGTGTTATCAGTCGACTTTGGACACGTTACCGAAGCACTGGTACCGTGGCTGAGCGCCATGGAGGACGGTATCGCTGCACCACACGGAGACAAGACCGATACATTCAAATCTTAGCTCGAAGAGCTCCAACAATAACCGCCATGATGTTAGCCGTGAGGCTTCATCACTCTTCAGGGAACTTAATTAGCGACCAAACAGTCAGAAACCGCTTGCATGAAGTGAACCTTCATTCCCGAAGACCGCTACGGGTACCACCTATAGCAATGCACAATCGTAGGATTCGATATCAATGGGCTCTTGAACACAGAAATTGGGCAGAAGAACAATGGCGTTTCGTGTGCTTTTCTGATGAGTCTCGTTTTGGTATGAGACCGGATACAAGACGTATACGACACTGGAGAACCCCTGGACGCCAACAGCGATTAAAATCCTGCCAGGAAGTCCATCCTTATAGTGGTGGAACCATCATGGTATGGGCGGGTATTTGGATCGGCGGAAGAACTGAGTTGATTTGGATCAGAGGCAACCTCAACGCTCAAATTTATGCTGAGACGATTGTATCAGACGTCATCGTTCCTCTACAAGTGCAAATCGGTCCCTTATTTCAGTTAATGCATGATAATGCACGACCGCACACCGCAAGAGTTGTAAGACAGACTCTCGCCGCAGCTAACATCAATGTCCTGCCCTGGCCTGCTCAGTCGCCAGACTTGAACCCGATTGAGCATGCATGGGATATGCTACAGAGAAGAGCTCTGCCGAATATGGAGGGTATCCAGTCGCAAGAAGACCTTTTTTTGTTGTTGCAACGAACATGGGCGGCCATTCCACAGCGTGATTTGGATGAACTCATTTTGAGTATGCCAAACCGATGTTCTTGTGTTGTTAGTGTTCGCGGTAGAAACACGGATTATTAATTGTTTAAGTTACCCAATAAAATTTTAAAGAAAACTGTTATTTCAGTCTTTTTTTCGAACTTTAATGTTAGTGGTTCAAATGTCAAAAATCCCTTTATTAGGAAAATGGCAAATTTCTTTATTAATGCAAAGGTGACTTGGTTTATCGTTACTGTGACAAACGAAAACACTTTATTTGATGAATCCTTAAAGAAAATTTTAATTAATATCAATCAGGAGAAAAGTTATTGCAAAAATATATGTTGATCCCTAGACACTTTTGATGTGTGTATTTCTTGCCTTTACTACATAATTATTATTTTTTTATATATCACAGCGACTATATTATTTTTGCAGTAAATACATTGCGTCTTAACCACTACCTAAAGTATGTCGCTAACTGACTCGACAAGCAATGTAAAAATCACAAAACGATACTTCACTTATGCGGTTGCATCGCGTAGTACGGCCGTTGTGTCTTGCGCCGAGCTAGTGATGTGGTTGTGCAGATCCACTAACGTAGGTTATCGACAACAATGTCGATGGTCGTATGAATTTATATCACTATTAAGAAAGAAAGAAAGAAAGAAAGAAAATACGTTTATTTGCGGTAAACATGACGCAAGAAAAGAATAAAAAAGAACACGATAAATAACAAATTGGGGGAAAAATATGCGTCACATCCACGCAAAACGGCCATCGCTCAGCATAATGCTGCGACCCTATGCGAGACAGAGCCCCAGCGCTGGTTTTCAGCGACAGCCGGCATTGACGTGATGACGTCAACCGGTGCAGGATATAATATAGTGAAATAACATATTATTATCAAATCAAAAATAAAATAAAATATAATACTTAGTACTAAAAGTATAAATACAATATAAAATGGCAACATTTCGTTCCGTCAGCGACTCAAGCGCCGAAGACATTATGCAGTCTGTGTGCGCAGCTGTCATATAAAACTATTTCATTGGACGAAGGTATTGTTTGGTTACGTAATAATTACATCATGGCGCAATGGCAATTATGAAACGAATGTTGTGTTATGTATGATGCAATGCTAACACTGGATGAATTGAGTGCAATAGTGCATTGGGTGATTGTGTGGCTATGGTTTTTGTAGACAGTGTTTGAGAAACTGTTAGAAGGTGTATGGTGTAGATGATGAGTTGATGACAAACGCGGCAACTTGTATGAGAGTAAGGTAAGTGCAGATTAATTATATTCATTAACGAGATTATATTGGATTTCATTAGTAAAAGAATAAATGAGCTTTGAATTAAATTAGATGTAATTAAATTGAAGATATATAGATTAGATTAGGATAAAGTTATCAAGGAATTAAGCCAACTTGACAAGCCGTAGTGTGCCTGTTGGCAAATTAACATGTACACAATAAACATGACGCGATAAAATAAAATTAATTAGGTTTAACCGTAATTTACAGAAAAACGCTGGCGTTTCCAAGCTTTTGGGATGGATCAGGTAGCGAAAAACAGACTACTATATAGCCCCACAGACGGAAGAGGGAGTTCCAAGCAGCCCACGCCCAACCCCAGGAGATGCCAACCACCAATGCCTGAATGCCATGACCCCTTTTTTTTTTTTTTTTTTTTTGGGTGGGAAATCATCCAATGACTTCTCCCGCTCTGGGCGGAGCGGAAGGGCGTGTCAGACTTTTACTGACTAAAACCCACCCGTGTTCCTTCCCTTGCCATGCCAGGGGCCACGGTTTCCCCTTGGGACTACCCGCAACCCCGGCAGGCATCGGCCCTAACGGACCCCGTCAGTTTTGCTGACATGCCATGACCCCTACGGTACAGTGAACCAACACAAAAGTACTTGGTTAAGATTGAATGGAAATTTGTTCTTGTAATAGTAACTTTTTGTATTGGAATTTAAAGGATTGTATTTTTTCCAGGCGTCGCATTGGTGGTGGAAGATCATTCCAACAGCGTGTGGCTGCAAACTTGAAACACCCCCTGAACGCTGTAGTTCTGTGCATTGGTACCGACAATGGACTTACCATGGAGCGAAGACCATACTTTAGGTAGTTTTGTTTCCAGGTAAGCTTTTCATATAGATAGCACGGTTTATGGGTTGAAACGATACCAAACATCAGGTTGGCTAAATGAAGCTTCCTCCTGGCAGCCATCTTTAATAGTTTCAGTTGGTTAATATATGGAGTAACATGACTTCTCCGTGGGATGTTAATGCAAAAACGAACACAGGCATTCTGGATTCGTTGGATTACACGCTCCGTTCTTGAAAGTAGGCAAGGACCAAAAACTGTGTCACAGTAGTTTAACTTGGATAGTATGATGCTATCAACAAGTTGTTTCCTTACTGGAATACTTAGGAATTTACGTATTCCATATAGAACCTTAAGCCTGTAAAAACAATTACGGAGAACATTAGTTACATGGGCCTCAAAGCGCAGCTCTGGATCCAAAATTAGCCCTAGATTGCACGCCTGCTCCACTCTCTCAATTTTCTCTCCCTTGATAACTATCTCAGGGTTGGCAGACAGTATTGCGCCAACCTGCTGCTTAGAACCCAGCACCATAAATTTTGATTTTAGGGGGTTTAGAACTAGAGAGTTCTCCTCCGACCATGCAACCACCCTTTGCAAGTCCTCATTTATCCTTTGTACTGCTAAAGATGTTTCGTCCCCTTTGAAAGATATGTACAGCTGAATATCATCGGCGTACATGTGATACTTGCAGTTAACAAAGGATTTTATTATATCTGCACTGTACAGAATGTACAACGGAGGCCCCAAAATCGATCCCTGAGGGACACCCCTCGACACCCGGAGGGGGGGGGATGAAACCGAAGACCCGTCCTCCCTATGCATCTCTACATATTGAGCCCTGTTAGTAAGATAGCTATTAAACCACTCCACCGCATCACTATCAAACCCATATAAAACTAACTTTGAAAGCAGTAGGGTGGTATTAATAGCATCAAAAGCCCGGGAAAAGTCCAGCAGAGCCAGAATTGTTCCCTCCCCCCGGTCACGTGCCTCAAGGATACTACCCACAACATCAGCCAGAGCCGTTGCAGTGCCTCTACCCTTTCTGAAACCCGACTGAAGGTCAGGGAGAATGTTGTTGGTTTCGAGGTATTGAATAACCTGCGAGTATATCACGCGTTCCAGGATCTTAGACAGGCAAGGTAGAATACTGATTGGTCTCAAGTCTTTCACGTTAACCGGGCTATTGTTCTTAGGTGTAGGGTGTACAATAGCGCATCGCCAGAGTTCGGGGAACGTACGCGTGGCTATAGACCGGTTGATGATATCAGTAATGGCTTGCAAGGTAGTTGGCAACGTGAGAGATATCATGTCGAGACTTATACCGTCGACACCCTGTGCATTCGACTCTAGACTCTTAATTATTTTCAGTATTGACTCCGAATTAGTTGTTGTGAGTGTGAATGTGGCAGGGCCATACCTATGAGACTCAAAATGTGACAATTGTAAGTTGTTGTGACGACAATTACCTGGGACATCCAGAAACGCCGCATTGATGTCATCAGGGTTGCTGAAGTGACTTGGCAGCAGTCTTTGTTTATGGTCTGGAAGCACATCCGACTTTAAATTGCGCCACAACAGTTTCGGGTTCTTAATTTGGTCATTAATGCTTTTGACGAAGTATGCCGTCTTCTCGTTAATTAGTGCCGTGACTGCTTGGTGCTTCAGGTCCAGATAATACCCTTTGTGGCCCGGTAGTTTAGACTTACGAAACTTGTCCCTCGCTTCATCTCTCAAAGACGACATCAGTCTGATGTTTTCAGTTATCCATGGAGTAGGGCGGGTCTTAAATGTCTTCCTTTTAAGAGGAGCATGGAGATCAAATAACTGGACCATAAATGAGTTGAATGTTTGCACCATAGAATTAACATCACTCATGTCTCCAATTATCGACCACGGTATAAGTTTTAAATCCGTGTCAAAATAGTCCTCTAATATGTCTGCGAGTGGACGAAATACGACAGATCTTGGTTTAGCCTTTTGCTTCTTAAAAATCGTCTCACATGTGATGAACGAGTGATGGCTAAGTTCACTAATATGATTCACCACGACATTACGGATTGAAGCATCAGTGCAGACTATGTCAATAAGCGAGCTACTATCACCTACGAAGTGTGTGGGTGATTGGACTAATTGATTAAAGTTTATTCTTCAATTTTTCAACAGTTATAGGGTAAACCATACCACGGTAGACGGTATTCCAACTTCATACAAACGGACGAAGCGCGAGCTATACCTACGCGCCTCGATCGAGGTATGCGCGGGTTAGTAGCATTAGTTCCCAGTTGCGATAGTCCCCGAAAACAAAAAGGAATAACTAGTTGCGTTTTTACCCGGTTTCTTGCAAGGTACAATGGCGTTGTAAACTGTTTGTAAATTTAAGAGCAATTTAATGTTCTATAGTGGGATGTTAATTTAATACTTAATACATGTAATTTATAAACGTTGGGTATTAAGTTGAAATTAGATTGTGAAATAATGCTGTTAGAGCTAAATCTAGTCTCCGTTTCATTCTTAGCTCTAACATAAGTAAAAAAAATTGTAGGGCTCGTATAATTTTATGTTATTAAAAAAAATTTGTTAAGTATCTATTTGTTAAATAGCATGTGCCATGTTTTTCACAATAATAAATCTTCTCGCCGACAAAGGGTCGCACGCAGCCAAACCGGTTATTGCTTTCCTACTGAATCTACTGATAACACGGTCGTTCTATCTCTTTCACACGCGGTCGTTCTATCTCTTTCACACGTGTGGGAGAGAGTCCATTGTATTTGTCTATCTTTATTTATTGCCTATGCACTTGACCTACTCAGTGTGCTAATTGACAATGTCGAATGAAGGTGGTTCCCGGGGTGTAACAAAAAATTACGAAATATGCGGAACTGTATTATTACATGCAGGTCACAAATATTATAAACATCGCAAAAATAAGAATTCAACAGTGTGGACTTGCGCCAATAAAAAAAAAATTAAGTGCAGTGGCATAGCTAATTTACACCACGAAACGGATTGTGTTGTAATAAAAAACAAGCATGTATCCCAATGTGTACCTAAGTTTGATGAGAATGAAGTGAAATTATTATTGCAACAAACTAAAAAAGCTATTTGTCAAGATTTTTCAGACACTGTACAAAGCGTATACGAAAAAAATATACAAAAATTAAAAGATAGAAAAGGTTTGGATAATATTTCTAAAATTCCGGACTTTCGAAGTGTAAAATATCAGTTTTACAGATACAGGAACAAAACATTGCAAGTGCCAAAGATAAAATTCACAAATCCGGATAGCGTTGTGATCCCCGAAAGGTTTGTGAAGTACATATTATTTGACTGCAAAGAAAACGAAAGAAGAATCATTGTGTTTGCATCACCAAAAGTCCGAATTAATGTGCAAAATATCAAACATTATTTTTGCGATGGAACTTTTAAGTCATGTGTAGAGCCGTTTACACAGTTATACACCATCCACGGCGATATTGGCAGTGATTTATATCAGTCAAATATAGTGCCGCTATTTTACGCGCTTCTAACCGATAAACGGGGCATAACATACGAAGCTCTATTTCAAAAAATAAAAGACGCTGTACAAGAATTTCGCCCCATTCAATTTACTATGGATTTTGAAATGGCAGCTATAAATGCTGTAAAAAATGTGTTTCCAAGAGCAAGTATTCATGGCTGCTTTATACACTTTCAAAGAAGTATTTATAGGAAAGCAACTTCGTTGGAATTACTTGAATATGAAGAGACTAAACAACATATAAAATTATGTGCTAGTTTAGCTTTTCTCCCAAAAGAAGACATAGAAGATGGTTGGTTGACACTAATGGAAAACAGGTAAGTCTTAACTTATAAAAATAAAAAAAATGTTTCGTAGTATTGTAATATTTAAATTGGATAGATTTTATGTTATATCCTCCAGGGGCACACTCACATACACTACAAACATAATGTATATAAAGATTGTGCTGCGACCCCGAGGTCCTCAAGCTCTAGCAGATCTGTCACTATCTATTGCTTTCCATGACATTAGTATCCTTCCCTAAGGTCTTTTCATTTTGTTCCTAAAATCCATTCTATCTGTATTCCTTAAACAGTGTCCGATTATTATTAGATATTACGTGGGGCCATTTATTTGAAAAGGCGAAAGGTGGGTGTTTAGCAATGGCTAGCCTGTTAGGGATACGACGTGAAATATGTATGTATTTAAACATAATTTAGGTACCTATGTTTATATCAGTCATCTGGTTGCCATAATACAAGTTCAATCAGTACTTTTACTGAATTAGGTTTAAATTGGAAAAGTAGGCTGTTACATTTCTTTTAATTTAGTTTAAATTTTCTTCAACAGTTTTCAAGCAGAACCAGTGACGATATTCAACAATTATTTTGTAGAGCAGTGGCTGGAACCCCCCGAAATGATACCACTTTGGTGTTGCTTTAAAGAACATCACAGATCAACAAATCTTGTTGAAGCGTGGAATGAAAGGTTCCAGCGATATGCAGGCTGCAAACCGAGTTTGTTGCTGTTCCTACAAACCGTGGCAACAGATATTTCTACTCACGATATTGCACGAGAAAGGTATAATATAAAATCTCCTTGGCTTGTGTGATTAATTTCATAATATAAACTGTAGACCTTTTTTGTAATTCTAATTTATATTATTAAAAATATATCATTAACTTTCAGGTTACAAATGAATGGTATACCTATCCATAAAAGGAAAAAGACAAGCATTAAAAATGATGAGCTGATTAATAAACTGACCCATCAATATGAGAATAAAGAACGTTCTATTACAAATTTCCTACAAGAAGTTAGCAGTGTTTTAAAAATTGTTTTTTAAAAATATGATTATTATGAACATACTTATTAAGTAATTTTTGTTTCCTTTGTTATTTTTTGGTTTGTTTAGGTAAGTTGATTTTAAGATATTTTTTACCATTTGTTGATTAGTAAATAAAGCATAATAATTGTAAGATAACAGCTCATTTATGAGAAATTATTAGTAATTAAAATTATATAACTTACTAAAGTTAGGTTATATGTTTATATATACAAACTGTGATTCTAGTGCTGTGATTTGTAATACCAATTTAGATATAAGTATACAATTATACGAGTATATATTTACCTCTCCACGAGATTTATTTTGATAAACAATACTCATTTTTTTTAAGTATTAATAAAGGCTGATTTAAATTTTGTAATACTTTTTTTATCATCTTTACAAACTTCTATTTGTTTAAGTGTTAATAAAGACTGATTAAAATATTGTAACAGTTTTTTTATCATCTGTACAAACTTCTATTTTAATAGGTATAATTCTTTTCGGGGACTACCGCAACTGGGAACTAATGCTACTAACCCGTATGCGCGAGGTAAGCAGTCGAGATTCCCGCTGAGTCGAAGTTTCTGCAGCACGAAACCTAGCCTGATGTTCCCGAGTTGCAGAGAGCCTTGCCTCACGACCTTCCTCAGATTCCTGTGATCGAACTAATCTCATCCTTTTAGCATTTCTGCTACATTGGGAGAGGTTGGATCTTCTTCGAGGCATTCTTACAATAAAATAGTACTTACTACTTAACACACAGTTATTTAGTAAACACGTACTATCGTAAACAATTAAATTATAAATACTTACAGATTATTATACAGTCTAAAATTATCACAGTTTAAGTAATAAGTGTTAAGACGTGTAAACCAAACGTACTAACTTTATAAAACAAAAGAATTGCTAGAAAAATTAATTACTAACCTGAGCTAATAAACTTATACTTAATAAAGAAAATCAAGAAAAGAAATGCCTAACCTATACCAAATACTTATAATATTTATATACAAACCCTAAATAAAAATTAAGATAAGTTACATACCGAAAATCAAGGAAAGAAATGCCTAACCTAAAACAAATGTTCGATGTGATTCTTTAAATTGACATAACTTTTTTATTTATGAACCGATTGACATGAAATAAACACTAAATGTTAAGTGAAGCATACTACAATACAATAGTGAAAACCGCATCTAAATCGAATAAGCCGATTCTGATATTAGCGTGCACAAACACACAGACAAACAGACAAACCGACAAACAGACAAACAGACAAACAGACAAAAAAAAAATTAATTACAATCTCGGGTTCAGCATCGATATAATAACAACCCCTGCTATTTTTTTTTCATATATTTCCATTGTACAGACACCACTTTTCTACAATTTTATTATATGTATAGAAGATAGATAATTATTTTTCTTCCAGAAAAGTAATATGCCTTCTTAATCTTAGTTAAGTAAACAGTTTGACTTTCTTGCGAAACCACATCGTATGGAGTCTAAAGACATCTGTGAAAGGATTTAGATGGCACTTTGGAAAACGAGTACAACTGCGAGAACATTTTTCGTCACATAATTCCTGCATCGCGCAGTTAGAGTTTACCGAGCGAATAACATAGATAAGACTATCCGAAATCAACATATTATGGGCAGTTGCCCGCCAGACATAACAACCCGTCTGGTTGGAGGATCCTCCCTTTTCTATGGGGGATGAGTGAACTTTACACCCTGTTCCTCATACCCCTAAATTGGTGACCCCGAGTATGAACGTCAACGCAGCCTTCGTGCAACAACTTCAGCGTGACGTCATCATCATCACTCAAGCAAGCTTTCGTGAGGCAAGTCACACAGCCAGCCAGCACCCACGGCTTCAACGGGTATCCTGACCAGCAGCATGCAGCGAACGCGCATTCCTGGTCATCACCCTCAGCCTCATCAGCAACCTTGGCATAGCACCTGCACTTCCGGCCGGTCTCACAAGCAGAGCCTATTCTACCCTCTCCTGGTCGACGCAAGCAGTCAGCTACAACCCGGCGCTGTACCACATCCGACTCACTGGATGACGACGCAGCGCACCCCGACTTACTGGGGAATCACCGCAGACAGTTCCGACTCACCGTGAACTATGCGGCATCCGGTTCTGACTCACTGGAACCACAGCTGGCACTGTGAAACATCGCAAGATTCAAGACTCAGCCCACTATCGACCTCTGGTCTCCGGAGGGGAGTGATGTAGCGGTTCCACCGCCACATACGAACTACGCAGCAAAGACATGACGTCACATAATTCCTGCATCGCGCAGTTAGAGTTTACCGAGCGAATAACATAGATAAGACTATCCGAAATCAACATATCGCTGTCCTAGTTCAACAGTAAGATATCTTTAAAAAAAACAAAATTGAGATAAGTTTTGTTTCATGTGAAAAATTTGCTCTTCTGTCTGGTTCAAAAATCAGATATTTGTAAAACGCAACCAAAGTGCCTAAATTTCAATGTCTCACTGAGACATTTATGCATATTTTTAACGACCTTTAGTTCAAGATTCTGACATCTTAAGATATTTATAAAGTCATGAAGATTTTTACTTTTCTTTTATTTCTACACAGAGACTTCTTCAAATGTCCTTATATGGAATTATAAAAACATTTCTATGTTGAGACATCTTAAATTGTCCCAGTGTTTAACTAAAAAATCGTTAAATTATATTTTCTTTCTAGGACATTTTAAAATAACCTACTCATCCAATAAGATGTGAGGCGCACTGATTTTTCGTTCCGTTCGTCGAATGTCGCGCGACACCCCCGCGGGCCGCTAACCCGCGCTTCCAAATTGGAAGCGCGGGGTACCGGCCCGCGGGGGTGTCGCGGCCGGATTGGAAGTTCCAATACAATGCATGTATTGTTTTCATTTTGTACCTACCTATTTAATTGTTTTATTGTAATAGATTATTCAAGAACGGCTATCACCACCGGTCGGGGTCCCGCCAATTTTACCGGAAAAACAAAATGAATTGGTACAAGTTGCATACGAAGTATGCATGGAAGAACCAACAACTGATAAGGTTACGATTCATGACTTACAGGTAAATAATATTTATAATTATAGTATGATGATTATGAGGATTATGATTATTATGGGAGGAGCTCGTGGCTAAGTAATAACAGCCGCACGGGTCGATCCATCAGGTTAAGCTGCGCTGGCCGGGGTTGGTCCGTGGATGGGTGACCATCTTTACATACCGAGACTCCTCCGTGCTTCGGAAGGCACGTTAAGCCGTTGGACTTGGCTGTCATTCGTGGATCTTTGACAGTCGTTACGAGTCGTCAGAAGCCCGAAAGTCTGACAACCAGTCTTACCAAGGGGTATCGTATTACCCAGTTACTGGGTTGTGGAGGTCAGATAGGCAGTCGCTCCATGTAAAATACTGGTATTCAGCTGCATCCGGTTAGACTGGAAGCCGACCCCAACATGATTGGGAAAAGGCTAGGCAGAATGAGTATGATTATGAAAACTATCTAAAAATTATACAAACTTATTTTAAAAGTTATACTAGACCAACTTGCTTGTTTTCTGGACCCGTATAATTTTATTCATGTTTATTTTCAGAATGAAGAAATTTTAGAAACAGAAGGAAGAGAAAAATCATTGTCACCATCTCTATTGCAAAATAGTGAATATTGTGTTGAAAATCTTCGATCAATTGATAATACAGTAAATGAGGAGCAACCAAATGACGTAAGCTGTGTTCAATTTTGTAGGTAGTTTAAAGTTTGTACATTGTAGAAATTGTTATTATGTTTCCTTCAAAACATAACATTTGATTGAAGAAGCTGTCTTAAATTTTACCGATATAATAAGAATAAAAGCACTTACATTCTGTCTTTGTTACCTGTGGACCTTTCACTTTAGCAAGATTTGCGGTGACTCTGCATCTGTCACTAATGTCAAAATTATGTCAGCGTCTAAAAATTTTGCCGCCAACGTACGGAAAAAATTTTCACTCGTAAATTTTCTTAAAAAATTTGTAAAGTTTCAGGTAAAACTTTATAGAAAGTAATAATAGTGCTTGTAGTAAGTGATATATTAGTGTTACGCTGATCGTTAAGCCAGCGAAATGCCGGAATGGAAATCGAAAGCCGGTGCCTGCGACAAGCAACCGTTCGCGATTGTAGCAACGACTCTCCTTAGTGCCAAAGTGGTGAAAAACCGGGAGGGTGAAGGCCTATTCTCACGGCCGAATAACGGCAAAGAGATCGAAACGATTTCCTGTAAGTCGGACCTACGCAATTACAATTGAATGAGTACCCAAGTAAGTGTAAATCTGCTAATATGACACAAGTTCTACAGTATATCACTAGGCTTACTGAGAAACACTGTCAACGAACTTCTAAACTGCGTTTTCTAAATATCCGGTTGTGTGTTAAGAGACAGAAATATTACAACTTTTAAAGAGTTCAGTGTAAAATATTATGATCATTAGGTAGTAATTCCTAAAGCAAATACAGAATGTCTTGAGGAGCTAAAGCTACTCCAGCAATTTCTTTGACATTCCGTCAATCCCGTTATAAGGAGGAGGCCTGTATGGTCACCCAGCCCAGATGTTTCACACACTGAATTAAAAGTTAATGAGTGCTTATGCCACTAAACAAAACTAAAGACTATTTAACCCCTGCGGAGGGGGTTTTGGCTGGGATCTCTATTCTAGGTCTAGCGCAGATGGAGCTAGCTGCTAAAGCAAGGTCTATAGGACTTGTTAATTGGGCAGCAACCTACTCACTGGGATTGTACCCTACTTTCCCTTTTGAAAGTAATCCGAACACTCCCATCCAAAAGTACTTATATTAAAGTTAAAATAGAGTGCAATACTCTCATGTGTTGTAGTTGCAGTTATTATATTACAGCAGCATCTCCAGTTCAGCATCTCTTATGAACTCCTCTGCATTATAATTTGCATTTAGAACATTAAAGTTACTAATTAAACATGACTAAGTCTTATAACTATTAGGAAAAAGGAAATAGTTAAACAACATTATAAGAATTATTCTTTGTTGTATTTGGTAACAATTAAAGAAAATCTTGTAGTTATGATCGGGACTATGACCATCAGAACCTAGCTTGCTCTATCAAAATATTATTCATATTTTATTAGAAATGGAACAAATACAGCCACTAAACAATTTAAAAATGACAATATATTTAGTTAAAGCTGGTTTTAAAAGAAATAGTTCTTTTATATTTTTTATTTTATTTTAAAGACATGATAAATGAGGATCATTGCAAGAATAACTAGGCCAAGATTCATACTGTTGACTAGATTCATACTGTTTACAAGATTCAGGCTGCCTAAAGAACCATGTTAAAGCTTGGGAATGATAAGAGCATAACAGGAAGTCAAATACTAAATAAAATAATAATATTCAGAAAATTTCTATTTTGAGAAAATTCAGCAAATTTCTATAAACTTATAATATTAATCTATGCGGATTTCTAAGATTATATTATAATCAAATAGCCTATTGTTTACACTCAATGTGCAGGTAGCTGTGGGCTAAGCAATGGATAAACAAACGATGAGGTCTGAGTTCGAATCCTAAATAGAAACTGCCAGCAACAATAAACTCTTTTAGTAAGATGATGATAATTGAAAAGTAAGATGGAAGCAGTGTTTTATGAATGAATGAAGGGTTTATGAAATAGTTTACACCAATGACTCCCGAGAGTCCATAAGTACAAAAAAAAAAAAAAAAAAATCAAATTAATTTGGTATGTGCCCTTTTTGGCATTTGTTCAGTTCCCTGGACATATTTGCAGTGGCAGCCAACTGAGTGATTTCTATGTCTCGGAGACTGGAAGTCCTAACAGAGCTTGGGTGACAAGTGAATCTCCTAAGTCAATTCGAAATCTCAATCAAGATTTAGAATATTTTGGCCTTTTTTGTGAACACTGCCACCTGTCACAAGGCCCTGCCTGGTTTGGTAGTTCACTAGTTTGCCAAGAGCTAATGTGGTGGCCAGAGGCTATTGATAGACCACAGCTCAGTTCCTCTAGACATGGTAAGATAACCCACTTCCCATCCACACATGACGTGGGGGAAGGGTAAGGAGCCCACATAAACGGGCTACCTAGGTACTCTATAAATCCAAAAGATGTCTTTAAAAGATTGCTTTTAGTGATAAGCCCAGTGTGTCACTGTATGTAAAAATACTACTTTTATATCTGTAATTCTTATGGTGTAAATTACAAAGAGTAAGATACTATTCTACTCTTGTCAGGAACTTTACCAAACCAGGAAAAAAATGGCACTCAAACTTGAGAAAGATATTTGCCATATACGCAATAATAAGCAGCCAAAAAGCCAGTCTTCAGAGTGCAAATGTTCTAGTTCATTCCGACAACAGACTATTGAGGGATAAGTTTCCCTAGCGTTCCTGAACCTTACTTGCAAAACGACGAAGTTCGCAGATTAGCTGAACATCACTCTGTCAGCGGTTTAACTCCCGGGGAGTTTAAAAGTGTTATAACGGCTTAGCCGACCGCTTTAAAGAACAGACCAGCCTGATTGGCTCCTGTTGCTCCAGGCCCCAGGCCTCGGAGGCCATGTTTCTAAGTGGGGCCTCCCTTACGTTTACGACCTTTTCGCACGGATAAGTCGGCCGTTGTGCGACAGTACGTGGGACTCAAATGATGGCTTGGCAAGCTTCCGCGATGCTTTTAGTCAAAGGTGACAGCATCAACTAGCATGGGTATTTTCTATTCGCCCAATTTAAAACTGAGTGTTCAGTCATCTGAACTCGGTAATGGGATGGGGACGTACTATATATAAATCGCCCCATACTAGACCCAGTAAGCCCCGCTCCCTCCCGTACTTGGGAGATGAGAGGTCTCGGAGACCCAGTACCAATACAGGATCCATGTAAGAACCTCTTAGACCTGACAAGCTACTACTACTAGCTACTGCTACTTTAATTTATTATTAAGGTGAAACAATTTGATATTTTTTCCATACAAACTTCGGAGGGGTTTTACTCCACTATTTGACATCGTACATTCAAAGTTGAAGATGATATCGTTAGGTCTCATTATTAAAATTGTCTGTACGGAAGCAGAATAGTAAAATAAAAAGCCATTAAAAAGTTATGAGCCAACAAAGATTCGTTTTTCTTGCTAATTTTAACGCAACTTTGGGCGTAAATAAGTAATACAAGAAGTGTGAAATCTCGAAAACAAAATCCGTACCGACACAGAAAAATTTACGAAGATTTCAATAAATTTTATTTGTAATTGATTTATGCAGTGGTTATTTCAGAAAAACCTTTTTTCCAAAGGCCTTTTCGTAATTTTTGACGCGCTCGTTTTACTAAAATTGGTCGGTACGGTGTTTCTGTGCGTGCGAACTATACGTTGTCCATGTAGATCAGCTTCTAACTGCTCATCACTGATACTATCTCTGTCGGACACGATGCCAGGTGAGACAGTGTGGTTTTTGGCCAGGCCCACCATTGAGTTCGAGCCCGCGACTAGTTGCACCTTAAGACCCATAACTGACATAATATGCCCACAATACAGATATTTTGAATTTGAATTTGAAGCCGCAACTCCTAGCTTGGAAAGCTGGGGGGGGGGGGGGGGGGCAATCAGGTTGCAAGGAGCAGTGGTCGATAGATGAAGAAGATACTTACTAAAATATATTTGGAGATAGTCCACAGTACACGAATTACTGATTATTATTAATCATTTAATTCAGAATAAATTAACATTCAAAACACAAATAAGCAATGTATGTGCTTATAAAGTTTCATATTCAGAGGTGAATTGTCATAGTGCATGGCATTAGTCCTAAATAACCTGATCCCAACATACTGCACCAACAGATGTTAGATCTAAACAGATTTTGTCCATTTGTTAGTTTCAAAACCATTATCCAGTCACCCAAATGGGATAAAAAAGACCCCTTTGTATATTGGAGATTTACCTGTTTAACCTAAGATTATAAGATATCGCACAACTTTTTGATTTTGAATAACAGTGTGTGGCCAAGGTGTGGTTCAAAGTCACTGAATGTGTAGGTACTCGAAAATATACCATAATCCTTGTTGACTTTGGTTTACAATAACAGGTGTGGCTAAGATTGCCTTAAAAGACAACGCTGTCTCTCCTCAGAATGGACTAAATTCATGTTTAAGCAGACTGAGATAAATGAGCCTCCAGAAAGTATAACGTCTGTAGCCTTCGGGAGGCTGACTGGAAAATAGATCATCAGACGAAATGAAACTGGAAGAGCCACATATTTTTTGTGAAGTAGTAGAGAGGGCTACCTCTCAAGAGAATTTCTAATGCTCAGCCTGTAATGTTCCCACTGAGTGGACAAAGGGCCTCTTCTCTGTGAGAGCAGAAGAGGATTTATTATAGGATAATATTTAATTCCCTAAGAAAATATTTAAATTATATATGTGAATATGATACACATTTGAAGTATATATAATTAACAAATGGTGAGATGGTGAGACATCACTACTTGACTAATCTATTGGTCTTTTTAATAAAAGGTCCTAATTAAATTTCAGTTTCAATGAAATTTTAACTTTGTTAATAAACTAAAATAATTTGTTTGTTTATGATATTGAGTTTGTGTTTCCACATCTTTATAAAATTTCTTCTCTATGAGATTCAAAGTGGTTTGTACATTATTTGATTGATCTCATAACTTCCAAGTAAATAACCTAACTTGTATTCATTAAGGATATAAGTGATCCAATTAGCCTTTATTGATGAGATTATTATTCAGACTAAGTCTCATTGATGTTCTATTATTTATCAATATAGTGTAGCTTTGTGATTCATGTTCACCTTAAGTATGACAAATAAATTTGCCATTAATCTATAACATCATATGGAAAATGTGTTAATTTCTTGAACTTACTAGGATAAATAGATAAAAAAATCTTCATTGTTTTATTGGAACATTTAATGAATACAGACCGAAATATTCATTACATACATATAATTTTTAATTCACATAGCGTCTACATCCTTCAGGTACTCTTTCACCAGCAGATATCAAACAGGTCTTCAATCAAATGTTATGTTTTGAAGGAAACATAATAGAACTGTTTTGCATTAAAACAAAACAGTTATTATGTTATGAAAAACATAACATTTGAGCAATGGGCTTGCTGTTGAATTTTGAAGACTACTGACATAATTTTGACATTAGTGACAGATGCAGAGTCACCGCAAATCTTGCTAAAGTGAAAGGTCCACAGGTAACAAAGACAGAATGTAAGTGCTTTTATTCTTATTATATCGGTAAAATTTAAGACAGCTTCTTCAATCAAATATTTTTCATAACATAACTGTTTTGTTTTAATGCAAAACAGTTCTATTATTACGAGTGGAATGTACCTACTTGCAATCGATTTCCATTTTACTCAACTATTACTTTGTTGCAGGGCGCGATTGGTGATTTTAGTGCTTCAGACACAGATGACGATTATCACCCGGACCCTGCACACATCGATTCTTCGACTGATTCAGATATTATTTCAACATCGGTGCTTCGTCAAATCCCTGTACTGGATAACATTGATAGTGAGCGGCTACCCAAGAAAAGAATCCGAAATGAGAAAAATTGGACCAAAAACAAAAAGAAGCTTTTAGTAAATACTGGTCAAGCTTATGTGACATCATCTGGACGTGAAAAGAGAGCCAAGAAAATGGGAATGAGCTGCGGTCAAAAGTGTAGATTGAAGTGTAGCTTAAAATTTAATGAAGATCAGAGGCAAACTATATTTGATAATTTTTATAATATGGGTAATCGTTCTCGTCAGCGTGATTTTATAAGCAAATGTATGGAAGTAACAACACCGCGAAAATACCGACGCGAAGAGGCTTCCAGAAAATTAAATTACGCGTACTATTTATATCTCGATAATACTAAAAGGCGTGTTTGCAAACTTTTCTTTAAAAATACACTTGACATCACTAACAGAGCAATAACTACTGTTCAAAATGTAACAAATACTGAAGGGTTCACTGCAAAAGATCGCAGAGGTACGCATTCTCAACATCATTCTCTTCCAGATACTGCCAAACAGTCTGTCCGAGATCATATAAACAGATTCCCTCGTATCGAATCCCATTATTGCAGAGCCGACACTAGACGAGAGTATTTGGAAGGAGATCTTACAATTTCTACAATGTACAGACTGTATGTATATGTACAGTATTGTGAAGAAAATGGTTTAGAAGCAGTCAAAAATTCAATGTATGCACACATTTTTAATACGGAATTTAACATTGCTTTTTTCAAACCGAAAAAAGATCAGTGTTCTAAATGTGAAGCGTTCAAAAATGCTTCACCCGAGGCAAAACTTGATCTTCAAGATGGTTATGACATGCATATTACTGAGAAAAAACTATCCAGAGTTATGAAAAAAAGAGATGTTGAAAGTATGAATAACTCAAAACATACTTTGTTCAACATATCTTACTGTTGAACTAGGGCAGCGATATGGGCAGTTGCCCGCCAGACATAACAACCCGTCTGGTTGGAGGATCCTCCCTTTTCTATGGGGGATGAGTGAACTTTACACCCTGTTCCTCATACCCTTAAAGACTTATAAATTACAAGATATTTCATTCACTAGGGATTTCCTTTGCAACTGTTCATGGGCAGGTGGAAGTAGAGATAGGTCGAAAATTGCCCCTAAAGATTACAAGAACGTTTTAAAATCCTTTCATGGCATGATTTAAACTTGGGATCCGACATATACTGTACAAGACAATGACACATTTTTCAAGATTAGTACGAAAAATTCGAAGTAATGGAAATCCATGAAAAACTTTAGGATTTGCATGTCTTCTAAGAGATGTTGAAAGAATAACTCTTTTGCTAGGTCGATTAAACTGTGTCAAATATTTTTGCACGCTTTGTACTGCCATACGAGTAGTTATTGCCAAGTGGAAACCACTCCGATCCCTGAAGATTTTGTAAGTAATAAATATACTTAATATGAAAAGTCTGTCTAGGATAATATAAATAAGGAAATAATAATATTGATAAGTATGTTTCTTGTTTTTTTACTTCATTGAAAAATTATAAAAAAGAATGAGTATTATTTGTTTTTGAGAATGTTTTTAGAATTTAGTTAAAAATTACGTTCCTACATGCAGAGTGATTTTGATGTCTGATTATAGGTACCTACTCTGAGAGGTAAAATGTAGGTACCTCCTGAACAGCAGAATATGGTTTGAATCCACAGCATATTGTAACAAATTTCAAATTTGCAACTATAGACGTGATCAGGATTCATTTCCCTGATGCTCATCATCAAGGTTGTTTATTCCACCTTGGTCAAAATGTGTGGAGGCAAATCCAACGAGGTTGGAGCGAGTTCCTATTACCTGGTCTACGCTATGAGGCATAACTGCCTATTTCAGATGAAAAATATAAAGACCTACAGGAATTGAAGAAGTTCTGTGCCCCTGAAGCTCAAGAATATTTTACAAATGTTCCACATAACTAATACATACTGAAATATACATTGAATTTAACAGAAATATTGCTTATTATTCTTTCAAAACCATTTGCCTACATTTACTTTTCCAAAAAGGAAAGAAGGAGCTCATTATTACAATCAACCCCTTTTTGCTTTGTTCATTTATGGCTTAGGCCAGAAAAGTCTGTTTAACTTTTGATTGAATAGGTCAATTAAAACGGAATCCTCAAAAATAGGTAATTGTACTACGTAATGTCCAAAACATGTAAATAACATCATTAAAAATGAGTATCCTTACACACCCTGTAGATTTTTAGTATAATTTAGCGTTTAATTCAATTTGTGTTAATTGTTGATGAGCCCCTTCTTTCCCTGTGCCCTTCACGTCATTTTATATGCACAAGCAAGCATGTAATGTCAAGACAACAAAACATAAAATATACCGCAAATAATTAGGTATAGTGTGAATGCCACATGTTGCTAAGACAAACTGTAGCCATCAAACCACCTAATATTGTTAGTACAAACTGTAGCCATCAAACTGCCAAAGCAAAAGACAACAAACTTTTAAAACAGCAGAAGTAATACTTTTTATATAAGGTTGGTTGGTTAGTGGACAAATTAGGTGGTAAACTGGTAACCCACTAGAGAATTGGTTAGAGCAATATTTAGGACAGTTTAGCCCCAAGACAATATTGTTATCGGCAAAACCATAACAAAATTTAGGACATTTTGATATTTTCAATCCCCTAAGACAGCTATTTGATATTTTTTTATGAAATTACTACAAATTGTTGATTTACTACATGCCAACAGACGTGTTGATGACAGACCTAAAGATGCATTAACAAGGATAATAAAAACAACCACTGCAACAATAGAACCAAATATCCCCCAAAGGCGACCCACAGACCCAACCCACCCCTAAGATAATCCTCTGACCAACATGTATTTTAGTTTCAAGAAAACAACATTTTACAAACAAATTCCTTCAAACATTGGGAATTTTCCTGTGAAACACACAAGAATACTGCAAGACAATCCTCGACAAACCAACAACACCAACAAAAATTCAAACGTGTGGATAGAAAGGGCCCAGGGTCCTACGAGGCCCAGGGCGTCTGGCTTGGCGTTCTGTAGATGGGATTGCAAGCAAGTTTGCTGGCGATTCAATAGTGTATAAAAACAGAGGATGTTGCATCCACAAGTTTGAGTTAACGTTTGCACACAGAATCATAATTACGAAATATTCGAAGCAAAGGAGAAATAATACAATATTTTAGGTAAAATAGAAGAAGAAAACAAATAGTAAGCACACATTGAGCTCCTACACAATTGCACATTGACAGTGACAGTCACAGCAGAACACATAGATATACTCTACGAGGTGACAGTAGAGTTGACTGTTGATGTTGACTGACACTGACACCTCCACTAATCGACTAGAATTCTACTACTGTTGACCACAGACTGTTAACAAATGGGGAACTGTCATCTGTCACTGTAGTCTTTGATCAACTGTGGGGAACAGTTTTGCCAAATTAATTTTGAGGTTCATCGTACCGCAAACTAAAAAAGATAGTATGTTACTAGAAACGGTAGAAAAGTACTATGCTATATTTTCAAACAAGATATTCACATAATATAAACTCACGAGGCGGAAAATGTAATGTAAATGTGTAGTAATCTGATAATACTAATTAACTTGTGTAAAAATGTATGCCCAAGCTGTTTTGAAAGTTCGTCTTCTTTAGGCGCGTTGAGCGATTTTTACTTGACTTGCACGACACAGATTAATTTGCATCCAGCAAGCGTCCTCGTCGTTCAGACGGATAGTGAATAACGCGAACGTACGTCAGAACGATCGTATATCGTGCATCAAGCACGTGCAATCACGCAACGTGTCAGTCTGTAGGGTACATATTATCACGCTATTTGCTATGAGGGATGAGCAGTATCGCATTCTGTTCGTATCCTAACTATAATAATCTAAAATTATAACAGTTTTTGTAAATCATCAGAAATCGACTTACACGGTTTATCAATCAACAACTTTAGAAGATCAGTGTCTGAGGTACGGGAGTGCATAAATTAAGCAATAAATAATAACTTTTTGAAAATCCATGTTTGATGTCACTCACGTTCATTTTTTCACCTTCCACCTTTCGTGGTAATATTTTTTTTATTTTTTTTAATGATATACCTACATTTATTTAGTTTTTTGTTTTCTAATTGTATTTTATGTTTAGTTCTCATAAGTTTTGTATAGTTATAAGTTTGTTTTCTAGTTTATTACGTTGTTGTTTTATGGTAAATGCTGTGTATACTTTTATTAGGCATACATACCAGTATTTGTATTATAGTATCGTTCAGTTTAAACTCTTTGTATGTATTGCTGTTGGTGCACCAATTAAATAAATAAATAAATATATCTATATCGATTCTCTCGGAGAAAGGGATGGCCGGTTCTCTGGGGGAGGGGCCCGTGGCTAAATAATAACAGCAGCACATAAAGGAGAAAGAAAGAAAATAAGTTTAGTAACGGTAAGCATGACGCATAGAAAGAACACAAAATAAAATAACCTCCTCCTTTTTGGAAGTCGGTTAAAAATAAACAAGTTGAGGGAAAATATGCGTCACATCCACGTGTTAGGTTTCATTTTATGTTGGATTTGTACTGGCAACATCGAAAGATTCGATATGTAAAAATGGCGGAACAACGGCCTTCTAGGTCGAGCGCTCGTAATGACAACGTGCTGTGTCGGTTTAAAAAGATAGACTGGGATATAATGGTTGGAGATGTACTACAAATTAAGGTAACTTATTAGTTCTATTGTAATTATTCGATTTTTAAATAAATAGTGATATTATGTCGAGCATAAGAGATGTGATGGTATAGATATTGAATTTGATGTTGGCAAAGAAATATAAATGAATGACAAAATGACTTGGTGTTTCATATTATTTTCCTTATCCCTGAAATATTGTAAATAATATGTAGTTTTATTAGACAGTTTTAGACTATGATATTGGGGTAACGAATTCAGGATTCATATGGGGATTAGAATCTATTTTGAGGTATTACCTAGTTGTTTTAGAGCCAGGGTAGTATTCCTAACACACGCAATACGGCCATCGCTGAGCATAATGCTGCGACCCTATGTAGTTAAAGCAATGGCACGTCAAATTTCATCGGAGAGGCAACCCGATGGCGATTGTTAATCTGGGTCTTGAAGTGATACCGAATCCCCCCGTACCGTCCGAATGGACCCCGAATGCCCGTGCCTCAAAAAGCACGTGTTGGTCCCAGCTGTCATTCGTGGATCTCTGAAAGTAGTTAGACGGCACGGTTGGCGCAATGGTTAAGCGATTGACTGCTGCGCTGCGTGTCGCTGGTTCGATTCCCGCACGAAACAAATATTTGTATGACTTACAAGTAGTTGTTCCGGGTCTGGCTGTTTGTGTATGTGTTTAAATGTTTGTAAACGCACCCACAATACAGGAGAAATTCCTAGTAAGGGGCAACGTTTTTTTAAAGAGAAGAAAAAGAAAAAAAACTGAAGTCGTTACGGGAAGTCAGAAGCCCGAAAGTCTGACAACCATTCTTACCAAGGGGTATCGTATTACCCTGTAAATGCGTTGTGGAGGTCAGATAGGCAGTCGATCAATGTAAAATACTGTAACGTTAGAAACAGTACACGTGTACTTTATTATTTTTAATTGAATACAAAATTTTGCGAAAGAACAATATCAATACAAAACTTCATCCCACTTTTCACCCCCTTAAGGGTTGAAATTCTAACAATACCGTGGTTTTAGCTTCCAACCCTAAGTCTAGATAGTAGTTATTTTTCTTTGAAAATTAAGGACTTTTAACTTCATCCCCCTTGTTAACCCTTCGGGGGTGGAATTATGAAAAACGCTGAGACGCATAAATTAATTTTCAATCGTGAGCCTTAACACAAAATTTGAAGATCCTAACTTAAAAACGGACGGACTTTCATATAAACATCCATCCCCTATTTTACCCCTTTAGAAGTGGAATACGCAAAAATCCTTTCTTAGTGGTACTCTTCACAAAGAATTCACCCTCCAAGTTACATGTCTCTAGGGCCAGCGGTTTGGGCTGTGTGTTGATATATCACCCAGTCAGTCAATCAGTTTTACAGATTACCCTGGCTAAAAAAGTAAAAACGCTACGGAAACTAAGTCAATTCAAATTCAAATTCAAAAGTCATTTATTCAAACTAGGCTGAGAATCAGCACTTTTCGAACGTCAAAATTTCGCCATTCCTCTGCACCAATTTGTGAGAAAGCGGCTTCTGTTAATAATTTAATGTCACTTGCAGGCCTATTTACATTTTTATCAGCAACTTTTTGTTTCATTATACCCCAAATCATTTCTATGGGATTCAATGTGCAATGATAAGGTGAGAGCCTTAAAACTTCGTGACCATGCGATTTTAATACTTCATCTATCTCATATAAGGGCGAAGACATGTTTTGTTTCACTACTTCAAGTAATTGACATTTACGCCAAAGATCATCATAATGTAAATCATTTGCACGAAGCTATTCTTTTATATCAGCGATACGATTGGTTTGTGTGGGTGGTTTGTTCATCCGTACGGAATGATAACTAGCATTATCCATAACAATTAGTGAAGGTCTTGTCAGATTTGGAATTAGCTTCTCTGTCACCCATTTTGTAAAATTGTCCTTATTCATGTCGTGGTGATAGTCAGCATATACACTTGTTGACCTGTACACCAGACAACAATTTGGTACAAAGCCATTTTCTCCACCAGCGTTTACAATGATCCATCTCGCTCCAAGTGAAATACTTTTAGATGGACCTGCAATATCTTTACTTTGCCATCACTTGTTCATAGAACATGAACCGTGAATATAAGTCTCATCTAAATTAATCACATCCAATTTATTATGCTCTTCAGCTTCGCGGTTTTCCTTTATACGCTTCAAAAATTTGTATCTTTGTAGTTTTATGTCATCTCTCTCCGTCAAAATGGTCCTTTTTGATTGACATTTAACATATTCAAAACCAATCTCCTTATGTATAAGTCTGAAAAAATTATAACATTTATCATGTTACTCAAACGATAGCTTAGTTATTTATCATTATCATTATCAGTCTATATACTTCCCACTGCAGGGCACAGGCCTTCTCTTACGAGTGGGAGCGATTATTACGTTATATTTTTCTTACCTCAAAGATTCTGTCCCTCCGTTGAAATCAATATCTTGTTGAAGAATTTGTAACAGTTTCATTACTGTTGGAATTTCCTTCCGAACTGTATATAATTATTTTACTTTATTCCTAATCAACGCTTAATCGAAACTGTCCAAGTTGATTTTCTTCTTCCCTCTCCGCTTTTTACCAGGCGTGGAAAATACACCATGATTCGATTTGCCCTCACCTACAATTCGTCGTATAGTATTACTGGAAACCCCTATAAAGAAACTACAATTAAGTAAGAAAAATATAAAATAAACTAAAAGTATCAAAACAACTCAGTCCAACTTACCGGTCAACTACGACGCGCTTTAAAATCAAAGATTGAGTTTGATTTACGCCTTATTCTTCCCTTATTTTACGATACACATTGAAAACAATATTTCTCGCGTGAGATCGAAGTGGCTTTTTCGACATTTTCACAAAAACAACAAATTGTCAAGAAGATAGCACAAAATCTCAACAGCGGTTGACAGATCTCTTAATTTGATTTGACAGGTGACAATTGACATTAAGAAAATCAATATATTTTTTTTGAATTTTTTATGCCATGAGATTCCGGTAGACCTATAATATTGTTTTAGGCTAAAACAATATAAAAATTCCTTGGTTTAGGGATTTTCTCATTTTAACAGCATTAATTAAATACCTACATAACATTCATTAATTGAGGAATTGAATCAGAAAACATTAATTACTTATCGAGAGAGACGACTATTTCCGATGTCGTCTTTAGCCACGGTACATACAATTAACAATAACATGGTAAACTAAAATTAGACGAATTGCATTCATTGCTGTGTTTGAGAGAATCTAATCAATCGGTGGTGCCATAGAGTAAAGTAGTTTGGGTGCTACCTACTATAAACAATAGGGCTACCTTTTCCATAAAATTCCCTAAATCTCTGTCAAAATAAAATATCCGTAACCATGCTTTTTTGGCAATTTTCCCTATATAAAGGGAGAAATCACTTCAATTAATCATAGGTAAACTTGTAGAACTCGTTACGAGCGCACGCGATGATTGACAGCGAGCGACTGACGTACTCGGTGGTTGGTAACCGCCGACTACACGTTCGGCCGCCGGCCCAACGTCCTCTATTCGCCCTTGGTCGCTAGCGTAGCTCTTCTAACCAAGGTCGTTGGAAGGTCAAACGAAATTTGGTCATAAACCACCATCTACACGGTTGTAAACCACGAAGGTGACCTCTGTCTGGACGCGGTTGGCAACCGTTGGCGTTTTAGTCTGTCAATGCAGTACTACTTGGTCTATGGTCAATGCTCTGTGGTCTGTCTCTCTAAACTAAGTATCTATGGTCACTACTCACACTCACTCTGTCAGGAGTATATGTATTCTGTGGTCAGAAGTGACGTTTTGTTTGTGTGATAGCCGATCGATAAATACTGGGTGGTTTTCTTTGCTTGCAAGACGCCAAGAAAAGATTTCGGGATTACGGGATTAGTGGATCTTAAAGATACGAAACTTGTCTATTTATGGATCCAACCAATTATTGTTGCCTCTTCTTCATAGTCATTCATGGACTAACATTGTTATCAATCTCGTGTTCTTTTTGTCGAGAAGAGCAGGTTGCGAGTACCCTTCATCTTGGTCTGGTAATATCGTTCTTCCAGTGAAAGAAAGTGTTTTTATTGTGATAGCAGATCGATAGATACTGGGTGGTTTTCTTTGCTTGCAAGACACCAAGAAAAGATTTCGGAACCACTTCGGGATTACGGGAATAAAGTGGAGCTTAAAGATACGAAAGTTGTCTATATATGGATCCAGCCAATTATTGTTGCCTCTTCTTCATAGTCATTCATGGACTAACATTGTTATCAATCTCGTGTTCTTTTTGTCGAGAAGAGCAGGTTGCGAGTACCCTTCATCTTGGTCTGGTAATATCGTTCTTCCAGTGAAAGAAAGTGTTTTTATTCACCGCCCCTAAGACGACCCACTGACCGGTATTACTGCCGAAGCGCATTCTTGTGCCTCGTTTGTTCATAATATGTTCAAATTCAGGACTTTGGCATGTGTGAAGTTTTTCAAGCACACATTAGGTATCAGTTGAGTTGCAGAAGATTGTATTCTGTAGGCTCGTAAAACTGGCTGTTTCCAAATGCAGAAATCGCTAGGACTTAGTAAAGAGAGAAAGAAATAGTAAAATGGTTGATTTTGTTGTTGTTAAAAATGTGAAATTGTGAAAAGAAACTTCAGTAGCAAGTATCACTTGATACATTTTAGTTGTGTTCGGTCTTGAACTAAGAAGAACTACCAAAGCAAACTCAGAGAATGATATTGGTCTTTAGAAAGTCTACACATTTCCTGGAATTATCAAATTTTATGAGACGGCAAGTCAGAAATTAATTTGAGATGTTATTAGAACTCATACAGCCCTCTGACCCTCAATTCTTTCGCAGGGTATTGGCCGCTGCGTTCAGTGTATTTATTTATCCTTTTAATTAAGTGTTTTCTAAAGCTTGCTGTACTTGGTTTTGTAAATGAGTTCTGCTACATGTGCTTTTTCTTTTACTTTTCACAGTTTTCTGTCGGGAATGTCTCTTCATCTGTTTAAAAGTAGGAAATTACTTATTGGTTTTTGAATTCTTAAAGAGCCATCGAAACTCATAACTGTTTATTGGGTTTTGACATGCTATGAGACTATTTATTTAAATTGTGACCGTTAAAGGCGTCTTGGAATGCACAAGAAAATGTCACTACAGCGACAACCACCAACCGGTGACATGGTGTTATATCTTTATATCATTAAGTTAAGAGGTAATAATTATGTTGTATGAAGTGACGGCATGGCATATTTTAAATATTTTTGGTACACATCCTTTTTATGGAAACTTTTAAGTTGAAGGTGTTTGCTAAGTGGCCAGTCAATTTGTTGGATTTTATCTCGTTTTATAAGTGACCAGGGTAAATACTCAGTACAGGGTAAAGACAAAATGCACAGGGGAGGATACTTTATGGACAAGGAAGAGAGATAGACATATTAAAATTTTTAAGAATCAACTTTATTTATTTATTTTAATTATGAATTATTTATAATCAGACTTGTCATTTCTTAGCAGTCTTTGTTTATAAAATTAAATGTTTCTTAAGCGCTAGGTACAACAGAAATAGGTTCTTACTTTTCCTTTCCATCAAAACAAAAATATCAAATTGAAATTCAAATGTTTATTGCTCAACACAGTACATAATTATTCATACATTTCTAGATGTCAAGTGAATGCGCAATCAAATACAATGCAATTTGTGCAATATCTATAACTTTATCATCAATAGTCAATAATGAAATAAAAAGAAACAAACTTCTCTGAGTAACAGTATTCAATTTTTCTTGTCTTTTAACTATAAAAACATTTTTATTAAAAGGTAACAAAAAAAAAAACTTTTTAAAACCCGCATTCAAAGACATCAATAGATTCATTAAATGCATAAAAAATATGCTGCTATCTCATTTTTAAGTTAGGGGTAGGGTAGTTTTTTTATACCCTGATCCCAGGTGATGAAAGAAATATCGGCATCATTAATTCTGAACTTTTTTCCAGTTTCATCACAGATTTTGCAAAATATAACTTGAAGTTCATCATCTTCTTCAACACCTGTGCACATTGTGTTCTGTTTTTGTATCTTGAAGTTTAACCAGCACAAATTCCCTTTGCAGAATGTTTTCTTTCCAGATTTGGCTGGCAGGCAGGCTTTGAATTATCTTTGTGTAGTTTGGTTTTAATACTGGTAGGTACAGAATGCTGTAGTGATTGTTGAGGCTTCTTCCTGTGTTCTTGAAATGTGAAATTGATTAGTGGTTCATCTTCTGAATCGCTAGCTCCGTATATATCATCAACACGTAGATTAAATGGACGATGTGTTTGTGGATAATCCAAAGTACCTAATTGAAAATAACGACATAGCTCTGAGTCACAGAAGCAGCTCAAACTTTTCAATGTCAGGCAATTAGGTATAAATAAATACGCAACCGGGAACATGGTGAACCTTAATGGCCTGCGCAGACGAAAGATTTTTGTCCGCGGACTTTTTATTGAGAAGGGCGTAACGATTCCGCGGATCGCGCTCAATCGATCTCGCGTTATCGGATCGCATCAGAGGAGCCTGGATCAGGCAGTCAGTTCCATTCAGACCGCGAGATCGACTGAGCGCGACCCGCCGACCCGCGGACTCGTTACGCCCTTCTCAATAAAAAGTCCGCGGACAAAAATCCGTCGTCTGCGCAGGCCATTAGTGTGCCTGAAAAAGTTTTTATACCTTCAGTAGAGAGAACCTAATTTTGTTGCTTTTTCAGATATGTCTGCATCATCTACGGTGAAAATTTTAAAATTCGGGCAGGTTTTCTCAAGGGCTTTAGCTAAGTTATCTATTGATGAAATATCGGTGCCACTCGCAACTAATCTATCTGCAGTTCTCTTGCAAGTAACACCCACTCCATCAGGCTCCTTTACCGTGACCTGCTTCATGAAAATTCCATGTGAACTTTTGAAGGTTAGGGTCGAAATCTGTTAGCATTGTTGCCAAAACCTTGAACATCATTTTATTACGATATTGGGTGACTAGCCCATTGCTCAAGAAATGTTAAGTCTTAACAGTAGCCGGCAGACAGTCAATACGGCTGTAAATGCGCCCAAATTGCAGGAGGTGAGTGCAATTAATTTTGTGACAAAGTGCAGTAACATTGGCTTTTTAGCTCTTGGTCGACATCTTAAGTATAGACTACAACAGTGTTCATACTTATTTGCTGTCTTGATCCTCCGAAATGAAAGGATTGTACTTCTTCATTTTGTTAGGTAATTTTCACTAAAGTCGACGTGTATAATTGCTTCTGACTCAGTAAGGGACTCTCTTTTTGTTGATTTTATAGTTTGTTGTTGGTGCACTATGTTTAGTTCGTGATTCAAAAACTTTTCCATCTTCGTTATAAAGTCTTTTTTTCCTGCACTAAGTCTACTGCTCGAATCATCTTCCATAAATTTGACTATGCACGTTTTAAATTTAAATAACATATTTAATTGGATAAGGATTAATATAATACCAGTCATAATAGCTTCGGTAATAACAATGAAATTTTTATTAAATTCTTAAAGATAAAAATGGTTACTGTAGGTCATCCTTAGAAGATAGACATAATGCTATCGCGGACCTTTTTGTTGAACTTTTTAAGGTGTACAATACTGTAGTACATTATTTTGATCTATCTCATAGGGTTCATTCAGCCAGCGTTTGCAATGTAAGCGCCAAAAAATGTGTTTATTTGAGACATCACATTAGAAACCTCTCAAATGATCAGTGTTTCTCTACTATATAATGCATGTATTTTGCATATAAACCTTCCTCGGTAATCACTATCTATTAAAAAACAGCGACAGCGACTTTATACTATGTAGTCGTAGTACTATTCGTGTTGTACCTTAGCACCCTTATATCAGTTACACGTTTGTCACCAGCAACTCGTCCCGGTCTTATAGAGTCATAAACGAGAGTCTTTCTGGCTGTAATCCTTGAAGAAGGTATAATCAGGCATCACCACGTCATAGGGAAAAGGTTTTATTCTGGCTTCTTTTGATGTCGTCGCGTACTGGCTTGACAGGAGAATCTCTCGATTTTTCAATTTTCTTTCAATTACAGATTGCACGGACTCTACCTCCATTTGTGTGTGACCCTTTTCTAAAAACTTCTGGGTGATCGTTACATTATATTTGACGGCGAGCCGCAAGAGAGCACATGAAACCACATTATTACGGTTCTGAGCTGTGCAATCATCTGTGTAAATTATCACTGCTTTAGGATCATTTTCAAGTAAGTTTGTGATGTAGGCAAAAAAGAAGGAAGCATACGTGGTGGCTCTCAAATCTGTAACGGTTTCGTCAAACCAGTAGTACGTTGCTTGGTGGTTACTCAGATTATAAACTGCAAAGTTATGTACACAAAGCTTCATTTTGAAGTACAACGCATTGGCATTTAGATATGGACACAACATTACGACTTGCAAGTCAGCAGTTATTGCGTGAACTTTTCCTTTGATCGCTGCCTCTTTGTCCTTATTCTTCTCTTAACGAGCTGATGTTTTGAGAGCCAGATGTATTTTGTGGTCTTTGTCACTTAGATTGCAAGTCTTATGAGCACAACAAGTATCACACTCGTCCTTCTTTGGCTTGAAAAGGGAAATATTTTGTTGAGATAGCAAATCTTCAAAAAACTTTCGACCTGCAGCAGGAGAGGAGAGAAAATTCACACGCTCTACATATAAACGGTAAAGATGGACCTTGGATTGAATAACGGGTTCTAAATACAGTTTTTGGCTCGATTTCCTGCAATAATGCGATGGAAGTTTGGGGATTCACTTACCGGTACTTTCCATGCACAAATAACGACTTTTTAACAATATTTTTCACGCAGCGTAATGTTATTACTACAATTTGTTTACGTTTTGTTCAATTACGCGGTATGCACTTCCAACTATGAACGCGGCTCGCGCATCGAGCTATTGCAGCGAAGCGCCAGAGAGCTTCTGATTGGCTTATTCATAGTGGTGTGTTCAACAACGCGCAGCAATGGGAGACTAGGACAGCGCGGCGCGCAAATTTGAATTTCGCTACTTTTTGCAATTCCGCGGTATTGCAAATGTTAGTTCAACGCTATTGCAGTATCGTCGACGAGAAGACGATACATTTATTTTGGTACTTGGCACATAATCTTCATCCCTATCGTCCTCCGAAAAATACTCGTCATCAATATCAAACAAAATATTGTCGGCAGGATCCTTTACCAGTCTTATCAAATGTCGACGATTACGGCGATAATTCGATGAGGAAGGAGTTTGTTACTCCTGAAAAAAATAATTAAATTACATTTTTTTTAAATGTTTCTAAATGATACTGCATTAAAAAATATTCTATGCGTGTGTACCTAAATTATTGTATCGGTATTAGAGGTGGGCGCCGACCAAAAATTTGTCGGCGGCGGCGCGCCGGTAGAAAATGGGCGGCGCGGCGGCACCACGCCGCGGCGTGGGGCTTAAAAAAAAAACTAAATTTTTGGGTTCAGTGTTATATTTTTAAAGTTACCAAAGAAAGAAATTAAAATTAAAACCAGGAAAATAGAATAATTACATGTTTTTACAATTTTTATAATTGTCATGTACGAAAATGATTTTGTTGACGCGTGTGGGGCTCAACCGCGATCTTTTTGCGTTTAAAACTAAACCTGCTATTGAAAACACACGTTCACTGGGCGTGCTTGTAGCAGGAATTGCTAGAGTAGTCCTGGCAAGCGCAGCAAGTCCTGGGAACACATTTTTCTTCTCTCGCCAATAGGCAAGTAAATCCCCGCTCAATACCTCCACTTCGTTGGGATCGACCGATGCCAGGTATCTCCAGCATTCTTGCGAAAAATCAGTTCCCTCGTCAATGTTGTTAAAACTACTGTGTTTCTTTGATAATTTTTTCAGCAAACATTGAGTCGAAGAAGAGCTTGGTTGTGGCTCTGTTATATCACGGGAAGTTTCCCCGTTATCGGAACGTGGAAAATCAGTAGTATTAATATGTTCCTTGATGCAGTCTGCCAGAAAAGCTGCACGATTTGTGTGTCTGTCCATCTCCAAATAACCATCGATTTCTTTCAATCCTGAAAATCTGGGATCTAAAAGAGATGCCACTACTACATTTTTGGTCAAAGGAAATCTGTGATCAAATTTCTCTAGCATTCTATTTTTAAGCGTAACCATTGTTATTCTTTCTTCGTCTGACATTGAATTTAAAATCTCTTTTAATTCAGAGCGAAAGACAAGAGCCAAATTAAGAGAAACAGACTTTTGCGCACACCAAACTTCGACAGCTTCGCGAAATTTTCGAAGAAATCTTATAAGGTCTTCCAGCAGGTTCCATTCTAATTGTATTAGTTTCAAGTCTTCCTGGCCAATCCTTATGAGTATGGTATTTACTGGATTTCTATTGCAACAATGCGCCAAGCTCTCTAACATGCTTAGCACACTGTGCCAACGGGTCGGCGTTGCAGTTTTGATGCTGGGAAAGTGATTTATATCGCCAAACTCATCATTGAACGTTTGTGAATTCTGTGAAACGTCATCATCGTCACCAATAGGTTCATTTTCATCATTTTCCAAGACCTCTGAAACGCTTTCGATTTGCTGTAAAAACTCTAACTGCTCTTTTTCAGCTTCTTTTTCCAGGTCTGGCAAACGGTACCTAATAGCTTTTACAATCTTTTTAACCTTCTTTACCAGTTCTTTTAAACATGGCACATTTTTAATTCCATCAACAATGACAAGGTTATGTAACCCGTGCCCCAAACATAGGTGGCTGTCAAGACCAGCCAGCAAAATGGCGCGCTTTACGTTTGACCCCGCATCTGTTACGGTATGGAGCTCTTTATTACGCAACCCTAATTCCGCCACTGTTGTATTAATGATTTCTTTAATTTTTTCGCCCTTTTTTTTTCCTTGGACGAGCTTAGTGCTTAGTGTAAAATTTTTGAGGCCATAATCTGCAACGAAGTAAAAAAATAATGAGAATAACATAGCTAAAGTATTTACACTATAGTCTGCTAAAGTAGAAGACTACGAGGTTTTAGCCACCCAGAGTGGGTCACAAATGGCTAGATAAAAAATAAGACTATTATTAGGTGGTCTTTCTTACCAGCAGTTATGTAATGAAGAGTGAATGTAATATAGCTGAGTCGGCGATATTGATCCGTCCACAGATCAAAGGTAATAGACACATGTCTTGGAGTTTCTGTTAATATTTGGTCTTTCACAGTTGCAAGCATGGTTTCATATACGTCATCTAGCGCACCTCGACCAACAGTGTATCTTGACGGCATGTCTTCATCGGAGACAATTATGTTATGTTTCTAAAATACAAATGTATTAAAAAAGTTATAACTTAAAGCACCTTTGATAATTCACAATGCTACTAACAAATAAGCATTATTTATAATATTTACCTTAAAAAAATAGATCATTCCTTCATCCGACACAGAGTCAAATGGCATAAGTGAGGTGCAAAACCAAAAAGCCAAATCTCTTGCAAGAATCCATTTATCTTTTTTAGTAACCACATTCAGTGCTGAACTGCAAGCAACTGTCGCTCCAGCTCGAGGGCGGGGGTTGGGAGAAAAGAAGTCGTTTATAAATCTTGTTGGCTCAGAATTGTCATCCCTTAAACTGTGAGAGTCTCTTAGGTGTCTGATAAGGTTCCCTGTGCTGATTGTTTTACCATAAGATTTAATTTTGGCTCTGTAATAAAATCAAATTAGTTTTACATCTGTAAAAGAAGTCCTATCAAAATCCAAACCATAGCCAGAAACCAGATTAACAACTCCACAACCGTCTTTTTTATTTAAAATGCTTGCGAGATGCGTATTGCGTGCGTTGTTAGTGCATTATGTCAGGCATCCAAAACCAAGTAGGTATAATCATTTTTACAAACACAAAAAGCATTAAGATTAGTACAAGACTTATTAACTTAATAAAAAAAAACATCAGAATGCAAAACAATCATAAACAGCGAAGTGTAATACAGGCATAATAGTACGCAGGTGCAGGTTAATTTTGCGTTAGCTGTGCTGTAAAATACAAATATTGGTGCCACGCTGCAGACGCCAGGAACGGTGTTGGTCGGCAGATGGTCGTGCCTGACCCGTAGACAGCTCGACGGCCACGCGGGTAAATATGTACCCGGCGCGGAACTCGTGCAATAAATGAGGTACCGGAAGCGTAGCCGGAAGTCGGACTTGCTAGCCGGAATTTTGGACCCTGGAACGTAACGGCCAGCGTGTCACAAAATAACTAAAATTGTCATCTCCGCTGATTGTGACACCAAAGCATAAGCAAAGCGAGATGTACTAGTGCGCTTAATGAAGGTGGTGTGTGGATGTCACAAATCAGTACGGAGTTACAAAGATGGAAGTGAAAATACACGACATGACTTGCACATTTTGAGTGAATGAACATAATATAAAAATGTGCAGAGCTAATGGCAAGTAGTTTGCATGATAAGCTGAAGGCAATTAATTTAGTACAATGAAATGAGCAAAAAGGCACACGTCTTAAGTTGACCTAAATAGGTAGGTACACACAATCTAAAACATAGTTAGCTGTTCAACACTTACCCAGTATGGGGTTACGAAAACACAGAATTTAATAGGGTTGACTACTATGAGTCAATTAAAACTGTTGCCTGCTTTAGGCTTTGAAAAATTGCGAAGACCACGTATGTAGGGTCACATGTGATCTAGGATCAAGTGAGCGTGTGTCTTCGCCCGTAGCAGGAATTCGAATGTGCTGGTCATCCTCAGTGAAAATCACTGCGGTGTCGCCAAGGTTAAGCCAAGGTCAGCAATCCTCACTCACGCGTTCGGATACGCCGACCGCGCACATCAGTATTGCGTTATCAGCTAACTAATTACGTTTAGTAACTTAAGACATCCCTAATATTATTACGTCTGTGGTTTGACTTGACGTTTTATTGTTGTGAATATGTTGGAACTTGATAATTTGGTTTTAAATATGTAAACAAATATAAAAATGCCTAGAAGAAGCTTAGTTTAACGTTTAAATATGTGATTTATGATTAATTAAAAAGAAAAGGGAACGTTACAACGTTACAATACGTAAAAGTACTTAAAACTGTTACATCGTTCATGTAATCTGTCGTCTATCAGATGAGCGCAGCGCACCCTGCGCACCTACATCTCGAACCTATAAAGTGACATTGCGTCAGCAACTTGAATCTTTATTGTTTGATTCATCCATAAATAGTAGGTAATAAGTAAGTTACTTACTGTCCAAAGAATATATCACCGTTTTCAGATTGGTAGTCCGTAAGACATTGCTTGCAATAGACTTGATCACCAAAAATTTGGCTTCTTCTGTTTTCTTCCTCCAAAATTAATTGACCCAAGTGCTTCCAAGCGAAACTAGATTTGGTTTTCCGATCAAAGAGTACCGATATTGAAAACTAACTTATTTTGATTTTGTTAACATTAGAATTGAACGACATTTTGATAAATTATTTACGTAAGTAAGCCAAGCTAAGAACGTGCGTGGCAACTGCCGCGAGCGTGCCGTGGCGACTAACTGGCTGACCGCGTGGAGTTGCGGACGAGGAATCGAGCGGCCCCCGCCCCGCCCCCTTTCGCCTCAGTCGGCGCCAAATTTCAAATACTCGGCGGCGGCGGCGGCGCGCAATACACGGCGCGGCGGCGACGCGCCGGCGCGGCGACCACCTCTAATCGGTATCCATCACGCTGACATAATGTACGTAGACGCTTAATATTTCCATCAACAACTTTCTCGCCTTTGTTCTGGATACCTACTATGTATATTATATTATATTATAGAAAACGCTTCTTATTTTTTAACATACAATCATATCACCTCCGAGTTAAAAACATATACAGGGTGGACCAAAAATACACGTCATAAAAAAATATAGATTCCTCATGTCTAGGGGTATTCGAAATTCCGCGATTTTTTGCAGTTTTCGAGTTATAATATTTTTTGTATTTTATTCGAGTTTTCTTGCCGGTGGAGCTTCAAAAATTCATATATTTTTTTGTAGTGTATATTTTCCAGTTTTTTTTTTTGCGACAGTGTCGTCTTGATTGTTACTTTCATACATAAAATAATAAACTTGCTAACATTCCTGCAAGTTACTCAAAAAAGTATCGATAGCAGGAATTTAAATTTTTAGTGGTAAGACTGAAATTTTCAACTTCAATTTAAAAATATAAAAATGAGGTTATATTCTAGCTGACTTTAAAAACTATGCAGGTTCCTAAGCTACGCAAAAAAAAAAAAAAGTTAGTACTTAACCTTCTAATAATTCGCTGTAATCGGCCTTCGAAGGTTATGCTAAAAATCCTTTTAAGCTTTAAAATAGGTGGTCCAAAGAGCGACGCCATAAAAAAACCCTGAAAAATACCCACTACAAAAATATAAGAATTTTTGAAGCTACACCGGCTAAAAAACACAAAAAAAACAAAAAAATAATAACTCGAAAACTACAAAAAATCGCGGAACATACATGGGGTATTTTCGAATACTCCTGGACATGAGGAATCTATTTTTTTTATGACGTGTATTTTTGGTCCAACCTGTATATACAGCTTCCATTATGTATGATTGATTAGTCAAATTAAAGTAAAATTTTGGTAACCGAGCAATATAAAAAAAAAATACAATAAGTACTCACCTGGATATACAGTACCTCTACCATGAGTTGCCATCGAAATTTACTCGCTAGCGCTAGCGTATTAACCCGTTCAGTGCCGGGAGGGTTCACCTAGTCGCATATGGAATACCGGGAGCCCTCGCGGTGGGCTCATTTTAAATGTTGTTTTTTCTTAGCGAATACAGCTGGCATTATTAACTGTGATAGTAAAATCTTATATTATAATTTATAATTTAATTACTCATATCAATAAAAAAATTGCTCACTGTTACAAATATTCACACAAATTAACTTCGTTTTACAGTGGTTTATAATACGGTTTTAAACCTAATGCCGTAGACCGTCAGCGATGGTTAACTTTAGCGCAAACGAAATGCCGGTGACCCTCCCGGAGGGTTTACTTCCAATATGTATGGCGGCATGACGTATGAGCTCTATGAAAAGCGGATGGAGTTGGAAGTGTTGACGTAGATCAAACTGATTTCGATAATGCTCGCACCATGAGTTTTACGGAGTCTCATGCAGGCGCTAAGGTAAGCTCGATAGATCGTGTCACCTACAGTGTGACCATTTCATAAATGGCGAATCTGCCACACACTGGGCAAAAAAACTGCCAAAATCTGCCACACTTGGCGCCAAAAATATGCCTTCATGGAAACGGAAAAAATACACACAAATTCAATGAAATATCATTAATCAACAAAAATATTTAACAATTTTCTTATGCATTATTATACCTAATAATAATAAAAAAAGGAAAATTCTAATAAGGTTATGTGAATTTCCTTGAAGTCTTTTAAATCTGCCAAAATCTGCCACTTTTGTAAATCGTCAGCAGGATCTGCCACAGCCAACATTTTGGAGCGAAATCTGCCAAAATGGTAGAAATCTTCCACACTGGTCGTCTAGCTAACTTCACTCTTATGTTTTGTTTCTATCTTTCTCAGTAATAAGAAGAGGGAACGGCTCATATGATCAAAACGTCACATAAGTAGTGATGTGTCGGGAGAATATTCTCACACGGAGAATATTCTCGGATCGAGAATGTTCTGCAATATTCTCGAATATTCTTTTCGACGGAGAATATACGAGAATTTAAAAATGGAAGTAAAATTGCTAAATTTTACAATAAGTTTCGATTTCAAGGTCTAAAGTAAACTTCTATTGTTGTTATTTATACTTTACTCGAAAAAACGTTACTGTATTATGTTTCGGACTGGAAATGGCGCCGATTCTCTTGTACACCGAACTAAACTATCACTAAACACTATGATACACTTGTGTCACTTTAGTCTATTTCAGAATGGGAAATCCTCGTTTGACAGGACTAAACTATATTTTGGTGATTTTTAGTCTAGTTTAGAGGCATTTGTGACAAGAAAATCGGCACCAATAGCGACTCCACGTGGTACTTATTTGTCCTACCCCGTGATTTTTTTTAGAGTTGGAAGGGCGCTGGGGGGCACTCTCGACGTGTTTTATACGTAAGTTTTCACTTTTTGTATGGAAAATATGAAAAATGTTTGCTTACATGATGAGTTTTAAGGGTTTATGAGTTTCATAAAGGGGGTCGAAATTTTCATTATTCTGCGATAGCTTAGGGCACACTTTTTTCGAAATATTAGCAAAAGAAAAGAAAAAAAAGACAGTACTGTTTTTGCATCCGAAGTCGAGGTGTTGGTGTGATTTTTAAAACCCATAAACCCTTAAACTCAACATGCAGGTAATCATTTTTAAAATTTTCCTTGATATTTTTCATATTTTCCATACAAAAAGTGAAAAATTTTGATATAAAACACATCGGAAAAAACCCCCAAAACTCAACATGTAGGTAATATTTTTTTATATTTTCCATACAAAAAGTGAAAAATTCCATATCAAAACACGTCGACGCTGCCCCCCTGCGCGCCTCCGGCTCTAAAAAAAATTCCCAAGGTAGGGCAAACAAGTACCACATGGAGTCGCGATTATCAAATTTAGTTGCGTCAAAATTATTTTTGATTGTTATTTTGTTTTTAACTATTTGCACCATAAACCTTTCTTATAATGTTGTTTTCTTATTCATTTTATTAATGCTGATTATTTTAAACCCATAAAGTTCGTTTTAATACAGAAATCATACTTTAACATTACTACCTTAGGAAATTTAAGAGAATTTATGAGAATTTTCTCGAAAATATTCTCGGGAATGTTCTGGCTCAGGAGAATTTACTGAGAATTTAAGTTGAGGTGTAGTTTATTTTAAACTCAAACTTCGTAAAACGTTCAAATGCACTAAAAACTATTAGTCTAAAAAAAATACCGATTCAATACAGTCATCCAATTTTTAAATTCTCATAAGTTCCCTACCAAAAGAATGTTCTCGAGAATTTAACAGCAAAGTTCTCGCAAGGAGAATATTCTCGAGAATTGCCCATCACTACACATAAGGTATCGCTATGGTAACAATGTTATGACAGTCAATAAGTATCATGACACAATCCGACTAAATAGAAAGGTTGGCAGTTAGTGCACCTTTTTATGGTATTTAGGGGTTGTTGAATTTTTATTCCTTATAGGTAATAATTATTTACCTCTATTCAATTTGTAATTTTGTTGACAATGTGTGATTCGCGGCGTTATTTATTTAAATTTAAAATGACCTATGTTTACAATAATAGTGTTGCGGACGGCAGAGGTACCTACAGTACCGCAGGCAACCTGGGACGATCTCCCACTGATATTTGATGTGCGCTCCCTGCTAACTGACCCTCGGTGAATCCGCTGGCTGCACAACCACCACGGACCCCTGAATACGTACCTAGGTTGGGTACCATAACCCACAGTGACCACGATGAGGACTATCTTGAGGCAGCGAAATAAAACACTGATTTACTATCTTGAATGATTCCGGAGAATTCGGCTTTTCTTGGTATGTTTCTTCTTTGGTGGCTGAGCTCCGTATTTAAGTGTATTATCTAGGGCTGAACTGCGACTGAATTGCCCACAAAATGGTACCTACGCCTTTTATAGTAAGTAAATCCGTTAGGATATTGTGGTGCAAGCCGAATTCTTGGAATTGTGCATTTATTTATTTCTTATTAGAATTTCTTACAGTCTTTGTAGATTATTCGTATAAAACACTATACAATTAATTAACTTATGTAGTTAAAACTTTTAGAACAAATCGGTCCCGTCGGCGTCGCCGGCAAATAGAATATTTTGTAAGAGAACTAAATAAGATAGTTTCTTGAAATTTACGTTCTTCCAGTCGTTGGCCTCCAAATTTTGGGGCCACTAACATATTCCATGCTAAATAATCTCTTCCAGACATTATTTTGCCTTTAATAGACCTAAAAACGTATATAATTTGAATGTAAACATGTTTCACACGTCAAAATGGTAGTGAGCAACGTAACTACTATCGCAAGCGTATTTTTCGATAGCGTCTGTCGATTTAGTGACTCATGGTGCCGTTTTGTTTGGTGACAGCTGAAAAACGTTAGCGACTATCGAATAGATTACGTTAGGTTTCTTTCTTTCGTTCGTTTTCTATCAACACCCATTCAATTGGTTTTCCACAAAACTCATATGGTGGCCCATGGTAGTTATCAAGATCAGGTCTGGGACATTTTTTTCTGCAAGTGCCATCTCTTCGGTTACAATACCCACAGTTAAACAAGAGATAGCCCAATACAGCGGCTTCATCGATGAAAACGTATTTGTTTTTATAATCTTCCTCTAACGTTTATTTATTTATTTACTTAACCATTTATGTACACACATTTAACAACAGACAAGAAGAAAAGAACAGAAAAATACGTACAATCGTTATCGCTTTTCGACTTTTTGCGGTGGTGGGTGGCGAACATATAAGGAGAACTAACAAATCATTCACGGCCAGGCCCTACAATGAAATGGTGAGCCGTACTCTTTAGGGACGGGTTTCGGTAAACTGCGGTACAAACAAGGCCATTCCCTATCAAACCTTACACAAACACTATAGCATGCGCTACTATCAACACCCATTCAATTGGTTTTCCACAAAACTCATATGGTGGTCCTCCGTAGTTATGAAGATCAGGTCTGGGACATTTTTTTCTGCAAGTGCCATCTCTTCGGTTACAATACCCACAGTTAAACAAGAGATAGCCCAATACAGCGGCTTCATCGATGAAAACGTATTTGTTTTTATAATCTTCCTCTATCGTTATCGCTTTTCGACTTTTTGCGGTGGTGGGTGGCGAACATATAAGGAGAACTAACAAATCATTCACGGCCAGGCCCTACAATGAAAGGGTGAGCCGTACTCCTCAGGGACGGGTTTCGGTAAACTGCGGTACAAACAAGGCCATTCCCTATCAAACCTTACACAAACACTATAGCATGCGCTACTATCAACACCCATTCAATTGGTTTTCCACAAAACTCATATCGTGATCTTTGCTCTCTTTCTGGTTGGCTTTATCTTTAGCGGGTAGCAGATGACGTTTGACCGCTGGAACGCGATGACCGTTATCTGCATCACCGGTATGCTCATTGTGACCGACTGGAATAAGAGAGAGAAACAAAGTTTATAATAATTAATATTTCTAACTTGTAATTTAAAAAACCTGAAAAGGCACACAACATTATGCTCATGCTCTTGGACATTGTTTGTTTGTATCCAGCTTTGGACACCACGTCGCACTGTCCTCCGTAGTCATGAAGATCAGGTCTGGGACATTTTTTTCAGCAAGTGCCATCTCTTCGGTTACAATCTGTCCTGGTACCACCTCTGAGTGCCGCAACGTCTTATATATCCTTGTATACGCCACGACCAACAGCACAAATGGTATTACGAATAGGAATATAGCCTGTAGGATGGGCCACACAACGTTGCAATTTGCGTTGTAGAGCAGTGGTGGCCCAGTGGTAACGGCCCCGACTTACGAGTTGTAGGTCGTGGGTTCGAACCCAAGCAGGCGCTTTACTTTGTGTAAATAATTTCATCACCACTGCTCTCAAAACGGTGAAGGAAAACATCGTGAGGAAACCGGCATGTCTTAGAACCAAAAAATTCGAAGACATGTGACATCTACCAACCCGCACTGGGCCCGCGTGGTAGATTACAGCCCACTCCCTCTCACAGAGAGGAGGCCTGTGTCCCAGCAGTGGGAACATTAATAGGCTAATGATGATCCAGCTTTGGGGTACTGCCAGCCAAACTAATATTGAGATATTGGAAAGGTTTTAGACGAAGTTACTTCGAGTTATCTTTAACGTACCTCAATATATTAGCAACAAAATAATTTTGTCAAGGTTTAAAAATACCCACAGTTAAACAAGAGATAACCCAATACAGCGGCTTCGTCGATGAAAACGTAATTTTTTTATAATCTTCCTCTATCGTTATCGCTTTTCGACTTTTTGCGGTGGTGGGTGGCGAACATATAAGGAGAACTAACAAATCATTCACGGCCAGGCCCTACAATGAAATGGTGAGCCGTACTCCTCAGGGACGGGTTTCGGTAAACTGCGGTACAAACAAGGCCATTCCCTATCAAACCTTACACAAACACTATAGCATGCGCTACTATCAACACCCATTCAATTGGTTTTCCACAAAACTCATATGGTGGCCCATGGTACTTATGAAGATCAGGTCTGGGACATTTTTTTCTGCAAGTGCCATCTCTTCGGTTACAATACCCACAGTTAAACAAGAGATAGCCCAATACAGCGGCTTCATCGATGAAAACGTATTTGTTTTTATAATCTTCCTCTATCGTTATCGCTTTTCGACTTTTTGCGGTGGTGGGTGGCGAACATATAAGGAGAACTAACAAATCATTCACGGCCAGGCCCTACAATGAAATGGTGAGCCGTACTCCTCAGGGACGGGTTTCGGTAAACTGCGGTACAAACAAGGCCATTCCCTATCAAACCTTACACGAACACTATAGCATGCGCTACTATCAACACCCATTCAATTGGTTTTCCACAAAACTCATATGGTGGCCCATTGTAGTTATCAATATCAGGTCTGGGACATTTTTTTCTGCAAGTGCCATCTCTTCGGTTACAATACCCACAGTTAAACAAGAGATAGCCCAATACAGCGGCTTCATCGATGAAAACGTATTTGTTTTTATAATCTTCCTCTAACGTTTATTTATTTATTTATTTAACCATTTATGTACACACATTTAACAACAGACAAGAAGAAAAGAACAGAAAAATACGTACAATCGTTATCGCTTTTCGACTTTTTGCGGTGGTGGGTGGCGAACATATAAGGAGAACTAACAAATCATTCACGGCCAGGCCCTACAATGAAATGGTGAGCCGTACTCTTTAGGGACGGGTTTCGGTAAACTGCGGTACAAACAAGGCCATTCCCTATCAAACCTTACACAAACACTATAGCAAGCGCTACTATCAACACCCATTCAATTGGTTTTCCACAAAACTCATATCGTGATCTTTGCTCTCTTTCTGGTTGGCTTTATCTTTAGCGGGTAGCAGATGACGTTTGACCGCTGGAACGCGATGACCGTTATCTGCATCACCGGTATGCTCATTGTGACCGACTGGAATAAGAGAGAGAAACAAAGTTTATTATAATTAATATTTCTAACTTGTAATTTAAAAAACCTGAAAAGGCACTCAACATTATGCTCATGCTCTTGGACATTGTTTGTTTGTATCCAGTTTTGGACACCACGTCGCACTGTCCTCCGTAGTCATGAATTTGGTCTGGGACATTTTTTTCAGCAAGTGCCATCTCTTCGGTTACAATCTGTCCTGGTACCACCTCTGAGTGCCGCAACGTCTTATATATCCTTGTATACGCCACGACCAACAGCACAAATGGTATTACGAATAGGAATATAGCCTGTAGGATGGGCCACACAACGTTGCAATTTGCGTTGTAGAGCAGTGGTGGCCCAGTGGTAACGGCCCCGACTTACGAGTTGTAGGTCGTGGGTTCGAACCCAAGCAGGCGCTTTACTTTGTGTAAATAATTTCATCACCACTGCTCTCAAAACGGTGAAGGAAAACATCGTGAGGAAACCGGCATGTCTTAGAACCAAAAAATTCGAAGACATGTGACATCTACCAACCCGCACTGGGCCCGCGTGGTAGATTACAGCCCACTCCCTCTCACAGAGAGGAGGCCTGTGTCCCAGCAGTGGGAACATTAATAGGCTAATGATGATCCAGCTTTGGGGTACTGCCAGCCAAACTAATATTGAGATATTGGAAAGGTTTTAGACGAAGTTACTTCGAGTTATCTTTAACGTACCTCAATATATTAGCAACAAAATAATTTATCAAGACTTAAAAATACCCACAGTTAAACAAGAGATAACCCAATACAGCGGCTTCGTCGATGAAAACGTAATTTTTTTATAATCTTCCTCTATCGTTATCGCTTTTCGACTTTTTGCGGTGGTGGGTGGCGAACATATAAGGAGAACTAACAAATCATTCACGGCCAGGCCCTACAATGAAATGGTGAGCCGTACTCCTCAGGGACGGGTTTCGGTAAACTGCGGTACAAACAAGGCCATTCCCTATCAAACCTTACACAAACACTAGCATGCGCTACTATCAACACCCATTCAATTGGTTTTCCACAAAACTCATATGGTGGCCCATGGTACTTATGAAGATCAGGTCTGGGACATTTTTTTCTGCAAGTGCCATCTCTTCGGTTACAATACCCACAGTTAAACAAGAGATAGCCCAATACAGCGGCTTCATCGATGAAAACGTATTTGTTTTTATAATCTTCCTCTATCGTTATCGCTTTTCGACTTTTTGCGGTGGTGGGTGGCGAACATATAAGGAGAACTATCAAATCATTCACGGCCAGGCCCTACAATGAAATGGTGAGCCGTACTCCTCAGGGACGGGTTTCGGTAAACTGCGGTACAAACAAGGCCATTCCCTATCAAACCTTACACGAACACTATAGCATGCGCTACTATCAACACCCATTCAATTGGTTTTCCACAAAACTCATATGGTGGCCCATTGTAGTTATCAATATGAGGTCTGGGACATTTTTTTCTGCAAGTGCCATCTCTTCGGTTACAATACCCACAGTTAAACAAGAGATAGCCCAATACAGCGGCTTCATCGATGAAAACGTATTTGTTTTTATAATCTTCCTCTATCGTTATCGCTTTTCGACTTTTTGCGGTGGTGGGTGGCGAACATATAAGGAGAACTAACAAATCATTCACGGCCAGGCCCTACAATGAAATGGTGAGCCGTACTCCTCAGGGACGGGTTTCGATAAACTGCGGTACAAACAAGGCCATTCCCTATCAAACCTTACACAAACACTATAGCATGCGCTACTATCAACACCCATTCAATTGGTTTTCCACAAAACTCATATGGTGGCCCATGGTAGTTATGAAGATCAGGTCTGGGACATTTTTTTCTGCAAGTGCCATCTCTTCGGTTACAATACCCACAGTTAAACAAGAGATAGCCCAATACAGCGGCTTCATCGATGAAAACGTATTTGTTTTTATAATCTTCCTCTATCGTTATCGCTTTTCGACTTTTTGCGGTGGTGGGTGGCGAACATATAAGGAGAACTAACAAATCATTCACGGCCAGGCCCTACAATGAAATGGTGAGCCGTACTCCTCAGGGACGGGTTTCGGTAAACTGCGGTACAAACAAGGCCATTCCCTATCAAACCTTACACGAACACTATAGCATGCGCTACTATCAACACCCATTCAATTGGTTTTCCACAAAACTCATATGGTGGCCCATTGTAGTTATCAATATCAGGTCTGGGACATTTTTTTCTGCAAGTGCCATCTCTTCGGTTACAATACCCACAGTTAAACAAGAGATAGCCCAATACAGCGGCTTCATCGATGAAAACGTATTTGTTTTTATAATCTTCCTCTATCGTTTATTTATTTATTTATTTAACCATTTATGTACACACATTTAACAACAGACAAGAAGAAAAGAACAGAAAAATACGTACAATCGTTATCGCTTTTCGACTTTTTGCGGTGGTGGGTGGCGAACATATAAGGAGAACTAACAAATCATTCACGGCCAGGCCCTACAATGAAATGGTGAGCCGTACTCTTTAGGGACGGGTTTCGGTAAACTGCGGTACAAACAAGGCCATTCCCTATCAAACCTTACACAAACACTATAGCATGCGCTACTATCAACACCCATTCAATTGGTTTTCCACAAAACTCATATCGTGATCTTTGCTCTCTTTCTGGTTGGCTTTATCTTTAGCGGGTAGCAGATGACGTTTGACCGCTGGAACGCGATGACCGTTATCTGCATCACCGGTATCATTGTGACCGACTGGAATAAGAGAGAGAAACAAAGTTTATTATAATTAATATTTCTAACTTGTAATTTAAAAAACCTGAAAAGGCACTCAACATTATGCTCATGCTCTTGGACATTGTTTGTTTGTATCCAGTTTTGGACACCACGTCGCAACAAATCATTCACGGCCAGGCCCTACAATGAAATGGTGAGCCGTACTCCTCAGGGACGGGTTTCGATAAACTGCGGTACAAACAAGGCCATTCCCTATCAAACCTTACACAAACACTAGCATGCGCTACTATCAACACCCATTCAATTGGTTTTCCACAAAACTCATATGGTGGCCCATGGTACTTATGAAGATCAGGTCTGGGACATTTTTTTCTGCAAGTGCCATCTCTTCGGTTACAATACCCACAGTTAAACAAGAGATAGCCCAATACAGCGGCTTCATCGATGAAAACGTATTTGTTTTTATAATCTTCCTCTATCGTTATCGCTTTTCGACTTTTTGCGGTGGTGGGTGGCGAACATATAAGGAGAACTATCAAATCATTCACGGCCAGGCCCTACAATGAAATGGTGAGCCGTACTCCTCAGGGACGGGTTTCGGTAAACTGCGGTACAAACAAGGCCATTCCCTATCAAACCTTACACGAACACTATAGCATGCGCTACTATCAACACCCATTCAATTGGTTTTCCACAAAACTCATATGGTGGCCCATTGTAGTTATCAATATGAGGTCTGGGACATTTTTTTCTGCAAGTGCCATCTCTTCGGTTACAATACCCACAGTTAAACAAGAGATAGCCCAATACAGCGGCTTCATCGATGAAAACGTATTTGTTTTTATAATCTTCCTCTATCGTTATCGCTTTTCGACTTTTTGCGGTGGTGGGTGGCGAACATATAAGGAGAACTAACAAATCATTCACGGCCAGGCCCTACAATGAAATGGTGAGCCGTACTCCTCAGGGACGGGTTTCGATAAACTGCGGTACAAACAAGGCCATTCCCTATCAAACCTTACACAAACACTATAGCATGCGCTACTATCAACACCCATTCAATTGGTTTTCCACAAAACTCATATGGTGGCCCATGGTAGTTATGAAGATCAGGTCTGGGACATTTTTTTCTGCAAGTGCCATCTCTTCGGTTACAATACCCACAGTTAAACAAGAGATAGCCCAATACAGCGGCTTCATCGATGAAAACGTATTTGTTTTTATAATCTTCCTCTATCGTTATCGCTTTTCGACTTTTTGCGGTGGTGGGTGGCGAACATATAAGGAGAACTAACAAATCATTCACGGCCAGGCCCTACAATGAAATGGTGAGCCGTACTCCTCAGGGACGGGTTTCGGTAAACTGCGGTACAAACAAGGCCATTCCCTATCAAACCTTACACGAACACTATAGCATGCGCTACTATCAACACCCATTCAATTGGTTTTCCACAAAACTCATATGGTGGCCCATTGTAGTTATCAATATCAGGTCTGGGACATTTTTTTCTGCAAGTGCCATCTCTTCGGTTACAATACCCACAGTTAAACAAGAGATAGCCCAATACAGCGGCTTCATCGATGAAAACGTATTTGTTTTTATAATCTTCCTCTATCGTTATCGCTTTTCGACTTTTTGCGGTGGTGGGTGGCGAACATATAAGGAGAACTATCAAATCATTCACGGCCAGGCCCTACAATGAAATGGTGAGCCGTACTCCTCAGGGACGGGTTTCGGTAAACTGCGGTACAAACAAGGCCATTCCCTATCAAACCTTACACGAACACTATAGCATGCGCTACTATCAACACCCATTCAATTGGTTTTCCACAAAACTCATATGGTGGCCCATTGTAGTTATCAATATGAGGTCTGGGACATTTTTTTCTGCAAGTGCCATCTCTTCGGTTACAATACCCACAGTTAAACAAGAGATAGCCCAATACAGCGGCTTCATCGATGAAAACGTATTTGTTTTTATAATCTTCCTCTATCGTTATCGCTTTTCGACTTTTTGCGGTGGTGGGTGGCGAACATATAAGGAGAACTAACAAATCATTCACGGCCAGGCCCTACAATGAAATGGTGAGCCGTACTCCTCAGGGACGGGTTTCGATAAACTGCGGTACAAACAAGGCCATTCCCTATCAAACCTTACACAAACACTATAGCATGCGCTACTATCAACACCCATTCAATTGGTTTTCCACAAAACTCATATGGTGGCCCATGGTAGTTATGAAGATCAGGTCTGGGACATTTTTTTCTGCAAGTGCCATCTCTTCGGTTACAATACCCACAGTTAAACAAGAGATAGCCCAATACAGCGGCTTCATCGATGAAAACGTATTTGTTTTTATAATCTTCCTCTATCGTTATCGCTTTTCGACTTTTTGCGGTGGTGGGTGGCGAACATATAAGGAGAACTAACAAATCATTCACGGCCAGGCCCTACAATGAAATGGTGAGCCGTACTCCTCAGGGACGGGTTTCGGTAAACTGCGGTACAAACAAGGCCATTCCCTATCAAACCTTACACGAACACTATAGCATGCGCTACTATCAACACCCATTCAATTGGTTTTCCACAAAACTCATATGGTGGCCCATTGTAGTTATCAATATCAGGTCTGGGACATTTTTTTCTGCAAGTGCCATCTCTTCGGTTACAATACCCACAGTTAAACAAGAGATAGCCCAATACAGCGGCTTCATCGATGAAAACGTATTTGTTTTTATAATCTTCCTCTATCGTTTATTTATTTATTTATTTAACCATTTATGTACACACATTTAACAACAGACAAGAAGAAAAGAACAGAAAAATACGTACAATCGTTATCGCTTTTCGACTTTTTGCGGTGGTGGGTGGCGAACATATAAGGAGAACTAACAAATCATTCACGGCCAGGCCCTACAATGAAATGGTGAGCCGTACTCTTTAGGGACGGGTTTCGGTAAACTGCGGTACAAACAAGGCCATTCCCTATCAAACCTTACACAAACACTATAGCATGCGCTACTATCAACACCCATTCAATTGGTTTTCCACAAAACTCATATCGTGATCTTTGCTCTCTTTCTGGTTGGCTTTATCTTTAGCGGGTAGCAGATGACGTTTGACCGCTGGAACGCGATGACCGTTATCTGCATCACCGGTATCATTGTGACCGACTGGAATAAGAGAGAGAAACAAAGTTTATTATAATTAATATTTCTAACTTGTAATTTAAAAAACCTGAAAAGGCACTCAACATTATGCTCATGCTCTTGGACATTGTTTGTTTGTATCCAGTTTTGGACACCACGTCGCACTGTCCTCCGTTGTCATGAAGATCAGGTCTGGGACATTTTTTTCAGCAAGTGCCATCTCTTCGGTTACAATCTGTCCTGGTACCACCTCTGAGTGCCGCAACGTCTTATATATCCTTGTATACGCCACGACCAACAGCACAAATGGTATTACGAATAGGAATATAGCCTGTAGGATGGGCCACACAACGTTGTAATTTGCGTTGTAGAGCAGTGGTGGCCCAGTGGTAACGGCCCCGACTTACGAGTTGTAGGTCGTGGGTTCGAACCCAAGCAGGCGCTTTACTTTGTGTAAATAATTTCATCACCACTGCTCTCAAAACGGTGAAGGAAAACATCGTGAGGAAACCGGCATGTCTTAGAACCAAAAAATTCGAAGACATGTGACATCTACCAACCCGCACTGGGCCCGCGTGGTAGATTACAGCCCACTCCCTCTCACAGAGAGGAGGCCTGTGTCCCAGCAGTGGGAACATTAATAGGCTAATGATGATCCAGCTTTGGGGTACTGCCAGCCAAACTAATATTGAGATATTGGAAAGGTTTTAGACGAAGTTACTTCGAGTTATCTTTAACGTACCTCAATATATTAGCAACAAAATAATTTATCAAGACTTAAAAATACCCACAGTTAAACAAGAGATAACCCAATACAGCGGCTTCGTCGATGAAAACGTAATTTTTTTATAATCTTCCTCTATCGTTATCGCTTTTCGACTTTTTGCGGTGGTGGGTGGCGAACATATAAGGAGAACTAACAAATCATTCACGGCCAGGCCCTACAATGAAATGGTGAGCCGTACTCCTCAGGGACGGGTTTCGGTAAACTGCGGTACAAACAAGGCCATTCCCTATCAAACCTTACACAAACACTATAGCATGCGCTACTATCAACACCCATTCAATTGGTTTTCCACAAAACTCATATGGTGGCCCATGGTACTTATGAAGATCAGGTCTGGGACATTTTTTTCTGCAAGTGCCATCTCTTCGGTTACAATACCCACAGTTAAACAAGAGATAGCCCAATACAGCGGCTTCATCGATGAAAACGTATTTGTTTTTATAATCTTCCTCTATCGTTATCGCTTTTCGACTTTTTGCGGTGGTGGGTGGCGAACATATAAGGAGAACTAACAAATCATTCACGGCCAGGCCCTACAATGAAATGGTGAGCCGTACTCCTCAGGGACGGGTTTCGGTAAACTGCGGTACAAACAAGGCCATTCCCTATCAAACCTTACACGAACACTATAGCATGCGCTACTATCAACACCCATTCAATTGGTTTTCCACAAAACTCATATGGTGGCCCATTGTAGTTATCAATATCAGGTCTGGGACATTTTTTTCTGCAAATGCCATCTCTTCGGTTACAATACCCACAGTTAAACAAGAGATAGCCCAATACAGCGGCTTCATCGATGAAAACGTATTTGTTTTTATAATCTTCCTCTAACGTTTATTTATTTATTTATTTAACCATTTATGTACACACATTTAACAACAGACAAGAAGAAAAGAACAGAAAAATACGTACAATCGTTATCGCTTTTCGACTTTTTGCGGTGGTGGGTGGCGAACATATAAGGAGAACTAACAAATCATTCACGGCTTGGCCCTACAATGAAATGGTGAGCCGTACTCTTTAGGGACGGGTTTCGGTAAACTGCGGTACAAACAAGGCCATTCCCTATCAAACCTTACACAAACACTATAGCATGCGCTACTATCAACACCCATTCAATTGGTTTTCCACAAAACTCATATCGTGATCTTTGCTCTCTTTCTGGTTGGCTTTATCTTTAGCGGGTAGCAGATGACGTTTGACCGCTGGAACGCGATGACCGTTATCTGCATCACCGGTATGCTCATTGTGACCGACTGGAATAAGAGAGAGAAACAAAGTTTATTATAATTAATATTTCTAACTTGTAATTTAAAAAACCTGAAAAGGCACTCAACATTATGCTCATGCTCTTGGACATTGTTTGTTTGTATCCAGTTTTGGACACCACGTCGCACTGTCCTCCGTAGTCATGAAGATCAGGTCTGGGACATTTTTTTCAGCAAGTGCCATCTCTTCGGTTACAATCTGTCCTGGTACCACCTCTGAGTGCCGCAACGTCTTATATATCCTTGTATACGCCACGACCAACAGCACAAATGGTATTACGAATAGGAATATAGCCTGTAGGATGGGCCACACAACGTTGCAATTTGCGTTGTAGAGCAGTGGTGGCCCAGTGGTAACGGCCCCGACTTACGAGTTGTAGGTCGTGGGTTCGAACCCAAGCAGGCGCTTTACTTTGTGTAAATAATTTCATCACCACTGCTCTCAAAACGGTGAAGGAAAACATCGTGAGGAAACCGGCATGTCTTAGAACCAAAAAATTCGAAGACATGTGACATCTACCAACCCGCACTGGGCCCGCGTGGTAGATTACAGCCCACTCCCTCTCACAGAGAGGAGGCCTGTGTCCCAGCAGTGGGAACATTAATAGGCTAATGATGATCCAGCTTTGGGGTACTGCCAGCCAAACTGATATTGAGATATTGGAAAGGTTTTAGACGAAGTTACTTCGAGTTATCTTTAACGTACCTCAATATATTAGCAACAAAATAATTTATCAAGACTTAAAAATACCCACAGTTAAACAAGAGATAACCCAATACAGCGGCTTCGTCGATGAAAACGTAATTTTTTTATAATCTTCCTCTATCGTTATCGCTTTTCGACTTTTTGCGGTGGTGGGTGGCGAACATATAAGGAGAACTAACAAATCATTCACGGCCAGGCCCTACAATGAAATGGTGAGCCGTACTCCTCAGGGACGGGTTTCGGTAAACTGCGGTACAAACAAGGCCATTCCCTATCAAACCTTACACAAACACTATAGCATGCGCTACTATCAACACCCATTCAATTGGTTTTCCACAAAACTCATATGGTGGCCCATGGTACTTATGAAGATCAGGTCTGGGACATTTTTTTCTGCAAGTGCCATCTCTTCGGTTACAATACCCACAGTTAAACAAGAGATAGCCCAATACAGCGGCTTCATCGATGAAAACGTATTTGTTTTTATAATCTTCCTCTATCGTTATCGCTTTTCGACTTTTTGCGGTGGTGGGTGGCGAACATATAAGGAGAACTAACAAATCATTCACGGCCAGGCCCTACAATGAAATGGTGAGCCGTACTCCTCAGGGACGGGTTTCGGTAAACTGCGGTACAAACAAGGCCATTCCCTATCAAACCTTACACGAACACTATAGCATGCGCTACTATCAACACCCATTCAATTGGTTTTCCACAAAACTCATATGGTGGCCCATTGTAGTTATCAATATCAGGTCTGGGACATTTTTTTCTGCAAGTGCCATCTCTTCGGTTACAATACCCACAGTTAAACAAGAGATAGCCCAATACAGCGGCTTCATCGATGAAAACGTATTTGTTTTTATAATCTTCCTCTAACGTTTATTTATTTATTTATTTAACCATTTATGTACACACATTTAACAACAGACAAGAAGAAAAGAACAGAAAAATACGTACAATCGTTATCGCTTTTCGACTTTTTGCGGTGGTGGGTGGCGAACATATAAGGAGAACTAACAAATCATTCACGGCTTGGCCCTACAATGAAATGGTGAGCCGTACTCTTTAGGGACGGGTTTCGGTAAACTGCGGTACAAACAAGGCCATTCCCTATCAAACCTTACACAAACACTATAGCATGCGCTACTATCAACACCCATTCAATTGGTTTTCCACAAAACTCATATCGTGATCTTTGCTCTCTTTCTGGTTGGCTTTATCTTTAGCGGGTAGCAGATGACGTTTGACCGCTGGAACGCGATGACCGTTATCTGCATCACCGGTATGCTCATTGTGACCGACTGGAATAAGAGAGAGAAACAAAGTTTATTATAATTAATATTTCTAACTTGTAATTTAAAAAACCTGAAAAGGCACTCAACATTATGCTCATGCTCTTGGACATTGTTTGTTTGTATCCAGTTTTGGACACCACGTCGCACTGTCCTCCGTAGTCATGAAGATCAGGTCTGGGACATTTTTTTCAGCAAGTGCCATCTCTTCGGTTACAATCTGTCCTGGTACCACCTCTGAGTGCCGCAACGTCTTATATATCCTTGTATACGCCACGACCAACAGCACAAATGGTATTACGAATAGGAATATAGCCTGTAGGATGGGCCACACAACGTTGCAATTTGCGTTGTAGAGCAGTGGTGGCCCAGTGGTAACGGCCCCGACTTACGAGTTGTAGGTCGTGGGTTCGAACCCAAGCAGGCGCTTTACTTTGTGTAAATAATTTCATCACCACTGCTCTCAAAACGGTGAAGGAAAACATCGTGAGGAAACCGGCATGTCTTAGAACCAAAAAATTCGAAGACATGTGACATCTACCAACCCGCACTGGGCCCGCGTGGTAGATTACAGCCCACTCCCTCTCACAGAGAGGAGGCCTGTGTCCCAGCAGTGGGAACATTAATAGGCTAATGATGATCCAGCTTTGGGGTACTGCCAGCCAAACTAATATTGAGATATTGGAAAGGTTTTAGACGAAGTTACTTCGAGTTATCTTTAACATACCTCAATATATTAGCAACAAAATAATTTATCAAGACTTGAAAATACCCACAGTTAAACAAGAGATAACCCAATACAGCGGCTTCATCGATGAAAACGTATTTGTTTTTATAATCTTCCTCTATCGTTATCGCTTTTCGACTTTTTGCGGTGGTGGGTGGCGAACATATAAGGAGAACTAACAAATCATTCATGGCCAGGCCCTACAATGAAATGGTGAGCCGTACTCCTCAGGGACGGGTTTCGGTAAACTGCGGTACAAACAAGGCCATTCCCTATCAAACCTTACACAAACACTATAGCATGCGCTACTATCAACACCCATTAAATTGGTTTTCCACAAAACTCATATGGTGGTCCTCCGTAGTTATGAAGATCAGGTCTGGGACATTTTTTTCTGCAAGTGCCATCTCTTCGGTTACAATACCCACAGTTAAACAAGAGATAGCCCAATACAGCGGCTTCATCGATGAAAACGTATTTGTTTTTATAATCTTCCTCTATCGTTATCGCTTTTCGACTTTTTGCGGTGGTGGGTGGCGAACATATAAGGAGAACTAACAAATCATTCACGGCCAGGCCCTACAATGAAATGGTGAGCCGTACTCCTCAGGGACGGGTTTCGGTAAACTGCGGTACAAACAAGGCCATTCCCTATCAAACCTTACACAAACACTATAGCATGCGCTACTATCAACACCCATTCAATTGGTTTTCCACAAAACTCATATGGTGGTCCTCCGTAGTTATGAAGATCAGGTCTGGGACATTTTTTTCTGCAAGTGCCATCTCTTCGGTTACAATACCCACAGTTAAACAAGAGATAGCCCAATACAGCGGCTTCATCGATGAAAACGTATTTGTTTTTATAATCTTCCTCTATCGTTATCGCTTTTCGACTTTTTGCGGTGGTGGGTGGCGAACATATAAGGAGAACTAACAAATCATTCACGGCCAGGCCCTACAATGAAATGGTGAGCCGTACTCCTCAGGGACGGGTTTCGGTAAACTGCGGTACAAACAAGGCCATTCCCTATCAAACCTTACACGAACACTATAGCATGCGCTACTATCAACACCCATTCAATTGGTTTTCCACAAAACTCATATGGTGGCCCATTGTAGTTATCAATATGAGGTCTGGGACATTTTTTTCTGCAAGTGCCATCTCTTCGGTTACAATACCCACAGTTAAACAAGAGATAGCCCAATACAGCGGCTTCATCGATGAAAACGTATTTGTTTTTATAATCTTCCTCTATCGTTATCGCTTTTCGACTTTTTGCGGTGGTGGGTGGCGAACATATAAGGAGAACTAACAAATCATTCACGGCCAGGCCCTACAATGAAATTATTTATTTATTTATTTATTTATTTATTTACCAACTCATCATCACTATCATTACAGGATTGTCCTAATTCAATAGTGTGGCTACAATTACAATTTTATTATTTATCATATTCATAACATATTCTGAACATAGTGATTTTCGTGAACTCACCCAGAGAACAAGTAAAAAGATCTATGCTGTCTGCTACGTCATTAAGTATACGCAAGGTACGCGTTATAGGGGCTTTACTCAGTAGATTGGTCCTACTACTGGGAACCGCCAATAGACGTGGCCGTCGCCTTCGCAATACATAATTGTCGGGTACACACAGGTTTATTTCTTTTAATATACCCGGGTTTGAAGTCTTGCCACGCAATAATTTAAAAATATAGGTAGCAAGAGCTATGTCCCTCCTTGTTTCCAATTTATTGTATCCCACCATGCCTATAACAAACAAGGTTGGATACATCAATGGATAAAATGGATATACACCATATAACCTTAAATACAGAAACCTAGTAAATTTATTTTGTATACGCTCCAGCATGAGACTGTATTTAGCTTCATGCGGAGCCCATATGATTGCGTTACATTCGAGCTGACTTCTTACCAATGCATTATACAAAGAAGTTAGCGCAGCGATGCTTGTAAAACCCTCAGCTCTTCTTAGGACGAACCCTAGGCTCCTGTAGGCTTTTTTACAAACATTTACGATGTGATTACGAAATGCCAGGTCCGAGTCAAGGCGTACTCCTAAATCACGCACCGTTTCTGTTCTTTTCAATAACGTGTTGTCCACTCTATAATCATATTTCTTGGGCATTTTCATCCTACTAAAAGTTATTGCCGAACACTTTGACGTATTAAACACCAACTTATTCTTCTTTCCCCATTCCACAACCCTGTCTATGTCTTCCTGTAAGCGCACAAAGTCCTTTTGTTCTTTCACAGAGAGTAGCAATTTTAAATCGTCAGCAAACAACAGGCACTTGGCATTCTTGACGACCTCGGGCAAGTCATTCACCATCACTATAAATTGTAATGGTCCCAAATTACTGCCCTGACTTACGCCTGACCTCGTAAAATAGGGCTCAGATCTGTACCCAGCATATTCTACATACTGCTTTCTGTTACTCATATGATCAGCGAAGAATTTCAGCAATTTAGGAGTGCATCCGACTGCCGCAAGCTTTGTCAATAAAATGTCATTATCAACTAAATCAAAGGCTTTTTTAAAATCAAAGTATGCAGCATCGACCTGCACTCCCAAATCAACGCTAGGAACCACATATGCCATAAAATTCAGCAGATTTGTAGTCGTGCTACGACCCGGCCTGAACCCATGCTGTGAGTCAGACAACGTGACTGAAACCTGGTTCAAGACACCATGATGGATAACTGACTCGAACACCTTTGCTGGTACCGACAACACCGCCACCGGCCTATATCCACTAACTTCACTCCCTGCTTCGCCCTTAGGTACTGGTATTACTCGCGTAGTTTTCCAGCGTTCCGGAAAGTATGACTGCTCAAAACATACATCATATACGTATACCAGCGGTTGTGTTAAATAATCCCTGCAGTCTCTAAAAATAAATGGTGGGATGCCATCTGGTCCCGCTGAACGCTTAGGTTTAAGTTTAGTTAGCGCCTCCCTTACCTGGGTGCTATCAATACTCTCTATATGTACTCGGGAACTACTTGTGTTACTCTCGGCCACGGCGGCTTGCACGTCTAGTTTTGCTTTCAGGGGACTGTACACGGACTTGAAAAAATTTGCAAATTCGTGGACACATTCGATATCCGATAATATTTGACCATTTTTTGTGATATTTTTACGGTTCACCATACCCTTTTTGCTCCTTACATAATTCCAGAAGGATTTAGGATCCTTTGCGAGATTGTATTGCACATTCTCAAGGTGTTTGTCGTGTGCCAATTCTATTAACATTTTAACCTTAGCTCTATACTGAGAAAACATTTCGTAATCACTCGTTAATCCACTAATTTTGTACTTCTTATGAAAAAGTGCTTTTAATTTTATGTCGCGAATAATATCTGCCGTGTACCACTCAGGGTAATGGTACCTTGAACTAACACGGCTACGTCGCATTTTCCTGGGAACGCAATCATCAATAATACCATTCATAATATCATAGAAATAACTCACACACTCCTCTGGCTCGCTTATGTTATACATAGGCGACCAGTCCTGATTCATTATCATATTATACAACTTACTGTAATCCGCTTTATAAAAATTCCACTGTGGCCAAGAATCGTTTTCTTGCATATTTACAGGTATGTCTTTAAAAATACAACCACTAACAGCTGAGCGTTTGCTTATACGCGGTACCGTAATGTCTAGCGGCGGGTGGTACGTATCTATTGGCACTATCGCTTCATCTGCCTCCCTGACACACACACTCTCACCCATACTCAACGAACACAGCACTAAATCTAACTGCCTATTATTACAATTTGGTACCTTATTTTTCTGCGTAAGTTCACACAAAGATATAAAATATTCGTAATAATTATTTATGTTTACATCACAAGAGTATAAGTTGAAATCACCTATTATAACAACCTCTTTATATTGGACACATAATTGTTCTAATAGCCTCAACAATAACATATATTCATTCTCATTACTATTTGGAGGTATGTAAAGAACACAACATAAAAACAAATACTTGTTACCTTTATGTACGGTTGCACAAACCAATTCGAAGGTACATCTATCGATTACGACATTATTCTCAGGTAGCGTAACTCGGCGCAGCTCGAGCCAGTGTGCGGCCACGAGAAGCGCGCCGCCTTGCTTACGCCCATCCGCCCGGTCACATCGCAGAATACTATAGTTTTGTGGCACCAACTCCGCGTTATGTATAGAATCATTGCAACCCGTTTCGGTAATTGCAAATAAATCTGCTCCTATCGCTTCTATGTTTTTACAGAAAATATTTACTTTTGTACGCAGTCCTCTTGCATTTTGATAGTAAATATTAATCGTTTTATTTTCCATTGTCTCTCTTATTTGTGTATCTCCGAAACCAAATCCATTCGGCAAACTCCGCGTTCACGGGCCATACTTCCGGTTTACACAATTCTTCATACACTCCCTCTGCTACTCCGATAATAAAAGATGAATAATCTCTTTCGGTTTTATGCTTGATTTTTTCGACTTTTACATTTTGATCCCTGCCGCAGATGCTCGTTACATGCGCTGTTAACCTTTCGATGGTAGTCTCTGGATGCAACCTCCATACATGAAGATGTCTTTTTCGCTCCATAGCTTGCAGATCAAGGATACTCGCATTTTCACCTCTATTCACATTTTTGGATTTCAACTTAGATCTTTTTCTTTGTACCGTGGTCCATTCTGAAACTCCCGGTACAGTTTCATCCTTACTTTCTGCATTGGTTTTTAAATCCGTAGATGTTGCAGATATTGTTTGCTGCTTTGGCTGCAATACTTCGCTATATTTTTCCGGTCTTGGCGTCAACACTTTTTTCGTGGCCACCACGGGATTTATTATTTTGCGAGTAGGTAGGCACTGCACCTTCTCGGTATCACATATTGTTTCACTAGACACTTGTTGCAGTGTTGATGTGTCATTAGATTTATATGTGTCAACCTGTTTCTCTAACTGTTGATTGTGAGCTTTCATCATATTTAATTTACTGTGTAAAGTTTCCATTTTTACAAGTTTATCTTCAACTACCTTCATGTTTGCATCACGAAGTTCCTGCAGTTCATTTTTTATGCTATTACAGACTTCTTCGATCCTTTTAATGTTGTTTCCTTGAATATCTAAGTGTGATAAAACTTCCAAGCGGAATGCTCTCAGTTCTTCCAACATCTTAGGCTCCTGAGCAGTCTTCGGCACCGTTCCTTCAGATATTTTCTGACGACTGCCGCGCTGTGTATTGACATTATTGCTGGTAGTAACGGTGTCCCCCAGCCCTGACACTCTTCGAGTAGGTGTATTCTCGTTGCGCACAGCTTTATGCGTAGAAGATCGGCACTCGGGACATATCCACTGTCTTTTTTCTTCTTCATTGACTTGATCTATAGTTATTCCAAGACAATCTAGACCGTAGCTTTTGTTGCAATTTTTATTGCAACACTCCATGAATAGCACATCAGGTAATTCCGTATTACAACCACTACATATTCGAGTCATCTCGATTAAACACAACTTAATTCTCTGCTGCACGTACACAGACGTCCGCTCAGTCCGAGCGCGCGCGAATTTTGCCGCGCGCGAAATGGTGAGCCGTACTCCTCAGGGACGGGTTTCGATAAACTGCGGTACAAACAAGGCCATTCCCTATCAAACCTTACACAAACACTATAGCATGCGCTACTATCAACACCCATTCAATTGGTTTTCCACAAAACTCATATGGTGGCCCATGGTAGTTATGAAGATCAGGTCTGGGACATTTTTTTCTGCAAGTGCCATCTCTTCGGTTACAATACCCACAGTTAAACAAGAGATAGCCCAATACAGCGGCTTCATCGATGAAAACGTATTTGTTTTTATAATCTTCCTCTATCGTTATCGCTTTTCGACTTTTTGCGGTGGTGGGTGGCGAACATATAAGGAGAACTAACAAATCATTCACGGCCAGGCCCTACAATGAAATGGTGAGCCGTACTCCTCAGGGACGGGTTTCGATAAACTGCGGTACAAACAAGGCCATTCCCTATCAAACCTTACACAAACACTATAGCATGCGCTACTATCAACACCCATTCAATTGGTTTTCCACAAAACTCATATGGTGGCCCATGGTAGTTATGAAGATCAGGTCTGGGACATTTTTTTCTGCAAGTGCCATCTCTTCGGTTACAATACCCACAGTTAAACAAGAGATAGCCCAATACAGCGGCTTCATCGATGAAAACGTATTTGTTTTTATAATCTTCCTCTATCGTTATCGCTTTTCGACTTTTTGCGGTGGTGGGTGGCGAACATATAAGGAGAACTAACAAATCATTCACGGCCAGGCCCTACAATGAAATGGTGAGCCGTACTCCTCAGGGACGGGTTTCGGTAAACTGCGGTACAAACAAGGCCATTCCCTATCAAACCTTACACGAACACTATAGCATGCGCTACTATCAACACCCATTCAATTGGTTTTCCACAAAACTCATATGGTGGCCCATTGTAGTTATCAATATCAGGTCTGGGACATTTTTTTCTGCAAGTGCCATCTCTTCGGTTACAATACCCACAGTTAAACAAGAGATAGCCCAATACAGCGGCTTCATCGATGAAAACGTATTTGTTTTTATAATCTTCCTCTATCGTTTATTTATTTATTTATTTAACCATTTATGTACACACATTTAACAACAGACAAGAAGAAAAGAACAGAAAAATACGTACAATCGTTATCGCTTTTCGACTTTTTGCGGTGGTGGGTGGCGAACATATAAGGAGAACTAACAAATCATTCACGGCCAGGCCCTACAATGAAATGGTGAGCCGTACTCTTTAGGGACGGGTTTCGGTAAACTGCGGTACAAACAAGGCCATTCCCTATCAAACCTTACACAAACACTATAGCATGCGCTACTATCAACACCCATTCAATTGGTTTTCCACAAAACTCATATCGTGATCTTTGCTCTCTTTCTGGTTGGCTTTATCTTTAGCGGGTAGCAGATGACGTTTGACCGCTGGAACGCGATGACCGTTATCTGCATCACCGGTATCATTGTGACCGACTGGAATAAGAGAGAGAAACAAAGTTTATTATAATTAATATTTCTAACTTGTAATTTAAAAAACCTGAAAAGGCACTCAACATTATGCTCATGCTCTTGGACATTGTTTGTTTGTATCCAGTTTTGGACACCACGTCGCACTGTCCTCCGTTGTCATGAAGATCAGGTCTGGGACATTTTTTTCAGCAAGTGCCATCTCTTCGGTTACAATCTGTCCTGGTACCACCTCTGAGTGCCGCAACGTCTTATATATCCTTGTATACGCCACGACCAACAGCACAAATGGTATTACGAATAGGAATATAGCCTGTAGGATGGGCCACACAACGTTGCAATTTGCGTTGTAGAGCAGTGGTGGCCCAGTGGTAACGGCCCCGACTTACGAGTTGTAGGTCGTGGGTTCGAACCCAAGCAGGCGCTTTACTTTGTGTAAATACACACATCAAAAGTGTCTAGGGATCAACATATATTTTTGCAATAACTTTTCTCCTGATTGATATTAATAAAAATTTTCTTTAAGGATTCATCAAATAAAGTGTTTTCGTTTGTCACAGTAACGATAAACCAAGTCACCTTTGCATTAATAAAGAAATTTGCCATTTTCCTAATAAAGGGATTTTTGACATTTGAACCACTAACATTAAAGTTCGAAAAAAAGACTGAAATAACAGTTTTCTTTAAAATTTTATTGGGTAACTTAAACAATTAATAATCCGTGTTTCTACCGCGAACACTAACAACACAAGAACATCGGTTTGGCATACTCAAAATGAGTTCATCCAAATCACGCTGTGGAATGGCCGCCCATGTTCGTTGCAACAACAAAAAAAGGTCTTCTTGCGACTGGATACCCTCCATATTCGGCAGAGCTCTTCTCTGTAGCATATCCCATGCATGCTCAATCGGGTTCAAGTCTGGCGACTGAGCAGGCCAGGGCAGGACATTGATGTTAGCTGCGGCGAGAGTCTGTCTTACAACTCTTGCGGTGTGCGGTCGTGCATTATCATGCATTAACTGAAATAAGGGACCGATTTGCACTTGTAGAGGAACGATGACGTCTGATACAATCGTCTCAGCATAAATTTGAGCGTTGAGGTTGCCTCTGATCCAAATCAACTCAGTTCTTCCGCCGATCCAAATACCCGCCCATACCATGATGGTTCCACCACTATAAGGATGGACTTCCTGGCAGGATTTTAATCGCTGTTGGCGTCCAGGGGTTCTCCAGTGTCGTATACGTCTTGTATCCGGTCTCATACAAAACGAGACTCATCAGAAAAGCACACGAAACGCCATTGTTCTTCTGCCCAATTTCTGTGTTCAAGAGCCCATTGATATCGAATCCTACGATTGTGCATTGCTATAGGTGGTACCCGTAGCGGTCTTCGGGAATGAAGGTTCACTTCATGCAAGCGGTTTCTGACTGTTTGGTCGCTAATTAAGTTCCCTGAAGAGTGATGAAGCCTCACGGCTAACATCATGGCGGTTATTGTTGGAGCTCTTCGAGCTAAGATTTGAATGTATCGGTCTTGTCTCCGTGTGGTGCAGCGATACCGTCCTCCAAGGCGCTCAGCCACGGTACCAGTGCTTCGGTAACGTGTCCAAAGTCGACTGATAACACTCTGACTTGTATTCAGAGCTAAAGCCACAGTACGTTGCCGGGAACCAGCTTCTATCATTCCCACGGCTCTGAGCATTTCTTCCCTGCTTAAATGACGTCGCTGCTCCATAATAACGTTGGTTTTAATCAGTAGTAGGGAAACAGTAGCACTAATAATGTCTTCAATGCGTTGTATGTTTTTATAGGGAAAATATTGACAGCTGATTTTCATCTTTTACTCGAATTTGATTCACAGTTCCTGATTCAAATTATGAAATGCACCAAAAAGGATCCATATAAATTTATAAAATCATAAATTTATTACAAAGCCACATCTCAATCTCAAGAAATCCGCATAAAAATGCTTGATCCCTAGACACTTTTGATGTGTGTAATTTCATCACCACTGCTCTCAAAACGGTGAAGGAAAACATCGTGAGGAAACCGGCATGTCTTAGAACCAAAAAATTCGAAGACATGTGACATCTACCAACCCGCACTGGGCCCGCGTGGTAGATTACAGCCCACTCCCTCTCACAGAGAGGAGGCCTGTGTCCCAGCAGTGGGAACATTAATAGGCTAATGATAATCCAGCTTTGGGGTACTGCCAGCCAAACTAATATTGAGATATTGGAAAGGTTTTAGACGAAGTTACTTCGAGTTATCTTTAACGTACCTCAATATATTAGCAACAAAATAATTTATCAAGACTTAAAAATACCCACAGTTAAACAAGACACACACACACAGGCACACAGACACACAGGTAAACTTGAGTATAATGCGCTGGTATGGGATCCACATGAGCAAAAATATAAGCTCATGATAGAACGGGTCCAACGGAAATTTGCTCGCTACCTATATAAAAAAATATATGGGTATTATCCCTATTTGTATCCGTCTCTGTTTGTTGCGGGAATGTTAGGCATCAACACCTTGGAACTGAGACGCAAGTGTGCACTTTTGATGCACTACTACTTATTGCTGAATAATAAGATCGATGACGCGACTACTCTAGCTCGCTGTTCATTGTTTGCTACGGACCGGCAGCGGCGGTCGCGCGCCTGTGCCTCGCGGTGCCTGTTCGCGGCTCCGCCAGTGCGTACCCATACTGCTCGATATGCTCCCACAAGCCAGGCGATCAATCTGCTGAACGCCCTGATTGCTCAGGAGCCCGATGTTGACATATTTATGTATAGCAGTAAATCGATGTTAAATATTTGCATGAAGTTTTTTAGCTAGATGTTGTTGTTGGCTTGCTGCGCGCTTTGGTGTTTACTGTAAGTGTAGCAAGCAATTGATATAAATAAATAAATAAATAAATAAATAATAAATAAGAGATAACCCAATACAGCGGCTTCGTCGATGAAAACGTAATTTTTTTATAATCTTCCTCTATCGTTATCGCTTTTCGACTTTTTGCGGTGGTGGGTGGCGAACATATAAGGAGAACTAACAAATCATTCACGGCCAGGCCCTACAATGAAATGGTGAGCCGTACTCCTCAGGGACGGGTTTCGGTAAACTGCGGTACAAACAAGGCCATTCCCTATCAAACCTTACACGAACACTATAGCATGCGCTACTATCAACACCCATTCAATTGGTTTTCCACAAAACTCATATGGTGGCCCATTGTAGTTATCAATATGAGGTCTGGGACATTTTTTTCTGCAAGTGCCATCTCTTCGGTTACAATACCCACAGTTAAACAAGAGATAGCCCAATACAGCGGCTTCATCGATGAAAACGTATTTGTTTTTATAATCTTCCTCTATCGTTATCGCTTTTCGACTTTTTGCGGTGGTGGGTGGCGAACATATAAGGAGAACTAACAAATCATTCACGGCCAGGCCCTACAATGAAATGGTGAGCCGTACTCCTCAGGGACGGGTTTCGATAAACTGCGGTACAAACAAGGCCATTCCCTATCAAACCTTACACAAACACTATAGCATGCGCTACTATCAACACCCATTCAATTGGTTTTCCACAAAACTCATATGCTGGCCCATGGTAGTTATGAAGATCAGGTCTGGGACATTTTTTTCTGCAAGTGCCATCTCTTCGGTTACAATACCCACAGTTAAACAAGAGATAGCCCAATACAGCGGCTTCATCGATGAAAACGTATTTGTTTTTATAATCTTCCTCTAACGTTTATTTATTTATTTATTTAACCATTTATGTACACACATTTAACAACAGACAAGAAGAAAAGAACAGAAAAATACGTACAATCGTTATCGCTTTTCGACTTTTTGCGGTGGTGGGTGGCGAACATATAAGGAGAACTAACAAATCATTCACGGCCAGGCCCTACAATGAAATGGTGAGCCGTACTCTTTAGGGACGGGTTTCGGTAAACTGCGGTACAAACAAGGCCATTCCCTATCAAACCTTACACAAACACTATAGCATGCGCTACTATCAATTCAATTGGTTTTCCACAAAACTCATATCGTGATCTTTGCTCTCTTTCTGGTTGGCTTTATCTTTAGCGGGTAGCAGATGACGTTTGACCGCTGGAACGCGATGACCGTTATCTGCATCACCGGTATCATTGTGACCGACTGGAATAAGAGAGAGAAACAAAGTTTATTATAATTAATATTTCTAACTTGTAATTTAAAAAACCTGAAAAGGCACTCAACATTATGCTCATGCTCTTGGACATTGTTTGTTTGTATCCAGTTTTGGACACCACGTCGCACTGTCCTCCGTTGTCATGAAGATCAGGTCTGGGACATTTTTTTCAGCAAGTGCCATCTCTTCGGTTACAATCTGTCCTGGTACCACCTCTGAGTGCCGCAACGTCTTATATATCCTTGTATACGCCACGACCAACAGCACAAATGGTATTACGAATAGGAATATAGCCTGTAGGATGGGCCACACAACGTTGCAATTTGCGTTGTAGAGCAGTGGTGGCCCAGTGGTAACGGCCCCGACTTACGAGTTGTAGGTCGTGGGTTCGAACCCAAGCAGGCGCTTTACTTTGTGTAAATAATTTCATCACCACTGCTCTCAAAACGGTGAAGGAAAACATCGTGAGGAAACCGGCATGTCTTAGAACCAAAAAATTCGAAGACATGTGACATCTACCAACCCGCACTGGGCCCGCGTGGTAGATTACAGCCCACTCCCTCTCACAGAGAGGAGGCCTGTGTCCCAGCAGTGGGAACATTAATAGGCTAATGATGATCCAGCTTTGGGGTACTGCCAGCCAAACTAATATTGAGATATTGGAAAGGTTTTAGACGAAGTTACTTCGAGTTATCTTTAACGTACCTCAATATATTAGCAACAAAATAATTTATCAAGACTTAAAAATACCCACAGTTAAACAAGAGATAACCCAATACAGCGGCTTCGTCGATGAAAACGTAATTTTTTTATAATCTTCCTCTATCGTTATCGCTTTTCGACTTTTTGCGGTGGTGGGTGGCGAACATATAAGGAGAACTAACAAATCATTCACGGCCAGGCCCTACAATGAAATGGTGAGCCGTACTCCTCAGGGACGGGTTTCGGTAAACTGCGGTACAAACAAGGCCATTCCCTATCAAACCTTACACAAACACTATAGCATGCGCTACTATCAACACCCATTCAATTGGTTTTCCACAAAACTCATATGGTGGCCCATGGTACTTATGAAGATCAGGTCTGGGACATTTTTTTCTGCAAGTGCCATCTCTTCGGTTACAATACCCACAGTTAAACAAGAGATAGCCCAATACAGCGGCTTCATCGATGAAAACGTATTTGTTTTTATAATCTTCCTCTATCGTTATCGCTTTTCGACTTTTTGCGGTGGTGGGTGGCGAACATATAAGGAGAACTAACAAATCATTCACGGCCAGGCCCTACAATGAAATGGTGAGCCGTACTCCTCAGGGACGGGTTTCGATAAACTGCGGTACAAACAAGGCCATTCCCTATCAAACCTTACACAAACACTATAGCATGCGCTACTATCAACACCCATTCAATTGGTTTTCCACAAAACTCATATGGTGGCCCATGGTAGTTATGAAGATCAGGTCTGGGACATTTTTTTCTGCAAGTGCCATCTCTTCGGTTACAATACCCACAGTTAAACAAGAGATAGCCCAATACAGCGGCTTCATCGATGAAAACGTATTTGTTTTTATAATCTTCCTCTATCGTTATCGCTTTTCGACTTTTTGCGGTGGTGGGTGGCGAACATATAAGGAGAACTAACAAATCATTCACGGCCAGGCCCTACAATGAAATGGTGAGCCGTACTCCTCAGGGACGGGTTTCGGTAAACTGCGGTACAAACAAGGCCATTCCCTATCAAACCTTACACGAACACTATAGCATGCGCTACTATCAACACCCATTCAATTGGTTTTCCACAAAACTCATATGGTGGCCCATTGTAGTTATCAATATCAGGTCTGGGACATTTTTTTCTGCAAGTGCCATCTCTTCGGTTACAATACCCACAGTTAAACAAGAGATAGCCCAATACAGCGGCTTCATCGATGAAAACGTATTTGTTTTTATAATCTTCCTCTATCGTTTATTTATTTATTTATTTAACCATTTATGTACACACATTTAACAACAGACAAGAAGAAAAGAACAGAAAAATACGTACAATCGTTATCGCTTTTCGACTTTTTGCGGTGGTGGGTGGCGAACATATAAGGAGAACTAACAAATCATTCACGGCCAGGCCCTACAATGAAATGGTGAGCCGTACTCCTCAGGGACGGGTTTCGGTAAACTGCGGTACAAACAAGGCCATTCCCTATCAAACCTTACACAAACACTATAGCATGCGCTACTATCAACACCCATTCAATTGGTTTTCCACAAAACTCATATCGTGATCTTTGCTCTCTTTCTGGTTGGCTTTATCTTTAGCGGGTAGCAGATGACGTTTGACCGCTGGAACGCGATGACCGTTATCTGCATCACCGGTATGCTCATTGTGACCGACTGGAATAAGAGAGAGAAACAAAGTTTATTATAATTAATATTTCTAACTTGTAATTTAAAAAACCTGAAAAGGCACTCAACATTATGCTCATGCTCTTGGACATTGTTTGTTTGTATCCAGTTTTGGACACCACGTCGCACTGTCCTCCGTAGTCATGAAGATCAGGTCTGGGACATTTTTTTCAGCAAGTGCCATCTCTTCGGTTACAATCTGTCCTGGTACCACCTCTGATTGCCGCAACGTCTTATATATCCTTGTATACGCCACGACCAACAGCACAAATGGTATTACGAATAGAAATATAGCCTGTAGGATGGGCCACACAACGTTGCAATTTGCGTTGTAGAGCAGTGGTGGCCCAGTGGTGACGGCCCCGACTTACGAGTTGTAGGTCGTGGGTTCGAACCCAAGCAGGCGCTTTACTTTGTGTAAATAATTTCATCACCACTGCTCTCAAAACGGTGAAGAAAAACATCGTGAGGAAACCGGCATGTCTTAGAACCAAAAAATTCGAAGACATGTGACATCTACCAACCCGCACTGGGCCCGCGTGGTAGATTACAGCCCACTCCCTCTCACAGAGAGGAGGCCTGTGTCCCAGCAGTGGGAACATTAATAGGCTAATGATGATCCAGCTTTGGGGTACTGCCAGCCAAACTAATATTGAGATATTGGAAAGGTTTTAGACGAAGTTACTTCGAGTTATCTTTAACATACCTCAATATATTAGCAACAAAATAATTTATCAAGACTTGAAAATACCCACAGTTAAACAAGAGATAACCCAATACAGCGGCTTCGTCGATGAAAACGTAATTTTTTTATAATTTTCCTCTATCGTTATCGCTTTTCGACTTTTTGCGGTGGTGGGTGGCGAACATATAAGGAGAACTAACAAATCATTCACGGCCAGGCCCTACAATGAAATGGTGAGCCGTACTCCTCAGGGACGGGTTTCGGTAAACTGCGGTACAAACAAGGCCATTCCCTATCAAACCTTACACAAACACTATAGCATGCGCTACTATCAACACCCATTCAATTGGTTTTCCACAAAACTCATATGGTGGCCCATGGTAGTTATGAAGATCAGGTCTGGGACATTTTTTTCTGCAAGTGCCATCTCTTCGGTTACAATACCCACAGTTAAACAAGAGATAGCCCAATACAGCGGCTTCATCGATGAAAACGTATTTGTTTTTATAATCTTCCTCTATCGTTATCGCTTTTCGACTTTTTGCGGTGGTGGGTGGCGAACATATAAAGAGAACTAACAAATCATTCACGGCCAGGCCCTACAATGAAATGGTGAGCCGTACTCCTCAGGGACGGGTTTCGGTAAACTGCGGTACAAACAAGGCCATTCCCTATCAAACCTTACACAAACACTATAGCATGCGCTACTATCAACACCCATTCAATTGGTTTTCCACAAAACTCATATGGTGGTCCTCCGTAGTTATGAAGATCAGGTCTGGGACATTTTTTTCTGCAAGTGCCATCTCTTCGGTTACAATAACCACAGTTAAACAAGAGATAGCCCAATACAGCGGCTTCATCGATGAAAACGTATTTGTTTTTATAATCTTCCTCTATCGTTATCGCTTTTCGACTTTTTGCGGTGGTGGGTGGCGAACATATAAGGAGAACTAACAAATCATTCACGGCCAGGCCCTACAATGAAATGGTGAGCCGTACTCCTCAGGGACGGGTTTCGGTAAACTGCGGTACAAACAAGGCCATTCCCTATCAAACCTTACACAAACACTATAGCATGCGCTACTATCAACACCCATTCAATTGGTTTTCCACAAAACTCATATCGTGATCTTTGCTCTCTTTCTGGTTGGCTTTATCTTTAGCGGGTAGCAGATGACGTTTGACCGCTGGAACGCGATGACCGTTATCTGCATCACCGGTATGCTCATTGTGACCGACTGGAATAAGAGAGAGAAACAAAGTTTATTATAATTAATATTTCTAACTTGTAATTTAAAAAACCTGAAAAGGCACTCAACATTATGCTCATGCTCTTGGACATTGTTTGTTTGTATCCAGTTTTGGACACCACGTCGCACTGTCCTCCGTAGTCATGAAGATCAGGTCTGGGACATTTTTTTCAGCAAGTGCCATCTCTTCGGTTACAATCTGTCCTGGTACCACCTCTGAGTGCCGCAACGTCTTATATATCCTTGTATACGCCACGACCAACAGCACAAATGGTATTACGAATAGAAATATAGCCTGTAGGATGGGCCACACAACGTTGCAATTTGCGTTGTAGAGCAGTGGTGGCCCAGTGGTGACGGCCCCGACTTACGAGTTGTAGGTCGTGGGTTCGAACCCAAGCAGGCGCTTTACTTTGTGTAAATAATTTCATCACCACTGTTCTCAAAACGGTGAAGAAAAACATCGTGAGGAAACCGGCATGTCTTAGAACCAAAAAATTCGAAGACATGTGACATCTACCAACCCGCACTGGGCCCGCGTGGTAGATTACAGCCCACTCCCTCTCACAGAGAGGAGGCCTGTGTCCCAGCAGTGGGAACATTAATAGGCTAATGATGATCCAGCTTTGGGGTACTGCCAGCCAAACTAATATTGAGATATTGGAAAGGTTTTAGACGAAGTTACTTCGAGTTATCTTTAACATACCTCAATATATTAGCAACAAAATAATTTATCAAGACTTGAAAATACCCACAGTTAACCTCTAAATCGGGGCCGTCGCCGAACGGCGACGAAAATTTCCAATACCGTAAAGCGGGTCTGTCGCCGAACGGACACAGTACGTTCACGCTGATTCAAACTGTATTTGTACTATGCATAGGGGCTAATATGGTCTACAGTTAATTTTATTCTATGGATTTGGTAATATACTTGTCAAATACATCGACTAAAACGTCAAAATATGCAGAAACAATTCTAGAAAAAAGTAAAAATTGAACATTTTGGTACGGCAAAATGGCGACTGCGCATGCGTTCAGCGCGCTGCACTCCGCGTCGTATTTATTTGTTTTCTATTGTTTTTTAAGTGTAAATCGACGGGAAATGGTGATAATTCAATAATTAAGTAGTGTCGTCATCGTATATAGTTAATACTAGCACTAAATAACATCGTAATTACCTATTACGGACCCATCAAAAAATGTAAACAAACTCGTTAGTGAAAAAACGTGTTGATGTGGAATTTGTTGTTTTGTGTGTGTTTTGTGCATGTAATCGCTGGTAAGTCATTTATTTTATATTCTTGAATAACTAATTAATAATAAAAATGCATAATACAGAAAAAAAAGAGTTCAATATTTTTTTGTCAACTAAATAAAGTTACGTAATGATACGGTTATCAATTTATTGAACTTTTTTGATTATATGTGTTTTTATTTATTGTGTTTATGCGTTAATAATGGTTTTGACCGATAGTATATGTATTCATAATGTATCCTGCGAAATTTCATGTGAATCGAACCAGTAGTTTTATTATAAATAATCAAAACAATGAACAACGGAATTTCTTATAAGAATCTTATAAGAATGTTTATTTATCAATACCAGCGTTCGCTTACAAAGATTCGAGGTATTATAAAAAATCCTTTGTCTAATCAGGAACCCAAAACCATTAACGATAAGACTATTTACGTAAAAAAAAGCTCTCAGTTTTTGTTTATGTTAGCGAGCTCTTATCTCTGACGCGCCGCGGGCGTGCCGCGCGGCTTGGCGGGTTGTCGCGAACTCGCGCCGCGTAGCTATAGAGGTTAAACAAGAGATAACCCAATACAGCGGCTTCGTCGATGAAAACGTAATTTTTTTATAATCTTCCTCTATCGTTATCGCTTTTCGACTTTTTTGCGGTGGTGGGTGGCGAACATATAAGGAGAACTAACAAATCATTCACGGCCAGGCCCTACAATGAAATGGTGAGCCGTACTCCTCAGGGACGGGTTTCGGTAAACTGCGGTACAAACAAGGCCATTCCCTATCAAACCTTACACAAACACTATAGCATGCGCTACTATCAACACCCATTCAATTGGTTTTCCACAAAACTCATATGGTGGTCCTCCGTAGTCATGAAGATCAGGTCTGGGACATTTTTTTCAGCAAGTGCCATCTCTTCGGTTACAATACCCACAGTTAAACAAGAGATAGCCCAATACAGCGGCTTCATCGATGAAAACGTATTTGTTTTTATAATCTTCCTCTATCGTTATCGCTTTTCGACTTTTTGCGGTGGTGGGTGGCGAACATATAAGGAGAACTAACAAATCATTCACGGCCAGGCCCTACAATGAAATGGTGAGCCGTACTCCTCAGGGACGGGTTTCGGTAAACTGCGGTACAAACAAGGACATTCCCTATCAAACCTTACACAAACACTATAGCATGCGCTACTATCAACACCCATTCAATTGGTTTTCCACAAAACTCATATCGTGATCTTTGCTCTCTTTCTGGTTGGCTTTATCTTTAGCGGGTAGCAGATGACTTTTGACCGCTGGAACGCGATGACCGTTATCTGCATCACCGGTATGCTCATTGTGACCGACTGGAATAAGAGAGAGAAACAAAGTTTATTATAATTAATATTTCTAACTTGTAATTTAAAAAACCTGAAAAGGCACTCAACATTATGCTCATGCTCTTGGACATTGTTTGTTTGTATCCAGTTTTGGACACCACGTCGCACTGTCCTCCGTAGTCATGAAGATCAGGTCTGGGACATTTTTTTCAGCAAGTGCCATCTCTTCGGTTACAATCTGTCCTGGTACCACCTCTGAGTGCCGCAACGTCTTATATATCCTTGTATACGCCACGACCAACAGCACAAATGGTATTACGAATAGGAATATAGCCTGTAGGATGGGCCACACAACGTTGCAATTTGCGTTGTAGAGCAGTGGTGGCCCAGTGGTAACGGCCCCGACTTACGAGTTGTAGGTCGTGGGTTCGAACCCAAGCAGGCGCTTTACTTTGTGTAAATTGGACATTGGACATTGTTTGTTTGTATCCAGCTTTGGGGTACTGCCAGCCAAACTAATATTGAGATATTGGAAAGGTTTTAGACGAAGTTACTTCGAGTTATCTTTAACATACCTCAATATATAAGCAACAAAATAATTTATCAAGACTTGAAAATACCCACAGTTAAACAAGAGATAACACAATACAGCGGCTTCGTCGATGAAAACGTAATTTTTTTATAAACTTCCTCTATCGTTATCGCTTTTCGACTTTTTGCTGCACCAATTCTATGACCGAATTTACGTTCCAGTTAACGTATTTTTTTCCAACGTATTGTTTAATTGCTGCCCATACCATCTCGATGGGATTTAAATCGGAGTGGTTACAGGGAAAGCGTACTCGTAACCGTAACACTGAGTGGTTATTGTATTTAAGTATTTTACGTATACAACGTGAAATTTGAATCACAGTTTTGCTAGAACAAACGTTGTTCAGACCATGGTCTACTATCATTCTATAGCATCCAATATGTTATTAAAACAAACTAAACTAGGCGTTCTCAAATAAGTCTTATGTTGCTCAAACGTGTTCAAACATTAACCGTAACATCTAAGGACTCATCGCGGTAGCAATATGGCATTCAAAAGAGTTATGAGGAGTCCACGTGGACTACAAGGATGTCCGGCCAATGCGGGCCGAAATTTTAATAAATAAATCAGTCTTTTTTGTTTTTTTTTTAAATACCATTGACGTTTTTTTTTTAATTGATTGTTATAGAATGGTAGTAGACCATGGTCTGAACAACGTTTGTTCTAGCAAAACTGTGATTCAAATTTCACGTTGTATAATTTTTTTCTTGTAGCGATCTTTATTTTGCGCAATCAACTTGTACAGTTATGGCTTCAGGATTGTGTTCTTGTTTGTTGTCATAAGAAGCATTGTCCTCCACAATAACTGAATTTGCTGGCAAATTTGGAACGAGTTAATTTCTGATCCAATTTTCATCATTTTGATAATTCATGTTATCATTATATTCTCCGGTTTTCCCGCCTGCTAAACATTAAAAGTGCGTTGGGTACAAAACCGGTTTCAAAACCCGCGTGCACGATTACTACTCTTTGTTCGTTTGTTTATTTTATTTTCCTTATTTGACCCATCGCCCCAAGACGACTTGCTGTGGGAAGAAAGTACATTTATGACTCGTCGCTATATACAATGAGTCTGCCTACCGAGCGATACTTGGTGATTTGATGCAGATATTCTATGCGATGGAACCGAATATTTCACTGCTCTATTAACACTTTTCTCTCATTTTGGGTGTTCTTCCATTGAAGCCCAATTTTTTTAGTATTCATTCAGCCTAAGCTGGTTATAGAACCATTGAAATTGATATCACCTTTTTATTTTCTTTGTGATTGCTTGTGTTGGCAATTTTTTTTCGGTAACGTGAAAGTTGACACTTTGAACAGTCAAGCTTGGACTTGGTGCCCCTGTGTTGAGCTTGGACCCGGCGCCTGAGCTGAGCTTTGGACCTGTTGCTGAGTTGGGACCCAGTGCTGAGTTTGGACCTGGTGGTGAAGTGTAACCGGAGGTAAATTTCATTTGGGGAAAAACGCGCGTTTGTAGCTCAACCTCTTCGGTTTCTGTTTCAATGAGCCTGTTTTATTGGAAAACTTCTTCCACTAGATCGGGTACATTATTTTGTAAAAATTCCAAATAATAGTTCCCATTTATCAATCACTTTTCCCAACTATGTTGGGGTCGGCTTTCAGTCTAACCGGATGCAGCTAGATATCAGTATTTTACATGGAGCGACTGCTTATCTGACCTCCACAACCCAGTAACTGGATAATAAGATACCCTTTGGTAAGACTGGTTGTCAGACTTTCGGGCTTCTGACGACCCGTAACGACGGTCAAAGATTCACGAATGACAAACGGGACCAACAGCTTACTCGTAACGACTGTCAAAGATCCACGAATGACAACGGCTGAACGTGCTTTCCGAAGCACGGAGGATTCTCGGTATATAAAGATGGTCACCCATCCAAGGACCAACCCTGGCAAGCGTAGTTTAACCTGTTGGATCGACCCATGCGGCTGTTATTACTTAGCCACGAGCTCCTCTCATTACAGTTACGAAGATAATTTTAATAATAGTTAGTCGCAAAAATTTTGTAACGACACAGCATAGCAGGTTATGTCGGAATCATTTCCAAGAATCTGATTATGTAGGAGAGTCAGCTTATACAGGTAAGTTATTATCTTATTATGATTGTGTTGATAAATAGGGATAGGTATTACAGACAGAGACTTCTCGTGATCACTGTGGTTAGTTTTAATGATACCTAGCTTGTAGGTACCAAATATCAAGTGTGTTTGAAGTTTGAAGACCCAGTTTGTTTCCTGAGAGTATATTATAAATAAACCAATGAAGTGATAAGTTGTTAAGTGTTATTTATGTTTTATTTAACATTTATATAATTTTATTATTTTTAAGACTTAATAAAACAAAATGTTTTTCATGAGGAAGTTCATAATATAATAGAGTTCATATAATTAATAAATTATATGAAAAAAAAAAAACAAATCTTATTGGTAACTACTTACATATTATTATAGTAGGTATTAATCTAATACTATATTATTAATCAGTTCCAGAAAAGTCTACCTACTTTAGAAAATAAATTTAAAACAGTAACATTTAAAACTATTACAAATTAGATAAAAATATTGAACTATAAAATAAAACAATTTTTTTAATCAATTGTTGAAGTAGATCGTCTTCCGAGGTATCATTTAAGGAATTTTGGTCGCCTTTTTTTGCGCTGCTTGCATCAGATTCAGTTTTTGTATATAGTCCTGACGTCGATGGGATCGAATTTTCTACATTAATATTATGTGCTTTATTACTGTACAAATCAAATTATTTGTCACTTTTTTAAGTTTCTGTTGTGTTTTATTACCTTACCTTCAGCTGTGATTAACGAGACACAATAGAATTTTAATTATTATGCCCACCTGCAGGCTTAGCCAAGTTGACAATCTACAATCGTTATCGCTAGTAGAAAACTAATCAAATGTATAGGAATGACATCATCACAACGTTAAGTCACGTGGTCAGAACAATCGAATAGAAAATTCGTAGACAAGTTTGCAATCGTTCAAAATGTTAGAATGAAATGTAAGCGTTTCTACAACGTTGATCGCTACACCCATAGAAATGGTAGCCAAGTTACAGTTTTGACAAGCGCTAACGAAACGATGTCGAAGTTTTTGAACGATAGCTAAGCGATCACCGAGACCCAAGAGTAAACGATAAAAATGGCGTCTTTATAATACAGCTGTGTTGATACCGAGAAGTGTTTTGTTTATTCGTCAAATTAGACTATTTACCATTTAGCATATAGTCTGTCAGCTTTTATTCGGCCTTGCGGACCTTGCTGGGGTCTCGTTATATCGCCATGGCTAGAACATAAGTTAAAACTATTTCAGAGAAACAAAGGGTCTATTGATTAAGTTAAGGGTCAAACACTAGTATATTATGCAACTAATGAATAAAGGACGGATTTAAAGCGAGGGCCATAGATGAATCACGATCAAGTGAAGGATTCTAACGACTGAATCACGACCGTAGTAGGGAGTGATTCAAGTGTTAGAATCCTGAGCGACGCGAGTGATTCATGGCTCTCGATATAAATCCGTTTTATTCAAGAGTTGCATACTATACTTTATACCATGACTACGAGAAAAAGAAAGATTTAAGCGAAAATAGACATTTAATAAAAGGTGACATGTTCAGTGTCGGGAGCCCTCCTGGACGGTTCACCTACTTGGATATGGGATGCCGGTAGCCCTCTCGGAGGGTTCATTTTAAATGTAGACGGTCACTGTCGGGAGCCCTCCTGGAGGGTTCACCTACTTGGATATGGGATGCAGGGAGCCCTCGCGGAGGGCTCATTTTAAATTTAGACGTTCAGTGTCGGGAGCCCTCCTGGAGGGTTCACCTATTTGGATATGGGATGCCGGGAGCCCTCGCGGAGGGCTCATTTTAAATGTTAACGTTCAGTGTCGGGAGCCCTCCTGGAGGGTTCACCCACTTGGATATGGGATGCCGGGAGCCCTCCTGAGGCGTTAACGATTGTAGAAAGAGATTCGATACGAAACGTTTGTAACTTGGCTAGGCCTACTGATGTCCACTTGAACGGTCAAGCGGATAAGGTTTTATAACCACCAAACGCACGTTTTTCTGGTTTATTTATGTATTCACCCGATAAAATTGTTACTTTTGGTAAATTTTGATTTATATTAATCCTATCATCTTCTTCTGAATCACTTTCTATTTCAATGTCTTTAGTTTGTACTTGCACGTGGTTTTTGACATCTAAGCATTTACACTAGCAGTGTAATATACTGTATAGAGTTGACTTTCGGAGACTTTCAGCAGCTACAATCACAAAAATACTGTAAAGGCTATGATTGGAGCTACACCCGGTGGTCTAATATCATATGTCTCATAATGATATGAAGGTTCAGTCATGGATAGACAGATTATAGAAAGATCAAAACTTGAAAATCTGTGAAAAATATGTGACAGTGGCGATTCTATCATGGTAGACAGAGGTTTTAACGTGCACGACATTCTTGCTCCAAAAGATTAACATTCCAATGTTCTAAAATTCAAGTGTTAGAATAGTGCAGGATCGAAAACTATCAAGCAAACGAGTTCATATAGAACCTATTAGGGCATGCCAAAAGAAATTAGATACTCAAAAATTATAACATTTATTCTTTATTACAAGTATCGATCTTTTCGAAGTATTCACCCTGAGCACGTATACACTTTTCCATACGTCGGAACCAATTGGAAAATACCTCTGACCACACTTCTTTAGACACCTCAGAAATCTCGAAATCATAGGCAGCCAGTGCATCTTCTTTGCTTTCAAACCTTTTCCCCTTTAGTTTTTCTTTGATTTTTGGAAACAGGTAAAAATCACAAGGCGCTAGGTCAGGGGAATACGGCGGGTTAGGGGGGGTAGACACGTTTTTTGAGTTAAAAAAGTCGAGCGTTCTGGCAGACGTGTGCGGCGCCGCATTGTCGTGGTGCCAGAGAAGGTGCCGGATTCCAGACCGCGGTCGCTTGTCACACCAAGCTGATATTACTGTTGGAGCACAAACTGTCACATACCATTCGGAATTCACCGTTCTTTGATCCTCTAGCACTACTGTAGCAATATGACCCGTTTTGCAGAAAAACGAGGCGACCATTTGTTTCTGTGTGCTTCGTGCACGGCGACATTTCGTTGGAGTTGGCTCATCTTCAAAGCTTCATACGGTCGACTGTCGCTTTGTTTCAGGATCATAGTTATATAGCCATGTTTCGTCACCAGTCAGTATATCATACACGTTTTTTTTCTTCCCGGCGTCGAATTCTCTATCATGAATAGGCACCAATCCACCCGACGGTCTTTCTGCTCATCGGTAAGTTTGTGCGGCACCCATCTCGAACAACGCTTACTTACGGAGAGAAAGGTGATCGTGAATTATAGTTTGCATTGCTGCTGATCCAATTCCCAGTTCTCGCTCCAGCTCTACATATGTAAATCGCCGGTTTTCGCGAATAAGTTTTTCGACTGCACGAACGTTTTCTTGTGTGACCGCGGTTGGCGGCCGACCTGTCTTCGCTTCATCTTCAAGACATCCCCGTCCCCTTTTAATTCCGCAAACCAATTAAAAACTGTTGCTCGTGCACAAGCAGACTCTCCAAAAGTAGTAGCCAAAAGTTCAAAACATTCTTGTGGCTTTAAACCTTTTTTATAGTCATAATAAATCATAGCGCAAAAATCACGTCGACTGAGCTCCATTGCTGCAAGCGAATTAAAAAATTCGCGAATTCGAAAAAGTATGCTTACCAAAAAAAAATTTAAAATGATGTGTGTTCTATTTTCAAATATATCAATAAACAACCAGCCTATATGATGGTGTATAACGTGCCAGTGTCAAACAAATGATTAAAGAATATCTAATTTCTTTTGGCATGACCCTCGTATTGGTCTGGGTAAAACACACACTAGGTTTTAAAAAGTGAATTAAACCCATGTCATGTTCCGCTAGCATCTAGAATTTTGTTTTGTGTGCTATGTTTTGTAATTTTAGAGAAAATATCATGAGATAAAAGCTTTTTTATATGATAACTAGCGGCCCGGTACGTGCTTCGCTACGTATAAAGTGAAATAATTATAAAAAAATATTGGAACATCAAATTCATTTATTCAAACAAAAAAATATTTTAATAATGGCTAGCTATTTTAAAACTTAATCCAAAACATTTGGATAAACAATATTTTTTGTTTTTCTATTTTGAGCATGAATAAACAAACGGCTGGGGGGTACTGACTCTGGAGCAGGCAACATAAAGTTGGCCATGTGAAAAACATGATTTCTCCAAATTCACACCACAAACGTGAAGTGTTTGCCCGTGGGCCTTGTTGAAGGACATCGCAAATGATAAACGCACAGGATATTGTAATCGTTTGAACTCAAATAGCATATCAGTTGGAATCATAGGGATACGCGGTATCAAGCAAACTTCTCATTTTGATTTAGCAGTTAAGACCCTAGCTTCAATCAAATTTGGCAATAACTTTTTCACTGCCAATCTGGTGCCATTACACAGTTTTGGTGGATTAATATTTCGCTATAATATAATCAAAGAATCAACTTTCAGATTCAAGCAATGCGGTGGCATACCAGCCGGTTCCAATGAATTAAAAAATTCAATTGGATAATTCATTGCCTCATCTTGATTCATAACACTGTCAATTGATTTATATGTCGTGACTACACCTGGCAGTTTCGCTTGAATTTGAAAATTAATGTCATTGATATGAATGTTCTTCGGTGCTAAATGGCGCGTTCTCTCAACCTATCATGATTTGTGTAATTCTGAAGAATATTCGGAAAAACACATTCAATCAATTCATCTATCGATTGCTCAATTGTACAAAAGTTGTTCGGTACAGCGATCAATCCGTTGGTACTGTCGGTTTGTATGTTGCTATCACCAATTTCTAACAATTGTTTTGAAAACTCATGGGCAGCTGGATCATTTTGTAGGTGAATACGCATATTAACGTTCAGTGTCAATTTTTGTACATATCTCCAAATAACTGATGACTTCAAACAGGCATTTATTTCATCAGCAGGAGTTGATCAAGGAATGACAGGCAATGTTTGACGAAAATCCCCTGACAGTAATATCAAAGCACCACCAAAAAGCTGTTGATTACCACGTGAATCTTGCATTGTTCGATTAAATGCTTCTAGTGATTTTTTATTCGCCATTGTACACTCATCCCATAAAATAATTGACGTTAATCGCAGAACTTGAGCCATAGCAGAATTTCTCAAAATATTGCAAGTTGGAGTTTCAATCACCTGTACATTCAATGGCAATTTTAATGCAGAGTGTGCGGTCCGACCACCTTCTAATAATGTAGCAGCAATTCCCGAAGATGTTTAATTCATTTTTAAATCGACGTGCTTCCTCTGTTACAAAAAAATAAAACACCCGTATGCACACAATATGTTTATGATACAGGTAATTCACTTCAACAGTTCAAAACTTACCGTTTGTGTAAATGTGTTTTACTATTTAATTCAAATAAAGTCTGTAAACGATATGAAACACCGACGGCTCGCTAAATAACTGAGAAAAGTACTCGCACACATATATACATAGTACATTTGAACAATTCAAGACTCACCGTTTGTATGAATTAAAAATATAAACAAAGCAATAATTAGTATCGCTGACAATTTGCTTTAATCGAAGCACGTCCAAAATGAAATGACAGCATGAATGATATAACAACATGCACAAGCATGTTCTGTCAACACTGAAAAAAGTTTCAATTTGACAGCACAATCCCCATCTGAAAAAAGTTTCAATTTGACAGCACAATCCCCATCTGAAAAAAGTTTCAATTTGACAGCAAAATCCCCATTAACAAAATGATCCGCCATTTATTGAATTCATTTGTTACAAAAAATGTGATAAATGAAGAACCGCTCGACCGATCTTGTGCAAAAGATGGTTTATGTGAATAAACCATCTACTAAAAATAATCCGAACAAAGCTTAAACATTTGGTATGGATAGGTGAGCCCGTTCTTGAGTTATAAAATTACAACGAAAAGTGGCATTGATTTTTATACATATAGATTAATAAGTTTTATTATAATATCTTATTCTATAAAGAAATATTTGATTACAGCATTTTTAAAGAAGTTGTGATAAAAATAATCTAGTTTTACCAACATATTCTGAATGAATTGTTCATCACGTTCAATATATGTTACTTTTAAACTTTTATAGGTAAAAATCAATAAATTACAAAATAATCTTTTTGTTTCATATAATTGCCCCTGAATTTGGTTGTAATAAATATTTGTATTTATTTAATTTAGTTGTCCATTTTCGTCATATTGTAGATATGGTATTCTGGCCTGCTAAGCCGAAAGGCGCTATCTCTGAGATACGCACTTTTAGTTTTTTTATACCAATCAATAGCTATAATAATAACGCATCTAATGGTATAAGCCAAATACCGCTATCTAACTTAAAACATTGAAAAAAACACTCGGGAGTTCTTTATTTCCTAATGTTTCCTTAAATTACAATTTACAAGAAGTTAATTTTCTCAAAACTTACTCCGATTGAGATAGCGTCTTTCGGCTTAGCAGGGCAGTATTGTAAGAGACAGATTTTTTATTTCTGGAAGCATTTGGACATTTAACTTCAATTATGGATTCTGATCCCAGTAAACCATCAGGAGACGCTCCTAGATAAGGCCTTTCCTGAGACAAGAATAAACCACATTCCTCTACAATCAGATGATAAGTCTCCATATACCTTTTAATAGCTACTGTTTCTTTTATTGTGCCATCGCTTTTGTCTGGATTCGTATTTTATTTAATATTTGACGGCAACATTTAATTATAGTTTCACTTTTCAAATGGCACACTGTGTGAAAAATGCTGGCTGTACTGTGGACTTTTCTGTAGTCATACCACTTTGGATTGAACTTTGTCCTCTATTCTCTATTTCAATTTCCATAATTCTTGTTTCAGATACATTAAGAAAGATAACGAATTCCAAAAAAACATCCACTGCATTTTTTTAGGGTTCCGTACCCGAAGGGTGACAAACGGAACCCTATTCATAAGCCTCCGCTGTCCGTCTGTCTGTCAGCGAGCTCTATCTCATGAACCGTAATAGGTAGGCAGTTCAAAATTTCACAGATTGAGCATTTCTATTGCCGCAAGAGCAACAAATAATAAAATTAAAAATTAAAGGGGGGTCGCCATACAATAAAATAAAATTTTGAAAAAAAAATAATCTGACCCTGGCATGTGGGGTATCATTTTCTAGAGCTCATCGAGTAAAGAATAAATATAATTTTTATTTGTTTTTATCTTCAAAAATGATGAATTAGGGGGCCGTAGAAGTTGTCTGTTTTAGACCATTTTTGTACGAGCTCTATCTCAACATCTAAACAAATTAGGAATTTGAAACTTGTGTGTATCATGTAACATATACTGTTTATAATCAACAAATACTAAAAACGCCGATTCATAACGTATTTTATATAATATGGGTGATTTTCTGCAACTTAAAGTAATAATTTTGTATTTCATGCTAATATTATGCGATATAAATTCCACAGATAACTATTTAATAGTCGGAGTAATGACATGGAATTAGTAAGTACCTACTATCATGGCAGCATATACTATTTCGATCATCCAAAAAGGTCTACAAAATAAACTTTCTTCACAAGATTTTAAAACCGGCCAGTATTTTTTGAGTTTAAGAACTTTATCGACTTTTTTCAAAGTATCCCTAGACGGTGTTGATGTGTGTACCTCATGTTAAAACTACACTCCAATAGACAATATATTCAGTAACATTGAAATGAATGCTGGCACATACAGTGTACTATTCAGTTACCTTAAACCGTTGTGGATACAATTTCATATTGAGAAAAATTATTGGTGTAAAAATATTCGGTCACGGCGGCCAATCTCAACGGAGACTGGCCTTCGGCGCGGGAGATATTATAGTGCACAAGTGTGTGCGCAGACACGAGTGCACATTATCATTTCCCTCACTCTCATAATCCGATGGGATGTGTAAAAATAATAAGTAAGAAATAATAGATTTCTGTATGACTATCAAAAATAACGTAAATAAATACCTGTATTGACCCGTGCGTATGCACTGGCGAAACATCACGACAAAACATTTTGAAATCTCTAGTTCCTGTCAAACATTGTATGAAAAATTTACAGAAAATAGAGATTCCAACATGTTTTGTTGTGAATGTTTCGCCAGTGCAAACGCACAGTTATAATTAAAATTTGGCGTACTACTTACATTCTATTTTGTACAATATAGTCTGATGTAGCAAGAGAAATCCTTTTATTTATAAGTAACTAGCTTTACCCGGCCTGGCTTCGCACGGTTAGCACTAAGTACTTATCTACGGCGCATCTACCTTTCCTAATTACCTATTTCTACCTAATTACCTACCCTACCCACCTACCCTACCTACCCTACATATCTACCTGCTTACCTACCAAATATACCTATTTATACCTACTAATACTATGTTAGTAGCAAATAAATAACTTTGACTTTAGTTAATGCATGTTACTGGATAAAGTTAACTTAATATTTTTCTCTTAAAATAAATTTAATATACTCCTACACCTATATTTTAACACAACAACATTTTCTCATTAAAATTAGACAATTTCTGTACAAATCTTTGTTTTTTTATAGCGCCTCTGTTGTTACCTTTACGAAAGTATTACAAAAATTCATAGTGTTAAATCTTGTACGACATGGTATGGAACCCTTCGTGTGCGAGTCCGACTCGCACTTGACAGATTTTATTACATATTATATTCATACAAACATATTCCTCGTTGGTTAGCAGGATGTAGGGGAAGGTTGCTATGAATGGACCCCTTAACTTTACGACAGCATATATCTTAAAAAAATATGAGTGATAAAATGAAAGTTGATTATTTTTATTTCGTTGGACCTTTATTTATAATAATTAAACGCACAAACTATTTGGGCTTACACTTTTTGTTATAAACGAAGAAAACGAAATCTTAGGCTGTTATCTTCTTTGGACCATGGACACCTTCATTGAACCACCAGGTTGCCGTCAATGGACTTCGAGAAATATGTTCTAGAGGTCCAATCAAGGTAACTTATTATAATTATCAATATGATTAAATTTCACCTAGAAGGCCACAAATTATTTGTGGTGCTGCTGCTGGTATCAGATCGTCATAAAATCGCCACACTCCTGATAATCTTTGACTATAGACACTATAATGACGCGCTTGATGCCCAATAACACCCAACATGGAGGACTTACAGCTAATAAAAACAGACAAAAATGCAGACCATAGTCACCAGAGAGCCAGTTACGAATCCTCATGTATAGACTTAAAATAATATTTGATGGTGTGAGCACAAAAAAACACATCGCCTTAATTAGGATAAGAAGCAATAAATACTTGGTTTGCAATAAAATTATATTACAAAAGTAGTAGAGAAAATAATAAAAAACAAAACAAACAATATAACCTAATGGCTACTACACACAGTGCCGGCGGCATGGCCGCCGGCACAAAGTAACGCTAAGGAAATGAAGGCGCAAAAGTCGGAGGCACGTGCCGCGCGACATAAGCCGTGTGTAGTAGCCATAACGCTATTAGAAAAATTTGAGGCTTAAATAACCTTCTGGCCGAGTTCACACTAATTGTGAATGAATAAAAATCATGCATACCTATATCATTGAAATTTCTGCTTGCAGAATATTATTTTTTCTATTTTATAAATGAAAAAGTTAAAGTACACCAACCGATAGCGTAGGCTTTTGTTTTCATTTTCTTTATTATTCAAAATAATTGGAAAATCTTTCAATTTGCATGACAAAATGCTTCAACGTTGTTACGCAACCTGACATCTAGCTCAATATACACAATACAATACAATATGCTCAATGTACACATTGAGCTTTTGTCCACAAGTTTGTATGTTTTTACAAGCCGGACAGAGCCTTTTAAAATTACCGCGAAAAATCAAAGCATTCTCCAAATCCTGGATTCTATTATTCAGTAATTTGTTAATTGACGCCTAATGCTGGCTTATTCAATTGAAAATTGCACTGCTGTGATTCAATCGAAAATTTTCAAATAAACTAGGCTCATCTTTAAACAAATTTCATTATTCCATAGTCTAGTCAATTTATCTTAGTTAATTATACGTGACGAGAACTTAACTTTTTTTTCATCTGTCCATACAATTTGTTTCCCTTTATTTGTAAAGTTTATACAAAATCTTTCATTATACATCTTCGGGTTGTCCTTCACACCTTGTTCCATTAAATGTAAAACAAGTTAAAAGCTCGAATTTTTGGAACCTCTTAAAATATCCTCTGAAGCTTTCATTCTCTAGCACTCCATTAAAAACTAACTGCATTACCTACCTATCAAAAGGACATGTACAACTGGCCCTCTTTTATTTCCATTTATTAATGTTGGAAGAATGTAAACTAAGCTTAAAAAGTTACGTTATTCTCTTTTCCTACGCTTGGCACGCCATGCTGCAGCTTTTCAAGATATCAACGACCAGAAACAATCAAAAATATCTTTACGGGCTTGATCGGTTACAGACCCACCGACCACAGATCTGTCACAATTTCACAAATGGCTACAGTACCATGATTACAAGGTGCGGACTTTAGTTGTCTGACTTTGACTGCATTTAATTTTATTTGTCACGAACCTTAGATATGCGATAGTGAACTCGGAAGGACGTTACTCTGTTCAATCATTTTTTGTAATATTTCCAAACACATGCATGGGAAGGTTTTTAGTTTCTCAATTGCATCTGGTATATTGCTGAAATGTGTTGCAATAAGAGCAATATTTTTTTTGATTGAAGGATCCTCAAATGCCAGCTGGCTTGAATTCAAATTTTTCAACTACTTCTTTTATGGCTTCGAAATTCTCAGCATAAAACAATACAGCTTTCAACCAAGTTCCCCACCATGTTAATATTGGTTCTGGGGGTAGTGCTACGTTTGGTAGTTGCTCTTTATATGGGTGTGCTCGCATTGGTGCTTTTAAAAACACTTTTTTTGTAGAAGAAATCTTAGTTGGTTAATGTTTATGGAGTAACACGACTTCTTCACGTGATGTTAACACAAAAACGAACACAGGCATTCTGGATACGTTGGATTACACGCTCCGTTCTTGAAAGCAGGCATGATCCATAGACTGTGGCACAGTAATTTAACTTGGATAGGATGAGACTGTCAACAAGTTGTTTCCGTTGTGGTATACTTAGATATTTCCGTATTACATGTAACACCTTTAGTCTATAAAAATAATTTCGGAGAACATTGCTCATATGGGCCTCAAATACATAATAAGCCCTAGATTGCGTTTCTGCTCCACTCTCAATTTTCTCTCCCTTGATAACTGTCTCAGGGTTGGCAGACAGTATTGCACTTATTTGTTTCTTTGAACCCAGCGCCATTAGTATTGAGGGGGTCCAGAACCAGAGTTTTCCTCCGGCCATAAAACAACTATGCACCACGTCCTTATTTATTGTCTGCACTGCCAAAGATGTATTTACCCCCTTGAAGGATTATGTACAACTGAATATGCATACATATGATATTTGCAGTTAATAAAGGATTTTATATTATATCCGCACTGTACAGAATGTACAACAAAGGGAATTGATGCCTGAGGGTTCGATTCTGGGATTCAAGTACTGGGAAATGACGTTTCCATACCCAAAACAGGCGTCCCATGGGGTTCCTGCTTCTTATTTGAGATTAATTGTACAATGTCTCCTCCGGGGTTATTGGATTCTGCAATGGCATCATAATGTATGGTCCGTTCATGTAACCACTGTCAAAAAGAAAGGCCTCACAAAGGAATCACAGTATCGACCACTTTCAAACATAGTGTTTCTGTATGATCCGTTCCAGATAGTTTAAAGCGTGCTATGTTATAAAATTGTAGTTGTTCTTTTCTTAATTCTTCTTCCGAGACAGGAAATTTTATAAACTGGCGACCGAGTGACGTTATAGCTGCAGTTACTCGGTGCATAATTCCTTAAGGTTGCTTACTCATTCCACAGTAATCACCCATAGTTATTTGTTGTGAACCAGTGGCATAATATCTTAAAGTTAAAAGAAGTTGGTTCAATGGCGAAATTGACTTGTTTCTGTAAGGGTCCTCGTAGGTGAAGCTTCATAGACGCTTCAAAATACGCCAAACAGCTTGAGCAGCCCAGCGTACTGCACCCTGTCCATGACGCGTACGTTTTCAAACATTTGTGACAGTGCCGTCGGACGATGAAGACGGTATTTTGGCATATTACTATATTATGAGTAGGTAGAAGTTACCTATATAAAGTACAAAATTAATAAAGTAGATGTTTACCCGTCCATTGTATTTCATTCGTCACCTCACTCCAAGCCTTTTCAGTGATATCTTTTCTAGCATATTCAGGAAGATTATTTTTATACAAGCACGGATATTTTGCTAATACCTATCTGAACAAATTTCGCAGCCGTTCCCACCATTTTTATAAAAATAAACACGCCCCGGTATGAGATGCGGTACGGAAATCGTCATGAAACCTGCATGCAGCGACGCGAGCGCAACGTTGCCGCTCCGTCGACAGTTTCATAGTTTTGTATATAAGCTGTGAGCAGGCGTACACCAAGCGTATAATGACGAATACGCGTCTATGAAGTTACGCCTCCGTGGACAGTGACTCTAAGCAAACATCTCGTAGACACTTTGTGTAACATTCACGGTAGAGACCACGGTGTGAGTGTTCCGGCTGTTGCCGCTGTGAATAGAGTGACGTTAGGGTTGGTATAAATCTATTTTATTTACTTGAATGGAGCGGTCAAAATTTCAGGTTAGCTTCATCCATGCCTATCTTATATGACATCTCGTAGACGCTTTGTGTAACATTCACGGTAGAGACCACGGTGTGAGTGTTCCGGCTGTTGCCGCTGTGAATAGAGTGACGTTAGGGTTGGTATAAATCTATTTTATTTACTTGAATGGAGCGGTTAACCCACCATTCAGTGGCTGGAGCTTCGCAGTTGTATGTGGAGGTAAAGTGACAATGGTAACACCAGAGATTTGGGCCAGATCCAAGGCTTCTATAGATAGGAGGCTTTCATGGTTGTCTAATTTAAGAAGAGCTGGACTGTCTTTTGAAGCTCACGTGTGCTTAACAAACTGTTTCATCACATCTACAAAGAGTTCCGAATCATCCAAACATTAAGCGAGAACCTACGCTGGGATGCGGTTGGTTTCAGTTTTTTAGGGTTTGCTTCTGCTTTCGGTGTCCAGTAATGTAAGTTGTGGTAATTTGTGATACCATCACGATCAAAACATGACTCATCGGTCCACAGAATGTTTTTTAAAAAGTTTTCGCCATCGGCGTCGGCTCTTAGCATAAAACGACAAAATTGTTGTGTGTAACTGTACGTTGCTAGGGGCCATGGTAATCCTTTAGGACTTTCCCGCAACCCCGGCAGGCATTGGCCCTAGCGGACCCCGTCAGGTGTGCTGACATTTCTTTGAGGCCCGCGTGGAACACAACGCGCCATCGACCCGGGTCTGGTCTAATGGGACGGCGTGCTGCTAATTGTTCTCCCCGCCTACGGTGGCCAGAAATCGACTACGGATTCCCCACGCCCAGGGCGTCTCCTGCGGCGGCTAGGGGCGTGAGCGCGAAATTGTACCTCTCCCGCACGCGCTCCACCTCATCCTTCGCGGGCATTACTGCTTCGCCGAAAGAGGTGACAGCTTCCCATGCCCTTTTGCTCCATACTATAGCCTGGAGCCGGCCCGGACGCGAGAGGTCACCGCCACCGATCGCCTCTTCAAGGACACACCGGTGCTCCGCCCAAGCCGGGCGATGCACACAATGATGTCACCCGGGCGTTTCTTCCCGCCTTATCCGGTACAGGAACCTCCCGAAACAACCGTGTCCGGTGAGGAGCTGCGTCAGGCGGAAGGTGAAGACGCCGTGGCGCCTCTAGCTAGCTTTTTTTTCAACAATACAAAAACCAAATAAACAAAAACTAAAAAAACCTCATTCTGACGGGTTCAATGTCAAATTAAACTTAGAAATTGAATAATTCACGATATAACCAAGAATTTGCTATCTTGGAAATACATTATTTTCTATGTTATACCTTTTGTAAAGATCATACACTCCTTCGATATATAAATCCGGTCTTAAATAACGTCTTTTTAATCTCTCGCAAGTATAGTGACATTCGTATATTGGAAAAGACGAAATGTGGGACATTACAGATTAAATAATTTCAGGATCTGTTTTGTTAGATGGTTAATGGATGGATGGATGGTTGGTTGGTTTGATGGTTATGGCATCTCTCTTTTCTCACTTTTAATAAAACCTCCAGGGATCCTGTCGCTTTGCTAAAGCAGTTAAACAACGTGTCTGAGTTAAGTTAAACAACTTGTTGCGAAATTATTTGCAGTTGGGAAATTGACCGTGACGTATATCAATGTATGAAAGAACATGTTTGTCACCTCTTAATGTTTGTTTTTGAGGTTAACTAGCTATGTTGTTACTCGTAAGTAATAAAAGTTCAGTAAATATGTTTCTATTAATAACTTATAAAAAAACAAACTTAATGTAAAACCATCCATAGATAGGTTTTTCTATCTATGTATGGCAAAACTGATGATGTTATTGACAGAGTTATTGGGTTCGGCCGTTATAGTGTTTGAGGGCAGACATTGTGTTGGATGACCGAGTGTGGAAATGAATTTTGAGATATCAAATCTCTCTTGTTATGATTTGATATTGCTGGTGCCCGTTCATAAGCATGTTCCAGTGTTATATTTTCTGAGATGTGGCCCCTTTATTTCATGGTATTCACGATTGTAAAATCAATATCTGAAAATGAAGATTTGTAGCTAAATGTGTACAGATCTTCTTTTTTTTACTTGCATTACGTATATGAACATTAACTTTATAATATGAATAATTCCTATTGATTGTTTTACACCATTAATAGTTTTTAAGTTAGCGTTTTTATTATTTTTCAAGAACAATAATCATGAATTTATTAAAGTAACATTTAATCCTGTATCATAAATTCCCAAAGTTTCTATGCTATCATTTATTATTTACCGAATTGGAAATCACCGGGACCGGACGGACTGCAGAACTTTTGGCTAAAATGGCTACATAGTTCACACACTCGCCTGACATCTCAGTTCCAGTCATACTTAGAGTCTGGGTCTCTACCACAGTTTCTAACAACAGGCGTTACCCACCTGCTCCATGAGTCAGGTAGTCCCTCAAAACCCAAGAATTATAGACCAATCACATATTTGTCAAAGGATTATAGACTGATAATATAATAATAATTTCATTTATTATTAGTTTGATTAATAGTGGAATTATTAGTTATTTTGGATCTACTTAATTTAACTCTATTTCTATGTCTGAAATATTAACACTCCTAATAATAATATGGTCTTTATTCCATTTTCATACATATTAATCACATATTTAAATATTTTTATGAAACCACACTTTAAAAAAAAAACATCCTTTGATTTAATTTACGTGCACAAAACTTATTCCAAATTTTTCGATTACTTTTAACGAACACCAAAAACAATGACAATACTATTGGATTTATGAAACGATTAAGTTTAATATGGTCTTAATATCATTATTTTTGTTTTTGAACCAACAAGAGGATTCAGGATGGTACCGGTTTGGTTTATTTTCTTTTTCACAAATTTTACATGATTGTTGTTGTTGTTTTTTTTTTCTTTAATTTTCCTGTCAGATTTTTTTTTTCTAAAACCTTTTATTCACTAATAACCTCTGATGTTATTAAACAAATCCTCAAGTTTCTTTTAAGGTATTCCTATCAAAATCCATCATAACGTTAGGTATTCCAGTTGCGATTAGATCAATCTGAGTGGATTTATCCAGTGATTTATTTATTTCTAATAAGTCTTTATTTTTTTAAGCATATTCTAATAATGAGCCCTCTCTATATTTGAAAAACATTGCATACATGATTAGTGACCCACTTTTGTCTGCATAAGTTTTATTAAAGATTTTGTTCATGTTGACCAATTAGATTTAATAGTGTGTATGAGCATAGAACTATACCAGTCGAAGTATGCATTATCAAAAAATAATCAAAGAGTTTAAACTTTCCTAGAATCTTCATTTATTTCCAGACGTGCACATTCGCTTCAAACATTGTCATGGGCAAAAATGTATGGAACGTGGTACCCGCTCCAATAGTCATCATATGTTTTTATACGGACATGTGACTGGATTCGTCCACGCAAAAGCCAGGCATCTTCGTGTATGCCATAGTCTGGCAGATCTTCTTGTCCTCCCTCTCTGTACGTTTCAATTATATACAGACCATTTGACAAATGCTCGGCACAGTAAGATCTTGCCAGCTTGAGTTGGTACGTACCTAGCGCTAGTAGAATTATATCCTCCTCCGTCATTGAAGGGAAGTTTTCTATCTGGCTCGCTTCCAACCTCTGAAAATCTACTCTTCTGTAATTGAGCCGTTTTCTCTCTACATACATATGCAGAAGATTCGGGGTATCTATTTTCTGCCTTATGATATTCACGAATTCGCCTGCGTGTATGCTATCCACGATGGGTTGGTGGAAGTGATTCGTGATAGCTGCGGCAATCTTAAAATCAGTGAACATATTGGGCAGTGACTTATTAAAATATTTTTGCCGCAAGAGCTTAAAATCACGTTTAAACCGGCCGTTTACCACTTCCACAACCCACCGGCATAGCGTTACTGATAGAGCTTCGTTGGATTGTTCAGTGGTCAGCTGTCTCTTGGCGGTTCTTTGTTGGTGGGACATAGGATTCATACCCACATTCATCAATGAGGTCCAAGCTGTCCTTAAAAGCATCGTTTGTTCGGAGTAAGCAGTGTAGTGGATGTTCTCCATCATTCATAATGTCGCCCATTATTTGCGCATCTGTTTTTGTTGCAGCGTATGGGCCCATTACATCTAATATGTATCCATCAGTACATACAAGTAGGAAAGATTTCAGTAGATTCTGAAACTTGTGTAAACTGTATCTTTGGAATAAGAAGTTCGAGCTTTTATTTATGTAAATGTATGTACCGTCGCCAATCAATAATAACTTATTATTATTAGAGAGAGAATTTTTTTCTGCCAATGTGATCCACTCCCAAATGCAGCCCGACATAATTGTTATTGAGACACTCCCTCACAATAACCAATAAACGTTCAAGCTTTCGTCGTGACATGTTAAATAATGTCGCAAGTCTTTCATTTGGTTCCCCGGTACGCAGTTTTGTAAGATAAATACCTAATGCAGCTCTCAGCTCTCTACATATTTCGTTTAGTGCAGGTGTTTGTACCAACATAGCGTCAAACTCTTCGCACTTGCGTCCTGTCCAAAAGTGCATCTCCTCGTTGGTTAAAGCGCCTCTCGTGTTGAAGTCTAGCCGAGGTCCACGTTGTAAGGCCATTCTTAACATGTCACAAATGTCAGTAAACTGGTCTATATTAAAATCATGAGTGACATTACATGTTAGAGGTAGCTCATCCCAAACATTGCTCTCTAAGTGCTGTGTACTCTTGCACCATTTATTTATTTATTACATTATTGTACACCAGATAATACATTACAAAAAGAAAAAGTAATACACTACAAAATATACAATGGGCGGCCTTATCGCTTACTGCGATCTCTTCCGGGCAACCTTGGAATGAACAGTGATTTTCTGGACATAAAATGGAACCACCATTGGAATATAAAACTTATATTCACAAAAGATGTGAGTTTTTATTGTTATTGGGATTCGATGGCGAGTTGCGTTTGGACAGTCGTTAAATATACATTGCCGTGGTGTGTTTGGAGCACGTGTATACTCCGAAACTTGATATTCCTGAACATTTTGCACTGCTTCCGGCATTGCTTCCGGCACTGCTTCCGGCACTGCTTCCGGCACTGCTTCAGACACTGCTTCAGGCATTGCTCCCTTTACGACAGGGTTCACATGTCTTCTCACTGCATTATCAGCGGACTGCCAACATCGGTGAAACACGTCGTGTGCCATCGAATACCACCTGAAAGTGGTAAAAATATTTCATGTTTTTTTTTGTATAAGTAGGTACTTCATTTTTTTGGAACTAAGCTAAAAAAAACGGAGAAAACAATATCACGTAATTACAAAATATTAAAGTGTCGATCGTAACCTAACAACATTTTTGCTATAGTAAGCGCAGATTCAACAGAGTCGTCGGGCCATAAATCATTTCTCTATGTCCATCTCGCTTGCACTTACAGAGCTTATGTAGGGATAATACAAAAGCGCATTAGAACAATAGAAGTTTCTTTCGAAGGTCCGATGGCTCCACACGTGCGCACAGTGTGCGCACGTGTGGAGTAGGTAGCTATCGAGTTAGAAAGGATAGGCCCTTTTGTTTGTACTGTAAGCCTTTATCTATTGTTATTGGTAATGACCGTCTTAACCCTTAATCTGGCAAGAGAAAAACATCTTGTTTTTTTTTTAAATATATTTTTGTCATCGTTAGATGTTCCTAAAACCAGGAAAAATTATTAAATAATGTAGTATATCTCGATTTTGAGAAATGCATGTTCAGTATACAGGACTTTGCTAGGTTCTCCATAAAGTAACTGTAAATATCGATGTCCAGTATATTGGACATTGCCGAATTAAGGAATCGTTCGAGAATTTTTATAAAAACTTTATTTATTCAATTATGAAATAAAAAAATATTAAATGCATGTGTATAGCGAAAATATTTATTGTTCTACAATTTTAAAATATAAAATGACATAATTGTTACTTATTTGGTTTCTATAAAATTGTATAAAACATAAAAAGTCTAATTCTTCTTTATTATTATAACATAACAACCGTCTTGAGATCAATATTATTAAAAAATCAATAGCTTTTTTCAACCCTTCAAGTTCGCCCAGGTGGGCCTATGTTAACAACAATCCGTGAAGAATTTGCTAATTACTGAGCGAAGAAGGCAAACTAGATTGGCAATGGAATATGATATAAATCAATAAATATGTGTGTGACTTTATAATATGACATAAACTTAATAAAGGTGTGTGTGATAAAATGACTGACTTTTTTACTTACCGATTTTATTTTTTTCTTGATTTGTTTTTTCATCAAAGTTCTCATATCTTGGGCGCAAATAATTGCCCATGCATTGGTCTTCTTTATTTTGCCGCTGTGCTCCTTAAGCTTATAGTTCCAAATAATTTCATGTGTTTTAATTGCACTTATAAGCGCATCACTATCGCACACACCCTCCATTTTCAAAGATCAGTCGACAAATGAAACGAGACAGAGAGACACTAGACGCCGCACATAGGAGTATTTGACATAAAAAACCGGACAAAATTATTTTATATTTTATTTTAGTATTTTATGAAATAAAAGTCAATAATTCATCATAATTAAGCATTTATTTAAAAAGAAAACAATAAAAAAAAAAGTTACTAATCTAAGAGAGATTTACTCTTAAAACAGGATTTGTTTTCAAGAGGATAATCATGAGGGGACCGCATCAATCAGAATCACTGTCTCCGAGTTCACAGGTGATTTGATCCTCACCATCTTCGTCGTCGGAACTGTCACAATTCAGTGTTTTCGTAAGAAGCATACTAATAGCTTTCTGGGAAAAGGACTTGCTTTTCTTCTTCCGTTTTATTCTGTTGCAGCTGATAAAGGGATCACATGTCAGCAACAACCTATTTAAAATATCTGTGTTGCAGTCCACTCTTGAAAATTTTCTTGCAAAGTCTACGCGATATTTACGGAAATGTTTGTTCCGGGCTTCAGTAGCCTCCTCTGATAGCTGTCCGATAGGTACAATGTGACTTGATATAACTTGTGCGCCATGCATCAGAATCTTGTGAACTTTAGGTGACATGGGATGCCAACCATACAGTTCCACGTACAGTTTGGCAGTTGTGTGAGCAAAGTCATCGAATTTCGCAGGATCAATATCATATCCGCTTGATATCACTTCAAGAATGATTTGCAACCTTTTTATTACATCTATATTTATTCCAGTAATCCGAGATGAGCATTCAGGATTGTCAAAAAATCTTCTTGACGTATTTCCGTCGTTACTATTGCCGTAACCGACTTTGGGTATGTCAACAAGAAGGCCCATCTCTTCTTTGAAGCTTTTTTGTATCTTCTGTTTTGTTTCCTTCAAAACATTTTTGTCTTCTGCCGTTCGGGCTTGCCACTTCTGTAAGGGCGCTTTATACGCCAGGTGCAAGAATAGCTCGAAGAAACGAATTCTCGCGTGCAGAATGGAGAGTCCGAATTTCAGAGACTCTTCACAAACATTACTTCTTTCAAGCTTGTTGAAGTCCTTAGATGTCTGTCCACATATATAGCATCTCATCGTGATTTTTTTTATGTGATTTTTTTTCTATGGGCCTGTGTTGCCTGAAATAAATGGTATTATTATTATTTTTACGTCTCTTGAGATTGCTCGGGACCCTGGGGTCCCGGACCTTTGGAAGGCGTACGAGGGGCCGAAGCCAACTCGCAGAGGCCCGCTAGACGTGTTAAATGAAATGAGGCACCAACCGACGATTATCCCTGTATGCACTATGCTAGTGCACCCAAGGACAACCCCCGGTTGGTGCAGAACTATTGCAGGATGTTGAAACAAATATATTGGACTATGGGTTTGGGTGGTTAAAGTTGACCGGAAACCTGGAACTATGGAAGGACTATGGCCCCTATGGCCCCTGCCTGATCAATGTTTTATATTTACACGGATAAAATGGCAGGGGGTGACTTGCACACTCAATAATGGGCCCCCGAAAACTGTCGCTAGCACAAAGTGACATAGCGACAAGGAAGCAACATGTCCTGAGGTGCTTGAGGAGGAGTGGTATTCCACGGCTTTCAGAACAATCCCAGAGCCCGGAAGATGGTCAAGATCCCTACGAGCACTTACTGGAATACTTCCTTCCTCCGAGCACGTTTGCTCTTGCGAATCTCCACTCAAGCCGGCCAATTAAGGCAAGAATGAGGTGGGAGGTCTGTTCCTCGTCAGTGTTCACTCCAGCCGGCCAATAAAGGCAAGCCAGAGATGAGGAACAAGATTTCTCCCGGGAGATAGGGTCCGTGGGGTCGCTACTGCCCAACAGCTCGCCACATGCTGCCCTGCGGTTTTCTGTATCTCTCTTGGTCTGGCTCCTTATCCTAGACCCGTTCCGGCAAAGTAAACTCTACCGGCACAGACCTAGAGTTTGGAGCGCGCAAGCCCCACCACGACGTCAACGTAGAGATACGGCGGTGGGGTTATTATTATTATTATTATAATATCGTCTAAATATCTCGGGACCATGGGATCCCGGTCTTTTGGAAGGCGTACGAGGGGCCGAAGCCAACTTGTAGAGGCCCCTTAGACAATTTATTATTATTATTTTACGTCTTTGACATTTCTCGGGACCCTAGGGTCCCGGACCTTTGGAAGGCGTAAGAGGGGCCGAAGCCAACTCACAGAGGCCCGTTAGACGTGTTTAATGAAATGAGGCACTAACCGACGATTATCCCTGTTCGCACTATGCTAGTGCACCCAAGGACAACCCCCGGTTAGTGCAGGACTATTGCTGGATATGAAAACAAAGATATTGGTTTATGGGTTTGGATGGCTAAGTGAACTGGTTATTTAGAACTATGGAAAGACTATGGCCCCTGCCTGACCAATATTTTATATAACAAACACAGGTAAAATGGCAGGGGGTGACTTGCACACTCAATAATGGGCCCCCGAAAACGGTCGCTAGCACAAAGTGTCGTAACGACAAGGGGGCAACATGTCCTGAGGTGCTTATGAGGAGTGGAGCGGTATTCCACGGCTATCAGGACAATCCCGGAAGTACGGTCAAGATCCCTACCAGCATCTTACTGGAATACTTCCTTCCTCCGAGCACGTTTGCTCTTGCGAATCTCCACTCAAGCCGGCCAATAAAGGCAAGAATGAGGTGGGAGCTCTGTTCCTCGTCAGTGTTCACTCCAGCCGGACAATAAAGGCAAGCCAGAGGTGAGGAACAGGACTTCTCCCGGGAGATAGGGTCCGTAGGGTCGCTACTATTATTATTCACTCTTTCCGAAGGATCTATGACAAAAGAAAGCAAAAAAATTAGTTTTGTCAATATAATTATAATCTTCCCCATATAGTTTGAACTACTATAAAAAAATATGGGGTACGTTGGGGGGACTTTTTATTCGTGTTTCTACTTCCTTAGATTCTAGATTTTATGCCCACATAAAAATTTTGAGGCGACAAGGCGCGACACATAAACAAAAACACTAATGTATTTCAAATTTCTTTAAAAAACAAGTAAAAAAAGTGCTGCTGTTTATTGATGGCTACAATACAAATAGAAAACAAATAGAAAATTTGGAAGAAACGTAATAAAATATACTTCAGTATATAGTACTAACCTTCTATATCCATATCCGAATAGTTAATCTCCTGTTGTTTGCTACACGAAGCCATTTTAGCACAGAAAACTGATAAACACAAACGAGAGCGCCGAGAACAAAGACACGCGTACAGTACGATGACTGAGTTCCGACTGAGACGTTGTGGCACATGCGCGGGAGTTGAGGGTTGGGGGTATGCCTTTCGATAAACCGGTTATCGTAGGTAAAGAAACATGTATTTTGGGTGCGGTTGGATTAACATCAGTATTTTCAATTTTGACCGGTTTTTTAAGTGAAATACTCCTACGTGCGCCGCGAGGCCAGAAGAGAAGGGAGGGGGAGGTCGTAGAGCTGTCGACTGCTCTAGAGCCGCCGACGGCTCGAGCAGTCAGTGACTCAGTGTGTGCCTCGCGACTGCTCGCGAGCGGTCGACAGCACGATGGAATTTCATCATGTAGTTGACGGCTTGAAGCGGTCGCGACTGCTCGAGCAGTCGTGTGTACGGCAGCGAATGAATGGCTATAGTTCACCGCGCGGTCGCGGTCGCGGCTTCAAGCAGTCGGTCATAACAGCTTGAAGCAGTCCGTGTACGGCCGGCCTAACACATTAGTAATAAGGTTGAATATTGCGTGCGCTCTTTCATCGTTTTCAAGCACGGAACTAAATGGCGTAAGTCTGAATTCTTATTTCCTTTATTATAACTAAAGTAATAATTGATCTAGAGAAAAAATATCTTGTGGCAAGATAGTAAACTATATTTTCTTACTGTGAGTAATCTTGTTTTTATTTTGTTGCCGCCGCTACAATGTACGCCGTTTGGGCCGTGTTAAAGTTTGTTAGTTTTCCAAAATTTGTTCAGCTCCAGGAATGGCTCTGCACACTGTTTCGATCCTATATCTCCAGTGTTTTTAGTGGTTTCCATTTAGATGCAATATTTGTACCTTTGAGGGTTCAGATATAGCCTTATCCATTTTCGATGGATTTGTCTAGGTACCTACACTTTCTCGCAACTTTAAATTTCTGCACAACTTCTATCCTAACCACGCTCTGCTACCATGTTAATGTTAGGTGTAGGATATAGAAAAACAGTTTATAAGAGAAACGATAAAACTATATTGATGTCTAATAAAAACAGAATAATACGAATTACATTAATCAACAGTAAGTATTGCTAGGCAACACAATCATAGAGTATGCATTCCTCAACAGACTGGGCAGCGAGCGCCTCGCTAACGACTTGCTTGATCAAGCAAAGACCCTTCTAGACGGCCGCGGAGTGCGCAGGATCTACTAGGTATCGATTATAATATTAATTCGTAAGTTTTATAACTGGTGTACTGATAACGAAATATCTTTAGAATCTATTTCTCATTTTGCGTGGGAAACATTGGTCATAATTTCTGGCAGAAGACAGTTGAAGTAAAATTGCGTCAGCTTCAATATTTTATCATCTGATCAAAAGGTTGAATTTTTATTTATCTTTTCATAAAACAATCTCTTTGGCGTCCAAAGAACAAAGCAACAAAAACGCTTCCTCGCAATTTTTTGTTGGGCTTGGACTTAGTAATAATAGTTCTGGTTTCTTTTCAATTTGATACTATCTCCATCTTTGGTACAGAGGACAACTATTTTACTTTTTATAGCTTTTAATGACGTCAACGCAGAAGCCGAAGATTGACATTTTATTTCTATAATTCCGTCGTCTTTAATTAAACCATCTGGACTTGCACCAAGGGAACAGTAATCATCGTCAACAAATAACCCACAAAGAGTGACATCCATGTTTAGCTCTTTGGATGAGTCATTTAGGCCTGTTATTTCTTTGGAGTTTCTATATCTTGTGGAACCATTTCCAGTAAATGTCGAATATAGCACTGTTTTGATTAAGGACATGCATGGGGTAGTAGGCTTCATTTTACTTTGACCTATCATTGAAGCAGTTATTCTTTTTCTGCGTTCCAAAATCCATGTATCGGAGTTAGATTGGTCAACAGTGTTTCTTTCTAAAAATAATATTTTCGAATGTCTTTTGCAGTGAGTCAAGGAATCCAGTTTTTTTTTTGTTATAAATGCGTCAATCGATCGACGCCATCATCCATCCACATGCTACGATAAAACTGCAAACGCTATTAACAACGATTTATCGAATAGGAAATGCAACTGCCAGCGATCAACTGCAACTGCAAATGAAATAATGTGCAACGATATCACACACGTTAAATAAAATTGTGCAAATCAGGTTGCACAGTTAAATCTCTACGATATATGGTTACGTGTGTAGCAGGCATTAGTCGTTTCCGACGTCTATTGATTTTATAGTAATCATGGGCTTTTTTAAATGGATCATCCTTAATATAGTGGTGGAGGTGATTGAATTCTTTGCACCACATGGATAGAAAATTATATGCTTTTATTAATCAAAATTCATATATTCAGGTATATAATTTTTTTAATCTGACTTTTTGTAAAATTCTAAAAGTTATGTTTTCCACTTGTGCAAAGAAGTCAAACAAATACCTCATACATACAAGTACAGCCATCTTTTGCCTCTTTTATGTTTATAAATTCATGGAAATCTTCATGTATGACATTTTTTGTGGACTTTGCTTTTGACTTGGCGTGCTATCCACCCACTGTACTATTGCTGCGAATGTTGCTATGAATCGTGCCTATGATCTCTATGTACATTGGTTCGTAGTAGACTAACTAATTGGCAAATTAGCAACAAAAGTATCAATGTTTTAGTTCCTAATTTTCACGTCCTCTTCCAGTAAAAAATATTTTAGCGAATCTAAACAAAAGTCGTGTCAGCAAAACAATTTAACATCCAAACACTCTGATTGTGCAATTTGAACACTGTTTGAAAACTAAATTGTTTAATAATAATGTCTTAAACGAGACTTCAAAGGACGAGCAATTTGGCACGATATTCGCATATCCATGTGCTCTTATGACTCCAAAGAAAATTTCGAGGGCATCTTGATGTAATCTGCGCAACAATGTGAGTACCATACTTTTTTTATGAAGGAATTTGACCAATTTTCTAATATTATCAATGGTTTTTACCCAGCCCGTCAATGATGGCACATGTCTTGGAATATAAAATTTTATTGTTTTTAAGACAGGCAAACTGGCACTTCAGAGCTCATGATGAGCCGAATTAGGTTTTACAGCAGATTTATATGGTGTTCCCGGAACAACTTCGTAACTCCTACAAATGAAACTATCGAATAATTTGTCGAAGAATAATATCTTAACTGCAGTTTGAATGCATTCTTCGGCCAATCCTCCCATCTCTGAAAATAAGAAACAATTCCATTATAGTCAATATCATTACTTGTGGTTGGTTGTTCACAATCGTTATTATATTACATTAAAAAATACCAGCCAGGTGCGAGTCGGACTCGCAGCACGAAGGGTTCCGTACCACCGTACAATATTAGCAATAAAGACCGAAAAATAAAACACTTTTCTTGTATGGGGAACCGCGTTAAGATTAAAGAGTAAAGATTTGGATTACCACTACCTACTTTTTTAATTTGATCATCGTTATCGCTTAATAAACACTTCGCGGTAGCCATAAGAAGAAAATATTGTTTTTCAAACGTTTCCCGATAATCTGTCTGCTGTGAATCTCTTTGCTCAATCTCATCTTAAATGAAATTAAATTGTATAAACATATCACAGATTGACTGTATACGTAACTCAAGTTCTTTACGTGTCGCAATATTTAAGGAATCTACTTTTTCTAATTTAGAAAGAAACTTCTTGAACAGCGTTAACCTGCCCTTTAGCGTGCTTCGGCTTCGTTTTAACTGTCCGAGTTTTTGCTTTTGGTGATCTGACTTAACGGGATCCTGACTAACATCCTGAAATTTTTCGTCGTCATTCATTTTGGCGGTTGAGGAAGGCAAAAGTACTCACGGTTTTTCTGCACAGCACGTGCCCTCGGCGAAGCATTTCAAAGCAACTGGGTAACGCACGACTGAAACACGAGAAATTCATTGATTAACCCTAATTGCAGGAAAAAGGAGAGGATGGGACGAGTTTTAATACCATCCCGGACCGTGACTCGCTACTTTTCCCACGATGCATTGCGTATCTCAATGTGTGGGCACCAAGATGGCTGCGTCTCGCGTTGTTCTTTTAAGTTTGGCTCGAAGGTCCATTGTTTGGATGATTTATGTGTCCTGGTGTGTACGGGACGCAGCGGGTGCTCTTTTGATATAATTTATTGCTGTTGACTTGTATTTAGTTTAATATCGACAAGATAGGTATATTAAATTGCTAAATTAGGAACGACGCTAACGTGCGACCGTCCGGAGGCCTTCAAGAGAAGAGTGGGTGGGCGGAAACGGATCCTGCAGCCGACAAGGTGACGCACACATTGACTATGCGGAGGGCGCGAGATTCGAAGGTGGAGCCAGTTGTCCATCGCGGTGCACAGATGACACCAGCAGTAACCTCTGAACAAAGTTATTGCAAAGCAAATTATTCCTAATGCACTTCAACAGATGTGTAAGATCATGCAAGAAATAATTTTGTTCATTATTGACGTCGTAGAATCATTCTCTATACACTGTATCTTTTCTTAAATATGTGGATTTGGTGTCTGTAACTAGACTGTTAATCGCAACAACATAGGTTTGTGATGACATCTATAATTTGTTTTTTCATTGATCATTCATTGTTTTTTTTATGTAGAATCCTCAAAACATGTGGCCACCCTATTTCATTAGCACTGATCTTCAAAAACATGTTTGGTTTTCCCGACTGATGCACAGAGCAATAAGCTGCAGAATTCTGTATAGACTTCATGAAAGCTAAGTTACTCTCTAAACAGGTATTAACATAATCTTCAGATAATATGCGCTCTTAAGATATCCTATCGTTGTTCTTGCCGATATGTTTGAACCCAATATTTAAACCATCACAAACTCTCAGATATAATATCTGCATCGCAGTATAAAGTAGCTTATTTGGGACTACTCCGGGGTCCTATCTGAACGACGCAATTCACTTGTTGCCATCATTAAATGGTGTAAGTAATTGTAATTCCATCTTGGAATGCACGAAATTCTCCAAGGTAAATAGCTGGAAACGATAATTCCTCTTCGTACGTATCAAACAACAAACTCTGGAAGACTTTCATCAATTGCAATATGTTCACTTAACTCATCAATGTATTCGATTTTGTACCGAGTTAGAGTTAACAGGGATCGTGTGATTTGGACCAAGTGTTTGTTTTAGAGCTATTAAAGGCAGCAAATCAAATCAGGAAAATAAATCAATTAAATGTTCGTTGTTCGCGTATACAGCTCAACCGCGATCTTTTAGCGTTCAAAACCAATCCTGCCATTGTAAAAACACGTTCACTCGGCTGTTGTAAGAATAGTCCTGGCAAGACCTGTGCAAGACTTAGGAACACATTTTACTTCTCTCGCCAAGAATCAAGCACATCCCCCGTTCAAAATCTCCACTTCTTTGGGATCGACCGAAGCAAGGTATCTCCAGCATTCTTGAGAAAAATCTGTTCTTGTTGCTTCGTTAATATTGCTAAAACTACTGTGCTTCTTATATTAGACAATTTTGTCAGCAAAAGATTAAGTCAAAGAGGAGCTTGGTTGTGGCTCTGATAGATCGAGGGAAGTTTCACCGCAATTGAAACATAAAAAATCTGAAAATTAACATGATAATTGATGCAGTCTGCTAGAAAAGCCGCACGATTTGTATTTCTGTCCATCTCTAAATAAGAATCGGTTTCTTCAGCGATGAGTAGCGACAATTCATATGAAGCTTCAAGCATTTTCTCAGATGACTGAGCAAAGTAGTGCCATCAAAAACTCCTTCAGCTTGCCCTATATCGCGCTGTGTTTTGTTGACAAATGTCGTTCCAGACGCCAAGATCTCATGGCATCATTGCTCTATACTTCATTACAAATAACACACTATTGCTGGTCGATACCATTTTTATTATTGAATAGTTATAAAACCGTATTTTATATAATCATCATTATATTTCCGAAACTTCTTCGTCTTCATCATCAAATTTAGTCACTATCATCAGATGATGAAGATGAAGAAGTTTCAGCGACGGCGACGCTAATAATAAATCTTTCTACAATCCAATCCAATCCATTATCCCATCAAGTTGGCAAAACCTTTCCTCTTATTTAATTGCATGAGCAACGCAAGACTGCCATCGTTCTGGCGTAATATTATCCAGAGCTTGTGGGAGTAATCATTTCACCTGGTCTAATTTGAATGTTTTATTATGTTGGCCCATTATGCCATCAAGTTGGCAAAACCTTTCCTCTTCTTTAATTGCATGAGCAACGCAATACTGCCATCGTTCTGGCGTAATATTATCCAGAGCTTGTGGGAGTAATCATTTCACCTGGTCTAATTTGAATGTTTTATTATGTTGACCCATTATGCCATCAAGTTGGCAAAACCTTTCCTCTTCTTTAATTGCATAAGCAACGCAAGACTGCCATCGTTCTGGCGTAATATTATCCAGAGCTTGTGGGAGTAATCATTTCACCTGGTCTAATTTGAATGTTTTATTATGTTGGCCCATTATGCCATCAAGTTGGCAAAACCTTTCCTCTTCTTTAATTGCATGAGCAACGCAAGACTGCCATCGTTCTGGCGTAATATTATCCAGAGCTTCTGGGAGTAATCATTTCACCTGGTCTAATTTGAATGTTTTATTATGTTGGCCCACATACCCTTTTATTTTGAGGACTTAATAGTTAAGGTAAGGTATAAATTTTTCTAGTGACCTCTATGAATGATAAAAGGTTAATTTTAAATACAATATTCACAAAACAAATGCACCGACCCCAAATTAATAGGGATAAGGGCAGGTGAATGATGATGATTCACAGAACAAAATGAAATTATGTTGTACTTTCCTCTTTTTTAACTATATTATTATATTAAATCATAAATAACTTAATGACCCATAAAGCATATATTAGATTAAACTTATCTTTAACTAATCATTTAACTTTGCGTAATTAATAAAGGGTTTTCCAGGATAGGTGGGATTTGATGATATTAACAAATCTGTTTACTGAGGTAAACAGACAAACACATTTGAAAAAAAAACAACAAACAAACTTCTTCTTGAGTAAACAGACTTGTAACTGACTTGGCATAGAAGCATGGACATCATGAGGCTATATCATTGTAAAGGTCTACATTACGGGTGCGTCTCATATAATATAAAGTCATTTGGGTATATTTTCATTTCAATAACGTTCACAAGATATAATAAACGTGAGATATACCAACTGTTGATATAATTTCTTTACATATAACATTTATATACTCTAAAACTTATTTCGTATAATGTTATTGGATATAACGTTTATTTAATCGAAAATCATTAGGTCTATCGTTTAAAATATATATTGATTCATTATGGTTAACACCCCGATTCAAAGCAATCCGACTCGGATAGGTTAGGTTAGAAGGCTAAGGCGTGAGCGGCCGCCGAGCGTCAGATCCCCTCTATTGTTGGTGAATCATTTAGGTTAGGCTAGGTTAGAACAATGACCATTAACGCGTGAAGGCGAGCGAGCGTTCACACAGGACCCGAGATGGCGGCGCGTAGTGTTCCACGCGCGCCACTATAAGACGTAACGGGGGGAGTTTGCACACCTCACTCCCCCTACGGGACGGGGCCCGCAGAGTGCGGGCCGTCACCAGTCCGGGGCAGCGGAAGTCGCAATTGCACCCGCAGCCCCCCGACGTAAGTGTGAGAGGGAACACCGGGGTGGTTTTAGTCAGTAAGAGTCTGACAGACCCCTTCGCCCACCCCAGGGCGGAGGACATCCATGAGGATTTCCACCCCGAGAAAAAAAAAAAAGGTTAGAACAGTGACCATTAACGCGCGAAGGCGAGCGACCGTAGGGAGCGTGCCGCGGTAGCGGCCGCCGAGTGCCAAATCCCGTCTTTGTTGGTGAACCATTTGGGTTAGGTTAGGTTAGAACAGTGACCATTAATGCGCGAAGGCGAGCGACCGTCGGGAGCGTGCCGCGGCAGCGGCCGCCGAGTGCCAGATCCCCTCTCTTGTTGGTGAAGCATTTGGGTTAGGTTAGGTTAGAACAGTGACCATTAACGCGCAAAGGCGAGCGACCGCAGGGAGCGTGCCGTGGCAGCGGCTGCAGAGTGCCAGATCTCCTCTCTTGTTGGTGAACCATTTGGGACAGGTTAGGTTAGAACAGTGACCATTAACGCGTGAAGGCGAGCGAGCGTAGCGAGGACCATCTTGGCAGGTGGTAATCAGTTAGGTATATCTACTCAGGTTACTAACTGTGATAGAAATGACATATTAGACTAAATATGTTTTATGTATTTTGAGTGGTATATCAAACGATTTTATATTAAATGTATGTTATGATTATAAAAATTAGTTATTTTAAAATTATATCAATCGTTTATTATATTAACTGATGATTATATCAAATAAAATTATAGATTCAGTTGTTATATCTTGTAAATATTAGTCATTTTGTAATTATACCATATATTACTTACCCCTACATTACGATTGCTGTCTGAAGGGCAAATTCCTGCACCTTGATGTTTTTTTTTTTCGTTTTGATTGAAGTCTAAATCCTAGCCCTCCTTTATTGCTTCGCCGTAGTCGAGTAACAACTTGACTTTCGAACTGAGACATCATTGGGTGACAATAATACTGTTCAACCGAATTAATCTATACCTGCAACTTATTATAACTATATGGTCGAGTATTCCAGCTGGTGCATTGAAAATAATGTGACACCCTAACCCTATGTACAATACAACGAATATTATGTGGGCACAACTTTCAACAGTGCGATTTCCAGTAAGGCATCTACAATACGCAATAGCATGTCTATCCCGGTTTATTAAGATATAGCTATAATAAATGCGTGATCGGACAGGTCACCTTTGAATTCGTACTTTGACCAACTGTTAAATAAGACACGGCCTTCGGTAACAAGCTATTTATTTGCACTGAGCTTAGAGGCGTACGAGCACGACACGCAGGTCGCGTACTATATCTATAGCTAGCTACTCACTAACCTAACATCCCTCCACCATATATTCTTAACTATACCCTTACATCACTAGTAGAATTTCCGATAACTGGCTCGAGCAATATTTCTTAATTTTGGTCGTGCTTCCGTATCTGTTCGGAGATCAGGCTTAGGATCCGGTGCCTCAGATACTAGCTCAGCTGTTGGCTCGGCTGCCGGCTCAGCTGCTAGCTCAGGTATTGTTTAAGCTGCTGGCATCCTGATTACCTCTCTGAGCTCTGAGCTTGCCTCGCTCCACTCTTCCTCTTCCCCCGGTGAGGCTTGGCGAAGCTGATCTGGCGAATGAGCACCTTGTGGCTGTTGTCCGCCAGTCCCGCAGTCCGCGAGAGACCAATCTGTGTCATTGTCCTGCTGTGCCTCCTGAGATTTTAATTTATACAATTGGTTTTTATGTTTTTTATTGTTATGTTTTTCTCTGGTATATACACGTCGTATATGCTTTTGCCAATTTTATTTTTAATTGTTCCTCGTATCCATTTATTATTGTTACTTCCTTTTACCAGTACTGTATCATTTATTACTAAGTCAATGTTTCTGCTACCTTTATAATATTTGGCCTGTACGGATTGCTTCTCGCGCACTTTAGTTTGTAAGTCTTGTGACAATAATGAAGACGACGCTGACAACTCAAGCGCGGGGACCGCCACTGAGGTGTCTAATAAATCAAACCTGCAACGCAATTTACGTCCGAGCATTAGTTCAGCCGGCGAGCTGTCTGTCGTCGTATGCTTAGAGTTCCTATATCTGAATAAAAATTCTAAAAGATGTGCCTTAATTTTGTTTTTGGGGGTGCCCTGTCCTGGTCACTAGTCATGGGCCCATTGATTGCAGCTTCAACGAACTTGACGCTGCGCGCTGTTGTCAATCTGCCCTGCCATTGGTTCGTTTAGCATCTGTTTTTTGATGTTTGGGTGCTGGAGAGTTAACGTCTGCTCTAAGTTAAACATATAGCAGAACGACTTTAGAGCCACTTCCTCATGAGGCTGTGATTTGCGGAGCAGAGCTGGCAGGAGGCCATGCTGCATTATGCAAGGCATCTTTGACCTCGCCCTCCCTCCGGCATTAATGTTAGCCTGGTGCTGGATCACAAGGCAGTTTGCTTTACCATCCAGCTCTACCTTCTTGGCAACTGCAAGGGTGATGTGAGGGAAGCTGGCTGCAATCCTACTCAAGGTGATGTCCTTAGACGCTAGAATCACTCTCTCCTTCCTCTTCCTGGCAGCGGCATCATTGTCGTCATCGCTTTTGATAGAATATGCAGCAATCTTGTGGCTGATGGCCATCTTGGCATCCTTACTGACTGTCTTCAAAATCTTAAATAGGTTATTGCCCCTCACCAAGAACAGCGTAACCAGCATCTGGACGTCATGTGCTGGTCGCCGCCGATGCTGCTGCCGTAGATGACTGTCGCGCTGCCCGTTTTGCACTATTTACAGCTACTGAAATTTCCAACGCCTTGGGCAATGTAATCGAAGCTTTTTCGTCCATGAATAATTTGTCCCGTTCTGGCCCCGATAGCATCCCAATGATGAATCGATCCCGCAACATTTCGTCCATGGCTGATCCGAACTTGCAATCCACTGCCAGGCGCCGCACCCGGGCCGCCCACTGCGTTAAATCTTCGCCTGCTTCCTGTGCCGCCGCCGTGTGAAATATATATCTTTCAGCTAACACTGACTTCTTTGGCACGAAGTGCTTATCTAACTCCGTAGTTAAATCTTCAAAAGATATCTCCTTAATTGTTTTTGGTGCAATTAATTCACGTACCAACTTATACGCATCATTGTTGAGTGCGCTTAGAAGTACCGCCTTTTGCCGATCATCTTCCTGTCCTTCTGCTTTTATTAACAGCGTATTTGCTGTTAACCATTGTGAAAGCCTTTCTTTAAAGATGTTCCAGTCCTGGCCGAGCTCAAAAGTAGGAACAGACCCGATAAAGTTCGACATCATTAATTTCTTCTGAGCGTGTGTGGGTAACTGTACTTCGTCGCCACTGTTAAATAAGACACGGCCTTCGGTAACAAGCTATTTATTTGCACTGAGCTTAGAGGCGTACGAGCACGACACGCAGGTCGCGTACTATATCTATAGCTAGCTACTCACTAACCTAACACCAACCAAACATTACTCTTTCGATATTGCTTTTCGTTTGGCCATTGCGAAGATGTTCGGCGCAGTATAACTTGGCGATATCAATATGATAGCCCCTAGCTCAAAAAAAAATACGTCTTCATCAGACAAACGTGGAAAGTCTTCGAATTGAGGAATATTTCCTTCCATGGCTACAAAAGACACTGCTAGTTAAAATTTTCTATACGCACGTAATCTTACAATAGATTGGGCGTAGGTATTCATTGAAGAATGAATTATGTTTACAATCTCAAGAACGAGTCTGTTGTCATCAGGGGGCCTAGACAAAATGCAAATTTAAGTTTATACGCAAAATATTGAGAGATTTACCATGTTTGTGGGTACTGTAACGTTGTGCAACTGAATAGTCGACTATCTATCTCCGTATAGCTCTGGGCTCTGTAATTTGACTTCCGTTCGCTGTACCGTTGACAGCTAACCTATAACCTACTATGTGCCCCGAATCTAGGGGTTCACCATACGGGTTGAGGGCAGGACCCCTTACCCGTTCCTGCCTGCTACCTCAACCTGAGGCGTGGCAGTACTGCACGCCTACCTACGGCCTACCGCCGGAAGCCTGTGCTTAACAGGCCACGTCTCCACCATCCACCGACGCTCACCACCTGGCGTCCTACGAGGGCCGTCCGCCCTACTACCACTACTACCACTACCACTACTACTAATAACTAAACCTAACTTCTAACCTTCAAAAACTCAAACTTGATATATCTTCATACATCTTTTAAATGCAACAAAACATAATTACAATCTAAATAACTTATCTACTGGCTCGCAAATAAAAAACAACATAAATATATAACTACTGTGGCCAAAATTAAACACTAAGGACAGCTATCACTATGAATAAACTACCAAATAAAATAAACTTCATTGCTAACTACTACTGTTTGCCCAATCACTATTAGCTAAATTAATTACTACTTACTACAATAAAATAACACTACCTACCCAATCTATAATATAAAAATGAATCGCAAAATGTGTTGGTAAGCGCATAACTCAAGAACGCCTGGACCAATTTGGCCAAATCTTTTTTTTAAATGTTCGTTGAAGTTCAAGGATGGTTTTTACGGCGAGAAAAATTAGAATTATTGCTGGAAAAACCCTAAAAATAGCCCTTTTCTTTTTCCCATACAAATGATTTCTAACTAAAACGTAGTCAATTTGAGCTTTATTGCTATGGTATAAAGTTCATATTAAATTACAAGCACTCACTGTTGTCTAAGCAATGTAGGTGTGTTCCTAACGTCAAAGATCATATCTATCAAAACAATGTGCGTGTGTGCGTTGGAGCACAGAATACATAGTTGGAGGAGTTTAATGTCGCGTTCCGAAACTCGCGTTTCTTTTGTATTAGTTTCGGCACGCGAGATAAAATGCATCAGTTTCCAAGTCATTACATCAGTCAAACAAAAATCGCGTTACCAACAGTGTTTTATTATTTTTAATATACAAATTTTAAATAAATAAAACAATTCGTACGGCTTAAAAGGATTTGACTTCAAGTCATATCAAATTTAAAAAAAAAAAAGTTGTCTGTTACCTAATCTACTGAGTTTGCTTTTGACAACTGATACACGAAACAAATTCGTATATCGTGTTTTGTGCAGAGTGTTTAGTTAGTTAGTGTTTGTTTAGTTCGTGATTAGTGAAAAAATAATTTATATTTGATATGCCTCCTATAAGACGAAGCAATTTAGGTAGAAGAACCAGAAATGCTACAAACCAAGCTAATTACCGATCTAATCGTACTGCACAAGAACGTGACGACGGAAATGAACGTGAAAGAATTCGGATATCACAAACGCGTGAAGCGCGAGCGCGACATTCAACTAATAATCGCGCAAGTTTGAATCGAGCTGCTTTCAGTTACGATGTGTCAATTGACTACAGTAACTACCAATGTGTTGTTATTGGTTCTATGAACTCGGTTTGCTCACACTGTAAGGCATTAAAATACAAAAACGAAGCCAATGGATTGTGTTGCGCAAATGGTAAAGTGAAATTGATACCATTGGATCCACCACCAGAACCATTGTACTCATTGGTTTCAGGAATAGGAACAGATTCTATACACTTTTTGACACATATCCAACAATATAACAATTGCTTTCAAATGACTTCATTTGGGGCAACAAATGTAGTTCGGGAAAATTTTATGCCAACTTTCAAGGTAAGTATTATAGCAGTTACTCATAATTATTTTAGCGAACAAAATTTTCTGTCACCAAAGTTAAGATGTGTCACTAATCTTCAATTTCTTAATCATTACGAAATATATCACTTAGTCATCATATTATATGGTGATTCAGTTTCAGTGACACTTTTATTATATTTTATTATATTTGATAGATATTAGTTAAAACTAAATATATACTTTTTAAGATCAAATATTATTTAATTTTGATCACTGACAATCCATTAATTTATACCACACCATAATATTTTTTTTTTATTTACAGATACAAGGGCAAATATATCACAGAGCAGGTTCACTGTTACCAGTGTCAGATAGCGACAACAAATTCCTGCAAATTTATTTTATGGGCAATTCACCACAAGAAATTGATCTGCGTTGTGCACATAACAATTTAGTAAAGAGGTCTATTGTAGAACAATTACAAACTTTATTTCATCAACACAATCAATTGATTATATTGTTTAAAACTGCCCTGGATCTGATGCCATCCGATAATCACAAAATTGTAATCAGAGCTGATAAAACACCTGCAGGTCAACATACAAGACGTTTTAATGCACCAACTATTGATGAAGTTGCTATCGTTGTAGTTGGAGAAAACTTGGAATCCCGTGATATTGTTTTACATCGTCGGAATGATCAATTACAACGTATAAAGGAAACACACCGCTCATATGATGCACTGCAATATCCCATTATATTTTGGCAAGGTGAAGATGGCTACGATTTCTCAATAAAAATGATAAATCCCATTACAGGTAACTAAAATATTAGTTTAGCTATGGCGATAATATCTCAGTCATTATATTATGTATTTTAATTTTATATTTGAATGTTATTAAAACAAAATCTATTTACAGGTTCTGAAACCAACAAAAAAGTAAGTTCAATGAACTATTATTCATACCGCCTAATGATTCGGGAAAATGAAGATAATCACATATTGAAATGTCGGCGATTATATCACAAATATGTTGTTGACATGTATGTTAAAATTGAAACGGAGAGATTAACATTCATCAGGTTGAATCAAACCAAACTCCGATCTGAAGAGTATATTCACCTTCGAGATGCGATTAATACTGATGGAAATGCACAGAATGTCGGTCGGATGACTATTCTTCCAGCAACATACATCGGAAGCCCTCGGCATATGCACGAATATGCTCAAGATGCCATGTCGTATGTTCGTCATTATGGTACAGCAGATTTGTTCATCACATTTACATGCAATCCGCAATGGATAGAAATCAAGCAGGAGTTATAGTCTGGGCAATCACCCATTGATCGTCATGATATTACAGCCAGAGTCTTTAGACAAAAGTTGAAATCTTTAATGGATTTCATCGTAAAACATAATGTGTTTGGTGAGACACGCTGCTGGATGTATTCTGTGGAGTGGCAGAAACGAGGATTGCCACATGCACACATTTTGATTTGGTTGGTTGAAAAGATAAGGCCAAATGAAGTTGATGCAGTGATATCAGCTGAAATCCCTAATGTACAAGTAGATCCTGGATTGCATGAGGTAGTTATCAAAAACATGATACATGGTCCCTGTGGAACTCTTAATCAAAATTCACCGTGTATGATGGATGGTAAATGTTCAAAACGATATCCACGGACATTAATATCGGAAACAATTACTGGTAATGACGGTTATCCATTGTATCGTCGCAGATCGACAGCAGACAATGGAAAATCAACAATTGTCAAATTAAATCAACAAGATATTGAAATAGATAATCGTTGGATTGTTCCATATTCACCCATTTTATCAAAGACATTCAAAGCACACATCAACGTTGAATCTTGCCATTCAGTGAAATCTATAAAATACATTTGCAAATATGTAACCAAAGGGAGTGATATGGCTGTGATTGGAATTGGTGCAGAGAATTCCAATGATGAAGTTACCCAATACCAAATGGGCCGATATGTCAGTAGTAATGAAGCAGTTTGGCGAATATTTTCTTTTCCTATTCATGAGAGACACCCTTCTGTTGTTCACTTAGCTGTGCATTTAGAAAATGGACAAAGAGTGTATTTTACAGCACAGAACGCAGTACAAAGAGCTGCTCAGCCACCATCTACTACATTAACCAGTTTTTTTGAGACATGCCAAAACGATGATTTCGCACAAACATTGCTATATTCTGAAATGCCAAAATATTATACCTGGAATCAATCCTCAAGGAGATTTATACGACGGAAACAAGGAAAACCAGTTCCAGGATATACAGATGTATATTCCACCGATGCGATTGGCCGGATTTATTCAGTACATCCAAGCAATGATGAATGTTTTTATTTACGACTGCTATTAGTCAATGTACGTGGCCCAACATCATTCCAACAGTTACGAACTGTTGATGGTGAATTGTGTGGATCCTACAGAGAAGCCTGTCAACGTTTGCAATTGCTTGAAAATGACGCTCATTGGGATCAAACTCTCAATGATGCTGTAATATCATCACACGCTCATCAAATACGAACATTGTTTTCTATAATCATATCTACATGCTTCCCATCAAACCCAATTGATTTGTGGATCAAGTACAAAGATTATATGTGTGATGATATTTTGTATCAAATACGGAATAGAATGGGAAATCCAAATATACAAATCAGTGAAGAAATTTACAATGAAGCATTGATTTCAATTGAGGACATGTGCTTGATAATGTCAAACAAACTATTAATTCAATTAGGCCTGACCGCGCCCAATCGTCCAATGCATGACGCTTTTAACCAAGAGTTGCATCGAGAAAGACTGTATGATCTCAACGCTTTGAAAGAATTAATTCAAACAAATCTTCCACTGTTAAATGAACAACAGAAGTATGTATTTGAAACTCTTATGAAAGTAACAAATGATGAAACTGGAGGGATTTACTTCTTAGATGCACCTGGTGGTACAGGAAAAACTTTTTTGATTTCATTAATATTAGCAACAATTCGCTCACAAAATAAAATTGCACTTGCACTCGCTTCGTCGGGAATCGCAGCAACTTTGCTTGAAGGTGGTCGAACAGCCCATTCAGCACTAAAATTGCCATTAAATATGCAAAGCAATGAAACTCCAACCTGCAACGTTTCGAAGAACTCTGCAATGGCAAAGGTTTTGCAGCAATGTAAATTGATTGTTTGGGATGAATGCACGATGGCACATAAAAAATCTTTGGAGGCTTTAGACAGAACCTTAAAAGATCTACGGAGCAATAATAACCGATTTGGTGGTGCAATGATTTTATTAGCAGGAGATTTTCGTCAAACATTGCCAGTGATTCCACGATCAACGCCAGCTGATGAACTCAATGCATGTCTAAAGTCCTCCAATTTGTGGAAACATGTCAAAGTACTTCATTTAAGCAAGAATATGCGTGTCGAGTTGCAAAATGACCAATCTGGAAACATATTCTCTAAACAACTCATTGACATTGGTAATGGCAAATTTCCTATAGACATGTTGACTGGCTGCATTAACTTTCCTCAAAGTTTTTGTCAGTTAACTCGATCAAAAGATGAACTTATTCAGAAGGTGTTTCCAGATGTTTCTCAAAATTACAGAAACCATGATTGGTTGAGCGAACGAGCTATACTGGCTGCAAAAAACATAGATGTAAATGAATTAAATTTCAAAATTCAAGAACAAATTACAGGCGAATTGAGGATATATAAATCAGTTGATTCGGCTACTAATCAAGATGATGTAGTCAACTATCCACCGGAATTTTTAAACTCGCTGGATTTGCCAGGATTGCCACCTCACAATCTTCAATTAAAGGTTGGATCGGTGGTTATAATGTTGCGAAATATCAACCAACCGCGTCTTTGCAACGGTACACGGTTAGCGATAAAAAAATTACTAAACAATGTGATAGAAGCAACTATACTCAAAGGAAAGTATAAAGGAGAAGATGTTCTCATACCGCGCATCCCAATGATTCCGACTGATGTGCCATTTGAGTTTAAACGACTACAGTTTCCAGTGCGGCTTGCTTTTGCTATGACTATAAACAAGTCCCAGGGGCAATCATTAAGTGTTTGTGGTATTAATCTAGAAAACCCATGTTTCTCACATGGTCAATTGTATGTTGCCTGTTCCCGTGTTGGAAAACCATCAGATTTGTTTATCTATGCGCCAGGTAATCAAACAAAAAACATCGTATACCACAAAGCACTACAATGATAATAATAATAATTATGATTCACATGATTAACAATAAAGCGATTACTTACTTTTAAATCCTTATATATGTTTTATTTAATTATTTTTTATTCACAACGCCCTATCACCAGGGTGACGGTTCTGTTCAGGAGAATTTTTTAAAATACGTAGGCACAAAAACTGCCACATTACAAATCTTTTTGACAGGACGAAGTCTGTCGGGTCAGCTAGTTAATACTACAATACATTCAATGGCTGGTTAAAATAAACTGAAATTGAACTTGAATTGTTTCCCAGTCTACCTACATAATTAACAACAACTTATTTACTCACTTCACTGACAAACTATAACAATACCCAGTGTTGCAATACTACTACTACTACATGGAAACAATCAATTGCCTAATAAATAATTGGCCCAATTGCTATAAAATATTAATGAATAAAATAAAAAACTACCTACACATAACCAAAAAATTGAACTTATGCCTAAACATTGTATGATCTATAACCAACTATACTTACTACTATTTCCTATCTATATACATACATTCATACATACAAATCAAAACTATATCTAACACTAATACTGAATTGTTGTCAAAATAATAAAATAACAATAAACAACAATTACTTATAAAACTAAACCAAACTAAATTCAATATCAACTAAACCTATGCTATCAAATATTCAACTGACTACCAGTAATAAAACAACAGATCAAACCCCACTAACATACTAACCTACCACTACTAAACTTAACTAACATTCTAACTTACTAACCTACCACCACTTAACCAATTATGCCCTACAAACTACTACAAAGTGCACACACCCACTACAACTACCTACCTACATAATGTATCTACATATTATAACCAACAATTATATAATATCTACACTTCAACTAATTGGAAAATCCAAACGGTTCTATAGGATGATGGCCTACCTCATCCATCTTATACTTCTTTCTTTAACTATTGGCCCTACAGCCACAGTTGTAATTGATAATGGCCCTACCCCATTTATCACCTACCCTCTATAACTATTGGTCTACAACCATAGTTCAAAAAAAACCATTGATGGCCCTACCCCATTATTCACCTACCTTCCATAACTATCGGCCTTACAGCCTAGTTGTAATGATCATGATGGCCTACCCCATTGATCAGTAGGTTTGCTTTATCAACTGGCCCTACACCATTGGTAACCCTAAGCAACCTAATACTACTAACCTATCTACATATATGTACTATTTATAAAATTCTAAAGAGCGGTGTAACTCTATAAACAAGCCCTTACAGCAGCGGATGGTTACTGCCTAAATAAGCCTAAACCAAATCACCTATCTATCACTTATGTATACTCTAAGCAGCAGACGGTTACTGCCTAAATAAGCCTAAACCAAACTATCTATCTATCACTTATGTATACTATAAGCAGCGGTTGGATACTGCCTAAATAAGCCAAAACCAAACTACCTATCTATTACATATGTGTATTCTAAGCAGCGGACGGTTACTGCCTAAATAAGCCTAAACCAAATTATCTATCTATTACATAAATATATTCTATGGAGCGAATGGTTACTCCCTAAATAAGTCTAAACCAAAACTATCTATTTATGTAAACTGTCTATATATGTAATTGTTGGTATTCCTATGCAGTTTAGGGAATTTTGTACTAAATAAAACCTACACTACTGGTTACTTAGTACTATGGACTAGACTCTAATTTCTCTTGTGTGTGCATTATACTATTGGGACTTTGGTTGAAACTACAACAGTAATCTACCTACTTGTTGAAATCTGATCTGTTGCTACCTAGCATATCTATTCTATTATCTATGATTATATCTAATGATATCATGGAAACACTAATAACTATCATTTTAAATAATAAAATCTAACTATACCTAACATACAAATAAATATATTTATAAAAAAAAAAAAACTGCTACTACTTTGTACTGTGGACTACATCCTAATTTTTAGTCTTGTGTGATTATACTATAGGGACCTAGATTGAACTTACCTACAACAGTAATCTACTCGCTGAATAATCTACTCCCACAACTATTCTATTATCTCTGATATATCTAAGATATTATGGGAATACTTATGACTAGTGATGGGTCGGGAGAATATTCTCACCCGGAGAATATTCTCGGATCGAGAATGTTCTGCAATATTCGGGAATATTCTTTTCGACGGAGAATATACGAGAATTTAAAAATGGAAGTAAAATTGCTAAATTTTATTACAATATATTTTGATTTCAAGGTCTCAAGTAAACATCTTTTGTTGTTAATTTATACTTTATTTGAAAAAACGTTACTGTATTATGTTTCGGACTGGAAATGGTGCCGATTCTCTTGTACACTAGACTAAACTAACTAAACTATCACTAAAATTCCTTACTTTTGGCTATGAGAATCTTAAAGCAATTCTAACAAAAAAAAAAACTTAATTAAAAAAATATTTTGACACATCTAAAATTGAATTTGACAATCGCGTGACGACTCCACGTGGTACTTGTTTGCTTTACTTCGTGAATTTTTTTAGAGCCGTAGGCGCGCAGGGGGGCATCCTCGACGTGTTTTATATGGAATTTTTCACTTTTTGTATGGAAAATATGAAAAATTATTACCAACATGTCAGGTGATAGGGGTTTAAGGGTTTCCTAAAGGGGGTCGAAAATTTCATTATTTTTGCGATAGGACGCACCATTCTCGAGATATAAGCAAAAGAAAAAAAAAATAGTATTGTTTTTGTACTGAAGTCGAAGTGTTGGTGTGAATTTTAGTTCATGTTAACAAATTTTATTCCACTCATTTTTAATCGCGTTTAAAAATAATCACATTTAGACAGATACACTAAATTTATATGGTGAAAAACGTCAAATTCATAATAGCAAAATTTCCATTTGCACTAAACTGCTATCTCAGTGCAATCTTAGTGCTGTCAAACTAAAATATAGTTAAGTTGTGTCACTATTTCAGAATGAGAAATCCTCGTTTGACAGGACTAAACTAAATTTTAGTGATTTTTAGTCTAGTTTAGAGGCATTTGTGATCTCTTGTACACCGAACTAAACTGTCACTAAAATTCCCTACTTTTGGCTATAATCTTAAAGCTATTCTGACAAAAAAAAACTCTTAATTAAAAAAAAAAATTGACACATCTAAAATCGAATTTGACAATCACGTGACGACTCCACATGGTACTTGTTTACTCTACCCTGTGAATTTTTTTAGAGCCGGAGGCGCGCAGTGGGTGCAGCCTCGACGAGTTTTATATGGAATTTTTCACTTTTTGTATGAAAAATATGAAAAATTATTACCAACATGTTGGGATATAGGGGTTTAAAATTTCATTATTTTTGCGATAGGACGCACCATTTTCGAGATATAAGCAAAAGAAAAAAAAAATACAGTACTGTTTTTGCATTGAAGTCGAAGTGTTGGTGTGAGTGCATGCCAACTAATTTTTATTCTATCTTTATAATTATAAACCCTAACTTTATATCTTTATCTTTATAAAACCCTTAAACCCCCAAAACTCAACATGTAGGTAATATTTTTTTATATTTTCCATACAAAAAGTGAAAAATTCCATATCAAAACACGTCGACGCTGCCCTCCTGCGCGCCTCCGGCTCTAAAAAAATTCCCATGGGAGGGCAAACAAGTACCACATGGAGTCGCGATTGTCAAATTCGATTTTAGTTGCGTCAAAATTATTTTTGTTATTTTTTTTTAATTATTTGCACCATAAACCTTTCTTATAATGTTGTTTTCTTATTCATTTTATTGATGCTGATTATTTTAAACTCATAAAGTTCGTATTAATACAGAAATCGTACTTTAACATTACTACCATACGAAATTTAAGAGAATTTATGAGAATTTTCTCGAAAATATTCTCGGGAATGTTCTCGCTCAGGAGAATTTACTGAGAATTTAAGTTGTGGTGTAGTTTATTTTAAACTCAAACTTCGTAAAACGTTCAAATGCGCTAAAAACTATTACTCAAAAAAAAAACCGATTCAATAAAGTCATCCAATTTTTAAATTCTCGTAAATTCCCTACCAAAAGAATGTTCTCGAGAACTTAACAGCAAAGTTCTCGCAAGGAGAATATTCTCGAGAATTGCCCATCACTACTTATGACTATTAAATCTATGAGTAAAATAAAACTATACTACACACTACTACATATAAATAAAACTATTATCTATAACTAATAATAAACTATATTTACTACCCATAACTATCCTTAACATATGCTGCACTGGCGCTATTTTGGGGAATGCTGTTGATCCCAAGGGATGTCTATTTACTATTGCATAGCAGTTCACTATTATAACTACCCTTAGCTTTTGTGTTTCTCTATCTGTTACCTAAATGCCCAAAGTACATACTAAAATTAAATCTAATACTTTGGCATTCTAACTACATGTGTATACATACCTAACTACACCTACAAGTACATACTGAACTCACTTACCTATACATACCTAAAGCCAGTATATCTATACACTACATCTCAACTCACATGTAGGAATACTACTAATAACACTGGCACCTGCTACTAATAGAACACTACCGACTGAGATACACTTGCTCTAACACTTGTGTATTTCTTTGCTTGCTGTCTGTAAATCTTGAGTGATCTATCTAACTAGTGTCACTCATGGCTGCTGAGTATGGTTCCAGTCTTTTCTATTATTGGACTGGATACAGACTTGTGCTATGGATTAGACAGCAAGTGGGAAGTGGTCGTTCTAGCGGATTTTGTATAGGTAAAATCCTCTCTCTGCAGCCGGGGTACTGTAACGTTGTGCAACTGAATAGTCGAGTGTTGCTATAATGATATTTAGTAAGTTACTAATCACAACACTAAAACACATGTCACAACACTATCTATCTCCGTATAGCTCTGGGCTCTGTAATTTGACTTCCGTTCGCTGTACAGTTGACAGCTAACCTATAACCTACTATGTGCCCCGAATCTAGGGGTTCACCATACGGGTTGAGGGCAGGACCCCTTACCCGTTCCTGCCTGCTACCTCAACCTGAGGCGTGGCAGTACTGCACGCCTACCTACGGCCTACCGCCGGAAGCCTGTGCTTAACAGGCCACGTCTCCACCATCCACCGACGCTCACCACCTGGCGTCCTACGAGGGCCGTCCGCCCTACTACTGCGGAGCCTGTGCTGACAGGCCACCACGTCTACCACGTGCTGCCAAGGACGGTACCCTTCCTATCTATCTATAAGTGCGAGTGCCCAGATTCAGTGTACAGGACCTAACCCGCGACCTAGCCGTGTTACTATCTATCTAATCTAATTATATGTATAAACTTGTCAAGCTGTTTCTATTATATCTACCTAACTACCTACCTATCTCTGTGCAGCCTGCGCAGCCTACCCTGCGCAGCCCTAGCTGCTACAGTACAAACTTAAATTTGCAGTTGGAATGTATTGGAGAACATGTTTTTCAACTAGTACTACTTGTATTACTTCTACAACTAGTATTACTACAACTAGTATTACTTCATTGTGCGTAGTCCGACACGCACTTGGCCGGTTTTATTTAAATAGGTAAATTGTTTAAACGTGCATGTTTCGTGGTTTGTATTTTATTGGTAGGTACTTACGTAATTACCACGTACGTACGTAATCTATGCTCTTAATATGCGTCTGAGATAAGAATAGACAGGGCAATGACCTCCATTTGTCAACTGTCATTTGAAAATTACGTTTAGCATTAAAAAGCATTTTATTTTATTTCATAAAGAGTACTACAAATAGAAATACCTACTGAGATCTTTTTCGAGAGAGGCAGCCCTGGCAATTCACAATAACCACGCCCCTAGCCGCTGCAGGAGACGGCCTGGGCGTCGGGAATCGGACGCCGATTTCCGGCCACCGTGGGTACGGGCTTGCGGACGGAGAGCTATGGGTAGCTCGCCGTCCGACAAGGACATGAGCCCGGATCGACGGCGCGTTGTGTTCCACGCGCGCCTCAAAGAGAAGTCAGCACAATTGACGGGGTCCGCTAGGGCCGATGCCTGCCGGGGTTACGGGAAAGTCCTAAGGGGAGACCGTGGCCCCTGGCAACGTACAGGCAACTGAAGGAACACGGGTGGGTTTTAGTTAGTAACGTCTAACACGCCCCTTCGCTCCGCCCAGAGCGCGAGAAGTTATTTGATAATTTCCCACCCAAAAAAAAAAGCCTCCTGCGTGTTTTCATTTCCAGTAATTGCTGTGATGCCGATTATGCGTAATACTCTTTCCTCAAGTCAACTTAATGGTTTTCCCCTACCGCACCCACCACCAGTGCCTCGTATGTCCTGATTTATAATGGAAGCTTTCTTTTTAGTTTTTGTTTTGTAGTCAGACCACACCTGTAATACAAAATTGCAAAGAATTATTTAAAAAATATTAATAATGTGTTTTATATCATTTGCCCGAAGCCCATGGTATTTTTTTACCATCTCAAGGCAGTATTCAACTAATTCTTGTTCTATTTCCTTGTCAAATGTAGGTTTTCTGGCTAATTTAGTTGCCAGGAGCTCATCTATGTCCTTAGGACTATTAACATAGTCTTCTAAAGTGCTTTTGGAAATACTATATAATTTCGAAGCCTTAAGATACCCCATTTCTTTGTTTTTCACAGCAAGGTAGGCAATTTTCATGGATTTGCTATCCCATGTTTTTCTATTTAATCTTGAAGACATGGTGTAACTGAAAGAAAAACATAAAACATTGTAATGACATGGACCAACATTTTACAATTTACTTTAAAAATATTGCTATTTTCTGAAATAAAATGAGTTTAAACAACATTAAATAATTGCTACCCTTGATAAAACATAGCAATTGTAGGTACTTCAATGAAAACAACACTTTTATACACAATAATATTTTTTTCACGTACAGAAAACTTGCGTCGCACACTGGGGCAAGATTATTAAAATGTGTCGTTAATTCTTAATTATATTTTAGAGTGAACATTTCGATATGACGAGATAGGTTTAGCAAAAAAAAGGTAGGTATATGTATATAATCATGTTTTCAATTTCCTTTTGAAGCGAGTCTATCTGATCTTGAAATTTATTTTTTCCAGAGTTTTTCATTATCACAAACAACTCACGACTTGTCATAAATAAGGCATCGGAGTCCGTACCTGTGTAAAAAATTAGGCAGTGTATAGAGTGCCACCATTGGCACTCTATCCCTATCGGATAAAGTGCCACTACAGGCAACCTAGTAACACCGCTTCGGCCCGGCTAAAGTGCCGCAAGCATTGGATTGTCATTGTCACTGTCACTAAGTCACGTCACTTGGTATTTTGTTTGATTGTCGAGGTTAGATCGCTGTAAAACACCACATTCCCAAAACATTACATTCTCTTGTGCCTAAACGGACCCTGGCACTTCGCCGGCCGCTACCGCGGCACCGCTCGCTACGCTCGCTCGGCTCGTGCGTTGTGTGGTCACAGTTCTAACCTAACCTAACCTAAATAACAAGTGACAGTGACAATGCACCGCTCACGGCTCTCTAGCCGGGCCGAGGCAGTGACACTAGAGTGCCACAAGAAACTCGCGGCACTCTATACACTTCGAAAAAATTAATAATAAGTATTTAATAATAAGAACGATTTATTTCTGGTATAGCGACCTAACTCGTTAATATTGATATTTATTTTAATTCGGGCAAATATTTGCAAAATTTTGAAGTACAATCGTAAACTATAATAGTTACTAGTGCAAAAAAAAAACAAAAGTAAGCCGGATCAGTCACGGAACATAACTAATTCTCTAGTAGTTCTATCATGTTTTTAATTCTGACTTCCTTTTTCACGCAATCATTTACTCACCTGTTTTATGCATCCAAAAATATATTAAAATGTATATATATAGTTTCTAATAATAAGTTACATACCTGAACTTGACGCTTCCATATTTATATTGGGTTTATAAGACGTGTAAAATAAACTAGGTACACTTCAAAAGCGCGCGTCTCATTTGTACGTTACACGAAAGATCGGTTCTGGCTCAGATTGAGTAGTATAGTACGGTGTGGGGGTTGGGTGGAGCACACCTGTTTACCTGCAGTGTTGTACCACAGCTATAGAATTATGCTGTAGCACACAAAAGTACCTGCTAGCGTAAAACATGTTATTTTTATTTAATGTATCGATTTAAGTCATCTTGCCCCAGTGTGCGCGTCGGCTTACTGTTCCGCCATTTTTGTTTCTAGACTGTCACAATTTCTGTGGCGCAGTTTTACGATTACCATTTACCAATAAGTTTATGAAATTCAAAATACACGTCATATTCATTCATAACTCGTTAGAGATATGATGCTCGCCGAGTCTAAATTGCTTATGGTACATTTTATTTCATCTTTCAGCTCCACGAACTTGTGCAGCATATAAAACGTGGAATTCCAACGTGTCGCTACATCTTGGATAGGTCTTTTTACTATTTTATTAGCCTGCTCTTGATACTGTTTTAGTTTGTTCCACACTATAGGTATTGCTCCGATTAAAGTGGGAAACAATCGCCTTTATTTTACATAATATATTTCTGAAAGTAGTAGTCTCTAACGCTTTTTGCACTGCGATGTTGACCGTATGGGCGTAGCAGCCAAAGTGCTTCCATTGTAATATCGTTATTGCATTTTTAATATTGGCACCGTTATCTGACACTACGAGCAGAACTTTGTCAGCCACGTTCCATTCCTGGACGACGTTCTGCAACTCTTCCGCTAAATGCATTCCTGTGTGGCTCTTTTCCATTACCTTGCACTCCAAAAGTACTGATTGCAGAACGGAGCGTAATCGAAACCCTTTATCTTCGACGATGGTAAAGGGCTGCATATCCCATATAAATAAATTCATTATTCGGTCGTCTATGTCCTTTTTATTTTGCTGCAATCACGACGAAGAAATGCCGAAACAGCCGGATTCGTCCTTAAATTAGCTCTCGTTGCCAATTTGACGGCTGCGGCGGTGGCGCTTGCTGCGAGTTGATCTCTTCTTGACCAACAGAATTTTGTGCAGGTTGCGGTTGTTGGAGTTCTACTGCTTCTCGTGCCACTAAATTAACGGCGAGGGGCTTTCGCTGAACATGTTTTGTCAGCTTTGACACACCCAATTAAAAAGAAATTTTGGCTGTGCACATTTTACACTCGCCCATGTACTGTCCTATATCTACAAAATGATCCCATGCCACACTTCTTTTCTGCGGCATATTTACACGTAAGTAATTAAAAACTATACAGTATGTAGGTATACATAAAACAAACATAACAAAAATATTTACATAAATTAAACTTTCAAAATTAGTAAGGAAAAACCAAGTCAAAAGTTCACTAGAGATATGATGCGCGCAGAGTCTAAATTGCTTATGGCACATTTTATTTCATCTTTCAGCTCCACGAACTGGTGCAGCATATAAAACGTGGAATTCCATAGTGTCGCTCGCTACATCTTTTGATAGGTCTTTTTACTATTTTATTAGCCTGCTCTTGATACTGTTTTAGTTTGTTCCACACTATAGGTATTGCTCCGATTAAAGTGGGAAACAATCGCCTTTATTTTACATAATATATTTCCGAAAGTAGTAGTCTCTAACGCTTTTTGCACTGCGATGTTGACCGTATGGGCGTAGCAGCCAAAGTGCTTCCATTGTAATATCGTTATTGCATTTTTAATATTGGCACCGTTATCTGACACTACGAGCAGAACTTTGTCAGCCACGTTCCATTCCTGGACGACGGCGACGTTCTGCAACTCTTCCGCTAAATGCATTCCTGTGTGGCTCTTTTCCATTACCTTGCACTCCAAAAGTACTGATTGCAGAACGGAGCGTAATCGAAACCCTTTATCTTCGACGATGGTAAAGGGCTGCATATCCCATATAAATAAATTCATTATTCGGTCGTCTATGTCCTTTTTATTTTGCTGCAATCACGACGAAGAAATGCCGAAACAGCCGGATTCGTCCTTAAATTAGCTCTCGTTGCCAATTTGACGGCTGCGGCGGTGGCGCTTGCTGCGAGTTGATCTCTTCTTGACCAACAGAATTTTGTGCAGGTTGCGGTTGTTGGAGTTCTACTGCTTCTCGTGCCACTAAATTAACGGCGAGGGGCTTTCGCTGAACATGTTTTGTCAGCTTTGACACACCCAATTAAAAAGAAATTTTGGCTGTACACATTTTACACTCGCTCATGTACTGTCCTATATCTACAAAATGATCCCATGCCACACTTCTTTTCTGCGGCATATTTACACGTAAGTAATTAAAAACTATACAGTATGTAGGTATACATAAAACAAACATAACAAAAATATTTACATAAATTAAACTTTCAAAATTAGTAAGGAAAAACCAATAGTAATTTATACATGTAGTTACGCATAGTTCTCACCACTCATGCACTAAGTTGAGAAAAAATATTATATCCTATTTTTCTTTATGGCAATTTTATTTGACATAACTTTTTTTTTTTTTGTGGGTACTTTGTCCAGTTCCGCTCTCAGACGATTGTCGCCAGTCATTTAGTTTAGAGTAAAATATCCTGGGGTTCATTGATGTATTTCCGAGACACCATAGACAATTTGGGGTGTGTAGGTACAGCACTGGGAGGGTGGGATTACTAATCTCTTCGGACTCGGCGCTGGTATAATTATGATAGAACTTCACGTACAGGTAAGTTCGTTTAATCATTAATTATACCAGCGCCTCGTCCTCGAGATTAGTAATTTACACATGTAGACTTTGAGAGTATTGCGGAAATATTATCAATGATAAGTAATGTTTGTAAATATCAAAATAATTTTATTATTATTTCTTTTGCTACAATCAATAGAAAGATCAACTTTGTATTTCTAGGATTGACAATAATTAAGCGTTTCCTTTGAATACTCAAAGGGTAATATGAAACAAAGGCTTTATGGGGTGCTTAATTGTTGCAAATGGGTCACACTTTCCCGTCCTGGAAGGAATACGTCTAATTACAAGTCACCCTGTATAGACGACTGCATAATCTGCATAATAAAACTGGCAATTTTTATATGTTTGCCAGTGAGGATCACGATCATGACCGGTTATTATTTTTGTACTTATTATTATTGAGATACATCACTTTTCCCCCGGAGCTGGGTTTTTTTAAAGCATCCTCCTAGCTCCAAATTCTGTCGCAAAAATCAAAATGCATTTTTGTTTCTTTATTTGCTTTAAAGTTTAATTTCCAAGCGAAACAGTGGAAAGCACGACCGAGAGCGATGTATCAGTTATGCTTCAAGAAGGCGCGGGCAGCCCGAGCGCAGCCGAAGTGGACCGAACGAAGCCACGTCACGAACCAGCGTAGACCGTGCGAGCGTCGCGTCGACAGAGCGAGTAGCCGAGTAAAATACTTTGATCAAATCACAGATAACCAGACATTGCACTCCATGTATTTACGTGCGATAACTAGCTACCGGCTGCTGGGTCGCACGCGACCCATTTCTCAGTGGGTTGCCGACAGCCGCGAGGCGCGACCCGCCTGACGTACTTAGTTTTACATTCTTATGATGAAAGAAAGAAAAAGTCTGTTGAGACAAGCACAGGAGATCACAAACTAAACTAAGACACCTTGAAACATCAATAAAAAAATCAAAAACAATATCAATAAATAAATCTAAGTAAAATTAAAATAGAAGCAGAGTCCAGTCCAGACCATCTGTGAGGCTTTGTACTCTAAGGTGCGAGGCCAAAAGACTCCTTTCTCAGCACGATGTCGACGATCAGAATACCAGCGCTGCGACATTTATTATTAAATGTCGCAGCGCTCGTATTCTGATAGGGTCCGCAGTGATGTCACGGACAGATATACAGAAATAAATAGGTACCTACTAAATAATAATAAATAAATTACATAAATATACATATGAATCAAATATATTTAAAAAAAAAAAAAACCTAGTCCGCGTGTCTGCACCCGACGCAACATCGATTACTTGTCTATGCCTCACGAGTAGAATTAATTTGACACTTTATTTTTGCTATCTGCAAATACCCGTTTTATTGCTAACTAACGGTCTGTAACGTTTAGTTTAATGAAGTTATGTCGCAAAAAGTAAAAATCACGGTGAGTATCTGCTTAAAAGTGACAAAAAAGCAAGGAACAGGAATGAAATTCTCATAACACGAATGAAGACTGCATGAAACTAATGATATTAGCCAACTGAACCACATATTTTGTGATTTGTTTTTTTTTTTTAATAATGCGCTAATTTAGGTATGTAGCTTCATTTTAGTAATTTTTAGGTGAGAAGTGAGAACAAATACAAAAATACTTCTAATATAAACGAACTTTTAATCAAATTTTAACATAATAAAAAAATCAAAAAAATATTAGGAATAACACGATTGTGTAACAAAATTATTTTTGTCATCAACAAAATATAGGTAACAAAGTTTGTTTCTTTATTCTAAAATTTCTTCATTCTTCGATTATTTTCCTATTAACTTAATGATATAATCAGTCTTGATCATGTTTTATAGTTAATGCACGCATGCTCTTTAATACAGGGTTCTTAAACTTTTGAGATTTATGGAACTCTCACCAAATACCTTTTGTTTTATAAGTAGAACAAATCAAATGATTACTGTACAAGTGTATTGAATAAATCATGGAACGATAACCACTCTTCATATTGTCCACTATACGTAGGTAGTTGTATTTTCGGTAAAATCACTTGTGTGTGTTGAGTATCACTAGGTATAGTCAACGAACCACTAACGTTAACTGTTTGAGAAGCCAACAAATCCTTCAAGTCTGTCATCAAACTTAAATTACATCTCTTCATGTTCAAAATATTCTTCATTTACTATGTAAGGCATTTTGTCGCGCTTCTCCTTCGGTACGCTTCGCATTATTTCACCGTAAGCTTGTTTATATATTTACTCCAGTTATCTTCTACACAATTAATGCGGGCTTCAACATAACTCTTTTGTGTTAATCTAGCTTTCGGGCACTTCTTTAGATTGATTTGACTCTTGCTCAAAGTATGTGCAAGGTTTTCCACCACATTCATATTAACTAATTAATTGAAGGCAGGTTTTCTAGAAACAGGTGGATATAAAAGTAAACTAGGCCTTCCACAATATTAACAATACTTTAGTAAATGTTTAAACACTAATTTACGAACGGGAAGGATTGGGGGTTCAAGTATGCTGCCACTCTCGTCCGGCAGGTGCGCTGCTTAGCTGCTACCGGTCGTAATGTTGCCAACACGGCCATGCTGCATCGTGCCTGCCCCAGGCACGCACGTTCACACCTGGGAAGCCATTTCCGTAGCACACAGACATGTGTGATAACATAGTGGAAACATAAACAAACCTCACATTAGAAGATTATATTTAAGTCCTTTATCAACCGTATCGGTCATCATGATGTCAAACACCACCTGACACATAATCTGTTATTTAGCCGATTGTCAATGTAACAACCTTCCTTTAGACTTAGGTAGATTGACTCAACAGACTACTAGACTCACACATCTCCTTGATCGTCGGTGTCAAGAGGTTCCTTTAGACTTAGGATACGTCTATCTACCTATATTGCATGCTCCTTTAGACTTAGGATACACCATAGATAGATTTTAACTGACCCGAAAATAAAGTGATAAAATATACCTAAAGATTCTGAAACTACCTTGATAGTAGGTATTTACAAAAACATCAGGTCAGGATAGACAGATACACCATATTATTATGTGTTATGTGTACACAATTATTATGTACTAAATAAGTCAATTTATGAGACCCAATTATTATTTTTTTACCCACCTCTTTGTTGAATAGTGAATTGCTTTGCCAACACTGCCCAGATGCATTCATATTCCGTACGATCAACCCTCCGCGTCGCAACAACACAAAAACTAAATTTATGACGTCCTCAGACGTACTTCAGATGTTTTGACTGTTTGATTATATTGGTTGTTTTTTTTACTGGAATGTGTGGCTTACGCTATTGAGGGTCTACAACCGGGGTCGAAATCGTTAATATTTATCCATGGTTTCATGTTTTCGGCTGCGGTTTTACCGAGGTACAGCTTGGTACTTCTTTCTCTACCTCTTAAGTCGCATACTTGGTATCTATCATCTCCTAGCACCTTTTTGACTTGGAAGGGCCCCTTAAAAACTGGGAGTAGTTTTTTGCTCTGTCCATTGTTTTGGCTAGAGTTTTTAAGCAGAACTAATTCTCCCTCACTGTACTGTTTTGCTTTTGTACGACGATAACGTTATTATACTAAAAATAACAGCAACTAAACAACTAATCTGCATACATATTTAACAAATTAAACAATTCTGAGCAAAATCACAGTCACGAGATAACGTTATTATACTAAAAATAACAGCAACTAAACAACTAATCTGCATACATATTTTTCATTTATATCATATGTGTAGCTGGAATCCCAATTTCTTATTAAAGAAACAAAGAAATTCAGAATGTTCTTGTATCCTTTGAAAGCAATTTTTACCGGTTGGCCTTTACTTCCACCTGACCACGAACATTGGCAAAGAAACTCTCTGGCAAAAATTATGTCCAGCATTTTATAGGCACAATTGATACCGCTGCCTTCTGTTGTGTTGTGTGCTACACAAAAAAGAGTACTGAAGAAGCAGTTTTTACATTTGTGTTTTATCAAATAAGATGCTTTCTAACTCATTTAATTCTTTTTCATTTGATACAGGCTTTATCATAAAAGCTTCTGGTTCAACTGCAGAGCTTGTTTCACCAGGTTAACTGTCGGCAAATTTTGGTTGCTTAATCTTCTAAAACTGTCATATAGGAGAACAGTAAGATCCGACATTTGCCGGGAATTTTTTTCTTCTTTTTGAATTATTTCTTTTTGTGTTTCATGAATAATTTTTTGGTTATCCATGAAGCTTTTCTGGTTGTTTAAAATTTGGTTTTGGTTTTGAATGAGTTGATTGTACCTGTTTAGTTCCATGTAGCTGCCACTACTGAGTATCTCAATAAAATTGTCTGAAGATGTCGTTGCTCTCTCCTGTATACTGTCTTGATAAAGTATCTGAAATCACAAAATTACGTAGTGTGAATAAACTTTTGACATAACATTGGAAGACCTTAAAAAACAACGGATTGCAATCCGGGAGTGCCGGCAGAAGTGAAAACTTGAACATTAACGTTGTGCATTTTTGAAATTCTGGAATGGTTAGGGAATGTTTTCGCACGAATTGCTTTATTTATCAGTATAAAAGTATTATAATTTATGTGTTAAATACAATATTCATTAGTAGTAGTAGTATATTTATTAATTTTCAAAATAAAGTCTAACAAAAATAAACAATTTATTTAAACACTTTTCATGAAGTATGTTTTGACTGCTTTTTTTTACCCATCAATATAAGTAAAATTAATAGTAATGTCAAAGACAATTTTAAATGGAGGTAAAGTGATATAAATCAATGAGAAAAAGTACAGGTTTTATATGAATAAGATATTAATAATATTATAATTTAACTAAAAAGACAATCAATCAGACAATTTGGGGGAGGCCTATGTCCAGCAGTGGACGTCTTTCGGCTGATATGATGATGATGATGAAATAGACAATCTATCCTAAGGAAGAAGTCCCATGCTCGTAGACTGAACCGCCGATAATGGCTGCTACACACAGTGCCAGCGGCATGGCCACCGGCACTGCCCGCCGGCCATGCCGCACAAAGCCGCAGAAACAAACGCAAACAAAATGAAGGAGAAAAAGCCGGAGGCACGTGCCGCGCGGCAAAAGCCGGCGGCCGTGCCGCCGCACTGTGTGTAGGAGCCATTAGGCTTACATCGAGTCACCGGTTCACAGGAATTACATATTATAAGCTAATAAATTGCGTCTGCCCGCAACTTTATTGGCGTGGAAATTGTAATATACTCGTATATAAAAATATCCAAAATAACAGCCACTGTTGAAGATGAAGATGAAGATGGGCTTGTAGATACAATGGAAACACAATAAGATTTCTTTCATGAATTTGGTGAGCCGTTTATTTTTCACAACTGACATAAAAGTAAAACAAAAGCATAAAGTAATAAAAAAGGAAACAAAAATATTATTTTAATAAAATATTAGTAAAAATCTTTTTAAAACAAGCTTTTATTGAACTAAAAAGTACAAAATAAAACTTACGTAAACAGATAACTTTAATGTTTTCTTAAAAGCTTGAGGCTTATCTTTATGTTTAAGAAGGACGTTCTCGCCTCAAGCTTTTAAGAAAACATTAAAGTTATCTGTTTACGTAAGTTTTATTTTGTACTTTTTAGTTCAATAAAAGCTTGTTTTAAAAAGATTTTTATTACTAATATTTTGTTTTGTGTTTTTAACCGACTTCCAAAAGGAGGAGGTTCTCAATTCGTCTGTATGTTTTTTTTTTTTTTTGTATGTTTGTTACGCGATTACTCCGTCAATTGTGGACCGATTTTGAAAATTATTTTTTTGTTTGAAAGGGTATGCTCTCGAGGTGGTCCCATATAAATTTTATTAACTTTACTTGGATAGTTTTAGAGTTAGCTTCAATAATACGTATTTTTCCCACTTAGTATATATTGCAGCATTGCGCTGCCGTTCAAGCCTCTTTTGTAGTTGTAAAAGTTTCATAAACTATTATTTCTTTTAAAAATTTCGAACTGAGCACATTTTCAAATTTTGAATTCTATATCGTTCGAAGGAAAACAATTTTTTTGACTTGAGTCATTCTATTGTGAGTCGCTCTGGATAAAACGTCATGGAATAAAATAATTTTTCTTTCTGCTTCAAGCGTCTAGTTTTCAGTTCAACAAACGTATTAAAAAGATGACGATAGTATCTTTGTGCTAGCTGGTCGCAGTTTTAATCACATCGAGTTCATTGTAGTGTCTAGCCCTCAAGTTAAATCTATAGTTCGTACCAGCCAAGCGAGCGTCTAGAACCACTATTATAGGTGAAGTATTTACTGTACAAACATGTGAGTATTCAACCAATTCCTCATTTAACAAATTGTTCACTCTCGCGCCACCGCCACCTGCGTAATTTAGCCTATGCCGTTTCTAAAGCCCCCCGTTTTCGGACCTCGACAGAAAAGAAGGTCGTGAGGCCTCCTGGGACCCCGGGCCATCGTGCGGCCACGAATCCAAGTTCTCTGATCGCTGCCTGTGGCCAACGCAGGCAAGCACGGGCGCCGCGGTGCCCACGCCGCTCGGCTCCGTCACCTTCTCACATGGTAGAGGCCACAACGCACCAAACCCCAGCGAGACGCCGTTCGACGGGACGTCACTTCGGTTCAGCGTCAAGGACTTAGGCCCATTCATACTTTAACTCCTAGAACTTTTCATAATATTAATAACTACCAAATTCTATGTTAGGCGGTTTCCTGATTGACCTGTAATCAGGATCATTACGTGATATTAACGCTTTGCCCAACTTTTGATTACCGGGATTAATTAGGTAATGGCCAATACTTGTTTAACCCGTCGCGTTCTATCTTAGATTCCAACCAAACACGTAATTTTCCTCCTTAAATCAAAAATTCTAACTAGGCGGCTCGCAAAACTCCTTTAATTTATTTATTTCTTTTTATACCAAACAATGTTTCTATTTTTTTACTTTTGAATTATAATACAAATCATATTTAAAATCTCCTGTTCTTTTTCTTCGTATTTAGTTATCTAATGCAAGTGTGGGTTCGATTCTCACCAAGCATTTTTAACAAGTGGCAGAAGCTGATTTCTTATGCTACAATATGTATGATATAATGATAACTTCCAATCACTGTAATTTACATAGCAGGTTAGTGGTATTCGAATTTGTATGGGGTAGGTACCACAACTAAAAAGTGCAAAATAAAAACTTTAAAATAACTAATTTCGGAAGTCGGTGGCAAAAAACGAAAGTTCAAAACCAAATACACCGACTTCCGAAATTAAAGTTATTTTTGACTTTGTAGTGTCTTTTTCGGAAGTCGGTTGTTCTTTTTTTGTAAAAAGTTTTTTTTAGCATTAGTATTTTGATAAAATATCTGTTCTATCACTTTCACTTGTCTAAACAAATCCAACGAGTTCAACACAACAGGGCTACCTTGTAAAGTTGAGGTTTTCCTGTTACTACCTTCCGGCACTATCATCAGACCCTAGACTACACCTCGGGAAATAGTTTTTGTCAAAAGATCTTATTTAGTTCAGGATTTTCTATGACCACTTTCTATGTGTCATCTCTTTTCAGCTCTATTATCAGACCCTGGATACTACTTTGGGCTATAGTTCTAGTCAAGACAAAACCAACTAGTTCAAACTCGATGGTAGTCTAGTTTTTTTTAGAAGTTCCTATGTTAATCTTTCAGCTCCATCACCAGACCCTGAATTCCATTGAAGTATAATAGCACAATACATATCCATGTATAAAATGTCGTGTTTATCCTGTTGATTATTGAGAAATCTCGTCGTCTGGAGCCAATCCCGGGTGCAGCAGCCAGGTCATGTTGGAATTTAGAACGGAATTTCATAATTAAATGCGTATATAAAATTTCCTGGTTGTACTGTTGACCGTTGAGGAGTTACCTCGTCTGGAGCCAATCCTGGGTGCAGCAGTCAGATCATGGTGGACTTTAGAATGGTCTATCATAATTATAGCTTATGCATATAATGTTACGTGTCTATACTGTTGGCCGTTGAGAAGTTCCCTCATCTGGAGCTAATCCTGGGTGCAGCAGTCAGGTCATAATGGACTCTAGAACGGACCATCATAATTCAAGCGTATATTAAATTTCGTGTCTGTACTGTTGATCGTTCAGGACTTCTCTCGTCTGAAGTCAATCCTAGGTGCAGCAGCCAGGTCATAGTGAACTTAAGAACAGACTATCATAATTCAATCGTATATTAAAAGACCATGACAAGATATGCCCTAACCATGTCCAGCGAATTCATATTTTTAAGTATCCTTCATTTATTCAAACTAGATTTTAGATAATAGTCTAGAGTCAATCAAAGGTATTTTTTAAGATTGAATAAAAATAAATATTATTTGTAGTTCCGGTGTGGTTCCGGTTACATTTTCGGTTTAATGGCGACGATAAATGAAAGATTACAGTTCATTCTGTTCATTCAGTTCATTCGGCGAATGTGATCAGATGAGTGGTAGGAGAATTCCTTATTTTTGAGGTACAGGAGATAACCATGGAGGCCACCATATTATCCACAAGTAACATACAAAAATCACATACAGTTTTAGTTAGGTATTGTGAATTCGTCACATAAAGAAGTGCACAGCACTGAAAGAGAACTTATTCTATATAGGATGTATTCTATATTGTTTGAATATGAATGATGTTACCAAGATATTTTATTAATTATAATACATTTTGATTTATAAGTTCTTTTGTAGGTAGATAATAAATAGTAGGTAGGTTGGTGTAAATAGTATTTTATCCGAAGCAGATTCTTGAAAAGGTTTTGGGTAAAATAATACAACTATCTGGAAACACTGATTGTAGGTGTCACTCTCTCACATTCACTCGCTTGTCACTCGTCGCCATAGAAACCTACTGTTACATTCAAACTGGTGCTCTGTACGTGTGTTATTGTTTGTTTGTTAATTTATTGTTTATTTAATACTTACCCGTACGTTTTTTGCACATTTTAGCTCGATATACATATTCTTGAAAGCGATATCTTATTGTCGATTTTGGTTTTTCTACTGGACTTACGCTAAGTGTCAGTTTGTAGGTGAAATTAAATACGATGTTGCAGTGCTGACTTGATTGAAATCATGCATCAATGTTTCGGTACCTACTACAAATGTGTTTTGTGCGTGGAACGTATTTAAGGCCGTGCAATCAGTGAATTATCCGTGCTACTGCAAAGCATCTTGAGAGAGGACAAAACAACATGACGTGTTGAAAAGAATTCAGTTCCCTTCAAAGTGGTTAAGCTAAATGGTGGTGGGACTAGGTTGTTGGGACTGACTATCTCTTCACTGCCTTGGCTTATATTTATTAAAGTTTTGAAATAAATGCCTTAAGATTGAATAAAAAAGGGGTACCTACCTATGTTCTTTTTGAGAGATTTGTTTTATTTTCCTCTACACTGTATGATCTGCTTTATTAGTATGTGGAATACTCCCATAAGTTATAAGCATCTGGTAGGCCCACTCCTGATATTTATAACTATCCTAAAGCATCCTTTTCACCAGAGATGTGCTAAGCAGCTTAGCGATCGATCCAATAGGATTATTTGATTTTCATAGCCTAGTATGGTTTAATTCTGCTCGAAAAGGGTTAAATGAAACGAAGTACCTACACATAGTTTGGAAGCCTAGATTCTCCGCGTAGCGACCTCGCATATACTTGATGGAAAGACTGCCCAATTCTCAGGTTTTAAAAATATGGGTAAGTACATCGTTCTCTCCACAGTCTTGGTACATTTTAAGCTGGCTCCAGCTGCTGCCGGACCTAGTGACGAGTTGTGCCACAACATCTAGTTATTTATGTTGCTAAATCTAGTCAAGCATTACTAGATTATGTACACCAATTCTTATGTATATTGAAATTCGATATTGAACTTATTGTTTATGAAAACGCCTGACAGAAAATAATTAGCAATCAATCGTTTTTTAAAGTCTATCGAATGAGCCGTTTGGCAGGATAAGTATTTTTTTTGTTATGAAATATACAAAAACATTACCATTAAATTAAAATATAGTAATTGTTTCAAAATCTAGGGTTCATGTGCTTTTAAATGCACGATGTGTAACTTTTGGACATGATTGCTTTGGTTAGGGTATGCATGTATGCTGCTTTGGGCATGGTCCTTTCGTATCTGTACAGTTGACCGTTCAGGACTTTCCTCGTCTGAAGCCAATCCTGGGTGCAGCAGTCAGATCATGGTGGACTTTAGAACGGTCTATCATAATTAAAGCGTATGTAATATTTCGTGTCTCTACTGTTGCCCGTTGAGGAGTTCCCTCGTCTGAAGTCAGTCCTGGGTGAAGCAGCCAGATCATGGTGTAATTTAGAACGGACTGTAATAATTAAAGCGTATATAAAATTTCCTGTTTGTACTGTTGACCGTTGAAGAGTTCCTTCGTCTGGAGCCAATCCTGGGTGCAGCAGTCAGATCGTGGTGGACTTTAGAATAGTCTATCATAATTAAAGCGTATATAAAATTTTGTATCTGCGCTGTTAATCGTTGAGGAGTTCCCTCGTCTGGAGCCAACCCTGAGTGTGATAGATAGTTTATTTTGAGGTTATTATAATATTAAAATATTGGTTGTTGTATAGTGACATCTGTCACACTTACGAAGCTTGAGACCAATGTAGAAGTAGCTCATTTGACTATGTATTGTGTTTACCTAAAAATTATACTTAACTTGTAAAATTCATTTAGATAATTTATTATGTCTATTAAATACCGAGTAATATTTAATGAGACATTTAGTATATCTTAGATTTTATATTGTTATTTTAATATAACAAACTGTTTCAAACGATTGTTACGATTCAAACAAGGTGGGGTGACCTTGTTTACAAGAATCGATGTTATAAAAGGACCCGCTTACGGTGGGAAGTCAGTTTCTATTTGGCTTTTGAGCTGTGCGGACCGAATCAAGTGATCGAGTAGTCAGTTGCTCAGTAGATATTCAGTTCGTTGGTTCTAGTGCCGTTATTATGTGGAATATACCAACCAGGTGTCACGTAAGTTAAGTAATTTGATATTATACTGTAATTATTGCTTAATATGATTATGTTGGTATATTATTGCCAATATTGCTATTTTTATAATGTTGCTATTATTCTGAATCCAAGAGATAGAATAAACTGTTTTTAAGATAACGATAATTTATGGAATTATAAGAATTGTGTTAATAGAACACTGTAATACTGTTCCCATGGAGTTTCTTGTCCTTCTTCTCCATGAAGACCTAGATTTGGAACGGACAACTAGCTTTCTGATTTAATACTGACAAGTCTAACTAAATATACGTCTAGCCTTGTCTTTCTGTGCTTTATTTTCATGAAAACATTCCCCTACACAACTTAGTAATAAGAACATTCATAAGTAATAAATAATCAGTAGTCATTCTGACATTCAAATCTTACTATTTGGATAATTTCTGTGTACACTTATAGTGCCCACCTTTATTATCTAACATAAGAAGTGGGATCGTTCACTGGCCTTTCAAACAGCTTACTAATGAAATTTATTTCGCTTTTATTTTCATGATCGATGTTGGAGCTACTGACGATCATTTGGAAACCGTTGGTCGGCGATTCGCAAACTTCACTCGCACCATAACGATGACATCGCGCTGCCGCCTCTGACATCTAGCTGCGGAGCTGCAAGTTATTATGAGCATTGAGACTACGGAGCATCAAGCTTGCTCTTACAATATTGAAAAGCTTTCCGGCAATAAGAGGTAGCTAAAGTCGGTAAGGTCTTTAGACGTTTTTAGAGGCTATTATATATTAAAACTAAATACAATTATATAAGATGATAAAATTGAAAGGTTAGGTATTGCGAAATAATTTTACATCATTACTACGTAAGCATTTAGTTCATGCTTGGCTTATATAGGATGAAACTTAGGATGTTTTACTGTGTTAATTACTGGATAATCATTGAATCAATTGATTTAAAAATAGAATTTGTGAAATATTATTATTATTACTGTTGTAAAAAAAAAAAGAAGTAATAATTATGTAAGTGTTCACAAATGTGAAACTTCGCGAATCCAGATGTTAAGTTATATTGCTTAAAAATTATTTTCCGAAGTAGGGTAACCTCGGGTAACTTTCGAGATAAAACATATTATGAAGTACTTAAAACGTTCTGCTAACATGAACCATAAATAAAAAATAAATGAATCGGTTCGTTTAGTTTTGACTATCACAATCTAAAGTAGTAGTTTTGACTACTTATACGTAAAAACTCACTAGGTCCGAGATTTATGAATAAGAATAAGAATAATTTATTGGTGTTACCAAAAAGTTTCAGAAAATAATGACATTGAAAGCTTACTGTAACTAAAATATTTAATTTAACATAGCAATAAAACAGTAGTCCCCAAACTAAGCAGCGCCTGTATCTTGGGGGCCTGAGTTGCGTTATCATAAATTTTTATTCGTAACATGTTTGCGTTAACTTAAATTTAATTTCAGGATGTTTGAGAATGGACAAAATAGTTAATTAAGTATGGATAAATAATAATAAATTGAACAAAATCAAATATTTCTAATATAATTAGCTAGTTGCGTTATCACAGAATAACGATAGATATAGTTTGTATTTACCGCGGAATTGGAAAAAAATATATGGCGAAACTTATGATTAAGTTACAAAATCAGTTGAGAAATAAGTTTAACACATCAACGTTTATTTATTCTGAAAAAAAAAATACAATAATCTAGTAAAAAGCCAGCATTTATAGTTTACTTCTTGTGACAACGATCAGGTAGATTGGAGTACCTACTAAAGGCAAGTTTGCTTTTTTTGTCGTTTTAGCCGATTAGATTATTTTATGATAATTATTTAAAATTACCTTGTGACTTTTTTATTATAGGGAAATAATTATGAAATTATGTCATATTCGATTTGAATTTCTAGTGCTCACAAGAATAAGCTTGAGAGGTTTGCACTTTACGATGCGAAATTGATAAACTCAAGTAAGTTTAGCTAAACTGAGATGATTCAAGTTTATAAAACAATAACAAGTTTAAGAAAAGTTCATATTAAAAATAAACTGATTTAAAAAAAAAAAAAATAGTTTTGGAGGTCGATTAAATTGTGAAAAAGACAAAGAAAATACTGCTGGTCGGTCACTAGCCTTGTGTTAGTCTGGATCTCATGTACAGCAGGTGAGAGGTCTAAAAGGTTAGGGGCTTTTGATCAAAATATAAATATTCTTCCTTCTTGCTTTTGAGACTTGGACTTGTATTTCGAGAGTGAAGTACAGTTTGGCATGACTGTGGCCGTGATTGATTATTTTCTTTAATACCATTTTTGATGACCATTTTGGTACATTTCAGTTTAACATAACGTTCAAAAGATACATTGACAAAGATTAGATAATTATATCTGAGATAATATTATTATGTTATGTTATACACAGAACTACGTATAATGAATTTTAAATGTAATAACATAGTTTAATGTGCTTTTAATATTATGTTAGTACGGTCTGTTCTTTTATATCTTCTTCAGTTGTCAAATTATTTCTATTTCCAAGTCGAAATTGGTGAAATTGTTAAAGTAAAATGTGTTTGTTAAAAACAGTTTTCAATAATATTGTCAGGTTGACCGAACGATGTATTATTTGGATTACTTTTGTGATTGCTGGTTAGTATTTTGATTGAACAGCCGTTAAATATTAATAACATACTGAATTATTAATTCCTAATAATTGATAAATTAAATTATACCCATATGCTATTCATTAGTTGATATATAGTTTAAGTATTTGACGTTTCTCTATTACATTAGCAGAAGTCGCTAAGATTTTTGGATATATTGGTAGAAACAGTTGTCAATTGCTCTGAGCACCTAAAACAAGAAACATGTATAATTTTCTGCTGAATTGATTAATGTGATGTCATTTTTGTGAGACGGTAGATACATAGATACTTCGAGAACGAAGTACTTGTCAGTCTGGCCGTATTACATGTTTCATTTTGAGTTGGAGATGGTTAATAAAATAATAAATGAAAAAAAGAAAACAATAATAGTAATAATAAGAAATTCTCAGTCAAACCAAGTCAGTGACGGGTTCTGAATCTTTATGATCAAGCCACGATCTGCGACCTCTGAGTTTGAAGCCAAGTCAATGACGGGCCTCTGAATCTTATAAGATTAAGCCACGATCTGCGACCTCTGAGTTTGATTTTGAGTTGGCAAAATGTTGTGTTTAAAGGCCTTGGTCATGGCCGGGTGAATTACTTGATAAAAATGTAAGTGTCATTAATTCCTTAAGATCTAATTACGTTTACATTATTGTACTATTGATTGTATAGATACTATAACAAATACATTACCATATGACATATAAATATTATTGTACTGTTGATTGTAGTATATTATAATAAATACTTTACGTAATTTAAAATAAAATAAAACAAGTATTTTCTAAACTAAAAATCCGCTGGGCGATCGTTTACTTGGTGCTTGTCTATCTCACCAGCAGCGGGTGAATGGGACTAGCATGACGAGGTAACCGATAAAATTTGTTTCCGCTGGTCGGTCATTTGCTTGGTGCAAGTCTATCCCACTAGCAGCGGGTGGAGGGGACTTGACACGTCTAGGCAATTGGCAAAACAAAAGTAAATTACATAATGTAAAAAAAAGAGTATCTAATAGGGGGATTAGATGAAGTGATTGAAAATAATGAAGACGAAATTATAGACGTAACTTCTGATAGGCAATTGGCACGACAGCGCCTTATAAATGTAGCAAACAAATTTAAAGAACGTCTTGATCAAACTCGTAGAGATAATATAGTATGAGCAGAGTGAACAAGTTGGAATTTAAAAAAGAAAGATAACGACCACAAACTAAAGATTATAATTCTATAAGTACAAAATTAACAAAATAGATCTTAATTCGAACACAAGTAACTAAATACGCCTAGCTAAAACCCGTCCTAACACTCTAAGCGCCCAAAACGAAAATGACCGAGGAAATGAGCTCGCCGCTTCAGCTGTCCGTCTGCCCCTCTCTTGCGCCTCGTGTCGTTCATTCAGCCGCCACGCCTTCATTCACAGGATTCTCCGCTAACACGGCCTCTCCTGACAGCGGTGTGTCCTCGCCCGCTTGATTTACTGGTGGAGTAGCTTCACTGGACCCTGGTAGTCCTGAAGTAACATCTTCAGGACCATTTTCATTAGTGCCTGAAACAGTCATATTGTTCACATTAGTTCTACGTTCATTTTCAGTCGTATAACTGAAGGAAACAGAGGCCTCAGCGTGCTTCAGTACAGTAATACTCCACAAAGCTCTTGGATAGAAGAGCTGTATCGTAATAATTAGCCATTTATCAGAAACAGAGCCCTCGGGATGTTACAGACTCACATCGAGTCCAAGTACTGATTACTGAAGACAGAGCCCTCGGGATGTCCAAATACTAAGCGTCACGAAATTCTCGATCTGATGACACTTATCTCAACTTTTCAACACTATGGCAGAGCCCTCAGGATGCCAAAGCCCTTTTGATACTCACATGACAGAGGCCTCGGCATGTCCCAACTCAATTACCTCAACTTTTCATCACTATGGCAGAGCCCTCAGGATGCCAAAGCCCTTTTGATACTCACATGACAGAGGCCTCGGCATGTCCCAACTCAACTATCTCAACTTTTCATCACTATGGCAGAGCCCTCAGGATGCCAAAGCCCTTTTGATACTCAAATGACAGAGGCCTCGGCATGTCCCAACACAATTACCAAAATTATTTCATGCATGAAACAGAGGTCGACATGTCTCAAACAAGAAATAAATAGGTAAGGCTACTTACTCTCACAAAATGCACTGCACACATCAGGCGTCCACTCACCACGCCACAAAGTTATGTACTCTGCGGCCGCTTGTGTGGTTTTTCAATACGAATCCGCTATAAGTCTCAGTTCATAACGTCCATGAGGCAATACCTTCATAATTTGGTATGGGCCACGCATACATGCGTCTAACTTGCCCTTGGACTGGCTGCCTTTGTGCACAAAAACGACGTCATGAACAGTGAAACTACGCGGCGGCTTTCGCTTTTCATTAACTCGGGCGTCTTGTCGAACTTTGTTCTCGTCCAGAAGTTCGGAGGCGCGTTGTCTGGCCAGCTCACGCAGGGACTCCCGGTTGGGACTCGTCCCTTCCAGGGCTACGTCGCGCACAATAGAGCGTAGGACGGGTGTCGTAGCTTGGCTGCCGGATAATAAATTATTAGGTGAATATTGAGTAGATTTATGCTTTGTAATGTTCAGAGTGAGCTGTAATTTGCCTCACTTGCTTTACGTTACCTGGGATTAGGGCATTGGTTAATGACTGAACCTTGTGACGGCTCGGTCTAACCTGACCGTTACTAATGAATCTACCTAGATATTTGATCTCCTCAGCGAGAAAAATACACTTTTTCAGGTTTATTGGGAACCCTGCTTGAGTTAATGTTTGCAAGACCTCTCGTAAATTTTGTAACCCCTCATCTACTGTCAATGACGGTAATAACACATCGTCGACGTACACTAAAACATTGCCCGATTTAATAAACGTACGCAGAGTATGGCTTATAATACGTTGATAGACAACTGGCGCGTTGGCCAAACCATAAGGCATTTTTAAATACTCAAAAGTGGCCTTCAGGTGTAACGAAGCCAGTTAACGGTATAGAATCGCTATCCATCTTAATTTGAAGTGACCCTGTAGCCATATCAATGCTGGTGAAGTATTTACTTTTACCTAAGCGGTCTACATATAATCATCGATCAGAGGCAATGGATAACGATCATTTACAGCTATCGCATTTAGTGCGCGCTAGTTCCACGCACATTCTATCACTGCCATCCTTTTTCTTTACTAGCAATATCGGACTGGAATATTCAGATTCCCTTATAATATTTTCGTCAAGTAGTTCCTGGATAATATCGCGCACACGCAACTTTTCATCATGAGATAGTTTATACGGTCTGTAAACTACCTATAGGTGCACTACGATTCAGCTTAATACGCATAGAACCAGTATTTACAGTAGTTGTGGCTGTACCAGTAATAAGGAATTCTGAGAAGTCCGCGATAATTAATAACAAAGGACATCATTCATTTCGTACCCAAAAATTAAAGTGCCGGCCAGAAAAAAAAATGCTTTTTTCCTATGGAAAATAACGTCCTGAGCATTTTTTTATATTACAACGAAAGTCTACAATTAACCCCCTGGCTGCTATATGAGTTTGAAAGTAGGTACCAAAAATTATGTTTTTGTCAACAATATTTTGGACATTCGTTTAAAGACGCAAGCATTTATTAGAAATAGACATGAGAATTGAGCGTTACGTATAGTAAGGTATGATAAGTATTAAAAAAATTACGAGAAAAAGATTGAGGGAAATGTTTTTCTTTTACAATAGCAGGCAGACTCGAAGGTAAAACGCCACAGGCAGACACAGGCGGGCAGAGGTGTGGTGATACTCTTCTTTGAAAAGGGCAACAATGCTCTGCTTAAGAATTATAGGCCCATCGCACTTTTGAACCATGTCTACAAGCTGTTTTCAAGAGTCATCATGAACCATCTCGCGCGCAGGTTTGACGACTTCCAGCCTCCCGAATAAGCCGGATTCTGTAAAGGCTTTAGCACTTCAGACCACATACATACTCTGCGGCAGGCTATACAGAAGATTGAAGAGTATGACCTGCCTCTCTGCAGCGCGTTTGTGGACTACAAGAAAGCCTTCGATTCGATCGAGACTTAGGCTGTACTATAGTGTCTTCAACGGTGCCAGGTGCACTTTCGGTAAACCAAGGTGCTGCAGTGACCATATGAAAACACTACTACTATGTCGTTCCGACTCCAGGACCAGACCTCGAAAAGTATCCTTCTGCAGCGAGATGAGGTGAGACAGAGAGACGTTTTCTCTCCCAAACTGTTCACCGCTACATTGGAGGTTTTTAAGGTTTTGGACAGGAAAGGCGTAGCAATCAACTTCAATGGCAACTACGTCCGAAGGTAAGTACCGAAGGTAAGTACCTTCGGTTTGCCGACGATATAGTCATGGCTGAGACTATCTCAGCATATCGGAGGACCAGTACAATGCTCGATGACCTCAGTAGAGATTCCGAAAGAGAAAGTCTTAAAACGAACAAAGATAAAACTAAGTTCATGTCAAATGGCCCTCATGAAGATCGGAGACTTTACAGTCGAAGTTATGGACGACTACGGTAACCTAGGACAAACTGTCCAGTTAGGTAGGTCCAATTTCGAGGTCAATCGTGGAATCCGAATCCTTGGCTGGGCAGTTTTCGGGAAGCTACTCTATGTATATCTTCTCTTCTCACTTGTTGCCTGATGACCTATGGAACTGAAACGTGGTCGCTTACAACGGGCTTCGTTAGAACGCTGAAAGTCGCCCAAAGCGCAAATGGAGAGGGCTATGCTTGGAGATTCCTTGACGACGTGATCGAATTAGAAATGAAGAGATCGGTAGGAGAACCAAGGCAACCGACATAACCCGAAGAATTGCTAAACTTATATGGCAGTGGGCAGCCCACATTGCTCGCAGAAAAGATAGCCAATGGGCATGGGGCCGAAACGTTCTGGACTGGCAACCACGTACCGGAAGACGAAGCGTGGAGGTTCTTACGGTCTTCACCAAGCCAATGATTTAGTGAAGACCGCAGGAATCCGCTGGATGCGAGAATCACAGAACCAGTTGAAGTGGCGATGTTTGGGGGAGGCCTATGTCCAGCAGTGGAAATCTTCCAGCTGAAATGATGATGATGAAGATGAAATGATGATGATGAAGGTTGTTTCTCGTTTTAAACATTATTGTAATGCTCAAAATAAGATTTTTTATATTTTATTTTTCAAACTTAAATAGCAGCGGAAGGGTTAATTGTATACTTTCATTGTAATAGTAAAAAATTTTGAGGGTGTTATTTTACATAAGAAAACCATGTTTTTTTTTTCTGGCCGGCACTTTAGTTTTTGGGTACAAAATGTTCGACACTTGAATGATGTCCTTTTAATGATCCTTTTCATTACCTAACAATGGGGTTTGAATAAGAGGGTACATGTTCGATTTTATGGGTAAAACCCGTTCTAATCGCATGAGACTTAATATGTCTATAGGTATACCTTGAATCACGGCTGCGGTTATATAATTTTTCTTATAGTCACCCTCTGTATAACGACAAAAATAATGTTTTACCGGTTTTACTTCCCTCGTGACTCTGAACGTTGCTTTGTAAAACACTCCTCTACGCTATGACCCGATTTTTTGCAATAGGAACATATTATAGATTTGTTGAAAGAATTATTTGAAGTTGAATTGTTATTATCGGTACTGGGGGTAGACTGCGACGACTGGGTACGAGTTTGTTCGTTCGTTTTTATACGCTTGGTACAAAAATATTGTTTGTGACCGAAGCTACCACAGGAAAAGCACTTTGACCTAGTGTCACTATGATCACGCTTGCGATGGTCACCATCATGGGGCCTACCGTCGGTATTACTTGTACGTTGATAAGGTTCACGATTAGAAGCCGATGCAGCGGGCTTAATATAAATCGAGAGAAAGCTGACTAAATCTTCTGGTTTCAGTTTGGCATTGGTCGCGACGGCACGTATTTGTGGATCGGCTATACCACGTATAACTATAGCAGTCATAAGTTCGTCACTTAATCCGCCTACTATTCGAAGACGTAATAGGGATCGTCGTGCATAATCTGCATACGTAGTGTAATGGTCGGAATTGGTGTTCATGACTTGAAATAAAATGTTTGCTACGTCTACCTTACGCGGACACAATGGCTTAAATTCTCGTTTAAAGTTTGACCAACTCCGATCATTAGTGACCCACTCATTTAGCCACTGTTTCGCGTCTCCTTTTAAACAATTTCCTATCCTAGCTAAACATTCTCGATCATCCCAACAATTTAAACTACGCACATGATCGACTTCGTTACACCAAACATCAATATCATTAATAGCAGGGTCAAAATTAGAGATATAAAAATGGTTCGATCTTACCGCACTTAGCTTGCCAATCGCACTTACAACCCGGTCGGTCATTTTACCCATCGTATCGTAAAAACCAGACGGACTTTCAGCTACAGGTATCGACAAGTCGGTAGTTGAAACGCCGAGCAGCGACGCCGGCGCGGGCGCCGCCGCTGTGGCGGGCGTTGGCGGTCGCGCGCCGGTGCTTGGCGACAACGTGGCGCCACCGCCATCGCACGCTTCACCGCGCTCGATGCCGTTGCTACCCGAATTTTGCTCTAATGAATTAATACGGCTCAACATAACTTGAAGAGTTTGTTGCAAATCTAAATCTGGTGTACGTTCCCGCGTGCTGCTGCGTCTGCTGATCTTACTTTTACTCCGTTTGGGCATTCTGCTAGTACAATATTCGAACTGCAGAACGTACCCGTGGAGGTCACTACTAGGTATAAAGAATTACCTTACTAAAATGCAATAACTCGTCAGAATGCCAAATCTCAGTGTAGATAGCTATGAGAGCATACCCACTTCTGATGTGAGCAGAGTGAACAAGTTGGAATTTAAAAAAGAAAGATAACGACCACAAACTAAAGATTATAATTCTATAAGTACAAAATTAACAAAATAGATCTTAATTCGAACACAAGTAACTAAATACGCCTAGCTAAAACCCGTCCTAACACTCTAAGCGCCCAAAACGAAAATGACCGAGGAAATGAGCTCGCCGCTTCAGCTGTCCGTCTGCCCCTCTCTTGCGCCTCGTGTCGTTCATTCAGCCGCCACGCCTTCATTCACAGGATTCTCCGCTAACAATAGACTATAACATAGGCGACACTGTTTATGTAAATCAGGACCATAGACATGACAAATTAAAGGCAAAATTTAAGGGACCCTATGAAATAATCAGCATATTACAAAATGATAGGTTTCATTAAGGGGTGTTTTAAGAAATATAACAGTTGGCAAAGAAAAGCTTTGTCTATGGCCTGGTAATTGGTTTGAACAAAACGCTGATGCAGCATATTATGTTGTGTGTAGTTTTAATTTAATTATAAATACGATGATTGTAAAACAATATATTATAAATGAGAATGAAGGAAGATATTATGAAACATTATGTGTGGATTATGATAATGAATCGATTATTGTACGATGAGATTTGTCTTAACTGTATTAAATTGCGGCGTGTTTCGCTACTTATAGTAAGATGTGATTATGGTGATATGATTATGTAACGAAAATTGTATAATTAAGTTTTGGTCACAGTATTGCTTTTATGTAATGATGATTATCTTGTACTTCGAGAGCGAAGTACTTGTCAGTATGGCCGTGATAGATAGTTTATTTTGAGGTTATTATAATATTAAAATATTGGTTGTTGTATAGTGACATCTGTCACACTTACGAAGCTTGAGACCAATGTAGAAGTAGCTCATTTGACTATGTATTGTGTTTACCTAAAAATTATACTTAACTTGTAAAATTCATTTAGATAATTTATTATGTCTATTAAATACCGAGTAATATTTAATGAGACATTTAGTATATCTTAGATTTTATATTGTTATTTTAATATAACAAACTGTTTCAAACGATTGTTACGATTCAAACAAGGTGGGGTGACCTTGTTTACAAGAATCGATGTTATAAAAGGACCCGCTTACGGTGGGAAGTCAGTTTCTATTTGGCTTTTGAGCTGTGCGGACCGAATCAAGTGATCGAGTAGTCAGTTGCTCAGTAGATATTCAGTTCGTTGGTTCTAGTGCCGTTATTATGTGGAATATACCAACCAGGTGTCACGTAAGTTAAGTAATTTGATATTATACTGTAATTATTGCTTAATATGATTATGTTGGTATATTATTGCCAATATTGCTATTTTTATAATGTTGCTATTATTCTGAATCCAAGAGATAGAATAAACTGTTTTTAAGATAACGATAATTTATGGAATTATAAGAATTGTGTTAATAGAACACTGTAATACTGTTCCCATGGAGTTTCTTGTCCTTCTTCTCCATGAAGACCTAGATTTGGAACGGACAACTAGCTTTCTGATTTAATACTGACAAGTCTAACTAAATATACGTCTAGCCTTGTCTTTCTGTGCTTTATTTTCATGAAAACATTCCCCTACACAACTTAGTAATAAGAACATTCATAAGTAATAAATAATCAGTAGTCATTCTGACATTCAAATCTTACTATTTGGATAATTTCTATGTACACTTATAGTGCCCACCTTTATTATCTAACAAGTGCAACAGCCAAATCATGGTGGAATTTAGATTGGACCGCGATAATTAGAGCGTAACTTTATAAAATTTCCTGTTTGTACTGTTAACAGTTGAGGAATTCCCTCGTCTGAAGCCAATTCTGAATGCAGCAGTCAGATCATGGTGGACTTTAGAATGGTCTATCATAATTAAAGCGTATATAATGTTTCGTGTCTGTACTGTTGGCTGTTGAAGAGTTCCCTCGCCTGAAGCCAATCCTAGGTGCAACAGCGAAATCATGATGGAATTTAGATCGGATCGTCATAATTAAAGCCTATATACAATTTTCTGTTTGTACTGTTAACCGTTGAGGAGTTCCTTCGTCTGGAGTCAATCCTAGGTGCAACAGCCTAATCGTGGTGGAATTTAGATCGGACCGTGATAATTAAAGCGTATATAAAATTTCCTGTTTGTACTGTTATCCGTTGAGGAGTTCCCTCGTCTGAAGCCAATTCTAGATGCAGCAGTCAGATCATGGTGGACTTTAGAATGGTCTATCATAATTAAAGCGTATATAATGTTTCGTGTCTGTACTGTTGGCCGTTGAGGAGTTCCCTCGTCTGGAGTCAATCCTGGGTGCAGCAGTCAGGTCATAATGGACTTTAGAGCGGACCATCATAATTCAATCGTATATTAAATTTCGTGTCTGTACTGTTGATCGTTCAGGACTTCCCTCGTCAGGAGCCAATCCTGGGTGCAGCAGTCAGATCATGGTGGACTTTAGAACAGTCTATCATAATTAAAGCGTATATAATATTTCGTGTCTGTACTATTGGCCGTTGAGGAGTTCCCTCGTCTGAAGCCAGTCCTGGGTGCAGCAGCCAGATCATGGTGTAATTTGGAACGGACTATCATAATTGAAGGATATATAAAATTTTGTGTCTGCGCTGTTGATCGTTGAGGAGTTCCCTCACCTGAAGCCAATTCTGGGTACAACAGCCAAATCATGGTGGAATTCAGATCGGACCGTGATAATTAAATCGTATATAAAATTTCCTGTTTGTACTGTTAACCGTTGAGGACTTCCCTCGTCAGGAGCCAATCCTGGGTGCAGCAGTCAGATCATGGTGGACTTTAGAACAGTCTATCATAATTAAAGCGTATATAATATTTCGTGTCTGTACTATTGGCCGTTGAGGAGTTCCCTCGTCTGAAGCCAGTCCTGGGTGCAGCAGCCAGATCATGGTGTAATTTAGAACGGACTATCATAATTGAAGGATATATAAAATTTTGTGTCTGCGCTGTTGATCGTTGAGGAGTTCCCTCACCTGAAGCCAATCCTGGGTACAACAGCCAAATCATGGTGGAATTCAGATCGGACCGTGATAATTAAATCGTATATACAATTTCCTGTTTGTATGTTAACCGTTGAGGAGTTCCCTCGTCTGAAGCCAATCCTGGATGCAGTAGCCAGATCGTGGTGGAATTTAAAACAGACCATTATAATGAAAGCGTATATAAAATTTCGTGTCTGTACTATTGGCCGTTGAAGAGTTTCCTCGTCTGGAGCCAATCCTGGGTAGCCAATCAGGTCATGTTTGTCATAAAAATGTATTGTCATCGGAATGGAACCAACATGTAAAATATTAACTCCGTGGAGTTAGAAGAAGTGGTCTTAATTCAGCTTGCAAGAATCCACCTAAACAAACATACTAACTTACTTACATACAAACAAACAAACAAACATTGCAAGTTGAATAAAAGCTTTTAAAAAAGGTTAGTTGCTGGTCGCGAACATGGCCCCCGACGGTGTGAAAGCACCAATTTACTGGCCGGCGACTAGCAATACCACCTTGCGAGTGGGTCGACGCAGCACGCCCCCTTTTGTTGCGACGTCCACCACTCTCACTACCCCATCTTTTCCCGGGTGCACTGCCGCGATTCGCCCTCGAGGCCATTGGTTCCTGGGCAGCGTGCCATCTGCGATAAAGACTAGGTCACCCACGCTCAGCGAACGAGCCTCCTAGGTGTGAGCGTGGGCAGGTACTCTCGTACGAAGCGCTGCCAGAAGTGGTCTGCCAGCCTCTGCGCTTTTAGTCTCAGGCTCACCGCTTGGGTTTCCAATTAGGAGGGTGAAAGGAGTCAGGGCGTACTCCGCGTCAGCATCCACTGAAACGTGTGTCAGGGGTCTCGAATTAATTATGGACTCCGCCTCTAGGAGCAGGGTGTTTAATACCTCCTCCTTAGGCGTCCTTTCCTTCAAGGTCACGGCGATGGCACTCTTCACCGAGCGGACCAGCCGTTCCCAACAGCCCCCCATAAATGGTGCGGAAGGGGGGATGAATTTCCATTCTATTCCTCTGTTTGCTCAAAAATTAAAGAGCAGCCTCTGGCAGCATCTTTGCCGCGCCGACGAATGAAGTTCCGAATATCCCGTGGAAGACAATTTGTGATGCCAACTCCTCTTCCATTGAACCACTTATGTAGAATGTTTTCTTGCTGGTTGTCGCCATCTTGTATGTGTACCAGCCACCTGCTCCCGTTGTACTAAAGAACTCGCAGAATTTTCTCTTGTCATTCTCTTCAAACCAGACGTGCGAGAAAACAGTTATGGGGAAAAACATTCTTGTTGCTTGTCTTGAAGTGGTAATTAGCAAAATTTCTGCTACCAATGTGGTTAAGGCTGATATTTCCGAGGCCTGTTTAGTGTTCTTGGTGAGCTCAATGATGTCGTCTATGCATGGTACATGAGACATTGCACGTTTTACTGCCATTGCATACTTTCGACGATAAATTCCCTCACTTCTTACCATGCAAAGCCACGCAGTCATTGGGCCTATACTCTGCACAATAGATGATCTTCTCTCCGGTGGAAATGAGGCTCCTTCAAGTAAGACGTGGTGTGCTCCTGACAATCCGTATTTAGCAACAGGAAAGCTTCTATGTACTCCTTCTACTTTTGTTACTGGCATGTTATTATGGCCCAATCTCAATTCATTCACACGGAGTGCGTATGATGAAAACATGTCCAGATATGGTCCCATAGTACCAAACCAATTTTTGGATTCATCAGCACCAAAATCTTTGTATTCCAACCCTTCTTCGAACAGGGTGTCCTTCCACAATTTTGTGACAGTATCATTAGTGATTTACATGGTGTGGGATTCCTAGTGAAAAAAGAGCACAAAGATAAAATTATAAACTTTACAGGCATATCAGAAAGAGTTTGCATATTGGAAATCGAATTTGACAAGAAACCCTTTGCAATTATACAAGCATATTCCCCAACAGAGAGCTCTACGCAGGAAGAATTAGACAACTTCTACAAAGAGCTAATTATAGCCCACCAAACGACTCCTAACAAATATGTCATTTCAATGGGTGACTTCAATGCTCAGATTGGAATACCAAGGACCTATGAAAACAAAGTTGCTGGAAGATATGGCTATGGAAACAGAAGCAAACAAGGAGAGACACTGATCCAATATGCACATCAACACAACTTGAAAATATTAAATACTATGTTTCACATTAAAAAGAAGAACACATGGACTTGGATCTCCCCAGATAAGAACACGAGAAATGAATTGGACTATATGTTGACAACCACACCACAATTATTCTCCAATTTTGAAGTGTTAACATCTTTTAACTTTGGATCAGACCACAGGCCAATTAGAGCAACCCTAAACCTACTAACAAGAAGAAGCAGAAGATACTTCAATAAGCAACAAACCACTTTGAAAACACTAGAAGAACAAACAACATATCTCACACACCTAAACGACCATTTGCAAAGTTTATCAACAACACACGAAGAATACACAATTGACCAATACTGCCAAATGATTGAACGATCGATAAAAGACAGTTTAAAAAATATAAAAGGGAAACCAAAACAAAATATTTTGAGTGAAAAGGCAAAGATACTTATCAGAGAAAGGAGCCTATTACAAAACAAAACGAAATTATCCAAAAAAGACAAAGATGACTTGAAGGAACTGTACAAAAACACACAAAGAAATAAAAAAATGCTACGATACCTATAGATCCAATACAATACGCGGACACCTAGAAACCTCAAGAAGCTCTAAGAAAGCGATTAAAGAGCTAGATAGCTCAAAAACTTGGATTCCAGTACTGCAATCTGGCCCAAACAAAAGTAAATCCCGCATGGAAGTTATCAATATAGCAACTGATTTCTATGCAAACCTGTACAGTCCCTCGAACTCTACACAGGAACCGTCATACCATCAGGAAACAACAACAAAATCGAAGGTTAAAATGTTTGATGGATTTGAAGTCCTTAATAACATACAAAAGTTAAAACTAGAAAAATCCCCTGGCCCTGATGGCATCAGAAACGAGTTCATCAAACATGCTAAAAAACTACTGCTTGCTCCACTGACACATCTATTTAATAAAATCCTCACCGAAGAATTAGTTCCAGAAAATTGGACTAAATCTGAAATTGTTCTGCTTTATAAAAAGGGAGATCCAACCGACATAGGAAACTACAGACCAATAAGCCTCATGTCGTGTATGTACAAACTGTTTGCCTCATGTCTATTAAACAGAATATCCTTTGACATTGATAGCCACCAACCTTACGAACAAGCCGGTTTCAGAGCAGGATTTAGTACAATTGATCACATCCATGTAATGGAACAGACAATAAAAAATATCTAGAGTTTCGCAGACCGTTATATCTAGCCTTTATAGATTACAAAAAGGCTTTTGATTCTATTTCTCACAACAGCATCTCGGAGGCGCTAACTTATCAAAATGTAGATGCCAAATATATAAATATCCTGAAAGATATTTATAGTAAAAGTACAAGCAAAGTCAGATTAGAGAAAACAGGCAAATGCATAGACATCAACAGAGGGGTAAGACAAGGCGACCCTTTATCGCCTAAACTATTTATAGCGGTACTGCAAAATATAATGAAGGATCTGCCTTGGTCAACACAGGGAATAAAGGTGGATGGAAGGTTCATGAGTCATCTAAGGTTTGCAGACGATATCGTTTTGCTATCAGAAAATCCTGAAAAACTAAATATTATGATAAATGATTTACAGGCGGTAAGCAATCGAGTTGGTTTAGAAATGAACCTCAGTAAAACAAAAATCATGACCAATGACAAAATGATACCTATTTTGATCGACAATAAGCCACTAGAATATGTACAAGAATATATTTACCTAGGAAAACAACTATCATTCAACACGAAAAGAAATGTAGAAGAAATAAACAGAAGAATAGCCTCAACCTGGAAGAAGTTTTGGGCCCACAAAGAGATTTTAAAATCTCAGCTCCCAATGAAACTAAAGAAAATTGTCTTGGATTCAGCGATACTACCATGTCTAATCTACGGTTGCCAGACATGGTCATTCGACAAAAAATCCAAGACAAAAATTCAAGCCACACAACGAGCAATGGAGAGGAGCTGTTTAGGAATCACTTTAAAAGACAGAGTGAAAGCTGCCGACATTCGCAACAAAACAAAGGTGACCGACGCCATACTCTTCGCACAGACACTAAAATGGAAATGGGCTGGCCATCTAGCAAGATACACCGATGAAAGATGGACTTTTACAATAACAACATGGAACCACAAGGAAGTAGAGGCAGAGGCCGGCCATGCACCAGGTGGCAAGATGAATTAGTGGCAATTGCAGGCAGAAATTGGATTGAGACAGCAAAAGATAGAGGCATTTGGCAATCTTTGGAGGAGGCTTTTACCCGAAGGGGGTCCATACATGAAGAGTTTGCGAACTGATTGAGGACATTAATCAATTGAATGAGAAATAATGATAATCAAATAATGTTTAATTTATGTACTGCAACTGATATTATAATGTATGTTTTGTGAAATGAATGAAATGTAATAAAAATGTATAAACGATTAATGTAAGTAGTAAAAATGTATGATTATAATGAAATGTATGTAAACTTTTGTAGATGTTGTATGTAAACTTACCACTAATGATATATTTAGTAATTCCTCAATTATTACCCTATTCTTAATATTTTGTTTTTTGTAATATTGCATGTATGGAATGAAATAAAGCTTTATTATTATTATTATTTATTTTTAGTTTTAACTATTCTCGGGGCCCTGGGGTCCCGGACCTTTGGAAGGCATACGAGGGGCCGAAGCCAACTCGCAGAGGCCCGTTAGACGATTTTAATGAAATAAGGCACCAACCGACGATTATCCCTGTATGCACTATGCAAGTGCACCCAAGGACAACCCCCGGTTGGTGTAGAACTATTGCAGGATATGGAAAGAAATATATTGGACTATGGGTTTGGGTGGCTAAAGTTGACTGGTGACCTGGAACTATGGAAAGACTATGGCCCCTGCCTGATCAATGTTTTTATGTACACGGATAAAATGGCAGGGGGTGACTTGCAGACTCAATAATGGGCCCCCGAAAACTGTCGCTAGCCCATAGTGACGTAGCGACAAGGGGGCAACATGTCCTGAGGTGCTTGAGGAGTGGAGCGGTATTCCACGGCTTTCAGAACAATCCCAGAGCCCGGAAGATGGTCAAGATCCCTACGAGCACTTACTGGAATACTTCCTTCCCCCGAGCACGTTTGCTCTTGCGAATGTCCACTCAAGCCGGCCAATTAAGGCAAGAATGAGGTGGGAGCTCTGTTCCTCGTCAGTGTTCACTCCAGCCGGCCAATAAAGGCAAGCCAGAGTTGAGGAACAAGATTTCTCCCGGGAGATAGGGTCCGTGGGGTCGCTACTGCCCAACAGCTCGCCACATGCTGCCCTGTGGTTTTCTGTATCTCTCTTGGTCTGGCTCCTCATTCTAGACCTGTTACGGCAAAGTAAACTACCGGCACAGACCTAGAGTTTGGAGCGCGCAAGCCCCGCCACGACGTCAACGTAGAGATACGGCGGTGGGGTTATTATTATTATTATCTCCTTTATTTCATATTTAGACATATTATTTACATTTTTAAATATTTTTATAAAAACTAAATAAAACAAAAACATTTAAAAATATAAAAAATAGTAGCCCACCGGTATCGGGAACAGGGTCCAAGCTACCGGTGGTCAGGGCTCCTGAGAGAGGAATCTCCTAACAATACGCGCCGTGTCCAGAAGTACCGCTTTCTGGATCAAGCCCTTGATCCAGCTGCCTAACGAGAGCCTCCTCAGGTGTTGGTCGAGGCTCTTGGCTATTATGCCATTGGCCGTCACGACTATCGGCACAATGACTGCTGTATCCACATCCCACATGTCGACAACCTCGCGAGCCAGATCAAGATACTTAATCTGTTTATCTTTTTCTGCTTTCACGAGGTTCTCGTCATGCGGGACCGCTATATCAATAATCATTGTGCGACGCTCTGATCGATCTATCACCACTATGTCTGGCTTATTGGCAACAATAGTCCTGTCAGTGATGATAGATCGATCCCAATACAACGTGATATTACCATTTTCGAGAACTGGGTCGGGCACATACCTATAGTATGGTACTTCCGATACCACAAGACTGTATTTCAGAGCAAGTTGCTGGTGGATAATCCTGGCTACAAGGTTGTGTCTATGCAAGTAGTCTCCGTTAGCCAGACGAGAACAGCCAGAAATAATGTGTCGGATTGATTCCCCCGGACGGTGGCATGCCCGACAGATGTCAACCGTGCCGTCCTTCACAATATATTTCCGGTAGTTGTTCGTCATCATAACTTCGTCCATAATTGCAAAGACAAAACTTTCGGTTTCCCCAAAGAGATCACCGAATCGCAGCCAAGATACGGACGCTAACAGGTCTACATCGGGCCCATGTAAGGTCCGGTAAAAGCGTCCGTGAAGCTCTTTGCTCTGCCATACTTCCCTGCGGTCATTAGTATCTAATACGATAGGTTTGCGCCAGTTCTCGTTAGCCAGGGATAGCGGGGTAAGGCCTTTGTCCACTGAGACCACATCTCGGTGCATCCCCACGTCGGCCTCTAGGAAGTATTCCCTGAGACTGCATACCTCACGGTTGTGCAGGGTCTTAGCATTTAAGAAGCCTCGACCTCCGCACTTCCGCGGGATATAAAGTCTCATCACCGATGAACGTGGGTGATGCATCCGATTTGCGGTCAGCAGTGTGCGGACCCTCCTATCCAGGGCGTCAAGTTCCGTCTGAGTCCATTTGAGTATGCCGAAAGAGTACATCAAAACCGGCATGACCCAACCGTTGAAGGCGCGCACCTTGTTTCCGCCCGATAAAAGACTATTTAATACTTTATTCAGGCGGCCAAAGAAGCGCTCCTTCAACGATTGCTTCATGTCAGTAACATTGATGCCCAACGCTTCCGACATACCCAAATACTTGTAGGTTTCGGATGAGGAGAGGGCTCTAAGGTTTATGGAATCCGAGAGTTGGGTTCCCACGGATTCCACAATCTCCCCTCGCTTTACATGCATGACCGCACATTTGTCCACACCAAATTCCATCCTGATGGCGCTACTGAAAGTTTCAGTTATTTTCAGTAGCTCCATCAGTTGCAAATTGTTGGGGGCAAAGAGTTTCAGGTCATCCATGTAAAGGAGGTGAGATATAACCTGACCACCTCTCCTCAGTCGATACCCCAGCCCTGAATCCTCCAGCAGTGTGCTTAGAGGGTTCAAGGCTAGGCAGAACCAAAGTGGACTCAAACTGTCACCCTGAAATATACCTCGCTCGATCCTTATCGGCTCGCTATTCCTCTGGATATGTCTCAAACTCAAACTCAAACTCAAACTCTTTATTGCATTCATGTGTACATTTTGCTGGTACAAGTAATGGTAGGTTCCAACATGAAACCCGGTTAGGGTACGGCAACATTATAATATAATAAATTTGGACAAAAACAAGCATCCAGTGTTAGTTTTTAAACAAATATAATAAAATTACTATCTATAAGTTCAATATTATTATAAATATATTTATTTATTAAAGATATTTAGTATTACGTTCATGTAGTAATTTTAATAAATATATTAGGGTTATTAAATGATTTTATTTATGTATATTAGTTATATTTTATTAATTTGTATTTATTATTTTATTTTATTAATTTGTATTTATTATTTTATTTTATTAATTTGTATTTATTATTATATTTCATTAATTTGTATTAGCTGTTGTATTTAATTATTTAATTTTTTATTATATTCACATTTTATTATATTGTTTTATATTTTATTAAAAGCATTTATCTATCATATTTACTAACTATTTTATTCTAAGTATTCTGCGACCGAGTAAAAGCATTTTTGTGTAAGATATTCTTTTAATTTCCTGTTAAAGTTATTGAATTTGGGTTCTTCTTTGATTTGTTCCGGTAATTTGTTGAAGATTTTTACTGCCATGTAGTATGGGCTATGGTAAAGCATTTTGATCCGAGAGGGTGGGAGATATAATCTATTTTTAAAGCGTGTGTTTAAGCTATGAATGTCTTTTGTTTTAGGAAAAATGTTGCTATTTTTTTAGAAGGCAAAGTCAGGAGTTTTAATTTAACAAAATATGGCTTACAGCTTTGGGTATTGTCAATATGAGCCAGTATTCTGACACATTTTTTTTGAATTATAAATACATCGCTTGCATTGACGCTGTTCCCCCATAACATCACCCCATAGCTTAGCCACGAGTTTGCGTAGGCGTAGTATGCCGATAGTGCTGTTTCTGTATTTGTGCTGTGCTTAAGTTGAAACAAGGCGTAGGTAAATTTAGATAATTTAGATTTCACTGTTTCTATGTGCTTTTTCCAATTGAGATGTGTGTCTATGTTTATACCGAGTAAGTTAAATGTAGTTACTAATTCTATAGGGGTGTCGTTAAAAATAACATTTGTACTTAAAGGGGGGGCTTTGTACGACCTAAATTGTATCATTTTGGTTTTATTAAAGTTAATTTCTAAATTGTGATCTTGTAGCCAAAGTGTTACCGTCTGTAGAGTATTTTGTAAGATTGCATTTGGGTCACAATTTTTGTCACATTTCACAAGTATGGAGATATCATCGGCGAATAGTACTGGTAGTGTAGTTTGTTTATTTAGCATTTTTGGGAGGTCGTTAATGTATATTAGGAATAATATGCAGCCCAGAACGCTTCCTTGTGGGATGGAGCATGTGAGATTTCTCACCTGGGACCGCACTGTTATTGTCTCCCTATCTTTAATATTGTGATGTTCAACCTGGACTATTTGTTTTCTGTTGTTTAAATATGATTTGAACCAATTGTAAGCAGGGCCACGTATACCGGAACCGTAAAGTTTTGTTAGTAATATAGTATAAGATACTTTATCATACGCTTTTGACATATCGAGTAGAAGGCCTAATGCATACCTTTTGTCGTTTATTTGTTGGAGAGCTGTTTGGACATATTTATAAACTGCACATGTTGTGGATCTCGTCTTTCTAAAGCCATTTTGACAGTCATCAAGAATATTGAATTTTTCTAAAAAATAGTTTAGTCTGTTACACATAGCCTTTTCAAAAATCTTCGAAAAGGTCGGCATCCGACATCCTGGATAGCGAAGAACCGTCCTCCATTGCCCCATACATGACATCAGGAAGGTGCGTAGAGTTGCATCTATTTTATACAACTCCAGCACCCTAATAAGCCATGTATGTGGCACCGAGTCATAGGCCTTCTTATAGTCTATCCAACATGTCGACAGACCCTTTTGGGAACCACGAACCTGCTGGCTAATGGCCATATCGATGAGGAGAAGCTCCTTAGTGCCGCGGGACCCGTTCCTACATCCATTTTGAGAGGCAGACATGATGGAGTGCGTGTCTATATGTTTGTTAATTTTAACTCTCAAAATGGATGTAAAAACTTTATAGACCGTTGGTAGACAAGTAATTGGTCTATAGTTTTTGGGTTCCGCAGTACTACCTGATTTATGGAGCAGGTGAGTTATTCCAGTCGTTAGGAATTGGGGCAGCGACCCTGACTCTAAGGCTGACTAAAACTGGGATGCCAAGCGGGCGTGCGACCTTTGGAACCATTTTATCCAAAAGTTGTGCAGTCCGGTCCTGGAGATTTCCAGTTAGGCAACGGACGGACTGCACGAGCTACATCTTGGGGGCTGATGGTAAGTGCCCCCATTTCTGGTATTTGCTCGCACGCTCGCTCGATCTCCCTGGTCCAATCTCCTTCGGTGTGATTGACAGGCGCCGACCAGATACTTCGCCAGAACGAACACATGGCGTCATCATCCGGCAGGCGCGTGTCAATCACACCTTGATCCGGTCGCTCCCAAGCCCTGTAAACCCACCTTTCATCGCTCTGGAATGTGCGGTTCTGAGTGTACCGCTCCACTCTCCGCCTATACCGTCGAATACGGTTTGCCCATGCACAGATCTTCTGCTTCAGGAAGTCGATACGCTCTGTGACGCAGGTCAAATAATCTCGAGAACTAATATCAGTCCCCGAGAACGCCCGCCTCACAAAGCGCATCACTCTAGGGCGAGTATTGCCCTCCCTGAAGCAGATTAGCTTGCCGATGAGTACTCTAGCCTCACCGATACGACGCTCAATCCTGCACTGCCAAGCTGGTACAGCTGGTTTTGGTCGTGGAGCTCTGTCACTGTTGGCGAAGTGAACATGAGCTACACGACATGCCGCTACAGCTGCACAGTACAAGATCGAGTGGGTATCGGCGAGGTCTTTACTGCTGTCAGAACAACTTGACAGCAGCGAGTCTAGAGTACACACCAACGCCTTGTTTTTCTTATGCATGGGCAAGCGAGGTAAACGTGGTCTAAGTCCAGGCGGAGTGGAGCGGTACTCCCGGAAAGCATCCTCCAAAGCGCTCCTCAATTGTGCATTGCATTGCGAACTCACGGATATAACCCCGTCATTATCTTCTTCACCAACGTGGTCGGGTCGCGGTGAAGCATTGGGTGAATTTTGTAGTTGCACCGCGGCCAGTGGCGAAGCAGGCGTAACACGGTTATTCCGTGATTCGAGGCGTAGTCGATCAAGTACGGCGTCATCCAGCATATGGTTACGCTGGATGACCCGCACCTGATCCGACAGTCGTTAGGCCGACACGTTGACAGCTGGTTCAAGCACCTGGAACAGAGAGAGCATTCGACCACGGTACGCAGTCAAGTTATTTCCCCCCTCTGTAGCCCCAAAGTATGCGCGCATGACATTTTCGTTGACAGTTTGTGTCCACCTCATGCGCCGCACACTTCCACCGGGAGCGGGGACCCTATCAGAGGCCGGTGGGCCTCGGAGTCCTAAGCTGGCCGGTGGTCGGCCTCTTCCGCGCCGACGTGCTGGTGGTGGTGTCGTCGGCGGCGAGAAGTATTCGTCGCTCGAGCTCGACGCAACTGCAGCGGCCGGTATCACTGGACATTATCATCTATTATTATTATTATCATTAGTGATTGAGTAGTCTTTCCCTTTATAGTGCACGTTGAATGAAGTCTTCTCTGTTTTCTTTATCATATTTGTTTCTGTGTTTTTCACTTTCTGCCGGCATACGTTGTGGATGGTAAAGATGATGCTGACTATGGGGTTAACTACAGTTATATTGTGGTCAGGGTCATCATCATCTTTAACTGCTGATTCGTCAACATCCATGCTGGCAGAAAGTGAAAAACACAGAAACAAATATGATAAAGAAAAACAGGGAAGACTTCATTCAACGTGCACATTTTTTTTCTTATCCGTGAAGCTCTTTTCGTTTACCATCTGTTCATACTTGCTCACTTCATTAAATAAATCCACAGTATCTTGTAACATTTTCCTATCAATTTTATTAAGAATAAATTCCGGTAAACCAGCTCCAATAAGATCAATCAAAGTACCGGTGTCAATTGATTCTCTCATATCTAGTAAGAGTTTTTCTTTTCTCATAGCATAATCCAACAATGAGCCATCCTTGTATTTAAATAGTAATGCATAAGTAACTGGAATCCAGCCCTTGTTTGCCAAAGTTTCACAAAATTTTTCTTTCCATGTTGACCACTCTGAGTTCATTGTTAATTTTATAATCATTGAGCCGTACCAGTCCATACAAGACTTATCCATGAATAATCTGTGTACTTCTATTTTGTTTTCATCTGTTGTCACATCAAAACGTATACATTCTTTTTCGAAAATATCCATCCACTGATTTGCATTTGAAGTTTTGCTTGTAAATTTTTCAATAAACTTCTGCAATATGCTTTAAGCTCTGTCGTGACTGTTTATGTTCCTGTGAATTTTCTATTAATTTCTCCAATGTACCAGTTTCAGCTTGATGTGCATCAACAAATTGTTCTTGATTTATCTCTTCCAGAAATTGATCTCCAAATTGTACATTATTATCTTCATCCATGTAAATTGTTCTAAGTTGTTCTGTCATTGCTATCCAAACTCTTCTTACCTGGTACCTTTTTTAAACTATTTTTTACTTTTCGATATGCATCCGTTTTTATTATTTCTACATGTTGCAGCGGGTTGTAGCTCTTCTGGCATCGCGTATACTTTATTATTACTTGTGGCTATTGCACTTATAGAAAAAACATTGGATTTTCCTTTTTTTTGTCTCCTTTTTGAAGTGCTTCATGGATTTGCGTTATGGCCTCATGGTTGCTTTTAAATCTAACGACATGATCTCTCTTCAAACAATGATAACAATCTATTGGGTGCCCTGCAATACTGCATATCCAATCCTTTGGATGCGTAGAGCAGTTTTCCATGTAAGCGCAGGCACTATCTGCATCACTCTCAGAATTCACAGATAACATCTCATTACATGCATGAATGCTTAATGCTAACTGTCCTTTAACTGATTGGCACATCTTATTGTTTATATTAATACAACTTGGTCTTCGGTTGACTTGCTTCTCTTGATTCTGTTTGATGGTTCAGCCAAAATATTGTATGTCAGTAGCATCATAAAGACGACCCTTACAATCATTTCGCGGTACATTTTTGCCAATTGTTATTTTTATTCGATTGCCATAAAAAACAGTTATTAAGAGTCTGTTTCTACTTATACTACATATAAATTAAGAAAACCTTGTTTTTTCTTTTCAGAGGGTCTGTGATTTGTTGGAAGAGAGGAATAACATTGTGAGAGAGCAGAATCGACTGCAAATAAAATGAAGAGTAAGTAAAATAAGTATTTATTATATGGTTCCGTTAGGCTTGTGCCACACGCAACATAACTGCTCCTGTCTGTCTGTCAGGTACATTATTGTGAGGCACCTGTAGGTCAACAGGAACTTCTTCAAATGGAACTCTAAAACAAACACAACATTATAGGTTTTGATATGCTGAAGCAAACAATAAATACCTGTAGTGCAGCATGATGTTGTACAGTGTTACACATGTATGTATGATTTTTGAAGCTTTGTCTGGCTTGTAATGTTGTTTCCTGTCATGGCCCAGTGATCTAAAAGTACCCTTCAAATAGCCGTTAGTGCGTTCTACACAGCTTCGAGCTTGGCAGTGCCATCGTGTGTATTTATCACTGGGGCTGTTTAGTGGGGCGTGTAATACTGGAGTCATGAGTCACGGTTCCAGGGCATATTCAGAATCGCCTGCAATAAAAATAATTTATCGTTATTTTATTTTTCAGTTTACTTGGTGAAGGAGAATTAAGGAGATTAAGAAAGGACTAAGTAATAATTAAGTCAAAGAAAATGACTGATTTGTTAATATTTTAAAAGTAAATATGATTTTGTTACTTAATATATCTATGTTTTTGTTAATAAAATTTAAAATGAATTTGTTAATACATTAAAATATTTTTTATTAACATACCTAGTAAGTAATATATTGAGTCAATCGTGTCTTCATATAATCTGCACATTTCCCTTCTAATATTGCTATTATTAAAAATAAACTGGTCATGCATCCTTCCTGGAAACCGTGCATTCACATGCAAAATTCTGCAGTCAGCATTGCAAATCTGTAATAAAAACCAATTATTTGCGATGATAGTAGTTACTCAAAAAGGGCAAAGTTAAGAGTACCCAGGCGTCGATTGCAAGGGCGACAAAGGGGAAAGGGACGAGGGGCGGTGGTCACTTTGGAAAAAAGCTACCATAGACAAATACGTCTATTAATGCCAGGATTTTTTGTTCCGAGATTACCTGCCGTGAACTAGTCCCTATAGTCGCCTCCCTATTCCCGCGCCATTCAGCTGTCATTTGTCAATAATTATCTATGGTGTACTCACTGCAAATCTGTTATCGTCTCATTGTAATTATCCTTTTTGGGCTAATATAGTTATTAAAAATGTACTACTTAATATTCTTATTGTCGCCGTAATTACCCGATCCAACAATTGGTGGCAGAGCGTGGTTGGCAAGAAGAAATGACAATGAGTGCAGCGTCGGCGTACCATCGCATTGAGGCGTTAAAAAAAATATACGATACGTGGTGCCTCCAGGCTCCAGCAGTGCTTATTAAAAATGGAATAGAGGGCTAAGTGGTGAAATAACTGCGCCTAAAAGTGACGACAAAGCGAAACAAGAATTTAACCAAAAAGATTTGCTGGCACGTTCCGAACTATTGTTACTCATTTCGCCGTCGGAACTTCAACAGATAAAGGGATGCAAAACATCATACGAGCTATGGCACACATTAAAAAGTATACACCAGAGCACATTTCCAGCCAGAAAAGCAACATTGTTAAAGCAGCTTGTACAGAAAAAACAAGATACTGGCAATGTTCGTGAACACTTAAACAACTTTATGGACATTGTTGATAAGCTAGCTGACATGGACATAGACCTGCATCCTGACCTTCTAAGCATTATGATGTTATATAGCTTACCTGCTTCATATTAAAACTTCCGCATTGCAGTTGAGTCGAGGGACAAACTACCTAAATCTGAAGAGCTAAAAATCAAAATAGTAGAGGAAAGTGAAGCTAGAAAAAACAAAGACACACAAAGAGAACATAATGAAGGTGCATTTTATGCCAAGAAGAAGGGAAAATGTTGTCACAAGTGTAAGAAGAAAGGACATACAAATGAAGAGTGTGGGAGTAATAGAAATAAAAATCAACCCTTTAAGAAAAGAGAAGAATTTCAGCATAACACCTACATGTTTGTCTATCACCTCTGCAAATACCTACCTGGTGTCTGGACAGCGGCTGTACTTCTCATATGTGTGCGCAAGTGAATATATTTGAAAACATTGACTCGGAAACCGGATCTTTGAGGTTAACATTGGAAAGGGAATGGGAAAAGTGCGTCTTAACATAAATAATGATACTTATAACCTCCATGATACTCTGTATGTACCTACCTTAGCAACCAACTTGCTATCAGTTGCAAAAATCACTGGAAATTTGTTATCGTCTCATTGTAATCAGTCTCGCTTGTGCTGCGTTCCGATGCGGACGCGTTTGCATATTCTTTATTTCGGTTAGCGCGGCGCAAGCTGTCGCTCGTAATTTACTCGCCATGAGTATCGAATTAGTGGCGAATGAGCTGCTGGCATTTCTGTAGCAGAAGTTGGATGTGATGGACGAGGTGTCCGCTGTCCAGATCTGCGCAACGAACTTTAGCGAGGATGACATAGCTGCTGCCAAGCTGTTGTTGTACAGTGTACTGAACAAGCGCGACCAGATGGTGTCCCGTCGGCGTGACGGGACAAATAAGAGCCTGTAGGATATAATCACGCTGTTCAAGGAGACCGACCTTGACGACGTGCCGACGTTTGTGGCGAAGGAGCTACACAAGCTTAGGATTTCGCTAGCGTTACTGCGAGTGCCCCTGGCGCTCCCAGGATCAAGCCCATGCCTGAAAAGGCGCTGAATGGGGCTGATAAAGATGATGGTTTCGTGACGGTGCAAAGGAGGAAGCGCCGATCGCGAGCGAACAAGAACCACTGCGGCAAGGCTCTGCAGGACCCCGAAGTGAGCCTGCGTGCCGCAAAGCCGAACACACCGGTGTACATCTCCCGCCTGCACTACACCACTAAGGCGGAGGACATCGTGGAGTACGTGCGCCAAAAGACGAAGTACGCGCCGAGGGTGCAGTAACTAGAGTCACGCCGGAACGTCAACTTCAAGGCGTTCGTCGTGCGTGTACCAAACTTTTATCTGCCCCTCGTCATGGAAGAAGACTTTTGGCCGCAGGACGTGGTGTTCCGTCGCTTCCGCGGACAAATTCCACAGGACAGCACAAAGTGAAGCTAGTGCAGAGTGAAGTGTTACTAACATAGTCTAAGCCTTATTTATTAACCCTAGTTTTGTCTATATTAAAATATGTATGTTTAGGTTAAGGTATTTTTTCTATGGGCCTGTGTCGCCTGAAATAAATGGTATTATTATTCGCTCATCGGCATCAGGAACAGGGTCCAAGATGCCGGTGGTTCTAGAGAGAGGAACCTCCTCACTATGCGTGCCGTGTCTAGGAGTACTGCTTTCTGAATCAAGCCCTTGACCCAGCCGCGCAATGAGAGCCTCCTGAGGTGTTGGTCGAGGCTCTCCGCTATTAGGCCATTAACCGTAACGATTATCGGTACAATGATTGCAGACTCCACGTCCATGTCGACAACCTCGTGTGCTAAGTAGGGAAGGTGCGTATTTACGCAACCAGGTTTTTACACCGGGTATTTACTTGCAAGTACGCCGACCAAGTGCCGACCCGAAATACTCGCAAGACTTCAAAGTATTTTCCTCCGTCGACGCTTGACGCGATTCTGCTCCTTATTTTTGTTTTCTTACGGATCAATGTTCTATGCAAGTATTTTTACTTTAAACGTTTAAAGGTTGGGAAGTATTTTTTTTTGTAGACGCGATTCTGCTCCTTATTTATATTAAGTTACGAATCAATGTTCTATGCAAGTATTTTTACTTTAAAGGTTTGGAAGTATTTTTTTTTTATAGACGCGATTCTGTTTCTTATTTATATTACGTTACGAATCAATATTCTATGCAAGTATTTTTTCTTCCACAAGGCTTGGGGACTTTATCAAAGTATTTTAACGAGATTTCTCATCTTTTGTTCAGATCCACAGACAGATGGTCAGCAATTGTGGCGACCTTTTTTTATGTTTCTTACAACAATGTCCTATGAAAGTATTTTTTACTTTTATGTTTAGAAGTATTTTTTGTAAACGCGATTGTGCTCTTTATTTCTGTAAAGTTACGGATCAATGTTCTATGCAAGTATTTTACTTCCAACAAGGCTTGGATCCTATGCAAGTACGTTTAGTTTTAAGGTTTTGGAAGTATTTTTTGTAAAACGCGATTGTGCTCTTTATTTACATAAGATTACGGATCAATGTTCTATGAAAGTTTTTTTTTCCAGCAAGGCTTGGTTGAAAGGTGGACGTATCCTTTTTTGCATACGCGATTGTACTCCTTATTTGTATGACCTTACGGATCTATTTTCCATGAAGTAAGAAAATACTTGAAAGTATTTCGAGCCCTGGTTTTTGGCGCTGGTGTCTAAAGGTGGACGTACTTGGAAGCCCTGGTACTCGATTTTGCAAGTACGACCCTTGCCTAGTGCTAAGTCAAGATACTTGATTTTTTTATCTTTCTCAGCTTTCACGAGATTCTCGTCATGAGGGACAGCGATATCAACAATCATAGCACGGCGCTCTTGTCGATCTATCACCACAATATCAGGTTTATTGGCTACAATAGTCCTGTCAGTGATGATAGATTGATCGCAATACAATGTGGCGTGACCATTCTCGAGAACTGGGTCGGGCACATACCTGTAGTATGGTACTTCTGACTCTATTCTATCTAAAAATCTGCTGGCAACACTGGCAAGTCAACAAACGTCTGATTTTTCATATATTATATTTTCCATATTTTATACTTTCCTAGCCGCATTTAATCTTAAAATAAGAAAAACATAAAACAACCTTAAGGAATAACAGAATAACGATAAAAGGACAATAAACGACAATAAAATGAAAAAAACTAAGAAAAATCAAAGAATGACGGCTATCAAATTCGGCTTACAATAAAACAATAATAATGATAATTATGAAACTCAAGTAAAACGAATGTTGACCAGATCAGCTACGAGACGAGCAGACCTACCAACTCCGGACTCTTCGCTCAGCTCCGCCTCGCCGCCGCCGGTACTCAGCCCCACCGTGAGTGCTGTGACAATTAGTGTTGCCAATTTAGCGACTTTGTCTACAGCGGCTTAAATTATGTGTCTAGCGATAAAAAAAATCTAGCGACTATTCTAACGACTTCTAGAGTTTAAATAAAAAAAAATTAGAACTAACTATCTTCATAAAATTAAAATATGGCGAGATCTCAATCCAGAAATCTATATTCGGAACGCTGCCATAAACTCTTATGCTTAAGCCGGGATTCCCCCAATGCTATACTTGACTTGTGTACAGGGAAATTTGAGTATTCATTCGTTGATGGAGTGTATTGTGCTCTCTAATTGTACAAGATTAGCGGTTACTTAAAAGACAATGACCAAATTAGTATGAAGACTGGTGCGTTTTATTTTTTTGGCGGCCGTCGATCCAATATGAAAAAAAAACGGTGCAGAAGAATATTATGAATGAATTATTGTATGGCGTCCTATATCGAAAACTCAGTCCGGACTGAGCTAGATCAGTTTAAAGATTAACTATTATTTTCATACATTATGGAATAATTCTTATTACAAAGCATATTTTTGATCTTCCCAAGCGAGATTCACTATTTAGTTATTACTTATATATTCAAATACAAGATTATATTAATTTTATTTATGTTTTAGTTACAAACAATAAAACCGGTCATATGGTGAATGTTTTATTTGAATTATAACATATTATATTACAAGATATAATAAATATAAAAAATAAAATAATTATAATTAAAAAAAAAATATGACGCGTTTAATATACATTATATTTGTTTTATGATTATATTATTTTATTATTATTTCATTGAAGTATTTCCTTTTAAATATTTGAATATAAAAAAATATAAAAATGTAAAAAATTGGAGCCCACCGGTATCGGAAACAGGGTCCAAGCTACCGGCCGGCGGTCAAGGCTCCAGAGAGAGGAACCTCCTGACAATGCGAGCCGTGTCCAAGAGTACCGCTTTCTGAATCAAGTCCTTGATTCACCTGCCCAACGAGAGCCTCCTTAGGTGTTGCGAGGCTCTTGGTAATTAAGCCGTTGGCTGATATGACAATCGGCACAATGATTGCTCACAGAGCTATATTTCATGCAATAACCGCAGGACACACGGAACTAAATAGTTTTCCAACTCTTACCACAGATGACCTTATTTTATACGAGTATGCTCTTCTTACTTATCAGATAAAACAAGCTCGAAGCAACTATGGTCATTTATGGTGTGCATCGTGGTGGTAGATCGAGTAGAGCGGCGCACAATGATCATTGACATAACGGACCCACATGTCGGCAACCTCGCGAGCCAAGTCAAGATACTTGATACTACACTACACCACCACTATATCAGGTTTATTGGCAACAATAGTTTCTGTCAGTGATGATGGAACGATCCCAGTACAATGTGATATTTCCATTTTCGAGAACTGTGTCGGGCGCATTCGATTCCACAAGGCTGTATTTCAGAGCAAGTTGCTGGTGGATAATCCTGGCTACAAGGTTATGTCTATGCAAATACTCTTCGATAGCTAGACGATGTTGGGATCAGATATCTGAGATATCCATATCTCAGTTCGGACTGAGTTGTGATATTATAAGACCCCATACGATAATTTATTTGTTATGTTATTCTACATCACTTTTTTCATATCCTATCGACAGCCGCCAAAAAACAAAAGGCATATTTACAATAGTATTGTTTTTCCTTTTAACTCTCATATCTCAATTCGGACTGAGTTTATGATATAAGACCCCATACAATAATTTATTTGTTATATTATTCTGCATCACTTTTTTCATATCCTATCGACAGCCGCCAAAAAACATAAGGCATATTTACAATAGTATTGTTTTTCCTTTCAACTCCCGTATCTCAGTTCGGACTGAGTTTATGATATAAGACCCCATATAATAATTTATTTGTTATGTTATTCTGCATCACTTTTTTCATATCCTATCGACAGCCGCCAAAAAACAAAAGGCATAATTTTACAATAGTATTGTTTTTCCTTTTAACTCCCATAATTATGTCAGTTCGGACTGAGTTTATGATATAAGACCCCAAACAATAATTTATTTGTTATGTTATTCTGCATCACTTTTTTCATATCCTATCGACAGCCGCCAAAAATCAAAAGGCATATTTACAATAGTATTGTTTTTCCTTTAACTCCCATATCTCAGTTCGGACTGAGTTTATGATATAAGACCCCATATAATAATTTATTTGTTATGTTATTCTGCATCACTTTTTTCATATCCTATCGACAGCCGCCAAAAAAACAAAAGGCACCAATTTTACGCAATGGCCTTTGCTGTAAGTTACGTAAACCCAAAGTTACTCGTACGTAGAATAGATAGTCAGTGATTGATTACGTTTGTTGTTTTCGTTTGTTAAATAAATGTTTTTTATAATGTTCAATTGTTCTATACCGATTACAAATATTATTCTGTGTATGTACATCAAATTATTTTCTTTTATCCAGCGCTCAGAATACTGGGATCATTTAGCGACTTCTAGCGACTTTTGATCTTTGTCCATAGCTAGCGACATCTGGCGACTTTTCAAACGTACGTCTAGCGACTTTTTGACATGTAGAGTTGGCAACACTGGTGACAATACCGGCCGCGGTAGTTGCGTCGAGCTCGAGCGACGAGTATTTCTCCCCGCCGACGTCGCCAACACCTGTACGTCGGCAGGGGAGAAGCCGGCCACCAGCGGGCTTGGGACCTCGAGGCCAACAGGCCTCGAACAGGGTCCCCGCTGCCGGTGGAAATGTGTCGCGCATGCGATGGACCGAGTCCATGAATGAAAATGTAATGCGCGCATATTATCGAGGTCGGATGCTCTCTCTGTTTCGGGTGCTTGAACCTGCCGTCAACGTCTCGGCCCAACGATTGCCGGATCAAGTGCGCGTCATTCAAAACAATCACAGATTGGATAACGCTACACTTGATCAACTCCGCTCAGAAATGCAGAATAGCTCTGCTAGTAACCCTCCCCATCACAGAATGTCGTACATGTGCCTACCAAAGCCCCACTGCGGGAAAACCAGCATGATGAGGAGGAGGACGCCAGAGCTATATCTGCAGACAACCTATGCAATGTGGAATTAAGGAGCGTACTGGAAGATGCGATTCGTGAGTACCGGTTCACATCACCTGACCTTAGACCACGGCTACCACGTTTTCCCATGAATAAAAGAAACAAGGCGCTGGTGTGTGCCCATATTATATCTTAGTTTTACTCGACCCGCAGATCGGGTGTCTATACAATGTGAAAATTTTATAAAGATGGTTCGACGGATAGAACCACCGAAAAGAAAAATAATACCCTTGCTCCTAATGTAGTAGAACTACGCGGTCGAACCACGGGCAATAAACGGAACCAACGACGTGTATACTGGACCTGGATTTTGCCTTGGTTACGCCGAAAATTGCAAAATGCCGAGAAAGTCTGCCTTTAAGTGCTATTTTGGATGTATTCCTTTTAAAGGTATGGTTCTCATATTTATTAACAACTTACAAAGTAATTTTGGCACAAAACTGTTTTACATGTTGATATTGTTTCTCAATCAATTTTTGTTACTTATTAGAATATGTTACATAATTTACAAGTATTTTCACTTATTCTTGTGATGGTAGTTGCACGGTTTTTAATTTGCTATGATTAATCGATGGTCCCAATTAAGAAAGTCGATAGTGACATTTTGGCGATTTTCACGTTATTACATCATTACATAAGCTATAATGAGTTCTACAATGTGCATATTTAATTTTATCAAAATAAATTCATTTTGACACATTTTCCAGTATTAAAATTGTCGATAATGATTGCGCGCCCGTAGAGGAATGCACGATGTGACATTACGTGCTGTCTCGCTCGTACCGCACTGGGACTGTAAGGGCGCGGGGAACGGCGGTTCTGCCACTTCGCACTTTGTTGGCGGGCGGAGCGCACGCACCTCGTTGTTTTGACTGCTTTGTTTTTTTCGCGCCTTATTTGTCAATTTTATTTAGAACTCAGCAATGTCGCATCGTTCTAAGCGCATACTTAATATTGTATTAAAACAAGAAAATGATAGTCAGCCAAAAAAACGAAACATAATTCCCGAGGATAAAGAAAAATGTGGATTATACGACGCGGAACCTGGTAAGTAGTATAATAATTATTTATATATTCAATTAATGTACAGTTCCTATGCAAAGCAGTCATGGGTTATTTACGATTTTCAATCATTAATGATTTTTAAATTAATGACGACCGTTCCCTTTAAAAATGTAGATCCGACACTTTTAACTGAACTTGAACATTCCGAAATTCTCCGAAGTGCCACTTCCTACTTTCTTAGTCGGACTTTAAGTAGGTCTGTTTGTCGGTAGTGTCACATTCGACACTGTTAAATGTTTGCTAAATCTGTTGATTTGTCGGTTGTTACACTTATGACATTTTTAAACTGAACTAATATTAAATGGTTGGTTCCATGTGACACTACCGACTTTTTCAAATGGCCACAGGATGTGTTTTTTTGACGGATGTATCTCTGATGATCTTTCAAAAATTCATAGCATCGATTTCGTTTCAATATTTTAGGAATGGACATTGTGTCTAGCCTTTTAAGATATTCAAATAATTTTAATTTATTTTCAGATCGAGCTTCTTCTCCAATACCAGCCAATTTTGAAAATGATCTCATTCAGCTACAAGATTTGTTGGGTGATATTGTTAGTGAATTTGTCGCCAAAACTTTTTTCTGCAACCTTAGAAGGAATTTTTAGAAACCTGGATTGGACTGAGTATGGTATAAAAATAAATGGAGCATCTTTCAACCATTTGAGATTCGCTGACGATCTCATTATCATAACAAACAACCCATATCACCTGCAAGTAATGTTAGAAGAACTAGTAACGGAAAGTGGCAAAGTAGGACTACAGATGAATATCTCGAAAACTAAACTGATGACCAACCACATAGAAACGCCCATCAAAGTCAACAATGCTATAATTGAATATGTAAAAGAATACGTTTACTTGGGCCAAATTATTTCCCCTGCTCAACTCACAACTAAGGAAATAAAAAACAGGATAACCGCATCGTGGAAAAGATACTGGTCGCTAAAAGAAATTACTAAAAACCCATCAATACCACTCAAACTAAAAAGTCACATATTTAATTCCTGCATTCTTCCTAGTATGACCTACGGTTGCCAAACGTGGCCCCTTACAAAAGAAAACATTAAAAGATTAGAAACATGTCAACACAACATAGAAAGGAGCATGCTGAATATAAAGAAAAAAGACAAAGTAAATCTCAATCTTATAAGAAGAAAAACAAACGTAGCAGACGTGACTTACACGATTAAAAAACTAAAATGGAAATGGGCGGGTCATGTCATCAGGGGTAAAAACGAAAGATGGGCCAGAGAAGCAACAGAATGGTATCCCAGAGAAGGAAAGAGGAAAAGAGGAAGACCATTTCAAAGATGGGAAGACGATCTGAGAACTACTGCGGGAGGGATGTGGAGGAGAAAAACTCACGACCGTGAGCTATGGAAAAGCCTGGGGGAGGCCTATGCTAAAGAGCAAAGCAGTCTGGAGAATTCTGATGTCTAAACCTTTAATTTAAAATAAATTGTAAAACTAGTTTTAAGGATTGCTAATAAAGGCTATTTGAAATTGAAATTGAAAATTGTTAGTGACCAGCATTCATCTCCAACACCTTTTGATGAACATTTTATCACTACTGCTGAGGTCGAGACGACTGTCAATGTACCGAAAACCCCTGAAAATATTGAAATTTCTGAAACGATTGATTATGCACCAACGACTTCTGAAAAGGCAAATTTTTCCGAGAAGACCGATATTGCATCAATCACCGCTATTGAACATGAAAATATGGTAATCGATGTAACACCAGTCCCATCCCCAGTTCGTTCTCATAGCGAAAACTGTAAATCTCGCTTTTGCCCCATATGTGTAGAAGACTGTATGATGAGCCTTGATGACGTCTATGATAATCTCCCAACACCTTCAACAATGACAGATGTTTCTACTGTTGTAACACCTTCTACACACACGGTTTCTAGAAAAAAAACTTACAAAACTGACATTGGCAAGAAAAGACTAAAGCACAAAAATAATTGGATTGTGGTACAAAGGAAGAAATTGAAGAATGAAGGAAAAGCTTATGAAAACTATAAAGGAAAAGAAATAGCAGAAAAATCATTGGGTGAAACTTGTGGAAAAACTTGCCGCTACAAGTGTACAGAAAATATAGAGGCAAAACAAAGAGAGAAAATTTTTACAAAGTTCTGGAGACTAGGCGATCGTAAAAAGCACTGGGAATTTGTGATCAAATACTCGAAAAAAGTTCCTAAAGGACGTAAAACTACAGAAGAAACCAAACACAAGCGGGAAAACACTTTTATCTACTACTTACCAAACTCACAGAAAGAACCTAAAAGGGTTTGTAGAAAGATGTTTTTAAGTACGATATCTTCTGGTGAACGAATTGTAACTACGGCGTGGAAAAAATATGACGGAGAAATCGCTGGTGCTGAAGACAAACGGGGCAAATATGAACACAAGCCTAGAACCATCGATGACATGATGGTGCAGAGTGTGAAAGACCATGTGAACTCGATTGATCGTGTTGAATCACATTACACACGAAAAGACTCCAAAAAGTTATATTTAAATAATATAACTAGTACTGCGCAGATGTTCCGTTTATATGAGGAATAGTGTGGATGGTATCCAGGTAAATACACGAACAAGGCGAATAAACGCCAGTACCGTGACATCGTGAATACAAATTTCAATATTGCTTTTCATCTACCGAAAAAAGATCGTTGTGATATTTGCCATGTGTTTAATAATAATGACTTCCCGAATGAAGAAGAAAAGCAACGATACATTGAACATCAGGAGCACAAGAAAAAAGCTCGTGCTCTGAAAAATGCGGACAAAGCTGATGGGAGTAGGAATGAAAAACTTGTTGTTGCAACGTTTGACTTTCAAAAAGTTCTGCAAACACCACATGGAGAGGTAAGCACTTTCTATTATAAGAGGAAATTAAATGCTTTCAATTTCACCATTTACGACGTAAATAAAAAAGCTGCAATTTGCTATATGTGGAATGAGGTTATTGCCAAAAAGGGTGCGAATGAGGTTTCTAGCTGCTTGTACGCTTTTATAAAAGAAAATGCTGAAAAAGGGGTTGAGGAGTTCAGGTTTTGGTCGGACAACTGCGCAGGGCAGAATCGAAATCGCATCGTGTTTGCTTTGTATCTTCATGCTGCAAAAGAATTCGGAGTAACCATCATTCACAGATTTATGGAGAAAGGCCACACCCAAAATGAGGGTGATAGTGTCCACGCAGTGATCGAGAGAGCAAGCGAACATAAAAGTATGTATGTACCAGATGAATGGTATGTTTTAGTGCGTTGGTCAAAGACTGAAGGAGAACCGTATGTGGTGAAAGAGATGAACAAGGAGGATTTTTTCAATTTCAAAGGACTGTTGGATAATAAAAACTGGTCAAAGGATATAAATAATCAGGTGATGAGATGGAAACAAATTCGTGAAGTAAAAGTCAATACAAATGTCTATGATCGCATAGAATATAAATATGATCTGGGTGAGGAACCAAAGACTTTAGTTGTTCTAAGGACAGGGAATAGAAATAACCAGCGCACAAGGCATTTTGAACTCAATCAAGCATATTACGGTGAATGCATCTCCATTCCGTACGATAAGTATAGAGATCTGAACTCCATGTGTAAGTCTTTAGCAATCCCAAGGAAATATCATTCCTACTATAAAGACTTGCCACATGTGCCCCCCAAAACAAGACAAGTTAGTGATGATGACGACAGCGATAGTGACTAATAATTAAGCTGTTAATCGTTTTAAGACGATTTTTCCTTATTTTATATTTTATTACAAGCTTTTTTGATACTGTTACAAGAATATTTTTGTAGAGAGATTTGATAATACTTTATTTGGTTAGTTATGAAACGTGATTTTGTTACCTATAAGTAGACACCTCTGGTATTGCAAACGTCTATAGGCTGCGGTAACCACTTACCATCAGGGACCTAAGTCTACTAATTTATAAACGTCACAATGGTCTCTCAATGGTAAGTTTTTGACAGATTTGCCATACAAAAACTGTCAAAAACACACCATTGAGAGACCATTGTAACGTTTATAAATTAGTAGACTTAGGCCCCAGGTGGGTCGCATGCTTGTTTGTCACCTTAGTGGTATTAAAAAAACCAAAATGAAACTGCAAGACTGATTAAAAAGTAGTTCCTATACTATGCTAGATTCTAAGATTGCTTATATAGATACGGTGTTTAACACTTTAAAGATTCAAGTGCCATATTTATTTTTCTAATTTTTATACACATCTGAAAGATGTTGCATAACTGATTTTAATGTATGGTTCTAACGGAACATTATTTTAATGTGATATTGTCCAAGAATACTCTTTTTTTAATAGTTTTAAGCCAAGTCAAGCTATAAGTATCATTATACGTACGTACCGAATATTGTTATAAGTAGGTAGGTGATTTCTAAGTATCTTTCATGTCGTATAAATAAAATTCTAAGCCGTGAATGTATGCCACCTACGTTATGTTTCTTGATTAATACATGTTCGTTTCTTTATTTAATTTTTTCTTATGTTCACCGCACCTCCCAACCCATATTCGACATTTTTAATTCACAATTTAACATTTAAAAATGTCGAATGTTCCACTTCCAACCAAGTTCATCAATAGAAACCCAATTAAAAATGTCGAAAGTGTTACAACCGACAGTCGGTCAGTATTTTTTTCCGTGATACAATATCGCATGTGCATTTTCTCGCAAAATACAAGTATTTATTTAATTTTAAATATTACATAATATAAAGATACGTATGTCTAAGATATATTTCAAGTTTAAGGTTTCTGCGATTTGTATTTTCTTCTTGGGCGAGAAAACAAACTTCAAACTGCTTTACTGAAAAGTAGTCATTTTGAAGATATGACTTTCTTAATTGGGACCATCGATTTATTTTAAGTGTAAGCTAGCTACGCGTATTCGTTGATTTTGTTTTGAAAGAAAAATTAATCAAATCAATTTATTTAGAAAACACTTTAACTTCAAGTACCTATTTGTAGAGCAGACGTAGGGAATGGTATTTAAATATAATTACAATTTGTGGGTAGGTTTCGAGTGTTTCTCAATATCTAGTAGTTTTGTTTTAGACTATCATGGAAGAGTGAGGTGTTGACGAGGCTGTAGTTTGAAGAAATGCCGACGTCAGTAGTAATGTTGTCAGTGTTGTCACATTAAGAGCTTAGAAATCGACGTCAGGCACTCGTAAATAAAAGGAAGCAAATTTTAGATCAAAAGCGTGCAGGTAACCTTATATTTCAAAAACCTGTCGAACAAATTCCATGTACAGCTACGAATATCGAAAACTCTATTGCTGACTGTGATCAGTTTGACACAATTTAAGAACCTGTCCATAGCTCACTAGGTCTTGCGGAAGTTGTTACTGAGTCACGTGTGTGTGTAATGTGTGACAATGGCTGACGTTTGTATTATGTGAACGTTCACTACGACGGCGGCGAAGACATGTTCTAACTGAACATTTTCTGCATAGTTAATTGACTCAGGCGTGACTTTGCGGAAATCCATCATAAAATACAATAGACGATGTATATCTAGTAACTTAATCCGCTTAACCGTTCTTAAAGAGTTAGAGAACCCTGTAAGAAATCGACACGTGTTTCGCCTCTCAACGAGGCATCCTCAGGACGACGATTGACCTGTTGCGAACTCGGACACGAAGTGTTATCAACGCGAGCCGAACTTTGCGTTCGGCTCGCGTTGATAACACTTCGTGTCCGAGTAGATACTATACGTGTTTAGTATTAATTCGATACGGTATAAAAATAAAAAGCACCAAAAATTAGTTTTCTTTTTTTCAAACAAACTAAATAGCTTACAAATCAGAGTAAAACGCAACCACCCTTTGTAAATAAATTTTACTGACCTTAGATACCTAGGTAACAAAGCGGCAACGTCGCGCGCGCCGGAGCGCGGCGTATGGGCCAGGCCACAACAGTGCGTTGCGGCGTCGCATCGCAAAAATCAACGACGCCGCACAACGCATCGTGGAAATTTCCGATGCGCTGCCGCAGCGTACAAATCTGCGATGCGACAACGCTTTGCCGTTTAGTCGGTGTCCATACTTTGAACGACCTGCACGTGTTTTTTAAGCGATATGGCGCAGTACGATGTCGACCACCTGATATCTTTAATTTACGAACGTCCCGTCCTTTGGGACAAAACTAAATTTTTAAAAACAGAAGCATGGAGGGAAGTGTGTACAAGTTTATATTCAAATTTTGAGGAGTTAAATAGTGTTGAAAAAACAAAACTCGGTAAGTACTTATAAACATTTATATTTTTGTTAACTGCCAACTAAGACCTCCAATGTTACTATTAAAATAATTACAAAATTCGTTTCTGATTATGTTAGCTCCTGTTCTACTTTCATGTGTTGTTTCGTGTAAAATTTGCAAAGAATCGTCAATAATCATTTCTTCAAACGTTTGTGCGCCATCTCGATTCAATACAAAGTTGTGTAATACACAGCATGCTTTTATAATGTCTATTGTGAAATCGTAAGAAACATTAATGGGTCGATGAAATATGCGCCATTTATTTGCGAGTATGCCAAAAGCGCTCTCAACATATCGTCTGGCTCGGCTCAAACGATAATTAAAAACTCGTTTTTCTATCGATAAAAACTTCCCAGAATATGGGCGCATTATATTATTTGTCAGTGGTAATCCTTCATCCGCCACGAAGACAAAAGGAATTTCTTTTTGAAAGCCAGGTAACGGTTTTGGCGGAGGTATAGATAATTGACCTTTTTTTAATAAGTCGTATAGATTTGAGTTCTGAAAAACAGTGGAGTCACATTCCTTACCATATGCACCTATATCGACATATATAAATTTGTAATTCGTATCAACAAGTGCTAATAGAACAATGGAATTATAATTTTTATAATTGAAAAATAGGGATCCACTGTGATCCGGGCTCAATATACGAATGTGTTTTCCATCTAGCGCTCCTATACAATTAGGAAAGTTGGTCTTTTTTTCATACTCTTGAGCAATTTGTTCCATCAGCTCTGTTGTAATTTTTGGTAATTCCAACCTTTTAAGAATGTTCCATACAATACGACAAACAAATTTTATTATTCCTGTTATTGTAGATTTTCCACGATAATATGTGAAATGCATATCTTTAAAAGTATTTCCCGTCGCCAGGTACCTGAAAGAAAACAAAATAAATCATTATTCGTCATATTTTTTTAGGTAACGATGTCATAAAGAAATGGAGAGGAATCAAGGATAATTTTACAAAATACGAAAAAAAATTAAACGAGCAATGTAAATCCGGAGCTGGGGCCAAAAAAATTAAACAATATCATCTATACGACCAGCTCCTATTTCTGAAAAAGAATTCTCAAAATAAAACAACATCAAGTCTTGACGATGAAGAAATAAGACCAAGCACCTCAACCCAACAAAGCCAGCAACCTGTCATGCCACGTTACCAGCCTGCATCGCGTAAAAGAAAAATTGACGAAGACGAATTTGAGAAGAATATTATAGCTGCTTTAAAAACACCTGAAAGTAGACATTTATCTTTTTTTAAAGGAATTTTGCCATCATTGGAAAAATTGAATGATAATCAAACAATAATTTTCCAAAGTCGTGTCCTACAGATATTAAGTGATTTACACCAACCATCATACTATCCCAGCCACTATCAAACTTCACAAACATCCGTCCAAGCAAACTATCAAACATCTCAAACAACTGTTCAGACTGGCTATCAAACAACTACACTCATCCTAAAGTAATCGAAAAATTTAACCTCGTCCACTTTTAGCGCCTCATATTTCCTTTTGAAGTGGTTTCCATCTTTATTCATAATTGTCAGTAATGGGTGCACCCAGTACTTTCTTTTCTGTTTCGTTTTCTTAATACGCCTTAACGCAAGCAGAAGTAGAACACGCGCAGTGCGGTCCATGTCTCACTAGAAACTGAACTGACGGTTAGCGTCTTGTCGTACGATGTCGTATCCGATGAAATTTTTGCGTTGCGACATCGCATCGCATAGCTGTGCAATGTTGTTTTTGCGATGCGCCGCCGCAACGCACTGTTGTGGCCTAGCCCTATGTTCAAAGCGGGCGGCCGGGCGGCCGGCGGTGGCGCGGGCGCGGGCGGCGGCTTTGAAGTACTTACAACGATCACAGCAAAAACACAAATTTTTTAAATTCTCGATGTCATAAATTGTGTCCTCCATTCACATTAATGCACAAATTATACCGACGGAGAATATTGTTATTTATTTTTCTAATTAAATCACTGTCTGTCGCTAAGCACTTTAATTTGTGAAATGCTAAAATAATCCTAGTTTTTAGTTCAACAATTGTATTTAACTCTGAGGCACACTTTAATTACACACACACAACCAAAGTTTAATTACGAGTCGTAAAGCAGTCAATCAAAAAAAAAACTAACACTAAATAATAATAATCCCAAGTTACGTGTCCTGTCACAATAAAAAAAAGAAATACTGTCTACTGTGGTAACGGTGGGGCCTTAGCGGTTAAACGTAGGTATTTAGTGTCCTATCCTATCACATTAACAAAACAAAATCACAATATTATCAGCGCGCGAGTTCGCGGAGCTTCCGTGTTACGTAACGTATGTACGTTCCAAAAGGATTGCCTCGGCGCACTGAAGAAACACGTTTTTTAGAGGCCCCACCCCCTTACCGGTCGCAAGGACCAAGGATCTAGGATGCAAGCAACATTAGAATAGCAACACACTGACCTATTTCTATTTCTTTTACGCGCGGGATGTTTTGCTATGATTGTCACTCTCGTAATGAAAGTGCAAGTGTGTGTGCTTTATAGCGAAAATATTTGGTTGTACGTACTTGTGATTTGCGTCACAGAGCGGCAACAACGCATGTAGGTTGTACTCAGATTTATCGTTTTAAGGTGCATGACCTAAGCGTATAGACATAATCAGCTTTTAGGAAAGATACATCGTGTTCAAACGGGGCAAAAACTTAAAAAATCATTTGCGACTAAACTACTGCTCCTATTTAATTGATTTTTGGTACAGAGCTTGAAAATGGTACCTAGTATAGGCAGTTCAAAGGAAAGCCCCTCTGTCGTATCAACGTTGTATATTGCGTACAAAAACTTAATCTCGGGATTTGTTTGGCTTATGTCTTAGCCAAGTTATGATAGTATACTTAAATGAAGCTGTTGATTTTCTTAATTAATAAATCAGTTATAAAAAATACCTGCGAATAAGGAAATATAGATTATAAATGTACTTGAATAATAATGGGAATATAGTGTATAGCTGGCTGATATTTTCTCACATTGTCACCATAATAATAATATAGCTCTGCTGTAAGATATTTCTTTTACAAATAGGTAAGCAGTGCCTGTCGCGTCGTTTTTTTATGTAGGTATTGTCTCAAACATTGTTACTTGTGTAAAATAAATGGTTAAATAAATAAGTAGGTACATGTACAATTGAAGCAATTCGCATGTGTCGCGATGTAGTAGTTCTGGATACAGCGACCCTTTATCGTGGTTCTACCTGTTCACTAGCCGCTCCGCTTGCCTCCCCGCATGCGATCTTGCGCCGTTTACCTAGAACTGGTTTTTTTACTACTACCATTTTTAGCGATTATAAAATAGCAGCAGCGTTGATAAACTGTTTCCAGGAATCATATGAAGATAGTGCTTATACTAACGATTTTATTGAAACTATAAGCCGTAATTTACATAAGCCCAACCTCTTAGCCGCATATGTACATGAAAATAATTTAAATTGGCAACGAGCAACATTCACAAGATTAGAGGCGAACATTCCACAAGTAGCGGATTTTCCGGAGGTATACGAGGACTTGATTAAGTTTGCCATAGGAACATACCATCTTAAAATATCGCGCTCATACTGTAGCGAGCATGTGAAAGCAACGGGCGTGTATGAAATAGAGGTGTTTAGGCACTCAGAGGATCTCACCATAGAAGGTAATGCAATTGTTTGATCTGAAGTATCTACCAACAATGTGCTCATCCGTTGCCGCATTCAATCACGACACGTACGAAGCAAAACATATTATACCTACGTGCTATATAACGCAACAGTTGGTGGAATTAATGCCATAAAAGAGTACTATTGTTCTTGCATACACGGCCAACGGACATTGGGGAGCTGCGCACATGTAATAAGTGTCATTTACTTCTTAGGTTGGGCTAGACATAATCAAAGAGAATTTGATCATCCGGCTGGAGGGTTAGATTATGTGTTATTAGATTTAGAAAATAATTGATAATTATCCATATTTTGATCAATTAAATACTCATATTACTTTATTTGTGTTTATTTTATTTACCCCCATAGTTTTCAGATAATCTTGAATGTGATTGCGATAAAGAACCGAAGTCGTTAAAAAATAAAATCGAATTGATCAGATGAAATTGTAATATACAGCACAGAACACAGCAAACACTAGCGAACGACTGCGCAGGCATTGCCCTGTGCGGCTACGTCATAATTGCTGGTTGAAATGAAAGGGCATCACTATTTTTCTCGCTTTAATGCAACAAGTTAGTGTGAGTGAAACGGCATGGTAGCAGATAACCCGAGTCGCGCGATCGCTGAGTTTGTAGATATGGTTTTCCCTCTTACTAATGTAACTGGTACGCGTAAAGTGAGATAGCGCATCAGCAGGTAATTATGAATATATCCTATCAATACAGAATGCATAAAATAATGCTTTACGTAAAAGTACTATGCTATGACTTAAAGAATTAGATTACAGTAAAGTGTTATTTATTTTTAATAAACTCTATAGGTATGTTTATATAGGTTTTGTATCAGTATGTTTGTTAGTAAACGATTAACGAATTAAAGTATAATAGGTAACTATTTTGGTCAATAAATGATTTTTTAATAAGAACGCCAATAAAACTTCTAGAGCAAAAAAAAGAATGTTAGCCACCGGACAGAGAGATACTGATAGTTTTAAATATTATTTCGAAATATCCTCTAAAATCTGAGACACAATACTTTTGCGCCGGGCCTGGGTTTTTTTTGTGTGGGATTTGGGCCATCTCCTTTAGCCAAGACCATATCGAGATATTGTTTGCTTCAATCAAATAATTTAAAAGCATTTATAAGAAACTACTAACGCATCTGAAATTGAAATGTTTGGCTTCTGGTAATTGCATACCTCTGGAAAATATTGCCATTTTAAACTGCTCATCAGCAATGCAAGTTATTAATACGACTTCAATTTCGTATCGCCATGATGAAGATAGTGAAGAGTATCTGTTTTTGCAGCCGATGGTAGGCCCTCCACAGCAAGATGTGATCTTTGGCAAGAACTGTTTAAGCCCCCTAATTTCTTCATTGAACCATCAGAGAGCCTCCCATCCGGGCACAAGTTACCGTGGCCTACTTGGAAAACCTTAAATAGACTTCGTGCCCAAGTAGGTCGTAGCAAGGATAACCTCCACAAGTGGGGGTTCATGGACGGCTCAGACCTTCGGTGTGTATGCGGCGTCTCTCCACAGACAATGGCTCACCTCCCATCTTGCCCCGCATGCCCTGTCACCTGCAAACGTGAGGACCTAATGGCAGCGTCAGTGAACGGTATCCGCGTTGCTGAATCTTGGGCCAAACAAATTTAAAAAACATATATGTATTTATTTCGTTTTATTTTTGCCATCGACATGCTAAGAAGATCTGTTTTTGATTTTATGGAACCATTTCAAGCTGATATAGGAGAAATGGTCAGACGTTTAGACGTCCCCAACATTAACAACTTAAGGCAGTATATAATTGGGTATATTGCTGGTGCTGTCGTGCATTATTTATCAAAAAAGTTAAAATGTGAAGTTTGTCTCTCGAGACTTTTATCCACTGAGAGACATGATTTTCAAAAATTAATTACTCTCAGGAACAAAGGTCGCTTACATTTTCCTTCAAAAGATAATTTTGCAATTAGCTGTGCTTGTGAAATAATAATAAAAAAATCAACAAAGAAGAAATAATAATAAAGTCGGAAAGACAACATTTTTATGTCGTTTCTCACATTTTAAAAACCTTTATAGGTACGGAAAATATATTTTTTGACTTGGAAAACGAACACAATTTCTCTGGCATGGATCACAAAATAAATTTAACACGTACTGTAGTTGAAAAGTATCTAAATATAAGATTCCATCGCTTCAAATAAGGTTATTATTGGACACCCTAAAGCAGCAGATTCCAAAATATTTAATCCAACCCTTTGTACGCCGAAGCAACAATTTTAGATCCGCGATTCAAAGGATTCGCGTTCAGAGACCAGGAAAAATTTAAAATATCTGTTACGACCTTAAGACAACGTCTAGCAAATACAGCTATCGAGACGGTCTCCACGGAATCGACATCTACAACTACCGCCGAAATTGCAACTAAACCTGTTGCTGCAACACCCAAAGCTTTGCTATGGGACGATTTCGATGCTGAACTGACTCAGCATCTCAGACCGCGAGATCCAATGGCGGCGGGAATCAGAGACCTGGATAAATATTTAAACGATAAAATGCTACCCAGGAGTCATGATCCCTTAATTTGGTGGGAAAGCAGAAAAGGAGTTTATCCCATATTGTATCAATACATAAAATAAAGGATTTGCATTGCCGCAACATCTGTGCCGTGCGAACGCGTTTTTTCAAAAGCCGGTAATATTCTGAATAAGCGTCGGACAATGCTAAAAGATGACAAAGTTTCAAAATGCTTTTCTTAAATTACAATTTCCAATAATAGCAATAAGAATAACAAAACTGTAAATATAGTCAACAAATCACTGTAAGTAAATAGGTTAGGTAAATAGTGTAAATAAAATCGGTTTTTAAATACGCCAGCACGCCTTAAATTAACGGCTAGCCGCCAGTCCTAAGCCTGGATAAAGTACGAAAGAAGATCGATTTTATTTATTAATCTTACTTATTAAAATGTTTAAAAAATACTACTTTTTATCATTCAGCATTGTTGCCACATAAAATTACTCTGACTCAGTAGTATCACTATCCATTCTAAGATTGCCTGGAAGACATCGCAGAAAGTGATAAGGCCGCCCATTGTATGTTTTGCAATGTTAAATTTATGTTTTGCAGTGTTAAATTTATTTTTTTCTGTGTGTTTTCTGGTGTACAATAAAGTATATATAAATAAATAAATAAATAATTATAAATTATGGCAAAGATTATGTATTGGGTGAAAAAACCGCCCTCCAAGATTTCCTCCTTCTATATGGAACATTAAGAATCTTTAAACAAGCGATTTACCACGAACCCAGAATAGTACAGAATCCTGGCACCATCGATTGCATCAGAAACCAGAACCATAAACCGAATCCAGGTTTTTACTATTTGGCAAATGAGCTTCTACATGAGGTTATAAAAATACTTTCAATACAGAAATATTAAGAAAACGGCGTATCACCACCCACCAAAAAGCAATCAGTTTTATGAGCAACAGCAACAGAGAATTAAAAATATACTGCAGCGACAAAAATAATATTTAGAGTGTGAAGTTTTACGAGCTCTGGCTTCTAATTTAAGCTTAAAAAAACAATAACTTTTTGTGTAAATAATTATAAGTATTCTATCATAGTTAGTAGCCTGAGTAAATCAGACTTGAGACTAGAGATGCCGATGCATTCCACCAGCTTTTATGACAAGTCTTTTACAGTTCAAGCAGTACGGTTATGGAATGCCTTGCCCGTGTCGATAAGGCGTGCTCAAACTTTGTCCACTTTTAAAATTCTGGTAAAAAAACACTTCCTCTCTCCTTAAATCATCATTACATATAGGTAGTTCCTTGCTCTTGTTTCTTGTTCATTATTGTATGTATATATATATATATATATATATAGATATGTATATGCTTTATGTGTGTTTGTATTTATTGTATATGTACATAAATGGTACACCACTGACTACCTGCAGTATTGTCTCTCCTTTTTACTTAAATCCATCCAAAGGTTGTCTGTAAAAGATCGCTTTTAGCGATAAGACCGCCCATTGTGTCACCCTATGTAAAATTTCTACATTTATACCTGTACTTTTTATGATGTACATAATAAAGAATATTCTATCTATCTATCTATCAGTTACTCAGGCTACTAACTATTATAGAAATTATGATATGATAGAAAACCACCTACCAAGATATAATAAGTTCAGTATCGAATTTCGATTTAAATAACAATTGGTGTGACTTAGTAGGGCTCATACGGGCTTGTTGTTTGTTTTCAGGGGGGTGCAACTTCAGCTCCACGAAGCGAGCTATAGAGTTCTAGATGTCTCCGCGTTTCGCAAGGTGGCGCTGCAAGACTCCCAACTGTAATGGCGTCCTACAAATAAATAAAACTCACGTTGTCTAATACAGTGTTTAATTTCCAATTCAGATATCCAAATCACAAGGATTATCAATAGGCTATGGGCCTAGTGCCGAATGCTCATGGTCTACTAATTGTGGTGGATTATCTGTTATTGTAAGACGCTGGTCTGCTGTGGTCAAGTAGCAACGCGACGGCTGATTTCGTCGATGGCCGAAACTGGTCGAAAGGAAAACGCCGTGAGAATACCGGTGAAAGTACAAACAAGCAATTCGAGATGGATTTCGTTGGAAATATAGTAAATAGCCAGCAGCAATTAGAAGGAAATGAAAATTGGACCACATGGTCATACAAAATCAAGGTTATCCTACTGGCGGCGGATCTCCTCAGTGACGTCGAAGGAACATCTCCGTCCCCTCTGCCAGAAAAATTGGAAGAGCACGAAAAATGGATGGTGAAACATACAAAAGCGCAAGGTATGTTGGCTACACGCATATCGGAGAAGGTAATACCTCAAATAGTAAGCTGCAAGACAGCTAAAGAAATATGGGATAAATTACACACAATCTATGAACAACGTGGCGAGTTGTCGGTGCGGTGCAGATACTCTAATAAAAATTATTTGCAATTAAATTTGAAGACAAAGAAACAGTATCTCAGTTCGACGGTTTGAAAGTCTCCTGTGTAAGTTAAAAAATGTTAATGCTGAAGTGAGTGTAACCATGGCTATTAACGGCTTGGGAATCGATGCCTGCAGAAAATCGAACTATGGATGAGCTAACAGCAAGATTACTGATTGAAGAACAGCATGCCACTTCTAAGCATGAAGAGCTTAGAAGAGGTTCACCGGCTTGGTTTATTACACTAAGCTGTAATGATTTGAACTGGCCGGATATACGAGTACTAGAATCATTCATTCTGACTGATGGTCGATATGAAATGAATATACAAGATCTGTTTCGAACAGCGTCTTGATCTGATTGAACGTCACCCTGTCACATTAGCTAGACAGTTTATGGTTAAAGATCACGATTTATTACGATTTTTAAAAAGCAACAATGCTATTTTAGGCGAGTCGGTAGTAGATTGGTGGTTGAGGATTAAATTCCAAAATAGAGGTAGTCCTCACATTCACATGTAAGTGTGGTGTGAAGGTCTTCCCGACTTTTATAGTCAAGAGGGAATGGATGCTATAGACAATGTAGTGGCATGCTCTTTAAATGACGATACTGATTCCAATGATTTTGTTAAGAAATTACAGACACATAAACACACTTAAATATGTTTCAAAAATCGAAATAATCGTGTGTGTCGATTCGGTTTTCCTCGAATAATAAGTGGAAGAATTACTGTGTTTGGAAGACGATGAAGCGCAAAGAAACAAAGGTAGATTTTGTAACATCAAACGTGATCTCGACAGCGACCGTGAATAGTTTTATTATAGCTTGATATTATGTCATATACGATTTAGACTCGAATCCGATCTTTTAGATGATGGTGAAACTGCTGAACAATGTTTTTTACGACTTCAACGAGAGTTAAAACCGCTATTGCCACTTATGTCTGCTGAAGCATTCACACACACGGAACAAATAATTCACCAAGCTTTAGCACAACCATTACGAGCAGTTCAGCAAACGGAGAATGCATCTGAAAGTAATGTCTCTCAAAACATGTACGACGACGACTTAGTGGCAGACTATCATGGTGATGAGATTACAGAAAATGTAGAAGTTCCAGCTATGTCCGATGATATATTTCAAAATAATGTACGAGGTTTAAATGTGGAGCGAAAGAATTTTACAAATGTCGGTGCAGTTGTTGAAAAGGTTATAAGAAAAGAACAAACTAAACAAATGTTATTGTTTATAACAGGAGGTGCTGGATGTGGCAAAAAAATTGTTCAGAAATTGATGATGAGTGGAACTGATTAGACAATGTTATGCGCCTACAGTTGCCTTGTGCCATTCCATGCAACTGGCTGTTTCAGCTGCTGCAAAGGAATTTTAACCCAGAAATTTGGAATTTTTAATTAGAGAAACCTATGATTGGTTTTATCTATACGAGTTATATGGTTTGAAAAAATACAGGTTTGATACTCCTTTCCTAGAGTATGTTAAAAATTATTCAAAATTATTTAAAAAGGTTAGTGTTTATGCTAAATCGAAATTTTTGAGCGATACAATTAAAAATTCCAATAATAAAGTAAAAACCACTTGGAAAATTATTAACAATGAAACGGGTAAGTCGGTTAAACAAGATAAAGAACTTGAGATTATAGTCGACAGTAAATTAGTTACTAAAGCAGCTGACGTAGCTGAGGCGTTTAATGAGTTTTTTGCCAACATACCTTTAACTACGACTCGCTCCTTAACTTCGTCCCCGTCTAAAGCTGAAAACCTTTTGCTTAGTAGTGTGTCTAAAAGTAGTCGTTTATTTAGCTTCGAACATGTAACACCTCGTGATGTAGTTAATGTTTTTAACACACTCAAATCCAAAAACACTGGTGATTACTGGGGCATCTCCATTAAACTTTTAAGTAATATAATAGACATCGTAGCCCCCTATCTAGCTGTTACTTTTAATAAATGTGTTGACTCAGGAACTTTTCCTGACCTCATGAAGAGTAGTAAAGTCATTCCATTATTTAAATCAGGTAATAAAAATGACGTTGGCAATTTCAGGCCTATTTCTATCTTACCTGCATTTAGTAAAATATTTGAAAAGTTAATACTCAAGCAGTTACTAAGACATTTTAATTTAAATAGCCTCCTTCATAATGAACAATATGGCTTTACAAAAGGTCGTTCGACTACAGATGCGGGTGTTGCTCTGCTGAAACACATATTTAGCGCATGGGAGAACTCGCAAAATGCTATTGGGGTTTTCTGTGATCTCTCCAAAGCCTTTGATTGCGTGCACCATGACACGCTATTGCGTAAGCTGCGTCATTACGGTGTACAAAACGAAGCTCTCGATGTTATAAATTCTTATTTAAGTAATAGGTCCCAATGTGTAGATATTAATGGTGTGAAATCTTCCGGGTTACCGGTTCAGTTAGGTGTACCTCAAGGCTCAATACTGGGTCCATTCTTGTTCTTAGTGTATATCAATGACTTACCATTCTTTTTAAAGGGTATCTGTGAAGTTGTACTGTTTGCAGATGATACCTCTCTTATTTTTAAAGTAGACAGGAACAGACAAGATTTTGACGATGTAAACAGTGCACTCTCAATGGTTACGGATTGGTTTACAACAAATAACTTAGTTCTCAACTCCAAGAAAACGAAATGTATAAAGTTCGCTTTACCGAATGTTAGAAATCTAGGACCCAACATCGTCTTAGATAAAGAAGTGCTTGAAACTGTGGGCTCGGCAGTTTTTCTGGGCATAACAGTAGATGCCAAACTTCAGTGGGGCCCACATATTTCAAGTCTAGCGGGAAGGCTCAGCTCGGCCGCCTACGCTGTCAGGAAAGTAAGACAATACACTGACGTTGATACAGCTCGATTAGTCTATTTTAGTTATTTCCATAGCGTTATGTCCTATGGTATTCTGCTGTGGGGCAAAGCCGCTGACATTCAAAATATATTTGTTCTTCAAAAACGAGCTGTCCGAGCAATTTACCAACTAGGTACCAGAGTCTCTCTGAGAGATTTTTTTAAAGATATTGGTATTCTTACAGTGGCATCACAATTCATCTTCGCCAATATCTTATATATTAGGCAAAATATACACGTATACACTAAAAACAGTGATATCCACAATATCAACACCAGAAATAAAGACAAATTACGAGCTCCTTTTCACCGGCTTCATAAGGTTCATAACTCATTTGTTGGGCTTGGTATAACCTTTTATAACAAGCTACCCACTTCTCTGCTAGATTTGCCTTTTAATGCGTTTAAAGCTAAAGTAAAATCCAACCTTTGTTCAAAGGCATACTATTCTATCAATGACTACTTAAGCGATAAAAATAGTTGGTCGCTGTGATTAACTCAAGACAATGTTTATGTTCTTTCTCCAGTTTTAGCTTACCTACTGACAGGTTATATGTTTATAGAATGTTTAATTTATTTGACTTTATTATACAATTTTTTTTATTTTTATTTATTGTTGACATGATCTACTCATTACAATGTTTTCGTATGAGTTGTATTTCAATATGTGATTAGCTAGCGACCTCGACAGTAGATTATATATTATTCTTGACTAACTGTTGATCTATTTTTGATTTATTTTTACTTCAATGGTCCTAGTTTATCATATCTAATTATGTGACTTCGAGTTACAGCTTTATTAGCTATATGTAAGCGGGCACGCCCTTTATGCCTGGAGGCATTATAATTCGGGTATTAAGTTCTGTTTACGTTTTTAGTTTTTATTTTTGCTTGAGTTTAGATTTCGATATTTTTTTTTTTTTTTTTTTTTTTGTTGGTACATTGGCGCGTGCTAGCTGTCATTATGGCATATATTTTATTGAATGTTTTGTGTTGAGTAATGTAAATTATTTGCATACTATTGTATAGAATCAAGTTATTTTTTCTAACTGAACAGACAGCTGTGCTGCTGGGGAGTTTGTTGCGCCACTTCTTCTCTCCAGCAAAGGCACTAGGAAGTGGTGAAGGGCGGGCGTTTTTGGGGGACTGTCTTATGTAATTTTGACGTTCGAAAAGTGCTGATTCTCAGCCTAATTTGAATAAATGACTTTTGAATTTTATCGCTCTTTTTCCAGACAATCTCTTTATGAGGTATACAAAACCATAAACGATGGACAAAAACCGATATAAATAATTCAAGCATGCCAGACAAGATGGTTGTCAATAGGGTCCGCTGTATCGAGAGCATGAAACACTTCTTCTTCCTTAGGATATTTCACCATTCAAGGGTACTATGTTAGTTCACCAAATCATCTGGAATTCTATAATAATTTTATTTTAAATAAATAAATTACATAAAATCTATTTATAGAATTCCAGATGATTTGGTGAAATATAAAAGTGATTCCACCAAGCAAACGAATTACAGTATTCAACGATGTATCCATCCAGTATTATAATCGGAACAATAATCCGTCAACTTCTGGAACACGCAAAATTATAGAAAAATAAAAAAATCTAAAAATCTTGCAAAGCTTCCTAAAATGAGTGACTATTGGTCCAAGAACGAAATAATAGGACATGCTTTTGCACGAAAAATAATGTCTCGGAACAGGTTTGAGCTGTTATTACAAATGTTGCACTTTTCTAAAGATGACGCTCACAAGACTGATCGATTACATCGCATTCGAACCCTTCTGGACCTAATGAACGAAAATTTCAAGAATCATTACACTCCTGGCGAAGATCTGTGCATTGATGAGAGTCTCGTACCATTTTGGGGAAGAATTATTTTCAGACAGTACAATAAACAGAAACGACATAAATATGGTGTAAAGGAATTTAAATTATGCACGTTACCTGGATATACCCACAAAATCAGTATTTATGCGGGCAAGCAAAATGATCAAATCACTACTACGCCTGAAAACGTTGTGATGTCGTTGTGCAGTGACCTTTTGAACAAAGGGCACACATTATACACTGACAATTGGTACACAAGTGTCAGTTTGGCTAGAAACCTTTTGCAAAATGAAACGCACCTCGTCGGTACAATTCGTAAAAACAGGAAAAATCTTCCTAAAGAAGTAATCAATGCTAAATTGAAACGAGGCGAATATATTGCCATGGAGAGTACTGATGGAATAACTCTATTAAAATGGAAAGACAAAAGGGACGTTTACGTTATTTCTACATAGTATTCCACCCGCTTCCAATCCGTCATGAAGCGAGGTAAAACCACTTTGAAGCCTAAAATCGTACTAGACTACAACAAGGCGAAAGGTGAAACGTAGAATAATAATTGATTCCCTATTCGTATACAAGCTCCTGCGATGCAAAATTGATTGTCCCCTATTACTATCCAAGTTTCAGTTTCGGGCTCCTGCTAGACTCCCTCGTGCCCCTGTTATTCCTTTACACCCTCCACTCCGCAGATCAATACTTGGTGCAAACTCTGTCGTTCCTCGTCTTTGCAAATTGTTAAATAGCGTCAGCGATCTTGTTGACGTACATTTTGACTCATATGCCAAGTTTCATAGTTCAACTACTAGTAATAGTAGTAAAGTTTAATTTTTTTGTTTTAATATTTTCTTGTATCTCTATTTGTTTGGTTCTATTGAATTTTACTTTTACTGTCTATATTAGTTTTATATTCCATCATAATGTTAATTCAAACTTTTTAGTTATTAATTTTATAGTTTAGGGCTTGTGGCACACCTAATATGTTTATGGGGCATGCGGTGCTAACCTGTAAGACATTGTTACACAGACCTTAGATTATTATAGATATTACTTCAACTATTTACAGTGTAAACATTAATATTGTTGGTTGGCCAATAAAAGAAAAACAAAATAAAAAATTACTTTCACCCGGTTTCTGATTTGAGAAAAGTAGCAAATCTCAACTGATTATTCTCAAATACATAAGTATGCGCTTAAGTATTTTACGTTTCACAAGTTAAAATCGAGTTTCATTAAACCATAATCAACTGATCATTTACTTAAGTATTCCTGATCAAAGCCATCACGTCCCAATTTACATTCAAAAGCCGGTACTTAGCAAAAACTTATATTATTAAATCATTATATTCTTATAAATATAAAATAGACTTAAAACATAAGTTAATTTGAAATAACGGCATTAATTTCAACAAATGTATGTTATTAGAGTTGGAAATGCGTATTTTAGCAATTTAATATTTGACGTGTTTGTCTGAACCGAATCGTGAATGTCAACTGTCAACTGTAAGTAAATAAACACAAGTTTTATTGGAATCCTGTTAGTCACTAGTATTTTAAATTAAACTAGGTACCATAATTGTACCAAAAATGGATAATAACAAAAAGAGATCGCCTAACTATACCATAAAGGAGAAAGAAAATCTTCTTTCAATAATAACAATGTAAGTACATAATAACCTATAATGTTTACCATAACATCATTTTACGTTTCACCACATTAGTTATTTAGATGTTTGTGATTCTTATTGCTTCAGATACCAAAGTGTAATAGAGTGCAAAAGGACAGGGGCTTACTATATTCAAAAGAAACAGGAAGCCTGGAAGTCTATAACTAAAGAGTACAATAGCCTCTGCACGACTGGGCCTTGGGATGAAATAATGCTAAAACATTTTTATAATAATATAAAGCATCGTGCAAGAAAAGATTCTGCAAATGAGAACGTGAGCATAAAAATTTAATGTCGTCTATCGTGTGTTTAAGATAATTCATATGTTCAATATCATAATAAGTACTCTACTAACTACACTGGTCATATTCCTAGTAGGTATAGCGAATATACATAACGTTTTAATGAATTTCAAAGGAAATTGGGTTCTGTTTGTTCATATACACACATATAAATTTAAAATCCACCACAAAACAATCAGACTGAGCAACATTTAAATGTGGATGAGGTGAATAATTACAATGTATGTATTAATCTCTTTTTTTTGTGGTAGTGTAGCGGTTGCACCACCACATATGAACTATGCATCCAAGACATGACCGCATGACGTCACACAAATCCTTCCCTCGCGAATGACATAATATAAGACTATCCGAAATCAACTTACGGGCAGTTGCCCGCCAGACACAACACCCGTTTGTCCGGAGGATCCTCCCTTTTCTAATGAGGATGAGCGAACTTTACACCCTGTTCTTCATACCTCTAAAGTAGTATAGTCTGCTAGTCAATTATTTATCAATATACTTACTCCGTTGGCACAGCATCACAAATAATTTATGTTTTCTTAAAAAATTAAGAATCTTTTTATAAAAAGATTCTATAAATATCATGAAATCATTTGTAATTTATTTAGCTAATTCTTTTATTTGGTTTTCAGGTTATAGTCATAAATGAACCTAATATAATAAAGGATTTAAAGAAGAAATGGTGAAACGAACAGGTTACCTGACACTTGCAGCAGTGATATTATCAAATCTGGTTGATTTTGGAACTTGGTTTAATCTTTGGTATCAATCATTTTTAGAAAAACTTAAAGAAGACTGGTGGTGCGTCGTTCACTCCTATGCTAACCGATGCTAATCATCAAATCCTTTCCGTCTTAGATGACCAAATACATCCAGATGAGAATCCATATGATGAAGCAGCTGAATATTTTGGTGGGTACCTATAGATCAATACTTTTCATACACCACAGAATGATGAACATTTATCGTATTAAAGTAAGTATAAAAAACATTAATATAAAATCCAATTTTATTTTTCAGGAGAACAAATTGAAGTAACTTCCCAAGATTCTAACCCAGTACCAGAATCCAATCCACTATCAGAACCTCCTAATCCAGTACCGGTGTTAAGGAAACGAAAACATGTGCCCAAACGAAAGAAGAAGACAATAGATAGCTTATCACTTACAAAACATTCAGCTGAAGCTCTGAAAAAAAATTATTTTAAGAAAAAAATAGAAGTTGCGTACTACCAAAAAAGAGAGCATGAACTGGAAATGCAAATTAAAAAAAAACAGTTGGAAAAGGCTGATAAGGATTTGTGTAGTAAATTACATTATTATAGTAAGCATATCTACTTAAAAGGTGTGATTTGTAAAATATTGTGCTGTGATTTCTAAATGTAAGGTCAATTTACATAACTGGACCTATTTATTTATTTTTATATTAGGTGCCATAATTATTATGAATAGCTGTGATTTCTAATTGTTAGTGATTATTACATAAAAGTATAATAGAATAGTTTATGATTATTACTGCCTCATTGGTCTAGTGGTCGCAAGTGCTACTGCTGAGCATGAGATCCTGGGTTCGATTCCCGGGTCGGGCAAAGTGTTATTGGGTTTTTCTATCTGGAATTTCTCAGTTGCAGCTCGGAGTCTGGATTTGTGCCCGGTTGATGGCAATAGGCTCGCCCCCTATTACATGGGACTTAAAATATAACTGGTGAAATGTGGGGGACTATAGGTACACCTCTACCCAACCCTTGGCCAACCAATAAGGCGTGACATTATGTTTGTTATGTATTACATAAAACTGCCCCTATTTATTTTATATTAGGTTTCATGATTGTACTGAGTACCTGTGATTTATTATAAAAATGTAAGTGATTGCCATATAAAAGTGTGCTTGTGTACAATTTCTTTTAAGTTACCATAATTATTATAAATTAGCCAATTTACACAAAACCTTAATGTATTTTATACTAAAACCTTTCGCATAAATCACTCCATCCATTGGGGACAACCATTTAAAAATCCGTTCAGTAGTTTTTGAGTTTATTGTGTACAGACAGACAGACGCGGCAGGGGACTTTGTTTTGTGATATGTAAGGATACCTACCTATCTGTGATTTTGTAAGTAAGTAAAAAATCTAGAGGTAAATAAAAATATTACAAACAATACGTACATATTTGTTTATTGTAGTACATATGTATTTACACTTTTATTAGGTAAAATAATTTTGTACTATGGATGTTCTGACAGCAAAATTTTGGGTAATTGACATATTTTGAGGTAATGGTTCATCACTTTCTTCTTGGACATGTTCATCATATTCCACGATGTAGTAATCTAGACGAAGAGTCATATTATGAAGAACAACACACGCCACAATCACCTTTAATACTTTTGGAAGTTTTAGTTGCATTCCCGAATGTAGGCATGGAAATCTTCTTTAAAGTACACCGAAACACCTTTCAATTGTGTTTCGTGATGCTATCTGGGCTCTGTTATATGCTTCTTGAGATGGAGAGGTAGGGTTCAAAAAGGGTGTCATGAGATACCTAAGGCATGGGTAACCACTATCCCCGAGAATAAGGTATGATCCAAATCTGCCTGCTTCAAATTGAGCTGCAAGTGGCGAGTCATTCCAAATAGTAGTGTCGTGCACGGAGCCTGGCCAACGTGCAATGACACTAGTTATTTGTAAATTGGCATCACAGATGGCTTGAACATTTATAGAAAAAAAACCTTTTCTATTCCTATACAGCTCAGCTCTACTTCCTCCTGGTGAATTTATTTTTACATGTGTGCAGTCTACAGCATCTATGACTCTAGGGAATCCAGCTATGTCAAAAAATCGTGCCGCCACTGATGGTCTCTCCTTTGCCGTGGGCATACGAACATATTGCCGTCTTAATAATGCTATCGCACTAGTCACCCCCCTCTCTACCACGCGGCACACCGTCACCCAGAAATTTTTAATTAGAGAAAAATATGATTGGTTTAATGGCTCTTTTTCCAGACAATCTCTTTATGAGTTATACAAAACCATAAACGATGGACAAAAACCGATATAAATAATTCAAGCATGCCAGACAAGATGGTTGTCAATAGGGTCCGCTGTATCGAGAGCATGAAACTATATAGAAAAATTTAAACCGACTTCCAAAAAAAACCACTACAAAGTGAAAAATAACTTTAATTTCGGAAATCGGTGTCTTTGTTTTTTAATTTTCGTTTTATGCCACCGACTTCCGAAATTAAAGTTATTTTTCACTTTGTAGTGGTTTTTGTTGGAAGTCGGTTTAATTTTTTTTTGTAAAAAAGTTTTTAGTTTTCACTTTTTAGTTGTGGTACCTACCCCACACAATATCCAATACCACTAACTGCAATAAATAAGAGTGACAAGAAGTTATCATCATATATCGTCCATATAAACTAAGTGGGAAAAATATGTATTATTGAAGCTAACTCAAAAACTATATAAGCAAAGTTAATAAAAGGACATTGACCGGTTGTGGACCAAATGCTGCCCAGACATGGGAGTACTTCCAAATGGTTCCTTGCATTAAATAATACAAAAAAAAAATACAAAAAAAAAATTTGGTCCCCGGGTTAAAAGATTTTATAATGTTTTGCTGGTAGTTTTATTTATTCATTTTATTTTATTATTCGAAATCTATAGGATAACGTTGTTGGGTTTGAACTCGTTGGTTTTATCTTGACAAGTGCTATAGGGCCTCAGAAAATGTGGTCCTATATCTCCAGGGTCTGATGATGGAGCTGGAAGGTGGTCACGGGCACTCCTCAAGTAAACGAGTTAGCCCCGTCGTATGTGGTTTTTTTAGATACGTATTGACAAGTGCTATTACACTAGGTGGTTTCCAGGGTCTGATGATGGAACCGGAAGGTGGCCATAGGAACTCCTTCAACTAAACAAGTTAGGACGATCGTGTTTGGACTCTTTGGTTTTGTCTCTACAAGTAGTATAGCCCAAGGTTGTATCCAGGGTCTGATGATGGAGCTGGAAGGTGGTCACGGGCACTCCTCAAGTAAACCAGATATCCCCGTCGTATGTGGTTTCATTGGATACGTATTGGCAAGTGCTTATACACTAAGTGGTATCCAGGGTCTGATGATGGAACCGGAAGGTGGCCATAGGAATTCCTCAACCGAACAAGATAGGACAATCGTGTTTGGACTCATTGGCTTTGTCTTGACAAGTAGTATAACCAAAGGTTGTATTCAGAGTCTGATGATGGAACCGAAAAGTGGTCACGGGTACTCCTCAACTAAACAAGACAGCCCAGTGCAGTGAAAATATATAGCATGTGTTGTCTTGGACCTTTGTTCCCGATACCGGTGGGCTACATTTATATTTTTTTATGTTTTTTTCATCAATGAAAAATACTTAACAAAAGACAGTTGTTCTCAAAACTCCGTGGTTAGATTTTAAAGAGCTTTGGTTTAGAGACTAGTAAAAATCCAAGGAACAAAATGCATTGTGTCCATTCTGGGCAGCACCTAGTCCAACTCCCATATATGGATGGTAAATCGTTCGATACCCCAGTGCAGTAAAAATATCATCCCAGGTGTTGTCTGGGATCCTTGTTCCCGATACCGGTAGGCTACACTTATATTTTGTAACGTTTTTTTCATCAATCAAAAATACGAAACAAAAGATAGTTTTTCTCAAAACTCCGTATATAGATTTTGAAGAGCTTTAGTTTAGAGGCTAGTAAAAACCCAAGGAATATAATGCACTATGTGTCCATTCTGGGCAGCACCTAGTCCAACTCCCATGGGTATATGAATGGTAAATCGTTCGATACCCCAGTGCAGTGAAAATATCTTCCCAGGTGTTGTCTGGGATCCTTGTTCCTTATACCGGTGGGCTACATTTATATTTTATAATGTTTTTTAAAATGTTTTTATCATCATTCAAAAATACTCAACAAAAGATAGTTTTTCTCAAAACTCCGTGGATAGATTTTGAAGAGTTTTGGTTTAGAGACTAGTAAAAACCCAAGGAACATAATGCACTATGTGTCCATTCTGGGCAGCACCTATTCCAACTCCCTTAAATGGATAGTCAATCATTCGATACCCGAGTGCAGTGAAAATATATCACAAGTGTTGTCTTGGACCCTTGTTCCCGATACCGGTGGGCTACATTCGAACATAGAACCTCCTCCTTTTTGGAAGTCGGTTAAAAAGAACTTCTTCCTTAGGATATTTCACCATTCAAGGGTACTATGTTAGTTCATCAAGTCATCTAGAATTCTGGAATTTTATTTTAAATAAATAAATTACATAAAATCCATTTATAGAATTAAGAAATAAGAGTGTCGTCGAATCGGTCCAAAATATAAAAGTGATTCCACCAAGCAAATGAATTACAGTATTCAACGATGTATCCATCTAGTATTATAATCGGAACAATAATCCGTCAACTTCTGGAACACGCAAAATTATAGAAAAATAAAAAAATCAAAAAATCTTGCAAAGCTTCCTAAAATGAGTGACTATTGGTCCAAGAACGAAATAATAGGACATGCTTTTGCACGAAAAATAATGTCTCGGAACAGGTTTGAGCTGTTATTACAAATGTTGCACTTTTCTAAAGAAGATGACGCTCACAAGACTGATCGATTACATCGCATTCGAACCCTTCTGGACCTAATGAACGAAAATTTCAAGAATCATTACACTCCTGGCGAAGATCTGTGCATTGATGAGAGTGTCGTACCATTTCGGGGAAGAATTATTTTCAGACAGTACAATAAACAGAAACGACATAAATATGGTGTAAAGGAATTTAAACTATGCACGTTACCGGGATATACCCACAAAATCAGTATTTATGCGGGCAAGCAAAATTATCAAGTCAATACTACGCCTCAAAACGTTGTGATGTCGTTGTGCAGTGACCTTTTGAACAAAGGGCACACATTATACACTGACAATTGGTACACAAGTGTCAGTTTGGCTAGAAACCTTTTGCAAAATGAAACGCACCTCGTCGGTACAATTCGTAAAAACAGGAAAAATCTTCCTAAAGAAGTAATCAATGCTAAATTGAAACGAGGCGAATATATTGCCATGGAGAGTACTCGTACTGATGGAATAACTCTATTAAAATGGAAAGACAAAAGGGACGTTTACGTTATTTCTACATATCATTCCACCCGCTTCCAATCCGTCACGAAGCGAGGTAAAACCACTTTGAAGCCTAAAATCGTACTAGATTACAACAAGGCGAAAGGAGAAACGTAGAATAATAATTGATTCCCTATTCGTATACAAGCTCTCCGATGCAAAATTGATTGTCCCCTATTACTATCCAAGTTTCAGTTTCGGGGTCCTGCTAGACTCCCTCGTGCAGGGGCACGAGGGAGTTACTCCTTTACACTCTCCACTCCGCAGAACAATACTTGGTGCAAACTCTGTCGTTCCACGTCTTTGCAAATTGTTAAATAGCGTCAGCGATCTTGTTGACGTACATTTTGACTCATATGACAAGTTTCATAGTTCAACTACTAGTAATATATTTTGTTTTTTTTGTTTTAATATTTTCTTGTATCTCTATTTGTTTGGTTCTATTGAATTTTACTTTTACTGTCTATATTAGTTTTATATTCCATCGTAATGTTAATTCAAACTTTTTAGTTATTAATTTTATAGTTTAATACTTGTGGCACACCTAATATGTTTATGGGGCATGCGTTGCTAACCTGTAAGAAATTGTTACACTAACCTTAGATTATTATAGATATAACTTGAACTATTTATAGTGTAAACAATTTGTTGGTTGGCTAATAAAAGAAAAATAAAATAAAAAATAACATTGTGACGTTAAATTCTAAATTACGCTGATGATGCTGATTACAATACAAAATATATTTGCAGGATGTACAACCGGGCCCATCTTTGCATAGGGATAATATACCCATGGAAAACCAGCATAATGTGGAACAAATTGTGAGGTTTTAAATTTAAGTCTTACGATATTATGTTTTAATGGACATTTAGATAACTTTTATTTTTAGAACAGTTTGAGGCTAGATCACCACCTGCAGAGCCTCATTGAAATGTACAAACGAAAGACTCCTTATTGAAAACCAGCAGTGGATGTTGAGAGACTTTCAAAGAAATAAGTGAGTCATGGTCAAGGCAGACCCAACCCAAGGACTGCAGGATTTTTGTGCAAGGCAGACCCAAGCACTGCAGGATTTATGTGCATCCATCAGACGACAGAGTTGAATCCCCGAATCCTCTTGCTGTCCTCCCCCCAGCGAACGCCCTTAGCGAGCGTTCGCCTAGTTTTAATAAAAATATTTTATGCCCCTGGCTGGAGGCTTTGAGTTTTTAGGAGCTTAGGGCAGCCACAGGAAAGTTCGGTTAAGCAGCCAGGACCTTTGTGGTCAGCTGCGAGATGCCCTAGTCAAAAAAAAAAGAAAAAGTGATTTCGACGCAGTTCAAATACGTTACCACACACAGCCGGTCATAACCGCTAACCGCGTCACTCGCGTTATTTTATATTAACCTAATCATAGTCATTGTATCACACCCTAACAAAAGTTCTATAATGTCATGAGCCACGAGTCTCTACAAGGAACATACATAGTTACCCTGGACGATGCTTGTAAGGTTAACGTGGGCCACATACATCTACAAAATTTATCAATTTTCTCTCACACGTCTTAATTATCCAATATCTCCAATGATTACCCTACCAGAGTTGAAGCCTGAAAAACGTACCAACAGTGTCCGTACAGGGAATACGAAAGGTATAAAAGATGAGCTGAAAGAATTAGCTCAAGTGGTGAAAATGAGTAAAGTGAAATACAGTCAAAATGATAGAGCGGTTAACACGAAAAAAGTTAGTTTAGACACGGTAGTTCTATATGTAATTTTACTTTTAGGATTCATAAGCTTTCTTGTTTTTAAATATAAAATCAAATTGTTAAACTGTCGGCGAAATGATCAGAACCTTAACAACTCTAATTTATTTCTTGAGGAGGGAGGAGTTATGCAACCTGAACCGCAACACGTCATCACCGTAAGAGCATAAAATGCATGATTGCAGTTTAGGGTGGCCCTTCACACGGTTCCATGCATTTTTGCCAATTTAGCATTTAGTCCCACCATGTAATCCATAGATTAAGTTTTAAAGGCATTATATTAGAGCATGCACTTCTGCTCACACATATTTCTTGTTTTTTATTAAACACAACGCTCCCAAATACTTGACTAGGTATATATTTTCTCATGTTGGATAGATAATCTTCTATTAATATCTAGTTAAATCTTACAGATTGGTTTCTTAATCAATCTTGTTTGTTTCTTAATTCTATAATTTCTTAATTCTTTGATTACTTTCCTATTACCTTCAGACACCTTCTGTTGAGTGTTTATGATTGTCTGATATGTCCAGTAAAATTTTACATCTGCAAGTTTTTTTGATTTTTTAACTCATGTAATCTTTTAGTACTGGAATGACTACAAAATTAAATTGAAATTAAGGTGGGCCATCTCATGAAGGAAGACTGTCTGATCTTGAATTAAAATTTATTCAAATATTGGGTGAGGATTTTAGGTTGGGTCTTCCTGGAGTTAGAGTGGAACCATTTGCAAAAAAACAAGTGAAGATTTCACTGTCAAACTAAAAGGAATAAAGTTTGTAGTCGGCTCTACTGCAGCCAATGCACGTCTTATTAACGCATCGCCTGCTGAATTATTTGCAAATGCTTAGTAAATAAATAGCTATTGACCCTGTGCGGCAAACGCACATGCGCGTTCAATAAATATTTCGTATGGTGCTATGAACGCGTATGCGCGGTTGAAGAAAATCTACCCAGTGCGGCTGGCCGCGTCAGTGCGGCGTTCAATACTTGTCCAAGTACGGCACGGCGCTTATGTGCGTTTGAAAATTTTCGAGTTTTATGACAGTCATAAAACAATTATTTATATTTATATAATACGCTCAAGTAAAGGTTTTTGCACACGACAGTTGTTTTTGTAACAATTTTTTGTGAAGCTCTTTCGGTGCCGAGCTACCTGCTCCCTGGGGGCCAAGTCTACTAATTTACAATCGTCATAATGGTGTCACGATGGTGAGTTTTTGACAGATTTTGTATGGCAAATCTGTCAAAAACTCACCATCGTAACACCATTATGACGTTTGTAAATTAGTAGACTTGGCCCCCAGGTAGAACGTAAAAAGCGTAAAATGTTAGTTGTTACACACGCCATCTATTGAGATATAAGCGAACTAAGATTTATCATACTATTAGATAGTTCTATGAAGATGTTGGTGATGATGATATTAAAAATTACTGTATCATATCAATTTTATTTATTGATACGATACACTAAAAGATTTATTGGGTTATAGGATCTATATTTCTTCGTCGAAAATCTTTCATAAAGTTGGCACGTTCCAATAAATTGCAATAACAAAACGTACAAAACGGGAGTCAAATTCGCACTTGGCCAGTTTTCGTGACTTTTATTAATGAATTTGTCACACACACTTATCGTTATAAATGAGTTCACATAAAATATTAGCTTATGGGTATCGGGATTCGTAATAAGTTAATAATTCAATTAAATGAGTTGAAAATGAAACAGGAAATCAACAGTAAATTATTTTTACTGATTGTTGGTACTCCCTGCTAACCTGTCAAGTTCTGCGGGTTCTGCCTGTCAAAAAGTTTTATATCGCGTAAGGACACTCTCGAGAACTCCCCGCCCTACCCCAGTTTGCAGCGGCGCCGCGTGAGAGCAGACGTTTCTACGGAGCATTTTTTTATTTTTTCGACAAAAATGTAAGTATTTTCAGCATTGTTTATAGATTTTTCATTAAATGATGGTTGCAAATTTAATGTTTTTCATGATTATCTAGCATTAAACATATTTCGTAGATTAACGTGAAATAGATCTTAGATTAAAGTGTTACAATTTAGTGGTATTTTTTTTGGGGTTTTTAAAATAAACCATAGGTAGTCGACAATGAAACAGTTGCACAATGGACACAATGAAACAGTGTTTCATTGTGTCCATATAACTTCATATACTTTCTAATATTTTTGTGGCTAGAAATTAATCTTAACATTTGATATTTGTTTTTCTTTTAAAATGGCGCGTACTAAAGCACTTCAAAGAAAAAAGGGAGATCATTCAAAAGAAAATATGCTTCGAGCTATACTTATGTACAGAAAGGGAAAGAGCCTGAGAAAAGCTGCACAAGAGTGCGATGTTCGGTATCCTACGCTGTTTCGCTACCTAAAAAAATACAAGGATATGGATGATGCATCCCTAGCAGCTCAAAGATTGACTCCAAACTATGAAGTTAATCAAACTTTTACAGTCGAACAAGAAACAGCACTTAAAGAATATATTGGAGAATGTGCATTAAAATTTTACGGATTAAGTACCAAAGATGTGCGCCGTATATCTTATCAAATGGCGAAAATTAATCAAATTAAATGTCCCGCTAGTTGGGAAAAAGACCAAATGGCAGGCATTGAATGGCTTCGGTCTTACAAATCAAGGCATCCAGAATTAACACTGAAGAAGCCTGAAACGTGTAGCATAGCACGTGCTACCGCATTCAATAAAGAAACTGTCAGGGCTTTCTTTGATAACCTGAAAAATGTCATGGAGCGTCATCCTTCCTTTGGTAACGGTTGCAGAATCTACAACTTAGACGAAACTGCAACAACAACCGTTTAAAAGCCGCAAAAAGTTATGGCGCCTAAAGGCAAACACAATATTTGTAAGATAACTAGCGGTGAACGGGGTATATTAATAACAACATGTGCAATTGTATGTGCATCAGGACAAGCGGTACCTCCAGCTCTTGTTTTCCCGAGGAAATAAAAATCCCGAGGAAATAGATGATGCAATCGACAGACAATTAAAACAATTTCACACTAGGTAAAAAATTGGGTATAATAGGTGAACGGAGTAGAAACTTATGGCATACTTATTTTTTTTTCTTTTTTCCATGGCTTGGAAAGACATTGATCTATCAAAAATGCTACTTTCAAGTAAACTTTTCATATTAGAACAAAAGAAATAAAATAATCTTTATTTTGTCAGAAGAAACAACCTTACAACAAGTTCTACACTAGTACTAATTTTCTATGAATCTAAAAGGTAGTAAGACCCAATGCACAATAAAAAATTCGAGTTGTTACAAATCCGATTCACTCTGACCCACGTACTAGTTACAAACTGTATTACGGTGGGACAGTTTTCCCTTGTTCTCTGTTTAGAATATTATAATATGCCGATTTCAGAGGGAACAATTAGATAATAGCAAATACTAACACAAAGCAAAACTGTGGGTAAAATGTTTTACACATTCGAATTGTAGTTTACTTGATTTTTTTACCTTGTAAGCAGTAGCGTAAGTTCACACATTATATGTAAAATTTTAAGATGTTATCTTTGTTTACAATTGTTTGTGTTGAGAAAAAAAAGAAAGAGAAATTTTGGAAAAAAAAACGATAAATTGATAAAAAATATCTATTTTCAAATCATACGCAAGGCGCGTATGATTTTCAAATAAATAAACTAGGTAAGTATGCCATATGCTTCTACTCCGTTAACCCACCCACCCACCCGACCAGTGTTCATACCCATTTTCTTCGAGAAAAAAAAGCTCACCCGTTAAAATAAATGTAAGTAAATTTTTTAATCCCTGTTAGTATTACTTAGTATTTTTCTTTGACCTACCTCGTTTATTTACGTCAACCAATGTTCTGTTTATGACAGAGGTTTTTTATAAGAAAATTGATAACCAAGTTAGTAAAGAATGGGAAAAGTGAGCTACAACTGAGATGGAAGCTGCGGCTGCTCGTGAGAAGCAAAGTGCATTGGACGAAGGCTGAGTAAATTCAGATGGAATCCCTGTCATAAACGTAATAGTTGACGGTTGCTGGGCCAAGAGGACCTACAAAAAAAAACTATTCCTCGTTATCAGGCGCTGCTGCAATCATAGGTAAAAAGTTTGGGGAAGTACTATATCTCGGGGTAAAAAATAAATATTGTTGCATATGTGTACGCGCCCAGAATAAACAAACAACACCACCAGAACACATGTGTTTTAAAAATTACACTGGTTCATCACTGGGCAGCAGCACAAGCAGCGGCAGCACGAAGGCAGTGAAGATTCATCTATCATCGAACAGCCTCTCATCGGCTATGCTCGTGGATTAAGCATTGAATTTGATTATTCCCGAGATCCCTCTTTATCTTATTCCTGACACAGTAATATAATCAACTTTTTGTGTTTTTCTAGTGTTTGGTTGTTATCTGACTCATTAAGATAAACATGGCTACTGATAGAAAAGCACTAGATGAGAAACCAATAACTGATGAGAAGTCGATTCCCACCTACTACTCAACGTTCTCGAAACTGTTACCCCGCTAAGATAGAAACAGAAGAATGTTGGCATTCTACATCGAAGGTGTAGAAAATGCCCTAGGATTAATCACAAATAAAGATGACGAATGCATAGCAAGTCTTATTAGGAATAAACTGACAGGTAAAGCTGTTGAAGCGCTATCAGAAAACCCAGGTACTGAATACCGGCTCAAATAAACGATCTTTATATAGCAATTTCCAATGCAAACAATCATGCTTTCGGTTGTCATACAAATTGCCAGGATTTATATTTTTATTTTTAGCCTGTGTTGTCTCACTGCAGGGCAAAGGCCTCCCTTTCTTCTTTCCACTCCTCTCTGTTTTGAGCCAGTGTGGACCAGTCTTGTCTGTAGGCGTCAAGCTCGTCTCGCCATCTTCTTCTGGGTCTCCCTCGATGTCGACAGACGTTTTCTGGGACCCACATGGTGGTAGATTTGGCCCATGATTCATTTGACATGCGGCAGACGTGTCCGGCCCAGTCCCACTTAAGCTTGATCGCCTTTTGGGTGACGTCGGCGATTTGTGTTTTGGAGCGTAACACTGTGTTGAACTATGAAGGTTATAATGCACTATGCTCTAGGAGTAGAGTCTTCTGTCGTTGTTGCATAGCAACTGTTATTATGTTTTGTTGTGTCACTATGTCATCTTGTGCTTTTTCAGATGAAGTTAATTTTGTTATATTAAAATGTAACTAACTTTATTAAACCACTGTGTTACGATAATATCATATATTTTATTGTAAGCAGGCTCCGCCAATAGGTTATGGGCCCAGGCGTGATCTGGTGTGATATCTGAGCGGAGAGAAGTAGGTATCTGATCTCAATTTTAAATATGGAACAAGCTGTTACAAAAAGTTTTGAGAGATTGGCAGGCCAAGCTAACTATGGGACATGGGCTTTTGCTATGGAAATGTTCCTGATCGACCTTGATCTGTGGGAGTGTGTGAGCGAGGGCTTCGTTGCAGCTTCGGCGGAGGCTAAAAGGAAGGATGCCAAAGCTCGAAATAAGATCTGCCTTATGTGCATGGAAAATATTTATCCCATGATCATGAATCTCAAGACAGCGAGAGATACTTGGCAAGCGTTGCAAAAATCATATGCTGATGGCGGTTTACTGCGACGGTTGTATCTGTTGCGGAAATTATTCAACGTCAAATTGACAATGTTTTCATCAATGGAGGAATATCTCAATGACATTCAGTCAACCAGCCAGTCATTGCTTAGCATAAAGGCAGGTCTAGATGATGAATTTGTTGGGATTATTATGTTAGCCGGTTTAACCGATGTGTACAATCCTCTGGTGATGACATTGGAGCATTCAGGTATGAAGATTACGACAGAGTCGGTGCAGGCAGCGTTGCTCAAAGAAAGCTTGAGGAAAAGCAGCACAACGAACACAACTGAAGATGACACGGCAACGGCACTGATGTCAAAATCCAAGAAGGGTGTTATATGCCATTTTTGTAAAAAGAAAGGGCATTATAGGTGGCAGTGCCAACGTCGTAAGTCGGGAGACAAGTCTGAAGACAACAAAGACACATATTTTAATAAGAAGAAATACAGTAAGGAGACCTCGGGTCTAATGGCCGCTCTATCTATGACGGTTGGTGAGGGCCATTGGGTCGTAGATTCCGGAGCTACATCACATATGACGTCTGACGTGCACATTCTTGAAGATAGACAGTACATTAGTTCTAAGCTAGTTACGACCGCGAACAATGATAAAATTGTGTCTAGTGAACAAGGGGATGTGTATGTCATGGGGCGCTCTGTGAGGTTTGAGGATGTACTTATGCTTCCAGGTTTGACGACAAACTTGCTGTCGGTAAGTAAAATGTGTACTAAGGGTTGCACTGTTGTTTTCGATGAGACTTCTTGTAAGGTTTACCAAAAAGATTACAAAGTAAAAGTAATTGGAAAGCCAGTATTAACAGCACCACTGAAACAAGGGTTATACGTTTTAGATAAAGAAGCAGCGATGGTTCTGACGTGTCCGCCAGAACATTCTTCTCGCGCCTGTTTTGATTTGTGGCACAGAAGACTAGGTCACCTGAGTGGACCTCTGATGGTGAAACTGAAAAGTTTGGCAGATGGTCTGACTTTCAGAGAGGTGAGCACGGAACCATGTGTAGGGTGCTGTAAAGGGAAGGAGTGCGTCAAAATGTTTCCAAAAGGTAAAAGCAAGAGAGCAAAAGACTTTCTTGAACTCGTCCATTCAGATTTAGCGGGCCCTATGGAGGTGGAATCCTGGGGCGGTAATAGGTATTACCTGATTTTTGTGGATGACTTTAGCCGAAAAACATTTGGCTATTTATTAAAATCCAAGACCGAAGTTTTCGCTAAATTCATGGAATTCAAGGCGCTAGTTGAAAATCAGACGGGAAAGAAGATAAAGAAATTTCGTAGCGATAATGGCACTGAGTATACCAACGGAGAATTTCAAGGATTCCTGAAGAAACATGGGATCCAACATCAGAGATCAGTTCCTTACACTCCTCAACAGAATTGAGTGACGGAACGAACAATACGCACAATAACTGAAAGGGCTAGGTGTATGGTGCATGAGGCTGGTTTGGACAAGAGATTCTGGGGAGAAGCTGTTGGTTGTGCCGTGTACCTGAAGAACCGATCTCCAACAATGGCCCTCAAGGATAAAGTTCCAGAGGAGGTATTTACAGGAGAGAGAGTGGATCTCTCACACCTGAAAATATTCGGATGTAGAGCTCAGGTTCTGGTAAAGGATCATAGTCGCAAGAAGTTTGATCCGAAGACGGTTCAAATGATAATGACTCGGTATTCGACCAATTCGAAGGCGTACCGTTTTATCAATTTGGAGAATGATCCAACGAGGATTATCATCGCTCGAGATGCTACATTTATGGAAAATGTTTCCGTGACTACTAAAGAGAAACAAAAAGTCGCTGTTCCTGTTTCTAAGAAGAATGCTGTGGTCATAGATTTACAGCATGACATTCCTGGAATTAGTCGTTCCACTACTCAACCAGGGGCTCCAAGGATTGCTGGTCCTGTTGCAGTGGGGGTTCCGGTGGCTAGTTCGAATGTCAATGAAGAAGAATTTGAAAGTGTTTCTAGTACTACGAGAGCTAGTTCACTGACAAGATCGGATTCTGAAGAGAATTTTTACGACTCTGTTGACGTAGAGAATCCTACGACAGAGGATTTGCAAAGTTCAGCTTCTGTCGACTTAGAGTGTCCTGTGGCAGAAGATTTACAAAGTTCGAGACGTTACCCTGCCCGAAATAGGGTTCCGAAGCGGGAGAAAGACATGGTATACAATTTCCATGTGTCAGATGATCCTGATCCTATTTCAGTTAAAGACGCCATGGAGCGTTCTGACAAGAAGTTTTGGGTAGAAGCGATGAAGGATGAGTTCAATTCCTTGAAGGTGAATGGAACCTGGGAATTGGTTAATCGACCATTAGACGCTAATGTTATTAAAACGAAATGGGTTTTCAAGTTGAAGATTGGAGCTGATGGCAGCACCCAGCGCTATAAGGCCAGGCTGGTTGCTAAGGGTTATTCGCAAAAACCTGGTGAAGACTATTTTGAAACATTTGCACCAGTAGTCAAGATGTCGTCAATTCGTCTACTACTAGCACTGGCAGTTGAGAAGAACCTGAGCGTTCATCATATTGATGTTACCACCGCTTTTCTAAATGGAGATCTGCATGAAGAGATTTATATGGAACAGCCGCAATCTTTTGTTCAAGAGGGGAGTGAAGGCAAGGTTTGCAAACTGAAGAAAGCCATATATGGCCTTAAGCAAGCTGCCAGGTGTTGGAACCAAAAGATCCATGAGCATATTATAAAGATCCCCGTTTTCTCGGTCTAAATATGACCAGTGTGTTTACACATAAAATCATGAAGAAACTTTCACTGTCATAGCTCTGTATGTGGATGATTTTTACATATTTGTGAATAAAGCTGAACAAGCTAGGACGGTGATACATCAGATAGGAAGATCATTCAAAATAAAGGATTTGGGTGAGGCAAGAGAATGTCTTGGTGTCCGGATCGAGAGGAAGAGTGAAAGTGAAATCCACTTGTCTCAAAAGAAATACATTTCAAAAATATTGGAAAAATATGGAATGAAGGACTGTAAACCAGTTAGTACACCGGTTGAAATGAATCTTCGCCTAAAATCTGGTGAAAAGAATGACAACATGCGGTATCAGGAAATTATCGGTTCACTAATGTACCTGGCATGTTGTACAAGACCTGATATATGGTATGCAGTTACGATGCTAAGTCAATTTAACAACTGCAATGATTCTACTCACATGGCGGCACTGAAACGAGTGCTTAGGTATCTAAAGGGGACAGCGGAACTATCGTTGTGTTACAAAAAATGTAATAAGCCTTTGGTTGCCTATGCAGATGCAGATTGGGGAAATGGGCCTGATGGGAAGTCTTTCTCTAGTTATACCCTAGTTTTCGGTGGTGCTGCGGTGTCTTGGCAGTCTATAAAACAGCGTTGTGTTGCGTTAAGTACTGCTGAAGCTGAGTACATCGCAATCTGTGAGGTCGCTAAGGAAGTGATATCAGTTAATGGCTTATATTCTGAACTGACTGGCCGGAATGACACTGTGACTATTTTTAGTGATAGTCAAAGTGCCAGTAAGCTAGTTTATACTCCTGCTATTGGAAAACGTTCAAAACATATAAATATAAAATATCATTTCGTTAGGGAGTTAGCAGAGCAAAGGGTAATTTGTGTTGAATACTGTGAGACTGCCCTTATGCCTGCTGATATGTTGACGAAGGGAGTTGGTAAGCAGAAACATGTGTTCTGCACACAGCATAGTGGATTAAGTGGGGGTGTTGAACTATGAAGGTTATAATGCACTATGCTCTAGGAGTAGAGTCTTCTGTCGTTGTTGCATAGCAACTGTTATTATGTTTTGTTGTGTCACTATGTCATCTTGTGCTTTTTCAGATGAAGTTAATTTTGTTATATTAAAATGTAACTAACTTTATTAAACCACTGTGTTACGATAATATCATATATTTTATTGTAAGCAGGCTCCGCCAATACACTGTGTTCCTAACACGGTCCGTTAATCTGACTCCAGGAATGCTGCGCTCCATTGCTCGCTGGCAAACCTCAAGCAAGGATTTTTATTGTGAAAGCAAAAAAACAAGAGAAGATGTCACTGTGAAACTAAAAGATACGGCGTTATAAAATCAAATAAAGTTTGTAGTCGGCTCTACTGCAGCCAATGTAGACCAGGGTAGAAAGCCTTTAGAACAAAAAAGTAAAAAAAAATAATAGTAGGATGAAACCCATTAGAAAAGGAGGAGAATATTATAAAAATTTAAGGAAAAATAATTTACGGGCGATCTGAGGTCGGGAAGGGGATGGGGGTGAGTTATTAAGGGTAAAAAACGGTTTTTCTCGATTTCCGGCAAAACTAAAAGTCCTATGGAAAAAAGTCAAATGGCAAAGTTGTAGGTAATAAAAAGACCTAAAACTTTTGTATTTACAATTTTTTCACATAACCTCAAAATTTAAGTGAAAAATTCAAAAACCAAGTTTTTATTTTTTTATTTTTATCTTTTTCAAATTTTTGTTTTTTTTCACGAAATTCGGTGAAAACTTACCTTTTTATGTCCCAAATACGCTGTAATTGATTTGATTAGAAATATTTATTTTTTTACCTTATTTTGAATTAATATCGAAAAAGCACCCTAATTTTCAATCGAAAATTCACCCGTCAAAATATCAGCTTTTTTCAAAAAGTTGGTATGTTTTCTGTTCGTTGAAATCTCTACTTTCCAACGGTGGAAAAAAATAAAATGTTACTATAGTAAATCTTCTCAGAAAATATATTTTTGTTTTATGAGTATATAATATGTTTTGTTGATTTTGTTTAGATACATAATGAGAAAAATGTGATTAATAAAGATGTTACTTCAAAAATTATTTGTTTATTATTACTAGTAAGAATTGGTTACTACACTTTCACAGCCGATCACGTGCAGAGTACGTCCCAGGTTGATTGTATTGTGACGCTGATCACGTTCTCAGTACGTGACTGACTTTCATAGTGTTTGTTTTAAAACGACGTCGGTAGTCCGTGTTCCGCGTGCATTGATATATAATAGTGTAGTGCTTTAGCTACGCACACATGTAAGAATAACCGTGGTGGGGCGCTTGGTGTGAGCGGAACAAGCTATCGAGTGTCGCGCTGCGCCAGTGTTCCCGCGCCGCTATTGCGAGAGCACGTTCATAAATTTTGGCGCGAATTGACATTTAAAATGTTTCTTATACGCAAAGATTATACTACATAAACACGAAAAAAATCATGTTCAACTTTTTTTTTTTTCATAAAACCCCCTTTTTTTTTTTTTTTTTTAAATAAAAAAAACTAATTTACGTCTGTTTTTTATTTTTATCCTAGAAATAAACAAGTCAATAGTATAAATAAAAAAATAGTTATAGATTTATCATTGATAGTTCTCATTTTATACATGTTGCAATATCGGCGAAAATCGCCGGCAACCCCTGGAATCCGCGTTTTAAAATCTTCGGCTGTGAAAGTGTTAAAACGCTTCATAGTAATAAGGTAACTGGTGTTAGTTATGTACCTACTTGTTTCTTACGTATTATTTTAAGTTTGACTGAAAATAGAACATAAGAGACTGACTCATAATAATAAAGTACGTATTTTAGTAAATAGTTTTGGTTTCATTTTAATAAGTCTTGTTTACAATGGACTGACGAAGGCTTTTATTTCCTTTAGACAAAATACCTATGCTGCAATGCCTGCTTTGAAAACGATTCGTAACTTAGTTTACTATCAAAAAAAGGCGCAACTGCACATTTAAGGCTTTACATGCAAGGATTTCGGCTTTAGGAAGATCGAGTTCCTTCTATGAAAAGCCGCAATTACATTCTACGCTATTACGCCCTTTCAGATAAGTATTTCACAATTTATTATTATATTTCTGCTAAAACAAAAGGGAAAAATTAAAATATAAACAATACGCGTTTATGAATTTACATAAATTATGGTTCAAAATAAAGCCTATATTTTTTGACGTCTTATAAAACAAGAATCACTAACTAAAACCATTCAGTAAATCCTGGGCCATCATTTTAGATAAAACGTCAATTATCTCGGAATCAACGTTGACGTAGTTACGGCCTTCTTTCTTATGACGGCAGAATTCTACAAGAGGATAAAAACACAGCAGTACGCTGTGAAGTGGTGCATGGAAATAAAAATAACTTTTTCCAGGGTAGACGACAACAACTTAGTATACAGGTGACATTTAATTTGTTGACTATCTCTTAAGGGGTCATTGTAGTCATCATTATGACAAACTTTCACTATGGGACTAAACCAGAAATCGCGAAAAAATAATGAGCTGTTCCCTACATTTTGACGAGCTAAGCGAACATAAATGTAGGGAACAGCTGATTTTTTTTCGCGATTTTAGTATTGGTCCCATAGTGAAAGTTGTTCATCATGATGAGTACAATGACCACTTAAGAGATTGCCAACGAATTAAATTTCACCCTGTATACCGGGCTTGCAAGACTCCAAATGGTATCACCAGGGGAAGGGCAAGCTGGTAACCCAGATTCTTAACACCAGGAAACGCTTTCAAAAGTATGGATCATTAGCTGCACCACATGCAAAGAAGAGTAGGGAATCTAGTTCAGCAAGTACATATTCCTGTTCATCTCTGAGGCACTGAGGCCATTACCTTAAGCTTTTTCCCACAAGTCGTTGTTAAGTTGTGAAATAGATATTTCAGTTGAAGATGACTTAACATGGCTTGGACATTCGTCTGATCCATGGTATTTAGTGGAGGAAAAATGGAAACACTAGTGAACATGAAAACTTCACTACAAAACTGGACCTACAAATCTACAATTGAGCAATATGTTGAAGATTTTCCAGCACTCAAAAACAAGTTTTGGTTACTTATAGCTTGGTAAGTCCTTCTCATTTTTAGGGTACCATAGTCAAACTATGGAATCCTTTTAGTGTGACACTCGCTTGATCAATTTTTATGTTTGTTCCTACCACTGAGTACAAACTGGGGTTATTGCCAACAAATCATATGATTGGTGGTTGCATCTGATCACAAAAAAGTTTCCAACAAATTACAGATTCATTGCAACAGTTTTAGTGAATTAAATAACATGATGCGAAATGATCTTGAAATCTAGAATATCTCGAAAACTATACATCCACTAGCTATAGGTACTATAACTATTCAGAGTCAGACTAGTGGTGTCTTGGGAAAAATGATAGGTATGTAATTACTTTTGATAAAATGTTTTTTATTACCCAATTCTATTACACCACTAGTCATGAATGCATATACTTCTTGAGATAATTATAGTTGTTTCAAGATAGACAGCTGTTATGCAAAATGTAGACCGATACCTATCATTTGACCAAAGACACCACTAGTGTAGAAAGTATAGCTATTGAGTTATTCTAGATTATCAAGAATTCAATGAAACAGTTTCAATATTTACACCAAAAGTGATATCAAGAATATTATTAAAATTAACTACTGGTAGATTTAAAAAAAATACTCGGAACAACCAACTAAATGAAAAAATGAAAATGAATTAAGAATGGGAGTAACTAAGACCTGTCCTTGTATGTTTGCTGTAGCTGTAATAGCCAGGCTACACATGTCATTTTTAGGCACAAGCAAGGATAATTATAATGTCAAGACAGCATAACCGAAAGGAAAAGTACCGTGCAAACGGTTTGGTATAGTGCAACACCACATGTTATTTGTACTGTAAACTGTAGCCGTAAAACCGCCAAAGCCAAATGATTAAAGTCAACCAACTTTAAAGACAGTAGAAGTAATAGGTACTTTTACTGCATATACAAGGTGGAGACGACAATACAACAAAAAATTTAACGGCGTGTTCATAATGGCGTTCCCATTCTATATACAAAAATTCAATTGAATATATTCAATAGTTTAGTCATTATAGCTCGGCAAAATCCATAGTCGGCTCGGGCTATTCCGTTTATCCACCCCAAAAATCCACCCTAAGGTGGATATTCGGAAATGTATGCCCGAGAATTCACCCAAGGCCTAGTTGGATAAACAGAATTTATAGGCTTAGGGTGGATCCATTACATTTAATTTGTTTGAAAAACTCATTTTTTTATTTCGAAGCTAGGATTTGTTTGACAGTTCCAAAATACTCCTAAGCATTAGTAGCGCCAGTATTTTAATTTTTTGTTGTATGGTAGTCTCCACATTGTATAAATAAGTTTGGTTGGTAAGGTAAGTGAGCAAATTGATAACACACCAGAGAGCACCAAGTTATAGCAAGAATTAGAACAGTTTAGCCCAAAGACTGACATGGATAACTACATCTAGGATATTATAATATTTGCAATCCCATAAGACAGCACTAGCAAGACACTTACTGACCTTCAGCACCACAAGATTATAGCCTTCAGCATATTTTATCTTTCATAAGTACAATTAAAACAACATGTTATAGTTAGATTTTTCTTAATGAAAGTGCTACATCCCCTAAGGCTACCCACCGACCCATGTTTCCCATGAGGCGACCCACTGACCTATTTTTGATCTACTACATGACAACAGACGTTAATGACAAGTCCTCCCCTAAGACGACCTACTAACTGAAATACTTATAAGAAGTAAAAACGAACTGCAACAACAACAAACAAATACTACAATCCGTTTGTGTTTCAAGAAAACAACATTTAACGAACTATCCCTTGAACCATTCGGATTTTCCTGTGGGCTCCACGGCTCCACACGTTTGCCAATCCACGACAAACCAACAAAAATTCAAACAAGTGAATAAACCACAAGGGTACACCATTCAGACGGTTGAAGTCGAAACTCCAATACCAGTCATAAAGCAGTCACACCATCCCGCCCGACGCAGTACCAGGATTAACCTAAGGGTGGTACATCCACAAGTTTCTACGTTTGTTAACGTTTACGTACAATATCATTATTCCGAAATTCACGAAGCTATAGGTAGATGCCTAAACAAGTACACAGTTTACTAGAAATTCAACAAATCTTTAAGATAGCGAGATCACAAAATAAAATAAATAAATAAGAAGCGACAATGTGAGCGAGAACGTGTCGTGCGACACACATCACATCACACATGTGACAGATTGACACTTGACAGAATGACAAACGTCAAACTTACAAGCTTGACAGTTTACTGTTGACAGCTCGCGCACAGACTGCATTAAAAAGATGGGGACAGGACATGGGACTGACTCGCCGTAGAGTACGTTATAGTTCCTATGACATAATGCTGGCTCCACTGTAAAAGGAGATCCGCCAGAAATGACCCAGGCCCGACACAAAAAAAATGTATCTTAGATTTTAGAGCAATAATAGTAGAAATATTGTAAAGTATCGCTATTGCGAAATTCGATGGCTAACATAGTTTTATTGCCCGTTGAACTTTCATAATCGCTAGATGTAAAAATGACACTTTTCAAAGGAAAAACTGCATCTTTCTCTGTTCTATGCTTAACTAACATTGACAACCTGAGTACATATTTTTATATGTGGCATACTTATGTGTATATACGATTATACGTACATTATTTATATAAAAATGCAATACTTGCTGTATAATTTTTGCTTGTGTATGTATATTTAGAATAGCTAGAAGTGTGTGCGGACAACTAGGTTATTTTCGTTTGAACCCTTTTATTCGGGTATTAAGATCTGTTTTCTTTAGTTTTTATTTTCGCTTGAGTATAGATTTGGATGGTTTTGTTGATATATATATATTAGCGTGTGCTTGCTGACATTATGGCAAATAATATTATTTAATGTTTTAAGTTGAGTAATGTAATTCAATTTGAATTAATTGATAAGAAGTTAGAAGCCGACCTTGCCCTTGTCGACGCCGATGTTGAAAACCACGCCGACATTGAGGGAATTCATGATGAAGACCAAGGCACGAACTGTTCTGTATCCCTAGCCCTACCGGGTCAACAGAAACACGATGATGTGGAGAGGTGGCTGGACCATGACTGTTGGCCATGCATGGCTGGACATGCATGCTGAGCAGACGATTCTCTTGCTGTGTAGCTGTCTGTTTCATCATATGTTTTAAAGTGTATGCCAGCTGTTGAATGCTGTCAGCATTCAACAGCTGGCGTCTGCTCAGTCGGCTCGCTACACCGCCCGAACTGCCTATCTTTAATGGTGACTGCATAGAGTGGCTACATTTTAAAAATGCCTATGAAGATTCAACCCGTGTTTGTAGTTTCAGTGACTCTGAAAACTTGTGAAGACTCCGTCGAGCACTGCGAGGTGAGGCCAAAGAAGCTGTAACTGACCTGCTGATTGGCAACACACCGCCATTGGCAGTACTAAATGCATTGGAATTGAGATTTGGTCGAGCTGAAACCATTGTTTACAATATAACGACACAGCTGAAAAAGTTACCATCGTTACATAGCTATTATCAGCACGAAATAAGCAACTTTGCTGTGAAGGTCAACAATTGCGTGGCAACAATACGCGCCCTAGACCAACATGACTACCTACGAAGCCCTGAGCTCGCTGCAGCTGTTATATCAAAATTGCCGAGCACGCTGATAGGTAAATGGACAGATTTTTCTTATAATCACCTAGGAAAAGGCACATCGAAGCTGGAGATGCTAGCTACATTTTTGAAAACTGAGGCAGAGATGTTATCAGTCGTTGGATGCACTCTGCCACGAGAAATAAAGAAAATTGTTGATACAGGCATCACTCGAACAGCTGATGATAAGGCTTGACACCGCTCTGTGTTTACTTCCATCGCTGTTGAAGACACAAAATGTTTGTTTTGTGCGAAAGAGATTCAAGTGACAAGTGATTTTGGAGCGACAATAGTTAATTTACGGATTCTATTTGTATTTATTTTTAAACCGACTTCCCCAAAAGGAGGAGATTCTCAATTCGGTTGTATATATTTTTTTTTTTTTTTAATGTTTGTTACCTCATATCTCCGTCATTTATGAACCGATTTGGAAAATTCTTTTTTTATTTGAAAGGATATACTTCCCGATTGGTCCCATTTTTATCAAAATTCAGTTCTGATGATGGAATCCATGACAAACTGAGGGAACTCCTCAAATGTTATAGGCATACACATAGCGATTTCGGTATTTTCAGCAACCAGTTAAGCATTTGCATTCAGAAAGTATCATTTGGTGAAGTGGAATTGATGAAGAAGTCCACAGATGGCCACCGGAACTTCTCAATGATAAGTATTTCACGGGTGGCGTCATTTATTATGAACCGATTTAGAAAATACTTTTCTTATATGAAAGGTATACTACCACATTGGTTCTATTTTGATCAAAATTCAGTTCTGATGAAGAAATCCATGACGACTTGAGGGAACTCCTCAAAAAAAGGAGGAAACCTCCTCCTTTTTTTGAAGAGTTTATCAATTCGTATACTTTTTATACGTATAATACTTTTTTGTTGGAAAGGAGATATTCCAAGGGTGGTACCATGATGAGAAAACCAGGATCTGCTGATGGCATCCCAGACAAATCGAGGGACACCTTCCAAAATCGTAGTGGCGACTAGTGCGTTTTTTTATTTTTTTTTTAAGCATTTTAAAGCACTACTATTTAATGAAGGTCTGGAGTCGATCTGATGATGAAGCCGAAAGACAGTCGAAGGAACTCCTCAACGATTTACAGCAATTACCTGGTGTTTGGGCTTGATTAATTTGTACTGATGAGAACTTTACACCTAGATGGGTTGTGACTGTCATTAGGGGTTCGATGATGAAGACGAACGACAATCAAGGAAACTCCTCAACGTTTTACAGTAGCTACCTTGTGTTTGGACTTAATTCATTTTAAGGATGATACGATGATAACTTCCTGTCACTGTTAATTGCGTCGCTGGCAGTGTTATTCGAATTTGTGTGGGATAGGTAGGTACCAAAACTAAAAAGTGAAAAATAAAAACTTTTAAGGTGCAACTAGTCGCGGGCTCGAACTCAATGGTGGGCATGGCCAAAAACCACGCTGTCTCACCTGGCATCGTGTCTGACAGAGATAGTATCAGTGATGAGCAGTTAGAAGCTGGTCTACATGGACAACGTAAAGTTCGCACGCACAGAAACACCGTACCGAACAGTTTTAGTAAAACGAGCGCGTCAAAAATTACGAGAAGGCCTTTGGAAAAAAGGTTTTTCTGAAAAAACCACTGCATAAATCAATTACAAATAAAATTTATTGAAATCTTCGATAAATTTTCTGTGTCGGTACGGATTTTGTTTTCGAGATTTCACAATTCTTGTATTACTTATTTACGCCCAAAGTTGCGTTAAAATTAGCAAGAAAAACGAATCTTTGTTGGCTCATAACTTTTTAATGGCTTTTTATTTTACTATTCTGCTTCCGTACAGACAATTTTAATAATGAGACCTAACGATATCATGTTTAACTTTGAATGTACGATGTCAAACAGTGGAGTAAAACCCCTCCGAAGTTTGTATGAAAAAAATATCAAATTGTTTCACCTTAACAAAAAAAAACAACCGACTTCCAAAAAAAGCACTACAAGGTGAAAAATAACTTTAATTTCGGAAGTCGGTGGCAAAAAACGAAAATTCAAAACAAGAGACACCGACTTCCGAAATTAAAGTTATTTTTCACCTTGTAGTGCTTTTTTTGGAAGTCGGTTGTTTTTTTTTTTGTTAAAAGTTTTTTTATAAAAAAATATTGTTTATTTATTTTGTAATCCCCTAGTGGGATTTATGTGTCCGTAGGTATGTCCGTGGCATCACAGCGAGCGTGGTATTATTTTTAAATTTCGAAGCATATGCTGAGATAACTTAATAACTTTTTGGCTTGATAACTTTTTGGCCTCGCACATGTCGTTAATAGTTATAATTTTTTTGTGTTTTTTTGTTTATTGTTAGTTTTAGATGCTCCTTTTACTTTATTTTTTTATCAGTGTTTGTATTTCCTGTGCGTGTCCCAAATAAAATATTTTTCTTTCGTTCTTAAAAAATATATATACTTACGTTATTTTCTTTAATAAATATAAAAAGGTTAATATCCGACACCGTCCGCAAATTCATGGATATGCGTCCACCTGAGTGACGTAATACGATTACCGCCCCTCCTATCTACCTAACAACACATGAATAAATACACAATACAACCTGTGATGCAACTTTCCCTTCATACTTTTCCTGGCTTAGGACAGGCAAATTACCTACCTGCCTCAGAAGTTGCGTGACGAGTCTAAATGTACATTTGAATCAACAACAAAGGAAATAAAATAAAACCTAACCATTGGGTAGGTATTTTTGGCGTATTTCAATTTCGTATGTTGTTTCGCACTCGAGAAAGCACAAAAGTGTCATTTTTTATGTCTCTAAAAGGACTACGAATCTGCCTTTTGAGTAGTTTTGAGTTCTTACGTATTACGGAACTTTGTGGCATACACCCGGCGCGCTTCATATACAATCAATTTACGCGCAAGAAGGTCGCTATAAACCATATTTATAACTATTCTTCACCACTCAAAGTCACAATAATTGTCTTAGGTATTTCAGTTTCTCAGAATAAGAACGCGAAAGTTGCCCGTTAAACGCAAAAATCACCGTTAAAATCAGTGGAAATGTAATAGGGCTCTTAACGCCATAATTGTTCCAGTGTCAGAGAGGGATGGAGCTTTACAGGACGAATAGCATTATCCATTTTTCACAATGGAACAATGATAGCTATAGTATGGCCCGTTACTAGAACTGTGGTCTGTCTGTGATCAACTGTGGAGAATAGTGTAAGTGATAGACATGCGAACTTAAAGTCGACGGTTTTTAAGTTCGCCAACTTACTCGGCTCGCCTTCGGTGATACACTTTGCTCACACTGTATCGCGAAGTTGTCGAATTTCGCGTACTTGCTCGCACGTCTTTAGTTAGGGGGTGATAGACGTGTGAGCAAGTACCTGGTCTTATATCTCGGCGACCTAACTCGCCCGTGTGTCATTAGCCCCGGATATAGGGGGGGCAAACCCCGTGTGCCCCGGGCGGCACCGTTAGGGGGCGCCAAATTCAAGCGTGGCAGACAATAGTGCACCACCCAGCGCACCGCAACTCTGCAACAAATCTTTCTCTGCAGGTGGTGCACTGAGGAAATCACTGATTAGCGTAGGTTTAGGTCGTCAAACGATCTGAGCGAGTTGTGAGCGGGCGCAGTTGTATTCTACCAGGAACTCGATGAGCGTTTCTGTGGGCTATATTTTAAGTTTTACGTTGCGCAGTGGGGGTGCCGGGCGTCCCGCGTCGACGCCTGTAGGAATGTGCAAAGGTGACACGACTTCCTTTAACTTTTACCACAGTTTTGGCGGCCTTGTTGGATTGGATTGGCGCATTTTTGATAGATTTTGATTAATATGTTTATTTATATGCCAAAATTTTCGACCTCGCTTCGCTCGCTCTTGCATTCGAGTATGCAAGACCAGCGCGACTTGACGCGCGACGCTACACGAACAATACAATTTCTAAGAAAACTTCTCGGTATAACAATAAAAGTCGCGCTGGTCTGCACAAAGCTTAAATCCTAAAGCAAAAGAAAATCCGACTCATCTCTAAAATTTTCGCGCTCGCTTTCACTCGCTCTTGCATTCAAATCGAAAATTGGACCGCACATCAGGCCTAATTAAAAAAAAAAAAACGGTTTCTTTAACTATGCGTTTGCACCAGAAAACATTCATCATGTAGATGTTTCGAGACTTGTCACATAAAACAAATCTCATTACTTGTTTTATTGGACTTGCGTTCGCACTGCACGAAACATGAGTAAATCTTAAAGACATTAAGACTTCAAGTTATCTGCGTTCGCACTGTCTAGAAACATATACATTAGACATGTTTTGTATAGAGAATTGTCACGTTTGCGTTCGCACTGTTGTTTGTTTAGGTCAAATTATGTCTCGCAACTTGTCTATTGCTTGATGTTTAGTGTTATCCGAATATGGTGGAAAACATCTCGTGTTTATATCGAAACATGAAGTGGTCCAACGTAGACACGGTTAAGTTTAAAGAGCTTTGGCAAGACTTTCCATGTTTGTGGAGTACAAAATGTGTAGACTATAAAAACCGAATAAAGCGTCGAGATTCTTTATTACAACTAGCTGAGAAAATGGGCTTGGATAGTGTTATTCCAATCGAAAAGAAAATTACATCTTTGAAAACTCAATTCAACAGAATTAATTGGTCTGATGGTGGGATGGACATTCTGAAATTTGCGTCGTTTTTCTTCATGATTGGAGCAACTTTCTGTCATAATCTTTCAAAATCATATTCTTTTATCCCTGTGCATCCTGATTTAACAACTCATTCCTTAAACTGCAGGCACCATGTGTTTCTGCCTTTTTTAGGAAGTCGCGCATCCAGAACCTAGGTTTCTTCCTAGATTTTGGCTGTTCCAGGTATGCAATACTGGCAGCTCCAAACAATAAATCGTCTTCATCGCTTGAATTTATTTTATTACCTACATTTGATAATCTAAACGTAGAAATATTTTTGACGTTGTTTAGTTTAGAGTAATTCTGACTTCGCTACGATTTGGTCACAAATAAATCACTGTCACCATCAGTATTATTCACAGAACATTAAAGTCGGCAAAATGCAATGAAATGTCTAAACAAATCTTACAACATGTTTCTAGATTTGTTATGAAATTGGTTTGTAAAAACTTGTGGCGAAACATGTTAAGTGATAGGAAACGTTAAACATGTTTCGCGTCAACAAGTTGCGTGATGCGAACGCGAGTCGATACATTGACAGAAAACAGAGATTTCAACATGTTTTCATGTGAATATTTCGCTAGTGCAAAGTGTGCAAACGCACAGTAAGAAACAAAAAGGATTCGGGGGGCGGCAGGTGGCAGATTTTGCCCCGCCTCGAAAAAAATTCTAGATCCGGGGCTGTGTGACATACTAAGTACGGGATCCAACAGGTTTGAAATTTTGCTCGTAGCCCGCCTTGGTTCATAGTTTCATACGTCTGTCATAGCCGCAAGTCGCCATTTTGTTGCGACATTTGTGTATGTGTTAAGTTTGGTTCGGAAAATTCGCCAACATCGCGATACAGTGTGAACAAGCTTCACGTGTGTCTCCGACGCGACGGCGAGTCGAGTAAGTTGGCGAACGTAAAAACAGTTATTAGAGTTAGATTGATACGACTTGACTATTTCTGATATAATTAGTTTAGGGGAATTATAAAACGCTCGAATAAAAAAAAACTGCGACTGATGATGAGATACTGTTTTAATAACTTGAGCGGTATGAATTTGAGTAAGCGAAAAATTAACTAAACTAACGACGAATATTGATTAATAATAAAATCCAGAACGATTTTCTCTAATTTACAATATTAGTTGTTTTTTTCCACATAACACATATGAGGAAGAGGATGAATGACAGGCAGCTAACAAAATGTGCCGGTCCGTGATCGTCCGTGATCAAAGGCACAGATTAGCTAACTAATCAAAGGCTGATTTTAGAGTCACGCTGACCGCACGCTGACCGTCGGCGCTGACAGTGAAAATCAGATGTAATTTCATAGAATACTAAACTTTATAAACATTGGTGCCGATTCTCTTGTACACCGAACTAAACTAACTAAACTAGGACTAAAATTCCTTACTTTTGGCTATGAGAATCTAAAAGCTATTCTGCGGAAAAATATCTCTAAATTAAAAAATAATTTTGACACATCTAAAATTGAATTTGACAGTCACGTCGCGACCCACGTGGTACTTATTTGCCCCGTGAATTTTTTTAGAGCCAGAGGCGCGCGGGGTGGGGGGCAGCCTTGACGTATTTTGTATGGAATTTTAAACATTTTGTATTTAAAATATGAAAAAATATTACCTATGAGTAGGGGCATATGGGTTTACGGGTGGCAGAGGGGGTCGAAATTTCCATTATTTTTACGCTAGGACGCACCGTTTTCGAGATATAAGCAAAATAAAAAAAGATGAAAGTTTTTGCAGATGAAGTGTGTGAATTTTAGTTCATGCCAACTAATTTTATTCCACTCCTTTTTAATCGTTCCAGGTATGCAATACTGGCAGCTCCAAACAATAAATCGTCTTCATCGCTTGAATTTATTTTATTACCTACATTTGATAATCTAAACGTAGAAATATTTTTGACGTTGTTTAGTTTAGAGTAATTCTGACTTCGCTACGATTTGGTCACAAATAAATCACTGTCACCATCAGTATTATTCACAGAACATTAAAGTCGGCAAAATGCAATGAAATGTCTAAACAAATCTTACAACATGTTTCTAGATTTGTTATGAAATTGGTTTGTAAAAACTTGTGGCGAAACATGTTAAGTGATAGGAAACGTTAAACATGTTTCGCGTCAACAAGTTGCGTGATGCGAACGCGAGTCGATACATTGACAGAAAACAGAGATTTCAACATGTTTTCATGTGAATATTTCGCTAGTGCAAAGTGTGCAAACGCACAGTAAGAAACAAAAAGGATTCGGGGGGCGGCAGGTGGCAGATTTTGCCCCGCCTCGAAAAAAATTCTAGATCCGGGGCTGTGTGACATACTAAGTACGGGATCCAACAGGTTTGAAATTTTGCTCGTAGCCCGCCTTGGTTCATAGTTTCATACGTCTGTCATAGCCGCAAGTCGCCATTTTGTTGCGACATTTGTGTATGTGTTAAGTTTGGTTCGGAAAATTCGCCAACATCGCGATACAGTGTGAACAAGCTTCACGTGTGTCTCCGACGCGACGGCGAGTCGAGTAAGTTGGCGAACGTAAAAACAGTTATTAGAGTTAGATTGATACGACTTGACTATTTCTGATATAATTAGTTTAGGGGAATTATAAAACGCTCGAATAAAAAAAAACTGCGACTGATGATGAGATACTGTTTTAATAACTTGAGCGGTATGAATTTGAGTAAGCGAAAAATTAACTAAACTAACGACGAATATTGATTAATAATAAAATCCAGAACGATTTTCTCTAATTTACAATATTAGTTGTTTTTTTCCACATAACACATATGAGGAAGAGGATGAATGACAGGCAGCTAACAAAATGTGCCGGTCCGTGATCGTCCGTGATCAAAGGCACAGATTAGCTAACTAATCAAAGGCTGATTTTAGAGTCACGCTGACCGCACGCTGACCGTCGGCGCTGACAGTGAAAATCAGATGTAATTTCATAGAATACTAAACTTTATAAACATTGGTGCCGATTCTCTTGTACACCGAACTAAACTAACTAAACTAGGACTAAAATTCCTTACTTTTGGCTATGAGAATCTAAAAGCTATTCTGCGGAAAAATATCTCTAAATTAAAAAATAATTTTGACACATCTAAAATTGAATTTGACAGTCACGTCGCGACCCACGTGGTACTTATTTGCCCCGTGAATTTTTTTAGAGCCAGAGGCGCGCGGGGTGGGGGGCAGCCTTGACGTATTTTGTATGGAATTTTAAACATTTTGTATTTAAAATATGAAAAAATATTACCTATGAGTAGGGGCATATGGGTTTACGGGTGGCAGAGGGGGTCGAAATTTCCATTATTTTTACGCTAGGACGCACCGTTTTCGAGATATAAGCAAAATAAAAAAAGATGAAAGTTTTTGCAGATGAAGTGTGTGAATTTTAGTTCATGCCAACTAATTTTATTCCACTCCTTTTTAATCGCGTTTAAAAATAGACTGATTTAGTTGGATAATCTAAATTTTTAGGTGAAAAACGTCAAATTCAGAATAGCAAAATTGCCATTTTCACAAAACTAATAACTCAGTGCAATCTTAGTGCTGTCAAACTAAAATATAGTTAAGTTGTGTCACTTTAGTCTATTTCAGAATGGGTAATGCTCGTTTGACAGAACTAAACTAAATTTTAGTGATTTTTAGTCTAGTTTAGAGGCATTTGTGACAAGAGAATCGGCACCATTGTCTTGTCAGCGCCGACGACGGTCAACGGGAGACTAAAATCAGCCAAATTGTGTATGTAATCTGTGGTTAAAAGGCCCCGAGTCGCCGAGTATATGTGTTCTGTGGTCGCCATATCATAATCTGTGAGTGGCATTACTGGAATTTGTCATATTTTTTTAGTTTTGTTGTGTGTATTTATTTTGACGTCTAGAATAAAAATTATTTCACATGTAATATGGTACCTATGTCTTGAATGTAATTATATCCACATATTTTGCTTACTTAATGCAGCATGCAAAAAATTCCTTAAAATAATATTTTCATTGTACTTATTTCAAAATTTCGTGCTATTTATTATTGATATTGAATCTTGAGACGAAATTCGTATTTTCGTATTATATAAAGGTCCAGCGAATCACCGTTATCTCATAGTCATAATCATAACAGCCGCGTGTTCTTTTGTAGAGCAGATCACGCAGCTCAGTGAGCTCCAGTCATTTTGGTCGGTGGGTAGCCTTAGGGGCGGATTTTGTTTATAAGTTCCACTTCAGGACTTTGGCATGCATGTGTGAAGTTTTGGTCGGTAGATCGTCTTAGGGTAGATAACGGTTGAGTTAAGCAGCAGATTCTATTCTGTGGGGTCGTAAAAGTTGGGTCAGTGGGTTGTTTCATTGCTGACTTTATGTTAAATGCTACTTCAAAAAAGAAATGGTAATAGGTTAGATTTTGTTAACGAAAAGAAACTATTGTTGCAAGTATTACTTGATACATTCTGGTTGTATTCGGTCTTGAAAAGTCATATGTTTAATTAAACTGAAGGCGGTCTATGCAGTTGGCGGACTAAGTTTGTCCGGGCCCGGGGTAGCAAAGCTAAATAGTATTATTGAAAGTTGATATACTGTATGCTACATAATTGAAACGGTATACTGAGGTATAATGGCTGACAAATTAAATGAAGTATTTATAATGTGTGTTTGATAAATTGAAGGGTTAGTTGACAAAGGTGTTAGTGTTTAAAAATAATAAATAATGAAATGAACTTAGCAATTAATGGCTAAATAAAATATAGTTTGTTTAATTGTAACTTAGTACCAATACTTAGATAAGATTTATTATTTATTAAATTATTTTCAAAAATAGGTTATTCTATGCAAATTTATTAAAAAACAATGAAAATATGTATGAAAAAAAACAAAGCAATGAAAAAAAAATTCCATTTCTTTTTAGTATAAGCTTCACTAACATGAAACATGAAATCTTAACATATTAGTAGTAGAGGTAGTCGTACAGACCAAATGGATATGAAGGGATGTGTGATGTGTTTTAAAAATGGTGTCCACCAAAATGAATACCTGTTATTATCATCGAAATCAAATATAACAAATAAATGATTGAATGATTTGATTTTTAAAGGTCTTTATTAAACAGAAAGGTTCATACAAGTTTACAAAAAGATTCTAAATGTAAACTAACATAATCCGAGCAATGTTAAATAGGCTAAATCACCTCTTTTAACATACAACATGTATGATTGTTACTAACAATCATAGTAACAACAGTAGTCACAATAACAATTTGTGTTAGTTAGTGTGACTACTAATTTAATAGATACATTATAATGATTGCGCTGTTATGTAGAGTTTGTGAAATCGCCAAAACAAAATCCGTACCGACACTGCACAATTATAGAAGATTTCAATAAACTTTATTTGTAAGTAATTGATTTATGCAGAGATTTTTTCATAAAACTCGATTTTCCAAAGAATGTTTCGTAATTTTTTACGCGCTCGTTACACTAAAATTGTTTGGAACGATGTTTGTGTGCGTGCGAACTAGACGTTGTCGATGTAGACCAGCAGCCTAATTACGTAATGCACGATCAATAATAAATTGAAATGAATTGAAAAAGATTGCTAGTCCATTGCTTCATAAATTCGAAAAAAAAAATTGCTCAATTTTTATTTCGAACTTATGAAGCAATGGACTAGCAATTTGTTTCAATTAATTACAATTAATTATTGATCGTGCATAACGTAATTTAGGGTACCGCTCCTAACTGCTCATCACTGATACTATCTCTGTCGGACACGATGCCAGGTGAAACAACGTGGTTTTTAACCAGTGAGTTCGAGCGCGCGACTAGTTCCTTCTTAAATCTAATCTTTGAAGCTACTTTAGGCACTTTCACAATATTATAATCAATCTAAAGGCAAAATGAAAAAATACACTTAGAATCACAGTAACTATTAAAGTAGTTATTTTAAAATTTAAAACTTATTGTGTAAAAGTTGGCATAGAAATTCGGTATCGTCGGTGCGCCGACCGAAAGTGATATGTGCATTTCGTTAACTTTTCAGGGGGCTCAAAAAACATCATTACTCAAACTGAGTCTTACTTAAGAAAAATCTATGAATAAGAAAAGTTGTACAAAAAATATAAAGTTTAGGAGATTTAAAGAAAAAGCTGTTGTTCTGGCTAGTTTAAGGCTCAAAATTTTTTTTTCTCTTTTCGTGCACATATCGGTTTTGGTTTGAGACTTCCAAATTAAGGATGTGCAAGTTATACACATATCAGTTTTTATTATTCAATTAATGAACATAAAATGGGCTTCGTTATGTGCAAAATTTTGAGAACTATAGTAATTATTATTGGTTATTTTTATAAATAATAATACCAAAGTACATTTTATGCCTTTATTTAAAAAAAGAAAGATCTTCAAATTACTAATCATTACAAAAAGAAATAATCGACCGTAGTTCTTACAATATATTAATTATCTTAGACCCAATAAAAACTTCAAAAAAATGTACTAAACACTTTTTTGTTATTTTTTTTATATTGTTAATTACAAAGTTATTCTAAGAGATCAAACGTTTTAATACAATCATATTGTACTAATTTTGAGGTACATTTATAATAAAAAAAGTTCTACAAATGACTAAGCATTACAAAAAGAAATAATCTAGGTACCGTAATTTTAACGAGAAATATTATTTATTTTAGACCTATTAAAAACATCAAAAAAATATATTTTAAACTTGTTATTTTTTTTGTTATTTTTAATTACAATTCGAAGAGATCAAACATTTAATACAATCATATTGAACTTATTATGAGGTGCTCATTCTAAAAAAAATATTACTCAAAAATAGGTACTCTTTCTATATTAATTCTATAAAAATAAAAAAATTACTATTGTATTTTTTGGTCCCTAACAGTCTTGTTGAAAAAATCTGTTTTTATTTAGTTAAATTTAAGATTGTCGTAAAAAAAATGATTATCGCGGTGCATGTATTTTTTCAAAGACTGCAAGCTATCGTACTTGGACTTTTCAATTTTTCTTGGTTCAACGTATAGATCTACTAGATCTTTGTCATTGTTGTGTAGTCGTTGTGGCAGTAGCTGCCATTCATCTGTTTGACGAAGTTTGTAGAAAATTTCTCCACCTTTGTATAATGCTGCTCTTAAGTCAGTTACAACTGGATCTCCGGCTTTCTTTCCAGGCCTAATGGAATCCAACTGGCATACGTCTTCATAATTCTTAAAAAAAGTGTAGTCTACATTATGAATAATGTATGGCTTACTATGACGAGCTTGCGCCATTAAGGAGACATAGTGGCTAGGGCTGTAAATTGGAGGCTTAAACAAACCTTCTAGCGTTGAATGCACACTATCAACTTGCATCATAGTATGCCCTTTTTCCAAAATCAGTTGCTCAATGTCCAACTCTTTTTCTCTGGAAAGGTTTAGAAGAGCTGAAGACAACGTTTTATTCCGATTTTGATAGCAGCAACCGTCAGATATTATTATCATTTTTTTAAAGCCTTCCGTAGCTTTTTGTCTCAAAAAGTCTATAAGACAGGTAGTGAACTCATTTGCTGTAACGCCTCCGTCACCCTCATGCCATACATACAAATGTACTTCACCGTCATTGTTGCAGTAAATGGTGTAATTGTGCATTTGAAGTTTCTGCTTGTAGTACTGGACAGATACTTGCAGTTTGGGACAAAGCAGTACGCTTTGAACATCGACTGTAACCACCAGAACTTCAGAAGAACATAAAGCAGTGGCCTGCTCTTTCGCGAGGTAGGCTTCTTGTTTCATGTTTATATGCTTGTTGTATTCATCTTCAGCCAAATTACCTTCTTTAAACGCAGTGCAGGTGTCACACTGGTCTTTTCTGGGTTTGAAAATTGATATTTTCTTTTCTTTTAAAATCTTACAGAAAAGTTTTCTTTGTGAAAATGGTTTATTTTTGGATAAAGACTCTATACATGTGTGTTTTATTCCTGAAAGAATCTTCTACGTAGGTTCTAGTAGAACTCGATCTGCAATAATGACTCGGTACCTTAGGTAACAAATTCAGCCATTCCTCGATTGCGGATGCTTTTCGAAGTTCACTTCTGTTGTTTGATGTTGCATCATTTTTAGTTTTACTACTCCTTTTGTGGGATGTAGAGGAACCAGGCCTGTTAATCTGTTCGTCTTCAAACATAGTATTTATCCAATCCCATAGGGTGTCATTATTTATGTCAATTGTACTCAACATAAAGTTTTTACAAACTTTCACCATCTCATTGTTTTCATTGGGCAGAAACCAGTCAAATCCTTGTTGTTTCTTCGAAGGTGCTGCGCGAGATGTTTTGCGCCTTCTTATCACAGGACGCATACGCACTAGATTTTTTATGTAAGCTTTTTTAGCTTCCCACGTCTCAAGATCCCAAAAGTATTGGAAAATTAATTTTCTCTGTTCTTCATTTATCATGCCACACTGGAAACTCCGGCTTGTTTTTATGGTACATGAGTCATGGTTGCAAGTCTTGCTCTTAATACGCCTTTTCTTTTTTAAAACAAAGCTCTCTTTTTCATTCTTGTCCTCTTCTGTCTTATCCTTTTCTTTCTGGTCATTTTCTGTCTTGTCCTTCTTGTGTACTTTTTTTCTGCCTACATACTGCTCACCTTTAAGTCTTTTCATCATGTTATACTTCCTGTCTCTTCTTTTATCATACATTTCTGCAAAGTTTTCAGAATCTGACTCCTGTATGTCTTCTTCCTGGCAACATTTATCAAACTCGCCTGTTTGATCATTCAATATCCATGTTTGTCCATATGTAGTAGTTTTAGGCTCCATTAGCCTTGTCACGTCGTTAAGAATAAATTCATTTTCATTTGAATGTTTTGGTACGGCTGCATCATCATGTTCGCAACTTTTAGAAGCATGATTGGTATCACAATCATTTTCAACCAGCATAGGTTCTGGACGCTCAATATGTTGCACGCCTGTTTGATCATTCAAAATCCATGTTTGTCTATCTGTAACATTTATAGGCTCCAGGAGCCCCGTAACGTCGTTAGGAATGCAATCAGATTTATTTGAATGTGTTGGTACGGTTTCAACATCATGTTCGCAGCTTTCAAAAGCATGATTGGCCTCATAATTATTCTCAATCAACATAGGTTCCGGAGGCTCAATATTATTATGCATAATGATGCTTTTATGTTGTACAATGGACCTTGGAGATTGTTCTTGATATTCCTCATTGTTTGAAGTCAGATCATCATTTGTATTGTTAATAATTTGCTGCGGGTTTTTGTAGTCTACAGTAGGGTCATAGGCATTTGATACAAACTCGTCTGCATTTTTTTCAATTGATACATTTCCTGTACTTAGATCAACAAGCAATTTTCCCCTCCAATTATTTCTACCAGCCATTTTTAAAGCATTGTCTTTGCAAGTTGGCAAAAATCTGAAGCAAAATAAAAGAAGAAAGCTTAAAATGCGAAAAGAAAACAAGTGCAAGTAACATGACTTTTACATAAATAGAAATAGAATGATGCTTTATAGAAGAAAATGCAAAAAAAAAACTCATACCAAACAATAGCTCAAGGACTTAACTTATGTACGGTTCTTTTTCTTCCGTTCTATGTTATTTTGTAGTAACATTCGATTAACAATGCAATTAAAAGCATTTACCAGATCTTCAATTGTTTTCCAAACGATAAAATGTTCACATAACCTCAAAATCATACAACACGTGTTCACGGAAAAATCAGATATGTGCAGGGCTACTACGAGTGTAAGCCAAATTCCGTATGTGCATTTGTACACATAGTTTTCTTGTCGACTTTAGAAATGCACATATCTGGATTGGTTTTTTGAAAACTAAGCCTTATATTCACATACGGGTTTTTGTAACGGATAGAGATTCTCAAACTAACGCCATCTAGCGAAAAAAAAAAAACCAAAAAATGCACATATCGCTTTCGGTCGGCGCACCGACGGTATATGATTACTCTGTACCAAACTTTAAGAAGTCTCTTTTTATTTTCTTTTAATTTAGGTTTGCTTCTATATGCTTTTTTTAGCCAGACATATTGGGGGACTAACGGTTTCCTTGTGATTTCCGCTTCTTTAAAATCGATATTTTTATAAGAATAGTTAAAGAATCTTTTTGTAAATTCGCCCTGAATCAATAATTTATAACTTTAATTTCAGTAGTTGAATTATTTTTTAAATTGAAACCAATGAATGGTTTCCGATAGACGTTTCATTGAATAAAAGTCTTTAAAGCTCATTTCGTTTACCCTGAACGAGTCACCTTTCTTTTTGGCGTTCCTTATTATTTGAGTATAATGGCTCGGAACATAGATGGGACCAGGGTTCTTTATTTTTTTTTATTGTCTCCCCTCGCAATTTTATTCGAAGTTCGTTTGTTTTTCCAATACCTTAATTTTTTTCTTCTGCACTTCTTCCATTGCTGAAGAGCATTATACTGGAAGTGTTGTCCAAATTTAGTGGTCTATTGGCCTTTAGCTTTGATGTTTTATTAACAAATAACTTCTTCATCTGGTAACGGACAGACACTAGTTTCCTTCTTATGAAACCGGAAAGATGAAGATACTGGTGTTTTCAGCATTTTGGTGGTACAGTCTCCCAAATCCTGCTGTAAATAAGGTAATGAATACTTCATGTCATCAAAATATGTTAACAGGAGTCTTGTCTGTTATGTCAAAAGTCGTTCCCGATAACCCTGTAAAAGTCTCGTCGTCTAGTAAAGTTTGCCCTGTCCTTCTTCCATTCAAAACTGTAGTAAGCGTTATTAGGCACTATTCGCGTAAAGCTCTGTCATTCAATTCGTCCTCAGTCTGTAACACTTCAGTCTCTAGTTCCGTCATGTCAGCGTTACATGCTGGTTCAGTCACTGCGTTACGCATGACCGAAAGAAAACAACCGTCGTTGTCGTCGAAGTTAAGATCTAAGTCAACGTCACTGTCATCATCTTGTAGCCAGTTGTCTAAGATAGTTTCAAAATTTTTGTCTGTTATATCTGAAACAAATAAAATACGTATTAGATAATCCGAACAAATAGAAAAGTTATGCCAAGGCAGAACTATCTACTGCTATTATAAACTCGAAAGTTTGTGAGGATGTATGGATGGATGATTGTTACTCTTTCACACAAAAACTACTGAATAGGTTGTGATGTTTGGTATGGATGTAAACTATACACTGGAATAACACGTAGGCTACTTGTTATCCCAGTATTAATACGGGGACGAGATTTATGTGGGTAACACCACGGGGTGCAGTACTTACTTCCGACCATTTGGAACCGTGCACCTAGCTTCTGACGTTTCATAAGTGCCCTTGTTGGTTTATGTGAAATAAAATAATTTAAATTTGAATTTACTAGTTGAAGTTCTGTGTGAGGTGCTCGGTTGGGTCTCCACTTCGACTTCTTACCCCAGGATGACGAAATCTAATAGAAAAAAAGGTACTGATTACATTACATCAGCGTGAGTGAGCCGCATCAATGATTATGTAAGTAATTGTGTGTGTACTTATTCGGACGACGATCGAGAGAGATGGCCCCTTTCGTTAGGTGTCCGTGAAGCCCACTCTAAACAAAGCGCCGTTGAGAGTCTGCTAGGCGAACTATAGGGGGATTTCGCGACAGTATCTGCTTCTGGCGTACCCATATTATCATACTCGAGCATAGCCTCGAGCTCAGGTTCTGGCTCGAGTTCAGGTTTGGGCTCGAGTTCAGGTCCGGGCTCGGGTTCAGGCTCAGGCTCAAGTGCGCGCTCGTTTTCTGCCGCAGGAGGAGACTCCGGTTCCTCCACTAAAGGCTCACGCTCCGGAGATGGCTTCCTTCAAGATAACTATATCATATAAATCTCATTCATAGTAACTGAACAAGAAAATGGAACTCATTGATATCATTACGAAGTTAATACCGTGTTTGTTTTTTTCGCGGGGGCGCATCAGGCAGGAGAACCCGTTGAAGTTCAGCTTGTCGCTTGCGACTAGGGTTTGGGTCCCGGGACGTCTCGTGTCTCGAAGTCCCGGGAATTTTCGTAATTTTAGTTGGCTCGAGTCCCGGGACTTTCAAGTCGAGACTCGAGACGAGACAAGATTGTCGAAATTGTCATGTAATCATTTTTATTTTCAAATAATTGAAGGAGCCTAGCGCCATATGTTAGTTTAATGAATAATTACTTGGTCTACTATGTAACTACTGAGTAACCAACACAATAAATGCGTTTGCCATGCCACCATCATGCCGCCATAGAAAGTGTTCTCCTTGTCCGGTGGTATTATTACAAAAATCAGAAACAGATTGTCGGACAAAGCTGTTACGCTCAAACTTTTTTAAAAGCCTGGTTTATTAAATCAGCAAAGAAGTCTAATTAATGTGTTAGTTGATTATTTAAAAAACTGATTTATAAGTCTGTTTTATTATTTACTAGCTGCCCGCCCCGGCTTTGCACGGGTAAGCACTTATCTACGGCGCACCTAGCTACCCTAACTACCTACCTACATACCTACCTACATACCTACCTACCCTACCCTACCTACCTACCTACCTACCCTACCCTACCTACTTACCTACATACATACCTACCTACCTACATAACTACTTTACCAAAATACATACCTACCTACCCTACCTTCACCTACCTATCCTAAGAACCATCTCCTTACTATAACAAACACAACAAAAAAAGAATTAGCGAAATTGCCCCAGCCAGTTCACTCCTGATGTCGTGACCAAGGAAATTCTTCGCGCATTGTTAAATCGGCAACGCAATCGTCACATTTTATATATGAGATTTTTATTCTTGTGACCCACCCTGCTGTATATGCTCTTGCATGTACATTGAGGCGTTCCTGAGCAGTATGGGGTTCCACATTAATTTGACCCAGATACTGCACTTCATCTTTTTCGCAAGGTACAAATAGCTGTTTCAGTTTAACCAGCTGGTCTGCTGGATCATTTTCACAATTAAAAGTATCTGAGTGAAATTTAATGAATCTCGTTATTAGTAACGATCTGTAATGTATTTTCCTTAATTCGGATACGCAGTGAGACTTACGTTCAAAGAACTTTGTTGAAAGTCTTATAATTCTTTAGACAGATATTTAGTGCCGTATCTGTTGTTAAAAAAAGAGTAGCGTCAAAAGCGTCTCGCTTAGACAGTGCTTAGGTCAATCAAGTTTTTCGAACGCAGATCTTTATTTTAAGTAATCGTTCAATCATTTCAGCTAAACTGGACCATCTCGTCTTGCAGTAAATTATTAATGTTATTTGTCTGTGGAATTCTTTTCCCGTATTTCCTTAGTATACCTAGTTTGCTTTGTTGGTGATATTTCTGAACAACTTCGCTACTTTTCGGACTTTATAATCGCATGTTCTCTCTCTCATCTGCTTCTTATTTTTGCTATGATAGGCCCGCGACTTCATAATAAAAATATAACCGGTCAAACCGTAGACAGAGAATACTCAAAGTCACGTCCACAAGTGAAATAAGATTTTAATTTTTTGTTTAATTTTTTATGGTCATTGCGGTATTTGATTCTATATAATAGACTGAAATCATATGCCAGTTTTCTGATGTCCTTAGCGGTTAGCCCAAAGTAACTATTAGCTGACTTGGTTGGATAGGTACGTGATCATCTCGTTTTCTTGTTATATCATCGACAGGAATTGGTATTGTAGTAAAAGAATATACCCGTATTCAGGTTTTATTTAACAAAATTTAACATAGCGATACAATGACACAATCAATTCTGACAATGCAGTTTCTTCTTTCAATATTAACCGAAGAGTTTATAATATATTACTACATTCTCCTGGGCTTAATGATATTATGTCACGTAGTCATTTAGATAAGCAGACGGACGTCGTACCCTTTCAGAAGAACGCAGAGGCTCTGTTGTGATGTTCTGTGGCTGGGAATCTTGCTGGCCTTGGTCGCCTGTGTTACGATCCTCGCCATCGACTGCGTCGGTGAAATCGTCGTCATCATTGGAATCAGCTTCATTCGTTTCTAAAGAAGATTCCCCAGCAGGAGCTAGGTGTCGATTCGATATGACAACTTCTCTACCACTGCTCAGACGCACACGAGAATGTTGAGGGTTACTTTCCAGAGTCTCTACTTCTTCGACCAGTGGATCATATTTGCTGGTTCGATTATGGTTTCGCATTAATACTTTTCTTGGGACGTTTAGCCATGTAGGCATCGACTGACCACTTGAGGATCTTCTGGCGTGAGAGAACATCCGCTCATGGGGCGTACTGTTTGTAGCCGTACAAAGAAGTGATCTTACCGAATGAAGAGCCTGAGTTAAAACTGGCTCCCATTTGGTTATAGGCAGATCACGGCTTTTCAGAGCCAATTGTACTGTTCGCCAAATAATTCCGTTGTATCTCTCCGTTTGTCCATTACCTTGAGGGTTGTACGGTGTAGTGTAGCTCGTAGCAATGCCTTTCTGGTGAAGAAAGTCTTTCATCTCTTTTGAAAGAAAAGAAGTTCCACGATCTGAGTGCACGTAAGTTGGCATTCCAAATATAAAAAATAAATCAGTCAATTTATTAATTACCGTGTTTGTACTCAAGTCTGGGCAGGGATATGCAAATGGGAATCGAGAATATTCGTCTACAATTGTAAGGATATATCGATTGTTCCCAGTGCCATCTGAGGGAAGTGGACCTTTAAAATCTATCGATATTCTTTCGAATGGGGCCATCGCTTTGATTAATTTACCCTTGTTTTGTTGAAAACGAGGCTTTACTTCTGCACATATAGAACAATTCGCAGTAATACGTCTTATTTCTTCAGTGGAGTAAGGTAAGTTTTTGCTTCGAACCCAATGAAGCATTCTTGTTACTCCAGGATGACACAAAGTCGTGTGTAGTTCTTTGAGTGCCTTTTGCTGAACTATTTACAGATGCTACTAATGGTGCATTGGCTCTTGATAAAGCATCAGCCGCTATGTTTTCCTTTCCAGGGCGATAAACTATATCAAAATTGTATTCAGAAAGTTCTAATCGCCAACGTTGTATTTTGTCATTTTTAATTCTTGACGAATGCTGCTGATTGAACATGAATGCGACCGATTTTTGGTCAGTAATCAGTTTAAACTCTCGTCCGATGAGGAATTGTCTCCATTTCCGAAGACATTCGACTATAGCCGCAGCCTCCTTCTCTATGGCTGGGTGATTCCGCTCGCTACTGTGAAGGCTTCTCGAGAAAAACGCAACAGGTCTGAATTCTTGTGACAGAGTTCCCGCGATAGCATAATCTGAAGCGTCTGTTTCAACAACAAATTGTATGTTGTCATCAATCGTGTTTACTGCTGATCTGGCTATCTCTTGCTTTAGAGCGTTGAAAGCGTTTACTGCCTCAGAATCGAGAGGGAATTTGCATTGCGAAACAAGGGACTGAATTTTATGAGAGAATCTTGGCACATATTTAGAATAGTGAGCAAATAATCCCAATGCTCGCCGGAGCGATGCCGAGTCTGAAGGCAGAGGCAGCTCTAACAGTGGGCGTAGACGATCCGGGTCGGGTTTGATTACTCTATTGTTTATAGTATATCCTAGAATACTTATCTCTTTCAATGAAAATTCACTCTTTTCAAAATTCAGTGTAAGGTTATACCGTTTGGCAGTATCAAGAAAACGCTGCAGTTTTTGATCATGGTCAGCTTGGGTGGTTCCTCAGACTGTTATGTCATCCAAATAAGCGTATACTCCTTTAAGTTCCTCTTTCGCAATGATATTATTGACAGTTCTTTGAAAAGCCGCTACTCCGTTGGTAACCCCGAAAGGTATTCTTCGAAATTGGTATAAATTACCTTCTGCTTCAAATGCTGTATATGGTTTTTCTGTTTCAAGAATCGGAATCTGATGGTACGCACTTTTTAAGTCAATTTTGCTGTAGACACTATGTTTGGCTACCTTAGAAACTATTTGTTCAATACTTGGTAAAGGATAAGCGTCTAGTTGCGTGTATCTATTTACTGTCTGAGAGTAGTCTATACACATTCTTTTTTTATGATTTTCATTTGTTGTTACAAGCACTTGTGCTCTCCATGGTGACGAGCTTGGTTCTATAATCCCTTCAGCTAGTAATTTCCTTATTTCAGTACGAATAAACTGCATGTCACTATCTGAGTATCTTCGTGACTTAACAGCTATTGGCTTACAGTCTGGTAAGAGATTCGGGAATAAGCAGATTGGATCGACATTGGCTTGAGACAGTGCACATAATTTCAAAGGAGCTCCATGTCCGCCGAAATGCATTTCTAATGTATTATATCTCTTAAGAATATCATGACCAATAATGACATCCGTACATAAGTTCTCCACTATTAATAAGTTCGCTTGAAAACTATGACCTTCCAGATGGATATTGACGCAACACATTGCATCTACCTTCGTTTTTAGATTTGAAGCTGCCATGCTGACATTTTGGTAGCATGACCTTTTTTGTATATTATATTGACAAACAAGTCGGCTGTCTATAAAACTAGCAGTACTCCCTGTATCAATCAATGCTCTGGCTACAAATAATCCGTTTATTTTTATCGGTATCATAGCTTTATCAAGATCAGTTGTAGCGGCCACGACACATGTTAACAATTTCTGCGACTCTCCATTTTCCATATGTTTGTTCGGTTCATCTATAGCACTAGTAAAAGCACTCCGTTGTGGTGGCGCCGTCACTGCACTTTTGCACACTTTTGCAAAATGCCCCCTTTTTCCACATTTGAGGCAGGTTGTACCAGCAGCCGGACAATTTTGCCGTGCATGTCTCTTGTTTCCACAAAAATAGCATAGTTCTTGGATGTGTGTTCTCTGATTGTTAATAGGGACCGCATTGACAAAGGTACTAGTATTAGGTTGCTGGTAATCATCACTGTGTATTCGCGCCATCTCTAGAGCGCGCGCCTGCTTGAATGCGTCGTCTAATGTGAGAGTTCTATTTTCCAACAGTCTTTGACGGACTATGGACGACGAGAGTCCGGATATGAAAGCGTCTCTAATAAAATCACTTTCGTTTTGTTCAGCGGAGCAGTTTCAAGGCTTGTAAATATTGGTCAATGGACTCACCTGCTTGTTGCGCTCGTTTTGCTAGTCTGTGCCTGGAATATATTTCATTAGGTGGCTTCAGGAATAATGCATCAAGTCTCTTTATAGCAATATCGTAATCAGTGCAATCCTGTATACGCACAAAAATCGTAGGGGATAGATGATTTGTTAATAATCGGAATTTATTTTCTTTTGAAATCGTTTTCTCGGTCGTATTTAAAGCTGTCAGAAAATTTTCGAATGTGCTTTTAAAATGTGTCCACTGAGGGGACAGATCTTGGCTTGAGGACGGGTCTCCGTCGAAACGTTCTGGTCGTAAATATTTATCCATTTTGTTAAATAAATTGTAGTAAAAGAATATACCCGTATTCAGGTTTTATTTAACAAAATTTAACATAGCGATACAATGACACAATCAATTCTGACAATGCAGTTTCTTCTTTCAATATTAACCGAAGAGTTTATAATATATTACTACAGGTATGGTGGGAATGGATAGGTGCAGGTGGTGTAGGTGGTGGTGGTGTTTAGGCGCACTTTCTCTTTTTTTATATCATGCTAATGAGACGTGATCTAAATCAAACATTTCTGCAGCTTTCCTCAAAGATTTACCAGATAACAATTCATCATATGCTTGCTGATATGCAAATATGTTCTTTCTTTTCTGGGCATTTCTTAAAAAGATCAATGAAAAACTTTCAGTATTCCAATAACCCTCCCACACTGTTCCGTGCACTTCTGTGCAATTGTTGTAATGGCTCTCTTGAGTCCCATTTTCTGGATTACTAAAGGGAGTCATTAAATAAGGCCTTTGAGGATATCTTGGACTTGTATTTAAGTTATCATTGTATTGTTAATAATAACTTACCATGTAAGTACAATAATTCTTCATTATTATTTAAACTTTCCAAATGCTCCTTTACTCTAGTGTTTGTAAAAACAAAACTATCATGTGTTGCACCCCCAAAAGTCACATCCACATGAAAGACGTTCAGATCAGAGGGTTTAGTGTGAGTTTCATTTTACCGTCTCGATCAAACGCATCGAACGCGTTTTCCGTTCCGATTCGCCCTTCACCGGTGAAGGCCGGCCGGCTGCCAATCGGACCGCCAAACGCGGTCGATGCGTTTAGTTTTATCGAGAAGGTTAAATGAAACTAGCACTAGGCCCTCTGCATCATTAATCTGAAATAAGAATCCTCACTATAATATTATAAATGCGAAAGTATGTTTGTGCAGGATGTGGGATGCACATTAAAAATGCGATTTATCAATGAATACTTGTACAAGGTGGGCCAAAAGCAATCACCCGATGTTGTTTGGCTCTCTTTTTTTTTTCTACATGAAAAACTTCGATTCTTTTTTTAACCGACTTCAAAAAGGTGATGGTCGGCAGGCAGCAGCTGATGCACGGACTGGACTTTGTACGGGAACATGCGCAGGTCTTTGACCAAATTCGCCTTAGGGACATCCGGCTGATGGCCAATTGCGTGGCACGGCGTCTGGTCGATATTTCCGGCGACAGCTCGACATCCTCGGCAACAGCGGCGATATTCTCGGCAGAACGGGCGCTCCGGAGCCAGCCACTCTTGGCAACGTCTCGTGTGGATTTTAGGAAGAGTGGAGAAGGTTTTTGTCGGGACAGAGAGATGCAGAGTTGCAGATATAACCACAAATTAGGGAACCTTCCGACGAGCTCTAACCAAAGTCCAGACGTATTATGTTTGCACTGTTCACACTAGAGGTCGCGGGAGCCGCGCCGGCCACATGCATGACGTTAGCGCGTGTTCCACGCGTTTCTCACTTCACAGCGTAAGTATTGTTAACAATGTTTGTTTGTTTGTTCCGCGTTCACGCTAAAACGGCCGAACGGATTTGGATGAAATTAGGCACATGGGTAGACCATGACCTGGAGAAGGACATAGGCTACCCTTTATCCCGATATTTCCACGGGATCGAGATTTATGCGGGTGAAACCGCGGGCGCAGCTAGTAATAATATACATATTATATGAATTCTTTGTGATTCTACATTATTTTAGTAAAGAAAAACCAACAGCTAATCTACAACCAAAACGTTCCTGGCATGATAGCCTTTTCGACAATAATATCTCTTCCCGTGTTCCTTAGGAAGTATCATGGAAATCAGGGTGCCATCGACGCAACCTAGCACCTGTGGAATTAGCGTTTTCTGCAATAATATCTCTGCTCGTGTTCCTTAGGACGTATCATGGAAATCAGGGTGCCATTGTCGCAACCTGGCACCCCTGGAGTTTTGTATTTCTCGTAAAACCTGTAATCAGCATTCAAATTTCAAACAATGGCTCTTGTTTAAACAGGACTTGAGAAACTAACAAGAAAATGTAGGTACTTTTGATACTTGCCTTGACTTGAGCACTTGTCCATCATTGTGGTTTTGCGGAAATCTAATATATTTAGTAATGATGTTCTTGTTATTCAGAGCATCAACAATTTCGAGGATTGCCCTAGAGGCAAAAGTCTGAGAAATGTGTCTAAATTCTGGTCAATGATTTTTTGGGATGGAACGGAAGTCGTTTTACCGGAACCGGAACCGATTTTTTTTAATTTGATTGATCGGAATCAGAACCAGAATCAGGAACCGGAACCGGAGTCGGAGGCGGAAGTAAAAGAAAGATGTGTCAAGGGAAGGCTTAATGAAACAATAGAAATATAATTCAGTCTCTTTAATTAATCTCTATAATCAGTGTTTTGAATAATAATTAGTCTCTGTAATCAGTCTCTTTAATCATTGAAATATTAGCAATAATATAATGTAATCATAATATAAATTTTATTTAATTCAAATCCAGTGATTCTAAGAGTGGTAAATTGTTCTTAATAAACATTAATTTTGCAGCTTTACCTCCGTCCAATCTATTTCGTAACGCATCATAAATAAGGCTAGCGCCACTAAAAAAATTTTCACTTGCCACTGAGCCTGGTGGACATGAAAAATATTGGCGGACAATCGAGTAGAGTACTTGAAATTTTGTATTTACTTTCCACCTTACTAACTGATAGGAATACGTTTTTCTTTGATGTACTCATTAAGTAAGGCTTTCCATGCAATGAGTTTGTCAACAGGATGTCCGGTTGTAGTACTATCATCGTTGTCATCGCAGAAGGCTTTCCATGCAATGACTTTGTCAACAGGATGTCCGGTTGTAGTACCATCATCGTTATCATCGCTGTTCATCAATATATTTGATAGAATGGATTGGACAAGGGAAAAAAATAAGGGTATATAATTGGATGGATTGGGGGGGGGGGAATTTAAATAAACATTTATTTAATCGCTTTTATATACTTACAGAATTTTAGGATAGTACTTATATTTAAAATAAAACAAAATTAAAAATCATAATATCAATAATTTATTTACTCAATTTCGTAAATGTTTACAAAATTGAGTAAAGTTGCTTTTAATAATTCCTTGAAAGGATCTTTATGATTTATTCTTATTTTTCTCCTCCATGAATACTCTATAACCCAATCTGTAAAATTTCCAATATACTGGTCTCTACTAAATAATATTTTTAAATTTCGCCAGTGGCTTTCAATGCGCTGGGTGTGTGTCCCGTCTGGTGTCACAAATTTATTTACGGGGTCACTGTGGTTCACTTTCTTGTTTACGAGTATGTACCCATGTTGAGGAAGACAGTCATATGCTCTCCAAACATCTGTATGAATTTCAGTGCCTTCCTCAACATGTTTCTGTATGAATGGCACCAATATTTCAGCGGACCTTTCATTGTTAGGAGTCACTTCCAGCCGTAAATCATCACTGTCGTCTTCAATCATGCCCAAATCCCAGTGGCCCTCAATATGTCGTCCTCTATTATATTTTCTTTTTCCAAATTTTGATTCGTCAAGATTTCAAGATGGACAATTTTTCCTGGACATCAATTTTGCCTTGACCTTCTTGATGCTCCAATTTATTTACACTACTACACGGGGGAGGGGGGGGGTAGCACGGGGTCAAATTGCACTTGGAGGTACGAGTACCTATGGCTGAACATATACATAATTCGAAATACTAAATCTAAAGGCAGCCAAACATTTTCAAACTACGTGCTTTTTACTCGACTGTCTGTTTTGTTCCGGCAGTTGCTCTTCCTGCAACGGAAGATGCCCAACTGCCTAGTCCCACCTGAATTATTTAAGACCATTGGTATTCTGTGATATCTACACATTTTCTCGCTCGGGATAAGTCTACGCTCTTCAGCAAACAGAACATACCGAGCTGTTGTGTCCAGTGCTGTTAGTATTTTAATCAAATTCCAGTGGGACCTGAAACAATCGAAACATAACATAATTTAAACCGTGTTTGTAATCTAGTGGTTAAGCCACCTGTCTCAGACCCAGAGGTCCCGGGTTCGATTCCCAGTGGGAGCAAAATTTTCTGCTCGGTTTGGTTGGTGGTAGGGCTTGTTCTAAGTACGCCTGGCTAGCTACCACCATCTTATCTAAGTTTGTCGCCATAACAACAATGTTAACAGCATTGTTGTGTTTCGGCAGTTAGAGATAAGATAGCCAGTTCCTCTGTGGTTGAGGATTCCGGGTGAAGCTGGCTTCCACCTTCGGCCTGATCATCACTTACCATCAGGTGAGATGCAGGCCAAGAACTGCCCCGTTGAGGATAAAAAAAAAAAAAAACTGTTTTAGCATACAAATTTTGTTCTGGCAAAGTTTTCTGAAGTAGGCAAGGTGGGCAAGAAAATCAATAAATTCCAACCTTATTTCTTCCGCATTATACCATGATACGGTGGCCACAAGATCTAGAAGTACTAAGTTCCGCATCACTCGCATTTTCAGCAACCATTACGAGAGAGACTTACAAGATCGATTCGCCACGTAATGCATAGCAAGGGTCTAAAAATATTGTCAGACACCGAATTTGCCTTAAAAAACCAAACCTGTTCACTCCGGCTGGCGGGTTCGAATTGCAATCGGAATAGTTTTTGTGAACATTGGTGGTAAATGAAAATCTTGATGAATTCACTTCGATATCTTGATTTAATGTATCCACATACACAATTGACCGTGATTTGAAGTACTTGAACAATATTTGATGAGTAATTCCGTATTTTACATGAAATTTTATAAATTAACCGGGAGCCGCCTTGAAAGGCCGCCTCACTGACTTGAATCTTCGCAACCATTCATTATTAATCATAATCATAATCATCATTTATTGCATTCATGTAGTTTACAAGTTGTTACAAGTATATAGGTTTCATACATGAACCCTGCTAGGGCACAGCAATTTATATAGTTCCATTCATAAAATAAATAAGATAAAAAATTGAATTAAAACAAATAGCGATAACAATAATTCAGTCACCCTTATTTCCAATGATAATAATTATCAGGTAAATTATATATTACCCGGCTAGAAAATCTATCTAATAAATAAAAAAGGCGTCTTTGAAAGAAAATGGCAAAACGAATGGGATAGATCTCTCAAAACTGGATAGACGAGCGATGGAAACGACGATCAGGAAAGATGGAAGGAGTGTTCGTCACGTAAAAACTCAACATAAATATAACATCACGCCCCAGTGATTCTCGAAGGATTTGGGCGAGGTGAAATACAATACTCGTAACTTCATTGTAGGATTCTGTGTTACTTTTACAACACATTTCGCCAGTTAGGTCATGTCATTTTTAATATAGGTAATGTATTTTAATAATATTTTCAGGATATGGCAAAAATATATGCATGTCAAGCCTGTTGGCTTGGAGTGAATCGACACCTGATTCATGACTCACAAAAGGCAACAACTTGTAATAAGTTGTTACATCCGTGGAACATGGGTCATCAACACCGCTGCCGCCGCCACTACTGTCTCTACAACCAACACCGGTTGTTGCTGTCATGTCGCTAGTATGGTATCTTGGCTGGGCAAGGCATCAAGATAAACTGCTAGCACCAGCGTAATTTTTGGACGATTTGGTGTCCCTAGAAGACAGTGAATTTTTTATCATTTTATTTAAGTACTAGCTGCCCGTCCCGGCTTCGCACGGGTAAGCATACCCTACCTACATACATACATACCTACCCTACCTACCCTACCTACCCTACCTACCCTACCTACCCTACCTACCCTACCTACCCTACCTACCCTACCTACCCTACCTACCCTACCTACCCTACCTACCCTACCTACCCTACCTACCCTACCTACCCTACCTACCCTACCTACCCTACCTACCCTACCTACCCTACCTACCCTACCTACCCTACCTACCCTACCTACCCTACCTACCCTACCTACCCTACCTACCCTACCTACCCTACCTACCCTACCTACCCTACCTACCCTACCTACCCTACCTACCCTACCTACCCTACCTACCCTACCTACCCTACCTACCCTACCTACCCTACCTACCCTACCTACCCTACCTACCCTACCTACCCTACCTACCCTACCTACCCTACCTACCCTACCTACCCTACCTACCCTACCTACCCTACCTACCCTACCTACCCTACCTACCCTACCTACCCTACCTACCCTACCTACCCTACCTACCCTACCTACCCTACCTACCCTACCTACCCTACCTACCCTACCTACCCTACCTACCCTACCTACCCTACCTACCCTACCTACCCTACCTACCCTACCTACCCTACCTACCCTACCTACCCTACCTACCCTACCTACCCTACCTACCCTACCTACCCTACCTACCCTACCTACCCTACCTACCCTACCTACCCTACCTACTTACCTACATACATACAAACCTACCTACATACTTTACCAACATACATACCTACCTACTTGCATACCTACCTACTTGCATACCTACCTACCTACCTACCCTACCTTCAACTACCTATCATAAGAACCATCTCCATACTATAACAAACACAACAAAAAAAAAATAAGCCAAATCGGTCAAGCCGTTTTCATGTTATGTCGTGACAACGGAAAACGGGTTTCATTTTTATATATATAGATAGATGTGGGTAAGGCCACGAAAAATTGTTTAATAACACACTTGAAACTGTAACACACAATAACACACTTGAAATAATATAACACACTGGAAAATAGTAAAGCCTAGTGCACATAATTGACAAAAGAATAAAACTAGTTCTTTATCCGCGGCTTTGCCTGAATGATTTTAAAATATAATTACAACGAATAAAACACAAATTAATACTAAAAATCTTTATTAAAACTTAAACAATTAATTATTATTCTCTTTTATTATTATTAATCAAAAATATTATGCTCATCGTCATCAGATTCTCTTAAAGAATAGTCATCATCGTCTGTGCTACTATCTTGCTGAAGTTTACACTTTTTAAATCGTTTTTTCGGGGTTACTATTTTTCTTTTCTTTGTTTGTTCTGAAATCTTTGTGCCTGAAGTGGATGGTTGTAGTGTGTTGTGATTATCATAGTGACTTTTTGCACGACTAATATCAAATGTTTTGTCAATATTTGTGACTGTAAATGGGCCATATTTAGTTAAACCAAAATATTTTTGGTTTCCTGCAGAAATTTTAATATCTGATAATATTTTCACAGGTGTTTTTACCAATTTTACTTTCTTCTGACCAGTTTCATTTTCTTTATTTTTATTCAAATTTACTTTTTTTATCAAATTGTACTGCTTCACATCTAGACAGTGACAGAATCCTGGTCTATCCCCAGGACAAAAGCAACTTAGGCTGCGGCACATTATTTTGTAAGGCATGTCAGTATTTCTTATCTGATGCAGTTTCATAGTATCCTGAACTGGTATCAACTCAACATTTGTTTTCCGAATTTCTTCATCGGAAATATAGAAAAGCTTTATTGACGTGTCAGTTTCTTGATGCAGCAGATCAAACGCAGTTTTTGCATCGGGAATGTCATTGCCGCAAGCAACGATCGAATCCAGATTCCGTTTCAGAGCACCACCAACTCCATCAGCAGCTCCTTTTCCGTGTGATGCTTCGAAGAAATTCCATGTGGAGTAATTAAAACCGAACTCTTTTGTCATTTTAGAAAAATAATAGAAGTTTTTCTTCTGTCGGTATTGCGTTGTTGGACCGTCGGAGTAAAAATGTATGGAATCTGTGTTAGAACTATTCTAAACGCAACCTTTTTTTGTGATATATTATCTGTCTTGTGATTTTGACAGACTTTTTCCCCTTCCGTCCGTTCAAGACTTTTGTACGAATGTGTTTTTCTGTTTCTTTAATAAATCCCATATTAATCTCTATAAACCTTTCTTTATCTGCCCAAATATCCAACATGGTAGCAGAGCGTGGTTATTAACACTCGGAAAACGCTCGTATTTTGGACAGATTGTCGAAGAAAATTGGTAACTATTTAATAGGATCACGCCAACGGTAAAAATTGAAAAAAATGGCTTCTTCATCACAATACATGAATTCCATTGAGAAACTCAAGGGGTCAGAAAATTATTCTAATGGAAGTTCTCGATGCGAATGCTATTAATCCATGAAGAACTATGGGAATTTGTTGAGAATAACGTGAACGATGAGAAACAAAAGAAGGCGGAAAAGGCGTTGGCACGAATTGCCCTATCAGTGCAACCAGCAGTGATTCCATACATTCGCTCGGCAAAAACTGCTTACGAAGCATGGAATAACTTGAAGAAGGCATACGAAGGTCGCAGATTGTGTAGAAGACTAGGTCTTCTCAGAAGTTTGTTTGGCACAAAACTACGTGATAGCAGCTCGATGGAGGATTACCTCAAAAAAATTAAAGAAGCCTCACATCAGTTGAGTGAAATTGAGTCACCACTAGATGATGAATTCGTAGCTGTTATAATGTTGAGTGGTCTAACTGAAGACTTTGATCCATTGATTATGGCCATTGAAAATGCTGGAACAAAATTATGTACTGAACTTGTCTCGGTCAAACTATTGGAAGAGACACGGAGACGAGAGGACAAGCAGGATAGTGTAACCGCACTGATCACTCGGAAGCAACCCAGATGCTTCAAGTGTAAGCGTATTGGCCATTTCTTGAAGAATTGTCCCGATAAACAAACTACAGGACAACCTGCATCAGAAAAAGAGACACAGAGTCACAGTCATGGTCGAGATAGGAACAAGCCGAAGATTAAACCAAAGGACAAGGCTCTTGTCGCTGCTCTTTCTGTAAAGGTGAATAGTGATGTGTGGTATATAGACTCCGGAGCCACTAACCATATGTGCAATAATGAAAAACTAATGGTAAACAATAGTTCTAATAAAACTGTTGAAGTGAGTATTGCAAATGGAGAAAAATTATTGACTGCTGGAATAGGACAAGTGAAAGTTCATTTAAAAAAGGGCGTAAAGACAATAAGTGATGCATATTATGTACCTAATTTAAGTACAAAGAAGGATGCCCATTTATGGCCCGAAACGCCCAGCAATTTACGTATATGTAAAAAAAACATCGTTATTTCTAGTTATCTAACAAGATATTCATTTATCCGAACAAGATGGGAACATTTTTGCACAAATAAAAAGTACCGAAACGATAAATACGTGAAAATAATTCCCTTTTGTGGATAAAATCAGCAGTGTTGCCAATAATTATTAATTCCGTTCACGAAATAATCGATTATGTTTTCATGGATGTTTTACTTATAATATCAGATCCGTAATGCTTATTATTCGATGTATTCAAACAAATACGGTGTTATGTTTTTACTATTGATACTAAATGAACAAGCGAATTGATAGTTGATATAATAATGAATGCATAGGATCATAACAAAAACGCTACTACACATTTTTACCTATAATTCTTTATCTGTTCAGCACAATAAAGATAGAATATGTTAAAGAAAACATATTTACAAAGACGTTCATAACTTCTTAACCTTTAAACTCCCGAGGCAGCCGCAAGGCTGCCGCAAACCATATTTGTCCTTCAAACCCCGAGGCGGACATACGGCCGACGCAGGTACACACGGTTTAACAGACGACGCAGGTACAATCTCTATTTCTACTATGAAATTAGGGCTAAACTGGTCTGTGAACAATTTAACTCTATGGCCTGACGGATATTCTCGTCAACTAAATCATTTAATTATTAAATTCCCGTTCGTCCCACCAGGGGGACGACGGCAGTGGGACGAACGGGAATACACCCTTTTTTTTACGATTTTTATCATAAAAACCAATATCCAAAAATATCAATATCCATTTTTTTTGGAAAAAAATGTTGAAACTGACTGATGTCGCACGTCACACGCAGGTAAAACGTCATAGTCACGAGTGCGCGCTCGGCATCGTATTTCGTTATTTTTTATTGTTTTTGTGTGTAAAATGTGTAAATCGATGGGAAGTGTTGTTATTTCCATAAGTAGTTTTTACATACATCGTGGTAGATAAATATTTGCACTAACTAGCATCGTTTATTAAATACCTATTTTGATCCGACCAAAAAAAACGTCGGGAACCCGTGATTGAAAAAGTGAATGTGATTATTTTGAGTTTTGTGTGTGTTTCGTGTCGTGTAATCGCTGGTAAGACTTTATTTTATTTTTTAATATTAGGTACTTAATCGTTTTATTATTTGAACTAAAATACACTGTTTATCCATTTTTTTTAACCAAATAATGTTACGTCATCAGAGTTGACGTCGTTAAGATTAAAGAGTCACAGTGGCGATTATAATTTTGTATTAAAATTAGGATTCGATAAAAAAATCGATATCGATCTATCAATTTTTTGTGTGTGGTGTGGCAACATTGAATTATGCCGGCCGGCTGTCAAGTCAATGTCAAATCACAAATCGACTTTCTTTGTTTTCGTTTGCATAACTTTATTTTCTTGCGAATTTGTTATTTTAACCATCGAATACGCTTATTAAATGGACTCCGAAGATTCTTTGAACCCTGAGCCCTGACGACCACGGCCTGAACATGGATTCCGCTCCCGCTTCCACAAATTATGAAGACCCCGGCATTGTCGCTGGCCCGAGTACTTCCGTGCCCTAAGTAATTCATTCAAAAGGTCATTTACGCTGTGTTAATTGTGGTTTAAACGTCACGAGAATACGAAGGCATTTCTTGGAAATAGCAGAAAGAGCGAAATGTTATACAACAATCTAAGGCGACCCACCGACCAATGTGTTCGACACAACAGGTCAGTATCATGTCTTCCTCTGAGAAATTATTTTTAAATAAATAGACTAGACTACTATCAAGGTTAGTGTTGTTTTAGGATATCTAATAATTATGACTTGTTTATTAGGTACAAGTGTCGAGTGACAGTTTAGTGTGCGAACAACAAAATGTACAGATTGATGGTCATGGACAAGTGTGCATCAGCTGCGTGCGGCAGATTGGTTTTGAGAATAAGATCACATACACTCAGGTCTGATTCTCCACATGAACAACTCGAAAGGAGTGTGATTGCCCGTCAGATTGTACCAAGAGCGGTAAGTTATCAACAGTTTAGAATTAATACAAGCGTAGTTCTGAGATTTGATACTGACATACTTCTGAGTCTATATAAGTGTAATATTCAACTTCTTTCGTGTCCGCACAAGTTATATTTCACATAGTACAGATTGTCTAGAAACTTGAGAAAGATTTTTTAGAAATTAATTAATAATAATATATTTTATTAATTAATTTCTAAAAAATCTTTGATTGTGTATTTATTTGTACCAAAACCACAGTAATTCACGTTTACTGTCTTTATGCACTGAGCTTTAATTTTTATTATTATTTCAGTTGCCATCATCATCTCGTTAGAGCAGTTTAGAGCAGCATCATGTTCAACTACAGAACCGGAATCTGAACCATCCAGTCTGCCTATGGAGCAATTTGAACCATCCAACCTACCTTCGGTGCAATCTGAAGTAGCTGACAGTGCATAGCAAGCGGGACAACAAAGCTTGAACACATCCAACAGTATACTGCTGCCTTATTATGTAAGAGCACCAAACACTCAAAATCAATGTTTCTTTCCTGGCTGTAACAAGACCAATTGGCTCGCTGTCCCATCCGCACTGCGGGTACATCTATTTTGTAAGTACAATTATTATGTACCGCCGGATTGTAGAATCTGTTATTACCTAACCCCTGGAATCTACTTTTAGAATCAATATATAATCATATTAAAACATTTAGTGCAGCACAAATTGAAGATTTTGCCTCATTGAAAAAAACGATTTTATCTAAATAACCCCAACTTTTTTCTAAACCAAGACCTTGACCATTTCATTATTTAAATCGCATATTATCCTATCCATATACTTTGAATTGTGTGCACTTGAGGCCAAAGTGTCTATGGAGCACGGGCAATCCCCTTTATTGTCAGTCAGCACTATGACTAAAAAGGGTTATATAGTTACTTTTGATAGTAGTTCATGTACTGTTTATGATGGTTCTGATATTTTAGCTACTGGTACTCAAGTCAATGGTGTGTGTGCACGATGCCCTAAGGTCACCTCGTTCGTGGGCGCAACTAGCGCGTCGACCGCTACGGAAAATGCGGAATGTTTATAGTTAAGATTTATGTTTTGTATCATATCTCTTATTGTGTTAATGTTTTTATTAGTCTAATAATAAAATAAATAAGTAAAACTATTGTTCTTATAAGAAATAAAGATATTATAATAAGAATCTAACATGTAAATTCGTAAACTAATATGTTAAATGTTTTAATGTTTTAACTAATGTAATATAGTAAATAGTTATTAACATAAGGTAAATAAACGATTAAAATTGGTGTGTCTCATTCCCCTTACCTCTGCGACGTTCCCAATTAGAATAACGAGCGCGCGCGCTCGACAGAGCGCTTTTATAGTGCTGAGGCGGGGGGCAGGGAAATAGTAATGTACCCTCACGCCACAGCTAAATGGGACGTCGCAGAGACTAGCATTATATGTCAATAGTTAGGTAATAAGAATAGCTGTAAGGACATAGTAAATAAGACACTGTAATGTAAATATTTTAATAAGAAAACAATAAATAAAGCTAGCGGGGGTGAAGAAGGGGAGTGCGGGCAGAGGGTGGCGCGCGCTTACGCGTTTGTGTATAAAAGACGGGCCGATTTGGCGGACCGACACTTCGATCCCAGCACGCAACGAGAACACATCTAATGAGAAGAAACTCTGCCCGAGCTCCAGCATAATTCCTCCCCACCGTTTGCTCCAGTACAAGATCCAAGCTTCGAGTTTCATTTCCATCTTCATCAGAATCGGTCGCTATCCCCCACATTATTGGTCCTTCGTCGTCGGATAAGAAAACCTGCGCCTGGAAGAAAAGAAGATGGTCCTTACTAGAAGCAAGGATGGAGAACAAGCGAAACGTCGACAGGAAGAGCTCGGCGTGTCCGGGACCAGACAAGAGACTACGTCGGGAGACCTGCCTGCGCAGGGCGCGTCGAACGCCGCTGCCGAGTCATCAGGAACCAGCAGCGGAACCAGCACGTCGACCGCTACAGAAGCAAGCACCTCAACTGGAACAGAAGAAACCAGTGACACGTCTCAGAAGAAGTCGTCTCAGCGAACATTGAAGCCCGCAGACGCACGGTCACGTCGCTCCGGAACCTCCCGCAAGAGACTCCTCGCGGAGTTGGAGGCGAAAGAGCGGCTAACCGAGCTGAAATTAAAGCAGGCACAGATAGAAGCTGAAACAGAGAAGCAAAAACTACGTGTTCAACGTCTTCAAGCAGAAGCAGATACCTCAGATGAAGAAGAAGAAATAGAAGATGACCTGGCTTCAGTCCGCATCAGCACCTGGTTACAAGGCACCGGGCCGGACCCGCAGCAGTCAGGGAATAAAGAAATTCTTCAAGAAGAGGGCAAGAAGACGCAAGAAGATCACGTAGAAGCGAAGAAAAAACAAGAAGATAGTACGAAAACAAGCCAGCCATTGATCGACGTGGCTACCCTAGCCGCCGCTCTCTCTCAAGCGGTACGAAGCACGAGGGAGCCACCGAAGTATATTCAAGAGCTGCCGCCTTTCAACGGAAGCAGCGCCGACTGGCTCGGCTTCAAGACTGCGTACGAAGAAACCCTCATGTATTTCACATTAAATGAAAACATGGCACGTATACGTCGGAGCCTGCGTGGAACTGCAAAAGAAGCTGTTGGCTGCCTCCTAGTGAGCCAACCCGATCCGAGAGTCGTCATAGAAACTCTCGAAAGAAGATTCGGAAGACCAGAAGCACTGATTCACGTCGAAATAGAGAAGATCAAGTCACTCAACCGGGTCAGCGATAATCCTCGCGATTTATGCATCTTCGCTGGGCGAATCGCAAACATAGTGGGCACCATTGAAGCACTGAAGAAACCGCAATATTTACACAGCCCTGAAATGGCGCGAAATATTACTGAGAAGCTTACTCCTATATTGAAGAACAAGTGGTACGACTACGCATCAACGAAGAGAGAAGATACTCCTGAATTAAAGAAGATATCTACCTTCTTGAACGAAGAAGCAGACAAGTGTGGAGCCTACGCTTTACCAGAGGCTACCATCGATGAAGTCGGGGGCAGAGAACGAAGAAACAGAAAACCAGAGCGCACCTTCGCCGCAGAGAAGAAATCTTCATCAGAAGATCAGTGTCCTCTCTGCAAACAAGATCACAAGCTACCTGACTGCAAGCAGTATACCTCCCTCGACGTCAACACAAGATGGGAGATCGCAAAGAAGAACAACATCTGCTACCGCTGTCTTCGAAGCAAGCATCGACGACTTCAATGTAAAGTTCCGCCGTGTGGAAAACATGGGTGCGTCATGAGGCATCACAAGCTGCTGCATCACGACAAAGAACAGAGCAGCGCGAGTGAACCAGAGAAGAAAGAAATCGCAGCATCTTCAGTTGAAATCACGTCAGCAGCGAAGCCAGGCAGCAACCGTCGTGCATATTTGAAGATCGCGCCCGTCATCATTAAGGGGCCGTACTCCAGCATTGAAACATATGCTCTATTAGATGAAGGGAGTACCGTCACTCTACTCGACGCATCAATCGCCGAGGTCATCGGGGCGGACGGGCCTGAAAATACTATGTGGATTCAAGGAATCGGCAACGAGATGAAGCACGACAACAGCAAGATCGTCAGTCTCAGCATCAGAGGAAAATATGCAGAGGAAGAATACCAAATAGAAGCTGCACGTACTGTCGACAGACTCAGCTTCACACCGGAGACAGTATTCGCCGAACACATTGAAGATTGTGAACATCTGATCGAAATCAAAGATCAGATAAGCTATCAACACGCCTCACCTAAGCTGTTGATTGGTCAAGATAACTGGCATCTCATCGTATCAAGAAAGCTTCGCACCGGCCGTCGTAACCAGCCCGTAGCTTCCCTCACACAGCTCGGCTGGGTTCTTCATGGCTGTCACAGCTCGCTCACAGCTAAAGTAGCGTTCTGTGGCAGACTTCAACAAAGAGAAGATGAACTGGAAGAGTTGATCAAGAATCACTTCAGACTCGAGTCACTATGTATCGAGCCGAGAAGACCGAGAGAAGATCCCGAACAAAAAGCTATCCAGATCTTAGAAGAAACCAGCAGACGACTACCAGAAGGAAGATTCGAAACCGGCCTGCTGTGGAAAGAAAAAGACTGCCAGATACCGAGCAACTATAAAGAAGCTGAGCGGCGCCTGCACTCCCTAGAGAAGAGATTAGATAAAGAAGAGGACCTCAAACAAAAATATGAAGAGAGGATGGAAAATCTATTCCAGTCGGGGTATGCAGAGCCAGCGCCCACACCGGCTCCAGCAGGAAAAACATGGTACCTGCCTCACTTCCCGGTCATCAATCCAGCGAAGCCTCACAAGCCACCAAGACTTGTTCATGACGCGTCAGCCAAGACAGCCGGCATGTGTCTCAACGACATGCTGTACTCGGGACCCGACCTCCTACAATCACTACCGGGGGTCGTCATGAGGTTCCGTCAACACGCATTCGCAGTCAGCGGAGACATCAAAGAAATGTTCATGCAAGTGAAAATAAGAGAAGAAGACAGAGACGCGTTACGATTTCTATGGAGAGGCAAACGGCGGGAGGGCAGACCGGAGGAATACAGAATGACTTCTGTAATTTTCGGCGCAACTTCATCACCATGTACGGCGCTATTCATCAAAAATAAAAATGCAAGTGAGTTCGCGAGCGACTACCCCGAAGCGGCAGCAGCGATACTGAAGAATCACTACATGGACGACTACGTTCAGAGCTTCTCTACAATACAAGAAGCACGTGAAATAACGAAAGCAGTCGACTTCATTCACAAGAAGGCGGGCTTCGTTCTGAACGGGTGGACATCGAACGACGCACAAACAATAGAAGAGTTTGGTCTACCTACAGAAGATAGCTCCGCGACAGTAAGCCTAGGTGGCAAGGACACAGAAAAAACGCTGGGCTTACTATGGCACGTGAACGAAGATTGCATAGGGTTCAACACAAACTCTATGAAAATACCTAAAGAAGTTAAAGAAAACAGGCGCTCTCCATCAAAAAGAGAGGCCTTGAGCATCATCATGGCACTCTTCGACCCGCTGGGACTGATCTCACCTGTCACCACGCCGGCGAAGAGAATATTTCAAGACACCTGGCGCTACAAGACCGACTGGGATGACCCGCTGCCAGCTGAGCTACAAGAAAAATGGCAAAAGTGGATCACGTCACTCGTCACCATCGAACAGCTGAGACTACCACGATGCTACGACTACGAGCAGAGCGTCTCCATCCAGCTGCACACCTTCGTCGACGCGAGTGAAGAAGCCTACGCCGCAGCAGTATACTGGCGAACGGTACGTCACGACGGCAGTGTGCACGTGTCATTAGCAGCTGCGAAGAGTCGAGTCACCCCCCTCAAGCCGGTATCCATGCCCAGGTTGGAGCTACAAGCAGCCCTACTGGGCGCGCGACTCGCACAGACGGTGCTGGAAGAGCACGACTACCGACCCGAGAGCAAGACCTACTGGAGTGATTCACGCACAGCACTAGTGTGGATCAGGTCAGAGCCCCGCGTCTACAAGTCCTTCGTAGCTCATCGTCTGGCGGAGATCGAAGAAACCACGAAGAAAAATGAGTGGAGGTGGCTCCCCTCCAGACACAACGTGGCCGACGACGCGACGAGAGACACGCCCGACGACTTCGACGCCACACACAGGTGGTTCCAGGGACCCTCATTCCTGAAGCTACCCGAGTCACAGTGGCCACAAGAAGAGAACGTGATAAAATACGACACGGGAGAAGAAAGAGAAAAATGTCATTCGTGTCAACAAGAAGACGGTCACAATCTCGATCACCTACCACAGATCGAGAGATTTTCAAAGTGGCTCCGATTAATAAGAGCGACAGCACGAGTCTTACAATACATAGACTTGTGTAAAGTACATAAGGACACCGTCGCAGCCACTAGAAAACGAACGAAGAAAATCGAAGAAAAAGATTCCAGTTGGCGCAACTCAAAGAAAACACTACCTAAACCAATAAAACGGGTAGTACATAACGAAATCCGCAAATACATAGAAATACCTACAGAATACCTAACAAAAGCTGAACAGCTGTGGGTACGCGCCAGTCAACAGGAGAGCTTCAAAACTGAGATAGAACGTATCAAGAGTAAGGGGACGCCTAACACTAGCGATCGCCTAAGTCATCTCAGTACCTACATCGACGCTGCAGACATCGTGCGCCTGCGAGGAAGAGTGACGGCCGCACAGGGAATACAAGAAGACGCGTCGAACCCTCCGATATTAGACGGCAAGCATACCTACACACGTCTGTACATAGCTCATGTACATGAGAGCTTACATCACGGCGGCGTAGAAACAGTTGTGAACGAGTTACGACAGCGACTGTGGATTTCAAGAATACGCCCCGCAGTAAGAAACATTATCAAGAGTTGCTTACCCTGCCGCATCAGAAAAATGAAGCCAGCGAGCCCGCTCACAGGTGACTTACCTCCGGCGCGCCTCGCACATCACGCTCGTCCATTTACTTTCACGGGACTCGACTACTTTGGTCCCATGGAAGTGACAGTCGGACGCCACCATGAAAAGCGGTACGGAGCCCTCTTCACCTGCATGACATCGCGAGCGATTCACATAGAGATCGCACACTCACTAAGTGCTGACTCAGCTGTGTCGGCGCTACGAAGATTCATGGCCAGAAGAGGCTGCCCGAAGGAGCTGTGGAGCGACAACGCTACGTGCTTCAAAGCAGCTGATAAGGAGCTCGGCGCGGCGGCACTCGAAGCCCTGGAACACGAAGCCACCTGTCGACGCATCACCTGGAAATACATTCCTCCTGCGTCCCCATTCATGGGAGGGACGTGGGAACGTATGGTGCGGTCGGTGAAAGAATCACTGAAGATCACATTGAACGAGAGATACCCCAGCGACGAGACACTGATGACGCTGCTAACAGAGGTCGAGAACACAGTAAACTCACGACCTCTCACCCATGTCTCAGTCGACCCGCACGAGCCCGAAGCGCTGACACCGAACCACATACTCATCGGGCCCAACTCCCACGTGCCAGCTCCAGGTCACTTCGAAGAAAGCGACGTGACAGCCCGCCAGCAATGGAAACGAGCTCAAGTCCTGGCGGACATCTTCTGGAGAAGATGGGTCAAGGAGTACCTGCCCCTACTGCAACACCGGCGGGAGCCCATCAGCACAGGTGTCCAGCCGAAGGTCGGTGACCTCGTCATCATCTGCGACGGGAACCTACCACGTAACACCTGGCCACGAGGTCTCATTAGCCAGCTGCACCCAGGTGCCGACGGGGAGGTTCGAGTCGTCGACGTCACCATCAGCGGCGGCCATGTCCTGAGTCGTCCTACGAAGAAGATCATCGTGTTACCAACGGAGTCGCAGCGCTAGCGTGGCGACGGCGGGAGAATGTGCACGATGCCCTAAGGTCACCTCGTTCGTGGGCGCAACTAGCGCGTCGACCGCTACGGAAAATGCGGAATGTTTATAGTTAAGATTTATGTTTTGTATCATATCTCATACTGTGTTAATGTTTTTATTAGTCTAATAATAAAATAAATAAGTAAAACTATTGTTCTTATAAGAAATAAAGATATTATAATAAGAATCTAACATGTAAATTCGTAAACTAATATGTTAAATGTTTTAATGTTTTAACTAATGTAATATAGTAAATAGTTATTAACATAAGGTAAATAAACGATTAAAATTGGTGTGTCTCATTCCCCTTACCTCTGCGACGTTCCCAATTAGAATAACGAGCGCGCGCGCTCGACAGAGCGCTTTTATAGTGCTGAGGCGGGGGGCAGGGAAATAGTAATGTACCCTCACGCCACAGCTAAATGGGACGTCGCAGAGACTAGCATTATATGTCAATAGTTAGGTAATAAGAATAGCTGTAAGGACATAGTAAATAAGACACTGTAATGTAAATATTTTAATAAGAAAACAATAAATAAAGCTAGCGGGGGTGAAGAAGGGGAGTGCGGGCAGAGGGTGGCGCGCGCTTACGCGTTTGTGTATAAAAGACGGGCCGATTTGGCGGACCGACACTTCGATCCCAGCACGCAACGAGAACACATCTAATGAGAAGAAACTCTGCCCGAGCTCCAGCATAATTCCTCCCCACCGTTTGCTCCAGTACAAGATCCAAGCTTCGAGTTTCATTTCCATCTTCATCAGAATCGGTCGCTATCCCCCACAGTGTGTATCAACTCGACACTGTGTCAGACAATGGCTGTGCTGAGGATAAGGAAAATACATCAGGGGCAGCAGCTGCGGTAGCGGGTTCGACATCCTAAGACACGTGGCACAGACGTCTAGGACACCTCAACTCAAGGAGTATGAAGCTTCTAATGTCAGGTATGGCAACTGGCATTAATTATAGTGTGTCTGAATATAAACAGTGCATACCATGCATTGAAGGAAAGCAATCTAGATTGCCTTTCCCCAAGAAATCGTATACTAGAGCTACAGATATTTTGGGTTTAGTGCATACAGACCTATGTGGGCCTATTCAAACTCCATCTCTAAGTGGTGCTAAGTATGTGTTGAGTTTCATTGATGACTATACAAGAAAACATTTTACTTATTTTCTGAAAACTAAAGATGAGACTTTTAGGTATTTTCAGCAATTTAAGGTTTTTGTAGAAAATGAAACTGGAAACAAATTAAAAATACTTAGAAGTGATAGAGGAGGAGAATATATGAGTTCAAAATTTCAGGATTTCCTCAAGATTAATGGAATTAAACATCAGAAAACTATACCTGATTCTCCACAGCAAAATGGTGTTGCTGAGCGCTCTAATAGAACTATCATGGAAAAAGTCAGGTGTATGCTGCGAGATGCTGGACTGGGTATGGAATTCTGGGCTGAAGCAGTAAATACTGCTGTCTATTTGAAAAACCGGAGTCCAACTAAGGCAGTTCCTGGTACAACTCCAGAAGAAAAATGGAGTGGAACAAAGGTAAAACTTGACCATTTAAGAATTTTTGGTTGTATTGCTTATGTCATGGTGAAAAATAGAAAGAAACTTGACGTTAAAAGTAAACCATGCATATTTGTGGGATATAATGAAGAATCTAAAGGATATAGACTCATTAATCCGGATAGTCCAAGGAATTGTGTCAATTCTCGTGATGTTGTTTTCATAGAAAATAAATTTTATATGAAAGAAATGTCACATGATGATAAAGGTGATCAACAGCTGTTTGTTGATCTTAGTTTGAATCAAAATGTAATTCAACCATCGGAATCGCCCATTGTGAATTCTGACATATCTGATGACATAAAAATATCACAGAATACTGAACAAAGAATAAGCACAATCACACTAGATGATTCCGACAGTGAAAGACCAAGTGATGAATCAGATGATCGCTTGGATCCAACTTACCTTCCAGGAGAAGATTCTGAGACAGAATCTCCAGAAGACTGCAGCTATGATGATGCTTCTGAGTCTCATCTCATGACCAACTTCGTGACTATACTGGAATACAATGATCCTGATGAACCTCAAACCGCGGCCGAGGCTTTAAATGGACCAGAATCAGATAGTTGGCGTAAGGCGATGACTGATGAGTATAATTCTTTTATTAAAAATAAAGTTTGGACTCTGACAGAACAAGAAAACAGCATCATAAGCCTGTGTCGTGCAAGTGGATATTTAAGAAAAAATATGGAGTAAATGGTGAGTTGTTGAAATATAAAGCTCGTTTAGTAGCCAGGGGTTACACCCAAAAATATGGTGTTGATTATCTAGAAACGTTTTCCCCTGTCGTGAGATACTCCACACTAAGGTTACTGATCGCTTTAGCAGCAAAATATGACATGAGTATTGAGCACTTGGATGTTAAAACAGCATTTCTGAATGCAGAGCTGGAAGAAACGGTTTTTATGCAGCAACCACAGGGTTTTGAAGTTAAGGGGAGTGAAAATATGATATGCAAGCTCAACAAAGCTGTTTATGGCCTTAAACAAGCATCAAAATCTTGGTATGATAAAATTAACAAGGTACTATGCGATAAGTTGAACTTCTGTCGTTTAACTTCTGAACCATGTGTTTACTATAGGTCTGAAAACCAATCGATGATGCTCATAGCTCTTTATGTCGATGATTTGATAATATTTTGTTCTCCGACATTCCAAGGAAAAGACAAAATTAAAGCGAAATTGCAGCAAGAATTTGATATCACGGATCTAGGGCCAGCCCAGCAGATTCTTGGTATGAAGCTGTCAAGAAAAGGTAATGAAATCTCTCTTAATCAGTCGAACTATATTCTAAAACTGCTGAAGAAGTTTCGGATGGAGGATTGTAAACCGTCAGGAACCCCAATGGAGACTAGTCTAAAGTTACCTAAAGAAACTCAAAAGGATGATACTTATGACTACAGAGGTTTAGTAGGGTCGCTTATGTATATAGCAGTTTGTACAAGACCGGACATCAGTTATGCTGTGAGCTACCTGAGTCAATTTAACAACTGTTATAGTGAAATTCATTGGAAGGCCGCCAAGAGGGTTTTACGATATCTAAAAGGTACACTGAGTTTGAGTCTAATTTTCACTAAAAGTAGTATGGATATTAGAGCTTATGCTGATGCAGATTGGGCATCAAACAATATAGATCGTCGGTCGTACACGGGCTATGTCTTCTTTTTAGGGAAGTCTGCTATCTCTTGGGAAAGTCGAAAGCAACGTACTGTTGCATTATCTAGTACTGAGGCAGAGTACATGGCATTGTCTGACACGTGTAAAGAAGCATTATTCATAAGGAAACTCTTATTTGAGATGCTTGGTATCATATCTAAAGTGATCATATTCAATGACAATCAGTCTGCCATAAAACTTTGTAAGAACTTTATGTTCCATTCTAGGACGAAACACATAGATATTCGGCATCATTTTATAAAACAAATTGTTAATAATGGTATAGTTGAAGTAAAGTACTTATCAACTAATGTAATGTTGGCTGATGTATTAACAAAATCACTTTGCAAACAAAAACATTGTGAGTTTACAAATTTAATGTTAGCTGTGTAGTTATGGCTATGCATGTTTTGTGAATTTATTATTTAAGTTTTATATAATATAAATATTGTTTTAGTTTGCGTTTAAGGGCCAGTGTTAGAACTATTCTAAACGCAACCTTTTTTTGTGATATATTATCTGTCTTGTGATTTTGACAGACTTTTTCCCCTTCCGTCCGTTCAAGACTTTTGTACGAATGGGTTTTTCTGTTTCTTTAATAAATCCCATATTAATCTCTATAAACCTTTCTTTATCTGCCCAAATATCCAACAATCTGCTGTTGGAAATTTCTCTCTGATCCATTTCAAAACTGGCTGAAGATGAGCCCAGATAGCATCTGGTCCATAGTCATTGTTTGGAGAAATTGATGCAAATGGTATCTTATGATTCGTAGCATACAAAAGACCGGTATGAAGGGTAAATTGCTGCTTCGAAGCACCAAAGTGCATCGATTGTATTTCCTTGCTAAGCTTGCATACATAGTTCTCTGAAAAATCTATGTGAATTAAAACTGAGCGCTCATCTAAGCTTTCTATGCATCGACGATATTCTTTGTACTGGTGGGTGATGTTGAAGCTGTGCTTTTTCATGTTATGTAGTTCTTCTCCGAATGAAGCCAATAATGATTGCAAAGTATCCGTTTTTTTCTGCTCTACAATTTTTTTGGTAATTTTAGTTACATCCTTGTCATTTTTGTCCTTGTATTCGTGGGACTCCATTCATACCATGAAATATTGTCGTCTACATTTATTTCGTCTAACCAAAAATCAATAGAACTTTCTTGGCAAAGTTGACATTCTCCATAGGCACATTCCTTTTTTTTTTGTATCACACATTATACCACAGCCAATAATTCATCTATATCATGTGTTGCAATGACTCCAAAAGATTTGAGTGCTTTTGCCTTCATTAGTAAATTATCATGTTTTTTGCAAACACAAGTGTCCCGGCTTCCAACTGTGGGTGGAATTATATGGAATGGTCTATATTTCTTAAAAGTGGATAGAGCCAATTTTCCACCGTCATGTCTGTATTTTGTATAAAGCTTTTTCAGGGTTCCTAACAAGTATCTTTTTTGTCTTTTCTCATTTTTCTTAGTTTTGATTTCGTTTTTCCCTGCTGTCATTCTGCTTACGTCATCTCTTTCAAAAAATTCTTTGAAATGATTCACCAATATATTGTTCCGTTTTTTTTTTGTGCAGTGACGAATTTCGCCATTTTCGTATTCAGCTTGTATTTTTGTGCTTTTCCACCTAACAAAACATTTTTTAATATTTTTTTTACTTTTGTACTACTTGTACTTTGGTAAGATTTTTTTAATGTTTCTTTAAGCACTTCGTGTTCTAATATTTTTTTCTTCACCGTATCCTTTTCTTCTTTATTTATGGTAGGCAAATAGAATTCAATAAAGTTGTTAGTTTTAGTCTGAGGAGTCCAACTTAAAGTATTTTCAGTCTTTTTCAGATTATCAAGTTCTTGTTGTAATTTACTAATCGTTTCATTTTTTTCTCCGAGCAATTTCTGTATGTTTTTATTCTTCTGCATAGATCTCTTAATTATCTTTTTCATGTTTTTTATAGATTTCATCGATGTCGTTCGCTCTTGTTTGAGTTCTAGATTTTCTTTTTTTAATTTATATATTATTTTTCTGTTCAATTTCTGTAATACATGGTTGGATGATGCTGATGGCGATATCTCTTTTGTAGTCTCTGGCAATGCATGTTTTTCTTTGTTTCTTTTATTTTCTCTCCATCGCTGCCTAATTAATTGCTGCTGAGAACTGTCAAAATCTGCTATTTTTGGTCTGTTCCTTTTGGTTCTTTCCGCGTTTTTTTTCTTCTGCGCTAAAAATTTTTCAGGGTCCCTTTGTTTAAGCCTTTCCCTGTATAATTTCTGCCTTTCAGCTGGCGTCATTGGCATCTAAAAGAAAAAGTAAATTCCCTTCACCGGCAAAGCTTAGCAAATACAATTCGGTTATAAAATGTGACATTTGCCATCATGCAAACGTTTTATTCGTTTCGCCACTCAGATGCATATATAAAATACTAGCTGCTGCCAGCGGGTTCACCCGCGCGAAAGCAGAAAGTGTCTGTGTTATTCCAGGGTATGATTTACCCGTGTACCAAGTTTCATCAAAATCCATTCAGTCGTTTTTGCGTGAAAGAGTAACAAACATACATCCTTAGGTACATTCTTACAAAGTTTCACGTTTATAATAAGTAGGATGTACGCAATATGCGCTAATTATTTTTATGCTGACTGGGTAGCTCGAAACCGAAAATAGGCCATTGTTTTCATCATTGAAAATCAAACTTATTATAAAATAGGAAAGTTTGGATGGATGTTTGTTACTCAATTACGTCAGAACAGTTGAATGGATCTTATTGCAATTTGGCTCAGATAATGATATCATAGCTGTCCCTAATGACCTCTCTTGTGTTGAAAACAAACCCGCTACCATAGGTAACCAAGGTCCTCAGTATAATGTATCAACTATTTTACAATGTGAAATAGGCTTAACCTATCTTCTCGTGTGTTACGTAACACGAAACATAACACACGCAACATGCGGGAACTAACACACGCGAAAATATAACCGTTATCTGAGAATAAAACTTTTAAATACAGTCTAAATGCACAGAAAACCAGTCAATTCAACAAATAACAACATTATTTACAGTAATATTGAGTTTACGGGATTAAATTTCAACACGTGTCTTGTCAAATCACGTAAAATAACTCGCAAAACTAGGTGACCAAAATTCCCGCTCACAACAACTTCACGAATTGCTTCATACTAAAATGGCTGACAGATGTTTGACGTTTCTCTATGGTCTTAGGGAAGTTTGCCAACATAAAAAATACTTTTAGTGTTGCTGTGATTTGATAATTTTAAATTATCATGCATTTCGTGTTATGTCACACACGGGAATCACGCACGGGCCATATTTTCAACCATATTTTTTTTTTTATATTAGGCACTATCTCAACTGTTTATTCGTTTTAAAACAAGGCCGTTATAGTATAAAACAGGTACAATGTGGCATATAATATGATACTAAATTTATTTGATAAAAAAAAAACAAAGTTTGGTGTCACATGGACAAGAGCCATTTTGATTTTGTATGGAAGCTGAAATCAACCTAAAATATTAATCGAAAATTTACATAATTAGAAATGATATTTTTTTATTTTAAGTACGCCATGCTGGGCAGGAACTCTCTAAATATCGATAAATCTGTAAACGGTATTAGAAATAATGGTACCGTATTTTTCTTTTAAAATTTTGGTACGAGCCACGTAAATTTTTTGAAATAAACACTTTTTCGTGGCCATACCCATGTACCGACGATAAAAGAATTTGGCAATAATTACATAGTTTCTTTTTATATCCTCATTCAATAGGAACAAGTAGGTAAAGATAAATAATATTATGGGTATTGGAGATAGAAAAATGTACGGAACTAAAGATGATAAAAATATCATTTTATCATCTTTAGTATTTATCAAAGTATTTTTTAGTGAACACATAAATACACATTATTTATGTGTTCACTAAAAAATACTTTGTGATATACAATTATAATAGGTGCACTCAAAGAGAAATATTTAAAAAATACTGCAAGATCTGATCTCAGACCAACAAAATATTAAATCTTTCTCTAACCTCACAAAGGCAAGCTACTAATTAGTACCTGTGGTGGCTCACAGATGGCGTTATAATAAAAAAACTAAGAAAAATCCTGGGTGTATAAACCTTAATTTGACCAATTGGCGTAAGTTCCGGACACCTATAACTTATTAATTGATAAGCTATTAAATACAACAATTACAATAATATAACAATCATTACTGAACATTGGTTTTGACTACCTAGGCAATCGTTCATTGTGCCACCAGACATAATCCTTTTACATTCAAATACATTTTTTTTAAGTATAAGGCGCAGACTCTGAATTTGAATTTTATTTAGATGTGTATTGTTTTAGAGTACTTTTAAATATAAATTTAGTGACATTAGTCCAGCCCCGGATCTAGAATTTTTTCGAGGCGGGGCAAAACCTGCTGCCTGCCGCCCCCCTCCCCCCCCCGAATCGTTTTCGAGTCGCGAGGATCTCAATTTTTTTTTTGTTTCTTATAAGCCGCTTTAAAAAAAAATAATACTACTATGTACTTGTCGGACATTTCTTTTTATTAGGATAGGATAGGGTTTGAAATTAGTAGTGAGATTATGATACATACAATTTGACTGTTCGAGCCATATTAACCTGATGTGCGGTTCAATTTTCGATTCGAATGCAAGAGCGAGCGAAGCGAGCGCGAAAATTTAAGCACTCTCTGCCTACCGTTTGATGACCTATACCTACGCTAATCAGTGATTTCCTCAGTGCACCACCCGCAGGGAAGGATTATAAGTGCTGCGCGTCACATTTGTTGCAAAGTTGCAATGCGTTGGGTCATTGGGTGGTGCACGTGTCTGCCACACTTGAATTTGGCGCCCCAAAATGCTGCCGGCCGGGGCTCGTGCCCCGGTTTGCCCCCCCCCCCCCCCCTAGATCCGGGGCTGCATTAGTCATCTTGTTTTTTTTTAATTTACTCGCAACGGTAAAACTTAAATTAAAGCTGTACATGTTACAGCTGTTTACATGGCTACAAAAAAAAAAACCAAAAGCGACTGAGATCTTCTAACTCCCTCGAAAATTCTCTATTCTATCCTCTTGCTAATGATGTACCACATGCCATAAAAATCTCTTAACAACTTTGTGAATTCGCTAGAATTGTGAATCGAGTCACAAGGCTAATATTAAAAATTATGATTTAATAAAATATTTTTGCTTAAATGATACCTGACAAACCTATTAAATCTGTTATCTCACTCTTATAAGGTCAAATCTGCCTCGTATCTGATCTCCATCTTTTCGCGGGTCTTACTTGAAAAAAAAATTGCAGTTTTAACATTTATTTCAAAATTTTTGCAAATCCTGCTCAAATTGTTTTCCTCTGTTGCGAATGCAAGCCCGACATCTGTTTCGTATTTCGACAGTTGTTGTACGAAGTCGTATTGGAATTGAAAGCCGTTTTAATAGAACGGTTAATACTGAGTGGACACACACACACACACAGTTGTTGTCCACAGTTTGTTTACCACGAGTCATCGCCGAACTTCGGAAATCTAACCCAAGACGACGCATCATCCTACACCATGACAACGCAAGCTCACACAGCGCTCGTCAAATGGTTGAGTACTTGAAACAGAAAAACTTAGAAATTCTTGACGACCTAAGCCCTAACGATTTCTTTACATTTCCCAAAATCAAGAAAACTCTTCGTAGTCAAAGGTTCCAGTCCGGTGAAGAAGCAGTCGACGCTTTCAAATCTGCCATTTTAAACACCCCGACTTTGGAGTGGAATAAATGTTTTAATAACTGATTTGAGCGAATGGAAAAGTGTATTAAACTACGTGGTGACTACTTTAAAAAACAATAAAATGTACTATTAGGTTCTAGTTGTTTTTTTTTCTCTTGAAATGACAAAACTTAAAAATCATGCCTCAAAGCGTTTAGTCCACTCTCGGCCCCCGACCATAAATATAATGTGTCCACTGGACCCCTAACTATAGTTTAGTCTCGACCCTTGCCGTCTTATTACAAAACACGGACTAAGTAATGGTTTAAACCAAGACTACAAGGTCTAGGATTGTTACGGTAATAAAGCTAGTAACAGGCTCAAAATCTGCCAGTTAGTACCATTGAGATCAATGTAAGTTAGTACGTTAGTACTAAAGAAGGTTCATGGTTCAAATAATATCCACAGATAGGAAATAAAAATAACATTATTTCATTCGCTCACGCAGACTGTTCTGTTTTTCTAAATGTTGATATTATAGGTAATAACACTTGAAATGCTTGAATAATTATTTATCAATACAAAAATATGTCCTATAGAAATGTATTAGCTGTAAGTTTTCCTAAAAGTAATAAAATAAAATAAAATAAAATAAAATAAATAAAATTGTTCTTTGGTTAGGTTACAATATAATAATATTGAACAAGCATATCTTGTACTTTTGACGCGCTTTTTATAATCAAGTTGTCACTATTTTTAACACCTCTACTTTTGTGAACGAAACGTTAGTTGTCAAAAAGCCGTCAAATTGCCTGAACAAACGTGAGTGACGTTTCTCTTTGGCTTAACGACAACGACTCGAAAGGACATAATTTATTATCCATAATTCCTGAATATTACAAATTCCACTAATCGAACCTGAAATATCCAGATTCGTCGACGGACGCTGGGCGCTCGTGAGCTTGCTGGAAAACCTCTAGCGTGAAGTGGGGCGACTTACATACGGCGACGGCGCGCGTAATTTTAGATGAATGTGTATGTTACGTCCATTACATCTCTTCTTCCTAGCCTTTTCCCAACTATCTTGGGGTCGGATTCCAGTCTAACCGGATGCAGCTCAATACCAGTATTTTACACGGAGCTACTACCTATCTGACCTTCACAACCCAGTAACTGGGTAATGCGATACCCCTTGGTAAGACTGGTCTCATACTTTCGGGCTTCTGACGACTCTTCATCATCATCATCATCAGCCTATTAATGTTCCCACTGTTGGGACACCGGCCTCCTCTCTGTGAGAGCGAGTGGGCTGTAATCTACCACGCGGGCCCAGTGCGGGTTGGTAGATGTCACATGTCTTCGAATTTTTGGTTCTAAGACATGCCGGTTTCCTCACGATGTTTTCCTTCACCGTTTTGAGAGCAGTGGCTGGAGCTGACGACCCTTAACGACTGTCAAAGATCCACAAATGACAGCCGGGACCAACGGCCTAACGTGCTTTCCGAAGCACGGAGGAGTCTCGGTATGTAAAGATGGTCACCCATCCACTGACCAACCCTGGCAAGCGTAGCTTAACCTGATGGATCTACCCGTGCGGCTTGTTATCACTTGCCCACGACTGCCCACGAGCTCCTCCATACGTCCATTACATATTAATAAATAAATGCACTTCTTATTTCATTGTTCTTAACTTCTTAATATAACTGTGTCAGTGGATACGAAACGGGGCATTATGAAAAAAAGACTAGATTTTTTTTACCAAAAACCATCACCTAATCAAGTCTTCGGAATCCGGTGGGATGTGGGAGTAGTAGGGTGGGGGAACACCATGCGATACGTTAAGGGCATTGACCTTGACCTTGGGGTCATTAATTTTAAGCTCAAGGTCAAAATTTTGAAAGTCAAGATCCGCGATTCTCTGGAGCAGTAACAGGTATTCATGGTTTGTGGCCTTAGAGGTCAAGGTCGAGTGATCTTACAGGTCAAGGTCGAGTGACCTTCGAGGTCAATGTCGAGTGACCTTCGAGGTCAATGTCGAGTTTCCTTCGAGGTCAAGGTCGAGTGACCTTGGAGTGTCTTTGTAATTCCAGTGCCATCATGCATGACACTACCAACCCCTTGACTTCAGAGTGCAAAAGCAGTTTTTTTTTATATCCACGATAATTAAAAAGTAGAATCATCATATCGCAGAAAGTTCTCACAAACATGCAAACAAGAATACAAGAAAGCAAATAGCATGCAAGCGACCATGCAACATGCAGCAGGCATTGTTTCTGTCACGGCTCTGGCGCTGCGGGGCTCCGGCGGTCCCACACGGGCTTATCGTCGCAGATGATTATAACGCTCACCACCGCGGCTTCGGCTTGCTGGCCGCCTCGCCCCTCCTCGCCTACGCGGCTTTAAATTACACTCTAGGGATGGGGCAGACAAGACTACGTGAAGTCGGTTTTGCAGCGATTCGTTTCTGTGTATTTATTTTACGACAAACAGTTGGTCGGAGACAAAAAATACCAAGACGCTTTTAGCCTTACCTATAAAATCCCTGACGCCTTTATAAAAGGATCTCTTCGACATCGTTTTTAGGAGAAACAAAAATACCAAGATGCCTTATATTTAGGTGTTACATACGATAGAATCGAGAAAATAAACGATTTGGGAAAAAATTCTTTTTAGCAAAAATTTTCTGTCTTTTTTCCTCAGAGCCCGTTACGTACACTCCAACCAAACATAGAAGGGAATTGCCGTTTTATTACAAAAAACAACATAAGTAATGGTTTTAAACCACGACTAAAAGGTCTAGGATTGTTACGGTAATAAAGCTAGTACCAGGCTCAAAATGTGTTCCTATTACAAAACGAAGACTATTCGAGGATCAGTTAGTACGAAAGTAGGTCCATGGTTCAAATAATATCCAGAGCTATGAAAAAAAAATGACAGTCTTTCATTCGCTCACGCAGGCTTTATTTGAAGTAACGTTCTGTTTCTCTAAATGTTGATAATATAATAACACTTGAAATGCTTAAATAATTATTTATCAATACAAAAATATGTCCTAAATTCTTCTTTGTTACAATATATTGAAGAAGCACAACTTGTACTTTTGACGCGCTTTTAAATTCATCTTGTCATATTTTTTGACACCTCTAGCGTGAAGTGGAACGACATAAATAAGACGGCACCGCGCGTAATTTGAGATGAATAATAGATGTACTTTGTTTTATTAATTGTTCTAATATTACTATTACGTGGTTTTTTCGAGCTAAATTATAAAATGGAACAACATAAGAAAAAAAGGGGTGAAAATTGGAGTTCCGAAGAAAAAGTTAGTAATAAGTACATGGATTTTTTTATTATTATTAACTAAGCAATGCATCATCATTATCATCTTATTTCGACTACCTAACGCGAATGTTGTTATTATTATAGGAAATTTTACGTCAACTTATTGCTCAATCAGCACATATCATCGAAGACAAATCGACAAAAACATCTATAAACATGCAGAAAGTAAAAGAGTGGAATAGTATACAGATTAGGTAAGTACTTGTTGCATTGTTATGTGTACAAGTACCTACGTACTTTTTTACGTGGTATTAATTATCATATTTATTATTTTTAGATTCATTGAGATAGTTGGTAAACGTCGATCCGATTTAGAGTTAAAATTGGCTTGGAAGAGGATGAAGTTGTCCGCTAAATCCAACCTATCTTCACATAGAAGGGAACAAACAAAAACAGGTGGTGGCGAAAAAACCACCATCACCTTCTCCTGAGGACTTGGCAATAATGGCGATTGCTCCTCACGACTTTGTCATTGAATTTAATGACTACGATTGTGATGCATTGGTAAATTAAATTAAATTTTGCATGACTTATATCAAGGTAAATCAAATACCTGTGTATTTTATCTTGATCATAGTAATTTCCTTCAAAGTATAAAATACCTAATTTATTTACTTACAAAGTAGTTACCTACAGCAGTCAGTGTGAAAACATGTTAAGTAAGTAAATTTATTTCTTATAGAATCCAGTTCCCATTCCTACAACTGCAAAGTCTGGTCCTAGTTTTAAAGAAACTGAACAATGCGAAGCAATACACGAGGAAAATCCAGAACAACATGTTGTGGATCTTGTGGATTTGCCAGGTAAATAATAGTTATTGTAAGTACCTAGGTATTGCTAATATTATCACGCCTTAAGGTGGTTGTTGCCCGTTAAATTCGAATATTCTCACGTTTTTTGTAATTCGAGGTCAGTGTCAGGTTGCATCTTGATCAAAATATCATTCGCGACTATAGCAGATAATTATTAGGTATTTACCTACAGAATTATAATCATTAAAATCATTAATAATGTTTCTAAGTTAGATTTCCTTATGATTAAGAGAGATTTATTAATGATTCTAATGATTATACTTAATCTTTACTCGGGCTATGTTGCGGACAAAAGTTAGTAAGTATAATAGGTATAATTACAATCGATTAATACACAAATTTGTTTTAATCTTTTCAATTTGCTTACCACAGATACAGAAAGCACCAGAATGATGTCAATAAAGAACAATGAGACTGTGAACACAAGCAACACAACAAAAAAAAGGAAAAGAAGCTTGCAAAATAGGTACGTATGTAGAAATACCTACTATACTACAATACTCCCCGTGAGGGCCGGGTACATACCTACTTTTATTATTCTAAAAGGGGTGACTGACGGGCGAGCAAGTCCGCGGTCTTATGGCTCGGTGACCTTACTCGCCCTTGTGTCACCCTAAGTACGCGCACTTTAAAACTGCCGAGTAAGCTCGCCGGCGATCCAACAGGTTTGTTTTGCTCGTAGCCCGCCTTGGTTCGTAGTTTCGTACGTCTGTCATTGCCAGCATTTTGTTTTGTGATTTGTGTACTTTTTGTTTAGTTTGGTTCAGAAAAGTCGAAAACATCGCGATACAGTGTGAGAAATCTTCACATGAGTCACCGACAGCGAGCCGCGCAGGTTGGCGAGCTTAAAAACCGCGGTCTTTAAGTACGCATGTCCATCACCCGTTTAATACTAGCGGACCTGGCAGCAGTTTTCCTGCCCGAATAACGCCACCTACCGGGTCCAATTGTATTTTCAAACCATCCAGGGACTCACTCAAACATACACAAAATTTCATCCAAATCGGTCCAACCGTTTAGGAGTAGCTAGGTGACAAACACATTTGCGGAAGAATTATACAGGATGTTTGGCAGAACGTTGAACATACGAAAATGGTGGATAGGTGGGGTCATCTGCTACTTACTCAGCCCTAATTTATTTGGCCCTGGCCCGCTGAATATTTAAAAAAAAAAAAAATCTTCTAGTTTCACCACTTTCTTAACTTTAAAGTGTAATTTTTATTAAAAATGGGTAAAACAAGCAATATTTTTTTAAATTTTATTTTGGCAGATTCTTATAAAATTATTGCTTCATTCAGATGTTACCTAGAAAAAAAGTTATCAGTCCTCAAACTTATAGAAAGATGTAAAAAATTTCAACTTGCATAAAAAAAAAACAAACCAGGGCCAAATAAATTAGGGCTGAGGGGCTGAGTAAGTAGCAGATGACCCCTATCCACCATTTTCGTATGTTCAACGTTCTGCCAAACACCCTGTATATGTAAAGATTTTTCGTACCTAGATGTTAAAAATAAAATTCCTTGCCATAGACGTATAAAAACATTATTCTATTTGATTTTACAGAACTGAAGAAATGCGGCAGTCAATCGTAGAAAGCAATACAGATTTTAAAAGAAAACAGCTAGAATTTATGGAAGAAGAACACAAATACAACATTAAAATTGCTAAGTTAAAAATAAAAAAAATAGAATTAGAAATAGCTTTATTGGAAAGTAAGAAACACACCAACAATGAAGAATAAGATGTTAATAGATTTTTGACTGATTTATGTACTGTGTTGTTATTGTTAATATCCTGATTTAAGCTGTGTGCAGACCGGTTACGCGACACCGGTTATTGTTATAGGTACCGTGATTTTTTCTTAGAAATTGTATTGTTCGTGTCGCGTCGCGACTCGGTCGCGCTGGTCTGCAAAAGCCTATGTGAAATTATTATTTTCAGGTAGGTAGGTACTTACCTATTTTTATTAAGTATTATTAACTAAGTGATGCGAGTACAAAAGGAAAATAGTTTCTAACTTACCCGGGGTCTGCACGTAATTGGTATTGGTGACCACAGCGGAGCCTTATGTTCCTGGCGCCATGATTTCTACTCCAATTGCTTTGTTATGCTAGTTGATTGTATCTCTTCTTCCGATTTAGACAACACAACAGTAAGTCATACTTAGTTTACAACGATATGTTAAAATATTATTTATTTGGACCACTTTCTTGCAGTATCTATTATTATTCACTAATTGGTTATTTGTATCAACAAGGTACAGAGTAGTATATTTGTATTCCTATCAATACTTTAATTACTTTTTCATAATTTATTTTACTATTATAAACAAACATTGACAGCCGAATGCACAGATGTATAAATGTATTCTATAACCACAGACTACAATAGCATCATGCAGTGCGCCCGCGTCCCTTCACTTGTCATGCGCTATGACATAGACAATTAGTCTATAACTAGGATAAGTGATGTAGGAGCGTCGGCGTCGTGCGTGAGCCGATAGCTTTATGTTAGTTTACGGTTTTTTCTATTTGTATTTATTTTTTACTAATAATTGTTGTTTATTTATTTATTTATTTTGTAATCCCCTAATGGGATTTATGTGTCCGTAGGTATGTCCGTGGCATCACAGCGGGCCCTATCAGAATACCAGCGCTGCGGTATTTATTTTTTAAGTATCGCAGCATTATGCTGAGATAGTGGCCTTTTTGGCCTCGCACAGGTCGTTTTTAATTTGAACTCGTTTAATTGTTAGTTTTAGATGCTCCTTTTAGTTTTTTTTTTTTTTTTTTTATTACTGTTTGTATTTCCTGTGCGTGTCCCAAATAAAATATTTTTCTTTCTTTCTTTCTTTCTTTCTTTCTTTCTAAGTACTTAGTTAAATTGACTTGATGGATTTGGAAGATTTGGTTATGCTGGAGACGTCACGGCGATCTTACAGACATCGTCATCGCGTGAATCTATTTGAATCGGGTGACGAAGATTTCAGATATAGGTACCTACTTAAGTACCTATAGTTTCACAAAACGTTTTGGAGAAAAGATAGTTGATGTTTTACGTGAGGATTTATCCCACAGTTCGAGTCTCGAGGATGCATTATGCAGAACCTAACATTTAACAAAATTAAAAAACAACAAACAAAATGATACAGCCGATTTACATGGTTTGTCTCAGTCAGTTGTCAGCAAAACGTGTACTTATGTAATAAAATAAGGTAGCGGACGTTTTGTCACGGATGTCCCGAAGATTTATTAAAATGCCCATTACTTTAAATGAACAGGAGGAAAGTATGAGGAAATTCCGCAGTATTGCTAATTTTCCTACAATAATTGGGGCAATAGACTGCACTCATAAAAGAGTAAAGAAAGTGAATGCTGATGGGGGTCAGAAATATTAATAGAAAAGGATTTTCTTCAATCAATTCTAACAAGTAACCAATGGTTTAGTTTTAGACTAGTCAAAGTCAAATAACTTTAATCAATTAGGCACACAAAAGGCTCTAAATTCACAAAAAATAGAATTGATTCTAGTCGCCGCTTCCAAAAAGTAATTTTCGTATGTAGAAGAATGGGCAAGAAAGTCCACCGTTACAGTAAAATGGGGTGAATAGAAATCTACTCTTTTAAAATGTTTTACAATATTTTGTATAGGTAGGTACATTTATTATTTAATTAAATTATATTATGTGAAAACGATGCATTTGAAATAAGATTATACCACGATAGGTAAAAAGAATGAAAAATGAATGTAAAAAAAATATTTTTTCTGGACTGTAAAATTGTCCTATGAAGCAGGACCAGCATGTTTCCAAGCATTCTTATCTTGGATATAATTATCTAATTTGTAATATTATCCTTGTTTACAAAGTGTGCTTTTAATATGAGTTTTAATTTTTTTATCTATTATTCATATATGTAATTAAAATACATACTTATTTTACTGTTTTTGAGTTTTTTTTTTACTGAAAATGTGTTTGAATAAATTGCCTTCTCCTAATATTACCCCTTATGGAAGTCGGAATAAAACTTTGCACAATAGGTTCCCTAGTTTCCTGCTCAATGTTCACTTCCTCGCCCGGAAACAGGTCTTCCCTCATATCGATTGCAAAATTGTGGAGGACAGCACATGCAACTATTGTTTTTTTTGCTGTTTCGATATCCCCAAACATTCCTCGTAAAAGACAACGAAAACGTTGCTTTAATAAGCCAACACACCTTTCCACCGTGTTCCGGGTACGGATATGGCTGCGATTGTATCTCTCTTCCTGTGGTGTTGTGGGGTTTAGCAATGGCGTGAATAAATATGGAGTGCAAGGGTAGCCACTGTCACCCAATAATATGCCAGAGAATGCACCAGCCTCAAACCTCTGTTTCAAACGACATTCTCTAAATATCCTGGAATCATGAACACTGCCACGCCATCTGGTAACAATGTCCATGATTCTCAGGTCAGCATCACAAACCACCTGAAAAATGACAGCTTATTAGAACTACATTCCTCTCTGCAATTTTTAATATAGAGGCATTGGTAATTAAGATAATCAAATAAATTGTTCTCTATTGTATCAAGCATTTTGGGATGAAGTCGAGTCATTTGTCAATAAAATTGAGATAAACACAACTTGAAATATTTAATAAAAAATTACCTGTACATTGATTGAAGAAAATCCTTTTCTATTAATATATAACTGACCCCCATCAGCATTCACTTTCTTCACTCTTATATGAGTGCAGTCTATTGCCCCAATTACTGTAGGAAAATTAGTAACTCATACTTTCCTCCTGTTCATTTATAGTAATGGGCATTTTAATAAATCTTCGGGACATCCGTGACAAAACGTCCGCTACCTTTTTACATGTTATGCTGACAACTGGCTGAGACAAACCATGCAAATCAGCTGTATCGTCTTGAATCTACGAATAAAACAATAATATTGTATATTTTTTTAATTTTTGGTTATGCTAGATTAACATTGACCAAGGTTACATACTTCACGGCGACCCCAGTTCCGTAATGCGCAAACTACTTGCAATTCAGGACTCAATGGGCATCCTCGAGTGTCGTGGGATAAATCCCCACGTAAAACATCCACTATCTTTTCTCCAAAACGTTTTGTGAACCTATACTTATACCTAAAATCTTCGTCACCCAATTCAAATGGATTCACGCGATGACGATATCTGTAAGATCGCCGAGACGTCTCCAGCATACCCAAATCTTCCAAATCCATCAAGTCGATCCTATTAGTATCCATCTTTTCAATTTTTATTTTTAAATAGACCCGCAATTTTAAGCACGCAAACAACAAAAAATGACAACACAAACGTCAAATAAATTGGTAGTTTGGTACCAGAGATAAACTAGGGGACTCGGCGGACTAACTTTGGTACCCTACATAGTTCTGGAACTAGTGTTAAACTTCATTTTGTAATAACGTTTTATTTAATCATGACTCATGGTACTAAAGCTAGTACTAATCCCGGTACCAAATTTAGACCATGTTTTGTATTATTGACAAACGAACAACAACCACACAAACCATAGACGTATAATTACCTCAGATTACGGTCGGGTTGCCAGATGTGATTTTTTATTTCTCTTCAGATGATAATAATTTTATTATCAAATACCTAAGATCCATACAATAAGTCCCTACACAAGGTAAGGTAGGTACTGTAAAACGTTGAGGAGTTCCCTTGAATGTCCTTCGTCTTCTAGACGTGAAGACTTGTAATTGGCTGTCCGATTATCATACTGTTATTTATCACCATTGTATTTAGCTGTAAGTCTTCCAAAGTCCTTAAATAAATAAATCAGACCTTATTGACAGGCACTACTCCTTATATAATAGTGCAGCATTAGACAGAAGTTATAAAAGGTTCTTTTTGATGTACACTTTGTAACAAGAGTACAGACATTAAACTTGTTACAGTTACGATTAACGCCAATTTTATTATAATCTATTTTTATACCAGGCGGTCACACTTTATTGTAATCACATATGAAATTAAGTGGCTTTCATTTAGATATATTATTTCATTTCAATTTAAAATAAAGTGTCAATGCTAAAAACCTAAAAGAAGCAGGAGCTCAGAGTAATAACTAAAGCATAGAGGGAGGGTGAAATTTCTCAGTCTAGTCATACTCTTTATACATATGACACATTCCGTGTGAAAAAAAAGGACAGGTATATAGTTATAAGGACCACCACTGTCCACTTTTTTGGTCTCGGTAGTGATGTGCAGAGAGGTGCAGAGGTATCGATATTAATTTATTTTTGACAGATAATTTATATAATGTATTGGATGTACATGTCGTATATTCCATGGATGATGTAACGTTGTAACGTGCCGTTTTGTAAGGTATATAGTGGAATGCATTAAATATTTGTTAGAGCTTTAATTCTAGGCTTCTTTTAAGCATTGGCAATTTGGTTTTATTAAACAAACGTTACTTTAATAATAAAAGCAAATTGCCAATGCTCCTACTCAACGCAATGCGTGACCTTGGGTCGCAAAAGAACCCATTTGGGTTAGCGATTATCTGTTCCCTCTCCCCCGTCACCGTCCTGGCAAGCCCGGCCGTCAATCTGTGCGCGCCGGCTCGACACACCGTCACATGCTGGCTAGGGAGGTTTACGCTCCCGTCGTCGCTCCACTACACTTGCCCGTGACTAGTGAGACCTCCCCTACAGCCGCGGTTGTCTCAGTTTGCAACGGTTTCCTTATTTTATAATTGACTACGTATATAGTCATGAATCCTACTCCTTAACTCAGTGTTAAATCCCCATATTGGGGTTCAAAGTTCCAGCTTACCAATATCTCCAAATTTGCGGCTAACCACCCAGGTTACTCACATCGAGAACCATCACTGGCATCCGTACTTTATGTTACGGCAAACTAACTTCCGGCGTATCCGATTGCCGATATAGTTACGATCCATTACATCAAAAACACTTTTTTTTTGTCTATCTGTCTGTCTGTTTGTTCCGGACAAACAGACAGACAGACAGATAGACAAAAAAAAAGTGTTTTTTTTGTAATGGATCGTAACTATATACTTTCTTTTCTTAAGCATTTAGTAAAAAGCTGTTATTTTGACATTATAAACAGACACTTCAATTTTATTTATTTGTATGTAGGATATTGGCTTGATGAGAGAAACACTTTTGTTTGGTATCTTCGTTTATTTTTGGCTCGTTAAAACACTTATTACAATTTTATTCTTCTTTACGTCGTCGTTAGTTTTCAATCGTCCGCCATTCACTCCCTCTCGCTCTCTCACACTCCAACCTCTCGTTCATTCATCTTACATTCCATTCTACTGTACTGATTTTAATGTTTCATTTCACGGTTATCTTTGTATTTTAATTTAATAGAAAATAATCCCACAGTTCGGCCATTCTGACTTATAGTCTGACCTCAGACTATGCTACGTTAAACTAAACTACTTTACTACTTACAATAGTTACAATACAATGGTTCAAACTTTGAATTTACTTCTGAGAAAACTCTTACACAACAACTGTTTAGATTCTATCAAAATATTATATGGAACTTGGTAACAATAATACAACTTAGTTTGTGAAAGAAACAAAATAAACTTCTGAAAAGTTTAACAATGAATTTTACTTAACTAATTCCTGTCTTCCATCATCCTTAACACCTTACATACCTCATCATCTTCAACTTGAACTTAACTTAATTATACAGCACAACTTACAAATCTTGATGAATTTAATTTTAACAACATGCACTTTAGCTACTCAAATTAAAACTAAAAGGCAATTAAACACACTTTGTTATGCAACAACACAATGTGTTACATCATTATTAGAAAAATATTAAGTATCTGATTTACATGACAGATTTCATGTTAACATTTGTTTGTGTGACATTAGTCATTAATACTGAACTACAACAAAATTAGGTTTATTACAAAAACAATGATGAGTTACTTCCTATAAGTAACTGGTAAATCTTACACATCTTAAATTCTAACTCAAATTTTTACAGTGACACAAAGTTAGGTAAGTAGGTACATACTTCTTATAGCAACAAAATTAAATTTTAAGGAAATTTCAAAGATATACGGACACATCAAAGATTAAGTTATACCACATCATTAAAAGGATTTAATGAAGGTTATGCCTACCTAAATAATATACTTAGCATCTACCTATCACATTCTATCAAAATAGGATGAGTAAGAGATTAGCTAGTCTGACAGTGAGTACAGAATAAGCTCATGGCCACAATTTCATACAGTCTGCACCCGTTGAAGTCTTAATAGGTCCTTCCGCATTAAGGTCTACCTTTTGCACATGATATCTTCCTTTACCTACTTTCTTGACAACTTTATATGGCCCTAAAAATTTTGGTTTTAGTTTCATTACATTTCCAAATTGTGTCCTGCGAATGGCAACTATGTCTCCTTCTTTATATTCTTGTTCTTCTTTCCTTCTTTTATTAAATGACTTGATATTTTCCTCTTGTACTTTTAGAATGTGTGCTTTAGCTTCCTGTCTTAAATTATGTCGTTTTTCAATAAAATCCTGCCTGCATTCTTCTTCTATTAATTCCAGAATTGGAATATCTTCTTTCTGCTTCATTTTTGTTCCAATAAACAAGTAAAAAGGTGAGGTATTTATTGATCTTTGATAGGTACTATTGATAGCCCTTTGAACATGACTTACATGCTTATACCAATGAGTTGGTTCCTGTACACACATCTTAGTTAATACAGAGATGATTACCCTATGGATGCGCTCAACTTGTCCGTTGCCTCTTGGAATGCCTGTAGTGACAGTGTGATGCTTAATACCCTCTTGGTTACAATAATCTTGAAAATCCTTTCCTGTAAAGGCTGTCCCTCTGTCAGTGATAATTGTTGATGGATTTCCATAATCTTTTTGATGAATTTTCAGTTTGTCTACCGTCTCTTTAGATGTTAAAGTCTTCGTAGGATATATCCAAACAAATTTGGAATAACCATCAACAACAGTCAAAATGTAATTATACAATTTCTTCGTAGCATCCAATGGACCAAGATGATCACAGTGCAACGTCTCTAATGGAAGTTCTCCTTTTTCTATTGGGTTGAGGAAGCCTTCTTGTTTTCCCTCCTTCTTACTGGCCAAAATACATGGAACACATCCAAATATTATTTTATCTATCTTCTTAGTTAAATCTTTTATGTAATAATCTTTTTCTATCATATCCATGGTCTTCTTCTTTCCGAAATGTCCTACTTCATGTGCTCTTCTTATAATTTCGGTGTCCATGACTTCTGGTATAACTAATTTCTTCTCTACTCCTCTGTAAATTAAATCATTTTCAATGTAAAAATCTTTGTATTCTTTCTCCTTCAAAATATCTCTTATTAAATTTAAATTTTCATCTTCCTTCTGGGCTTTACATATTCTTGCATGCAATTCTGACTGGATAAGGTAAACATGTGGGTTTCTGCTTAGTGCATCTGCATGTGACATCTTCTTTCCTGACCGATGAACTATTTCATAATCAAAATCTTGAAGGAATAAGACCCATCTAGCCACCTTGGTAGATACTTCATTCTTATACAACGTCTTCTGGAATGCTGAACAGTCAGTCACAATCTTAAAATGAATCCCAAATAAATACTTTCTAAACTTCTTAATGCCTTCAACCACTGCTAAAGCTTCCAGCTCATAGCTGTGATAATTTTGTTCAGTAGCACTGGTCTTCTTACTCATGTAATGAATAGGGTGTAATTTTCCATCTTGACTATCTTTCTGCAAAAGAATTGCTCCAAATCCATACTTTGACGCATCTGTATGAACCTCTGTATCCAAGCCAACTTCAAATATTTTCAACACGGGTTCACTGCTACCAACATTATCGGTCACACACATTGAACGTCCAGCTCCGCGTCCGCTTCCGTTCTTTGTGTTCGATTGTGATGCATCACCAGGAACAACATGGCCGCTGCAATCTTTGCTTAGGTGACCGAACTTATTGCACCGAAAACATTTCACACCATTCGGACACTGACTGGCCATATGATCCTTCTCACCACACTTGAAACACACACGACCGGATGGTGATGACCGCTTTTCACCTGATGTTTTCTGCTTACTGTCACCACTTTGTTTACTCGCACTGGCCGCACTATGTTTGCTTTCGTTGCTTCTTTTCATCTTTGATTTCATAGTCTCGTAAATCGAGAGTTTTTCTTTCAGCACGCTGTACGATGTGATTCCGTATAATATCGCCTTATTGCTTTCGTAGTCAGATATGCCGTCTACTATGTACTGTATAGCTATGTAATCGGGAAATTTTGCCCTTTTACCCAACTCCTTCATAATGAGCATATACTGGTACACAGATTCCTCTTTCCTTTTCTTGCGGCTTGCCATGAATTCATGCATTTCTTTTGAATTTAATGCATCTGGAAACTCTTTGAAAACAGCCGTCTTCAACTCATCGTATGACTTATACGTCTTTTCGGATTTAAGCCACAATTCCGCAGTACCCACGAGCGATCGTCGAGCGATGATAAGCTTCTGCTGGGCGGTCCAACCAAATATTTCAGCATTATCCTCGATGTCGGCAGCCCATTTAGACGAAGAATAGGTTTTGTCCTCGCCACTGAACTTACTTATGCCGTACGTAGCATCCAGCGACATCATGGCCGACGCCCCCGCCGTACCGGTGCCGGTAGGTATTCCGGTATCAACACCCCGAATTTCTTTATCCCCAGGCATCTCCTAGTGGATATCTTCGTTTGTAGCGAATAGTAGCAGCCACCTCGCCGCTTATTACCCAGCTACTTCTTCGTTCGTCTTTCGTCTTTTTTCGAATCGCGTATCGCGTGCCACACGCCGGCGATCCGCTGCAGCCAAATGTTTCCCGTCAATCCCGGACGAGCCCCCAAATTGTAGGATATTGGCTTGATGAGAGAAACACTTTTGTTTGGTATCTTCGTTTATTTTTGGCTCGTTAAAACACTTATTACAATTTTATTCTTCTTTACGTCGTCGTTAGTTTTCAATCGTCCGCCATTCACTCCCTCTCGCTCTCTCACACTCCAACCTCTCGTTCATTCATCTTACATTCCATTCTACTGTACTGATTTTAATGTTTCATTTCACGGTTATCTTTGTATTTTAATTTAATAGAAAATAATCCCACATGTATGTATGTATAAATGTATTTTTGTTGTATGGATCATATACTTTCATATGCATTTAGTAAAAAGCTGTTATTTAGACACTACAATTTTATTTATTTGTATTATACAGATTGTGGATAAAAAATAAAATAAATTGAAAATCGCACAACACTCCCTGCTATATAATTTATAATATCTCTGGCGTATTCTGAAAGAGCACATGGATCATAAATCTACTCATGTTCATTTGTTTCCAACAGCGATTCTTCATTCTTCATGAATGACATCGAAATTGGCATTTAATTTTCATCTATTTCCATAGCATCTGAAGAACCCTGAAAAAGTATATACTTTTGATTTTTTCTCCGATAGTGCAATACAAATAATATATTTTAGAACCTACTGTCTGATTTTCAGCTACAGTTTGAATTTGACACAATGTTAAATGGACAGCTTGTAAAGATACCGTACTTGACTTTCAGCATGATTTGTTGTAGGAGAATTGTGATCAATTCGTATAATTTGCAATGGCTCGAAAAGAAAACGATATCTTCTCCAATTTATTAGCATGTAATTATCGTATCGATAAAAAGTATCTACATTACCTACATTACTAGCTTAACATAACCTCACAATGAATTTATTTTTTGAAAATAAATTCGCGATCACAACATAATTTGTAATAAAGATAGTTTGAAGGTATCATTATCAATCTAATATGTATGTTATCAGTGATCACATCCAAATATTTTGGGTGATTTTATACGAAAAATGTAAAAAAACACTTACCGATGAAAGCTTACAAATTCATTGTTTTTTTTCCGTGACGAATGTGATTTACACGTTATCACAAAACAAGCCATGTTAACAGACTATTGATAAGTCCTTTGCACCTTTCGTTTTTACAAAAATATTCAAAAATCTATTGGTTTTTAATAAAAAATGACCAGCACCTCAACCAGCACACGTACTGACATTCACGACGTAATATACGGCTAGATCAAATACTTGTACGGTTAACCGTTTACTAAGCAACTATTGTGCTTTTTAAATTGGTCGTGTAAAAAAGAACAACTGTGACCGTTTTGACAATTTCGGTGCGTCCATTTCTCTAATCTATAGACTCCCTCTATGCTTTAGTTATTACTCTGAGAGCAGGAGTGAAAAATATTATCGGGTGAACACGTTTTTCGTTTCACTATAATTCTACCAAATCTAAAATGTCACCTAATCCCTTCATAAGCGGTGACAGTGGGGTATTTCCTATTTTACCTGGCCGTCCGTGAAATTGACGTAAATGTTCTGTGATTGTCATGTCAAAATTGTCAAATGGACCCAGTTAAGCAGAAAAGATCCAGCCAACGTTTCATTACTTTTGAGTAAATGCAGTTTAAAGTTAGGCAGAGAATAAAAAAATCGTATGATACTGTACCTATTTGAAAGTTAGTAGTGTAGTAGGCCATTACATATACATTATTTTGAAAGTAGTATATTGTACATTTTCATATGAAGAATATCTGTAATTCCTGAAAAACTATGCGTGGATCTTTTATGCAAAATACAATATTACAAACAAAAAAACAAATAAAACAAACAAATAATAATAAACATTGGTTTAATGTGTGGTTCATTTTAGAAGGAAGGAAATTAAAATCTGTACTTATATAAAAACAGTTTAATGAGAAAAACTAATTCAAATTGTTGCTTTGAGATGAAAAAAAAGTTGGTTTGTTGGTGCAACGTGGAAGACAACGCTTAATTTCCAGAGATATGATGAATATGCTTTGGCCAAATGGTTGGTTTTCCAATTTATTTAAGCAATATCGCTTTCCTCAGCTTCAAACTCTACCTCAAAATCAGGTTCGACACCAAATCCATCAATGTCGTCTTCTACATTATTGTCGCCCGTTAGATTTTTGTAGAAGGTGTGAGCATCTCGTGGAATTTAATGCATAAGGCTTTTGATATCGCTCAATTTCGCAGCTGCTATAGGTTTACCATTTGGCCAAAGCATATTCATCATATCTCTGGAAATTAAGCGTTGTCTTCCACGTTGACGTTTTTTCAGATCCCACCTCTTCATAATCATCCTCTAAACTTTGGCTGGCTGATTTCCAGCCAGCCCTTCCACATCATAAGACTCTCGTCTAGTGCAATGTTCTGCGCTGGGGTGTAAAGGGCCTGAAATTTTGAATTTAGATGGGACAATAGTGGCTGTATCTTGAATAAGCGGGCCTCGGAGGTATCCAGTTCTACCGCACACATGTCATCATTATTTCGGAAATGTGTGCATTTATTCAATAATATAAACCGGTTGATAGACATGTGTGCGCTAAAACCGGGTGTATAAAATATGTCAGGAGTGGCACCCCAGTACTCCTCCAAGCGCGTCTTGACCACAACCCCCATCGCCAAAATCACTGCAAAGTACACGTATAACTCGTCTGGGTTGGTGTCAACCCAGCGAGTCATACGTGTATAGGGAGTGAGGTTGTGGGTCTCGAGCAACTGGGATGTCAACTGCTGAGCATACCTATTCGTCTCCGAGGCCATGTATTCCATAAATTGCCAATCCCATATGCAAATGAAAATGTCATACGGGTCGACACATGGAATTGTCGGACCTACATTTGTTTGGGAGAACCTTTCCCTCCTCAATTCAGGTCGAATTGGGGAATTCGGAAAATTTCTCCAGTCGAAGTCGGTAAACCTCCACGGCTGGTCCGTCGCCGTGTAAGGTACAACGCCGGGCGAAGCGCCGTCGCCGGCAGCGTCAACGACGGGCGCAGCGCCGTCACCACCAGCGGCGGGCGCAGCGGCGTCGCCGGCAGCGTCCTCATCATCCTCGTATTCCCCATCATAGGGCGTCGCCAGCAAAGATCTGTACGCCCTAGGAAGGGGAAGATACGGAACCGCCTCGTCGTCGCCGCTTGAGTTGGAGCCTGGGTCGCTTCCTGTAACAAATAATAAATAAGTTTCAAATCTGGTGGTCCACCAGAAGTTTGGCCATGGCCCCAAACCAAGCTAAAATCAACAGGTACTTACCATAATTGAGGAGGATATCCTCTACCTCAGCATCCCTCAGGCTCTGACCTCGACGAGCTGGAGGCGGACGAAAAGCAGTGTTGTAGTACCTATATTCTTTAGAGATAAATAGAAAAGTCCGTAAACGAAAGACAATGAACTACTTACGCTGCCGGCGATGGCACCGCCCAAGGCGATGGGGGTGCCGATGGTGGTTCTTCTATATCCATAGACCTGGAACAAAAGCAATGTTTTAGTACCTATAAATAACTCTATACATAAATAGAAAAGTCCGTAAACTACTTACGGTGCTGGTGGTGGTGACGCTCGTGGTCGTGGTGGTGGTGACGCTCGTGGTGGTGGTGGTGGTGACGCTCGTGGTGGTGGTGGTGGTGGTGACGCTCGTGGTGGTGGTGGTGGTGACGCTCGTGGTGGTGGTGGTGGTGACGCTCGTGGTGGTGGTGGTGGTGACGCTCGTGGTGGTGGTGGTGGTGGTGACGCTCGTGGTGGTGGTGGTGGTGGTGACGCTCGTGGTGGTGGTGGAGCCGCGGGAGGCCAGAATGGTCTAGGTGGACTTTTAAAAACAAAAGTTAAAACTCGCTCGAATTATATCTATAATTAAATAACATAGATAAGTAGAACTACTTACGGTGGCCATATGCGCATGCTTTTTGCGTGCAGCGGGGTTTCCAGAGCCTGGTCCTCCGGCAGCTCCCATATGTTACATACTAGCTGCCCGTCCCGGCTTCGCACGGGTAAGCATTTATTCACGGGCGCCTACCTACCCTAACTACCTAACTACCTACATACATACCTACCTACCCTACCTACATACATACATAATTACATACCTACCTACCCTACCCTACCCTACCTACTTACCTACCTACCTACTTACCTACCTACCCTACCTACCCTACCTACCCTACCTACTTACCTACATACATACATACAAACCTACCTACATACTTTACCAACATACATACCTACCTACTTGCATACCTACCTATCTACCTACCCTACCTTCAACTACCTATCATAAGAACCATCTCCATACTATAACAAACACAACAAAAAAAAAATAAGCCAAATCGGTCAAGCCGTTTTCATGTTATGTCGTGACAACGGAAAACGGGTTTCATTTTTATATACCGGGTGCGGCGATTGAACTGTCCGTATGTGAAAATGAATTATTTCTGTTAATTTTCAATATTTATTTATACACTTTTGCCATGTGAAAATAGAAAGTTCAAAGTTTTATTATGACTTATTCCGAAGGAATAAAACCGCCTTTAGCCTTTACTACAAGCTGAAGTCTCTTTCTGAAAGAAGCGCAGGCTGCTCGAACGACGTCGTCACTCAAACAATTCCATTCTCGCGTAAGAGTAACTTTGAGCGCTTCCACCGAAGTGTGTTTTTTAGCACAGGCCCTGGCCTGTAAAACACCCCAAATACAAAAGTCCAGCGGATTCAAGTCGAGCGATGACGACGGCCACATATCTCGGTCGATCAGCACTGGAACGTTTGCTTACAATCAATTTTGCGTTCCAATTGCTCTGTGCGATGGTGCCGAGTCTTAATGAAAAGTCCAACGCTCAGAACCGAATGTGTTGCGTGCCCACGGTATCAGCCCTGGTCGCAGACTTGGTCTCGATAGATTTGTTGGTTTGTTTTGACTTGGTTGCGACCCATTGGAAGTAAAACGAGCGGAGAACGGCCTTTTTCAGACACCACCGCCCAGACCATGATTTGGTCGGCTCCTAGGCGTCGACTGACTTGCAATTCGTCTGAATGGTCGCTGACATGTCCCTTCAACCAAACACGGTCATTTTGTTTGTTTAAAAACTGTTCAACGTAAAAAGTTTTCTCATCTGAAAACACCTAATTGGGAAGTCCGCCAGAGTCGAGCAAGCGAATCAGTTCTTTCGTTCGATCCAACCGTTTGCTACGCTGTAAAGCAGCGAGTTCTAAATTCGAATGTGTTTCTTTTACAACAGAATCACTTCAAATGATGATAGAGAACATGTCAAAGACCAACATTTGAAATTTTGGCGGCGTTCGATTCAGTGGTTCGGTTTTAAAACAGTTAGATAGAGACGGACAGTTCAATCGCCGCACCCGGTATATACTAGCTGACCCGACAGACTTCGTCCTGTCAAAAAGATTTGTAATGTGGCAGTTTTTGTGCCTACGTATTTTAAAAAATTCTCCTGAACAGAACCGTCACCCTGGTGATAGGGCGTTGTGAATAAAAAATAATTAAATAAAACATATATAAGGATTTAAAAGTAAGTAATCGCTTTATTGTTAATCATGTGAATCATAATTATTATTATTATCATTGTAGTGCTTTGTGGTATACGATGTTTTTTGTTTGATTACCTGGCGCATAGATAAACAAATCTGATGGTTTTCCAACACGGGAACAGGCAACATACAATTGACCATGTGAGAAACATGGGTTTTCTAGATTAATACCACAAACACTTAATGATTGCCCCTGGGACTTGTTTATAGTCATAGCAAAAGCAAGCCGCACTGGAAACTGTAGTCGTTTAAACTCAAATGGCACATCAGTCGGAATCATTGGGATGCGCGGTATGAGAACATCTTCTCCTTTATACTTTCCTTTGAGTATAGTTGCTTCTATCACATTGTTTAGTAATTTTTTTATCGCTAACCGTGTACCGTTGCAAAGACGCGGTTGGTTGATATTTCGCAACATTATAACCACCGATCCAACCTTTAATTGAAGATTGTGAGGTGGCAATCCTGGCAAATCCAGCGAGTTTAAAAATTCCGGTGGATAGTTGACTACATCATCTTGATTAGTAGCCGAATCAACTGATTTATATATCCTCAATTCGCCTGTAATTTGTTCTTGAATTTTGAAATTTAATTCATTTACATCTATGTTTTTTGCAGCCAGTATAGCTCGTTCGCTCAACCAATCATGGTTTCTGTAATTTTGAGAAACATCTGGAAACACCTTCTGAATAAGTTCATCTTTTGATCGAGTTAACTGACAAAAACTTTGAGGAAAGTTAATGCAGCCAGTCAACATGTCTATAGGAAATTTGCCATTACCAATGTCAATGAGTTGTTTAGAGAATATGTTTCCAGATTGGTCATTTTGCAACTCGACACGCATATTCTTGCTTAAATGAAGTACTTTGACATGTTTCCACAAATTGGAGGACTTTAGACATGCATTGAGTTCATCAGCTGGCGTTGATCGTGGAATCACTGGCAATGTTTGACGAAAATCTCCTGCTAATAAAATCATTGCACCACCAAATCGGTTATTATTGCTCCGTAGATCTTTTAAGGTTCTGTCTAAAGCCTCCAAAGATTTTTTATGTGCCATCGTGCATTCATCCCAAACAATCAATTTACATTGCTGCAAAACCTTTGCCATTGCAGAGTTCTTCGAAACGTTGCAGGTTGGAGTTTCATTGCTTTGCATATTTAATGGCAATTTTAGTGCTGAATGGGCTGTTCGACCACCTTCAAGCAAAGTTGCTGCGATTCCCGACGAAGCGAGTGCAAGTGCAATTTTATTTTGTGAGCGAATTGTTGCTAATATTAATGAAATCAAAAAAGTTTTTCCTGTACCACCAGGTGCATCTAAGAAGTAAATCCCTCCAGTTTCATCATTTGTTACTTTCATAAGAGTTTCAAATACATACTTCTGTTGTTCATTTAACAGTGGAAGATTTGTTTGAATTAATTCTTTCAAAGCGTTGAGATCATACAGTCTTTCTCGATGCAACTCTTGGTTAAAAGCGTCATGCATTGGACGATTGGGCGCGGTCAGGCCTAATTGAATTAATAGTTTGTTTGACATTATCAAGCACATGTCCTCAATTGAAATCAATGCTTCATTGTAAATTTCTTCACTGATTTGTATATTTGGATTTCCCATTCTATTCCGTATTTGATACAAAATATCATCACACATATAATCTTTGTACTTGATCCACAAATCAATTGGGTTTGATGGGAAGCATGTAGATATGATTATAGAAAACAATGTTCGTATTTGATGAGCGTGTGATGATATTACAGCATCATTGAGAGTTTGATCCCAATGAGCGTCATTTTCAAGCAATTGCAAACGTTGACAGGCTTCTCTGTAGGATCCACACAATTCACCATCAACAGTTCGTAACTGTTGGAATGATGTTGGGCCACGTACATTGACTAATAGCAGTCGTAAATAAAAACATTCATCATTGCTTGGATGTACTGAATAAATCCGGCCAATCGCATCGGTGGAATATACATCTGTATATCCTGGAACTGGTTTTCCTTGTTTCCGTCGTATAAATCTCCTTGAGGATTGATTCCAGGTATAATATTTTGGCATTTCAGAATATAGCAATGTTTGTGCGAAATCATCGTTTTGGCATGTCTCAAAAAAACTGGTTAATGTAGTAGATGGTGGCTGAGCAGCTCTTTGTACTGCGTTCTGTGCTGTAAAATACACTCTTTGTCCATTTTCTAAATGCACAGCTAAGTGAACAACAGAAGGGTGTCTCTCATGAATAGGAAAAGAAAATATTCGCCAAACTGCTTCATTACTACTGACATATCGGCCCATTTGGTATTGGGTAACTTCATCATTGGAATTCTCTGCACCAATTCCAATCACAGCCATATCACTCCCTTTGGTTACATATTTGCAAATGTATTTTATAGATTTCACTGAATGGCAAGATTCAACGTTGATGTGTGCTTTGAATGTCTTTGATAAAATGGGTGAATATGGAACAATCCAACGATTATCTATTTCAATATCTTGTTGATTTAATTTGACAATTGTTGATTTTCCATTGTCTGCTGTCGATCTGTGACGATACAATGGATAACCGTCATTACCAGTAATTGTTTCCGATATTAATGTCCGTGGATATCGTTTTGAACATTTACCATCCATCATACACGGTGAATTTTGATTAAGAGTTCCACAGGGACCATGTATCATGTTTTTGATAACTACCTCATGCAATCCAGGATCTACTTGTACATTAGGGATTTCAGCTGATATCACTGCATCAACTTCATTTGGCCTTATCTTTTCAACCAACCAAATCAAAATGTGTGCATGTGGCAATCCTCGTTTCTGCCACTCCACAGAATACATCCAGCAGCGTGTCTCACCAAACACATTATGTTTTACGATGAAATACATTAAAGATTTCAACTTTTGTCTAAAGACTCTGGCTGTAATATCATGACGATCAATGGGTGATTGCCCAGAGAATAACTCCTGCTTGATTTCTATCCATTGCGGATTGCATGTAAATGTGATGAACAAATCTGCTGTACCATAATGACGAACATACGACATGGCATCTTGAGCATATTCGTGCATATGCCGAGGGCTTCCGATGTATGTTGCTGGAAGAATAGTCATCCGACCGACATTCTGTGCATTTCCATCAGTATTAATCGCATCTCGAAGGTGAATATACTCTTCAGATCGGAGTTTGGTTTGATTCAACCTGATGAATGTTAATCTCTCCGTTTCAATTTTAACATACATGTCAACAACATATTTGTGATATAATCGCCGACATTTCAATATGTGATTATCTTCATTTTCCCGAATCATTAGGCGGTATGAATAATAGTTCATTGAACTTACTTTTTTGTTGGTTTCAGAACCTGTAAATAGATTTTGTTTTAATAACATTAAAATATAAAATTAAAATACATAATATAATGACTGAGATATTATCGCCATAGCTAAACCAATATTTTAGTTACCTGTAATGGGATTTATCATTTTTATTGAGAAATCGTAGCCATCTTCACCTTGCCAAAATATAATGGGATATTGCAGTGCATCATATGAGCGGTGTGTTTCCTTTATACGTTGTAATTGATCATTCCGACGATGTAAAACAATATCACGGGATTCCAAGTTTTCTCCAACTACAACGATAGCAACTTCATCAATAGTTGGTGCATTAAAACGTCTTGTATGTTGACCTGCAGGTGTTTTATCAGCTCTGATTACAATTTTGTGATTATCGGATGGCATCAGATCCAGGGCAGTTTTAAACAATATAATCAATTGATTGTGTTGATGAAATAAAGTTTGTAATTGTTCTACAATAGACCTCTTTACTAAATTGTTATGTGCACAACGCAGATCAATTTCTTGTGGTGAATTGCCCATAAAATAAATTTGCAGGAATTTGTTGTCGCTATCTGACACTGGTAACAGTGAACCTGCTCTGTGATATATTTGCCCTTGTATCTGTAAATAAAAAAAAAATATTATGGTGTGGTATAAATTAATGGATTGTCAGTGATCAAAATTAAATAATATTTGATCTTAAAAAGTATATATTTAGTTTTAACTAATATCTATCAAATATAATAAAATATAATAAAAGTGTCACTGAAACTGAATCACCATATAATATGATGACTAAGTGATATATTTCGTAATGATTAAGAAATTGAAGATTAGTGACACATCTTAACTTTGGTGACAGAAAATTTTGTTCGCTAAAATAATTATGAGTAACTGCTATAATACATACCTTGAAAGTTGGCATAAAATTTTCCCGAACTACATTTGTTGCCCCAAATGAAGTCATTTGAAAGCAATTGTTGTATTGTTGGATATGTGTCAAAAAGTGTATAGAATCTGTTCCTATTCCTGAAACCAATGAGTACAATGGTTCTGGTGGTGGATCCAATGGTATCAATTTCACTTTACCATTTGCGCAACACAATCCATTGGCTTCGTTTTTGTATTTTAATGCCTTACAGTGTGAGCAAACCGAGTTCATAGAACCAATAACAACACATTGGTAGTTACTGTAGTCAATTGACACATCGTAACTGAAAGCAGCTCGATTCAAACTTGCGCGATTATTAGTTGAATGTCGCGCTCGCGCTTCACGCGTTTGTGATATCCGAATTCTTTCACGTTCATTTCCGTCGTCACGTTCTTGTGCAGTACGATTAGATCGGTAATTAGCTTGGTTTGTAGCATTTCTGGTTCTTCTACCTAAATTGCTTCGTCTTATAGGAGGCATATCAAATATAAATTATTTTTTCACTAATCACGAACTAAACAAACACTAACTAACTAAACACTCTGCACAAAACACGATATACGAATTTGTTTCGTGTATCAGTTGTCAAAAGCAAACTCAGTAGATTAGGTAACAGACAACTTTTTTTTTTTTTAAATTTGATATGACTTGAAGTCAAATCCTTTTAAGCCGTACGAATTGTTTTATTTATTTAAAATTTGTATATTAAAAATAATAAAACACTGTTGGTAACGCGATTTTTGTTTGACTGATGTAATGACTTGGAAACTGATGCATTTTATCTCGCGTGCCGAAACTAATACAAAAGAAACGCGAGTTTCGGAACGCGACATTAAACTCCTCCAACTATGTATTCTGTGCTCCAACGCACACACGCACATTGTTTTGATAGATATGATCTTTGACGTTAGGAACACACCTACATTGCTTAGACAACAGTGAGTGCTTGTAATTTAATATGAACTTTATACCATAGCAATAAAGCTCAAATTGACTACGTTTTAGTTAGAAATCATTTGTATGGGAAAAAGAAAAGGGCTATTTTTAGGGTTTTTCCAGCAATAATTCTAATTTTTCTCGCCGTAAAAACCATCCTTGAACTTCAACGAACATTTAAAAAAAAGATTTGGCCAAATTGGTCCAGGCGTTCTTGAGTTATGCGCTTACCAACACATTTTGCGATTCATTTTTTGTTATAGATATAGATATATAGATTGTGAGACTGAAATTCAAAACGATACAATTGTAATACTCAAAATGATTTTGTGTGGATAAATAAATAGGGTTAGTGAAAAAAGCATGCTAACTCGTCAATTGTGTAAGGGCCGGGCCTCTCATGCGTCCTGCGTGAGGCGGAGCTAGGCCCGGAAACCACCACGGCCTCCTCCACCACGTGCCCACGCCCGCGCCCCCCCCGCCCACGCCCACGCCCGCGCCCCCTCCCCCTCGTGCTCGGCCCGGCAGCCACCTCAGCCACCACCCCCTCATTCTCATGCTGCAGTTCCTCGCGGGACGCTACCTCGACGTCGTGCTGCTCCACAACGTCGTGCTGCGGTTTTGCAGCAGCTCCTCGTCCGCCTCGCACGCGCACTCCCCTACCGCGTCGCGGACCACGCGTGCGAGGACGTCTTAGCTCACTAAAACAAGCAAATAAAAAAAAACATGCAACACAAACAAGCAAAGCACAATACAAAAACGCATAACCCTCTTTTTTTAAGTCGGTTAAAATCTCGTGAGACAAACATAAATGCATACCTAAATAAATACATACACGGAGAAAGGCAAAAAAACAAATGACAAACATACATGCATAACCCTCTTTTTTTTAAAGTCGGTTAAAAGAACAAATCACAAAAAAAAAAAAACAAATTTATAGAAATCGCAAATCACAAGAGAAAGTCTAATTGATAACCATAACCATCTTTTTTTTAAGTCATAACCCTCTTTTTTTAAGTCTGTTAAAAGAACAAATTACAAAAAAAAAAAACAAATTGATAGAAATCGCAAGTCACAAAAAAAAGTCTAATTGATAACTATAACCATCTTTTTTTTAAAGTCATAACCCTCTTTTTTTAAAGTCGGTTAAAATAACAAATCACAAAAAAAACAAATTGATAGAAATCGCAAATCACAAGAAAAAGTCTAATTGATAACCATAACCATCTTTTTTTTAAAGTTGGTTAAAATAACAAATCACAAAAAAAAACAAATTGATAGAAATCGCAAATCACAAGAAAAAGTCTAATTGATAACCATAACCATCTTTTTTTTTAAGTCAGTTAAAATCTAAAATCAGAAAAAAAAATACCTCTGACGAAATGTACGGGAAGGCGCATCCAACAAAATTTCGTTTCGATGATCCTTCTAATGGCGGATTTGGCGCTAATTCAAGGCTGTCCCTAGGGTCCTCCCGGACCGTTTTTTCCACGGATCGACGCGTTTTTTTTATTTCAAAAATTGCAAATTTCTTACGATAAAGGTTATAATAAATGCATGAAATCAATACTAGAATACATAACAACCCATTTAATAACTACAGTTTGATAAAAATAGTAGAATTACGGGAAATATGACGCCGGCCACGGCGCGATGGCGGGAAAAAAAGCTAACAATGCTTGGTGAAAAACCTATTTCCGTGCAAAATCCGTAACAAATACACAATCTCAGATATAAAAACTGTTTAAAACAAACTAAATAAACAAAAAAAAAAATATTATGTCATAATTGTTTTTTTTTTAAAGTAAGTAGGATGGAACATAAAATGCTAATATTCTAAATCATCTTGGATAATAAGGAAAGGTACTCACAGCTCTTTTAAGATTTGCTTATATTAGTATCACTGAGTACTTATACCTATTCTATTAAATAAATCAACGGTACCCAACCATTTTTTTAAAGAATCATCATAATAATTATACTAGTATATAATATAATACTAGTGTAAAAGAGTCATACAGTTGAATCAGTCTTGTTTTATAGTAATTTTCTTTTTAAAAATCAACAATCTTCGATGTTTAAAAAACAGATTCATCAGAATCAGATATATCAAAAATGAAACTTTAGTCTTCTTCTCCTTAATACTATTATTTGGAACATTTGTCATTGTTTTGAAGGAAGGCATTGTAAGATTAAAATCGACAGGAGAGACAGGAGCCCAAAAACTGTCTGTTTCAGATAAAAAGCTACTTTCTGCCGTTTCGATCTTCTCAAACCTCTTAACCATATCATGTTTGGAAATAAGAGACTTTGAAGACCCAGGAAATACATAAGCGGGCTTCACTAGCTCATTAGATAAAATTTTAGGTTTATCTGAAGATTTCTTAGCACTAATAGACCGTGATGTATCGCAATTATATTTGTTTTCGGAAGGTGCAGACAAAATGAATCTGGAAGGCAGGGAAAGTTCAGCCTCTTCTGCCTTTTCTAGATTCAAAGAGTAAAATCCATGATGTCTACCATGTTCACATTCAATTGCTTCATACATACACTGTTGCGTATTACAGCTTAGCTTTCGCATTGCAAGTAGGTTCGGTTTTGATGAACTCCAAACGACTTGATGGACTTTCATTGTGCCCTTATACTCCCGTATCTCTTTAGGAATCAGCAGATCCTTTTGAAGAATATCTGCTTCTTGTAGGGGCATGTGCTTTACCTGTGGACGTTTTCCAGAATGTGACACAAAAGTATTTTTTTTAAATAAACCCTTTATTTGTATGAAAAACTTATTTATTTAACGGTTGAATTACTAATCTCTTTAGGGATCAGCAGATCCTTTTGAAGAATATCTGCTTCTTGTACCTACTATATCTGTAATGACTCCCTTGATATTGACTCTCAATTTTTCAGAAAGAGTTTCGATATCGACAATATCGCAGCCCTGAGCCACGATTCTATCTGCAGTTCTTTTTATCGTTGCGCCTACACCATCTGCTGAGCGTTTGCCGTGACCACTCTCTGTATAGTTCCAGCCAACCACTCTTAGATTAGGAAAGTGCCACTGAAGTTGAGAGATAATATAAAACATTTTTTTATTTCGATATTGGCCAGTCGGAGAATCTGATATAAAATGGATGACATTTACATGAGGAGCTTCATTTTCTATGAAATTTAAGATCGGTATGAGATGACTCCAAACTGCAACTGCGTCATGTCTGAGTGAAGAACTCAAAGTGCAAAACGACTGAGTCCGCAATACTCCACTTTTCTTGAAATGAATAACAGACGTGTGTAGTGTAATTTGCTTCCGGCTGCCACCAAAATGGAATGATTGGATTTCATCTGTGTATTTTGTATTATAGTTCTCACTAAAATCAACGTGGATTATACAGTCATTTTCAGATAAATTTTGTTTTAAATGTTTAATGTAATTATTTTGAGAAACTTTATTAGCACAATGGTTCATGTATGCAAATATAGTACCAATTCTGATATTGGGCTCCCCTACTTTAGGTGTTCGAGAGCGTTGTTTTAGTTTCGGAAGTTGATCGAATAATCTATTGAAGTCATCAAGATATAAACCCTTCTAAAAAAAAAAAGATTGTCCTCGTATATTTCATCAATATTAATTGCAAAATCAAGGTGACGTCTTCTCTCTGGGTTTCTAACGAACATTTGTATTATGTCCTGTACACGTTCAGCGGTGATATCGCTGTTGGTTCATGGACTATATTTTCAAGAGAAAGAGCCCGTATATTATTATGTTGTTTGCAGATGCGGACTAGTGCAGTATAGATAACTATGAAGATGTAATTTATTTAATTTGGTATAACACCGAGTTTTTTGTATAATTCATAATCATGCGTTGACGAGATGTGTTGGCTGCTCAAGTTAATCCACGGACCATTATAGAAGGTTCAGCAGGTGTGGGTTGAGCATTTGGGGCTCCATTTATAATAGTACGTACGTACCCAGCACTGCCCTCGTTGCCACGAGAATAATAAATATAATATAATATAATAAAATATTCGATAATCTGAATTATTCATTTGATGCCTCAAATGAATAATTCAGATTATTTTCTTACTCAAAGCCTATACAGGATGCTCCATCATTGCTACAAACGTGGTTTCGTCGTCATTACAACCAAAACTATATTTTTTTTAATTTTGTTTACCTCTTGTGGTGGTTGTAGGTCACGTAGGATATATTCTGATGTCTCGTCGTGCTTCTAAAACATCTGAGCTATGACAGTGGCAACGACGTCGTACTGAAATGAAGTGATGGTTTGAAATGATTTTATTTTCTGTAAATAGGTTTGCAAAAACACTTTTACACGTCAATAATATTTTAAAAACTAGTTGAGGTCGGCGTTTCCTATCTGACTGCTCTGAGAAGAAAAGCCGAAACAAACTCAGATGTCACAGTCGCTTTTGAAATCCAGATATAATCTTGGTCAAACCATGTGAAGACCATGTAGATGAGTGTCTGAAATGGTCTTTTGAGGAAAGAACCACACAGATTGAGTGGACCTGACCAATCAGTGCACGCATTTGTGCAGTTCAACTAAAGACTTAAGGAGCTCAACGATTCGACGAACAATACCAAAGAAAAGACATTTGGGTAGGCCGCATAAAGTACTTAAACTGCCAGACCAGGAGGTTGAGACTGTGGTTTTACCACATGCAAAAAAAGAACAAACTTAGGAACGAATACTGACATGAAACACAATAACTGTCCGCTATTATGTCATGAGCAGGAGATGGTCCAGCAGCTTCTCGGGTTGTGTGCCTCTCCGAGGTTTGCTTAGTGCAGAAAAGGTTTCAACCTGAGTTAAAAGGTTTCAACCTAAGGGCGGATTTCTCCAACGCAATTGATCGTAATCAATTCACGCTAAACTCAAGTTAAAGCCAAAACTGAGTTCCGAATTCTACTTTTGATTTCTCCAACATAAACGTGAACGCAGTTACGCATAAACCAGTTTAAACTCTGAACTCCGGATTTTTGGCGTTCAAGTCTTTAACCCGAGTTTAAAGAGCTGCCAACACGCTGTCAGTGTCGACGATATTATTTTTTGGCATAAATAACTAATTTTGTTTTTTTTTTGGTTTTGTGTGGTAGTTAAAAGTAGGCTAGTTAAAATGAAAAGATTATTGAGACTATGTTATGATGAAAGTTGGGATGAGGATGAGTTCATTGTTCGTCGTCCAAGATGGATACGCGAGAGAGAAGAACACTTCGAAACGCTGGATGATCAAGACTTTTTGAAAGATTTCGTCTCCCAAAACCTACAGTTCTGTCTGTATTGGAGTCCACTGAAGATAAAATAGAGTTTCCTTCAAACATGTAAGCACCAAAAGAAGTTTTTTTTTAAATTAATATACCCTATGCATAAAACAACTTCTTGGTCTAATCCAATTATTTGTATTTCAGAAACCACAGCATATCTCCAACCCCCAACAGCATATCCTTTTGAGCGCTTGACCTTGGGGCTAGTATTATCTTATGCTATGGGGTATCAAGCGACATTTAAGAGATCCAGTTGCTATGTGCTCTACGTTTCTACGCAACTGGGTGCTACCAGATGACTGCTGCGGATCTATGTGGATTTAGCACTTCAACTGCACACAGAATTGTGCACAAAGTCATTGCTGCTATTGCCTCACTCCGACCACGCCACATTTACTTTCCCGAGTCACCACACGATATCCACCAAACACAAATAGAATTTTATAGGAAAGCAAAATTTCCGCATGTTATCGGTGCTATAGATTGCACTCATGTGAAGTACACCAAATCACCAGGTAAAGCATTATTCTTATAGTATTACAACAGATCGAATCTCTGGATCCTCTCCACCTAAATAAATTAATTTAATTATTTTAATTAGTATTAAATTGTGTCCAGAATATTGATTGTTCAGTTTAATTTAAAACTGCATGCCCCTCTAATAAATTATGTACTTGATCTTTTACTGTGTGTTTTAAATGAGACGATCCAATCTGTTATAATATTATAAATATATGCTTTACCTGGTGATTTGGTGTACTTCACATGAGTGCAATCTATAGCACTATCGGTGCATCATCTGGTACAACCCAGTTGCGTAGAAACGTAGAGCGTGATTTTAATGTCAAAATATGTGTATTTAAATGAATAGCATGTATGTAATGGTGTGGTATGTAATAAATAATAATAAAACAATATTTAAATGATTTATTTATTTAAACAATACCAATTTTTTGTTATATTTGTGAGACCCTCCCCAAACCTCCCTGTACACAAAATGCTGGTTGCACAAAGTGTGTGCCTGGTTGACCCTTTAAAAAAAATCCCAACAGTTTTTAAGACCCATCCAGTCTCGTGGTTGGATGCTGGGAATCGCATTGAATTCATTTGAAATCTTCTTCCATTCCTGTTGTTTTGTTTCACACTCACGGCATCAATTTTTTTTAATTCTAGCACTCGAAAATGTTGATCCACCACCTGAATCAGGGCTTCCTTTTCACGGGCTACGAAGGTTGGATCCCTTGTTCGTTTCAAAGACTCAATAAAGAAAATTCCCCGAAATTCACACAACAATATTTAAATAATACCGCGACACGAAGTACGAAAATGTCAATATCAATTGACGCAACCAAAGAGACGAGAACAGTTTTTACCTCAGTTTTTACCAAAGAGAAACTAAACACTCTTTGGTTTTGACAACATAATTTGACTCGGCATGGACTTACCAAGTCCATGCAACTCGGTACCCGCGTTTAGTAGTTTACTGACATTTTTTTTTGTTTTAAGTGCAGTAGGTCGCTATCGCATGTTGCAAATGCTAAACGCATTGCGTTTTTGTGACAACATTTACATTCTATGGCCACGGAAACTTGGTTTTCGTGAACACGATCAAAATGTAGCTGGAGAAATCGGTTGGACGTAAATCGCGATCAATAACAACATATAAACTCGTTTATGAAGAACTTAGTTTCCATAAACGCGGTTTTTGATAGGAACGGAGAAATCCGCCCTAAGTTAAAAGGGGTTTAACCTGAGTTAAAACTTCATCCCGAGTTAAAATTACTTTAAGTGCCTTAATCATTTCCGGTGTAGATCTATTTGGTCCTTCAAATGCTTGCCCTATTCAGGTTTTAATGGTTTACTATCGTACTTCCTTCGCTCACAAAGTTCGCACGAGTTAATTATACTTGCTACGTTTTGGTCTAAGATAGTCCAATGGCGCGTTATTTTTAAATGGGCTAAAGGTTTGTTAAATACCACGATGGCCATGGCCAAACTCCGAAGACTATTTTACCCACAAGCCGCCACTATAATATATATTTTTTTTTTTTTTTTTTCCCTTTTCCTAGGGTTCAACAAATACGATGGACCCTAATCTTATTACAATCTAGCCTTATAAATAGACTAATAAGTAATTTAATTATAACCTAAACTATTAAATTGTCTTTACTAAGAATGTGTCCAATAGCACTTTTCTTATTGTCTCTATTAAGGCGAATACACTTCGTTCTTGTGTTTGTTTGGCACTTTTGTACTTTACACTATTCACTAACACTAAACACTAGCTCGAACGGTTTTGTTCTTTTTAGTCTTCTTACTATGTGTGTGTGGTCGAGAAGCTGGATTGCCTCAACATTCACATGCTGATGAAGTCTCGTTTCGTGAGCTTCTGCAAGTTTCTGGATCACTGTTTCGATGAACTCAACTTTTAGGTCCCGGTGGAGGTCATCATTTCTTATGTACCAAGGTGCATTTACAATTTCCCTTAGCACTTTGTTTTGAAATCGTTGTATGATTAATCTATTGGTCTGTTTGGTGCAGCCCCATAGCTGAATACCATAAGTCCAAACTGGCATCAGGACTTGTCTGTATAGCAGTAGTTTGTTTTGCACGGACAGCATGGAGTTTCTTCCAATCAGCCAATGCATTTTTTTGAACCGGAAGTCGAGTTCATCTTTTTTCTTCTTGACGTGGGCTTTCCAGCGTAGCTTTGTGTCGAGAGTCATACCGAGATACTTGGCTGTATTCTCATATGGGACTTGTTTATTATTAATGTAAACTGGAGAATACTGTGGTTTTTTGTTAGTAAAATCTATGTGAACAGATTTGGATTCATTAAGTTTAATCCTCCATTTTTTGGTCCAGTCATAAACTTGATTTACAGCCATTTGTACCTTTTCTACTGCTTCTTCGTGGTTGTTTCCTACAGCCATTATGGCTGTATCATCAGCAAAGGTCCCAATAGTGTTTTGCTCTAATTCAGGAATATCGCAAGTGTATAGTAGGTACAGGACCGGACCTAACACACTTCCTTGCGGTACGCCAGCTTTAATTTCCTTCAGTTCTGAGTAGGCATCTTCTTGTCTTATTCTAAAGACTCTGTTTAGAATATAGGATTCTAATATATCTGCAAACTGCTTTGGTAACAGGCTCTTCAATTTATGTATAAGGCCTTCATGCCATACTTTATCAAACGCTTGCGCTACGTCTAGGAATACAGTAGAACAAACTTTGTTGTCTTCAAGGGCGTTTTCTATTACGTTTGTAATCCTATGCACTTGATCGATGGTAGAGTGTTTTTCTCGAAAACCAAATTGGTGCTCTGGTATTATGTTTTTGCTATCTATTATTGGTTTAAGCCGTTTGAGTAACAGCTTTTCAAATAGCTTGGACATGATTGGTAGCAAAGAAATAGGCCTATAAGATGATGTTTCGTGAGCCGGTTTCCCTGGCTTGGCTATCATTATTACTTCGGCCACCTTCCATAAGTCTGGTACATATTTAAGCCTTAGTGCAGCATTGATGAGGGTCGTTAGCTTAACCAGACCCTTTCTTGGGAGGTTTTGGAGTACTTCTCCTGTTATTAAATCGTAACCTGGTGATTTGCGTGTACTTATATTATGTTTTATTTCTCGTGCAACTTCTCTCGGTGTTGTTAGTTTTATGGTAGCTTCATTTTCTGAAGACACCATATTAGCCAAAGTGTGATCTTCAATGACTTCCCCGTCGTTTGGTTGGAAGATATTTTCTAGGTGCTCTGCAAACCTCTTGGCTTTTTGCTCGTTATTAACTGCCCATTGCCCATTTCCACATTTGATAGGTGGGATTTGGGTAATCGGCCTTTTTAGGTGCTTAGTAGCCTTCCAAAGGGAGTAATCTGTCCTCTGGTCGTTACTTAGGCTCTGAAGATAGGTATTGGTTGAGTCGTCTTTAAAGTCTTGGATCAATCTTTTAATTTTTTTTGCCAGATTATTTAGTTTTCGTTTGTCATCAGGGCACCTAGATTGATGCCACGTTTTCCTCTGCCTTCTTTTCTCTATAATAAGCTGCTTGATTTTGAGCGGGTATGTATTCCCCTTCGTCCTCTTGTGGGAGTCGGGTGTATTTTCCCACGCTGCTTGCTGGATGTGCATTATAAACTTTTCTACTTCGGCGTTTAGATGTTCGGGTGTTTTTAAAGGTATTTTAAGGTCTATTAGATCATTCAATCTTGTCTTGAAGCTCTCCCAGTCTGTACACTTATTTACGAGAGTGGGTCTAGTTTCTGTATACAAAATGTTTTCACTAATTTCTAGATAGATTGCTGAGTGATCTGAGTTCATGTCATAACTTTGTTCCGATTTTAAATAACTAGATGATAGATCCTTGGTTATAAAAAAATCTATTAAGTCCGGAATTTTATTTGGATCTGTTGGCCAATAGGTGGGCTTTCCAGTTGATATGACATCACATTTCAGCTCTTTTATGGCATTCAGTAGTTCTTTGCCTTTAGTAGTCGTTAGTCTGGAGCCCCAGTACATATTTTTTGCATTGAAGTCACCTCCTAAGATAAATCTACTTCCAAGGCGAGTTAGAAAGCTCACATAGTGGTCTTTTTTTATCATATACCGAGGCGGGCAGTAGATTGCAGATACTGTTACAGGATATTTTTTTGTTTGTAGACAAATCGCCACTGATTGGATGTCTTTTTCTTCATATTTAAACTCTTCATAGTGCTGTAGGTTTTCTTTTACTATAATGGCACTACCGCCTCTTGCTGAATTGTCTGGGTGAAGTGCATGGTATACTTTGTACCCTTTAAACTTAATGTGAGATTGCTTTGTGAAGTGAGTCTCAGATATCAGGCATACATCAATGTTTTCTATGTCTAATACTACTTGTAACTCGTTCTGATGTTTTTGTAACCCATTTGAGTTCCACGCCATAAGTTTTAGTGTAGTATTCATTTTTTTGGTTTAAGTGTAGAAATTTTGTTGCCATTTTCAATTTTTTTCAATCTCTCGTCAAATGATGACATTAACTTTAAGATTTCATCCAACTTTTTGTCAGTGTTTATATCAACCAAGGGCGCCTTGGCTATTAGGCCTTTTGTAGCTACTTGGGCAAAAGACACGTTTTTGTTTACAGTTTTAAGAGTGCTTTGGCTTCGTTTGTATTGGCTGGCTACTTCGACTCTTCCAGTAGATGTATTTTGTTGAGTGGCTGTAGTATTGCCCTTTGATTTTTTGTTTCGAATCTGCTGGATTTCTTTGGCTACGATACATCCCCTGTAGTTAGCTGGATGTGGAGCTCCACAGTGGACGCACTTTGGCTTCTCTTCTTTTGATTTTTTGCAATCCATCGTCAGATGTTTGCCTGTGCACTTTACGCACCTCGGTTCTTTGGAGCAGTACTTTTGCGTATGGCCATAAGCCTGGCATCGTTTGCACTGAGGTACCAGTTTTGAGGATTTTAGCGGTTGTATTTCCACATTACATCCCAATATAGTTTTGATGTTATATATTTTGCTGGTTTCTTCATCATTTGAGAATGTCAGCATGAACATGTTGAGTGGCTCTTTGGTCTTCCAACTCAATTTGTTGATGACTATAATATATGTGTCATTGGTTTTTAGGCAAATTGGCAAATTAAGGCTTGCGCAAGTCTGAAGTGACGTGTTTTCAAAGAAATTTGCGCAAATTTGTTCCCACACACGCCAAATTTGCTTGCGCATGCCTAAAGGGCTTTGCCTGAAATGTATGGGCCACTGTATTCAAGGCAATGGCACGTAAAATTTTATCGGAGAGGCAACCGGATGGCGAATGGTAATCTGGGTCTTGAAGTGATACCGAACCCCCCCGTACCGTCCGAATGGACCCCAAATGGGCGGGGGCGGAGTTATGGGGGGGGGGGTCAAAGAATAAAAATTTTTGGAGAGGCAACCGGATGACAATGCGGTAGCTTTGAAGTTTATACCCTATTTATATAGTAAAATTTTTTTGCCATCCGAAACCACGGGCCGTTTTGGCTCCCATGCATTTTGAAAAAAAAAAAAAAGTTATGAGGCAACCGCTTCAAAATTGGTAAGCTTATTTATTGGTACCACTTTATGTTGTAAAAAAAATGCCATCCGATTCTGCTGGGCAGTTTCTGAGAAACAACCCTTTAAACTTGCTAAAACACTTTATTCCCACTTTTTAAATAAAAATTGAAAAAAAATAGAAACAGTTTAAATCGGATGGCATTCGAAAGTAAGCTCTAATAAGTACAAGGAATTGTGTGTATCAATGCCATCCGGTTTTGATAAGGTTCACCCACATTTTCGCCACCTCAAACATCGTTCTATTTGAAATAATGTATTTTCATGAAACTCCTTACCAATGACTTATCACCGAAAATGGAGTAAATTTTATCGAAACTGGATGGTATTGATACACAGAATTCCTTGCACTTGTTAGACCTTAAGTTTGGAATGCCATCCGATTTAAACAATTTTAACTATTTTTTTTCGATTTTTGTTTAAAAAATTCGCAATAAAGGGCTTTTTGGCGACTTTGTAGCGTTGTTTCTCAGAAACTGCCCAGCAAGATCGGATGGCATTTTTTTTTTACGACATTTAGTGGTACCAATAAATAGGCTCACCAATTTTGGAGCGGTTGCCGCACAACTTTATTTTTTTTTTCTATATTCGCTAGTGCGCAAACGGCTCCCGTGTTTCGGATGGCAATAAAATTTTACTATATGTATAAATAGAGTATAAACTTCAAAGCTACCGCATTTTCATCCGGTTGCCTCTCCAAAAATTTTGATGTTTTGCCCCCCCCCCCCCCCCCTATACTAATACTTTCAGTACAAATATTTTCAGTTTTCCTAATTAAATCCGCGTACAGATTAGGGCGAATAACTCGAGACGGATGTACTTTAGAGCTGAGCTGTCATAGTAACTATTGTTTGTATGGAAGTACTCTACACATCTAACAAGGTGGCGAAGTGTGCGATAAAAAAAAAAGGCACCAAAATTGGGCAAGGCCCTTTGCACATGCAAATGGTTACGTGTGTGGCTATCATAAGACAATTTCGTAGCACCATTGCGAGGGTTCAACAACTCCAGTACGTAGTATAATAATTTATAATTTTTTCAGCATCTGCGTATACTTTAGTCTTAAACACATCATCATCAAAATCTGGTGAATGCATAAATGCTACTTCATCTGTTGTTTTTAAAATTAAAGTACAATACAAGTTAAAGTAAAAGTACTAAAGTACTACGTAAAAGACCGCCCTACTAAAATTGCTGTCTGTAAATAATGATCATCTACGACGACTAGAACTTCCGTTTCAGCTTTAACAGAGCTAATTTCTAAAATTGTTATAAACTTTCCTAATGGCTTTAAAGCGGATTTTCTGCCGCCCTGTAAAATGGGTTAATTTTCTATATCCCAATCATCTATTACTTTTGCATTTGTTTCTCTTACAAGAGTTCACTTACTCCCGAGGTCTACGTATCCTTGCAGGATATTTTGTTTATTCTGTCATCTTTTGCGGATTCAGTATAAATTAGTAATGCACTAGATAGTTTAAGTCAGTAGCAGTGTTCGTTATAGTCTCCATTATAGTCTTCATATCGTCATTAATGGATTTTAGGTCACTTTTAATAGTGTTGATATCTGTTTTAATTGATTTTAAGTCGCACTGTTCTTCTGATAAACTTGTTTCTTTATTAATGTACGAGTATATTATAGGCGTGTCCGACTGATTATTTTCGGGTATAACAACGTATTTTTCAATATTTTCTTGCAATTCGCTCAGCAGTGTTCCAGATGGAGTTGGCTCTGACGGTATAGTAATTTCGTAATTAGCCTAAACAATAAAATATTTTAAATGAGCTAAACGGGATAATAATTTTTTTTTTTTTTTATGTAAGCAAAAATGTAGTTAGTACAATACGGCTTACATATAGGTTTCGAACGTTGATATACTAGGAGTAACGGCATATTTCACCATGTTGCTATCTAATAAGCTCTGTGTAATAGTTAAACTGACAAGCTGTTAAAGATACACAGAGGAACCGCTTGACAACTTAAGTTCTGATGTCAATGATCTCAATGAAATCCTCATAAAAGTTATGTATTTGTAACTTACCATCATTACTTGTTCTCCACCTTCAGGCATTGTTGTTGAATTAGCATTATGTTTATCATTCTGAAAATATTATTTATTGAAATAATTAATAAAAATATCGACAACATTTTTAATTAAAAGCAACTGCTTTCGATCGTGTGGTACCACTCTGAGCGCATAATCTGTCGGAAATCATGAAAAATCGATTCACAATCTGTGAAAATATTATGTGGCGTACATGCACATTAGGTATTTCCCAATGCTATTATGATCCAACTGTTGATTGAAATAAACGAACTGAATTGAATTTCAGAAGTGAATCCGAAATCAATTAGCTTTAATTCAAAAGCACCTATTGTTACGAACCTGTAGACTTTCTTCTGCTATAATATTATACGACAGCTGTGGAATATCATAGCCCTTGCGTCGCATTTTAGCTGAAACGTCTTGTATATCAGGTTCTGTTTCTGAATTATTGCTCATGATATCAATTTCATTGATTGCATCTTGATACGTTAAAATATTTCGCCTTTTTACCACACAGTTTATTTGTGTCCAAGTATCATCGGGCTGACTACCTTCATCTTTTTGTAATTTAATCGTGTGTGACTGTTTTTGTTTTCTGGGCCAATACAAAACACCATTACTCTCCCATTGATGTGGTACAAATGACAATACAATGTTGCCCTTTTCAATAGTTTGAATAATTTTAAAAGGCATTTTTTAGTCTTAAAACCTGTAAAGAACATTTTTTGATATAAATAACAAATACCACACATAAATAACTAGCTTAGTACTTTCAAGCACACGTCAAGCTAGTTGTAGCCTTATCGCGATCGAAATAAAGTCGGCATTGCCACAAAAGTTTACAGCTTGACGTGGGCTTGACTGTACAAACAAGTTTTGTATTTATAATATGAACAAGTATTTATGGCACCAAATACTGCGATAAATTTCTTATTAATAGCTGGTTTGCTAACGTTAGACGTGCCGGAGCACGTCTAACGTTAGCAAACGTGGCGGACCATGGAAAGTCAATTTATGAGCTTGATCGATGAGTAATGTGGTTAGCGTATGGTCGTGAGGTAAGATGATGGGATGTTTCATCTCAAGACTAATGTGGGCGTTTTCCAATCTCCCACCCACACGTAAAATCCCATGTTCATCTATGGTTGGATTCAAACTCAAAATCTTGCTTTTGGAGTGCGCTCTTCCGTGTTTGCTTATAGAATCTAAGTCATTTGCAAATTCTACCTGCTGAATGTTTTTAATTATCAGCTGTTTAGCGCGACGAAGCTCGTGTAATTGGAGATAGGGTCGGCGGACTTGCTTATTCAAGGTAGCTAATCGCAGTATCCACGCAAAAATACGTATGATTTTTGTAATGGAGCTGTATTTATTTATTAAATGGTCTATAATTTCGGTAGTCAGCGATTCTCTTGGTTGTGCTATGACTACCGCGTTGGTTTGTTTTAAAATAGACGGCTTTACTTCTAAACTCGTCTCATAAATGGTTTGGTGGTTTTCTTGGTTTGTTTATGATGGCAGCCATGTCGGCCCTTGCCACCGTAACTTGTGGTCTTTGAGTTGGTTGACAGTCAAACCACGACTTGCACAGTCAGCTGGATTATCTGTCGTCTTCACATATTGCCAATGTTTGGATGGTATGATTTTGGTGATTGTTGTTACCCGATTTGCTACGAATGGTATCCATCGGGCTGGATCTCCTTGTATCCATCCTAGTACTGCAGTTGAATCAGTCCAACAAAAGACGTCGGTAGGGTAATCTGATAAGCAACTTTGTACTTTTTGCATTAGCTGAGCTAACAGATGAGCGCCCATTAACTCGAGTCTCGGTATAGATAAGACTTTGCTTACGGGTGCCAACCTGGCCTTTCCCGCAACTAATGTAATGGTTGTCCCTTCTTTCTTTACTACCTTGCAGTAGATCACACATGCGTATGCCTTGTTTGAGGCCTCGCAGAATCCGTACAATTCTATGTTTTGGTTTTCTCCCATTCCTAGCCATCTGTTGATTTCCATACTGTTTATGTCTCTAAATTCTTGTTTTAATTTAGTCCATTCGGAGTTGATTGCCTCTGGTAGACGGTCATCCCATTTTAAGTTAGACAACCAGACATTTTGGAACAGTAGTTTCATGGTAGTGCTCAGGGGGTTTAACCACCCTAATGGATCAAACAGCTTGGAAATGTCCGAAAGTAGAGCTCTTTTGGTAATAATTGCATGCGATTCGGGTTCTATTTTTGAGTTGAAAGTAAAATTATCTTTTTGTTGGTTCCAACAGAGACCCAATGTTTTGGTAGAATCGTTTTGCTTGAACTCGTATGTTGACTGGTCACATTGCTCTCTGTCTAAATCAGTTAATAGCTCTGGTTTGTTCGAGGTCCATTTTCTAAGGTTAAATCCTCCCAATCGGCATAATTGTATGAGATCGGATTTCAGCTTATTTGCTGCTTCAATTGAATGTCGCCCTCCGCAAAAGTCATCCGTATAGAAGCTGCCTTCCAATTCTTTTGCTGCATCAGGAAATTTCTGTCTTTCGTCAGACGCCAATTGTTTCAAGCACATCAACGCTAAGAATCCTGCTGGTTTGGTTCCGTATGTAAGCGTGACGAGTTGAAATGATTGTATAGGTTGGTTATTTGATTCTCGCCATAGTACCTTTTGGTAAGCTTGATCCTCTTGGTGTACTCGAATCATTCTGTACATTTTCTCGATGTCGGAAGTATATACAAATTGAAATTGAAATTGAAATTGAAATTTCAGGATAAGCTCTTGAAGATCCTTCTGTATATTTGGACCCCTGTACATGACGTCATTTAGACTGTACCCTGATGATGACTTTGCTGAGGCGTTAAAAACGACTCTCAGTTTGGTTGTAGATTCAGCCCGAATGACTGCATGGTGTGGTAAGTAGCATTCGGGCGCCTGGTTAATGTTGCATGGTATCATGTGGTTTAATGCTAAATATTCGTTCATGAATATTTTGTAGTCTGCTTTCAATTCGCTGTTTCTCTCAAATTTCTTCTCTAAGTTTCTAAATTGCGCTAATGCTTGTGGTTTGGTTGCGCTCAACTTATCCTTATGTTCCGGCTTAAGTGGTAGTCGAACTTCGTATCTTCCGTCCTCAAGCCTCTTGGTGGTTTTGAGAAAATATTGTAAGCACTCATGGTCATCGTTGGACATCTCTATTTTCTGGTTTATGTCTTCGTTCTCCCAATATTTCAGTAGGTCTTCTGTGTTGTTGAGAACTACGTTGCATTGGTAGTGTGGCCTCATAGATCCACAGAGTAGCCATCCTAGTTGCGTTTGTTGAGCGATTGGTTGCTTGTCTTTGTCTCCTCTCAAGATTCCTCCTAACATTATCTTGCTGTAAACATCTGCACCTAGAAATATGTCTACGGGTCTGCTTATTAAATATGAAACTCTGGATCGGCCAATTGTAGCCCTTGGATATGGTTCCACGTTGTTGGTTTGGTAAACGTGTTATTTGGCAGTCGTTTGATCAAATTATTCATAACAATAACGTTGGTGTCACAAGTAAATTCACTATTTGCGGACTGTAGTGTTACCTGTAACATTCCTTTCGCATTATTTTCTTTTTCACCGGCACCGAAAATTTGACCTTTGAAATGAGCCCGCTTCAATCCCAAGACCTGGGCTGCGTTTTCGTTGATTAACGACAGTTGAGAACCCTGGTCAACTAACGCTCTCATCTTGTGCTGAGTTCCATCAGCTCCCTTTACTATTATGATAGCGGTGGCTAAAAGTATTTCAGACATGTCATCCCAAGACACGTGAGATGACCTAGATACAGTGCTCTTTTTGGTAGCAACAGTGTTGGTAGTTTCTGCTGCTGACGCAGTTGGACTTTGTTTTGCCAATGCTTCGTGAAGTAAAGTATTATGTGTAGCTAAGCATTTACGACATCGTTTGTTCGATTGGCATGGTTTATTATTATGACTGCATAGACAGTTTTGACAGTACTTTAATTGCTCAATTTTGATTACTTTTTGCTCGTGCGTCATTTGTAAAAAATCAGGGCAACGCCACAATCCGTGTTCAGAATTGCATAATGCACAGGTTGACGACCGCGACACATGTAATGCATTCATGTTAGACTTGGAATTATCTTTGTTGCCTGATTGATGATTATTTCGGTGAAAACTTTTCTTCTGGTTTTGGTTGTAGTTGCCGTTTTTCCATGGTTGTTGCGGCGTGGTCTTTTGGTTAACTGGTTCTTGCTTGCGACGAGATGCTTCTAGCGCTGTAAATTTCGTCTCTAAGAATTCCAGGAACTCCTGTAGATCGGGTAGCTCTCTAGGATTCTTGACTGATTCTATGTATTCGGTGAAGGTATCGTTATCAAGCTTTTGCGCTAGTAAGTGCACTAAAAGTGGATCCCAAGTTGCTATATCCACTCCCAGATTCTGAATAGCATGTAACGTCTCCTTGGTTAGGTCGTGCAGTTTCTTGATCATGGCCAGCGATTGCTGTTGTATGTTGGGAAGTCCCAATAGAATATTAATATGGGACGTGAAAATCAATTTCTTGTTACCATATCTGTGGCTTAAAATCTCCCAACATACCTGATAATTGTTAGAGCTAATCTGTAAATGGTGAATCAGACGCTCTGCTTCTCCAGTCACCTTACCCTTCAAAAACTGCTCCTCACCTTCAATCTCCCAATGAAGTTTGTCAATCTCACCCCATCGGCTATCCAGTGATTTTAGAGCGTTCTCGAATTGCCATTGATTCTCGAACTTATCAACTTGTATATTACTCACAGTTCTCATGAACGCCTTGAAATTAATGTTCTGCTTCTTCACTAACCCGTTCAGCTTGCTGGACCCTCTCTGTGTAGAGCGAAAAATCTCTTGCTGCGAGGACTCCTCATAGCAAGACGACGTACCTGGTTGTGGCTGCGCCGCCTCATCTTGCGGCTGACGATGGTCAGCGCTTGGTGGTTGCCTAGCCCGGATACCTGGTAATGGTTGTAGTACCTCTTCCGCTTTTGGTCTACGGGGGCTTTCTTCCTGCAGCTGCGTTATGCCTAACTGCTCCATGGTTTCATCAATAATCTCTTTAATTTTCAAATAAAGTTCCTGGACTGTATCGAAACAACCCTTTTTGAAGTAAATGTGGTCGAAATCCGCAAACTGACACATTTTCTTATGGTTTTCTTGGTAATCGCGCCAGTATGCTTCCAACATATTAGCCTTGCGCTTGTAATTATCGATTGTCTTCCTCTCGGATCCATCCTTCTTTATGTTGGTTAAAAACTTTTTCAGGATTTCATAGAGCTCCGTTTGGTTGATGAACAGAGCGTCGGAACTCATATTTGGAGTTGATTTAAAAATCTTTGGTAATGGTTAGTATAAATAAATGGTTTGATCTGACCTTATTGCTCCAACCGCCTCTGCGATCTCCTGGTTCGCGTGGCGCTGTTTCACTTAGTAATCACTGGTATTTTAAATGCTCGAAGGACCATGTAGAAAGTAGTGCTCGGCGCTATGGTGACCTAACACTTCTTTCTCGTGTTGATAGGATATGGTTTATATGGTAAAAGTTAAAGTCTTGAATTATAAGGGAAATAGCTATATTGATTCACTATTACACTTAGTCACAAGAAATGGTAGAAAATGGTAAACTAAATAACTAACTAATTGGTAAAATGTATGGTAAAATGGTAATGGTATGTTGGAGTACGTGGTGTCTCTACTGAGATCCGAACGCGAACTGGCCCACATTTAGGTGAACGAGCGAATGTGCATATTTGCGTTCGATGCAATTATGCATTTTCGCTGAGTGTTCGATTAACTCGAACAGAGATGATGATGGCAGCTGAAATAATAATAAAAATTAAGGCTCAGTGCATAAATACAGAAAACATGAATTACTGTGGTTTTGGTACAAATAAATACAGAATCAAAAAAGTATTTATCAATAACATTTTATATTGTTATTAATTAATTTCTAAAAAATCTTTCTCAAGTTTCTAAACAATCTGTACCTATGTGAAATATAAATTGTGAGGACACGAAAGAAGTTGAATATTTTGGGTTGTTAAGCCAACGGACTCAGAAGTATGTGTCAGTATCAAATCTCAGAACCGACGTATATTCCTCGTAGGATTATTAACTTTTATAAAGCCACTTTATGTACGAGCTTAAAAAAGTGGGTGTACGATTCTTAAATTATTTTCTCGCCTCATTTATAAATGCATTTAAATGCTTCTAGAGCTCGGCGGCCAAATTGGTTTTATTTTTAATAGTTATTACGAAGTGCCGCCATTGATTGTCTGGCGGTACCCGTTCGATTACGTCACTAATATAATTTTTCAACTCAACATAAAAACTCCCAGTTTTCTCTCTGTCAATCTGTCGTGAGAATTCGTTGGCTTATCTACGCGTCACGTAGGAGTAGATAGTTGCTGTTTTTTTACCGACGCTGTGATCCAGTTCGTCATCATCGCTATCCGTGCCGAAAAGATTACGTACCGTAGCTCTCGAATTATAAGTCTTCTTACTAGTGGTAGGCTGGCTACCCGATGCCTTCTCTGCAATCTTCCGCTTCTTTTTGCTGGCCTTGGATCTGAAACTGTACTTATGTCCCTACTTACCTATCTTGTTTCGTGTAAAATAAAGTAAAAGGAGCATTTTACTTATATTGTACTTTTTATATTAAAATAGGTAGGTAGGTAATTCAGGACTTATTTATTTAACTTCAATTCAAACGACTTTGTCGTAATATCTTATTAGATGTCATTTATTTATTAATATTTGGGTAGGATTCATATTACCCAGATCGCATAGCATTTTTTGTAGACATCGCTTAAGAGTGTAAGATTGAATCAAATAAAAACACATATTTTCTCGTTATTTAGATTTTATTTATATTGATCATCATCTTCTACATTTGTAATTAAAATATTATCTAAAAAAGGGAAGACGACGTTATTTTCATGTCTTTCGAAATTCAAGTACCAAATAATGGTTATAATATGGGCGCAGCAACATATATGGTCCTGCGCCCAAAGATGCAGTTGCGGCAATACTGCTTTATTGCTAGTCTGCTTATTTGTGTCGAGTTTAATTAAATATAAACCAAATAAGTTTTATTACTTAGCTCTGAATTTGGCCTCGTATTAGCCATATATTTTCTGAAGTAATTAAGTCGAATTCGTGAATCAAATTCGGGTCGACCTCCGTGCACACGCCTCAATAATATAAGATCCATCTTGTCTCCCTTGTTCACCAGAATGACCGGGCTTGTTTTATTTGATATCAAATATGCTCCCAAAGGAATTAAAATAAAATCATTATAATCCATTTGTGGGAACTCTTGAAGATTTTCACTATCAAGTTATAAACTGTAATACTTTCAAACTGGGCCCGTCTACTATTTAAATGCTTTTGATCTACAAAATCAGCCACTGCATTATTATTAAACATCTTTTCTTGTACAATAGAGATTATTTCTCTTGCATCCTCGCTGTCTTCTAAAACCGGGTGGAACTTATCTGATGTTCACCCGTTTCTTATGACAATGGATAATATACGGAGTAATTTAAACTTTTGTAATAAAGAAATGCTGTAACGAAAGCCCCAGTCTAATATCATGACAGCATCATTTCTAAAATATTGTATCATGGGCTTTGAAGGGTCATGAAATTCACCTTTTAAAATATCAGCATCTGATTTAGTGGAAGGATATGGGCCCTAAACATCAATCATGTACCCATCGGAACATACTATAATGAACGGTTTAATGATGTTCTTATATTTATGGAGGGAGTATATTTTTTCTGGTATGCATAGTTGCTACTCTTCTGGACATAAATGTATGTTCCATCCATTATTAATATTGGTTTTCTATCCTCCATATTGCTGCCTGAGTTTCCAAACAGGGACTCAGGAATGTATAGATATCTTGATGCCACTTCTTGTCTAGTCTTCAATATGTTGAAATCCCATAAGTCACAAAGTGTTCCACCATCACATCTCGTGCTTTGGTTATTAATTTTGTAGGAGTACTTCTTGCAATAATAGGGATAGGGATTGCAATCGAATATTCGAATATCCATTTGAAATCCATAATCGAATAGTAAATTATAAAATATTCAAACATTCAAATATTACCACAGCAATTAAGGTTACAACATTTTTTTGTCACAACAGTTGCGACATCTAACGCGTAGTCGTCATATTCTCAATAGATCGGCACTGCTCGGATTGACGGCCATTCGACCAATCAACGGCCTCCATTCCTCTGCTGACTGCCTCGCCGGGCGCACTTGCCTTGGACACGGCATTCAATGTGCCGTGGTGGATATAATATATAAGAACCGATGTAATCAGAGTGAAACTTATTTGTTAGAAGAAATAGACACAGAAGAAGATCCAGTAGAAACAGAAGATACAGAGGTAGACGAATCAGAAGACGAAGAAACAGAGGCTTTGTAGTCGATCGGAATGTGATTTCCAGAAGTAAACCCAATCTCAATGTCGAATACAAAGATCTGATTGACAAAGTACGAAAAGTAGTGAAGTTTTTCAAGAAATCTCCCTGCCAGGACGGAAATCCTGAAAAAATATGTTCTTGAAGAAAACAAAAGCGCGGGCCTGGTCTGGACTGTAAAACGCGGTGGGATAGCATGGCGGACATGGTTTCGAAATTTTTGCTACGGAAAGATGCAATATTAAAAGCAAAATTTATTTACGTCTCTATCGTCAAAACTACTGTGGAAGCAATATGTCAAGAAAAACCCACTTTATTAACTGCGAAGACAGCTGTTCAGTTCATGGTTACCAAACTACTTGCCATTGAGTATACCTGTCTACAGCTGTAAGGCAGTACCTGAAATCAGGAGAAAGTGGCATAGGGCCTATTATGTCAAGGTGGACGTGGGAAAAACGGTTGGAAGGAACAGGGAATTAGGAAAGAGGAGAGTGGGTATGGCGGGTAACTTTGTTGCGTTGGCAATCAGTGCATTGTTGAGCCCATGTTCTGCAGTCACGACGAATCTTAGGCCATACAAATCGTTTTGATAGTTTGGCTGTAGCGTTGGGACATGGATGACTGAGATTGTGTAGGTTGTTGAAGATTGCTTTTCGGAAAGTTGTGTGATGAATGGCCTTGAACGTGAAGTAGACTGGTCACAGTATACGTAGGCATCCATCGTTTTCACTCTTTCTAATTGTAGCGCCGCCGCCGTCTTGTTTTGTAGCAGACTGTAACTCTTGATCGTTTTCCTGTTCATTTTCCAGTTCTTTGTAGTTGATGGTAGTGTCGATACTTTCCAGTCATGAAAATGCATCGGCGACTACGTTGTCATTTCTTGAGATAGGTTTGATCTGTTGTAAATTGTGATAAATAATCGAGATAGTGGTGTTGCCGAGGTGAGCAGTTGTCTCTTCTTGTTATGAATGCGAATGTGATGGGCTTATGATCGGTGAACACTTTAAATGTTCTCATTTCCACCGAAAAGAATCCTAGTGCTTGCCAGCTATCGTTTCTTCGTTATTGTAAGACAGCTCCGATGGCAACATCTGAAGCGTCGGTAAAAAGTGCTAACTTAGCTTGTGGATCAGGATGCGAGATGAGAGTAGCTTCTAATAAGTTATATTTGCATGTGTCGAATGCTTTTTGTATTTCAGGTGTTATAGTGATGGGCATTGATCCTTTGATTTTTGGGCCACTTAAAGCTTGATTGAGAGGCCCTTGGATTTGAGCGGTGCAAGGGAGAAATTTTCTGTAAAAATTAATCATCCCCAGAAATCTTCGTAACTCTTTAGCATTTTTAGAGAGGGGGTATTCCTGGATTAAATGCTTTGACGACGTCAATTTTTGAAAATATTCTAACAGCTGATACGCAAAGTCGTGGATGTGCCTCACTGGATACCGATCAGGTATTGTTCGCTCATTTAATTGCCTAAAATCGCCACATGACCTCGAGCCGTCTTCTGTTTTGGGCACGAGATGTAATGGGGACGACCAGGAACTTTCAGAGCGAAGAGCTGTTCCATTTTGTAGGATCTCCTCAAATATTTTTTTCGCGATCTTCAGATGGTCCGGTGCCAATCGACGCGGTCGTGATCTTATCTGTGGACCAGACATCGTTCTAATGTGATGCTTTGTATTGTGAATTGGCACATTTTGTGATCCACCTGATCTTGTTATTTCTGGATAACATCGTAATAAATCGAGATAAGTCGAATGACCTGTAAACATTTTCAATGACAGCATTTTGTGTGTTATTCCGTGAGTTGAAGGCGCGCCGACGACGGTCATGTTTGTTATTGAGTCGATCAATTTCTGTTGCCTGCAGTCAACTAATAAGTTATAGAAACTTAAAAAATCGACGCCTATAATTGGCGTTGAAACATCAGCGATAATAAACTTCCAAGAAAATTCGCGACTTAATCCGAGGTTAAAACTTAGTTGATATGTACCGTATGTAGGTATCGTCGTGCCATTTGCAGCGACAAGTTCATATGTAGTTCTCTTTGTTGTGTTCTCTTTGTTCTTACATTGTAGCTGATTCCGTAAGTACGATTTAGGGTAGGCACACACGTCTGAACCTGTGTCTACGAGAAACTGTATGCTGGTACGTTTATCTGTGACGTTGGCGGCCTTTACACGTAGAGCAGTTGTACCAACATGTTGGATAATTTTTATTGCGTGACTGATGAGATCGATTTTAGCGGGATTCCCAATGGTCTGATCGGTCTGAGCGGGAAAGGTCATTGACCATTTGTGTTAGTGTCTGGACTTGCTTCGTTAGCTCAGTCATTTTTACACTTAGTATCTGTAGATATTAAAATAAAGAAAGAAACTGTATTTTATAATTATAACCGTTTTTATTGTACTCAACCACAGACTACACGTTGTACATTACAAAGAGAAGACAGTGTTACCACCCTTATTGACATGGTAAACAAATAATGTTTTATGTTGCCACTATTATTTTAACACCCCTTCTCAACATATATACATTTTTAAAGAACATGGAATCACATCTTAAATTTTAACTTACTACAGTACATTACTCTACTGTTGTCTTCGTAATGTCGCACTTATCTAAGTGTCTTTCAATTAACTCTTTACCTAAAGCCTTTGTTAACATGTCAGCTGGTTGCTCACTTGTGTTGACATAATTAATACAGATTTTATTTTCTCTGACCAGATCTTTAACAAAATGATAACGAATGTCCACATGTTTTAAGCGCTTTATGTTATCTGTTTTTGCATTTATTATAGCTGACTGATTGTCACAAGATATCACAACTGGGCAAACATTTTCATAACCAAAATCAGTTAGTAAATTTATAAGCCATGATGCATCACTAGCAGCCATACTTAATGATACATACTCAGATTCTGTAGAAGACAGACTTACAGAAGCTTGCTTCTTAGAGCACCACAAAACAAGACAATTTGACAATTTAAACATATAACCTGAGGTGGACTTCCTGTCCTTGAGATCTCCTCCCCAATTAGCATCACAATATCCTTTCAGAATAACATCTTTACACTTATAAACTAATTTATAATTTAAACTATACTTCACATATCTTGACCTGATGATAAACAAACATTCGACAATCTGGTGTCCAGATTATTAATCGAAGAAGAGAGAGTGAAAGAAAAGACAAAGGAAGTCCGGGAAATCTCATCCTCATCGGCGTTTGTAGCTAAGAGAAACGTAAAGTGTTTTAAGTGTGGTAAACCTGGCCATTTTCAAACGGAGTGTAGAAGTAATACGGACAGTGAGAAAAATACGAACGATAATAAATGCTATTACTGTGGTAAAATTGGACATTTTAAGGCACAGTGTCGCTTTAAAAAATCGAAGGACAATAAGAAGATGAGTAATGCGTTTGTGGTTTCGAACTCTGTTTATGAACAATATGAAGAAACAAAGTGGCTAGTAGACTCAGGGGCAAGCGAGCACATGTGTCGTGATCGATCATTGTTTTCGTCATTTTCAAATGTTTCGCAAAGGTCGGTAATAGTTGGAGACGGCGCTGCCATTAGTGTGCAAGGCTGTGGACAGATAGCGGTACAGGTCAAGAACGGAAGTGAATGGATTGATACGACAATAAATAAGTGTTGTTCGTTCCCAATCTAAAGACAAATTTATTCTCTGTGAACCGCGCTTCTGACCGGGGTTATGTCATGGTGACAAATGACACTTCGTGCAAATTTTACAAAAAAGGTGTTGTTTGTGCTATCGCAAATAGAATTGAGAACTCTTATTATTTGGATTTTCGTTTTAAATGTGAGGTGGCGAATGTTGCAAAAATGACAAAGAACGATTTATACGAGTGGCATGAAAAACTAGCTCATCAAAACTTCGATCACGTGAAGAAAGTATTGGAGAAAAATAACATTGAGATCAAACAAAATTGTGTGCCTCAATGTGAAAGTTGTTTGAAGGGAAAGATACACCGATTACCATTTAAGAAAAGTGAAAACGTAAGCACCAGGACATGTGAAATAATACATGGGGACACTTGTGGGCCCATGGAGGAAGAATCGGTCGGTGGGTCGAGATATTTTGTAGTTTTAAAGGATGACTATTCGAACTTCCGAACTGTTTACTTTGTCAAAACTAAAGACGAAATTAAGCATTGTCTAGAGGATTTTTTCAACAAGGCAGAGAATATTACTGGAAACAGGGTCAAGACTCTACGAACGGACAATGGATTAGAATTCGTAAACAAAGAAGTAATGAAAATATGTTCGAAAAGAGGGATAATTCATCAAACTACGGTAACATATACACCTGAACAAAATGGCAAAGCTGAAAGGGAAAATAGAACTCCGGTTGAGGCGGCAAGGACAATGCTACATTCTAAGAACCTACCTAAGAAACTGTGGGCAGAAGCAGTGAATACTGCCGCATTTGTTTTGAACAGAACAGGTAAAGAAAAAGAAGGGAAATCACCTTATGAAATATGGACAAATAAAACCTATGATATACATCAACTGCAAGTTTTTGGTTCACCCGTATATGTACATATTCCAAAGGAGAAAAGAAGAAAATGGGATAAGAAAGGTGAAAAAGGATTGATGGTCGGATATGGGGAAAACAGCAAAGGTTATAGAATATATTTTTCAGACAAAAATTCTGTTGATATAAAGAGAGATGTCATTTTATTGAAAGAGAGAAATGAAGAAAATGAATCAACGGTGATGTTAAATTTGAATAATAATGAATCTCCGGAAACTGTGACAGCAAGTGAACAACAAGCTGAATATGAAGAGTTTCAAGATACTTTAACTAGTTTCAATAACAGTGAGAGTGACTCCCAGAGTGAGCATGAACCCTCAGATGACAGATCATTGGAGGATGACGAAACACAAATTCAAAATAAAAGAACCAAGCGTATACGGAAACAGACATCATTCTATAGGTGTAACAATGTTGTAAGTGAAGACAATGAGCCCATTTCATATAATGAAGCTATGAAAAGCAGGGAAGCAAGTAAGTGGAGGCAGGCAATTGAAAGAGAATTGCAAACTTTGAAAGATAATGACACCTGAGACTTTTGTGATGTACCGGTAAGTGAATGTGTAATTAGTAGCAAATGGGTTTTCAAGTTAAAAGGAAGTGGTAATGATAAGCAATATAAAGCTAGATTTGTTGCTAGAGGGTTTCAGCAGAATAGTTACTTTGATTTGGGGGATATTTATGCACCTGTAGCTAGGTTACCAACTTTTAGAGTTTTTGTTGTTGTGGCAACTATGTTAAGGCTCCCCATGTATCAAATGGATGTTACTGGGGCATTTTTGTATGGTGATATAGATGAAGAGGTGTACATTAGATTGCCAGAAGGGGCTTATTCTGGAGAAAACAATATTGTAAAATTAAAAAAGGCATTATATGGATTAAAAAGTTCACCAAAGTGTTGGAATACAAAGTTTAATCATGTAATAGCTAAAGAAGGTTTTGTAAGGTCAAACTCTGATTTATGTTTGTTTATAAGGTGTAATGGTAAAGATAGAATGTATATGTTGTTATATGTCGATGACATTTTGATTTTTGGTACAAATGAGAAGCATATTTCACAATTAAAGGTTTTATATTTTTTTTTTTTTATAAATTTATTTCATAAGCCTAATACATAAGGAGAGAAACGTTAACAATGTTTTACTATATGTAACTAGGATCCTTAAAGTATTAGACTAGTACAGCATGCACAGTTTTGTGAAACTGCAGACACCCGAACTAGGACGAGTCCTGTATCTCGGGTGTCAGCGTTCCCTCCTGCCGGCCAGGCACATTGTGAAGCCAAACTTATGTATTGGTAAGCTTAAAAACAAATTAAAACGAAAAATAGAAATAACAAATAGGTAATTCAAACCAAAAATAACTTAACTAACTTAATTTTAATAAGAGAAATAAACACAGTAAAGAGTGAATACTTAACTATTATAAATATTACCCATTTTTCTCTGCTGGAATATGTGTGAGTGGAGAAGTTCATGTAGTGTAAGGGTGAGTGTAGTGTAAGGGAGAGTGTAGTATGAGCGTGTGTATGTGTGTGAGTTGATTGGTTGCGTACATGATTGTGTATGTAAATAAAGAAAATATGTTTAGCTGCGGTAGGCATGACGCAAAGAAAGATAGTGGTGGGCGAGATGTAATGACAGCAAGCAACAAGTTGGTAAAATAAAGAATTTAAAATGAAAGACATGGGACCAATATCAAGATTTCTAGGCATAACTGTGAAGCAAAATTTGGAAAGTGGTATTACTGAACTGGATCAAACAAAGTATTTAGAAAATATTCTCAAAAGATTTAATATGGAAGACTGTAAAGAAATGTCCACTCCTATGGACCCGAATTTTAATGCCAAAATACTTGCTCATGATACTGTTTCTATAGATAAAGGCATTGAAAAGTTATGCAGGCAAATTATAGGATGCTTAATGTATGCGGCATCAGGTACTAGGCCTGATTTATGCTATCCAGTTTCTATGTTAAGTAGATACCAAACAAGCGCAAATAATGAGTTATTAAGTGCATTAAAGAGAGTGTTAAGATATGTGAAGTATAGTTTAGGCCTAGTGATGATGAGACCTGATGCCGCATACATTAAGCATCCTATAATTTGCCTGCATAACTTTTCAATGCCTTTATCTATAGAAACAGTACCATGAGCAAATTATAGGATGCTTAATGTTTGTTTATCATCAGGTGCAGACTCCCACGCTGACACAAAATGTTTGTACTCATCCGGCAAACACATCAATACTTTAGTTATCGTGAACTTTTCTGAAACTTCCTCGCCCATTTGCTTTAATTGGTTCTGCATTTCCTGAATTTTCGACAAGAACACCGACATTTCGATTCCACTCTCATATTTATATTGGAAAAAGCGCTGTTGTAGGATATGGATACTGGTTTCTGACTTTTGTTCGTAAACACTTAAAAGTTTTCTCCACATTTCAGCAGACGTTTTACATGATATGAGATGTAACATAACATCTTCAGTCATTCTTGTGACCAGTAATGTCTGAGCCTTAGCATCTGTAGACTCCCAGGCGATTCGTGCAGTTGCGTCTTCGGGTTTTACAGATCGTCCTTCCACGATATTCAGCCATCCCTGACCCCTCAATAGTACTGTAGTTTGAAACTTCCAAATATTCCAGTTTCTTACACCTTCCAGTTTCATCACATTGTGAGTGTTATTCACGTCCATCTTGTGTCCCTGCCTTGTTTTATAGCGACTCAAACAAGTATGTTATCCTTCTCAACGAAAATTTTATTGACGACACGCACGCCGGCTAGACTTAACCTTACTTTTCGCTGATAGTATGTATTTTTTAACACTCAAAATCTAATTTTACTTTAACTAACAGGTAAGCATAACTGGGCCCATAACCTGTAGATATTAAAATAAAGAAAGAAACTGTATTTTATAATTATAACCGTTTTTATTGTACTCAACCACAGACTACACGTTGTACATTACAAAGAGAAGACAGTGTTACCACCCTTATTGACATGGTAAACAAATAATGTTTTATGTTGCCACTATTATTTTTACAGCATCCATTTCACTCACCCCATGTGTTGCTGTTGCCGCAATTTGAAGACCCCTCGGCAGTACATCATGTATTCGGTCGGCGATATCAGCTAACGCATCGAGACGCGTGGATGCCTGAGACGCGATTATGAACTGTATGTTACTCGGCAGGCGGCTCGACCATATTGTTTTAAAAAATTCCTCAGGTACTTTCGGATCAGCGAGATACTGCATAAAAGGGCCTTATTTTCATTGGTTCCTCCTCCGGCAATCACTGAAACGCAGCAAATTTATCTGATCTTCGCACTCATCCGCTTGGAAATAAGAAACCGTATGTCACGAGATACAGTGCCAACATTTGAGAAGCTTCTGGAGACGGCACGAGGAATCGAAGAGACCTTGCAGGAGTACGTGGCTAGTTCGCAGACAGGCGAAACCAGCGAAACCAGGACTCAAGGGAAAAAAGGAAAACAGAGGTGCACTTTCTGCAAAAACCCGGGCCATACAGCAGATGTGTGTCGCAAGAAGCAACGGGCTGAAGGCACTCGTCCTATCACGGTGAAAGATATTGCAGAAAGTCAGACGCAGGCACCATCTCCCTCTCAGCCGAAGTTCTCCTGCTATGGATGTGGAACACCCGGAATTTAGAATTATAATGAAGGAAAAAAAAAAAATATAACAGTTTGCGAGAGTTTATTGATAATGAAATTAGCCTCGGACATTGTATAGAGAAATTATCATATTAGTGATACAGATCGTTTACAAAATTTTGTGGTGGTTGATTTTTTGATTATAAATCTTTTTTTTTGCACCTAAATACTAAGGTTTAAATTATTCAGATTTTTCGTTATTAATTAATATTTTCTAACATATGTAAAAATTTATAATTCTTAATAACAATCTATTTAGATTTACTAATTTTTATAATATATCTCAGTTTTCGCAGTAAAACAGTAACTACCTGTCATTGAAATTGCTTATTATTCTGATTTACCAGTATAAAAAATTATATTCTTAATAAAAACGATTCTTATGCATAGAAGTATTTTTGTTCGATTTAACCACGATATTATTACACATAGCAGCTAGCGAAACCGATGAAACTAAAGAACAGACAATGTTCCTATACACAAAATATGTTTGTTCGTCTATTTGGCCGATATGACCACATCAATATTAACTATGCGACGACTCATCCGAACTTGCGGATGATTCGTCGCCTTACAATTTTAAAAGGGTAACGTTTCATCCGCGGATGAAATATTTTGCTGATGAGTAGTCACCTAAGTCAGTTTATCGAAGCAATTGTACCACATGCAAGAAAAGCTCGTCGCCACAAAAAAAGAAGATTGTTGTTTCTGCGCTCTTAATGCTTCTGAAGTTACACGCTCACGGACTGTTGTGTTCCTGGAAGTTGAAGGGATCATGGGGACGGCATATATGGACACATGTGCAAAAAGGAGTGTCGCATCGTACACCCTTTACCAGTCCTTGCTGAAGAGTGGATGCCAATTCAAAGAGCTAACGGTGAACCTGACATTGGCCGATGGCATTAAGAGAATGGAGACGGTGCTAGTGTGCAAAGCCGTGGTGAATTTGAACGGTCGGAAAATACGTACAGAGTTCATCGTACTGAAAGAAGCAAGAGACAACCGTACACTACTAGGTGTCGATTACCTGCAAGATGCGGGTGTGGTGATCAACATGCCTCAATATACGTGGAACTTCATTGATGAACCTGACTTGCAATACGAGCTTTACTCGGAAGAGTTCACTATTTTCAACTCCACTGCCGTCAAGGAAATGACGGAGATGCCAAGCCCAGTTAGCGCGATGACCATGACAGACAGTGAGGACGCCGCTAGCATGATCTCTGCCATACCTGCGCCTCCATCGACCCCTCCTCCGACGATGATGCCCACGGGTGAAACAGCAACCCCAACCGAAGATCAACGTGCGAGTACAGACTATAAACTGACGCCAATAGACCTGACTACCACACCTCCAAGCAAGAAAAAACCTTGGCTATTAGATAGGTACTCCCCAAGCTTCATGGATTTCATGATGTGAGATGCTCAAATAAGTGTCCACCGTGAAAGCGTCGATCTATCTCCACAGAGTGCTAGTTTCTTTGACGCCAATAATTGGGACGTTCGTATAGACTCGATCGATGTGATGGCACATATAACAACGGACCAGTAGGGCTAACATGACAAGCGCGACAAGCGCTTCTCGACGAGTTAAAACGAGATATGTCTTTTAGTCGTCCGGTGCTAACATGGCTGCATACACAACTCGTCTCGTGCTGTCAAACTTAGACAAACGCGATTTTGACACATAAACACGAGATATGTCATGATTTTACTCGTCGAAAATTTTGACGACGAGAAGGGTAGACAAAACGACAAAGCTACAGTTGTCAATGCTACTTATGAAGAAATTGGTGTTTCAAAATTTTAAGGATATAGAATTTAGTTATTATCATGGCAGTTCCATATTATAATTATGTGAGAACGGTGTACGAAGAAAGGGAGATCCGTAAAATTCAACGGAAGAGGATAAGAGATGTTTGCGCTCCCTTTGATCTGAGGGATTCAGAATTTCAGTCCCTCTGGCGGATCTCAAAGCCTATGGCTTTTTACATTATTGAAAAATTAAAGTTCGACTTAGAACCCAAAAGCGGCATGGGTCTGCCAGTCCACTTGAAGGTTAGTACAGTTACTTATCATTGATAGATAATATAAGTAAAAATACTTGTAATTTATCATTGCTAATTATCTACCTACCTATTCTATATTAAAACCAAAGTAAGTAAGTACTAAGTATTGTGACTGAATTAGTTGAATGGTTTTTATTATAATGTGCCACTGCAAAAATATGTAGGTATTTGTTCATAATTGGTTTTAGGTACCTACTGTGTTCTATTCAATTTTTGGCCAACGGTGAGTATCAGAGGCAGATTGGTAAAGACATTATGCCAGGGACAAACTACTGTAAGCAGTTTTCTTGACCAGTTCTTACAAGCTAATTACACAAGGTTATTGGTATTATGTCCACTTTCTGTAGGTATTATAGGTATAGATTTATAAGTATTGTTCATGATGAAATTTCTTGCTGCAGATAAAGATATGGTGTAAATTCCCTAATGCTGCCTGTACTTGTCATTAAAGATCAAGGTCTCAGTTTCACCAGTACTCGGTGAAAGTTTCAGACTACCTCATGTATCTACCTACTCTGAAATAAGGCAAGGTATAAAAACAACCCACTTTCCTTGGTGCTTGAACAAAACGAGTGGCAGATTACGACTCTTCCCTCTCCTTGAGAAGAGTCCTGTGTCCCATCAGTGGGAGTGTTATAGTTGATGATCCGTGCCAAGCTTCCAGTTTATTAACCAATGCAATAACTTATTTATCTACACCCATACTATAAATCCTCTACTTATAAAAGTTTCTGAAACAGTTAGCTTAATTGCCAACATTAAAACAGCCAGTGTCATAATAACCAATGTAACCATTATGTAATATAAAAATATATTTAGATGTAAGAAGTAGATAAATATAGTAGATTGGTAATAATTTACAGACTTTTGGCTGAATGGGTTCATTTTCCGGCCTCACAAGCTGCTCGGAGGAGTGTTTCTGAAGCATTCCAAGCAAAATATAATGTGCCTGGCATATTGGGGCTCATCGACTGTACTCATGTTAAAAATTTTCCTCCACCTGGGCCACAGAGAGCCCAATACAAAAGTAGAAGAAAGGGTGCACACACCCTAAATGTCCAATTGGTAAGAGCTTACAGCAAGTGCTTCTTATCTCTGATTTATAACTTTGGGGAACTTTAATTTTGTATGTTAAATATAACTTATATTGCAGGTAGCTGATTCAGATTGCAGGATAATAAGCGTAAATGCCAGGTATCCCGGCAGAGTCCACGACGCTTTTATTTGGAATCACTGCAATATAAAACAGGAGATGAAGAGGCTTCATGATGCTGAAATAGGCAATTACTTCCTCTTAGGTAAGTCAGTAGTCATAAAATAAAACCATGATTAATTTTTAAAGTAAAAATATAATTTCGAATCTACGCAGGCTTCTTCCTTATAAACGCGTGGCCGCGGTGTAGGGGATTGTCCAGTGTTGTCATGTAACACGGAGTGTTGTCATCTAACAATATAACATATATGCTGTGTTTATAAATATGAAACTTTGTATGTTTGTTACCCAATCACGTAATAACGGCTGAACGGATTTGGATGATATTTTCAAATAGTTTATAACCTGGATAAACCGGGACAAAAAGTATCCTATATGATACTTTTTGTCCCGGTAGTACATTCCTGATTTCCGACCTCCACGCGGGCGAAGCCGCGGGCGAAAGCTAGTTAAAGCCTTTTGCTAATCAAGCATACCAAGCAAGTAGGTCCTTTCATTGGACTATCCCAACCCCTCCAAATGTTCCCTTAATTCGGAGTGGTGGAAAATAAAATTATCATGAGATGCCCCACCATAGAAGGCATGTGAAATATTGAGATCAGCGTCTGTTACCTGTAAAAATATATTTTAAAATTAAACTTACATATGTAAAAACATAAAGGTGTAGCGGGTTTGTTAAAAAACAAACACTATAATTATCTTCAACCAACGTAGACGTTGTTTATTATTGAAAAAATAAATACAGATAACTTTGATTAGACTAGTACAGTACAGGGAGCGGGACCCCGTGCGTGCGCTAGCGTAGTACTGGTTCTCAGAGCAATCCAACCAGGGAGGTTGAAGCAGACCGAGAGCGCAGCGGACACTGCTCGTGATTTTTTTTTTTTCCAATAGGTCATCTCGTAGCTGGCCTCTGAGGCCATGACTATTTAACCGATCGTTCCTGTGGCTGCCTTAAGCTCCTAAAAACTCAAAGCCTCCAGTCAGGGGCATAAACTATTCTAATTACAAACTAGGCCAACGCTCGCTAAGGGCACCCCCTGTGGGGTACGAACCTCGGCTTAGGGCGTTCGCTAACGGGAGGACAGCAAGAGGGACAGGCTGGATCAAATTCATAATATTATTATTAGTCGGGGAATTTAAAGCTACAGGCTCAGCAACAACGCGGGCTGGCGCATCGAGCAAGGATCGGGGGGGAGTATCATTTACTCGGGTGGGACGCGATCGCGGACCTCTGCGGCAAGGTCGGAAAGTGTGTCTGTTTGTGTGTGTTTTTTACTGTACTGGTCTCCCTCCGGCTCTCCTGGAGGAGGGTTGTGGGGTCGTCTGGGTCGGAAAGGATCTGCCTAGGGTGGCGAATCTGGCTAATTTGACTGGGGACATAGCTAGCGGCCTCGACAACCAGAGGGTTGCGATGTTTGGCGGCTCTATCAAAGTAACGCTTGGAATTGCGTTTGAGAAACTGGTGAATAGTGGGGATTTTAAGATCGAGATGGAGATTGATGTTCCTAACATACCATGGGGCCCCGGTGGCCTTACGTAGGAATCGATTTTGGAGGGTTTGCAACCGATGGATATGGTGGGATTTCGCGTGTGCAAAGACGGCTCCCGCATAGGCCATGATAGGGCGAATACACGCCGTATGCACTTGCCATTTTGCTTTTTCCATTGAGGATGGAATGAAGTCTACCTAAAGCGAACGCGGCTCGCGAACGCGGCTCGCGAACGCGCCTGCTTAATGTGCTCTCCGAAGGAGAGATGCTGATCGAGAACGACACCTAAGTATTTGGCTCGCTTCTCCCAAGGGATAGGCTTGCCGAACATGGTGATTGGACGGGGGAGTGGGGTTTTCCACCTTGAGCGCTTTCTCACAAAGAGAACCGCTTGGCTTTTGTCAGGGTTCACCTGTATCCGCCACTTTCCCTTGCTTGTCGACTTCAGTTTGGAGAGTGCGGCGTATCGAGTCAGTGCCTGTTGTGTCGTGTTATATTGTTAGATGACAACACTCCGTGCTAGATGACAACACTGGACAATCCCCTACACCGCGGCCACGCATTTATAAGGAAGAAGCCTGCGTAGATTCGTCCATTTTTGCCGTTGGTCATAGACCTATCAACATTGTTGCTCTGCCTATTTTTGTGTTTTATTTTAATTTCATAATTTAAGTTTAATGTAATTTTTGCAGCTTGATATAAAAATTTTTTTTTTAATGTTTTATTTATAAGATCAGAAGTGGGATATGAAGGCCTTATCCGCTTGAAAACCATCTCTGATTCTATAAATTTGAACTAGTTTTGCTAAACGCGTTCTATAGTAGTATTTTTGAGGTTAAGTTGGGCAGAGACACAATGTCTTCTGATAACAAGAGGAAGGGGAGACGTCGTGTACGAATCCCTCGCCTCCTAAAAAGTTAGACGAAATTTTTAAGAGACTTCAAGATCTGGAGGAGCGGACGCGTGGGAACGAGTCGCGACCATCGTTGGCGAGCTCGGGGTCCTGCCACGCTCTGGCCATACCGAGCACGCCGCTGCCAGACGTAGCCACAACACCTGCCTGCGCACCCCCACAGTTTACCACCCCGACGCAAGAGTTTCCTGCCACGCCGTTGCCGACGGACAGCGACGCCAAAACCATAGCTGAACGCTTTCTTGACGCCATGATGACACTCCCGGTGAGATCAAACCAATATTTTGTCTCGTGATTTTGATCCGAGTGTTCATGATGTCGACACGTGGTGCGATGAACTTGATAAAGCTCGATCGCTTAATCGTTGGGAGGATAGTGAATGTCTTGCTCGCATAGGTCGTGGCCTTAAGGGGAAAGCCCGTAACTGGATTAGTGAGTGGACTAGCACCACGCTTACATGGTCTAATTACAAATTAAAGTTAAAAACGTTGTGCCCACGGTCTGTCGATAACGCGAACATTCTGTACAATGTTATGTGTACTGAGTCGGACACGTTGAATATGCGCGTAAATCTTTATTGAATTATTAATATTACGTATCGTTAAAGGATTAAGCAGTGAATTACTAACGGCAATTATTATACGCGGTATTACCCCGACCCACAGGTCCTTGCGTCCGCGAGGAATGCTAAATTAACTCCCGAAAGCATAGTTGATTACCTGTCGAGTTTTGTAAAATGTAGTGTGCCTAATTCTAATAAGAAACCCAGTGTTCATAGTACTTCCTAACGTAATGGTAATAGCCAGTTCAAACGTAAACCTTTCGATACTTCTAAGGTACGTTGTTTTCAGTGTAACGAGGTAGGTCATAAACGCGAAGGTTGTCCCAAACGACCGAAATCAGATTCACAAAGCAATAATTCTGAAAATAACACGAATAGCTCTTCAACAAAACCCAGTCCTGTCAAGTGTGTTTCTTTTTTTAATTCGTCACACTGAAAGTCGGTGTTTTTGCTAAGGAACGTGTAAGAAATAATAATTCCGTTAATTTTTGTCGCAAATGAACGTAAAAACTCCGCTGCCATCGCGGCCGTTATATCAAATATACCTGTCAACGTACTTATTGACAGCGGTTCAGGCGTTTCTTTAATAATTTCAGACTTAGTTAAGCACTTTTCATGTCGAATAAAACCGCCTTACCAGTTAGTACGGGGTTTAGGTGGAATGGAAGTTATAGCAAAGTCTATGATTACATTACCGATTGATACGAGGTATCAACTTTGATATAAAACAGATTTCTGTTACCGGCACGTGATGACGATTTTGTCAAACCAGCATGTGCTTACAGTACGAGATACTGTTTAGTGCAATAAAAATGTTGTTGAGAACCCTTAAGGGTTTTCTTCTCATATTTCAGAAGAAATCCTCGAACAGAGTGAAATTTATCCACAAATATTGGGTCCTGAAGAACAATCTGACACTCATATTGTCCAAACCCCAGAGGTTGAACCCTAAGCGTCACCGGAGGCGTCAGATAGCCATCTTACTGAGGAGCAGAATACCGAACTTATGCAGGCCCTGATACAATAATATGACGACAAAAAAAAACGAAGGAACAATTAACAATGACATTTGCAAACGGTGGAGTTACTTATTATCACATGGTCTGTCTAAGACTGAAAAAGATGACATTACAAAGTGTCACAGTTTGCCTGAAAACTGCCAACTCTTAGATGTCCCAATCTTGACTGAAGAAGTAAAGGCAGTGATCTCTGAAACGGGAATAACTAGAGACAAGTGCCTACCAGCAAAGCCAGATGGGCACAGCACTTACAATAATAGGCAAGGTCATGTCTCATTTAATAAACAACCCACTAGATAAAATAACTATGCTAAAATCACTCAGTCACGCAGTAAAGTTGGTGTGTGACCTCCACCATCAACATACTAAAACAAGAAGGTCACTAGTGGCTCCCCAACTGGACAAGCATTTCTTAGAAATGACTCAAAATACTACCCGAAATGAGTTTTTATATGGAGAAAATTTATCAGAAAAAATTAAGGTAAATAAGATTATACAACAGAGTTCAAACTCTATTAAGAAGACTGCACCAAAGCCAGCATTTGCTGCTAAGAATATAACAAACAAATCTATGGGAAAGAGGAACGGTCCACCACGACAGTTGAATCAGCGTCAACCAACCAAGGGGATGGCACGAAGTGGACCACGGACTCTAAACAGGCAGGGGTATCATTAGATGTGATTAGGAAAACGGCTGGCTGGTCAGATAGCTCTCTTACATTTGCCAGGTTTTATGATGTACCAGTAAATGTTAATGTTCCACATGACAGCTTTATTAATGCTGTCTTTAATGCCAACTTGAGGATGTAATTATTATTTCTTTTCCTTTTTTTAGATTAATAAAATATAATGTTCAATGAATATTTATTTTATTTGGACACTGTCATTACTGTTATAGTTTAGTTATATGGCTAAAGGTCAGTTGATGTTGATGAAAGATACCTCACTAGTTATGTAAAGTACATTTCTTAGCTATTAGGTATTTGATTTTGTTTAGATTAAGTGCGCTGCGGAGCGTCGCTCTCACACTCAAGTGTCGCCGCCGCCACTAGCGAATTGGGAACTACTCTGTATTCAATTATACGAGTATTTCAGTTCATCCTTCATGAAATTGTAATCGGACTTTACTTAAGGTAAGTTCGTCTGATTAATCAATTAACACAGTAGATGTTTAGAGTTGTCTGCAATGATTCTATTTTGTTTATTTAAGAGTATAGAACTATTCATAATCAACAGTAAGGCATAATAATAATAATAATAACCCCACCGCCGTATCTCTACGTTGACGTCGTGGTGGGGCTTGCGTGCTCCGAACTCTGGGTTTGTGCCGGTAGAGTTTACTTTGCCGGAACAGGTCTAGGATAAGGAGCCAGACCAAGAGAGATACAAAAACCCGCAGGGCAGCATGTGGCGAGCTGTTGGGCAGTAGCGACCCCACGGACCCTATCTCCCGGGAGAAGTCCTGTTCCTCACCTCTGGCTTGCCTTTATTGGCCGGCTGGAGTGAACACTGACGAGGAACAGAGCTCCCACCTCATTCTTGCCTTTATTGGCCGGCTTGAGTGGAGATTCGCAAGAGCAAACGTGCTCGGAGGAAGGAAGTATTCCAGTAAGATGCTGGTAGGGATCTTGACCGTACTTCCAGGATTGTCCTGATAGCCGTGGAATACCGCTCCACTCCTCATAAGCACCTCAGGACATGTTGCCCCCTTGTCGTCACGACACTTTGTGCTAGCGACCGTTTTCGGGGGCCCATTATTGAGTGTGCAAGTCACCCCCTGCCATTTTACCTGTGTTTGTTATATAAAATATTGGTCAGGCAGGGGCCATAGTCTTTCCATAGTTCTAAATAACCAGTTCACTTAGCCATCCAAACCCATAAACCAATATCTTTGTTTTCATATCCAGCAATAGTCCTGCACTAACCGGGGGTTGTCCTTGGGTGCACTAGCTTATTGCGAACAGGGATAATCGTCGGTTAGTGCCTCATTTAAACACGTCTAACGGGCCTCTGTGAGTTGGCTTCGGCCCCTCTTACGCCTTCCAAAGGTCCGGGACCCTAGGGTCCCGAGAAATGTCAAAGACGTAAAATAATAATAATAATAATACCCCCACCGCCGTATCTCTACGTTGACGTCGTGGTGGGGCTTGCGCGCTCCAAACTCTAGGTCTGTGCCGGTAGAGTTTATCCGTGCATACCATAACATTGATCAGGCAGGGGACATAGACCTTCCATAGTTCTAAGTAACCAATCCACTATAGCCACTCAAACCCATAGCCCAATATTTTTTGTTTTCATTTTTTGCAATAGTCCTGCACCAACCGGGGATTGTCCTTGGGTGCACTTGCATAGTGCATACAGGGATAATCGCCGGTAGGTGCCTCGTTCCATTTAAAATTGTCTAAGGGGCCTCTGCGAGTTGGCTTCGGCCCCTCGTACGCCTTCCAAAGGACCGGGACCCCATGATCCCGAGATATGTTAACATAATAATACCATTTATTGCAGGCAACACAGGCCCATAGAAAAATACCTTAATCTAAACATATATATTTTAATATAAACAAAACTTGTGTTAATAAAATAAGGCTTATGACTATGTTAGTAGCACTTCACTTTGCACTAGCGCTTTGTGCTGTCCTGTGGTATAAGTCCGCGGAAGCGACGGAACACCACGTCTTGCGGCCAAAAGTCTTCATCCAAGACGAGAGGCAGATAACAGTTCGGTACACGCACGACGAACGCCTTAAAGTTGACGTTCCGGTGCGATTCCAGTAACTGCACCCTCGGCGTGTACTTCGTCTTTTGGCGCACGTACTCAACGATGTCCTCCGCCTTAGTGGTGTAGTGCAGGCGGGAGATGTACACCGGTGTGTTCGGCTTTGCGGCACGCAGACTCACTTCGGGCTCCGTAGGAGCTTTGCCGCAGCGGTTCTTGTTTGTTTGCGATCGGCGCTTCTTCCTTTGCACCGTCACGAAACCGTCATCATTGTCAGCCCTTTTCGGCGCCTTTTCTGACATGGGCTTGATACTAGGAGCGCCAGGGGCACTCGCGGTGACGCTAGCGAAATTCCTTTGTAGGGGTTTCGCCAAGGCTGCAGGCACTGGCAGCGGGATGGGGCGCGGGGTTCGGGCGGCGCTGCGTGGAGGAGCCGCTATGACGAGCGCGGGGCTGCGGGGCGCGCCGGCGGGGCGCTCTGCAAGCTCAGCAATCAATGGATGCGCTGGCGACGAAACTGCTGACGCGGAATTCGACGACGATATATCGAGGCCGGCTCCGCGACAAGTGTTTACGTTAGACGCATCGACAGGTGACCTAATTACCGCCACACTGTTGCGCAAATCGCTCACTTCTTTACGCAAATCCACGATGGTGTTTTGGGATGCATCTAACTTCGTTAACACATCCGCGAGGCGGGCCTTCAGAAAAACAATATCCTTCAGAAGGCTTGTTACATCGACGTGGTCGAAGGTGACGGGAGGAAGCTTGTGTAGCTCCTTCGCCACAAACGTTGGCACGTCGTCAGGATCGGTCTCCTTGAACAGCGTGATAATATCCTGCAGGCTCTTCTTCGTCCCGTCACGCCGACGGGACACCATCTGGTCGCGCTTGTTCAGCACACTGTACAACAACAGCTTGGCAGCAGCTATGTCTTCCTCGCTGAAGTTCGTTGCGCAGATCTGGACAGCGGACACCTCGTCCATCACATCCAGCTTTTGCTGCAGGAACGCCAGCAGCTCATTTGCCACTAGTTCACTACTCATGGCAAATTACGAGCGACAGCTTGCGCTGCGCTAATCAAAATAAAGAATAGGCAAACGCGTCCGCATCGGAACGCAGCACAAGCGAGACTCCCAATATACACACATCAAAAGTGTCTAGGGATCAAGCATTTTTATGCGGATTTCTTGAGATTGAGATGTGGCTTTGTAATAAATTTATGATTTTATAAATTTATATGGATCCTTTTTGGTGCATTTCATAATTTGAATCAGGAACTGTGAATCAAATTCGAGTAAAAGATGAAAATCAGCTGTCAATATTTTCCCTATAAAAACATACAACGCATTGAAGACATTATTAGTGCTACTGTTTCCCTACTACTGATTAAAACCAACGTTATTATGGAGCAGCGACGTCATTTAAGCAGGGAAGAAATGCTCAGAGCCGTGGGAATGATAGAAGCTGGTTCCCGGCAACGTACTGTGGCTTTAGCTCTGAATACAAGTCAGAGTGTTATCAGTCGACTTTGGACACGTTACCGAAGCACTGGTACCGTGGCTGAGCGCCATGGAGGACGGTATCGCTGCACCACACGGAGACAAGACCGATACATTCAAATCTTAGCTCGAAGAGCTCCAACAATAACCGCCATGATGTTAGCCGTGAGGCTTCATCACTCTTCTGGGAACTTAATTAGCGACCAAACAGTCAGAAACCGCTTGCATGAAGTGAACCTTCATTCCCGAAGACCGCTACGGGTACCACCTATAGCAATGCACAATCGTAGGATTCGATATCAATGGGCTCTTGAACACAGAAATTGGGCAGAAGAACAATGGCGTTTCGTGTGCTTTTCTGATGAGTCTCGTTTTGGTATGAGACCGGATACAAGACGTATACGACACTGGAGAACCCCTGGACGCCAACAGCGATTAAAATCCTGCCAGGAAGTCCATCCTTATAGTGGTGGAACCATCATGGTATGGGCGGGTATTTGGATCGGCGGAAGAACTGAGTTGATTTGGATTAGAGGCAACCTCAACGCTCAAATTTATGCTGAGACGATTGTATCAGACGTCATCGTTCCTCTACAAGTGCAAATCGGTCCCTTATTTCAGTTAATGCATGATAATGCACGACCGCACACCGCAAGAGTTGTAAGACAGACTCTCGCCGCAGCTAACATCAATGTCCTGCCCTGGCCTGCTCAGTCGCCAGACTTGAACCCGATTGAGCATGCATGGGATATGCTACAGAGAAGAGCTCTGCCGAATATGGAGGGTATCCAGTCGCAAGAAGACCTTTTTTTGTTGTTGCAACGAACATGGGCGGCCATTCCACAGCGTGATTTGGATGAACTCATTTTGAGTATGCCAAACCGATGTTCTTGTGTTGTTAGTGTTCGCGGTAGAAACACGGATTATTAATTGTTTAAGTTACCCAATAAAATTTTAAAGAAAACTGTTATTTCAGTCTTTTTTTCGAACTTTAATGTTAGTGGTTCAAATGTCAAAAATCCCTTTATTAGGAAAATGGCAAATTTCTTTATTAATGCAAAGGTGACTTGGTTTATCGTTACTGTGACAAACGAAAACACTTTATTTGATGAATCCTTAAAGAAAATTTTAATTAATATCAATCAGGAGAAAAGTTATTGCAAAAATATATGTTGATCCCTAGACACTTTTGATGTGTGTATATATATTATAATTGACAGTAAGTCACAATCAAAAATGACGCATAGTCAACAATGAGGCATAATCCACATATGTTAAAGTATACCTACCACAAAGTAGGCAATAATATTCCTTTTTTTATTTATTGCTAAGGACTGATAATGCGAAGGTTTCCAGGGATGAGCCTTCACGTAGTGGTAAGTTATAGTATTTAGCGAAGGTTTTGGAGTTACTTGTCCATCCCGCTGCCTTTCTTATGATGTTGATATTGATCCTGGCTCTTTTGGCAGATGACGTTGCAGTGTGCGTTGTAGGTGAATTGCAAGGTGTCAATTCCACTTTCAGTCATTATATTTTTTATCCATCTGCTAATGGTTTGGGTGGTGGCTCTTTTGTGTGGTTTTTTAAAGGTTATCCAGAGGTAGGGTTTCTGATTTTTTTGAGATTCATTCAGATGAAATATAGTCAATGAATGTTTTGGTTGGACAGATTTTCGGGTTTTGTATGAAGAAAGAAAGGCAGGTGGATTTTAGGTTGGGTCTTACTTATAATGGAAGTTTTTATAAGATCAGATATTTCAATAACTATTTTATCATCAGTTATGACAATGTTTGGTAACTTGATTAAGGACAATGTTTGAGTCCGCTGAGCTGACGTTAGGGCTAGGACAGCCAACTTTTTTGTTAGTTTTTCAAGGGTAAGGTCAGTATTATCGGGCCAGGAGGATAACAGGTTGATATCTTTGAGGGGTCCCATGAATATCGGGGTAACGCTGGTCTGAGTCTGTAAGTGTCCTTTAAGAAACCTTGTTACTCTATCGTCATTCCTACCTTTAAGCTGATAAGGGTTGATAAGCCTGACCTATCTGAGTTAAGACTGCTGCTGCTGCTTGAAGCTAACGTAGGCTATGTTAACTTTAAATCTCTCAGTAAGGAATTGTATTACTTGGAATACGGATGCTGTGTAAAAACTTAGTGTATGAGTTTTGCCATAAACCCACCAAGCTCTATAATGTAACATTGTATTGTTTGATCGTACCTGTTGAGAGTGAGGCTAAACATTATGTTTAGTGACTTAGTTGGCAGTCCTCTTTGTTGGAATGCTTTCCGCAGAAGATTGCTGCAACCACTTACCCTTAAGTGTCGAGCTCAGTGGGTGTGTCGTCCTGAAAGAAGATAGTAAAAGATTATCATCAGGGTATACCGTAACCGCCTCAGATATTTCTAGGGAATTAGCTAAGGGGTACCATAGCTGTGATGTCCATAGTGGGTAAACTAGTATACCTTTGGCTTTATCATTTTTTATCTTTTGCAACCACCTTCTGATAAGGGCAAACGGCGGAAAAACATAGAAGAAGGATTTGAACCAGTTTATGGTGAAAGCATCAATATTGAATGCGTACGAATCTTTCCTCCATGAGACATGTTTTTTTTTTTTACTTTATATGCTTGACCGAGTTTAGAGCAAATCAAACTGAATGCAGTGGGTGACAGTTCCTATTCTGTATCAATGTTAATGTTTCTGGATTCTTGATACGCTATAGAGTTTTCTTTGGATTTTACGTATGAGGCATAAATATATATATCTCTCCTGACACCATGTCCATATGTCATGTCATAATCTGCATTTTCAGTACTTAAAAAGTTTTTTTTTTGGTTTTGATTTTTGTACCCTTTGAATGTTACTTACAAACTGTGTTGTCAGCAAGTACCTATCTCCTACATTGTTGCGATTGTTAGGATAATCATTATAACAATTTGCTTTTATTTCAGAACTATAACAAAAAGATTTCTGATGAATCACTCAGGGAACTATTTAAAAGGATTAATATTATGACCGTACCTTACCAATTAATTTGTGAAAATATTATGTATGTAAGGAAAAATCTACATCTTTTTAATAAATGATAGACATCATTTTAATACTAGAAATAAAGATAAAATTTATCAACCTTCTATAAGCTTTTTTTATTTTTTATTTATATTACAATTAAATGAAAGAAAATTTAAAAGCTATATTAAAAGTACACTTTGTAAATAAGCATATTACAAATAAGAGGATTACATCCAAGATAAGAATGCTTGGAAACATGCAGGTCCTGCTCCATAGAATAATTTAGAATCTAGACAAAATGAAACTGGTTGCTAATTAAATTGTATTTATTTTTTATTATATGACATTGATTTTACATCCTGTTTTACCAGGGATTGTGGTAATTGAATCGATTGATCGATCGGGCTTCGTCACGGCGTTTAGTTTTCGGTAATCTCCGCATGGTCTGAGCTCACCGTTCTTCTTCTGGACTAGGTGAAGAGGACTAGCCCATGGTGATTTGCTAGGTCGGCATATACCTTGCTCAAGCATTAACTGGAATGTGTCTTTTGCGGCTTGATACTTGTGTGGCGGCAACGGACGCGCCCTGCAGTACACGGGCGGTCCGCGTGTCACGATGTAATGCTCCACGTCACTAGCATTGATGTTGCTGAAGTTTGCAGAAGTGATGTCGTTGTATTTCTTTAGCAGGTCGTAGTACGGGTCATTTACGTTGAGAGTGAGTACCGTTGGCGTTGATGTACTGCTTGAGAGACAACCGTTGATTGATAAGCCTGTCTTCTTGTCAATAAGTTTCTGGGCTCGAAGGTCAACTAGAAGGTCGTGATATTGCAGGAAGTCGGCACCGATGATTGGCCTCTTCACGTCAGCGACGGTGAATTTCCATTTGAATGATCGGCGTAAACCAAGGTTCAGGTCCAAGTGGCGGTCGCCATACGTACGTATGGGCGTGTCGTTCGCTGCGTACAGTAGTATATCACATGCCGGTGTACTAGCTGTTTTGTGTGGCGGTATAACCGAAACGTTTGCTCCCGTGTCGATCAGGAAGCGTAGCTTGTTGGCGGAGTCGTAAATGTAGAGACGGTATGCAGTTATGTTGTTGATCTCGGATCCCGTCGTAGCCAAGATCTCGGCTAGTTTTCCTGCTGCTTGCCATAATTGCACGGTGATCTGCAGTTGCGTGCGCGCTCGCCGAAGCGTTTGTGAAAGTAACAAGCGTTGCCTGTCGTGCGCTCGTATTTATGCCCTCGGCCGTTTGATCGAGTGCATGAATGCGACCGTGAGCGAGTGAAACGGCGAGATGCGTGTGTGCTCTTCGACTGCTGTACTTTTAGCTCGGCGATCTCCTTTGTTAGTTGCATTACGGCGTCTCGCAGGTTGTCTTGTCCGTGCGATTGCCGTTCTTGAGCGTGTTTCGCCGAATTTGATGCCTTGGAATGATCTTGACAGGTACAGGAACACACAGAGCGTGACTCGGTTGATTGATCGTGCATTCTATCAGCCATTGCAGCGAGAACGTCGAGGGATGTTTGTTCACTGACTGCCTGTACTGCACGTGTAGACGCTGGTAGGTGACGCATCCACAACATTTGGAGCGTTGTGTCAGGTATTTTTTCGTGCGCAGGTTCTCGCATGCGCCTGAGAAGTTGTGACGGCTTCTGGTCGCCAAGCTCCATCTCGGTGAGTAACTTTTGCAGCTGCTTGGTTTCCGATTCTTCGTACACGGAAAGTAACCTTTTCTTTGCATCCTCGTATCTGCCAGTGCGAGAATTGGACATGATAATGTCGCTAATCTGTTCGACATCCGTTTTTTCTAGATGTGCCACCATCAAACTGAATTTCGCCTCCTCGCTGGGCTTCTGTGGGTTGACGACCGTTTCAAATTGCGCAAACCATAATGTTGGCTTGTCACGCCAAAACGTAGGGATGCGGGCTTTAACGGAGATGGTCTCGATATTCTCGGAATCCGGCATGTTAATGGCTGAAGTACGTCGGTCGGAATCACGTCGGGGTCACCAATTTACCAGGGATTGTGGTAATTGAAACAACGTTAGTATACTGTGATTACTTTCTCACACATTGACTTATTAATTGTATTATTTTTTTGGAAAATCGTCTATTTTTACAATGTAAATGTGAGCACCATGTATCTATTACATAATTAATTTATCTGTCGTTTGCTCCACTTTAAATTCTTTTTACTTTGTATAGTAATTTTATTCTAGGTGCATCGTCTTCACATATAATTATACTAGCTTCTGCCCGCGATTTTCGTTCGCGTGGAATAGTTACTTTGGGCTAACGCTAACTTTAACCCGCGACTGAATTACCTACCGTACCCTAAAATACTACAAAATCAAAAACAATACCCGAAAGAAAATCGCGAAAGGTCACCCGCCGCCTCTGGCGACCGCCAGTAGCCGGCGCACAGTGGGCTGAAAATAGGCTTTCATAGACTTAGGGATTTCAATTTGCAAGTGCCGGTTTTTTTGCCGGATATCGCTTCTATTAGTTATTACTATATACAAAATCGACCCCCGAGTTAATTCTGCACAAAAATGAAGGAATTATAATTTTTTTACGAAAAATTTATATGAAGCTAGTATGAAAAATCTAGAAAAACCAGAATATCCTTACAGGTGGTTATAGTACTAATTATTTATGATTTTTTGAGATACTCCACATACCGATTATCACTGCCAATTTTTTTTTTATTCATTGAAATATTTTTATTTATTTTTTACATATGAAACGGTTCCTTTTAGTGTCAAAGTTAAGAATATCGTGAAGAATGTTATTGACCCAAATATTAAGAATATATAAAACAAGTTTTTTTATTTTATTATATGTATTTTTTTTTTACTTATGAACCGGTTCCCTTTAGTGTTTAATTTGAGGAACACAGACTTTTAACAACAGGTAACATAAAATAGCATCACCCCTATATCTTTGAAGGAGTAGGCAGAGGTTTGTAGCGGTTACACCGCTACATACGAACTACGCAGCAGACATGACGTCACACAATTCCTGCATCGCGCAGTTAGAGTTTACCGAGCGAAAAACATAGATAAGACTATCCGAAATCAACTTATGGGCAGTTGCCCGCCAGATATAATACCCGTCTGGCCGGAGGATCCTCCCTTTTCTATGGTCGATGAGTGAACTTTACACCCTGTTCATCATACCCCTAAAGGTTTATACCCACTCTTAGACAATTATGTTTGAGCTAGATATTTATCACAACAAAATGAGATTTAAAACTTTGTATAAGTACAACCAAAATACCAAATAACAAAACCACTTCTAATGAGTCAGAAAACCAGTGATTAACCAGTGACTAAATCATTGTAATTAAGTAACTTAATCACAATGATTTAGTCTGAATAGGTGATTAAATGATTTGCAATATCGTGCAACAATGCCAACTGTGGACTACATTTACCTTTTTCTAATAAGTAAGCTAATTAGTTGATTCGTTGTGTTACGAGTTCTAAGAAATGTTTTTGACGATTATACATTTTCATTAGCACATCTTATAAAACTCTTTTGAAGATAGTTAACTAATTATCGACCTTTTGCAATAAAAGGGAAAAAAAATTGCTTTATAATTTTATTGTTCACAACTGTCTAACTGCTTACACAAAATCTTTGCTCTGCGACTAATATATCTTAGAATGGAAAGTTTAATCACCAATTTAGACTTGTTTGTTCTTCTAAAAAGTGAGAGTCCTTCATTTAATCATGAAGTATTATTTGGTGCAGTTGTATCCCGCATAGACGATTGCCTTTCTGCCGAAGATCGAGTAACTCTCAAAGAATTTTGTCGGAGATTCACGCGAGCTGCTTTACAGAGGTGGCAGATATCCAACCGATTCATTGATAATTTCAGAAGACTGTACGGAAATTGGCTGGAAGCAAATATTAATTGGCCAAGTTGTGTGCAAACTTTAGTTAATGAGATACCAAGAGCACACTCAGCCTCAACTCAAGAACCGTCGACATCAGCGTCCGTTAGAAAAATGACAAAAAGATCCCGAAAACCATTCAAAGACCTGGGAAGCAAACAGAAAAAGAGAAGATCTGATGATCATATAGGCGAAGATTCCAGGGAATTGGTATATGCAGCTGCGGCACGTTTAAAAGAAGAAGGGCATAATAATATCGCATCTGCGATCGAATATATGATGAAAAATTCTGAAGTAGCCGATAAATTTAATGAAATGCTTAAGACACCAATGAAAACGGTCATATTGACGCCAGAGAAAGCGCTTGGATTGCTTTTTTCACTAAAACGGTCAAAATGGCAATATATTAATTACGCTGCGAGAGGCAGCCATTCGGGAAGGTGCTAAGGATATTTATCCATCCTACTATAAAGTGCAACAAACTAAGCTTGATTGCTACCCTCCGAAGCAATCAGTGTTAGTTACGGATTCATCGGCTAGGATTACACTTCAAGCTTTACTTGACATCACGGTGAAGAGGATCCTTAAAAGTCTTTCTGACGATGATGTGGAAAATAAGCAGCTAAAGCTGATATCTAAGTGGGGATTTGATGGTGCTTCCAACCAAAGCCGATACAAGCACAAAATGGAGGGTGAGCAAGATGATTCCAGCATTTTCATGACCTCCTTGGTGCCACTAAAACTGACAGATGGAGATAACACTTTATGGACGAACCCAAAACCATGCTCAGCTTTGTTTTGTCGTCCAGTTCAGTTTACTTTTGTAAAGGAGAACGAAGCCGTTGTCATTGATCACAAAAGACAAATAGATGATGAAATTAAGGCCCTTATCCCCACAGAGTGTAGTAATAGTAACAGAGTGACTCATCAACTAATGATGACAATGATCGACGATAAAGTCTGCACGTACCTTTCTGAAGCCAGATCAAATGCATCGTGCGACCTGTGCTTAGCAAAACCTACAGAAATGAACCGCTTAGATGCTGTAACATCAAAGACTGTGTGTTCTGACATATACGAATTTGGCTTGTCATCCCTACACGCCCGTATAAATTGTATGGAATGTCTGTTACACATTGCGTACAGGCTCGACTTCAAACGGTGGGCAGCGAGAAGTAATGAGCACAAAGAAATGTTGCAGACAAGAAAAAACAGTATTCAGAATAAATTCAAAGATGAGCTCAATCTATTAATTGATATAGTGAAACAAGGCTCGGGAACTACCAATGACGGGAATACTGCAAGAAAGTTTTTCGAGTTTCCCAATAAAACTGCAGCTATTACCGGGTTGGATGAAGACCTAATTAAAAGATTTGCTGTGATTTTGCAAGCAATAACAGCTGCCGAGAAGATCGACGTAATCAAATTTAAAGATTTTGCCCGCAAAACAGCAGAAAAGTACGTGGAATTATACGACTGGTACTACATGTCGTCAACCGTACATAAATTATTAATACACGGAGTGACATAATCGAGAAAAATGATATTGTGCCGATTGGCAATCTCTCGGAAGAAGCTTCAGAGTCTCGAAACAAAGATTTTAGGAGGTTCCGGGAACACCATTCGCGGAAAAGTAGCAGGCAAAATTCTAATCAAGATATCCTAAATACAGGGTGGCAGGGACTGGGCACGCCACAATTACGGCGATAAGTCCCCTCTTTGAGGAGTGGCTAGAGAGGCGCCACGGCGTCCTCACCTTCCGCCTGACGCAGGTCCTCACCGGACACGGTTGTTTCGGGAGGTACCTGTTTCGCATAAGGCGGGAGGAAACGCCCGGGTGTCACCATTGTGTGGATCGTCCGGAGGACACGGTGGAGCATACGGTGGAGGTTTGCCCGGCTTGGGTGGACTACCGCCGTGTCCTCGTGGAGGCGATCGGCGGCAGTGACCTCTCGCGTCCGGCCCTGGTCCAGGCCATGGTGCGGAGCGAGAGGGCATGGCAAGCCGTCACCTCCTTCTGCGAAGCAGTAATGCTCGCGAAGGAGGAGGCGGAGCGCGCGAGGGAGTGGCAAAGGCCGCGCCCTACCAGCCCTAGCCGCCGCCGCCGTAGGAGACGTCCCGGGCGTCGGGAATTGATAGCCGATTTCCGGCTACCGTAGGCGCGGGCCTGCGGACGGAGAGCAGAGGGCAGCTCGCCGTCCGATAAGGACCAGGCCCGGGTCGACGGCGCGTTGTGTTCCACGCGTGCCTCAAAGAGATGTCAGCAAAACTGACGGGGTCCGCTAGGACCGATGCCCGCCGGGGTTGCGGGTAGTCCCAAGGGGAAACCGTGCCCCTGGCATGGCAAGGGAAGGAACACGGGTGGGTTTTAGTCAGTAAAAGTCTGACACGCCCTTCCGCTCCGCCCAGAGCGGGAGAAGTCATTGGATGATTTCCCACCCAAAAAAAAAAAAAAAAATAGGTTGGCAGGGACATCGACGCGAAGCCGGTTACCATGGATTCAGTACATGATTCTGAACCCCCCTACGTTGAAATTTTCCGTCGGTTATTTAAAAAAAATCTGCTGTTTCATAGAAAAGTGCAATACCTACGCGGTCAAAATGTATGGAGCAGCAGATTTTTTTTTTTGCTGATATTATAGATAGACCCCCCCTTTTGAAGTTTATTTTCGATATTTTTTCATGAATATTCAGAAAATTACGGGCGGTCACATGCGCATGGGCGACATTGTATAGTAATAACTAATAGAAGCGATATCCGGCAAAAAAACCGGCACTTGCAAATTGAAATCCCTAAGTCTATGAAAGCCTATTTTCAGCCCACTGTGTGGCGGGGCGAGGGGTACAGAAATCCGACCCCATTTTTTGCGCCCGTCTTGCAAGTCTTGCAACCGCCCGTCTTGCGATTATCGTCCGCCAGGTTTGCGGGTGATAATCTCAACCGCGACGGCTGCGTGCGATATTCTGATTTGGAATATCGTGAAGGCCCAAAAATTTAAGAACCTTCGAAACCTGATGTGAACTAATGTAAATACACCAAAGTGTCATAAAAAGAATTAACCGCGCAAATCACCGGTCTCGTGAGTTTTGAAATAAAACCGCAGATCCACGACCGCGGCGGGCGCGGCGGGTGAAAACCGCGCCGTGAGTTCTTAGCCTTAGTGTAGTGGCACACCTGCGGAACGTTCGGCGCGGAACGTTCCGTCGCGTCATGTGACGCTTGCTCATGAACCGACGTAACGTTCGGCTAATGTGTCATAGGTAACTTGAAAAACATTAGGAGCGTATTCAACCGAACCTTCCGCGCCGAACGTTCGGCAGGTGTGGCGCGACCCTTAGAGTCACGCTGACCGTCGGCGCTGACAGCCGAAACGTATGAACTTCAGATGTCAGCGCTGAGCGGTTAGCGAAATTAAAAAACGTTTCCGTAGGCTAAGACCTCACGGAGCGATTTTCACCCGCGCCCGCCGCGGTGGCGGCACCGCAAACACTCGTACGAACACGTAGTACATGGAAATTTAGATATTAATTTTCACGACGCGGTTTATGACCGCCGCTTGCGCCATTGTTTTGCACCCGCCGCCGCGGCGGGCGTGGCTGAACACCGCTCCGTGAGTTCTTAGCCTAAGAATACTAAACTGATATTGTCTTATCAGCGCCGACGACGGTCAGTGTGAGAGGAAAACCAGCCTAAGGAGCCGACACAGCCAACCACGCGTTTGAGCCGCGCGGCATGGTATTTCGCAGAGCTAACTGGGGCCGCCGCCCTTCCCCCTCATGACTGCTTTACATAACATACATAATCAGCCTATTACTGTTCCCACTGCTGGGACACAGGCGTCCTCTCTATGAGAGGGAGTGGGCCGTAATCCACCACGCGGGCCCAGTGCGAGTTGGTAGATGTCACATGTTTTCGAATTTTTGGTTATAAGACATGCCGGTTTCCTCACGATGTTTTCCTTCACCGTTTTGAGAGCAGTGGTGATGAAATTATTTACACAAAGTAAAGCGCCTGCTGGGGTTCGAACCCACGACCTACAACTCGTAAATCGGGGCCGATACCACTGGGCCACCACTCTGCTCCTATTGCCATCATAAATGCGCGCGTAGTACTTGATCATTATTTTGCTGCGATGTTATTTTAAAACTGCGATATCTCCTAAGATATTCATTGAAATCGAATGATGTAAAGGCCAATTTTGTTTTAAATTAAATACTTGTGATGAATAACGTATTTATTTGGATAAGGATTAATATCATGTTTATAAAAACACCTTCACAAATAATGCATTGTTTTATAACAAAGGTTAGGTTAAAAAAGGTTATAGTGAGCCAACCTCAAAAGATAGACATATGCTGTCGCAGACTTTTTTTTTGAACTTTTAAAGAGAATTAATTCTGTCATACATGATTTTTGCGAAACTTTAACCGTTTACGCAGCGCACGCAGCGGAAGTTCTCAAAAGGAAAAAAAACCCCAATTTTGAAATATTCTTCATTGGTGCTCCGCTCCTATTGGTCTTAGCGTGATGATATATATAGCCTTCCTCGATAAATAGACTATCTAACACTGAAATAATTTTTCAAATCGTACCAGTAGTTCCTGAGATTAGCGCGTTCAAGCAAACGAACAAAACTCTTCAGCATTATAATATTATTATAATAAAGTATAGATAACTAATGTACCTATACAAAATATTGTAAAACATTTTAAAGAGTTTCTTGCCCGTTCTTCTCCATACGAAAACTACCTTTTGGAAGGGGCGACTAGAAACATTTTTTTTTTTTTTTGTAAATTTTGACGTTCAAAAGTGCCTTACTTACAAGGGCCAATTTGAAATAAATGATTTGACTTTGATGATATAATAGAACAGTCTACGTCATATGAATATTTTGACAAGCAACAATCGGTTGAAGAAGCCATACCAAACGTTATAACTCTTTTGGAAGAACTACAAAAACCCATTTTATTACAAGTTGAAGATCACGTCACGTGTTGTGACGAATTATGTATTTACCGAAACTTGATGAAATAACCGAACGGGCGTGAAAACAGTTACAGCTACTTTTACTACAGTCAAAGAAAATCAACAAATACTTTTTCAAACTCAAAACAATAAACTATCTAAACTTTCGGAAATGCAAACCCAATTTGAAGAAATTGTAAAACAATTTTTTAAACCAGCACGTCATAAGAATTTCAAGAATTTGAAAATTTACTATCGACTAACGATGAACCCGTATCTGAACTGAAGAATAAACTTTCAGTGGTATGCAGTAAGGGCAAAGGAAAAGGATACAACAATGCTTATATTTTAATAGATGTTTTATTTAAAAGAAACTTTTTAAAGGAATGTTCATGGGCTAGAGGTTCAAAATCAGACCAATTAAAAATATGCTTCAAAGGCTTTACGAATACAATACAATTATTCTTCAATATAATTCATAAATCAGATGGAGAGTTCACTTTAATTGATTGCCACAAGTTCCTCAAAATTATTCTGAGAAACTATCAAACAGAAAAATTCTTACATTGTACATTATTGAACATTCTGCGTTTTGTTCATTTAGCCACCACAAGCATTTAATGTTTTGGGGTTGTACGTTGTTTTCTAGATAATAGGTTTATTGAATTTCGTTTCACATATTATCATTTCATAGAATAATCAATACGCCTTATACTGCAAGGATAAGGCTGTTTCTTTAAAATCTCTTGATATTCTAGAATATCAAGAGATTTAATACATCGTAAATCTTTTTGTATCTTGTCGGTGGTATTACACCACCACAAGATACAAAAAGTTTTACATAAACATGTAACATCTCTGAAAAGGGCAGTTTGTAAGAATTTTGGTTAAGTTCAAGAAAATGAAAAAAAAAACCAAGAAAATAAAGGAAGATAATCCCGATGGTATTGATTTTCCGTCTTTCAAATCGATAAAAGATACGTTATATCGTGCCCGTAAAAAGTTTTTGAATACGGATAAATTGAAGCACATTTGTATCGAAACAATAAAAGTACCAGATGGTATTGGGAAACATTTTTTTTAAGATACAATTGCGGGTGCAACAATTAATTATAGGTTAATGGTAATGTCTTTGCGATGGATGTAGATAGCCACACTGCCCAGGACCTAATTTAAATTCTATTGTGTATGTAATGAAAGGGACACTCAGTAATCAAAGTCAAATTATAAGTATCGCGTTTTAATCAGGATAAATACAACAAGGTAAATTATTGCACTCGCGAGGCGGACCGTCCTGAACGGAAGAGACGTGCCCTTGACACAAATCGCGTTTCCTGACTAGCGGCCCGAACGAAGGCGCTGTGCGGCTGCGTCGAAGTGGGCGCGTCCCTCACCCCTCTCCCGCGCGCGCGCCCGCGCAACGGAGAAATCATCCCTTCGCTCTTTCAGTCGGCCTTTCCTGACGAAGCTGCCCGCCCCGGGTAGCCTATCCTGGAACTAACAATACCGACTCTCGAGGTCAACTAGGTGAGTTCTTAATCTCACGAAAAAGAATCGGGGAGTGTAGGTATATCGATACGTCTGTTAGACAGCCAGACCATGATACACTGTCGTGACACTTCTGAATGTGTCTGGCACCATAAAATAATGAGGACACTTATGAATGTGTCTGTCAGACGACGACGAGCTGAGCATCTATCGTGATTATATCAGACGACACCTTATGAATGTGTCTATCAGATGATGACACTGGATGTGCCGTCCCTGTTGTCTATCATCTGCGGATGACACTTTACCAATGTGTCTATCGACGGTGACGACACTGCGTGTCTGTTGCAAGTGACTGACACTTTATAAATGCGCCCGTCGACAAGAACGACACCCTGTATCTACCACCAGTCTGAGAAGGCCTTCGTTCAAACGACGACACCAATACGGTATCTGTCTTTCATGCATGTTCATGTCATGCATCTTAGCGCTTAATATTTAGTAGGGTACCCTTGTGTTATAAGTAGATCATCGATTGTAGTGGCCACAGTTTAGTGGCTCACAATCACAATTAATAACAATATTCACATTAAACAAATGAATAATATATTATATTAAGTGAACAGTTGCAGCGGCCACAGAGTAGTGGCTCACCACATTAACAGTGTTCCATTAAGTAAATGAATATTATTATATTAAGTGAACAGTTGCAGCGGCCACAGAGTAGTGGCTCACAACATTAACAGTGTTCCATTAAGTAAATGAATATTATTATATTAAGTGAACAGTTGCAGCGGCCACAGAGTAGTGGCTCACAACATTAACATCAATACTTAAGAAGTATGTTTGTCGTTAATTTAGTTGCTTATTATAATAATAAGTAATAATTGAAAATAAGTACTGTAAACACTTCGACATCCATCACCAACAACTGTCAGTACACATTTTACACACATAAGTGCGTTTAATAGTAACAATTAATCAACTGCCTGTTACAGTGACATTAAGGCAATAATAATAAAACATACTATAATCTAAATAACTTCCATTCTGTTATCAATCAGTATCGGAGGTTAATTCGTTAGGATATTGTAAAGGCTTGAGCTTATCTCTGGCAAGAACATTTTCGTAAGGACGACCACGAGGGGTGGTACTTTTGATTAAATAGCGGTCATGAGGTAAAACCTTACACACGACAAAAGGACCATCGAAACGAGGCATAAGCTTGCCGCTACGCAACCCTTTCTTAAATACCTTACGTTCAGCCAGGACGAGATCGCCTTCCTTAAATGGAGCACCCTCACGTCTCTTTTTATCAAAATTGATCTTTGACCTCCGGGCAGCCTCTCGAGAGCGAGTGATAGCGCCAGCCCGAAGCGAGCTGATATCAGACCTCGTAGGTACAACAATGTCTCCCGACAGTCGTGGTCGGAAACCGTATAGTAGCTCCAGTGGTGACTTCCCTGTACTATTATTGGTATTGGAATTAATCCCGAGCTGTACCTTGGGCAAAAATTCCTCCCAACGGTTCTGATTCTCTTCTCCGAGGTAGGCGACCAGAGCATCCAATATTGTGCGATTGAACCGCTCAATTTGCCCATTGGCCCTTGGACTTGCCACCGCGGTTAGTACGTGTTTGATTTGCCTATCGCGACAATACCTTTTGAACTCATGACAGTCAAAGGCTTTACCGCGATCGCTGATTATACGGCTCGGCAATCCGAACGTTTTAATGTACTGATCGAATGTCTTTAATACGTTGTCACAACCAGCATCGCGTACCGCCTCAATCCAGATGAAACGCGTGAACGCGTCTATAATGGCGAGTATGTACATTTTGCCTGATGGGCTTTTACAGAATGGGCCGAGGTGGTCCACGTGAACGGTGTGAAACGGTACAGCTACCTTCTCTATAGGATGTAATAACCCTATTTTACGACCGGTCGGTTTCTTTGCGTACTGACATGATATGCAACCACCGACGTACTTCTGCACAAACCGTCTCATACCACTAAACCAATACTTTTCCTTCATGGCGTCATAGGTCTTATTATGGTTGGCATGACCGTTGTTATCGTGAAAAGTTTGCATGATTGACCAGCGAGACTGACGTGGTACTACAACTTTGTTTTGACCGTTCACTTTTCTAAATAAGACGTTATTCTCTAAAACGTAGTCCCGTCCTAGGCCGTTGTTATTACCCACAGATGTTTCGTCCTTCAACTGCCCTATAGTGGATCGGATTGAGTCGTCAGCGTGCTGCATGCTTTCAATAAGATCTCCGTCTGTGCAACGCATAACGGATTCAACTGGATTACGACTCAATGCATCCACGTGAGCCATGGCCTTGCCCGGTCGATATTCCACGTCAAAGTTAAATCCCTGAACTTCGAGCCACCATCTAGCGATGCGCGGGTTCAGGTCCCGCTTTGACCACGTCCACCGCAGAGCATTGCAATCAGTTACAATGGTGAATTTTAAACCCGTTAAGTAGACCTTGAACTTCTGTAATGACATGACAACAGCTAATGTCTCAAGTTCGAAACTATGGTAGTGTTGCTCCGCGGTGGTCGTTTGGCGGCTAGCGTAAGCGACTGGTTGGTAAGTACCATTAGGCGGTTTTTGAAGCAGAATACCTCCCAGACCGATTTTAGAGGCATCGGTATGCACTTGTGTTTCATACTCCGGGTGAAATAATAGTAGTACCGGACGACTTACTAGTATGTTCTTAACGCTATCAAAGGCCTGCTGTTGTGCAGCGCCCCAGACCCATGGTTGGTCTTTTTTAGTCAATAGCGTGATAGGTCGAGCTAGCGAAGCAAAGTTACGTACGTACTTACGAAAGTAGCTCGCTAGACCCATGAATTGTCTTGCGTGGTGTACGTTCTCGGGTTGCTTAAAATCGTGCACAGCATTAAGTTTATGTTGAGCCGGTTTTACTTCGCCATTACACACTTCGTGGCCCAAATACTCGACACGAGACACTAAAAATGAGCACTTATCGAGTCTCAGTGTAACGTTGGCTTCTCGAATCCGCTCTAAAATTGCTCTTAAATGGTCTAACGCGTCAATTTTCGAGTTCGAGTAAATTAAAATATCGTCTAAGTAAGCCGTGCTAAATTCAAATTTTAACGGCCCGAGGATTTCGTCTATAGCGCGTTGAAACACCGCTGGTGCATTAACTAACCCGAAGCTCATGCGAGTGTACTGATAAAGACCGTCCGGTGTGATGAACGCGGTATAGTGTTTACTCTCGTCATCGATTTGAATGCAATGGTAAGCTGATAAAATGTCTAAACACGAGAAAACACGCGCATTCGAAAGTCGATCTAGTTGGTCCTGTATCAGCGGTAAAGGGTAGCGCTCCTTTTTGGTAATTTTATTAAGCGCGCGGTAATCGACGACCATGCGCGGCTCTCCCGTCTTTTTGGTCACGAGAATGACAGGACTCGCGTATGGTGAAGTGGACTCCTCTACAATACCTTTATTCCTTAAATCACTAACAATATTGCGGACCTTGTCACGATCACTCGCGGACATGCGATATGGTCGGTAATATACGACCTTTTCTTTATCCGTCAACTCAATATGCATCTTAACAGAGCATTTGCCTATTCTACTGTCGTCTACTCCCGAGAAACATTCCGAGTATTCTTGTAAAATCGACTCGAGTTTCGTTAACACGTCCGATTCAAGATCGGTACCTATTTTGTACGTATTCCCACTATCGTTTATCGCGGCTCGTGCTACGCATCGATTAACAGGTAAGTCAAATGAATTATTACTCGTATTTATTATATTCATGACGGCCCTTCCGTCAATAAATTCGATATCGCTCTGTGGAATAACGCACTCAGCCCTCGGAGCTTGATGTTCGGTGTGACGTACGGACGCATGTCCGAATAGTAGTTGGTCGCATGAAACTATTATTTTGTTTACTCCTGGCGACAACGCGACTGAACTATCCGTGACCAACTTCACATGTTCGACATCCTCACAAACGGCGGGTAACTCGCGTAAATTATTAGCGTTATACATTTTTAAACACGTAGGTGTCTTAATGACGTACACGTCTGGATAATCCGTGAACGGTTGACCTATAATCACACCGATGTCTTGTGCGCTGTCTGGCACAATATAAGCGCTCGTGTCGCACGAAGCTTCGTCTGCACACACCTTTACATACGCTTCACCAATAGGTATTATCTTCGAACCACCAAAACCACTAATGACGCTATTCGATTGACAGGGCTGCACTTCGAGGTTTAATTTTTGTGACATAGAGTTAGTAATAGTTATACACGAACTACCAAAGTCAATAAAAGCTTTCACGGGGTGGTCATTGACCCTTGCGTTTAAATAATATTTCGAGCTTGATGACTGGTCATTTATAGCATGTACCGCCTGGGATGCGCCAGCGTTCGAATTATTATTATTATTATTGATGTGCGACTTTCGAGCCTTAAGTTTCAAACATTCATCCTTATTATGGCCCGATTTACCACAATACGTACATTTTTTTGCTTTACGGAAACATTTATCTTCCGTATGGCCCGATTTACGGCAAAAAGCGCAAATAGTTGCCTTATCACGCGCCTTGTAATTGCAATTCGTTGCAATATGACCGCGCCTTTTACAAAGATTGCATCTTATCTTTTTAAAAGAGGAATTTACACTTGGCACGATATGACTTATTCCTTCGGCTGTACGAAGTGCGGATAGGTATTTCAACAACTTAGTGGGGTCATTACAAGCCGCGGAAACCGCGCCGACCTCTACGATCTGACTACCAATCGTGCCAATTATAATTTCCGTGGTGAGCGATGGCGGAAGGCCACAAGCATTCCCCAAAGCCAGTTTATCATAATAAAATTGCATGTAGTCATCGTCGGGTTTCCGTACGACATTAACTAAATCACGTAACATATTCAATTTACTTTTCTGGGACGGAAAAGCCACCATTAACTTTGACTTAAAATCCGACCAAGTCACATTCACGTCTATTAAATTATCAAACCACTGACGAGCGTAGCCCTTTAGTTTTGACGAAGTATTGAAAATAGTGGTCTTTTCGTCCCAGCCATACATGTTAGCTATACCTTCGATTTTACGAATCCAAAGTTCCATTGTAACCAAAGTTTTCTGGGGGTCAAATTCCGGTATAGGGTCGCTACGACCTACATATCGCAATGATGATGAAGGTGCAACATACCCCGTATTTGTAGGCGTCAAAGTCGTGAAATTCAGTTGCGACGGCGTACCGGCGGCAGGTAACGTGTTAATAACACGTGAAAGCTCATCGGCGACCGTGCTATGGACGCCAATCGACGGGGCGCTCGGCATCGCTAACTGAGAAATACCTGAATCCAGTTGTGGGGCTGACATATTCGGTGTCGGCTGCGCCGGCAATGACGCGACTGGTCCAGCGGTTTGCGAAACCGCCCGGTGACCGTTACCGGTAGTGGGAGGCGTCCACGAACTCGTGAAGTAGCCATGTTGGTACGTCGTGGCAGGAACAGAGGTACAGGATGCACTCCCATGCGCTGCTTGATGACCACAGCCTCGCCCGGCCGGTGTCACATGTCCGATGGTCAATGATGTAGGTATTGGTGGTGTCAAAGAGCCCGCTTCATCGATATCACGCGAAGCCGGCGCGCCGTAAACTTCTGTTTCCAGTTTACGCACGCGGTGTTTTAATTGTTCTTCTAAATTTGTTAAAAGCTCGCGACGAATGCGGCTAATTTCTTCTTTTATTGTGTTATCCGCACTCATTTTCGCGCACACGCACGTTTTACACAATTCACACAATAAAAACACTCACGTTTAGATTTATTCGAGTTCACATTGATTAATTAGTGGACGTTTATGGAATCTAATCCCACTTACTGAGCTGAAAGGGACACTCAGTAATCAAAGTCAAATTATAAGTATCGCGTTTTAATCAGGATAAATACAACAAGGTAAATTATTGCACTCGCGAGGCGGACCGTCCTGAACGGAAGAGACGTGCCCTTGACACAAATCGCGTTTCCTGACTAGCGGCCCGAACGAAGGCGCTGTGCGGCTGCGTCGAAGTGGGCGCGTCCCTCACCCCTCTCCCGCGCGCGCGCCCGCGCAACGGAGAAATCATCCCTTCGCTCTTTCAGTAATCTCTGGCATGACAGGTTAAATATGACTTCACTTACAAAATGTAATATTATTTGGTTACAGATCTTACGGATCGAAGAGGTTCAAAAGAATGAGGTTGACTCAAGTGAAGTAGTAATGCAGGTAAATTCAGAACATATTCATAATATCTGAAGCCGCACACTCTTTATCTAAAGCAAGTTAAGCCGGGAACACCCAAATACTCCGAAATATTTTATTCCGAATTTCGATGTTCCGATGTTCAAAAGTCCGATTTTCATAATACCTAAAAATTATAATATCTATTATTAAAAATCACGAAATTTATTTTACCGAAAGTCATTAGTGCGATTTCTTTGTTTTCCGATTTTCATAAGTTCGAAGAATCAAATGCTCGATGGGTTCCAGGTCCGAAAAACGACATTCCGATTTTCAATACTCCGAATAAATTGCTAAAATGCTGCAGATCCCCTCTATTGTTGGTGAATCAGTTAGGTTAGGTTAGAACTCTGACCATTAAAGCGCGAAGGCGAGCGACCGCAGGGAGCGTGCCGCGGTAGCGGCCGCCGAGTGCCAGATCCCCTCTATTGTTGGTGAATCATTTAGGTTAGGTTAGGTTAGGTTAGAACTGTGACCATTAAAGCGCGAAGGCGAGCGACCGCAGGGAGCGTGCCGCGGTAGCGGCCGCCGAGTGCCAGATCCCCTCTATTGTTGGTGAATCATTTAGGTTAGGTTAGGTTAGGTTAGAACTGTGACCATTAAAGCGCGAAGGCGAGCGACCGCAGGGAGCGTGCCGCGGTAGCGGCCGCCGAGTGCCAGATCCCCTCTATTGTTGGTGAATCATTTAGGTTAGGTTAGGTTAGAACTGTGACCATTAAAGCGCGAAGGCGAGCGACCGCAGGGAGCGTGCCGCGGTAGCGGCCGCCGAGTGCCAGATCCCCTCTATTGTTGGTGAATCATTTAGGTTAGGTTAGGTTAGGTTAAAACTGTGACCATTAAAGCGCGAAGGCGAGCGACCGCAGGGAGCGTGCCGCGGTAGCGGCCGCCGAGTGCCAGATCCCCTCTATTGTTGGTGAATCATTTAGGTTAGGTTAGGTTAGAACTGTGACCATTAAAGCGCGAAGGCGAGCGACCGCAGGGAGCGTGCCGCGGTAGCGGCCGCCGAGTGCCAGATCCCCTCTATTGTTGGTGAATCATTTAGGTTAGGTTAGGATAGAACTGTGACCATTAAAGCGCGAAGGCGAGCGACCGCAGGGAGCGTGCCGCGGTAGCGGCCGCCGAGTGCCACATCCCCTCTATTGTTGGTGAATCATTTAGGTTAGGTTAGGTTAGAACTGTGACCATTAAAGCTCGGAATACTAATTAATCGGTATTTTAATAATCGGAATTCGTATTTTTGATGTTTCGAATTATCATTAAGTCGGACTTTTTGTTATTCGATCTATTCAAACTCGGTATTTTGAGAATAGTAATTATAAACGTTCGGAATATTGAAATTTTGGAATTTTAAAAATAGGATGAATGATAAATCGGAGTTGTTATATTAGGGATTTTGAACCATTCGGAATTCTGATAATCGGTATTTTGAAATTCGTATTTGTGACTTTCGGAATAAAGTTTTTCGTATTTATGTAGTGTACCCAGTTAAGCCACCTTTCAAACTTTTTAATATTTATTTGTTACAAATGATAATAAAAGTTTGGAAGTAAAAGTTTTATATTGTTTATGAATGACATTAATTTATTTATTTGTTCTAGGATTGGAGTGATTATACCCCCCAACGTTTAACAACTCCTGTTTCTACACCTCTTCAGTTGAATAACAATGATCAAGGAAAAATAAGAATATCTTGTTTTTCAAGAAGGCGACCTACATATAGCTTCAGCATCATCATTACAAAAACTGCATGAAAAGAAAATTGAAGCAATCGACTTCCAGACGAGTGTTGCTGAGAAGGAAACGCTTCATGTAAATGAAGTTAAAGAACTGGAAGTGCAAATAAAAAGGGAACAATTAAAGCAAAAAAAATTAAAGACATGTATTTTATATTTTATTAATTGAGTTAAGATTGAAGAAAAAGCAATTGTGAAATGAACAATAAATTATTTAAATGTATTGTATTTAAACTTTTTATAAAATAACCTGTTTTTGTAACTTGATCACATGCAGGATTAGAAATCACTGCGATCAACTGGCTGAATAGACAAAATTTAAAAAGATAAAAGCCCTCAAAAAATTTGATTAAAGATTTATTATTTAGTTCTATACGATGGATAAAATAGCATGTTCCTTTAGGGCAGCGGTTCCCAACCAGTGGTCCGCAGAAGCCAAAATATGGTCCGCGAATGATTTTAAATTTAACGGGCGGTAAGCCGTTGCAAATGGACAATGACAATGAGGCAGTTCTCTTTCACATGGAAGTTCGATGGCTATCGAAAGGTTATATGTTGGGAAGATTATATGAACTGAGAGCAGAGGTTGAGATATTTCTGGTTGACAAAAAAATGAATGATTTGTTGAAACAGTTTACTAATCCGGCATGACAGATGAATTTGGCTTATCTTGTGGATATTTTCACACACTTAAATAAAAGACATTGACCAAATCTAGTATCGCTATTTACTCTGCTGTGACTTAAGTTTATAATGTTGATAAATCTTGTTTTTAATTATAATAATTTTATCTGGTAATGCGAATCCTTAAATTCTCCAGATAAAAAAACACCATAAAAGTATTAGTTTTTATTTCGATTTCCTATTTTACCCATACATAGTTTTTTTTTCACGTAAGTAATGTCACATGTCATTGGCTTCAAAGAGTATGTAAACAATAAAACCTTCTTGACTTACGCAAAATAATTTATTTACGCATCGAACTATTGAAATTATAGTTCAATAATTAGTAACAAAAGATATTAATAACAACTAATTATTATTATGACATTGTAATAATAATCTGTAGGTGTTAAAAGTACCTTATGGTTATGACAAAGGCAGAATGTATTGAGATACCTTTGCCTGTTTCATTCATCAATAGAAACTCTTTCAAAATAGAACAAACGCGCGCCATAAGATTCTATGCGCGCGCATCCTGAGCAAAATATGCTGGCGTCCGGCGAGTTTTCTCTTTCTAGCATGTATGCACGTCCCATTCGTTTAGTTTTAAGTACAGTCTCGAACGGTAGGTCTTTAATAATAGTTTATTTTTATTGTATAATTAATTTAATGATTTCATTTTATGTTTTGAATGACATAGGCCATTATTATTTTGCAATTTGGATTTAATTTAATAACTTATGTTATGTTTCTATGTCGCATAGATTATTTTTTAAGTGAAGACTGAAATTGTCCCAACACTTACTTACGGCAAATATAAATGTAGGTACCTATATACCTATATATAAAAAAAAAAGTTAAAGTGAATAAGAATATTCTGATTCACTTTAACTTTTTGCTTGTCTCGATAGACAAGTAAATATTGTAAACCCATCCGGGTTTAATTAACCACTTAAAGAAATAACTAACGTGAACACATTTTGCATAAAGATAAGGTCTGGTCTGGATTATAGTATATTTACTTAAGCGTAAACAAGTACCCATATCAATTAAAATAAAATGGGTGCGGGTGAAATCTGCGGGCAGAAACCAATATGTGGTAGAAAAACATCCATTGCGCTTTTTATGCGACTGTACGTGCGCCAATTATTGGCGCCAATTTTTGAATGCGCAGGTTCTACTCTGTGACTAACTTCTTGTATTCTTTCCACCGATTGTGCATTTGTTTGTTTTTGTGAATATTTGAATTTTTTGATTAATTTCATTTTCTTGAGCAATAAATAATCATTATAATTGCGTTACATTTGAAAGTTGCTCACTATGGGAGACTCAGTTCGTCGGTGTATTAACTGTTCGATTCTTCTGCGGTATTTACGTTGGCAGTCATTGAGAGAAGTTAGTGAAAATGTCTACAATACTCTGGCTTTTTGGATTTCCCCAACACCGGTAAGTCGACAATTCTCAAGGTTTTACTTACTTCTAAAGTCCCTAAATCAACCTTTATCTGTCGGAATTGAGGTCGCAATTGACGATCATTCAAAATACTAAAACGTCATTTTGTCAAATTCGTATTTTGAATTTACCAGCATACAATGACCAAAAGTCAGTAAGAGATTCGATACTAAACCTAGATTTTGAGACCTAATTACCGTGTAATGCCGAGATTTTATGATAAAATGGTAAATTACATTTGAAAGCCCTCAGATCATTCTCTAAATTAAACCATAAATCTTTGAGTCACAGCATGTTTCGTAGCGATACTAGGTTCCTTAGTCGCTTGGTCAATCTCTTTTAATATGCAACTGCAATGCTCTGGAAATAAACAATTAGAAAACGTCGCAAATATATTAATTTTTGAAGATAAACTTCGTGCTTTTATTTTCAAACTTCAGTTGTAGTTTCGTAAAATTGAAAAAAAATATTATTCTGCGTTTGCGACATTAAAAGCACTTGTGGAAGACAAAAAGTATGACGCTAGTAAAGCAAATATACAAGAAAACATCAAGACTCATTTACAAATGTTGATTGATGAATTCAATCGTTACTTCCCATAATATACCTGCATACCTACCTACCCGGTTTTGTATACCTACTAGATGTTTAATTAGATTATAAACCAAATGTTTTAAGACAAGCGCTAATCCTGCCGACAAACTGTCACGCAGTTTGGCAGCTTTAAAAAATGTAAAAGTGGTTGGTCTAAAATAAATGTTTTTTTGTTTTTACCGAAGAAGCTTAAGCTGATCAAAAACTGATTCATTCAAGGGGTTACCCCCTTAAGCACGGACGCTGGTGAAACTACTGAAGGAATCCAGGAAGAACTCATTGAATTCCAAATTGACAGAAACTGCAAAATTACAGAAGTTTGTCCTAAAAATATTATTATTTCTTTTTATGTAATTGAGTATTGAGTTTTTAATTAAAGTTTCAGTTTGATTATTACAGTTTATTTTTATTATACGAGTACCTACATAGTGATCCCTGATACCATGAATAATATAAAACTGGTCCCTGATCAAGAAATGCTTGGGAACCCCGACTCTAGGTGATAAAGTTTTGTTTATTATTTTTGTCTGTTAAAAACGAGCCTACAAAAACGAAAGAGTATTTAATGTAGAAAATAACAATAATCAAAAATAATGATGAGTGATAAATGATGTATAATCTTGAATGGACTCGTCTCACTATTTCACAAAAAAAAGAACATTCTATTTTTGAAAATGGATCTAAAAGCGGCGATCCCTTCGGTAGAATTTTTCTCTAATAACAAATTAAATTAGTGACTTTAATAGAATTTTCAACAGTGAAAATGTCATCATATAGTGAGAATGGAGACCCTAATTTGCAGATGGAAGAGAAAGGAAAAAAATAATGTTCAATCTGTTGCCGTCAAAGTCACAGAGCATTTATTAAAATACTTACGAAAAGTTTACGAAGTGAAGAACAGAAAAAGGAGTGGATTCGCTTACGAAAGGAGTTTTTCTTACGTATTTTTTTTTTCCTTTCCAAAAATATCAAAGTTCAACCCTTTGGAGCACAAATTCAATGTTGCGAACAACTATACAAACAAGACATACATATTTATAAATAAATGCCTCTTAAATTTTTATCAATTGCTGAGCAATTAATTAGCAAAATTCATATACGCTATTTAGCGCTAAGAGGTCGATAAGCAATTATTGATTAGTAGTAGCTGTCAAAATTAAACACCACCGGTCCACTGCTAAGAGGATGCTAAGAGGCAAGATGGCGGATTTTATTTGAATCAGCTGATCGATTCAATGCGAATAATGTGTGCTTCGAGGTAATTTTGTTCCTAATATCGACATGTGCCTTAGTAAATCAGTGCCTCCAGTCAAAAACGGCATAAGTCGAGTTATGCCCTTTTGTTTTTATAGCACCATTGTAATCTACGTGTTCTGTTACATAACATATCAAAAGGACATAGCTCTAGCTGCATCCTAACATACTTTTTGGTAATATGTCAAAGGCATAACTCGACTGCGTATATAGGCACATCTATAGATATCAAGTAAATTTCACTGCTTAATAGACATAACTGCAAGAAACCCCAAAACACAATCGAACTAAAAGGCATAAATACAGTTAACTTAATTACAAAAAGACACAACTCATGTAGTTCCAAAGTTTTTTAAATATAGTAAGAAATAAATGTAGATAATCCCTTTGGTAAGCATGTTTGAAAGGGAACAAGTGCATTTGTTGCGTTTGCTTTAGGAAGTCTCAAGCGGTATATCCCCACTAAACACTTTATCGCTATTGATGGATTAGCGTGTGGTGTACTGTTTTTAGAAATAAGTCGTTTTATTCCTTAATTTTGTAATTTGATAATTTCTTTTGTAATAATTAAATTAGTGTTACGCGTATTAATTTTCAAGCTTTTAAAAGTGATATAACATCATTAAGCTAGTATTCAAATATATAATGAGACTTCTACCATCTATATACACAGAATATCATTATTTCTATAAGAATTTGCTGACTTCAGAACAGCAAAGAGCAGAAGACGATCCTGACTTAAGTTTTGTACCGGGCAATGAAGAGGACAGCGAGGACAATTGAAATTTTTTATTTAAACATTATGTATATACATATATAAACTCACTTAGCTTTACATACTCCTTTTGTTTCGTTTACGTTCATACATCTGGTCATACACGCACGAGTTACGAGTACCTGAGCATTCTGAAGAACATCACCAATTAGGTCACTATGTGTCCTTCTAGGGCGTCCCCTTCCGGTATTTTCAGTCACATCTGCTTTGTAAATACCTTTTGTTACTCGCCTTTCATTCATCCTCTCAACATGACCAAACCATCTAAGCATACTCTTTTCAATTTTTGTCACTACATCGTCTTTTAAACCGCACCGTTGCCTTATCACACCATTTTACAGCCTATCATTCATAGTCACGCCACACATGCTTTGCAAGGAACGCATTTCCACAGCATTTATTCTACTTTTATGCTTCTTCTGCCACACCCAACATTCACTTCATACATAGGCACCAACACTCCAGCCCCCCATTGTGAACAGCTAGTCGAGACATTTTGACTGGTTGATCACAATCGCATGTATAGGTATACTACTACTACCACTACTACTATTCACTTTATTTCCCGCATTTACTTTCCTTTCCACATCTTCTTCAATCTTTCCATCCCTTGTAAACTGACTCTCCAAATACATTATTACACTTACTTTCTCCATACTCTTATCATTTATGTTTATATCACACACCGATACATCTTCTTCTGTTTCAAATACCATAAGCTTCGTCTTATTCACATTTATATTCATCCCTTTCAAATTATATGCTTCATCCATCACAGTCACCATGTCTTGCAACTGTTCAGCTCACGATGTAAGTAGAACTTGATCATCTGCGTAGAGAAGGTATTTGACAGGCAACTCATTAATGCTCAATCCGCACTCACCCCCTTTCAAATTTAGCAAAAAACTATCCGTGTGCATGTTGGACATCCACGGTGACGTGACAGCCCTGCGTAACACCTCTTGAGATGCAAAACCAGTCTAAGCATACCCCATTTAACACAAGCATTGGTATCCTTGTGGAAATATTGAAAGTGCCCGTACCAAGCGCCAGTCCACAACGTACACGGATAGTGTTGACCACAGTTCTTCCCTCCACACCATGTAATAGGCCTTCTCCAAGCCAAAGAAAACACACTAGACTTTCTTGTTCTTTGTCAGATGTTTTTCGCCTATGCACCAAGAGATCTGATCCATACAGCCGATTTTCTATCTAAATCACGCCTGCACATCCAATATTTTCTCATCTATCGCTCTAATCACTCTATTTATTAAAACCTTCGCATAGAGTCTGCTGACAACACTCAAAAGACTAATGCCGTGACAGTTTTTGGACTGCTGCTGAGAGTCTTTTCCCTTATAAAGTGGTACGATTACAGCCTTGCACCAAAAAAACCACCTTGTATCCGGCGCATGGCCATTTCTCCAACACATATTAAAGATCCGTCACAACAGGCTTGTTCCCACCCCGTCACATGCCTTCAGTATTTCAGCAGACACTCTGCCATTCCCTGAACTTCCCAATTTTCATTCCTTTCAACACTATTACAATCTCATCTATTTCTATTTCATTTCCATCACGTGCATCTGAGCTAGAGTCTTCAAAACTTGCTTCTGTCCAGTTACCCACTCCTTGCACACTATCTTGACAACTGAATAAACTTCCAAAGTATCCTTTCTAGTGTTCCAAGACCTTTCAATCTTCGTTTAGTAAACATCCATCTTCTGCTCTTATAATAATCCTTCTCGATGGTCCTGTCACTCCATGAGCCAATCTTATCTGTTTCCAGAACAGCTTAACACATTGGCCCTGTAGTTATCCTTTTACCTGTAGAGAACTTCCTGTTATAGGCGCTTTTCTTACTTTCATCCTTTTTCATTTTTACAATCTCTTTTACTGTTAGGTGTTTTATTTAAAGTGTAGATTTAATAAATATTTAAATAAAAGATTTTCTAGACTATTGTTTTAATTATAGATTTTTTGTTCGATCGATAGCAGAAGGAAATAAGTCGTTACTAAGACAAATGTCTTAGCGCCTGTTTCACCACCTACGATTAAGTTCCTATTAACTTACTTGGTAGATAATTTCATACAAATTCTGTTCCATTTTTGAATTTATTCGGTAAGTAGTGGGTATTCGGACATCGCGATATAGGCCCTTAGGCATTTATAAAATAAGGGAATAACTCGCAATATTACTTTTATTACGACCAACCTGACTAGTATAATTAACGTTATTCCCTTAACACTTCGTTAACAAGGGAACAACTCGAGAAAAACTAAAAAAAAATATAGTAGGAGTGACTGAATGTGGAAGTGATTACTATTAAATGAAAGAGCAATTTTTTATCTACAATACTAATTCGAAAGCAATTATGATTTTAATTGCGAAATACTAAAAAACATTAAAAGTGTTGTTTTTTGCCTCTCCTGAAAAGTGACGAATTTGAGTTGTGCCCTTTTTTACTGGAGACACTGAAATATGGATTTCGATTTTCAACAATCTTTTATTGGATTTCAGAACGAGATAGAATAATAAAATAATTTTGAAACACCAGCGAAAAGTAGACGGAGGAAGACCTACAAAGCTCATTTATATCAGCTACGAGGATTACCTATTAGATAATATTCTTCTTTAGAAGTCCACATGATACAAGGCTTTATAGGGAAGGCTCGGTAGATGCTTAGGTGGTTTGAAGAGAATGAGTTCGTGAGGAAGCTCAACGTGTTTTCCCATGTGCCCCTCATCTTATGGCGCCAGCTCTGAGGCCCAAAACTAAAGAAAAGACACGTTGTGGCAGTCGCAAAAGACATTTTATAGAAAGAAATTTATTTTGGTACATAACAAAGCTACATTTTTGTTATAAATTCATTATTTTTGATTTCCAATATTCTTCCTCCAAAGACACGGGTGCCATTCTTTTCTCATGCCACTTGCATCCCTCATCATTTTCACGTAGCATGGTCTCCTCCCTCATCTTTGCGAGGTTGAATAGTATTTGTGCTAGGTATTAGTGGCTTTCATAGCAGCAGTTAAACTTGTACCTGTAAATAAGTATAAGAACTCTTCTAAAAGATACTGAAACCAGACACATATATCTGCCAAAATTTCTAAAATAGTAATCGTGTGATCAAGCATAAAGTGTCAGATTACATTGGTTTACTTACGTAGATATAAATTCAGAGTTAAATACCTTTTCAGATTTACTCTAATTTATTGGAGCTTATTATTTTCATTGCTAACATCGCATACACAATGAAATAAACATAATTAAATGGGTTTAAGCAAATTCTTGTTGTAATATTTGTTTAATTAAGGTTTTAACTGCATTGTCATTCCATGCCACACGGTGTTATCAAAGACCAATTGGGACCTCCAATTGGTCTTTGATAAGACCGTGTGCCATTGCACAACAAACTGTCATCGGTATTGTCTCAAATAACCACGGCGTTAAATTCTCCTCTAATGAGAAATAAATACATTGTTTTCCCAAGGACATTAGAGGAAAGGAATTCCATAAGAAGAAAGTAAGTAAAATAATATTTTTTTGAGGGACTATGTCTTACACAAAAAAGACAGACACAATTACAACGAGATTGTCGCACGCGATGGTCAAGCATATCCGATATGATCGGAGTGTTTATAAAGATTAAAAACTCAGTCCTTAAAGCCCTGATAGATTGGAAATCGAAGATATGTGTTTGCGAAGACGAAATTCGAACTCTGTCTAAAATTCTTGAAATGAATGAATGTTGAATGTTGTCAAACTCGCTGTCTTGTCCTACGTGATGCTACTCTTCATACAGCTAACACAACATTAAAATTCATGATCAAGAAACTTGATGAACAAAACAGTGTTTTGAGCTTCATACTAGCGATGAACTTGAGAACTCGTATCAGGCAGAAGCGTCTCGCAGCAGCTAAAATATAAGCCAAAAGACTGATACCATATCCGTAGTTTTCTCCGAGCGCACAGTGGAACGAATGTATGGGAGAGGTTGGACGTAGACATCTCCGAAAAAAAATAGTTAAATTATGCCAAACGATTGATGCCATCTTATTTGATTACCTAATGCCTTCATAACTTGTGCTGATAAATTTCTTCATAACTCCCATTGAGAAAATGTGATATTTTACTATGAAAATGAGTGTATCGAGCTCTCTCCCTCCTGATTCCGGCGTTGTTTCAAGTCGCGGTCTCTAATATCATAATGCTAATACTAAGAGCTATATTTAATACTAAAACACATGGTGCGCCAAATGTGCACTTTCTGGGATAAAGAGTGATGTTTATTTTATAACACAAAAATCTAATTTTTTGTTTATTTTATTGATTAAAAAAAAATATCATGAAATGAGATCTCTAAAAGTTGATTGTTAATCATAATCTCAGATAAAAGTAGTCTAGTTTGCGGACTACCATAACCTAACCTCTTTAAGTTTACAATTATGGTTTTCACGCTTTCCAATACACTTTAACGCAACACTATCTTTGATTCGACGCCCGAATCTTAAGGTGATATATTGAAAAACGGGGTCTTTTTCTTTTTCGTGTACCTTATTAGGTTTAAGGAATAGGGATTCAATATTTCGGTGTATGTTTTTTGACTATATGGTCTAGTATCCTGGAAAAGGAATACACGATACAATGAAATTTTCTCGATACAAAAAAATTGCAAAATTTCATCTATTTTTATGTTTTTTTGAGTATGAAAGCGTATCGCTTATGAGTTATTTAATGGAATTTACTTTATAACATAGATAGTAATCATATCAAGTTTTAAGCAAAGCAGTTTTAGTTTTAATAATACTTTTAATTTATAAAAGACGGCATTTGGTTTTGGCACATATGTTGTTTTATTCCGACCGAACACACAGTATCGTCATCTCTTCTTTCGCCTATAAAAAGTATTGTCATCACTTTCGTTCGTTCATAAATCAGTCGCTCGGTGGAGCTCTTCGACGACGAATCTATGTCATTTTTTTCCAGATCGGTGCTGTCAGATGTACGTAATTTGAATAATTATATTTACAGGAAAAATCGAGTTCAGCAGATTAAAATTATTTTAAAGTAAAATTAGTGTCGAATAGGCATATAAACTGCGTATAATAGAATAAATTTACGTGACTGTGAACAAAATAACAATTATTTTTGGCTATTTGTGACGTCATATATATAAATTATTTATTAAATATGGGAAGGAAAACCAAAGCAAAATACAACATTTGGAACACATGAGGGCGAGGGCTCAGCACATGATCCCAGTGTAAAAGGTAAGTAAACAATAATTGTTTCTATATACATACTTACTATATCTAATGGGCTCATGAGCTACTTTTGTTGTGGGATTGTTCTATTGTTGATAGATGCCCAATTCCCATCCAATCCATTCGTAACAATAAGCTCATTTTACAGGGAATCAATAGAAATTCATGATGATAACGAATCGGAGTCGGACCTTCACTCATCAATTTGTACAACTGGCAACAATATATCCTACCATTGCAAAATAATACTGGGTAAGCACTAAATTTTCTAGAACATAATGTCTGTTTTATTTTTAGTAATTATAAAGAAACAGGATAAAACGTATTACTATTGATGTTACAAAAAGGTACTTCAAAATTGTGTTAATGCCAAATAATACTGTCGTTCTGAAGTTAGGTTGCGCATGCGTGCCGGTATGCGCGCTACTGTTTTATAATAAGGCAGATTGACTACTGCGCAGTCATTTGTAATCTACGTCAGAGCGGCTTCAGGACGCACAGTGGGCTGAAAATCGATCTTCATAGACTTAGTGATCAACTTAGTAATTTTTTTCATTTTTCGGCAGAAATGGGTTTAGGTATCGTATAATGCTATTTCAGTTTTACAATAAACCTTTTCTTTTACTTTATAGCACTTGCTTGAAAAAAATCTCGAGGAAATCTGGAGGAGCTCGTGGCTAAGTAATAACAAGCCGCACGGGTCGATCTATCAGGTTAAGCTACGCTTGCCAGGGTTGGTCAGTGGATGGGTGACCATCTTCACATACCGAGACTCCTCCGTGCCTCGGAAAGCACGTTAAGCCGTTGGTCCCGGCTGTCATTTGTGGATCTTTGACAGTCGTTACGAGTCGTCAGAAGCCCGAAAGTCTGACACCAGTCTTACCAAGGGGTATCGTATTACCCAGTTACTGGGTTTTGGAGGTCAGATAGGCAGTCGCTCCATGTAATATACTGGTATTCAGCTGCAACCGGTAAGACTGGAAGCCGACCCCAAGAGAGTTGGGAAAAAGGCTAGGAAGATTGATTGACTTGCTTGAAAAAAATGTATGGAGATGTATATAAAAAAGCATAATCATTTTCTAGGACTGCATCAAAGTAAAAAACAATAACTCCTTATTGTGAATTAAATTGGGGCAAAATAGTTAACAGGAAAAGAAAATCGAGTTGCACAACTAATGTCATATATTTGGATAGGGGTCACTTATACAAACATAAACGGGGTTCTGAAAAAAAAAAAAAAAACGCGGCTTCACGTTAGGGCCACCCTCCATACAAAAATCTTCAAACCCCTTTTATTTATATTATGTTAAAAAAATTGTAAAACTAATATATTATTTCAGAACTAAACATTTTACAACAACAAAATTCAGACCCTGAGTATGATCTTCAACGCAGCCATCGTGCAACTACTTAGTCAACTATTCTAATAATATTTAAAAATTAAACATTTTCCAGGACTTTATCAAGGTAAAAAACAAAAACGCGTTTTAGCAAACAAATTGAGGCAAAAAAGTTAACAAGAAAATTCTGTTTATATTATGTTAAAAAAATTGTAAAACTAATATATTATTTCAGAACTAAACATTTTACACCAACAAAATCCAGACTTCAACGCAGCTTTCGTGCAACTACTTAGTGAACTCTAACATTTAAAAATTAATTATTTTCCAGGACTGCATCAAGGTAAAAAAAAAAACAATTTTGGTTACATTAAGTACCTATGTAAAAAAATTGTAAAACTAATATATTATTTCAGAATTAAACATTTTACAACAACAAAATCCAAAATTCAAAATTTTCTTTACCAAATGTCAAAAGTAGAGATTGTGAGATAGTATTGAATCAAGAGAAACTACTCTTGATTCAATACTATTGGGCTGCAGACATCGAGTCTATTTTTATTCTGCAGAAAAGAGCGATCAGAGCCATATATCATCTACGCAGGCGTGATTCTCTAAGGGAACGGTTTAAGGATATTAACATCATGACGGTACCTTGTCAATATATCTATGAAAACATCATGTACGTAAGAAAAAATTTACATCTTTTCAGCAAAAGAGGTGATAGACATAATTATAGTACAAGAAATAGGGACCTATTAGTTCAACCAGGTTTCAGACTGGCTAAAGTAGACTCATCTTTCATGGGATACTGTTTAAAATGTTACAACAAAATTCCTCTCCACATACTTCAACTGAATGAGACGAAATTCAAATCTTGTATAAAACGCACACTATGCAGGCAATATTATAAGTTGGCTGATTACATCGCTGATAAAAATGCTTGGCTCAATGCTGGTCCTGCTCCACAACCACAACTTAACATTTGAAAATACTGTTGTCGCTGCTGAAGATTGTAAAACCATCTTTGCATTGTATAAACTCAATCTCCTTTGTATTGTATAATTGCATAGTACATGTGTGAGTACTATGTACAACAGAGCTACCATTTACCGGGTAATATGTCTTTCATTGACTTGAATGTGCCCTGGCGGCTGAGTGTATGTCATGCTCACTCAGATGTCTCGCTGATGGTGGCGTGTGTGTTGGATCATTTAGCTCCCTTCAAAATGGTTGAGCTGAATGGTGCTAATACATGCGTCATGTTCGTGAACGGGCGCCGTCAGTTGGGACTGGTCACCTCTTGGCTGCCGTGGCTTATTTTAATTTATTTTAATCCTTGAATTCGACACAGTTTGGCACGCGGGTTTAATCCACAAATTAATTACCAACCATATCCCATTATCCCTTGTTAAACTTCTTCAGTCATATTTGGGTGAACGATCCTTTTCTGTGGCTATTGGTAATCAAGCATCCATACAAAGACAAGTCTTTGCCGGAGTACCACAAGGATCAATATTGGGACCGTACCTCTTTATTTTGTATCTCAATGATATTCCGAAGCAAAGGTTAACGCATCTTGCTGTGTACGCCGATGACACTGCAACATACACCTCTTCTGACGACCTAGACCTAGTCATTCAAAGACTGCAACTTTCGCTTGACCTTCTCATAAACTACTTCACTAAATGGAAGCTCAAAGTGAATTCCACAAAAACGGAAATTATTATGTTTTCAAGAAAGCGATTACTTCCCACCCGCTTTGTTAAAATGTGGAAGAAATCTGTCAAGTATTTAGGAACAACTTTAGATGATAAAGTAAGCTGGCTAAAAAACATGGAAGAACTTCGTTTAAAAGGCGTCAAGTCCCTAAACAGCTTAAAACCAATACTTAATCGTAAATCTAATTTGAGCCCTCAAAACAAATTACGCATTTATTCCACGCTAGTTCGTCCTTGTATGACATATGCTTCCCCTGTCTGGAGTAGTATTAGTGACACAAACTACAAAAAACTCCAGGTTGTTCAGAACAAAGCACTCATAAAAACTTTTTACAAAAAAAAATTAAACCGACTTCCAAAAAAAACCACTACAAAGTGAAAAATAACTTTATTTTCGGAAGTCGGTGTCTTTGTTTTTTAATTTTCGTTTTTTGCCACCGACTTCTGAAATTAAAGTTATTTTTCACTTTGTAGTGGTTTTTTTTGGAAGTCGGTTTAATTTTTTTTTGTAAAAAGTTTTTATTTTTCACTTTTTAGTTGTGGTACCTACCCCACACAATATCCAATACCACTAACTGCAATAAATAATAGTGACAGGAAGTTATCATCATATCGTCCGTATAAACTAAGTGGGAAAAATATGTATTATTGAAGCTAACTCAAAAACTATCTAAGCAAAGTTAATAAAATTTATATGGGACCACCTCGGGAGCTTACCCTTTCAAACAAAAAAATAATTTTCAAAATCGGTCCACAATTAGCGGAGATATCGGTGAACATACATAAAAAAAAAAAAAAAAACATACATAAAGTCGAACATAGAACCTCCTCCTTTTTGGAAGTCGGTTAAAAATAGCATTCAACACACCTCCTTACACAAATCTTAAACAACTACATAATGATATCAAGTTTCCACCTCTAAAGGATTTCATTCTGAAAGTATCCCGAAAATTCTACCTCTTTAATAATCCACTTCATCGTAATACTCTGGTCTCACACATTGGTAAGATAAGATTAACCCGATTACCTTATGCCAGGACTTATAACAAGTACAAACAGCCTCATCACCACTTCCTGGTGGAATAACGTTAGCGCACTTACCACCTGGCAAGCGTGATTGCTGTCAACTAACTCACTAAATATTGTACATTTAATTATGTTTACATGCTTTTATTTTATCTTTTTTTTCTTTTTTACAATAATCTTCAATACTTAATAATGTAAAAATTTAATCATTTCAAAATAATTTAAAATGGGGGGCCTGGGTAACTTACAATTTAAAAATGTGGGTCTGCAAACCCTACATAACAGCAGTATCCTATATTAAGTAACTATTAAAAAAAAAAAAAAAAAATTGTCACACAACAATCATACATGTTGTATGTTAAAAGAGGCGATTTAGCCTATTTAACATTGCTCTTATTATGTTAGTTTACACTTAGAATAAGATCTTTTTGTTAACTTTTATTATCTTTCTGTTTAATAAAGACCTTTAAAAATCAATCAATCAATCCTTGAATTGTTTTATTTTTAATTTTTTATCTTTTTATTACGGACGCTTTTAACGTGCGCATCTTTTTTACATTGTTCTCACATGTATAATTTTTAAAACATGAATTATGTAACCACTATTTTGTAACAATTATTTCTTTAAAAGAGTGTCCGTGGAGTTTCTTGCCCGTTCTTCTCCATAGGTACCTACTACGCTTTGGAATGGGCAACTAGCTTCATATTTCTGACTGACTGACTCCTTGACAATTCAAAAGTGCCTGTATATGGTTTATTTGAAATAAATGATTTGAGTTTGAGTTGAGTTTGAGATCCAGACCCCGAAAATGAACGTCAGCGCAGCCTTGGTGCAGCTACTTATTTAACTCTTCAAATAATATTTAAAAATTATACATTTTCCAGGATTGCATCAACGTAAAAAAAAAAAAATTGTTTGTACAGATAAAATTGTTCGAAAGCTACCTGAAGGGCAGAGTTCAACGTGTCGTTGTCGATGAATGGTTGAGTGATGACTGTGAAGTCAATATCGGAATTCCCCAGGGGAGTATTTTAGGGCCCACCCTCTTTTTAATTTTCATCAATGACCTGTGCCAGTTAAACCTTACAAACGGCAAGATTATTACATTCGCGGACGACACATTTAGTTTAGATTAAAATATGCCTTGACATCATATCATTTAAATGAATAGTTTAAAAGATATCGCAGATTCAAAATTACGCGTAGCAAAATAATTATATCGTTGACGCGAACGCGGGCGCAGCGGTAGGTAGGAGTCTATGACCTCCTCGGCTTTTAGGTATGTAATCTCGGTGGTACGTTCCCGTGGAATATTTTGCGACATCCACGAGGGCGAAGCCGCGGGTAAAAGCTAGTAAATTATAATTTGCTACAGAAGCAGTAAAAAGTTATAAATTAAATAAGGATAAATTTATCCCAACTACGGAACCCTTCATTGTGCATGCCGTGCCGGTTTTTATATAAATAATACAGAATATTAATTAACAATTTTTAATTTCATGTTGTATAACTATAATTAATAAATATTTTAGTTGATAATTAAATATTTTGTATTATTTGTATCCTCCATAGCTCGCTATGTGCAAAAGTTTCATAGACTGAGATAAACTAACGTTCCGTACTCAACACCACTATTTTCTTATGTAAATGTTTCCGTCTTTATCTTGCACTTTTAGTTTGACAGTTGTGCGGTAGTGACAAGAATAATGCTAATTCATGCTAAATAAGTAATATTTGAAATTCCGGTCTGCGATTTCGTTAGTTCAACTTTTGGTCACTGGTTCAGATAAGTTTGTATCAGTGACGTGGCAGCCGACCACTAAAGATGGAAACTAATATTTATTTTCAAGGTAGGCCCTTAATAAAATGGATACGACTCACCCAGTATTCATCTGCTCGGATTGCTGTCATAGCAAACTTTTACGCGTCGTTCGCTACTTGCCACTGCCTCGTGCATTGGCCCGGAATCGCCTGGGACCCCTGTTGCGCTGGCACCTCCATCATTGTTCCGTGGATATCTGCTGGACCCTTGATGGCTTCTATCAGGGACATCATATTTTGATTTTGAGCAGCCAGCAGCGTACGAAGTAAATTCTCGTCACACTGTGACGTCATCGCTCCATTCTCCATGTTTTCTTCAGTTCGAGTGAATCCCAGTTCTGATGTCGGATCACTTGGGTGGCCGAGCTGCGAGACATCGGGTCTTCTTCACAACCCGACATAGTTTAGGTGTGGGCACTATCTATAGTGGGTACTCGAATGAAACGATAATTCGAACTTAAAATAACTTTAACAAACTGTAACGAACGAAATAAACACGTGCGTCGAAAACAAACACGTGCGTTGGTACTGAGCGTTTGCCAAGACTGTCCGAGCTCGACTGTCCACTGTAGACTGTCGCCACACTCGGTCTCCCCGCCAGTCATCGCTGCATCCCCTCTACCGACGATCGTGTCCAAGCGGTAGTGCTTGCTTGCGTTTCCGAACACACGATTATTCGTTTACGAATCAAATTGTTAGATGGCGCTGTCCACTGTACTGTGGCGCCATCCATCCACGACACATATAAAAATGAGCAGAACTACTAATAGACGAGGACCAAAAAGTCCTTTAATAACAAAATGAAAGTCATTTTAAACTAACACTATAACTAAAACTAACCTTCATTGTCTGTATACAAAATATTTTTATTTTATTATTTATTATGATTACTTAGTTTACTTTACTTTAATAATCGTTATTACGCTGAAGTTGTAGCTGATGAGCTAACTCGTCAAGAGCAGCTTGATAAGGAATTGGATAAATGCAGGAAAACTCCAAAAAATCGGTCTGACTTCGACCTTGCGGGGTTTGTCAAGGTAGAGCAAGCCATGGTTGAAAGCGGAGGGCATCGGGGCGTGTATCTCACAGTAGATTTTGTGGGTGTCTAAATTGTTTTCTTGTTATAATTCTACTGTATAAAAACTATGAAAATGTAGCCGAAACCGGGGCTAACACCGGTTTCCGATATTCAAAACCGAAATTCAAAACTGGCCCTCAGAACCAAAATTCAAAATCGGTTTTGAAGACCTTCCGGTTTTCACGTATTAATAATAATTAGTACCTACGTCACCGGGTGTCGCGTAGCGGGCGAATAGTGCAATTGGACGAATTCCTGTGTGCCTCGGTGCACTGAATAAGAACGTTTGAATATCGACGATGTATAAAATGATAATAACTTCGGAAACATTAAGGATAGCAAGACGCGTATATCGACTCAAAAATGGGAAAAGCTTATTCCAAAACCGAGGATAAGGAGGTGATAATATCACAGAATGCGTCGGGAGGAATTAATACTACCGTTGAATCTCACATCTAGAAGAATAATATATTAATAGTGTCGGCCTTGACAATTATCACCGTTGTAGTAATCATATATATATGTCGGAGAAGCATAGTTCTCTTCTCGTTGACATCGTCATCAGTGGTTGCGGGCTTAGTGGGCGTCATTAGGGTAAAATGCGAGCACAAAACACAATGATCACTGTTTCGTACTATTTTAATTCAGATTTAAATAATATTTCTGCACTTCACAATAACGTCGAGACAATAATTTTACCGAGCAGCGGGTTCAGGGCACCGATCTTACTTTAAGTCTACTTTTCTACCATTCTCAACTCAAAGATCCAACTCGATCTGTCGCTATCACCCAAAAATAATGTGTAGCAAAAACTGTCCATCAAAAATGCAATCAAAGATGGCGCCTCGACCCCGCTCAAGACGCGTGCTCTGCTCTGATTGGTCGGTACGTAAATTACAATATTCATAACTTTTAATTGAATAATAAGGTTTTTAAATTTGATTGACGTTTTGACGTTTCTACCGATGGGATCGTTGTCTGATTTTTTTACGGAAATAAAATACAATAACGTTGATAAAGTTTTTGGAAAGTTTTTAATTGGGTCTTTAGCAACATATAAAGTATAGTAAGGTGTTGCGAGTGCTTCTAAGGTGCAAAATTCTTGCATAATAATTCAAAATCACGAAACAATAATTATATAAATACCCTCAATTTTATAAAATAATTTTGCGACCATAAACTGTCCAAGTAAACCAATCTTTGTGAGTCACACTATCCCAGGTTTATTGAACTCATTCCTGTTATCAGAATGGTGGTTAAGTGCGGTGGTTGTGGTAAATTTGTGTCCTTGGTTGACACTGCTAGGTGCACCAAGTGTAGCGTCTCTTACCACCGAGTGTGTGTCGCCCTCCCTACGAAGGGCCCCATAGTCTCTGGCTGGCATTGTCCTGAGTGCGGCAAAAATCTCCGTAGGGACAATAAGGCCGAAACGCCGGTACGAGGTTGTGTGGCAGAAGTACAGAGCAAGGAGCCCACGACGCCACATCTGGCAACTACCGCATCGCCGATGCATCTGTCAGTTGCTGCACCGTCGTCGCCTGTGATCTCAGAGTGCCCGCCGGACGTAGGCTCCACTCTAAGATTAGTAGTGGAGGAGATACGCACCTTGCGGTACGAAGTCTCAGAGCTTCGGAAAGACGTTGCAGAGCTAAAGGCATCGAACGACTCGTGTCACATGCGCATGGATGGGATTGAGTCAAGACTGGAGGCGCTTGAAAAGCGTCACGATGCCGGATGCGACCCGACAACAAATATAAATGCGGTGGAGAGCGTGGTTCAACAGCTCAAGCGGGACCTCAATGACAGGGATCAGGAGCTGATGGCAAACGATTTAATGATAGCGAACATACCTGAGACGCAAGCGGAAAACCCAACACACCTGTTCCAGCTAATTGCCACAAAGCTGGGGGTCGCTTTGGAGGACCGCGACATAGTGTGCGCAGAGCGAGTCGGCGGCAGACATATAAAAGCGACAAGCCCCATAGCTTCAACAGAGCCCCGCCCTCGCGCTATCATGGTGCGCCTCGCTCGCCGTGACCAGCGTGACGCCGTGTTGGACGGCGCCCGAGTGCGACGCGGCGCCACAACGGAGAATCTCGGCCTCTCTGGGAGACCTGTACGCTTCTTTGTTAATGAGAGGCTGACCAGGTCTAACCAGCAGTTGTTTCATCAAGCAAGGGCCGCGGCAGGGAGTCATGGCTGGAGATTCGTATGGACGAAGCGCGGCCGCATTTTGGTCCGGCAAAAGCCTGAGAATCCTCTCACAGGATTTTATCTGTGTATAACATTGGACGGATTATTAGACCATACACGGACACTAATAAATAAAACATTGTTCGATGCTGCACATTTTTTTGTACTAGTTCATAGTTTCTTGGATGTTATTGTTCATTAAGCATGGTGTGTGTGCGTCATATCTGTCGTAATCTGAGGTGGGAATATCAAAGTGAGTACTGCAATAATGCGAGGAACATAGTTATATTATTTACACTTATTATGATCTACACACTAACAACGGTATTATTTACAAACATTATATATATATTATTTACAATTCATAATTATTGGGAGCATTATTTCAAAGGTAACACAGTTATTTATTTACTACCACAACTAAAACTTATATTACAAAAATTATTTACACATAATAAATAAACAAAATTACTATAATAAATATATTAATAATATAATTAAAATATTAACATTACTATATAAATACACGCATTGGCACCTTACGATCATTTAGTACTACTTGGGGATTTCAATGTAAATTTACTGGATACAAACAACGCAAAAACTAAAGATATGATGGAATTCCTAAATTATACCAATCTAAATCAGGTAGTGCAGACACCAACTCATTTTGTAGGGGATAGTAGTACTCTTATAGACGTGATCTGTACCGATGTGGGGGTTCGTAATGTACTGGTCCGTCATGTCAGTGAACTTGGTCATCACTCGTTTATTGTATGTGATACTGTAGTAAAGAAGGAAAAGCGCAAACCTAGGCTAGTCGTATATCGGCCTCTAAGGGATATTTTGGTGGAATACTTTGCAGTGGATCTGAAATTAATGCCATGGTTTGAAATTGGTTCACTGCCTGATGTTAACAGCATGGTTGAGCATTTTAATGCCCTCATCACTCAATTATATGACTTACATGCCCCCATAAAGAGTAAGATATTTAGGGATCGACCCACGCCGTGGATAACGGATAATATAAAATTGATGTTTAAGCTGCGAGATGAGGCTAAAAGTAATCATCATAAGAACAAGTTAAACACTACAAAGAAATATTATTTAGACATAAAAAAACAATCTGTTACAGCACTAATGCAGGAAAGGAAGGTATACTTTGACAGGCACATTAATACTCAGATAAAAACCCCAAAAAACTTTGGAATAATCTTAAAACAGATGTCTTCTCAGAACATAGTGAAGGTACACTTCCCGGACAATTTTATGACCCAGACGACATAAACGAGGCATTCCTTAATGTACCTGGACAGTGCATGGTTCCCACATCGCAGCTATCATATTTTGATATGAATAGATTCGGTGAAACTCACTTTGAGCTCCAAAATGTTAATGAGGAAGAAATTTCAAAAATTATTAAGAGCTTAGGGACAAACGCTAAAGGGATTGATGGAGTTAGTCTGGATATGATCATGCTAACGTTACCAACCACTCTTCAGGCTATCACCACAAACAATAGTAAATAAGTCGATAGATACCCACACTTTCCCTGACTTGTGGAAAAGTGCTATTGTGCGCCCTTTACCCAAGATCGGCAACCCTACAACTTTTAAAGATCTACGTCCTGTAAGCATTTTGCCTTGTTTATCGAAAGTCTTAGAGAAGGTGGTTTATAACCAAATGTTGAAGTATTTAGAAGTAAACAATAACTACCCGACCTTCAGTCTGGTTTTAGGAAAAGCCGTGGGACGGCCACAGCTCTTTCTGACGTAGTGGGGAATATCCTGGAAGCACGGGACAGGGGTGAGGGAACAATCCTTGCACTTCTGGATTTTTCACGGGCCTTCGATGCAATAAACACCAACCTGCTACTTTCCAAGTTGGCCTATTATGGTTTTTCAACAGAAACAATGCAGTGGTTCGCTAGCTACTTGCAAAATAGGTCACAGCTCGTTGAGATCCAGAAGGAGGATGGACCAAAGACGTCATCCACCCCTCGTCAGGTGCCACGTGGTGTGCCTCAGGGATAAATTTTGGGGCCGCCTTTGTATATCCTTTACATCGCTGATATTATTAAGTCATTTCAGCATTGCAGGTATCACATGTACGCGGATGATATACAATTATATATAACTTTTAAACCAGCTGATACATTACAGGCAGTGGAAAAAATTAATGACGATCTGGAAAGAGTGATGGTATGGTCAGATAATAATTCACTGGTGTTAAACCCACTAAAATCTAAAGGATAGTGGGCTAAAATATATGGGAGCTGGTCCCACTACGGCCACAGTTCATACCACTGTAGTTTTGAAGGTAGTACTTCTCCCTTTACTCAGGCCAAGGCGCATCAAATTCTGTCCCGGGGTTCTTAAGTTCCGACTATGTTAGGTTAGGTTAGGTTATATTAGGTTGGGGGACCCCCCCACAGTGCTGGCGTCCACGTCGCGTCCCCTGGGAAACGACCCAGTTCTGACCACCGTAACGGAGTGGCAGACCGGGTTCGGCTAAAGTGCACTGTGAATCGTAGGCATTCATGCGGTCGTCTACGAATACTGAGGATTTTAATTTAAAAAAAAAGATGGGTAAGCCAACGCGGGATGCGTCTGGCCGATTTGTTGGGAATCGCTCATCCCAGGGCGATTCAAACGACCCTTCTCAGGGCCAACCCAACGGCTCTTCTCAGGGTCAACCCGACGGCCCTTCTCAGGGCCCCGCCGGCGGCGCCTTGGCACCGGAACCTGACCGCGCATCATCTGCGGCCAGCTTATTCTGTAGGCCAGACGAGTTCTCGGACACCGACGACTCCAATATGGACACGTCGGCGGCCGAGAGCGACCGCTTCAAGCGGAAGCGGTCTGAGGGCTCCTCGGGGTCAACTGGTGGCAAGTCGAAGAAGAAGTCGAAGTCGAAGAAGGCTTCGACTTCCGCTTTGGCTTCAACCCACGATGTGGGCCTGGTGGACGCCGAGCGCCAGCTGAATCTGGCCAAGAAGCAACAACTCCAGTTAGATCTAGAGGAGAGGGTCGCCGCCAAAGTGAAGCCTTCCAGAAGGCCCTCAAATGCCGTGCCGCCAGCATGCACGGCATTATTGCGGAGCTGGTTAGGCGGACGGCGTCGGAGGAGACGCGGCAGCTGCAGGCGAAGGTGGATCGCCTGCAGGCGGAGGTCAGCCAGCTGCACCAGAAGCTGGCTGAGGGCCACGGCGAGGCCTGCCCAATCTGCCCCGGGGCCGGTGGTGACAGGTCCCTCCTCCTCCCACGCCAGCCTTGAAGAATCGTTCCGCAAGGTTGTCATGGAGGAGAGGGCCTTCACCAGGGCCTACATCGCAGGCATCGAGGACCGGCTCCTGCCGGAAAAGCGGCTCCGCCCGCCGCTAGCGGCAGACATGAGGCCACCACCAAAGGAGCTGGTACCGGCGCCCATTGCAGTCCCGGTATCAGGCGCAAAGCCCTCCAAGGGCAAGGGTAAGTGCAAGAGGACCAAGGCGGGTCCTCATGCCCCCCACCACAAGCACGCAGGCAGCGTCTGGGTCGACTGCCACTCCAGCAGCCCCCCAGAACCCGCAGGAGGAAGACGCCCTTCTTCCCTCCACCACCCCGGCCAATCAGTCGTGGACGGAGGTGGTCAAGAAGGGCAAACGAAGGAAAAAGGGGAAAAAGCAGGCCCCCAAGCCCTCTGCGACTGTTCCTGCAGCCAAAAGGGCTCCAGCCAGCAGGAGGAAGTTGGTTCCTCCCAAGACCGCAGCCGTAGAGGTGACGCTCACCGCTGAGGCTGTGGGGCGGGGGGAGACGTACGCGTCTATTATGACGCGTGCGCGTACCAATGCCGATCCCAAAACACTGGGGATCGGCACACTCTCCAGCCGCCGGACCCAGGCTGGGGCTCGAATCTTCGAGTTCCCGGGGGCTAAGGGCGGCGCTAACGCGGACCTCTTCGCAACCAAGTTGCAGGAGGTCATCGCGGACGCGGCCAGTGTAGCCAGGCCCTTGAAGTCTGTGGCCTTGGAGGTGACCGAGCTCGACGACTCGGTCACCAAAGAGGAGGTGGAGGCGGCGTCGCAGAAGTAAAAGGTCGGGCCATCAGGCCTGGCCGCAGCGGCATGCCTGGGCACTATCCGCCTCGAGTGCCCAGTCGCCGCAGCTGTGGCCGTCCTTGCCAAGGGACGGGTTACCATCGGCTTTAGCTCGGGTGTAGTCCGGGCACTTGCAGCAAGGCGTCTGCGCTGCTACAAGTGCCTCGGAGTCGGACACACTCGGCCCCTCTGTCCGTCCGGGGTCGACAGAGGGAACACCTGTTACCGCTGTGGCAAGGACGGGCACAAGTCCGCCTCCTGCGAAGCCACCACGCCGCAGCGGTAATTGCATGTATACAGTCTCTTCCAGATCGCCATTTAAGAAAGCTGTTGTGACATCAAGATGTGTAATATTTAAATCTAAGTTTACGCTTATGGCAAATAACAACTTTAAAGTAGAATATTTAAGAACCGGGGAAAAGGTTGCAGTATAATCAAACCTCCTTTTTGGGTAAAACCCTTCGCCACCAATCTGGCCCTGTATCTCACAGTGTTATCACTATTCAGTTTCTTTTTGTAAACCCACTTGCACTGAACAACACGAGCATTGCTAGGTTTCTCCACCAGTTCCCATGCCTCATTTTCATGGAATGACTGCAGCTCTTCTTCCATTGCTGTGCACCACTGTTCCCTTTCTGTTCCAGTCATGACATCTTCATAGGTAAGACTTTCTTCATCTAAGTTTTTATTAGTCACACATACAGTGCTCCAACCATACCTTTCTGGTGGTTTTCTAACACGCTTTTCTGTGCTTAAGTGATCAACTGTTTTAAGTTTTTTTATTTCTTGATCTGACACACTGTCATAGAAGTTTTCTGAATTAGAAGAATTCGACCCTTCCTCATCACTTGGCATATACACTCAGAGGCACATTTAACCGGCCGCACACATTTCGTCAATTTCTTCAAAATTCTATCATAATTTAATTAATTTTGTTATAATATTACATTGGAAGAACCTTTACGAAATAAAATTTGATATGTGTAAGGTGTGAAATGGTTTAATTAAGACAAAAAATCAATTAATGAGAATATGCAGTTTTCGTACAAAAATTAAAATTAGCAAAATGTTAATTTGAAAAAAAGTGAGATCTAAATTGTCGGATTAATAGTGTGTATTTCCTCCTCTGGCCCTAATGACCTCTTGCAACTGATTTGAAAGTCCGTCCATTATGTCTTGGTTGTCGCTTTTGGGAATGTTCTCCCACCCCTCAACCGGTACTGTTTTTAGCTCACTGATGGTCGTAGGAGCTGGTGTACAACTTCGGATTCGTCTTTTCAGGTTGTCCCATACATGCTCTATCGGGTTCAGGTCAGGACTCCGAGCTGGCCATGGTAATCGCTAAATATTGACGGCGTCCAAGTAATCGTTAACAACTCTCACGGTCTGTGCACGAGCGTTGTCGCGCATTAAAACAAAATTATCGTCAATGAATGGTGCAAACGGAACGGTGCCTCTATCGGAGATAACCAACTTTGTACAGGCGTCGTAACAAATGCCACGCCAAACCATTATCGAGCCTCCCTCGTAGCCCACTGTTTCAACCACAGCACATTCAACGAACCTTCCACTGCGGCGTCTATACACGCGCTGACGTCCATCAGGACCTCGTAAAGCGATTCTTGATTCATCAGAGAAGAGAATCGCTTTCCATTGTTTCGTACTCCAATTTAAGTGTTCTCGAGAAAATCTAAGTCGCGCTCTTCTGTGAGTTGTGGTCAGTTCTGGGACTCGAGCTGGTCGCAATGCTTTCAGATCCCTCTCTGCTAACCTTCTTCTTAATTTTTTTATTTTCACACTTACATTTCGTACCTCAAACAAGCGGTTACGAGCCTCAGAAGCCGCTGTAAACCGATTTTCAATAACGTTCGTGACGATGTAAGGGTGATTTCTCTCTGATGTTCACCTTCTACGGCCTTGCCCTGACCTTCTTGTATAGGAACCGGTCTCTCTGTAACGCCGGATAGCATTTTGTGTGGTTCGCGAATATCCAAGCATTCGTCCAATCCGACGCTGGCTAAACCCAGCGTCTGCTCCAGCTGCGTCCAGTGGCATTTTTTTTGTGTAAATGAAATCACGGCACCCCAAGACCTCAGTTTTATTCGATGAAATGGTATCAAAACGTTTTAAAACGAATGTATCCTTCACACAAAGCGGGCTGCGAGATTGTCAAATTTCGATTTAACTGATTATTGTTAATTAAAAACCACAGAAGTAAACAAAATGCTGGTATGATTGTTTTGTTTATTGCAGTTATACACACTTATGAACTTACGCCTTATAGTCAAAGCGTAAGTTATCATAAACAAACGATATGGAATTTGAGATGGTTGGACGGTTAAATGTGCCCTTGAGTGTATGTACTGTCCAACACATCGACTGCAGACTGATCTTGTTCTTCTATACCTGGAACTTCTTCCTCTTTCTCCTCCACTACAGCTTGTATCATGTCTGAGTCTCGACTGGTCTCCATGATAACAACATCTCTGCTGGTGACAATGCTCTTGGTTATAGGATTATATAACCTATATCCCTTTGTATTCTCTGCATTTCCGAGAAGAATATATTTCTGTGCCTTTTTGTCCCACTTTGTACTTTTTTTTTGGAACATGGGTCATTGCAGTACTACCGAAGACACGTATGTGGCTTAGATCTGGTTTGTTGCCTGTCCAAAGTTCATATGGCGTTTTCTGTAAACCTGAAGCTAGTGTTCTGTTACGTAAATACACTGCAGTGTTTACCGCTTCAGCCCAAAAGGTCTTATCCATACCAGCATCAAAAAGAAGACATCGTGCTCTCTCGACCACAGTCCTATTCATCCGTTCACACATGCCATTCTGTTCCGGCGTATAAGGATTTGTTTTTTGATGCACAATACCACATTTTTTCATAAAATTTTCCATTTCTGAAGAACAAAATTCTCCGCCATTATCTGTCCTCAGAACCTTGATGCACTTTTCTGTCTGTTTTTCTACCATGGCTTTAAACTCTTTAAAGTACATGCTCACTTCATTCTTTGACTTCAAAAAATAGACGAATGACATTCTGCTGTAGTCATCGACTAGAAGAAGAAAATACCTTGACTTCCCTATTGAGACTGTCTCCATGGGACCACAAACGTCCGCATGCACTATATCCAACACACTGTCATTCCTGGAACCTCTGTGTGGGAAAGGTAATCTCGCTAGCTTCCCTTCACAACATGTGATACACTGGAACTTGTCAATATCAGCCTTATCGGGGTAAGAAACCCCCACCACAGCGCCATTCTTCATATTGTTCATATCCTTACAGTTTATGTGGCCCAACCTTCTATGCCATAACATACTGGTTTCTTGCATTGCTGCACCGGCCAACATACATTCTTGTTTTATGTCTAACTTATACACTCCATTCACTAATTGTGCTATTCCAACAAGTATATTCTTCTGATAGTGTATTTTGCAAACACCTTCTTCAAAAGTTACTTTGTTTTTGTTTCGAATCAACTCACTAACTGAGAGAAGATTAGTAGTGAGGTTAGGAATGTAAAGAACATTTTTCACTGTAACGTCAAACTCTGAACTGTCTACTGTTGTTGTCAACTTTGTACTTCCTGAGCATAACACTGATACTGTCTTTTCATTAGCTACTATAATCTGTTTCACGGTCGGATTGTATGAAATATCTAGCAAACGTCTTTGTCGGCAATCATATGAGTACTTGCTCGTGAATCAATATACCAATCTGTTTTTTTGTATGTCGAGTTCAAGAAAAAAGCACTGAATACTGTACTTTCTTTGTTGTTGCACTGGTTTTTGTAATGTCCAACTTGTTTACATTTGTAACATTTTATCGTTTTGACAGGTTTGTCAGCATATTTCGAAATTGACGTTTTTGACTTTGTGCAGTGTTGCCTTGCTTCTTTTTTCCATTTCGTTACCAACCTTTAGATAAAAACGCACTTTCGTTTGCAGTATTGCCAACCTCAGCACTCATATCCAACAATTTTGATTTGATGGCGTCGCGTCGGTACTAACCGCCATGCCAGAATGCTCTTCTATTGCCATGATAAATGGTGCAAATTTTTCCGTTAATCCTGCTAGTAATAACCATCCAACCCACTCATCTGTTATTTGAAATCCTGTCCCTCTTAATTTGATTTGTGCGCTGTATCTACAATCTGAGTCACATAAGTAGTCATAGATTCACTGTCTTCCAATCGAATTGAAATCAAATGCCTTAACAAACTGATCTTCCTTTGAAATCCTGAATCATCAAAGAGTGATTTCAGACGCTGCCACACACCCTGCACTGTTTTCTCGCTCTTAATGTGCACGTAAAGCGACGAGTCTATTGTCATCACCAATTTTGCTTTCGCTTTTGCATCGCTGTCTGGATCTGCGGTTCCTTCTTGCTTTTTATCGATGTCCCACACCTTCTAATATAAGCAAATTCTGTGCAGCAAAAGCCCATTCGTCATATTTTTCACGACCTTTTAGCTTTGGTACGTTGACGATGTAACTGCCGGCCATTGTTCAAAAAACACGTTGATGCGACAAACTGTATTCTGCACTCCACAATGTTTTTACTCTGAACAAATCGAGTACGATCTTGAACGCACACACTGACTTCGAGTGTTTATCAGTTTAGACGAGATTACACTTTTTAAACGCGAAAATAAAGCTCTGAGCCCAAAACCTAATGAAACACGATGAGTAGCTTTCATAGACTAACTTTTATTATCATAGAATGACCGGAGACAATTTATGTTTCTGCATTCTTATAATGCTGGTTTCACACGTATTATTATTTTAATATAATTATATAGAATAATATGCGTTACCTACGTTGCAAATATTAACTAGAGAGGGCCTCTCAACTATAGTAAGTTTATCACTCGATATGTGTACTGACAACCCTAAGGCCAACAAATCACGTCCAATCAAAATATCGTTATTCAGGTAGTCATCAGGCATAACGTGAAATAAAATTTGTACGTCATGACCACTAAGAGCGACCCTAGATAAAATTTGTGAGTCGCATAATACACTAGATTTTCCTGCACCAGTCAAAGTAACAATTGCATGCTGCAATGTACCAACAAGCTTACGAGAGACGCTCTCTTTAATTAAGGAACAATCAGCACCGGAATCAAAACAAAATGAGAACTGCTCACAAAATTGCGTAATTATCCCGGTGACAGGTTTCATACCGCACACATCCACTCGTTTCACAACGCTGCTGGGTGCGGCGGCGGGCTGTGTGCTGCTGCTCGCAACTGGCCCTGTTTTTGAGCACCGCGATGCCACATGACCGTCAACACCACACTTGTAGCAAATCACAGGGCCCCGCGTAGCAACGGCCGTGTTGGGGCGCTCAGAGGTCAGGGTTGTTTGCTGCTTGTCATGCGATCAACTGAAACATTCAAAAGACTTATGACCAAGCTTTCCACAAGCGTAACATTTTGCTGAAACAGAACTTAAAACCCTGGACGTTTATTATCTTGCTTAGTGCTTGCAACGGTTTTCGTTATCTCTTGGTAACTCCGCTTGCGATAAGAAAAAGCCATTAGTTCACGTTGCATTTTACAGCGCGTAGTAATTTCTTCAGAAAAAATATTGCGCTGTAACCTTGGCTCGATTTGCCCCATGTGTGCAAGTATTAAGGATACCACCGCAAGACATTCGCCTTCTTGCGGTTTACCAGTAAGCATCTTTAATATCGTCGCTGCACATGTTTTTAATGTATCGAAACGAGAAAGAAAAAAATTCCTTAAATTCTACCCATTTCATATTAGGAAAAGCTATCTGAGATAACCACGTTGCGGCTGAGCCTTTCATAGTCTAAGTATGAGAATTAATTTACTTCCCTGTATACCACGATCTGATAAGCAGATGTCCGCCGTTGCCAGCCAGGCCCGGGCGTCAGTGTCTGCATCTTCCGGTTGAAATTTAGGCAGCGTGATGCTCTTATCCTCGATATTCGGCGGGTTGGTTAGCGCCTCCACGAGTAGCCTCATGCTGGTTTGTTGTGCTTCAAATAACGCTCGCCATCCGTCATTTGCCATTGTACGTTCGCTCACGTTTTGTGCCTGCACCGATCCCATTTCTGATGTCGGTGAAAAGGGTTAGGGCGGACAGAGTCCAGCATAAAACATTACTTTAATATATAATAGTTTTATTATCAGAATAAACGGTATACAATTTTGATATAGCAGGAAGGAAGGGAAAATTATACTTCTTAAAGTATCTGTCAAATAAACACAATAGACACACTCTATGCCAGTAACATACTTATTATAACACCTTCTCCTATTTTTATAAAACGTAGATTACATTTTTTTGTTAACATGTTTTACTAAAAATAAACTAACTTCTTTGTTACCGTTTAACCTAAATTGCTTATTACTAACTAACCAATCAAAAAACCTTTCTTAAGTTTACTTTGGTTATCGATGTGCATCTTTGTTTCGATATCCCCTTTGCTTATTTCTTTAATAAAAGTTTTTAAATACAACATTTCTTTACAACAATCTGCTGCTGCAATAAATTCTGCCTCTGTAGAGGACAATGCCACTATTGGCTGTCTTTTAGAATTCCATGAGATAGGTCCATTAAACATTATTACATAGCCAGTAGTGCTACGTCTAGTTGTTACATCATTTGCATAATCTGAATCACAGTATGCATTCAAACAAAAAACGTTACATTCAGACTTAAACATAATACCTTCATCTAATGTTCCTGCTAAGTATTTTAATATTTTCTTTACAGCTAAAATATCTGTATGATCAGGATTTTCTAATTCTCTGCTAGCTTCATTTACAGATTGAGCAATATCTGGTCTAGTCCTAGTTGACAGGTATAGCAATCCTCCTACGAGTTCTCGATATGGAAAGTTACACTGAAATGATGCTATATTTGTTTTCTCTGTCTTTTTCTCAAAATTTCCAGGAATTTTACTTGTTTTACAATTACTCATATTGAATCTCTTTAACAACATTTCTGTGTATGCTTTCTGTGTAAATTTTACACCTGCACATGTTCTATTTATTTCTAAACCAATATATTGTTCTGGACTTTTACAAATTTTAATTTCAAATGATTTTTCCAAACTATTTAGGATGTGTAACAGTCGTTGTTTACATTTAGATACAATAAATCCATCATAAACATAAATTGCAAGAATTATAGACTTCTCCTGATTTGTAAATACACATTTATCTGATTTTGTTGGTGTGAGACCTGGTTTTAACAAATTTTCAGTGAATGTTTTATTCCAAGTAATTGGTGCCTGTTTCAAACCATACAATGCTTTATTAAGCTTACATATTTTATCATTTTTGTTTTCATAACCTTCAGGCATTTTCATGTATACTTCCTCTCTTAATTCACCGTACAAGAATGCAGTTTTAACATCAAAAACCATCATTTCAAAGTTATTATACACAGTAATAGCCATAATAGTTCTAAGAGTGGACTGACTTATTACTGGACTGTTTATTTCATCATAATCTACCCCTCATTTTTGTTCAAACCCCCTTACTACCAACCTAGCTTTATATACTCCATTACTTTTAAGTTAAAAACCCATTTATTAGACAAGATTTTCTTACCCTTAGCTTCTGCTTTATTGATTACTTGCCAAGTATTATTTATTGCGAGAGATTCCTTCTCTGAATTTATTGCCTTCTCCCAATTCTGACCCTCAGGACCTGAAATAGCTTCATTATAGGTTAGTAAGGCATAGTCATTAAACCTAACAGGTTGTTTTCGCATTCTTTTGCTTTTCCTTATTTCTTCTACTGTTGTCTCATGATCAGATTGTGTTATTGTTGTATCTTTGCTTTCAGTAGACACACCTAGATCATTTTCACTGTAAAACAGTTCTTCATCACTGTTATCTGATATTATCGTTTGGTTACTTGTGTTTATATCATTTCCATTTTGATTTATTTCTTCGTTACTTTCTGGTTCTATATTTAAAATCTCCTTTGTTATTATTTTTACTTGTTGTTCTTCAGGTTTTATTTCATTGGTTTTATAATTATTCAATATTGTTATGTCTCTTCCTACATCTATTCTCCTTTTTTCACAGTTCCAAAGTCTATAGCCATTATTAGTATAGCCTACTATTCTGAGTTTCTTCCCTCTTGGTTCTAGTTTTTTCAAATTTCCCAAATGTTTTGCATAAACAAATGTACCAAATTCTTGAATGTTGGATATGTCTGGACGCTTGGAATACCATACTTCATATGGTGTCTTTTTCTGTATAGGGTAATCTGCCCCCCAATTACGCAATGCACGATCAATTTTAAATTGAAACCAATTGAAAAAGATTGCCAGTCCATTGCTTCATGAATTCGACAAAAAAAATCTGCTCAATTTTTTTGTCGAACTTATGAAGCAATGGACTAGCAATCTTATTCAATTGGTTTCTATTTAAAATTGATCGTGCATTACGTAATTAGGGTGCTGTTTATGAGATAGGTGGCACACAAGACAGCTTCACCCCACATCTCATTTTCCATCTCTGCATTAAACAGCAAAGCTCTTGTTTTTTCGAGTAGTGTTTTATTCATTCGTTCTGATTTTCCATTCAGTTCTGGTGTATACGGAATAGTATAGTCTAGTTGTATACCCTTTTTAGAACACCAGGTTCTAAACTCGTTGCTTCTATATTCACCTCCATTGTCACATCTTATGTATACAAGAAACCTTTTCAGCTTTTTCACGTTCAGTTTCTTCAATATAGTTCTTAAAAATTTCAGGTACTTGACTTTTCTGTTTTATCGCATATACTTTAGTGAAGTTACTATAATCATCTATCATTGTTACTATGTACCCTTTTCCATCATGTGTTTCTGTTTCAAACGGCCCACAAACATCTGAGTGTATGATTTCTAAAATTCTACTTGCCCGTTTTCTTTAGTATTGAAAGGTAGTCGTCTTGACTGCTTGGCTTTTGTAAATTTTCTTCGATGTTCATGTTTCCTTCTAATTTTATTCCATCAGCCACTTTCATAAGATTTTGTAATACTTGTTTTCCTGGATGGCCTAGTCTTCTGTGCCATTCCATGGCTGTTCCTCTTTGCTTTGCCAATAGAGAACTTTCTTCATTGGTTTTATTCATTTTTATGTAATATAAGCCATTTTCTTTATTGCCACTCAGGACCAACTGGTTCTCTTTGTATATTTTTACTTCTTTTTCAGTGAATTGTACTATTCCATTTGCTTTTGTAATTGAACTGACAGATATTAGGTTCTGTGTCAAGTCTGGCACATACTAAGTCTCTACCAAAGCACATTTATCACTTTTGACCGTCCCTTTTCCCTCCGAATACATTTAGCAGTTGCTATTTGGGTTCGGTGGATTTGATAATCATCTATTATGTTTTTATTGTTTATCATATGTGTTGTGCTACCAGAGTCGACAGCAAACTTTATATTTTTATCTTCTGTTTTTGTCAAAAATACTGATTCTTTTCCTGTGCTCTTCTTCCGAAAGAAACAGTCCTCTTCTTTATGGTTCGTTTTCTTACATTATTTTACATTGTTTTTCTTTTTCCTTGCATTCCTTACCAGAATGCATTTTCTTACATATGCTGCACGCTTTACACTGTGATTTCTTGTGACCAATTTTGCCACAATGAAAGCATTTTATTATTTTATTTTGATGACTTGCTCTAAACGCAATTGTTTCTATTTCTTTTCCATTACTTTCCTGTCTATTTTCTTCACTTAACAGTCGATCAGTTAAATTTGTTAAAGTTTTATTGTTATCAGACGTCGATTCCCATGCTGTTATAAAGAAATTATACTTGTCTGGTAGGCATGAAAGTATTTTTGATATTATTAAATCATTGTTAATGGTTTGACCGAGGTTATTTAGACGCATGGCTAGATTTTCAATTTCATTAATCATTTCTGAAAGTTTCATGTTCTTAGAGTCAAAATCTTCTTTCCTCACTTCCTTCAAAAATGCTACAGAGCTTTTCAAACATTTCCCTTGCGCATGTGCAGCAGAGCACATGTGATTTCAATTTTCTATCTATTGTATTCATTATCAACTTTTGTGCTTTAGCGTCCTTCAACTGATTATCTGCTTTTGCTAAATCAGTTTCCTTGATTGTTAATATATCAAACAATGAATTGGCTTTCATAAATACAGTTATTTCAAACTTCCGTAAGTGAAAATTTTTACTACATACCAATTTTTCAATGTTAGATTCCTCCGCCATTTTGCAGATTTCCGTGTGCGATACGCAGGTTGCGTGATTTTTCTGTTTTTTAGTTTTACTGGTTTTTACTTTTATTGCGTTGGTGCTTCTGGGCCCATAACCTGAAAAGGGTTAGGGCGGACAGAGTCCAGCATAAAACATTACTTTAATATATAATAGTTTTATTATCAGAATAAACGGTATACAATTTTGACATAGCAGGAAGGAAGGGAAAATTATACTTCTTAAAGTATCTGTCAAATAAACATAATAGGCACACTCTATGCCAGTAACATACTTATTATAACAGTCGGAGAAGCATAGTTCTCGTTGACATCGTCATCAGTGGTTGCGGGCTTAGTGGGCGTCATTAGGGTAAAATGCGAGCACAAAACACAATGATCACTGCTTCGTACTATTTTAATTCAGATTTAAAAAATATTTCTGCACTTCACAATAACGTCGAGACAATAATTTTACCGAACAGCGGGTTTAGGGCACCGATCTTACTTTAAGTCTACTTTTCTACCATTCTCAACTCAAAGATCCAACTCGATCTGTCGCTATCACCCAAAAATAATGTGTAGCAAAAACTGTCCATCAAAAATGGCGCCTCGACCCCGCTCGAGACGCGTGCTGTGCTCTGATTGGTCGGTACGTAAATTACAATATTAATAACTTTTAATTGAATAATAAGGTTTTTAAATTATAGAAACAATTAACAAATTAAATTAAATTAAGAATTTTTAAAGTAATTACAATGTAAATAAGTAATATTGTGCTTTATAAATCAAACAATAATCAACTCGACTTATAGCTTCCTCCGACATATATATTATATGGAAGAAGCTGAAGGACAGGCAGAAGAAGTAGATCGAAAAACGTGTAGAACCCGAGTTTATAAGAAAAATGCGTTTGCGGCTGTCGGGAAGGCGAAGTGTATGACGTTATGTTTCATATTTCACAAAAAAAAAACTGTGTTGCAGTATCCAATACGAATATTATAGAAACTTTGGTGACCCGATTCGAAACCATTAGTGAACTTGGTGTCAGTCAGTCCAATTAGTATTTTATTTTCTTGCATTAAATAATTGAAAATTTCATTTAAGTATTTGGCTTTTGTGCTGTGCTGACCGAAGCAAGTGATGGAATAGTCAGTTGCTCAGTAAATGTTCAGTTGGTTGGTTCTAGTGTCGTTATTGTGTGAAATATACCGATCAGGTGTCACGTAAGTTCAGTAATTTGATATTTTACTGTAATTATTGTTTATTATGATTATGTAGGTTTTTTAATGTTGCTATTATTCAGAATCCAAGACAAAGAATAAACTGTTTTTAAAATAACGATTATTTATGGAAATAAAAGAATTTTGTTGATAGAATACTGTAATACTGTTTCCATGGAGTTTCTTGTACTTCTTCTCCATGAAGACCTAGATTTGGAACGGACAACTAGCTTTCTGATTAAATACTGACAAGTTTAATTAAATATATGTCTAGCCTTGTGTTTCTGTGCTTTTTTCATGAAATCCTTTCCCTACAAAACTTATTCATAACAACCTTCATAAGTAATTTATAATCAGTAGTCATTCTGACATTCAAATCTTGCTATTTGGTTAAATATCTATACATACACTTATAATAGTGCCAATCGTATTATCTAACAAGCGCAACCAGGCTTCTTGGAACGAAATTAAGGTTTTGAGATTCTTGAAAGATGAACCTTTTATGATTTTCTTCAAAACATCATACACGCAAGAAAATGAAAGCCTAGCCTTTAAGGGGGATGCGCCAAGGTAGCCCGCGAAATTCCAATTTTCTTACGTTTTTTTGCAATTTGCAGGTCAGTATCATGTTGCATGTTGATCTAAATATGGTTCGCGGTCGTATCAAATGTTTAGTTTAGAATTATAATCATAAACCTGTACTTTAATGCGTTCAGGCTCAGAATGTCCCTTTCCCAAAATGTCCCTTTCCCAGAATGTCCCTTTCTCGAAACGTCCCTTTCCCAAAATGTCCCTTTCCCAAAATGTCCCTTTGAATGATGTCTACGAGCTATGCGTTTAAACTGAAAATAACACAGCCAAGTAGTCAATAAATTATAGGTTTTTTTATGTGAGAAATCCAAAAAAAAAAAAACGATAAACCAAAAAATGTCCACAAAATACCTTCAAATATAAGTACCTACTAAATATTTACAAAATAATAATTTATTATTGTTTTAATTGAACATGATTTAAATCTTATATCTTTAACGAGCAATTCTTGTATATTTAATTATTAACGGCTCCAACGATTTTAATGAAATTTAGTATGCAGGGGGTTCCGGGAGCGATAAATTGATCTAGATAGGTTTAATTTTTAGAAAACGTACCAAAAAAAAAACGGTACCCAATTCATTATTTGCATAAAGTCTCAAAAAGCGACATCTATCCTAATTAAGTTAATTAACTACAAACAATATTGTTATCTGTTTCTAATATAGGTTTGGTATTGCTACGACAGATGGTGCTTCCTTTGTATTATTGCCTATGATTATTACATAAAGGTATTTTTTGTTAATTTGTTTATTACATTAGTTATACTTATCCATTATTTTTTATAATTATAAATTTATTATTGGTGAAAATATTACCGTAAAAGTAATTCTGTGCTAAAACTAAACGTATTATCAACAACGTCGTTCGTTGTCGTTGTCAGATGTCACTGTCATAATTTTAAAATATCACTTGTCTTTAGAGGGGAGGTAAAATGCGTACTGAGTCTTACAAGTACGCGTCCTCCTAAATACTTATTCCAAAAACTAGGTCCACGAGTATTTAATAGAGAGTAGTACAAACCTATTTACAGAAAATAAAATAATTTCATTTCACAATTTAATTGCATCATTTAGGCGTCTCGAGTTTATTGAAGTTACCTTACCTAGCGAGTCCTTCGTAAATTCGAGTTCGAGATCGAATAATAAAGTATTTTTGGTATGTAGATATGTACGTACTTAAACAAATAATAATGCACGCTGCTTACCAAAGTAATAATAGTGATGAGCAGTGTTACTGATTCTATTAGAAAAACACGGACATAACTTTTAGAAAAACAAAACAAATAAATTGACTGGCAAACATCGAGACCCAAACCGAACGTCTCCGTGTCCTAATGAGTCGCAACTAGACGCGAATACCTATATTAGTACTGTGTCAAACGCCATAAGCTTTAATAATCGAGATGCGTTTATATGGTGAGCACGGAATAGGTTCATACGCGTCTAGCCAAAAACCTATTCCAAAAACCTGTTCCAGTATATTATATACGTCACACCACTACTGTCTTGTCGTTGTCACTTTGTCAGCTTGTCAAACTCGTTGGCGCCTAAACTTGTTTCTGTTTGGTTTGAATTGAATTCGTAATTTTTCTTCTTTTTTAGGGTTTCGAAGTCAACATGGAACCCATATGTATGAATGTATACGCTGTTGGTGTTCTTTTAATAAATAAATAAATAAACCCATATAGTTTCGCCATGGCCGTCCGTCTGTCTGTCTGTCCGCGGCTTAGCTCAGAGTCTCTTAGTACTAGAAAGCTGTAATTTGGCATTTGTATACATATAATGACGCCGACAAAGTAGTAAAATAAAATCATGTTATTTTTTTATTAATTTTTTAGGGTACCTTCCCAACACGTAAAGTGGGGATGTTTTTTTTCTCGTCTATCCCATGGTGTGAGGAATCGTTGGAAAGGTCGTTCGAAAATATTGTGAGTCACCATTTTTGGATCCAGGGGTCCGTTTACGAAATATTAGACTTTAAAGTGCAAATTTTTGTTAGAGTCAAGTGTCTGTCCCCCTGCCAGCTAAATGGTTGGTATTGGATAATGTAAAAAAATCACGGCAATAGTATATTAACGAATTTAAAATTAAAACTATCGCAACTAAGTAGGCTCTCTCTACCTACTATTTTACGAGTAATTATCGACAAACCATACATTCCGTATGGGAGAACATGTTTTTCAACTACAATGTTGACTTTATTCTTGGGATAAATTCATCCCAACTACGGAACCCTTCATTGTGCGCAGTCCGATACGCACATGGCCGGTTTCAAGTATTATTATCCTCATTCTGTTTTTATTGTATAGCCAGGATACGAAAAAAGAAATGGTACTTTTTGTTCGTCGTCTTTTGAAATCTTGTCAATTCGTGACATTTTTCTTTCTAGAACAATAAATAAAGTTGCATTAATTTCTCTGGTGTCTGTGTGTTTTATATTGAAAAGGTATTGTGAATATGAGCGAGAGACTGTTTATATGTAATCAAAAAGGGAAGCTTGCATTAGTGTATAATGGTTTTCAATATAACAAAAATAGAACGAACAAAAACGCCAGCACAATATGGAGATGTTTTAATAGAACTATATGTACTGCGTCGGTAACATTGGACAAAACAAGTAAATTTATTTTAAGAGAATCACCGCATTCTTGCCATGTAAACTCAGTACATGTAAATGTGAAGAAGGAAATACAAAAACTGAAGAGGGCAGTCTGTGAAAATTTAGGACCAATACAGAAAATTTGTGAAGCTTCATTACAAAAATTAAGAAACGAGCACCCTAATGATCAAGATTTAATACCCACATTTCGTTACCTTAAAAGTTCCCTGTACAGAGCTCGGAAAAAGTACTTAAATATAGATTTGCTAACATATAATGATACTGGATCAATACAAATACCTAAACCATTAGCAAAAGATTTTCTAATTTGTAGTGATGGTACACAGAAGATAATAATTTTTGCAACGAATACAGCGAAGAATTTAATGAAAAAACCAGGTTCTTACTATGCTGACGGGACTTTTAAATCGGCACCAAAACCATTTTATCAGATGTTTGTTATGCATTTGGATGCGGGATCCAATAAAAATATAACTAATATAGTACCCGTGATCTACGCCCTCTTACCAAATAAGACAGAAGAAACATATATCCGCTTTTTTACCCTCGTTAAGGAAAAATTTAGTATACAAATCAACAAATTCAAATGAGCAGCAGCATTTAGTATACAAATCAGTAAATTTTTCGTCGGTTATTTAAAAAAAAAACAGCTGTTTCATAGAAAAGTGCAATACCTACGCGGTCAAAATGTATGGAGCAGCTGATTTTTTTTTAAATAACCGACAAAAAATTTCAACGCAGGGGGGTTCAGAATCATGTACTGAATCCATGGTAACCGGCTTCGCGTCGATGTCCCTGCCACCCCGTATACCTTATTTTGTAAGAGGGCGTAGGACGGGTACTATATTATAGTTATATTTTTATTGGTTTCCGCATCCAAATGCCAATCAAACATCAGTTTCTGATGAAATGGTTTTGGAGCCGATTTTAAAGTTCCGTCAGAACTGGTTTTTTGTCATTAAATTTTTAGCTGTATTCGTTGCGAAAATTATTATCTTCTGTGTACCATCACTACAAATTAGAAAATCTTTTGCTAATGGTTTAGGTACTTGTATTGATCCAGTATCATTATATGTTAGCAAATTAGTTATTTTTCCGCAATCTGAAATAACGGCTTGCCCGTTACTTCAGCTTGCGGAAAAAAAATCAGTGACATGGCATTCATAATCGCGATCTCATAGTTCATAACGCAAGACAATGTTTATGTTCTTCTTCAATAGAATATTCTCTTCATATATCACTGAGGTATTATTAATAATTATGTATGACCAGTGACCAGTTCATTTGTTTATATTTGATACTAGCTTTCGCCCGCGGCTTCGCCCGCGTGGATGTCGGAAATTATCCCGCGGGAGCGTACTACCGGGATAAAAAGTATCCTTTGTGTTAATCCAGGTTATGAACTATTTGTGTGCCAAATTTCATCCAAATCCGTTCAGCCGTTATTGCGTGATTGAGTAACAAATATCCAAACATACAAACTTTCACATTTATAATATTATATATATATATATTAGTAGGATTAGTAGGATACTTAATATATTATTAGCTTTGTAAGTGGTTGATTTTAAATGTATTTTTTAAGAGTTCTCATTAAAAATTAAATTGCATTCTATCACTTATGTTTTATTTTTCTGTTCGTACCGGATTTCTTATTTACGTACTTTTGGAGACCTGCCGACCGAGAGACACGAGCAGTAGTAATCTCATTATCAGTGGCAATAACGTATGTCATTTACCAACCCCCAGTGTGCCCAGTTAAAGACCCCAGTACAAAATTAAATCACTTTGCGGTTGTCGTTTCTGATAAGTATAAAAGACTTTAAAAAGCCGTCAATTTATTTATTTTCGAATAAACAATAGCCCAATAGTAAGGTAACCTTCAGTATTTTAGGTAAAATTATGATATGTAGCGAGCATAGCCTTTCCAGTCTTTCAGGGATGATTAATATCAAACACGTAACACAACAACAAAATACACAACCAAAAAACACAACAATAGAAAAACACGTCAATCATGTCAATCTAGAAACACGTTAAATATCATTAACGTAATTATGTATGGTATGGAATAATCTTATCAATACGTCCACCAATACTGCTGAGCGTGCCCGCCTGCTGGCTGTGGGAGGGTGGGAGTCGGGCTTCTGGCTTCAAGCAGAGAGCGCTGGCCTAATTTTTGGCCAAAGAATCAGCATTGCCATATAACGTGGCAATGCTGCCAGCCTTTTGGGCCTTTTCCAAAAGACATTTTGGGAAAGGGATATTTTGGGAAAGGGACGTTTTGAAACCAAGGGACATTTTGGGAAAGGGACATTCTGATCCTGAACGCTTTAATGGCATCAATCGATAGGGTCAATCATATGGATCAAATCTCTCTAACAAACATGACAAATTAAATGAAAGGAAAACCATAAACATGCACCATAACATAGGATACTTTTTATCCCGTTATGGGATCGAAACTTATGTGGGTGAAACCGTGGGACGCAGCATTTATAAAGGAGACGTTTCATTTTTGTATGGGACTCCGGCCATAACATGTACACTTTAGAAAACCTGGGAAACGAACCCCTGAATACAATAAAGGCATTTTTTTTTCATAATATCTAATATTTTTTAGGCACTAAATAAAAACCGAAAATGTTTGACGTTTGTCAGGAGAAATAAGACAGCCGACAGTCGACAGCCAGCCATGACAGGTTGGTTGGACAGATGACGTTTACATAACTTTGCCTAGAACTGTCAAAACTGTGTTTGTTGTTTACGAAAAACTTTTTCAATGTACAGACATTATAAAAAAGTAGTGACAAAAATTGAAAAGGATACCCTTTTAAATTTTTGTCGCTACTTTTATATAGCTTAGATGGTTTGGTCATGTTGAGAAGATGAATGAAAGGCGACTAACAAAGTGTATTTACAAGGCAGATGTGAGATGTGAGTGGAAACGCCGTGAGGGGACACCCTAGGAGTACATATTATACTGACTTTATCGGTGTTTTTCTTCAGAAAGGTCAGGTGCGTAGTACTCGCAACCGTCGTGAGTGTATGAACGCAAACGAGGCAAAAGGATCGTAGCAGGTGGCGTTCTGTAGTTTCAGCCAACCCCATGGGAAGGGGGCGTGAGTTTATGTATGTATTAGATAAAAGTGGGCCCACCAAGACACGATCAAATCTTGAGACATTTCTGGGTTTCAGCTCATTATACTCAAACTCAAAGGATTTATATAAAATAAACCAATTACAGGCGCTTTTGAATCGTCAAGGGGTGGTCAGTCAGAAAGATAAAGCTAGTTGCCCATTCCAAAGCGTAGTAGTTGGTAAGAAACTCCACGGACACTATTATATCAAAATATTTATTGAAGCCACGAGACAACGAGACTGAACGGAGTGAATGAGACTGACAGATGTGATGTCAAATACAAACAATGTTTGAATTTTTCGTCCAGAAGTAACTACAATCCATAAAAGTATTTTTTTTTTTTTTTAAGGTGAATCACACTTTCTAACTTATGAAAAAAGTTTTCTAAGGTAGCTCTATTATCTTATCTTAATAGCACAGAAATACATGCTTTTCATATTTATTTAAATAGCGTCAACGTGTTATGTCGCTACTTGCGGAACCCTAAATTCTTATGACTAATACCTACCGCATTGACAATGACCACCCGCATTGCGCTCTGCACCGTGAGATTCGCCTTCTCAGCAATCCGAAGGCGTGGGATCGAAGATTGTGCAATACGAGTGATTAATATTAATTTTAGTGTATTGGTGGATCACTCTTGTTTCTCATATCGAACAATTGTCGCGCATCTTACTTTTACCGATTTAATTGTAATTTATTATTTTAATTAAAACCTTTTAAGTAAATTATATCGGTTTTCTTTGCATCCTCGCCTGCAGCCGAACATAATTGGCGCAGCCGGTAGGATACTCGCGGTCGGTTTCGCGTAAGGAAGATTTCCGTATTCGCAAAAGCCGCCCGTGCGGCTATCCAGTCGCTCCAGAGTATCCAGAATCTACACGTCGTGCTGTATCGAGGAATCCAGACATTGATTACGCAAAGGGGCTGATATAATGTTCATGACACTGAAAATACTACTAGTCCTAACCCTGGCCCTGGCCCGAGCAGACGAGATAACGCTAGACAGTCTTAACGATGGACCAGGTATTCTGCCCTTCAACCTAGGATCCACAAGGATTATCTCACATTTCCATTCCTTTCTCCAAATTATAAACCTTTATGATATGCGCAATAGTTTCGAGATTGTTAACGGCCAATTGCGAAATCTTACGCCACAGTTGAGTAATATGTCGCGATCTCTCTATGAACCCCACGTTAAATATCTAAGTACTAAATTAGAAGAAATATCAGAACAGTTAGAAACACTTGAGGTAAAGCGTGTTAAAAGAGGTCTCATAGATGGTCTTGGTTCAGTAATAAAGAGCATTTCAGGTAATTTAGATTACACTGATGCATTAAAATACGATAATGCCATTGCAATCTTAAAACAGAATGAAAATAATTTAGTTGTTGAAATGAATCATCAAATAAGTTTAAGCAAGCAGTGGGTTTCACGTAGCTCAAACGTTACAGATAAAATTGTAGAAAACCAAGATAAAATCGAGAAAATTATCAATTCAATTTTAGCTAGCAATGGTAGATATGAAACAGATACCATTAAATATGCTCATTTAGCACAATTACTAATGATATTAGGAGACAATATAGATAATTTGTCTAAAGAACTTGACAAATTGCAAAATTTATTGGCATTTATTAGGGCTAGAAGTATTCATAATTCTATATTGAATTATGCTATGTTTAAGGATATGATGAATAGGTTAGGTATGTTATATAATAAGGATCAATTTTTAGATATCAGTTTTAGAGAATATTTTGAAATAATTAGACTAGGATATTATTACAATGGGAATAAAATAGTGATAGTTATGAAATTTCCGATACTTTATCCTACTAACTTTATCCTATATAAATTATCCCTGGCTCCTAATAGTGACAATAAGGTCCTGATTCCAACTTATCCTTTCTTAGCGGTTCACGAAAAAGATCTATTGTACATGGAGACAGAATGTCCGAAGTATAGCCACGGTCACCTTTGCGAGGATAATTTAAGTCACCACCATGGCAAACAATCGGACTGTATCCAGCAGCTTATACTACACCAGAAGATTAATGAATCCTGTCAATTTACATCAGTCATCCTGTCTTCTGAAGCTATGGAACAGCTAGATGACCAACACTTCATTGTCAGCTTTCCTAAACCTACGAAAGTTCGTTTAACTTGTTCTGAAGATAACTATAGAATGCTGAAAGGAAGCTACTTATCTATCATACCTAAAGGCTGCATGCTAAGAACCACAGCATTTACTGCAAGCAATCGTCATGATCAAACTAAGGGAAAGATATTGAAAATTATGGACTTACCAATTATAAAGGAAAATTTGTATAATGTACCAATGAAAACTATAAAACTAGATACCATTGACCTTGGCAGTTTGCATTCAAGTAACTCTGAAATCGCTCTACAAGAACCTGTAATACTACAGTCGTCGAACACTGAAGCCATATACCACACTACTATACCGGTATATATTCTACTATCCGGTGCATGTGTACTCATTATCATCATTACACTTCGTCGTCGAAGACTGAACCAACTACAGAAAGCCACTGATGGAATCGATATTAAGGCTAAGGATAAGGAGGTCTGCAACACCGAGATTGACCCAGCTTCGCCATCGACACTATTTTCGACTAGAGTTTTCAAATAGTTGCCGATCTCGTGGAGGGAGATGTTATGTCGCTACTTGCGGAACCCTAAATTCTTATGACTAATACCTACCGCATTGACAATGACCACCCGCATTGCGCTCTGCACCGTGAGATTCGCCTTCTCAGCAATCCGAAGGCGTGGGATCGAAGATTGTGCAATACGAGTGATTAATATTAATTTTAGTGTATTGGTGGATCACTCTTGTTTCTCATATCGAACAATTGTCGCGCATCTTACTTTTACCGATTTAATTGTAATTTATTATTTTAATTAAAACCTTTTAAGTAAATTATATCGGTTTTCTTTGCATCCTCGCCTGCAGCCGAACATAATTAACGTGATATTATTATGTTTTAATGTAACATGATTTCTGGACGAAAGCAGTATGCAAGTAAGGCGACGCCATGATTAAAAGAATAAACGGCAATAATTTGATAAACTATTATTTTTTGTGCCGAAGAATTAGGGGGAATATTCAGGAAAGAATATTTTTCCTGAATTCGTGGATTTTTTCCCTTTTTTTTCATTACCGTACACTTTATGGCCGAAAATGAAACATCTCCTTTCATAAGATATATCAAAATATATACTTATGTTATTATGTAAAATAATAATTGGGTTTGAGTACAAATCTGACAGTTACATGTGAATTCAGCAAAAGTTTATTTATTTTAATGGGATTTTCACTGCTATACAAATTGGCTAGAATACAGACTCTTGGTGAAAATCAAAAATGGCTATTCTTGATCTGAAGGCATAAGCTTGTTAATATTTCATTCATTTGCTTTCAGACACAACCAAGAAAGTGGTTACTAATGAACAATACTTGGCAAAACAAATTAAAAAGTTGAAAACTTGCCACAGATACTGTATTTCAAACGGCATTAAAGATAGGCAGCAAGTTTTACGATTATGCAGTTTCTGGAAATCAGTAAACCTAAAATGGCACGACGATTTTTAAAAGGGGAGAAAATAAAGGCATATATAAAATCGGACCAAAAGCTTACAGATGGTTAAGCAAACTATTTGTATTGCTATCTTCTGTCACACTAAGTAGAATGATTTCAAGAGATTCTCTGAAACCGGCGATAAATAAAAAAAAAATCGATCAATTCAAAAGAAAAGTCGAGAAAATGAAATTTGATGATAAGTTGTGTACCTTAGTTTTTGATGAGATGGCACTCACGCCACATTTCGATTACAATCGAAAGAAAGATAGAGCATCAGGTTTTGTAAACCATACTGGTGAATCTAGTAGATCATGTGCTGGTTTTTATGATTAGGGGTGTAACAAAAAATTATAAACAGCCCATCTATTACCTACTCGTTTTGCTTAGGGAGTACACCAAAAGATACTTTGGCAGTACAAATAAAAGAAGTGATAAAGAAGCTCCACTCCGGCGGCTACAGTGTGTGATCAAGGCACATCAAATACAAGTGCCATAAATTACCTGATCGAGGAAACAAGAAAAAAATATGCAAGAAAAAGTATTTATTTTAATAATTCTGTATTTGAAATTGAAGGAAAGCAAATTATTCCTCTGTATCCCAGCCTCTTGTTAAAATCCGAGGAAAAAAAGTCAGAGAAATACTCAAAAATAGAAAGGCATTCGCTATATTTGACGTTCATAAAATCGCGAACCTATTGGATCCTCATTTTAAAGGATGCGATCTGCCTCCAGAAGAAGAAATGACTGCTGTAGAACAAATTTATAATGCTGCTGTAAAGATACCAGATATCGAAGAGGATATAGTACTGGCAGAGCTTGCAAATTACATGGCAAAACAAGAGTTTTTTTCTAAGACGTGTGGTCATCGGTAAAAAAATTGAATCCCATTGCTTGGTGGGCAGGTCTTTGCAAATCAGCTGCTTTGTCTAAAGTAGCCGTCAAGTTTCTCTCGCTTCCTACTACATCAGCAGCGTGCCAGACAACATTTAGTACGTACTATGTGGGGTACAAACCTCATTGGATTACAACCTGTACAGAGTCATATGTCATTAAAAGAAAAATAAAAAAGACAAAACATGACAGTATACCTGTCATGTTTTGTCATCTATGTTTTTCTTACCTAAATTATTTAATTATATTCTTCAACCTACTTACTCGTCGTTACTTTCTGTTCTTCTGAATCCTAATAAATACAGCCCTATATGTACATTGCGCACAAAAGATTGCAAGTCCGTGATAGATGGTCGTTGATTTAGAATCAGATAAAACAAATACAGACACAGAACATGCCAATGATTCCGATGCCGATAAAACAGTATGCGTAGCTATACTGCCCCCGATGTCATAATTACAGTAAGTCAAAAAAATTCAATGTTGGGAAATCGCACTTTTGTTTCGAGTGTTTAAATTGGTGTATTTTGAGGATTATAGCAGATAGCTTAAATATTTAAACGGATAACAAAAGATACATTTGTGTTGATTAATCCTGAATATAATTTATTTGTTAAATATTGATGGTTTTTTTTTAATCTAAAGAATTGTATCTATAATTACCACTTCTATCAGCCCAACTAATACTTTCTTAAACATATTTACAGTAAGTCGGTAAGATACTGTAATTATATTTAACGAAATATCCTGTCGATGTAAGTTACTGTAACTATGTTTACTACATTCCAGAAAATAGACGAGCATATTGGCTGAATATACCAACTTGTAATGCTTCTGATCTTGAAGATTAAAAAAAGATTGTTTCAATTTTATTTTTATCATATTTTTATGCGGTTTTTTCTCATTTTTAATGTAACATATTATTTGTAAGACTTAAGACTTTGTCTACCAAATGTGATTATGCTTTTAAGACATACATAGTTTGTTATAATTAGGTATTAAGAGAGATTTGACTCACTTACTTGATGTATGCTTACGGTTTTATTTTTTGTGAATTACACAAGTTATAAATAGAGTAACTATACTTACCGGGGCATTAGTTACTGTAAATATGATAGAGAAAATATGAAATAAAACATAATTTTAATACAGTAAGTCTACTTACTGTCATTATTTTAACGAACGATTGAATCTTCTCAACATTTACTGTGATTGTGCTTATTAATAATATAGATATTAAAAAAAAGAAAAATGTTCCATAAAGGATCACAGTACTGTAAAAAAAAGTCATAACTAACAGTATGACGACTTACTGTAATTATGACAACGGGGGCAGTATAGCTACTGACACTTATTCAGATGATTCTGATTGCAACACATTAAGTATTTTCTAAGTTCATAATAATAGGTACTCATTGATTAAAAAATATTTTGACTTTAATTAAAAACAAAACAACCAAAGTAGTGTAGTGTTTTATTCCATTTTAGTTATCGTTTTACTTTTTCTGAAAGAAAAACCAAATGTAGAAAATTTGATCATGTTTTTTTCAAGATAGGGAAAGAAAGAAATCCTATTTTTTTTATTATTTTTTTATTTACATCTCTGTCCATAACTGGTGGTTGCTCTGGTAAATGAATTGGCTCACTACCACAGGGAAGAGGAATAACCAGCCTCTACCTTTTCACCACCGCTTGAGGTCTGTGACACATGAGACAATTTAATACGATACACCTACTTACAATTTACATTATTTATCTTTAAGTTTATTTATGTGTTTCTTTTTGTGTTTGTTTGTTTTTTTATACCTATATAAAATACTCACAGCAAGGATTGGTATAGGGACTTGAGCCAGTTCCATAACCACTTCCTAAAAGACTTAGAAACTTTTTTCTATGTCGTTAAGGGGGGGAATATCCACAGGTATCCAGTACGATTTAGGGATGCTCGTACTGCTGCCGCTCTTTACTTTAATTTTGCTTTGTAATCGATCCAATACTGCAACAGCATTAGGTTTTTAGATTTTAATGCATAATAAAATAAGTAATTGTTTAATCAAATGCAATTATAGCACCTTCTCCATGGGAATTGAGGGCCTCAGTGACAGATTCTTACAACCGCTTTGAGTGCTCTCGTGCTTGGGCAGATTTATTATACCTCGCCACTTCTTTGTGGTAATATAAAAACTCCTACGATGTTTCTAGCCGTACATAAGTTACTCGCCGTCGCGCGTCAAGAGCGAAATGAAAGTCAATGAAGTGTCAGCTGAAAATACTCATTTTTTTATAAAACATATCTTGTTTTGATACTGATTTCAAAAAGGTAAAATTTTCGGCAAATCGTTGAAGCAAACCAGTTTTAGAAAATATTGCTCTTGAACAGCTATATAGTGAGAAAATTAAAATATCTGAACAAAAAAGAATGGGTTCATAAATTTAATTGACAAAAACCTAATTCCTCAGAAAGTAGAAAAAAAGTAGCAAAATTGAGATTTAATTAAACCGAGATTTGTATCATTTTGCTGCAAGTCGCCCTTACAATTTAAAATTGGTTTTGCTTATTTAGTCGATTATTTCACGCAACTTTTTTTCTGCTTTCTTTCCACAAATACATTAACCTTCAACTGCAAGGTGCAGGAAATTTGCAGTTGCAAGGCATCATGAAATTTGAATTTGAATTGAAATAATGTATATTTCAAACATTTTTTATCCATATATTTGGAAAACGAAAGTATTTTAAAATATCGAGTCGGTCAAGGAGTTTCACTTATAACAATGATTAAATCGATTATTAAAAAAAAAGTAAGGTAATGTCAGAGTTGTCACTTCAAGTCACTTTATTTCTTGGCATCGTGAATATTGGTTTCCTCGTTTTACTGTGATATTTTTTCAAGTATTGTTTTGGTTTTGGGTACTCATACAACTTCTCACGTTGACCCCACGCCTATGAACTCCGACACCAATCCCACCGTTGACCCCAGCTTAAATATGGATATCGAACTCGCCGAAACTTGAATCGTACGGATTCGAACGAAACAATTTCGCTTCAACTCCTGCATGTGGTGGAAACTGTGTTACAGATCCTATGTGCGAATTGTGGTACTGATATCAAACAAAGGAGAAAGCATAACCTCGATCTTGTGGAAGTGGAATCTGTTATAAGGCAGTGGATCGCTCCAAAATTGGTACATGTTAACGAAAACACGAAAATGTTACATGAAAATGAAAATAACAGTCAGGGATGAAATTCAATCAAACAGTGTTGCTCCAACTGCATAGTAGGGGGAAGAACAGTGGGTTGTTGTGCTCATGTACGGACTATAATTTGGTTTTTAAGCTCTACAAGGTACCAAGATAATATATATTCTTCTGCCCAGTTCCTAGACAATATATTATTAACTTATGAGTCAGAATAATAACAAAATCTATATAAATAAAAATGAATTGTTGTTCGTTAGTCTGATTAAAACTCGAGAACGGCTGTGCCGATCGAGCTGATTTTGGTTTTAAAATGTTTGTCGTAGTCCAGGGTAGGTCTAAACGGTGAGCAAATAAGGAAAAATTGCGAGTAAGATAGAGTAAAACGACAATTCCATTTTCCCATATAAAAGTTGACCACTTACTTTCTGTCAAACATTTGACGGTATTTGTACTCTCAGTTCCACTCGAATTGAAGAACGCATTAAAACAAGACTTTTGAATCGACAACATAATATCAGCTTTGCTCATAACATCGTGTATTTAAAGGACATGACCAGTGGGGCGATGGGTGCCTGCTTAGGTGTAAAAATCAATGTGCAGCAAAAATTGTTTTATTTTTGCAATTGTTGTATTCTACAGTTTACAGGTAAAAAACTTTCACGACTCCAAAAGATCAGGAAACTGAGAAAAATAAAGATAAGTTTTCACTAAATAGCTCTGCTTTTCGTTAAGAGATGGCGCTAGGCGTTGTGGTAATCGAGTTAAAAATCAATGTGCAGCAAAAATTGTTTTATTTTTGCAATTTTTGTATTCTACAGTTTACAGGTAAAAAACTTTCACGACTCCAAAAGATCAGGAAACTGAGAAAAATAAAGATAAGTTTTCACTAAATAGCTCTGCTTTTCGTTAAGAGATGGCGCTAGGCGTTGTGGTAATCGAGTTAAAGAATGATTTTCTACTATTCGACACGCCATCCATCGAGGCGCTAGGTTTTTTTTTTTATACCATCAAGGGCGCAAACTAGCATGCTGATCACCTGATGTTAATAAGCAATAACCGCCGCCTATAGAAGTCTACAACACCAGGGTTACTGCCGATGCGCTGCCACCCTTTTCCCACCCCAAACCCTGGGCTTCCGATTCTCTCACTCACTATTCGAAGCGGAGCAACATAATGTTGGTACTTTACGTTGGTATTCTGTAAGAGTGTGGTACCTCCCCGGCCGAGCCAACCCAAATAAGAGTTACAGTCAGCTATTGACTACAACTAGGCTCTACGTGGCTCGGGAAATAAAATTAAGGCTATTGTTATTATTATTTGTGAAGGCATGAGGATTTAAATAAAACTATTATTTGAACGAATTAATTATTTTAATATTCTTTAATAAAATAAAATATGTAGGAAAGACGAACTGTGCCGGACGGGCGTGATCGCTGGACGCGTAGATTATGCAGGTTGTAAAGCTATCCCAGTCCAAGCAGCGGTGACGTCCTGTACCTAGGGATCTGGATACTTCAATACTAACCGAGCGGCTGTCCTAGATTCTTGAGGGAAAATGGGTTTTGACAAGAAAATAACAACACCATTTCCCTGATAAATCTTCATAATATGCCTTTTAACCCGCCTTACAGATATGCCATAGTTTAGGCACCTCATCATAATATCCGTTTATCCGAATCGTAGAGCAAAACAGATGAATCCTTTATGAATAGCATGAATGGTAATCGGGTTTTGAAGATGTCAGTCCGTAAAGAATAGCAATGGTCGTGGTCAGTGGGTCGTCTTAGGGGCGTAGAAATAGAACACAATAATCGCACAGTACACAACGAACGCGTAAACACAACGTGGGTCGCGAACTGCAATGATAGATAGATAGAAGATTCTTTATTATGTACACCATAAAAAGTACAGATATAATATATAATTATACCTGACGTGACGCCAAGATTGAATGTGCAAGTAGGGATGGTGAATGGCGATCTGAAATCGATAAAGTGTCAATTGCTTTTTTCTCGAACCTAACACATAAAATTCGAAAAGATTTGACTGCCTCGTTGGTCTAGTGGTGGCAAGCGCTACAGCTGAGCATGAGGTCCTGGGTGCGATTCCCGGGTCGGGCAAAGTGTTATTGGGTTTTTCCATCTGGAATTTCTCAATAGCAGCCCGGAGTCCGGATTTGTATCCGGTTAATGGTAAAACGCTCGCCCCGCATTACACGGGACTGGCGAAATGAAGGTGTTATGTTATTATTCATCCAAATTAAATATAAGTAGTTCAAAACGGTCAAAGAAAATATCAATTCAAAATCCATTTTATGTGAATCGATTTTTCATGCTTTGACTCGAATCGATTGAATTATCAATTTTATGAAAAAAACTACTACCCTTTTGGTCCCTCCCTACACAGGTGTCTGCTAATGTCAGATACATTGTCAACGAAGTAACACTCCTATATACGCAGTGATTATTTAAAAAAATATGGTGTTCGAACTTCACACGTGTCAATAAAACCTAACATAACCCGTAAGCGTATCAATAAATAAGTAATTATTAACAAAACATGTATATTCCATGTCATTAAAGGTCACTTGATCGAAAATAGCTCGTTTTTAGTTTATTTTTTTCCATATTATGTGTAGCTTATTTTGGTTACCGGGTGAATATAGATACAATGGAACGTCAAAATCAGGAAGTGCATAAAAGAGAGAAACAGAAGCAATTAATATACTGATTTTTCAGATAATTTAATCTGGGCTTTAGTCGGAATAATATAACCATGATAAATTAGATCTTTATTTTTAAATCTTAGTGTAAAAGTTGTAATGCTGCGCATGTTCCCGAATTCGAAGGCTAAAACTGGTCATGTCCTTTCAAAATATAAAAATAATTAATGGGTTGACATGTTTGACGGGTGCCAGCCTTATGAAATTATGACAGGCATGTTAGTATATTGCTAAATTTCGAAACGGTCACACTGATGTCATAGATACAACCTCTGTTTAATACGTTGTTTTGTGCGTTGTTTCCATGGATACAATGTATGTCATCTCATGTTAAAGAAAAGAAACATTTAATTGGAGAAATACTGAAATACCGCTAAAAGTGATTTTCTTCTCTCTGCTTACAATGCCGAGGAGAAGAAAACGACCTGACATAGGTCGTCGAAGTCGTGTAAATGTGCAACGAGCTACTTTACGCTCCAACCGCACTAATAACCAGCGAGAGGCTGATAATGATAACAGTCGTACAAGTATGGCAGATTTACGTTCCAGAGTAAATAACTATGAAGTGGATAGGCAGAGAATGGAACGAGTTCGTGCACATCGATCACAACAGCAGCGAGCACGGGATAATGAATTTTAATCGATTCCGCAGACGCAATGCTCCTGTAAACCTCGAACGAGGAGCATTTTCCTACGATCCGGAAATTGATTATAGTGCTGACAAATCTGTGACGATTGGAGAAATGTCAATGATTTGTCAACATTGTAAAGCATTAAAATACAGTGGTGAATCTGCAGGATTATGTTGTGCTGGTGGCAAAGTAAAATTGCCACAATTGGTTCCACCACCTGAACCGTTACACTCATTAGTTAATGGGATGGAAAGTGAGTCTAAACACTTCTTATACCAGGGTAGAAAGCCTTTAAAACAATAAAAAGTGAAAAAAAATAATAGTAGGATGAAACCCATTAAAAAAGAAGGAGAATATTCTAAAAATTAAAGGAAAAATAATTTACGGGCGATCTGAGGTCGGGAAGGGGATGGGAGTGCGTTTTTAAGGGTAAGAAACGGTTTTTCTCGATTTCCGGCAAAACTAAAAGTCCTATGGAAAAAAGTCAAATCGCAAAGTTGTAGGTAATAAAAAGACTTAAAACTTTTGTATTTACACTTTTTTCACATAACCTCAAAATTTATGGGAAAAATTCAAAAAACCAAGTTTTTGGTTTTTTATTTTTATCTTTTTCAAATTTTTGTTTTTTTTCACGAAATTTGGTGAAAACTTACCTTTTTATGTCCCAAATACGCTGTAATTTATTTGATAAGAAATATTTATTTTTTCACCTTATTTTGAATTAATATCGAAAAAGCACCCTAATTTTCAATCGAAAATTCACCCGTCAAAATATCAGCTTTTTTCAAAAAGTTGGTATGTTTTCTGTTCGTTGAAATCTCTACATTCCGACGGTGAAAAAAAAAAAAAATGTTACTATAGTAAATCTTGTCAGAAAATGCAAAAAATCGAAAAAAACTCGAATTCGAAAATTTTTTTTTAATCATTATAAATAATTTCATCTAAAAAGTGTGATTGCTGCAATTTGATTCAATTAAAAAGTTGATTTATTTAATGCTAATAACATTTATGTCATAGAAAATATCATTATATATAAATATAAATGTAAATCGTACTATTATATGTAGATACTTTATTCTGGTTACGTTATTCATTACAATATTTTTTACCCGACTTCGGCGAAGCATAAAGGTGGGTTATGATTTTGACCGGTATGTATGTATGTAAGTATGTATGTATGTATGTATGTATGTATGTTCATCTGTAACCTCATAACTTCTAAACCACTGATCATAATTTGACAAATGAGGTATCGTTAGAAGCGTCCTGATTGTCCGCTGGTTATAGGCTATGCGAAGTTACATTAAATTCAATATGGCGCCCGATAGAGTACATAAAATGACGAACGAAAAATTTTTTTATCTTTTATTATCCCATGTAGGTAATCAAATGAAAGGGCTTGACAAGCACATTACAAATATGTATATATATCATATTGTCTAAGTAAATAAATATGTTTAAATTGTTAAAAACATGCAAAAATGAGTCTGCAACGTACGGCGCGGCTGTAAAATTAATACCTATTATACAATTAAACTTAACAAAAAAAATTAAAGCAGCTCTGCAAATACTTTATCACGAAATTATAACCCCAAAATAATTTAAATAAAAAGTAAGTTTAAAAACTAAAACCCGACTACTTAAAAATCACGCTCTTAAAAGTATGAAACAAGAAAATATTTCGGACAGAAATCTAGACATAGGTACAAAAATAGTCAAGGTAAAGCCGTCGTCACATGCCATTATTTTGTAGCCGACAAGCATGCGACTACGGCTTTACCTTGACTTTTGTACCTATGTCTAGATTTCTGTCCGAAATATTTTCTTGTTTCATACTTTTAAGAGCGTGATTTTTAAGTAGTCGGGTTTTAGTTTTTAAACTTACTTTTTATTTAAATTATTTTGGGGTTATAATTTCGTGATAAAGTATTTGCAGAGCTGCTTTAATTTTTTTTGTTAAGTTTAATTGTATAATAGGTATTAATTTTACAGCCGCGCCGTACGTTGCAGACTCATTTTTGCATGTTTTTAACAATTTAAACATATTTATTTACTTAGACAATATGATATATATACATATTTGTAATGTGCTTGTCAAGCCCTTTCATTTGATTATCTACATGGGATAATAAAAGATAAAAAAAATTTTCGTTCGTCATTTTATGTACTCTAGAGGGCGCCATATTGAATTTAATGTAACTTCGCATAGCCTATAACCAGCGGACAATCAAGACGCTTCTAACGATACCTCATTTGTCAAATTATGATCAGTGGTTTAGAAGTAATAAGGTTACAGATGAACATACATACATACATACATACATACTTACATACATACATACTTACATATATACATACCGGTCAAAATCATAACCTACCTTTTTGCTTCGCCGAAGTCGGGTAAAAAATATTGTAATGAATAACGTAACCAGAATAAAGTATCTACATATAATAGTACGATTTACATTTATATTTATATATAATGAGATTTTCTATGACATAAATGTTATTAGCATTAAATAAATCAACTTTTTAATTGAATCAAATTGCAGCAATCACACTTTTTAGATGAAATTATTTATAATGATTAAAAAAAAAATTTCGAATTCGAGTTTTTTTCGATTTTTTGCATTTTCTGAGAAGATTTACTATAGTAACATATTTTTTTTTTTTCACCGTCGGAAAGTAGAGATTTCAACGAACAGAAAACATACCAACTTTTTGAAAAAAGCTGATATTTTGACGGGTGAATTTTCGATTGAAAATTAGGGGTGCTTTTTCGATATTAATTCAAAATAAGGTGAAAAAATAAATATTTCTTATCAAATAAATTACAGCATATTTGGGACATAAAAAGGTAAGTTTTCACCAAATTTCGTGAAAAAAAACAAAAATTTGAAAAAGATAAAAATAAAAAACCAAAAACTTGGTTTTTTGAATTTTTCCCATAAATTTTGAGGTTATGTGAAAAAAGTGTAAATACAAAAGTTTTAAGTCTTTTTATTACCTACAACTTTGCCATTTGACTTTTTTCCATAGGACTTTTAGTTTTGCCGGAAATCGAGAAAATCCGTTTCTTATCCTTAAAAACGCACTCCCATCCCTTTCCCGACCTCAGATCGCCCGTAAATTATTTTTCCTTTAATTTTTAGAATATTCACCTTCTTTTCTAATGGGTTTCATCCTACTATTATTTTTTTTGGTTTTAAAAATTATCGACCCTGGTCTATCTTGGCTAACATCCAAAAATATAATAATTGCTTCCAAATGACATCGTTTGGTGCAACGCATATTGTACAAGACAGGTTCATGCCCACTTTCAAGGTAGTATACCATAATTGTTTTAGTAAAATTCTAATTTGTATTTGTATCATAATTAATTTAACCAGTTCTTAAACAATTACAGATACAAGGACAAATTCATCACCTACTGGGGGCACTGCTGCCAGTGCCAGATGCGGATCATCAATTCTTGCAAATTTATTTTATGGGCAATCAAGATGCGGAAGTTGATACACGTTGTGCTCATAATCCAAACGTCAAGCGAACCATTGTCCAACAACTGCAAACATTTCTTCACGAGAATAATGAATTAGTGAAAGTGTTCAAAATGGCACTGGATCGGATGCCATCAGACAGCCATAATATTGTAATAAGAGCCGACAAAACACCTGCTGGAGAGCATGCAAGGAGGTTTAATTCACCGACAATAGATGAAGTGGCTATTGTCGTTGTTGGAGAGAATTTGCAATCAAGAGATATTGTACTTCATCGCCAGAACAATGAATTGAAGCGTGTATCTGAAACGCATAGAGCTTATGATGCTTTACAATACCCATTAATCTTCTGGCAGGGAGAAGATGGGTACCATTTTAATATCAAAATGGTTAATCCAACAATAGGTAATTAGATTATACAAAATGAAATAATATTTTATATATTCAATATATAAATGTATTTTTTTATCATTTGTACTTCCAGGTGCTACACACAAAAAAGTCAGTGCCATGAATTATTATTCATACAGACTCATGATCCGTGAAGGTGAAGTAAATCACATTTTGATGTGTCAACGGCTCTTTCATCAGTATGCAGTTGACATGTATGTCAAAATTGAGACTGAACGATTGACATACATTCGTCTAAACCAACAGCAGCTTCGATCTGAAGAGTACATTCATCTTCGCGATGCAATTAATGCTGACGGCAATGTAAATAATGTAGGAAGAATGACAATTTTACCGGCCACTTACATCGGAAGCCCGCGCCACATGCACGAGTACGCTCAAGATGCGATGTCTTATGTTCGAAAGTATGGCCGTCCAGACCTATTCATTACATTCACCTGTAACCCACAATGGATTGAAATAAAAAAAGAACTGCTACACAGCCAAACACCACTTGATAGGCATGACATCACAGCCAGAGTTTACAAGCAAAAATTAAAATCTTTAATGAATTTCATTACAAAGCATCGTGTGTATGGCCAAGTACGTTGTTGGATGTACTCTGTTGAGTGGCAAAAGCGTGGTTTGCCACATGCTCACATATTAGTCTGGTTGGTTGACAAAATAAGGCCAGAAGAAATTGATTCCATTATTTCAGCCGAAATTCCTGATAAAACGGTTGACCCAAAATTGCATACAATAGTAACTAAACACATGATACATGGACCATGCGGAGTTGTCAACAACAACTCACCCTGTATGATCGACGGCAAGTGCTCCAAGCGGTACCCGAGAAACTTGGTTGCTGAAACCATCTCGGGAATCGATGGTTACCCATTGTATCGTCGGCGATCAGTTGAGTACGGTGGACGATCTGTAGATGTCAAGATAAAAGGACAAGATTTTCATGTAGACAATCGTTGGATTGTGCCGTACTCGCCCATATTGTCCAAAACTTTTGAAGCTCACATCAATGTGGAATTTTGTAACTCTGTGAAATCCATAAAGTACATATGTAAATATGTTAACAAAGGTAGCGACATGGCCATCTTCGCAGTAACAAACACAAATGATGAAGTGTCTCACTATCAGATGGGTCGCTATGTAAGCAGCAATGAGGTTATTTGGCGCATATTTTCGTTTGCAATTCATGAAAGACACCCCACTGTAGTCCATTTGGCAGTTCATTTGGAAAATGGACAACGAGTGTATTTCAACCCAAACAACGCTGTGGATAGAGCGGCACGTCCACCTGTGACCACATTGACAGGTTTCTTCTCAATTTGTGAAACTGATCAATTCGCTCGCACTTTGCTGTATGCTGATATGCCACGCTACTATACATGGAACGCATCATCAAAGTCTTTTACGCGTCGTAAACAAGGAACACCACTTGAAGGATATGAAAATGTATTTGCCACAGATGCTATAGGCCGTATACAACGTGAAATTTGAATCACAGTTTTGCTAGAAGAAACGTTGTTCAGACCATGGTCTACTATCATTCTATAGCATCCAATATGTTATTAAAACAAACTAAACTAGGCGTTCTCAAATAAGTCTTATGTTGCTCAAACGTGTTCAAACATTAACCGTAACATCTAAGAACTCATCGCGGTAGCAATATGGCATTCAAAAGAGTTATGAGGAGTCCACGTGGACTACAAGGATGTCCGGCCAATGCGGGCCGAAATTTTAATAAATAAATCAGTCTTTTTTGCGTTTTTTTTAAAATACCATTGACTTTTTTTAAAATTGATTGTTATAGAATGGTAGTAGACCATGGTCTGAACAACGTTTGTTCTAGCAAAACTGTGATTCAAATTTCACGTTGTATATACAGTACATCCAAATAACGATGAATGTTATTATCTTAGATTGTTATTGGTGAATGTTCCTGGTCCGACATCTTTTCAACAATTGAGAACAGTTGATGGACATCTGTGTGCGACTTACCGTGAGGCGTGTCAATTATTACGGTTGCTCGAGAACGATTCGCATTGGGATGATACGCTCAAGGATTCCGTCATATCTTCATCGCCGCATCAAATTCGCACACTGTTTGCGATTATAATATCGACATGTTTCCCCTCAAATCCGGAAGATTTGTGGATGAAATATAGGGATGACATGTCTGAGGATGTGTTGCATCGCGTGCGTTGTGAAACTTTGAATCCTACATTGGAAATTACGACAGAGATTTACAATGACACATTGATCATAATAGAAGATATGTGTTTATTGATGGCAAATAAAGTATTGTCGTGTTTGGGCCTGACAGCACCCAATCGTGCTATGCAAGATGCATTAAACCATGAGTTGCAAAGAGAACGCCAGTACGATACTGAAGCTATGACCGAAGCAGTTCGCACAACTGTTCCGCAATTGAACGAAGAACAAAGGATTGCGTACGATCGTTTGATACAAGCTGTAAACAGTGGATCTGGGGGGATTTACTTTCTTGATTCTCCTGGGGGTACTGGGAAAACGTTCCTAATTTCATTGCTATTAGCAAAGATCCGATCGCAAAATGAGGTAGCCCTAGCGTTGGCTTCATCTGGAATAGCAGCAACTTTATTAGAAGGCGGACGAACTGCACATTCAGCCTTAAAATTACCATTAAACATGCATATCAACGAAACGCCAGTTTGCAACATCGCCAAAAATAGCGCTATGGCGAAGACTCTCCAAATATGCAAATTGATAATTTGGGACGAATGCACAATGGCCCACAAGAGGTCGCTGGAGGCACTAGATAGGACGTTAAAAGATTTACGTGATAACCAAAACATTTTTGGTGGAGCCATGATACTGTTGTCAGGTGATTTTCGTCAGACTCTTCCAGTAATTCCTCGATCGACTGTTGCTGACGAAATAAACGCATGTCTAAAATCATCAAATTTGTGGCGGCACGTAAAGACACTACAATTAACTACTAACATGCGGGTGTTTTTGCAACAAGATCAAACTGCGACTGTGTTTTCGAAGCAGTTGCTGGATATTGGCAATGGTAAGGTCGCAGTTGACAGCTCGACCGGATTAATGACTTTTCCCACAGATTTCTGTCACTTCACAGAATCGAAAGAGGAGCTTATTCAGCGTGTTTTTCCGGACATTAAACAACAATATAATAACCACGATTGGCTAAGTGAACGAGCAATATTGGCAGCAAAAAACAAAGATGTCGATGAACTCAATGCGACAATTCAGAATTTCCTTCCAGGAGAGTTGTTTACGTACAAATCAGTTGACACGGCTACAAGCCAGGATGACGTAGTCAACTATCCTACAGAATTTTTAAATTCATTGGAGTTGCCTGGACTACCACCACATAATTTGCAATTAAAAGTAGGATCAGTTGTCATCATGCTCCGTAATATTAATCAACCTCGACTTTGCAATGGAACGAGATTGGTTGTGAAGAAACTCATGAATAAAATTATCGAAGCTAAAATAATCAAAGGAAAATACAAAGGAGAGGATGTCTTAATCCCACGGATACCTATGATTCCAACGGATTTGCCATTTGATTTTAAAAGGTTGCAATTTCCCGTGCGTCTAGCTTTTGCAATTACCATAAATAAATCGCAAGGCCAATCGTTGCAAGTTTGCGGAATAAACTTAGAGTTTCCCTGTTTCGCACATGGACAATTATACGTTGCGTGTTCGCGCGTCGGAAAACCAACATCCTTATTTATTTACGCACCGCAAAAAAAAACTAAAAATATTGTCTACCAGAAAGCACTATATTAATTAACTGTCTATATGTACAGCAGTGGACATTTATTGGCCGATATCATGATGATGATAACTGTGTTGTATTTAATTTAAGCAAAGATTTGTTTAACACGTTCACAGTCCAGAAACGAGCACATCCAGGAAAATTTAAAAATTTTGTATATGGAGTGTATAAATAGAAATAAATGACTTAATATGTATATAATATGTGCATTTGGATCCTTACAATTATATAATAATATGTTGTATATATTTAAAATAAAACTCAATTTGGTACAACTATTTTTAATATTTCAAAATACTCACTCTTCACTCTTCTTCTTTTTCTTTTCGAATTATGCCTTCCATCGGTGCTTGACGATGATTTTGCCAATGTCAACGTGTATTAATCACTCTTTATTTCCATCCAGTTGGCTCCATCTACTTGGGAACCACTTGGCTCGCCAGGACATGATAATATGGCGGAAGTACTAGGCGACTCGGACAAATGTGATTCAATCAGAACATTGTCAATGTTGAGCTGCTGGCTGTCTTCAATAACATCAATATCTACCAGAACATTCTTGATGTTGAGCTTCTGGCTGTCTTCAATAACTTGAATATCCTGTATGTCTTCAACCGATAAATTTAATTCACAGAATATCTCCTCAGATGATGAAGATGGCATTGTAGAAACGTGTTTTGGTTTAGATAGCAGCTTTTGCTTTAATCTATTTTTTTGTTCTTTTGCCCTGTTCATGCGTATTATTCGTTCTACATTCTTACCACACTTGGTACAAAATCTGAAGGTGTCAGCGATTATGCTGTAGCATTCGTCGCATCTTAATAAGATTTATTACAACCTGGACAGTTATTATTTTTGTTCTGCCGTTCCATCCACTTTTTACAAAAGGGACAATGCATTTTAAGGAGTTATATATAACTTCACTATAACTTCTGGAAAATAGTTTTAAAATTTCAACAATCTTTTCTTCAAAAGTTAGGTGACAGTGACACTGACAGTATTGCCAGATTACTAAACTACTATTAGGCCGCCCCTACACACGTCAATCCAGATTGTAATCCATCCACGATCGGGATTACGACTAATCACGCGGCCTTACGGTTTAGTAATGTGGCGAAATCGATACAAATCTTTTATGAATAAAGGTGATAATTATGGTTTAAATAAATTTGGTTTACATTAATAGGTAAGTGATACGAAGTTCACCGGGTCATCTAGTGTATAAATAAAAATGTGTTTTATTCCAAACAACAAGTACCCAAAACAAGACTTAGAAGCATCGCGATACAATCTTATTACAATATTCTCTTTCCTACTGGTATTAGCTATTCAACCTGTGTTATATTTATACTCAAAGTACCTGTCCACACCGAGCCAAATTCCCATACAACGTGGACAAAGTCCTTTCTGTAATAAATTGCGATTGTAAAAGAGACAAAATATCCAGTAAAGGACAGAAAAACTTACAAATGAGAAAGTTATGAGCATGTGAAAAATAATAGTTAAATCAATAAAATTTCACAAACATGCAGAACAATCGAAAAACGTAGCTATTGCTGCATAAAGACATCACTAATTCGGTGGCATATGCCACCGAATTAGTGATGTCTTTATATAATCACCAGTTATAATCATAACAAAGGTGATCATCGCCTTTGTTATGATTATAACTGCTCTAAAGAAAAAAATCTAAATAACAGTACCTACAATGCGAGACATTCAAAACTCTACTTTCTTCTTCCGGGTCAATGCCATCATCGCTACCTGTAGCAGGCAAAGCTCGAATTCTCATAGACGATGTGGACACAAATGTTGTTGAACGTTTCAATAGCGTTATTGCCAAATTTATAGGTGGAAAAAGAGTAAATCTTTCCCTGAGACGAGGCTATCAAGGTTGATGTTGGGCCGCTTTGGTTTCTTATAGGTAAAAGTGGGATAGTTGCCCCAAAATTCAAATTGTGACTTGTTGGGAATGCGTGGACCCGAGCGGCCACGAGTTCTAATGCGATTTCGGGATTTAGGGCTTGTGGTATTTACCCTTTCAATCCTTCAGCAGTTCCAGAGAGCTTTTTTGCAATATCTGACATTTCTTTGAGTAATCAAAGATCTACAGAAGACAATGCAGTTCAAAATGATGCTCTAGAACAGGAACAAGATTCATCTAATAGATCAACTCCTGTAGTTGATCGAGCCCTTTCTAACATTACTCCTATTTATTTGGATATTTTTAATAGAAATGAAGAAGCTCTTGAGCAGGAACCAGGTCCATCCAATGTACAAACTCTGGAAGTCGGTCTAAATCTATCCAACGTGTCTCTTTGTAATACAGATCAACCAGATAGGAGAATTTCTAATTCAAGCCCATCAATTCTTTCACAGATCAATAAAATTATTTATATTAATGAACTAGAAACACCAAGCAAATATTTGCAAGAATGTTCGCTACAGTTCGTAAACAATCAGCTGCAATTTTAAATTCAAAAGAAAATATCGAAGCGAAGAAATCTAAAGTTAAAGGTAAAGCTACTCCAGGCATACGTTGTAAAAATAAATGTCGACCAGCTAAAGCTGATGTACAGAAAAAAGTGTTAAGACCTGTCAAGTTTCCAAAAAAAGTTCCAGGCAAATTTACTAAGAAAAGAAAAGAAATCAGGGGTTCAAGTGATGAAATGACAATCTCGATTATTTCTAATGAAACTGATTCAGACATCGACCAGGGTCGACCAGGAGAAGCGGATCTGCACAAAAAAAATCGAAGATCTCAAGCTAAGATTCAGAGTAAAGTTCCGGCAAAAATTATTAAGAAAAGACGAATAGAACACAAGGAATCAAGTGATGAAATGTCGATCTCAAATAATTCGGATGAATCTGAGTCAGACGCATACAATGATTCGGAATGCAAAGAATGCTTTGAAGAATATATAAAGACCAAATCAACTGCAGATTGGATACAATGTGTAATGTGTAAAAAATGGCTACATGAGGATTGTACCATGTACGGCGACTATTGCAATGAATGCGGTAGGATTAAACGAATGAATACGAAAAAAAACAACGTAGACTGAACCGCAGAATATTTTTTTTTTCTGAAGCTGATTGCTGTAAGAACTAAAAATATGAAAATAAAAACCAAAGTGAAGAAGTTAAATAAACCAACGTGAAGAAGAAAACTAAATTAAGTGAAGAAGTAATTATTTTTTTATGAAGCTGATTCATGTAAGAACTAAGAATATGAAAATTAAAACCAAAGTGAAGAAGTAAAATAAACTAAAATGAAAAAGTATTTGTTTTTGAAGCTGATTTATGTAACAAAAAAAAAAAACCAAACTGAAGAACAAAATAAACCGAAGTGAAGAAGTAAAATAGACCAAAGTGAAGAAGTAAAATAAACCAAAGTGAATAAGTTTTTTTTTTCTGGAGCTGTTTAATGTAAGAATATGAAAATTAAAAGCAAAGTGTAATAGGTAAACTAACACAGTATAATAACGGTATTATGTCTCGGCAGTGACCTTGAAATAATTACCTACGGCCGCTCGGTAGATAAACCTTCCGGGTCCGTGCATAACTGCCGCTCACTCCATACTGTTGCGTACTGATATACACTGAGATTTCGAAGCGCGTCGTTTCGGTCGTTTTCTCTGAAGATATAATACTGTTACATATTTATACTGTGCTAAAACTAAGATAGGTATACTATAATAAGTCCCTTTTTAAACAATCATAAATAGAAAACTACCTACTTAGAGTAAATAAATTCTTACGCTTGATATTTTTTTGTTTTGTGTTCGCATTTCTTTTTTTCTTTCGAGCCGATAGACGTAAACGTTTTTTATTACCTTTTCGGTAATCTGGTTGAGTGTTATCTGTAAAGTTCAGTATAACATCGAATTATGCTATTTTTGAAAAAAATGTGTCTGTCCGACATTAGCTACCCAACCAGCAATTCAGTCCTATTATTTCAGCTCATAACTCTAAAAAGCTCTATAAACGATTTATTAAGGTTTTAGCGGTGCCAGAGTGTTGTATAAAAGCGTTCGACAGTACATTATTGCTCTAAATACTTATAGAGCTAAAAATACCTATAAACAAAGGATGTAAACGTTTACTACGCCATTTTATACCACCGTTATAGTCAAGTACTATAGCAAGTTCTGATATAACTAGTACATAATAATATTGCTCTATAAAATTGTTAACAGGTGCCTTTATTTATCTGATTAGCGTAATAATCGTTCCAAACGAACTGCAATAGTAGTTTCGTTATATCAGTGATAAACACTCAACTACAGGGCGATATTGTGATATTGTGGATATTCAGATCGCTGCTATAGTACGTGTGCGTTAGTAGTCACAAAGACTTTACAATGGAGTGTTTTTGTGAAGTAGTCTAATTTCAGATGACGCTTATAGATCGTAAGTGCACTATAATAGTTTTTAGATGCATATTATAATTTTATCGATAAGCATATCACACAGACACTGTAAGAGCAGAATTATTGTATAACAACTTTTATCGTGCCTAGCAATGCGCTTGTTAGTATTATAAATGGGTATCTATCACTATAATGACGCAAAAGTGACACATACATGTAGATAAATGTTTCTATTAAATGACAGTTAAGTCCCAAAAAGGATTATTGGCTCGCTTTTACAACAATATTCAGACATTTTGATACGGAATTAATGCCGGTTCCGTACAAAATGTGTCTTACATATATATTATTTCTGAAGAGAGTCCTTACTCCAGCGACTTTTCTGAATCTTTAAGCAATGATTCAACATTCGAAAAAGACCAACAATTTCGTGATGGCGTGAAAAATTGGGCCATTAATTATAATATTTCGCATTAACAACTAACCTTATATATAAGTCTTACCGAAAATTCGAAAGTTAGGTTAGAATATTAAAAAAATCATATCTCAAAAACACCGGTTGTACACCTCGGTCGGTAAGATAGGTAAGATAGGTAAGATATATTTCTAATTTTTCTCCAATAAATTGCATTGGTGACCGTAATATGATTTACAACAGTGAAAATGTTATCATCTAGTGAGAATGGAGACCCTAATTTGCAGATGGATGAGAAAGGAAAAGAAATAATTTTTAATAAATAATTATTATTCTATTTACTATTTTATTTTCTCGCAATCGTAGTGAAAAACCCATTATACCTCGGTTTCTGTTTACTCCGTCGCTAAAGCTCGGGAGTACACTACCTCGTTATAATGGGTCATTTTAGCTCCTTGTATAACAATCTACTATTTTTTTCCAAATCATTTACACTAGTCGTTTAGACGTAATACTACTTTTAATCTATAATAATAGTATAGATTAAAAGTAGCTCATCGTCGCATTAATATACAGGGTTGATATGACAGAGGGGCATTAAATTACACTACGTGTACTATACGTGTTTAGTATTAATTCGATATGGTATAAAAATAAAAAGCACCAAAAATGAGTTTTTCTTTTTTTCAAACAAACTAAATAGCTTACAAATCAGAGTAAAACGCAACCACCCTTTGTAAATAAATTTAACTGACCTTAGATACCTAGGTAACAAAGCGGCAACGTCGCGCGCGCCGTAGCGCGGCGTATGTTCAAAGCGGGCGGCCGCCCGGCCGGCGGTGTCTCGGGCGCGGGGCGGCGGCTTTGAAGTACTTACAAAGTTACACCGAACACAGCAAAAACACTAAATTTTTTAATTCTCGATGACATAATATTGTGTCCTCCATTCACATTAATGAACAAATTATACCGACAGAGAATATTGTTATTTATTTTTCTAATTAAATCACTGTCTGTCGCTAAGCACTTTAATTTGTGAAATGCTAAAATAATCCTAGTTTTTAGTTCAACAATTGTATTTAACTCTGAGGCACACTTTAATTACACACACACACACACAACCAAAGTTTAATTACGTGTCGTATCACAATAAAAGCAGTCAATAAAAAAAAAAACTAACACTAAATAATAATAATCCCAAGTTACGTGTTCTGTCACAATAAAAAAAAGAAATACTGTCTACTGTGGTAACGGTGGGGCCTGAGCGGTTAAAACGTAGGTATTTAGTGTCCTATATTCTATCACAAAAACAAAACAAAATCACAATATTATCAGCGCGCGAGTTCGCGGAGCTTCCGTGTTACGTAACATAAGTACGTTCCAAAAGGATTGCCTCGGCGCACTGACGAAACACGTTTTTTAGAGGCCCCACCCCCTTACCGATCGCAACGATCTAGGATGCAAGCAACATTAGCAACACACTGACCTATTTCTATTTCTTTTACGCGCGGGATGTTTTGCTATGATTGTCACTCTCGTAATGAAAGTGCAAGTGTGTGTGTCCTTGTTTGATGATGTCTTTGTGATTTGCGTCACAGAGCGGCAACAACGCATGTAGGTTGTACTCAGATTTATCGTTTTAAGGTGCATGACCTAAGCGTATAGACATAATCAGCTGTTAGGAAAGATACATCGTGTTCAAACGGGGCAAAAACTTAAAAAATCATTTGCGACTAAACTACTGCTCCTATTTAATTGATTTTTGGTACAGAGCTTGAAAATGGTACCTAGTATAGGCAGTTCAAAGGAAAGCCCCTCTGTCGTATCAACGTTGTAGAATGTGTGATTTTCCATGGCCATTCCGCTGCTGTAGTGTGTGGAGTCCATTAGGTACACTGAAAAAACACAATTTATATTTATAAAGGTATTGCTTCTAAAGTTCAGTGATGCTACTAGATTCATATTTATGCACTTCATATAAAGAAATATAAACACTAGGTACGTAAAACTTGATAAAACTACGAAGTTCTTCCCGAAGAAAAAAAAACTGGTTAAGTACATGATTAATTCACACTATTCGTCAGTAAACAGATAATACTTAATTAAGTTTTTTTTTCATTACCTATGGTCTTCAGAAAAATAGTAAAGAAAACACTGTGTATTATATATTATATTCAGTCATGCTCACACAGAACCCCAATCTTAGGTTGAATCCACGATGACTGACAGTGAAAACATTACCTATCACGGGAAGTACTATAATGGCTCTTAGAATATCGAAATCACTTTATATGATAAACATTTTAGTAAAAGCTCAACAATTCGAGGGGGCACTTTAAATTCATGGTAAACCTATCCCTAGTTTATCAGTAAAGCTGCAGTCGCACATCATTTCCACCGTAATAGACTAATATTATAATAACAAAATAAAATCTTACTTACCTCAGATTGCTTGTATCCTTTTGTAAAATAATTTTTTGCACTCTGCACTGTCACGAATGTAAAATAATGAATGGTGAATGAAAAAAGTGAGGTAAAGGAAACTAAACTCTTGTATAGTATGAAAAAGTACTATCAAGGTCCTACAGTACCCAGTACATCATTATTTTGAGACCTGCATCACTGTTACATAGATTTTATTGGACTGTTTCGTCATTTGGAACACTGCAATAAAATTATTTTGTCACTGAACAGAGATTTAAATGCGCCACTTCCGAATAAAAGATACTTTCTTTGGGGTTTTATAGGACCAAGGACAGTCTTTTACAAAACGTTCTATGGTTTTTTATAGTACTAGTTTTTGCTGGTTGGGTATACCTACTGGTAGACCTAGTCCACGGCCGACTGCTTGTCACCGCCTAAGGTATGTGAGCGGTGTGACAGGGGATAGCTAAAAATCAAAAGTCATTTATTCAAATAAGTCTATCAATCAGCAACTTTTCGAACGTCAAAATTACACAAGACAGTCCCCCAAAACGCCCACCCTTCACCAGCTAACTTAGTCTGCCAATTTTGTGAATGGAGCCCTCTTCGTCTCCCCGCTCCGCTCACATAACGCAGGCAGTGACTGGCTGACCGCGCGGACGGTTTACCCATTCGTGTTTGATAATGGTGCAATGGTGGTAATTCTCAGCTGAATTACTTCAACTATCTACTGCTTTCCTTTAGATACTTACCTGCCTATCTACATAACATTACAAGATAAGTAACATAAAAATACGCGATAACTAACAATAATCTGTTAGGTAAGTAGCAGGTGGTAGTGGTAGGTAGGTACTTACCCACCTAAGTACATACTATCAAAATATGGATAATAAAAATTGGTTTCATATTATTTACACTTAGCTACTTTAGCTAATATATTTTTGCAAAAAAAAACTAAGTAAGTACTTACCCATTTTACAATACGAGTTTTTAGTTCTTCTCAATAGTAATAAAATCGATCTCCTTCAAATTGCCCCCACAAAACCCCTATCAAAACAAAATCGGTTTCCGTTTTTACATAAAATCACTAAACCTTTCGAAAGCAAAATCAGTGTCCGGTATAAAAAAGCAAGATCGTTGTAGTAGGTAAAACAGAATTCACTAAATAAAATAGAATCTATTGCAGATTCGAAAATATTCGTACGAATTTCAAATTGAGCAATACAAAACAACACAAACGACCACATTCCGATAGTGGAAGTAATACGAAAACAATTTTATGTGACCACTAACGTAGTCTAGGTACATTTAGTTAGCTGTTATTCAATTATTATTCAGGCGATGTACTTAGGAATAAAGGTTCATTTTATTTTCCAGGTTTATAAATGAAAACAAAGAAAACATTGATAATAATTATGAATCACGGCTTAGGTAAGGCTAGACAAAGTGGAATATGTTCCTTATACAGTTCATGATTATCATGATGACGGATACAGTAACATAAGAACTTACCTAATTACGTTTCATTTTACAGAGCTAGTGCACATGTTGAATTCTTAGAAGACATAGAAGAAGTACTTGTGGATGATGATATATCTTGTATAACGCTTGAAGTACAAGCAATTGTACATAACGAACAAGGAGGCGAATGCCAAACTAGGTGCAGTTGGTAACAATAGTTATGACTCTACCTATTTCATAATATTATGTACAAAACGGAGTTATTTGTAATAATCAGATTTGTTTTTTGTAAAAAGAATAAATAGATTTATTTATTGTTTTACGGTTACCCAGGATAGGATACCACTTCAAGAAGTTACTGTAATAAATGAAGCGCAAAACAAGGTTTTTGATGAAAATGAGATCATGGAATATGACCATAATGACAATATTGATCGCAGTCTACCATTATTATCAAGTTTGTGCATGTTGGAGATCCAAAATTGAGTTTTTTATTTGTAGGCAACATCTTCAGCAAAATAATGAAATTATTAACGAAAATGAAGAACTAGCTGAAGAAGAAATCAACTATTCGGCCAACTTCACCAACACCATCTTTATCAGACAACGAGCTAATTGTTACAGAAGAACAAGAAAATGTCAATGAAACACCGTCACTAGAGGGGAATCGATTAGTCAACATCGGATATGTTTTCAGTCAGCTTGCAACCATGTCGCATCATCCATTTGACTGTAATTTCACCTCTATGACTTTTATAAAAGAAAAAAGGGTAGGGTTCATGTCGAGCTTTCATTTTGTATGTAAAATGTGGAAGATAAAAAAGATAATACTTTCTCAAGAACCCAACCAAAAAGATTATATAAACCAAACTGGGAATGGATACGCCCAATTGGACGAAATATGTGCTAGTTTAAATATGCCAAATATGTCTGAGCGTTATTATACCAAAATATGTAGTAAGTTAGGTGATATACACAGCGATGTCGCTCTGCAACACATGCTTGAAGCAGGCAAAGAAGAAAAACAATTGGCGATAGAGCAAGGTGATATCGACAAAGACGGAATACCATATATAACCGTAATAACAGACGGATCTTGGGGTAAGCGAAGTTGCGAAGTTTAGAACTAAGAAAATATTATTCATTCGGGTCAGGAACTCTTATTGTTGCATTTGTGCTGTAGCTGCAAAGCGTAAAAAGGAATTTCTTGCTCACAAATGTTATAAAAACTGGTTTGGCCCTTCAACAGAAATGGAAACTGATGCGATCGTAGAGGGATTCAAAATTAGTGTTAGTATGCATGGACTAAAGTATTCTAAATCGATTGGCGATGGTGACAGCAGCGTGTGTAATACTTTGAGAGATACAATGCCATATGGACCAAATATCTATATAAGAAAAATAGAATGCTCTAATCATTTGATGAGGAATTACTCAAATAAATTGAGGAAAATTGTAAAAAAGACCGAAAATAGGAACGGACCAGTACCTGTCACACTACGCAAAGCACTGAGTGACCGTATTCGACGCCTACATAAAGCAGTCACTGAAGCTATAGAACACTCTGCAAAACTAGACTTACCATTAGAAGGAAAAATAAAGAGCATGAAGGAAGACCTACTGAACGGTCCATGTCACGTTTTTGGTTTTCATATTTCGTGCAAGAATTATATTTGCAAAAATGAAAATATAGTGGAGATGAATTTGGTCCCTCAACTGAAAGCGTGTGGCATATGGACTGATATGTATGAGAATCTTGGATGGTTGACACAAAATGCAGAAAGTCTCCTTCTAAAAGAAACTAGTAACCCTGCAGAACATTTCAATTCAATCATTGCAAAGTTCCTTGCTGGGAAGCGAGTGAACTTATCTCTTCGAGTGTGCTACGCAGCAGTTTCCGAGTATAACACCAAAGACTAATACATTTACTCAAAAATTTGTGGCAAAAAAGCAAAAAGTTATTAAAAATAAAAGAAAGTGGAGAGCTGAAGATGCATTGCGGGGGATAAAGCGAGCAAAGCGCTCAAAGCCGGCAGACCTGCATTACGGCAACGTAATAAGTGAGCCTGATTTGCCGATGGACATATTTATGACGGCGTCGCTATTGTAAACAGCACGTGCAACGGGCCGAACGGCGCAGCTGCGCAGTGGAATGCGTAAACAAGGCCTCGCCTACTTTCCCTACTACTCGAGCCGCTCTACATAAACGAGCGCGCAGCGAGGAGGGGATCATTATTGTCGCAGGCTCGGCCCGGTGCACTATCAAGTCGTCTGCCCCACGAGAGGCTTTTTGATACCGCGCGGACCGTATATTTTAACCGTTTTTCCTTGTGTGTGTGCAGGACACCGTCGGGTACCTGTACAGACACAAGGGAATCCGCCCCGTGCTGCCCGGCGTTCATTCGCCGCAGCGGTCGCGGAGGCTACGCCCAAAGTATGTCTACACCCGGCACGCGCGCCTCGTTGGGCCGCGATGCCGGGTCAAATGATGACCGTCCGGTGCTGGACCGGGCGACGTCGCTGCCAAACATTGGTGTCGCGTCGTCCGGTGCACCACCTGCCGGAAAGAAGAAAGCCAAAGCTGTGAAGAAAGGGGGAACGAGTGCCGCTACTGCCACCGGCCCACCGACGTCATCGGCGCCTGCGCGCGTTGCGCCAACGCCGTCGTCGAGCCGGCCGCATGCCGTACCCGTCCGCCCCTCCGCGTTCCGCCCGGTACCTATACAGGCCCCGGGGCCAGCCGCGAACCCGAGTCGCGCGCCGCAAGCGCGCGCCCAACTGCCTCCCGTGCGCCCACCCGCGCTAGGGCACCCCGTCGCGTCAAATGTGCGTTCCGCCGTACCGCACGAGTACCCCGCGCTACCCGCACCGCGTGCGCCCGCGCCGATTGCAAGGGCGCGCGCTCCGCCTTCGCGTACCACCGCTCCGCCGCCGCGTTTTGTGTCGCCGCCCACACCTGCTGGGAAGGCAAAAACAAGTGCGCCGCAAATGGAGAAGCTGCCCAAAGCTGCGCCCGCTCCGTGCCCCGCCCCGTCCGGCCCCCGCTTCGCGCTGGGTGGGCCGGCAGTAGCTGAGCAGGAGCGACCAGTAAGTGCCGACCCATATTCTAAAAACTATAAAGTGACGTCACAAGTGCCCGCTTCGCCGGCACCTCCCCGTGCATCCGCCTTCGACTCACCCGCCATGATGTCGGCATGCTCCTCGCGTGTGGGGTCGAGCATGTCGCTGGCCTCGGTGGGTTCGGCCGCGTCCGGTCGCGATGACATGTCCCCGGACATGACCCCGCGATCCGGTATGCGTCCCTTCGCAGGCGGAGCCGCCGCCGGGCCATTGTCGCCGGCGTCGCCATCATCATCATCACCAACTCCGTCGCTGGGTTCCCCCCTCGAGTTCGAGCTCGAGACAAGAGCCCAGCGGCGCAGAAGGAGCTCCGGCGAGACTGCGTCGGAAGAGGCGAAGCGGTACTGCCTAGACCCGCCGCGACCACAGCGTGAAAGCGCTTCGCGGGGTCGGGGCGTACCGATGTCGCCTACTTTTTCCGGTGCGGTCCGCCGGTCACCGCCGAAGTCTCCGACTCCACCACCGGACACGACACCTGGGAGGGCGAGTAACGCTAACCCGCCCCCCCCCCCCCCTGCTGCTACTACCCCCACACCTGCGGACGTGAATGCGTCGACGAAGCAGGCGAAGGGGAAGAAGAAACTGAGGTTCCCGCCGCTGGTAGTGGAGACACTGCCTAACTGGGCGATGCACTTCCGGGCCATCAGTGCCAAGCTGGGCCGGCCTCCTCATGCTCGTCCCTTCGGGTCCGGGGTTAGGTTTAACCCTGAGACCGAGGACGAGTACAGGCTGGTACAGCGGTACTTGACTGGCCTGGAAAAGGACAGTGGCGTCTCTTGGTTCGCGTACTCGCTGCCAGCGGACAGGAGCATGAAGATCGCCATTCGGGGCCTGCCGGCGGACACGGACCCGAAGGAGATAGAGGAGGAACTCCGGGCGTTGGGACACGAACCGGAGTACGTGCGCCATATAAAGGGCGCACTAGGACGACCCGGTTGCGTGTTCCACGCAATCTTAAAGAGGACCCCGGACGTCAAGAAAATCTTCGACACTACCGTATTCATGTATATGCGGGGTGTCAAGATTGAGGCTTGGCGTGGAAAACGTGGGCCCGCCCAGTGTCACCGGTGCCAACGGTTTAGACACAGCTCGCACCAGTGCCACAGACCGCTTGCTTGTGTGCGTTGCGGGGGCGAGCACGCGGCACGAGATTGCCCGCGCCCGCGGGAGGAGCCGGCCACCTGCAACATCAAGTGCCCCGTCTTCGAGCGTGAGATACGCAACAAGCGGGCGGGGACCGTCGCCATTACGGCCTCAAACCGTATAATGGCCCGGCCGCAACAAACGGCCATGGTAGAGGCTCAAGGACCGACGTTGATGGCGGCGGCGAACGAGCCCACCGAGAGGACCCAAGCCTCCACCTCCTCTGGGCGGAGGAAAAGGAAACGCAAGAGGAAGGGGAAGAAGGAGCACCCCCCCCCCTCTACGACCCAAGAAGGACCCCCTACGGCCGCCCCTGCCTTAATAGTTGCGCAGGTTGCGACGCAGGAGCCCAAAAAGCTGAAGCAGCTTTTGTCGACGAACGAACCCGCTAGTAGCGACAACACGTCGCAGCGGACAAAGGGAGTAACTAGCGGGTTCGCTCGCAAACCGCACCACAGTGCTGCCACTGTCGCGGCAAATCCAGTGAGGGAGCCGCGACCAATCACAGCGCAGAGAAGCTTCCCTGCCATGAAGAGTGGTGGCGCTGCGATCGCACAAATTGACGAAGCTTCGACAAATGTGTCGAACACTGGGAAGAAGAACAAGAATGAATTCACAACCTGCGCAATTAAGCTGCTTATGGATCTCATAAGAGCTATAAGGCAGGGCCGAGATATTGAGTCGGTTATCCTTGACGGTCTGGCCACCTTATTGTCGCTGTGTGATGGCTAGGCCGCTGAGGATAGTTCACTGGAACGCCCGCGGCCTTAAGGGTAAGGTCGCCCGCCTCCGCCACCTCCTTCGCGATCAAGACGTCGACGTGGCGCTAATTAGCGAGACGTACCTGGGACCCGAAGATAGGGTTAGGTTCCCGGGTTATCACGTCTATCGCAAGGACGAAAGGTCGGCCCTTAACATCCGATACCGTGGTCTGACGGTACTCGTGAGGCGAAGAGTCGTCCATCAAGAGCTCCCCTTGCCATCACTCAACACGTTTTACGCGCTGGGTGTGCAACTGCATGTTGCCGGCGAGGACGTCAACGTCTATGCGTGCTATAAGCCGCCCGCGAATCGTCTCGATATGACTGAGTTGCGGGCGCTTATTGGCGCGCAGGACGTCAACGCTACCATCCTTGCCGGCGACTTAAATTGTAAGCACCCGGCGTGGAACTCGATGGCCACCAATGCAGAGGGAAGGCGGCTCTTCGCGGACGCGGAGGCCTACGGGTACTCGGTGTCCGGTCCTGAGACACCTACCCACTACCCCGACACTGCTTCTTACATGCCCGACGTACTTGACATCGCAGTACACAGTGGGCTCCGCTGTCAGATCACGCAGCAAGTAATAGACGACGAGTTACAGTCGGACCACCAACCTGTACTCGTCGTCTTATCGGGAATGCCGACCCAACTCAGACCGTTAGCGCCACGTCGAATAATCGACTGGAAGGCGTTTACAGAAAGGATGGAGACCACTACGCCGACTCGGCCTATTGTTTCCTCCGCAGATGTAGAGCTTACGACGGGTGACGTCACTGCTTGTATACAGAGTGCCCTCGAAGCGGCGACAACGACACAGCCGCAAGGGAGAGGGCTACTGCCGCCCTTGCCGGCGCACATCACAGCAATGATCGCCGTGAAAAGGCGCCTTCGCAAGCAGTGGCAACAGACCAGATGTCCTACCATGAGGACCCAACTTAACCGTCTCGCGGAGAAGGTAAAGGCCGAGTTACTGGCCCATACCGCCGCGGGCTGGGAAGAGAGAATCGACGCCACTACGGACAGTTGGCCGTCAGTGCACAAACTGTGCCGCCAATTGGCGAATACCCCAGCCCCGGTGCGCCCTCTTTTAAACAGCGACGGGGCGCTTAAATATGTAGCGGAGGACCGGGCGGAGGTCTTCGCCGAGCACCTGGAGCGTCAGTTCCGCCCGAACCCGACCAGCGACACCGAACATGTCGCGGCAGTCGAGCGGCACCTAGGGGACTACTTCGCAACGCCGATAGCTCCCGAGGAGAACCCTATCTTCTTCTCGCCTGGCGCAGTTAGACGCGCCATTCTAAACACGAAGCCTCGTAAGGCCCCCGGGGCCGACGGTATCTCCAACACAGCGCTGCGCCACCTGCCATTCCGCACGGTAGCGGCACTGGCGCGCCTGTTTACGGCGATACTGCGCACGGGGGTCTTTCCCACCTCGTGGAAGGAAGGGCGTGTCATTATGCTGCCCAAGGCGGGGAAGAACGTAGTGAAGCCGGAGAGCTATCGGCCAATAACACTTCTACCGACAGTCTCCAAGGTGTTCGAGGCGCTCCTGCTGCGACACTTACACCATCACATTGCCCCACGCCCAGAGCAATTTGGTTTCAGGGCGGAGCACAGCACGACGCTTCAGTTGTCAAGGGTACTGCACCTGCTGACAACAGCAATAAACAAAAAGGAATGCGCGGTGGCAGTATTCCTTGACATGGAGAAGGCCTTCGACCGTGTATGGCACGAGGGCCTAATTTACAAACTGGCCACGTCCGACGCGCCCCGTCGCGTTGTTAAGGTGGTCTCCTCCTTTTTGTCACACAGGACCTTCAAGGTGGTGGTCGACGGGGCGCTATCCGGCGCCCGCCCGATACTTGCAGGCGTGCCCCAGGGCAGCTGCGTGTCGCCGGCGTGTTACTCACGTTACACCGACGACATTCCCACCACGCCAGATGCGACGCTCGCGCTGTACGCCGACGACGCCGCGTACATTACTATATCGCTCAATGCGAAGCACGCGGCCGTCAAGATGCAGCGCGCCCTCGATCTGCTCCCCGACTGGCTGTCTAAGTGGCGGCTTTCGGTTAACGTGAGTAAGACGCAAGCGATAGTCACTGGGTTCGTACACCTCCCACCACCTTTGAAGCTACAGGGAACCGCCGTCGATTGGTCGCCCCAGGTCAAATACCTGGGTGTGACCATCGACCGCCGCCTCACAATGGGGCCCCATGTCCGCAAGGTCGCCGCGCAGGTAAGGGTAGCCCGCAACCTCCTCAGGCCCGTGCTCTCATCCCGCATCCCGACGCGCGTCAAATTGGGCGTGTATAAGACTTATATACGCCCAATATTGACGTACGCCGCCCCGGCATGGTTCGCTCTCACTAGCGAGTCGAACCGAAAGCTGCTCCGCACGCAACAAAACTATGCGTTGCGGACCATTGTAGACGCTCCTCGCTATGTGAGAAACGATATTATCGCCCGGGATCTCGGGATAGAGAGCCTGGACGAGTTTGTGAGGCGACTCGCTAAGGCGATGTTCGCGCGTGCCGACGCTTCTGCCTGGCCCCATGTCAGGCAGATAGCGCCCTTGCATGCGCGCCCGCCTGACGCGAGACCCACGCCCCGCGACCTGGTAGCGGACCCTTGACCCCATTGCACCTATTATGACGCCTCGAGTTAGCAGCACCCAGGTTACACGCAGCTAACTCGATATAATGAAACTCTACAGATGTATACATACATCTAGTCGCACGGCGTGTTCTAGGTTAATATAGGCATCTCGTGCGACTAAGAAACAGACATTCATCACTATACAGACGCTTAAACACAACACACGCCGACGCAGCGCGGGCCGCGACGCGTGTCTACACTGGGTGGCGTTACACTACATAGCTAGCCACCCACACATACATTACTGCTACCCCTCCAATCCGCTAACGGCTAGCTCTGTAAATGGGGCGGAGGAAGCTTCATCTCTTCCTGTAGGTGCGTCAAGCCGGTACCCTAGTCGCAGGTCGGCCTCGTTGGGCTTCCCCCAGGAAACTGGGGGTCTAACCTGATGTGGTAGGACCGCCTAGGGCCCGTGAACATCGACGCTAGTACCTTATTAGCGTCGCGACGCCCCTACAGATTTCATTCAATGCAACCATTTACACAGACGCAGCTTGCTGCGTCATTTCCGCCAGGCGCTTAGCCGCATAAGAAGAAGGGCCCATCGTAATGGGCCACTGTACAGCTTCCGCGGGCGAGGGGCGAGGCCCCGACCCCGCCTGCCACGCCCCCTTGCGGGGGCGTAGCGACATCCACATCAGGTGCACATGTTGTAGCGTTTAGATACTGAATTAATTGTAGTCTGAATTAGAATAAAATCGTTGGAAATATAATTTGAATTAGTGTGTTAATAAGCTATGGGAATAAAAGATGATTTCTGCTATATTCCTCACTTTCATTTAAGATGTCGGACCCTCTGCCTTCATCAGAAGTGGGATCGGATTCATCGTCCACTAATGATAGCAACAGTAATTTAATGTAAAACTTTTCATTGTTCTCTGCTGGCGAGATCGTTACATTTAAAAAAATTGCGGATGCCTGTTACTCAAAGTAAAGCTGTGCTCGTTATTTTTGATCCTGATAAACCAGAATCTGATATTGTTAATTGGCGTGCACTCAGTGAAACGATAGTTATTGAGAAAAAGAAATTAGAGGATGTAGACTTCATTGTGACGTAGGAGCTCGTGGCTAAGTGATAACGGGCGCACGGGTCGAGCCATCACGTTGGGCTGCGCTTGCCGGGATTGGTCCGTGGATGGGTGACCATCATTACGTGCCGATACTCCTCCTTGCCTCGGAAAGCGGGTTAAGCTGATGGTCCTGATGCACTCATGGATCTTTGACAGTCGTTGCGGGTCTTTGGAAGCCCGAAGGTCTGACAACCAGTCTTAACAAGGGTTGTCGGACTGCGCGGTTGCTGGGTTGTGGAGATCAGATTGGCAGTCATTCTCTGTGAGTGAGCAGGGTATAAATGGGCAACGCCTGCCCCGAGCGCTGGATGAAGGAAGGACTCCACACCGAACGCCAGCACCGAGCACCAAGCAAGCGAAACTGTACTTCAGAGCAGCTCGTGGAACATAAGTGTGACAGATAAGTGATATAGATTAGCTTATTATATCTGACTCTGGATCAGAATGTAGCTTTTAAAACATAGTAATAAATTGAAATCTCGTTAAAGGTTAGCAATTTCATGAACAAAATTAAATGATCCTAAAGAGTATAGTTGACACCTATAAATAATACCATACTATACCAAGTAAAGAAGCGTACCCATTACAACTTAAACGTCCAACCATGGTACAAAACCGTGCGTACGTGCTTGAGATAATTCACATTGTATTCCCGGATGAATTTGGAATTTGGTCGTGATATTTTAGAACACGAAATTTCAGTAATTATAAGTTACAGAATTGAATGACATACGTTCGTAAATTTATACTCAGTCATGGGGTCTCAATTCGAACAAATTATAATAATAGTCTTGAAAAAAGATCATAGATGGCATAGGTAACAATTATGAAATTAACATTCACTAAAAAGCGATAAACGGAAGGTTTTGGCTGAAGTAAGATTAGTAAAAATCAAAACTTCCTTGTTTAATGCTGATTTATCTTTTGTAACTCATAAATCTCGTATTTTCAACATAAAAAAAAAATAAAACCTTATTGTTTCTATGGCTCTTTGCAATAGATGGCGTTTTACTCAATTTGTCATAACTGTACCACATTTACGCTGTAGCCAGTCAATAGCCCGAGTTAGAGAGGTGTCATTTCTTTGTATGGGATTGGGTATCTGTACGTAGTATAATATTATCTATGACCCAGTTAAAAAAAAAACCTAATGATACCGTTATTACTTGGCACCACAGGTGATCATGTTGGCTTAATACATGTTGGTGGTTGCTTTAGTACGCTGTGCCCGTTTAGGGTAAACGCGTTTCTAACGTAAGGGTGATCATTCTTAGCTTTGATAAAATCGATATTCTTCTTAGCGTGTCAATGGCAAATATAATTTAATTTCCTGTGGAGAACTCCGCAATGCTAACACCGTTCTCTGATGCAGATATAAGGGGCGCAAGATGAAAGGTGGGCCATGGTATGCGGGGAGACGCCGCTTATACATTGAGGATTGGAACCATCCGAGAAACCCCATCTATGGAGCGTCGACCATCTATGGTCTCTACTGCGGCCGACCTGAGTGCGGAAACTGTTTAAAGTTTTCCAAGATGGCCACGGCAACGTGTGACCAGGTCAAGGTTCAATCTCCTCTGAGTCAATGACTTAGCAACTTAAAGTTAGAATAGTCAGGTGGTTACAAACGCTGTACAATTTCGTTTCTGCTAAAAACAGTTAAAATCCAGTTCATTTGTTTGGCGCGCCGAAACGAATAATTTCTAGTCAAATAAAGTGGGAGTTCTTATGATAATTCAGCTTTTAAGATTTTTTTATCTTTCATTCGAGACCACCGTTTAAAAAAAATACCATAACGAGTTGAGATATATTGATGGAATTAATAAGGTCTATAAATATTCTCACATAAAATTACGTTAAGTACCTCATGGTCCAATTGTTCCGGTAGATAAATATCGTGAAAAATTATGATGACGTGACGGCGGGTAGAGATGATGATGATATCCTTGTTCACGGAACAAGCCACGAAAGTAATACTATGCCTAACAGAAATGTAACTTTGGCAAATAGTGATACCTTTGCCTGTGAATAGTGATACTACATAATTATATCGATTAATAGTGATACAATGTCTGCTGAATCACGGACCTTAACAGCTACCAGTAGTAAATACGAAACATCTTAAGTCACGTTCTGTATCGACAGTCTCTCCACTCAGATTCAAATGCTATTGTTACTAAAGCAGTCACAATAATTAGCAAAAGAAGTGACCCTGTAAAGTCGGTAATGACTGGTCTAGGAGATAATAGTTTTGCAGGGTTTTTAAGTGATAAAAGAAAAAGAAATAAAAAGATAAGATAAGTTCTGAAGGCTCAATAACGAGCGGTCCAGAATTAGTAGCCCATTCTGAAGGGGTAAACCGGACCAGATGGCTTAAGTGCTGAAGGCTCAATAATGAGTGGACCAGTATTAGTAGCAAACTCTGAAGGGGTGAACCGGACCAGATTGCTAAAGTCATGAAGTCTCAATTACGAGCGGTCCAGTATTAATAGCAAACTCTGAAGGGGTGAACCGGACCAGATTGCTAGTCATGAAGGCTCAATTACGAGCGGTCCAGAATTATAAGCAAACTCTCAAGGGATGAATTGTTAGTCAGGATGAACGAACATTAATAATATCGTTCTGTCCTTTTAGATACTGTTTGATGAGACTCCGCGCACGAGGACGTCCGCACGTCAGCATGGCCGTGACGGCGTCGCTATTGTAAACAGCACGTGCAACGGGCCGAACGGCGCAGCTGCGCAGTGGAATGCGTAAACAAGGCCTCGCCTACTTTCCCTACTACTCGAGCCGCTCTACATAAACGAGCGCGCAGCGAGGAGGGGATCATTATTGTCGCAGGCTCGGCCCGGTGCACATGTTGTAGCGTTTAGATACTGAATTAATTGTAGTCTGAATTAGAATAAAATCGTTGGAAATATAATTTGAATTAGTGTGTTAATAAGCTATGGGAATAAAAGATGATTTCTGCTATATTCCTCACTTTCATTTAAGATGTCGGACCCTCTGCCTTCATTTACAACAAAAAAAACTGAATTCCTTGAGTCACTGCAAAAGACAGATTCAGAAATATTATCTTTAGAAAGATAAACTGTTGACCTATCTAACTCCGATAAATGGATTGTGGAACGCAGAAAAAGAATTACTGCGTCAATGATTGGTCGTAAAATGAAGCCTACGACACCATGCACGTCCATAATCAAAATTGTTTTGATTTATTCAACATTTACTGGTAATGATTCCACAAGATATGGAAAGTCGAATGAAGTAACAGCCCTAAAAAAAGACTTATCAAACGAGCTAAACATGGCTATAACTCCTTGTGGGTTATTTGTTGACAAGGATTACAGTTTCCTTGGTGCAAGTCCTGATGGTTTGATTGGAGACGACGGAATTGTCGAAATAAAATGTCCATCTTCGGCTTCTGCGTTGACGCCATTAGAAGCGATAAAAAGCAAAAAAGTTGTCTTCTGTACAGAAGATGAAGGTAGTATAAAGTTGAAAAGAAACCAAAACTATTATTACCAGGTCCAAGCCCAACTGAAAATTGCGGAGAAGAATTTTTGTTATTTTGTTCTTTGGACGCCAAAGGGATTGTTGCGTGAAAAGATAGATAAAAATCCTACCTTTTGGTCTGATGATAAAATATTGAAGCTGACGCAGTTTTACTACAAATGTGTTCTGCCAGATATTATTAGAGAGCGATCCTAGAGATACTTCGTTCACAGTACTGAAAACTGCTAGTTTGTGTTCGCAAATCGGAATCTTCTCGACAACCAGTACCTACCCTATTTACGTAATACACGATCAATCGGAATTTGAATCGTTTTGAAACAGATTGCTAATCCACATCATCATCACACGTTCGTAAAAAAAAAACGAGTTGCACTCTGGGAGTGCCGGCAGAAGTGAAAACTTGACAATTAACGTTGTGCATTTTTGAATAAACACTTCATGAAGTATGTTTTGACTGCTTTTTTTACCCATCAATATGGGTAAAATTTCTTACCTCGCAATATTTGTTACGTAATGTCAAAGACTTATTTTGATGTTTACTTTGTCAGTTGCTAGGCAACGGATCTTACGGTCACGTCCTGACGCGAGTTGTTTTTTATTTTTTACCCATCCCAAAAAAAGTGCACAACGCCGCTAAAGAAGTTTTCACTTCAAAAATCTGCTCAACAACGTAAATAACGCAATGAATATTGTTGAACTGTGAAAATGAAACAGGTTAGTCGGAATCGTTTACGAAAATGTGTGGCGTAATTAGATAGCGGGTTTTATGTAAGTTTAGTGGTATGAGGAACAGGGTGTACAGTTCACTCATCCACCATAGAAAAGGGAGGATCGTTCGAGACGGGTGTTATGTCTGGCGGGCAACTGCCCATAAGTTGATTTCGGATAGTCTTATTTATGTTCGTATGTGGCGGTGTTACCGCTACATCACTCCCCTCCGGAGACCGGAGGTCGATAGTGGGCTGAGTCTTGGATCTTCCGATGCTTCACAGTGCCAGCTGTGGTTCCAGTGAGTCGGAACCGGGTGCCGCATAGTTCACGGTGAGTCGGAACTCTCTGCGGTGATTCCCCAGTGAGTCGGGGTGGCGCTGCGTCATCATCCAGTGAGTCGGATGTGGTAAAGCGCCGGATTGTGGCTGACTACTTGCGTCGACCAGTAGAGGGTAGGATAGCTCTGCTTGTGAGATAGCTATGCATGTGATAGACCGGCCGGAAGTGCAGGCGCTATGCCAAGGTTGCTGATGAGGCTGAGGGTGATGACCAGGAATGCGCGTTCGCTGCATGCTGGTGGTGAGGATACCCGTTGAAGCCGTGGGTGCTGGCTGGCTGTGTGACTCGCGTCACGAAAGCTTGCGGGAGTGATGATGATGACGTCACGCTTAAGTAGTTACACGAAGGCTGCGTTGACGTTCATTCTCGGGGTCACCAATTTAGTGGTATGAGGAACAGGGTGTAAAGTTCACTTATCCACCATAGAAAAGGGAGGATGCTTCAGCCAGACGGGTGTTATGTCTGGCGGGTGCCCATAAGTTGATTTCGGATAGTCTTATCTATGTTTTTCGCTCGGTAAACTCTAACTGCGCGATGCAGGAATTGTGTGACGTCATGTCTTTGCTGCGTAGTTCGTATCTGGCAGTGTAACCGCTACATAAGTATTGTTTATAAATTGTAACAAAGTTCTATAAAATAAAAAATATACCCAACTGTATTCAGACTACTTTATTTGCTACGGTACATTAGTACTATAAAAGGAGAAGGGAACGACTCCATAGATTTCTGGGCCCAGGTGTTAACTCAATCAAACTAGCCTTATTTGTAAGAGGATATAATAACAAGGCCTCACTGAAAATTTGGTGAAATTTGGCTATCCAGGAATCAAGTTATATGAAGTATAGTTATGTGTTAATGCATGTTCAACCAAATCACTACGAGTTTATGAGTGAAACGGTGAAATGGCACATTCAATAGATTCGTATGGCTAATTAATCAACTACTTAGCTATTAAGTAAGTTTTGTTTTAAATATGCTATCCTACAGAAAGACAACCGACAGACATGACCGCCGGAGACTGTAAACAGTAGATACATAGTCTGGTTTTGTTCGCTTGATAGGCTAAAAGCTCGATTTGAATAGGTACTTACAGGTTGAGATGCACGCCACTGACGAATAACTGATAAAATCGCCTCATTGTCCAAGACTCTTCTGCCAATAGAATTACTGCGACCAGTCGCAATAGTACAATTCACACAGCGATCCATGTCGTCAATATCCGATCGATAGGCGTAATCAGTTGTCCAAAATAGAGAGCCAGATAATTAAAAGTAGCAAGATCCGTCGAATAGTCCTTTATAATATTTAAAGCCGAGGTCGTGGGGTTATACAATAAAAAATGGAAAAAAAATACGTGAGCACTCAGAACGAAAGAAAACGAACGAGTACCCGTGTACCGAGTTTTTCTGCCTGTCATCTGTCAGCACAGAACATATTATATTAATATGTTATTAACTGTCATAGAAAAATTAAAGGAGTTCGATTCACTATGAATCGATTCCACGAAACGATCATACATATTCTGAGAATTAATTTAACTTTTCTCGCTTCCTAGATAGAAACCAGGTACCATATTTTGTGATTTTCCTTAGAAAAATATGACGGTTTTTTTAATACACATTTCAACTAGTTAACTGCTGGGCCCAGAAGTCGCCTTTTCCTTTACATACGGTACGTATTTGTATACAAGTCCGTTACCTAATTTCATCTACCTCACAATACAGACAGACTGGATAGATAAATAATTTATTCTGCTACTTATTTTATCTGTGCTCCCGCTAAAACAAACCTGAGTCCCGTTTATGTGTGAATATTTATGAGTGAGTATTGACGTTTGCACTCGTAATGCGTAAGTGTGTGCCGGGCCTGTACGTACAGCGAGCTGGCCGACTCTGAGTGACACAGTTTTTGTTTGCGAGAATCTGTCCGACTTTTTTTGTTCGTCCATGAGGTGTATACATAAAATACGAAAAAGCTAATGTATATTATACATAATTTCCATGTAAGAAAAATAGCGCACGTAAGGAAGTACCTAGTTTGGTAAAAGTATAAACGCACATCGTCGGGGCCAAGCGAGCGCTACGTCCGAACTAAACAAAGATGAAAGAGTAATATAATATTACGGTACTAAATGTAGGGATGTACGTGCATTCAGAGAAATACAAAACTATGATTTATTGCGCGCGCGAGGCCATAGTAGCGCGAGGCGCGCGCCTCGCGCTACTATTATGGCCTCACGCGCGCCATGAATGAATGGCTCACCCTCACTGCCGCCGACGCCGACCGCCCGCGAGCGCAAGTGAGCGGCGGAAGTTACCGAATGCCAAACGACCGTTCAGGCGCTATCTCTCACTTTTCGCTTAGCCTCTTTTTCAAACATTGCGCTGGATGAAACAACAAGCTTTTCGACCATGCGCGCGTTGACGATAGACGGTCCGGGAAGGGCCCTCTTAATTGTAATTTAATTAAACGTTTGCATGTGATTTTACAGTGCATTAATAGCGGGTTTCCTATTAATGTAGATAAGTTTGAAGAGTACGTCAAACTAACTAGAGATTTATACATAAGAATCCAATGCCTGTTAGTGTACACAAAATATTATATCATAGCAAAGATATAATTTCAAATTGTTTACTCTGAAGAGGCCCAAGAGGCCAGAAATAAACACAACAAAAAATTCAGAGAGCTGTTCACGAGGAAAATTTCGAGAATAGATACAAACAAAGATTTGATGCATCGACTATTGATTACATCAGATCCTTATTTAGCTAGTTTACGAGCTACACCAAATACAAAACGTAAAGAAATTCCTCCTGAAGTATGTTAAATTTTCGAAATGATAATTTCAGATACCGAAAATAGTGCTTCATTAGAAAGTCTTGGACATTCCCATGAATCTGATGTAGACAGTGAAGAGAGTGATGGAATTTATAGTGATTCTGATGCTGATTAATTTCATCACTGTCTACCCCAGATAATACGGAATTTTAAAGACTTTCCAGCAGAACAAAATCACATGCAAGTGTTTAATTAAACTTTTCTGATTCGTATACTTCTGTTTTCTACATTATCAGGTTCATTTAACGGGTTTTCTTTCTGATCATTCTTTTTATTTCCAATTTATTACGTTTGTATTTTCGTCGTTCGTATTTTCTATCACATTTTTCCGAATACTATCTTCCAAAGTACACAAGTCAAACTTTTGTTGTAGTAGTATATTTCTGTGTACTTATCTTTAATTTTAATAAATACAGAGATGTATTTTTATTTCATATTGTGTTTTATTTATTAAAAAGATAACCGATTTCTAAAGAAAATCCTTGTACGGCTGGACCTTTTTGGATGAAAATTGGTATGCAGATAGCTGGAGACCTGGATTAACAAATAAGATCCCTTTCATCCGGAAATTCCCATGGGATCGGGAAATCGGGAATTAAGCGAGTGAAACCGCGGGGCACAACTAGTTTAGGTTATGAAAATATACTTTACAAACTGATTTACGAAAGAAACGATAAAAATACTTTTGTGAAGCTAGTTTCTCGAACCGTCACACTGTGCGCTGGAAGATGGTGGTATCCGCGGCACTGTCCAGTAATCTTCTATAAATATCTAATATCTGACAAGTCCTGGGCAGTACGTAAAAATGTATAAACACTTAAGCCGACAGGGGATGGTCACCTTAGAGGTACCCAATGGGGTGCACTATCGGAAGAAGCACAAGAATGTCGACATAGAGATATCAAACTATACAGGCAATCGTTCTCAAGAAAATGTTCCAGAAAGGCGAATATTACAGACAGATTTAACAGATTGCTGATTTTATCAGATCCTCTACTGTCAAGTCTGCAGTAATTACCAAAACCCAAAAGCAATCAATTCCTGAGGATGTAATCAAAATGCTTAAAGCACCTGAAGCTCTTGTGTTCTCAATTTTAAGCTCTATTCTTTCGGACGATAACAGTTATAGTGGAGTTGATTGACTTAATATGAACTTATATTCCTATCCTCAACTACCTATTTAATGTTATATTTAAATTCATTTACTCATGGGTGACTTTGCGGACATCCATTATAAAATACAGTAGACGAACCCGGACACGAGGTGTTGCCACGACAAGCGCCGACCGCAAAGTTACTAACTAAGCTAACCAAAAAAAGCACCAGCTAAGCTAGCTAGCGAGCGCTTTGCAGTCGGGGCTTGTCGTAGCAACACCACGTGTCCGACTTCGCAACAAGTCAATCGTCATCCTGAGGATGCCTCGTTGAGATATGAAACATGTGTCGATTTCTGACAGGGTCCTTTATGACTCTTTAAGAACAGTTAAGCGGATTAGGTTACTAAATATACGTCGTCTATTGTAATTTTTATGTTATATTTTATCATAAAATAATCGCACGTAACTAGATTCGTACATGAATATTGACAATTCATTTTGGCCAAACTTCCCATATTACATAGAACAGTTTGCGAAGGCACAGACCATGAAATGTGCTATTTTTTGTTGAAGTTTCTTTTTGTCAATTGAATCCCACAATAATAAGGTCCCTTACGTTAAAATTTTAACCCTAGTTTATTTCACCGCTGTCCTTTACATTTTAAATTACGCAGGCGTAATTCTTCTGCAAACCATGAAAAACGTGCAATAAATTCATTGGAAAGTATATTAGAGAATAGCGATACAGAAATGGAGACTCAACCAACGAAAGCAAACGTCGCGCGTCGTTATCCTGAATAGTAGTAATGTGGTGTGGTGCGTACGTCTGTGTGAGCATACGGCGCACACAAGGCGATGTGCCTATTTCTTAACATATAAAAACTGTGTGTTCCCTAGTAATAATGCAATTTAAGTAAACTAAGAGTGTAATGTATCCACGAGAACCCTGCCGATAAACTGTCCTGCAGTTTGGCAGAATCATTGTAAAATACCCATTGTGTAACTTTTTTGAAATAAATAATTAAAATAAAAAAAAAGATGAGTATAGAAAATTATGTGGGATACGAAATTATCTCGATCACATTTTACAAAGAAAATCGTGTCCGTTTTGAATATTTTTCTTCTGATGGAAAAGCTATGTGTCAAATAGTACGTGTGTTGCTGAAATACTCCATTCATACAAATCTGTATATCCCTATTCATAAAAAGTTTGTGGTCGGCAAGATGTTTACATTCTTCCAACATTAATAAATGGAAATAAAAGTGGGCCAGTTGTACATGTCCTTTTGATAGGTAGTGCAGTTACTTTTTAATGGAGTGCTAGAGAATGAAAGCTTCAGAGAATATTTTAGAGGGTCCAAAAATTAGAGCTTTAAACTTGTTTTACATTTAATGGAACAAGGCGTGTTTACCCGAAGGTATATTATGAAAGATTTTCTATTTCGTATAAACTGGACAAATAAAGAGAACCAAGAGAAAAAAATAGTATGGACAGATGAAAAAAAGTTAAGTTCTCATCACGTGTAATTGAATAAGATTGTAGTGTGTAACGTTGAGATATGTATTTAGTTAGGATGCAGTCGATGAATACACGTCGTGAAGTACAGACGCCTTTTATTTATTATAAACCCACGTCCCTCTACATGGCGACCCTGCCAGAGGCACGGTGTTCGATTGCGTCGCGACAAAGGAATGTGACGGTGTCAGCGTTTAACCGTGCGACCGTGTCGGCCACCGTGCATGGTGAGAGAGCAGTTGAATAATAAGAGAGCAGTTGAATAACTTTGTTGTCCTGTTCGGAAAAAAAATGGGAAAAGAGTGCAGTAAATGTTCATGTGAAAACATGGAAACCATCATTACGCAACACGGCAGTGAAAATAATGGCGCGGCTGATATCTCTTATTTATTATTTATTTTATTAAAACTTTAAGCACAAGTAAACAAAAATACTGTACAAAGGCGGACTTAATGCCTGGGGCATTTTCTACCAGTCAACCTTAGGGTGATGCAGAGACAAAACATGGCAGGTGCAATATAAGGGATAGATGAATTGAAAATTAATACATACTAATACATAGATATATACATACATACATACATATAAACCGAATAAACTTTGAATAATCTCTTCACACTTTCCAACGAGCAATATGCTACTCGAGCTGACAGCTGGACTGGAGGTGTTTTATACGTACTATACGCCCAATACAGGAGGTGCCACAGCGAGTGGGTGCGTACAGGAATACAAAACGGCATGCAGGAGGATTTCATTGCAAGAACGGATGTCGATCCGAGGACGAGGCTGCCCAGCTCGGGAGCATGTTTAGGATGTTTCTTAACGGAGTGAAAAAGTGCCAATGCGAGTGAGTACCTACGCCTAAAATTGGGTTGTGAATTGTGATGTGACTAGACTATGGAATAATTGGCCAATATGTACAGTTATATTGAGCTAGATGTCATGTTGCGTAACAACGTTGAAGCATTTTGTCATGCAAATGAAAACAAGAGTCTACGCTATCGGATGGTGTATTTTAACTATTTTATTTATAAAATAGAAAAAAAAAAAATCTGCAAGCAGAAATTTCAATGATATAGGCAAGGAATATGATTTTGATCCATTCACAATTGGTGTCAATTCGGCCACTCAAATTTTTCTAGTAGCTGTGGGTTATATTATTTGTTCTTGTTTTTTTATTATTTTCTCTATTACTTTAGTAAAATAATTTTATTGCAAACCAAGTATTTATATTGCTTCTTATCCTGAGTAAGACGATGTTTTTTTTTTGCTTACACCATCTTTTATTTTAAGTTTATAAATGAGCATTTGTAATAATTGGCTCTCTGGTGACTATGGTCTGCTTTTTTGTCTGTTTTTATTAGCTTTAAGACCTCCATGTAGTAAATAAATAAATAAATATTGTAAAAGGATTGTCTTCAAAGATACCACATGTTTTAATGACAATACTTTAATCTAAAATAAAATAGTCACACACGAAAAATCTCACGTCATTTTAGATGTAAACCTAGCTGCCATTCTGACAGAATCACTTTAGATCGCATGCGCGTCATACGCGCATGGCACGCAAGCTATGAAACGCTGAGGAGCGTGCTGGCACGTTACAGGCTCCCCCTCTAGTCCAAACATTACGTCCTCGCGTTTGGAGTAGTACAAAACAAAAAATAAAAACGCTAACGAACTCGGTGAATTTAAGATTTACGCGGGCGGCCTCTCTTCCGCTTCCCTTGCAAAGGGGGTTGCGCCTGCCCGATAAAAGGCGTAAGTTGAGAAGCATGATATTTCCCTAATGTCTCCCCCCCATGGACACGCTCGAGATTGTAAGTCGCACTACTCAATACCTCGCGTATCCGGTACGGCCCATCACGCCTGGGAATAAATTTGGGAGTTTGCCCTCGACCAGCATCATTAGCCCCTTGGGTTTTGAGCAACACCAAATCACCTATTTTATAATCAGGTGCAGGACGGCGATGCTCGTCCGCGTACTTTTTCTGAGTCTGCTGCGCCTTCTCGTGGACGTCTCTTGCGTCCAGTAGGACAGTCGACAGACGCTTAAGAAAAGGCGTCACGTTTGCTATAAATTTATCACTATCTACAATAGCGCGCATGTCGTTAACGACATCTGCGGGAGTGCGTAATTCACGCCCGAACGTTACCATAGCAGGCGAATAACCTGTGCTATGAGTCACGGCTGAGTTCATGGCAAACCTTACGGCCGCCAGGTGAACATCCCATGTTGAGTGTTCCTGACCCACGTGGATGGCAATCTGCGGTTTCAGGTCGCGATTTTTGCGTTCAACGGGGTTCGCTTCAGGGTGATAATATGGTGTCAGCGCTTGGTCGATACCGAAGATAAAACACACCTGTTGCATAATTTCACTTATGAATTGTACCCCGTTGTCGCTGATCATTCTCCGAGGAACACCGTATCGCAAGAAAACCTCATTAATCAGGATCTCGGCGCAGTCTAAACTAGTTGCGTTCTTCAAAGGGAATAATTCCACCCAACGTGAACAGACGTCTTCAACAATCAAGATCCACTTGTTACCTGACTTAGTCTGCGGAAGTGGTCCGAAAAGGTCTACAGCAATGACTTCAAACCGCTGCGTCACGGCTGGTGACTGAACCAGCCCAGTTGGTTTACGAGTGTCTACTTTGTACCTTTGACAAGGGACACATTCCTTAATATAATTGGTGACGAACGTCCTCATACCTGGCCAGTAATATCGCAAAGCGATACGCTGCAAGGTACGTTCAACGCCTAGGTGACCGGCGGTGGGTGCGTCGTGGTAGTCAGCGAGAACTTTGCTTCGCTCACTCGACGGTACCACTAGACGCGCATCATCGTTCTCACTCGTCTCCGGTCCATATCTATAAAGTACACCATCGGAGATGACGTAGCCGCGATCGGCCCACGCTCTCCCCCTAAATGGTTCGTCTGATGCCTCTAGATCTTCTATAATCTTGCGGACATCGGAATCCTCCAACTGGGTTTCGCGGTAATCGCGGGCACCCCTAGTTGGAATATCAACTACAGTTTGGCATAAATCGCAATCTACCTCGTCAGTACAGGCCGGGCGTGAGAGGGTGTCGGCGACCACATTGGACTTACCAGGGGTGTACTCGATGCGTAAGTTATACGACTGTAGAGTCAATGCCCACCTGGTCAAGCGTCCGCTCGGTGACTTGACGTTCATCAACCACTTCAAAGGCTGATGATCCGACTTTACGATGGTCTCAGCGCCCTCTATGTAGCCGCGGAATTTAGTTACCGCCCATACTACTGCCAAGGCTTCCCTTTCTGTAGTCGAATAGTTCTGTTCAGCTTGGTTTAACAGACGGCTGGCATATTCAATAGGGCGCTCATCGGGTCCCTCCCCCTGCATTAGAACTGCTCCGAGACAGTAGCCACTACTGTCTGTCCTGAGGGTAAACGGTAGGTTCTCGTCAGCCTGACGTAATATGGGTGCAGACACAAGCAGTAACTTTATATTGTCAAATGCAGACTGCTGATCAGACGACCAATGCCAATTACTATTCTTCTTTAAAAGGGCGGTCAATGGCCTCGCTATTTCAGCATAGTTAGGTATGAAGCGTCTGAACCAACTAGAAGTCTGCAGAAAGCACTTCAAATGAGTAAGGTTCTTAGGGGCGGCCATATTATTAATGGCAGCCGTCTTACCAGGGTCAACCTGGATCCCGCCGGGAACAATGAGATGTCCTAAAAACTTGACAGAGCCCCGGGCGAAAAAACTTTTCTCGCGATTGACTCTTAAGTTAAATAGTTCAAGCCGGTCAAACACAGCTTCAAGGTCCTTAAGATGCTGATCGAAGCTGTCTGACAGGATGATCAGGTCATCTAAATAACATAGGAGGGACGTGTCTTGAAGGTTTGACTTGAACCTATCCATCATTCGCTGAAAAGTGGCGCCAGAGTTACGTAGGCCCATCGGCATCCGCTTAAAACGGTATGTGCCAAACGGTGTAACAAACGCAGTCTTGTCACGATCCTCGGGAGCTACAGCAACCTGGAAGTAACCTGACCGAAGGTCAAGGGTTGACATGAAGTTGCTGGTTTTGGCCGCGTGGAGAACGTCATCTATCCTCGGAAGTGGATACCTATCTGGCTCTGTGACTGCATTCAATTTGCGGTAGTCAATGCAGAGTCGCGTACCTCCGTCCTTCTTGGTCACCATGACCACGTTGGCTGCCCATGGAGACTCGCATTCTTCTATCACGTCGGCACTCAGCAGCTTGTCTAACTCCTTCTCTAATATCAGCCTTTTGGCTGGTGATAATCGGTAGGGGGGAGAAGCTATTGGTTCTTGTTTCTCTCCTACCTTGATATGATGTGTGGCGAAAATCGTAGGTTCGCCCTCTGCAGAAAAGCGTTCGGCATTCTCAGCAATTAGATTGTTCAGCTGGGTGCGTTGCTCGGCTGACAAATGCATGCCTTCGTCCTCTCGCAAATACAGCTGATGTGCCTCCACGCATGGAGCTTCCGCATAATTCGACAATACATGACTAGGGGTTTGAACAAAATCGTACCTGCTTTTGGGATCGTCGACAAAACTCCAAGACAACTGAGGCAAGTTAAGTACAATACCTGCATTGGTAATAAAGTCGCGGCCCAATAGAGTTCTCGAATCTGCCCCAACAATAACTAAGAACGTGGTCAACACATCGCGTCCCTGTATTTTCACATTACACTTACCGCTGAGAACCATGCGCACAGTTCTCGATCCGTCGCCTAGAGTGACGGGGCGTCGAGTTTCTACAAACTCGGTACCAGCATCCATCAATACTCGATAAAGCGACGGGCTAGCGAGGCAATGCGAAGCACCTGTATCAATAAAAACCACCCCTTCGGAATTTCCGATAGTAATGTTAACCAAGGGCCAACACTGGTCGGGGGCAATGATATCCGCGCTAAAAATAGTTACAGGCTCTGCTGACCCCCTATTATTGGGTACATGACTCGATAAATATTCGACAGCCATGTCGACATTATGTGATTCGGAAAAAGTCGAGTTCGACATTATTTTCGAATGATCAGAATAGGAACGTTTCTCAGAATAGGCCTCTTTGTCAAAATTATAGAAACACGGCCGATCAAAAAATTGGTCGTGATGAAAATAATGCGACTCACAATCTCGTTCGTGGGTAGGCAGATGACAATTAATTTCAATCGAATTGAAAGATGATGCACCTTTAGTTGAAATGCTTTTACTACTTTGCGAGCATTTATCGCATTTTGACTTTACGACGCCTTGTTGGCCGCAACCATAACAAAACAAACCCTTAATATTGTTTTTGGTATTTTTATATCTCGGATGTATAGCGGTAGCAATGTTTGGGCTAGTGGGGTTATCGTGTACTAAGTCGTTGCTAAAAGTTTTAGTTTGCTTACTTACGGTTTTGGTCGGTTTTACTACCTCTACCTCCGCCATGGACTCCTCAACGTGTCGCAGCTTGCATACCATCTCGTCTAGAGTATTAACCGACTCGCGTGGTAGACGTTTACGAATTTTACGATCCAAGAGTCCGTACACTATGTCCACTTTTGCCTCTTCGCACAACCCGTATGGTAAGGTACTAATGAGTGCCCTTATATTGCATGCGAATACTTCGCTGCGCTGAGGAACCGTGTGCTCCTCAGCAAACATCTCGCGCAACACCTTGTACGCGGGTTTAACGGTGCCGTACATTCCACGTAGGTGTTTTAGGGCGTCGTCCCAGTCTTGTACGTTTTTCTTGGTCCTCTGCCACCATACCGCCGCCTCGCCGGCGAGTAGCATTGGTAGCCCTCGCAGCGCGTGCTCGTCGCTGACCCCGGCGCAGTCCTTGAACACCTGCACCGCGTCAATAAACGCCTCCAAAACCTCGACTTTTCTCGTCTCACCGTCGAAACGGGCTGAACACGTACTGAAGTTCCCTCCTCCTGTTGAGGGGTTGGTCCCGAAGCTCGTTGTAGCGCACCCATCGGCAGTCGTCGGTGCAGACGACAGCGCGAAGGACGAAGAAAGAAGCGTCTCTATTAATGTTCTATTGGCCTCCGCCTGAGACCTGGCAAAGGCTTCCATAAATGTTGTGAGCTCGTTGACTACTTGCGACGGTCCCGTCGCTGGTGGCGGCTGCTGCTGCGTCAGCGCCTCACCGGGTGCTTCGGCGCTGGCGACTTCACGGGCCTCGTCGTCCGTGTTGCTCTGCTCCTGGTCATCGGCGCGGCCGTGGCGACGGCCTGTGGCTCGTCTCGGCACGAGCGGCATGACGTAGAAGTAGCAGCGTCGCACTCACAGAACAGTACTCCTAGTGGAGGGTCGCACACCAGCAAAACAATTGGCGATCGTGACAGTTCCAACAAAAACTCATGAAAACGGCGACTGGCGTCGTCGATAATTCGTGGCCACTAGCTGGGCGCCAGTGTAAAAGGATTGTCTTCAAAGATACCACATGTTTTAATGACAATACTTTAATCTAAAATAAAATAGTCACACACGAAAAATCTCACGTCATTTTAGATGTAAACCTAGCTGCCATTCTGACAGAATCACTTTAGATCGCATGCGCGTCATACGCGCATGGCACGCAAGCTATGAAACGCTGAGGAGCGTGCTGGCACGTTACAATATTTATTAAAATTTTCATGTTGGTGAAGTTATTGGGATCATGCGCGTCATCATAGTGTCTATTGTCGAAGATTGTCAGGAGTGTGGCAATTTTATGACGATCTGACACCAGCACCACAAATAATTGGTTGCCATTCTCAAATTGTGCCACTTTTCTAGAAAATTCAGCAGGCGAATAAGTAATTTTAGTTATTATTTTATTTTTTGTTATTACAAAGTCAAAAGTATTTTTATTATGCTACCAAAGACATGCTATTGAATTATAAACGTTATAAAAATAAAAATAAATTACAACGATTTTTGTCACTTTATTGAAAAAAGAAGAAAAGTCTTGAGCAGCTCACTCTGCCGTGAATACAAAGTATTCCAAAACCTTACACACTAGGGCTATTGACAACAGTAGCATTGTTAAAACAGAGTTCCTCAGTTTTTTAATAAAATTATTACTATATTTTTTGGACAGAAAATAAAAATTTATTTTGTATCACTATCTTAAAAAGTACGCGCAGCTTTGCGTCGTGTCATGTTTCGGTGTGAACTGACCCTGACGAAAGAAGAAATTATTTCATGGCTGGAGTGGTCATTCAAAAAAATCGAATAAGTAAAGGATAACGACACTAAGAATTCCAAAGGAGTAGTGACACAGACAAAATACGATAGGTTAGAAAACTTTGTATGTCTGTTTGAAGTAGAATTGAAAAGATACATGTTACATGTTTTCAATATTGCCCACCAATATAAAAACTACATAAATCTAAAAAATCAGCTTGAAGATAACGAAGTGTTAGTGCTAATATTTCTGTATTTTATATTCTTGCACACATACAAACTTGGTATACTTTTAGCAATATTTAACAACTATCTAATTAGGTCATTCGTAGCCTGAGCCAGTAGGCTCTGTGCCGCGGTTAGGAACAGTATTGTTCCTCTTCGGTTGTAATAGTGTTATAATAAACAATATTACAGTGGATCTTCGTTTCATTTACCTCACATAACAGAGCCTACTCCACAGTGGTGACTCCGAGAACCGTTGTGAACTTTTGCGGTGTTATGAAGTGTACCGTTTCGCGATCATAATAATGTAAAATGTATCAAGTAAAAGAGATAAAAAAAAACCAGACGACAAGAGAAAGAACAACCAGACGACAAGAGAAAGAACAACCAGCACGCGTAGCATGCGCTTTCTATGTCTACGAAGAGTAGACACAGCTGTTTCTATACAAAGTGACATTTCCTTTCTTCATTTTTGACATTGCACCGTAGAAATCTTTCTTCAATCTGTCACTTTGTCTTTCGTTTCTAACTATCTTTGTCTAGGTCATTTTATATGTAGACTATTTCAGAAGAAAGTTTTCTATACCAAATTGTCAAAATCACTCTGACGACTGACAGTTGTCTATGGTAGTGAAATATTCTACTCGACGGTCACAAAGTATACAGGGTTATCTGCAAAATCATAATTTACAGAACAGCGTTTTAAATGCAAAACTGTGATAACTAATAGAAGAAGAAAGCTATCTTCTCCTATTTTACATCATTTAGTTAATATTACCAAGGAAATGGTTAAGGCCAGTATTACTGTAATGTTATTTGTTCCAAAACACGGTACTTCGACACACTGAAAAAAATAAGCTGTACGTAGTTGTGTTTAACGTGACTTAATATCAGTAAAAATTGACAATCAAACAGTAAAAACATCCTATGACAAAACAAAGAATTCTGAGTCGAATTATATTAGAGAGTGAATTTCGTAAAAAGTGCAGTTGCCTCTTTCTACTTTGCTGCCGTCGTACTGTCTACACGGAACGTCATTTTTGTCTTCTCTTCCGTCGACAAAGCGGTGCTCATGCTACGCCTGCAGGTTCGTCGATTACCTACATGGCAAAGAATACAAAGGTCTTCGAAGAACCGGGGGAACTGTGATCGAGACTGAAAAGTCTAAGGTCCGTATTACAGAATGAAACTCAAGCATTGATCTCTGTTTAAAACTAGTTTTAAGTCTGGTTTTAATTTTGGAACGTTCCTCAAGCATAGATTCAATGATCATAGTTCAGCTGAGTTTGGCTTTATCTTAGATTGTTACTCAAGACGCGAATCGAACCCAAGCAGTGATTGGATCTTTATTCACCCAAGTGAGGTCGAGACCGCGCTTGAGCATAGATTGTCATGTCCAATTGTCTATATATGCTGTTCAAATATAGCTGCGTTGTCGAGTTTTGTATTGTTGTTTTTTTAAAATTAAAGTATTCTATCAAAAGGGACATATTTGAAGAAGTAGATTATTACAACAATTTGTTCAACGATAATTCAAATAGAAAGTTGAACTTTAGTGTTCCTCTCAGATATTTAAGAGTTACACAGGACCCAACTGTGAAAACTATAAAAAGAGGTACAGATTTTCACAAGATGTGGTGAAACATTTAATTCTACCGATGATTTACGACGATTTAACAAAACCATGCAACCGTGGGCATCCTATAGCCCCAGAATTGCAAATTCTTGTGTGTTTACGTTTTTATGCAACGGCTTCACTTATTTGACATACTGACATTTTAAATAGCATACCTATTTACAGCCATAGATACTAGTCTTTTAAGCTTGACAATTTCGCTCACAATATTACTATACTGTACTTCAAAGACCTTTACTTCAATAAATGGGAGATTATACTATTCGGGGCGGAAACAATAACGCTGACTCCTAAATAATTGAGCTCATATGGTATATTTAAAATTGGTGAATAGAATAAATCGTAAACGAAAACAGGCTGATGCATAGACAATTCACATCTCTGCTTGAGGCTCGATTTGAGTTTCGATTCAGCTGAATATAGATTGATTACCGTTCTGGAATAAGACCGATGCTCAAACCGATAAAGCCCGTAAAGATAGTTTTGATTGTTTCTGGTCGTTGACATCATCACAACGCTTTTTTTTATACGTACACACGGTCTTCAAAAGTTATTGAACAAAAGTAAACGTGTAAGGGACAAGACAACGGCGTGCCAAGCGTAGGAAAAGAGAATAACGTAAACGACCATAAACTTTTTAAGTTTATGGTCGGTTAAGATGTTTACAATATTTTGATTGTTGAAAAAACTAAATAAACTGTGTTATAAATATTTACTTAATATTGTTCTCTTTAGGACTTTATACAATATCGCCCAACCTGTTACAGGAATAAATTTTGAAAGAAGTTGATGTGATGTAACGTTACTAAATCTGAGATCCTTGTAATTTCTTCACGTAGCTAGAATTCTCAGAGTAGCTATCAGACGTTCTTCAGCAGACACAGCTTGTCTCATTTCTTAATAATCAATAGTCAGTAGGTTAGAATTGGGGGTTCTGCATCACTTGCTCTCGCAGCGCTCGCGCCGTGATGCAGAACCCCCAATTCTATTTCGATAAATATCTTGCACTGTATTGCTGATCTGAGATTTTGATGAGTCTGTGCTCGATTTAGTCGTGATCTGCGATATAGTTTACAATGTCCGAGCGGTTGGCATGGTGTCGAACTGATATTATTATAGCGAAGCAAAGGTTTACTCAATATCATGTTCGATCGCCGCGCAGCGTTGTGTCGAACCGATGTGTCGCACGTCTTGTATTAATGAATGTATGGCTTTCCGTATAATGAGAGATAAGCTTTTTCTGGAAATTATAACTTGATGTGTAGCCGGTAGTAAAAGTAACTGTACTATTGGAGATAGAGTAGCTGACTATAAATTATAATATAAAATAATGTAAAAAATCATAAGAACCAAAATCCAAAATGCATGTATCATCCAAGGATCATCGTAAATCTCCCAATCTTCAAAGCGATCCAGTATTTTGCCACATTTTCGACGACACGTTTGGCGCATTGATAAAGAGCTCGTCTAACTGCATCACAATGTAAATATTAGTTTATAAACGTGCTGCTACTAAATGCACCAAGTGTCGCGGGTTCGATTCCCGCACGGAACAAATAAGTATTTGTTCCGGTCTGGATTTTGTTTTCATGTTTTTTTTTTACCATTATTTACTTTAATATAAATAATAATCGAAATCCATTGTATCACGGACCTGAGGTTTTGATGAGTCTTATTATTTTAAATTGATTTAAATAATACTGACTGCCTCGTTGGTCTAGCGGTCGCAAGCGCTACTGCTGAGCATGAAGTTCTGGGTTCGAATCCGAGGTTGGGAAATGTGGTATTGGGGGTTTTTTTTTTCATTAGGAATTTCTCAGTACAAGCCCGGAATCTGGATTTGTACGACGGTTGACGGCAATAGGCTGGCCCTCTATTACATGGCACTAACATAACTGGCGAAAATGTGGGTGTACCTCCATACACCTCTGCGTAACCCTTCGGAGAAACAAGGAGTGATATTATGTATTGGGTTATGTATGATTTAAATAAAAGGAAGTTCATCTTCCGGTAGAACCTGGTAGCATAAAATGTCTTCTGAATCAGGTACTTATCACTAAATCATGAGAAACATGCTGATTTATCATTTACACAATTTCCAATATAAAAAATCCTGTTTAACTCATCTATTAATAACATAAAATGGTTTTTTCTTTGCATTCCAATAAAATAATTTGGAGTTCAATTTATATTAGTCATCCTCAAGTTATAATCAAAACCCGCTATGGCTGGTCTCTAGAATTTCCTGATGGAGAGACCCATTTGTATACAAGTACGTACGATTACCTTATAAAAATTTCGTCTCAGTTTTCAGCGACAGCGCGGCGCCGTATAATATATCCTCCTAAAATGGTAAGTTAGGGCAACGTTACAATTGAGTATGAATGATGATTAAGAAATAAATAATTATAAATCTTATGTACAATACGCATAGGGATTAAAATTGTATGCCAATATTTACGCCTAATTTTAAATAAACTATAACTAATAAACATTCACCATGTGTGTATACCGTTTTACAATTTACGGATATAAAATCAGTGTCATCTGGAGATAATCTAACAGAATATTTTTAGCAGTGCATTCTGCAGTGCATTCTGCAGTGCATTTTGGTACGTAACGTCGTTTAATTAGTGCGTTTAATAAATAAAACAGTAAGTATGTACGTGTCATTTTAACTCTAAAATTTTGTGATCAGTGTATATTTATGATGGGTGCAGGTGTGTAAGACTAAGAGTGTGTGGGGTGTAAAAAATTTTATTCTTAAGTCCCTGGCGCGACATTTTGCGAAAGAGACATTCTGCGAAAGAGACATTCTGCGAAAGAGACATTTTACGAAAGAGACATTCTGCGAAAGAGACGTTTTACGACCAGGGGACATTTTGCGAAAGAGACGTTTTGCGCCTGAGCCTAACCGACCGTATTCATTAGTAGGACTTATTGATCAATATGATCGAAGGTCTTATAAGTTCAGAGGTTGTCGCTGTTGAGAGTGAGTTTATGAGTTCGATTTCCTTGCAGGAAAATAGTTTGGTGTGACAGGAAACTATTGTGTAGTATCATGAACGGACTGGGTGATAATAGTTTTAACTAAACGTATGAATGTTTGTAAGTAGACCTGCTTTACAAAATGTTATAATTATGTTTTATTTTCAGGTTTTCCAATCCATTTGACTCCGATACTGAAGTGATCCCTATATCACAAAAAAAAAAAAACAAGTAAGCCTTTAACACCTAAACCCTCGAAGCCAAAAGGAAAAACTAAAAAACCACTCCAAGAACAGTCGTTTGCTGGTAGTGGGTCTGAATCAGAGGCCGGCCCTTCGACCGCACCTGTATTGACGTCTACATCTGCTAAAAAGAAACGAAAACGATCCATCTACCCTGATTCTGAGGTAAGTTGAGATAAAATTATCATTTAATAATTATTTTTTGACGACTCGGTTGGCCTAGGGGTGAACGAATTGGCTGCTGTGCGGCTTCGATTTCCGTGCGGAATAAATATTGTATGACCTACAGATAGTTGTTCAGGTTTAGGAGTGGTGTAAGCATAGTTACTGATAATTGTGAAGTGACCACCCACTTGACCAGCCCTGTGTCCGATTCTCAGGGCTGGTCAAGTGTAGTTGTAATGATGATATAATGAAACAATTTTTTGTTTATTTCCAGGATGAAGAGCAATGTGAACCAATTCGGGCAGCAAAACTGAAGAGCTACCTAACGCGTCGAGTCGGTTCTGGTTATACTATGCAAAGCAACCCTACAAAGCACGGGGAATATTATATTGAGGTTCGGATATCGAACTGTCAGGAGTTGGAGGCCATAGCAACCAACCGTTGGAAACATTCTTTGGTTTCCTTCAAAACAGCGGTAAATGACAACAGCCAAACTTGGAGGGCGGTTACTCAATTGGTTGACGCAGTTAAAGAGGATTATTCCTCTATTCAACCAATTTTGTACCCACAATAAAACAATATTAAAACCTTTTTATTCCAGTTAAACTAAGTTTGTAAATTAAGTTTAACAAATTAATTAACTTTTATTAAATTTTAATTTAATCGTTTATAATATGGCAGTATAATATAAATACATATAATAGATATTATTACTCGTGTTTTAAATAATATATGTTTGATTAGGGTGTCTCTTCTATCTAATAACCTGGATGTAACTTATATTTTTTAATTTTTGGCATTGTTCTCTTACAGAATCTACTTAGTAGATAAAACAAAAACCTAAATAAAAACCTAAACTTGAAAGTAATAAAATATTCATAATATAATTATTATCTTGTTCTCTTCCAGAATCTACTTAGTAGATAAAACAAAAACCTAAATAAAAACCTAAACTTGAAAATAATAAAATATTCATAATATAATTATTATCTTGTTCTCTTCCAGAATCTACTTAGTAGATAAAACAAAAACCTAAATAAAAACCTAAACTTGAAAGTAATAAAATATTCATAATACAGTATGTTAACTAACAGAGGGCGTTCCCGTTAACCCGCAAAAGTATAGCGTCCATACATGCTAGAAAAAATATTAAAATCGAAAAAAAATAAACTTTTTTTTTTTTATCATAAAATATTCACCAAAAATATTTATTTCATACGTAAAACAAACACTCTGTATACGCACACTTGTCGCACTTGTCTTTTCACGTTGAAGGACAACTGCGCGTGTTCAGAGTCTTACATTTACGTAGCAATTTTTAAAAAAATTAGAAAATTTTATTTGAATAAATAAATTAAAAAACTTTTTTTTTTTCAAGTTTAATATTTTTTCTAGCATGTATGGACGCTATACTATTGCGGGTTAACGGGAACGCCCTCTGTTAGTTAACATACTGTATAATTATTATCTTGTTCTCTTCCAGAATCTACTTAGTAGATAAAACCAAAACCTAAATAAAAACCTAAACTTGAAAATAATAAAATATTCATAATATAATTATTATCTTGTTCTCTTCCAGAATCTACTTAGTAGATAAAACAAAAACCTAAATAAAAACCTAAACTTGAAAATAATAAAATATTCATAATATAATTATTATCTTGTTCTCTTACAGAATCTACTTAGTAGATAAAACAAAAACCTAAATATAAACCTAAACTTGAAAATAATAAAATATTCTTAATAAAATTTAACTAAGAAAATAGAAATAAACCTATTCTAAAATGGTTTTCTGTCAAACTTGTAACATCAACGTTCACAATTATTCTTCTCACAAAAAAACTAACATCCATAAATCTAATAATCTCATAAAAACTGAATTTGATAATGTTCATATAATAGCTTGTGCATTTAAAAACAAAATAGTCACTTACAAAATAAATCCTCAAAGTTTTACTATCACACCTGAAAAATTTTTAACTGAAGCTTCAGACACATGTTGCTATCTAATTAAAGAATTATTAAAACAACACGTTTCTTTGAAAGTCAGTTTCGAACTTTTTGTTTCGTACACTTTACCTAAAAATAACGAAATTAGTCTTAAATCTTTTAATACAAGATATTTATGTAATTATACTTCAAAGCACAGATATTTTATCCACATATCATGCATTTGCAGAAAAAATCTTAAATAAATGTTCCGAGTTCGAACTAAGTGAGTCAGGCTGGACAATCGAATCGATAAGTCATTTAGAAATTAATTTCGCTAAATACAGTCCTTTGAGAGCGGGATCTTATTTAGAATTACCTAAACGAATTCAGAATACGAAATCAAGTCTAAACATAGTTAATAAAGACAATCATTGTTTTCTTTGGAGCATAGTAGCATATTTGTACCCAGCAAAGAATAACCCCAATAGAGTTATATCATATCCTCACTATTCAAAAGTGTTAAACATTACTAGCATGACATTTCCGCCCAGTTTAGACGATATCAAATTATTTGAAGATTTAAATCCCAACATAAGTGTTAACGTCTATGGTTTGGAACAGAATTACGATGTAACAGGGCCGTTATATAAAACTTTAAAAAGAAAACTTTATCATGTAAATTTACTTTATTTCAATAATAACGGTAAAAGTCATTTTTGCTTAATTAAATATTTCAGTAAGCTTGTACACAGACAACTTACAAAACATAAGTCTAAGATATATTTATGTGACGAATGTTTCGTGTATTTTGACTCATCAGAAAAACAATTCAATCATAGCTGTGCAAGAGTGCAGACTATACTTCCCGAAGAAAACTCAAAACTTTGTTTTTCAAATTATAATAGGACTCAAAGAGTTCCCATTGTTATTTACGGTGATTTTGAGAGTCTATTACAAGAATATTCAGACAAAAATAAATCCACATGTGTAGAAAGTATACAAATCCATATGGCAAGTTGTTATGGTTATTACATTTTTTGTCAGTCTAAACCTGAATTAAATGTGTTTAGATCCTATAGGGGACCAGACTGTTCGAAAAAGTTCGTTAAATCTATTAGTCAGGACGTAATAAGACTTCATAGACTAATGTCAGAGATAAAACCCATGATAATAAGCAAAGCTCAACAAATGTCTTTAAACAACGCTAAACAATGCCACTTATGTAAGAAAACATTTTCTAATACTGACCTCGTTGTTGCTGATCATGATCATTTCACCGGAATGTATAGAGGACCAGCACACAGTACATGTAATTTGAATGCGAAATCTTGTCCATTTATACCTGTCATATTTCATAATCTTTCTGGTTATGATTGTCATTTGTTTATAAAGGAACTTTCAGCTCTTTGCGGTCGTATAAATCTTATTCCTAAAAACAAAGAAAAATATATTTCTTTCACAAAATTCGTCCCGATTGACAAAAAAAATGTAGCTCAGTTAAAGTTTATCGATTCTTTTAATTTTTTAAGTTCAAGCCTAGATAATTTAATAAAAACGATGAAAACAGAAGATTTTCAAAACTTGAGATTTTTTTTAATGATTATTTTTTATTTAATTTAGCATGCAAGAAGGGTGTCTATTGTTATGATTACATTGATTCATGGGATCGTTATAAAGATACTAAATTGCCAGATTCATCAATATTTTATAATAAACTCACATCCCAATCTATTTCGAATGAAGATTATAATCATGCATTAAAAGTCTGGAATGCATTTGATATTTCTAATTTAGGGGAGTACACAGACTTATATTTGAAATGCGATGTCCTACTTTTATGTGATGTTTTTGAAAAGTTTAGATCAATGAGTTTAAAGTATTATGACCTTGATCCTTGTTATTATGTATCATCCCCCTCGCTAAGTTGGGATGCAATGTTATTATATACAAAAATTAATTTAGACTTAATTTCAGATATTGATATGTATCAAATGTTAGAACAAGGCATAAGGGGGGGACTTGCCCAATGTTCTTTAAGATATGCGAAGGCAAATAATAAATATCTTCCAAATTATAACAATGAGGATCCTGACAGCTATTTAATTTATCTTGATTGTGTAAATTTATATGGTCATGCTATGATGCAACCGCTTCCTACTCGAAACTAGGTTTTTAAACGAAAATGAAATAAATAATTTTAATGTAATGTGTATTCTAAATGATAGTGACACAGGATTTATTTTAGAAGTTGACTTGTGGTATCCTTATAATATTCACGAAACTCATACAGATTTACCATTTGCAGCCGAAAAATTTACTCCTCCAGGTAGTAAAAATGTTAAACTAATTGCTAACCTGTATGATAAACATAAATATATCATTCACTATGTTCATCTTAAAGAATGTGTAAAAAATGGACTTATTTTATTAAAGATATTTATATAGAATACTAGCGTTTGAGCAAAGTTCATTTTTAGCTCCATATATCTTGCTGAATACTACTCTCAGACAAAGAGCGTCTTCCGATTTTGAAAGAGACTTTTTTAAAAAACAAAACAACTCTATATTTGGGAAAACGATCGAAAACAAAACAAAACAAGTCGATGTAAAACTGGTTAATGTATGGAAAGATATTCATAATAAAACTAACAAAATTTGTGGAGCTGAAAAATATGTAAGTGCCCCAAATTTCAAAAACTTATCTGTATTTTCTGATAATTTAGTAGCAATCCAGTTACAACAAACGAAAATTGCTCTTGATAGACCAATTTATATTGGTTTCTCAATATTGGAATTGGCTAAGAGTCATTTGTATCGTTTTCATTACTCTGTGATGAAACGTCTTTACGAAAATGATATTCAACTGTGTTATACTGATACTGATAGCCTTTTGTATTTAATATATACAGAAGATTTCTATGAGGACATGAAACAGAATATTAAATACTTTGATACGAGCAACTTTGAAACTGGAAATCTATTTAATATCCACAAAGCAAATTGTAAAATACCAGGTTTTTTTAAAGATGAAATGGGTGGTGATATTATATCCGAGTTTGTAGGTTTAAGAGCAAAATTGTATTGTATAGACTCTCTAGCGTCTTCAATCATCAGAGCAAAAGGTGTAAAAAAATCAGCTGTGAAAAAACTCGATATAAAAAAATATAAACGAGCTTTACGGTACAATGAACGCTTAAGAGATGACATGTGTATTATAAAGTCGAAAAATCATAAGATTTTTACTCAGAAGATAAATAAGCTGGTTCTCAGTAGGGATGATGATAAAAGACAAATAATGGAAGATGGTTGCAAAACTTTGCCTTGGGGGCATCATGAAACAGTATTTTAATTAAGCGCTGTATACATAAGATTACAATGTATTAATTTAAGGTATCTATGTAAGCAAGAATTAATAAAGTAAAATGTATTGAATTATTATATAATTATGAAATAAATCGTTTTTATTCAATTAAATGTATTGTGTTTAAATGTGATATTCTATACCTACTTCTTATTTAAACTAAGTACCTAGTCAAAGAAAAATGAAACCCCAGAATAGTTGATAATCATAACATTTATTTAATTTTCACAGAATTGTAGTCTTTTTAACTGTCTTAAAAACAAAACATAGATCTATCATTTACAGTCGACTATGTATAAAATAATTAAATAAATATAATCAAATCTCGAAACAGTAATAAAACAATAAGTAACAAAATGTATAAGAGAAGAACATTTTTGACAGTACAAACTATTTAATATTAACTAGGTATACAAAAATGACCTAAAACTGCTCCGGGTCACTCAACTTCTTCCCAATTTTTTTAATATGTCTGTTGCTTCCATCACTTCGTCATAAGTTTCATGTACCACATATTGTACACTTACACACGCATTGTCACTATCACTATAATCATTTTCATTTTTAGAGTCTTTAAGTTTATGCACTTGTAATTTAATTAGATGACCTCCATTATCGCTTCCCCCTCTGCGAACAATATATGATGATGATGATGATGATCCCAATGAACATTTTCTCTTTTTTTAGGTCTTTTTAGAGGTTTGAGCTTGATCATTTCCAGTGAGCAGCTTTTCAATTTTAGCGCTCTGATTTAAACCTTCAAAATATGGTTCATAGTTGCCCTGGGAGTAAAAAAAAGAGCTCATAACAGGATTTCCATTGAGAGCCTCAGAGCTCCACTGCAAAAAAAAAAGAAGAAATTAGCACGTGAAAAAAAAAGCAATAGTAAAATCTACTCCTATGAAATAAGATAAACAAAGATTACCTCACGTAATCTGGATTGTTCCTGTTCTACAGAAATCACATTTTCATTGTCCAATATGCTGGGGCTGTAGGATGGTGACGGTGCTCGAGACATTATTCTAAAAAAAAAACTATTTATAAATACGCCTTTAAACAAATATTTTATTTAATATTTTTGTTATAATGGTTATTACTAATTATTCAACCACTGACCTGTAGAGTGAAAATATTATTTAAATCGGGGACAACGGTGTAAGGTCCTACTTAGATCAGCTACTGCAATAAAGTGTCATGTTTAATTACTTTGACCTAACTAGAATATGTTCTCCTTTCAGTTGTTAGTCACAAATACATTTATGCAGGTAAGACGAGAACATCATCTTAATTACAACACAGGTTCAAACCTGTTGTTTGAATACTGTACTCACATATTCATATATAAAGGATAGCAAGTAATAAAAATAAATAATAAGCAAGATGAAGTTGATCAAACAACCCATATCCCTGAACGTGAATAATATCAATTTCAATGACTCTGCTCGTCAGATTAGACACAGTGCTTTATTGCCTAATACGATTCGTTGCATTATATGCGGACCCTCGAACTGTGTCAAAACAAACGCTATGATCAGTTTATTGCTGCATGAAAATGGTCTTAAATTTCAAAATCTTTATCTTTACTCGAAAACTACTTTCCAACCAAAATATCGTTTTTTAAGTGAAGTATTAAGAAGAGTGCCTCAGATTAACTTCATTGAATTCAATGACAATAAAGAAGTCATATCTCCCAAAGAAGCTTTACCAAATTCTATATTTATATTTGATGATGTTGCGTGTGAAAAACAAATAAATATCCGTAACTATTTCTCAATGGGTAGACATAAACAAATTGATTGCTTTTACTTATCGCAAACCTACTCCAAAATACCGAAACAGTTGTTACGTGATAACACCAATTTTCTTATAATATTTAAACAAGATGATGTAAATTTAAAGCATATCTATGGAGAACATGTCAACTCCGATTTACCATGGAATCAGTTCAAAGATATTTGTAAAACTGTTTGGAGTAATACATATCAATTTCTTCTTATTAACAAAGAGTCACCATTCAATAATGGAAGATACAGACAGAATTTTGATATTTTTTTAAAATTTGACTGAAGGTTTTTAAATATAAGTATCAAACACCCCAAAAAGAAAATTAGTATTGTTTGTTCTTCAGCTGAACACAGTTGTTACAACATGGAGAAAAATATTAAAATAGAATTAATGAAGTCTGTAAACTCTATAAAGAATAAAATAAAACAAATGAAGAACCAGGAACACTCTATGAACTTGTCACTCGATAAAATGCTAAAACCTGTCACAGATCCACTTAAAACCCTAGTTGATTCTAATACATCTATGGAAAAAATAAAACATTTAGAAAATACAATACTCGCTAATTCTAAAGACATCGAATTGGATGACATCAATACTAGCTCATCTACAAAGTTTGAAGACTGCTACGATCCAAAACTAAATTCTATCCCATCACCTAAAAAGTCTAATAAAATAGAATTACCGGATGATTTAGAAATTTCATTAGAGGGCTGTGATATCCATGATATTTATGATGGAGTAAATATACCGTTTGGAATAAGACGTGTAAACAAAACTTTATTGAATGGGTAATTCAAAAATATCATTTTATAAAATTGATGGTTTAAATGACGATAGTGAAATTTTAATTAAAGTCGATGATAAAGCCTATAATTTAACCCCAGGCCTGAAGGAACTTTTACTTCGAAAAAAACCTGATTTAAAATTAATTTCTAGCAAAGATAAGCTTGTCTATAAGGATATGCTGCATTATACAAATGCTCATAAAAGAGATTTTAATTCTAATGGACAAATAAGAGGTGATAAAGGAATAAAATATCGTGAAATAATCAAACCACTGTTTTCCGAATCTTCAAACGATAATATACTTGCTCAGTTGCTCACGCTAAACTTGGAGGAAACTTACCAACACTAAAAAAATACAAAAACAACACTGACTTGGTATATTGGGATGACCCTAACGAATTAGTCGAAAGATTGAAACTATTAGTTGCTTCAAGAGATGCTGGCAACACAAACCATGATAATGAAATTTTATCGATAATTGAAGAATTAAAAGAAGCTGATATAATTAAAGAATAAATAGTTGTAATAATATGCTTTGCATTCAGTATTACAGATGGATTCAGGACAAATGTACTGAATTCTGAAAATGAGCAAAGCTGACGTAGTAAACGAAATTCATAAAAATGCGAGGGTGAACTTTCCACGTAGACATGTTATAATGAAAGATATAGATGACCTATGGCAAGCAGACTTAATTGATATGCAATCAATTTCAAAAGAAAATAAAAGTTACTGATTTATTCTTACCGTTATTGATACATTTTCTAAATATGCTTGGGCATTTCCTCTGAAAAGTAAAACCAAAGATGATGTATGTAAATCATTCAAATTTTTGCTGGGTACAGGGCGTGTTTCGAAAAATCTCCAAACAGATAATGGAACAGAATTTTATAATAATAAATTTCAAAAGCTTATGAAATCTAATCATATCAACCATTATTCAACCTTCCCAACAAAAAAGGCTTTAATAGTTGAACGATTTATCAGAACATTGAAATCTAAACTGTATAAGGAATTTAGTTTAAAAGGCAACTATAATTGGATAGATAATACCCTCAATGATGTTATTTATAAATACAATCACACATACCATCGGACAATTCATGAAATCCCTGCTAATGTGGATAACATTAATAAAACACGTATATTAGAAAGGTATTTAAGTTTGGTAAAAAACGAAAGAATAAGAAGCAAGTATAAAATTGGTGATTATGTCCGTATCAGTAAGTACAAAGGAACATTTGAAAAAGGATATACCCCCAACTGGTCGACTGAAATATTTAAAATTCGAAAAATACAAAATACAACTCCTATCACCTACTTAATTGAAGATACAATCAGAGGCCAGCCTATTTTAGGAGCATTTTACTTACAAGAGCTTCAAAAGACTAAACATCCTAATGTATATCTAGTCGAGAAAGTCCTTAGAAGAAAAGGAAACAGGATTTTAGTAAAATGGCTAGGTTTGCCTTCTGCTGAAAATAGTTGGATTGATAAATCGAATGTATTATTATAAATAAAAATAACTTTACTGACTTAACAACAAAGTCATTGATGAATCTTATAAGTATTTATTAAAGTGTTCAATCCAGATTCATTAGTCTTATGATGTGTATTGGAGAGAGTAGTCTCCTCAATTGGCTTATAAATAATTTACCGTTTGAATTACACTTACCAGGATACAATTATTGTGGCCCTGGTACAAAGTTAATTAAAAGGCTTACACGCGGAGATGAAGGTATTAATAAATTAGACGAATATTGCAAAGAACACCACATTGCCTATCACAAATCATCAAACTTAAAGGAACGTCACAAAGCTGATTTGATTTTATTACAAATGGCTAAAGCGCGAGTAGCTGCCTCGGATGCGAGTGTAAGCGAAAAACTCGCAGCAGGCTTGGTAAGCAAGACAATGTCTACAAAAATTAAAAGTGGTTCTGGCCTAAAAAAATGTGGCAAAAAATGCTCTCAAAAAGTTACATCTGGAAAAGGTTTAAAAAATAAATTTAAAAATGTTATTACTAAAACGAAAAGACGCATGAAAAAATTAAAACCAAAATGCAAAAAAGCGGCAATAGAATTAGCTATGGCCGCAGCCAGAGATTTAACTGATGATTTATCCATTAAACTTCCTCGAGTTATTCCTATACCAAAAACTGGCGGTGTATTACCTCTAATTCCTATTTTTGCTGGATTATCAGCGGTTGGAGCAATAGCAGGTGGTGCAGCTGGTATAGCCAAAACCATAAATGAATTCAAAATGGCTAGAAAGCTGTTTGTTGAATCGAAGAGACACAATGAAAAAATGGAAGCTCTTTGCATTGGGAAAGGACTACACCTTAAACCACATAAAAACGGGCTTGGAATTTTTGTATCAAATGAAAAAAACTAGGTCGGCTACCCAAACGAGCCTTAACTAACTTTGACATTTTGAAGTATGGAAATAGTATTCCCTATTTTAGAGGAGTCTATATGAGAGATGAGCTTCCTAAATACCCATTTAAAAAAGAATGTGGAGTTATTAATTTAGATAGTTCTAAAGATCCTGGCTCTCATTGGGTAGCCTATGCAAAATACAATGATTATATTGAGTACTTTGACAGTTACGGAAATCTTAAGCCTCCAAAAGAATTTATAAAATACGTAGGTCCTAAAGTCCATTATAATTATGATAATATACAACACGATCACCCTTTTAATTGTGGACATCTCTGTTTAAATTTCTTAAAGAATTTTTGGTGTAGTTAAGGGATAAAATAAACAGGATCTTCTGAAAAAGTTCAGTATGCAAGCATGTCTACTACGGTTACCATCTCCGGAAATAAATCTGAATTGGTGACATACTTTCAACCACATTTGCATTTATCTGATCAATACGAGTGCGGTTTGTTATACTTTTCAGTGTTAAATTCAAGACCAAATGTGCCCATCAATATCAGCAGTCTATCTGTAAATATAAGAGAAAAATATATTAGAAAACAGTAACAGTAACATTAATTTAACATTAATTTAGAAGACAAAGGTTGTTCTAGTTTGTCGAGTCTGTACAATCAATATAAATATTGTCAAGATTTGTATAGTTGTATTTATCATGACTCTGTTTGTGCTTTAAAAAATGTATTGTGTTTAAATAAATGGTGCTATGATAATAAATTTTTTAAATAAAAATATTTTATTTTTTAATTTCTATAAGTACTTAAGTAAACGTTTCCTATCCCTCCCAACCCCATCAACGTAGCCAAATCATTAAAAGCTGCTGACTGTAGTTAAGCCATGCCATTATGCATTTATCTGTAAAACGGAGCATTTCTCAAAATAAATACAAACCTCGCTATGACATGTATAATACTTATAAAATGCGTGAATTTTCATTTAATTATTACTGGGCAACGGCTAATTCAAAGAAACGATTAGTGATGGAAATGGCTGACGCTGGATTCTTTTATTGTGGAAATAGTATAGATGATAAAGCAGCATGTTTCTCATGTGGAGGTGTTATAGAAGATTGGGAGATTTATGACGATCCTTGGATACAACATGCCATACATTTTCCTCAATGTTTTTATTTGAACGCTGTGAAAGGCAGAGAGTTTATATTTAATACTTGTTGCAAATTATAAATCGAGCACAGACTCATCAAAATCTCAGATCAGCGATACAGTGCAAGATATTTATCGAAATAGAATTGGGGGTTCTGCATCACGGCGCGAGCGCAGCGAGATCAAGTGATGCAGAACCCCCAATTCTAACCTACTATAGTCGCACCATTTCTAATTATTAATTAAAAGTGTTCGGGTCAGAGGTAATTACAAAAGTCGCAAGAGTCGACATCGCGATGTTACGCAGACTGCTGCAGTCTGCTGTCAAATATTGCGCGTCTGGTAGCAGACTCCTGCAATCTGCGTGTTACTGGTCGAAAAGAATGCCTTAAATTACCGTGGAAACTATACCGTTCCTGCTCTAACTTACACAGAGTGTAGGAGAAAGAACAGGAAAGGCGTAGAACATCACATGTTCGCGCTGGGATATTGCATTCTCTATAGTCTATGAGGACGACTTCTTTCCTTTCTAATAGCCGGACAAGACGCATATCCTGTGCAGTCAAGTTATTTAAATATCAAGAACAATGGAATGGGTGAATTGTGTGTGAATTATACGTACTAGGCCATTTAATAGTGAAAATCGATATAATTTTATGTAAATATTCAAATGAAAAAATGCAACTTAAAAACGAACTGCTTCAGTTCGACGTAACCGACGGGCATTTGACGTATAAAGGTATCCAAGCGGCCATGTTTTTTGTGTTCAGTGACACAGTATTGAATATTGTCAATAATAACTACGTTTACCGACTTCGAAAAAAAACCGAGATTATACATTATTAGCGATTAAAATGATTATTTTATGTGATATTTTTTGCTTGTTTTTTAACTTGTGACGGAACTCAATGTGGTCAAGCCGGGTGCGAAGTGGCAGCAGAGCTGCCAGTGTTACTGTTGAGCGGGGTTAAGGTGCGGTGGGGCTACCGCGAGGCGATTCGGCCACGCGACGTGGTTGAGCTGTGCGAGAGGAGGAGCCGGCACTTGCTCTGACAGAGCTGGCCCACGCATGATTGCCGAAAAAGCAGCTTTTTAACTCTTTTTTTATATTTGCTCTGTGATTCAAAGTTTGAGAGGGAAAATTTAGCGTTTATTTTCTAGTGTTTGCATTGCTCAGTCATCGTAAACTAAACATTTCTAACAGCTTAAATTTTGTCTGTGTACCAAACTAAGTAATAAGATAATATCCTGAGCCACTTAACTTATAGACTTCCCGGAATGAATGTGTAAACATGCCCTACTTTTTGTTCGGCGACCGGGTCGACTCACCTGAGGCATGTTATCGTAAAGCTTGTGGTATGAAAAAAATGTATTGAGAGGTCGGTTTTTTAAGTTATTATTTTGAAAGAATGTGTTTTTATGGAAATAAAACAATAACATTTGTAAATAATGCTTTTGTTTTATAAATATGACAACTTTTGTACGAAAAACTGGGGAAAAGGGCACCCTGCTTTCAACTTTGAAGTAGCATTAAATTTTCAATGACGGAGGGTTTATAGAGCTTCGATGCGTAAATTTTGAGATATCGTAGTTTTAGTGAACGCGGGGTAATTGCGCTATTTAGGCCGGGAGCACCGTAACATCTGCGTCGTTCGACGTAGAACAGGCGGACCGGCGGCGGCGGAGGGGACCCACGACCTACAACTCGTAAGTCGGGGCCGTTACCCCTGAGCCAGCACTGCTGCCTCTATTTTCTTATGAGTTCGTTAAAAAAGGTGCTCGTGACTAAATAATAAGAGCTGCATAGGTCGATCTAAGGTTAAACTACGCTTGCCGCGGTCGGTGTGACTTAATGCTGTTCGCTCTTTTAGCCATTGTTCATTTAAGAAAAACAAACAAAGAAAACATTCTTTGTTTGTTTTTCTTGAATTTGGCAGATGTCACATGTCTCGATTTTTTATTTTAAGCCTAAGCTTTAAGCTACAACCAAACTTTCACATTAAAAAAATCATAAAGTAACAATTGAATCAAAATATTTTGTACAGTTGTGTTTTAGACTAGCTGCAAAATGCTGACATACCTTTATATAGTTACCATTATAGTAAATTTAATTTATATATCAACACAGATGAAACAAACCAAACCATCAAACATAACTAGAAGAATCGCAAGGCAAAACCAAGGTAACAGTGAGTTTATTATAAGTTTCTATGATACAGGCAAAAGGATTTGAGCAGTGGTACCGGCCGCGACTTACAAGTTGTAGATCGTGGTTCGAAGTTCAAACCCACGATCTTACAACTTGTAAGATCGAACCCGTAAAACTGCCGTGTAAACTGCCTGCTTGGGTTCGAAATTCGAACTCGTTCGATTCTTTGTGCTAATTATTTCATCACCACTGCTCTCGAAACAGTGTAGTAAAACATCGTGAGAAAACAGGCATGCCTTAAAATAAAAAATCGAGACATGTGACATCTGCCAAATTGAAGAAACAAAAAACAAACAAAGAAAAGATTCTTTGTTTGTTTTTCTTGGTCACTTGCGCATAAAACAGATAATGCTACTTCGATTTTTTCATATATTGAATGGTAAGTTGCCATATTTCAAGACGTATAAATTTGTTGCGTTGAGTTGAGCCAACCACATGATCGTGTAGACCAAAAATAAAATTGGAATGTCTCAACCAAGGTGCCCTTTGCTGTGTGTTTGGTTCCAACCGCGTAGAAGATCCCATACAAGTGATGATACGACCTGATGTTCGTATGTTTCTTGGAATGTTCGCATGTATTTAGCGGTCAACAGGAACTTGCATGAACTATATCAGAAGCTGACGTACATTGGAAATTTTTCCATATTCATAATGAACATAATAATATTGTTCACGTATTCCAATATAATTAATTATTATGTTAAAGATTAATAAACTTATTTTTTTTGTATTTTCAAGGGGTCGGTCAGTCACAAAGATGGAGCTCGTTGCCCATTCCAAAGTAGGTTATTATGGAGAAAAACCGGGCAAGAAACTCCATGGACAGTCTCTAAAAAAAAATATTGTTACAAAATATTGGTTTCATCATTCATGTAGAAATTATACATGAGAGAACGCTGTAGAAAGACGTTTAAATTGATGACCATCCGATCATTTGAGTGAGCATGACATACTCTCAGCCGCCAGGGCACATTCAAATCAAAGAAACATGTACCCATGAAATAGAAGCTTTATACGTAGTAATATAAAAATATTGATCGAAAAGGAGGAATTTACGTTCGATTGATACAGAGTGGAAATTTCTACTTCTTTTTGTTTCTTAATACCACCTCATTCCTAAATTATTTCAAAAACCTAGGCGGAATGTAGGCTAGCACAATATCACAAAAAGTTGACTCGAAAATTTCGACTCTGTATCACACGCACATAAATTCCTCCTTTACGATAAAATTTTTGTTTCTTGAATTAATGATAGGAAAACAATATTTTATATCGAAAGAATATTCGATAACAATGAAAATTAATAAAACCAAATATATGGAAACACCGCCCGTGTAAAAATACAGACAGATGCGACGCGAAGCCCACGCGACTTAGTGCCCTTCCGGTTATTAATAGATTCACTATAATCCTTCAGCATTATTGCCTATGTACGTACGTACGTAGTGTACGAACCGTTAAGCAATAAGACTTTCTTCTCAGTGTATCAAATTATTTATGTGTGTGTGTCGAACTCATGTGCCTTTCAGTGAATGTTCTGTGTTTTTTGTAAGGACAATATAACCGTGAGTAGCAAACGAACATCTTTTATTTACTGCTCACCACACAAACAATAATTAGTGTTGTACATACCCGACACTAAAGGTACAAGCTCAGCGTACAATACAACAAAAAGGAATCATTGCAGCTCCTGCTGTTGATATTAATGCATGTATATGATGTCGACGGACCATAATAACAGCAAAAATAATATCCAAGAGAGGTAACATTAACAACTTAATTAACTACTTTTAGAATGAAATACATTACTGCAGAAACCATCGCGAAGACAACATATGAGATGTGGATCGCGAGATTGGATGTCCAGAGACTCTGACTAGTGATCAAGGACGGCAATTTGAGAGTCAGCTGTTCAATGCCTTAACCAACCTACTGGGAATAAACCGTGTACGTACAACGCCATGCCATCCACAGAGCAACAGTATTATTGAACGCTGGATCACTCAAGACCGCGCTCACAGCACGCCTTACAAAGGGAAGCAAATGGATCGACGAGCGACCAACCGTACTGCTTGGCTTACGCGTTGCTTGTCGCACCGATACCGGAGTTACTGCTGCGCAGCTCACCTACGGATGTAACCTACGACTCCCAGGTGATTTCGCAACACACGCAGTGAAATCATGAACGCAGAATACGTCGATAAAATACGCAGAACAATAGACAGTCTTAAGCCATCAGTCATCCAGCCGCACAGCAACAACCGTGCCATATTCGTGCATTCTGACCTAGACAAATGTCATGTAGTCTTCATCAGAGTTGACGCCGTAAGCAAACCACTGCAACCAACGTACGACGGGCCCTATACAGTGTTAAAGCGTGAAAACAAAGTATTTACACTGTAGTTACCAAACCGGCAAAGTTCAGTGTCGATAGATTAGCTGAAGCCTGCATACATAGTCAACGACGATGCTGCATTGGCACCTGGCAACACTGGCAAAAAATAGAGAAAAGGATCGAGCTGAAATAAAACTAGCTGCATTTTTTGCAGAAGCCAATATTGCTATTTCTGTGGCTGACCACTTTACTGATTTGTAAAAAAATTGGATTTGGTAAAATCTATAGAAGGTTTTAAATTTATTATAAAGGAACTTCAGTCAAAGGGGATAAATACATTCCTGCGTAATTTTAACCAGGACCCTTTAGAAAACCTTTTAGGGGCAATTAGATCACATGGGCACCAAAAGAAATGCCCAACTCTGCAGCATTCGAAATTGCGATTAAAACGTTGCTAATAAATAATATTATTATATTACATTCCCAAAATCAATACAGGGAAATTGTGAGAAGGACGACAGCGTTTGCTTGTCGTCATAAAACATTATTTAAAAAAATTAAATGAAAAGAAGGATGCTGCAGAGGATAGGAGTAGAGTAATAGAAATGATTGATGAACATATTAACATTGAATTAAGGAATACGCAAGTGAATCTATAGGTTTTAGTCATATCGTACCCAAAAATTAAAGTGCCGGCCAGAAAAAAATAATGCTATTATCTTATGGAAAATAACATGCTGAACATTTTTTTATATTACAACGAAAGTCTGGTTGCTATTTGAGTTTGAAAGTAGGTACCAAAAATCATATTTTTGGCAACAATATGTTGGACATTCGGTTAAAGACGCAAATATTTATTGCCTATGGTAGAAATGGACATGCATGCATGGCATGCATTGAGCGTTAGGTATAATAAGTATTAAAAAAATAACGAGAAAAGGATTGAGGGAAATGTTTTTATCATACAATAGCAGGCTGCTAGGCACTGTCCTAGCAACCGGGCTATTGAAAATCCTTTCTTAAGCCGCCCAAGGCCCATCTCACTTCGGAGCTATGAGCTGTTTCCAAGACTTATCACGAACCGTCTCGCGCGCTGGTGGACGACTGCCAGCCTCCCGAATATGCCGGATTCCGTAAACGATTTAGCACCTTAGACCACATACATACGCTGCGGCGGGTTATACAGAAGATCAAATGCCCATGTAACACCCACCTTCATGAAGATCGGGGACTCTACATTCGAAGTCGTGGACGACTACGTTAACCGTGGACAGACTGTCCAGTTAGATAGATCCAATTTCGAAAAAGAGCTCAATTGTCGCATCAGACAGCGGATGGGCAGTGTTCGGGAAGCTAAATATCTTTTCGTCTCACATACCGCAGTCGTGACCACATGCGTGTTGCCACTAGTTGCCAGTGATAACCTATGGAGCTGAAACGAGGTTGCACACATTGGGCCTCATTAGAAGGCTGAGAGTCGCTCAAAGGGCAATGGAGAGAGCTATGTTGGAGTTTCCCAGATGACGTGATCGAATCAGAACACGACATAACCCGAAGAATTGACAAACTTATATGGCAGTGGGCAGGGCACATTAGTCGCAAAACAGATGGCCGATGGGGACAAACGGTTCTGGAGTGGCAACCACGTACCAGAAGATGAAGCGTTGGAAGGCCTCCCACAAGGTGGAAGTTCTTGAGGTGGAGGAATTCGCTGGATGCGAGAATAAGAACCGGTCGAAGAGGCGATGTTTGGGGGAGCCTATGTCCAGTAGGGGAAATCTTCCAGCTGAAGTGATGATGATGAAGAGGTAGCCAGTAGTGGTGTCTTGTTTTAAACATTAATGTAATGTTCGAAACATTTTAAGTTAAAATATGTGTTTTTGTATTTTGTAACTTAAATAGCAGCGGAAGGGTTAATTGTATACTCTCATTGTAATAGTAAAAAATGTTGAGGGTGTTATTTTCCATAAGAAAATCGTATTTTTTTTTTCTGGCCGGCACTTTAATTTTTGGGTACAAAATGTTCGACACTTGAATGATGTCCTTTATTACAAAGGAACTTCATTCAAAGGGGATAAATACACAGCTGCGTAAGTTTAACCAGGACCCTATAGAAAACGTTTTTGGGGTAATTAGATCACATGGGCACCAAAATATAATGCCAATCTCAATAGTCGGAGTAATGACATGGAATTAGTAAGTACCTACTATCATGGCAGCATATACTATTTCGATCATTTAAATTTCGATCATCCAAAAAGGTCTACAAAATAAACTTTCTTCACAAGATTTTAAAACCGGCCAGTATTTTTTGAGTTTAAGAACTTTATCGACTTTTTTCAAAGTATCCCTAGACGGTGTTGATGTGTGTACCTCATGTTAAAACTACACTCCAATAGACAATATATTCAGTAACATTGAAATGAATGCTGGCACATACAGTGTACTATTCAGTTACCTAGCTTAAACCGTTGTGGACACAATTTCATATTGAGAAAAACTATTGGTGTAAAAATATTCGGTCATGGCGGCCAATCTCAACGGAGACTGGCCTTCGGCGCGGGAGATATTATAGTGCACAAGAGTGTGCGCAGACACGAGTGCACTCTCTCTTCCCTCACTCTCATAGTCCGATGGGATGTGTAAAAATAATAAGTAAGAAATAATAGATTTCTTTTATGACTATCAAAAATAACGTAAATAAATACCTGTATTGACCCGTGCGTTTGCACTGGCGAAACATCACGACAAAACATGTTGAAATCTCTAGTTCATGTCAAACATTGTATGAAAAATTGACAGAAAATAGAGATTCCAACATGTTTTGTTGTGAATGTTTCGCCAGTGCAAACGCACAGTTATAATTAAAATTTGGCGTACTACTTACATTCTATTTTATACAATATAGTCTGATGTAGCAAGAGAAATCCTTTTATTTATAAGTAACTAGGTTTACCCGGCCTTCGCACGGTTAGCACTAAGTACTTATCTACGGCGCATCTACCTTTCCTAATTAAATATTTCTACCTAATTACCTACCCTACCTACCTACCCTACCCTTCTTACCAGGGTAGGTAGGTACCTAACCTACCTACCCTTCTTACCAGGGTAGGTAGGTACCTAACCTACCCTACCTACCCTACATATCTACCTGCTTACCTACCATATATACCTATTTATACCTACTAATACTATGTTAGTAGCAAATAAATAACTTTGACTTTAGTTAATGCATGTTACTGGATACAGTTAACTTAATATTTTTCTCTTAAAATAAATGAAATATACTCCTACACCTTTATTTTAACACAACAACATTTTCTCATTAAAATTAGACAATTTCTTTACAAATCTTTGTTTTTATTATAGCGCCTCTGTTGTTACCTTTACGAAAGTATTACAAAAATTCATAGTGTTAAATCTTGTACGACATGGTATGGAACCCTTCGTGTGCGAGTCCGACTCGCACTTGACAGATTTTATTTAATATTCAACTTAGTAATCAACATCACCAAGCCTGTAACTGGGTTTTTTCAGACGTCCACAATTTATTATTAAAGAAAGACTTTGAGAACGGGACAATTTTGCGTCCCCAGGTGTTTTTCGGGGACACTGGGACGTAGAACCGAAAAAAGGGACGGTCCCGTTAAAAACGGGACGTATGGTCACGTTAATCATGCCGCGAATATATGTAAAAAAGGGGACACGAACGGGAGAGGTAGATGAAGACGCCATGAAGTCTGCTATGGAAGAAGTCTTAAATAAAACTTTATCTATAAGAAAATCCGCACAAAAGTATGGCGTCAAACCAACGACACTTGAAACTCGCTTGAAAAAGTTCCATAAGCAAGCAGCTGCCGAAACCGAAGATAATATACCGGTACGTGTTTTTAGTTCAAAGTTCACGTCAAACCAAGTGTTCACGATCGAAGAAGAGACTCTTTTAAATAAGTACATTGCGGACTGCTCCAAAATGCACTATGGGCTGACAATTGTACAAGTAAGGAAACTAGCATACGAGTTTGCAAAAGCAAATAAACTACACTATCCTCCTAGCTGGAATCATAATAATATGGCAGGGAAGGAATGGCTGGACATTTTCCGCAGGCGTAATGCAAATTTAAGTCTCAGGAAACCCGAAAATACCAGTGCAGCTAGATCTTTTGGATTTAACAAGACTGCCGTAAACGAATTCTTTGAAAATCTTGAAAATGTGTTGATAAAGTATAAGTTTACCGCTGACCGAATATATAACTTTGATGAGTCAGGAATATCAACGGTGATGAACACGCCTAAGGTTTTGGCTGAGAAAAACGTAAAACAAATAGGCCAACTTGTTTCGGCAGAGAGAGGGGAACTTGTTACATTTGGAGGAATCATTGCAGCCAGTGGTAACACAATTCCGCCTCTATTTATCTTTCCCAGGGTTCATTTCAAGGACCAGTTTATGGTTGGTGCTCCGGAAGGCAGCCTTGGTGTTGCTACAAAGTCTGGCTGGATAAATTCCAGCATATTTTTGTAGGTGCTGAAACATATTCGGAACAAAACATCATGCTCTAAAGATAATCCCATTTTGCTCCTGGTTGATAACCACGAAAGCCACGTCACAATTGAAGCTGTGGACTATGCTCGTATTCATGGAATAGTTTATATGTCATTCCCACCCCACACAACACACCGTCTCCAACCCTTAGACGTTGGTGTATTCGGACCTTTTAAGAGTAAACTAAAAACTGCATTTAATGATTGGCATGTAAATAACCCAGGTAAAACCTTGAATATATACAATATACCGAAACTAACTAAAATAGCATATTTCGAATCATTTAATGGGAAAAATATAACAAGTGCCTTTGAAAAGACTGGGATTTGGCCATTTAATAAGCTAGCTTTTAGTGACGATGACTTCGCACCTGTTCGTGTTTACCATTCCGGTTCTACATTAGCCCCAAATACTGACATGGAACTAATTATTCCTGACGAAGTAGATCATCAAGATCTACTCCCGATATTAGCGAATGCTTCAACTTCTTTACGGCTACAGCCGATAGAATCTACGCCTGGTGGACAGCCAAGTTTTCCAGGGGGCCAAGATACCAATGTGCAAGAATCCCTACCTGCAGAAACAGAGCTTACTGAACAAGATTTTCCTCGAAGCTCAGTGCACATTGAAGTTAATTTAAAACAAGTTATATTTTCTTTTATAAACGGCTTAGAGTAAAAACTGTACGAATCCTACCTGCTCTCCCCTATAAGAGAATTGCTAGTGCAAGACTTTGTTCCCAATAATCTTGGAATCAATCATATTTCTAGGGAGAATTTGCTACAGCACAATATGCTGTTGCCTAATGGAATATATGATAACGATAATAATAACCAAGCCATTTTGATTTGTGATGGCACTTACTTACTTACTTATATTATTAGACTGCCTCGTTGGTCTAGTGGTAGCAAGCGCTACTGCTGAGCACAAGGTCCCGGGTTCGATCCCCGGGTCGGGCAAAGTGTTATTGGGTTTTTCTATCTGGAATTTCTCAGTAGCAGCCCGGAGTCTGGATTTGTGCCCGGTTGATGGCAATAGGCTCGCCCCCTATTACATGGGACTTAAACATAACTGGCGAAATGTGGGTGTATCTACTACAGGTACACCTCTGCCCAACCCTTCAGGGAAACAAGGCGTGATGTTATGTTATGTTATATTAACAAAAGATCAAATTACATGTTTCAAAAGGATACTTACTCGCTGCATAAGTATAGAAATCTACTTAAACCGTTTTTAATGGTACTCATATCATGTGATGGTTATATTGTTGACTGTTTTGGCAATCGTAATGTGTAATTTTTACTGCTAAATAATAACTAATTATATCGCCTCTGAGCTGTTTCTCTCAATGGCCTGACGGATCTCGTCAATTAGAAGTAAAATTACCAAAACATGACAGGTAACACCAAAAATTCTGAAAAATTTAAAAAGTGTATTAAAGTGCGTGTATGTACGGTGGGGTTATAGCGGGGAACTAGAGAGCCAAGACAATTGAACAATCATTCAATCGAAAGTGTGTGCAAGGTGCGCATTGATTTTTTTTATAATAAGAATAAGTTCTAGCACTAAAAACAATATATAGTCTGTGTGTTAATTATTGTTTTAACGTGTTTTCACGATGAGTGATCAACATAAAAAAAAAGAAATTTATCTGTGTTCGGTGTTTTCACCGAACACTTTAGTTAGCAATATCGGCGTGACGCGTTGACCTAATTTTATATAACTTGTTACTTATTATTTTATAATGTATTTAGTGCACTTTTGCCTACCGCATTAGCTGGGTGTATTCATCAACATTTCATTAGCATTACGAACAGTTGACCGTGAGTGAATAGTGTTCAACATTAACATTTGTTTCTTCTCAAAACACCGACACCTTACTACGTACCCTGACAATCTGGATACCTGAATTTAATAAGGAAAAGAAAACAAGAAGAAGAACGTGATAAAAATACAATTAAAATAAGTAAATATTTTACGGCTCTACAAACATCCACTTCCAAAGAATCATTAGAAACGGAAACCAGTCATTTTATCGATGAAGGTGTAATAAAATCTGATTCAAAAAACGCTTCATGTAGTGGTATGTGCTTTTTATGTAATTTCCTATACAAATAAATATAACTTTAGTCTGTTTGTAATGTAAAATAAAAATATACATTTTCTTTTTTTATTTCTGTCTTTTTCTTAATCTTCGAAACGCCTGCACCGATTTTGATGTGGCGGATAGATGACGTGACTGTTTTATTTTATACAAGTAATCGCTGCCGGAGGTCATGAGTTCAATTCCAACAAGGTGCTTTGAAAAAATAAAAACCTTTGTTATATGTATATGTAATATGTATATTTGCAGAAAAAAATATATTGGTAGTAAATCAAATTCAAATTTAAAATGCTATACATCAGTTTTGCACGTCAGTGGTTACGTCCGTGCCTCTGCCTGATATACCATTGTCACCGCCAATATCGTCACTAATACAAACTTTTTCCAAAGATGACCCTGGACTCTGGCCAGAAGTTTTAAATGCTACTTTGATCCACTATTTAATAGAAAATCCGATTAAACAAATTAAACAATATAATTTTCCGCGTGACTTTTCTGGGCGGATATTTTCAGAGTATTATTATGAAAGCCATTTAGGAAACGGTGAAAAGTATCACTGAGAGTGGCTGCTGTATTCAGTGTCCAAAAATGCCGTTTATTGCTTCTGTTGCAAGCTATTTGAAACAAAACATAAAAATAAATTCTGCGAGGGATCTAGTGATTGGCAACATCTAGCTTTGTATTGCAGCAGACATGAGAAAAGTTTTTTTCATTTCAATAATTATAAAAAATGGACAGATTTGTGTCACGCTCTTAAAAATAAAAACACTATTGATAGACAACAAAAAAATTTAGAGGTTGAAAAGCAGCGCTGTTACGATGTAATCAAAAGAATAACATGTGGTCCAATTTCTAAGTACACAAAATATGGTTTTTCGTGGCCAAAGCCAAAAATTATATGACCGTAACAATGGTAATTTTTTAAATGTACTGAACTTCGAAATTCGAAGATTCGTATCTTTCAATGACTGAACATGTACGACACACGACGTAACGAATTACGACGCGTAAAATATAATTGTTAAGATTGATTGTGCTTTTAAAATATGTTTCAGAGTTCGACACTTTCGAAATGTCGAAGAATACAGCAACATCTGGTTGGAGAAAAGGTGAAGAATATTATTATATCAAGGGACGTTTATACTCCAATGAAATATTAATTAACCTAAATTTGTATACATCAAAGATCTTGTATTCGTCACACATAGCAGCTGAATGGATAGCTGTTCCGAAAATAAATAACGAAACACTGATGATTGAATTTCAATTTAAGAGAATGTTATATTGTTACAACAATTAGAGCTTTTACAAAACCTGCAACGCCTTTACAAAATTTAATGAACATCCTCAGCCGACTGATTTTTATAGCTCTCATTGGGAATATTTCATATTTTTGCTTTACAAAGGAAGGTAATTTTTCTGTGGTAATATTTTCTTAAAGATTATGATACTTGTGTAAGAGATACGATTATATGTTACTGGTGGATTCAAACTCAAACTATTTATTTCAATTAAATCATTTACATGCACTTTTGAATTGTCAAGGAGTCGGTCAGTCAGAAATATGAAGCTAGTTGCCCATTCCAAAGCGTAGTAGGTACCTATAGAGAAGAACGGGCAAGAAACTCCACGGAGAATCTTTTAAATAAAAATAAAAAGTTACAAAATATTGGTTACATCACTCAAGTTGAAATGATACATGTTAGAACAATGTAGAAAGACGTCACGTTAAAAGCGTCCGTAATAAAAAGATAAAAACAAAGAACAATTTTTTTTTTTTATAATATAAAATAAGCCATGGCAGCTAAGAGATGACCAGTCCCAACTGACGGCGCCCGTTCACGAACATGACGCATGGATTAGCACCATTCAGCTCAGCCATTTTTAAGGGAGTTAAATGATCCAATACACGCAAACATTTAAAAATAAATGTGACGGTAAGCCCTTCTATTATCCACTTCGATCAATTATAGGTACGATTGTTTTAGGATGTAATGTATACAGAGATAAGCTTTTATGTTACTGGTGGATTAAAAAAATATATGTGGCGGTAAGCCTTTTAATATCCACTTCTGTTTTCGATCAATTATAAAATAGATTTTTTCAGAATTGGATGTGTAATTTTGCTTTCAAAATACGTTTCAGAGTTCGACACTTTCGAAATGTAGAAGAATACAGCAACATCTGGTTGGAGAAAAGGTAAAGAATATTATTATATCAAGGGACGTTTATACTCCAAAGAAATACAAATTAACCTAAATTTGTATACATCAAAGATTTTGTATTCGTCACACATAGCAGATGAATGGACAGAAGAAGAAAGAAAGGAAGAAAATTGGTTTATTCTGCATCAAGCGCCCATTGAAATATGGCAATGTTTTCACAGCTTCTTAATATATCGGTAAATAATGCGTGGCTATTGTATAGACGAGAATATGATTTATTAATTACTGTTGACAAATAACTTCGATTAAAAGGTTTTAATATAAAAAATCGCTCAAGGCTTACAAGCACAAAAAGAACCTCCGCTAGAAATGGATTTGCATAATATTCCGGGCCCATCATCTAGAAACATAATAATTAACCCTATAAATGCACCCTGCTCAAGAAACACAATATGACGGACATAATCATTATCATCAAATCTAAAGGTCGTTATACAACGTTGATACGACAGAGGGGCTTTCCTTTGAACTGCCTATACTAGGTACCATTTTCAAGCTCTGTACCAAAAATCAATTAAATAGGAGCAGTAGTTTAGTCGCAAATGATTTTTTAAGTTTTTGCCCCGTTTGAACACGATGTATCTTTCCTAACAGCTGAATGTCTATACGCTTAGGTCATGCACCTTAAAACGATAAATCTGAGTACAACCTACATGCGTTGTTGCCGCTCTGTGACGCAAATCACAAGTACATACAACCAAATATTTTCGCTAAAAAGATGCCAATTCAAACACACACACTTGCACTTTCATTATGAGAGTGACAATCATAGCAAAACATCCCTCGCGTAAAAGAAATAGAAATAGGTCAGTGTGTTGCTAATGTTGCTTGCATCCTAGATCCTTCCGATCGGTAAGGGGGTGGGGCCTCTAAAAAACGTGTTTCTTCAGTGCGCCGAGGCAATCCTTTTGGAACGTACTTATGTTACGTAACACGGAAGCTTCGCAAACTCGCGCGCTGATAATATTGTGATTTTGTTTTGTAATTGTGATAGGATAGGACACTAAATACCTACATTTAACCGCTAAGGCCCCACCGTTACCACAGTAAACAGTATTTCTTTTTTTTATTGTGACAGGACGTAACTTGGGATTATTATTATTTAGTGTTCGTTTTTTTTTTTATTGATTGCTTTTATTGTGATACGACACGTAATTAAACTTTGGTTGTGTGTGTATGTGTGTAATTAAAGTGTGCCTCAGAGTTAAATACAATTGTTGAACTAAAAACTAGGATCATTTTAGCATTTCACAAATTAAAGTGCTTAGCGACAGACAGTGATTTAATTAGAAAAATAAATAACAATATTCTCCGTCGGTATAATTTGTGCATTAATGTGAATGGAGGACACAATATGTCATCGAGAATTAAAAAAAAATGTGTTTTTGCTGTGATCGTTGTAAGTACTTCAAAGCCGCCGCCCGCGCCACCGCCGGCCGAGCGGCCGCCCGCTTTGAACATACGCCGCGCTCCGGCGCGCGCGACGTTGCCGCTTTGTTACCTAGGTATCTAAGGTCAGTTAAATTTATTTACAAAGGGTGGTTGCGTTTTACTCTGATTTGTAAGCTATTTAGTTTGTTTGAAAAAAAGAAAAACTCATTTTTGGTGCTTTTTGTTTTAATACCGTATCGAATTAATACTAAACACGTATAGTATACGTAGTGTAATTTAATGCCCCTCTGTCATATCAACCCTGTATAAAAGATAATTCTGGAAAAACTACTTTTATGTGTACCAAAGTGAAATGCGCTTGTGCATAAAAAGGGCCGAAATTGTTTATGTTTTCACAGTAAGTAGCCAGTGTATGTTTTCACAGTTGATTATGTTTAATTATTATTGTTACAAAGAGAACATTTCACTATGTTAAAAGTTTGTTGCTCTGCAGTAATTTTTAAGACTGATTATTTGAAATCACTATCTTATTTTACTACATTTGTGACAGATAATTATAATTAAGTTTAACGATTCTCTTGATTATAGGTGATGAAAACTGTGATTTATGTAATTTTTTTTACTAAATTTCTTATTAAGATAAATAAATAGATAATGAAAAATAACGAAGACTTTCATTTTTCAGAACATACATCCAATATAAAAGCATTTCTATGTTATAAACTTATTTATGATTTAATATTGTACATATACTTACAATCAATATACGTTTGAAAATGTCGCCGCCACAGTCTCAGAAAAATATTAAAAAAAAATGGCGCCTCCCGGTGGAGGAACCAGTGAAGTTTGGAAACATTTTAGAAAAGTAGACAAAAATACTGCACAATGTAAAATGTGCTTTAAAGTTTTGAAATCAAGTGGAAATACATCAAACTTAAAAAAAAACATTTTAATACTGACTCCCAGTCAGCGGTAAGCAATAAAAATATAGAATGTCATATTGGTTTAAAGGTATGTGTGGACGTGTTTTGATAAAAATAAAGACTATAACTATTTACTTATACTATTTTTTTTTATCCCCTAAAATCTACATTATGTTGAGGAAAGTAAATGATGAAGAGATACCTAGTACTTCCAGGACTGGAACTGACAAATAAAATGAAATGAAATTGTTTATTCTGTAAATAGGATATTGGAATCACTTTTACACGCCATATTAAAAAAAAAAACAAAAGTTATCTAGATGAGTTCGGCGTTTCCTATCTGACTACTCTGAGAAGAAAGGCCGAAACAAACTCGGAGATCACAGTCTCTTTTAAAGTCCAGACATAATCTTTGTCAGGCCATGTGAGGACAATGTAGATTAGTGTCTGAAATGGTCTTTTGTGGAAAGAACCACACCCATGTAAGGTTTCGTGTCTCAAAAAATTCTTACCTTCCACTTTGCTCGTATCGGAATAAAAAGTACTTGTCTTTAACTATTCTAGGACCTAAACTAATTATATACCAAATTTCAAGAAAATTCAACATACATACATTTATAAAAACACACATACACTTTCGCATTTACAAAAATATGGTCCTAGGATTTCAGTGGGTTTGAATTACTTTTTTTTGTTTGTTTATTTTACTTTTGTTTTTTTTTTTTCAGATGGGAGACATCAACACGAGGCACTTATCAAGCATTTATTATATTTTATCGCTGTTGATAATCGTCCATTTCACATTGTTGAAAGAAAAGGTTTCCGACGTTTAATGAAACTTCTGGCACCAAATATATATTTACCATCAGATACTTTAAAAAGACGACTTGACAACATCTACGATATTACTTTGGAGAAATACCAAAAAAAAATCACTGATATTGCTCAGGACAACTATTATGCAATAACCCGAAATGATGAGCACGTGTTGAGTTTTCTTGGCTTGACAGTTCATTATTTGCAGGCGGATTATTAAGTCCAAAATTTTGACAACTAAACAGCTCGAAAATCGTCGATTGTTTCTGTTTTTTATTGTTTGCATATTCAATTAAAAAAATAACGTACGTGAGACGAAGAGAATTTTCGGTAGGTATCCGCGGATTCGTGATGTAGTGTTGCAGTTGGCTAAGTTGACAGACAGTGAACGTTATGTGCACGATGTGATTCCAACTGGACGCGGTTTATTTCATGTTAATAGTTATAAGTTAGTTAAACTAAGTTCTTTAGTTGTAAGGTTTATGTTTAGTGACGATATCATCGGAGGATTTGACGCCGCTGATGATAATGCTCTGACACAAAGTGCTTATGCGCGTCATTTGCAGACTCTGGCTAGTTTGGGGGAAAAATCAACACGTGAAGTTCTCTCACACGCTACCACCGTAGCGGTTTCTAAGGATTTGTCCAACCCAAATTCGGCATTGATGCAATACGTTCACAGCGCATGTAATAATCATGACAAGTATAAACGAGTGAACCTCCCTTTTAGTGTAAACCCGTTAGAGTTAGCTGATTTGCAAAGTCAGTACCCGGAATATTCGCTTATCAACAATAGTAGAGTGCATCACGCTCATGCCATCGCAGGAAATAGTAGAGTCTTGAGTATGGAGGTAATGCTCGACACTATAAATTATAAACAACATGCTCGTCCTGTCTTTGGGGAGGACGTGTTTGTGATCGATATCGGAGGAGATTATACTTGCCATGTAACTAACCACAGACTCAATGTACATTCTTGTACCCCGATCTTGACGCTCAGAGATTCGGGAAGGGAACAGACTCGAACTTTGAAGTTGGCTCGTCTAGTCCGGAGCAAGAAAATGTCGAGAGCGACATATGACAATTTGACCTGTGCAACGGGTCCTTGCAAGCAAAGGTGTAATAACCGGGCTGAAGAATGTGACATTACCGCGACGTACGCCGTTATCAATCACGCGGAATATGACATCTCACGCGATCAATTGGCCACCGCGTTCGATAAGCACAAACCCAGAATGGCAGTTTCCGCTATTCATTTTGATCCGAGAGTTTTGACTAAAACTCAGTTTGTCATTGATGACTTAAAGTGTCGCGTCACCGTTTCTAATGGAGAAATCGCCTTTGACTTTGTCGGTGACACGTCCTCGAGTTACATACATGACTACAAAAATTATGTTAATATCATAACTCAAAATTTTATGTTAACCCCTCAGGGGAGGTGTTACATTGTCGAACGAATGGGTCAACGCGGACCTACGTTGTATTTACGTTACACCTTGTGTGACGTTCAACCGGAAGTGGACGTGGATGTGTCAAGATTCTGTTTCTGGTTTAAGGACTGCGATGAAACATTGATTGTAAATACTTGGCAATTCCAGAATGGTTACTACAAAGATTCCAAGTTCGTTCGTACCGGAGAGGGTGACGAATGTGGTAGATTCATGCGTGTGAGACTAGAAGTTTCAAAGAAATTGTATGAGCTTGTGATGGGTAACTGTATGCGTGCTTCTGAAAAGGGTTTCAACCTTAGTGAAATGATTTCTGCGGCCCTCTCTTACAATGCTCGGATGACCATAAATGGACAGGACGTCAGGACCGATAAGGAGAGACTTGATGTCGAAAGTGTTGTCCTATTGGTCGTGGCGTGTTATTGTATAGCATACGTTTCGAGGTACGCTGCAGGAAAGGTAGTTGAATTTTTTGTTCAACAAGAGAAAGACAAACGCAATAACAACAAATTGTCTTTCTTGGGATTGTGTAGTTACGTTGTAGATGCACTTTTCCGTGGGGACACAATCAAGGCAAAATGGAACTCATTTGTTGAGTACTTAAGTAATAAAAAGGCGAGGAACGACATGACTTTCGAAGTGGCTAATAGTGTGCGGGCCGTGACGTACGAAGAACATGTGCGCATCTTGGCCGGTTACGGTCATTATGAAGGAGAAGCGACACTGGACACCGATGAAGGTAAGGTCGATCTATTGGACATACACGGGGTAATGGAATTGCGGTACGAGGGAGGAAAATTGATTCCGACTGTTAAAACTTCCCCAAAGGACACTGATGTAGATAAGACTGAAGGTAAGACCGCTTCACCTGCTTCAGTTAAGACTGAAAACAAGACGACTCCACCTGCGTCAATTAAGAAGTACGTCATTACTCCGTCGAGAACATCCGGTAGTGTTGTTCAGAACAACATTGTCGTTAACACGGACAGGATGTCGAACCGTAAATTCAAGAAGTACACTGACAGCGTTGTGCGTTCGATTTCGGGGATTTCGAAAACCGATCCGTTGACTAAAGAGGCTACGGAAGCTTTGCGTGAACTTAGGGGTCGTGTGAGTGGGTGTGGTCCTTTGGTTTTGCGAAGAATGCCCGGCGATGGTAGGTGTGCTTATTATGCTATGCTGCATTTCATAGGTGTACAACCGAAAAGTGAGATAGTAGAACATCTGAGGATGATTTTATACCAAATGTGTCCTGAAGAACTTAGGAACGATAACGCGAACTTACTGTCTAACGATTATTCGACGCAGGCTGCTTGGGGTTCGACGGATAATTTTGGGGTTTTCTCGAAATTAGTCGATAGCGTACTGTGTGTGCATATTAAGTCTGAAGACGGTGAGTTGTCGACCTCCGCGTATTCGAAGGCTGATTCGAAGGACAACGGTACTATGCATGTTCTTTGGCACGTCGGACCAGCCGGTCACGTCGACGTGTACGAAAATGAGGGATTTTCCGCAGAAATGTCTCGTAGAGTCGTGACCTTTGTTCGGAACGTGCAGACCTACTTGTTCGCAAGGAGGTCGCAGAGAGCCGCCGTCTTGTATGATGCGACGAGTGTTTTGCCTTCGGATCACGGATTCGTGAACCGATCCGGGCTTAAACTTCTAAGTATCTTGTCGGCTAATCCGAAGTTGCGGACAAGTGGACCGGTACTGGATCTGTGTGGTGCTCCTGGAGGTTTCGCCTCCGTCTTGGAAAAGCTGGGAGCTGACTACGGTACGGTTTCTGGACCAAATATACAATATAATGACAAAGTCCCGCATCATAGACGTTCCGTTATTGATATTCTTGATGCTTCTGATGTTCAGAAGTTGAAGGAAAATCACTATAATCTGGTTCTGGCGGATGGTGCGGACGAGAATTCCTGGAAAGATAGTTGTGTACTCAAAGCTGAGGTTGTTGTGCTCGAGCGTGTAATGGCTCCGGCCGCGAATTGCGTGTTGAAGCTCAACAACTTCTTCACTGAAATGGATGTTGTTCGTCCATTCTTGATGAAGTTTGAGTCCGTAGAAGTGACAAAGCCCGATTTTTCTTTGGTAGGGAATACTGAGGCTTATCTGGTTTGTTACGGTTACGGGAAGGAACACAAGGAAATTAAAGGGGAAAACCGAACGAGAGAAACACTGGTAACTGGTCTTCTCAAGTACTGTTGGGTGGAGAAAACGCGCACCCCTTCGAATAACCTGAACAATACAAAGGATTTATTGGCGTTACTTTGCGCTGATGTACTCCAAAACCCATGGAGGGAGAAAATGACGGGAGGATCGGATGAGGAGGGTTCTCAATTACTGGTGAAAGATAAGTCGACACATCTGAGCTTCACCAATCCCGCTTATGTTGTGAGTGAGACGAATCCGGAGGAAACCGTTTGCGTTGACGCGGTCGGGGTTCGTGATGGATCCACTACCGTTTCGCTCGTTTCGCGTGACGATATAGTACTTACTTGTGAATCGCATTTGATCGATCCTGTGAACAGGGTAGAGAGTAGTGCTAGATCGGTCGTGGAATCCGAGGTTTCAGGTGGTGAAATGGAACTTACTTGTGCGGTTAGTTCGTCGGATGTGGACATGGAGTTGACGTGTCGTACTGGTGTGCTCGTCTCGTGTAGTGATATGACACTTACTTGTGAATCGCATTTGATTGATCCTGTGAACAGGGTGGATAGTAGTGTTAAGTCAGTCGTGGGATCAGAGGTTTCAGGCGGTGCTAAGGAAAATACATGTGTGACTCGTTCATCGGTGGTGGACATGGAGCTGACGTGCCGTTCCGTTTCCATCGACAGCACGGTTGAGGGTTGTGATAGATCGGCTGCCGGCGCACCGACTTCGTGCAGTGACATGGTACTTACTTGCGATTCAATTCTGGTCGACCCTGTGAACGGGGTAGGAGGTGGTGCTAGGTCCCTCTCTGAGTCTGCTGTCTCTGGTGGTAATGTGAACATGGAATTGACGTGCCGGTCCGTTTCCGTTGCTGTCGGTGATGGTGATGTCACATCTTACAAGGACTTACCCCCCCTTCCTGTCTCGGTTTCGTCTTGCAGGGATTTGGTCCCTCGTCGCCTCGGGTCTTCGCCGGTTCCGCGTTCGTCTTGCAGGGACTTGGTCCCTCGTCGCCTCGGGTCGTCACCGGTTCCGCGTGTTGTTGGGTGCCCCGTTGCGCCTGCGTCCGTTCCACGTTCTGTCAAAACTTCACCGGTAATGATGTCGGATAGCGGATCCGACGATGACATGGAGGACTTCAGGAAGGAGAGGTTGGATATATATGTGAACGACTGTATTTTGTCCGAGCGTCCAAAAGCAGAAGGTTCACTTACCATAAAAGAGAAAATCGGTGTGTTTTTCGGGAAGGCTCCGAAGAACTGTAAAGTAGTTTCCGTAGACAGAGTTAAAAAATTTTCAATACAATCTGAAAAACATGTTCGTCACGAGGGTGGAATGAACATTAAGCCTGTCACTACGAAGACGAAGAAAATAACCAGGATATTACATAGGACGAATGAAGCGAGTCATGTTTCATGCCGCACGGTAGGAGTTGATGGTTCCGGAGTGCGTGTAGATTCGATATACAATCAACTGGTTCCAAAGAAGTTGAAGAAGGAAGTGAGGAGCGTCGGAACATGTGTTGCATTTGATCAAGAGGTTCCTCCTGAACTTCCAGTAGCTTCGAAAACTCTTCCCGAACTTTCGGTAGTTTCGACAAGGAAAGTTCGTGTGAATGAGGAGAATGTTGATTCGGGACTATCCTCGTGTAGTTCGTCCCCAGTCGCGAGTCGCAAGATGCTGGCCATAATGCCTCTTGGAGGAGATTCAAGAAGTGTGAATGTTCCCAGTTGTCCTCTGGCTGACTTAATAAATGGAATAGAACGTGTTAATGTTCCCGAAAATGAACCGATACGAGCCACAGCGACGTGGTTTGCTGTTTCGAGTATTAAACAGGATGTCTTGGTTGGTTATGCTTGGAGTTTAGGAGACGGTACTTACAGGCTGTCTAAATGTTTGAAGACTATCGTAGGTCAGAGCACCATTTCTGAGAAGAAGATCTTAAGTTTTCGAAATTTAGTCAGTTTGCAGGAGACCGTAACCATCAAGTTGTATGAACATAAACCTTTTAAGGTGTTAATTTTGGTGTTACCAAGTGTACACTTGATAGAAAAATACCTGTTGTTGTGTGTGGAGAGGATTGCTGGTGTGTCTATGGGAACAAGACTGCGTGTGTCTCTGGATGTTCTTAAATGTAAAGAGTATTCCATAGATTCTTTCCCATTAACGCGTTTAAGTAGTACTTGTCCACATTTAATAATGGTTTTGTACAGGCATAATCAATTCTCGGATTCGAACAGTTTCAGTTCTCCTTATCTTTACCCGGAAAAAGAAAGAAAAGGGTTGTTTCCCACGTTGACTAAGGAGGACCTGGGTTTGATTCGTTGCCCGAGTCTTCTGGATGATAGACTTATGGAAAACCGATACAAAAATTCTATGATAGAATACTCACATACTTGTAATTTCTCGGAAAAGGTTTTGGCTTTGGAATTGCGGAAGCAGTTCGATTCCGTTTTCGGACCGGGTGGAGAACCTGTTAATCGAGCCCTCAAGGCCATGGCTGAAAAAGGTTATTACTTTTACGATAATCATTCCAAGAACGTCATAACAGGTCACGATTCACCGTATGCGTGGGCATTTACCGTTGATAAAGGAGAGAACACATTTGTGAGTTTAATTGACGTAAAATCTGGTTACGATACAAAGTTGCGTTATTGTATGTTTTGTAGATCTACTAAAGTCATGCTAAATCAAGACATTTTCAAAAATTTAAGTACAATAGAAATAGGTGATGTTAACATGCCGAAAATCACCTGGATCAACGGCCCCCCTGGTTGTGGTAAGACCGAGTATGCACTGCGAGAACACAAGCGACCGACAAAGAAAGATAACGGTGATATCATCCTTACTGTAACAAAGGAGGGTTGTGAGAGTTTGCGTGAACGTGTGAAGAAGCTCCACGGTGATGAATTCCTCAGTCGAAACTATAGAACGGTCGCTTCCGTTCTTTGTAACGGCAGTGCTCCAAAATTCAACAGAGTCATAATAGATGAAGCTCTTATGGTACACGCCGGTCAACTGGCGTATGTCGCGGCTTTGACTGGTGTGAAAGAGATGGTTTTGATTGGTGATGTACATCAGATACCATTCATCGATCGTGATCATGTCACGTTCGTGAAATATCAGGACCCCGCGGTGTATTGCTCCGTTTCCAGTACGTTGCGTCGAACGCATAGATGTCCAATTGACGTCACTTATGTTTTGAGTGAAAAATACGAGGGTTTCTATACGGTTAGCGGTGTTGTTAAGTCGATGATCAGGGAAAAGTATTCCGGTAAAGGTGTACTCAAGGAGAATGGAGTGGTTTACCTGGTTCTTTTCCAAGGTGATAAGACTGAACTGAAGAGGCAAGGATATGAGAGTGGTGGATCCCGCGTGCTAACGGTGCACGAGGCCCAGGGTCAGACTTTCCCGGATGTGTTCTCCTCATCGCTGTCACTGTGGCGAAGTTGTCAACAGCCTCGGACACCACGGCCTGTCTTGCAGCCGAAGTGCGGGCCGCTTAGCGCGGCACGCGAACATTAATGACATCATCCGACGAGCTCTTGTCGCCGTCGGCGTTCCAGCTGTATTAGAACCCAATGGCTTGGCACGCGACGATGGCAAGAGACCGGACGGTATGTCTTTATTTCCATGGAAGATGGGTAGGCCTTTAGTGTGGGACGCAACGTGTGTCGATACTCTTGCGCCATCCCATCTTCCTGGCTCAGCGTGCTGTGCTGGCGCTGCCGCTGCGGCTGCAGAAAACCTCAAGCGGCGAAAGTATAATAACCTCATAGGTAGCTATATTTTCGAGCCGTTTGGGGTTGAAACCCTAGGGCCGTGGGGTCCGAGTGCTCATGATCTGTTCAATGACATTTCCAAACGACTGGTTGACACTTCCCGTGACCCAAGGGCTGGTTTTTACCTGGGCCAGAGGCTAAGCATTGCCATACAACGTGGCAATGCCGCCAGTCTCTTGGGTACATTACCAGTCGACAGCGATGCGGAGGAATTTTTCGATGCCTTATTGTTTGTTTCCTAATAGTTTTAGTTACCTAAGTTAGGTTAATTATTTTTAGTTTTGGAAGTTCATGTTAGTTGTTAATTTAAAATGTTACTGAGCAAACGCTTAGTTTTTGAGAAAAAAATTCCTAAAGTTTCAATAAATTAAATTAATTTAAAAAATTAAAAAAATGATCAAAAAGTACTCGATACTGAGTAGTATCGATACTTTTATCGGTATCGATACTTTTTTCTGCGATACCGGCATCGAGTAGGTATCAATACTTTTGATTTTGCGGATCCCTAATTGGAAGAAGAAATTGTATCGTTGTGCGAATAACCCTTCCTTTTGGGTTTGCCGTAGTCTGTACAAGAGGAGGCAATTTTGGTGTGCCAGACGAAATTAGTCTCATGAACGTAGGTGACCATCTGCCTTTAAAGGATAATTCTTACAAAAGATGTCGCTTTTGACTACAAAAGCGAGTGCTAACTAAAGCTAGAGAAAAGCGAACCAATATTAAATGATGCAAATGCGATACTGCACTTTGTCCGCAAGAGTGTTTTAGAAAATTTCATTTAGTTGAATCTCGCCAAGAAGTAGCCTAAGACCCCAAAGAATTTTTTATCACAATTTTGTGCTGTTCATTTTGATATAATAATATTTTGATTTCTATGATTATTGGTTCGTTTTATTTCTTTATGCACTTCTACACAACATCGTGGCACATACTAGAACCTCGGTACAGACATTTATTAATTACTAGCTTCTGCCCGCGACTTCGTCCGCGTGGAATAGTTACTTTGGGCTAACGCTAACTTTGAACTACTTTACCCTAAAATACTACAAAATCAAAAACAATATCCTAAAGAAAATTAAATACTACAAAATCAAATAATGTATCTATTTAGATAAGGAAATTAACAAAAATAACTAAACTAAAACAAAACCTTGACTTTGACCAATTATTAACTTATTCATTTAAAAAGTAGTTTGCTGAGCACGCTGACCGTCGGCGCTGACAGCCGAAACGTATGAACTTCAGATGTCAGGGCTGAGCTGTTGGCGTAATTAAAAAATGTTTCCTATGAAATTGTCTTATCAGCGCCGACGACGGCCAGCGTGAGAGGAAAACCAGCTATTGTCATCATAAATGCGCGCGTAGTACTTGATCATTATTTTGCTGCGATGTTATTTTAAAACTGCGATATCTCCTAAGATATTCATTGAAATCGAATGATGTTAAGGCCAATTTTGTTTAAAATGAAATACTTGTGATGAATAACGTATTTATTTGGATAAGGATTAATATCATGTTTATAAAAACACCTTCACAAATAATGCATTCTTTTAAAACAAATTTGGTTAGCATAAAAAAAGGTATAGTGAGCCAACCTTAAAAGATAGACATATGCTGTCCCGGACTTTTTTAAAGAACTTTTAAAGAGAAACAATTCTGTCGTACATGATTTTTGCGAAACTTTAACCGTTTACGCAGCGCACGTAGCGGAAGCTCTCAAAAGGAAAAAGAAAACCCCGATTTTGAAACATTCTTCATTGGTGCTCCGCTCCTTTTGGTAATAGCGTGATGATATATACCCTATAGCCTTCCTTAATAAATGGACTATCTAACACTGAAAGAATTTTTCAAATCGTACCAGTTCCTGCGATTAGCGCGTTCAAGTAAACAAACAAACAAACTCTTCAGCTTTATAATATTAGTATAGACTAGCTTTTACCCGCGGCTTCGCCCGCGTGGATGTCGCAAAATATCCCACGGGAACGTTCTACCGGGAATACATACCTAATAGCCAAGAAAAAGATCATTGACTAACTTTCAGCGGACGCAGTGGTAGGCTACTACAGCGCCCGCGTGGTCAACCATAATTATTTTGTTACGCGTAATTTTGAAACTGTGATATCTCTTAAACTATTCATTTAAATGATGTGATGTAAAGGCATTAAATAACCTATTTAATTGGATAAGGATTAATAAGATACCGGTCAAAATAGCTTCGGAAATAACAATGAAAATTTTATACAATTTTGAAAGATAAAAATGGTTATTGTGGGTCACCCTTAAAAGATAGACATATGCCATCGCGGACTTTTTTGTTGCAATTTTTAAGATATACAATACTCTAGAACATAAATTTGATTTATCTCTCACGACTTACGCAGCGCACGCCAGTAAAGCTCCCAGTCGGCATGATTTTTTCCGACATCTTCAACAATAATCGTCATATTTCAGCCAATTTACACAAAACCTTAATGAATTATACACTAAAACCTTCCACATGAATCACTCCGTCCAATGGTGAAAACCGTTTGAAAATCCGTTCGGCAGTTTTTGAGTTTATCGCGTTCAGACAGACAGACAGACAGACAGACGCGGCGGGCGACTTTGTTTTATAATATGTAAGGATTACCCGATTTTTATTTGTTCGGTAAATTAAAGCAAAGCCGGAGTTAACAACTAGTCACGCGGGTATTGCAGGATAGGATAAAGGGAAATAATTTACCACCACATACATTACAGAATATATGTATAATGTATATAGTCCTATCGTGCATCCGTGTCGGTCTCGGAGAAAGAATAGGACCACCCCATCTCGTCCCGTGGGTGTCGTTAGAGTCGACTAAGGGAGCTCAAGACCCAGTGCATGCCATAAAGCACTTTGGGTCACCCGCGCGATAGCGGGTAAACCATCAACAATTGCATTCCCAAGGAGGGTTGGTATCAGGCTGGCGGCCAACTGTAAAATTGAGCCAAAACTTTATGCAACATGTTGAATAAAAATGATATGATGCGCGATAGGGCTCGGGCGTACCCCACAGGCGACGCGCAGGGGCAGCACCCGGCTCCTGTGGGAAGTGGACAACATAAGAAAGAAGCGAGCTCGGGAAGTGAGACAGGTATGCTAGTTGGAATGTTGGGACGATGACTGGAAGACTAAGAGAGTTAGCGGATGTATTCAAAAGAAGACGAATAAATGTGACGTGTTTACAAGAAACAAAATGGAAAGGAACGAAAGCGAAGGAAATTGGTGAAGGATACAAGTTTTTCTACTGTGGTAGTGACGGGAAAAGAAATGGCGTGGGAATAGTGCTAGACAGTAATTTGAAAGAAGGCGTGATGGAGGTAAAAATAATTAATGATAGATAGATTGATCGTTGTAAATGTAATGCTGAATGTAATTAGTGTGTATGCACCACAGGTAGGATGTGATGAAAGGGTGAAAGAGAAGTTTTGGGAGGGCTTTGACATAGTTTTGGTGAATATCCCGGTGCATGAGGATTTGATAGTGGGAGGTCATTTTAATGAACATGTGGGAAGAATGAAAGGGGTTTATGACAGAGTGCATGGAAGACGGGGACTTGTTAACCTAAACGAGGGAGAGACATTGCTGCAATCCGCTACCACCTTTGACCTGGCAGTAGCCAACACTTGGTTCCAGAAGAACGATGAACACCTAATTACGTACAAGAGTGGCAATCACAAGACGCAAATTGATTACTTTCTAGAACGACGCAACATGTTAAAGAACATCAAAGACTGCAAAGTAAAACCTAAAAAATATTGGGAAACATATTCCCACCATAAAAACAACCACTTATCCTGTGTTAGCAATTTAACCCATTGCTAACAAAAGTGTTAGCAATGGGTTAAATAACTCAAATACTGACAATAAATGCTGCATCATATTGAAATAAATGCTAAAAGATCAATATCACGTTAATATTAACACATTGTTTTTTTAGTTTATCAAGATTATTACAAAATTCACCCCCGGGAACTATCTTTTTTTATCTACTCGTCTAACAGATGTTTAGTTTACCTAAATATTAATACCAAAAACTCGATTCTATGACAATTGGTTTAAGAGATATTGGTGTTGGAACATAGGCTTGCGTAGGTAGACAGTGGTGGCGGCATGGCCGCCGGCTTTTGCCGCGCAGCACGTGTCTCCGGCTTTTGCGCCTTCATTTTCTTAGAGTTTCTTTCTGCGGCTTTGTGCGGCTTGGCCGCCGGCACTGCCCGCTGCTTTTATTTTTGACACTATGTTATTTAGCAAAAAAGAATCCTTATGATGAAGCCTTTCGATCGGTATGATAAAGCTACAGGATGATTATTTTTTTCGTGTAACGGGTTCGATTTCCGGTTCAACCATGTAATAATTTAAATATCTATGAATGCAGTTTAAATTGTTTTTTAAATTCAAATAATGTCTTCTTTCAGTAAAATGTTCCATCTACAATATTCAAGGTACTTCCCTCCATGTGGCATATCCGTGGGACACCCTGTATATCTTGCTATTCATGACAACTTTATGTAGCAAGGAATACATGAATAGTTACTTGAGTTTTGTTGTTTCAATGAAATGAAATGAAATTGTAATTGTTTATTCTGTAAATAGGATATCGGAATCACTTTTACAAGTCATATTAAAAATATGTTTAAAATAAACTAGATGAGGTCGGCGTTTCCTAACTGACTACTCTGAGAAGAAAGGCCGAAACAAACTCAGAGGTCACAGTCTGTTTTAAAGTCCAGACATGATCTTGGTCAAGCCATATGAGAACCATATAGATTAGTGTCCTTAAATGGAATTAACCACACAGATTTGAGTGGACCTGTCCAGTCAGTGCAAGCATTTGTCAGTAATCGTGGAGCTCAACTCAGAACTTAAGGAGCTCAACTCGACGAACAATACCAAAGAAAGGACATTTGGGTAGGCCGCATCAACTACTCAAACTGCCAGACCATCATTAAACCTGAGAAATAAAATTTAAAAAAAATAATAAGAGGAAAAAAATTCACAATAATTAAAATAATTTAATACTTTACAAAGTAACCATATCATTTTGTATACAATTTTAAACAATGTCAATGTGAATATAAATCTGGTTTATTTTGAAAATGTCAAGTTTTATGGTTTTATCACAAGGCTTAGCAGAGCGAGCAGCTCAATCCCAAGCTTTTTTATCTTCTAATTAATCTGAAATTTTATAGTACCCTTTTTTACAAAGTTTGGTTTTAATATAGCTTTTAAATCGTTTAATAGGTAAGTTTCGAATGTCAATGGGAAGTTTGTTGTAAAAGCGTATACATTGACCCATGAACGAAATTGCCTACTCTGTGAAGACGTGTGCGATATACAGCAAGGTTGTGTTTGTTCCTGGTATTTAAACTATGAATATCGGACATTTGCTTAAAATATGATATATTTTTGTGTACATATAATAGGTTTTCAAAAATATATTGTGAAGCTACAGTCAGAATATTTATTTCTCTGAATTTTTCTCGAAGGTAATCTCTTGGACCTAGGTTGTAAATGGCTCGAACAGCCCTTTTCTGTAAAACAAAGAAAGAGTTAATGTCCGCACAGGTTCCCCAGAGAAGAATCCCGTAAGACATCAGACTATGAAAATAACTAAAATAAACAATTCTGGCTGTATCTACGTCAGTTATCTGTCTAATTTTTTGAACAGCATATGCGGCTGAACTAAACCTTCCTGACAATTTTGCTATGTGTGGGCCCCATTGTAATCTACCGTCAATAGAACTTCCAAGAAAAACTGTTGACTCAACAGGGTCCAACTCTATTCCGTTAACTTGAACATTGGTAGTTACTTGCCTGAAAGGACCATGACCGATTTTGTATGGACCCCGTCCCCCCCCTCCAACAGCCATGTGATACATGCCAATATGTTTATAAGGATCCAGAAAAAGACTTACTGTCTTGTTCAATTGCAAAATCAATGGGATTTTTTTGTAATAACAAAAAACATTTTGGTTGGCTAACCTAACCTAACCTAACCTTACCCATCCTTACCTAACCTAACCTAACATAACCTAACCTAACCTAACCTAACAGTGATAAACTGATCTTGAATTTTGAAGGTCACATGGCACTCCTGAATGATGAACAGCATTTGTGTATTCTTGTGATTGGGTAATTGTACAAAAGATTAAAAGAAAAAAGTGGGTTAGGTTAGGCTAACCTAACCTCGCCCTCTACCAGCCCCCGTAAACAGGTCTATAGGGACAGCGGACTCGGGGAGGTCCACCGCCTCCCTTCCAGAAGGACCCGTAGTGGCGGCACGTAGTGTTCCAAGCGCGCCCCTTTTTGACGTCGCAGCAGGAGTGAGGTGCGAGACTCACGGGCATGTGGTGGCCCGCATTGTGGGTCGGACCCCGTCCCCCCCCTCCAACAGCCATGTGATACATGCTAATATGTTTATAAGGATCCAGAAAAAAACTTACTGTCTTGTTCAATTGCAAAATCAATGGGATTTTTTGTAATAACAAAAAACATTTTGGTTGGCTAACCTAACCTAACCTAACCTTACCCATACTTACCTTTTTTTTTTTTTTTTTTCTCGGGGTGGAAATCCTCATGGATGTCCTCCGCCCTGGGGTGGGCGAAGGGGTCTGTCAGACTCTTACTGACTAAAACCACCCCGGTGTTCCCTCGCACACTTGCGTCGGGGGGCTGCGGGAGCAAATTGCAACTTCCGCTGCCCCGGACTGGTGACGGCCCGCACTCTGCGGGCCCCGTCCCGTAGGGGGAGTGAGGTGTGCAAACTCCCCCCGTTACGTCTTAGAGTGGCGCGCGTGGAACACTACGCGCCGCCATCTCGGGACCCATTTAGGGGGGCTGGAAGAGGGCGTTATCCGCCCTCCGCCGACGCCCGGTGCGCCTGCTGCGGGCCGGGTGAGTGGACGAGATCTCCTTCTCCCTTTCCGCAGACAGTCATCTCGCAGAAGGAAACCACCGCGTCCCACGACTCGGCACTCCCGACCATCGAACGAACGACGGCCGGCAGTGACAAGTCGGCTCCAACTTCTGGAACGAGGGCACGGCGCGGCTCCTCCCACGCGGCACACTCTGCCAATGTATGCCGCGCCGTGTCCTCCCGACAATGGACGCAGTGAACATAACCTAACCTAACCTAACAGTGATAAACTGATCTTGAATTTTAAAGGTCACATGGCACTCCTGAATAATGAACAGCATTTGTGTATTCTTGTGATTGGGTAATTGTACAAAAGATTAAAAGAAAAAAGTGAGTTAGGTTAGGCTAACCTAACCTAACCTAAGAATTGACGAGAATATCCGGCAGGCCATAGAGTGAAACAGCTCACAGACGATACTAGCCATTATTTAGCAGTAAAAATAGTGATTAAAAATCAAAGATATGGTTTACAACATGTTATTTTGTGCCAAAAATAATAACATTATAACATGATTTTTCTGTGATATCCCATATTTTTGACAGATGTCGTCATAGTAAAAATTGATCACCTTACCAAGATGGTTGGACTGAGATACATTTTAAATCTGTTGGTCGGTGTAAGGTTTGGGGGGACGTTTTGACAATAATTGATGTTCCACAGAAGTGGGCCCAGGACCGAGCACTGTGGAATACCGCACGACATAATATATCGTGCCAACACCCGCCGTCACGTCCCCTGTAGGTGACACGCCTTTTCGCCAAAACCTAACCTAACCTAAGCTAACCTAACCTAGGTTAGGTTAGGTTAGTGACAGTACAGTACAGTGATCAACTTACTGATCTTGGATTTTCAAGGTAGCTACATGGAACTACTCAAAGATGAACAGCATCACCGTATCCTTGTGATTGCGTAATTGTACAAAATATTATAGAAAACAGCAGGTTAGGTTAGGCTAACCTAACCTAACCTAACAATTGACGAGAACATCCGTCAGGCCATAGAGTGAAACAGCTCACAGACGATACTAGCCATTATTTAGCAGTAAAAATAGTGATTAAAAATCAAAGATATGGTTTACAACATGTTATTTTGTGCCAAAAATAATAACATTAAAACATGATTCTTCTGGGATATCCCATATTTTTGACAGATGTCGTCATAGTAAAAATTGATCACCTTACCAAGATGGTTGGACTGAGATACATTTTAAATCTGTTGGTCGGTGTAAGGTTTGGGGGGACGTTTTAACGCATCGTCCTTTGGCGTTGAAAATTTAATGAGTTTAGTCTTTTTTTCGTTCAGAAGATTATTTACATTAAACCAATGCACAACTTTAGAGAGTGCATCGCTAACTTGTTCAAAGTTGACTAACTGACGTTTGATTTTAAAAATGAGGGATGTGTCATCTGCGAATAATACGATCTTGTGATTATCCCTTATTTGGTAAGGTAGGTCATTAATCATATGACAATATATCATAAAGTCAATCTCACCGCATGCCACCTTTCCTGCCCGTAGCAACTCGGCACGACCATACCTTATAATAGCTTCACTTCGCAGCACATGCTAAACTACTCTGCTCAGATAGTTCATTCTAACAGGTTTTGGATCCAGAAATGTTTTAAGCAGAAGTGATAACGCGTGCAGAACTTAACCTCAAAAATTTGGATAGCTACTTGGCTGTGGTGCGGTCACATACTACGTGCGGTGGTGATTTTAGTTTAGGGGTGTGCCACAAAATGGCATCGCCTAGTCATCAAGAAGCCAACAATGGAAATGCTGCTTTGCAAGGTAACAAAAGCTTGACATCGTCTATAGAATTTGAAGGAGTATCAAACTATTTGAATTGGAAATTTGCAATCAAAATGTTGCTTACCTTGGATGGCTTGTGGAATACAATCGAAGGCACCGAGACTGGGGGCCAAGTCTACTAATTTACAAACGTCACAATGGTCTCTCGATTGTTAGTTTTTGACAGATTTGCCATACAAAATCTGTCAAAAACTCACCATCGAGAGACCATTGTGACGTTTGTAAATTAGTAGACTTGGCCCCCTGGTCTGGTGAGAGATCAGCGTGCTTTTGCGCGCATCACTTTATGCATCAAGGAATCAATATATCAGGAATGCTACTACAGCAAAGGTGCATGGAAAAACTTAGCTGCTATATTTGAAAATAAGGGCTTGTTATGGCGTGTGCTGCTTTGAGACAACTGCATAGAATTGATTATACTCAGTTTTTAAATATGTCTGAATACTTACAAGGCGTCATGACAAAAAACTTATAAAGGAAAGATCTGAAATATTACGTAATCTTTCAGATGTTACCTTTATAAGTTTTTAATCTGGAATTTAGTAGAAGATGAAAATTTTGAATCTGGGATCTAAAAAGGTCGATAACGCAAGTGGTTATCGACCTTTTTAGATCCCAGATTTAAAATTTTCATGTTCCTACAACATCTGGCCGAAGAAACTAAGAAAGTGGTTAATCGAATTGATGGCTGCGACAATTGCAAAGGTAAAACAAACAACAACTCCAGGACTAGCTGCCACACAAAACTCAGGAAGTAATACTGAACCATTCATTTGGAATTTGTATAGGACAGCAATTGCCAAAATAGAGCCTAAAGGAACCCCGTCGTCAAGAGCGATTGCGGAAGTTCAAAGGTCCGGATCTTGACGACGACATCCTTCTAATGGGATCAGAACACGAAACTCCACTTCAATGGTGGAAAAACCATGAACATGTTTACCCGGAAAAATTAATTTTGACTAAATGCTGTGTGCTGGCAACATCAGTGCCTTGTGAAAGGGTTTTTTCACGAGCTGGTACTGAAAGACGCACTCGCCTAGGAATTGCTAAAGTCAAACAACTAATGTTTTTAAACGTCAATTTTAGCCAATAATTTGGTACAACAGGCAAGAAAATGTAAATATTTTCATATAAAAAAAAACGGTACCATGTAAGTAACTCAATTTGATCATTGTAAAGATACCAATCTTTTAAATGCGCCAAAGAAAAGCAGAATTAGTTTTGACTAAATGCTGTGTGCTGGCAGCATCAGTGCTTTGTGAAAGGGTTTTTTCACGAGCTGGTACTGAAAGACGCACTCGCCTAGGAATTGCTAAAGTCAAACAACTAATGTTTTTAAACGTCAATTTTAGCCAATAATTTGGTACAACAGGCAAGAAAATGTAAATATTTTCATATAAAAAAAACGGTACCATGTAAGTAACTCAATTTGATCATTGTAAAGATAACAATCTTTTAAATGCGCCAAAGAAAAGCAGAATGATATTTTTTTTTATAACTTAACTACTATTATTTTGTCAGTCTTTGCCAGTCCTAAGCCTGGAAAAAGCATGAAGGTAAGATTGGAATATTACCGACCCATGCCTACTAAATAACTAATGATAATTTCACAATGCCCTTCCGCGATTATTTCAGCACTCATAATTGAAGCGACGTGAACATATACTCAAATAAAAATCATTGATGATTTTGTCATTGTTTCCATCATCGATATTTTTTTGTCATTGTCATGCAGTCATTGATACAGAAAAATCATCACTCAGCCCATCTCTAATGGATATGCAACAAGTCATTTTCATAACTACTCTGACACATAGTCAAATGTATCAGCAATATGAACCTATGTGTTCATATTGCTGATAATCAACAAGGGTCATATGTGCCTCTGGAATGAATCATATGCAGGAAGAGGAGGTAATGAGGTTGGTTCTTTCGTATTAAAGATATTAAGCATGATGTCTAAACTTTGAAAAGGAAGGCAGTTATTTGGAGCGATAACTGCATTGGGCAGAATAATAATAGTGTTTGGTACAATATTTACAACCGAACAGCTCAGCACTTTTGCCTGCGTGCATTTCCATAAACGCATGCTTCACAGCTATTACCAGTTAGTACGTATTCAGATACCAATCGCGTAACTCAAACCAAACCAAATCAAACCATCTTAGTGCTAATTTAGCTTAGATTTACCATTTAATATAATATAACCAATATTCAATATAACTTTTAAACCATATTATTTCGTATCATTAAACCAGTCTAATCTAATACCAAATCAACCAAATATCAACCCAGCTCAAAAGCTAGTGCCAAACCAAGCAGGCACTACTTTCTACAAATAGAATGGTTCTTGTGTGAAGTGGTAATACTCGTACTTCCACGTCCTGTGATTGTGATTTCGCTCAGATAGAAAAAAGAAAGTGAGTAGTTAAATGCTTTGAACCTAAAGATGTTGAAAAAATTATACGAGTCATGTCACAAAAATCCGTTTGATGTAGTTAACATGGACCAAATTGACTTTAAGAGACGTCAATCAGGCTTCCACGGACTTTCTTATCACAGCAAAGTTGAAAATATCCACAGTTTCTTGGATCCACATCAAAACAAATAAGTTACCTCATGTAGATTTGATGGAATCTTACAATGATTCAATCCCATGGGACAGCGTGAATGTTTTTAAAAGAAAGGTTAAACACCCAATCAATTGAAAGACTATGTTCTGCCAACTTTGTCAGCAAAAAATAATATAACGAAGGAGAAACTAAAAGATTTATAGGATATGTTACCATACATACCCACCAAATACAAACCATTCTATGAAAATTTGATAAATCAGACAGAAGCCTGATTTAGAAGTTTTTGATTATCCATTATAATGGCACTTAGCCCCTGTCAAATATTTCTCTTTATGGTAGTTACGACATTCTAAGTTTTCGAGAACTTAAACTAACTTTATCTCCATTGACAATTATGCTAGAGATTGTTTGACGCTTTCCTTTATAATACGTTTATTTTATAGTTTTAACCTTGAATAATTATTTTATGATATTACTTTTTTTATTAAGTTTTTTTGTTATACCCGCAAACAATACAATTGGAACTTAGACTCTTTCGATTTTCAACGTTTCAGTTTTTGTTCAGACTTGTTCGAGGCAAGAAAGGAAATCACCAGTAAATTGGTATGGCGCTGATTTCACTTACATGTCTTAATTTTACTTATATTATTTTCCAATTTTCTAATAAAGATACAAATGACAAAAAAAAGCAATTTTATTGTCCAAAAAATCCCGTGCCCAGTTAAGGGTTCAGTTTCAAATGACCTGTAATAAACCAAACCTCAAAATCTAGTTTGATCAATATAAATCTATGATTTTTATTCTTCTATTTTGCAATCCAGCCAAAAGAGTGCCTACATGTCCCTATATGCTTAGGGTCTCCAAGAGTTTTAATCAACCACTGCAGGCATTGCAAACTTTGAAGCTCAAAACCAATGACAATCAAATGCAATTATAAAATAAAGTGTGAAAAATGCAATGTGCCACTGTGCATAATCTCATACTTTCTTTCTGCAGTTTACCAAGCCCTAAAGGACAGAGGGGACATACTTCCCACAAATTTTTAACATAATGTTTTTGTTAAGTCTTTTTATAGTAGTCATTACAGTTGATGAATCCACTAGCAAGTTATTTTACTCTTTTGGAACCCTTCAAGGGTATAAGTTTTTATCACTAAATAAATTTTCAACACATTTTAATAAGATATTATGAGATTAATAAATGCTATACTCAAGAATTCTAAAACAACCATCTGACAAGAACAAAATATTCATTTATCTGATCTTTTTTTTTTACAATATACGGAAAAATGCAAAAACACACTGTGCAGTATCATTTCTCTCAAACCAAAAGTGATCTCAACAATATTGTTACATTTATGACAGTGCAGTAGAATAAAAATTTTACTCCAGAACAACCAACCACAGGAATTTAGAAAGCAGTAACTAAGACCTCTCCTTGTAAATTTTCTGAAGCACTAAAGACTGGATTATACATGTAATTTTACATGCACAAATTAAAACTTGCAAATTATAATGCCAAGACAGCAAAATGATATGCCGTGCAAACGGTTTGGTATTGTGTAAATGCCACATGTTGATTATTAAGACAACACTAAAACAACCCACTGAACATTCAAAACAGCAAAAGTAATACTTTTATAAGGTTGATTAGTTAGTGGCAAAATTAGGTAGTAACCCAATAGAGAACTAGTTAGAGCAAGAGTTAGGACAGCCCCTAAGGCGACCCACCGACCCAGCAACAACAACCAAATACTACAACCTGCCCTGATAATCCTCATCCTCTGACCAATATTGTTTGAGTTTCAAGAAAACAACATTTTACAAACAAATTCCTTCAACCATTGGGATTTTCCTGTACATCACACAGGACACGCTTGTCGAACCTCAACAAACCAACGACACCACCAACAAAAATTCAAACGTGTGAATAGGAAGGGCCAGGGCGTTTGGCTTGGTTTGTGTGGATGGGAATGCAATTTTGCTGGCGATCCAAAAGTGAATAAAATTAAAGGATTGCATCCACAAGTTCGTGCGCTTGTTAACTTTTGCACTGAGTATCATTATTCTGAAATACTTGAAGCTCAAAGGTTGAAAATAGTTAACTATACACTCACAGACTACATTATTTTAGAGTCCGAGCGATTGCAAATCAATCAATGACAATAATGAGTCAATGACTGAATATGACATCTATATTGACAGTTCACTATGATCTCTATGTCTATGCTTTCGACACATGGGGAAATCAGTGTTTCCACCCTCTGTCGGGAACGCGGTTGGCAACCGTGTAGCAGGTGTTTCAGCGGCAGAAAATGTGGCCCAAGTCCTAAACGCTAATTTGGAAACAAACTAAACCAATTCTTGAGGATTATTTAATGAGAATAGGTGCTAAGTAGCCTCTTTGAGCTAAACGGAGGCCATATGGATGCGCTGCTGTGCGAGAGTCGAATTTGTTGTGACTTCAAATTCTAGGGCTTTTAAATGGGGTTAAAAACTGAAAGTTCATCGTAGGTGGCTGCACAGCTATCCTCTTAAAACCGCCATTGTTGTGTTTATGTTGTGTTACGTCTTGTATCCCCAAAGTGTTGGGCAGAGGTGTACCTGTAGCAAGAACACTCACATTTTGCCAGTAATGATAGATAGATAGATACCCATCAAATCATACAAATGTGAGTTAAAGAGAGTTTAAACGCGCAAGTTAATTAATTTACCTTTATAAAATTTAGGTCCGTAAATGCGATAATCGCCATTTTGATGACAGTTGTGGTCGAGGCTAAAAAACATAAAATAAATAGGGGATTTCGAACATCCAAATTCCGACATAGGGTCAGTGAATAATTTTATTCATCATTTAACCAACACTACCTACAACACTAGTACACCCACAGTAGTTAAAATATGCCTGGTAATAACGGAAGAGACACATTACCCTCCTCCGCCACTGAGTGGAATTGTTGAACCTCACCTGGAGGGAAAGTACTCTAAATACTGGAGATAGCAAATTTCACTCAAAGGAAACATTCCTTTATTTTTTAAAAGAAACTAATCTGCATCCAAAGATTTTGTAAAATTCGCTTCCCGCACTCAGGAATCGAACCGGCTAAAATTCAAAAAAATAACATCCTGTACTTTTATGGCATCAATCGATAGGAAAGAAAGTATTTCTGATTTCGAGAGGGTAAATAAAGAGTGTAGATTTATAAAAAAACGAGGCCCGGCAATCTAATGGGGGCCCGGGGCCCAGGTACCAAGAACTAGAAGAACATTAGAATATAAGAGTGAGCGGAGCGAGCTCGAAAATTTTGCACCCTACATTAATATTTAGAACACATGGGAGGTCTAATTAAACAGAAAAGTTTGTAATATAAGAGAATATAGGATGCAAGAGAGCGAGCGAAGCGAGCTCGAAAATTTTGCACCGTACCTTGGATAGGTTAGACTCTCTCAGAGAACGCTGAAGTTGCAGGAATTCATTCAATACAAAGTAATAAAATAAATTAAGTTTATAAATTAAGATAAAAAGTATAAAAAGATTTATCTAACATAAATAAAAATACAAAGTCAGACTCATTAAAAATACAGACATACTATTCTTTTCGTAGATCATAAAGTAGGTACTCCTCTGCGAAATAGATTATAATTATCACTTGTATTAGAGTACGGAGATACCCTAGGAGGGTTGATCTCTGGATTGAGATTCTGGTTTCTAACATTTCGGGGGGGGGGGGGGGAGGGGTTGAACCCCCAAACCCCCTCCCCCCTTTATACAGCCCTGCTAACAAACATGAAAAAATTAAAATAAAGGAAAACCATAAAATCTAATTGAATGCTAAAAATGGGTGGTAAACTAACCAATTAGTTGCTCGAAAAACATAAATTTTGTTGGATGCAAAATTCTTTTAATGTAATTTTTGCTCGTGCTCTCTTTTCCACTTGAAGGAATAAGAGCCCGTGGCAATTTGCCAACAATGACCAGCTTTCCAAGGCTGCCATCTCCCCTTCGCGTTATGTGGCCGAAATATGTTAAAATACGCTGTAGACAAACTGTAGACAATCGGGTCTTCATGTCGAGTTGGGAAAGGATAGACACGTTTGTGCGTTTGGCTGTCCATGGAATTTGGAGCATCCACCTCCATTACCGCATGTCGAATACGTGCATCTTCTGTCTTTCTTTTGCTCGGATTGTCCACGTCTGAACTCCGTATAGGAAAATCGGGAAAACTAGTGCTCAGACCAATCGGGCTTTGGTTTTATAGCTTATACCACGATTTTTCCAGATGTTCTGGAGGCGGGTCCCAGCATCTTTAGCCATGGCTATACGTCGTTTTATTTCTGGAACGTAGCTGCCTTCATTATTAATACTAGAGCCCAGATAAACGAAACAGTCCACAATATCGATACCTTGGATAAATTATAGGTGCCCGATAGCTTACCCGCACGCTCATCACCATAAACTTTGTTTTCTGCCTATTTATTGCAAGCCCTGAACTTTTGATCTGCATTCATGAAAAATAAAATGTACAGTCGGCAAGAAAATAGGCACAAAAACTTTTTTTATACTAATCGATCTTGTTTTTTATAGGGACTAGTTTTAACAAACGCGCGAGGCGCGCGCACATTACGCTGCGTTTGTGCGTGCCGGGCGGGCGTTAGACGCTCGTCAAATGCAACTAGTTTTCCAGTTTTTGTTGTAACTTAGAACCCTCAACATGCTCAGTATAACTGTTTCTTTAAAGTTTATTACTGATACAGAGAAAATGACAAGGTAAAATAGTAAAAAAAAGGAACTTGCGTCTACGCGTCGAGGGCACGCTAAGGGCGCCCTTTGACGGCAGTGCTTGTTATAATTCGTTACAAAGAAATTCATACAATTTTATTGAATGCCTTGATTTTTACAGGACGCAGGCGCCTCGGGCGCTCGTAACTAGTCCCTTAAGAATTAAAAACTCTATGGGACATCATCTACACAGCCTGGTGGCATCCGCCGGCGGACATACCACCGCCACCGGTCGCTCGGCGGCCTGACCGCTGACTTTCCGTACGGAAATCGCAATCCGGCGGCCATTTTGTCGGCGAGGCCGCCGGCAGCGAGGGAACAGATATCGACCATTTTAACAAGACAACTGAGAGTCTGCCGACGACGCTTGCGGCGGCTGTTGGCGTAAAGCAAACCCGGGCGGGGTTTGCTTGCATGGTGGCATTCTGTATCCACACAGCCTGGTGGCTGTGTGGATACAGAATGCCACCATTGCCGCGTTGCCGGAACAAAGCCGACCATTTTGCCGGCGAGGCCACCACCGCAACGCGCTGCAGCATCACAAAACAACTGGGAATATGGATTCACAGCTGCTATTTCGTCAACCGGCGGCTCTTGCCGGTGGGTTTTTCGGCGGCTTTGCTTGTGTTCAACCCACCGGCAAGGTCCGCTGGGCTGTGTGGTTCCACGATAGGAAACCACACCAACTTACTGTCATAATCAACGTTTCAGTGACGTCATCCGCCGTAAATTGCGGACGCTACGTGAGCGGTCACCGCTCTTCTAGGACACCGTAGCTTTAGTAGATTGTCTCGGGGATTGGCCGCGTCTAAACGGTCAAACTCAAAGCATTTATTTCAAATAAACCAATTACAGGCACTTTTGAATTGTCAAGGGGTTGGTCAGTCAGAAAGATGAAGCTAGTTGTCCATTCCAAAGTGTAGTATAGGTTCCTATGGAGAAGAACGGGCAAGAAACTCCACGGACACTCTTTTAAATTAAAATATTGTTACAAAATATTGGTTACATCATTCATGTTGAAACATAGATATAAGAAAGAAATTATTTATATTTTTATGTGTTGAAATTAAACATGTAGAAAGACGTGCACGTTAAAGCGTCCGTAATACAAAGATAAAAACAATTCAATTTAATTCAGGTGCACTTACTTTTACACAGCATACTCATAGGTAGGTATTATAACACAGACAACAGATAATCTCAGACCAATAAAAAAGTTATTGGTCTGAGCAGAATGATAATAAAAGCTTTATTAGGGTTTCGTACCAAAATGGTAAAAAGGAACCCCTACGTTGCGCCTCAGTCTGTCTATCACAGCTGGATATCTGAAGAACAACTAATGCTATCAATTTGGAATGGTTTAAGATGACGTTTGCCCAATTATTTTGCCAATAAGAAAAAAATAAAAATATATTCGAATATAGGGCATGTGGGGTATCATAGGACGGAGCGCTTCTCAAACATTTTTCTTTTTTTTTAGGCCGCATAGTCATCGCCTTTAGACCAAAAAATAAAAAAATACCGCCGCCCGGGGATTTTTCTCTATAGAAAAATCTTAAATTATTCTACGTAATAGAAGTTTATGTAAAGAATACAGAAAAAATAAAACGATGTCTCTAAATAGCACACTTTTTTAGAAATCATCAACAAAATTACATGGTGGTGACCTAAAACTGCAATATTCTACACCGCAGTGTTAAAATTCTCTGACGAATATAGGTCTCGCCTATGAAAATTTAAAAACATTTCATGGTTCACAAGGTACGGAACCCTCGGATTTTTTATTTTTGCTTGTGATTTTAACCCCAGCTCCGAACCTTGTCAGAATGGCGGCCCCAAAATTAAATCCTGGATCCGCCCCTGCGAACATGACGCATGGATCAGCATCATTTAGCTCAACCATTTTGAAGGGAACTTAATGATCCAACAGGATCCAACACACACGCCACCGCCAGCGAGACATTTAAGTGAGTATGACATACTCTCAGCCGTCAGGGCTCATTCAAGTCAATGAAAGACATACCCAGTAAATGGTAGTTTTGTAAAATGGTCGTAGTGCTCACACATGTGCTATGCAATTATACAATACTAAGAGATTGAATTTATACAATGTAAAGATAGTATTTGCAATTTTCAGCAGCTCTAACAATATTTTCGATGCTAATCAACTAGTTTATGCGCCCTTGTGGAGCTGGACCAGCGTTGAGCTAAGCATTTTTGTCAGCGATGTAATTCCCCAACTTATAATATGCTTGGCAGCATAGTGTGCGTTTTATACAAGATTTAAATTTGGTTTCATTTAGTTCGAGTATGTGGGGAGGTATTTTCCACTCTTGTTTAATGAAAATCTATCGATCAAAGTCATGGAATTAGTATGTCCTTGTATTTAGTAGGTTCTTGATCAAAATTTACACTATGTAGTCTGTGGTCAAAGGTATTAGCCGCCTTTCCATTCAATGCTTTCCATCCATAGCAGTGTGTCCACTTTTAGGAATTTGTCCTTTTTTATGGGAAAAATGGCCTTTACTAAGCATGGGATATTTTATTTTGACAGGGATTTAGGGAATTTTGGGGAAAAATTTAATTTGAGTTGGTAGCCTTATTTTTCTTAGTAGGCAGCACCCAATGTACAGACGCCAGCACATCAATTTACTACAATCTGTCAAATTTTCCCAATCAACTTTGAACCTAATTCGTCAGCGATAAAGTTGAAAATCTACAGACATTTGACAGATTGTAGTAACTTGATGTGCTGGCGTCTGTACTACGTTACTCTATGGCACCACTGATTGATTAAAGTGGATTCCCTCAAACTCGTAATGAATGTAATTCGTCTAATTTTATTTTACCATGTTATTATTAATTGAACTATTACCGTGGGTAAAGACAGAGTTGAGTTAAGACTAGAGTTGGTTTTTTTCGTCTCTCTCGATTTATAATAAATGTTTTGTAGTTATATAATACTAAAAATTCCCTAACCAATGAATTTTTATAATTTTTTAGGGAATTTTAGGGATAATTCATTAAAAAACTAGGGAAAAACCAAAAACAAAAGTGGAAACACTGAAACGCTTGCTACACGGCAGCCAACCGCGTCCCCGACAGAGGTCACCTTGGTTGGCGACCGGCAAAGTTGTTTCACCTTTCGGTCGTAAACATCATCCACACGGTTGTAAACCACCAAGGTCACCTCTGTTGGGACGCGGTTGGCGACCGTGTAGAAGGCGTTTGATCCATAGCGTCATAGCTCATAGACAATAGAGACTAGAGTACGAAGTACTTGGTTAATGGTCATTGGTCAGTCACTCAGCTCAGTTGGCAATTGGCATCACTGAATCACTCAGACTGCCGGTACTGCCAGTTGCCACTGCCCAGGTGACATTTGCCAGTATACTATAGTAGTCTTTGCACGTAGACAGAGTATTCTATAGACTGCTGGATATCCTCCTTTGCATTCGCACAAGAAAAAGAAGAATTTATTAACGTCACTAGCAAAAAAAAGAGACAGAGTAAAAATATTTCTGTCCTCGTTCGCGTGTCGGCTGAACACATCATTGTGCACAACAAGTTTGACATTTGTGGCGGTTGCAGATTGGATTATTACCAAATAAACAAGAATAAATACAAAATACGATCTTTTAGTGCTCAATTCGACTTTATATAACATTTGTGCAACTGTGCAAAATGGTGAGGTGCAGTGTAAGAAACTGTAAAAGCGATAGTTTGATGAAGATTGCCGGATTGTCGTTTCACTCGTAAGTATTCGATCTTTTTAAGTATTAGATCGCTTTGTGTTCTACTATTTATAATCAAATAGTCGCAGTAATGTACTAACTAATTTGTTTAATGTGTTACATCTCATAAAATCGTGATTTGAGCAATATTTTTATTTTCGTTCTTCAACATTCAGTGTTGCCACTTTTTGACGGGGAATTTACCTTTTAATATGGGTAATACCATTGATATATTAAAAGGAGGAAGATATGTTACGCGCTAACATCGCAATCAGTAAACCTGGGCTTTGTGCACCACTACATGCAGCAAAACTCACACATCAGTGATCAGTGTGATCACAGTCGCAAACCTACCAGTTAACAATAGATAAGAACAGAGATAGGAGACGGCGATGTCGTGCGAGCGAAATCGCGTTAGTACTCGTCGCCAATAAGTCTCGACACTCGCACATTATGTGCGTATCGTGTCTTTCACGCATGTTGTAATATCTATCTCGCTCTCACAAACATGGCGAAGCAAATATTAAAAATTATTATAACTTTCAACAAATTAGCATTTTTGGCTGTAGGTACTTACGAGTTTTAAGTAATCCCGTGTGTCTTATTTTCCTTCCTTTTATTATTAAAACACTGTATAGCTGCACAAGAAGTCATTTTGATGCGTATTTATCACACAAAAAAAACTATAATTATGGAGCTGTTTGATCAACGATATCCCGTGCGCGTCTGAGTGCCTACTACAGGCAATCATGTAGTTTGATAGGACCGCGCTGTTACTCAGTCCCGTATCTACCGCTTTTAATACATCAATGGGTAATACTGATTTTTTTATGCAATTTCAATAAAAATAAAAAGAACTTTCCTTAGGATATTAGCAATACACACTATTTATAAGCTATATCTAAGACGACCCACCGACCAAAAATATTATGTACCTACTTGCAGATTTCCAAATAAACCCGAAATAAGAAACATGTGGATTGCTGCTACTAGTAGACCTAATTGGGCTCCAAAAATGAGTTCCAGGATTTGCAGCCAACACTTTGATGGTAATCTTTTAATAAAGAAACAAAGCAAAACTTACTTATACCCCGATGCTGTTCCAAATACGGTAATAAATATGAATATTATCATGTGATTGCAAAGATTGAATTTTAATACAATGGTTATAAAATTTTAACGTTAAATTCCATTAGGTTACAGAGTCAGTAAATCGAGGAAATACTACGATGATTAAGAGCAGCGAAGCCACATCCACTGAAACATTAGCAGGGAGCTCAAAAACAGTTAAATCTGTAACTTCTGTAAGTATATAGGATTAAAAAATTTACAGCTGCAAACAAGCAGAAAGTTGTATGTACATAATTTTGTTTCAATTATTAGGGAATGCAATCCGGACTATCCGTAATCCGAAAAATCCGGATATCCGCACATTTTTACTAGACTTCGAAATCCGGATTTGAAAGTCAAATCCGGTTTTTTTTAATACTAAGAAATTGTAACAAAAAAAGAACTATAATTTTTATTCTGTAATCTTTATTCAATGCACAAGCACAGCTCATTCAAAATTATCAATAAGCTACGGCGCCGCCTGCTCGTGGCCGACAGCTTCGTGCCCGACGCCGGCCGCCCCGCCGTGCTGCGCGCGCGCTACAACGAGGACACCGACACCTGGGAGCTGCGGAAGCACAGGTACTGCTACTGTTGCGGAGCTGAGGCGCCGCCTGCTCGTGGCCGACAGCTTCGTGCCCGACGCCGGCCGCCCCGCCGTCGCCGTGCTGCGCGCGCGCTACAACGAGGACACCGACACCTGGGAGCTGCGGGAGCACAGGTACTGCTACTGTTGCGGAGCTGCGGCGCCGCCTGCTCGTGGCCGACAGCTTCGTGCCCGACGCCGGCCGCCCTGACGGGCTACCCTGACGCTTTCACCTTAACTCTTAACCGGGGTTGTACGGTCCCTGCAGGAAGTGGTGAAGGGCGGGCGATTTTTGGAGACTGTCTTATGTAATTTCGATGTTCGAAAAGTGCTGATTCTCAGTCTAGTTTGAATAAATGACTTATAAATTTTTGAATTTAATAAAACATTGCAGTTGCATCATTGCTTGTATTTTTTAATTTCTCATTATAGAAACCTGAAATACCAACCTCATTAAAAAAAAACTTCTTTTGTGAAGAATATTGGGTAAAATGATGTACATCACTTGGTAACCCTAAACAACTGAAGTACCTTTTTTTCTGTCCTTTTCAATGACACGGATATCGTGAGTCTATAGAATACTCTGTCTACGTCTTTGCATGTGGGTGACCGGTGACATTAATCTGTGAGTGTGAATGAGTGGCACAGGCATTTTGTTGATTTTGTTGTTATGGATTTTCTTTGAGTTCTGTGTTTTCTTTCTTTGCTGTACTGTGTCGTGATCGTTCATCGTCTTTTCACTAGATTATTGGTTTATCTAGAGACGAAACTCGTATTATCCAGCTAATCACCGTTGCCGTGGTCTCATAGTCTTCTTCTTCTGAGGAGTGCGTGAAGCCCACTCCAAACTTAGGGCAGTTGACAGTCGGCTCGGCGAACTGTTCGGGGAATTAGGAACAGTATCGGCCTCTTGCGTACCCTTAACTTCCAGATTCTGCATGTCCACGAGCTCTGGTTCCGCTTGATACTGTTCAATTGCGGCCTCTTGTTGTTAATAATTAGTCTATTTCTGCAACTGGGCGTTATATATAATGATAGCACGTGTTCTTTTCTCGAAAAAAGCGGGCAGCGAGTTATTCATCGAAGGAAGTGTTTTTATTCAAACCAGAACGCTTTCTTGTGCCTCGTTTGTTCATAAGTTCAACTTCAGCACTTCGGCATGTGTGAAGTTTTACAAGCACACATGACTTAGTGAATGGGTCGTCTGAATGGTGTTAACTTGGGTACTAACCAATTTTAAAGACGCCTAGGAGACCCACTGACCAAGAAATGTTAATTCAAAGGGTAGATTTTGTTGTTGAAAGGGTTATTGGTTGTTCTCGGTCTTGAACAGTCATTTGTGGAGTGTCAAGGAAGGTGATGTATGTACAAGGAAAATATTCCCACTATTACTAGGATTGGTCTTGAAAAGTCATTTGTTAACTGAGTGATGTATGTACAAGGAAAATATTGTTTTAAATATGCCCATTATTACTAAGAATAATAAGAAGTAGTAGTACCAAATCTAATTCAGAGACTGATCTTGGTCTTTTGAAGTCTAGACATTTCTTAGAATCATCAAATTACTTTAAATCTGTGCACACTAAGCCAGAGATGAAATTAAAATGTTTACAACCCTCTGACCTTTAATAATATTCTTCTGCAGGATATTGGCGGCTAAGTTTCTGTGTATTTATTTATCAACACTTTGCTGTACTTTGTTTTCTAAATAATTCTGCTAAAAGTTCTTTTTGAATTTTTGACAGTTCGCTGTTGGGAATGTCTCTTCATCTGTCTTTTCTTAGTTTGTGCACTTTCTAAAAGAAGGAAAGTATTGTTTGTTGAATTCTTAAAGAGCCATTAAAACTGATAAAAACTGATAAAAATTGTTAACTAGCAGTTGGACACACAATGAGGCGGAACATTTTTAATTTGGTGACTGATGAAGCCAAAGTCAAAGTTAAATCAATTATTACAAATAGGCACATAAAAGGCACTTTGATGATTTTGCCACTGTGCCAATTCAGGTAAGGCAATACGCCTCACCTGAATCTGCATTTGATTTGATGTTGTGCTGAACAAATTGTACCAATCGCTAGGGTTTCTGGACTTGAGTACTTGTTCATGAAAACTTTCATGGGCTTCATCATCGTCTGTGTCTTGTATGACTCTGACATGTGTGTATGCTTTTGTTACATGGAATGAATGTGAATAGACATTATGCTAGGCACGCTGCATTTAACAGAATGTTCATGGGCTCAGCATCGGTAATGTGCTGGGCACTTATTGTTCTATGTAAGCGCAGTAAACTTCCAGTCAAGTGGATGATCTCAAATAAGTTAGGATTTGTAACTGCAGAAAAAGCAGATTTTGCTAATAGTCCAGTATCAACTTGATATAGAAAATACTAGTAATGTTCTTCTAATTCTTCGTTGTCACCCATCATCCTGTCTATATCGTCTCCTGCCTGGTTTACAAACACCCATTCCTATATGTAGTTCTATCGACTTTGAAGATCCCAATAGATGCATAAAACATGACTAAGACATGAGTGCCAGCGCAGTCTCCGAACCTCGTTCTGGTTGTACAGACTCATAGTGGGTATGGGATGGTGAGGAATGCTACCAAAGAACATGTCTACAACAGATACTGTGGTGTTGAATTCAAAATCATTAGACCATCATAAATGCTTCAATTGACGATGATGTTACTGCTATCATCTGTTTTGTTTTTTTTAGGGTGATACGGTTTATATATTCAACTACATTTGCATGTATTACCCTGTAAATGCCAAGTACATAACATGGCCATCCAAGCGTTGTCCGTACATGTTGCATGATGAGTCCTAAATCTGAGACCATTATTACGTATATTTATTCTTCAGCGCCATCAAACCTTGTTTCTTGGTCTCTACGGAAATCCCGTCTGTTCTTTTATTGTCGATTATGTAAACAAATTCTTTAGCCACTTCGTTATGAAACATCTTCCCTCTTTCAATAAAATGATTACTGCGTTTTCCAGATTTCATTATGTTATTCACAAAAGAATGGATAAAGCACACTCGATTGGAAAGACAAATAGACTTTTAACTTAAAATTAAACAACAAAGCAACCAAGAAATGAAGTGTTTCCTAAAAAAATACAATATTGATGTCGTTCATACATCTGCCCGTATATAACGAACGACAAATCATATTTTTTTTACTAAAACAGTGTTACGCCACTTATTTACTCTCGAAAAACATAATATTTGTTACATGGAATGAATGTGAATAGACATTATGCTAGGCACGCTGCATTTAACAGAATGTTCATGGGCTCAGCATCGCTAATGTGCTGGGCACTTATTGTTCTATGTAAGCGCAGTAAACTTCCAGTCAAGTGGATGATCTCAAATAAGTTAGGATTTGTAACTGCAGAAAAAGCAGATTTCGCTAATAGTCCAGTATCAACTTGATATAGAAAATACTAGTAATGTTCTTCTAATTCTTCGTTGTCACCCATCATCCTGTCTATATCGTCTCCTGCCTGGTTTACAAACACCCATACCTATATGTAGTTCTATCGACTTTGAAGATCCCAATAGATACATAAAACATGACTAAGACATGAGTGCCAGCGCAGTCTCCGAACCTCGTTCTGGTTGTACAGACTCATAGTGGGGTTGGGATAGTGAGGAATGCTACCAAAGAACATGTCTACAACAGATACTGTGGTGTTGAATTCAAAATCATTAGACCATCATAAATGCTTCAATTGACGATGATGTTACTGCTATCATCTGTTTTGTTTTTTTTAGGGTGATACGGTTTATATATTCAACTACATTTGCACGTATTACCCTGTAAAAGCCAAGTACATAACATGGCCATCCAAGCGTTGTCCGTACATGTTGCATGATGAGTCCTAAATCTGAGACCATTATTACGTATATTTATTCTTCAGCGCCATCAAACCTTGTTTCTTGGTCTCTACGGAAATCCCGTCTGTTCTTTTATTGTCGATTATGTAAACAAATTCTTTAGCCACTTCGTTATGAAACATCTTCCCTCTTTCAATAAAATGATTACTGCGTTTTCCAGATTTCATTATGTTATTCACAAAAGAATGGATAAAGCACACTCGATTGGAAAGACAAATAGACTTTTAACTTAAAATTAAACAACAAAGCAACCAAGAAATGAAGTGTTTCCTAAAAAAATACAATATTGATGTCGTTCATACATCTGCCCGTATATAACGAACGACAAATCATATTTTTTTTACTAAAACAGTGTTACGCCACTTATTTACTCTCGAAAAACATAATATTTGTTACATGGAATGAATGTGAATAGACATTATGCTAGGCACGCTGCATTTAACAGAATGTTCATGGGCTCAGCATCGCTAATGTGCTGGGCACTTATTGTTCTATGTAAGCGCAGTAAACTTCCAGTCAAGTGGATGATCTCAAATAAGTTAGGATTTGTAACTGCAGAAAAAGCAGATTTCGCTAATAGTCCAGTATCAACTTGATATAGAAAATACTAGTAATGTTCTTCTAATTCTTCGTTGTCACCCATCATCCTGTCTATATCGTCTCCTGCCTGGTTTACAAACACCCATACCTATATGTAGTTCTATCGACTTTGAAGATCCCAATAGATACATAAAACATGACTAAGACATGAGTGCCAGCGCAGTCTCCGAACCTCGTTCTGGTTGTACAGACTCATAGTGGGGTTGGGATAGTGAGGAATGCTACCAAAGAACATGTCTACAACAGATACTGTGGTGTTGAATTCAAAATCATTAGACCATCATAAATGCTTCAATTGACGATGATGTTACTGCTATCATCTGTTTTGTTTTTTTTAGGGTGATACGGTTTATATATTCAACTACATTTGCACGTATTACCCTGTAAAAGCCAAGTACATAACATGGCCATCCAAGCGTTGTCCGTACATGTTGCATGATGAGTCCTAAATCTGAGACCATTATTACGTATATTTATTCTTCAGCGCCATCAAACCTTGTTTCTTGGTCTCTACGGAAATCCCGTCTGTTCTTTTATTGTCGATTATGTAAACAAATTCTTTAGCCACTTCGTTATGAAACATCTTCCCTCTTTCAATAAAATGATTACTGCGTTTTCCAGATTTCATTATGTTATTCACAAAAGAATGGATAAAGCACACTCGATTGGAAAGACAAATAGACTTTTAACTTAAAATTAAACAACAAAGCAACCTTAAAGAAATGAAGTGTTTCCTAAAAAAATACAATATTGATGTCGTTCATAGTACATCTGCCCGTATATAACGAACGACAAATCATATTTTTTTTACTAAAACAGTGTTACGCCACTTATTTACCCTCGAAAAACATATTATTTAATAAAACTAGAATTAAAGACGATATTAATAAAAAACTTATTTTCCTAGGTATTCTTTTCACCCGTTTTAACAGTATTTGGGCATCTTCATCAGTTTCAAATCGGTAGTTTTCGTAAACTTTAACTTCACAACCTACTGCTATTCATCTTTTGATTTTTTGTCTATCTTGATCCGTTTCATTTTTTGCAATACCTCTTGGATTACTGAAGTTTTCTTTCAGATCTTTTATCTCCGGTATAAAACACGTTCCGTGGAACAACTTGTCGCAGGAATGGTCACAATTAAATGAGCTAACTTTGATAGTTCCGAAAGATAATCCTGAAGGTCATTTTCATTATTTTTCATATATGAAATCAATTATATTGGAAATATTGCACTTCTTTAGTTCAAGTGATGAATACAAACATAACTGACTCTTTAAAGTGTCACTATTAAAATAGTTTTAATAAATGCTTAATAACGAATCTAATGCCGCTGTCGGAAGAACTCTGTCATAAATGTTGCCAAGCAATTGGAAACACTATAATTTAAAAAATTGTGATTATCTATCATTAATTTCGGAGGATTATGTTATCATCAATTACTTGGACATAGAGCCGTTTATATTCTGTCCGAGCGCAAGTGACGTTACATTTTAAACAAGGAGCTAATTCAACTATGTATCATCATCATCATACATTTTCTTGAATTTGAAAGATGCTTTATACGCATAACTGAAAGTCCTTTATTTTATTACTACAATAACTAACATCTTGACTTGTGGTTTTTTAATTAAGAGTTTGTAATACCTCGGCTCAAATTCAACTGCCCCCACTTCCCCGCATTATGTATCTTTCTATCCCGCTCACACTGTCAAACTGATTCGGTTAGGATGAACTACTACTAACTTCTGTTGATGCACGTATGCTTCGTAATAAATTATTAAACCTAATGTTTTATTAGCGTTGTTCGAGCAAAGTCGGAAACAAATATTTTTTTTGATAAGATTTTCCATCGGCAAAAATTGCGAATTTCCTTACAATCTTTCATCCCCTATTTAACCCCCCTGAACTACAAATCGGATGTGAAAAAATCCTATAGCATTGGATAGCCCAATTCTTGAGGATATTATGCTCGCGGATGAATTCGCGGGCAGAAGCTAGTTACAAATAATAGGTACTATTGTCTATATATAGGTATTTATTTTTCTATTCATTATTTTTTCGTTTACTATAATATTCTTAAACATATTTTTTCATTTCATCATCACCATCATATTTTATTTTGCCGTTTAATATCCTATCAATTATTCGGCACCACCTATAAATCAAAACATTAATTGTTTTAGAGACGAAAAATATGTTTTTAACATTGTTTTGTGTTCTTCACATTTAAAAGAAAAAGTGACAAACATGTCAACATTATTACATTATTCCTTAAAAAAAATATTGTTTTTTTTTTTTAAATATTGTTTCCGTTATCTTTTGAATTTCCGTAATTTAATTTGTCACGTCTATCGAGGGGTATATAAGGCCTTTCTTATCACAATTATAATTCTTTTGCTCTTATTAAAACATTGATTTGACAAACAGATCTTCTCTGTCCAGCCCCTTCCAGAAGTTAAATATTTGGATTGGAGTATCTAACAATAACTCTTCATTTAGTATAATTTCATGACTTGGCAGATCTTTATCCTCCTCTACATCATTTGTTTCATCAATCATGAAATCTAGGGACTAGAAGTACGCTCCCATGTCGTCCTCACAATTCGATTTTATGGAGTGTGAGGACGAAAAATTGGTAAGCAAAAGTGCTGTATCTATCTATAGCTTCATAGCAAATGTTAGGAGATACATTTCGAGCGCCTACACCTCTTATTCTGCCAAAAATGTTTTCGATAGACTTCTGATGAAAATTTCCACAAAACATGACAAAAGACCATATTTTTTGTTTAAAACCTTCCAAATGGCTGGAATACCCTCTTTTGTTTAAAGGTTTTTTAAACTGATGGAATATTCTTTTTTCTCTCAGTAATTATCACGTTCTTGCCATCTACTTTCTTTTTATTTATTTTGTTAATCTAATGGTTTCTCTCCACAGCCTCTGTTGGGGAGAATTTTGTTTGAGACCAGCCCTATAATTTTTCCATCGACCTCGCAAAAATTACAATTTAGTGAGTCAAAAAGGTTGTCAAACATTTTTACCAAAGGTATGATTTGGTGACACGCAGGGGTCATGAACATTGTATTGAACTTCACTGTATAATGTTCGCAACGCTATGTCTTGTTTTTTTTATTTGGTCTGAGTATACTACAATAGGTACAAGTATTCAAAATTAAGTAATGACAGATGGTGTTCTCATATTATTTACAAATATTGTAACCGTAGACGATTTTTCCTTACATTTTAACAAATAATAATATGTGAGTTCAGGTAATTTCAGAATTCGGACCCAGTTTGGAGCATTCAGTGCATGTTTCCAAGCGTTCTTATCTTGACGCCATGTTGGTCTAGCTATAAATTTCGCACAGGTTCGAAATTCGGGACACTTGTGTCGGACACTGCACACGTCCTGTCTCCACGGCTGCGACAGTCATTGAGCGACATAGCACACTACATGTGTCGCGGCAGTGGACACACATAGACAGTCGATATATACACTCGAGTGTCGAGTGTCAGTATCCTGTGTATCCTTACATTATGAATAGGAGTGTCGACACTTTTTTTTGTTGTCAATCGTCTTCCACGTTCATTCAGCGTATATCCCGCTTTCGAAAATATTCTCTCGCAAGGAACTGACGTAGCTACGAGATTGTACCGTTTCATAATGTAATTAAATAAATAACAGAGGATATAATATGTTCTTCCGAACGTGTCACCATTTTAAAGGGTCTTCTGTACGCTTTAAAAGCGACTCCCGTAGGTATTTATCAAGTTCTACGATTCCCGCCACCGTTGGGTTGCCAGGTGTTTGCCTAACCACTTCTTGGTCAATCTCAAACCAAATTGAGTGACTAGGGCCAGGTTCTGGTTGCATTGTCTCTATCGCTGGCGTTGTTGTTGTCCTTGAGGAACTTTAAGTTCTCCAATTTTAAGTTTTCAAGTCTTTCAGAGCCCTGTCGTACTATTTCGACTCCTGGAATTCTTTATTCTTAAAACGTGGATACAGAATTGTAGATTCTGCATTTAATATATTGGATTGGATGTAACCGAATCTATGATTCAGCTCCTTGTGTAAATGCTCGATGAGTTTTTTTATTTCTGGTATATTATTATTAGCATCCGTGTTTTGCACTTGCAGCCTGAACCTGTTCCTAATATGACCCAGCATAATTCTACACAACGAAATGACCTTAGCTAATGATATATTTTTTTCGCCGCTCACTTCGACTGTTACGTCATAAAACATTTTAAATACAGAGTAAATCGATTCAATTACCACCCAGTCGTAATCAGTCAGTGCAAGGTCAGGTCTGCTGATGAGGGCTATAGTCGCTATAATAGCATCTTTCGTCGAGCTAAACCTATGCAGCATGTCGTAGGTAGAATTCCACCTGGTGACGACGTCTTGTTTTAGTTTAGGTAAGTGTTGGAAGACTTAGTCGTTTCTGCATGTTGACAAATTTTTGCTTCGCTTGGGAACTCAACCTCTCTAGATCACAGCTGGATCCACGACATCGGGAATGTCGAAACATTTCACCAGTGCTAATTTATGCCACCGGTTCCCAAATACATAATCTTCTTTGGTAGGCCAAGTCCTGTCTACAATATTATCATATCGACGGTTGCAAGGCTAATTGATCTATGCGACATTTTGTAAAACTTGCAGGAGGACGGCACAAAGTTTTAGTTTTGGAAAAAAAAATCAACTATTTGATAAGACTTTTATTTTTTTAATACAGTATATCCCTAATTAAATAAGGAAGTTTTATAAGTTATAACTGTTGAAAATGTTGTATTCTTTAAGAAAATTTATGTTGGTTAGCCCAAAATGCATCAACTTTAGTTATTTTTTGAGAAAGGCAAAATGGTTAAAATGCCTACCGTAAATAAAATTGTTGAAAGTTAACTGGCTCAAGCATCGATCTAGAATAAACGAATGCGAGAGAAAATGAATTTAGCGCCAAGTCAACTGACAGTTGAATATGCCCAATGACCCTAAGCAACATGATGGTGTTGCACCAGAGTGAAGTAATTTAATATAGATGCCCATAAGAGGGACTGCAGGATGAAACAAAATGAGCCCTTGTAGGACTAGCCTTGCATACTTTGATTCAGAATATAATTTACATATTTCCGCGACCTAAACTAAGTGAAAAAGCACAAAAAACAAAAGATATAGAATCGGGGGAGTCGGCCACAGGTGCGTCGACCACTGGGGGCGTAAGCCACGGACCCGCATATGTCACACACTGAAGCTGCTGTATCGGATATAATGGAATGAATTTTACCATCAATCATTGTCAACAGCAGTTGGTGTTTGACACTAATTCCATCAGTGATGGTGGATGGAGTTAAGGCTTCAATCTCGGCTTCGATTTCAGCCATCTCTCTCTGCACATTTTCTTTGGTTTCCTTTATAAACTTAAACAATATTGGCCGGCAAAGTGAGGTGGAAGATGGTCGCTCGTTTTCCCAAATTGTTACACCTTTTGAGACGAGCCGCAGTGGTACAAGACTAATCATAAAATTACTAGCAGGATCGATTTGCACATCTTCACTCGTCCTTTGATGATAAATGCTTTAGCTAGATGATCCGTCAAAACCCCATTTGCTGGTCAAAATGAGCTGTTGATTGGGATCAACAGGGGTTTCTAACGACCTAATAAGTCTTCTTGAGGTTAAATCCATCAAGGCTTGTAATTTGATTTTTGCAGAGCTCTCTGTAACTGTGAGATCGTCTTTGGCCGGATAGCACTTAATTTTTTCTTTAACCAACATGTAGTAACTCGGGTATTTAAGAGCTCCTTCTTGGGTGTTGAAATCCCGAAGAGTGTTGTAGCGCCATTTCGATAAATTCATCGATACATAAAGAGCCAATGCCTTCAAAGTTGATATTTCCCGTACCTGAATCGATTTACCTTCAATGAAGGCTTTGATTTGTGAGGCCTCTTCTGGATTCTCCATCAAGTATTTCATTACATAAGCTGTATCGCTTTCTCCTGCCTTTCGAAGCGCCCTTTCGGCGGAAAACACAATTTCAGCGCTGCTCCTGCTGCATGGAAGAGTATCTTCAGTGCGTCTTCTTTTTTGCCGGTTACTAAGGTCCTCAAAAGATTTACGAGGACTAGGATGTGTACAAGTTGAAGCATCAGATTTAGCAGGAGAAATTATGGGCTCGATGACGTCACTTACATTTTCTGTAGAAGATTCAATATTTTCATTCAGAAATTCCGGCCACTGTATTGCAGCCTGTAGCCAAATCTCATGTTTCTTCTGAAACTTATCTGTGCTTCTTCCAGACTGTGTCCATTTTGCATAAATGCGGTAGCAAAATCGACGACACCAGTCTTTTAAACTTGTTTCAGAACTTTCACATAACTGAACACAACAGTTAACTTTTAAAACACTGAACAAATAGTTATAGTCGCGTAAATCTTTATGTGCGCGTGCGCATAAAGCAACGTGAAGATCAAGATTTGTATTAAAATTTGGAAAATACATTGCGACATTAGTGTGGCTACAACGAGGTGTAAATCAACACTGATTTTAAAGTTACTAATAGTGACCTATTTATATTTAATCCAGGTACCCTTATTTGTTAAATATTGCAAGGTAATTAGTTTGAAAATGATGCATGCTAAATTAGTGTATTAAGAGCCATTTAGTGATTAAATAATAGTAATCTTCTTATCAGTAATCATTAGTGCATCAGTTTTATATGTGAACCTTAAGTCCCTAATCACATATCCTAATTGTCTAATATCTTCTCTAATTGGCTGCTCAGAAATGTTATTGTAATAAGGTGAACCTTTAGAAAAACGGTTTTAATCAACAAAATAAACAAAAAATTAGATTTTTGTGTTATAAAATAAACATCACTATCCCAGAAAGTGCACATTTGGCGCACCATGTGTCTTAGTTAAATATAGCTCTTAGTATTAGCATTATGATATTAGAGACCGCTACTTGAAACAACGCCGGAATCAGGAGGGAGAGAGCTCGATACACTCATTTTCATAGTAAAATATCACATTTTCTCAAATTACTTCCGAAATGTGGGAGTTATGAAGAAATTTATCAGCACAAGTTATGAAGGCATTTGGTAATCAAATAAGATGGCATCATTCGTTTGGCATAATTTAACTTTTTTTTTTTTGAGATGTCTACGTCCAACCTCTCCCATACATTCGTTCCACTGTGGGGCGGTGGCGGTAAAGCGGATTTCTTAGCGGTGCCCCGCGCGGTTAGGCGGTTTACGCGCCTGTCCGCGCGGATGGATTTAACGTGGTTTTGACCTTTTTTATCACAGACACTGGCAAGAATAGACGCTGAAGTGGTGGCAGCAATCTGGCTTTTACGGCGTAGAAAAAAAAAATAAGTAGATATTGGGTTCATCCATTTTTACGAAACAGAACTTTAAATGGAACTTTCATGTTATTTGTTTCATTTTAAGAAGTCTATCACTATATTGTGTGCTTTTGATGTCCAAGATACCAGTGCGACTTATCTCCGAAATAAACTTTTCGAGATCGAATTCTATTTTTGAATTGCAACACGTCCTGCACCCACAATGATCCGCGCGGTTATGCGGCGCCCCGTGTGTGACGCGCCGCCCCACCGCTAGGACATCAGCGCGGAGGGGCGGTGGCGGCGGGAGCACTCTCGACCGCGCGGTCGGGCGCTGTACGTGTGTTAGACATCAACGGATTTATTAGAGGCCAATGCGACATGAGATCCGCTTCAGCGCCTGCCGCGGCGGTGCGCGGTGCCGTGTGTAAACCGCCTATGGGTGCAAACACAAAGATACAGGTTTTTCGGTCCCGATATGTCAGTACAGGTCGGTACTAATAGATACCGGTCAAACCACATGAAACAAGTAAAGATTTACTTGTTAGTTTTTCTTAGTGACCATCATGTCTTTGAATTCGTCGAACGATGAGTTTTTTCTCCTCGAATGTGTTCTTTATAAATGTAGAAAAAGGAAAGATCGTGTTTCTAATATGAGCAGTAAAAGAAACAAATATGGATCGTATTATCAATTATTTCTACAAGGTATAAACGATGAAATCAAGTTTTATGATTATACTAGGATAGCACCAGAAACTTGCATGGCAAACTGGCATGTTCAACCCATTTTACCCGAAAAAAGACTAATTGTTACTATAAATAAGATAACACATCTACCATGGAAGAATCGCATGAGCAGACTAAACAAACACCACGATCCACGATTTGACAATTCAGACATTTAAAATGACATAAATACCTGTCACCGCACGTCTCCCGGGCACAAACAATGTCTACCCAAACCTTTTTTCATTGTTTAGAAGTGCCAGGTAGTAAGCCGGATTCTTTTGTATCGAAATTCTGTTATGTTGTACTACCAGATGGGCCTATTCTAATAATATTATTTTAAGATTTTATGAACAAACCTAGTACTATGCGAGCCAACTAAGAATGCGCCTGTCAAGACGCCATTTTGTTGCCATTTTGACAGTTTTGCAGTACTTTATCTGTCAGGAACGGTCAGGAAAGTACTGCTATCGTGTGAAGTTGGCAACAAGCGCGATCCCATTCTTAGTTGGCACGCATAGTAGATGATATACCTTTTTGAATAGCTAAAGAGACGTAGAACTTTGTAAAGTTATTAGCAGAATAAGTTCCATAATTTTTTTTTTTTAAAGTCCATCAAAGTTAAGAACACTATATTAGAAAATTCATAATGCTAACCGTTGTCGAGCAGTTTTTTAAGCTGTTAGTAGTAGGTTCAGTTTCTATTGATCATTTTTATTAATGGACATGTCTTCTAACTAGATACTCTCTCTCTCTCTAATCCCAAAGAAAACGACTAAAAGCCAAAAAATAAAGGATTTTAAAAAATAATCTTTACAATTTAATATCTCCATAACGGTTAAGTTTCGGACATTTTATTTCAGAATCAAAATCATCAGAAATGACTTCAATAATAACCTCCTTTAATATTCAGTACGACTTTCCCTGTAACCCTGTATACAGGGATGGAAGTGAGAGAAATTGATGTTCAATAAAATATGGTTTGCAACTGTCTGTAATTTTAAGACCAAACATAGCTCGCATGCATCGTTTTTGCATTCTAAATATAACATCTGTATCTGTAGAGTTTCCCGAGAAAATAATGCCGTATCTAAGGATCGATGTAACAAGTCCGTGATAGGCAGTAAGCAATGTATCCGTATTTATGGTTGGGGTTAGTTTATGCAATGCGTAGGAAGAACTCCTAATTTTCTTACAAATTTGTTCAATGTGATCTTTCTAATCAAGTTTTTTGTCAATGGTTAGTCCAAGGAATTTGGCATTGCCAACTCTGCATATGGTCTGATCTTTATAGTTTAAGTTAATGCCACTTCTTACTGGTATTCTTTGGCTGAAATGCAGGATTTGTGTTTTATCTAAATAAATTTTTATATTATTATTTTCTAACTAGTAAATTGTGGAAGCTAAAGCATTATTAATGTCAAGTTCATACGAGTAGGTGTCAATTTTCTTACATGCTATTGTGACTGTGCTATCGTCTGCAAAAAGAGTCTTTGGATGCTCAATAGATTTCACAAAGTCATTTATACAGGGTGTGGCGTAAATAATGGATAACCCTGAAACTGTCGGTCGGCCAGATTATTATCTATCATTTACCCCACTTATATCGCCATATGCCCATGGATGACCAAATTATTGATATTTAAGATACACACATCAAAAGTGTCTAGGGATCAACATATATTTTTGCAATAACTTTTCTCCTGATTGATATTAATTAAAATTTTCTTTAAGGATTCATCAAATAAAGTGTTTTCGTTTGTCACAGTAACGATAAACCAAGTCACCTTTGCATTAATAAAGAAATTTGCCATTTTCCTAATAAAGGGATTTTTGACATTTGAACCACTAACATTAAAGTTCGAAAAAAAGACTGAAATAACAGTTTTCTTTAAAATTTTATTGGGTAACTTAAACAATTAATAATCCGTGTTTCTACCGCGAACACTAACAACACAAGAACATCGGTTTGGCATACTCAAAATGAGTTCATCCAAATCACGCTGTGGAATGGCCGCCCATGTTCGTTGCAACAACAAAAAAAGGTCTTCTTGCGACTGGATACCCTCCATATTCGGCAGAGCTCTTCTCTGTAGCATATCCCATGCATGCTCAATCGGGTTCAAGTCTGGCGACTGAGCAGGCCAGGGCAGGACATTGATGTTAGCTGCGGCGAGAGTCTGTCTTACAACTCTTGCGGTGTGCGGTCGTGCATTATCATGCATTAACTGAAATAAGGGACCGATTTGCACTTGTAGAGGAACGATGACGTCTGATACAATCGTCTCAGCATAAATTTGAGCGTTGAGGTTGCCTCTGATCCAAATCAACTCAGTTCTTCCGCCGATCCAAATACCCGCCCATACCATGATGGTTCCACCACTATAAGGATGGACTTCCTGGCAGGATTTTAATCGCTGTTGGCGTCCAGGGGTTCTCCAGTGTCGTATACGTCTTGTATCCGGTCTCATACCAAAACGAGACTCATCAGAAAAGCACACGAAACGCCATTGTTCTTCTGCCCAATTTCTGTGTTCAAGAGCCCATTGATATCGAATCCTACGATTGTGCATTGCTATAGGTGGTACCCGTAGCGGTCTTCGGGAATGAAGGTTCACTTCATGCAAGCGGTTTCTGACTGTTTGGTCGCTAATTAAGTTCCCTGAAGAGTGATGAAGCCTCACGGCTAACATCATGGCGGTTATTGTTGGAGCTCTTCGAGCTAAGATTTGAATGTATCGGTCTTGTCTCCGTGTGGTGCAGCGATACCGTCCTCCATGGCGCTCAGCCACGGTACCAGTGCTTCGGTAACGTGTCCAAAGTCGACTGATAACACTCTGACTTGTATTCAGAGCTAAAGCCACAGTACGTTGCCGGGAACCAGCTTCGATCATTCCCACGGCTCTGAGCATTTCTTCCCTGCTTAAATGACGTCGCTGCTCCATAATAACGTTGGTTTTAATCAGTAGTAGGGAAACAGTAGCACTAATAATGTCTTCAATGCGTTGTATGTTTTTATAGGGAAAATATTGACAGCTGATTTTCATCTTTTACTCGAATTTGATTCACAGTTCCTGATTCAAATTATGAAATGCACCAAAAAGGATCCATATAAATTTATAAAATCATAAATTTATTACAAAGCCACATCTCAATCTCAAGAAATCCGCATAAAAATGCTTGATCCCTAGACACTTTTGATGTGTGTATTTTAAATAAAAATCGTACTTACTCTTACAAAATCAGCTGCCATTTCTACAATTGGTGACTTGTTCTCGTTTTGTTTTTTGTATGTTACTCCTGAATATTTGTATTATCAGACCAGTATCAAGTTTTTTTATTACAATCTAAGATAACATTGCAAAAATTACTTATTCTTAAATTTTAACATTTTTTCTACGGAATTATGCAACTTTGGGGCCCTGTATCGAAAAAAAAGTGTGCTACACTGTGGTTGCCCATTATTTTCAAAAATTGCCTATTTAATGCAGATTCTAAAATGGTACAACAATAACCAGTATTTTGATATAGTACAAAGTTATTGCTATTCGAATCCTAAAGGAGAATTTTCATACAATTTTGATTTTTTAAATTAAGTTACTTTATCACTGCTTTAACTAATTTTAGACTTAAAGAGAATGAGAATTTACTTAAAATTTTATCATTATGGGTTTGTTGACACAATAAAACACATTAGTAATTAATTAAATTTATTGAAAAAAAATTATACAAAATGTTCGAAGTGGGCTCCTTCAGCTGCTATGCACGCTCTACACCTTCTTATAAAGGACCGTTTCAATCGGCGCGCAAATCCTGACGACGATATTTCGTCAGCAGCCGAACGTGTGCGTTGTCGCAGCTGTTCAACTGAAGTGATTTCTTCTTTATAAACCATCTCCTTTAAGCAGCCCCAGTAAAAAAAGTCCAATAGGTTTAAATCTGGCGAGCGAGGTGGCCACAGTATTGGCCCTAGACGTCCTATCCACCTCTCTGGATAGGTTTCGTTAAGATGCTCTCGTACTCTTACCGCATAATGTGCGGGGCATCCGTCGTTTTGAAGCCACATGGTTTCGCGCACTTCGGGGGGTACGTCCTCCAACAACACAGGCAAATCATTTTGTAAAAAATTCAAATAAGTTTCTCCAGTCAGCGTCGGTGGTAGTTCAAATGGTCCAACAATTTGACCGTTTATGATACCAGTCCATAAATTAATTTTGAACTGGTGTTGTGATCGATCTTGTCTTATTAAAATCGGATTTTCCAGTTGCCAGTTATGCAGGTTGTGTAAATTTAAATATCCATTTCTCTGGCACGAGGATTCGTCAGACCACAATATTTTGTTGAAAAAATTTGGTTCCTCTCTTATTCTTCTTAACATTGTTCTACAAAATGCTACTCGTAATGAATAATCTCTTGGAAGTAAAGTGTGCACTCGCTTTAAGTGGTACGGGTATAATTCGTGTCGTTTTAATATGCGATGTACCGTTCTGGTTGATATGCCAGTACGACGAGATAACACACGAACTGATATGCTAGGATCTTCATTCACAATGTCCAAAACTTCTTCGTCATTGCTGATACGCGGTCTTCCCTCACTCGCACCGCCCACACCGCTGCCAGGTATTCTGCCTTCAGAGTATGCATTGTGTACTCGAATAAAAATTCGGTAATCGGGGTGGCGAGTGTTTGGATATCTCTCCCGATAAAGTGCAGCAGCTTGGTTAGCATTACCTCTACATTCACCATAAATGTAGTGCATATTGGCATATTCTAAGGGTGTGTAACGTTGAGGCATTGTCGCCGAGCCGAACACTGAGAACTCCGAAAACCGAAAGTGCCGAGTCTTTAGAAACAATATCTCAGGTCAACCGTCCAAATCACTGAGCAAATCACAGTCCAGATGGTAATAGCAATGTTGTCGAGATCACTCAAAAAACAAGTCCAATACAAATCGGAGCAAATCGGAGTCCGGTAAGAAAAGCAGTAAGTCACGAATAAACGATAATAACAGGGAGAGCTACGAGATACGGATGCGTGCGACTAAGTACGAGAACGTTAGTGCACTGAAGCTATTTGCAAAAAATCATCATCTTCTCTTTCTTTCTCACAATAAGTCTCTACTTTACTAGCAACTCTTTTGTTTACCAAAAAGGACGAGTACCTGGAATCCTAATTCCAGGTAGTCGTCCAAAAAAGGATTAGGTGAGTTTCTTTACCTGTATCAAGTTTCTGCACTCCCCTATCGTCGATAATATGATTTTAGGCTGTGACATTACTGTTTTTTGTAATAACAGAAGTAAGAGAATAATTAAGGACTTAGTTGTTATTTTCAAAATGAAGACCCATATCAATTCAAACAGCAATAACTTTGTACTATACCAAGATACTGGTTATTGTTGTACCATTTTAGAATCTGCATTAAATAGGCAATTTTTAAAAATAATGGGCCACCGCAGTGTAGTACATTTTTTTTTCGATACAGGGCCCCAAATTTGCATAATTCCGTAGAAAAAATGTTAAAATTTAAGAATAAGTAATTTTTGCAATGTTATCTTAGATTGTAATGAAAAAATTTGATACGGGTCGGATAATACAAATATTCAGGAGTGATATACAAAAAACAAAACGAGAACAAGTCACCAATTGTAGAAATGGCAGCTGATTTTGTAAATGTAAGTACGATTTTTATTTAAAATATCAAAAATATCAATAATTTGGTCATCCATGGGCATATGGTGATATAAGTGGGGTAAATGATAGATAATAATCTGGCCGATCGACAGTTTCAGGGTTATCCATTATTTACGCCACACCCTGTATTAATATATTATGATAAATAGTAATGATCCCAGAACGCTTCCCTGGGGTACACCGAATTTCGATATACGTTCTTGAGACAAATACGTAGTCGTTTTTCGCGTTCTGACTTCTTAAGTGAAAATAATTTACGTAGTTAATTATAATGAAATCGGTTTGTGAAAGTTCTCGAATTGACCACAATGCGTTTTACGGTTTATGACATTTATTTCTCAAAAAAGAATACAATTCACTTATCATGAGAAATACAAGTTAATCTTAAAACTAAATAGGTATACGAACATATGAAGAACTAATCACTAAATAATCTATTAAGGGTCGCGTTTGCGTTTTAGGCGTTTATAGGTACTCAAAATGAACACAAAACTAATGTATGTTAGAATTTATTATTTTTCTATTAAATCACAAGCGCTGTGGTTATTCCGAAACATCGCTATGTACCGATTTATCGTCCACACGACGATACATCGCTTATGTCATAACAATATGTAAACATGGCATCAACTTCGTTTGTTAGTAGTTGGGGTGTGTATGATGGATTGCGTTTCATCCAGCAACGATTCCTAATCGCAATAATAATTAGCAGGATCAACGCCATTGCAAATGTTGAGGAAATTGTAATGACAGTAGTATTGTTTGTAGTTTCTGCAACATCAAAAATTAAATTAAAATTAAAAATGTTTATTTCAATTACAAACAACAACATTGTCATGGTTGTATACCTAACTGTTCGCAGCAATTCCATATTTTGGTCAAATATAGCCTTTCTTGACGTTCTGTACTATATCTCAAGTAAAATCTAAGTTTTTATACTGTGACGATGTAAGAACATAATTCGTGAAACTTTTATTATTTACGTTAACTACATCAGTAAATGTAGACTTCGCTGTTGTAGTATTCATCTTTGTTTCAGTAACTAAAGGGGGACAAGAAATATTGCATTCGCAGCAATATTTCTCGTTGTTTCTATGTTTTCATACTGTGGCAATGTTAACATAATTAGTCGAAGTGCTATTATTTACGTTAAATAAAGGGGATTCTGCAATGCACAAAATCGTTATTTGTATGACGTTAAACTGTTTGATAAATAAAGATAAAGAAAATTTTATTTGTCAAAACATGCGTATGCATACAAATTAAGCATGCAGGATTTCACAATATTTCGTACGTCCATGTTTCACCCGTAAGGCGTGCAAAATAAAGTTTACAAAGAAAATAAAAATACAAACTAAACTACAAAATAAATCTAAATTACATAGTAGTGTCGTTCAAAAAGTCACTTATACTATAATAACACTTGTCCGTTAATAAATCTCGCATCTTTTTTTAAACTACTGGCAATGCTTTATTTGACTGTGGTATTTTATTTATTATAAGTTTTTGGAGCCATACAGAAAACGCTTTTTCCCATTAATGCCGTCTTTGACGGATGCAAACATAGTTGATTTTTGTCACGTCTGTTACGGGGGAAAGTGTCAGCTAGTCCTGGAAATAGATATTGATTTACCCTAACAAATGTCGCAATTTCATAAACATACAGAGATGGTAGAGTTAGTAATTTGTGTTTTTAAAATAATGGCATACAGCTGTCTGTCGACTTCAAATTGAACATTGCACGAATGCATCTCTTTTGGGCCTTAAATGCTACTTCTTTGTTTGTGGAATTTCCCCAAAATATAATACCGTAGCGCAATAACGGTGCTACTAGACCATGATAAGCTGTTACTAAGGCGTCTGTGTTTAGCTCTGGGGCCAGTTTATATAAGGCGTACTCAGAATAGCTCAGCCGTTTACTTAGGTATTCGATGTGTGCCTTCCAGTTCAATTTAGCGTCAATTATTGACGAGGTGGACTGTATATTTTCTTGAGTTAAAATCGTGGTATTTTTCACTTGGTTTATTCTTAATCCCAGGGTGGCTTGCTGTCTTGTAGTCGCGTGGCGAACGATTGATGAGTGACGAGTGTAGAATGTCGAAAGAGAACGTCGGTAGCAAAACCGACCCGATACGAACTCCCGCTTAGTGCGGGCGGCGGGGAGGCTCGGAGCGCGTCTGCCGCGGTCGACCAATGAGAGCGAGCTTGTCTGCCGCGGCCGACCAATGAGAGCACAGCGCGTCTGCCGTGGCTGCCCTACGAGAGCGAGCGTGCCTGCCGCGACCGACCAATGGAGCGAGCGCGTCTGGCCCGTTCGACCTATGAGAGCGCGCGTGCCTGCCGCGACCGACCAATGGAGCGCAGCGTGGTCTGTCGCCTACGCATGCGTTCTCGACAAGTTTCGGCGGGTTTCGACTTGTCTGAGTCGCGCTCGGTACCTCCTTACAATGTGTGTACTTACATAAAATAACACGAGCCTATTCTTTTACATGATGTCCCTAATACTAAATCTATTACTACTCATCATTTATTTACAGTATATGTACTTATATCTATCTTACTTATTTACATATTTACGTGTTTGCAAACAGTTAGTGTAAACTACCACGTGTAGCGAGGTCGTCCGTAACAATTATAATTCCTAGAAATTTTGTGGCGTCAACTTTGCTAAGTACAGTTTCCTTGTAGATTACGTTAAGGTCAATTACAGCCTGAGTCCGTTGCCTAAAATGCATAATAGTCGTCTTATCTAAATTTATTTTTAGGTTGTTCCTATTTAACCATGATATTATTGATGTCAAAGATTCATTTATGTCAATTTCATATATTTCTTTATTTTTACATGCTACAGTCATAGTGCTGTCGTCGGCAAAGAGAGTCATGGGGTGGTCAATAGCACTAGGCAGGTCATTGATGTATGTGATAAATAATAATGATCCGAGTGCCTTGAAGAACACCGTATGTAGGTGTGCGTTCGCTTGATACATTAATTTCATTTGTTGAAGTTCTGTTTGATTGTAATAATTTATCTTCATACAAGAAACCGAACGAATTTGGTATAATTAATGTTAGAAATCTCTGCATAATGATGCTTGCACTTTGACTAAAGAAAGGCTTTCGCACATTTATTTTCAAATCCATCAATAACATACAATCGTATCTTACACAAGCATCATAATATGTAAGAACAAGTGTCAGGAGATACGTGTCAACTGACCTCATGCTTCTAAAAGCGTGCTCCTCATTACATAAATACTTGTTTACTTGCTCTTGCTCTTGAGCAATGCCGCGGCATTGCTCACGCCGCACACACGCGCAGTATTAACTTAACAGCGCTTCGTTAAGCTAATACTGATAAGTTTTCGTTATTTTGCATTGTGTTACAAAGGTGTGCAGCAAGCTCCGATTGCGTCCACTTGAGTATGAAGAAAATGTACATCATGGCTGTGACTCAACTGTTGAAGGGGCTCACCTTGTGTCCGCCTGACCAAATACTGCTTATATAAGTGACCGAAGAAACGCTCCTGTAACGATTGTATCATGTCAGCCTGTTTAATGCCTCACGTCACTGACATCCGCAAGTTTCGATTGAACCGATGTCTGGCACCTGAGAGTTGTGTTGCCGCGCATTCCATACTAAACATAATTATTCATCGTGATAGCGTCACTGTACATTCAGCTACAGTCAGTAACTCTGAGAATTATCTCCTCGTAGTGGTGTTGGTTTATTTCTGAAATTTCCTGATCATACTCCTTGTAATAGCATGTTGTTAAGGTATATTGGTCGAAAAATTAGGCGTGCCTATTTAACTTCGTTTGTTAGTAGTTGGGGTGTATCTGATGAATTGCGTTACATCCAGCAACGTTTCCAAATCGCAATAAGAACTAGCACGATCAACGCCATTCCAAATGTTGAGGAAATTTTAATGACAGTAGGTACCTAGTGTTGTCTGTAGTTTTTGCATCAGAATCTTTTACTCTGTTATTCTATACTGTATCATGAATTTATCATACATTTACATGGTTGTTTGTATACCTAACTGTTCGCAGTAATTCCATATTTTGGTGAATTAAAGCCGCTAATTAAGTTTTAAATTATATCTTAACGTAAAGGTGTTTATAAACACACCAAAACCCGTCGACCGAACACACATTAGCCGCCGCCGCCGGGTTCATTTTAAACAAACGACTTGCAACGATCTGAAGCTTCTGGGCAAACAACCCCCGAGTGTACTAAAATCAAATAATGATGGGTAAGTATATGGACTTTTTTTTTTTTTCGTTAAACTAAAGTCTTTGGGACTTATTAAAATTGATATCGTAAATAATTGCGATCCGTTGTTTTGCTAACATTCTTCTATAAGTGAGACAAAATTTCTGAAAACTGCTAGACATACCATACATATATTCATTGTGATTTCTTCCCGGATATTTTCTATTAATTTACCTAGAGAGCCAGACCTGTTGCTATACACCTTAGATTTTATGCTATAGGAAAAAGTCCTTGGGGGCAACTCGGTGGCCAATGTATGTCAACAACTGGTAAGAAAATGTTAAATCTGTGATATGTCGCTCCTTCCTACAATTCGTGGGGGCCTACAGAACGGGGCTGCCGCCGTTTGTGGTTTGTCCATTGTCGATCCAGCCTCCTTAAACTTATGCACCTGTTTTAATGAGTTGAGTACTCGGTGCTTCTCTTACGTGACGAATTTGGCACAGATTTGTAAGTGCAGACTACTGTTGTAGTAATCATCTTTGTTTCCGTAACTAAAGGGGGACCTGCGATACACAATTTTTGTTGTTTTTTTTTTGTTTTCATATTGTGGCAATGTAGAAACATAATTCGTCCAAGTTTTAGTATTTACGTTCACTAGGTACATCAGTAAGTGCAGACTTCACTGTTGTAGTATTCATCTTTGTTTCAGTAACTAAAGGGGGACCTGCGATACACATCGCATTAGAAGCAACCTTTGTTGTTTTTTGTTTTCATATTGTAGCAATGTAGAAACATAATTCGTCCAAGTTTTAGTATTTACGTTCACTACTTACTGATGGTAAGTGCAGACTTCACTGTTGTAAGAAAGAAAGAAAGAAATAATTTATTTGCTGATAATGTAGGTATACATGTAAGTTGAAATATTTATTAAGTGTCCCGATACATTTTACCTTACGGCATGCAAAATATTAGGTTTGAATTAAATAGTACTATAGATACAGCTATTACGATCCTTATTAGCCATAGTCGAGTTTAATAGATTGTTACAGATCAGACAACATAAGAAAAATCAAAACAAAATAATTAATGAATTACCTATAAATCTCTCGCAAATCATATATGCATAATAAGAATATAAATGTCGTAATGTGTATTGTCAAAAAGCTTAATATCACAATATTCAAAAACATTAATAACTATCACAATTATTATTAGATAAAGAATTTATATAATCTGGTAATGTCAAGATCTGTTATGTCTAATTACAATATAACAACAACCATAAAAAAATCGCTAATAAATAAATAACAATGTCAATATGTCAATGCCATCTAAAACATTCGAAATTGCAAAGGCAACGTACATTTATCAAAACCATTTTCCTATATTATAGTTTTGCCATTTAAAAAGTCTTTAACTGTGTAATAACATTTTTCCAGCAATAGTTTTGTTAATTGTTTTTTAAACATTTTTATGGCAAAAGACCTACCTTTTAAATTTTCAGGTAATTTATTATAATAAGCGGTCCCATGGAAAAGATGCTATTTTTTAATAAGGCTGTTTTATGACCACCTGTGCGCAATTGGTTTTTACACTGGGACCTCATTGGTGCTGTGCGTTGTCTTATGTCAATCATTGAGGTAAATAGGTGTTTATTTAATTTAACGAATAGAGCAACTTCTAGAATATATAAACAAGGTAATGTAAGAATGTTTAGGGATATAAATACAGGTTGACAACTTTCAGTAAACTAGTAAGACCTGTCATTGATCTAAGACATCGCTTTTGGGCCCTGAATATTCTTTCCCTCTCACGGCAGTTACCCCAAAATATGACACCGTATCTTAATACTGAAGCCACTAATCCGTGATAGGCTATAACTAATGTATTTATGTTTAGTTTATTTGAGAGGAGTACAATTATGAAGATTTACTAAGTTTTTGGCACACATTTTCGGCACATTGTAGTATTCATCTTTGTTTTTCTGATCCTGGTGTCACTGGATAGGCCTCTGCCGCGACTCACGATTCGTGTGGGTAGAACGGCTCCACTAACCTTGACAAAGTTATTCACCACTAAAGTTCCGGGCATCATGCTCCCCAACCCGGGGAGACAGATACTTGCCCACACGTTTTAGCAGGGACAGGCTGCATGCCGTCACATCGACGATGCTTGTGCACCACCTGTCACCTCTGTAGGTCTCGAACGTCGGTGTGGATGGTTAAGATTTGGAGATCCCGCTCATTGAGGAATGTGCTATACGCTGCCCCGCGATGGTTTTCGGAAACACTTCCCCACCACCGGCTCCAGGCGTTTATGTCTCCTCCCACCAGGATCTTGCTTGTCTTAAGCTTTTGTGTTGTGTGTTACAGAAAGGTAGGGTTCGATGTCCTGGTCACCCTCAAAATAGACCGATAGCACCCCAAAGTTGAGCTGACCCACCCACCTTCAACAAGACGGCGGCGACGTCCTCGGTCACAAGCTGGGGTCGTGGATAACCTCCAGGTTGTTCCCGAAGACGACGATCGCCGCCTTTACTGGCTTTTGGCGATTCAGGCTACACTGGATGAGTTGTGTGCCGGGGCATTGTTTCATCACACCTGTTCTACCTACATAGGGCTCTTGAACAAGTGCTACTCAAACTCCCTTTGCCTGAGCCGCCAAGTGGAGTTCTTCTGTGGCCAGCTTAGAGCGCTGAAGATTTACTTGGATGAACCGCAATCTTGCTGTCGGTGTTGTTGCGATTTGAGGGGTGGCTGGTTGGTTGGGTGATGTTTTCTCGTGGTCGCCCTTAGCAATATTAAACGCGCGACCTTGCTATTCCATCCCATTTTTTGGCGTTCCTGGCAGTCTTCGCTGAACGCTGTGTGTGCCAGGTCGCTGCCCGTCCGGTGTGTTACCTTGCAGTTTATGCAGGTGGGCTGTTTGCCGTCAACTCGAGTGAGGCAGTCTATTATATTGTGTGCTCCGCTACAGTGGCTGCAGACTTCTTTTGAGGCCTTGCATATGGACTTGTTGTGACCATATCCAAGGCACTTTGTGCACTGGACAAGGGGGGGCTGGTCCTCAATCGAGGATCGCTTGATGCCCACATGGACTTTTTGCACCGTCGCACACTGTAAGAAAATCGCAATCTGACGGGATTTTATTCTTATGATACGGAACTAATTAATTTGATTGATATAAGTTATAATTAAAAAAAAAAAATTTGTATTGTTTCCTGTATTTTTGCAATTTAAAAAACTGAAAAATACAGCAAATAAACATATTACTCATTCGTTGTGGGCAGGGAAAGCAATGACAAAACTTCTGGCTCCAATATACTTCTATTTTTTCGTTTTTTCGTTATTTTTTCGTTTATTTTTAGAATATTCAGAATAAGTTACACGAGGATATCTATTCATAAAAAATGAAAAAACTTCGTCAAAACGATCACTCCCTCTGTTAGAAGTCCAAATTTCGAAAATTTGCAATTTCGTTATTTGGGTAGCCATGCTGAAAAAAAAAAATGTATGGGTGCCGCAAAAAAGCGCAAAATTTATGAGTTGCATCTGTTAGTTGTGATGGTATATACTTTACTATATAATGCTATATAATATGTTTTCGGGACTAATGAATTTAAAATGTAAAAAAATCGAAGTATATTTCGTGTCCTAACAGAAATGGTTGATTTTAGTATATAATTACTATTATAAATCGAACAAAATATGTATGTACTTACATATGAAATACCAACACTACGACAAATAAAGTAAATAACACTATTGACCCAATAATCACTTCGTAATCGTAAGCGTAATTGGCACAAATTAACACTGCAAAACACGTAATGAGTGTGACTCAGTTTTGTTTCTGATATGAACATTTCTAATATTTATGTTGACATACCCACATTAAAAAAAATATGGTGTCGTTTTTATTAGAGGGTAAGGAATAAAAAGACACCAATAATTGGTAGATAAAACATTGTTCGGATTTTGAATTAAATACCGCTAGATTGCGATTTTCTTACAGTGTGCGTCGTGTAACACTTCCAGACCTCCGGGGAGAGCTCCAGAACAGGGTGGTACTCATGGGGGTTTCTCGCGCGGTTCCTATAACGTACCTTTAGGGTCTGTCCAGCGACAGCGACGTTCTGCAGAAGATGTTTGTTCTGCGCTTTTAGGAGATCGACGATCTCCCCGTCGCTGTGGCTGGACAGCACTCCCCTGATGCGGACAAGGGGATTTTGGGGTTTCGGCTCCTGCACCTTGAGCCCTGCGTTCGACCGGACTTAGTCTCTGATGCTATTCAAGTCTATCGTGCTTGCGCATCTCAGGACGACCTTCTGGTTCCGCGCTTTCCTGACTGAGTTGACTCGGGCTCCACTCGTTTTGAGGTTCAGGGCAGTCCTGATCCTCTCGATTACGTTTTCCGTGGTATGCTGGGGGTTCGTCGACGAGACGATCAGGGTGTGGTTGGGTTGTGTAGGTGGTTTAGGGGGCTTCGGTTTACTGGCGATCTGGGCCAAGATGTTTGGGCCCTGCTCTTGTTGAGCCGGTCTGTCCACTTTACCCAGGTCCGCTACCCCCTTCTCAATATTTCGGAGGGTCTTCTTAACCTCCCTGACTGCAAGTTCCGCTGTCTCATTGAATTGTGGCTGTGGTGGTGGGGGGGGGGGGGAGGCTACAGGCCGGTTGGCGATGGCCTGTAATTGCTGCTGCAAGCTCCTTATCTCCTCTTTAAATTGGGTGGTCGTGAGAAAGTCCTCAGGTGTCTCCCGGCTACTCGGGTCCATATCCGTGTTCCTTGGCTGGTCGAGGTCATCTTTGAGCCTTTCCAGTGTCTTTCGGAGCACGTCCAGCTGGTTGGAGATGCTGGAAATGTTGGTGTCGAGGCGTGCCAGGGCAGCCCCCATCGAATCCCACTTGGGATCTCCCGGGGCTCCCGCGCTTTAGGAGCCTCGTCTTGTCGTGCTCTTTTAAGTTCCTGATGCCCGCCGATGTGACCTCGCCTTTTAGCTCCTTGATGCCATTTAAAGCCTCTAAGGTTTCATGACCGAGCCATTCCCGGATCCCTTCTGCCTCTTTTTTCGTGTCAGAGACGTCAGCTTGCATGATAGAGAGTTCTGCCTTCATTGTCATCAACTCTCGAGTGCGAGCTCTCTCGACCCGCACAAGCTCTTGTGGGTGTGGAGAGCGCTCCTTCTCGAGGTTGTATTTGTGTTTGCGTGTTCTCGAGTCCGCCAATGACAGGGCCGTCTCGTACAGACCCTGTAGGCACTCATGGGCTGTGACCTTTTTTTTTTTTTTTTTGGGTGGGAAATCATCAAATGACTTCTCCCGCTCTGGGCAGCGGAAGGGCGTGTCAGACTTTTACTGACTAAAACCCACCCGTGTTCCTTCCCTTGCCTAGACCGGAGCCACGGTTTCCCCTAAGGACTTATCCGCAACCCCAGTGGTAGGCATCGGCCCTAACGGACCCCTTCAGCTTCGCTGACAACTCTTTGAGGCGCGCGTGGAACACTACGCGCCGTCGACCCGGGCTTGGTCCTGATCGGACGGAGAGCTACCCATTACTCTCCGTCTGCAAGCCCGCGCCTACGGTGGCCGGAAATCGGAGATTGATTCCCGACGCCCGGGGCGTCTACTACCGCGGCGGCTAGGGGCTCGAGGGAGCGACCTTAGTCTCTGCCTCTCGCGCCCCGCCTCTCATGGCGGCTACCAAGCGGGCGACCTCCGCCCGCATTCCGGACATTTCGTCCGGCGGAGGCCTGAGGAAACAGGCCCTCGCTGCCGCCAAGATAGAGGCCGTGGCCTCAGGTATGGCCCCCTCCCTGGAGGCCTTGAGTTTCTTCAAGGCCGCTCCCTTGAAAGCGGCCTCCACGGCCTCCTGAAACTTTGCCGCTGCGGCGTCCGGCTCGCCACAGGGAGACTCTGAGAGGACCGCGCTGGTCCCTTCAGGGTGGTGTTCCACTGTGGCGAGCCTCGTCAGTTCGACCGAGCAGGGCTGGCTCGGCTCACCGACCTCTTTGGTGAGCCCCCTACCCGCGCCCTTTTTTCGGGCCCCACCTCTCCGGCTGGAATGGATTTTCCGCCTCTCGTCGGACGACCCCTGGCCGTCCGATTTCGACCGCTTCAGGAAGAGTTCCCGTCTCCTCTCGGCAGTCTCCTTCACCACGCGCTCCGAGCTCTGAGAAGAGCTCTCCGCGCCCGATCCGGGGTCGGAATCCGACCCCGTATCGCTCTCCACCACACTTCGAGTTTTAAATTTATTCTTAACCATAATAAATCCCACGAGTACAAACAATATCCAACCATCCTACCAATAAACTAGTGGTTCGCACTAGCGACTAATTAAGCTACCCATTAGTCAAGCTATCAACCTCCCTCACGGTGCGCCGCCGCTTGGAGGTTTGGGGTGATTTTTTATAGAGGTTTTCTTCCTCGCGGCCCGGGCAATTAAGCCAAGACCCTCGACCCCCGTCAAATGCCAGAGACATGACCTACACACTCTTCGGGGCTACGAGACCAACGGTGGCAAAAGAAAAGGCTTCCTTCTGCCTGCCCGACGGCAGGGTTAGTGCACGCCGAGCCCGTTCCTACCCGAACGCTGCTTAACGTGTACTCTCTCCGAGTACATGTTAGAGCGTTCCTGTGACAGGATATTAGCATACGGACAACGAGACCCCATTAGGCACAAAGTACCTAATGGCGAGTCATTGTCCGCATCCCAGGGTGCACCGACCCGTAGACTGATCTTCCCCCCGGACGGATCCGTAAGGGAACTCCAGTCCACAGGCACACGGGGAGGTTTCCTGTCAACGCACCCCATGGGCTGTGACCTTGCACTCCCTCTTAATGTTTCCCGCTGCTTCCAGGGCGTCCTTCCCTTTGTAGAAGATCGTTGGCTTCTCGGGTGGCTAGGTCCATTTCCACCCCTGTGCCCCTTCTCGGCGTTCTGTGAAGGAGGCTCGGCCGTCCGCTCTGGGGACGGTCGGCCTGGCTCGCTGTGGAGGTCACCGAACTTTCCTCGTCCGAGATGATCTGGCGGGGAGGGGGGGGGGAGATACCACATTGCTCCCTAGGTTAGGTTAAGTTTTGGCAGAAAGGTGTGCCACGCACAGGGCACCCGACGGAGGAGGCCGGCACGATATGACTCTGTCCTGGACCCGCACCTGTGGAACATCGGTTACGACTGGGTGCTAAGGGGCGCGATCCAACCGGAAGCGGACCTGTGTTACGCGAACGACACGGCCCGAGGGGGCTCACACAGGCAGGTAGCGTTGCTGGAAACGGCTGCAGTCTCACATTACGTCACTTCTTACTTTGTATATTACTTATTGCCACCATCGTTCATTTATGCACTTTAGAATATTGAAACCGCACAAAAAAAAAAAAAACAACCGGAAGCGGACCTGTGTTACGCGAACGACACGGCCCGAGGGGGCTCACACAGGCAGGTAGCGTTGCTGGCGACAGCTGCAGTCTCACATTACGTCACTTCTTACTTTGTATATTACTTATTGCCACCATCGTTCATTTATGCACTTTAGAATATTGAAACCGCACAAAAAAAAAAAAAAAAACTAGCATTTTTGTTTCTCCCTATTCATCGGGGCATTTACCTCTCGATCACCTCCACGATTGCTTCTGGCACGATTAGATGATCGTTGAAAGTTACTTTGTACAATCTGTACATAAAATACACAGCGCAGCGCCAAGACCCAAAAGTGTACAAATTATCAGCAGCACAATACTGATAGTCGATATGTGCATCTTCATTTTTTCGACTAGGGCATTGTTGGAACCCGCAGCATTCTGGTTTAAGAAAACCGTCTCCTTTTCCACGTTTTATCGACACAGATTTTTTCCGAATTGAATATGTAAGTATTATTTTTATCACATGTTTTGGAGCTGTAATACTGGACCAAGACTGAAATCACGTCACGCGCAGGCAGCGCAGGCGCGCGTGGCATCGTCGCCATGTAGGGAAATAGTATTATTGAAACAACTGTACCCGATCGATTACCATTTATTACTTCTCATCTCATACAAATCCAATATATTTTTTAACATAGATCTTTCCTACTAAGTACATACTACACCTCAGTCAAATCAAATAGCGTGCGCTTCCCCAGCTTCCTGTCACACACTTCCGTCTCTTATCACGAAATCACTCCCACAGATTGTAAGAATGCGAGAGGAAAGATGTTACACATCAAATTACTTGCACATGAATCGGTAAATAATTGTAAAGGCCATTGCGAATATGTTCGGGGCCGTAGTACTTGTCGAGCTTAATATGATAGCTCCCTAAAAAAGGAATACGTCCTCTTCAGACAAACTCTTCAGAAAGTCTTCTAATTGATAAAGATTTGCTTCCATGGCTACAAAAGGCAGTCTCTGCCTGATAAAGTTTTTCATATGTAGGTACGTAATCGTGCAACAGACTGGACGAATTCATTCTAGAACGAATTATGTTTACAAGGAGTGAGTATTGTCTACAGCGACACGTTTATTATGGCTGCTGCGATTTTAAAATCACGAAATATGTGATGTAGTGCACGGTTGAAATATGTTTGTCGCAACTATTTTTGAACTTGCAGTTCACTGCCTCTACAAGTACCTACAAAGCGTGATAAAAAGGGACTTATTTGCCTGGTTTGTTGTAAGCTGACTAGCGTTCCGATCCTTTGTGGGTAGAATCTGGACTTCATAGCCATATGATTCGATATCATTAATGCTATCTCTACAGCCCTTATACTATGAAACGATCCCCACTGTTAAAAAACCAATGTAATGGATTTTCTTCATTTATCTATGATTGCATAATTGTCGCATCAGAGGTTGTAGCACGGAAAGGACCCTAAGTTAAGTCTTAGCCATCACTGCTTACAATAAAAAACCGGTTTTAAAAGGTTCTGATTCTTGTAGGTATGATGGACCTTGAAATAAAAAGTTGGTGCTTTTGTATTTACATTTTATAATATACAAAAAACTCCGTCGGTTTTCATAAGCACGTCATCGTGCAAATAGAATGACGCCGTTAGGTTTGATTAGGTTAGCCTAACCTAACTAGCTGTTTTGTTTTATCTTTTGTACAGTTACCCAGTCACAAGAGTACATTTTAGCTAATTAACTGAAGGCAGGTGTATAACTTGTCTTGTTCCGGATTTTGATTTGTAAACACGATTATACAAAAATCCTGCCAAATTTTCACAAGAATTAAAATTGCATTACTAGCTTCTACCGAGGCACTGACGTTACTGTCACCTATGTTCCCTAAAATTATCGAAATAATATCATTTTCCGAGAAATTCAAACAAAGGTTGGCAATTTTCGATTTTTGTTTAAAATAAAATGCGTACAAGGACTGATTTTCTGTTGGTTTACCGTCCATGATATCCTTAAGCAACTCAAATATATTACGTTTTACTTGGAACGTTTGATCTCATTTTATCGCGCCAATCCTTCCACCTCCATGGTCCACGAATATTCATAACGTAACAGTGAATAGTACCACGTTTTTGCAGAGCCTGATAATGGATTGTACTATCGGCCCAAGAGAACGAATTTGCATAGTATTCTATTATTTTCAGCCATGCAGTAATATTATCTTTTAACGGGTCAAATGTAGGGATCATATCGACACCAGCAATTTATACTACGCTAACTCAAAAAAGCGTACTTTACAGTAGAGGCGTTTAAAGGGAAAAACGTGATAACTTTTACATTAATTAAGATACTTATTTGAAATTTGGTATGCTTAATAATTAATTTATTCATTGTAATATCTCATATTTATTTTTCCTTAATTATTTATATTTTTTGATTTAGCGCGAGTTAGCCGTATATAAACGTAATTCATCAATAAAATGTTACATGTTATACACGTCTAACTAATGTTAGCGTAGTGTAGTACGGGAGGTCGAAGTGCTAAAGAAGTGTTATTTTTATTACGTTGCAATAAAAAAATTACAGAATTTTGTGTATTAATCATAATTTTAGGGTATTATTAACACCCACAAGATATATTATTGTAATTTATCATGCTGAATAACAAGTTATTAAAGTTAGCTTTGTTTAACCGGTACATGCGTCTCTGGTGGATTTCGTATTAAAAGCCGTCAAATTATATATAGCGTACTATACATCGCCCTGTGCCACAAGTTAGCGTATCATCTAACTTTCCGTTGAGCTATAATACACTTTGAATTTTATAAATTTCAGATAAAATTGTGTAGATAGTAATATTTGTAGGTACCTAGATAGATAGATACATAATTAAAACAAAATTAGTGTAGTAGGTAATCAACATTTTATTATAGGTAAGTACTTACTTACTTATTAAGTAACGATAACAGATCAGGGTGCCTAGACAAAATCCCTTTTCTATAAGCGTTAACGCCAACGGATAAATAAATTGTATGCAGTTGACATTAGCAGTCACGTGACATCTCTAAAGCTAATGTCAACTGCATACAATTTGATCTATCCGTTGGCGTTAACGCTTATAGAAAAGAGATTTTGTCTAGTCACACAGATCAATCACAATTCGACTTCGAATAATTATAATTTTAAATCAAGATTGCACTCGGAGAAAACAAAAACTTCCAATTGGTAAATATAAATCACATAATTTAAACAATATTATAAGTTGTAATTATTATTATGAACTCAAACATAATTATATTTTAATCAAGATTGCACTCAATATTGATAATTTTAGTAGAAAACAAAAACTCCCAATAGGTAAATATAATTCACATAATTTAAACAATAAGTTGTAATGATTAAGAACTCAAACATATTATATTTAAATCAAGGTTGCACTCAATATTGTTATCTAAGAAAACAAAAACTTCCAATTGGTGAATATAAATCACATAATTTAAACAATAATATGTAATTATTTAACCTTTAATCTTCATCACATGCATTGTCCACATCATGTTCAGTTGTTAATAAATTTTTATAAAATGTATGATATTTTTCGGGTATAATATTCTTATCACAATAATATTTTAAATCTTTATATTTTGCCACATTAATTTTTAACAAAGCTTTGTATGCTTTTTCGGGAAAAGGCTCCAACTGGGATAATCTAGTTGTTTTTTTAAAACATTGTATTTGATTGCTTTCACTATCACCTAAACTATATTTATATTCCAACAAACCGTAATTATCAGGAGAAACTTCTATTTTTTTAATTTTATTCCACATAATTTTATCGTTATTTATATTTTTAGTCCAATTTTTTTTGCTTGTATTACTTTTAAAATCAAATATCATGTTTTGATTGACCTCGATAACAATATAAGGATCCCCATTGACTTTTGCCCACTAGTGAATACCATTCATCTGGCGAATATACCTCTCTACCTCTTGCAGTCTTTTCTATTAAAGCATGAACTGAGTCGCCCTCATTCTGTGTATGGCCCTTTTCCATAAAATGGTGGCTAATCTTCATTTTAAACATTTTTGCAGCTAATAAATACATATACGATTCGATTACGATTTTGTCCCCCACAGTTGTCTGACCATAGCTTGACTTCGTTAACTCCCTTAGAAGCTAATTTGTTAAAAAAATCATATAAACAACTGGCAACTTCATTGGCCCCCCTCTTAGCCGTTCGCTCGTCCCACATATAACAAAATGCTTCTTTTGATCCCATATTGTAAATTGTAAAATTGTACACATTGAGCTTACGCTTATAGTAATAAACACTTATATTACCATGTGGTGAGCTTAAAACTTTTTGAAAATCAAATACAATACAAGCCACATTATTACTAGAGATAGCTAACAGTTTATTTTCTAATTTTAACTTACGGGAAATTTCTTTTTCTGTCTGATGTTTAGTGAAGTTTTCTTTCAATTCATCTGTAGGGCTAGTATTTTTGTACTGATGACAGAGATCGCATTGGTCCTTTTTTGGTAAATGAAAGCCTATCTTCAAATTTGCATTAACTATATCCCTATACTGTCTTACTGTCTGTACTCTAAAATTATAATTATTATCAGCACACCACTCAACATACAACTTAAACATTTTCGAAAAAGATAAAGAAGGATCTAAGTATTTTTTACTCGTACGTTTTCTAACGTAGTGAGACTCGACAGGGGTGAAAGAATTAACGTGATCTATGACACTCTGCTTCATTTCATTTGAAATTATATATTTATGGTTTTTATGCCGACCTCTGTCATCAGTAACATCAGTAAAATCATTGATTTCTTGGATTTTCTAATATGGAATGTGTTCAAGAACATTGTTTTGCAAACTTTTTGTAAAGTGGTGCCATTGTCAGAATTTATGGGAAGATGATAATGCAAAGTGTGTGATCGACGACTAGCTTCACTTTCAACATTAGTGGCAGTCTTTTTACTTTTTTGTATCACATATTTGGCTATGATTTCCCATTGTTTCGCGTGATCACCAGTACTCCAGAACTTATCAAACAGATCAACACGAACCGCGTGGCTTACTTTATTACAGCATTGCAGACGACAATTGACACAACTGACCTTAATACTTCTTGCTGCTTTAGTTTTTCCTTTTGACGTGGTATACTGCAATCCTGTGTTACACAAACGTTTCCTCTTTCTAGCTATCCATTCATTTTCATGTTTAAGACGTTTGAGACCCACATCAGTCCTTTTTTTTGATCTACGTTTAGTATTTTTTGGAGTCGATACTGCAGAATAGTCACTATCATTGAACGTTGCGGGCGAGGAAATTGAATTACACGGAGTAGATATTGCCGATACTGAATCTATATTTTTGGTGAGGCCGTTATCCATATGCGAATCAGGAAGACTTTCCTGGGCGGATGTACCGATTTCAGGTGTCAGCGTTCTATCTTCAGTCTCTTTGCAGCAAGAGGTCGGCACCAAAGTAGCGTTTAAACTTTGTGAAGATTCCAAAAAATCACAATAGGGTGAAGGTACGGGGGTATTATCTATGCTGTCAGAACTATTAAATTCAAAAATATTGAAACTGACAGTTCGCGCACGTCAAACGGAGATAAAACGTCATCGTCGCTCGTGCGTCGCTCTGCACTGTATTTCGTTATTTTTATTATTGTTTTTGTGTGTAAATCGACGGGAGGTGATGTTATTTATTTTATGTAGTGTTACCATCGAGATAGATAAATATTTGCACTAAATAACGTCGTATTATACATATTTTCATCCCACCAAAAAAAAAAAGTCTAAAACCGGTGATGAAAAGAGTGATTGTTTTGATATTTTGAGTTTTGTGTGTGTTTTGTGTATGTAATCGCTGATATTCATTTTTTTATTTTTATTTATTAGCTAATTCACTATTTTACATCATATTTCACCAAAAATACACCGTTCAAATATTTTTTTGAACCAAATAATGTTACGCAATGATACGAATACTTACTTCTTCGTACGTCTTATTTTTTGGTGATTTTATTTATTGTGTTTGTCTGTAAAAAACGTTGTTTTCAGATAGGTTGTCTATTCATAATGTAATTTGAAAAAAATCGTGTAAATTGATACACTAGTTTTATCAGAAATAGACATGAAACAGGAACAAACGTTTTACCCCCCCTATAATTACTGATAATAACATTTTGTTTATAAATACGATTCTCGTCTTACGAGCATTGTGTATACATAATATGATGCTCTGTTTATTCAAGAACACAACACAGCTTTCATTGTGTGGCTAAAGGCAAAATAAACAGCTGGGGACCATTTTTTGTGCGCGCCGGCATAATCTTATCGCGCCGTCTAGCGTCTGTCGTCGCTCGGTACAGTACGACACAACTTAGATGTAGCATCGGCAAAATTCGTAAAACCGATCACCATCCGAACTGACTGCGCCTTCAAAATCACTAATCGCTATTACTGCTTTAGGTGAAAATGATCTTTTGAAAACGCAATAACTTGTAAAGTCAAATAGCCAAATACATTCATAAAATTGAAATGAATGAATGAAAATTTTCAAATCTATGCTACATCTAAGTTGTGTCGTACTGTACTCAGCGGTAATCTCGGGGTCGGCCGGCGCGCGCGCTGTTGGAGCGTAAGGGTAGGTTCAGATGACAAGCGCTCAGCGCGCGTTGAACGCGCGTTGAATTTTTGTATAGTGTTCACATGGTGCGCGCTTGTCAGGCGTTAAACGCGCGTTGTTGCGGCCAGTTTGAGTTCTACATTTGTCGAAGATGGACGTAGAAACAGTTTTATCGGTGATTTTATACAGACGGCAGAAACGACACAACAGAAGACGGAGATATTGGGTTCACCCAATTTTGTCAACCAGGCTGACTGAAAGTCAGTACATTATTTTATATCCTAAGTTAAGGCAATTTGAGCCCAAATTCTTTAACTACTTCAGAATGTCCATCAAGTCATTTGATGACTTACTGACTCTCATAAACGATGAACTCGTAGCAGATAAAAACGCTGTGCGATATAGCATTTCACCGGAAGAAAAACTCATAATTACATTGAGGTAAGTTTTTTAATTCAATTCAATTCAATTTATTTATTTCAGACAAAGTCCATAACATTAGGTAGGTACATTACATTCAATGAAAAATATTAACCACATACATAATAAAAATTATTCAAACATTCATTCAATTCATTCAAATCAGATACAAATTAAATACATACTTACACATGTCAATCAAATCAAATATAAAATACTTACATACAGATGTCAATTATTCAAAATAAAAATAAACAGTACAAATGTCATACAAATGTCATAAATAAAATCAGATAGAAATACATACACATGTCAAAAAATACGAGTAAAATAAAACAACAACACAAAAATATTACATAATACGAGGGGAGGCGCTACTATGTAGCTGCATCCACCTCTGCAACAGGGGTAGATCCCACCGCTCGGACAATACCTTCAGGATGCCGTTCGAGCTGTTTCGTAGGCGACTTAGTAGCGAAGCGCTCCGTTTCCTCATGATCGCGAAAAAATCATCAGTCCGCGCCTCAGCAAACATACTCGAGGCACTACAATACCGCGGAAACCCTAACAGCATCCTGAAAGCATTGTTATACTGCACGCGCAGTGCGCTGTACGCCCGCTGCGTAAAGTTGGTCCACAGGCTGCACGTGTAAAACGACTGACAATATGCCTTAAATAAAGTCACCTTTACTGGTCTAGTACATCGTGCGAACCTGCGAGCCAACATATTACACCGGACAGACAGCGCCCTGCGCTCCCTCTCAATATCCTGATTGTCACACAGGTCATCGGAGACCCAGTGGCCCAAATACTTGAATTGCTTCACCCTGTTTAAAGGAATGCCGCAAAGAGTGACAGGAGGTACAGATGAGTAGCATTTGGTACCAGCTTTAAAAATCATAAATTCACTCTTCTTAGCATTGTACCTGAGCCCATGGGCCTCCGCATAAGACTCACATAAGCGCAGAAGTTTACGTAACGCACCAATCGATGGGCTCAGCAACACCATATCATCCGCGTAGCTGATGTTGTTTATGCAGACCCCATCTATAGAACACCCAATATTAGTGCTGCTGAGCTCACCGATCAGTCGGTTCATATACAGGTTAAAGAGGCGAGGCGAGGATAAACCCCCTTGCCGTACACCGCAATTCAACCTGTACACGTCCGACCGCGCACCCGCCCATCTGACACTATTCAGCTGCTTATTGTACCAGTACCTGAATAAAGATACAATCTCATGTGGCAGATCCGTTTCACATTGTAGCTTCTGCCACAGCTTGTCATAACACACCAGATCAAAAGCTTTTGACAGATCTAAATAACATGCATATACTGGTGTGCTTCTGTCTGTGTAATACTGAACAGTTTGCTTGAGACAGAGGATGGCACTCTCAGTTGACAAACCGGGTCTAAAGCCAAACTGGGCGTCATGCAATTGGAGGTGCTTCTCCAACTGTCGGTCAAGCAAACTGTCCAGTACCTTAGCTATGACAGTCGCAAGTGAGATCGGTCTGTAGTTCGCAAGATCTGAGGAGTCACCTGTCTTATCCTTAACGATTGGCACTACAAGCGTTTGCATTAGGTCATCGGGCAAATAACTATGACTAACACACAAGTTAAAAAATAATGCAAGGACTCTTGGCAAGTGTACGCCCGCGCTCAAATGCTCGATGCTAAGACTGTCGTGACCCGGAGACTTGCCTCTCACCATCTTCTTTATAACGCTAGCCACATCCTTGGTGGAGAATCTGACGTTAACATCCCCAGGGCGATCCTCAGCACCGAGCATCCGAGACGCAGACCCGAGCGGTGACACCACATTAAAATGACGCTGAAAAGCGCAGGCTATGTCCCGCGGCTCATGCGCGCCGCCTACACTCACCGGAGAGCCCGACCTTGGATTTAGTTTATGCGTGTTTTTCCAAAAGTCACCAAAATTTTTATTTGCGTGATGTTCCGCAATAATATCCATTTTTATCTGAGTTTCATTATCTTGACAGTACTTTAATTTGGCTTTAAATATTTTTCAAGATTCACACATTTGAATGTAATCATAACCAGCTTTAGGTCGTCCATAAGACACCCAGGTCTGATAACATAGTCTCGCCCTCCGATGAGCATCACTAACATGCCTGTTCCACCCTGTTACATATTTGAAATTGTTCCGTTTAGGTACAGTGCAGCTATTTTTAGCGGCTTCGGTCAAAATATTTACAATCTTGTTATACATAGAAGCTATAGTCATTTTGTGGCTCTGATCACTACACATTCTATCTGCACAATAACTACACTCTGATGGAAAGTCAATCTGCTTTAACCTTGAGTTACAATACCTAGTATAATCTTGTGTCTGATTATGGTCTTTAATTCCCCATTTGACATCACTGACAGGGTTAGCATTAGTTGTAGTTTTTGGTAAAATAATATTCATGTTACATTCAATTAATAACGGATAGTGATCAGACCAGTATGTATCGTACAGTACGCATACGTCCACAACCGTGCGCCGCGCCGCACGCGTCACTACGCAGTGATCGAGCCATCGCCGGCACCCGTGCGCCTCACTCACAAACGTATAAGTATCGCGAGGCAGCCGCTCAATGTCTAGACACGACCACGATTGTTCCGTACAAAAAGTAAACAACTCGTTAGAAAACAGCTCACCTGGGTGCGCGTTGAAATCCCCGAGAATGAATATGTATATATAATGTAATATAATGTATATAATGTAATATCTCACATGTTTAATTTCAACATGAATGATGTAACCAATATATTGTAACAATATTTTGATTTAAAAGAGTGTCCGTGGAGTTTCTTGCCCGTTCTTCTCCATAGGAACCTACTACGCTTTGGAATGGGCAACTAGCTTCATCTTTCTGACTGACCGACCCCTTGACAATTCAAAAGTGCCTGTAATTGGTTTATTTGAAAAAAAAAAAAAAAAATACCGATTCCACATCATTATTTTCAATGATCGCGTTTAACTCACTGAGGCACTCTGTAAACTCGGTTAAGTTTTCGTTCGAATCGGTAGGCATGTACACTGTTATCACTAGAAACGCCCGGTCACTAAGCACTAACTTGATCGCTGCGAGACGCACACTAGTACACGCGATCACTGTCACCGTTGGAAAACTCGCTTTCCTCCATAGCAAAGCGACACCCCCGTACGGCCTTCCTCTAAGCACTCCAGCAGAGGTATCAACAGCAGACTTCCCAGTAAAGGAAAATGCGTCATCAATGCTACCCAGGAACTGTATATCGTGAGGCAGAAGCCAAGTCTCCTGTAGTGCCACAATATCTGCCGCACGACACAGTCCTCTTACACACTCGACTGATCTGGTGACACTTTTACAGTTGAAAGTAATAAGTTTAGTTGTATTATCCATTGACTGACGATATTAATCCATTCATCTCCCGATAGTTACGTTTGACCGCGTTTCGCCTGAAGTCAACAAAACGGCGATATATTATCCCGTCGGGCCAAACGTCATCTTTCAAAAACATTTCAAGCTTATGTTTAGGAACAAAAACTATATAGCCATCGTATTCCTTATTTAATTTCATTTTCATTTTATCCAATTTTATGTCCAAGTTAGTTTTCTGCAATAAATAAGTTTGTATATCATTTGCAGACGTGTCCTTGGACACGTTATAAATATAAATCGGAACTTTAGTATTCGCCGCCTTGAAATTAGTGTCAGAATCAACAATAGCTTTCCCTGTATTTGCCATAAAACGGTTCCTTAGCCTCTTTTTCTGAACCAGAGTCCATTCCTCGTTAGGTATTAGGGGTTTGGACTTCGGCTTCGACACACTATCCAACACAACATCAGAGAAACTTTTCCTGTTTTCGCCACACAATTGCGGAGTTGTCGGACGGTCACAGTTTTGCGCGCAGTTAGCGACCGAGGCCGGCAACGTCGGCTGACTCATCACTGCCTTAGACAGAGCGCACACAGCTGTTATTTTCTCGCTTGCGGGCGCCGCCGCTACGTTCACAACTGCGCACGGTGTTTTTACCGCGCTACCCTCATTTGACAAAATGGTACGCTGCTTCTTTAAGGGAGTCTTTGCAGGTTGTTTTTCTGCAGACTTAAACGCGCCACATATAGGGGATAGTCCCATAGGCCCACTTTCGTGCTCAAAACTCGACAGCGTGCAGGCGCCCCGTTGCAGTTGCAGGCGTTAATAATCAACATAATCTATAAATCAAATAAATCAAATCAACTTGTTTAGGAACAATTTTTTTAAAGAAAAAATAACATTTTGTTACTCGCAGAATAACTCTAACTCTGATTCATTGCTGACATTAGTTGGTGCTGGCGATGGAGTAGGTATTACTGGCGATGGAGACCCCATTGTATAACCATAATGTGCAAAATTATTTGACACACTAGACTGCTGTGATCTATAATCATGATAACGAAAGCCTTCAACAGAAGCTGATGACTGATGACGCTGCTCTTGTGATGAATAATTTCTTCGTTGTGATACCGGGTAATTTTGATTTTCATATGTCTGTTGTTGTGGTCCTTGAAATTCATTTTGGTTTTGCAAAATTAAATTATAAATGGCAATTTTAGTTTGAAGTCGCCTATATTCCGGAATTTTTTTAATCTCTTTAACGAGTGACAAACAAAACAGCTTGTCTTCATCGTCATCTTCTTTTGGATGAGACACATTTTTCTGTGCTAAACTCTGCTCTAATATGTTTGCAAATCTTTCATCAGCAGGATTTAATTTTTGTTTTTTTCCTGAAGTAGATTTAGGACTCTTAAAGCCAGAACTTATTTCTACTTCAGCAACCTCTGACGAAGTTGATGCATTATCTGCATCGAAACTACTTTCTGTATCTTTGTTGGCAATTGATGCCTGTAGAAATCGTAGTCTATTATAATGAATATATGTCGAAGTTTTGGAAGCTCCTAATCCAGATTTGACAGTCTTTATTTTCTTCACCTCTCTCATATAATTATCCCGTAAAGTCTTCCACTTTTTTTGCAGGGATGACGCTGAAAAAAAAAACAGTATTTAGTAATAGTTTATGTTTGTTTCCAGATATTTGTCCATTGGATGTTCATTTGGGACATTAAGCTACGACTATAGAATTGGCAAATCTACTGTGGCTACTATAATACCACATGTATGTGAAACTATTTGGAAAAAATTAAGGCCCGTTGTTATGAGTGAACCAACGAAAGAAAAGTGGTGTGAAATATCCACGATATTTGAAAAGAACTCAAAGTTTCCCAATTGTTTGGGAGCCTTGGACGGGAAACATATACGGTTAATCCAGCCTGAACACACGGGTTCTATGTATTATAACTATAAAAATTATTTTTCGCTAGTTTTATTGGCGCTAGCGGATGCAAACTATTGTTTTGTGTGGGTTGACATAGGTGCCTACGGTAAAAACAGTGACTCAGGTATATTCAAGAATTCTTCATTGTACAAAAAGCTGACAGAAAGGTCATTAGATCTACCTGAGCCAAAGGCATTGTTAATACAAAATAGACCGACAACGTTGCCATATGTGATAGTGGCTGATGAAGCTTTTGGCATGATGGAGAATTTAATGCGTCCATATGGGGGAAGGTCACTAACTTATGCTAAAAAAATATTTAATTACCGTTTGACATTAGCACGCCGGTATGTTGAATGTACTTTTGGCATAATGTGCAATAAATGGCGCATTTTACACAGGCCGTTAGATGTTAACATCGGTTTTGCAGAAAAGATCGTAAAAGCGATATGTACACTAAATAATTATGTCAGAATCAGGGATGGCTACAATTTTGAAGACACACTTTATACGCCACCCCTGGAAAATCTAGCCTCACATTATACCGGACGTGCTGTGCGACAGGCGGATAATGTTCGAGTACATTTAACAAACTATTTCATTAATGAAGGAAAAGTAGATTGGCAGGATCGTTATATTTAACTTGTAACACAAACCGATTGTAAATGTAAATAAATATATATACTCACATAATATTTTCTTCTTTTCTTCATTGTCACGTCCTTCACAAAATATAAGGACGAGTTCTTCCCAAGCCCGTCTTCTCAAATTCTTATCTGAATAATCGCTACTTGTCATGTCCCATATCGCAGGACGTTTCTCTATTTCATCAATTAATAATTCCGTATTAAAAGCTTCGGTTTCCATTTTCGGACGAACTTGACGAACCCTAAAATACGTCTATCCGCGTCGAAAGCGCGCGCTCAACTGAACGGAAACATAGAAAACCAATGATCTCAAAGCGGCGTTGACGCGCGCTGACAACAGTCGAGCGCTAGCGCAGCGTTGAACGCGCGCGTTACTAAAACGCGCGTTAGCATGTGTACGGCCTGAATAAAATGTATGTAGTTGTAAACGCGCGTTATCAAAACGCGCGTTGAGCGCTTGTCATCTGAACCTACCCTAAAGGTGACTCCGGGGTATTGAATTCTAAAGTAACCTAGAAACCTTTCTTTTACTGAAACTAGTCATCTACCAGAAGTCTTAATGCTTTCTTATAGTATTTGTGCATTTTCTCATCAACTTGAGGACGCCACTAATTGTCCTCTGAGAATGTTGTAGGCGGGGGTTTATCTTTAAGGTTGACTTCTTAACAGGAAAACCACGAGTCGAAGTTTATTACAAATGTACGTATATTCATTAATTTACACAACACATATAATCACCATCACAATATTACCACGATAGGAACAATCACGCCTTACGTACTAAGAATACTTAAAATAATTAACACGAAATGATTTTACTAGAGACTTTTTTTAAATTAAATACCACGGTAACTCTAGTAGACTATTCTAGGAACGCGGAACAAAGGATTGAAGCGAAGAATCGTTATGGAGCGCGAGAGAGGTGTTACTTCAATGTGGTTTAGTTGACGACTGACTCCCAACCGTTTTTTTTTTTTATATAGGGCATCTCGTAGCTGGCCTCTGAGGCCATGACTACTTAACCGATCGATCCTGTGGCTGTCTTAAGCTCCTAAAAGCTCAAAGCCTCCAGCCAGGGGCATAAACTATTCTAATTACAAACTAGGCGAACGCTCGCTAAGGGCACCCCATGTGGGGTACGAACCTCGGCTTAGGGCGTTCGCTAACGGGAGGACAGCAAGAGGAACAGGCTGGATCAAATTTATATTATTATTATTAGTCGGGGAATTTAAAGCTACAGGCTCAGCAACAACGCGGGCTGGCGCATCGTTATCGAGCAAGGGTCGGGGGACTCCCACCCGCCAGGGCGGGTTATATTAATTATAGTCGGTACAGTTTGCGTCCGACTTTGACATAAGGATCTTTTGTGCTACCAGTGAAGCCGGGCACTTCGTTACAGCGGAGGTGCAGTAAGTTAGGGGGTGTATGCGGGGTACTGCTTGATTTGGACGTGTCGGGGGTACTGAAAGGGACACGGGGGAGGGTTGTATTGCGCAGTTACCATAATATACCACGTGTTTACTTTTGGTATATTTATAAGGTTTTTACTTATGTAACAGATGTAACTAGATATAAATTGACCTAACTAACATTATTACATAGTTCGAAATGCTGTATTGCAAAGGGTTACAAGGTTATGAAGCCTTTTCTTAAGTAAATAAGGGTATATAAGGCTTTTTACATTAAATAAATATTAAATTGACTATTACTACATCTATTAGCTATAATCAAGTTCGCAAGTGATTACTTTTAACTTAAAAACTAGGTATTTTAGGTTCGCACTACCGTGCTGTCATGTCCGGCATGTCTTAGAACCAAAAATTCGAAGACATGTGACATCTACCAACCCGCACTGGGCCCGCGTGGTGGATTACGGCCCACTCCCTCTCACAGAGAGGAGGCCTGTGTCCCAGCAGTGGGAACATTAATAGGCTGATGATGACTACCGTGCTTCCTCTACACTTACGATGTTTCGGAATCAGATTCTTGCTTCCTTTCTCGCTCTCTCTTACTACGATACTTTCTTTAATACTTGAACCAAACTTTCGTTGTCACTTATCTTCTTCTTTTTAGAAACAGGATGTGTGGATCCTGAGAGTTGAGTTTCCGCGCATTCCATACTAAACATATTCATCGTGATAGCGTAACTGTACATTAGTAACTTCGGGGAATTATCTCCTCATAGTGGTGTTGATCTTTTCCTTCAATTTCCTGATCATACTCTCCGGAAAAAAAAATACAGGTAGAAAGGCTGGAAAAAAGTCATAATAATTTTAATGTTGGCTTTAAAACCGATTACTTTTTGGGCGAAAACACTTTCACAAAGCGTTCTGACTCCTTAACTGAACATAAATTATGTTGTTAATTATATTATGAATTCGTTCTGTGATAATTGCTTAATTGACCACAATGAACGCATTGTAGACGTCAAAACGACCCAAACAACAAGCGACAAATGTTAGTACTTTTTTTGTATTTAATCACAAGGGTTTTGGTTATTAGGAAACATCAAAGTAATGCGCTATTTACATACATATTAATGATGGGACCGTCCATACGACAACGATACATCGCTTTCATAATAACATTATGGAACCTTGGGATCAAAATACTTAGTTTTTTAGTTTAGTTAGTTGGCGTGGCTCATGGATTGCGTTTGCTCCAGCAACGTTTCCAAATCGCAACATTATTATTTAAGCACGATTAACGCCATTCCGAATGTTAAGGAAATAATAATGATAGTACCTAGTGTTGTTTGTAGTTTTTGCATCAGAAAATTTCAAGCTGTTATTCTATACTGTATCATCGTACATTTTCATGGTTGTATACCTAATTGTTCGCAGTCATTAATGTTTTGGTAAAATTATGCCGCTATTGCTTTTGTTAATCATCGCCATATATTATTGCTCTGAATTTACAGTTACTGTGCGATCATTTTGATCTTAGAAAAAATACAGGCCAATTGTTCCTTGCACCGACATTGCAGCCCGAACAGTCACTTTTGTTGTTCTTGGTCGCCTGGTCCGTGGTTAATTCATTGTCGACCCCGGTCCCGGTCTCCTCGAACTTATGTACCCATTATTTTTGATGAATTGAGTACTCGGTGCTCCTCTTTCATGACGAATACAGTACAGATTTCAAAATTGACGCCGCGCAATAATGTCAGAATGATTGTTTTTGTAAGGGTACACTACATAAATATGAAAAACTTTATTCCGTCGGTCACAAGTACGAATTTCAAAATTCCGTTTTTCATAATTGAATGGTTCAAAATTCCTAATAATATAACTACAAAATTTCAATATTCCTAACGATTCTCAAAAATACCGAGTTTCAGTAGATCGAATAACAAAAAGTCCAACTTAAAGATAATTCGAAATATCAAAATTACGAATTCCGATTCCGAAAAATAGCTTGTAAAACTGAATAGCTAGACAACTTACACTGGTCACGGTTCTGACCCAACCTTACCCAAATGATTCATAAACTAAATAGATGGTACCCCACACAGGTAAATACAAGGTGTAGACGACAATACAACAATAAATTAAACGTCATTGACCACAATGCGTTGTAGGCATCAAAACGACACAAATGACATAAAATTCGCACGCTTAATCATATACTGACATAACTCAAAAAAGACGTTTTTCGGGAAATCGCAAAAAACGATTTCGCAAACCTGACTTACCTTACAAAATGGCTTATTACTCAAAGAAAATAGCTTTATATAATGAAATAATGTATTGTAGGGATAGTTGATTAAGTGAGTATTAATGTTTGAATATAATTTTAAAGAAATTAGATTTTTTACCTAAAAAATAATCAGTTAAAAAAATTGTTCCTCAAGATCTAGATACACATTTTGAAATAAGCCCGTGTTTTATTTAATATATAACTAAAGAATACTCATTATTAAGGTATGGGTCCTTATACTACATAATTATGTGCTTAAACTAGAAGTAGAATTTTAATACAGGTGATATATTTTTAAATGAGTCCGTATTTTATTCAATGTATGTTCTTATTGTTATGATAGGAGTCTATAAGGTGACTCATACTGATATATGTCTCTGTCACGTAAAAGCGTTTGCCGAAACCTGCTGAAACGTTTGCGTGTAAAAGAAACAGATATAAGTTTAACTCCGCCTAGCAACAAGATATTAAAAAAATCCGAGATCGGCTGAAAGAGGGCGTTAAAATAAACTTCTTGGTATACTTAATTCAATTTTGACCGAAACACTAATCGGTCAGTATATGATTAAGCGTGCCAAATGTTAGTATTTACTTTTTTGTATTAAATCACATAGGTTTGTGGTTATAACGAAACATAAAAGGTAATGTGCTATCTATTAATGATGGGACCGTTCACACGACGATATAACATTATGTCAACATGGGATCAAATTCACTCCGCATCTTAATATACCATGATAACAATATTCCCGCAAACATAATTATCCCAAGTATGAGAGCCCGGTACATTTTTATAATAATTTCCTTAAATGCGTGGGGCATTTAAGGAAATTATTATAAAAATGTCAATGACTAATGTACCTACGTGCCTATAACATCGTACCCAATTTCGGTAAAAACCCATGGTTTTTACGAAAAATATAATATTATCTTCAAAAGGAATTTTTTGCCTTATCAGTTGCGGTAACTCGCGGAAACTTCGTAAATATGGAGTTCATTAATAAAATTTCCTGTCTATTGTTCTGGATATTACTCATTATTTCAATTTTTCGATTGGCGATAACATGTATAAAAATATAATCGATGAATTATCGTGATCCATTTCACCACTGACTTGCACGGGAACTGCACACACAAACAAAATATGACATTTACGACTAGGAATATAATTATTAAGTATTTTACAGATAGTTCACAGATACTTCTCATTCTTTTCTGATCATAAAATCGTTTTATCAATTACTTATCCACACCAGCAATTTCAGAAATGCACTGATAATTTAAAAAAAAATCGTCTAGCTGTATTACCGTCGTTGCTGTTACCAGTACCTTGCTTAGGTTTACCTATATTTAAACCAAGTTTTTCTCTGAACCTTATTTGTACTTATGTCTTGCCTCACTTTGCCTGATCGAATCGGTAACTTTTTTATTTTTTTTTATTTATATATTTATTTTATTAATTACAAAATTACACTTAAACAAAGCACACAATTAGACCTCTGGGGTCTGTCTTAGCATGCCATGGCCTGAGATTTGATCAACGCGCTATTAACAGTTATGTTATAATCGAGTTGATGTAATGTTCCTTCAGCTTACGCTTTTGCTCCATAGTGGATCAAAGAAGTTTAATAATTATTGCAAAAGTTATTGCAATTTCAAGTTTTTTCCCCCATTATTCGATTCGCGATTACATGTATAAAAACATGATCGATGAATTATCGTGATCCATGTCACCACTGACTTGCACGGGAACTGCACACAAACAAATTATGACATTAACGACTAGGAATATAATAAGTATTTTACAGATAGTTTACAGATACTTCACAGATACTTCTTCTTCTTTTCTGATTGCAGTCAAGAATGGAGGTCCGGTGGTAGTATTATGCACGTGTAAGTTCAGCTAATCGAAAATTACTCTTCGCTTTTTGTCATAATCCCTCGTATCATTATCGTGCCGAACGCCTCCGTCGTTTCGAAGCGAACTTCCGGAAATTTATTGGCGCACGGACCAGTTGGATCGTGATGCATGGCGCTGTTGTTACTGTTGCTTTCCTCATCTGCCTCTTTATCATCCTTACCAGGAGTAGTTAATTGGTGTGCCTGATGCATTGTGTTTGATCCAGCAACGTTTCCAAATTGCAATATTATCTAGCACGATTAACGCCCTTCCAAATGTTGAGGAATTTATAATAACAGTACCTAGTGTTGTCTGTAGTTTTTGCATCAGAAAATTTTACGCTGTTATTCCTAACTGTCCTCAGTCATTAATATTTTGATAAAATCTGGCCGCTATTGATATTGTTAATCATCGCCCCATATTGCTCTGAATTTACAGGTACCATTTTGATCTTAGAAGAAATACGGGCTTACTTACACTTAGACGGGAACTAAACACAAAGACATTTACGACTAGGAATATAATAAGTATTTTACAGATAGTTCACAGATACTTCTTCTTTTCTGATTGCAGTCGAGGATGGAGGTCCGGTGGTAGTATTATGCACGTGTAAATTCAGCTAATCGAAAATTACACACCTGCATTCTTCGCTTTTTGTCATAATCCGTCGTATCATTATCGTGCCGCACGCCTCCGCCGTTTTGAAGCGAACTTCCGGAAATTTATTGGCGCACGGACCAGTTGGATCGTGATGCATAGCGCTGTTGTTACTGTTGCTTTCTTCATCTGCCTCTTTATCATCCTTACCAGGAGCCAAAAGAGTATTAACAAGGCTATCAACAAGACTCCATAGTCCCTATCGTCAATCTCAGCAAAAACGTTTTTTTCTTCTGTTTGTCGCTGCTTAATTCACGGGACGACACTTTGCCTGATAAAATCGGTAACTTTATTTTGCTCCATAGTGGATCAAAGAAGTTTAATAATTATTGCAAAAGTTATTGCAATTTCAAGTTTTTTTCCCCCATGGTTCGATTCGCGATAACATGTATAAAACATGATCGATGAATTATCGTGGTCCATTTCACCACTCTCTTACACGGGAACTGCACACAAACAAAATATGACATTTACGATGCAGGAAAAATAAATATATTTATGAAAACCTTAGCCCGGAACAATTTGCGGAACAGGCATAATGAGACTGGAACTATGCTTGTAGAAAGCCTACATGAAATCTGAATCTAATCTTAACCAAAAACCAAAACCTAAACCAAAATTGGAACGTAAAGTTATATTTTTGAGAAATATTCTTATCATGCGTTATATCTCCCTAAAATTCACAAAAATAAACGAACGAACTTTAACATTTGGTGAGAAAAAAATTATTAATTCAAAAACGAGGACAAGAAGATGCAAAGAGAATGCAAAAACACATAAAATATGACATTTACGACTAGAAATACAATAAATATTTTACAGATAGTTTACAGATGGGATATTTTGACTTGATTTCATCAAATTACTTCGTTTGTTAGTTAATTGGTGTGCCTGATGCATTGTGTTTGATCCAGCATCGTTTCCAAATTGCAATATTATCTAGCACGATTTACGCCCTTCCAAATGTTGAGGAATTTATAATAACAGTACCTAGTGTCGTCTGTAGTTTTTGCATCAGAAAATTTTACGCTGTTATTCCTAACTGTCCGCAGTCATTAATATTTTGATAAAATCTGGCCGCTATTGATATTGTTAATCATCGCCCCATATTGCTCTGAATTTATAGGTACCATTTTGATCTTAGAAAAAATACGGGCCAATTATTCCTTGCTTAAACGTTTTGGATTCGTCTCTTTACGCATAATGCGATGTCTTCTAGGAACATTTAAGAGTCTTACTTACCCTTTTCCGAACGGAGAGATTGGGAGCATCGCGTACCGACTGGCGCACGCTCTCTAGGTTTTCCTCGTATTTAGATGTCCTTGGTCGCCCTGTGCGTGGTTAGTTCATGAGTTGAGTGCTTCTCTTTCGTGACGAATTTCATTCAGATCTCAAAATGCCATACTTACTAGTAGCTGAGTATTGGCATTGCTGATCATTATGATCAGGCATCATAGATGCGATTTTAGCCATCCCCTGAGATAATAATACTCTTCAACTATTCTCCAACCACCTTTGATGTGTATAAGTTAAGCTTAATTTTTATTGAATTGGAGTTTAAACAACCCCTGAGATAATGTTTAAACATCGCCTGAGATGATAATATTTTTAACCTATTCTCCAACCAGAAAGGAAAGGAGAATGGGCAAAATCATATGACGCTTGGTCTATCAGCGGAGAGGAACAATATTTTTTTATAGGTGTACTATCACCCTACAATCACCCTCAAGAAGTTTTATATCTGTGGTGTAATTATTAATGGAATTAAATACATTTTTATTTTAGATATGTCAGCCTGTGATTTAGCGTAAGGTTTAGTCTTAAAATAAGGAAATAAAATAAAATGAATTGAAGACTTCATTAAAAATATATTTACTACTCTGACAAAACATCGCCAAAAATAATAATAATGATAACATCATCAGAACTCAGTGATATTATTGTACATTAATACATTACGGCATTAGTACGACTAGACATCAAGACGAGGATATTTTATTGCCGTCATCAGGACACACTGTACATTATTGTTGATTAATACATTTAATGTACAATAATAGCACTGAGTTCTGATGCCGGTAATAAAATATCCTCGTCTTGATGTCTAGCCCATGGCAGATACCACACTACACACATAACGTGTGCGCAGCAACCGATTGTGCGCCTTCCACTCATACAACTGCAATAATAATGAGCAATTGCTTCTCTATTTTAACTTTCTCGGTTAATTACAATATAAGAATAATATATTTTGGACCTTACGAGTACATGTCTAGATTGTATACGCACACGTAATAACCAAATGTATAAAATCTCTGAGCTGACTTATTTGTCGCTCCCGGTATACTTCAATATTGTACAAGCCTTCAACTAAGTGTTCAGCGTACCAGCGTAGTAGCTGCGAGTCAACTTGATTTGGTATGTGCCAAGTGCAAACAGAATTAGTTCTTCTTCAGAAAAAACCGGGAAATCTTCAAAAATAGGTTGATTGCTGCTGAGTCTTCAAATGATCTGTCTATTTATGTTATGACGGATAACATAGTCCGCTAAGAGGTTCGGTATTTCAAAGCGTTCATTAATTATATTCACAAACGACGATGCATAAATACTATCTTGTATTGGTGTCTGAAATGCATTGATGATTGCCGCTGCGTTTTGGAAGTCCTCGAACATGTGACTTAAGCTGGTCTGCACCGCGGTCTTTGGTTTCGGGCATATAGGCACTGTAGTTGAATCGCTCCAAATCACCACTGACGTCTCTGAACCCACGATCTAAAATGAATATATCGCCAGCCCGGTAAAACCAATGAAATGTGCCTTCTTCGTCATTTATTATTCTTTCCAAAATACTGGCATCTGAGTCGGTAGCAGCATAGGGCCCACAAACATCAATTATATGCCCATCGGAACACACCATTAAGAACGGTTTTAATAGATTTTCGTATTTGTGTAGACTGTAGGTCCCTCGCTGGAACGATTTTATTATTTAACTATTTTACCTACATGATTTTTTTTTCTAAATGAGCTGCAATGTAAAAGTTAGTACTTAGTAATAGTACTTTCATTTAATACCTACCTCGTTGTTGGCCGCTCACAGACCATTTTGCTTTTTCTCCTTTCTGTATTTATCTCCATTTCGAAAAGGTTCAGCATTTTTTAAATGGAGAAAAATACAGAAACTTCTGAAACGTATTTTAAAAGCAAAACTACACATTAAATCCTAAAATTTTTGTATAGAATTTTTCGAAGACAGAAATAGATAAATATGGCAGTTGTGTTGTGGTTGCTTAGTAAGTAAAGTTCACAAGAAGCATAAACGTATTACTAACATCCTATGGATTAGAAAATTAGATCCCCTATTCCACAAATTGCCACACGGCCATGCTTGGTAGTAAAAACAGCTCCAAATGTAAAACTCAAGCCTACACCAGATACATGGCAAGAGTGAGACTGCGAGTCAACAGAGGGAGAATTTTGAGATTCGACATAGGTAGAGTTTCCCAGCATTATAGATTGTAACCTCTTCATAATAGATTGTAACCTCTTCATTTACACTTTATTCCAGGTTACGTGCTGTAGTGACTTTTCATAATGTGCCATCTGGTCTGTTGCAATTTTTTACCATGAAAAGTGTTTCATTCCGGGCATATGAAATGTCAGAAATGAAGTGTCTAGCATTTTTATGAACTGGTAATCTGATATGCATCGACAACAACTTTCAGATAGTTTATACAACTCCGGGGTTATTGATTTCTAAAGCAACCTTTCTTTTATCTGAAACTAGTCATCTACCAGAAGTCTAAACGCTTTCTGATACTATTTGTGCTCTCTTTTTTGTCAATTTCGGAATCTTTTTAAAATCTTCTAGAAGCGAAAGCATAAATAGTCTATCTGAATCAGATTCTTGTTTCCTTTCACGCTGTTCTCTTACTGCGATACGTTCACTTAATACTTAAGAGGGTGCATCCTAAAAGTTGGCAACGTCGTAAATAGCTGTCAAATATTTACCTGTTTCGATTAATTTGGAAATAATACTGTATGGAAATAAGAAATGTGGCTAACCAATTGACTAGATAATTAATAATGAATTGCAATTATAACATTGAATTTGATGTTGTACCCGTTTTAGCTGAAAAAAGGCACTTGGAAAGTTTCCAAATACTTTTTTTACATCTAAAACTAACTATTCGGTGTTACGATATTAATTATTGCATTTCATAATCAATATTCTAGTTCGCTAGTTAGCCACATTTTTTATTTCCATACAGAAATATTATCAAATTAATCAAAACAGCGAAATATTTGACATCTATTTGCGACGTTGCCAACTTTCAGAATAAACACTCTTAAGCCAAATTTTCCTCGTCGCTTGTCTTCTTCTTTTTGGAAACAGGATGTGTGGAACCTGAGAGTTGAGTTCCCGCGTATTCCATGCTGAGCATATTCATTGTGATAGCGTCACTGTACATTCGTAACACGGGGAATTATTTCCTCGTAATGATGTTGGTCTATTTCTGCAATTTCCTAATCACACTATTCGGAAGAGCATGTTCAGGTAGATTGGCTGACACTTACAAGTTATGATGAACACAAGATCTTTGACGTGTATAAGTTCAGCTTAATTTTTTATTGAATTGGAGTTTAAACATCCCCTGAGATAATAATATTCTTCACCTTTTCTCCAACCAGAAGTTTCTGTATTCTTCTCCATTTCGAAAATGCCGAACTCTGAAACGTATTTTAAAGACAACTTTACACAGTACATCCTGAAATTTAAAGGAAAATTACACATTACATCCTGAAATAATTTTATATTATAATATTGATCAAAGACAAGTGGATAATAGAAGGGTTTACCCTATAAATTATATAATTTTCTTTTAAATTCAATTTCTTCTTCCATCAATTTCATTTTCAAATCTTCGATATCAGTTTTTTTTGGCCATTGAAATCCTGTCCATAAGGTGGCCACTACTTCAGACTGTTGTTGGTTCTGTTCTTTAAGTATAGGCCTACGCCTTTTCCAAAGAGGAGTTGTTGGTACCTATCTTAGAACACGTGGGTGTGTTTATCTCCATATTTTCATCTACTTCATTTATTGACTTGTCTTGAAAACAAACAAATCAGTTGTAAAGTACAAGAAAACATTTTAATGTTAATGAAGTTATGGTGTTAAGTAAGAAACAAGTAGACAGACGATCCTTCCACAATTATTATTTTATTAAAGTACTGCAGATGTTTGTAAATATGTAATTCTGCCAAGTAATAAAAGTACTTACTGTAATTTTTTCAGCATCCAAAATTATAGCCTGCAATTCGTCATCTACTACTTCTAAATCTGTGACCGTATTAATTGGTATGGTGATGCCTGAATCCGAATCTAGAACATCGACAATACCGCTCCAGCCTCGACCCATTAAATCGCAGACTTGTTCGAGTATAGGGTCTGTTTTTGAAGTAGGTAGATGGTCCTCCACCCGTTCCAGTGGTAGAATTCCTGTTTGTTGAGTGATAAATTTTTGGTTCGCTCTTCATTTTATCCCAGACTCTTACGAGAGCATCTTTACCCCTAAAATAAAAAATTAAAGTTTTAATCATATTGATAAAATATGGCATGTTTGTTTGTACCTATTTAATTATAACTAACCTGTACGTGTTTCCCGTTGAATTATATTGGGTACAGAGGTTTATCCAAGCTTTGTTCTTGGCTTGATTGGTGGTATCATCTGTTCTTTTATTTAAAATAATTTTTCTGTAGGCGTACACCAATTTCATCAGCTTGTCTTTCTCATCCATTGTGAAATTTGGACTACGCTTCCTCTTTCTGCACTTATGCGGCTAACGTAACGTAAAATTGGTAAAAAAATACCACACAACGCACACTCAATTTAATAACAAACAAACAATTAGCAAACAAATGTCTCATCACGATGTCACAAAAGAAAGAAGTGTCTCATACAAATAAGACCACAGATAACACGCGAAGTTTCGTAATGTATGTACAGAGTAAATAAACAAGAAAATTTGAAATTAATTAAAAATATGAATGAAATAATATTTATTATTGCTATCAAAACATGATTAAATTTATTAATGTTTATCCATGTATGTGTATACTTTAGAGAATTTCATAAAATGCTATCTTGTTACAAAGTTAAAAGACGAACGGTCGCTATTATCGAAAACAAAACTTCACATAGATATTGTTTCTGATAGTCAGGAGAGCTCACCGTCAGGGAGCTGGTTCAGGTGTATTGAGACGGGTTCGTATAGATTCAATTAAACTGCTCGACTTTAGGTACGGCTTTTAATAACACAACACGACACGACAATTTACATTAATCGCTAGCAAAGCGCAGGACGAACAGAGCCCTCGCCCTTGTGCGTCGTTGGTTTTATTTTACAGATTGTGCAATCCACGAAGACGCGCCCCACTCTGCTCCGCTCCGTACTAAAGTACAGCTTACAGTACAGTAATCGCGGAGTGGGGCGCGTCTTCGTGGATTGCACAATCTGTACTACGAAGTACAAAACAAAATGCAGAAAAAAACTGCTATAAAACTTGCAAAAGTACGAGCCACGGCTAACAAACTCGCGTCGAGGTTCAGTTGTTAGCCTGTGATTGGCTCGTCCCTTTTGTGTAGTTATCAGAAAGCTTGCACGTGCGGAGGTACAATAAAACTTCGTCCGCCCGCGCATACCGATTCAAACAATATGTGGACCAAGGATTATCTTATCTTATTCTTAAAAAAACTAAAGAGTTAAAATTATACAAACCAACAATAATTACATATATAGGTACAAAATCAGTCTCGGTAAATCTTAACATATAATTAATATTTAAAATGCATCGTGCACAGATATGTGTGGGGAAAATTATGGTTAAACAAAATTTAATTTAGGGGAGCTTTTAAGCTAAAGATACCATAGGTGGTACGGTGATACGGTGGTAGTTTATGGGATGTCGGTGAAAACGAGCATCATTGTTGTAACAATATTACATTCTCTTTCATTAAAGTGCAATCTTCAGTGTCTCTTCTTTATTTTTGGGACAGCCGTCCCTTTAGCTATTAGGTGTGACGAACACAAGATCTTTGACGTATATAAAATGTTAATTTTTATATCATTGGAGTATAAACATCCCCTGAGATATCATTTGCATAGCTCATGATTATGATCAGGCATCATAGATGCGATTTTAGCCTAGGTTTTGTATTGGATGGTCAAGAGGATCCTGTAGCTGCTTTATGTACCTAATGCGCCTGTTAGAAAATACGGTGGGCACTATAAGTATATGTATATATATTACCCAAATAGCAACATTTGAATGTCAGAATGACTACTGATTATTAATTACTTATGAATGTTCTTATGAATAAGTTGTGTAGGGAATGGTTTTCATAAAATAAAGCACAGAAAGACAAGACTAGATATTTATTCAATTAGACTTGTCAGTATTTAGTCAGAAAGCTAGTTGTCCGTTCCAAATCTAGGTCTTCACGGAGAAGAAGGACAAGAAACTCCATGGAAACAATATTACAGTATTCTATCAACACAATTCTTATATTTCCATAAATTATCGTTTATTGTGAACAGTTTATTCTATTTCTTGGATTCAGAATAATAGCAACATTATAAATATAGCAATATTGGCAATAATACACCAACATAATCATAATAAGCAATAATTACAGTATAATATCAAATTACTTAACTTACGTGACATCTGATCGGTATATTCCACACACTAACAGCACTATAACCAACCAACTGAACATTTACTGAGTAACTGACTATTCCATCACTTGATTCGGTCCGCACAGCTCAAAAGCCAAATAGAAACTGACTCCCCACCGAAAGCGGGTCTTTTATAACATCGATTCTTGTAAACAAGGTCACCCCACCTTGTTTGAAACGTAACAATCGTTTGAAACAGTTTGTTATATTAAAATAACAATATAAAATCTAAGATATACTAAATGTCTCATTAAATATTACTCGGTAATTAATAGACATAATATCTAAGTGAATTTTACAAGATAAGTTAATTTTTAGGTAAACACAATACGTAGTCAAATGAGGTACTTCTACATTGGTCTCAAGCTTCGTAAGTGTGACAGATGTCACTATACAACAACTAATATTTTAATATTATAATTACCTCAAAATAAACTATCTAACACGCCCATACCCCATGCACAGGCGTTCCTTTTATGGTGTACACAAGGAATAAGGACAGATTTCACAGTATGATTCGGATGTAGCGATGTGTGGACCCTGAGAGTTGTGTTCCCGCGCATTCCATACTAAACGTCATCATCATTATCATCTGTTCCCACTGCGGGTTGGTAGATGTCACATGTCTTCGAATTTTTATATCTAATGCTACGGTCACACGCGCGCCGTGCAGCCCGGCGGGCTGCCTGGCGGGCTGCGCGGCATGCAGCCCGTCCCGGGCCGGCGAACATTCAAGCTGTTCACACGCACGCCGTCGTGTCAGTCAGTGCCAGAATGGCGAGCAGCGAGGATCTCGGTGTTGTTGCTGCCATATCCTTTGGCTGGTACCAAGTTAGTACCTTTCTCCGATCGTGATTCAGTGGTGTAAAATGCTTACAAAATTACCCATTTATGATTTTAGTTTATTTTTAAAAACAATTTAAACTGCATTCACAGATTTTAATTAAAAAAATAAAAATTAATTTAAAATTTTAACAAAATATTAAAATTCGTAGAATTAAAAAGAATCTGTGAATGCAGTTGTTTATTGTAAATTGCTCTATTTTCAATGTTTTAAGGTACTTCCCCTCGATGAAGCATCGCCGTGGGACACCCTGTGTATTTCACACTTCCAGGGCTCCTAAAATATATAATTTGTTTTTCGTTTACAGGGAGTTCATAGAAGAAAAATTTGATGAGCTCTTGCATGAACCGTCTGGAGAGTTCGATAATTTTTGTCGAATGACCTTTACTGATTTTGAAATTTTGCTGAGTAAAATTTCACCGATAATTTCTAAGCAAGACACAGATTTCAGAGAAACTATTCCAGCAAAATTTTGTCTTATCATGACGCTATGATTTTTAGCATCTGGTGATAGCTACAGAAGTCTACACTATCTGTTTAAAGTCTCCAAAGCATCTATATCAGGAATTATACGGGAAGTCTCTAGAGCTCTTAATGAAGTTCTAAAAGATGAAGTAAAGGTAGTTATATTTTTAAGGTTTTTATTGACAAAATAAACACAAATCACCACAAATTACTGAACTAAAATAAAGATATCAAAGACAAAAATCAGACACTGACAACAAAATTTTTGGCAAACAAAAACAATGACAATTAATTATTAGTTTCATTCATGGTTCACTTGTTTCATTAGCTCCAAATGTTTCAAATGAATTTCCTAATGCAATTTGTATAATGTTAGGTTTAGTCTGGATTGAGTCCGTATTTGTGGATTGTGTGTGTGCAGGTTGGATTGAGTACGTGTTTGCGGATTGTGTGTGTGCAGGTTGGATTGAGTACGTGTTTACGGATTGTGTGTGTGCAGGTTGGATTGAGTACGTGTTTGCGGATTGAACATATGGAGATTGGATTGAATAAATGTATATTGGACTGAATAAATTTACACAAAGTAAAGCGCCTGCTTGGATACTAAACGTATTCATCGTAATAGCTTCACTGTACCTTCAGCTACCTTCAGTAACTCGGGGAGCTATCTCCTTGTACTGATGTTGGTCTATTTCTGCAATCTCTGCATCACACTCTTCGGAAGAGCAGGTTTAGGTAGAATGGCTGGTAAAATACGAGTCAAAATTGTTTTAATGTATGAAAGGCTTTAAAACCGAAATACTCTTTTACAAATGCAAAAAGAAAATGCCTGGCGTACTCACTGGACCTAGAGAGTCGAAATTTAATTTAGCACAGGCGTTCCTTTTATGTTGTACACAAGGAATAAAGACAGATTTCACGATAATTATGATTTGGATGAAGCGATGTGTGGAACCTAAGAGTTGTGTTCCCACGCATTCCATACTAAACGTATTCATTGTAATAACTGCACTGTACCTTCAGCTAGATTCAGTAACTCGGAGAGTTATCTCTTTGTACTGGTCTATTTCTGCAATCTCCGCATCACACTCTTCGGAAGAGCATGTTTAGGTAGAATGGCTGGAAAAATACGAGTCAAAATTGTTTTAATGTATGAAAAGCTTTAAAACAGAAATACTTTTACAAATGCAAAAAGAAAATTCCTGGCCCACTCACTGGATCTAGGGAGTTGAAATTAAGTTTAGCACAGGCGTTCCTTTTATGGTGTACACAAGGAATAAAGACAGATTTCACAATATGATTCGGATGAAGCGATGTGTGGAACCTGAGAGTTGTGTTCCCGCGCATTCCATACTAAACGTATTCATCGTAATAGTATCACTGTACCTTCAGCTACCTTCAGTAACTCGGGGAGTTATCTCCTTGTACTGGTGTTGATCTATTTCCGCAATCTCTGCATCACACTCTTCGGAAGAGCATGTTTAGGTAGAATGGCTGGTAAAATACGAGTCAAAATTGTTATAATGTATGAAAGGCTTTAAAACCGAAATACTTTTACAAATGCAAAAAGAAAAATCCTGGCCCACTCACTGGACCTAGGGAGTTGAAATTTAGTTTAGCACAGGCGTTCCTTTTTTGGTGTACACAAGGAATAAGGACAGATTTCACAATATGATTCGGATGAATCGATGTGTGGAACCTGAGAGTTGTGTTCCCGCGCATTCCATACTAAACGTATTCATCGCAATAGTATCACTGTACCTTCAGCTACCTTCAGTAACTCGGGAAGTTATCTCCTTGTACTGATGTTGGTCTATAACCGCAATCTCTGCATCACACTCTTCGGAAGAGCATGTTTAGGTAGAATGGCTGGTAAAACAAGGCTTTAAAACCGAAATACTCTTTTACTAATGCAAAAAAGCATATGAGCAGTGGTGGCCCAGTGGTAACTGCCCCGACTTACGAGTTGTAGGTAGTGGGTTCGAACCCAAGCAGGCGCTTTACTTTGTGTAAATAATTTCATCACCACTGCTCTCAAAACGGTGAAGGAAAACAGCGTGAGGAAACCGGCATGTCTTAGAACCAAAAAATTCGAAGACATGTGACGTCTACCAACCCGCACTGGGCCCGCGTGGTAGATTACGGCCCACCCCCTCTCACAGAGAGGAGGCCTGTGTCCCAGCAGTGGGAACATTAATAGGCTGATGATGATGAATGCAAAAAATAAAATCCTGGCGTACTCACTAGACCTAGAGAGTTGAAATTTAATTTAGCACAGGCGTTCCTTTTATGTTGTACACAAGGAATAAGGACAGATTTCACAAATGATTCGGATGAAGCGTGGAACCTGAGAGTTGTGTTCCCGTGCATTCCATACTAAACGTATTCATCGTAATAGCTTCACTGTACCTTCAGCTACCTTCAGTTTATCGGGGAGTTATCTCCTTGTACTGATGTTGGTCTATTTCTGCAACCTCTGCATCACACTTCGGAAAAGCATGTTTAGGTAGAATGGCTGGAAAAATACGAGTCAAAATTGTTCTAAAGTATGTAAGGCTTTACACCCGAAATACTCTTTGGGCGAAAAAAAAAACTTGCACAAAGTATTGTGACTTCTTAAGTGAACATAAATTATGTATCTAAGTTAACAACATCTGAGCTTTAGGCGGCAAGAAAAATGTTTGAGAAGTTCGTTATATATGAGGGATACAGACGAGCCGCTGTTAATTAAGACGTCCGTAGGTACACCACACTGCACTGCGGTTGCCAGTTTGCCACGTCACGGCTTGCCGTTTCATCCTTAATTTCACGACAAAAATTGACATTGGATTAATTGCGTGACTCCGATAGCCATTTAGCAAAAGACTTTTCTTCCATTTACCTACCCCATTTTTTTAACAAAAGTAGCGCTTAGGGTTTTTTTATGTTCAGGGAATTGGCATTAGTACCCTGACTATCGCCTACGACTTAAGAATTCGAAGTACTATAATTAATTTTAGAACGTTTAGGATATGCGTTGATCTTATGACCGTGAGCGCCGTACTAAAAACACTTCACAGTGTTTTATCAAACACTGAAGCACTACGGCTTCTGTTACCGGGATCGTACCCGCTAGTAGTTCGTTTAGAATGAGCATCAACAATATTTTTGTTCATATTTGCACTGGTTTTACTTGGTAAGACATAAATTGATAAAAATTCCATAATGGTTTCGGTAGTTAATTTTGCATTCATAGCTGCAGCACGAATTTGCGGTTCACAATATTGCACACCAAAGGTCATTAACTACTTAGGCTGCCATCAGACGGACTGCATCGCAGCAACCACGCGCAGTCGATATATTCAATGATTCCTTTTTTTTAAGTAATCATAATAGGTAATGTTTATTAATTTACATCATCAATTAAATTTTTTAAAGTAATTAAATATAATTTAATAATCACAGTAAAGGGAGGGAGGTCTTTGCCCAGCAGTGGGACAATAATGGCTAAGAAAAATAAAACACATTAAAAATAAACAAACTACCATCGTATGTGGCGGCACCTCATGCAAAAGAAAAGTATTTTTATTTATTGAGTTGAAACTTCCTCTGCAGGTGACTCAGGGTAACTATTGGACCCGCGGCTCATTGCGCCGGTGCTGCACGCTGGGCCTGATTTGCCAGAGCAGCGGTATACTCACTGGCACTGCCAAGATCGGAATGCAGTAGGGCATACCAATGGATACCTAAAATGTAGTTTGAGGTGCTTGGGCACAGATAGGATGCTCCACTATTCCCCTTAGAAAGCTTCTGATATTATATATGCCAGCTGCATCATAAATATAACCTTATGAAGCATTTTGGGTAATATTGAATTATTATTATTTACCAACATAAAGCATAATATTATGATAGGTTATTTGTTTGTTGTTTAAATTTGTTGGTTTTGTGTGAAAAAAAGAGTTAATTTCACAGGGTGCCATTGCAAGAAGACCTGCGGGATGACGGTGGTGACTCTGTTGACTCGTATATTGAAAGCCCTGAACATCTGCTGTGCGGCAGTCTCAAGCCAGGCGCAGGGAAATACTAAGGAACAATTTTCATTGATATTTTCATAGGTTGATATTGTAGTTAAATGTTTTATTTTATGCATACATAAACCTTTCATTATTAATTTCCACTTCCAACAGTAGAATTCAATTAATTATTAAAGGCTGAGAAGATTGATTGAAATATCTTCTAATGGTTTTAGATTACAAACATAAAGGTTCCTTACGTTTTCGCGTTCTGCTACTCTCTCAGACGATTGCCACGACTTACTTCTTTTATTAATTCCTGAAATCAATGTCATGTCGGTGTAATTAATCCTGTTACTGAAGTCTGTATATAGGGTACCTATTGCAGTTACAAGGCTACAAGACATTAACAAAGAAGCTAGAGATAGTCTTCTCCTTACGGCCCTCTAATGTTTTGTAAATTATTTAAAAGTCTTATATCTTAAATTACTTAAAAGTTTTATCATTTAGAAATATTTTATTTAATATAAAAGAATAGTCCACGGTTCGCCAACCGTGAACGCAACATCATCAGATGATGAGCAGGAAGACTTCCTTTATTAAACAGGGCCCAGATTACATCCTCATCAAAGGAGTATATGGTGCTTAACCCGATGGAGTTTCAGATGATTTTTATCATAGAAGTTAAAGCCCTTCTTCAAAAAAAACGTTAAAAAGTTATGTTAATGATGGCATCATTCAAAATAAATATGTTGCTCAAATGCAAACCCAAATGCATGCAGCAAGAAAAAAAAAGCAGTACGTATTCTGTGTTGCTGACCCAAAATTTGAAGAAAATAAAAAGATTACTCTGTATTGGATAAATTATGACCCTCAACTCAATACACTACAGATTTATTAAGTAAAGCTTTAATATTTTGCAAAACATATATTTACAACAAGATTATTATTAGTGCTAGAACATAAAATAAAACTATTTATTTTAATCACTCTTTATTATTTCATTTTGTAAAGTATTTAAACCACACGCAATCAACACTATATGATCGAGATAACCAACATGTTTGTGGCTGACTACTGCATGAGGTTTAAGAACTCGAAACTCTCGAACCCTTCTTATAACTCTTTCTTTGTGGACCCTACTTGCCACAATTTTTGTTTGCATAACTTCTGCTTTTGTTGGCTTCATCGAGGCATAAACACTTGGAGGACGCAGAAACTTAATGCCTTTTACTGATAGAAGAGGTTCGATTTCTTGAAAGCCCCTGCCAGCCATTATAACAGCATTATCTGGTAAACATTCAATTTAATTACTCTTTTCTACTAGAGCTTTGTCTGATATCCTGCCTCCCAGTGGCGAAGGGTGCCGTAAAAGAAAAGGTAAGCCGGAGCAAAAAAAAAAAAAAAATTAAGATGGCTTACCAGGGGCTGCAGCCGTGAAGTCCAGTTACTTACAATTTGTGGCAGGCAGATGTCTTCATTCGGTCCACCTTTACTATACGTGTAAGCACTGATAGATTGAAACAGTGTCTTGCAAGTATAATAAAAGTGGCTTTGAAAAAAGCCGTTTGCGGTGTGATTAGTGATGTCGATAATGATGTCTACTATACAAAACTACTTGCTTACAAGACTACTGACTTATTCTACTTATACTCTAAAGCTATTCGTCTATTCTTTCTTACAAAGTGCGCTAAGACATTATCATAAAACCCGGGATGATTCTTAATCTTTAGCAATAAATGTTTCTCTATGGAAAGAATGGCTAGATCAGATAATCGTTCTTGTTTTTGAGAATTACGCATGTATGTATGAATTCGCTTCAAGGCCGAAAACGACCTCTCCGCGGATGCTACTGTGACAGGAAGTGTCAAAAATATACTACATAATTTTGTAATTTGTGGAAAAGTGTCACCTAATAATGAATTTTGAAAATTGAGATAAAGCTCGTAAACATCTAATTTATTCAAAGATGGAGTTGTGTATAAGACTTTCAACTCGTTCTTTAAAGCAGTGAATTCAAATATTTGTGGAAATTTTAAAAGCAAAGAAGATATTATTTCATCTGGAAATGATCTACTATAAAAACTATACTTAGATTTATTAAGTAAATTTAGAAAACTCATTTGGGAAAATGATTGGTACCTGTGTTGTATTTGCGTCTTAACATTGTCTATTATTTCAATGAAAAGACGCCGATACATAGCTCTAGCGTCTACTTCTGTATTAAGTCGTCTACGCTGTCGCGGCGGCTCATGGAATTCCTGGACGCTGTCATAAATAAAATCAAAATTATTTATAAAATCATTTGTAAGCCAACTATTGAATGAATCTATTTCGCGGTTTGCTACTTCAATATCTATCTGTTTTGACTGCAATAAATTGAAAAGAACGTCGGTTTTTTGAAAAATGTCTGACAATACGTGCAAAAAAAAAACAAAACTGCTTGTTTTCTAACTTACTGAGGAAACATTCTGCCAAGGAAAGAGATTCACTATCCCATGATTGCGGGTTATCTAACATTGAATTAAAAGTATTAATCATGTCTAATCTACAGTTAAAAATTACATTGATAATGCGTGAGTGATAGTGCCAACTGGTTTCTGATACTCCGGGCATACGGCGGTCAGCTATTTCCTTCAGAAGGTTAGACCGTTTAGTTTATTTGTTGAAAAACCGAACAATACTATTTACGTGTCCAAAAAACGTTTTCATTTCCTGAATATTTTCAAGGGAACGGCTCAGTACTAAATTTAATATATGAGCGTAACATGGGACAAACATTGCCATAGGGCATGCATCACGAATTTTTTTATTGTGTATATTGCCGAATTATCAAACAAAAAAATATCATAGGTATCTTACTTTGATCTTCTTCCTCTATGAATGTAAGCGGTGGAGAAGAAATAACTCTCATTGGTGGTCGTGCTGCATTTTGTGGTTACTCATTCACATGCTGAACTAAAGTAAAAAAAAAAAAAAAACACGACCATAGAGACAACAATTTTAATAACAATATGCTGATACATTCTACTATTTGACGTGAAGTTTGTAAATCTTGCACTGTGTGTGTGTAGGTGGGATTGGGCTGAATGTGAATCTCCTGTAAGAGAATGCAATTTATGAGACACCAATGCAATACCATAATAATTATATACATAAGAAAATACATTTTCTTTTGTCAGTTCTGCTTGGGAATGACCTACAACTATTGTGTAGTTGTAAATGTACAACTGGCGGGAATAATAGATGCTTTGGTCAGGGACTTTTGGTAAAGGTTGGTTTTTACCACAGTCAAAACATAATACTTTTACTGTGGGGTCAATGTCTGCCAGGAATGTGAAAAGTTATTTGCTTCTTTTTTCGTGAAGTGTCAGTTCAACTTGGATTTAGACCTTGGTTGAATAGTCCTTCTCAATTTTGATTTTTTCCTTCAATTCTATGCATATGGAACACATATCACTTCTTGGATGGCTGAAACTGAAGTTAAATAAAATGTGACTCTTTGCAATGAGAGAACTGTGAATTTACTTTGATAAACATTTTGAACATTGATGCAATGCTTAACTCTGATGACAGATATGTACGCCGAATCTTTTTAGATCGGCAGTATTGCGATTCAATACCCTTAGGCGCAACGCAAACAGAAGGCGGCGAGACAAAGGTAAGGTACAGACACGGTGCAGGCGTGATATCTGCGCAAACTGGCGCGGCAACGGTACGGCAAGATAAGTCATTATAGAGCGGGATATTGACGAGATATAACATGTATTCCTCTGCAGACGAAGATGAAGATGCACTGGCTTTTCTACAGATTATTAATTTACAGCAAAGACCAAGAAGGTATTGGATACATCCAGTGTGGAGAGAAGCAGAAGAACACAGGTTCCATGAGATAATGGAAACTTTATATGAATATCCTGATCGTTTTCGCACAGTTTATAAAATGTCACTGGAATGTTACCATATCATATTGTCAAAAGTAAAAGAAAGACTTCGGAAGCAAGTTACTAATTGGAGGAAACCTATCAGTCCTGAAGAAAGACTACTGATAACTTTAAGGTAAGTGAAACAATTTTTAACAGTTCAATCAAACTTTTATTGACAAATCAAAAGATAATATTAATTGGAAATTGTAAGTTTTTAGCTTAGTATCTTGTTTGCTAAACTTAGACCGGTATTTATTCATTGCTCTCAGTGTGATAGCTAATTTGAGTAGCTGTCATTATGTGCTGTCTTTATCTCACAATACAGAATCCGCGCATGCGGACAGGGACAGCACATGAGTACTCAAGCTAGCTGTCGCACTAAGAGCCATTTATAAATACAGGCCTTAGTTCAAGTCATTGGATAGTTATCATTAAAATCATTTATGTCGTCTTCATGAGATTGGATAGATGTCTCTGGATTCTGGTGAGGTGTAGCTGGGGTCACAAGAGAAAACATTGGCAAATATAATCGAGTTGGAGTTGCCGGAGGTGCTAAGGTTTCTGCACTTTCATAAGCTCCCGGTGTCTGAGTCTGCTGAAATTCTGGAATGCTGAGTAGATATGCTTTCTCAGTATAAGTTCGGTGTCCTGATTGCCATTATATCCACTGAGTGAAACTCGTCCTGATTGGTTGCCAGAGAGCCCGCGTAGAATAAACCAAACTATAATGATTTTGACTTCGTCATGTGTACTTGTATTTATATAGTAATGATATTATTTTAATTATATTATTAATATTATTTCTTTTATTTCATTTTCATACATATAAATTACATTTTTATTTTTTTAATGAAATGGACATCATTCATGTCGTACCCAAAAAGGAAAGTGCCGGCCAGAAAAAAAAAGGCGGTTTTCATATGGAAAATAACATGCTGAACATTTTTTACTATTACAACGAAAATCTACAATTAACCCCCTGGCTGCTATTTGAGTTTGAAAGTACTTATTTATGTTCATTACATACTCTTGCATTTTCTGTCATAAATATTTTACGAACAATCACTCTGGTATTAATAAATTCCTTTTAATTAAATCATTTCTTGTATGATTGATTCCCAAGTGGAGAGGCACAAATAAGCTAAGCAATGCCTCTCTAGCTACTGGAAGCAATCTTACTATTGAGGACTTGGTCAGATGAAACAGAGACGCATTTCTTTCATGGAAGTCCCCTGTACGAGCTTTCACCAAATACATTCCCAAAGCAGTTTTTGGGTTTTTGCAAGTCAATGCTGGGACATTTAAAATATTCATAAAATTGTCTGTGTCACTACAATCCAGAATCTAAACAGTTCCTCATCAATACTACTCATATTATTGACGTCTAATTGATTTATTTCATGGTCCTCGACCCTCAACCTCAGCATTGCCTCTCGTTTTCTGCGAACGTATTACCATTAGTAAATAAGTTAATGATAGCAAACTATCGCTATTACGTATGTTTATAATGTATCGTATTATCGAGATTAGGCATTTAATTTATATATTATCGTAGTCATTGCGTAACATTGAATTGAAAAATACCTATACAGGCTGCCAAATTCGGTCGTAAAACTCCGTTTGGTCCGTCCGTCGTTTTGGTTGTTGATTCCTGTAATGATTATGTAAGGCAAAATGCCTCTTATTGTATTCTATTCTATTATTGCCCTTATCGATTTGTAAATATCTTCAAAATGTAGCCGCGCCGCAGCCGCGCCTGTGTGTGTAGCTGTGTGTGTATGTGTATTATAATTGTTATTTTTTTTAAGGAATAGAATGTAAACTGTGACCCAAAGTTTGAGAGGTAGTTTTTTGCGGCGTTTTTCAAGTGATTGGGTTAGGTATCCGATACACTCGAACTACACACTTGTACTAGCAGCCGAAACTTCGCCTCTGATATGTCAACCAAACAATAGATTAAAATAGTAACCCAATCCATTTGGCCTTCAGAAACAAAGGAATAGAACAAGCATAGAATAGACCCTTTGTTATCGTTCGGCCGCGGTCGAGTGTGATGACTGATGAATATCTATTGGGCCGTATCCAAGCAAGTTCTGTGTTGGTTGTAAATTGGCGGGTACAATCTTACCGGGCAAAGGGTTGTAATTTGGGTCATTATTCTGACTAGCGATGACTCTATTTGCCGTGACTAGTGGAAATGTATATGCTTCATACACGTTGTGGCTGTTGGCGTTAACTGAATGAGCAAGAAATTCCTGCGTCACCGGATGGGGTGGCGACGCGACGGGTGGAAAATTAAGTTTCACTTCGATGGCGGTATTCGTGATAACATTCGAAACATGTCCAATATAATCGGTTACCGATTTTGGAAGGCACTGGTAGTCTGGTAGTGCGTCACGTAGGTCAGTCCTCATATCTAGGATTCTTTGACAATTTTGTCTAGCTAGTTCTGCAATTTGTTAGTTCAGGTGATTTACCGTCACATGCTGAAACATACTGTACGGTAAACGCTCTAAAAGCCGTGGGTCAATAGCCTGAAACTGTTCGTACGTGTCTTCTACTATGGGTATAAAACCCGCAAAATCGAAGTTCTGTACATGGACGTCCTCATTTGGGACTAGCGTTGAGTGTGGACCCATACTGAATAGTGGCTCGTCTACTGGTGGCGTCTCCACACGGCTACGGGGAATTGCGGCATTAATCCTCGCTTCTTCCCGATCTTCTTTCTTCTTTAAAGAGGATTTCTTAAAAGCAACTGATCGCGCAGTTTGCTGGGCGGCGCTCCTTTTCAAATCTTTCTTCATAGAGAGGAGCTTCATAGGACCATTGCTGTAGTTTATTGATATTTACCATGTTCTGGTATCCCCGTTGGGCGTCTCTTTGTGCACGGCGGTTACCACCAGATCCACGTTGGTCTCAACGACAATAGACGCCAAACTTCCAATCAGTCTTGATTGGAAGTTTGGCGTCTTGCCTGATTATCCATAATCAAAAAATATTTTATACTTTAAAGTTTTACAAGATGAGTCATGCTATTGAAAACACTTGCGGTATGAAAAAAATGTATGGGGAAGTGTGTTCTTTTTATTTATTAATGTAAAATAATGTATATTTATGTAAATAAAACAAAAACTTTCCGAAAAATTGAAATTTTTATTTTATTTTAATGAATTTGTACAATAAACTGAGAAAAATCCTAAACAACCTGATTTCAAAATAGAATTGATAACATATTAGAAAACAAAACTGGTCTTATTCATTCAAAATGAGTTAGCTTATTTAACAACGATTCCAATGACATTACTTGTAGAGAGCTACCTATCGCAACTTTAGAGAAATCGTCGTTTTAAGCACACGCGCCATAAACGAGCCGTACACCACACAGATAATATAATGTTACCTCTCTTGGATATATTAATTCTGTTATTATAGTCCGTTCAGGTCCTTCAGGTATAGAATGTCTGCGTGTTTGGGCAAGAGACCGTCGGCACCATTCACACGCATTCATATCAACACGAGGAGCTGCTATGATTCCTTGTGGTTGTATTGTACGCACGGCTACACATCAAGCTATATATACATTTCCAGTATAAGCTGAGCTCGCATTGTACGAAAATCCTATACGATGCGAGAGCAGCATAAACTGGAAATTTATAGCGAAAATAAATAAAATGTCGCCAGTTAATACATACATCTTATCTTAGAGTGATAACATGTGCATCGTTTTAATGTATTGAACAAAGATTCCCAAACTAAGCTTAAGCTTGTATTTTGGGAAACAGTGTTCAGCCGCAGGAAGCAGCTTGATGTCTAGCCGTGTGTACGTTGAGTATGTACCCAACAAACAAAACATACTAAGCCAGCCTAACAAATATTATAGGTATTTATTATAATGTGAGATCTAAATATTTTTTTATCTAATTTCTCAGCTTTTCTCCACAAACAACGACTAAAATGAAAGGAACCTGGGAAAACTTCGAATATTGCAGCCATTGCGCTAGCCTCGTGATCTAGTAAAATACGTTTGGATTAAATTTCATAAGTTTTTTGTTTCTTATTAGGTAGTAGCGCATATACAGCGGGTACAATACTATTGCTAGCATCGGAGTTATAATTAACTCTACATGTATGTTGTATAGTTGAGTAAATGGTTGCGAAATACATTTAAAAGTTCCATCCACGAAAACATGCTTACTATTATTGCTTAATACTTTTTTTCTTTTGGTGAAGCAAAAATTAGAATCCTGCAACCAGCCTCACAATAGTCTGCAAGCAATCTTTTTTTACCAGGATTTTTAACATCCCGAACTATTAAAAAACGAGTTTTATTTGTCTGTGATGCTCGATTTCGACGTCTATACAAAACTCTTTTCATAGTATCAAATGACGGCATTTTTTTTTGTTTTTGTTTGATTTTGCTAAGATATATGATGATATTATATCGTTGTCTTGTATGAAATCATGTGTGTATTGATGAATGGGTACTAAAACGAAGAAACACTAAGGAATAAAAAATTAAAATAGAAAAAGTAAGAAACGTTATTTGTTTTTTTAAACACTATTATCAATAATGACATCGTTTAGGAACGCTGGGGAGCAGTAATACCTTCATATCGGGCATATCCTAGATACCACACGATTGAAACTATATGAGCACAAGTGCCGACTGTCCGTCGTCCGGTCAAACACGTGCAGTAATAATTGCATAAAATGTTATGGATATTGGTTTCGTTTTCACTAACATTGTTTTTTACCTATACATAACAATAATAAGTTCTAGACCGTACGTGACGCGACTATATGCGTCCGCGTAAAAGCCAAGCATCTTCGTTTATGCCATATTCATTTAAATCTTAAAGTGTGATTTCTCTATATATTTCTAAAATACAATGTGTTTGGTCTCGGACTGTACAAACTTTAAGGGAAGGCAGTTTACTCTATCGTATCAATAAAATTATTTTACATGGGGGGTCGGAACCCAAAATGAATGGCAGCCATTTTTGTATTTTGATCGCATTTTATGAAGCGTGCATACTAAAAGTACTTAAACTTTGGAATTGAATGTCCAATTATCGTAAAATAAAAACTTTTAATAAGTGAAAAATATTAACAATGGGTTAAATAACTCAAATACTTACAATAAATGCTGCATCATATTGAAATAAATACTAAAAGATCAAGATCACGTTAAAATTAACATTGTTTTTTTAGTTTATCAATCTTATTACAATATTCACCCCGAAAACTATATTTTTTATCTACTCGTCTAACAGATGTTTAGTTTACCTAAATAATGATACCAAAAACTTGATTCTATGACAACTATGCGACGTTGCCAACTTTTAGGATGCACCCTCTTAAGTCCAGATTCTGTTGTGCTGTTTGATATCTTATGAGACCTGCTTTTAATTCCCCAAAACAGCAATCTTTTGATAGCGACTTAAGGAACGTCACGAACTCGTCAAAGGGTTTATTGTCTTTCTTTTTTCTTTTGAGGAGTGTATGTCTCACCATCGTTTCGTTTTGAAATGGTGTACAGTAGGACTCTGAATATTTTTCAGTACCTATTCCCGCGTCACATCTTTTCCCTGCTCTTTTTCAAACGTGTTGCTACCTCTTAGATCTTCATCACCTATTGTACAATAGGAGTGCTACTTTTTGGTCGTTGGTAATATCTTTATTACTTTCATATCCACTAGGTTTATAGTAAAGCATACATTTTTGCTTTAATCTTTTCCAGTTTTCCTTAAGTTCGCCATAAAATTGCTCTTGAGGTTTTTAATTTTTAGTGATAGTACATATAATAGGTTACTTTATAATATTTGCCACTTACCGGCTGCGCCATAGTAATATGTTTTAATAAAAATACTTCTATATTATATTAATCAGTTTTATTTTAATTATCCAAGCTACGACATTGCTTCACTTCCAGGATGAAGAGAGCAGAGAAAGGGCTTAGCACAGACCATTCACATTATTTTATAAACCATAGTTTAACTACTAAATTAATCTATTTACATTCAGTTTTCCCGAAGAAGTCCCCGAAACGCAGCCAGGATACAGACGCCAAAAAGTCTACATCAGACCCATGGAGGGACGTCGGTAAACATGTAATTGGTCTATAGTTTTTAGGTTGCGCAGTACTACCCGATTTATGAAGCAGGTGGGTGGAGTGATGACTGAAGTTGCGAGGCTAAGCAGGCGAGTGACGTTTGTAGCCATTTAATCCAGAAATTGTGCAGTCCGGTCCTGGAGATTTCCAATTAGTCAACGGACGGACTGCACGGTTCACAGGTCCAGCCTCCATGTGTATTGAATCACACGCCTGCTCAACATCACAAATCCAATCACCTTCAGTGTAACTGACGGGCACTGACCAAATGCTTCGCCAAAAAGCACCCATGACATCATTGTCCGGTGAACGCACGTCATTTACACTTTCAGTGGGAATTGGCCGCTCCCATGCTCTGTATACCCACTTTTCATCGCTCTGGAACATGTGGTTCTGAGTGTACCGATCCACTCTTTGCCTATACCGATCAATACGGTTTGCCTATACATAAACTTTCTGCTTCAGGAACTCGATGCGCTCTGTCTGTAACATGGGATACATATTCTCGAGGACTAACACTAGTTCCCGAGAACGCCTCACAAAGCGCATCAGCCTTGGGCGTGTTTCCCGAGAAGTACCCTAGTCTTATTCATACGACGGTCAATCCTGCACTGCCAGGCTGGAGCAGCGAATTTTGGCCGTGTAGCTCGGTCAGTGTTTGGAAATTTTACACGAGGTATGCGACAGGCCGCAAGAGCCGTGCAATATAAGATTAAGTGTGTATCGCAAAGGTCTGAGTTGCTTTCAATAAAATTTGGTAACAACGCATCTGGGCCACACCAGTGCTGTTTTTTTTATTCATATATTTTAATGGTTGCTGCCGTGGTCTTAGGGCAGGTGATGTGAACCGTTACTCACGGATCGCATCCTCCGGTATGCTCCTTATTTCCACATTGCATAGGTTATCTGCAGATATAGCTCTAGTATCCTCCTCATCATGCTGATTTGCCCGCAGTGAAGCTTCGGCACATGGGGCCTTCCACATGTGTTACTAGCAGGGCTACTCTGCATTTCCGAGCGCAGCCGATCAAGTGTAGCGTTCGTCCAATCCATGATTGGGTTGAATTCCGCACACTTGATCCGGCAATCGTTGGGCCGAGATGTTGACGACAGATTCAAGCACCTGAAACAGAGTGAGCATCCGACTTCTATATTTTTTATATGGCCCACCATTCGATGCACAGAATTAGGGAAAACCCAGAAAAACCTAATCAGACCAAGTCATTCTTATCTATAATTCAATTCTTTATGTGTTACCTTATCTACAACTTCTAATTTTTGCACCTACAGCGATTAATTCGATTAACAAATCGTCCAATTCTTGGAAAATGTTTTGTCAAGGGGATTTCTCCTTTTAACTTAAAATTCAACAACCTTTCCCTCAAAGCTAGTTGAGATGCTTTGCTTTTCCTTCCGTAGATGGCATCCAGCTTTATGAAAATTTCCTTCGCAGTATTTTCGTCACTTGTTAGTCCTAGCAATGAATCCGATAAATACTCTATTATCGTATTCTTTGCGATTCTGTCTTTTGTGCCACTCACTATTCGGTTCTTAGGAGTTGCTTCATCAATTATAGTAAGCACTTCAAGTTCATTTAATAAATTACGTATTCTAAGGTTCCACACACTATATTGGAACCGTGCGTAGCTTCTCACGTTTGTTATGTGCCCATGCCACATAATAATATAACTATGTTCCTCATTTGATCGCAGTACTCACTTTGATATTCCCAGCTCGCCAGATCACGACAGATACGACACACAGACACAATACCTAATAAACGATTACAGTTAGACAAAATCTGAAATATTACAAAAATAAAAAGCGTGTAAAATGTGCAGCATCAAACAAAGATTTATTTATTTGTGTCCGACCAATGAACTGACTAATGTCTTCCTCAGATGCAATCCTGTGAGTGGCTTCTCCAGGCTTCTGCCGAACCAAGATGCGACCGCGCTTTGTCGATACGAACCGCCATCCATGCATGCTGCAGCTGCCCTTGCTTGACGAAACAACTACTGATTCGACCTGGTCAGCCTCTCATTTACAAAGAAGCGTACGGGTTTACCAGCGAGTCCGAGACTATCTGTTGTGGCGTCACGTCGCACGCGGGCGCCGTTCAACACGGCGGCGTCACGCTGGTCACGTCGAGCGAGGCGCACCATGATAGCGCGAGGCCGGAGAGCTGTTGAACCTATGGGGCTGGTCGCTTTAATGTGTCTGCCGGCGTTAAGTTCACTTTGGCTACCCACTGTTGCAGTGAGTGTGGGATCTTGCATGGTTATATCATCCCCATCGTCATGTGCAGCAGGGAGTGGTTGTGGTGATGGTAAGCCAGCTTTCAAAGCTATGTTGTGTAACACACAAAGTGCCATTGTAATATTGCTAGCTACATGACGATGATAGTGAAGAACCCTGTCTCTAAGAAAACATCTCCACCGTGCTTTAAGTAATCCAAAACAGCGTTCAATGCAGTTACGGGCTTGCACATGCTTTTGAGTGCATCGTTCTTCAACAGAACCTTGAACTGCATTGAGGACAGGTAGCATAATCCAAGGGCGTTGTGGATATCCGGAGTCACCTGAAAAATTAGTTTCTGTATACAAAACACAGGAAACCTCCTACAGTTTTGATCTTTTCTATTATAAAAAAGATGCTCTTCATCGTTGGGCTTTACCAAAGCGTGAGTACAATCTATGCACCCAATTACACCAGGCAGGCCAAATCTTCTTTGGAACCTGAAACAATAATTGTTAATTTAAATTACAGTACATGCACTTAATAATTTAAACATTGTTAAATCGTTTGTTAAGTACTCACTCTTGTATTATAAATGCTCTGTCTTGTCGTGTTTTCGGAAACACAAGCCATTTTGCCATAACAGCAGGGTGGTTCAAAGCATCAACAACTTGTCTGATGCACCGATTAGCTGTGCGTTGAGCAAGATGCTGAGTGACCCCAACAAGTCGCTGATAGGGTCCTGTGGCTAGGAAACTAACACAGCGCATAAAACATACAAAAACTCAAACATTGAGGAAATGAAAAGGTAGCTAAATAAAAAAACAATGCTAATACTATATTATGTCAGTCAGCTTAATAAACACTTACCTATATCTCGTTGGGTCCTTTCAACGAAGTTTTTTGTCGGGAGTTCTTGACAAAGGGCTTGGAAAATCGTTTTGTTTAGCCGGAATTGCTGCACAAATAAAGTTTCCGGCATTTCGCGTATTGTCTCCATGCACTGACGATTTATATCTCTTTTTTGGCGCCTAAGCCACACTTCTTCATTATGAGCGCACCGCAACATATTTAAAGTATGCTTTTTATTTGCTAAATGGCAATTATTTACCTAATTTTTGGACTATAGTTGTCCAAAAATTAGGTAAATAATATACTATAGTCGGGGTACTTTGGTCAAAGAAAACTCCAACTATATTGCGTGTAAACTATATATTGGTATATTATTAAACGAGAGGTACATGAAAAACACAGAGAACTCAGATACAAAAATGGACGGCTCGCGAGGCGCAAGAGTGCGGTCGCTGAGCGCGGTTATCGGGTGTTTACAATTGACTGCCAGCGGCGCGGGGCCGCGGCGACATGGATAGTGTTGTGCCGGCCCTACTAGTCACGTAACCTGGCCGGCACACGGCGAACTCGAGATGTGCGGGGAGTCGGTTCTTTTAGGGGTCGCGCTATATCCTCCCCCTCCAAGTCAGCTGAAGGCTCTGGAGCAAGCTTGGCAACCGAAAGCTTACGGGGTCTGCCCTTCTTCCTCCCATGGACGACAACGTCCGAGTCGCCTACATACGGTGTTAGGAGGCTGACATGATACTTTCCTCGAGGTTCGTTTTCTTTGTCAACAACCTCATAAGTGGTTGCGGAAACAACTTTACTAATGCGATATAGACCCTCTCGTCTCGGGGCAAACTTACTGGTGAAGCCTTTCGCGGCTTGACTAAGTCGATGGCTATCCACGAATACAAGGTGTCCCTCCTGAAACTTCGGTCCAGGACGGCGATACCTTGGACCGTAATAACGTGCCCTAAATAAGTAACTCTTTCCCTGGCAAATACGCACTTTTCACGGTTTGCTTTGAGGTTGAATTGACGAAGGCGATCAAATACCTGATGCAGATCCTGTAGGTGCACATCAAGTTATCAGAAATTATGAGGATGTCATCTAAATATGCCACAACTGTTACGTCCTTCAGTCCAGACCGAAAACATAGTCATAGTCATTTATTCATAAACAAGTAACTTGTATCTGAATTTACACACAAGATAACATAATTACAGTATATAGGTACTTACATTAAAGTAAATTACATTTTAATTTAATAATTTACATCAATAATATTTAAAAATAGTAAACATAACATAAACGCACCTTAAAATTTTAAATAATAACAATCAAATAATTAATTGAAGACAGATTAGCATAGATTAATAACAGAAAATTACAATTCAATAAAATTACAGTTCTTCTACAGCATAAAGACACTTTTTCAATAGGTAATCTTTTAGTTTTATTTTGAAAGCGCTACTGTAGACAGCTCTTTTTATGTCTAAAGGCAACCTGTTGAATAATTTTACAGACTGGTATCGTGGACTGTGTTTAACTATTTTTAGGTTATGATTATTAAATTTTTTATTCTTCAAGTCCAGTCTACGAGTGTCTTCCCTTATCTGCCTTTCTTCTACTGTCTCGTAGTCATGTATGTATTTGGCCATATTACTTAAAAGTACCAGTACATAAAGAATAGGCGCTGTAAGTATGCCTAAATTGATAAAATGTTGTCGGCAACTTTCCCTTTGTGAGATGCGGACCATGGTTCGAATTGCACGTTTCTGTAGTACGAAAGCTCTTCTACTATTATATTCATAGCTATTTCCGCAAAAAAGTATACTATATCTAATTTTTGACTCCACTAGCGCAAAATATACAATTTTTAACTGTTCTATGCTGATATCATTTCTCAGCGCTCTCAGGGCGTAAGGCGCGTAACATGCAGACGATACCGATGCATCAATTGCATTTAATTCAGGTTTCCATTTTAACAGTTGGTCTATACGAGTATAGATACCTAAAAATTTTACTTCGGCAGCAAGCTCAATGTCGACTTCATTTAAGGCAACATTTAAATTGTCTTTGTTACGGGATGTAGTTTTAAAACAACATTATTTTGGTCTTTTTACTATTAATAAATAATTAATTGCTGTGAACCACACATAAAATGCTTGTAACGTAGCATTTACCTTTTCTGTCAACTCTACCATGTCATTAGCTGCCATTATGGCATTTGTGTCATCTGCGAAAATTACTAATTCAAACGATCCATCAATCGTTGAAATGTCGACGGCGAATTCTTTAAGCCAAATGGCATGCACCTAAATTGAAACGTTCCGCACGGTGAAACGAATGCAGTCTTGTGTCTGTCCTCTGGAGCTACTTCCACTTGCCAGTACCCAGATTTTAGATCGATGATGGACATCACACAATTACTCTTTGTGGAAGATAGGATGTCGTCAATTAATGGCAGCGGATATGTGTCCGTACGCGTTATAGCATTTAATTTCCTATAATCGACGCAAAATCTGGTCTCACCATTCTTTTTGGGCTCTAATACGACCGGGAAAGCCCATTCTGACTCAGCTTCTTCTATCACCTCCAGTTCTAACATCTTGTCAATCTCAGCTCTTATCTTCTCCTTCTTAGCAGGAGTCAGCCGATAAGGGGGCGTTGCGATAGGCGCGGCGTTACCCTTGTCTATCCTGTGCAAGGCGAAGGGTGTAGGCCCTCCCCCTGCACTGAAGATATCAGCATTATTTACCAAGAGTGCAGCCAACTTGTCTCTATCAGATGGTGATAGGAGAATGCCCTCGCACTCGCGGAGGCCAATCGTTGAACTGACCGCAACTTGGTCCTCGCGTTCATACTCAAGCGCATGAAAGCCTGTACCGCGTAACGAGAAACAATTCCTCTCGAAATCGAGTATCATGCTAGCGTCCTCTATAAAGTTCATATCTAGCAAAAAGCTCTGAAGATAATCATCCATATAATGGTTGTTTATTATTGCTGACGTCGCGGCGGGGTATCTGTCGACAAAGTCCCTCGAGTTGCGATCCTTTACAAGGTACACTTACCATCGAATGTATCCAAAAACATATTGTACAGGGTGCAACATGCAAGAATATTTTTTCTGCCTTTTCTGGCTGGTAATGCACACAGCGATGCCTGTGTAGGCGGCACCTTAATTTATTTTTTAGGCGCCCTTTACACATTTCTACCACATTTCTTGCCCTTGTGTGGCACTCATTATAAGAAGCCTCTGCTTTATTTGTTGGCACCATAACAGGAGTCATGAGCCATGGTTGCAGTGGGTATCCCTTATCTCCTATAATAAATAAAACTTTATATTGCACTTAGCTAATAGATAAACCAAGTAGGTATAAAAGTTTACTAGTGACCTACCTAGAAGCCACTGAGATCTTTCCCCATGCACAAACTCATTTCTCAGCTATCTATTTATGTTTGATGCCCTCCAAATTGCAGCATCATGGATGAAGCCCGGAAAAATTGGGTTTAGGCCAATAATTTTTCCCCTCGCACTGCATACCTGAAAGTTATATTTTTGTAAATCAAGATTTCAAGATACATATGTGTTCAAAAATTAAGTTTAAACTCACTATCTGACAGTTGATGGAATAATAGCCCTTCCGGTTATAAAAAAGGTTGCCAGGTGCAGTGGGGTGATTAAGTGGAGGTTTGGCAATTGCCACATGGGTCCCATCTACTGCTCCTAATGTGTTGGGCATATTATACATGTCTTGAAAACTGAAACAAGCAAGGTGTTTTATGAATAAGAGTGGTTCAGTTCTCAGTTTTGGTAGCTGTAGAAAGGGATGTTTTAATTATGTTAAACTTATTTATTATACTCTTTTCAGTTTTCTGAAGTTCGATGGAAAAGTCAGGTTTAAAAAATAGCCATTCAGAAACCTAGTACTATTTAAAACTAAGAAATACTAAACTAACTTACTCTGTCTTGGCCGCTTCCTTTTCTTCACGGGTCATGGGATATCTCAAGTATCGAGGGGATAAATTTATTAAAATTTTCTCTGCTACTAGAGCTAGGCATCTGCTGGCTGAGCCCAAGAATATTGTCTCGCCCAACAGGTGTTTGATAACTGCCTTGGTCAAATAGATTGAGTGCAGCTATAATCTGAATATGCATATAAATTCTATTTTCATACAGGTGGGTAATAAAATGATATTAGTGCTGTCAAACTATAATATACATAGGTAAGATGTGTCACTTCAGTCAATTTCAGCATAGGTTAACACGTTTGACACGATTAAACGAAATTTTAGTGATTTTTAGTCTAGTTTAAAGAATTTTGTGACAAGAGAATCGGCACAATGGTGCCGATTCTCTCTCTTGTCACAAAATTCTTTACTTTAAACTCTAGACTTTAAACTGAAAAAACTTTTAGTTTTACTTTTAGTTTTTTGCGCGGGTTAGGGTGCCGCGAACACAAACAAAAACCTCAAAAAACTAAAACCTCTTCTCGTCTTTTTCTGAAACAAAAGTAGCCTAAGGTACTCCTTATGAGTGGTCCACTTGCAAACCACATTAAGCTATGCACAATTATGCATGTACATAACGAATCCAGTTTTAACATTTTATGTGACATAAACAACTTACATGTTGCCACTGCTTTACAGTCCTGCTGCAGCCCAGTTGGTTCAGCTCGCTATTGACGTCGGCCTAAAACTCCAATACCTCTGCATCAGCTTGATTTTCTGTAAAAAAATAATAAAGAAGTTAATAAAGAAAACATAATTATAATAATAGGTTTCACACCGCAGGCTGCTTTCAGGTTGTCCGCAAAATTAAAACTTTCGTTGTTTATGTAAGAAAGTCATCGCTATGGATATAACAAATAAAGTTGTTGTATTTCTCACCTCTGGCCATTTGCCGATTATTATGGAGCCGCTCCACGAGCAGCTCTTGCTGTCTTTTATTTGCTCGTTTTCTTGACAAGTTCGACGACATGCTGATGACTTTCCTATTAAATATTTAACAACTCTGAACAATCTTTGAAGTTTCAACATCAACAAACAAACAAAATAATCAAGCTGTATATAATCAAGCTGTCAATACCGGAGATTTTCAACTTATTGAATGAAAAACCGGATTTTCTTTTCTCGGGATCACATTTTTACTATCCTATTAACTATAATACGCTGAAATAAATATCAAGATAACCATGCTACTTGAATCATTTTTTTAAATGTTGTAGTTTGTCGATTTTAATGAAATTAAAGGTTTTTTTTCTTATTGAAAACAGATACACAGATAATAAAAACAAATGAAGGTTATTGCGTCATTTAATATAATGTGTAAACAACAATCAAGATTTTACTTGGCTAGTTTTTACATACAAGTTATCTTATATTTGGCTAATCAATTTATCTTCTTTATCTTTGACTATTTAAATGTCTATAGTGTCGCGCTGCAAAAGAACTTAAACAAATAGGGCAACTATTTTATGCTGGTTTGCGTGATGTTACGTCTTAAACTCGCGCCACGTCACTGTGCTGTAATTGTGCTAATATAATTTAAGTTAAAATAATAGCAGCTAACAGCTGGTACTATTTTTTTCGTCGAGTTTTCAGGTGACGGTCTATCTAGGAATATTTATATCTTTGTTCTTTATATTATGCGCAAGTTACTGTTTCTATATTGTAACTGTAAGGTCAACATATCTTACTCCTCTAAAATTTTCGTTTGCTGGTAAAAACTAGCCAAGTCAAATCTTGAGCTTCAATTTATCCTAAGTGCATTGAGTAAATAATTCGACTGTTCAAATTTGAGCAGTTATATTTCTAAATAGCAACCATTATTATAGCAGAAAAAAACAAGAATTTGTGTTTTAAATTCATTTTAGAATGTTGTATGTTCTTATAAATAAATTTCAGGATTATCTACAGAACTTGGCAGCCATTTAGATCTCAATTATTTTTTTGGCGAAGTCGACAACAATGCTTATTCTTAACTTGGCTCCCAATTTTCACATTTATGTTTTTGATAGGATTTAATTTTACCCCGTCTAGCTCACATTTGATCTAAATAATTATTGTTAGTTCAATATTTGATTTTACTCAGGATTTTCTTTTCGGATCGTTTCGTTTGCTTTCATTAATTCTTTTCAACAAATCTTGGTCTATAACCTATTTAACTTAGCGAATGTCAAACTCGATTATAGTTGTGTCAAAATCGTCTCTAAGTTTAGAGAATCTTGTTTGCAGAATAGATTTTAAAATTCTCTTACCCAAAATTAGGAAATATTAGTGATAGATTAGTTCAGTTCGTTGTACCTAGAGAATCGGCACAAATATCTTCTTACATCTATACAAATAAATAAAATTGAAGTGTTTGTTTGTAATGTCAAAATAACAGCTTTTTACTAAATGCATATGAAAGTACATACAATCCATACAACAAAACACAATTTAAATTTTTTGTTCTGTCTGTTTGTTCCGACTAATCTCCGAAACGGCTGGACTGATTTTGACGGGAGTTTCACTGGCCGCTTGTATTTGTACCGAGGGTCCATATATAAGGTGCTATAAAAATATCTGCCACGGCTGCAATGGGAGATAGTATTGTGCTTATAGATCACAATAGTAAAGATAAATTATTGATAATTTGTCATTTTTTTTTTCGTACAAAAAATATTGGTATTGATTTATTGGCATAAAACCATCCCGTAGACGTTGCCGCACCGCACCGAATTCAATTCGCAAAACGCCGACGCCGTTCATACACTGTTGCCATTCTTATCAAACAATGCCGCTGCGCGCCGGCCACTCGCTCGTCAAAGCGCAGCCCCGCGCGCCCCCACCCTCACCCGCACTACCCCGTTCGTCGCACGCGCTAGCCGACAGCGACCTCCCGCCCGCCAGTCGCCCGCCCGCCCGCCCACTCGGTAGTTAGTTTTGCGGTCAGCGTGCAGCGTCGGGAATATCGCGCGCGCTTTCTTTAAAAATGCCTCCCAGACGACGGTATTCCAATCAAGAATATCTTGAAATGGTATTGTGCTATCGCGAGTGTAACTCCATAACTGCGCATGTAGTAAACTTATACCAGCAGAGGTTTGGTGTGCGAGTGAGTCATCATACCATTCTGGATGCAGTGTTCAGATTTAGAGAACACGGCCGCTTTGACCCGCCTCCGGTTGACGCAGGCAGGCCTCCATTCTCTGCCGAACTCGAAGAAGAAGTGTTGGACTTCTTCTTCTTCTTTTAAGTGTGATAGGAAGTTTATCATCTTATTTACGTCAGTTTTTTGGAAGATTGCGGTAGCTGGTAAGTAATTGCACTTTTAAAACACTTGTTTGCCTGCGTATTATTGCGTACCTACTAGATTAGATACTGACGAACTAGTCAGCTGATTTCAGTTTTCATTCACAGAACAGATGGAAAGAGATAGCAGTTGTTTTCATTGACAAAGCGACACATCGCGCGTATTTTGTGAACCACGTTATGCAAAATAGAGTCAATGTTTATTTAACTACTTTATTTTCTAAAATCGATTTAACTGTGCCGGGGTACAAAATTTCTTCACTATTGTAATCTTTAAACGCAATACTACCTCCCATTAAAGCCGTGGCAGATATTTTTATTGCACCTTATATATTGTCGAGGTGTATATATAATACAACACTATAATCGGTGTATATAGCGTGTATTAAAATACTGGAAGTTATATAGGCTCACATCAAACAAAAAAATCAATCCAGCTCGAGATCTAACTCGACGCCAACTCAAACTCAAAGAATTTATTTCAATTAAACCATATACATGCCTGTATATGGTTTAATTGAATTAACTAACTAACTTTTGAACTGCCAAGGAGTCAATCAGTCAGAAATATGAAGCTAGTTGCCCATTCCAAAACGAAGTAGGTACCTATGGAGAAGAACGGGCAAGAAACTCCACGGACACTCTTTTAAATAAAAAATTGTTACATAAAATTGGTTACATCATTCATGTTGAAATTATACATTCTGAGAATAATGGAAATTGACGTGCACGTTAAAAGCGTCCGTAATAAAAAGATAAAATAAAGAACAATTCAAAAATTTTATATAATTAAAATAAGCCATAACAGCTAAGAGATGACCAGTCCCAACTGACGGCGCCCGTTCACGAACATGACGCATGGATTAGCACCATTCAGCTCAACCATTTTGAAGGGAGCTAAAGTCGCCAACACCGCAAAGAGGCGAACCTCAAATAAGAAAATTTTACAGAAGAGCCAAAAAACTTTTATATTCCCCTATGACGCGCTTATTATGATATAAAAAAAAAAGAATAAAAAAAAAATCTAATGCGAAGGTGTACTTTGGAAATAGGACTACAAAATTAATACAAATATAACAATTTACAATGCCAGGTTTTCCGAGGACAAGCCGAGAAAAAATATACGCCTTTTCGTCGCGCCTCCATATCACCAAGACATAGGTACCGTTTATCTAATATTCTCTTAGAGTTACGTCTCGATGCATTATTATAATATGTGTTGTTTTAATTATTTATTTTGTTATTATAATGAGATCACAAACTTGTTGACTTATTCATATTTTTTAAACACACCAAATTACTTAATAAGTTCGGATTCTTCATCACTAAACCTATGCAATCAGTTTAAACAAAAATGTAACAATTTTGGTGCTACAGTAATTAACAGTAAATATAATCTCTAGTTATAAAAAAGAACTAAGAGTAGTATTATAAAAAGATCAATGACAATTTCAGCCATAAATAGTTATAATTTCACTAAATGCAGTGACTTTTAATATCTCATAATCTGGGGGCACGGGAGTGCCCCGCCAAGACAAGCCAAGCGAAGCGCAAGGGCACTACCTACCATTTCTCGAAGCACTCATCGTTTTTTTGAACCCTCATAACTTGGGTTTGGATTATACCAGATCAACAAAATTTACGGGATATCCTCTGGACTGTTGCGCGCGCGCAAAACCGTTAACTGTACAGCTGCGCCGTGGGTGGTCGCGGGACCACCCACGCAGCAGACCACTTGAGATTAAAACGACTATATCTCTAAAGTTTCGTATGGGAGCTATTTATAATACTTACGTAGTTGGAATCGGTATAAAATAAGCTAACACAATAAAACTAGATAACTAAATGTTATTTTCGTAATATATTAATTTTAATGTAAAGTCACGGGGAGGGGGCTTTTTCCCCATTACCGTAAAGAAAAAAATAATTGAAAAATATTGATTTTTTTTTTATTTTTAAATTGATATACTATTTAACGTTAAAGAATTACAGTTTTACTACACGTCCCACTACATTATTTTCAAATTAAAAATAAATGAATGACTTACCACGGCATGACGTCACCGCCCGGCGGGCCCGCGCATGTTATCGGAACCTGTTTTTTCCTATTGTTCTCGTAATCACTTCACACACAAACACTTTTAAACTGTAGTTTATCTTTTGTTTGTCATTTATACAAAAGCAAACGGAGATTCAATTGATATAATTGTTTATTTTTATCAAAAATAAGATGTCAATAGCTAATTTACTACATAAATATATAAAGTACCACCAGACGGAAGATCTATTACAAAACCAGTACTCATAAAATAATCTACACTCACCCACACACACACACACCCGCACACACACACAAACACACACACACACACACAAAGAGCATGTGTGCATCTTATGATTGTTGTATTTTTGTCTTTTATTGTATTGTTTTTATTGTTGTTTTTTTTTCTCTCTTTTTCCTTTGCTTATTGCACATTGTTATGAAATTAACCATAAATGGGCGAAGACACTGGCTCCTGTAACACAGGTTGCTACCTAGCTCAGGAGCCAGGGCTTCAAACAAAGTTTGTAAAAGCTGTATTTGTGTCAATAAAAATAAATAATAATAATAATTTCAATGCAGTACAAAACATTTAATCTATACATTCAAACTTAAATTCTCACCTTGGTGTATACCCGTGAGATTTTAATAAAATACCAGGTTTTAGGAACCTGAGAAAATAAACATTAAAAACAAAATAATAATAAACGTCTAACGGGCCTCTGCGAGTTGGCTTTGGCCCCTCGTACGCCTTCCAAAGGTCCGGGACCCCAGGGTCCCGAGATATGTAGACATATATAAATAAATAATAATAATAATAAAGTCTCAATTGCATAGCTCTTATACTTTAGATTTTATCGATATCTAAAAAACCCCTTGTGAGGTGTTCACCTTATAAATATGGACTTTAGTTGTATTAAAGCCCAACAGTCAGCTATAGTCGAACTTAATCACCTAAGAGCTAGATCTATCGCTTATTAAAAATAGTAAACCACCAAAGAAAAAAGGCAAAGATGTGTGTACGGTGCTATGAAAAAAGGTACCGCCGATGTACAAGAAATATGCCCACAGATTTAGAGTAGGCTAGATACCGCATGTTCGTTCATTCGATAGTATGAAAACCGAGCGTGTCATCTTTTTATACCTACGATGACGTCACCCCATACAATGATGTTCTCAACGTAAACAGATTCGTTTCAATCGCTAAGCGTAATTACAGCAGGCTTAGCCAAGTTGACAATCTACAATAGTTATCGCTAGTAGAAAACTAATGAAATGTATAGGAATGACATCATCACAACGTTAAGTCACGTGGTCAGAACAATCGAATAGAAAATTCGTAGACAAGTTTACAATCATTCAAAATGTTAGAATGAAATGTAAGCGTTTCATTAATGTAGTTGATCGCTACACCCATAGAAATGGTAGCCAAGTTACAGTTTTGACAAGCGCTAACGAAACCATGTCGAAGTTTTTGAACGATAGCTAAGCGATCACCGAGACCCAAGAGTAAACGATAAAAATATGGCGTCTTTATGATACAACTGTGTTGTTACCGAGAAGTGTTTTGTTTATCCGCCAAATTGGACTATATTTACCATTTAGTATATAGTCGGTCAGCTTTTATTCGGCCTTGCGGACCTTGCTGGGGCCTCGTTATATCGCCATGGCTAGAACATAAGTTGAAACTATATCAGAGAAACAAAGGGTCTATTGATAAATAAAGGGTCAAACACAATTCTTTTGTTTGTTTCTTACGTATTAGTTCACGGCGCGTATCACGTCATTGTTTATGTTTCAAACTTTCAAGTGCCTGAGTACCTATGATAGATTTTCAAATAACAAAGGAAGATATTTACGAAATAACTAATAATTTACGTACCTTTCCATGAATTCCAATAAAGCTGCAAACTGTTCTGGGCTTGTTCGAGATCTAGATTCCATCCTATAACAGTTATCAGTATCTTTCATTCATATTATGCAGAATCATAATCACAACATTTCGAGACACGGTAATGTTTAAAATTACATTCCACACGGTGATATTATGATAAACCAATTATAAAATAAAAAGAACTTTATCTTAATTCGCTTAATTTTTTATCACTTTGAAACAATAATTATCTGCCCGCGCAAAAAAGTACAAGTACCTACACAACTGTGACTTTGACGTTAGTTTGACGTTTGTAGGAACTCTCACCATAGAATTAACTAAGGAGGCGTTAACGATTGTAGAAAGAGATTCGATACGAAACGTTTGTAACTTTGCTAGGCCTGCAGTTTATTTGGCATTTTTATATCCTCTACGACACAAACTGAAGACAGAAGCGCGTTAATTGTGGTATCTAGCCTACTCTAAATCTGTGAATATGACCCAAAGAAAGAAAGAAACAACGATCAAAATAAAAAAAAATTGTCATAAGCAATTTACAATACAAAAAGAAGTGAAATCCAACCAAAAATGTTTTCATGTAAAATGTTGTCAAGACTTATATGACAAATTCTACACCTTAGTCAAAATAATGTGGATTGGCCGTTTCGCTAACGTCGCATGGGCGTAAAATGAAAAATTACGTAGGCTAGAACCCGGGACTCTTCCTCGTCGCCCGCGCCTGCTTTAGAATCATTAAGAATTGGTCCAGACAGTCAAACAAACACAGACAGCAATATTACGTCATATGTTTGGAGAATGGCCGTCGCACTGAAACAACTGATCACCAACTTGACAACATTGGAAAGTGAACTTAATACAAAGCTCACATGTCAATGCTTTGCTATGAGTTGAGTTGGTGTTGAGTCGTTCAGGTCTACAACGACCATCACTTGACTACTCAACCTCTTCATAAATGTTCTCCATCTCCATCTCTGCCGCTTCCCACTGGTTGATGGGTTTGAAGATTGACAGGAGGTTCAGGTACAAAACGCTGGCTGGCTGAAAGTAAAAACAAACATTCAATCAACTGATTTATATTAAATGCGATCAATATTACATATTAATCACAGTTAAAAGTATACAGGGTCAAATTAAATAAGCTAGCGAAACGTGATTATCTAAACAAAATAAAACAAAAAAAAAGTTTTGTTTTTCTTTTTTTGCGGTCAACGACCGCCTGGTAAGGATAGTGGGCAAAAATATATGGGAGCTGGTCCCACTACGGCCACAGTTCATACCACTGTAGTTTTGAAGGCAGTACTTCCCCCTTTACTCAGGCCAAGGCGCATCAAATTCTGTCCCGGGGTTCTTTAGTTCCGACTATGTTAGGTTAGGTTATGTTAGGTTCACGGCGCGGCATACATTGGCAGAGTGTGCCGCGTGGGAGGAGCCGCGCCGTGCCCTCGTTTCAGAAGTTGGAGCCGACTTGTCACTGCCGGCCGTCGTTCGTTCGATGGTCGGCAGTGCCGATTCGTGGGACGCGGTGGTTTCCTTCTGCGAGACAGTCATCTCGCAGAAGGAGGCTGCGGAAAGGGAGAGGGAGATCTCGTCCACTCACCCGGCCCGCAGCAGGCGCACCGGGCGTCGGCGGAGGGCGGATAACGCCCTCTTCCAGCCCCCCTAAATGGGTCCAGGGGCGACGGATTCGGGGACATCCGTCGCCCCCCATCACACAGGACCCGAGATGGCGGCGCGTAGTGTTCCACGCGCGCCACTCTAAGACGTAACGGGGGGAGTTTGCACACCTCACTCCCCCTACGGGACGGGGCCCGCAGAGTGCGGGCCGTCACCAGTCCGGGGCAGCGGAAGTCGCAATTTGCTCCCGCAGCCCCCCGACGCAAGTGTGCGAGGGAACACCGGGGTGGTTTTAGTCAGTATGAGTCTGACAGACCCCTTCGCCCACCCCAGGGCGGAGGACATCCATGAGGATTTCCACCCCGAGAAAAAAAAAAAAAAAAAAAAGGTTATGTTAGGTTTCGAGGCGATCCGAACAGTATTCGACGAACGACGGACAACGCCCTCTTCCAGCCCCCATACCCTGGCAGCACCACATCAAGTGAATGTGCCAGCACAACATTATTCAATTCTGACAATGTTAGGTTAGGATAGGTAACGGGGGAAGTTTCAACAGCTGGTCCCACTACTGCCACAGTTCATGCCACTGTAGTTTTGAAGACATTGCTTCTCCCTTTACTCATGCCAAAGCTCATCAAAATCTGTCCCGGGGTTCTTCAGTTCCAACAATGTTAGGTTAGGTTAGATAAAATACACGCAGCTTCGCCACTAAACCTAGCACGGCCACGGTTAACACCACTGTAGTTTTAAAGACATTGCTTCTCCCTTTACTCATGCCAAAGCGCATCAAAATCTGTCCCGGGGTTCTTCAGTTCCGACAATGTTAGGTTAGGTTAGGTTCGATAAAATAAACGCAGCTCCGCTACTACAGCCAGCTCGGCCACGGTTAACACCACTGTAGTTTGAAGACATTGCTTCTCCCTTTACTCATGCCAAAGCTCATTAAAATCTGTCCCCGGGTTCTTCAGTTCCGACAATGTTAGGTTAGGTTAGGTTCGTTAAAATAAACGCAGCTCCGCTACTACAGCCAGCTCGGCCACGGTTAACACCACTGTAGTTTTAAAGACATTGCTTCTCCCTTTACTCATGCCAGAGCGCATCAAAATCTGTCCCGGGGTTCTTCAGTTCCAACAATGTTATGTTAGGTTAGGTTAGATAAAATACAAGCAGCTCCGCTACTACACCCAGCTCGGCCACGGTTAACACCACTGTAGTTTTAAAGACATTGCTTCTCCCTTTACTCATGCCAAAGCTCATCAAAATCTGTCCCGGGGTTCTTCAGTTCCGACAATGTTAGGTTAGGTTAGGTTCGTTAAAATAAACGCAGCTCCGCTATTATAGCCAGCTCGGCCACGGTTAACACCACTGTAGTTTTAAAGACATTGCTTCTCTCTTTACTCATGCCAGAGCGCATCAAAATCTGTCCCGGGGTTCTTCAGTTCCGACAATGTTAGGTTAGGTTAGGTTCGATAAAATAAACGCAGCTCCGCTACTACAGCCAGCTCGGCCACGGTTAACACCACTGTAGTTTTGAAGACATTGCTTCTCCCTTTACTCATGCCAAAGCTCATCAAAATCTGTCCCGGGGTTCTTCAGTTCCGACAATGTTAGGTTAGGTTAGGTTCGTTAAAATAAACGCAGCTCCGCTACTACAGCCAGCTCGGCCACGGTTAACACCACTGTAGTTTTAAAGACATTGCTTCTCCCTTTACTCATGCCAGAGCGCATCAAAATCTGTCCCGGGGTTCTTCAGTTCCAACAATGTTATGTTAGGTTAGGTTAGATAAAATACACGCAGCTCCGCTACTACACCCAGCTCGGCCACGGTTAACACCACTGAAGTTTTGAAGACTTTGCTTCTCCCTTTACTCATGCCAAAGCGCATCAAAATCTGTCCCGGGGTTCTTCAGTTCCGACAATGTTAGGTTAGGTTAGATAAAATACACGCAGCTCCGCCATTAAACCCAGCACGGCCACGGTTAACACCATTGTAGTTTTAAAGACATTGCTTTTCCCTTTACTTAAGCCAAAGCTCATCAAAATCTGTCCCGGGGTTCTTCAGTTCCAACAATGTTAGGTTAGGTTAGATAAAATACACGCAGCTCCGCCACTAAACCCAGCACGGCCACGGTTAACACCACTGTAGTTTGAAAGACATTGCTTCTCCCTTTACTCATGCCAAAGCGCATCAAAATCTGTCCCGGGGTTCTTCAGTTCCGACAATGTTAGGTTAGGTTAGGTTCGATAAAATAAACGCAGCTCCGCTACTACAGCCAGCTTGGCCACGGTTAACACCACTGTAGTTTTGAAGACATTGCTTCTCCCTTTACTCATGCCAAAGCGCATCAAAATCTGTCCCGGGGTTCTTCAGTTCCAACAATGTTAGGTTAGGTTAGGTTCGTTAAAATAAACGCAGCTCCGCTACTACAGCCAGCTCGGCCACGGTTAACACCACTGTAGTTTGAAAGACATTGCTTCTCCCTTTACTCATGCCAAAGCGCATCAAAATCTGTCCCGGGGTTCTTCAGTTCCGACAATGTTAGGTTAGGTTAGGTTCGATAAAATAAACGCAGCTCCGCTACTACAGCCAGCTTGGCCACGGTTAACACCACTGTAGTTTTGAAGACATTGCTTCTCCCTTTACTCATGCCAAAGCGCATCAAAATCTGTCCCGGGGTTCTTCAGTTCCAACAATGTTAGGTTAGGTTAGGTTAGATAAAATACACGCAGCTCCGCTACTACACTCAGCTCGGCCACGGTTAACACCACTGTAGTTTTTTAGTGTTAACCGTGGCCGAGCTGGGTGTAGTAGCAGAGCTGCGTGTATTTTATCTAACGTAACCTAACATTGTCGGAACTGAAGAACCCCGGGACAGATTTTGATGCACTTTGGCATGAGTAAAGGAAGAAGCAATGTCTTTAAAACTACAGTTGTTTTAACTATGGTGGAGCTGGGTGTATTTTGCCCACTATCCTAAATATTAATAAATGTGGTTTTAATTACCTATCATTATTTTAAGTAATACAGGGATGTATGTCTTTTTGGAATCCTTGTTATGAGCCCTTTAATTTGATACCCATAATGCAGAAAAAGAAGATATAAAAATATTCAGTTTTATTTGCTGTTTAAAGTAATACACATTTAGTGGCTGGCCGAGCTGGGACCACTATTGCCCACCACTTTAAAGCTTAATATTTCGGAAACGGATAACTTAATCCAAAAATGGTGTTCACACACTCGTAATATTTTTAAACGACCTTTCCAACGACATCCCACAACAAGTGCTAGACGAGAAAAAAAAATTCCCTCTTTACGAGGTAGGGGTAAAAGATACCCAAAAAAAAACAATTGTCTTGATTTTATTTTACCACTTTGTCGGCGTAATAAATATATACACCAATGCGAAATTACAACTTTCTAGTACTTAGAGTCTCTGAGCTAAGCCGCAGATAAAGAAATATACTTAAGGTACACGTAGCTCGGTTCCTCCGGGATGAATTTTGATGGTGTCATAATAAAAAATATTCAGTTTTATTTGCTCTTTTAAGTAATTCATATTTAGTGGCTGGCCGAGCTGGGACCACTATTGCCCACCACTTTAAAGCTTAATATTTCGGAAACGGATAACTTAATCCAAAAATGGTGTTCACACACTCGTAATATTTTTAAACGACCTTTCCAACGATATCCCACAACAAGTGCTAGACGAGAAAAAAAAATTCCCTCTTTACGAGGTAGGGGTAAAAGATACCCAAAAAAAAACAATTGTCTTGATTTTATTTTACCACTTTGTCGGCGTCATAAATATATACACCAATGCGAAATTACAACTTTCTAGTACTTAGAGTCTCTGAGCTAAGCCGCAGATAAAGAAATACACTTAAGGTACACGTAGCTCGGTTCCTCCGGGATGAATTTTGATGGTGTCATAATAAAAAATATTCAGTTTTATTTGCTCTTTTAAGTAATACATATTTAGTGGCTGGCCGAGCTGGGACCCCTATTGCCCACCACTTTAAAGCTTAATATTTCGGAAACGGATAACTTAATCCAAAAATGGTGTTCATACACTCGTAATATTTTTAAACGACCTTTCCAACGACATCCCACAACAAGTGCTAGACGAGAAAAAAAAATTCCCTCTTTACGAGGTAGGGGTAAAAGATACCCAAAAAAAAACAATTGTCTTGATTTTATTTTACCACTTTGTCGGCGTAATAAATATATACACCAATGCGAAATTACAACTTTCTAGTACCTAGAGTCTCTGAGCTAAGCCACAGACAAAGAAATATACTTAAGGTACACGTAGCTCGGTTCCTTCGGGATGAATTTTGATGGTGTCATAATAAAAAATATTCAGTTTTATTTGCTCTTTTAAGTAATACACATTTAGTGGCTGGCCGAGCTGGGACCACTATCGCCCACCATCCTTTACTTTCTTGAAGTATGAGTTAAGGCTAGGTTTTCCGGGCCTATACGCCTTTGAAACACTACCTCCGCCTCCCCCAATTGCAGAGCGACGTATATATTTACGATAAGTTGTCAAACATTTCGCGGAAAATCCATGCCACAGCATAAAATATTTGCAGTTGACCAACTGAACTAGTTTTTTAGTTATTTTTTTTTCCTTAGGTTTCCATTATATAGTACCTACAGTGTAGTGAAATAAAATAATTTTTAAAATGACCAGTGTACCTAATGGGCGTTTTCACATTATCAGATAACGACACCAACCCGATACCGATATGCTGGCAGCTATACCGACATCAATTCCATACCGATATAATTATTATCGGCCCGATGATATTGGTGAATATCGATGACCATCGTGACGCATCAAACTTCCGCAGTAGGTACCTACTAAGAATCAACGTGTCGAAGTCGGCAGTGCTAAAAAGTGTTTTCAATTGAAAGAATATGTATCAAACCTGAAAACATGAGATACAGCTCGCTGACAGACAGATAAATGTACGGATAGCGGAGGCTTAGTAATAGGGTCCCGTTTGGCACCCTTCGGGTAAGGAACCCTAAAAACGAAAACTTTAGCAAGCAATGGGAAATTGCTACTGTAGACTGCGGGTGTAGACCTCAGAACGAGCTGCTTCTCACACGGACAACTGTACGTCGCTTGCTTCCGCGGCACCAGTCCTGAACTCCTGACTCTCTTCATATTTTGGCTGCTGAGACCAAAACTACAAACATAGTAGGCCGAGGAAATTAGGTTAGAACCCTGCACTAAATCCTAAGAGCGTTTTTTTTTTCTCGAATCGTGTTTTCAAATTAAACATTTTCCAGGACTACATCAAGGTAAAAAAAAAACAAATATAAATAATAAAAATAATAAAAATTGAGGCAAAATACACAACAGGAAAATTTTGATTACATTATGTAAAAAAATTGTAAAACTAATAATATTACTTCTGAATTAAACATTTTACAACAACAAAATCCACTACCAATCCATCCATAACAGTCAGTGCTATTGGATCCATTTACTGAATAAATCAGCTTTATGGAACGAAGTTCTTTAATGCTTGCGGTAGGAGTAAATCGTCACGCTAAAAAGCGTTCATACTTGCCACTGTCGCCTTCTAATTCGATAGAGACAGAGAGAGAGAAAGTGTGACTTTGGTCAAATTGTAAATCCAAGATGGCGGCCACACAACCATAAACAAATAGCCATATACCGATATGGCTATTTGTTTTTGGATGTGTTCGAACCGTTCTCAAGTGATGATTTTTCATTCATGCGGCCATTGATTTTTATTTATACATACTAGCTGCCCGCCCTGGCTTCGCACGGGTAAGCACCCTAACTACCTACCTACATACATACATACATACATACCTACCTACCTACTTACCTAAACCTACCTACCCTACCTACATACATACTTTACCAACATACATACCTACCTACTTGCATACCTACCTACCTACCCTACCTTCACCTACCTATTCTAAGAACCATCTCCATACTATAAGAAACACAACAAAAAAAGAATTAGCGAAATTAGTCCAGCCGTTCACGCGTGATACCGTGACCAAGGAAATAGAGATTCATTTTTATATAATACTAGCTTTTACCCGCGGCTTCGCCCGCGTGGATGTCGCAAAATATCCCATGGGAACGTTCTACCGGGAATACATACCTAATAGCCAAGGAAAAGATCATTGACTAACTTTCAGCGGACGCAGTGGTAGGCTACTACAGCTCCCGCGTGGTCAACCATAATTATTTTGTTACGCGTAATTTTGAAACTGTGATATCTCTTAAACTATTCATTTAAATGATGTGATGTAAAGGCATATTTTAATCGAAATTGAATGCCCAATTTAAATAACCTATTTAATTGGATAAGGATTAATAAGATACCGGTCAAAATAGCTTCGGAAATAACAATGAAAATTTTATACAATTTTGAAAGATAAAAATTTCTCCAACTTTCACAGATGTATTAAGTGAGATTAGTGCTACCATAGCAAGCTGTGATGTAGAGAATGTTTTTATGTTGGGCGATTTCAATGCTCACCCCCAAGAGATGTTCTATAATGAATTAATTAACTTTTGTTCTGACCAATCCTGGGTTTGTGCTGATGTAAGGAAACGGGGGGTTGATAGTGGTACCTACACTTTTATAAGTGATGCGCACGGAAGCAGGAGATGGTTAGATCACTGTGTGGTATCTGTATCAGCTTGGCACACAATTACAAATGTAGATGTATCGGAGGATGTTTACGTTTCGGATCATCTACCGATACATTTGGATTGCGACTTTGAAGTTGTGCGGCCTAAATTGATGACTGACGGTGCTGGCCGCAATTCTGTCTTTTGGGGTGAAAGAACTAAGTCAGAAGCGCAAAGTTATCATAACTTATGTAACAGTAAATTGCGAGATGTTGATTTCCCCCATGAGTTTGAAAGATGCAGCGTTGGATCATGTGGTTTGGCTGAGCACAGAGTTATACTGGATAATTTGTACGGACAGATTGTGGAAATCCTATGTGCGGCGGCTAGGCAATCTAGAACGACAACAGGGGGGGGGCCGAGGCGAGGTAAGCGAGTGTGTGGGTGGAATGAGTATGTGAGCGATGCCCACCGCGAGGCCAGGTGTAGCTTTCAGACCTGGATACTGAACAATCGTCCTTCATCGGGCCCGGTTTATGATGAAATGTATGAGACGCGCAAAGTGTTTAAAAGTCGACTAAAATTTTGTCAAAACCACGCTGAGCAAATTGTAATGGATAGGCTAGCAGAACAACGAGCTAGTAAGAATTTTGGTGAATTTTGGAAGTCCACTGGTAAGTTGGATGCGAAACCTGGCCTCCCTGCGTGTGTGGAAGGGATAAGTGATAAGAGGGGAATTGCTAATCTGTTCAAGGATCATTTTGAAGTTCAGTCCCCTCTCGGTCCCTCAACCTTGGTGTCTGATTGTGAGCCCATCTGTCCTGGCGCGAAACCTCTGATACGTTTTTCATCCAAGCAAGTATGTGCAATCATTAACAACATGAAACGAGGCAAATCTCCAGGACATGATGGTCTCAGCATTGAGCACCTGAGGCACGCAGGTGTCCATTTGCCGCGAGTCTTGTCTATGTTTTTCACAATGTGTATTAGTCATGCGTACCTACCTGCTGATCTAATGAAGACCATCGTAGTTCCCATTGTGAAGAACAGGACAGGTGACATCTCGGACAGAGGTAACTATCGTCCCATTTCTCTTGCGACTATAATAGCCAAGGTGCTGGACGGTATGCTTGATTCTTGTTTAAGTAATTACATTCATCTTCATGATGCACAGTTCGGGTTTCGCCCCGGACTATCAACTGAAAGTGCTATTTTAAGTCTCAAGCATACCGTTCAATATTATAAAGATCGCGGTACGCCGGTGTACGCCTGTTTCCTTGATCTCTCCAAGGCGTTTGATCTTGTCTCATACGATGTGCTCTGGAGGAAGATGGGAGACAGGGGTATACCCGCGGAAATATGTGGGCTATTCCAGTATTGGTATGGTAACCAAGTAAATCGGGTGAAATGGGATGATACAGTCTCTGAGCCGTATAGGTTGGAGTGTGGGGTGAGACAGGGTGGTCTGACGTCTCCCAGGCTCTTCAACCTCTACGTGGATGACCTGATAGTCGCACTCAGCGGCATGCGTGTCGGATGCAGTGTTGATGGGGTTAGAATTAACAACATCAGCTATGCAGATGACATGGTGCTGCTGGGTCCGTCGGCGGGAGCAATCAGAGAGATGCTTAAAACGTGTGAGACCTACGCTGCCGCACATGGTTTAAAATATAATGTTAACAAATGTGAATACATGGTCTTTGAGGTCAGCGGCAAACGCCGTGGAGAAGGACCCGAGTTGCTTTTGAACGGGTCACCAATTAATAGGGTATCAACTTTTAAATACCTAGGGCATTGTCTTGCCGCTGACCTCAAGGACGATGTAGACATTGAGAGGGAGCGCAGGGCTCTAGCGGTCCGGAGCAATATGTTGTCCCGTAGATTTGCGCGGTGTACAGACCAAGTAAAAGTAACACTTTTCAAGGCTTATTGCCAAAGTTTGTACACGGGCAATCTATGGGTCAATTATACTAAGAGATCGCTGGATGTCCTGCGCGTCCAATATAACAATGCTTTCAGGATGTTGTTGAGACTGCCTCGTTACTGTAGCGCGTCGGAAATGTTTGCGCAAGCCCGCACCGACGGCTTCTATGCAATTATACGCAAGAAAACTGCGTCGCTACTGAGGAGAGTGAGGGGCAGTCGGAACAGCATCCTGAAAACTGTAGCCGAGAGCTTCGGCTCTCCGATTGTACAGCAGTTTGTGCGGAGGTTGATTTATACTAACACTAGGCAATAAGTTAATTTTATTTTTTGTATGTATGTTACTAACACTATATGGATATTTTTGTCCGAAATAAAGAAATTCAATTCAATTCAATTCAATTCAAAAATGGTTATTGTGGGTCACCCTTAAAAGATAGACATATGCCATCGCGGACTTTTTTGTTGCAATTTTTAAGATATACAATACTCTAGAACATAAATTTGATTTATCTCTCACGACTTACGCAGCGCACGCCAGTAAAGCTCCCAGTCGGCATGATTTTTTCCGACATCTTCAACAATAATCGTCATATTTCAGCCAATTATCACAAAACCTTAATGAATTATACACTAAAACCTTCCGCATGAATCACTCCGTCCAATGGTGAAAACCGTTTGAAAATCCGTTCGGCAGTTTTTGAGTTTATCGCGTTCAGACAGACAGACAGACAGACAGACAGACGCGGCGGGCGACTTTGTTTTATAATATGTAAGGATAGATATATAGATTAGATAGATGAGCTAAGTGGTCGGACTGTTATGCTTATACTGTAACCATATTCTTTTGTTTTTTGACGTTTGCCCCCGCTCATGAAGATCCGTAAATATTCGTAGCAAGTATGAAGAAAAAATTGCCATACTTTATTTTCAATAGTGTCGTACCTACTGCTACGGCTATAATTTATCGAATCTTTGTTCTAAGACAAAACAAACAAAAAAAATTGTTGATCCCCCGGTCAATTCGGTTTGCCGTTCCTTCAGACTATTCACCACCAGAAAAATGGCACATAACATAACATAAATTCACGCCTGTATTCCCCGAAGGGTTGGGCAGACGTGTGCCTAAAAACGGCACAAATGTTTCCAATCGTCCTAAACAGACTGTTTTTGTTTCATAAATCCTGACATCAGCTCATATACTGATATCCTAGAATTTTTACAAAGTTTCGTTTTTCTAATTATCCTCAAAAAAAAAACTGCCGTTCCATACATTTTGACCGAGTAACTATTGCAATTTTGAATGAAACAGCAATTTTTTTTTTAAATAACCGACTATACATTTTTACTCTGGGCGGTCCTATCATCATGCGCTGAATTCACGGTAACAGTTTGCGAGTCAATGTGCCTGCCATCCCGTATACCTAATTAATGTAGGAGATTATAGCAGCGACGACGACAGCTTGACAGAGAGTGAATACACAACCCAAAAAAAATCTGCTATTCCCTACATTTTGACGAGATTATGCGCACATAAATGTAGGGAACAGCTGATTTTTTTTCGCGGTTCCAGTTTTTGGTCCCATAGTGAAAGTTGTTCATAATGATGAATACAATGACCCCTTAAGAGGTTTAGGGTAAATAAAAACTAAGCTTGTATAATGGATTTGGATGAATTGTTATCATATGTATACAACATGTAAAACAAAACCCTGTCTGATCCATGAGGGTGTTGTTAGGTATCGTACTGAGAGCCTATTTATGTGGCAATTATAAATAAATAAAAAATTGACCAATTTTTTTTAAATAGGGATTTTTACCGGGTTATGACATGGAGCGCGGGCGGCCGTCGCGTCGTATAGCGGGTGTCTACAAGTCATAACTATAATGATGCCTGTTGAAAACTTGCTATTTTTTTATTGGATTTGGGGTATTTTTGATACCAAAAATGTGATTTTTAAATAGCAATAACTTTTTAATTTTCAATATTAGTAAGATATATATGACTCACACTTGACTATAATTTTATCGATAAGAATTTGAAATGAAAACACTAAAGTCAGATGTCAAAAAAAGTCATCACAACGCATAGAAATATTTCCATTTTAGAAAACAATAATAATGAATTAAAGCAATAATATAATTACGCGATGTTTTGTCTGATCTTCCGCAATTTAGTATATGTGTTTTTCTTCCTTTTGTTCTTTTTATTTGCCATTTTTTTAAAGACGGTGGGGAACTAATTTTTTAAAATAAATTGACACAGGTCCAATCTCGACAACGTCCCGCAGGACACTGAGCGCGAGCCGATTTAGCCCGATTTACAAATATTGAGTTTACTTAATTTTTTTTTATTAAACTCAAAAATTCAACCAATAAATTCCCTCCGAAATACGATTACCTCATCGTACATGCAATTTTCATATTATTTTGTGTTGTAATTAGGAAATGAGATCGAAAATGGTTTTGAAATCGACCCTGTTTCGGATTTTTTTTTCATCGAGCGAATTACAATTTATCGTGTTTTGAACCAATAATTTCCCTCGAACAAAGACGTGTCCATCACATATATTTTTTTCAGGACCTAATACACTAATTTGACCATTTTAAATTGATTCTAAAACAGGCAAATTTTGGAAAACCCCCCGTTAAGAAAATCACTTTTTGAAGTGAAAATTTCTTTAGGCGCGTGAGCACTTTAGGGTGAACAAAAATCATGTAACTCGCGTCATCGTCACCGAAGGCACGTTGAGCACTTTTTTGTTGACAGTGCACTCTGTTTTTTTTTTTTTCATTTTTTTAATGGATTTACAGCTTAAGTTCTTGGACTGACAGCAAGACACAAAAATTCCTGACATTTTCATTAGATGGCGTTACTTAGTTTTCACTTGTATCGGCCGTCCCCAAAGACTGCCCCGGATGTTTATTTTTTATTGTAATATAGATATTGATACCGATTAAATTGTTTATTAAAACCGAGAAAATAACAAAACAAAAAAAAAATTCAATCTGGGGGCACGGGAGTGCCTCACCAAGACAAGACAAGCGAAGCGCAAGGGCACTACCTACCTTTTTAACCGACTTCCAAAAAGGAGGAGTTCTATGTTCGACTTTATGTATGTTTTTTTTTTTTTTTTTTTATATGTATGTTCACCGATATCTCCGCCAATTGTGGACCGATTTTGAAAATTTTTTTTTTGTTTGAAAGGGTAAGCTCCCGAGGTGGTCCCATATAAATTTTATTGACTTTGCTTAGATAGTTTTTGAGTTAGCTTCAATAATACATATTTTTCCCACTTAGTTTATATGGACGATATGATGATAACTTCCTGTCACTGTTATTTATTGCAGTTAGTGGTATTGGATATTGTGTGGGGTAGGTACCACAACTAAAAAGTGAAAAATAAAAACTTTTTACAAAAAAAATTAAGCTCACATGTCAATGCTTTGCTATGAGTTGAGTTGGTGTCGAGTCGTTCCGGTCTACAATGACCATCACTTGACTACTCAACCTCTTCATAAATGTTCTCCATCTCCATCTCTGCCGCTTTGCACTGGTTGATGGGTTTGAAGATTGATAGGAGGTTCAGGTAAAAAACGCTGGCTGGCTGAAAGTAAAAACAAAAATTCAATCAACTGATTTATATTAAATGTATACAGGGTCAAATTAAATTAGCTAGCGAAACGTGATAATCTAAACAAAATAAAACAAAAAAAAAAAGTTTTGTTTTTCTTTCTTTGCGGTCAACGATCGCCTGGTAATTTACTTTCTTGAAGTATGAGTTAAGAAAATCACTTTTTGAAGTAAATGTTTCTTTTTTATTGTAATATAGATATTGATACCGATTAAATTGTTTATTAAAACCGAGAAAATTACAAAACAAAAAAAAAATTCAATCTGGGGGCACGGGAGTGCCTCACCAAGACAAGACAAGCGAAGCGCAAGGGCACTACCTACCTTTTCTCGAACCACTTCGTCGTGTTTTTGAACCCTCATAACTTGGGTTTGGATTATACCAGATCAACAAATTAATAATTTTCGTTATGCTCATCGGGTTCAATATGATTGTCAAACAAACACAGACAGCAATATTACGTCATATGTTTGGAGAATGGCCGTCGCACTGAAACAACTGATCACCAACTTGACAACATTGGAAAGTGAACTTAATACAAAACTTAAATCAACAAAAACGGGATATGATGTCAATAGCAGACTTACTAAATATATAAAGTCTCAATTGCATATCTCTTATACTTTAGATTTTATTGATATCTAAAAAACCCCGATTTTTAGATATCAAATATCAAAAATCGTCAACACGCTTCCGCGAACATCTGCGAAGCGCTGCAGAAGCGCGGAAGCCCGTTCAACATCCTAAATCCATTATTATATTGTACGCGCAGGACGTTGTAGGCTCTCTGAGTATACTTCACACACAAGCTGCACGTGTGAAGGTTTGGCAGTATGCCTTGAAAAGTGAGACTTTTACATCGTTACTACAACGCGCAAACCTGCGGGCTGTACCTTATTACATCGAACCGCCTAGGCCCTCCGCTCCCTCTCTATACCAGCATCGTCAGATAAGTCCTTTGTGACTACATGCGCTAGGTATTTAAACTGTGTGACTCTCTGTAGTGGCTTTCCGCCTAAAGTCACTGGAGGAACATTATCCAACGAGGTAGACTTCGATTTGAAAATGAAAAGCTCACTTTTTTGACATTATAATGTGAGTCCGTGTGACGCAGCATAGGACTCACAAACAGCCAACAACTTCCTGAGCGCGCTGATTGATGGACTCAGCAAGACCATGTCGTCTGCGTAGCTGAGATTATTGAGAGTATTGAATCTATTTTACACATTTTAAAACGATCTAGCAGTTATTACGACGACGTATTGGAAAACTATCTGAAAAAATTATGGTGCGTCGATTTGATTTATTAGCTTGTAGAAAGTACTAAGTTGAAATTGAAACAGGTAATTATTATTTTTTAAATTGTAATTAATTTGCGCCAAGAAAACAAAATTAACATCTCACGGCCTTCAGCGGCCACTTTGGATATCATTTAAGTGGCCTGTTATGTTATCAATCACTTATTTTGATATTCGTGGTGGTCGCAAGCAAACATAATGCGAAGCCAATAGCGCCGTGTGGTAAGTCAGGTAGGATAGGTAGTCGGTGGGCCACCTACCGAAACAAGTGGGAACTGGTAAGTTTTATTTTTATTTTAGTCGTGCATAGCCTGTCTGAAATCTCTGTGCACGCCACTGAGTGTACAAGGAGGTAATCTGACTTTTCGCTGCTTGTTATTGGTCTACTTTCAAGGTTTTTTCGTGGAGTTTATTCGTGGGTCTATAATCATAGCATTTATAAACGCTTCACTGTAAAAAAGCATATTTTCTCTGTTTTCTATATTACTAGTTATTTCGTTGGCAAATGTAGTTTTTAAATCCGATGTCTCAAGTTTGCAGGTCATCCAGGATATGTAGCAGTCACGTGTTAACTGTAATTTTATCATAAATGTTTTCGCTGGTTTCAGTGCAGCAACTATTTCTTCTAAAAGTTTCATGTCTTAATAGGTAAAAAGAGATTTCTAGGATCTAAGAAAAATATATCTTTAAGGGTAAATAGACTCTCAATTATATCTATGGTCGAATTCCATCGAGTAGGACAATCCAGAATGGGCTTATTGTTTTCTGCTCTGAGTGCCATACTGTAAGTTGGAGTACGTAGTTTTTTTATAATTCTTCTCTTTATACGACAGCCTGGAAAAAAAGCGCTCCACTCAACTGCGAAAAACTACGTTTGCGAGAAAATACATCGCAAACAAGTGACGGGGAAGCCCCGTTCCATTCGATAGGCGCGGCGCGCACATGGCATTACAATAGGTTTTTTTTAATTCATTCTTCTTCTTTCAAATTCATTTATTTGCATAAATAAGGTACAGAAGGTTGGTAAAACGTACAAAATTGTTCTCTTATTCTGCCTTTAATTTCGGCGTGCATATTATATAAAATAAAGTTACATATTTTATTTAAATTAATTGATCATAATCATGCAGTCATTAAACAGATAATCTCATTTAAATTGTATTATTGAATTAAATAAATGACAATACTCGTATAACAATGAAAAAATAATCATTAATGTCAATAATAATCATGTCAATAATTGGAGAGATTTGCCACAATATTAACAAAAATAATAATTTAAAATGACCGTGCAATTTACAAAACTTACAATGTATAATCTAAAAACTCATGTACACTATAAAATCATTTTTCAATTAAAAATCTCGTCAAATTATTTTTAAATCTAGAAAATGGTAGATTTTTTATGGAGTTTGGTATTTTGTTATACAATTTTATGCACATATTATAGCTGTTGTTACCTGTTAATGTGAGATTCATCCTCGGTTGAAATAACTTATTAGTATACATAGATCGTGGGGCATAGTAGCTTGTCGCTTGCTGAAAAAGTCTCTTACGTTTGAAAACATTTATACTGGAATCTAGTATATAAATACATGGTAGAGTTAGAGCTTAGTAGTTTACGTTAATTACTATAACAATAAAAAACCGATAGAATTTCTTAATTTGTGGCTGTGGTGTATAAAAATGTAAAATAGGGTAAAACCAGGAGAGATGGACCACATTTTGTTCAACTGTAATATCTTTTTTATTGCTTAATAACTATTAAACAATTTAGTGATAAACTAACTAACTATTAAAAGTCAACATTTTTTTTTTAATATGGCACGATCAGAGCATCTTTATGGCAATAATTGAAATATTAAAAAAAGTACCGTCGGTCCATCTCTCCCATACTATACGGGTGAGTCGGACCACCCAGTAAGGAGAGATGGTCCTAACAAAAATAATCATTAACACTTCCAAACAAAAAATTAAACATTCAAAACGAAATCAACAAGTAACATAACCAATTAAATGAAAGTAAAATCTTCAGTTTGTCATCGTATTTCCGCATCGGTCGCACATATCGGAAACAGCTTGAAAAGTATCAATCAAAAAGTCCATTCTCCTCTACATACTCCACTTTTCCTCTTATATGTTAAAGGCATATTATCTACAAAAGAAGAGATTAACACATTAAAATGTATGGATTAAAAAAATAAGTAGCAATAATAATTAAAAACCACTTGAAATATGCAAAAAACCGTTGATTATTGGTCCATCTCACCCATACATAACATGGTCTATCTCTCCTAAATTGAGTGGAGAGACGGACTACTTTCTCATATTAAAAGCAAAATAAACAAACGAAAATTTTCTGGTTATTTTATCAATTCATGAACATACTAACACAGTAACGTCAATTCTTATTCTAAAAATACAATATCTTATACATACCTTCGTTTTTAAACACCCACACAAAAAAAAACACGCATCCGAAACCTTTTAATACGTTTTTTTACTAATTTTACAAACGAAAATCAAATAGTCTCGCTTTCTACACGGAGCAAACAGGTTGGCAAGAGCTCGTAAGTGTTGTCAGTCTAAATAAATTTAGTAGTTTGGTAGAAATTACGATGGTCCGTCTCACCCGCTGGTCCATCTCTCCTGGTTTTACCCTAAGGTAACAAAAAACACCGATTATTATGAAAAAATCATATCTTTGGTACCACCGGTATTTTTCTTCTTTTTAACCGACGAAAAAAAAGGGAGGAGGTTCTCAATTCGACACGTATATTTTTTTTTTATGTATGACCACACGTAAGTTTTTACTGAGTGGTCCGATTTGAACAATTCTTTTTTTATTGGGAAGGGTATATATACCTCGAAGTTGGTCCCATAAAAAAATAAAAATTGAAACCCACCCCTAAGTGAAAAAAAATTGGGGTTGATTGATGTTTCACGTACTTAATTTTCAACTGTGAACCGATTCTGTTGTAATTTCGCACATATATGTAGTTCTGATGACACAACTACACAATAAAAACCTGGAGTTGATCTGATGATGGAGTCAGAAGACAGTCGCGAGAGCTCCTCACCAGTTTACAGCAGCTACATCGTGTTTGGGCTTATTTCATTCCCCCTGATGAGAACTTTACACCTAGCTGGGGTATGGCTGTCATCGACGGTCAGAGGTTGAGGCAAACATTAAAACCGCCTGGCCACGGAACGGGCGGCGCGAACGGCGCGGTGGTGCGTCTTGCGGGGCGAAATTCTATACATTTGTTGTAGTCGCAAGACGCTTCGCCGTTCGCACCGCGCGAATTTTCGCTGTAGCGAATGTCCCGTGGCCAGGCGGTTAATGGTAACTCAAAAGCTAAAAATAAAAAACTTTTTTGCAAAAAATTAAACCGACGAAAAAAAACTGAAAAGCGAAAAATAAAAACTTTTTTGCAAAAAAAGCGAAAAATAAAAAATAACTATGTATTTAGTGACAAATTGATGACCTTCAAATAACAAATTTTGAGGCGACGCCAAACAAACATATTATAATTACATAAAGCGTAAAATGTTAGCTTGATAGATCTTCGTTGAACGTGTTTTAGTTCGTCGGTTGAATTTTTTGCAAAAAAGTTTTTTATGTATTTTTTTCTGAATGGCCATTAGTTTTACCATGACCCATTTTATGGTTATCCATTAATTACCAGACACCCTGTATAATTATATTGCTTCTGCTTACCTACTCTTTTTATTGGTGGCCCATAACCTTATGTTGGGGCAGGTAATGGAGTAATAACATTAAATAAGTTGGTTTACTTTAAATAGCTATATCGTCGGTCGGAAACAGTAATGGAACATTTCAAAATGGCCTGTTCTGAGTAATTAAGGTTTAAAGTTTTTGAAAATATTCAAATGCTATTTTATTTTATCTAGAGACCATTTTGTAATTTTTTTTTTATTGAATAATATGCAGATTATAGCCATGTTTATTGTGTATTACTAAGATTCAGGATATCATTTGTAATTAATGAGTTATCAGTATTTTTATGAAATGTTCCAATAATGAATTAAAAAATTCCTGAAAATCTAAGAACTAATTGGAATATTTCTAAATAAGCCAGTAATGAAATCAAACAACCAATCAATTTAGAAACCTTAATGGTTTATTTATATTTTAAAAAATAAAAGAAATCAGTTAAATCTTAAAATTATTAGGTGCGTCAAATTAATCATTTTCGTTATGCTCATCGGGTTCAATATGATTGTTAAACAAACACAGACAGCAATATTACGTCATATGTTTGGAGAATGGCCGTCGCACTGAAACAACTGATCACCAACTTGACAACATTGGAAAGTGAACTTAATACAAAGCTCACATGTCAATGCTTTGCTATGAGTTGAGTTGGTGTCGAGTCATTCCGGTCTACAACGACCATCACTTGACTACTCAACCTCTTCATTAATGTTCTCCATCTCCATCTCTGCCGCTTCGCACTGGTTGATGGGTTTGAAGATTGATAGGAGGTTCAGGTAAAAAACGCTGGCTGGCTGAAAGTAAAAACAAACATTCAATCAACTGATTTATATTAAATGTATACAGGGTCAAATTAAATTAACTAGCGAAACGTGATTATCCAAACAAAATAAAACAAAAAAAAAATGTTGTTTTTCTTTTTTTGCGGTCAACGACCGCCTGGTAATTTACTTTCTTGAAGTATGAGTTAAGAAAATCACTTTTTGAAGTAAAAACTTCTTTAGGCGCGTGAGCACTTTTTGCGTCATCGTCACCGAAGGCACGTTGAGCACTTTTTGTTGACAGAGCACTCTTTTTTGTTGACAGAGCAGTTTTTTTTGTTCAATTTTTTTAATGGATCTTGGGCTGACAGCAAGAAATTCTTGACATATTCATTATATGGCGTTACTTAGTTTTCACTTGTATCGGCCGTCCCCAAAGACTGCCCCGGATGTTTATTTTTTATTGTAATATAGATATTGATACCGATTAAATTGTTTATTAAAACCGAGAAAATTACACGAAATTGTATTTTTTTTTCAATCTGGGGGCTCGGAAGTGCCCCGCCAAGACAAGCAAAGCGCAAGGGCACTACCTACCTTTTCTCGAACCACTACCGTGACTTCGTCGTGTTTTTGAACCCTCATAACTTGGGTTTGGATTATACCAGATCAACAAAAACGGGATATGATGTCAATTGTCAATAGCAGACTTACTAAATATATAAAGTCTCAATTGCATAGCTCTTATTTACTTACCTGTCCATTGTAGTAGTAGGTATACACAGTATTTCTCACAATTTCTAACAACACAGTATTATTAATAAATTGGACGACGCATCCGCCTCGGACGCGCTCTAAGACGGACTGCGGGGCGCCCGGTGGAATGTCGTTACAACCGACAGGGACGCGTCTCAAGGAAGGGATATCCGGTTGAATAAATGTATTGGTTCGTACTGTAATGCTTGGTACACACGTATGACGTATCCTTTCAAATCACAGATAATTAATACAAATAACAGACAAAATTGGACTGGGCTCCGGGCGGTTCCCTGATGACCCATAGACATATTTGTCGTCTGCGTAACTGAGATTATTGAGAGTATTGAATCTATTTTACACATTTTAAAATGATCTAGCAGTTTTTCGACGACGTATTGGAAAACTATCTAAAAAAATTATGGTGCGTCGATTTGATTTATTAGCTTGTAGAAAGTACTAAGTTGAAATTGAAACAGATAATTTTTTTTTTAATTTTAATTAATTTGCGCCAAGAAAACAAAATTAACATCTCACGGCCTTCAGCGGCCACTTTGGATATCATTTAAGTGGCCTGTTATGTTATCAATCACTTATTTTGATATTCGTGGTGGTCGCAAGCAAACATCATGCGAAGCCTCAGAGTAATAACTAAAGCATAGAGGGAGTCTCTATATTAGAGAAATGGACGCACCGAAATTGTCAAAACGGTCACAGTTGTTCTTTTTTACACGACCAATTTAAAAAGCACAATAGTTGCTTAGTAAACGGTTAACCGTACAAGTATTTGATCTAGCCGTATATTACGTCGTGAATGTCAGTACGTGTGCTGGTTGAGGTGCTGGTCATTTTTTATTAAAAACCAATAGATTTTTGAATATTTTTGTAAAAACGAAAGGTGCAAAGGACTTATCAATAGTCTGTTAACATGGCTTGTTTTGTGATAACGTGTAAATCACATTCGTCACGGAAAAAAAACAATGAATTTGTAAGCTTTCATCGGTAAGTGTTTTTTTACATTTTTCGTATAAAATCACCCAAAATATTTGGATGTGATCACTGATAACATACACATTAGATTGATAATGATACCTTCAAACTATCTTTATTACAAATTATGTTGTGATCGCGAATTTATTTTCAAAAAATAAATTCGTTAAATTGTGAGGTTATGTTAAGCTAGTAATGTAGGTAATGTAGATACTTTTTATCGATACGATAATTACATGCTAATAAATTGGAGAAGATATCGTTTTCTTTTCGAGCCATTGCAAATTATACGAATTGATCACAATTCTCCTACAAAAAATCATGCTGAAAGTCAAGTACGGTATCTTTACAAGCTGTCCATTTAACATTGTGTCAACTTCAAACTGTAGCTGAAAATCAGACAGTAGGTTCTAAAATATATTATTTGTATTGCACTATCGGAGAAAAAATCAAAAGTATATACTTTTTCAGGGTTCTTCAGATGCTATGGAAATAGATGAAAATTAAATGCCAATTTCGATGTCATTCATGAAGAATGAAGAATCGCTGTTGGAAACAAATGAACATGAGTACATTTATGATCGATGTGCTCTTTCAGAATACGCCAGAGATATTATAAATTATATAGCAGGGAGTGTTGTGCGATTTTCAATTTATTTTATTTTTTATCCACAATCTGTATAATACAAATAAATAAAATTGTAGTGTCTAAATAACAGCTTTTTACTAAATGCATATGAAAGTATATGATCCATACAACAAAAATACATTTATACATACATACAAATAAATAAAATTGAAGTGTCTGTTTATAATGTCAAAATAACAGCTTTTTACTAAATGCTTAAGAAAGTATATAGTTACGATCCATTACAAAAAAAAACACTTTTTTTTTGTCTATCTGTCTGTCTGTTTGTTCCGGACAAACAGACAGACAGATAGACAAAAAAAAAGTGTTTTTGTTGTAATGGATCGTAACTATATCAGCAATCGGATACACCGGAAGTTAGTTTGCCGTAACATAAAGTACGGATGCCAGTGATGGTTCTCGATGTGAGTAACCTGGGTGGTTAGCCGCAAATTTGGAGATATTGGTAAGCTGGAACTTTGAACCCCAATATGGGGATTTAACACTGAGTTAAGGAGTAGGATTCATGACTATATACGTAGTCAATTATAAAATAAGGAAACCGTTGCAAACTGAGACAACCGCGGCTGTAGGGGAGGTCTCACTAGTCACGGGCAAGTGTAGTGGAGCTGAGAATGAGCGACGACGGGAGCGTAAACCTCCCTAGCCAGCATGTGACGGTGTGTCGAGCCGGCGCGCACAGATTAACGGCCGGGCTTGCCAGGACGGTGACGGGGGAGAGGGAACAGATAATCGCTAACCCAAATGGGTTCTTTTGCGACCCAAGGTCACGCATTGCGTTGAGTAGGAGCATTGGCAATTTGTTTTTATTATTAAAGTAATGTTTGTTTAATAAAACCAAATTGCCAATGCTTAAAAGAAGCCTAGAATTAAAGCTCTAACAAATATTTAATGCATTCCACTATATACCTTACAAAACGGCACGTTACAACGTTACATCATCCATGGAATATACGACATGTACATCCAATACATTATATAAATTATCTGTCAAAAATAAATTAATATCGATACCTCTGCACCTCTCTGCACATCACTACCGAGACCAAAAAAGTGGACAGTGGTGGTCCTTATAACTATATACCTGTCCTTTTTTTTCACACGGAATGTGTCATATGTATAAAGAGTATGACTAGACTGAGAAATTTCACCCTCCCTCTATGCTTTAGTTATTACTCTGAGTGCGAAGCCAATAGCGCCGTGTGGTAAGTCAGGTAGGATAGGTAGTCGGTGGGCCACCAACCGAAACAAGTGGGGACTGGTAAGTTTTATTTTTATTTTAGTCGTGCATAGCCTGTCTGAAATCTCTGTGCACGCCACTGAGTGTACAAGGAGGTAATCTGACTTTTCGCTGCTTGTTATTGGTCTACTTTCAAGGTTTTTCGTGGAGTTTATTCGTGGGTTTATAATCATAGCATTTATAAACACCTCACTGTAAAAAAGCATATTTTCTCTGTTTTCTATATTACTAGTTATTTCGTTGGCAAATGTAGTTTTTAAATCCGATGTCTCAAGCTTGCAGGTCATCCAGGATATGTTGCAGTCACGTGTTAACTGTAATTTTATCATAAATGTTTTCGCTGGTTTCAGTGCAGCAACTATTTCTTCTAAAAGTTTTCATGTCTTAACAGGTAAAAAGAGATTTGTAGGATCTGAGAAAAATATATCTTTAAGGGTAAATAGACTCTCAATTATATCTATGGTCGAATTCCATCGAGTAGGACAATCCAGAATGGGCTTATACTTGTTTTCTGCTCTGAGTGCCATACTGTAAGTTGGAGTACGTAGTTTTTTTTATAATTCTTCTCTTTATACGAGTACTACAGCCTGGAAAAAGTGCGCTCCACTCGACTGTCGAAAACTACGTTTACGAGAAAATACATCGCAAACAAGTGACGGGGAAGCCCCGTTCCATTCGGTAGGCGCCGCGCGCACATGGCATTACAATAGGTTTTTTTTTATTTCATTCTTCTTCTTTCAAATTCATTTATTTGCATAAATAAGGTACAGAAGGTTGGTATAACGTACAAAATTGTTCTCTTATTCTGCTTTTAATATCGGCGTCCATATATAAAATAAAGTTACATATTTTATTTAAATTAATTGATCATAATCATGCAGTCATTAAACAGATAATCTCATGTAAATTGTATTATTGAATTAAATAAATGACAATAAAACAATGAAAAAATAATCAAAAACGTCAATAATAATCATGTCAATAATTGGGAGAGATTTGCCACAATATTAACAACAATAATAATTTAAAATTATCGTGCAATTTACAAAACTTACAATTTATAATCTAAAAACTCATGTAATTAAAACCTCGTCAAATTATTTTTTTATCTAGAAAATGGTAGATTTTTTATGGAGTTTGGTGTTTTGTTATACAATTTTATGCACATATTATAGCTGTTGTTACCTGTTAATGTGAGATTCATCCTCGGTGGAAATAACTTATTAGTATACATAGATCGTGGGGCATAGTAGCTTGTCGCTTGCTGAAAAAGTCTCTTATGTTTGAAAACTAATATACTGGATTCTAGTATATAAATACATGGTAGAGTTAGTATTGCACGACTCATAATGCGAAGCATTAGAGCTTAGTTTACGTTAATTACTAAAACAATAAAAAACCGATAGAATTTCTTAATTTGTGGCCGTAGTGTATAAAAATGTAAAATAAGGTAACAAAAAACACCGATTATTATAAATAAAATCATATCTTTGGTACCACCGGTATTTTTCTTCTTTTGTATATTTTTCTGAATGGCCATTAGTTTTACCATGACCCATTATAAGGTTATCCATTAATTACCAGACACCCTGTATATTGCTTCTGCTTACCTACTCCTTTTATTGGTGGCCCATAACCTTATGTTGGAGCAGGTAATGGAGTAATAACATTAAAACTTTTTCCTTTGTGGGTAGACGTAGCGCTAACATAAATTTTTGTGTGCTCTGAATAAAATAAATTTTTAAAATAGTCATTTACATTTATTAATGAAATAAATCAGTTCACTTCATATTAGACCTCCCCACACCCGCTATCTATTGATCTCAAGACCCTGATTCACTTTCACTGCACACTGAACATGGACACTAAACTTGCTGCCAGTCTGGAGGACCTCGAGCAGCTCTTTGGCTCCCGCATGCAGGAATATGAGGCGAAATTGCAGCAGGCTACCACTGGTACCGCATCAGCTTCACCAGACATTGCATCCATTGCGCGTGAGTTTTCGGAGTTCAAACAGTTTGTCTGTCATGCACTCTCTGCGTTAAAGACACAAATTGAGCTGCTTACTGCTGGCTTTGATAGGCATGAAACCATCATGCGAAGAAAGGTCCTGCTGGTCCATGGTGTTCCAGAGAAGGATAATGAAAAGTTATTTGACGTGGTCCACAACATCATAACCAACCAAATTCATCTGACTGAGGCGTGTAAAGATAGGAATATTATCCATGTCTGTCATGGACTCGGATCCTCACAGCAGAAGGCCCGACCCATACTAGTACGATTCTTCAGAATGGAGCACCGGCAACTTGTATGGGATAGCAAGAAAGCTCTCAAGGGCACCGGCATCACCATCTCCGAGTTCTTGACTCAAGTCCGGCATCATGTGTTTACTGCTGCTCGTAAGCATTTCGGTATGCCAAATTGCTGGTCTATGGAAGGCAAGATTGTTGTCATTTGCCCAGACAAATCCCGTTGGAAGATCGAAACGGCAGGCGAACTTCACAATCTGATTGCCAAATTCCCGTCTCGTCCAGCCGACACCGATGATTCTGCGCAATCTAAACCTGGATCTTCTGAAGCCGCGGCTACTCCCGCTAAGAAAACGAGGAAGACGCGTTTGCGCAAGTAACTCATTCGTTGTTTTGTTTTTGTCAGTATCCATTTTACTTCACTACATGTTCACAATCATCTTGAGCCGGTAGTTAAATAAGTAATTTTAATTAGTCTCACCGCTTTTCATTCTATTTTTAATTTTATTATTGCCGGGTATGTGTTATGCATAATGTTTTGCAATTTAGTAATTGTAACGTGACGTATTGTCGATTTGTCGATACTGACTGGACGATGTGACAGATACTGACAGATGTCAGTGTCACTATTCGCTCCTGGACTACCCATCTGTCATTGCGCCGCGTTCGGCGCGTTCCATTTTATGTTTTGTTCGATGTGTGAATCTGTTTTTATGTTAACGTTTTTATTTTATATTCTGTTTCTATTTTCCGTGTTTTTAACTTATTTGTTGTATTTCATAATTCTTATTCTTATTTCATATTCTGTCAATATGTTAGCGAGTGGGGGAGGTTTTTTCTATGCAAAGAAAATCTTCAATTTGTAGAATTTTTTGTTTTAAATTATTTTACTTAGTATTTTAGATATTTATAGAATTTTTATAATTATATTGTAATTTAGATATATTCATGGATGATGTAGCTGATCTTAATGACAGCTTCTTCTCGTGCTCTTCTTCTACCAGTTTTGCTAGTGCGGACAGTGACCCTTCCATACCTCTTACTCTACATGATAAAATCTCTTCTCTTTTCGCCAATGACCCTAAGAATCTGCATATAGCTCACATAAATGCTCAGAGTGTTCCTGGTCACTATTCTGACCTTCTGGCATCCTTTAGCAGTGCTCACCTGGATGCACTCTTAATATCCGAATCTTTTTTGAAGCCTTCTCTCCTCTCTACTCAATACTCACTACCTGGCTTCGTCTTGATCCGCAACGATAGGACTGGCAAAGGTGGAGGAGGTGTTGCTATGTACCTGCGTGCTGATTTACCCTACAGGGTGGTCAGTTCATCTCCATCTCGGTATTCTGAGTCGGCTGAATACTTGTTTCTTGAAATTACTGTTCATCACACTAAAGTCTTGCTTGCAGTGCTCTACAGCCCTAATCTTCACATTGACTACTTTAGTTCTCTGGACTCCACTCTCAGTGATCTATGCCCCATGTATGAGCACGTCATTTTAATGGGTGATTTTAATACGTGCTTGATTAAAAATGACTCTCGTTCCCTTAAACTCCTTTCACTCTTGTCTTCTTTCAATCTTCAAGTTTTGCCTCTCTCTGCAACTCACTATTTTCCTAATTGTTCACCCTCCTTTCTAGATCTTATGATTGTTTCCTCTCCAAATAATGTTGCTTACCATGGTCAACTTACGGCTACTTTTTCTTACCATGATCTCATTTATCTTTCCTATCGTATCCGTGTTCCCAAGCGTAAGTCCGAGCTTTTATATCTCCGTAACTACAAGGGCATAGATCTGGAGGCTTTGAAACGTGATGCCGGCGATCTCGACTGGACCCCTCTGGTTGAGAACGATGACATCGACGATAAGGTGAATTGTTTTAACGCAACCGTTCTCGACTTATATGATCAACATGCCCCTATCCGTCGTGTCAAAGTTCGACATAACCCTGCACCTTGGATAACGCTACAAATTAAAGAGCTTATGGCTCGCAGGGATAAAGCTAAGAGCAGATATAAGCGCAGGCCATCAGAGCTGAATCTCTCTTATTACAAATCCTTACGTAATCGCTGCAGTCATCTGTGTCAAGATGCTAAGAGACGCTATTTCCACGAACAACTCAATAACCGCAGTTCTTCCGATGTATGGAAATTTCTCAAATCTGTAGGCATAGGCAAATCGCCTATCAACCAGTGTAAGGATGTGAACCTCAATGATCTCAATAAGCATTTCTCTCTCCTTCCCTTTTCTCTTGATCCGTCTGTCAAAGCTGCGACACTAGAGAATCTTGCTAGCTTGCCGTTACCACAATGTTCTCAATTTAAGCTTAGCACTGTTACTGAGGATGACGTTAAGAAATCTTTACTTGCGATTACTTCTTCAGCTGTAGGTAATGATAAGTTGTGTTCAAGAATGATAACTCTTATCCTTCCCTCGTTACTTCCTGTTCTCACTCACATCTTCAACCACTCATTTTCCTCTTACTCATTTCCGTCAGTTTGGAAACAGGCTCACATTATACCTCTACCTAAAACTAGTAATCCTACCTTATTAACCCACTTTAGACCTATTTCTATTCTCCCATTTTTGTCTAAAGTTTTTGAGCACTTAGTTCATAGACAATTATCATTTTTCTTGGCGTCAAACTCGATAATTTCCCCTTTTCAATCCGGTTTTCGCTCGGGTCACAGTACTGTAACAGCGCTCCTGAAAGTAACTGACGACATCCGCTGGGCAATGGAGAATAAGTCCCTTACTGTTCTTGTATTGCTTGACTTTAGTAGTGCCTTCAACTCTGTGGATTTCGACATTTTACTAGGTATCCTCAAATCTATCAATTTATCCTCTTCCGCTTTAGCTTGGTTCAGTTCTTATCTTCGGGGACGCTCTCAGTGTGTTCGCTTGGAGGAGTCCTTCTCTGATTGGTGTAGTCTCACTGAGGGTGTTCCTCAGGGAAGCGTTCTCTCACCTCTTCTTTTTTCAATTTTCATCAACTTTGTCACCAGAGTTATTTCTTCTAGTTTTCATCTCTACGCAGATGACTTGCAGCTTTACCGACATTTTACTGTAGCTGACGCGGGTTCTGCAATTGCTGCTATGAATCATGACCTGGTTTGCATCAGCGCTTGGGCTAAGTCATTTGGCTTGCAAATTAATCCAACTAAATCCCAGGCCATGATCATAGGCAGCAGATTCGTTCGCAATATGGCTGTTGTTACATCTCTGTTGCCTTTATATCTCGATGGTGTTCGCATTGACTATACCGAAACCGCCAAAGATCTGGGTGTAATTATTGACTCCAATCTTTCGTGGCGTGCTCAGGTGAATGAGGTAAGTCGAAAGACACATTTCTCTTTTCATTCGCTTAAAACTCTTCAAAGTCTCTTGCCCTTGAAGACAAAAATTACTTTGGCACAAACACTTATTCAGCCGATTATAGATTATGCCGACGCCTGCTACCTGGATGCTACTGAGGAGCTATTAAACAAGCTTGAGCGCTTACAAAACTTGTGTATTCGCTTTGTGTTCGGTCTTCGAAAGTATGGCCATGTTTCTCACCTTCGCAAGGAACTCAAGTGGCTCCCAATCCGCCTTCGCAGGAACACTCGGATTTTATGTCTCCTCTTCAACATCTTACACAACCCGTCTTATCCTTCCTACCTGCGTGAGCGTTTTTCTTACGCTCGCCCTAGCGACGCTCCGTGTAGATCGCACCTTAGATCTCTCCTGAAATCTCACCCGCATAAAACTAGTTACTATTCTTATTCTTTCACTGTTAATGCTGTAAGATTGTGGAACTCACTACCGCCTAGCATTCGTGATTTAAAAACTATTTCTGCTTTCAAATATCGAGTAAAAGAGCATTACCTTTCCTCTCAACTGTGAGTATTTATATATATATTTATATATTTAAGCTTTATACGTGTAGGTATATTTAATATTTTAGTTTTAGGAAATCGCTTATTCATATTTTCTCTTCTTGTTCTCACACACTATTGTCTACATTTCTTTTTCATTTCTCCTTTCGCAGGTCTGCTGGAAGAAATTTCTTAAGAAATAAGCAGTACCTTTGTACTTAAATTTTAACTATGTGGTATCTTTATGTATTTTACTGTGTGTACATAAATAATAAAATAAATAAAATAAATAAATAAATAAATAAGTTGGTTTACTTTAAATAGCTATATTGTATATTTTTTCTTCACTTGACACATATTAATAGAAAAGAACATCGGTAACGTCAGTACACAAGTCGCATAGACAACATCAAAATGAGGTTGTACTCCGACAGTTTGGGTTGTCCTCAGTGAATTCGAAAGTATTGTATATTTCTAATGCATCTTCCCCTATCGTATGAAGTAGTCATGCTATTTTTGACTCTTCACTTAATTTCTCATTAGCACCAGACGCCTTGAAATAAATTTCAAATCTTTGTTTCCATTTTTTGTACTTTTCATTTATATCCCCACTTGTAAGACACAATGGCGTTGGTGCTTTTAACATTTCCATATAGTTTTATGTAAATATACGTACGTTCATATTCTTCCAGCTGCGCCATATAATAATGTCTTGTTTTGGGGTTTCATATATTGAAAGAAAGAGAAAGAAAGAAAAATATTTTATTTGGGACACGCACAGGAAATACAAACAGTAATAAAAAACTAAAAGGAGCATCTAAAACTAACAATAAAAAAAACTTTTTTACAAAAAACACAACCGACTTCCACTATTAAGTAAAAAATAACTAAAATTTCGGAAGTCGGTGGCAAAAACGAAAATTCAAAACCAAAGTCACGGATATTCGTTACATGCCACCGACTTCCGAAATTTTAGTTATTATTTAGTTTATAGTGGAAGTCGGTTGTGTTTTTTGTAAAAAAGTTTTTTTTTCTCGCTTTTTAGTGGGTCGGTTTGTAATTTATCTAAGTGACAATAGCCTAATGTCAACTGCTCCTCACCCTTTACAAAATATTGCTTTTCCCGATGCAGGGACGTTCATTGTTGAGGAGTTCTTCTGGTACTTCGCCATCAGCTCCTCTTCACCCTACGCATTGTGACGGGCATAAATTGCTTGGCAACCATATTAAAGTAATCGAATCGCAAGTTCGCAACCCGTGAAATACCTATTATTGAGTTGTTCCGGTGGCCATCTGTGGTCTTCATCATCAGTTCCACTTCACTAAATGGTGCTTTTCGAGAGCAAATTCAAGAGTTACTATAAAAAATACCTAAATCGCTATAGGTGTGCCTATAATATTTCAAGAGTTCCCTCGACTTCTCCAGGATTCCATCATCCAATCCTGACTTGATGACAATGGGACCAACTAGAAAGTATATCCTTTCAAATAAAAATAAAAAATTCGAAATTGGTCCAGCCGTCTTCGAGTAATCGGGGAACATACATAAAAAAAAAAAAAAAAAAAAAACATTCCGACGAATTGAGAACCTCCTCCTTTTTTTGAAGTCGGTTAAAAATAGTTCGTATAACCAAAAATGAAGAAAAATTAAAAACTACCTGTGCGAGGCCAAAAAGGCCACTATCTCAGCATGTGCTGCGATATTTAAAAAATAAATACCGCAGCGCTGGTATTCTGATAGGGCCCCGCTGTGATGCCACGGACATACCCAAGGACACATAAATCCCACTAGGGGATTACAAAAAACAACAATTATTAATAAATACAAATAAATAAACAAATTTAAAAACCGTAAACTAACTAGCTATCGGCTCACGCACCACGCCGGCGCTCCTACATCACTTATCCTAGACTAATTTGTCTATGTCATAGCGCATGACAAGTGAAGAGACGCAGGCGCACTGTATGATGCTATTATAGTCTGTGGTATAGAATACATATTATTTTATACATCTGTGCATTCGGCTGTCAATGTTTGTGTATAATTAAAATAAAATAGGAAAAAGAAAAATAAAGTATTGTTACCTATGAATACAAATACACTACTCTGTACCGTATTGATACAAATAACAATGAGTGAATAATATTAGAGACTGCAAGAAAGTGGTCCAAATAAATAATATTATAACGTATCGTTGTAAAAAGTATGACTTACTCTTGTGTTGTGTTGTGTAAAACGAAAGAAAGAGTTACAATCAACGAGCAAAACAAAGCGATTGGAGCAGGAATCATGGTGCCAGGAACATAAGGCTCCGCCATGGTCACCAATACCAATTGCGTGCAGACCCCGGGTAAGTTAAAAATAATCATAGTTAGAAACTGGTTTCCTTTTGTACTCGTATCAAATGTTGCTTATATGTAGTACTTATCTATTTCTTACTATATTCAATATAACTATGATTAAACAAGATTAACTTTATTTACTAGTTTGAGATTACACAGACAAGTATCCTAGCAGAGCACCATGACAGACAACAGAGTTGCCAGCATACATCTTTATTACCTTTACATGTTAGAATTAGAGATTTTATTCTCGACATCTCTTACATATTGTAAAATAGATTCACCCGAATGTTGTCTTCTTTATCAGAAACGATACCTCTCTGCCATGAACGACGGCTTTGTTTGCAAGTGATCCGTCATAACGTTCACCACCACCGCATAAGTTTTTGCACTCGGTTTGCCCGGACATGTTGAGTTGCTTATAAGTTCATAAGACGGCACGGTTGGCGCAGTGGTTAAGCGATGGACTGCTGCGCTGGTTCGATCCTCGCTTGGAAAAAATATTTGTATGACCTACGATAGTTGTTCCGGGTATGGCTGTTTGTGTATGTAAGTTTAAATGTTTGTAAACGCACTCACAATACAGGGGAAATTCCTAGTGTGAGAGCTTGGTCACCCATCGCCGCAATCAATGTGGGTAACCAAAATTCCTCGTTAACACTCTTGACCTTGAAGAACATTTCCATGCGTTCCATTACACGTACATTGTCCAATTCCCCGATCTAACATTAAAATCGGTTAGATTTCAGATTGAAATTTTGGATTAAATTTTTATTGAGCACGCTTCAAATTATTATATTAAATTAAATATTTACAAGCAGTGTGACCAACTTCAAATTAGAGATCCTGCCCTGCTTCGGCAAAAAAACTGACAAAACCTGCTGTTCAAGATCAACACAAATTCAATAGGGATGATTGTACAAAAAACTGACCCGAAGCTCGATAGATGGCGTTGGCGTCGATTTAGATCTCGCTATGGTTTCGTTACCAGCCATTGTATAGGTAACCTCGATTTTTTTAATAAACAACCCTCCGCGCGCATCAAAGTCTGGCGCTGCGGTCAATTGTTGACGCCCCTCGCTACGTGAGGAACAATGTCATCCAGAGGGATCTCGGGATCGAGAGCCTGGACGAGTTCGTGCGGCGCCTTGCGAAGGGAATGTTCGCGCGTGCCGACGCATCTGATTGGCCCCATCTCAAACAGATAGCGCCCTGGCACACGCGCCCCCCCGACGCGAGGCGACGCCTGCCCCGCGACCTGATTGCGGACGATGACTCCCATCCCACCTAATTGACGCCACGAGTAAACCGCACTCAGGTTACACGCGGTTCACTCGCTAATGCGACTCCACAGATGTACACACACATCTGCTGCGTGGTGTGTTCTAGGTTAATATAGGCATACCGCGTAGCTAGCCACAGACAACCTCTACTACACATGCATCTACATATACGTGTGTCGACTGTCGACGCGGCGCGGGCGTGCTAAGCGTTACACACTGACATTGAGCAGTGTCACACAACAACACTAACTGCCCACACACACGCGACTGCCTCTCCCTCAATCTGTAAACGGCTAGATCTGTGAGCAGGGCGAGGGGACCTACATACCTCCCGTGGGCGCGTAGAGTCGCCATTTTCGATGCTGGTCGTCCTCTGCTGGGCCTCCCCCAGGTAACTGGGGGTCTCACCTGGCAGGGACAGACCGCCGAGATGGCGTGAAGAACGCGACGCCTCTATAAGCGTCGCGACGCTCCTACGGCTTAATTCATAGCAACCAAATACACAGACGCAGCTTGCCTGCGTCACTTCCACAAGCCGCTTTTAGGCAAACAAAATGAGGGGCCCACATTAGTGGGTCACAGTATGCCTCCGCGGGCGAGGGGCTACGCTCCGACCCCGCTCGCCACGCCCCCTTGCGGGGGCGTCGCGACATCCCGAATGAATAATAAACAACCAGATTAGATCAGAACACAGACGTGGTTTTATTTTATCTTCAACCCTTCTAGTGTATCTCATTAGGTCAGCAGATCGACTAGTCAGTTTAGCTAGTAAACACCTGCCAAACTTTTTTGCACAAAATGTCGAAATAATGCCGATATAATTCTAAAATTTAAAAAAAGTCACATAATTTTATATATTTTTATTTAAAATAATCAAATAAGAATAAATCAAATTATACATTCGTATTAGCATCGTATTCTTCTTTATCACTTTCTTTGTACATCGCTTTCGTCATTTGTTTAATCGTTTCTTTAGTTGGCTGGAATGAAACGCAGTCACCATATTCACTAATGCCCTGTTTTACATGCAAAATAGAGGCGACATGCTTATTAATAAATCTATTCCGCGTTTTTGTTTTTATAAGGTTGATTTGCGAGAATATCCTTTCACAAGCAGCATTCGACATTGGCAAACACAACAAACTTTTTACAAAATTAGAAACATTTACATATTTTAAGTTTCCATTTGAATTTCGGATTTTGCCAACGGCACCCCAAAATTAATCGACACTTAGAATTGGCTTTGCATTACTTCCACCAGATTCTAATAAATCACTAACATCTTTATCAAGTTTTAATTATCTGTATTCGTCATCAATTTTTTGAATTGTATGTTCATCAACAAGATTGGGAAATTGGGTAATAACATTTACTATCGAAGAAAACTCCTTGTACACAACGTCTTGAGGATCTAAGAACTGCAATTGCTTAAAAAGAGTGTTTAAAATAATAAAAAAAGCCTATTATGCTCTAAACTGCCAAATACTGCCGGATTTCTAAAACGTCAAACAAATAAGCCAGAAAGTAAAATACAGGGCCAAACCTGCCAAAAAGGCAGGATCCTGCCACAAATGGTCACACTGATTTACAGAATAAACAATTTCATTTCATTCGGAACGGCCATGGCAGACCATCACTGTTACAGACCACCGACAAGGCAGATCGTAAAATTAAAAGAATAATTTTGCCAGGACTTCAGAAAATAAAGTTCACTAAGAGATTTAAATTTAGCAGAATCTTGAATGTCAACATCCAAGATTTTTCTTAACTATTTGATTTTGGTTACGAAATCTTCAAGGTCATAAACTTCTGCTGTTTTCAGTTTTTTTTTTACACCGGCGTGTACTACATCCGTAGCCATGAATCTATGGATATCGTTTACAACCCTGACTAATGCAAAAGAAGAATTTTATTTTTATTTTGAGCATTGCAATTGTCCAAAAAAAAGTTTAAATGGTGTAGGTCCCTGCAATATTTTCTTATGAAATAAACATAATTATGTGGTGGCTATGTTGTAAGCTTTCCTGCCGCTTTCACCTTCATGCCACAGGATGCATTCAGCATTTTTATTTCTTGCTGGCACAAATGACTCATTAAATAGAATAAGTTTTCTTGAAAGTTAATAATCTTTAGTTGTAAGAAGTGGCATGCATATAGCTTTTTGCATGTCGACGGTGAGCACAGCTAGTATTCCTTCAGAGCTATTACTTCGACCTTCTGCTGAAGAAGAATGGGCGGTTCCGTCCCAAGTGTTGTAACACTTTTCTACCTTTATCATATGAAAGATCTCAATGAGTGTATTTTTTTTTGTATGGGCATAACTTTGTATCTCATGCAAAGAAACGCTGTAGTGGGTTCATTTATTTAGTAAAATATTAAATACAAGTTAATAAATTGGCAAAGACAATGTCTTAATTAGCAGATGATTGTATTCATCTGTTAAATATGACATAAAGTGGTGACTGACCCATCTTCAAGAATAAAAGTGATGTACAGGACTGCAACAACTATCGAAGGATAAAGCTCATGTCACAGTATGAAGGTATGGGAGAAAGTAATAGAGAAGAGACTAGAGGCGAGTGAGATTACCCCAAATAATAACCCCAACAGTTTGGGTTTATGCCAGAGGAACAGTGGACGCCACCTTTGCACTGCGCCAATTGTGCGAGAAGTACAGACGTGCACACAAGAACTTGCACATGGTGTTCATTGATCTGGAGAAAGCGTATGATAGGGTACCTCGGGATGTGTTGTGATGGGCCTTGAAAGAGAAAGGTTTGCTCGGGAAGTATGTAGAGTTAATTCGTGCTATGTACAGTCAATCTCGTACGTACGTCCAGTCGACTGCTGGCAATACCGACGAGTTCAGTGTGGCTGTAGGCTTGCACCAAGGATCGGCTTTAAGTCCTTACTTCTTCTTGTTGATTATGGACGCTCTGACGTCGGACATACAGGAAGCTGCACCCTGGTGCATGCTGTTTGCCGATGACATTGTTCTTGTCGGTGAGGATGAACCTGAGATCCAGAGCAGACTGGAGAAATGGCAGCAGAAGCTGGAGAGTGGTGGCTTGAAAATCAGCAGAACCAAAACTGAACATATTTCTGCGATTACGGCGGTCTGTCCAGTTCTGGAGCCATAGCGCTTGATGGCACGCTTCTCCCAGTCTTTCTTCGACTTTCGGCGACTTTCTCGTTTCACTCGTGCAAAGCGATAGCGAAATAGATCGGGCGGTTAAGCATATAATTAACACTCGATGGATGAAATAGTAGCAGGTCACGGGAACAATCTGCGACTCCCTCATTCGCCTTAAACTTAAGGGGAAGATTTATAAAACAATGGTTATGGATCAGAATGTTGGGCCACAAAAGGGATAAATTAAAGGCAATTGCATGCAGCTGAGATGAGAATGCTAAGAGGGATGTGTGATGTTACACGAATGGATAGAATAAGAAATGAGTAGGTACATAAGAGGAAGTCTGAAAGTGGCACCGGTGACCAAAAAGTTGTGCGGAAATCGTTGTCATGGTATGGGTATGTGATGCGAAGGAATGAGGAAAATGTCGTGAGGAAAGTTTTTAGTATGAATGTCGATGTCTATAAGAGTAGGGGAAGACCAAAGAAACGATGGATGGACTGTGTGAAATATGATATGGCTAGAAAGGGGGTGACTACCGAGATCAGGACTAATAGAGAAGTATGGAAAAAAGGGACATGTTGCGCCGACTCCGAATAAAATTGGGATAAGGGCAGGAGAATGATGATAAAGTGTTGACTGACAGGCCTTATCTGTCTGATTAGTTTGCTGATCGTGTTTTAAATTGTTACTCCGCTGTATATTTATTGACGACTTACGTATCCCTGAAGGACCTCTTGCTTGTTTTGTGGACTTGATATTTATTTGTTACGTAGTACTATGGAACATACACACATCAAAAGTGTCTAGGGATCAAGCATTTTTATGCGGATTTCTTGAGATTGAGATGTGGCTTTGTAATAAATTTATGATTTTATAAATTTATATGGATCCTTTTTGGTGCATTTCATAATTTGAATCAGGAACTGTGAATCAAATTCGAGTAAAAGATGAAAATCAGCTGTCAATATTTTCCCTATAAAAACATACAACGCATTGAAGACATTATTAGTGCTACTGTTTCCCTACTACTGATTAAAACCAACGTTATTATGGAGCAGCGACGTCATTTAAGCAGGGAAGAAATGCTCAGAGCCGTGGGAATTATAGAAGCTGGTTCCCGGCAACGTACTGTGGCTTTAGCTCTGAATACAAGTCAGAGTGTTATCAGTCGACTTTGGACACGTTACCGAAGCACTGGTACCGTGGCTGAGCGCCATGGAGGACGGTATCGCTGCACCACACGGAGACAAGACCGATACATTCAAATCTTAGCTCGAAGAGCTCCAACAATAACCGCCATGATGTTAGCCGTGAGGCTTCATCACTCTTCAGGGAACTTAATTAGCGACCAAACAGTCAGAAACCGCTTGCATGAAGTGAACCTTCATTCCCGAAGACCGCTACGGGTACCACCTATAGCAATGCACAATCGTAGGATTCGATATCAATGGGCTCTTGAACACAGAAATTGGGCAGAAGAACAATGGCGTTTCGTGTGCTTTTCTGATGAGTCTCGTTTTGGTATGAGACCGGATACAAGACGTATACGACACTGGAGAACCCCTGGACGCCAACAGCGATTAAAATCCTGCCAGGAAGTCCATCCTTATAGTGGTGGAACCATCATGGTATGGGCGGGTATTTGGATCGGCGGAAGAACTGAGTTGATTTGGATTAGAGGCAACCTCAACGCTCAAATTTATGCTGAGACGATTGTATCAGACGTCATCGTTCCTCTACAAGTGCAAATCGGTCCCTTATTTCAGTTAATGCATGATAATGCACGACCGCACACCGCAAGAGTTGTAAGACAGACTCTCGCCGCAGCTAACATCAATGTCCTGCCCTGGCCTGCTCAGTCGCCAGACTTGAACCCGATTGAGCATGCATGGGATATGCTACAGAGAAGAGCTCTGCCGAATATGGAGGGTATCCAGTCGCAAGAAGACCTTTTTTTGTTCTTGCAACGAACATGGGCGGCCATTCCACAGCGTGATTTGGATGAACTCATTTTGAGTATGCCAAACCGATGTTCTTGTGTTGTTAGTGTTCGCGGTAGAAACACGGATTATTAATTGTTTAAGTTACCCAATAAAATTTTAAAGAAAACTGTTATTTCAGTCTTTTTTTCGAACTTTAATGTTAGTGGTTCAAATGTCAAAAATCCCTTTATTAGGAAAATGGCAAATTTCTTTATTAATGCAAAGGTGACTTGGTTTATCGTTACTGTGACAAACGAAAACACTTTATTTGATGAATCCTTAAAGAAAATTTTAATTAATATCAATCAGGAGAAAAGTTATTGCAAAAATATATGTTGATCCCTAGACACTTTTGATGTGTGTATTTTGTGTGTGACCTGTGCTCGGTCTTCGACTCGACAGCGACTGTGACATGACTTCTCAAGAACGACCAACACTTAAAATGTCTTAAGAGCCTCCCTAAATTTAAGGAATGATGGTGAAATCGAGGCATTAGTTCATTCTGTTGACAAAGAAATCTAGCAGTTCCTAAAGTAGTCTTAATATTTTCTATATGAGGTTGTATATACCCAATATCAATCGGGACTAGTATGTGGAGATAGTTATTAGAGATTTTCTGAGTTCCCATAGGGTCAAAGTAGATTCCAGTACTTTCTTTAATAGGTTCTATAACATCAGCTGTGATAATGGAGATAAACGCCGAGGCCATCCTGAAATAATATTCTAAGTTATAAAACTAATCTACATAGCTAAATATAACATAATAAAACTAATCATTCGTTTCAGCGAGTTTAACTTCATCATAATGATGTTTTACGTGCCGACGCGGACGGTTTATCAGTAAGGTAAGTGTGTTATTTCCATTTATTCTAATTACTTTATAGGGACCTTTCCAAATGTGTGATAAAGCTTTACGGAGTCGTAAGTGATTTTTCACGTATACCATATCTCCTGCTTTATACTTTATTGGTTTAGTATGCTTATCGTAGTAAGCTTTGGAAGTAATTTTAGATTTTAGTATATTTTCCACGGCTTTCTCCCTAGAAAATCGTAGGCGTTGTTGTATTGTAGGATCCTAACGTAATTATTGTATGTAGATTCTAAGGCGGAGTCGTAAATAGATGAGGGTATAAGTGCCTTATGACCGAATACTAGCTCATAAGGGATGAAGTTTGTAGTGCTATGAACTGTGGTATTATAAGTTAGCATGGCTGTATAAACATACTCGTATCTAGGCCAATTATTTTGATTTTCGTCTACAAAAGATTTAAGGTATTCCTTTAAAGTTGAGTGACTCCTTTCAAGGGCTCCTTGTGTTTGTGGATGATAAGGAGTAGACCAGAGTTGTTTGATCTTTATAAGTTACATGTTTGAATAGTTCGGCCAAAAATTTCGTGCCTTGATCAGTTAGGATTGTTTTTGGAATACCGAATTGAGCGATAAAATGAATAAGGCATTCAGAGGTTTCCTCTGCTGTAGCATTAGGAATAGGATAAGCAGCTGAGTACTTAGTCAAGTCATCTTGCAGTGTTAGAATAAATTTTAATTTAGTGTTACCAACTTCAGGAAGAGGACCTACGATGTCTAATGCAACACGTCCAAACGGTTGTGTGGACGTTGTAGTGATCTGCATCGGTGCACGTTTAGTTTGGCGTAGCGTTTCATTAGCTTGACACACATTTACGGACATAATTTTCAATGTCACTGCGCATATTTCGCCAATAATATTTTTCTTGGATTCTTTTAAGCATTCTGTTAGAGCCTAAGTGACCCGAAATAGGGATATCATGATTTTCACCTTTGGTTTATACCTCGACAGACGTCTTACTTGGAAAATACACATTTTTAGAAAAAGAAAGCAACTTGGACTGACACTAAGAAAGTTCTACTAGATGATTGGTTGAAAATCACAATTACACCTGCAAAATAAAAGTCTCTTATACAAAACTATAATCAAGCCTATATGGACCTATGGCATTCAGCTATGGGGAACAGCATCAGTCAGCATCACACTCTAACATAGAGATATTTTCACGCATAATTTTAGTAATTCCGCTCATATTCGGATGCATTATAATATTCGTCATTCGAGCGGAGCGCACTTTTTCCAGACTATCGTATATAGAGAAGAATTATAAAAAAACTACGTACTCCAACTTACAGTACACTCAGAGCAGAAAACAAATATAAGCCCATTCTGGATTGTCCTACTCGATGGAATTCGACCAAAGATATCATTGAGAGTTTATTTACCCTTAAAGATATATGTTCCTCAGATCCTAGAAATCTCATTTTACCTGTTAAGACATGGAAAATTTTAGAAGAAATTGTTGCTGCATTGAAACCAGCGAAAAAATTACAGTTAACAGTTGATAATGACCTACAGTTAACAGTTGATAATGACCTAACTTGAGACATCGAATTTAAATACTACATTTGCCTACGAAATAACTAGTAATATATAAAACAGAACGTATTCTTTTTTACAGTGAAGCGTTTATAAATGCTATGATTATATGCTATGAATCTACTATGATTATAGACCCACAAAAAAACCTTGAAAGTAGACCAAGTAGACAAGCTGCAAAAAGTCAGATTACCTCCCTGTACACTCAGTGGCGTGCACAGAGATTTCAGAAAGGGTATGCACGGCTAAAATAAACCTTCTGTTTTATGTATAATAAATTAATAATGCGTCAAATTGGTGAGAGCGCTCCTTGATGCGCGAGCTCTATTACTGGCTGGATGTACGACGCGTTGCGTGAGCTCAGTACAGAACACGCAAGCTAACCACTCAAGGTCACTGGCATGTATCTGTCTCTTAAATGATATCCAAAGTGGCCGTCTGAAGACCGTGAAATGTTAATTTTGTTTTCTAGGGGCAAATTAATTAAAACTAAAAAAAATTACCTGCTTCAATTTCAACTTATTACTTTTTACAAGCTAATAAATCAAATCGACGCGCCATACTTTTTCAGATAGTTTTCCAATACGTCGTCGTAAAAACTGCTAGATCGTTTTAAAATGACTAAAACTTATTTTTCAATTGCAAACTCTCAATAATCTCAGCTACGCAGACGACATGGTCTTGCTGAGTCCATCAATCAGCGCGCTCAGGAAGTTGTTGGCTGTTTGTGAGTCCTATGCTGTGTCACACGGACTCACATATAATGTCAAAAAAGTGAGCTTTTGATTTTCAAATTGAAGTCTAGCTCGTTCGATAATGTTCCTCCAGTGACTTTAGGCGGCAAGCCACTACAGAGAGTCACCTTTTAAATACCTAGCGCGTGTAGTCACAGAGGACTTATCGGACGATGCTGATATAGAGAGGGAGCGGAGGGCGTTGGCGGTTCGATGTAATATGGTATAGCCCGCAGGTTTGCGCGTTGTAGTAATGTGAATGTATGGGAAGGAAAATTAAAGTTTTTAGGTAGTGAAAATAATTAATTTTTATTACGACTATATTTTTTGGTTGTCAGTTTGCGACAGGAGTCAAAGTCATCAAAAAATCATAAACAAAAAGAAACATAATTTGAGGTTGAGGTGATGAGTTGCTACATCACCCACCCCACTCCAGAGACCGTCAAGGGCGATAATAGTCGGGAAATCTTACTCGACGCCCTGACCGCGTCGTTCTGACGACGTTTTCGTCAGCGGAAGGTAAGTTCGGGTTTTCCGCGTCGGGTGTATAGTGATGAGTGTTAGTGTTGAGTGATGACTGTGGTGTGTTGTGATGAATGGTAGTGATTGGTGGTGAGGATGATGTGTGAGGTTCACGCAGTATGAAGGCCGGCTTAATGCGGTCAATCGATACTGTGACATCTTTTCCATTTACCATTATTTTAAACACCTTGTCACCTCGTTGAATAACCTTATAAGGACCGGAATATGCCGGTTTCAGACCACCAGCAGCGCAGTCCCTAAGGAAAACGTGAGTAGAGGAAGCTAATTCCTTGTAAATAAATGTTTTGAAATTGCTGTTGTGTCTGGCTGCTGGTGATGGTTGCAGACTCCTGACAATACTCCGGAGCCTTGACAAGTAGTCAGTCATGTCAACCGTTTCATCAGCTTGTGGGTCGAAGAATTCGCCAGGTAGTCGTATCGATTGACCGTAAACAAGTTCGGCAGCAGTAGCCTGGGCGTCTTCTTTAAAAGCACTGCGTACGCCTAACAGGACTAATGGAAGAGATTCCACCCAACTGTCATTAGCGTGGCAAGTGATAGCTGCTTTAAGTTGACGGTGGAATCTTTCCACCAGACCGTTACAGGCAGGATGGTATGCCGTTGTTCTACGACGTCGGAAACCAGCGATTGCAGATAGGCATTTGAAGAGCGCCGATTTGAACTGCCCGCCTCTATCAGTTACTATATCGGATGGGCAGCCGAAACGAGCAATCCAGCCACTCAGTAAGGCCTTTGCCACCGTTTCTGCAGTTATGTTCGTGAGTGGTATTGCCTCAGGCCATCGCGTAAAGCGATCGACGGCAGTGAGACAATAGCGAAACCCTTCACACAGTGGCAAAGGTCCCACGAGGTCAATGTGGATGAATGCAAATCTTGATGGCGGTAATTTGAAAGTACCGACTGGGGCAAAGACGTGCCGAGTGGTTTTTGAGCGCTGGCAAGCCAGACAGGAACGTACCCAATCACGGCAGTCTTTCCTGACGCCCGGCCAAACAAATCGATCAGCGACCAACCTTGCGGATGCCTTGGTACCTGGGTGACTCAAGGAGTGCAGGCTTGTGAAAATTGGTCTGCGCAATTCCTTGGGCACAAATGGTCTTGGCGTAGAGGTGCTAACGTCGCAATAAAGTTGCTCTTGTGAACCTACACACCTACTTTGACCTGTTGCAGGCGCAATGAGGTATCGCCATCTAGCAGTTGCTTCAGCTCGGGGTCGTCACGTTGAGCTGCAGCGATCTTTTCGACGGGCACTGGTTGTGTAATCTCCTCGACGCGGACGGGCACTGGTTGTGTAATCTCCTCGACGCGCGAAAGAGTGTCTGCCACGACATTGTTCTTGCCAGAGATGTGCCGGATTTCCGTTGTAAACTGGGCTATTAGATCCAGGTGACGGAACTGCCGTGGAGAACAATTCTCATTACGAGAGTGGAAGGCGAAAGTTAGAGGCTTGTGGTCGGTGTAAATGACAAAGTCACGAGCCTCCAGCATGTGCCGAAAATATTTAATACTCTCGTAAATGGCGAGCAATTCGCGGTCGTATGGAGAATACTTGACCTGTGCTGGACTCAACTTGCGGGAAAAGAAAGCAAGCGGCTCCCATGCACCTGCATTCAGCTGTTGCAAGACTGCACCAATGGCCTCGGAAGCATCTGTGACCAACGCCAGCTTAGCGCTGCGGTCTGGATGCGCCAACAGTGCTGCTTGACAAAGGCTGTCCTTGCAGTTCTGGAATGCGTTAAGCTCCTCGGGTGAAATATTGACCGGGTGTGCACCCTTGACTGAGCCGGTAAGCAGAGCGTTCAAAGGTGCCTGGAAGTTTGCTGCGCCTGGAATGAACCTGCGGTAAAAATTGAGCATCCCAAGAAATCTCCGTAGTTCTCTTACGGTTTTGGGAGCGGGAAAATTTTGCACAGCTTCGACCTTGGCTGGTAATGGTCTTGTGCCCTTGGCTGAGATGTGGTAGCCCAAGAAGTTACCTTCCGACACTCCGAAGACGCACTTGGAACTGTTGATGACCATGCCGTAGTCTCTGAGTCTGGTGAACAGTTGACGCAGGTGATGCTCGTGCGTCTTATGGTCCTTGGAAAATATTAAGAAATCGTCTAAATAAGCATACGTGAAGTTCGAACGAAGCTCTGGAACGTTTGACCGGCATTTCGAAGTCCGAACGTCATGAACGGAAATTCGAATAATCTGAAGGGCGTCGTGATAGCCGTCTTCGGGATGTCATCAGGGTTGACCGGAATTTGGTTGTACGCTTTCACAAGGTCGATTTGCGAGAAGATAGAGCAACCAGAAAGGCTGTGAGCAAAGTCTTGAATGTGCCGGATTGGATATTGATCCGGAATGGTTCGAGCATTCAGCATTCTATAATCGCCACAAGGGCGCCAGCCATCATTTTTTTTGGGTACAAGATGAAGAGGTGATGACCACGGTGACTCGGATGAGCGACAAGTGCCACACAGTAACATAGAATCGAATTCCCCCTTTGCTATTTTCAATTTGTCAGGGGCCAACCTGCGGGGCGAGCAACATACCGGTGGCCCAGGTGTAGTTCGAATGTGGTGTACCGTGTTGTGTTTAAAAGTGCGATGTATACCATGTGGACGGGTGATATCGGGAAATTCCCGTAGAATGTGAGTGTATGCGGAATCACCAAGACTTACCCTCACCGATGAGATATCATCAGAACGACAAGCAGGCGAAGCCGGGGTGGAAAGCGTAGTATGGTTATCGATGAGGCGTTGGTTCCTGCAATCAACAACCAGATTATAATATGATAAAAAATCCACGCCTATTATCGCCCTTGTTACATCAGCAACTATAAATCGCCAGGTAAAGTCGCGGCGCAACCCTAGGTTTAATGTTGTATTTACAAAACCGTATGTATTAATCGGTGTACCATTTGCCGCACATAATTCGTAAGTACTTTTACTACGGCGCTCTCTGATTACTGATCTTGGGAAGACGCAGACGTCACTACCGGTGTCAATGAGGAATTGCATCTTCGAGTTTTGATCAGTCACGAATAAGCGACCTGCAGTGCTTCGGCAGTCGCCGGTCGCCATTAGCGACTGCCTGCGTCTTTTACTGAGTGATCGCACGGCTTAATACACTTCGTTGCCTTATCACCGAACTTGAAGTGGTACCAGCAAGTCGGGAATTTTCGATAATTCGAGTTTGACCTTCTTGAAGGTGAACGTCCGGGGGACTGTCACTTCTGCTGGATCTTTGCCTCGACCGGGATAATCTGTCGACATGCGACGTAAAGGCTTGCACTTGACGTGTCAGTTCGGCGATCTGTCCACTCATCTGGTCGACGCTGCTTCCTGGTGTCGCCGTCTGTCCTGTCGTCGCTGCTACTTGCGGGGTTGCTGGCACCACATCCTGTATACGGTCAGCCAGCTCGGCCACTTCCTCGAGGCTCGCCTTAGCTTGCGAGGCAATAATCGTCTGCGTACTACTCGGCAGACGGCTGGTCCAGATCGTCCGCAAAAACTCCTCTGGTACGCTCGGTCCCGCCAGGTGGCGCATGGCGCAGGTGACGCAAAAACTGAGAAGGCTTGCGGTCGCCAAGCTCCTCATGAGTCAGGAGCTGCTGCACTTTCTTCTCTCTCGACGCTGACAACCTCTTGACTAACTCGCTTTTTAGCCTCTCGTACTTGTCCGGTGCTGCAGGTGCTGTGATAATATCCTCTACCTCGGATGCGTATATGGGGTCCAGGCTTCCAATAGCGTGGTGGAACTTGGTGGAGTCAACCGTTATATTCGCAAGAGCGAACTGACTTTCCAGTTGCGCAAACCACAACGCCGGTTTTTCGGGGTAAAATTGCGGTACGCGCACTCCGACACGAAAAACGTCGAAGCCCGGGTTATCAGATCCTATCCCATCACTCCCTTGATTAGAACTATTAGAAGTCATTGTGTTCTGTCGGGGTCACCAATGTGAAAGTGTGGGAAGGAAAATAAAAGTTTTTAGGTAGTGAAAATAATAAATTTTTATTACGACTATATTTTTTGGTTGTCAGTTTGCGACAGGAGTCAAAGTCATCAAAAAATCATAAACAAAAAGAAACATAATTTGAGGTTGAGGTGATGAGGTTGCTACAGTAACGATGTAAAAGTCTCACTTTTCAAGGCATACTGCCAAACCTTCCACACGTGCAGCTTTGTGGGTGAAGTATACTCAGAGAGCCTACAACTTCCTGCGCGTACCTACAATATAATAATGGATTTAGGATGTTGATGGGGCTTCCGCGCTTCTGCTGCGCTTCGCAGATGTTCGCGGAAGCGTGTTGACGATTTTTCTGCTATTATGAGGAAAAAAACAGCGTCAATAATAGGTAGGTTGCGCGGAAGCTCCAACAGCATCCTAAAAACATTATTCGATAAAGTAGACAGTCCCTTTATAAGGCACTGGGTACGGAGGCACGTGCCAACGTGTGTGGGGCCACGTCAGCTTTAGTTTGTAAAAGTTTACTAACATAGTTTTTAAGTCATTGTTACTAACACTATATGGATTGTGTGTACTTGTATGTGTAGTCCGAAATAAAGAATAATCGCCGTCCCCGGCGAATAAAACGGTATAGACAAATCTGTGAGTCTGTTTTGGCCTTGTGTGTTTCGTAAATATGTATTAATTCTTTTTAGACAACAAAATAATCGTTCGGTCGATGCGCTACTAACTGGAAATATTCAGGTCAAATGGTTAGAACGTAAATTTTGAATGAGATCGAATATGCCCAAGCTGTTTAGTTCGTCCGATTTATAAATGCATGGGAGTTCATTCCAAAGGCGATCTGCATTAAAAAAATGTGCATGCGTATTGACTAGGTCAACGACAGATTCTGGAAAATTCGTGCAATAGGAAGAAAAATTTTCACAAGCAAGAGATTAAAAAACTTCCAAGTCTTTTAAATTTTTGTAACGACTACGACACTCGTTTAAAACATTGTCAATAATCTCGAAAAAACACGCGCCTGTAATACTGTTGAACATTATCAATACCGCGTTTTCTTTAAGGTCGGTCGCAATTTAATTCCAAAACAGACTTATACTTGATATCTTATATATTTATATAATATAATCCTTTAAAGTCCTATACAAAAAGTAACTAATACAATAACAAACCCTTCTATCTGAACTATGTACTTTTGTGTTGGTTCACTGTACCTCAGGGGTCTTGGCATGCATGCTTTGGATTGGGATCTCCTGGGGGTGGGCGTGCGCTGCTTGGAATTCCCTTTTCTGTCTGTGGGGCTATATTTAAGTCTCTTTTTCGCTACTGCATTCATCCCATAAGCTTAGAAACGCCACCGTTTTTCTGTAAATTACGGTTAAAATTTAATCTACTCATATGTTAATCGCGTCATGTTAACAACTGGCACACTACGGCTTGTCAAGTTGGTATAATTCCATAACTCAATATATATAACTCCCAATCTAATTTCATCTAACTCCAATCTAATTTCATCTAATTTAATTCTAATTTCATTTATTTTAATAGTAATAAAATTCCATATAATCTCGTTGATAATTATTTTGCACTTACCATGCATTTATCTCGTACAAGTCACCGAGTTTGTCATCTACACCTAACACTTTCACAAACACTGTTTACAAAAATATATATATATAGCTACACATACACAATCACCCAATGCACTCAATACATCCTGTGTTACGATTCTAAAGTCTAGTCATTATTATTGTTGTGAAGACGCATTATTCGATATTTGAATGTGTTTTTCCATTTTATTTCCGTCAGGGGAAACCGTGGCCCCTGGCAAGGCAAGGGAAGGAACACGGGTGGGTTTTAGTCAGTAAAAGTCTGACACGCCCTTCCGCTCCGCCCAGAGCGGGAGAAGTCATTGGATAATTTCCCACCCAAAAAAAAAAAAAGAGTCCAAGTTTCTGATGAATTTAGAAGCCACTGTAAACAACATTTTCTTCCAGTGTGTTGCTTTGTTGCTATTTAGGAGATGGTGAAGGTAAGGGTGCAGGGCTTTCCTCTCTGTTTCTCTTTCCTTTAGTTGACAGAACTTCTAACCGCTGTTGCTGTAAAAAATCCGTAAGTTTGTGAGTGAGCATTATTACTCAGTGTTCAAAATCAATGGTGCAGGCTGCAAATTTCCTGTACTGACAAATAGCATTCATAGTATACCTAGGTATTATGGTCTTCTTTTTTTTTTTTTTGTTTAGCTATTATGGTTACCTACTGTATGTTTTATCTTACTGGAATGAGATCGGGCTGCTTCCATGTCTTTAATAATTCGGCCACTTCTTCCATGTGTTCCATTGTGTATAAAGCACTCGCCCGCGCCAGTATTTAAATATGTAAATACCTAGTTAATTCACTAATATTGTCACCGACCCTAGGCGTGTGGCTTGGCGAATACACCTGTGCAGTTCTTGGAACATAAGACGGTCAACCTGCACGCCTGCACAGATAGCCATATGGACCACAGCGTGTATAACCTAGTCCTACATAATTATTATCGTACGCATTTTGAGTTTTGACAAGTCGACCGGCGCGCGTAGTTAGTTTACTCTATGAGCAAGTGGGGGTGGGAAAAGCGCTGGGAGCGTTGCGTTTTGTTGTCATTACAAAGAGTTATTAGATGTGACCACTGATCTTGTTTTATACGGGGTGTCCGGGACATCGACGCGAAGCCAGGATACATTTTGACCGCGTAGGTATTGCACTTTTCTATGAAACAGCTGATTTTTTTTTAAATAACCGACGAAAAATTTCAACGCAGGGGGGTTCAGAACCATGTACTGAATCCATGGTAACCGGCTTCGCGTCGATGTCCCTGCCACCCTGTATAACTAAGCAGGCTATTTAATCAAACATGTTCGTTGTTAAAAACTATGATTTATATGATTGAATGCTAACAAGTTACTTGTTACCATGAAATTAAATTATTATTTGATATATAAAAGTTTTGAGGTAAAATCAAACTATGTTTAGTATATTTGATGTAACAAAGACTGTTGAATAAACTGTGCATGTGCGTATTTGTTGATATAAATAAAATGAATTTGTTCTGGCAACTATGGTATCTTGTGTATAGTAAACAGATTATTCATTATTCCAAGATTTAATGCCAACTAAGAGAAAATGTATCTTAGTCTGCATTTTTTTCGGGTGTACTATGCCAAAGCGAATGCCAAATAATGGAATATCAATTGATCGACCACTATAAATCGAACGTCTAAATACTCGAACGTTCATAATATCGAATGGTTAATAAATCGAACATTCAATACAACGTACACTCAATACATCGAGTGTTTGTTTGATCGAGCGTTCAACGCATCGCATATTCATTGTATCGAAATATCAATACAATGAATACTATTTTTATACACAGGGTTATTTAAAATAAAATTTGCTGTTCCATACATTTTGACCGAGTAATAGGTATTGCACTTTTCGAGGAAACTGCAGATTATTTTTTTAATAACCGACGAAAAATTTCAACGCAGGGGGTTCAGAATCATGTACTGAATCCATGGTAATAGGCTTCGCGTCGATGTCCCTGCCACCCTGTATATAAAAAGTATTCAGTGTATTGATATTTCGATACAATGAATATGCGATGCGTTGAACGCTCGATCAAACAAACATTCGATATTTTGAACACTCGATGTATTGAGTGTACGTTTTATTGTATGTTCGATTTATTAACCATTCGATATTATGAACGTTCGAGTATTTAGACGTTCGATTTATAGTGGTCGATCAATTGATATTCGATTATTTGGCATTCGATTTGGCATAGTACACCCATTTTTTTCAGTGTAGGATGGTAGTGAAGAACTCTGTCTTGCAATAAACACCACCAACGTGACTTCAGCAAACCGATGCAACGCTCGATCAAGTTCCTGGCTAGCACATGGCGTGATGTGTCTCTGCTCGAGGCCCACGTGCAGCACTTAGGTCGGGTGTCATCAGCCAAGGTCGTTGCGGGTATCCGGAATCACCTGCAACAGAACACAATAAAACAACATTTAAGTATCTGTCTGATAGACAACCGTCTGTGTATGTACTTGTACTATTAGAGAAACTAACAGCAATGCGTGGATATGCCTCATTCCAGTAACGTCACGGTGTTCTACTGTAAAATCGTAATCCTTTAGGAATAAAATCCATCGAGCATCTCTTTTTTCTTGTTTAGTGTCAGTTGGAAAGCTTTACTATTGTAATCTCTCTTTGCATTAAAATAGCTGAGTAAGCAATTCCTGATGCGTCAGTATGGAGTCCTGTGTCTGCTCTTTGGTCATAGATCTTCAACACTGGTTTAGTAGACAACTTCGTCTTCAACTGGTTAAAAACTGCCCTATGTTCATCATTGAATTCAAACTTACATTCCTTTCCCAGCAAATCTGTGAGCGGATGTGCTATCTGAAAATATTTAGATATTTTCCTGAAGTAGGAACAAAGTCCCAAAAAACTGTACAGTTGCTTCCAGTTCTGAGGCTCAGGGAATTTTGTAACAGCATCTGTTTTCCCTAGCGACGGCATTACAGCACCACCTTCAATAACGTGGCCTAGGTATTCTACCTTTCTTGTTAGCAGCTTACACTTCTTCCAAATGATATGTAACCTATATTTCGATGTAGTATTCCGAACTTTCTTTAGTCGCTCGAAAGCCTGATACTCGTCTTGAGCTGAAATTAAAATATCATCGATAAAAAAATAAAAATAGAACGTAGTGTCTCGATATAAACAGTTATCAATTGTTATGTCTAACGTGACAACACAACATGACTTTACTTACTTGTATAACTTTAACCGGTTAACGTAATGTTGTTTTCGTTACACAGTATTACAAAATCTAACCTGTTAAGTTCGTTGTAAAAATCCTTTGACATCAAATTCACGTCACAGCCCGAATCAATTAACGAATTACCAGTTTTACCGCGCACAAACACTGTTTTTATTGGTTTTATTCGACATGCAAATTATCATCATCAGGTTCCCTGTTTTTTTTTAAATTTACTTTGTAAGTGTCAAACTCGACAACATGGCCGTTGTCAGTATAGCCAATAGCCCGTGGTTTCGACTTGTGCACTACATTTTCGTATGAGCTGTTCCGTAAGGTGCAGCATGTTGCCGTGTGCCGTCGACGCGACGCTACCGCATCTTGAAAGTCCTGGTCAGATTTCTCCGTAAGTATCGTAATTTCTAGTAGTCGTTGTAACTAGGAATATCGTCGTAAACGTCGTCGTCATCCGTAGGATGTTTCTTTGAAAATCCATCGGCGTACGTCGAGGTCGTGCGTCGCGTTGTGTTAGTCGTTCCCAACGAACTCCACTTAATTCACCGCAATCCTGGACGAGCCCGCAAATATGTGGGATCGTGTGGTGCAATAAAATAGTTGTGTTGTTAAAATCTGTATATTTTGATGTAAGCAAAATAAAACTATAAGAAAACTTAACTTACGTATATCGTTAGTTCGTCGTTCCTTGCACACATCGCCATCTTCCTTTTTCCTCCCTCTGTCCCTATCGCTCTTATACACATTTCACTCGCACCTCTACATACGTTCTCTTCTACTCAAAACTCATTCAAATCATCTCACAAATCTTTGAGTTGACATAACTCTTCTCGTAAACCCGTTATCATCAAAAGCTTTCTATAAATACTATACCATACCTGTTTAGCGGTTGCGCATTCTTGAACATGGACGTAGTTTTGTGAATCCAGGAGGAAAATCAGCTTCACCTTCGCTTAAATGTCACAGCACCTCAAATCTTCGTGTTCCAAATTCTCACAGTTATATATGATCTTGAATTATAACAGGAAAGTATAGTTTGATATCACCAACCTTTGTAGCTTCTAGCATTCTTCCATCACCAACTTAGACCAACTTAGACATTAACTTTACTTTATTCGGCGCCTTTTCTGAAATGGGCTTGATATTAGGAGGTCCAGGGGCACTCGCGGTGACGCTAGCGAAATTCCTTTGCGAGTAGGGGTTTCGCCAGGGCTGCAGACACTAGCAGCGGGATGGGGCGCGGGGCTCGGGCGACGCTACGTGGAGGAGCCGCGGTGACGAGCGCGGGGCTGCGGGCGCGCTTTCAAGCTCAGCAATCGACGGATGCGCTGGTGACGAAACTGCTGACGCGGAATTCGACGACGATATATCGAGGCCGGCTCCGCGAAATGTGTTTACGTTAGACGCATCGACAGGTGACCTAATTACCGCCACACTGTTGCGCAAATCGCTCACTTCTTTTCGCAAATCCGCGATGGTGTTCTGGGATGCATCTAACTTCGTTAGCACATCCGCGAGGCGGACCTTCAGGCTTCTGCTGCTTTGAAGGGATGTCTCCAGATAAGGTTTGAGACTATTTGAAATAATTTGTTTTATTTTATGCGATTTAACACTATTGTACGAACGTAGTACACGTTTGGCTATAGAATTATCATCACTAGTAGAAGGTCGAACAAAAACCGGACTTTTTGGAAGTTGGATAACTGAGTTTTCGAGGTGAATATTATCTCCAAGGTTGGCGTTCTCGAAATGTATTGATGAACTCAGTTTTTCTTGCAATGGTTGTAACCTGGAAATTCTTTTCCTATAGGCATCATTTAGTTTTGTTACTGATTGTAATTTTAGTCGTAAGGATGCTATTTCTTTTTTATACCTCAACTTTCTCACTAAGCGTTGGGCATTGGGTGATACGAAGTAGCTTGCGAGGTAGCAGGACTAACTTCTATTGACCTAGAGTTGGACCTAGTAATTCTTCTGTACTCAGAATTATCCTTTGCGTTCTTCTATACCAACATCAATCACATTCTAAATATTATCTAGATTGATATTTTCGATATGACTGGAAGGTGGTCTGTTGCATTCAATAAAACGTTGTTGTATTCTTGCTTTTTCTTCCTTTTTGCGTTGTTAGGACTTTTTCGCTTTTTCTCTCCATTTCCTTCTTAACATTTTCTGATCTCTTGGTGTCAAACTGTATATAGATAAGTACTACTTTCCCGTCCTTAATTTTTTCGTTTTTGGTACTTTGCCTTATTATTTTCTTTATATTTTGTATAAAGCTCTCTTTTTTTTTTAGTTCTCTTTTCCTAGATCCTCGGCAGCGGCTCGCCTGATACTGTCTGTGTCTGGTTAGTTTTATGCGTGCGTGGGATGTGAGTACGTAACAGTGTTTGTGTTTGTGTAGTGCGTACATTTACAAATTAAATATGTTAATTTATAACAGGACTTGTCGCCACAGTGACGCTATTTTGTATTTTGATTGTAATCAATGTATTACTGATTACAAACTGACAAATAATACTATGTACTTGCCACCTAGTTGTAGGAGACAAATTGCTAATCTTTTAGCATACAATATACACAGTGACACTGGTAGTTGTAGTGTACCATCGATTACTGTTAGTAGTGGACAGTAGTGGTACTAACACTTCTATTGATACGCCTTGTACTTTAAACTACATATTAGGTGTGACAACGGATAAGCCGCATATGTTCAATGTTGTACATCAAAATATGCAGGGTCTGTCCGGCAAAGAGCTAGAGTTAAGTTTATTTTTGGAGCACTATGATGTTCAGGTGTTATGTTTGACTCAACACTGGTTGAAAGAACATGAAGTAGTGTTTATCAATGATGATAATTTTACAGAACAAAGTGCGTTTGTGAGACAAAACGCCATTCGCGGTGGATCTTTAGTTCTTGTTTCAAACATGTTGAAATGTAAACAACGTTTAGATTTAGTTAATCTTTCCATCGAGCGCACTATTGAGTTGTCTTGTGTTGAACTCGAGCGATACGTTATAATTTGCGTTTATCGACCCCCCTCTGGTGATTTTACTAGTTTTAAATCGGTAATGGAGGATTCACTCAATAAGTTAAAATCAAGTAATAAGAGTATAATTTTATGTGGAGATTTTAATATTAATGTTTTAGATGTTACTCCAGTAAGTATAAGACTTCTTTATCTGTTTAGGTCTTATAATTTAATTAACTTGTTTTTTGAACCTACTAGGATCACGGCATCTTCGTCAACTTGTCTTGATAATAATATATTTAGTGACTGTAATGCCAAAATGTGTGTTAAATGATTTAACTTCTGACCACTGTGGTTTATTAGCTAGCTTCTCCATGCCATTACATAAAAAGCCGCGTAAAATAGAATGCAGGCCGTATACAGCTAGTCGTTGCAATAAAGGATGATCGGCAAAAATGTATGGAAGCTGGTCCAAGAACCAATAACAACCAGACATATGTCATTAGATAGGCATTTTAATATAGAGCAACAACTACTATGGCGGCTCATTTCAAATCGCTGTGTGAAAAAAGTTGTGGCGATGTTTTGCAGCCCTGACCTGGACGGTAGATAACGGAACACTTGAATAATTATCACTTCTGGTGGTCTAGTCTGAATATTTTCAAATGTATGCCTGGCGATGATAATACAATAATATGGTACCATCGAGCTGATCTGATGATGGACCTGGACGCTAGATAATGGAACTCTTGAACAGCTACTAGTAAACCCATCGAGTGTGGGCTCATTAGAATTGTCTCAACGAATCCTGGTCATTTTACCAGATGACGAGGACCTGATGACTGATTTGGACGCTAGATAATAGAACTCTTGAACAGTTACGAGTAAACCCATCGAGTGGGCTCATTAATTAATGTGTCTCAACGAGTACTGTTCATTTTACCTGATGACTGACCTGGATTCTTTGAATGTCTACTAGTAAACCCATCTAGTGTCGGCTTATTAGATGTGTCTAACGAGTACAGTATGTAAAGCACTTTATGGTTGGCCTGGAAGGTGTATAACGAAGTTCTGAATTTTACCTTGCACATCAATACGTTTTTACGATTATTATGGATGTAATTATAAAACTGTTTACTATTGCACTTGTTTTTTTGTTATAAAGACTAATGAGCAACAGCACCAAACGCAATGTAGATAGGGGGTGTGGTGGAGTTTGAATTTGTCCATGAGTACTGAGTAACATATGCCTCGGCCAAATAGTCCTTTCAGATGACACAAGATAAAGATGTCGCTTGACGCACCGAGAAGAGAACGCCTAGAAAAGTTATTGGTCAATGAAACACCTAATGAAAGGACCACTTCCACTTTCAATCAAAAGGAAACTCATGGACATGTGCATCTTTCCCGCCCTCACGTGGAGCTTAGGGAGCACAAACGTGGTCATTAATTAAGCGTCATAAATCCGCACTTGGGCTCAGCGAGCAATGGGACGAAGTAAGTATTCTTGGAGTGAAACTTACTGACCGTATAAGAAACATTACCAATACTTCGTCACAAAACACAAATCGGCGTAGGCAACCCAGCCGTCAACTGGACAGCCCACATCTGCTGTTTATCAAACAGGGGCCATACCGCTTCTATATTTATAGGTAACTAGTACACTGTCTTTAGCCACCCAAATCCATAATCTTTGTTGCGATACCCCCGGTTGGTGCAATAATCCTGCACCAACCGGGGATTGTCTTTGGGTTCACCTACATAGTGCATATAGGGATAATCGATAGTTGGTGCCTCATCAGGTCATCGTCATCAGGTAAAATGAACAGGACTCGTTGAGACACATTTAATGAGCCCACACTCGATGGGTTTACTAGCAGCTGTTCAAGAGTTCTATCATCTAGCGTCCAGATCAGTCATCAGGTCCTCGTCATCCGGTAAAATGAACAGGAATCGTTGAGACAATTCTAATGAGCCCACACTTGATGGGTTTACTAGAAGCTGTTCAAGAGTTCCATTATCTAGCGTCCAGCTCCATCATCAGATCAGCTCGATGGTACCATAATATTGTATTATCATCGCCAGTGGCCAGGCATACATTTTAAAATATTCAAACTAGACCACCAGAAATGATTAATATTCAAGTGTTCCGTTATCTACCGTCCAGGTCAGGGCTGCGAAAAATCGCCACAACTTTTTTCACACAGCGATTCGAAATGAGCCGCCATAGTAGTTGTTGCTCTATATTAAAATGCCTATCTAATGACATATGTGTGGTTGTTATTGGTCGTGGGGACCATTTTGTCCGGTCCTCCTTTAACCAGTAGAGGACTCACAGAGCTCGAAAGTCTTGACTCCGTACTGGGCAGCCTTGGACTTGATGTACTGGCGGAACTTTAGGTTTCCTTTCCACAAAGTCAGGGATTCGTCAATACAAATGTTTTGGGATGGGATGTAGGCTTCCATAAACCGTGAATTTAAATGATTTAAAATTGGACCTAAAGAGTACAAAGGGTCAGTCTTGTCTGTTTGTATGCTACTGTAGTCAACTAAATGGAACGCGCGGCAAAGATTTTCGTAGCGTGATCTGGTAAACATCTTTCTAAAGATGTTCACTTGTATTAGGGGATTGGTGGTAAAACATGATTTGATGGAGGGCATCCGGATGATTCCGAGCATCATCCAGAAGGAAAAAAGGACCAAAATTTCATGAAGATTCGTGTCATAGTTGTCATACCAACCTCGGGCGAAAGTAGTGGACAATCTTCCGATCGTCACGGCATGGCGGTTCGTCTCCGTGACGATGTGCGCCAAGATGGAATCGTCCCAATACTGCCTAAAGGCCTCATACGCATTTGAGGATGCGACAACCACCCCAGTTTGTTGCGGAAGAAATTGCTGCCGCGCAATTTGAAAATCACCCATGGGTGATTCCCAATCAAACTGGTTGGAAGTTCCTTCCGCAGCGAAAAAGGATACGACCTCGCCGTCATCCTCTTCCTCATTCTCTTCTCTCTCATTCCCTTGTCTGGCTCTCCTTTCCCTGTTAATCAATCGCGCTCTCGCTGTCTCTCTCGCATGCACAATATTCATTATATCGTTCCTCAACCTCTCAGGCACATCCTCATCATCCACATTCAGCTGGACTAAACGATCTCCTCTTACCCATTGGGAGCCATCACTTTGGACACGAGCCCCTCCACGCACCCCCCCACGTCCCCTTACTCGGCCACCGCCGCGCCGCGCTGCACCGCCGCGCAGCCCTGCACCGCCGCGCCGCCCTGCACCGCCGCGCCGCCCTGCACCGCCGCGCCGCCCTGCACCGCCGCGCCGCCCTGCACTGCCGCGCAGTGGGCGACTTTGCTGCTGCGGCTCTTCTGCCACCACGTCCTCTACCACATCTTCCACCTGCTGGAACAGCTGATGTTTATTAGTAAGGTGGAAGACATGGTCCTCCTCCATGTCGTAGTCGAGGGAGGGCGTGATGACGACATTCAACCTAAAATAAAAAAATATTATTACGTGTAATTCACGAAGAAAAGGTACAAGACTATCATAATTCAAGTTTTAACACTTACGGGTCTAGAACGGGCGGCGAGCTTGAGCCAACAGCAGCAGAAGTCGATGCCCGCCGCGATGACGAGGTTGACCTTGTCCTATCAAATAAAAGGTTTTCATTTATTATACAGAAAATCATTTATAAAAACAAGTATTTATTTTATACTCACGTCATGGCCAGCGGGGCAAAATCCTCGCCATAAAACGAAGTAATCACCCCCAGTGGGGTAGCCGTGGAGTCAGACGGCTCATCGTCCTGAAAACAAATATCTTGGATAAAATAACTACAATTGCGTGAAAACATTAGATTCTTGGCCACCTTGCTTGTGGCTAACTATACTTATTATCTAAAGTCAAAACATATAAACCACACCAGAAAACAGACATTCAAACGAATCAAGACATGCAGACAGACATGCAAACAGACGGGCATGACAAGACATGCACAGACAGGCATGACAATAAACAACTACCTCAAAGAGAGGAGGCCTGTGTCCCAGCAGTTAGAACATTGTAGGCTGCCTCAATTATTATGCGCTGCATCAAGTTTTCTGGAAGAAGAATCATTGATTTTATTACTGATATGGTAGTAATTCCAATATTACCATGAAAAATGGTTCGGCCTCGAGGTCCACCTCGGCCTCGGGAGCCATCTCGGAATCGGAACCCGCAGCTTCCTCCTCCTCGACGGCAACCTCGACCTCGGCAGACCCCTCGGCCTCACCCATGTCCTCCTCCAAGTACTCGACGACAAAGTCTTCCTCGTCGAGTTCCTCCTCCAGCTCCTCGTATTCCTCGAAGAGGTCGTAAAAATCGGAAGGGGCGTCTTCCCCAGTCACATTCCACGACGAAGTCATCTAGAAATAAAATTTATACAGTATATTGATAACTGTATGTACAACTAAAACCTCAACACAACAAAAATGACGAAATATGGATGCATTACACACCTCTGCCTGCCCTTCGGGAAGTACAGGCGTGATATTGATGTTTACAACATGTTCAAAATAATTTCAGCAATATATGTTAGTACTACGCGCACAAATACATACATACATAGAGGTCGAAATGCATTCGAACGAATTGAGAACCTTCTTTATTTTTGAAGTCGGTCAAACTTTCCAAAAAGCAAAATGTTTTTTATTTTGAAACACAAAAAAATCGCAAACATCGATTTTATCGATAACATCTATTGATACGGCTGGACAGCATAGTTGCGTATAGTCAACTGTCAACGGTCAACGACCTTTTTATCATTCATCATGTAAATGATTGAAAGGGGTTTGGGTAATTTTGTATGAACCAGTGGCATGTTTTTTTTTTGAGCGGCTACTTTATTTATTGTTGCTAACGTATAGTTATATATATAATAATAATTACTCATAAAATAACTTTGCCCTAAGTTATATCGGAGCTGAAATATATGATATCGAAGTAGGAAGAATTTGAACATCATGTCGTCTAAATAAAGACGTAACCACGTATATGTATTGTGAAAAAATACAGCACGCATGGCACAATACATACATTCATAAACTTACGCATGTTATTGGAGGAGTATTGTGACGGAATGGGTTTACGTGGGGTAGAAATAAGACCACGTAATCTTGTCAGCATAAAAGTATATTAATAAATGGGGTAGGTAGGTCTATGGTCACAAGATTCTTTCAACTTCCTTGGGAGTAGCGCAGTACTCTCCTGGCTCAGCCTGGCGCGACGATGACCCCAGCGGGTGTGCCACGCTGCAGACGCCAGTAACGGTGTAGGTCGGCAGATGGTCGTGCCTGACCCGTAGACAGCTCGACGGCCACGCGGGTAAATATGTACCCGGCGCGGAACTCGTGCAGTAAATGAGGTACCGGAAGCGTAGCCGGAATTTTGGACCCTGGAACGTAACGTCCAGCGTGTCACAAAATGACTAAAATTGTCATCTCCGCTGATTGTGACACCAAAGCATAAGCAAAGCGAGATGTACTAGTGCGCTTAATGAAGGTGGTGTGTGGATGTCACATATCAGTACGGAGTTACAAAGATGGAAGTGAAAATACAAGACATGACTTGCACATTTTGAGTGAATGAACATAATATAAAAATGTGCAGAGCTAATGGCAAGTACACACATCAAAAGTGTCTAGGGATCAAGCATTTTTATGCGGATTTCTTGAGATTGAGATGTGGCTTTGTAATAAATTTATGATTTTATAAATTTATATGGATCCTTTTTGGTGCATTTCATAATTTGAATCAGGAACTGTGAATCAAATTCGAGTAAAAGATGAAAATCAGCTGTCAATATTTTCCCTATAAAAACATACAACGCATTGAAGACATTATTAGTGCTACTGTTTCCCTACTACTGATTAAAACCAACGTTATTATGGAGCAGCGACGTCATTTAAGCAGGGAAGAAATGCTCAGAGCCGTGGGAATGATAGAAGCTGGTTCCCGGCAACGTACTGTGGCTTTAGCTCTGAATACAAGTCAGAGTGTTATCAGTCGACTTTGGACACGTTACCGAAGCACTGGTACCGTGGCTGAGCGCCATGGAGGACGGTATCGCTGCACCACACGGAGACAAGACCGATACATTCAAATCTTAGCTCGAAGAGCTCCAACAATAACCGCCATGATGTTAGCCGTGAGGCTTCATCACTCTTCAGGGAACTTAATTAGCGACCAAACAGTCAGAAACCGCTTGCATGAAGTGAACCTTCATTCCCGAAGACCGCTACGGGTACCACCTATAGCAATGCACAATCGTAGGATTCGATATCAATGGGCTCTTGAACACAGAAATTGGGCAGAAGAACAATGGCGTTTCGTGTGCTTTTCTGATGAGTCTCGTTTTGGTATGAGACCGGATACAAGACGTATACGACACTGGAGAACCCCTGGACGCCAACAGCGATTAAAATCCTGCCAGGAAGTCCATCCTTATAGTGGTGGAACCATCATGGTATGGGCGGGTATTTGGATCGGCGGAAGAACAGTTGATTTGGATCAGAGGCAACCTCAACGCTCAAATTTATGCTGAGACGATTGTATCAGACGTCATCGTTCCTCTACAAGTGCAAATCGGTCCCTTATTTCAGTTAATGCATGATAATGCACGACCGCACACCGCAAGAGTTGTAAGACAGACTCTCGCCGCAGCTAACATCAATGTCCTGCCCTGGCCTGCTCAGTCGCCAGACTTGAACCCGATTGAGCATGCATGGGATATGCTACAGAGAAGAGCTCTGCCGAATATGGAGGGTATCCAGTCGCAAGAAGACCTTTTTTTGTTGTTGCAACGAACATGGGCGGCCATTCCACAGCGTGATTTGGATGAACTCATTTTGAGTATGCCAAACCGATGTTCTTGTGTTGTTAGTGTTCGCGGTAGAAACACGGATTATTAATTGTTTAAGTTACCCAATAAAATTTTAAAGAAAACTGTTATTTCAGTCTTTTTTTCGAACTTTAATGTTAGTGGTTCAAATGTCAAAAATCCCTTTATTAGGAAAATGGCAAATTTCTTTATTAATGCAAAGGTGACTTGGTTTATCGTTACTGTGACAAACGAAAACACTTTATTTGATGAATCCTTAAAGAAAATTTTAATTAATATCAATCAGGAGAAAAGTTATTGCAAAAATATATGTTGATCCCTAGACACTTTTGATGTGTGTAGTTTGCATGATAAGCTGAAGGCAATTAATTTAGTACAATGAAATGAGCGAAAAGGCACACGTCTTAAGTTGACCTACATAGGTAGGTACACACAATCTAAAACATAGTTAGCTGTTCAACACTTACCCAGTATGGGGTTACGGAAACACAGAATTTAATAGGGTTGACTACTATGAGTCAATTAAAACTGTTGCCTGCTTTAGGCTTTGAAAAATTGCGGTGACGTGACGACATACCCCACGTATGTAGGGTCACATGTGATCTAGGATCAAGTGAACGTGTGTCTTCGCCCGTAGCAGGAATTCGAATGTGCTGGTCATCCTCAGTGAAAATCACTGCGGTGTCGCTAAGGTTAAGCCAAGGTCAGCAATCCCCACTCACGCGTTCGGATACGCCGACCGCGCACATCACTATTGCGTTATCAGCTAACTAATTACGTTTAGTAACTTAAGACATCCCTAATATTATTACGTCTGTGGTTTGACTTGACGTTTTATTGTTGTGAATATGTTGGAACTTGATAATTTGGTTTTAAATATGTAAACAAATATAAAAATGCCTAGAAGAAGCTTAGTTTAACGTTTAAATATGTGATTTATGATTAATTAAAAAGAAAAGGGAACGTTACAACGTTACAGTATGTACGGCATTATTATACGATAGTTAAATAAAAAAACATGATTACTATAAAATCACTATATTTTTACACAAACCTCAATTACTTAAATAGATATAAAACGACATTTCGGGTGTTTTATGGTTCTTCTTCTATATCATGCCTGAATATTAGGTAGAGGAACTGCGCTGGAGGAGACAGATTTTCTTGATATCTCCCCCGTCCCTAAATACCATATGATAGCCATAATGTGGGAACAACAACCTAGTGTGCGTTTCCCTACAATACACGAATAATAATGTCCTATTATGGCATTTATTCCCTGGCACCCTCGTTGTATCAAAATATACACATAGTATTTTCTGCTAGATACATGACGGGACTGTATCCTTCCCCTCAGCAGCCATGGGTCCTAATACTCGGGATTCCGTCTTCTAAACTCGTTTATATCGGGCTCCTTATATATTTCTATTAAATACGTTCCGTTTTTTATATGCTCACCATAATAGCTGCGAGCTTAATGTATTTGGTAAGTACCCAAAGCATATATGATGAGGTCATCCGCACTCAATACTGGAAATTCATCGCCATCAAGGATTACAGCATTTATAGGCTGAAAATGAGCTCGTCTTCGATTAAGATTATTATCTAAGACATATTCACCTAGCCCATTTTGATCATAATTATTTTCTGTTAGTCTACTTATTATTTCAGTGACTAGTCTGTGATCGGTCAAAGGCGCACCGAAAGCATTTAGTAGTGCTCCTGCAATTTTAATTTCATCAAATAAGTGCGACGCAGCGACATTAAAGTTTTGAGATCGTAGTTGACGAAATAGATTTTTTAATCTACCGTTTACTGTTTCTACGACCCAGCGACAAATTGTAACTTTCCTAGACTCATTAGCCTGCTGTACAGTCAGCTGGTGTTCAGCTTCATCTTTTGTGGCTGGCATATGTGTTCGGTACCCACGGGACTCCACTGTTTCTATGCAGTCTCTGAAGCCTCTGTCCAAGATTAGCACATCGTCTGTGTGGAAGTACCAATGAAACGGATCAGTGTGATTGTTCATAATCTCCGACAAAATGATAGCATCAGACTTAGTTGCTTCGTATAATCCATTGATATCAATTATATGACCATCGGACAAACTAACAGAAATGGTTTCAGTAGGTGACGGAATTTATGAAGGCTGTAAGATTTTCTTTGAAAATAATAGTTACTGCTTTTTTGCAAGTAAACGTATGTGCCGTCTAGTATAATAATGGCTCTACGATCACCTATAGGGGCATCTGGATTTTCAAATAGAGCATTTGGAATGGATAGACATCGGGATATAACCTCTTCACGGGTCATGTGGTTAAAACCCATGTTTTCTGTGGCACGAATTCGATCGGTGCTTTTAGTGGGCTCATGGACGGCTTTTGTGGTGTTGTTTATCGCTAATTACGAGTTATAAAGAGAAATACAAGTAACACTACAATGAAATAAACACATTTATAGCAAATGGCAATTTAATTTTATAGATTATTTACTTTAAATATCTCGGCTTCGATGAACGTGGGAAAGTAACGTTCATAGAAAAAAGTTAACGACTTAATGTGTTCTTTTTAACAAAACACTTTTCATTAGTGGCCGCGTATTTAAAAAACATGCCACTTTTACCCAAACCCCTTTCTAAAATATAGTGTGAATTACACCTCGAATGACCAAAACATATCGTTATTATTAGTTTAGAGTTTTACAAATCCTACAGATACACTCAATTCATTACAAAACAGTCAAAATTCATCAAATAATGAAGACTTTTGACGAAGGGCTTTTTCAGAACATTTCACATGTATTTATGATAAGGATTAGTGTAAATGTTATCTACAACTATGTAATACCTACTTATAAATGAATATTCATGTACTTATCGTCGACTACACACAAAAACTTAACATTTACCAAAATAAAACGACTTTGTCAACGGTTTGTTGTCGTAACATTTCTTTGTTCAAAAATAAGATTTTATGATGGTATTTCGTGATAATATTATCTACAACGATGCATTATCTACTTCTTAATGAATATTCATCTATTTGCTGTCGATTACACACAAAAAAAGTCGAAATTCATCATAGAATGATAACGCGTCACAACGGTTTTCCCGCGTAACATTACTTTGTTCAAAAATGTGATTTTATGATGCTATTTCGTGAAAATATCTACAACGGTGTAATAACTACTAATAAATGAAAATATAGCCACTTACCTTCAAAATATCACACTAAATGATAAAAACACAGTCACTATAACCGCACGAGCCGATCGGTTTCTGAAATATGAGTAATGTCAGTTTGACTTTTTTTTTTAATGTTGCTTAGTGCATATTTTTATTTTTGAATGATTTAGTCGAGTAGGATATTTATCCGACCATAGAGTAAAACCATCCACAGTGGAGACTAGCCTTTATTTGGCAGTAAAAATAGAGAACAGTGCCGCGTGAGAGGGTGTCGCACGAAGTGCGTCACACGGTGGGCTGAAAATCGCCTTTCATAGACTTAGCGACTTGAATGTTGAAGGGTCCTTTTTTTGGCTAGAAATGGAATCTGCCGATCCAATTGCGTGTACAAATGAAGGAGTTATAATTTTTTTAAGAAAAATTTGTATGGCGCTGACATGAAAACTGAGGATATCTCTGGAATCATAAGCTTGGCCATTATATCCTTACACACAGTTATAGTACTCTTTATTTATAATTTTTTGACATACTTTTTAATGTGGCACCATTTGGGCTCTTTTGTTTAAAAATCCTCAAAAATTAAAAAACCTTTTTATGTTGATAATGCTTAAATACTTTAAATGTAAGTATGCCAAGTCTAGTTTAAAATATTTTTTTATACTATAGGCCAAAATAGTCTAAGAAATCACAAAAATTCATTTCACTAAATTGAAATGACATGGTAATTATGAATTACCTTTTGAATGTAATCTCCTCTAATGGTCAAGTTCTCATTACCTAATGAGTTCATTGAGGTAATCACCTCATAATATGACTAAATACTTATGTACCTAATGAATTAACTAATTAAAAGGATACACACAAATAATTAGGGTATACGTTAATTTAGCAATTAGTGCAGGATCACCTTAATAGGTAATTAGGTAAGAAGAAATCACAAATTTCGTTTTTATACCTACGTGGGATATCTACTATTAATATTAAGAAAAAAATACAATATTTAAAAATCTATCTACCATAATAAACAAAAAAAGTTAACTTATTCTAAACTTCTTCGTCACTATCAGAATTCACTTCAGAATCAGGCTCTACAATTGACATTACATCTAAGAACTCTGTCGGAGCTTCCTGATCCTGAGGTAGGTCTAAAGTTTCCTTAAAGTATGTTTGCTTCTTATGGGCATCCAGTTTTGGTTTTATTGAAGTAATAAGAGGATCAGAAGAGACGATAAGCATATTGAGGACATCCTCGTTTGATGCTTGTCTGCTCTTCTTCCTCGAATGGTGTTCTTTGAACCTCCTAAAATATTTGTTTCGAGCCTCTGAAGCTTCTTCCGAAAGACTCCCTATTGGCACAATTGCATTTTCTGCGATTATGTCCCCTCCATGAATTAATAATTTGTGTACAGTCGATGACATGTAGTACCAATTATACAGTTCCACGTATTTTTCCGCGGTTATTTTAGTGTATTCTTTAAATTTAGGCACATCTATTATCTCTCCAGATGTGATAGCTTGTATAATCACAGCAAACCTGCGGATCAGGTCTTCATCTAGTCCAGTGATCGCTGCAGTTTTATCAGGAAACTCAAAAAACCTCCTCGCTGTGTTACCATCGTTAGTTGTGCCTGATCCTTGCTTAACGATGTCGATCAAAAGATTGAGATCATCTTTAAATCGATCTTGGATATGTTTTTTCCTTGACTGTAACAACTCTTTGTGATCTTCTACTCTCGCAGACCACTTCTTGAAATCTAGGCGATAAGCTATGTGTAGAAGACATTCCATCACATTAATGCGCGCATGCAGTGACGATAACCCAAACTCATATACATCAGGAGAAACGGTTTTTGACGCAACGGCATTTAAATTATTCATTTCCGTAGGCTTAGCCAAACACAGGTAGCAGGCCGCATTTGATTTAGCTTCAGAAATATTATGTACATATTTTGCCGTCAATCATCGTCATCATTAATTGATGACTAATCTCATTTCCTTGGTATTTTGAGGGAACCAGAGCCTTGATTTCGTTATCCATTCTAGTTTTTTCATCCATGACAACTTCTTTGCTCTCCTTCAAAAAACTGAACTGCACTGGACGACAATACGTAGATGAGCAGGGTTTTGGATTCGTCCATGCGGTATCATCTCCAGCCATCAACTTTAATGGAACCAAAGAAGTCATAAATACGCTTGCATCATCTTGCTCACTCACAATTTTTTGCTTATATCTACTTTGGTTGGATGCACCGTCAAATCCCCACTTTGATATTAATATTAATTGTTTGCCTTGTATGACATTAGTACTAGGAAGACTTTCAAGAATCTTGTTCACTGTTAAATCTAGTAATGCTTGTAGTGCAATCTTAGCTGAGGAATCTGTTACAGTCACAAATGTCTTCGGAGGGTAGCACTCCAGTATTGCCATTTCGATAGTTTCAATGAAAGTAGCAAACCTAGTGCTTTCTCTGGTGAAAATAATGGTGAAGAAACTGGTTTCTTAATCATTTCCTTAATTTTTGCCGCTGCGTCTGGATTTTTTAGCATATATTCAATAACAAATGCAATATCCTCACGACCAACATAAAAATATTTCATTCGCAGTGTTTTTGCGCTAACGCGCTGACGGTACACGAAACTAGTTTTTTCCAGTTTGACGAACGGGAACGCTGCGTCATGGCGCCGATCCGGATCATATAGGATAGATCAGCCGATAGGATCCGGTCATTTATTTTTTTGATAAAGGTTTCAAAATGTCAGTACTAGAGAGTGAATTAAATACGAGTATTCCGAGGTCACCTTTGTTGCGATTGTTTGCTTATCGCACTGATAACGATCCTAGCCGAGGTGGGCCGATAAGCGATCCTATATAAGTGGGGTTGTCGAGCGGTTGAAGCCTAGGGCCCGTGAACATCGACGCTAGTACCTTATTAGCGTCGCGACGCCCCTACAGCTTATTCAATGCAACCAATCACACAGACACAGCTTGCTGTGTCTTTTCCATCAGGCGCTTAGCCGCACAAGAGGAAGGGCCCATAGTAATGGGCCACTGTACAGCTTCCGCGGGCGAGGGGCGAGGCCCCGACCCCGCCTGCCACGCCCCCTTGCGGGGGCGTAGCGACATCCACATCGGTTGAAGCTCACTTTGCGTTCGGCTCGTGTCGTAGCAACACTTCGTGTCCGAGTTCGCAACAAGTCAATCGTCATCCTGAGGATGCCTCGTTGAGAGGCGAAACACGTGTCGATTTCTTACAGGGTTCTAAGCTAAGACTCTTTAAGAACAGTTAAGCGGATTAAGTTACTAAATATACATCGTCTATTGTATTTAAAATGGATTTCCGCAAAGTCACGCCTGAATCAATTAACTGCGCCAAACAAAGTCTCTCTTTTTTTGTCACGAATCAGTGGTAAAACAGTTATTTTATTATCATTTCTAAAAATTTCAAGATTAATCGCAAAACCTTGCCCCGAATATTCTTCAAATTATACTGTTATATTGATGGAGCAGGTCTAATAAAAATAAATCCTGTTTACTTAGTATCAAAACTAATTCCATAGCTTACCAGTAATTTCCGAAATTATTGTCAACAATTTTACTTTTTCGTTAAATGCAGCGTCGCGTTCGCTTTTCACTCGGTTGTAATTATTCATCATAGTGTATAACAACTTTCTCGTACTGCTTCTTAAAGTTTTAGGCATTGTTTTGCTTGAAATACGACTATATATACATACAATTTGTTTTCGTGAGAGGTTATAAAAACAACATGTGACATTTGCAGCTGTGTTGTCAATTCCTAAAAACGTGAAAAAATCACTCTCAGCTTTCATTAGACAGACTCTTATCATATTGTCTAAGATAATAAATATGATTAAAATGTTAAAAACAAGTAAAAGTGAGACTGTGCTACGTATACTTGGCGGTAATAAAATTAATACCTATTATACAAAAAAATAATAAAGCGGCTCCTCTAATACTTTATCTAAGAAATTATAAGCCCAAAATAATTTAAATAAAAAATAAAGTTCAAAAACTAAAACCCGACTACTGAAAAATCACGCTCTATAAAGTATACATACATAATCAGCCTATTAATATTTCCACTGCTGGGCACAGACCTCCTCTCTGTGAGAGGGAGTGGGCCGTAATGTACCACGCGGGCCCAGTGCGGGTTGGTAGATGTTACATGTCGAGAAAAAATTTCGGACAGAAATCAAGGGGTTATTCCACTAATCTCCATTGAGAATCCCCATCAATGGGGATTAATTAACTTTTTGTCCACAATTCCCCATTGATGGGTATTGGCGGACAAAAAGTTCACAAATCCCCATCGGTTTAAAAATAAAATACAAACAACATATTGTATAGGAATCATGAGGTCTTTATTTCTCACGGAGGTGTAAGGACTCATTGATTAATTTTATAATCAAACAAAAAATTAAAGTAATGGCTAATTATATTTCTGGCATGTCATAATACAGTCTAAACTTTACTACAAAATATAATCTTTTAGAGATCAACTTTGAAATTACTGAATGGTAAGTTTGTGAGAGTCGTTCCACTAAAATCCCCTAGACCAGTCCCCCAGGGGACTACACAGCACTCAATGTTCCACTTCGATCCCCTATGCTGGGGATTCTCTGGGTACTAATAAGTCAATGTTCCACTTCGATCCCCTATGCGGGGATTCTCTGAGTGCCATAATAAAAGGTTCCGTAGTTGCGATGATTGTATCCTAAAAACAAACTTAACATTGTAGTTGAAAAACATATTCTCCCATATAAAAAAATGTAGACCTTGCTTCCTGCCAACTTTCATGATTCTAGGTCAGCGGAAAGTACCCTGTAGGTTTAGATTTTTTTGCTAGTATCAAAATATGTCATAAAAATGGCTGTAGTTTTTTATTGCATTGACTTAGAAGTTTGATTTTTTAACAGCTCCAAGGGATTATAGACCTAGGTATTTGATATTAATTTCAATTTGATATCTCCACGCTTTCCTGAGGAAAAGGGTCTTGACAGACTGACTGACAACGAAGTGATCCTATAATTATTATAGTATATGGGGTAATAAGTATCTTTAATAACAAGATTTTTTTTTTCATAAAAGGGGCACCACTAGACTTAGGTAAAGACTCAATTAAACAAAAGTTCTAAAATAATTAATCACAAAGTAACCATAATAATATAGTCATTTAAAAGTTGATCTCTAAAAGATTGTAATTTTGTAAAGTTGAGACTGTAATATGTTATGAAATATTTTATACTTAGGCTATTAATTCAGCCATTACTTAATTTTTTTTATTATAAAAATAATCAATGAGTCCTTACCTCCGTAAGAAATAAAAACTTCGTGGTATTTAAACCGATGGGGATTGGTGAACTCATGTCCTCAAATCTCCATTGATGGGGATTTATGGACAAGAAAGTTCATAAATCCCCATCAATGGGGATTCTCAATGGGGATTAGTGGAATAACCCAAATCAAGACAGGTACAAAAATGGTATAATTTAAATTATACCATTTTTGTACCTATGTCTTGATTTCTACTACTCTCCTACTACTACTTTCTTATTCTTTTTAGAACGTGATTTTTCAGTAGTAGGGTTTTAGTTTTTGATCTTACTTTTTATAAATCACAAAATCACTACAAGACGCTGCACTGGCAGAATAGTCAGTAGCGGATCAGTAACAAGAACTCAAGAAGGGGAAAAAAAAAACACTTACACGTCTGTTTTTTTTTTACTATTTGAGTTCGGTGTCTAAATGATGAAACAAATTAAATAATGTGTTTGATATCTTAGATAGGACAACATGCGGACATGGCTTCGTAGCCATAGTCTTGTTCATAGTCATATGTCTGAAGAGGAAATCATTGATTTTTTAAATGTACCAGTTTATTATATACATGTGGAACACATTTCTGCGGATCTACTTTTTTGGTTAAAAAGGATATACGAACATAATTATGTATACTTTTCCATAATCACATTCGCTAATTCTAAAGTATGGTTAACTAACCCGTTATTATACGCATGATTTGCAATATTAGGAAAAAGTTATTTTCCTACAAGTTATTTCAGTGAATTTGAAACGATAAATTGAGTGGTTATTTTTGAAGTGAGTTGATTTTTATCGTTCAAATTCTTACAAATCGCATTTTCGCATATTCGGCACAAATCGATTACCGGTTGTGAAGCATATACCAGATACCCTCGGCTTTTTTGGTATATGAGACTTTTTTTATACGAGTAGACAGGTCCTAACAGCCTAGTCTAGCCTAGCTCTAGTCCAGTATGCAAGTGGCACATTTCAAAGTTTTTAATGCAGTAAATACCGATAACCCTGCAATATATTCAATTACTTTCTCTCCAAAGGGTGAAATAAACAATATCCTTTAAAATGTCTTCATTGCTCAAGATTATGTTTATCTGCGGTTGCAGCTTTTCTTAATCGCCGCGTATTATGACAGTCTTGTTTGTTAATTTTTTCAATAGCTGAGGTACAGTTCAGAATAATATTTTTTTCTAGTGGAATGCAGTTTGTGCCTGTAGATGTTTGGAATTCTGTATTTATTAATATTTTTTTATATATGGCTTCGAATTGACGTGCAGTGGGGTTATCATTGTAACCACCGTGGCTACGAATAACGGAAAACAATATTTCGATGTGGTCCTGCCTAATTTTATGCATAGGGAAATACCTTGCGTACGTACTTATACGCCTTTGCTGAATAGTAATGTAGAGTGAGTGCAAAAGATCTCAACTCGAATGAATATTTCGTCCGAGGGAGCTTATCACTTTTTTTATATGTCGTTCTTTCTCCGTAACACCAATTTTGCTCAAGACTAGTTTATCTTCTTTGTCCATCAGTGATCTATCTTTTACATTGTTAAGAAATTCATGTAGAGTAGAGCTAGAGCTTTTTCTTTAAATATAGTGCTTTTGCTTGCAATCTACGAATTTTATTATTTTTAAACTGCAACTGCAAGCAGTTTTCTTTTTCTTGGAGTCTTGACCAGTTCACTGACAGATGTTGTCGTGGTTGGGATGCGTTTAAAAATAGTCATTTTTAAATGCGTTTAAAAAGGAGTGGATTAAAATTAGTTGTCATGAACTAAAATACACACCAACACTTCGACTTCAGGTGCAAAAACAGTCATCATCATCATCATATCAGCCGAAAGACGTCCACTGCTGGACATAGGCCTCCCCCAAGCACCGCCACTTCGACCGATTCTGTGCTTCCCGCATCCACCGAACTCCTGCGGCCTTTACTAAGTCATCGTTTCATCTTGTGGGAGGCCTTCCGACGCTACGTCTTCCAGTACGTGGTCGCCACTCCAGAACCTTTCGGCCCCATCGGCCATCTGTTCTGCGAGCAATATGTCCTGCCCATTGCCACTTAAGTTTGGCAATTCTTCGGGCTATGTCGGTTACCTTGGTTCTCCTGCGGATCTCTTCATTTCTGATTCGATCACGTAGGGAAACTCCAAGCATAGCCCTCTCCATTGCTCTTTGGGTGACTTTTAGCCTTTTAGCAAAAACAGTACTGTATCTTTTTTCGCCAAAATAATGAAAATTCTGACCCCCTGTATAAAACAATTACCTTCAACCCCTATAACTCAACATGTTGGTAATAATTTTTCATATTTTCCATACAAAAAGTGAAAAAATCCATATAAGTCGAGGTTGCCCCACTTCCGCCATTGCATCGGCTCTAAAAAAAATCTTGAGATGTCGCGACGCCCCCGCAAGGGGGCGTGGCGAGCGGGGTCAGGGCTTCGCCCCTCGCCCGCGGATGCGTCACGGTGACCCATAAATATGGGCCCCTCATAATGTACGGCTATAGCGCCTGCGGAAATGATGCACGCAATGTGCATCTGTGTAAATGGTTGCATTGAATGTATCTGTAGAGGCGTCGCGACGCCGTTATAACGACGGCGTCGATCTTCACGGACACCCAGGCGGTCTTACCGCATCAGGTGAAACCCCCAGTTCCCTGGGGGAAGCCCAACGAGGCAGACCAGCGACTAGGGTGCCGACTTGACGCACCTACAGGACGAAATGAAGCGTCCCTCTCCTCGTTCACAGAGCTAGCCGTTAGCGATTCGAGGGGTAAGCAGTAATGTATGTATGGGTGGCTAGTTATGTAGTGTAACGCCACCCAGTGTAGACACGCGTCGCGGCCCGCGCTGCGTCAGCGTGTGTTGTGTATAGGCGTCTGTGTAGTTAGTGAATGTCTGTAATTCAGTTGCACGACATGCCTATATTAACCTAGTACACGTCGTGCAACAGATGTATGTGTACATCTGTAGAGTTTTATTATATCGAGTCAGCTGCGTGTAACCTGGGTACAGCTAACTCGAGGCGTCAATCCGGTGCGATGGGGTCAGTTGTCCGCTACCAGGTCGCGGGGCGTGGGTCTCGCGTCAGGCGGGCGCGCGTGCAATGGCGCTATCTGCTTGACATGGGGCCAGGCAGAAGCGTCGGCACGCGCGAACATCGACTTAGCGAGTCGCCTCACAAACTCATCCAGGCTCTCGATCCCGAGATCCCGGGTGATGACGTCGTTCCTCACGAAACGAGGAGCGTCTACAATAGTCCGCAACGCTTGGTTTTGTTGCGTGCGGAGCAGCTTGCGGCTCGACTCGCACGTGAGGGCGAACCAAGCTAGGGCGGCGTATGTCAATACCGGACGGATGTATGCTTTGTATATCCCCAGCTTGACACGCGTCGGGATGCGGGATTTGAGCACGGGCCTGAGGAGGTTGCGGGCGACCTTACCCTGCGCGGCGACCTTACGGACATGGGGCCCCATCGTGAGGCGGCGGTCGATGGTCACACCCAAGTACTTGACCTGGGGCGACCAATCGACGTCGACTCCATGTAGCTTCAAGGGTGGTGGGAGCGGGGCGAATCCGGTGATAATCGCCTGCGTTTTACCCACGTTAACCGAAAGCCGCCACTTAGACAGCCAGTCGGGGAGAAGCTAAAAAAAATCACCGGGTAGAGCAAACAAGTACCACGTAGAGTCGCGTCGCGATGGTCAAATTCGATTTTAGAAGTGTCAAAATTATTTTTTTATTTAGAGATATTTTTTTGCAGAATAGAAAAATGTTCCAAATGTCAAATGCATCTATGCGGTGCATAAGTATGAGATCTAAGCCGCGTGCCTCACCGTTCGGCGACAGTGAGGCTTGACGGTTTTGGCAAATTGTGTGCTATTCGGAGACATTGGGCCTTAGCGGCCATTTTTTATATTTCAACCTGACTAGTACAAATAAATACAAAAAAAATTACTGAACGTCCTACTGACTGAATAAATCATTTATTTTATCGATCATTCACTCACGTTGTCCCAGCGCGCAGCGCTATGTAAGTCTATCCCTTAGCTCCTGTACTGCGTTTGCGCTACCAACGTACCACTGTATTTTTCTATCGTAACTGCGCATAACCATTATTTCGACATTGTACTTAAATAAAACTATGTTGATGTATAATTACATAATTAAACGAACTTACCTGAAGTGAAGTTCTATTGTAAGTATACGAAGGGCTTAGCGCGAGATATCTTCTATATTCACTGTGTAGTTTCACAATCCTCGCATTCTGTGTGCCGCGAATATTTAGAGGAAGCGAAAAGCATCGTGTCCAAAACGGAAATAAGGCAGTCTGCTGGCAACACTATATCTGTAACTCATTCTTTTCAGAGCATTATTATATAGGATTATGATTTCCAACATGACTCCAGGGACATTATAATCTATGATTATGAAAAGGGGGGGTGGGAGATTGATATCTCGGACTAAGCCCTTCGTATAATTACAATAGAACTTCACTTCAGGTAAGTTCGTTTAATAATGTAATTATACTTAAGCTTAGTCCAAGATATCTTCTATATTCACTGTGTAGATGTTTACAGAATTGTTGGAAATCACAATTAACATGGTATTGTGTACAATCAAAAACAAAATTTTAAGAATAATCAATTTAATGTGATCTTTCACATCAATTTCACAATAGGTATCTAATTTCAAGGTAGAGGTACTTAAGTACATACTAATTAAAACTTAAACCTTAATGTTACACATGGCTTTTGTAAAGGTATAGCTATCATCTTTTGTATTTAAGGGTCTATTGTAGTGATTGGCAAAAACACCAGATCCTGTAGAGCAACCAGCAGATTTGAATATACAATCTAATGTTACGCCTTCTCTACACGCCAGAGATGTGGACGCATGACGCGTGGAGTGAGGGGTAAACTTCTTTACATCAATACCACACTCAGCCATAACTTGCCTTATCTAGCGACTAATTGTTTGGTTACTGGCACAGTTATATGGTTTTTTATAACAAATAAGTAGCTTATCAGAGTTAATTGTGTTTACTTTTCTGAGTGTCCTAGTCTGGTCTATATAATGCCTAAGAGCCGATACGGGGCAAATGTCCAGATTCGAATCCAAAGAAGGAAGCTTTATTACGACTTGATCGTTACATGGAGTCGTTGTTTTAAAAAAAATCGGTAATCGTTATTTTTACACCGTTGTCTGTGAACTCTATATTGCTCAATTGGATAACTGACAATGTTTGAATACGTTGAGCAGTTGTGAGAGCTAACAAAATAACCAATTTCTTGGTTAATTTTTCTAAGTTAAGGCTGCTGTTTGGCCAATTTTGAATATGATTCAGGACAACAGATGGATCCCATGTGTCGTTATACTTAGGTCTAGAGAGTTTTAATTAAAAAAATCCCTTAAAAAATCTCATAGTAAGTATATCTGTTCCTAAACTTGTATCTACGATTAGAGACAACGCTGAACGGCATGTATTAAGAGTAGCGTACGAAGCGCCTTTTGATAACATTTCTGTGAGAAATTTTAAAACTTTAGGTATTGACAACTCAAATACATTTTTCCCGTTACAAAATTAGGTACCACCATTTTTTAAGTGTTGTTGTATATACAACAGCACTTAATAAATGGTTTCGTGCTTAGAAAGTGGTAATGGTTTTGTAACAGGAAAAATGTATTTGAGTTGTCATTACCTTATCACAAAACACTATTAAACAATATTGTTTAATAGTGTTTTGTGATAAGGAAGCTACCATGACTTCTATTGTTTCATCAGGGGTCCGTTTTTTCCGGAACGCTTCCCTGATAAGATGCAGGCTCCCAGGGAAAGGCTGTTGTACAGGGGTGTAGTGTTCTGAAAGGTGATATTAACAAATCTTTTGATGGTTTGAACTGTAACACTTCTGAAGTTGCCAATTCGGCTATAAAGGGATACCATGGTTGTGAGGTCCATAGAGGGAAAACTATGATACCTGTTGCCTTATCACAAATAATTTTTTGTATACATTTAGGAATTAATGAAAATGGAGGAAAAGCATAAAATAAGTTGAACGTTGACCAGTCTACAGTAAAAGCATCAATATTCTCTGCATATGGATCTCTATGCCTCGATATATATCTATGACATTTTTTATTTGCTCTGGTTGCAAACAAATCCATATCGGGTTCTCCAAATGACTTAGTAATCTTTAAAAAAGTTGTGTTACTCAGTTCCCATTCTGAATCTACAGGGTGGCAGGGACATCGACGCGAAGCCGGTTACCATGGATTCAATACATGGTCCTGAACCCCCCTGCGTTGAAATTTTTCGTCTGTTATTAAAAAAAAAAATCAGCTGTTTCATAGAAAAGTGCAAACCTACGCGGTCAAAATGTATAGAGCAGCTGATTTTTTTTTTAATAACCGACAAAAAATTTCAACGCAGGGGGGTTCAGAATCATGTACTGAATCCATGGTATCAGGCTTCGCGTCGATGTCCCGGACACCCCGTATATTTTTTATTCTAGATTCTTGGTCAGCTTCTTTATTTTCTTTTGACTTAATATAAGAGGCGAACAACCATATTCTGCGGATCTCACACCATTGCCATATGCTCCTAGCTAGAGAATTAAGTTTTGGAAATTGAATACCCCCCATTCTATTTATGTATGCAATTGCGGTGGTATTATCTATTCTCAACAATATCTGACAAGAGTGTAAATGTTTGGCGAAACATTGCAAACCCAAAAAAGCAGCTAAGAGTTCCAGGAAGTTAATATGGTTTTCTTTATCTTTTAAAGTCCAAAATCCATTTGCAACTTTACTATTACAGTATGCTCCCCAGCCTGTCCTTGATGCATCTGAAGATATTTCCAAAGAAAAATTGTACTGTCGAATTAGATTTTTTGATATTTTAATTTGTTTATGCCACCATTTTTAATCATTTTTACAATCATCATTGATATTCATAATTGCATCAGTCATTGTTTGTTGCACACAAAGCCTGACATTTTTGCTGTTCAAATGTTTTAGTGTATAAAAAACCATAAGACACAGCTGGGCAACATGCTACAAGGGTGCCAATAAGTTTTGCAAATTCTGTTATTAGACATTGATCCATTTTTTCATATTTCTTAATCAATAAAGAAATTGCTTCCCTTTTCTTAGAAGTCACTGACAATGACATTTCGTTTGTATTTACTATGAAACCTAAAAATTCTACAATCTTGGTTGGGACAGTGATACTCTTTTCCTTATTTACAATAAAGCCTAGGAATTCCAGTAAACTTAAGGTCATCTGACAGTTTTATAAACATTCCTGGTAAGAATTACCAATACATATAATGTCATCGAGGTAAATAACCGATTTATAACCTTTTCTTCGAAGAAAATTAATTACTGGCTTTAGTAACTTAGTGAATGTGAAAGGAGCAGTACTTAGACCAAATGGCAAGCATTTAAACTCATACATTATATTCTTAGATATTTTTTATCTTCACCCATTGGGACCAAGAAATATGATTCTTTTAGGTCGATGGTACACATAAAATTATCTTTTTAAATCAATTTACAAAGTGTTCTCATATCTTCGATTTTAAAATGTTCTGGTGAAATAAATCTATTCAAACATTTTAAATTTATAATAAATCTAACTTCTCCATTTGATTTGGGTACAGTAAAGATCTTTGAAAAATATTGTCATTTGACTGCTACACATTTTGTAAGTACTCCAAGTTGTAAGAGTCTATTTATTTCTTTCAATATTATAAAATTGTCTGATACAGAAAAATTTGAATTTTTGGGAACATATGTATTACAAAAAATTGAAAAAACAAACGTAAAGTACATACATACATAATATGTATGTATGTACTTTACGTTCGTTTTTCAATTTTATTCTTGGTGAGGAGCCTCTATAAAGGGGATATTATAACCTTTGAGTCAAGATAAGACAACTTTGTCTTGTGTTATCTTTAACCAAATTCCTGTTTTAGACTATCGAAGGCTTTGGAATAGTCTATGAAGGCTAGATAGATGGGTTTGTTGTACTCGTTATATTTTTGTATTAATTGTTTGACTGTATGGCAGGAATTTGTATGGCAAAGTCTCGGAGAGCAGGGAACACAAAATGCTTATATAAATATCATCAGAAACATCTACAGCGAAAGTAAAGCTAGCATCAAGTTGGAATCTTTAGGGGACACTTTTCCAATCAACAGGGGAGTAAGACAAGGTGACCCACTCTCACCAAAGCTATTTTCAGCAGTGCTATCACAAATGTTTAGGAAACTTGAATGGGACCACCTAGGACTAAACATAAACGGATCGCGACTGAACCATCTTAGATTCGCTGATGACCTGGTTATATTGGAAGAGAACCCAAGAGTACTGGAATCCATGATACAGACCCTAGTGGGCAGAAGTCGAGAAGTGGGCTTGGAAATGTACTCAAACAAAACTAAAATGATGACAAACTCAGTAGCTACAGATATAATCATTAACGGACAAAAACTCGAATACGTAAAGGAGTATGTGTATCTGGGCCAGATTGTATCGACAAGTGATCAAATGTCCAAAGAAATTGACAAAAGAATTGCTACTGGCTGGAAGAAATTCTGGGCTCTAAAGGAAATTATGAAAAGTAAAGAACTTAGGATTAGCATCAAGAAAAAGACTTTCGACACCTGTATTCTTCCCTGCATCACTTACGGCTGTGAAACATGGGCCTTGACGAAAAACCACAGGGATAATGCCAGAGAGCCATGGAAAGAAGCATACTAGGACTAAGGCTTACAGATAAGATTAGAAATACAGATATTAGGCGGAAAACAAAACTAACAGACATCTTGCTACGCATAGACCAACTGAAATGGAGGTGGACAGGCCATATGCTTCGCTGTGCACTTGAAAAGTGGAGTAAACAGGTGACTGTCTGGTACCCAAGAGATGGGCTTAGGAGCAGAGGCCGCAAAGCATCTAGCTTTGCGGCCTCTGCTCCTAAGGACTAAGCTTAAGTATAATTTATACATGTTGTTGAAATGTGTGATTAGGCAGGGATAAATGAAAATATAGACTGGAGCTGTAAAATGCGTTTGTATTCCGAAGAACAAAGAAAGCACAAGGAAGTACATGTAGGTAGACTTAAAACTAATTCACCGTCATAAAAAACGCCTGCTGAATTCTTCAATGCAATAAGTTGCACGAAGTTGGGAAGGTATAAAATTTCTTCTTTAGAATGTTTCTAAATCTAAACATGCCCCCGGGCGTTGAAAGGCAATCTTTCAACCAGAATCTTCATTTATTGGCAGTGGGCATATCTTGCTGCATGCACGCCGGATCATTCCACTCGCAGTTCTAATTTCGGCCACACGACTGATTCCGTCACGTCCTGGGTAGACTGCTGAGATTCGGCCTAATCGCCATTTCAATGGTGGCAGATTGTCTTCCTTTACTATAACAAGGCGATCAGTCTCTAAGACCGCCTTTGAAGACCTCCATTTTGTCCGCTGCTGCAATTCAGAGATATATTCTTTATTCCACCTCGACCAGAAGTGTTGACGTAATGCCTCTATTCTCTCATATCGCTTCAAGTGAGTAACGGAAGCAGTTTCATACGACGGCACGGGCAAGGAGGTGAGTGTGCGTCCTATCAGGAAGTGTCCAGGTGTCAGCGGCAGAAGGTCATTAGGGTCCGATGACAATGCCGTGAGCGGGCGCGAGTTCAGGAGTGCTTCGATTTGAACTAGTGCTGTATATAGTTCCTCATAAGTTAAATGACAATTTCCCATTACTCTTTTTAAATGAAACTTCACTGATTTGATACCTGCCTCCCAAAGACCACCGAAATTTGGAGCGTAGGGAGGAATAAAAATAAAGTTAATCCCTTCAGCGGCCATGTCACCAGACAACGAACTGCTGTTAGCCTTCAAAAATTTACCGATTTCGTTATAAGCGCCTACAAACGAGGTTCCGTTGTCGGAATATATATGCGTAGGTTTACCTCGGCGAGACATAAAACTACGAAGTGCTGACAAATAATTTTGACTGGTTAAGTCACCCACCAAGTCAATGTGTACTGCCTTCGTTGTAAAACAAACAAAGAGTACAATGTAAACTTTTACAAGTCTACAACCACGACCTTGTCGGGACGCTGACAGTATAGGTCCAGCGTAATCAACCCCAACACATTCGAATGGATGACCACCGGTGTCCGTTTCGACCGCGCGGCCACGGCGAAATTAAAAAAAAAAAACCACGCCAAGATTTTGTAAAAATTTGTAGAAGTTGATTCCCAAAACCATAAATTTGTCAAAGTTATGGTTAAAAAGTTATAAGGGTTTGAACGTGGCCGCGCCATTGAAACGCGGCGAACCGCGCGGCCACGGAGATCTTTAAAACTAAGCGTTGCAGAGATCTGAAATTCAGGTAAATAACAGATTGAATTTGTAAAAAAATTGTAAAAATATAGAAAAAAATCCTAGGTTTATATTTTGGGAGCTATAAGACTAAAACTCCATGGCCGCGCCATCGAAACGATGAAAAATACGTTATCGCCGATATCTCGCTGAAAAAGCATCGCAATACAAATGTAAAAAGTTGGTGCAATCGTACCTCCAAAATAAGTCATATGACGAAACAGAAAAAATCTTAACATAAATAACATGGACAAGCAAACACAGACACACACACACACGCACAATCACACACACTCACACACACATACACACGCACACCCAAACCGCACAATCACACACACACACACACATTTATTTACCATTAAAATTTAAATTATTTTATTTACAAGTACATATTAAAAAGTATCTAAATATAATTTGTTCATCTCAATACTCCAGTAAACCAATTGTAACAGTAACATCACAAGCACTATGTAACCTTTACGTCATTATACCTTAGGGGACCGGACTGCTTCTCCTTAACACAGGTTTTCCTAACCTAGCTAGGAGAGCAGTGCTCACCCACACGTTTGTAGAAATAGTACCTAACATGTAAAACTGTATTTTCTTTTAACGTGTACTACAATTCTATGTTTTTTTGAGTAAATAAAAATTTTTATTATTATTATTATTTAGTTTCTATGTTTACATATCTCGGGACCATGGGGTCCCGGTCCTTTGGAAGGCGTACGAGGAGCCGAAGCCAACTCGCAGAGGCCCCTTAGACAATTTTAAATGGAATGAGGCACCAACCGACGATTATCACTGTATGCACTATGCAAGTGCACCCAAGGATAATCCCCGGTTGGTGCAGGACTATTGCAAAAATGAAAACAAAAAAATATATGGGGCTATGGGTTTGAGTGGCTATAGTGGATTGGTTACTTGGAACTATGGAAGGTCTATGTCCCCTGCCTGATCAATGTTATGGTATGCACGGATAAAATGGCAGGGGGTGACTTGCACACTCAATAATGGGCCCCCGAAAACGGTCGCTAGCACAAAGTGTCGTAGCGACAAGGGGGCAACATGTCCTGAGGTGCTTGAGGAGTGGAGCGGTATTCCAAGGCTTTCAGAACAATCCCAGAGCCCGGAAGATGGTCAAGATCCCTACGAGCACTTACTGGAATACTTCCTTCCTCCGAGCACGTTTGCTCTTGCGAATCTCCACTCAAGCCAGCCAATTAAGGCAAGAATGAGGTGGGAGCTCTGTTCCTCGTCAGTATTCACTCCAGCCGGCCAATAAAGGCAAGCCAGAGATGGGGAACAAGATTTCTCCCGGGAGATAGGGTCCGTGGGGTCGCTACTGCCCAACAGCTCGCCACATGCTGCCCTGCGGTTTTCTGTATCTCTCTTGGTCTGGCTCCTCATCCTAGACCTGTTCCGGCAAAGTAAACTGTACCGGCATAGACCTAGAGTTTGGAGCGCGCAAGCCCCACCACGACGTCAACGTAGAGATACGGCGGTGGGTCAACGTAGAGATACGGCGGTGGGTCAACGTAGAGATACGGCGGTGGGTCAACGTAGAGATACGGCGGTGGGTCAACGTAGAGATACGGCGGTGGGTTATTATTATTATTATTATAATGGTCTGAAGTTTTTTGTAAAACGTAGATTTGAATTTGTCGAAACTTGTAAAAATACTACAAAAAAAATCCTAGGTTTATGTTTCAGGAGCTGTAAGACTAAAACCTCATGGCCGCGCCATTGAAACGGTCAAAAAACACGTTATCGCCGATATCTCGCTGAAAAAGCATCGTAGGGGTCTGAAGTTTTTTGTAAAACCTAGATTTGAATTTGTCGAAACTTGTAAAAATACTACAAAAAATCCTAGGCTAATATTTCAGGAGCTGTAGTACGGTATCGCGTAGAAATAAGTCGTGATTATTTATCGAAAGTAATTGTAAAGCGAGTTTTTTTTTGTAAACAACACCTATTAATATGTAAAACTACCGATACTAGGCAAAAAACATGTATTTTTCGGTATTTATAACTTTCAATACGTTTTGAATATTTCGATAGGGTGACCATGGCTTTTGTTTACAGAAAACTTTCCACCTATCGTTTTAGAAATTGTATCTCAAGGATTCTAAATTCAATTAAAATGAAACGGATAAAATACAAAATCATATGTTTATTTCTTTTAAATTCACTTAAATCATTGCTTGATTTGACAATACTGTGGTTTTGAGTACACGTGCCAGAACCATAACAAATAACTTTGCACAACATTCGTAATTCCTGTTAGATAGCATTATTTGATGAATAATTGTGAAATCAAACACATAACTTATGTCTAAGACTAAATTCTGCCAGAAATAACCCCCTGTAATTAACAGTATTATGTCATAAGTAACGTGTAATTAACTCATGCATTCCAACATTGAATTGCACTAAAGGAATTAACCATAAGGCCACACACACTACAGTACACAGGAGCGAACAGAACGCGGGTGCAGCGCGGGAGACGAAGGCTGTATAACCAATCACAGCAGTCTAATATGTGAGAGATATCCCGGCCGCTGCACCCCGTCTTCCCGCCAAAGGCTTTTTTGTTGATCAGTCGTCGTTTTACTTTCAGTTAATTCGCACGGATTGCTCGTTGGTGTTTTAAATTTTGACATTCCTACGGACTTTAATTTGTGCACTGTTTCGGACATTAAAAAACTACGTTCTGCTGTTACAACTTCGAAAGCGTATCGGATCGCGAATCGGTGGACTGGAAGATGCCGTCATTATCGATGACACCAATTTAAAAATTTGTTTAAAATGTAACAACGAAACCAAGAGATTTACGTACGAATTGAGTAATATTATTTTATTTGATCTCAATGGCACAGACAAAATTATGCTCCAAGAAACACCTCATTACATCAAAATAAAGCAAAAAAAATATGGACTGATAGGTGCTGTGGAATATGTCCCCCCGGTTGTAGGTCTGATTGGTCATTACAAGTGTCATTGCTTAGTAAATAATTCCATAATGATTTGTTACGACGATAATAAAACCGGAACGCACGCAAGTTCTGAACAACCTCTGACAATTCATAATTTAACATATGGTCTAATAGATGATGATTAAATAATAAAAAACAGGGTAAAATTAAACTATACAGTGGGAATAAGCTCCCATAGGTAACAAGTTTTATTCGTGACCCAAGGAACCGGTCGAAATCCCAAAAATATTGGCGAGTACCTCATTGTTATAGTCTTGGTTTGTTTGAAATGTCAATTTTGTTGCAAGATTTCTACAAATGTTCCAGAAAGTCCTTGGCCCTGAGGTCGTATTAATAAAAAAAATATCTTATTCTAAGTAAATAATCTGTGATTTGTGACTTTGAAAGAAATATATAGAGTAAAGTAAGTAAGTGTAAGCAAATAATCTGTGATTTGTGACTGAAAGAAATATATATAGGGTGACTGGTAATTAGTGACCGATACTTAAACACGTGAATTAGCTCATCATTATGAACATGGCAACAATGGGACCAAACCTGAAATCGCGAAAAAAATATCAGCTGTTCCATACATGTTGACGAGTTATGCGATCGTAAATGTATGGAACAGCTGATATTTTTTCGCGATTTCAGGTTTGGTCCCATAGTAAAAGTTGTTCATAATGATGAGCTAATTCACGTGTTTATAAAAGTATCGATCACTGCTTACCAGTCACCCTATATAGTAGTGTAAGTAAGTGTAAGCAAATAATCTGTGATTTGTGACTTTGAAAGAAAGTATAATGTTAAGAAAACGCTCTTTTCTTGCTAATACTTTTAATCCAGACAACTGTACAATTTCACAATCAAACGAAGACTGACCATCCATTAAATTTTACCATTTAAAACGACTTTCGACCCCACCCAGAAATAACGATAATATCATAACCGTTATTTCTAAGTGTTGTCAAAGTAAAATAATACATTCAGTTGCCATAATGAAAATACATTTAAAAGTTTCTTACAATATTAATCATTTGTGCTTTGACAGTGTTGCCACAGTGGATATTATAAATCGATATTAAAATCATACATAGTTTTTTCAAATTAAATTAAAGAAATCACGACACTCGGCCATCCGACGGCGTGCTAACTCCGAAGCACGCATAATCACGACACTGAGGCAATACATCAAATAGCAAATATAAGTAACTATACAAAAAATATATAATCAAGATAATTATGTACAGAATACCTGCCCTGAGAATGTTACCAATTAATATTCCGTCAATAAATTTTCAAAACAGCTTTTGATAATGTAATTAAAACCTTAATAATGACATTAGTACTTTGACATTATTATGAATTCTTGGACATTGTAATTTTTATTTTGACATTATGATTTATTCTTTGTTCCTTCTAATTCTACACCAGCAATGGTAGTATATGTGAAACAGTATTTTAATGTAAGACCTTAATGTACCATGTACTCAGAAATAAATAAATACAATATAATATACTATACATTATACATTTGTGACAGGCAGTACCTATGCCTAACCTATCTATACCTGATAAAAGAGAAACGAGTATGCACTTCACATCACATCACATCACATCACTTCACTTCACTTGTATAAATCCTCTTGAACGAATCCTCCCGGCCACGAGGCGGCCAATCTCACCAGAGACCAGCCACGGGGCGGCCAATCTCAACAGACCAGTCACGGGGCGACCAATCTCAACAGAGACCAGCCACGGGGCTGCCAGTCTCAACAGTGACCAGCCAAGCAAGCAGGAGGCATAGTGCATAAGTGTGTGCATAAACAGATGCACGCTCTCCTGCTCTCCTACAGTCCGACGGGACAGCAACCTAACACGACCGGGTAGAGATCGGGCGCAGGACCACCAGCTTCACGTGCTTTGCGAGGCACGGGGTGTCCAACGTCCAATCGCCAGGCTGCTACTATGTAATTCCTAGTGGAAAAATCAAAGAACACCCTGCCCAACCTGGGAATCGAACCCAGGACCCCACGCTCAGCAACCGCACTCGCGACACGAAACCGACGGGGTTGAAACTAATTTTAACAACCATTTTATATTATAAATAAATTAATAGCAATTCGTGTTAATCGTTATTTGCCAGATTCTAAATTATAATTATTAAAAGTCTGACAAATCAATAATGAACTAGAGGATTTTTCAATTCCTAACGATTTGATGTTGATCCACGGTGTAAAGAAATGAAATGAATGAAACACCTATTTATTTTATTTAACTCTGGCATATTACTTTATTCCATCTTTGTTGAAATAAATAATCTTTTATACGTCTTTGGTTTTTGTATATTTAACCGAATTGCTAAATGATTCAAATATAATTAGCATTAAACAAGATTTAATTACAGGCTTTAATTCTTATATTTCGTCAATATTTGAAGGAATGGGTGGGACTAAATCTTCTACCTACAGATTAGGCTCATTATTCTGGAAATTGTTTTCAGACGACCCTTTAAACCTAATGTCGAATAAACAATTCTGATGCACTTTATTATTTATTTATTGTCACGATAATGGCGTTGATGATGATAACCCATCGCTCTTTAACCAGTTGCTGGTTCAAGATGCGAACGAACGCAAACTCAAACTTTTGAGTAGACAAGGTCGTCAGAATCGTCTGGTTGAACCTATAGGCTTGGCAATTTCCTTCAGAACAAGTAAGCAATTAAGCGTTTAGTAAATTTTTAACTTCCCTAGCACAAAGTCTTTAAGCTGTTTCGAAGGGAAAACTATGCCATGATCTGAAATTAAAATGATTCTAGTCGGTGCTTGTAAATTTTCGACACTTTTGAGTTGGTCTACCAATGAGATATTTTGTAAATGCATCAATAAATCAGTTTTACGTAAAATTTATTAGATAGTATTTATTGGTGACAAGGTAAATAGCCGAATAGCATAAAGACACTCCAGTTCCCACCAATAAAATTATTTAAGAGAAATGTATACTGCATGTCGTTATAATATCTATCCATTTACCAAATTCCGACAGTATTAATGTATTTGCACGCCATATCATGGCAGGATAAATACTGAAACCAAAATTACTGTAACATCTATTGTACCATATTCTAGCAAATAAATCTTTTTGACTCGATTTGATTTGACTATGGATAAATTATTATAACTGGAAAAGTAAATGGTCTAAGTATATGGCATGGACACAATCATGATGCAATAAATAGCCCATTACGCGTTGTTGGCGCATTATCTTTGAAATATGCACCATCTCTACAAGATGTCACATAATTATTAGATATATTTATATAATATATTAGATATATTCATATTTTTACATAACGTCCTTTAGGAAACCAATATTGATTTTGAATTCGTTTAAAGGTTTGTCATAGATATAAGTTTATATTTCTTTTATATTTCTATGATTTGTGTAAAATAAAAGGAATAAAAAATAACCTAATATAATAATATTAGATTTAGTTCGGAAGATTGATGATAAGACTATTTTGCTGTGCCCGACAGGGTCCATAATGATCACATATAATTTTAACTTACCACCTAAGTACACATTGTGGAATGCAATTAAAGTATTGAGTATTAATTATTTTATAAAAGCCTTGATGTAAACGATATTCTTGATTTGGATTAATTCGTGTACTTCAAGTCGAGATAATATTGCCCGAGTAATGCTCCTATGGTAGACTCTACCTCAACATAATTATAGACGTAAAGTTCCAATTGATATTAAATATATATCGGTCACTTTATTTGAAGGGTATAGAAAATTCATTATCCTTCATAACAGTAGTTCAATAAAATTCTGTCCCATTAATCACCGATTCAGTTTCAATATCAACTCTGAAATTTCGGTTTGGTAATAGAACTTCCAGAACCGTTTATGATTGGCAGATCTTAATAAAAACAATGACGAAATCTTATTTGAAACATCTGAAAAGTGACACATATTCGAAAGAATTGACTATCTAGGTCTGTGTGTTCTTCCTTACCTAAGAATATTGCAAAAACAATTTTGAAATAGGATTAGAGTCCTAAAAAAAAATATGTAGCTTGGTTGGACATTGTCAACCATTGACAGTTTACAACTCTTGACCAGATGCTTGCGTTACTAAATATTAATCTCTGTTTTCTCTAATAAAAATATTGCACAAACTAGTTCAGAAAATGACGCAGAGCTAAATAGGATATTTTTTCATTTAAAGACGCAGTGATCTAATTTCAAATAATACAATGTGTGTAACAAGCTGCCATTGTTCTTTCTTCAAGACAGTTCTTTTGCTTTCTAGCATTCCATAATTTATACAATCTACTGCCTTTCGGCCATCATTTTCACACCTACACGACTTACTAACAGCACACATGGCTGCATAGAATAACATATGTGCCTTCGTTAAACTTTGAACTACAGCTCACCTACATGGCTGCATAAGATTAAATAAGCAGGTGCTTATTGTAACTGAGTTTAACGTAGGTACGTTAAACTCTGAACTATAGCTCACCTATATGGTTGCACAAAATTACACAAGCGCCTACGTTAAACTCTGAACTACAGCTCACCTACATGGCTGCTTAAGATAACAAGGCTTTGCACTTCAGCTCACCTACATGGCTGCAATAAACTATACGCGTACATCTCCATAAAGCTCACCTACATGGCTAAACTAGAGTGCAAGCCGTAAAGAACTATAAGTTATACTCGTACATCTTTATTTTTAAACTGAACTACAGCTCGCCTACATGACTGTAATAAACTATACGCATACATCTCTAAAGCTCACCTATATGGCTGAACTAGAGTGTAAGCCGTAAGGAACTAGAAGTTATACTCGTACATCTTTATTTTTAAACTGAAGTACAGCTCGCCTACATGGCTGTAATAATCTGTACGCATACATCTCCATAAAGCTCACCTACATGGCTAAACTAGAGTGTAAGCCGTAAAGAACTATAAGTTATACTCGTACATCTTTATTTTTAAACTCTGAACTACAGCTCGCCTACATGACTAATAAACTATAAGCATACATCTCTAAAGCTCACCTATATGGCTGAACTAGAGTGTAAGCCGTAAAGAACTAGAAGTTATACTCGTACATCTTTATTTTTAAACTGAAGTACAGCTCGCCTACATGGCTAAACTAGAGTGTAAGCCGTAAAGAACTATAAGTTATACTCGTACATCTTTATTTTTAAACTCTGAACTACAGCTCGCCTACATGACTAATAAACTATAAGCATACATCTCTAAAGCTCACCTATATGGCTGAACTAGAGTGTAAGCCGTAAAGAACTAGAAGTTATACTCGTACATCTTTATTTTTAAACTGAAGTACAGCTCGCCTACATGACTGTAATAAACTATACGCATACATCTCTAAAGCTCACCTACATGGCTGAACTAGAGTGTAAGCCGTAAGGAACTAGAAGTTATACTCGTACATCTTTATTTTTAAACTGAAGTACAGCTCGCCTACATGGCTGTAATAATCTGTACGCATACATCTCCATAAAGCTCACCTACATGGCTAAACTTAGAGTGTAAGCCGTAAAGAACTCTTAAACTTTACAGGGTCTATCTACACTATACTCGTACATCATAGGTCGCCCACATGGCTAAACCACAGTGCACGCCGTATAGGGATCTACACTATACTCGAACATTTTTGAACAGCTCACCTACATGGCTGAACCCGAGTGCCCCCGCAAGGAGTCTACACCATACTCATACATCTCTGAACAGCTCACCTACATGGCTGAACCCGAGTGCACGCCGCATGGGTCTACGCTATACTCGTACATCTCTGAACAGCTCACCTACATGGCTGAACCCGAGTGCACGCCGCATAGCAGTCTACACTATACTCGTACATCTCTGAACAGATCACCTACATGTCTGAACCAGAGTGCACGCCGCATAGGAGTCTACACCATACTCGTACATCTCTGAACAGCTCACCTACATGGCTGAACCCGAGTGCACGCCGCATGGGTCTACTATACTCGTACATCTCTGAACAGCTCACCTACATGGCTGAACCCGAGTGCACGCCGCATAGGAATCTACACTATACTCGTACATCTCTGAACAGATCACCTACATGTCTGAACCCGAGTGCACGCCGCATAGGAGTCTACACCATACTCGTACATCTCTGAACAGCTCACCTACATGGCTGAACCCGAGTGCACGCCGCATGGGTCTACTATACTCGTACATCTCTGAACAGCTCACCTACATGGCTGAACCCGAGTGCACGCCGCATAGGAATCTACACCATACTCGTACATCTCTGAACAGCTCACCTACATGGCTGAACCCGAGTGCACGCCGCATGGGACTACACTATACTCGTACATCTCTGAACAGCTCACCTACATGGCTGAACCCGAGTGCACGCCGCATAGGAGTCTATCTACACTATACTCGTACATCTCTGAACAGCTCACCTACATGGCTGAACCCGAGTGCACGCCGCATAGGAGACTACAGTATATTACATTTTATAATACAATATCTCATGCAGTCATTAGTCATAACCGCAATCAACAAAATCTAAGCTGCTGCTTAAACAAACCAGCAAACAAAACATAACCAAACTACCATACCACCGTACCATCAACAAACTATAAAGCTGCTCAGAAAATTCAGTGAACGGAGCAGACTTAAAATACTATTCAAAGTGAAATCTTATGGCGAAATTCCCAACATTCACTCGTACAATTTTTAATTTATTTATTTTCCAAGCTGTCCAATGCAATGATAGATCTATCGAGGAGTTGCCTCGACCAAGAGTACCACGTGCACTGGTCCAACTATTTTACTTATTGTTTATAATTAGTCCAACGCAACGATAACCCTATCGAGGAGTTGCCTCGACCAAAGGTAGCACGTGCATCGGCCCAACCATTTACTCATTATATTATTTTAAATTAGTCCATCGCAACGATAACCTTATCGAGGAGTTGCCTCGACCAAAGGTAGCACGTGCATCGGCCCAATTACTTTTAACTATGATTTAATTATTAACCATCTGGGAAATACGCCACAATGATTGCTACCGAATCATGAGACTACATATAACCATACTTAATGCTCACTGAACATAACTGGCATAAAAAGAACGAATAATGTATATAGAATTCATAAAACTACTTACGATTTCACCAACAGCTAGCTCGTGGTTCTTGTCACTTCTGACTTGTTAAGAAAACGCTCTTTTCTTGCTAATACTTTTAATCCAGACAACTGTACAATTTCACAATCAAACGAAGACTGACCATCCATTAAATTTTACCATTTAAAACGACTTTCGACCCCACCCAGAAATAACGATAATATCATAACCGTTATTTCTAAGTGTTGTCAAAGTAAAATAATACATTCAGTTGCCATAATGAAAATACATTTAAAAGTTTCTTACAATATTAATCATTTGTGCTTTGACAGTGTTGCCACAGTGGATATTATAAATCGATATTAAAATCATACATAGTTTTTTCAAATTAAATTAAAGAAATCACGACAATAAGTAAATAATCTGTGATTTGTGAGTTTGAAAGAAATATATGTGTTAGGGTAAGTAAACAATCTGTGATTTATATGATTATAAAAGAAATATAAATATGTTTTTTGTATCTTGTCGTTTCATTTTAATTTAATTTAGAATCCTTGAGATACAATTTCCAAAACGATAGGTGGAAAGTTTTCTGTAAACAAAAAGCCATGGTCACCCTATCGAAATATTCAAAACGTATTGAAAGTTATAAATACCGAAAAATACATGTTTTTTGCCTAGTATCGGTAGTTTTACATAATTATTAATAGGTGTTGTTTACAAAAAAATACTCGCTTTACAATTACTTTCTTCGATAAATAATCACGACTTATTTCTACGCGATACCGTACTACAGCTCCTGAAATATTAGCCTAGGATTTTTTGTAGTATTTTTACAAGTTTCGACAAATTCAAATCTAGGTTTTACAAAAAACTTCAGACCCCTACGATGCTTTTTCAGCGAGATATCGGCGATAACGTGTTTTTTGACCGTTTCAATGGCGCGGCCATGAGGTTTTAGTCTTACAGCTCCTGAAACATAAACCTAGGATTTTTTGTAGTATTTTTACAAGTTTCGACAAATTCAAATCTACGTTTTACAAAAAACTTCAGACCATTGCGATGCTTTTTCAGCGAGATATCGGCGATAACGTATTTTTCATCGTTTCGATGGCGCGGCCATGGAGTTTTAGTCTTATAGCTCCCAAAATATAAACCTAGGATTTTTTTCTATATTTTTACAAATTCAATCTGTTATTTACCTGAATTTCAGATCTCTGCAACGCTTAGTTTTAAAGATCTCCGTGGCCGCGCGGTTCGCCGCGTTTCAATGGCGCGGCCACGTTCAAACCCTTATAACTTTTTAACCATAACTTTGACAAATTTATGGTTTTGGGAATCAACTTCTACAAATTTTTACAAAATCATGGCATGGTTTTTTTTTTTAAATTTCGCCGTGGCCGCGCGGTCGAAATGGACACGACCACCGGACGCCACACGTGGTTCAGGTAAGTTTCCCATAATGGGATTAATTGGTTTAGCTGTAATGCGACTACAAATGACACAACGATGATAACATAATTTAGCCAGGTTACGACCACCTATTGGCCAGTAAGTATCTCTTATACAAGCCAACAGTAGTTGTGGTCCTGCATGCATTAGAGTTTTATGTTTAAATTCAAATAATAGTTTAGAAAATCGATGAGTGGACTGTATTACTAACGGATGTTTCTTCTCATAAGAAAACTTTTTACAAAAAAAATTAAAACCGACTTCCAAAAAAAACCACTACAAAGTGAAAAATAACTTTAATTTCGGAAGTCGGTGTCTTTGTTTTTTAATTTTCGTTTTTTGCCACCGACTTCCGAAATTAAAGTTATTTTTCACTTTGTAGTGGTTTTTTTTGGAAATCGGTTTTAATTTTTTTTGTAAAAAGTTTTTATTTTTCACTTTTTAGTTGTGGTACCTACCCCACACAATATCCAATACCACTTTGGTTATGTCGAATGTGTGTGTGGGGGTAGACTTACTGGGTCTGAAGAAAATATAGTCCAATGGATAGTCCAACACTTTAATGTTCCACACACTACACGACACTTGAAATACAATTACGAAGGCACAGTTTATAGCAAGTTTATTTGCACAAGCAGTAAGCATAAGACAGAATAGAATGATAAAAGTTATACAGCGATTTAGCGCGGGTAGCTTAGGATCACATAAATAGCGCGAGCGAGCGGACGTCCGACGTCACAGATAGATCTTGACTGGCGACCCGCAAATTCCGAATGCGCGCCTGCGCGGTAAAGGAAAGGAATGCGCGGGCGCAACTTGAAACATCACGCGCCTTGGACCAAGGGACTCGGCAGGCGACGCGTGTGTCCAGTGTACTAATATTATAATTAATGACGGACGGACCGTACGGTAAACGTAATAATGTATTATATTAAATATTAGTAATTATTGTTTAGTGTTTTATGTTTATTAATATTGTGTATATTGTGTGTTTGTGTTTATTAGTATAGGACGTATAAATATATTATGTATATATTGTAAATATAATGTGAGTCACCTACATCACTCCCCTCCAGAGACCGTGCTACGGGCGATAGTAGTCCGGAAAGTGAACTCTTCTGCCGGAACGAGTGGTTTTAACTGCTGGAATGGAAGGTGGTGGCTCGGGAACAGGTTTATTTGGGATAGGGGTGTCATTGGTGTCAGACAGTAAGTAGGCTGGTTTTAAACGGTCTAACGATACTGTGACGGATTTACCCTTAACTTTAATTTTATAGACTTTAGGGCCTCTTTCGATCACTTCATAGGGACCAGTGTATGCTGGGTGAAGTGCACCCCTCAACGCATCGTCCCGAAGAAAGACATGGGATCAAGATGACAGATCTTTGTGGACAAAGACTTTTTCTTGTTTTGAGTGGTGCGACGTGGGAACTGGCTGTAAATTGTTGGCAAATGATCTGATACGGGCTGTAAAGTCCGTTATATCAGTCGTACATTTGTCAACCTTATGGCCAAAGAATTCTCCCGGCAGCCGTAAAGGTTCGCCGTATACTAACTCGGCGGAAGACGATTGAAGGTCTTCTTTGAAGGAACTTCTTATGCCGAGCAGTACAAACGGCAACGATTCGGTCCAGCTGCTATCGGCATGGCACTTGATTGCTGCTTTTAGCTGCCGGTGGAATCTTTCGACTAAACCGTTGCACTGAGGGTGGTATGCGGTGGTCTTTCGATGCCTAAACCCAATGGACTTTGCGAGGTGTTGGAAAATACCAGACTCGAATTGTCTACCACGATCAGTGACAATATCGGTTGGGCAACCAAATCGTGCTACCCATCCCGACAGAAACGCTTTGGCCACAGTTTCCGCTGTAATATCGGTAATAGGGACGACTTCAGCCCATCGCGTGAAGCGATCGACGAGTGTCAGACAATACCGGTATTCATTGGATGGCGGCAACGGTCCGATGAGGTCTAGGTGGACATATTTGAATCGCGCTGAAGGTAGATCGAGGGTACCCAAAGGGGTGGAAACGTGTCGATTCACCTTCGTGCGCTGGCATGCCAAACATGCCTTAGACCAATCGCGACAATCTTTCCGCATCTGTGGCCAAACGTAGCGCTGTGCTACAAGTTTAGCACTTGCGTTTGCGCCGGGATGGCTTAACGAGTGCAACGTGTCAAAAATTTGTTTGCGCAATGATTTAGGAATGATGGGTCTGGGAGTCGCTGTGCTAACATCGCAGTACAATTCAATACGACTTCCAGGAATTATCATTTTCTTAATGCGCAGGGAAGAATCTCCTGTGAGTAATTGTGCAAGTTCAGAGTCGGTATTTTGTGCTTTGGCTAGTACATCTAAATCTACGGGGCTTTGCAATTCTTCGATACGGGAAAGTGTGTCGGCTACGACGTTATCTTTTCCGGCGATGTGTTGAATGTCGGTCGAGAATTGTGAAATATAGTCTAAATGTCTATACTGACGTGGCGAGCAGTTACTTTTCCGCTGATGGAAAGCGTAACATAGCGGTTTATGGTCAGTATAGATGGTAAAGGTGGTAGCGGCTAGCCAATGCTGAAAATACTTAATGCTCTCGTAGATAGCAAGGAGCTCTCTATCATACGGTGAGTGTTTTTGTTGGGATGGGCTCAGTTTGCGGGTGAAAAATGCCAATGGTTGCCAATTACCGTCTTTGAACTGCTGTAACACTCCACCGATGGCAAAATCAGACGCATCCGTGACTAGGCCCAGTTTGACATTTGAGTCAGGATGTGCCAACAAAGCCGCACTACAAAGGCTATCCTTACACTCCTCGAATGCCTGTAACGAGGTTCCGGTTATGTCGACAGGCTGAGAGGCTTTCACGTTACCGGTCAGTAGGGCATGTAAAGGCGCTTGGTTCTGGGCAGCCCGTGGTAGAAACCTCCGGTAAAAGTTAATCATGCCCAGAAACCTTCTTAGTTGCCTAGCGGTTTTAGGCACTGGAAACTCCCTAATTGCTTGCACCTTGCTTTCCAAAGGCTTCGTTCCGTGTTGCGAAATGTGGTAGCCTAAGAACGTTACCTCTGGTACACCAAATACGCATTTGGCGGTGTTGATGAGCATACCGTATTCCTTCATCCTTGTGAAGAGTTGGCGAAGGTGCTCTTCATGCTCTGCCTCGTCCCTAGAGTAGACCAGGAAATCGTCTAAATATGGGTAACAGAACTCCAGGCCACGAGTCATTTCGTCAACAAACCTTTGGAAAGTCTGCCCGGCGTTCCTCAGACCGAACGTCATAAACGGAAACTCGAAAAGTCCGAAGGGTGTAGTGATGGCGGTCTTTGGAATATCCTGCTCAAATACCGGAATCTGGTTATAAGCTTTAACAAGGTCGATAGTGGAAAAGATCTTACAACCAGATAAACTGTGGGCAAAGTCATGTATGTGCCTGATTGGGTACTTATCTGATACTGTCCTTGCGTTGAGCAGCCTGTAATCACCGCAAGGACGCCAGCTGTTGTCTTTCTTTGGGGCGAGGTGGAGAGGCGACGACCAAGGGCTCTCTGACGGTCGAGCTGTGCCGTTTGCCAGCATTGCCTCGAACTCTGCCTTGGCGATTTTCATTTTATCCGGAGCTAGTCTGCGTGGGGAACAAGATACTGGGGGGCCTGATGTGGTGCGAATGTGGTGTGCTGTGTTGTGTTTAGGTGTGAATGGCGCGCCTGCTGGCCGTGTTATTTCCTGAAATTCTGCTAGGAGTTTTCGGTATTTGCATTCGCCAGTCATGACCTTTACACTAGAGATTAAGCTATCAGGAAAAGCGATAGATGCTACCGCTGACAAGCTAGTGGTGCCGTCGATTATGCGTTTGTTGCGAATATCAACTATTAAATTAAAAAATGACAAAAAATCTACTCCGATAATAGCTTTAGTGACGTCAGCAACAATAAAGCGCCACGGGAAATCCCTGCGAAGGCCTAAATTTAGCACAACCTGGAGGTAACCGTAGGTGTCGATTGTTGAACCGTTGGCCGCACACAGCTGGTAATCGGTCTTCGCACGACGATGTTGTGGGAGCGCAGATCGAGGGAAGACGCATAAGTCGCTTCCAGTGTCCACTAGAAATTGGACTTTCGACCTGCGATCTGTCACGAACAGGCGACCAGTTGTGGATGGGCAATCTTCAGTCGCCATTATTGACTGCCCGTTTCGTTTCCCGACTTGTAATCACACGGGCGGATGCATTTCTTCGCGCGGCTACCGAATTTGTGGTGGTACCAACATCGCGGAAACTTTTTATAATTGGACTGCGATCTCTGTGATGGGCTGCGACTTCTATTGCCGGAAGTCTGCCTGGTGCGTGGGCGGGAGCGATCGTACCTTTCAGTGGTCAGCGCGTCGACCTTCCTCGTCAGCTCCATGATAAGCTTCATCATGTCCGTCTGTGGATCAGCTTGTGATGTGGATGTTGCTGCGACTTGCGGAGTAGGAGGTGCCATGTCGTGAACTCTATCGGCGAGGTCCGCAAGCTCGGTGAGGGACAAGGTCAACTGCGATGCGATGATCGTCTGCAGGTTACCTGGTAAGCGACTCGTCCATATGGTGCGGAGGAAATCCTCTGGGATCGTTGGTCCCGCTAGGTGTTGCAGGTGCCGCAAGAATTGGGACGGTTTTCGGTCACCTAATTCCTCTGACTGAAGAAGCTGTTTCGCCTTCTTTTCTTTTGAGACTGACAGGCGCTTGATCAGCTCACTCTTCAGTTTCTCGTACGCGCCGGTAGCAGGAGGCGCAGTTATAATGTCTTCGACTTCCACGGAGTACTGCCGGTCCAAGTGAGCGATGACGTAATGGAACTTGGTGTAGTCGTCAGTTATTCTGGCCAGCTTGAATTGGCCTTCGATTTGGCAAAACCATATAGTGGGCTTTTCAGGCCAAAATGGTGGCATACGAACGCCTACACGAAATAACTCCATTGACGGATGTTCGGGTTCCGGGTCAGTGGAAACGCGCGAACATTTACTCGGTTTGCGCGGGCGGTCGGGGTGTTGGCCGCGCTGTGATGTTTCTGTATCGCTACCGTCGCTGCTCATGATAGCTAATATATATTACTGTCACTGCACTCACTATTCTCAAATGTTCTGAGCGGGGTCACCAGTTTGGTTATGTCGAATGTGTGTGTGGGGGTAGACTTACTGGGTCTGAAGAAAATATAGTCCAATGGATAGTCCAACACTTTAATGTTCCACACACTACACGACACTTGAAATACAATTACGAAGGCACAGTTTATAGCAAGTTTATTTGCACAAGCAGTAAGCATAAGACAGAATAGAATGATAAAAGTTATACAGCGATTTAGCGCGGGTAGCTTAGGATCACATAAATAGCGCGAGCGAGCGGACGTCCGACGTCACAGATAGATCTTGACTGGCGACCCGCAAATTCCGAATGCGCGCCTGCGCGGTAAAGGAAAGGAATGCGCGGGCGCAACTTGAAACATCACGCGCCTTGGACCAAGGGACTCGGCAGGCGACGCGTGTGTCCAGTGTACTAATATTATAATTAATGACGGACGGACCGTACGGTAAACGTAATAATGTATTATATTAAATATTAGTAATTATTGTTTAGTGTTTTATGTTTATTAATATTGTGTATATTGTGTGTTTGTGTTTATTAGTATAGGACGTATAAATATATTATGTATATATTGTAAATATAATGTGAGTCACCTACACCACTAACTGCAATAAATAACAGTGACAGGAAGTTATCATCATATCGTCCATATTAACTAAGTGGGAAAAATATGTATTATTGAAGCTAACTCAAAAACTATCTAAGCAAAGTGAATAAAATTTATATGGGACCACCTCGGGAGCTTACCCTTTCAAACAAAAAAATAATTTTCAAAATCGGTCCACAAATGGCGGAGATATCGGTGAACATACATAAAAAAAAAAAAAAAACATACATAAAGTCGAACATAGTAGGTCCCAGAAAACATCTGCCCCTATTATTAGATCCACTGCCGATGGCGTGTGGAAATGAGGATCAGCTAAACAAATGTCGCTTGGTATATTTAAACTATTGATGGATAATTTACGACATGGCACTTCATCCGTTATATTTGGTATAATAAAACAACAAAGATTAGTAGTGAAGTTTTCACTTAACGATTTAACAGAAACACTGCACATTTTACTTATGTTTGTTTTAGAATTGTTAATCCCTTGTACAGATTCATTAACCTGTACGGTAGGTAAATTCAATAAATCACATAACTTATCTGTCATTATGCAAGATGTACTGCCAGTGTCCAGTATAGCCCGAGCGAGATATTCGCGGTTATTCTTATCATAAACCTTCATTAATGCAGTAGCCAATAGAACTTGACTTATACTTTTATTATTATGATAAGTTGAAGCACGTGCAGATAGTGTCACATTTGTATTTGGTTTCTTTTCAGCTGAGTTAACATCTACAGTAACAGTGCTGTCAGTTTGCGAAGTAGAAACATTAGGCATAGATTTTTGTGAAGCACCTGCTACGTGGACCAGTGTATTGTGCTTACGCTTACATACTTTGCAACCAAAAGATTTGCAATGATTTGCATAATGACCAGACCGAAAACAATTAAAACATACCTTGTATTGAGGGAGAAGCTCAAGCCGTTTTTCATTGCTGAGACCAAGAAACTGTGGACAGTTGAGTAAATTATGTTTATCACTACAATTGGGGCATGACCCCGATGAGGAATTGGTATTATTTTTACTTTTCTGTGATGGTGTTTCACTGCTCACCGATATCATTGTTTTATGCTTGATGGATTTATGAGTACTGTTATTATTATTAACCTGATTGCGCGACAAATCTAGTGTTTCAAGCAAAACTGCACGATTTCTTAAGAATTCTAAGAAGATTTCTAATGTGATTGTTTTATCTTTATCTAAATGACCTTTTTCTACCTCCCATTGTCGATAAGTCCTTGAATCTAATTTGTGGGTAGCTATATAAATTATCAACGTATCCCAAAACTTAACTGGCTCACCCAAAGAATCTAACGCACGTAGGTTTTTGTTTAAAGTATCAATGATGTTCTTTATATTATCTGAGGATTCTTTATTAACCACTTCAATGTTAAATAAGGCTGCCACATGATTTTGAACGAGAAGTCGCTTGTTATCAAATCTTTCACACAGTAAATTCCACGCAATGGAATAATTATTTGCCGAAAATTCAATAGCCCGTATGACTAAGGCGGCTGTCCCTTCCAAGGAAGCTCGGAGGTAGTGATACTTATTTATTTCATCAATTTGGTCATCCAAATGTATTAAGCTTGAAAACGTGTCATGAAACTCTAACCACTTGTCATACGTCCCGTCAAACTTAGGTAGTTGAATGGTTGGTAACCTAACCAGCCTATTGTTGCTAACGCGAGAAAACTTGTCTTCATTGACAATATCATTGCGTCTGGCTAATAATTCCTGTGCCCTCGCAACAACTCTGAAATATGAGGCTTCAAATTCATTACGTTCTGATAACTGTGTATTCATATCCTCAGCTATACATTCCAACCTTAACTGAACCTCGTCATATTGCGAATAAACAAGTTCAATCTTACCGAGGCGTAACTGCAGTTCGTTCATCTGGGTTTGCGTTAAAGGATCTTTCTTAAAATCCTCTAAGTAATTAGAAAATACCGTTAATCGACCTTTGTAACTTGCTCGTTTTTTAATGAGCTCCTTTTCTTCCTTATCAGTCATTCTTTGGGAAGCAGGTAACCAAACTGAAATGTAACAAGTTTATGTTGAAATGATAACAATATTACTATCTTTAATTACAATAGGCTAAATACATAAAGGACTTATTATATTCGTTAGAGGGAATACTAATTTAACAATAAAATTGATGCTTTTAACTTGATATTATTTTGTTCTAATGTAAAAATAGAAAACTAAGTAGATCTATTGATAACTATATAAATCTTCTTTCTTAACTGTGGACAATAACAATAATGTGAGCGTCGGTTTTACTATTCACTTGTATTATAAACTTTACTAAAATGAAGTTAAAATGTAACGGAATACAATACAATGTATCCAGCTATTAGTTGATAAAGTAAGATTTCTAATGATATGTATTGCAAGATAACAAAGGAAACTGCTTAAATTAATGGTTAACAATGATTGAAAACCTAGTTTTCTGCTTAATTACCTTTAATACAATAGATTGACTGCAAATTATTACAATAATTTGGTAACTTGAATAGAAATTCTACATGTGCTCTTAAACAAAGAAGTTAGATACCAATGTTTTACTAACCTTTACAATTCCATAAAAAACGTAAAATACAACCTGAATATGAGTAATGGGTTCTGAAATAAACATAAATGGGAACAGGAACACTGCACTGTATTGCACTATGCTGCGCTGTGACCCTTTTGACCTTAGCCAGCTACTCACAAAACTCCAAACGGCAGCATTTTCCGAATATTTTTATATTTCCTGGATTAGCCTTATTCCTGGTTCACTTATCCGGTTCGATATGGACCAAATTATGTTGAGATGTGTGATTAGGCAGGGATAAATGAAAATATAGACTGGAGCTGTAAAATGCGTTTGTATTCCGAAGAACAAAGAAAGCACAAGGAAGTACATGTAGGTAGACTTAAAACTAATTCACCGTCATAAAAAACGCCTGCTGAATTCTTCAATGCAATAAGTTGCACGAAGTTGGGAAGGTATAAAATTTCTTCTTTAGAATGTTTCTAAATCTAAACACATGTGGTAGGTTTCGCAAATTTGAAGTGGCAGATCGCTTTTTGAAGAGGAAGAGGAAACTGCACAATTAACCATTTTTTGGGAACACTTACTTGCGACACAAAACCATACACAATGGCGGCGGTCGGCGAATGAACTAGTTTTATATTACGTGCATGGTCATATGGCCAATTGACTTTGGCAGAGGGGTTCGCTCAGCTATGCCATCTCCATAGGTTAAATGTTCTAAGGCATCTACATACAATTTACAATTACGATAAACTTCAAAAGGAAACTATAAACCCTTTCAGCTGCGACGCATTCACATAATCCATCGTAAGTTGAAGGTTGAATAATCCTTGCTTAGCTTAGATGGTGTCATGGTTAATGTGATATTTGTGCATCCAGATGCACGAATCTAAATAAAAAGCTGGTTGCGGTATAAACGTGTATTCCTTAGTCCAGGCTTGCACAAAAGGAAAGGAAGATGGCGACCAACGCCGAGCGCTACGCGCGCCTATATAATACCCGTTACACACATGCACTATTCTAGTAATGTCAGGTTCACATAAGCAACCCCCTTACGACAACTTTCCAACGCACGGTAAAACTAAACTTAACTAGCTTATTCTACTTAAAACTATAAATGTTTTATAATTAAACGTTTTACCCAACCGATAACTCCGGACGTGGCTGGACCGGTACAGGAGTGGTTGGTAGTGTGGTAAACTGCTCTCCTGTTGGCTCAGCTAGCTCCTCAGCTAACGGAGAGTTTATTCGAACTGTGGACTCCTCGTGGGCACTACGCGCCTCAGATCGCCCAGACTGGACTCCAACTAGCGTTAGGGGTACCGAGCTCGATGGTTCCGTAAATGACTGCCCAGACCCTGTTGGGATTACTAGTGAACTTCTAGATCTTCGTTTTAGCTGGTCTAGGTGTCAGTGCACTACGTTACCATTAGTATCCAGGATCCTAAAATCGTTTGTTCCCGTCGATTTTATGACTGACACTGGTTGCCACTTTTCTTACCGACAGGTTTGTTTTATGTCGGCAGCTTCAAATCGTCAGCCACCTTGTTGACCTTGAAATACATTTCCAGTCGATCCATGTACGACGACCACACTCCGGTCCGCACTTCGAATTCCTTGATCTTCCCGATGGACATTTTTCCAACTTTGTTATCCTCGTCGCCACTGTGATATTTGTGTATCAGGTTCTAAATAAAAAGTTGGTTGCGCTTGCGGTATAAACGTGGATTCCTTGGTCCAGGCTTGCACAAAAGGAAAGTAAGATGGCGACCAAAGCCGAGCACTACGCGCGCCTCTGTAATGACCGTTACACACATGCGTTATTCTAGTAATGTCAGGTTCACATATAGTACAGTTAACTATCGGAGCTATGCGGACGATTTAAAAACAAACAAGGGAAATAAAAACATGGAAGCAAAAAGTCAAACGACTTCAAAATAGAAATAAATTCTTAAAAGAGATTTTTAAATCCCTAGGATAATAATTACGTTTATACTGAAACATTCCATACATTAAAGAAAAACATGGTTACCCTCGTGAGGCCGACGGGCCCTTTAAAGATTTATTCTTCGTTCGTCCTGAAGTTTTGTCCCACATTCCAAAAAATTCTTAGTTTGTCCCACATCACTATTGAAGTTGTGTTTCGTCCCAAACTACAAGTACTTTAAAAGTATAGTCAACAAAAAAAAAAAACATTTTTGAAATATAATTCAATAATAAAACAATTGTAAACATTTAGGTATAAATCATCTTTATTATCAAGTATCACAATCAAAATCACAGAAATGGTATAATAATCATCTTATAATTACTACAGTTTAAAGGATAGTGGGCAAAAATATATGGGAGCTGGTCCCACTACGGCCACAGTTCATACCACTGTAGTTTTGAAGGCAGTACTTCTCCCTTTACTCAGGCCAAGGCGCATCAAATTCTGTCCCGGGGTTCTTTAGTTCCGACTATGTTAGGTTAGGTTAGGTTATGTTAGGTTAGGATAGGTTATGTTAGGTTATCTCGTCCACTCACCCGGCCCGCAGCAGGCGCACCGGGCGTCGGCGGAGGGCGGATAACGCCCTCTTCCAGCCCCCCTAAATGGGTCCAGGGGCGACGGATTCGGGGACATCCGTCGCCCCCCATCACACAGGACCCGAGATGGCGGCGCGTAGTGTTCCACGCGCGCCACTCTAAGACGTAACGGGGGGGGAGTTTGCACACCTCACTCCCCCTACGGGACGGGGCCCGCAGAGTGCGGGCCGTCACCAGTCCGGGGCAGCGGAAGTCACAATTTGCTCCCGCAGCCCCCCGACGCAAGTGTGCGAGGGAACACCGGGGTGGTTTTAGTCAGTAAGAGTCTGACAGACCCCTTCGCCCACCCCAGGGCGGAGGACATCCATGAGGATTTCCACCCCGAGAAAAAAAAAAAATAAAAAGGTTATGTTAGGTTAGGTTAGGTTATGTTAGGTTTCGAGGCGATCCGAACAGTATTCGACGAACGACGGACAACGCCCTCTTCCAGCCCCCATACCCTGGCAGCACCACATCAAGTGAATGTGCCAGCACAACATTATTCAGTTCTGAAAATGTTAAGTTAGGTTAGGTTAGGTAACGGGGGAAGTTTCAACAGCTGGTCCCACTACTGCCACAGTTCATGCCACTGTAGTTTTGAAGGCATTGCTTCTCCCTTTACTCATGCCAAAGCTCATCAAAATCTGTCCCGGGGTTCTTCAGTTCCAACAATGTTAGGTTAGGTTAGGTTAGATAAAATACACGCAGCTCCGCTACTACACCCAGCTCGGCCACGGTTAACACCACTGTAGTTTTGAAGACATTGCTTCTCCCTTTACTCATGCCAAAGCGCATCAAAATCTGTCCCGGGGTTCTTCAGTTCCAACAATGTTAGGTTAGGTTAGATAAAATACACGCAGCTTCGCCACTAAACCCAGCACGGCCACGGTTAACACCATTGTAGTTTTAAAGATATTGCTTCTCCCTTTACTCAAGCCAAAGCTCATCAAAATCTGTCCCGGGGTTCTTAAGTTCCAACAATGTTAGGTTAGGTTAGATAAAATACACGCAGCTCCGCCACTAAACCCAGCTCGGCCACGGTTAATACCACTGTAGTTTTGAAGACATTGCTTCTCCCTTTACTCAAACCAGAGCTCATCAAAGTCTGTCCCGGGGTTCTTCAGTTCCAACAATGTTAGGTTAGGTTAGGTTAGATAAAATACACGCAGCTCCGCTACTACACCCAGCTCAGCCACGGTTAACACCACTGTAGTTTTAAAGACATTGCTTCTCCCTTTACTCAAGCCAAAGCTCATCAAAATCTGTCCCGGGGTTCTTAAGTTCCAACAATGTTAGGTTAGGTTAGATAAAATACACGCAGCTCCGCCACTAAACCCAGCACGGCCACGGTTAACACCACTGTAGTTTTAAAGACATTGCTTCTCCCTTTACTCATGCCAAAGCGCATCAAAATCTGTCCCGGGATTCTTCAGTTCCGACAATGTTAGGTTAGGTTAGGTTCGATAAAATAAACGCAGCTCCGCTACTACAGCCAGCTCGGCCACGGTTAACACCACTGTAGTTTTGAAGACATTGCTTCTCCCTTTACTCAAACCAGAGCTCATCAAAGTCTGTCCCGGGGTTCTTCAGTTCCAACAATGTTAGGTTAGGTTAGGTTAGATAAAATACACGCAGCTACGCTACTACAGCCAGCTCAGCCACGGTTAACACCACTGTAGTTTTAAAGACATTGCTTCTCCCTTTACTCATGCCAGAGCGCATCAAAATCTGTCCCGGGGTTCTTCAGTTCCAACAATGTTAGGTTAGGTTAGATAAAATACACGCAGCTCCGCTACTACAGCCAGCTCGGCCACGGTTAACACTACTGTAGTTTTAAAGACATTGCTTCTCCCTTTACTCATGCCAAAGCGCATCAAAATCTGTCCCGGGATTCTTTAGTTCCGACAATGTTAGGTTAGGTTAGGTTCGATAAAATAAACGCAGCTCCGCTACTACAGCCAGCTCGGCCACGGTTAACACCACTGTAGTTTTGAAGACATTGCTTCTCCCTTTACTCATGCCAAAGCTCATCAAAATCTGTCCCGGGGTTCTTCAGTTCCGACAATGTTAGGTTAGGTTAGGTTCGTTAAAATAAACGCAGCTCCGCTACTACAGCCAGCTCGGCCACGGTTAACACCACTGTAGTTTTAAAGACATTGCTTCTCCCTTTACTCATGCCAGAGCGCATCAAAATCTGTCCCGGGGTTCTTCAGTTCCGACAATGTTAGGTTAGGTTAGGTTCGATAAAATAAACGCAGCTCCGCTACTACAGCCAGCTTGGCCACGGTTAACACCACTGTAGTTTTGAAGACATTGCTTCTCCCTTTACGCATGCCAAAGCGCATCAAAATCTGTCCCGGGGTTCTTCAGTTCCAACAATGTTAGGTTAGGTTAGGTTAGATAAAATACACGCAGCTCCGCTACTACACTCAGCTCGGCCACGGTTAACACCACTGTAGTTTTAAAGACATTGCTTCTTCCTTTACTCATGCCAAAGCGCATCAAAATCTGTCCCGGGGTTCTTCAGTTCCAACAGTGTTAGGTTAGGTTAGATTGAGGGTGTATTTCGCCTAACCTAACATTGTCGGAACTGAAGAACCCCGGGACAGATTTTGATGCGCTTTGGCATGAGTAAAGGGAGAAGTAATGTCTTCAAAACTACAGTAGTGTTAACCGTGGCCGAGCTGGGTGTAGTAGCGGAGCTGCGTGTATTTTATCTAACCTAACCTAACATTGTCGGAACTGAAGAACCCCGGGACAGATTTTGATGCACTTTGGCATGAGTAAAGGAAGAAGCAATGTCTTTAAAACTACAGTTGTTTTAACTATGGTTGAGCTGGGTGTATTTTGCCCACTATCCTAAATATTAATAAATGTGGTTTTAATTACCTATCATTATTTTAAGTAATACAGGGATGTATGTCTTTTTGGAATCCTTGTTATGAGCCCTTTAATTTGATACCCATAATGCAGAAAAAGAAGATATAAAAATATTCAGTTTTATTTGCTCTTTTAAGTAATACACATTTAGTGGCTGGCCGAGCTGGGACCACTATCGCCCACCACTTTAAAGCTTAATACTTCGGAAACGGATAACTTAATCCAAAAATGGTGTTCACACACTCGTAATATTTTTAAACGACCTTTCCAACGACACCCCACACCAAGTGCTAGACGAGAAATAAAAAATCCCTCTTTACGAGGTAGGGGTAAAAGTTACCCAAAAAAAAAAAAAATGTCTTGATTTTATTTTACCACTTTGTCGGCGCTATAAATATATACACCAATGCGAAATTACAACTTTCTAGTACTTTAAGTCTCTGAGCTAAGCCGCAGACAAAGAAATATACTTAAGGTACACGTAGCTCGGTTCCTCCGGGATGAATTTTGATGGTGTCATAATAAAAAATATTCAGTTTTATTTGCTCTTTTAAGTAATACACATTTAGTGGCTGGCCGAGCTGGGACCACTATCGCCCACCATCCTTTACAGAACAGTCAGATATGTAATAAACAATACTTAAAAAATAAAAATAAGAATAAAAAATTTAAGATATGATCATTTTAATTACCGAAAAAAATTCCAACTAACAATTAAATGAGAATGTCAAAACAAAAGGTTTAAAAATATTTTTTTTTTTATAATTTTTAAAATTTCAAAAACTACATGCACAATTTAAAATTAAATCAACAATAAGTAATAACGAAAAAACGAAAAAATTGAGATTAATACAATAATTACAACTTGGATAAAAAAAGAGCATTAAAAATCAACATTCATATAAAAAAAATGGATCAACAGTAAACTAAGAGATATATTTCAAAAAAACAAATAACTAGGTGAAAATCAACGTCTAAATCACTGCAATTAAAATACAAACGGGCATATCTTTTCCAAACAATGTCCCAAGGAAATAGAACCATTTAACATTGCTGCTATTGAATCATTAATGATTTTGTCATACATAACAACGTCTTTATGTCGTGGTCTACCTTGACTGAACACTCGAGATTGAGCGTCATTTTTAATGGTATTCAAAAAACTAATCATGTTCAGTTTTCCAGAAAATGTTCTATTTAATCTGGCATTACCACCTTCTACGGGGTTATTCGTTCTGTATGTGTCTCCATAAAAATCCCATTTTCCATTGAAATATTCATTATTAAGCCAAGCTGACACAAAATAATCATTAAATTTATCGATATTGTCTGTTCTGGGACAATCCTCCATAATGTATAGCCAGCCATCACATTTGAGTTCTGATGGAAGCAAAGCTAATGATGAACACAGAGCAATATGCTTCTTAAACATTCTCTTTTTATTTAATTTCAATGCCTTTGCTCTTTTCCAAAGAGCTTGAGAGAAATGGAAGTAACAACCTTTGCATGTGACGTTTGGAAATATTCTACGGATACCATTCATGGCTGCTTTCTCATAATCAGTTCTGAATGAAATGGGATTCCATTCAGGAATTTGCGATTTAATAAGAGAGAACAGAGTTTCATATGTGGATTCCTTTTTGTTCATTAATAGTACATATATTAATGGCACCACATTAATTTTTTCACTGGTACTCCCGAGATCACCGTAAATGTTTGCAACGGAACTGGAACGAAATAATGTTCAACAACGAAGAACTGTCACTTCGCGTCGACGGAACGCGGCACGGCGCTGTGGCGAGCGGCCGCCATCTTTTCTTCCCTTCTTTTTACACGACCTCGACGGCGCGACGTCTTTTTTGTCGCGACGAATTTACTCTGTTAAAAACCGACTTTATATCTTTATTATACTCTGTACGATTGTTCTCAGCGTCTTTCATTTAAGTCTCCCAACATTTTGGAGACCACCGACGTGATTGAAAGTTTGAAAAATGCGGTACGACGACCTAGCAGCGGCGTGGTGACGCCGGCGCATCTGTGCGTGCCCTGCGCATTATTCACTCAAGGCGAGCTGATGATCGGAACTCCGCTACTAAGAAGACTCACCTACCACATGGGCCTGTGTAGTGTGTGACAATTGGTGTGCTTGCAGGGAAGTACGCCCAATTTTAGTATACTTAACCTAAAACCTTATCTTTAATAGGTAACGCTAATAGCCGAGTTCTGTGCAGCAGTTCCCCTCATATATGGAGTCAGATTAATTATTTAATGATAATCTTGCTAGGTAGGGAACTAGAGACCTATTTGATGAAAACTATGCCTACCTACCTAGCTACTAGTGTACCTACTTTACCTTTACTGTGTTCACGCATTGTGAAGACAGATATATAATGTTTTCTTAGTATTTAACGATAACTATACCTACCTAAATACCTACTTTACTTTCTACTTTCCTAGCATTCAAATCAGTAAGATTAATAATGATTTCTTGGTAGATATTATACCTTCCTGACTACCTTGCTTTCTTCTTGCACTTCGCTTATGGGATCACCCTGGCATTTTTCAGAATCGCCGTGTGCTTCTGCTTATTGGATCCCGCTGGAATGTGCTGCGATAAGTCTACCTACTAGACACAGCTGCTGCTTGCATCTAATGCTGTGTGACCTGCTTTGCTCGTGTGGGATATGCTGACTGACGAGCTTTTGTCGTAGCCTTTGCGCGACTTGCACGGTTTGGCTTTATTTTTCTTAATTTTATATGCGGTATTCAATACCAAGTACTTTCTTGACGGTCTGTTCAGTCTGTTGTAAGCTTTCACCATGTCTGCTGAATTGAAACCGCTCATTCAGCAACGTGGTACATTAAAGGCTAGAATAACTATATTTTCAAAATACTTAAATACTGTAAAATTAATAGAATCTGAAAGTGTTCCTAAACAAATACTTGTTGAAACTGAGATAAAGTTATCTAGATTCAGGGAGTTATTGATACAGTTTGATGATTTAAAAACTAAAATTGAATGTTTGGATCCTGATCAGTTGGAAGAAAATGACATGATTGAAAGTGACTTTTGCTCAAACATTGCTAAAGCTCAATTGTTAATTGAAAGTCTTGCTCCTAGTAATGTAATACCTGAAAATACTAACTGTAATTCAATATCTAGCTGTCAGAACATGAAACAAGATTGCCGCAGCTATAACATTAAGTTGCCCACCATTCAGCTGCCTTCCTTTGATGGAAACTATTTGAAGTGGATGGAATTTCGAGACACTTTTGATTCTTTAATTAACAACAATGATACTATTCCAGACATTAATAAATTTCATTACCTACGTTCTTCACTAGAGGGAGGAGCTTCTAATATAATCAAGTCAATAGAATTCACTGCTGCAAATTATAAACTAGCTTGGAATTTACTTACTGAACGTTTTGATAACAATCGGATACTTACGAATAATCATTTAAAGGCTATTTTGAATTTTGATACAATAACTAAGGAAAATTATAAGTCTCTTCGCACTATGATAGATTACTATTCTAAAAATATTCGAGCCCTATCTTCTTTAAATGATCCTGAATCCCGTTGGGATATTTTACTGGTATATATTATGGTGTCAAAGCTAGATGGCGCCACGGGTCGCACTTGGGAGGAACACAGGAGTACTATTGCTGCTTCTCCAACTATCGAGGAGTTCTATAATTTCTTGCGAAATCGTGCTGACGTCTTGGAGACCTTGCAGTACAGCAAGAATGATGTTACTACTAAAACAGAAAAACGTTCTTATTCTAAGGACAACAAACAAACAAAATCATTTGTTTCTTCTTCTAACACAAATGGAAAAAACTGTGTTGTATGTTCACAGGATCATTTATTATATAAGTGTGATAAATTCAAAGATATGTCGTTGGATGCTCGACACAATGAGGTTTCCAAGCATAAGCTCTGTTTTAATTGTTTGCGACCTGGTCATTTCTCTACTAACTGCAAACATAATTCTTGCAAATTCTGTAATAAAAAGCATAATTTACTATTACACAAATCACAATCCAATAATGACAAAACAAACTCACCTGTTGATACATCTGTAACATCACTTCCACAAGAAGCTAATCCCTCTCAAGCATCTACTACTGCTATGTTTAATCCTGTTTCACTCTCTGTGGCAATACCCGGGCAGATCCTCTTATGTACTGCACAGGTAGAACTGATGAATAGCCAATCTTCTGAAACACACATTGTTAGAGCACTTCTGGATAATGGAAGTCAGTCTTCGTTTATTACTGAAAAAATGCAAAGAAAATTAAATGTGTCTTGTTCTAATACTAATGTATCAATTGCTGGTATAAATAATAAGCTAACTACTACTACTACTAAAAGATGCAACATAAAACTTAAATCGCGGTTCAACTCGTTCCATGCTAAAGTTTCATGTCTTTTAGTGCCTGAGATTACTGGCATGTTGCCGAGCTCAAAGATTAACCCTTTTGAATGGAGTCTTTCTAAATTTATAGACCTAGCAGATCCTACTTACTATGTACCCTCTGAAATTGATCTACTGCTAGGGGCTGATGTCTATTGGGAAATTGTAGATTCCAAACAAATTAAGTTAGGGAAAAATAAACCTACTCTACAAAGTTCTAAACTGGGTTGGCTCGTGTCGGGTCCAACCGGTGTGAGCACTGTTACTACTACTCATTCTAACTTCTCTAAGGAAGTTAGAGACTCTCTGGCTAAATTCTGGGAACTCGAGGATGTTCCTGCTCTGCCAACTAAGAATATCAAGTTTTCCAGCGAGGAACAATATTGTGAAAATCACTTTATCGAGAACACTGTTCGCTTGATCGATGGGAGATTTTGTGTAAAGATCCCATTGCGTGAAGTCCCTAGTGAGGCTCTAGGGAACTCTTATCTTATTGCTGAAAGGCGTTTCTTTAACTTGGAAAGGAAACTTAAGAAATCTAAAATTAAAAATGAATATACTGAATTCATTAATGAATATCAAAGGTTAGGGCACTTAACTGAAGTAAGCCGACCTGGTTTCGGATATTATATTCCCCACCATGCAGTGATTCGCGAAAGCAGCGAAACAACACGGTTGAGGGTAGTATTTGACGCCTCTTGTAAAACTTCTACAAATAGGTCATTAAATGACATCCAGTTTGTTGGACCAGTGGTTCAGGACGATTTAATGGCAATCTTGCTCAGGTTCCGTCAGTACACCTATGTGGTGACAGGTGACGTGGAAAAAATGTATAGACAGGTTGTGGTAAATGAATCACAGCGTCACTTACAACTTATACTTTGGAGGGAAGACGAAGGTCAACCACTCAAAACCTTGCAACTAAATACTGTCACTTATGGAACAGCTTCAGCTCCTTATCTAAGCACTAGATGTCTTATTCAACTCGCATCGGAGTGTACTAATGAAGCTGTTGCCAATACGTTAAGACACGACTTCTATGTTGATGACCTGAATACTGGGTCCGATTCAAAATCTCTGTTAAAAGCTAACATTTCAGGAGTGATTGACAAACTTGCTGAAGGGTGTTTCCCTTTGCGTAAGTTTAGAACAAATTCTCCTGATATTTTTGATGATATACCCACGACTGACCAATCTCAAGACTTTAGTAAACAATCCTCTGTTCTAGGATTGAAATGGACACCTAGCTCTGATACTTTGCACTACTCGGTCGAAAATAAATCTATTCCTAAAGTTACGAAACGCTCTATACTCTCAAACTCGTGTCGAATATTTGATCCTTTAGGTCTTTTATCTGCCTGCACCATCTTTCATAAAATCTTACTACAGAAGCTCTGGTTACTTAAAGTGGGCTGGGATGATGAAATTCCAAAGGACATTGAAGACTCCTGGATAGAGTTCTATAATGAAACGCAGCATTTCACTCATATTCAGATACCTAGATACATTTTCTGTAGTTTTCCTATTCATATAGAGGCTCATTGCTTTACTGATGCCTCACAGGATGCCTATGGTGCATGTATTTATCTTAAATCGACTAATAATTTAAATGAAGTTAAATGCAGCTTATTATGTGCTAAAACTAAAGTTTCTCCTTTAAAATCTGAAACAATTCCCCGTCTGGAATTGTTAGGCGCTTTACTTGGTGCAAAACTATACTCTAAAGTACTACACTCTTTAAAAATTAAGATTTCACGCTCAGTATGCTGGACAGATTCAACTATAGTCTTGGGTGGGGTAGGGTGGTTACGCACTCCACCTAAAACTCTTAAAACTTATGTGAGCAATCGGATAGAACAAATTAGAGAACTAACTGAAATAACTACTTGGCGTCATGTACCATCTGAACATAATCCTGCTGATATGGCGTCCAGGGGCATACAACCACGTCTTCTCTATAGTAATACTCTTTGGTGGCATGGTCCCTCCTTTCTGGCCATGTCTGAAGATGCATGGCCCCAATCTAAACCTACTTCTTCTACTTTACCTGAAATAAAAATAAGTTTAAATACTAAGGCTTTGCCTAACGAAATTGTACCATTCCAAAAATATTCTAAACTATATAAACTACAAAGAATGTTTGCTTACATACTAAGATTTATAAATAATATAAAAAAATGAATACTAAATTAAATGGTGAACTTACCTGTTCTGAGTTGAACAACTCACTTGTATTCATAGCTAAGGTTTCACAGAGAGAGTGTTTTTTAAGGGAAATTCACTCACTTGAAACTTTGAGTAAACTAAATTCTAAGTCACGAATTCTTTCTTTAAATCCATTTTTAGATAAACACGGTGTGTTGCGTGTTGGTGGACGGATTGAAAATGCGTCCCACTGTCCTTATGGGAAAAGACATCCCATATTACTAGACCCCAAACACACTCTAACTAAACTCCTATTTGAGCAGGAACATCTTCGTCTCCTCCACTGTGGCCCTCAGCAGCTTCTGAATACTATTCGTGAGCAATTCTGGCCTATTGGTGGAAAAGTGTTAGCTGCGACTACAGTTAGAAAATGTGTTCGGTGTCAGAGATTTAGAGCTAAGCCTTTACACCCTATAATGGGTAACTTACCGGAACCTCGTGTAACTCCTGCTCCACCATTTGCGACTTGTGGCACTGATTTTGCAGGACCATTTTTGATTTTAAATAGAAAAGGTCGCGGTGCCAAGACCTCCAAGTGCTATTTATGCATATTCGTTTGTTTCAGTACTAAAGCTGTGCACTTGGAAGTCGTGAGCGACTTAAGTACCAACGCCTTCATCTTATGCTTGCGTAGATTTATCTCACGACGAGGTAAACCTCACACTATATACTGTGATAATGGTAAAAATTTTGTAGGAGCTAATAACGAACTGAACAGACTGCTCCGCCAAAGTGAACGCACAGTTAGCGACTACGCGAGCAAGGAAGGTATAACTTTCAAATTCTCTCCTGCGTATGCACCGCATTTCGGCGGGATCTAGGAGGCGGGAGTTAAAACGGCTAAATATCATTTGAAACGAATAGCGGGTAACTCTAGTTTAACTTTTGAAGAGTTGAACACACTGTTTGCACAGATTGAGGCTATTATGAACTCTCGTCCAATCACTTCAATGTCCGTTGATCCTTCAGATCTGTCGGCAATTACACCTGGGCACTTCCTTGTGGGCCGGCCATTAACCTCAGTGCCTTCACCCGTTATCGAAGGAGTTAGCATCAACCGATATCAACTGATTGAACGCTTAAGACAGCACTTCTGGTCCCGATGGACAAAGGACTATCTAGTCACTCTGCAGCAACGCGTCAAATGGCAGCGTGCACAACACCACGTTCGTGTCGGCGACCTGGTCTTCATTCTGGATGACCAAATGCCACCCATGAAGTGGCTCATGGGCCGGATTATGAAGCTGTATCCTGGAGCTGATGGCGTCTGCAGGGTGGTCGACGTGAAAACAGAGAACGGCGTCATTCATAGACCCGTCTCTAGGCTAGCCCTTTTAGATTCCCAAGAGCTCCTTGGGGAACATTTCCCCAAGGGGGGGGAGGATGTTTGCAACGGAACTGGAACGAAATAATGTTCAACAACGAAGAACTGTCACTTCGCGTCGACGGAACGCGGCACGGCGCTGTGGCGAGCGGCCGCCATCTTTTCTTCCCTTCTTTTTACACGACCTCGACGGCGCGACGTCTTTTTTGTCGCGACGAATTTACTCTGTTAAAAACCGACTTTATATCTTTATTATACTCTGTACGATTGTTCTCAGCGTCTTTCATTGAAGTCTCCCAACAACGAAAAAACGAAAAAATTGAGATTAATACAATAATTACAACTTGGATAAAAAAAGAGCATTAAAAATCAACATTCATATAAAAAAAATGGATCAACAGTAAACTAAGAGATATATTTCAAAAAAACAAATAACTAGGTGAAAATCAACGTCTAAATCACTGCAATTAAAATACAAACGGGCATATCTTTTCCAAACAATGTCCCAAGGAAATAGAACCATTTAACATTGCTGCTATTGAATCATTAATGATTTTGTCATACATAACAACGTCTTTATGTCGTGGTCTACCTTGACTGAACACTCGAGATTGAGCGTCATTTTTAATGGTATTCAAAAAACTAATCATGTTCAGTTTTCCAGAAAATGTTCTATTTAATCTGGCATTACCACCTTCTACGGGGTTATTCGTTCTGTATGTGTCTCCATAAAAATCCCATTTTCCATTGAAATATTCATTATTAAGCCAAGCTGACACAAAATAATCATTAAATTTATCGATATTGTCTGTTCTGGGACAATCCTCCATAATGTATAGCCAGCCATCACATTTGAGTTCTGATGGAAGCAAAGCTAATGATGAACACAGAGCAATATGCTTCTTAAACATTCTCTTTTTATTTAATTTCAATGCCTTTGCTCTTTTCCAAAGAGCTTGAGAGAAATGGAAGTAACAACCTTTGCATGTCACGTTTGGAAATATTCTACGGATACCATTCATGGCTGCTTTCTCATAATCAGTTCTGAATGAAATGGGATTCCATTCAGGAATTTGCGATTTAATAAGAGAGAACAGAGTTTCATATGTGGATTCCTTTTTGTTCATTAATAGTACATATATTAATGGCACCACATTAATTTTTTCACTGGTACTCCCGAGATCACCGTAAATAATATACAATTGTTTAAATGGCTTCACCACACATTTAAATGTACCATCCGCTAGATAATGTTGGACGTCGTTGAGAAGTCTTCTGCTTTCTTCTTCAGCAAATGCTATTATTCTTGTTTTCTTATAATAATAATCAAAAAATAAAAAAGATTTGTAGCTTACTGGAATTTGAACTTCAGACGGATTACGAAATGAAGATTTCTGGATTTGTTGCGCTTTGTTACGTGCACTGTAGAGACTGCCCTTAACGTTACAGAGGTTTGGTAATTTTCCTTCTACAATGTCAGTTCCTCTGTCCTTTAATCTTCTTAAACCGGCATTAAAAATAGATGGGATCGATTTCCCATCCGCAGCTCTTGCTTCTTTCTTGCAGCGATATAATTCCTCTTTGATGTAATTTTTTGATTCACTAGGTGTGCAAACGTTATGATTTAAAATCTTTTGAACACTATTATTTACCGTAACCATACCACCACGGCACTTTCTGTTCACACATCTCCAAATTATTGAGCCATTTTTGTTCTTTCGTTTTTGTGTGTGTTCATAACCACCATATAGCAGAATAGGTTCACCTCTTTTGGATTCTATAAATGAGATTGGCTCCCGTGAGGTAGATGGTAAACTAAGATTTGGTTCCATTGTAGAACAACTGAAATTAAAGCATAAATGATTTAGTTGCCCATATAGTTATTTATGATTTGTAAGTTAAATAGGATTATTAGCTTAACATAATTGATTCCTTAATTAGTATTATTTAAATATAAGAACAATTATTTGGTATTTAACTTCTAATTTAGCAATAATACCTACTTCAGATAAAAATATTAACTTACCTATGACTAATGTGACTATACGTCCCGTTTTGAACGGGACCGTCCCTTTTATTGGTTCTTCGTCCCGGTGTCCCCGAAAAAAACCTGGAGACGCAAAATTGTCCCGTTTTCAGAAACCGTCGTTGAGTGGAAGGAAGTATTCAAACACTTCCACACCAACAACCCCTTTGTATTTTAATTGAATATACAGGGTGGAAGGGACATCGGCGCGAAAACCGATTTGCCATACAAAATCTGTCAAAAACTCATCATCGAGAGACCATTGTGACGTTTGTAAATTAGTAGACTTGGCCCCCTGGTACTATGGATTCAGTACATGATTCTGAACTTCTGCGTCGAAAATTCGGATATTTAAAAAAAATACGCTGTTTTATAGAAAAATGCACTACGTCCGCATTGAATGAATAAAAAGAGTCTTTAAGGGACGACTGAAAGAACCCAGATACAGGTTCTAGTCCATATGGCGATGCTCATAATTAAGTCTTTTTATTCTTACTTAAAATCATGTTTTTCTGACAAATATAAAAATGACTGAAAAATTTTCTTGCTGAGCTTTTCATATTTGTAATAAATAATTTTGATATATAAACAATTTTTTTCGTTGTTTTGTGAACCTAGGCTGGTATTCTCAAAATGGAGTTTCCTTTATGAATCGGCCCTCTAACTGAAATAAATAAACCGATGTCCCGTTTTGAGTCCAAAAATAAATGGTCACGTTACCTATGACTAACTTGATCAATTCCTCACTTTACGCACACTGTAACTAAGTGACGAGTTAAATGCACTGTGCATCACAGGAGCTACCGTGAAGCCCGTTTTGCTGATAACGGAAAGTAATGCTATTGGCCAAATGAGTCAATACAAGCAAACAAACAAAGGACGCAATAAAAAAAGGGTGGACATTTTTTACCTGCTCTTCTAAACAGATTCCAGAGACGTCAGCTGTTTACGTATAACTTAACTGAGAGTGGTTAAAGAGTGTTATTATAAAATAATACGAGTAAATTTTCTCTCGCGGAGAAGACAGAGAGGAGCGGTTGTTTTAAATAGTTGATTGATATTAAATATTTAATAATACGTAACCCTTTTTGCCGATTGTACAAAAAAGTAAGTTTGGCTTATACAAAAAAAAATATGGGCCGTAGAAGGAATATAAAATAGGACGAAGCGGGAATAAAATAATTAAAATTATATTTTGGGACGAAGAAAGCATATTGTATGGGACGACCCAGGAATTTTTTATGTAGGACAAAATTCAGTGGGACAAACGAAGAACAAATCCCTTTAAATACCCAAAATAAAGATGGAATGAAATGAAATGAAATTGTTTATTCTGTAAATAGGATATCGGAATCACTTTTACACGTCATATTTAAAAAAATGTTTAAAATAAGCTAGATGAGGTCGGCGTTTCCTAACTGACTACTCTGAGAAGAAAGGCCGAAACAAACTCAGAGGTCACGGTCTCTTTTAAAGTCCAGACATAATCTTGGTCAAGCCATATGAGAACCATGTAGATTAGTGTCTGAAATGGTCTTTTGAGGAAAGAACCACACAGATTTGAGTGGACCTGTCCAGTCAGTGCAAGCATTTGTCAGTAATCGTGGAGCTCACTCAGAGCTTAAGGAGCTCAACTCGACGAACAATACCAAAGAAAGGACATTTGGGTAGGCCGCATCAACTACTCAAACTGCCAGACCATCATTAAAACAAACTGTGAAAAAAAAAAAAAAAAAATTAAAACATTAAAGAGAAAAAAATAAATAAAATACCCACATAGTCCTCATATTCACAATAATTAAAATAATATTATACTTTACAAAGTAATCATGTAATTTTGTATATAATTTTATTATGTTATTATTTTAAGTATATGTTTTATTCTTCTATGTAAATATTTTTAAATCTGGTTTAATTGAGGATTATAAGTAACAATTAAATTATCAAGTTTTATGGTTTTATCACAAGGTCAGTAAGTCAAGCTATGTCGACGGAGCCCCGCGAAGCGGGGCTCCTACTTCTGGGTGGTTTAAACAAAAATAACCACGAACCTAACCTGTCCGTGTCGGGGTGCCCCAAGTCTCGAGCTCGCTTCGCTCGCTCTTGCATCTTAAGTTCTTATTGCTTTTTTACTTAATTTTCAAGTTGAAATGTGTTATTTTTGTATGTTATGTTGGTTTGGTGTGTAGTGTAATAAGGTAACAAAAAAAAAGTACACATAAATAATTAAAAAACATTTAATGTATGCCATATACATATAAAATACTTTTAAGTAATTCTTCAAGGGGGTCTGAATGTTGAATGGCAAATACGTCGCCTCCAAGAAAATTCTGTTAAAAAATCCGCAAAATTTGTTTTGTAATTTTCTTTGTGGAAGGCCCTAAACGTCAGTATTATTACGTAAATTAATTGAATTTATTGAAACTTTAGGATTTTTTTTCTAGAAAACTAAGCGTTTGCTAGCTGTGGCATTTTGCAAAAGTGTTCCATACGAAGACACCTACACGCAATAAAAATATGAAGCTCCGCACGCGCGGTCCCTATTGTACAGTGGAGCCCTGACTTTTCTTGTGTTTTATTTTCTGCCAAATATCTCAGTTTTATCTTGCTCATTAGGTATTCTACTGTTCTGTCTTCTTTTGGTAATACATCTATCAAGTCACCAATGTGACTGTATTCATTTGGCAAGGCTCTCAACATGTAATTTAATTTCTCACTTTCGCTAATAGTAGCACCAGCCTGTTTTAATTCGTTTACTGATCTTTCAAATTCGTCGAAAAATAAATTCAGTTCCGCATAGTTTTTAATTTAATATTTTCAAGGTTGTTTCGGTAAACAATGTAATGATGTCGAGGCCTTCAAATACATCGAATCGAATTTGCAAATAATGTCATAAGCCGACTCACATTCCGCTATGTATTCCAACTGTTTATTGGTTATCGCTCCATAAATATAATTAGTGGCTTGCATATCCTTTTCTAGCCAATCCTTTTCTTTGACATCAGCATCACTGTCAATTTTTCTGCATATAACGTTGCATTTTTTGAATTGCAAATATTTTATTAATCGGATTTTCCAATTGGCATATTCCTTGCCGTCGAATACCGGTATCATAATTTGGTTTGCACGCTCCATTTTCCTTTTTTACTACTTACGTAAAGAAATTTAATCTTGTCAAACTTTTGCAATCTTTGTTGTATTTCTTTATAGAAATACAACAAAGAACCACGCTCTGCTACCATGTTTATAAATTGGCTGATTGATATTAAACACTATTTTGTTCTAAAACTGTTTGTACTTTCATCTTGTGTGCAAGCCCGGAAGAGAGAGTGTTGCCCGAATACAAAAATATAAATGTACTTTAATGTCATGGTAATTCTAACAAGGTGTAATTTTTTTATCCTATCGAAAACATAAATGTGAAAATTGGAAGCCAAGTTCACTTTGTTGTAAATGTTGTGAATGTTCTATCGCCATCATTATGGGAGCAAACTTTTCTGGCAGACCCGCCAAAAGCAATGATCCGATCCATTCTTCATTGATTTCGAATCCTGTACCTTTCAACCGTTGAGCAGTTTCCACAATCTGAGACTCATAATTTGTCATCGTCTCACAGTTTTTAAGACGAATATTTATCAATGTCCGTAGTAAACAGATTTTTCTGAAGAATCCTTTGTCATCGAATAACTGCTTTAACTTGTTCCATACAGTCGTACAGTACGACACAATTTAGATATAGCCTAGATTTGAAAATTTTCATTCTTTCATTTCACTTTTACGAATGTATTTGGCTATAAGACTTTACAAGTTATTGCGTTTTCGAAAGATCATATTCACCTAAAGCAGTAATAGCGATTGGTGATTTTGAAGGCGCACTCAGTTCGGATGGTGATCGGTTTTACGAATTTTGCCGATGCTACATCTAAGTTGTGTCGTACTGTAATTGTGTTTTCATTTTTAATATGCACATATAACGAAGGATTTACGGTCATCACAGGTTTGGCTTTCGCTTTTCTTTGTTCTGCTTCACTCAAAGCCGGCGCAATGTCGTCTATATCGACGCCTTCTAACACCAGAAAATTCTCGACGGCGAATGGCCAATCATCAGAATTTTCTCGTCCTTTCAATTTAGGCACATTTATTATGTAACTCGAGGTCGACATTTTGAGGAGAAATAACACTTTTAATACTCAGAATTATTTGGAAAATGTGCAAGGGCACATAACCGGACCGGACCTACCTATTACGTGGATATTGTGAGGTCCGACTCCAGACTTAGGATTAGGATACTAATATTTTAGAATTAGTTTTTGTTTACTAACACTCTATGGATCTTTGTGGTCTGACAATAAAGTTTTACCTAAAACGGGGCTATTTTTTATAATTTTTGTTGAAAAATGGCTTACAGTTTTTTAACTGTTAGCTGCGTAGCGGTGCGACAATTCACTTTTATGTCGTCTCAAAAAAATTAAAGCCCAATCAAAATTTTTTTTACCTAATTTATTTAGGTATTTTTGAGCGAATACCCGTAAGTCCAAGGTATCAAAGGGGAATCCCCATTCACTCACTGCTAGCAGGTGTTTTAAAAAAGAGTCTTCCTCGAGTTTAGAAAATAGTGTAGGATGCCTGGCTGTATCTTGGCTTGTATTTTTATTTCTATATCGCCGTGAAACGGTACTTTTCGGAACTTTATATTTTTTTGCCGCCATCCCAACAGAAAGTGTTCCCGATCGCACTTCTTGTATTGCATTTTGCAAATCTTCTGGATCATAGGAGCCATATGGTAAAAATGTGTTCCCTTTTCGGCAATTTCCATGATGCCTTTTATAGGCACGTACCATAGCGTTAGTAAAAATAACCTAAAATTAAAAAGAAATAGTAAAATATTTATATTTTAATAAAAACAATTTGGGGCTATTTGATTGTTCCAAATAACCCCAAATACCGTATCAAATAGCCCCAAATTTTGACAAAATTGCTTAATTAACCTCTAAACTAAACGGAAATTTAATATCCTTTACTCACACGTAATCCCAGTAAGTCAAATGATATTTATTATCAATCTTGTTTTGTGTCCTTCACCACACAATCCTCACTTTTGAAAACTTCATGAAATTGAATTTTGAAAACGCCAAAAAATAGTCAAGAAATAGTCATAAATAGACACCAAAGTTAAAAAAATAGTCGCATTAAGATTCCGAAGTTATAGCTATAAGTTGGTGAGGATTGTGGGGTGAACGTCTCCACACAATCCTCACCTCAGTGCAAGCAAACGGCTGGGAGTATCGACTTGGTTTCAATTCCAAAAAATAGTCAATAAATAGTCGTAACGCTATGCCAAATCTCGAAAATAGTCATTAAGAGGTTCCAGAGATATAAAGGTGTCTTGGTGAGGATTACGTGGTGAGCCTTTCTCGCCACAATCCTCACCTGATTACCGCGGAATGCTTACGTTTTTTCATTTGAAATTGGTGTCAAAAAATAGTCAAGAAATAGTCGTCTCCAACCACCATAATTTCGACCTGGTTTATTATGTAGAAGTATGTTAAATTTCCATCTAAACTTCTACATACATTATGTTTTGGTACAGTCGCGAATACCTAAATTGCAAATTTATTTTAATATTGTTGTATATTAATATAAAATATTGTAGTTACTTACGTATTTATTATTTCTGTCAGAGTTTAATAAATACCAATCTACCTGTACATGATATTCCTCCAATTTTAAATATGTTTCTTGCTATTTCATTTAGACATTTCCTTCCGGTTGGCTTAATGAGTTAACTGATTTCACAAATGAAACTGAACGCGATCAGCATTTCTAAAACGCGTTCAAGAGCTGTCAGTGTCAAAATTGTTATATTTCAACGCGTTTAGATGTGCTGAACGCGTTCAATTTCACTGGTGAAATCCGCATTAAGTCAGATCAATTTTATTGTAGTATGAGAAATTAAGACTTCTACCTACTTACCTATTATATGTATAACTAACAATAATACAAACAAAAAATTTGTTGACCACTACAAATACGAACATAATAATTTTGTGCTCGGCTGTACTCGACTCGAAAATGTATGTAGAAGTTTACATGGAAATTTAACATACTACTACATAATAAACCAGGTCGAAATTATGGTGGTTGGAGACGACTATTTCTTGACAATTTTTTGACACCAATTTCAAATGAAAAAACGTAAGCATTCCGCGGTAATCAGGTGAGGATTGTGGCGAGAAAGGCTCACCACGTAATCCTCACCAAGACACCTTTATATCTCTGGAACCTCTTAATGACTATTTTCGAGATTTGGCATAGCGTTACGACTATTTATTGACTATTTTTTGGAATTGAAACCAAGTCGATACTCCCAGCCGTTTGCTTGCACTGAGGTGAGGATTGTGTGGAGACGTTCACCCCACAATCCTCACCAACTTATAGCTATAACTTCGGAATCTTAATGCGACTATTTTTTTAACTTTGGTGACTATTTATGACTATTTCTTGACTATTTTTTGACGTTTTCAAAATTCAATTTCATGAAGTTTTCAAAAGTGAGGATTGTGTGGTGAAGGACACCTTGTTTTGCACAAAATCAACGAACTTTATCCTCACCCGATAAAAGTTGGATGGCTTCAAAAAGTTCACTTTTTACAATTTTTCTTACAAAAATCACAATTCGAACACGCGTGACACGATAACCTCCAAATTGAAACCATAAACTAAAAATGAGTAAGAGTGTGACCACAAATAAAAAAAAAGATGTCTTTTGTGTTTTGGTAGGATTTATGTTAACTCAAATCTTACAATTACATTATTCGAAATAACCCCCTAAAATCCGAATAGCCCCGTTCTACGGTAATAATAATAATAATAACCTAATAGGAACACGATAGCTGTTGCCATAGACTAACTTTATTACGTAGTTAAATTACATAGATAAAATACATAGACAACTAACATAGAACAAACTGCATTTAGATACTGGCGCTAGTAGTATGAAGAATAGGATTATATTTGATATATATTTTAACAGAAGTACTATTAGAAAAATAATCAAGTTATTTCTAACATAAGAGTAATGTGTTTTCCCTAATTTTTAAATTTTTTACTGATTTACTCTATGTAGCGGTTACACCGCGACATACAAACTACGCAGTAAAGACATGACGTCACACAATTCCTGCATCGCGCAGTTAGAGTTTACCGAGCGAAAAACATAGATAAGACTATCCGAAATCAACTTACGGGCAGTTGCCCGCCAGACATAACACCCGTGTGGCTGGAGGATCCTCCCTTTTCAAATGAGGATGAGTGAACTTTACACCCTGTTCCTCATACCTCTAAACTCTATATTGTTGTTATTACTACTAATCTTTTAGATAAAGAATTTGACTAAATAAAGTAGTGGCTACATTTAAAATAATATTTTTTGACACCCTTTTAACTGTTAAATTAACATAAAGTTCCATTACCCGATAACAAAAGAAGTATTGGGTCAAAATATAAATACAGTAGTATCTTTGCTTTCTGATGTTCAGAAGGATCGATGGAATGGAAATGGTTGCACAGCTATCAAATTGCGATATCGCAATATCAAGCAGACAATATGCACCTGTTCTGCCAACACCAGCGCTGCACTGGACCACTATCCGTGGAGGATTATCACCAATTTTGCAATGTTCCTGAGCTAATTGTCTAATAACATCTTGTTGGGCACTTTTCACAGTTAAAATGAAATTCAATAGATTCATTACATCATTAGGTACACCATAGTCAGGCCACTGAGTAAAAGCAAAATGCGTCAGTTCTTGGATAGCCGAGGTCCCATCAGTCACAAGCAGAGTGGTCTTAATGTAACTAGAGTAAGTTTCTATTACGGTGGTTGTTATTTAAATTTTTCCAAATATTACATCAGCACCTTCGGTGTCGTTTCAATATGCAAAACACTGTTTTCTATTCTGTTTTTTCTTACACAGCATAACAATTGTTCGGATATGATTCATCCACACCATTCTCCAAAAGTCGTAGCTAGTCTGCTGCAGCGCGGCCTGGCTACAAATAAACTTTTTCTTGTATTCATAGACATCTACATAGTTTTCGTTTATGTAGTCCCCTCGTTTCTTTTCGGTAGGCAACACAACTCTAGTGTGATCAAAACATAGAATGTCTCGATACCTGTTCAACGCTCGATTTTCAGGTTTCCGGGATTCTTCGAAGGTGCCTTCTACTTTCTGGGCCATAATTTTCTCGTGTTCCCGCGTAAACACTTCTTCAAATTTACTTTTTTCGACAACGTTCAGATTCCTGAATTTATCTTTATCCGGCTCCCAAGTACTAACCGAATTACTGATATCAGTCAGAGTCCGTTATTGAACAAACTACCGTTATGTTCAAGGTAAATGGGCATTTTATTCGAACCGGTGACCCACCAGCGACCACTAACAAAACTAATCGGAGTATTTTGACCATGAATACTACTCAATGAGATGAGTCGCATTCCTCAAAATTATGGGAAAACTTTTTTTTTGCATAACAAAAATTAATATAAAAAATCGAATTTTCGTATATCCATATCCTTCTAAATATATAAAATGCTTACAAAAATGCACAAAAATCTTCCTAAAAAGGTATTTAAAGCATGTTTAGGCTTTTCTATCTTATTCCCCGCATTTATTCCAAGCACCCATTTATAAAAATACTAGTTTATTGGTAATCCCCGAATGAACCTGAAAATGGTTACCTACCTACATCATTTTTAGAGAGTTAAGTAGGACAATGAGAAGTAAAATTTTTTTTTTTCACATTTTATTCAATATCATCAATATCAATCGTGACATCGTCTAAAAACCTTTGTAACGTTGTGCAACTGAATAGTCGAGTGTTGCTATAATGATATTTAGTAAGTTACTAATCACAACACTAAAACACATGTCACAACACTATCTATCTCCGTATAGCTCTGGGCTCTGTCATTTGACTTCCGTTCGCTGTACTGTTGACAGCTAACCTCTAAAGTTCTACTATGTGCCCCGAATCTAGGGTGAGTTCCTCATTATCCTACTGTGTACCATTAACTATTGAGTGTGCCATCTGCTGTGATCTTTGTTATCTTTCTTTGTGCCATCTGCTACGATCACGTTGCCTGGTGTTTCATACTTAACCTAACTTACCATCTGCGAATGTGCCACGCTATCTCTGCACTATCTCTCTCTGCCTGTAAGCCGCTGCGATGTGTTAAGCTTCCGCCTACACCGCTTCCCATACCGTTCCTTGGTAGCTAAATGGGGTGAAGCTGACACATCGCATGCGGCCTGCCGCTACTCGCACTGCCTCTGACATGCGCTTTCTAACGCGCCTTGCAGGGTTCACCGTACGGGCTGAGGGCAGGACCTCTTACCTGTTCCTGCTAACTACCTCAACCTGACGCCACTACCCACGTACTACTGAGGCCTTACCTACCTGCGGCCTACCGCCGCAAGCCTGTGCTGACAGGCAGCCTCCACCTGCTACCGACGCACACCATCTGTCGTCCTACGAGGGCCGTCCGGACTACTACTGCTGGAGCCTGTGCTGACAGGCCCCCACGCCTACCACGTGCTGCCAAGGACGGTACCCTTCCTCTTATCTATAAGTGCGAGTGCTCGGACACAGTGTTCAGGACCTACCCGCGACCTAGCCGTGTTACTTCTTCCTATCTATCTAAGTACCTAAAATATATGTATTAACTCTTCTAGCTGTTTCTATTCTTTTACCTCTACCTACCTATCTCTTAGCAGCCTGCGTAGCCTACCCTGCGCAGCCCTAGCTGCCAAAGTGGCGCCCAACGTGGGGCCTGTCAGCACAGGCTCCAGGTGGTGATTCCTTCATGTCTTGCCCACGACAAGAAGTACACCACACTCGCGACATCCGCGCAGCTTCCAACAGTACGGCGGCTGTTTATGCAGGAACAATAATAGTTTTGAAAACTGTGTCTTCTATTTAGAGTGGGATCAATCAAAATTATATTGTATAAAATATTTTCTCATTCGCACATGGCGTGACTGGATTCGGCTTCTTATTATTATTTTGTTTTGGACCATTTCTCGGTGCCGGTACATTTCTATATGGTATACGCCATTTTGCCGCATGTTTTCGGCGCAATATGACTTTGCAATTCTCAAATGATAGGATCCTAATGTAGATAGTATCAATTCCACATAGGTAAGCTGTGGAAAATCATTGAAATCTGAATCATTCCCGTCAAGCGTCACGAATGCTACTTTTTGTCTGTTCAAATTGTTTGATAGAACATATTCTGCGAGTTCATTGTTTTGTTGCATTTTTTCATTGATAATATAATCGTTGTTTTTCGTAGCCCCATTTATATACGTTTATTATATCGAGTACATGGTCGTCATTGAAGTTTTCATGGGTTGTTTCATCATCCAGTAAGTCTTCCCATTCATTGCTTGTGAAATGAGTATTGCATACCCGGGCTAGCTGAGGTATGTAAAAGTTATGATCATAAGATTTTTAAAATTTCTAAATCTTGTTGTTGTTCTGCCTAAAGACGTGACGTTTAGACTTAGCAGAGCTTTCAAATAACTGGTTATTTACGTTTAGACTTAGCAGAGCTTTCAAATAACTGGTTATTTGAAAGCTCTGCTAAGTCTACACGTTATTACTCTACTTTAAAAAATTCTGATTGTCTTGGGGACCGAGTCAAGTGGATTTCGTGAAAAGAAATCGGGATGAGCCATACACTTGCCAGTGGTGTATTTTACGTCGAAGTCAAATGATTGAAGATAAGCCCACCATCTGTGAACTCTAGGCGTTAAATCAATCTTTTTAAGCGAGCACTTAAGAGAATTACAGTCGGTTACAACTGTAAACACAATGGAAATGCTTAATTGCGTTGACGACGGCAAGTGTTTCTAACTCGTGTGAGTGGTAACGTGATTCAGCTGGCGATGTTCGCTTGTTATAGTATGCAATGACGCACCGTTTGCCATCTACAATATAAATAACACCCCTTCGTTTTCCGTCGGGGGTTAAAAAGGATCCCGCCATAGCCTTCAGCACTCGTGGTCACACAGAGACCGTTACTCAAAATCTCACGAACTATCATGATATCGCTTCGCATATTAATTTCGTGCAAAATATGTAACAAAATTTCCATTACATAGTCATTAATTTCAATTTTACATAAAATCTGTAGGGTGCTGACTACTCTCGTTGGCCCAATACCTTTTAAATAAACAACTTCATTGATTCGTTTACTACTGAACTTTGTAGCAATGCTTTCTTTCTTTAGTGTTCGTTGATACGAACACTCAGCACACGAATCATAGTGAAACATAAAATTCTTACCATTATGCTTCAGTATTCCCGTATTGGCTCGACTACTTACACATACGTCGACTCGCCGCTCACTCTGAGTAGAACTGGCACCGCTGCCACCGCGGGCACATGCACTGCCGCTGCAGTCACCTACGCCACCGTTGCTGCAGCCGCCGCCGCCGCTGGCGTTGGGGCACCGGCTGGAAATGTGACCTGCCTCGCCACATTTGTAGCAGACTATGGGGCTGGATGGTGGATGTTTATTGTCCGACTTTGTTGATTTTAGGTTTATTCTTTAAACCTAAAATTGTTTGTTGTTGTTTCTCTCTTTGCACGGCATTCTGATTGTTTATGTCCGGATTTTCCGCAGTGAAAACATTTCAGCAATCTTGGCTGTGTTCTCGGATGTTTTTCAGGTACATTGCTTGAATCTTGCTCTCTATTCACTTTTCGTTTCAAACATGATAAGATCTGCGTAGTGTGTGACTTGTTTCAAACTGCGATGCGTGTGTGAGTACAGTTGACAAAGCCACTTGTTCTAAAGTCGCGTTCTTCCAACTTTTCATTAATGACGTCACCAAACGGCTCGAGTATGCGGCTAAGCTTTCGTTATCGCTCGGTTTGTTATTGTTAAGATTTATGAGTGTGGCTGCTATAGTTTCGGTGCTCACATATCTCGCTTTAAATAATTCCTTAAATTCGGTCCATGTTATACCTGGGTAGGATATTTGTGATAGCCAGGTAGATGTGGATCCCATTAAGGTGTTAAGATCAGTAAGGCGTGACGATCAGTAGACCACCAAAACATAATTCCGTAGTGGAACACCAAGACAAAGCATCCGAATCTCGTTTTTCGGGGTTAAATTCAGGCAATGTTAAGTTACTACTCACACTAATGGGCTCTTCAATGTTTGAATCAGACTTTCCATTTGCTTGTTTTGCATTTGTAATAATAATCTCCATTTCAAATCTTCATCAGTGACACCTCTCATAATTATTTCTAGTTACCCAAGGTGATCCCGCTTCTGATGTCTGATGTTTGTCTGGCATTAATGCTGAAATGAACCTTTTTGGCGCAGCCGTGAGGTACACACTATTATTGTTAGAATACTATTTTATTTATTTTGTGTTTCACGAATTATGTCCAAATAAACATTATTCTTTCTTTCTTTGATGTCGGCACAGGACATTGAGGAGGGGTCGTGTTTCCATCCTCTGACATTGTTGTGGGCTGTTTGTGAATATCGGGCAATTAAAAGATGACAACAGCAGCACACTTAGTTTATATTCATTGAGTCTATACAGTTACACAAATCACAATTAACAACTATTTTCCTAATTAATATTGTCCATTAAAATTAATAAGAGAAATAAAGTAGGTACTATAAAGTAGGGATTAAACTATGTGCGCACGCGTCTCATGAACGTGTGACAGTTCCTAGGGCTGAAGCTGAAAGGTGACTGCCGACTGGCGCTCCTGCTGTTTCTGGCGCCCTCGCGCCGCCACAATATTTAAAGCTCCCATCCAAAGCAAAAAAACTCTCGGCGTATTTCTGAACGAACCTTGTTAACTTCATTAAGGTTTTTGTGCACGACGCTGTCACTGCGCCTCCGCAAATAGAAAATAGTTTTTTGTGTTATATATGTCGTGGCACGAGGTGATGGTGTCAACTCGCACCTCGGTCAATTCTTATCAGCGTGAGACGAAGGTCTCAGTCACACCTTGTCTAACTCTTAAGATCAAGAGGGTCTTTGTTAGAGCTTAGAGCTTATTGTTATTAAATAATGAATTATTGTTTGTGATATGAAAGGCGACGACGTAAATGTTATTGCGTTGAACGTGGCCGGTGGTCGGCTGGGTGTTCTCGTGGGAACGTTTTAAGACGATAAGAGTTAAGCATCAGAGGAGCCTGAATCAGGCAGTCAGTTGAGTTCCATTCGGACCGCGAGATCGACTGAGCGCGACCCGCGGACTCGTTACGCCCCGTCTAATTCATCAATGAAAAGCTTTGGTTATGAGTTTATATGTCGACTTGTCTAGTTAGAGCGATTATACATACGCGTTTCCTTTGCCCACGAAGTAGACAGATAGTTACATAATGAACTATTTCATTGATAATTACGCCCTTCTCGGTCGATAGTGATTCAGTTAGCCTATTCAACTTTACATCTGTGTAAAATAGTATACCAACGACGAAAAAGTCGTAAAAAGTGTATTGGTAAGTGGGATAAACGTTAACGTTATCATTATTTCCAACAAAAACAATAAGAATATTTGACAATTCCGGTAAGTTATTGTAACGGGTGATTCATTTAGAGGTACTTTTTTATCTATGGATTTGTTGACAGATAAAGCGTCCGTCGTGTTATTCTATCATGATATTTTTGTTCAGTATAGTTTGACATTTCATCATGGAAAGACTTAGGCCGACACAGCGTCTACAAATTATTCAGTTGTATTACGAAAATCAGCTCTCTACGAGGAATGTGTTTCGTGCACTTAGAGCAACTTATGGTCCACATAATCGGCCTACCGAACGCACGATTCGCTATACGATCGAAAAGTTTGAAAGCCAATTTACATTATTAGATAATACACGACCAAATAGACCACATCCAGCACGTAGTGAAGAAAATATTGCGGCGGTAGCTGAGAGTGTACGCGATGACCGCGAAGAATCGATTCGGCGCCGTTCGCAACAGCTTGGCTTGTCGTATGCGACAACTTAGCGTATTTTACGTAAGGATCTTCGTTTAAAAGCATACAAAATTCAACTTGTGCAAGAATTGAAGCCGACAGACCTACCGAATCGTCACCGATTTAGTCTTTGGGCTCTTGAAAAGCTTGAAGAAAATGCACTGTTCGACAAGAATTTTGTTTAGTGATGAGGCACATTTCTGGCTTAACGGATATGTCAACAAACAAAATTGCCGTATTTGATCTGAAGAGCAACCTGAAGAGATTCAAGAGCTGCCATTACATCCAGACAAAACAACGGTTTGGTGTGGTTTATGGGCCGGTGGCATCATCGGTCCATATTTCTTCAAAAACGAAACCGGCCAGAACGTAACTGTCAATGGCGACCGTTATCGTGCCATGATAACTGAATATTTGTTGCCTGATATTGAAGCCCGTAATCTCCAGGACATTTGGTACCAACAAGACGGCGGGCGCTACTTGCCATACAGCCCGTGAAACCATGGCTTTATTGCGAGAACAATTTGGTGAACAGATAATTTCGCGCTTCGGACCGGTGAGTTGGCCGCCTAGATCCTGTGACATCACACCCCTAGACTTTTTCCTTTGGGGCTATATAAAGTCCAAAGTCTATATGGATAAGCCGCGTACGATTGAGCAACTGGAAGCCAATATTACTCGCGTCATTCGCCAAATACCACTTGAAACGCTCGGACGCGTCATTGAAAATTGGAACTGCAGAATTGACCATGTTAACCGCAGTTACGGACAACATTTGAAAGAAATAATCTTTAAAAAATAAATGTCAAGAATGATTGTTTTGTATGATAATAAAGATAACCCGATACATTAGTAAATAATTTTTTTTTAGTTTAAAAAAAAGTACCTCCAAATGAATCACCCGTTATAAACTATTTAATTAGATCTAATCTAGCACCAGTTTACAAAAACATACTTTGATGTTATGTTCATGTTTGTTGTTCCCTTTTTTACGTTCATTAACGGAACCGGCTTTTTACCGCGTTTTTCACTGTCAAATTGTCAGTGACAAAATGAATTTTTTTCTTCCGTATAAACTCAACGTTTCAACAACGCTTTCGAAAAGATTTTTTTCCCCTATTTCTCGCTTCGATAAATGAAATTGTGTGAAAATTAAACAATGGGAAAACGGAAAAATAAGGAAGAAGCTGAAAAAATAAGACGGAAATGAATGAAATGGCAGAAAAGAAAGAAGAAGAATGAAGAAAAAGAAAAGGAATGTCTTACACCAACGGACTTCCCTCCTAGAGAGAGGGCCGTCTCAGTGGAACCCACTACATCAAATGTCGACATGCCTTTGGAGATCTCAGGTACATAACATAATGTTAATTTTATAAGATTTTTAATTTGAATTGTAAGTGACTGTGTTGTTGGTGTGCTTATGATAAATAAATAACACTCCGTAACACGCTTTCATTTATTCCTACAATCACAAGTCGCTTTATTTACCTATAAAATAACGAAACATGTAGTGAATTTTCGAAATACTTTTAAACTATAGTTAGGTACTATAGTTAAATATTAGACATATGGAAAAGTAAAATGATAAGAAAATAGAATCCATGTAACTTTGTATCTAATCTGATCTAGTTGCATTTCAATTAATCAGCCCACCTCATTTCTCTATAAAGCTACACTAACTTCTCTAATTTTTTCTTTCATTTCTAGCTTTCCTTTTTTTTGTTTGTCTGTCTAAGTAGTTCTCACCGTTCCTTTAATTCTATTTTCAGTACTAATTCCTGAAACCATGCCTGTGATGACCCGTAAGGCTTTTGCTCAGAAGTTGCGAGCTTAAATTGATAACGGCGGTTCAAGATCGTGAAGCTTCAAACAGTAAATGTCAACAGCTGTTACAGAAAATAGATGAAAGTGAGAAGGAAGTCGAGAAGGTCGTTTTCAAAAACACAGGCTTAAAATGGGAGCTAGTGGACCTTCATCTGTAATACCTGGATGTTGTTGATGAACGGGACAAACTGCGGGTGGTCATGAATGGTTTCAACAACTGGAGTAACATAATTATATGAGGAGACTTTATGTAAGGTTAGGGACCTGGAAGGCCCGGCGCCTATCACCTTATCAAGCGCAGCTAAGTACAATACTAACCTCCTAAGCAATGGCAGGGACATCGACGCGAAGCCTGTTACTATGGATTCTGTACATGATTCTGAACACCCCGGTCCGTCGAATTTTCTTGTCGGTTATTAAAACAAAAAAACAGGTGTTCCATACATATTGACCGCGTAGGTATTGCACTTTTATATGAAACCGCGGTCTTTGTTTTTTTATAACCGGCAAAAAATTAACGCAGGGGGTTCAGAATCATGTACTGAATCCATGGTAACAGGCTTCGCGTCGATGTCCCTGACACCCTGTATATATCAATGTCAACGGAGAGCGATATCTATTTTTTTGATCGCTCCTCCACGTCTACTACTGGCAAAGCAAAATTGGCAGAAAACATTACTAAGAAGCTCCGTATTGAACGCGGACTACGAAACGTGTCTTGAAAAATATTTCCAAGCTCATACCATCGAGGAGCTTGACTATGTAGACGTCGCTTTTCGGCAGTAACAATTACAAAAAGCTTACGAGCAATATCAGGCCGTAGAAATGGAGCTTCTAGTGCAGGACGACGAGCCTGACTCTGACGAGGTTGACGACCGAGTCACACAGCCTTTAATCCATATTGAAAGACTAAAGAAAAAAATACTGAAACCTTCGCAGGACTCTTACTCGCAGGGCTCATCTGATAACTACAGAACAAGTTAAAACAACAGAAGCAGTTATAATAACAGAGGGCTTTATAAAATTTGTAGATATGCATGGACTTATTTACAACCAGCAGGTAAGTTGCAGATGGTGATTCAAGCACATTTGCTAGTATCCGGAATGCAAAGCCGTAAGTTAACATAACAGTGGGTGTTGGAATTAAATTAAAGAGGAGTGGACTGTATAACATGAATTTATATAGGTACAAAAGGGAATTACAACGATGTCGGTTAGCAACCAAACATGAAAATATGTACGTTAATAAAACGTTTTTAGGGGTATGAGGAACAGGGTGTAAAGTTCACTCATCCCCCATAGAAAAGGGAGGATCCTCCAACCAGACGGGTGTTATGTCTGGCGGGCAACTGCCCATATGTTGATTTCGGATAGTCTTATCTATGTTATTCGCTCAGTAAACTCTAACTGCGAGATGTAGGAATTGTGTGACGTCATGTCTTTTTGTTTCGTAGTTTTTGTATGTGGCGGTCTAACCGCTACATCACTCCCCTCCGGAGACCGGAGGTCGATAGTGGGCTGAGTCTTGGATCTTGCGATGCTTCACAGTGCCAGCTGTGGTTCCAGTGAGTCGGAACCGGGTGCCGCATAGTTCACGGTGAGTCGGAACTGTCTGCGGTGATTCCCCAGTGAGTCGGGGAGGCGCTGTGTCGTCATCCAGTGAGTCGGATGTGGTACAGCGCCGGGTTTTTTGGCTGACTGCTTGCGTCGACCAGGAGAGGGTAGAATAGGCTCTGCTTGTGAGACCGGCCGGAAGTGCAGGTGCTGTGCCAAGGTTGCTGATGAGGCTGAGGGTGATGACCAGGAATGCGCGTTCGCTGCATGCTGGTGGTCAGGATACCCGTTGAAGCCGTGGGTGCTGGCTGGCTGTGTGACTCGCCTCACGAAAGCTTGCGGGAGTGATGATGATGACGTCACGCTGAAGTAGTTGCACGAAGGCTGCGTTGACGTTCATACTCGGGGTCACCAATTTAGGGGTATGAGGAACAGGGTGTAAAGTTCACTCATCCCCCATAGAAAAGGGAGGATCCTCCAACCAGACGGGTGTTATGTCTGGCGGGCAACTGCCCATATGTTGATTTCGGATAGTCTTATCTATGTTATTCGCTCAGTAAACTCTAACTGCGAGATGTAGGAATTGTGTGACGTCATGTCTTTTTGTTTCGTAGTTTTTGTATGTGGCGGTCTAACCGCTACACGCTCAAGCGCAGCCGTGCTTAGAGGCGTGCAGCAGCTGACTGAAGTGCCGCGCCCGCGTCGACTTGCAAACGCCGTGCGACCGGCTTCCTTGCCGCCGCCCCGCGTCCCTCGTCCACTGCCGCCAGCGCGCGGCGATGTTGAGATGGTCTCAACAGTGGGTAAAATTGAATGCAAAAATCATTTATTACGAAATTACTGCAAGGGTCTGTTATCAATTTCTAACAACACTGCTTACCACATACGTGCGTAGAAAAATCTTAAAAGAAAATTATTTACGGATACGTTGGGGCATTGATAGCAGCGTCAAATATTGGCCCAGTAAGGGCATTACTTTCGAAGAAAAAGTAAGACACTTTAAAAATAACATAGTGAATGGTCCCTACCATATATTTGGTGATCACTCCAAATGCGCATCGTATTTGTATACCGATGACATTAAAAAACGTAATGTGAATATGGTACCAGAACTAACAGCACACGGCGTCTTTCAAAAAGTTGAAGATTAGGCCCAGCGTCTTTCATTGTATTCATACAGTTTTGGGTACAAATCGGTACAATAAAACGAATAATGCGGTGGAAAATTTTAATGCACGACTTGCAAAGTTTATAGGAGGTAAAAGAGTTAACTTTTCCCAGCGGGGGTCCTATCTTGCTCGTTGTGCTTCAGCCGTTGTTTCTTATAACACGGGTGTCCTACAGTCGGCTGTACACAAATTTATTTTTGACACAGAGGCTAATCCTGAAATAGTCCACTAAGAGGAAATACGGCAAAAACGAAATCAAACAAGACTAGAGAGAAAAAAAAAATATCAGGCCTACAATATCTAAGCAAGATGCCTATTATGGTGAAAATTGCCAAAAAGTTGACATGGATGAGGAAGAATACAAAGAAGCCAAAATAAAAATTTTGAACGCATTAGAACTTTCGTAGGTTGAAAAGGACAATTTAGAAAAATACACCCTATTACAGAGCGGAAGTCCGTTATGGTTAAAAACACGAAGAAAGCTTCTAACAGCGTCTTGGTTCGCGACAGTTTGCAAACGTCGCCCAACAACTGAATGTGGTCCGCTGATCAAACAAATATTGTATGGGAAAGATCTAAGCAATGTGCCGTCCATAAAACATTGCAGAAGTAATGAAGAGACTGCACTTCGAGAGCTGGAAAAGGCTTTGAATACCACCAATAGAACAGTGCGGATTATTCATAGACCAAGAATTTTCCTTCTAGGAGCAACCCCAGATTATTGAAATCAAATGTTTTGTTTTGTTTGAGTTTTTTATTCTTTGTTTTATTTTAAGTGCGTCAGATTTTGTCAAATTGTAAGATAAATATAATTTGGTTTGGTGAAATAAAAAAGCATTGCATATCAAGTGTTTTAGTGGTATTATTTTCAGCAAAAATATTTTTCAGCTTGCTTGGCAAAATGCGAGACAAAGATATTGAGGAAATGCTATCAGTCTTAGAAGACGGCTGTGTCTGAAGACGATATTGATATAGGCGATGACAATGAGATCGATTACTATATGAGCCAAAGCGAATTATTGCACGAGCTGGAGAATGATGATGTCGACTACCATGAAGATGAAAATATCCCAGATGGGTTCCCCTAGTTACCGAAGAGTATGTTGCATATGTATTTGCGAGTGTCATTGTCCAGACAGCAGAAATTTTGGCTTCGCTCTTCCGGTATTCCATATGTAGTGGAACATGACTAAATGAAACCTTATGGGTTTCTTCTTCATTGCGACATTGGCGCGAACAAATTTTCTCTAGTAAAAATCTTAATTATTTTGCTGATTGTTCAGTATTTTGTAGATAGTTATATTTCGCTGTTTGTTATATTTTGTGGATTGTTCCTTATTTTGTAGATTGTTATATTTCGTTGATTGTTATATTTTGTTGATTATTATACACTGCTTTGCAAAAAAACGGGTTTTAATTTTTCTACATTATTGGTAATCATTTAGTTCTAAAGCGGTTTTAATATCCAAACTATGTTATTGCCAGAGTCTAAAACTAACATCTCGTTATTTTTAGTAGAATAATTTATGTTTGTCGCATAATCCTGCCTTATTGTGACCTCAAATAGATATCTTTGTGTCGATTGTAATGGCAGAAAAAGCAAGAAGAGGGGTGTAGCCAATGTTACGTCTCACAGCAGTTAAACGTGAGTCGTTCAACCGTCCAAAGAACCTGACTTCGATACCAAGACATAGGTTCTGTTCAGAGAAAGCAAGGTTCTGGGAAAAAAAACCTTGCACGCAACCATGACACGACCGCTTTTTTATGACTCAGGCACTGAGGAACGGCAAATGCACTTACTTACATAGACCTCAAAAGAAATCTTGAAGAGGTACGAGGAAGACAAGTTAACCTGTGGGCAGTGATGAGGAGGCTTTTAGCGGCTGATATACGCAGTCGACTACCAGCGCGGGCCCCCAAGTTACTCCGTGAGCACCGGATTGCTCGATTGAGGTTCGCTAGAAATTGCCTATCTTGGACACTAGGTATGTAACTGGAGTAGCGTACTCTTCTCCGATGAAGCTCGAATTTGTCTGAACGATGAGGACCGACGACGTCGGCGAGTGTTAAGAAGACCAGTGGAATCCAATTTTATAGCAGTGTATTGGGTTAACCTTGACCATAGAAACTATTTAGTTTCCGAGAAGCATGGTCCTACGACGCACTGTTTTCGAGTTAGTAGCTTTAGTTTTTTTTTACTTCTTTTTTTTTAAAACGCTCAATTTTTTTTTTATTGTGGCTCTATTAAAACCGTTATTTTCTTTTCAAATACATTTATCTTGTCACATTCGATTTTTTTTTAAGTGACGGGTTACGGTCAAGTTTTGGCCTACGTTAACAGTACTCAAAATACGCAAATCATTGTTAATTCTCAATGCGATCCAATATGTATTTTCTTTGTTTGTTGTTGTAGTTACATAGATTCAAGTATTTCTTTTGTTTTCTCTTTTAGTTAGCTATTCATTATTATTAGTTTTTGTAAGGTTTTTTTCATATATTTTTAGTTGGTTGATTTAATTTCTTTTATTTTTTAGCTTGTACGTTTTGTTTATTACTTATTACCTTTAAGCTGTAGTTTTTATTACTTTTAATTCGTAGTTTAGTTTGTAGTTGTTTTTTGACGCAAATACAACACAGGTACCACTTTCCCAAATAAGTTTTCTAAATTTACTTAATAAATCTAGGTATAGTATTTACAGTAGATCATTTCCAGATGAAATAATACCTTCTTTGCTTTTAAAATTTCCACAAATATTTGAGTTCACTGCTTCAAAGAACGAGTTGAAAGTCTTATACACATTATACACAACTCCATCTTTGAATAAATTAGATGTTTACAACCTTTATCTCAATTTACAAAATTCATTATTAGGTGACACTTTTCCACAAATTACTACATTATGTAGTATATTTTTGACACTTCCTGTCACAGTAGCATCCGCGGAGAGGTCGTTTTCAGCCTTAAAGCGAATTCATACGTACAAGCGTAATTCTCATAAACAAGAACGATTATCTGATCTAGCCAGTCTTTCCATAGAGAAACATTTATTGCTAAAGATTAAGAATCATCCCGGATTTTATGATAATGTCTAAGCGCACTTTGTAAGAGAGAATAGACGAATAGCTTTAGAGTATAAGAAGAATAAGTCAGTAGTCTTGTAGGTAAGTAGTTTTGTCTAGTAGACATCATTATCGACATCACTAATCACATCGCAAACGGCTTTTTTCAAAGTCACTTTTATTATACTTGCAAGATACTGTTGCAATCTTTCAGTGCTTACACGTATAGTAAAGGTTGACTGAATGAAGACATCTGCCTGTACAAGACTGAAGAGCCAGGAAGCCAACCACAAATTATAAGTTACGGGACTTAGCACTACGTGCGCAACGGCTGCAGCCCTAAATAAGCATTTTTTTTTGCTCTCGTTTATCTTTTCTATAATACCACCCTTCGCCACTGGTTGGCATTTGAATAAAAAAGTACAAAAGAGTACCACGAAGAAATGAAGGACGAAAAATTTAAAGGGTAGTTTACGACCCTTATGCAAAACCTTCCAGGAAAGTGCAATAACTACGATGTTTACTGTTGTGGTAGTAAATTGATATTTATTATCAATTTTTTAGCCGGTCGAACACTCGACATCTCATGGGAAGGCGTCCCAATCATCCACAGTACTCACCCAAAGTATCTCGGCATCACTTTGGATAGATCCCTTAACTTCCGGAAAAACTGTGAAAATGTCAAACAGAAAGTGCACACCAGAAACAACTTACTCCGTCGCCTAACATCTACCAAATGGGGGGCATCTCCTCAAGTCCTACGAAAAACTGGAATGGCTCTTTGTTTCTCCGCTGGTGAATATGCCTGTCCAGTGTGGAGCCGAAGTGCTCACGCCAAGTTAGTGGATACAGCTCTAAATGACACATGCCGGATTATTACTGGTTGCTTAAAACCGACCCCGTTGCGTATGCTGTATCCACTGGCTGGCATCGCGCCTCCAGAAATCCGTAGGACTATAGCCAGCCGCATCGAGAGAGCGAAGTTACAAGATGACTCACGTCATCCAATGCACAACTTTAAATCAGTTCCGCAAAGGCTTAAAAGCCGCAAAAACTTTATTGGGTGCGTGAGTCCAGCCGATGGTAACCCCTCCACAGCAAGATGTGATCTTTGGCAAGAACTGTTTAAGCCCCCTGATTCCTTCATTGATCCATCAGAGAGCCTCCCACCCGGGCACAAGTTACCGTGGCCTACTTGGAAAACATTAAATAGACTTCGTGCCCAAGTAGGTCGTAGCAAGGACAACCTCCACAAGTGGGGGTTCATGGACGGCTCAGACCTTCGGTGCGTATGCGGCGTCTCTCCACAAACAATGGCTCACCTTCCATCTTGCTCCGCATGCCCTGTCACCTGCACACCTGAGGACCTAATGGCAGCGTCAGCGAACGGTATCCGCGTTGCTGAGTTTTAGGCCAAACAAATTTAAAAAACTTAGAATAATTATATTATGTATTTATTTCGTGTTATTTTTGCCATCGACACGCTAAGAAGCTTTCAACATGGCGTCTCACGGATTTAGTTACTCTATGCTTAAAAACATTGACAGTAAACCATAGATCATAGAAACAGAACTGTCAGCTGTCACAACAGTGTTACTTCAGTCACTTTCGTCTCGTTGTTGGTCGTGATTGTGTTCGTTTTGTTTTGAGTTTCTGGAGTTCTTTTTAGCTTTCGTTTTTTGGATACCGTTTCTTTCCCATCTGTTTACCTGGCTTTCGTTTTTGGACTGTTACTCTGCTCATCTGTTGACCCGGCTTGTGTTGTAAGGACTTCGACTTTCTCGTGTGGTTTGGACTGCGTTGTTACGATATAAAATCAACTGATTCATCATTTCATCGTCAGGTAAACAATTTACTTTATATTTACTATTGTACACATACCATAATTTCCACGTGTCAAGATATTTTTGTAGAATTATTGCGTTCATAAGTGCAGTCCTAATTCAAAGAAATACATAATTCGACTCGCTGGGCTTAACTACATACAGATAAAAGTTAGGCCTTCTCTAATTAGGACTGCAATTTGTAGCTACGATCGTACCTCGGCACATCAGAATTAGACCTAGCTAATATATTATACTTACGACAATTATTTGTTTTAGGTGATACACAATGATGTCCTGTACTTTATGTTCTTCTGTAATAAATGAAGATGGCCAATATTATCTATTTGGTAATATGGGTCCTGACATCATTTCTATAATTGAAAACGACCTTCTCCATGAGGTGAGAACTTCAATTGTTTAGAATTATGGTTTCATAAATGGACCTAAATTGAAATAATTACAGAATTAATATTCCTTTTTAGGTGGATGAAAATGGTACCATGTGTGCACATTGTTTTGAGAACATTATGCTAAAAATGTCTGTTCCTGTTCCGGCTGATACAATAACATATCACATGGAGATGTCATCTCCTCCTCATGAAGAGTATGAGCTTCAGAATGCTTATGATACTAATGTTTGTGTATGGTGTCAAAGCTCTTTACATATGAGGCGTGCTCATGCCCTTCCAGAGGGCCCTGAAAGACATCTGATCTCTGAGAGAATTTCACCACGAGACGTAAGTATTAGGTTACCTACATTGACTTGATGATACTCAATCGGTCCACAGGTTAAATAAATAATTGATTGTTTATTTATTAGTTATTATTGTCATTGGTTAATACAGTAATTTGTTATAGATACTGGATGGTAGCCTAGTATGTTATACATGTTGGGTTCGAGCAAGAAGCATTCTGCAGCGACAAGATCAAGTAATTCGTGAAGAAAGTGCTTCCTCTGCAGTTTTGAATACTTGTGTGTGGTGCTCTTGCTCTCTTAACCGAAGACGGAGGCACTCTTTACCAGAAGGACCTGAGCGGAATGAAATTATCACAAGAATTTATCCCAGAGAGGTAGCATCTCCTTTTTTTTTCTTGAGTATTTGTTATAGCTAGCATTACTATTGAATTAATGATTAATTAATTATGGACAATGATCATAATAAAGATTTTTTTTTTGTTTGGTCCAGATTCCATCAGGTGGACTTGTATGTTATGCATGCTGGGTCTCTGCACGCAGAAATGTGCAAAGAGCTACAAGTGTAAAGTCTCGCCATCATTCAGGAAGAATTTATTACACATACCTACATACTGATGGCGAGACAAGGAACACGTTGGGATGAAAAAATAATTAGTTATTACTGCAACTGTATCTCTGGACAGCGAACAGCAGGTTGCTGCGGGCATACTATGACCATTGTTTGGTTTTTGGGTTGGGCTCGGCATCAGGCCACGATTGCAGCACCGGCTTCATTTCTGGATGACATATTAGTTAGAGAAGATTTATAAAATTAATAGTAAATAAATGAATATAAAACATAAATTGCTGTTTGATTTAGTAGGTACCTACATCTCTGTTTACATTAGTAATATATTTGTGTACACATATCTTAAGTCCGCTTTTACACTCTCTTTTGTATGTAGATGTAGAAATGAAAAGATTGCTATATTACCTCTGTCGTAGTTCTCCTCAAATACTGCTATATGGATTATAGTTAGGTTTTCAATAATTAGTTGTTGGATCATATAATATAGTTATTTTTATGGTTAGCCAATAGGCAATAAAAAAGACATTCTGAATAATCCAGATTTGCCAACGCACCGGGGCGGGTCTTTATTTATTTACATTTATCAAAGAGAATCACTAGGTACGATAGTCATTTAAGATTTTCACAAACAGATTAAGAGTACAGTGGTGCTGTTCTGTAAAAATCTCACGGTGAAAACTAAGGTGAAGTGAGCTTAAAGTGAGCTGTCATTCCACCCGATGCTGAAATTGACGGCTCCCTTCACCTAAGTTATCACGGTGAGATTTTTACAGCATAGCACTACAGTACGGCCCATTTGCTTGGCGAGTACGAATCAAATGGTGACATGAGGCGAGTGTAAGTGAGAGAACATGCGCGAAAGTTCGTAGAGCCTATGTTCAGACTGCAAGATATTTCGGCCCTAGTGACAATCGCCATCGTCGCTTGGTCCGTAATAGTTAATACGGGCTGGTGTCCGCAACTCCACATCAATGCGCGTATTTTGCGTACGGCGCTTGGTCCGTATTACATTTTCACACAGCTGCTCATAATAATGTAATATTCCACATTTCACTATCCACAAAGCGGCGTAAGATTCTCGGGAGTCTATCAACCTCCACAGAAATAAACATGTCAAACGTGACAAACGTCAATCAAAATGACAGCTTACCGCCATGACGGGTTTTTGTTGTGTTGCAATTTCAAGTGTAATTTCTTGTGTTTACCAGCAAACCAAGCCATTTTAAAGTAATTGGACAATTAAGAACTGTTTTAAATGAATTTCCCTATTTTTTTGTATAGTGTACAAGGACCTGGCCCAGGCTCCATACATTTTGAAACATCTCCTTTGTCAGGCAAAATAAGCCTGTGAGGCCAACATACGCCATCGATGAGTCGGCACAGGAACATGGCCACAAAATTATAAGGACCTCGCCATACCACTGTCAATACAATGCTATAGAGATGATTTATTTATTTATATATACTTTATTGTACACCAGAAAATACATAGCAACAAAAATAAATATAACACTACAAAACATACAATGGGCGGCCTTATCGCTTCCTGCGATCTCTTCCAGGCAACCTTGGCTGGACAGTGATTACGAGGACATAAAAATGGGGTTGTCATTGGTGCAAAATACTAATTATATAGATACAATATACTATAATAGACACACAGAGATATATATATATATTATTATATTATGATTTGGGCTTAAGTTAAGGTTAGTTATTTATTTAAATTAATGTTAAAAAAATTAAAAGAAGGAACCATTGTATACATACCGGGTGTCCAGTAATAAGTACGACATAGTGCAAAGGGTGATACTAAAACAACAAAATATCAGTTTTATCCATCGATCACTAATAAAGAACTAGATACAAAATCCCAAACAAAAGTTCTCTTAAAACTGGCACCAAATTGTGATTAAGTAATAATAGTTGAAATAAATATAAATTCATGTCATTTCAACCTTAAACGAAATGCTTACAGTTTATTTCACAAATATATGTTTAAAAAGAAAAAAATTTTTACGACCGATACTATATCGCGTGTTTACCATTGGAGCGTTCGAATGCTACTAAATCAAAAGCGCACCCAAATGTTCAAGTGGGTGCTCATTCGGTGAGGACATTTTTTGCCGCTAATTGTGTATCTAGTTCTTTATTAGTGATCGATGGTTTTATCTCAAAAAACATAGATACGCCTTAGACACATGCTTAGTTGTTGTCCCTTAACCAGGCTACGGATTGAGCATCACCCACATCGATTTTAGGAGGTTATTACCTAAAGAATCTACCACAAACTGTCAAAACGCCCATAAGGTCGGGCGGGGCAATTTCGACTATGGGGTAATTTCACCTAATGCCAATAACTCTTATTCTACTGTATTTGTACCAAAACTCCATCTATATGAAATTTTGTGGAAATGATCTGTTTAGCTAGGTGGCTAAACAGATAATTATCACAAAATTTCCACAAAATTTCATAGATGGTGCTGCTACAGCAACAACTGTTTGACCCACAAGCATTTTTTTGTCAGACGCCATTTTTTGCATGTGCTAACAAAAGACGCTCGTCACATTTTTCGTAGAAAGTTGTGTTAAAAACGCTTGTTTTTAGAAAATTTAACAGTGACAAGTGAAAATATAAACCGTAAGTTGTTTTTCGCTTATTTGTTCTTTGAAATGATGAGGAGGTTCCTGTGTCTGCAGCCCTAACCACCGCACAGTGATTCACGTAGAACAAGCTAGGTGGACAAAAATATTCTATCATACATATTACTTTTTTTGACGATCAGCTTTCATATTTTATCGTTTTAATTACTGTTGACCTTCGTAAATAGGATGACCATGAAGTTAATAATATATGGGATATTTTTTGAAGGAAAGTTTGTTATTGAATGAAAAATAAATACGGGGTGGCAGGGACATCGACGCGAAGCCGGTTACCATGGATTCAGTACATGATTCTGAACCCCTCTGCGTTGAAATTTTTCGTCGGTTGTTAAAAAAAAAATCAGCTACTCCATACATTTTGACCGCGTAGGTATTGCACTTTTCTATGAAACAGCTGTTTTTTTTTTTAAATAACCGACGAAAAATTTCAACGCAGGGGGGTTCAGAATCATGTACTGAATCCATGGTAACCGGCTTCGCGTCGATGTCCCTGCCACCCTGTATAAATTGTAAAAATATTCACTAATAAATGTATTCTAGTAAATGTATTCCCAACACAAAAATACAATAACAATATAAAAATTATGTATTTACAAAGAACATTATGTATATTTTTATAAAACTATAATTAAGCAACCCCATCACAACCCCATTTGCTAATTAATGTAAAGACGAATTAGAAGACATTTCTAAGAACTTCACTTTGCGTTTCAATCAAACGTTTAGCAGTTTTGTTCAAAATCGCTTGAAGTTTAATTTCCGCGCGTGATTCTGTCACTGAAATATTTTCATCAGAAGGATAACATGACTTTTTAGAGTTACGTAGGCTATGATGGAAAAACTTTATGTCCCGCCTTCAAAGTATACTTTCGCGTCTTTTTATACGATTCACTGTACACTTAGTATCTTTATAAAATGCTAATGCTTCATCACCGTTTAATTGCTTACTGCCAGTACAAAAATCGCCGCCTGATTGTTTTGTATCTTTATCGGGAGGTTCGGTACTCTTCCTGATCAAAGTGGCTACACTTCTGTGTCCCGATAAACAATTTGCTACTTCTGCAGCTACAGTTCATTCACTTGCACTCCGCGAATGTACCAAGTCCTCCACCCTACGTTTTTTTGTCTTATTATGACGAATCATCAAAGTCTTTTTTGGGTCGATCTTGCAGTCGACTCTCTGTAGATGACGATGAGGAAGCACATAGTCGATGCATAGGTAAGGTAAATTGTATGTCCACTCCTTCTAACCAATTTTTATTTTTATTTAAAAAACGATCCCTTGTCATTTTTGATGCAACCCACTTTTCGTTAAATTTAGACGAAATACTTGAAATTTTCAATTGCATTTCCCTCAGTGATTCAGGAGTCATATACGTGATGTTGAACTTTTGCTTCAGAAAACACATTAGAAGAGTATTTTTATCTTCGTTGGCGTATTTCCGCCATTCTTCAAAAACTCAATTTATGAAATAGCGAACTCTTGTTCTGAAATAATACAAAATGAGCTATGGTGGTTGCTTGGGGTATATAAATAATATGTCATATTAAAGCTAAATGATGTAGCTATAACATATAAAAAAATTAGACTGGATACATGTGGATAAAAAAGTAACATTCGATGAAAGATAGACAAATATGAAAATTAACATTGCTTTGCAACACTATCTTTAAACAATTATACAATCACACAGACTTTACCTTGAATCCAATAAGAAGTAAAATATAAAAGTACATACCCTCTAGAGTAAAATCCATCATAGAAAATACTAAAGTAATCACTACAAGTTTTCATAGATGTTTTCGAAAGCACTGCAAAATTGCAACTAAATTGTTTACAGAAATACATTTACCCTGATCACCTACTTTCAACCCATATGACTAATTACTGTGGAATGTTTGGCGTTTTTTTTTTCTGGAATTATGACTTTGGGGGTGTTGTTAATGACAAGTAATTACTAATGAGAGGATTAATTAAAGTGACTTCTGTCCACCTAGCTTGTTCTACGTGAATCACTGTGCACCGGTAGCTTGGACCCTGCTCCCGACACCGGCGGAACACTATTTTGTATATTTTTAAATGATATTTTGTATCGTTTAAAAAACAATATTTAGAAATGCATTTTATATGTAGAAACTGAATAAACGAAATAATAATAAAAAGCTTAAAATCCATTAATTCCACTCAGCTAGGATAAAATAACAATTAGTTCTACATTACAAAAATACGTGTAGAAATGATTAAATCTTACTCCGGGTATGAGGTGGCGAGTAAGGTAACGATACATTTATTTTAGTTCTTGGCACGTAATCATCAGCCCTACCATTCTCCGTGAAATACTCCTCACCAACATCAGACGACATCCTGTCGGCAGCATGCGGCCCCCCCCCCCTGCAGTTTGTATGCCTCAGTACCTACCTACTGTGGCAATGTCTACTTAAAAAAAAATTAAAAGTCCTTGCACCAGTTTGCACGAACATCACACGAAGATTATACTCAAGCTCGTCTTCCTCGAACTCATCTTTATCGTCTTTGAATTCCAACAGCTAATCCTCTTGTTTTTTTTTTGGTTGCGGGTTTATCAAATAACTAGAGGACTATCCCGCGACCTTTTCAAGTATCGGCCCTAGCAGACCGTGGCCCGCCAGCTGTTCTGACATCTCTTTGAGGCGCGCGTGGAACACAACGCACCGTCGACCCGGGCCATGTTCTTATCGCACGGTGAGCTACCCATTGCTCAGCGTCCGCAAGCCCGCGCCTACGGTGGCCGGGAATCGGCCTGGGATTCCCGACGCCCAGGGCACCTCGTGCGGCGACTAGGGGCGTGAGGGCGCGAAATTTGCCACAGCTCATCCTCTTCGGGGCAAACTGACAAACACGCTCAGGAAAGCGGCATACCACGAACTGACCTAGCGGTTATAGATATAAATTATTATTTTTTTGTTCTAATCAAAGTCTAAACAGAATTTTCATTTGAAAAAAACTATTTTGTTTTCAGACACCATCTGTGTCTGTGCTGTGAATGGTACAATTACAATTTCTCCTCGATACACCAATGACAGTGACTTAGATGACTACGAAGGTGATCCAACTTATATCTTTGAAGACAAATTCATATTCTGAGCTTCCCATAAACCTTATTTTCTTAGTTTGTTGATCAACTAAGCCTTATAGAAATTGTATTTTTTTTTTACTTGGTGTTAATGTTTGTATCAATATAATTTGCAAACAATAATTTAATCTGATCTAATCATCTGACTGAATTGCATTTTACTTTGTGTTGTTCTTTTTAATTCTTTACTTTCCACTAAAGATAATGTGATTATTACAAATCTCTTAGATAATCTTGAAAATACTGTTATTTTAGTCATGATTCTAAGTCCTATTAAGCATTATGATTACAAATAGTAACGTTTATAAATTGTTTATTTTTAAGAATTTTATCTTGTTCTTTATAAACGTTAGTTTTCTTTAATTACTTTTTAAAAACTAATATTTAATGAGTAAGTCATTTTATGATTTTCGTGATCCTTCTTAGATCCTCAAATTCAAGTTGCCTGGGCCTACGGAACTGGGCCCGCCACCAGGTAAGCGGTCTTTTGTTAGTGTGAGTCATTACCGGTTATCATTGTACAGCTTATTTCCTGCGATTTTACTTTTCCTAAACAAGACGATAATGGTGATTCCCATGGAATCTCACAACAAGTTGTAAGCAAGACTTGCAAAAATGTTGTAATAGCTTTGGCAATGAAAGTTCACATGTTTATCAATATGCCGTCAACAGTCAACGAGCAAAGAACCACAGTTAGAGAATTTCGAGCCACTTCGGATTTTCCTACTGTTATGGAGGCTATAGACTGAACCCATATAAGGGTTAAAAAAGTAGGTGGTGAACTGAGTCAAGCATATGTAAATATAAAGCTACTAGTAATTAAATATCCAAGTAGTATGCGATTGACATAAAAAATATTGGGATATTGCAGCTTGTTGAAAGGGGAAGTGCACAGGATTCCCGTATTTTCAATGAAAGTGCTATCAAAGAACGTTTTGAAAGTGGAGAGTTAAATGGAAGGCTCATGGGCGATAGTGAATATGGATGCACTCCATATCTTTTTACCCCACTGCTGTTGAGCATTTCATTGTCAGCTTCTTGGCCCAAAGGAAGAAGCTGACAATACGGCACATATTCGCAACAAAAATACTGTAGTTAGATCGATTGGCTTATGGAAACAGATTCTGATGCCTTTTAAGAAAATAAAGCTTGATACCTCTAAATCCACAGTGTAGCATTAGCGGTACTGCATCACATTGTGATTGACATGAACGAGCACATGGACATAGTTCGCTATGCGCGCAGATGGGGGGGCAAGACCTCTAAAGTTCTAAACCCTCCTGATACATTGAGAGGAAATGTCGTAACGTGTCATGACGTGCACTATTTCTGTTCTCGATTTTTTTTTTTTTACTCATGTCTTTTTGTATGCACGTGTTTCTGTGATGAATAAACCTATTTTTCTTTCTTTCTTTCTGTAAGACGGAACTTTTATCAAAACAATTTTTGATAGAATTAAACGTTTAAATTAAAGTTAATGGTCTGGCAGTTTGATTACTTTATGCAGTCTATTCAAATGCTTTTTCAGTATTGTTCGTCGAGTAGTTGAGCTCATTAAGTTTTCGAGTTGAGCTATACGATTACTGACAAATGCTTGCACTGACTTGACTTGTCTTTAAAATCTATGTGGTTCATTCCTCAAAAAACCATTTCCATGTTACCATGGATTCAGTAAATGATTCTGAACCCCCCTACGTTGAAATTTTTCGTCTTTTATTCTTTTTTTTTTTTAAACAGCTGTTTATACATTTTGACCGCGTAGGTATTACACTTTTCTATGAAACAACAGATTTTTTTTTTTAAATAATCGACGAAAAATTTCAACGCAGGGGGTTTAGAATCATGTACTGAATCCATGGTAACAGGCTTCGCGTCGGAATTTATATGTTTTCAAAAGGAGATTGCCTAGGTTTGGACCAAGTGCTGCCTAGGAATGTGAGTTGATCTAGTGGCACTACATACACATGAACTATAAAAAAATAAAAAATAAAAATTGGTCCCAGGAAAAATAAATAAATCCAGTTTTTGTGATAATGACTAAAAATGTATTTATAAATACCCCCCTATACTCCCTTATGGACCCAGCAACCGCGCCCCCCCCCTCCCGTGCCTTTAGCGAGCGTTCGCCTAATTTTAATTTAGAATAGTTTATGCCCCTGGATGGAGACTTTTAGTGTAGTAGCTAAAGGCAGCCACAGGAAAATTCGGTTAACCAGCCAGGACCTTAGTGGTCAGCTGCGAGATGCCAAATCAAAAAAAAAAAACCGACTACTTTTTGCTGTCTTACGTCACTTGTGATCCATTTTGGTGATCCATAGCCTTCTTCATTGCTCTTTGGGTGACTTTTAGCCTTCTGATTAGGCCCATTGTGAGCGACCACGTTTCAGTGCCATAAGTCATCACTGGCAACACGCACTGGAAGACTTTTGTCTTGAGACACTGTGGTATGTGGGACGAGAAGATATTGCGTAGCTTCCCGAACGCTGCCCAGCCGAGTCGGATTCGACGATTGACTTCTTTCTCGAAGTTGGACCTACCTAGCTGGACAGTTTGTCCTAGGTAAACATACTCGTCTACAACTTCGAGCGTAGCGTTTCCGATCTTTATGAATGTGGGTGTTACATGGGCATTTGACATGACCTTTGTCTTTTCCATGTTCATTTTAAGACCTGCTCTTTTGGAGGCTCTACTGAGGTCATCAAGCATTATACTGAGGTCCTCCATGGCCTCAGCCATGATAACTATGTCGTCGGCCAACCGAAGGTTAGTCTTTCCCTTTCCAGTCCAGAACCTTGAAGACATCCTCCAGTGCAGCGGTGAATAATTTCGGAGAGATAACGTCTCCTTGTCTCACACCTCGCTGCAGAAGGATAGGTTTCGAGGTCTGGTCGTAGAGTCGGACTGACATACTCACACACCTTTTTAAAGAAGAGTACTACCACACCTCTGTTCCATGCGTGTGGTGTTTTAACCCGAGTATGACGGAATCAAACAGCTTCTCGAGAGCCTTAAGAACGGGTTTCCTACCGGCCGTTAGGAGTTCCGCCGTAATTCCGTCATCACCCGGCGCCTTGTTGTTTTTAAGCTGCTTTAGAGCCATCCTAATCTCGTACAAGCTGACGTCCGGGATATCTTGGGTATAGTGTCGGGTTAATCTAGCTCTTGTGTCGTTTGCCACACTCGTAACGGGGTTACTGGTTGACGTGTATAACTGTCCATAGAACCTCTCAATAGTTCAAGTTTGGCGGATACGATCCTGCCATCATCGGTCTTCAGTTTTGCAAGCTGGCCGCATCGTCTAAAGATTGGAGGATCATCTCGCGCCTCTCCTTCATGAGCTGAATAGTAGGATCAGAGAGCTTCTTGTTTCCGTTTGTACGACGGGTCTTAAAGATCTTGGACCCGACCGTATGGACAGTTTCCACGAACCCATCGTTAAAATCATCCACGGAGCTCCCTTGGCACTCGAAACGATTCTGAAGTTCGAGCTGAAAGCTCTCGGGGTTTTGGACTTGGATTGGTGCTGGACGGAGCGTAGACTTCATCAGTCGAGATCTTTCCAGCTTGATAATTAAGTTCAATGTGCCTCTTACCATGCGGTGATCGCTTCCGGTTTTCACCACGTTGATCACAAAGACATCATTGAATACTTGCTTCTTCGTTGACATAATGAAGTCAATCTCATTTTTTGTTGCCCCATCAGGGCTCTGCCAGGTCTACTTTCTGTGCTCACGTTTTTTGAAGAAGGAATTCATCATAAAGAGGCCTTCCTTCTCCATAAAACTGGCCAGTAGGTTACCCCGGTGGTTCCGACGTCCAACTCCAACTACAACATCAAAATACAATTACTACAATTATAATTGAATGCACAATAACTGTTTAATAGTTGATTTTGTACATTTGTTGCTACTAAGTTAATTTTTTCCAATAAAAATATTCAAAACAAGAGACTGTTTTTCTTTGGACTCCTGGGATAGATTTATATGCGCTTTGAAATACAGGTTAGTGATGGTCTGAGGAACAAAATGCACTATGTGAGTATTCTAGGCAGCACTTGGTCCAACTTCCATACAAAATTAGGCAATGTCTTTTACATTTACTATTTTGTTCTTATGTAATCTAATACTTTATCCAATAACTTTTATAAATTAATGAAATTTAAATATTTTTACGCCACTAAGGCCAAACATGACTGATCTTAAACTATAATGTAATTTAATAACTTGCATGCTCTGTATGTGTACTCATGTTTCCACAAATAAATAATCTTGAATCTTGTGGACAATGATACCGCCTACCCGCGAGCCCCGCACTGCGGAGGTATTTGGGAGTCGAACATTGAGTGTTAAAACTCACTTGTATAGAGTCATAGGAAGGCAACTTCTCACTTATGAGGAACTATGGACCTTATTGATACAAATCGAGTGCCTTTTAAATTACCGACCGTTTAGTGTTCTCTCGTAAGACCCGCAACCGTGGGCACGCCACAATTACGGCGATAAGTCCCCTCTTTGAGGAGTGGCTAGAGAGGCGCCACGGCGTCCTCACCTTCCGCCTGACGCAGGTCCTCACCGGACACGGTTGTTTCGGGAGGTTCCTGTTTCGCATAAGGCGGGAGGAAACGCCCGGGTGTCACCACTGTGTGGATCGTCCGGAGGACACGGTGGAGCATACGGTAGAGGTTTGCCCGGCTTGGGCAGAGCACCGCCGTGTCCTCATGGAGGCGATCGGCGGCAGTGACCTCTCGCGTCCGGCCTTGGTCCAGGCCATGGTACGGAGCGAGAGGGCAATGGCAAGCCGTCACCTCTTTCTGCGAAGCAATAATGCTCGCGAAGGAGGAGACGGGGCGCGCGAGGGAAAGGCAAATGCCGCGCCCTAGCAGCCGTAGCCGCCGCCGCCGTAGGAGACGCCCCGGGCGTCGGTAATTGGAAACCGATTTCCGGCCACCGTAGGCGCGGGCTTGCGGACGGAGAGCAATGGGCAGCTCGCCGTCCGATAAGGACCAGGCCCGGGTCGACGGCGCGTCGTATTCCACGCGCGCCTCAAAGAGACGGCAGCAAAATTGACGGGGTCCGCTAGGGTCGATGCCTACCGGGGTTGCGGGAAGTCCTAAGGGGAAACCGTGGCCCCTGGCAAGGCAAGGGAAGGAACACGGGTGGGTTTTAGTCAGTAAGAGTCTGACACGCCCTCCCGCTCCGCCCAGAGCAGGAGAAGTCATTTGATAAATTCCAAACCAAAAAAAAAAAAAAAAAAGACTCCCATCCGGACGGGCTCACGCCTGCGCATTTTTTTATATCCACTTAGGTATTTGTCTTTTTCTGAATTGACAGAAGAAAATATAAATTCAACAAACCGCAAAAGGCTTTTGGATCAACTTGTGTTATCCTACTGCTACTCGTATACTGGAACAAATGTGAGCATCAAAATGACAGGATAAAGTCCCCAATTTAAAATGTATTACATTAAAGTGTACTTTATGTACTATTTGTACCCCAAAACAAGACATTTGTACCTACCTCTAACTTCTTCAACTTTCGTCTGTAAGTCATCGTAGCACTCCCAGTTACCAATTATTCGAGAAATATGAGCTAGACAATGCCCGATACCGCCAAATGTAGGTGGAGCTATAAATTAAAACGGATCATGATTACTGCAGATTCATAAAAAATCTACCTAGTAAAGATACCAACGCCGATTCTATTTATAAAGATAGAAGTTAAAAAAAATGTTTCAGCCTTTGAAGAAACGAGTATCGAAAAATGCCCAAATATTTCAAAGACGTTTTGCGAAAATCCCAGCTCAGAATTGTGGTTATAGCACAAGCAGTGACCTTTCATGAAGCTGTGTTAAAAATCGAAGGGCAAAATGTGTCGGTCATAGTCTGCCAAGAAAATTAACCGTCTCAGAGATAACCTGGCACTAAAAGAGAATACGATTTTTCTTTCCTACATCGTCCATAACCTGCTTGTAAAATTACAAGAAAAAGAAGCTGCTATTGACCAGCAGAATGTAAAAACTCTGGCTTAGTCGTGCCTACTTAACTTTTTTGTGTTTAGTGCTTTGATTATTTTGTGTTATTCTATATTCTATAATAAAAAATTGTAAAACACTAAAAACTTTTTTATTATTTAATTCCTCAGATGTCCCATTCTTGCAAAAAAAATAAATGGTCACGTTAAGCATATAACAATATTCCGTTTTATTTCAGCAAAGCGAAGCATGTCACCCTGACGTATTTGCATCTGACAAATGGAATAACCAATTCGAAATAGACGCGGCACTTAAAGCTGAATACGATACGGAGGACAATGCAGAAAAAAATTAAGCAAGAAGATATTACAGAATCCACCTCCGAGAAGACCGGTTCAGACATTGTTAGATTTAATAACTGTGTTGGTAATGATAGCAGAAATGAGAATTTTTCACGTCTACTACAAGAAGATTTACAATTTATCCAACCCTGCATGCGGACACGAGTATCTACGACAATTTTACATTTTGTAGACATTATCAGAAATTGTCACTCTAGTGAAATAGATTTAACAGAATCAGAGAAAATTTATTGAACTTACAATAATTATGATCGATTGCAAGGTATATTATCCCGTGACTGATTGGTATCTATTAAACTAAATCTATACAAAGAAAGCAACAAAGTCTAGTCAAGCCTTTATCAATCACCTACCCACCGAGTCACCTACTGTCTACACCAGGGGTGGCCAACTTGATTAAACCCAAGATCTACTGTTTACTGACGAAACCCTATGCGATCTGCAATTACATACTTCTTTAAATTTTAAATGAAATACTCTTGTTAACGCAAATTAACATGTTTTTTATTTTTATAATTATGTGATGTAAGTTCTAAATTCCATAGTTTAATCATATTTTATCTGTATTTATATTGATAACTTTCATTCATTACTTGCAACATTAAATATAGATGTGAGTAAATTTTAATATGGTAACACAGAGATTCAAAGAAACATGGAGAGACGCGGTCATGTCTCCCGGTCATTATTCATTAAATTCATAAAATAAGAGAGATTCAAAGAAAAATTGTGAGACGCACGGTCATGTCTGCCATCATTATTCATTAAAAATTCATAAAATACGGAATATATCATCTAAAGTCAAGTTAAACATTAAGTTACGGTCAATTGTATGTGAATACAATAAATCAATTAAGTGAGTCAAGAGTTTCATTGCCACCGATGTTCACGGAGTCCTCGTTCAACCCCACAACACCGGCTGCGATTCGAACCCGCCAGTCGGAGTGAACATTATTTGGTGGCCCATGAGGGGAATCAGCAAGAAGTCATAATTTCAAAGTTGAATAAATCCGTTATCGCGTTGTCAGCGCGATAGTGATCATCTCATCAATCAAGTCTCAACGGGTTTCAACACTACGGAACAACGCCGCCATATTGTCGTGTGGCGTGTCGGCGTGTGAAAAGTATTCATTTTGTCAATCATCGGGTCATCGGGTATCATCATATTGTTCATCGGAGGTTATCTTTGGTGATAGATAACTATTATTAATTCATCGCATCAAGTATATTCGGAGGTAATTTGGCGCCAACGCCAATAAGTAGGTACCAACCTACATCGCCAGTTACGTCAAACTGTCAGTGTCATCAAGTGTCAGTGTCAACCAGGTGTCAGTGTCATCAAACTTCTGACTTTTACGTACCGGTTGTATAACTACGTAATATATAAGTTTTGTTGTTGTTTTAGTGTTTTAAGAAGTAGTTTAAGTTAGTCGAAACGATGCCGTCTGCTGAATATAATAAGTGCAAAGCGCAGTTCATGTCAAAACATCGAATGTTAACAGATTTCTACAATACTATCGATCAAAATAGGTCATCGATTTCGGCCAATGTAGCTAAACGACAATTTGATAAGTATTATGGTGAGTTCATTTCAGCCTATGAAAAATTACTCCAAATGGAAGAGGTTGAGGAAGAGGAATCTGAGAAGCTTCAGGCGGATTTCTCTCAAATCAACGAGTACCTACTAAGGGTGGAGCAGGCCTATTCAGAAGGTAATGAGACACCTAAAACCAAAGGTCATCATTCAGGTAATCATTCAGATTTACACGCTAAACTACCATTCATTGAGTTACCCAAGTTTTCAGGTGGTATCATGGATTGGATTCCATTCTTTGATTTATTTCAATCGTTAGTTCATGAACGTCACAATTTATCAGATGCCGAAAAGCATTATTATCTTCGTGCATCACTTGTAGGCGAGGCACTGTCATTGGTCAGACAGTTACCTATGGATGACGCCAACTATGAGGTAGCACTCAATTTACTCAAGGGTAGGTATCATAATACAAGGTTACTGCTAGATACCTATATTGATAGGATACTCAAATTACCTACTATTCAACCTCAGTCATCGACCCTTAGGAAGGATTTGTATGACCCATTAAGAGAGTCTATTCAAGCACTAAATAAATTAAAGATGCCTATCAAGGAGTGGTCATATTTAATACTCTTCATCATTTTGCACAAGTTACCTGTCAGAATCAGATCCTTGTTTGAGGAACGGTATGGTAAGGATCAGGAGAAACTGCCAACCTTAGATCAATTGATGGAACTCCTAGATGAACAATGCAGACTGCACCTGACCATCACTGAGACGGAACACAGATCACTTCCGTCAAGAAGAAGAGCACCTCATCAGCAGTCTGATGCCACTTCAGGACCCTCATCTCAGAGACATTCATATCAGGTGACTTCAAATTCAACTGAATGCTCTTATTGCCAAAAACCATTTCATAATTTATATAAGTGTAGAAAGTTCAATGCACTTCATCCTAAGGCTAGGAAATCATGGGCATTCAAATCAGGTCATTGTTTTAAGTGCTTGAGGAAACACTATGCAAGCGAATGCACCCATAGGAATTGGTGCAAACATTGTGGATCCAAAGATCATAATTCACTCCTATGTGTGGACGAGCGACAGCCTTCATCAAATACAGAGCTTCATGAGACAAGTACACAGTCACAGGTGCAACCAACATCATCAATCCATCATCAAAATGAGTTTGGAGCTGTATCTCAGGCTCAGTCAGGTCATCAGGTTGGACAACATTCACCAATCAATCAGGTATCAGAGAAACCATATCAACCAGTTCCTACTAGGGTAGGAGAACGTGCAGCTCGAGCTCAGCTTAAGTTTCAAGAGTTGCGTTTCGGATCCAGGCTCAGTCCTGATCGGTTTGAATGAGATGAGTCAACTGTTGGTGCCAACAAGCGTCCGTTGCCTATAACCATATGTCCTACTGCAGTTGTAGGTATAAAGGGGAGTGACGGACACTATTATAAGGCTAGAGCTTTATTAGACACAGGGGCAAGTGTCTCAGTCATCACACAATCATTGGTAAAGAAATTGAAATTGCACCAACAGTCTAATAGTACAAAGATTTATGGAGTAGGGCACAATAGTGTTGATTTATCTGGTACTTTAGCAAAATTAATTATCAAACCAATAGGTAAACCAGTACCTATCATCAGTACAGTAGCTATAGTCATGTATTATATTTCTGCAGAGATTCCTACATATCCTATGAATTGTAGACATTTAATTGATGACCAAAGGATCATATTGGCAGATCAGAACTTTGACACACCCCAGGAGTTGGATCTCATAATTGGTACGGATGTGTTAAATTATGTGTTTGAAGGTTCTAAGATTTCATTAAATGTTCCAGGGTTATTTGCATACAAAACTTGCTTTGGTCATGTCATCATGGGGTCACTACTCAATTCAACGAGTGACAGCACACCAAGAGGGTGTACATCAGTTCAAGATTATGGAGTCATGGCTTCCAGGCTTGAGGAAGTTCTCGAGAGGTTCTGGAAGGTGGAGGAGCCACCAACACAGCCAGCTGTTCATCCAGAACACATGGAATGTGAAAGGTTGTATAATTCTTCTGTCAATAGAATGCCTGATGGGAAATACATGGTAAGATTGCCATTGTTATCTGAGAGGCCTGTATTAGGTGAATCCAAAGCATTAGCAATGCAAAGGCTCAAATCATTAGGAAGAAAAATGGATAAGAATCCTATGTTTGCCTCTAAATATAGAGAATTCATGGATGAATATGAAAAACTAGGTCATATGTCACTATCAAGGTTTCAATTTAATTCAGAACATTTCATTATACCTCATCATGGTATATTCAAGAAGGGTACTGATAAGTTAAGAGTTGTATTTGATGGGAGCGGGAAGACTTCCACAGGAACTTCATTGAATCAATGCCTACACAGTGGTAAGCCACTTCAAAATGATATTACCAAAATATTGTTGAATTTCAGAAGACATCAGGTTGTCTTTACTACTGACATTAAGATGATGTTTAGGATGACATGGATTCACCCTGAGGACAGGAAGTATCAACTCATACTGTGGAGAAGAACTCCTTCAGAACCAATAAAGGTATATGAATTAAATACTAATACTTATGGATTAAGGTCAAGCCCATACATTTCAATTAGAACACTATTGCAATTGGCTGATGATTGGGAATCAGATCACCCAAATTCTCAGGCAGCGGAGACTATCAGAAGCCAGATCTTTGTTGATGATATATTAACTGGAGCTGAAACAGTATCAGAGGCCAATGACTTGAAGGAAGAACTCAAGCAATTGATGAAGAGTGCAGGCTATGAGCTTCGAAAATGGTCATCCAACAATGACAAGGTATTGGAGGATTTGCCAGGCGATCATTGTGAACAACCACGTCAATTTGAATCCCAGGATAGGAGTTTTATCAAGGTATTAGGAATTCAATGGGATCCGGTTTCAGATTCGTTCTCTTATCAGATTAATATACCTACTGGACAAGCTGCTACTAAAAGAAGTATACTCAGTACCATAGCCAGGTTATATGATCCATGCGGATACTGTACTCCCATCATATTAAGATTTAAATTACTTCTTCAATCATTATTTATGGATGGACTTAACTGGGATGAACCAGTCAGTGATTCAATTCTTGAATATTGGGATGATCTTATCAATGATCTTCAATATCTTTCATATTTACAATTACCAAGATGTGTATCATTACCGGAAGCCGTGTCATACTCACTTCATGGATTTGGAGACGCTTCCGAATTAGGATATGCAGCATGTGTTTATCTTCGAAGTTTGGATTCATCAGGAAAGGTTATGGTGCAACTGGTAATGGCTAAATCAAGGGTTGCACCAAAGAAGACTACTCAAACCATACCCAAACTTGAGTTAAGTGCAGCTCATTTAGTTTTTAAGTTATTAAATCATGTAGCTGAAGCATACCAAAATGCAATTCATATTGACAGCATAAATGCATGGTCAGACAGTTCAATTGTATTAGCATGGCTAAATACGAAACCTCATATGCTCCAGACCTTTGAATGCATTAGAGTCCAGGAAATTCAAGGTTCTCAAAGGAATATGGTATGGAGGCATATCAAATCTGAATTCAACCCGGCTGATTGTGCATCCCGGGGTATGTCAGCACAAGATTTGTTGCATTACGATAATTGGTGGTCTCCCAAGTGGCTTCTTCAACAAGAAAAGGACTGGCCTAAGTCAGCTATCATAATGCCAGATAATTTACCAGGATTTAAAAAACTCATTCATTTCACCACACCAACAGAGTCATGGAATCAGTCATTATTATCAAGAGTCAGTAAGTTCAGTAAACTTGTCAATGTTACAGCATTTGTACTTAGGTTTATTAGAAATCTCAGGCTACCTAAGTCACAAAGAAATCTTAGGAGGATATTGTCTATTGAAGAAATCAGAGAAGCTAGGAAATATTGGATTAGGGAAATACAGTCACAGTCATTCAGTGACGTATTTGCATCTGACAAATGGAATAACCAATTCGAAATAGACGCGGCACTTAAAGCTGAATACGATACGGAGGACAATGCAGAAAAAAATTAAGCAAGAAGATATTACAGAATCCACCTCCGAGAAGACCGGTTCAGACATTGTTAGATTTAATAACTGTGTTGGTAATGATAGCAGAAATGAGAATTTTTCACGTCTACTACAAGAAGATTTACAATTTATCCAACCCTGCATGCGGACACGAGTATCTACGACAATTTTACATTTTGTAGACATTATCAGAAATTGTCACTCTAGTGAAATAGATTTAACAGAATCAGAGAAAATTTATTGAACTTACAATAATTATGATCGATTGCAAGGTATATTATCCCGTGACTGATTGGTATCTATTAAACTAAATCTATACAAAGAAAGCAACAAAGTCTAGTCAAGCCTTTATCAATCACCTACCCACCGAGTCACCTACTGTCTACACCAGGGGTGGCCAACTTGATTAAACCCAAGATCTACTGTTTACTGACGAAACCCTATGCGATCTGCAATTACATACTTCTTTAAATTTTAAATGAAATACTCTATCATTTAAAATTTATCTTTTCTCGACCATCAATAAAGGAGTTTTTATTGTAAATAATGATCTTTTACTTTGACAGTAGTTAATTAACACTCGTATCGTTACATAATTGGAATCCATATTGTTTTCCATACATATCTGACCTCGGGCGGTGTCGAGTTTATTATATTTATATAATTATGTAATAATTTGTGAATACTTCTTTTGGCGCGTTGAGCAATATTTATTTTGTTAAGAGGGAAAACATAAAATTGAAAATTATTCTTAGGATCTACTCATTTATAATAGTGTGAGCATTGCGTTTGAGCTACTGCGTGGAAGAGAGGATAAATAAAGTGATGGAATGGCGATTGAAAAATGATACAAGATGATGCGCGCAGCAGAGGGTTGCACGGTCTGTTCTACCAATTTTTTACATTATATTAAACATAACGTAACTATACGCCTTGTTTCGCCGCGATCGACCGATTGGCCACCCACGACTTCACGACTCACGAAGAAAAACTTAAGTTACTTAAAATTATGAGAGAGTAGAAAATAAATTTGATGTGATGGGGAATAATTTAATTTTCCAACACGCGATGGTCCACCACACCTTGCTCGAGAGCGACATTAGTAAGTCAATTTACTAAATTAAGCAAAGCTTTAAGATTTTACCGTTTACTCAGTAATAAGTAATAATAAGAGATGAAACTAGTTAACCTACCTAAACTTTGTTTAATTTTTTTGTTGAAAGTGCTCTTAAGTCTGCCGGATAAAATGATGTGGCCAGAATAATTAGACATTTGCTGGGAAATCCTGAACACGTCTCAACAGTTTTGAATGTCCTGGAAACTAAACAATACTTTGCTTCGTGAAGTTCCTACTCACAAAGCACTTGCTCTTTACGTTTACATGCAGTTATCCAAGTGGTGTTACATCACACTTAGGGACCATCGATCACTAATAAATACTAGATACACTAGATACACAATCCCAAACAAAAGTTCCCTTAAAACTGGCACCAAATTGTGTTTAAGTAATAATAGTTGAAATAAATATAAATTAATGTAAATTCAACCTTAAACGAAATGCTTAAAGTTTATTTCACAAAGATATGTCTAAAAAGCAATAAATTTTTACGACCGATACTATGTCGCGTGTTTACCGTCGGAGCGTTCGAATGCTACTAAATCAAAAGCGCACCCAAATGTTCAAGTGGGTGCTCATTCGGTGAGGACATTTTTTGCCGCTGATTGTGTATCTAGTTCTTTATTAGTGATCGATGTTAGGGACTTTAGTTTTAAAAGAAGGTCATGCGAAATACCCAAGCTATTACATGTTAGTGAAAGAAAAACTTAAGTGTTACCCGGCAAAAGAAGACGTAACTGTGACTAAAACTTCCGCAAAGATACGACTCCAAGCCGTCCTTTATCTCACAGTTAGGAGGCTGATCGATTCACTTGAATCGAATTTTGGTGCAGGTAAACAACTTGTGCTTCACAGTAAATGGGGTCTTGATGGAGCTTCGAGTCAAAGCATTTCAAAGGACAACAACAAGTGAACAAGATTTATCCAGTGTATTTATGACAAGTCTTGTACCTCTTAAGTTAGTGACTTCTAATGGAAGCACAGTGTGGCAGAATGTTGGGCCATTGTCAACCACATATTGTCGCCCGATTTCATTTACGTATATGAAAGAAACGGAAGCAAATGTAAAGGCTGAAATGGATATATTTGAGACCGAGATTTGTGGACTACTGCTTTTAGAGGTTGTGGTAGGCCCCCTGAACCCAACTGATTGCAGCAATGCTACAGTTACGCACAATCTGTGGTTAACCACGATTGATGGTAAGATGCATTCAATCATATCTGGAACATCGGCAGCAGTGTGTGATTTGTGCAAAGCTCGCCCAAGCGAGATGAATAACTTGGAAGAAGTGAGAGCTCCACCTGTGAATGAAGATTTATACAAGCATGGATTTAATTCGTTGCATGCTTGGATTCGTTCTATGGAGTGTTTATTACACATTGCCTGCAGAATGGACATAACATCATGACAAGCAAAAGGTGACGTCAATAAAAAAATAGTTAATGATAAGAAAAAAGCTATTTAAGCAGCTTTCCGAAGAAACACAGACTTACTTCTGGATGTTGTAAAGCAAGTGGCAATACAAATACTGGAAATGCTGCTAGAAAGTTTTTTGCAAACCCTGAAACGATTGCGGAAATTACAAAATTAGACATCAATTTAATTAGAAGACTCGTATTTCCTCAGGTGAAAACATTGAAATCGAAAAATCAAATTATATTGTGATAACACAGCAAATTTATTCGTGCAGTTATATCCATAGTATAAAATGCCATCAAGTTTACATAAATTGCTGATTCATGGATCGCAGATAGTGGAGCACCAATCAGTAGTGCCTATACGTTTTTTGTCTGAAGAAGCATTTGAAGCAAGAAACAAGGATTTTCGTAAATTTAGAGAAAATCATACACTAAATCACAGTAGCATCGCCACTAATGAAGACATTCTTCATATCTGGCGATGCTACTGTGATTTAGTGTATGATTATATCTGTATCTATATCTGTTATCTTCCGATCCTCTTCTAACGAGCCTACGACCGAAGATGACCAATAAAGTAAAAAATCTTGATTTAGAGAACTGGACGATTTGCTCATACATGATCGGAGTGAATTGAAGCTCATTGACATTTCAACTGACACAATATTAGTTGGAGCAGTTTCGGAATGTAGTGACATTGAAGAAGATGATGACAATAATGATCATGATGTCGTTATTGATGAAGATGAAGAAAATATAGTTTTAAATTTTATACTACCTAATATAATTGTTAGTAACTAAATGGTAGTATTTTTTTTTAATTATAATTAATATTTATAATTTAGTTATTAGTAGTTGTTTTATGTTTTATTTATGCCTGCAGCACAAGTTAGGGGAGTTCTATAAGAGATTTGAGTGAATTAAGCTCCCAGGTTTTAATTAACCAGTTTAAAAAAAAAAATAACAAAAAAACATGTATGGTTGTTTTTTTTACTATTAGTTTTTGGCATTGGCATAGATTAGTAGTCCAATAAATATATAGTATAGTTGTATGTATAGTATAGTTAGTATGTATGTATCTATTATATAGCATTTATCTGTGTATGTATTATAGTATATTGTACTTTTATACTTTTTATTTTGTAATGTATTATCTGGTGTACAATAAAGTATATATAAATAAATATAAAAAACATTTTAAACAAACGGATTCAATATTTAACCACTGAAACCAATTTCTCCACACGTATTAGTGATTAACATAAGTTAATTAAGATAAATAACATTAGTCAAGTAATATAACAAGTATATTATGCAAAAAAAATATTATGGTAACATTATTTCGTTGTCATTCATTGACTCGTTCAATTTTTTTTTGCTACGAGTGACATGTTGAGACTCCGAGGTACAGAGCAAAGCATGCTCCGAGGTGCCTGATTTACATACTTCTTTGTTGCTACTTTTATTGTTATCAATTGTGATGAGCTCTTGGGGCCGAGCCATTCGCCGTTTCCTGTGTGCTGATGATTTAGTCACTTCCACCAATGAGTAAGTATCAACATGTGAATGAATATTTTTCATGTAAGCATTATTATTTATTTATATATACGTACACCAGATAACACATTACAAAAAGAAAAAGTAATACACTACAAAACCACACACACATACACACATTACACATATATTCACATGCATTATTGTATTTATTATGTAATTATTATAATTTTAAATGTTTTTATTTTTTTCTTTTTAGACCCATCTATCAAAACGTGGAGCAGCTGCACCAGGCCCACGAGTCCCACGACACGGCGAACGCGCGCTGAAGCCGTTGGTCCACCAACGACTGCAGCGCGCGTGTACGAGCTAAGTATATAGCGTTATTGATTCTTTGGTGCCTTTGCCTTGTACTTTTGTTAAATAATTCAATAGTTTTATGCATTAGGTTAAAAGTTAACGGAATAATAATAATACACGCCACATTTTTATGGTCACTCGAAACGCTACGCGTACGTACATATTAGTACCTACAGAAGAAATATCATTTCATTATTTCTTCCACTGATGCGCGAAGCTGTAATGATGATCGCCGACATTCCATATCGGATGTGGCGGTTGGAATTGCAGCTTAGCTTAAACCCGCTGCTAGTGATCAGGCCGGAAGATAGCGAGGACATGGACATACTGTGAGTACATACTTGCTCAACTGCTCTGCCTTCTCTTTATATCTTAGAAAGTATTTTGTGTCAACAAAAGGTTTTGTGTGTTGTATTTTGTATGTTCGGAAAAACTTAAGACTTATAAACAGTATCCACTTTTATAACAAGTTGTCAAAGTCAGTTACAGAACTTAGCGATGGAAAGTTCAAAACCCACATCAAACGTAGCTTTATCAAAAAAGCATATTATAAGACTACATTGAAGACAAGGAAGCTTGGCAATAATTCCTTCAGCCCATGTGGCTTCCCTAATAAAATATTTTGATCTGATTGACTGACATACATAATCTACCAAAAACATTCAAGAATATTTCAAGAAGTTTTCTTTTTTAAATCTACAAATCATATATCAATAATTTCCTTTATTGTAGGAACTTCCCCCGGCCTGCACCAGCAGCACAGCCTCCACCACCGGTCTGCAGCTGGCTGGCATGACTCCAAGAGCGCGTTGATTATGGGGCGCACTGGTGATCGCTCATGTCCAAGCGACTCATCAGGGCTCCCCCAATAAACTATGAACTTTTCCTCAAGTTTTTTTATTTTCCCTTTGTATCTAATTTTCATCACACATACTAACATGAAGCGAAGGTGAATAGGTGAGTATGAATTAGATAGGTACTAGACTTCATTGTACTACTACAAAGAAGGATGCTAATTATGTTGGTTGAGGTGTGTACCTAGGACTGTCTTTTTATTCTTGGCATGGCTGCAGAGGTTGCCAATTTTTTCGTACATTTCATATACAGATTAGGTTCGATCCATACCACAGAATTGTTGGTTCGACATTTTCCGTCTACTGTACGGCCGACACCGACATAATTATCTTGGCGATCCTGAAGCTGTTTGGCTGCGCAATGGATCTTTTAGGAATGATCCTGCGGTCACCTTTCTGCTATATCATCAGACCCTGGACTACACCTTGGGCTAATGTGCTTGTCAAGAAAAATCGAAACACAATGGAGCTATCTCGTTAATTTGGAGAGTTCCTGTGGCCACCTTCCTGCTCATCATCAGACCCTGGACTACACCTTAGGCTAATGTACTTCTTAAGACAAATCGAAATAGGCGAAACACAACGCAGGTATCTCGTTAAGTTGAAAAGTTCCTGTGGCCACCTTCCTGCTCCATCATCAGACCCTGGACTACATCTTAGACTAATATACTTGTCAAGACAAATCCAAATAGCCGAAACACAACGAAGCTATCTCGTTAAGTTGAAGAGTTCCTGTAGTCACTTTCCTGCTCCATCATCAGACCCTGGACTACATCTTGGTCTTATGTACTTCTCAAGACAAATCCAAATAGTCGAAACACAACGCAGCTATCTCGTTAAATTGATGAATTCCTGCGGTCACCTTCCTGCTCCATCATCAGACCCTGGACTTCACTTTGAGCTAATGTGCTTGTCAAAAAAGAAATTAAATAGGCGAAACACAATGGAGCTATCTCGTTAATTTGGAGAGTTCCTGTGGCCACCTTCCTGCTCCATCATAAGACCCTGGACTACATCTTGGATGTACTTGTCAAGACAAATCCAAATAGTCGAAACACAACGCAGCTATCTCGTTAAGTTGATGAGTTCCATTGGTCACCTTCCTGCTCCATCATAAGACCCTGGACTACACCTTGGGCTAATATACTTGTCAAGACAAATCTAAATAGTCGAAACATAACGAAGCTATCTCGTTAAGTTGAAGAGTTCCTGTGGTCACCTTCCTGCTCCATCATCAGTCCCTGGACTACACCTTGGGCTAAAAAAAGATTTACACAACAACATAACAGCCCAGACAGAAGCAACAGCATAACAACTGAATACAAAGATGAAATAGACTGTGCTCATAAATGTGTATAGACCTTTTAAATACAGATGCGTTATTAACGACTTAAACTCCAGTACATATGGAAAAAAAAGGGCAGCAATTGGTTATTGCAGTGGCTGGATAGCACAAAAAGCAAAAAAAAGTGTACAAAAACTGTGCCACTTGCAGGTTTTTAACATGTAAAGATGAAATAGACTGCGAAGATATTCTGCCAAAGGCAAGACTCTCAGAGTGGTAAGAAAAACCTGGTAGACGATTCACAGTGGACCAAACATTATTGGCATTGTCATTGTATAAGGCCTCGCCTAAGGCTTATTGCTTACTTAGTCAAATGTGCGTTTTGCTGAGTAGCAGAAGATTGCAAAAAGTACTGCACAAATTAGATTTGAAAGCTGGAGTCAATAAATTAATATTTGAAAACTAAAAAAATAGAGTAGCGAAACTACCCTGACCATTACAAATATTGCTCTTTGTTTGATAGATGGCGATTGGACCAGGGATATGACAAAAAGCATGATAATCTTATTGGATTTGTCGACTATGGAGAAAAAACTGAAAGAGATCACGTCCTAGTTTTTTATGATCAGACATTGTTAAAAAACTTTTTACAAAAAAAATTAAAACCGACTTCCAAAAAAAACCACTACAAAGTGAAAAATAACTTTAATTTCGAAAGTCGGTGTCTTTGTTTTTAATTTTCGTTTTTTGCCACCGACTTCCGAAATTAAAGTTATTTTTCACTTTGTAGTGGTTTTTTTTGGAAGTCGGTTTTATTTTTTTTTGTAAAAAGTTTTTATTTTTCACTTTTTAGTTATGGTACCTACCCCACACAATATCCAATACCACTTACTGCAATAAATAACAGTGACAGGAAGTTATCATCATATCGTCCATATAAACTAAGTGGGAAAAATATGTATTATTGAAGCTAACTCAAAAACTATCTAAGCAAAGTCAATAAAATTTATATGGGACCACCTCGGGAGCTTACCCTTTGAAACAAAAAAATAATTTTAAAAATCGGTCCACAATTGGCGGAGATATCGGTGAACATACATAAAAAAAAAAAAATAAAAAAAAAAAAAAACACATTAAGTCGAACATAGAACCTCCTCCTTTTTGGAAGTCGGTTAAAAAGTTCAAGCAGCCGATAGCATATTATTATTGCCATGGAAGCACTAAGACTATAGAGCTAAAAGCTCAAATTAAAAATATTATTTTAAAAATACAAAAAACTGGACTGAAAATCGTTGCAACCATTTGTGACCAAGGCACCGTCAATGTGGCGCAGCCATATACTTATTACCGAAGGAGACACGACAAAATTCACCTCACCTCATCAGAGCGATAAGGAAAAAGAATGCATGTTTAAATGGTCCCACATTATGGCCTTATACACGCTGAAATTTAAATGGTTGTTTTCCCGCAGCGAAATGGTTTTGTCTATGTAATACAATCATTTCGTAGTTATATAAAATATTAGAAACAAAAACTGGCATATTTAACATTGTGAAAAACTAAACTCGAAAGCAATCACGAACCAATAGTCATACCTCCCGATATCTACGGCCGAACGACGGCGGGGCGTTGACCCGGGTCGACAGGATTAGGTTCGAAGGCGGCTCCGATTGATAATGTTGCGCGCGGGCTAGTTTATGCCGTATAACTACACGCGAGAGCTTATTTTATTTTAAACATTTAATAAATCGGTCTTTGCTTTGTCGGATTCTTGTATTTTTGCGTGCAAACTATTATGCCGTATCACAACGTGCGAGAGCTTATTTTGGTTTGACCATTTATGCATCGCTTTCCTTTGACGGCGGCGGCGCGTGGGACGCCAGTAGTACCTACAATACATGTTACGTACTTACTACGTACTTACTACCACGTGCTTTTCAATCAGCTGTTATCCAACATGTTATTCAAATTTTCCCTTCATACTTTTACGGGCTTAGGACCGTCATAAATACTTTTTTATCTGCAATTTATTGAACACGAAATTAAATTAAAAAATAAAACTAAGAAAAATTTACTAAGAAAACGAATTTTCTGAATTAGATACTTAAAAAAGTATTTGAGGCGTATTTAAAAAATTTGAATCAACTTATTTACAATAATTTACTACATTTTACAAAAGTACGAGTAGGTACTTACACTTCCCGGTAACGGAGTAATTGTTCGAAGTGTAAGCCATTCCGTTGTACACACAATCGCGCACGTTTTATTTGGTTTTCTTTTAATTTAAATAAGGTGTCTGTGTCCCTACGTACGATATCAAAAGCGTCCACTATCGCAGCTACTAACGCGTCGCGATTTTCGTGTTCCTCACGATACACTAGGCGCTTGAGCTCAGACCACAAGTAAAAGTCTAACGGAGTTAGGTCCGGACTTCTTGGTGGCCAAGGCACTGGCCCGCCGCGTCCGATCCAGCGCTGGGGAAACACCAAGTTCAAGTGCTCTCGCACGGCGCGGTGATAATGAGCCGGGCACCCGTCTTGCTGATAGAAAAGATTGTCCATGGGCACTGTTACCGGAAGGTCGTCCAATAAGTCCGGGATAACGTTGTGTAGCATTTCCAGGTAGGTTCCACCTGTTAAGTGTCCTGCCACGAAATGCGGTCCTATGAGATGGCCATTAATTATGCCGGCCCACACATTAACACTAAAACGCACTTGATGCGCACACTCGCGAATAACATGTGGGTTATTTAAAGCCCAAAAATGTTCGTTACGCTGGTTGAAGATTCCAACTCGCGTAAAAGTTGCTTCATCCGTCCACAAAATGTTTTTCGATCAACCACTGACAAAACGCAATTCTGTTCTGGGGGTCATTTTCGTGGAGATCGTGAACTCCGCGAAAATGATAAGGATGCTGTCCTTCAGACTTTAGTAGTTTCCAGACGTAGTACTGGCTTACGCCAAACCTAGCCGCGGCCTGGCGCGTACTTCGACGAGGATCCCGTTCGAAGTACTCGATGATCTCCTCGTCGAGCGCTGGCAAAATAACGGCCGGTCGACCTCTGCCCTGTGCATGTGCCGGTGTATGGAACTGTCCATGATCTAGTAGCCGCTGTGTCGCCGCTACGATCGTCCGTGGTGATGGGACTTGGGGGTTCAGAACCCCGCGAAGACGGAGCGACTCCAAGTGTTGCCGCTCTGCGTAAAGTCGCCGGGCAGCATGGGAGTCATAATCAGCCCTAGCATACAGCTGCACCATAGCGACGTACTCCACATTGCTGTATTTGTAATGTCGATCCATTGCAGTTTACAGTGATGACGCGTGCTGCGCGTACGATATTCGCGGGAAAACTAAGTAGCAGTGTTGCCAGATGTGGCGCACTCCAAGTCGCCTAAAATTTCGTCCGAAGTAGCCTAAAGTCGCCTAAAATTTCGTCCAAGTAGCCTAAAGACGCCCAATATTTTTTTCAGTAAAGTACCCATAATATCTCGCAAATTATTTTTATTACACACTTTTTTTCAAACATTTATTTCCTAAATCACCAAAATGAGCCAAAATATGTAAGATCGAATGTAAATAAATAAAATAAGTAAAAAAACATATAGGTTTATTTAAAAATCACACAAATTTCACAAATAAAATAAGTTGTACAGCCCTTACTTAATACTCGCTTATAATCACAGACTAGTTAGCTTTTATAATGTAGCTTTATAAAAGTGAAAGTATTTGAGTTTATCCATTACAAACAAACATACAAGAAATCAAATCTTTTCTCTATTAATAAAATTATAATATCAGTTTAGATCAGTAGAGTTTAGGTACAATATACATTATCCTGAAAAAATAATAAAATCCAATGTTTATTCATCATAAACTAAAAGCATTTCTTCTAGAATGCCTCCATCACCATCATCAACGTTCGTTGATGATGAGCTGGAGGCGATAGGGACGGAAGTGCCTGATTCCGAAGACTTATACATATTAGAATTGTGCATTTTGATCATATCGTTTGTTGGAACGAAATTATCGCAACACATTTTACGCACACCCAAGAAAAGTCGGATGCGCGTAATAGCTTGCAGCATAGGTAACTGCATCTTGTTGCGTAATTTTGTTTTAACAGTGTTCATCACACTAAACACCCTTTCAACAGTTGCATTGCTTATAGGCAACGACAACGCTCGCAAAGCAAAATTTGCAAGGTCTTCAAAGATGTGGTCCCCACCAGCGTTTGTAATTTGCCTTACGCTCACCCAAAATTTCTCAGGAGTCAAATTAGTAGTGTCCAATCCGGGTATTTCTACGAGTTTCATTTCATTGATGAGTCTCCATTGACTTTCAATATTTTCCCTACTAACGCTTGCGGGTGCAAGTACCCAAGGCATATCACTTATTTTAGGCCGACTGCCTCCTTGTAAAAGAGCGTTTTCGGGGTTGAAGCATTGTAGTCCCTGGACAATCTGCACATTATCCGGAAACCTATTAACAATCTCTTGACACAAGCGAACTAGAAGTAAAGAGCATCTCCTTCGCACATCTTTTATTTTGTTAGGCGGTAAGTTAGCGGTTCTGGCGACCTCCTCAAACTTGTACCCGAAATCGACACTTTCAAGATCAAGTACAGAATTTTCAAATTCTGAACTAGACTTTGAAAGTGCTGACTTGACAGCCTCAATGTCTTGTACAAATGGATTGTTGTCCCGGAAAGCATTTAATGAAGTGGGTTTAAATACTCTCCTTGCCGTCGTAACCAATAAAAGTCTTAAATCGTTGTAAATTTTAGTTAAATCAGCACTTTCTGCTTGAAAGATAATGTTGATATTTGTGACCTCTTTAAGCAGCGGTGCCAAGAAAACTAGGTATAATAAGTGGGTCACATCGTTGTACATCGGTGCTAGTTCTCTGGCTTGGTAGCATTTTTCACCTGAAGATGTTATGATGTTAAAATGTGTTTTTAATGCCAACCACTGCTGTATGTTGGCTTCAACGGCAGCGTGGAATGATAGCCATCGTGTTGCCGCCAACTGCACCAGTTTTGGTGGTTTTTTATTATCATTAAGGGTCTCGTAAACTTGATGGTACGTTTTTATTCGAAGTGGGCTGTGGCAGAACCAGTTGCGTGTTTCTCTTAACATGTATTCCAGAGAAGACGGTAACTCCTCACACGCTTTAGCCGCACAGAGGCTTAGAGAATGGCACACGCATTTCAATAATTGAAGTTGGGGTAATTCGGCTTTCAAAAGAGTGTATAGTGAATTCCTCTTACCGCACAAGTTATTGGCACCATCGGTACCAATCGCAATTAAATTATTTATATTTAAACCCATTTCTAAAATGAAAGCTTTAAAAGCCGAATGCAGTTCTTCGGCAGTGGCACGGAGAACAGATTGGAAACCTAAAAAATCTACTATTATACTTTTGTTTTTTTTTTCATTATAATAACGAACCATGTAGGCCATATACTTCTCAGAAGCCACATCGGTTGATTCATCCAGAATAATTGAATATGGGTGATCGCCTATTTCTTTAATGAGCTCTTGACGTAGAGCTGGCTCTAAAACATTTTTTATAAGGCTGGAACACTTTGTTCTATGTAGCCTAATATTTTCCAGTGAGCTACCTTTGCCCATACTTTTCATTAACTGTACTAAGTGGTCCACACTTCTAATGGAACTATGCGAAGCTAGGTGGACGGCAATTTTAATGTCATTGCTTTTTTCGAGCATTACTCCTTTCGAATATCCTAAAATAAATATATTAAAATATTATATAGTGCTATATAAGGCAACATTTCGCTTAAAAGATGATTGTATATACCTACTTATAATAATTAAAATACATACCAAATGAAGATAATTTTTGAACTTTCACATGTAGCTTTTCCCGTTCGGAATGTGTTTTAGACTTGGCGTGTTTCTCCAAATCCGTTTTGTGAGCAACCAACGGGGTGCGGCATAATTTGCAGTATGCTTCGCCTTTACCGTTGTTGACTAAGTCTTCAGCAGCACGAGTCAGCCAATCTGCGAAAAAAAATAAAAATAAAGTGCCAGAACTGCATAGATATTGCAGCCCTAAATAGAGACAAATTGAAAACCATTCTAATTTCCCTACTCAAAGGGGAATTTAAATTTTCTTGCAACATTATTATTGTAGTTCCACAACTTTTCCGTTTCCGCGACTTCAGTGCTGGCGCGGACTTTATTTGTTTGGTTCTGTGCATACTGCCATTTTACGCAATACATTTTGTATAAAATATTCTATGATTTGTTAGTAGATAGGGCAGCAATGAACAGTAATTATAAATTATTAGGTATTTGTAGTTATCAATCAGCTACGCCAGTTTAGTTTCAGTTCATTTTTAAATTTAACAGGAACAGATTTCAAGTTGATTTTTGGCGCACTTGTGAAGGCTTACTTATACCAAATCTTACCTATTATTAGTAAAAACATTAGCATATAGCTCACTTACGATACGAAACAAGAAGAATGACATAATGCAGTTACTTACTAATTTTAACAAGATTATTTTTGAAAATTTAAATCAACCAGTGTGTAGGTACTTACTTTTAAAAATTGGAATTTTTTCCCACTCGTCCCTGTAATGTTTTATATACTTTCCATGTTTTCCCATTTTTTTTAACCACACTTAAATCGACGGCAAAATCCTTGATACTTTTATTTTAATTAATTTGAAAGAGTAGTCGTACGCAAATTCAAAGTTTCAAAACATAAACTAAAAAACCGCCGTCACCGAATACTTCAAAAAAATACTTTAACGTCATTCGGTCATTCATTCATTCAACTCCACCCTACAAGCCAATGTCAAGTTTATTTCAATTAATACAGAACATTCTTTACCATTTCGCTATTTTGACGCGGGGTCAAACGTACGAAAAATAATGATGTTCCGAAACGCATTATAATACCATAGACAATCTGATACATGGATGAAGCAAATCGCCTAAAATCGCCCAATTTTTATTCTGAAGTAGCCTAATTGGCGACCAGTCGCCGATCGTAGAAAATGGTCGCCCCGACACCCTTCCAAGTAGCCTAATCGGCGACAAAATTCGGCTGTGCTACGGAAAAACAAAGCAACTAACGTATTTTTCAAAATCAGTTTTTTTACATATTTGGAACATTTTGCCTATAACGGACACTGCTACATTCACAGAATCATCGAAAAGGCTTTATTTTTCGAGATAAAAGTTTGTAAAATAAAGTAACTGCAGGTACTTGTCTAACATATCTACGGTAAAACAAAGTAAACCACAATGTCTAAGCAAAAACAAAGTAATTGCACGTCGATTACATTGTTTTTACGTTGTGAAATGATTTAATTGGCTTTTCATTTGATTTATATTTCTTTTTAAGCCCCTTTATCTAGCTATAAGAAAATCAAACAACTTTACTTTGTTTTTGAATTGTTAAAAATGGCCAAAATGGCAAATTTGTTAACGTAAAAAAAAAGCAAGTAAAATGACAAATGTAAAACAAAGCAACTGATTAACAGTTGCTTTGTTTCTTTATTGTAAATCAATTCGAGCTATTACTATATCCCATTTACTTGGTTTTTAATATGCTGTCGTTTATTTCAAAATTTGAAATGTCTAAATTATTTGACATTACTCGGTTTTAACACATTTCTGAACGCACCTTTCAAATGTCACTTTTCCCGCAATTAAACTTATTGTCAGTTACAACTTTGTGTCGATAAGTTTGCCGAGGCTGTGATTCTTGTGTGTTTTGTTTGGAAAACGTTTAATATGCAAAATAGCCGCAGTTTACGTTCGAGAACTATGGTGTAGTTAGCACAAATGTAAGTCCAAATGTCCAATTATTTGTATTCTGTGTTTACATTTCGTAAATACCTATTTACGAGATATATCGTAGGCATACATGAAGTAGTACCTATTTTTCTGTTTTGATTTGGTTGTCTATAAGAAATACTAATCAATTTGTGTTATTTGTATTACCAATAAGGGCGTTTGTGCACTACACAGAATTTTACCGTCCGGCAGTCAGATTTACATCAACTTTCATTTAAAATTCATTGAATTTCATTGACAATTGTAAGAAATCGGACTGCCGGACGGTAAAATTCCTTGTAGTGCACAAACGCCCTAAGGGTATGATTTCTTTTAGGACCTCCGAATCACCTAAGAATCTCCAGGAAGAGACCAATACTGTTGAGGCCATACCTGACGATAACCTTACGTCGCATCACACAATTATTGCTCAACCATCTACTTCAAAAAACTGTTTCTCGTCCCACTCAGACCACCAGAATGATTCTGAAGTTTCCCCACAAATATTGTAAGTAACCTATAGTCATTCTAGTAATGAAATATAGCTAAAAAGTTTATTGAATATTATAGATTTTATTATTAAGAACTGTCATATTGTACTACTATTATTATGAACGAAAAGAGCGGTTATCTTGTTATTCATTATGTTAGTAATTTTTAATCATAATATTTTTTTTTCAGGGACTTGATTACACCAGAAGATATAGGTATTGACACAGGAAAAAAGGTATAAAATCTATTATTTTAAAGAATATACAGGGTGTTTGGCAGAACGTTGAACATACGAAAATGGTGGATAGGCAGGGTCATCTGCTACTTACCTTTCTAATGGTATGTAATTTGCTTGTATAAAAAAAAGCTTAAAATGTTATTTCATAATTTTTACATCTTTCTGTAAGTTTGAGGACTCATAACTTTTTTTCTAGCTAACATTTGAATTTTTGAACAATTTTATAAGAATCTGCCAACATTAAAGATTAAAAAAAAAACAAAAATATTGTTTGTTTTACCCATTTTTAATAAAAATTACACTTTAAAGTTAAAAAAGAAACTAGAAGAAAGCAAAAAAAAAAATATCCAGGGGGCCAGGGTCAAATAAATTAGGGCTGAGTAAGTAGCAGATGAGACCTATCCACCATTTTCGTATGTTCAACGTTCTGCCTAACAACCTGTATATTCTTTAAAATAATAGATTTTATACCTTTTTTCCTGTGTCAATACCTATATCTTCTGGTGTAATCAAGTCTCTGAAAAAAAATTATTATGATTAAAAATTACTAACATAATGAATAACAAGATAACCGCTCTTTTCGTTCATAATAATAGTAGTACAATATGACAGTTCTTAATAATAAAATCTATAATATTCAATAAACTTTTTAGCTATATTTCATTACTAGAATGACTATAGGTTACTTACAATATTTGTGGGGAAACTTCAGAATCATTCTGGTGGTCACAATTTGATGATGACAAATGATTACAACTTATTCCTATGATTTTTGAATTTATTTTAGGTAACCGTTATACATATACATGCCCTATTCCTTGAGTGACACTTAATATCTTAATAAATCCTAAGATGAACTAGTTTTTACAATTCTTACAAATTATGTGATTCATAAAAAGCAAAAGCCAACAAATCTTATAGTAGACATATTCATTTTTAAATGGATTCATTGTCTTTGTTAAAAACAATTAAATGCATTTACTTTGTTATTAAAACTAAAACTTAACTTGTCCATCTCTTTTTAAATTATTTAAAAAACAAAGTGACTGTAGTTACTTTCTTACTGAATTGTTCTTTTTATTTAATATTAATTTTATGTCTATAGAAAAATATTTTTTTCAATTTAAAGGAAAGTTACCAAAAATTACTCAAAAAATTGCTTTGAAACAGATAGAACTAATTATTTTACAAATTATGAAATAATAAAAGTACTGAAGTTGTCGCCAGTACGTTTTAAATTTGTGATTTTCGGTTTTTTGCTCCTCCTGATAATTTTGCTTGACTGCAATTACTTTGTTTTACCGTAGCGCAGCCGAAATCGCCTAATCTGGCACCACTGCTAAGTAGGTCAGGGTCACAGCCGCGCGCGCCCCACGGATAAAATAGGCGCTGGCGGCTTCGTTTGATATTGTAGCGCGCAGGCTAGTTTATGCCGTATCACTACACGCGAGAACTAATTTTACTTTGAACATTTATAAATCGGTCTTTCCTTTGTCGGCTTCGCGATCGCGGTGATTTTTTGTATTGTTCCGTGGAAACTATTTTATGCCGTATCACTACGTGCGAGAGCTTATTTTGGTTTGAACATTTGTGCATCGCTTTTCTTTGTCGGTGGTGACGCGTGAGTACCTAGTACCTACAAGTTACGTCTAGTGTTACTATTGTTACTCAGTTTTTCGAGTTGATGAATTTTTTTTTAATTATTTTAAAACAAAAACATCGTTATTTTTTTACTTTAACTCTATGCTTCGAAAGTACTCCTTAAGGCAAGTCGTTCTGCCGCGGGAAAACAACCAATTAAATTTCAGCGTGTATAATAGATGTCCATTATACAAAGGCGTCAAGATTGTGCCGAGACTGACTGCTCTTCACGTATTACCCATTTTAATCCCTAAGATATTAGAGCTCATGGCTACGGCAATATAATGCCTACGTCGTCTGCATTTTTGAAAGACCTTTTAAGACACTATTAATCAACAATATGACATCTTCACATTCAGTTTGATTCAGTTGGAAATAACTGAAAAAGATGACAGTGATTGTCTCCAGTCGCTAAAATCTTTTTTAACAAGACAACAGCATAACAACTAAATACAAAGATAAAATAGACTGCGCTCATATGTGTATAGACCTTTTAAATACAGATGCGTTATTAACGAGTAAAACTCCAGTACATATGGAAAAAAGGGCAGCAATTGGTTATTGCAGTGGCTGGATTGCACAAAAAGCAAACAAAAACTGTGCCACTTGCAGGTTATAACATGTAAAGATGAAATAGACTGTGCCCATATCTGTAGACCTTTAAATACTTATGCGTTATTAAAGAGTAAAACTCCAGTAGATATGGAAAAAAGCGCAGCAATTGGTTATTGCAGTGGCTGGATAGCACAACTTGCAAAAAAACAGTGTACAAAAACTGTGCCACTTGCAGGCATGTTTTAGAAGAAAAAAGCATACAAAATTTTCATAAATATATAAAAATGAAAGAATATGAAAATATCAAGTGGATGTACTATCCTGTATAGACAATATAATTATATCTATTTTAAAGCAGCTGAAGAAATCTGGAAGAGCTAAGGTGGCAAGAACCACAGTATTCAACATTATATCCTCTGAAAATGTCAGCTACTGCGAAAATATTCTGCCAAAGGCAAGACTCTCAGAGTGGTAAGAAAAACCTGGTAGACGATTCACAGTGGACCAAACATTTTTGGCATTGTCATTGAATAAGGCCTCGCCTAAGGCTTATTGCTTACTTAGTCAAATGTGCGTTTTGCTGAGTAGCAGAAGATTGCAAAAAGTACTGCACAAATTAGATTTGAAAGCTGGAGTCAATAAATTAATATTTGAAAACTAAAAAAATACAGTAGTGAAACTACCTGACCATTACAAATATTGCTCTTTGTTTGATAGATGGCGATTGGACCAAGGATAAGACAATAAGCATGATAATCTTATTGGATTTGTCGACTATGGAGAAAAAACTGAAAGAGACAAGACAAATTTTTGTAAGAAAACGTAAAGAATACCGTTACCGAAAAGACAAAATTTTCCCCCTATTTGATTCACCTCACCTCGTCAGAGCGATAAGGAAAAAGAATGCATAGCTAAATGGTCCCACATTGTGGCCTTATACAACGTTGATACGACAGAGGGGCTTTCCTTTGAACTGCCTATACTAGGTACCATTTTCAAGCTCTGTACCAAAAATCAATTAAATAGGAGCAGTAGTTTAGTCGCAAATGATATTTTAAGTTTTTGCCCCGTTTGAACACGATGTATCTTTCCTAACAGCTGATTATGTCTATACGCTTAGGTCATGCACCTTAAAACGATAAATCTGAGTACAACCTACATGCGTTGTTGCCGCTCTATAGGGGATTCTGAGAGAAACACCACGTATGTTGATACTAAATTAACGAATATATTGCCGCGCACTAAAAAACTAGAGTTTACATTTTACTATCGCTTAAGTAGTTTTCTATCATAGCGCAATTAGCAGCTAGTCTGGACATTTGTGATTTATAATTTTTGGTTCTTAACCAATCTCAGCGAGTTAGGCTCGTACATTTCGGTCAAGCGTGACCCTTTTTTCTGGACAGGTTGTAACCTGCTCCCCGATCGATACCCTGATTGGTTGAGCAAGTTGAGACTCGTTTGTTGGGCGAGGCCATTATCTCGACAAGTTTAAACTTGTTTCGTGGGCGAGTCTATTTACTCAAACAAGTCGAAACTTGTTCATGGGTGATACCAAACCTTTTGATGTGTGTTTAGGTGAATGTTCGTGTATTTACCTTGTGTTTCTGATAAGCTAGTACCTGCTTATGTGAATACCTTATACCTTTTACCAAGCCTTTACCTTAGGTTTTGTGTTAGGGTGCTAACTACGATCTTTATTTCTATCTACTTATTATTATTTATTATGTTACATGTTACAATTTATGTATGTGGGTATCGATTCGGGGTTTTCTTATAGTTATGGGAAAATGAAACTATCCCTATGTTATTTACATATTAGGTACTTATATCTAAGACTATTAAAAAATGGTTTTTTATTATTTAATCAAATTCTTATTTTTAATCAGTCGTTTGTCGTCGCCAACAGTCTCCCCCTCAGTGCGTTGCACTCCATCTCGTTGGGGCGACGTCGCAGGCGCAGGTACGATCAGGACTAGGCGCGAAGCTGGCCGCCGCAGGATGCCCGCTGCTGTTCGCACGTCGACGATCCTGGTTCTTCCGTCTGGTCCGGGATGAGTGGCGACTATCTCGCCGCGTGGCCACGAGTATCGCGGCAGGGTGTGGTCGACGATGAGGACTATGTCGCCCAGTGCTGGGTCCCGGTAGTGAGGACCTTGGTTGTAGCGGGGCGAGAGAGTTGGGAGGTACTCTCGCAGCCACCTTGACCAGAAATGATCGGCCAGGCGTTGGGATGTCTTCCAGCTGGGAGAACCGATGAGTTCTGTGTCGTCGAAGGAACCAAAGAGGGTGGCTCCGCATGACCGCCCGATGAGAAAATGATTCGGAGTCAGAGCTTCTTCTTCTTCTGGATCGGTGCTGACGGAGAAGAGAGGCCTCGAGTTTACGATGTGCTCGGCCTCTAGAAGCAATGTGTGGAGGATTTCTTCTTTAGGTTGTCGCTCGTGTAGTGTGGCTGAGAGAGCGACCTTTACAGATCGCACCATTCTTTCCCAGGCTCCGCCCATGTGGGGGGCTCCAGGAGGGATGAACTTCCACACGATGCCCATCTTGTTTACCTCTTGTCCGAGACTTGCGATGGCTTCAGCGATTTCTCTGTTGGCACCGATGAAGTTGGTACCGTTGTCGCTCAGGATGATTTTCGGTGTTCCTCTTCTAGCGATCATTCTTCGTAGTGCGAGAATCATGGAGTCGGTGGATAGGGAGCTCGCCAGCTCCAGATGAATCGCTCTTGTGGTGAGGCACGTGAACAAGGCTCCCCATCGTTTCTCTGTGCGTCTTCCGATGGTGACGAACATGGGTCCGAAGTAGTCCACCCCTAGGCAGGTGAAAGGTGGGCTGGTCTTCGTAAGACGTTCAGGTGGCAGATCTCCTTGAGGCGTGACCTGTGGCGTCTTCTTCCGAAGTCCACACCATCCGCAGTCTCGTGCTACCTTCTTTACCATGTTTCGAAGTGACGGTATCCAGTACTTCTGCCGGACTTCATTCATCACGGTGTTGTGGTTTCCGTGATTGAAGGCTTCATGTATGTACTTCACCAGCAGTTGAGTTATTCGGTGATGTTTGTTCATCAGAATCGGGTTTTTGTATGAAGCTATAAGGTACTTAGCTGCTCCGATGCGAGTAGACAGCCTGATGAGTCCGTCTTCTAGTTTGATTGTGAGGTTCTTCAGGTTGGATGTTGGATTGACGTCTTCTTTCTTTCGTAAGGCTGCGAGTTCATCTGGGTAGCTGTCTTCTTGCATTCTTCTTATCAGCAGTTGCTCCGCCTTTTCTACGTAGAGTGCAGACTTTGGTAAGAAGGCTACTACTGACCTGCTTGACCTCTTTTCTGGTGGGTGGATTTTCTGCTTCTGTGTCTTCTTCCAGGCTGGATCTTGTGTTTTTCTGGTGATGAGTTTGGTGACGTTCACCATTTTCTTCATTTTTCGCTTGAAGACATCTATGGCTTGCAAGTATCTCGCTGTCGCGTGGAGTAGGCGTGTCCAGCTGGAGAACCTTGTGGGATCTGGTATGATAACAGGGCTTACCTTTCTAACGCTTAGAGTGATGGCGTTAGATTTTTCTTCACCTGTGTCGTTGATAGAGATTTTCTTTTCTTCTGTCGGCCAATGTCTGGGGTCATCGCGTAAGAAGGCTGGGCCCTCGAACCATCGATGTGTTATGTCGAATTTAGATGGGGTTTCTCTGGTAGCGTCGTCAGCTACGTTGTGTTTCGTTGGAACCCAGTACCATTCCTTGTGTTTCGTCAGCTCTTCTATCTCGGCGAGACGATGTGCGACAAAAGGCTTGAATCTCCTAGGATCTGATTTGATCCATGTCAGTGCTGTTCTAGAGTCGGTCCAGAAGTATCTTCGAGTTGCGGTCAGGTCCATTTCTTGACTCGCGCTATTGGCCAAGCGACTTCCCAGCAGACACGCTTGCAGTTCGAGTCTAGGTATTGAAGTTGGCTTGAGGGGTGATACTCTAGCTTTCGCCGTCAGCAGCTTCACTTCGACGTGATCGTCTGGATGTTGGGAGCGCCAGTACACTGCACAGGCGTACGCCTTCTCGCTCGCATCGCAGAAAGTGTGTAGCTCCCCCTCGGTCACGTTGTATGTGAGGCAGCGAGGGATTCGAAGATCTTCAAGTTTTCTTAGATCTTCAAGCCATCTTCTCCATTCTTCTTCTCTTGGTGGGGGCAGTCTCTCGTCCCATTCCAGGCCGGACCTCCACAAGTTTTGAAGCATTACCTTCCCCTGTATGGTAATGGGTGACGCCAATCCTAAAGGGTCGAAGACTGACATCACTGCGCTCGTTGCTTCTCTCTTCGTTGGTGCACGTCTTCCCTCTTTGGCTTCGTCGGGAGTGTTGCGCAGACTTAGAGTGAAATGCAGGCTGTCTTCTTGGACGTTCCAATTGAGTCCTAGAGTTTTCTCGACTTGATCCTTATGTTCTCCCAGTACAATGGAGTTTGTCTTGACTTCTGTGTCGGTGAACTCTTCGATCGTCGAGGGGTCGTTGCTTGCCCATCCTCTCAAGAAGAAACCTCCTTTCTTGTGAATTTCATTCACATCTCTTGATACTTTGGTAGCTGTTGTCGCGTCGGGAAAACTTGCAATATAGTCGTCCATGTAATGATTACGGTTTATTGCTCTGACGGCTTCTGGACAGCGATTGGCGAAGTCTTCTGCGTTTCTATTCTTCACATATATGGCGATACATGGCGAACAGGCGGCTCCAAATATTAGAGATGTCATTCTGTATTCCTTGTTGTTCCAGAGAAATCGGAGGCTGTCTCTGTCTTCTTCGTTGATTTTTATTCTCAGGAACATTTCTTTGATGTCCGCGACGACGGCTACTGCTTCTTGGCGGAAACGGAGTAGGACTCCGAACAGTGATTGTAGCAGATCGGGTCCAGCCAGTAACGCGTCGTTCAGCGATTTCCCATTCGATTTAGCTGCGGCATCGAAGACCAGTCTCATCTTCTTCTTCTGTGGGTGAACGACAGCGAAGTGAGGTAGGTACCATGTTCTTGAGGAGGTAGGTTCTTCTGTTACTTCCTCGGCGTATCCGCTGTTGATCAAGTTTTCAACTTGTTCTTTGTATTTTTGTTCAAATTCTTTGTCTTTTAGAAACTTCTTCTCCATTCCCTTCAGTCGTCGTGCTGCAGCTGCTCTGCTTTCAGGTAGGCTTTCGTCGTCAGTCTTCCAGATCAGGCCCGAGCTGAATCTTCCATCAGGCAATCTTGTCGACGTGGAATGCAGCACGTCGAGAGCTCGCTGGTCGATGTCGCTGGACGGTCTTCTCGCGGCGACTCCTAGGGCTTCTATGTCGAAGTGGTCTCTGATCATCTTCTCTAGGTAATCATCTTTTCCTTTGGGTTGCGTCACAAGATGATTCACCATTCGAACCGGAGTGTTGTTGCTTGACTTGGTCCCGTGTAAGACCCATCCTAGCTGGGTTCTAGATGCCACTGGCTTGCTTCGGTCTCCTGTTTTCACTGCTTGAGACACGATGAGGTGCCAGTTGTCCTGCCCGATGAGTACAGTAGGACGAGCGTTGGGATATTTCAGCTGCTCCGCTATGTCTTCTAAGTGTTGGCAGCCTTCCAGGTCCTTGTCGCTGACCTCTTGGGGGGACAGGTTCAAGGTCTTCACGGTGTATCCTGACATGCTTTCTAAGTTTCGCTCGAACTTTCCTCTAATCTTGATGTCGATCTTCCTTGACTTCTGGTCCATTCGATGACCTCCGACGCCCTCGATTCTTAATTCTTCCTCAGGACCTTGAGCTCCAATCATGTTCACGATGTCTTCTTCTATGAGGGTCACCGTCGATCCTTCGTCCATGAGGGCGAAGACTTGAGCTTTGGCATCCGGTCCCCATAGTTCTACTGGTACGATTTTTAAGTAGGCTCTTGATATCGTTCGTGTCGCGTTCACCGTTGATGCTACAGCTTGGGTCTCTTGCGTGGCTGGCTCCGTCCTATTTTCTTGGTGCAACATCACATGATGACCTCTCTTGCATTTTGCACACGGCTTCGCTTTGCAACTGAATCCTCTGTGTCGCCCCAGCAGACATTTGAAACATATGAAGGCTCGCTTGACTTGTTCCCATCTTTCATCTATGGAAGCGTCGATAAATTTCTTACATTTCAACAGTGCATGTTCCCCAGCACATTCAGGACAGGTTATCTTCTCTGGCTTCTTCGTGTTGTCGTTGCAGGAACAGACTGTTGCCATGTATGGTTCGGCTTGCTCTTCATCTGAATCCTCTTCGTTTGATGAATATTCTTCTTCATCGTGCTGTGAGACTCGAGCGACGTTCACGCCGCGGGAACTTGAAGGTCGCATGCGGCTCCTGAATCCTTCTTTCTTGACCTTGGTTCCCATGAACTCGTGCATCTCGAACTGATCTACCATCTGGTTGAAGAAGTTCATGAGGCTGATGAGGATCGGTTCATCATCTTCTTCCTTGGATGCTCTGTACTCGTACCACCTGAATCGCACCAGGATACACATCTTCTCGATTATTCTATTTGATATATCGCTTGAGTGTAGATAGCTTTGTTTCTTCATTTGCTTCACGACGCTGACTGTATTGGCCACGGCTCCAGCATACCGCACCAGCTCTCTTGCATCTTCAGACATGGGAGGCAGCTTCTCTATGTTTTCTATCTCGCTTCTTATTAAGTAAGTGGGTCTTCCGTATCGACGCTCCAATGCGGTTATCACTTCCTCTGGATCCACTTGCGTATAGAGGAGAGACTTCACTGCTTCCTTGGCTTTTCCTTTGATTGCTCTTCTTAATCTTCCCATATTCTCGATACCACTGAAGAGAGCCTGTGAATCTTTGTACGTTGCTTTGAAGGCCATCCAGTCTCTTGCATCACCGTCGAATTGATGTAGCTCGCTGACATACTTCGGCGCACGTTGCATAATAGCTGTTGCTTTGCTATCTGTCGCGGTCTTGACTGCTTCCAGTATCGCTGCAGCCAGCTGATTAGTGGGGTTCGACGTGGACGGCGTGGTTTCTGCAGTAGGCGGCGCTTCCTTGCTGATTTCCACTTCGCCACGCTCTGCTTTCTTCGACTCCGACACCCAGGCTTCAGTTGCCTTTTCAGCGGCGGCCTTGGTTGCAGCATCCTCTTCATCATCACTCAAGTCCGTATCATCTTCGTTGGCACGTATTAATTCCAGCCTGGTACTGGTCAGCTTGGCTTGCATCTTAATTTCTTCTAATTTCAGCTTCTCTAATTCCAGTCTGATTTCTAATTCTTTCTTCTTATTATTCGCTTTATTAGAAATCGACTTTACCTTCTTTTTTTTATTTTCTACCAAGGTAGCATCGGCTTCCTCGACCACGGTTGTGTCTTCAGTACGCGCAGTGCTATCTGTCATCGCCTCGGAGGTGGTAGCTGACGTCTCTGTAGTCTCTTCTTCCGTGGTCGAGTGCGTGCTATCTCCTTTTTGGCTTCGCGTCTTCATGTTTATTCACTAACACAGTATTTAAAGTCAATAATGTTCAGTGACTTACCAGGGTTTATGATACAATCCTTCAGCAATAGGCACTCAGTTAAACTTCACTATAATGTTCGCTTAACATTAAGTACAATGTCTTTTATGTACTCACTAAGCACTGTTCAATGTTCTTTATGCACTCACTAAGCAATGTTCAATGTTGCCTATGTACTCACTAAACAACGTTCAATGTTCCTTATGTACTCACTATAAACGTTCACGTAACACTATGTATCACTATAAACATTCACATAACACTATGTATTCACTATACACTTTCATATGACACTTATGTATTCACTATACACGTTCACATAACACTATGTATTCACTATAAATATTCACATAACACTATAACACGCAGGGCTTCGAAGTGATACCGGGCTTCGAGAGGGCGCGGCGTGGCTCGTAGTCGGCCCTCCCAGCTATATTCTTCACTTCAGCAGGTCGTGTTTCTATCAATAGGTTCTCCGCAGAGGGCCTGGCTTCGAGAATAAGCGATCTTCCAGTCGCTTATTCCCAGCAATTTTTCTTCTCCGGCACACGTAAGCTTCGAGTGATGCAGGGGCTTCGAGAGGACGCGGCGTGACTCGTAGTCGGCCCTCCCAGCAATATTCTTCACTCAGCGGGTCGTGTGCCCACCAACAGGTTCTCCGCAGAGGGCCTGGCTTCGACAATAAGCGATCTTCCAGTCGCCTATTGCCAGCAATATTCTTCTCTGGCACACGTAGGGCTTCAAGTGATGCAGGGCTTCGAGAGGACGCGGCGTGACTCGTAGTCGGCCCTCCCAGCAATATTCTTCACTCAGCGGGTCGTGTGCTCTCCAACAGGTCCTCCGCAGAGGGCCTGGCTTCGAGAATAAGCGATCTTCCAGTCGCCTATCCCCAGCAATAATCTTCAGACGCACGTAGGGCTTCAATGGTGAGCAGTTAGTGCGCGGCTCGTCGAAATAATCTTCAGGTTACTTACGTAATTTTTACGAAATACATAAACTTCTCGTAGAACGCTGCTTATCTTCAAAATAGCGATGAATCTTCACGTAGTTTGATGTATTCTTCACGTATCTTCAGACTCAGGCTTCAGTTCTTCAAATCTGGCTGCAGAAGGACCAATTCTTATAGGGGATTCTGAGAGAAACACCACGTATGTTGATACTAAATTAACGAATATATTGCCGCGCACTAAAAAACTAGAGTTTACATTTTACTATCGCTTAAGTAGTTTTCTATCATAGCGCAATTAGCAGCTAGTCTGGACATTTGTGATTTATAATTTTTGGTTCTTAACCAATCTCAGCGAGTTAGGCTCGTACATTTCGGTCAAGCGTGACCCTTTTTTCTGGACAGGTTGTAACCTGCTCCCCGATCGATACCCTGATTGGTTGAGCAAGTTGAGACTCGTTTGTTGGGCGAGGCCATTATCTCGACAAGTTTAAACTTGTTTCGTGGGCGAGTCTATTTACTCAAACAAGTCGAAACTTGTTCATGGGTGATACCAAACCTTTTGATGTGTGTTTAGGTGAATGTTCGTGTATTTACCTTGTGTTTCTGATAAGCTAGTACCTGCTTATGTGAATACCTTATACCTTTTACCAAGCCTTTACCTTAGGTTTTGTGTTAGGGTGCTAACTACGATCTTTATTTCTATCTACTTATTATTATTTATTATGTTACATGTTACAATTTATGTATGTGGGTATCGATTCGGGGTTTTCTTATAGTTATGGGAAAATGAAACTATCCCTATGTTATTTACATATTAGGTACTTATATCTAAGACTATTAAAAAATGGTTTTTTATTATTTAATCAAATTCTTATTTTTAATCAGTCGTTTGTCGTCGCCAACACGCTCTGTGACGCAAATCACAAAGACATCATCAAACAAGGACACACACACTTGCACTTTTATTACGAGAGTGACAATCATAGCAAAACATCCCGCGCGTAAAAGAAATAGAAATAGGTCAGTGTGTTGCTAATGTTGCTTGCATCCTAGATCGTTGCGATCGGTAAGGGGGTGGGGCCTCTAAAAAACGTGTTTCATCAGTGCGCCGAGGCAATCCTTTTGGAACGTACTTATGTTACGTAACACGGAAGCTCCGCGAACTCGCGCGCTGATAATATTGTGATTTTGTTTTGTGATAAGATAGGACACTAAATACCTACGTTTAACCGCTAAGGCCCCACCGTTACCACAGTAGACAGTATTTCTTTTTTTTATTGTGACAGGACACGTAACTTGGGATTATTATTATTTAGTGTTCGTTTTTTTTTTATTGACTGCTTTTATTGTGATACGACACGTAATTAAACTTTAGTTCTGTGTGTGTGTGTAATTAAAGTGTGCCTCAGAGTTAAATACAATTGTTGAACTAAAAACTAGGATTATTTTAGCATTTCACAAATTAAAGTGCTTAGCGACAGACAGTGATTTAATTAGAAAAATAAATAACAATATTCTCCGTCGGTATAATTTGTGCATTAATGTGAATGGAGGACACAATATGTCATCGAGAATTTAAAAATTTAGTGTTTTTGCTGTGATCGTTGTAACTTGTAAGTACTTCAAAGCCGCCGCCCGCGCCGCCGCCCGGCCGGGCGGCCGCCCGCTTTGACACGGCCGCTTTGAACATACGCCGCGCTCCGGCGCGTGCGACGTTGCCGCTTTGTTACCTAGGCATCTCAGGTCAGTTAAATTTATTTACAAAGGGTGGTTGTGTTTGACTCTGATTTGTAAGCTATTTAGTTTGTTTGAAAAAAAGAAAAACTCATTTTTGGTGCTTTTTATTTTTATACCGTATCGAATTAATACTAAACACGTATAGTATACGTAGTGTAATTTAATGCCCCTCTGTCATATCAACCCTGTATAATAGATGTCCATCATACTGCTCTTCACGTATTACCCATTTTAATCCCAAAGATATTAGAGCTCATGGCTATGGCAATATAATGCCTACGTGCGTCGTCTGCATTTTTGAAAGACCTTTTAAGACACTATTAATCAACAATATGACATCTTCACATTCAGTTGGAAATAACTGAAAAAGATGACAGTGATTGTCTCCAGTCGCAAAAATTTTTTTTAACGAGACAACAGCATAACATAACAACTGAATACAAAGATGAAATAGACTGCGCTCATTTGTGTATTAGACCTTTTAAATACAGATGCGTTATTAACGACTAAAACTCCAGTACATATGGAAAAAAAGGGCAGCAATTGGTTATTGCAGTGGTTGGATAGCACAAAAAGCAAACAAAAACTGTGCCACTTGCAGGTTTTTAACATGTAAAGATGAAATAGACTGTGCTCATATGCGTAGACCTTTAAATACAAATGCGTTATTAAAGAGTAAAACTCCAGTAGATATGGAAAAAAGCGCAGCAATTGGTTATTGCAGTGGCTGGATAGCACAACTTGCAAAAAAACAGTGTACAAAAACTGTGCCACTTGCAGGCATGTTTTAGAAGAAAAAAGGATACAAAATTTTCATAAATATATAAAAATTAAAGAATATGAAAATATCAAGTGGTTGTACTATCCTGTATAGACAATATAATTATATCTATTTTAAAGCAGCTGAAGAAATCTGGAAGAGCTAAGGTGGCAAGAACCACAGTATTCAACATTATATCCTCTGAAAATGTCAGCTACTGCGAAGATATTCTGCCAAAGGCAAGACTCTCAGAGTGGTAAGAAAAACCTGGTAGACGATTCACAGTGTACCAAACATTTTTGGCATTGTCATTGAATAAGGCCTCGCCTAAGGCTTATTGCTTACTTAGTCAAATGTGCGATTTGCTGAGTAGCAGAAGATTGCAAAAAGTACTGCACAAATTAGATTTGAAAGCTGGAGTCAATAAATTAATATTTGAAAACTAAAAAAATAGAGTAGCGAAACTACCTGACCATTACAAATATTGCTCTTTGTTTGATAGATGGCGATTGGACCAGGGATAAGACAAAAAGCATGATAATCTTATTGGATTTGTCGACTATGGAGAAAAAACTGAGAGACACGACAAATTTTTGTAAGAAAACGTAAAGAATACCGTTACCGAAAAGACAAAATTTTCCCCATATTTGATTCACCTCACCTCGTCAGAGCGATAAGGAAAAAGAATGCATAGCTAAATGGTCCCACATTGTGGCCTTATATAATAGATGTCCATCATACAAAGGCGTCAAGATTGTGCCGAGACTGACTGCTCTTCACGTATTACCCATTTTAATCCCAAAGATATTAGAGCTCATGGCTATGGCAATATAATGCCTACGTCGTCTGCATTTTTGAAAGACCTTTTAAGACACTATTAATCAACAATATGACATCTTCACATTCAGTTGGAAATAACTGAAAAAGATGACAGTGATTGTCTCCAGTCGCAAATATTTTTTTTAACGAGACAACAGCATAACATAACAACTTAATACAAAGATGAAATAGACTGCGCTCATATGTGTATTAGACCTTTTAAATACAGATGCGTTATTAACGACTAAAACTCCAGTACATATGGAAAAAAAGGGCAGCAATTGGTTATTGCAGTGGTTGGATAGCACAAAAAGCAAACAAAAACTGTGCCACTTGCAGGTTTTAACATGTAAAGATGAAATAGACTGTGCTCATATGTGTAGACCTTTAAATACAAATGCGTTATTAAAGAGTAAAACTCCAGTAGATATGGAAAAAAGCGCAGAAATTGGTTATTGCAGTGGCTGGATAGCACAACTTGCAAAAAAACAGTGTACAAAAACTGTGCCACTTGCAGGCATGTTTTAGAAGAAAAAAGCATACAAAATTTTCATAAATATATAAAAATTAAAGAATATGAAAATATCAAATGGTTGTACTATCCTGTATAGACAATATAATTACACCCCTTTGCAAAAAAAACGGGCAGTTTTGATTTTTCTACATTATTGGTAATCATTTAGTTCTAAAGAGCTTTTATTAGCCAAACTATGTTACTGGCACTTAATAAAGAGTCTGGGTATGAAAAAAAGTTAATTCCAAATTCGAACTCTTGTTTTAAAATAATAAAAAGACCCTTTGTCAGATTGTAACTTTTTACTTACTTTTCGCAGGTTTGCGGTTAAAAGGTTATCAGGCAACTAAAACTAACTTCTCGTTATTTTAAGTGGAATAATTTATGTTTGTCGCATAATCCTGCCTTATTGTGACTTAAAACAATCTCGATAATAATGGCAGAAAAAGTAATAAAAGCTAGTAAAATTATAGCGCTGCTGGAAGAGGGGTGTAACCAATGTTACGTCTCACAGCGGTTAAATGTGAGTCGTTCAACCGTCCAAAGAACCTGGATTCGATACCAAGAGACAGGTTCCGTTCAGAGAAAGCAAGGTTCTGGAAGAAAACGTTGCACACAACCACGGGATGATCGCTTTTTAGTGACTCAGGCGCTGAGGAACCGCAAATGCAGTTACATAGACCTCAAAAGAAACCTTGAAGAGGTACGAGGAGCACAAGTTAGCCTATGGACAGTGAGGAGTAGGGCTTTCATCCCGGGAATCTCGGTCTCGAAAATATCGAGAGTCTCGACGATTTTTTGGTATTTTCAAGACTCGATACTGATGTTTTCGGTCTCGGGAATAACGAGACTTTTGAGACTTAAGTCACACAATAAACAGTCAATCTTCCTAGCCTTTTCCCAACAATCTTGGGGTAGGCTTCCAGTCTAACCGGATGCAGGTGAATACCAGTATTTTACATGGAGCGACTGCCTATCTGATCTCCACAACCCAGTAACTGGGTAATACGATACCTCTTGGTAAGACTGGTGTCAGACTTTCGGGCTTCTGACGACACGTAACGACTGTCAAAGATCCACAAATGACAGCCGGAACCAACGGCTTAACGTGTTTTCCGAGGCACGGAGGAGTCTCGGTATTTAAAAATGGTAACCCATCCACTGACCAACCCCGGCAAGCGTAACTTAACCTGATGGATCGACCAATGCGGCTTGTTTTTACTTAGCCAGAGCTCCTCGTTTATAATTGATTGCAAGACGAGATGGTTCAGTTTAGCTGAAATGCTTGAACGATTTCTTAAAATAAAGATTCGAAATGCTCTGATTAATGTAGGATTCGGAATAGAGTTCACTGAATCAGAGTATACTACTCGTACACTGGAAACAATCTCAAATTCACTTTGTATCATAAAAGTGACCTACTCTTTTAGGAGGTTTTACGTCGTACGGCATTTCATACAAACTCTCAAGCTCTTGTTTATCGAAATGACTGAACCGATTTTAATGAAACTTCATACGCATATGCAAGATAGTCTGTCAAGTCTTAAAACTTAGTTATGAACATTTTTGAAAAATAGTGTTACAGCCAAATTAGACCGATTTTAACAGAGATTTCCAGTTATCTGTTTTTAAATAAGACATTTCGAAAATGTTCTTAACTAAGTTTTTACGAAGAAGGAAGTACCTAAACCATTCCTACAATTACTCTATCCCCCCACTAGCGTAGAAGCAGAGAGTGCTTTTTTCTAACGCGGGTTGCTTTTGTAATAAAATCAGGTCCTCACAAACGCCCTTTGTTTTTTACGCGCCCACTATAAAAATGAAAAAAAAACTCTTATATAATTTTTGATTCCATAATTTGAGCGTGTTGCTGGTGATGTTGATGGATGTTTATTAAAGTATTTGATTGAAATATCTTGTTTTGACTACCTAAATGTCTAGCCTATAATTTTGAGAGTTACTTTTGAAATAGTCTCGAAAGTCTCGTTTTTCCCGGGAATTTTGAGACCGCATCGAGTCTCGATTTTTTTTTCCCGGGACTCATTAATGCAGCGAGACTGAAAGCCCTAGTGAGGAGGAGGCTTTTAGCGGCTGATATACGCAGTCGAAGGCCAGCGCGGGCCCCTAAGTTACTCTGTGAGCACCGGATTGCTCGATTGAGGTTCGCTAGAAATTGCCTATCTTGGACGCTAGGTAACTGGAGTAGCGTACTCTTCTCCGATGAGGCTTGAATTTGTCTGAATGGTGAGGACCGACGTCGGCGAGTGTTACGAAGACCAGGAGAACGCTATGCCGACGTGTGTTTTGAAGAAATCACCCCTTATGGTGGAGGGTCCGTTATGTTTTGGGCGGGCGTAACTTCCAGCTATAGTACCGAGATAGTATTCATTGAAAATGGCTCACTAAATGCGCAAAGGTACATATCAGAAATCCTTTGTCAACATGCACAACCCGCACTGACTGTAATTGGTGAAGATGCCATGTATATGGACGATAATGCTCGGGCCCACCGTTCTGGCGACGTAGATGCTTATATGCAAGAGGTCGGTATTCGTCGTTTGGATTGGCCAGCGCGGAGCCCCGACCTTAACCCTATTGAGCACGTCTGGGACCTCCTAAAAAGACGAGTACGATCTGTCCAACCACTTCCACAAAACGTCAGGGAGCTTAAACGTGTGATCTCGGCTGAGTGGGAACACATTCCACAGGACACCATCAAAAGACTGGTGGAAAGCATGCCAAGACGTTTACATGCTGTAATCACTGCAAGGGGAGGTCATACTCGTTATTAATTTTAATTTTTTTAATGTCTTTTTTATTAAAATACCATAAAAATACTCGTAGTCTTAATTTCATTATACCGATAAAAATGTCCATTTTAACACGGCTCTCTATTAACATTGACTAAAACACTGATCCCAGGATTCAAGAGTTAAAAACTATATTCTCATTGGTAATAAGAAATTACTAGTCATTTATGCTAATGACATACTAAAAATATTAATATTATCCATAGAAAAAGCCAATGACTGTAAGGTGCCCGTTTTTTTTTTGCAAAGGAGTGTATATCTATTTTAAAGCAGCTGAAGAAATCTGGAAGTGCTAAGGAGGCAAGAACCACAGTATTCAACATTATATCCTCTGAAAATGTCAGCTACTGCGAAGATATTCTGCCAAAGGCAAGACTCTCAGAGTGGTAAGAAAAAACCTGGTAGACAATTCACAGTGGACCAAACATTTTTGGCATTGTCATTGTATAAGGCCTCGCCTAAGGCTTATTGCTTACTTAGTCAAATGTGCGTTTTGCTGAGTAGCAGAAGATTGCAAAAAGTACTGCACAAATTAGATTTGAAAGCTGGAGTCAATTAATTAATATTTGAAAACTAAAAAAATAGAGTAGCGAAACTACCTGACCATTACAAATATTGCTCTTTGTTTGATAGATGGCGATTGGACCAGGGATATGACAAAAAGCATGATAATCTTATTGGATTTGTCGACTATGGAGAAAAAACTGAAAGAGTATTCTGTGATCACGTCCTAGTTTTTTATGATCAGAGGCATTGTTAAAAAGTTCAAGCAGCCGATAGCATATTATTATTGAAAGCACTAAGACTATAGAGCTAAAAGCTCAATTTAAAAATATTATTTTAAAAGTACAAAAAACTGGACTGAAAATCGTTGCAACCATTTGTGACCAAGGCAACGTCAATGTGGCGCAGCCATATACTTATTACCGAAGGAGACACGACTAATTTTTGTAAGAAAACGTAAAGAATACCGTTACCGAAAAGAGAAAATTTTCCCCCTATTTGATTCATCTCACCTCATCAGAGGGATAAGGAAAAAGAATGCATGGCTAAATGGTCCAACATTGTGGCCTTATATAATAGATGTCCACCATACAAAGGCGTCAAGATTGTGCCGAGACTGACTGCTCTTCACGTATTACCCATTTTAATCCCAAAGATATTCGAGCTCATGGTTATGGCAATATAATGGCTACGTCGTCTGCATTTTTGAAAGACCTTTTAAGACACTATTTATCAACAATATGACATCTTCACATTCAGTTGGAAATAACTGAAAAAGATGACAGTGATTGTCTCCAGTCGCTAAAATCTTTTTTAACGAGACAACAGCATAACAACTGAATACAAAGATGAAATAGACTGCGCACATTATTATGTATATAGACCTTTTAAATACAGATGCGTTATTAACGAGTAAAACTCCAGTACATATAGAAAAAAGGGCAGCAATTGGTTATTGCAGTGGCTGGATAGCACAAAAAGCAAACAAAAACTTGCAGGTTTTTAACATGTAAAGATGTAATAGACTGTGCTCATATGTGTAGACCTTTTAAATACAGATGCGTTATTAAAGAGTAAAACTTCAGTAAATATGGAAAAAAGCGCAGCAATTAGTTATTGCAGTGGCTGGATAGCACAACATGCAAAAAAACAGTGTACAAAAACTGTGCCACTTGCAGGCATCATCATCAGCCTATTAATGTTCCCACTGCTGGGACACAGGCCTCCTCTCTGTGAGAGGGAGTGGGCCGTAATCTACCACGCGGGCCCAGTGCGGGTTGGTAGATGTCACATGTCTTCGAATTTTTGGTTCTTAGACATGCCGGTTTCCTCACGATGTTTTCCTTCACCGTTTTGAGAGCAGTGGTGATGAAATTATTTACACAAAGTAAAGCGCCGCATGCGCAAGATGATTTAGAAGAAAAAAGCATACAAAATTTTCATAAATATATAAAAATTAAAGAATACTCGTATGAAAATATCAAGTGGTTGTACTATCCTGTGTAGACAATATATATCTATTTTAAAGCAGCTGAAGAAATCTGGAAGTGCTAAGGTGGCAAGAACTACAGTATTCAACATTATATCCTCTGAAAATGTCAGCTACTGCGAAGATATTCTGCCAAATCCAAGACTCTCAGAGTGGTATGAAAAAACCTGGTAGATGATTCACAGCGGACCAAACATTCTTGACATTGTCTTTGTATAAGGCCACACCTAAGGCTTATCGCTTACTTAGTCAAATGTGCGTTTTGCTAAGTAGCAGAAGATTGCAAAAAGTCCTGCACAAATTAGATTTGAAAGCTGGAGTCAATAAATAATATTTGAAAAGTTAAAAAATAGAGTAGCGAAACTTACCTGACAATTACAAATATTGCTCAAATGTGTTTGATAGTTGGCGATTGGATCAGGGATATGACAAAAAGCATGATAATCTTATTGGATTTGTCGACTATGGAAAAAAAACTGAAAGAGTATTTCTGTGATCACGTCCTAATTTTTATGATCAGAGGCATTGTTAAAAAGTACAAGAAACTGGACTGAAAATCGTTGCAACCATTTGTGACCAAGGCACCGCCAATGTGGCAGCCATAAACAGCAAGAGAGAGACAAATGTTTGTAAGAAAAAGTAAAGAATACCGTGAAGGATTTTACACGGCGTGGAAAGACAAAATTTTCCCCCTATATGATCCACCTCACCTCATCAAAGGGATAAGGATTAACTAATAACAAAAAAATTGAAATCCATGATGAAAGAAAACGAATTCATGGCTAAATGCACATTGTGGCTTTATATAATAGGTGCTCACCATAGAAAGGCGTCAAAATGGGTCCGAGACTGACTGCTCTTCACGTATTACCCAATTTAATCCCAAAGATGAGTGTGAGGGTGTACACAAATGTTCAGTCATTCAATTGGAGTGGGACTTGGGTGTTTAGCAGGTATGCAGATATTTTCTACAATATAATGTTATTTTTATAAATAATTAAAACATATTACCTATGCAATTCCTAATAATTTTCTCTCTTTTGTAGTTACATGTTCAGTGCTGAACACTTCTCTCTCTTGCCTTGTCATATTTTATTGAAGTATAGTATTATTTGAGTTGGCATTCTAGCCATCCCCTAGTCATGTCTTGACTATTGTTTTCATGAAGACAATGTGAAGTAAAACATTGTAAAAGTCATTTATTTTTAAAAGAGAAAAAACGTGGAATGAAAAAACTTTTTTGCAAAAAATTATACCGACGAAAAAAACTGAAAAGCGAAAAATAAAAACTTTTTTGCAAAAAAAGCCAAAAATAAAAAAATAACTATGTATTTAGTGACAAATTGATGACCTTCAAATAACAAATTTTGAGGCGGCGCCTAAAACACATTCAACGAAGATCTATCAAGCTAACATTTTACGCTTTATGTAATTATAATATGTTTGTTTGGCGCCGCCTCAAAATTTGTTATTTGAAGGTCATCAATTTGTCACTAAATACATAGTTATTTTTTATTTTTGGCTTTTTTTGCAAAAAAGTTTTTATTTTTCGCTTTCAGTTTTTTTCGTCTGTTTAATTTTTTGCAAAAAAGTTTTTTATTTTTAGCTTTTGAGTTACCATTAACCGCCTGGCCACGGGACATTCGCTACAGCGAAAATTCGCGCGGTGCGAACGGCGAAGCGTCTTGCGACTAAAACAAATGTAATTTCGCCCCGCAAGACGCACCGCCGCGCCGTTCGCGCCGCCCGTTCCGTGGCCAGGCGGTTTTAATGTTTGCCTCAACCTCTGACCGTCGATGACAGTCATACCCCAGCTAGGTGTAAAGTTCTCATCAGGGGGAATGAAATAAGCCCAAACACGATGTAGCTGCTGTAAACTGGTGAGGAGCTCTCGCGACTGTCTTCTGACTCCATCATCAGATCAACTCCAGGTCTTTATTGTGTAGTTGTGTCATCAGAACTACATATGTGTGCGAAATTACAACAGAATCGGTTCACAGTTGAAAATTCAGTACGTGAAACATCAATCAACCCCAATTTTTTTACACTTAGGGGTGGGTTTCAATTTTTATTTTTTTATGGGACCAACTTCGAGGTATACCCTTCCCAATAAAAAAAGAATCGTTCAAATCGGACTACGCAAATATATATACGTGTCGAATTGAGAACCTCCTCCTTTTTTTTCGTCGGTTAAAAAGACGGGATACCCATACTAACATTTCATTCTCCCAGGATCACACACCATACGGTGACACCAATCAAACACAGACACCACATACTAACACCTCATTCTCCCAGCAACACATACCACGGTAACACCGACCACAAACACACTCCACTCACTCACTACCACACATTGACCATCCTTTGGATCTGACCCCGATCAAGAAGGAACTATTTCAATTAGAATTTTTTTCTCCAGCTATGTTTTATGCGAGAAACTTTTTCGTCTTCTACGAGTATACATACAAATAAATAAAATTGAAGTGTCTGTTGAATTTGAATTTCTGCTGGTGAATCCGCAGACGTTGTGTTAAAACCTTACCATGCCTAGAGGAATATATGGATTTAGAGGACGTGGAGCATACGCTCCTTCTCCTCCTCCTCAAAATTTTCAACAATTTGAGTATACTCCATCCCCTGAGCTCCAACCACCCCGTGGAAGAGGAAGATCCGCCCGCAACCAGACGCGTTTAGAGATAGCGGTGCCCCGATCCCAGCTAAAGAACAAGAAATAAAGGATTTAATTAATAAGAATTTGTTCTTTGGCTTCACCGAAACACCAACACAAACTCTCTATTTTGAAGAACTAATAAAAGGAAAGAAAAATAAATTTTCTTGCAGGATATCGATTATTTTGAACGAAACAGCTGTTTCTATTATACAGCTCATAATTATGTTCATGGAAGTATTCATTTTTCATAGCAAATATGGGAGTTCTGAAAAAAGACAGTCATGAGACAGCGGACCTCCTGATGTTCTTCGACTACCTATTTGACAGCGTCAGTGGCAGTTTTATTGAAATTAGCAAAGGGAAAAAGTATCGTACTGCAGTTACCCCAACTTCACCGCATCACAATTTGTGGAATTACAGTACCTATTCTTAAAACAATGAACTTTGCAAATGGTAACAATCAAGGAGTAGTGCCTTCTTTTTCCAGTTGGATTAAAACAATAGAAAGTTTTAAAAAATTATACATTTTTTAAATTCGAAGGGGATCAATTCCTTATTGCTGCGAAATTTCAACCAGGATCTATTGGAGAACTTTATTGAAGCAATTCGAGCTCATGGGTATGGCAATATAATGCCTACGTCGTCGTCTGCATTTGAAAGAGCTTTTAAGACGCTATTAACCAACAATTTGACCAGTTGGATCAAACTGAAAAAGATGACAGTGATTGTCTCCAATCGCTAAAATCTTTTTTAACGAGACAACAGCATAACAACTGAATACAAAGATGAAATAGACTGCGCTAATATGTGTAACGCATCTGTAAATACAGATGCGTTATTAGCGAGTGAAACTCCAGTAGATATGGAAAAAAGGGCAGCAATTGGGCAGTTTGTCTCTGCATCACCCAAAGGTTGACTGGTAGAAAATGCCTATGGCATTAAGTCCGCCTCTGTACATTTCTGTGCATTAAGTATTAAATAAATAAATAAATTGGTTATTGCAGAGGCTGGATAGCCCAACTTGCAAAAAAAGTGTACAAACACTGTGCCACTTGCAGGCATGTTTTAGAAGAAAAAAGCATACAAAATTTTCATAAATATATATAAATGAAAGAATATGAAAATATCAAGTGGTTGTGCTATCCTACATAGACAATATAAATCTCTTTTAAAGCAGCTGAAGAATTCTTAAAATGCTAAGGTGGCAAGAACCACAGCATTCCACATTATATCCTCGAAAATGTCAGCTATTGCGAAGATATTGTGTAAAATGCAAGTCTCTCAGTGTGGCAATTAATCATTACCATACATTTTAATAAAAAAATTGTATCCTGTGTAGCGCCATAAAAAGTATTTATATTTTTTTTCTATTTGACAAAGTTTTAACAACCTTGTTTTGTATTAATAATTGGTGCAAAGTCCTTACTGGCACAATAACCTTTTGGGGTATAAATAACCCCATGAAGGAAAAAGCTTATTGGCACTATCCGAAAATAAAGGGAGGAAGAGAATAACACAATGACAAAAAAAAGTTGAAACTGACGTTTCCGTCATTTCACATTTCTCAGTGTACAGGCCCCACCTGCGCAACGAATCCGGTGAAACTTAAGTAATTGGTGATAAAAACAGCGGTAAGTGGATAGATTTTCATTTACTATTAGTTATTACATCGTTGTAAATAATAATTTCATGAAATAGCATCATAAAATGTTATTTTTGAACAAAGAAATGTTTCGAGAAAATCTAGGCGCAAGTTTCTTGAATATCTAAACTATTACAATTCATTCACTAAATACATACATGCATGTTAATTAGTTTAGTACACTTTGGGCCTGTTTCACCACCTACGATTAAGTTCCTATTAACCTCCTGGATGCCAGCGTCATACCTATATTACATAAAGAATTAAAAATTCGTTCTAAAGTCATCTGTGATTTGTGTTCGGAACTAATCGATTTATGGTAATTGTGTAACCTTAGTAAACTAGAAACACTGCACCAAACGTCATTTTGAGTTTGACAGACACGTCAAAATACTCTCTCTTTGAAACGGCTAGAGGAAGATGGCACGTCGCTCAGATGCACGCGGTAAGTTATCCGAAAATTATTGTTGAATCACTTTATTTGTCAGAAAAACTATACTTGTTTTGTACTAATACCCACGTAACTAACAAACAGAATATTTCTTCAAATGGTCAAGTATTCTGGGCATTGTGATCCGAAACTTTTTAATGTCATACTGGTATTACAATGGTTCTCAGTGTGAAAATTGAGTTATTGTTTATGTCATAAATATATTACATTGGTTCTCAAAGAGTTTTTTTTTTACAGTCTTACGCGATGACGAACTTTTATCACGACTCCAAGAATCAGACATAGATCTCTCTGATGCTGATGAAAATGAGGATACGGCTTTTACACCAAGACCTGAAGAAGACGAAGCATCCAGTACTTCATCTTCCAGCTCTTCAGATGAGGAAGTAGATTCGCAATCAGAAGTATCTCTGCAATCTTCTGTAGTAGAGAGAAGAAGGAGCCGAGGCCGAAACCGCACCCGACCAACTGGTCGAAGGTCAACTAGGTCAACTAGAGGTACCCGTGGACATTCACGTCAAGCAGCAGCTACGGTTTTATCCGACGCATGGAATGGCCAGTTTGAACCCTTAGAAATCCCATTTCACCAACCCAGTTACAAAAAAGTTGAGACTGTTTTGTGAATTACGTTTTGTCAAGTTCGAAATATAATTACGTTTTGTTAATAATATAATTACGTTTTGTCAAATTCGAAATAATAATGGTTCCGAAAAACAAATTAATCTCCAGCGATCTGTGGCCGACTATTATTCTAATTAACCAGCGTTATAATGAATTACCGACAAAAAACCCAAAACATAAACGAATAAAAATATCCAATTTAACAACAAATAAGAGCATGCTCAAATTACATTTTCTCCTAAAAAAAAATGGATCTCCGAATAACAAAACTAAACTTCCAAATAGAATACTGAACCTCCGACAAAATTACTAAGTTACCGACAACAGAGGTTTTGTCAAAATAATCATATTTTTACAACTTGCATGAACTGTTTTAATTTCTATTGTTGGTTATCAAATTTATTTTTTTAACTCTCAATAATGATGAAAATACCTCAACTGTTCGGCCCGCGCGATCGGGTTCGGGTCGCAAAATTCAACATATTTTTTTATTTTATTAGATAATGCACGAATTTCACTCCTAGGTTGTTCCGTTTTGCGTTCAGACAAAGTGACAGCGGATTTTAATGGTTTTTAGTAGTATTAGTGTAAGTTTTTGAATTTTTGCAATTCCCTAGAGTGTATATAAAAACCGGAGGCGCGGACGGAGAGCAACCCCCGCCCGCTGTAACAAAGCATAGGAACCCGTGCGAGCCGTAGCGGCTGAGGCTGGTCGCCGGGGGCGGGCGACCAGAAAGCCGAAGCTACGGAGGTGAGCATGGGTGCCTATCCTTTGTTACGTAAGGGCGAAGGGGTTGCACTTCCCGCAGCGCCGGAGACGATGCAGAAGTTAGGCGCCGAGAAAAAAATCGCCAAAATAAAAATAAAGGTACCGATATCGAAGCATATCCGTGGTAAGTAAAATTCATGATATATGATGCAAGTAAAAGTTATTGTTACAAGTACATTTTTATATTTTTTATAAGTTTCTGTATAACCACTCAGAATAATATTTTCAGTATAATGTTACAGTTAAAATAGCACCACAGTCTATGAAATATGAAAGGTAATTTATGAATTAATAGTAGGCAAGTAAAGATAAAAATTACAAAGCATAGTTTTCAGTAGAACGTAATTTATGCTGGTAGAAAAGTATTATCGCAATAAATAGTCATGTTTATTTTTCGAAGATTTCAGTATCTCATTCGGTCGTTTCGTCATTTTTATTCGGACAAAAGTAGTCGGAAAGTTAGTATTTTAGGCAGTAGATTTAATATTTTGAGTAAGGACAATTCTTCTTTTTTTGTCGGAGCTTTTATTACTACCCGATGAAAAGTATTATGTCCAAAAGTTATTTTATAAACCAAAATTATAATTATGTTAGTTAATAAAAATGATTATAAAGACTGACTAGAGGTGATAATAATAATAAATGCATATTGATTTAATAATATACTTTGACTTTTATTTGGAGTTGAATTCCAGTGTCATATACATATGACATAAGTATCAGTACTAGTTTCATATACAGAACCATTGTCATATATATATGACATAAGTAAAATCAATATATAAACAATAATATTTTTTTCTACAAGTGCTCAACCTCAGAGCGAGAATCCCAATTTAAACGAATTTTCACCATTTGCCATCCTCAATGAAATTTTGGGGATAAATAAACCCCAGCGAAGAGGTACGCCATTGGCAAAAGCCATACAGGAGCTAGATTTGTTTCTGGAAGATGATCTCTTAACCGTTCCTGGTTTGAATGGTAAATGGAGTTGTGCACTAGAATGGTGGAGAAACAGAGCACAAAAGTAAAAAATAGAAAGTAACTTTGCCAAAGATTATTTGCATATTCAGCAAAACGAGCCTTCTTATAAGTGGCTTGACCATAAAAAAGTCAGCCAGATAATTTTCCTTAATGTAAATAGAGAATTTGCGTTCTTCCAACAATCTTCTTCTACTTTGTCCTTCTCATACTTCTGACTTTGTTCATTCTTCCTTTCATATTCAGTCCATTCTTCTATGTAGAGTCATCTCAATTACCTCTTTTTTTTTACTTGTATCCTTTATATTATGTATATATTATAATGTAGGTATATATTATAGTTAATATGTATGTATGTGTATTTTAAGCTTATAACCTATATATGTACTTGTGTGCCTATTTTATTTATAATGCATTTAGATATCTTTTTAATAATTTTTTTTACGGTTTCTCCTCTTATTCAGAGCACCTGCCATCTTATCTCTTCACCACCCTTGGTTGACTGGTAGAGAATGCCTAAGGCATTAAGTCCGCCTTTGTACCTCAATGTGTGCGAGAAGTTTAAATAAATAAATAAATAATAAAATTGTAAAAATATAAATATGTAAAGGAGAATGGGCATTTTGGTACTCGCTCCAATAGCAATCATTGTGGCGTCATTGGATAGATCTTTTAATCAGGAAAAATATTTACAATGGCGACTTGTCCCAAATCCTTGTCCGAAAACCTCGGGAAGCCCCCAAAGTTAGTTAATATCATAATTGCAAATACAATAATATTACATACCTATCATGGTTGAAAATACGAAAAATAACAATGTAAAATAACATTATTTAAAACGAGAAATATATTGTGTAACTATTCATGCTTAGTATATCGTGATATGATATGATAATGGTGATGACTTTTGAAAATATGTATTTTTACATAAAAAAGTAGTATTACATTTAAGATTTCTGTTTTTTGATACTACGGTGACTCGGGGAAACCAGCCGAGGGGTGGGGTGGGCGGTGCGCGGTGCCAGTGGACAACCTTTTGTGCCGCATCCTTCATTAGTCGTCGTATCGTTCTGTGCGTGAGACGACTTTCCGCTGCTGTTTATTATATATCTAGTACTTTCTTATACCGTTTTCATCACTGACCCCGGATACCCCTTTTGGACATTGTTACCCGCTATAAACGTTTATCTTGGCTAGTGTTGTGGACTATTGTTGTGCTTTTCGATTTGGAACATCGTTATGGAGGAACATCGCAACTGTGTGATGTGTCGGCGAGGCCTACATCGTGCTAGATACCAACAGCACGTGTTGACTGATGATCTTCCAAGAATGCGCCCCGAGTTTGTGGCATATATACGAGAACACGCCGTTCTGGAGGTTAGTACTTCATTAAACTATATCGCTCTTCACCAGCTTCAGTTTTTCTTTTTAGAAGAGGTTTGTTTATATTATTATTGTCTGTTATATGTTTATACTTGAGCCATTAGAAACGTGCGAACTGAGTCATAAATCATTTTAAGTGGACCTTTTACTCGCACTTACAGGTCTTATTGAACTGTCCTAGTGTTGTGTGTAAAAATGCGTTTCCGAAGCGAGCTGTAGACTACCAACTGCACGTATTTATTTTAGCTGTGGGTGTTTTTGTAGAATAGAATATTGTTCGCGCTTCATAGAAGAAAAAAAAACACGTGTAATCCCAGATACCTGCGTCTGAGCGGCATTCCTTTATATCAATAATGACTTGTGCAGCTTTTTCACAATCCTTTTATGACTTAGTTCGCACGTTTATAGTTCTTATTATTGAAACACTTTTCTGACCACTTATTGTGCGTTTGCTATTGTTATCTATTCACTAAGCCGTCGCTTCGGCTATACATAAGATATTTTTTTACTTGCATTACTTAAAATGTGAAAACAATACAAGTATGCTATGACTTTAGCCCTGAATACCTACAACCCGCATTGTTTTAAATATTTTCATAAAAATACAACATTACATCAACAAGATCGTATTTTACTATTTTCAGGTGGAGTTCAACAACACACGACGTGTGTGTCACCGATGTTGGCAGAGAATTGACAACGTTGTAGGAAGACCACCTGCAGAAGTAGAACAGAATGTACGAGAACTTCAGGTTCCAGACTACACTCGAGCTCCAAACACTCCAGGGCATTGTATCTTTAACACCTGCCAAAACACAACCCGCCATCGAATACCAGAGACGATCAAGATTCACATTTTCTGTGAATATAAGTTATATATTCCTGACGGTGCTAGAGTATGTGGACAACACCTTGAGAGCAATTCTTGGGAAGAGCTGCCTCAATTCTGCAATGTCACACATAACTTCAATGCACAACAGTTTAGTGACGTTTGTGACATGTTGAGAATGGCTTTAAATCGTGGACCTAGGCTAGATTTCAACACGAGAGGTGCTTTAAGCAACGAGGATAAGCACTTTTGGACAGGACGCAACTGCGAACAGTTTGATTCCATACTACAACAAACACCGTCACTAAGTGAGAGGTGCAAGGAGCCTCGAACTGCGTTAGGCATATATCTTACGAAACTACGTACCGGAGACTCAGATGAAGGACTAGCGACGTTATTTAATATGTCACGAAGAAAACTGGAACGTTTATTAACTATTGTGCGCGAATGCCTCATAAATGAATATGTAATATTACACCTGGGAGTGGACCATATGAACAGAAACGACGTTTTAGAAAAGAACCTTACTATACCAAGAGGATTATTTGGCAATGAAGAAAACAATAAAGCTATCGTGATATGCGATGGGACTTATATATATATCAATAAAAGCTCGAACTTCTTGTTCCAGCGTCTATCTTATAGCCTGCATAAGTTCCAGAATTTGCTAAAGCCGTTTTTACTTGTGTGTTCCAATGGCTATACAATGTGTTTGGTCTCGGACTGTACAAACTTAAAGGGGAGGTAGTTTGCTCTAAATTTTTGATCGAATTTTATGAAGCGTGCATACTAAAAGTACTTTAACTTTGGAATTTAATGTCCAATTATCGTTAAAAAAAAACTTTTAATAAGTGAAAAGCCATTGCTAACAAGCAATGGGTTAAATAACTCAAATACTGACAATAAATGCTGCATCATATTGAAATAAATGCTAAAAGATCAATATCACGTTAAAATTAACATTGTTTTTTTAGTTTATCAAGGTTATTACAAAATTCACCCCCGAGAACTAACTTTTTTTATTTACTCGTCTAACAGATGTTTAGTTTACCTAAATAATGATACCAAAAACTCGATTCTATGACAATTGGTTTAAGAGATATTGGTGTTGGAATATGGGCTTGCGTAGGTACTGAGTTCTGCAGCATTGCGCTGCCGTTCAAGCCTCTTTTGTAGTTGTAAAAGTTTCATAAACTATTATTTCTTTTAAAAATTTCGAATTGAGTACATTTTCAAATTTTGAATTCTATATCGTTCAAAGTAAAACAATTTTTTTGACTAGCGTCATTCTATTGTGAGCTGCTCTGGACGATACGTCATGGTATAAAATAATTTTTCTCTGCTTCAAGTGTCGTGTTTTCAGTTCAAGACGCGAATGTAAAAAGATCACGATAGTATCTTTGTGCTAGCTGGCCGCAGTTTTGATGAAGCATATCGTGTTCATTTGTGGTGTCTAGTCCTCAAGTTATACCTATAGTTCGTGCCAGCCAAGCGAGAATCTAGAACCACTATTTTTTGGTGAAGTATTTACTGTACAAACATGTGAGTATTCAACCAATTTCCCGTTTATCAAATCATACACTCTCGCGTCCCACTAATCGCGTAATCTAGCCTATGCCGTTTCTAAAACTCTCTCGTTTTCGGACCTTGGCAGATAACCAAGGCCACAAGGCCTTTCCCGGACCCCCGTCCGTCGCCTGGACAGGATCCTGGCGTTCTCTACTCCCAGCCTGCGTCAACACAGACCCACGTCTTCTAGCCACGTCGGGTTCCTCCGCCAACCAAGGCGAGGTCGTTCCGGGCAGCAGCAGGACGGCGCCCCGTACTTCAGGACTTCAGGACTCATTGGCTATTAATCTCCATCGCATTAGTTTTAACTTTATTTTTGAATCTTAAGCTAGGCAATCCATCTACCGCGCTGAACCCAGATTTATTGCTGGTTTAATTGCTCTGTTCTACCTCGCGTCTCCGGGATTAAATTAGTAAAGGCCTATACGTATTTAACCCGCGTGCGATCGTACACTCAACCCTAAACCGCATAATTCTCCGTTCGGAAAATAAAAATCAACCGTAGTTATAAGCGGCTCGCAATCATACTTAAATTTATTTATCACGTTTTATACAACTGTTTCTGTTTTTTTTCTTACTTTAAAAAACATCCCCACACTCAGCAAACGGGGGGTAAAGGAAGGGGTGGACATTTCCCTGCAAAGCATCATGGTGATTGGCTACGATGTATGCAAAGACACCCAAAGAGGGGAATCCCTCGGCCCTCAGTCCAACAGGGGACTGGGGTGGAAATATCTTTTAAAACACGTGGAAAAAAAAGGTTTCCTGGCTCACAACTCAGTGTGAGAACAGAAAAAAAACTTCTCCTCAGTCCCCTGTTGGACTGAGGGCCCAAGTTTTTTTTCTGTTCTCACACTGAGTTGTGAGCCAGGAAACCTTTTTTTTCCACGTGTTTTAAAAGATATTTCCACCCCAGTCCCCTGTTGGACTGAGGGCCGAGGGATTCCCCTCTTTGGGTGTCTTTGCATACATCGTAGCCAATCACCATGATGCTTTGCAGGGAAATGTCCACCCCTTCCTTTACCCCCCGTTTGCTGAGTGTGGGGATGTTTCTATCTTTCCTTTCGTTTGGGAGAGTCGTTCGCTTCTTTTACTGTCTTACAGTCGTCGCGACGCCTCCCCCTTAACAAAAGGATGACTTTTACGATACGCAACCGTAACGTTCAAGTTTACTACAAAATGTGTTACAAACTCATTTTGAACCGCCGTTCTTATACGGCCTCATTTTCATTTCACTAACTTTTTTCTTCTTTCTGCATTGTGTCACCTCATCACACTGACATTGTCATTAAAAAAACCAAAATAAAATAATGTTAATATAAGTTGTTTTGTGGTTTATTCTCCGATTTCTCGGTAAGTTTAACAATAATATAATTTCCCAAAATTCTCTGTTTCTATACAATTCCGTTATCTGATGTAATTAACGTACATAACACACTAAGCATACTGTATCTATTTATATATTGTTTTCTGTTTAATTTTACTCCGTAATTTTTCTTCTCTTCGCTGACCAATACGCTATGAGCGACCTTTTTGTTATGTTCCCTCTCTCCCTCTTGTAACCTCTGGGTTTGTTCGGAGAGGTAACTCATCGCTCAACTTTATTGTTGACTCTCAACAACTTTGTTAGTGAGTTTTGCTGCTACGGACGAATAGGTTTGTGTTCGACCTCTAGGAGTGTCTTTGAGGTACTCCAACCCTCCTTACTATCACTCCTCTGATCAGACTCTAAGCACTCTATTAGCTGAAAGTCGGATCAGGAGGGATACCCTACAATTAGGGACATTAAAATACTGGTTTATAGCCCTTATTTTTGTAGGCTGGGGTATTATTTTTTTGGGACTTAGGTTTTTTCCTCTCGTAGCCTGGTCCTCCTCAGCTTATATTCGTTGATTACAACCTCTAGCCTCTTCTTTTATCAACATTGCCCTCTGTGCATGTGTCAATAATTAATTTTAACCTATACTTAGATTCGCTTTTTACTTTAGTTTAGCTTCTTTATTTCGTCTAGAGTCTATTTCGCCATGGTATATTATCCCGTGAGTTATTTTAATTCTGTTAGGCTGTATTTTTCTTTAGTCGCGCACTTAGATTATTTTTTAGGTTTAGGTGGACGCTGCCTGAGCTCGCGTCGAGAAGGTTTAGATCTGGAACGTTCCGTATTTACTCTTTGTCGAATGCACTTAGTAGGCGCTCCTTAGGTTAGGTATTTTAATTCTGGTTTAGTCTTATTAGTTGTTAGTTGTCTTGTAAGTATTTCATTTTTACTCTGTTACTCAGGACTTCCCCTAGCCTGGTCTCGTCTCCTCTTCAACTGTCACCCCTATAGGGGAGACATAATTTTTTCGGTTTTCCCTATAGGGATGTCAAGTGTCTTTAGTGACGACATCGTCTAGGGTTGTCAAAAATTTGTCGATAGGGTCGTGATTTTTATCGATGATGCCTTCCGTCTTTAGTGACGACATCGTTTAGGGTTGTCAAATTTTTTTTATCGATAGTATCGATAATTTTTTTTTTGCTGGAAAGGGTGTATTGCAGCATTGCGCTGCCGTTCAAGCCTCTTTTGTAGTTGTAAAAGTTTCATAAACTATTATTTCTTTTAAAAATTTCGAATTGAGTACATTTTCAAATTTTGAATTCTATATCGTTCAAAGTAAAACAATTTTTTTGACTAGCGTCATTCTATTGTGAGCTGCTCTGGACGATACGTCATGGTATAAAATAATTTTTCTCTGCTTCAAGTGTCGTGTTTTCAGTTCAAGACGCGAATGTAAAAAGATCACGATAGTATCTTTGTGCTAGCTGGCCGCAGTTTTGATGAAGCATATCGTGTTCATTTGTGGTGTCTAGTCCTCAAGTTATACCTATAGTTCGTGCCAGCCAAGCGAGAATCTAGAACCACTATTTTTTGGTGAAGTATTTACTGTACAAACATGTGAGTATTCAACCAATTTCCCGTTTATCAAATCATACACTCTCGCGTCCCACTAATCGCGTAATCTAGCCTATGCCGTTTCTAAAACTCTCTCGTTTTCGGACCTTGGCAGATAACCAAGGCCACAAGGCCTTTCCCGGACCCCCGTCCGTCGCCTGGACAGGATCCTGGCGTTCTCTACTCCCAGCCTGCGTCAACACAGACCCACGTCTTCTAGCCACGTCGGGTTCCTCCGCCAACCAAGGCGAGGTCGTTCCGGGCAGCAGCAGGACGGCGCCCCGTACTTCAGGACTTCAGGACTCATTGGCTATTAATCTCCATCGCATTAGTTTTAACTTTATTTTTGAATCTTAAGCTAGGCAATCCATCTACCGCGCTGAACCCAGATTTATTGCTGGTTTAATTGCTCTGTTCTACCTCGCGTCTCCGGGATTAAATTAGTAAAGGCCTATACGTATTTAACCCGCGTGCGATCGTACACTCAACCCTAAACCGCATAATTCTCCGTTCGGAAAATAAAAATCAACCGTAGTTATAAGCGGCTCGCAATCATACTTAAATTTATTTATCACGTTTTATACAACTGTTTCTGTTTTTTTTCTTACTTTAAAAAATATAATACAAATCATATTTAAAATCTCCTATTATTTTTTTTCTTTGTATTTAGTTATCCTATGCTAGAGTGGGTTCGATTCTCACCAAGCATTCCTTTTAACAAGTGGCAGAAGCTGATCTTCTAATGCTACAGTTCATAACGATTTGGTTTTTCTGTAGACATTTACAATGATGATCAATGATAAACAAAGAACAAGTACTATCTATCTGCCTAGCCTTTTCCCAACTATGTTGGGATTGGCTTCCAGTCTAACCGGGTGCAGCTGAATACCAGTATTTTACATTAAAATGATAAACAAAGAACAAGTACTATCTATCTGCCTAGCCTTTTCCCAACTATGTTGGGGGCGGCTTCCAGTCTAAATGGATGCAGCTGAATACCAGTATTTTACATTAACTATTATTTCATATTTACAATAGTAGAAAATTCCCCCCCCCCCCCCACCATTTTGAAGGCACGCAGTAGCTCGGATCACCCATAATTTCTGCTGCAGCAACGCGAATACGCCGAGCAGCTCTTCTCTGGTGTTGACTGGCTCAAAAAGCTTCATCCATTCCCAAAGATCCACCGCATTCACCAGACTTAACGCCACTGAACTATCTTTAGGGTTGGATGAAGCAAAAAGTTCATTTTGAGCCAGGTCAACACCAGAGAAGAGCCGCTGGGCGTTTTCGCGTTGCTGCAGCAGAAATTATGGCTGATCCGAGCTACTGCGGGCCTTCAAAATGGTGGAGGGGGGGCAAATTTTCTACTTTTGTAAATATTTAATAATAGTTAATACTTGTTCTTTGTTTATCATTGATCATCACTGTAAAATGTGTACAGAAAAACCAAATCGTTATGAACTCACTACCTACGCAAGCCTATGTTCCAACACCAATATCTCTTAAGAGGGTTTATTCTGAAAGTTGGCAACGTCGCAAATAGATGTCAAATATTTCACTGTTTTGATTAATTTGATAATATTTCTGTATGGAAATAAAAAATGTGGCTAACTAGCGAACTAGAATATTGATTAAGAAATGCAACAATTAATATCGTAACACCGAATATTTACTTTTAGATGTAAAAAAAGTATTTGGAAACTTTCCAAATGCCTTTTTTACACCTAAAACGGGTACAACATCAAATTCAATGATATAATTGCAATTCATTATTAATATTCTAGTTAGTTAGTTAGCCACATTTCTTATTTCCATACAGTATTATTTACAAATTAATGAAAACAGGTAACTATTTGACAGCTATTTACGACGTTGCCAACTTTTAGGATGCACCCTCTTAAACCAATTGTCATAGAATCGAGTTTTTGGTATCATTATTTAGGTAAACTAAACATCTGTTAGACGAGTAGATAAAAAAAGTTAGTTCTCGGGGATGAATTTTGTAATAACCTTGATAAACTAAAAAAACAATGTTAATTTTAACGTGATATTGATCTTTTAGCATTTATTTCAATATGATGCAGCATTTATTGTCAGTATTTGAGTTATTTAACCCATTGCTAACACTTTTCACTTATTAAAAGTTTTTTTTTAACGATAATTGGACATTAAATTCCAAAGTTAAAGTACTTTTAGTATGCACGCTTCATAAAATTCGATCAAAAAACAAAAATGGCTGCGATTCATGGGGGGTTGGGTTCCGACCCCCCACTTTTCACTTATTAAAAGTTTTTTTTTAACGATAATTGGACATTAAATTCCAAAGTTAAAGTACTTTTAGTATGCACGCTTCATAAAATTCGATCAAAAAACAAAAATGGCTGCGATTCATGGGGGGTTGGGTTCCGACCCCCCATGTAGAATAATTTTATTGATAAAATAGAGCAAACTACCTTCCCTTTAAGTTTGTACAGTCCGAGACCAAACACATTGTATAATCGATGTTTTGGGACCATACGCTGCCACTAAGACCGATGCGAACATCATGAGCGACATAATGAATGATGGAAAAACCCATTACATTGCTTTCTTCAACCGAACGATGTCTTCATATTAGATGGCGGCTTCCGGGACAGTTTAGAGGCTATCGAAGCATGTGGATATGAATCCTACGTTCCACCATCTAAAGACAGATGGGAGACACAGTTAACTACAGAGCAAGGTAATGAAGCTCGATCAGTTACAATATGCCGGTGGGTAGTGCAAGTGGTGAACGGGAGGTTCAAACGAGATTTCAAGCTTTTGCGGCATAAATATTTTAATAAAACACTACCAAAAATGTTCATTGATGTTAAAATCGCCGCAGCTATGTTAAATAACTTCCACATACCCATCGATGATAACATTCATGCAGAGGCCTTCCTAAACATAATTAGGGAGAGAATAGATTCCCCGAATCTACTTTATGATTATGTAGAAAGAAAACGTTTGAATAGCCGAAGAGCAGATTTTCAAAGAATAGAAAGTCAAGAAATACAGAACTTCCCACTACTGACGGAAGAACAGATTATTTTACTTTCTTTGGGCACCTAACAACTAAAGCTAGCCCGATCCTACTGCAACGAGCATTTGTCAAATGGACTATACATTTTAGAAATATATAGAGAAAGTGCACTTCAAGATTTAATTGAATATTTATTTATTTATTTATTAAAACTTTATGCACAAGTAAAAAATACTGTACAAAGGCGGACTTAATGCCTGGGGCATTTTCTACCAGTCAACCTTAGGGTGATGCAGAGACAAAACATGGCAGGTGCAATATAAGGGATAGATAAATTGAAAATCAATACATACTAATACATAGATACATACATACATACATATAAACCGAATAAACTAAATATAATAAACGAATATGGCATAAACGAAGATACTTGGCTTTTACGCGGACGCATACAGTCGCGTCACGTACGGTCAAAAACTTATTATTGTTATGTATTGATAAAAAACAATGTTAATGAAAACGAAACCAATATCCATAACATTTTATGCAATTATTACTGCACGTGTTTGACCGGACGACGAACAGTCGGCACTTGTGCTCATATAGTTTCAATCGTGTGGTATCTAGGATATGCCAGACATGAAGGCTTCACTGCTCCTGCAGCGTTCCTCAACGATATCATTATTGATAATAATGTTTAAAAAAATAAATAACGTTTCTTACTTTTCTTTTCTTTTTCTTTTTTTATTCCTGAGTGTTTATTCATTTTAATACCTATTAATCAACACACACATGATTCTATACAAGACAACGATATAATATCACCATTTTCTTAACAAAATCAAACAAAAACAAAAAAATCTAAAAAAAATATTAAATATTTAACACAAAATAACTCCGTTCCGACAGCAAATGGAGACAAGCGACTTGGTTATCATTAATCCTTGTAAAAAGACCTTTCCAATGATATACAGGGTGTGGCGTAAATAATGGATAACCCTGAAACTGTCGATCGGCCAGATTATTATCTATCATTTACCCCACTTATATCGCCATATGCCCATGGATGACCAAATTATTGATATTTTTGATATTTTAAATAAAAATCGTACTTACATTTACAAAATCAGCTGCCATTTCTACAATTGGTGACTTGTTCTCGTTTTGTTTTTTGTATATCCCTCCTGAATATTTGTATTATCCGACCCGTATCAAATTTTTTCATTACAATCTAAGATAACATTGCAAAAATTACTTATTCTTAAATTTTAACATTTTTTCTACGGAATTATGCAAATTTGGGGCCCTGTATCGAAAAAAAAATGTACTACACTGCGGTGGCCCATTATTTCTAAAAATTGCCTATTTAATGCAGATTCTAAAATGGTACAACAATAACCAGTATCTTGGTATAGTACAAAGTTATTGCTGTTTGAATTGATATGGGTCTTCATTTTGAAAATAACAACTAAGTCCTTAATTATTCTCTTACTTCTGTTATTACAAAAAACAGTAATGTCACAGCCTAAAATCATATTATCGACGATAGGGGAGTGCAGAAACTTGATACAGGTAAAGAAACTCACCTAATCCTTTTTTGGACGACTACCTGGAATTAGGATTCCAGGTAGTCGTCCTTTTTGGTAAACAAAAGAGTTGCTAGTAAAGTAGAGACTTATTGTGAGAAAGAAAGAGAAGATGATGATTTTTTGCAAATAGCTTCAGTGCACTAACGTTCTCGTACTTAGTCGCACGCATCCGTATCTCGTAGCTCTCCCTGTTATTATCGTTTATTCGTGACTTACTGCTTTTCTTACCGGACTCCGATTTGCTCCGATTTGTATTGGACTTGTTTTTTGAGTGATCTCGACAACATTGCTATTACCATCTGGACTGTGATTTGCTCAGTGATTTGGACGGTTGACCTGAGATATTGTTTCTAAAGACTCGGCACTTTCGGTTTTCGGAGTTCTCAGTGTTCGGCTCGGCGACAATGCCTCAACGTTACACACCCTTAGAATATGCCAATATGCACTACATTTATGGTGAATGTAGAGGTAATGCTAACCAAGCTGCTGCACTTTATCGGGAGAGATATCCAAACAATCGCCACCCCGATTACCGAATTTTTATTCGAGTACACAATGCATACTCTGAAGGCAGAATACCTGGCAGCGGTGTGGGCGGTGCGAGTGAGGGAAGACCGCGTATCAGCAATGACGAAGAACTTTTGGACATTGTGAATGAAGATCCTAGCATATCAGTTCGTGTGTTATCTCGTCGTACTGGCATATCAACCAGAACGGTACATCGCATATTAAAACGACACGAATTATACCCGTACCACTTAAAGCGAGTGCACACTTTACTTCCAAGAGATTATTCATTACGAGTAGCATTTTGTAGAACAATGTTAAGAAGAATAAGAGAGGAACCAAATTTTTTCAACACAACCTGCATAACTGGCAACTGGAAAATCCGATTTTAATAAGACAAGATCGATCATAACACCAGTTCAAAATTAATTTATGGACTGGTATCATAAACGGTCAAATTGTTGGACCATTTGAACTACCACCGACGCTGACTGGAGAAACTTATTTGAATTTTTTACAAAATGATTTGCCTGTGTTGTTGGAGGACGTACCCCCCGAAGTGCGCGAAACCATGTGGCTTCAAAACGACGGATGCCCCGCACATTATGCGGTAAGAGTACGAGAGCATCTTAACGAAACCTATCCAGAGAGGTGGATAGGACGTCTAGGGCCAATACTGTGGCCACCTCGCTCGCCAGATTTAAACCCATTGGACTTTTTTTACTGGGGCTGCTTAAAGGAGATGGTTTATAAAGAAGAAATCACTTCAGTTGAACAGCTGCGACAACGCATACGTTCGGCTGCTGACGAAATATCGTCGTCAGGATTTGCGCGCCGATTGAAACGGTCCTTTATAAGAAGGTGTAGAGCGTGCATAGCAGCTGAAGGAGCCCACTTCGAACATTTTGTATAATTTTTTTTCAATAAATTTAATTAATTACTAATGTGTTTTATTGTGTCAACAAGCCCATAATGATAAAATTTTAAGTAAATTCTCATTCTCTTTAAGTCTAAAATTAGTTAAAGCAGTGATAAAGTAACTTAATTTAAAAAATCAAAATTGTATGAAAATTCTCCTTTAGGATTCGAATAGCAATAACTTTGTACTATATCAAAATACTGGTTATTGTTGTACCATTTTAGAATCTGCATTAAATAGGCAATTTTTGAAAATAATGGGCAACCACAGTGTAGCACACTTTTTTTTCGATACAGGGCCCCAATTCCGTAGAAATTGGGTAGTATAGTATATAATAATTCCGTAGAAAAAATGTTAAAATTTAAGAATAAGTAATTTTTGCAATGTTATCTTAGATTGTAATAAAAAAACTTGATACTGGTCTGATAATACAAATATTCAGGAGTAACATACAAAAAACAAAACGAGAACAAGTCGCCAATTGTAGAAATGGCAGCTGATTTTGTAAGAGTAAGTACGATTTTTATTTAAAATATCTTAAATATCAATAATTTGGTCATCCATGGGCATATGGCGATATAAGTGGGGTAAATGATAGATAATAATCTGGCCGACCGACAGTTTCAGGGTTATCCATTATTTACGCCACACCCTGTATATATTATGGCTATTGGGCCGAGTACCAGGCTTCATACATTTTTGACTTTTAAATACGCCTGCATAATCATAATAATATCTAATGATAAAACTACTAGTTTCTGCAGCAAGTCCTAAGCCTGGGCAAAGTATGAAGAGAAGTTCATTTTGTAATCTTAGTTGAATTTCTTACTTTATACATGTTGAATATGCACAATAACGAATCGATAACATCACTCGAAAAATGAACCCTGCATTGTAAATAGGAGAGTTGTAAAAAACGGAGCAAAACGAAACCTCTTTATGTAAGTATTTTAAAATTGATCGCTGTGAAATAGACAGTTTGGAAAACGTTGTCCAAACGCTAATAGCAATGTTATCTAAAAAACCCGCAACGACATATGCCTAACGCATGCTATAAACTGCAGTGGAGCCTAATTTTGATTTTTTTATAACTTGGCTCTCTTATTGGATACCCATATCACGATCTGGTGCTGCAAGAGATGACACCGAATGGGTCATCATCATCAGCCTATTAATGTTCCCACTGCTGGGACACAGGCCTCCTCTCTGTGAGAGGGAGTGGGCTGTAATCCACCACGCGGGCCCAGTGCGGGTTGGTAGATGTCACATGTCTTCGAATTTTTGGTTCTAAGACATGCCGGTTTCCTCACGATGTTTTCCTTCACCGTTTTGAGAGCAGTGGTGATGAAATTATTTACACAAAGTAAAGCGCCTGCTGGGGTTCGAACCCACGACCTACAACTCGTAAGTCGGGGCCGTTACCACTGGGCCACCACTGCTCCACCGAATGGGTACCGCAATGGAAATATTATAATTTGATGAGACTTCTTCAAGACGAAGGTTTGGCAGCGCCAAGTTCTGATATTTGTCTAATACATCTAATTTATCTCATGATAGTAGATCAATGTCACCTCTAATATTAATAATGATGATGAAAGTACGATAGAATCACGTCTATCTGTTGAAAGCAATCTGTCCCCATGTGAAAGTGCACCTTTGCGTTCCCTTGCTCACCAGAGAAATGAAATGTTGAAATTAGAAAAAGAAAAACTTGTATTAATTACGACACGAATACATGATAAGATGAAGATTACATACTTATTCTTTACGAGTATGCTCCCTACGTTCACAACGTTAATGAACCTACAAAAACTTCGATTCCGTCACAAAATTAAATTAAATGACTACCCAAATGACTACGCTATTATCTTCGATAATAGTACGACTATTCGATAATAGCACGAATATCTGAATTCTGGGTGGGGGTACTTACCTTCTACTTCAAGCCAAATACAACCTAATCTTTCTACAGAAGCTGAGCACAGGGCTACTACAGCGACAGATGAAAGTGAAAGTTCTCTACAGTGAACATTATTACATAAAAATAGTTCTAAAACGCGAAAAATAAAATCTTACCTTAGCGTCAGTAGTAACTTTTCTTCGGGACATATAATGGACGAAGTTGAAGTGCGTAATTTAAATGATAATCAATCATTAAAGCAGGTCAAACATTATATTGCTGTTACAAGAAGTGATACGATGTTGTATTTTGTTTAATATACAATCAAAAGTTGTAGCAGACATTCGTGTATGAAATACGTTTGCTCTTATTTACCTATAAAGAGTTGCGTTTCCTCAAACTTAGTAGAATTATATTTTAACCTATGCCTGGAGGCTTTCATTCGGGTATTAAGTTCTGTTTACGTTTTATTTTCGCTTGAGTATAGATTTCGATGTTTTTGTTGCATATTGGCGTCTGCTAGCTGACATAAAGCAAATAATTTAATGTTTGTGTTGCGTAATATATATTATGTTGCATACACCCCCTTACTAATAAACTTGTATATATAGTTACACACCTATTTCTCTCTTTCAGTCGTCAGTAATTTGACATTCGAAAGAAGAAGACAAAGCGTTGTGTAACTATACAGGCGATATACAACGTTTATTAGTAAGGGGGTTAGAGTATATAATTATAGTAGTATGTAGAGCGCCCGCAACGAAGTGGGAACAGTAGGCACGGGTCAAAACAACACTATGTTCCCGCCGATAGCGCTTATAGTCGCGGTTAAGTGCTAGCAGTGGGTTCCTCCAGATTTTTTTCATATTTACATATCAAAATGGTCAAATATGCAGTTCGATCTTGCAAAACAAGGAACTGTTTACGATTATATGCTGCTTATGTGCAGTTTATGAGAAGCAAATAAAAATTAATGACAAGAGCAACAATTTTATTGTTACTATGGAAAACTTCTACCTACTTTAATGTCTGTAAGAACCAGATTAGATCGGCTGCAGTATAACAATTTGAGGCATTTTACTTTGTAGGAAGAATAAGTAACTGTAGGAAGAATTGATAAGTTTTTAAACTGTCATCTGAAATAAATGGAGCCATATTGGTATCATGGTACCACTCTAGTTACGAAATGCGTTGGTTGCCAGAAAGTTTCACAGCAGATGAGAGGCAAAGAATTCAAAATCTTGCAAAAAATTGCAAGATTTTGCTTAGAGGCTTTAGAGGATTGCCTTAGAGGCAAATACCAAAACAAGGAGTAGCAGTACTAGTAAAGAAGATGATGATTTTATTGTTTTTGTGAACAGGGACAGTGATCAACCACAGACATCAAAAATGGAGTTAGAGTTAGTCAACTTCCTCAACGATAAAAGCTAAGAGTTACCATTCTTGAATGCTATCTAAATGTATAAAAAACGAGCGAGCCGTACAGTAGTGGCGTATGATGTGTAACATCTGACATTTTACCATGATAATAAGCAACATCAAAGGGGCAAGACTTCGTCAAGAACGTTTCTGACGGCCAACTCTTGCACCGCGCGCGCTCTTTGGTCTAATCAAATAGCGCGCGTTTCCCCGGCTTCTTGTGACACACTGTCCGTTTTCACGAAATCACTCCCACAGATTTGATTATTAAGTTATTTTTAGATTTTGTTGATTTTGATTATGATTACACAGAGCGGCGGCCTTAGGGGGTGGCGAACAGGGCAATCACCCAGGGCCTCGCTCTTGCAGGGGCCTCGCGCAACAACCTTTTTGATCCTACCTTTTCTGGTACACGATACATATCAGTTATGAGTATGAGCAAAGAAAGATTTGAGTTCATAGTCAGATGCCTTAGGATGGATGACAAGACTGAGATCAACTCTTCGTTTGGGAACTGTTTATGGTAAGATCGTGAAATTCAGGTTCCATATTCGTGTCAGGTCCTTCGCGAGAAACGGGTACGGTATCCATTGGCAAGCCGGTGTTGTCGTGGGAGGCGGGTACAGAATCCAATGTCTTTACCGGGAGCGGTTACAGGGTCCATAATCATAATCAAAGTGGTCGGAAAATCAAATAGAAATACGTTGTAGAAAAAATACAGCACCAAACAAAATGTGAAATATCAATGTCAATCAGGTTGTCAATATTATTATTGACGTAGGGATGTGATAATGACATATACAGGATGACAGGGAAATTCGACCTATTCCTTGAAAGGGGTTATACTAGAGGTCATTAGCAACAAATTAAGTCCAATGAACTAGGGGTCAAACCTGGATGGTTCTCGAGCTGTGACGGTTCTTCGATATTGTAGAAATTTTCTGACTTGTTACCAAAAACAATTAATTATGAAAAAAATACTCCACTCTAAACATTTAGTTGATACTTTTCTGAAAGCTGAGAAAGGCGTGATCATTGTAAAAAAAAAATCTCGCCCAAAACTTACATAATCTCAGAAATAGAAGGTCTTTAGTAGCTATAATTTTTAATGATTGTTTTATTCCCAAACATTGAAGTAAGCTATTGGAAAAAAATTGTATGACAGTTGGCGTACAAATGTGTAAAATGACTAACTGGTTTCATAAGCTTTCCAAAAAGGTATAATTGTCATTAACTTTCCCAGCGGTTTTTCAAAAATCTGCAAAAGCGCGCTATAGACCAACTTTTTAATTTTGGTTTGTTAAATGTATTCAGCTCGAAAAGTCAACGTGTAGAGTAGTGAATAAAAAATTAATGTAATTTGATACAGTTTAATACAAAAAAAAGCAGTTAACAAAAATTACACATCCTTTTCGAATTGCCTGCCATTGATGCGTCGCATAGCGTTAAATATGGACTTCTTGCCGGCCATGACGTTGGGCAACCTCGACCGATCCATCTCAGCGGATAATTGTCATCCAGCCATTGTCGCACACCTCGGTAAAAGTGAGCTGGGCTTCCATTGTGCTGGTACACCATATCTCTTCTCGTAGCTAGAGGCACATCTTCCAAAACCGTGTTCATTTCTTCTCTTAAAAAGTTTTCGTAGTTACGTTATGCCACTCAAATTTCAGGGCAAGAAGAATGGCCTGAACTTATCATGGCCAATCCCCATCCAAACATTTAACGAAAATCTTCTCTGGTGGGCCCTTTGAAATCTTTGAAAGTCCAGATTTAACGCCATGCGACTTTTATCTTTAGGGTCACATGAAGGACTTAGTGTACCCTACACCAGTGACACGGTAGACGGTATTCCAACTTCATAGAAATGGACGAAGCGCGAGCTATACCTACGCGCCTCGATCGAGATATGCGCGAGATATGCAGACAGTCGCGTCTGTGCCGCAGTGACGAACGAACGGTGTGTTGTTTTTTTAACAATAACCGCGCGATTTTTACACAAAAAATAAATTCAAGTAAGTACATATTTAATAAGATGAGTAAGATATATTGTTGCTGTTTTTGGTTGCATGAATTTGGCAATAACGCATCCAGAGATAACTTTTTTTAGATTACCTGGAAACTTTGAAAGGTATTATTATTAACAAACAACAACAACAAAATTATTTTATAGTCTTACTATAAAATAATTTTACTTACTGGTAGGTAGGTACATAATGTGTGTCTTTGTAATGGATAAGTATTTCTTTTTATCTCCCGAAAAAAAGATGTCTGGATTAATAAATAAAGTGAATAGAGTAAAGGAAAGTGATAGACACGAGTGAAATAGGTAGTTATAGGCGGTTCATGAATCATGATACGGTAGGTACGCTTGTTTTAAAGCCTCGGGCATTTGTGTTTTGTTTTGTTATTCAATTCACAAAGTATTTTATTTATTTGTGTAGATAAAAAAAGTATATTTACAATCACAAAAGTAAATGGAAACACAAAGTAGGCAAATGTAATTAAAATGCTGGAGGCGGGCAGCCCTATCACATGTTTACGTACCGCGCGGCTGTAGGCATTTATTTCTAAGATATGGCTTAGTTATTATACCGTCTACCGTGCCAGTGACATACATTAAAGAGTTGAGGGAGAGGATTTTGGCAGCTGCCGAACACATGAAAACCTCACTTTCAACGCGAGTGCCAGTGAGTGAAGTATGTCGTAGGCTGCATACGCAACAATGGCAGGCAATTCGAAAAGGATGTGTAATTTTTGTTAACTGCTTTTTTTTTGTATTAAACTGTATCAAATTACATTAATTTTTTATTCACTACTCTACACGTTGACTTTTCGAGCTAAATTAATTTAACAAATCAAAATTAAAAATTTGGTCTATAGCGCGCTTTTGCAGATTTTTGAAAAACCGCTGGGAAAGTTAATGACAATTATACCTTTTTGGAAAGCTTATGAAACCAGTTAGTCATTTTACACATTTGTACGCCAACTGTCATACAATTTTTTTCCAATAGCTTACTTCAATGTTTGGGAATAAAACAATCATTAAAAATTATAGCTACTAAAGACCTTCTATTTCTGAGATTATGTAAGTTTTGGGCGAGATTTTTTTTTTACAATGATTACGCCTTTCTCAGCTTTCAGAAAAGTATCAATTAAATGTTTAGAGTGGAGTATTTTTTTCATAATTAATTGTTTTTGGTAACAAGTCAGAAAATTTCTACAATATCGAAGAACCGTCACAGCTCGAGAACCATCGAGGTTTGACCCCTAGTTCATTGGACTTAATTTGTTGCTAATGACCTCTAGTATAACCCCTTTCAAGGAATAGGTCGAATTTCCCTGTCACCCTGTATAGATACATAGATTTTTCGAAAACTTCCTTACATATTATAAAACAAAGTCGCCCGCCGCGTCTGTCTGTCTGTCTGTCTGTCTGTCTGAACGCGATAAACTCAAAAACTGCCGAACGGATTTTCAAACGGTTTTCACCATTGGACGGAGTGATTCATGTGGAAGGTTTTAGTGTATAATTCATTAAGGTATTGTGTAAATTGGCTGAAATATGACGATTATTGTTGAAGATGTCGGAAAAAATCATGCCGACTGGGAGCTTTACTGGCGTGCGCTGCGTAATTCGTGAGAGATAAATCAAATTTATGTTCTAGAGTATTGTATATCTTAAAAATTGCAACAAAAAAGTCCGCGATGGCATATGTCTATCTTTTAAGGATGACCCACAATAACCATTTTTATCTTTCAAAAATTTATAAAATTTTCATTGTTATTTCCGAAGCTATTTTGACCGGTATCTTATTAATCCTTATCCAATTAAATAGGTTATTTAAATTGGGCATTCAATTTCGATTAAAATATGCCTTTACATCACATCATTTAAATGAATAGTTTAAGAGATATCACAGTTTCAAAATTACGCGTAACAAAATAATTATGGTTGACCACGCGGGCGCTGTAGTAGCCTACCACTGCGTCCGCTGAAAGTTAGTCAATGATCTTTTCCTTGGCTATTAGGTATGTATTCCCGGAAGAACGTTCCCGTGGGATATTTTGCGACATCCACGCGGGCGAAGCCGCGGGTAAAAGCTAGTTTTAATATAAAGCAAACTAGAAACACGGAATCGGTTCAATGGATGGTATTTAGAAACCCGAAAATGGACAAACATTTTTTATTTTCTCTAAAGAAAATAACACGAGCGTAACAACTGATGCTGACGAGATGCTGGGACACTTAGACCAGATGCTGCACAGCCTAAATGGAACCTCTCAGCGGGATGGCCTCGGCATGAATTTGGACAAGACGAAAGTCATGTACAATTCGCATGTCTTGTCGAATCCGATCCACATCGAAGGGTCTCTTTTCGAAGTTGTCAGGGAGCACGTCTACCTAGAGTAATTCATCCAACTCGGTATGCAACTTTGAGAAAGAAGCCAGCAGAAGGATCTAGTTAGGTTAGGCAGCGTTCGGAAAAGTTCGTCAAGTGTTGTCGTCACCAATCCCGCAGTGTTTGAAGACTAAATTCAAATTCAAATTCAAATCATTTATTTCAAGTAACATAATAGACTCATAATAACAATTGGTATAGGCATAACATAATAACATAACATTTTTACAAATTAAATTAAGATTAAAATTAAATTGAATTGAGATTACAATTAAATTAAATTATATTAAAATTCAAATTAAATTAAATTAGATTTAAATTAAATTAAATCAGATTAAAATTAAATTAAGTTAGATTAAAATTAAATTAAATCAAGATTACAATCTGAATTCACATTAAAATTTAAAAACATAATTTCATTACAATATATTGTTCGTCAAATAAAGAAAGAAAGAAAGTAAGTAAGTAAGGGACACGTAACACGCTTGGAAATATAAATTTTATACCTCCAAGCGCGCCACGTGCCGCTTACAGCAGTGAGTTAAAATAGCACAATCAAGCCTTCCCGCGAGCGCAGCCAGCATGCAGTTGGGGCTCCCCCGCACGCGCCGCACCAGCGAAGTGCTTCGCTTGCGCATTGTTGCGTAAAAACAATCAACGCGGGCTTCCGCAAACATCGTCGATGCGCTGCAATAGCGAGGGAGCCCCAACATCATCCTGAACGCGTTGTTAAACTGGACACGAAGGGCACTGTACGATTTTTGCGTGTAGTCAGACCACAAGCTGCAGGTGTACATTGTGGTGCAGTATGCTCTAAAAAGAGTTATTTTAACCTCAGATGAACACCTAGCAAACCTACGGATTACCATGTTCGCTCTCACCGACAGCGCCCTCCGCTCCCGTTCAATGTCCGCATCATCTTTCAGTGTAGGTGTCACTAGGTGGCCTAAGTACTTAAACTCGTCTGTCCTTTCTAACGGTGATCCATTCAGTTTAATTGGTGGCATTTCTATTACTTTTCTAGGTCCACCCTGGAAAACCATACACTTACTCTTTTTTACATTATACAGCAGTCCATGACTAGCTGCATAACCCTCACAGATACTCATCAGCCTTCTGAGTCCGCAGACCGAGGCGCTCAGCAGCACCATATCGTCCGCGTAGCTAATGTTATTAAAACAGACGCCATCTATGTGACAACCTATATGTTGCTCGCTGAGCGCCTCGATCAGCCCATTGATGTACAGGTTAAAAATGGAGGGAGAGCTCAACCCCCCCTGCCTCACCCCACATTCCAACCTATACGGGTCCGACAACGTGCCCGCCCACTTCACATTGTTCACCTGGTTCCCATACCAATACTTAAAGATGTTGATAAGTTAAGTTAAGACTAAGGTCTTCAACCAGTGCGTCCTACCCGTTATCATACGGTGCCGAAATGTGGACACTGACAGTCGGGCTAGTCCACAAATTCTAGGTTGCTCAGCGCGCTATGGAGCGGGCTATGAGTTTCTTTGAAGGATAAGATAGTTAGTTACCGACATAACCTGCAGAGTAAGCAAGCTGAAGTGGCAGTGGGCTGGTCGTATTCGTCAAAGGACCGATGGCCGGTGGAGCAGACGAGTCCTAGAGTGGAGACCGCGTATCGGCAAGCGTAGTGGGAGTTAGAGGGACCGACGGCTGGGATAGACTGGGTGCGGAAGGCGGAGGACAGGGTGTTGTGGCGTAGCTTGGGCCTATGTCCAGCAGTGGACTGCGATAGAATGAGTTGATTGTAACAACTACATAAACAGAAAACGATTTTCCAAAAACCTACTTTTGGTAACCGGTTTTGAGTGTATCGATTTTTTTCAGTAATAGTTGCCATCCCTACTATGACAGGATTGACCAACAATCGGAAGTGTTAGATAAGGAAATAAACGATTGAGTTTCTTGATTAAATCGGCTTTTAATTCCGGAGGTTTTGTTAAAAATAAGTAATAGCAATATTTTAGTTACTAAATGGGTTTTTTTTTGTATTTACTACATTGCTGGGCAAACCATGTCCAAGAATGGGCCATTTCCTTTAGTACTGAGCCGTTCCCTTGAAAATATTCAGGAAATGAAAACGTTTTTTGGACACGTAAATAGTATCATCTTATCATATAGTAAATAGTAACATCTGCCTGTACAAGACTGAAGAGCCAGAAAGCTAGCCACAAATTGTAAGTAACTGGACTTCACGCACGGCTGCAGCCCCTGGTAAGCCATCTTTTTTTTTTTTTTTTTTTTAATGCTCCGGCTTCCCTTTTCTATTACGGCACCCTTCGCCACTGTCAGTATGAATCATGAAGGTGTGTTGGCCAAGAATCCAATGTTTTCAATAGTAGTTATTTTACCCAAGGTCATATTTTTCAGGATGACGAGGCAGCTGCTGCCCCACAACCGGTCGGCACCATCGTCTGTCTTTGCCGCGGACGGCAACCCGCTCCCCATGTGAGTAATTATATAATTAGCTGTTTTTTTTACAAAAATTATTTTCTGCATGATAAATGATAATAAATGAAAACCTTTTACTTGATAGGTCAAGACCGTCGTCGCCGTCGCCGTCGTATTCGCCGCTGCGCTGTCGTCGCCGCGGGCTTCGACCGCTGCTGCTGGCTCAGGCTCGCCGCCCGCCCATGATCCGTAAGTGTTAAAACTTGTATTCATTAGTCTTGTACCTTTTCTTCGTAAATTACACTTTTTTTATGTTAGCCTACACTACCTCACTGCAGAGCAAAGGCCTCCCCAAACATCCTTTTCCAGGGCCACTATTTACTATTTTTTATCTTAGGATCCCTACTGTTTTCGTCGACCACCCGGACGAGCCCATCGAGGATGATGAGGGCCACGTCTTCCACCTTGCCGATGGACATCCGCTGTTCCAGCAGGTGGATGACGTGGTCCAGGACGTGGCGGAGGACGTGGTGGCAGACCAGCCGCAGCAGCAGGGTCGCCCGCGGCGCGGCGGTGCAGCGCGACGTGGTGCAGCGGCGCAGCGCGGAAGAGGTAGGGTGGGTCGTAGGCGTGGGGCAGCTGCAGCAGCGGCTGGGCGTTCACAGGGCGGGGCGCCAGGTGGCCCTCAGTGGACGAGACGAGAGAGGCTGATTGAAATGCATTTAGATGACGATGATGTGACTGAGAGGATGAGAGAAGATATCATGAGAGTGGTGAATGCGAGAATGGCAGCGAGACAGCGTGAAATTAATAGGGAAAGGAGAGTGAGAGCAGAGAATGCTGAGGAAGAATGTCGAGTCGTTCTTTGCTGCGGAAGGAACTTCCAACCAATTTGTTTGGTCACCTATGGGTGACTTTCAAGGCGCGAAGGAGGAATTTCTTCCTCAGCAAACACACGCCTTTTATTTAACAATGGCGACGAGGATAATTAAAATTAGTAAAAATATAGCGCTTACACGAATAAAATGTCGGTGGGACAGGTACGGGAATTCAACGTCACAACAGGTAACTGGTCCGCTTATGTTGAGCGACTTGAGATGTATTTCTTGGTCAATAATCTGAAAACTGAGCTCAAACTGCCGACGTTGATTTCAATAATGGGGGAGGCCTATGAGCTCCTGTCATCATTGGCGAACCCAATTAAACCCGCTGAATAAAGCAGTGGAGTTATTGGCTGCACACCTGCAGCCAACACCATCAATCTTAGCCGAGAGGTTTAGGTTCCGACAGAGGTTTAGGTTCCAACCGCACGAGATGTGCGCAAAGCTGAGGCGTATAGAGAACGCAAAGGCGAAGAAGGAATGGCTGCCATAGCAGCTGAACTTGATACAATATTACATCCATTTCACATTACTACACCTACACATGTAAAGAAGCATCAAAATGTGATTGAATATCAGGGATTGATACACATTCGCGATCGGGAAGAATACTTGGAGTTAACCGAATGTGAACTCGATGATCCAAAAGATATCATACTTGCAGGGTTCTCTGAAGCTGACGAGCTATACAGGTAATACAGGGTATTCTTAAGGAATCATGGACTGGTATGGGTATTAATACTTTTCTTAAATGTTTTTATAATGTGTTTCGTAACAGCTACAGGAAGAGAGAATGTAAAATAAACGTTAAGAATAATTCACAGTTAAAGTGGATCACTAAAGGGATACGTACCTCCAGCAAAATGAAACGTTTTTTATGTGCACGTAATGGAAATAAACTTGAACCGAGTGATTTAAAATAGAAAAACATGGACGTTAGGCTATATAGACAGATGCGTTTCTAAAGCTAAAAAGCTTGCTATAGTGACACAAATAAATACATCTAAAAATATGGGTAAGGAAATTTGGAAAGTTGTAATAATAATATATGCACTAATAAAGAGAAAGTGATTCAGCGGGAACTTAGGTTCAAGGTTGATGGACGAATTGTAGTGGATCCAGAGGAAATAACTAACTTACTAGTGAATCAATTTGACTACAAAGGTGCTAGTGACGTAAATGACGGAAACCATGCTACTGCATTTCTCCATCTATACACGGACAAGGCAGCAGTGACATGCATATTTCTCCTACCATTCCAAACGAAATTTGTACCATAGTCAAAAGAATGAAAAACAAACATTCCTGTGGGTATGACGAAGTGCCGATTTGTCTGTTCAAGGAGCACATTGAAATATTAGCCGAGCCACTATCTGACTTCTTCAATAAATGTATAAAAGAGGCAATCTTTCCAGAACAACTAAAAATGGCGAAAGTAATACCTGTGTATAAGAAGGGAAGTAAGTCTGATCCAAAAACTATAGACCTATTTCTCTATTACCAATGCTGTCAAAATAATTTGAAAAAATTCTTAAAATTCGACTTTTATCACATTTACGACTAAATAAAGTTTTAAATAAAAGACAATTTGGCTATCAAAAGGGTGTTGGCACTTCAGACGCCATATATACGTTATTGGATGATGTGATGAGTAAAATTAATAACAAAATGAGAGTAGCAGGGATTTTCCTAGATTTAAGCTCTGCATTTGAAACTATTGACCATGAATTACTTATGTCTAAAATGAGTCATTACGGAATAAGAGTTTCCTTCTTAAAAAATAGGCGGATGTACGTTGAAATTGGCAAAACTCAAAATAATTAAATAAATCCAGAATTGTACGCATATCAACGGGTGTTCCACAGGGATCTTAGGACCTATTTTATTTTTATTATTTATTAATGACTTGATTAATAATTATCTAAATACCATTTTACCGGACATTGAATTAGTAATTTTCGCAGATGACACAAATGCCATAGTGGCAGCTAATGACATGGTAGAGTTGACAGAAAAGGTAAATGCTACGTTACAAGCATTTCATGTGTGGTTCACAGCAAATAAATTATTTATTAATAGTAAAAAGACCCAAATAATGTTGTTGGAACTTTCAAACCAAATATTACATTTATTGTAAATCTGCAAAGAAGAAAGTACAAGTATGCCAAAAATTCTTTTTGACAGTTTTACAAATCACAAAATATAGAGTGCAAAGTATTATGAAAACATACTTTGAGACCGGACAACTTTTAACAGAAAAAAGAGGAGGTGACCGTATTTCTAATAAATATCTGCACAAACGCGAAGCTATTAAAAGATTTATCAATAAAATTCCATGCCAAGAACCTCATTACTGTAGAGGGAATACCAAGAGGTATTATTTGTCATCGGAATTGTCCATTAATAAATTATGGAAGCAATACAATATAGAAGCTAGTCATGACTTAAAAGTAAAAAAATCCTACTTTCGACACATATTCAATAGTAACTGCAATCTCGGCTTCGGTACTCCAAGAACAGACGTTTGTGCCACTTGTTTGAGATTTTCATCAGAAATCGGTCACCAAAATGATGCTCAAGCACGAAACGATCTAATGATCTCTCAAAGATTACACAAATTGAGAGCTAAAGCATTTTTTGAAAAAGTCAGAGAAGAAAACCCTAACCTAAAGACGTTTTCATTTGATTGTGAAAAAAATTTAAATTTGCTTAAACTTCCTGACCAAGTCGCATACTACCTGAGAAATATTTATTTGTTTAACTTCACAATAGTGGAGGGCTCTTCAAAAAGCAAGTTAACTCCTACAAACGTGTTTGCCTACTGTTGGACCGAAAATGTTTTTCCCAAAGCTGCTAACGAAATTGCGTCAGCCTTGTATCACCGACTGAAAAACACAGACTTCTCTTCTTGTCAAATAGTTCGACTTGTCGCTGATGGCTGTGCAGGCAAGAACAAAAACACTATTATGCTGGCTATGTTATCTAAATGGATGACAGAAGCTCCTCAAAATGTTAAACAAATTGAACTAGTGTTTCCAGTAGTTGGACATTCTTACATACCACCTGACAGGGTATTCGCTAAGATCGAAAAGGAAGTCCGGCTTCACGAAGAAATAAATAGCCCCCAAAAATACTTGGACATTATTTCAAACTTTAGTACTGTCACTACCTTGGGAGCTACTGATTGCGAAGTCCTTGACTGGAAAACAGCTTCACAGGAAGTTTTTAAACCCGTGAGCAACTGGCATTTCAAATTTAAACGTAAACGTTTCATTTTAAAACGTTCGAAGAGACCCGGAAATATTTTGATTCAAGGGCATTTACATTATAAATCCGATGATGGAGTTAGCAAAAATGTTTGTAAACCAGGAAAAAAAAGCGCTATGATAAATCCAGATAAAATACGTCCTTCGAAGTTCGAACAAATTAACTGCCGCAAAAAAAAAAGATACACTAACCTTGCTAAGAAGCCATTGGGGTAACGATTGGCACCTAAACCACAGATTATTGTGCCTAAACGAAAATTTGCAATTTTTCAAAGAATTACTACAAGAATATAATGATGACCCAACTGAGGATAGTAACCAACAGGGTGAAGACGGTGACAATAACGAAGGATTGTGTGAGCAAAATGAAGAAATTGATGACATGCATGTGTGAATAATAAGAAATAAGTAAACCTAAACTTATATAAGAATAATATTAATAATTGATGATTAGAACAATAAAGTGTACGATAAAAAAAGTTTAAATTTATTTATTACCATAGTGTAAAAATAAAACCTAAGTATTAAAATTCATAATCATAGCATTCCACCTTTCTATTTCTAATAAATTCGCTTAATAATATCACATATTACATAATATTTCCTAGTAAAAAGGAATATAGTGTAGATTTTTTTTTAAAATAAGTAAGTATCAAGATTATTACAGTAAAACATCAACAAAAACAGTCATTATAAATGCAGCAATATCCATGATTGACTGGTACAAAACCAGCAACATCCAAAGAATGGCGCAAAAGCAGCATTATCCACACATTGGATGCAAAAACAGCAACATCCTAAATGTATTACTTTATTTTAGTAAATGTAGTGTTTCTTAGAGAATTTTGTTTTACAATATCTGATTCTATCATCATTAGTTATCTATTCTTATAACATAATGTAACTAAAAATTGGTACATGCAACGTAAACAAAAAAAGACGTCTCCTGCCTTTTCAGTAAAAGTGAATGTTGCTGCTTTTGCTTCTATATGACTCAATTATTTACAGTTGTATTATCGAACGCTCTACTGAACTACAGCATGGAAAAACAAGTAACGATCAAACAAAAGTTCCTGGAAAAAGGCCATACTCAAATGGAATGCGACAGTATGCACTCTGTCATAGAAAGGGCATTAAAAAATAAAAAGATAAATATTCCAGCGGATTACGTCTACATAGCCAAAATTGCTTGCAAAAAAAATCCCTATGACGTACAATATCTTTATCACCACTTCTTCAAAGATGTTGAGGTTACTTTGAAATTCCACAAATCAATCAGACCCGGTAAAAAAGCAGGTGACCCTACGGTCACAAACCTAAGGGCTCTTAAGTACACTCCTGATGGGAAAATTGTGTACAAGTTGAGACACTCAGCTACATATTGGCAAGAACTTCCTACAAGAATTAAAAATTGTGTATTCATTCCATGGGATACTGTACCACAGCTTTATACGGCGAGACTTAAAATAAAAAAGGAGAAATACCAGGATCTTCAGGCCCTCAAGCACACCATGGAGAAAGATTACCACAATTTTTATGACAATTTACCTCATTTTTAATGAGCTACATTCAAAATTTGGTAAATTGTGATTGCAGTAAATCTGCATGCATAATTTTTGTGTTGTTTTAAAACATTTTTATCAATGAACAAAGTTAGAAAGAGAGATGTTAGTCGTTAGTTATAATTTTGTAAGTCTCTGGATAGTAAGATTTAAGAAGATTTAAGACTGATATTGAAAGCTATGAGACTGATGTTCGTGCCATAATTACTGATTAGTTACGACTGTTACTTAATAATTAAAATATTTGCCTAATAAAACAATTCTCAGAAAGAGTTTAATTGTTTGTCTGAAAACTGCGTAAATCCTCTGCGTAGTAAACAAAATAATATAAGTTGAATCGTAAAACTGCTTAAGTTAAAGAAAACGCCGTAAGTCCAACAAGACTGAAAATGAAAAACTCCTAAGTCCATTTTTTTATTTACTATCCACAAAATTCAGAAAATTATTAGTCAAATATCAATCTACTCCTATTCTAAACTTATATTTAAAACGCCATTATAAAAACCTCTCGAACCTTGTAAGAAAATCAGTTTTTTGTTGCTCCTGTAAAATTTGTTCAAATGGACTTACGAATTCTGATAATTAGACCGACGATATATGACACAACCAAGTTTTTTCTTCCTCTTGTAAAGTTGTTAAAATTGACATAGTACCGGTTGTCAGTTTACAGTTGATATGCCACAACTTGCTTCGACAGTTTTTATGGTGCTCCAGAAGTAGAGGATGAGAGCAGCAGTTAATACCTCAAACTAATTTACGAGCTAAGGCATCATAGCTACCACTTATCCGCTGATGCAAAAAGGCACATAATTTCCACCATGAATTTCCAGAATATTGCATAGTGTCCTAACAAATGTATAAACAATACAAAACAGTCTGGCTCATCAATCTTTTTTACCCATGTCCTATTATGGGGTAACAACCCTCTGGTTTCTGAAAACCCACCAACCACAACCTGAGATTTACTCATTTGAAACTTGCAACCAAATAAATAGAAAACCATTTTTTTTTTTTTGTAGTACCTTCAATATTTATCTATTCACAATTATAACACCATTACAGATGTTTTAAGTCACATGTCTACACAAAATTACATAAAATAAAATGACCTGTAAGCTAAATTACAAACACAAACTATAAACATGACAAATTATAAAATACCAGACCCAGTAGCGGATCCAGGGGGCTAGGGGGCTCAAGCCCCCCCCCCCCCTAAAACCATCTAGGTTCTTCCGTGACAAATCTTAAAGTGAACCTGATAATACAGGCGACCCACCAACCTATTATTCTAATTATCTTATCCGAGGAAGCTTGTTATGCGTTAAGCAAAACATAACGTTATCTGGTCAACTAAGGCTACCCACCGACCGGTTTTTTAGTGTTTACTTTGCTAAAACCTACCTACCCTCAGCGGGGTCAAACCCAAACGACAATCCTGGATCCGCCACTGACCAAACCTCTTTCAATTATTATTTGATAAAAAAACAACATATGAAGTAAAGTACGAAATGGTAGAAACACTAGTATTTGAAATACGACAGGAACTGTAATAAAACCAACGTATGTGCAACCAAAATTCCTCAACGTATTCCTGTGACAAAACCAAGAATACCAAACAAGCAAGAGACCACTGAAGCTAACGCAATGAAATCGATGTCATAGCATATTTTACCCTCGCAGCCAGCGGCCAGGCGGCCTGCTTGATTTTTTTTTGTATTGTAATAGGACACAGAGCATGAAACCACATGAAACTTTTTATCAGAAAAAGCCGAAAGCACAGAACTACATACATTGACTAAAGAGTACAATAATTTATCGACGTCACCGTCAGCGTCACAACCTGTCACAACCGTCACGTCACAACAGAGCCATGCTATGGCAACTAGGAACATTCAGAAATTTCAATTTTTTTTATTGAGCAGAGCGCCATCTATGCCTTAGCTACCCCAATTAAAAGGACTGTGTTGCCATTACTTGCCATATAAAATGATGATGCCGGACTTATATTTTTAGGTGATGGCAACTTTTACCATTGTCATGTCACTTTTCAATTTACCTACCTACTTAACGAAAATCGGCAGAAAAAATATTTTTTCTGCTTTTCAACTGCAGTTTTTGTGTTTTATGCCGGTTTGTATATTGCTTTTTTAATTGCGAGATAGAGATGTGTTGGGAATTCAATAATAACGAGATAAAGACTCCTGTCCGAAATTGACGCTTTTTGTCTTGTGAATTTTTATGAAACGGTGTGTTGATTTGTGTTTGTTGTCCTTTTTCCAGTGTTTCGTGTGATTTTCCATTCAAAGTGCGTCGAGTTGACTATTTTCCGACTTTGCATCGAGACTCCGCGTCTCTGGATACCACATTATTCGAAAATGTGAAAATACATTGCATCACAGCACAATATTCGGCAATGGTAAGACAATCGCCGAACATCGTTTTCCGAAATCAGGACCTTCCAACGTCCAGCGCAGCAACGGTATGTATAATATAATCCAAAGTATAGTACCCATTTCAATCGGTAATATCATTCTGTTGGTGATAAAAAAATTCAACCCTAAAATCCTGCTTTCAGGTTGGTAGCATGGGCAGTCTTGTTACCCAGAAGACAACTGGAATTCTGTGAAATTTCAGAGAAGCCTCTATGTAAGCCATAAAATGCTTTGTTTCAAGCATTTTCCCGAAGTGCATTTGTTCAAGATTGCAATGGAAAAAGCTGCATAGATATGCCATTCCATCTGAACTCTCCACCACATTTACTTGTAACCTCAAGAGCATCTGATTTAATCAACTCATTTTATGTAAGTTGTCTTTTTTACTACAAAGTACAAAGAAAATACTTTATTTGAATCAGAATTAATATAATAAGTAATCATGAGTAAGTTTATGTCTATAAAATATTGTAACTTGGATTTGGCTATGCTAAGCTTTGCTGAGTGTATTTATAAATTCAACTAGTCTTAGAATTCAAAATAGTTTTTCTAATACGGTCTTCAGGGCTGCTTAAGTTTACTTAGAATTTCCAAATTTATGTAATATAAACATAGTTTAAATTATATCCATGACAATGCTACTTATGCATATATATTCCAAACACAGAATTTTTAAAGAACAAGTAAATACTTAATTGAATTATGAAGAAAGACTTAAATCTATAAGAAATAGGTACTTTAATTCGTCCATAACTCTTGACTTACTAAAATCATAATTTATTGTCTTTACGCATACTTATTTCAGATAATATGGATTTAACGCCATTTTGAACTATTTCAAATATAAACATATTTTGTATTTCGTCTCAATTTTTTATTTTTTTTTGATAAATATAAATATTGAAGACTGCCTCGTTGGTCTAGTGGTAGCAAGCGCTACTGCTGAGCACGAGGGCCTGGGTTCGATCCCTGAGTCGGGCAAAGTGTTATTGAGTTTTCCTATCTGGAATTTCTCAGTAGCAGCCCGGAGTCTGGATTTGTGCCCGGTTGATGGCAATAGGCTCGCGCCCTATTACATGGGACTTAAAAAACATAACTGGCGAAATGTGGGTGTACCTGCTACAAGTACACCTCTGCTCAACCCTTCGGGGAAACAAGGCGTGATGTTATGTATGTAATAAATATTGAATTAAGATTCGGAGTTATTGTCTCAAAGATATATACTATACCTTTTTAAGACATGTCAGTTCTACTTGGGTATTTTAATGTTGTTATTAACTAAGATTAATCGTAAGAAAACATGAATTAGTTTATTTTAAGTTTCTATGCTAAGGAAGAAACTTTTTTATGTTTAGCACTTTTCATTACAGTTTTATTTCTTCCACTAATTCAAATGGTTTTATCTGTTTTAGTATTCACATTTGGAACAGCCTGGAACTTTAAAAGCAAGCAGGTTCAACTTTTGAAATTATACAGACTCCAAACTCATCTGTTGTAAGTAAAATGTTTTTATTCATAGTTTTAGTTTTTTCCATACTAAACTCGCTACCCCAATAAGATCACTCTTGCATCCGTCCGTCGTCACAGCTGTTTTTTAACTGACGAAAAAAAAGGTGAAGGTTCGCAAGTCAATGCATATACTATATTATACAGGGTGGATTTGTGAGATGGAGAGGGCAGCTACCTCAACCGTTATAACTACAGGAAAACAGTCTTAGGAAATTGTTGTTGTTGTGTAATGTGGGTGTACTATATGTACAACTCTGCCTAACCCTTCGGGGATTACAGGCATGATGTTATAATATATACAACTGTTCAAATATTGATATTATACAGACTCCAAATTCGTCCATAAGTCTTTTCCATGCTAAAACGCCACTAATTTTTAATTTCTCAATGACTGTTTATATGCTGTAAATAGACTAATGGAGAACTCAGGGCGCTGACCACCTTGTTTTCGTTTCTAGTCTCTCCCTCTTCCCCTAACTCCCCACTTTCAGTACATTTGTGTCGACCACAATAGATATCTACATTCATCACATAATCGCTGTTACAATGTATAAATAATAATCAATCAATCAACTTTATTTTCTCTCCACAATATACATTAGATATTTTACATTAGTCAGATTCGACAATGATACATAATTCAGGTAATGTAAGGTAAGATCCGATAAATAAGGTAAGATCATGGTAAGGTCAATATATTGTGGGAGACTGGTGCCTAAGCTAGGCTCGTGGCCTGTGTTTATTATAATAAATGCGAGATTAAAATCTAGGTTAAGTATGCGAGACGAATGTTAGTAGATGTGTAGTATGGGTGATATTGTGGGTGTGTTAGTGCGTGGGTGTGTGAGAGTGTGTGATTGTGTGTTTAGGTCATTATAAGGATGTTTTCAGTATCTGTATAGTTTAATTTTAGTAACCAGTCAGTCAAATGAATTGATTCTGGAGATTACTCCCTCCACATATGTACACAAACTCATAAAATTCGCACTCTCTCTTTATATTAGTATACTGGGTTAAATTAAATTGGAGCGAGAGCGAAACTCTACCAATGACCGCTGGTATTGTTGTTACTTGTCTTGAACAATAAGTTATGAAAACAGTTTGTGGGTGAAAATTAAACATTTGTTGCATAACTTTTGTAATAATACAAAAAAAAAACCTTTTTCAGGGCTAGACTTTGGGCAAAAATTTGGATTCCCAATGAGGATTGTACTTGAGATGAATCATTGGTGCGTTCATTGGTTTGCAATAAATTAATTGCAAAAGCAAAATTTGTTTTGTGAACTACTGATCATACGTACTGTTCAGAACTTGGAGTCATAATCACGAATAGTGAACTGAACATTAAGTGCAGTTCCATCATGTCACAAAACTCTTGTCGTGTACCTGGATGTCTAACTAATAAGAAAGATGGTATGTACTTTTTGTTTAGTGTAGGTAGTTACTGTTCTGCCCTGTGCCATCTTCATAAAACTTTCGTTCTTAACGTTTCACATATTATTCTATAATTCTACCTTCGCCAAATGCTATTGATAAAGAACAAACTTAAAAACTAATTAAAATGAGTCAAACCTTTCACCATCAAGGTATAAACAATGACTAAAAACTTAGTCCTTGAGTTTACTTTCTTTATTAAATTGAACTAGGATATATAAAATATTACATGCTATTTTGTTTCTCAGGTATACCTCGCCAGCACTTTCCGAATTCAGATACATAATATGCGGATTAATCCAATACTTGGATTTCAAAAATTGGCGGTGAATTAGCAGATAATGGATAATTTAGTTGTTTATATAGCAACACGTGTCTGTCATAAACATTTTGAAGAAGGTGATAAACATCCAAGAAATAGACTGTGCAGTTTAGCAACTCCCGTGCTGCATTTGCCAGGTAATATTTTACTTTCATTAAAACATTTATTGTAAAAAAAAATCTCAAACTAATTTTAATCCACATAATAACAAAAGATTAGATGTCTTTTTACATACTTTTTAGATAATCAAAATGTTTCATTTTCAGAACAACTGCACACTGAATTTGCAACCCTGCCTGGCCTACCTTCAACATCTGGTGTTCAAAAGTCTCAATCTGATATTCATATGAAAGGTTCGTATTCATCAATCTACTATGGACCCGTCTCCAATATTTTTTTTGGATCAACGGTCATCATTTTAGTCTCATTTTTCGTTATGGGCTACAAAATAACAAACCGTTTGGGTTCGAGGCTTATACAGGGCGTCCCACGGATATGCCACAAGGACGGAAAGTACCTTGAATATTGTAGATGGAACATTTTACTGAAAGAAGACATTATTTGAATTTAAACTGCATTCATAGATATTTAAATAATTACATGGTTGAACCGGGAATCGAACCAGTTACATGAGAAAAATAATCAGCAAAATGTATCTTTATCATACCGATCGAAAGGCTTTATCATAAGGATTAATTTTTGCTAAATAATATAGTGTCAAAAATAAAAGGAAGACCATGAATTTTATCATTTTTAATGCAAAATCTATATATATAAAAATGAAACCCGTTTTCCGTTGTCACGACATAACATGAAAACGGCTTGACCGATTTGGCTTATTTTTTTTTTGTTGTGTTTGTTATAGTATGGAGATGGTTCTTATAATAGGTAGTTGAAGGTAGGGTAGGTAGGTAGGTAGGTATGCAAGTAGGTAGGTATGTATGTTGGTAAAGTATGTAGGTAGGTAGGTTTGTATGTATGTATGTAGGTAGGGTAGGTAGGGTAGGTAGGGTAGGTAGGGTAGGTAGGGTAGGTAAGTAGGTAGGGTAGGGTAGGTACCCTACCTACATACATACATACATACCTACCTAGGTATGTATGTATGTATGTAGGTAGGGTAGGTAGGTACGAGTATGTATGTATGAAGGTAGGTAGGTAGGTAGTTAGGGTAGGTAGGCGCCCGTGAATAAGTGCTTACCCGTGCGAAGCCGGGACGGTCAGCTAGTTAATTAATAAAATTTATCAAATGCTCAAAATGAGTCCCTTCCTGTTGAATACAAAGTCGCACTCTTTTGATTATTTCGCTCCTTGTCGATATTTTGATTTTGTTGTGGTGGATATTTAGAATAATACATTACGGATAAGTGGGTACATTTATTAGTAATAGGTACTTATGATAATGTCAGTTGTATGTCCTTACGGCAATGTCAGCTTTTCATTTTTCTGAACAATTTTTCACATCAAATGTAAAATTCATGCTCATCCTTTTATTTGTGACAGTATGTTAATTAGAAAAAGATAGATAGATAATGAGCCTTTCGATCGGTATGATAAAGCTACAGGGTGATTATTTTTCTCATGGAACTGGTTCGATTCCCGGTTCATTTTACTGAAAGAAGACATTATTTGAATTTAAAAAACAATTTAAGAGCGTGCATTCTAAAAGTTGGCAACGTCGTAAATAGTTATCAAATATTTTGATTAATATGGAAATAAGAAATGTGGCTAACTAACTAACTACAATATTAATAATGAATTGCAATAATTAATATCGTAACACCGAATATTTAGGTTTAGATGTAAAAAAGTATTTGGAAACTTTTCAAATGCCTTTTTTACACCTAAAACAGGTACAACATCAAAATCAATTTTATAATTGCAATTCATTATTAATATTCTAGTTAGTTAGTTAGCCACATTTCTTATTTCCATACAGTATTATTTCCAAATTAATCAAAACAGGTAAATATTTGACAGCTATTTACGAAGTTACCAACTTTCAGAATGCACGCTCTTAAATTGTTTTTTAAATTCAAATTATGTCTTCTTTCAGTAAAATGTTTCATCTACAATATTCAAGGTACTTTCCCTCCATGCAAAAAAACATATTTCAGTTTCATTTATCTAACGAAAATATAGATGTTTGTTTTCAATTTTTCGTCACAATAACAGAGACAGAACAATAATTGCCGACGTATATAATATGGAATATAAAACAACAACACTCCTATATTTCGAGAAATGTGGATGTTCCACACACTTCTGCCTACTCCTTAGTAGGCAGAAGTGTGTGGAACATCCACATTTCGCAATTTATGTTATATTTCGCGATGTAATCTATTCTATTAATTTTATTTACCTAATATCACAATATTATTCTTTGTAGGGAGGGGTAGGCAGAGGTACAAATCTATAATAGGTTACTACACTTAGGTAGGTACAAGTGTTGTATTTTTCGTCAAACTCAACGAGATCAAATACAATGATAGCCAACTAATATAAAATTAAACTTTAAACATAACATATCATTACGCCTGTCATCCTCTTATGGTTCGGCAGTGATATTGTAGCGGTTACACCGCCACATACGAACTAGCAAAGACATGACGTCACACAAATCCTGAATCGCGCAGTTAGAGTTTACCGCTCGAACGACATATATGTATACAAACTCCCGACATAGTCAAAGTCAAAGTTGACTTTGACTCACCCTGTACTTGCTTGTACTTTCCTCCACTACTGAAAAGATCATCTGATATAAGATTAAATATAGAATATACTTCATATAAGTATTCAGTGGCGGATCCAGGATTGTCGTTTGGTGGGGCTTGACTCCGCTGAGGGTAAGTAGCTTTTAGCAAAGTAAACACAAAAACCAAACAACGTTATATTTTGCTTAACGGTAACGCATAAGTCATAACAAGCCTCCTCGGATAAGATAATTAGAATAATATCAGGTTCACTTTAAGATTTGTCACGGCAAAACCCAGATGGTTTTGCGGGGGGGGAGGGGGGGGGGCTTGAGCCCTCTAGCCCCCAACTGGATCTGCTACTGGTATTATAACATACATATTCGATTTTCAATTTTGAATATTCAAACTTATGCTCGACTACAAAGTATGACCACATTTTATTGTTTTCCCTGAAAACCCCATACTTTTGACGACCGTCGCCGTAGTAAAGAATGATCAGTAAGCCAAGACCTTAATGAAATATGTCTCAAGTCTGTTGACTAAGTTTCAATTTTGGGGACGCCAGTTCCCATCGCCATTTGAAATGATGATTACTTTACGAGTTGTAACCTAAGCTTTCAGGTAATAATTTAATTTTTAGAATATGAAACAATTAGGTTCTCTTTTTACTAATATAATGTAACTATTTAACTCTCAGACTTTGCCTGCCCTATGTTTAATATCTGGTGTTCAAGAGACTCCATCACATCATATAAAATGAGAGGTTTGTATCTTAGCTTATGTATTTAAATTGAGCTAATGATGTTATGTTATGTGACCAAACATTAACTAGGTGCTAGGTACCAAAGTACCAAAGACCTTGGCGAGCAAATCCCATACATTTCGGGTGGCTTAAATTATAGTAATAATATGTACAAGTAGATAAAAAAGGGGGGGAATAATTATAGGGCATCAAAAAATTCGTCTGCATCGCTGTCAACAGCAAAAGTGCGCAAAAGGCTGGCAGCATTGCCACGTTGTATGGCAATGCTTATTCTTTGTCCGAAGAAAAGGCCAGCCCTCTGTTCACGTGAAGAGTCGACCAACCGCTTGGCGATGTCTTGAAAAACCAAGTGGGCACTCGGGCCCCATGGCCTTAGTGTTTCAACCCCAAACGGCTCAAACATAATTATAATTCCCAATAAGATTGGAATATTTGCGCCGTTTGAGGTCTTCATATGTTAAAATCTATCAAACGGCTGAAGGAAATCTCAATAAAATTAACGAATTATTTGAATTTCTATTTTATTCGAATTATTTGAATTTCTATTTTATTCGCATTATTTGAATTTCTATTTTATTCGAATTATTTGAATTTCTAATAAAAGTTCAACTTTTTTTCCAGGTTTTTATGTGTACCTATTACAAAACATAGAGAATATAAATCTCTCTATCGAATATAAAGGAGCTGAGGAAAACTGAAAGTGCTAGGTGACTTTTAAGAAAAAATATAAGTTTGCAAAGAAAATAACAACAAACCCAGCATTCAACATTATGTCATCGAAAATGTCAGCTACTGCGAAGTTATTCTGCCAAATGCAAGTCTCCTGGAGAGTGGCAAGAAAAACCTGGTAGACGATTCACACTGGATCAAAAAAAATTGGCATTGTCTGTATAAACCCTCGCCTAAAGCTTATCGCTTACTTAGTCAAATGTGCGTTTTGCCGAGTAAGAAGAACATTGCAAAATATACTGCACAAATTGTTACAAAATATATTGCTCAATTTTGTTTGATGAGATGGCGATTGGACCAGGGATTACATATGACTAAAAGCATGATAAACTTATTGGATTTGTCAACAATGGTGAAAAAACTGAAACAGAATTTTGTGATCACGTCCCAGTTTTTATGATCAGAGGCATTGTTAAAAAGTTGAAGCAGCCGATAGCATATATTATTATAATTACCATGGAAGCACTAAGACTATTGGACTAAAAGCTCAAATAAGAAATATTATTTTAAAAAAATGCAAGAAACTGGACTGAAAGTCGTTGCAACCATTTGTGACCAAGGCACCTCCAATGTGGTAGCCATAAATTTATTACAGAAGGAGACACCACAAATGTTTGTAAGAAAAGGTAAAGAATACCGTGAAGGATTTTACAAGGAGGGGAAAGACAAAATTTTCCCTCAAAGGGATAAGGAATAACCTAATAACAAAAAAATTGAAATACATGATGAAAGAAAAGGAAAGCATGGCTAAATGGTCCCACCTTGTGGCTTTATATAATAGATGCCCATCATACAAAGGCGTCATGATCGTGCCGAGACTGACTGCTCTTCACGTATTACCCAATTAAATGTCAAAGATGAGAGTGAAACACTGTACACAGTGTTTAGTCAGTCAGTTGGAGTAGGACTTAGGTGTTTAGCAGGTATGCAGACATTTTCTACAATAATGTTGTTTTTATAAAATATAAAATTATGCAATTCCTCATAATTTTCTCTCTTTTGTACATGTTCAGTTCTCTTGCCTTGTCATATTTTATTGAAGTATATTGTTATTTGAGAAGTCATTCTGGCCATCCCCTAGTCATGTTTTGATTATTGTTTTCATGAAGACAATGTGAGGTAAAACCCAGTCTGAAAGGAGGTACAAACTATTGTGAAGAGCTTTTTACTATAAGACCAACCCCGAAATCTCAAATATAACAGCTGATTTATACATTTTCTTGCAGGACATCGATTATTTTGTATGAAACAGCTGTTTGTACTATTATACAGCTCAAGTATTAATTTTTCATTGCAGATATGGTAGTTCTGGAAAAAGACAGTCATGAGACAGCGGACCTCTTCATATTCTTCGACGACCTATTTGACTGTGTCAATGGCAGTTTTAGTGAAATTAGCAAAGGGAAAAAGTATCGTACTGCAGTTATCCCAACTTCACCGCAACACAGTTTGTGGAATTACAATCAAAGAGTAGTGCCCTCTTTGTCCAGTACGATTAAGATAATGGAAAGTTTTAAAAACATTTTTTAAAATTTGAAGTGGAGGAATTCCTTATTACTTATTGTGAAATTTCAACCAGGATCTGTTAGGGAACTTTTTTGGAGCAATTCGAGCTCATGGCCATGGCAATATAATGCTTACGTCGTCTGCAATTGAAGGAGCTTTTAAGACACTGTTAATCAATAATATGACATCTTCACATTCAGTTGGATCCAACTCTGAAAAAGATGACAGTGTTTGTCTCCAGTCGCTAAAATCGATTTTAACGAATCCTGGAGACAACATCATAACAACTGAATGTGAAGATGAAATAGACTGTGCTCATATATGTATAGAAATTTTAACTCATGCGTTATTAACCAGTAAAACTCCAGTAGATATGGAAAAAAATGTAGCAATTGTTTATTGCAGTGGCTGGATAGCACAACTTGCACTATGCAAATGTGTTCTACTGTCCAAGTAGAACACATTTGCATAGAAATATTAAAAGTACACTGTAATAAAAATAATTTATGTAGATATATTCAATTAAATCATTACCATTTTGAATTTAAAGTTTGTATCCTGTATAGTATCGCATAAAAATGATTTATCAGTTTTTCTTGTAAACAAATCAAGTTTTTTTAATTAATAATTGGTATAAAGACACCAACAGTGTCCTTACTGGCAAAATAACTGTTTATGATATAAATGACCATGAAGGAAAAAGCTTATTTTACTCCAACAATAAAGGGAGGAACAGAATAACACAAACCAATAAGTTAGTAAATGTTTATTTTAAACTTTTCATTTACTTAGGGCATATTATTCTATATTATTAATAATATGTATGTATATAGGTAAATATGTTTGAGAATTTATATTTATTCACATAACTTGATTTATCTTCTAGGTATTCAATAATAGAAAATATGCCCTAACTGAATGACAAGTTTAAACATATAAAGCACATCTTTTATGATTATATTTGTCGTTTGCAAATATATTTAATATTTATACTTACATCCCAACTAATATTATAAATACCGAAGTTTGTTTGTTTATTTATTTGTTTGTTTCGCTCTCACACTAAAACGTCTGAACGGATGACTTTAGGACATGTAATAGGTACATAAAGTAGGTGTTTCTAAATAAATTTTGTTTGCAATATTGTTACCTTTGTTTAGATATAATTTAGCTTTGATCGTGCTTGTCATTTAAGACCGCTTATCCTAAAAGTTGGCAACGTCGCAAATAACTGTCAAATATTTACCTGTTTTGATTAATTTAGAAATATGAAATGTGGCTATCTAGTGAACTAAAATATTGATTATGGAAGGCAATAATTAATATCGTAACACCGAGTATTTAGTATTAGACGTAAAAAAAGTATTTGAAAAGTTTCCGAATGCCTTTTTTACACCTATAACAGCTTCAACATCAAATTCAGTGTTGTAGTTGCAATTCATTATTAATATTCTAGTTCAGTAGTTAGCTATATGCAACGTTGCCCACTTTCAGAATAAACGGTCTTAATTATATCAACAAATCTGTTTTTTTTTTCGTTTAAGTTAAGTTATAAATGTACGCAGCAAAATATTGATTTTTGTACCCACTTATTTATAACACCTGTGTATGTTTCCACATAAAAACTAGTTAAGTTTTTTAAGAATAAACTGTTTTTATTGTATAGTTAATTCCGTGTTTTCATTAAACTCCTATGTGTAGGTAAAAATCTGGAATTTTTACATTGTCGTATAAATTATTGTTTACTATTAATGTTTTTCTAATAATTATGTAATGCATTTTAACATAATTATTAGAAAAACATTATAGTAAACAATAATTTATTCGACAATGTAAAAATTCAACTCAACCTACGTAGCTATAGCTACCTATACCTTTATAGGTGTGTGTGTGTATAAATATATATACACACACATACGTAATAGTTTTGGGTATCTAGAAACTAGATGGCGACTCGTGCTGTCACCAGAAAAAGTAGAGAGCTGCCCATCTATACCCTATATATAATTGTAGTCTGTGAACAGAGCACACCACAGAATATATATACTCTACGAGGAGCACACAGAGCATGTAAAATAAATCGACCATAGACATATTTACTCTACGAGAAATCGACATCGGAATCCAGTGTTTCCACTCGTTTTTCCCTCCAGTTTTATATTGAAAAAAAAAACTATTTTCCCCTAAAAAAACCCCTAAAATTCCCTAAAAAAATATAAAAATTCCTTGGTTTAGGAATTTTTTCATTTTTCGAGCATTTTAAAAACGACCAAGACAAACAACCTGACACTGAGCTGAAAATTACAAAAAACGTAAGAATATTTGAATTTCGCGGGTTACCTTGGCGCATCCCCCTTAATCATTTTACCCTAAAAAAGGGAGACATCCCTAAAAGTGGAAAAACTAGCTGAATCTGCTCTACAGCAAGCATATAAAGTGCCTTATTCACCATCCATCTTGCTGTACGTCCCGTAACGTCCCATCAAGGCCTTGCACGATGCACAACACAAAACGCCAGTGAATAGACTTGACGTACGCCAATTATTATTATTAGTTACTGCAAGTAATACAAGTACGCGTACTTATGGGTCGGTGACCTTACTCGCCCGTGTGTCATACTAAATACGCGCACTTTAAAACCGCCGAGTAAGTTCGTCGGCGATCAACAAACAGGGAGCCTAGTCTAATAATTTATAAACGTCATAATTGTCTCTCGATGGTGAGTTTTTGACAGATTTTGTATGGCAAATCTGTCAAAAACTCACCATCGAGAGACCATTGTGACGTTTGTAAATTAGTAGACTTGGCCCCCAGGTTTGTTTGCTTTTAGCCCGCCTTGTTTCGCAGTTTCGTACGTCTGTCATCGCTGCTAGTCGCGAGCCGCCATTTCGTTACGACATTTGTGTAATGTATGTTTAGTATGGTTCAGAAAATTCGACAACATTGCGATATAGTGTGAGCAAGCTTTACGTGTGTAACCGACAGCGAGCCGAGTAAGTTGGTCAACTTAAAAACCGCGGACTTTAAGTTCGCATGTCTATCACCCACTTTAGATTTGCCTGCTTCGTACATAGTCACAAGAAAAAGTGTCCGTACTTAGAAGAGCTCACACATTAACAAACATACAAAAAAAAAAAAAAAACATACAGACGAATTGAGAACCTCCTCTTTTTGGAAGTCGGTTAAAAAGCGTTTCCATGACAAACAAGTGTAGTCACTGTGTGTGTCGCTACACTTTAAAACCGCCGAGTAAGCTCGCCGGCGATCCAACAGGTTTGAAATTTTGCTCGTAGCCCGCCTTGGTTCGTAGTTTCGTACGTCTGTCATTGCCCCGAGTCGCGAGCTAGCATTTGGCTTCGTCATTCGTGTAATTTTTGTTTAGTTTGGTTCAGAAAAGTCAAAAACATCGCGATACAGAGTGAGAAATCTGCACGTGTGTCACCGCCGGCGAGCCGCGCAAGTTGGCGACCTTAAAAACCGCGGTCTTTAAGTACGCATGTCTATACGTACGTTTAAGATTGCAGGCGATCCAACATGTTAGAAAGGGGTTTGAAGATTTTGGCCCTAAAATCAGCCACCATTTTGTTTTTTTTTCAATATCGAGGTGCCCAATAAATGTCATATATTTGGATAGGGGACACTTATACAAACATAAAACTTCATATAACATAACATCATAAAGCGTCACGTTTCTGAGATATTCAAAGATAAAAATAACAATTGTTATAATTAATTTATTTATTTATGTTGTAGTTACTTCATGTTGATTAAGTTATTTACACATGAATTACTTGACTACGAAAACACCCTATGCAACCTCATGCGTCAAGCCCTGAAAATAGTAGAGGAATGGTGCAACAACCACCAGCTTTCAGTGAACCCCACAAAAACCGAATTGATTCTCTTCACAAAAAAGAGAAAACTGACGTCGCTACAACTACCACGATTCTTTGGAACAACCCTAAGCCTCTCAACTGAAACCAAATACCTGGGCGTCTTTTTGGATAAACAATTGAACTGGGCTAAACACACGAACTATATCACCACAAAAGCCAGCATATCCCTGTGGCAGTGCAAGCGACTGCTTGGCAGGAACTGGGGGATTAGCCCCAAGGTCACCCACTGGTTATACACCACAGTTATCCGACCAATCATTACATACGGCTCACTGGTCTGGTGGCCCAGGACAGACCTGAGTACAGCTCAAAGAGAACTCGAGAAACTGCAGCGATTCGCTTGTGTTGCAATCACTAGCAGTATGAGAACTGCACCCACTGCCGCCCTACAGGCAATGCTGGGACTGCCGCCTCTGCACCTCATCGTGCGGGAGGAGGCGTGCCTGGCTGCCTTTAGGCTCCACTTATCAGGAACCCTAAGCAAAGACTCCAGAGTTAAGCACACACGCATAAGGGAAGAAGCGATCAAACGACGACCAATGATGGCATCACCCTGTGATAAAGCCCCGAAAACGGTGACACTACAATGGATAAAAGGACACAGTGGATCGCTAGGCAACGACGCAGCTGACGAACTGGCTAGACGAGGATCCAGCACGGCAGTCTGTGGACCCGAACCTATCGTTCCCATCCCCTTCAACCAAATACGCAAGTGGCTACAGGAGCTCACCCACACACAAGCGGAGACCTGGTGGAATTCGACACCAGGCTGCAGGCAGTCCAAGGAAGCTATGCCATTCTTGGATAGCAAGCTGACCAGGCGTTTATTACGCCTGGACAGAAATGGCCTGCGCCTGGTGACGGGGACCATCACAGGACACTGCTCGCTAAACAAACATTTCCACACGATAGGCATAACGGACAGTCCTCCGTGCAGGGCTTGCATGGAGGCCGAGGAGACCGTCGCGCACGTGCTCTTTGAATGCACAGGCGTCACCCAGATTAGAACAGAAACCCTCGGGTCACCCAGATCTTACACTGATGTTCTAAACGGACCAGGAGCTTTAATTAACTTCTGGAGGGAGGTGGGCTGGTTGGAATAACCCCCCCAAACGGCCGCCATGGCCCACGTACAATGGTTCATTTGACGGACTAAGTGCGGAAACCAAACCCTATAACATAGAACATTACTTGACTACACCTAGCGGATAAAACATAAGATTTTTTAATCATATTCGGTATAAAAAATACCATCCAAGAAGGCAGCGGGAGGCTGAATAGGATTTTCTTGGTGTCGCGCCCATGCCATGCACCATATAATACATATACCATATAACACACGTCCTCGTTCGGCGGAGGGTATACATATATTTTTGTCTCTTTCGCTCTTAACTAAAATATTACCTGTACATGACGCAATTATGTTTTCATAGTTCAATATACTTACCTGAAGGGAAACAAAACAAAAAAATCCTTGTTTCATTGCTAAGTTTTCAACTTATATTTCGGTGAATAACTCCGAAACCTGACGCTTTAGGATATTATGTCACATGACATTTTTTGTTTGTATAAGTGTCCTCTATCTAAATATATAACTTTCGATTTTCTCCGCGATTCTGAAAAAAAAACAAAATGGCGGTATCATGTTAGGGCCACCCTCCATACAAAAATCTTCAAACCCCTTTGCTCGTAGCCAGCCTTGGTTCGTAGTTTCGTATGTGTCAACGCCACGAGTCGCGAGCCAGCATTTTATTTCGTCATTTGTGTAATTTTTGTCTAGTTTGGTTCAGAAAAGTCGAAAACATCGCAATACAGTGTGAGAAATCTTCACGTGTGTCACCGACGACGGCGAGCCAAGTAATTTGGCGAGCTTAAAATACGCCTGTCTATCACCCACTTAACGATTTAAATCTTTACCGCTGTCATCATTTTCATGACAGCCCTCACTGCGGCCATCAAGTCTGGCCATCGCTCTTCTAAAAGAAACAGTAGCTTTATCATTGAGCTAGAAAAACTTAAGTATATGATAATTTTAGATACGATCTATCTGTCAGTTGTCTGAGAGAGATGTAGCTATAAACAAAACAGCGGTATTAGTTCATTTTAACGTAAGACATAGTACATACTAAAGCTACGGTTTGTATTACCAAACCCCGCCCGGTTTGCATTACTGTGCGTTTGCTGTTTTGCATTGATTGTTTTGTTGTGAATGTTTCGCCATTGGAAACGCACAGTTACGATGTCAACAACGCTCTCTAAGAAACCACACCAACTTAGTTTCGTATTGAACGTTTCAGTGACGTCATTCGGCGTAAATTCCGGACGCTGCGTGAGTGGTCACCTCTCTTCTAGGAAACCGTAACAGAAACTATAGAACGCCACCTGCTACGCTCCTTACATACTCTTTTTGATTCGTTTACGTTCATAAATCTGGTTATACATGCACGCCACCACCGCCGCCCGCCCCGCCCGTTAGCGAGTACTATGGACTTGCTAACCGTGTGAATCAGTATGTTTGTGATTGAAATTTAAAATCGTCGTCTATGGTCCCCCTAACGTCTGTAGCAGCCAACAATCGATTCTTTCACGCATTTCTTTGAAATTGTCTATAATTGAGTCATTATAGTAGTATCAAAACCGGCAATCTCCACATTTAAGAGAAAATAACTTATCTATGCCAAAATAGTCAGAGTAATAATAGTCTCCTAATCTTCCATCTTGATTAATAAGTTTTTTACAGAAACAGCATTTTCCCTACCAAAAATGACTTTAAACTTTTGAGTAAGTTTCAAAAGCGGCAATCTCCTAGAAGTATTTTGACAAAATAATGAATCAAAACACGTTTTTCATGTTTATTTCAAATGTAAGTAAAGTGGAGAATGCCGTTTTTGATATGACTCAATTTGTCTTTTCTCTTTTCCGTGTTATGTTAGGTCTAAACAATCTTTCCTCTACCTCTATGGGTCTAAAGTACTTTATTTACTCTTTGGTACTGCTGTCATTGATTGTCATTGTCATTTTCATCATTGCTCTGGGTGGCCGTTGAAAATTATTCTTGTTCGTCACATTTTCTTTAAAAACCACATCTTTAGGATTTTAAAGACTGCATTTCAAAAAAGTGAATTACAAATATGGAGGTTACGGATGAAAACTTGGCTACACTAGCGAATTACCTTCAACAGACGTTAAACCCAGACACCAACATAAGGCGACCGGGTATGTTGTATTTTCTTTGTTTTTTATTATAACAGTAACCGTTACATGTAACTTATTTACTCGTGATTGTTCAACCTGTATCAACCTGACATCAAGAATTATCAATATTCCCGTTAATTCGTTACTAAATCTCATGATAACCTCGAATCGTCCACTGTCAGCTAAAGTTAGTATGAGGCAGTTCGCTTCCTAAATATTACTCACGATTTCATAATAAAATTAAAGTACATAATTGTCATTCAAAGAATTATAGGTACTTATAATTTTAGATACAAGTAGTTGTTAAGTACCTCAAAGTTAGTTATTTCTTAGTTGAATAACTTTAATTGTATTATGGACTTAGTATTCATTCGGAAGTGGCAAATACACTTACTGGTTAGTCCCATCAAAATAAGGCACCTTAAAGTGCCAGCATGAGCCTGAATTAATTTAAAATAGAAAATAATGTTTGACTGTAACTTGAGATATTCTATTTGTAACAGATAGACAATAAAAACTAAGCTCATCAATTGACATAGTTATTATAGCCAATCATTTGTGGATGTCATGAACTCCAGTAATGAAGGACTCAGGCTAATTTCACCAAATTCTGTTTCTAAATGTCAAGGTAAACATTTTGGCGGACTGCTTTGCATAGTACAAATATGTTTGTAATGTTAAAATGTATAGAAAACAGTTCTTCTAATTTAACAGATGGCACGCTTAGCTCGGCCACAATAAAATGGGTTTTGTCAATAAAAGAATAAACAAATCTGTCATTTTGTCTATTCTTCCATGGACAAAACGTGTAGAAAACCTGTTTCTATGCTTGTCATGCTGCGCTGCTGTAGAGTTTTTTGCGCCACTTTTTCTTTGCAGTGAAAGCTCTAAGAAGTGGTAAAGGATGGGCGTTTTGGAGAACTGTCTTATATAATTATGACGTTCAAAATGTGCTGACTCTCAGCCTAATTTGAATACATGACTTTTGATTTTGTGAAAATGCAAGTTTTGTCACACACATTAAGTGTGTGGCGAAACTTGCCTTCATAATAAAATGATAGCTCCTATGTATCCTCCTTTAGAAATGGGAAATAAAGAAAGACTTATCCTGTTACTATTTGAGTGTTGTAGAAAATAGAATTTATGGAAAGGTTTGAATTTATGTATGTACACAAGGGAACCTTATGGCTCCTACACACAGTGCCTTTTGCTGCGCTGCACGTGCGTCCGGCTTTTGCGCCTTCATTTCCTTTGTGCGGCGGGAGCGGGCTGCCGCGGCCTGCCCGGCGGCATGGCACTGTGTGTAGCAACCATTACCTCAAACTATACATTTCCAGTATAAACTGGTCTGACAGTCTGGTTTCAAATTGGTCTCTAGGCTTTATGTAAATGGCATTACAAGGCCCGAAAGCCAATTGAAAAACATTCAAATCGAAGTCGCAATCTTATCGCAGAGACAATTTAAGACGGTTTTTTGTTGGTAGATAGACTAGAATGTGTTCACTCTTAAAAATATAGGAACAGCCCCTCATCAGCTCACTTGTGTACACACGGCTACAATCTAGCTATACATTTCCAGTAAAAGCTGAGCTCTCATTATACAGAAATCTTATACAATGCGAGATCAGCTTATACATCAGAAGTACACAACAATAAAAAATGATGTTTGCTAATCTATGTTATCAATTTCTTTTGCAGCTGAAAAGTTTTTGGAGAGTGTAGAAGTAAATCAGAACTATGCTATCTTGCTATTGCACCTCATAGACAAGGAGACGGTGGACCTCAATATCAGGGTGGCCGCAGCAATAGCCTTCAAAAACCTGATCAAAAGAAATTGGCCTGTTGTAAGTATAAGCCACTGTGATATGACAACTGAAGGCCAGTTCTCATTATTTAAAAACATTCAAAATGTAGTTGCAATCTCATTTCAGCGACAATGTCACAAACTTGTCAAAAATGAAAGTGAATTAGAGATATTTTTATACAACTGCCCATAAAGGAGTCTTTTGTTTTATACACGACTCTCCAAAAAATTTGTGTAATGTTTCAGGGTTCATGTATGTATGTGAGTTTTTTTATTCCACTGTAACTTTTAAATACCTGAACAGATTTGGATTATTTTATTTATAGGTTAACGTTAAAATCCCAAGTGACACTGGCTATGTTTTATTTTTTTTAATGTTCAAAATGGCAGTATTGCTCCATTTGCAATGTAAAAACAAACGAAAAAAAATAAATGTGTGATCTTAGGAAGAAGATGGAGTGGACCGCATCCATGCATCAGACAGAGCCACAATCAAAACCCTGATTGTGTCGCTGATGCTGAAGTCTCCTGAAGCCATTCAAAGGCAGTTCAGTGATGCCGTCTCCATCATCGGCAAGTGCGACTTCCCTGAGAAGTGGCCAAGTCTAATACCAGAGATGGTTGAGAAGTTTGGTACTGGTAAGTACCTTTTATCAGCGGCAAAGACCTGATGAATATGTGCTTCGCGGATTTCACTGGCAAGCAAATATATATATCAACTTTGTTTAAATAAAGTAAACCAAAATAAATAACAAAATCAGATGAACACTTTTTGTCATACTGTTCTAAATCATATACGAGTATTATTGAAGAAATTATTTGAATTGAAACCAGTACCCTTATAACCTTATACAAGTTATACACGATCAATCAGAATTTGAATTGTTTTGAAACAGATTGCTAATCCTTTGATTAATAAATTCGAAAAAAAAAATCTGCTCAACAACGTTATTAACACAACGAATATTGTTGAACTGTCAAAATGAAACAGATTAGTCGGAATCGTTTACGAAAATGTGTTTTGTAATTAGATAGCTGAACAGAAGTATAATTGAACTACAGATCGCCATATGAGAACAATACGACCTTTACCCTTAAATGTCTCGGTAACATGCTACTGTAATACTTACTAGAAATGTTTTATTTAAGTATTTTCATCCCATCTAAACATCAGCTCATAAAATATGATTTTTACAGGTGATTTCCACATCATCAATGGAGTGTTACGAACGGCCCATTCTTTATTCAAACGGTACCGTTACGAGTTCAAATCACAGAAGCTTTGGGAAGAAATCAAGCATGTCCTTGAGAACTTTGCTAAGCCACTCACGGATTTGTTTGTTGTAAGTACACTTCTTGATATGTAACATCTCTCCTCTCGCTTTTCTGCAATCTGTGGGAGTGAATTCGTGAAATGGGACGGAAGTGTGTAACAGGAAGCCGAGGGAGCGCGCGATATTTGATTTGACCTATATTTGGGGGAGGTATATGTTCAGCAGTGGACGTCTTTTGGCTGAAATGATGATGATGAAACATACTTGGTTAAATGTGGGCGTACTATAGGTACACCTCTGTCTAACTATTCGGGGATAACATGCGTCGTGTTATGTATTTATTTTTATGTTACAGGCTACAATAGATTTGACATCGAAACACGCCGACAACCCACAAGCGTTGCGCGTGATCTATGGATCCCTAGTACTAATATGCAAGGTGTTCTACTCTCTCAACTATCAAGACTTGCCAGAATTCTTTGAGGATAACATGCCAATCTGGATGCCAAACCTACTCAATCTATTACAAGTCAAAGTTCCCTGCTTGGAGACTGATGTGAGTTCATTATATATTATGGTCTATTCAAAGCCTTGTTTCCAATTGTTTTTTTTTTACACTTTATGCTAGTGTAAATAAAGTTGATTTTAGACTGGCTACTACTGTAGAAAATGTCATAAAAAATATGAAGTTGTAGCGCAAAACTGAACCTTATGTTACCTACACATAAGGTACAGTTGTTTTTCCTAAAACACAAACTAAATTGCGATGTGGTTGTTTGTCGGTAAATGTAAGATTTCTTTATAGTAGATTATTCACTATGGGGTAAAGCAGTGTCTAATGTCACGCGAGCTAGTTTAATTCAAGCTCGTCCAAGACGAAGACACCTTTATCCCCGAGGAGAATACTCTACTTTTCATACCTGCGAGGTAGTAAAAAGCAATTTGATTTTCGAATACCTATGAACGTTTTATCGTAAATGTTTTCATACGAATTTTTCAATTTATGTTCTAAATTCAAATCACATTATTTACCAGCTGATCTTAATGAAATCCAGTCCAGTACTATATTGTTGTCCAACTAGACCCTATGACTAAAGTCATAATTTAGGTTAGGTTTGCATGACATATAATTTGACGTTAGCGAGCAGGTGGTATGAAAAATTCATTCTCTTTTCAGGATGACGACGAAAAGCCGGGCGTTTTGGAGCAACTGCGGACGGAAGTGTGCGAATGTGCGGCGTTGTATGCTCTGAAGTATGAGGAGGAGTTCGGACCGCACGCGCCGGCCTTCGTCACTAGCGTGTGGACTGTGCTCCTGGCTACCGGACCGCAGCCGAAGTACGATGCGGTCAGTACAGCAACCTTGTTCATGTAGAAAAAAAAAACATTTTGCGAAAAAAATAACAGCCTTCCAAAAAAATATACTACAAAGAGAAAAATAACTTTAATTTCGGAAGTCTGTGTCTTTGGTTTTAAATATTAGTTTTTTATTTTTACTTTTTAGTTGTAGTACCTACCCCAAACAAATTCAAATAGCTATGTAAATAACAGGGACAGGAAGCTATCATTATATCATCCACATTTAATAAGTGGGAGAAATACGTATTATTGAAGCTAACTCAAAAACAATCCAAACTGCATAATATGGGTTCAAACAAAAAAAGAAGTTTAAAAATCGGTCCACAATTGACGGAAAAATCGATGGACATACATAAAAAATAAGCACCTTCTCCTTTTTGGAAGTCGGTTAGGAAGTATTTATTTGAACTTGCACAGGAACTTGTTCGCTCAGTGGTGGCCCAGTGGTAAAGGCCGTGACTTACCTAGTTGTAGATCGTAGGTTCGAACCCAGACAGGCGCTTTACTTTGTGTAAATTATTTCATCACCACTGCTTTCAAAACATCGTGAGGAAATAGGCATGTCTTAGAACCAAAAATTCGAAGACATGATGACATCATGGGTTGTTACCCACACTGGGTCCCACTCCCCAGTGTAGTCATGCTACGCGTGCAGGTTATCCAAACCATCTCGTGTCTAGGCGGGAGATTTTCAGTAGGTGGGAAAATTGGGTTGGATAGGGAAGCAGTGTCTCACCACAGCTTTAGTCTGTAAGACGTTATGTAATGTTCCCATATTTTTTTCAGTTGGTATCGAACGCGCTGACTTTCCTAGCGAAAATAGCGGAGAAGAATAACTACAAGAGTTTGTTCGAGGACCCCGCGACACTAAGCAGTATATGCGAGAAAGTTGTCATACCCAACATGGAGTTTAGAGGTAATTTATTGTTTACTAGAGACCCGTCTTTGATTTGCACGCTTTTTAGGACTTAATTTCATAATAACAACCTTTGGTCCTGCGCCTGATCTCTTCCCGGTCTTGTCAGACCTCCTTCCCATAGGACTAAGAGAGTGAAGGAGAAGAGAGTGCACCTGTGTCTGCGCACATACGTCAATCTGCCTAGCCATTTCCCGAATGACAGCCGGGACTAACGGCTTAACGTGCTTTCCGAGGAATGGAGGAGTCTCTTATGTAAAGATAGTCACCCATCCACGGACCAACCCCGGCAAGCATAGGTTAAACTGATGGATCGACCAGTGCGGCTGTTTTTACATAGCCACGAACTCCTCCTACACACACTTGTGCACTATAATATCTCCCGCGGCGAAGGCTAGTTTCCACTGAGATTGGTCGCCGTGACTATTATTAACAAATCATAGAGATTTTTTTATTATATGTAAGTTTATTATTAACGTATTTATACACTTATACCTTTCGAAATAAATTCTCTAAACGATGTTGAAAACCACATCAAAATTCGTGCGTAGTTTAGAAAAACAACGCGATCACAGACACTAAAAGTGACTTTAATTTATAATACGTATGTTTTTTTAAATATTTTAGAATCGGACATGGAGTTATTTGAGGACAACCCGGAGGAGTATGTGCGTCGTGACATCGAAGGCTCGGACGTGGACACGCGCCGCCGCGCCGCCTGCGACCTGGTGCGCACCCTCGCGGTGCACTACGAGGACAAGATGATGAACATCTTCGGGCAGTACGTGCAGGTACGAGATACGTCTGTCTCTCTCTCTCTCTCACACAATCAATCTATATATATTTGGCTCAGAATTCGGCTACGAGTATGGCGCCATCTGTAGCGCCCGGATTCGGTCTGGAGGATACACAGGACCTGCACCCTAATTACGAAAATTTTGTCGAACTTATGAAGCAATGGACTGACAATCTTTTTCAATTGGTTTCAATTTAAAATTGAGTTTGCGTTTCGTAATTAGGGTGCCGATATTAAGTGTCCCATCGTGTGTGGAACAGTATCACATTTACACTCACAGACGGTCGAAATTGTAAGAAATCGACACTTGTTCGTGTGCGACAAACGCGCGCTCTGCGTTCGGCGTTTGCCGTGGCAACACGTCGTGTCCGGGTTCGCAACAAGTCAATCGACATCCTGAGGATGCCTCGTTGAAAGTAGAAACACGTGTCGATTTTTTACAGGGTTCTTTATGACTGTTTAAGAGCGTGGCCACGACTTTGGGCGGCGCGGCAAGCGGGGCGGCGAGCGGCGCGGTGTGGGAACTAAAAAGTTGCCGCTGCGAGCGGCGCGTCGTGGCATGCTTCATACATTTCCGTGCATTTGTTTTACCTCTCGCCGCCCCGCTCACCGCTACCGCTGATAGCGGCAGGGTCGTGGCCAGGCCGTAAGAACAGTTAAGCGGATTAGGTTACTAAATATACGCCATCTATTGTATTTTCTAACTAATTTAGTTTGACACACACACACATTTCACTATGTTACTAGCTCACAATCTTCCTTAACGTTGTTTTTAGCTGATGTTAGCAAAGTACGGGGAGATCGGCGCTTCGGCATGGCGCGGCAAGGACGCAGCCATGTACCTCGTGACGTCACTGGCGTCGCGCGGCAGCACGCAGGCAGCCGGCGTCACGCGCGCGTCTCCGCTCGTGGACCTCGCGCAGTTCGCAATGGCACATGTACTGCCCGAGCTGCAGCGACCAGACGGTAAGCATTTACCTGCTGGGGAGTTGGTTGCGCCACTTCTTCTCAGCTAAAGCACTAGAAAGTGGTAAAGGGCGTGAGGTTTTAATTTTTATTTATTTCTTTTTACCCTTGATGGGGAAGCTCTTGGCGTGCATCTCACCTGATGGTAAGTGATGATCAGGCCGAAGTTGGAAGCGAGCTTCACCCGGAATCCTCAACCACAGAGGAACTGGCTATCTTATCTGCAACTGCCGAAACACAACAATGCTGTTATGGCGACAGACTTAGATAAGATGGTGGTAACTAGCCAGGCGGACTTAGAACAAGCCCTACCACCAACCAAACAAGTGCTGTTTTGGGGAACAAGTTGTTGTCCCGGGCCTGGGGAGCGTTCAAGTATTACGTAACGTAATTTTTGAAGATTTTTGACCTCCTCTCCCCCCCTTGTAACGCACCGTAACGTTTTTCTGTACCCCCCCTCCCTCTCTCTAAACGTTACATAACACTCAAGTGGTAATTTTTACCCTAAAGTCGTAAAAAGTTATGTAATAGTTTTTACACTTGGTATAGTTCACAGTTCTACTAAATAAAACAAGAGAATTTTAATTCGCAACACCTGCATATTTTGTTTATTTTTATAAACAAAATATTTTAGGTTGCTAGTTTGGGAGTTTTAATTCCCTAATTTTTTAGAAACAATGTTACGTAACGTGTTGTAAGAAAGACCCCCTCCCGCCCCTGTAACGCATCGTAACGTTTTACGAGCCTCCCCCTCCCCCCCCCCCCCAAATTGCGTTACGTAATACTTGAACGCTCCCCTGGCTGTTTGTGTATGTGAGTTTAAATGTTTGTAAACGCACCCACGATACAGGACAAATTCCTAGTCAACGGCAACGTTTTAAAAAAAGAAAAGAAATATGAAGAATCCTTTGTAATGCCTTGTATAAATATGTATGAAATATTAACTTGCACCTATTGTTTCAGTGAACGAGTTGCCCGTACTGAAGGCAGACGCCATGAAGTACGTGATGACATTCCGGTCGCTGCTACCCAAGGAGCTAATCACCGCCGCCGTACCTCTGCTGGTGAGTGTTGTTTTAACCGACTTCAATCAAAAGGAGGCGGTTAGATTATTCCGTGAGTTTTAAAGTGTAGAGTGTAGCGGTTACACCGCCACATACGAACTACGCAGCAAAGACATGACGTCATACAATTCTTGCATCGCGCAGTTAGAGTTTACCGCGCGAACAACATAGATAAGACTATACGAAATCAACTTACGGGCAGTTGCCCGCTAGACATAACACACGTCTGGTCGGAGGATCCTCCCTTTTCTATGGTGGATGAGTGAACTTTACACCCCGTTCCTCATGCCTCTAAAGGGGTAAACTTATGTATCCATCTTTCCATTTTTGAAGTGAAAACTTTTTTAGGCGCGTTGAGCACTTTTTGGATGAACAAATATCATAGAACTCGCGTCATCGTCACCGAAGGCGCGTTGAGCTTTTTAGTTGACAAAGTTTTCGTTCTTGTACTGACAGCAAGCCACATAAATTCTTGACAGTTTCGTTAGATGGCATTGCTTAGTTTTCACTCTATCGGCAGTCCCCAAAGACTGCTCCGCATTTTTATTGTTTCATATATATGTTCAGTGATAACCGGGCCTATTTACGTGAATATTTATTCTTTATTGTGACTGTCTTCTCTCACAGATAGCGCACATCGGCGGGCGCGGCGTGGTGCGCACGTACGGCGCGTGCGCCATCGAGAAGCTCGTGGCGGGCGCCATGCTGGACCGCGCCGCGCTGCAGCCGCACGCGGCCGCGCTGCTGTCCGCGCTGTTCAACGCGCTGGGCGAGCAGAACTCGCCGCTGGACCACAACGAGTATGTCATGAAAGGTACGTAGAAAACAAATATTCATAGAATTATAATAATTAGAATCATCAATAGAACTCCCCAAATTAGAATTGACCTCAATCTCTCTAAGTTAGATTTTTTCCAAAAGAAAAATGATTGTAATAGGAAAGAAAGAAAGAAAGTACGTTTATTTGCGGTCAACATGACGCAAAAAAAAAAAAACACGAAACTAACAATTTGGGGGAAAATATGCGTCACATCCACGCAAAACGGCCATCGCTCAGCATAATGTTGCGACTCTATGCGAGACAGAGTTCTAGCGCTGGTTTTCAGCGACAGCCGACAATGATAATAATTCTGTAAATAAATATTTGTTATGGCCTCGAATCATATTTTGATCAAAATACAACCTGCAAATTACAAATAACTAAAGAAAATTTTAATTTCGCGGGCTACCTAAGCGCATGCCCCTTAATATATTGTACTTTATAGATTAACTTTTTATTGTACAGACACCAGCACATCAAGTTACTACAATCTGTCAAATATCTTTAATAGATTTTCAACTTTATCGCTAAACCTTATTCGGTTCAATGTTGATTGGGAAAATTTGACAGATTGGAGTAGGTTGATGTGCTGGCGTCTGTACTTTGAGAGCGAAATAATAATTAATTATTATCATTCGTGTGACAGCGGTGCTCCGCACGCTGTCGTGCCTGCAGGACGGCTCGCTGGCCTACCTGGGCGACGCGCTGCCGAAGCTGGCCCACATGCTGGCCGTGGTCGCCAAGAACCCCTGCAAGCCGCACTTCAACCACTACCTGTTCGAGACGCTGTCGCTGGCTGTGTCGTGAGTTACTTCTCAATTATTATGCCCCGCATGGCTGCAGACCTTCACCGTTTTGAGAGCAGTGGTGACGAATTATTTCATCACCACTACTCTCTGTCTGTTACAGTACACTTGCTGTGTATGTTGACTCACAGTATTATAAGGCACACGTGATTCAAGTGTCTTCCCTTTAACATTAAGTGAATAAGAAAGACGTTATTGAACGATTTCTTAATTCTATAGTTACTTAGCAGCTATATTTAAATTACTGCCATGTCGGGACCATGCAGTTTAGTATCTGAGATCGTCTTTTGAGGAACGGACCACACATGTTTGAGTGGACATGTCCAGTGAGTGCACGCATTTGTCAGTAATCGTGGAGCTGAACTCAGAATCAACGAATCGACAAACTATATCAATGAAAAGGCATTTAGGTAGGCCGCATAAAGTGCTCAAATTGCCAGACAATCGTTAAAAATACCCACATATGAAGAGGAAAAATTAGCATGTTGCCAGCAAAACACTGCAACATTACATGTGGGCCATGTGGCTAGCGACATTGTTGCCCGCAACACATTTTCCAGTTTAAGTGGGGATTTTCTCAACATAAACTCACGCCTCCTCTCCATGGGGGTAGGCGGAAACTACTACTACAATTTTTTTTTTTTTTTATATAATTTTTGCTTCTGTACCTATCTATGTAATTTTCGCAGGTTGGTGACGAAATCCAATCCGAATGCCATATCAGCCTTCGAAGACGCCCTTTTCCCGATATTCCAAGAGATTTTACAGAACGATGTGCAAGGTTAGTCTTTGATTTTATTTAATTACTACTGTTTCGCACCGTTTTTTATGACTTGACAGAACACCGAGATTACAATTATTTCAACTTAATATTAATTAATTATTATACCACCATTATTAAAAACAGAATAAATTGTCTAATTGATAATGGAAACCACATCAAAATCTGTTGCGTTGTTTAGAAGAACAACGGAGTTACACAAACAGATAAGTACGAAAAGCGAGTTTAATTTAAAATGCTTTTCGAATCTGTCAAGACATGGTATGCACGAAAACGATCGTATGAATTTATACATATTATATTATGTATAACTTCGTTTTCGTGCATATCGTGACAACGTGCCGTTGGGCATTTCACATACCTATTCAGTAGCATGACGCAACACTACCGCTCTTGTCCCGCGCCGCAACCACAACGCATCGAGTGACTTAAGAGGGTTTACATCATACAAACTTTCAAGCCCTTATCTTTTTATTTATTGAGCAAGGCACACCAACGACATATTTACAAGAATAAACAATAGGTTATCACAAATCTTCAATACTGTGTAAATATATCACTTACAGGCATGCACAACATTGTTATTAAAAATTAAAGCTTAAATCATTACAATGTTTATAAAATTGAATACGTAAAATTGACAAAATAGATTTGATTATACAATAAAATAATAAATAATAGATTTCCTCACATTCCATGAGAGCAATACAACCATACAAAATCACAAAAATATTCCACATAAGGTAATAAAACTAAATAAATGGAATATAATAAGGGTAAGTGTTTAAATGAAAAATACAAAAAGAAAAAAAATTCATTAAAATAAACTTCGCTAAATCATAATTAAATTATTTTTGACAACATTATTAAATTAAAAATTGAACACAAAAGAAATACAAAAATATTATTAAATTAAAATTACATTACGTATAATTATAATTAGGCAGCTGATTACAGATCAATTTTAATAATTTTTGTTTTAAATATTGGTAGACTATCAAAGAAAATATCGATACTGCTGTCAACTGAACAGGCTCTGTTGTACAAAGCCAACATTCTGTTAAGGGGAGCATGCTGACCCAGGTTTGTTCGACACGGTTTAGTAGCAAACGTCCTAGTGGTACGCTTGGACCGGAGGTGAGAATGACGAGGTACGACTAAGTTAATTCTGTTAAGAAGATCTGGAGTTTATATTATCCCGTTTACTATTTTATAAAGAGTTGTCAGATCATTTAGAGCCCTTCGTCGTTTCAATGAGTCTAATTTGAAGTAGCTCAGCCGTTCTGCGTAATCGGCTCTATATTGACATTTGTGGTCTTTAAACCGCAAGCACCTCGTAATTTTTTTTTGAACACGCTCAGTTCGCTCTATATGAACATTATAAGTCGGACTCCAGACGGGAGATGCATATTCTAAGAGACTGCGCACAAAGGCGTTATAGAGCACTTTCAATGCCAAGGTTCCCTTAAATTCTTTGCCCAGTCTGTTGATAAACCCGACCGTTTTCATTGCTTTTTTAATGATATTATTGACGTGTGTGGTGAATGAGAGATCGCTGCTAAGCACTACACCTAGATCCCGTATATTTTTGACTAGTTGCAATGACGTCCCATTAAGGGAGTAGGTTGATGGTATGGGATGCTTTTTCCGCGTAAAAGATATGTGATAACATTTGCTGGCATTCAGAACCATCCCGTTCGCCACACACCAGCTCTGTATTGAGTTAAGATCAGATTGAAGTAGAGCAATGTCTTCTTGGGTTTTTATTTGACGATATATTTTAAGGTCATCAGCAAATAAGGAACATTGGCTATGTTTGATGCAATTTATTATGTCATTAATGAAAATAACAAAGAGAATTGGCCCGGTATGTGATCCCTGAGGCACACCAGAGGTTGCGATATATTCCGGAGATTGATAGCCATTTACCACGACTCTCTGTTTTCGTCCGCATAGATATGATCTGAACCACTCCAGCAGGGCTCCGTGTATGCCAAGACCATGTAATTTCAGCAGCAGGATTTCATGGTCGACCTTATCAAAAGCACTGCTGAAGTCGGTATACAGAGCATCGATCTGTTGGCCAGAGTCAATGTTCATACAGATTTCGTCAAGGTATGATAGCAAATTGGTGACGGTAGATTTTTTGCTGCAGAAACCATGCTGTTGAGGAGAGAGATCTTTCGAAATGACTGAACCGATTTTAATGAAACTTCATACGCATATGCAGGATACAAAGGTCTAAAAACTTAGTTAAGAACATTTTCAAAATGTCTTATTTAAAAGCAGATAACGGGAAATTTCTGTTTGTATGGAAAATTAAAAATCGGTCTAATTTGGCTGTCACACTATTTTTCGAAAATGTTCTTAACTAAGTTTTTAGACCTTTGTATCCTGCATATGATTTAGCTACACGATGACTGTATGCGTGTCTTTTGTCGGTACAGGTTAACTTAACGCTGTAATGGTTCTTTCTCCAAAGGCCCTTCCAGAGATGGCCCTGCATTGTTACTTTAGGATCCCAAAGATAATAAAAAATATTTTGAATTAAAATAAAGCAGCATAAAAATCTTAGAAATAATTTACAAAGGAATTTAATGTTAGATGGCTGTACTAGGTTAAACCTGTATTACAGGTGGCAGGAGCTTAAACGAACGAGATTTCAGCAATTATATGTTATATCTTTTTGTTTTTTGCCGTAGAATTCATGCCGTACGTGTTCCAAATGCTGTCCCTTCTACTGGAGCTGCGCGGCCCCAGCACGGGCCCCGGCGACGCGTACGGGCCCCTGCTGCCGTGCGTGGTGGCCCCCGCGCTGTGGGAGCGCGCCGCCAACGTGCGGCCGCTGGTGCGCCTGCTGTGCGCCTTCGTGGCGCATCGCGACCAGCTCGTGCTGCAGTCCGGACGACTCGTGAGTGTGGCTGGCTGATCTTCTAGTTCTACATAAACTTACGCCTTCCCATGGCGGTAGGCAGAAACTAAGAATAATAAGAAATTTATTTACAATGCATTTCCTCGAAAAGGGCGTTTTCCAAGCAGTCAATTTGTGCGGAAAGTGTCACTTTTTTTGACTAGGGCTTTTTACTTTTCAGTTTTTTTTTAATTTTTGAATCCGTCGTCCGCCCGACGCGACGCAAAGAGTTTTCATTATTTGAGAAAAGTTTTACAAATTAAATGATGATGATGATGTTGATGACGATGACGATGGCGATGTAGATAATGTTGGTGGTGAAGATAATGTTGGCGATGACGATGACGATGGCGATGGTGATGGCAAAGTCGAAGTCGAAGTCAAAGTCAAAGTCAAAGTGAAAGACAAAGTCGAAGTCGAAGTCGAAGTCAAAGTCAAAAAGTCAAAGTTATGAATGATGTTTATATCATTTGTATCAAATATCAGCCAATATGTTACATGTTAAACATATGAGACTACTGTAAAGGTCGCTCGTTTTTTTGTTTCCTCGCACAATGCATAGTAAATCGTTGTATGATACACGTGCGTCAGATGATTTCCGCACTTGTAGCATAAATAACTATTTACTTAGACCCAACTCAGGGTTAATCCAAAGAGAATTATTGGATTAACCTTGAGTTACTGGCCCGTTTTTGTTGTGGGTGGGATATCATCAAATAACTTCTCCCGCTCTGGGCCGAGCAGAAGGGCGTGTCAGACTCTTACTGACTTAAACCCACCCGTGTTCCTTCAGTTGCCTGTACGTTGCCGGGGGCCACGGTAACCCTTTAGAACTTTCCCGCAGCGCAAGTGGGCCTAAGTTTACATTCCAAGTGGATTGAGTTACTAGACCTCACACTAGGATTCCCCGTGTTGGGAGATCGAGCAGGGCTTGAAAACGTTACCAATTCACATTTAAAATAACGTTAAGTAACGGTATTTCCGTAGAGATACCTGGATATCGGTACGATTTGGTAGTGTTACTAAGTAGCATAACATAATAATAACGTTAAAAATTAACGGTATATTTAATGTTATTGTAAAAATTGCGGTAACAATTACCGCTACGTACACTTAACTTACATATAAATTAGCTTCACAAAATAATTTTATTAAACTTACCCATTTTGAGGCTAAAGAAAAGGCTTCAGTCAAATTCGCTTTTTTACGTCTGCACGTTACGGGTGGACAAACCAACCAAGTATATTCACAAGAACAAGCACAACACAGAATAGCAAAGAGAATATTAAACACGCAAATAGTCGTAGGGCACAGTCTTAGCGTCGATGTAGTCTAACATTCTTTTGCGATTGGACGAGAGCGACGGTAACAAAACTAAATCATAACGATAAAATTATCGATAGCGTACATTTTAACGTTACGTATGTTTAACGATAAAATGTGCCAGATAACGTTAAATTTTATAACGGTATTTATTAGTTATCGATATCTGCATCAAAAGGCTGTAACGATACCATATTTTTAACGAGATCGAGGTTCCTTCGTTTACAATTATATATATAAAAAGGTACATTTTAAAACTTAATGTAGGTATAAAGATACAATGCAGTTATCTGTATGTTATACGTATGTTGCTGAGGGCACGTGAATATGTAAACTACAGAACGCCACCTGCTACGATCCTTACATACTCCTTACAACTGTCCTCTCCTTACATACAACTTCACACCTCAAATGTGGAATGTGCCTTCTGTACTATTCTGCAATATAACAAAGCCTGAAAAGATTGTATTACCCGTACAAAAAATCGTTCTATAAATTAACAATTTTTCAGAACGCAATGCTGGGAGTATTCCAGAAATTGATCGCGTCGAAAACTAACGACCATGAAGGATTTTATCTCATCCAGACTATGCTGTTCAAGTTCGGAGGGTAAGTCATTATATGCATTTATATTTATCCTGTATTTTTATTAGCTTCTGTCCGCGACTTAGTCCGTATGAAATTTCTTGTTTTAAAATACAAAAAAAAGAAAATCTTTTCTGAAAAAATTTATAGTTTCAAGTTTTAGTCCACGATACTTCAGCTCAAATTCACTCCCTCGCACACCACTGCTCGCGGACTGAGTGAAAGTGAGACTGAGCGATGAGGAGAAGGCTTCAAAGCGCCGATAGTGTAGGTAATTTGTTATTACGGCGAATATAATAAAACCTAAAAAAATTAAAGCAGCTGACGGACGACGCGAAAGGGAGTTAACTTCTTAATACGATTGTCTTTGAATATGTAATAGGCAAAGAAGCTAATAAACGCACCGCTTAAAAAAAATTAAGATTTTTCTTCGAATTCGCAACAAGTTAATCGTCATCCTGAGGATGCCTCGTTGAGAGGTGAAACACGTGTCGATTTCTAACAGGGTTCTTTATGACTCTTTAAGAACAGTTAAGCGGATTAGGTTACTAAATATACGACGTCTATTGTATTTTATAATGTGTATCCGCAAAGTCACGCCTGCATCAATTATACAATTTAATAATGTTATTCTAACAATAACTGATATTTATATTCGCAGCGAGGTGATGTCCCAGTACACGAAGCAGATAATAACGCTGCTGTTCCAGCGGCTGACCTCGTCAAAGACCACGAAGTACGTGCGCGGCCTGATCGCCTTCCTCGGCTTCTACGCCGCGCACTTCGGGGCCGACCCGCTGATCGACCTCGTGGACTCCGTGCAGGCTGGGTGAGGAAATTTATTTTATTGTGGGTTTTTTGCACATTGCTCGCAGGAAAGATTGGCGATAGGGCTGACAGGTTCTGGAGAGGCGACCGCGTACCGGAAGACGTAGCGTTGGAATGCCGCCCACAAGGTGGACTTTATGAGTTGGTCCTCACAAACTCAAACTCAAAGCATTTATTTCAATTAAACCATGTACAGGCACTTTTGAATTGTCAAGGAGTCAGTCAGTCAGAAATATGAAGCTAGTTGCCCATTCCAAAACGTAGTAGGTACCTATGGAGAAGAACGGGCAAGAAACTCCACGGACACTCTTTTAAACAAAAAATTGTTACATAAAATTGGTTACATTATTCATGTTGAAATTATACATGTGAGAACAATGTAAAAAGACGTGCACGTTAAAAGCGTCCGTAATAAAAAGATAAAAATGACGAAAAAAAAAAGATAAAATTCACGAACATGACACATGGATTAGCACCATTCAGCTCAACCATTTTGAAGGGAGCTAAATGATCCAACACACGCGCCACCATCAGCGAGACATCTCCAGGCAGGGGTATCAAATCCAGACTAAGGGTTGCTACTGAGAAATTTCAGATAAAGAAACCCCATAACACTATGACCGACTTGGGAATCGAACCCAAGAGCTCATGCTCTGCAATAGCGCGCAAACCTAAATTTTATTATGTTTTTTTTTTTTGTGGGAAATGAAATAATCTATATTTGTATTGACTGTATAAATAAAATAATACACACAAACGCTGCCCATTTGGCCTAAAGTTTCCTGGAACAGATCACAGAAAGCGATATGGCCGCATTATTTCATGTTTTGCAGTGTTAAACTTATCTTATTGTCATTTTTCTGGTGCACAATAAACTATAAATTAATAAATACCTACATATTTTTTAAATAATAAATTAAAATTAATTTATTCCGGAAAACAGTGATCCATATGATGTTAGTATTACAGAACAACTTATATTCTAGTATTAGTAGTATTGATTTAAAATAATGAACATTCCATGCAGAGGACGACCAGACAAGAAAACATGTTTCCTACCTGAAGCCTCCGCATAAAATGTCTCACGTTTAAAATATAGGTCTCCGCCAAAGCTCTTAGGATATAGTTGCTACTACTTCGCACTCTGCTCAGCAGCGACGCAGTTTTTTTGCGAATTATGGCATGAAAGCCATCTGATTGGGTCTTAGTGAACATTTCTGAGGCGCTGCAGAAACCGGGCAGTCGCAACAACATCCTGAAAGCATTATTATTATGTTACACGCGCAGGGGTATCCAGCGATCTCTTGATGTAGTTGACCCATAGATTGCTCGTGTAAAAGCTCTGGCAGTAACTCTTGAAAAGAGTAAATAATGCATTGTATGTAAATAATATTACTAAATATATCTTACCGTTTATCCGCAGAATGTTCGGCATGTACGTAGAACGCGTCCTGATCGCAGACCTGCAAAAGGTATCGGGAGCGCTGGAGCGCAAGGCGGCGGCCGTGGGCTGCGTCAAGCTGCTGACGGACAGCCAGCACTTCCTGCACGGGTCACTCGCGCCGCTGTGGCCGCGACTGCTGCAGGTACATATAGCGTCAAGCTGCTGACGGACAGCCAGCACTTCCTGCACGGGTCACTCGCGCCGCTGTGGCCGCGACTGCTGCAGGTACATATAGCGTCAAGCTGCTGACGGACAGCCAGCACTTCCTGCACGGGTCACTCGCGCCGCTGTGGCCGCGACTGCTGCAGGTACATATAGCGTCAAGCTGCTGACGGACAGCCAGCACTTCCTGCACGGGTCACTCGCGCCGCTGTGGCCGCGACTGCTGCAGGTACATATAGCGTCAAGCTGCTGACGGACAGCCAGCACTTCCTGCACGGGTCACTCGCGCCGCTGTGGCCGCGACTGCTGCAGGTACATATAGCGTCAAGCTGCTGACGGACAGCCAGCACTTCCTGCACGGGTCACTCGCGCCGCTGTGGCCGCGACTGCTGCAGGTACATATAGCGTCAAGCTGCTGACGGACAGCCAGCACTTCCTGCACGGGTCACTCGCGCCGCTGTGGCCGCGACTGCTGCAGGTACATATAGCGTCAAGCTGCTGACGGACAGCCAGCACTTCCTGCACGGGTCACTCGCGCCGCTGTGGCCGCGACTGCTGCAGGTACATATAGCGTCAAGCTGCTGACGGACAGCCAGCACTTCCTGCACGGGTCACTCGCGCCGCTGTGGCCGCGACTGCTGCAGGTACATATAGCGTCAAGCTGCTGACGGACAGCCAGCACTTCCTGCACGGGTCACTCGCGCCGCTGTGGCCGCGACTGCTGCAGGTACATATAGCGTCAAGCTGCTGACGGACAGCCAGCACTTCCTGCACGGGTCACTCGCGCCGCTGTGGCCGCGACTGCTGCAGGTACATATAGCGTCAAGCTGCTGACGGACAGCCAGCACTTCCTGCACGGGTCACTCGCGCCGCTGTGGCCGCGACTGCTGCAGGTACATATAGCGTCAAGCTGCTGACGGACAGCCAGCACTTCCTGCACGGGTCACTCGCGCCGCTGTGGCCGCGACTGCTGCAGGTACATATAGCGTCAAGCTGCTGACGGACAGCCAGCACTTCCTGCACGGGTCACTCGCGCCGCTGTGGCCGCGACTGCTGCAGGTACATATAGCGTCAAGCTGCTGACGGACAGCCAGCACTTCCTGCACGGGTCACTCGCGCCGCTGTGGCCGCGACTGCTGCAGGTACATATAGCGTCAAGCTGCTGACGGACAGCCAGCACTTCCTGCACGGGTCACTCGCGCCGCTGTGGCCGCGACTGCTGCAGGTACATATAGCGTCAAGCTGCTGACGGACAGCCAGCACTTCCTGCACGGGTCACTCGCGCCGCTGTGGCCGCGACTGCTGCAGGTACATATAGCGTCAAGCTGCTGACGGACAGCCAGCACTTCCTGCACGGGTCACTCGCGCCGCTGTGGCCGCGACTGCTGCAGGTACATATAGCGTCAAGCTGCTGACGGACAGCCAGCACTTCCTGCACGGGTCACTCGCGCCGCTGTGGCCGCGACTGCTGCAGGTACATATAGCGTCAAGCTGCTGACGGACAGCCAGCACTTCCTGCACGGGTCACTCGCGCCGCTGTGGCCGCGACTGCTGCAGGTACATATAGCGTCAAGCTGCTGACGGACAGCCAGCACTTCCTGCACGGGTCACTCGCGCCGCTGTGGCCGCGACTGCTGCAGGTACATATAGCGTCAAGCTGCTGACGGACAGCCAGCACTTCCTGCACGGGTCACTCGCGCCGCTGTGGCCGCGACTGCTGCAGGTACATATAGCGTCAAGCTGCTGACGGACAGCCAGCACTTCCTGCACGGGTCACTCGCGCCGCTGTGGCCGCGACTGCTGCAGGTACATATAGCGTCAAGCTGCTGACGGACAGCCAGCACTTCCTGCACGGGTCACTCGCGCCGCTGTGGCCGCGACTGCTGCAGGTACATATAGCGTCAAGCTGCTGACGGACAGCCAGCACTTCCTGCACGGGTCACTCGCGCCGCTGTGGCCGCGACTGCTGCAGGTACATATAGCGTCAAGCTGCTGACGGACAGCCAGCACTTCCTGCACGGGTCACTCGCGCCGCTGTGGCCGCGACTGCTGCAGGTACATATAGCGTCAAGCTGCTGACGGACAGCCAGCACTTCCTGCACGGGTCACTCGCGCCGCTGTGGCCGCGACTGCTGCAGGTACATATAGCGTCAAGCTGCTGACGGACAGCCAGCACTTCCTGCACGGGTCACTCGCGCCGCTGTGGCCGCGACTGCTGCAGGTACATATAGCGTCAAGCTGCTGACGGACAGCCAGCACTTCCTGCACGGGTCACTCGCGCCGCTGTGGCCGCGACTGCTGCAGGTACATATAGCGTCAAGCTGCTGACGGACAGCCAGCACTTCCTGCACGGGTCACTCGCGCCGCTGTGGCCGCGACTGCTGCAGGTACATATAGCGTCAAGCTGCTGACGGACAGCCAGCACTTCCTGCACGGGTCACTCGCGCCGCTGTGGCCGCGACTGCTGCAGGTACATATAGCGTCAAGCTGCTGACGGACAGCCAGCACTTCCTGCACGGGTCACTCGCGCCGCTGTGGCCGCGACTGCTGCAGGTACATATAGCGTCAAGCTGCTGACGGACAGCCAGCACTTCCTGCACGGGTCACTCGCGCCGCTGTGGCCGCGACTGCTGCAGGTACATATAGCGTCAAGCTGCTGACGGACAGCCAGCACTTCCTGCACGGGTCACTCGCGCCGCTGTGGCCGCGACTGCTGCAGGTACACATAGCGTCAAGCTGCTGACGGACAGCCAGCACTTCCTGCACGGGTCACTCGCGCCGCTGTGGCCGCGACTGCTGCAGGTACATATAGCGTCAAGCTGCTGACGGACAGCCAGCACTTCCTGCACGGGTCACTCGCGCCGCTGTGGCCGCGACTGCTGCAGGTACATATAGCGTCAAGCTGCTGACGGACAGCCAGCACTTCCTGCACGGGTCACTCGCGCCGCTGTGGCCGCGACTGCTGCAGGTACACATAGCGTCAAGCTGCTGACGGACAGCCAGCACTTCCTGCACGGGTCACTCGCGCCGCTGTGGCCGCGACTGCTGCAGGTACATATAGCGTCAAGCTGCTGACGGACAGCCAGCACTTCCTGCACGGGTCACTCGCGCCGCTGTGGCCGCGACTGCTGCAGGTACATGTGACAGCTAGGGCTGCACAGGGTAGGCTGCGCAGGCTGCCAAGAGATAGGTAGGTAGTTAGGTAGAAGAAAAGAAACAGCTATAAAAGTTAATACATATATTTAGGATAAATAGAACACGGCTAGGTCGCGGATCAGGTCCTGTATGCTGTTTCTGAGCTCTCGCACTTATAGATAGATAGGAAGGGTACCGTCCTTGGCAGCACGTGGTAGACGTGGGGGCCTGTCAGCACAGGCTCCGCAGTAGTAGGGCGGACGGCCCTCGTAGGACGACAGATGGTGTGCGTCGGTAGCAGGTGGAGGCTGCCTGTCAGCACAGGCTTGCGGCGGTAGGCCGCAGGTAGGTAAGGCCACGGTAGCGTGCGTAGGGAGCTACGCATCCGTGGCAGGCAGGCATGCAGGTATGGGTAAGAGGTCCTGCCCTCAGCCCGTACGGTGAGCCCTGGAAGGCGCGTTAGAGAGCGCATGTTAGCGGTGCAGTGCGAGTAGAAGCAGGCCGCATGCGGTGTGTTAGCTTCATCCCCCATTTAGCGACCAAGAACGGTATGGGTAGCGGAGTAGGCGGAAGCTTAACACATCGCAGCGGCTTACAGGCAGAGAGAGATAGTGCAGAGATAGCGTGGCACATTCGCAGATGGTAAGTTAGGTTAAGTATGAAACACCAGGCAACGTGATCATAGCAGATGGCACAAAGAAAGATAACAAAGATCACAGCAGATGGCACACTCAATAGTTAATGGTACACAGTAGGATAATGAGGAACTCACCCTAGATTCGGGGCTCATAGCTGACCTTAGAGGTTAGCTGTCACCAGTACAGTAAACGGAAGTCAAATGACAGAGCCAAGAGCTATACTGAGACAGATAGTGTTGTGACATGTGTTTTAGTGTTGTGATTAGTAACTTACTAAATATCATTATAGCAACACTCGACTATTCAGTTGCACAACGTTACAGTACCCCGGCTGCAGAGAGAGGATTTTACCTATACAAAATCCGCTAGAACTACCACTTCCCACTTGCTGTCTAATCCATAGCACAAGTCTGTATCCAGTCCAATAATAGGAAAGACTGGAACCATACTCAGCAGCCATGAGTGAAACTAGTTAGATAGATCACTCAAGATTTACAGACAGCAAGCAAAGAAATACACAAGTGTTAGAGCAAGTGTATCTCAGTCGGTAGTGTTCTATTAGTAGCAGGTGCCAGTGTTATTAGTAGTATTCCTACATGTGAGTAGAGATGTAGTGTATTAGATATTTAGTTTTGTAACTGGCTTTAGGTAAGTATAGGTAAGTGAGTTCAGTGTGTACTTGTAGGTGTAGTTAGGTAACTTAGGTATGTATACACATGTAGTAGAATGCCAAAGTATTAGATTTAATTTTAGTATGTACTTTGGGCATTTAGCTAACAGATAGACAAACACAAAAGCTAAGGGTAGTTATAATAGTGACCTGCTATGCAATAATAAATAGACATCCCTTGGGATCAACAGCATTCCCTAAAATAGCGCCAGTACAGCATTATGTTAAGGATAGTTTTAGGTAGTAGATATAGTTTGTTATTAGTTATAGATAATAGTTTTATTTAGTATGTAGTATAGTTTTATTTTATTCATAGATTTAATAATCATAAGTATTCCCATAACATCTTTAGATAATATCAGAGATAATAGAATAGTTATGGGAGTAGATTATTGAGCGAGTAGATTACTGTTGTAGGTAAATTCAATCTAGGTCCCTATAGTATAATCAAACGAGACTAGAAATTAGGATGTAGTCCACAGTACAAAGTAGTAGTACTTTTTATTAAAGTTATAAATAAATGTTTTTATTTATATGTTATAGTTAGATTTTATTATTTAATTTAATAGTCATTAGTGTTTCCATGATATCATTAGATATAATCATAGATAATAGAATACATATACTAGCAACAGATCAGATTTCAACAAGTAGGTAGATTACTGTTGTAGTTACATCCAAAGTCCCAATAGTATATTGCACACACAAGAGAAATTAGAGTCTAGTCCATAGTACTTAGTAACCAGTAGTGTAGGTTTTATTTAGTACAAAATTCCCTAAACTGCATAGGAATACCAACAATTACATTTATAGACAGTTTACATAAATAGATAGTTTTGGTTTAGACTTATTTAGGGAGTAACCATTCGCTCCATAGAATATATTTATGTAATAGATAGATAATTTGGTTTAGGCTTATTTAGGCAGTAACCGTCCGCTGCTTAGAATACACATATGTAATAGATAGGTAGTTTGGTTTAGCTTTTTTAGGCAGTAACCGACCGCTGCTTATAGTATACATAAGTGATAGATAGATAGTTCGGTTTAGGCTTATTTAGGCAGTAACCATCCGCTGCTTAGAGTATACATAAGTGATAGATAGGTGATTTGGTTTAGGCTTATTTAGGCAGTAACCATCCGCTGCTGTAAGGGCTTGTTTATAGAGTTACACCGCTCTTTAGAATTTATAGATAGTACATATATTATTATGTAGATAGGTTAGTAGAATTAGGTTGCTTAGGGTTACCAATGGTGTAGGGCCAATTGATAAAGCAAACCTACTGATCAATGGGGTAGGCCATTATGATCATTACAACTAGGCTGTTAGGCCGATAGTTATGGAAGGTAGGTGAATAATGGGGTAGGGCCATCATTCGTTTTTAAACTATGGTTGTAGACCAATAGTTATAGAGGGTAGGTGATAAATGGGGTAGGGCCATTATCAATTACAACTGTGGCTGTAGGGCCAATAGTTAAAGAAAGAAGTATAAGATGGATGGGGTAGGCCATCATCCTATAGAACCGTTTGGATTTTCCAAATAGTTGAAGTGTAGATATTATATAATTGTTGGTTATAATATGTAGATACAGTAGGTAGGTAGGTAGTTGTAGTGGGTGTGTGCAACTTGTAGTAGTTTATAGGGCAGGATTGGTTTGGTTAATGGTGGTAGGTTAGTAGGTTAGAATGTTAGTTAAGTTTAGTGGTTTAGTTTAGTGGTAGGTTAGTATGTTAGTGGGGGTTGATCTGTTGTTTCATTACTGGTAGTCAGTTGTATATGTGATAGCATAGGTTTAGTTGATATTGAATTTAGTTTGGTTTAGTTTTATAAGTAATTGTTGTTTATTGTTATTTTATTATTTTGACAACAATTCAGTATTAGTGTCAGATACAGTTTTGATTTGTATGTATGAATGTATGTATATAGATAGGAAATAGTAGTAGGTATAGTTGGTTATAGATCATACAATGTTTAGGCATAAGTTCAATTTTTTTTGGTTATGTGTAGGTAGTTTTTTATTTTATTTATTAATATTTTATAGCAATTGTGCCAATTATGTTAATAGGCAATTGATTGTTTCCATGTAGTAGTAGTAGTATTGCAACACTGGGTATTGTTATAGTTTGTCAGTGAAGTGAGTAAATAAGTTGTTGTTAATTATGTAGGTAGACTGGGAAACAATTCAAGTTCAATTTCAGTTTATTTTAACCAGCCATTGAATGTATTGTAGTATCAATTGGGTAGGTAGTGTTATTTTATTGTAGTAAGTAGTAATTAATTTAGTCAATAGTGATTGGACAAACAGTAGTAGTTAGCAATGAAGTTTATTTTATTTGGTAGTTTATTCATAGTGATAGCTGTCCTTAGTGTTTAATTTTGGCCACAGTAGTTATATATTTATGTTGTTTTTTATTTGTGAGCCAGTAGATAAGTTATTTAGATTGTAATTATGGAGATATATTGCATTTGAAAGATGTATGAAGGTTTATCAAGTTTGAGTTTTGCAAAGTTAGAAGTTAGGTTAGGTTATTATTTTTATAATCACAATGTTTGTAAGTAGTTGATTTTATCACTGATTTAGGTTAACTATGGTTTGACAGCTATCCATAGTTGGTTTTAGAAGTCACAAGTCACTTTTTAGAAAAATATGCACTTCACCGCTGCCAGCACAGAGATAAAAGTTTTTAAAATTAAGTTACACATCAGGTGAGTTCCCATTATGTACATAGGTAGTAGAATACACATAATTAGTAGACACAATAGGTTATACAATAGATAGAAAAGACTTAAATCTATACCGCTACGATGTGTAGCGAGGATAGTGAGTGCGAGGGCTCAGTCAGGTCAGCGTGTTAGGTTTGGTAGGTTTTAGAGTTGGGCGCCACTGTGGCAGCTAGGGCTGCACAGGGTAGGCTGCGCAGGCTGCCAAGAGATAGTTAGGTAGTTAGGTAGAAGAAAAGAAAAAGCTATAAAAGTTAATACGTATATTAGGATAGAACACGGCTAGGTCGCGGATCAGGTCCTGTACACTGTTTCTGAGCTCTCGCACTTATAGATAGATAGGAAGGGTACCGTCCTTGGCAGCACGTGGTAGACGTGGGGGCCTGTCAGCACAGGCTCCGCAGTAGTAGGGCGGACGGCCCTCGTAGGACGACAGATGGTGTGCGTCGGTAGCAGGTGGAGGCTGCCTGTCAGCACAGGCTTGCGGCGGTAGGCCGCAGGTAGGTAAGGCCACGGTAGCGTGCGTAGGGAGCTACGCATCCGTGGCAGGCAGGCATGCAGGTATGGGTAAGAGGTCCTGCCCTCAGCCCGTACGGTGAGCCCTGGAAGGCGCGTTAGAGAGCGCATGTTAGCGGTGCAGTGCGAGTAGAAGCAGGCCGCATGCGGTGTGTTAGCTTCATCCCCCATTTAGCGACCAAGAACGGTATGGGTAGCGGAGTAGGCGGAAGCTTAACACATCGCAGCGGCTTACAGGCAGAGAGAGATAGTGCAGAGATAGCGTGGCACATTCGCAGATGGTAAGTTAGGTTAAGTATGAAACACCAGGCAACGTGATCATAGCAGATGGCACAAAGAAAGATAACAAAGATCACAGCAGATGGCACACTCAATAGTTAATGGTACACAGTAGGATAATGAGGAACTCACCCTAGATTCGGGGCTCATAGCTGACCTTAGAGGTTAGCTGTCACCAGTACAGTAAACGGAAGTCAAATGACAGAGCCAAGAGCTATACTGAGACAGATAGTGTTGTGACATGTGTTTTAGTGTTGTGATTAGTAACTTACTAAATATCATTATAGCAACACTCGACTATTCAGTTGCACAACGTTACATACATATAGCGTCAAGCTGCTGACGGACAGCCAGCACTTCCTGCACGGGTCACTCGCGCCGCTGTGGCCGCGACTGCTGCAGGTACATATAGCGTCAAGCTGCTGACGGACAGCCAGCACTTCCTGCACGGGTCACTCGCGCCGCTGTGGCCGCGACTGCTGCAGGTACATATAGCGTCAAGCTGCTGACGGACAGCCAGCACTTCCTGCACGGGTCACTCGCGCCGCTGTGGCCGCGACTGCTGCAGGTACATATAGCGTCAAGCTGCTGACGGACAGCCAGCACTTCCTGCACGGGTCACTCGCGCCGCTGTGGCCGCGACTGCTGCAGGTACATATAGCGTCAAGCTGCTGACGGACAGCCAGCACTTCCTGCACGGGTCACTCGCGCCGCTGTGGCCGCGACTGCTGCAGGTACATATAGCGTCAAGCTGCTGACGGACAGCCAGCACTTCCTGCACGGGTCACTCGCGCCGCTGTGGCCGCGACTGCTGCAGGTACATATAGCGTCAAGCTGCTGACGGACAGCCAGCACTTCCTGCACGGGTCACTCGCGCCGCTGTGGCCGCGACTGCTGCAGGTACATATAGCGTCAAGCTGCTGACGGACAGCCAGCACTTCCTGCACGGGTCACTCGCGCCGCTGTGGCCGCGACTGCTGCAGGTACATATAGCGTCAAGCTGCTGACGGACAGCCAGCACTTCCTGCACGGGTCACTCGCGCCGCTGTGGCCGCGACTGCTGCAGGTACATATAGCGTCAAGCTGCTGACGGACAGCCAGCACTTCCTGCACGGGTCACTCGCGCCGCTGTGGCCGCGACTGCTGCAGGTACATATAGCGTCAAGCTGCTGACGGACAGCCAGCACTTCCTGCACGGGTCACTCGCGCCGCTGTGGCCGCGACTGCTGCAGGTACATATAGCGTCAAGCTGCTGACGGACAGCCAGCACTTCCTGCACGGGTCACTCGCGCCGCTGTGGCCGCGACTGCTGCAGGTACATATAGCGTCAAGCTGCTGACGGACAGCCAGCACTTCCTGCACGGGTCACTCGCGCCGCTGTGGCCGCGACTGCTGCAGGTACATATAGCGTCAAGCTGCTGACGGACAGCCAGCACTTCCTGCACGGGTCACTCGCGCCGCTGTGGCCGCGACTGCTGCAGGTACATATAGCGTCAAGCTGCTGACGGACAGCCAGCACTTCCTGCACGGGTCACTCGCGCCGCTGTGGCCGCGACTGCTGCAGGTACATATAGCGTCAAGCTGCTGACGGACAGCCAGCACTTCCTGCACGGGTCACTCGTGCCGCTGTGGCCGCGACTGCTGCAGGTACATATAGCGTCAAGCTGCTGACGGACAGCCAGCACTTCCTGCACGGGTCACTCGCGCCGCTGTGGCCGCGACTGCTGCAGGTACATATAGCGTCAAGCTGCTGACGGACAGCCAGCACTTCCTGCACGGGTCACTCGCGCCGCTGTGGCCGCGACTGCTGCAGGTACATATAGCGTCAAGCTGCTGACGGACAGCCAGCACTTCCTGCACGGGTCACTCGCGCCGCTGTGGCCGCGACTGCTGCAGGTACATATAGCGTCAAGCTGCTGACGGACAGCCAGCACTTCCTGCACGGGTCACTCGCGCCGCTGTGGCCGCGACTGCTGCAGGTAGATAGATAGAATACTCTTTATTATGTACACCATAAACATAACAGACATAGACACACACAGGTACACAAAGTATTAAAAAAAAAAACATGCTGGGCAGTCTTTGGGGACTGCCGATAGAAGTGAAAACTAAGTAACGCCGTCTAACGAAAATGTCAGGAATGTATGTGGCTTGCTGTCAGTACAATAACGAAAGCTGTAGCTCCATTAAAAAAAATCTAAAAAAAACAGTGCGCTGTCAACAAAAAAGTGCTCAACGCGCCTTCGTTGACGATGACGTGAGTTCCATGATTTTTGTTCACTCAAAAAGTGCGTTTATTGGCATTTGAACATAAAACACCTTACAACTATGAAAACAGAAAGAAAACGCTTATAATGCCAAAAGGCCCGCAGGTCAGCATAATGTCAGATGACAACACAGGTATGATGCTCCTCCTTGCCCAGTCCCTGCTGGTCCTGAAGCTGATTTTCAGCTGCAGCCCATGAGTTACATACACTCGACACACATACTACAGTCCGTTCACTATTATTACAATCTTATCAACCATATTGAAACCAGAATGTTTTTTGGTAGTTGGTTGTTTTTTTTTTGTAAAAAGTTTTTTTTTTTCTTTTTAGTTGTGGTACCTATCCCACACAAATTCGAATACCATTACTTGCTATGTAAATAACAGTGACTGGAAGTTATCATCATAATCATCCATATAAACTAATTGGGAAGAATACGTATTCTTGAAGTTAACTCATAATTCATAAACTATCCAAGCAAAGTTAATAAAATTTATATGGGACCACCTCGGGAGCATACTCTTTCAAACAACAAAACAATTTTCAAAATCGGTCCACAATTGACGGAGAAATCGGCGTTCATACATAAAAAAAAAAAAACATACGCGACGAACATATTCCTTTTTGGAAGTCGGTTAAAAATACAATATGCGACGTATATTTAATAACCTAATACACTTAACTGTTCTTAAAGAGTTATAAAGAACCCTTTAAGAAATCGAAACGCGTTTCATCTCTCAACGAGGCATCCTCAGGATGACGATTGACTTGTTGCGAACCCGGACACAACGTGTTGCCACGTGTAGCGCCGAATGCAGTGAGGCGCTGGACGTGGCAACACGTCGTGTCCGACAAACCCGCACTGGGCCCGCGAGGTTGATCTAGCCCACTCCCTCTTCAAGAGAGGAGGCCTGTGTCCCAGCAGTGGGAACATTATAGGCTGATTATGCTCATAATTATTAATAGATCTCTGTTTTTTATTCTAATTAACTTACTTATCTTTTATGTGCACATGTTTCAAATAAACGTATTTTTCTGTCTTTCTCAGGCCCTCATATCTCTATTCGAGCTACCGACAGACGACACCGCGCTACCAGACGACCACTTCATCGAGGTAGATGACACGCCGGGCTACCAGGCGCAGTACGCTCAGCTCACCTGCGCTAAGGGAGCCGCTGGCGACCCGCTCGCTGGTACGTAACACATCATAATATTTATTAACGTATGTTTATGTAACGTCTAAAATATTAATGTAAAATATTCAATATTCAAATCTGTCTTTCTAAAAAGTATCTCATGTAAAAAAATTAACCAAACCTGCCTCTAGCCTTTTCCCAATTATGTCGGGGTCAACTTCCAGTCTAACCGGATACTAAGTACAGTATTTACAGAATAGGGTATTACACCCATTTCTGAAAAGTGTCTCAATTGGATTCTGTAGTGCTAATGTACCACTGAAAAATTCAAAAAAAATTTATTCAATCGTTAAGTGCCATAAAAATGCATTTAAATTTTTCATTTTCAAATTTCGCGCGTCTTTTGACGGAAATGCTGAACGCAGTGGACGCCATATTGCTCTGTTGTCATGACGTCAGTTGGCTGTGTAAACAAATGCAGTGATTGGAGGTACACTGATAGTTGACAGTTGACACTTCTAAGTTTACATAGCCGTATGACGTAATAACATGGCGAATACTATTTGGTGTTATGAAACAGATTAAAAAAGCTGAAACCTTTGAATTGAATTAAAAAATTTAGTTTGCTATTTTATGAACTAAGACTAACGTTTTCAGACTGCTTTTTGCCTAAACTATCTCAATAATATATTTTTAGATTTTTTCTCATATAGAGTAAAATACCCTATTATAATCATTAAAGTCATCAATACAACTCAAGTACATATTTGTTACGGTCGCGAATCATATTTTGATCAACATGTTGAGTATGATATAATACTAAATACTGACCTGAAAATTGCAAAAAATAAGTAAGAAAACTTGAATTTCGCCGCCTACCTTAGCACTTCCCCCTTTAGAGCGGTTAAATTGTACACGGTAAGAAAATTTACCGTGTCTGCGGCAGACAAGACAAATTATTCGTGTACACGACAAGAATTTTGTCTGTTCTACACACGAAAACCAACAACGTTCGCCGCGTCGTGTCTTGCGCAGACAAGATTTTGTTCGTGCACCGCTGCGAGCAGTGTACACAGTTATTTTCTAGTTACGACACGAATTCTTGCGTAGGCCCGGCGTATTTTCTTACCGTCTACAAGCGCCCTTAGGCTGCGGGCACGAAAACAGCGGCGAGGAACGGTGGCAAACGGCGGAACAAAATTGTTCCGTCGCCACCACGCTTGGCTGCTGCTTCTTGCCGCTGGTTTTATGTCTGCAGCCCTTTTATTTTTTTTGCGTTGGAAATCGTCAAATGACTTCTTCCGCTCTGGGCGGAGCGGAAGGGCGTGTCAGACTCTTACTGACTAAAACCTACCCGTGTTCCTTTCCTTGCCTGTTCGTTGCCAGGGACCACGGTCTCCTCTTAGGACTTCCCGTAACCCCGGCAGGCATCGGCCCTAGCGGACCCCGTCAATTTTGCTGACATCCCTTTGAGGCGCGCGTGGAATACAACGCGCCGTCGACCCGGGCCTGGTCCTTATCGGACGGCGAGCTACCCATTGCCCTCCGTCCGCAAGGCCGCGCGTACGGTGGCCGCCAATCGGCTACCGATTCCCAACGGCCGGGGCGTTTCCTACGGCGGCAGCTAGGGGCGCAACATTTGTCTCTCACTCACGCGCTCCGCCTCCTCCTTCGCGAGCATTACTGCTTCGCAGAAGGAGGTGACGGCTTGCCATGCCCTCTCGCTCCGCACCGTGGCCTGGACCAGGGCCGGACGTGAGAGGTCACGGTGTTGCTCCGCCCGCGCTGGGCAGACCTCCACCGTATGCTCCACCATGTCCTCCGGGCGATCCACACAGTGGTGACACCCGGGATGTCTGCAGCCCTAAAGTTAGAATAGCTGCATAGCGATGAAATCACAAACTCGCCCTCTGTTTCCCTCCCAGGTATCGAGTCACCAGTCAACTACCTAGCCGTGTCACTGGGCACGCTCTCGTCCCGCTCGCCCGGCGTGCTGCCGCCGCGCCTGGCCGCGCTGGACGAGCCACATCGTCAAGCCCTGCAGCACTACCTGAACACATACAGCGTACAACTCTGCTGATCCCACGTGCGAAAGAGAAGGGACATGAGGATGAACAACCATCTGTACCGGAATAAATGAAACACTGAACTTTGGAACGGGGGATTGAAATACAAGGGGTTAATGACTAGAAAATGAAAGATGAAGTAAATTCTGATAGTGGCACTTCACATCACTATTCGGTATTCGCGTTTTTTTGCTGTGTTTTATTCGGCTATATAGTGTAGAAGTATGAATAACTCGAATACACCGTCCACACATCGTTATGAACAACGAACATGCCGAACATTCAAGAATATTTTTGCTAATCTGAAGGCAAAGATGGACGTGTTGACGGCAGCAGCGACTTATTATTTCCTTAGTGGCAATTACCACGCGTTAGGCGTATATAAAACACCAAACTCTACTGAGCAAGCTAATAAGTTCGTTTACCGTCCGGTAAACGAACTTATTCGGTAGATTCGCAATCTTTTGGTATGTGATCAAAACCCGACAACACACCGACCAGCAGTCGGCGAATACTAGTGTTCGTGTATTTGCGTATTCGTGAAAAATAGACGAAAGTCCAATACGCGAACACGAATAGCGATGTGAAGTGCCACCATGAGATAACGGCTAATAGAGATGTATGGAAGATACGAAAGTGCTGTGATAAAAACTTCTTTGTGGTCAAGAACTTTGTGGTCGGAAGAGGCACAACCCGCCATAGTCTAGTGTCATAGACAAGGAAATTAAAAAAATATTATTGAAAACTCCGTCAGTCCCCAGCCCTGTTATTGGCAATACGCTCATACTTATATGGTACTTATAAATAACTATAATCCATTTGAAATAAGGTTAGACATTTAACAAAACTTTTGTCACAGTCCGTTCAACCGATTTTGACCTCTATTGCGTTGGTGGCATGACAAATGGCAGCTGCAGTAAACAGTTGGTATTGTAACAAATGGTTACAATACCAACTTTTGCTTTTAATGCCGTCCTTATGCCTATGGTATAGAAGTCAGAATCGGGTGAACAAAAACGAGTGGTGTTAAAAAGGTTTGTTACCACTAAATCCTCCATCGCATCAAAAAAAAAAAATATATATATATAGATAATATTTGCACTAAATAACATCGTATTGTACCTATTTTACGGCCACAAAAAAAATGTCTATGTAAACCCGTGATGAAAAAAATTATTGTTGTGATATTTTGAGTTTTTTTGTATGCAATCTCTGGTAAGTAATTTATTTTGTTTCATTTATTAGTTGGTTTATAGTTAAAGATAATATTTGAACGAAAAAACACCGTTCAAACATTTTTTTGTACCAAATAATGTTACGTAATGACACGCATACCTATTTATTCAATTGTCGTAATTTTTTGTGTTTTTATTTACTGTGTTTGTCTGTAAAAAACGCTGTTCTTAGATAGTCTATTCATAATGTACCCTGCAAAATTTCATGTGATTCGAACCAGTAGTTTTATCATAAATCACCAAAACAATGAACAAAGAAATTCCCGATAAGAATGTTCATTTATCAATACTAGCGTTCACTCACGAAGATTCTAAGCATTATAAACAATCCCTTTTCTAATCGGGTACCCAAAACCATTAACGATAAGACTGTATACGTAACAAAAAGCTCGTGAGTTTTGTTTATATCAGCGCGCTCATAAATCAGCCGCGACGCGGGGGTCTCTGGTACTTGACAGAAAATTGCCGACCGGCGCGCGCGCACTTGAGCGAGCGGTTTAAATGTCTAATCTTATTTCAAATGGTTAAAGCGAAACTAGAGTGCACTCTACGCTACTGTCTTCCCCCTCAGCCATATAGGCTAGGCATGCTGTCATGTTATGTTAGTGTAGCGGCACACCTGCGGAACGTTCGGTGTGGAACGTTCCGTCGCGTCATGTGACGCTTGCTCATGAACCGACGTAACGTTCGGCTGATGTGTCATAGGTAACTTGAAAAACATTAGGAGCGTATTCAACCGAACCTTCCTCGCCGAACGTTCGGCAGGTGTGGCGCGACCCTTACTCTTTCAAATAGTGAAGTGATTATAATTCCGATATGGATACATTTTGGAGTGAACTTAGAATTTTCGAAATGTGAAAGTGAATAAATCAAGAAAGAATATGAACAATTGTGTTAACTTAAAGACTGGTGATTAAGTATGTAAGTAAGGAATGATTGTCTGATGATAATTGTTAGCCAACCAAGATAATTGGACAACTGTCCGTTGTGACAACATCAGCAAATATTTGACGGATTTGAACGATATCGATCTGCCTAGCCGTTTTCAACGGTATACCGTTATATCATTATATCCGAACATTGTGCAATAATATTTTTTTAGGAACTCTCCTCATGTCATGGTAGTGACATGAGGCGAGTGTGAGTGAGAGAACATGCAAGAAAGTTCGGAGCGTATGTTCAGACCGGCCATGCCCATGATTCATCGACCGCAGCCCTGGATCTAGGGGGGGGGGGGGAGTCGGGGCCTGTGTTTCAATTTCACGAGCTAACTTAGCGCACATACTCCGTAAAGTTTACGGAGTATGTGCACTAAGTTAGCTCGTACGGCGTAAATGATTGGCGGGGGGGGCGGCAGACGGCAAAATTTGGCCCGCCTAAAAAAAAATCAAGATTTAGGGCTGATCGACCGTATTGTACTGAAACAAAACTGGCCCAAAGCGGGTGCAAAAGTAAAATCAGCCAATAATGATCCTACTGTGGGAACCCACGCGTCTTCTCTGTGAGATTCCATGGAATGTAATTCACCACACAAGCCCAGTTCTTCGCATTCCACCCAGTTGTCCAAATGCCTTGTTTATCTAACTAATATGACTGTGTTATGAGCTGTATTCATATTGAATAAGAATACTAGAGTGAGTGCTAAGTGATATTAATATTGGTGACCGAATCACCAAATAATTGTGTAAACGGTGATGAATAAATGATGAAATAAATATGAATGTAATTGAGCTGGTTTCTTATAATTACATTAACATATTCCATACAATGTCAAATAAATGTATTTCCTGTGCATTTCAATGTAACTTTTTAGCTATGTATACTAATAAAAAATGAATTAATTGTAATATTTCATAATCATCACACTAATGACAGATTAACGTTCTGGGACCTCGGAAACCAGGTATAAATAGGCATTCGTTTCTTTTGACGAGCCCATAATAAAAATAAATTAACAGTGTTTATCCTAAAAGTTGGCAAAGTCGCAAATAGCTGTAAAATATTTACCTCTTTTGATTAATTTAGCAATATTACTGTATGGAAATATAAAATGTGGCTAACTAGCGAACTAGAATATTGATTATGAAATGCAATAAGTACTTAATTAATATCGTAAAACCGAATGTTTAATTTTAGATGTAAAAAAAAGTATTTGGAAATATTCCAAATGTTTTTTTTTACACCTAAAACGGTTACAACATCAAATTCAGTGTTATAATTGCAATTCAGTAATATTTCCAAATGAATCAAAACAGCTAAATATTTTATATCTATTTGCGATGTTGCCATCTTTCAGAATAAAGGTTCTTGACTGTCACTAACGAGAAACAATAGAATTGTTATTGTTATCGATTTCTAAAGGCAGATCTAAAGTGGATGTCCATATAAGTAATCGCAATAATGTTATTGTAAAATACAGTATCTCTTATTTGTTCTAAGTCTGAACGTATAGACGTATGATTGTAACTTAACTTTAGTGAAACCGGCGCTAAGCGTCGGCAATTTGAATGTTTCTCAATACAGTGATATCTTGGGAATGCTTGCACCACCAATCACTAAATCAGTTTAGCGCGTAAAGTATTTCAAATATCATTCTGTCTTTGTCAACTTCAAACGATTGACAGAAATGGAAAGATATTAATACGGTGCATATGCCCCTTTATTTATAAACGTTGCTTATAGTTACAATAACTTGGCAGTTCCGAAAATCGCGCAGAATGCTGCGCAATAACATTTTTAGGAACCAAATGGTGACATGAGGCGAGTGTGAGTGAGAGGACATGCGCGAAAGTTCGGAGAGCCTATGTTCAGACCTGCCAAGTTATAACGGCCCTAAAAAAATATGGTGTAACAGTCGGTAACCATTACATAAAGCAATGTTTATAAAATAAACTTTAATGATTTGTGGCTCAAGCGGACCTTAACCTTAATGTATATTTTTTACTGGTGTAACTCTGTAATGTTTGTATAATAAACGCTTCTTGTCAATATTTGTTTTTTTTTATTGTAACGGCGCGAGCGACCTCAAAAACGATATTATTGCACCATCTTGAATAGATTCATACAGAAATGGGGGCAGGCTGTGGGTACGCAAAATGCGCCACCCTAAGGCTGATTGTCCATTGAAGCGGCCGGTGCGGTGCGGAGTTGTGGACAGTGTCTGTTCATTGATGCGGAGCGAGTCAGCGGGAGCGGAGTTCCGGACTGTGAGGAGTCCGGAGCTAGGCCGACCTCACGCGACGAGTAATTTGAGCGCGCGGCGGCGGGAGATCCATTTCCCGCTCCGCTTGCCGGTTTTGTATGAATTTTTAAACTAGTTCGCAATTCCATGTCCACTGAAGCAGAGCGGAGATTTTATGCAATTCCATTAGTTAATATTGGCACAGCTCCGCTCCTCTCCGTGGATTGGCAGCCCTAAAGGTTTGCGCCCCTGGGAGCCGCCCGCCTGACCAGTGACCAGCCTTAGCTACGGCCCGTCTGTACACAAAGTTAAACACTTAATTAGTTTAGTTTAATTTCATTATTTTACTTTATTTTAAATATTGTGAAGGTGAAAAATAGGTGGGTTATTCTTTTATTTTTTTTCTCAGTTAGTTTTAAGTTGGTGGTCTGGCAGTTTCAGTATTTTATATAGCCTACCCAAATGTCCTTTCTTTGGTATTGTTGGGGTGTACGTTACCCCAGCAAGAAAGTGTCTCCTAGAGATACATGAGTAGAACGTATAATTTGTGCCTTATTTGCTGTAAATGTGCCTCCACATAAAAAATGTGTGCCCCCTGTCGTTTTGGAAAAAAACGGAAAAAAGTATTCTTGCTGGGGTAACGTTTTTCTAGCAGGAAAATTCTAAACGAATGATCGGAGAGAGAAAAATTATGCATGGCCATAGAGGTTATTTGTGTGCCAAAATGTGCCCCCAAAAATAAAATCTGTGCCCCTTCAGGTTTTCGAGATATTGCATTTCCTGCTGGAGTAACGTTTTGATGAATCGTATATCTCTAAAACCATTGCATGTGCCCCTGTAGAATAAACATACACGAGTAGCTCTTAATGTGTTAGTGCCCCAATTAGATTTAAGAAAATATTTATAGTTTTCAAGTTATCGCGGTTTTATGAAAACCCAAAAAAACATCGCAGCGCTTAAATGAGACAAGGTATAAGTTCGCTGAAAACTGTATTCGGTCCTTCTTGACGCTAATAATAACCATACAAAGTTTCAAAACTTCACATGCATGCGTTTTTGAATAATCTTGCTAAAAGTCAAAACGATGGTGTCATAACTTTGACGGCAAAATACAAGGAACCGGAACCGGCTCAATCCCAGATGTGTAGGTGTAAACCAAAATCTTGTGCCTTTAGGTCAAAAATATATAGTGAAAATAGTCAGCTTGGAATGTTTCGCATTAAGTAAATATTAACAAAAAACCAAAATATGTAAGCAACGGCTGGCTATCCGACCGAATATGAATGACTACTAAAAAGCGACGGATTCATACATATCGATGACCTTCTTTATTGGACGTATTATACCTAAGCTGTTGTCCGTACAGTCGCGTTCAAAAGTTTTGGGGCTAATTAAAATATATATTAAATGCACCTTGTGACAATAATAAATTTTAATTCTTAAAGTAATTATTGCCTTAATACGCCACTTTCAACCAACTTAAAAAAAAAGTAAACAAACAGTATCAGTGCAACTGCGCGACTCAACGTAACAGTGTTCTTGGCGTCATGACATAACTGCAACTGTTTCCCAATACCAAGTAATAATCCAAACGCACTTCCTTCCTAGTCAACAAACACTTCGTACCTATTATTCATAATAGAGCGACGTTACACGTAACTGTCTCTGTCACACTAACACCGTACGCGTGCTAGCTGTCTCACTTTCTCCAAACTAGACAAAGCGACTCCTTGCGACACCACGTCAGAATAATTTTTTGTTTTTGTTCCTACGCCTGTATGAACTTGGACGGTTGTATTGGTGATTTTGAAGATTATAATTCTGTAACTACTTACGTCTTACAGCCGCGACTTACTGTTAATTTATCTAACCTACGACTTATCAATAAATATATATATCGTCGGCGTATTGCAAGAAGTCATTATGTGACATATTCACTATTCTGAGATAAACGGTATTTTAGTTCGAATTAGTTAGTGGTTATGTTGATTTGCCCATATTATCCTAAATATAATTAGGTTGGTGAAAAATTTAATGTTTTCAATTAGCTTAATATGTATAGTAATAAAAACGAGTGAGATTCGCTAGTCCTATAAAGTTATGTATTTTTTTTTAAACAAAAAATAAAAGTTAATGACTTCTGGCTACTGTAAGTCTGTTCGGTAAGTGAATTAATTATTTCCCTCAATTGTAAAAAAAAACAACGAAACTCAATCAAAAGTTTATTTTAAAAAAGGGATAACCAGTATTATAATAAACAAAACAGTGCTAGTCATTAAAACAAATTAAATTCTTCAAAACAAACAAAATAACAATTTTTTATCAAAAAAAAACTTCCCATGTAAGTCAGTCTTCGAATAAACCGGTAATTAACAGAGCTCTTGCATAAGTAGTTTACGTATAGACCAATTCAAATAAATAAGCAATTGGAAGTATAATAAACAAAACGAAATAAATTCGGAAAAATAAACAAATACAATTCTCGATCTTAACAGTTGTCGTAAGCACTTGCAATAGCTAGTAGGTACCTATTGCAAATACTGACGACAACTTACTTAGTCTCAAAAGTTATCCATAGTAATAATATTAAAATAAAAATATTTTTTTCTCCCTATTGCTATCAGTAATTTTTTTTTAATAAAAAGTAGGAACTGAGGTAAAAACCGTCCAAAAATATAAAAACATTAGAAACTAAACATTTTCTGTATCAGAGATTTCTTCTTCAGGAAGATAATCCGGGCCTTCTTTGTCAGGTAAATTATTATACCAATGGTGTAGTTCTGCAGGTATAATTCTTACGTTGCACATTTTTATTAAATCTTTTTTCTTTGTTTTTGTAATTAGAAGCTTCCTGGTATATGTTTTTTTAAGGGAATAGCTATTGTAGTCAAATACTGAAAATTTCACTGAAAATGAGTTCTGTATAACATGTATGTTGTTTTTTAAATAATTATGTATTTAATAAAAATAACTAGTGCAGCTTAGTGATTTTTTGTAAATACAAGACTTCCAAAGTTGCAGTTATGAATTTTATGGCAAGGCCGTAACGCCTAAAATTGACTGGATAGAAATTAGTGAGTTTTGGCATTTTGTAGAATGTGTCAAAAGGAATGCATTATAGATAAAAACGTATTTAGTGATTTTTTGCAGTTAATGAGTTCTTGCAATAACCCAACGATATATGTATGCAAGGTGCCGTTTTGCATCCTCGTCAAATTCAAGGAGGTAACTATGCTAATGATTCTCGACACGAATCAATAATAAAATAAGTAGGTTTTTTTTTTTACTTTTTTCTCAATTTCGGAAATCGCCCCGTGCACAACAGGCATGTTAGAACGCGACCCGTGCAATACCACACTTATTCAACTGTCTTTTACACACTTAGAAACACGATTTGAAAGTGGTGTATTCTGAAATACTGTCAAACTTAAATGACAAAAAAAACAAGTATGTATTAATTATTGTGCAGGTATCGTAATTTTATTTGATTATTTATGTCTTTCATAACAGCCTCCTGAAATTTGACGAGGATGCAAAACAGCTCCTTGTATAAAGACAAATACGGGCTTTTTATTTATATACAATAAAGAGCTACCTATTTTTAGTAGTTTTATTTTCATCATTTTCACATTCATCACATTTCATGAACTATTTTTTTTTTTAAACATCGGGACCAATCAAATTTTTGGTCAAAGACCTGGCAAATGGCAAATATCTGGATGTATTTCTTTCGTTCATAAATAAATTACTGGATGTATTTTAATGAAATTTAGAATGGAGAAGATAGCTTACCTTGGAATATAGCACTTACTATTTATAATGTACTTAATCATGTGTAAGGTCATAGAAACAGCTAGTAGGATATAATCCAATAACAACTTTATTTTATTACTTATTACTTTTCTACTTCATTGTACTCAGGCACAACACGTGTGAACCGGTTAGTGAGTAAAGTAAAGAAGGTCATCGATATGTATGAATCCGTCGCTTTTTAGTAGTCATTCATATTTGGTCGGATAGCCAGCCGTTGCTTACATATATTGGTTTTTTGTTAATATTTACTTAATGCGAAACATTCCAAGCTGAATATTTTCACTATATATTTTTGACTAAAGGCACAAGATTTTGGTTTACACCTACACATCTGGGATTGAGCCGGTTCCTTGTATTTTGCCGTCAAAGTTATGACACCATCGTTTTGACTTTTAGCAAGATTATTCAAAAACGCATGCATGTGAAGTTTTGAAACTTTGTATGGTTATTATTAGCGTCAAGAAGGACCGAATACAGTTTTCAGCGAACTTATACCTTGTCTCATTTAAGCGCTGCGATGTTTTTTTGGGTTTTCATAAAACCGCGATAACTTGAAAACTATAAATATTTTCTTAAATCTAATTGGGGCACTAACACATTAAGAGCTACTCGTGTATGTTTATTCTACAGGGGCACATGCAATGGTTTTAGAGATATACGATTCATCAAAACGTTACTCCAGCAGGAAATGCAATATCTCGAAAACCTGAAGGGGCACAGATTTTATTTTTGGGGGCACATTTTGGCACACAAATAACCTCTATGGCCATGCATAATTTTTCTCTCTCCGATCATTCGTTTAGAATTTTCCTGCTAGAAAAACGTTACCCCAGCAAGAATCGTTTTTTCCAAAACGACAGGGGGCACACATTTTTTATGTGGGGGCACATTTACAGCAAATAAGGCACAAATTATACGTTCTACTCATATAACTCTAGGAGACACTTTCTTGCTGGGGTAACGTACACATTGTTGGGCGAGTCGTTGAGCTCCTTAGATTCTGAGTTGAGCTATACGATTACTGACAAATGCTTGCACTGACTGGGCAGGGCCACTCAAGTCTCAATCTGTGTGGTTCTTTCCTCAAAAAACCATTTCAGACACCAATCTACATGGTCTTCACATGATCTGACCAAGATTACGTCAGGACTTTAACCCTTAATAGGGCAAAGGGCAATTGCTTACCACCTCAGCTTTTTGACCATAGAGCAAGAGTCGTTCTATGTAAACTTTCTTTTATTCAATATTTATAATGCGTGAAGACCCGTAAAACTTTTATTAGAACTGGCAATTACGCTACCTGTCAAAGTTTGCGAACTACCAACATTTAAAAAAAAATAGTGAAGAATTTTGAAAATCGCAGGCGTTTGGCGCAAATAAATTGAAATTTTGTTCTAACAAGATTCTGATACGTGGTTTTGTGATATTTGGTAAAACAATTGATTATATTACCCTGTATGACCCGTAGAATAAATTTTGAAATGAAACTTGAACTAATTAGAAAATCGTAGTAAACTCGGTGGTAAAACTCTTACACCGAAACGTAAACGGGCGATGGTATAATGATTACCACCGAATTTTCGCGTACTTGTGATTATATATTTTTGGATTTTCATAAATAATGTTAAAAAGGGTCCTAATAAACGTATATATAATAACACAAAACCTGGTTTTTCAATCATTTTTATCTCTGCCCTATTAAGGGTTAAAAGAGACTGTGTTCTCTATAATCACATTACGCGTCGCATCGCGACTGAAAGTTCGGCGCGCGTAGTAGAACATTCGGTCCACAGATGTACCGCGAACTTAGAGGGGCCATGTCCAACTGTGGACGTCTTTCGGCTGTAATTATGATTACGATCTAAATCAAAGAAAAGGAGAAATAAAAACACCGTATCACATTCCACAAATGTTTATTAAAAAGCAAGATTGCCACAAATATTTTTGCGAAACCATCCTATGAGATGAACATTATATTTGAAAAATTCATTAAACCACATTACACATGTCTGTAACTGACACATCGAAATACATTTATAGTGAATACATTACGTCTAAAATATGCAAACGAGAACACCGTGAATTTTATATACATTTAGGCAGTTTTTTGCGCAAATGAAATCAATGTTAGTAAGCGAAACACAATATGGATAGCTTGGAAGCCAAGTGATCCAACTAATATTTTGACGAAAAATTTAGTTTTTTGTCCTAAATGTTAGTTGGGTCACTTGGCTTCCAAGCTATCCATATAATGAGGATTAACAAATTCGCGTAAAGAGCGACACGACATTAATTTTAGAATTACATAAATATTTATTTCTTAACGATCACATCGCTACACAAAACGTCTAAATACCGTAATAATTTATACAAAATAAAATTTTATACTATAAATGACCCACGATTTTGAATTTGATGAGAGATTAAAATAGTTACTGAAATGCAAAGTTTTCCTACGTTTACTACAACTCCTGCAAGAGATAAAACGCAATCACACACACATAGAGCGAAATTTTATATAGGTACAGTACGATGCAAGCCAGAGGTTCCATCGATACCTGAGAAGAATTATAAACCATATCACAAAGACATAGGATTGATATTTGATTAGTAAGTACATTCGCAAATTTTTGTCTCGACCGTGACAAGTCGATAGAGCCTCTGATTCGAGTTGTACTGCAATATTGTAATGAGGCCGTGTTCATTGAGCTTATGTATTAACAAACAGAGCATTTTAACACAAATAATGTTTTAAAAAATCTCTTCTTTTCTTAACATTATTTCCTACCTGACAAATGGGTGCGTAGGTGTGAGACCGACCAGATGTGTGCTACACACAAATAACCAAATAATGTCAAAAAGATTTAAAAAAAAAACTTTAAATCTGCGACACATCTATGGAAATTACGTAAAAATTCAGTAAAAACGCTTTTAAAAAGAGGAAGTTTCACGAGTAATTTTCATATTAAAAACGAAGTTATAAACGCCTTGACAACGTATCACTAAGCTGACGTATCGTATCGTGATGCAGCCAATCAAACGAATCTGTTCAGGAGTTCATCGTACTATAACGAGTTTTGATTGGATAAGACTTTGCAGAAGGCATCACGACACAACACAGTAAAAGAAAACCGGTTTTGCGGAGCCACCGTCGCATTACCGGTTTTTGTACTTTATTTACTTAGTTGTTACTAATTACCTCAAACTGATGTTTTTATTAAATATCAGTAACCCTCAAGAAAGATTTCTAAAAAGTGTCGGAACATCCACACAAACCTTTTTGAGGTTTTATTCTTTAATTAATAAATAATAATAATTTCGGTAGATGTGTCACAACTTCCCAACATTATTTGCTACCTGACGCGCGTGTGTGTGTGCGAGCTCACAGTGTGTGTGCGTGCGCGAGTGCGGCGTGCGTGTCACTTGAGCGCGCACTCCACGAACACGGCGCGCGAGGCGGGCGGCGAGGGCGGCGCGGGCGCGGGCGCGGGCGACGTGCGGCCCGCTGCGAACTGGGACGCGCTCAAGGGACGCAGCTCCTTCAGTACGCATCTAGAACACAAAATAAACATGTTTTTAGGTTTCATCTTCTACTATATAAAAATAAGTCGGGTTTTCCTTCCTGACGCTATAACTCCAGAACGCACGAACCGATTTCCACGGTTTTGCATTTGTTGGAAAAGTCTCGGGCTCCGTGAGGTTTAAGGTAGGGTAGGTAGGGTAGGTACGGTAGGTAGGGTAGGTAAGGTAGGTAGGGTAGGTAGCCACAGATAAGTACTTAGTGCTACCCGTGCGAAGCCGGGACGGGCAGCTAGTTTCTCTATAAAATCTATTCGTAAAGCTCCAACTTCATAATTCATTATACTGTCGTATTGTGTATTTTTTCAAAATTGCTTTTAGGTATGTCATTCTATGCTGCACCGGTTGACGTCAAAGCCGTCTGTCACTGAAAACAAGTGCTGTGGCGGTCTTGCATACTGTCACAGCATTACGCTGCACGATGTTATTTTGCGTGGATGGTATGTAACGCATATTTTCTCCTAACTCGTTCTTTTTTTTTGTGAGCTTTATTTTTCTTTAAGCGTCACAATTAGTGCAAATAAATGTGTTTTCTTTCTTTCTTTAAGTAATGCAACATTGTTGTAGCAACATAATTTTTTGCTACGATACACAAGTTGATGCGCATGCAATGGTGCCAGTAACATGTTATCAGAAATACAGTAAAACTTTGTGTCTCACGATTGTCCCAAATAGGTTCATTTCAGCACAGCACATATCTACCTACCCCTCAAGGTAAAACACCCGCAATGTTTTGTTTAGTTCAATTAATAATGTTAATACTCACGCAAGTCTCGCGTCGACGACAGGCCGGACCGTGGGCACGGGGAAGCCGTTGAAGGGCGAGGCCACGGGCAGCGTGTAGGCGCCCATGTCGCGGAACACGAGCCAGTCGCCCACGGCCAGCGCGGGCAGGCGCGCGCGCGGCAGCACGCAGTCCAGCCCGTCGCACGTGGGGCCCCACACCGAGCAGTCCAAGGGCGCCGAGCCGTTGTCCTGAGGGTTAAGGGGAGGGTTCAGTTACTTCAAATTAAGGTGGGCATTCTCAAAGTAGGCAACGTCGCAAACTGTCAAATACAGTTACTTTTTGAAGGGATAACTTCTTATGTGAGGGTAAACCGATTCGTTACGTAACGCGTTACGGCGCCAAGCTGTCAGTCCGACAGAAGTGATAACTTAAACTAATCTAAGTTGAACTGACTTAGTTTAAGTTATCACTTCTGTCGGGCGTCCCGAGACGCACGTTTTTATTTTTTGGATTAATTTGTAAATTACACTATATGGAAATATGAAATATCACTATTTATAGTGAAAATATATTTATGAAATGCAATCCTTATAATATCGTAACACTGAATATTTAGTTTTAGATGTTACAAGGAAAATTTATTTTTATACCAATTTATTACAACACCTTATTCAGTGTTATTATACGAGTATATGTATATGATTTTTCGTGTCTTTCTGTGTGACCGCGTCATTCTTTTAAACTACGCAACAGGTTCGATGCGGTTTTCACCATCATTTAGTTAGAGAATGTATATAGGCACTTACGTTGAGCGGCTCGGCGACGACATGCTGGTGGTCGTACAGCACGCAGTTGAAGGAGCCGTACACGCCGTCGTTCATGAAGTACATCGTGTGCGTCTCGGCGTTCTCGTCGCACTCCTTGGACGCCACCTGGTGACACACGAAAACATGTTAGGTACATACATACTTAGGTAGTATAATGTCCCCACTGCTGGGATTCAAGCTTTCTCTCACAGGGAGGGGTGTTATACACATTTTCGGGTCTGCAAGATTATATCTCATCTCCCTAGCCTTTTCCCAACTATGTTGGGGTCGGCTTCCAGTCTAACCGGATGCAGCTACCAGTATACAGGATGGAAGGGTAAACACCGTTGTCACTCAAACTATGGGTAGTTGGCTTAAATATAAACATAAAAAACCGAGTAAAAAAAAAATTACGTTATTTTCTTTAACAAATATTTAAAAAGTTATTGTCCGACACCGTCCGCAAATTCATGAATATGCGCCCGCCCGAGTGACGTAATCGATCGCCGCCCGTCCTACCTACCTACACAACACATGAATAAATACAATACAACCTTTTCCTGGCTTAAGACAGGCAAAAATACCTACCTTAGGAATTGCGCGACGATTCTAAATGAACATCTTTAAAAAAAAAAGTTGTGATTTTCCATTGAATTTATGTTCTATAAACGAAACAAAACCACTGGTTTGAAGGATAACGGTGTTTACCCTAACACCCTGTATTTCACTGCCTATCTGACCTCCACAACCCTGTAACTAGGTAACACGATACCCCTTGGTAAGACTGATCGTCAGATTTCTGACTATGTAACGACTGTCAAAGATGTGCAAATGACAGCCGGGAGTAACGGCTTTACGTGCTTTCCGAGGCACGGAGGGGTCTTGGTATGTAAAGATGGTCACCCATCCACGGACCGACCCCGGCAAGCGTTGCTTAACCTTGAAGATCGACTCCTGCGGCTGTTATTATTTAGCTACGAGCCCCTAGCAAGATTATATTAATAATAATCTTAAATTAACCAACTCTCTCTCTTTTTAAAATTCATTCATTCAATGAAAGACACAACGCACAGATTAAACATGTAATTTTGCACTAGAGTTCTATAAATAATGAAAGTTATTACTAAGAAAGGATTTTGTAAAATAGATCCCCGTATGGGGTTAAATAGGGGATGATAGTGTGTATGGAAGTTAAATCATTTCTGCCCATGGGAAATTCAATCTGGCACGTGGATTGTGAAGTTATAAATATGTTCGGGAAGAAGCCGTTCGGCTTAGCCCGAACTGTGTCGAGCCGACCCGAACAGACGGAAGGGGGATGCGTTAGATTCCGAACGAATCACGAGTTGAATATGTGTAGTAATTGCTTCGGGTCGGGTTTCGTTGTTTAGCAAATATTGCCGAATCGAATCTGCCGAAAATAAATGTAGCACTCTTGATACAGATCTGTACAGCGCACGCACCTCTCGCTTGGCGTGCACCATGGTGGCGAGCGTGTAGGCGGCGGCGGCGAAGTACCGGCCGGGCTCCGCGATGACGCGCACCGCGCGCTCCGGGAAGTGCTCCTCCAGGGCAGAGTTGATCACGTCGGCCACCTATAGGAGAAACACATTCTTTAACTAAATATTCATATAAGTTACTCGGTAACTTGCAAATTAGTTTAAAATTATTTGTTGCACTTATTAAAAGTTTTAAATTCGCCAATAGCAGTCTAATATTTACCTGTTCTTGTTAGTATTACTTTAAGTTTATAGTTTTTATCGTTCATTCCCAGTCGCCCCCGCGGGAATTGCCACCGGAGGCAAATGGGAATAAAATTTCCCAGTCGCCACCGGCGGTGACTGGGAAATCATTGCCCCCATTTCAATTTCATAAAAAAAAAGACAAAGTGCATTAAAGCACTTTGTCTTGTTTTAGAGATTACAGGCAGGTTTATATTAGGATAAGTTACCTCATCCTTTTATTCTCTGCAATGGAGAAACTAATGTACAGCGAAAATGAAGTGGGGGCAATGACTTCCCAGTCACCGCCGCTGGCGACTGGGAATTTTTATTCCCATTTGCCTCCGGTGGCAATCCCCGCGGGGGCGACTGGGAATGAACGGTTTTTATTGCTGTATGGGCCTGCTCTTAACTTCGATCTCGCCTGATGGAAGCGATAGATGAGGTTTATGATGGCTCGAGCGTGCCCAGAAAATACCTGTTCAGTCTTGCTTTGAAGGCAAATTTTTGATGTTCAAATATGTGTCTGGATCTCAGCCTAGTCTGAATGATTTTGGTCTGGTAGTTTTTGGGCAACGACAGTAGCTAATTTATTTGACATTATCAGAGATTCATTATTCATTAATTGTCAATTTTCCATAACTCTTCGATTATTATTTTAATGAACACAAAATACTAAAGAAATAGCGTCACCTCGCAGATAGAAGTGTGCGACCCCCCCGGGAAGCCCCCCCCCACGTCCAGCAGGCGCATGCGCTTGTGTCCCACGTTGTGCGCCACGTGGAACAGCGCACGCGCCAGCGCGATGGCGCGCGCGTACACCTCCGTCTCCGACGCGCCGCTACCGACGTGGAACGATACGCCGACCATCTGAACAATATTTCATACATAAATATAACGCAACTAGAACAATACCTGCGGGTAAATGACGTAAGTTCTCAGGGTAATGTAACTATTTTGGTGTCATTACTTTATTTGTACCTATAACCCTTTTTTTGTAAAGTAATTAACCCGCAATAGTGCAGCATCCATAAATGCTAAAAAAATATTAACATCGGTAAAAAGGAAAAATATTTTGTATTAATATGATATTCACATAAACACTGTCTCACGCCCACTTGTCTTTCAATGTGGAAAGACAAGTGCGACAAGTGGGCGTGTACAGAGTGTTACTTTTACGTATCATTTTTTTTATCATTATTTTTTTTCATGTGTAGATGCTATACTTTTGTGGGCATACGGGATCGCCCTCTGTCAGTTAACATACTGTATTGTCTTCACAGATAATTATAATCAATGTAAATAAAATATATTAAAACATTTGAAAAGAGTAACTATGGAGTTTCTTGTCCTTCTTCTCCATACAAAAGTAAGTTTTGGAAGGCCATCAGCACACTTAGCATGACCACAATACAAACGAATTTTGTCGACGGAAGGATAGACAAAATGACAGATAAACAATCACAATCTGACATTTCGTCTATCCTTCCGTCGACAAAACCCGTAGAAAACCCGTTTCTATGGCTGTCATGCTACGCGTGGTAAAACCAATTCTATGTTTTTTTGTAAATTTTAACTTTCAAAAGTGCCTTTTAATGGCCTACTTGAAATAAATGATTTGACTTATACTTATATACAGAAATACACAAATATGTATGTAACAAGTAGTACTTACGTCCAGGCCGAGCACGGCAGCCAGCTTGATCAGCCGCGGCGCCTCGGTGACGGGGTCGCAGCCGAACTTGATGCCCAGCGGACACTGCGCCGACGCCGCGTCGCAGCGGATGCGGATCACAAGCCTGTGCACACGAGAAAAGCTCAATTGGTATTATAGGAATATCTACAAGTATTAAATTCATTCACTGCAGACAACGCACAGCCAACGCCGCTTGATCTAGAAGCATGACATTGACATTTGCACTAGAGTTCCTTTTATAACGAATGAGAGCACACTAAGGCAGGAATTTTGAAAATTTGCTCCCTAAAAGTAGGGGGGCAAACTCGCTTCGTGTCTGTATGTCTGCCCGCTTAGTTCTTTTAAACCGGAATTTATTCCGAAAGATTTATGCGTATAATAAAACCGCTTAAGTCCCAGCGAAGCCATTTGGCTTCGGCAAAGATTAATATTTAACTTAGAAACAGCACAGAAACTTAAGATGGTTTGAAATGTTGTGCTTGAGTGAAGAAAATTAATGTAATATAATATTTGGACTTCAAAAGCGATCATGACCTATGAGTTTGTTTCGGCATTTCTTTTCAGGGATCAATCAGCTAGGATTTTTTTTATATTTACGTGTAATGGTGCTTAAACGTTTTTTGTGGGTTTGTAAATATATTATTTTTTTTGTGCTTTAAGGTACTCACTGGGCGTGCGGCATGTATTGTTTGATCTTCATGAGCTCGGTCTCGGAGTCGAACGTCATGACGTCGACGCCGACAGCCGATGCGTAGCGGATGTGCGACGCCATCTTAGCTGGGTTTGCGAAAATTATGCGCCTGTAACAAATATCTGTTAGTAATGCCTATATTTAAAAACGCTTTTTAAATACCTGATTGGGTTACATTAAATGGGATCAAGACGAAGATAGAGTAACAAACTTGACGCCTTGAATTTTTTATTTCTATGCTCGAAACTACAGGCTGTAAAATAGAACTTACTCGGGAGCTACTCCGATGGAGGTGACCAGTTCGATCTCGACCTTGGATGCGCAGTCGAAGCCGGTTCCCAGCGCCGCCAGCGTGCTGACCAGGAGCTTGTCGTCATTGCATTTCACCGCTGACGAACAAATATTAATGTTATATGGCTGTTCCAAATGTATCTGATCAAAATGTAAACAAATATGTAGATCAAAAAAGTGAACCTCATCAAGGAAGTGTACCTGACCAGATGCCAATTTGTAGAGCCACTTACAAATTGAGTGCTTTGATTTGAATATTTGAATACTTTAACCCCGAAATTCTAATTTTAAATCACCCTATGGGCGTTTGCCCACTTATTCGAATGCGGTTCGGATTCGTTTCTGATCCGGTTTGGTCATCTTAGTAATTGTACGAACCGTATACGCATGAGTGCACATTCATTTATTTATTCAAAATCTGTATTAACAATAACTTACATAAAGTCTGCCAAACTGTTAACTTTAACAATAACAGTTTGTCGGCAGTTGTTCTCGTCTAACAATGATTACAAATTTTGAAAATTAATGTGCAAAAAAAAACTTAACTAAGTAAGTAAACTAAAAATAATAATTATACCTACGTCCAATTACTAGGATGGCAAAACCGGATCAGAAACGAGCATGAATCGAATGCGAATCGGATACGGATCAAACGCCCTAAAGATGTTTTCATTTGACAACTGTGGTAAATTTTATAACCTCAATTTTCGTCGATGATTTTTTTATTACAATTTAATAATTTAGTGTTATTCAAAAAATCATTGTTTGAAAAAGTGTGAAACCTACTATAAACAGATGAATATTATAACTAATTCACTTTAGTTAGTGATTGCGTAAGAATTTAACCTGAACTGGGTTTGTTTATACTTTTTTCAGATACGTTTTTAACACACAATACTTTTGAGCATATTTTGAGAAGGGTATAAGAAGGGTAAGCTAAAGATGATCATCTTCTACCGAGGCCTGTTCCCAACTATGTTGGGGTCGGCTTCCAGTCTAACCGGATGCTGCTGAATACCAGTAATTTACATGGAGCGACTGCTTATCTGACCTCCACAACCCAGTAACTGGGTAACTAACACAATACCCTTGGTAAGACTGGTTGTCAGTTTTTCGGGCTTTTGACTACTCGTAACGACTATTGGAGAAAGCTAAATAAAATAAACCCAGTATTTAGTTTCAGTTTTGTTGAAAAATATTTGATATAGCGGGTATCGAACACTGTGTTTTTATCCTAATTTATTTTTAGTGATAAGGATAAAATGCTAATAGGTCTGTGTTGAAACAATTTCCCGATATTCGTAATGCGCCACTGAATAATAATAATATTACTAGCTTAATATTGTCTCACTGTTGAGCTAAGGCCTCCTTTCATACGGCGAAGGTTTTGATCACCACGCTTGCTCAAGGCAGATTGGCAATTTCATATTAATTCAGGTTTCCTCAACTGAAAACTTGACATAAAAAATTAAAAAGCACATCTCACCATAGAACGGCTCCACGCGCGGCATTAGCTCCTTCCAGCGATGGTACCTGGCGACCACCTCGCCAAGATCCATCACGTAGAACGGGTCCTCTTGGGTACCCGACTCCACGATCTCGCGGATCAGGCCAGTGGGCGACCATGGCCCATCCATCACAGTTATAAGCTGTTCCTCTTCTACGACCTTCATTTTGGCTGGAATTTTGAGCCGTATGCGGTTACGTTAAGGTTGACTTTGGAGCCGACTTAGCCCCGGCAGTGCCGGAGCGTGGGGTCGGCTATGCTGCGCTTGCCTGTCCGGGCCGGGAGGGTCGGTGTCAGGTGTTCGAGCCGGGTTGTGGTGGCCCACGAGCGCTAGTCCACAAGTGTCAGCTGGAACAATTGGACGTCTGTTAGTTCTAGGCTCCAACATTTGGATTGCTAGATAATGAAGACAAAAACAGTTTAGTACTTTTGTAGCTGAGTGTTAATTCGCGTATTAATTACACTACACTGAAACAGGAACACTAAACCCTTAATAAGAGAGGTGTTATAAGAGTAAGGGCCCCTAATTTCTGATTCAGTGTAGTGTAATACCCGAATTAAAGGAGCACTAGTGTAAACCCGTTTAAAGTAAGCTTAGGCGGGTCAGTTAAAATCATTTGTGTACTCACCCGGGCCCTGAATATGGCACAGGAGGAAAGAGGTCTACCAGGGGGCCAGACTTTTAAGAGTCACCAAACATCAGCACTGGGATCTGTGTACCAGGCGCTCATAAAACACGAAGAGACTCACGAAATGTCTTGCTGGCGTCAGCGAGCCAGAACTTTTGGACAGATTACCGATCATCAATTGCAACTGCATTGGGATGCAGATCCCAGTACAAAGGTACCAGGCGCTCATAAAACACGAAGAGACTCACGGAATGTCTCGCTGGCGTCAGCGGGCCCGGGCTCGCAGCCAGGGCGGGTCTACGTTGAGCGCGCGGCGCCAACACAGCGGCGCGAGGCGCGGGCGCGCGGCCTGCTGGGGCCTGCTCAGCCGCACACGCCCGGCACTTGTAGACGCGCCGGACTCGCCCGGTGCTCCCTGTAACAAATAGAAAGAACGTCAGAATAAAAAAGGAGAGACACCATAAGCCATAAGGTTGTAGTTGGTAGGAGTCAGACAAAACCAGGATCTATCCAAGAAAACAAGAAAATCAGTGAGATTCTCGTGAAAACGTTTGAACTTCGGTTTTCTCCGTCCGTTACATGACGGTGATTTTTTATACCTAAAAAGCTTTGCAATCAATACGAAGTCAAAAACCGGAGTTATCAGTTTCATGAAAATGAAAACCGAGTAAAAAGAGTTATCACGGAGTTTCTTGCCCATTCTTCTCCATAGGTACCTACTACGCTTTGGAATGGGCAACTAGCTTCAAATCAAATTTCTGACTGACCGACCCCTTGACAATTCAAAGGTGCCTGTAAATGGTTTAATTGAAATAAATGCTTTGGGTTTGAGTTATAATGTTTTAAACAGTAGATTTACAGATCAGACGATCAGATTTAGGCTTTCAGTAGCCAGATATCAGTCCGAAGTTTTAGAATTAAAATAACGCGCAACTCTTTACAGCATCCATGTTATTTTAAGAAGACGTTTAGAACAATTCTGGCGAATTTAGGATCTATTTTTGTGCCACATTAAAAACCTATTGTAATGCACAAAAAAAACCTGAGCTGATAGTAGGTATTTAAAGATGGCGCAGTTCGATAACCAAAACATGTTATCATAGCTCTATTCTACAACCATCTATAATCTTGGCGACAATATGACGTTAAACACACAGAAATCTATTTAATTACCTTACACAAAGCGTTCCGAACACTGCTTACGTAAACTACTCGATAAAACATTTACAATCGACGCTAAATATGAAAATTAACACTTTTTTTTTTTAAAGAAACACTTCTTTTTATCACACACTGTTGTATCGGAGATGAGCCTTGAACTAAGTCACTCGATAACTTCTTCAACACTGATATAAAGAGATAAGGGACGGCTGACGACAGTTATCGACCGAGTTAAATAGCGTGTGATGACATAATCAGAGTGGAAATAAATTATCGTAAATGAATTTATGATAATATATTTACGGTCGGTTCCAAAAGTGTCAGATGGAAGTGTAAACAAATCCTTTCATCTGTAGGTATATAAAAGGTTGCAATTATACATCACTAGTTTGTCCAATAATTATTGTTTGAATAACATTAAATTGAAATAAAAAAATCATTGACGAAAATTGACATGTATAAAATTAATCTCAATTGTCAAAATAAAATCGCTTTTAAGGTGATTTAAAATTAGAATTTTGGGTTTAGGTATTCAAATAATGAAATCAAAGCACTCAATTCGTAAGTGGCACTAGAAATTCATCGTATGTTTTTTGATTCATTTGTTTACATTTTCTTCACATATTTTTTGAACAGACTACATACATGTGTAGGCTGTATGGGATGTAGTGTTTGCGGAAACAGAACTAAATAATTACGTTACCTATTGCTGTACCTACTACAAAATAAGAGTCATCAAATTAGGGAGAACCAAAACTCCCAAAAGGGTTTCAAGTTTTTGACAATGGGTTATGTATTGTATGCGGAAAGAAGGTTTAGAATAACCTAATAAGCTAAAACACAACACAAACACTTTCAGGGGCTCAGAATATGCTTATCAGATTAACAACTCTGAATAGCTCCGTTTTCCTTATTACTTAATTGATTAGTAAAATAAAGTCTACTATTATAATTATCACAAATGTGAAAGTTTGTATGTTTGGATATTTGTTACTCAATTACGCAAAAACGGCTTAACGGATTTGGATGAAATTAGGCACACAGATGGTTTATAAACTGTATTAGCACTTAGGATACTTTTTATTCCTCTCTGGACCCAATTCTGAATTCCACGCAGACAAAGTCGCGGGCAGAAAATAATATTTAGATAAAAGTCGACCCCCCAAAAACTAAATAAATCTCGGCTCACAGATCTCTGAGAAATCGGTAATCGGTCGAACACAAAACCATTTTTAAAATTTAAAAAATAACAGATTATTTTGAAAAACTAAAATACAGTACGGTAGGCAATAACCGAAAGAGAAGACAAAATTAAAAAAGTTTCGAAAAAGTATAGAAAAATGTTTTATATTATGTACTTGAAGTCTTGAACTGTTTCATAAGCTTTCATTGTCAAAGGTAAGTCTTCAGACATGTATTAATAAATATAAAATACGACGTAGTTCGTAACATGTTATTAAGGAGGAGCTACTGTAGTTAGGGTTGTCAATCAGCACTTTTATTTATCGAACCATTTTTGTTTGAAATTCAAAGCATTTATTTCAATTTAAACCATTTACAGGCACTTTTGAATTTTCAAGGAGTCTGTCAGTCATAAATATGAAACTAGTTGCCCATTCCAAACCGTAGAATGTACCTATGGAGAAGAACGGGTAAGAAACTCAATTGACACTGTTATAAATATTTTTTAATGGTTTTTTTTGACCAAACATAAATTGTTTTACTAACGAAAAGAAATAGGCACAAAATTTACAGTAATCAGCAACCTAAAGTAGGTAACGGTACTTTTCAGACATTTGACGATCTCGAGCAGAAAATCTTCACCCATTCAGAAGGAGTTTTCCCAATGAGAGAGAGTAATAGCGACCATGAATCATTCGATATTTCATTAGACATTCCTTGAAAATCTCACCGTGAAAACTAAGGTAAAGTGAGCTGTCAATAATGTCATCCAGCTCATCCTTCAGCACCAGGTGGAATGACGTTTTGTTTTTTAATTTGTTTTTTTGTTTCCCTCTGCATGCCTGACATTGACAGAATTGTTACCATCGGCACCATTGCCATTGAGAAAAATAGAATACAATGTGGAGGTCAGATAGGCAAGCGCTCCATGTTAAATACTGATATTCAGCCGCATCCAATTAGACTGGAAGCCCACTCCAACATAATTGCGAAAAAGCTAGGCAGATATCGGTCTTTTTCGGGTGACCACTGAAAATCAGCGCTGTGCTGTGGATCCCCCATAGCACAGCATTATGCTGAGTGGAAGCCTTCTTGTAACAGTCATGACGTGCAGCTGCCGACTATTTCTGTTCTTTATTTTGTTTTACTATAGTCTCTTTGTATGCACGTGTTTCTGTGACAAATAAACCTATATTTCTTTCTTTCTTTCTTTCATATATGAATCTTAAAGTTTTATTGATCAGAAAATGTTCCAATATCGAAACAGTTGGCAACCCTATCTTCACTGAATCATCTTTTATGCTTATACGATATTGAAACATGTAATTTCATCGTGATTACAGTGTGTGACACAATAATGTGCAACATTAAGTAGATTCAACGGAACCTTCATGTATATTTGATTGGATAGGATAGGATATGAGTGTCTGTGGAGTCTTGCCCATTCTTCTTCATAGGGTACTACGCTTTGGAATGGGCTACTTAGCTTCATTGTTCTGACTGACCGACCCTTTGATAATTTCAAAAGTGACTGTCATAGGGATGTTAACACAACTTTTTTTAAATGTTCTTCTTGTAGATTATTAAAAAAATTTGGACACGTATTTTTTTTTTTTTTTACGTAATCAACAGATTACGGCAATACATTGAGTAGGCAGTACGTGTGTGTGGTAACAATGTGGTATAACGTCACTGGCCGATAGATTTTACGAAGTGTATAGAGTGCCGCGAGTATTCTTGTGGCACTCTAGTGTCGCAGCCTCGGCCCGGCTAGGGTGCCGTAAGCGTTGCATTGTCACTGTCACTTGTTATTTAGGTTAGGTTAGGTTAGAATTGTGACCACACAACGCACGAGCCGAGCGAGCGTAGCGAGCGGTGCCGCGGTAGCGGCCGGCGAAGTGCCAGGGTCCGCTTAGGCACAAGAGAATGTAATGTTTTGGGAATGTGGTGTTTTACAGCGATCTAACCTCGACAATCAAACAAAATACCAAGTGACGTGACTTAGTGACAGTGACAATGACAATCCAATGCTTGCGGCACTTTGGCCGGGCCGAGGCGGTGTTACTAGGGTGCCTGTAGTGGCACTTTATCCGATAGGGATAGAGTGCCACTGGTGGCACTCTATACACTGCCTAGATTTTATACAGACTTGTGACGTAGCGTACTCCCACTCCGCTACTTTAATGCGTTTTATCTAAACCATTTTTTATTAATAAGATGAAGAAAAAAATACGTGTCTAATATTTTTTTAATATCTTACTGACGAACTAAATCGTTTTTTTTTTCCCCAGTGAACATCCCTATTAGTTTAATTGATATAAATGCTTTCAGTTTGACTTTAGCTTTAATATTTTTTTTCACTTATATTATAATTGAGTAACATTTTGTATTGATTCAAACCAATTTTTTATTTTGAGACTTTAGAGTTGAGTATTACGTAGGACTGTTGCAGGCAACAATAAATTAAAATTATGCCTTACTAGGCCTTCTACTTTGTTCTTTAAAAAGTAATTCAATTTTTTTTTTTGTTCTCTGTAGGTTTTAATTTTTGATGGCTTTTAAAACCTTAAAAAAAAGTGTCATAAGTACTCTTATCACTCTAATTCGAAGTAGGAATCCTACTTTGATTGAGAAAACTTTACTTAATAGGAGATTGTTTCGTAATTCAAAGTCTGCCTAGCCTTTTCCCAACTATGTTAGGGTCGGCTTCTGGTCTAACCTGATGCAGCTACCAATATTTTACATGGAGCGACTGCCTATCAGACCTCCACAACCCAGTTACTAGGTAATACGATACCCCTTGGTAAGACTGATTGTCAGCCTGATGATGATTGATATTTTTCTTAATTATGATTCTTTAATTCAGAGTACCTAGTGTAACACCTAAGCATTTCGCCCATATTATAAGAATTATAATGACTAGGCAAGAATGTGTGCGCATAACCCTTCGAAGAAACCACAAGTGATAATATGGTAGCTAAGTAATTACTGTAATTAGGGCACTCCTTCCAATCAAGTCATAATCTAACGCGTGTTACAATTACTATTATCACGGAATTATTAATAGTAGAATAATCGTAACATTATCAATCGATTAATAATCTTATCGTCGACTTAGCAACAGACTTACGAGAAGATTTAGTGCTTGAGTTCTATTTCCGACATAATTTTTTATATAATCATTTAAGATTGTGTTAAACCCAGACGGCGGCTTGATGAAGTAGAACATTTTAATCTTTTAATGAAATCAATGATAGATAATAATCGATTATTATTATTATCTATTTAATTATCAGGTGTGTCATAGAGTAATTAATTGCGTCACATTATCGCACCATTTATACCGGAAATATGATTGTGTACGCTGAATGATTTTCATGCACCCTGGACCTACCAGGATGCATGAAAATCATTCAGCGTACTAGCTTGAACCTCTAAAAATACTTTAATATTAAAAAAAAAACGTCTGAGGGGAACAAGAGGTGTGGTAGGATTTAAAAATATAGTATTTAAAATAATATCAGGCACAATGAAATAAATTAACAACGTTTTAAAGTAGGTAGGTACATAAATCAAAATGTTACAGTTTTTTTAGGTCTAACTCTGCAGAGAGAAAAGTTTGTTCCAAAAACCCCAGTAGAATTGAAATATATGATGAGTCATAACATCATTGATGACTTTGTAACACAAAATACAAAATCTATGCGGGATGAAGTCTGGGGTAAAGTTACTTACTTAGTATTAAGTTATTACAAGGAAAACGATAAAAATTGTGCTAAATAATAAATACTGTCAGAAGTATTCAATTAAGCCCAAATTCCTCATCACATTGTTTTCGTTCCTACATTGATTGAACATCAAAGTCCATTGATAAATTACGTTCTAATTTACTGGACCCCTTGCATGTATTTGTAGCGTGTCTATTCCCGATTCCCGCATCCTAAAGTCAGCAAAACAAGTCTTTCAATGTTTCAGATATTAGATATAGTAAAATATAGTTTTTATTCAAGTTAGGAGCGTTTACGAGTAGGTACGACATTTCATACAAACTTTCAAGCCCTTGTTTTTCGAAATGACTGAACCGATTTTAATGAAACTTCATACGCCTAAACATGATACAAAGGTCTAAAAAGTTAGTTCTAACATTTTCAATCTAACATTATCGAAATGTCTTATTTAAAAACAGCTAACTGGAAATCTGTTTCTATGGAAAATTTAAAATCGGTTTAATTAGGCTGTAACACTATTTTTTTTTTAATGTTCTTAACTAACTTTTTAGACCTTTGTATTCTGCTTATGCGTCTGAAGTTTCATTAATATTATTCGAAATGACTGAATCGATTAATCAGTCATTTCGAAAAACAAGGGCTTGAAAGTTTGTATGAAATGCCGTACGTCGTAAACGCTCTTAATGACTAGCAAGTAGACATTTTAATTTACTTTGGTGTTAAACTAAAGTGGACTTATGTAATTAATTAATGTTTAGATATCAATGCATTAGATGTTTTTATTTATGCTGTTTCAAATGAGTATTTTTGACAATATTTTATGTTAAGTAATTATCTCTAATTGTAGGTATATGTACTTAGATAATTGTTTATTTCAATTAGAAACTTACTTAGATATTAATATTTGCATGTCAAAATATAGCGAAATGTGTCATATCGCACAAGAATATTATCTAATAAATAATTACTATTGATTTAAATTTTTCAATCATAATTTTGTCATCTAGAGTCTGCTCTTATCATTATTTCTTACAGAAGTCTTTAACAAAATAAAACATTTAAAACAGTTACAGTTAACACTTTTATACTAACAGTACTTTTGATTGTTTTGCACTAGAGCTAACGATACAAATACTCGTGCCTAAATTAAATTTACATCCAAAATCATACATGGTAACAATAATAAGTGGTTTCAATTGAATCTGTTTGGCGATAAACTACCAATTAACTTCTGTATGAGCGTACGCTTACACTGCCAGCTAAGGAGAAATAAAGCAAGTACCAGAAGGGTGTGATGATAAGGGTGTAGTACACACACCATGAAACTGAACAACTTTCCCAATGGGACCAACACCGTAATCGCGAAAAAATAACGACTGTCCCATAAAAATGTATTTCTACTGTCCAAGGGGCTAAGTCTACTAATTTACAAACGTCACAATACTCACAATGGTCTCTAGTGTTAGTTTTTGACAGATTTGCCATACAAAATCTACGCTACCAGGGGGCCTACTGTAACTACCTACCCCCTTGGGAAAAACGCGTGAGTTTAAGTATGTACGTGTTTCTTATAAAACGAGTACCGACCGATTTATAAAAATACTGTTTTACATCAAGGAAGTTTATAGCTACCAATTAACATACAACTAATAAATCAGTGAACAAATAGTCACCGAACGGAGTTTTCACGAGAATCGCTCCGTGACAGACACATCAGTCGCGTCGTGACGTCACGCGGTGCCATGTTGAATCAGCGCGTGCGCAAGGTCAATGTTATGTGGTATAGATAATTCCATTACGCTGGTATGTGTGGTGAATAAATTTTCCTCGAAAATTCTGTAGTGACAATTTTAGTTTAGGAATTTTTGGACTTTTGTGATGACTATTATTAGTTATTAATGTTATTATAGTTCTCATTATCTTGCTTGCTTCCCAATATGTCTTCTTTTTCCATACTTCTCTATTAGGTACAGACCATCATCAAGTAACTACAATCTGTCAAATTTCTTTAATAGATTTTCAACTTTATCGCTAAAGAATAAGGTACAATGTTGATTGGGAAAGTTTGACAGATTGGAGTAGGTTGATGTGCTGGCGTCTGTACTTATTTATTAGATGACTTATTAAAGTGATTATATTGATAGACTACGTGCTGTTATATGATGTCTGTTTTATCTATTGGGGTAACTTGAGTTTTTTAATTTTATTTATGTAATTATAGGTATTATTCTAATCTATGTAATATTAAATTATTTAAAAAAAACGGAACGTTACAACTTTTACTTATGAAGCATGTCTGTAATCGTAAATTACGTATTCCTTCTTCAAAAAAAAATATGTGTGTGTGACTATTTTTCAAGAATACGCGACGTTAGAGTGTGTAAAGTACCTAGGTTAGGTAGTGCGCCAGACTGTCATCTAACAGAACCAGATGGAAAGAGATCGTGAGGATCAGATCAGGAGGTGATATACGACTACACCTGCGATTGTACACGATTCTATTCATCATTCGTGACCATGACCGCTCCGTCAAGAGTGAAGCGAAGAAAAGAAAGAAATTACCATTTAAAAAGAAGAGTAAAGTAGGAATAACAAAACAGCTAATCTTGAAACATAATGCTGCTTTAAAATTAAATAATGTCTAACAGAAAAATTCGCTCTGCTGCTTAAAAATAATTAAGGAAATAACTGCTGATATCACCTATTTCGGTCGGCACTTTAATTTCGATTCTAAAGTACTAAGCGCAAATATTTTGGAATAAATTCAGTAAAGACACTAACATTACAATATTTCAATAAGTAGGAAATCACTGAGCGTTTCAGTTAGGAAAATGTACAAACTGGTAAAATTCAATAAAATTGTATTAAAAAAAAATTGGTATAGGAAAATAACGCCAAAACTCACCTTTAATAGCGTAATTCTCAAAGCTTTCTTTCCACTTTAAAGCAACAACCTGAGGTTGTTGCTAAAACAACGAAACAACAAGACGAAAAAGAACAAACACGTTGCAAGAGCAACCGTTGACGAAACTTTGATTTCCGAACGAAAATGCGAACTGTCACAGATGCGCGATGGCGGCAAACTGATAAAAAATGGCCGGCGCTCCTGTATTTATGCGGTGTGTTATCAGGATTTGTGGGATGGCCCAGTTATCACGAGAGATAGTACTATAGCCTGATGTAATTGTAAAACCTCGTCTACACTGCTGCAAACCGCTTTGGTGACGTTGATTACACGAGCACAAGTTGTGCCGTGTGCGCTTCCTACCGGTACGTCTTTAGTAAACTGTTTATTTTGGGCTAATCACGTCGCATTAAGTTGATTAGACGTTAAGGAAAACATGTTAATGTCGTGATAATTGTAAAAAGTGTTATAAAACGAGTTCAATGTTTTATATCAAGCATTTATTGCGTCGCGAGACGTGGCCTTCAAATATCTTAGTTACCTGTGATAATGTGATGCCCTTTAGACTCGAATAGGACTTTTCAAAAGAACTATTGCATCTAAAGAAATCTAAACAATAAATCTTGATTAAATCTACACCAATATTACAAGAGGTAAAGAAGTTTGGATGTAGGAAGAAATCTCTGAAACTACTCATCCGATTTCAATCATTCTTTCACTCATAGAAAGCTACGCTATTGCCGAGTACCATAGGATGTTTGAAGTTAAAACATGCGGTCGGAGTCGCGGGCAGAAGCTATGAGTTCAAATAAACGCTCTCTGACCGTTTTTGACTGCCCTTGAACCTAATATTCCAACAATTTGTTCATAACCGCTAGTTTGACCTATCATGACATCTGTCGAGCCTTTGGTAAACAAACGTGATTACGGTGATTACAATAATCATTATAACTATGAATGTCTATAGTGGACATTGAAGTAAGTAAGTACTATTGTTAAGTTGAGTTGCCTTAACTATGGCGTCAACTCTGGATTATGGATATGGCGTCATTGATAGTCGATTTCGTACTGTTGTCAACGCAAAAAGCGATAAATAATTATCAGTTTTATGGCAAAATGGCACCTTTTCTGAACGTAATTTGTATGAAAATGGGTGAAAAACTGGTGTTTGTTCTCTCATATTTGTATGGCAGACAACCGAAGAGTGTAAAACGGTAGAGATGTCAGCTCAACTGACGGGGTCCGCTAGGGCCAATGCCTGCCGGGGTTGCGGGAAAGTGCTAAAGGGGGCCTACCACCACGTCTAAACCAGTATCAGGGAAAGCTCTACAGGACCTATAGCTCCATCTCTTTCCCTCACTGAAGTAAGATTAAAATAATACTGCTTTAAAGGTGGTGGTAGGCCCCCAGGCAAGTTCTTGTCCTGCAAGGACAGGAACAGGTGGGTTTTAGTCAGTCACACGCCCTCCCGCTCCGCCCAGAGCGGAGGAAGTTATATGATGACTTCCCAGCCAAAAAAAAAAGGTTGTTAAACGGTACAAGGATCTTTTGCAAATCTGAACTAACGCAGCCATCTTGTTTTTTTTTAATAATCGCACAAATGTTTACCTACAACCCCCGCCCCCCCCTAAAGTCACTCAGGAGCCAACAGATCCTAGTAACACACTAACATCGCGGGATGTGTCGATGTGAAGAGGGGCCAACTATGCAACGTATGACCTTAACCTCATCGCATCGATCTGCGCGGTACCCCGTTAGCGAGAAGTCCTTCAATACGGAGAGATTTATAAACATCCGAGTGAATATGCTCTATCATTTTGTGGGATGCCTGTTGCTAGCAACTCTTTCAGACTGAAAAATGGAATAACTGACATTTTGACAGTCGTTGCAGTTGCTTTGTTTTACCGGAAACTGGTACCTAAAACGTTGCTAATATTGTTATTCTATCGAAATGAAATCTATTGTATTTGTGTGTATAACGCCGTCAGACTGCTGCGCTTATGTCAGTTAACTTATGGACATACGCTTCTCCTTTCGAAATTACGCTACAGCATTCGAATTAAGGCTTTCTACAACTAATGTACCCTATGCCTAATAGGTTCTCGTCATCAGTTCATATGGAAATTCCCACAAATAGATCGTTGCAAACAAAGTCGAAATATTTAGAATTGCAATTCCTGGCTCGATAGCCTTTGGCCTTATAATCTACGATTGTCTGAAGAGGGTGTGGTCACGCGTGACCAATAGAAAATCATACAGCTCAACTATTCCGACATCTATTTACTTTGAGACTGTATTTACAAACATTTTGCGGTAACTGTGATGCTGTTCCTTCAGAATTTCACGTTTGTTATAATACCATAACTATTTTTCGGAAATTTGGAGTTTTTTAGCTAGGATATTATTTCATTCCTAACATTTATTGTACTGAAGTACGCCAAAGTGGTTATCATGAAAGCATTTTTTGGTAAATAAACGGCTTCAATTTTGTAAGGGCCTGTATTGATCTCCAAGAGTAATAACAAAGTGGAGGAACTTAGATTTTTGTTGTCTCCGGACCTCTGGAAGTCATAAGCCTATTTTAAATTAATGAAACTGACGAAAACATTCTCTAATATCCTTATTTTATAATTGTTTTAGTAGTACCTACCTACTATCTACATAACATGTACCTAAATACCTACATAACAATTTCAGTGAAAACGCAGTTTCTTAGAACTCAATTTTATGACAACCACGTGGCACGTGACAATTGTTACGGATGTTTATATCAGCGATTTTCCTTGAGTTTTTGTTTTGTTTCTCTCTGTGACAAGACTTCCAATAAACACGCACTTTTTAACCAAGCTGCCAATAACCACAGCAAACAAAGACACTAGGTAGGTACCTACTTACTTAATGCGTCGCGCAAAATAATACAGTCACCGTTATCGTTTATTGCGATCGATTTTTTTTTGCCAGTTGGGCGCCCTTATGTATCTTTTATTCAGACTCAACATTATTGGCGCCCAACTAGCGGGCTCAAATAAGAAGTAAGCAAAGACATGCAATGGACTATAAGGTTATGGGCAAGATTCACAGACCGAACTTTACTTTAGTAAGTAAAAAAAGCGATTCATACGAATATGAATCTTATTTTTATGCCCATCTTGGATTGCAGTTCAGTGCAAAAAGGCAATAAGATGTCACGATTAACACCCAGAATGCAAAGTCATGTTACACTAACCTTACCCGACCTGACAGACTCATTTGTGGAGCGCCCCTCACCCTCAATCTAGGTTAAACGAATTTCAGGGGTCCCTCGTTCGTGTTAACTTTCAGAAACTTCAAACGATATTCCCGTACCGACCATTTGATTATCTCGCGGTCTATTTACCATCAAAGAGCGTAGTATTAAATTCGTTTGCAAACAAAATCAACCGTACTTTTATTGCCATCGTATACTTTATCAATAATTCAGTATTGAAAGAGTCGTTAGTCATCGGAATCAGTTCTTCTCTCGTATCCGCACGAACTATTTTCTATTCTGTGAATATGAGAACGTTTTACGACTTGTGGACTCATAGATGATTCGATTTGTTGGCCATTTTCTGTTGTTAAGTACCCATTATGGTGGTTACACAGAACAGATGGAAAAAGACCGTTGACAATTTGACAGGGCGTCACGATTATCAGCAGTGAGAGAGCGATTGAAAAGAGAAGAAGAACTACCAGGTTACAGTACTTTGTTGACAGGCCTAACCCTGTCGTCCCATACTTATTAACACTGTAATTTGGAAATATTGTAAAAGCCAATTATTTGTAAAAGAGTAACCGTAGAGCTTTTTGCCGGCTCTTCTCCATAGGAAACTACCAATTAGAATTGTGCCCCTAGCTTTTGATGTTTTATAAGTGCCCATGTAGGTTTATGTGAGATAAAATGTTTTGATTTGATCTATTAATTTAGTTGCTCATGTTGTGGTAAAAATATTTGTCATGCACCAATGTTGTCATCGGTCTGCACCGAACGATAATAAACATATAGAATTATGCTTTCTATCACTTGGCCAGCGACTTCGTCCGCGAATTTTGATAGATCTGGCTTTTCTTGTCTTTAATCATAAAAGGAACCACTACTGGGTTAAAATTTCAGCTTACTAGATCTAACAAGGGTGTGGGTTGGGCGTTGATGAGTCAGTCAGTGAGTGAGCCAGGACTTTTCTTTTATATGTAAAGATCACCACCATCACCACTCCTTGAGGCCATTTTAATGCACCGTAATTATCTACACCATTCATCGTTAAGGTGGAACTAGTCGCGGGGTCGAACTCAATGGTGGGCAGGGCCAAAAACCACGCTGTCTCACCTGGCATCGTATCCGACAGATATAGTATCAGTGATGAGCAGTTAGAAGCTGGTCTACATGGACAACGTATAGTTCGCACGCACAGAAACACCGTACCGACCAATATTAGTAAAACGAGCGCGTAAAAAATTATGAAAAGGCCTTTGGAAAAAAGGTTTTTCTGAAAAAACCACTGCGTAAATCAATTACAAATAAAATTTATTGAAATCTTCGATAATTTTTCTGTGTCGGTACGGTTTTTGTTTTCGAGATTTCACACTTCTTGTATTATTTATTTACGCCCAAAGTTGCGTTAAAATTAGCAAGAAAAACGAATCTTTGTTGGCTTATAACTTTTTAATGGCTTTTTATTTTACTATTCTGCTTCCGTACAGACAAAATTAATAATAAGACCTAACGATATCATGTTAAACTTTGAATGTACGATGTCAAACAGTGGAGTAAAACCCCTCCGAAGTTTGTATGGAAAAAATATCAAATTGTTTCACCTTAAACAGTGCAGTCACAGTCTTCTTATTAGTTTCCGATTCATAAGGTAATCATGTTAGTTGACATATTGCCCGATAGGTCATAGTCATTCTTATGCCAACACGGGTATGAAAGTGCCAGACGTCTGGAGAAACGATGCCAAGGTTTCCAGGAAGTTTTTGAACAAATTGCAACTAACCAGAACGTCTCCACAATATATTCAACTAGTGACCAGCCCCTGCTTCGCACGGTTTTTAAGATTCGACAAAACATTGACATTACTTTTTGTAAGTTTACTATTAATGTTTTTATGGCCACAAACCTTCGGAAATACATTATCGAAATGATGGTGAAAACAAGAATCCTTTGATTAGTTCAGTAAAAATGCGTGGTCACAAGAAACAAGAAAAGCGATTTTAATTTATAAATGTGTAGATATAGAAATCGAATAAAGCCATAAATTCTAATCAAGTTTGTGCTCATAAGGTGACAAAAGTTTAATTTGCGCCTTTAGCCACAGCCACAGATACCTAAAACTTTAAATAAGTAGCAAGGAGCGCAGAAATCGTTTAAATTGACGTAGGTAATTATTTTTATTGCGTATGCGTATCATCTCATCAGAAGTTGGAAAGGTCACTGGTTTATAAAAACGGATATACGAGTATTATTTCTCCACGAGATAGTAACGTTATTACTATTATAATAAAAAATCAGTCAATAATCACGTGAAAGATTGGCATTATTATGAACAGCTAAATTGCGTAAGTACTGTCTGCTACATTTAGTTAAATAATACAGTAGCATTAATAAAAAATTGCTAATAGGACAGTCTTGGAAGTTTTTACGGTGAGATCTTTACAGACAAAATTCTGTAAAGATCTCACCGTGTAGCAAAACTTAAGTGTAGGGAGTTGTCATTCCATCTGATGCTAGGGAAACATTATTGACACTTGACAGCTCACGTCTATTCTATTATTTTTTTCTCTCAGATGTGATAAGAGAAAACGTGCATGGGAAGCAGTTCACTATATCAAAATTTTCACGATGAGATTTTTACAAAATAAATCGACTGAAGTCGGACCTCAAGCCCATAAAATCTAACTACCCTAATTTCGTAAATAAATGATTGAATAAAATGCAATATAAAGCTTTTGCTATAAATATTGCGCATTAGTTTAGTCATCGCCAAAATGTATGTATATTTTCATCGTTCCCAAAAGTTTATACTTTTAAATTGTCTCGCTCGTTGCTTGGACGCGTGAGAGGCAAAAGATTAGTTTTATTCAGTGATAAATATTCCAGAAAATTGTAAAAGTCACGTTGTAAAACAAGACTGTATGCTTTGAGCAAATGGTAATTTAAATAGTTTATAAGCATATAGTATAACTGATGCTTTGTCTTAGATTGCACTGTATCATCTTGGTAGATATCAAATCACGTACCTAAAGCGATACGGGTGGCTGATTATTAAATTGTGTGTTAACTGCTCAGTAATAAAAGATTATATTCTTATCTTTATGTACAAAAGTGTGTTCGTTATCTGCTGTAATTTGACCAGACATTATCATGTGTATTATGTAATATTGTACATAAGTATTTTATCTGAAAATCCCAAAACTGCTAGTGAAATTGAAAAAGAAACCGTTAGTAACCACATAATAAGCAAAAAAATTTAAAGGGCTATGGTAATGGGTTCTTCCTAAATGGTTAGCGTCATCGTCGTAGTCCTAAACGGAGTTGGCAGAATGAGCTGGACGCTGTACTTCCTAAAAAAGGTTGGACCTTAGTACTCCTAGATAGAGACACGCGGAAAGAAGGCGGCAGGCCTTTACCCTGCAGTGGGAAACTACTAAATACATATTTTTTTTGTACTAATAAAAATAGTAATGCAAGTAATGCACTTACGAGTCTAGCTTATGACCAAGATAATGTAAGGAAGATGACGAAGTTAACTTACAAGGCAAAGCTAAATTCTTCTATGAACTACTGCTGAATTGCTGATTGCGTAGTACAGGCTGGTTTCCTATCCAACAGAACGGAAACGAAACTGTCAGTACGGAAGGCGCGTTTACCTCAACATCAACAGTCGCCGACTTACGGAAACCAAGTGTAAGCAGAGGAGACTAGACACTTCGATAGTATATTGATGAATGCATTACTCTTTCAACTTGAGGGAAGATGGACGCCTGGACGGTATGGATAAAGAGTAACGAGTTGTTTGATATACTGACGGGAAACGCAAGGAACCGCTTATTTTGTGGTTCACAAACATATTGACAGACTTTTCGAGTTGAGAAATAGGCCGGCCTTAATAACTCGAACAAGGCAGCTAAAGAGTGTCAAATTAAATTAATTAGTGAAATTCAGAAGACGTGATGCGTAAAACTATTTTTTATGTTCGTTGACTCCAAAAAAAAATAATGTATCGATACCGTAATGTCTACGGAGTTTTGCTAAATAATTCAATTTGGTATGTACGGAGAAATAAGCCACTCCTTTCGCGCCCGCGATTCCTCTGTTAAAACAATAGTGGCAGATAAGATACAAACTAGTTGTTTATTTATACAATTCCACGTAAACTCATTAGAAACTCATGTTTACCAGCCCTCTATCTAAAACCAATGTTTATTTCACGAGAACACGTGCCAAGCTCATGTATGTTTAAGTACAATTGTATATCATAAAGCACAATCCCAGTTTGATAAGGCCGAGTTTCTGTGCAATGACATAATGTAATGATTTCTTAAGTAAATACAGAAATAATTAAACTTTGTTTCATATAAGCCCCTTATCTCTTCTCATAGACTTTGTGGCATCTGCAGTGCAGTTTCATAAAGGTTTATCTGCTCATTATGCCATATAAAACGTTACGGTACTTGGATTAAAATTGGCGGCCAGCCAACCTGTATAAACCAAGTATTTTCTGAGTGCATTATTCAGTTAAATATTAGCCATTACTGAGTTATAGACTCAAGACAAAGCTAATCTCGAAATCTACACACCGCGAGGGTAGTTTTAAGAAAAGTACTGTCTGTTTTTTTATTTGTAGAATATATTGTGGGGTTTTTAGTCCGTGTTAAGTAAATGTATTTTCTTTATTTTCTTTAGAGGCGGTAACCTGCAAAGATGGTCGCTTTATGAGCCAGATAACCTAAGACGGACTGTGTCTGTGGTGTCTAATTATCAAGAGGGGACACTTACTTCGTAGAAATTTTACGTGAGGTCTAATTTGAGTATCGCCATCAAACATATCGTATGTCGCAGTTTGACACGCGTGGGGCGTGGGACTCGTGCGTGACCTTCGGGCGACCCGTTTTACACACGCCAGGTTTATTTATAAAACATAGATTTATTTATGAGGTGAATCCCATTTTACTAATTTACTCAATGGGCTATGTAGAGGGTCAGATAGGCAGTCGCTCCCATGTAAAATACCGGTATTCAGCTGCATCCGGTTAGACTGGAAGCCGACCCTAACATAGTCGGATAAGGCTAGGCAGATGATGACTGAATGCAGGGCTATTTATTAACAAACTAAAAGGTGTGAGCACAGTGAGGTTCGTGCAGCTGTATCGTCTTTTATTTATTTCTGGTACTGACTACGTTTGCTCCGGGATAGGCATCCTCCTCTACGGTGGGTAATGGAAAGCAATGATAAATGAACAAGTAAACATAATACATTTTATTATTTGATTCAACAATAGTAAACGTTATCATTAAAGTTTTACTTCCTTTTAGAAATCAACCTACTTGCAATATTGTATTATGTTTCCGAGAATTACAGAATTTAATAGAATATTCTTTCAGGATCTTCAAAAGATATAAGCGATAAAACAATTCTGATAAGTGATAGGTACGTCTTGTTTTTCTCGAATGAATGTATGAATCAGCAAATTGAATTGCAAACTCACCTACACGCAATTGTTCAAGTGTAAAATCAAAACTTTTTACCAAGATCTTCTTTTGTCACCCCTTGCAAAGGCCTTACATATGCCTGGCGAAATGTTGGATTCAGTGCGCAAACGCACTTTCTAACCCAACCTTCATCCAGAGTACGGAGTCCCTGGGTATTTCAGAGTCCGCTTCAATAGATATGGCTGCGTAGGTATCTATATCTCACCCGGACCACCTGACCCTAACCTGTTCCACCCGATATTATGTATTTTATCAAAAGCATCCGAATTTTTGTTTGTATATTTGGTTCAAACTGAAATCACGAAAGACAGTAGTGATAATTTTTATCCCGAATTTTATCAAAAGGTCAATGTTTGTACCGTATAAGATTATCTTAGTTATCTGTGTTCTAAATGTCAACAGTCAAATTGCTAATTGGCGCCAATATTTAATAATTATCTTTTGAAGGCGCCATATTTTTTTTGTCTCGGCAGTCGAACTAATCTTTTGCGATTATAGGGTCGTCTTCAGAGTCAGGTGTTTGGCCTGTTATCAAATAGGTGTTTTTATTATTTGTGCATGCGTCAATTGAATGGAAAAAGTAAACAATTATATTGTGTATAACCCAAAAAAATAAATAACTATTAATATTTTCGTCAACTAATCAGTAAAATAAACAGCTCTAATGGCGTTGCAAAATGGCGTTTTATCCATTTGCATATCTGAATTCTGAACAAGGCCATCACAGTTTTGACACGAGCAATCCGTACTATCAGTAGGAAACTACAAATCCCTACAATTTAGATGATTATTTGTATTTGTTTTTCTTATTTCAAGGTCTCGCTATTGTTTATTAAAGACGTAATGTCTAGACCAGTGATTCTCAACCTTGTACTTTGCGGGCCGCAGTTTCCTTGCCCGGAGACATGTTGCGACATCTACATTCATTAGTGCAACTCTCACGAACCTTAGCCCGAAAATCACGATAGCAGTTTGCATTATGAGACAGACACTGGATATCTGTGTTGGGCGCCAATACTGCAAAAGTACTTTGTTAGGATTAGGACCTATTTATTTGGTTCCTTTGAATTTTGACCTAAATATAGAATTACAGATATGCATGGGACTGTCATGCCTTCAGTTGAGCATCGCTTTCCTTACTGCTATCTTTTAAATCTTCGCACACAGTAACGACTTATCAAATACAACGTTTGCAGATAAGTAAAGTTTATTGCGAAGAAAAAAGTGTGAAACATTCCACGCCAATCTGGGAATCCAAGCGACGGTATAGGTTCGTTAACATCACGCCTCTATTCGCCTGTTGTTATTGTTTTGTATAATAGAGTTCTGCTATCTATCTATTCCCCGAAAGGATAGGCAGAGATGTAATCTCGTCAGTTTTGTTTAAGTCCATAGTAAGAGAGGGGCGAGCTATCAATTAAGCATAAATGAAGACTCAGGGCTGCTTCAGAGCAGCTTAACGTCTTTTTGTTAGAGAGTGCACCAGTAACTGCGCACACATTTGTGTACTATAAAACCTTCCGCATCAATGGCTAATCTCAGCTGAGATTGGCGGCCATGGCCGAAGTCAGGAGGACTATTATTATCCCTTGCAAATCCTAAAAGTTATTGCAAAACCGCTTCAAAGTTGACCCTAGTTTACCCTTGGGTGAAGGGTAGTGATGAATCCAGCCTTCAGCTCAGATAGAGGTCAAGGCTAACTGTTTCCTACTAGCAACCAGAACGGAAATGAAGCCACAGGTCACGGACGTAACCTATCCAATGAGACCCTGAATCCGCTACTGGAAGGGCAGTCCTTTCAGTTTGGTTTGAAACTTTTAATTGGTTTGGAATTGGGTGGCGTTTTCATGTACTTATATTTTCTACATGGATGATGTTATGTAGCCAATATTTCGATATAAAAGAGTGTATATGGAGTTCCTTGCCCGTTCACTTCGCTTCGCTATTGGAACCTAGTACGCTTTGGAATGGTTGCAGTCGACTCCTTGATAATTCAAGTGTCTGTAAATAGTTTAATGGATTTAAATGCTTTGAGTTTGAGTGGACTTTGTCTCCAGAAAACACGAGAATGAAAAAGTGAAGTATTCGTGAGTGTGGGGTAGGGCGTGTTCAGGCTAGGTGGAGGAAAGATCTTGACAGGATGACGGGTCCAGCTGGATGAGAGTTCATGAGAGTAGCCGAAGATTAAGTTAAAAGACGTGCTATTGAAGAGGCCTACATAGTAACGACATAGTGGTGATGAGTGATGACGATTAACTAAAAATCCCTTTAGTAGTCAGTAGAAGCTCTGTGTCAGCTAGGAATTAACCTTTACAAAACAAGAAATAATGACTAAATAAATAAAGCTAGTACTCACAGAAATCACAATTTTATTTCGATCAAACAGTAAAAACAGCAGTTCCGAATTATAACAAACAGGCCTTGATAGTGACACAACAAACTAGAGAAACGCACGATATAAACTAAAGAGTTCACGGCTTCGAAAACACGTCGAAGCACATCACTCATATCCGATGAGCTAATTAAAAAAGAACAAAAGGACATATTACCAGAGTAAATTACCATTGTAATCGTAAAATCCTAGACATTACTTCGTAAATCGGTTATGTTCACGTGTTCATATTTGCAAAGAGAATGGTCATATTAAAACAACGATCCAAGTAAGAGGTGGAGACAATTATATTGGAATCCGCGAAGTTAGCTCAAAAATGAGTTCCTAATTGCTGAAAACTTTGCAAAAAAAAAAGATTTTTGAATGAGCAGTATTGTATGAATTCATATTGATTTAATAACATTATTATGCCGTCAAGTTACAGAATCATAAAAATGAATCAAAATTAAGTAAATTTTACTAGAAATGTAAATGCTAACTAAATATCCACTAGTTATAAAAGCAGAGCAATAGTCTAAAAAAATATTAACCCTATTTGTTACTCTGGATTTTTTCTAAAAGGAGTTCCAATCTCCCTGTCATTACTGGCTGGCCCTTTTTCGTCTTCTTACTCAATTTCTTGAACCGTTCATTCTTCTTCTTTTTATATTCGTCCAGTTTTTGTTGCTTCTGCTCTTTAACTCTTTGTTTCTCCTGCTGCTTCTCCAATTTCTCTTGTTTCACTTTATTAAAGTGCTCTTTCGCTTTGCGATACGGGTCTCTTTTGCCCGTGGTAGAAGAAACAGCGTCTTCTTTTTCAAAAAGGTTTTTTTTCTCTAGTAAATCGGGATGTCGGACATATTTACCAGCTTCTTGAGTTCCATCAGTAGCGTCTTCGTCGAAAGTTTTGGCTTTATAAGTGCCTACCTTAGGATCGTTTTTAATATCCTTATGGTATTCACGTAACAACCTTTTTTTACGTTGTTCCTCCCATTGATCTAGCTTGTACTTCTTACTGTATTTCTTTAGACGATATGCCTTCTTGTCAAACGGCTTTTTTTCTTTATTTTGTGTGTCTAAGTCTAGACCTTCGCGATTCTTATTGAACTCCTTTTGTCTTTTATTCCTGGGTTCCCCTTCTTCTTCATGATTCTTCTTGAACGGTTTGTCATTGTCCCTTTTCTTTTTCATGAAAAATGAGTCTCGCTTCTTTTCCATATTTATTCAGACCTATAAAGAAATGAAAGAGCGTGTTTGTCAAAGGGAAATAAAACAAAATAGACTGCCATATTGACTGCCTTTAAATAATAGGTATTGCAACATAAACACAAGACAGATTTTAAATGTAAAAAAATTATATCAATGAGATCAATTTCAAAGTTGTAGAGTGTGATCCCATATCAGCTCAATTATCAATATCCATTTGGCAATACCCAGAACCATTAACTAAATTAACATTTTATCTAAAACAATTAAGTCACTCAATCTGCCTAGCCTTTTTCCAACTATGTTAGGGTTGGCTTCCAGTCTATCCGGATGTCGCTGGATACCAGTATTTCACATGGAGCGACTGTCTATCTGACAAACTTCTTAGCCAGACTGGTTGTCAGGACTTTCAGACTTCTGACTACCCAAAACAATTAAATATATTATAATTTCCATACAAGTGGTTTTAGGAGAAATTGTTTACCACATATAAATCCCACTACCAGAAGGTAATTTTTTTAAAGCTACATAATTATTATAAATAAAATAAGGATAATTAAATTGCAATACAGATATAAATATGGCAGTCATAGGCAATAATGTCATGCAGTAAAATAAAATAAAAACACGCCTTTCCATTTCTGCTAACTAAATACAAAAAGGTTTTTTTTTTACTTTTTATTATAAGTAGTCTTATTAAATAGTCAATTGAAACTTTTACAGTAATATGGAAATAAAAAAGAATAATAGAAATATAATATTTTTATATTATATACTTTTTGAATTACATTACACTTGATGATAAATCAATATGCTGTTAAGTATTGCTGTAAATAATATGAAAAAATATAAAACACTATCTTGAGGACTCTACTTTAGTATTATTTAGTAGGGAGTATGAATAATAAAATATAGCTACTAAATAAAACTAAATAAATTGTTAATAGCTGGAATAGTAAACTTAGACACCACCTATCTATTCAAGATCTGATGCAGTGCCAATTAATTATCTGCAATAAATTAAAGCAGTAGGTATTAAAACTCTAACAATAAACACAGAATATTTACTGCTTAGTTCTTAATTGTATGATGCATGCATACAAAAGGCGATTTATTTTGCAGAAGTAGCCTTAAGGGTAAGAATTTTCATCAAACAATTTTGACTAGCACCTTTTAAGATTTTTACCTAACTGCCTCAAAATAAGGGCATGGTGTTTCACAGATAGTCGACTTGACCGTCAGTACATTATTATTACAAATGAGGATACCCCACAGTATAGTTTAAAGTAACCTACAACTACCTGAACAAGACATGATGGAATGGCAAGTAGTGTAAGTACATATTAGAGGGTAATGATTTTCTTGTGCAATTTGTCGTACATAATCAAAACTTAGCCTAATCACCATGTCACAGTATAAATAAGTAACAGTATTATGTCTAGCTTCATAGAAAACAGCCGAAAAGACGCGGTTCAAAATCTCAGTGTACGGAATGTACAATACGGCCGATATAACTTGGCAGTTCCGAACTTCGCGCAGGCTGCGCAATAACATTTTTTAGGAACCAATGGTGACATGAGGCGAGTGTTAGTGACAGAATTTCAAACCTGCCAAGTTATATCAGCCGTATTGCACAGTCAGCTGCAGAGAAATCTCACCCCCTTAGCAATATTGTATAAATACATACTTTTATACGAATTGTGAGATTTCTCCTGCAGCTGACTGTACGAGTACACAACAATTTCGAGTGCGTGGCATGCAGTTACGCACGGATGCGGAAGGTTTATCTACCGAGCGGCCCGTAGGTAGTTATTTCAATGTCACTGCCGAAACATAATACTGTTACTTTATTATACTGTGACCATGTCTTTTATACTGCTCATGTTTAACAGGTTATCCCATTACTTTGCTAATCAGTTAATCTTTTTACTCGCATTTTAATAGGTATTAATTATTATTGTCACCGAACATCAACCCAAGCACGTTGAACGCACTATGGTCTATAAGTCTATATCATGATTAGTTAGAGGAATTTAAATTGAGCTCAATTGCAATGGGCTTGTCCTATTACGCAAGCCATGACGTTGCTGTACAAATGGTATATTACAGTATTTCGTCATGTTAGTACAAATTATTGCATTCATTAATATGGCCTTTGGTTTCTGAAGGGCATCTCGCAGGGCAACCCAGGAGGTTTTTATAGGGCAAACCTGTGGATGCCTTATAAATAAGGCCTCCAGCCAGGGCAAAACACTTGTAAATTACACGCTACACGTTTAGCGCAACCCCTATGGGGTACGGCTTAGGGCATTACTGCGGGAGGCCAACAAGGGACAGGCTGGATCAGTAATATGGCCCCTTCAGTAACAATACTTTAATCCGACACACCCTGAGCAGACAACCTCGCTAGCAACTAGCTGATTGACTAATATTTTTGCTTGAGTATTGCTGTTAAAGTGATAGTGATATGAGACAACAATTCTTAGTCTTTTGTCATGGTTACACAGGTTGCATCAAAAAAAAAAATGAGGCTTGTCCCATTCTAGGGAGCTAAGCTAGCCCCATGGAACATAGTTCAGACAGAACTGGTTAAGTCTATGAATGGATAACTGCTTATAGCACCAGTAGCATATTAAAGTGGAATAAAAGGCCATGACGTTCTTCAGAAAGGTCAGGTGCCTACTGACAACCAACTTGTGTGTATGACCAGATGTATGAACATAAACGAAGCAAAAAGAGGTCTGTAAGTATTGTAGCAGGTGGATTCTGTAGTTTCTGCCTACCCCCATAGGAAGAACGTGTTAGTTTTATGTATGTATAAAGGCCATGATATCGTAAAATGTACTGTAATATTACTCAGTAAGAAAACAATTTTCTGTACCATCATACATTGAAATATGTTGAGGCGACTACTACTATATCTTTCTATGAGGCTTTATCAGTGTGCTGTATAATAATTAGGTGTAAATAAATAACACTAAACATTGTCTAGTTACCTAGTTGATAAAGACTTTAGTATCAGTTAAAACTGTCATTGCAACAGAGTAAGTTGGTTTGTTAAGACTTGTCAATTTGTGGTGATGAAACATTGCAGAATTTGTATTTATTTTTATATACAATTACATTTTATGATTGTGGTTGTTTTCTTTTATATTTATTAAAAATGGTGACACATTGTATGTCTTATTATATTGAATAGAATTAATTAAGGCTTGTAGATCTAACCATTTTTGATAGCTCTAATTTTGCATGAGTGTTTGTAACATTTTGTGCTGATGATTTTATTTGTGTAGCTGTGTAATTATTTATACAGTTATAGTCAAAAACCTGAGTTATCAAGTATTAGAACAATACAGTATGACTGTGTGACGTAAATTTCGTCACGGTATACCGAGGTGAATCACATATTTCGTATTCCTAAAAACTATTGGCCGATACCAGCACCTATCTGACCGACATTTCAAGGCAAACCGACGCTATATAACGCTTTTTCAGACACCAAATACGGTCATTATGAGAACTATGAACTCCTCATTTCACGAACACGTAACAACGGTTTTAGCAAACATATGGCTACGCCACGCAAAAGTTTATTAAATAAACATAGAAACAAATCAATAATCTGATAAAATATGGTGAAATAAGCAGCAAACTTACCAAAATAAGCCACCCACTGGGTAGGCTTTGAATTATCGGCGGAATCTTGATTGTTTAATTGCACTTGGCACAAAAAAACTTAACCACGGTTATATATTTTATATCACGGTGTTTCGTGTGAAAAACTTTACCGAGCATGCCCTAATGTGATTTATTTGATGAATTTTCATAGGAAACGAAATCGACGTTTCGCAAAAATGTCACGGAAGGAGCGAGAAAGGAGAGGAAACGTGCTGCTACGCCATCTACTTCTGCTGTCACATTTTGCATTCGTATCGATTGGACTACGTAAAACGGAGCATGCGCGCTGAAGTAAAAAGAAGTGCATGATGCGATGTTGCGCTATCTTGTTTTTATCTTTTTATGTATATACAGCTCTGTACATCCATCATTTGAAAATTACTTTGTAATAAGTATACAATCGTTAAATGAAAATACACTGGCAGGTTAACATTTATGTATTTCGGAACGTAAATGCGAATTAAGCGACATCTATGGCGAATCACAAAATTAAGAACAAAGTTGTCATTTCCTTTTGATTACATGAATGATTTCGATTACAAGTGTGTCCACTAGATGTCATTGTACATCTGAGGTTTTTAAAAATAAATCAATTCCCTGGATTTCCGAATTTTCCGCACTTTCGAACTTTGTACTTTGTTGTTCATAATGATAAACTGTCCTTCCTTAGTCGAGTTTCTTCCTATTCTCCTGCAACCTGTATTCTGGGAGGGGTAGTCAGAGATGTTGAGATTTCTCATGAATACTTATTCCAGAATACCTTTATGCAGAGGCAGGCGTGATGTTATGTTTTTTTTAATGATAAATTAATAATGAATAAAATCGATTGAATAATAATTATTAAATTCATTTAGATAGGTACTAAGCTGTAATGATTACCTACCTAAGTTCCTATAGAATTTTTATTGATCTTTAGGGACGTTTTCTCGTACGAACGCTTGAAAGTTTTCACTAACACGTATCTAATAAAATAAACAAAAAGAATGGTTAACGGCTGTTAGTGCATCGAGATTTTACGGTTTCGGTTTCGAGGATAGTAAGAGCTGATAAAAAGTGAAGTAAAATTAATAGAATGTGTATGGCTACCATGTCAACGTTCGCAAGACCGCGTTAGCTACGCGTATTGAATTACGGTAGTGCCCATATAGAAGGTACAGGCGAGTACAGAAGCAATATTAAAAGGATAATTTTTGTTTTATGTAGGACATTATTACTGAAAAGCATTAAGTTGGTCCTACCAACTCTGTCTTTTAGTCTCACTGATAAACTGGTAGCGTGAACCATCAGGTCCATAAACCGAGCCTGATTCCTTTGGGTTATGTGCCCGATTAATGACGAATTAATGTTCTTGGTATTTTCGGTATTCTGTTTGTTCTTGTGCATTTCAATTTGTGTATTTCAGCCCGGAATCTGCCCTATTACATGGGTTTTTATTTTTCTTTTAAATTTTTATTTATCTATTTATATGTAATTAAGTATTATCATGATACTGGAAATGAGGAGATTGCTGCTGACAGCTTGGCATACTAACATCTGGAGAAATCTAATGTAAGAACAGTTTACCGTTTACCGTTTTACATACTAGAATTTATTATTATTATATTTTATTGGAATGTTTTATTGTGATAATTGTTTAATAATTTATTATAATCAGCATGTTTGTATTAAAATAATATTTGTACGCCGATGACGGCTAGACATAGCGTTCTTTAATAATCACAACATCTGTACCTAACCTATACCTATGTTCAACAAATAAAAATATTTGTATTTATTTGTATTTATTTGTATTTATTTGAAAACCGTCTGAAAGTCTCAACCCCCAACTCCGAGTGTCATCACCGTTTTGAGAATATTGCAGAAGTGATCTGCAAGTTCATTATATTTATCTATTTCCGAAGTAATTTATTCGGTTACCTTGATCTTCTCGGAGTTCTCCATTCATGTTAGATTTTATTTATTTTAAATCGTTGTGACTATGCAGAGCTGCATTTTTAACAAAATGCATAATGTAGGTATTTAAAGTGCATGTAGTCTTCTTCGTAGGGTGTTTCAATGGCAATCTAAATGGACTCGGCCTAAAAATCGGCTACGGTGTTTGGCGCCATCAGTAGTGTCCATCAGTTCCTGTAAGGTGCAGACGATAAGACACGCAGGTGGAACAGCACCACATTTACACTCCAAGGCGGAGTCATCTATGAATCTCCACCTGAACGATTTTCCTGAAAGGTTTTCTTTGCTTCGGCCAATCTGATTGTAATATAGAGGTTAAATCCGAAATACCTATCCAAACTACCATAACCATACCTACTTACTAATATTATAATGCGAAATAACTCTATCTGTCTATCTGTCTGTCACCTTTTCACGCACACATGTAGTAAATGACCTAGGTTTAGATTAGGACATTGAATACTTTTATCCCGGTAGTACTCGTACATACATTCACATGGAATAATTTCCGACGAAACCGCAGGCACAAGCTAGTATTTAAATAAATCAGGCGCCAGTGGTCGTCGTAGTTTAATATTATTTTTAATAACAGACAAACTAATTTGGTAAAATCTTGTTTGTGTGATTTGAATAATTTAAACTTACCTACTTAAATAAACAGGTTTTTTCTTAATTGCATTATTTTCATACCAATGCATTTTAATTTCACATCTGACAGCTTCCTGCTGTGTTGGACATCGTGATTCACTATGGTTTTTCTTCACTAACCATCATCAACTGAACAAACAAAAATACTTAGGCTTCATTCAGACTGAAAATATGGGATTCCTTCCTACTTGTTTTCCAGAAACGCTCTCAATCAATCTACCTAGCCTTTTCCCAACTACGTTGGGGTGGGCATCCAGTCTAACCGGATCCAGAACCAGCTGAATACCACAATTTTATGTAGAGCGACTGCCTATCTAACCTCCACAATCCAGTTACTGGGTAACACGATACCCCTTGGTAAGACTGCTTATCCGACTTTTCGGCTTCTTCTTACTACCCCTAACGACTGTCAAAGACTCTCGCAGAGTGATTGTGATTAACAACAAGCGCAGCGACTTTCTGAAGGTCATCCGGACTTTTGCTTGAAGTTAATAGAATTTGAAATTATATTTCATTTATTAAAACGCACCATATTGAGTGCTTGTGCCATGAAGCAACGATTAAGTTCCTAATCGTTATTAGATCGTAAGACAGATATTTTTTTTTAACTTGAACAAAATGAGTGCGGACTATTGCAAGCGAAAAATAAAATAAAGTGCATCCTAAAGAAGGTACCTATTACAAGTATCTAAGTGTTGTGGACTCTTTGTTGGTTGTGGCCAAAATTTTCAGTTTTGTGGTGAGTACCTTCATACCTAGGTAGAATTAGAATTTTTATACATACAGGCGGAACGAGAGTATACTAAAGTACACCTCTGCGTAACTCTTCGAGGAAATCAGGCGTGATGATATATTACGTACCTATAGCTAGGTACCTTAATTACAATGATTAACAATAAGTTCGAGAAAGTTTAATGCTTTTTGGAAATAAAATATTAAATAATGTTTTACAACAATAATGGTAAAAGTGATGAACGCTAGAACCTAGAACACGCGTGTACTGATGAACGCTAGTGAAGGCGCCAAACACGTAGCAGAATTCTGGGCCGAGTCCATTTAGATTGCCATCGACACGCTAAGAAGAAGAATGGGAAAAGTGTTTTGTTCCCGACTGTCCTAAGCCTGTACTTGCCCAATTGAACCGGCCAGTCTTATTGACTTTCCGCAGTGTTGGACACTGCCACTGTCCATCCAGTGTTCGAAATATGAATTTAGAAAACAATTTTTGTCTGTGATATTAAAAACAAAATAATAAAAACAAATCGTTAAAATCGTATTTAGTGAAATTAGATTAGTAATCAATTTAGTAAGCTGTGTGGAAAGAATCCTTAAAAGTATAACGAGTGGTAGTGTTTTGTATGTCATGTTCTCAGACCAATAAAAAAGTAATGCTATAAATTATAGTGATTTTTAAATTTACCAAATTAAAAGGCTGAATGTGCTATTAACTGTGCGGCTGTGACTGATTAGGTACCTAGTACCTACCTACTTAAAAAGATTTGTAAGTACCTACCAGTATGAAAACAGACGGTAATTTTATTATAAACTAAATAACTAAATTTTGTAAAAAACTGACCGTGAAAAATTATGTGAAGTCAGCTGTCAATAGTAGCAATCCCTATAATCAGGGGCAACTTCCGTATTTTTAAGAACGTTCGTATCCTACCATCAGGGGCAATTCCCGTATTTTTATGAACGTTCGTATTCTAGCATCAGAGGCAATTTCTGTATTTTTAATAACGTTCTTATTCTACCATGGGTGGTAATGCCCGTAGGTATTTTTAAGAACGGTCGTATTTTAGCATCAGAGGCAATTTCCGTATTTTTAATAACGTTCTTATTCTACCATGAGGGTAATTCCTGTATTTTTAAGAACGTTCGTATTCTACCATCAGGGGCAATTCCCGTATTTTTAAGAACGTTCGTATTCTAGCATCAGAGACAATTTCCGTATTTTTAATAACGTTCTTATTCTACCATCAGCGCCAGCGGCATTTTCCGTAGTTCGTATTTTACCATCAGGGGCAATTCCAGTATTTTTAAGGACGTTCGTATCCTACAGGCTAGCTAGACCAACGATAGATAGGTAGGTACAGTTCGTGCAAACTTTATGAGCTCTCGGGAAGTTGCACGCGAGTAGCCTAAAAAGTTAAATATTAATAGCTAATTACATACATAACATAACGTTAAATAACATTTTTATTACCTACAGCTTAGATTTGTTCATCACAAAAATAATTAGGCATTATAAAAAAATCAAAGAGAATCAAATCTCAGGCCATGGCATGCTAGGATAGACCCCAGAGGTCTAATTGTGTGCTTTGTTTATGTGTAAGTTTATAATTTATAAAAAAAAATATAATTATACTTTTTACGAGTAGGTCACTCGCGTGCAACTTCCGAGAGCTCATAAAATTTAGCGCGTAGGTACCTACTGTAAGGCCTTGACATTCATGCCATTCTAGATTAAGCTTAGCGCCTATTACACGTGCCTATAAAACTAATTAGGCAGAGGTAGACTAGATGCAAAAAACCGGGGTTTAGGGTTCCGTAGTACCTAAACAAGGAATTCTTAGATTATAGTTTCGCCACGTCCGCCATATCCCCCTCCTGCCAGCTAAATGATTGTACTAACTCAAACTCAAAACATTTATTTCAAATAAACCAATTACAGGTATCTACTTTTGAATTGTCAATGGGTCAGTCAGTCAGAAAGATGAAGCTAGTTGCCCATTGCAAAGCGTAGTAGGTACCTATGGAGAAGAACGGGCAAGAAACTCCACGGACACTCTTTTAAATCAGAATATTGTTACAAAATATTGGTTACATCATTCATGTTCAAATTATACATGTGAGAACAATGTAGAAAGACGTGCACGTTAAAAGCGTCCGTAAAAAAATAAAAAACGAAAATAATTTTAAAATTAAAATAAGCCGTGGCAGCTAAGAGATGACCAGTCCCCACTGACGGCGCCCGTTCACGAACATGACGCATGGATCAGCACCATTCAGCTCAACCATTTTGAAAAAAAAAATCACTAAGATTTGTGAAAGAAATCACAGCAGTACCTAGTATATAATATCTAACAAAGTTAAAAGGAAAACTATCACAGCTAAGTAGGCTTTTAGGTTAACAAGTAATTAATAATCGACCGACTTGCAGTTTGAATAACATGTTCTCCTATATATTCGGTATGGGAGAAAATGTTTTTCAACTACAATGTTAAGTTTGTTCTTGGGATAAATTCATCCCAATTACAGAACCCTTCATTGTGTGTGGTCCGACACGCACTTGGCCGGTTTTTTGTGTTGTTGTATGTAAAGTGTCAACCATTATTTAAAATAACACAACGTACTTAAAATGTTATTGATATTTTGTTTTTATATGTAATTTAGACAATTTAACTAAAAATGTTTCCAACATTTGGTGTTTTTTATTAACTGATAAATTATAATTATACACATACATACAGTTTCATTCATGCCGCTAATTATAGCTCTAATATTTTAAGAGTAATTACAGTTTTTCGTAATGACCCGTAGATATTCTTTGTTGCGAGTGTAGCAAACTGCACGAGTTCTGTATTTACATAATTATGTCAGTTGCTTTAGGCTCGTCCCGTATTACATGGGAACATGGGCCTTTCCCAGGGCCGTCTTAACCATATTGGGCGCCAGGGAAAATCGCGCCAGCGAAAAACCGCCTGCGCCCGCCTGGCCAACAAAAAAAAAAACTTTTTTGTGTTCTAACTGTGACTTTTAAGAATTAAGCCTCGTGCAAACTGACGTGACTCTTATAATATGTACAATTTCTAAGAAAACTTCAAGGTAAACAATTACCGGTGTCGCGTCGCGCCATCTCCTCGCGCCAGTCTGCAAGAAGCTTTAAGATAGAGTAGGATCACAGATTAATATTAATCTGTGGTAGGATGCAAGAGCCCTCGGCTTGCGCCCACTAAGGCCCGGCGCCCGGGTGCTACGCACCCCTTGCACCCCCGGGTAAAGACGGCCCTGCCCTTACCCATAGATATAAGAAACTTATGGATGTACCCATAGGTAACATAGCCGGCAAACGCCCTACGTTTTCGGGTGCTATAGGAGCCACAGGTGTAATTCAATACCTATAAGCTTTCTTTTTCCTATTTCCAGGACTCTACATCATGAAGCTCCCACGCTTCTTTGAGCACGTGCCCGGGCTCAGCTACAGCAAGCCAACGACGGTGGTCTCCCGACACGAAGACTACACGGTCGGCCAGACGACCGGCGGCCTCAGTGTGCTGTTCACGATACTGTGCATCGTCGACCTCTTTGGAGTATTCCCGGTTATTACTCTGCCGAAGAGTGTGATTTCTTGTGGTGAGTGCATAATGCGATTGAAAGTGTGTCAATTACAATCCGAGGGTTTCTGAAGGATATTACAAATATATTGCTTCATAGGTTTAAAAAAAGGCAAGGCTAAGCGTATGCTGAGACGCTGCCTGGTGAGTGGTGATGCAGGTCAGCACAGTACAGATTTTGCAGGGTAGGGCAGGCGAGGCAGTCATAGGCCGCGAGCGCATGCTGTGACGCAGCCACACAGACAAATTCGCGTCCTAACTTGTACCAACAATAGACATGTGGTAAAAAACTCGTGATGACCTGCACGCGTCGCGCAGTAATGTGTGCTGGCACTACAACGAGACGCAGAGCAGGATAGACATGCGTGGCATGTGGCTGCGCCACAGCTTACGCAGCTCTTAGTACGTTCATGCATAGCAAAATCTGCTCTGCCCTGCTACGTGGTCCTGCGTCAATTGCTGCTCAGCCTGAACGTGGGTGAACTGTCAAAATGAATCCATTACGATCAATTGTCATTTTAAGTGTGCCCTTAATTACCCCGCTGGACTTCATTCCCCATTACCATTGTTTATCACAATATTTAAATACATTTTCCGTTCAGGTGTATACGGGTTACCACTAGTCCTGGCAGTATTCGGCCTGCAGCTGTACACAGCAGTATTATTGGGGAGAAGTTGGCTTCTAGCGCAGAAGATTACTCCCGACATCAAGGAGAAGAACCGGTGAGTTTGATTAGATAGCAAACCACCTACCATACCGATCTTGCTGACTCGGTAATATTTTATTTAACCACGAAATGAGCGGTTCTGTGATCTTTACGACGAGTATGGGTCTTGACTCTTGCTTGTTGACAAAGAAGATTTGAAGGAAGAACGCAAGAGGCCAGTGTATCTCTGGGTTATTAGCTGCTTCCGGAGGAGTTTCTGCCCCGTAGTTTCTGCCCGACATACGGGTTGAGGTCATCTGTTTGCTCAGACGACCCCTTCGAGTAGAAATATAACGAATTCTATTAACATTAACTTGGTACTAGGTAATGTTCAAATTCTGTAGCTGGTTTTTTGTTCTATCAGTTCTATGTGCCCAGGTTTCCCTACGCAGCAGTAGCTGAACTAGCGTTCGGTCTGCCAGCGAAGAGGCTGGTGACATTCCTCATTGATGCAGCGGTCTTCGGCTCAGGAGTACCAAATTTTATAATTGGTGAGTTTTTTTAATTCTAGGACAGACTACTCACCAAATACAAGACTTTTGCTCATGGAACCGATGGAAGTGCCCCTTCAAGAAATGATTTATTACTAAACATTCAGATAAAAACGAACTTAGGTGAAATATAACTTAGTCAAATAAATTTTTAGCGACGTAAGCCGCAGAAAACATACTTAATCTGCCGAGATGGGGTCATATTATCGAACACCCGGTGTAAATGCGGTGTCTGTAATAATTGCTAGGGTTCCAAATGGCAGTTCACCTTCACGTTTGACGATCTGAACAACTTTCCTGACGCCGCTATTAACGTGACCATCTATAACTGGGACCCAACTAAACAGTATTTAAATAGACGTACTGTTGATACGAAAAGAGGAAGCGACTGAGCACCTCGGGCATTACATGACATAGCCTTCTCCTTGGGGTAGCCAGAAACTACAGAGCGCCACCGGCTACGATCCTTACATACTTACTCTTTTTGCTTCCTTTACGTTCATACATTTGATCATACACGTACGCTGGTTGCGATTACTATGCACCTGACCTTTATCTGAAGAACATCACCAACAAGGTCACAATAATGTCCTTCCTAATCCTTGCCAATCAAAAGTAGTTACCCTTGACTCCTCATGTCAACTGCTTATTTTTCTATGTCCAGCCTCGCAGACGCTCCAAATATTCTGGTGGAAGATTTCCGGTGGAGAGATTGGGATCACGTACTGTGTGTGGATGGTGATACTGGCGCTGCTTCTGTGTCCTGTCATGTGGCTTGGATCGCCAAAGGAAATGAAGTAAGTGCGAACTGCAGGGACGGTAATGGGCGTTACAAATAGCATTCACGAAATTATACACTTCAATGTCAACAGTTATGGTCTAGTTTTAGAGCTGCCAATATATTCTGTGAAATCTCACCGTGAAAACTTAGGAAAGGTGAATTTCACCAAAACGTAATTTCGCGGGATCCATTGATCAGAGAAGAAATCGGATTTATAAAATGCTATGTTCTAAGAAACGCCGCTAAAACGAAATAAAAGGTCCGTTAAACCTATTATTCCTCCTCTTTCAGGCCCATAGCGATAACGTCAGTGATAATAGTGACTACAGTGGCCATCACCACATGGACATGCATCTTGCGTGACGACACATCGCCGGCACCTGTCGGCAACGTGGCGGCGCTGCAACCGCAGCTGCAGGACTTCCTTATTGCTTATGGGATACTGGCTTTTCAGGTAATTATAACATTAAATATCATTACGCTTGTAATCCAGGACAATACAGGTATTCAGCTGCATCGGTTAGACTGGAAGAAGATATGGAAAAACGAAAAGAATAAAAGAAAATACGTTTATTTGAGTAAACATGACGCAAAGAAAGAACAAAACACGAAAATAACAATTTGGGGGAAAATATGAGTCACATCTACGCAAAACGGCCATCGCTCAGCATAATGCCGCCACCCTATGCGAGACAGAGCCCCAGCGCTGGTTTTCAGCGACAGCCGGCGTTCAGCATAATAATTTATATAGTGAAATAAGAAATAAAATAAAATAAATACAATACCTACTTATAGTTGGGATTAGGCTAGGCAGATTGATTGGGGCTTGTAGGTAATCCAGGAAGGGTTAGGCAGAGGTGTACCTACCTAGAGTACACCCACATTTCGCCAGTTATGTTTAAGTCCCATGTAATAGGGGGCGAGCCTATTGTGCCATCAACCGGGCACAAATCCAGACTCCGGGAAGCTACTGAGAAATTCCGGGTTGGGTTTAGAAACGTGCCGCCTCGCTAGAAAGAATGTGAGGTTCTTTGGGGGTTGTAGAGGGTCTCCTGAACCCTCCACAACATTTTTCTTTCACTTTCTACAATCAGCGGGAGCCATTTCGTGAAAAGGGACGGAAGTGTGTAACAGGAAGCCGGGGAAGCAAACGCTGTTTGATTTGACCAATGAGCGCGCGCGGGTCTAGAGTTGGCCGTCAGCTGGTACCAACCTTTTTTTTTAAAGGTTCATAAATTCTACTTAAGTATTTACGGATGCAAGAGCGAGCCTAGTGACCTTGAAACTTGGGGAGTTGGGGCAACCCGGCTCGAACAGGTTAGGTTCGAAGGAGCCTAGATGGGGTTATTGTGTGACCGTTCACTGGTTTCTTAGGAAACCATAAGCTTTACATAATCAGCCTATTAATGTTCCCACTGCTGGGACACAGGCCTCCTCTCTGTGAGAGGGAGTGGGCTGTAATCTACAACGCGGGCCTAGTGCGGCTGCGCTGTGTGCGGGATGTCACATGTATTCGAATTTTTGGTTCTAAGACATGTCGGTTTCCTCACGATGTTTTCCTTCACCGTTTTGAGAGCAGTGGTGATGAAATTATTTACACAAAGTAAAGCGCCTGCTTGGGTTCGAACCCACGACTCGTAAGTCGGGGCCGTTACCACTGGGCCATCACTGCTCACCATAACCTTAACAATACTTTATTTCCAGTTCGACATCCACCCAATGCTGTTGACCCTGCAAGTGGACATGAAGGACAGTAAGAAGATCAACGCCGCCGTGCTCGGGGGGTTCGGGATCACGGGCTTCATGTTCGCGGTCACCACCGTGCTGGCTGCCGTCAGATATGGCACTGATCTTGATAATAATATACTGCAGAGTGAGTTCTTGATTCTTTTGTCGTAAGGGGCTGCGCGCACTGGCGGATGGCAGGGGAGAGCATCGAGGAGGATTCTTCTATCCGCCAGCGCACACTGACAAGGAAAATCCTCTACAATACCGCAAGCGACCGCAAGCTTAGCGGAGCCGGTATGCCGCGGAATCCGTCCAGTAGCCCCTGCTCGCCGGGTTTTGATTATTCCACTAGCGACTTCGCAGTCGAAAAGTTGCTTTTGAAAGAGTGTGGCAGACTCCAACGCATACCGGCCCATAACGGCGCATAAGCCTACCGCGGCCTCCACCAGAGTGCTCTCCGATGCTCCAGAGAAAACTGCGCTACGATGGTCCAAGGTCGACCACCGACCATTGAAATATATACCTTATTTCGATTGGATAAGTACTGAATTCAATTGATAAAATTTAAATCCTTTGCCCTCCCGTCCACTAGTCTGCGCAGGCCATTAGTTTTTTGTTAACAGAAACTGGGTTGTTCATTCAGATAGGCAGTCACTCTGAAAATTATGAAGTACTGAAAAGTTCTTAATTACAGCACCGTTTTCAAAATTGGCTCCCTGAATCCAAAAATGGTTTTCACACACTCACAATATTTTTGAACGACCTTTCCAACGACACCCCACATCATGGAATAGACGAGAAAAAAAAACCATCCCCACTTCCGCGAAGGGCCCTAAAAAATAAATTGCAACTTTTTTGCAACCCATGCCAAATTACAACTTTCTAGTACTTACTAAGAGTCTCTGAGCTAAGCCTCTCTTTCACATTGCTTCAGGTATACCGTCTTCCATACCGCTGTACTTGATGTCATTGTTGGTGACTCTTCAGCTGTGCTTGTCCAGTGCCGTCAGCCACTCGGCGCTGTTCCAACATATTGAAGACATACTCAAGATTCCTAGAAGTAAGTACAAGTAAAGGTTGCTTTAGACCCGTGCTTTAGACCACAGAGCACGGAATCGCCGCAGTGTCTACAGGCCAGTCCCTAGGTTAGTACCTAGGTACTGCTGTCTCTAGACACTGAAAATAATGAAAGAAGGAGGAATTACTCTTGTTCGTTTGTTTTTTTCTTCCTCTATTACAATTTTTTTTCACTTAGTCCCAAATAGCTTAGCTCAATAATTAGATCAACGCAGTGATTGTTGTTAAAGCAGGTATGTATTACGCAATAGTAAAGTTATATTGTGATTGCAAGTGTGTTGCACAATAAATAAATGCTGATTATTTCTGGTTTTTAATTAGGTGCCAATCACGGGTAGGTACCAATACACCTAATTAACGACTGCGAGCGGCGAGTTTCGCCTTAGCCAGAGCAAAATGATTAGTTCCTTTTTTGCAATATATATATATTATGTTACCTCTGACAGCAGCAACCTTATCGCAACGAGTTTAAAAATCATTGTGATTTTGACAGATTTATACAGGGTGGCAGGGACATCTACGCGAAGCCTATTGCCATGGATTCAGTACATGATTCTGAACCCCGCAATCATGTACTGAATCCATGGTAACAGGCTTCGCGTCGATGTCCCAGACACCCTGTATGTCGGGAGAGGTAATTTATAACCAAATTACCCTTTTTGACTCTGCAAATATGTCAACAATTTTCGAGTCATTTGACATTTTATTTAATTAATTTTAAAATATTAAATGTCAAATTACTCGGAAATGGTTGACATTGGCTTATTAGGGGTCATTTGGTTGCAAATGACCTCTCCTACATCCCGGATTGCCGACATTTATCCAATAACCTTATATATGGAAAAATAACTGTGAAAGGACTGAAAGGACTGTAGTGTAGAGCAGTAACAATTAGTTTGAATTTATATCTATCTTGAAAATCATTATTCATCTGCGAAAAACAACACAATTTTTTTAAACTATTATTTCTTTTGTTCCAGATTTCTGCTTCCAACGCTGCCTAATAAGATCAAGCATCGTAGCCTTTGGAGTAGTTCTAGCGGAATCAGTCCCTCGATTCGACTTAGTAATGGGTCTAGTGGGCTCCACACTCACAGGACCTTTAATGTTTATATGTCCCCCCGTATTCTTCCTCAAACTATGCTATATGAAATCCAAGATGGGTTCAAAACATTCCTTGTATAAACTGGCAGAGAAAAAAAACGGAACTCAAAATGGCGGGATTCAAAATGGCGTTTCCCAAAATGGCGCTTCCCAAAATGGCGGGGTTCAAAATGGCGATCTGTCAAAAAGCCCGCTAATAATTGACACCTTACAAACTAAATACAAAACGTTTACCGAATACGCAATACACATGAGGGAAGAAGATGAATACGCGATCAAATGGTACGATGTTGTTCTAGCATTGATTGTAATGACTATAGGTATAGTAGCAACTGTGGTTGCCACCTACTCGAGTTGGACGAATTCTATAGCGTATGCGACGTTCAGTCCGCCGTGTTTGATGAACGCTACTGAGGCGGCTAGAAGTTTTCTGCAACTGCCTATGTCGATTTAGAAATAAAGATATTTAATTAAAATATCTTGTTTTTTACTTTATCGAAACCTTAGGGTCGGGCCACACCTGCCGAACGTTTCGCAGCGGAACGCTCCGTCGCGTCATATTTCTATGGACGTAACGTTCGGCTGATGTGTCATAGGTAACTTGAAAAACATTAGGAGCGTATTCAACCGAACGTTCCGCCGCGGATCGTTCGGCAGGTGTGGCCCGACCCTTAGGTATGTCAATGACATAAAAGGCAAAGTCACATGACGCGGGATTTCCAATGATAAAATAGCATTTTTACCAAAACAAATATAAGTTTATTTTTGTTAATATTTTTTTTATGGCTTAGATCGTTATGTAATAGGTACAGGTTTAGGTACATATCTTGTTTACAATTTTTGTTAGTTTATCTAATCAATAAGAATAGTCTCCTGTTTGCCTCTCGTTTGTAGAGCTTGTGTGGAGCAAGGGCAAATAACGAGAACATTTAATAACATCACGCTTGTAATTCCTGAAGGGTTATTCAGATTTCGCCAGTTATGTTTAAGTCCCATGTAATACGGAGCGAGCCTATTGCCATCAACCGGGAACAATTCCAAACTCCGGGCTGCTACTGAGAAATACCAGATGGAAAACCCCAGTAACATTTTGCCCGACCTGGGCATCGCATCCAAGACCTTATGCATGCTCAGCAGTAGCGCTAGCGAGCACTAGACCAACGAGGCAGCTAATTTAACATAATGTACCATCGTGGTCACGCATATAAACCACTTTGAAAACAAAATCCCGTGCAGACAATGCCTATGACCACATCTGTTTGCCGCGCCTTTTTTTTTGTAGGTTATTGTTACTATAGCGGCCGAGCGCTGCAAGCAGGAACACTCCTTACGGTACAATAGACGTAGATATATTTAGTAACCTATCTCTGCGTCCAGCGCTCGGCGTGGCAACGCCGTGTTCGGGTTCACGACGTCAATCTTCATTCTGAGGATGCCTCGTTGAGAGGTGAATAACGTGTCGATTTCTTACAGGGTTTTTATGACTCTTTAGGAATAATTAAGCGGAATAGGTTACTAAATATATATACGTAATGGATTTCCGCAAGGTCACACCTGAATCAATTAACTAGTCCTTACGGTGTTCAGATATGCGTGTCCGCGATAGTACCTTTATATATAGATATTTACATTGACTTTATTTTATATTGACTTAATAGGTACTTTATAGTATCTATACAGCTGATATGGCCAGAAAGGAAGTATGACTACCGAGATGACGACTAATAGAGAAGTATGGAAGAAAAAGACATGTTGCGCCGACCGTAAGTAAATGGGATAAGGGCAGGAGAATGATGATGAAGATAATGTACCATCGCGGTCACGCATATCTAACCAGTTTGATTTTTCGTAGGTAAGCGTTACTATAGCGGCCGAGCGTTGCAAGCAGGAATAGTCCTTACGAAGTTCAGATATGCGTATCCGTGATAGTACCTTAATGACAATCATGAACTAAATAGAACTTAAATGACTATGAAATTAAACTCATTTATCAATATTATTTGGAATAGTCTTTTATTCAACATTACAATCATTACATTAATATTATAACATTACATCAGTCACACGCACAAGCCCGATACATTATAGGAACAACAAATTATTATTAAAACTTTATTTCTCACTTTGTTCTTGAAATGTTTACAGATCTGCTTGATTTTAACGACAATTCACAAACAGGCTGTCTCATGTATAGTCGAACTCATCACTCAACATGGATAGAAATTACTTACTACATTAGTTAACAAAAATAAAGGAACAGAGGGTCTAGTGTGAGTTTCATTTTACCATCTCGATCAAACGTATCGACTGCATTTGGCGGTCCGATTGGCAGCCGGCCGGCCTTCACCGGTGAAGGGCGAATCGGAACGCCGAACGCGCTCGATGCGTATGATCGAGAAGGTTAAATGCAACTCACACTAGGCCCTCTGAATCTGTATGAATTTATCTGCCGACTGTAACTTGTTTGAGATTGTTTAACAGGTCATATAAATCTCACTAAAATCGACAGTTTTTATGAATCGTTAAAAAAAAACAAATCTGCTAGCATTCTTTATATACAGTTAGAAAACCATTTTAAATATTCTCCACCCTTCGTTTATCTAACATTGTAATATTTAAGGCTTACAACCCAAGCCTAGTACAAAAATAACCTTTCCTTCAATCCAATCTTACATACTTACCTATCTTAAATAGTGTTTTGCATTTTAAAGATGATTTTTACAATTGGTTAGTATTTAGAGAATTTGTGACATTATTTTTATTATGGCGTTACACTTAGCAGTAGGATAACTGCGAGTATTTTTATGCTCTCATCTACATACAATCATCATCTCGAATTTTTTTGTTGGTAACACTGCCTGTAATTCTTTGGTTGCATTGCCAACCTAAGAAACAAATATCACTAATCGAATGTACAGACGCCAGCACATCAACCTACTCCAATCTGTCAAATTTTCCCAAACAACATTGAACCTTATTCTTTAGCGATAAAGTTGAAAATCTATTAAAGAAATTTGACAGATTGTAGTAACTTGATGTCTGTACTATAACCGAAGAAAGTCGTAAGCCTACAAAGCACGGGCGCTTTTTTGCCCGTGCTCAGGATTTTCAACTCTCGTCGTCCACCTGAGGGTTGAAAATTCAACAGAGTGCATCCCTAGCGCGTTAAAAAAGTGCACAGTTGGATTTTCAACTCAAGCCGCTAAGCCGAGGGTTGAAAATCCAGTGCGCGGCAAGAAAGGTCGCGTTAAAAAAAAAACGCCCGTACGAATGTAGGCTACGCATCATTTTAAATTGTTCTTAATTTCCTTTACTGTGATTGTTTGCAGAAATGTTGACATATGCTCTACTACTTATCAACATTGGCCATTGGTCCCGTCTGTCATTCGTATATCGAAGCCCGAACCATTGTTACCAAGGGGTATCGTGATACCCAGTAACTGGGTTATGGAGGTCTGATAGGTAGTCACTCCATGTAAAATAAACATAGTATTCAGCTGCATCCGGTCAGACTGGAAGTCGGCCCTAACATAGTTGGCTAGGCTGATGATCTATATTTTGACCAAAACCGCGCCTTAGGAATGCGCGGCGAGGCTGGGGGGCAGCGTTGACGAATCAGCGGCGGGACACCGTGAGCGTTGACGAAAGAGCGGTCTGCACTGCCCCCATTAGGCTGCCTGTCCACTGGAGCGGAGAGGAGATTGATTGATTGATTCTATTGGTTAATATTGACACATCTCCGCTCCTCTCCTCTCCGCTCCGGTGGACAGGCAGCCTTACGCCGCGCACATACCTTAAGCACGGTACAGAGGTCTCGGTCAAACTATAACATTATAACGTAATTTTTTTACCGATTCTAAACATTCAACAAAAAAAAATTTACAAAAGAGAAACGTTCGTTCGATGGGCACGTCTCTAAGGTTGGCAATGTGCTTCATATTATTTTTAATTTCACTGACACCGTTTGCACAGGAACTCGACAACATCAAAACGAAATAATTAAAATTAAACAATATTATGGCCATTTATACTAAACAATAAAATTATGTTATTAATGTTAGTCTCTATATATTATTAATATTATAAAGAAACAAAATTTGTGACTTTGTAGGGGGTAATCTCTGGAACTACTGATCCGATTCTGAAAATTCTTTCACTAAGTGTAATAAGTACAGTACCTATTAATATTATTGTGATAAAACAAGAAATTTCACGCGGGCTTAATCTAGTTAGTTTATATTTATAACATTGCGTCGGTTTAGAAAGCGAATAATAAAATAATCTAAGTAACTAATTCTTACGGCATTCATAAAACTGTCTTCATTAGAACAATAAAATCCTATTCAGATATAAGCGATGTCTTTGAAGTTATCGTTCGACACTGTCGATTCGTTTTGAGTTTGGAATCGAATGATGTCAACATTGTCTAACTAATTTCTATTTGTAGACTTATGATCACGTGACATTTGGATAGCTAATGTCAACCCCATAATTTTTGAAAGTTTTCTACTGATCTCGAATGTTACTTTGTCTATGCAGGCCCTCTAGTCCAAAGTAACTAACCAAAAGGCAGACCAGTATCACTACCGAGTGCGACAGCGATATCGCATACTTATATCTGAATAGGCCTTAAGACTATACTACACTATTCACCTCTAACTTTCAAACAAATAATACTCTGATCAATTTAGGAATACTGTATAGCTATTCACAACCAATCGACAGCCCATTGTGTCGAAAAAGACACATTTCGTAAGCATGATTTGCCGTGCTCCCGACAGCAGACACCTGTCGGAAAAATAGCGTTCGTCTAGCATAGCATAATCAGCCTATAATTTTCCCACTGCTGGGACACAGACCTCCCCTTTGTGAGAGGTTCGTCTATTTGATTTAAACTAAAAGCGTTTAAAGGACTTCTTCGATAACATTGATGTTCGATTAGATACGGATGCTTATCGAATGGTTGTGAATAGTTATGTAGATTTGACACAATTAAATGCTTTTATGAGAGCTGTGGTGTAACATACACAGAAAGGAAGTATTTGAGTATTGTATTCTGTAATGCCATACAATTATAATATTATTATTATGGATTTACATAAAATACATATAGGTTTACTTACAATACGGCCGATGAATTTTGGCCGGTCCGAACTTCGCGCAGAAAGCTGCGCAATAACATTTTTTAGGAACCAAATGGTGATGAGGCGAGTGTGAGTGAGAGAACATGCGCGAAAGTTCGGAGAGCCTATGTTCAGACCAGCCATGATTCATTTGCCGTATTGTACTAGTCTCGTTTTGGTAAACAAATATTACGTATTAAGGTTTAGATTTTGTGGAAATTAAGGTGTTTAAATACGTAACAATGATCGAAAGACAGTTCTTAATACAAAACTGACAACTCAGTTTCCGTTCCGTGGCAATGTAAATTGAGCCTTAAGGGGAAAGCGCTAAGGTAGCCCGCGAAATTCAAATTTTCTTACGTGTTTTGCAATTTGCAGGTCAGTGTCAGGTTGTATGTTGATGATGTTATGATTCGCGACCGTAACAAATATGGATTTACATAATTATAATTATTAAAATCACCAATACAACTTCTTAAGTAAGAATAATACGAAATGTCATGATTTCATGAAATAGCCATTCAATAGGATTATATGAACTTAGAGAGTTGTATTGCTGATTATTATTCTGTAAAGCCATATTTGTTACGGTCATGAATCATATTTAGATCAAGATACTACCTGACACTGACCTGTAAATTGCAAAAAACATAAAAAATCTGTATTTCGCGGGCTAACCTGATGCTTTCGTCTTAAGAACTTTGCCTTATTCGGAATATAGTTCGAAATACAAAAACTGGCTCGAAGGTTCGAATTCGGGTCTCAGTCAAGTACAGCAGCCAGTTCAATAAAAGACATTTTTTTACAATACATTTACAACTCAAAAACGAAATCAATTCTTAGCCAACTCAAGTTGCTTCCCGAACAACTTACGAATTTCTTTCTTATCTAATTTTCCCATCGCGTTCCTCGGCATCTGATCAATCAGCAACATCGTTTTTGGAAGTTGGTACGGCGCTAATTTCTTCCCAGCTGATTCTTTTAGTTCCCTTAGCGTAAGCTTGGCATCATCTTTAAGAACTACTACAGCTGCAACAATTTCTCCGTAACTGTCATCTTCTATGCCCAAGATGGCAACGTCGGCTATGCTCGGGTGATCTAAGATGGCGGATTCGACTTGTAAAGCACTTACTTTGTACCCTCCAGTCTTGATGATGTCGATGGAGGTTCGTCCGAGGATCCTGAACTTGCCGTCCTCGAATGAAGCCGTGTCGCCGGTACGGAACCAGCCGTCGTCGGTAAAGTCTGGGGAATCCAGTTTCGGGGCTCTGTTCCAGTATCTGTAAGATTTTTCTATGATTAGTATCGTACGAGTGATTACATATGAACAGCGGTGCCCCAGTGGTATCGGACTTACGAGTTGTAGGTCGTGGGTTCGAACCCCAGCAGGCGCTTTACTTTGTGTAAATAATTTCATCACCACTGTTCTCAAAACGGTGAAGGAAAACATCGTGAGGAAACCGGCATGTCTTAGAACCAAAAATTCGAAGACTGTGACATCTACCAACCTGCACTGGGCCCGCGTGGTGGATTACGGCGCACTCCCTCTCATAGAGAGGAGGCCTGTGTCCCAGCAGTGGGAACATTAATAGGCTAATAAATTATGTTATGTATGTATGTTATGAGTGATTATATGTATTATCGTTGTAAAGTTTCAGTTTTACCTCAGATTATTATTATTATTTTCGTTTATTCGAATTCTGTTTTTTGTTAATTTTAGATGCTCCTTTTAGTTTTTTATTACTGTTTGTATTTCCTGTGGGCGCCCCGCAAATTTTTTTTTTCTTTTTTTAGATTAGAACAGATGGTTAACTCCGCAAAATCATTTACATAAAAAGCGACTCTTGCTACGACAGAATAAAGTGTAATTCAGGTCGCACAGCGCTAATTACCTACAGTTATATTCCCTAGAAGTTGCCTCTCTATCTAGGCGATAGAGAGGCAACTTCTCTTATACAATGTCGCCCATGCGCATGTGACCGCCCGTAATTTTCTGAATATTCATGAAAAAATATCGAAAATAAACTTCAAAAGGGGGGGTCTATCTATAACATTTTTCATGTTATTCAATTTTTTATTTTTTAAAGATTTGCTTTCTGTTTTTTGACACATCTCCGAAGTTTATGGGTCGATTTGGATTCTGTTTATTATTTCCAAAAGCTTATGAGTTATTTTAACAGGTTAATTACAATTTTTACAAAAAAATATCGACTACGAAAAAAAAACGGAATTGAAGTCATTTTTTCGGTAAAAAATTGTGTATTTATTTTAAAAAAACTAGTGAAAAATGTTATAGATAGACCCCCCCTTTTGAAGTTTATTTTCGATATTTTTTCATGAATATTCAGAAAATTACGGGCGGTCACATGCGCATGGGCGACATTGTATATCTTCTGACTACTTTACGCTCACTGAATCGGCCCGACAAGACGAGCCCGCCGCGTACTTGTAGCTTCATACCTAAAATGCGGAGTGCGCCTTCTGTTCTATTCTGTGGTTTTACATAAATTACAGTACTTTAGGCTGACTTGCGAGATGACTCGCTGAATACATAAACATAACATTACGCTTGTATTACCCGGAGTATTTTGTAATGGAAAACAAACTAATCTGCGTTCGCAATATTTACCAAACATGTTAACAAACACGAGTTTTAGGAAAAACAACTGTAATGCTTACACATAAGGTTCAGTTTGCGCTACAACCTCCATTTTTTTCTACCATTTCGACAGTACTAGTCTGTCTAAAATCAACTTTATTTACACTTGCATAAAGTTGATGTTTGTTTAAGTGGAAATAACATCAATTGGAAACAAGGATTTAAATGGACCTAAGGCGTTATTTTTTGCGGATTTTGTGCACAAAAATAATGAATAAATCTAGGTCTTCCTACTGCAGTCAAGTATAATATATTCAATCTCATGACGTAATACGTCATTATGACGTAATCGAGCGTCAATTTTTCTCTTAAACCAAGGCAACGCGCATCTCTAAGTGACCTTTTCATAGCAGTTTTAATGGATATGGATCATTATTTTTCCATCGATTTGCGTCATTACTAGAAACTAAGAATACCTAGGAATGTATACTTATTGGAAATTTATGCTTTACGGATTACGGCCGGCTATGTAAAAATTCTAATTTATGCACTCAATCAAAATAGCATCGTTTATCTTTTGAATTAATTTTGTAGTATAGATTCGAATATAAAATAGTGACGTACCTCGAAATAAATAACTATACAGTGACGTAAGTACCTACCTACTTATTAAGAGCGTGCATCCTACGTTGGCAACGTCGTCTTTTGATATAATTATAAAAAACAAATACGATCAATCAAGACAAAGGGCAACGAATTAACCTCAACAATCAAACAAAATAACAAGTGACAATGCAATGCTTACGGCTTTAGCCGGGCCGAGGCAGCGCCACTAGTATGCCGCAAATATTCTTGCGGCACTCTATACACTTCCAATATTCAAATAGTTATCAAGGTCGATCTGCTATTAGATAAGAAATCAACCGCACTCAAATAATAATAGTCGGGCGCCCGCGCCGGCGCCACTGTCGTCTCAAATTAACATAAAAATGAGCATAAAATCAAAAGCAGCTAGCAAAATTATTCAATTAATCTTGATAAAAGTTTAATTCTTCATAATACTAATCCTTACATATTATAAAACAAAGTCGCCCGCCGCGTCTGTCTGTCTGTCTGTCTGTCTGTCTGAACGCGATAAACTCAAAAACTGCCGAACGGATTTTCAAACGGTTTTCACCATTGGACGGAGTGATTCATGTGGAAGGTTTTAGTGTATAATTCATTAAGGTTTTGTGATAATTGGCTGAAATATGACGATTATTGTTGAAGATGTCGGAAAAAATCATGCCGACTGGGAGCTTTACTGGCGTGCGCTGCGTAAGTCGTGAGAGATAAATCAATTTTATGTTCTAGAGTATTGTATATCTTAAAAATTGCAACAAAAAAGTCCGCGATGGCATATGTCTATCTTTTAAGGGTGACCCACAATAACCATTTTTATCTTTCAAAATTGTATAAAATTTTCATTGTTATTTCCGAAGCTATTTTGACCGGTATCTTATTAATCCTTATCCAATTAAATAGGTTATTTAAATTGGGCATTCAATTTCGATTAAAATATGCCTTTACATCACATCATTTAAATGAATAGTTTAAGAGATATCACAGTTTCAAAATTACGCGTAACAAAATAATTATGGTTGACCACGCGGGCGCTGTAGTAGCCTACCACTGCGTCCGCTGAAAGTTAGTCAATGATCTTTTCCTTGGCTATTAGGTATGTATTCCCGGTAGAACGTTCCCGTGGGATATTTTGCGACATCCACGCGGGCGAAGCCGCGGGTAAAAGCTAGTTAATAATAAAACATCACCGCCCGGAGGAAAGCCCAGAGTCTGGATTTGTGCCCGGTTGATGGCAATAGGCTCGCCCCCTATTACATGGGACTTAAACATAACTAGTGATTTGTTGTGGACTATAGGTACACCTCTGCCTAGCTTTTATTTCCATTTTTGTTGGCGTGGGCTTCCAGTCTAACCAGTTGCAGCTCCATACCAGTATTTTACATGGAACGACTGCCTATTTAACCTCCACAACCCGTGGGTAACACGATACATCTTGGTAAAACTGGCTGTCAGACTTTCAGGGCTTCTGACTACCCGTAACGACCGTTGAAGATCTACGAATGACAGCCAGGATCAATGGCTTAACGTGCTTTCCGAGGCACGGAGAGGTCTCAATATGTAATGGATGATCACCCATCCACGAACCGAACACGGCAAGCGTAGCTTAACCTTTGATCGACCCGTAGGTTGTGTTAGATTGTTAAATTATCCACGAGTCCCTATGCCAACTATTTTTATAAATTGAGTCATTGTCAATCCAAACGAGTGTTATACAGAGCCGATGTCAATGTCAATCCAAACGAGTGTTATACAGAGCCGATGTCAATGTCAATCCAAACGAGTGTTATACAGAGCCGATGTCAATGTCAATCCAAACGAGTGTTATACAGAGCCGATGTCAATGTCAATCCAAACGAGTGTTATACAGAGCCGATGTCAATGTCAATTCAAACGAGTGTTATACAGAGCCGATGTCAATGTCAATCCAAACGAGTGTTACCTTATCCACCCTAAGCCTATAAATTCCGTTTATCCAACCAGGCCTAGGGTGGATTCTCGGACATACGTTTCCGAATATCTATTTTTTGGGATGGTTAAACGGAATAACCCGAGTCGATTATGGATTTTGAAGATCTTCTACGAGCTATATTGACTAAACTATTGAAAACTTTAATCGAATATATCGATTAAATTTTTGTATGCCAGAATGGGAACGTCATTAGAGACACGCCGTTAAATTTATTGTTGTATTGTCATCTCTACCTTGTATAGACCCGACATCAATCCCAACGAGTGTTATACAGATCCGATGTCAATCCAAACGAGTGTTATACACAGCCGATGTCAATCCAAACGAGTGTTACACAGAGCCGATGTCAATCCAAATGAGTCAGAGTGTTATACAGAGTTTATGTCAATTCAAACGAGTGTTATACAGAACCGAGCTCGATGTTTGGACAAGTCGTAGAAATTGTGAGAAGCAGGGCCGGGTTGCTAGTAATATTATAGAACTAACTCTACTAAATCTTACCTAGTGAACACGGCAGGTCCCTTGACAAGCAACTCTCCCTGGAACACGTTGTCGGCGGCCTCCTTGTGTTTCGTCTCCTTGGAGGGCTGCCAGTCGTACCCTTTCGATTCCACGAGGTAGTCCTTTGAAGACAGACCGAGACGGTCTAGGCATATCTGTTGGGAAAGTTACATTATTTTTATTAATGTATTAAGACCCACTTGCACCACATATCGCTTAAACTTAATGCGTTTACCGCTTAAGAGCGCTTATCCTAAAAGTTAGCAAATATTTACCTGTTTTGATCAATTTGGCAATATTACTGTATGGAAATAAGAAGTGTAGCTAACTAGTCAACTAAAATATTTATTATTTATTTCACTACAACGAACAACACCGAACTCATGCAGATTTAAACATTTTTTTTTTGCCATGTAACAGTGGTTTTTTTAACCAATTTACAGAAATAAATATCTTCATCAATTTACAATTTTTACAATTTATTTTATTTATTTCTCTCAAAAAGGTACAGGTACATGGTATATATGTTAACAGGCAGAATCAAACCTTTGTGAGAGCTGGAGTCTATACTGGGTTCGGGACCTGTATGACAGATCTCCAGGCTCACACCCTTAAAATTACAACATTAATTGCACTTACGTACATCATAATTATCATCATTTATCATTTATAAAAAAAATCTACCTGTTTCTCAGGAACCGGCGTCTCCACAGTGACCAAGGGCTCCAGCTCCCCCGTATCGTCCCTCACGGACACTATCCTGGCGTCCACCCCGGGCAGAGGCAACCCCACGCAGCCCACACTCCTGGCCTCCACAGGACGGTAGGGGTTGCTCAACGCCATCCCCACTTCTGACATGCCGAAACGTTCTAGAAGACGCATGCCGGATATCTGGGGAAGAATGAAGAAGTTAGTGAAGAACAATGGGGAACGATGGGGTATCTCAAACTCGAACCAAACCAGGCACTTTAGAATTGCCAAGGAGTCGGTCAGTCATAAAGATGAAGCTAGTTGCTCATTCCAAACCGTAGTAGGTTTCTATGGACAAGAACGGGCAAGAAACATTAAATTTTAAAATATTGGTAACATCATTTATGTTGAAATTATACATATATGTGGGAACGATCTAGAAAGACGTGTGTACGTTAGAAGCGTCTAGAGTAAATACAAAAAAAAAACTATTAACAAAAATTGCATAGAGATAGTTTATGGGCTGGAGCTGGCTACTATTTTATCCCGAAAAAAATGCACAGTTCCAGTGGATTGGCTGCTACGGGAAAAAGCTCGAAGCGTATGCAAAAATACTGATAAATTTAGTTTGTATGTATGTAAAAGGTCATCCATTTGGAAATAACGAAAAGATTATAAAACTTTTTTCACTTTTTAGAAAAAGCTCCACTATTTCCGAAAATGCCTAGGAAACTTTTTATGCCAATTATCACTTGCTTCAAAAACGGTGAAGGAAAACATCGTGAGGAAACCGGCATTCCTGAGAGATATTTCTCGACTCGCATGTGAAGCCCAGTCAGAGGCCCATGGGCGGCTTTAAAACTCTGACACCAGGTTAGTCACTAACCACACGAAAAGAAAAAGGTCCAAAAAAAGCGCACGGTTTCTATGGAAATCCATTGTAAATGTATTAGAACTTAGAACTCACCTCCTGCCATTTCGTGAACAGCTGAGCTGGCAGTGGCGCGGACCCCGCCACCATCAGCCTCATCCTGCTCCCTAAGGTAGTTCTGACGTACTCCGCGGTTTTCGGGTCGGAGAACATTCTCTCGTGGTCGGCTACCAGGCGTGCATACATGGCGGGAACTCCGTGGAAGACGGTCACTTTAGTCTCGTCTCGTTCGCCCATGCCAAGGAGGCGGGACCATACGTTGTGGGAGACAAACGATGGTAGCATTCGGAGTCTGGTGGAGAGATAATATCCAATAGTTATGTGTCGTAGAATGATTTGATAATTCGAATTTTCGTGAAAATCCTAGGGATATTGCGAAAATACGGATAATTAGAAAATGCAATAGTGAAAACATTTCTGAGAGCAACTTAGAAGTAGCACTCGCCGGTCGCTGCCGCGGCAGCGCTCGCTTCGCTCGCTCGGCTCGCGCGCATTGGTCATAGTTCTAACCTAATCTAACCTATTTCACCCAGTTCAAAATGACGAATCATACAAACTGAACATCGAAATGTTTTCACCATTGTCTAATTATCTAGTCACAGGGTTTTTGCGAAAATTCGAATAATCAAATCATCTTACGACTTAGTATGTAAAACATAAATCATTAACGTGTAATGTGTATACTTTTAAAACTATACCAGTAATCGTTAAAGAGATCCCTCGTGCAGAGGCGATCTTAGCTGCAGCATCAGATCGTTTAGAGACCATTCATTCATTACCAACTAAATTCACATAATTATAGAGCTGGTGATGTTTATTTTTTATCTAAGTCAATAGTTTGTGATATTTATGATGTTTTCGGTTACAACCACAGAAATAACTTTGTATTTCAGTTTCTTTTGAGAATTACTATGAAATATAGACTTATTTTTGCGGTCGATAAAATCAATAAATATTAATTCCAACTACGGAACCCGTCACTGTGCGTGTGCCGGTTATTTTTACAGACACCGTTTTTGCTCCTGCAGCAAGCGACGCTAGCATAGAGTTGAGGTGCCCGTACACGGGTGTATTGATGTAGCGGCAACGTATTTAGAACAACTTCGTGCGCAAAATACTGCCACGCGTAATACAGCGATGATATCTAAATAATGACATTTTTACGTCATGCCTTGCACCCGCAGCAAACGACGCTAGCATCGAGTTGAGCTGCCCATGTATGTGATGTAGGGGCAACGTATGCAGAACTACGTCGTGCGCAGAGTACTGCCAGGCGGAGTAGAGGGATGATACCTATCTAAATAATTATGTTTGTCATACCTAGCACCCGCAGCAAGTGACGCTAGCATAGAGTTGAGCTGCCCGTGTATATGATGTAGCGGCAACGTATGCAGAACTACGTCGTGCGCAGAGTACTGCCAGGCGGAGTAGAGGGATGATACCTATCTAAATAATTATGTTTGTCATACCTAGCACCCGCAGCAAGTGACGCTAGCATAGAGTTGAGCTGCCCGTGTATATGATGTAGCGGCAACGTATGCAGAACTACGTCGTGCGCGGAGTACTGCCAAGCGGAGTGTAGGCACGATATCTGAGTCTGTAGCATGCTGTGGGTCCATATTACGCCTTTAGGTTTGCTTGTTGTACCTGGAAATAAGAGCTGCTGTGTATCCATCCCGTTTTCAAAATGGTTAATAAAATTAACATTTTTAACCATTTTAGAATTCTTTGATGAGGTCTAAACTCAGCAGTAAATGGGTAACGGCTTCATCTTTCCTTTTACAGGTAAGACTTTGGGCGTTGGTGCACTACAAGGAATATTACTGCCCGGCAGTCCAATTTTTACGTTCCGATGTGGCATGAAATAAAACAGATGATCGGCTTGTGCACTTGTCCGTCTTTACTCGGATCGGTGCGGCAAAAGTCTACCATTTTCGAGAAATAACACATTTAATATTTTAAAATGTATGCAATAAAAATATAAAATGACAAATTACCCGAAAATGGTTGACTTTCGCATAGGGGTCCTGAGGGGTCATTTGGTTGCAAATGACCTCTCCTACATCCCCTTAATGGATTGCCGACATATAACCATTAACCCTGTATATAAAATATTCGTCAGGCAGGGCCAAAACTCCTTCCATAATTCTAGGCAACCAGTCTACTTTAGCCACTCAAACCCAAAGTCTAAAATCTTTGTTTCCATAACTTGCAATAGTCCTACACTAACCAGGGGTTGTATTTGGTTGAAGTTGCACTACAGGGATAATCGTCGGTTGGTGCCTTATTTAAATAAAAACGTCTAACGGGCCTCTGAGACCTCCAAAGGTCCGGGACGTCAGGATCTTGAGAAATGTTAAAGAATATAATTTAAAAAACTCACCACTAGTATAAATAATAAGCGCCTCATTCTCCCCATACCAAGCATTGGTCCTCCCGGCATCAGTCAAATTATCTTCAGCTTTTGGCTTCAAGAAAGCAGTATTAGGCTGGTACAGCTGTGCCGTTATCACGTTGTCCTTCCCAGTTATGAGAAGTGGTTTCGCAATCTCTACAGTTATTGGTCGAATAACTTTCTCGAAGTCTTGGGTACATACTACCAGGCTGGCAGAACTGTCTGTGAGGTAGTATTTGAGCATCTCTGCTGGGTGCAGCGGGGTTAAGGGGACCGCTGTAAGAGAGAATAGAAGATTGTAGATGAGTTAATTTATGTATTAATTAGAGAACATCGCGTATTGTAAGCCAATGTTGAATGTATGTGTATCTATAGGTACAAATAAATAGAATTGAAATGTCTGTTTGTAATGTCAAAATAACAGATTTTTACTAAAATAATGCACATAAAAGTATATACGATACATACAACAAAAACAAAATTTTAATTTTTGATGTGAAAACTTCTTTAGGCCCGTTGAGCAATTTTTGGGTGAACAAAAATGATGGAACTCGCGTCATCGTCACCTAGCGCTATCCAAAATATGTATGGAACGAAAGACATCAACGCGAAAATTAAAAGTTGCTTAACGAAAGACATCAACGCGAGAATCAAAAAGTTACTTAGTTTTCACTTCTATCGGCAGTCCCCAAAGGCTGCCCGTTTTTTTTTGTTGTCTTTCTGTTTGTTCCGGCTAATCTCCGAAACGGCTGGACTGATTTTGACGGTTGTTATAAGGACTAACTTAGGCTAATTTTGTTTCAGAAAAAGACTTAGGCCTCCGCGCAAAAAAATTAAAACCCATGAAATCTGTATCTAAAATTGAAGTCTGTTTGTAATGTCAATATAACAGCTTTTTACTAAATGCATATGAAACTGTACATATACAGTACATACAACAAAAACAATTTTTTTTTAATTTGTCTGTCTGTTTGTTCCGGCTAATCTCCGAAACGGCTGGACTGATTTTGACGAGAGTTTCACTGGCAGCTATACAAATAAATAAAGTTGTCGTATAGAATTCCACGCGGGCGAAGTCGCGGATAACAGATAGTGCTAAATAAAATAGTTAGCTACAAAAAGTACTACTACTAAAAAGAGTACCTATATCGTAACAGGTTGTATTCTGTAGTTTCTGCCTACCCCCATGGGAATAAGGCGTGAGTTTATGTATGTAACGGGCGTATACATATTATGATGTCTATGCTATGTATGTATAGAATGCATGACTTCTAATTAATATGAACTCAGTGAAAATAACATATTGTCGATAATTTTCTGTACACGAAAATAGTTATTAACACTTTATTTTAACTAAGAGATTTTCCATCACATTTGGACACGAATTTACTAAACTGACTATGTTATAAATAAAATCAGATAAAATGTATTGTAAAAATAAACAAGTGTATTTAAACTTTTTAATTAGACCTATTAGATACCTTTCTAATGAATGTAAAGAAGTGCTAATTTGATGCAGCTGAAGGCAAATACTTTTTAATAAACATTTCTATAGCGAAAGGTGCAAATCACTTTTGTACGTAGAGCTCATATCATACTTTAAAATTGCACGCATTTTCCATACTCATTTCAAATGTTTGTATGGGCATTTTATTCGAGGAGCGTGCAGTTTTTAATTAACCTATTGACCGCTTGGTTTTATATCAATTGCCGTGCCCCCAGCGCCCAGCTCATAAATCGATAAATAAATACCTACGACGAATACGGTCGTGCAATGAAATAAAACGCAAAAAAAAGAACTTAGGTTCTAAGTCGTATAAATACTACTGAGGCCGGGCACGAAAACATTTGTCGTATTAATGCAAGTGGGCAGTCTATCAGTCAATCTGCCTAGCCTTTTCCCAACTATGTTGGGGTCGGCTTCCAGTCTAACCGGATGCAGTTTTCATGGAGCGACTGCCTATCTGACCTCCACATCCCAGTAACTGGGTAATATGATACCCCTTGATAAGACTGGTGTCAAAACTTTCGAACTTCAGACGACTCGTAACGACGACTGTCAAAGATCCACAAATGACAGCCGGGACCATCGTCTTAACGTGCTTTCCGAGGCACGGAGGAGTCTCGGTATGTAAAGATGGTCACCCATCCGCTGACCAACCCCGGCAAGCGTAGCTTAACCTGATGGATCGACCCGTGCGGCTGTTATTACTTAGCCACGAGCTCCTCACTGGGGCAGTCTATAATAATATGTTAAAAGATCTCTATTCGTCTTGAACTCCAATAAGGTTAAGTGCGTAGTGCGTAGTACGGTTAATAAACGACAATTGGACGACTCTTTGATAATATTACTATTAGTTACTAATAAACATAATATTATAACATCATGCCTAGTTTCCCCAAATGGTTGGGCAGTGTTGTACCTGTAGTACCTACACCCACATTTCGCCAGTTATGTTTAAGTCCCATGTAATAGGGGGCGAGCCTATTGCCATCAGCCGGGCACAAATCTAAGAAATTCCAGATAGAAAAACCCAATAACACTTTGCCCGACCCGGGCATCAAACCCAGGACCTCACGCTCAGCAATAGCGTTTGGGACCACAAGACTGTAGGGACCGTTGCCGGACCGATAACCAGGTGGGTGGACGATCTGCGACGGTACAGAATATCGCAGGGAAGACCTGGACCCTAATTACGTAATACACGATCAATCGGAACTTGAATCGTTTTGAAACAGATTGCTAATCCATCGCTTCACAAGTTCGTAAAAAAAATATGCTCAACATCGTAAATAACGCAATGAATGTTGTTGATCTGTCAAAATGAAACAAATTAATCGGAATCGTTTACGAAAATGTGTTGCGTAATTAGATAGCTGGTTGAGACTCGGACAGACCAGGGAAGCATAGCACAAAAAGGAGAAGGCTCATACTCAGCACTGTGTGGAACAAGGCTGCCAATTCGTGGTGGTTAATAAAACGTATAGCGCCAAAATATAACACGTTATTTGTACAAAGCATCTAGTGTTTGCTAGATCGAGTCTGACTTCGCGCTAGAATATAATACTTCAACAAACTAAACTTCTTAAGAGGGTTTACGTCGTACAGCATTTCATACAAACTTTCAAGCCCTCGTTTTTCGAAATGACTGAACCGATTTTAATTAAACTTCATACGCATATGCAGGATACAAAGTCTAAAAACTTAGTTAAGAACATTTTCGAAAAATAGTGTTACAGCCAAATTAGACCGATTTTAAATTTTCCATAAAAACAGAGATTTCCAGTTATCTGCTTTTAAATAAGACATTTCGAAAATGTTCTTAAGGTGAAACAATTTGATATTTTTTCCATACAAACTTCGGAGGGGTTTTACTCCACTATTTGACATCGTACATTCAAAGTTAAACATGATATCGTTAGGTCTCATTATTAAAATTGTCTGTACGGAAGCAGAATAGTAAAATAAAAAGCCATTAAAAAGTTATGAGCCAACAAAGATTCGTTTTTCTTGCTAATTTTAACGCAACTTTGGGCGTAAATAAGTAATACAAGAAGTGTGAAATCTCGAAAACAAAATCCGTACCGACACAGAAAAATTTAATTTACGAAGATTTCAATAAATTTTATTTGTAATTGATTTATGCAGTGGTTATTTCAGAAAAACCTTTTTTCCAAAGGCCTTTTCGTAATTTTTGACGCGCGCGTTTTACTAAAATTGGTCGGTACGGTGTTTCTGTGCGTGCGAACTATACGTTGTCCATGTAGATCAGCTTCTAACTGCTCATCACTGATACTCTCTCTGTCGGACACGATGCCAGGTGAGACAGTGTGGTTTTTGGCCTGGCCCACCATTGAGTTCGAGCCCGCGACTAGTTGCACCTTAACTAAGTTTTTAGACCTTTGTATCCCGCATATACTTACGTAAGAAATTAAAATCGGTTCAGTCATTTCGAAAAATAAGGGCTTGAAAGTTTGTATGAAATGCCGTACGACGTAAACCCTCTTCAGGGGTATGCGCCAAGGTAGCCCGCGAAATTCATATTTTCTAACGTTTTTTGCAATTTGCAGGTCAGTGTCAGATTGTATCTTGATTAAAATATGATTTTCTACTCTCTAAGTTCATGTAATCCTATTGAATGACTATTTCATGAAATCATACAATTTGAGGATTATACTTATAGCTGATTCTAATGGTTATAAATCTGTAAAGCCCTATTTGTTACGGTCGCAAATCATATTTTAATCACACCTGGTGACCATCTCTTTTGTACGTTTCTTGAGAGACAAAATAGTCGATATCTAGTCGCTTCCTTGTTGGCGGTGGGACAAGTGCATCATGGGGAAAAGACATAATTATGTTTATGTGTGTAAGGTATTTTTAACCTTGTTTCCAATTAAACAAACATCAACTTTATGCAGTTGTAGATAAAGTTGATTTTAGACTGACTAGTACTGATGAAAAAGTAATAGACAAAATGAAGTTGTAGCGTAAACTGAACCTTATGTGTAGGCATTACAGTTGTTTTTCCTAAAACTCGTGTTTGTTTACATGTTTGGCAAATACATTGCGAACGCGAATTATGTATGTGTTAACTTACCAATATTGCCTGACATCCATATTGCCCACTGTACTATAATATGGGACGCGTCATTGCTGCACATGTAGGCTATCGTCCTCTCCGACTCGCCGACTGAAATGTACAGTAATTGATGATCAGTATACGGTAAACAATACTATTAGACCTTGACTAGTTATGGCGTTTTATACGGACATTATCTAAACTACGAGAGTATAAAATAAAGTTTTTTTTTTTAATATTATAACTCTAATACTTTCAAGGGAGCAGTGGTGACCCCGTGGCCGCGAATTTCGAGTTGTAGATCGTAGCTTCGAACCATCAAAAACATCGTGAGAAAACCGGCATGTACTAGAACCAAAAGTTCGAAGACATGTGACATCTACCAACCCCCACTGGGCCCGCGTGGTGGAATACGGCCCACTCCCTCTCACAGAGAGGAGGCCTGTGTCCCAGCAGTGGGAACATTAATAGGTTGATTATGTTGTTATGTTATGTAATACTTTCAAGAATCGCGGAACATACATACTATGTATGTTTAGGGTTATGTGCAGGGTATTTTCGGATACCCCTGGACATGATGAAGATATTTTTTGAAGTGAAAACTTCTTTAACGGCTTTGTGCACTTTTTTTGGGATGGGTAAAAAATGTTAAAACTCGCGTCAGGACGTGACCGTAAGATCCGTTGCCTAGCAACCGACAATGTAAATATCAAAATAAATCTTTGACATTACGTAAAGATTGCGAGGTAAGAAATTTTACCCATATTGACGGGTAAAAAAAAACAGTCAAAACATACTTCATTAAAAGTGTTTTAAATTATTTATTTTTTTTAGATTATATTTTGAAAATAAATAAATATACTACTACTACTAATGAATATTGTATTTAACCACATAAATTATAGTACTTTTATACTGATAAATAAAGAAATTCTTGCAAAATTATTCCCTAACCATTCCAAAATATTCAAAAATGCACAACATTAATGTTTAATTTTTCACTTCTGCCGGCACTCCCGGAGTGCAACCCGTTGTTTTTTTTTATGACGTCACTCTTTTAACCGCCCTTGTATATTGGTAGTTCCCATACCCAATTGTGCAGATATCTCCTGCGAGAGCACGGAGGCTGCTTGGTACAGTCCAGCGTATGTGTAGATGCCGAACTCATCTTGTAGCGCCACCCGCGTCGGGAACAACAGGGCTCTGCGGAATACTGGAACCACTCCACCTGAGAAGGATACATTATAAAGTTTAGTTATTACAATTATCTTTGAAACCTGCCTGAGATACCCAGGTCGGGCAAAGTGTTATAAGTAGGGTTTTTGATTTTGTAGTAGTTTAGGGTAATGCAGTCGCGGGTTAAAATTAGCGTTAGCCCAAAAGTTACTTTTCCACGCGGACGAAGTCACGGGCAGAAGCTAGTACTATATATTTTAAGTTCTAAAAATGTTCTCAAGTAAGTGAAATCCAATTGAAAATTGTAATTTCTTATTGAGTAATAAATTTCTTTAACCATAATAAGACCAATGAACCCAACGTTTTTTTTACTCGACTGGAATGGGGCCGTTCAAGTATTACGTAAGCAGATTTATTACAATTATTTACCCTTACCCCTCCCCCTTGTCAACAAATGTAAGCAAAGCTCTAACCCCCCCCCCATGCTTACGTAAACATTGGTATATGCATTTGTGGGAATCCCCCGAATATGCGTTTCGTTTTCAAGCATAGACAAAGTGTGGGCTGCCATATGTGTAAAAAAGTAAATAATTACTGCTGACGTAATCACCATCTAGACCCCCCACCCCCCATGTCATCAAAAATAAGCAAAGCATAGACCCCCCCTCGCCCCCCTAAACTGCTTACGTAATACTTGAACGGCCCCAATCCAAAACAAAGGGTTATTATTATTATGGATAGAATACTAGCCAGAAGTGTTATTTATTTCTCACTGTTCTTGTTAACCCTGGTAGTCAGAAGATAATTATAAGAGTTACGCGATAGAAAGGGAGCCCACTTCTTGGTGAATATAACTAGGAAGAATGTAAGTAGGTAATTAGCGCTGCGCGACCTGAGTTGTACTTTATCGTGTTGAAGCAAGAGTCGATTTTTATTTAAATGTTTTTGCGGAGTGTCCTGTGACAATATTAAAAAGATATAAAAGTCAATGACCCTATAGTCTTGTTACATAACTTACTATTGCTAGTGATGAATATTATCTAAGTATGAAAACTTTTTATCATAATTTGTGCCAATGTTTATAATTATATAGTATCAAATATTATTACAAAAATATTTATTTTAAAGTACCTACTGGTATGGATTCATAGATAACAATTTTAACATTTACATAATACATAGAAAACTGGTAAATAGGTAAATATTGTTTAGATAAGTTAACTCAGACCTTTTTATGCTGAGTAATTTATTATGATGTACAGTTGTAGACGAAGTCAAAGGATTATTTGTATAGCATGTGGCATTCTACTTAAACCCATGGGAATAAAAATAAACAATTTTAAAACACGACTGCCCTGTTAAAAAAAAACTAATAAAAAGTCAAAAACAGGTTGTATTCTTTAAGCTGTTTATACAAAGCGAAAGGTCACTCATTTACCCGCTGACTAAACAGATAAATAAATTTGTTATTGCAGTCGGGGATCTCTTAGATTCTAAAGTGTTCCACAGAACGAACGTGTTTGACGACACGGTTGGCGCAGTGGGTAAGCGATTGACTGCTGCGCTGCGTGTCGCGGGTTCGATCCCTGCACGGAACAAATATTTGTATGATCTGCAAGTAGTTGTTCCGGGTCTGGCTGTTTGTGTACGTGAATTTGAATGTTTGTAAACGCACTCACAATACAGGAGAAATTCCTAGTGTGGGGAACCGTTTTTAAAAAAAAAACAGAACGGTCCCCCGACATTTTTTTTTAATTTCCAGGAAGTAGATACAGCAACTTCTACTACACTGCCGAGCAATATAAAAAAGTCACTTGCAAAGTGCCAAAAAAATCGAAATATCTCCTAAACCATATACAAGTTAGCTATATGAAGTAAAAACAATATTGAAGTTCTATAGGTGTTTTTTTATATTGCTTTTTGCTTCAAGAAGCTATCTTGCGTGGATTCGGAAATATTTCATGATAAGTTTTGTGGCTTTTTTATATTGCTTGTCAGTCAGTGTATTTGAGTAAAAGTAAACAGATGACCATCTGATAACATTGCAGCATTCTTATCAAAATGGAGCAGTGATACACTATCATCTTATATCATCATGACATCACAAAAATCATCCTATAATGATAAGATAGAAGGATAGCAATCTTTAACTACTTACTTATATAGTATATAAAATTAATTGCCGTGCTTAAGGGGGGTATTACATTGTCATTTATCTAGGATCCCATATCTATGAGTACTAGTTATATGATAGTGTAATACAAACATATGAATCAAACACAGACATATAATCTTTATATGTCTGTGGAATCAAATCGTCTTTGATCAAAGATTTTTGACATTTTTTGTTAGATATGATCAAAGAAACAGGTCTTGCTATATTGAATATTATATATAAAATTTTCACATTTCATTTTCATAATTTCCTGGTACAAAATCCGTCCATAAAATTATGTGGTTTTGCCTTTTCAGTTTTCCTACTGCGATATTCTTAATTGACGGATAAAAATTAAGTACAACGAAATTTTGGCGAAGTTCACAATAAGCTTAGTGGAATTTTAAAATTTTTGTTGGCAGCACTGCTGTACTAAAAAAAAGCAAACTACCGAAACTACAGCCAGGCGGCCGGGATTTCATTGTTTTGGCTTCATTGCTGTTCTATTTGTAATATTGTGTGACGAAAGGCTTCACTATTTTGTTTTAAGAAACGATTGCAACCACATTATTATGACAAAAAATAGGATCCTAGATATAGGATAGTGTAATACACAGATATGATCCAAGAGGTCATATATGTAGGATAAGAGATAGGATCCTATATATGATCCTAGATATATGATAGTGTAATACCCCCCTTAGTCTCGCAAAGAAAAAATTCGTAAATGGCTCTACCAATTTGATACTTATATCTTGTTTTTGTTTTATTCTCTTCAGTACTTGTTTAGGATTTAGGAAAAACCCAAAGGAACAGCCAAGAAATCGAAAAAGTCGAAAAAATCGAAATTATGTTTTACGTGGTACGAAGTTTACCGTATCTAGACCAGCACCCTAATTACACACGATCAATCAGAATTTGAATCGGTTTGAAACAGATTGCTAATCCATTGCTTCATAAGTTCGAATAAAAAATCTGCTCAGCTACGTAAATAACGCAATGAATATTGTTGATCTGTCAAAATGAAACAGGTCGGAATCGTTTACGAAAATGTGTTGCGTAATTAGATAGCAGAATAAAAATTGATGATCAAATGGAAAAACGGTGTGATTATAATAAGCGGCCAAGTGCAAGTTGGAATCGCACACGAAGGGTCCGTACCACCGTACAATATTTAATATATGTAACACTAGCTTTTTCCCGCGGCTTCGCTCGCGTGGATGTCGGAAAACCAAGGAAACGTACTACCGGGATAAAAAGTATTCTTTGTCCAGGTTATAAACTATCTGTCTCCTAATACAAATCCTAGTAGTAGCATAACGTAATGATTGTAATTTTTTGTTAGGTTACTGTTCAGAAATAATGCACGATGTCTAATGATAGAAATTGATGAATTGATAGAAATTGAGAGAAGAATTTTAGAGGAGCTTGAAACTAAGTAATAACAGCCGCACGGGTCGACCCATCAGGTTAAGCTACGGTTGCCGTGGATGGTCTGTGGATGGGTGACCATCTTGACATAGGTACCGAGACTCCTCCATGCCTCGGAAAGCCTGTTAAGCCGTTGGTCCCGGCTGCCATTCATGGATCTTTGACAGTTGTTACGGGTCGTCAGAAGCCCGAAAGTCTGACAACCAGTCTTACCAAGGGGTATCGTATTACCCAGTAACTCGGTTGTGGAGATCAGATAGGCAGTCGCTCCATGTAAAATAATGGTATTCAGCTGCATCCGGTTACACAGGAAGCCGACCCTAACATAATTGGGAAAAGGCTAGGCAGATTGATTGTTTAATAATTGAAATACTATATCGTGAATTCATGAAACCCTAGTACTTTTTGTTAGGTTAGTTTAGGTACTGCTCAGAAATTGTGCACGTGTCATGAACAGAATACCGTCTTAAACTTCGATTGCAGCGTCACCTATCGGACCCAATTGTGAATAGCAAATTCCAAAAAATAGATGTCGTTGCGTGTATCTTGATATAGGTCAGTGCGATGCAAATAAAATATTTCAGCCCTTTTCATCCCGGTAGGGGTTGTTTCCGAAAAATATTGATACACGTTATTCTTTGTTTTCGGTTTTAAGTATAAATACTGAGTTTCGAGTAAATCAGACCTCGCATACAAAATCTTTCATACAAACTTTGACACCCCTAATCCCCATTTATTACTAAGATACGTATTCGTACGAAGTACTCTCTATCGGCTTTAGCACCCTCAAAAACTACGAAAGCGACACCCATGACGAAAAATGACAAATTTGTCGCAGCCGCCTTCTTGGATTTACATTTAGACCTCCCTTTCGGCTTAAGCACATTAGAAATCTATGTAAACGACACCCATTTCGTTTTTTTTTTAAATATTCACATCCGCCATCTTGGATTAACTTTTTGACGTCACTATCGGCTTTAGTACCCTTAAAAACTTCGAAAACGACACCAATGACGAAAAATAAAATAAGAATTCTCAGCCGCCATCTTGGATTTACATTTTGACCTCACTATCGGCTTTAGCACTATCCAAAACTACGAAAACGACACCCATGACGAAAAATTTGAAAATATTCACAGCCGCCATCTTGGATTTACTTTTTGACGTCACTATCGGCTTTAGCAAACTTGAAAACTACGAAAACGACACCAATGACGAAAAATAAAAAAGAATTCGCAGCCGCCATCTTGGATTTACATTTTGACCTCATTATCAGCTTTAGCACCATCGAAAACTACGAAAACGACTCCCATGACGAAAATCAAGAAAACTTTCGCAGCCGCCATCTTGGATTTACATTTTGACCTCACTATCGGCTTTAGCACTATCGAAAACTACGAAAACGCCACCCATGACGAAAAATTAGTAAATCGCAGCCGTCATTAAAATATTTTAACCCTTTTCACCCCGTTAGGGGTTGTTTCCGAAAAACCTTGATACGCATTATTCTTTATTTTCAATTTTAAGTATAAATACTGAGTTTCGAGTTATTCGGACCTTGCGTAAAATTTTTTTCATACAAACTTTGACACCCCCCAATCCCCGTTTAGGGGGTAGCTTAGAAAAACTAAAAATGACAAACTTTATGATTTACTTAGGTTAGTATTCGTGCAAAGTTTCAAGTCTATTAACTCAAGGAATAAGATTTTGCATACAATCGAAATCCCCCCTTTTCACCCCCTTAAAAGTCGAATTTTCAAAAACCCCTTCTTAGTGCTCCCCTGCATTATTAAAGGAAGCTGTGTGGAAAATTTCACGTTCCTAGTCCCAGTAGTTTCGGCTCTGTGTTGATATGTCAGTCAGTGAATCAGTTTCTCCTTTTATATATATAGACTACATACTTTTTTTTATTAAATACTATAGCTTTTACCCGCGGCTTCGCCCACATGGATGTCGCAACAAATCCCACGGGAACGTACTACCGGGATTACATACCTAATAACCGAGGAAAAGGTCATTGACTCCTACCGCTGCGCCCGCGGTGACGTCAACGATATAATTATTTTGTTACTCGTAATTTTGAATCTGTGATATATTTTAAACTATTTATTTAAATGATTGATGTCAAGGCATATTTTAATCTAAATTAAATGCCTAATTTAAATAACATCATTTATTGGATAAGGATGAATATAATACCGGTCTTAATAGCTTCGGAAATAACAATAAAAAATTTATCAAATTCTGAATGATAATAATGGTTACTGTGAATCATACAGCACCCTAATTACGTAATGCACGATCAATTTTAAATTGAAACCAATTGAAAAAGATTGCCAGTCCATTGCTTCATAAGTTCGACAAAAAAATCTGCTCAATTTTTTTGTCGAACTTATGAAGCAATGGACTGACAATCTTTTTCAAAGTTAGTAATTGGGGGGCAGGTCATCCTTAGAAGATAGACGTATGCCATCGGGGACCTTTTTGTTGAACTTTTTAAGATGAATCATTCTGTGAAACATAATATTGATGTATCTTTTACGATTTACGCGGCGCATGCCAGTAAAGCTCCCAGCCGGCATGATTTTTTACAACATCTTCAACAATAATCGTCATATTTCAGCCAATTTTCACAAAACCTTAATGAATTATATATACTAAAAACTTCCGCATGAATTACTCCGCCCATTGGTGAAAACCATTCGAAAATCCGTTCGGTAGTTGTTCAGTTTATCGCATTCAGACAGACAGACGCGGCGGGGTTCAATTTTTTTTTAAATAATATGTAAAGATTGTAGTAAAAAATACGTTTCTTATATCCCCGGACCCTTTTAATTTTTTCTTCATATTATTTGTGGCCATAGTAGCACACACTCTGTAAAAATTTCAAGTGTCTGCTTATTACAGTTCAAAAGATACAGCCCTGTGTGTGACAGACGGACGGACGAACAGTGAAGCCTTAATAATAATATGTCCCTTTGGCACCATTGGGTAGGTACAGAACCCTAAAAAACACATTGAGAATATCGTCGGCGTAGGTGGAGAACTAAATACAGTAATACCCCGGTTTACGCGAGGGATGCGTTCCGGAAAAAATCGCGTTAAGCGAAATTCGCGTATAACGGGGTATGATGAAATATCAATATACAATTATAAAATTACCTATTAATTGTTATAGAAAAGTTTTTACTTATTTAATCGCATTATAAATGTTCAGCAAGCAATACAAAACAGTGTTGTTTGCTACGAAAGACTGTTGCAAGAACACAAACAAAATGCTAAGTACTCATAAAACTATTTCTCATATAATTCTACGGATTAATATCACTATCTGACAATCAATCAATGCATCCGCTTATAGTGAGAAAGGACATCATTCATTTTGGGCTAAATGTGAAAGTGCCGGCCAAACAAAAAAAAAGTTATATTCCGTTAGAACATGTAATTCTCTTCACTTTTTACTATGGGGCCAAATCTGTAGGGCCATTCCCTGCGCTGTTATATGTCTTTGTAAAATGCTGTTTTCAGTATGTTTTAGTTAAGAGAATAACAGTAATCTAATTGTAATAATAGCTTTTTATGGCAGTAATCATTACAGTCATCATCTTTTATTGTGAAATTAAGGTTCTAGGGTTATTCTCCACATAACTACAGTATGCGAAATAAAGTTTAAAAAAAAAATAGAATTGGTCTAAGCTGATTGAAATAGGTATCACTAGTATTAACTGGTTTTTATGTCCATAAAACGCCACAGGCATGCAACAGGAATGGTTCCCTCTATGTCGTCGTTACGTCGAGTCTGAGAGTTTATTGTTCTTGCAAAATATTGCTATTTTACGCTTTCTATTACCGCTACGTCGAATTTGGTTAATAAGTACAGTCAGAACAGAGGTGTGGTGGTACTCTTCTGCCCTGCTTAAGAACTATAGGCCCATCACACTTTTGACCCATGTCTACAAGCTGTTTTCAAGAGTCATCACGAACCGTCTCGCGCGCAGGTTTGACGACTTCCAGCCTCCCGAACAAGCCGGATTCCGTAAAGGCTTTAGCACCGTGGACCATATACATACGCTGCGGCAGGTTATACAGAAGACCGAAGAGTATAACTTGCCTCTCTGCTTAGCGTTTGTGGATTACGAGAAAGCCTTCGATTCGATCGAGACATGGGCTGTACTGCAGTCTCTTCAACGGTGCCAGAAAGACTATGGGTACATCGAGGTGTTAAAGTGCCTTTACGAAAACGCCACTATGTCAGTCCGACTCCAAGACCAGACCTCGAAACGTATCCTTCTGCAGCGAGGTGTGAGACAGGGAGACGTTATCTCTCCAAAACTTTTCACCGTTGCACTGGAGGATGTCTTCAAGGTTCTGGTTTGCCGATGATATAGTTATCATGGCTGGGACCATGGAGAACCTCAGTATACTGCTCAATGACCTCAGTAGAGCCTCCAAAAGAGTGGGTCGTAAATGAACATGGACAAGATAAAGGTCATGTCAAATGCCCATGTAACACCCACTCTCATAAAGATCGGAGACACTACGCTCAAAGTTGTAGACGAGTATGTTTACCTAGAACAAACTGTCCAGCTAGGTAGGTCCAACTTCGAGAAAGAGGTGTAGCGTTGAATCCGACTCGGCTGAGCAGGGTTCGGGAAGCTACGCAATATCTTCTCGTCCCAGATACCACAATGTCTCAAGACGAAAGTCTTTGATCAGTGCGTGTTGCCAGTGATGACTTATGACACTGAAACGTGGTCTCTCACAATGGACCTTATCAGAAGGCTAAAAGTCACCCAAAGAGCAATGGAGAGGGCTATGCTTGGAGTTTCCCTACGTGATCGAATCAGAAATGTAGAGATCCGCAGGAAAACCAAGGTAACCGACACGCGTACCGGAAGACGTAGCGTTGAAAGGCCTCCCACAAGATGGACCGATGACCTGTAAAGGCCGCAGGAATCCGCTGGATGCGGGAAGCACAGAATCGATCGAAGTGGCGGGGCTTGGGGGAGGCCTATGTCCAGCAGTGGACGTCTTTCGGCTGATATGATGAAATAGACATAAAATCAGTTAACACTATAAGTGTTAGTACTGTCGGAAAAAAAAAACTTTATTTCTCATACTGTAGGTATGCGGAGAATAACCCTAGAACCTTAGTTTCACAATAAAAGATATGACTGTAATGATTACTGCCATAAACAGCTATTATTATAATTAGATTACTGTTATTCTCATAACTAAAACATACTGAAAACAATATTTTACAAAGACGTATAACAGCACAGGGAATGGCCCTACAGATTTGGTCCCATAGTGAAAAGTGAAGAAAATAACATGTTCTAACGGAATATAACTTTTTTGTTGTTTGGCCGGCATTTTCACATTTAGCCCAAAAATGTATGGACCGTGAATGTTCTCCTTTAAGCTCGAAATTTGAAATTCGCGTTATAGTGAAACCGCGCATAACGGGGTGGCGTAAAGCGGGGTATTACTGTAAACTGCGATTTTTGGTCAAATTGACTTTTCACCATTTTCGTAACACCCATGCAATCATGCTGCATATTTTCGCCTAATTTCTCCAAGCAAGAAAATTTTAGTTATTTAGTTCTCCACCTACGCCAACGATATTTTCAAATTTTTTAATAATTAACTTAATTTTTATTGCTTGTAATGGCCAATTTAATAAAATTAAATAAATGAAAAATACATGACAGTAATGAATGATGATAAAAGATGCCCTCAGCCCTGTTGGGTATAAATATTATTCTTATTTTTAAGCCTTTCCTAGGATTTGTCACTAGAATCAGTCCTATGCAACAAAGTAGATTCTAATAAGAAGAATGAAAGCGCTATTAGTGATCAGATCATGGTCCATTGCAAAGCATGATCATTTAATCATCATCTGCCTAGGCTTTTCCCAACTATGTTGGGGTCGGCTTTCAGTCTTACCAGATACAGCTGAATACCAGTATTTTACATGGAGTAGCTGCCTGTGTCAGTGTTTCCTAAACTATGGGTAGGTACTAATAAACCCACCAGTGGGTCGTGACCCATAGTTTGGGAACCACTAGACAACCCATAGTTTGGGAATATTGGGTGGGCCTTGAAAAATTGATTTACAGCTATGATTAATATTAAAACTAAATACAGAAATAAATTGGATGTATCAAACTCTTTGCGATATTAAGACAAAAAATAGGAAACAAATAAGTACTTCCTTCTCATTGCAATAGCACTGCTTGTAGATTCTAAGAACCTTATTTACTAGGTTATTTTTATATTGACACCAAATGTCATTTTAGTTTAGCAAATAAAAAATCTGAGAGTATCATTTCATCATTATTTCATAAGGGGTGGACTGTCATAAAGACCTCAAAAGCCTAATGATTTCAGAAAACCCATATCCTATAGCAAACCCGTTTAGAAACTAAATAGCTGAGATGATAGGAGCCCTTTTTCATGAAAAACAACTATTTTTAATGTCATTTGGCTATAATAAGTCGAAATTACTTACCATTTCTTATATCTTTGTTAAATTCATTCAGCAGTTCCGTGTTGACTTCTTCTTTAACTGCACAGCCCGTAACATTCCTATAAGACGTGATTCCAAACGGTTTTCTCATAAGCCGGTTCAAAATTCTTACGGTACGAAGACCCAATTCCATGGTGATACAACTATCGATTATTCTCTTTGGAAATGTCAAGCAAGTGGGTCTTTTACGCGACCACCATAGATATAATAGTAGGCTATGAGCTAAATTAAAAGATATTTTCGTTAAAAGATAAGATCATGAGACGAAGATATTGGTTATTTTTGTAATGACAAACAGCTGACACTGCTGACAATGACATGACAAACATGACAGTTTGCACATTTGCAGATTATAATCAGGAAATGTCAGTGTCACATGATTCTTTAGTGAAGTCATAGAGGAAAGATATATATCGGGTAGTTCAGTACTTCAGTGTGTATCCGATCACAGTGCAATTTAAGGCATTCACGAAAACTCTGTGCATCACATTGGGGGGCGGCACGGCACTGCTAGTGCTTTAGTTATTACTCTGAGACCCTGAGACCAGCACCTACGTCCTACAGAGTACTACTGAAGTACTGTCTAGAACAAGGGTGGCGATGGCGAACCAATGGCACGCGTGCTGTTGATGGCACGTACCAAAATAATTTGGGCACGGCATCCTTTCAGAATCATAAGTCATTTAGTTTGCAACAGCAGAAGTCAGACTAATATTTTGTTCCTTAATTTAATATAAAACTGTTGTTATTAATGTTACTAAATAACAATTAAGGTATTATTGTGAAAGTAATTATATTTATTTGAAAAATCCAGGAGTCACTAGTTTGTTGGCACGTCATGGCAACATTCAATATTTCTTATGGCACGTGATGTTCATATGACGAGTTTCTTATGGCACTCTAGTGTCACTGCCTCGGCCCGGCTAGGGTGCCGTGAGCACAGAACATATATACTCTACGAGGCCGTGAGCGTTGCATTGTCACTGTCACTTGTTATTTAGGTTAGGTTAGGTTAGAACTGTGACCACGAACGGTGCCGCGGTAGCGGCCGGCGAAGTGCCAGGGTCCGTTTAGGCACAAGAGAATGTAATGTTTTGGGGATGTGGTGTTTTACAGCGATCTAACCTCGACAATCAAACAAAATACCAAGTGACGTTACTTAGTGACAGTGTAGTGTGTCTATGATGAAATTGATTATGGTCGTCACTTGACGTCTTGTTCTTGTCATACTTATTTTTCCTATAAATAATAACTTGTGTTTTAGCAGAATAAAGCCAAGATTTTCTATTGGTATTTTCGTTTAAATGTATCAATTTATTCTGCTACAAATATGTCTAAAAATGATACAAAACCGGATACGCAAAAATCCGAAAAATCTCCAAGCATGTCACGATATCTACGACCGGACCGTTTTGATATCGAACCAGAAACGGTGGCGGCTGATTCAAAATGGAGACATTGGTATACAACTTTCTCTAATTTTATAATTGAAGAGAATTCTAGTATTTCTGATTCTATGAAACTGAAACTGTTGACGAATCATCTTTCTCCAACGATTTTCTTATTTATTAACGAATGCGATACGTTTGACAATGCTATTACACGGCTTAACGAGATATATATCAAACCTTTCAATGAAATACATTCACGCCATGTTTTGTCAACTCGCAAACAGCAATCAGATGAATCAATATCTAAATATATTCAAGCTTTGAAACAACTCGCGCAAGATTGTACGTTTAAAAGCGTTACTGCTGATGAGTATAAGCAAGAGTACATACGTGACGCGTTCATAACAGGAATTTCTTCGCAAAAGATACGCCAAAGACTGCTAGAAAATACGGTACTTAGCCTAGATGACGCTTTTCGACAAGCTATTGCAATTGATTCGGCTGAGAAACATAGTCTCGCATTTGTAAACACGCTTGATGCATCCCAACTTAATGCTATAACATCCAATAATCATATCCAACCTTCTGAACCAAGCCAAAGCTCAAACTTAGCGGCTATGACACAAAGAAAAAGACGTTGCTTCTTTTGTGGATCTGATACTCTACATCAACGCATCAAATGCCCCGCATTTAACTCTATATGTCAACTTTGTTCGAAGAAAGGGCACTTGGCACGTGTATGTCGATCTTCGAAGCCTGTCGCGAACGCAGCGGCCAACAATGAGGAAAGCAACGCTTGTATTTCGGCTGCATCTCCGTCCAGTCTACGGAAAGCGACAATACCTATATTATTGAATGAAACTCGTGCTGAAGCACTGATTGACACGGGAAGTTCTGTAAGTTTTATCGACGAGGCTTTATCGAGAATAATGAATCTCAGAAGGAAGAACATTAATCAATCCGTCTCTTTGGCTTCCCTTAATCATGTATCTTTTGTCAATGGATTGTGTCAAGCGACTATCAAACTTGACAAACATATTTACAAACAACATCCTCTCCTCATCGTGCAGAACCTGTGTGCTGATGTAATCATTGGCCATGATCTCCTCAAACATCATCAGTCACTAGAATTCCAACTTGGAGGTGAAAGAGAGCCTCTACATATATGCAACGTTATGCAGGCATCTGTGCCTCAGGCCTCTGTCTTTTCTAACCTCTCACTTGATATACGGCCGATTGCTATCAAGTCCAGATCCTACTCAGAAGAAGATGAACGGTTTATTAAAGAGGAAGTATCTAAGTTATTAGTGAGCGGCATAATCGAACCGAGCATGTCACCATGGAGGGCCCAGGTTTTAGTAACGGGAGGTGTTAGTCACCGTAGACGAATGGTAATAGATTACTCTCGTACTATAAACCGGTACACTGAATTGGATGCCTTCCCCTTGCCAAAAATAGAATCCATTATATCTAAAGTCTCAAAATACAACTTCTTTAGTCAAATAGACCTAAAATCCGCGTATCATCAAGTGCCGATCTTATCAAAAGAAAAACCTATGACGGCATTTGAAGCTTGCGGAAACTTGTATCAATTTACACGAATACCGTTCGGTGTAACCAATGGTGTAGCTGCCTTTCAAAGAACGTTATCCTTTATCATAGAAACCGAAAAGCTAGATGGCACATTCTCTTACCTTGACGACGTCACAGTCTGTGGCAAAACAAAAGAAGATCATGATAAAAATCTGAAACGATTTATGGATGCAGTTACTAAATACAATTTGACTTTGAACGAACAAAAATGTATATTTAGCTCTGAAGAAATAAACTTACTCGGATATACAATTCACAATAATATTATAAAACCTGATGAGAATCGACTTAAACCCCTTTTGAATCTACCATTACCAAACGACAGCAGCAGTCTTAAACGAACTCTTGGTATGTTTGCACACTACTCGAAGTGGATACCGAACTTCTCTACAAAAATACAATCCCTAATTCGTGCGAACATTCCGCTAAACAAAGAATCAACTGAATGCTTTCAACAATTGAAATCTGAAATCGCCAAAGCCGCACTGGTAGCCATAAATGATTCGGATTTACTTACCGTAGAAACCGACGCTTCTGAGTACGCTATTGCTGGCACCCTATCTCAATGTGGCAGGCCTGTCGCTTTCTTTTCTCGTTCACTCAATGATTCAGAGAAAAAGCACCCTTCCATAGAAAAAGAAGCTTACGCGATCGTTGAATCCTTACGGAAGTGGCGTCATTATCTACTTGGAAGACACTTTTTATTAATCACAGACCAAAAATCTGTAGCTTTTATGCTGAATCAAAAGCACGCCAGCAAAATCAAAAATGAAAAAATCGAAAGGTGGCGTTTAGAACTCTCTTGTTTCAAATACGATGTGATATATCGCCCTGGCAAAGAAAACGTCTCTGCAGATGCGCTATCAAGAGTTTGTGCTGTTATGAACACGGATAAATTATATGAATTACACAATTCTCTTTGCCATCCAGGTATAGTCAGAATGGCGCATTGGGTTCGTACAAAGAATCTTCCCTTTACAATTAACGATGTAAAATCTATGACAGCATCTTGCCGTGTCTGCGCGGAATTGAAACCACGTTTCATGAAAACCAAGGGTCGCTTAATTAAAGCTATCGAACCTTTCCAGCGTCTGAACATTGACTTTAAAGGACCTCTGCCGTCTAACACTCATAACAAATACATTCTTACTATCATTGACGAATACTCAAGATTCCCATTCGCATATCCATGTAGCGATCTTACAGCACAAACTGTTATCAAGTGTCTCAAAGACTTGTTCCTTACTTTTGGTTCTCCAGCCTATATTCATTCAGATCGGGGAACAGCATTTATGTCTCAAGAACTTAAACAATTTCTGCATTCTTATAATGTTGCTTCCAGCAGGACAACTCCCTACAACCCAGAAGGAAATGGCCAAGTAGAGCGGCTAAATGGAACCCTTTGGAAAACAATCCAGCTATTTCTGAAATCGAGACAGATGCAAACTGCGGACTGGGAACGAGCATTACCTACTGCGGTGCATTCGATTCGATCGCTATTATGTACAGCAACGAACGAGACACCCCATGAGCGACTTTTCTTCCACACCAGACGTTCTCCGACAGGTGAATCAATCCCTTCATGGTTACTGTCACCAGGTCAAGTCCTCATGAAAAGAAACGTAAGAAACTCGAAATATGACCCTATCGTAGACGAAGTGGAGCTGTTACACGGAAACCCATCTTACTCGTATGTCCGCTTGCCTGATGATCGAGAGACTACTGTTTCTAATAGACAACTAGCACCACTACCTACCGAGGATCTAGAATCTGATGAAGAGGATTCGCAACATGACATTGCAGAATCAGAACTAGCTGAACAACCAACGCAAGAGGCTCCGGAGCACGAAATTGTAGAATCATCAGAACAAGCTGAACAACCTCTACGTCGGTCCACCCGCGAAAGGCGACCCCCTGCTAATTTTGAAGATTACGTCACTAACCACAGAGCATGTAACTTAGCTTCGTCTCGAAACTGGTGGGGGTGAATGTAGTGTGTCTATGATGAAATTGATTATGGTCGTCACTTGACGTCTTGTTCTTGTCATACTTATTTTTCCTTTAAATAATAACTTGTGTTTTAGCAGAATAAAGCCAAGATTTTCTATTGGTATTTTCGTTTAAATGTATCAGACAGTGACAATGACAATCCAATGCTTGCGGCACTTTAGCCGGGCCGAGGCGGTGTTACTAGGGTGCCTGTAGTGGCACTTTATCCGATAGGGATAGAGTGCCAATGGTGGCACTCTATACACTGCCTTATAAATGAATGGAACGATCCCCGAGTCTGTGGATCCGATCCAAATCCAATGACATATGATTTATATGTCTATGATCCGATCCAATCCCCGATCCGAAAGAAACGTCAAAAAATTGTCAAAGCAGCAAAACGTCAACGTCAACGTTATTGTTGCTTGTTTTGTGTTGTGATTATATTACTTTTAATTAAAAGTGTCTTTGTATTAAAATAAATATGGTAGTAAATGCTCCTGACTCGCCTGTACAGGCTGAAGTCATATTTGTAATAGAGGCGACGGCTGCTAACGGCGCGTACATAGGAGAATTGAAATCAAACTACATAGTCCCGACTTTAGAGTAAGTATATTCGTTTATTTACCCTAATTCTTACCCTGGGGTTCCTGACTGTATAGATCACGAGTGGAGCTGTTCAAGATTATATGGAAGGATTTACTCTAAAACTAAGCCCAGATATGCTTGAAAATACTAGATATTCTGAGTGCTGGCAATATGAAGCACATATATTATTATACCTTTGGGACCTTTGTACAGCTATGAAATTAAAAGGATAACACACACAAGCTAGGCACAGAATTAAGTCAGAAAGTATGGATGTAGTATTTATCTCAGTTTATAGAACATTTATTTGGGCATAAAGTTAAACATTGTCTGGCATAATCCTTCATGCTTCATTCCTCTCTCTTTCATATGTGATACGCCAAACTGGCCAAACATTGGTCGGTGAGTCGTCGTAGGACTTTATCTAGCTACCCTATAATGAGTTCTGAGTTGAACTGAAAATGTGCACTGACTGGCTAGCACCTCTCAAATCTGTATGGTTCTTTCCTCAAAAAGACCACCTCAGACGCTAATTGCATGTACTTACTATTATGACCTCACCAAGATTATGTCTGGACTTTAAAAGATACTGTAACATTCTGAGTTTTTTTTCGGTGTTTCTTCTCAGAGTAGATAAGAAACATTAACCTCATCTAGTTTTATTTTTGATGCATAAAAGTGTTGTTTATAACCAATTACTTAAGTCTCCAAGTCACAGGGAATCCTAGGGCTATTTTATTTAATTTGTAATGCTGCCTTGAACAATATTTTTTTTATTATTTTACTAGCTGCATACTGCATACCGAGGTGTCACCCGCATAAGTCTCGATCCTGTCGGAATATTGAGATAAAAAGTATCCTATGCTCTACACCATCATGCATGGTCTACCCATGTGCCAAATTTCACCCAAATCCGTTCAACCGTTTTCAGAGTGAATGCGTAACAGACAAACAAACTTACTTTCGTATTTATAATATTTGTTGGGATTTATTCATTGCCCATCCCAAATAAACATGTAATCTATGATAATTTTTATATTTCCAGATACTTCCATGGAGGACCACTAGAAGAAGGAGGTGGTAGTGGCTCGGTGTACAGCATAGTTACGTACAAAGCTGCTGACTGCCACCCTGGTATTCCTGTTGCTACCTTCGGCCCCTACACATGCCCACAAACCGTTGTGGAGACTGTTGATAAAATACAGTAAGAGGTTCTTTTTTTGATCGAGGAAAAATTGCTTATGAAAAGGCAGTAAAGTTGTATAAAGAAAAGTAATATATATAATAGATCTACAAAGGAATTACTGAAATAATCTGAAACTTAAATATCACTGAAATAATTAACATAACTAACTATAGATACAACAATTTTTTTTCTCTGTAATTTTTGGTTCAGTAGTTTGGAGAAAAGTGTGGTTAATGGTCAATTTTTATCTATTTTCTTCATTTAATTTAGATTAAAATATGCCTTGACATATCATTCAAATGAATACTTTAAAAGATATCGCAGATTCAAAATTACGCGTCACAAAATAATTATGGTTGACCACAACGCAGGCGCAGCGGTAGGAGTCAATGACCTTTACCTGAGGTATCTAATCCCACGTATAGTACGACACAACTTAGATGTAACATCGGCAAAATTCTTAAAACCGATCACCATCCGAACTGAGTGCGCCTTCAAAATCACCAATCGCTATTACTGCTTTAGGTGAAAATGATCTTTCGAAAACGCAATGACTTGTAAAGTCTTATAGCCAAATACATTCGTAAAATTGAAATGAATGGATGAAAATTTTCAAATCTGTGCTACATCTAAGTTGTGTCGTACTGTACCCGTGGGATATTTTCCGACATCCACGCGGGTGAAGCCACGGGCAAAAGCTAGTTAAATATAAGACTTGAACTTACAGGGACTATAGGGAGTATATGCAAAAAGGTCGATATGTTCAAAAGCCCTGTTGTAGCCATTTTAAAACACATAATAACAACATTCATTATTACCTTCTTCAAACATTACAGATACATAGGAGGCCATGCAGAAAGCCGGGCATGTGTCACAGAAGCCCTCACAGCGGCGCTCGCTTGTTTCGACGAGCTCGGTCGAACTGACATACCTATACACGTGCTTCTTCTATGCTGTTCACCTCCTTACTCTGCATATGCTGGGGGATTAGTACCGGCTGGTAAGTGCTTTGTATAACCTGCTGCGAATTTTTAGGGGTTACACCAAAAAAGAAAAAAATCTGGATGGACAGATATTACTAAAGCCACTAAGATCCGGCTTGTTCAAACACTGGTTTTTCCTATGTTCCTTAAAGCTGCTGAGACCTGGACGCTGCGTGACATCGAGAAGACGAAGATAGACGTTCTGGAAATGTGGCTCCAGCACGCGTAGCATGACCACCGTAGAAACGGGTTTTGCCGACAGAAGAATAGACAAAATGACAGATTGTGGTTGTTTATCTGTCATTTTGTCTATTCTTCCGTCGACAAAACCCGTTTCTACGGTGGTCATGCTACGCGTGCTGGAGAAGAATGCTTGAGGTATCATGGATGGAGTTTCGCACCAACACGCCAAGAACTCGGCATCAAAAGAGTCTTTCTGTTCTGGTCCAAACGCACATCCTCAAATACTTCGGACACGTCTCAGAGCGTGAGGTTAACTCTATAGAGCGCCTTGCAGGGTAGAGTGGAGGGCACTAGACCACGCTGACGCTCACCCATGACATGGACTGACCAAATTAAATTCGCTGCGGGCAAACCGTGTATGAGAGCACTAAAAACACAAAAAATCGGAGTAGATGGCGAGAATCGTGTGGCGAATCACATCAGCCCGTGGACAAGAAACTACTTGAAGATCACGACCGCTCTGTCAAGAGTACTAAGAAGAAGAAGACGCCAAAGCAGAGAGAATAGATGTCTTGAACAAACAATAGATGTATATATAGATAGAATTCATAACATAGCACCTGTAGACCCGAAGGGTTAGCCAGAGGTCTACATATAGTACACCTACTCTTCGCCAGTTATGTTTAAGTCCCATGTAATAGAGGGCGAGCCTATTGCCATCAACCGGGCATTTATCCAGACTCCGGGCTGCTACTGAGAAATTCCAGATGGAAATATCCAATATCGCTTTGGCCGACCCGAGAATTGACCAAGACCTCATGCTCAGCAATAGCGCTTGCGACCATTAGACCAACGAAGCACAGCCAAAGGAAGAGTTCCTATTCGTAGATACAGGAGGTTCCTATTCCGATAGAGTTTTACGATTTCATTTCAATCAGCCGACTAGTTGGCACTTTTTGCCTCCTAGTCGCCAACTACAAATATGTCCTTTTTTGCCTCCCACTCGCCGGCTACAAATATGGCCTTTTTGCCTCCTAGTCTCCGACTATAATAACGCCTTTTTTGCCTCCTAGTAGCCGACTACAAATATGACAGTTTTTGCCTACTAGTCGGCTTTCCCGACTAGTCGGTACATCTCTATTGCTACCTATTAGATCTGTAAAGTTTCGCTAGTTAATTTAGTTTGACCTTGTATTGATCTAGGTGCCCCAGCGACAGTAGAACAAGCAGCCCGCCTCCTAGCTGACCGCGGCGTGCAAGTGTCGGTCGCGTCAGCACGCCGCGTGCCCGCTTTGCACGCGCTGTACGAGCACGCGGGCGGGGAGCTGCACCAGGCGCAGCAGAGGAACTATGCTAAGGTAACAACTAGCTGTAGAACAGCCTGCCTACGTGCTGACCGTGGCATGCAAGTGTCGGTCGCGTCAGGTAACTTTAATAGGGATGATGATTTAAAATATTTTATTGTCTGTCAGATATAGTATTAAACTAGCTTCTGCCCGCGGCTTCGCCCGCGTGGATGTCGGAAATTATCCCACAGGAACGTGTAACATGTCCTAAATCAGCGGGGTAATTGCGTAGCACTTACAATAGCAATGGGTTTCATTTTGACAGTTCAACAATTAATTGCGTTATTTACGTTATTTCTCGAACATAATTATTAAGCAATAGCTTCTACTTGGCGCTCTGGCGCGTCATCCCCTGGCTGGCCCGCCCCTCCAGCCTCGTTCTGTGCGCCGTCGACTCAATATCGCAGGTCATTCTTATCGTTCTAACTTTTAAACTATTTGTCCAAATTACTTAGTGTAAAAGACAAACTTTATCTACATTAAATACCAAAAGCGATGAAGGTATTTATTTTGATAAGAATTAACTAAATACTCTAAAATATGCAATGTAAAAAAAGTATTCAATTTAACTGTATTTATTGCTCACTATTTTGGTTATAAAGGCTTCCACATAAAAGGTAGATATATGCTGTCGCGGAGTTTTATTTAGAACTCTTTAAGACAAACAATCCCACAATACATTTTCTTCATGTAACTCTAACGGTTTAGGCAGCGCACGCAGCATACGGTGGAGGTCTGCCCGGCTTGGGTGGACCACCGCCGTGTCCTCGTGGAGGCGATCGGCGGCGGTGACCTCTCGCGTACGGCCCTGGTTCAGGCCATGGTGCGGAGCGAGAGGGCATGGCAAGCCGTCACCTCCTTCTGCAAAGCAGTAATGCTCGCGAAGGAGAAGGTGGAGCGCGCGAGGGAGTGGCAAAGGCCGCGCCCTACCAGCCCTAGCCGCCGCCGCCGTAGGAGACGTCCCGGGCGTCGGGAATTGATAGCCGATTTCCGGCCACCGTAGGCGCGGGCCTGCGGACGGAGAGCAACGGGCAGCTCGCCGTCCGATAAGGACCAGGCCCGGGTCGACGGCGCATCGTGTTCCACGCGCACCTCAAAGAGATATCAAGGATCGAAGGAACACGTGTGGGTTTTAGTCAGTAAGAGTCTGACACGCCCTTCCGCTCCGCCCAGAGCGGGAGAAGTCATTGGATGATTAACCGCCCAAAAAAAAAAAAGGCAGAGCACGCAAAGATAGATCTCAGAGGGCAGGAATTTTTCCGACTTACTTGATACTTATCGTTATATTATGGCCAAATCACATAAAATCTTTATAAATTGTACCCTATGTGTTATTCTAATGTATAAGCTACATTATTGTAAAGTTTCATCAAAATCCGTTCAGTAGTTTTTGTGTGAAAGAGTAACAAACATCCATCCATCCATCCATCCATCCTCACAAACTTTCGCATTTATAATATTAGTAGGATTAATGTAGGGCAGTGTTTTTCAACCTTTTTCATGACTTGACCCCATTAGTATGAAAACATTTTTTCGCGACCTCGACCATTCGAGAACGATTTGAACTCAGTCGAGATTCCCGATGAGTCGAAGTTTCTGCAGCACGAAACCTAGCCTGATGTTCCCGAGTTGCAGAGAGCCTTGCCTCACGACCTTCCTCAGATTCCTGTGCTCGAACTTATCTCATCCTTTTAGCATTTCTGCTACATTGGGAGAGGTTGGATCTTCTTCGAGGCATTCTTACAATAAAATAGTACTTACTACTTAACACACAGTTATTTAGTAAACACGTACTATATAAATACTTACAGATTATTATACAGTCTAAAATTGTCACAGTTTAAGTAATAAGTGTTAAGACGTGTAAACCAAACGTACTAACTTTATAAAACAAAAGAATTGCTAGAAAAATTAATTACTAACCTGAGCTAATAAACTTATACTTAATAAAGAAAATCAAGAAAAGAAATGCCTAACCTATACCAAATACTTATAATATTTATATACAAACCCTAAATAAAAATTAAGATAAGTATACCGAAAATCAAGGAAAGAAATGCCTAACCTATAACAAATGTTCGATGTGATTCTTTAAATTGACATAACTTTTTTATTTATGAACCGATTGACATGAAATAAACACTAAATGTTAAGTGAAGCTTACTACAATATATTAGTGAAAACCGCATCTAAATCGAATAAGCCGTTTCTGATATTAGCGTGCACAAACACACAGACAAACAGACAAACCGACAAACAGACAAACAGACAAACAGACAAAAAAAAATTTAATTACAATCTCGGGTTCAGCATCGATATAATAACAACCCCTGCTATTTTTTTTTCATATATTTCCATTGTACAGACACCACTTTTCTACAATTTTATTATATGTATAGAAAATATTGGACACGAATTTTTAATTTTTTACGTAATCAAAAGATTACGGCATTGAGGTAAAATGTGGCACGACCACACTCTTTGGTAGATTTTATATTGAATTGTGACGTAGGAGCCCCCCACTCATGGGCGTACCCAGGGGGGGGGCAGGGGAGGGCAGCTGCCCCCCCCTGGATTTTGTATGAGTAGGTACTGTTGTCGTTAAAAGTTAAGTTACAGTCACGATAAGACTTCCTTTACTTATTACAATAATTATTTTGAATTAATTAAAAAAAAAAACCGCGCTGTGCGGCTTTTTATGTTGTATCTATGAATAACCGACTTTAAAAAAGGAGGACGTTCTATGTCAGACTGTTTTTTTTAACTATGGTTAACCGTATTTTCGTCACTTGTAAAGCAATTTTGAAAATTAGTGTATCATTTAAAAAAAGAAAATTATATTCCGTCCACAATTGACGAAAATATCGATATACATAGGTACATAATTATTAAAAAAAGGTTTATACGTCCTTCTTTTTTGAAGTTGGTTAAAATACACGAACGCAGCAGCAATATCACACTATGTAAAACATATGGGGGGGGGGGGTTCTGATTTGCCCCCCCCCCCCTGGGCCAAAAGCTGGGTACGCCCATGCCCCCACTCCCCAACTTTAATGCTTTTTATCTAAATCATTTTTTATTAATATGATAAAGCATAAAATACGTGTCTAATATTTTTCCCAGTCTACATCCCTATTGTGACGTAGCAAACCCCCACTCCCCAACTTTAATGCGTTTTATCTATATCTATCATATGATAAAGCGAAAAAAAATACGTGTAAATTTTTTTTTATTATCTGACTGACGGACTAAATAGTTTTTTTTTTACTCAGGAAACATCCTTATTGTCAAATATTGGGTTTTCGGGTTTCATTTTCTGATCCATTTGTTTACATTTCATCTGATACTTTGGGAACAGATTATACATTGAAAGAAATGAAAGAAAGAAAAATAGGTTTATTTTTCAGACGTGCATAACAGAAATAGTCGGCAGCTGCACGTCATGACTGTGACAAGAAGGCTTCTTCCACTCAGCACTGCTTTTTCCGTTCCGAGTCACGGCTCATTCATGTAAACTGCCGGCGTATTTCGTACAAAATAACTGCTCTTTCCAGGATCCCCGTCACCTAGTACTACTTCGCGGGTACAGTTTAAAGGAGCGACCGCCGAGCCCCGCGCCGCCGCCCGTGCCCGACATACAAGCCGACGTCTATGGGTCAGTCCTGAACTAATCTGCATTCGCAATTTATTTGCCAAAAATGTAAACAAACACGAGTTTTAGGAAAAACAACTGTAATACCTACACAAAAGGTTCAGTTTGCGCTACAACTTCATATTTTTTATGACTTATTCAACAGTACTAGTCAGTATAAAATCAACTTTATTTACATTTGCATAAAGTTGATGTTTGATAAGTGAAAATAACATCAATTGGAAACTAGGTTATAAATAGACCTTACATACATAAACGAGTTTATATACTCCCAAATCTCAATCCCTTTTTCTCGCAGCCAAGGCCGCGGCACTACGGGCCCAGCCCGGCCAGGGGCCCAGAACTTCCCTCGTCCGGGCGTCGCAGCTACTGCGGGAGTGGGACCTGTGGGTACCGTGCCTGGTGTGCCCGGGGTAGCAGGCGTAGGTAAGTGCGATCACAGTATTATTATATGCATGCTTGATCAAACTGGCAACAGACTGGCTACTAGAGTAACGTAATTTTTTTTTTCACACCATGTCATGCAAACCTAACCTAAAGTAAGTTATAATAGCCGTAGGGTCTAGCAGGGTAATAATATTGTACTGAATTTCGTTATAACCCGGAGGTCATTAATGTGATTAGAATTTGGAACTTCAACAAAAAATTCGTATGAAAACTTTCACAAAAAAAAATCTTTGAGAATAAAATGGTTTTTTGTGCCTTCGGAGAAGGTGTGAAAAGTAGAGTATTCCCCTCGAGGAAAAAGGTGCCTTCGCCTTGGGCGACCTTATATCCCTCTCTGCACTCTAAATTCTAGTCTTAAAAGACCCTCGCTGCGCTCGCGAGCGCTACAATCCTACTTTGCGCTTGAGATCCAATATAGCGCTTGAGATATATTAATAAAATAAAACATCCTCAATTTTTCGTAAATTGCACCTACCACTGTTTGTCTCTGCATCACCCTAAGGTTGACTGGTAGAAAATGCCTATGGCATTAAGTCCGCCTCTGTACATTCCTGTGCTTGAAGTATTAAATAAATAAATAGCGCCCGTGACATAAAACACTGCTTTATCCCCTTGGTCTAATAATCTACAGTTTTTTAAATTTTATTCCTTTTTTATCAGGAAATGCATCATGTGGCCGCGGCGCGGGCAACTGGCTGGCCCCCCCGCGCGCGCCGCTGTACGCCAACAACTCGGCGCTGCTCACGCAGCTGGCGCAGCCGTCCTACCCGCCCCCTCCGCCGCCGCCCGCGCATGCCGCACAGGTTAGTTCAAGAAAAAAGAAAGAAAATATGCATATTTGGCACATGTCTTAACCGCTGACAGTCGTATGACAATACACGTTTATACTTTCAAGCCCCGCGGTTTGACGCGCGCATTACTTCACTGAGTCTTCTTGACATTTTTCAGAACTTTTCAGTGTTACCTGTTTTTTTTTTGGTAATTTTATTTCTAATTGACGAGAATATCCGTCAGGCCATAGAGAGAAACAGCCCACAGACGATATTAGTCATTATTTAGCAGTAAAAATAGTGTTTCAAGCCGCGTGAACTTGTTGTGGCCACAGGGCCACGTCGGGACTTTAAGGACTTTTAATTTTTTGTGGCCTCGTGGCAACATCGGGACGTCACCGGTTAAACTCATAACTAAGTACAGTATAAAATAGTAAAGATAAAAACGCCTCAACGCTCACAGCCTCAGGGCGGAGGATATCCACGAGGATTTCCTCACCTCAAAAATCGCAACCCTCCAATTGGCTTTGCCGTAGTCGGGTAATAAACTGGCAAATTGCAAATTGGGTCCGATGGTATGAAGGTTTTTTTTTTTTTTTTTTTTTTTTCATGTTTTGGGACTGCTTAACTTAGTTTGTTTGTACAGAGTTTTTGTCACCAGGTAGGCAAGCTCTAATTAAAAACTATTCTGAATTGCAAATTGCTGCAAATAGCATTACCTATATTAGTTGCTAAAATATACGACTGTGATGGACAGACGGGGGTAACGATGGGAGACGAATATGAAAAAGAGCTAAGTGCGAACTTGGCTCTTTTTATTACAGGTCAAAATGCATTGCATTAGAATTTAAAAATAGATCTTTAAAAATCCTTTTTTTGTTTACAGGGTGGTCACCCACGCATGCCCACAATGGTGACACCTGGCCCATCGGGCGCGCAGCTCCAGCGCTCCTACATCTGGAGCGGCGTCATCGAGTGGATGGAGAAGGGCAAAACTCCTGGGGACCAACAGAAAACTACCAAACATCTACCTTGCCAGGTGAATGTGAACCCTATTTTGATTAAGTTCAAGAGTTATTTCAGATTTTTTATTTTGTACACATGAGAACTATTATTTCGTTCAGTATTATCAGGTTGCATCCTGATTCTTTTAAATTGAATAATTCATTCCACTTTAGATTATTTTTATCTAGCTTCCGCCAGCGGCTTCGTCCGCGTGATAATAATTATAACTTACTATATTATGCATGTATTATACATATAAAGCTTCCTCTTGAATCACTCTATCTATAAAAAAAAACCGCATCAACATCCGTTGCGTAGTTTTAAAGATCTAAGCATACATAGGGACAAACAGAAGTGACATTGTTTTATAATATGTAGTGATTATTTATTTCAATTTAATTTAATTTATTGTTTAACTATTTATTTAAATTTTTATGTTACTTCTATATAATATATTGTGTTATAAATTAAAGTCTCTTTTCGTGTTTGTCTGTATGAGCGCGTTGTTATTCTAAACCACGCAACATATTTTGATGAGGATTTCACCATCATTTAGAGAATTTATTCCGGGAGCGTTCTGTGTCTAATACGTCACTATTAAAGTTACATATAATTAAGAAATTCGATTATTAGTCGATTCGTAAAAACCGTGCGAAGCAGGAGCGGGTCGTTAGTAAAACATAAATGGATCTCCTCATGTCTAACATAGTTTTAAGATAATGAAATTCTAACTAAAAATGGACATTTAAGGCGAAAGTGTCAGGGAAGCCCGCGAAATTCAAATTTTCTTACGTTTTTTGCAATTTGCACGTCAGTATCAGATTATCTGTTGATCTAAATATGATTCGCGATCGTTTCAAATATTTATCTAAAGAATCATAATCATAGAAATCATAAATACAACTCCCTTAGTTCATATAATCCTAATGAATGACTATTTCATGAAATCATGACATTGTAGGATTATTCTAAAATAAGGAGTTGTATTGATGATGCTAATGATTATAATTCTGTAAAGCCATATTTTTTACGATGGCGAATCTTATTTTAAGCAAGATACAACCTGGCACTGTCCTGCAACCTGTTACAGATTTATAACCATTAGAATCAGCAATAAGTATAATCCTCAAATGTCATGATTTCGTGAAATAGTCATTCAATAGGATTACGTGAACCTAGACCGTCTTATTACAAAACACGGTCTTAATTTGGTCCAAGCTTAATCCTTCCAGTCAGTTGTTTTATTTCGAACCTTATTACGACTGGTTTAAAGTTCTTAATTCAAAATTGACAACTTAGACTCGGATTTAAAATCAGTTTTATTTAGAACCTTAACGATGTCAAAATAAATTTCGAAATTCCAAAATGGCTCACTGGTTTAAAGATAAACCTTGTTTTGTAATAAGGCCGAGAGAGTCGAAAATCATATTGTAATCAAGATACAACCGCACTGTCCTGCAAATTGCAAAAAACGGAAGAAAATTTGAATTTCGTTGGCTACGTTAGCGCATCTCCCTTAAATATCTGAATTAAACTTTCTTTTTTTTATTCAACCTTTTCCCAGGTATCAGCCAGTACAAAAGACATCGAGCCTGAACTGAAGGTGGACACATGGCCGAACAAGCTGTTAATGCAGCTGATGCCCAAACAGCTGATCTCTAACATCGGTGGGCAGTACCTCAAGGACAGCAAGTCAGTGCTGTTTCATTTGCAGCCCAGTGAAGCGCTTGATGCACTTACTAAGGTCATGGTTAATGGATTTGTGAGTATTATTCTTCTTTCGTGTCGACACCAACAGCGTTAAGAGTTGAGAGAGAAAGTTGGCAACGTCGCAAATAGCTGTCAAATATTTACCTGTTTTGATTAATTTAGCAATACTGTATGGAAATAAGAAATGTGGCTAACTAGTGAACTAACTTTTGACAGCTAAAGTAGTGATGTCCAAATTGCATTTCTGACTCAATTTTGAAATTCATGATGAATTTAATCGAATTAAAATAATATTATCATCGAACTCATAATTCGATGAAAAAAACAAAGCATTGCATTTTTTCACTTTGGTTTTTAATGTAATAATTAGGGAACTTCATAAGCGTGTATATGTCAAAAATTAAATAAATGGTTGGAAATAGTATGTCAGTCAAAAATCAACTTTATTTACACTCACATAAAGTTGATGTTTGTACAAGGATTTGAATCGACCTTACATGTATTTTCTAAAGGCGGGCTGCGTCCACTTCTCTCCAATGCCGACGCCGCCGCAGTGCGACATCAAAGTGCTCATACTACTCTACACGCCAGACAAGAAGGCGTATCTAGGGTTCATTCCCAACAACCAAGCTACTTTCGTCGATCGACTTAGAAAGGTAAGTGAGAATTACCCTAAAACCAAATAATTTAAAAGATAATTATTTCTGATTGAAGTACCATCGCGGAAAGCCATAACTAACCACCGTAAGGACTATTTCTGCTTGCAGCGCTCGGCCGCTATAGAACCGGGGCGGTAACAGTTATCGTCTTCACGGATTTTTGTTTTCAAACTGGTTAGATATGAGTTTCTTTGATCAAACATTTATTTCCTAGTGCGTGACTTCGCATGAATTATGTTTTGTATTTAATTTGTAATTGGTATACATTCTTTTAAAAATCTGCGTTAATGGATCATTAAGGCTAATGATTTCATTAATTTGTTCAAATAACCATTAAATCTAATGTTGCTTTCTGCAACAAGTTAATAGAAGATTAGCATTTAATGACAGCTTTAAAAGTTAACGTTCCTTTCTGGAACTGGCGGCAATAGAAATAAATAAATGGTGCATAACGACAGTCTTAATGCCTTATATTTTAAGGACATATTGGGGTTTATTTGCTTAAAGTTAAGTAATGATTAGCGACTGTTTAACCATACATATTTGACATTTGAAAAAGAAATAAGGTAGAGACAAACATGACATAATCCAACGATAAAATATATCAAATTCCTAAAAGACACTTTAAAAAAATCTATGAATTATACTTGCGCCATAAAGCTACTAATAATAAAGTACTACTAGGTTCTTTTGGCGCCAATGACATTGACAGGGGGGATAAAACAAAATGGCGGCATTGGTTCCGAATTTGCCAAAAGATCCGTGTACCGTTGTATCATGAACACGCGCCAATCATTCCAATTTATACCTTATTACGATCACATAGTCACCTGACGCGCAATCGTGAATTGCATTATCTGTACTAAGCTACCCCTTGCGATGTGCAGGTAATCCAACAACAGAAGATAAGTCAGATCATCAGCAAGCAACAGTTACCGGCCGCCGTCAGCAACGCGGGCGGCATGCAGCAGAACATGCCCAACGCTACCATGGCAGGTGAGACTTGTACATGTTCTCCAACCCCTTTACAGTAAAGAAAGAAAGAAAGAAAGAAAAATATTTTATTTGGGACACGCACAGGAAATACAAACAGAAAAATACAAACAGCAATTGTAAAAACATAATAAACAAGAAAATATAAACAAAACGGAGTATTTGTGAAATTTACAAAATATAATCACCTGTGCGAGGCTAAAAAGGCTCCTATCTCAGCATAATGCTGCGGTATTTAAAGAAATAATAAATACCGCAGCGCTGGTATTCTGATAGGGCCCACTGTGATGTCACGGACACACCTACGGACTTAGATAGATCCCACTAGGGGGTTACAAAATAAATAAATAAAACAGTAAAAAAGATAATATTAAACAAAATTAAATCTATTCCATACAGATAGAAAATAATTATATATAAATCTACTTACGCCCGACGACGTTCCAACATCACTTGTCCATTTAATTATCTGTGGTGACAAGCGAAGGGACGCGGGCGCAATGCGAATCTGTTATGCACTCGGCTGTCAAATAGTCAGGGAAGTAATTTTTGGGACTTCAGAGAAAATTATATTGTTATATACAATGGATCAAAGAATATTACTACTCTACAACTACAGGTATTGATTTAAATAAAACAGTGGGTAATTAATAAAGTATAAGGCAAGAAAGGATGTTTAATAATGTATAGTATCGCTGTGTTGTGTGTTGACTGTGTTATGTTGTGTAAAACGGAAGAAAAGGACAACAGTACAACTATTTTCATAATGTGCTTCGGTAAACTCCGTGTTTTGTATGTCTTTTTGTCTTTTACGGTACCGGCATTGTAATAAATAAAAGATCTTTTGCCAATATAACTCGAATAATTATTGGTTCTAAGAATTATTCTTAGAACCAATAATAGGGTATTTTACTCTATATGAGAAAAAATCTAAAAATATATTATTGAGATAGTTTAGGCAAAAAGCAGTCTGAAAACGTTAGTCTTAGTTCATAAAATAGCAAACTAAATTTTTAAATTCAATTCAAAGGTTTCAGCTTTTTTAATCTGTTTCATAACACCAAATAGTATTCGCCATATTATTACGTCATACGGCTATGTAAACTTAGAAGTGTCAACTGTCAAATATCAGTGTACCTCCAATCACTGCATTTGTTTACACAGCCAACTGACGTCATGACAACAAAGCAATATGGCGTCCACTGCGTTCAGCGTTTCCGTCAAATTACGCGCGAAAGGGGTTTGAAGATTTTTGTATGGAGGGTGGCCCTAACATGATGGCGCCATTTTGTTTTTTTTTCAGAATCGCGGAAAAAATCGAAAGTTACATATTTAGATAGAAGACACTTAAACAAACAAAAAATGTCATATGACATAATATCCTAAAGCGTCAGGTTTCGGAGTTATTCACCGAAATATAAGTCAAAAACTGAACCCAAAAACAAGGATTTTTTTGTTATTTTCCCTTCAGGTAAGTATATTGAACTATGAAAACATAATTGCATCATGTATAGGTAATATTTTAGTTAAGAGCGAAAGAGACAAAAATATATGTATACCCTCCGCCGAATGAGGACGTATGTTATATGGTATATGTATTATTATGGTGCATGGCATGGACGCGACACCAAGAAAATCCTATTCAGCCTCCCGCTGCCTTCTTGGATGATATTATTTATACCGAATATGATTAAAAATCTTAATGTTTTATCCACTAGGTGTAGTCAATTAATGTGTAAATAACTTAATCGACATGAAGTAACTACAACATAAATACCTAAATAAATTCGAAAAAATTGATATTTTTATCTTTGAATATCTCAGAAACGTGACGCTTTATGATGTTATGTTATATGAAGTTTTATGTTTGTATAAGTGTCCCCTATCCAAATATATGACATTAATTGTGCACCATGATTTTGAAAAAAAATCAAAATGGTGGCTGATTTTAGGGCCAAAATCTTCAAACCCCTTTGAAAATGAAAAATTTAAATGCATTTTTATGGCACTTAACGATTGAATAAAAAATTTGTGAATTTTTTAGTGGTACATTAGCACTACAGAATCCAATTGAGACACTTTTCAGAAATGGGTGTAATACCCTATTGTTCTTAGAACCAATAATTAGTCATAGAACCAATAATTATTCTTAGAACCAATAATTGTTCTTAAAACCAAAAATTATAGAACCAATAATTATTCTTAGAACCAATAATTATTCATAGAACCAATAATTATTCTTAGAACCAATAATTATTCTTAGAACCAATAATTGTTCTTAGAACCAATAATCATTCTTATTTATTATCAATTATAACATTATTATATTTTACTACAACTCGCTTGACAGCCGGGGGCCGACTGTCCTCCCATCAAATAAAAATCACATTCCTATTTTTATTTAAATACAAATCGTTGGTGTACAAATGTTCAAATGTAGCCATGGTTGTTTTCTTAACAGCTTGTACAAAATAAGCTTGCTTCTGATTATCTCGTTGTACCCTAGGTTCAGGAGCTATGCCCGGTGGCGCGGGCATGTCATCAGGCGGCATGGGCCCGGGTATGGCGGGCAACATGCAGGCGGGCCCGGGCAACGTGGCGGGCAACGTGGGCAACATGCCCGGGCCCGCGGGCACACAGGGCATGGTGCAGTCGCAGATGCAGCAGCATCCGCAGGTGGGAATATTAATTATGGCGTATACCAGGGGCGTAGACTCCGTACAAGCCGATTCCTATCGGCTTCCCTTCGGTAATTCGGAACACAACCACTCTATCGTCATTGAATAATCACACTATAAGTATTTGAATACAATTAAAACATTACAAAACGCCTACATAAAATTTTTTGTCTTTATATCCCAACAACAAAACATTTCGCTCTAAAATAACTCGTAGGCGCGTACGGGTTATCGTGAATTTAATTTCTATAGAAAATATAGTCCGTCTTGACGTCACTCGGTCACGTGACACCGCCCTTTCTTAGCAGCCGAGTAAGCCGGTTTGCAACGAGTTACTATAGGGACAGTAGGCGAAAACGCGCTCGTGTGAACGAGAAAGAACTATGTATTGCTATTACTCACTCGTTCTCGCATTTGATATTCGGTTGTTGTCGTTGAGTATCGTAATGCGTTCGGCTCGGTGTTCGGACATCAAAACATTATTTCATCATTCGATTGACAATGTGTTGGTTTTTGTCGTAATCGCAACCATATAATTTGTTTACAGAAGTTAATTTGCATTTTGTATTCATTGTATTCATTAGTTTATCATTACTAGTACGAGTAATATTTGTTTTCAGGTATAGAAAAGTGATTAAGATAGTGTTTGTGTTATGAGTTTAGTGAAAGAAACGTACGTTGATTGAACTACGTTGTAATTAGGTATTTGGGGTAAGTAGAAAGTTTAATAAGTTGAACTTACATCATTAGAGTAGATTTGAAAAATGATTAGTACTATCAGTAGGATTAGGATGGCGGCAAATAGTTTTGATTGTTGCTTGACGAATTATTTACTTTGTGAGGAAACATGCTTTTCAAGGTTTGAAAATAAGAAACACATAATTAATACTGAATTCTTTATTAATACCTACATTATGAAACAAATTCCTTAATTAAAAATACTTTTTGTATTATAATTACATTTGATTTCACTCTTAGAGTAAAATCAGATGTGCTGTCATCTTGTGTTGAAACGCCAAACTAGCTTCACAAATCTCAAAATAGTATTTCTACTCGCCGACAGATGTCGTTAAACGAATCACAGAACAACTTGATTATTTTTCGCTAATTCGTATGAAGCTCCTATTAGAAAAGTAAATCGAAATAGGAATTTAAGAAACGGTTTATTGACACCATTATTTTGTTAGATACACAAGAAGTAGCTTTTCGCGGCCACGATGAAGGTCTGAATTCCAATAACCGCGGTAACTATATCAAAACTTTGTTATATCTGAGGAAATATGATCCGTAATGAACTCGCATTTAGAACTATGATCTTCAGTTCAGAACCCCGTGTTTTCTGGTCTCTCTAGTGATATTCAAAATGATTTAATACATTGTATTGCATCCGTTTTACGAGACCACATTAGATTAGAGATAGATAAAGCTCAATTTCTGTCTGTAATGATTGACGAAACTCCAGATGTCAGTCATAGGGAGCAATTAACTGTAATTTTTCGATATTTATCAGAAACTGGAATTGAAGAACGATTCCTGGGTTTTTACGATGTTAGCGAAAGTCGAACTGCTGAAGTTTTATCCAAACAGTTGTTAGAAATACTTGACCAGTATCGTTGTAGAAATAAGTTAGTTGGTCAATCTTACGACGGCGCGGCAGTTATGTCTGGCGAGCCACGGTGGAGTACAAGCGAAAATTCGTGATGCATGTCCATATGGCAATGTTTGTCCCATGTTACGCTCATATATTAAATTTAGTACTGAGCCGTTCCCTTGAAAATATTCAGGAAATGAAAACGTTTTTTGGACACGTAAATAGTATCATCTTATCATATAGTAAATAGTAACATCTGCCTGTACAAGACTGAAGAGCCAGAAAGCTAGCCACAAATTGTAAGTAACTGGACTTCACGCACGGCTGCAGCCCCTGTTTTTTTTTTTTTTTTTTTTTTTTTTTTTTTTTTTTTTTTTTTTTTTTTTTTTTCCTTTTGTTTTGGCTCCGGCTTACCTTTTCTATTACGGCACCCTTCGCCACTGGCGTATACAAAGAAAGAAATAAAGAATATTTGGTTTATTTGTCACAGGAACATGTGCATACTAAGAGATAGGTACTCGAATAAAAAAATAAAAAAACAAAACAGATCTATACTCACGAGCAATCAATCTGCCTCGCCTTTTCCCAACTGTGTTAGGGTCGGCTTCCAGTCTTACTAGTATTTTACATGAAGTGACTGCCTATCTGACCTCCACAACCCAGTAACTGGGTAATACGATACCCTTTGGTAACACTGGTGTCAGACTTTTCTGACGACTCGTAACGACTGTCAAAGATCCACGAATGACAGCCGGGACCAACGGCTTAACGTGCTTTCCGAAGCACGGAGGAGTCTCGGTATGTAAAGATGGGCACCCATCCACTGACCAACGCTGGCAAGCGTTGCTTAACCTGATGGACCGACCCGTGCTATGCAGATTGACTGATTGAGGGAATGCATTTTCAAAAATCCTTTCTCAGTGCTCACTTTCGATATAAAAGGAACTCTTGTGCAAACTTTCATGATTCTAGAACCAGCGGGACAGTAGTGGTAGTCCAGTGGTAACAACCTTGACTTACTTGTCGTGAGTCGAACCCGTAAGCAGGCGGTTTACTTTGTGTAAATAATTTCACCACCACTGTTCTCAAAACGGTGAAGGAAAACATCGTGAGGAAACTGGCATGTCCTAGAACCAAAAATTCGAAGACATGATTGTGACATCTACCAACCCGCACTGGGCCCGCGTGGTGGAACCTCTGAAGACCCGACTTTTTACACGTTTTTCCGTCAAATCCCCCGCTGTTTCACACTGACGTGCGCAATACGTCACTTTGGACATTTTTCTGAGTTTTTCGGTGGTACCTGTCATTATTTGGTAATTTTATTTTTAATTGACAACAATATCCTTCAGACCATAGGGAGAAACAACCCACAGACGATATTAGTCTTTATTTAGCAGTAAAAATAGTGATCTAAGCCGCGTGTAAGTGCCGCGGCCATATGGCTGCGTCGGGGCTTGAAGGAGGTATAGCTTGCCGCACTCTCATGGCTGCTCCGGTAGTTAGCCCATTTCCTCTCGAAGAGAGGAAGCCTGTGTCCCAGCAGTAACATTATAGTCTGATTATGAGACCAAGCGGCTTAGGCCGTGCGTTCTCTGCCAGTAGATTAATGAGTCTATGATTTTTATTAAGTAGATCATTTTTATTTCCAGGGCATGATGATAGGCGGCTCAATCGGCCAGCAAGTCCAACAAGTAGGAGGCAAGGGTCCCCGGCCGGTCACTCAACTCGATGGCTTAGAAGCAGCTCGACAACACAACCTGGAGAAGATCCAGCATCTGCAACAGACCCTGGAAGCTGCTCATCAGCAGGAGGCGCAGTTCAAGTCGCAGATGGATATCATGTCGCATTTGCATGCCGCGCAACAGCAGGAGCAGCATTATAAACAGCTTGAGGTAAGATTGACGTTACAACTGGTAATCATTTAGGTGTAGTTTAGTTATCACTTATCATAATGATGATAAATGATATTTATTTCTGTAAGTTGGATGACCGCATACCTAATAGCCGAGAAAAGATCATTGACTCTTGTCCTAGCGCTGCGCTCACCGCCGTCAAACATACCTAATCATTTTGTTACGCGTAATTTTGAATCTGTGATATCTTATGATATACATATTATTATGATGTCAAGGAATATTTTAATCTAAATTAATTGCACAATTTAAATAACATATTTTATTGGATAAGGATTAATATAATACCGGTCAAAATAGATTCGGCAATAACAATAAAATTATTATCAAATTCTGCAAGACAAAAGTGATTACTGTGGGTCATCCTTAGAAAATAAACATAATATGCTATCGCGGAGTTTTTTGTTAAACCTTTTACGATCCTTTAGAACATTCATTTGATGTATCTCTTACGGTTTACGCGGCGCACGCCAGTAAAGCTCAATTGGCATGATTTTTTCCGACATCTTCAACAATAATCGTCATATTTCAGCCAATTTACACAAAACATCAATGAATTATACACCTAAACTTTCCTCATAAATCAGGTTTTCCCTGAATTTAATTTATTTTGTTTTATTTATTTATATTTATTCACAAACAAAGTTATAATTAGCGACTAATTAAACATACATTTTTGCCGTTTATACGTACATTTCAGGAGCAACAGCGCAAGCACCAGCTGCAGCAACAGTTGCAGCAACAGCTGCGCGGCGCGGGCGGCGTCGCGCACGCGCCGCGCGTCATGCGCCCGCTGCTGCCGTCCAACCCGGGCCTGCGCCATCTGTTGCAGCAGGTACGTGCTGCTAGTGTAGGGTAGGCGTCATGCGCCCGCTGCTGCCGTCCAACCCGGGCCTGCGCCATCTGTTGCAGCAGGTACGTGCTGCTAGTGTAGGGTAGGCGTCATGCGCCCGCTGCTGCCGTCCAACCCGGGCCTGCGCCATCTGTTGCAGCAGGTACGTGCTGCTAGTGTAGGGTAGGCGTCATGCGCCCGCTGCTGCCGTCCAACCCGGGCCTGCGCCATCTGTTGCAGCAGGTACGTGCTGCTAGTGTAGGGTAGGCGTCATGCGCCCGCTGCTGCCGTCCAACCCGGGCCTGCGCCATCTGTTGCAGCAGGTACGTGCTGCTAGTGTAGGGTAGGCGTCATGCGCCCGCTGCTGCCGTCCAACCCGGGCCTGCGCCATCTGTTGCAGCAGGTACGTGCTGCTAGTGTAGGGTAGGCGTCATGCGCCCGCTGCTGCCGTCCAACCCGGGCCTGCGCCATCTGTTGCAGCAGGTACGTGCTGCTAGTGTAGGGTAGGCGTCATGCGCCCGCTGCTGCCGTCCAACCCGGGCCTGCGCCATCTGTTGCAGCAGGTACGTGCTGCTAGTGTAGGGTAGGCGTCATGCGCCCGCTGCTGCCGTCCAACCCGGGCCTGCGCCATCTGTTGCAGCAGGTACGTGCTGCTAGTGTAGGGTAGGCGTCATGCGCCCGCTGCTGCCGTCCAACCCGGGCCTGCGCCATCTGTTGCAGCAGGTACGTGCTGCTAGTGTAGGGTACGAGGTACAGGCTGCAGAGGTAAATAAATATCAACTGTATATGGGTTGAACTAAAGTCGAAGATATAAAAAAATTACCAGTCTTCAGAGTAGTAGAACTTTCTGTGAAGGAGCTCCAGAAAACTACCACCATGCCTATTAGCGTTGCTATATTTCGGTTTGAAAGGTATGGGTGCTGGTTAATGAGGGTTTTTTTTTAATTGACTTCGACTAGATGGCAGCACTGAGATGTCAGGAGGCTGAGGTGTCAAAAGTGTCAAAGTGTCTATATTTTATTTAGTTGTGACTGAATGATGAATGAATTAATGAATGAAACATTGTTGAAATGAAAGACCTCTTTTCAAAGCGACACTAAGTCCAAATTCGATGATAATCGTATAATTATTTTTGCATCACTACAGAATATCGTAATTATCAAAGACAGACCCGAGAATTCGCGTGAATCAAGAAGCGATCTGTAGATTTTTCCACTGAAATGTTTAATTTTGGAATGGCTTAAAACAAGGTATTTATCATCCTTATGGCGCAGACCTGGCGAAGCGCAGGTTTCACTGGCAAAGTGCAACAAATACCAACCTTGCATGCTTGAAATAAAGTTGAAAATAAATATACAAGTTCCATTTTTCCGAGACATTAGTCCCGTACGCGGTTAAGATTATTTAATCTCGACTTTATTTTAAAGTGCACAGTGTTGATATTCGTTTGGCTGGAAAACCCGCGCTGCACTGCGCTTCGCCAGTTCATCATAAGGACTCTCCAGCAGATATTTAGACATCATTATGTTATATTTCCATAATCACACTTAGAAAACGGATTCGTAATATAGGTATGTTAGTCAGGGATAAAAATGAAACATTTTTAACCATATATTGGTTAAAAATATTGTTTTTTATGTAGATAGATGTTAGTGAACACGATTTTTGGAAAAAAAACTCTAATGCTGGCACTTCTTGTGGCGTTTTGCCTAAAAATTCGCGTTATTTGATCAATACAAAATAGACCCTATTTGAATGTCATATACTTCATTTTATGTTCGCAAAATAACGCGCGTATTTGAGGTGTCGGCATAGTAATTATGTACTATTAAAGTGAATAGAAATTAGCGCAATTTCACCATCACCCATGATTCTTTATTTCTTGTAGAAAATAATAATAGTATTAGAGAAAATTCACTAAACTAGTGGTGTAAATAATTTTAATACTAACTTCATTATCTCGGCTTAGAAATCATAATCAATTGTTTTTTTAAGTGAAAACTGCTTTCAGCGCACTTTGCGCTCTTTCTGAACAATGAACGAAACTGAACCACCATCTTCGGGTCGGTGACTCTGAATGAATCGGGTATACGCGACTCGAGGCGGTTGGTGACGCTGAATCGCGTATATTCGACCCCAATCGTAATTTCTAACTTCAATCGTGATAAGCACACACCCTCTTGTTTATTACCATATACATTCTAGATGAGCTGTCAAAATTATGAAAACCAGGAAAAAAACAATTGAAAATGACTTTTGAAGTTCGAGGCTCATGCCTTTTATTTTTGTATTGCACTTGACTTTTAGTTTTAGAGATGGGCTGAATGGAAATACATTATATTTTGAACTTTCATATTTATGTAACTCATACGCCACGTGTATCGTCACGCTATAAGCCCATTCTAGTGAACTCAGAAGTATGAAGAATTGCCAAACTTAAGTAGCAATGGGCAGGGCACATTGCTCGCAGAACAGATGGCCGAAAGGTTCTGGAGTGGCGACCGCGTACCGGAAGACTAGCGTTGGAAGGCCTCCCAAAAGGTGGGCCGATGATCAGCTTGTGAAGGCCGCAGGAATCCGCTGGATGCGAGAAGCATTAGAACGATAAGGCGATGCTTGGGGGAGGTCTATGTCCGGCAGTGGACGTCTTTCGGCTGAAATGATGATGAGGATCACATAACCTTCCTTTTCGCTACGATGCAGTCGGGTATTGACCGATTAAAGAGTTTTTAATTCAGCCCATCTCTGTCTTTCATAATATGGTTATAATCATTCATAGCGCTCTTTCAGATGTCCACGAGCACAAGTAACTAACGCTTTCTCATCATTACAGCTTGTTTTAACATGTCGTGCTCAACTTCTTAGTGCGATTGAGCGAGGTTGAGCGTGACATTGCTCAGCATTCTGTGTAGCTAATGGCTACTAAGATTTTACGTTTTTGTTGAGCATAATATGGGGATTTTATAGTTGAGTCTAATATTTGTTTTGCGTTTTTAAAATTTATTGCATAGCACTACATGATGATTTGATAGCTTAACATTAAATGTTTTTAATATTCTGCATAGCCCGTCTATAACAAGCTCCCAATTTTTTTTTACGACGATGTTAAACATTACAGTCATATAATAAACAAATGAAGATATGCCTACTCATGCGCAAAATTTCACGTACACAAACGAAATAAAATGTATCGTCATGCTCAACTCCCATGTTCTACTCAACACCTACGTCATGCTCAACTGCCACGTGACGCTCAACTCGACTCATCCTCGCTGAGCACCGAATGTTTCTAGCAACAGCAGCAGCCGCGCGGCGCTCGGCCGCACATGTGAGGCCCCCCTCGCCCGCTCACTCCGCCTCACCCCCTCGCACGCACTTAACGCACGCACAAGTAATGCTTCACACCTATTACTAATTTGTGTGAACTATGACATGTACTGACGACGAGATAGTTAAGTGGGCAAGCAGACAATGTGAGTCTGCAAGATAAGCATTATTGGGTTATGTCTAGTGAATGCGAGACCTTATTTTGTAAGGTTCGCACTTGGTAGAACGCTCAAATGCTAACTGTGTTTTTCTGGGTTTTAGTTCCGTGAGTACCATAAATGTTTGAGTATAAGATTTAAGCGTCACTAAGGTAGCCCCCGAAGTTCAAATTTTCTTACGTTTTTTGCAATTTGCAGGTCTGTATCAGATGAGAAATATGATTCACCATCGTACCAAATGTGTATGACAGAAACTTAATTATTAAAATTATCAATACAACTCTCTAAGTTAGAATTGACCTAATATTTGTCATGATTTCATCAAATCGTCATTCAATAGGGTAATTTGAACTTGAGAGTTGTATTGATGCGTCGGGAATCGCAAGCCGATTTCCGGCCATCGTAGGCGCGGGCTTGTGGGCGGTTCCGCTAGGGCCGATGCCTGCCGGGGTTGTGGGAAAGTCCAAAAGGGATACCGTGGCCCCTGGCAACGTACAGACAACTGAAGTAACACGAGTGGGTTTTAGTCAGTAAGAGTCTGACACGCCCTTCCGCTCCACCCAGAGCGGAAGAAGTTATTTGATGATTTCCAAAACAGTAAAAAATTGTGTATTGATGAATTTAATGATTATGATTCTGTAAATATATATTGGTTATGGTCGAATCATAGTTTTGATCAATATATAACTGTACACTGACCTGAAAATTGCAAAAAACGAATGAAAATTTGAATTTCGCAGGCTACTCTGACGGACCTTAAAAGGCTGCCCAGACGAAAGAAAAATGAGCATCTCGTTGTGTTCCTGTTTTGAAATACTTTGGGCTGATATTGCTAAAGACATGTCATTAGTTCACTTTTTTATGTTGCATGCCTTTCTAAGTTTTCTTACTTAATTACTATTAATACTTTCATAGAACTAATATTTTCATTTACTTTAATTAATACCGGCTTTAAAATTAGTTCCATCATTAAATCTCATACTTATAAATACTTTTCTAGCTCTTCATGTAATTTTTAGGGTTATATTAATTTTTTAGGAAAAAATAGGAAGTCTACATTTACGGAAGAAAACTGGAAATTTGTTACTGTGTACGTCATAATTTTAGGTTGTTGGTTTTAATGAATGTTGTAAGTAAAATAGATAAGTATACAGGTAAAAATATCTAGACCAAGCAAGGGCTACCGTGACTGGCCCTGGTGACTTGTACCACAGGTGTTACTTGCAACCTGCCGGGGTTGCGGGTAGTCCCAAGGGGAAACCGTGGCCCCTGGCATGGCAAGGGAAGGAACACGGGTGGGTTTTAGTCAGTAAAAGTCTGACACGCCCTTCCGCTCCGCCCAGAGCGGGAGAAGTCATTGGATGATTTCCCACCCAAAAAAAAAAAAAATGTGTTACTTACAAAGACCTATTTCAAGCACCAGTCTCTCACAAATGTAAACTATCCTTAAGCTAGCTTTAAACACTACTATACTGTGACGAGAAAATAAATATACTTACACTATACTACTACTTTTATTCAAAATGAATAAGACGGAATAAGACATTTTAATGCCAAGAATTACGCATTTTTTATTACAGACCACTTTTTGTGTCGTATTAATTTATTTCTGGAAAATTGGATTAAAAAAGAACTTTTACATGTCTTTAAGAAATACATAATAATATTTTAAAACTAGATGAGGTCGGTGTTACAAAACCGACTACTCTGAGAAAAAACACTTAACCAAACTCAGAGGTCATAATCTCGTTTAAAATCCAGACATTATGTTGGTCAGGTCATGACTAAAGACCATGCAATTATCAGATATTATTTTAAAACTAGTGTAAACCTTAGCCGTCTCATTACAAAACGACTTCTAACTTTGATTTACACCTAAATCTTCGACCCGCTCTTCGTATTTTGAACCTTATTCCAACCAACGTAAAGCACATAATACAATATTGATACCTAGACTTGGGTTTAAAATCAGAAGGGCAATTCCCGTAGTTTTTAAGAACTTTCGCATTCGCATCTCATTCGCAATCTGTCAAAAATACAATCTATTTACCAACATTTTTGACAAGTTTGACAGATTGCGACTTGAATGTGAACGTTTTTATAATATCAAACACTTAAAAGGGTGTACGGGAAGTCCTAAGGTGAGACCGTGGCCCCTGGCAACGTACAGGCAAGGGAAGTAACACGGGTGGGTTTTAGTCAGTAAGAGTCTGACACGCCCTTCCGCTCCGCCCAGAGCGGGAGAAGTCATTTGATGATTTCCAACCAAAAAAAAAGGGGATCATTTACCATCTCAGTGCCCCAGGCTCACCTGCTCGTGGTGCATCCTGAACAATAAACGAGGCTCTCAACCATAAACGGCGGGGAGAATTGGTATTCAGTGTTTGTATCAAAATTTAATGCTGTCGCATTAAAGTTCGAAATCAGAAAATGGCTCGATGGTTAAAACCTTGTTCTAAAGAAAACCCTTGTGTTGTAATAAAGTCACAGTTGCCTGTATACTTATCTATTTTACTCACTGTACCACCACACATAATTATATTCTTATTAAAATCGTCGTCTGTCCCTAGCAGCCGCAGTACAGGCCCGGGGGCGGCGCTCCCCGGCCGGCGTCGCAGCCGCAACAGTTTGATGACGTCAACAACTACCCGGACTTCATCTAGGCCTTACCTCCACATGTGTGGGCTCAGTGGGACGATAATGATGAGATGAATTGAAATCGTGTTATGCTGGCACAATATTCGCGTTACAAACAACACAAAATTAACTTTAATGTACTAAACATAGGGTATATTTTGTATTGTCCATACAAAATATCTCTCTATCTATAAATTTAGATAATACTGTCTGGCTGCTGGGCAAAGGCATACAAAATAAACCCTATGTCTATTACAATAAAGTTTATTTTTTGATACCGAAATAACGCGAACATGCCAAGTGTAGGAATAGATTTGAATAGCGTATGCTAGTATATTACTCAACGTAATCGCTCATTTACACGTTGAACTACTCGATTCTCCATATTATGAGTCTTGCCAGGCGATTATCGCACTCGTGTGTTTACAAGCAAGCCAAAAAGAAAAACTAGCCTATGATGGATTAAGTTAAATGAGACTCGTCAGACGATTTTCTCAAACTGTGATTCTATTTGTACTGTTTACACGAGGCAGCTTTTATATCTTCTTTTTAAAATCGCCTATTCGAGGCGAGTAATTACTCGTGTAAACGAGCCTTTACATGTCGAAGTAGAGATTACGACGGTACCCACACATGTAAAGAACTAAGAAAGAATTGTAATAAATAATTATGAAATGGATAGATCTTCTACTATTGTAATTTCTTCCCTTTACTGTAATCCTATTTTATGATAAGTCATCGTTAAAGGGGTGATAGACGTGCGAGCAAGTATGCATACTTATGGCTGGGCGACCTTACGCGCCCGTGTCATACAAGTACGCGCACTTTAAAACCGATGACTAAGTTCGTCGGCGATCAAACAGGTTTGAAATTTTGCTTGTAGTCCGCCTTGGTTCTTAGTTTAGTACGTCTGTCATCACCGCGAGTCGCGAACCGCCATTTTTTTTCGACATTTGTGTAATTTTTATTAAAATTCGACAACAACTCAATACAGTGCGAGCAAGCTTCACGTGTGTCACCGACGGCGAGCCGAGTAAGTACGCGATCTTAAAAACCTCGTATTTTAACTTCGCACGTCTATCACCCACTTTAGTAAAGTGTGTTTTTTTTACTTGACATTATGGTAAACATACATTGCTGAAATTCGGTTGTTTGGTTGTAATTTATGTTGAAAAGGAGAAGTTTTCGAAATCGTCATTTTCATACCGTGTTTTGTTTACCGAATATTTACATCTGTAAGAAAACATACACTGTACAACGATACAAGGATCTTTTGGCGCGTGGCCATGAATCGGAAATAATGGCGCCATTTTATTTTTTCAATCTTTCTGCGACAATTTCACAAATGGTCACCAACAACGCCACCTATCAATGTTGTTCAGGCGCTAAAAGATCCCTAAAATCATGTTTCTTTTGCCCTAGCCTTCGATATACCTAAACACAGATTGTTGACTGATATGATAATTCGTTATAGACAAAGTACTGTTGGTGTGCGTTTAGACAAATTTGTATGATATTATAGTATAGTAATTGACCCTCTGATTTCTGAAAGCCTCATCTACATGCACTTTGCGCAAATTATTTCGTCAAAGACTGCTCTAAAAACGGTGAAGGAAAATATCATGAGGAAATCGGCCTGTCCTAGAACCAAAAATTGTAAAGCTGCGTCTACTTGTAAGAAAGACGCCAACAACTCTCCCAAGAAGGTGATATCTATGAGTTTGGAATAGATAGCTGTGTGACGTCACATAATGCTACTCGTATTTCACATGTTGGCGAACATGTTACAAGTACCGCAGCTACATGCATGTGTCTACCAACCCGCACTGGGCCCACTGCTGGGTGAATTGCGGCCTACACAGACAACAGACCTCTCTGTGAGAGAGAGTGGATCGCAACGCAGGCCTCCTCAGGCCGGAGTCCCAGCAGTGGGAACTACAAATGCTGATTGTTTTTATAGAGTAGAGATTTAAAAACGGTCAATAACGGTAGGCTTTCAGAAAACTAAGGTTTGACATCAACATAAGCCAAGCCTTTCCCAACTTTGTTGTGATGGACTCCATAGAATAAGTAATAAATAATGTTTTTTTTAGACGAAAGTTTTTAATTTCAGTTTCTTTATCGATACGTTTTTCCAGGTTGTTCTCATCTCTCCCCTGTATACGGGACTGGTGCACTATGAGAATAACAATGTAAAAGGTCGTCATTGTTTTAATGAAAAAATAATGGAATAGATGGATGAAAAAGAAATGGTGCTATACAATACGTATAGCGCCATACCTCGTCGCGGATTATCCCACTTTGCCGCACCAATCTGTCCCACCAGTGGAACAAAGTGGAAAGTTCACAATTTTGACGTCCATGCATTATCTAGCAGTGCCAACCCTAGTGAGAAAATGTGAACTCATAGTTTATGCGAGTGGAATTTTCCCCACCAGAATCAATTAGTGGAACACAGTGGTCATCAAAACTGAGAACTTTCCGTTCAATTTATAAGGTATAGTCCAAGAGCTAGATCGAGAGCTCTTGGATTAAACAAAAAAAAATTAATTAAATTTATCTTCTAAACTAAGAGCCGACTAAATCTGTGACTCGGCGAAAAATTGCGACTAATTAGCGACAAAATTTGGGAAAAAAACAGATCATCGCTAGGTGTCCTAGCTTTTGAGATTCAATTTATTGGGCCAAGCTGGGGAGACGCTCCACAGATCGGCCACCTATAAACCCTTTTACTTACACCTATAAACCCTTTAACTTTTGAACCAGTGACCGACAAATTCTGATATTTGACGAAAATTTCGACTTATCAGCGACTAATATTTTGTGTTACGAAAATTAAAATCCCTGATGATGGCCATACCAGTGTCAGTAGCACAGGACAAAGTAGAATAATCCTTTTTCGCACTGGAAACATGGTGAATTAAACACTTCCGTACATGGTCTTTGAAGCACCTCTGTTTTAGGTAAATAAAAGACATATCTTGTAAAATATCTTCTTATATATTAAGTATTTGTTTTCGAATTAAGTAGGTATACAAAGAATACAAACACGCTAGCAGTCTAGTTAGGGTTAACTTTTGGTATAAAACTCTGGCACTAATAGATAAGATAGCTATTCATTCATAGTTACAAGAAAAAGGATATTTTGTACCATCTAAAATGACGTTATTCTAACATTGAATTGCATCGTGAGGAAACCGGCATGTCCTAGAACCAAAAATTGAAAGACATGTGACATCTACCAACCCGCACTGGGCCCGCGTGGTACATTACGGCCCACTCCCTCTCACAGAGAGGAGCTTATGTGCTAGCAGTTGTTAACGTTATAGGCTGTGGGCTTTACATGAAGAATATTTTTGAGAATTACAGCAAAACTGGCCCAAACCAATTTTTGTGACAAATAATTTGGAATGTAGTGTAAGAAAAACTTTCCTAAAATTAATTTAACAATGGATTTATAAAGCCAAACGTAGCACAAAATTTTGGTTGAGTCGCTTTGACTGTAACAATAAAATAAATGCAGTGATTGTAAATAGTTAATGTGGGAGCAGATTCACAATATTGCTTGTAGGCGTTCCCACGGGCGTAAAAATATCCCGGCGGGAATTCACGCGCGCTGGATTTTCAACTCTCAGTGTTGAGCCGAGAATTGAAAACCCAACGCAGTGCATACCAGCGCGTCAAAAAAACCTGGAACAATCGAAGATATAATTCAATATAGCTCCGCATACATAAGTATCTACGTATTTAATACACAAAAAGAGCATAATTAATTTGAACTTCATTGTAAATATTATAAGTATGAATTTTGTTTAAATACTCAGTGTGATTATTCTATAAAAACATGTGAATGATGAGGCGATAGACGGGGGTTTATTTCTACCAGTTAATTGTCTTGTTCAGCTCAAACATACACTCAGTGTATACAGAAATATTTGAAGATCCCACATCAAATGCAGATAGGTACATAATATAATTATTATATAATATATACTTATTAATTTATTCTACATTTCACGTAGTTATGGAAGAAATTACTTTCAAAGTTAAAATGCGAAATATTATCAACTATTCAAATATATAATTTTCTATAGATGAAAATTTTAATCTTATTCGAGTAACAATACAGCTAGCCACAGCTTTAGATACACATTTATATTAAATTTATAATAATATTAGTATCCGGGCATAAAATACAAGGTCAAACTAAAATAGCTAGCGAAACTCCGCAGACGTATCATAATCTAAACACGAAAAAAAAAACATTTGATCTTTTTTTCAAACACAAAGACCGCTGTTGGTGTAATTAAAATTTAGTTTTATTTTGTTTAGAATAAATATCGATATTCGATACCCATCATTTCTGCGGCGTTTCGCTAACTAATTTTATTCGACCCTGTGTAACACATTGATGTGCTATATTTACGGCTGGCTACTTAATCCGTAGTACTAGCCAAAGTAGCCGATGACACTTTTTCAGACTTCATTCATTCAAAAACTAACTAAATTACATCAAGGTAGACAGTGCACTAGACAATCAGACTCCAGACAGTTTAATTATCAATTTTCAAAGGTACAGTAAACCGCACTTCAGTAACCCTGTGACCAAGAGCTGGCATAGCGTAGTACGACGTTTTGTATTTTTTTTAACCACTACGGGAAGGTCTTGGCTTGCATCTCACCTGATGGTAAGTGTTGATCAGGCCGAAGGTGGAAGCGAGCTTCACCCGGAATCCTCAACCACAGAGGAACTGGTTTCAACAGAATAAGTCACCAGCAGGGTTAAATTAAATTAGCTAGCGAAACTCCGCAGACTGCTGGTTTCGTTTTTTTGTGTTTGACACATGTCCTGTATTTGTACCAAAAGATTTAAATCGTTAGATTCGGCCTACCGCGTCGAAAGATGGTCGCGTTTCTGTTTCGTTTTGACACCTCTGGTACACACTATTGACTTTACTGCCCTGGAAATGCCATATCCGGGATGTGTGACCTCCCTCTTTTCAGTATTTACACTTTTCGAGCAACAAATGGACCGACGACCTTAAAAAGGTGGCTGGGACGGACCAGAAGGTGAAGGACAGAGTGTTGTGGTAGTAGCAGTGAACTGAGATAGGTTGAGTTGACTGCGCAAAGTGGATCTAACGATTTAAATCTTTGTACCTCATTTGCGTTCGGAATTCATTTGCCAAACATGTAAACAAACACGAGTTTAAAAAAAAAACAACTGTAATACCTACACATAAGGTTCAGTTTGCGCTGCAACTTCAAAATTTTTATGACTTTTTAAACTGTCAGTGTAAAATCAAGTTTATTTACACTTCTAAGTAGAAAACACGTGTTTGTTAACATGTTTGGCAATAAGATTAGGTACATTATTATCTTTATTTCGTCAATTTGTCTGTTAGCCTGATTGTCTAGTTTGCCATCTTTATTTTTCTTCCGACCGCTTTGTGACTATAAACTAATAAATACATCATTCCATTATAAATATATTGTTTACTGTATGCTAAAAATGCTTATTTGTATCGCAGTTTTACATGTTCGAGTTATACAATTTTGTTAATCATTTCTATTAAAAATACATTATTTATATTCACCTCTCTTTCTATCACCACAATGACAAAAAGAGACGGAGTAAATTGTTTTGACAATTTTAAACTATCAAAGAATTTGGGAACCCATTTTCTTATTTATCACATTTAAGTAACTTTATGATTGTATGATATGTCGAAAGCATTAAAAATTCGCGAAATTTAAATTCGATAAAACGCTAAAAAGTATAAAAGCTAAAAAAAGGGAATGCATTCATAATTTCTTTTTGATTGAACAAAACTAAAACTTTAACAAATAAATGTTTCGTAGAAACTAAAAATATTATTTTATTTTATTTTAAATTAAGATGAAGAAAATATAGATTTTTCAGAACCTCCTTTTTGTAAGCAGTACGCGTAATTTAATTCTAATCCTAAGTGCCTGTAGACAGTGGCTTGTGATGGTGGACGCGTTTGTCGGAACTTTTTGTAGATAGATAGATTATGCTCATGTTCGGGTCGGCACAATCGATTCGGTTGTATTTGTTGAACTACAAAGCCGATCCGCAGTAATTACAACATATTGCTTCGGAAGCAATTACTACACTACTTTCATTCGGCTCGTGCCAATCGGTAATTTTCGTTCAAGATCGTTTCGGCTCGGCACAATGTGATCAATGTGTATTCGATTTGCCTCCTGGCTGTGCCAAATTCTGCCAACCTGAACACGACTGTACCCCTTACACCTCGGAGTAAGGAAAAAACATACGACCATCCTAAGCCACTATGTACAGGCAAGTACATAGTAACATAATATTGAGTATTAGCTCCCTGCTACTCATAAAGTAAAGTACATTCCACTTTACTTGTCTTATTTTGTAAACAAATATGGTAGACTGACATTATGTGTACTTTGCAGGAGTTTTCAAAGATATATTTTGTTTTATTTTAACATAAAAAACAAATCCTATGGCACTTAGTGTAGGTTTATATCAGTGAAAATATTTTATGTAATCGGATCGGTACTATCAAAGATCACAAACAATTTTGCCTCTTTATAATATTAGTTCAAATTCAAAATGTGTGATGCGAAGCTGTTGATTTTGATACTATGTTTGTTTACCAAATATGACATCAAAGTCGAAACACACTATAGATGTTTTTTTTTTTTAATGCAGGGGTTAACTAACGAACACTGTACATTTAAAAATGGCGGCTTAACTATAACTAAAGTTATTGGAGCGACATATGAAGTTTGTTTTTACCCGACTGCGAAGAAGCGGTAATTTTAAATGCATATTTGCATACGGTGCTGAACTCATTTGTATGAAAGTAACATAATTACTAAAAATGCTTAATGAACGAATAAAAGCGTTTTTTTTTAACGGACTCATTGTTGTTACGATGGATTTCACTCAGTAATTATTTGCTTATATTTTGTCTTATTTTTATCCTGTTATACAAATGAGTTAACTCCAAAAAATATTTATACATCTGGATTTTCCTACCATCGGACCTAACACACTAAAATGGCCGAAAAATTAAAAAAAAAATATTAATTAGAAAATTCTAAACAGCCAAATCTCTCTATTAAAACACCTTCCGATCGCCACTTAATAATAATAATTATTAAAATTATAAAATCAGTCACTATATCACTTTTTAGTGTTTACGAAACTTTCGATTTGTCACTTATTGCACTTTTGTCACTGTTTTCACTGGAGCCTGCGTTGGACAAAGTGCCGTTTTGGCACTTTCCGTTGGTGACGGGAGGTATGTTTTTACTTTTCTTGGGAATTTCGTGGATTCTCTCCAGCAAAGCTTGCAGAATGCTGCCTGGGATCCTTTGATGTTCTTCTACTAACTCTTCTATTGCACTTGCGACCTGAAATAAGTAAAAAATATATTTTTGAATCTGATGAAAACTTGATTTTAAGTTAGTGGTTGCTATTTTGCTGACATTTATAACATAACATAAAATCACGCCTTGTTTCCCCGCAGGATTGGGCAGAGGTGTATCGTAGTACACCCACATTTCGCCAGTTATGTCTAAGTCCCATGTAATAGGCAGACTGCGGACAGCTACTGAGGAATTCCCGATGAAAAACAAAAACATTTTGCCCTACCTGGGAATCGAACCCAGGACATCGTCACAAGCAAACAAACTATTTTGTTCTCTAAGGAAATAAAATCATAACGTAAGGAAATCAAATATATACATTATACACCTCTGCCTAACCTTACGGGGAAAACAGGCGAGATGTTATAAAAATAAAAATCTTTATTGCAGGCCACATGATCCATATAATAATAACACATAAATTATAAATAATAAAATTAGAATTAAATTCATAATTATAAATTAAAAACCAAATTAAAATCAAAAATAACAAATCTAAATAAACACAACAATTAATATATATTATATAAGGTGACTGGTAATTAGACTACTTAGACACGTGACTTTAGTCATCATTATGAACAACTTTTACTAGGGGCCCAAACCTGAAATCGCGAGAAAAAAATCAGCTGCTCCATACATTTTGACGAGTTTTGCGAACATATTAGGGAACAGCTGATTTCTTTTCGCGATTTCAGCTTTGGTCCCATAGTAAAAGTTGTTCATAATAATGAATACAATGACCCCTTAAGAGGTTTAGTATAAAAAAAATAACGTTGTATATCTTCTTACCTTCTGCTGTAACTGCTCAGGCGTCAGCTCCGGGTCATACGGTATCGGCTTGCCCAGGTGAGTGACGAGCTTGACGGGGAACCCTCCGTACACGGGCGCCAGCGGCATGCGGAAGGTCGCGTATATCTTGAGCCACACGCCGCGCAGCCAGCCCACTGTGCGGAACGCCTCGCGCACGTTTTGAGTGAACATCGGGACTATGGGCTGTGGAGGAATTTGTTTATGGTATGGTTTTTGTTTTCTAAAATACCCTACTTCTATTAAAAACCTATTTCGATAGTACCTAGTCTAGTAGAGTATTTTAGCACAAGGGGCATACTCTTTCGCCACGCAGCATTATTGCGCTAGGAACTAAAGGAGATTGGGTACTATACAGGGTCAAATCAAATTAGCTAGAGAAACTCCGCAGACTTGATGGTGATGAATTTGTTTTTGGCTCAACGACCGCTGGTGGTGTTCTTACTTGAAGTTGAATTGAGAAAATCAGTTTTTTTTTTTTGTTTTATCTTGTTTATCGTGGTAAGATTATAAGAAGATACCAAATTTACAAAAACAAAAAAATAACTGGCATGTGGCTACGCAGTTACTTGGCTATTTAGTATTTTAAGGCTCCCAAATAAGATTTATTTCATGTTCAGAAAAGAGGTATATTCATTATATTAGAGCGTACAATAATATTTTTTGCAAATCAAAATGGGAATTGTTGCCTTGCATCATGCCTTTGCCTTTCGATGCAAAAAAAAAACAAAAAATTACTAAATTGCAACGGGATGACGCAAGCATCCTTAAATTGTGTTAAGGCTGCCATACACATCATCTGCATATCGTTACGATAACATATCATCGTTTCAGATAACGATATCAAAATATGCAGTTTGGTGTATGGCCGCCGTCATGGAAATAAATAAATAGATTTTGGAACGTCAAAGATTTACTTACCACTTTCGCCTCCTGCGCAACCTTAGCGAACCCGATCCTGTTCCTCCAATTGAGCCTATAGTAGTGGTCTCCGAACTGCGCCTCGTACACGCCGCCCGGTGAGATGGCCAGCGAGTTGCCACTTCGCAGCACTGACGCACACGTCTGCACTGTCCCCGGGATCACGCATAGCCCTTCTAGGAGGGTTGCCCAGCCTGGAAAGTAATTAACAGAATTAGGATGGAGGAACGTACAATATTCAGAACTTTATTCTGAGATTTTGAAAGGATCTGTTTCAAATGTTATGGTGATTTTTATTAAGCTTTTTGTAAAGACAAAATGTGCGTTGACTTATTATGTGCGTTACTAACATTATTTTTCTTCATCTCACCTAATCTAACATTGTCAGAACTAATAACCCCGGAACAGATTTTGATGCGCCTTGGCCTGAGTAAGGGGAGAAGTAATGTCTTCAACACTACAGTGGTTTTAACTGTGGCGGTAGTGGGACAAGCTCCCATACATTTTTGCCCATTATCCTTTTGTGGCAAAGTGTAGGAAACACAAAAGTGCGCTGTCGCACTAATTAATAAATTTCGCATGTAACGCATCTATTTCGTAAAATCAAAAATTATTTATCCCTAATTATAATGTGTGCCTGTACTCTCGTGCCAAATAAATGTATTTTCTTTCATTCTTTTCTTTTATATAGCTCCTGTGTGTACTAGAAAAGGGGAAAATTTTGTCCGCTAAAGCCCGAGTGACCCCGAATCGGGGACACTTTGCGAACCATCCGTCAAGCCCCGGTGTGCCCGATTCGGGGACAGTCTATACGGCGTAGCCCGATGGACACGGTGGGGCTGGGGCGATATTCCGTTTGGTCTGTGGGTTGTTTCTCTCTATGGCCTGCGGTATATTCTCCAGTTGCAGTCGGGTTTTTCGTTCATTCCCTGTCGCCACCGCGGGGATTGCCACCGGAGGCAAATGGGAATCAAAATTCCCAGTCGCCTACGGCGGTGACTGGGAAGTCATTACTCCCACTTCATTTTCGCTGTACATTGTTTTCTCCATCGCAGAGAATAAAAGGATGAGGTAACTTATCCTAAACCTGCCTCTAATCTCTAAAAAAAGACCAAGTGCTTTAATGCACTTAGTCTTTTTTTGAATGAAACTGAAATGGGGGCAATGATTTCCCAGTCACCGCCGGTGGCGACTGGGAATTTTTATTCTCATTTGCCTCCGGTGGCAATCCCCGCGGGGGCGACTGGGAATGAACGGGGTTTTTCGATGTTTTCAGTAATCGGCCATTAGCAAATAACTTTGATAAGCAAAAAAGTGTAAATAGGTACTGACCAGGAATCTTAAACATGAACCGGTCAGCGACGGTGTGTATTAGCCGCCTCTTGAATAGCAGCATCCTGGCGATGAAGTAGTACATGTCGATGGGCAGCGCGCCGTGGTAGTAGATCACGAGGAACGGGCCGTCCGGGATGTTCTCCAGGCCTTGGATGTCGTAGCCTGGGAAACGAAATATGAGTTTTTCAAATCTTGACAATGGATACTTGAACTGATTAAAAAAGAGAGTTCTCTTAGCTCTGTCTTTCAGCCTATAAAATTCCCACTGCTGGGAGACAGGCCTCCTCTCTGCGAAGTAGTGGGCCATAATCCACCACGCGGGCCCAGTGCGTGTTGGAGATGTCACATAACTTCGAATTTTAGGTTCTAGCACATGCCGATTTCCTCACGATGTTTTCCTTCACCGTTTTGAGAGCAGTGGTGAGGAAACAATTTACACAAAATAAAGCGTCTGTTTGGGTTCGCACCTACCACCTACAACTCGTAAGTCGCGGCCGTTACCACTGAGTCACCACTGCTCATAATCGACTGAAAGTCATAGTCGACTATTACAATATCAATATCGAGCTTGGTAAAGATATTCGCCACGACGTGTCGGGCCTACCCCTTTTTCTCTCGTGTTGAAACGAGCTATACTGGTATACGAGGTAATTCAAACCATACATGGTAAAGAGTTTACCTGGTCGGCAGCAAGTTACTTTAGCGGGGCTGCATGTCCTTGATGAATAGGACTCACCAATGTAGGCTAAAGATCATGATATGTTTTTTGTCATTGCAATGTAACTCTTACATCATTGGAATAAAGTATAAATTAGAAAGACGCCGTGAGTTTCTTTTAAATCGCGAATGTCTTAAAAAATTTCAGTTCGGGCTCTTTGAAAACTTTGTCAAAATGTCTAATACATAGGTACATTTGAATAAACCCGGTCGAATTGTTGAAAATAAAATTACTTGGCCCCATAACCTACAGCTTAAAATTAAGTTAGGGCAATTAAAGATAAAATACTTTTATACTTCAATTAAAGCTCTTCAATAACAGTCAAGCAGCAGGTGCTATTCGGTATACCGTGAACAATGCACTTACCATGCCACAGCCACCCATGCGCGTCCCAAAGCGCGCAGACCGCGAGTCGGGCCGCTTGCTTCCAATCTGGCTGCACGCCATCCACCACCTTCATCCTGCAAGCAGGAACATTACATTAAGGTACGAACCTTCTAGTAAAAAAACAGAAGTTTCAAAAAAGATTTGGTGACAAAAATTGAAAAGAGTATGCTTAGATGGTTTGGTCATGTTGAGAGGAACACTGAAACGCCCTTGACCGACGCCCTAAATAAAAGGACATTAGTGACCTGACCTTATTGGTGATGTTCTTCAGAAAGGCCAGGTGTGTAGTACTCGCAACCGGTGTGCGTGTATGACCAGGTGTATGTTCTTTGTAAACGAAGCAAAAGGACTATATGTAAGGATCGTAGCAGGTGGCGTTCTGTAGGTTCTGCCTACCCCCTTAAGAAGAAGGTGTGAGTGTATGTATGTATGTAAACTTCCAGTAAAAAAAATAGGCTCGCGTTTGTCATCATCTTGTGGCGACATCTATATCACCACTACGCATAACATGTGACGTTATACAAATCCTACATCACGCAAGCAAAGTTTACCGCGAAATTAGGTAGGTACAGCAAAATATTGTTAAGAATGTTTTGAGTAAGGTCACGGAGAGACGTAAGCGCGGGGACGATGACCCGTAAGCGCGGCGTCGGCGTCGCCTAGCCGTAGCCGTTGACCACGCACGGCACCGTGGTTCGTGAGCTTGTCCCGAGGAGAGGCGATTACGTTACGATTCCGATCAGTGGCGGATCCAGGATTGTCGTTTGGGGCGGACTAGACCCCGATTAGGTAGTATTGTGCTTGCAAAAAAATTAATTAGAATATCAGGTTCACTTTAAAATTTGTCACAGAAGAACTCAGATGCTTTTGGGGGGGGGCTTGAGCCCCTTAGCCCCCCCCCCGATCCGCTACTGATTCCGATTAGTGTGCGTTGCAGTGGGGATTTACATGCAAATGAAATGAAATGAAATTGTTTATTCTGTAAATAGGATATCGGAATCACTTTTACACGTCATATTAAAAAAATGTTTAAAATAAACTAGATGAGGTCGGCGTTTCCTAACTGACTACTCTGAGAAGAAAGGCCGAAACAAAGTCAGAGGTCACAGTCTCTTTTAAAGTCCAGACATAATCTTGGTCAAGCCATATGAGAACCATGTAGATTATTGTCTGAAATGGTCTTTTGAGGAAAGAACCACACAGATTTGAGTGGACCTGTCCAGTCAGTGCATTTGTCAGTAATCGTGAATCAAAGAATACTGAGCTCGAGTTGATACGGTGACGATCCCTTTCCGAGTTGATATGTGTTTAAAATTTAGATATTTTTTTGTCAGAATAGCTTTAAGATTCTCATAGCCAAAAGTAAGGAATTTTAGTGATAGTTTAGTTAGTTTAGTCCGGTGTACAAGAGAATCGGCACCAATGTCCTTATATCCGTTGGTCTAGCCAACGAGGCAGTTTTTTATTGTGTTTTTCTTTACAAATTATTTAATACATCGCGTGCCGGTAATACAGGTAGTCACATAAGATCGCATGCGCATTGTTTGCGCAATTGTTTCAGATCTAGAGACACACATAGCTTGATACTTAGCTACAATGCCATTTGTTGAGCAAAATTGCTTGAAAAGTATTTTATTAAATGAATTATTGTTCTGCTGCATCATGCTAAAAAATTCAACAGTCGAATTTACCTATAGACTAAAAAATATGCAGTTAGCCGCGGTTAGGCCAGCAAAAGTTAAGGCCAGAATCCCCAGCAGTCTCGTTGGTCCAGTGGTCGCAAGCGCTACTGCTGTGCATGAGGTCCTAGATTTGGTTCCCAGGTCGGGCAGTGTTATTGAGTTTTTCCATCTGACATTTCTGAGTAGGAACCTGGAGCGATTGATGTCAATAGGCCCTCTATGACATGGGGTTTAACCATAACTGGTAAAATGAGGGTGTTATTATATTTATATTTTTCTATTAGGCAGAGGTCCACCTCTGCCTAATAGTTGTAATATGAACATTTTCCGAAAAGAATTTAAAAAAATATTCGCGGAAAACAGAAAACAGTAGATCAAAATTATTGAGAAGAGCGAGATAACCTTTAAATATTGAGAACCATTTATTGCCAAAAGTAGGACACCCAGCGACAACTAATCCCTAAATAAAAATGAACTGTTGGATTTTCAACTCTCAGCGCTGAGCCTAGCGTTGAAAATCCAACAGTGCACTTTTATTTAGGGATTCATTTAAGTGTCACTTTAGTTAAGGTGAAAGGCACAAGTCTGCCAAACAATGAGTGTCTAGGTTTCCATTAAAATCAAATCTTCCGATCACAACCACGTTGCATGACAGACACCCCAGCGACGATACGGAGTCGGGCCAAAGTTTAATCATCATAAGTCTTCCTCCAGATAACTATAAAAAATAATTGGACATCATTATTACCACCTAATTAAACCGTCTGGCCATTGTCTACGATATTTCACATTTATCTAGAAATGTCAGGAGGTCTTTGAGCTGTCAAAGTTATCGAGAAATTATTTTTTTAATTAAGAAGGTGATAGGCCTTATTAAAATGTTGCTGTATGTGGAAATTCGTGCTGTATCCGTTTCTGTGATGTTGACAACCGGTGTTGAAGTGAGTGAACTATATTTTTGGGACCTTTGAACTGATTGCTTCGTGTTTCAAATTAAGGTCAGCCGGTCTATTCGATAAAAATTTCATCGCGAAATCTTAGGTGAAGAGAGCTTTCAGTCCCTAGATGACAAGTCACGTACCTTTTGACGGTGAGATTTTTACAGAATAGACTGATAGTTTTTTTTTTATCCATCCCGGGCAACATCTTGGACTGCAACACACCTGATGGCAAGGGCGTAGCTACCGCCGTATCTGCCGTATCAATTATACGGGGCCCCCGGGTCACGGGGGGCCCCGACGTGCGTAAGCAAAAATTAATAAATACCTACTTCCCAAATTATTTTTTATTTCAGAAAATGACAAAAGTCAAAAAAGCAATTTCTTTCAGTTACAATTACAACTGCAACTGCTGAAAGAAGTTTTTCAAAATTAAAACCAATAAAAAATTACCTAAGAACTTCGATGGGACATGAACGCCGGTCAGACCATATCATCTTATACATGGTATAAGAAAACAATAAATATTTCTTTTAATTTTATGAAAACATTTTTTTTTCTTTTGTGAGAAATCTTTACCCTTCATAAGGGCCCCAAACAAATATTTATACGGGGCCCCGCCAAGGCACGCTACACCACTGCCTGATGGTAACTGTTGATCTGGTCAAAGGTGGAAGCGAGTTTCACCCAGAATCCTCAACCACAGAGGAACTGGCTATCTTACCTGTCGAAACACAACAATGCTGTTAACATTATTGTTAAGACGACAGCCTTAGATAAGATGGTGGTAGCTAGCCAGGCGGACATAGAACAAGCCCTATCACCAACCAAACCGAGCAGAAAATTTGGCCCCCACTGAGAATCAACCCTGGACCTCTGGGTCTAAGACAAGTGGTGTAACCACTTGACCACAGAGGCGGTTAAAAGGCGGAGCTATAATTAGAAGCCTCATTGTTATAGTGTTCACAAGCACGACTGCTGAGTTTGGGGCTTTGGTCCAATCCCTGGTCAAATTGACATTAGTTTTGTTTTATAAGAAATTCTTACTAGGCGCCTGGAGGTCAGATTTGTGCCCAGTTGATGGCAACAGGCACGCCCCATATTATACGACTTAACCATACCTGCGAAATTGTGGGCCGAATTTACCAATGAGCACGGAGGGAGACGTCTCGAGACGATGAAATGAAATGAAATTGTTTATTCTGTAAATAGGATATTGGAATCACTTTTACACGTCCGATGACCACTGCTGGGACGGTATTGTTATTGTCAACAGTTTTCTTACAACCAAGCATATCAATGAGCAAACGGGCTCATAAATATTGACGGCCATGAAAGCCAGAAAAACTTGCCAGAAAAACATGACGGCCAGAAAAACTTGCGCTCACCGCTAATTGTGCGGACACGAATATTATTCGTAACGGTCTTATCAAGTCCACCGGTCTTATCAAGGGGTATCGGTGTTACCCAGTAACTGGGTTATGCAGATCACATAGGCAGCTGCATCTGGTAAGACTGGAAGCGATGCGACTCCTAGGCAGATGATGAATATTATTAGTAACGGTCGTCTCGAGTAGCTGCGGCGATTCCGTGCTCTGTGATTAAGTCTTCGGAGACAGATACGGTTTTTTGTCAATTCAATTTTGTATCCATAAATGAATGAAAACAGACAGAGGAGAGAATAGAGCAGCGGAATTTTGAGTATGAATGTGGATGGCTATGTATGAGTAGGAGAAGACCAAAGAAACGATGGGTGGACTGTGTGACAGGTGACTAATGGAGAAGTATGGAAGAAAAAGTGATGTTGCGCCGACACCAAAAAAATTGGGATAATGGCAGGAGAATGATGATGATGACGAAATGAATCAAAACAAAAACACAAAAATCGCTTCAATCCAATATGTGTGGACCTCCTAAAAAGCCTATACATGCAACTCGTTATGTAAATCATTTTTTCTTAAGATTGATCCATCTTTCATCTTGTTGCAAATCGCTAACGAGCCAAATTGTTTGCGGGTAGCAATTTACATGTCATAATTATGCACCTCATCAAAATATGCATGGGACAATAACCTATACGGGGTCACATTAAATTAGTTGGCTAAACTCTGCAGACGTGATGGGTATTTATTATGGAAACATGATAAACAAAATAAAAATGAGCGAGCGTTACAGTAGTCGCATATACAACGTGATATTTGAATCACAGTTTTGCTAGAACAAACGTTGTTCAGACCATGGTCTACTACCATTCTATAAAAATCAATTAAAAAAAAAACGTCAATGGTATTTGAAAAAACACAAAAAAAAACTGATTTATTAATTAAAATTTCGGCCCGCATTGGCCGGACATCCTTGTAGTCCACGTGGACTCCTCATAACTCTTTTGAATGCCATTTTGCTACCGCGATGAGTCCTTAGATGTTACGGTTAATGTTTGAACACGTTTGAGCAACATAAGACTTATTTGAGAACGCCTAGTTTAGTTTGTTTTAATAACATATTGGATGCTATAGAATGATAGTAGACCATGGTCTGAACAACGTTTGTTCTAGCAAAACTGTGATTCAAATTTCACGTTGTATATTATGATGTGACATCTGATATCTTGACTGACAGTACCGAGCTCTCGGAAATTGGGTTGGTACCATCCGACGGCCAGCTCTAGCACCGCGCGCGCTCATTGGTCAAATCAAATAGCGCGCGCTTCCCCGGCTTCCTGTTACACAGTTCCGTCCCTTTTCACGAAATCACTCCCACAGATTGTAGGAAAGCAAGAGGACAGATGTTACGCGTCAAAAATTGATTTGTAGATAATATATTTTTTGAGTCAGCGACCGTAGTCAGTTCAATTAAATAAAATATCTGGTAGAAACCGTGTTTTTTTGTAAACTCCACAGACGTAATGGGTATTAATATCTAAACAAGATAAATATAAACACTACTTTTCTCAACTAATACTACTAGTACCTAACTAGACTACCAGAGTGGTCCTTAACCCATTTCTTTTTCTAATATATTTTTTTTTAAGTGAAAGCTTATTTAGCGGCGTTGTGCATTTTTTTGGGATGGGTAAAAAATGCCTCAGGACGTGACGGTAAGATCCATTGCAACCGACAAAGTAAATATCAAAATAAATTGCGTTGCGGGGTTTAGCTAACGAATTTTATTTGACCCTGCATAAACAGAGGAGCCCCCAATAATAAGTGTGCCCTTGAATTTAAAACGTAACACTGGCTACTTCATCATTATCTTGGTCGACTTTTTGTTGGGTCTGAATTTGAAGCTCAAGAACTGGTTTATACAAAAATGACAAAAAATTAGTATAATGCGCAATGCGATCAAAATAAGTTCTGGCATTAAAAGCGGTTGACTTCAATTACTTCACGTTGTTGTGTTACAAAAATATTCAATGAAAGAAAGATGCAGGCAAGATTTTCAGCCAGCTATCTAATTACGTAACATATTTTCGTAAACGATTACGACAAATCTATTTCATTTTGTCAGTTCAACAACATTCATAGCGGTAACTACGTTGTTCAGCAATTTTTTTTTCGAACTTTTCTAGCAATGATTCAGCAATCTGCATCTGCCCATGGGCCTCTGACTTGACTTCACATACCGTCGAGAAATATATCCACACTCTCAATATACATACTTACTCCTTTGGATCGTTTACGTTTACTGGTCATACACGCAGGCCGGTTGCGAGTACTGTGTGGTTAAGTGGAAACGCCGGGAAGTTACGCCTAGCTGAAGGGCACACCCTTCGTGCCTTCAGCTAGGCGTAACTTCCCGGCGCGGCGTTTCCACTCACATCTATCTCGATTCTCGTCTCGTATATCTTTGTTAGTCGCCTTTCACTCATCCTCACGACATGACAAAAAACATCCGATCTGGATTTGGTCGCCACTCGCCAAAACCGACTGCAATAACATTGAACTTGCCTGGGAATTGAACGCGATATCTGCGTGTCACTGATTAAATACGCACTAAATAGGATACAGGTCACACCCACTTTGACATCCTGTGCATGTTTCTAAACTTTTAAATAAACCTACTATATTGGTATTGGTCTTCGAATGAACATGTCAAAGACCAAACTTATGACTAATAGCGTCAAACAAAAGCAGTATGTGGAGGGTGTGGAGATTGCATATGTCCCAGAATATATCTACCTCGGCCAAATAGTCTCCTTCCAGGCGAGACAAGAAAAAGAAGTTGCTCGCCGCACCGAAAACGCCTGGAAGAGCTATTGGTCGATGAAAACCCTTATGAAAGGAGATCTTCCAATTTGCCATAAACGCAAGTTAATGGACATGTGCATTCTCCCTATCCTTACATACGGCGCTCAAACCTGGTCTTTGACAGTTCAACAGAGGACCGAGCTCGAGGTTTGCCAACGAGCGATGGAGCGCAGTATCCTTAGAGTTCGACTTACCGACCGGATACGGAACACGATACTACGCTCTAAGACACAAATCGCTGACGTCACCCAAAAAGCAGCCAAGCTCAAGTGGGACTGGGCCGGACACGTTTGCCGCATGTCGGAAACAATGTGGGCTAAGACCACTACTACGTGGGTTCCTGAAAACGCCCAGCGGCATCGTGGAAGACCCAAGCGTAGATGGCGGGACGAACTTGACGCTTATAGGAGGGATTGGTCCATATTGGCTCAGGATCGAGTCGAGTGGAAAAAGGAAAGGGAGGCCTTTGCCCTGCAGTGGGACAATATGGGCTAATTATTATTATTATATTGGTATTGGTATTGCACTTATCTATGAAACAGTTGATTTTTTTTTAAATAACCGACGAAGAATATCTACGTAGCCCTTTCCAACCGAGTTGAAATGACCGTGAGTTTTGACTTAACAAAATTCTAGGCAAAATTTGAACCAACTTTTGCGAACGCAACCGACCCCGATCGTTCGTGAGTCTATGTAAGAATGAGAAAAAAAATAGTTTTGCATTGTGAGCGCACGTTTTGTCCTGCCTCTTCGTCGAAAACCGAGTGAGGGATGGCTGCGTTTTTAGATACCCGCGCCTTCGCACGTAAGTAGATCGATTTTTAGTAATTGTATTGGAATATTTGATATTATTTGATAATATTTGGTTAAATATGTGTTTCTTCAGACATAATCATCAGATTTTTGCTAATTGGACCATCAGTTTCGTAATAATTTTCTGTCAAAAATGAACACGCACGATCATGCAACATCGGTCGTAACACGTGAAGTTTTTTCATCTTGTTATTTTGTGTTTTATTTGTTACTAGCTTTTACCCGCGGCTTCGCCCGCGTGGATGTCGCAAAATATCCCACGGGAACGTTCTACCGGGAATACATACCTAATAGCCAAGGAAAAGATCATTGACTAACTTTCAGCGGACGCAGTGGTAGGCTACTACAGCTCCCGCGTGGTCAACCATAATTATTTTGTTACGCGTAATTTTGAAACTGTGATATCTCTTAAACTATTCATTTAAATGATGTGATGTAAAGGCATATTTTAATCGAAATTGAATGCCCAATTTAAATAACCTATTTAATTGGATAAGGATTAATAAGATACCGGTCAAAATAGCTTCGGAAATAACAATGAAAATTTTATACAATTTTGAAAGATAAAAATGGTTATTGTGGGTCACCCTTAAAAGATAGACATATGCCATCGCTGACTTTTTTGTTGCAATTTTAAAGATGTACAATACTCTAGAACATAAAGGACATGACCAGTTTTAGCCTTCGAATTCGGGAACATGCGCAGCATTACAACTTTTACACTAAGATTTAAAAATAAAGATCTAATTTATCATGGTTATATTATTCCGAGTAAAGCCCAGATTAAATTATCTGAAAAATAAGTGTATTAATTGCTTCCGTTTCTCTCTTTTATGCACTTCCTGATTTTGACGTTCCATTGTATCTATATTCACCCGGTAACCAAAATAAGCTACACATAATATGGAAAAAAATAAACTAATAACGAGCTATTTTCGATCAAGTGAATTTTAATGACATGGAATATACATGTTTTGTTTATAATTACTTATTTATTGATACGCCTACGGGTTATGTTAGGTTTTATTGACACGTGTGAAGTTCGAACACCATATTTTTTTTAATAATCACTGCGTATATAGGAGTGTTACTTCGTTGACAATGCATCTGACATTAGCAGACACCTGTGTAGGGAGGGACCAAAGGGGTAGTAGTTTTTTTCATAAAATTGATAATTCAATCGATTCGAGTCAAAGCATGAAAAATCGATTCACATAAAATGGATTTTGAATTGATATTTTCTTTGACCGTTTTGAACTACTTATATTTAATTTGGATGAATAATAACATAACAACTTCATTTCGCCAGTCCCGTGTAATGCGGGGCGAGCGTTTTACCATTAACCGGATACAAATCTGGACTCCGGGCTGCTATTGAGAAATTCCAGATGGAAAAACCCAATAACACTTTGCCCGACCCGGGAATCGCACCCAGGACCTCATGCTCAGCTGTAGCGCTTGCCACCACTAGACCAACGAGGCAGTCAAATGTTTTCGAATTTTATGTGTTAGGTTCGAGAAAAAAGCAATTGACAGTTTATCGATTTCAGATCGCCATTCACCATCCCTACTTGCACATTCAATCTTGGCGTCACGTCAGGTATAATTATATATTATATCTGTACTTTTTATGGTGTACATAATAAAGAATCTTCTATCTATCATTGCAGTTCGCGACCCACGTTGTGTTTACGCGTTCGTTGTGTACTGTGCGATTATTGTGTTCTATTTCTACGCCCCTAAGACGACCCACTGACCACGACCATTGCTATTCTTTACGGACTGACATCTTCAAAACCCGATTACCATTGCTATTCATAAAGGATTCATCTGTTTTGCTCTACGATTCGGATAAACGGATATTATGATGAGGTGCCTAAACTATGGCATATCTGTAAGGCGGGTTAAAAGGCATATTATGAAGATTTATCAGGGAAATGGTGTTGTTATTTTCTTGTCAAAACCCATTTTCCCTCAAGAATCTAGGACAGCCGCTCGGTTAGTATTAAAGTATCCAGATCCCTAGGTGCAGGACGTCACCGCTGCTTGGACTGGGATAGCTTTACATCCTGCATAATCTACGCGTCCAGCGATCACGCCCGTCCGGCACAGTTCGTCTTTCCTACATATTTTATTTTATTAAAGAATATTAAAATAATTAATTCGTTCAAATAATAGTTTTATTTAAATCCTCATGCCTTCACAAATAATAATAACAATAGCCTTATTTTTATTTCCCGACCCACGTAGAGCCTAGTTGTAGTCAATAGCTGACTGTAACTCTTAATTGGGTTGGCTCGGCCGGGGAGGTACCACACTCTTACAGAATACCAACGTAAAGTACCAACATTATGTTGCTCCGCTTCGAATAGTGAGTGAGAGAATCGGAAGCCCAGGGTTTTGGGGTGGGAAAAGGGTGGCAGCGCATCGGCAGTAACCCTGGTGTTGTAGACTTCTATAGGCGGCGGTTATTGCTTATTAACATCAGGTGATCAGCATGCCAGTTTGCGCCCTTGATGGTATAAAAAAAAACCTAGCGCCTCGATGGATGGCGTGTCGAATAGTAGAAAATCATTCTTTAACTCGATTACCACAACGCCTAGCGCCATCTCTTAACGAAAAGCAGAGCTATTTAGTGAAAACTTATCTTTATTTTTCTCAGTTTCCTGATCTTTTGGAGTCGTGAAAGTTTTTTACCTGTAAACTGTAGAATACAACAATTGCAAAAATAAAACAATTTTTGCTGCACATTGATTTTTAACTCGATTACCACAACGCCTAGCGCCATCTCTTAACGAAAAGCAGAGCTATTTAGTGAAAACTTATCTTTATTTTTCTCAGTTTCCTGATCTTTTGGAGTCGTGAAAGTTTTTTACCTGTAAACTGTAGAATACAACAATTGCAAAAATAAAACAATTTTTGCTGCACATTGATTTTTACACCTAAGCAGGCGCCCATCGCCCCACTGGTCATGTCCTTTGATTTATCTCTCACGACTTACGCAGCGCACGCCAGTAAAGCTCCCAGTCGGCATGATTTTTTCCGACATCTTCAACAATAATCGTCATATTTCAGCCAATTTACACAAAACCTTAATGAATTATACACTAAAACCTTCCACATGAATCACTCCGTCCAATGGTGAAAACCGTTTGAAAATCCGTTCGGCTGTTTTTGAGTTTATCGCGTTCAGACAGACAGACAGACAGACAGACAGACAGACAGACGCGGCGGGCGACTTTGTTTTATAATATGTAAGGATTTTGGTTCTATAGTGTGTAAAAATGGCCTTTTCTTCTTTATTAGAGGTTCGGATTATAGATGATGCAATATTAGATCAATTATGGACGGAAATCAATCGGAGATTGAAGATTTTGACGATGACTAGTACGAATTTGCCTACAAAACCAGTAAGGCGTCCCATCGAATACTTTTGTGAATACATAGATAACGTGTTTACAGACCAGCCCCCCAATTACGCAATGCACGATCAATTTTAAATTCAAACCAATTGAAAAAGATTGCCAGTCCATTGCTTCATAAGTTCGACAAAAATAATCTGCTCAAATTTTTTTGTCGAACTTATGAAGCAATGGACTGGCAATCGTATTCAATTGGTTTCAATTTAAAATTGAGTTTGCGTTACGTAATTAGGGTGCTGATATCTCACTGTACTAATTTATATTACTTACGTACTACTGGCCGTGAATTGAAAAGTACAAGCAGTGAGATTGCAAAGCTCGTTGCAATACAAATACTCATGGAATGTCTTCATTAGCCCCGACTACCTATATTTGGAGGGCTGGTACTAGGTTGGAAAGCAGTTTAATGTCACGGGACAGGTTCCTGATCCTCCGCAATGCACTAGACGTAGTTGACTTCGATTCTCCACCTGCGACTGAAATCGGTAATCCACTAGGGAAGGTTCAACCCATGATCGATCAAATTAAGCGTGCCTGTAATAAACTAGAGATGGTGCCGGAATTTTATTCAAATGACGAGCAGATGATACCATTTACAGGTCGTTGTCAACTACGTCAGGTTGTGAAGAGCAAACCCAGGGCTGTGAGGTTGAAAAACTTCGTCCTCACCACTAGTGAAGGGTTGATGTTAGATTTTGATATTTACAGAGGTGCTAAACTATGTTTGATGACACGAATCTCGGTCTCGGTCCTTCGGAAATTTTACACTTGGCTAAGAATATTCCCCCTGGCAGTTGTGTTTACCACGATTGATATTTCACCACCGTTCCTTTGATTGAAGATATGAACAAGTTGAATTTGCATTCTACGGAGACAATAACGCCAAATCGTATCCTGACCGAGAGATTTTATTAAATTATTATAGTTTTCTTATAATACTGACTGATTAAAGTAACTACAGAACATAAATATTGATATTTTATTTTAATTAATGTGAATTATCGAACTAAATCATTTGATTATTTACACATACTCACGATCGTGCGACTAGCCAATTATTCCTGAACCTCACAAATGTGAGGGTCTGATTGCTGAAGATCAGCTTTCATGAGATTTTTTTCAGTATTTTTTCCAGAACCTCTTAAACAGTTTTAAAACGTTTAGTAAGTTTTTGCCGATCTATACGAGTTTTGTACCTCCCGGTTGCAAAGGGGTAGGGAGGTCCAGAATCATGTACTGAATCCATGATAGGTATCACTTTTCGCGTCGATGTCCCTGCCACCCTGTATTTGACAATAACAGCGAAAATTGGGATGGATTTTGAATCTTAAAGCATACCTACTCTGTAAAATTTTAGCAAAAACCGCACCATTCCCAAACACATTTCATATTATTATTTTAAGGTGGGTTTTCACTATCGTAATTTTTTTAATTACATTCGAATTCTGTGCATGCGGTAATGTTGTGATCAGCACAATTTGGTATTTTGTTTCAATATATCCGTTATTACTTTTGAGACCTCTGCTCCGTGATAATCTTTAATGATTTTAATGGTTTTTTTTGGTCTAACTAAACTGAGATAATTTGTAGTGCATTTTTTGGCGCTTTTGTGTTAAATCTACTCTAAAATTAATTCAGTCACTGAGAGACAAAGTGAAAGCCTTATTATAGAGTTCCTTATACCGGGTGCCATAAAAAGTTGCTAAAACATCACGAACACGTGATGTTTTAGCGTAATGGACGACCCCTAATGTCTACAGTCTATTGCTCACCTGTAAAGCCTATATAAATGAAAGATGATGGCGCTGATGTAGATGAGCACTATGATGACGGCTGGCAGGAGGAAGGTGACGATGACCGGCATCAGGAACCATGTCAGCCACAAACTGTACTCTGTGTCCACGTATTCCACTGGAAGTAAAGAGAATAATAGGTTAATTTGATTGATACAGTTTTTTTGAAGTGAAAACTTCTTCATTGCGCATTGAGCACTTTTTTGGGTGAACACATGGGCGTACCCAGCTTTCGGCCCAGGGGGGGCAAATCCAAAATTCCCCCCCCCCCACATAGTTTGATATTGCTGCTGCGTTTGTGTATTTTTAACCGACTTAAAAAAAGAAGGACGTATTAAGTTTTTTTTTAAATATAAGTATGTTTATCGATATTTTTGTCAAATGTGGATCGAATATAATTTTCTTTTTTTAAATGATACGTGAATTTTCAAAATTGCTTTACAATTGACGAAAATATCGTTAACCATAGTAAAAAAAAAACAGTCGAACATGGAACGTCCTCCTTTTTTTTTAAGTCGGTTATGTGTGATACAACATGAAACGCCGCGCAGCGCGGTTTGTTTCTAAAATTAATTCAAAATAATATTATATTGTAATTGTAAAGGAAGTCCTAACGTGACTGTAACTTAACTTTTATCGACAACAGTACTTAGGCATACAAAATCCAGGGGGGGGCAGCTGCCCTCCCCTGCCCCCCCCTGGGTACGCCCATGGGTGAACAAAAATCATGGAACTCGCGTCATCGTCACCGAAGGCGCATTGAGCACTTTTTTGTTGACAGCGCACCCTGTTTTTTTTTTTGTTTTTTTTTTAAAGGAGCCAAATACATCTTTCGTTCTTGTTCTTCCTCTTCTAGAGGGAGTGGGCTGTAATCTACCACGCGGGCCCAGTGCGGGTTGGTAGTACTTGGTAGAAGTCACAATTATCTTAGAATTTTTGGTTCTAGGACATGCCGGTTTCCTCACGATGTTTTCCATCACTAGGCATATTTTTCATTAATTTAGACCGTAGTAATAGTTAATACCCGAAAAAGTCACTTCTAGGAAAGAGTTTTTAACTACCCGAAAAGTATGATAAGACCGCAGATAAAAAACACATGCGGGGCAGTTTTTGGGGACTGCCGATAGAAGTGAAAACTAAGTAACGCCATCTAACGAAAATGTCAGGAATTTATGTGGCTTGCTGTCAGTACAAGAACGAAAGCTGTAGCTCCATTTAAAAAAAATCCAAAATAATAAAACAGAGTGCGCTGTCAACAAAAAAGTGCTCAACGCGCCTTCGGTGACGATGACGCGAGTTCCGTGATTTTTTTTCACCCAAAAAGTGCTCAAAACGCCTAAAGAAGTCGTCACTTCAAAAACCCAGTCTAAAGTCCAAATTAAGTCCCTTTCATTATCAGCGACAATGAACTCAATATTACACGAATAGAATCGATGGCACCAATATCAACAGGATACAAGCAACAACGATACCGAAAGCAACACAAAATAAACGACAATTATTTTTTAAACAATCATGGCGGGACATCCGGGTGTTTTATCAGTGTCTATGGATCGTCTGCTTGTGAGCTGTCAGTTATTTTAAAACCAACTCTATTGCGAAGTAGATAAAGTTGAAATTTGATGTGGCGAGGGTGTAGCTGCACTATTGGCACGGTGAACTATGAACACGCAAAGCGCATGCGTCTCGCACCGTTTCCCGCCTTTTAATGCTATGTTTATTTGTTATCTGTGGTTGTTGGCAATTAGACTGATTTCCTAATTATATGATTATTCAACTTGTTTATATAGATGATTAATCGTTTATTTCAAGGACGTCGAACTTGGTAATCATCGCTTTAGCGATGATTTAAGTATTTACGGTAGATAATCTTTTCGTAACGCATTTTTGCAAATGGCAGAGCCATTGAAATTCTTCAATCAATCTGCCTAGCCGTTTCCCAACTATGTTGGGTCGGCTTCCAGTCTAACCAGATTTTAGATGAAGTGAGCTTGATTTGAGCTGTCAGTGGTTAATTGACTCAGGTGTGACTTTGCGGAAATCTATTATAAATAAAATACTATAGACGGCGTATATTTAGTAACTCATATTTACATAGTTCAATATTTCGTAACTTAATCCACTTAACTGTTCTTTTAGACGCTTTGCGTTCGGCGCTTGTCGTGGCAACACGTCGCCACGTCGTGTCAGGGTTCGCAACTAATCAATCGTCATCCTGAGTGCCTCGTTGAGAGGTGAAACACGTGTCGATTTCTTACAGGGTTCTTTTTGACTCTTTAAGAACAGTTAAGCAGACTAGGTTACTAAATAAACGTCGTCTATTGTATTTTTAAGCTATTGCATAGCTTCTATCGCGGGCCTTGAGCGTGGAGACCTAATCCAGAAATTCCGTAACGAAAATACCTAACGAGAGTGTTTTGTATTGAAAATTATGTTTAACTGTTTGACAACAAAGTTCAAATTTACTTAGACGAATGATACGAGAGTGTTGTATTGAAAATTATACTCCATGCTTAGTCCTCGATAATGATTAACTATGTAGTCTCACTATTATTCCATATCGTGTTGACGCGTATTCAGAGAAAAAAAAAAAAAAACCTGAAAAACCAAAATTTTTACGCTGGCAACTCTAGGTTACCTATGTACCATTCACTTTTTTCGCGTCGTGTAGCGCACGTCATTTTTAAGAAAATTATAGAATTTTCTTATAAAAACTTATTATTTTTTAATATTATCAACAATAAACAGTCAAACAATTCCACTAAAGAAAATGTGGAAGAAAATTGGAAAGAAATCGCGTAGGCGAACTCGTGGACGAATTCGGCTAAAGCCTCTTTGGAATCAGTAATAAAGGCTGATAAGTACGTATATTTAACAATGTTATAAACAAAGAAGAAAACACAGGTACGTATGTGTGATTTTGTTGAAAGTTTTCAGTGGATTACGATTGATTGATTTGGATTGCAAAGTAGCTGGAGGTTTATTATTACCCGCCATAATGCCGGTATTTGGTCCATCTGTTCTTGTAACATGAAGTTTGCGTTACGACAGGACCTCGAGGGGCTCGAGGCTTGATGTCGAACCTCAGGTTGAGGAAAAACGCACAAAATATAGTGTACCTATACCTAGAAGTTCTAGGTTATGCACCGCCTATGCAAGACATATTGCTTTCTCTGTTGAGAAACCAATAAGCAATAAGGCCCTCGAGACTTGATCTCGAAACCTCAAGTTGAGGTAAAAAGCACAAAATATAATGTATATATAGAAGTTCTATGTTATGCACTTATTGTTTTCTATGGTGAGAAACTTTTGAGTAAGTATTACAATATTGATAAAGAATTATCAGTGCTTTACACTTGTGTCATCAGACTAAGTTAGTCCAATGATGATAATGTGCTTTGTAAGTACCCAAGAACTAAAGGATAATGGTTTTATGGAATTGCATGAAGAAATCATAATGGCCTTGGGAATCCCGTCCAGCTCCAAACCTAAATGTTTTACTTAAAAAGTATTTAATGTAATTATAAAGTATTAAAAGAAGAATGACCTATGTATAATACAATTTGATACCATTAATGTTGTATTTACTACTACTGGATGCTTCAAAATTGATCATAGAATTAGATTGTCTGATGAGTAACCCAATCAAGGAAAGGGACCAAGAGTGGAGGACCACTATAGCAATTGGGAATTGCTTTACTGGAATGTTAACAGGATTGGTAATTTGATAAAAACAATCAAATCACAAAGAATATAAATATCTAAAGAAATTCTCACAGATATCTCAAGACCAGCCTCTGAAGCACCGCCGAAACATTATAGAACAACAGTTACACTGAAATGGAAAAGTTTTCTGTTTAGTGAAAAGTTTAATGAAGTTGTCAATTAAAAAGGCAGCCCCTTGAGAGAGAGAAATCTCAAATGACCCCTTCACATTCGAGTCGAACCAAACAGGGAAGGGGGGGGGGGCAGGTAGCAGCCTAGTAGGACCACGGGGTGGAACCTACAGCAGAGGATTTCATCAGGCAAGATGTACCAGCACAAACCTGTGCGTCAAACAAAGAGGTAAAGACATTTGTATGTCGTTTTAAATATTTTTACTCCCGCTTGACTGTCACTAATGAGACACAATTAAATTTTAATTGTTATCCAACTGCAGCCGTCTGTTGGACGGTTGAGCTCATTGGCAAAAGCTCACACAAGATAAAGTTATATGGTCATGGTTGAAGGGATATAAAATTCCATTTTATGGAAATTCCTACACAAGATAATACCTATATCACCTTAAAATTGTGCCTTTTCAGAGTCTGAAAATATACTTAAACCAAAAGAAATAAATAGGTTCTTGGATTTGAGTGTTATTAATAGGCGTACAGTGTGCGTCTATCAGTGGACAGTTTTTTGTTTAATCAAAAATATTTACTGTACACGAACGAGTTGGATATACAGTGTTATATGTTAAATCTAAAATGTCGGATTAATTGTATCCATACAAAACAGTTTCTAATGAAAGACATACGGACTTCATGTAAACTCATTTTATAAAATGATTACATGTGCACAATTGATTTAAAATATGTATATTTTTTAATATCAGTGAACACTGAACGTAGATGTTCAGCTGATGACAAAAGATATTTGAGGGTTTATTGTAAAAACAATGTTCATGAATTCAGTAGTTTGTGCTTTGGTTTATGTACTGCCCCTACACAGGCCCACAGTAGTAACATCTTATCTTGTAGTGGGGGATAAAAATCTGTGAATTATCTTGAGGATTTTATGTTTGGAATATTATTGTTTTTAGTAAAACTATCAAAATTTTGCAGTCTTGGTTGTTACATAAAAGGATAAAAGTAATCTCAAATCCAATCGAGTTGCTGAGTACTTAGATTTGTGATTGATACAAAGAGTATGACCTTGTCAGTAAAAGATGAAAGAGATGTTCTATTCATCCATTATTTACACCGTAACCTAGCAACCTGTTGTCCATGTATGCGTTATGGTTTACTAATAAGTATGCTAACATTTTGGAAAACAAAGATGTACAGAGTTAGTTTACCACAGTTATTACTTTGATTTAATTATGAATCAAGTGTAAGTAAAGAAGATCTACAGTGGTGGCATAAATGTATGAAAACCCCGTAAAAATTGTCAATTTGAGATTGAAATTTACTCAGATGCATCTCACAGTTGTTGCGGAATATTTGTTTTGATGGTCAGATAGCAAATGGGGTTTAGACAGAAGAAGACAAGGCAAATCATATTTAAAGCTGCTTTTCTTGGTGTACAATGTTTTACTGAGGACTTAAAATTATGCCAAATTTTATTATGTAGAAACAATACTACTAACATAGATTATATCATTGAAGGGGTGGAAACCAATTTAATCATCTTAATCTCCTGGCTAGGCATATGTGGCACTCCGAAAAATAGGGATTTTTACATTTTTATATGATCCAAAGACAGCATAAAAGCTGATCTTGAGTCTAGAAATAAAAACATTGATTGTGACTGGGAACTGGCTCCAGCAGCATTTCAGGACATAGTGAGATCTTTTCGAGATCATTCCATTGATCTATTTGCTACTAGAGCTAATAATATGTGACAGATATCCATCTTGGCGTAGAGATCCATTTGCAGAAAATATAAGACTTACATTAATTTTGGTAAATTAGCCAGTATTTTATGTATTTCCACCATCTGCATTGATTAAATAAACTATTCAGACAATTTAAGATGATCAGATTTTTTGGTATCTTAGTTTTTTACTATGTGACCACAACCTTGGTACCCATTTACGAGTATCATGGTCATTTCACAGATTAAAGTACCTACTTATTGGATTTTAACCATCAAACCAATTATTGTCGTAACCTTCCGGAATAGTGCATCATCTGCACAGCAGCCCTTTTTTCCCTAGGGGCCTGCATATTGTTAGGGAAGGGTTTCAGAAACAAATGATGCCAGATGACAAATGATGATGATGAATGGTCAGGATATCTTCTGTATCAGATAACACTGTCAAACAGTATTCAGTAGCACTACATAAGTGGTGGATATGTGGTAATGATCATGTTTTTTCAATCACTATAATATTAGAGTGTTCGTACACAACAAGTGGCAAGCCAACAAGGGCCAATGGCATTTCATATACATCACTCAACAGTGCAGTGTTATTGATCATAAATTCTGTTGTAGGGACAGATCCTCAAAGTAAGAGGTTATTTAATGGTATCTTTAAATTACGACCAAGTCATCCTGAATACTGATGATATGTGGGATCCATCAATGGTACCTACTAAATTTTATAGGAAGATGGTACTCAATATAACAATAAATTATCACTTGACAAAGTAACCAAAAAGTAGTAATTCTTTTAGCCCTTACTAGCGGTCAAAGAAACCTTATCTGTAATTAGACTTAATAACATCCAATTGATTGATTCAGATATTAACTCAAAAATCACTGATTTGTTAAAAACATGATCTAAGACAGGAAAACAGCAAACAAATATTATTTTACTCTATTTTCATATGAAACCAGTCATTTGTCCTGTGATTACATTACAAAATTACATACACACAAATTGTGACAACCATAATGCCGTTGGATTACACATACAATGATGGACAGTGGCGTAGACATCAAGAAATTTACTTCTCATTCAACACGTCATGCTCCAATGGGAGTAGAGGTGTGTCAGTAGATATTAAGTATCTTTAAAACAGTTGGTTGGTACACAGGATCAAAGGGTCTTACAAACCATTATAATAATAGACCTTTGATTAGAGAAGATAATAAATATCTCTTTGGCAAGACTGTTGGTAACGTTGATGATGTGTTATTTGTCATAAATTAATGAAAAGCCAAAGAAGTATACCTACTATACATAGTTGATAATTAGAATTGGACGAGAATTAAGTTTAAATGTTGAAAAGTTTTCAGTTACATCATAAACTTGATTTTATGATATCTGAATGTTTTATTATTTAATAGTGTCAAACATATTTGTAATTTCCAACTTCATCTCTCTAAACATCTACATAGTTAATCATTATCGAGGACTAAGCATGGAGTATAATTACTAAATTAAACGAACTTACCTAAGTGAAGTTCTATTGTAATTATACGTAGTGCTTAGTCCTCGATACTATGTTCCCTCCCAAGCCCTAAACAAGGCCATAGTTTGTTTTTTGACCCTGGCATTGAAGTTGGAGAGTTACTGTCTGTTAATTTTAATTCTCTCATTGCAGATTACTCTAAATAGAATGGTACATAGGTAACCTAGAGTTGCCAGCGTAAAAATTTTGGTTTTTCAGGTTTTTTTTTTTTTTTCTCTGAATACGCATCAACACGATATGGAATAATAGTGAGACTACATAGTTAATCATTATCGAGGACTAAGCACTACGTATAATTACAATAGAACTTCACTTAGGTAAGTTCGTTTAATTTAGTAATTATGTTTAACTATTAATAGTTCTTAGATCCTTGACTATTAATAGTTAAATTAAAACCTTTTTATTAGTTTGATGTTCCCATTACGTTGTGTAAAGTTTTAAAAACTATAAATGTGAATAACAGTTCCCGTCAATGTCACCATTGCTATTTCTTGTATTCGGGTTAATATTTTACAATGCCGAGAAATTTAAATATTCAAGAAAGAATTATTAATGAAGAAAGTCACGAAAAAATAGTGAAAGAAAATGAGTGAGTACTAAAGTAAAGTAAAGTAAAGTAAAGTAAACATTTATTTGCATTGATTGCAGGTACAAAAAATAAGATGTGACAAAAAAATGGGTGATCCTTGTACAATCTACCTTAAATTAGGCATGCAACAGCATTATAAAATTAGTGAATTATATATTAATGAGATGCAGTGATGACAAAGACAAATTATTTTTGAGGTCAACAAGAGTTGGCATGGTACATATATAAAATAAAAAAAAAATAATGATTTAACTAATCTAGAATACAATATGAATAAAATTAAAATAAATTGAAACAATGTCATAATATTAGGAATGTCAAATCAAATTACATTAAATTAACATTACTCTACATACATACATTTTATTATTATTATCACAAATGCAGTATTATAATTGCATAAGTTGATAAAAACAGCTATGCAATAGCTTTACCGCGGCAGTCTCCGAGTGCCACACACATATTTTTTTTTTAAAGTGAAAACTACTTTAGGCGCGTAGAGCACTTTTTGGGTGAACAAAAATCATGAAACTCGCGTCATCGTCACCGAAGGCGCGTTGAGCACTCCGTTTTATTTTTTTTAATGGAGCTACAGCTTTCGTTCTTTTACTGACAGCAAGCCACAAAAATTCCTGACATTTACGTTAGATGGCGTTGCCGTCCCCAAAACTGCCCGATGTTTCTTTTGTGCTGTCAGTGTCAAGTGTCAATCCCTAGTGTCAAGTGTCAATCCCTAGCATCAGGTGGAATAACAGGTCACTTCAAGTAAGATTTCCCGGTGATGTTTTTACAGAATAGACGGGCTGATATATCTAACGGATTTTGTTTTATTTGCTAACAACAGCCGCACGTATCGATCGAAGGTTAAGTTACGCTTGCCGCGGTCGGTTCGTGGATGGGTGACCATCCATTACATATCGAGACCCCTCCGTGCCTTGGAAAGCTCGTTAAGCTGTTTGTTCCGGCTGTCATTCGAATTTATTTGACCGTCTTTACGGGTAGTCAGAAGCCCGAAAGTCTGACAACCAGTCTTACCAAGGGGTATCGTGTAACCCATAGTAACTGAACTGGGTTGTGGGGGCCAGATAGGCAGTCGCTTCTTGTGAAATACTGGTTGGTATTCAGCTGCATCCTTAGACTGGAAGCCGTCCTCAAACCAGCACCCTAATTACGTAATGCACGATCAATTTTAAATTGAAACCAATTGAAAAAGATTGCCAGTCCATTGCTTCATAAGTTCGACAAAAAAAATCTGCTCAATTGTTTTTGTTTCAATTTAAAATTGATCGTGCATTGCGTAATTGGGGGGCAGTTGCGAAAAGGCGAGACATATTGATTTTTTAAATTGACAGTAGACTTAAGATCAATATGATCATAGAAATAGTTTTCCAATATCACGCGTGACTCCGCGTTAGTGAAGCCCAGTAAAATACTAAAGTTACTAAGTTATATGGTTGCCTTGACCAAGGCGGCATGCATTTATTTATGCATGCGCGTGGATAAGACAAATGCATTGTCTGTGTACTGCTATTAGGTAATCCTATTACACGACGCACACCGCACTTTGTATTATGTCAAAATAAAAGCTAACCTTTTCGAGGCAGCACGCTAAATATTTCTACGTTCATACTTGGGCGGGGCGCCCCATTTAGTTTAGCCACCCCGGGCCCCCGACAGGCTTAGTCCGCCACTGCATAATTCGATCACTTATTTCTAAAAATAGTTAAACAAATACGAAGATAGTAACAAAATTGTAATTAAATTACGGATATAATGTTAATTAAGATAAATAAATTTAGATAGCCTATGACATTGATCACTACAGTCAATTACTAACGTTCTATAAATAGCCCATCGGTATAAAGAAAGTTACCAAGACGACAACATTGACAACAACAAGAATTTCTTTGTGCCAAATTAATCGGACAAAATTCAGAACACTAAACTACGTTCAAAAACATATAATGGACGTAGGCAAGAAGGGTGCTAGGCTCAAATGGAGCGGGAATTGGGCGGGTCTCATCAGCCGCATGCATGATGACGGACGGATCCACACATTGGGTACCTGAAGACAACGGTGCCGCCGAGGCCGGCCCAGACAGAGGTGGCGAGAATAGAAAAATTCGCAGCCGCCATCTTGGATTTATTCGACCTCACGGTCGGCTTTAGCACACTCGAAAATTATGAAAACGACACCCATGGCGAAAACAGTGAAAATTTTCTCTATCGAGAGGAAGATACAGAGGGAGAGAGAAAGTGTGAATTTACTCTCTCTCTCTTTATTTCTTTTTGAATTAGAAGAAGACAGTCGCAAGTATGAACGCTTATTAGCGTGACGATTTCTGCTAGTGCACAAAACAGTACCCCAAATGCGTAACACAACTCATCAGGAAATTGAAAATCCATTTATATTTGAAAAATTTGTCTGCTCGTAAGCGTAAATCTTTACTGCATACTAATATTATAACCGTGAAAGTAACTTTGTCTGTATGTTATCTCTTCACTGTTTCAAATCGACCAAAACATGGGTAAGGACATAAATTATGATACTCTTTTATCGCGGTAGTATAGACCAGCACCCTAATTACGTAATGCACGATCAATTTGCATTGCTTCATAAGTTCGACAAAAAAAATTGAGCAGATTTCTTTTGTCGAACTTATGAAGCAATGGACTGGCAATGTTTTTCAATTGGTTTCAATTTAAAATTGATCGTGCATTGCGTAATTGGGGGGCTGTACCCTAATTGCGTAATACACGATCAATCAGAATCTGAATCGTTTTGAAACAGATTGCTAATCCATTGCTTCATAAATTCGAATAAAAATCTGGTACCTACAACGTATAACGCAATGAATGTAGTTGAACTGTCAAAATGAAACAGATTAGTCTTAATCGTTTACAAAAATGTGTTGCGTAAATAGATAGCTACGTTCACAGGCGGGCGAAGCCGTGGGCAAAAGCCAGTCTAAAATATAACGACTGACGAGATCAAGTAAAATAATAAGCGCAAAGCTGCTGCAATTATAAATCAATTTTTGCTCTATATCGCTTTTCCGGTTTTACAAGTCTTCGTAGCAATATTTTAATCACCTTTTACAGAAAATCCATTTAGTCTATAATGATACTGGCTGGATACACGCACATAAAGGATGTATCAGAAAGGTGTGATCAGCTATCTAATTTTCGTATCGATTCCGACTAATCTGTTTCATTTTAACAGTTCAACAATATTCATTGCGTTAAGCTTTGTGCAGACCAGCGCGAACTGTCGCGCGACGCGACACCGCGGTTATGGTTATACCGTGAAGTTTTCTTAGAAATTGTATTGTTCGTGTCGCGTCCGATAAAGAAAGTTGTTCAGTTTGATGGTCTGTACGGTACCACACAAAAAAAAATCTCCATACTAAGGGTGCTGAGATACGGTGGAGTGAAAATGTACGGAGATTTGTTTTTAGTTTTACTACTCCTTTCTGTTACACCCTGTATACAGATTACAGGCTATCGTCAACATAATTGTAACATTATGTTGGCGGGTAATTTAATTATATTTTTACTTTTTGCGAGGCGCGATCACCATGCATGTATATCTATTCATATTAATTATAAATAAAAACCGCGCGAAGCAGGGGCGGATCGCTAGTCTAATTATAATCTACTTTTTGCGTTGCTCCATCACCCACCATGCAGATGAGAGATGGCCATTACTAGCCACACGTAATTTTATGCCAATAAAAATAATTGACGACATCGGATAACATGTTCAATGAAAATTGAACTTCTGTTACTCTGTAAGAATGCATGTAACCTTGAAATGCTGTAGGGAAACAAGTTATACAGGTTGTATGCAAAAATGGAGTTGATCGTGTAATTTTTGACTTTTTTTAAAGACAAGAAATTTCTTATGGTAAGTGTACCTACGCTAGTCGGTCATTCTTCCATACAAACGTAGTATGGTGATTACTCGTCTGTTTAACGAACTAAAAATTACAGCAATTTATTTTTTCATTATCTACGCCTCTATGGAACCCGAATTGGAATAAATATATTGGTTTGGAAGCTCACCCTAATTACGCAATGCACGATCAATTTTTAATTAAAACCAATTGAAAAAGATTGCCAGTCCATTGCTTCATAAGTTCGACAAAAAAAATCTGCTCAATCTTTTTTGTCGAACTTATGAAGCAATGGACTGGCAATCTTTTTCAATTGGTTTTAATTAAAAATTGATCTCATTAAAAATATGAAGCAATGGGGAGGCAAAACGACCCTAAACTACCGTACCCTAAACGGGCCTAAACCTAAGACAATTGCTTACACTTAGTAGCGAATTCAGAAATCTGTGTGGTTCTTTCCTCAAAAGACCATTTCAGACACTGCGTGGTACTCACTAGAGATGTTACGGACGTTGTAAACCGGAACCGGAGCCGGAGTCGGATTCGGAACCGGAGCCGGAGTCGGAGGAGATGTAAAATTAATCGGAAGTTCCGACCTTTCTGAGTCGGAATCGAAGCTCCGTAACACTCTGGTCCTCACATGATCTGACCAAAATTATGTACTTGGCGATTTTAACCTAATTTGTTTCGGTATTTATTGTCAGGGAAGTCAGATAGGAAACACTGAACTCGTCTAGTTTTAAAACATAATTTATTTTTCCCGTGTTTGCACCAACCTACATCAGAAATAGAAGCCCAGCTAATTTTGTATGTGACATACAGGGTGTATGATTTTTATAAGTGTGTTTTCAAATATAATAAAATAACTACATTAAAATAAATGATTATTTTGATGTAGGTATTTTATTATGTATATATTTGGTCTCTCCGAAAATAACTAACTTTATAATACATCTTGTCTTGTCACATCGCGATAAAACGATATTTATGTTTGTTTACATCGGTTTTATCCGAATAACCTTATTTTGGCTTAAATTAATTTTAGTGCAGTATTCCTGGTTTAAAATTAGCATAAGCAGCAAACAGAATTTATTGCATTTTTCTGTTGCCAAGAAATCTGGTTACGGACAAAGAATATTATATTATTTTAAGGTGTTTTATTTTGGCGCCTCATGCGTGGAATGCGTGCATGCAGCGTGTGCATTGCGTCTAAACGGCAAAAAGGCACGTGCTCCCCGATTGTAAAACCAGAGTGCGTCCAAAAAAATATACACTGTTGGATTTTCAACCCACGGCGGTAAATAATGCGTTGAAAATCCAATGCGCTACAAAAAATCGTCCGTGGGTGCGTGCATGAGACGGCAGGACTACTCTCTTAGCCCTCGTTTCTAAGAGAGTAGTCCTGGCCTCTCGTGCACGATGTTTTGGGTAGTAAATCCGGGCAAGTACCAACGTGACTTTTTCAATTCATATGTATTTTCGCGGACACGCTATCTGAACACCGTAAGGACTATTTCTGCTTGCAGCGCTTGGCCACTATAGTAACGATTACCTACAAAAAAAAAGGGGCGGTAAACAGGTGTGGTCATCGTGTGCACGGGATTTTCTTTTCAAAGCGGTTAGATATGCGTGACCGCGATGGTACTTTCTGAGTTTATCTTGAACATTACTAACATCGGTGATGGAAAACATCGTGAGGAAACCTGGACTTTAGTTAATATAAGTATGGAATCGCCAACCCGTCTGGAGCAAGCGTGGTGATCAATGCTCGTGCCTACTCAGAATGAGAGGAGGGCTTTGGCCTGCAGTGTAACAATAATAGTCTGGTGCCCTGGTATTATTAATAATAGTATATTATGCAACTAATGAATAAAGGACGGATTTAAAGCGAGGGCCATAGATGAATCACGATCAAGTGAAGGATTCTAACGACAGAATCACGACCGTAGGGAGTGATTCATGATGATTGAATCACGAGCGCAGCGAGTGATTCAAGTGTTAGAATCCTGAGCGACGCGAGTGATTCATGGCCCTCGATATAAATCGGTTTTATTCAAGAGTTGCATACTATACTTTATACCATGACTACGAGAAAAAGAAAGATTTAAGCAAACATAGACATTTAATAAAAGGTTAACACGTTCAGTGTCGGGAGCCCTCCTGGAGGGTTCACCTACTTGGATATGGGATGTCGGGAGCCCTCGCCGAGGGCTCATTTTAAATGTAGACATTCAGTGTCGGGAGCCCTCCTGGAGGTTTCACCTACTTGGATATGGAATGCCGGGAACCCTCGCGGAGGGCTCATTTTAAATGTAGACGTTCAGTGTCGGGAACCCTCCTAGAGGGTTCACCTACTTGGATATGGGATGTCGGGAGCCCTCGCGGAGGGCTCATTTTAAATGTAGACATTCAGTGTCGGGACCCTCCTGGAGGGTTCACCTACTTGGATATGGAATGCCGGGAACCCTCGCGGAGGGCTCATTTTAAATGTAGACGTTCAGTGTCGGGAGCCCTCCTGGAGGGTTCACCTACTTGGGTATGGGATGCCGGGAGCCCTGGTGGACGTTGGAAGTGAAACCTCCCGGAGGTTTTACTTCCAACTACGAATAATAAAAGTCATAGACTTTTATGGCGGAATGATGAGTTGAGAGAGTTCTATGAACATAATAATAAAATGGGTGGAGTCGAAAGTGTTAATAAGGTTGTATAGCATTGAGATAGAGGTCGAATACATTAGTGTGTTCTAAATTCAAACACCAAAATAGTGATTAAAAGAGCTTTTTATTCACTGTTTTCAGTGAATAAAATAAGCTTTTTAGAGGGGGAATGGTATAAATTCCATTTTGTGATGGCTTGTAAACAAAACACGCGTTACACAACGACTTGTTATTCTTCCTCACAATTTGTTTGAATCCGTAGGAAAATAGGTATAAGTAATGATGTTTTGTTTTTCTAAGACCATACAGTGTAAACCTATATTCTTGCGAATAAATGGATTTGATTTGATTTGATTTAAATAGTCTAGACTCTGACGCACCACAGACCACAGGTGAGGGCTATCAAGCATGCATGTTTAGTCTAGATTTCTAGAACAAAACAAACAAGATGCAATTTCTGTTGCATTGCATCATAATGTGTACGAGTACCTATTTAAAAAAGGCTTTAGATATTATATAGTATTTTTTTTTGTGATTTGTATGTGATTAAATTTTTAATTTAATATATTTTTTGTAAATACAGATACCTACAAATTATTATTAATGAATAAAATAACTAATGACTAATTTGGGCTTAGGTAGATGCAAAATCCTACTAAATATTATAATTGTGAAAAATATTTGGATGTTTGTTACTCAATCACGCAAAAACGACTGACCGGATTTGGATGATATTTGATACGGTTAGTTTAAATCATAGGTTACTTTTAATCCCGGTAATACGTTCCCGTGGGATAATATCTGATGTCAACGCGGGGCAAAAGCTAGTTACAAAATAATATCACCGATGATAAGTCATTAGTTCAGTTTAGAAGATTAGATAACATCGTTATCTTATTTGTTGTTATTTATTGGTTTAGCAATCTATGTGTCAATGCACATTATGCAATACCTACTGTATCTTGTATTCAATGAACTTGTTAACTTTTGACCTAATTTGGAGGCCAAGGTTTTATCGATTTCCGTTTATATCAAAATCAGTGCTGGACCTGGACGTGTAAGGTTTAAAAACATATTTGCTGGCCGAAGTACTTAAGGCGATGAAAACCAACTTTTAATGATTTTATACTGAAGCATAAAGATCACGTCTAAGCGAGTAGTGTTAATGATTTGAAAAAAAAAAAAAAAATATGTTAAATTAGAGCATTTTCTTAATAACTTAATCTGTGAATATTTTAAATTATGTTTATATTACATAGTGTAACTAATTTGTAAAGTTATGTCTAACGCTCAAGTTATGTCTAGCTCTCAAGCGTATTTTTCTGAAAACTACACCATTTTAAAGAAATTTTTTCATACGTTGTGTACGTATTTGATATACGTGTTTTATTAAAATACCTTTTGTTTTAAGCGTAATAATTTAGTAATGTGTCGAAAATGGGACAGCGCTCCTTGATTGGCGAGTCCTATTACTGGCTGGACGTACGACGCGTTGCGTGAGCTCAGCACAGAACACGCAAGCTAACCACCGAAGGTCACTGGTATATATCTGCGTCTTAAATACATGCCCATTTAAAGTACACACAACACCCAGACAGGTGTCGCAATCAATCAATGAAATATAAGTGGCTGCGCGATAATAACGAGATATGCCCTATATTTTTCGCAAAGATATCGGTAGATCCGGAGCACAAAGTCACGGTGGAATGGAATCTCTGGCGTTAATAGATAATTTTTTATGTTATGATCGCGATAACCTAATGTGATCGTCTCGATCGTCTAGGAAATGTCTGGTCGATGGAATGGAATAAGGACAACATTTTGGCGTGACGTGCGAGAAATTAGTCTTGCGAATCGTTCGATTTAGGGCGAATTTTACCAATGAAACTGATCGCGATCAGTTCATCAAAACCGCGTTCAAGACTTGAACACGTTTAGGTTCATTGGTAAAATCAGCCCTTAGGCTGGACACGTTTGCTGCTATTTAGGAGACTTGGAGACAGAAATAATTTCCATATCCTATTGTCTTACTTCTCGACTTTTTTCCGATTATTTCTGAACAAATGTTATCGATACACGTTTTTATCTTTTGGATTGAGCAACTCGGAAGCAGTTACATCATCATCAGATCACGTGTATCTTAAACGTGGTACTGTCTCTTTGTGATAAACTTTCAACTATCTAGATAAATAAAATAAAGACTCTTACTTAAGGATAGTGTAGAAGATATAGTGTAGTGTAGAACTCTACTACATTATCCTTAAGTAAGACTCTTTATTTTATTTCTACTACATACAATGTGGAGACTACCATACAACAAAAAATTTAAATACTGGCACTACTAATGCTTAAGAGTATTTTGGAACTGTCAAATAATTCCTAGCTTCGAAATAAAAAAAATTGTTTTTCAAACAAATTAAATGTAATGTATGCTTGATCCACCCTAAGCCTATAAATTCCGTTTATCCAACTAGGCCTTGCGTGAATTCTCGGGCATACATTTCCGAATATCCACCTTAGGGTGGATTTTTGTGGTGGATAAACGGAATAGCCCGAGCCGACTATGGGTTTTGCCGAGCTATAATGACTAAACTATTGAATATATTCAATTGAATTTTTGTATACAGAATAGGAACGTCATTATGGACACGCCGTTTAATTTTTTGTTGTATTGTCGTCTCCACCTTGTATATCCTAACTAATATTATAAATTCGCATTAGTCTCGAACCCAAGTCATGGTTCACCCATGTGCCAAACATCGAAAAGCGTAACAAACAAAGAAACTCACTTTCGCATTTAATCATATTAGACCACGGACCGTGTTTTTCATATTTGTATAAGTTGGATAGTGCAGGCCACTCATTTGTCAACGCTCACGGGTTTCCACCCCCCGCATCGCCGCGCATTCCTAAGGCACGCTACAGCGGTATCGGTCAAACTATATTACAATACAGCCGGAGAATCATTGCCGGTATGAACATAGGCTCTCCGAGCTATCGCGCATGTTCTCTCACTCACACTCGCCTCATGTCACCATATATTATTATGGTTCCTAAAAATAAATTTTGTGCACTGCGATAAGTTCTGACCTGCCATGGTTCATCGGCCGTATCGTCATCATTCATCATCTTTTCAGCCGAAAGACGTCCACCACTGGACATAGGCCTCCCCCAAGCACCGCCACTTCGACCGATTCTGTGCTTTTTGCATCCAGCGGATTCCTGCGGCCTTTACAAAGTCATCGCTCCATCTTGTGGGAGACCCTCTAACGCTACGTGTTCCGGTACGCGGTCGCCACTCCAGAACCTTTCGTTCCCATCGGCCATCTGTTCTACGAGCAATGTGCCCTGCCCACTACCACTTAATTTTGGCAATTCTTCGGGCTATGTTGGTAACCTTGGTTCTCCTGCTGATTCCCTTCATTTCTGATTCGATCACGTAGGGAAACTCCAATTATAGCCCTCTCCAATGCCCTTTGGGTGACTTTTAGTTTAGCCTTGTGATAAGGGCCGTATTGTATATAAGCTTAATGCGTCTAAAAACCTAGTGCTAAATCTATCTATACCGTCCTAATTGCGATAAAACACACGGTCAAAAACTATATTGATATCTATTAGCAAGCAGGTGTTCGACAAACACACAGAATACGATGAAACTGTTTATAAATCGTCCGATTTGATGAAAAAACTAACAATAATTATCAGTCGTTTGTAAATATTAGGCTTGTCACTGTTGAGTGTTGGGCAAATTAATCCATCTGCAAGGTTGAACAACGTTAAGGCAGTGAAGTGTTCAACACCACGAATTGGAGGATAACATAACATAACATCACGCCAGTATTCTCAGAACGGTTAGGCAGAGGTGCACATCCTATAGTACAGTATAACAGTACACCCACATTTCGCCAGTTACGTTTAAGTCCCAATGTATGTAAAAGGTGGCGAGCCTATTGCTATCAACCGGGCACAAATCCAGACTCCGGGCTGCTACTGAGAAATTCCAGATGGAAAAACCCAATAACATTTTGCCTGACCCGGTAATGGAACCCAGGACCTCATGATCAGCAACAGCGCTTGTGACCACTAGACCAACGAGGCAGTCAAAGTCAAATTAGAGGACCTGTAACCTGTAAGTACATAAATCTTTCCCGAATCAAACCCTAGCATAGCAAGCAACTGCTGTGATGACGGTTCTTTATTTGTGCAATGATACAAGTCTGGGCCTCTAAGCACGGACGTCGATAGTTTAGCTAGTTAGTTGGTCGGTGGTAATATGACATTTTAGCTATTGCAAATGTCATATAGGCAGTTAGAACCCCAGAACTTCTAGCGGTAGGTAAGCAAATTATCTGGTTAGACCAGAATTCAAACTTTCAAATAATCCAGTTACATGTATTTTTCAATTGACAAGGGGCAGGTCAGCTAGAAAGATGAAGCTCTCTTCTAAAGATGAAGCTGCTCTTTCAAAGCGTAGTATTAGTCTGGCCTTGTTTTTCTCAGTATTGTCAACATTTAGCTTTGTCGTCAGCACGTATCAACATCCTACGATATTACGATCTGAAGGTACTCTTTGGAATGGCTAACTATCTTCATCTTTCTAGCTGACCGACCCCTTGACCTATGGAGAAGAACGGGCAAGCAATTCCAAAACAAACAAATTCAGACAAGTAAGACAGATGATGATAAATATTAGTTACCAGATACAGCTTTCTACATATTATTTGTGCCTTAAAAGCGTTACCACACTGAAAAAAAAAATTGTTTATTTTAATAAACATCTTGTTTAATGTGATCACACATCTTGACTCCATACGAGCCTAACAAGATCTTGACTTCTGAAGCTATGACAACTTTGTTAAATTATCATAGTTCCGTCTACTAAGTAATGCATTGGTTTAATTACGGGTAGTTGTTTAATTTAGCTCAAATGTTGGCCAGTTTAACAATGAAACATTGTCACATTAACAAACTAAACTTGTAGATTCAACTAAGATCTTGCACGATACGTCTGTGAAACGTTATTAGATCAATGAAATTCTTATGTTGTTTCAACTAAGATCTTGCACCAAATAACTGTGCTATCCTGATTAATGCAACTAACCTCGTATTCAACGTAAACATGAACCATTGTCATATGAACTACTTCTATTTGTCAATCCAAGTCAGTATCTTTTGCACAAATCAACAAAGTAACTTTATTGTAATAATTATGGTTGAGAACCTACTTTTTTATAATGACTAACATCTTTGTGGTAAATTGTTACACTAAATTAAAAAAATCCGCGCAGGAACGCTAAAATTAAATATAGATTTATGGCAAATATTAAGCTTAAATCAAAATGTTTTCTTGTATGCTTATCATGAAAACTTTTTGAGGAAACCTTAATATTTGCTATAAACCGTCAATTAATTTCAGCATCCCCTACACAGATATTTTTAATAACATAGCGTGACGATCCACATCAAGTTAACCCTCTAGACCTTGTATAAAAAATATGAAACATGAAAATAGGTATTAAATGGTATAGCAATCAAACAACAATATTTGATTTTTAATTTATTTATGCAGAACACATTACACAAAATACTTACATTCAATATAATTTACATCTTAGAGAATAACATACTTTTCCATTGCTCAGAATATTTATATTGCATGTTACAACAAAAAGTTATGAAATTTTACATTTTCCTTTGCTTCTAGTTCTTCAAATAAGCAAAAATAAAAAAATAAACACAACGAAATTCTAATGTTTGCAATAATAATTGTTCCATTAGAATCCAGACTATTTGAATTATACAAAAAAAACTTATTAAAAGTTGAACACAGCATACTAAACAAGTCACCATGATAAATAACAAATTATGTACGCAGCTGGGCTACACATCAAGCTATACATTTCCAGTTTATGGTGATCTCGCATTGTAAACGATATCCCTGCAATGCGAGGTCAGCTTAAACTGGAAATGTATAGCTTGATGTGTAGCCGTGTGTACATGTAGAATAAAACTTTATGAAGTTATTAAAAATAGAATTAGCTTAACCAGATACCTAATTATTATTAACCAGTCTTAATATAGTCTGCAATATCGAAACCTAACAATATAACAATAATAAAATATTTAAAAAAAATAAATTAGAGTTACGAGCTTTTTTTATCAGATATCTTTTAATCTTTTAATGACTCACCAATAATTATGTATGGCTGTGATGTTGCCTCTATATTCTGTAATGTTTTTAGCCGAAGTTCAATAGACTGACCGATTTCAGCGTCAGATCACATCAGATCTTAAATGTTTGATGAACGCATACCGCGTTTCTGCCTTAGATGATTTACAGCCGCAGCTAGGGTCGGACTTTTTTTTGTTTTTTCTTCTGTTTAATTGCCAAAAATGCTGCAAGATTTTTATCTTCTTCTTTAGGTGCTGAAATAAAAGAATAATTATATAGACCATTCGTTTTTCAGATAGTTCAAGTTTTGAAAGAGTCACATTAAAATAGGTACAAAGGCTTCAAAGGGAAGCCTCCAATCCGCAACTGGTTAGCTTGGGGGACAAGCAGCTCAAGCCCTCTGCGAGAAGGCCTATGCCCTGTATGCCCAGCTATGGGATGTGTATAGGCTAAAATTTTGCCGCTAAATGAATGAAGAAAAATATACTTACAATCAGCTAGAGAGATTAGATCCTGGCCAAATGCAAATTTTTGATTTTCTATTTCTTAATAATTCCAATATTTAAATTTTTGCAATAAACAAACAAATTATGTGTTTGGTCTCCATAGGCCGCCTCAAAGTCAATGTTCAACTAAAATACACAAAACAGAACACAATATAATTATTAACATTAAATTGACAAAATATAGCTCAAATTACATGTATATAAAATATAATATTGGGGCAAGCCTTACCAGAGTATAAACTTGCGGTTTATTTCTATTAGCACTGGGTATTCGTTCGTATAAGATTCAAAGTCTAGTCATTATTATTGTTGTGAAGACGCATTATTCGATATTTGAATGTGTTTTTCCATTTTATTTCCGTCAGCCTCCAAGTTTCTGATGAATTTCGAAGCCACTGTAAATCAACTTCAACATTTTCATCCAGTGTGTTGCTTTGTTGCTATTTAGGAGATGGTGAAGGTGAGGGTGCAGGGCTTTCCTCTCTGTTTCTCTTTCCTTTAGTTGACAGAACTCCTAACCGCTGTAGCTGTAAAAAATCAGTAAGTTTGTGAGTGCTACTAAGTGTTCAAAATCAATGGTGCAGGCTGCAAATTTCCTGTACCTACTGACAAATAGCATTCATAGTATACCTACCTAGGTATTATGGTTACCTACTGTATGTTTTATCTTACCTGCAAATTTTGGGATGAGATCGGGCTGCTTCCATGTCTTTAATAATTCGACCACTTCTTCCATGTGTTCCATTGTGTATAAAGCACTCGCCAGTATTTAAATAGGTATGTAAATAGTTAATTCACTAATATTGGCACCGACCCTAGGCGTGTGGCTTCGCGTATTACACCTGTGCAGTTCTTGGAACATAAGACACGCCGGTCAACCTGCACGCCTGCACAGATAGCCATAAGGACCACAGCGTGTTTATCCTAGTCCTACATAATTATTATCGTACGCATTTTGAGTTTTGACACCAGTATTACACTATCGCTGATAGCGCTCTGTGTTTTGACAAGTCGACCGGCGCGCGAAGACCGCGAAGTTAGTTTACTCTATGAGCAAGTGGGGGTTGGAAAAGCGCGGGGAGCGTTGCGTTTTGTTGTCATTACAAAGAGTTATTAGATGTGACCACTGATCTTGTTTTATTTAACTAAGCAGGCTATTTAATCAAACATGTTCGTTGTTAAAAACTATGATTTATATGATTTAATGCTAACAAGTTGCTTGTTACCATGAACTTAAATTCTTTTTTGATGTAAAAAAGTTTTGAGGTAAAATCAAACGTGCTATGTTTGATGTAACAAAGACTGTTGAATAAACTGTGCATGTGCCTATTTGTTGATATAAATAAAATGAATTTGTTCTGGCAACTATGGTATCTTGTTTAAAGTGAACAGATTATTCATTATTCCAAGCATTTTAATCCCAACTAAGAGAAAATGTATCTTAGTTAGTCTGCATTTTTTTCAGTGCAGAAAGCAATAAGTCATTTTCTTTACAAATATCTTTTTGTCCCCACAAATCAATTGTCCACAAGTCAAAACCAAGGTGATGTGTTACTGACATTACAAGGCCAAAGTGATAAACGATTCAGCCTGTAGGTACTCCACATTTCGCTGGAGCCGCCAGAAAATAAGAGTTCGACCTTCATACTTGAAATGTTTATAAAATTGACAGATAACGTACGCACGTACCCGGACCGTTATATGATTAGCGGTTACAATTGTTTAGTTACGGTTCAATGAAGTGAAGAGTCAGTGGGAGGGACAAGATAGTAAAAATTCTATATAATTATAACATACTCGTACATCACGAGTTGTTTTCCCGAAGGATCGGGCAGAGAGAGGTGCACCTAATAGTACACCCATATTTCGCCAGTTATGTTTAAGTCCCATGTAATAAGATGCGAGCGTATTGCTATCAACTGGGCACAAATCCAGACTCCGGGCTGCTACCCAGCAGGCCGCCCTTCATGCTCCGCAGTAGCGCCTGCGACCACTAGACCAACGAAGCAATCAACAATTTTGAGTTCCAATACTGGAGATCTGATTTCGGAATTTCGGAATTCCGGAACTGGTTCCGGAACTGGTAACTTTTAACTGTTTTGGTCCATGTACCTAATACTAGCTAACATTGTTAGTCTAGACTTGTAACCTGTTACGCTTTCTTTCGGGGAAACAAGGCGTGTTGATGGAGTCGACATTTCATAACTGACTACCCCTGCGAAGAAATGGCGAAACAAACTTCGGGGTCAAAAAATCCTGACATAATCTTGGTCAGACAATGTGAGGACCATGTAGATTAATATTTGTTTCACTAAGACCGAAAGTATACCCCTCTGATCTCTATGCAATCAAAATATTGATTCATTGAGTCAGTTTACAGTAGAAAGCAAACACTCCAGCAGCTGAGACGCATGTAAACAACGATAGGAATATCTTGAAAGCTATAAAAATGATAACTCCAATATAAACACCGTATTTCCATGGTGACTTGCATTATAAAACTGAAGAAACAGTAATAACGGAAAGACAGTGAATGAAAAGAAGACTAATGACAGAAATTAGCGCAAAGACCAAAAAACCGTAGAAATACCAACTTGATACTAGCCTATTGCGTACCAAAGTTTCTTTCACAAATCGAGGATTTTGAAGGAAATGCTTAATCCATTAATTCATATGTTTGAAAAATTCGTCCGCTCGACAACGTAAATAACGCAATGAATGTTGTCAAAATGAAAGGCATTGCAATAGATAGATAGATAGAATATTCTTTATTATGTACACCATAAAAAGTACAGATATAAAATGTAGTTTCAATAGTTCAATTCAATAGTTCGTATTTTACGCAATTACTCAGCAGGAATGTGAAAATGAACTAAAAAAGATCGATGGTAAGATTTCCATCACAATAGCCACAAAGGCGTGTCCGTTACCCAAAAGGTTTATTAATCTTATTTCTGGAACCGTCAAATATGGAAGGTAAGGAGCAAATGACGCAGGTTGGCTACTAGATGCCTCTACCTGATCCTCAGCTTAATTTGATTAAAGTTTTTATATGGAATGACCCAAGAAAACGTAGCATAAGGGTGGATACAGGAATGTTACGGAGCTTCGGTTCCGACTTCGAAAGGTCGGAACTTCCAATTAGTTTTACACCTCCGACTCCGACTTCGGTTTCGATAATTTTGAATCCGAGTTATACCGGAGGTCGAAAGTACAATTTGACACGCGAGACGAAGAGAGTCATTTGATTTGATTTAAATAAAAGTATATTCAATTGCCACATGTTAAATTATCACGTCCTTATGTAAGTATTACTTCGGTATATTATGATTATATTATATACTTTTGCTAATATTTGATTGATTAAAAAACAAATAAAAAGTGTAAGGTCAGGAAAGTGTGCCTCGCGGCTGCGCCAAATAGGCCCTAGTCAGCAAAAATGCAAGACAAGGTTCGAAAAGAGACTGAATTATATTTCAATTTTTTCTTTTTAAGCCTTCCCTTAACACATCTTTATTCTACTTCCGCCTCCGACTCCAGTTCCGATTCCGATAAATCAAATGTAAAACGACTTCCGTAACATCCCTAGTTCATAATACTCGACAGCGGGTTTTCGAAATACGCTACTTAAATGGCGAGAGTCATGCAACAGCAATAAGATCCCTTGGTCCTCGTGAGTGAAATGTGAAACAAATATACATTTTCTTTGGACAGAACAGTCTGAAAGTGGCATCGGGGACTGAAAAGTTATGTGGAAATCGGTTGAGTAACATGTCCTGAAGAGAGTTTTGAGAATGAATGTGAATTGCTATAGGGGAAAACCAAAGCAACGATGGATGGATTGTGTGAAGGTTGATATGGCTAGAAAGGGGGTAACTACTGAGATGACGACTAATAGAGAAGTATGGAAGAAAAAAGACATGTTGTGCCGACCGCGATTTGGTGGAAACAGGGTTCAGAGACAAACGACAGAGATCGTCAATCCAAGGCAATAATGTATGAACCTATAGCTACAGCAGTGAACGAATTATCGCCCATTATTTGTCGTTATGGAAACAGGCTGATTATAAAATAATAAAGCAGCAATATTTACTTGTGGAGATAACAGGACTCATTGAATCTCAATAAAGTGCAGTTCACAGTATTTAAGAAGACCTCTGTCAGTTTTAATCATAATAATTGTGTTAAACTGCAAGATTTCATTTTGACGTTTGATTTCGTTCAGCTTTTAACCTTACGACATATTTACCCAACCACATTTCGCCAGTTATGTTAAAAGTCCCATGTAATAGGGGGCGAGCCAATTGCCATCAACCGGGCACAAATCCAGACTCCGAGCTGCTATTGAGAAATTCCTGATAGAAAAACCTAATATCAGTTTGCCCGACCTAGAAATCGAACTCAATACGACCTCATTAACAGTAGCGCTTAGACCACCAGACTAACGAGGCAGTTGAGGCAGGCAGAGAGAGATAGAGTTATGGGAAAATAAAATACAAATCCAGGTCAATCCAGGATTTGCATTTTTACTTTGCGGGAAAGTCCAAAATGGATACCGTGGCCCCTGGCAACGTACAGGCAAATGAAGGAACACGGGTGGGTTTTAGTCAGTAAGAGTCTGACACGCCCTCCCGCTTCGCCCACAGCGGGAGAAGTTATTTGATGATTTCCCAAACTCAAAAAAAAAGGCCTATAGGTGTCGCTTAGACAAAATTCGTTGATTTTAATTGAATTGTCGAAAACGAAAGCTATTCTGATCACAATTGTGTTAAGTACGCAATAGTCCTTCTTCCCATGGCACCGCTAGAGGACGAGCGTGAGATCTTTCATCAGACAAAACCGTTCACAAGGACTATGTTGATTGACACACGCTCTGAAAACTAGACAATGTCCATAAATGCAATTCATACGCAGCATGTCAGTATTATTGTCGTGGGAACTAGGGCTTCAGGTCCAGGTCAGTTTACAGACACTCCAATATGAGCAAATGTGGGGGACGACTATGCCAAAACGTCTTTTTACGCCGTCAATTGAGCCTAAGCATACTCTTTTCAACTTTTACAGAGAAATAGTTGAAGCTATAGTTATTTGTGTTACAATGGGACAAAGTAATGTTTTGTTCTTCCAGGGCGTCATTTTGAATTCAGAGCGAAGCGAAGGATTCTATATTAGAATCCCGAGCGTAGCCAGGATAAGGAGGAGGATAACGTAGAATCCTGAGCTTAGCGAGGAATTCAATATACAAGTATGCCGCCCGAGAACAAAATATTTTGTCCCCGAGTAATACACACAATTTTTCATCACTACCTATGAGAAAAATAAAAAGCTACTTACTCGATTTTTTTTTTTACATAAATATTCACGCGAGCGGCTCCAACTAGTACGCTATCAAAAGCACGGAGTGGACCAATCAGAAGAGAGAAACCTCCCTAGGGAGCAAAGTTGAATTTTGCTCCCGCTATACTAGGCAATTGTCGTTTTTCGAATAGGTGTGATGAAAAAACTATTATTAGACTAATTCGTCTCGCGTGTCATTGAAACTATCCACATTGTTTTTACGATCAAGTTCAAGAACACAGAGAGTTAAATATGCGCAAATATTTAAAACGTTATCATAAAGTTTTATTTACTTTTATCTCTTTACCAACTGGTTATCGGCCATTCAGTCTCTGGTTTGTTTTTATGACTTTTTTTTACAAGGTTTCGGATTAAAGCAGGGTAAATCTGGAAATGTGTGGTCACGCTTGTGTTTAACCCGCGGCTGCGCTTGCGCATACATGCAAATTATCTGATAACCGCCCAAAACCAAACAACAGCTAGACATGGGTCATCTCACTCATCCCCTGCGATGTTTGGGCTCCCCAAAGCAACGCCAAAGCTCCAGAGTCCAGACTAAGGCCTCCGCCTATTCTCAGGAATGGACCTCTTTCAGCTGAATATTGATGAGAATGATTCCCTAAAGATTATTGAATAATACAATAATTGGAGAATGGAAGATCAGTGAAAGATTGTAAAAATAACATTATTTTGAATCAAAACTACACGCAGAATATCCATCGAAGCCAATGTAGTGCTAGTATAAAACAATAGTGTAAATCTAAACTAATTAACCTCAAAACTTGACATATGTTAAGGTATACTATTGAATAACACGCGAAAATGCTAAAAATAAACTCATAATTAAATTTAATTGCGAATGACTCAAAATCGTGCGAAACGACCTACAACGGTGATTCTCTTTGTTTTCAAAATAAACAAGAGGTTACTGAACACACAACTTTTCGCACACAAGGTTAAAAGAAATACAGAATGGAGGCCGAACAACGGTAGAAGTAATGAAGGACACGCTGCAGCAAGATGGGATCCAAGCTGGTGAGAAGATAAATAGCGAATCACTTCAGCAAGATGGGTTGTAGACTTTGTGGCAAGTCACGAATGACAAAATCTGGCTGCGACTATGGTCTGTCCCAAAAGTGTATGATGATAGTGTAAACAATACTAAATGCGTAAGAATTTAAGCTGATTAAATTATTACGCAATTACTTAATAAAGGGAAATAGTAAAACATTCATCAGTATTTAGAAGGTTTCAAGCTTATACCTATCTCACTACTTTTTCCAGCGATTACTTATTGTTTGAATAAAATAATTAAATTGTAATTGAAAGAAAATTGGGGTTATAAAATTAACCTCAATAGTCAAACTAAAAACATCATTAGGTATTTAAAATAATCAAGTTAAAGCAATCAATTTGTGAATCATTAATAGTAAGTGGCACTACAAATTGGCATCAACAGTTACGTTTTCTGATTCACTTGTTTACATGTTCATCAAATACTTTTCGAACAGACTATAGACTAGCACATGATCGAGAGGGATAGCATGCAGCAGCAGTGGCTTAGATATAGACTGAATATGATTATTATACACGACATTTTGATGAAGAACTCCGAAGAATTTGTAGCAGTAAATCCTATGTGCTTATGAAAATAGAGTTTGGTCTTTATAAGTATTCAACAAACACGATAAAGAACAAAGAACTCACGCCAGACTTGGATTGAGATAATTAATTATTTTATGCAGTCTTCTTAATGAGCTAAAAGTAGTTTTTATATTTTTTTTTATAAATCGAGATAATTTTAATCATACCGAGTAGGTATTACTGCATGCTGCAGGTGTAGGGTATGTAAAGGATTTAATTAACCTTAACCAGACAGGATACTATTTATCAGATGTCGTGTAGAAAATAATAATTATTTTGCTTTTTCTCGCAGTGCGCAATTGATCATGCATGTCAGATTAGTAAGCTGTCTCGCTAAAGTAAACATCTAGATTAAAGCACTAGGTTTCACTGGAGCAACCAATCTGCCTAGCCTTTTCCCAAATATGTTGGAGTGGGCTTCCAGTTTAACCGTCAACAGTCAGTCAGTCAGTCAGTCGTAACAGTCTACTGGTATGCGGCTGAATACCAGTATTTTACATGGAGCGATTGCCTATCTGACCTCCACAACCCAGTTACTGGTTAACACCCCCTAGGTATGACTGGTTGTCAGACTTTTGCACTTCTGACAAGCCCATAACGACTGTCAAAATATCTACAAATGACAACTTGGACCAACGGCTTAACGTGCTTTCCGAAACACGGAGGGGTAAACCAAGCAGACAAGGTTTCAAAGCAAGGTATCCATTATGCGATAATTATGTGTAGTCTAACAGCTGAACATAGAAATCTCCAAGCTGGCGTCAAAGAAACACCAGTTCTTAGAACCATGAAGATAGGAGGTTAACGATTCACGGTTTCTACTACCCATCGGTGTCAACGGCTTGTTACGGATTCCACGCTTTGCAGACGAGCCTTTTACTGGCAATGTAGAGACTGATCGACAAAACACAGCGAGGATCGCTAACGTTTAATTTGAAGTTTGAGGTGTAGCTCCAAAACAGCTTTGCAAACCTGCAAGAAGCTTTATTGAATGATTTGATGGACTTCTTTAGCCTCTACTCTGAGTGGGACTGGGCTGACCATTTCTTCCGTATACCCATAAACTTGGGTCACAATAACCACATGTGGAGCCCTGACACAGCCAGCATGCTAAAGACGCCGATATATGGCAGTGGCCTTGAGTGGTTAGCTTGCGTGTTCTGTACCGAGCTCACGCAACGCGTCGTACGTCCAGCCAGTAATAGAACTCGCCCATCAAGGAGCGCTGACCCAAATTAGACGCATTATTAATTTATTATACATAAATCAAAGGGTATTTTAATAAAACACGTATACTTACTAAAAGTTATAGTTAAATTATCTTTAAAATAGTGAAGGTATCAGAAAAATACGCTTGATAGGATCTTGCGTTATTCTCAGTTTTTTATCCGCGTTAGACATAACTTTATAAATTACTTTCATAAGTATGTGTGTGTTTCTAATTTTACTATGTAAACATAATCTAAAATATTCCTTTATTATACACTACTCGTTTAGACGTGATCTTCAGTATAAAATCATTAAAAGTCGGTTATCGTCGCCTTAACATGACCACAATAGAAACGGGTTTTGTCGACGGAAGAATAAGACAAAATGACAGATAAACAATCACAATCTACCATTTTGTCTATTCTTTTTATTTATTTATTTAAACTTCTCGCACACAATAAGGTACAAAGGCGGACTTCCGTCGACACAACCCGTAGCAAACCCGCCTGCCAGTCCATTGCTTCATAAATTCGACAAAAAAAATCTGGCACGATCAATTTTAAGTTCGACAAAAAAAATTGAGCAGATTTTTTTGTCGAACTTATGAAGCAATGGACTGGCAATCTTTTTCAATTGGTTTCAATTTAAAATTGATCGTGCATTGCGTAATTGGGGGGCTGTGGCATGATGCAGGCTAACAGTAACAGGCTTCTTTAAATTCATTATTTTCTGTCAAGTTTCACAAAAAAAAAAAAAATTGACTAGTTTTAATTCTGCACGTCCGATTGCACCTTACAAAACAATTGTATTGTTTATGTGCGCATTCAAAACCCTGTAGTATGCTAAAATGTAACGCTGACAGCGTAAACTATTGACACAGTTTCTTTAATTTATAAATTTATGTAACTTTTCAATATACAAATAACTTTAGGTAGTTTAAATACGTTTGTTTATAAAATGTAAAGTTTTTGTTACAAAGCGGTAAAAAAATAAGTTAAGGGGGAAGCGCTAAGGTAGCCCGCGAAATTCAAATTTTCTTAAGTAATTAGCATGTCAGTACCAGGTTGTTCTTTGATCAGAAAAAAATACGTAAGTATTTACAGAATAATAGTCATTAGAATCATCAATAAAATCCTCTCAATAAAAATTGGTCTTTAAAAGATAGGCCATTCTATAGGATAATTTGAACTTGGAGAGTTGTCTGTAAATTCATATTTGTACGGTTCCAAATCATATTCTGATCAACATACAACCTGATACTGAACTGCAAATTGCAAAAAAACGCAAGAAAATTTGAATTTCGGGCTGGTTTTAAAAAAAGGCTCGTAGGAGCAATAGTACTAAGAGTCCATCTCTTGGATAGATGCTTAAAAGACGAAAATTGGTTTAGGAGACCGTGTGATCGAACCTTTTTTTTAACGATATTTAAACAGCCTGACACGTGAGACATAAATTATAAGTTTTAGGTTAAAAATATGCACGGACACGGACAGCCAGACAAAACATACTTTTTTATTGAGATTATTTATATTTTTTTATTCGTTTAGATTGAGTTTTACAATGACATATGATCTTATGCATAAGATAATTTTTAATGAAATAATGTATGATGTAATGACAGTCTGTTACAAGTACAACAATTATATTTTTCTTGTTTCTATCTGAAATATTCAAAGAAAAATATTGGAAAAGGGTCTTAAGTAAAATCTGTTTGTAGAACTCTATGGAAAATCTAATTTGGCGCGAAAAAATTATGACATATAATTCAATAAAAAGAAATAAGTTTTGTTAGTAGTTAATTGAACCTAATAATAAGGCGATGCATGGGAATAAAATTACCCAAGTAAAAATGACTAAATATTCTCAGGTCCGTTAACTTAAATGTCATAGGCAAAAAAATGGCGCGCAAACTCCGTATCACTTAACCCGTTCATGCTCGTGCAACCTAGCGACGATGCAGGTCCATGATAAATTGCACATAATGCGAAAAATGCAAAAAAAAAAATGGCGGACAACCGGCAGGCTGTCATTACAACCGGCCTAGCTACACCTGCCAGCGACATCCTTATAGGTAGAAATTGTAGACCCTAATAATAAGTGAGCTAACGTTAGCTCAGTACAAGTTCACATTAATCTATGTAAACTGTAAATAACGTTGGCCGACCAGTTTTTCCCTAGTTCAATTTAAAACTTTATTACAGAAAAAGTGGTTACTTGGTTCGCGTTTTCAACGGGCATGATAAGTAAGGGTGCTACATTTTTTTATGGTTCATTGCATGCATGCTATTGCTATTTCGAAGTTAACTATTGCAAATATTATGTAATAAGTGCCTAAAGGTTAACATTTCTGCACAATTCTTAAATACCTACTAGCTTCTTCCCGCGAATTCGTTCGCGTGATCTAACATAAAACTTATTTATACTTCTATAACACTCGGGGATAACGTAGCTTTCCATTAGTGAAAGAATTTTTAGGTTATCTATATTACCCCCTAAATATAAACTTTAAAAAAATCCTTTTTATAATATTATTAAGTATAGATTTGTATAAAAGCAAGTTGTTCAGAGTGAAATAATATAGGTACTGCGGTCGTTGCTAATTTCATAATAAGCACAAGTATGAGGAAATTAACTGTACTAGTTTGTGGTTCTCTCAAATAACAATATGGGTTTACCTCAGTAGTCATTTATCTACCTATCTAAAATACTTTTGAAATAGGTAAATATTTTTATAATATTTTATTAATAAAATACTTTAACACGACGCTATTATTTTTTTCACGAAAATGTTATAAAACTCAACTAATATTTATCAAACATTACCGCAAGTTTTAAATTAAAATAAGTAGATAAAAAAAAAACCCAATTTTAATTGCCACACACAATAACAAAAAATCAATAAGTAAAAAAGAAAAAAAAAATACATACAACAAAACATTCCCAGGTAGACTCCTGCGACTGCAACAGCAATTTGTACGATATCATTCCTCGTGTCATGGTCCAACTTCTTCAGTAGATCACTCATGATGTAAGCTTTCACTGGCGCACGCGCATCACACTGACTCTTCACCATCTTTCCAAACCCTTATCTTTTTTTATTAAAAAAATAGGCACTGATGATAACCCGCCGACCGATCGATACTTAATTTGCATACAGAGGTCGCATGTTTAAAAATAAATAATTAAAAAAATAAATTGACGCGTATGATTGACGCGGTGTCTCGGCTAAGAATGATATCTGTAATATGAAAGCACACTCGGTGTGCTGACCCTAGCACTATTTATTATCTATCTAATAAGACGAAGATAGACAAGCTGTTATTATTTATAATATAATATATTAAAATTAATTTATTTTTAGAGCGTATTTCTTTGATTTTATTTTGCTTTTTTTTAAATTAAAAACCCGTTGCTCCCCAGACTTGTTCCCAAGCAGACTGGCTGCAAATGCCAACTTTTTTATCCCTTCTGCGCAAGGGCCGGTGTTCGACACACCCCGCAGTTCATTGATTACTTTCATTGACGAGACAGTGTAGTTATTATTGGACTCTTGAAAAAAGCGGCCAAGCGCGAGTCGGACGCGCACATGAAGGGTTAAGTAGAGGTAGGTACCATTGCATATTAAGGCGACGATAACCGACTTTTGATGGTTTTATACTGAAAATAACGTCTAAACCAGTAGTGTTAATGATTTGGAAAAAATATATGTTAAATTAGAGCATTTTCTTAATAAGTTGTTTCGGCGTGTTTTCCTCTATCTTAAGACGCAGTTAATGCCAGTGACCTTGAGTGGTTAGCTCAGTAATAGGACTCGCCCATCAAGGAGAGCTATCTCCGATTTAACGCATTATTAATTTAAAACATAAAACAAAAAGTATTTTAATAAAATACGTATAACTAAAACATCAATAATTAAATTATCGTTAAAATGGTGAAGGTTTCAGAAAAATAAGCTTGTTAGATTTTGCGTGATTCTCAGTTTTTTATCCGCGTTAGACATAACTTTAGAAATTAATTTCACTATGTAATATAAACATAATCTAAAATATTCCTTTAATAAGTTACTAAGAAAATGCTCTAAATTAACATGTCTTTTCTCCAAATTTAATGATTTACACTACTCGTTTAGACGTGATCTTCAATAATAAAATCATTAAAAGTCTGTTAGAATCTAGGCACTACGTAAACACAATAAACACAGTCGTGAATCTACAGCAGCACCGGTAACTGGATTTGGAGCCGTAAATATGCCCCTATAATCAATGAACTCAGTCTATTGCCGTCCACTGCAGGACAAAGGTCTCTCTAACAGTCTATCTAACCTATAAATAAATCATGGTAGTTTATTTTATTTACCTATTTCGTTGGAATTGTTGACTGTTTACGTTAATTTACCTTGACTCATTGATGTTAATGGTATAGCGGACGAAATGAAAGTAACCTTTGGATCGGAAGAACTAAAGGAAAATACTAGCTTAATAACGAGAGCATTGACTTTTAACAGGATAATAAGACAATATAATAATTGCATAATACATAGCTAGTTTTTTAGGGTTCCGTTGCCGAAGGGTGCCAAACGGAACCCTTTACTGTCTGTCCGTCTGTCTGCCAGCGGGCTGTATCTCATAAACCGTAGACCAGTAACAAGTAGACAGTTGAAATTTTCACAGATTGTGTATTTCTATTGCCGCTTTATCAACAAATAATACAAATTAAATAAAGTTCATAATTAAAGGGGGTACACAAGAAACGTGTTTTTGTGTCGCCGTTTTTTGCTCGATCTATTTTAACCCTTCCCTTGCGATTGCGAGTCGGACTTGCACTTGGCCGGTTTTTCTTATATTAACATTTTAGTCCCATAATATTATTGCTGTGGCCGGGTTTTCAAGACCTTTGTTTTGCTAGTCATCAGAAAGCTCACGAAAGGAAAGAAAATTTGTCTGCGTCGCTATCGCCGGATACGGTGAAGAGGATTGCCGTCAGCAAACCAAATCTGTCTAGCCTTTTCCCAACAATATTGAGCTCAGTTTTCAGTCTAACCGGATGCAGCTGAATACCAGTATTTTACATGGAGCGACTACCTATCTAACCTCCACGAGTCCCCTTGATAAGCTGGTTACCAGACTTTCGGCCTTCTGACGACCTGTATAGACTGTCAAAGATCCACGAATGACCAACGGCATAACGTGCTTTCCGAGGCACGGAGGAGTCTCGGTATGTAAAGATGGTCACCCTATCCACAGACCAAGCCTGGCAAGCGTGGCTTAACCTGATGGATCAACCCGTGCGGCTGTTATTACTTAGCCACGAGTTCATGCTGACGCAAATAATAATAATAATTAGCCCGTATTGTCCCACGCCCAATGCAGAGCAAAGCCTCGCTTTCCTGTTTCCACTATACTTGATTCTGAGCCAATATGTACCAATCCCTCCTAGCGTTAAGTTCGTCCCGTCATCTACGCCTGGGTTCCGCTAGTTCCGCGAGAAAAGCGAATTTAAATAAAATAATAAATTGACACTAGAAATTGCGAAGGACAGTCAAAGACAGTTCAAATGTCGCAGATAACCATACAAACTGAACAATAGTCAATAATGCTCCTATTTACGGCATACAATGATCGAGATTAAATTCAAGAACCTTTTTTTCAGTATAACGACCACTTCTGACGTATCTGTCATTTGCTTGATGACGTAAATGAGGAGACTGTTTTAAATTGCGGACAAACCTGTTATTGTAAACTTGACACTATGGCCCAGTCTTTAGAACGAACATTAAGGCAAAATTAATGGAAAAAATTGTCAAGCGCTCGTATCCTACTGTGATTGGTCGAATGATTTATCAACAGCCAATCGCAGCAGTTTACGCGCTCTAAGAGGAGATGGAGCCAGAAAGTATAAAATTGGAGATGTAGAGTAAATATTTTTTTTTTTTTTTAAATTATAAAATTCAGTATACTGTCTAATCTGTGTTACTAGCTAGTTTCCATAACCTTTAATAGTAATCTGTGGAAAACGTAGTGGGTAGCATATTATTGTTATATAACGTTATATTTAAGACATTATGTATGACTATACTTTGTTGTGCTACTGTTTGTTTTTCCTTAAATAAATAAATAAATGGCATATGGGAAATACACAAGATGGACCGATGACCTTGTAAAGGCCGGAGGAATCCGCTGGATGCGGGAAGCACAGAATCGGTCGAAGTGGCGGTGCTTAGGGGAGGCCTATGTCCAGCAGTGGACGTCTTTCGGCTGATATGATGATGATGATGATATGGGAAATAGTCATGGGAAAAATTTTTGCATCCCGCCAGAGAGACGGGAAGTTCATTTTAGGGTTCCCGTACCCAAAGGGTGCCAAGGGTGCGCTCCGCTGTTCGTCCGTCTGTTACAGAACTGTATCTTTTGAACGGTAATAGGTAGCAGTGGCGAAGGGTGCCGTAATAGAAAAGGTAAGCCGGAGCCAAAACAAAAGAAAAAAAAAAAAAAAAAAAAAAAAAAAAAAAAAAAAAAAAAAAAAACCAGGGGCTGCAGCCGTGCGTGAAGTCCAGTTACTTACAATTTGTGGCTAGCTTTCTGGCTCTTCAGTCTTGTACAGGCAGATGTTACTATTTACTATATGATAAGATGATACTATTTACGTGTCCAAAAAACGTTTTCATTTCCTGAATATTTTCAAGGGAACGGCTCAGTACTAAATTTAATATATGAGCGTAACATGGGACAAACATTGCCATATGGACATGCATCACGAATTTTCGCTTGTACTCCACCGTGGCTCGCCAGACATAACTGCCGCGCCGTCGTAAGATTGACCAACTAACTTATTTCTACAACGATACTGGTCAAGTAGGTATTTCTAACAACTGTTTAGATAAAACTTCAGCAGTTCGACTTTCGCTAACATCGTAAAAACCCAGGAATCGTTCTTCAATTCCAGTTTCTGATAAATATCGAAAAATTACAGTTAATTGCTCCCTATGACTGACATCTGGAGTTTCGTCAATCATTACAGACAGAAATTGAGCTTTATCTATCTCTAATCTAATGTGGTCTCGTAAAACGGATGCAATACAATGTATTAAATCATTTTGAATATCACTAGAGAGACCAGAAAACACGGGGTTCTGAACTGAAGATCATAGTTCTAAATGCGAGTTCATTACGGATCATATTTCCTCAGATATAACAAAGTTTTGATATAGTTACCGCGGTTATTGGAATTCAGACCTTCATCGTGGCCGCGAAAAGCTACTTCTTGTGTATCTAACAAAATAATGGTGTCAATAAACCGTTTCTTAAATTCCTATTTCGATTTACTTTTGTATTAGGAGCTTCATACGAATTAGCGAAAAATAATCAAGTTGTTCTGTGATTCGTTTAACGACATCTGTCGGCGAGTAGAAATACTATTTTGAGATTTGTGAAGCTAGTTTGGCGTTTTAACACAAGATGACAGCACATCTGATTTTACTCTAAGAGTGAAATCAAATGTAATTATAATACAAAAAGTATTTTTGATTAAGGAATTTGTTTCATAATTTAGGTATTAATAAAGAATTCAGTATTAATTATGTGTTTCTTATTTTCAAACCTTGAAAAGCATGTTTCCTCACAAAGTAAATAATTCGTCAAGCAACAATCAAAACTATTTGCCGCCATCCTAATCCTACTGATAGTACTAATCATTTTTCAAATCTACTCTAATGATGTAAGTTCAACTTATTAAACTTTCTACTTACCCCAAATACCTAATTACAACGTAGTTCAATCAACGTACGTTTCTTTCACTAAACTCATAACACAAACACTATCTTAATCACTTTTCTATACCTGAAAACAAATATTACTCGTACTAGTAATGATAAACTAATGAATACAATGAATACAAAATGCAAATTAACTACTGTAAACAAATTATATGGTTGCGATTACGACAAAAACCAACACATTGTCAATCGAATGATGAAATAATGTTTTGATGTCCGAACACCGAGCCGAACGCATTACGATACTCAACGACAACAACCGAATATCAAATGCGAGAACGAGTGAGTAATAGCAATACATAGTTCTTTCTCGTTCACACGAGCGCGTTTTCGCCTACTGTCCCTATAGTAACTCGTTGGAAACCGGCTTACTCGGCTGCTAAGAAAGGGCGGTGTCACGTGACCGAGTGACGTCAAGACGGACTATATTTTCTATAGAAATTAAATTCACGATAACCCGTACGCGCCTACGAGTTATTTTAGAGCGAAATGTTTTGTTGTTGGGATATAAAGACAAAAATTTTTATGTAGGCGTTTTGTAATGTTTTAATTGTATTCAAATACTTATAGTGTGATTATTCAATGACGATAGAGTGGTTGTGTTCCGAATTACCGAAGGGAAGCCGATAGGAATCGGCTTGTACAGAGTCTACGCCCCTGATAGGTAGACACTTGAAATATTCACAGAGTGTGTACTACTACTATGGCCGATTGGCCGCTATAACAACAAGTAATAAAACAAAAATAAAGTTAAAATTAAAGGTGCCCATACAAGAAACGTGCTTTTTCGGCGGTTTCACATTGTATTTTAAGAAAAAACATTAGTGTTAAATCTTGTACGGTAGTAATACGGAACTTTTAGTGTGCGAGTCCGGCACGAACTTGGCCGCTTTTTACCCAACAAAGGAGGGAAACGTAGTAGAACATCTACAGACTATGAACCATTAAAAAGCTGCCAACTTTATTTTATAGTGTACTGTACTGTAGGTTATCAAATTCACGTCCATCATATAAAAGTCTACATCATCAAACAAAAACGAAGAAAGTCTTTGTTTCCGTGAGCACGCAGCGTTGGTGTGGAGATTTTTACTCCGACGCGGGAATTGAGCCAGCGACCTTCATCGGAGAACGGTCACTGCGTCAAAATGAGAGATAAATATTGTGCATGCGTATCAGGGTACAGTTTTAGTCACATTCAACAAGATAATGATCATCAACAATCAACAGACGCGGGTAAACTTAGGGCCCTATCTCACTAGGACACCAGTAGCGGGCGGCGCAAGCGCAACCATGGTCGTACTGCCAAAAAATGTATGGTTGTTTGCAACCGATAGGATGCCTTGTGAAGTGGTGAGATACCGACCATAAAGCTTTGTACAGACCAGCACGAAAAGTCGCGTCGTTATTGTTATACCGTGAAGTTTTCTTAGAAATTGTATTGTTCGTGTCGCGCTGGTCTGCAAAAGCCTTAAAGCTGTATAAATATATTTTGCTGGCAGCGCGACCATGGTTGCGCTTGCGCCACCATGGCGCCCTAGTGAGATATAAGCCTTAAGGCGACGATAACCGAGTTTTAATGATTTTATACTGAAGATCACGTCTAAACGAGTAGTGTTAATGATTTGGAGAAAGTATTATATTAAATAAGAGCATTTTCATAATAACTTAATATACGAATATTTTAAATTATGTTTATATTACATAGTGAAATTAATTTGTAAAGTTATGTCTAAAAAACTGAGAATGACGCTAAATCAATCAAGCGTATTTTTTTTTTCTGAAACCTACCCCATTTTAAACATAATTTAATTATTGATCTTTTAGTATACTAGTAGTCTTTTCTTGTTTCTGTCGTGCGTCGGAAATGTTTGCGCAAGCCCGCACCGACGACGGCTTCTATGCAATTATACGCAAAAAAACTGCGTCGCTACTGAGGAGAGTGAGGGGCAGTCGGAACAGCATCCTGAAAACTGTAGCCGAGAGCTTCGGCTCTCCGACTGTACAGCAGTTTGTGCGGAGGTTGATTTTTACTAACACTAGGCAATAAGTTAATTTTTGTATGTTACGAGTACTAACACTAAATGGATATTTGTGTCCGAAATAAAGAAATTCTATTCTATACGTTATTAAATACCTTTTGTTTTATGTATAATAATGCGTCAAACTGGGGACAGCGCTCCTTGATGGGCGAGTCCTATTACTGGCTAGCGACTCCCTGGATTCGAACCCACGACCTACAAACAACTTGTAAGCCGGGGCCATTACCACTGGGCCATCACTGCTCACCGCCCGTTCTGATAGGTAACTGGACTCTACGCTTAAGAACCTAATTAGTAGTTCTTTTTACGTCAATGGACCACCCGCGCCGTGGAGGGTTGACCATAGAGTCTATGGTCATCCCTCCACGAGCCTCCACGGCGCGGCATAGACAATATTATAAGACCTCTTTCAACTGCATAACGGAACGCTTTAGGTAAAATTGGAAGTAAATAAAAGAACAAAATAAATTAAATGGAACAACATGTTTACAATATGACAATGCACTGTAAATTAATTAGTCGCATATAAATTACAGATAGAATTAACACAATAATGGAATGGAAAATCAATCGATGCGTATTATTAATGCGTTTATGAATGATATGAATCATGCGTACTTACTTATTGTCGTTATTTAACAAAGGAATAAGTTTTAATGTGATAAAATAAAAATACACTAAAGACAGATACTCTCCGAGGGGCTCGTGTCGATCGAACGTTAAGGAGACGATATCCGACTTAAAAAAAAATATATGCGGGGCAGTCTTTGGTTACTGCCGATAAAAGTGAAAACTAAGTAACGCCGACTAACGAAAATGTCAGGAATTTATGTGGCTTGCTGTCAGTACAAGCCGTCTTAAGAATTTTCGATCCGCCCCCCAATTACGCAATGCACGATCAATTGAAACCAATTGAAAAAGATTGTCTGTCCATTGCTTCATAAATCGACAAAAAAAATCTGCTCAATTTTTTTTGTCGAACTTATGAAGCAATGGACTGGCAATCTTTTTCAATTGGTTTCAATTTAAAATTGATCGTGCATTGCGTAATTAGGGTGCAGGTCACGTGTCCTGACGCGAGTTTAAAATTTTTTACCCATCCTAAAAAAAGTGCACAACGCCGCTAAAGAAGTATGCACTTCAAAAATACATACGTATTTTGCAATTTGCAGGTCAGTGTCTGGTTGTATTCGCGACTATAACATAATGTAAGTATTTACAGTACAGATTAGAAGTATAATCATTAGAATCACTCTAAGTTAGATTTGTTCCTTATTTACTTTTCCATAAGAGATTTGTTCCTATCTTAGAGACATGACTGACCTGCAAATTGCAAAAAACTTCGCGGACTACAACTGCGGGGCTAACACGGGCGTACCCAAGATGTTTGTGACAATACATGATAAATTTTATATGTCTTATAATTTGTCTTAAATGCTAGCACGGTTCAACCATGTGATAAAATCTGAGGCGCGACATGACTTTCTTGTTGCTAACTTCATAGTGTGACACGGTAAATTAAAATAAAATCTGTCAAGTGCGAGTCGGACTCGCACACGAAGGGTTCCATACCATGTCGTACAAGATTTAACACTATGAATTTTTGTAATACTTTCGTAAAGGTAACAACAGAGGCGCTATAAAAAAACAAAGATTTGTAAAGAAATTGTCTAATTTTAATGAGAAAATGTTGTTGTGTTAAAATATAGGTGTAGGAGTATATTTCATTTATTTTAAGAGAAAAATATTAAGTTAACTTTATCCAGTAACATGCATTAACTAAAGTCAAAGTTATTTATTTGCTACTAATATAGTATTGGTAGGTATAAATAGGTATATATGGTAGGTAAGCAGGTAGATATGTCCACTGGGGTTGCGGATAAGTCCTTAGGGGAAACCGTGGCTCCGGTCTAGGCAAGGGAAGGAACACGGGTGGGTTTTAGTCAGTAAAAGTCTGACACGCCCTTCCGCTCCGCCCAGAGCGGGAGAAGTCATTTAATGATTTCCCAGCCAAAAAAAAAAAAAAAATCAGGTAGATATGTAGGGTAGGTAGGGTAGGTTAGCTTCCTACCCTGGTAAGAAGGGTAGGGTAGGTAATTAGGTAGAAATAGGTAATTAGGAAATGTAGATGCGCCGTAGATAAGTACTTAGTGCTAACCGTGCGAAGCCAGGCCGGGTAAAGCTAGTTACTTATAAATAAAAGGATTTCTCTTGCTACATCAGACTATATTGTACAAAATAGAATGTAAGTAGTACGCCAAATTTTTATTATAACTGTGCGTTTGCACTGGCGAAACATTCAGAACAAAACATGTTGGAATCTCTATTTTCTGTCAATTTTTCATACAATGTTTGACAGGAACTAGAGATTTCAACATGTTTTGTCGTGATGTTTCGCCAGTGCAAACGCACGGGTCAATACAGGTATTTATTTACGTTATTTTTGATAGTCATACAGAAATCTATTATTTCTTACTTATTATTTTTACACATCCCATCGGACTATGAGAGTGAGGGTAGAGAGAGTGCACTCGTGTCTGCGCACACACTTGTGCACTATAATATCTCCCGCGCCGAAGGCCAGTCTCCGTTGAGATTGGCCGCCATGACCGAATATTTTTACACCAATAATTTTTCTCAATATGAAATTGTATCCACAACGGTTTAAGCTAGGTAACTGAATAGTACACTGTATGTGCCAGCATTCATTTCAATGTTACTGAATATATCGTCTATTGGAGTGTAGTTTTAACACGAGGTACACACATCAACACCGTCTAGGGATACTTTGAAAAAAGTCGATAAAGTTCTTAACTCAAAAAATACTAGCCGGTTTTAAAATCTTGTGAAGAAAGTTTATTTTGTAGACCTTTTTGGATGATCGAAATTTAAATGATCGAAATAGTATATGCTGCCATGATAGTAGGTACTTACTAATTCCATGTCATTACTCCGACTATTAAATAGTTATCTGTGGAATTTATGTCGCATAATATTAGCATGAAATACAAAATTATTACTTTAAGTTGCAGAAAATCGCCCATATTATATAAAATACGTTATGAATCGGCGTTTTTAGTATTTGTTGATTATAAACAGTATATGTTACATGATACACACAAGTTTCAAATTCCTAATTTGTTTAGTTGTTGAGATAGAGCTCGTATAAAAATGGTCTAAAACAGACAACTTCTACGGCCCCCTAATTCATCATTTTTGAAGATAAAAACAAATAAAAATTATATTTATTCTCTACTCGATGAGCTCTAGAAAATGATACCCCATATGCCAGGGTCAGATATTTTTTTTTTCAAAATTTAATTTTATTGTATGGCGACCCCCCTTTATTTTTTAATTTTATTATTTGTTGCTCTTACGGCAATAGAAATGCTCAATCTGTGAAATTTTCAACTGCCTACCTATTACGGTTCATGAGATAGAGCTCGCTGACAGACAGACGGACAGCGGAGGCTTATGAATAGGGTTCCGTTTGTCACCCTTCGGGTACGGAACCCTAAAAATTAAAATGTGTATGATCAGTGAATATGCGACCAAATAAAATAATACGTTTTTATAGTGCAGGTTCATACAGTTTTACAACTTTTTAATTTTGTTGTGAACTAATTCACTTTTGACGTACGGACGACAGTCATTATGTGGCATTTGTGACAAAATTGGTGCGCCCATAGTAGCAAATAAGACATAGAATCCCAAATAAACGTCAAGAAGTTATGTCACAAGTCAAGAGATTATCTCACGCCGCCGTGCTAGCATTTGTGACAAAACTGTTATGTAAACGCCCAAATTGTGATAAAATGTGTGGTTTAAGCTATCTCACAGTAGGCCATGCTCGGTGCGCTGCGGTTCTACCATTTTCGAGCTTGTTACGCTCGCTCCTGCTGCCTAAGTTCATAATAGAAAATATTCAGATTAAATATCTCCTGCATAATATATCAACCAAGTAGGTAGCAGCCATTTCTCTATCAATGGTCACAAGAAAATCTAACCTATCTGTAGCAGGGCACAGATTAATACAGATGGGACACTCCGCAAAATCATTTAATTAATAAGCAACTCTTGCTACGACACAATAAAGTGCAACTCAGGTCGCACAGCGCTAATCACCTAGAAGTTGCCTCTTTTTCTATTGCCTGACTCATCTTCTGACTACGTTACACTCACTGACTGTCCAGCAAGACGGGCCCGCCGCGTACTTGTACTTTCATACCTAAACTGCGGAGTATCCATCTGTATTAATCTGTGGGCAACTGGGCAGGGTACTATTTGTTCCCATCAACCAATAAAAATTCTGCCTAACGCAATCCCATAATGAAAGATAGCGGTAGAGCATCTCGCGCACTCGACCCACACGACCACGACCGGCGGCGCCTAATTATTTTAATCCATTATCCATTACAATCCATTTTTAACCGACTTCCAAAAAGGAGGAGGTTCTATGTTCGACTTTATGTATGTTTTTTTTTAATTATATCTTCACCAATTATGGACCGATTTTGAAAATTATTTTTTTGTTTGAAAGGGCAAGCTCCCGAGGGGGTCCCATATAAATTTTATTAACTTTGCTGAGATAGTTTTTGAGTTAGCTTCAATAATACATATTTTTCCCACTTAGTTTATATGGACGATATGATGATAACTTCCTGTCACTGTTATTTATTGCAGTTAGTGGTACTTATTGGATATTGTGTGGGGTAGGTACCACAACTAAAAAGTGAAAAATAAAAACTTTTTACACAAAAAATTAAAACCGACTTCCAAAAAAAACCACTACAAAGTGAAAAATAACTTTAATTTCGGAAGTCGGTGGCAAAAAACGAAAATTAAAAAACAAAGACAGCGACTTCCGAAATTAAAGTTATTTTTCACTTTGTAGTGGTTTTTTTTGGAAGTCGGTTTTTTTTTTTTTGTAAAAAGTTTTTTAATCATAATGCTGATGACTTGTCCACGTAGTTCATCTACATCATCATCAATCTCTGGCTCTATCCCCATTTATTTGGGGTCGGCTACATGGTTCTTTCTTCCATAATTTTCTCTATTAGTCGAAGAATAATTAAAATCAATTGTCGCGTCTCGCAAATACTCGAAAAAAAAAAAAATCTAATCGGTTGGCGAACCGTTTTTTTTTTCGCATCAATACCGCTTTATAAAAAAGATAATTAGGAAATACCCAAAGGAACAGCCGAGAAATCAAAATCGAAAGACAACGTTTGACTGACGTGGGTCAGCTAGTATCTTCTTTTCGTGTTTGTATGTCTGTCCGCGTTGTTCTTCTAAACCACGCAACAGATTTTGATGAAGTTTTCACCTTCGTGTAGAGAATTTATTCCGGAAGGTTTATGTGTATAATACGTTTATATTAAAGTTACATAAAACTAAGAAATCTCGATGTTTTGGTGGTTAGAGTTAATCACACGATATTTTAACTTAATATATAGGCTTAGAATAATAACGCTTAGAAGAATAATGCGTTATTATTCTAAGTATATACGAGTAGGTATAGGCCGTGTGCGTCATGATTCATACATGGTCAGTTCACTATGTCAGTGAGAGGATCAACAGAATGTGTCAACATCACCTACGTGTCGGTCGATATGACGGTCAAGTTGGCGGGTCTAAAGTCCGGATCCTTACGCGGTCACCTCCGAGTTGGTCAACTTGCGGGTCCGAAGTCCGGAACGTTACGTGCACGGTGACAGGTCAAAGCTGTGCGTTAAGTTAGGATATATTCTATTTGCGTTATGCAAAGATGACGAAGCTATGATTTCGAATGGGAATTCCCAAAACTTCTTTTAACGGCAGTCTTGGTTTATCCCAGAATCCAAGTAGATTTTATAGATTGCGACAGTGAAAATATTTATGTTTTTTTTGTCTTTTCGTAACAACCGTTCTACAGGGTTATTGGTAAAACACCAACAACCTCCTAAGGGGTCATTATACTCATCATTAAGAACAACTTTCACTATGGGACAAATACTGAAATCGCAAAAAAAAATCAGCTGTTCCCTACATTTTGACGAGATAATATATGCGAATATAAATGTAGGGAACAGCTGATTTTTTTTTCGCGATTTCGTCGATGGTCACATAGTAAAAGTTGTTCATAATGATGACTACAATGACCCCTTAAGAGGTTGTTGGTGTTTTACAAATAACCCTGACCGGCTGTGGGCTGTATCACAAAACTTAAAGACCTCCGGAGTTCCCAGAAGGTGTATCATTGAGACTAAGTGATCAGAAAAAAAGTTGAAACATACGGGTTCTATACTGGGCAGTCTACTATACGAGCATGCATTTCTGAACTGCATCTGCTCGCTGAGAATTTCAAGGTCCTCAAAGCCGAATTTCGTCGCCGCTCTATTTCCTGCTTGACTTTGATAAACAGTGCTATGTACTTACTGATATTGTGGCGACACAAACATCAAGATTTTGGTGCTTTATCTAAATAAATATATATACCTACGTAGTAATCGTAGTATAGACAGACCATTATAGTGAAAATCGGATCAAAATTCATTTCACAGACAGGAAAAGCAGCATTGTTATATCTATGAGATGAAGAAATTATGTTTGCAAATGTTTTTCTGCAACTGGAGGATACAAGCGATGGTTATGTAATATGGTGACTTCGTACCATCTGTAGACAAGAATGTTAGATTTTCTCGTAATCTGATGCAAATGCGTCGACAGTGCCAAAGATCATGGTGATCCTCAGTACGAAGTCCACAACCTTCGTAGTTGTTAAGGGGAGATGCATTCCCGATATGAATCCCGGAGATTGATTTAGCATAGACTAAACTACTAAGATTAATTTAATTACCTTTTAAATTTAATTACCCTTTAGACATCATGCTCAGCAGTAGCGCTTAACCCAATAACACTTTGCTCGACCTGGGAATCGATTCCCAGGTCGGGCAAAGTGTTATTGGGTTTTTCTCTCTGGAATTTCTCAGTAGCAGTCTGAAGTCTGGCTTTGTGCCCGGTTGATGGCAATACTCTTGCCTCCTATTACATGGGACTTGGACAACATAGCTGGCTTAATGTGGTTGTACTATAGGGTACACCTCTACCTAACCCTTCGTGGAATAGAGGCCTCATGTTATGTTAAACTACTAAAGAAACTGAGTTTCGGTCACAGCATTTTGGTTTCTTCGATTCGATGAAGGAGATGGGCTATACCCGACTTTACCGATATCATGGAGTGAGCCGGAGGGATCTCGGTGCTTCGTACATAAGTAGCACTGCTCTAGGAAAGCTATTCTACGCCAAAATAGCGTAGACGAGGCAGTAATGTTTGGGCCTTTCATTCGGTATATTAGTCGCAGGGATTAGACTTATCGTAGAGGATCGTCGGCTTTATGCGATTGGCAAGCCTTCATATGCCTACTATGCCATCAGCCTAAGAGTGGTGAGACAACATCGAGACGGGACTACTACATGTTTAGCGATAAGGTTTGGGTAAAAACAAAGGTCATCTGATTTAGATCAGTCAGATGACAAGCCGTAGCCCAATAGGATTTCTCATCAGCCACTTCTCATGAGCCTTATGGGATGAGTTTCCAAAAAACGATTATGTACCAAACCTTTAGTTATAAACAGAAGTCCAACTTCCACGTTTCTTGCTTCAAAATGTCTCCATCCCCTACTTTAGAAGATGTAATTTCCAAAATTATTTCTGAGTGCTCACCTCCATTTTATACGGAGCTATTGTGCAAATTCTCATGCTTCTAGACCAATGACTATTTGACTGCTCATACGGGCAACTCAGGCTCACGACACATAAATGAAAATGCACTGATATTAGATGACAATATGACTGGCCATTTTAGTTTTGACCAGTTATTGGATCTCTGCACACGCGGTTATTTTGACACATTATTTTGACACATTAAAAAAAAGTCTGCATAATTATAAACAATTATGAGTTCCTGTTCTATTAAATGGTGTGGGAAATCGTCTAGAACATCCAGCTATAAAAAAGATGGCTTAACTTTTCATCGGTAAGTAAAATATATTTATTTTAAAATATTATTATGAATAATTGCAGGGCTCAAGCTGAACTGGTTCTTTACGTAAAAAGGCACAAAAATGTACACTGCGTTGATGTCTTTTTGAAAAGTCCCTTTCTCTCACTAGGGTATTTGAATATATCTGTCCCTTTTTATCTTTACTAATGCTGTAGTGTTGTGACAACTTCAAAACAAAGTCTTTATATAATATTGTCGATAAAAGTTACGATGTTTCCTACTGGTAAAAAAAGTAACATTACTTAATGTTTACATCTTAGATTTCCAAATATTCCGGAACTGAAAGAAAAGTGGATTAATGCAGTCCACAGGGAAAATTGGTTTCCAAAAAAATTTAGCGTTGTTTGTTCAAGGCATTTCACTGCAGATTGCTTTGAAACTTTAAAGAACCGACGCCGCTTATTTAGTACAGCAACACCGACCATGTTTTTGCCTGTTTTGGTATGTTTTATTATATAGATCATTATTTCAGTTTAATATTTTTAATTTTTGGAAAAAAAAACAAGTTAGGTACATGTTAAATAAAAGCTTTATAACTTACAGGCTTTACCAAATAATACAGCTGATCTATATGTGCATGATTCTAATTTACCTGGACCTTCCCACCTAACTATCTCACAAGTAAGCCAATTTATTCATTCTAACGACATGGTACGTGATCGTTGCCGCATTGTTACAATATTTAATGCCTGATGTATAATTACAGGATTTATTATCAAAAGGTCAAACTAAGGATCTAATAACCGCACAGAAATGCAAATTTGATGATCATAACGTACCTTTAACTGCCTATGACAATGTCTCTGTCGTAAGTTAATTTTCATTTGTTTATTTAACTGATATATCAATAGTGTTCCTATCAGAAGTCAGATTTTTATGCTTTGCAGAATTCACCTACCATAAAAGTCGAGCCACAAGTTGAGGACTTGTCTCCACGAAAACGCAAAATGAAGCGCCACATAGACCATCTAATATTTTCACTTAACAGAAACAAGAAAAACATTAAGAGACTTCAAGACAGAAATAGAGTGCTTACCAAAAAAGTGGCTAATCTACAAGAAATTTTAAACACGTTAACGAAAAAATCTTATATACTCGTAACTACTGAGAACGAAGATATTTTAAGCAGCATAGGTCTTCAAAATAGAGAAATAATTAAACGCCAAATTTTAAAATCTAAAACAGGACATATACCAAAAATTAAATATTCACCGGAACTGCGGGCGTTCGCCTTAACACTGCATTTTTATTCGCCGAAGGCATACAATTTCGTCAGAAAAACTTTCAGTACCTGTTTACCTGCTATATGCACGCTAAGATCTTGGTACCAATCGGTTGATGGAAAACCAGGATTCACAAAGGAAGCCCTAAATACAATCAAAAGCAAAGCAAAAGAATCTGATAAGAAAATTTACGCCACTATTATATTTGATGAAATGGCTATCAGAAGTGGTGTTGAATATCATCCTCAAGGAAGAAGGTACTATGGCCATGTAAGTTTTGGTACCAGCTTGCAAACGGATTGCCAAGATGAAGCCAAAGAGGCACTTGTGTTTTTGTTGGTAGCGTTAAATGCTAGCTGGAAAATTCCTATTGGATATTTTTTGATAAATGGCATTAATGCGGAACAAAAAGTTGCTCTTTTGACTCAAGCCATCCATTTAGTAGAAGATGCTGGTGTCCATATCAAAGCCATTACGTTTGACGGCTGCCCAGCAAATATTACCATGGCCAAAAAGCTAGGCTGTAATTTCGGCATTGATAATTTAAATTCCACCTTTAAAAATCCTTGCAACAACTCAAAAGTTGCTGTTTTTTTAGATCCGGCCCATATGATAAAACTTGTGCGAAATGCGTTTGAGTTTTATAGAATTTTTCAAGACAAATATGGTGCATATATTTCATGGCAACATCTTGTTAACTTACACAATCTACAGGTAACAGAAAATTTTCACTTGGCTAATCGGTTGAGAGCTGCTCACATTTTCTTTAAAAGTAAAATAATGAAAGTTAGCTTAGCTACCCAAATTTTTAGCAAAAGTGTGTCAGATGCACTTACATTCTGCAATGAAAACCTCAATTTACGCGAATTTGAGGAAGTCACACCTACAGTACGCTTTTTAATCATGATGAATGATTTATTTGATATATTGGACTCGCACACCCATGGGTATGGCTTAAAAAGAGCGGTTAATGAAGAAAATGCTGCACATGTTTTAATACAACTTAAGGCGGCAAAAGATTATTTGTTAAAGATGTCAGCAGAAATTAAGTTACGAGATTCTACACAAACGGTTCTATTAGTAAATTCACCTAGATATACCGGATTTTTAGGATTTTGTGTATGCATAGAAAGTGCAATATTCCTAATCCAGGACGTAATTTTAAATACAGATTGTGCAATGAAATACCTTCCCCTACATAAGATAAGCCAGGACCATTTAGAACATTTCTTTGGCAGCATAAGATGTCATGGCGGGTCTAACAATAATCCCAGCGCTCGGGTGTTCGAGAGCATTTACAAAAAGCTCCTGACTTACGCCCAAATCAAAAATAGCGGAAGCGGTAATTGCTCCGCTCTTTACCAAATATCAATATTACAGTGTACATCTGCAGTGGAGCGCATTAACGTGACTACAAGACACATGGATCAAAATACAATCGATGATGAGTCCATTAGTAACGAAACTGTTGAATTTCCTGAACTTGAAGACATTTCAGAGTTTAGTGAGAAAATCATTGAATACATGGCTGGTTACATCGTCCATGCTTTGATTAAAGTGTTAAAATGTCAAACATGTATTGGAGCTTTGATTGGTGAGGCGGACGTAAATAGCTTGCAATACCTAAAAGATATTTATAAAAACAAGTTACTTTATGCATCCACTACCGTAATAGAAATTTGCCGCCGTTGCGAAATCTATATTAAAAAAACGATCAGAGAAAATGGGTCCAAAATACTACCACCAAAATTTGATACCGACTACTTTATTCGACTAGTTCTTAAAACTTTTATAGGATACAATTTATTCCCCGAAATATATTTTCATCAATTTGAAATAGAAACCACAAACCATATAATAGATTTAACAAGATGCGTTATAAAAAAATACGTTGATGCACGCTTGTCATTTTTTACAAAAAATAATAAAGACCCCAAATCTTTTATCCGGAAAACGTTTACCAAATTAATTTATTTTAAAAACCAGTGATTGTCTCGTTAAGAGGGTTTACGACGTACGGCATTTCATACAAATTTTCAAGCCCTTGTTTTTCGAAATGACTGAATCAATTTTAATGAAACTTCATACGCTTATGCAGGATACAAAGGTCTAAAAACTTAGTTAAGAACATTTTCGAAAAATAGTGTTACAGCCAAATTCGACCGATTTTAAATTTCCCATAGAAACAGAGATATCCAGGTATCTGTTTTTAAATAAGACATTTCAAAAATGTTCTTAACTAAGTTTTTAGACCTTTGTATCTTGCATATGCGTATGAAGTTTCATTAAAATCGGTTCAGTCATTTCGAAAAACAAGGGCTTGAAAGTTTGTATGAAATGCCGTACGATGTAAACCCTCTTAAGGGGAATCGTTCAACCTAACCGCGAAATTAAAATATTCATTGGATTTTTGCAAATTTCAGCTCTATTCGTCACCTTATTTTGTCAATAACGCTATTCACTACAATAACGGCGGGCGATGTTTTTACTTAACCGTTATTGTCACGCAAGCGACATACTATGTCAAGTAGAGATGAAATTTGTAAAACTATAATGAAAAATTGAATTTTGCGGCTAGGTCAAACAAATTTATTTAATAAGCCAATTTATTTAATATTTTATGCACTATTAAAAACTCAGAAAGGAGAAATTGAATGCCTTAGTCATTTTATGCTAGTTTATCTTAAAGGGGTGACAGACAGGCGAGCAGGTCTGTGGTCTTATGGCTCGGCGACCTTACTCGCTCGTGTGTCACCCAAAGTACGCGCACTTTAAAACCGCCGACTAAGCTCGCCGGCGATCCAACAGTTTGAAATTTTGCTTGTAGCCCGCCTTAATTCGTAGTTTCGTACGTCTGTCATTGCCGCGAGTCGCGAGTCAGCATTTTGTTTTGTTATTTGTGTAATTTTTGTTTAGTTTGGTTCAGAAAAGTCGAAAACATCGCGATAGTGTGAGAAGTCTTCACATGTGTCACCGACGCGTCGGTGACACACGTGACGCGACGCGACGTCACGCGACGGCGAGCCGCGCAAGTTGTCGAGCTTAAAAACCGCGGTCTTTAAGTACGTACGTATGTCTATCACCCGTTTTAAGGTGATGCAGAGATAACAAACCAATTAATTTCTGTAGGTACTTTAATGAGTTTGTCATTCCTTATGACTATCAGTTAGGAAATCTCGACTCCAGCTAGCTTGTCAAATAATGACCTGTAAAAGTGATTCCTAATTGCACAATAAATTAATTGAATTTGAATTTCACATTATGAAAATTCATTGTTCTATCCGACAGGGATTAATATTGCTATTATTTTTATAAGACATACTTTCAGACCATTAAATAAGCTTCATTCAATTTTAGCATTGATTTAATTGAATAAAGTTAAATTTGAAGTGTAACGTCAGTGTTTTATTTGCACCCAGTTAAGGGGGCGCATCCTAAAAGTTGGCAACGTCGTAAATAGCTGTCAAATAGTTACCTGTTTTGATTAATTTGGAAATAATACTGTATGGAAATAAGAAATGTGGCTAACTAACTTACTAGAATATTAATGATGAATTGCAATTGAACTGCAACTTTGAATTTGATAGGTGTAAAAAAGGCATTTGGAAAATTTCCAAATACTTTTTTTAATAATAATTCGGTGTTACGATATTAATTGTTGCATTTCATAATCAATATTCTAGTTCGCTAGTTAGCCACATTTTTTATTTCCATACAGAAATATTATCAAATTAATCAAAACACCGAAATATTTGACATCTATTTGCGACGTTGCCAACTTTCAGAATAAACCCTCTTAAGGCTGCCTGTCCACTGGAGCGGAGAGAAGAAAAGAGGAGCGGAGATGTGCCAATATTAACCAATAGAATATTGACTCCGCCCCTGAGTTTAGATTTGATTGGTTAATAATGGCACATCTCCGCTCCTCTCCTCTCCTCTCCGCTCCAGTGGACAGGCAGCCTTACACCCTATCAATTAAAGTTTAAAAAAATATAGAATTAATAGACGTCGATTTTATCGATATCGATATTATTGTTGCAAAACTGACTTGCGGGTCACTATTTTTAAAACATACGTCCTGTCATTGTTGCACCGGCCAATCACAACCGCTGTATTTTCTTCGTCCCCCGGCCCGCAGTGGTGAGTCGTATGCCTAGACGAAATCGGTCTATCAGCTCTCAAGTGGTTTAATTCTCATTGTTCTAGACCCAGTGATTTAGGCTTTAGAGATTTTTATAAAGTAGACAAGGCGTTTGCCCGATCGAATTTCCCATCGACAAAAGGCCTTCCTTACGAACTTTCATATTAACCCCTTCAAAGGAACATTTTTCAAAAATTGTCCTCTTTCTTAGTGCTCTCTTTCGCTATACAAAGTATGTTCGTGCAAAATTCCGTGCTAGATCCACGGCTCAGACAGTACGTTGTCTGTCAGCGATTGAATGAATTAAAGATTTTTATGTAGAATAATAATTCTTGTATACTAATTCCACAAACACTGAAGCAATACAATCATTCTAAGAATCCCCTTCCCCGGACCATAATGCTTCATTTTAGAGTTTTTACGTCCCTGTAACGAGTATTACCTCCACAAGGTTATTTATAACCATAGAAAAATAAATACCTAATAACAGGTTATAACTATGCGTTGGGGGTAAAAACAACGTTGGTCGGTACCGTCAGCGGGTCAAGAGTGCAACCAATCCAGCGTCTGACGATCCGTGCAGACCGTACCGAGTAAAAGAATATCCTTGACCTGTTCGTCGGTCAAAGGTCGAGCCTCGATTGAGTTGTACCCTTTTTCATTATTTTGGGTACTCAATCAGGTAGGCAATCTTCCATTTGGGGCATTCCATTCCATTTTGAGTTTTTCTTACAAGTACCTATGCCTCGACGAGGCTTTTAGCGGTAAATCTACCTAGAGTTTTTCATACAAGTATGCCTCGACGAAAATTTTATAATTAACGTCTGCCTGTGATCTGCAAAGACTTTGCTCGCGAGTAGAGCTAGCAAATAATAAAAACGAGTTGGCACCCAACGAGTAGCGAGTGTGCAAAGGCGATGAGCGATTACTCGTTGCCCGCTCTGGTATGCGTACGTACCAACTCCAAGCGTAAGTCTTTCAGGGAGTATTATGTCCACCAAGCGAGCGTCGCTGAGCGAGAACACTTTTTGATAGCTCTAGTCGCTGAGACAAACGAGTATTATCACTATATTATTATGTATCTCTTTTACTTACACGGGATGACGGGACCTACAATCTTTTGTACGTTTCTTGAACGAGCAAATCGTTGATAGCTAGTCGCTTCCCCGGCGGTGGGACAGGCTCCATAGGTTGCTGATGACAAACTATCGCAGTTTCGAGCCTGAATATTACCTCCCCCAAGAGGAAAGTTTCACCATAAAATTCTGTTGACCTGCGTGCTTCCAAACACAGTACCGATAACGCTAAATTATTATTATAAAGAGGTAAAATTTGTTTGTTTGTTAGTTTGTATGTAGGGGGTAATCTCCGAAACTACCAGTCGGATTAAAAAAAATATTTTTGCGTTGGATTGCCCAATTCTTGAGAAAGGTTATGGGCTCGCGGACGAAGTCGCGGGCAGAAGCTGGCTGATGCTGTATTCAGCTTCCAGTCTAACCGGATGCAGCGAATACCTACCAGTATTTTACATGGCGCGACTGCCTATCTGACCTCCACAACCCAGTTACTGGGTAACACGATACTCCTTGGTAAGTTGGTTGTCAGACTTTTCAGGGCTTCTGACTACCTGTAACGACTGTTAGATATCTAGGAATGACAGCCGGGGTCAACGGCTTAACGTGCTTTCCGAGGCATGGCTGAGAGTCTCGATATGTAATGGATGGTCACCCATCCGCAACCTGACCTCGGCTGTTATTATTTAGCCACGAGCCTCTACTGCGAGCCGATAATATTATATATTTAATAATTATATTATTATAGATAATATTATATTATAAACTAAAATATTATAAAGAACTAGATACACAATCCCAAACAAAAGTTCTCTTAATAAAACTGTCACCAAATTGTGTTTAAGTAATAATAGTTGAAATAAATATACATTAATGTAAATTCAACCTTAAACGCAATGCTTAAAGTTTATTTCACAAAGCTATGTTTAAAAAGCAATAAATTTTTACGACCGATACTATGTGGCATGTTTACCGTCGGAGCATTCGAATGCTACTAAATCGAAAGCGCACCCAAATGTTCAAGTGGGTGCTCATTCGGTGAGGACATTTTTTGCCGCTGATTGTGTATCTAGTTCTTTATTAGTGATCGATGGTTTATATGTTTGTTTGTTACGCTAAAACGGCTGAACAGATATAGATGAAATTTGGCACATGGGTAGACCATGACGTGGGTTAGGACATAAGGTATTTTTTATCCCGATATTCCCAATGGATCGAGATTAATGCGGGTCAAACCGCGAGGCGTAACTAGTTATTATAATTAAATTAAATTGTTTAAATTCTCAGTTAACGGTAACATTCACTACAACAAAGGAAACAATAGTGGGTTTTAATATGGTAATCTTGACCTTTTTGTTATTTTCTTTAGTTCAAATAGGATAGGATGTCAAAGTCTAGTTACCGTTCTTTAGAATGCGTAATTGGAATTAGTAAATAAATTATAACGTCCTGTGCTCCATTCCCGGGTTGGGAAGTGTTATTAGGTTTTTCCATCTGTCTCAGTAGCAGCCCGGAATGTGGATTCATGCCCAATTGATGAATAACGGTGGGGATTATAATTCAACCCACCATACCCTTCTTTTATATTTTTTTGTCTTTGGAATCTCACAGGTCAACATAGGCGGTTGTCAGCACTTTCCTGTGGCTGCCTCAATAAATTAAAGCCTCTAGCAAGGGTATAAAACTTATAAACTAAATTACTACACGCTAAAGGCACCCCCTGTGGGGTACGGACCTCGGCTTAGGGCGTTGTTGGGGAAGGACACCAAGGGACAAGCTGGATCAGATAAAGATTATTTAAAGGTACAGGCTCCAGGCTCAGTGGCGCAGGCTGCCTCGAACAAAGGGTTGGGCTCTTAAAAAAAATCTTAGTGATCTTTATCTTTAATGTTGCCAGATAACCCAAACACATAATTATAATTTAAATGGTTAATGTAGGTAGTGCCTTGAGGCATTAATTCCAATGTATTTTGGACATGAAAATGTTAATAAATAATTAAATAATAAAAACCTACAGAGGTGGAAAAGAAAACCCCTACACATAAAATAAAATACGTAAATAAATAAATAAATATTTATTACAAAATAAAAATTGGTAAAATACAATATTATATAGATCTTAGAAATAATGAAGGTGTGTGGTAATTTACTGAGTATTAAAGGTGATTAAGAGAGGATATGGACTGTAATAGACTAAATATACATTGGTTTGTTGTCGACCCAGGGTCCAAGTCCATAGACTATTTACATGATTCAATCTCATAAGGGATATCTGTTGCTATAATCTGTTATAAGTACAGTATTGCCTTTATGATTAGCCTTGACCATGCACAAGACGGCATTCAAGTTCATAGTTTAAAGTTACCTAGATTCAAAATAGAGAGATATATTGACTTTGTAAACATAACAGCAACAAAGCTTAATTTGTATATGATGCAATAATTTGTAAAAAATAAATCATGTTAGACTCAACCTATCTCAAGTTATTACTTTATAGAGAATTGTGCATAAAATGTAAAGTTTTTACATTAAATTATACTCAGACCACAGAAGATAAAGACCTTTGTGTGAATTTAATAGCAGGATAATGAAGACAGAAACAGGATGGTAATATAACTGTAGGTACTTATTATAATCGATAAAGTACAAGGTCAATATAAAAAAAACCACTTACCGATTATATCGTATATACTGGCCATGTAATTATCCATTAAATATGATATAAAACCCATTTTTAAAAACAGCTGATCACAGTCTTGGTAAACACAATACTATCACGTTCACTGAAGTTAAACTTGACATGAAAATAATACTGGTTCAGTTACGAAATACTTTCCGCGCCATCAATTATCAAATTACGCTTTGTTTTGCTATATTTTTTTCATTGAATCGTCAGCGATTCGCAAAATTGCTAAACAATTTGACAGCTTGCTATGACAGCAGGTAGCGTTGACAAGGTTGACAGTGTCAACTTGACACATTCAGTGCCGTTCTAAAACTTACAACACGCGTCTGTGATGCGTTATGCGCATTTCAACTTCATATGGTCATATGGTCAAACAAAACAAAAAGCAATTTAGACCAGGGTAGAAAGCCTTTAAAACAATAAAAAGTGAAAAATAATAATAGTAGGATGAAACCCATTAGAAAAGAAGGAGAATATTCTAAAACTTAAAGAAAAAATAATTTACGGGCGATCTGAGGTCGGGAAGGGGATGGGAGTGCGTTTTTAAGGGTAAGAAACGGTTTTTCTCGATTTCCGGCAAAACTAAAAGTACTATGGAAAAAAGTCAAATGGCAAAGTTGTAGGTAATAAAAAGACTTAAAACTTTTGTATTTACACTTTTTTCACATAACCTCAAAATTTATGGGAAAAATTCAAAAAACCAAGTTTTTGGTTTTTTATTTTTATCTTATTCAAATTTTTGTTTTTTTTCACGAAATTTGGTGAAAACTTACCTTTTTATGTCCCAAATACGCTGTAATTTATTTGATAAGAAATATTTATTTTTTCACCTTATTTTGAATTAATATCGAAAAAGCACCCTAATTTTCAATCGAAAATTCACCCGTCAAAATATCAGCTTTTTTCAAAAAGTTGGTATGTTTTCTGTTCGTTGAAATCTCTACTTTCCGACGGTGAAAAAAAAAAAATGTTACTATAGTAAATCTTCTCAGAAAATGCAAAAAATCGAAAAAAACTCGAATTCGAAATTTTTTTTTTAATCATTATAAATAATTTCATCTAAAAAGTGTGATTGCTGCAATTTGATTCAATTAAAAAGTTGATTTATTTAATGCTAATAACATTTATGTCATAGAAAATCTCATTATATATAAATATAAATGTAAATCGTACTATTATATGTAGATACTTTATTCTGGTTACGTTATTCATTACAATATTTTTTACCCGACTTCGGCGAAGCAAAAAGGTGGGTTATGATTTTGACCGGTATGTATGTATGTAAGTATGTATGTATGTATGTATGTATGTATGTATGTATGTTCATCTGTAACCTCATAACTTCTAAACCACTGATCATAATTTGAAACAAGAAAATATTTCGGACAGAAATCTAGACATAGGTACAAAAGTCAAGGTAAAGCCGTAGTCGCATGCTTGTCGGCTACAAAATAATGGCATGTGACGACGGCTTTACCTTGACCATTTTTAAAAATGGTTTCATACTTTTAAGAGCGTGATTTTTGAGTAGTCGGGTTTTAGTTTTTAAACTTACTTTTTATTTAAATTATTTTGGGGTTATAATTTCGTGATAAAGTATTTGCAGAGCTGCTTTAATTTTTTTTGTTAAGTTTAATTGTATAATAGGTATTAATTTTACAGCCACGCCATACGTTGCAGACTCATTTTTGCATGTTTTTAACAATTTAAACATATTTATTTACTTAGACAATATGATATATATACATATTTGTAATGTGCTTGTCAAGCCCTTTCATTTGATACCCTACATGGGATAATAAAAGATAAAAAAAAATTTCGTTCGTCATTTTATGTACTCTAGAGGGCGCCATATTGAATTTAATGTAACTTCGCATAGCCTATAACCAGCGGACAATCAGGACGCTTCTAACGATACCTCATTTGTCAAATTATGATCTGTGGTTTAGAAGTTATGAGGTTACAGATGAACATACATACATACATACATACATACATACATACTTACATACATACATACCGGTCAAAATCATAACCCACCTTTTTGCTTCGCCGAAGTCGGGTAAAAAATATTGTAATGAATAACGTAACCAGAATAAAGTATCTACATATAATAGTACGATTTACATTTATATTTATATATAATGAGATTTTCTATGACATAAATGTTATTAGCATTAAATAAATCAACTTTTTAATTGAATCAAATTGCAGCAATCACACTTTTTAGATGAAATTATTTATAATGATTAAAAAAAAAATTTCGAATTCGAGTTTTTTTCGATTTTTTGCATTTTCTGAGAAGATTTACAATAGTAACATTTTTTTTTTGTCACCGTCGGAAAGTAGAGATTTCAACGAACAGAAAACATACCAACTTTTTGAAAAAAGCTGATATTTTGACGGGTGAATTTTCGATTGAAAATTAGGGTGCTTTTTCGATATTAATTCAAAATAAGGTGAAAAAATAAATATTTCTTATCAAATAAATTACAGCGTATTTGGGACATAAAAAGGTAAGTTTTCACCAAATTTCGTGAAAAAAAACAAAAATTTGAATAAGATAAAAATAAAAAACCAAAAACTTGGTTTTTTGAATTTTTCCCATAAATTTTGAGGTTATGTGAAAAAAGTGTAAATACAAAAGTTTTAAGTCTTTTTATTACCTACAACTTTGCCATTTGACTTTTTTCCATAGGACTTTTAGTTTTGCCGGAAATCGAGAAAAACCGTTTCTTATCCTTAAAAACGCACTCCCATCCCTTTCCCGACCTCAGATCGCCCGTAAATTATTTTTCCTTTAATTTTTAGAATATTCTCCTTCTTTTCTAATGGGTTTCATCCTACTATTATTTTTTTTGGTTTAAAAAATTATCGACCCTGGTCTAATTATCAAACATTTACTTAGGATTTTATCATGATGATCTTCTAAAACTGTTTTACCAGTCTGGCCTTCAAAAAATGAAACGTTATTTCATTGTCAACATCATATTGTCCGGCTCTCTTAAGTTGGCGGGGGCAAATCGTTTTTTTTTAATTTTTTTCGGCTTTTTTTCTTGCCCTTCGCAAACTTTTTTTTTTGTTCGTTCTTTGTTTTTGTATAAAAAATTAAATAAAAAATTACCCTTAAGTAGTCAATTTTTTTAATATTTTTTTGACTATTTCGCTTGTTCGTCGTTTGTTCGTTATTGTTCGATCATTTTTTTTTTGTTCGTTCTTAGTTTTTTTATAAAAAATAATATAAAAAATTTCCCTTCAGTTGGCGGGGAGTAGTCGATTTTTTTAATAACTTTTTGGCCAATTTGCTTGTTCGTCGTTTGTTCGTTGTTGTTCGATCATTTTTTTTTGTTCGTTCTTAGTTTTTTTATAAAAAATAAAAATAAAGATTTACCCTAAAGTTGGCGAGGGTAAATCGTTTTTTTTATTATTTTTTCGGCTATTTCGTTTGTTCGTCGTTTGTTCGTTATTGTTCGCTCATTTTTTTTTGTTCGTTCTCAGTTTTTGTATAAAAAATAAAATAAAAAATTAGCCTTAAGTTGGCGGGGAGTAGTCAATTTAAAACAATATTTTTTTGGCTATTTCGCTTGTTCGTCGTTTGTTCGTTATTGTCCGATCATTTTGTATTTTTGTTCGTTCTTAGTTTTTTTATAAAAAATAAAATAAAAAATTACCCTTAAGTTTAACTCTTTTTTGCCAAGCTGTAGTATCCTACTTTGTTAAAGGGGTGATTACAACGCCTGCTACACGGCTACCAACCGCGGCCCCGACAGAGGTAACCTTGGTTGGCGACCGGCAAAAAAAAAAAAATGAGCGAGCAATAAAGAACAAACGACGAACAAACGATATAGCAAAAAAAATATTAAAAAGTTGACTACTCCCCGCCAACTTAAGAATTTATTTTTATTTTTATTTTTTATAAAAAAACTAAGAACGAACAAAAAAAAAAATGATCGAACAATAACGAACAAACGACGATCAAGCGAAATTGCCAAAAAAATATTAAAAAGATTGACTACTCCCCGCCAACTTAAGGGTAACTTTTTATTTTATTTTTTATAAAAAAAACTAAGAACGAACAAAAAAAAAATGATCGAACAACAACGAACAAACGACGAACAAGCGAAATAGCCAAAAAAAAATTTTAAAAAGTCGACTACTCCCCGCCAACTTAAGGGTCAATTTTTTATTTTATTTTTTATAAAAAAAACTAAGAACGAACAAAAAAAAAAATGATCTAACAATAAAGAACAAACGACGAACAAACGAAATGGCCAAAAAAAAATTTAAAAAGTTGACTACTCCCCGCCAACTTAAGGGTAATTTTTTATTTTATTTTTTATAAGAAAACTAAGAACGAACAAACGAAAAAAATGAGCGAACAATATCGAACAAACGACGAACAAAAGATATAGCAAAAAAAAAAAAAAAAAAAGTTGACTTCTCCCCGCCAACTTAAAAATTTATTTTTATTTTTTAATAAAAAAAACTAAGAACGAACAAAAAAAAATGATCGAACAATAACGAACAAACGACGATCAAGCGAAATTGCCAAAAAAATATTAAAAAGATTGACTAACGCCAACTTAAGGGTAATTTTTTATTTTATTTTTTATAAAATAACTAAGAACGAACAAAAAAAAAATGATCGAACAACAACGAACAAACGACGAACAAGCGAAATAGCCAAAAAAAAAATTAAAAAAGTCGACTACTCTCCGCCAACTTAAGGTCAATTTTTTATTTTATTTTGTATAAAAAAACTAAGAACGAACAAAAAAAAATGATCTAACAATAAAGAACAAACGACGAAAAAACGAAATGGCCAAAAAGAAATTTAAAAAGTTGACTACTCCCCGCCAACTTAAGGGTAATTTTTTATTTTATTTTTTATAAGAAAACTAAGAACGAACAAACGAAAAAAATGAGCGAACAATAAAGAACAAACGACGAACAAACGATATACACACATCAAAAGTGTCTAGGGATCAACATATATTTTTGCAATAACTTTTCTCCTGATTGATATTAATTAAAATTTTCTTTAAGGATTCATCAAATAAAGTGTTTTCGTTTGTCACAGTAACGATAAACCAAGTCACCTTTGCATTAATAAAGAAATTTGCCATTTTCCTAATAAAGGGATTTTTGACATTTGAACCACTAACATTAAAGTTCGAAAAAAAGACTGAAATAACAGTTTTCTTTAAAATTTTATTGGGTAACTTAAACAATTAATAATCCGTGTTTCTACCGCGAACACTAACAACACAAGAACATCGGTTTGGCATACTCAAATTAAGTTCATCCAAATCACGCTGTGGAATGGCCGCCCATGTTCGTTGCAACAACAAAAAAAGGTCTTCTTGCGACTGGATACCCTCCATATTCGGCAGAGCTCTTCTCTGTAGCATATCCCATGCATGCTCAATCGGGTTCAAGTCTGGCGACTGAGCAGGCCAGGGCAGGACATTGATGTTAGCTGCGGCGAGAGTCTGTCTTACAACTCTTGCGGTGTGCGGTCGTGCATTATCATGCATTAACTGAAATAAGGGACCGATTTGCACTTGTAGAGGAACGATGACGTCTGATACAATCGTCTCAGCATAAATTTGAGCGTTGAGGTTGCCTCTAATCCAAATCAACTCAGTTCTTCCGCCGATCCAAATACCCGCCCATACCATGATGGTTCCACCACTATAAGGATGGACTTCCTGGCAGGATTTTAATCGCTGTTGGCGTCCAGGGGTTCTCCAGTGTCGTATACGTCTTGTATCCGGTCTCATACCAAAACGAGACTCATCAGAAAAGCACACGAAACGCCATTGTTCTTCTGCCCAATTTCTGTGTTCAAGAGCCCATTGATATCGAATCCTACGATTGTGCATTGCTATAGGTGGTACCCGTAGCGGTCTTCGGGAATGAAGGTTCACTTCATGCAAGCGGTTTCTGACTGTTTGGTCGCTAATTAAGTTCCCTGAAGAGTGATGAAGCCTCACGGCTAACATCATGGCGGTTATTGTTGGAGCTCTTCGAGCTAAGATTTGAATGTATCGGTCTTGTCTCCGTGTGGTGCAGCGATACCGTCCTCCATGGCGCTCAGCCACGGTACCAGTGCTTCGGTAACGTGTCCAAAGTCGACTAATAACACTCTGACTTGTATTCAGAGCTAAAGCCACAGTACGTTGCCGGGAACCAGCTTCTATCATTCCCACGGCTCTGAGCATTTCTTCCCTGCTTAAATGACGTCGCTGCTCCATAATAACGTTGGTTTTAATCAGTAGTAGGGAAACAGTAGCACTAATAATGTCTTCAATGCGTTGTATGTTTTTATAGGGAAAATATTGACAGCTGATTTTCATCTTTTACTCGAATTTGATTCACAGTTCCTGATTCAAATTATGAAATGCACCAAAAAGGATCCATATAAATTTATAAAATCATAAATTTATTACAAAGCCACATCTCAATCTCAAGAAATCCGCATAAAAATGCTTGATCCCTAGACACTTTTGATGTGTGTAGCAAAAAAAAAAAATTAAAAAGTTGACTACTCCCCGCCAACTTAAGAATTTATTTTTATTTTTATTTTTTATAAAAAAACTAAGAACGAACAAAAAAAAAAATGATCGAACAATAACGAACAAACGACGATCAAGCGAAATTGCCAAAAAAATATTAAAAAGATTGACTACTCCCCGCCAACTTTATTTTATTTTTTTATAAAAAAACTAAGAACGAACAAAAAAAAAAATGAGCGAACAATCACGAACAAACGAAATAGCCGAAAAAAATTAAAAAAAAACGATTTGCCCCCGCCAACTTAAGAGAGCCATATTGTCCACTGTCCAAGGCTGCATTCCGAGTTACGCTGTACTCGATTTGAGCGTATAAACACCCGTTCTGTGTTACATAGCGTGAGCGCAATAACGATGTCCCGTGAATCGTCATAGATGCCCATGATGAGCGTGCCCTAATTGACAGTTGTGCTGTTTTGTGTTGAGTGGCATCATATCTTTTAACTAACGTGGCATCTTCGAAATTGTGCTTCTGGCTACCATTGCCACCTAACCAAAGAAGAAGTTTGTGGTATATGTACAAAGAAATATGATAATGCAAGTTGTGACGTTGAGCGAGCTCTGTGAGCGCGTTCACGAGCGTTCCGGCCGCGGCCGAATTGTTGACAGCCCTTTTCGGAAAATCGGAACGCAAATTATTGATGTCAAGCGCTGTGAGCGAATTACCGTTCTCATTCGGAAAGCGGCCAATGTCAATTAGAAAATTTGTGGGGATTTTGTCATTGTTGTGTTGTGTCAAACATTTTGTCAAACAGCAAAATTCATTGTTATTGTCAGTGATTGTGAAAATGTAAAATTGTTAATTCCGGAATTTACGAAATACTTACACAAAAATCTCTGAAATGTTCGAAATAATTGTATATGATTAATAATCATGATTGCTAAATTATACGACATGCTGCTGCGTCGCCGATTTATTAAAAGAGTACTTTTGGTGGTGATAGCCTTTTTCTTTTCTTTCTATGCGTCAATGTTTCTATTTGGTGACTGGAAGTCTCCTAGAGTCATGTTTTTGACTGGCCTGAACCGTTGTCCGGCTTGTTACGGAATCTCTATATGTCCAGAACTATATTCAAACCAAGTTATCATGGAATCGTCAACTGCTTGGTCAAGTATGTTCAATGCTAAAAACATTTATTACGGTTACACAAAGTCAAATCGGCGAGTTATTTTGAAGAAATTAGCTCACGACTCAGAGTTGAAGGCTTTTGACGACAATCTGTGTCGGAGTTTCAAGCTTAAACACAATTGTAAGCCAGTACATTTACTGAATATTTCTAGTATTGATGATAAATTAATAAAACTTGTGGAGTATGATTTGATAAAGCCGGATGTGAATCCGCGAAAAGGGATGATTATGTGTCCGTATGCATACAGCTTGTTTGACTTCATTCTGCCCGTGCTGAACAGTAAAAGGGAACAAGTTGATATAGTAAACATTTGGACAATGTTGAGTCTTAATCCAGAACCTATTATTCTACAGGTAAGCTACTAGTTTTGTTAATAAACAGTATCACAGTAAATTAACATTATAAATGTTGTAGTACAGTAACAGTACTGCTAATAATAAATTGGAAGAAGTCTATGCTAATAAATTCACGGTAGGCTCATGCATGAGAGAGAGCTAGCTATGAAATAATAAGAGGACTATTTATGTCTTTTTGATTGGATTCAAAGCAGACTGCAGACATAATTAATATATAGTGTGTAATTTAAAATCTATCTATCTATATAAATAAAAATAAAATGCTGTTAGTTGGTAAGCGCATCACTTGAGAATGGATGTACCGACTTGTATTTTTTTTTGTTTTAAAATGTTCGTACTAGCACAGATTAATACAGATGGGACACTCCGGAGTTTAGGTATGAAGCTACAAGTACCCGGCGGGCTCGTCTCACTGTGCCTATTCAGTAGGGCTGCCGCGCGTCGTTTGTCGCAAGATATTAAAACTTACACTTACTAAAAAATACTAAAATGAAGGAAGCAGTTTATTGCATCCCATTTGACTGCTTATATAATAATAAGGATCCGAACCTCACGTTTTTCTCACTTTCAAAGGACACGAAAAGGTAAAGAAATGTACGTCTATAATTTAAGTAATTAGTTATGACCTATGAATAGCAATTAATGTAAACGTTTTGTAGGTAGTATAGGTACCAAACGTTTACATTAATTGTTATTATTATATAAGACACACGTATTTACCTATTTACGTAGTTCTTAAATATTCATTATTAGTATTATACTTAGTATAGTTAGGTACTTACAAGTTCTGTTTACAAGGTCAGGTTCAGGCTTCAATAAGTATATGTAGGGAAGTACATAATTAAATAATATTTTTATTTGGTGGTATCCGTGATAGGTACACTCAGCTGCAGAGAAATCTCATCCCCTAGCAATGTAAAAATACATTGCTAGAGTCTGGCTAACGAAAGTTGGCCCTGGAATTATTTGCGAACTTTTTATATAGCAACTCTGTATGAACGTGAACGTCAATTTGACAAGGTTGTCGTTCGGTATCTCTGGTGTATTTAGTGTTGTCATGCATGTATTTTTTAAATTTGCCGCCAATATTCTGTGGCCAACTTTCGTTAGCCAGACTCTAGGGGGTGAGATTTCTCTTCAGCTGACTGTACACCACGGACTTAGTGTAACCATATTTAAATATTATGTACTTAGTAATTTTTTTATTATGTAGACAACAGGGTATTCGTACATACTTTTTTATTTGCCCAGTTACGTAGGTGCATATTAATAAATAATGGAGTCTAAACAAATTAAAGTACCGACGTACTTTAATTTGTTAAGTTTCCATTTACCGCAGGCGGCAGCAGCAGGAGACGTGACGCCGCCGCCGCCGCCGCCGCCGCCCGCCGCCGCCACCGCCGCGACACTCTGGTTTCTATTGTATTTTTAAGAAATCGAATCGCATTTTTATGAAGTCGCCTGCGGTCGGTTACTTACGGATTGGTGGTACTTACATTTAAAAATATAATAGACCAAGAGCTGATACCTACTTAATTATCTAATTATTCTTTAAAAGATGACAACCCTGACGTGGTCAGAAGGTATAAGAGTTACGCGATAGAAAGAGAGGCAACTTGTAGGTGAATATAACTGTAGGTAATTAGCGTTGTGCGATCTGAATCACACTTTATTGTGTCGTAGCAAGAATCGCTTTTTATTTAAATGATTTTGCGGAGAGTCCCATCTGTATTAATCTGTGGTACTAGTCTGAAGTTTTTATGGATAGAAAATTTGGAGAGGGTTCCCAGAAAAGTTTCAAATTCAGGAAAATCAAGTGTCCTTTTTTCTATGGGACTTTTGTATGAAGTATTGAAATTTCGACAGAACTATGTCTGTTGGGTCAGTTAAGAAAAAAAAAAAAATTTACATGTACTTACTGTTTTTTAAAGAGACAGTCTTACATCTTTTATTTTCTCAGATATTACCAAAGACCAGTGGATGGCCATTGCCCGCTTATGCAGGTGTTTGTGGTCGCCTGGAGGTGGTAGCGCATGAGGGTGAACCCCTGTCATCTCTGACACAAGTGTCTTGGCATAAAAAACTGAAGTATGCTAAGAAAATGCTTGACGCTGCTATGGATTTCACTTTTAAACATGACAGGTTGGTAGACTGCCTCGTTAGTCTAGTTTTCGCAAGCGCTACTGCTAAGCATGACGTCCTGGGTTCGATTCATGGGACATGGGACTTAAATATAACTGACCAAATCTGGTGTACCATAGGTACAGTTCTGCCAAACCCTTTTATTCGGGGAAACAAGGTGCGATGTTATGTTACTAATATTTAATTAAATATTAGTTGAAAGCTTAGTTCTTAAAGATACTAGCGTCACAGTATAAAATCCTACAGTAGGACGCTTTTGATCTCGTTGTAAATGCCGACAACGTGTACGCATTGTTGCGACAGCAGCTAGGGTTGTCCCAACAATATTTATTAATTTATTTTGTTTACGTTAGCAATTTGGCATGCCATGACAAAATGGAAAATATTTAGACCTATCACATGGGTCGTACTTACAAAATCGAGCACCAAGGCGTCTTAAGTACGGCCACCTTTTACGTTGGTTTTAGGCGCCACCAGCGCCAAAAACCAGGGCTCCAGATACTTTCAAGTATTTTCTTTCTGCATCAAAATTTGATCCGTAAGTCATACAAATAAGGACTACAATAGCGTATGTAAAAAATGATACTTCCAATTTCCAAGCCTTGTCGAAAGAAAAATACCTGCATAGAACATTGATCCCTAACGAAACATAAATAAGGACTAGAATCGCGTCGACGAAGCGAGTAGCCGGTTAAAATACTTTGATTGATTGATTTGCTTACCTTTCATCCGTACGCGGAATATAATGAAATCGCAGTTCTTTAAAGTAAGATGACGACTTGCAATCTTTCACAACACACGTCGTATGCACCATTTTAATTATTATACATAAATTAAAACAATAATAAATTCAACACGATAGCCCTGAAAGTTATCTCCCGAACTACTAACACGGTTAGAGTAAGCAGTTCGGGAGCGCGCTTCCCCTGTCACGCCCCTCACGCCTCGCACGATTACCGCTGTCTAGACGTCTTCGTCAGACGACTATACGTATGATGTATAGACTTCTAGCTTTCGTAAAATCTCATATACTTTACTATACCTTGAACTTTTTGTAAAGGTGGTTGTAATAATAACATACTTACCTATTATTAAGTTTTCAGATTTAACTTTAGTTTATATCCATTTCAGATACCGTTTCTACCTTATGGACTGGTCACTAGACAACATAGTGGTGAATGAAAAAGATGATGTCACCTTCGTTGATCTTGAGGACGTAGTCATCTTAGACAAACACATATTACCCAAGAAGGACCTACCCAACTGGTATCAACGATACAGCAGAGAAGTCATGGGCCCAGGCTTTTCATTCTCCTTAGACAATATGTGCAAACATCACCTCAGTGACCATAATATATGGGCCGCTTGTTACATTTTAGCTGGAGATGAAGATCCATACTTGTACCCAATACCCAAGGAGGTTAACACATCCAGACCTCATTTAGCCAAGTTACTAAATGAATGTGTGAATGGTGAAGATAGATTTAAAACTATAACCAAATTGCAACATGTTATTGGAGAAATGTTGATGGACAAAGATATTCTAGGCTACAGTGTTAGATGATAAAATGTTTAGTTTGATGGGGCTAGTCTGCTCCAATTGTTTTGTGAGAAGCCTAAGTGCGTTTGTCCACCGCAGCCGTCACCGGGACTTCACCGGGAACGAGATGAAGGCGCCGAAGTAGCGATAAGTACATTTACTATGACCACGTGTTCACCACACGTCTGTCACCCGAGCGCTGTCATCCCCACCTACCAAAGTTTTGAGTAGTTCGGCGTGACCGAAATCAGCCCGAGATTGTGACGGGCCGATGTGCGGGCAATACAAAACACGTTTGATTACGACACGACACTGGCGTCGTTCGCCCGGTTTTTATTTTGTCTATCATAGGTACATAACGTAACTGAACTGCCGAGTTCGGTTGCGGTGGACGATCGCCGTCACATCGTCACATTCGGTTCGAATAATCTCGTTTCTCCGTGACGATCCGGTGACGGCTGCGGTGGACAAACGCATGTAATACACGATGCGGTGCGGCAGAACACCTAGACGGTGTTGGTGCGCTACGTAACAAAGTGGCAACAACGCACCGCAACGTATCGTGTAGCCAAGTGTTGTGTTGTTTGGGTTAAAGTTTTGTACTTGAATAAGTTCATAATAATTGAAGTCATTATTATTGCTTGTAATAAATTAGCAATTTTTGTAAAGAATTATGGTCAATTTATAAAGAGAGTCGTAAGTACCTACTTTTTGTAGTAGGTACACGGAGATCCAAAACAAAATGATTTCATTTATTGAATATTAAAAAAAAGGATTTTATTCTCCTGCTGGTATCAGACTGACTAAATTGATGCCAGTGACATACTAACAATTATTTCATAATTTTTAATAATGTAATATTAAATTGCTCATTTTACTAAAAGCAATATTCCAAAACCAAAAATATTATGTTTGTTGTACCTACATAATAATCTGTTTAGGTATATTGTGTTCTGAAATCTGTGATATACCTCCATTATAATTTGGTTTTATACAGATGATTCACTCTGCAAAATCATTTAAATAAAAAGCAACTTTGCTACGACACAATAAAGTGCAATTCAGGTTGCACAGCGCTAATTACCTTCAGTAAAGGCTTCGCCAAATAGAACACGTACTAAGCGCGGGTTAGAGCGCTAAGCACGCGCTAAGTACAGCGCAGCACGCAATGCTAGTGTCGCGGCGATGGCGATGCTAGCGCTGAGTCGCTGACGCTCTGTTTTACAGCGCAACACAATTCGGCGCTATAGCGCGACGTCAGGCTAGCGCTCTTAGTACGCGCAGCGTAGTTTTATCGCGTAATTCTTAGATCTTGTGACTACGTTCCACTCACTGAATTGGTCCAACAAGTCGAGCCCGCCGCGTACTTGTATATTATGTGCTTGTAGCTTCATACCTAAAATGCGGAGTGAACCATCTGTAGTAATCTGTGGTTTTATGTAATGTTTATTGGTTGTGACTTGTGAAATATATTTCAATTTACTTACATAGCAATATGGCATTTTAATTTGACAATTTGAGACAACTCAGCCCAGTAGAAATTGTCGATCGTTTGTATTAAATAATCCACTGTCTATCTACTGTTTGGTCATGGTTTGGTTTCAACCCTATCTACTGCCCGGCCTAACATGGGCGTCGGCGTACCCAGAATAGTTTCCGAGCTGTTGTGTGTCATCTGGACATGACGAAGTTATAAAGGTCTCGATCACAGAGTACATTACATTATATATAGGTAATAGGTCATATGCACGTGATTCAAAACTTATTCAATAATTAAATGTAGGTGATCTATCACTAATAAAGAATGTAGGTAGGTAGGGTAGGTGCTCCAGTTAATGAACACACCCCAGTGAATGAACAAAACGGAGTATTTTCTAAAAAATAAGAAATTGAGATATTTTTACCCAACGCAGTATTTTTTATCGTAATTGTAACTATTTTTACTATTATAGTGGAAACATGCATTTCTTATGTCCCTGTTTATTTTAAAATGGCGAACGTTTAAAGTTGGCAGTGTTGGGGTAGCTGTGTATTTGTTCAGGCAAGAATTTAGGACTCTGGTAAGACGCAAAATTTTTGATATCACATTGTAGCCGCAATTGAAGTATGTACTTTATGTTATTTATTAATTCGAATAAAGGATAGTTGTACTATATGTCTCAAATCGATTTTATTGCCATTTTAGTCAGTTTTAAGTAAATTATTAGGTGTCCCAGCATTGGAACTAAAAATCTGGACAAACGTCAATTTCATATTTTATTCAAAAATGTAATTTATTATTATGCCTTGGGAGTAGTTTTAAAAATAGATTTCTGATCTTTAGGCCAGTATTGGGAATTTGGGACAGGCATGTTCATTTATTGGTTTATAAAATCTAGTGAATGAACTAACATTTTCATCATGTTCAAATATTAGCTTTCGTCATGAAGATGGGACCAATAAATGAACACAAGATTTTGAGCTAGATTTCAGCCTTAAAACCTAGATTTTATTATTATATTAAATTTTCTTTGGTCCGTGGCCCTTTACGGAGCATCGGTGTGGGCGCGTTCCTTGAGGCGGCGGCTATCCGGCTGGTCCGGGGATACCGCACGGTCTCCGGTGAGGCGGCGAGTCTCCTTGTAGGATTGCCGCCATGGGATCTGGAGGCAAAAGTCGTCGCGCATATATGGAAGTGGCGCAAGGAGGTGAAACACCGGAGCGCAACTCCGCTGACGCGAGAAATCACGGCACAGTGAACAGAGCTCCGGCGGGATCTCATGGCGACATGGAGAGTGCGATTGTCGTAACCCATTGCTGGGCACGTCACAATTGCGGCGATAAGTCCTTTCTTTGAGGAGTGGCTAGAGAGGCGCCATGGCATCCTCACCTTCCGCCTGACGCAGATCCTCACCGGACACGGTTTCTTCGGAAGGTTCCTGTTCCAGATAAGGCGGGAGGAAACGCCCGAGTGTCGTGTTCTGCCCGGCTTGGGTGGAGCACCGCCGTGTACTCGTGGAGGTGGTCGGCGGCGATGTCGTCTCGCGTCCGGCCCTGGTCCAGGACATGGTACGGAGCTAGAGGACATAGGAAACCTTCACCTCCTGCGAAGCAGCAATGCTCGCAAATAAGGAGGCGGAGCGCATGAGGGAGAGGCAAATTTCGCGCCCTCACGTCCCTTGTCGCCGCAGGAAACGCCCTGAGCCCGGCCACCTTAGGCGCAATCTTGCGGACAGTGAGCAATGGGCAGCTCGACGTCCGATAATGACCAGGCCCGAGTCGACGGCGTGTTATGTTCCACGCGCGCCTCAAAGAGATGTCAATACAACTGACGGGGTCCGCTAGGGCCGATGCCTGCCAGGGTCGCGAGAAGGTCCGAAATAGATACCGTAGCCCCTGGCAACACACAGGCAACTGAAGGAACACGGGTGGGTTTTAGTCAGTAAGAGTCTGACACGCCCTGCCGCTTTGCCCAGAGCGGGAGAAGTTATTTGATAATTTCCCACCCAAAAAAAGGCCTATAAAGTTTTATAGGGTTTAGGTAAGAGTTTAAAGGCTTTTGGTAAAAAAAAAAAATTGTTAATGTTTGTAACAGATTTTGAGGATGAGGATTTTCGTTTGTTTATTTAGTTGATTGTTGGACTGCATTTTTTATAATAATAAGGATTATTAAGTAGGTACTTACATTATAATTATAAGGGCGCTTTCAATTTATGCGTTTCGTGTCGGACAGCTGCCGCACGAGACTCTGAATATGTACTAAACAGTAGGGGAGACTGGGGACACTTGATCCCCATTTTGGTTTTTCGGTCATATCTCATAAAATATTAGTGTATTGCAGGATATATTTTCATTACTACCTAGCAAATTTATCCTTCTACCTTTTTGCATCATTTAATTATGAAATATATCCGTGTAACCCTGTTTTTTTCTCGTTTTACCAGAACACTATAAAATGATCAAGTGTCCCTTGTTCTGGGACATTTGATCATAGTATCAGGTAGACATGATCATGGGGGAACAAGTGCACCTTATTGCATAATACAATTAAATAAAAAGTCTATTTATGACAAAATAGGTAGTTTATTTTATCTTATATTAAATGTAGAACATACTTAATCTGGAATACAAGTCTTTGTAACCCAAATAACTAGGTATAAATAAATAAAAAAAACTTCTAAAATGTATGTAAAAAATCAACCTTAAATGTATGTTAGGACTTATTCTAGAAATAAGAACATACACAGTCTTTGTAATAGGTATATCTAAAATATCAAGAGATTAAAGAAACAGCCTTAGGAATCCTTTTATATTTATTTTTTTCAAAGATTTATGGATGAAAATGAGATCACATGTTTGCTGTTAGATTTGAAATCTGTTGTAGTTCAGCATTATTTTGTCTACAGGCCCTTTTTACCCCTTTCTTCCTTTTGTAAGTTCTCGGCATTTTAGAACAATTCTAAAACAAATAAAACATTATGTACCTACATGAATTAGTAAGTATGGGACACTTGATCCCATGATCAAGTCTACCCGTATTCGCTATGATCAAGTGTCCCCTTGACCGTTATTTAACAAAAAAAATATTTTTAATGGCAAAACAAAATGTTAAATAAAGTGAAAACCTGTCTACATACACTTCAATAAACTAGTATTAAACATATTCACTTGTAATCCGTAATTTATTTAGATAAATATCTCAAAATAACAATCAAAATACTCACAAAAAAAGATGTCGACCTGTCGCAAACAAAATAACGCCACTGCTCTGAAGTTGTCGATTTTAATCTTTCAAAATGACATTGTGACACTGACTATGACAGTTAAGATCAGTATTGCATGTATAGAAATTAAAAATTTGTTCTGGTTTTTTAGTTTTGGCCTGGGGAACAAGTCTCCCGAGGGATCAAGTGTCCTCAGTCTCCCCCTAGGGCGCTTTCAATTTATGCATTTCGTGTCGAACCGCTGCCGCACGCTTTCGAACCGCTGCCGCACGCTTTCGAACCGCTGCCGCACGCTTACCGTGCCGCAGGTTATATCTCGCTGTCGGGCCGCTGCAATACGGTAGCAGTCCGGCACCGAACGCCTAAAATGAGCGTGCGTCAGCGGTCCGACACGAAACGCAAAATTAAAAGAGCCCTAAGAGTCAAGCAACAAATTCCAATTATTTTTTTCATTTAATTTGGTGGAACGGAAAGAAAACTCGAAACGCGTCGTCTTCGAAAATCCCGAACAATAAGTTCTGCGATCCCGAAAGTGACATTAGGCATGTGAATAAAATAGGTACCTAAATCAATATCTTTTCATCATCATCAAACTGCTTGAATCCTCACTAAGGTAGCTAAGTTTGTAAGTGCGATTTCTGCTTGGATAAAGCACAAAAATAATTTAATTTACAAGATTTGGGGCAATCATAATTAAAAAATAATTTATGTAAACAAAGTAGTGAGCAAAGTAGTAACGTGCTAAATGACATCACATCCTGGCCGCGACAGAAACGGACGTTTGTACTTGAAAATTGTTGCGAGTTTCATTTTTTTTTGAGCAACTAGCAATAGTTGAATTTAACTTTCGAAGTGTATAGAGTGCCGCGAGTTTCTTGTAGCACTCTAGTGTCACTGCCTCGGCCCGGCTAGGGTGCCGTGAGCGTTGCAATTGCAACCCCATATCTCCGCCCCCGCCCATTTGGGGTCCATTCGGACGGTACGGGGTGATTCGGTATCACTTCAAGACCCAGATTCCCAATCGCCATCCGGTTGCCTCTCCGATGAAATTTTACGTGCCATTGCTTTAACTATAATGACCTACTACCCGGAACCGAACTATATAGTTAGATTAGGTTTAAATATTTTACAAAAAAAGGTTAGGTTAGAACAGTGCGAGCGAAGCGAGCGGTGCCGCACTGCCGCGGCAGCGGCCGGCGAGTGCCAAAAACGACTAGAATATACGGGGTGGCAGGGACATCGACGCGAAGCCGATTACCATGGATTCAGTACATGATTCTGAACCCCCCTGCGTTTAAATTTTTCGTCGGTTATTTAAAAAAAAATCTGCTGCATACATTTGACCGCGTAGGTATTACACTTTTCTATGGAACAGCTGTTTTTTTATTTAATAACCGACGAAAAATTTCAACGCAGGGGGGTTCAGAATCATGTACTGAATCCATGGTAACCGGCTTCGCGTCGATGTCCCTGCCACCCTGTATAGAAAAAAATACTTTAGATATGGTTAGTTAGCTGGGGTTCTTATATTGGAAGAGTTTCCTAAAACGCCGCGCCACGCGCCGCCGGTGTCCATTATGGGAGCAGGCGCGAGGCGGCGCGGCGGCGCCGGCACCCAAGATTTTAAATCTCGGTTGCCAGCAGTAATGTACTGCTGGTTCCCAACGGCGTTATTTTTGGGTGCCGGCGCCGGCAGCGGAGGCACTGCCAAAATAATAACATGAAGAAGATTTTTTTTTATGGTACAGACGACAGCACATCAAGTTACTACAATCTGTCAAATTTCTTAAATAGATTTTCAACTTTATTTCTAAAGCATAAGGTTCAATGTTGATTGGGAAAATTTGACAGATTGGAGTAGGTTGATGTGCTAGCGTCTGTACCTCCGCTACATGTAAAGTGGGGATGTTTTTCTTTTCTCATCGATTCCTTGGTGTGGTGTGGGGTATCATTGGAAAGATCGTTCAAAAATATTGTGAATTTGTGAAAACCATTTTTGGATTCAAGGATCCGTTTGTTTATGATGAACTAACACAGCAGTGCTTCAATCACACAAAAATAACTTCTAATCATAATTTATGGGCGTAATATTTGGCAATACCTTTTTAGTAGATTTTTAACACGGTATGTATGACAACATTCAAAAAGTGACAGATGTTAGATCAAAAATCACATTGGCACGGTATTTTTGCAATAATTCTCAAAATTATTCTAAAATACCATCAAAATAATTGTAAATTAGTTACTTCTTAGCAAGAATGAGTGATTCAGACGACGACAATATAGTACGCTACGGTACACAGTTAGAACCATACGAAGAAGGTGAGTTTAGTCTTTCTGTTTTATGTTTTTTGCAAGGTTGCATTATTATTGCTTGAATTTATCAGCAAACGAATACTTCTCTATTAGATTTTCAAGCCTTCATTTTATGTAGGTTAAGTACTATGGAGTGTTTGGTGGATTTAACTTATAAAAAACAGCAGGGTCGGCAATTCGGCATTTTCGCAATCAACCGACTTTATGGAACCATGCCACGCTTGTGTGGGTTTCATGAAGTTCGCTGTTCCTATACGATGGTGTATCGGGTATTAGGTTCACCATAGGGTTTATAAAATACTAAAAATTAATTTAAATTGTTGAAGAAATTTGTGTTTTATTTATTAATTTATATGTCATTTTATGTTACTACAGAATGTAACAAACACGAAAGATGTTCTACCTTAACCATCCAATACACAATCATCTGCCCCTTATTCCTCTAACCTAATAATCATGGCTGTTGTTTGCCTCATTGTATCCTTCCTCATATTTTTCTGATATTTTTATGAATTACTCTACCCCATTTAGCATGTGAACCTAGGGCATTCCTACATGAGACTGCCATTGGCAAAATATGGATTGTAAAAGAACATGTGCCTATATAGTGGTATGTGGAAAAAACACTGCATATTATTACCAACTAAAAAGTCCAAAGGTAAAAGAAAGGCCTGCAAATGTAATTCTCAAGTTGATTTTAACCATTGTTTAAATGTTATAATGTCTACAACACTTATGGTGACCGTAACTAGTGGTTTACATTGACTGATATTAAAAGGTTAATTCAAAACAGGCTTTGAGAGCACGACAGTGTGAAATAACAATAACTTAATACATTTGAGAAGCTTGTACCTACAATTTCAGAGTTATTTAATTGGAAAAAAAACAGCTGATAAATTCTAGGATTTTCTTTTACTCCCAGATTGCACCTGCACCATGCCGAAACCCAAAACTAAATCGAGGGGGATAAGGGCTGGCCAAAAACACAAAATGAAAAGACTTCTGGCTGCTAATGTCAATGTTAATAAAGCACGTGAAGTGTGTCACTTGTCATGGCCACAGATTTGTGAAATAATACCTGGAATAGATCATATAGCTCCGGAAAATTCTTTAAACCCTCCCAAGGAAAGCAAGGAGAAACATCCAACGGTGAGAGTACGGCCGATGGAACATCTTTCTAGAGAGCCTGATCAAATACCGCGGCGTAATCCTTGTGATGCCAGAGACACTAGACGAACCTCACAGGATAGAAGCCCAAGCCCAAACTACAGGCAGGGGTCTCATCGACGCAAGCCAAGCACCCTTCGTCATGAGTATGACATTAATCAAGAATCTTTCTTGCATCAACCTTATAGGCCCCCGCAAACCTATACAAGAAACACACACACTTCAGAACCGAACTACTGGGAAGAAGCTGGACCATCGCAAAAGAGAGCATATGAGACGAATCGGCGGAAACGGCGGCCTAGCGAAGGCGAGCCTCATTGGGAACCACCTTACAAGGTGCTTGCAGGCTCGCAGTTGGATTGTGGAGAGCCAAACTACTGGGAGAGAGACCGCTCACCACCGAGATCTCGGCACGGCGGTACTTCCATAGATTGCAGGTCGAATTCATATGAGCAGCAGCTAAAATACAGCGATACTGACGCCTTGCAAGTGAATGTTGAAGATGGAATGAGGTCAGTCAACCATCATTATAACGACAGAAGTGATGTAAAACCTTTTTCTGACCAACCTTATAAGGGCCAGAAAACTTCTTCAGAAGGTAGAATGAGTGCAGTCAACCGTCATTATAACGAAAGAAGTGATGTAAAACCTTTTTCTGACCAATGTTATAAGGGCCAGAAAACTTCTTCAGAAGGTAGAATGAGGGCAGTCAACCGTCATTATAACGACAGAAGTGATGTAAAACCTTTTTCTGACCAATCTTATAAGGGCCAGAAAACTTCTTCAGAAGATAGAATGAGGGCAGTCAACCGGCATTATAACGACAGAAGTGATGTAAAACCTTTTTCTGACCAATCTTATAAGGGCCAGAAAACTTCTTCAGAAGGTAGAATGAGGTCAGTCAACCGTCATTATAACGACAGAAGTGATGTAAAACCTTTTTCTGACCAATCTTATAAGGGCCAGAAAACTTCTTCAGAAGGTAGAATGAGGGCAGTCAACCGTCATTATAACGACAGAAGTGATGTAAAACCTTTTTCTGACCATCCTCATAAGGCTTCAGAAGGTGGTGCATCACTTAACTATTGGCCTGAGCCTGATCGGCCGTCCCGATTAGGGCTACGAAACGAGACGCATCCACCAAAACGTACTCATACTTACAGCCATTCTGAGGACAACAACTTGCAAGTTTCGAAGTACCAGAAAATGTCAACGGACCACGACTACAAGGATTCTGACCGACCCTTGCGAGATGGGCTTCGGAATGAAACACACGCGATGACAACCGTCTGTAGTGATGATGAGTCTGATGAAGAGTATAGGGGTCGAGTTTATACGCCGCACACACCCGTCGACGATGGTACGGAACATTTCGACTTTAGAGAGCCTGATCATACGGGGACTAAGTCTGAAAGAGACTCGCATTTCCATTGGGACCAACCTTCAGAGAATCAAGAAACTTTCGAGGATAAGGACGCAAAAGTGAACAAAGATGCGGAACCGATTCAAGTTGGTATCCGCAATGTTACCCCTATGACCAAAAAAGAAATGACGTTAGTCCATCAAGCCATAAACCAAGCCATAGTCCGGATAGGAGTGCAAGGCGCTGGACCAAAGTTTTCAGGATGTAAATACAAAACTGGCTGGATTCTCATGATCTGCGAAAACCACAAGAGTCGAAAATGGCTTGAGAAAAAGGTGCCGTCACTTAAACCGTGGCCTGAAGCGAATCTGTCTATAACGCCACAAAACGAATTGACAAAGCCACATTACGTTACATTATCAATTTTAATACGGGACAAAGAGGGCGTTACCGTAGCAACAGCTTTGGAACTGCTCAGAATACAGAACCCAGGACTCGACAGGGATAATTGGAAAGTAATTAAAGTCACGAAAACATATAGTGGTCAAATAGTACTTTTGTCCGTTGACGAGGCGTCGTTCGAAGCGCTAAGAGTTCTCAATTTTAAAGCTAACCTAGGAATGGATAAAGTTAGTTTTTGGTTGAGGTCGGGGCCTATTAAACGGGATAGTTTTGTGCCATCAACGGAAGACGTCCCGTTGGCGTCATCGTCTGCTTATACAGATAAAGAAAGTAACTCCATCTCCGGCGCTGGTGAAAATACCACTAAAAAAGTTTCAAGAAAAAGGCATCGAAATAGAATCCGGGGTCACATTACAGATAGCCAGCCAATAGAGAAGCCAAGCCTGCTTGGCCGTCCTGTACTTTTGCCAAGTGGGCCAATCTTGCCCGAAGATCTAAAACCAAATAGTCCTAAAGAGAAGAAGCGGTGGTATGACTGCTACGGCAATGCTATAACGCAATAATTATATCCAATTTCATACCAAATGCTAAAATAGGCATAAATCTTATTGTTCTCAATATTTTCATATAGAAAGTTTTAAGTATGTAGTTACTAAGGAAACTGGCTAAAAGTGATAAATGATTTTATTTCGGTAAGTAGGTTTGAACAAACACTTTTACCATATTTAAAAAAACAAAAAAAACGAATGCAAAAACACATAACTGAAAAGAAAAACAAGCATAATGCTTGTCCCTGCAGTAAGGTTTTTCACTACTTTTTTATTTTTAGTTATTTATCATTTCCAAAAAAAAGCCAATTTTGTTTTGATCGTGTTACTGCCATAACATTTTTTTGTACCATTATAAAATACTAGCTTCTGCCCGCGACTTCGTCCGGAGCCTTATAACCTTAAGCTCAAGAATTGGGCTATCCAATTCAAATAATTTTTCAAATCCGGCTGGTAGTTTCGGAGATTACCCCCTACAAACAAACTTACGAACAAACAAATTTTACTTCTTTATAATAATAAAGTACATGTAGGCACAGATTATGTAGGTTGGAATACATTGGTAGAAGGTGTCAACGACCTTTATTGCAAGATTATCTGGTGCAAGGTATAGAGAAAAGTTTATGTGTATAAAATGTACATTAATATTAAATTTACGTAAAATAAAGATGTTTTGCGAAAAAAATAGCTGTAGTGTGCGTTGGTTCATAGAGTGAAGGGCCGCAGCGCAACGCAAAAATCCTTCTACATGAAGAATTTTTGCTTTGCGCTGCGGCCCGCCAAATGTGCGTTAGCCTAAGCGCTAAAAGTTACTACGTACACAATCAAACTGAATATTGGTAGTGTAATCCACTACACGTTGAAAATGTTCACCTGTACTTATGCCAAATACTTTGTTCGACTGTGCATAAAATAATACTTTTGACATATAGACGTACATAATAGTCTATTCAAATCTTTGTTTCCAATTGATGTTTTTTCCACTTCGACGAATATCAACTTTGTGTACGTATAAATAAAGTTAATTTTAGAATGACAAGTCTAGTTATTGTAAGAGTCATAAAAATGTTTCAAGTTGTAGCGCAAACTGAACTTTATGTGGGGGTGTTAAAGTTTTTTTTTCGAATAATGCATATATTTGTTTACATGTTTGGAAACGAATCACGAACACAGTATAGGTACATTATTGTATGTTTATTATTCATTTTAGTAACTAACATGTTTATGGTGGCATCGAGTAAACTATTTGTCAAAGGGACAAAACCTTTATAATGTCAGATATCTCAGTGTATTATTTGATATACAAACGCGGCGTAAAAATCGTTTATTTTTGTGGTACTAACTTCTTCAATGAATTATATGAATCTTCAATAAATTATGTGAAAAACTGTTCAATCACATATTATTTTCTCAAAATCGAAAACCCAGAGCAACATGTTTGTTTACCAAATATAATAAGTAGGTAAAGAATACATGCTATATTACTATACATGCTATAATAATTATGCTCGTTACTGCTACAGAGCGCGCGCGACTGCTAGTCAGACGGGGGAGCCCGGGGGAGGGCGCCATTGACAAAATTGGCAGACTGAGTTAGTTTCGCCTTTGTCTACCTCCCCCGTCTCACCGCACACATGCGCCAGCCGGTGACTAGCAGTCGCGCTCGGACTATACTATTAGCTGTGCAGCTCGGGAATATTATGTAATTTTCGGGCCCTATCTGAATACCAGAGCTGGGGTATTTTTTATATCGTTCCATTATGTTGCCCTGGTCTTTCAAAACTGTTTTTTTTTTATCTTAATGCTAGTTTTGTTAGTTTTAAATGCTCTTTTTTACTGTTTGTATTTCCTGTGGGTGTCCCAAATGAAATATTTTGCTTCTTTAATTCGTGATTCATCCACTGATTTCTATAGTCAAGATGACGACAAATATATATGTGATCTTTTGTGGAATGCGTACACATACGGCAGCACAAATATCGCAGGAACACCAACTATCTGACGAGACGAGCTACTACATGCATTTCATCTTGACGACAGAAATTAATGGATGAATCATGAAATCAGATATTATTGCCGAAGTGTCTAATATGTTTATTTATATGCTCGTGACTGTAAAATACGAGCTGCTCTTAGCAGCCAGTATTGTCAGAATATTTTTTTTTTTGTTAGTAATTAAGTCTTTATTGTATATAGGTACTATGTAGCTGGTCCTCTACGCTTGTTTAATAAGGAAATACTCATTGTAAATCTACAATGCGGCCGATGTATCATGGCCGATCTGAACTTTGCGCAGAAGGCTGCGCAATAACACTTTTTAGGAACCAAATGGTGACTTGAGGTGAGTGGGAGTGAGAGAACATGCGCGAAAGTTCGGAGAGCCTATGTTCAGACTGGCCATAATTAACCGGCCGCATTGTACATGTTCTACCTCCAGTTTATTGTTACTTGTTATTATTTTATAATCTGAGTATTAAAGAAATAGATCGTAAAACTGTTTTTTATGCCATTCTTCAATATCCTATAGCAATTAGAACACTGCGGTGTATTTGACACCACAGTAAGTAAATAAATGTTTTTTTTTTTTAATTTTACCATATCACAATATTTGCCCCAATAATGTCACTTGCAGCCAGTGAAATTAGGTACCACAATCGACCCACATACCCTTCAGCAGGCAGCTGTCTCATCGCCGGTGATGAACGAGAAGCGAGTAGAGCTTGCAAGCAAAAACGATTTCTCAATCAACGAGCGATTTTTCACTGGTATGCGTATGAACCAAGCCTGAATCTCTCAGCGAGTGTTATGTCCGCCAACCGATCGTCGCTGAGCGAGTACTCGCCGGCTGTGTGTTTACCTTTATTGAACTACCAAAACCAACGGAGTATAGTCTCCCCCCCGACCCTTGCCTTAAATAAAAGCAAGCTGTTGGATTTTTAACTTTCGGCCATAACTCGAGCGTTGAAAATCCAACGTGTTTCTAAATAAACGCACTGTTGGACTTTCAACGCTCTGTCTGCATTCATTTTGATATTGCGCCTTGCGCAAATAGGACTTTTGTTAGGGTGTGTTATAGGTCCCATATAATATGAAAGGAAATGATCATTTAGTATAACACACTGAGTTTAATATAGGATGTAACTATAACTAAACACGGTTTATAAACAAGTAACCTAGATTAGGTACTATAGTAAAAAATAACGCGAGTGACGCGGTTAACGGTTATGACCGGCTGTGTGTGGTAACGTGTTTGAACTGTCTCGAACTCACTTTTTTTTTTTTTTTTCTTTTTTTTTTTTTTTTTCTTTTTTTTTTTTTTAAAGCATCTCGCAGGTTACCACTGAGGTATTCGCTGCTTAACCGGACTTTCCTGTGGCTGCCTTAAGCTCCTAAAAGAAACTCAAAGCCTCCAGCCAGGGGCATATAAACTAAGCTAATTAAAACTAGGCGAACGCTCGCTAAGGGCACCTCCTGTGGGGTACGAACCTCGGCTTAGGGCGTTCGCTGATGGGAGGACAGCAAGAGGGACAGGCTGGATCAAGGATGGATCATTATTATTATCAGGGGAATTTAAAGCTACAGGCTCAGCAAAAACGCGGGCTGGCGCATCGTTATCGAGCAAGGGTCGGGGGGGAGTATCATTTACTCGGGTGGGTCGCGGTCGCGGACCTCTACGGCGAGGTCTGAAGTTGTGTGGGTGTGTCTTTTTGTATACTGTACTTGTGGCCCTACTGCTCTCCTGGAGGAGAGTTATGGGGTCATCTGGGTCTGAGAGGACATGCCTAGGGCGACGGGCCTTACTAACTTGGTTATTGGACGGGACATAACAAGCTGCTTTGACTATTAGGGGATTCCTATGTTTGACTGCGGAGTCAAAGTACCGCTTGGACATTCGTTTAAGGAACTGACGGATTGTGGGGATTTTGAGGTCGAGATGGAGGATCTCGTTCCTAACAAACCACGGGGCTCCCGTGGCCCTACGAAGGACACGGTTCTGTAGTACTTGCATCCTATGGATCGCAGTGGGATTCGCGTGAGCAAAGACGGCTCGCGCATAGGTCATGATTGGGCGAATGCACGACGTATAGATGCGCAATTTGCACTTGAGTGACAATTTGCTGCGTGCATTCATAACGAAATAAAGTCTACTAAGCGCGAAAGCGGCTCGCGCGCGTACCGCTTTTACGTGTTCCGAAAAAGTGAGATGATGATCCAGGATTACACCTAAATATTTGGCTCGCTTCTCCCAAGGGATCGGCTTGTCAAACATGGTAACTGGACGAGGAAGGATGGGCCTCGAACTCACAGATTGCAACGTCTTAAGTAGTTGAGTTTGCAGGGTGTGTGTATGTGTGGGTTAGATACCAATACACGCATTATTCCCTATCAATTAATCTGCCTAGCCTTTTCCCAAATATGATGCGTTGACTTTCAGTCTAGCCCGATGCAGCTGAGCACCTGTATTTTACATGGAGCGACTAGCTATCTGACCTCCACAACCCGGTTACTGGGTAACACAACACTGGCAACACCCTCTGGTAAGACTGGCAGTCTTTTTGGGCTTCTGTCCATCCGTAACGACTCTCAAAGATCTACGAGTGACAGCCGTAACCAAGGTCTTAACGTGCTTTCCCTATTCTCATGCCTAAATCGTTGAATTTCCTCTATCGCCATCAGATGAAGTGCCCTCAAAACGCAAGTACCAACAGGCGCCAGACCAGTTCGCGGTGGACGAGCATGGTAGGCGCCGGTTCCACGGAGCCTTCACTGGCGGCTTCTCAGCGGGGTTCGGGAACACCGTGGGCTCCCAAGAAGGATGGACCCCTAGTACTTTTAAAAGCTCGAGAGTGGAAAAGGCTTCGCTTTCGGTAAGTTTCAATGTGTTTTTGTTGTCAATTCAAACTATATGTAACTTCGCACCTCTTTCAAATTATGTTTTCTCGATAAGGATTACGTTAATTTACTAGCTAATGAAATGAATCTTCATAAAACTCTTCATTCCCATATTGTTTATGAAACTGGATGGATTATGAACCTACTCTTAGTAAGCTCGTATCCGTAAGTCTCTATTTAATTTATTGTCTACTGCCAGATCGAGTTAGCATGAAGGCTCGTGCAGACCAGCGCGGCGCTACTAGAACAATACAATTTCTTAGAAAACTTCACGGTATAACAATAACCGGTGTCACGTCGCTAGTCTGCACAAAGCTTGATAGTTTAGGCTGGAAGTCCTATTATCAATCAATCAGCTGCGCATATCGCAGGACATAAGGCTCTCTAGGCTGCGCCATAACACCCTGTCTACCTTTTTAAGGTCGTCGGTCCATGTAGCTGGGGGGCGTCCCAAATTACACTTGCCGATACGCGGCCTCCACTCCTGGACTTGTATCCTCCATCGGCCATCGGTCCTTCGACAAACATCTTCTATCCACCCTTTTATCATCGTCATACATTATTAAAACCTTCATATACAATATACATCATACACGGATGCACCCAGCCCCGGATCTGGGGGGGGCCAAGCGGCGCCAGTTGGCCCGTCGTCGCCGCGTCGGGGGGGGGGCTAATCCAAGCGTAGCAGACAAGTGTCAGCACACATCTCATTTATTGCAACTTTTCAATAAATGAGACGCACAGCCACAGATATAGATAGACCATATCTGTGCGCACAGCACATTAGTCGTTCTATTTCTTTCTTTTTTACAACAGTTTTGGCGCTCCTGTGGGATTGGCGCATTATCGATCGATAAAATATGATTAATATATGTATTATGTTGCTGCCAACATTTTCATTTCGAGAATACATATTTATATTTGAATTTCAGGGGCTACCGTAGCGCATCTCCCACTAAAGATTGGCGAGGGGCCGAGAACGCCAGTTTTTGCCCCGCCTCAAAAAAAGACTAGATCCAGGGCTGGATGCACCCATTTATTTATAGACGTTGTTTAAAGTAAAGACAAGTTTAACGTCAAAAAATTTATGCAGACGTCATAGATAACTTAAAGCAACGTTTATAAATAAAAGGGATAATGTCATGAATCTTGTTAACATTTGTACAGAGCCAGCGTCCCGAAGACTTCATGGACGAGGAAGACCGTGGCGAGTTCGGCATAGCGCCGCGACAAGTACAGACACACCACGAGTTCTCTGGGCAGAAGAGACCGCATCGGATGCAGTTCCACGACGGCCCTATACCGGGTAAGCCTTCTACACTTTATTTCAGTTACATTCTAAAGGTGGCCACACATGTAACTGCAAACATGACAAGCGTCAAGCCTCCAGGTCCATCCTTTTCAGAACGACCCGTTTCACACAGTCCATCCATCGTGTCTTTGGTCTTCGCCTACTTTTATAACCATCCATATTAAAAACTTTCCTCACAACACTTTCCTTCGTATCACCTACAATGGAAGTCAAATAAAACATAAACCTAGTATTAAAACGAACAACTTTTATTACTGTTGCGAAACTGAATAACTATAAAAATGGTTCCTTATAGTTATAACGTACTACTATAGAAAAAGTTATTTCTTTACTAGCTGCGCCCCGCGGTTTCACCCGCTTGAGTCTCGATCCCGTGTGAATATCGGGATAAAAAGTATCCTATGTCCTAATCCAGCTCATGGTCTACCCATGTGCCAAATTTCATCCAAATCTATTCAGCCGTTTTAGCGTGAAAGCGAAACAAACCCACATTCGCATTTATAATATTATATAGTTAGGAGGATGTCAACCCTTTGAATTGCTCCTATTCAGCTTCTATGCAGTACAAAAGCATACACAAAAAAAAACAATTTACTCGTATATCATAAATCTATTTGCCAGGCTATGGGGGAGGCCCACGCTAAAGAGGCGACTTCAGCTTAGAGATAAACTATATAAATAGAAAAACTACAACAAAGGTGATGACTTGATAAGGTTTATTTAATTTTAGAAACATTTTAAAAGAAATAATATACCATATTAAAATACAATCGGTATAATGTATGTTACTATTTTAGTATACATTGTAAGAGCAAATAAATTTTCATGCCTCGTCCTTAAGACCTAGGTCAAATATTTTTTGATATTCGCATAGCTCATGACCTACAGAGGTCATAAAGAATGTGAGTAAAAAATAAAAAATAAATATATGTAACGTGTCCTTCCTACAACATTTTTTTAATGACAATACTTTAATCTGAAATAAAATAGTCACACACGAAAAATTCTCCCGTCATTTAAGAAGTAAACCTAGCTGCCATTCTGACAGATCACTTTAGATCGCATGCGCGTCATACGCGCATGGCACGCAAGCTATGAAACGCTGAGGAGCGTGCTGGCACGTTACATAATATATATAAATCCGCGAAACTTTAGAAATTACTGTAAAAGTACACACATCAAAAGTGTCTAGGGATCAACATATATTTTTGCAATAACTTTTCTCCTGATTGATATTAATTAAAATTTTCTTTAAGGATTCATCAAATAAAGTGTTTTCGTTTGTCACAGTAACGATAAACCAAGTCACCTTTGCATTAATAAAGAAATTTGCCATTTTCCTAATAAAGGGATTTTTGACATTTGAACCACTAACATTAAAGTTCGAAAAAAAGACTGAAATAACAGTTTTCTTTAAAATTTTATTGGGTAACTTAAACAATTAATAATCCGTGTTTCTACCGCGAACACTAACAACACAAGAACATCGGTTTGGCATACTCAAAATGAGTTCATCCAAATCACGCTGTGGAATGGCCGCCCATGTTCGTTGCAACAACAAAAAAAGGTCTTCTTGCGACTGGATACCCTCCATATTCGGCAGAGCTCTTCTCTGTAGCATATCCCATGCATGCTCAATCGGGTTCAAGTCTGGCGACTGAGCAGGCCAGGGCAGGACATTGATGTTAGCTGCGGCGAGAGTCTGTCTTACAACTCTTGCGGTGTGCGGTCGTGCATTATCATGCATTAACTGAAATAAGGGACCGATTTGCACTTGTAGAGGAACGATGACGTCTGATACAATCGTCTCAGCATAAATTTGAGCGTTGAGGTTGCCTCTAATCCAAATCAACTCAGTTCTTCCGCCGATCCAAATACCCGCCCATACCATGATGGTTCCACCACTATAAGGATGGACTTCCTGGCAGGATTTTAATCGCTGTTGGCGTCCAGGGGTTCTCCAGTGTCGTATACGTCTTGTATCCGGTCTCATACCAAAACGAGACTCATCAGAAAAGCACACGAAACGCCATTGTTCTTCTGCCCAATTTCTGTGTTCAAGAGCCCATTGATATCGAATCCTACGATTGTGCATTGCTATAGGTGGTACCCGTAGCGGTCTTCGGGAATGAAGGTTCACTTCATGCAAGCGGTTTCTGACTGTTTGGTCGCTAATTAAGTTCCCTGAAGAGTGATTTAGCCTCACGGCTAACATCATGGCGGTTATTGTTGGAGCTCTTCGAGCTAAGATTTGAATGTATCGGTCTTGTCTCCGTGTGGTGCAGCGATACCGTCCTCCATGGCGCTCAGCCACGGTACCAGTGCTTCGGTAACGTGTCCAAAGTCGACTGATAACACTCTGACTTGTATTCAGAGCTAAAGCCACAGTACGTTGCCGGGAACCAGCTTCTATCATTCCCACGGCTCTGAGCATTTCTTCCCTGCTTAAATGACGTCGCTGCTCCATAATAACGTTGGTTTTAATCAGTAGTAGGGAAACAGTAGCACTAATAATGTCTTCAATGCGTTGTATGTTTTTATAGGGAAAATATTGACAGCTGATTTTCATCTTTTACTCGAATTTGATTCACAGTTCCTGATTCAAATTATGAAATGCACCAAAAAGGATCCATATAAATTTATAAAATCATAAATTTATTACAAAGCCACATCTCAATCTCAAGAAATCCGCATAAAAATGCTTGATCCCTAGACACTTTTGATGTGTGTAGTAGAATACAGGCTTTCTATTTATTCTCACAGGCCAACCCGTACTACAGCAGCTAGTTCGCGCGGTCCATGAGACCGCTGCAGTGCGCATGCTCCGCGCTATGGGCTGGAAAGAAGGGCAAGGCATGGGGGAAAGACTGAGCGGGAGGGGAAAGAAGAAAGCGAGGGAACAACATAAAGTGTACGGGTGTTATATGCCGCCGGAGTTGAGACAGGTAAATAAATGTCAGTAGCGAGCGATAATCATGTGCAACGCCTTGCGTCTTGTCGATAGTTTGCTGCCTGGCTCCATAACCTCGATAAGTGCGAGCGAGACAGACTGATAACAATGATTTTTGGTCCCACGACCCAGTTCTTAACGCGGTGATTATAATTCCTTACTTATAGGTCATAGGAGGAGGAATAGGTACAAGTCGTATATTTCATTAAAAGGCACTTCAGAACGTCTTTTTCTTGTAATTTTTACAAGAAAAAAGAAGAATTGAAAACGAGTTGCCCCCCTTTCCAAAATTTAGTTTTGTATGGAGAAAAATGGGCAAGAAACTTCATAGTTACGATGTGCAATGAAGCTGTTTTTATCAGAGACTAGATGACCCCATGAACTTCGTACCACGTGAGACAAAATTTAGATTTTTCGGCTGTTCCATTAGGGTTATTCCTCTTTTTCTTTTTTCCTAAACCACCCCCCCAGTATTGAGGCGAATAAAATAAAAAATAATAGTTTGGAAAATCCAAAAGTGCACGCCTCATACTTATCACTCATTCATAAACGAAAAAGAAATTCAAAACATAGTTTAAAAATGAACAATTTATCACTTTTCATGAAGTCGTAATGTCAACGACTGACAAAGATATTTACGTTGGCAGTTGCTAGGCAACGGCACCGGATCAAGGTTGAAAATATTTAGATATTGATATTATATTTTAGTTAGTATTTTATTAATTATAATTAAACTACTATGAATAAAAGAGCCATTTTCAATAGGGTTCCTTCTACGGCTGAAACGAATGTATAAAAAAAAAATTGACTCAATTAATTGATTTTATCGCAAGCTACAATGTTTTCAGGGATCATAAATTGACGGACAGGAAATTTTTTTCAACTATTTTGATGCTTTTTCCATTTCTGCTGCATTAAATCAATTGTTAAAAAATACAATATTAATCTCCATTTAATCATCTATACAATGGTATATAAATTAAGTAGGTTCTGTGTACTAGCAGGAGTGAAACAATAAAAACAGTTGCAGAAATGGGGCAAAAAATATTTTTCGATCGTAGAGCACACTCTAATGCGAAGCATTACGAGTCGTGCAAAAATGTATTCGAGCCATTTTCGAGTATTTGCGAGACTAATGCACGGCAATTGGTTTTTATATTATTAAGTTATGTGGTCGATGACTCGTCCACAGCCAACCCGAGCTAAGCGAGCTTTTGGCTCGAGCCTAATAGTATAAGTGTGTGTAAGATATAAGTTCCCGTCTTGCGTCCTGCATAGAACTGAAGGGGTCATCGTCATAATCAGCCTATGATGTTCCCACTGCTGGGACACAGGCCTCCTCTCTGTGAGAGGGAGTATGCTGTAATCTACCACGCGGGCCGAGTGCGGGTTGGTAGATGTCACATGTCTTCGAATTTTTGGGTCTAGGACATGCCAGATTCCTAACGATGTTTGCCTACACCGTTTTGAGTGCAGTGGTGATGAAATTATTTACACAAAGTAAAGCAGGTGCCTGCGTTCGAACCCAACACTGCACAACAGGAGAGTAGTGCTAACAAAATAGAATAAATGTGACACAACTGAAGTTACACTTATCAACAAAGTCGTCCTGCAATTAACATATTAATTAAAATCTTTCAATAAAACCATTACAGAGCCAAGAAGACGAGAATCAAGACGAAGACGAATCCGGCAGTTCAGATTCAGAATTCGACTTCGACACTCTATTTGCGCCAGACGATTATGAACCTTATATTCTACACCGTAAGAACGATCGGTTCGGGCTCGGCTATTCGGGTCTAAGCCGGCATTCTGTGTTGGGTAACTTGACTGGAGAGTATGGCAGTGAAGCTGGTTCTTCGAGAAGTCATCTGGTAATGAAGGATAAAGGGAAACGGGTAAGAATACTTAGTTAAAAAAACTTTCTACAAAATAAAAACAACTGACTTCCAAAAAAAACACTACAAAGTGAAAAATTACTTTAATTTCGGAAGTCGGTGTCTTTGGTTTTGAATTTTCGTTTTTTGCCACCGACTTCTTAAATTAAAGAATTTTTTCACTTTGTATGTGTAATGTTTTTTTTGGAAGTCGGTTGTTTTTTTTTTTTGTAAAAAGATTTTATTTTTCAATTTTGAGAATTTACAAAATCGGTCGGCAACGGTGAAATCGGTAAACATACACAAAAAAAAAATCACAACGTTGAACATAGAATCTCGACCGTTTTGAAAGTCAGCCCAACCTAACCATAAATGCCTTTTCTTTTCTCTGAGGGGCTTGTGGCTAAGTGACAGCCGCACGGGTCGATCAATCAGGTTAAGCTACGCTTGCCGCGGTTGGTCCGTGGATGGGTGACCATCTTTACATGCCAAGACCCCTCCGTTAAACAGTTGGTCCCGGCTGTCATTCGTGGATCTTTGACAGTCGTTATCGGTCGTCAGAAGCCCGAAAGTCTGACAAGCAGTCTTATCAAGGGGTATCGTATTACCCAGTAACTGGGTTGTGGAGGTCAGATAGGCAGTCGCTCCATGTAAAATACTGGTATTCAGCTGCATCCGGTTAGACTGGAAGCCGACCCCAACATATTAGGGAAAAGGCTAAGCAGATGATGATGCCTTTTCTTTCCTCTACGATTGTTTTTCCCCTTTTCCTCTAAATACGTTATGTTTCCTCAGGTCTCGATCCGCGGCCAAGCGTTTGGCGTAGGCGCCTTTGAAAAGGACGACGAGGATATCTACGCGAATGAAGACATGTCACACTACGACTTCTCTATCGGAGGCCCCGCGCCCGTCAGCGAGCAGAAGAAGACACAAGTGCAGAAGAGTGGCCATGTAAGTTTTAAAAACAGGATTGTAGGTGTCTTAAGTGTTTGAGGAGTGGATAGAGAGGCGCTACAGCGTCCTCACCTTCCGCCTGACGCAGGTCCTCACCGGACACGGTTGTTTCGAGAGGTTCCTGTGCCCTATAAGGCAGGAGGAAACGCCCGAGTGATCCACACCACTGTGTGAATCGCCCGGAGGACACGGTGGAGCATACGGTGGAGGTCTGCCCGGCGCGGGCGGAGCATCGCCTTGTTCTCGTAGAATCGATGACCTCTCGCGTCCGGCCCTGGTCAGGGACATGGTACGGAGCGAGAGAGCATGGGAAGCCACCTCACAGATGGGACTCTCCGCAAAATCATTTAAATAAAAAGCGATTCTTGCTACGACACAATAAAGTGCGATTCAGGTCGCACAACGCTAATTACCTACAGTTATATTCACCTACAAGTTGCCTCTCTTTCTAGCGCGTAACTCTTATACCTTCTGACCACGTCAGGGTTGTCATCTTTTAAAGAATAATTAGATAATTAAGTAGGTACCAGCTCTTGGTGTATTTTTAAATGTACCACCAATCCGTAACCGACCGCAGGCGACTTCATAAAAATGCGATTCGATTTCTTAAAAATACAATAGACACCAGTGTCGCGGTGGCGTCACGTCACCTGCTGCTGCCGCCTGCGGTAAATGGAGACTAAACAAATTAAAGTACGTCGGTACTTTAATTTGTTTAGTCTCCATTATTTATTAATATGTACCTATCTATGTAACTGGGCAAATAAAAAAGTATGTACGAATACCCTGTTGTCTACATAATAAAAAATTTACTAAGTACATAATATTTAGTTATGGTTACACTAAGTCCGTGGTGTACCTACCACGGATACGACCAAAAAAATATTTAATTATGTACTTTCCTACCTATACTTATCGAAGCCTGAACCTGACCTTGTAAACAGAACTTGTAAGTACCTAACTATACTAAGTATAATAAGAATAACAGTTAATGTAAACGTTTGGTACCTATACTACCTACCAAACGTTTACATTAATTGCTATTCATAGGTCATTACTAATTACTTAAAGGTAGACGTGCATTTCTTTACCTTTTCGTGTCCTTTGGAAGTGAGAAAAACGTGAGGTTCGGATTATTATATAAGCAGCCAAATGGGATGCAATAAACTGCTGCCTTCATTTTAGTATTATTAGTTTTAATATCTTGCGACAAACGGCGCGCGGCAGCCCTAGTAAATAGGCACAGTGAGACGAGCCCGCCGGGTACTTGTAGCTTCATACCTAAACTGCGGAGTGTCCCATCCCGATATCCCTGCTTCTGCGAAGCAGTAATGCTCGCGAAGGAGGAAGCGGAACGCGTGAGACAGAGGCAAACTTCGCGTCCACACGCTCCTAGTCGCCACAGGAGACGCCCTGGGCGTCGGGAATCCCGGGCCGATTCCAAATCACCGTAGGCGCGGGCTTGCGGTCGGAGAGCAATAGGTAGCTCGCCGCCCGATAAGGACCAGGCCCGGGTCGACTGCGCGTTCTGTTCCACGTGCGCCTCAAAGAGATTTTAGCACAACTGAAGGACCCCTTCAGTTGGGCTACGGCCGTTGCCTGCCAGGGTCGCAGGAAAGTCCGAAATATACCATGGCCCCTGGCAACACACAGGCAACTGAAGGAATACGGGTGGGTTTTAGTCAGTAAGAGTCAGACACGCCCTCCAGCTCTGCACAGAGCGGGAGATGTTATTCAATAATTTCACACCAATAAAAAAAAATGCTGTTGGATATCAAACGCATCTATAGCAACGTAGCATAGCACATCGCTGATGGAGGTAACCTAACTGACTCATATTATTAGATTTTCTGTTTAAATTTGCTAATATCCCAGCAAAATTGTTGAGCACTTCCATGTTCACCTATTTACCTATATCGTTTCCATCATCAGGTAATACAAGGCTTCATAAAAGCCAGCAAGCCGTTACCGTCAGTCCCTACATACGCCGCACCAGCACTACCGCGCGACTATGTACCCGCTGTCGCTGGCGCCCGGCGCTCCCGGTTCGAACCGACCACGCAACAGCCCAGGGATCAAGGTATGTCATAATCAATCTATGTTCCCATTGCTGGGACACAGGCCTCGGTGAGAGGGAGCTGGTCGTAATCCACCACGCGGGCCTTGTGCGGGTTGGTATGCCTAAGGCATTAAGTCCGCCTTTGTACCTCAATGTGTGCGAGAAGTTTAAATAAATAAATATATCTATAGACATGTGGGTGTTGTCTGGTGGGCTACTGCCCGACGGTCGATGTCAGGATGTTATATACAGGGTGGTAGAGACAGCGAAAACTGATACCATGGATTCAGTACATGATTTTGAAACCCCTTACGTGAAAATTTTCGTCGGTTATTTAAAAAAAATCTGCTGTTCCATACATTTTGACCGCGTAGGTATGGCACTTTTCTATTAAACAGCAATTTTTTTACACTAACCAACGAAAAATTTCTACGCCCGCCCGTAGAATTTTTTTCTGAATCATGTACCTGATACATGTTAAACTATGTTTACATTTCTTGTATCGATGTCCCTGGCTCTCTGTACTGTATACGTTAGTCGCGCGGAGAACTCTGCTCTACTGCATCGCTAATAACGGTGTAGTCAAATAACGGAAAAAAATTGGGGTGGCACTACCCCTACAGGCTACAGGTAAAGAAGTATGAAAAAAAAATTGAATGTTCATAAGTCTGTGGGGTATTTTTGGATCCCATAATTAAGAAGATTATGATGTTTCTAAGTGATTTTGCTATTAAGTAAATAGTTTTTCTGATATGGAATATTTTCGGTTACAACCGTAGAAATGACCTTGTTTCTCATACTTTTTCGAGAAATATTATGAAATACAAACTTGATTTTGCGGCCGGTAAAATCAACAACATGCGTAAATATTCATCCTGTCTAAGAAATCCTTCAGTGAGCGTGGTCCGACACGCACTTGGCCGGTTTTTCACCTTTATCTCAAACCAGAAAAAATAACTTCGCTTAGAAACTTAACTCAATATTCTAACATTCACTCTAGAAACCCAACTCAACAAATACTAACATTTACTCTATCTATTTCACAGGACTAGGCCGCCACGAATTATCAGCGCAAGCCCGCGGCGAGTTGCTAGGCGAAGCTCCCTTACCAACACCCACAGAACCCCCTACACCCACACCCACGCCGACAAACACACCCACAGAAGATCCCATAGCCAAACTCCTCGGAAAAACCGTCAATTTCGTCACACTTACAGAGAAAACCGAACTGGACTACATACCTATAACAGATTCGGGAAAAGAGCTTACTAGGGTATTCAAACCTTTCGTTGGTAACCCCGAAAAACAAAAGAGGTACGAACGGTTTGTGGAAAATAAGGGAGTGGTAGAAAGAGACGACGATATGGATAAGCTCAAGGAGTGGGAAAGAGAAAGGGAGATGATGGAATTTGAACAGGCTGCGAAGCTGTATCGGCCTTTGAGTGGGATTATGGGGGATCGGTGAGTTCAGTTTTTTTTTTTCATGTGTTTTTTAAACGGTTTAGGTTATACATGTGTTTCTTTTGATGTCCAATAAATCTTAAGGTCATTTGCTTTATGTAATACAAAAAAGTCTTCCAAAAATACATCGTTTCGAAGATAACACTAGACTCTCGATGTGTGTATCTTAGTTTCATCGATAAATGTACGATTAAATCATTTTCTTTCAAACCATTCATTCATATTTAAAGCTAAGAAAATGCGACGTTGTCATATTTTTTTTTCTCAAACATGCTTGGAACATTATTTATTTTTGACAACCTCCTTCGAGATAAATCGAAATTGCTGTACTGGTCAAAAACAAGCGAGCGCCCGGCCGGCAATGTTAGTATGAAAATTCATATCTGTTGTGTTTAGCGGCCAAATAAATTACTATGAAAACTCATATCTGTCGTGCTATACATACCTAAACCTAATCCTTTATAATATTCAGATTCACCCACGCTTCCGAGCCAGATGAAGGCACCAACCCTCTCACAGCCGTGGCGAGGAGCTCCACAAACCATGGCTTAGCAACTAAGCAACAGATGGAGGCAGCTCAGCAGGGCGTGTACGGCGTCATGACGCGCCAGCAGGTCACGTGGCGGCCTGAGGCGATGCTGTGCAGGAGGTTCAACGTACCCGAGATAGGGGCAGCTAGGTAAGCGGCATTTAAACGAAAACTACTATGTTTTCCGGGATTAAAACTACCCTATGTTATTCTGATGTCTATAAACTATCTCTATTCATAAAATCATGTCGATCCGTCGCTCCATCTCTTCATGATAAAAGGATATACAAACACACTTTCACATCTATAATAGTGACAAGACTAGCTAATCAGCAAGGTCATGGGGTCTCAATTCGAACAAATTATAATTAGTCTTGAAAAAAGATCAAAGATGGCAGCATAGGTAACAATTATGAAATTGACAGTCACTAAAAAGCGATAAACGGAAGATTTTGGCCGAAGTAAGATTAGTAAATATAAAAAATTCCTTGTTTAATGCTGATTTATCTATTGTAACTCCGTATTTTCAACAAAAAAAGATAAAAACTTGTTGTTTAGGGCTCTTTGCAATAGATGGCGTTTTACTCAATTTGTCATAACTGTAGCACAATTAGCCAGTCAATAGCCCGACTAGGGAGGTGTCATTTCTTTGTATGGGATTGGGTATCTGTACGTAGTATTATATTATCTGTGGCAAGGTATAGTACCCAGCAGGAGAAATATATAGGGTGGATTTTAGAGATGGGGCAGTAAGGACAAGCTACCCTTATTGTTGTAGCTACAGGAAAACGGTCTGAGGAGACTGTCCTTAACTTTTTGAGAAATTTTGATCTGCATTCACAGATTAAAAAAAAAAATACAGTCAGCAAGAAAATAGGCAGTTTACTCAAAAACTTTTTTTGATGCCAAGTGATCCTGTTTCTTATAAGGATCAAAAAAGTTTATTGGACCAACCGGTTTGAGTACTTGAAAAGTCAGATATTGCAAAAACTTTTCCCATCAAAAAAATCCACCCTGTATAGTACATTGAGGAAAAGTTCGATTTTGTAATCAGTAATGAGTAAGTACTCTCTTTTCAAAGCAATGTGATATTTATGCCCAGATACTGTAGGTGTCAGGGAGGGCTGACTGCCCAAGGTCAGGACAGACTGAATATCTTGACTCAAGGAAAAACATTTTCTGTTATAAATATCTATTAAAAACCAATAAAATAACATATTAATAAAATATAATATGTTAGTTTGTAAGTTTAAAATATTTGTTTTTTTTTTAACTATTCCCCACTTGTCCACAGAGTCGAGCAGAAAAAGGAAGAACGGCCAAAAGTCTCGTACTCAATATTCTCATACTTGGAGTCTTCAGTACACGACAAAGATAGCTTCGCCAAAGAACAGAGCAAATTCAGTGGTTCCAAGTCTTTAACAACCAGCATATTACCTAAAACCGATCAGATCCCTCAGAAAACTGATCAGGTGAATGAAGTTGATCAGAACATCGATCAGAATCCTACAGAAATTATTAAAGAAAATGAGCCAGCAACAGGATTCAGTAAAAGAATGACGGTAGCACAACTTTTCCTAAAAGAATCAGAGAAAACAAAAAATCAAGGCGCTGAAGTAACAGATACAATAAATAAATTCGATAAAATGGACCTCTACAAGTCCATTTTTCTCAGCGACAGTGAAGAAGAGGAAGACAAAGATAACAGTAACAAAAATAATGAAGGAAAAGACTTTATAGATGTGCCTAAAAATGTTGAAAGAAATACTTCTCCACCGCGAGGAATATTTGCGAACATAGATTTCGATGAACTGAACTCTTGGAGAAGAACGGACGAACCAAGAAAAAAGCCTGAAGATTCTAGCAAAAAGGTTGATAATGTAAACCCTCCAAATGAAAATTCAGAAGAATCTAGCAAAAAGGTCGAGATCCTCAAAGGCGATGAGAAAATAAATGAAGACGAAGCAATGTACGGGCCGAAAATACCCGAAAATCTACAAAAAAGGTTACAATCTGAAGCTAGTAATAATGTGAATGAAACTATAGATGTAGGTTCTTCGTCAGACGAAGACTCGTGGGTCGATGTGAATGAAGTGAAGAGTAAAAAGCATAAAAAGAAAAAATCTAAAAAACATAAGTCTAAGCATAAGAAAAAATCTAAAAGTAAAAAGAAGGATAGATAAGTTTAATTATTTTTCAAGGCATCTGACCGCGTCCTATTGCTCAACATGGCTTCTTCCATGGTCTAATAAAACAAGGTCTGGCATTTCAGGAGTGACACATAGTTACGTAACTATCCAGTTGTCACTTTATTGCAACAAAACACGAAAGATTTTCTGTCACCATTCTGTAAAAAATATATAATTAAAAATCATTTAAATTCTCGTTTCGTTAGTCTAATCAAACGAAATAATTCAATTTAAACATATTACCAACGTAATTGTTAAATAAAACCTCATTGTTTTATTGAGTTTGCACAGGTAATAAAGGTGGTTGGGGAGTTATTATTAAACACTACTGGTAATACAGATGTGATGACGTAGACTTGTGTCACCCACGCGACCACTGTGTCTCGGAATGCTATACCTGGCGAAGTATATTATTATAACATGGCTTCTTTCATATACGAGTATCTGTATTAGCTCTCATCTCAGTATTCACCTCCTTTCGAGCCGTATCATCTTTCACAGTTGATAAAATCAAACTTATTATTTCTTCAGTTTTTGTAAGTATAATTATTATTCATAGAGCCATATATTCATACTCAAAACTTTTCTAAAGACGTGTCCTTCATTTCTCTGCGTCATCACATTTTTTTTTAATATGTTAAATGGCGTAGGCGACATTTTTCACGAAATCAGCGTTGTTTAGTAAATACGCGAGACTACAGAAAAATCTTATTGAGTGCAATGATAACTCAAAATAAAATTAAACAAAAGTAATATCTAAAATGTTTAATGAATTTTTTATATCATTGATATACATAATTTATTTCCAATTTGATAAACAATTTTACCATAATCATGTTATATCCCATAAACGAAACCTTGGATAAGAATAGCTCATCAAATCAACATCCCATATTCCATCCACCCTTGTAAGTACCAATATGAATAAAACATTATTATTTACATCGAAACCTGTTTTATTTTCCATCCGATAGAAAGGAAAAACGAAATATTCTGCCATTCTATTCTGTGAAAAACTAATCCTATGAACCCAAACTTGAGGGGTTTATTAGTAGCCGCTGAAAAGTTCCACTATCCACCTCCTGACTCCATCATCAGATCAGCTCTACGGGTCGCGCCACACCTGCCGAACCTTCCGCCGCGGAACGTTCGGTTGAATACGCTCCTAATGTTTTTCAAGTTACCTATGACACATCAGCCGAATTTTACGTCCATAGAAATATGACGCGACAGCGACGGAGCGTTCCGCCGCGGAACGTTCGGTTGAATACGCTCCTAAGGGTCAGGCCACACCTGCCGAACGTTCCGCGGCGGAACGCTCGGTTGAATACGCTCCTAATGTTTTTCAAGTTACCTATGACACATCAGCCGAACGTTACGTCCATAGAAATTTGACGCGACGGAGCGTTCCGCCGCGGAACGTTCGGCAGGTGTGGCCCAACCCTAATGTTTTTCAAGTTACCTATGACACATCAGCCGAACGTTACGTCCATAGAAATATGACGCGACGGAGCGTTCCGCCGCGGAACGTTCGGCAGGTGTGGCCCGACCCTTAGTGTAGCGGCACACCTGCGGAACGTTCGGCGCGGAACGTTCCGTCGCGTCATGTGACGCTTGCTCATGAACCGACGTAACGTTCGGCTGATGTGTCATAATAGCCATAGGTAACTTGGAAAACATTAGGAGCGTATTCAACCGAACCTTCCGCGCCGAACGTTCGGCAGGTGTGCAAATTATAGTATTTCTATCCAGATAATATACGTACTGAGTTTCATTTCGATACGACATTTAGAAGTAGGTTAAAATTTACCTCCAAGATTTGATTACATAGTTAATTATGACAAGTGAAACTTGAACATATAGTTCGTTTGTAATCCCGTTTACTAATTTGACAGAGGCAAATGTCAATCTCCAAATTAAAAAAAACAATAGTACTTTGAAATGTCATGAAAAACGAACTTTAACAATAAATAAATATAAAAGCCCGTTTTACAAATCTCACCGACTGACACTGGCGGCATATTTATGTAAGGTCTATTTAAATCCTTGTTTCCAATTGATGTTATTTCCACTTAAACAAACATCAACTTTATTCCTGTGTAGATAAAGTGGATTTTAGACTGACTAGTACTGTTGAAAAAGTAAAAAAAATATGAAATTGTAGCGCAAATTAAACCTTATGTGTAGGCATTACAGTTGTTTTTCCTAAAACTCGTGTTTGTTTACATGTTTGGCAAATAAATTGCGAACGTAGATTACATCGCCACAAGCGAAATTCGCATCAAAGACACACAAAAAAACCTGACGTCACATAAATCCTGCATCGCGCAGTTAGAGTTTACAGAGTTTGCAATTAGACATCACTCGTTGGGCAGTTGCCCGCCAGACACGAGACCCGTCTGGTCGGAGGATCCTCCCTTTTCTATGGTGGATGAGTGAACTTTACACCCTGTTCCTCGTAGCTCTAAGATACTATTGACAGCTCACTCAAGTTTTCAATAACATAACATAACATCACGCTTTGTTTCCCCGAAGAGTTGGACAGAGTTGTCCTTGTAGCTGGTACACCCACATTTCGCCAGTTATGTTTAAGTCCCATGTAATAGGGGGCGAGCCTATTGCCATCAACCGGGCACAAATTCAGACTCCAGGTTGCTATTGAGAAATTCCAGATAGAAAAACCCAATAACACTTTGCCCGACCCGGGGATCGAACCCAGGACCTCGTGCTCAGCAGTAGCGCTTGCTACCACTAGATCATCGAGGCAGTCAAGTTTTCAATATTATCTCAATAATTATTTACAGAATACCACTGCCTGCTGTTTACTATACCGCGCAATCATTAAGGAATGCTTACCTACAATATTGTAACAATACAACGTGTTGCCAAATTATTTCTAGAGGTATGTCGACTATGTCGTCCCTTTGAGCGAGTGAGAGTATAATATGGGATGATGAAATCACTGGCGATGGCGCGTGGCTAAAACCTCTATTCGCATAAGCATACTCAGCCGCTCTCATAAAGATCGGAAACGCTACGCTCGAAGTTGTAGACGAGTATGTTTACTTAGGACAAACTGTCCAGTTAGGTAGGTCCAACTTCGAGAAAGAGGTCAATCGTCGAATCCGACTCGGCTGGGCAGCGTTCGGGGAGCTACGCAATATCTTCTCGTCCCACATAACAGTGTCTCAAGACGAAAGTCTTTGACCAGTGCGTGTTGCCAGTGATGACTTATGGCACTGAAACGTGGTCGCTCACAATGGGCCTTATCAAAAGGCTAAAAGTCACCCAAAGAGCAATGGAGAGGGCTATAGTTGGAGTTTCCCTACGTGATCGAATCAGAAATGAAGAGATCCGCAGGAGAACCAAGGTAACCGACATAACCCGAAGAATTGCCAAACTTAAGTGGCAATGGGCAGCACACATTGCTCGCAGAACAGATGACCGATGGGGCCGAAAGGTTCTGGAGTGGCGACCGCGTACCGGAAGACGTAGCGTTGGAAGGCCTCCCACAAGATCCGATAACCTTGTAAAGGCCGTAGGAATCCGCTGGATGCAGGAAGCTCAGAATCGGTCGAAGTAGCGGTGTTTGGGGGAAGCCTATGTCCAGCAGTGGACGTCTTTCGACTGATATGATGATGATGATGATACTCGGCCTATAATGTTGCCACTGCAGCCCGCGTAGCATCTCGCGTAGGTTTTCTCGACGGAAGAATAGACAAAATGACAGATTGTGATTGTTTATCTGTCATTTTGTCTATTCCGTCGACAAAACCCGTTTCTATTGTGGTCCCTGGTATGTCACACAAGCTGGGACATAGGACACAGACCTCCTCTCTTCGAGAGGGAGTGGGCTGTAATTTACCACGCGGGCCCAGTGCGTGATGTCACATGTCTTCGAATTTTTGGTTCTAGGACAAACTAACGTAAGGACACCCTTCGATTATTTGCCGTGTTAAAGCCATTTCATACCTCATTAGTCTAAATAGTCTTATTGAAATGCTTTGATGACAAAAAAAAAATCAACAGTTAGGCAAGAATAATATAATGATCTTCTGTCGAGGTCGCTAGCTAACCACATACCTATTGCAATACAACTAATTAAACAAAAACATTGTAATGAGTCGATTATGTCAATAATAAATGAAAATTAAATGAAAATAAATTTACTTATACAGTCAAATAAAATAACAATTATATAACTCATATGACCTGTCAGTAGGTAAGCTAATTCTGGAGAAAGAACATAAATATTGTCTTGAGTTAATCACAGCGACCAACTATTTTTATCGTTTAAGTAGTCGTTGATAGAGTAGTATGCCTTTGAACAAAGGTTGGATTTTACTTTAGCTTTAAACGCATTAAAAGGCAAATCTAGCAGAGAAGTGGGTAGCTTGTTATAAAAGGTTATACCAAGCCCAACAAATGAATTATGAACCTTATGAAGCCGGTGAAAAGGAGCTCGTAATTTGTCCTTATTTCTGGTGTTAATATTGTGAATATCACTGTTCTTAGTATATAAGTGTATATTTTGCCTAATATATAGGATATTGGCGAAGATGAATTGTGATGCCACTGTGAGAATACCAATATCCTTAAAAAAATCTCTTAGAGAAACTCTGGCACCTAGCTGGTAAATTGCTCGAACAGCTCGTTTTTGAAGAACAAATATATTTTGAATGTCAGCGGCTTTGCCCCACAGCAGAATGCCATAGGACATAATGCTATGGAAATAACTAAAATAGACTAATCTAGCAGTATCAACGTCAGTGTATTGTCTTACTTTCCTGACAGCGTAGGCGGCCGAGCTAAGCCTTCCCGCTAGACTTGAAATATGTGGGCCCCACTGAAGTTTAGCATCTACTGTTATGCCCAGAAAAACTGCCGAGCCCACAGTTTCAAGCACCTCTTTATCTAAGACGATGTTGGGTCCTAGATTTCTAACATTGGGTAAAGCGAATTTTATACATTTCGTTTTCTTGGAATTGAGAACTAAGTTATTTGTTGTAAACCAATCAGTAACCATTGAGAGTGCACTGTTTACATCGTCAAAATCATGTCTATTCCTGTCTACTTTAAAAATAAGAGAGGTATCATCTGCAAACAGTACAACTTCACAGATACCCTTTAAAAAGAATGGTAAGTCATTGATATACACTAAGAACAAGAATGGACCCAGTATTGAGCCTTGAGGTACACCTAACTGAACTGGTAACCCGGAAGATTTCACACCATTAACATCTACACATTGGGACCTATTGTGTAAATAAGAATTAAGAACATCGAGAGCTTCGTTTTGCACACCGTAATGACGCAGTTTACGCAAAAGCGTGTCATGGTGCACGCAATCAAAAGCTTTGGAGAGATCACAGAAAACCCCAATAGCATTTTGCGAGTTCTCCCATGCGTTAAATATGTGTTTCAGCAGAGCAACACCCGCATCTGTAGTCGAACGACCTTTTGTAAAGCCATATTGTTCATTATGAAGGAGGTTATTTGAATTAAAATGTCTTAGCAACTGCTTGAGTATTAACTTTTCAAATATTTTACTAAATGCAGGTAAGATAGAAATAGGCCTGAAATTACCAACATCATTTTTATTACCGGATTTAAATAATGGTATGACTTTACTACTCTTCATGAGGTCAGGAAAAGTTCCTAAGTCAACACATTTATTAAAAGTAACAGCTAGATAGGGGGCTACGATGTCTATTATATTACTTAAAAGTTTAATGGAGATGCCCCAGTAATCACCAGAGTTTAGCAGTCATTGGGTTTTTCCATTCAGAGGAATTTTAGAAACTCCGTAGTCTTGAATGTGCTCAAGACAATAGGTTCACTACTTCACTCCCTATTGTGAATATGGATGTACTAGGTACTTGTACTAGGTACCACATACACCTCTGCCCTACAGATATACTTATGCAGTAGTTACGGCTCTATGTAAAAAGATGAAAGAAAACAATATGTATTCGCGGTAACTATGTAGAAGCCAAAAGCAGAACCACGTCATGTACCTATGAATTAAATAATGTAAGTCTTGTACACCGAGCAGTTGCGTTCTAACCACGCGTCGCCCGTCTACGTCACTATGACGACCGACACGTGCCAACAAAATACACGCAAAACGAACAATATTTATCGTTGGCAAAAACAAATGAATAGCTAAACTCTACCTATGACCACTTTTAACTAAATAACATGAATACGAAATTACGAATGTATACGATTGATTGATCCCATTTCCTGTCCAGCCTTTTTCCAACTAAGATGGGAACCAGTGTAGCGGCGTTGTGCACTTTTTGGGAAGGAAAAAAATTTTAAACTCGCGTCAGGACACGTGACCGGATCGAAGATTCGTAAGACGTTTAAGTTTTTGTTGACAGCGCACTCTGTTTTATTTTCTTGGATTTTTTTTTATGGCGGTACAGCTTTCGTTCTTGTATCTACTGACAGCAAGCCACATAAATTCCTGACATTTTCGTTACTAAGTTTTCACTTCAAGCGGCAGTCCCAGACTGCCTCTTTTTTTTTCTTTTTGGGTGGGAAATCATCAAATGACTTCTCCCGCTCTGGGCGGAGCGGAAGGGCGTGTCAGACTCTTACTGACTAAAACCCACCCCTGTTCCTTCACTTGCCTGTACGTTGCCAGGGGCCACGGTCACCCCTTAGGACCTTCCCGCAACCTCGGCAGGCATCGGCCCTAGCGGACCCCGTCAATTGTGTTGACATATCTTTGAGGCGCGCGTGGAACACAACGCGCCGTCGAACTGGATGCAGCTAAATTGTAATTTTTTAATTGAATTGAATTGTAGTTTTACATGGCTATAAGTTTGGCACCTTCAGTAGCGTTCATCAGCTCAGCATCAGCAGGCGCGGTAACAAGGATACACTGGACACGATATTAAGTGCCCCATAATTTGTGGGACAGCACAGAATTAATTTCAAGCAACCTTTCCCCCCCCCCCCCTAGCCCTGACGAGAACCTGAGCGACCAGAAAGGCCCAAGTCATAGGTAAGTAGGTATTCGTCTTTTCGGGAAAAAGTCAAAGTCCTAACCACGGTAGATGTCCTAACTATCTAAGCCACAGATCCAACAGCAGGCCTGTCATCTAAACAAAAACCTGATTTCACGTATAGAGAATGAGCAAGAAGAGAATTAAAAAAACATTATCCATCTTCAGGGGCAGTCAGGTAAAAATACCTACGGTGCACCCGTAGGAATAACTCCCACTGGGACCACTGGGTCCCACTGGGACCCCATCCAATAAATTTGCCACGGGCCTCAGATGGCGTTAGTTACGCCACTGGCCCACTGGCTAGAAGAGGGTAGATTTATTATATTAGGTTTGAGTTTAACCATAAGTTAAACGTATCTGAACCAATCTAACACTCTACATAAAATCGTATTTAGTTGCATGTATTCTAATAGAAATGCAAATTAAAACAGAGGTATGATCTAGTAGGTAAGTCTAGTAACTAAGAATGATTAAACGTAGCAAGTGATTTTCCGCTGGCATCTTGTCCCCGACGCGCATAGCGTGAAGATTTTACCGCATTACCTGCGGTAAAATCTTCCTCACTCAAAATACAGCTCACAGCTACATAGGTAGGTACACATCAAAACAAAACCGAAATAAATAAAGGGAATCTCTTGATTAGTTCAAAGTCCTCTGACGACCGTTTATGCAAAAATACGTGATTTCTATTTCGAAGTAAATAAACACGTTATTGTGTAATATTATTACGTAGGCAAGTGGGCGTCAGAGATCGCTTCAAGGTTATTTGAGAATGGCGGGAAACCAAGCGAAAGCTGCAGCCCTACAAAACATATCAGTACCATCGATATACACACATCAATTTTAGTTCTAGAATGTTATTTTAGACCTAGACGTGCTGTCTAGGTCGTCCTAGGAACAGTGATTCAGGGACGCACGTACCACGGCATAAATAATGCACTTTTATTTATGTCGATTTTTCTTTTCATAATACATCGCTGGCTCTGTTTCGTCTGTTTTAAAACTAAACTTTAGAGGACACGACATGGATTAAAAAAAAGTACTATTGTGGATAGGTCACAACATCTACCCAATTATCAATAACAAGTCCGACAGAAAGGGACAAAGCGATAAGTCTACAATGAAGCAAAAAGAGACGGCATGTAAACTGTTGATAGGAAAGAGACGATAAGGCTTAATTTTCATGTGTTAGAAAGAGATGTCCATAAAACAGAGTCTACAACATTATTTCTTCTGTCATGGTTGGTACGCATGCGTCACTCGATTTTGCCAGGACTGAATTTGATTGAAATAATTTATTTATATAATTTTAGTCTAGACATTGACTTTGATATGTATTCATTCTGTATTAATAAGTGACTAGTCAGGGTCTTCTTAATTTCCTAATTTGTATAGTGTATTGGAAATGTACTATAAAACACCTTGAAAAAAACCGAACTTTGGTTTTACAGACTAACGTAAATAGACAAAAGTTTTCGTGAATTGTAATAGCAATAATATACTTTTATTTAATAATATTCCTTTCTTATAAAAAACCTAATGAACCATATACCATTTAATTAATCGTATTTTAGTGTGAAGTTCTATGTGAATCGTACAAGAAAAAAACAAACCCTTGCAATTCGGACCTGGCAAAATACAATCAGCTGTTTGTAATGACAGTTCCTCTGACAAATACAAAATGGTTGAAAACTAAAGTTGGCAAACAAAGAAAAGGCAGCGTAATAGCGAATTTTAGCGTTAAAAAACGTTTTTTTTAAGTGAAAGTTAGTTAGTTTAGTTTGTGTTTAGTGTTTTGTGCACGATGTTGGATTTGGAAATCGTCCCTGAACGCTCTCTGGGCTGTGATGCCTGGGAATTTGTTCTAGGTAAGGACCGCGTATGTTTATTTCTTACGTCAAGAATTTGCGCTTTATTTCTCTACGGGATGAGTCTTACGCAATGCTGTTTTTAACGAATATCTATCATAATTAATTAATTAGATTGAAACTGGGATAGGAACAGTAATTCTTTTACCTTTGTATAGCATTGATTTTTTTTCTGTGGAAGTGTCACGAACTGCCTTTGTTTCGCTCGTCTGTGCTATGTTTATTTTTTTTATTGCTTATCTTGACCGTGAAATTAGTGATTGCGTTGTTTTCATGTTTACTACGAGAATTCGTATGACACCTATTTAGATTTCAGTTCAGCTAAGAAGTTTATTTAGATCTCACTGTCTCAGAAAACACTTCTACTCACATTTCAATTATTATTATTATTGAGAAAGAATGATGCAATTCTTATAAATAAATAATTTTGTGAATTTCTTTATCTTATGAAATTACGTTAGGAAGCTCTTGTGTTAGTTATCTTTGGCTAAGGATAGTGTCCTTTTGTAAAAAGATAACATATTCCTTGACAATTAAATTATCCTTTTGACAAAAAATGCTCTCCTACTTTGATCTCTTATATTTTTCCCTGCAATACAAGTAAGGTATATTTTAAAAATAGCAGAAGAGATAGTACATTAAATATATTCAAAATGATACAGACATTTAGATAACTTAACCTGGTTTGTCGCTAACTAAGTCACGTCTCAAATACTTGATATTTTCCTCATCAAATTCTTTATCTTAGTTGTATGTAAAATTAATTTGAATAACCCAATTTTTTTATAAACAAATCAATTTTGTTCTAATGTTTTTCAAAGAAGGTACCTATTATAATAGAAGATGAAATAGCCACAGCAACTAGATACTAATTTAGAAAAAAAAAAATGTTTTAATATTCACTTAATTACAAACTCAATTCAGTTTTTATTGAACTAAAGTTGTAACATGGAAAGATTGCCTGTGCCATGGAACAATAAAAAAAGCAATAGGAAACCTATGGCCAAATCGATTGACTTTTTGCTACAGCCTAATATGCGGGCTATTATAAATTTCAATTTAGAACAGCAATAGGTACATTTTTCCTACATTAAACTAATAATAACGATATTTCTCTGTATAATATGTTATGTTGTAGTAAATAAAATAACAAATGCTTAGTCCTAACAGGTTATAAAAAAAATATATATTATAAGTATAACTATAAGTCTTACCAAGGGTTATGTGTTACCCAGTAACTAAGAGGTTGAGGTCAGATAGGCCGTCATTCCATATGAAATTCTGGAGTTAAGCTGCATCCGGTTAGACTTCAACCTGACTCCAACATGGTTAGAACAGGCTAGGTACATTAATTGAGTCCTAACAGACATGATTTCCATTTTCCCTAAAGACAAAAATGTTGCAGATAGTGTTAGTAATCAAAATTAATTAAATACAGCTTCAAACAGAGAGATATAAACATACAAACGCTTTATGGATTTAGTTAAAACGTGATTCAGTTAAGTAAAATCATAACAAAGAAACAAAGTCATTATCCCCATACTGGTTTACAAACTTGCATTTGCAGTTATACTGATAACAATTTATATTTAAATGCGTTGTTATAAAAAATATGTGAACGGTAATATTAACTTTGTTTACGGTAGTGTGCGTTATCAACTTATCAGGCAATGACTATTTTAAGTGATTGCGTCATTATTATGTCTTTTTATTGTTTTTAATGTTGTACAATTTCGAGTGTTAATTGATTTATGATTATTATTAATGAATAACTTAAAGATATTATTTAATTTAGTAATACCTACTGATTCAGACTATTTTTTACTAGCTTTCGCCAGCGGCTTCGCCCGCTTGATATCTTTATAAATTATTGCCTAGGTTACTCAGTGATAGATAATATAGCATTCTACTGGTGAAAGAATTTTTGAAATCGGTCTAGAAGTTTTCTAGTTTATTCATTAAAAACAAACATAGAAATAATCAAATCATTTCCCTTTATAATATTGTTTTATATTTATATTAAATTATACATACTTATAAATAGTTTTTTTATAATGTAGGGTAAAAAGACCAATTTGAAAATTCCCAAAACATAGCTAATTATAAAAAAATATCTTATAACTCTTCTATCTATTTTAGATTATCTTTTTTAATAAGTTGTACCTACATTCAGAATCTAGAAATATTCACCCTAAAAAAAATTAAAGAAAGATTTTCAAATCTGGAACACATTCAAACCAATAAATTAAGACGTATGTGCAAATAAAAAAAACAATGCTCTTGTTAAACCATTGACAAGATTTCTTTTTATTGCAAACCTATTGTCTTACTTTAATACGCAGGTATGAAAAAAAAGTAGTTACATGCCTCATTGATGGCATACATTGTTTGTGAACTACCTATCATGTAGTTTAACAGAACATTAATAAAATAAAAACGCGACATTGAAAGTCATACTTTGTTACTATTCAATTCGCAAATCCATTAGTCAAGTTTGACATTGGCCTCTTTTGAGTTGCGAACGAACATTTGGTTCTTTGTCCTCAGAATCTAGTTTATTTCAGTTACAAGTTACATACATATAGCTTGTTGGTAAAATGCTTTTTTTTTTATGGGTAACATGTTTTCCTCTCGCTTTCCTGCAATCTGTGGGAGTGATTTCGTGAAAAGGGACGGAAGTGGGTAACAGGAAGCCAGGGAAGCGCGCGCGCTATTTGATTTGACCAATGAGCGCGCGCGGTGCTAGAGATGGCCGTCAGATGGTACCAACCCGTTTTCCGAGAGGCTGGTACAGTCTGCCAAGATTTCAGATGTTACACATCATATGCGACTACTTAAGGCTTTAACTAATACTTAAAGAGCAGTCTAAAGTAAAGATAAGAAAGGGATTCACGAGGGTATTAGAGCGCTGACGAAAGTCGCCCTTACTGCTACGACTTAAGCCGCTGTCAATTTATTACCACTGATGTCAGGTCGACTAAACAGTATATGAGTAGGTACTATACTTTAGATATTTGACCAATCACTAGCGCCATTATGTTATTCATAATGCAACAGCAAAGGCTCTAAAGTACAGCCTTACCATGAACCTTTCCTGACATCTCAACTAGCCTTTCTTTTCCCAACTATGTTGGGGTCGGCTTCCAGGATGGGATGCAGCTGAATACCAGTATTTTACATGGAGCGACTGCCTATCTGACCTCCACAACCCAGTTACTAGGTAATACGATACCCCTTCGTAAAACTGGTTGTCAGATTTTCCGGCCTTTGACTACCTGTAACGACTGTCAAAGATTGAATGACAGCTGAGACCAACGGTTTCACGTGCTTTCCGAGGCACGAGAAGGGTCTCCATGTGTAGTGGATGGTCACCCATCCACAGACCGAACTCGGCAAGCGTAGCTTAACCTTCGATCGACCCTTGCGGCTATTATTATTTGCCACAAAAATTCAAATTCAAAAGTCATTTATTCAAACTAGGCTGAGAATCAGCAGTATTCGACCGTCAAAATTACATAAGACACGCCCGCCCTTCACCACTTCCTGGTGCTTTAGCTGGGAAGAAGAAGTGGCGCAACAAACTCCCCAGCGAACCCCTCATATCGGACAGGGACCGCGCAACCCCGGATACGAGTTAAGCTTTTTGTTAGGGTAACCCGTTTATGAGGTTACCATTATCTGAAGTAACTCCTTGAATGGGTTCTATGCTTGAAACCCAGTAAAAGGGTTATCTCTTCAATATGAATAACCCATTGAAGGGGTTCTATACTTGAAACCCATTGAATGGGTTACATGATAACCCATTGAAAGGGTTACATGATAACCCATTGAATGGGTTCTATACTTGAAACCCAGTGAACGGGTTACCCCTTCATTATAATGACCTATTTATTATAAGGGTTTTGTTCGGGTTAACACAAGGTTATTCAACAAATGTGCGCTAAGTAGGTGATGGGTGGGGTGGCGCGAGCACCACGTACCATCCACCATCGCTAGTTTTGCTATGTACCTACAATAGTTCAAGCCAAGAGCTCAAAAAAGTGCCGTCGCGCATTTTATGAAAAAGTTGCTTCGGAATTTTGGCTTTAAATAAACTAGCTGCCCGCCCCGGCTTCGCACGGGTAGCACTAAGTACTTATCTACGGCGCACCTACATACCTACCCTACCTACCCTAACTAACTACCTACCTACCCATATAACTACTTACTTACCTACCTATCCTACCGACATACCTACCTACCTACGTACATACCTACCTCATTACCTACCTACCTACCCTACTTTCACCTACCCATCCTAAGAACCTTCTCCTTACAATAACAAACACAGCAAAAAATTAATTATTAAATTAATAATGAATTAGCGAAATTCGTCCGTTCACGCGTGATAAATAGGGATTCATTTTTTATAGATAGTTAAGCAAAAATTTCAAAAAGCGAAGCCGCTATTAACTAAACTAATAACTCTTCTCCACCACTCAATAAGTCATCGTTGTCGAAGTCTTTCAGTTACTCAGAATAAAAACGCCAAAGTTGCCTAATTAACGCAAAAATCACCGTCGAAATGTAATAGGGCTTTAATAAGTGCTATTCCATTTTGCAAACTATGCCCATCATCGAGAGATCATATTACATTGCTCCGATCGGAATGTTGCGCTGTTATAGTTAAGAGAGTTGAAAGTATAACCCTTTTGAATGGCTTAATTTAAGCCGTTCAAAAGGGTTACCCACATCGTATAGGTTTTTGATTAACTGCTTAGAAAAACCCTATCGAAAACCCTTTCAGCCGTTCAAATGGGTTACCCACATCGTATGGGTTTTTGATTAAGCCGTTCAAATGGGTTACCCACATCGTATAGGTTTTTGATTAACTGCTTAGAAAAACCCTATTGAAAACCCTTTCAATGGGTAACCAAAATGGTCCCTGATATCGGATATGTTTTAAAAAGTGAAAAATAATCTCTTTTAACCATTATATTTCTAATTCATCATCATTAGATTGGATGCTCCAGTTATAGTAGGCATTACGCATAGTAGTTGGCAACAGTGCCAAGTGTCACTTCTCATTAGCCACCATCAAACTTGCTGGACAAAGCGGAGCATGTTGGAATTTCCGGTCGCAGAGATTTTAGACCAATTAAAATGAGCGCTTTTATTTTTTTGTCTTGCACATTCATAGGCACTTACTGCGAATTGAAAGATATCGCAATGAGTTACCTATACTGGTCTTTCTAGGCACAAGTATTATTTTATCTACATTCGTCTGCCCTTATCCCAATTTATTTGGCGTCGCCGCAACATGTCCCTTGCATCCATACTTCTCTATTAGTCGTCATCTCGGAGTCAGCCCCTTTCTAGCCATATCATCCTTCACATAATCCATCCATCGTTTTTTTGGTCTTCCCCTACTCTTATAGCCATCGACATTCAAACTCAAAACTTTCCTCACGACATTTTCCACATTCCTCCGCATAACATGCCAATTAAATTAGGTAAATTAGTAAAAACACCGAAATATTTTGCTTCGTAAGTACTACATTCCGAATCGTCGAAATACCGAACTAAAACTATGATAAGATAGATAATTTAGTTCAAACAGACTTTTAATGTAGTCTTTAGACCACTGTTACATAAGCACTGCATCATCATCATAGTTCTAAACATAGCAGTCGACTGCTGCTCGGCATTTTACTCGATCCTGGAGTCTCCTCATCCAGAGGCTGCCAGGCACCTTGCTTTAATTGCTGCATCTAGCCTGGCGTAGGGTAGGATGCCCAGAGCTTTTTTATATGAACAATTTTACACTCCACACAAACAAGATTTTGGTCCTTCCAATCTTTTTTTTTCGACTGGCTCGTTGGTCGTTGATCGAGTGGTCGCAATCGCAAGCGTAACTGCTGAGCGTGAAGTCTTGGGTGCGATTCCCGGGTAGAACAAAATGTTATTGGGTTTTTTCATCTGGAATTTCTCAGTAGCAGTCCGGAGTCTGGGTTTGTGCCCGGTTGATGGCATTAGGCTCGCCCCCTATTACGTAGAACCTAAACATTACTGTCGAAATGTGGGTGTACTATAGGTACCTACACCTCTGCCTGACCCTTCGGGGAATACAGGCATGATGTTATGTTAAGTTAGAAAGAAGATTTTTTGGTCCTTCGAGATTTTTTTTCCTAAACCATATTTTATGTTCTAACTACTTCTAACCACTTTTTCTTTACGTAATCCTGTTGTTTTTCTGTCAATCAAAAACTAGTTCTGTGTATATGAAAAGCAGCATTACGATAACTCTAAATATAAACGAGATAACACACTAAAACGGATCGCGTGGTCGCTCACGTGCTTAAAAACTTGCTGCATCTGTTCTTGCTGGTGTTACTTGATTATACAGTATTATTATTTTAATGTAATAACTACTGGTCTGAAATCAATTTGCTGGGGAATCCGGGAGGGAATTGCTCGGCAAAGATAATTATGTAGGAATAGCTAAAGCTCTAGGAAGTGGTGAAGGGCGGGCGTTTTTGGGCGTTCATTCCCAGTCCCCTCCGCGGGGATTGCCACCGGTGGCAAATGGGAATAAATATTCCCAGTCGCCACCGGCGGTGACTGGGAAGTCATTGCCCCCAATTCAGTTTCGCTGTACATTGCTTCCTCCATCGTAGAGAATAAAAGGATGAGGTAACTTATCCTAAACCTGCCTCTAATCTCTAAAAAAAAGTCTTAATATATCTGTGATTTAACGATGTTTTGTTATGTATTTTTAATTAGTTTTCTTAATAAATTTTTCTAAAGACATACTCTAGTTATAATTGTGTTTTAATAAAACTGAGTTTATTCATAATATATACATTATTTTTATATTTCCGTTTAACATTTAGATACGCATGATTTAAAAGGTAAAATAACTAATTTGCCTTTTTTTGAGAGTAGAGGCAAGTTTAGGATAAGTTGCCTCATCCTTTTATTCTGTACGATGGAGAAAGCAATGTACAGCGAAACTGAAGTGGGGGCAATGACTTCCCAGTCACCGCCAGTGGCGACTGGGAATTTTTATTCCCATTTGCCTCCGGTGGCAATCCCCGCGGGGGCGACTGGGAATGAACGCTTTTGAATTTTGTATTGCTCCAAAATACTTACTGCCTTACTGGATGTTATGAAGACGACTTAGACAGGCAGCGTTTCCTAGATAAATGATAATTTATTTATGTAAAGAGGTTCAAAAAATCACATTTACTTACATGTCCAAAATTGACTTAAATTTTATAACTACATAGATGAGTTCGGTATGTTTCCTATCCGACTACTCTTAGAAGAAACACCGAAATGAATTCAGAGGTCACAGTCTCTTTTAAAGTCCAGACATAATTTTGGTCAGATCATAATGAGGACCATGTAGAGTATCTGAGATAGTTTTTAAAGGAAAGAACCACACAGATTTCAGTGGACCTGTCCAGTCAGTGCACGCATTTGTCAGTAATCGTGTAGCTCAACACAGAACTAAAGGAGTTCAATCTCAGCCGGATTAGGTGATTATTATGCTAATGCCCCATTTGACATCAAGAGTTGTTGGAATTACCCTAATAGCATCTTTAGGGTGATTCACTAACCATTACAGAAAGGAAGTAGGTATTTAAAAGCACAATTCAAAGTGCTAACTTTTTGAAGAATCGCCCGATAATTTTAACGGCCGATTCTTGTCCCCTCAGACTGTGAGAGATTAATTATTCAGCAAGGAATGGCTATCATAGCCCCTAATAAACATAATCTATTATAGATAAAGCCAAGAACCAGTTCACGTGGCATTTGCAAAAAGAACCGAATCGATATAAGTTAGCTAGACGTCCGACCGGTGTCCTATTCGTCCTTTGATAAATGATTTTATTGCTGTAAGTAGGTTTGCACAAACACTTTTACTCGTCAATCATGTTTTAAGAAGATGAGCTCAGAATTCGGTGTTTCCTGACTGACTACTCTGAGAAGAAAGGACGAAACAAACTCAGAGGGAAAGACAAAAAACAAATAACTAATTTGTGTTACATGGGGACAAAGTAATATTTTGTTCTTCCAGGGCGTTATTTTGAATTCAGAGCTAAGCGAAGGATTCTAAAGTAGAATCCTGAGGTTAGTGAGGAATTCAATATACGCCGCCCGAGAACAAAATATTTTTGAGTGATACACACTATTTTTCATCACTAGCTATGAGAAAAATAAAAAGCCACGTACTCGATTTTTTTTTACATTAAACCTTCACGCGAGCGCCTCCAACCTAACTACACAAATCACTACGCTATCAAAAGCGCGGAGTGGACCAATCAGAAGAGAGAAACCCCAAACTCCCTAGGGAGCAAAGTTGAACTTTGCTCCCGCTATCCTCTATAGGCAATTGTCGTTTTTCGAATAGGTGTGATGAAAAAAGTATTTATTGAGATCTTCACAAGATATTTGCAGATTTTGCAGGTCGAAACTAAAACACATTCATACAAATATAAATTATAAAAGAAAAAAAAAAAAAAGTATAATTGAGATACAAGCAGAAAGTCTCGGCATGATGCTGATGCTGATGTCGCAGCGCTGGTATTCGTGAAAAAAAAAATAGATAGGTACGTGAAATACACACTCACAATTGGCACTGTCTCTTTTAAAGTCCAGACATAATCTTGGTCAGATCATGTGAAGACTGGAGGCTTGAATTTTCATGAAAACTTTAACAAGCAGAGTGGCCGAAGGGAGTTCCCAACGGCAAAATTGACGAACTTCCACAAAAACTTTCATCCTCTAATTAACCTCTTTAAGAGATGAATGATCAAAAATTCTTCCTTAGTGCTCAACTTCGATAAATAAGGAACTCTTCTTAAAATTTCACACTTCTAGACCCAGCGGGGCCAGCGGAGTAGGCTCTGGGTTGCCTGGCCGTGAATTTAAGTGTTATAAGTACCAGGGTTGTAAGGTAGAGGAGGCCTGTGTCCCAGCAGTGGGAACGTTATATGCTGATTATGCTATGCAATCATCATCTTTTTGCCCTTGTCCCATATTACTTGGGGTCGGGCTAACACGTTTTCTTCTTCCATGGTCCCCTGTCAACTGCCACGCTACGGCCTTCACATTTCCTCTTCTTTTTCATCTTTCTTAAAAATGTTTATTTCTTTTCCTACTTTTTTCATCTTATTTTAATTATTTCCGTGTTTTTCTGAACTGAATAAAGCTTTTTTACTTTACTTTTCTTTTCATAATTATGATAATATTGATAATTATATGCAATGACAACAAAAATTTTCACGGCAGCCAAATTCTCAGACCATTATAATAACAAGAAAAATATCGCGAATATAAAACACGTGTTTTCTCACGCGACAAAGTGCGTAGGTAGTGTAGGTACCTACCTATTGAGGCTCCCTTACACAATATGAAGTAAATAACATCGCAAATTCGCGATTGTTATTGTAGAACTAACCTTGATCGATATCACAGTAAACATGTTTTTGACTTTCAAATTTCAGCCTAAATGTTTACCTCCTTGATAAAATTTAATACGTAATTAATAATGTTATCTGTATTTCTGTATCCATTTGTTGCGTCACCCTTTTGTAAGGTGCGTTGACATTCAACAAACATATATTATCTACATAATGGCCCGCTATAATCATACATAATAACATAACCCTCCTTTTGCCTTTGCCGTAGTCTATAAATTTAAATCAAATTCAAAAGGTTGCTATCTCTCTCTCATCAACAATCAATGTCAATAACTTGTCAAAAGTTTAGGGAATAGAGGTTTTTTTGACAGATTGAGAATTTAAGACTGAGGTTAGATGCGAACGCTCGTATGAGAGTTTATCCTAAAACTTGGCAACGTCGCAAATAGCTGTCAAATACATATTTACCTGTTTTGATTAATTTGGGATTACTGTATGAAAATATGAAATGTGGCTAACTAGCGAACTAGAATAATGATTAATAATGAATTATGCGATTATTACATTGAATTCGATATTGTAACCGTTTTAGGTGTATAAAAGGCATTTGGAAAGATTCCAAATACTTTTTTACATCTAAAACTAATTATTCGGTGTTAAGATATTAATTACTGCATTTCATAATCAAATAATCAATATTCTAGTTCGCTAGATAGCCACATTTCTTATTTTCATACAGTAATACTGCCAAACAGGTAAATATTTGACATCTGTTTGCGAAGTTGGCTATTTCAGAAAAACGCTCTTAAAGATCCTTGTATTACCACTCAGGTTGATCAGAGGTTCAACCAGAATCAAATCATCAACTGACACGTTTTAATGAGGCCAGGAGACAACAAAAAAAGCAAAGAAAATTTTGGTAGCATCCCAAGGCAATTTTTTCAAGAAAATATCCTGAAAAATTATAATAATTAGATTCTATGTTTAATATGTTTATAATATACTTAATATATTTTTCAAACTAAACCAGTTTAAAGCTTATGTTCTTTATGATGAACACCACCCGTATATCTATGCCAGAACTATATTTTCGCGCCGCGATTTTTTTACTCTCGTGCGTACGGAGCCTTACAGTTAGCTGTTTTAAATTAGTTCAGCCAAATGCCAACAAACAACCATTATATTGTGAGATGATGACGCATTAAACAGTAGATTTCAATTAATTACAGCCGCACGGGTTGATCCATCAGGTTAAGTTATGCTTGCCGGGGTTGGTCCGTGGGTGGGTCCACCATCTTTACATACCGAGACTCCTCCGTGCCTCGGAAAGCACATCCTGGCTGTCATTCGTGGATCTTTGACAGTCGTTATTGGTCGTCAGAAGCTAGAAAGTCTGACAACCAGTCTTACCAAGGGGTATCGTATTACCTAGTTACCGGGTTGTGCAGGTGAGATAGGCAGTCGCTCCATGTAAAATACTGGTATTCAGCTGCATCCGGTTAGACTGGAAGCCGACCCCAACTCGGAAAGGCTAGGAAGATTGATTTCAATTAATAAAGGCTTTGCTAAAACAATGTGTCGTGTCAAATCACTTTTTAGCATAGTGTTCTAGGCCAACAAGTGATAAAATTATACAGTGTACAGTTAACGGTTGTTGACCCAACACCGTATCAATAAAATGTATATTTTTTCGGTCAACGGTTTACGACTTGACACTGAATAATAAGCAGCTAATTCTACTACCTTTTCTGTATCAAAACCAATAACAAAACTTTGTTTTGTAAACATATTTACAACGTTGAGACATAACGACAATATCCTTAATAATCCTAACTAATATTATAGATGCGAAAGTGAGTTTGTTTCTTACGCTTTCACGCTAAAACGGCTGAAAGGATTTGGATGAAATTTGGCAGATTAGTAGACCATGGCCTGGATAAGGACGTAGGATACCTTTTATTCCGATATTCCCACGGGATCAAGAGTTATGCGGGTGAGACCGCGGGACGCAGCTAGTTATCCCAACTATATTAAGTGCGAAAGTGGGTTTGTTTGTTTTTTTACGCTGTCACGCTAAAACGGCTGAACGGATTTGGATGAAATTTGGCATATGGGTAGACCATGACCAGGAGAAGGACATAGGATACCAAGAGTTATGCGGGTGAAACCGCGGGACGCAGCTAGTTATCCCAGCTATATTAAGTGCGAAAGTGCGTTTGTTTGTTTTTTACGCTGTCACGCTAAAACGGCTGAACGGATTTGGATAAAATTTGGCACATGGGTAGACCATGACCAGGAGAAGGACATAGGCTACTTTTCATCCTAGATCACAGACGAAGTCAACAGCTAGTAATATTATAAATGCGAAAGTGAGTTTGTTGTTACGCTTTCACGCAAAAACGGCTAAACGTATTTATCCCCTTTTTTATCCCGGTAGTACGTTCCCGTGGGATAATTTCCGACCACAACGCGAGCGATGCCGCGGTCGCCGCGGGCAAAAGCTGGCAAGACAATACATTTAATTAAATACTGGGAATACCAGTGTACCTATGGCAGTATTTTAAACTATCAAGTAAAGCTCAAAAACGATTAAAAAAAAAAAACAAATAAACTACATGGGCCAAATACGGGTTTTGCCGATCTAAGACTAAAGTTCGTTTTATAGTCTCAGAGACTATTTTGACATTTCAAGTGATTATTTTTTTATTTCGAGTTTGACATTTGCACCTGGTCTGTCAAATTAGTCTATGGGATTAATTATCGACCTGTAGCTATAATAGTGCCTAAACTATTGAATGTAGTTGGTTGAATTTTTGTATGCAGAGTGGGAACATCAACAGATGTACGAAGATTAAAATATTGTCGTGTCGTCGTCCCCACATTCTATAGTTAACATTTTTTTATCGAAAGAGTCTATAATTAACTAACTCTGTCGAAAGAAACTACAATAATTTGGTCCTTCAAATCGTAATCCCAAACGTTCTTGCCATGAGAATATTTTGGTCCTGCAACCCGCAGCACTTACGAGGCTTGTCGTGAACTTTAGAAACTCCGTAACCACGCCACGGTAATATTGTAACGTTCTCAAAAAATTTCGCCTGTAATAAACTTTTCCTTATCGCAACAAAGAGTTTTGGCAACACGTGTCGAATAACAGAAAGCAAACAAACTAACCATTAAGAAAGGTTTGAGAATTATTGTACCAGCTAAATACAGTTTGTCTCGAACTTTCGACCGCAGATAAAATGGTGGTTCTTTTTGAAATTAACAATCCTTTTGTAAAAGAAAAAAAAAATAAGGCTTGCCAACTTTTTTATATCAAATATAGTATTTTAGAAGCCATTGTCTGTAAAAATATAGTAGATGGCGAAAAAATTTAAATAAAATTAAAAATAATAGTTGGTATGTTTCGAAAACATTTTTATTGTAAATGCATATTTTTTTGCTGTCAAATATAGTATTTTAGAAGCTATTGTCTGTAAAAATATAGTAGATGGCGAAAAAATTTAAATAAAATAATAAATAATAGTTGGTATGTTTCAAAAACATTTTTATTGTAATTTTTTTGCTACTATGAACCATTAAGAGGGTGCATCCTAAAAGTTGGCAACGTCGTAAATAGCTGTCAAATATTTACCTGTTTCGATTAATTTGGAAATTATACTGTATGGAAATAAGAAATGTGACTAATTAACTAACTAGAATATTAATAATGAATTGCAATTATAACATTGAATTTGATATTGTACCCGATTTAGATGAAAAAAGGCATTTGGAAACTTTCTAAATACTTTTTTTATATCTTAAACTAACTATTCGGTGTTACGATAATAATTATTGCATTTCATAATCAATATTCTAGTTCGCTAGTTAGCCACATTTTTTATTTCCATACAGAAATATTATCAAATTAATCAAAACAGCGAAATATTTGACATCCATTTGCGACGTTGCCAACTTTCAGAATAAACCCTCTTAATAACAGGTTTGTTTGAATGTCTCATCATAAATAATTTTACACTCTAAATTAAGGTTGCAAAATACCAATAATTCAGCTTTTATCAGATTAACACTGGTCCTATCCTATTGCGACCATGTCGCCATTTTGTATTGAAATAAAAATATAGGTAGTAGTTTCGTACCATATTTTTTCTTTAGAAGTACCTATATTATTTAGAAGGATACTATTATTATATGGCCACCCTGGCAGAGATGCACCTTCAGTACATTTCGCCAGTTATGTTCAAGCCCCATGTAATAGGGGGCGAGCTTATTGCCATCATCCGGGCACAAATCCAAACTCCGGGCTGCTACTGTGAAAATTTTGTTGAAACAAAAAAAAAAGAATAAAAAAAAGAAAAAAAATAGTTTGGAAAATCCAAAAGTGCACGCCTCATACATAACACTCATTCATAAACGAAAAAGAAATTCAAAACATAGTTTTTAACAAAAATGAACAATTTATCACTTTTCATGAAGTCGTAATGTCAAAGACTGACAAAGATATTTACTTGGCGGTTGCTAGGCAACTTACGGACATAAAGTCAAAGGTTGGAAATATTTAGATAAAGATATTATATAAAAGAGCCATTTTCAATAGGGTTCCTTCTACCTACGGCTGAAACGAATGTATAAAAAAAAATTGACTCAATTAATTGATTTTATCGCAAGCTACAATGTTTTGAGGGTTCATAAATTGACGGACGGGAATTATTTTTTAACTATTTTGATGATTTTTCCATTTCTGCTGCATTAAATCAATTGTTATAAAGTTCAGTATTAATCTCCATTTAATCATACAATGGTATATAAATTAAGTAGGTTCTGTGTACTAGCAGGAGTGTAACAATAAAAACAGTTACAGAAATGGGGCAAAAAAAATTTTTCGATCGTAGAGCACACTCTAATGCTTCGCATTAAGAGTCGTGCAAATGTTAAAAATATAAATAAGTTATTGGTTTTTATTGTCAATAGCCATTATGTTCTACAGGTTATCAATACAGCAATAGTATAAACTTTCCACGGCAACTGTCTATCCGTCATTATTGTCGCAATCATACACGTGCGGATCACGTGTTCCTTTTTTATCTGCTTCGTAACAAATTGATGACGTCAGAGACGGCAGAGAAGTATGAAGTTAGGAGGAATAGAACTGTACAAAAATGAAGTATTTTTAAAATAAAGTTGCAAATTTATTTCAGTGTAGATTACAAAAAAAAAACAAATCCCACGCACTTTCACTGTACAGTCAAACAAAAATGGACGAAGTAAAGAGCTACGCTAGGGCTTGTGTTTGTGTACGTGCTTAGATTTATAATGTGACCACAATTTTCCAGTACTTATTACTAATTTAATAAATAAACTATTTTGTATTCATTGTAGTGAAGTATGATTTTAATATAATATTCTAATTGGAATGTTTAGCAGTGTGTTAATTCCAAAATATAGTTTGCAACCCCTTATACAAACCGATTTTCTCCGATTTGATCGGATGATTCGGTTGCAATGCGCAAAGGCACTAACGCGGATATACACCCCAAAAATGTCTTTCCGATTGGCAATACAGCTTACAGCTACGCTGTAAATGCATTAATTGTTGGTAAGTGCTTAGGGCAGTGTAAGATTGGGAAATACAGTAATGCCCAATCTGACACTGCCCTAAGCACTTACCAACAAACGTACTAGCCTTCAAAGTCAACAAGCCGACAAAACACGAGGAAGAATAAGAAAATACTTGAACAATATTATATCGAAGTAAATATACTAAGCCAAGTGAAGGACCTTATACACAACATGTTTATCTTTTCATATATTATCTACACTACCTTCTGCCCGCGACTTCGTCCGCGTGTTTCTTGTACAGGGGAACAAGAAACGGGCGCGCGTTCATTCCCAGTCGCCCCCGCGGGGATTGCCACCGGAGGCAAATGGGAATAAAAATTCCCAGTCGCCACCGGCGGTGCCTGGGAAGTAGTTGTCCCCACTTAATTTTCGCTGTACATTGCTTTCTACATCGCAGAGAATAAAAGGATGAGGTAACTTATCCTAAACCTGCCTCTAATCTCTAAAAAAAGACAAAGTGCTTTAATGCACTTTGTCTTTTTTTGAATGAAACTGAAGTGGGGGCAATGATTTCCCAGTCACCGCCGGTGGCGACTGGGAATGAACGAACGCGCGGACGAAGTCGCATCGCATCGCCGGCTCCCGCTTTTACTTCGTTTCAAATCCGACAGCGGGAGGCTAGGCAGATTGATTGGTCACTATCTGGGACCGTGACAAGCGCTGCTCGGTTGATCCGTGCAGCCTTAATAATAGTAATAATACGAGTATAACTATTGAATTGTATGTATGTATTGTATTGAATGTTTTCGTTTCAGGGATGCATTTCTCTCAGTCAGTGGCCATCATTCAGAGTCAAGTGGGCACAATAAGAGGAGTACAAGTACTTTATAGTGATCAGGTGAGATTTAAATTTAGATTATTTTGATGGACTCACGTATGTGTGCCTTGGTTTCGCCTCGGTCCACATTTTCGCGTTCATCTGTCAATGCCGCTTTTTTCGGCCGCTGCAGTAATGTACTGTATAAATGATTAACTAATAAAGCATTAATATAAATGTACATAAGAGTGATGGAAGATGGTCCTGCCTGAGCTAGTTCAAGATTAGTAACTATGGCACAAAAAAAACAGAAGGCTATGGAGAAAGCTCAGCAATAACAGCGGATATGGAAGGAACCATTGATAATAATCAATGTCTGGACTATGAAGGCGATTCATTTGTTTAGGACTAATGCCCGTTTTCACCTTCACTAAGTGACACTTAAATGAATTCCTAAATAAAAGTGCACTGTTGGAATTTCAACTCTCAGCGCTGAGCTTAACGTTGAAAATCCAACAGTGCACTTTTATTTAGGGATTCATTTAAGTGTCACTTAGCGATGGTGAAAACGGGCATAAATGTACCAAACTGAAGGTAAACATCGGGAGGAAACCGGCATGTTCTAGAACCAAAAGTTCGAAGATATGTAACATCTACCAACCCGCACTGGGCCCGCGTGATAGATTACAGCATACTCCCTCTCAGGAGGCCTGTGTGTGTGACCTGTGTCCCAGCAGTGGGAACATTATAGGCTGATTATGCTAAACGTACCACAGATAATAAAAATAATATTGGCAACATTTGCGATTCTTCATAATCTTAATGAAATGTTTTCATTTTTAAGGTCGTCGTATAGAATTTTTCCGGCTGACTTATCTTTTATAGTCTTTCTATGCTTACCGATAAAGTTATCTATTAGATAAACGTTATGATAATCGTTACTAGGAAAGTTTGCAAAATGAGGAGTTGTAACAAAACGCCTGCATACTTTAAATTCCTGATTAAATTAATGTTTTTAATTTCATTATTATAAATGTTCAAAATACTTTAGTAAAGAACCTCTTCCTTTTTTGAAGTTATAAAATAACAACAGTTTCATTCTCGTGATTAGGAATCGCTTTACAATCCAATTCGCATTGCTACCTTGCCGCTTGCTCTTGAATAAGGTCTTCGTCCGAGTCCGAAAACAATCGAGCTATTCCGAAAAAAAAACATTATGTGGGCTATGTGGCCCAGTGGTAAAGGCCGCGACTTACGAGTTGTAGGTCGTAGGTTCGAACCCAGATAGACGCTTTACTTTATGTATATTATTTCATCACCACTGCTATCAAAATGGTAAAGGAAAACATCGTGAGGAAACCGGCATGTCCAGATGTCCTAGAACCAAAAATTCGAATATTTTTGACATCTACCAACCCGCCCTGGGCCTGCGTGGTAGATTACGGCCCCCTCCCTCGCCTCTCACCGAAAGGAGGCCTGTGTCCCTGCAGTGGGAACATTATAGGCATTTATTATTTTTAAATTATTTTCTTTCTAATATACTGTTTTTCTTCTTTCCAGAACCCATTATCAGTAGACCTAGTAATAAATATGCCTCAAGATGGGATCCGGTTAATATTCGACCCGGTAGCGCAACGACTTAAAGTAATAGAGATCTACAATATGAAATTAGTAAAACTTAGGTATAGGTAAGTCTGATGCACCTTTGTTATTATTTTTATGCCGGCCCCACACTATCGTCCAACACTCCAACATGACACCAGTCTGTCCTAACTAGGGTTGCCAACTTTTTTCATATCAAATATAGTATTACGAAGCCGTTGCCTGTAAAAATATAGTACAAGTCGAGAGATATATCTCAGTAGGTATATCTCAAAAATATTTTTATTGTTTAAAATATGCATATTCTTTGCTACTATGAATGTGGACCTTTGTTAATTGACAGGTTTTGTTTTTTAAATGTCTCATAACAATTTTTACACTCTAAATAAGATTACAAAATACCATTAATTCAGCTTTTATGAGATTAATACTGGCCCTATTGCGATCATTTCTCCATTTTGTATTGAGATAAAAATGTAGTAGTTTTGTCTACTATATTTTTTCTTTAGAAATATAGTATTTGGGCCGTCAAACATGCACGAACTATCTCTCTACTACACGGTTGGACGAACAGTTGAACTGCTGGACGATCGTGTAGAGCCGGCATTAGAATTAATTCATTATACGTATCATTTGTTGTAATTATCTGTGGTTGTGTGTGTGTGACTTGTAGTTATGACCCGCTTTTAAATATCATCGCAGTCAAGTAAAAATTAAACCTATTTTCTGAAAATTATTTGTGAGAAAAAAGGGCAGCAAATATCCTTAGCACAAAGCCCAACTAAATGAAAAACATTAGTATTCTATCCAATAGAATCATTAGAAAAAAATGTGTTAGAACGTCTAGACTCCAGACTAGAACTGTATTCAAAGCTCTCATTGTACCACAAACGCGAATGGAATATAAATTAATTTGTTAGGTACTTAACAGGCTACAGCCTTGTAAACATCATGTGGTATAGTTATTTAGCTTTGAGTTTTGATTAAAAGCAACACTCTGTATAAATTATGGATGTATGTTAATTAGCTTTAGGATACATACATACCATCAAAGGAGTTCATATCTAACCAGCTATCTAATTACGCAACACATTTTCGTAAACAATTCCGACTAATCTGTTTCATTTTGACAGTTCAACAACATTCATTGCGTTATTTACGTTGCTGAGCAGATTTTTTTTCGACCTTATGAAGCAATGGATTAGCAATCTGTTTCAAAACGATTCAAATTCTGATTGATCGTGTATTACGTAATTAGGGTACTGTTTGGAAACAAAATCCCGTGACCAAATCTGTTACCGGCCCGGTTCTATAGCCGCCGAGCGTTGCGACATTTAATCATAAATGTCGCAACGCTGGTATTCTGATAGGGCCCGCAGTGATGTCACGGAAAGACAGAAGAAATAAATAGGTACTAAATTACGCACACTAATGTCCTTCGAGGGCGCCCCCCCAAGCGTTTCCACTCACATCTTCCATCGTGTCTTGTGTTGAGAGGATGCACGAAAGGCGACTAACAAATACCTTTTGTTAGTCGCCTTTCTGCATCCTCTCAACATAACCAAACCATCTAAGCATACTTTCACTTGAAAATACCAAGATAACATTCTATGGTTGGCTATAGATGGAACAGTTATTTTAATCTAACTCCTATAAATTGTATGTATAATATTTCGTAGGATGATTTGATAGGTAATTCGAATTTTCGCGAAAACCCTCGGGATTTTGAGAAAACACGGATCAATCAACTCAGCCTATCGCAGTCCACTGCTGGACATAGGCCTCTCCCAAGCTGCGCCACAACACCCTGTCCTCCGCCTTCCGCTTCCAGTCTGTCCCGGCCACTTTCTTTAGGTCATCGGTCCATCTAGCTGGGGGGCGTCCCACGCTACGCTTGCCGATACGCGGTCTCCACTCTAGGATTCGTCTGCTCCACCGGCCATCGGTCCTTCAACAAACATGGCCAGCCCACTGCCACTTCAGTTTGCTTACTCTGCAAGCTATGTCGGTAACTCCGGTTCTTTTCCGGATAATTTCATTTCTGATTTTATCCTTCAAAGAAACTCCGAGCATAGCTCCATCCATAGCGCGCTGAGCGACCTTGAATTTGTGGACCAGCCCGACTGTCAGTGTCCACGCGTCGGCACCGTATGTCATCACGGGCAGGACGCACTGGTTGAAGACCTTAGTCTTCAAACATTGCGGTATAGGCGACGAGAAGACTTGACGAAGTTTCCCAAATGCTGCCCAACCCAACTGGGTCCTCCTATCGGCTTCTTTCTCAAAGTTGTGTCTACCGAGCTGGATGACTTGCCCTAGGTAGGCATACTCCTTCACAATTTCGAGAAGCTACCCTTCGATGTGAATTGGACTCGGCAAGACGTGCGAATTGTGCATGACTATCGTCTTGTCCAGATTCATGCCGAGGCCAACCCGCAGAGACGATGGAGCAATTAGACCGGATGCTGCACAGCCTAAATGGAGCCTCCATTTAGGCTGTGCAGCATCCGGTCTAATTGCTCCATCGTCTCTGCCATTATGACGATGTCATCGGCAAAACGAAGGTGTGAGATGTACTCGCCGTTCACGTTAATACCCTGTCCAGTCCAGTCTAGCGTCTTGAAGACGTCCTCCAACGCATTGGTAAACAGTTTCGGGGATATCGCATCCCCCTGTCTTACCCCCCTGAGCAGTTGAATGGGGTTGGTTTTCTGATCCTGAATCTTAACAGTCATCGTGGCAGCGTCATACAAGCATCTCAACACTTCGATATAGCGCCAGTCAATTCGACATCGTTGCAAAGAGGCCAGAACTGCCCATATTTCGATGGATTCGAAGGCTTTTTCGTAGTCCACAAATGCCATACACAGCGGCTGGTTGTACTCCTCGGTCTTCTGTACAATTTGCCGAACAGTATGGATGTGGTCTACAGTACTGAAGCCTTTTCGAAAACCGGCTTGTTCTGGTGGCTGGAACTCATCAAGTCTACAGGCGAGACGGTTCGTGTTCTCGAGAACAGCTTGTAGACGTGGCTCAGAAGTGAGATGGGTCTATAGTTCCCCAGCAGGGTTAAGTCACCTTATTTGAAGAACAGAACCACTACACCTCTGCTCCACGCCTTGGGCGTTATACCATCCTGGATGACGGAGTTAAAGAGACTCGCTAGCTCTCTCAGAACTGCAGCCCCGCCCGCTTTAAGGAGCTCTGTCGTTATTCCGTCATCCCCAGGTGCCTTGTTGTTCTTTAGCTGCTCGAGAGCCGCCCTAATCTCGCACTGATCGACATCGGGGATGTCCTCCGTGTAGTGGCGCGTTAATTCGGCTCGATGGTCATGTGCATCATATCTGGCTAGTTTCGCCGTCCGCGTTGAGTACAGGTGCCCGTAAAAGTCCTCGACTTCCTCGAGTATCTCGGACTTTGAAGACACGATTCTGCCATCCGCAGTTCTCAGTTTCGTCAGATGGGACCTCCCTAATTGCTGAGCGAACACTTTCGACCCTCGGTTCTGCTCAATCGCGACCTTAATGTCGCGAGTGTTGGAGCTCCGAAGGTCGCGTCGCGTCAGCTTCCTGATCTTAAGGTTTAAAGCCCTCATATCTGACGAAGACAGCTGCGTGGATTGCGCCTCTCGTCTTTCCCTCATAAGTCCGAGAGTCTCCAAGGAAAGTTTGGACACCTTATTTTTTCGCTGTGGCGGGAAAAGTCTGCGGGACACGTCGCATAGTGCCCTGACCACCTCGTCGGCTTTTTCGTCAACAGTGCCTGTGGTTTCCAGCAGGGCGAATCGATTTTGAAGTTTCAGTTGGAACTTTTCGGATCCCAGAGGCCACAGCTCGTTGGTCACAGTTCTAACCTAACCTATTTCACCCAGTTGCTTGCAAAAATGTTTTTACCATTTTCTAACTATCCGTGTTTTCGTAAAATCCCTAGGGTTTTCGCAAAAATTCGAACTATCAAATCATTCTACGACATATACAGGGTGTCAGGGACATCCACGCGAAGCCTTTTTTCCATAGATTCAGTACATGATTCTGAACCCCCTGCATTGAAATTTTTCATCGGTTATTTAAAAAAATCTCCTGTTTCATAGAAAACCTACGCGGGCAAAATGTATGGAACAGCTGTTTTTTTTGTAAGGTTCAGAATCATGTACTGAATCCATGGTAACAGGCTTCGCGTCGATGTCCCTGACACCCTGTATATCATATTTTGTGGCTGGTTGATGGCAATTGGCTCGCTCCATAACTCCTCTGCCTCACCTTTCGGGGAATACTGGCGTAATTATGTTATATCAAACAAATAAATCACAGCTGTAGTTAGTAACTATTACTATCTTCATTACGGTATCGCTGTACGACCTAATGACATTATAATGCGAGCGACTGTTTCCATGTTCCCACTCAAGGTCAGGTTAATGTGAGTGTGCTCATTTGAGTTCGTCTTGAATGTTAATGTACTTCGGGGGTATTTCGTGGTGAGAGTTTTAATCAGTTAGGTGAGTTAGGCTCTACTGCTGACTGTGAGGGTCCTGGGTTTGATTCCCGGGTCGGGAAAAGTATTATCAGGTTTTTTTTTCTGGAATTTCTCAGTAGCAGCCCGGAGTCTGGATTTGTGCCCGGTTTATGGCAATAAGTTTGCGCTTTATTATATGGGACTTAAACATAACTGGCGAAATTTGGGTGTACTATAGACACCTCTGCCCAACCGTTCAAGCTGATCACTCCACTTTCCTTCGATTCATTTTAATTAATGCATGATTGTATTTTATTTAAAAAAAATAAGGTGATTATGAGATGTATTTGTCCCTTTGTCGCATTCTGCGGTAGTTTAATATCGTTTTACTGTAATTCGAGATATTTAATTCTATCAGGAGCAGGTCAACTCAAAGCTGCAAAAATGCTCTTTCAAAAGGCCCTTTTGAACATGGCCCTGCGTTGTTGGACTCTCATAAAAGCTGTAATGGTTTTCAAAGAGACCATTCGTGCCTCAGAAAGTACGTTAAGCCGTTGGTCCCGGCTGTCATTCGTGGATCTTTGACAGTCGTTACGGGTCGTCAGAAGCCCGAAAGTCTGACAACCAATCTTACCAAAGAGGTATAATATTACCCAGTAACTGGGTTGTAGAGGTCAGTTAGGCAGGTGCTCGTTGTAAAATACTGGTATTCAGCTGCATCCGGTTAGACTGGAAGCCGACCCCAACATAATTGGGAAATTGACTTGTAAAAGTGTCTTAAAAGATTACTTACAGAAATAAACGCCATTTCATTTATCTTAGCGCAATGCTTGGTCTCTGACTTACCTTCTAAAATGCGTATTGTGTAATCAATTTGAATTTTGATCACGTATCTTTAACATACACATAACACGGCAGTTAAAACTACGTGTAGTTTTTTTATTTTTGTCTCTTCGCTCTCATAAACTCTAGCTATTTAGCTTTCAAAGTTGTTTGGCCTTCAGTTACTGTTAAATCCTTCTGTTTGTTAATTTTTAAGGCTGACATTACGGTCAGCATTAAAAATTGCCTGCAAAAGACTGCTTTAGTCTTAAGAGCGTTTATACAGAAGTGGGCAACTATTTCGCTGTTTAAATAAGAAATATGGCTAATTAGTGAACTAAAATATTGATTATAAAATTCAATAATTAATGTCGTAACACCGAATATTTAGTTTTAGATGTAAAATAAGTATTTGCAAACCTTCCAAATGCCTTTTTCACAGCTAAAGCGGTTACAACAAAACATCAAATTCAGTGTGCTATGTAATTGCAATTCATTATTAATATTCTAGTTCACTAGTTAGCAATATTAAATATGTCCATACAGTAATATTCCCAAATTAACCAAAACAGGTAAATATTTGACAGCTATTTGCAACGTTGCCAACTTTTGTAATGGTAATTGGTGACCATAGAAGCTCACACGTCGATCCGACGTATTTATTCTACTTCTAGCTTATATAGTTTATTTAAATGTTACAGTGGCATGTGTTTCAACTCCCCGGAGATCTCGCCGTCGATCGAGCAGGTCGAGCATTGCTTCGGCGCGACGCACCCCGGCCTCTACGACTCGCAGCGACATTTGTTCGCGCTCAACTTTAGAGGACTGTCCTTTTATTTCCCTGTTGATAGTAAATTTGAGGTAAGAGTATATTAAGGTTAATGATATTTATGGTTTGTCAAGTTCCCTTTGGACCTCACCAGAAGTATTTAACTTGAACTTATTAGGCGTTGAAGAACTTAATAATTAGAGGTCCTTTGAGACGAATTCTGGACCTTTGATCCTACATACAAAGAGAAGCAAGAAAGAAGTAGGCTGTTCAAATCTCATTTTCGCTATACAGTTACTCAGACCAAATAAAAAACAAGATAGAGCGCTGCGAACAGTACAGTGAAGCATACCAAAACATCTATGTGTGCTGACATCTATTGGTGGCACTTCACATCGCTATTCGTGTTCGGGTATTAGTCTTATTTGCCCAAATACGACGATGTGAAGTTACTCTATTCGCCTATATTTGGATATTTTTCACGACTAAGTCGAATACGCAAATACACGAACACTCGTATCCGCCGGTTGTCGGTTTATGGTCACATATCAAAGGATTGCGAATATACCGAATGAGTTCGTTTACCGTTCACACATGGCTTGCTCAGTAGAGTGCATGTTTTATGTACGCATGGGCGTACCCAGCTTTTGGCCCACGCACATGTTTTACATAGTTTGATATTGCTGCTGCGTTCACGTATTTTTAACCGACTTCAAAAAAGGAGGAGGTTCCATGTTAGTCTATATTTTTTTTTAAATATGTATTTTCATCGATATTTTCGTCAATTGTGGACGTATAAGAAATTTAGATTTTTCAAACGAAAAATAATTTTTAAAATTTATCCACAATTAACAAATCAATATACTTACTTATCGATATTCGATGACGTTGTAAACAAAAAAAAAACTGCCAAACATAGAACCTCCTCTTGTTTTATAGTCGGTTAAGCATGATAGGTAGATCATGAAAGGCCGCGCAACGCGGTTTTTTCTAAAATGAGTGCATTTATATGTACAACGATGAATGCATTATTATATACGACAACAGTACATTTATATTTTAAATACATACATATTTTTTATCGACAACAGTACTTAGGCATATAAAATCCAGGGGGGGGGGCAGCTGCCCTCCCCTGCCCCCCCCTGGGTACGCCCATGTGTACTGTAATTAACACAGAGCAAATAATAAGTTGCTGCTGCCGTCAAGACGTCCATCTATCTTTGCATTCAGATTAGCAAAAAGATAAAAATATTCTTGAATGTTCGGCTTATTCGCTGTTCATGACGATATGTTCGAGATATTTGGACTTCTACACTATATGAGCGAATAAAACACAATAAAGTCGCGTATTTTATTGTGTTTTATTCGCTTGTATTGTACTATACCGAATAGCGTTGTGAAGTGCCACCATATATAATTAATACAAGGAATTACAAAATATACAAGCCCGTCGTTCTCCCGTCCCGACCCGCGCCCGATACGCACCCGCTTTGTGTGTTTTGAGCTTTACGGGAGCTGGTCTACCAAATACATCCATTTTGTTTTGTTTCCAGCCTGGCTACGCCCACGGGCTCGGCTCCCTACAGTTCCCTAACGGCGGATCACCCGTCGTCTCGCGAACTACCATCTACTATGGATCTCAACACCAGGTCAGTTATATCTTCGTATACAAGAGAAACAATTTGGTCTCATTAGTTGAAAACACACTTGCAATCTTATTGCGATTGTCAGAAGGATCCGAAGGATTTTGACGGAAATTATTAAACTATTGCTTCATAATTATGTTTGAAAAAATCGTCTGCTCGAACAACTTATATTTGGCAATGTATATTTTTGAAATTTCAAAATGAAAGGTTTTGTCGTTGTAAGTGTATTACACAATAACACTGCCTGTGAATAATAAATAATATAACCTCCTCCTTTTTGGAAATCGGTTAAAAATAATAAAATTGTTTATTTACCAAATAAACAATCAATACATTTTCTTAAAAGAAGTACACATAAACTATTCCTAAAATTATTGTTATAAAGGAAAAATAATTTTAATATTTTAAGTTGTGGACTCCATACTATGTAGGTCGAGCCTGTCTCATGGAGTCCTTGAGAGTGTTTAACTATTTAAAATTTCAGGGTCGATACTGTATTGTGTTTTATTACTTATTGTTTTAAAAATCTAATTTATGTTATTGACCTTGTATTAAAAATTAACTATTTTATTTGAAGCTAATATAATTATTACTAATGGGAATGTTAATTGATTTAATTTTAATATTTCTACACCGGCAATTAACGGTAGTATTTATGTGAAGCTTTTTATTAATATGAAGATCTTAATGTACCATGTACTGAGAAATAAATTATATCTTATCTAAAAACAATAACAAAAGACTTTTAAAATAAAACAAAATTGTAAAACAACTATGTTTGAAGTAGTGAGCGTAGTTATGATGCAAATGTAGGAATTATTGTTCGATTTTTATATGGAATGGCAATAGAGTCGCCACCCTGAAAGCAGGTGTGCTTTTTTAGCAAAATGCGACCTTCTCAAACACCACTATACTGATTGTTACATACCATTTGCAGGCTAGCAGTACAAGCAGCGGCAGCGTGTGCGGGGCGCCTCTCCCGGAGTTACCTCTCTCCTGCTACCGACACCAGCTGCACCTGCGTCGCTGCGACGTGCTGCGCACTGCCACCGCCACGCAAGGACTGCGGTTGCATATGTTCACGGAAGGTGAGTGATGTACTGCTAACATAAGAGTCCTGCTACTGACACCAACTGCACCTATGTCGCTGCGACGAGCTTTATTGTTACCTAGTTTTTTCTTTTGTTTTAAGATGATATTCAGAAAGTCATAGTATTTCTAGTATGAGGAGTCTTCTTTGCCTAAGAAATGTATGGGAAAAGTTTTTTGTGATTTCTGACTTTTCTAGTACTCGAACCTCAGTTGGTCCAATAGAGGTTTTTGATCCTTACATGAAACAGGATCGATTGGCATCAAAAAATGTTTTTGTGAAAACTACCCACTTTCTTGCTGATTTTTTTCAAAATCTGTGTGCAGATCAAAATGTCTCAAAAATTTAAGGATAGTCTCCTAAAACCGTTTTTCTGTAGCTACAACGGTTAAGGTAGCTGTCCTTGCTGCGGATTGCTGCCCCATCTCAAAAATCCACCCTGTATAGGGTGACTCATTATGAACATCTTTTATTATGGGACGAAACGTCAAATCGCGAAAAAAAAAACAGATTTCAGGTTTGGTCCCATAATAAAAGGTGTTCATAATGATGAGTAAAGTCACGTGTTTAAGTATCGGTCACTAATTACCAGTCAGTCACCCTATATAATATTATGACGGTCGCTATGGAAATCGGTATATTTTACTGGTTTTTGACATCACGGCACTGCTTTCTAACAAAACATAAACTTCATATTTCACGCTCTATATTCATATTTGCTTACATATCATTTGAGGTTTTGGTCAATCCATTTTGAATACCACCATCTTTGTGTCCCGTCAGGTCCCAACCGCTCCCTCACGGAGGGCGGCGCGGGCCGCTCGGTGTGCCGCGTGGTGCGCTTCGGCAGCTCGGCGCAGCGCGTGTGCGCGGCGCTGGGCGCGCCGGCGCGCACGTACTACAAGGCCGACGACAAGATGCGCATACACCGCCCCACCGCGCGCAGGCGCCCTCCTCCCGCTTCCGACTACTTCTTCAACTACTTTACGTTGGGATTGGTAAGTATTAGTACCCGTCTTTGGCGACCCCACCTTGGTGATTCCTTTCTGACCAACCCTACATGGCGACCCCACCTTAGTGTCTCCATTCTGGCGTCCCCACCCTGGTGAACCTACCTCTAGCTCAACTCTGGCGCCTCAGCCCCTGTGCTTGATGAAATAAATTACACAAGGTAAAGTGCATGCCTATTTGGGTTTGAAAGTAACAGGGGAAACGTCCCCAGCTCGGATTATTTTTTTCTTACCCACTACGGGGAAGCTCTTGGCCTGCATCTCACCTGATGGTAAGTGATGATCAGACCGAAGGTGGAAGCGAGCTTCACCCGGAATCCTCAAGCACAGAGGAACTGGCTATCTTATCTCTAACTGTAACACAACAATGCTGTTAACATTGTTTGTTGTTAAGGCGACAGACTTAGATAAGATGGTGGTGGCTAGCCCGGCGGACTTAGAACAAGTCCTACCAGCAACCAAAATGTTACCATTATTACAGCATATTGGGAGCAATGCTCTGCAATTTATTAACTGGTCCGTACATTTTCAGGACGTGCTATTCGACGCTCGCACGCACCAGGTGAAGAAGTTCGTGCTGCACACCAACTACCCGGGGCACTACAACTTCAACATGTACCACCGCTGCGAGTTTGAGCTCACCGTGCAGCCCGACAAGTGAGCTTTAGACTTTTCATAAAATAGTAGGAACTTTTAGAATTAGTCTGCCATGAAATGACAAAGAATATACTACGTTTACAATTTCTAAGAAAACTTCACGGTATAACAATAACTGGTGTCGCGTCGCGCTAGTCTGCACGAAGCTTAATACGTGTTACGATGGCATCTGTCATGAATCATGATAAATAGTAAAAACTAGGAAAACTATTATAGTTTCAAGTCTCCTGTCGCAAGTCTGCTGGAAGAAATTTATATTTTTGAAATAAGTAGGTAATACTTCTGTGCAATTTTTATGTATTTTTCTTTATCAACTGTTTTGTGTGTACATGAATAAAATGTTATAAAATATCCCTAAGGCTGCCTGTCCACCGGAGCGGAGAGGGGAGGAGAGGAGCGGAGATGTGTCAATATTAACCAATAGACAAAACTCCGCTCCAGAGGTGCGATTCTATTGGTTAATTTTGGCACATCTCAGCTCCTCTCCTCTCCTCTCCGCTCCAGTGGACAGGCAGCCTTAGTGCTCGAGTTCGACTCGAACAAAGCCGGGTTTTGAAGTGAAAACTATTTTAGGCCGTTAAGCACTTTTTGGGTGAATGAGGAGCTCGTGGCTAAGTGATAACAAGCCGCACGGGTCGATCCATCAGGTTAAGCTACGCTTGCCAGGGTTGGTCAGTGGATGGGTGACCATCTTTACATACCGAGACTCCTCCGTGCCTCGGAAAGCACGTTAAGCCGTTGGTCCCTGGTGTCATTTGTGGATCTTTGACAGTCGTTACGAGTCGTCAGAAGCCCGAAAGTCTGACATCAGTCTTACCAATGGGTATCGTATTACCCAGTTACTGGGTTGTGGAGGTCAGATAGGCAGTCGCTCCATGTAAAATACTGGTATTCAGCTGCAACCGGTAAGACTGGAAGCCGACCCCAAGATAGTTGGGAAAAGGCTAGGAAGGAAGATTGAAGCACTTTTTGGGTGAACAAAAATCATGGAACTCGCGTCATCGTCACCGAAACACTGAGCACTTTTTGACAGCGCAATCCCTTTTTTTTTTTCAATAAAGCTACATCTTTCGTTCTTGTACTGACAGCAAGCCACATAAATTCTTGATATTAAAATAAAACATGCGGGGCAGTCTTTGGAGACTGCCGATGGAAGTGAAAACTAAGTAATGCCATCTAACGAAAATGTCAGGAATTTATGTGGCTTGCTGTCAGTACAAGAACGAAAGCTGTAGCTCCATTAAAACAATTCCAAAAAGTAAAACAGAGTGCTGTCAATTCTACTCTCCCTCCGTCTTACGAATTTTCGATCAGGTCACGTGACGCCTGACGCGATTTTAACATTTTTTACCCATCCCAAAAAGTGCTCAGCCTAAAGAAGTTTTACTTCAAAAAAGATTTTTTGGGAACCCGTAGCGTAAATAGATAACGACTAATTGTCTACTTTTGATACGAGTACAAATGAACCATCTCCATTTCCCCAGATGCGAAGCCAACTCCCTCGTCGAAAGTCGCGGCGCCGTGTGCATCACGGCGTACAGCAAGTGGGAGGTGGTGTCGCGCGCGCTGCGCGTGGCCGAGCGGCCCGTCGTGCTCAACCGCGCCTCCTCCACCAACACCACCAACCCCTTCGGCTCCACCTTCTGCTACGGCTACCAGGACATCATATTTGAGGTAGGACATTGAATATGGTATTTTACTCTATATGAGAAAAAATCTAAAAATATATTATTGAGATAGCTTAGGCAAAAAGCAGGCTGAAAACGTAAGTCTTCTTCATAAAATAGCAAAATAATTTTTTAAATTAAATTTAAAGGAGCAGTGGTGGCCCAGTGGTAATGGTCCCGACTTACGAATTGTAGGTCGTGGGTTCGAAACCAAGCAGGCGCTTTACTTTGTGTAAATAATTTCTTCACCACTGCTCTCAAAACGGTGAAGGAAAACATCGTGAGAAAACCGGCATGTCTTAAAACCAAAAAATTCGAAGACATATGACAGATGTCATATGTCTTCGAATTTTATTCATTTATTCGGGCCCAGTGCGGGTTGGTATCTACCAACCCGCACTGGGCCCGCGTGGTAGATTACAGCCCACTCCATCTCACAGAGAGGAGGCCTGTGTCCCAGCAGTGGGAACATTAACAGGCTGATGATGAATTCAAAGGTTTCAGCTTTTTTAATCTGTTTCATAAGACCATTAAATAGTAGTCACCATGTTATTACGTCATACGGCTATGTAAACTTAGAAGTGTCAACTGTCAGCGTACCTTTAATCACTGCACAGCCAACTAACGTCATGACCACAGAGCAATATGGCGTCCACTGCGTCCCAGACTCCAGCGTTTTCGCCAAATTACGCGCGAAATTTTAAAATGCATTTTTATAGCACTTAACGATTGAATAAAAATTTTGTGATTTTTTTAGTGGTTCATTAGCACTATAGCATTTCAAAAATGGGTGTAATACCCTATTCATAAATTTTTGGGGCACTTCCCGTATTTTTAAGAACGTTCGCATTATAATCTCAGCTTCAATCGGTCAAAAATACCTTTACCCTCTTCATTGAGACCATTCCAATGAGCCCAAACACGATACCTGTGCTGGCTGTGCTGTTAGTTGGTAAGGGAGTTGAGTATCCTCCAAAGTCCAGGTGATGCTGCAGCATCAGTTCAAGGCTACTATGTTCTTTTAATATTATTGAAGTAACTGAATACCAAATTTCAAATCGATCAGACCTGTGGAAGACGCTCACATCCATTCATCAACTAGAAAAGAGCTGATAATCTTCGAACGGCTTAGCAGATTTTAATAAAACATGTCTAAGAACCATCGCTAGAAAACCTTCTTGCAAATAATAAAAACATCGGGCAGTCTTTGGAGACTGCCGATAGAAGTGAAAACTAAGTAACTTTTTTATACAACGTAACGCTATCTAACGAAAATGTCAGGAATTTATCTGGTTTGCTGTCAGTATAAGAACGAAAGCTGTAGCTCCATCAAAAAATTCCAAAAAAATAAAACAGATTGCGCTGTCAACAACATTAATTTCTACTCTCCCTCCGTCTTACGAGTTTTCGATCAAGTCACGTGTCCTGACGCGAGTTTAACATTTTTTACCCATCCCAAAAAAAGTGCACAACGCCGCTAAATAAATTTTCACTTCAAAAATAAACCGCATTTAAATCGGTTCATCCGTTTAAGAGCTACGGTGCCACAGACACATACACACACACACACATAGCGGTCAAACTTATAACACCCCTATTCTTGCGTCGGAGGTTAAAAAAAGCATTTCCATGTAATATAACGTTCCTGCGAATGCTCGACGCTGCGTTCGACGTAATGCTCACATCGAGTGAGCATTTACCTGTAACATTTACCTTCTACTTTGCGTTAATTGGAACGACCTGCCCTCGGCCCGCGCACCTCACTCTGCGTCGCCCGCGCTCGTGTTTCTGTTATGTAAAATGTTACACCAATACGCTCGTTGGTTTTTTAAATCAGGTTGTAACAAAACATGGAATGTCGTGTTCGAAGTGCGGTTCGATAAAACTTAAAAACGGCGTTTGCTCGATGTTCTGCTACACGTAAATGCTCTTGTCTATACTCACCTTATGAATGAATGAATGAATGAATGAATGAATGAATGAATGAATGAATGAATGAATGAATGAATGAATGAATTGCCCCGATCCCAGCGTGGTTTAACCAGACTCGATAAATCGAATGAACCCCAAGATTTGCACTAGCCCATGAAGTCTCATGTTGCATGGGACTTCAAAAGCCATTGCATATCAAAGAGTAGACCGGGTGGCGCGCGTAAATGCTCTTGTCTATACTCACCTTATGAATATTTAAATAAAATCTGTCAAGTGCGAGTCGGACTCGCACACGAAGGGTTCCATACCATGTCGTACAAGATTTAACACTATGAATTTTTGTAATACTTTCGTAAAGGTAACAACAGAGGCGCTATAAAAAAAACAAAGATTTGTAAAGAAATTGTCTAATTTTAATGAAAAAATGTTGTTGTGTTAAAATATAAGTGTAGGAGTATATTTCATTTATTTTAAGAGAAAAATATTAAGTTAACTTTATCCAGTAACATGCAATATCTAAAGTCAAAGTTATTTATTTGCTACTAACATAGTATTACTCTATAAATAGGTATATATGGTAGGTAAGCAGGTAGATATGTAGGGTAGGTAGGGTAGGTTAGGTACCTACCTGCCCTGGTAAGTAGGGTAGGGTAGGTAGGTAGGGTAGGTAATTAGGTAGAAATAGGTAATTAGGAAAGGTAGGTGCGCCGCAGATAAGTACTTAGTGCTAACCGTGCGAATCCGGGCCGGGTAAAGCTAGTTACTTATAAATAAAAGGATTTCTCTTGCTACATCAGACTATATTGTACAAAATAGAATGTAAGTAGTACGCCAAATTTTAATTATAACTGTGCGTTTGCACTGGCGAAACATTCACAACAAAACATGTTGGAATCTCCATTTTCTGTCAATTTTTCATACAATGTTTGACAGGAACTAATCAACACCGTCTAGGGATACTTTGAAAAAAGTCGATAAAGTTCTTAAACTCAAAAAATACTGGCTGGTTTTAAAATCTTGTGAAGAAAGTTTATTTTGTAGACCTTTTTGGATGATCGAAATTTAAATGTTCCAAATAATATATGCTGCCATGATAGTAGGTACTTTCTAATTCCATGTCATTACTCCGACTATTAAATAGTTATCTGTGGAATTTATATCGCACAATATTAGCATGAAATACAATTATTATTTTTTAAGTTGCATAAAATCGCCCATATTATATAAAATACGTAATGAATCGGCGTTTTTAGTATTTGTTGATTATAAACAGTATATGTTACATGATACACACAAGTTTCAAATTCCTAATTTGTTTAGTTGTTGAGATAGAGCTCGTACAAAAATGGTCTAAAACAGACAACTTCTACGGCCCCCTAATTCATCATTTTTGAAGATAAAAAAAAATAAAAAATTATATTTATTTTCTACTTGATGAGCTCTAGACAATGATACCCCACATGCTAGGGTCAGATTAACTTTTTTTCAAAATTTAATTTTATTGTATGGCGACCCCCCTTTAATTTTTAATTTTATTATTTGTTGCTCTTGCGGCAATAGAAATGCTCAATCTATGAAATTTTCAACTGCCTACCTATTACGGTTCATGAGATAGAGCTCGCTGACAGACAGACGGACAGCGGAGGCTTATGAATAGGGTTCCGTTTGTCACCCTTCGGGTACGGAACCCTAAAAAGGAACTTCTTACATAAATTCCTAAAAATACAGCTTCTGCTACGGGTACCAGGACAACATAATATATTATTTCAGTAACAGCACTTACGTGACCCGAAAACTACTAGTGCAATTATGCTCCTTATTGCTAGCACATTCAGGTCCATATTCTAATATTATGCACATCCTTTCAGGTGATGTCCAACAACTACATTGCATCAATCACGCTGTACCAGCCCGAGGGCACGCGGCCACGTTACGCCGTCAACTCTATCGCGTGACATAGCCAGGTAATAATCAACTTTATTTCCTTATTAGTTAGGGTTCATTTTAGATTAAATTTAAGTGACAGCTAGAGTAAATTTTGGTCACTTTATTTACTGATTGAATGTTTTTTCCCGCGCAGGGATCTCCAAGCAAAGGTAATAAATACACGTCCTGAACGATTTCGGTTGTCAGTCACCACACAAAACCTACACCCGCGTGGTTCCCCACACAATCTTGAAAATGTTCAACTTTCTACATTACAAAAAACTACTTCAGCCGAAGTGACTACATATCTTTACCACGAAGCACCTAAGAGGAAGCAGTATTTTTAAAAATGTGATAAAAAAAACTGTGAAAAAAAAACTCGAAAAAAGTGAGTGACAGATCTCAGACGGTGTGTTAAGTCTTATTTAATTCCTTAGACGGACTATATAGTTAATGTTTTTATTTTTAAGCTTAAATAAGTTGGTATATTTCAAAAATGAACATTGATTCTTAAATAATAGTCAAATGTGTTCTTGTAAGTTTTACTTTTTAATCTCATCGTGCAAGAATATATTGTCTATGGCAAAATATTCTTGCACGGTGACCTCGGGATTATAATAATAATTATTAAAAAAAAACATGGAAAAAAACTAGAAATAGACTGTGCTGTAAATATTTTTGAGAATTTGATGAGAAAATTAAAATTAATAATATGAAATTGATGTATTTTTTCTAAAAAGAAATGATTTTTCGATTGAGACATTAGGTAGGGCATGACATGTGTGAAAAAAAAAATGTGCAAAAGTATTTTGTCAGCACCACAGATTATAATGAGTAATTGTGTGTATAACTTGTGTTGTCCAACATCCTGTATAATTTATTACTATCAGACATTTTATTTCGTACATATCTTAATTTAATAAAAAAAAAATTGTTAACATTATTTATATATTAAAATATTGACAGATATTTGTTATAAATTATTTTTTTGCAACAGGAAAATCGCAGTGTGCGCCTTTTCTGAATTTCTTAGAAATAATTGTATTGAGATAATGGCTTTTGAGAGATGCTTGGAGAAAAATACAATACACTCCCGGACTCCTAAATCGAGCCACCCTGCACTTTCTCTATAGAAGTTTATAACTTTTTGAATGGTCATGAATTCAAATTCGGAACCACACTCGACAAAAATCGAAATCGAAATGTCGAAATTCGACACCAAAATGAGGGTCAGTATGTCGGCATCAAAACTGCATACATTTTTTCTTTGACTTATCATTATTTTGGCCTTTATACCTTTCATGGAATCGCACGGTGGCGATTTAGGAATCCGGGAGTGTATTTTCTATATTAATGATTGCTGTACGAATGTGAGCGCGAAAGAAACACTTGAAAAATAGTCACAACGTTAGCCTACGATAAAATGGCTTTTTAAAATTTAAGATGTGGTCTTTTTATAAATATGTTTCTTCTGACGGCTCTCAAATACTGATTTTATGAAGTACAAAATTTATTTTTATTAAAAATAATTTACCGTTTTTTAAATAGCAAATGATGTCTAATTTTAACCGACAAAACGTTTTGGAAATAGCTTGTTGGTTTTTAAGAAATTGTAATTCGAGAAATATTTAGATTTTATTTTTGAAATTGTAATTTTTAAGGTTAGGTTTTTTAAATTAGGATTATGGCTCCCGTACATAATGGTCAGTGTTGGGCATACTTCAAAGTTCATGAATGCTATATGATGATAATATTATTTTAACGACAGTTTTTGGCTAAAAGTAAGACTCGTAAATCAGCTTCACATTTTTTCAACAATTTTTTTGTTAAAGGAATTGAAAATAACATTTTAATAAGTACTGCTTAAATTGCGCATAGCAATTGCTTCTAAAAGTCACAAATGGAGTGACGCACGTTGGAGTATGTCCATACCATGGGCCATAATGCAGTAGACATCATACAGCCATAGACAAAACTTGGCTATCAGATGACGCACGCTATTCTACTTATACTATTAAAAAAAACTTTTGACAACAAACCTCTTTGGTGACAAAATGCTTAAAATTTCTAGTGCCAATGACGTTTCGTTCAAAATTCAATGTCATTTCGGTAATAATGAGCTTATAGTAGGCTACAAAATGACGGGGGGCGGTTGTGATGTTTAACTATACTGCTGTTACGGCAATATGACACTTTAGCTTCGGTAAGGTTTAAATGTTGCTTAGATTTGCTTTTGAGTCGATTTTTTGCCAAAAAAATTGACAGTTCAATCCGCCATCTTTGTTTCCTAACTCCTACTGTCATCAATAGATGGCGCTAGTAGTTAGTAAAAAAAATGGCTACACAACAAATCAATAAAAGTCATACAATAATTATTTTAGTTATTTTCATAGCAATAACGTTGGAAAAAAGCGGTTCAAAAGTAAAATTAGTATGTTTGTTCATGCACAATTTGTCACTTGTGTGATTGTCGAGTAATGGCTGTGGTGCCATATAACAAGAAAAAAAAATAAAAAATTGACATAATACAATAAAAAAAGTATTAAATTTAAGGTAGCTCTATGCTACGTTCTAGTTTTGTGTGTGCGAATATTTTGACAAGGATAAGTAGCTATTGCTAATGTAATTTAAGCCTTATTACATGGGACCTAAACATAATTGGCGAAATGTAAGTGTAATGGGTACATCACTGCCTAGCCCGTGGGGAATACAGGTGTGATGTTATGTTAGTATTGACTTTCTGTGTTGTCAAGGTTTATATCGACGACGTTTTAAGATTTTTTTTTTAAATGCAAAAAAAAAAAAAAAAATTAGGAAGAATGCGTGATTTCTTAATCTGTATCTGTTCAACATAAAAATTAACCGGAAATGGCGGGAACTTAACTGTCAAAATACTCGCACAAACGTCAACACAATTATTTTTATATTGATTAGCTTATTTCGTCACTCGATGACGTGTATCAATTCATACGTCACTTAATGAATAAATAACTATGTCAGCCTTGTTGGTTACGCGGTATTATCGCGAATTAAATTCATTATGATTTTATATTTTATCTTTTTTTTGCGACATCTTCGATGGTGCAGACAACGTAGAATACTTTTTATTATTTTGCATAAATATTTGCCATAAGAGTTATATGAAGAAATTCGAAATTCTAAACATGAGTTTATCTTTTATAGGAAGTTAGAAGGCAAAAAAAGAAAATATTATGTATTTTAAAAGTATCTGACTTATTCGGTTGTAACAAAACTGCAATATTTTTCGAATATATTTTGGATGTAATACTGACACTGTACTAAATCCGGCAATAGGTAAATAGAAAAGCAGTTACCCATTGGCGGGCAAAGTGTTTATTTATTTATTTGTATGTGTTTTAAGTGTTTAAAAAAACATATATACATCGTGACATTTATGTCATCTTACAAAGGGCCACTCAATGTACCCGACATAAAATCACTTCTAGGAGCAATTAAAAATTTATTACAATTTATCATTTTTTTTTTAATGAATCTTTAGTAGTCATTGGATTCTGGGTTTGTTTCCCACGTTTTCTCAAGGGTAAAATACTGGTATTCAGATGCATTCGGTGAGACTGTTTTGGGTGGGAAATCATCAAATGACTTCTCCCGCTCTGGGCGGAGCGGAAGGGCGTGTCAGACTCTTACTGACTAAAACCCACCCGTGTTCCTTCCCTTGCCTAGACGGGGGCCACGGTTTCCCCTTAGGGCTTATCCGCAACCCCGGTGGTAGGCATCGGCCCTAACGGACCCCTTCAGCTTCGCTGACAACTCTTTGAGGCGCGCGTGGAACACGACGCGCCGTCGACCCGGGCTTGGTCCTGATCGGACGGCGAGCTACCCATCACTCTCCGTCCGCAAGCCCGCGCCTACGGAGAACTATGGGTTAAGGGGGATGCACTAAGGTAGCCCGCGAAATTCAAATTTTCTTACGTTTTTTGCAATTTGCAGCTCAGTGTCCGGTTGTATGTTGATTAAAATATAATTCGCGACCGTAACAAATATAGCTTTACAGAATTATAATCATTAAAATTAGCAATACAACTTCTTAAGTTAGCAAAGGTGTCAAATGTCATGATTTCATGAATTAGTCATTCAATACAGTTACATGAACTTGAGTTGTGTTACTTGTATTGATGAGTTTTATGATTATAATTCTATAAATAAATAATTTAATACGACCGCGAATCATATTTAGATCAACATACAACCTGATACAGTACGACACAACTTAGATGTAGCATCAGCCAAATTCGTTAAAACGATCACCATCCGAACTGAGTGCGCCTTCAAAATCACCAATCTTGATTACTGCTTTTGGTAAAAATGATCTTTACGAAAAGCAATAACTTGTAAAGTCATATAGCCAAACACGTTCGTAAAATTGAAATGAATGAATGAAAATTCTCAAATTCATGCTACATCTAAGTTGTGTCGTACTGTACTGACCTGCAAATTGCAAAAAACGTAAGAAAATTTGAATTTTGCGGGCTAACTTGGCGCATCCCCCTTAAATAAGACTGTCAGTATTACATCTTAGATATTTACAATAAAAAAAACAAATGCGAATTAAAATTTTAATAAAATTACGTCTGCATAATCACTTCTTAAACTTGCAACGCTTTGATTTATCTAATTTTCAATAAATGCCTCTGAATAAGTTTTTTGATGTTATTACAAGTTATTTATCTTTTTTAAATTATTATTTTTCCAAGACCAACTAACTCACTGCCATTTTTGAGAGGCTGACAACTCTGTCAAATATGATTTATTTAATATTGATGAATTACTGTTGTAATTGGTGGTCAAAAATATCATCTTTTAATCACTTGACAATAAACGAATATGAACCTTATTTTAAGCGGATAGTGTTCATATTCGTATAAGCAAATTAGACCACCTATACATATAAACCTTATTTGGTTACGAATAAGGTACATATTCGTTTGAAACAATAATTTTGCAAATTATCGTAGAATCTAATTTAGTGGAATCTTGCCCTTAGATCCAGTGTGTGTCATTGAGAATCCCTTAGAAAGAGCTACCTAGTGAGTGAAAGTTAATCGCTGCATTAAAACTTATAGATCCCTAAAACGCCATCTTGAAGGACGAATTTTGACATATATATATTTTGAGAAATAAGATAAATATCAAATTCGTCCGCCATGAAAGATTTTTTTGTTATCATCAAAAAGTAACAGTTCATAATTTTTTCAGTTGCTTTAAAACCTTAACAGCATTATTTTGATTGTGTTTTTACGTATTGCGCTGAAAGTAAAGCCCCTTTAACAGTTTCTGTTGCATGTTTGTTTCTTATTCTTGATTTCGTCACATATTTTTTGCTGAATAGTGGAACATCTGACATTCATTCCTGAGTGTCAATCCCTAGCATCGGGTGGAATGACAGCTGGCCATAAACCAACCGACCGACTGATCTAAATAAATGGTTGCATTCGGGAAAATATGCCTTATTTTAATTGGGTAATGTTTTCTTCGACTTTTAATTATTATTTTCCCTCCACTGATGTGTCCACTTTTTATCCACCTGTATAACCCCAGACATAATCACTAGATATTGTATTCAAAACGTGACAGATAATTAAAATTATAAAGATAAAAGGGTGATTCATAGTCTATTCATATCTGAAATTATCTATATTTTTCTAAAACATGGATGGTATTTACTCAATTGTGGGTAAGTATATAAAGATTTTAAACACAGCTGATAAATGATAGTTTGTTGCAAGTAATCTAAGATATTAATGGAATTTATTTTATTACATTAAGTAGGTACTAATTTTATAATTTTTATTAAAGTTTATCTTTGAAGGGGAATCCAATGACAATTGCATCATATTTGTATAGCAAAGCCATTTTTTCACGAAGAAGCGATTTTTTTTCAGAAAATTAAAACAAAATCTTTATGGTTTGTGGTTTGACAGAAAATGATTACTAATTCATGGTGGAAGAAAACATCACCCTTAGTTGCGGTCGGGTAAAAATAAATAACTTATAACAACATCAAAAGCGAAACAAAAGAGGTACTAAAAAGGCTGACATAAGAAACTCGTATAATATAACTATAGCTTGTGTATTATACGTGTAGTAGCGTTATATTATGCATTTAGAAATACATAACAGCCTTTACGATAAGTGGTTACAAGGCCCACTTGCGTTTAGATTATATAAAGAGACATAGACCACAAATAAAACTTACTTAAACTTTATGAAAAAACATTCCGTTTGCGGAAAAAATACTAAAACAGCACCCTAATTGCGTAACACACTTTCAATGACAATCCAAGGGTATTGAAGAAAATTCCTAATCCATTGCTTCATAGGTTTGAGAAATTAGTCTGCTTAACAACGTAAATAACGCAATGAACGTGGCTGAACTGTCAAAATGGAATTCATTGCCATCGATTGCAATTGTATGTATGTTACGCATTTACCACGCTGGTTAGGGACACAACACTACGCGGAATTCCGCGCGCGTTTTTCGGTCAGATTAAAATTTGTCCCTAGCCTTACCGACATGGATTCAATTTTGATGTAATATGGTGCTGAAAAAATTATAATTAAAACTCACTTTATATATTCTACTCGTTTTTAATGAAAACTAAAGCAATGATCTCGTATCGTATTTCCATGTCTCGGCCCTCAGTGTGTTTGAATTATATTTTTTTCTGCGCCATTTATACGGATCAAGTTTTTTTTATGTTAAAACCGCATGCGGAATGACTACCATTGACTAACGAAACAAATATTATATCGAATATAAAAACTGTGAGGATTTTATTTTATTTATAACCGAATAAAATGAAAATCCACACATTTCATTTGATAGTTTTAAAATGCAGACCTCGAAAACATTTGGTACGCGACGGTAAAGTAATATTAATCGCTTAATATTTTATTTATATTAAATCAAAACTTATTTTAAACACTTAGAAGAAATTGTACTCTTTTTCTCGTAAGCCATTTTCATGTCATTTGGTAATTAAAATTATTAATATTATAATTAAATATACCTAAGTTTAAAATTATATCCTATTTATTGATTTTCCCGCCGTTTCTAACATTAAAATTTTGACTTTTAATAAATATTTTTCTAGCTTAGACTTATTGATATTTTAATAGCATGTTTGAAATCAAGGCGGAATTTCAGCAAAATCTAAACATTTTTTTACTTATGGTTATGTAAAATCAAAATAAATCAGTAATTATATTTTTGCGCTTTTTGTTAGAAAGTACTACCAGATCTGTTATCGGCTGTATTATTGATTTATGGTCTATTAAACTTTATATAATTTAAGTGTTTTTAATTTAAGTAGTAACAATTATAAAGAGGCATAATAAATCATTTTATGGAAAAAATTATTTGGATATTGGTGTCTGCATCTGGTCTAGTGAGAGAATGATATGGAAATATATGTTCATTGCGGCAAAAAATGTCCCGCACGCACGCCATTTGCCGCCAATATTGGATTAAGGCTGCGTTTCCACCAAAGATGAGCGAGGATGCGTAGCGAGAGATGTGTGTGAAACTAACCAATTACATCACTTCACTGTCATAGCTTGAGCTAAGTTATTGGTTAGTTTCACACACATCCCTCGCTACGCATCCTCGCTCATCTCTGGTGGAAACGCAGCCTTAAATGCCTTTTTGCCCTAGCCAAATGTTGGCACCAATATTTGACATTGCATTACCAATTTATTGTGAGTTGCAAGCACTTGTCTCCTATAGCCAATGTTTTATTTCCTATGGTGTTGTAAAATTGTTGATGGAATCGTTTTGTTAAATGTTATTGCTTTAGATACAATAAATTAGTTAATACTTTATTTGACCGCATTAGATTTTGTGCAGAAAAATGTCCCAAAATAGTTATCAATTGAACGAATTAATCAAAAGATATTGATTTCCCTCGGACTGCTTCTTTGGTCACAACTCACAAGCGCTACTGCTGAGCGTCCTGGGTTAGATTCCCAGTTCGGGTAATGTGTTATTGGGTTTTTCCATTAAGAATTTCTTAGTAGCAGCCCGGAGTCTAGATTTGTGCCCGGTTGATGGCAATAGGCTCGCCCCCTATTACATGGGACTTAAACATAATTGGCGCAATGTGGGTGTACTATATATAGGTACACCTCTGCCTAATCCCGAATATTACAGTCGTGATGTTACGTTTAACATTTATTTTATATTTACTTATCTTTTGAACACTCGTAAAGTTTAGTGGTAGCAACAGACTTATAAAACGCATTGTTTTTGTTCGAGGAAGTCAAAGCGGATTCTGTATCTATCAGGCGACTTACAATAATTATGATAGGAATAATGCAGGTTTTATAATAAGTGACGTCATTAAAACAATTGACTATCTAATCTACACACGTTCAAGTGGTGTGACGTATGATAAAAAATATCATCAGCCAATCAGATTATTTATAATTAAATTAGCAAGTTGTTTTTTTTTTTTCATTAAGTAATAATGAGTTTTTTCACTGATAACTAGACTTTACTCATGATGTAATAATGACTAGACTTATGCAAAACATAACATAACATCACATCACGCTTTGTTTCCGCGAAGGGCTAGGCAGAGGTGTACCTGTAGCAGATACACCCACATTTCGCCAGTTATGTTTTTAAGTCCCATGTAACTTATGCAAAAGTACCAAATTATTTACTTTTTGATGCCAATAAGTTGCACAGTCACCGAGTGGTGGTGGTTATTGGGAATAATGACTATGTAGTGTATTTACATTATTAAAATATCAATTTCTCAATTCAAAAACCGGTTGTCAGTAGGTAGGTACTTTTAAAGACATCTAAAACAATTTTTATCGCTATCTTAACCGCTGAAGTACCGGCGCGCCAGTATATTCATTAGGTACCACTACGCCCATAAACAGTTATTAAGTACTATTGTTTAATATTTTCTATCCTCTATAATGCGCCCGCGCCGATCCGAAATAAATTGAGATAAAGGCAGGAGAATGATGATGATTTTCCTTCCTCTCTTATTAAGGATATTAAAATCGTAAAATCTGCGGTCAAATTAAGTGTAAACGGAAAACATACTATGTGAGATACCTAACGTAAAATTTTAATAAAAATGATAATGTTTCTGTAGTTGAAAATGATTACATGAGTAAACTATAGTCGTGTCGTGGCAAATCACGTGCGCGCATCATTTGACGTATGTCACTGTCATAACTGTCAAATTTATGTGATTTATGCGCGCTCGTGTAACGTAACAACTAGGCATGTTCAATTTGAATTTTACTATCAAGAAGGTATTTATCAATTTAAGTTTGGTAGTAATAAAACGACATAGTTCACATAGTTTCACGAAAATGTATGATATTTCTCTATCACCACTTAAATATTATGCATTCATTACAGTACTATAAAAATTGAAATATCGTGACATTTTTATTACATTTTATTTTTACAGTTTTTCGTTTATTGGTGTTTTATGTTCAATAAATAACAAGAAAAGATTGTGCCTTTTTCCCTTCAAAATACTGTTATATACAATTCTTAATATTTTGACGCACCTTGCAAAGGTTACTAAATATCGTTCTGATACGTTCAAATTATAACTAAGCCAATCAATGTGTCAATTAGTTGCATCTGTGAACAGTCATTTTCAACTATAGCAACATTGTCTTTAAAATGCATAGTTTAATAGTTGGGCATTACACATGAAGCTGTAAACATATGATAGAATTGTTGTAAATAACGCACAAACTGCTTGTGCTTGATATCGAGCTTAATAATGCTTCTGTAATAATCTATTGCATGTGGGGATTTATTTTCCAAGCTTATTATGGTCTGATTTCACTAAACTCTGTTTAAACAAAGTGTTAACCTTTATAAACGGTAACTTAAAAAAATGTATGGTTACGCTGACGTTTAATCATTGCAACTTTTATAAACCATTTTGATGTTTTTCATAGTTGGACAGTACCTACCTACGTCAAATGTCCAGTCATGTAGTAGGCGTTTAATCTGAAAGTGGGCAACGTCGCACATAGCTGTCAAATATTTACTTGTTTTGATTAATTTGACAATATTGGTATGGAATTATGAAATATGGCTAACTAGTGAAATAGAATATTAATAAAGAATTGCAATTATAACACTGAATTTGATGTTGTAACCGGTTTAGGTGTAAAAAATGGCATTTGGAAAAGACATGACCAGTGGGGCGATGGGCGCCTGCTTAGGTGTAAAAATCAATGTGCAGCAAAAATTGTTTTATTTTTGCAATTGTTGTATTCTACAGTTTACAGGTAAAAAACTTTCACGACTCCTAAAGATCAGGAAACTGAGAAAAATAAAGATAAGTTTTCACTAAATAGCTCTGCTTTTCGTTAAGAGATGGCGCTAGGCGTTGTGCGTTGTGGTAATCGAGTTAAAAATCAATGTGCAGCAAAAATTGTTTTATTTTTGCAATTGTTGTATTCTACAGTTTACAGGTAAAAAACTTTCACGACTCCAAAAGATCTGGAAACTGAGAAAAATAAAGATAAGTTTTCACTAAATAGCTCTGCTTTTCGTTAAGAGATGGCGCTAGGCGTTGTGGTAATCGAGTTAAAGAATGATTTTCTACTATTCGACACGCCATCCATCGAGGCACTAGGTTTTTTTTTTATACCATCAAGGGCGCAAACTAGCATGCTGATCACCTGATGTTAATAAGCAATAACCGCCGCCTATAGTAGTCTACAACACCAGGGTTACTGCCGATGCGCTGCCACCCTTTTCCCACCCCAAAACCTGGGCTTCTGATTCTCTCACTCACTATTCGAAGCGGAGCAACATAATGTTGGTACTTTACGTTGGTATTCTGTAAGAGTGTGGTACCTCCCCGGCCGAGCCAACCCAATTAAGAGTTACAGTCAGCTATTGACTACAAATAGGCTCTACGTGGCTCGGGAAATAAAAATAAGGCTATTGTTATTATTATTTGTGAAGGCATGAGGATTTAAATAAAACTATTATTTGAACGAATTAATTATTTTAATATTCTTTAATAAAATAAAATATGTAGGAAAGAAGAACTGTGCCGGAAGGGCGTGATCGCTGGACGCGTAGATTATGCAGGTTGTAAAGCTATCCCAGTCCAAGCAGCGGTGACGTCCTGCACCTAGGGATCTGGATACTTCAATACTAACCGAGCGGCTGTCCTAGATTCTTGAGGGAAAATGGGTTTTGACAAGAAAATAACAACACCATTTCCCTGATAAATCTTCATAATATGCCTTTTAACCCGCCTTACAGATATGCCATAGTTCAGGCACCTCATCATAATATCCGTTTATCCGAATCGTAGAGCAAAACCATTGAGATCAAAACAGATGAATCCTTTATGAATAGCAATGGTAATCGGGTTTTGAAGATGTCAGTCCGTAAAGAATAGCAATGGTCGTGGTCAGTGGGTCGTCTTAGGGGCGTAGAAATAGAACACAATAATCGCACAGTACACAACGAACGCGTAAATACAACGTGGGTCGCAAACTGCAATGATAGATAGATAGAAGATTCTTTATTATGTACACCATAAAAAGTACAGATATAATATATAATTATACCTGACGTGACGCCAAGATTGAATGTGCAAGTAGGGATGGTGAATGGCGATCTGAAATCGATAAAGTGTCAATTGCTTTTTTCTCGAACCTAACACATAAAATTCGAAAACATTTGACTGCCTCGTTGGTCTAGTGGTGGCAAGCGCTACAGCTGAGCATGAGGTCCTGGGTGCGATTCCCGGGTCGGGCAAAGTGTTATTGGGTTTTTCCATCTGGAATTTCTCAATAGCAGCCCGGAGTCCGGATTTGTATCCGGTTAATGGTAAAACGCTCGCCCCGCATTACACGGGACTGGCGAAATGAAGGTGTTATGTTATTATTCATCCAAATTAAATATAAGTAGTTCAAAACGGTCAAAGAAAATATTAATTCAAAATCCATTTTATGTGAATCGATTTTTCATGCTTTGACTCGAATCGATTGAATTATCAATTTTATGAAAAAAACTACGACCCCTTTGGTCCCTCCCTACACAGGTGTCTGCCAATGTCAGATGCATTGTCAACGAAGTAACACTCCTATATACGCAATGATTATTTAAAAAAATATGGTTTTCGAACTCCTTATGTCAATAAAACCTAACATAACGTATCAATAAATAAGTAATTATAAACAAAACATGTATATTCCATGTCATTAAAATTCACTTGATCGAAAATAGCTCGTTTTTAGTTTATTTTTTTCCATATTATGTGTAGCTTATTTTGGTTACCGGGTGAATATAGATACAATGGAACGTCAAAATCAGGAAGTGCATAAAAGAGAGAAACGGAAGCAATTAATATACTGATTTTTCAGATAATTTAATCTGGGCTTTAGTCGGAATAATATAACCATGATAAATTAGATCTTTATTTTTAAATCTTAGTGTAAAAGTTGTAATGCTGCGCATGTTCCCGAATTCGAAGGCTAAAACTGGTCATGTCCTTTTCAAATACTTTTTTTACATGTAAAACTAAATAATCGGGGTTACGATATTAATTATTGCATTTCATAATCTATATTTTAATTCGCTAGTTAGCCACATTTAATATTTCCATACAGTAATATCACCAAATTAATCAAAACAAGTAAATATTTGACACCTATTTGTGACGTTGCCAACTTTTAGACTAAGCCCTCTTAACAGAGTTTAGTGAAATTGGGCCTTAGGGTGGTTTCCACCAAAACGGAGTGGAGAGATGTCTTGTAAACAACCAATAGGGATGAAGCGAAACGGAGAGGTTTGAAAATAAGTCAAGCCTAATGGTTGTTTGAGAATCTTTATCGCCGCTTTAGTGGAACGAACCCTTGTTCCATAAGTGCAGCATAATGCTGCCACATACCTACCAAAATCGAAAGTTCTCCAATCTTAAATTGTTAACATTATGGTAAATTATTTCTCTGAATGAGATGAGGTCTTTGCTTTTCACTGGGATTATTACTGGCTGGTATTTTATGCCATAAGGTAGGAAATTTTCACTGATTCCAGGATGTTCAGGAAAATAAATGCCCACATGCGAATAGAAATAATTTACAGAACATTTAAAACTGCCTTTCTACGCAATATAGCAGTTTCATTACCTGTTTTTGTTTTTAGCTAAATTGTTGCATAGTTTGACAATGTAAGCGATTTAAAAGAAATCATGTGATCGTCATCAAAATTGTAAAAATCCCGTTTTTTATATTCCAGTCATATGGGTACAAAGAGGAATGTGTCTCAAAAAATACCAAAAAATCTAAATAAAGGATTTCATACCGAGTTTGAGTTTTATTTTTTAGATATTTACTGTTACAGCCGCTAGCCGATCTGTTTTGTAAAAAATCTCACCATGAAAGAAAGAAAATTATTCTATTTGGTCTTCCCAAATAGAATAATTTTCTTTCTTTCACGATACGTGAAGAGATCTGTCAATAGTGTCAAACCCTAGCATAGGTGAAATGACAGCTCACTTCAGCTAGGTAAGACCTTGTCCAGAAGAGACGAATTCGCCGCGAAACGTTTCGCGCGAATTCATTCGCGCGTTAACGAGATACTAGGCGCCCATACATCGCGTCCACAAGCATCGCGCGATTTCAAAATACGCGCGTAAATCGCGTGCAGTTCGCCAGACTCTCGACTCGCGCTTGATTCGCGCGTATTGCGCGCGAGTCGAGATACTAGAGACTTCTTGTTGCGTCCAGTTGACGCGCGAATTCCAGAGCGAATGCACGTATCCAGGGAAATGGAGCGCCAAAATTTTGATACGGAATTGTTTATAGTCCCCAAATGCTCGCGCGTAGGTACGCTCCTTTCTGGGCGAAACGGTCGCGCGTGATACGCACGAGAGAATCGCGGCGAATTCGTCCTTTGTGGACAAGCTCTAAGTTTTCACGGTGATATTTTTACAGAATAGCACCGCAGTTTTAGGAACGTGTAATGAGACCAACGCGATGTGGAGTGATTTATCGTTGAAAGGTGGCAAGAAAGTTTGCTATCATCACTACAAGCACACACACTCAGTGCGCTTTTATAATGTCAAACGTGACGATATTATCGTGGACGTTCAAGTCCATGGTCTTAAAATGTATGGAAATACGTGCACTTTTACATTATTGTGGACGGCTGCGTCAGGATGACTGGACCAAGGGACATTTCGTAAGTTTGAGCAATACCAAGTTTTAGTACTTATTTGGTACTAGTCTATATCAAATAATTGGTACCTCGCTAAGGCTGCCTGTAGACTGAAGCGGAGAGGAGAAAAGAGGAGCGGAAATGTGTCAATATTAACCAATAGAATCTTGACTCCGCCCCTGAGTTTAGATTTGATTGGTTAATAATGGCACATCTCCGCTCCAGTGGACAGGCAGCCTTAAGAGGGAAAATTATTACGAGGAGTGGCCAGCCATTCTGACTTCAGAATGTCTGGCTGGACCAAGCCGGTTTCACATAGGTGTAGGTGTTATAAGTAGTTCATCTTTTCGTTAAAATGTTGTACCTCATTGGTACCTCAACATATGTTTTTCTTAGATTTTTTCGATAAGCCAAAAAAAAGTTACACCTAGAAGAAATTTTGCATGTATTCTGGAGCACGTTGATTTCAACTAGTTGTAGGCGTTATAATTAGTTTATCTTTTCATTATTAGTACCTACCTCGTTGGAACCTCCACAAATGTTTTTCTTAGATTTTTTCCATAAGCCAAAAATAAATTACACCTACATGAAGTTTTGCATAAGTAGGTAAAATAATGTTTATTTTTTATTCACAGATAAAACGATATATTCCCTAAACCACTACAGTTTGTCCTCACAAATTGGGATAATTTGTAAGGACAAATATAGTGATAATGGTCTTTTATTCTAAATGAAATAATGCGCACTTCCACTAGTGCGGGAATGCAAAGTAAAAGCACGCGTGATAAATACTCTGTATGTTTGACCTAAAATCGGTGCAATAAGAGCCACTTTACGAGCAAGTGTGTTGAAAAAATCCTGTCGTTTGCCCCGCAATGGAATAATAACAAGTATGTAAGTATTAATAACTCCAACAATAATGTTCTATTTTCAGTTGCTTGTAGACGGGACGCGGTAATTTTTTTAATGATTTCATTTTAGCCTCGTCTACTTTTGGTTTTCATATTCATAAATCCTGCATATCTAACTTTTGGGGCTACTGTAATGAACCGTTTCATTTTTTATGGAGATTCCGTCCCTCAGCATATTACCGGAAAAGTTAAACCGGCTGCGTTGTTTGCTGAAACTGTTCAACCTTATTAAGGTGAGTTGAATCCCTTGCCCTACATATCAACTGGCTGGTTAAAAAGGTGTTAATTTTTCATTAGCACATCATGAGTTTATCGCCCTTTATTGGAAGTCTCTGACAGACCCGAGCCAGAGAGCGAGCAAGAGCCTTTTGTTGAGTTCTTGACCATCTTCTATTTTGTTAAGTATCTACTTGGTACTTGTTGAAAGACCTCATACTGTCCTCCCATACGGTCTACCTAATAACACTGTTATTATGAAAACATTGTAAAAGCCAATTGTTTTTAAAAGAGTAACCGTGAAGTTTCTTGCTAGCTCTTCTCCATAGGAAACGACCAATTGGAACCGTGCACCTAGCTTCTGAAGTTTCATAAGTGCTCATGTAGGTGTATGCGAAATAAAATATTTAGAATTTTGAATTTTAGACCTACCAGACAATGAGGCAACTGTCCCACCGCCAACAAGACAGCGACTAAGCTATTTAAGATTTTCTCGCTCAAGAAACATACAAAATATTGTTTGTGTGCCGTGTAAGTAAAAGGTATATAGGTGTATAACAGAAGAGGGTATGTGTCTCTTTCGTTATTATCAGGCACAACTATGGGCGTACTATGAGTAGTGTTGGTTCATACACAATAGAAAATGCGTTTTTAATTCAAATCAAATTATAATTCACGATCACATGAATCGCACTTCAAAACGGGCGACAGTTTCTAAACGTATTCACTTCTTGACCGCCACCGATGAAGTCTGCTTAACTCCGTCCGGTCCGAGCGTTATGTTGTAGACTCTGTCGAGCGCCGCTAGGCAGCGCTGGCGTCCCGGTTAGTCAACTCAGTAACGTATTTCCGACACATAATTATTGATAGTTGATCGATGATTGTTCACACCACCGCCGAGTACTCGTTTGTCGCACCCTAATTACGAAACGCAAACTCAATTTTAAATTGAAACCAATTGAAAAAGATTGTCAGTCCATTGCTTCATAAGATCGACAAAAAGAATCTGCTTAATTTTTTTTGTCGAACTTATGAAGCAATGGACTGGCAATCTTTTTCAATTGGTTTCAATTTAAAATTGAGTTTGTGTTTCGTAATTAGGGTGCAGAAGCTATCACAGAGAGTACTCGGTCAGCGACGCTCGCTTGGCGGGTAGAACATTCGCTGAGAGACTCACGGACGGTGGGTACCACACCAGCGAGTAATCGCTCGTCACTGTCGCACATCGGCTGCTCGTTCCTTGGCAGGCTCGGCAACCCGTTTGTTAGTTGCTAACGAAGCGAGTAGGGTTACTCGCTTCTCGTTGATCGCCGGCGGTGGGACAGGTGCCTAGAGGTGTTAATTTTTCATTAGCACACTTGAGTTTATCGCCCTATAATTGACGTTTCTGAAAAGACAGACAGTGAGGCTGATTTTTTAGCTTGGAATTTATTTGGAAAATCTTTAGGAATTTGAATTACGCCTGTATTCGGGTTGGGTTAGGCAGAGGTATACAACAGTAAATAATATAGTGCCTACACCCACGTTTCGCCATGCAATTATGTTAAGTCCCATGTAATAAGTGGCGAGCCTTTGCTATCAACCACAAACCAGTACCCTAAGGCTGCCTGTCCACTGGAGCGGAGAGGAGAAAAGAGGAGCGGAGATGTGCCAATATTAACCAATAGAATCTTGACTCAGGATCACTGATCTAAACTCAGGGGCGGAGTCAAGATTCTATTGGTTAATATTGACACATCTCCGCTCCTCTTTTCTCCTCTCCGCTCCAGTGGACAGGCAGCCTAACCCTACCCTAAAACAGATTACTAGTCCATTGCTTAATAAGTTCGAAAAAAAAAATTGCTCAATTTATTTTTTCGAACTTATGAAGCAATGGACTAGCAATCTGTTTCAATTCATTTCAATTTATTATTGATCGTGCATTACGTAATTAGGGTACTGACTGGGCTGCTACTGAGAAATTCCAGATGGTAAAACCCAATAAAGGCTTCCACAAACAGGCGCGTCGCGACTCTAATAAAACAATTTGTAAGAAAAGTTCACGGTAGAACAATTACCTCGCGTCGCTCCTCTTTGCTGAACCTTTACATTTTGCCCGACTCGGGAATCGAAGCCAGGACCTCATGCTCAGCAGTAGCGCTTGTGACCTCTAACTCTAAATGCAGTCATAAATATTAGTATACATAATATTAATATGAATTCCATGGGTAATACATTTCATACACACCATTATGTTAAATACAATCTGGGTAACTGGTTTTTTTTTTGGTACATTTCTTAAAAATTAAACCTAGCTAGATCAATTTATCGCCCCCGAAACCCCCAGCATACTAAATTTCATGAAAATCGTTGAAAATACGGAGAAAACGAATTTTCCCAGATATGACCTAGATACGAGTAGCAAGATCGATTTTTCGCCCCCGGTAAACGCCTATATATTGCAACTTCCATCGAAATCGTTAGAGCCGTTTTCGAGAACGTGATTACAAATATATATATCATAATTATATTGCTCGTTTAAGGGGGATGCGCCAAGGTAGCCCGCGAAATTCAAATTTTCTTACGTTTTTTGCAATTTGCAGGTCAGTATCAGCACCCTAATTACGTAATACACGATCAATTTTAAATTGAAACCAATTGAAAAAGATTGCCAGTCCATTGCTTCATAAGTTCGATAGTAAAATTGAGCAGATTTTTTTTGTCGAACTTATGAAGCAATGGACTGGCAATCTTTTTCAATGGGGATGTTTACTGCCATTTTATCACGATAGGTGGCGCATCGTCGAAATGGCCATTGAAAACTGTCAATTCCATACATTTTATAACCTATCATTCAGTAAATTCAAATTTTCTCCAAATATGCATAAGTGTGCTGTACCACGAAGTACTAAAATACTTACTCCGGTGTTCATTTATTTCCCAAAGATACTACGCAAATAGAAAGTGGGAAACTAAAAGAGTAAAACTAAAAGTAACTTTGAGTATGTTGATTGGTAATTTTCGGCAATATGGTAGAGCTTTGGTGGAGCTATTAACGTCTTATGTAAAGTTCTACAGCAGGAACGTCAATTGCTTGGCTTTCGGAAGCTTGAGGGCTTTGATTGCTGAATTAAAAATTTCGGTCATAGATAACCTAAAAAATAAAGAATATCATTTATTATTAAAGTAAATGATCTCTCATTTTTCGTAAATTTTCCTACCATGAGTCAAGTAAGAATTAACACGTTACAACTAAAAAAATACCCAAATCTAGAGCCTAGCACTAATGAAAAATAAACTTAACCTAAACAATAAAGAATACCATTTATTATTAAAGTACGGTTCTCTCAATTTTGGTAAATTTTCCTACCATGAACCAAGTAATAATTAACATGTTACAACAAAAAAATTATCCAAATCTAGACCCTAGCACTGATTAAAAACATTTTATTAGATAGAAGTCTACCTCGCAATAATGTCTCATTTCTTTCCAGTAATCCTTGCTCCTGGTTTGTTTAGGTCATCTTTCAATTCTATAAGATTCCAGGAACAATACATGTTAGGAATAACCATGGTGGATCGGTTTCAACACAATAAATAGCAAAAACCACCAATGTAAACAATGCGAAAATTATTTGACAGCGGCCATCCCGCCGCTGGCGACATCTACGCTGAGCTTTGCGCGTGCATCCCCATTGGTTTCAATTTAAAATTGATCGTGCATTGCGTAATTGGGGGGCTGGTTGTACTATGTTGATCTAAATATGATTCGCGGTCGTATCAAATGTTTATAGAATTATAATCATAAAACTCATCAATACAGCTCTCCAAGTTCATATAACTGTATTGAATGACTAATTCATGAAATCATGACATTTGACACCTTTGCTAACCTACGGAGTTGTATTGCTAATTCTAATGATTATAATTCTGTAAAGCCATAGGTATTTGTTACGGTTGCGAATCATATTTCTATCAACATACAACCTGACACTGAGCTGCAAATTGCAGAAAACTAAAGAAAATTTGAATTTCGCGGGCTACCTTAGCGATAACACTTAATGTAAGTGCTGGGTATACATCATATAAACACTACACTACACTGGGTATACATCTTTACAACTTACACAATGTGTAAATAATTTCCCGTGAAGCGTTCGTTCCACGTCATGTAGAACATCACGTTATTATGTATTTAATACATTTATTACATAGATTTAATACCTACTTACATAGTTTACATAGCTTGTTGATAGGATGAGTGAAAGACGACTAACAATAATTGGTAACGAAGCAGATGTGAGTGGAAACGCCGGGAGGGGACGCCCTCGAAGGACATACTTATTAGAGACCTATAGGGTGATGTTTTTCAGAAAGGTCAGTTGCGTGGTCCTCGCAACCGGCGTGCGTGTATAACTAACACGCGTAGCATGACAACCATAGAAACGGGTTTTGTCTACGGAAGAATAGACTAAATGACAGACTGTGATTGTTCATCTGTCATTTTGTCTATTCTTCCGTCGACAATACTAGTTTCTATTGTAGTCATGCTAAGCGTGGTGTATGAACGTAAACGAAGCAAAAGCAGTAAGTAAGTATAAGGCTGCCTATCCACCGAAGCGGAGAGGAGAGGAGAGGAGCGGAGATGTGTCAATTTTAACCAATAGAATCAAAACTCCGCTCCTGATGTGCGATTCTATTGGTTAATTTTGGCATATCTCCGCTCCTCTCCTCTCCTCTCCGCTCCAGTGGACAGGCAGCAGTGAGCAGCGAGGATCGTAGCAACCATAGCAGGTGGCGTTCTGTAGTTTCTGCCTACCCCCATGGGGGGGGGGAAGAAGGCGTGAGTTTATGTAAGTGCGACCTATGTATAAAGTTTACATAGCATTGCATGTAATGTGTTCAGAGTCGTTCTGGCACAGGTGGTAAATAAAATTGCTTTATTTTATTTTAATGGTATGTATGACGAACGACCACATCAAAGTTTTTACGAGTTGATGATTCATGTTCCGCCTCATTCGTCGCAAACGCTACTGCCAAGTTCGATTCACAGGTCGGGCAAAGTCTCATTGAGTTTTTCCTTACTTTAAGATGGGTAATTGATACTGACAGAATACTCGATATCGGCTCGGTTTTCAGTACCTAGTACCTTATTCTAAGAGGTGACACAACTTTTTGAAGCCGATGCAGCATCCTATATTTTGGCGTCGCTTGTCTAGACCGTGAGATATTTTTGGTGTTCCTTCGATGTCACATATTTGTGCTATAGATTTGCGGTCATCTTGACGACAGATATTAATGGATGAATCACGAAGTCAGATATTATTGCCGAACTGTCCATAGTCATATATTTATGCTCTTGACTGTACTTATATCTATACAGTCTGTCCGGACATGGACATAAAAACTATTTTAAAGTACAATTACACCTAGGCTTGTAATAATTATTGGTTGAATTGCATAATATTTCTTTTTTTTTTCGACTTTCACATTTTTTTTCAAAAGTTATGGAATTGTGAACACATTGCTTTGTAATGCAGATGGTAGACAATATTATTGCCTTTCGAATAAGCCTATTTTTATCTCAGTAGGACTAAAACTTTGAGCTAAATGATATTTTTTGTAAAAAAAAAAAAACAAAATGGCTGCCACATAGCGGGGAAGTGTATTGGACCCAAGCCTAGAGTGTAATTGTACTTTAAAATAGTTTATATTTAAGTATTTAGAATATCGCTAGTCCATGTCCGGACACACTGTATAATTATCACCTCTGCGGAGAAGGTAAACAGAAGTCAGCTTAAGCGATAGCCAAAAGATGGATCAATAGGTAACATACCTTTTGACAACTATCAGTCATTGATAAGAGCAGTTTGCGTTCATTTTCACTCATAGAGCATCTTCTTAGCCTGTCGACGATGGCAATTTAAATACAGTCAGCCCAGAATTTGGCTGCGAGCTTGGCACCTTCAGTAGCGTCCATCAGTTCCTGTAACATGCAGACAACAATATCGTGACCAGCGTGTCCTGTGGGTCTACCACCTCTAAAGCAGTATTATTTATTTTAATATCACTTTAGTGTGGGAAAGAGATGAAGCTCTACAGGACATATAGCTCCATCTCTTTCCCCCACTGAATGATCTTACTTTCAAAATAATTCTGCTTTAGAGGTGGTAGACCCACAGGACACGCTGGACACGATATTGTTTGTGGAATAGCATCACATTTACACTCCAGCACGCATGACAACCATAGAAACGAGCTTTCTACGAGTTTTGTCGACGGAAGAATAGACAAAATGACAGATTGCGATTGTTTATCTGTCTTTTTGTCTATTCTTCCGTCGACAAAACCCGTTTCTATTGTGGTCACAGACTACTTAGAGATGCTACGTATATTCAGGCCACATGATAACGGAGGGCCCGGGACAATCTTTCGAACTGGGGCCCCCTCTACATACAAAATTGAAAAAAAGCTCAATCGACAAGTGGAAAAAAGAATTTTGGGGCAATTTCGGGGACCCCTCCTCAAGGTGGGCAATTTGTCCCAGTTGTCCCCCCCCCCCCTTTTGGCGGGCCTAGGCTGCATATAATTGTGGTGTGGTCATGCTAAGCAGTATACTATTTAGTCTGTGTGCTAAGCGTGCAGGGCGGAGTTATCAGAGCTACAGAACTATAGTTTCAGAAACATGAAATATTTGCTTCAGTTTTGTTGAGAAAGGGAAAATACAAGTAGCAATTTAGATAGGTACATTTATATTTATACCTATCGAAAGTCATGCCCCTTAGCAAGTCACAATGAAATCACTCGGTGAAACCCATCACAGCCAACAAAGGTAAAACCAACAGCTTAAGAATAGTTTATTAAAATAGTAGATATTTATTATTCTTATGCTAATAGTCTGTCTTTTGCTTTTCCAAGCTTGTCATACAAACAAGGTCAAATTATAACTGCCGATACTTGTCAGACGTGATAACCAACCTTATTGCATAGGGAGACCCCTCCGTGCCTTGGAAAGCACTTTATGCCGTTGGTCCTGGCTGTCATTCGTAGATCTTTGACAGGTATATCGGGTAGTCAAAAGCCCTAAAGTCTGACAAGCAATCTTACCAAAAGGTATCGTGAAAATGTCGTGAAACTAATGGTTGAGTTGCGGAGGTCAGGTAGACAGTCGCTCTGCCGGGGTTGCGGGAAAGTCCTAAAGGGTTACCGTAGCTCCTGGCAACGTACAGGCAACTGAAGGAACACGGGTGGGTTTTAGTCAGTAAAAGTCTGACACGCCCTCCCGGTCCGCCCAGAGCTGGAGAAGTTATTTGATGATAGGAACCCAAAAAAAAAGGGATGTCGCCTCATGTAAAATACTGGTATTCAGCTTCATCCGGTTAGACTGGCAGCCGACCCTAACATAGTTGAGAAAAGGCTATGCAGATGATATCGCACAGCTGGGTAAAGGGCTCTGCGTTGAATTCCGTTCATGATTCAAAATTCGTACAATCAACTCAGCGCAGTCCACTCCTGGACATGGCCTCTCCCACAGGATGCGCCACAACACCCTGCCTGTCCTCCGTCTTCCGCATCCAGTCTATCCCAGTTCATCTAGCAAGGGTCCCACACTACGCTTGCTGATACGCGGTCTCCACTCGAGGACTCGAGTCCTGTCGTCTGTTCCACTGGCCATTGCATCGGTCCTTCGACAAACATGGCCAGCGTACTGCCGTTTCAGCTTCCTTACTCTGAAAGCTGTGACAAAATTCGTACATACCATTAGGATTATTCAAGCAGACATCATCATCATTATAATCAGCCTATTAATGTTGACACAGTTGGGACCATGGGACACAGGCCTCATCTATGTGAGAGGGAGTGGGCTGTAATCTACCACGCGGGCCCAGTGCGGTTTGGTATTGGTAGATGTCACAGGTCTTCGAATTTTTGGTTCTAAGACATGCCGGATTCCTCACGATGGTTTCCTTCACCATTTTGAACCACCGTTTTTGCTAGGACACGGGTACCAACAATAACAGCAGTAAACAAAGACATTAAGGTATATCAATTAAATAACAAGGTTAATTGTTAATTGCGCGTGTCAAAGGGCTGGCGTCGAGACGTGTAATAATGCAGCTAATTGAATAGTCGACACCTGTAGGCTGTCACTGAGTAGTGCGTTGTTCTACGTGAAGGACGGATCACGGATGCCACGCTATAATTTGTATGAGACTATGAGTCATAAACTCATAAAGACATATTTTTTCGGACAGTTTATGTTGCTGAACGTACATAATTATGTAAGTACAGTACAGAGAATTGATTTTAAAACAATTTGCGTCCGATTATCTAGGTACTTAGTTGAATCGTGGAGCTAATAAGCGGAAATACTCTGTAAAAAAAACAGTTCAAACACAAATCTCAGATTTGTGCCTGATTTTATCAATTGGCCCTGGATTATAGAATAGACTATCTATGCACAGTTTTTTTATCGATATCGTTAGGATACTATTATCTTATCGATAAAACTGGGTGAGCCACTTTTTGTTAGGTAGGTAACTAACCTAACAAAAAGTGGCTCACTCAGTTTTATAGATAGACTGCAGAGCAGCAGAGGTGTACCTCTGCGCACTGTTGGCAATACAAGCGCGTGATTCTAAGTATTGAACCACACCGTAACTGTACAGCAATGGTTTCCTCCTACCACAGAGCGGTGGCGGCCACGTAGCGGCTGCAGTGACAGCTGTCATGAAGATTATGGCAGCGAGGTCAAAAAACGGTCTAGGGAAACACACCAACTTACTTTCATAGCGTTTCAGTGTCGTTATTTGACGGCACGGTTGGCGCAGTGGTTAAGCGATTGACTGCTGCGCTGCGTGTCGCGGGTTCTATTCCCGCGCGGAACAAATATTTGAATAACCCACAAGTAGTTGTTCCAGGTCTGGCTGTTTGTGTATGTGAGTTTAAATGTTTGTAAACGCACCCACGATACAGGAGAAATTCCTAGTCTTGGCAGCGTTTAGGAAACCAAGAACCAATACCTTCTTCTCACTTCTAAGACAGCGTTAAACTTCGCTTTGCATAGCATGGTCGCATCAATCTCTCACCTAGGATACACCCAACGAACCCGACTTGAATGCTAATCACCGATTACTGATATCATTGACATTTGGGTACATCATTATTTATGACGCGTGGTCCCCATGTCTGTCACTTCCCTTAGCTGTTGTTGTGTCTACTAAGGAACGATATTAACATAATGACATAATGTTATGTATGGAATGTATTACCCATGGAATTCATATGTACAGACGCCAGCACATCAAGTTACTACAATCTGTCAAAGTTCTTTAATAGATTTTCAACTTTATCGCTAAAGAATAAGGATCAATGTTGATTGAGAAAATTTGACAGATTAGAGTAGGTTGATGTGCTGGCGTCTGTACATACTATGTACAGCACCCTAATTACGTAATGCATTTTCAATTTTAAATTGAAACCAATTGAAAAAGATTGCCAGTCCATTGCTTCATAAGTTCGACAAAAAAAATTGAGCAGATTATTTTTGGCGAACTTATGAAGCAATGGACTGGCAATCTTTTTCAATTGGTTTCAATTTAAAATTGATCGTGCATTGCGTAATTGGGGGGCAGTTTGACTGACTAAAGCCTCGTTGGTCTAGTGCTAGCAAGCGCAACTACTGAGCATGATTGTCCTGGGTGCGATGCCGAGTTCGGGCAAAGTGTTATTGGGTTTTTCCATCAGGAATTTCTCAGTAGCAGCCCGGAGTCTGGATTTGTGCCCGGTTGATGGCATTAGGCTCGCCCCCTATTACATGGGACTTAAACATAACTGGCGAAATGTGCCTCTGCCTGACCCTTGGGGAATACAGGCGTGATGTTATGAAATGCATTACCGCAACAGCTTGACTGACTGTCTCATTCGATTAGCGTGCGCATGCGCGATGTAGAACATGGCGGGTTTAAAGTAGGGAATTTCGGGAAGGAATTTCGCAGTATCAGCCTGGAATCTGGATTTGTGCCTGGATGAATTAAGCTCGCCCCTTTATCCACATTTAATATACAGGGTGTTCCAGAAACGAATATTAAAATTTAAGGGTGTGGTACAATACAGACCATCAAGCTGAGCAACTTTATCCATAGTACTACATCTTAATTGCAAAACCGCCTCTGTGATCTTGTGGTTAAGCCACCTGTCTCAGACCCAGAGGTCCCGGGTTCGATTCCCAGTGGGAGCAAAATTTATGCCATTCGTGATTAATGATGGCTTAAGCTTAGTAACAACGCAGAGTCAGGATCTAATTTGGTAGGAATTGGACGAAGACTAATATTTGTATGCTTCATGCTTGCCAATTTTAGGAACATTATAATGTACCTATATATTCATTTGATGACTTCAAATGTAATAAAATAAACATTACAAGTAATTTAACCATATCCAAAACATATCAAATAACAGTACTGACAGGACCTTACTCGTCAGTGGCGCCAACTGGTGAGCACTAAAACGATGCGGGATGTTGTTCTCGTAGACGAAGTTGTTCAGTTTAATGGTCTGTTCCACACTGACCACACATTCTGTACCCTAAAATTGAAACAAATTGAAACAAATTGCTAATCCATTGTTTCAAAAGTACGAAAAAAAAAAATCTGCACAATTTTTTTAGATCGTGCATTACGTAATTAGGGTACAGAAAAGAAAAAAAGAAATTGAAAGAAATTGCTGTATTGCTGTGTGTTTTCCTGTATATTCATTATTTTATAAATGAGAAAGGAACTGTGTCTGTCTGTTACGTTACGTTATACCACACCTAAATGGCTAAATGGATTACGTTGTTTGGCACACAGGTAGACCATGATCTGAGTTAGGACATAAGATAATTTTTATCCCGCTCTCGTAGGATAATTTAATTTCCGATCTCCGATTCGAGCGGAGCCGCGAGCTAAGATTAGAACATTATAGCCACAGAACATAATTACTCAAGAGATTATAACTGGCAAAATGTGGGTCTACTCCAAGTCTACCAGTCTCTACCGTGATAGTTTCGAGTACCTAAATGGCGCCAATTTTTTAAGTAAAAGCTTCTTTAGCGGCGTTGTGCACTTTTTTAGGATGGGTAAAAAATATTAAACTCGCGTCAGGACGTGACCGTAAGATCCGCTGCCTAGCAACCGACAAATTAAATATACCTATACCTCATACATCCAAATCTGTTCAGGCATTTAAAAGTTATGGTGGAACAAAGAAACTCACATACATACATGAACCCTGAACACATTACACTCCTTTTTGGGCAGTCGTGTAATAAATAGTCTTTGACATTACGTAAAGATTTTTAGAAGATTAGAAATTTTACCCATATTGATGGGTAAAAAAAAGCAGTCAAAACATACCTACTTCATGAAAAGTGTATACTTCAAAAATGCACAACGTTAATGTTCAAGTTTTCACTTCTGCCGGCACTCCCAGAGTGCAACCCGTTGTTTTTTTTTACTTTTGTACCTAGTTGTTTTAGTTATAATTTTGAAGTCTTACAAATATTTTTGATTTACGTGGTAGAGAGACGCGTAACATTTAACAGGATTATTTTCGTGCACGCACGGCTTATGATGAGCATGTAGCACAAATATCGTGATAACTAATCTAGATATTTTCCAGGTCATCTGATTACTGGAAATCTCATGTCTGTCTAGTTTTTATCTGTTGCTGTTTGGGCCATTTTTGCACCTTTTTTACCCGACTGCCCCAAAGAGGGATCTATAGAATTTTGGTATCGCAGGCCCCCGGGACAAACCAATAACCCGAAATATGATGTAGGTACCAACTTAACATTTGTTTGTCCCCACCTGCGATACCAAAATTCTATACTTAAGATTATAATGCTTGTTTTTTCTCTTTTCGAGTTATGCGTTTTCGCAGTCTGGATATTTGTTTTTTTTTAATAATTGACGTCCTCATAATCACTGCTCTATAGTCGGCAAAACAAATACCTGCACGCGTTCAGTTGAGGGTCTGATCGGGAGCATGGCTTGATGAGTAAGGCTGGAAAGGAAGGATTTGAGTTTCGAGTTATGGTTTCTAAAGGCCTTTGTTTTGGGGTCCCCCGAATGCTCTAGATTCATAAGTGCTCCATGCACATCCTACGTAGCAGAGAGAACTGTCGATTTAACGATATACCTAGTACATACCTACCCATTTAAAGTATTTTTTTACCCTTTTTTACCTAATCGTGATGCGTTGCAGGTATCAGGATGCTAAACAATGTGTTTTATGGTGACTAGCCGCTGCTAGCTACTTCGTTTGCGAACCAGGATGAAAAGTAGCCCTTTTTTCCCTTGATGTCCTTCTCCAGGTATACCAGGTTACCTATCATCATCGGTTCAGTGGTTTAGGCGTGAGTAGCTAACAGGCAGGCATAGTTGTAAATTCAATATTAATGATGTACTTACCTAACTAATATTTTGTAACAATATAATTTAAAAGAGCGTCCATGGAGTCTCTTGCCCGTTCTTCTCCATAACTAGGTACTAGGCTTTGGAATGGGCAACTGGCTTCATCTTTGTGAATGACTAACTCCTTTGATAATTCACTTACTTTACTTGTATAATATTATTATGGATAGTGTAGAAGTAAGAATAGTGTGGATGATTATTGATTTATTTATTTTTATTTAAGTACTTAAGTACTAAGCCACTAAGTCCCAATATACTAATCACAACTACATACCTACAATTCATTACATTTACCTACATCATTAAAATAAAATAAGTTACATTAGGTACAATTCATTCGATCTTTTCTAAATAAGTAATACCTATGAACAATAAATTACAAACAATCACATAATACATTAAAACTGAGTAGTCATTAAAATTAAACATAACATTACATTAACACTTACTTTATTATGGTACTTATATTAAGATTTTTTTACTGGATTTATACCCTTCTCCCGACCAATTGAATTGTTTAACTAAGCCAAAGTTTTAACAATCTTCGTAGCCTCGACATTATTAACAACGTCAACGATCGTCTTGTTTATTCGGAAACCCTGCGCATGACGCATGTTTCAACAAAGGTAGACGCGTGCCGATCGAGACGTCTCGTCGTGGCATGAAGTCACATGGCCCGCCATGCGTGATGTCAGTGCCTACTTAATATAATACCTACCTGCTCATTAGTCACTATTGTCAAGATCACAGCTGTTTGGTTGTAGTGGGCTGGTGTGAATTTCTTTTTTTTATTGTCTGCTTTTGTCTTTGGTCTGCTTGGTGGAAAGCGATAGATGGCCTTGGCTACCCCAATTCGAAGGATTTTGAAGGATAAATTAGTTGCTTCATATTTTTGAACAATTCGCCAGTAACATAATTGCGTAATATTCGATCAATCAGAATCTGAATCGTTTTGAAACAGATTGCTAATCAATTGATTCACAAAAAAAATATCTGCGTAACTAACTTGAATGTTGTTAAACTGTCAAAATGACAGATTATTCGTAATCGTTTACGAAAATATTTAGGTATGTTACTTTAATTAGATTCTATAAGCAATGCATTGCACATTCTTAGTTGTCAAAATTTAAAAGTATTGCCATTGTAAGTGTGTTACTTAATTAGGCACAATGGAACAAGTTGTTCCAGAAGATGCTTGTTCACTCTTGTTTTGAAGGGAGAAAAGAGAGTAGAATAGAATACTCTTTTGTAGGTAATGTACCTAGGTAAATCATACAAATTACAGAGAAAGAGAGAAAACGTTGCTTGTCCATTCTTGATAACTAGAAACATTCTATTTTCATGTTAATTTTTGACGTTCAAAAGTGCCTAATATGTGCTTAATATGCCTACTTGAAATAAACTATTTGACTTTCACGCATTTACAAGACAGCTAGGCAGGCAGTAATGGATATTGTATGTGTAAAATTCAAATAGATTTCCTACATAGATTTTGAATTTCAAAATCGTACATTCTCATCCTCAGACAAGGATACGAAATAAGGAAGGAGTTACGAGTGCGGTTTTCCTTCCTTCTCAGACATAATAAACATGATACAATTTATTTTACAAACAACAGTAATGAACTTATACCAACTCATTAAACAGTGTTCACCACAGAGTATATTATACCTACTTGTATAATGTTCACCACAGATATTGTATCTATATCTGTGGTGTTCACTGTGTCTGTTGCATTCATTTTAATAAAGGGGTAAACGGTACATTCATTGGCACTATAAGCCGACTTCTACTAGTAATTGGTCAATTCTTGTAAATAAACAAAGCTAATATTTTTAATTGTTTTGTCGCGTTCTAGTTTACATAGGTATAAATAAAATGACGCATTAAGTTTAAAAATAAATGTTAAACTAACTTAAAAAAATTATTTAACTTATTTCAACGGATTGTTACAATAATAGTAAATGGCACTATAAATTATGTATAATCATTGGCACTATTGTAATTCTTATAAAGTACCCAATATAATATGGGAAGGAGTTTAGTACGATCTGGGATCTGACTAAATTCGTTCTCATTGTTATTACTAGACTATTAATATTTATCTAGTGACCATCTAATATTTTTTAGTAGATATTCATCTGATAAGAGGTTTGTAAAACCATTCTTGTTTTCTTCATATTTTGTAGAAAAAGACCTGGGTCAATCAACTTTTTCTTGTAACAATCGACAAAAAATATTTAAAAAACAAACCTCAATATTTCCATTGATTTTGATAATATTTACAAAGATTTGTTATTGCACTTTAGGTTTTTTTATATGGCCACGAACTTAACATACATTTATTGCTAGTTTTTGGGTTCAATGTTTAGGTGGGTCCAAAAACGGGTCCCCTGGGTGACTGTCATATATTTAAATAAAATAAAACAAAATTAAAGATTAAATCAGTGTATTCGTAATAACTTGGAGAAAAGGTAAGTTTATTGAGATCACATGCACAAAAGTATCACAATGTCTTTAAATAAATTTATAAAATACGTCTCTTGAGTCACCAGTCGAAACTACAACAGGAAATTTTCCTTTTATTTTTATTCAAATTAATTAATAATGAAAACAAAACTAGGACATAATTCTCCCATTAAACTATAAATAATCACATAAAAAAGAATTGGAAATGGTCATTTATAACACCAAAAATACAAAAATAAACTAAACAATAATTGGGACAACTTGGTTAGCCCGGAGACAAAATCCGTGACTCAAGAGACAAGATTCATTGCTTATCAACTACAAAATAAAGAGTTACTTAAGTAAAATTTCTAGAAACAACAAATAATAACAGTAGGTAATAGGTATAAATCAGTGACTTGGAAGACTTACTTATTTAACATTTTAAACAACCCTAGTAATTTAAATTATTAAAATTCACTTTGAAAGTTACTTTTCTACAAAGGGAAAAAAAACATAAATTATTTATAAAATTTTCCTTATAATTTAAAACAGAGAAACAAAACATTGCATTATACTTCATTAAAAATTCCATATATTATTATTTTTAAATCAAAATAATACAAAAACAATGAATAGTCTTCTGAGTCACCATAGTTGTCTCTTGGGTTACCCTGAAAGTAACCCAGGGGATCAGTTACTCAGGAGACAATTAATATTAAAACTATTTTTACTCAAAAATTACTTGTTGAACAACACAAACGTATACCTACGATTGATATTAGACTACATTCCTATTTTAGAAAGCGTCAAAATACAATAATAAAATAAAATACTTACGAAAATTCAGAGTCAGCCAGCAGACCAGCAATAAACCCAACCTGCCTTACTAAGACTCACAGACCAAATGACTGAGCCAAGGTAAAGTATTTCGATTCGTTGAATGGATCACGCGAGAACTAGAACGCTCTCTGATTGGTTAAACAAAATATGGTCCCATCTCACTCTAACTTATTATAACAGTTGCTCGGTTAGTCAGGAGACAACAATAAATCTATCATTCTAGGGACACAAAATTACGAGAGACAACTATTAAAATAAAAAGTAATTTAGAAATGTTTTATTACGAAATACGAACAATAAGCACTTTATTTTACTAATGCAAACATAAAATTGAAACAGGCAATATATTTTTTTTTAGCTAGAGTACAAAATATACGTAGAAGTAGTCATTGGGACAGTCAATATTTGTATGAAAGCTTTAAATCGTCCCCTGGGTGACCAACTAAATAAAGAAAAATATATTAATAATTAATACACATAATGTTATTAATATACTCCTTCATGATCTAATTTATAGATAGCATTGTTTATAATACTATGAATGCTTGAATTCATAAAGTACAGAAATATAAATAATGAGGACAGACGAAAACAAAAAAAAGTTGATTGACCCACCTACGTTTCTATTTTTCCTGTTTCTTAATGTGTTGGTGATCTATTTTCTCTATAAACTCTTTGTTTTTAGTCAAATCTTTCCTGTCCTCTTGATATTTTGTGGATATGAGGCTGCCGTGTCTGTTCGTCCTGTTATCATGTTCCGTAATTGCTTGGTTATCTATAGTCACTGTAGATTTCTCTGCTTACTTGAAGCTACCACCTTCAAGTTTTTCTGAATTTCTTGAAATAATTGGGTTTTAATAAAACATTTGAAGAAAAAAGAACTTGCACGTGGAATGTTAAATGTTCGCGCGGCAGTTTTTTTTTCATACCATTTTTTTAAGCTTCCAAAGCTTTTTCCAGGTCTGCATCTGAATATCCTTACGAATATTTCCTACCACTCGGAACTTTCGGCATTTTTCATCAAACTATAATAAGAAATATGTAAGGTAGGTATAGTCATTGGCATCATTGAAATACATAATGATTGGCAGTACCTACTAATAATTGTATTTTTTTACAAAAGAAACCTTGAATTATTGAAAGATAAAGTTTAAAATCTATAAAAATATTGTTGGCCTAAAAATTTGACGAAACGTCCATAAGTTTGAAAGTATTGTGATTGGCATAAGTGCCAATGATTATCTTATCAAACAAAATAAAGTAAGTATAGTCATTGGCACCACTAAAAAAGCCGATGAATCTCTTTCACAGCGCTAAAACATCGTTTGATACGCTTAAATTAAGTGAATGAACATCGAAGGAACACTGAAATTATCTCACGAGACAAGCGACCGCGACGCCAAAATATAGGATACTGCATCGGCTTAAAAAATATGTGCCATGTCGTTTGCGGAGTTTTTCTATCCAATTTTATATGACGAATATAGGTAGGTACCTGCCTTTGGTTGTAGAATATTCAAACCTATTAGGCAAACCTGACAAAGGTGTAAACATAATCACCGCATCGCATATTGCCCAATCTACACTGAATATGAATGATAAGTTACATAGCAAACTCCACGTTTATTCTGCACTACAAAAGAATGACGATCTTTTCTCACATCTGCATTTGAGTGGGAGACACTGAACTAAAACGTTGGTTATCTAAGAAACCGGTGAACGGTCACAATAACGGGTATCCAAAAAACAGAGCACTTTTGACACCTCTTTCGCCTCCACCCACTTTTCATAGAGCTCATAAGCCATGCCGCATGCATTTTGGATGTGAACCCTCCAGTAGGGTCACCGGCAGTACGTATGCGCTAAAGTTAACCCTTGCGGACGGTCAACGGTAGGTTTGAAACCGTGTTATAGAACACTGTAAAACGAAGTAAACTTGTGTGTCCGTCTTTTGGCTATTCTTAGTATCTCTGTGGGTATTTGAATTTATATTTTGACCTTACTATTGGCTTTATCACCCTCGAAAACGATGTAAACGACACCTATGACGAAAAAATTTAAAAAATTTCGCATCATGGATTTTCATTTTGACCAAATTCACACTTTCTCTCTCCTTATGGCCAGCCCGTTACTTGTTCATACAATGTTCGTGATTAATCTCTTTGGTGATTAGAACTTTTACTAACCATATCCAGTATAGGTAGGTATCCACATTCCAAATATAAATCACTTTTAGCACCTAGGGATTAAAAAGCTATTTTAGTCCCTGTTTACGAAGATTAAACTACGTCTTTTTTTAATAGATGTGATAAAAACCTAAGTATATTATCCGAGACAATTATGTCCAAAGCTTTAAATTTTTTTGTGAATATTTGTAACCGTGAAAATGATTTTCCACCCCTGAAATACTGGTGTAGTGAGTAAGTTACAAAAAAAAGAAAAAAAAAGCTTGTATTATAAAACCAGTGACGCATATTATACTAATAAATCTTGTTAAAATATGCAACAGATTTTATTTTCAGTTTATAATGCTGTATTCGCTAAAAAAACCTACATTTACAATGAGCCCTCCGCGAGGGCTCCCGGCGCGATTTGAGTGAGGCCTCCGGATAGGCTCCTGCCCGGCACTGAACTTGACTGGTGAAAATAATAGATTGTCATGGCGGCCGTTATAAAATGACGAAACCATAGCTTAAAAAGCTAGTGGCAATACTGGCAGGGCAACATACTGACCCACCAGCTATTTAATTACGCAACACATTTTCGTAAACGATTACGACTAATCTGTTTCATTTTGACAGTTCAATCAACAACATTCATTGCGTTATTTACAGTAAGTTGATATGCAGATTTTTGAAGTGAAATCTTCTTTCGGCGTGTTGAGCACTTTTTGTGTGAACAAAAATCATGGAACTCGCGCATCGATCACTAATAAAGAACTAGATACACAATCCCAAACAAAATTCTCTTAAAACTGTCACCAAATTGTGTTTAAGTAATAATACTTGAAATAAATATACATTAATGTAAATTCATCCTTTAACGCAATGCTTAAAGATTATTTCACAAAGCTATGTTCAAAAAGCAATACATTTTTACGACCGATACTATGTGGCATGTTTACCGTCGGAGCGTTCGAATGTTACTAAATCAAAAGCGCACCCAAATGTTCAAGTGGGTGCTCATTCGGTGAGGACATTTTTTGCTGCTGATTGTGTATCTAGTTCTTTATTAGTGATCGATGAACTCGCGTCATCGCCACCTAAATGCTCGAACGAAAGACATCAACGCGAGAATAAAAAAGTTACTGAATTTTTTTTCGAACTTATGCAGTAGCCATCTGTTTCAAAACGATTCAGATTCTGATTGATCGTGTATTATTAGGGTACTGGGCTTATAAAATGTACGTGCATTTGATTGTAGAAGAGTCTAATGAGCACCTGACACAGGTGTAAACAAATCACAGCACATGCATGTCCAATCGACATTGAATTAATTAATGAATATCAGTCACACAGCAAAAGCCACGTGCATTGTTGTCTGCACCTACATAACACGAACATCTGACTAAATACCTACCATAGTATTTACAGTCGCTGTTATCTTGTCGCCATCGACAAATAATAGCGCCATGTTTTTTTTATAAAGGGTCAGTTTAAATTAGCTAGCGAAACTCCGCAGACGTGAAGGGTAAAAAATGCAATAGACGTAGATATATTTAGTAACCTATTCCGTTTAACTAATCCTAAAGGGTCATAAAAAATCCTGTAAGAAATCGACATGTGTTTCACCTCTCAACGAGGCATCCTCAGGATGACGATTGACTTGTCGCGAACCTGGGGCACGGCGCGACGCCAAGCGCCCGCCCGGACGCAGAGTGAGCCCCACAAGCTCACCCTCACTTATCTAAAGGATTAATAAAATTATTAAGTTCAGAAATTAATTTGAAGAGTTTTTTTTGGGTCATCAACCCCAGGTAGTGTAGTCACTTGGAATATCAGTGTATCGCATAATTTTGTATCAATTTTATTTATATGATGTGAAAAACTACGAGGACTTTTGTTACTGACCGTACCAGGAAACCTTTTAATGAGCGGTTTTGTTGGACAAAGGACAAAAAACACGTATCTTATCGTTATGTAGATATATGTTCCAAGGTCATTTCTATCATTATCACAGATGTTTAGTTGCTGTGGAGTGTATGCGTAAGCGCAGGATTTCGATAAGTTTTGTTTGATGGTTAGATAGGTACAAAGCGACATAATTTATCATTTTACGATAAAATAATGGTATATTAAAAGTCAGACGTCTTCTAGGTTTGTAAGCTGTAGCTAAGTAAGTAATCAAAACCAAAAGTTTAAAAAAAATCATTAAGCTGGGCTGAGAATCAGCACTTTTTGAACTTCTCTAGTGAGACGCAGGCCAAGAGCGGGAAGCTCTTGGCCTGCATCTCACTACGTAGTAGATAAAAATAAAATAAAACATTTGTTAGTCCCCCAAAACGCCCACCCTTCACCTCCCTAGTACTATTTAGCTGGGAAGAAGAAGTATTGTGGCGCAACAAACTCCCCATTAGAACAGCTCTCGGTTCAGATAAAAGTAGAGTGGGCTGTTGTTAGCCAAATTGCCTATCGTAAATTAGATTTTTCATGAAATTTATAAGACTTACGTACAAAATAACAATAATATTAGAACTACATATTTTGAAAAATTTTGTGGAACCGAAACATAAAATAATATCTCGATAGAAAAACGTTACGAAGCTGTAGCTTTTTTTCTTTAATCCGTGGGAGTAAACAGCTGTTTACTCCCACGGACGCCATCTTTAATTTTGTCAATTGAATCGAATTCGATTTTCGGGTGAATGCTAATTGACGCACTTGTTTGATACAATTAAATCATCATCAAGCAAATTCGATACGATTCAAAACTAAAAATTATTGCTGTGTAGAGTAAGCTTGCTGCTGTCTTTCCAAAAAATACGATAGCTTTTACAAATCGCTTAAAAATGGACCAAAAATGATATTTTTTGGTACATCTTACATCAACGTACAGCACAACGTACGGGTTCTAGAAGCATTCAATTTAGCTATTTTTTTCGTAAATAATGAAGTTGACAACTCCCCTTTTTTCCCATTTCCCATTGGGCGCACGGCTTACTTTATATGCCTTATTGCACTGCACTTGCACGAATTTACTCGCCCGAAATAGCAAAAAAATGGTCCAAAAATGTTTTGTTTGTGGTTTTGCTAATCTACCTAGTAATGATCGCAAAATAATCATAATTTAATTATCATATTTTGCCTAACCTCTTGTACTGCTGTGTATTGTGTGTGTAGTGTGTAACCTACCCACATAGTTAGCGTACATATCTACCTACTTGGTTCAAAAATAGATTCAATAAAGAACATTTCCTCATTCACTTGTTGATCTGACGAGGTTAATTTTGGTCACACAATACTTGCTGACGTATTTTCCGGTCTGGGACTGGGTTGACAACCTTTAGTACGGCCAGTTCACAGAGAACTCGTAAAAAAAGTTCGCATTCAAGTCGCAATCTGTCAAAGTTGTCAAAAATGTTGGTAAATTGATGGTAAGTATTGTTGACAGATTACGAATGAGATTAGAATGCGAACGTTTTTAAAAATTACGGAAACTGCTCCTCATGTTTTCATTAACATAATATAGTTAAAAAGAACCTCAAAAGTCTGACGAGTCTTACCAATGGGTATCGTATTACCCATTAACTGGGTTGTGGAGGCCAGATAGGCAGTCGCTCCAAGTAAAAAAAATACTGGTATTCAGCTGCATCATCCGGTTAGATTGGGAGCCGACCTGTGAAAAGGTTAGATTGCAGATTGATATGTAAGATACATGCTCTTACAACAAAAAACCAACTCAAAAGGTATAAATAAGACAGCACAGACAGACAAATAAAAAATCCGGAGTCAATCGTGTCAATGTATCAGAGTCAATTATGATAAGTAATAGTTTAGGAGTTATGAGGGATCAGAACATACATAAAGGTCAAAATCATAACCCTCCTTTTGCTTCGCCGTAGTCGGGTAAAAAGAAGAATTTTAAGGAAGCCAACATCAAGATGAGGACGAATTCGGAAAAGTAGTTAAACAAAGAAAAGCAGATTTAAAGTTTCAAAACGTTTAAAGAAAATTCAATAGATATCATGAAGATTTTTTTGGTCTAAGTCTGAAACAATCGTTGTCCGTCAAGTTAGGTAAGTACCTACAATAAATTCATTTATTCAGAACCAGAACTGTCAAAAGGTTGATGACCCAGTTGAAAGCGAATCCGTTACTTGCCGAAAGCGAACGCAGCGATGAATAAACCATCCATGATGCATTACGTTACTCACACGAATGTTTTATTATGTCATAATGTGTCTAGTGGCCTTGAATGTATCGCTGCCAGCATTACTGCTTAGTGTTAAGTAGTTTAAAATTTCTCAGTAGCCGCCAGGAGTCTGGATTTATGCCCGATTGGTGGCTATTGGTTGACGCCCTGTTAAATAGGACTTAAACACAACTGGCGAAATGCTACACTACTATAGGTACCCCTCTGCCTAACCCACTAGACCACAGAGGCGGTTAGCATTTCTGTCAGTAAATCTACCATAATTTTGGGAGCTCAACAACCCGTCACACGACGCTGCCAGATCTGCAGGACATTTGCCAGTCCATCCACTGCTAGAAGGCATCTCAATCTCCAACATCGAATACTCTCCAGCTGCTGCCAAATAGCAAGAATAGCAAGACATGTATTCTATTCTATTCTATTCTAGTCTATTCTACATACATCGGACACCGTCCCAGCCGCTGGCACAATTTGCGCATCCGTCATATCATCCAAATCCATCGCCAGAGCTGAATCTCCAGTGTGTCGTAATTTGAAGATGCTCAACGCCCTTCTGACTGCCAACCCTGAATGTGATGTGTTTGCGGATGAATGGAATAAAATTACTCGTATAAATTATGTCTGGTGTTCTGTGAGAGAAAGTATGCATGGAGTCCACTGTTCCATGTTAGTTTAATTAAATTATAGGTAAGTACACTATAAAATTATCAATTAGTGTAAAAAAAATCTCACTTTTTCTTTCCTTAGATCAGGGATCACCAATTAGTTTTATTGGGGGTCCGTTTAAAAAAATAATTGACTGTTGCGGTTTGTTTAGTAGACGTACTAGGAACCATTTATTTTATTTTTTATTTTAACAAGTAATAACCAAAAATAATGTCGCGCTGTCGCGTCGCGCCAGTCTGCGGGAGCCTTTAATTTGATGATTCATCTTTCTGATCAAACTTCGATTACCCAGCATGACTGTTGATGATTACTTTATCAAATACCTAACGGTAAGATGCCTACTAGTACTTACTTAATTTTTACGTGGCAAAGATTACCTAATCACTCTAATTTAATATCAAATGACAGTGATTAATCTGATTGCCTGATTGATTAGTGATAAACCTCGTATGATCAAAGTTTACTGGTCACATTTTTACGCATATATGGCACGGTGGCACCTACCGACGAGGAAGCGACTATAGCTATCGACTATTTTCTCGCTCAAGAGTCTTGAGCGAGAAAATCGTCGTCAAGACCCTTACAAAAGCATATAGGTCTCGTGTAAGTAAAAGAGATACATAATATAATAGTTGATCGCTGACTGTTCACACCGCCGGCAAGTTCTCCTTTGTTGCAGCGACAAGAGCTATCAAATAGAGAGAGTACTCGCTCAACTGCACTGGCTTGGCAAGCAGAACACTCGCTGAGAGACTCACACTTGGTATATTCGCACACCAGCACGCGAAGCATGACCAACATAGAAACGGATTTTGTGAACAGATTGTGATTGTCAATCTGTCCTTTTGATTCTTCCGTCGACAAAAAAGCACGACAGCGCAGTAATTGCACGTCGCCGTTGGGCACTCGCGGCGCGGTGGTACAGGTGGCTAAAGGAAATGCCGCAATCGTCGCCGCGTCGGCGTCAAAAGTTACATTAATGTCTACCATATTCATAAAAAGATGTCATAAGGCAATTAAAAAGTAAATTAAACTTTGCCGACAATATTGCCTTTATTAAGTGCTGAACAATGGAGTAACAAATGAATGGAGGATACACTGTTGCGTTCAATTAAAACTAATGGTAATGATAATTTGAAAAGCATTTTGATTGTAGGTCAGTCTTTGACAATTTGGTTCAGTTCCGGACGTCACATAATGCGGGCGAGGTCCCGGTGTTTTCTACCCTGTGCAGTATGCCTACTATTGGCATGTTAAAGTTTTGCACTTTAAAACCTTTTTATTGGTAACACTTTTCGTAACAAGGTCTGGACCATTTCTCTCTCTCTGGTGTTCATAGTGAATTTTTTTCTCATCATCATCATCCACAGCCCGACTAAGCCAACTACTGGCCATTGGCCTCTCTTGTCTTGTGCTAATCCCCACGCTCCCATGCCAGCCTCATACAGGTTCTACCCGCCATGGTAACAATGTCGATCGCCCATCTCGCCGCCAGCCGACCGACACTTCATCTTCCAGTCCTAGGAAGTTTTATCTAGTCTGTTCGGTTAACTTTCGTTTTCCCCAATACGAAAGGATTGCCATTGCCTCATGCAAAACAAGCGGGGCCGGCTTCAAAGTTTTGTTTATTAGAAAAAATGATTAGCACTCCATTTTGTTCATACTCTTTGTCAGTCTGATAATATTATCCACAGAACAGATAAAAAAGGTATATATCGGACGCGTCCGCCGTGGCCCGTGCCTTACCTACTTACTAATCTCATACTATCTGATAGAAAAAAATGGTACGATCAGATAATATTTATATTGGTTTTGGTATTCAATGGATCATTTAAATGAAAATATCTAAGTATACGTACCTACTTAATTAGGTATAATACTATAAACTAATACTGGTAAATACATAAAGATTTATTGTTCTAACAGGATTACATGACAAGCTAATGTAGAGCACTGTTGGCATAAAGTTTCTTAATCTAGTGAGTGGGTGCCACTGCAGCCGTCGTCGACTCTGGTTGGCGGCAGCCGTATACGCGTCGACAGCTGCAGTTGGCTCTGCTGTTGGCAACGTGCCGTTCATGTACTTGAGTACGTACTCAACTACGTCCTAGTCCTACACAGCGGCACGTTGTCGACGGTAGTCGTCGACCTACAGCTGACGCCCACCCGCTTACTAGTGTCAGTGTGTCGACGACAATTCCGATCCCGCACAAAACGCGCTATAAAACGAATACTGACATGACGTAGACGTGATGCAGGTTCCAATACAAAGCGAATTACAAAAATCTCTCTTTAGGGTTTATAATTCACAATACGTCTAAAGGCTTTTGCAGACCAGCGCAATGTGTCGCGCGACGCGATGCGAACAATACAATTTCTAAGAAAACTTCACGGTATAACAATAACCGGTGTCTGCACAAAGCTTAAAGCAGAAGAGCTCGTATATCTAACAGGTTAAGCTAAAGCTATGCTTGCCGGGGTTGGTCCGTGGATGGATGACCATCGACTTTTATACCGAGACTCCTCCGGCTCCGTGCCCCTATATTTCTATGGTCCCGGCCGTGGATCTTTAACGGTCGTAAAGGGTCGTCAGAAGCTCGAAAGTCTGACAACCAGTCTTATCAACGTGTATATTACCCAGTTATTGGGTTGTGGAGGTCAGATAGGCAGTCGCTCCATGTAAAATACTGGTATTCAGCTCCATCAGACTGGAAGCCGACCCTAATATAGTTGAGAAAGGGCTAGGCAGATTGACTTCTAAAGCAGAACGTACATGCAATCAGTAAAATTATAACTTACTAAATTATTTGCGTTGTTAATATGTACATTATGTAGTAAGTACTCATAATTTATGTTGAACTCTCGCTTCAAGTTTTGAAAGGTGAATCGGTAGCCTCTTTATACTGCCTCAATTTTATTGAGTTAATGTAGCTTAGGATATTATGTACATTTTGTTGTTCTAATGTTCGCAAAAAAATATAATAATTGAAAATGAATGAATAAAGCAGAACGGCCAACACCCTGTGTTAGGAATGTCGAATGCGTCAGATAATTGTAATCTTGAAGCTTTAGTATCAGAACGATAAGACTGATAACGATGTCGAATTCGATCGATCGATAATTAATTGGCTTGCAACATATACCTACCACTATCATGTAGCTACAAAATATATAGGCAGAGGTACATGCTAGTTGTCACGATAAGTGTTTGTATTACCTTCATATCCTGAGGTGCTTGAGGAGTGGAGGAGAGGTACTTCACGGCTATTAGCATAGTCCCAGTGATCTGGTCAAGATCCCTACCAGGGGGCCAAGTCTCTCGATGGTGAGTTTTTGACAGATTTGCCATACAAAATCTGTCAAAAACTCACCATCGAGAGACCATTGTGACTGTACTGTTTGTTTATTTCGTTTACCCTTATGTATCGGCTCTCTGTCCTACACACCACACGCGCGTCCGTCTCCGCCAGCAGTAACTAGTCAACTGTCTGAGGGAGGGGGATGTACCCCGCTCTCTCGTTCCATCACAGCGTGCGGCGTGTGCACATGAGACGACAGATTCAATGAATGTTATTTACATACACTACATCTCTTCCTTATTTTAATAAAAGTAAATTTAAAAGAACGACTTTATTATTTGGTCATTGATCAATCACTTAAACATAGCATCAACTAATTTCCTAGCTACTAATTTATTCTTCCTTCACTTCCTTATTTATTTATTACTTATTGTCTTCCTTCATTCCCTGTAATATTTATATTTTTATTAAGTATTATTATTGTCTTTCTTCACTTCTTTATTTATTACTTATTGTCTTCCTTCATTCCCTATAATAATTATATTTTTTTATTAAGTATTATTACTGTCTTCCTTCACTTCCTTAATTATTCACTAGCTTCATCTAGTCCTTCCCGATCCTCTATTATTGTATTTTTTCCTAATCCTCTTCTCTTGTTGTTGCTTTCATCTCCTCTTACCTCATCATTTTCCTATCCATTTTTTTTTTTTTTTTTTTTTTTTTTTTAATTCACTTCCATTAATACTCCTAGAGCCATGGCTGTTGTCTTTCCTAGTAAGTTGCGAGTGCCCTTTCAACAACAAAGAAAATCGCCTGTTCTATTTTACATGCAAGCTCTATCGTAGACTTAAAGGCACCTATAAGTTTTAAAGGAAAATAGTTTCCATATGCATAAAATGTTTTGTTAGGATTTTGTGTTTGTTCCGCAACTTTAACATTTTTATTCTTCATAGGATTTAGGTACTTGTAATTAAGTTATATTAGCACCTGGAATCAATTAACACATCAACTTCCATACACATATACAGTATACGGTGTCATAAATTGTCGATATTAAAATAAGTAATGAATTTCTTCGTCTGAATTGGTATTATTTTGTTCGTCTATCTTGTTGATATCCTTTCTCGATTTTTTGAATCTCGTTGTATCCTTTTTGTGTGTTTGTGATGATGATGATGAGTCGTCATCTATTTTCTTCTTCAAAGGATTCGACTTGCACTGTAGTTTGAAATGCCCTATTTTTCCACATTTTACACACTTCTTACTTCTTGCCGGACATTTTTCATCAGATGCTATGTGATTCCAGTTGCCACATCTGAAACATTCTCTTACTCCTCTAGTATTTTTATTTCTCAATTTCTCTTCTATCTTGTTTATGTCGTGATTGTTCTTTTGTTTCTGATTATAATCTTCTAATTGCCTGCTTATTACTTCTAATGCATTTGCTTCAGCTATTACATCCTCAAGAGTCATTGTATCTCCTACTTTCAAGATTCTTTTTCGTAATTCTTCAGAGCTACATCTTTCAGTGACTTGATCAAGAAGTTGGTCGTCTACATCAGAGAATTGGCATTTAGCAGCTTGTTGTCGTAACCGTATAATGAATTTATCGAATTTCTCATTTTCTTTTTGTTTCATCAATCTAAATAAATGTCTTTCAAATCTTTTATTTTGTTTGGGTGCAAAGTACTCATCTAACTTCTTGATTGCTATTTTGAATACATCTGTTTCCACTACTGAGGCGTTAGTTGCGTCCGTATCAGGAATGTTATAAAATATTTCCTGTAGTTCCGACCCACCCCAATGTAAAAGACTTGCTCGTTTCTGACTTGGTGTAGTAACATTTGCGGCTTCTAAATAAATATACCTACAAGCTTCTTTTCCACCGTTCCCATCTCACACACACTGAATTCACATCTCCTTCACATTCAAATTTTTCCAATGTAAGATTTGCCATTGTTACCTGTAAGCACACAAAATACATCCGATCACAAAACGGTCATCATCCGTTCTATGACTTCCTTCCATAATCATCCAAAATAATTCTAGTCACAAAACGGGCATCATCCGTTCTATGACTTGCTTCCATAATCACCTAAAATACGTCTAGTCACAAAACGGGCATCATCCGTTCTATGACTTGCTTCCATAATCACCCATAATACGTCTAGTCACAAAACGGGCATCATCCGTTCTATGACTTGCTTCCATCTTTACGTAAAATACATTTAGTCACGAAATGGGCATCATCTTTTTCATGACTTACTTCCATAATATTCACCCAAAATACGTTTAGTCACGAAACGGGCATCATCCGTTCTATGACTTGCTTCCATCTTTACGTAAAATACATTTAGTCACAAAAGGGCGTCATCCTTTTCATGACTTACTTCCATCATATTCACCCAAAATACGTCTAGTCACAAAACGGGCATCATCCGTTCTATGACTTGCTTTCATCTTTAAGGTAAAATACATTTAGTCACAATAAGGGCATCATCCTTTTCATGACTTACTTCCATACCCAAAATACGTCTAGTCACAAAACCGGCATCATCCGTTCTATGACTTGCTTTCATCTTTACGTAAAATACATTTAGTCACAATAAGGGCATCATCCTTTTCATGACTTCCATAATATTCACCCAAAATAGGTACGTTTAGTCATTACTCATGAAACGGGCATCATCCTTTTCATGACTTCCATTATATTCACCCAAAATACGTTTATTCATGACTCATGAAACGGGCATCATCCGTTCCATGACATATAACTTTTCCAATTAAGTAACTTATATTCAAACCCAATTTGTAATAAAACATTATTTTATAGAAATTATAACTACCTACTATACTAGGTAAATATTATCAATAATAATCGATACTCAAGTTTCGACCGGGAATTGAACCCGATATTGCTTTAAATTTCCGTAAAATTATTATAAGTAGGTAATCATTACCTATATTGTTCGGTTCATATTAGAGCATTTTATGGGTAGGTATAATAAGAGGAGTACGGAACAAAGCCGTTATTTATCCGACAAAGTCGATCTAAATCCTACCAATACCTACATGATTGCTGAATGAATGCTGTCATTTTGAAGTATACAGGGTGAGTATCACAGTGCACAAAAGTGTGTGCGCAAACACAGATGCACCCTCTCCTCACCCAATCTGACAGTCCGATGGAGCGGCAATCCGACACGACCGGAGAGAGATCAGGCGCAGCACCAACGGCTCAACGCGTTCTCCGAGGCACGGGGGCACCACACCGCCAACCTCGAAACTCCGGGCCGCCACCAAGAAACTCCAACGGAAAAACCCAACAACACCTCGCCCGACCCGGTAATCGAACCCAGGGCCCGGTCTGAACCGCAGCCGCGCCCGCGACCACGAGACCACGGGGGCAGTTGATAGATTCATTTTAAGATACCTACTATAGAGAGGCTATCAGAAGAAATGTCATAGAAAAACCGTGATCCGTCTCAGTGACGCCACCCAGCACATTATAGCAAAACCACATAACAGCCAAGCCCGACACGACACGCTTCCACCGACCGCGACGTCAACATTCTATTGCCAACCATTAGACATAATAATCTCTGAGAAAGTTATTTTAATCATTGTTTTAAGTATTTAAATTAAATTATAAAATAAGTAGGTAGGTACTATCGAAAATAAACCGTGGCTCATACCAAAACACTGCTCAGCCGCAGAAGTCAATCCGATGCGCATCCATCACAAAAAAAAACTGCAATCATGGAGCCGCTTGACCAACGATAAGCCGCGCGCGACCGAGCGCCAACCACGGGGAACCACGCAGCTTGATAGGACCAGCAGGCGCCGCCACCAAGTCCCGCATCTACCGCCTTCAATACATCAATGCCGTGGCTACGTTTTATCGTCCTATCAATACGAGATTATCAATAAGTACCATAATGCACCATCCGGCTTGTGGTTCGAACAAAAAAAATCTTATTCGACTTGACATGCAGGTGTACCAATTTCCAAACTCGACTTATTTACGAGTAAGGTGTATTATCTATGACTAGATTGAGCGACTTTAGTCCACTAGGAGAAATGTATCGGATTAAGATTTTGTTCGATACGTCCCGTCCGTATTGTAAGTAAATAGGGTCCATAATTGTTTCATTATATTTTATTTACCCACCACCTGTAATTGTACACTATGGTTTGCAATAAACGTTTTTTGATTTGAATAATTGAAAGTCTGATTAAAACGAACAAAAACAATCTTTGCCTACAACAATAAATACCTATAGCTAACAGTTCACTACAGTGCTACAGTCCCAGCGAATCCATTTGGCTTCGGCAATGTTTACCTTACTATAAAATCATTTTTTTTTTGTTTGTTCGATACTATAATTTATAATACGGAACACGACTTAGGTAGCACGTTGAGATGTGCGAAGGCATACCCATGTACCCACGTACTCGTATTTCGTTTCTTTTCCTTTCCGACACTAATACCACGGTAGATAATACAATGTAGGTACTTGCCGTTGTACAATCCAGTGATAAGTACTTACCTACAATGTTTGCACCTTCACCATGTCAGAACGGATTTTTTTAATTTTATTGTAAACAACCAAATTAAAAGACGATAAGTTTTACCGCTACCGCTTTCTGTCCGCGAACCGATTAAATACTTTTACGAATATTATTCTTAAAATTCCTTCAAAAGCCATTCGTTCATTGTTTACTTAGACCCTGCGCGGGTACACCGCATTAATACCTACTTCATGTTTCCTTCCCTTATCAATAGACACAGTAATCCACAACAATATGACAAGCTCAAATACGTAAACAGTACTCACAGACTCGTCGCCACTTGTACTGTTTGTTTATTTCGTTTACCCTTATGTATCGGCTCTCTGTCCTACACACCACACGCGCGTCCGTCTCCGCCAGCAGTAACTAGTCAACTGTCTGAGGGAGGGGGATGTACCCCGCTCTCTCGTTCCATCACAGCGTGCGGCGTGTGCACATGAGACGACAGATTCAATGAATGTTATTTACATACACTACAGTGACGTTTGTAAATTAGTAGACTTGGCCCCAAGAATAGAATAGAATAGAATACTCTTTATTACGTACTTACACCATAAAAATTACAGTCAAAAATACACACACACACATACATAATATCACGCCTTGTTTCCCCGAGGGGTTGGGCAGAGGTATCCTACCCATAGTAGATACACCCACATTTCGCCAGTTATGTAAAGTCCTATGTAAAAGACGGCGAGTGTATTGCCATCAACCGGGCACATATCCAGACTCCGGCTGGTACTGAGAAATTCCTAATGGATCACTTTACTTCTTTTTTTTACCCCTGTATCACTTTGCCCAGTGCCGGTTTTAGGATTACCGGCGCCCTGGGCGAGATTTCTATGGCGCCCCCTTTATACCTTCTCGCCAATTTAAACATGAAAAAGATGAAAAAAAAGGGCATTTAATAAAATACTTTTCTAACCTTTCTATCGGCAAACTCGGCATCGAAGTCTTTGTTTTATGCAATTACCAAGTTTTTCACTCGATATCTAATAGACATTACTTTCAGGTTTCAGTCGCAGATAGGTTTTTATCAGCTTGAGCTTAGAAAAAACTGCTTTCCCCACTTACTACCGTTACAGGTAGAGTGTCCAATATTCTGAATGAGACGGGAAACCAGATATTACCGTTCAAAACAGGTTTTGTTCATTTCGATAGTTTTCTAGATAAGTATAAGTAGGTACATTATCATCCGTCCGTCTCATTTATTTGTCAGTTTTTTTTTTTTGTTTTGTTTGTTTTGCAATTTTATTTAATATAGGTATCTAACAATTGAAATATTCATTACTATTATTATCTTACACAAACTTATTTTATTTTTATTTAAATACATAAACACATTACAGTATGAAACTGATTTACATCCGTCACCTCACCACCCTTCAGTTCCAGTTGAAAACCAGCGTCCGGCACTAGTTGTCTGGCATTTTTGCTGAACTGGGCCTTTTTGGCGCAGCCGGGAGGCACACATTCCTGCCAAATCTTACAAGTTGCAACGCACTTTACACTTTTTATTTGTTTTTTATTTTAATATCTTTTACTTGTAGTACAATATGTTTTGTTGATAACTAAACTGTCTAACTGCTTTTGTCTGTGTCTGTGCTAAATAAATTTAATTTCTTTCTTCTTGCTTTCTTAGATATGAAAGGGCGCCATGGGCGGCCCTCCATGTCTGGCGCCCTTGGGCTAATCGAACCAAGGACCTCATGCTCACTAGTAGCGCTTGCGACCAGTAGACTATTACTACATTACTGGCTGAACATTCAACATACGACACGTTGCGTGAGCTCTAAGGCTAACCACTCACTGGCATATCTGCGTCTTAACACCACCCATTTTCGTAGAGCTCATACTGATACGCCATACCGCCATACATATTGGAACTTGTCTCCAGGAGGGGCACCGGGGAGGCGGCGGCGTTACGTTTGCGCTAAAGTTAACCCTCGAAGAGTGTCGGCATTAGGATTGAAATCTTGTTAAAATATACTACTGATTTTAGTTTCACAGTTTATGATGCCGAATTCGCTAAGAAAAACCTACATCTCCGCGAGGGCACTCCCGGCATCCCATAATTATGCGACTTGAGTGAACCCTTCAGGAGGATTCCCGGCACTGAACGTGAAAATTTTATCAAACCGAGGCGGAATGCTAGAATTTTCGCGCTGACATAGGTTCAGCAGAGGACGTGTATCATCATCTCATCTTCCTGCCCTGGTTCCAGGTCGACGCAACCCGTTTTTTTTTCCACTCTCCCCTCTCCCACTCTCTTCTCTTTCATATCCTTCCTCACATAATCCATTATTCATCTTTTGCCGTCTTTTCTTTGGTCTTTGGTCAAAGGACGCGAAATTTATCTAAAAAATACCATTGGATCGTCATTAGATTTTCGCAAAAGTCCCTTTATCGATAAGAATGTAACAAAAAACCGGCCAAGTGCGTGTCGGACCACGCACAATGAAGGGTTCCGTAGTTGGGATGAATTTATCCCGAGAACAAACTTAATATTGTAGTTAAAAAACATGTTGTCCCATACAATTCAACTGCAAATATAAGTTTTTACGCACAATATTGCGAGATTTACCATGTTATAACCATAGACTTCATATAGGTTTTCCTGTAATCTTGTTGAGTAAAGAATTTAACCATAGGTATTCTACAACACATACACATTACTAACATACAACATACACACTACATGTGGTGTATTATTTTACATTTATTACTAACATAGGATAAGTTTACTAACAGATGAGTCATGTCATGGTTACTTGTTAATAAATAAATTGAATTGAATTCTGTATTTTTTGGTAGGCTCAGTAGTTCCGGAGATAAGAAATGGTAAATTTTTATCAACTTTCTTAAATATGTTTAAAAGTTTTTAAAAATTATTAAAAAAAAAAATTATTGACCAACTCGCAACAATTTCATTTGATATGTCGCACGGTACCTGGTCTACAGTTAGCAAAACTTTTTTTTTAAGTTTTCTTATTTGTCCCCCAAAAGTGACCCACGTATTCAAAATTCTTTTATTTACGTTACACGTCCGTGTTTGGGTCACATGCAGAAATACATATGTGTACCAAACTTCAACTTAATCGTTCCATTAGATTCGAGCAAGTTGGTTGTGACAGACGGACAGACAGACAGACACATGAGTGATCCTATAAGGATTCCGTTTTTTCCTTTTATAGTACGGAATTACGGAACCCTAAAAAGGCGTTTTATTCTGTTGTTTGTCCGCAAACAATGGCAGCGAGCGCGATTTTGAACAGCTATGCAAAAGTATTCCAAGTATTTTGTTATTTGGTTCAAATTCGCTGAATTTCAGTTTGTTTAGTAACGCCTGTGTCATGTTTATAATTAGGAGCCATTGTTTACCACGATTAATTTTAAATGTTTGACTACGGAGTAAAAAATATGTAGAATTCGGCAATACAAGTTGGTAAATTGATTGTAAATGCATGATAGGTATTAGGCGACTGACTGAAAGCTGGCTGGTTGACCCAACATTGGGTTGTTACATTCCAGTAGGAGTTCTAAATATTACTGGGATGTAATACAATGCTTACCTAACATTACATCTGGGATGTAATACTGAGAACTAGCCATCGGCTGTTCAGACACAAAATCAATCAATCTGCTATTCTGCCTAGCCTCCACGCTCCAGCCCAGGAGATCATGGCTAAGTAATATCAGCCGGGTTGGTCCATCAGGTTAAGCTACGCTTGCCGGGTTTGTCCGTGGATGAGTGACCATCTTTATTATAAGTATATCGAGATTCCCCCGTGCCTCGGAAAGCATGCTCCCGGTTGTCTTTCGTGGATCTTTGACAGTCGTTACGGGTCGTCAGAACCCTGAAAACCTGACAATCAGTCTTACCAAGGGGTATCGTATTTACCTTACTGGGTTGTCGAGATCAGCAGTCGCTCCATGTAAAATACTGGTATTCAGCTGCATCCGCTTAGACTGGAAGCCGTTCCCAAAATAATTGGGAAAAGGCTAGGCAGATTGATTGCTCAAGCCCATAGCGCAATGTCTCTGGGAGGCGATCACATTGCAGAAAGTTTTCAAATGTCTGTGACTCTGTGGTGTGGTGTAGGTAATCGTATTTGTAATACTTTACCTATTCATCGGCCTTTGTATTTACCGGAGATACCTTTTACGGATGCCGGATTTCTAAAATCTTACGTTGGCCGCCCTCAGGACATGTCGAGGGCTCCAGGTAGCCCTCTGACGTGCTCGTTACCACCTACAGATGTTTCTGGTGCCAACCAACCTGCGTTGTCTTGTTACTATTGGAACGGTAGGTACCCACTCCAGTAAAATTATGTGTATATTTAAGTACAGCACATCCTACTAAAATTATAAATGTCAAAGTCACTCAAAGTTTGAATGTTTGTTACTCAATCACGCAAAAATGGCTCAACAGATTTGTATGAAATTTGGCTCACAGATAGTTTATTTATTTATTTACTAAGGCATCAAGTCGCAATGTACTAATCACAACTACATACAATTCATTCAATTCATTACATCATTAAAATAATAGTCATTATGATACGAGTGTGCTGTATTGGTCATTAGGGTACAAGGCGGTATTATTCGCGCGAGCCACAGGCGAGCGTGATAAGTAGATTAGAAATTGACTTTGGTGAAGCTTTTTACCAAAGACAACCCCTCAAAAGGAAGTTTTTGTAAAAAACATACCATAGGGAAACCAGGGGCGTTTAGTTATGGTATTGTTTTTCCCATGGGCAGGTCAGCGGGATCGAATAAGTACCTATCAAGTATCCTATACTATTAACTGAGTATTTTTAATTTTCACCCAAGCAGAGATTTGCGGTTTTTTAATCTCGTGTAAATAAATTACATGTGATAAATTAACATAATATTTCATCAAATTACCTATACATTTTTCACAATTAACCTTAATTTGCGTATTCAAAACATTATTTTGTGTTTATTTTACAGGCTGTTTAGCGTGTTTTCCTGTGCCTTTATTTACACCTGCACGCGCATCGCTAGCGCAGCGTTATAAATCCAAACCAGCGCGTCATTAACATAAATATTTCGTAACGTTTTCCTTGTTTGGTTAAAATATCAAAAAAAAAAAATTGATAGGTAAGAAGAGCAATAGGTGCGTAGATTTGACCCCGCCGGAAATACTAATCGAGGCACGAAATGCGACTGAGAGCTTGTTGCCACCAAAATTTAGGGAGAAATAACAGTAGGCTGTTCATCGGTTTTGCCAGTGCCTTTATTAACATCGGGCGCGCATCGCTACTGGAAAAAACAAAACCAGCGCGCCATTTTCCATAAATATTTGTTATCGTTTTCGTTGTGTGGTTACATAGTAGCAAAAATACGAAATTTAAAGTATTGTTACCCAAAATACCAACCGACCGAGAAAAGTTTTAAAAAGAATCGGATAGTCAGTACCTGGCAACAAAGGTCAGTTCACAGGTTGAACTTTATAAATCTAAATGTATCATCTCTATTGTTATCGTTTGTCGTAATGTGTCGTATGAACCGCGTGTGCATTGATCATTACCCACTCGGCTACATTATCGAGCTCGCCTTTGTAATAATACCGCCTTGTACATAATGACCAACACAGCACACTCGTGTCATAATGTACTATTAATAATATGAAACATTAATTGCATAATGACGCATAGACAAAGCATAGATTAACTTAGTCATCTTTTCTTATCAATAACAGTTTATATTATGTGCGTGCGTTAGATAACCACTGATACATTAATTTCGGGATTTCCAAATCGTTTGTGGACAATTTATTTCCGAAAATCATTGAAATTGATTTTCGTGGTAATGTGACGAAGAACGCTGATACACCCACTTAGATTTTACTGTTCATTTAAGCACATTTAAGTAAGTAAAGTATGTGAGTCATCGATGACTGATCGATTAATGATCTTTTCCGGTTAATGATTAGCTTTAGTAGGTATTGGGTTTGGAAAATATAGTCCCGGGATTCCGAAGCCATGCCAGATCATGGATTAAATACTTACTTTAATATTTTTGCGCTTGCATTTTCGGAATACCAAATAGTTTTTCTCTTTTGTTACACTTACAAACTTACATTTAAGTACATACTAGTTTAAGTACTTACATTTATTGAATTTGCAATTTTGCAATAAAGAAGTTTGATTTTATTGTCCAAACAAAAATACTAATGACTTTAAGGTGTATAGTAGGCTCACTGACCTTGTGCATGTGGGCGGAGCTAAACGCCCTACTCTCCAATACGTAAAACGTGCAACGGTGGCGCACTACGGCACTACACTAAAACGACAATCAAAGACTAGACAAAGGTGCAGACATGCGCACGTATGTCGCATTTTTTGCCTAAGATTCCTAGTCCTAAGAGAAGGAATCGTAGGCAAATCTGAAATTGTACGCCGACTACCATATTTTGACCCGCATATTATTTTAAATACTTTGTTTGTTTTTTAAGAACATTCCTGGCAATAAATAAAATATCGGTGTGCGTTTGTTTGTAATTCTTCTTATGCTAAATGGCTTGACTGATTTAGATGTTTTTTTTTTCATTCTTTTTGTGTCACTTGGATGGTTCTTAGCTATAGTTGGACGCGCTGTTGTCGCATGACAACGTCTGCCTACCGGGTCTGCTAGTTATATTTTGGTGCCGATTCTCTTGTCACAAATGCCTCTAAACTAGACTAAAAATAGATTGCACTGAGTTATTAGTTTAGTGAAAATGGCAATTTTGCTATTCTGAGTTTGACGTTTTTCACCTAAAAATTTGGTGTATCCAACTAAATCTGACTATTTTTAAACGCGATTAAAAACGTGTAGAATAAAGTTAGTTGGCATGAACTAAAACCCCAACACTTCGACCTCAGTCCAAAAACAGTATTGTATTTTTTTCTTTTGCTTATATCTCGAAAATGGTGTGTCCTATCGCAAAAATAATGAAATTTTCGACCCCCTTTAGGAAACCCTTAAACCCCTATATCTCAACATGTTGGTAATAATTTTTCATATTTTCCATACAAAAAGTGAAAAATTCCATATAAAACACGTCGAGGCTGCCAACCCCTGCGCGCCTCCGGCTCTAAAAAAATTCACGGGGTAGAGCAAACAAGTACTACGTGGAGTCGTCACGCGATTGTCAAATTCGATTTTAGATGTGTCAAAATATTTTTTTCATTTAGAGATTTTTTTTTTGTCAGAATGGCTTTAAGATTCTCATAGCCAAAAGTAAGGAATTTTAGTGATTGTAGTTAGTTTAGTTCGGTGTACAAGAGAATCGGCCTTTGACTGTAGAAATTTTTTGTAGGTTTCATAGTTTTTTTTTTTAGGAAAAACTTCTTTAATCGCGTTGAGTGATATTTGGTAGGGGCAGCCCCGGATCTAGAACGGAACGGATCTTTCGAGGCGGGGCAAAACCTATCGCCTGACCCCCGAATCGTTTTTTTTTTCTTAAAAAAAAAACCGTTTTTTTTTTAAATATACTAGTAGGTACGTGTCAGACATTTATTTTGATTAGCATTATTCACTCTGCCTGAGATAAGTTGGATTTTTGCTTTAGGAGTTACTTTACTAGGTTGCAAGAGCGAGCGAAGCGAGCTCGAAAATTTAGGCATAATAAACATATTAATCAAAAATCGATCGAAAATGCGCCAATCCAACAGGGGCGCCAAAACTGTGGTAAAAGTTAAAGTAAGTCGTGTCACAGGCGTCGTCGGCGTTGAAGCAAGACGCCCGGCACCGCAAAACTTAAAAAATAGACCACAGAAACGCTCATCGAGTTCCTGGTAGAATACAACTGCACCCGCTCACAAGTACTCACAACCCGCTCAGACCGTTTGACGACCTAAACCTACGCTAATCAGTAATTTCCTCAGTGCACCTCCCTCAGAGAAAGATTATAATTGTTGCGCGTCTCATTTGTTGCAAAGTTGCGGTGCGCTGGGTGGTGCACTTGTCTGTCATGCTCGAATTTGGCGCCCCCTAACGGTGTCGCCCGGGGCACGTGCCCCGTACCCTAATTACGTAATACACAATCAATCAATTGATAACACGAAAATAACTAAAAAAATACAAGAATAAATTATAATTAATAAATACATATTATACATAATAAACAGAATAAACTTTGTCAGGAGAAATAACGATCGGTAGAGGAGAAATAACGATCAGAAGAGGAGAAAACGAAACATGCAGAATGCAGTTATTAAGAAGGCGGTCTAGTTATTGAGAAGATCTGCATTCAGGTCATAGTAACACACATCATCATAGTCAATTATGGGAAATATTAGGGACTGTACAAGCATTGCCTTTATGTGTGATGGGAGAAGGTTTTTCTTATCGCAAAATGGTGCGTCCTATCGCAAAAATAATGTGAATTTCGTCCCCCTTTATGAAATCCATAAACCCCTATAACTCAGCATATCATCATTATCATCATCATATCAGCCGAAAGACGCCCACTGCTGGACATAGGCCTCCCTCAAGCACCGCCACTTCGACCGATTCTGTGCTTCCCGCATCCAGCGAATTCCTGCGGCCTTTACTAGGTCATCGGTCCATCTTGTGGGAGGCCTTCCAACGCTACGTCTTCCGGTACGTGGTCGCCACTCCAGAACCTTTCGGCCCCATCGGCCATCTGTTCTGCGAGCAATATGTCCTGCCCATTGCCACTTAAGTTTGGCAATTGTTCGGGCTATGTCGGTTACCTTGGTTCTCCTGCGGATCTCTTCATTTCTGATTCGATCACGTAGGGAAACTCCAAGCATAGCCCTCTCCATTGCTCTTTGGGTAACTTTTAGCCTTCTGATAAGACCCATTGTGAGCGACCACGTTTCAGTGCCATAAGTCATCATTGGCAACACGCACTGGTCAAAGACTTTCGTCTTGAAACACTGTGGTATGTGGGACGAGAAGATATTGCATAGTTTCCCGAACGCTCCCAGTCGAGTCGGATTCGATGATTGACCTCTTTCTCGAAGTTGGACCTACCTAGCTGGACAGTTTGTCCTAGGTAAACGTACTCGTCTACAATTTCGAGCGTAGCGTCTCCGATCTTTATGAGGGCGGGTGTTACATGGGCATTTGACATGACCTTTGTCTTGTAACTGTTCATTTTAAGACCCACTCTTTTGGAAGCTCTACTGCGGTCATCGAGCATTATACTGAGGTCCTCCATGGTCTCAGCCATGATAACTATATCGTCGGCAAACCGAAGGTTAGTGATATACTCGCCATTGATGTTGATGCCTAGCCCTTTCCAGTCCAGAACCTTGAAGACGTCCTCCAGTGCAGCGGTGAACAGTTTCGGAGAGATAATGTCTCCTTGTCTCACACCTCGCTGCAGAAGGATAGGTTTCGAGAAGTAGTTAGGAATATTAGCCAAAAATAGCGTTATGGGAAATATTTTTTTAAGGCAAAAGTATTAATCATACGAAATGAATCTATAGCAAACATATATTTTTTTCAAATCTTTAAACCAAGCCGTTAATGAGAAGATAGCTTTTTAAAGTGACTGTTTTACGGTACTAAACGAGAGTAAAGCCCTTAAAAACAATCAAAACAGTGTCCACGGAGCGGTAACGTCGCGTCCGCCTCTCGTCTCGCGTTCGTCATGTCATGCGGTGCGTGCGTGCGGCAGCGTGTCAAAGTGTTGCGTCACGTTGCAACACTTTTTTGTGTTACGAAATGGCTCAGCGGTGAATTTTTGTATTTTTAGTCATTCAGTAAAATGATTGAAATACAGAATCATCTTCTAATAACTCTCTGGCAGCAACAAACAATCTACAATTTATATTTCTTTCAATGTATGGATGACTCTAGTACATTCTTCGCCTGTTTCGTCGTCTTCTAATAAAGTTGTATGCTTTATTCACATCATCATCATCACTTGACATTTTCCCAACGAAAAGACGTGCTTTTGCAGTGCTACTTAACACTTTTGACTCCACCCATTTTCGTCAATCTCATACGCCATGCCACCATACACATTGCAAGTAGACCCTCCGGGAGGGTTCCCGGCATTACGTTTGCGCTAAAGTTAACCACCGCGGATGGTCAACGGCATTAGGTTTAAAACCGTGTTATAAAACACTGTAAAACGAAGTAAAATTGTGTTTTCTGGGGGAATTGTCGCTATATGTAGCTTCCAACCTTTTAAAATTTTTTGTGAATAAAAAAAAAGTCGTTGTTTTTTATTTGAAAACCAACGCATACGCTAACAAATCTTGTTAAAATATACATCAGATTTTATTTTCACGGTTTATAATGCTGTATTCGCTAAGAAAAACCTAAATTTAAAATGATCTCCCGGCATCCCATATGCGACAAGGTGAACCCTCCAGGAGGGCTCCTGGCACTGAACGTGTTAAAAGAAAACTGAGAAGTTTTGTAGCGTGATTGACGATTGCATGAAGATAGCGTGGACATAACAAATATGCAAAATACGCCTGTCGCCATCTGTAGGTTGCGTGCATTCGTCAAATGACGCGACCGTGGACAGTAAGCCTTAGTCCTGTCAAACGAGGATTTCCCATTCTGAAATAGACTAAAGTGACACAACTTAACTACATTTTAGTTTGACAGCACTTTTTTTTTTTTTGGTTGTGAAATCATCCAATGACTTCTCCCGCTCTAGGCGGAGCGGAAAGGCGTGTCAGACTCTTACTGACTATAAAAACCCACCCGTGTTCCTTCCAGGGGCCACGGTTTCCCCTTGGGACTACCCGCAACCCCGGCAGGCATCGGCCCTAGCGGACCCCGTCAGTTTTGCTGACATCTCTTTGAGGCGCGCGTGGAACACGACGCGCCGTCGACCCGGGCCTGGTCCTTATCGGACGGCGAGCTGCCCGTTACTCTCAGTCCGCAGGCCCGCGCCTACGGTGGCCGGAAATCGGCTATCAATTCCCGACGCCCGGGACGTCTCCTACGGCGGCGGCGGCTAGGGCTGGTAGGGCGCGGCCTTTGCCACTCCCTCGCGCACTCCGCCTCCTCTTTCGCGAGCATTACTGCTTCGCAGAAGGAGGTGACGGCTTGCCATGCCCTCTCGCTCCGCACCATGGCCTGGACCAGGGCCGGACGCGAGAGGTCACTGCCACCGAAGTTTGACAGCACTAAGATTGCAATGAGTTATTAACTTAGTAGTTTAGTGAAACAGGGAATTTTGTTATTCTGAATTTGACGATTTTCACCTAAAAATTTTGATTATTCAAACTAAATTTGACTATTTTTTTTTTTACGCGATTAAAAAGGAATGGAATATAAAAATTAGTTGTCATGAAGTAAACTTCTCACCAACACTTCAGGTGCAAAAACAGTACTGTATCTTTTTTTTTATTTTGCTTATAACTCGAAAACGGTGCGTCCTATCGCAAAAATAATGAAAATTTCGACCCCCTTTAGGAAACCCTTAAACCCCTTTACCCCAACACAAAGGTAAGAAATTTTCGTATTTTCCATACAAAAAGTTAAAAATTCCATACAAAACACGTCGACGCTGCCCTCCTGCGCGCCTCTGGACCTAAAAAAATTCACAGAGCAAACAAGTACCACGTGGAGTCGCGAGTTCGCGACGCAAATTCGATTTTAGATGTGTCAAAGTTATTTTTTAATTTAGAGATATTTTTTTGCAGAATCTCAGATTCTCATAGCCAAAAGCAAGTAATTTTAGTGATAGTTTAGTTCGGTGCACAAGAGAATCGGCACCAATCAAGATTTATTTCTTAACCTTACTTAAGAAAATATTTGGTGCCGATTCTCTTGTATACCGAACTAAACTAACTAAACTACGACTAAAATTCCTTACTTTTGGCTATGAGAATCTAAAAGCTATTCTGCGGAAAAATATCTCTAAATTAAAAAATAATTTTGACACATCTAAAATTGAATTTGACAGTCACGTCGCGACCGACGTGATACTTGTTTGCTCTACCCCGTGAATTTTTTTAGAGACAGAGGCGCGCGGGGGGGCAGCCTTGACGTGTTTTGTATGGAATTTTAAACTTTTTGTATAGAAAATATGATTAAATATTACCTATGAGTAGGGGCATATGGGTTTACGGGTGGCAGAGGGGGTCGAAATTTCCATTATTTTTGCGCTAGGACGCACCGTTTTCGAGATAAAAGCAAAATTAAAAAAAAGATAAAGTTTTTGCAGCTGAAGTGTGTGAAGTTTGTGTTCATGCCAACTAATTCTAATCCACTCCTTTTTAATCGCGTTTAAAAATAGACTGATTTAGTTGGATAATCTAAATTTTTAGGTGAAAAACGTCAAATTCAGAATAGCAAAATTGCCATTTTCACTAAACTAATAACTCAGTGCAATCTTAGTGCTGTCAAACTAAAATATAGTTAAGTTGTGTCACCTTAGTCTATTTCAGAATGGGAAATGCTCGTTTGACAGGACTAAACAAATTTTAGTGATTTAAAAAAAATTAACTTTAGAAACTTTAAGAGGTGCTTTAGACCATCAAACTGAATAACTTTTACTTTATAACTTTGAAATCGCGAAAATTAAAAACAGCTGTCCCATACAGTTTAGAACAGTAGGCATTAAACTTTACTATGGAACAACAGATTTTTTTTTTCGCGATATGTCCCAAAGTAAAAGTTATTCAGTTCGATGGTCTAAAACACCTCTTAAAGTTTCTAAAGTAAATTTTTTAACACCTTATATAGGTACACCTCTGCCTAACCCTTCGGGGAATACAGTCGTGATGTTATGTTATATTTTACATTTACATTTTTTTAGTTTATATTGTAAATTGTTAATTTGTATGTAATTGTCAATGTAAAAAAGTATTAATAATTGTACATCAAAGAACAACTCAACAATAAAGCGCCTACGCGCACAATCGATTTGGACTCTCTGCAGCAAGCTCGTCTATAAACGCACACTAATACAATAAGTTCATAAATATTCGCACTAACACATACGTATGCGCATACTCGGTCGATAGCCGGAGCGGACCAGCGAGCGACACAGCCATCCCGTCTCAATGCTCACGGGCGACTGCCGCCCGCGTCCCGCGCAGAGCCCCTCTGAACCTCTATCTCTAAATGGGGACATTTTGTTTAACAAATATTGATTGATTTACAAATGCAGTTTCAAATTTGTAGTACCTTTAATCAACAATTTTTCAGTGTAATTTTTTTTCTAATCGTCAAAGCCGTTTAGAAGTAGTTAGGAATATTAGCCAAAAATAGCGTTATGGTAAATATTTTTTTAAGGCAAAACTATTAGTCATACGAAAAAACCCGGTTTCAAATATGTTGTAGATGAATCTATAGCAAACATATATTTTTTTCAAATCATTTAACTAAGCCGTTAAAGAGTAGATAGCTTTTTAAAGTGACCGTTTTACGGTACTAAACGAGACGTAGGCCCTTGTGATGAATAAACTTCATGGTCGACTCCCGGGATCACATATAAAAAATCCCGAAGTCCCGGTATTGATGAAGATGCCCGGCAGGGCTATTATCTTGCAGAAGCAATGCGATAGCGATCATTTGTTTCATTTTGACAGTTCAACAACATTCATTGCGATAATTACGTTGCAGAGCAGAATTTATTTTCGAACTTATGAAGTAATGGATTAGTAATCTGTTTCAAAACGAATTGATTGTATAATACGTAATTAGGGTACCGGATTGTAGGTATTCTCTACATTCGATGGCTAGGAAACCCGCCTCGCCACCGAATATAGGCTGCTGCTAATCGTCCGGTAAACGGACGAATAACATACGTATAAATTAATCGTCCCGTAAACGGACGAATAACATTATAAATTAATCGTCCGATAGTCGAACGACAATTTTTTTTTTTATTCATCCGTTATTGGACTACTAGACACTTCGCCGAATATGTTGTAGACTTCACGTCCACGCAGGTAAAACTATGATTATACATAAATCAAAAGATATTTTAATAAAAACACATACTTATACTAAAACATTAATAATTAAAATATCTTTAAAATGGTGAAAAGTACGCTTGATCGATTTTGCGTGATTCTCAGTTTTTTATCCGTGTTAGATATAACTTTACAAATTAATTACCCCAATATAAACATAATCTAAAATATTCATTTATTAAATTATTAAAAAAATGCTCTAATGTAACATAGGTCCTGTAATTATATTTTTTCCAAATCATTATCACTACTCGTTTAGACGTAATTTTCGGTATAAAATCATTAAAAGTAGCTTGTCGTCGCCTTAAAAGTCGCTTAGTGTCGCCTTAAAGTCGATTTGTCCATCCAGGATAATCAGCACCAAAAAGGTAGGTAGGATACGGTACCTATACCTACTTAGGATACAATGCACATCCTGTATAAATAGGTACATATGTACTGGATGCACGAGGAAAACACTTCTCCATTAAAGTAGCTAATAGGTACTTGTCGACAAAACGTAATGATTTCATGTAGGCACTTGATTTGACTCATTCATACAAATATTGAGCTATATAGGTATTATTCCTTCTGGACTACAATGTTGAATTTGCAAAATGTTGAATTCGCAAAGTGTTGAATTGGCAAAATGTTGAATTTGTAAAAAGTTGAATTTTCTGGACCCAGAATGTTGAATTTGTGAATTATTGGTACCTACTGTTAGCTGAGCGCGCTAATCGTACCGGAAGACTGTGGGGCTGAAAATAAGAAGCAATATTGAATTTTCGCTACCTATTTATTTCAAGCAGACACGCCTATCACATCATTGTTGTTTTTGGAACATAGTTCTTTAACGCGGCTTGCGGTAGGAGTAAACTGGTAAAATCGTCATGTAACGAAAAAGCGCAGACCAGCGCGACTTGTCGCGCGACACCGGTTATTGTTATACCGTGAAGTTTTCTTAGAAATTGTATTGTTCGTGTCGCATCGCGCGACAAGTCGCGCTGGTCTGCAAAAGCCTTTATGCCAAAAAAAGTCAGTTTCAAGGTCTCAAGTGTCAAGTGTCAAAGGTTTTGTTTTATTTTTTTAAACAGAGCCGTGGTTTGTTTATGAGCGACGTATTCCACATTGGGCACCCGCTTAAATGGCAAGGCTGATTTTGCTACAGAAGTACCAATTATTAATTGTGTGTCAAAATAAAAAACAAAGTTTACTAAGAAGAGAAATAATCGTAAATAACCCTAAAAAGTATTTGTTTCTAAATTCTATTGGTACTCGAGGCTGATACTGCAATACATGTGATTAAGAAAATTGATTGTGATATTAAAATGACTAAAAACAAAGAAGTAATTTTTTTATCATACCTACATCTTAAACTCTCCACTGATATTAATCGAATTTTTGATTTGGGGCCCTAAAAAAGAAAAAACGTCCCAACACTAGTACGTACAGTCACGAGCACCAATATGTATCCACTTAGCAAAATTCAAAAGCGATTTTCTCGTGGAATATTGACTGCAACTTTGAGATAAGGCCTATTTCATATTAATATGGGTTCCGCAATACTATATTCGTAAAATAAAAATCAACACAGTAGGAGCAAATCACTTTTGAAAGTTGCTAAGTGTATACATATTGGTGCTCGTGACTGTACACGTACGGATCCGTAGGTGCCATTTGTGGAATAAATGTTTAAATAAGTAACAAATTATTCCACTAATGACACCTGCGAAAAATATCGATTGGTGCCGTATGTGGAATACCTCAGGTGCCATAAGCTCAGGTGCCGTTTAAGTGGGTGCCCAATGGACGGAGCGTGCATTTTGAAAGTGGCCAACGGTCCCAAATAGCTGTCATGTCACATAATTTCGTTGTTTTGATTAATTTAGCAAAATTACTTTATGGAAATAAGAAATGTGGCTAACTAGCGAACTAGAATATTAATAATGAATTGCAATATTGTTACATCGAATTTGATGTTGTAAGTGGTTTATGTGTAAAAAAGGCATTTGGAAAGTTTCGTTTCGTTCGAAAGCGTTGTTGAGTGAAAGAGGATGGCAGTTTTAAGGAAAAGTTTAATGAGACATTTTGGACACCCAGAAAGGATTGGCTCTCATAAGATAAATCTAAGTCGTTGCAGTAACTAATATTTGGCTCTATTGCCTCATTCATGAGTTTGCCGACCACTGATCTAGGTAGTCGCTTCCTCGTAGGGCAGGTGCCAAAAGTACTGAATGTAAGTACACCAATTCTGTAACGTATTCCTACAATTATCGCGAAGTGTGTCATGTAAAACCACAATAGTTCTAATATTAAGTTATCGCTTAAGTAATACAAGTTTGCGTGGGCAGAAGGTCACGGACACGCGGCAGACAGGTCTGACTTTGTAATACATGTTAATATGTATGTATGCTAAATATTGGATGACGTCATTTGACGGCGTCATGTGATATGGTTAGAAATAGAGCTATTTGTATAAATAATTCATCTAATATTAGCTATTGACTCTTGAAATACAGGTATCTAACACTTTCGAATCCACCCATTTTCGTCGAGCTCATACGCCATACTGCCATACATAATGTAAGTGGACCCTCCGGGAGGGTTCCCGGCATTACGTTTGCGCTAAAGTTAACCATCGCGGATGGTCAACGGCATTAGGTTTAAAATCGTGTTGTAAAACACTGTAAAACGAATTGAAATAGTGTTTTCTGGGGGTCTTCTCGCTATCGTAGTTTCTAACCTTTTAAATTTTTTGTGAATATTTGTACCGTGAACAAAAAATTCAAAAAATATCTAAGTCTTTGATTTGAAAACCAACGCATATACTTACTAATAAATCTTGTTAAAATATCATATTAAAATATAACATCTGATTTTATTTTCACAGTTTATAATGATGTACCAGAATGTACCTATTCGCTAAGAAAAACCTACTTAAAATGAGTTCTCCGCGAGGGCTCCCGGCATCCCATATGCGACTAGGTGAACCCTCCAGGAGGGCTCCCGGCACTGAACGTGCTAACCTAGCTCTGGAGCCAGGATCTCAAATTTTTCTGTAATAAAGAATTAATTAATTTATTATTTATCTATGATTATATCTAAGTATATAAATGCGAAAGTGAGTTTGTTTTGTTTATTTGTTTGTTTGTAACGCTTTCACGCTAAAAAGCTGAATGGATTTGGATGAAATTTGGCACATGGGGAGACCATGACCAGCTCGCTTAGCATGACGACAATTTTATATTCATCACTCTTTTAGTCACAAACGTTTCCGTAATCTTCTGGCTTGATAAGGGCTTGTGATGAGGAGGGACCTCATCACATGCCCATATTATGTCAAGCCATACGATTTCCTTTTAACTTTTCTGTCACTGGCGTCACTTTCATACGTCCCCTCTTGATCAGTTTGGGCACAGATAATACATATAATACTACGTACAGATACCCAATTTCATACAAAGAAATGCGACCTTCCTAAGTCGGGCCATTGTCTGGCTACAGCATAAATGTGGTACAGTGATGTAAAACGCCATCTATTGCAAAGAGCCCTAAACAAAAAGGTTTTATCTTTTTTTGTTGAAAATACGAGATTTATGAGTTACAATAGATAAATCAGCAAACAAGGTAGTTTTGATTTTTACTAATCTTACTTTAGTCAAAATCTTCCGTTTATCGCTTTTTAGTGACTGTTTATATTTCATAATTGTTACCTATGCCATCTATGATCTTTTTTCAAGACTAATTATAATTTGTTCAAATTGGTACCCCACGTTTGGGGCTAAAAATGGGAGAACCTGTTAGGTTTTTACTTCGCCTCTTAGATAACCTCAATCTGCATTGTATTTTAAGGAAAATATGCGAATATTACTCTACATTTGTTACTAACTGTTAATGGGGAAACCCATGGATACCATGTGGGTCTACGGGTATTTGATACTGATAAGTAGAATTGTTAAGTGGTATTCCGTTATCAGTTTCCTAGCCTTGTTCGGATTTGAACGGCTGAAAGTATAGTTATTTAGGTACCTAGAGACTGCTGGAGGTGACTGCCACTGCTGACTGAGCATGAGGCCCTGGGTTCGATCCACCGGCCTTGCCGCCGGGCAAGCCGTGGTGCGCCCGGCTTGCAGTACAGAGGAGCCTACTGCCGCTCGGCAAAAGCCGGCCGTGCCATCGGCACTGTGTGTGCCTCTTGACTGGGTTTTTCAACACATTTACAAAAATATACTATCACACACTATCAAAATACACCACACAAAGTGCACGCATGTTTATTTACTTATCGATACTCAACCGTGCCTCGGAAAGCATGTTAACCTTTAGCCCCGGTTGTCATTCGTGGAATCGTGGATCTTTGACAGTCGTTACGGGTCGTCAGAAGCCCTAAAGTCTGACACTAAAGACTGTATTACCCATTTACTGGGTTGTGGAGGTCAGATAGGCAGTCGCTCCATATAAATAACTGGTATTTAGCTGCATCTGCGTGCGTTAGACTGGAAGCCGACCCCAACATAGTTGGGAAAAGGCTAAGAATATTGAGTACGTTCCCGTGGATTGCTTCTGACTTCCACGCGGGCGAAGCCGCGTGAAAAAGCTAGTTTATAATTATTACGATCTCCAATAACATCTATTACTATACTCTATGAACTATAGGAACAAACAACAGCCAGTTTGAAATAACATTGGGCATACAACCTTGAAATGATATTCTCTTTTACGATTGCAAATCAATGACTCTCAGAGCGTGCATTCTGATGAAAGTGGGCGTCGCAAATAACTTAAAGTATTTCACTGTTTTGATTATATTGGCAATAATAAATAAAATAAAATAAAATACCTAGCTTTATTTACCTTACACACGCATCTAATAATATTATGTAAGTAACATTATTAATAAAATCCTTATATTAAAAAAGTTTTTTTTTTCCTATTTAGTTGTATTACGTTGGCAATATTACTGTATGGAAATAAGAAATATCGCTATCTAGTGAACTAAATTATTGAATATGAAATACAATAATTAATATTGTAACACCGAATATTTAGTTTTAGATGTAAAGACAGTATTTGGAAACTGTCCTAATACTTACCCTTTTTACACCTAAAACGGTTACAACATAAAATTCAGTGTTATAATTGCAATTCATTATTAATATTCTAGTTCACTAGTTAGCCACATTTCTTATTTCCATACAGTAATATTGCCAAATTAATCAAAACAGGTAGTTATTGGATTAGACAGCTATTTGCAACTTATAGAATAAACGCTCTTAGGGGTCGTCCCTTAATTACGTGATGTTTTTTAGCAATTTTTAAACCCGGTCTCCCCCTGACGTGGTGAGGTTTTAAACTAACCCCTTCCCTCCCCTAACCAAAGTCACGTGTATTTTTTTGTTGCTAAGTATTTAAAAACATTACATAATAGCAAAAAAAAGAAAGAAAAATATTTTATTTTGGGAGCCGCTTTTCTAATTTAGAAATACGCGTTAAACGAAAAATGAATACACGTGATATCTCACTACACCCCCCTCCCCTTTGTGATATATTTCGTGATGTTTTCCGAATTACTCCCCTTTCGAGCCTTACTTGATTTATGGACGACACCTTAACGTCGCGCTGATTTAAATACTTACAGAAAACCGAGGTCTGATAAATTTCCTGCTTTCGTAATGAGACCGGTAATGAACGAGATATTTTCAATCGAGCTAGTTTTTGTCTGGTTAACGAACACTCGTAAGTACTCGTGTACACGGCGGCGCCGCGACCACCAAGGTAAAGAAAATTTGAATTTTGCGGGCTACCTTTTCGCATCCTCCTAAAGCTTCGTGGAGACTAGCGCGATGCGACACCAGTTATTGTTATACCTTAAAGTTTTCTTAGAAATTGTATTGTTCGAGTCGCGCTGGTCTGCACAAGCCGGTAAACAATACTAGCGCCAGGCGGTGTGGTGGCGGCACGGTGGTGGCGCTGCCATGTACACGAGCACTAACAGTTTTTGAGTGAACAACATTCAGACTTCTGTCGAGGACTCGAGGCTGCGAATTTCTATTTACAACTTGTGAAAAAATTATGACCCTGTGTGATAAAACAGACTAGCTGCACGCTTAGCATGACCACAATAGAAACCGGTTTTGTCGACGGAAGAATACTTAGATAAAATCATAAAATGACAGATAAACTATTCTTCGGTAGACAGCACCCGTAGAAAACCCGTTTCTTCGGTTGTCATGCTACGCGTGCTGGATGATTAAATACTGCCAGTTAAGAACTAAACAGCCTGATACCGTACCTGAGAATTTACCGGAGTTTGGAAGTTGGCGGTTTGATTGATACCCCAGTGCCTCGGAGTGGTTGGTCCTGCGCTTGATTTATCTCCGGTCGTGTGAGATTGCGGCCCCATCGGACTATGAGAGTGAGGGAAGAAAGTGCACCTTTGTCTCTGCACACACTCTTGTGCACTATAAGTAATATCTCCCGCGCCGAAGGCTAGGCTACGCTGAGATGGGCTGCCATGCCCGTAATACTTACACTATAAAACACCGACTGACAACTATGTACAACTTACTTAGGGTCTCCGACCAAATAAAACATCGAGATAGAGCGCTCTCAAGTAAAAAGTTGGTCACCCATCCACGGACTAACCCCGGCAAGCGTAGCATAACCTGATGGATCGACCCCTGCGGCTGTTATTATTTAGACACGAGCTCAAACGCACTACCAGGATAAAAAAATCCAATGTCCTAACCTAAATCATGATTTAGGTACCTGTGTGCCAAATTTCATCGAAATCCGTTCAGCCGTTAAGGCGTCAAAATTTCAAAAGATAACAGAGAACAGATAGACAGACAGAGCTACTTTCGCACTTAACATCATACCTCTTGTATTCAATGCAGCCGCATAGCTCATCAAACAGCAGCATGCACTATACTGAATTCCCATGTGGGTAACGATCCTCAAAAGACCATTTCAGACACTAGTCTACATGGTCCTCATATGACCAGACCAAGATTATGTCTGGACTTTAAAAGAGACTGTGACCTCTGAGTTTGTTTCGGCCTTTCTTCTCAGAGTAGTCAGATAGGAAACGCCGAACTCATCTAGGTAATTTTTAACATAATTTTTAATATGACGTGTAAAAGTGATTGCAATATCCTATTTACAGAATAAACAATTTCATTTCATTTCGTCTTCCCCGCCGGGCACAAATCCAGATTCTGGGCTGTTACTGAGAAATCCCAGACAAAAAAACCAGTTACACTGCCCAACCTGGTAATCGAACCAAGGACCTCTTGCTTCGTAGTAGCGCTTGCGATGCGACCACTAGACCAACAAGGCTGTCACCTAACTTGTATTTTTTTTTTACTTTCATAAAACTTTTTTAAACTTGCGATCCACTGGTGAACCACTCGCTGGTTGAACCAATGAGCTGGATCTATAGAATATAATTAATTTCCGACACTGACATTAAACAAGTTTCTAAATGTGTGTTTATATTTTTTTTTATCAAAAGCACAGATTAATACAGATGGGACACTCCGCAGTTTAGGTATGAAGCTACAAGTACCCGGCGGGCTCGTCTCACTGTGCCTATTCAGCAGGGCTGCCGCGCGCCGTTTGTCGCAAGATATTAAAACTAAAAATACTAAAATGAAGGCAGCAGTTTATTGCATCCCATTTGGCTGCTTATATAATAATAACGATCCGAACCTCACGTTTTTCTCACTTCCAAAGGACACGAAAAGGTAAACAAATGTACGTCTACCTTTAAGTAATTACTAATGACCTATGAATAGCAATTAATGTTAATGTTTGGTAGGTAGTATAGGTACCAAACGTTTACATTAATTGTTATTCTTATATAAGTCTCACGTACTTACGTAGTTCTTAAATATTCATTATTATTATTATACTTAGTATAGTTACAAGTTCTGTTTACAAGGTCAGGTTCAAGCTTCGATAAGTATAGGTAGGAAAGTACATAATTAAATAATATTTTTGTTTGGTGGTATCCGAGGTAGATACACTGTAACCATAACAAAATATTATGTACTTAGTATTTTTTTTATTATGTAGACAACAGGGTATTCGTACATACATACTTTTTTATTTGCCCAGTTACGTAGGTACATATTAATAAATAATGGTGACTAAACAAATTAAAGTACCGACGTACTTTAATTTGTTTAGTCTCCATTTACTGCAGGCGGCAGCAGCAGGTGACGTGACGCCGCCACGACAGGTTTCTATTGTATTTTTAAGAAATCGAATCGCATTTTTATGAAGTCGCCTGCGGTTGGTTACGGATTGGTGGTACATTTAAAAATATAATAGACCAAGAGCTGATACCTACTTAATTATCTAATTATTCTTTAAAAGATGACAACCCTGACGTGGTCAGAAGGTATAAGAGTTACGCGATAGAAAGAGAGGCAACTTGTAGGTGAATATAACTGTAGGTAATTAGCGTTGTGCGACCTGAATCGCACTTTATTGTGTCGTAGCAAGAATCGCTTTTCATTTAAATGATTTTGCGGAGAGTCCCATCTGTAATAATCTGTGTCAAAAGTGGTTTCACGTGTTGATGTGGTAACAATTTTTGGAGTTTACTCCATAAGAATCGATTTTCATATTATAGCCTAGAGGTGTGAAATTTATACCTACAATCGTTAACTTTGTGTTTTATTCGTAAACTTGCTGCGCCTGCTGTGGTTTAAAGGATGCATTTATTAACCCTCTTTGCCTATCGCATATTATTATTCAAAGACAAGGAGTAAACTCCAGTGCTTCGTGCAGACTAGCGCGACGTGACAGCATGACGCGACACCGGCTGTTGGTATACCGTGATTCGTGAAGTTTTCTTAGAAATTGTATTATTTGTGTCGCGTCACTTGCGTCGCGCTGGCCTGCACGAACCTTTATTGTGATAACGTCCGCAAGCACGCAAGCATGACGATTTTATATTTGTTTATTCAGTGTTGAATGTTGCTAAATACATTTTAATTTCCCGATAATCTGAAATAAATGAAACTGTGTTTTCCTTTTAACTTCGTTATTTAAACTATTAATGTGATTTTTTTAACAACCTAACGCCACGCTACCCTAAGAATTTTTAAATATAACTTTTCTCGATTTGATTTTACCACTTTGTCAGCGTGATAAATATGTATACGCTACACATGCCAAATTACAGCTTTCTAGTAGGTACTAAGAATCTCTAAAGTAAACTAATACGCGGACAGACAGACAGACGGACGGACATGGCGAAACTATGTATAAGTACCTAAGGGTTCTTTGTTAACTACGGAATCCTAAAAAGGTTCAGGATTTCCAAAACTATTTCATTACTCGACTACGGCGCGTAGCAAAAGGTAAGTTAACTCTATCCTTCTACGGGGTCGTCAATTAATCACGTGATGTTTTTTAGAACTTTCTAACCCCCATCCGCCTGGTGATACCTACTTGGTGAGGTTTTAGAATAACCCCTCCCCCTTACCCAAAGTCACGTGTATTTTTTAGTGCAAAGTATCTTAAAAATTACAGAATATATTATGTTTAAGTAAATAGAAAGACAAATATTTTATTATGGGGGGCCGCTTTGAAATACGAAAACATAAATACATGCGATATTGCGATACCTATCTCCCCTTGTGATATTTTGTGATTGATGTGATGTTTTGATGATTTTTTTTAATCCCCTCCCCCGCTTTCAAGCCTCACGTGTTTTATGGACGACCCCTAATTGTACGTTTTCACCCCGAACCAACATCATAACACAAACTAGGTACCTACCTACAAAGGGGTATGTCACGGAAACGTCAGATAATTGATTTCCAGTAGTTTTTCCAGAGGTTTACTCAACCTACTCGTGTTTATTTAAGTAATAACCGGGCAGGTCAAGGACGGCCTCTGTTGACACTGTCGAGTGTTCTAGTACCTATGTATGTTCCTACGTTTACCATACATACTCATAAAAGAGCCAGATATTAGGTATTAAGTACTTGATTTCAGCCGCCGATTTACTCTATTATCATAATTGCACCGCTTTTTGTGAACCTCAATTAATTCTTATTTTGAGTACTTATATTGGGGTACCACTTTGACCAACTACCAGGGGGCCAAGTCTACTATTTTACAAATAACCGGTGTCGCGTCGCGCGACAAGTCGCGCTGGTCTGCACAAAGCTTAAGTCTGGTCGGTTAGATAAGTACACAAAAGATAACAAAAAAACTGTCTTCGCACATTTTAATTAATGTGTCAGGGTTGGTCAGGCTGTGTGTGCAGGCTGGTCTGCACGAGCCTTTATTCGAAAATACTGATGTGGCCAGTTCATTAAATTCAATAATAGTCTTGTCCCCTTTATCACCAAATTGAAAACAATCATAACAGCGGGGTACTTGAAAAAAATTGTATTTCGCTGGCTTCCACTGCGGATCCACCATATGCCAATTAGGAGTCACTACAATAATCCTTCTTATCCGTGCATACAGCGGTCAAGCACTTGTGGCTGCATCGACATCATCATCAGCCTATTAATGTCCCCACTGCTGGGACACAGGCCTCTTCTCTGTGAGAGGGACTGGGCTGTAATCTACCACGCGGGCCCAGTGCGGGTTGGTAGATGTCACATGTCTTCGAATTTTTGGTTCTAAGACATGCCGGTTTCCTCACGATGTTTTCTTTCACCGTTTTGAGAGCAGTGGTGAATTTTTGAGGAAATTATTTACACAAAGTAAAGTGCCTGCTTGGGTTCGAACCCACGACCGACTCACACGACTCGTAAGTCGGGGCCGTTACCACTGGGCCACCGCTGCTCTCCATCGCATCGACATCGCCACGTGCAAACTACGTATCAAAGACATGCCGTCACACAAAATCCTGCTTCTCGCAAACAGAGTTTACCGCCCGATCAGCATTATACAGCATGAAAACTTTTAACTTTCAGTATGTGGTTCTGAACATCCCTGGGGTTCAGAATCATGTTCTAAATGGTAACAGTTCATGTTCTAAATCCATGGTAAAAGTTTTTGCGTCGATGATGTTACCGTGAATAATTTCCCCGACATCAATTGTCGGGCAGTTGCCCCCCAGACCGCGACACCTGCTATCTAATTACGGAACACAATTTCATAAACGATTCCGACTAGGTAATCTGTTTCATTTTGACAGTTCAACAATATCCATTGCTTTATATATTTTTTTACGAACTTATGATGCAATGGATGGCAATCTGTTTCAAAACGATTCAAATTCCAATTGATCGTGTACCTATTACGTAATTAGGGTACTGGTCGGAGGATCCTCCCTTTTCTATACAGAATGAGTGAACATTACACCCTACTATCTAATTACGCAATACATTTTCGTAAACGATTCCGATTAATTTGTTTCATTTTGACATTTCAACAACTTTTGTTGCGTTATTTACGTTGCTGAGTAGAATTTATTTTCGAACTTTTGAAGCAATGGATTAGAAATCTGTTTCAAAGCGATTTAGATTCTGATTGATCGTGTATTACGTAATTAGGGTAATCCTCATACCGTTATAGATACACTCAAATTCACTCAATGCCACAATTTTTAACAGATTACCAATAAAAATATCGATACTGCTGTCGCATGTCTGGTTAAAATCTTTCATTACCTACATATTTATAATACCGGAGTTTGTTTATTTGCTCTCTGACTCGCGTACCGTGGGATGTTCTATTGAACCCGAGAGTACGAGTACCTACTACAGACAGATATGTAAATAACTGAAAATATAATAATAATAATGATGAAGAAATAGTCCACGTATCGAACACTTTATAGAAGCGACGATAATAAACAAAATAAATACCTACTTATATTATGCCGGCGATTCGATAATTGTACTAGAATAAAGGCTTTTGCAGACCAGCGCGTCTTGACGCGCGACGCGACACGAACAATACAATTTCTAAGAAAACTTCACGGTATAACAATAACTGGTGTCGCGTCGCGCGACTAGTCGCGCTGGTCTGCACAAAGCTTAATATTGTGAGAGTGAAATTTCAAAGACGCGTCACGTTTAGGCAAATTTCGTTACATGAGACTATGAGAGAGTAGAAAGATATAACTCTCACTGTCTCTCTCTCTCTCTCTCTCTCTCTCTATCTGTCTCTCACACTGAATCTGTCATATTCTTTATTTTTTTACTAAAAATACACTTTAACGTTAAAACTCTCCCAGATCGCCATCGGTGGGTTAAATATTTAAAAGGCTAACCCTAGGTTTACCTTGAAGTCTTGGTGGCGCATGATGAATTATTTGATTGACCCTAAGTTTGATTTAGGCAGGACTAGCTTCCGTCAGCGGCTTCGCCCGCGAGATACCTTTATAAATTAGAGCCTATGTTACGCAGCATTCGACTGGTGAAAGAATTTTTTAAATCGGTTAGTAGTTTTTACAAATATACAAAAATACAAGTATTTTCCTTTTATAATGTGAGTGTAGATAACCCATGAATGTGCAAGTGGGGGCCGAGTCATCATCAATGAGTTATATGAAAATTTGTTAAAAAGTCATTTTAGATGACTTTTAGTATTTATAGAATAGTTACGTACCTACGTGATCACGTAGTTTAGCACAATGTATACAGGGTTATTGATAATTATTGATAAAACACTACTCTTAAGTAAGGGGCAGTTTTACTCATCATCATGAACTTTTACTACGGGACTAAACCTGATATGAAAAAAGAATCTGCTGTTCCCTACATTCATGTAAGTACTTACATAGATACGCATAACTCGTGAAAATGTTGGGAACAGCCATTGATTTTAATATCAATGGGAACAGCTGATATTTTTTCGCTATTTCAGGTTTAGTCCCGTAGTAAAAGTTGCTCATAATGATGAGTACCTAAAGTCACGTGTTTAAATACCTATCGGTCACAAATTACCCAAAAATTTCATGCATATATAGAGCCAGCGGTCTAGAAATTAAAATCTTAATTTCATTGACAAAGGTCAATGAAATTAAGATTTTAATTTTTACTTTTTAAATGAAGGTCTAATTATTTACGTACCTACACAAAGTATACATAATCAGCCTATTAATGTTCCCACTGCTGAGACACAGGCCTTCTCTCTGTGAGAGGGAGTGGGCCGTAATCTACCACGCGGGCCCAGTGCGGGTTGGTAGATGTCACATGTCTTCGAATTTTTGGTTCTAAGACATGCCGGTTTCCTCACGATGTTTTCCTTCACCGTTTTGAGAGCAGTGGTGATGAAATTATTTACACAAAGTAAAGCGCCTGCTTGGGTTCGAACCCACGACTTACAACTCGTAAGTCAGGGCCGATACCACTGGGCTACCACTGCTCTCGCGCACACAAAGTATAGTAAGACTTAATCCAAATTATTGGGTGACCACTGACCACCGAGATGACAACTAAGTAGAGAGTTTAGAAGTATGAGGAAAAGGGTGTAAAGTTCACTCATCTTCATTAGAAAAGGGAGGATCCTCCGGCCAGACGGGTGTTGTGTCTGGCGGGCAACTGCCCGTAATCTGTGCCGTAAGTTGATTTCAGATATTCTATGTCGCTCGCGCGATGCAGGATTTGTGTGACGTCATGTCTTTGCTGCGTAGTTCGTATGTGGCGGTGTAACCGCTACAGAAGTATGGAAGAAAGGAACATGCTGCGCCGACGCCAAATAAATTGGATAAAGGCAAGGTAAAATGATGACTTAACTTAATTTATTCCTAGATGTAGTGATGAAGATTTTTGATCTTCAAAACGTCATCTCGAAATCTAAGATCTCAGTTTTCTTCAGACAGATGCAAAAATAATTCTCAAACCAGTTTTTTATGGGTCCAGTTTTTTCGCCAAGTTCAACTGACGTAATGTTTTAAAATAACCTAACTTCCAGCTAAAGATCTAAAAAATATAACAAGCAAAAATGTTGAACAACCTGTTTGATTATGGAGTATGTTTTCCGTTGTTGTAGCCTGCGAAATTCAATTTTTTGCAATTTGCAGGTCAGTGTCAGATTGTATCTTGATCAAAATATGATGCGCGACTTTTTCAGAGGTAAATTTGTTATTTTTGCACCTGATTCTTGCAACACGAGTTCAACTAACAACAACTTTAAAATACTAGTCGATCAGCCAAATCAACTGTTCTGGGACGAATCAGCCCCCAGCATAGGGGATCGAAGTGGAACATTGAGTGCTGTGTAGTCCCCTGGGGGACTGGTCTAGGGGATTTTAGTGGAACGACTCGAATCAGCTATCTAATTACGAAACACATTTTCGTAAACAATTTCGCCTCATGTTTCAATTTGACAGTTCAACAATATTCATTGCGTTATTTACGTTGTAGAACAGATTTTTTTTGCGAACTTGTGAAGCAATGGATTAGCAATCGGTTTCAAAACGATTCAAATTCCGATTGATCGTGTATTACGTAATTATGGTACTGGTTAGCGCCTCAGAAATGCAGAGCGCCGCGCGCCGCCGCCGCCTCGGTTCGGCATGATTCAGCACAATCGGGCGGCAAATACCTACGAATATAATATTTCGAAGATACCACACACCACTGTCACCACTGACACTGACTGACTGACTGTCACTGGTATCACTGTCTAGTTGATCCTGGTCGCGAGCGCTACCACTGAGAAAGACGTTCTCAGTTCGATTCCCGGGTAGGGCAAAGTGTTATTGGGTTCTTCTATCTGGAATTCCTCAGTAGCAGCCCGGAGTGCGTGTTCAGTGCGTGATATGATGTGATGTTATATTAGTATTATGTTCGGAAAAGGCCGCTCGGTCACAGATAACTCGGTCTAACTCAAATTGTCCGAACCCACTCGACCATGGTTCAACGACGCTTTGCCGATCGACAAGAGCCGAATGAAAGCCGAATATTTGTTGCCGTTGTAATTGTTTCGGGTCGGCTTGAACAAATACTGCTGCTGGTCCGAACATGACTGTGTGTAGCACTCCTCAGATTGAAAGTTGCAGTGTTACTGTTTATGATATTATGTAATAATTAAACAAGAGACTTGTGGTTCACAACGATGAGTCAAAGGTCAGCAGGTCATCAACACCAACAGGTCAACGATTGTAAGAATAACTTTTATCTATCTATAACGTTCCAATCTGTCGGAATTCGCATTTATTCGCATTATTATTTATCTAACAGCTGATAAAGAGGTAAATGAAACGTTCACAATCACAACACACAAAATTTTTCCTTGATTTATTTGAAAGTCAAAGGCGAGCAAACGGCCGCCGGCCGCGACTTACAAGTTGTACTCAGTTCGATTCAAAGTTAGTGGCGGCTTGGAAGTTAGCTGCTCGCTGCGCAGTATCGCACCCCTCTCCCCCGCTGACCCAAGAATTTTTTACTGCGCAGCCACTCGCCTCATGTTCCCGCTGAATCGAGCTGTGTAGGTCGAACCCAGACAGGCACTTTACTTTGTATAAATTATTTCATCACCACTGTTCTCAAAACGGTGAAGGAAAACATCTTGAGGAAACCGGCATGTCTTAGACACAAAAATTCACAGACATGTGACATCTGTCAACCCGCACTCGGCCCGTGTGGTAGATTATACAGCCCTCTCCCTCTCGAAGAGAAGAGGCCTGTGTCCCAGCAGTGGGAACATGCAAAGGCGAGAGAACTTTTTATATCTAATAAACTCAGTGCGAACCAGTCGCAGTATAGCGTCCAAGCCAAGCATGCAAAAAAAAATATTGCGATTTAAATTGAAAAAAAAAATCACACAATGTTTTTTTTTTATTGAAGCAATGGATTAGCAATATCCTTCAAAATGATTCAGATTGTGAATGATCCTGTGTAACGCAGTTAGCCCATGTTTTTTTCGCGTATTGTATTTTCTACGCTCTGCTTAGCGCCGACAGTTGAATATCGAATAGTGTGTTTTCTTGACGCGCATAGTATACGCGCTGGATGCGCTCTGTTGGATTCTCATTGCTCGGCTTAATACCGAGAGTTGAAAATCCAGTGTACGAACAAAAATTGCCGCGATAAAAACACGTCCGTGTGAACCTGTACTCTAATTACGTAATACACTATCAATCGGAATTTGATCCATTGCTTCATAAGTTCGTAAAAAAAATCTGCTCGACAACGTAAATAACGCAATGAATATCGTTGAACTGTCAAAATGAAACAGATTTATAGTCGGATTCGTTTACGAAAATGTGTTGCGTAATTAGATAGCCGGGGTTAGGGTGCTGATAGACACAGAAAGGATGGTCCTATTGACGGCCCTCCATTGCCAGGGAGCAACACCCACGGTATAAACGTCACTATGTTTACTACGTATTACGAGAACTATTTTTGTACGTATGGTCAATGCAATAACTAGACTTGCATTCCAAGAATCATATGAGTAATAAAACACACGTGGGTAAACATGAAATCGCGAAAAAAAAACAGCTTTCCCTAAAATTATGTTCGCATAACTCGTCAAAACATGGGGAAAACTGATAATTTTCGCGATTTCAGGTTTATTCCCATAGTAAAAGTTGTTCATAATTGTGAGTAAAATCACGTGTCACTAATCACCAGTCACCCTTCCTCAAGAATTGGGCTATGCAATACAAAAAGAATTTTTCTAATCCGACTGGTAGTTCTGGAGATACAAACTTACAAACAAACATTTAGAGGTATGAGGAACAGGGTGTAAAGTTCACTCTTACTCATTAGAAAAGGGAGGATCCTCCGACCAGACGAAAGTTGATGTCGGAAGTTTCTAGGTATATTATTATGACGATCGCGCGGTAAACTCTAATTCCGCGATGCAGGATTTGTGTGACGTCATGTCTTTGCTGCGTAGTTCGTATGTGGCGGTGTAACCGCTACATCACTCGGTCACTCCCCTCCGGAGACTGAAGTTCGATAGTGGGCTGAGTCTTGTATCTTGCGATGCTTCACAGTGCCAGCTGTGGTTCCAGACCCCAGTTAGTCGGAATCGGGTGATTGCGGCGATTGTTGTGATTGAGGTAATTTCGGTGATTTACCAGTGAGTCGGGGTGATGACCAGTAATGCGCGTTCGCTGCATGCTGGTGGTCAGGATACGCGTTGAAGCCGTGGGTGCTGTCTGGCTGTGTGACTCGCGGGCCGCGGCTCGCCTCACGAAAGCTTGCGGGAGTGACGATGATGATGACGTCACGCTGAAGTAGTTGCACGAAGGCTGCGTTGACGTTCATATTGATGTCGATCGCGCGGTAAACACTAATTGCGCGATGCAGGATTTGTGTGACGCCATGTCTTTGCTGCGTAGTTCGTATGTGGCGGTGTAACCGCCACAAACATATTTTACCTCTTTATTTTATAATATTATTACATGTAGGTACTTAGTCCTATATTAGTTTATAGTCTTACTAGCTTTTACCCGCGGCTTCGCCCGCGTGGATGTCGCAAAATATCCCACGGGAACGTTCTACCAGGAATACATACCTAATAGCCAAGGAAAAGATCATTGACTAACTTTCAGCGGACGCAGTGGTAGGCTACTACAGCGCCCGCGTGGTCAACCATAATTATTTTGTTACGCGTAATTTTGAAACTGTGATATCTCTTAAATGATGTGATGTAAAGGCATATTTTAATCGAAATTGAATGCCCAATTTAAATAACCTATTTAATTGGATAAGGATTAATAAGATACCGGTCAAAATAGCTTCGGAAATAACAATGAAAATTTTATACAATTTTGAAAGATAAAAATGGTTATTGTGGGTCACCCCACATCGCGGACTTTTTTGTTGCAATTTTTAAGATATACAATACTCTAGAACATAAATTTGATTTATCTCTCACGACTTACGCAGCGCACGCCAGTAAAGCTCCCAGTCGGCATGATTTTTTCCGACATCTTCAACAATAATCGTCATATTTCAGCCAATTTACACAAAACTTTAATGAATTATACACTAAAACCTTCCACATGAATCACTCCGTCCAATGGTGAAAACCGTTTGAAAATCCGTTCGGCAGTTTTTGAGTTTATCGCGTTCAGACAGACAGACAGACAGACGCGGCGGGCGACTTTGATTTATAATATGTAAGGATACCTATATGATTCACTAAATCACTACTCATATTGTAAATAGATAGCTATTTGCAAAGAATGTAGGTGACAAATAGATTATTTTGTTATTGGCATTACATTACTTACATAATTATGTAGGTATATAGACTCTGACTCAAGTCCATCGGCATCATCATAAAGAATTATCTAACGGTAACAATGGCCTACTACATTACGATTAAATAAAAGAGCGTTTATTTTGAAAGTTGGCAACGTCGCAAATAGATGTCAAATATTTACCTGTTTTTATTAATTTGGCAATATTACTGTATGGAAATATGAAATGTGGCTAACTAGCGAACTAGTATTTCGTTTTAGATGTAAAAAAACGTAGTGACCGGCCGAACGAAGGTTCGGTTTCGGTTTCGGCAAGTTTCGGCAAGTTTCGGCAAACTCCTGTTTCGTTCGGACACTAAAAAAACCGGCCAAGTGCGTGTCGGACCACGCGCAATGAAGGGTTCCGTAATTGGGATGAATTCATTCCAAGAATAAACTTATCATTGTAGTTGAAATACATGTTTTCCCATACATTCTAACTGCAAATGTAAGTTTGTACGCACAGTATTGAGTGATTTACCATATTTAGGTTTTATTGTAATCTATAAGCCTAGAACTATTCATTGTATTTTTATTTTTTATTTTAGCCTCAGTAGTTTCAGAGATAAGGGGGGGGGGGGGGGAATGGTAAATTTTCATCTACTTATTATTATTTTACGTCTTTGACATTTCTCGGGACCCTAGTAGGGTCCCGGACCTTTGGAAGGCGTAAGAGGGGCCGAAGCAAACTCACAGAGGCCCGTTAGACGTGTTTACTGAAACGAGGCACTAACCGACGATTATCCCTGTTCGCACTATGCAAGTGCACCCGGGTCGATCTCCAGAGGCATTTTTTTTCGTGTCGGGCTGGATAAACCCATTTTAAAATCGAAAAACGTTTTCAAAATATTTTTTTATATACAGTTCGGTGTCTAATCTACGTGAAACAATGCTAGTATTATGGATAAGTTTATTTTAAATATTAAAAAAAAAATCTTAAACCCTTCAATCCTGATCGCTCTGGGTTGACCCAACTCCCGATTGAATGAAAAAAATATTTTTTAATTTTTCAATGAGAAGGTTCTTAAGAAACAATTTATTTTGATTACATAATAAATAGTTAATCTTCATAGTAATAAAATATTTTTTGTTATATTAACAATACTTTTGCCACAATTTGAATTTAAAATCGTGACCGGGCATTTTATCTCATCGCTCTGCGCTGAGGTAAAACATCGCGCTCATCCCTAGTTACGCGTTATAGACACTCTATTCCGCTCCCGCGGGGCAACCCCAGTAGTGGTCTAACCGCCGAGGAGGATACCTGTGTGCCACGTACCCACCCTCCAACATTACGAAGGTAAGTTTATGATTGCTCTGGATTTGGTTCTCGAATTTTATGATTGCTATGGCACGTTATTTAAATTAAATAGTAAGCTTGTGAATGTGTTTGTTATGTGAATTAAGTGATCGTTATGATGTTTTTTATGAGAAGTAATCACAACTTTCTACTGCTTTTAAATTCGGCTATATTTATGATTTTGTGACTTTTTCTGATCGCTATGGCTGTGATTGCTCTGTCCAAAAAGACCAGAGCGATGACATTTTGCATTAATTGTACGTTATAAATCTATTTTAAGCAGTATTACCGGACTGTAACAATGACAAACGATGAACAATGCATATAACCTTTAATGTATAACCTTTCCTGGGTTTCTTTGGATAACCTAAACCCATAAACAAACTTTGACGTATTTTACCTTGATGATATTATTATATTGGCATTTAGTAACCACAACTGTAACCCTTTCTTCTCTAAAATTTAATGGCAACTATTGTTTCAGATTGAAATCATGCCTCGAAATAAATTTATCTATTGAAGAAAAACGTCTTAGGAATAAATTGGCTGAGCGTCGTAGACATGGCCAAAATAAAAAATGATCCAGGGATCATTTTTTATTTTGGCCCCCAGATCTATACGCACAATGGCTTGTAAAATCAAGAGATAGTTACCAAAGGAAAAAAGCTCGGGGCACAGTACTACCAATGAGTGATTTGATGTGATCTTGTTACACGTACACTGAATATGACTGAAAACGGCTAAATAAATAATATTTTATCAATATTATTTTTTTTGTTTCATTGATTTCACCTTTTATGATCGCTCTGGCACCAATTATGATTGCTCTGGTCGCGAAATTTTTTGAACTTAAATATTTCCATAACTGTTTGTGTAAATTGAAGGCCAATAGTAGAAATGTACTATTTGAATATCCTTCTTTTTAATGAGATACATAATTACCATTAAATATCAATATCTGAAAAGCACCAGAGCGATCACAAGAATACGCCCGTTTTGGAGATTGATCCACCCAAGGACAACCCCCGGTTAGTGCAGGACTATTGCAGGATATGAAAACAAAGATATCGGTTTATGTGCATATTCGAGGCCTGGGAGGAATCGCAAGATGCTCTTGGCATTTTCTGCGACTTGTCCAAGGCCTTCGATTGCGTACATCATGATACACTCATCAGGAAACTGTACCACTATGGTATGAGGGACAAGGCTCTCGACCTTTTGACTTCTTATCTGAACAATAGAATTCAAAGGGTCGATGTTAATGGCAAGAGATCTTCAGGATCCGCGGTCACCATGGGCGTTCCGCAGGGTTCAATTCTAGGTCCTTTCTTATTTTTGATTTATATAAACTACTTACCTTACCATATACGGGATAATCACAAGATCGTATTATTTGCAGATGACACTTCCCTTATTTTTAAAATCAAACGTCAGTTAGTCAACTTTGAGCAAGTTAACGATGCACTCTCTAAAGTGGTGCATTGGTTTAATGTAAATAATCTTCTCCTGAATGAAAAAAAGACTAAACTCATTAAATTTTCAACGCCAAATGTCAGGCAGCTAACTACCAAGGTTCAAGTTAATGGAATAGAACTGAACCCTGTTGAGTCGACAGTTTTTCTTGGAATCACTATTGACGGTAAATTGCAATGGGGCCCACACATAGAAAAATTGTCAGGAAGGCTAAGTTCGGCCGCCTATGCTGTTAAAAAAATTAGACAGATAACGGACGTAGATACAGCCAGAATTGTTTATTTTAGTTATTTTCATAGTCTTATGTCATATGGGATTCTTCTCTGGGGAACCTGTTCGGACATTAATACTATCTTTGTTCTACAGAAAAGGGCTGTTCGAGCCATTTACAACCTAGGTCCGAGAGATTCCCTTCGAGAAAAATTCAAAGAAATAGGCATTCTGACTGTAGCTTCTCAATATATATTAGAAAACCTATTGTATGTACAGAAAAATATATCAAATTTTAAGAAAATGTCCGATATTCATAGTTTAAATACCAGGAATAAACACAACCTTGCTGTACATCACACTCGTCTCCACAGAGTAAGCAACTCGTTCATGGGTCAGTGTATACGCTTTTACAACAAACTTCCCATTGACATTCGAAACTTACCCATTAAACGATTTAAAAACTTCATTAAAACGATACTTTGTAAAAAAGGGTATTATAGAATTTCCGATTATTTAGAAGATAAAAAAGCATGGGATTGAGCTGCTCGCTCTGCTAAACCTTGTAATAAACCTTGAAAATTGACATTATAATTATTCAGTAAAATCATCAAATTATACCAGTTTTATATAAACATTGACATTGTTGAATATTACCAAAATGACATGATTACTTTGTAATAGTATATTATGCAACTAATGAATAAAGGACGGATTTAAAGCGAGGGCCATAGATGAATCACGATCAAGTGAAGGATTCTAACGACTGAATCACGACCGTAGGGAGTGATTCATGATGATTGAATCACGAGCGCAGCGAGTGATTCAAGTGTTAGAATCCTGAGCGACGCGAGTGATTCATGGCCCTCGATATAAATCCGTTTTATTCAAGAGTTGCATACTATACTTTATACCATGACTACGAAAAAAAGAAAGATTTAAGCGCAAAAAGGACATTTAATAAAAGGGGAACACGTTCAGTGTCGGGAGCCCTCCTGGAGGGTTCACCTACTTGGATATGGGATGTCGGGAGCCCTCCCGGAGGGCTCATTTTAAATGTAGACATTCAGTGTCGGGAGCCCTCCTGGAGGGTTCACCTACTTGGATATGGGATGTCGGGAGCCCTCGCGGAGGGCTCATTTTAAATGTAGACATTCAGGGTCGGGAGCCCTCCTAGAGGGTTCACCCACTTGGATATGGGATGTCGGGAGCCCTCGCGGAGGGCTCATTTTAAATGTAGACATTCAGTGTCGGGAGCCCTCCTGGAGGGTTCACCTACTTGGATATGGGATGTCGGGAGCCCTCGCGGAGGGCTCATTTTAAATGTAGACGTTCAGTGTCGGGAGCCCTCCTGGAGGGTTCACCTACTTGGATATGGAATGCCGGGAACCCTCGCGGAGGGCTCATTTTAAATGTAGACGTTCAGTGTCGGGAGCCCTCCTGGAGGGTTCACCTACTTGGGTATGGGATGCCGGGAGCCCTCGTGGACGTTGGAAGTGAAACCTCCCGGAGGTTTCACTTCCAACTACGAATAATAAAAGTCATAGACTTTTATGGCGGAATGATGAGTTATGAGTTCTATGAAAATGGGTGGAGTCGAAAGTTTTAAGGAGGTTGTATAGCATTGAGATAGTGGTCGAATACATTGGTGTGTTCTAAATTCAAACACCAAAATAGTGATTAAAAGAGCTTTTTATTCACTGTTTTCAGTGAATAAAATAAGCTTTTTAGAGGGGGAATGGTATAAAGTATTATATTATATTAATTATTGTGAATGTGAGGACTATGTGGATATTTTTTTTTTCTCTTCTCTATTTTCTTTTCTTTCTCAGTTAGTTTTAATTTAATGATGGTCTGGCAGTTTGAGTAGTTTATGCGGCCTACCCAAATGTCCTTTCTTTGGTACTGTTCGTCGAGTTGAGCTCCTTAAGTTCAGAGTTGAGCTCCGCGATTACTGACAAATGCTTGCACTGACTGGACAGGTCCACTCAAAGCTGTATGGTTCTTTCCTCAAAAGACCATTTCAGACATTAGTCTACATGGTCCTCATATGGCCTGACCAAGATTATGTCTGGACTTTAAAAGAGACTGTGACCTCTGAGTTTGTTTCGGCCTTTCTTCTCCGAGTAGTCAGATAGGAAACGCCGAACTCATCTAGCTAATTTTTAACATACATTTTAATATGACGTGTAAAAGTGATTCCAATATCCTATTTACAGAATAAACAATTTCATTTCATTTCATTTCATTTCATTTCATTTGTTTATGGGTTTGGATGGCTAAGTGAACTGGTTATTTAGAACTATGGAAAGAATATGGCCCCTGCCTGACCAATATTTTATATAACAAACACAGGTAAAATGGCAGGGGGTGACTTGCACACTCAATAATGGGCCCCCGAAAACGGTCGCTAGCACAAAGTGTCGTAGCGACAAGGGGGCAACATGTCCTGAGGTGCTTATGAGGAGTGGAGCGGTATTCCACGGCTATCAGGACAATCCCGGAAGTACGGTCAAGATCCCTACCAGCATCTTACTGGAATACTTCCTTCCTCCGAGCACGTTTGCTTTTGCGAATCTCCACTCAAGCCGGCCAATAAAGGCAAGAATGAGGTGGGAGCTCTGTTCCTCGTCAGTGTTCACTCCAGCCGGGGCCAATAAAGGCAAGCCAGAGGTGAGGAACAAGACTTCTCCCGGGAGATAGGGTCCGTGGGGTCGCTACTGCCCAACAGCTCGCCACATGCTGCCCTGCGGGTTTTTGTATCTCTCTTGGTCTGGCTCCTTATCCTAGACCTATTCCGGCAAAGTAAACTCTACCGGCACAGACCTAGAGTTCGGAGCACGCAAGCCCCACCACGACGTCAACGTAGAGATACGGCGGTGGGGTTATCATTATTTCCTTTATTTCATTTATATACATATAATTTACATTTTTAAATATTTTTATAAAAACAAAATAATACAAAAACATTTAAAAATATAAAAAATAGTAGCCCACCGGTATCGGGAACAGGGTCCAAGCTACCGGCGGTCAGGGCTCCAGAGAGAGGAACCTCCTGACAATGCGAGCCGTGTCCAGGAGTACCGCTTTCTGAATCAAGCTCTTGACCCAGCTGCCTAACGAGAGCCTCCTTAGGTGTTGGTCGAGGCTCTTGGCAATTAAGCCATTGGCTGATACGACTATCGGCACAATGATCGCTGAGTCCACATCCCACATGTCGACAACCTCGCGAGCCAAGTCAAGATACTTGATTTGTTTATCTTTCTCGGCTTTCACGAGGTTCCCATCATGCGGGACCGTTATGTCAATGATCATTGTGCGCCGCTCTACTCGGTCCACCACCACTATATCAGGTTTATTGGCAACAATAGTCCTGTCAGTGATGATGGAGCGATCCCAGTACAATGTGATATTGCCATTTTCGAGAACTGGGTCGGGCACATACCTGTAGTACGGCACTTCAGATTCCACAAGGCTGTATTTCAGAGCAAGTTGCTGGTGGATAATCCTGGCTACAAGGTTGTGTCTATGCAAGTACTCTTCGTTAGCTAGACGAGAACACCCGGAGATAATGTGTCGGATTGATTATTATTATTATTATTATAAGGCTGTGTTGTCCCACTGCAGGGCAAAGGTCTCCCTTCCATCTTTCCACTTTTCCCGGTATATTTTCTTAAATATTTTTAAAATCATTTATTTTAAATTTATTAAAAAACATTTTATTGAGAAAAAAAATGGCACAATAAGCCCTTTTATTTGATAAGTCACACGGTACAGTTCACATTTTTTTTTTTTTATTTACTTGTTTGCCCCCCAAAAGTGACCCCTATATTCAAAATTCATTTATTTACGTTACACATCCGTGTTTGGGTCACAGAAATATATAATGTGTGTGTATCAAATCGGTCCATTAGATTCGGAGCAAATTGGCGGTGGCAGACATTGAATTAAATGTACTACTACGTACTTACTACATTTAACTCAATGGTGACAGACGGACAGACAGACAGACACGCGAGTGATCCTATAAGGGTTCCGTTTTTAGTTTTTACCTTTTGAGGTACGGAGCCCCAAAAAGTATTTGAAAACTTTCCAAATTCCTTTTTTACACCTAAAACAGTTATAAGTTTATAACATAAAATTCAGTGTTATAATTGCAATTTATTATTAATATTCTAGTTCGCTAGTTAACCACATATCTTTTTTCCTTAAAGTTATAGTGCCAAATTAATCAAAACAGGTAAATATTTGACAGCTAATTTGCAGCTCAGTGTCAGGGTGTATGTTGATTAAAATATGATTCGCGACCGTAACAAATATGGCTTTACAGAATTATAATAATTAGAATTAGCAATACATCTTCGTAAGTTAGCAAAGGTGTCAAATGTCACGATTTAATGAATTAGTCATTCAATACACTTTCATGAACTTAGAGAGTTGTATTGATGACTTTTATGATTATAATTCCATAAATAAACATTTGATACAACCGCGCATCATTTAGAACAACATACAACCTGATACTGACATGCAAATTGCAAAAAACGTAAGAAAATTTTAATTTCGCGGGCTACCTTGGCGCATGATGCCAAGGTAGCCCCTCAACTGTCAAGCTGTTTTCAGACCAGCGCGATTTGTCGCGCGACGCGACACGAACAATACAAAACTTCACGGTATAACAATAGCCGGTGTCGCGTCGCGCAACAAATCGCGCTGGTCTGAAAAAGGCTTCATTCGTGGATCTTTGACTTTCAGACTGTCGGGCTTCCGACGACTGAGTCGTCGGAAGCCCGACAGTCTGACACCAGTCGAGCAGTCTTACCAAGGGGTAGGTATCGTATTACCCAATTACTGGGTTGTGGAGGTCAGATAGGCAGTCGCTCCATGTAAAATACTGGTATTCAGCTGCATCCGGTTAGACTGGAAGCCGACCCCAACATAGTTGGGAAAAGGCTAGAGAGAAGATAATAATCTAAGGAAAGTAAACGAGCTGCGACTAACCGAATTTTTTCGTACTCTTTTGTATTTTCCTTGTGCAGAAAAAATCAATGTACAGACGCCAGCACATCAAGTTACACTATTATAATCTGTCAAATTTCTTTAATAGATTTTCAACTTTATTACTATAGAATAAGGTTCAATGTTGATTACGAAAATAGGTTGATGTGCTGGCGTCTGTACCTGAATATGTGGTGATGAGTGTGGTGATGACTGAGTTTCACTGACTGCCTCGTTGGTCTAGTGGTCGCAAGCGCTACTGCTGAACATGAGGTCCCGGGTTCGATTCCCAGGTTCCCAGGTCGGGCAAAGTGTTATTAGGTTTTGGAATTTCTCAATTGCAGCCCGGAGTCTGGGTTTGTGCCCGGTTGATGGCAATAGGCTCGCCCCCTATTACATGTGGGACTTAAAACATAACTGTCGAAATGTGGGTGAACTATAGGTACACCTCTGCCTAAACCTTTGGGGAATACAGGCGTGATGTTATGACTTAGTTTCATTTTTCTACCCTATGGAGTCCGGGGTTCGATTCCCCGCCGCTATCTCAACTTTATCACTACAATAATAGGACATACTAATTCCATGGACGGCATCTACTATTATTTATTATGTCCGTTGACTTCCAGTCTAATCTAATGCTTCCGCATGATAAAATATACAGAATTATTCATTGTGATTACATTGGTCAGCAGAGGATGGAAAATCTGACATTTATGTTATTGAGTCTCTGTGGCCCCCTTACAAATATGGCTTTTCAGAATTATTATCATTACTCGTATAATCAAGAATACAAGAATTAAGATAGCATAATCCCCAAATGCCTTCCTTGCTGTCCTTGTAAAGGCCGCAGGAATCCGCTGGATGCGGGAAGCACAGAATCGGTCGAAGTGGCGGTGCTTGGGGGAGGCCTATGTCCAGCAGTGGAAGTCTTTCGGCTGATATGATGAATCCCCAAATGTAGGTAATGATTTCATGAAATAGTCATTCAATGGGATTACATGAACTTATACTCGTAGAGTTATATTGATGATTTCTATGATTATACTTCTACATAATAAATAAACACTTGATAAGACCGCGAATCTTATTTAGATCAACATACAACCTGCTACGGGCCTGCAAATTGCAAAACACGTAAGAAAATTTGAATTTCGCGGGGTACCCTGACGCTTTCGCCTTAATAAAATAGTAAACTGAAAAACTTACAAAATTGTCAGTATGTCGGATTGTCGCCTGTCGAGTCGACCTGTATAGGAAGGTACGAGTAGAGTCCTCTCGAATCGTCTAGGGCAGGGGTCGGCAACCTGCCGCTCGCGAGCCGCATGCGGCTCTTTTGATATAAAGTTGCGGCTCCCCAGTTCCATATGCAAAAATTTAAGTTATGAGCCAGATTTAACCAAACTTTCAAAATGCATGCAATGCCATAAATGCTCCTATTGATGATTGTAACTACACAGGGTGGCAGGGACATCGACGCGAAAACTGATACCATTGATGCAGTAAAATTCTTTTGAACCTTTTCGAAATTTTGAAAATTGAAATTTTTCGACGGTTATTTAAAAAAAACAGCTGTTTCATAGAAAAGTGCAATACCTACGCGGTCAAAATGTATGGAGCAGGTAATTAAAAAAAAAAATACCGGCGCAAAATTTTAACAAGGGGGTTCTGATTCAGAACCATGTACTGAATCCATGGTATCAGTTATCGTGTCGATGTCTTTGCCACCCTGTATATTATGAAATAGCTGTAATGATATTAATTATTTTATTATTCTAGCAGCTAGCTAAAATACTATAATATCTTTTGTTGTGCTGAAAACATTTGTTTGTTTTCATAATTTTTTTTTCTTTCCTCATAAAGTTTCACAGTTGTTGATACTTTATTCACATTAAAATCTAGCCTATTAGCTAATAAGTAATTTTAATATAACTTAAACTGCTAAGTAAATAAAATTAAGAAGTCGTCCAATAACGTCTTTCTTGTTCACTATAAGCTAAGGGGAAGTCACTAGTTTCACGTGTTCTTTATAAAACGTCAGCACTTAACTCAAAAGGTTTTACCTACCCTTTTTAGCCTTCGCGCTAATTCAGTGTTGTCGAGGAGTTGGATCGCCTCAACATTCACGTGATGATGAAGTCTGTGTTCATGAGCTTCTGCATATTTTTGTATAACTATGTTTACGACAACAACCTTCAGGTCCCGGTGGAGGTCACTATTTCTAATGTACCAGGGCGCGTTGACTATATCCCTTAGTACTTTTATATGAGTAAATATTATTTCATATACTTAGTCGTTTATTAAAAAAAAATCAAATTACGTAAAAATACTATATAATTGGCTCTTTAAAAACTGGGAAATTTTGTAAACTGTAACTTTTGGCTCTTCCGTCTCAAAAGGTTGCCGACCCTTGGTCTAGGGCATTCCAGCAGTATTCATGTGTGGCAGTAGTAGACTGGTCGGTGGATAGGTTGATCCACATGTCATATATATCTACAAAAAACAATGTAACATCTGCTTCTACAATGATTCTTTTCCTGGGTTAATACGACCCTGATGTTCTAATGACCAGCTTTGAACTGCCAGTTTAGAGTTCAAGGTTTTTCGTTCATGAACAAAGAAACAATGGCACAATTGTTTCTTTTTTCAAACGTGACGTTTTTTACTCGTCTCACCAATGACGTATTATTACCATCATTGCGTCTCACTATGCTTTCAGGACTAAGGGCGTTTGTCCACCACCGCCATCAACGAGAACGAGATGACAGGACGGTTACGAAGTCGCGTTACATACAATTACTATGACCGCGTGCCCACCACACGTCCGCGTCACCCGAGCACCGGGATCCCCGAGGCTTGTAGAAATGCGGGATAAATAATTATAGACTGCTATTAATCTACCTCGGGTAGATTAATAGCAGTCTATAATTATTTACTTATAAAAACAGTTTTGACTATAACCTTATAGACTATAAGATATAGTGTAATTTACATACACTTTATTAAGAGAATTACTTATATTATAAATTACTTTTTAAATGATTTTTTTTTGTGATTAGGCATTTTAAGAATTTTCTTTTTTTTTTTTTTTTGTACATATTTGTATTATAACATGCCATATTATAACAAAAATCTGTCATGCGCAGTCCATGTACGTGCGTGTGCAGCTTATTCGGAAAAGCGGGATATTTAGCGTCCCGCATACACCATGAGCGGGACGTCTCATTAAGGGTCTCAGAAACGGGACGTCGTTGGCAACCCTAATCAGTCCACGCCCTCCGATTTTCGAGTAGTTTAGCGCGACCGCTAGAACTCAACCCGAGATCGTGTAGGGACGGGCCGAGTGTCAGCAATGCAAAACGCGTTTGATCTCGTCCATACACCGCGGCGTCGTTCGACCGGCTTTTGGTTTATCTATCATAAATTCATAACATACTGAACCGCCCAGTTCGGTCACCCGTGCCCTAATTACGTAATGCACGATCAATTTTAAATTGAAATAAATTGCTAATCCGTGGCTTCATAAGTTCGAAAAAAAAATCAGCTCAATTTTTTTTGTCGAGCTTATGAAGCAATGGACTAGCAATCTTTTTCAATTCATTTCTATTTAAAATTGATCGTGCATTACGTAATTAGGCTGCCGGTCGCGATGAACAAACAATCGCCGTCACTGGGACGTCACGTGAGGTTCGAATAATCCCGTTTGTCGTTGACGTCCCGTTGACTGTGGCAGTGGACAAACGGCCTTAGTTACTTGAAATTTTGAATTAGAGAATCCCAATACATTAACATTAATAAGTTGCTAAAAATAAGTAGGACCTACTTACTTATCTATGAAAAGATAGGATAGTTAATTTGGGTAAAATATCCTGCCTTGCATTGAAACCAGGTAAGAGGTATCTATCTTTGGTTTTGGTCGATTTTTGGTTAACTGTCACAACTGCTATCAACAGAGTTATTACGATAGTATATATTATTTAACTTTGATGACAGTCGGTATGGGTCGTCAGAGGTCTTACAGTAATTAACTGGGTTGTGGCAATTCAATTCAATTCAATTCATTTATGTCTTTCCAAACATGGGTAGGTATAGTACAGGTGTATAGTACAGGTGTATAGTATAGGTGTATAGTATAGGTGTGTTTTATAATAAAGTTCTCCATATTTTACCGTCACGTGGGCATGCAATGGATTCCAAATAAAATAAGCAGGTCATTGGAAATTACGTAAAAAATAATAATATTAAAAATTAAAAATTTCAGCGTGGTCACAGACAGCAATAAAAAATAGTTTGGAAAATCCAAAAGTGCACGCCTCATCACACTCATTCATAAACGAAAAACAAATTCAAAACATAGTTTCTAACAAAAATTGACAATTTATCACTTTTCATGAAGTATGTTTTGACTGCTTCTTTACCCATCAATAACTAACCTCGCCACCCTTACGTAATGTCAAAGACTATTTATTTAGTTATTTACTTTGTGCGTTGCTAGGCAACGGAACGTCAAGCCAAGGTTGGAAATATTTTGGTATAGATATTATATTTTAGTTAGTATTTTATTAATTATAATTAAACTACTTTAAATAAAAGAGCCATTAAAATATGGTTCCCTCTATGGCTGAAACGAATGTATAAAAAAAAAAATTGACTCAATTAATTGATTTTATCGCAAGCTTCAATGTTTTCAGGTTTCATAAATTGACGGACAGGATTTTTTTTCAACTATTTTGATGCTTTTTTCATTTCTGCTGCATTTAAAAAGTACAGTAGGTATTAATCTCCATTTAATCATCTACACAATGGTATTTATATTAAGTAGGTTCTGTGTACTAGCAGGGGTGTAACAATAAACACTGTTGCAGATACGAGGCAAAAAACATTTTTTCGACCGTAGAGCACACTCTAATGCTTCGCATTATGAGTGTTGCAATATAAAATAAAATAAGACCATAATAATGTCAAATGGAAACAAAAGGTAAGTGAACCTGGATCACAATAATTATTCAATCAAAGTAACATTACGTCTATCAGTTAGTGAACCGTCATTAAGAAAATCGTCAATCTTGTAATAAGTTTTCGTAATTAAAATGTCGTTTAGCGCCCTTTTAAATTATATTGCAGTAATATTTTTTAATATTAGGTAAGTACTATATTATATATAAGTGGGGCAATACCAAAAAAACTTTTTTGCATAAGCGCGGTTTTACACTTTACTTGACATAATTGATTGATTTATTGAGTCCGTATTGGATTTTTTCTGACCCTCTTCATATCATTCCATGCTATGCACCAAATCTGACCCAGCTATCTAATTTCGTAACATATTTTCTAAACGATTACGACTAATCTAATTTATTTTGACAGTTCAACAACATTCATTGCGATAGTTACGTTGTTGAGCAGATTTTTTTTCGAACTTATGTAGCAATGGATTAGCAATCTGTTTCAAAACGATTCAGATTCTGATGGTTTTTTCGACAATGTTAGCCAAGTCATCGATTCATTGATTCTGTTCTATATTTGATTATTGGTGTCTCCTCCAATGATTATCTCATCTCTGTCTGGTGCGTTATTTTTTCTGATCAAATTTAACTCTTTCCAGTTATCACACATCGCTCCTGTAATCTCCAAAGGGTTAGGCAGAAGTGTACCTATAGTAGGTACCTACACCCACATTTTGCTAGTTATTACACTTTCGACTCCACCCAATTTTCATAGAATTCGTACGCCATGCCGCCATACGTATTGGTAGTGAACCCTCCGGGAGGGTTGCCGGCATTAAGTTTGCGCTAAAGTTTACCAACGCGGGGGCTCCGTATCATGGACCGCCAACGGCATTAGGTTTAAAACCGTGTTATAAAACACTGTAAAATGAAGTAAAATTGTGTTTTCAGGGGGTCTTGTCGCAAATTCGCAATACATAGTTTCTAACCTTTTAGTTTTTTTGTGAAAAAATATAAATGCTTGGATTTTAAAACCAACGCATAATACTTACTAATAAAACTTGTTATAAAATACACGTCAGTATTTATTTCCACGGTTTATAATGCGCTAAGAAAACTGAGCCCGCCAAGAAGGCTCCCAGCATCCAATATGCGACTAGGTGAGCCCTCTCGGAGGGGTAGGGATCCCTCCGAGAACGTGATAAATCACATGTAACAGGAGGCGAGTCTATTGACACGGTATAATTGACATCAACCGGGCACAAATCCAGACTCCGGGCTGCTTTTGAGAAATTGTTATGTTTATAATAAAATTAAAACAAAATCTGTTCAATGAATATACCTACATATTATGTAATGCAGTTGTATGCCTACATAACACGTTCGATGCAGGCCGCTTGTCCGCGCAGCTAATTTACCTTGAATGTTTTCCTGGGTTTCTGATTCCAAATGCAGATGTGTTTTCCTTTATTCGCTGCATCTCGTCGCTTACGGTTACTACGTATTTTATTATTTACCGGCTTTTTCCATTGACTTACTTACAGTTCGCGTAAAATAACTTTCCCGCTCTAAAAATAAACGCCTGCTACACGGTTGCCAATCGCGTCCCCGACAGAGGTCGGGACGACGTTGGCGTTGGCGACCGTGTAGCATACATGCAAGCATGAGCAAGATTGACTAGGTACTGCCACGTCATTTGTAGTCTACTTCAGACCGGCAAAGTTATTTGACGCGAATTGTACCGCAATTTATTTTCTATTGTGTTTGTTTTTGGTCATCATGGGTTCAATTCCCAGATCGGGTAAAGTGTGGACTTTTCATCAGCCAGTTCAGGAATTTCTGAGTAGCAGTCGGGAGTCTGGATTTGTGCCCGGGTGATGGCAATAGGCTCGCCCCCTATTACATGGGACTACAAAATGTGCTGGAGTCAGGAGACTCAGGAGCACACACACTCCAACAAGTGGGCCGAATAATAATGAAACACTGTCAAATCGGACAAGGTTATTTATTATGGCCGGTTTACACGATGCTAGTAAATTTTAACATAATAGCATTGCGGAGACTTAGTATAGAGTCAAATGATCCGGTTGGGCTCTAGCTTCACCGGCCACAAGAAGCGATTAGACAAACCAGGAAAGTAAAATCTCTGGTAGGGGCGTTACTGGCTTAAAAATGGAACCCCATCCTATTAAACTGTCGCACTAGCTTACTACCTTTCTCAAAAGCTTACTAGCCTAAAGTTCTGTGTATAGCGAGGCTAGAGAGAGTGACTAGCGTGCCAGGTTACTACCTAGCACTATAGAATAGAATAGAGAATAGAATATTCTTTATTATGTACACCATAAAAAGTACAGATATAAATGTAGAAATTGTACATAAGGTGACACAATGGGCGGTCTTATCGCTAAAAGCGATCTTTTAAGCCCGACTCCCACCGAGCGCCATATCGCGGACGCACGCGCACCAGCCCGCACGACGCACCTTGGGAAACCTTAAGCTCAACTCCCACCGTGCGCCATATCGCGGACGCACGCGCACCAGCCCGCACGACGCACCGTGGGAAACCTAACGTGCGCGGTAGCGCAAGACGCGTGCGTGGCGGTGCGTCCTCGTGCGGGCTGGTGCGCGTGCGCGATATGGCGCACCGTGGGAGTTGAGCTTAACGTGGGTGGTAGCGCAAGACGCGTGCGTGGCGGTGCGTCCTCGTGCGGGCTGGTGCGCGTGCGCGATATGGCGCACGGTGGGAGTCGAGCTCAGACAACCTTTGGATGGATTAAAGTAAAAAGGAGAGACAATACTGCAGGTAGTCAGTGGCGTACCATTTACATATACAATAAATAAATACATACATAAAGCATATACTTATATATATACATACAATAATAAACAAGAAACAAGAGCAAGGAACTATATGTAATGATGATTTAAGGAGAGAGGAAGTGTTTTTATCTATCCTAGCTTAAAAAACTAGCCTCGTGCTACCCAAGCATTACACCGACATTTGATGTGACGTCAATCATGACGAGAATTTAAGAATGCAGTAGAATGTATGTTAACCTTCACTGTATCGCATGTAATAGGTAAGTTAGGTACTGTTGTAATTTGACGGAAAGATTTCTGGTTTATGTACGCAGTTGATAGTAATTGCTTCATATATTTTTAGTACCTACTTAGTTTACTTACTTAAATAAGGATGCATATCATCCGGCACGGCTCGCAAATCCTTTCCTATCCTAAGGGCACATCTTCCCTACCATTACCGCGCCACCCGGTCTACTGACTACTCCCTGATATGCAGGCCTTTGTAGGACTGCAAAGGCCTGCATATCAGGGGAGTGGATACCACTGGGTGGAGCAAAAAAAAAAAAAAAAAAACAGAAAAAAAAAAAAAAAAATTGCAAGTCAACATATTTTTTTTTTTTACCCTCAACGGGGAAGCTATTGGCCTGCATCTCACCTGATGGTAAGTGATGATCAGGCCGAAGGTGCAAGCGAGCTTCACCCGGAATCCTCAACCACAGAGGAACTGGCTATCTCACCTCAAACTGCCGTAACACAACAATGCTGTTAACATTGTTGTTATGGCAACAGACTTAGATAAGATGGTGGTAGCTAGCCAGACAGACTTAGAACAAGCCCTACCACCAACCAACCGAGCAGAAAATTTTGCTCCCACTGGGAATCGAACCCGGGACCTCTGGGTCTGAGACAGGTGGCTTAACCACTAGATCACAGAGGCGGTTAAACCTAATTTAGTACCTAATAACTTAAAATAGCAATCAAATCAACTTAAAACATGAGTAAATAAGTTGATTTTTAATCTTTGTAAATACCTGATTCCAAACTAAATTAGGTTGACCTTGCTATTTTTTTAAATGATTTTTTTTAAATTATTTTTCTGGTTTTATTTTTATTTTTCCTAGTTTCCTTTATCGATAGATACTGAACCTACCCACGCAATTACTTTAACACCCTGTATAACAACGTTGAGTTAAAATGGCCTGTATCAATATGTGCTGACACTCGTAAAGTAAAAATGACCGTTCTAACGGGTTTCCCATAAGGAAACATGGCATCGTTGTTTTAATTCTGAGAATGAGAAAACAGCGTGCTTTCGAAAATACCTGTTTTTAAGGGGAATACGGAAGAAAAATATTGATGTTGTGTTGTTCATTAATAAAAACTACTTTTTATTAAGTTTCATTTAAGAGGAGGAGAGGGGCTGCCTAAATAATAACAGCTTCACGGGTCGATATTCAAGGTTAAGCAACGCTTGCCGAGGTCAATCCGTGGATGGGTGACCATACCGAGACCTCTCCGAGCCTCAGAAAGTACATGCCGTTGCGCGTTGGTCTCAGCTGTCTTTGGTAGATCTTTGACAGCCGTTACGGGTAGTTAGAAGCCCAAAAGTCTGAAAACCAGTCTTACCAAGGAGTATTGATAGTTGCAGAGGTCCGATAGGCAGTCGCCCCATGTAATAGAACTGAGGGCCTAGACAAAGTAACATTCGATTAGCGACAACGCTAGTAGAAAAGTCAAAAATGTATGGGATTGACAAAAGCTATCGAAACGTCACGTGATCATAGCTCAACGAATAGAAATTAGCTAGACAATATTTAACATCATTCCATTCATACAGCCTCAAACGATAACTTGCTAACGAAAGACCAGAGACAATATGTAATTTTTATCGAAGAAACCAATGGATCAGACGATAGCGAAACGTAGTGTAGGTATGTCGTTGAAGCGATAGCGATTGTCGAAATAGAATCGCTCCGAAGCGAATGTCATTTGTCTAGCTCTAGGCCCTCTGGCTACTCAGCTGCATCCGGGCAGACTGGAAGTCGAACCTAATATAGGGGAAAAGGCTAGGGACATGACGTAAAATGTCTTGTTTCATTTAATATTCAGACATGTGTAGGACTATAGGTACATTATTCTTTCGTAGATTTTTTCCTTATAATCAATGACAATACAATGTGTAATCACGAGTTGGTATTTCATACTTACTTAATACATATCTAACTAAGTTATCATCACACCTGTCCCCTCCGCAAGGTCAGGCAGAGGCTATAGTATGCCCACATTTCGCAAGTTTGTATTAGGTACTTACCTACTATACTTTTTTTTTACAAAAATGTAAGGTTACGTTACGTAGAGAGCAGTGGTGGCCCAGTGGTAACGGCCCCGACTTACGAGTTGTAGGTCGTGGGTTCGAACCCAAGCAGGCGCTTTACTTTGTGTAAATAATTTCATCACCACTGCTCTCAAAACGGTGAAGGGAAACATCGTGAGGAAACCGGCATGTCCTAGAACCAAAAAATTCGAAGACATGTGACATCTACCAACCCGCACTGGGCCCGCGTGGTAGATTACGGCCCACTCCCTCTCACAGAGAGGAGGCCTGTGTCCCAGCAGTGGGAACATTAATAGGCTGATTATGATGATGATGATGAAGGTTACGTCTATGGGTTCCCATTAGGAAGTAGGTATTAGTTTTACGAAACCTAGAAAAATAGTTTCCTTTTCTCTTTTAAATCGAACTTTAAGAACTTTGCTGTACCATCAGTTTACTTTTTCGCCATAAGATTCCCTAAATCTCTGCATAATCTGGAAACCGAGTTGTTGGCCAATTATTATAATCCACAACAACAAATAAGTAACTCGCCATTTTTAATTCGCTGCTAAAAAGTGAATGTCAAATTCAAAATAATTCTATCGTTCCAAATCTAAAATCAATTTGATTATGATGTCATTTTTTATCGAGCGAGCCATTGACCTTCACTGGCTGTAAATATTTTAGTGGTACAATACGCTAGGTAAGTAGCCGAAAACAATAATGACTGTGTTGTATTCTGTCGGGTCTGTCGACTGTCATTGCTAAGTTAAAATTACTAGAACATAATTATTTTTTTTACTATCGAACGCCAACCACGATGATCGCCAAGACCATCGTTATTGGCGTTGGAGGACTTTATTATAACTTTTTTTATTATTTATTTATTTATTTATAGCTTCTTTACTCTTCGTACATTTTCCCATGCCGATTTCAGCTACTTACGGTGACTATTTTTGTTTTTGATGGCTACGGGTTACGAGCGTGTTTTTATTGGCTAATTAGCCACATTTTGTGCGTCTTGTCTCTTTTTCACTCCCAATAATTACGACATGCCGTTCTACTTTCACGTGTCATCTAATTGTGTGACATTGTATTGTGCCGTTTTTGAAGATCGAATGTTGAATAGGTAACCTATAATCTACTTCAGTGTTTTTCAACCTTTTTCATGACGCGACCCCCTTTACTACGAAAATTTTTTTCGCGACCCCCTGTCTTCCACTGTTAATAATCTGTATTTTATTATAATACAAATAACAAATACGTACAATATTTTTATTATTTTTTATAATGACGTATCGGTTAATTACTCAATTAACAGACATATTACATCGCTAAACGCCTCAAAGGAAAAGCGATACGATGGATTTTTGGAGCAGCGTATCCCACTCGCCTCCTAATTAAATCCTTAATATATTTATGTACATTTTATGTTCTATATTGATGGATTTATGAGGGTCATGGCTACGAGGGATTTCCTAGTAGAGTAATTACGTTTTTAAATGCAGCTAGATGAGGCAAGTTTGGGAACCTACCTAAAAGAAAACCTGCTGGAATAGTCTAAACTAGTCTAAAGCAACAAAACAAAGTTAAAAAGATATATTTTTCAACTTCCTCGCGATCCCCTTATAGAGGCTTCGCGACCCCCCAGGGGGGCGCGACCCACACGTTGAAAAACTGATCTACGTGTTTTTACATATAATATCATTGCTTAGACACATCCTTTATACAGATAATTATGAAGAAAGGAGGTAGGTTAGGTTAGGAAGGTATAATAGTTTTCCAGCTACAGAACCACAATTGCGTCCTGTGAACTTGAATGATTTATTTACATTACTTACAGGTCAAACCTACACCTTGTTTAGTCTACTTTACACAACTAGTAAGAAGTATTACTGTTTGGTCTGCATAAATATTATTAACATACTCCCATTGTTCTGAATAAAGAGGCTTCATTCATTCATGAAAAATTACGCCTATTTTAAAAACAATAAAGCATCTGTGCCTGTACTGTACTAGGTATGCCTACCAGCCTGATATTGCCCGACTGCAAGACAAAGCCTTCTTCTCATAAGTACAGAGAATTAGGAACGTATTGATCACCATAACTTTTTGGTGTGTTAACAAATTCAAACCACCTTATTGAATGAACCCCAAGATTTGCGTTAGCACCTCATTTTTCACGGGCTACAGAGGCCATTGCATATCAAGGATTAGATCCGGGGGGCGCGGTAAAGGTAGGGATATGGAAGGATCTGCCAGCCGTACCGGGTATGCATCCTAGAGTAGGCAATGGAATAGTGGAGAGACGGGTATATTTATCTATGGATGGGCATCTTATTAAGTCGGCGCCGCCAGGTTGATTCAGGTCCAGCTTCACCGGTGCAATGTTGCTCTTTGCTGTGTTTCTAATGTCTTCGTCTGAGGTCTAGATGCTATCCGTTTCAGGTTTCTTGTAAATCTCGGTAGCAGTCTTCTTATAATCTTATCTCGGTCTTCAGCCGTGTGAGCCGTGTTCATCCAAAAATAGATTTCCTTGTCGAAGTCCTACGTCACGTTTAGTGGAAAACCCCTCATCTGATCTCTGTAATGTTCGATTGAATAACAAGTTTATCATAAGATTTGAAAGTCTGGATCTAAATCCAGAATTCCAGATATATTACTGAGTCAGAAGTTTAATAATAAATCAGATATTCTGGATTTAAATACTTCAAAAAATACTCTATTTCAGGCCCTAGTCTCTAGATTTGAAAATAAGATGTTCAAGAGACTATTAAATATAAGACCGAAATGGCAACATTGGCAACACGGCCGTTATTGGCGTATAGTCTCAATTTGATGAACAATTAATTTCCCTGACTGTACCTAAAGCAGTTTTCATTTCCAATAACAAAACAACAGACTACTATACAGGGTCAAATTTAATTAGCTAGCGAAACTCCGGAGACTTATTGGGATATAACATGAACAAAATTGTTGATTTTTTTCAATTCAACGTCCCCTGATATTGTTGTTAAGTACTTGAACTACCTATGAGTTGCGAAAATCTGTTTTCTTTTGTTTTATCATGAATGTTAAGGTATGGATATCGATACCCATTGCATCGCGTTCGCGTCTGTGAAATAAACACAAAAAAAAAACTGATATTTCAAGTGACTAATTGCTGACCCCAAAATGACCTCAACAAATATTTTTTTTGTGTTCGGTCAAGTTTACTGTTAATGGGGGGTTTACACGGGTCGATTTTCGCCGTGCGGCGAGTCGCTTCACTAATTGCCTCACCAAGCCGCATCGCTAGCCCATTTACACTGGTTACTAAAATCGCATGCGTCTCTGTCATTTCCATCGAAAATGTTGAGCTGCATTTCATAGCATTCCAAAACTGTATGGTGTTATTTTTATTCATGGTTGTTACGATACATGTACACAGAAACGCTGTAGTAAATAAATACACGTGCGTGCGCGAAACACCTTCATGCGTGTTCATGCGGCGGGCGATCGCCTGCAACTGATCGTTTACACGGTCGATTTTAGTCACCAGTCGCATGCGGTCGGTTGCCGCGCGGCCAAAGTCGGATGCTACCCAACTTTGGGGCTTGCGGCTTTAGTCACTTGCAACTTAGCCGAATTGCCATTTAGATGGTCGATTTACGCCGCGCGGCAAAAATCGTGCGGCTTTAGTCACCCGTGTAAACCCCCCATAAGATACCGATAACCTATCACATCTGCAAAGTTTCGCTAGCTAATTTAATTAGATCCTCTATAACCTTTTTTGTTCCACTTAAACCGATACAAAAGAAGTATACCATTATTCTTTAATCAACCCTCCTAAAGGTAGGTACACAAATCAGGTCAGCCAAAGGTTACACTGGAGTGAAATTAACCGTAACAGATGACCGTGTTACACTGGATTGCCTATAAAAGTTTCACCAAGTGCCTAGCTTAGACGAAATAAAATACCAAGACAGCGCTGCGAACAGTACAATGAAGCATGCCAATTACGTTTACGAAACCAGCCTCACGTTGAGAGTACTTGAGACCACTATGTCACATAGTACATGTCTTTATTTTTTATTTGGTCTGAAGGCCTAATAATCCATTAGAAAAAATTATAGGTATTAGACATTTATACAAACCTTTTTTACAGTCCGTTCAACCGATTCTGACTTCTATACCATAGGTATAAGGATGGCATTAAAAGCAAAAAATAGGTTACAATACCAACTGTTTACTGCAACTGCCACAAGTCAAAATCAGTTGAACGGACTGTAAAAAAGGTTTAGTTTAATGTCTAATTTTATTTCAAACTAGTTGCCCGCCCCGGCTTTGCACGGGTCTACGGCACACCTAACTACCCTACGTACCTACATACCTACCGATCCTACCTTCGCCTACCTATCCTAAGAACCTTTTCCTCACTCATAAATTCCTGACATTTTCGTTAGATGGAGTTACTTAGTTTTCACTTCAACCGGCAGTCCCAGACTGCCCCGTTTTTTTCAGCAATGTAATAATTTATCTTCAGACAAACAAATTCAAGAAACAGAAAATTCCTGTTTATTTGCTCAACTTTAGTCCAGAAGGTTGTCGCCTGCCTTGCTGACTTGCTGCAGCCTGTATTCGACCTGGGGGCCAAGTCCTAATTTACAAACGTCACAATGGTCTCTCACTCAAAAAACTCACCATCGAGAGACCTTTGTGACGTTTGTAAATTAGTAGACTTGGCCCCCTGGGGATCAAACCCGAGAACTCCACGGTCAACACCCACGCGTGCAACTACAAGGCATTTATATAAGTATACCTAGATCTTGTCTACTACTTAAATCATCATCATCATCATCATCATTTCAGGCAAAACACGTCCACCGCTAGACATAGGCCTCCCCCAAGCACTGCCACTTCGACTGATTCTGTGCTTCCCACATCCAACAGATTCCTGCGGCCTTTACAATGTCACTTAGATAAAAGAAAATAAACAGAAAAAAAGAGTAAAAAAGACGCGCGAGAGCGTAATAAAGAGTATTCTATCTTCTATCTATCTAACAGAAATCCTCAGTCCTACTAGTAGCCCGGAGTCTTAGTTGGTGGCAATAGGGTCCCCCTTATATCCATTGCTGGCGAAATGTGTTCTGTATGGACGTTTAGTATAGCGAGTGTAGGAGAGGAGTAACCTCTACTTACTCCTTCGAGAGACTAGCATAGCACATCAGCCTATGATGTTCCCACTGCTGGGACACAGGCCTCCTCTCTGTGAGAGAGAGTAGGCCGTAATCACAAGTAAAAACAATCAACAGTAATAATTATGTGACATAATGTCTTCGAGTTATTAGTTCTAAGACATGCCCGTTTCCTCACGCTGTTTTCATGTTTTGAAAGCAGTGGTCATGAAATACAAGCGTGTTAAGATTATGTGTTAAATAAAAGAATAAAGTGATGAATATACGTAACTAAAGCGTTTAATAACAAACTCATCAATTTGTCAGCTCAATTGGTCATTACTGTCGTTAAATTGTCCAACTAGTCTAGCAATTAATACATACGTTAAGAAAATAGAAATTGTTAATCATTTTGCACTTGGCACAGTACGATGTCTTAAAAAAAAAAACATTTAAGTAATAACATTATCAGCTGAGCTGCTGGGGAGTTTGTTGCGCCACTTCTTCCCAGCTAAAGCACTAGAAAGAGGTGAACGGTGGGCGTTTTGGGGGACAGTCTCTGTAATTTTGACGTGCAAAAAGTGCTCAGCCTAATTTGAATAAATGACTAGAACTCAAAACCTAGTACGTCGTGACTTGTAAAAGTGCTAAGTAATATCATTATATCAGCCGAAATCATTATCAAAATGTGTTTTATACCATTCCCCCTCTAAAAAGCTTATTTTATTCACTGAAAACAGTGAATAAAAAACTCTTTTAATCACTATTTTGGTGTTTGAATTTAGAACACACCAATGTATTCGACCTCTATCTCAATGCTATATAACCTCCTTAACACTTTCGACTCCACCCATTTTCATAGAACTCATAACTCATCATTCCGCCATAAAAGTCTATGACTTTTATTATTCGTAGTTGGAAGTGTCCAACGTCCACGAGGGCTCCCGGCATCCCATACCCAAGTAGGTGAACCCTCCAGGAGGGCTCCCGACACTGAACGTCTACATTTAAAATGAGCCCTCCGCGAGGGTTCCCGGCATTCCATATCCAAGTAGGTGAACCCTCCAGGAGGCCTCCCGACACTGAACGTCTACATTTAAAATGAGCCCTCCGCGAGGGCTCCCGACATCCCATATCCAAGTAGGTGAACCCTCCAGGAGGGCTCCCGACACTGAATGTCTACATTTAAAATGAGCCCTCCGCGAGGGCTCCCGATATCCCATACCCAAGTGGGTGAACCCTCTAGGAGGGCTCCCGACCCTGAATGTCTATATTTAAAATGAGCCCTCCGCGAGGGCTTCCGAGATTCCATATCCAAGTAGGTGAACCCTCCAGGAGGGCTCCCGACACTGAATGTCTACATTTAAAATGAGCCCTCCGCGAGGGCTTCCGACATCCCATATCCAAGTAGGTGAACCCTCCAGGAGGGCTCCCGACACTGAACGTGTTAACCTTTTATTAAATGTCTTTTTTGCGCTTAAATCTTTCTTTTTCTCGTAGTCATGGTATAAAGTATAGTATGCAACTCTTGAATAAAACGGATTTATATCGAGGGCCATGAATCACTCGCGTCGCTCAGGATTCTATCAATCATCATGAATCACTCCCTACGGTCGTGATTCAGTCGTTAGAATCCTTCACTTGATCGTGATTCATCTATGGCCCTCGCTTTAAATCCGTCCTTTATTCATTAGTTGCATAATATACTATTATACCATTCCCCTTCTAAAAAGCTTATTTTATTCACTGAACGTGTTAACCTTTTATTAAATGTCTTTTTTGCGCTTAAATCTTTCTTTTTCTCGTAGTCATGGTATAAAGTAAAGTATGCAACTCTTGAATAAAACGGATTTATATCGAGGGCCATGAATCACTCGCGTCGCTCAGGATTCTATCAATCATCATGAATCACTCCCTACGGTCGTGATTCAGTCGTTAGAATCCTTCACTTGATCGTGATTCATCTATGGCCCTCGCTTTAAATCCGTCCTTTATTCATTAGTTGCATAATATACTATACTAACACTATTAATTAAATGCTTAAAACGATTTTGAAAATCGTACGAGTACATTCCCATCATTATTTAGCACATACTTACTAATTCCATGTATTTTTGCCATTGAGACATGGATTTGCGCGCGTTGATTTTTCTGTCACGAACTGTCATTTTCCGAACATCGGAAATCCCGCCAACGTGACAAACTATTTAATTTAAGTAGTAGATAGGAGGCTTAGACCAAATAAAAAACCAAGACAGAGCACTGCGAACAATATACAGTGCCACTGCACTGTATATTGTTCGCAGTGCTCTGTCTGCATGCCAAAACTACACCTCCACACGCTCACACACACATTTACAACTTTACAACCTTTTACACACACGATACACACTACAATCAAAATACACCACACAAAGTGCACACATGTTTACAAAACCTCGCTTCACTTGGTTTTGTATTTGGTCTGAGGTAGGTACTAGGTAGGTATCTAAAAGTAGTTTGTAAAGTACCTTAGGTACGTAGGTATTTCATGATAAGTTTGACTATGTATTTGGGTTATCATTTAAGGCTAGACGAGTAGACGTCCTTCGACATATTTGAAAACATTCAATTTGGTTTAATTTTAAACGTGCGTAGGCAGGCAACTAGGTACGAAAGATAAACCCACCGCAAACCATAAGCCAAATCACAATTTATAAGTACTTACTTATAAGTATGCCATGAGGATAAGGAAATAGTACATTATGATACGAGTGTGCTGTATTGGTCATTACCCATGAGGCGGTATTATTCGCGCGAGCCAAAGGCGAGCGCGATAATTTAGCCGAGTGGGTAATGAACAATGCGCACGCGTTTCATACGACGTTTTTCAACACTTTTGCGAGGAAAGAAACCGTCTTGTTGTAAGAACTTATGCTACAATAACGTAACTTTAGAGAAATGATACATTTAGATTTATAAAGTTCAACTGACCTTTGTTGCCAGGTACTGACTATCCACTTCCTGTAAAAACGTTTCTACGTCGGTTCGTATTTTTCTTAATATATGTAACCTGCAGTAACCACACAACTTAAACGATAACAAATATTTATGAAAAATGGCGCGCTGGATTTTTTTTCGGGTAGCGATGCGCGCGCAAGGCACTGACAAAACCGCTGAACAGCCTACCATCACGTTCGGTCGGAGGTGGAGACAAAATTTGAAACTAGAAAAAATTAGATTTCGCTGCTAATTATTACTAATTATTCTCTATCGAGAGAGAGTGAGAGAGAAAGTGCGAATTTGGTCAAATGGAAAATACAGTATGGCGATCGTGAAAATTTTCTCATTTTTCGTCATGGGTGGCGTTTTCGTAATTTTCGATCATGCTAAAACCGATAGTGAGGTCAAAATGTTAATCCAAGATGGCGGCTGTGAAAATTTTCGTCATTGGTCTCGTTTTCGTAGTTTTTGATGGTTCTAAAGCCAACAGTGAGGTCAAAATGTAAATCCAAGATGGCGGCTGTAAAAATTTCTCATTTCGCATTTTTCTCACCCATGACGAAAAATGAGAAAATTTTTGCAGCCGCCATCTTGGATTTACATTTGACCCCACTATCGGCTTTAGAACCATCGAAAACTACGAAAACGACACCCATGACGAGAAATGAAAAAAAAAATTACAGCCGCCATCTTGGATTTACATTTTGACATCATTATCGGCTTTAGAACCATCGAAACCTACGAAAACGACACCCATGACAAAAATGAGAAAAATTTTGCAACCGCCATCTTGGATTTCCATTTTGACCTCACTATCAGCCTTGGAACCATTGAAAACTACGAAAACGATACCCATGACGAAAACGGAGAAAATTTTCGGAGCCGCCATCTTAGATTTCCATTTTGACCTCACTATCGGCTTTAGAACCATCGAAAACTACGAAAACGATACCCATGACGAAAAATGAGAAAATTTTCGCAGCCGCCATCTTAGATTTCCATTTTGACGAAATTCACACTTTCTCTTTCTCTCTCTATCGAATTAGAAAAAGACAGACGCAAGAATGAAGCCGCGTTAAAGAACTTCGTTCCAAAAACCTGTTTACTTTGTCACACTATATTAAGTCGCAATAAGAAAGACATGTCGTGCCTTGATAGTACTTACTAATTCCATACTGCCAGATTGCCATGTCATTACTCCGACTAGTAAATAGTTATCTATGGCGCACATTACCGCACTAGTGCGATTATGTAAAGAAAAAAGCACGTGTCTATAATACACTGCATTATGAACCTAAAAGCGGTTAGATAAGAGCCACTTTACGAGCAACTGTGTTGAAAATATTATTAACAAAGAAACTCACATACGTAGGTAAGTACTTACATAATTCTTCTTTCTTTGTTTCTTCTTTTTATCCCTGCAAAAATTACACTCCTTTTTTGGGCAGTCGTAAAGTTACTAAGAGTTCTTTTTCCCAACTATGTAGGGGGACAGGGGTCAGCTTACAGTCTAACCGGATGCAGATGAATACCAGAATTTTACAAGGAGCGACTGCATATCTGACCTCCACAACCCAGCTACTAGCCCCCCAATTACGCAATGCACAAAGAAAATTGAGCAGATTTTTTTGTCGAACTTATGAATAAATGGACTGGCAATCTTTTTCAATTGGTTTCAATTTAAAATTGATCGTATCCTATTACCTACCAAGGCTCCGCTGTTCGTCCTTCCGCCCGTCATACCCCTCCTAACCTATTACGGTTCTGTCCTTACCTATACAGGATGGCAGGGACATCGACAGGGGATTCTAATTATTCTAAATTCTAAACCCCCTACATTGAAATATTTGGTCGTTCATTAAAAAAAAAATATGCTGTTTCATAGAAAAGGGAAATACCTACGCTGTTAAAATATATGGAGCAGCAGACTTTTTGTTCAGCATACAGGGCTATATTTTTTTAACTGTAATAGGTACAAACTTGAAATCATAGAGTGTGTACAGTACGACACAACTTAGATGTAGCATCGGCAAAATTCGTAAAACCGATCACCATCCGAACTGAGTGCGTCTTCAAAATCACCAATCACTATTACTGCTTTAGGTGAAAATGATCTTTCGAAAACGCAATAACTTGTAAAGTCTTATAGCCGAATAGGTACATTCGTAAAATTCAAATTAATGAATGAAAATTTTCAAATCTATGCTACATCTAAGTTGTGTCTACTACTATGGCCTCTGTAATAACCATACAGGGAAACGTGTGGTTCTTTCGGCATTTTTTTATCAATCTTAATACTGGCAATGACTTATTGTACGGTAGTACGACGGAACCCTTCGTCTGCGAGTCCAACTTACACTTGGTTGCATTTTTTCTTATTTTATGGGGTCATAAAATATAAAAGACCACCTCTGCCTAACCCTTCGGAAAATACAGGCGTGATGTTTATATGTCATATAAGTATGTTAAATAAAAGATACCCAGATACACATGGTATAATAAAAGATACCCAGATACACATGGTATAATAAAAGATACCCAGATACACAGGTGTAATAAAAGATACACAGGTATAATAAAATATATGACGGCGTCGCTATTGTAAACAGCACGTGCAACGGGCCGAGCGGCGCAGCTGCGCAGTGGAATGCGTAAACAAGGCCTCACCTACTTTCCCTACTACTCGAGCCGATCTACATAAACGAGCGCGCAGCGAGGAGGGGATCATTCTTGTCGCAGGCTCGGCCCGGTGCACATGTTGTAGCGTTTAGATACTGAATTAATTGTAGTCTGAATTAGAATAAAATCGTTGGAAATATAATTTGAATTAGTGTGTTAATAAGCTATGGGAATAAAAGATGATTTCTGCTATATTCCTCACTTTCATTTAAGATGTCGGACCCTCTGCCTTCATCAGAAGTGGGATCGGATCCACCGTCCACTGGTGATACCAACAGTAATTTAATGAGCTCGTGGTTAAATGATAACGGGCGCACGGGTCGAGCCGGGTTGGGCTGCGCTTGCCGGGATTGATCCGTGGATGGATGACCATCATTACGTGCCGTTACTCCTCCATGCCTCGGAAAGCAGGTTAAGCTGTTGGTCCCGATAAACTCGTGGATCTTTGACGGTCTTCGGAAGCCCGAAGGTCTGACAACCAGTCTTACCTAGGGTTGTCGTACCAACCGGTTGCTGGGTTGTGGAGATCGGATGGGCAGTCGCTCCGTGTGAGTGAGCAGGGTATAAATGGCCAAACGCCTGCCCCGAGCGCTGGATGAAGGAAGCACTCGGCACCGAGCACCAAGCAAGTGAACCTGTACTTCAGAGCAGCTCGTGGAATATAAGTGTGACAGATAAGTGATACAGATTAGCTTATTATATTTGACTCTGGATCAGAATGTAGTTTTTAAAACATAGTAATAAATTGAAATCTCGTTAAAGGTTAGCAATTTCATGAACAAAATTAAATGATCCTAAAGAGTATAGTTGACACCTATAAATAATACCATGCTATACCAAGTAAAGAAGCGGGCCCATTTCAACTTAAACGTCCAACCATGGTATAAAACCACGTGCTTGAGATAATTGACGTTGTATTCCCGGATGAATTTGGAATTTGGTCGTGATATTTTAGAACACGGAATTTCAGTAATTATAAGTTACAGAATTGAATGATTTAGCTACATACGTTCGTAAAATTATATTCAGTCATGGGGTCTTAATTCGAACAAATTATAATTAGACTTGGAAAAAGATCATAGATGGCAGCATAGGTAACAATTATGAAATGAAGTCACTAAAAAGCGATAAACGGAAGGTTTTGGCTGAAGTAAGATTAGTAAAAATTAAAACTTCTTTGTTTAATGCTGATTTATCTTTTGTAACTCCTAAATCTCGTATTTTCAACAAAAAAAGGATAAAACCTTTTTGCTTCTAGGGCTCTTTGCAATAGATGGCGTTTTACTCAATTTGTCATAACTGTACCACATTTACGCTGTAGCCAGTCAATAGCCCGACTTAGAGAGGTGTCATTTCTTTGTATGGGATTGGGTATCTGTACGTAGTATTATATTATCTGTGACCCAGTTAAAAAAAACCTAATGATACCGTTATTACTTGGCACCACAGGTGATCATGTTGGCTTAATATATGTTGGTGGTTGCGTTAGTACGCTGTGCCCGTTTAAGGTAAACGCGTTTCTAACGTAAGGGTGATCATACTTATAATTGCTTTGATAAAATCGATATTCTTCTTAGCGTGTCAATGGCAAATATAATTTAAATTTCCTGTGCAGAACTCCGCAATGCTAACACCATTCTCTGATGCAGATATAAGGGGCGCAAGATGAAAGGTGGGCCATGGTATGCGGGGAGACGCCGCTTATACATTGAGGATTGGAACCATCCGAGAAACCCCATCTATGGAGCGTTGACCATCTATGGAGCGTCGACCATCTATAGTCTCTACTGCGGCCGACCTGAGTGCGGAAACTGTTTAAAGTTTTCCAAGATGGCCACGGCAACGTGTGACCAGGTCAAGGTTCAATCTCCTCTGAGTCAATGACTTAGCAACTTAAAGTTAGAATAGTCAGGTGGTTACAAACGCTGTACAAATTTCGTTTCTGCTAAAAACAGTTAAAATCCAGTTCATTTGTTTGGCGCGTCGAAACGAATAATTTTTAATCGTGGGAGTTCTTATAATAATTCAGCTTTTAAGATTTTTTTTATATTTCATTCGAGACCACCGTTTAAAAAACTTACCGGAACGAGTTGCGATATATTGATGGAACTAATAAGGTCTATAAATATTCTCACATAAAATTACGTAAAGTACCTCATGGTCCAAATGTTCTGGTAGATAAATATCGTGAAAAATTATGATGACGTGACGGCGGGTAGTAATGATGATGATATCTATGTTCACGAAACAAGCCACGAGATAATACCAAATCAGAAATAAAAAAGCACAATCCTAACAGTAATGTAACTTTGGCAAACAGTGATACCATTGCCTGTGAATAGTGATACTATATCAATTAAAAGTGGTACAATGTCTGCTGATTCATGTACCTTAATAACTATCAGTGAAAATACGAAACATCTTAAGTCACGTTCTGTATCGACAGTCTCTCAACTCAGATTCAAATGTTATTTTTACTAAAGCAATCACAATAATTTTATTAGCAAAAGAAGTGACCCTGTAAAGTCGGTAATGACTGGTCCAGGAGATAATAGTTTTGCAGGGTTTTTAAGTGATAAATGAAAAAGAAATAAAAAGATAAGATAAGTTCTGAAGGCTCAATAACGAGCGGTCCAGAATTAGTAGCCCATTCTGAAGGGGTAAACCGGACCAGATGGCTAAAGTCCTGAAGGCTCAATAATGAGTGGACCAGTATTAGTAGCAAACTCTGAAGGGGTGAACCGGACCAGATTGCTAAAGTCATGAATGCTCAATTACGAGCGGTCCAGTATTAGTAGCAAACTCTGAAGGGGTGAACCGGACCAGATTGCTAAAGTCATGAAGGCTCAATTACGAGCGGTCCAGAATTATAAGCAAACTCTCAAGGGATGAATTGTTAGTCAGGATGAACGAACATTAATAATATCGTTCTGTCCTTTTAGATACTGTTTGATGAGACTCCGCGCACGAGGACGTCCGCACGTCAGCATGGCCGTGACGGCGTCGCTATTGTAAACAGCACGTGCAACGGGCCGAGCGGCGCAGCTGCGCAGTGGAATGCGTAAACAAGGCCTCACCTACTTTCCCTACTACTCGAGCCGATCTACATAAACGAGCGCGCAGCGAGGAGGGGATCATTCTTGTCGCAGGCTCGGCCCGGTGCACATGTTGTAGCGTTTAGATACTGAATTAATTGTAGTCTGAATTAGAATAAAATCGTTGGAAATATAATTTGAATTAGTGTGTTAATAAGCTATGGGAATAAAAGATGATTTCTGCTATATTCCTCACTTTCATTTAAGATGTCGGACCCTCTGCCTTCATATACCTATATATAAATAAACTATGGGAATTGCAATACCTACATATACATACCTTCTCAAACAAACGAAATTGGGCCTTTCTCTTGTAAATAACTAATACGTAAGCCTGAAACTGAAATCGAGAGTCATCAAGAAAGTTTTACGAGCGTACGACGTTATAATTCAATTAATAGACCATCGAGGGAGTTCGACAGCCTTGGATTTGACTTTAAATAAACTTTTGTTTTTCGTATACACTATATGTTTTTATTAGCACGTTATACGGTTCCCATGTAAAATACTGGTATTCAGCTGCATCCGGTAAGACTGGAAGCCAACCCCAACATGATTGGGAAAAGGGTAGGCAGATTGATTGATTTTTGAAGTGAAAACTTCTTTAGCGGCGTTGTACAGACGCCATCGCCAGCACATCAAGTTACTACAATCTGTCAAATTTCTTTAATAAATTTTCGACTTTATCGCTAAAGAATAAGGTTCAATGTTGATTGGAAAAATTTGACAGATTGGAGTAGGTTGATGTGCTGGCGTCTGTACACTTTTTTATGAAGGGTAAAAAATGTTAAACTCGCGTCAGAACGTGACCGTAAGATCCGTTGCGTAGCAACCGACAAAGTAAATATCAAAATAAATAGTCTTTGGCATTACGTAAAGATTGCGAGGTAAGAAATTTTTCCCATATTGATGGGTAATAAATTGTTTATTTTTGTTAGACTATAATTTTGAAAATTAATAAATATACTACTACTACTAATGAATACTGTATTTAACCACATAAATGATAGTACTTATACTGATAAATACTTACAGCAATTCGTGCGAAATTATTCCCTAACCATTCCAAAATATTCAAAAATGCACAACTTTAATGTTCCAGTTTTCACTTCTGCCGGCACTCCCGGAGTGCAACCCGTTGTTTTTTTTAAATTATGTCGCTTTCAGTGACTTTTATTTGTTGTAGGTACGTACGGTTTTCAGACTACTATACTGTGCTATTACATAGCGAGCACGGCACACATTTTATTCAAATAAAATGTGCTAAAACGCGTGACTCAAGACATGTCATAGTAAGCCATGCTCGCTTGTCAGTTCGGGCAAAGTGTTAGGTTTTTCTATCTGGAAATTCTCAGTAGCAGCCTGGAGTCTGGATTTGTGCCCGGTTGATGGCAATAGACTCGCCCCCTTATTACATGGGACTGAAACATAAGTGTAGCGGCACACCAGCCCCCCAATTACGCAATGCACGATCAACTTTAAATTGAAACCAATTGAAAAAGATTGCCTGTCCATTGCTTCATAAGTTCGACAAAAAAAAAATTGAGCAGATTTTTTTTGTCGAACTTATGAAGCAATGGACAGGCAATCTTTTTCAATTGGTTTCAATTTAAAATTGATCGTGCATTGCGTAATTAGGGTGCTGGTCGGGCAAAGTGTTACTGGGTTTTTCCTTCAGGAATTTCTCAGTAGCAGCCCGGAGTCTGGATTTGTACCCGGTTGATGGCAATAGACTCGCCCCCTATTACATGGGACTTAAACATAACTGGCGAAATGTGGGTGTACATACTATACACCTCTGCCTAGCCCTTCTGGGATTCCTGGCGTGCGTGATGTTAGTTATGTCGTTGTTTTTTATTCGGTTTCCCAGAAAGCAATGGCGGAAATTCCCATGGGTCAAGTCAAGCAGTATTGACATTGACAATGGCAATTTATTCGCTTTTATTTTATTATAATTAACTAGCAACACAACTCGGCTTCGCACGGGTTATTGGTTATTGGTTAATTCGTACGAATTAACTTGCCCGAAACGGGCGAATCGACCATTTTAAAATAAATAATATTATTTTTTCTTTACGCGATTCGCACAAAGTTAATTTATTTGTGGGCAAATCGACCACTCCAGAATTCGCAGTAAAGTTAGTGAACTTTTTTCATAATATTATATCACCATGCGAATCGTCTCAAGAAACAATAATAGAGGTAATTTGCAACCAAATGACCCATAGGCCAATGTCAACCATTTTTGAGTAATTTGACATTTAATATTTTAGAATACAGGAAATAAAATTATAAAATGTCAAATGACTCGAAAATTGTTTACATTTGCATAATGCCGTGCCATAACGAATAATACGCAATTTATTAGTGAACTTAGTGTAGCGGCACACCTGCGGAACGTTCGGCGCCAACACTTCAGCGACGACGGAATTATCGGTCGTAGTATTCGGTCGGCATGCATTGCATGGCACACCAAACGCGCCGAACGGTCGGCGGCGTTTACTTCAGCGTGTTACGCGACGTAACTTTCGGCTGATGTGTCATAGGTAACTTGAAAAACACTACGAGCGTATTCAACCGAACCTTCAGCGCCGTACGTCCGGCAGGTGTGTCGCGACCCTTAGGGAGCGTCGATATTGGACGATGGATGGTACAACTTCATAAATAAATAACTCATTCAAATCACAAACAGTAATTTAATAATCACCAAATTACATGATTATGTCTTTTTGAGGGACAAATGTAATTGTGTGGTAGTTAGATATAATACAATGCCACATTCACAAATCACGGTAAAAAAATAGGTAGGTAGATTATAAAGAATGGAGCAGGCATACATTCTGTCAAAAATACATAGGCTTACACTTACTGGGTTCGGTATTTCGGTAATACTTACGCAAGATAGGCCCGCGCTGCACGCGTAGCATGAACACCGTAGAAACAGGTTTTGTCGACGGAAGAATAGACAAAATGACAGATAAACAATGACAATCTGTCATTTTGTCTATTCTTCCGTCGACAAAACCTGTTTCTACGGTGTTCATGGTACGCGTGCTGGTCTAGTGGAGAGCGTTCTGGGCGTTTTTCAATTAGAGTCTGTGTCTAGTCTTGTGGTAAAAGCTCGTCCTTTAAACATAATTATGTTGTCTTACCCTTCGGGGAATAGAAGTGCGATAGTATCAGAGAACTATAAAGTGACAGTATAATCTATTAGGTAAAAGATTGATCTATTCTTTGCCGGTCAGTCAGTCAGTACAAAAATCAGGCGTGCATCTAAATCTAAACCGTTAATTGCGCGGACGTTTAAACTCTTTAATTATAATTAATTGTTTTAACAGATGGCATTGAACATTTACTTAGTACTTACGTGCCTGTAAAACAAAATCCAAGGTAACCGACATCACCCGAAAAGTTGCAGAACTATAAGTGGCAGTGTGCAGGACATGTTGCTCCCTGAATCGATGGGGATGGGAGGGACAGCCCATGGGACCGAAGACGTTATGATGTGGCGACTGCGCAATTGCGCATGTGGGATTATGGGTAGGCCCCACAGAGCACAGAGACGCCTCGGTGGCACTGTCAACAATTTCCATACGAACCAAGCGAGTCATCGCTTTCTTGCACTACGAGTTGAACAAAATTCTTCGATTTATAAATCACCCGAAGAATTGCTTAACTATGAGTTGCAGTGGGCAGGCAGACCACATTGCTCGCAGAATGGACCAAACAGGTTCTGGGTGTCTACTCTCTAAGTCCGTCGACGAAGATACGGGCCCGTCCGAAAGTAGTTTGAAACAAGGTGAACCCTACAGCCGATTAATTTACTTTTTTGGACGGGCAAAATTATATCAGGAGTAGGGACAACTGTCAAATCGTGTGGTCATTAATTGTTAGTTTGGGCTCCGAACTAATCTTATGTCCGTAAACGGTACCGCATAGGAAACGCCCGTAAATCTAGCCGAAACAATGGACTTCTTGATTAGGCTGTAGACCTCCTGGTGTTGGGACCGCGCGTGTGGGTACAGCCGCCTCGGCGACCGCTCCTAGACGCGGCACTGTCAACACTTTGTTTCTTGCACTACACCACAAATTACGCGAGTATAGGAACTGACGGCCTTGATTGGTGAAGAAGACAGGAGGTACTCAACGCACTTTCGGAGCGAAGATTCCGTGCTCTGTGATAGGCCCCTTCAACAGTGGACCGAAGATCTGGTAAAGGTCGTATAGGAATCTGATGATCCGGATAGCGCAGACTGGTCGTGGCGATGCTTAGACGAGGCGTGTCCAGCAGTGGACGTCTTTCAGCTGAAACGATGATGCCTTATTGATGATGTGTGTGCAAAATAGGTGTGTAGTTAGGTCTCATATATGGGAAAATTTGTTTTCTCTTTCTCCGTATTTTCACCCGAGCAGAGCTAGGTCGCCCAAAGTTTAGAACAAGATGGCCTTAAGGTATAAATCTATGAAGATGGCTCCCTTATGGCTACTACACACAGTAAGCGGCCGCCGGGCAAGCCGCGGCGCGCCCGGTCATGCCGCACAAAGTCACACAAAGAAACGCAAAGGAAATGAAGGCGCAAAAGCCGGAGGCACGTGCCGCGCGGCAAAAACCGGCGGCCATGCCGTCGGCACTGTGTGTAGCAGCCTTTAGAGTAATGACATGACAGCATGGAATTAGTATGTAGGTACTATCGTGGCAGTATGGAATTAGTACGTACTACTTATACATGGAATTAGTATGAACTATCTTATACTATTACCTATACGTCTATGAGCATTCTCTATTTTCGCAGAGCTCGATCGCCTATATTATACCTACCTAATAATCGGAAAATTATCTAAATTAATTCACATAGGTACGTACACACACGAGTTATAAAATTGAATTGAAATGTACTTAATTGCCAAATAAGCACCCAACTCATTAGCATTATCAATAAACTAGAGGTAATTTGTTAGATAAATTGTATCGTTGTTTTTTATTAACAATTAATTATTCAAGGAATAATGTTCGTGGCTATGGCTAGATAATTGCAGCCGCACGGGTCCTTGCCGCGGTCGGTTCGTGGATGGGCGAAAATTCATTACTTATCGAGAGTCAAGACCCCTCCATGAGTCCATGCCTCAGAAAGCACGTTCCGCCATTGGTCCGGCTGTCATTCGTAGATCTTCGAGTCGTTCCGGGTAGTCAGAAGCCCAAAAGTCTGACAACCGGAGTTACCAGGAGGTATCGTGTTACTCAGTAGATAACTGGGTTGTGGAAAACAGTCGATCCATGTAAAATACTGGTATTCAGCTGCATCTAAGGTTAAGTACCATCTAACAGGCAGTTGCCGCATTTGAAAGGCAATTTACAGCGTGAAGACAGGCGTGCGGATGGCGGTTAGCCGAAACAGGCATTTTTTAATTGCCCTAATAAATGCACGGTTGAGTAAAGAAAGGAATCGCCTGAAAATAGAGTCGGTAAAGGCGTTATTAGGAACCCAAGAAAATTTTAAAAACGTTTCATGATAAAGATTTTTAAATTTAAATATTCTAGAAAAAAAAGACTTAAAAAAGAAAATGGCTTCGGAAAAGTCCGTCAGAAAGTAATTTTTTCTAAATAAGTTTAGTGGTCGTAAATGGTTCAAACTTTTCATTTTGTAAATGTCAGTCTTTAAAACCAAATAATCTGCTGCGTACTGTATTATTTATTTTTAGACTTCGTTTTTTTATTTTTCTAAAAAATCTGTCGTTTTGTACATCCTAGACAGGCATCCTCCCTTACATAGATGGTGCCTCGCTGCAACCGGTTAGCCTGGAACCTGGAAGCCAGCCCCAATATGGTTGGGAAAAGGCTAGGTAGGTTGATTCATGTTTATCAGTCTACGCTACAGTTACGAACGGCAATCCAGCACGCGTAGCATGACCAGTCACAAAGTTTTGTCGACGGAAGAATAGACAAAATGACAGATACACAATCACAATCTGTCATTCTGTCTATTCTCCCGTCGCTCGTCATGCTACGCGTGCTGAGGTAGTCTAGTCATAGTCCCTCACATACAGGGTGGCAGGGACATCGACGCGAAGCCTGTTACCATGGATTCAGTATATGATTCTGAACCCCCCTGCGTTGAAATTTTTCGTCGGGTATTAAAAAAAAAAACAGCTGTTCCATACATTTTGACCGCGTAGGTCGGCGTAGGTATTGCACTTTTCTATAAACAGCTGTTTTTTTTTTTACTGTACAACATTCATCAATTATGGAGGTGCGACAGGAAAATGCTGGCTGTCTGTCGCAAACCGCTGTCACAAACGTCGAGGAAGCCAAATTGGCCCATTCATCCATCGTGTACTCAGCAAATGAGCCACTAACCGTAATAACTGTCGCGTGTTTTTGAATGCAGTTTACTGAGTCATTCGAAGAATCAGCCATTATTATTGTAAAAGTTAAAGCAAATTACTTAGGTATAAAAACTGGGGTACCTACCTACCTAGAGGCCATACATAAATTACGTCACACGTTTAGGTTTAGGGTTGGGTTGCCAACCATCCTGTTTTCCCAGGACATGTCCTGGTTTTTGGGATGTCCTGGATAGTTTTTAAGTAATGTCCTGGGTTTTTAAAGCATCCTGGTAAAGTCCAGTACCCTAATTACGTAATGCACGATCAATAATAAATTGAAATGAATTGAAACAGATTGCTAGTCCATTGCATCATAAGTTCGAAAAAAAAATCTGCTCAATTTTTTTTTGCATGACTTAATTAGGGTACTGTTTTTTTATTATTTCGCGCCTTCAACGTATTCTCACTTCTATTTTCGCGCACTAGAGTTCTCTCTATCTAACGGTTAGATAAAAAGCTCTAGTGCGGGAAAATTGAGTTTCGTTGAACCTGTTTTCTTTGTGTTGCGATTACTTGCGATTAACTACTTTACTGCTTTTATATTGTGTCCTGTTTTTAATACGAAATGTATTTTCACCTTCTCATCCTGGTTTTCAAAATTTGGGGATGGCAACCCTATGTTAGGGGGAGGGAGGGAATCAACAAAGTGTGATATCGTGTGACAAGGGGTGGAGGGTCAAATAAGTTTAATGAAGTCACATGTATAAATCTATTAGGGGCTCGTGGAAATAGTAACAGCCGCATGGGTCAATCGAAGGTTAAACTGCGCTTGCTGCGCTCGGTTTGTGGATGGGTGACCAGCCATTACATATCGAGACCCTTTCGTGCCTCGGAAAGCACGGTAAGCCATTGGCTGTCATTCGTAGATCTTTGACATTCGTTACGGGTCGTCAGAAGCCCGAAAATCCGACAACCGGAATTACCAAGGGGTACCTACCTATCGTCTGATCCAGTAACTGCACCCCAAGATATATAGTTGGGAAAAGGCTAGAAGATTGACATGTATAAATCCTTGGTATGTAACCCACAAATTCAACTCTAAGGCTCGGCGCAAACGGGCCACCGACCGCAGCCACTGGTGGCCAGCGACTTAACACACTTTTTCATAAATATTTTGTAAAGACGCGCCGCACACGTGTAGCCGGTGGCGGCCACTCAAAATACATGAAAAAGCGCTGTCGCTGGCCACCAGTGGCTGTAGTCGGTGGCCCGTTTGCGCCGAGCCTAACAAAAACGATGAATCGTCATCATCATCATCAATCATTTTACCAACTATAAATTATTATGTGACGTCAGACCAGGGAGGGTCACACAAATATGACTTGTGACAAGGACGTAGGAGGCTCCAAAAATCATGAAACTCGTACGACGTAATTCATGGATGGCCCCCTAACTACACCTCTCGAACTTGAAAGTAGGTCAGTCTTAAGATTGCAAACATTGCATTGTAAGAACATTATTCTATTCGAAAGATACAATATTACTTTATAGTTGAAAGGCAGCAGCGCGTAACGATCGATCTGCCAGGTTAAGCTAAGCTAACTGCGGTCAGTTAAAAGATGGGTGACCGTTTTATATTATTTTTATTTTGAAATTATTTTAAAGTCGTTACTCGTTACTAGTGGCCCCAGAAGCCGGAAGATCTAACGACCGAAACGAATGTTATCGCTTTTTCATATAAACTGTGTTTGCGAAGGTCACATTGGCGCAAGATTAGTTAGTCAAATACCTACATATTTTATCAGTAGGCTAATCTTACATCATACATGGGACTTGAAACAAAAATGGCAAAATGTGGGTGTGTGTAAGTAATAGGTGCACCTCTGCCCAACCCTTTGGGGATTATGGGCGTGATGTTACGTCATGGCACGTTATGTCTGTTTTGTTTTATAAGGATAATGTCTGGTCAATCGAGCTCTACTCGAGTAAAAATATAAACATACTAACTGCCCGCCCCGGCTTCGCACGGGTGGTACTTATCTACGGCGCACCTACCTACCTACCTACCTACTTACATCTTCACCTACCTATCCTAAACCTTCTCCTTTCTATAACAAACACAACAAAAAAAGAATGCGAAATTGGTCCAGCCGTTCACGCGTGATGCCGTGACCAAGGAAATAGGGATTCATTTTTATATTTATAGATCGGGTACACCAACGTTTTATCAGATTTCTGAGGCTGTGAAATAAAGAAAACGATTTTTCCCAGATATCATCAGATATGAGACCTGAGACTGCAGTAAGCAGTTGGTATTGTAACACTTTTTGCTTCTTCCTACGGTATAGAAGTCAAAATCGATGGAACGGACTGTAATAAAGGTTTATTTAAATGTCTAATCTCATTTCAACTGTAGTTTATTTAGCAACATTTCTTATTTCCTACTGTATTGCCAAATTAATCAAAACAGCGAAATAAGTGACAGCTATTTGCGACGTTGCCCTTTCTGTCTACACGCTCATAATTGCAACATAAACGGATTATCCTCCTAATTTTCTTAATGTCCAATTATTTTGAATTGCAGGCATTGAACGGATTATCCTCCTAATTTTATTAATGTCCAATTATTTTGAATTGTAGGCATTGAGGTATTAAAAAGTGTGTAAATAAACTGTGATCAAATGTGTCACAAAGCCGTCCTCGCTAGTCTGGTTTAGTTATTCTAAAGAAAGTTTAAATTTTCTAGGATTATTCCGATATTTGACGGTACGGTTGGCGCAGTGACTCAGCGGTTGGCGTCTGCAGAGTGCACTGAGATCCTTGTGTTCGAATCCCGCACGGAACTAACAATTTTCCAGGGGGCCTACCACTACCTTTAAAGAACAGTATTATTTAAATCTTACTTTAGTGGGTGAAAGAGATGGAGCTATACGGCGTGTAGAGCTTCACCTCTTTGCCACACTTAAAGTAATAATACTGCTAGCGGCAAGGTCGTGGCCAGCACGCGTAGTATGACCGCCGTAGAAACGGGTTTTGTCGACGGAAGAATAGACAAAATGACAGATAAACAATCACAATCTGTCAGTTTGTCTATTCTTCCGTCGACAAAACCCGTTTCTACGGCGGTCATGCTACGCGTGCAGGTCGTAACATGATCACAGTAGAAATGGCGTTTGTCGACGGAAGACTAGACGAAATGAGTGACAGATAAACAATTTGTCATTTTATCTATTCTTCCGTAGACAAAACCCGTTTCTATGCATTGAGGTATTATTGTACTAAATAATACCTCAATGTTTCTATGGTTGTCATGCTACGCGTGATAGGATAGCCTGTTGTTCCTTATTTTATTTTACTACTTATTATATAAATGAACTTACATGCGATGCGTGTCTTGTGGGTTAAATTTGTAATTGTATATGACAATTTCACTTTAAGCACTAGGAATTATGTACCTACCTGTAATATGTATATTGAATTCCTAGTAAGTAAGTATGGCAAGTTTTTTAAAAACTATCAGTTTTACCGGTAAATCATAATGACCTACCACATAGGACCTAATAAAGTAATTATGTACTAATTAGCGAACAATAGGCTAGGGCAGGGGTCGGCAACCTGCGGATCGTGAGCCGCATGAGGCTCTTTCAAAATTATAGTGAGCCAGATTTAACTTTCAAAATGCATACAGAGCCAATTCTCCTATTGATGTAATTTCTATTATGAAATAGCTGTTTATTATTCTAGCTGTTAGCTAAAATACTAATATGTTTTGTGCTGAAAACATTTGTTTGTTTTTGTATGAATGAATATTACAGTGTATTTCGTATAGTCGTTTATTTTAAATAAAAAATCAAATTAAGTATATATACTACCATTGGCTCTTTTGTAAATTGCAACTTGAGGCTCTTCCGTCTCAAAAGGTTGCCGACCCCTGGGCTAGGGAGAAGTTTTTACCTCTGTCGATCTGCCTAGCCTTTCCCCCACTATGTTTGGGACAGCTTCCAGTCTGGACAGCACAATACCCCTCGGTAAGTCTGGTTGTCACTTTAGCCTTCTAACTGGAACCGTAACTTGGTGAGACCCGTAACGAATGTCAAATATCTGCAGATGACAACCGGGTGATCACCCAACCACGAACCGACCGCGGTAAACGTAGCTTAACTTCACTTCTTAACAGCCTCTGTGGTCTAGTGGTTAAGCCAACTGTCTCAGACCCAGAGATCCCGGGTTCGATTCCCTGTGGGAGCAAAATTTTCTGCTCGGTTTGGTTGGTGGTAGAGCTTGTTCTAAGTCCGCCTGGCTAGCTACCACAATCTTATCTAAGTCTGTCGCCATAACAACAATGTTAACAGCATTGTTGTGTTTCGGCAGTTTAGAGACAAGATAGCCAGTTCGTCTGTGGTTGAGGATACCGGGTGAAGCTCGCTTCCACCTTCGGCCTGATCATCACTTACCATCAGGTGAGATGCAGGCAAACTTCGATCGTCGCGTGCGACTATTATTATTTAGCCACGTGCCCCTAAGGCCAGGCGCGCACTAGCGGCCAGAGATAGTCGGTGGGGCCGCTGGTCGCGTATGGCCAGGTGCTCCACCTCCAGCATGGCCGTCATGGCGATTTCACACTAATGTATGCATCATGCTAACTTGCCACTAGGTAGTCCTAGTGGCCTATTTCACGACGTCCGAATAGCCACTACTTACCGAATAAATTCAAAAATGGAACAGAATTTGTATGATACTGCCAAGTAAGTTAATAGGAACTTAATCGTAGGTGGTGAAACAGGCCCTAGTCTGTGATGTCGGCCGTATTGTAACCTAATCAAATAAAGTTGGTTATAGCCTTATAAGTCAAAGGTGATAAATTCAAAAATGGAACAGAATTTGTATGAAACTGCCAAGTAAGTTAATAGGAACTTAATCGTAGGTGGTGAAACAGGCCCTAGTCTGTGATGTCGGCCGTATTGTAACCTAATCAAATAAAGTTGGTTATAGCCATATAAGTCAAAGGTGCTTCGAGACGTTTATAAAACCGTAAAAATAAACATTAAACTCAATAATATTTGCAATTCTATGAATAATAAAATGTCCGTGAATCGAGTAAATGTCAAACATAAACAATAAAAATTCAATAAAACAAGCGATTTACAACTTTGTGTGAAAACTTCTCGAGTCGTGTCAAGTAAAGGTTATCGACCGTTACCGAATCGTACGATTTGGATTTCAATATTGTTATTCCGTGTATGAACACGTTAATAGTAATGTGATCTATCTAATGATATCTTATGTCTTTACTGCAGGGAGCTATCGAATATCCGGCAACAAGAGAAATAGGTTCAATGCCCTAATCATTTTCAATTAGGTAGTGGTAAGAATTACAGCAGTATTTTTATCAGTTCTCGACATTTTTTTTGCAGTATTTTTATCATTGAGATTTGTTATCAAATATCGATATTTGTAATAGATAGATAAAAATGATTAAATTGTTAAAAGCGTAGGTTTAAAGTACATTTTCAAAATGTTTTAATCCTACTATAATGTATCCTATATAAAATAAATTAATACATATAAAAAATGGGAAAGCGAGTTTGTTACGCTTTTACTCTAAAACTGCTGAACGGATTTGGATGAATTGGCATTAATATGGGTAGGCCATGACCTGCAGCCTAATAACGTAATGCACGATCAATAACACTGGTAAACAAAATTTAACTTTTTTTTTTGTTTTATGAAGTTTCTAACCTGTTTTTTAGTAATTTGAGTTCGCTGATTTCATATCTACACTCAGTTTTTTTCTAGCAGCTCTAGTTTTTGTGATACAGGTACTTCTTAAAATTTCGTTACGCGGCTTACTAATATTTTTTTTTAGTGTAGAAAATGATTAAATTCCATAAATAAACCGATATGTCTACATTAATTAAGAAGAGCTTGCTTAAACGATCCAAATAGTTTTTGTGCTGTTTGTGGTAAATATATGTTTCGAGAATGTCGTTTGAGTGCGTCTGACTTTATAAAAAAGGCCTACTTGGACTTCTTTGGGGCGCCATTACAAGTGTTTGGTAAGCCATGGATCCCAAATTTTGTATGTGATAGTTGCGTAATATCATTGCGTTTATGGGCTAGTAAAAAAAGATCTACTTTGAAGTTCAAAAGTCCTATGATTTGGCGTGAACCGACAAATCATCACGATTACTGTTATTTTTATGTTGTGAATGTTGCCAGAATAAACCGCATAAATCGTTCCAAATGGACTTACCCTCATTTAAAATCAGCTATTAGATTAATTGAATGACAGTATAAAGAGAAATCTGCATGGATTGAATTTGTTTGGGTGTACAAAATTTCTTAGGAAATAAAAAGTCTCCAGACTACATTCAACACTATGAGCATCTCATGTTGCGCTTTCAAAGACTATGATGTAAACATGAGCATCAAGATGCACTTCCTCTTCAGCCGTTTAGACCGCTTCCCAGAAAATTTAGGCGATTTAAGCGAAGAATATGGAGAAAACTTTCATCAGGACATTCACACGATGGAAGAGCGATACCAGGGTCGTTGGAATGCAAATATGATGGCTGATTACTGCTGGAGCATTCAAAACAAGGCTGAACTTTCGATTCATGCAAGAAAATCTGATAAAAGAAAGTTTTTTTCATGTTAGGTTAGAGAAACAATTTTTTTAATTTTAAAATCGAGTATTTTTCGCTAAAAATGTAATATGTCAATATTTCAAAAACTAGAGCTGCTAGACAAAAACTGACAACAGATTTGGAATCAGCGTGGCGGAATCATACAAAATCAGGTATGAAACTTCATAAAACAAAACTACTGTGTAACAGTGTAATAAATTGAAACAGATTGCTAGTCCATTGCTTCATAAGTTCGAAGAAAAAAATCTGCTCAATTTTTTTTTCGAACTAATGTAGCAATGGACTAGCAATTTGTTTCAATTCATTTCAATTTATTATTGATCGTGCATTACGTAATTAGGGTACGGAGTTAGAAGAACATAAGATACTTTTTATCCCGGTAGTACGTTCCCGTGGGATAATTTCCGCCCTCCACGCGGGCGTAGCCGTCTACTTATTTAGATTTGTTAATCAATCACGCTAAAACGGCTGGACGGATTTGGATGAAAGTTGCACACAGATAGTTTATAACCTGGATTAACTTATAGAATCTTTTTATATACCAGTACTACGTTGCCTTGGAATAATTTACGACCTCCACACAAAATCGCGGGAAAAAGTTAGTAAAAAATTAATAGCAGTAGCCCGGGAAAATTGAAAACAGAAGGGAGGCTTTTGCCCTGCAGTAGGACAACAAGGGTTTATAATAAATAGAAAATAAGTTGGCTAACTCATTCTCTTAGTTGTTACTTTTCTGTGGTCTGCATATTTAATTAAATAATGTACATATATTTAAACAATAAATCGAGATTTTAATAGTTTTGAACCCGGAACCCGGAGTGTGTTCTGGACTTAAAAAACCCAGAACACACCTCTAGCATTAAAAATGTTGTCATCTTAATGGCATTTAAAGGGAGAGCTCATATGGAGCAGATATAAAAAATGTTTATATTATTGGACAGTGAATGACAGTGATTATCATCATCTGCCTAGCCTCTTCCCAACTATGTTGGAGTCGGCTTCCAGTCTAAATGGATGATCAATATCAATACTTTACATGGAGCGACTGCCTATCTCACCTCCACACACAACCCAGCTAAGACTTTTTGGGCTTCTGACTGCACCATTGACAGTGATTCTATGTAATAGGTATTATATCGAGTTATACCTCACATAATAATCTGAGGCTTTTTTTACCTACATTATATAATGTAAAGTACCTAATACAATGGTAAAGTGTACAAACAGATACAATCATATAATGAGGATATTAATTTTTCCTATCCACTTATGAACGTATTTTGTTATTATTATTTTATTGATTAACATACAATCTGTACATTTATAGGTTTATTGAAATAATCAAATACATAGTATGCTATGTGTTTGATTGTGTTATTATGACACTACATCACCCTTGAACCCACCGGACCAGGCAGAGGTGTATAAGTGTAAATTTATCCACATTTTACTAGTTGTGGTTGAAGTCCCAGAGGGGAGCGCCTATTTCATGAAACAATGACAGTTCCAACCTATTTAATTATTTTGCACCTATTTTAGTAATACTTATTTGCAACGTGTCAGAACGAAAAACCTTCAAGGCCTCTCATAGGCGAGTCATAATCCTAATCATATTTTTAAAATTATTATTATTACTTTTTAACTGATATCGTCAATCACCCCATAAAGATAATAGCTAGGTATTGCCTTCGTCACGCCTGCGGTTATCGCCGGCCTTCGCCTAATTCCGAAGGTACACTTCAAAATAAAACATGTTATAAGTTGATCACAATGTATTCTTTAGAGTATAACCCTGTACTTCTTGTATTTAGACTTAGGTATTACGATACTTGCAGGAATTACACATAGGTATGATACAAATATGTACGTATTGAGTTTCAGAATCATGCGGTTTTGTTAGGTAACTATAACAAGACCTTATCACATTTCAATTATTTTTACATTTTACACAAGGTACGTAGAATGGCAATCTGTTATAATTACAATAACAAACACCTTCCATATTGAGATTAATTAATATTTCAATAAACATCTAATCATATGTCATACAAGATTCAAGTGAAAACATTATGAATCACAACAGAAGGGCCAAACGTTTCTGATAAGCAATGACTCACTTTACTATACTTGTACTCCACGCAACCAGGATCTTGTCATGACAAACAATTCAATGCAGGAAATGACAAACCTGTTGCGGTAAAAATAAATTACCAAAAATAAATAATTGTGTGTGTAACTTTAAACTAACAATTGTACTTACAAATCTTTCTAAAACAAAAGCAACAATCAACCACTGTTCATTCCAAAATTAACATCATAGCACTTAAAATAAAAACTTAATAATATATTAACTTTAAACACACATCCGAAATTCAGTCGCTTTCAAACAGACTATGATACACTGATAAAACGTAACCATTCACCAAATTAAAGCTTTCGAGTATGAGGGAGGGATGGGGCTCAGAACTTGAGTTTAGGATTGAGTTCGTGGGCACGCCCGCCCCAGTCCAGCCGGTAGCTGCGAGTCCGCCACGAGATCTCGGGGCTCACGAGCGCCGCGGCCAGCACGAACGGCGCGCAGCACTCGCTCCACACCCAGCCGAGCAAAAACTGCACTTTGGTGAACGGCGGCGAGCCGTTCTGCACTGACCGGAGCATCAGCCAGTCCGAGAGGAACCACACTAACACATGCACCAGGAAGAACGGAAGCGGCTCCGCGCCAAACAACTGTCCCGCGGCCCACGCGGCGCCGGCGCCGAGCGGGATGCACTCGCTGAGCGGCTCAAGCATGGCCGTCGTGGGGATCATGGCGATGCGGAGCCGCGCCCAGCGTCGGAGCCGCGCCTGCATCGCACCCACCGAGCGCGTGCCCGAGTTCTGCAGCGCGGGCAGCGAGCTCACCCGCATCTTCCAGCCGCGCGACGTGATGTCCTTCGCTATGAAGTAGTCCTCCGCGAGGTAGTCGGCAAAGGCGCGCAGGCCGCCCGCCTCCTCGAGCGCGCACCGCCGCACCAGCGAGGACATGCCGACGTGACAGTTGATGCCCATGAAGTCGGCGCTCAGATACATGCGCGCCTGCGCCGTGCCGAAGAACACCTTTTCGTAGACGGCAGCGAAGCCCTCCGCATCGCACACGAAGGGCATCTGATGCACGATGGCGACGTCGTCCCTCATGTGCTGCACCATGTCCAGGAGGGAGTCGTCGCGCATCCGGATGCCCGCGTCGCTGATCAGCACCAGCGGGTACTTTGCCGCCAAGTAGGCCGGCTGCATGTTGTTGATTTTCGGGTTGACGCCGACTCGCAGACCACCCGTAAACAAACGAGCATCTATATGTGGATGCTTGTGAATAAGACTGTTCACTAACATCACTGCAGGGTCGTTTTCGTTCTCTACACAAAATAATAACTCGTACAAAGGATAGTCCAGTGTGAAGAACGTTTCCAGGTTGGAGAACAGGTTGGGGTCCACCCCGGTGAGCGGCTTCATGATTGATACACCGGGGTACGGCTGTTCAGGCGGCGACCGGTCCACTGTCCGATAGAGTTTCCACTTTGAATAAGAGTAAGCCATTATGTGAATTATCAACAGACACACCCACGCGATAATGAAAAATATGGCAAAACCATACACCGTATACACCATAGGCATCATAATTGTATCCTTAAGTAGTTGTCGCGTTCGGGCCGCATAATATCGACTGGTTTCTTGTTGGAGACGTGCGCTATGACGCGATCATAACACTGAACTGAACGTGCGATAAAAATGTTTTAACGTGAAGAATGAACACTCCGTAAAATGATTCAACATTTTATATTATCACGTTATCTCTACGGTTTTATCATTTCGAACAGGTTCCAGCAATCAATTCCTTTATCAAACGGCTGAACTGAACCCCACACAGAGACGAATCGAAAATCCTTCACACGACAAACTTCAAGCGTCACTGCTGCCAACATACTGGCGGAATAATATTAGCGTTTAATTTTACCTCGAAAGCTTGATCACATCTGAAATGTCCCAAGATCATTATAGGTAATAGTTTTACCCTTTTAATAAAAATATATTTTGGTGTAACGCTTTTAATCAAGTTGATGATAAATTATATTGTCCTTGAAAGGTAAAACAAATGAAACTAATTAAAAGACTTCTTTTCTTGTTTTTAACTTACAGTAACAATACGCAATCCACTATCGATCTCCTTTGTTGCAAGCGTGTTCGTTTTAGGAACGAAAGTTGTACAACGATTGGAAACAAGAAAAATGCAAGAAATATTGCATTTTTGTACTGGGCGGCCTTGAACGGCTTAATTATGTTGGGTTAAGGCGAAAGCGTCAGGGTAGCCCGCGAAATTCAAATTTTCTCACGTTTTTCGCAATTTGCAGGTCAGTGTCAGGTTGTATCTTGATTAAAATATAATTTGCGAACGTAACAAATATGGCCCTACTGAATAATAATAATTAGAATCAGTAATACAACTCCATAAGATAGCATAATCCCCAAATGTCATGATTTCATGAATTAGTCATTCAACGGGATTACATGAATTTATAGAGTTGTATTGAAGATTTCTATGATTATAATTCAGTAAAGCCATATTTGTTACGCTCGCAAATCATATTTTAATCAAGATACAACCTGACACTGACCTGCAAATTGCAAAAAACATTAAAAAAATTGAATTTCGCGGGCTACCTTGGCGCATCCCCCTTAACGTAACTAAACGTAAGGTTTTCTTTTTCAACCAAGCTAAGGGCAAAATTCAAAAAGCTTTAACAACACAGAACTAATACTCATAAAAAAGTGACGCAAATGAATGAGAACTAGGTATTGATTTGGGGATTTAGGCATTTGGCACTTTGAATAAACAATCCCAAATGAACAGGAAATACCAACTTACAGATGAAAGCCGTCAGATTAGAAAAAATTGCGTCTTTTCAAATTGTTTCGCGGCAATTTGATATATTTTATTTTTGTTTGTGATGGAATAACGAATTCTTCGCTATGGATGTTGGAAAACTATTGAAAAACGTTCATAACTTGAACGAATACATATCAACTACTCATGATGCTTCTGAAAAATGTAAAACTTCAAAAATTCAATTGAATATGTCTACTGTTCTTGCGCTCAAGAAAATACGTTCTCTTGAAATCGAGGTCTGTTCATTTACATAAGATTTAGATAAAAAAAACATAAAATTATACCTTCAATATTAGATTCATTCTAGTTATTCGCATAAAATCATATAATAAGGAAACTTAATTTATTATTATTTTTGTTTTAGTATTTCAATAAATGTGAGGAAAATGGGATCGCGTGCCTGATATTCGAGCGTATGCTAAGTTTACCACCTTCCAAAACATGGGGCGTGCTTGGCAAGGAGCTGGTGAACTTGCTGCAATACTGGCTGGATGCAGTAAGGAAACATTTAGTCAGGCACCACTTACAATGGTGGACTTTTTTGAAATTGCTGCTCAGATTTGTAAAGGTAAGCATCCTACATTACTAGGCACAAAGAAAAAAGGAAATATTGATTACTCTGCACTAATAATAAAATAAGAATATTAATTAATTAAATGAATAACATAATTTTTTGATGCAGTTCAAGTCTGCATCAACATTAACACTAAAACTCCTTATCTAACACATACTTACTATTAAAATTGATTCTATAAATTATAATAACGAAACCAGCCCTATGTTAAAACTGCACCAATCTTCACAGGAAATCCGTCAGAAAGATGTTTCGCTTCCCAACATCCTCGTGGAGCATACCGCTGAAGGTCTCCTAGACCTGGCTACCAACAGCCGTCCGGATGCCTATCAAAGACATGAGATCCTGCACTGTTTCAATATGTACTGCTCTGAATCCAGCCGGGAGATCAGATTTGCTTTGAGGAATAAGTTTGGGCAGTATTTGTAAGTGGAAGAATTTTATTTGATATTTTAGTGGGAGTATTAGGGCAATACTCACTGTTACTGTTAGCCTGCATCATCCCACTGACGGGCAAAGGCCTCTCCCCGTGTCTTCCAGCTCTTTCGATCCAGGGCTGATGTGGTCCACTGGTTGTTTGTTTATGTAGCTTGTTCCGTCATCTTCAACAGGACCTGCCGCGATGCCTTCTGGTTGTATCAGGGCTCCACATAGTAGTTAAATTCAATTGTGGGGAAATACTATTGGACAGTTACTACTTACTTAGTATCTGCCATTGTCAAGTCTCTGATGGGGACAAGGAGAAGTAATTTTAATTATTTTATTAAATCCCCCCCCCTTTAAGCCATGTCACCGACATGGCCTACGGGGACAAACGGGAATACACGGATTAGAACGCTGTTAATGTCTAGAAGACAAAAAAACATTGTTATATTATTTGACCAGATCAACTATAATTATCTATCTAGGTATCTATCTAAAGTTTGCTTATGTTGTTTTATTATTAGGGTGGATTTTTGAGATGGTGCCCCATCTCAAAAATCCAGGCAAGTACAGGTACCTTAACCGTTGTGGCTACAGGAACACGCTCTTAGGAGACTGTCCTTAACTTTTTGAAATATTTTGATCTGCATTCACTGAAAAAAAAAATTATAGTCAGTAAAAATAAATAACGGTAGGTAGTTTTTATTTCATTGTGGCTGTTATTGATTGTATTTATTTATTTATATATTAAGTATTAAGGGTCGGGCCACACCTGCCGAACGTTCCGCGGCGGAACGCTCCGTCGCGTCATATTTCTATGGACGTAACGATCGGCGGATGTGTCATAGGTAACTTGAAAAACATTAGGACCGTATTCAACTGAACGTTCCGCCGCGGAACGTTCAGCAGGTGTGGCCCGACCCTAAAACTGACACCAATATTTAAGTACCTAATAAGAAAACTAGTTTGGGCATAACATTGTTCTCAAACTTTATGCTTGTCATGAAAATTAGCAAGATCTTTGTCTGTCTTTCACAAAAAAATAAGTAACTAAGTACGAGTAATTAAATATCATTGACTTGTTCCTTAAAAACCCCTCGCATTTCCCAGCATCAAACTCTCCACCTACATGGCTTCCTGTGGCCATCTTCCGTCCCAGTACAGCATTATGGAGACTTTACTACGCTGGCTGCTGCCCCGTCAGGACAGGACCCTCAGGATCACGTCAGCGGCCAAGTGGTTCCCAACAGCGAAGTATGCTGAGAGCGATGTGGATATCTTCTTGGAGAGATCTTGGGTTAACTTCTTTCAGGTTGGTATGATTTTATAAAATTGAGGGCAGTTTTTTCAATAGCCAAATCAATTTTATCTGAAGAATAAAATTGACATATTATCACGGTCTGTAAATTTTTCATAAAATGTTTGACAGGAACTAGCAGGACCGGACTTTCGAGCCCCTAGGCACTCCCCAGGCCCCCCCATTCCGAAACCATTTCTCCTTCATTCCGTTTTTCCAGTTGTTGTACCCTTCATTAGCTAGCGACCCTGATTTTCCAAACATCTTACAAGGTGCGCAACGGCACCCTTTCTCTTCTAACTAAACTACGAACCAAGGTCCAGGTCGTATTTTACCATTGCTCAATGTTCGGCTAAAAAGTGACAGTAACAGATACCGTCGGGGTAGCTGGGTGGGGCCCCTAGTCTAGCTGCGCCCCTAGACCAGTGCCTTGTGTGCCTAGGCGTAAGGCTGCCTGTCCACTGGAGCGGAGAGGAGAGGAGAGGAGCGGAGATGTGCCATTATTAACCAATCAAATCTAAACTCAGGGGCGGAGTCAAGATTCTATTGGTTAATATTGACACATTTCCGCTCCTCTTTTTTCAATATGTTTTGTTGTGAATGTTTCGTCAGTGCAAACGCACAGTAAGAAAGTACGTTGCACCACAACCACAATAGGTACAGTAACCGGCTCGAGTCGTGAGCACAAACTGACACCTGCGCAGTAGTTAATTTTTCGATCTCTTTGGTGGAATGAAGAAGCCGGGGGGCGCCGAGCTGCACGCGATTGGTTCATCAGTCGATGCTCATCGTCTATTGGACTCTCGCGTGTCATTCGGCTACCTGTCATTTGGCCAAAAGTGTACATGCGCGTGCTTGCCGCCACTACTGTCAATCTGTGCTCACGAAGTCACGACTCGTGCCGGGCATTGTACCTACCCGAGATTTTGTGGTTGTGGTGCAAAATATACCAAATGCAGTGACGCAACTTGGAAGAAGTCAATTACTAGCACATATAGCATTGGACTCAGATTTACAAGCCGAGTTCAATCAATCAATCAACTCAGCCTATCGCAGTCCACTGCTGGACATAGGCCTCTCCCAGGCTGCGCCAAAACACCCTGTCCTCCGCCTTCCGCTTCCAGTCTGTCCCAGCTACCTTTTCGTCGGTCCATCTAGCTGGGGTGCGACCCACACTACGCTTGCCGATACGCGGTCTCCACTCCAGAACTCGTCTGCTACACCGGCCATCGGTCCTTCGACAAACCTGGCCAGCCCGCTGCCACTTCAACTTCCTTACTCTGCAAGCTATGTCAGCCGAGCTGATTGGTGTAAAATGCAGGAGGTATATTCATCGGTGGTCAGCGATGTAGTCTCCTTTAGCGGAATTCATGATTTCAACATATTTAGAAAAAAACACAGATGAATAGGTAGGTACAGATGGTTCACTCCGCATTTTTGGTATGAAGCTACAACTACGCGGCGGGTTCGTCTTTTCGGGCTAATTCAGTGATTGTAACGTAGTCAGAAGATATAAGAGTTACACGATAGAAAGATGCAACTTCTTCATAGAAGTGAATAGTTGTATTCTTTTTGAGCGAAATAAATTTCTACCATAAACCGAGTGTAGTACAGGTAAAAAATAAGTTCCCGTGGTCCTACTATATCGCTTGGTAGTTCTACGGGTTTTTTTTTTACCCGTGGTACTACTGGTAGTAATACTGGTAGTACCACGGGTAACAAACGAATATAACTGTAGGCAGGGCCGTCTTTTCCATTGGTCACTCCGGGTAAGTGCCCAAGGCCCCGCGATATAAGGGGCTTTCAAAAGAAAACCTAACTTATCACAGGCGAGGTGCTAAAACTTTCGATCGACTCGCTCTTGCATTCTCCACCATAGGAGCCCCTATCATTAAGTGCTCGTGACCTCCAATAGGTTAAAAACTGCCCTGACTGTAGGTAATTAGCGCTGTGTGACCTGAATTGCACTCTATTGTGTCTTACCAAGAGTCTCTTTTTATTTAAATGATTTTGCGGGCTGAACCATCTTTGGCTAAAGGGAGGTATGCCTTACACGACTACCTAGCTCTTCGGAGGCAGGCGTGATGTTACGATGAATTAGATTTTCCCATTTTGTTCTAGGATGCAAGAGACTTCTTGAACGCGCACAACCAAAGGCATGATTTTATAACTTCAGTTGTGTGCAGAAAATTCACTGTTGGCAAAATTGTTATTATTTCGGTAAGTTAATACATTTATAAATTACTAACTAGCTTTTGCCCGTAGCTTCGCCCGCGTATGGTCGGAAAATATCCCAGGAGAACGTACCACCGGGATAAAAAGTATCGTATTTCTTAACCTAGGCCATGGTCTACATGAGCGCCAAATTTCATACAGAGCTCTTGAGCCGTTAGGGTGCGTTTCGACTGTACCGGATGCGAGCGGGGCCATCACAATGGCTGAAATCCTCATCGTGTCTCACGTCTCGTCTGTGATTGAACAATTCCTGCACGTCTCCACACAGCTCCGCTTCAGTAGAAACGCACCTAGAAACACACCCTTAAGGCGTGGGCAGGTAGGTAAAAAGTAATTTAAAAAACTTAAACCCGACTACTGAAAAATCACGCTTTAAAAAGTATGAAACAAGAAACTATTTCAGACAGAAATCAAGACATAAGTACAAAAATGGTCAAGGTTCTCGTAAAGCCGTGGTCGCACAGCTCTATACTTACAAAATTATAATGGCATGCAACGACGGCTTTACCTTGCGAAGTACCTATGTATCTAACTTAGGGCGATTGACTTTCACATTCATTTATTAGATTGAAATATTTGGTATAGAAGTTGGTATGGTAACAAAACAACTTAACCTAATACTCCTATTAAGTACTTTACCGGTTGCCGTCCAATTTAGGGCCATTGACTACACCTACCTACCTTATATTTTGAAGCTATTATTCGTGTTCAAATTCAAGGTCAAAGTTCAGGGGGTTAGCAACATTTTTGGCGCTCAGCCATAGCTCTCGTACGGCGTGAGCATAGGCTATGAACTCTGTAACTTGTAGAATATTGACCCTAGAAGGTAATGGCCTCCAAGACAACGACTTTTTATTGGGTATTTCATTGAGACACCATTCATCATCTGTCTAGCCTTTCCCAATTATGTTGGGGTCCGCTTTCAGTCTAACCGGATGCAGCTGAATCCCAGTTTACATGGAGCGACTGCCTATCCAACCTCCACAACCCAGCGACACACCACTACACCAACAAAATATTTACAGCTCTGCAGCCGTCATGCGGCCGTAATATGACGGCACTATTGTACGAATTCCAAGCTTAATCATGAGGCATGCTGGATCATGAGGTCCTGGATTCGATTCTTAGGTCGAGCAAAGTGTTATTGGGTTTTTTCATCTGGAATTTCTCATTAGCAGCCCAGAGTCTGAATTTGAACGCGATTGGTGGCAATAAGCTCGCCCCCTATAACATGGGACTTAAACATAACTGGCGAAATGAGGGTGTACTAATAGGTACACCTCTGCCTAACCCTTCGAGCGCGATGTTATGTTTTCCATTTTATTTTACTCTTCTCTCCGTAGGGTACAGAACGTCAAGAATCCTGGCTGGACATAAACCTGGTCAGTGGCTGTGTGTCGGTGTTGCTAGATCCGCGCGTTTTGGAGAGCTTCGGGTCCAACAATCACAAGTCCTTCGAGACGCTGGTCGTGACGCAGCAGAACACACACAGCGCCAAGTTGCACAGGTAAATTTTAAGTACCTATTATTTTAGTCATCATAATCAGCCTATAATGTTCTCACTGCTGGGACTTAGGCCTCCTCTCTTCGAGAGGGAGTGGGTCGTAATCCGCCACGCGGGCCCAGTGCGGGTTGGTGGAGGTCTTCGAATTTTTGGTTCTAGGACATGCCGGTTTCCTCACGATGTTTTCCTTCCCCGTTTTGAGAGCAGTACCGTGGTGATGAAAATCTTAATATATATAAATCTCGTGTCACAATGTTTGTCCTCAATGGACTCCTAAACCACTTAACCGATTATAATAAAATTCGCACACCATGTGCAGTTCGATCCAACTTGAGAGATAGGATAGTTTAAATCTCAATTTATAGCCGCAATTTTAATTTATTGCTAATTAGGGCTACCCATGCGAAGCTGGGACGGGCAGCTAGTATTTATATAAAGTAAAGCGCCTGTCCAGGTTCGAACCCACGACCTGCAACTCGTAAGTCGGGGGTGTTACCACGGGGCCATCACTGCTCATCATTTTAGTACTATAATAGTTAGTGTCCCTAATTATCCTTGCACTTGCTCTTTTGTCGGCGCAATTAGAGTCGACAATGACCACCTACTGGACTCAAGCAGTTTGAGGAATTACCCGGATAAAAAGTAACATGTCCTTCACCGGGTAGTGCCAAATTTCGTTCAAATCTGCTCAGTTATAATAATTATAACATGGACCTAGAACAAACAAATAAACAAAAATACCTAGGTACTGCATCTTTTCTCCTAATTTTTTAATTGCGACTCAAAAAAATGTAGATGCTTGCGTGTGTTGGGAGGATTCATGTGTTGGGAGTCCCCAATGAGGATTAGGTATGCGTAAAATCTGCGTAGTTCTGAGCAATTTTATATGAAATTCTTCCTTCTCTTGACGTAAGGAGTCCGTGAGACATGTCTTGTACATTTCTACGTACCTACCGTTCTACTACTAACGCTCTGATTCATCAAAGCGAGCCTTTGTCTGTTTTTAATATTCTTTGCATACCAGGTTTCGACCGTATTGATAAAATTGTGATTCATAGAGTAGGTACCTACATAAACACATTTTTCCAATATTGGCTTATCTACCTACCTCTTCAGAATTATCATTTTTATCGGTTTTTATCTAAAATGTCGGTATATAAAATTTACCGCAGCTCGTTATCCGTACTTTGTTGATTCATAGTATTATGAAATGGATCAGGTGTTTTTGTTTTAGGGATATTTTTGTTAAAATGATTCATTGATGTTGTTTTTGAAGGAAAACGAACTACTTTCCCTAATGAACGGATATCCAATTTGTAAAAATAATCAAGTACCTAATCACTTTACAAAAGTAGAAGACAACATGTAGGTAGGTAATTTTGTACGGAAATCCTATTATACAATGCGACTATGCGAGATCAGCTTATAGGTACTGGAAAATGAATAGCTTGATTCATGTAGAGTTGTAGACGTGTGTACCTACCTAAAGGCCGAAATTTCACGCGGACGAAGTCGCGGGCAGCAAGTAGTCTAAACTAGGGCTGATTTTGAAAAACATGATTAGAAGGGGAAAATACCAGGACATTTCGGATTAAAAACAGGACGCAGTTTAAGAGCAGTAGTAGTTAATAGCAACACTTAATGAAAACAGGTTAAAAAAAACTCAATTTTCGCGCACTAGACTCTCTATCTAACCGTTAGTTATAGAGAACTCTAGTGCGCGAAATAAATGTTTTATTTAATTTCATACTTTCTACCTAATAAATTACATACCTCTGCCTATCCTTTCCGGGAATGCAACTCTATGTTATGATATATACCTAAATCTACTTGATTCTCTACTTCACAACATCCAGGGAGTCGCTACAGCTGCTCCTATCAATCCGCACGGTCACGCCACCGCAAGTGTTGCCGTCGTGTGTCAGTCTCGGCGATGACGTGGGCTGTGACGTCAGCGCGGTCGTTACTACGCGCTGTGACGTCAAACGGCTGGATGACGCGCTGAGAAAGATCTTTGCGGATAAGTATGAGGTAAGCTTTGATTAACAGTGGTCGTGTCATCGTGTGTGATACACTTAAGAGCGTTTTTTAGTTTAGCAACGTCGCAAATAGCTGTGAAATATATATAACGTTATTTTTTGTTTATACTAAACCTCTTAAGGGGTCATTATAATCATCATTATGAATAACTTTCACTATGGGACCAACGCTGAAATCCCGAAAAAAAAAATAAGCTGTTCCCTACATTTATTTTGCCTATCTCGTCAAAATGTAGGGAACAGCAAATTTTTTTTTCACGATTTTGTGATGGTCCCATAGTGAAAGTTGTTCATAATGATGAGTACAATTTAAGAGGTTTAGTATAAACAAAAAATAACGTTGTTTTTATACCTGTTTTGATTAATTTAGCAATATTACTATACGCACAGATAATATAATACTACGTACAGATACCCAATCCCATACAAAGAAATGAGACCTCCCTAGTCGGGCTATTGACTGGCTAAATGTACTACAGTTATGGCGAATTGAGTAAAACGCCATCTATTGCAAAGAGCCCTAAACAAAAAGGTTTTATCTTTTTTTTGTTGAAAATACGAGATTTATGAGTTACAATAGACAAATCAGCATTAAACAAGGAAGTTTTGATTTTTACTAATCTTACTTCAGCCAAAATCTTCCGTTTATCGCTTTTTAGTGACTGTTAATTTCATAATTGTTACCTATTCTGCCATCTATGATCTTTTTTTTTCAAGACTAATTATAATTTGTTCGAATTGGTACCCCATGCTGTACGGAAATATGATGTGGTTAACTAATGAACTAAAATGTTAAATATGAAATGCAATAATTAATATTGTAGCACCGAATATTTAGTTTTAGGTGTAAAAAAAAGTAATAGTAAGTAGGAATCTTTTCAAATGCCTTTTCTACACCTAAAACCGTTATAAGACAGGCCCAATTTCCAGTTTGCACCAGGGCCTCTGAAGTTAATACGGCACTTATAACAACTTTCTAACTAAAACGTTTGTGCTATACCTATTTAGTTGGCACTGGAGTTGGACAGAGAATTGGAGCAATCACCGGTTAGAAGAGCTGAAGATTCGAACCATAATAAAGATTCGGTAAGTATTAAAAAATTTTTGCTTGTTGTCACTATTGTGTTGTCTGGATTTATTCAGAAAACTAGCTTTAGAAAATATCTCACGGGAACGTACTACCAGGATTAAAAGTACCTTATGTGTTCATTAAGTATAAGTAGTAAAGTCATTATGATTGACTTAAAAAATGATGCCTATATAAATGTCAATCCCAGTCGCCAGCCAGGGTAATAAAATTCAAACAATCTGTCTAGCTTAGGGTCGGCTTCCGGTCTAACCGGATGCAGCCCAATATCAGTATTTTACATGGAGCGACTGCCTATCTGACCTCTACAAACCAGCAACTAGGTAATACGGTACCCCTTGGTAAGACTGGTTGTCAGACTTTCGGGCTTCTGACGACCCACAACGACTGTCAAAGATGCACCAATTACAGCCGGGACCAACGGCTTAACGTGCTTTCCGAGGCACGGAGGTTTCTCGGTATTTAAAGATGATCACCCATCCACGGACCAACCCCGGAAAGCGTAGCTTAACCTGATGGATCGACCCGTGCGGCTGTTATTACTTAGCTACTCCTCCTCCTCCAGGTAAGAAAAATCTCAAAAAAAAACCAATCTGATTATTATTGCACAGCTGTCAATTTTATGAATTTGAAATGTGGGTAGTTGAATAATTTTAAACAAATCTTTGTGTAGGATGAAGATCCGAGGTTTTCGCACCCAGTTGAAGTGAAACGACGTAAACATTCTGGTATGTTTGTAATTATTCATTTATTGAATTTAAGTGAGAATTATTTGTGACTGGGTTGTGTGTGTTTGTGTGTAAAAGTAATTGTTGCAAACTTAGTTTTTATATTTTATAATGGAACCGAATTTTAGACTGCCGTATAACTTTTACCCAAAATAGGTAATATAGTTTTTAGTTTTTCATGGCTTCTCTGCATAGTAATTGAAAATGAAGAAAACTTTTATTGTGTTATTTAACCATTTTGGGTATTTTGACTGGATTCGTGCCCGGTTGATGGCAATAGGCTCGCCCCCTATAACATGAGACTTAGGCTGACTGTCCACTGGAGCGGAGAGTAGAGGAGCGGAGCTGTACCAATATTAACCAATGGAATTGCATAAAATCTCCGCTCCGCTTCAGTAGACAGGGATTTGCGAACTAGTTTAAAAGATCATACAAAACCGGGAAGCGGAGCGAGGAAACGGGAGCGGGGGAAGCGGCAAAAAACCGGCCGCGGGGTATTGCAGCCCGCTCAAATTACTCGTCACGTGAACTCGGCCTAGCTCCGCACAGTCCGCTATTCCACTCCGCATCAATGGACAAACACAGTCCGCAACTCCGCTCCGCTTTACTCCCTCGCGCCGCGTTAGGCTGCCTGTCCACTGGAGCGGAGAGGAGAAAAGAGGAGCGGAGATGTGCCAATATTAACCAATAGAATCTTGACTCCGCCCCTGAGTTTAGATCAGTGATCCTGAGTCAAGATTCTATTGGTTAATATTGGCACATCTCCGCTCCTCTTTTCTCCTCTCCGCTCCAGTGGACAGGCAGCCTTAATTTTGGCACAGCTCCGCTCCGCTCCTCTCCTCTCCGGTCCTGTGGACGGCGTAATGTGGGTGTACTATAGGTACATCTCTGCCGATCTCTTCAAGGTATACAGGCGTAATGTTATGTTATGTTAGTGGAACAATATAAAAACATTGTAAAAATTTACCAACAAGCACTCAAATACTGAGTTAGTTTTGGTGATAAACACCTTTCTTCCTGTGCAGGATACATAGTGAAGCCACGTCAACCCGTGTCATGCATGTCCCCGTCTACGGCGTCAACGAGCTCGTTAGCACAGGTTAGTTATTGCTTTTTTATGGGAACCCGCACAATTGAACACAACAGTTGTTTACAGTAGGTTGTACGCTATTTACCTAAGGCCGTTTGGCCACCGCACCTTAAACGGGACTTGAACGAGATGAAGACGGCGAAGTAGCGATAGTACATTTAGCCCAGGTTCTCACGGGCTATTTTTACGCGAAGCGATTTATTTTCGTGTACTCGATTTTCAACGCTCTGTTTACCGCCGAGAGTTGAAAATCTAACAGTGTTTTTTCAACGCGCTGGGACGTGAGTGCGTCCCAGGGCGTTGGATTCTCAACGCTCGGCTCAACATCGAGAGATGATAATCCAGTGCGCGATAAATTCCGCCGCGATATTTTCTCGTTTCTCGTTGACGTCCCTTTCACGGTGCGGTGGACAAACAGTGTCTTACAACACACGTGCAACGATTTCTTAGAATTTTTATAGTGCCGGCAATCTTGTTGTAGTAATCTGTTTTTTTTATTTAGGTAAATGATAGCCGATATGAGTGAAAACTGTGTTTTGTTATTAACTTTTTTTTTTGTTTTTTTTTTTAATTTTGACCGTTTTTTTTTCTGCTGCATTAGATTCTCAAACATAAAATGATAACTCGACAAAATTACCTTTCAGCTCCACGAAAAGCTAGCAGCATTACCTCGATACCGTTACGATAAAGAGCCAGTCAGCGTTTGCGCTCACCCCGAACTATCCATAGTCACTGAACTAAGCGAGGCAGACGACAGACAAAGCCTCAACACCACACTCAAATTTAAACCATACGGCGTTTGCTATAAGAACCTAAATAGACTAGAGGTTGAGAGTAGGAAATCTCAAAGCGATCCGGAATGTTCTAGAAAGACTAAGAGGGGCAGAAGGCTTTCTCCTACAGTCAATGAAGATACAACCAGCTGTTTGCTTGTAGCAACTATAGGTTCAGCTGACGATTCAGTCATTAATGATACAGTAGAACGACTGTCTAAATCTAAAGATTATAATCAAGATAATATTGTTGATTTGTTAGTACAAGAGGCGCTGCAAGCCAAAAACGAAGATAAGTATAAATCTGACAGCGGGATAAACACAGGAGAAAAGAAATCTGATGATCTGAACGAAATTGAAACCATTGATAATACGCCAGAAATTGATAAAGTTAAATTGAGCAAAGTTCCTAAACGACCTAAAGTGATTTCATCAACGGATGATGAGTCAAATACAGAAGCTATTAATGAAACGCCGTCGTTCGTTAGTACGCGAAGGAGGAATATGAAAGAATTAAAAGGTCCTGTACCAAAAGAGTCCTTTGATGAACAAGTGGTTGAAGAATTCTTTTCTCAACATTTCTCTGAAAACAAAGTTTGTGAAATTGTCATTAGCCCAACACTAGCCAAGAAAGTCAATGAAACCAGTTCTGAAACTAGCGATCAATTTGGTGAACATTTAAATTTAAATGAGGATGATATAGGAGACGATATTGTGCCTTACGATTTTAATAATATAGAGGTTTTGGAATGTCTTAATAGCATGCTAGATAAATTGTGCGACGAATTTGATAAATGCACCAAGTATTTGAATAAAGAAGATGAAATAACCCCGGATCCTAATGACTCTATCGAAGACAATATACCTTTACAGGATATCATAAATACGATTCAAAATATCGAGTCCAACAAAAAACAAACAAAGAAATCGGATGCGAAAAAGAAAATCAAATTAAAATATAAGATAAAAACTCCTAAAAAGACTAAAGCTCGTGCAGCTAAAAGAAAGAATAAGCTTGTACTACAGTCTACGTCTAAAATGTCAACTATAATCGAAGATAAGGGTCTAGAGAGCGCTGCTGAGAGCATGGAAAATGAAGCTCCAACGGAAACTAAAGAACCGGAAGAAAAAGATGAAGAACAAACTAAGGAAGAATCACCTCAAATTGATGTAGGTGATTCTAAAACACCTTTAACACGTAAAAAACGTAAACTTTACTCACCAAAAGACGCAGAAATTGCTGCAGAATCACCCCAGGAAGATACCGTCCTATCGGAAATAATACAAATTAAAAAGACGCCCAAATCTACGGCGACTTGCTACAAAGATATAGAAAAAGACCGCCAAAGGATCCGAATGCCACGCGCAAGGAAATCTAAGGTCTCCGCACCACCGTCTCCTAGAACTAAGAAAATGAACGATATGTTCGATACAATTAAGAAATCGGCTAATAGCGAAAAAGTAAAAATAGCTGAAAATAATTTCGAAGCTGACGTTTATAACTTTACGAGTGACAGCGACGATGATTTCAAGGTTAAAAAGATAGAAATATCTAAGAGAAATAGTACTACTACTAATGCTAGTATTGAATCCACAGTGTCCAAGCGGGGACGAGCCCTTAAAAAAATAAATTACACTGATAACAAGTCTTCAGATGAAAACAATACGATTAAACGTAAAATTAATAGGAAACCTAGAACTAAGAAGAAGATCAATGTCGAACAAGACGAATTAGTTGATGAACGGATGAGACAGCCGAAGGATGTATTCAATACATCCATGGTAGTTGAGAACACTCAGAACACAGTGACCGAACCGGATTTAGTTCTTCAAACCGCTCCTGAAATGGAAATCATTGAAGAAAAGAGTAATGAAAAACCAGAATCGAATCAGAAAAAGAAAGCAAAGAAGATTAAAGTAGAACAATCTGAATCTAAACGACCAAAAAGAGTACTTACTAAGGCTGTAGTCGAAAAAGTAATCAATTTCGATGAAGATAGAACTGAAAGTCCATTACCAGGGCTTCTAGTAGAACCAGTCACAGTCAACAAAGATGATATTAACGATATATCAGCGACTTTGGTTGATAAATTCAGGAAAATCTATCAGGAAGGCCCAGAAAATTATATTAACGAGTCTAATACTACGCAGAATTTACTCTCAGATCTTGAAAGAATTAACAATAGTCCTCCAAATATTGATACTACTGAAGATTTAATACAAATTGAGGATTTACAAAGCAAAGAGGAGCCAAAACCTATAAAAAAGAGTATTAAAAAGAAAAAGTCAAATAGCATTATACTTAAAGATACTAAAAAAGACAAAACACCTAAAAACAAAGATAACATACTTGAGATAACTGTTGTGAAATCAGAGGAGTCTATAGAAACGGTTGGAATTACTGGCCACGGTGAATTAGAAGAAGCTCCGCCTAGTCCTAACTTAATAGATGAAAGGCTTGAACCGCGGAATTTAGAGGTTGAAAATCTTAGTCATTCTCTAAAGGAGTATTTCAATAAACTCACGAAGGAAATGAATGTGTCGAATAATCGGGAATCCAGTGGTTCCAACAATGAGAATTTATGTAAAATCAGTTCTAAAGCCAATAGCAATAAGTCTCTTTCTCCTGTAGTGTCTGTAAAGCGGCTGTCTTTAGAAGATATCAGTAGATGGTTACCTTCAAGACGTAATTCGGACTCAGAAGGATCTTATGTTAGTGCCAAGTCTGTGATAAAACGAAACAGTGAAGAAATTACTGTTGAGAAAGTCGAAAGTCCTAAAGTATCAGAAACAAAACACAAGGATAATGACTCAGAGGTTTCTGAAATTAATGATACAATTAGAAGATCTTTGAGACTGATATTCCAAAATTCACAACCTATTAAAATAAATAAAGACAGCGGGCAAACGAAAGATGATTCTGAGTCGGAAAGCGACTGTGAATCTGTACAACCAATGACTAAAAAACCAAAAAGTACACCTAAAGTTGTAGAACCTGAAAAAAAAGAGGCTAAATCTATAGAAAAAAAAGTAGAAAAGGCGATACCAAAGCGAGCATCCATGATTTCACCTATAAAACTCTTTGACGAACTTATATCTAACGCCGATAAAAAATCGGAGACTTCACTATCAGACGACGAGGAATATATGAAAGAAATAATACACACATTATCTAAAAAGAAAGTCGAAAATATTCCAAAAACTAAAATTACTCAACAAAAGACCCGACAGAAAATACTTGCGCAGAAAAAAGTAGCAAAATCAGTCAGTTCAGCTTCAAGTCTTTCTAAAATAAGTACGTCAACGAAAATAGAAGATTCCAGTAGGGTTTTGAAAAGGAGATTGCAGGAAGAAACTGTTGAATGTAAGAAGAGGAGAGTGGAGGTGAATAATAGTGAGGGATTGGTGTCCAGTGGAGTGACGGTATCCAGTGTTGATGACTGGTTCAAGAGGATGGAGCCGGAGAGTAGCAGAAGTGAGTTTTATTACAGTTTTTCAATAGATTTCAGAATCATGTGATTGGGATTATTAAGTTAGTTAGTATTCTTCAGAAAGGTCAGATGCGTAATTCTAGCAACTGGCGTGTGTTTATGACCACCCTAGAAACGTGTTTTGTCGATGGAAGAATAGACAAAATGACAGGTTGTAATTGTTTATCTGTAATTTTTTCTTGTCGACAAAATCCGTAGAAAACCCGTTTTTAAATTAAAGTTGAATAGTAAGTATACTTCGTTGTCTGGCAGTGTTATTGAAGCTAATTCATCATTATTTCTTTCAGCTGAAGTAATAAATGCGTCAACCAGACACATCATGCAAGAAGTAATAGAGAAGTTGGATACCACGCTCGTAGAAATAAACAGGAATACTAGTAAAAAGTACGTACCTGTTCACCAGGGATCTATAATCATCATCATCATACTCAATACTCAATCCTTTCTTGCATTCCACAATGTACTTAGGTGGTAAACATTTGCTTGAGAAACAATCTTGGACCCTGTCGAGCACAGCAAAATAAAGATAGAAGTTAGAGATGAGGACATATCGTATAACTTATAAACTAACCTATTCTAATAAAAAAACATTTTCAGAGATTGATCATTTAAATATTTGTATTATTCGTATCATTTAGCCCGGAATCGCACACTGCTGGGTATAGGATAGGCCTCCCCTAACTTCTGCCATACTTCCCGGTTCCGTGCGTCCTTAATCCAGGTGTTTGCCGCGAAATTGACTTCTCCAGGGATCAAGGCTATTCTTTAAAGTTACAAGTGTAATTTATTCACATAGGTTGACCAACGTGGACCGACGACCAAGACAGTTGTAGGATTCCGCTGGATGAGGGAAGCAGAATCCATATCCATCACGTCTGCGGAGTTTCGCTAGCTAATCTAATTTAAACCTGTATGTTTATGCTCGTGACTGTGCATCTGAAGGCGTTTGAAATAAATCGGGCCAATTCATGTTAAAATAAAAACATGTGTCAAAGGGCCGGCGCTCATCTGGCGAGACGCAACGCATTCGTCACTGCCAAACCAATATCGACCTTGCAACAGTTGAAATAAAGTTGAAAGTAAATAAACTTCCGTTAGCTTAATAGCGCGTGTAAGCGGAAAGGGGCGCGCGTCTGGTTTTTTATACTCAACTTTATTTTTAGGAACGCAGCGTTGATATTTGTTTGGCAATGACAACCGCGCCGCGCTGCGCCTCGCCAGGTGCGCGCTAGCCCTAAGTGTCTGTATTTTCCAGATTCGTGCATCTGTTCACGGACGCTCAGAAGCATTTGAGTGAGTTGAAAGAGAAACGTCACGGCATGTACAGTCAGGTGGCGTCAGAAATACTGAGCGAAGTAGTGAGGGTCATGGACAGTAAGCTTGCTGGTCTAGACAAGAGGTAAGCGAATACTATGGAATTTTTAGGTAATTTTCCCGCAACATCGTCAACGTGGATAACGAAGTATTCCATAGTCCATACAAATTTCAACACCCCTTTTTACCTCTTTTGAAGATGATTTTTAACAATCCTACGAACCCGATGCGGTTTTACAGTACACAGTGTAACTTTAGTTAACGCATCAGATTTTTTCCTTACATTTTACGCGATTACATAATCTGATGACTTAAGCTAAGCGCACATATAATCGCAGCGGGCTGCACCGCAACGCAGTAATAATGTCTCAGACAGATTCAAAATTTTGAACTGTTTGCACTCTAGTGCTATGAGGTTCGCGCACATTGGGTGGGTCACGACTCAGGTCGTAAGGTAACGCATTGCAAAAATCGTCCTGCATGACTTTAGTTATAGGTACATTTTGTATGAACCATCGCACACAACGGGCGGGCCACATCGCAACGGACTGGTGGATCGCTCGCCAGCTATCTAATTACGCAACACATTTTCGTAAACGATTCAGACTAATCTGTTTCATTTTGACAGTTCGACAATATTCATTGCGTTATTTACGTTGTTGAGCAGATTTTTTTTCGAACTTATGAAGCAATGGATTAGCAATCTGTTTCAAAGCGATTCAAATTATAATTGATCCTGCATTACGTAATTAGGGTACAGATGTATATTTCCGGCTACTGTTTTGCGTTGCGATGCCACGATGGTTCTTAAAATGTGCCTACTAAAGTCATGCAGAAAGATTTTTACAATGCGTTGCGATGCGGCGCGGCCCACCCAAATGTGCGAGAGCCTTTATATGTAAGTACATATTTTAACTTTTATCAAAGGGAACAACGCAATACTTATACTTGCTGCGTAACTGCGGCTAGACTTGCCCTTCTCGTTATTGTTCAATTGCATGTTTTGGCGTCGCATTAGTCTTCAAAACAGTGTAGCCAGTCCATTTAACCCGTCGGTTACGGCCAAATTCGACGGAAGACGACAACAAACGTTAGCATATTCATGGATGTTAACGTTATGACAATATTATACGGTTCACTTCATTATCGTCCTGCTCTTACCACCATTTATTTAGAATCGGCGCAGCATGTCTTTTCCAACATTAGCTGTCTTCTCAGGCACTCCCTTTCTATATCTCTATCTGGGGAGTTTGTTGCGCCATTTCTTCTTCCAAGCTAAAGCACTAGGAAGTGGTGAAGGGCGGGCGTTTTTGGGGGACTGTCAGTAATTTTGCCGTTCGAAAAGTGCTGATTCTCAGCCTAGTTTCAATAATTACTTTTGAATTTGGATATATTATTTCATCAAATTAAATTAAATCCCATTAACCTACATGGGACACTTATGAAACGTTAGAATCTGGTGCTTGGTTCTTATACCTTTAATTTCTGCGTCTTTTAACCAAAGTTTATCAATCTGGTTGATATTACCAAGTTTTGTGTACAATACGGCCGATAAATCATGGCCGGTCTGAACATAGGCTCTCCGAACTTTCGCGCATGTTCTCTCACTCACACACGCCTCAAGTCACCATTTGGTTCCTAAAAAATATTATTGCGCAGCCTTCTGCGCACAGTTCGGACCAGCCATGATTCTTCGGCCATATTGTATGAATATGGATGGCTATAAGAGTAGGGGAAGACCAAAAAAACGATGGATGGACTGTGTGAAAGATGATATGGCTAGAAAAGGGGGGGACTACTCAGACGACAACAATTAGATAATTATAGACGAAAAAGATATGCTGCGCTAATACAAACTAAATTGGGATGGGTTGTTTTGTTTATCCACCCTAAGGTGGTTACTCGGAAACGTAATGTCCGAAAATTCACCCTAGGTCTAGTTGAATAAACGGAATTTATAGGCTTAGGCTGGATTCTCGGACATACGTTTAAAGGTAAGAGGAACAGGGTGTAAAGTTCACTCATCCTCAGTCATCCTCTATAGAAAAGGGAGGATCCTCCGACCAGACGGGTGTTGCGTCTGGTGGGTAACTGCCGATGTTGGGTGGGACGTTGTATATGTATAAACTGGTCGCACGGTTAACACTGCACGCAAACGCGTGTAAAATCGCTTCTCCATAAACGCTTTCATACAACGCCATATGTTTGAATTTTGTGCGGGCCGCCCCGCCGCACGCCACGCAACGCCCCGCGTCTCCGTAAACAAGCACTAAGGCATGCCGGTTTCCTCACGATGTTTTCCCCTAACCGTTTTTGAAGCAAGCATTTTGGATAAAGGGTAAGTGCATGGTAGTAATAATGTTGTAAATGCTCATTTTCGTCTCCAGATTACAAGAATTAGACGATGACTTCATGTATCAGCTCAAGGAGCGTTCCTTAGACCTGATTAGAGAGGATTGCAAGCATACGAAAGCTATGGTGCGACTTTTGAAAGAAGATGTGCAGGCCGTACTCGACCATATGGATAGGCAGGGTACTCTGTGAGGTGTTATTAGATCTGATATGCGCGCGAGTTCAAAGCCCCGTTCACACAGCAATGACCAGTACGATATTTTTACTATACAGGGTCAAATTAAATTAGCTAGTAAAACTTAACAGACGTCGTATCGTTATCTAGTGACGATAAACAAAGACAAGAAATGATTTTCCAACTTCTTGGGGTTTATTATGTGAACCTTGCTTAAAGTTAAACGACATTTTTAAACGTCTAGGGCGAATTTCACCAATAAAACTAAACCACGTTTAAGAGCTATCAGTGTCATTATTTTGTTTGGAATATTGACACGGGCAGCTCTTGAACTCGGTTTAGATATGCTGAGCGCGTTCAGTTTCTTTGGTGAAATTCGCACTTAAATATACCTATGGTTAAACAGTTGCTAAACATTACTTCGTTTATAAATAAAGGGGGAAATTTCAAGTAACTAAACTGAGTACGGGGTCAACGGCCGCTGGTACTGTAGTAACACATAATATACATGCAGCGAATGGAATTTAGTTCAAACTGTCCTACGTCACCTTCCGACTTTTTTGTTTTATCGTCATTGGATATTGATGCCGATAATATCTGTGAAGTTTCGCCACCTAATTTTATTTGGCCCTGTATAATTAGGAGATCACATTGCAGTTTCAACATGCATTTTTTTACCGTATGAATACTGGGTTGTTGACGTGCGATTCCAACTTTTTACCGAAAATATCGTAATACTGATCGCTGTGTGAACGAGTCTAATTTAATAGTATTGTAAGGAATACTAGAAGTACCTAGTGGTTGTTTACTAATAAAATTAGTTACCGTGATCACAAAAATTACTCGAGCGCGAGCGTCCGTACTGCCGTGACTTGTTAGAGTACCAGTGTAAATAGGGTGACTGGTAATTAGTGACCGATACTTAAACACGTGACTTTACTCATCATTATGAACAACTTTTACTATGAGACCAAACCTGATGGCCAATTCTCGTACATAAAAAACGTTCACATTCAAGTCGCAATCTGTCAAACTTGTCAAAAATGTTGGTAAATTGATTGTATTTTTGACAGATTACGAATGAGATGCGAGTGCGAACGTTCTTAACCTTTTGACCGCCACAGTCGTGTATAGACGACAAACGAAAATGTGCCCAGTACGCCACGGTCGCGACTGCGTGACAGAATTTTATACGTAAATAAATGTCATAAAACAGCATTGTTTTGTTTATTTCCCTTGTTAATTATGTACCTTGACTCTTCTTAATTTATTTGAAGTGAACTGCTTTCGTTAGATTTCATTTTTAGTAACGTAAGAAGACAAAAAAGAAAATCAGTCATAAAGTTCGAAAAACATAGTGCCCTCGACGCCACAGTCACCATACCAGGACACGTAGTGATGCAGGTAGCACTCAATATAACAAGAATATCGACGTCGACGGCAACCTACGTTATATTTAATTTACTCTGAATTCTGCACTAGTAAATAAATAAAACATTTCATACTGAACTTTTACGTTTGAGAAATCAAGAAAATTTTATAATACTGAACTATGCGCTTTATAAAAATCGAGTTTTAGTTGATTATCGATTAATTGTAATGACTGTAATGCCCATCTCTATCACACTGTTGTATTGTCTGTGCCGGGAACGCCACAGTCGTCTATGCTTGACAGTCCCATGACATCATTCGCGGATCGTATATTATTAGTAAATATTATTAATAATGGACGACTATACTATGAGTAGTGAAGACTTGTTAAATATACTGCTACATACATATAGTTAAAAAAATCTCTAAATTTTGTTAAATTATTATTATACGACTTGATTTCATTACCACAAAATAAGAAAAAGGGAAGGTAAGTGATACGATTATATTTGCTTTCATATCGTCAAAAAAGGAAGTTTATTGAGTTTGTTTTCATCATGACTCATAATGTAGTATGTAGTATAATACTTTGATGGTGATCTGCTCGCACTTGCGCGGTTTTTTTAGTCAATGCCTATAACTGACAAATAAACATCGGATGTATATAAGATAATAATTTATGTTCAGGTAAATAAAAACGTTTAAAATAGTCGTCCTCCAGCATCGGTAATAGATTCACGGACATACAATAATATTAAATATTTAGGTAAATTGAATAGAGCTGTTACATCTGATTATTTTGCGTATACTTACTACAGAAGCTTCAAAATTCGAAGCTAGGTAAACGCGCCGGGCGATAAGTTTCTGCTGGTGGGATGCGATTGTGTTTTGTTTTCGTCGTGTCGTGTGAGAGGGGTAGGTAAGGGTTGCGCGGGTGAAATTTGATTTTTTGCTTGCTTTATACCCCCTCTTAACTTTCTAGTTCTAATATAGACCTAATGGCTGCTATACACAGTGCCGGCGGCCGCACAAACCCGCAGAAAGAAACGCAAAGAAAATGAAGGCGCAAAAACCGGAGGCGCGGCAAAAGTCATGCCGCCGGCACTGTGTGTAGGAGCCATTATGCGCGGCTGTTACTTTGAAAAAAACTCAAAATGGCGGAAGTTAATCCGGCCATAAAATTCATACTCCTTTAATAGATATTTACCTGTTATAAATTCTTTTGTGATAAAAAATACGATTACAAAAAACCGATGATACATGTCTCATTTTATTTATTGCATTATCAAATAATAATATTGAAATCAAATTTCTCATATTTACAAAAGTTTTTCCACAATATGAAACAGAATATCAGTGAAACGAAACTAACGAAAAATACGAAACTTTTAAAACAAAATACCTATTATTATTTCGATATTATTAATAAATATTGGTTGCGCACCTCTAGTGCAGAGGCGAGCAAAATATAAAAAGCCGTGCCAGCTACGCCACTGTCACCGTATGGTGACATGAAAGTACGTCAAGATTGAACATAGTGCTGTGATGGTATTGACTTGGTTTTATCGATTGTTGTTTTGAATTGTGGATTCAACGCCTAAACAGTGACACATATCATTATGATTTCTGTCATAAAGGACAAAGCGGGATGAAATAAAACTCCTGTATTATATTTTTCCGATATAGACCTTTAATTAAAAACATACTCTAGGTTAAAAAATAAATAGTTAGTGCTTAATCGATATAATTTCGAACTCACTACTATTTTGTAGGTATTAAAGGATGAATTCATTGCTTGGCGCTGAGGGCACGCTTTTTCTTTTTTGACGTGGCGGTCAAAAGGTTAAAAATTACGGGAATTGCCCCTCTGATCTCGCGGCAAAAAAATCAGCTGTTCCCTACATTTTGACGAGTTATGCGAACATAAATATAGGGAACAGCTGTTTTTTTTAAAGCGATTTCTAGTTTGGTCCCATAGTCAAAGTTGTTCATAATGATGAATAAAGTCACGTGTTTAAGTATCGGTCACTAATTACCAGTCACCCTATATAAATTCATTTTTATAATATCATAATTGGTACTGTATGTAATGTGTAAAAATGTCTATAATAATATTTTTTTGTTGTATCAATTGAATGTTCTTTATATTTTTTGATCTTCGCTTATAGAATGATCTGAGTTTTACGTGGTAGGTATACACCACTGTGAAGTCTGCTTATGTATTTAGTAAGGCACGTCCACACTGAGCGCATTCAGTAACATCTCGGTGTGATACTATCGTTGTGAACCACACCACAGAAGGGGTTTATTTATAAACGTTGCTTAAAGTTAAGTGACGTTCAAACGTCAAAAATGGTTAAACAGTCGCTAATCATTACTTAACTTTAAGCAATGTTTATAAATAAACTATCAAACATTAGTTTGCGAACTATAGTTTGACCGGGACCGCTGCTCCGCGCCTTAGAAATGCGTGACGAGGTGGGTGGCAGCATTGACGAATGAGTGGCGAGCGGGACGCCGCGCGCCGTGAGCATTGACGAATGAGCGGCCTGCCCCTCGTCTCGTCGCGCTGTTACATTACCTAAGGTGCGGAACAGCGGTCCTGGTTATGGTCAAACTATAATAGTGATGAGCACCGTTATTATCTCATTTTAACCTCTCGAATCGTCACGGTGTGGACTCGTCTTTAGAGCATTAAAGTTGAGTTGACAAAGTACGCCTGCTATTTACACGTCTTGAAAGCATTTTTCATCTTGTAAACATAATAAAAATTAATCGTTTATGCGTGCATTCTAAAAGTTATTTGTTTTTATTAATTTGTTAATATTACTGTATGGAAATACTCTTTATCACTAAAATATTACTTATGAATTGCAATAACAACACGGAGTTTGGTGTTGTAACAGTTTTAGGTGTAAAACTGTAAAAAAGACATCTGGAGAGGTTCCAAATGCTTTTTTTTACATCTGAAATTACATATTCAGTGTTATGAATGTTATAATGCGAAATATTTGACAAGAATTTGCGACGTTGCCCACTTTCTGTTTATACAACCGTTACCAACTTTCAGAATGCACAGCCTAAATGTCAGATATTTTGTAGGTACATTTTAGTTCTGCGTGTTTCTACCAACATTAATGGATTTGGTTGAACTGTGTAATAGTACCATTATCGTACCGTGTCAACGTATCTTTATTTTTTACTTCGCAAGTATTACATTATAATTCAATTTGTTAATTTTATCAAATGTTTAATTCTATTAATGCCAATGGTGATTGTTAATTCTTTTTTATTTATTTTTAAGCATTTCATATCAAATAAGGTATGCAGTTTTCAGTTAATGTTTTTAAAGTAAATAATAAAACTAAATATTTTAATTTTGCAAGTTTTATTTAATAACTTATGTAAAAATAAACCTAAATAACAACCAACTTCTTATTACTTTAAACATTGATGACAACTTTTTTGCATTATTCAATAGATTTTTCGAGGATTTATGGTTAGCCAGTGATTGAGTGATTAAATAATTTTAGATAGTACTAGCTAATCATCTGAATATCAGTATTTCACTTGGAGCGACTGCCTATCTGACCTTTATAACTCAGTTACTGGGTAACATGATACCCCTTGGTAAGACTGCTTGTCAGACTTTTGGGCTTCCGTAATGACTGTCAAAGATCTACGAACTTACTTCTTTCCCCTCTATCTTTCAATAAATTGCTATTGAAAATCTAAAACATTGTCCAAACTGAAACGAATCCCACGCGGGTTGCTAGACGAAATGCGCTCACACCGATTGTGTCAACTAACTTGAATGGAGGTGTTCAAACCGGCACGAATACTTGCGTGACCTTCGAAGCATAAAAACATACAACGTGCGCGGTCGCGTCCCGTGCGTGCGGGATTCAGTGTGGCCAGAGCATCATAAAGGTTTTATGAAAATTCGCGCCACTAGTTGGCGCCACTTTGACAAGAGCTCTTCCATTTCGACAATGAATATAAAATAATGATGACGTTCATCATTCAGTCACGACTAAGGAAGACATAGGCGCTTTGACACAGTTGACAGGTGCCTCATGCCTGGACCTGACGTCTCAGTGCTGCCACCTGGTGAACGTCATTTAAGACGTCATTCCATGTGATGAGATGCTCAACTGTCCGAAAGACTGATGCAGCTCGATAACAATTAAAATTTTATTGTGTCTCATTAGTGACAGTCAAGCGGTTCTAAAACATCAAAATAGTGATTCGACAAAGAAAAAGTGTTGATGCAGTTTTGAAGCCGACATACTGGCCATCATTTTGCTGTTATCATTGTTCCAAATTTGGATTCAGAACCATTAAAAAAATTATGGAATTTATTACAAAAAACCCGGGTCTCCGGGAGTGCGTACCTATTTTGATGTTTATTCCTGTTTATAGTTTCACTATCATACGTCATTTCGTCATCGTCGTTTCTTTCGGACTCAAACATAGCCCTTTGTCACGTAAGATAGATAACATTCGATAGTCGACTGTGGACTGTGGAGTCCTAAACCTTAAACATGATTAAATAATTAAAAACCACCTGGTTATATTAAAACAATATAGGTAGTATTGTCTGTCATCAAAAGTTAAAGTCATTGCACCGCACTGTAACCACAAACTAGATATCCAAGTGCATACAATGGCTCTATTAATGGTACTCGCAGTTGCGGTAGTGTAGTCAAAACAAAAAGGTACGTTTCCACTGAAGCAGAGACATGCAGGAAGTGTCCAATCACAGACGAGACGAGGGACGCGATGCGGATTTCAACCATTGTGATTGGAGGATTCCTGCAGGTCTTCGCTCAGCTCCGCTCGTCTCCGGTTCAGTGAAAACGCACCCTTAACCGGTGAATCACATACGATACGATACACGAGTTGAAATTTTTTCTGCCAGTTTTTGTATTTCGACCCAGTTATTCCGACTGACGTAAACTTCTAAATACAAGATAGACAAGACTCGGGATTAAAACCGGTTTAATTTTGTATTTAAAACTAGCTGGGTTGACGTTCGTGTTGTCAAAATGATTTTTTTTTTTTTAAACCCATAGTAAACACCATTTCCAGTTTTGCCCGAATTTACCGATTTTCTGGCAACTTTAAATAAAAATCTTTCCCTTAAACACTATAACGAGCTTTTCAAAACGAAAATTAACCAAATCGGTCCAGGCCTTCTCAAATGATGCGCCTACCAACAAATTGCATCTCTATTTTATATAGATTTTATAAAGTTGTCGGAATAACGTTCGTAATTAAAAAATAGCTCGATGGTTTTTAAACTTCTGAAGATAAATCTTGTTTTGTAATAAGACCAAAAATATCTAGTCTGCACTTTAACACTTCACTATCCACAGCACAGATAACTATGATCCACAGTTAGTCAGAATCGGAGTCGTTGAGCACTGAACACTGAGTGCCGGTGTCTTGGTACTAGGAGTCTTCCTGAGACGTCTGTACTTGGGCCAGGAAGACCTGCTGCTGGGGTTGGTGCTGTGCTTGCGATTGGACCTGGGAAATAATGGATAAATTTAATTTTCTTTTTAGCTGTTGGGTGACACACAAACTGGCGGCCCACCTGATTGCAAGTAGCAGTGTTGCCAGATCCGATAAAAAAAGTCCGAGACGCTGAAATGCTCTTAGAAATCCGTAGATTGACTAGATTGCCTCTAGAAAAATTCGTAGATCAACAGATTTTTTTTAAAGCTATATTTCTGAGTATTTGAGCCTAGAATAATACAATATAATTTAAACCAAATAAATGTCCCCACATTTCTCAGGGACCGAGACAAAGGATAAATCAATAAAAGATTTATCAGAGGGCCTAGACAAAGTAACATTCGATTAGCGACAACGCTAGTAGAAAAGTCAAAAATGTATGGGATTGACAAAAGCTATCGAAACGTCACGTGATCATAGCTCAATGAATAGAAATTAGCTAGACAATATTTAACATCATTCCATTCATACAGCCTTGAACGATAACTTGCTAACGAAAGACCAGAGACAATATGTAATTTTTATCGAAGAAACCAATGGATCAGACGATAGCGAAACGTAGTGTAGGTATGTCGTTGAAGCGATAGCGATTGTCGAAATAGATTCGCTCCGAAGCGAATGTCATTTGTCTAGGCCCTCTGTTCTTCATTTTTGCGTACGGATTTAGTACCAAAGATGCAATTTTATGGCATTGGAACCAAATCACCGGCGTTTACTTTCGGAAACTTTATGCAGTAGTGTTGTAGCGCGCTGTTGTAAATCGTTTTACTCAGTTTGTTTTAATTTAATACACTTCCTTTGTTGAATGAACCGAAAATCCGTAGATCAGCGATTAATGTCCGTATGTCCGCAGGCGAGTCCAAAAATCCGTAGAACTACAGACAACCCGTTACCATCGCTGATAACCGGTGCGGCGAGCCTAGGCCATGCAAATATTTGTTTCCAGGGAGAATCGTACCCATGCTTTGTAGTGCCACGGAACTTTGCCACTGGGTCTCAATTATGATTCTTTGATTCTATTTATTATTTTTACATGGGAATTTTGCGAGCCTATTCGATCTATTAGAAGGGTCAATTCAAAAGGATCTTTTTTGCTACTTCTTCGTCATTAGCCAATATTTTAAATTCAGCATGAGCCGTAATCATACATTTCCTCTAACCATTATAACATTCGCGATATTTCGTTAATACAAAATGAACTTTATTCCAATACGATAATATTTAACAATGTTGTCACTTTTAGAAATAAAGTTTTTTTTTTTAGAATATACACCAGTTCGCGAATATTTAGTCAAATACGTCAAGTGAGGTGCCATTTAAAGATGTTAAAACATAACTTCACGCCTGTATTCCCCGAAAGGTTACGCAGAGCTGTATCTTTTAACCGCCTCTGTGGTCTAGTGGTTTAACCACCCGTCTCAGACCCAGAGGTCCCGGGTTCGATTCCCAGTAGTAGCAAAATTTTCTGCTCGGTTTGGTTGGTGGTAGGGCTTGTTCTAAGTCTGCCTGGCTAGCTACCACCATCTTATCTAAGTCTGTCGCCATAACAACAATGTTAACAGCATTGTTGTGTTTCGGCAGTAACAGATAAGACAGCCAGTTCCTCTGTGGTTGAGGATTCCGGATGAAGCTCGCTTCCACCTTCGGCCTGATCATCACTTACCATCAGGTGAGATGCAGGCCAAGAGCTTCCCCGTTGAGGGTAAAAAAAATATATCTGTAGTACACCCACATTTGGCCAGTTATGTTTCAATCCCATGTAATAGGGGGCGAGTCTATTGCCATCAACCGGGCACAAATCCAGACTCCAGGCTGGCAAACTTTACCCGGCTTGGGAATCGATACCAGGACTTCATGCTTAGCAGTAGCGCTTGCGACCACTACACAACGAGGCAGTCATCATCTCTCTAGCCTTTTCCCAACTATGTTGAGGTCGGCTTCCAGTCTAACCGGATGCAGCTGAATACCCGTACTTCACATGGAGCAACTGCCTATCTGACCTCCACAACCCAGTTACTGGGTAACACGATACCCCTTGGTATAGATATAGACTGGTTGTCAGAATTTTAGGCTTCTAACTACCCGTAACAACTGTCAAAGATCTACAAATGACAGCCGGGACCAACGGCATAACGTGCTTTCCGAGGCACGGAGGGGTCTTGGTATGTAAAGATGGTCACCCATCCATAGACCAACCGCGGCAAGCGTAGCTTAACCTGATCGATCGACCCGTGCGGCTGTTATAACTTAGCCACGAGCCACTACACAAGGAGGCAGTAAAGATATTATTTACCTGTATAATCTGTGGCGACTGTTGCGACTGTGCCTGTATGATGATCGGCTGGTTCGGGTTGTTCTGCACCTGCAGCCGGATCATGTTCAGTTGCGCTTGGGTTAGCTGGATCTGAAATATTAAACACAATATTACAAAGGACGTTTTATAATATAGGTAATAACTAGCGTTTCACGCGGCTATCTTCAAACAACTTAAAAAAAAAAAGTGCGAGGAACAAATTAAACGACTCGTGAGGATTCTATTGTGAACCTATAAAGCCCCCGAGGGCCAGGAAAGCCTCATGACGTCTCTACTCAGTAATTTAAAAAAAACATGCGGGGCAGTCTTTGGGGACTGTCAATAGAAGTGAAAACTAAGTAACGCCAACTAACAAAAATGTCAGAAATTTATGTGGCTTGCTGTCAGTACAAGAACGAAAGCTGTAGTTTAAAAAAAAAACAAAATAATAAAACAGAGTGCACTGTCAACAAAAAAGTGCTCAACGCGCCTTCGGTGACGATGATGCGAGTTTCATGATTTTTGTTCACTCAAAAAGTGCTCAGCGCGCCTTTAGAAGTTTTCACTTCAAAAAACTGCTGCTATTTTGAAGGTCCTTTCATTCTTTCATAAGATCGAGCTTAATGCAGGAACTGACCGGTAGCTGCTGCAGCTCTCCGGACGGCGTGACCACTTGCTGCACCAGCGTCACCGGCTGCTGCGACACCACGCTGTTGGACGACGATGATGTTGATGCTGCCGTTGCTTGCTGAAAACCACAAGTTTAAAACATTAATCTTTTATTCAATGAAGTACATAAAATATCCTCCTTCTCGGAGAGAGGAGGCCGGTGTCCCAGCAGTGGGAATATTATAGACTGATTGTGATGAATATTACTGATTTTCTTCCCTAATCACTACACACACAGACTAATAAATATGTTGACTGGGCCAACATAAGCTACATACCTACTGACAGAGAGACGTACACGACTACTTTAGAGGAAAACGAAAAAAATACTTTTTAAATAAAAATTGTTTTCATTTCAAATTCGTACGTACGTAGCGCAAAATTGCTACATCACTTGGGTATAAGCAGGTTATTTAAACCTTGTGATTAAACAGAAACCTTTTACAACTCATCACTGGACATAACCCACTGCCAAGCTGCTAAAATATGCTCCTCCGAAGAATTTTTTCACACACAGAGAAGGAAACGTGAGTTTGACCGACACCACTGTTCTGCGCTTGAAGAATGCGCGGCGAGGGGCAGCGTTGACGAACGACGGCCGCGCCGCGGGCGGGACGGGAAGCTGCGCGCCCTGAGCGTTGAAGAATGGGGCGGCCTGCATTACCCCCCATCTCGCCGCGCACATACCTAAGGCGCGAAGCAGCGGCCCCGGTCAAACTATCGCCATATATCTACATACAAAACAACACAAAATTATGTGTAACCTGTACCACCTGCGCGCACGGCTGTATCACAATCTGCGGCTGTGATGACTGTGTGGCGTTCTGCATTGCAGCCTGATGATGTGCCACCTGAAGACAGATTTATGACAGAAATAAATATCAGCCAATCAAAGTCAAAGTCAAATCATTTATTTCAAATAGGCCCCCCTTGAAGGCACTTTTGAACGTCAAAATTTACAAAATAAAGTATTGATTCTACCGCCCCTTCCAAAAGGTAGTTTTCGTATGGAGAAGAATGGGCAAGAAACTCCACCGTTACTCTTTTTAAAATGTTTTACAATATTTTGTATAGGTACATTATTTATATAATTATATGTGAAGACGATGCACCTAGAATAAAATTACTGTATAAAGTAAAAAGAATTTAAAGTCGAGCAAACGACAGATAAATTAATTATGTGGTAGATACATGGTGTTCACATATTCACAAACATTGTAAAAATAGACGAATCTACTAAAAAATTACAATTAATAAGTCAGTGTGTGAGGAACTAATCACAGGATGTACTCGTAAAATCAATGTCATATAATAAAAAACAAATACAATTAAGTAAGCAACCAGTTTGATTTTGTCTAGACTCTAAATTGTCCTATGGAGCAGGACCAGCATGTTTCCAAGCATTCTTATCTTGGATATAATCCTCTAATCTGTAATATGCTTGTTTACAAAGTGTACTTTTTACATGAGTTTTAAATTTTCTTTCATTTAATTGTAATATATCACAAGGTATTTTGTTGTAAAATTTAACACAGTACCCCATAAAAGATGTATGTACTTTAGATAATCTGAAAAATGGTTGATCTAGTTTATCTTTATTTCTAGTATTAAAATTATGTCTATCACTTATTTTATTAAAAAGATGTAGATTTTTCCTTACATACATAATATTTTCATAAGAATTGGCAAGGAACGGTCATAATATTAATCCTTTTAAATAGTTCCCTGAGAGATTCGCGACGACGGAGATCATAAATGGCTCTGACAGCTCTCTTTTGCAAAATAAAGATAGATTCAATGTCAGCAGCCCGACCCCACAGTAAAATGCCATACGACATAATGCTGTGGAAGTAGCTAAAATAGACCAAACGCGCGGTTTCTACATCTGTTAACTGTCTGATCTTTCTAACAGCATAAGCGGCCGAGCTTAGCCACCCCGCAAGAGATGTTATATGAGGTCCCCATTGTAATTTCTCGTCTAGCGTGATTCCCAGGAAAACCGTTTGATTAATAAATTCCAGTTTTTCTCCATTCAATATGATGTCACATTCGCTACTTCTAACATTAGGTAATTTAAATCTAATGCATTTGGTTTTATTTTTATTCAGTACCAATTATTTACCGTAAACCAATCTTGGACCTGAAGAATAGAGCTATTCACGTCGTCAAGATTTTGCGATCGTCGGTTGATTTTAAAGATCAATGATGTGTCATCTGCAAATAACACCATCTTCGGTTGATTTTGAAGTAATTGGGGTAAATCATTAATATAAACTAAAAAGAGGAATGGACCCAATATCGAACCTTGAGGAACGCCCATTGCCATTTCAGACCCTAATGAGTTTATGCCGTTTACTTGAACTTTAACCTTTCTATCTTTCAGGTAAGATTTTAGTAAATCAAGAGCTGTGTTCCTAATCCCATAATGCTCCAGTTTCAGCAGAAGTGTTTCATGGTCTACGCAATCGAACGCCTTCGAGAGGTCGCAAAAGATTCCAATGGCATCTTGTGCTTCTTCCCAAGCGTTAAAAATGTTCTTTATTAGGGTGACACCGGCGTCAGTGGTGCAACGCCCTTTGGTGAAACCGTATTGGTGTTCGTGAAAGATGGAATTTTTATTAAAGTGACGTAACATTTGATTGAGCATCAACTTTTCAAACACCTTACTGAGAACAGGCAGTATTGACACAGGCCTATAATTGTTGGGTTCTTTACTATCACCGGATTTAAATAATGGGACTACTTTACTGTGTTTCATGAGATCCGGAAAGACTCCTTGGTCTACACTAGTATTAAATATGAAAGCTAAATAGGGCGCAATGGTCTCGATGATAGATCTACAGACTTTTACAGACATTCCCCATAGATCTTCTGTTGGTTTAATTTTAAGATCTTTAAAAGCTTTCGTAACAGCCTGGGGGTTTGTATGCTGAAACTTAAACTCTAAAGGGCACGACTTTACATTCTTTCTAAGTAAGGCAGCAGAAAGCGCGGGTGAGGAATTTAAAGCTTCAGTCGTTTTAAGGGGAATATTAGCAAAAAAGTTTTCAAATTCTTGAGCTATTTCTACATCCGAGTTTATGGGGCCATGTGCAGTCTCTAAGTTAAATTTAGTATTACGCTGTTTTTTCCTACCTGTTTCATTATTTATTATTTGCCAGGTAGTTTTTATTTTATCATCAGCTGATTTTATTTTATTACTAATGTAAAGAGCTATAGCTAATTTGCACACCATTTTAAAAGTTTTAGAATATTTTGCAACATACTGATGAAAGCTTGTATTATTCATATGCTGCTTTAAGCCATAAAGTTCAAAAAGTTTTTCCGTGCTTTTACGAATACCTGGAGTCGCCCAATCACTAAATAAAAACTTTGTGTAAATAGTTTTAGTGTGTATTGGAAAAGTGTCAATAAATTGTTTGTTTAATAGTGAAAAGAACTCGGCGTAGAACTCATTAGGGTCACATATATTATTAAAACTCTGAACACATAATTTACTTGCCAAAGAATTATTTAATTTCTCTAAATTTTTACATGTAATTGGCCTAAACTTTATTTGAATTTTTTGTAAAGGCATGTAGGAGCAAAATGTTATTGTTTGTCCACTGTGATCAGATGGCAACTTATTTACAATTTGTTTATGTAAATAATCACAATTACAAAAAATATTATCTATACAAGTGGCAGAAGAAGCTGTCACTCGAGTAGGTTCAATAAAAACATTTGACAAATCAAATGACCTAAAAAGACTTAATAATCTGATAGTGTTCGAGTTATTTTCTAATAAATTAATATTAAAATCACCACATATGATTATTGATTTATTACTAGCACTGAGTTTCTTTAGCACATCTTCCATTATAGAATCAAACATAGATAGATTCTGGTAACTGGGAGGTCTGTATACGCATACTATAACCTGCTTATCAAGCTCAACACAGGACAATTCAATGGTGTGTTCAACAGACAGTCCGATGATGTCTTTTCGTTCTTTACAATGAATATAATTTTTTACTAATATTAATGACCCGCCATGTATCATACGTTTTCGGCTGAAATGGCTAACTACACAATAATTTTCATAATTAATTGATATTACTTGATGGTCTTTTAACCAATGTTCTGTTAAACAAATAACATCAAACTTGGTATTTTCTAAAAACAATTCTTTTTCCAGTAATTTAGAGGAGCAACCTTGGATATTCTGATGGAATAATTTTATAGTACCTATGTTGCACTCCCTTTGGTTTTTTATTATTATTATTATGTGTAATATTGCCAGAAGCTACCTTTTTACTATTCAGTATTAATAATTGGTTGTTTGAAGGGGTAACTTCTGTTGTCTTACTACTTAGTTTAAAGAGGTATCCGGAGTGACATCCACAACTACAACTGAAGAGTCTAGAATGCCCATGTGGGTTCCAGCAGGAAGAGAATACCCTATCTGACTGGTAGTGGCCTCCAAAGATGTTGGTGTTATAGGTGGATCCTCCTTCGTACAACATGATAATTCATAATTAATTACTATGTTGTTAGTATAACTAGACAACACAGACTCGTCACTAATACTACAATTTGTTATATTAGCTATAACCTCATTAATATTATATGCTATCAACATAGCAATCATACGTCTACATTCATAAGACAGAGATAAAGTTCTCTGAGTTAACTTAAAACCACTAATAAACTTATTAGTGTCAAAATACATTAATTTGTCACTATGACAACATGTCAGCTTGTGAATAGTACTATTCAATTTATAAATATAATTATTGTCAAAATCTGATACTTAGGTAGAGTATCAGAGTAAGGTAAAGCACACAACATAAGCTTACCTATATTTAACTTTAATAAGGTGTCCACACCATCCACTATGTCCTTTCTGGTAATACCAGTACTATTACCTAATAGCAAAACCATTGTAGAATAATTGTCTAGGTTTGTGTTTGCAATTCTTTTAATCATTTGTTTGAAAGTTATGTTATGATAGGTAACTATGATTGGTAAAACTATGGCTAAGGTAATTAAGTAGCATTTTTCCAAAGCCTGAACCTAATTCGTCACAGAAAATTATGGATTTGTTAATATTCCGTGCATTAACACAGTTAACACAGACAATATTTATCATATACAAGGTGTAGGTAATTCCGTAATTGAAATAACTCAAAAACCAAAAAAGGATCCAAGTCATCGTCATTAGCACTAAGAACTCTGAAATTGTGGGAAAAAATATTGGCTCTTGCATAAATAATAAATATGTTCATATAAATCCGCAAAATGTGACCGAAATTTAGGGAGTAACGAAACGAGAATTTGAAATTTTAATATCGCATTTCACAATCAGTATTTTAGTTCACTAATTAGAGATATTTCATATTTCCAAATTAATCAAAACAGCGAAATATTAGTAAGTAATATTGCCAAATTAATCAAAACAGCGAAATATTTGACAGCTATGTGCGACGTTGCCCGTTTTCTGAATACACGCTCATATTCAAAATCGGATCACCTAGTTTTAGTACTGGAATAACGTTATACCTGATCAGCATGGTTGCTCCTGGGCGCGTGGTCGTACCGCGGCTTGTTGGGCTTCACCTCGTGGCGTGGCACTATGTCGATCAGGAAGTCGAATTGATCGCATTTGGATATCGCCATTGCTATATCGTTGCGCTGTAACGATAATAAAATACGTGGTGTGTGTAAAGCTTAGTTTTTGAGCCAAATCAAAATCAAGTCATTCATTCAAATTGCACGTCAAAATTACATAAGTTCCCCAAAACGCAAACCTCGCACCACTTTCTAATGCCTTAGCTGGGAAGAATAAGTTCAACAAACTCCCCAGGAGGCTGGTTGTGTGATATTGGCAAATGAAGGAGTGTCAGGAGAGGAAGTCCTAGCTGCAGTCATTCTGCTAGCTATAACTTGGGATCTAGGCAAGTGCGTACCATCATCAAGCGTCATCCGGTGAAACAGTGGTGGCAAGAGAACGTGTAAGAAAGGATGAATTGAACTTAGCAGGCATCTAGATTGCTGGCTCGAAACCAGGAAAGCACCAATATCCGATAGGGCATTTACCACCTGGTGGCGTTGAAAGGGGAATCATAATCAAAGATGGTTGGGCGTCGAGCGAAACAAAAGCTGAGCACACCTGCGAATTTCTACAGCGTTTTTAAGAGGGTTTATTCTGAAAGTTGGCAACGTCGCAAATAGATGTCAAATATTTCGCTGTTTTGATTAATTTGATAATATTTCTGTATGGAAATAAAAAATGTGGCTAACTAGCGAACTAGAATATTGATTATGAAATGCAATAATTAATATCGTAACACCGAATAGTTCGTTTTAGATGTAAAAAAAGTATTTGGAAACTTTCCAAATGCCTTTTTTTCACCTAAAACGGGTACAACATCAAATTCAATGTTATAATTGCAATTCATTATTAATATTCTAGTCAACTGGTTAGCCACATTTCTTATTTCCATACAGTATTATTTCCAAATTAATCAAAACAGGTAAATATTTGACAGCTATTTACGACGTTGCCAAGTTTTAGGATGCACCCTCTTAAACGCAGGTTCCTCGGTAAGTAGTCAGTAAACTGCAGATCTAAAATTCGTGAAAATTTCGTTCGAAAGTTCCATACCTGCAAGGTCCTCCTCTTATTATCCGCAGTATGCTCCCAGGCCCTAAGAGTAAGTTCATGAATAAAGATCTCTGCGGCCTTCGCGAACAACACCGGGGCTTCGGCCGATATCATCTTCACTTCCTCGTCTAGCTTCATAATCTTCTTGATACGGGCTAGAGGAAGCGCTTGGGATTTGAAGTCATCCTGAAAATGTAGATACATTTAAATTATCTTGAAGTGCCCCTGTGATGCTGTGGCAGCATCTACATGGCCACATGCGAACCACGCATCATACTGACGTCAGGTAAAGTCCTGCATCGCGCAAGCAGAGTTTACCGTCCGACTAGCACTTAGACAACGTCCCGACATCAATCGTCGGGCAGTAGCCCACCAGACACAACACCCATCTGGACGGAAGATCCTCCCTTTTCTATGGAGGATGAGTGAACTTTACACCCTGTTCCTCATATGATTGCCATATTATGACCACAGCTGATTGCCTAGACACACAAAAACTCCCATCATGTGCCTAGCCTATGTTGCCACAACTATGTTGGGGACGGTTTCCAGACTCTCCGGATGCAGCCGAATACCAGTATTTTACATGGAGCGACTGCCTATCAGTTACTGGGCAAATCGATACCCCGTTCTTTATGTGTCTAATAAAAGAAGTCCGTTCATTGCCAACGTATACCGTGGGGATCTTTAAATTAAGAACAAATCTTCCGATTGAATAGCTCTCATTTCGGGACAAGCCCCCGACACTAATAGTCACTACTCCCAGCACCTGCTATTTCTATAAGTCAAAATCTATACCATTTTGACTTCCGATATTATTTTTTTGTTGTATTTTTGCCTAGCGAGATCTTATCGGAAGTACTGTTTTTTTTATTCACGTGTCCACAATGTATAATACTGTTATAATCCCTACAATTGGGAATGGGATATCGTAATAGACTTCTCAAGATTTACAACTTAGCGACGTCTCAAATACCTACCGTCTATAGAAATTTTAATCCCGGCACTTGGCGTATTTGTCAAAATATTCGCGTTACTTAGGTGATATAAAATATGCCATATACGTTTGAAATAATTCAGTTTGTAATAAAGAAATAACGTGAATATTTGCGCAAATACTGAGCATAACAAGAGGCACTTACCGAATTTACCTTCTTGATATCATCGGTAACTTTGCACCAGAACTGCTGTAGACTTTGCTGTGGTGACTCCGCTGAGGCGTTCTCTTCTCCTATGATGTCTCCATCCACTTCTTCGGAGACGTTTGAGGAACCTGCCTGGTCCCTGTGTAACAAATCATCTGTTGTATTGTATCATTGTATTTCCAGGTAGCTTTAACGTCTTCAAGTCATCATCTGCCTAGCCTTTTTGCAACTATAGGTATTGGGGTCGGCTCAAGTCTAACCGGTTGCAGCTGAAGACCAGTATTTTACACGGAGCGACTGCCTATCTGACCTACGCAACCCATTTATTGGGTAGGAGTCTTCAAGTCTCGTTTGAAAATATGTTGCTTTCATTCAGGCAAACGTGTTTGTAGTGTACTTTATCATCTCTTGTTGAGAGGGTAGTCAAACAAAGTCTATCGATAGCCGAAAAACGATCAATTAGACTGGTAAGATTTTCACTGGCTTTCGCCAAATGCGCGCGGAACCGACCCGCACCCTAATTATAATATAAGTTCGACAAAAAAAATTGAGCAGATATTTTTTGTCGAACATTTGAAGCAATGGACTGGCAATCTTTTTCAATTGGTTTCAATTTAAAATTGATCGTGCATTGCGGAATTGGGGGGCGGGTTCAAAGGCGTATTATATACCTAAGTTGAATATGAACCTTTAGCCACTGTAAAATGTGCTCCGCACGTCCCGACTTGCGCCGGTCGGAGTAAATCGAACCTTGGGTTATTATAAAGCTGATTATTTACTATTATTTATTTAATATGGTTTCAAAGGAAACATCTCAAGACAAAACCGATGGGATCTGCGCTTTTTCCAACACTGCAACAATAACAACTGTTCTATGATTGCGATACATTTCGAGTGATACATTGAGCTTTTTCAAAACCCCTTTTGCCTGCACAAAGAAGTTGTACCTACTTACATTCTGCCAGCACAAAGAGATGCTTTGGTCCACAATATACTTAGTGCCGATTTGCCGGACATACGATCGATCTGTTCAACTGGAGTTCTCGACTAGTTAGTAGTTACTGTTCAAATCAGAAAAGAAAAGGTAGGTAGAAGCGACGGAGCGACCTACAGAACTTCTGATGGCGATGATCAATAATTCAGAACCCCTCCCACATTTAATAGTGGGCGAGCTTTTTTATTTTGTCTGGATGTTTAAATAAACATCGGACTGTTAGGTACTTGACGATTCCCAAAAATAAGTACTCAAGAAAAAGTATTTATGCCATAAACATATAAATATATTTGTTGCGTGTCGGATGACAATTTAAATACAGTAAGCCAGGGGGCTCCCAAAGTTTGCGCCGTGGCGCATAGGTGTGACCTAGAGCGTAAAGGGGCTCTCTTGCGATAGCAGCCTTAAAACAAGATTCACGTGTTCCAAATTGGTAGAGTTTTGGATATCGGTCCAAAATCTTACTTTAAATTCAAAACCTCTAACGGTCCCTCCCTACACACAGTGCCGGCGGCATGGCCGCCGGCTTTAGCCGCGCGGCACGTGCAACTGACTTTTGCACCTTCATTTTCTATGCGTTTCTTTCTGCAGCTTTGTGCGGCAGGGCCGGGCGCGCCGCGGCTTGCCCGGCGGCAAGGCCGGCCGGCGGTGCGTAGTGCGTAGCAGCCATTAGAATTCTTTTTCCCTTTGCAACATCCAAACCGGATTTAAATCTGTAGCCGTTGCTGTATTATAGAGCAAATATCGCTCAAAGATCAATGTGGAGCAAGAAATTAGAGTAGCGGTGTCAAGCCTTATCTCACGCTTTGAAAAAATGTGTAGAGATCACCAAGCTCACACGTCACATTGACTAATTTGCCATTGTATTTTACTACCTATTTTTTCGAAATATTGTGGACGGTTTTTTGTTGTTTTGTTCTAAATCATTGTGCCCTATTTCGTCTAGCTAGGGCGCCGAAACAACAGAATAAATCTGTAGGTAAGTGCGCCGCGAACTGAAAAAGTTGCCCCTGCAGTAAGCCATGGGCGTACCCAGCAATTTTTCCGGGGTGGGGTATTAAAATAAACTCGATAAGTAGTAGAAACTTTTCTCGATATAAGTCAACTACATTAACTACCATTATGATTTATCGATACTGCATTGCTTCACGCGGTAATTTTGTTTGAATTTTACCAAATTAATAGTTAATTTTATTACTTTATTAATCTAAGTACATTTTTCGCTTCGAGTAGGGAGCAGGGTGGGGCAGCAGATGCCCCACCTTACCCCACCGTGGCGTGGGTACGTCCATGCAGTCAGTCAAGAATTTGGCTACGAGTTTGGCACCTTCAATAGCGTCCATCAGTTCCTGTAACGTGCGGACCAACAGGACACGTAAATATATTTGTACGGGAGTAATTTTTCAGGAACTTCCGTGGCAATTGCCAAGCAACAAGCATATAAAAAGTTTACGACTCGATGCCTGAATTATTGAATTTTCAATTACAATTTTTTCAGTAACAGCCTGGAATCTGGATGTAAGAGAACGTGCCAATTAGCTCGCACCAATAAAATGAGAATTACTTAGCATAACCGGCGAAGAGTGTAGGTAGGTACTGCACTTTAGCTGAATCTCTACCCTTACCTCTAGGTACCTACCCTTTCTGATGAAGTGATGACCGAAAAATTTTACGCAAGCGATGAGCCGAAGGTGCGGCCCTCACGGCACAGATTATTACTCACGGCTAATATTGACGTGTATGAGAACCAAAAGGAGTACCTATGTATGTATCTCAGACGAAATTAATAAAAACCAAGACAGTGCTGCGAAGTACTGCGAACAATATAGTGAAGCATGCCAAAACTACACCGCCGCTCTGTGCTTAGCATACACGCTCACACGCACACATTTACAACATTTTACAATGACACTACAATCAAACTACACCACACAAAGTGCACACATGTGTACGAAACCGGGTTCACTTTACTGTTGACAGCTCTGTCTTCACTGTCTTTGTTTTTTTATTTGGTCTGAGGTAGGTATGCACCTATAACTATAAGGACTAAAAGGATCGTAGCAGATGGCGTTCTGTAGTTTTTTCTGCCTCCCGAGGGAAGAATGCGTGAGTTTATGTAGGTACCTATGTTTAAGAATGTGAGTACGTATTAATTAGGTAGTTGTATTGCGATCACGTTCAAGGGTAGTGATTGGCTTATCACATCGTAGGTATTTTAGTATTCACATTTATAACTATCAAAATTTTCCTTGAATTTAAAATAGGTACCTACAATTTTATTTGCGCATTTGATTTCCCATCGACTACGTTCAATAAAAAATCTGGTAATAAGTAGGTACCTATCTACCTAATAAATAAAATACCAGAAAACAGATTTTGTCCTGATCGTGAAAAAGTCTACTTTCCGAACACAAATCAGAAACCTACAAGTTTTAACGTCAACGTTACTTAGTTAAAAGTACATCACGCGCAACTCGCAAGGAATGAACCCGTAACAAGTATTAGCTACTACTACTAAGCCAAATAGATCAATTAAGAATGAAATCAAGGGAACAAGGACATGCGGTTTTCCGACTGTTTATAGGTATTTTCCTAAGATGATGGTTTTACCACAAAACCATCATCGTATGAAAATATAAACAGTAGTACAAATGCCGGCCGGGAAGTGCCGGGTTCACTTCCCAGTCTCTGTAGGTGTGTTGCTTTTAGGCTTTACTAGGAAATACAAATCTTTACTGGCAGGCTAGGGACTTAATTCCACTCTGGGTAACTGGCCGTAACTTGTTGATAAATTGCGAAAAAAAAAAAAAAAATACAGCTCTACTTATAATCCGCTCTTGAAACAAGGCATGGGGATAATACTCGATAACATTAATAATATTATTATTGCGATGCGTTTAATAGGTAATTTTGTAAATAAACTGATAAGAACAAAATACAAAAAAAAATTACAAGCAAACCTGGGGTGCAAACTTATATCAATAAAATGAAGCTTTATGACAACATTTGTAATTAAATATTACAAAAGTTTCGCAAAAAAAATAATTGCAACAAAAACGCCGACGATTTATTTAATAACCATAATAAAAACAGCAATATTTATTATCGAAAGAGGAACTTACGCAGGCACAAAGAAACACACGGACATCTTGTGTCACAAACCAACGACACGCCGACCTCGACTTTTTCACAAATTACAAAGTCTTTTCAAAGAAATTAATTATTGGAAAATGCGATTAGAAAATTAGTAACCGCTTCCAAAGTTAATAAAAACACAGTAACCAATAATCAGTGTAATATTTGGAGATCTCCAATCAACAATTACTGAAAATGCGCCCGACACACGATTCGTCCACCGATGACCAGTCACAAGCTTGACGTTTGGTTTGTGTTACCATACTTTGCTCAAGTTTAAAACCTACCAACACACCTCTTTTTCTAAAACAAACATGTTTACAAAATGTGAGCAGATCATTATAATAATATTATGTCTAATTATGTATTGTCATACTATGTATAGAAATTTGAATCTTACAATTTAAAAAAAAACTGGCCAAGTGCGCGACGAACCACGCACAGTGAAGGGTTCCGTAGTTGTGATGAATGTTTACGCATACACAGTTTGATTTCATGGACCGCAAAATAAGTTTTAATAAAAAAAAATAGTATTTTTCGTAGTATTTTTCGCAAAATAGTATTTTTCGAAAAAACTCCGGTTGTAACAAAAAAAACTCAAAAACGATTATATACACAAATAAGCTTGTGTATGTAATCCCACGTGCCCGACGATCCTCTGTGCCTACCCTGCGTGCGGAGGAAAGGTAAAGCATAAGTAGGTACAAGGTAAAGAAGGTACGCAAAAACGAACTTATCGAAACTATCATGCTGGGGCCACATTGTCGCGATAAGGCGAACTAAACTTTGCGCGCTCTCTCTCGCACACCGCTGGACGTCTCGCTGAGCAACGGAGAGGGCGAGAAGTATAGTTAGCGTTATCGCGACAATGTAGCCCTAGCATAAGGGTTCCTTGTTTTATAACTGACTGAATCCAAAATAAAAAGGGAAACTGTGAGCAACTTGTACATGGTAAGTTTTCATTAAATTATTTGGTAACACAGCCGGAAACAGAGGAACGTCAGTTGACGTCACCAAAGTAAAGTAGCGTCTGCTAAGAAAATGGCGGCGGCGGAGATTCAGATAGTGAATCCTTCTAATTTAACGAAAATTGAAAGGTAAATCGAGTATATTCGGTCACACGTGTTCAGTATATTCAGTTATGTGCACAATATAATGCAAAAAGTTAGGTGTCCCGGTGTGTTCAGTGTAGTTATGAAGTGTTCGATTCTAATGTTTGTTTTTTATTGAATGTTTCAGTTTTCTCAATGATCCGAGTTACAAAGAAATTATTGAGAACTCTTCGACCTTCAATTCGCGACTATGTGCGGAAAGGAGGATGCGTATGCCGTTCATCGACACACAGACCGGTAAGAAATCGATTTCTTGTCACTATTGGTCAACGCGTCTACGCCCATTACCACTATAGTAACTTTTAAAAACATTGGCTTTTTATGTAAACAACGGACACCTATATCATTGTTAATGTATTGCCGGCTTATTTCGTAGATAGTCACGCAATATTTACCATTGGTAAAGTGCTTTCGATAATGTTCTTGAGTGTTATCAAAAATTCAAAAGCCTTCTGTCCTCTTTCCACATCTAACCTCACACATCTGACTGTCCCTCTCTAAAAATCAATCAAATGCTAATCTTTGTTTTAGATCTCAATATCTTGAGTACTACTAGGCTATTTCAAATCAATGGTGAACATAAACAAGTACTACTATCCTACTAATTAAGTACTAGCATAGTACTCCATAAAGTAAAAAGTAATGATAAATGTTATTTGTCTAAATGAAATTATGTTTTAAAACTAGATTAGTTCGCGTTTCCTAACTAACTATTGAGAAGAAAGACTGAAACCAACTCAAGAGGTCACAGTTTCTATTAAAGTCCAGACATAATCTTGGTGTGGTCATATGATGTCCATGTAGATTAGTGTCCGACGTGGTCGTGAGGAAAGCACCACACAGATAATTATCTGTGTGGTGCTTTCCTCACGACCACAATTCACTTCAGCTTAGTTTTTAATGATTATAATCATTAAAAACTAAGCTGAAGTGAATTTAGACAATTAAATAATAAAAATCATCTAGTGTTATACTTCAGGTTACCTGTAGTATTGTCTCTCCTTCTCCCTTTAAATCCACCCAAAGGTTGTCTTTAAAAGATCGCTTTTAACTATACGACCGCTCATTGTGTCACCCATGCAAAAAAAATACTTTTTTTACCTGTAATATACAGTGGTGATCATATTAGAAACACAGAGTCACTTGGTAGTGTTAATTACTGTTTATGTTAATGTTGCATTTAATTAATTGGAGGTAAAAGGTACATTCATAACTCTTGCTTAAAAACTATCATTAACATTCTGTTATCTATTAAATAATAAAATATAACTTGGAAAAAAATTATCAAAATCTTTAGTTTATTTACCTGAAATAAATGATTTTTTTATTTAGTACTGGCAGTCAGACTCTTATAACACCATTGTACCTTGTGTCTCATTTTATTTCTGTGTCAATTGGTTAAACTATTATTTTTTACTGAGCAATTACGTTTAGAGCAGTGGTGGCCCAGTGGTAATGGCCCCGACTTACGACTTGTAGGTCGTGGTTTTGAACCCAAGCAGGCGTTTTACTTTGTGTAAATAATTTCATCATCACTGCTCTCAAAACGGTGAAGGAAAACATCATGAGGAAACCGGCATGTCTTAGAACCAAAAATTCATGACATCTGCCAACCCGCACTGGGCCCGCGTGGTAGGTTACAGCCCACTCCCTCACAGAAAGGAGGCCTGTGTCCCAGCAGTGGGAACATTAAGACGCAGATACATGCCAGTGACCTTGAGTGGTTAGCTTGCGCGTTCAGTACTGAGCTCACGCAACGCGTCGTACGTCCATCCAGTAATAGGACTCGCCCATCAAGGGGCGCCAACACCAATTTGACGCATTATTAATTTATTATACATAAAACAAAAAGTATTTTAATAAAACACGTATACTAAAAGATTCATATTTTAATTATCCTTAATTTGGTGAAGGTTTCAGAAAAATACGCTTGATAGCTTTTGCGTTATTCTCAGTTTTTTATCCGCGTTAGACATAACTTTACAAATTAATTGCACTATGTAATATAAACATAATCTAAAATATTCCTATATCAAATTACGAAAAAAATTGTTTAGTATAACATATATTTTTTTCAAAGATATAAAACTAGTTGTTTAGGAGTAATTACCAATTTAAAGTCATTAAAAGTCGTCTATCTGCACCTTAATAGGCTGATTATGATGAATGACATTTTGTTCTACAGGTGTCGCACAGAGCCACTGCAATTTATTTATGACGAGAAGACAACGCATGCCCGGCCAGAAAGAAGGTCAAGTGTACACATACCCTGCACAGAGGTAAGCATAGTTACTATAGGAACCTTCATGCTAGAAATATTAAAATTTTACATGAAGAGTGTGACTGATACCTCCATCAGTCAGCCACAGTAAAAGATTCCCAAGAAAAGATTTTTGAAATAAAAGATGTTATCTTTCATAGTTTTTTTGAGTTCTGTACCAGAAGGGTGCTAAACGGAACTCTATTATTACTTAGCTTCTTCTGTTCGTCCGTCTTGTCTGTCTGTCAGCGGACTGTATCTCATGAACAGTAATAGATAGACATCAAAGTCCAGACATAATCTTGGTCAGATCATGAGAGGACTATGTAGATAGTTGGTCTTTTAGAGGAAAGGACCATACAAATTTGTGTGGACCTGTCCAGTCAGTGCAAGCATTTGTCAGTAATCATGTAGCTCAACAAAGAAGGACATTGTATTGACAAGTACTCTTTGGCAATAAGAGCCAGGAAGGAAGAGGAATGACGACTACTTTTTATTTACTAGCTGCCTCGTTGGTTTCATGGTCACAAGCGCGACTGCTGAGCGTGGGATCCTGGGTTCGAATCCCGGGTCGGGCAAAGTGTTACTTGGGTTTTTCCATTACGAATTTATTAGTAACAGCCCGGAGTTTGGAAGTTGGCGGTATGATACCCCCGTGTCTCGGAAAGTACGTTAAGTCGTTGGTCCTGCGCCTGATCTCTTTCCGGCCGTGTCGGGTTGCCGTCCCATCGGGCTATGAGAGTGAGGAAAGAGAGAGTGCACCTGTATTTTGTGCACATTAATATCTTCTGCGCCGAAGCCTAGTCTCTGTTGACAATGCCATGGCCGAAATACGGTCTGGAGGTTATTTACCACTTCCTGATGTACTAAATGATTTGTGTTGTGTTACCACCCAGATGGCGCAAAGCCCGCCGCCAGTACTTAACAATGTCATCAACGAGGTGGGGCTGGACGGGAGCATCAGACAATTTAGACAACACGGGTGAAGGAGAAAACAGTTCTGGAGTACCGGGGGATGCGTTAGCTGGAGATGACAGTAGAGACGGGTCACAGACTGCCACTAAGGATGACCCTAAGGTAAGACGGTTTAAACAATCTTTCAGACTGATGCTCGTTTTCACACTAAATGAAACCCTAAATAAAATTGCATAGTTGGATTTTCAACTCTCGGCGCTGAGTCTAGCGTTGAAAATCCTTTATCATTTAGTGTCGGTAGAAAAAGGGCATTAGACCCATAACATCACGCCTGTTTTCGCCTGAGGGCTATGCAGAGGTGTACCTAATGTACACCCACATTTCGCCAGTTATGTTTTAAGTAATAGTGGGCAATCCTATTGCCATCAACTGGGCACAAAACCAGTCTCCGGGCTGCTACTGAGAAATTCCTGATAGAAAAACCCCAATAACACTTTTTCTGACCTGCGAATCGAACCCAGCACCTCATGCTCAGCAAGAGCGCTTTCGACCACTAGACCAACGAGGAAGTCAAACTCTTTTTTTAAAGTTTCCGTGAAACGTCTATAATACGTTTAAATAATCCCCTCCATAATCCTTTCTTCGTGTCGAGGTGCTCATAGCTCCAATAATAACAGCCGTACGTGTCGATCGAAGGTTATGTTACGCTTTCCGCGGTCAGTTCGTGGATGGGTGACTATCCATTACATATCGAGACTCCTCTGTGCCTCGGAAAGCACGTTAAGCCGTTGGTCCCGGCTGTCATCCGTAGATCATTGACAGTCGCTACAGATAGTCAGGCAGGAGGATGACCCCAACATAGTTGGGAAAGGAGAATTTAATCCCATCTCCGTGTCTTATACCTACACCAGCACGCGTAGTATGATCACCATAGAAACGGAAGATTAAGGGCCTGTTTCACCACCTACGATTAAGTTCCTATTAACTTACTTTGCAGATTCTCGGACTTGTAAAACATTCACATTCAAGTCGCAATCTGTCAAACTTGTCAAAAATGTTGGTAAATAGATTGTATTTTTGACAGATTGCGAATGAGATGCGAATGCGAATGATCCTAAAAATTACAAGAATTGCCCCTCTGTTCCATTTTTGAATTTATTCTGTAAGTAGTGGCTATTCAGACATCCTGAAATAGGCCCAAAAATTACATATTTATAATCTGTCGAATCTGTCAATTGGCGCGAAGACAAGAGTCAAGAAAATAAATATCAGTGAATAGAACATGATACGTTTATTCTTCGTATCCTGCGTCCTAACCAAAAGCGACCGTCGCGCGATTACGCGATCATTTACCTGAATAAAGACGTACATACTCGACTTGATTAATCACGCGACTATGTTATATTCTTAAATATAAAAATCACGTACTACTATGTTCGTACACGCTAATCTACGAAACCACCCAACCGATTTCAAGTGAATGTGTATGGTTGGTTCCAGCTTGAAAGATAGGATAATTTTGAACCCGATAGGTGGCGCTCCGTGCCAAGGAGGGCCGCTAGTATTCCTATAAAAGAGTGCGACGATCGATTTTGGTGAGGACGTTGAGATAAAAGTGGTCATACTATGCTACGCGTGCAGGAAATAAATAAAACTTACACTCTCAGCTTCCACAGGAATGGTTCTACGACGAATTAGCGATGGAAGAGATGGAAACCGGCGAGGAACCGGACCCGGAATCGGACGAGGACTACTTCGACGATACGTACGCGAACCGGCGCAAACGTCGGGGCGGCTCTACGCCATCCGGGCCGGGATCGCGCGGCGGCCGGACGCGGAAATCGCAGCCGGATGACACGCCCGCTAAGAGAGGGAGAGCTGTGAGTATGATATCTGTTCTGGGAGTTACGTTTTTATTAACCTTAGTTCCGAAGCGCCTCCGATTGAACCCGAACACACGAACCTCCGCCAGCTCGGTAGTGGTTTCCATTTCCAACCCATTGGATTCCAGAACGACGACAAACGTCATCCCAAATGTAAATATTTATTACTAGCGACACGCCAGGACTGGAAAAAAGTCGAGTATTCTTTATTTTATTATAAGTAAGTTTAATATTAATATACAAGGTGGCACCATCGACGCGTAAACTGTTACCATGGATTCTGACCCCTCTGTGTTGAAATATTTCGGCGGGCGAGTCTATTGCCATAAACCGGACACAAATCCAGATTGAGCTGCTACTAAAAATTCCTGATGGAAATACTCAATGGTACTTACTGTTACAAATCAGGGGAACCTTAATCCCTATGCTCCACAGCAAGCACACCAACTGATGAATCTAAAATACTAAAATGATAATATTTATAGTATGTAACCAACAAGTGTAGTGATCAATACTTGTGCCTTCTCTTCATTGCCTGGTAGTGGGATCATTACAGACTAGTATTAAACTGCAGTTCTTATACTCCATAGTCTTAGTAGTATAGTATAGGTAAACAAAAAAACCACGTGACGAGACAGCTGTCAAGTAACCAACTAAACGTAATACCTGACACTTCAGTTGTCATCCTATCGCACCGTTGTACTCTTCAATTTAGCAACATTATTTGTTGTCCTTTAGAGTTTGGGCTCTTTACAATAGACAGATTACAAAATATTATAATAATTTAATAAATCTAATTAAAAAGTTGTGCTCAAGCAGTAACAGCTTCGAAGAGTAATTTAAGAATAAATGAGACAGGTTAACATACATAATTAAAAGAGAAAATTATTTAAAAAATCTAAAATAAATTAATTTTGGTTTTATCGATGTTTAAGCGAGAAATCATCTATAAAAACCCTTTTTACGATTTGTTTACCTTTATTTAAATACTTTCTATGGACTATAGGTAAATCGACGCCGCCAATCGAATCAGTTTGAGAACCAGGTATTGAGGCGTAAGTTTGGTGAGGTCTGCAACCAGCATTGATTAAAACATTGTAATGTCTCCAACCTACTCATTAATTCCAGGGGCGAGGTCGAGGCAAACGCGCGCAAGGCACTCTACCCTACGAAGTCCCCGGCGACAATGAGAAACCCTTCGGCTGTGAACGTAAGTCTTCTCGGAGGAGGCACTAGTGTCATCCCGCCTTTACTCAGGTCCTTAATGCTGGCAACACAACCTCCTGACTGTCAGGTCCTTAACGCTGGCAACACTATCTTCTGACAGTTTTGAAGACATATCATGTTTGTAGTTGGGTTGTTGACGTGGGGAATGGTTTGTGGTGGGTTAAAGTAATGTAAAGGAGTTTTTAATGGTTATAATTTAAATTTAAAATAGACTGTTTGTGATGATGCAAGTTTTGCATAAGAAAATATTGAGTTCTAAGATCATTAGAGTCTTATCTCCTATAAAGAACTTATCTTGCTTGAGTCTAACTACTATTTACTGTTCTAGAATGCATGAATCCATTTAATCTTCGGAATAGACAATTTTGAATACACTCAGACAAACCCCTTTATTTATAAACTTTGATTAAAGACGAGACGTTTAAACGTCATAAAATGTATGATACAGCAGACGCCAATCATTACTTAACTTTAAGGAACGTTTATAAATAAGGGGTTTAATGTTAGACATATGAAAAAACACCTTCACATGAAGAATTTTTACAGCGTTTTTTAAACTATCTGTGCGTTTTGACATCATTAAAAGTATACACAAACTTCCATTCCCCACAGCCAACACTTCAACAGAAATTCAACAATTTACAGCATCACCAATCAAGATATATACCACTAAATAAGGAATAGTTTTATAGACATACATTTAGAGTAGATTGTATACCCCACATCGAAAACTACAATAGTGAACACAGCTAGACATTCCTGCGAGTGCAATACTATGCGGTAGACGGCCAAGCAGTAAATTATTGCAACACCGAAATATGCAATGTTGCCAGAAAGATTTTTTTTTTTTTTTTTTTTTTTTCGAAAATATTTCGTTCAGTAGGACAATTAATTTTCCATCATATGAATTGTAGTGGATTGAATCTAGTCTCATTCCATTTTGATCACTGATTTTGACTACGGAAACATTAAGTTAGAATACACGATTCAGTCTAGTGCCAACCACGAAAACGCGCCCCGCCCGGCTCCTTACTAAAGTACGGCTAACAGTGCAGTCTATTATATCCTTTATAAATACTATAAAAGATTAGAGTTCAGCTATCTAATTACAGCCCGGCTCAATTTTAATGGCGGCTCGGAACATGAGGCGAGTCGCTGCGCAGTAACGAATTCATGTGTCAGCGGGGGTGAGGGGTGGGGTACTGCGCAACGAGTAGCTAACTTCCGAGCCACCATTAAGTTTGAATCTAACTATACGTAACATATTTTCGTAAACGATTCCGACTAATCTGTTTCATTTTGACAGTTCAACAACATTCATTGCGCTATTTACGTTGTTGAGCAGATTTTTTTTTCGAACTTATTATTCAATGGATTTGCAATCTGTTTCAGAACGATTCACATTCTGATTGATCTATAACTGCCACTTTGCACGTGCTTTGGCTAGTCACGTGGGGCGTCTCTATCTTGCATTTGTAGTTTGATAGCTGTGCACCAGTGACAGTAATAACGCTTACGTAGTATTATATTATCTGTGGCTTAGCCAAAGTACGTACGTAACTTACGTAACGTTTATAAATCCCGGCCGTAGTGCGTCAGCTGGGATCATTGAGTGACTGGTTTGTTTGGGTGGTTCCAAATTTAAAATCACAATTGGAATCTTATAAAATGCTCTTTCGAAAATCTGCGATAGGGTCCTCAATATGTTCCTGTATTATAAAAAAAAAAAAAAATTAAAATGTCAATGTTCATACAAGACATCCATATCGTTTTTTTTTTCGGTTTTCGAGTCACATGTCATTACTAAGTTAGTGTAATTAAGGCATATATCGTACAGATTACGTGTAAAAATAACCGTACCTTTTGTCTTCGCCGTAGTCCGGTAAAAATATATTTACTGCTTGGATCTGTCTACTGTACCATTAAAACCCATAAAATATTAAAAAACAAAGTGAATTTTTGCTCAACAGTTATGGTAGGACCTGAGCGTTTGTAGAACTATTCAATGATAAACACAATATTGTGGTATGTGGTCAATGTAGATGTCTTTTGTAAAGAACACTTTTTGTAAAGGCTTTTTAAAGCTACTGCTTCACGTCATTTTAAAAGACCTCGCGGTTTGAAGGGCCTATTAAGTCTCAAAGGCTGCCTGTCCACTGGAGCGGAGAGGAGAGGAGCGGAGCGTAGCTGTGCCAATATTAACCAATAGAATCTTGACTCGACCCCTGAGTTTAGATCAGTGATCCTGGGTCATGATTCTATTGGTTAATATTGGCACATCTCCGCTCCTCTTTTCTCCTCTCCGCTCCAGTGGACAGGCAGCCTTAAGCTAGGGTTTCTTAAGACTGCGGTGGCCGCTATAAAGCGTCCGCATTATACCGTCGAGTGACGTCACTGAAACGTTATTTATGAACATTCGTATGTTTCCTTAGAGAGCGTTTTTGACACCGTAAAGTTACTGCGGCCGCTATGTGCCGGCCACCGCTCTTCTAGGAATCCGTGGCTTTGTTTATCAAAAATATCTATCAATCATAACATAATCAAATAGGCTTTTGAAAACCGTACATAGTTTTTTGCCTTCAGAACTTAAAGGGTTCTTGGTAATGTCGGCGATCCATTTTAAAATGAATTGAATGAAAATGTAAAATTACCTGAAAATGGCTGACATTTGCATAGGAATCATATGGGGTCATTTGGTTGTAAATTACCTCTCCTACATCCCCTTAATTGATTGCTGACATATTACCAATAACCCTGATTTGCTTCAAAAATAATTTCAAACTATAGTTTTTGAATATTTATGTACCTGAGCGCGTCTATCATCATTTGTTGGATACTAATAGTGTTAAAATTATTAACAAAATATTTAAATTATTATATTAGCATGCATATATTAATTATTAAATTAGTAATAATTTATTATTATTGGCAATAAAATTATAAATAAATATATTTAAATCTAATTATTATATCTAGAATAGTATCAACTTTTTGGATAGTTCGCACATTCGCTAAGGTTACTTAATTTTTATTCGCTATTGTATGTTTACATTGACCACTTTCCCTAAGCCGTATAGATTTATAAACAAAATATCATTGAAGTAAGCATTGCATAGTTTAATAGTGCAGGGCCAATGAGTACTGTAATATTTAGCGTTATAGTTACTAGGCGGGTCCGTAGCAAGCAACTATGAACGGAGAGGCTTATTATTGTATGTATTTTCTAATAAAATACTATAGTTAGATTTATAAAAATTACGAATATAGACTTACAAAAAAATTGGTCTGTGCTATGATCACACAACACTATAGAAGTGAAGTCACCGACGACTGGAACAGAGTATACGCGATTCAGTGTCACCGACCGAGTATATGACGAGCTTGACGGTTTAGTTTCGTGCACTGTTTAGAAAGAGAGCAGAGGGCCTAGTGTGCGTTTCATTTAAGAGGGTTTATTCTGAAAGTTGGCAACGTCGCAAATAGATGTCAAATATTTCGCTGTTTTGATTAATTTGATAATATTTTTGTATGGAAATAAAAAATGTGGCTAACTAGCGAACTAGAATATTGAAATGCAAATTATAATATTGATTTTGATGTTGTACCCGTTTTAGGTGTAAAAAATTCAATTGGAAAGTTTCCAAATACTTTTTTTACATCTAAAACTAAATATTCGGTGTTACGATATTAATTATTGCAATTCATTATTAATATTCTAGATAGTTAGTTAGCCACATTTCTTATTTCCATACAGTATTATTTCCAAATAAATCAAAACAGGTGATTATTTGACAGCTATTTACGACGTTGCCAACTTTTAGGATGCACCCTCTTAACCTTCTCGATAAAACGCATCGAGCGTGTTCGGCGTTCCTATTGGCCCTTCACCGGTGAAGGCCGGCCGGCTGCCAATCGGATCGCCAAACGCGGTCGATGCGTTTGATCGAGATGGTAAAATGAAACTCACACTAAGCCCTCAGGGCGCTAAAAAGTTTTCACTCTTAAGAAATACATGCAGTTTCGTGTATATTTTCACCGGTTATTTTAGTAATTAGCCGGGTTCATTCGGAAATATTCCCTTACAGAATCATGCGAGGAAAAATTATGGCAGCTAATTTGTTTAGAGAGAAATTAATTTGTGAGATATTTGGTTTTACTATACTTTAAGTGGTCCTAAAAATAAATAAATCAGTTTGACTTCCAAAAACACAGTGTGAACAAAGAAAACAAGAAAACAGTCTTCCAATTAAAAAAAGTCTTTTGGAACCCTTGCCATAATAAATGTTCTTATTCTAAATATGCAATGTGGAGATGACAATACGACACTAAATTAAAACACAAGCAATACTAATAATGCATAGGAGTATTTTGAAACTAACAAAATTCAAAAAGTGTTTTTCTCAAATATACTTGGAAATTCGAGCATTATTTTGACAACCTTCTTTGAGATAAATGGAAAATGCTGTACTGGTCAAATACATACGAGCCTGGTCGGCAATGTTAGTATGAAAATCCGGACCTGTCGTGTTTAGCAGCCGAATAAATTACTATGAAAACTCATATCTTCGCCTCGGTTCGCATTTTCACGTTCGTCCAACAATGCCTCTTTTGCAGGCCGCGGCAGTGATGTACAATTTTTCAAACAAATTAAATAATTTCGTTGGGCCGACTATGAGTTTTGCGAATTGCGATCAGCCGACTAACTATACTTATTGAATATATATTTGAATGAATTTTTAAATACATACTTTAAACTTCTAGGATATGCATAGTTTAATTATTGTCGTATGGTCATCTCCACCTTGTATATAGACGTTTATTCTGGCACAAATAAACACAGTTCTTCCATTACAACTAAAAGCCACACAATAATAAGCCTTAAGTCCTTGCAGCGGACCGCAAACATGCCTTTTCATTGTTGTGTACGTATGATGTGAATACTAGTTAGCGTAAGAATCTCTAAACACTGTCGGAATTAATGAAATTGCTAAATTTTAGATAATAAATATAAGTAGGTGATGCGTTTGTCCAGTGTTTTGTAGAAATAACTTTTTGAGGCGGCCGGAAACTAACGCTACTCAATCAAGTAAGATGCTGTCTCTGTCAATTTGAGGTGTATTGTAGAGACTAAGGCCGAGTCCTATTTAAAAGCGTTCATCGCGCGAATACGCGATCGATCGCGTGCTTATGTCACTTTTGTTCGGAAAACCGGAAAGCGCCCTCTGTCGGCGCGACCACGCGTTCAACAAAAAGTTCGAACGATCATCGGTTTTAAATAAGACGCGGGGTCAACGTTAAGTGGCGTTTGAGATTTCGGGGTTGACTGTACAGTCACGAGCATACCTTACACTTACGCGAAATTGCGAAAGCGATTTCCTCGCGAAATACGATTGTGGCAAGACCTGTTTTAGATAGTATGGTTTCTTAAATATTATGTTCGTAAAGGTGTGTCCAAACATTGAGCAGCAAGAGCATGGCAGCAACACGCGGCGTTTGCAGGGCACATTGAAGGCGCGCTCTAGTTAGGACTAAACCGACAAATGTTTGCGTGGCAGTACTGCGCGGCACATCCGATACACGCCGCGCACTGCTTTATATTATTCGCGCGCGGCAGCAGCAGATTGCCGCTCAATGTTTGGACATAAATAAAATACCTTTACACTATAAAATTTCTACCAATACTTTAGTTGAAAATCGCTTTTGAATTTTACGCGCGACTGTACAGTGAAATTGATCTGATTTGGTTTTGTAAGGAATCGAACTGTGTCACAGATTAGTTCAATCTCGAATATTGTGTTACTCAAATACGACCAAATCTGTGTCACGTGTTTTGCGAACTGGTTCTCATCATGCCTCTCGTCGAAATCGTTGTTATTGGTTGGATAAACGACTGTAGTTGTTGCATTTTAGCGTGGAAATAGGGGTCATTAACACCAGACCACATTTTCTAGCAAATTTTGTTTAAAAAAACTAAAACCCGTAAACGTCCTGAATCAATATCTATCGCGATCTTCAACATGTTCCAATAACGAAAAACCATACATAGTTTATTGTTTGGGTTCCTACGGACAGATATTAGGGAAAGGGCATTGACCGCTATTGCTACGCTAAATGGCGACAACTATAACTATTTCAGTAAATACTTGGGCCAACCGGTAGTGGAAGGCAGTCCCGATTTAGAATAATATAAATATCTTTAAAAAAAATGATTTAAGCTTCTATTTGGTGTTTATTCTTTTTTCTGGCAATACTAGCATAATTGGTAGGTTTAATTAAATTAAAATAAGTAATTTCTCTTTCTACAAAACACTGCAAACTGTTAGGAATTGGAAGGTTAATAGTGGCAATTTTATTTAATTATTTAAATTATATAATTGCGAGAATATAATGCATTTAGATTGAGTTATTGTTAAGGCTAAATTTTTGGGGTATCTCACTGAGAAGCTTAGAGGTTGCAACTGTTTATAGAATCTAAGGCTTCCATGGGCGTAGCTAGAGTTAATGCGTAGTTAAGCGTACTATTTGCTAACATATTTAGTAGGACCTTTGTTTCTTTTATATTTTACAACTCAACTCCATTTTAGTCTTTACTTCTTGAGGTTCACCCACCCACGTCTCTCCACTAGTCCATTGCCTACTCAACGCTGCATATCCGGTATGGCTCGCAAATTCTACCATATCCTCAGGACACGTCTTCTTTACCATTGTACCGCGCCACCCGGTCTTCTTGATATGCAATGGCCTCTGTAACCCAATGCAACAAAAGGTCAGGGTAGCCCGCGAAATTCAAATTTACTTAAGTTTTTTGCAATTTGCTGGTCAGTATCAGGTTGTACGTTGATCTAAATATGATTCGCGCCCGTATCAAATGTTTATCTTAATATATATAAATCTCGTGTCACAATGTTTGTCCTCAATGGACTCCTAAACCACTTAACCGATTATAATAAAATTCGCACACCATGTGCAGTTCGATCCAACTTGAGAGATAGGATAGTTTAAATCTCAATTTATAGTCGCAATTTTAATTTATTGCTAATTAGGGCTACCCATGCGAAGCTGGGACGGGCAGCTAGTATAATATAGAATTAAAATCATAGAAATCATCAATACAACTCTTATAAGTTCATGTAATCCCAATGAATGACTATTTCATGAAATCATGACATTTGGGGATTATGCTATCTTAAGGAGTTGTATTCTTGATTCTTATATTATAATTCTGAAAAGCCGTATTTGTTACAGTCGCGAATCATCTCCCGCTCTGTTCGGAGTGGGAGGGCGTGTCAGACTCTTACTGACTAATACCCACCCGTGTTCCTTCAGTTGGCTGTACGTTGCCAGGGCCCACGGTAATCCTTTAGGACTTTCCTGCAACCCCGGCAGGCATTGAACCTAGCAGACCCCGTCAGTTTTGCTAGGCTGTCATCTTTAGGAGGCGCGCGTGGAACACAACGCGCCGTCGACCCGGGCCTGGTCGTCATCGAACGGCGAGCTGCCCATTGCTCTCCGTCCGCAAGCCCGCGCCTACGGTGGCCGGAAATCATCTATGGGTTCCCGACGCCCGGGGCGTCTCCTGCGGCGGCTAGGGGCGTAAGGGCGCAAAATTTGCCTCTCCCTCACGGGCTCCGCCTCCTCCTTCGCGAGCATTACTGCTTCGCAGGAGGTGACGGCTTCCCATACCCTCTCGCTCCGTACCATGGCCTGGACCGGCCTGGCCGGCCGCGAGAGGTCACCGCCGCCGATCGCATCCACGAGGACACGGCGGTGCTCCGCCCAAGCCGGGCAGCTCCACTGTATGCTCCACCGTGTCCTCCGGGCGATCCACACAGTGGTGACACCCGGGCGTTTCCTTCCGCCTTATCGGGAACAGGAACCTCTCGAAGATACAACCTGACCCTGACCTGCAAATTGCGAAAAACTAAATAAATTTTGAATTTCACGGGCTACCTTAGCGCATCCCCCTTAATGACCATTCATTTCTGAAACACGTGGTAGTATTTCTGTATCCTATAGGACGTCTTTGTTGATAGGTATTTACATCTCGAAATAAATTTTAGCTATGCCCGTGGTTGCTGCTTCAATCAAACGGCATTTTATTGTTCTCTTTGAAATTCTATCTCTTCTGACTCTATTAGAGACGCGTCGGTATGCTTGAGGCCTTATAATAAAAAATGTGCTGGGTTAAAATCGCGAGATATAAAGTAATCGGTTCCCTTTAGTTCGTAGTGTTTTATGATGGTCCCAGACTGCTAATAGTATTTTCAAAATATAACACGACATTTCATCATCTCCGGATTATTTATCTTCTTCTTTTCTAGTCGGTGGCAAAAGTAAAAACATTATAATAACTGTTTATTACCTACGTTAGATGAGCTGGGTCCAAGGTGACCCCAGTGGCGTTTTTTTAGGTCCTCAGGGTCCCCAAATGCAGGTGAATGGACACTTTGGACACTTCAACCTTTGATTATTTATACGGGGTGGCAGGGACATCGACGCGAAGCCGATTACCATGGATTCAGTACATGATTCTGAACCCCCCTGCGTTGAAATTTTTCGTCAGTTATTAAAAAAAAAATCAGCTGCTCCATACATTTTGACCGCGTAGGTATTGCACTTTTCTATGAAACAGCTGTTTTTTTTTAAAATAACCGACGAAAAATTTCAACGCAGGGGGGTTCAGAATCATGTACTGAATCCATGGTAACCGGCTTCGCGTCGATGTCCCTGCCACCCTGTATAGTGATATCTAGACATATTTATATCTTTGACTCCAACATATGGAACGTGTTTTAATTTCCGATTACTTCTGGCGGATATTTTCACGTAAATTAGGTCCTAATTTTGAATTAATCTGGGGGATAGAGCCATGTTGTTCAAATTACAAAGATGATGACTAAATTAAAAGATTTTGCATTTCTGGGACCGGGGCAACGTTTTCTTTCATCAAAATTTTACAAAACAATCACTTTCCTTCAGCTCTACAATATTTCTAATATATTTGTGCCCATAGCTACTCAGTGAGAAAAGAGTGTATGAGAACTATTGACTTTTAATGTTTTACTGTATATTTTGTTAACTTACGCGAGTAAACTAGGCGAAATACGCGTGTTTTATAAGACCTTTTAGGCATAAGTTTGCCTTAAATCTAAATCCTGTAGGTTGGCAGTAACCGACTTCCTAAAGTCTTCTATTATTCATTTGTTTGGTTGCCGGTCTGCGTTTTGCTACCAACATAACTCCTTGAATAGATGTGCACTCTTAGGGCTGATTTCCCCAATGAAACTGAACGCGATCAGCATTTCTAAAACGCGTTCAAGACTCATACTGTGTTCAAGAGCTGTCAGTGTCAAAATTGTACACTGACAGCTCTTGAACGCGTCTAGATAAGCTGAACGCGTTCAATTTCATCGGTGAAATCAGCACTTACAATTTTGTTTTACGGATGTCAATGGCATATACGTTTTGTAACTGTATCATTAATACAATTTTATGTTTCTGAGTGCCAGTAATAAGCCTAAGACATGGTGCACACTATGCGACAGCTCGGCAACTAGATGCAACGACTGGCTGCGGGTGACAATTTTCATATATTTTGTTCAAAACTCCACTTGGCGTCGAGTTTTACGGTCGCATCGACAGGGTAGGGGAGGGGGGATCGGGGGACAGGGGAGTCGCACGCTCTCGCTACTTGTCGCACCGTCTAAGACGAACTTTACACGGGCACACCCGATGACCGTCGCATGCGACAGGTCGGTGTCTTGTCGTCGAGCTGTCACAGCCGCATGTCGCATAGTGTGCGCCATGTCTATAATGTTGACAGCAAAACAAAGGACGAACGAAGGATATTATGTGTGCGCAAACTTAAAAGTAACCGATATAGAAGTGAAAGTTTAAACATTGTTGTTTTGTTTAAACTGCGATAACTTATATCGGTTGCTGATAAATGTGCGCATAAGCTTAGATTGTGTTTTTCTTAACTTGTCTTTTTTGGTATACAAACAAGGCATACATATTTATAATTTGGGAAAAATAATATGTGGCTAAATACATAACTAGAAGCAGTTTTTGATTGAATATTTTGGTCTTCTTTTTTTCCTTATATTTTTCAAAATTTTCAAAAAGGGCGAATTTCACCAATAAAACCCGCCATCAGCACATTTAAACCGCGTTCAGGAACTGTCATTGTCAATATTTCACTACAATGATTTGTTAAAGATTAGGTTTGTTTCGAAACCTATGCAATTTGTAATGCTGTGTTTGTTCACCAAATAAGAAGTATCGGAAAAATACACTAAATACAGTCAATTACATGCTGATAGTTCAAAAACATTAACACAAAATGGAGTGAAAACTAAAAACACCAATGAATTGAATTAACATTTTAACACTGCCACGTAATTATCCTTATTATTGAATCGGAATATTGTAGCGTAGTTGTGTTATTTATAATGTAGGCTAGAATAGTAATTATTATCTTTTACATAATTGTTTAAAATGCGATTCTCTTTACTCACTCCCGGATTCTGAAAGCCCTACCCAGGGGGGCGAGCACGGTCTACTGTGACATGGGTCGAGTCACACATTTTACATGACTAAACTGTGATAAAATGTGTGACTCGCGCCATATCACAAGGCCGTGCTCGCCCCGCAGCCCTGTTGTCAAATCTTAGGTTAATAAGGGGTTTTCTGAAAGGACATTCACCAGGTGGCAGCACTGAGACGTTAGGTCCGGGCACCTGTCCAAGCACCTATCTTTTCTTTAGTTGTGACTGAACGAATGAATGAACCGAATGACTAACGTCATAATAAGTCTTCCATTTCGAAAATGAATATAAAATATATTATATTTTATATTCATTGTCGAAATGGAAGACTTCTTGTCAAACTGGCGCCAACTGGTGGCGTGAATTTTCATAAACCCTCATTGATTTGATTGGATGTTGTTATTTCGATCAACAAATCAATGTATACATACAGGGAAACCAGAAAAGGTTTGCCCTTCGCTAATCTTCGTGTTTCCGAATTAATACGAACATAGCGCCACAGAGTAAACGTCTCACAGAGGCAAAGCTTCTTACTTTTGAAGTGCCGCGCTTTGCAGTACTACACCTATCATTGCTTCTTACTATCTGTCAGGTTTGTGGTGTCTTCAGTGGCAGATCGACATCTGTCACTCAAAAGCTATGAAAATGTTTTCCTGGAATTGCATAGAGTTGTTAATCTATAATTTTGTAATCATGGTAATACAAAAATTACATGGTTGTATCAGCTCTATATCAGATCTCATCATCGCGCGTTCGTATTTTCGAAGATAGACGATGATTCTCGAACCGCATACTTTTTTTTGGATATCGGTATTTGAATTCAGAATATTATTTCATTGCCAATCAGTTGATTTTTGATTGACCATATACAATGAAAGAAAAGGTCCTAAATCAATTTTTTTGCAATGGATTTTGAACCTTGTCTTGAATAACATTGAATCTAAAATTCTGGATTTACAAGTTGTTAATATAAGATTTGACAGCTTGTTTTTGAATTGACAAGCCTTTCAGAAATCGGGTGTAACGCTTAAAAAGTAAGGGTGAAATGATTTCTTCAATTTGTATAGGTTTGTAGAGAGAATCGATGTTAAATGTGTTCTTTTTATATGAAGCTATGATTGATCGTGAGTTAAAGATCGCAACGATTTAACTTTTTAAAGGCTTTATTGTGCCTTAATTACTAACTGTATGTGTTCAAGTATATTTAGGGAGCTATTAGGTGCTTATTTTGGTAAAGCCAAAGATAAACTTTGATACTAAAATACTCGCATTTTCAAAGGAATGTTCCTATTTCAAATTATCTGCGGAAAAGCACCATGACCTAACATCAAGTGAAATCCACATTTCGCCAGGTACGTAGTAAGTCTATTGTGAGGACAAGCAACATTTCATGCCAATTTAGTCGCGTATTACACGAGCCTAGCATATGTTGGAGTTGGGCTTACCAGATGCTGCTGAATACCAGTATTTTACAAGGAGCAACTGCCTATCTGATCTCCACAACCCAGTTACTGGGTAACACGATACCCCTTGGTAAAACTAAGACCGCGTATTACACTGTCGTTCTGAAATATTGACCACATCAGTCATAGCTTCATAAGCCCTTTCTAAACCGGATCTTATGAAACAATCACAATTTTAATAAAATCACAATGTTTGAATTTGATGCACTGATTGGTTGAGCGTGTACGACTCATGTGTCTGTGATAGTTTATTTATTTTTTCAATTTTCCTGTAATAGATCTTAGGAAATTGTCTGTTTTTCTTTTTCACAATGACTAAAGTTTTGCAGCCTACATTCTTGTGGCCTGTGCAGAATCTTGCCCTACATTATTAAAAAAGGTTTTAGGCTCTTATGCCATGCGAGAAAATATGCTAAAATTGGTTTAGAGGCGAACTTTAGGTATTTGAATGGCACGAAAACATCCAGATCAGAAAATATAAACTGTAATAAAAAAAAACTGATTAACCATTTAAAAAAAAATCGGATATAAACTTTTGGATAGGTAACAGGCGTTAGCAATATTTGTCATAATATTATTTATTAAACATGAAATACATCAAAATTTCAGTATTATAGTAAAATTTTAGTCATTGTATATCTCCGCGTTATTGCGTTTGGTTAACATTTATACATTTTAATTTTTTTAATGTGAAGGGAATATGACATAAATTATCTGCAGAAAAAAAACTAGCATTTGATGTTACAAAACGTTTTTACAATGAATTTTTATTATACAAATTTTACAGTGAAAATAAATGAAATGATATTTTATAACAGGATTTCAGACGTTTTTTTACAAACTATAAAAATCTCCAAATACAATTATACACATCACCCGGGCAATGTGAACATTATAGGTTAAGTTTTAAGTTACTCTTGGTTTATTGTAAGAATGTTGATATTGCCCCGCCGATGTACAGAATTACAAGTACTTTGCCGGTAATAGTGTTCATATTTTCTATTATTTCTTGTATGTATGGAGCAGTGAAGTATTAAGCGATTGATGTTATTCTTAGATCCAAACTACACTGCCGTGCAGGAAATTGTACCAAATCTTTATGCATTTTCGTTGCTAATTTAGGCAAATTGAATACGTAGGCCGTTTTTCTGCACGCCAGTGTACTATTATCACCCAAAGATTGTTATGAATTTATACAAGAAATATTTATGTTGAATAACAAATAAAATTATCCAATGTATTACTTTTTTCTTGTGTTTAAAGTTACGTTTTGATTGACTACAAGTTTGGATCATGCGATGTGCTGTTTATTTTGCTCTTATTTTCATTTACTTACGGATTTTAAACAGTGTTGTTGTTTTTCGGTTGTATTTTGAAGCAGCAAGAAGAACGTGTGCGCCAGTGAAAAGATATGATAGGATAAATTTACAAAGCAAAATTGATTACTTACATTTTGACTAAGATAAACTAATTTAACGAATGATTTCTAAGCTCTCGTACCGACAGAGTATATTTTATCGCGACGATTTTTCGCGCACTGCGTTTTCAAAACACTGCTTAGTTGAAAATCCAACAGTGAGTTTTTTTGACGTGCTGGGATGCGCTTTGTTGGATTCCCAATGCTCGGCTCAATACCGAGAGATGAAAATCCAGTGCGCCATTAAAAATCGCCTGTGCGTACAGTCAGCTGCAGATAAATCTCACCCCCTAGCAATACATAAATACATTGCTAGGGGGTGAGATTTCTCTGCAGCTGACTGTACCTGGGCTTATTGTCCTAATTTTCAAACATAACTGTATTACGTCTATATTCGTTAAAATGGTATTATTTTTCAAAAGTGTACTACAACGTAATATATTTCTGTATTCCTAGGCCTTTATTTCAGAGCAGAATCAACAGCAATATCACTTACTACCCGACCAAGACGCATAGACAACTATTTGCAAGAGACGTCACAACTGACATCTGTCAAATGATCTTTGGTCGGGCTAGTAATAATGACGTCAGTGCTATCGCTGGGCGGATCCATAGATTTGAAGTCATCAATCAAACAGCCCCTAAGCGTGCGTCCTCTAGAACTGAACATAGAACGATAATCACGACGGGCCGGCTTTTCACCTCGTATATTGTATGAGAACATAAAAAAAAAAAATCTTGTGTTTAAATATTTTGTGTGCTGGTTTTTTTGGGCGGTAGTGCAATGTATCTTAATTTTGAGAGGAAGATCAGTTTGTTTTTCTTGATTTGCAGTTATAATTTAAAATTCGGTTTTACGCGGGTTCATTTTTTGTGGGCGTTCTTCTTTATACCGATAAGTCTTTTAAATCTTGACTCTAATTTTCTCTAAATTAGTATGAAACTTAATTTATTTTTTTCCTTCTACTATTTCACATTAATTTCATTCAAAAATCTAACAAAAAATGTTCTCATACAAAATACGGCTAACCTATGTATTGATTGATGACGGATAACTATAAATAAGGCTTCGTTCACACTGTAACGCCGATGCCGTCGTGTTGCCTCCTCTATGCTCTGTTCTGATGACGCTATGACCTGTTGTTCTGTCGGTACCTTAATTTTATCGCGGTATAGTGTGTATAAGCAGACGGAGGCATCACGGCGGTAAGTATTGGTTTAATGTTTATTTTTGTTTGTTGTCGTTATAAGGTCGGTGGATTGAATTTTGTGTATTTTTGGTGATTTATGGAAATTCCCGATGTGTAAGATTTTGGAAATATTTAACTTATTTTAGGCCTGTTTTTGCCCTGTCAAGTCTCGGTTAATGGGACACAATGAATTACATACTGATACGTGACTCCCGGGAATCTCGCGTGGCTTTATGAATTAAGGCTGCCTGTCCACTGAACCGGAGAAGAGTGGAGGAGCGGAGCTGTGTCGATTTTAACCAATAGAATCTAAACTCCTCTCCAGAGTTTAGATACTATTGTTTAATATTAGCACAGCTCCGCTCCTCCCCTCGCTTCTTCGCTCCAGTGGACAGGCAGGTTAAAAGATGAACCCCGATTACTAATAGAAGGGTATGTTTATGAAACCTTGGCTTTAGATACCTATTGTCTTTTCCATAAAGAAACTTCGATCAATGAAGCTGTTTGACCGGCATGAAGTCACATCAAATCTACACAAAGCTCAATTCACCCTTCTCACCATACCCCACAATTTAACCAACCACCCCTTCCCCCAGTCTGTGGCGCCAAGTACAAAACCCGTCCAGGGCTCACGTACCACTTCACGCACACACACAAGGAGGCGTCGGGCGGGTCGGGCGGCGCGGGCGCCAGCGACGGCGACTCGCGCGACTCGCGGGCCGGCGCGCACACGCCGCCCGCGCTGCCGGCGCCCGCGCAGGCCGCGCAGGCTGCGCAGGCGCAGCCCGCCACGGAGTACCAAGACAGTTACGTTACGTTCCTCAATAATCCTGCTGTTGGGGCTGGTGAGTTCCATTATTGTATGTAACCCCCTGATAAGATATAATCCCTTAGTGGTCATTTGCCACCAGAAGTTAAGAGATGTTATCTGTAAAGATGCATTCACACGGGAGTTACTTTTTGTGGAGCAACGTTTGCAAGTGCTTAGTGGGCAACACCGGATAACGATAAATTTTGCTCATGATAACATTAAATAATGTTACTTAATGTTATCATGAGCAAAATTTTGGGTGTGGTTGGTTCGGTGTGGATGCACCTTTACTGAAAAATAATAAAAAAGCACATGGTAAGTGTTTGCACCATATCCATAAGAGCACTAAAATACTGAAAAATCCTAACAACGCGTGTTTCATAATAGTCATACGGGGTTGCTACGTCGCGCGTCGTGAGAGTTTAGCGCAGATCGACTACATTTTTGAAGCTTTGCGCATACATATGTGCATCGCTTTGTCTTAGCGCAAACTAAAAAAATTGCTATTGCGCATACGCTAAACCAGACAATAAGGTTCTATCTTCCAATGACCTCGCGAGGTATTATTTTCTCGGGAATATTTTCAATAACTAATTACGTAATTTTCTTAATACAAAAGTCTTTTAATATTCGTAGCAATGAGTGATGCATGCACATTACTAGTATTCGTGTGAGTTTACAAATGTTTATAATTTCATGCAACACAAGTGTCCTGAGGGCAGCGTAAGTGGTGTTCATACATCATTATTTGACTGCTATTCCTACTTTATTTTTGTATTTTGTTGAAGACGGGAATTATTTAGAACTACCGGAATAAAATAAAATTAATATTTTTTTTTTGTAAATTATGTCGTTACCTTGTTCCGCGGAGTAGAAAACAAGGTGTAATTACTATTTTTGTCGAATAAACTTAACATTGCAAATATGCGCACATGCAAAATTCGATGTTATGATGCGCATGTACGTATTGTAACATGTACACTTAGCCAAATTCAGTATAATGGTGTGCATTTACGTATTATTACATGCACACCTAGCAAACATACTAAAATGTGCTTACAGTTAATCTTTAACTACTTTGCCTCAGTTTTAAATAGTCTAGTATATACGCATCTTAACTCAGCGATAATATCTGTGGAGCCCTTTTTAAATTAAGTTATATTTTACGTTACTCAATTCAGCGGCCACATCAGCAGTCTTCCAATTTATATTGATGTTCCCACGTTTATTTTGCAACCCTTATTCCATGATAGGTGGTCAACTAGGCCCACAGATATTTCCGCCATGCTATAACCCTGATTCTGTTTACCAGCCGGCCTCCAGGATACGCCAGCTCGGCGCGCCACGCCGCCTCCCGAGGGTTAGATACACATTTGTACCTTCATTTTCGTTTTAGTCTATTCTCAAGTAACTTACCGTTACAGCTTACTTAGAATTGGCACTTATTATACTTCATTTGACGTTTTATTTTGTAGATTCTTAACGCTGAGGGCTCTTATTCACTATGTCAAAACATGAAGCAGCGCAAACAGTATAATAAAATGTTGTGTCAAAATAACGTTAAATTTTGAATGGAAAGTATTTAAGAAACGCAAATTCATACTTTATGACGTATCATAGCGAATCAGGGCCCATTATATCCTTGCCTAAAATACGTCGACGGATCGCTTTTGTAACGCTGGCTGCCAATGCTCCAATTTGTTTCCTATACTTGCGAAAAGATTAGAATGACATTGAAGACCAATGGTACAGCTTCTGCTCCAACCAATCTCCACACAAGCATTTATCTCATCTTCTTTCTCCCTCTAGCCGGTCTGCCAACCCCGCCAGTACGTCGGGCGACGCCCCCGCCGCGGCCCGCTTCAGCGGATACATCGAGCTCAGATTCAGCGCATGTTCCGCTGTCAGCGGCTGTGCACGCGGCCACGCCCTCTGCGCCCGTACCCTCTGCTTCCGCCACCCCTGAGGTTAAGGAGCCTGGCGATGTCATTAAGGCTAAAGAGGTTAGTAGACTCTGAGGAGGCAGAGGAATCTGTCGTATAAGTTATTTATTTCAAGTGTCATCATTCTAGGTTTAATGTAATCAAAAAGATTTAAACAGTCTGAAGTCACTATATAATTATGCAGGTATAAATTGATTTTAAAAGAATAAACATCTAATTTCTCGTCCGTTCCTCCCCTTAGGAATTTATGCTTTGGAAAGCGCATTAAGCTTTAACTTAAAAAAAAATTGCCAAATCGATGATAGTTCAAAAGTGCCCGTAGATTGTGTTTGAGTAAGGAACATCGTAGTGACTTCTCCTTCCCGAATACCTACCAGTCATATTGTCATTAACACAATGCTCTTCCGGAGAGGATTTTAATCTAACTGATACTCATTTCTTTTCTAGGCGTCACCATCACCCTACTGCGACTTCTGTCTCGGCGACGACCGCGAAAACAAGAAGACGGGAACACCCGAAGAGTTAGTCAGCTGCTCCGACTGCGGCAGATCAGGTAAGAGGCGCGGCCGGCCTCCGCGCAACGGCCTCCCCAAGCCCACGTGCTACCACCTCGAGAACCGCGTCTGCGAACGCCATAGACATCTCAGAGATAACATCAAACTCAATGGAGTCGTAGAGATACTCAGCTCTATGTCTTACTCAGCTGATGACTTTGATAACTTCGCTTCCCAAACAAAACTCCTGAATGACGAATACGGACAGTACCCCGTCTCCCCACCTTCTCGTCAAAGCCCTACTTACGACTGCGAAGTCTACGTCACCCGTTCCAATAACATCTAAATTCTGAGTTTCTGAGTATTATTTGTGTGTTTGTCTGTCACAAAAAAGTTCTGGGAATTTTTTTTGCGGTCCTACCAAAGAGAATGTTTGATGGCTAGTTTTAAATGTTACATTCCAGGTTTTACTATAATTTTTCGAATGAAAAGACCTTTGATGCATATTTTGTAGTTTTAATGTTGTAATCATATTATTAGAATAGTGGCATCACAATAAATATGTCAAAATCTTTGTCTAAAGTATACTACGTCATATCCGAACATAAAAATTTGAATATATCCCTATAATAATTCTATGTCACATATCATTGTGATTTTTTTATCTGTGTGTCAATGTTGCACTATGTGATCTTGGTGTTGCCATGTGAAAAACAACACTTGTGACGATGGATGCCAAATGATGAGATATTTTAAATTGTTGTCTGTTGTAATGTTTACCTTACTGTTTTATATTATTTTAAGTGAGTACAAGTGCCTTATCAAAATTACATGATTTCGGGTGAGAAACTCTAGATCGTAGTGTTGCCAGTAGCCTCATTAAAAGAGGGAGATACTTTTTGTATAATAATATTTATTTCAAATATTAGGGTTATTTCAAACTCTTATATTCATGTTATTGTTTAGATAAAATTAAACTTACACTATGTATACCTTATTTTACTGCTAAATTCGCGTTACTTATCTTATTGAATTTATTATTTTTACGAAATTAGAACGTATTTTTTTATACATTGGACAAGTTATGCATTTTTAAAACCAATAATACTTAAAAGTCGTAATCTGGCAACACTACCTACATACAATTTAATTTAGTCATAGCTTCGCTTGATGCCAAATAATGTCGCCGCTTAGAACTAAAGTTCTACAGTGGCGCCAATCGTTCAGATGTCCCTAGCTTTCTAGTCACGCTGCAACAGAGTCACTGCACGCGTTACTCTGTGCCCAATATATCTTGAATCAAGATGGCGGCGGTACCCGCAAAGACAAACGTCAAATGTACGTCAAATTGACATTTGGTATGTCACATTGACGCATAAATAACAACTAATAAAATTGCAATTTAAACACAATTGGCGCAATGGTTGAGAAATTGGGTTTTGTGCTGTTTTGTAAAAGAAAAGATACTTACATGAAAAATCAAGATAAATTGGGCATCGAGATACAGTTACCCGACTACGCAAGTATAGATAGCAATAATTATGGATTTTATACATGTTTTTAGCCATACAATATTTCCAATATGTTTCTTATGACATTTGGGTGAAATAATGCACGATGCTCGCGCTAGGGGTGAAAGAAAACTTTTGTATCTTTTTCGCCTCTGATGGGGTAAAATACCCGAGATATGACTCATCCAGTTTAAGAAAAGTTTGCGCTTAGTAGAGAATCGTCTCTGTCATTTAAACCTTTATGGCAGACTCTTTCTTAAGCGCAGGACATACTGGGAACGAAGCTAAGTTCGTTTAGCTTCGCTCATCTAGCTACCGAGTGTTTGCATACTTCGTTCAAGTGCCTGCTACACGGTTGCCAAGCGCGTCCCCGACAGAGGTGACCTTGGTTGGCGACCGGCAAAGTTGTTTCAACGTTTGGTCGTAAACCATCATATAAACGGTTGTAAACCACCAAGGTCACCTTTGTCGGAACGCGGTCGTCGACCGTATAACAGGCATTTTACACCGCAAACTATGAATACGCGGTGGCTACACGAGCGATGCTAAACGAACTTTGCTCCTTTCCCAGTGTGGGCTGCGCTTTAAGCTCGATGTGGCATATTTACGCTCGGGATTTCTTAGGGGTGTTAGACACCTGTTCGGGTCGGCATGAATCGGCACAGCCGGGCCGCTTAATCGAATAAATGTAGGTAGATAATATAATTATGTGTTCGGGACAAAACTGTTCGCCTTTGCTCGAATTGAGCCGCCTCGAGCATGATTCAACGAGGGTAGATGCCGAATGAAGTTTGCTGATCGACACGTGCCGAATATGAGTAGTAATTGCTTCGGGTCGACTTTGTTGCTCAACAAATACTGCTGTATCAAAAGTGCAGACCCGAATGAGTGTGTAGCGCCCCTTACTGGTTTTTTAACTACATATATTTCGTGCGATTTCTCGGATTTTTTAGATAATGAATTTTACATTGAATCGTCACTAGTTTTTTAAACATTGGAGTGCAAGTTGCACTTTGCAATAAAAGTCCTGTACACACTTTTTACTAATTCTTGTGTTCAAGAACTATTTAGTCTGGGTATAATAGTGTTAAATAATAAATATCCTAAGCGTAGGCGGGTCAATAATAATAGCTTATTACATAAATGTTATAACATTACATATAAATAGGAGCTTTTACGTGCCTTTTTTAAAAACATTTTGTAGAGTAACCCAAAGATTTTGAAAAAAAAAAGAACATAATTTAAAATTTTCAATGCGCCGTTTTTATTGTACTGTTACAATCTCTGTACATAATTTTAAATATTAAAAAATAATAATACCAGCCTGTTAGGCTGCCTGTCCACTGGAGCGGAGCGGAGAGGAGAGGAGCGCAGATGTGCCATTATTAACCAATCAAATCTAAACTCAGGGGCGGAGTCAAGTTTCTATTGGTTAATTTTGACACATCTCCGCTCCTCTCCTCTCCTCTCCGCTCCAGTGGACAGGCAGCCTTACTGTCCCACTGTAGGGTACAAACCTCTTCTCATACGAGCATTGATGACCACCCTTGCTCAAGACGTATTGACGATTATTAAAAAAAGCCAATTTAAATAAGGCCCCCCCCCATATTATAATCGTTACAATGATATTTTCTCATGACCATAGATTTAAATATGTTTTTTAAAGTATCTCTGCTTTTATTTATTTTTGATACATTACGTGTCATGCGCATTGATCATAAAATATCATTCCTATAGTTTATAAAATGTTTTTGTTTTAATTTTTAAGAAAATTTTAATCGAAATTAGGTTTTTAATTTTTAGATATAAAATTTTATATTACGATATATTGACAATTTATTTTCTTGATAGTATATTTCTATATTAGTTATGGAATATATACACTTTATAGTTTTAGTTATTTAATGTGGCGATGAAATCTGACGTTCACTTTTTTGATCTTTTATCTGAAAATCTTAAGGTTCTGTACTTCAGTGACATATTTTGGCCACATTTTCATATCTGTTACTCCATAATTTTTTTAATTTACAGGCACTTTTGAATTGTCAAAGAGTCAGTTAGTCAGAAAGTTGAAACTAGTTGCCCATTCCAAAGTGTAGATCTGTTTGGAGAGGACAGGGCAAGAAATTCCTCCATAATTAACTGTAGTTTTGAATATTTATCATCACTTAGCTTCTGGAAATATTTCAAGATACCCACTAAAGGTTCATGCACACATGTCAGTCACGTCAAAGTAAAGTCGCCGATCAGTCACGCACGTCAAAAAATATAGTTTTATGACGTTGGCTACACACATCATTCACGTCACGGACGCGTCTCAGTTGACGTCGCGTCACCGGCGCGTCTCAGATGACGTCGCGTCACCGGCAATTAAATACTTGTATTGCTACGAACGTATTGTGAAACGAGACTACCTTTTGTAATCGGGGTGTTACTATAAATTACTGACTGACTATCTGTTCACATACGTGCTTGAAATTGATATTTAAATCGTTATTTCTACTTAAACAAACATCAACTTTATCCTAGTGTAAATAAAGTTGATTTTAGACTGACTAGTACTGTTGAAAAAGGTCAAGAAGGGAAAAGGGAGTAGTTGTAGTGAAAACTGAACCTTATGTCTAAGCATTACAGTTGTTTTTCCTAAAACTCGTAATTGTTTAAAAGTTTGGCAGATTACATTATAAGTGAAAGTGTGGCTAATAATAAGCCATTGTGTATATACCGTGGCTTGATAATGGTACCTATGTACTTAACCCTGGTGCCGCGTAAAAAGCCCTTCAGGGAAGCGGAAATGTAGGAAACTAGTATAAGTTACCGTTTTATAAATAAAATATTATATTAATATTGTGTCTCGTCTCTTAGGTGCCTTAGTATGTGCAATTGTAACCTTCGATAGAGTTCGTATTTATTACAGTACGGCCGATGAATCATGGCCTGTCCGAACTTTGCGCAGAATGCTGCGCAATAAATTTTTTTAGGAACTAAACTGTGACATGAGGCGAGTGTGAGTGAGAGAATGTGCGCGAAAGTTCGGAGAGCCTATGTTCAGACCGGTCATAATTCATCGGCGAGTATTGTACATATTGTATCTTTATATGTAATTGGTTATGCAGGGTGGTTGTTTGTAAGAACTGTCAAAGTAAGGGAATTTGTTCAGTGGTTGAGTATCTCTTGATCGGAAGAGGGCCTATGGTGTCCATAGACTTTAATTGACTGGGATGGAGGTTTTAAAAAGTTTTTGCCACTGTTTCTAAACACAGAATTTTTTATATGAGCTACTCCCGATATAGAAATTAAAAGGGTAAAAACCTATGAAGATTTTTTCTATTGAAATTCCTAATTAAATAATCTAGTTATTTTAAAAGTTGTCTTAATTTGAAAATCACCACCCTGTATAATGGTGAATATGCTGTGGTTTACTATGTCGGTGATATTTATATAAAATACATATTAACATAAACAATAAATAATCACTATAGATGAAATACATGTTTAGTAATTTTACTAAAATATTGAATAATAATATTATAACCATTTTAAAGAATATTATATTATTTATTATTGTCAATTTTATGTGGGATTTTAAATGTGAAGTGTCTGGAGTGTTTTTAAATTTATCTCCATTTTTTCAAGAGTTGTTGTTTTATGTGGTACTTAAAAGTGCCAATTTATCACTGTTTGTAATATAAATGTTTATTGACGGTACCAAATGTTGATTTCTCATATTTTATCTTTCTCGGCAATATTTATAATAATATATTTTATTTAAAAGTTTAATGCCTGCAGGGAAGTGCATAAATGCGGATACCCAAAGAATAATATAAAAATCTAATGTTTCCGTTATTGTTCCATATATTTCCTTTATTTTAGCGTAAGTCCGAGAATTTATAAAAAATTAAAATTATTCATGTTTTTTTTTAATTATTTTATTTTTTTGTAAAACATTGCTACTTTATCAGAATTAAATTGTATGAACTCGATTCTTAGTCGATTTTTATTTAGTCTAGCTGTGCTGAAGAATAGTGAATGTGCACTTCCCTTTAGACATTTTATTTTTTCTCTTCTAAATAAATTGTAAGTCATTAATTGTTCTAAGTGTTGTTTATTTACTTTTTATTTTTCACTATTGTTCGGCACATTATGTTTTCCCCTCTCCTATAATTATTTGCAATAAATAGAAAATTATATAAAATTGCGAAGGCGATTGAAGATTCGATAAGGTAAGAAAATACCATGTGCCTTACAATATGTGAATTTGTTTTATTTTAATGGTGTCTATGGAGCTCTTCATTTCCAAAACTCTGAAAATCATGCAAAAGAATAACAACTCTTGTGGCAAATCGAAGTGACAAGGATGATTTTCGTAATATACGTTATTAAGTTAAAGGTAAAGCACCTTATTTGCTGTCGGTTTCTTTTATTTTGTAGGCTCTAGTTGACAGTCTCCTTTAAATTATTTTACACCATTTGTGTTTTGCATCTTATTAAAAAGTAAATGAACAGCTTCTAACAACACCCTATATACATTTATCACACATAACTCCATGTAATACGTATTTACATAGCCCCCCTTATGCGCAGGTCACCCCACGTGTCTACAGTTCACAGTGAACATGATCGTGTCAGTGCGCAAGTACCGCTGGCAGTGCATCGAGTGTAAGTGCTGCTCTGTATGCGGCACGAGTGATAATGATGTAAGTAGCTTTTTTGCACTAAACGGGAATCGCGTCGGATCGGGAAGGATACGAACGGATGCGGCGACAGCCGATCGCGTCCGGCAGGATGTCGACGCATGAGATCGGCTCCGTACCGTCGCTTGCGAACGTATCCGTTTCTGCGCCTAGTCAAATAGTTTCCTTCCTACCGTGTTGAAAGAAGCGAAAGCCGAAAGGATCCGATCGGATACGACGACAGGCGAACGGAGCCGACCGCGCGTCGCAGCATGCTATCGGCTATAATCGCTTGTCGCAGAAGACGCCCGCGGTCAAGCTGCTGTGCGCGGCTTGGTAATAGACTTTAAATACTGTGTACCCGATTTAATATCGTTTAAAGATTGTAAAATCCGTTCCGATGCGATGCGATGCGAGCCGTTCGGTGAAAATCATCCTTTATTCTCTCTCGTGGTCGATCCCAGAGGAATCGAACATTTCACCGGGATGATGACACACACAATCTATGTCTTTGCTAAAAGCACGTCGATTCGTTGCTCTGTTAGTGCGTGAAAGTAATGCAAACCAATAAACACTTTCACATTTACAACATAAGGGCCTTTTTCTTATCTTGCTGATTTGTTTCCGCGTACGTGACTGGCCCAAATGCGCGCCGCCCGTATGTTATCGTTTCGTACATGCTTTTCCGCTAAGCTCACGCATGCGGTTCACCCGCATGCGGGCGCAAACCCGCATTAGATGAACTTACTTTCCTTATAGTTAACTTATTAACATTACCATATCATCCACCTAGCCATTTCCCATCGGTCAGCATCTAGTCTAACTAGATGCACCTGATATGGAGTGACTGCGATAATATAATTGTATATTTTCTCTGTTGTTTACAGGACCAGCTGTTGTTCTGCGACGACTGCGACCGCGGCTACCACATGTACTGCCTGGCGCCGCCGCTGGACACGCCGCCCGAGGGCTCCTGGTCGTGCGCTCTCTGCATCAAAGAGTTCCACATCAAGTGAGCTGAGGTAACTGTACAACCTTCTGTTGTTGACCGCAGCTACCACATGGACTCAACCTTCTAGAAAGTTCTTGATACTTTTAGCGATTCGCCCTCGTAGCCACGGGCGATTTTTAGCGCACTGGATTTTCAACGCACTGCTTATCGCCGAGGGTTGAAAATCCAACAGTGTATTTTTTTGACGCGCTGCTATGCTCTCTGTTGGATTCCCAATGCTCGGCTCAACACCGAGAGTTGAAAATCCAGTGCACGATGAAAAATCGTTATTCTTATCGACACGCTACAATATCCCCTGTGGCAATATTTCAGCAAGATGGTAATCGAGTCTACCCAGGGTTTTTTCGTGATTCGTCTTTGTTCTTATAGCCAAGTTATAAACCGGTTAACGCTCGTTTGTCCGTTCTGATTACCAATCTGCCTAGCCTTTTCCCAACTATCTTGGGGTCGGCTTCCAGTCTAACCGGATGCAGCTGAATACCAGTAGTAGTATTTTACATGGAGATATTGGGATAAGGGGAGGAGAATCAATCTTCCTAGCCTTTTCCCAACTATCTTGGGGTCGGCTTCCAGTCTAACCGGATGCAGCTGAATACCAGTAGTAGTATTTTACATGGAGATATTGGGATAAGGGGAGGAGAATCAATCTTCCTAGCCTTTTCCCAACTATCTTGGGGTCGGCTTCCAGTCTTACCGGTTGCAGCTGAATACCAGTATTTTTACATGGAGCGACTGCCTATCTGACCTCCACAACCCAGTAACTGGGTAATACGATACCCCTTGGTAAGATTGGTGTCAGACTTTCGGGCTTCTGACGACTCGGTAACGACTGTCAAAGATCCACGAATGACAGCCGGGACCAACGACTTAATGTGCTTTCCGAGGTACGGAGGTATGTAAAGATGGTCACCCATCCACTGACCAACCTTACCCAATGCGTAGTTTAACCTGATGAATCGACCCGTGCGGCTAGTTATTACTTAGCCACGAGCTCCTCACCGTTCTGATTACCATTGAGAAGAAACGTCGAAATTAACTCAGTTATGGCTATAAAGAAATCTTCGTAAGGAATTGAAAATCCAGTTCCAAACGGGTTCAAAATCGCGCTGTTAGCCTACGGCGTGTGGTCGTATTCCGCTCTCTCACAGAAAGGACGCCCGAGTAGTAACAGTGAGGACATTATGGGCTGATTATGTCGGGGCGTATGAAACGTCTACTTTCGTTTCTATGTTTACAAGTGTGCACTGAACATGAGTAGTAATAAATACGATCATGGGCGTACCAGTAATCCAGAGGGGGGGGCAGCTGCCCTCCCCTGCCCCCCCCTCTGGATTTTGTATGAGTAGGTACTGTTGTCGATAAAAGTTAAGTTACAGTCACGATAAGACTACCTTTACAATTACAATATATTGTTTTGAATTAATTTTGGAAAAAAACCGCGCTGCGCGGCTTTTCATAACCGATTTTAAATAAAAAAGGACGACGTTCTATCTCCGACTGTTTTTTTTTTACTAAGGTTAACGATATGTTCGTCAATAATTGTGAAGCAATTTTGAAAATTCGTGTATCATTTAAAAAAAGAAAATTATATTCGGTCCACATTAGACAAAAATATCGATGAAATTAAATGAAATGAAATGAAATTGTTTATTCTGTAAATAGGATATCGGAATCACATTTACACGTCATATTAAAAAAAATGTTTAAAATAAGCTAGATGAGGTCGGCGTTTCCTAACTGACTAATAAACATACTGATAAACATACATATAAAAAAAAGTTAAATAAGTTCATACGTCCTTCTTTTTTGAAGTCGGTTAAAAATACACGAACGCAGCAGCAATATCAAACTATGTAAAACATGTGGGAAGGGGCAAATTTTTGATTTGCCCCCCCCCCCTGAGCCAAATTTCTGATTTGCCCCCCCCTGGGCCAAAAGCTGGGTACGCCCATGAATACGATCATAGAAGAGTTTGTGTTTTATTTCTGTACACACATAAACATAACATCACCGTGTATTCCCCGAACGGTTAAGCAAAGGTGTACCTATAGTACACCCACATTTCGCCAGTTATGTTTAAGTCCCATGTAATAGGAGGCAAGCCTATTGCCCTCAACCGGGCTAAAACGATGTTTTTTTGTAACTAACCTATATTTTTTTCTTTCTTTCCAGATTGCAAAAGAAAAAAGCCGTGAGAGAAGATAGCTAGGTAGACGAGATAACGAATTATAGCGGCAGTCAGGTTATAGGGTACAAGCACGTGATCAGATAAGTGTTGCTGTAAGTTAGTGGGACTGTAAACAGTGTTGCCATAGTTTAGTGAGATTCTGTGCGGGAGACGGCGGTGTGACCAATGTTTATTTTTTTGCGTGAGTGAGTTCAATATTATTTTTAATTGTATGAAGGCCTAAAGTAGATTGTTTTCGACAGTGTTGTCAGAGTTTACGCTCAACATTTGGGGCTCGATATTAATTATTTTTACTATGAGTAAACAGGAACAAATTGAATATTACTGCATGATGTCCTTATTATTATTATCGCGCAAATTACTTATTTACATACCTATATTTTGACAAGAGATTTTATTTTTAATTATAATTTTATTTACACTTATTCGCGCCGTCGTTTCCCGCGACAACTCTTCATCGTATCGTATCTTGAGTCACTGCATTAGCGCTCTTTCTACCTCTACCGGTGCTTGCTTTAGTATTTTTTTAATTTATTTACCTTCTTACACGCGGGCAGGGTTGATGAATTACGTACGGCATCGGGAAGTAAACATGACACATTGAGCTTTAGAAACAGGCTGTCATGGGCGCAAAGCACGGAATCACCGCGCAATTAATCTCTAGATTGAAATGAAATGGTTTATTCTGTAAATAGGATATCGGAATCACTTGAAAACGTCATATAAAAAAAAATAAGGATGATGGAGTCGACATTCCCTATCTGCCTACCCCTAAGAAGAAATGGCGAAACGAAACTCAGGGGTCAAAGTCTCTTTTACAGTCCAGACATGATCTTGTTCGGGCCATATTAGAACCCTTGTAGACTGGTCTTTTGAAGAAAGAACCACATGGATTTGAGTAAACCTGTCCAGTCAGTGCAAGCATTTGTCAGTAATCGTGGAGCTCAACTCCAAACTTAAGCTCAACGATTGGACGATGACTGCAGTAGCTACTAATAAAATTCATGACGCCGAAAGTGCGTTAATCGCAGTACTTCTGTCATGGAACGCCATTGGTGTTCGGTCAGTGCGGCCCATTGTAGACGGCACGGTTTCTTTACATATAAACCGCGCCGTCAACAAGCTTCTTTAGTGATCTGTGGCGGGATTTATATCGCCACATGCGAACTACGCAAAGACGTGACGTCACACAAATCCTGTATCGCGCAATTAAAAGTCTACCGCGCGAACAACATATATATATAAGATTATCCGACATCAATCGTTGGGCAGTTACCCACCAGACGCAACACCCGTCTGGTCGAAAGATCCTTCCTTTTCTATAGAGAATGAGTGAACTTTACGCCTTGTTCCTCATTCCTCTAAATTGGTGACCCCGACGTAATCAACACTGACAACCGTGCCTACACACGGCGTATAAACTAGTTTTTAAATGCAAGAAAAACGTGTGTACAAAGGGCCTGACACGCTTGGATTGAAGTGTTGACACTACAGCACATAGCAGCGGCCGCCGAGGCGTCTCCGTGCTCTGTGGTCATAGGTATGAGTAACATAGACAACGGTTTACAAAGCTAAACTTTTTGCTAAAACTTGATGCGCCATCTTTACAGACGGATAAGGTAGTTTCGTGGCGCCATGGTACATGGTGATGAATGAATGAATTTACGAACAAATTACATTGCAAGGAAATTTACACAGTATTGCTAACCAAATGAAGATCAAAATCGCGTAGTCGTTAACGGTTTTGAGACCTACGTCCTATTTCGATCTTTATTACGTTAGCAATACGGTGTAAATTCGCTTGTGAAAGGCTTTAGTGCATGAAAGCACTTATAAGAATTAACGAACAAAATAAACAGCTGTTTCTATGAAAAATAAAAGCGATTGCTTTACTATATTTTTAGTTTGTCCCATATTATTCTTGGGTTCATTCTTATGACTACTAAAATGTCCATCTTTGGGCATATTTGTACATAATCTTTTGTCATTTTTTTATTTTATTTTTTCTTGGGTAAACACCCTGTAAAATTAGGTTGTGCTATTATTTAAAGAAAGTCGGATTGTGAGCCGTCTTTCATTCTTCCTTCCCAAGTTTTAAAATTGTTTACATTTTAATTTTAATTTTTACATTTTGAAATTGACAAGTCGGTGTTATCTGTCATATCCGATTTAAGAGTCAAATTTAAATGAGACATCGAATCAAATCTTCCAGATTTTATAAATAATATTTATAATAAAAATAACTTTATTAAAAAAATGCGTAATTTTTCAACCCTCCATATTCTGTAGACCGTATTCAAATCGATCAAACTTTCCAGTCTCGTATCATCTTATAAATAAGCTACTATGGTTCTTATTGTAATAAGATTAAAGACTAAAATTGTATGTAAATGTTAACTGTAAAATCGCGGGCGAATCCAGTCATTATACGTAATAATCTAATAATTGTTCGTGTATAGGTTTTCACCTTTGAGAGTGTCCATTTCTTGTAGTTTTTTCGTGTTACTGGCTTTTGATATGCGGAATTCCGGGACGGATCTTAAGATCCGTGTTACGGGGATTGGGAAATACGCGTTTCGTAATTTTTATCCGTAATTCCGAATGTCTGCTGGCCTAAAGAAGGGAGTTGTGAAAAATTGACAGAACGGTTTCTTTTTAATTTACATAAAATATTATGAATCCTTTGATTATTACATTATTTTCATTATCGACCACATCACTGCTTGTACAATACGGCCGATAAATCATGGCCGGTCCGAACTGTGCGCAGAATGCTGCGCAATAACATTTTTTTGGAAACAAACGGTGACATGAAGCGTGTGTGAGTGAGAGAACATGCGCGAAAGTTTGCAGAACCTATGTTCAGACCGGTCAAGAGTCATCGACCGAATTATAGTCAGGTAGTAACACAAAAAGTTTATATATTCGTTGATAAATCAATTGTTCACAACTCTCATTTGACACTAGTTTCACTGTGCTTCGATCGCTGTCTGCATTTAGTGTACCGTGGTACCAAACGGTACCAGGTCGGATACCTGTTAAAATATAAGTACATTAGTGTGTATCATGTATGTATAAGATTAACAACGGTTAAACGCAATGTGTAACATTGGTAGACAAAATATATAGCCGGAGTTCTATGGGCACGATAGTTGAAAACTTGCATAGGATAACGTGGACACTATTTCGCATATTTGTGAGTTTGCATCGACAAATTTTTTGCAATTACAAAACTTTTCCCAAAAGTCCCGTGAGGAGAAGCTATACAATTGTAAACAAAAAACTTCTATTAAGTTACGTAGCGACAATTTAATCAACAACAAATAATCCCAAATTCAATCAATCAACGATATAAAGCGCTGTCGTCTAATGTTTTGTGGTACAGGAACGCGTCTGAGTCCCAGTACTACAAAACATTAGACGACAGCGATTTATATCGGTAAATTATAACCCGACGAAGTGAAATTGCTCGTTAGTTTCGTATTACACGTATGTTACTTTGAGTTGATTGAATTTGGGATTATTTATTTCGATACGTAACTTAGTAGAAGTTCTTTGTTTACAAAATTTATAACTTCTTCTGACGGGGACTTTAGTATCAAGTTACTGACACTTAAAAGTGCGAAAGCGGTGCATAAGGACGCATCCTATTTATAATCGATCGTCGCGCGAATACGCGATCGGTCGCGTGTATATTATGTCCCTTTTTGTTCAGAAAATCGGAAAGCGCCCTCTGTCGGTGCGACCATGCGTTCAGGTTCACCGTACAAAAAGTTCGAACGATCCTGTATTCGTGCGACGATCGCTTTTTAAATAGGACGTGGGGGTAGAGGATAATTACGAGTGGAGTTCTTGCTTTAGCAAATAATGGCCTATGCAGACCGGGACGGCATGACAAGGGATATTTTTTTTTACCAATGGACATTCAAACGTATCGATATAGAAATACGACATACATTGCTTTGTTTTAAAATGATGCCGTGGCATCGAAATGGATTTCATTTCACGGCATTGAAAGACGCGTCACGTAGCAATTTATGTCGTATTTCTATATCGATACGTTTGAATGTCCATTGGTAAAAATTTAAATCCCTTGCCATGCCGTCCCGGTTTGCGTAGGCGTTAACGCCTCTAATGGCCGTTTTGCACAAACAGTAAGCGACACCAAAATGTATGCCAAAATAAAAGTGCGCTATTGAATTTTCGACGCTCTGTTCAGTGCCGATAGTTGAGAATTCAACAGCGCGCTTTTATTTTGGCATTCATATTTTAGACGTCGCCTAGTGCTATAGTTTGACCGAGACCGAAACGAGCCTTTAAGTACGTGCGCGGCTCACGGGGGGCAATGCAGACCGCTCATTCGTCAACGCTGCCCCCCTTGCCTCCCCTGCCACGCCGCGTTCGTGTACAGGATGTGTCAAAGTGTTTCTCTCACTGCTCATTGATAACTACAAAATACATTTAAAACTTTACAGTCTATAGTCATGCGAATCGTATCCTTAGAACTTCTGCTTTTTAGTTACGATGTAAGATTGGGTGATAATGTCATCTGCGTTAATTATAATACCAGCCTATTATCGTCCCACTGCAGGGCAAAGGTCTCTTCTCATACAGAGAAGGCACGAGCATTGATCATCACGCTCGCTCAAGACGGGTTGGCGATTTCAAACTTACTTGTTCCCTTTTCATTTGTTCCAAAAAATTCTTCTATTGGGTCAGTTTAGTTAAAAATAGAAGCGCAAATCCCTTGTCTGCGTGTGTCTTATGTTTTACGCAACGAAAAATTGTTGATTCTTGATTTTATTTCTTCTCTGTAAACTATATCTTTTGTTGACTGTCCTCAATATTTTTAACGTTTTTTAATTTGCTCTTGAAACTTTTACTGAAGAAATGTATGGAGTTTCAAATTACTGCTAAAGTAGTTTTTTTGTTTTTCAATTTAATTTTGAGAATGATAAGCGCTGGTGGCCCAGTGGTAACGGCTTACGAGTTGTAGATCGTAATGTGGTTCGCAACGCCAAGCACTTTGTGTAGTTTATTTCATCACCACTGCTCTCAAAACGGTGAAGGAAAACATCGTAATAAAACCGTCATGTCCTAGAACCAAAAATTCGAAGATGATATCTATCAACCCGCATTGGGCCCGCGTGGTGGATTACGGCCCACTCCCTCTTACAGAAAGAAGGCCTGTGTCCCAGCAGTGGGAACATTATAGGCTGATTATGCAAATGATGACATTATCACTCAAATTGCGAATCGTAACGAATCACTTTTATTTTTGTACTAATCCCGAAAGTTACGCAACACATGATTGGCGATATCCACAAGCATTCCAATTTTGATAGTCGTGGATTTCATTTGTCATATCTATAATTTTACTGGGCATTCAGTTTGTGACCAGACCGAACAAACCGGAAGAGAAGACGTAAGATTTGTATTAAATTTGGTGTAAAGTCTCGCGCAAACTGAGGCAGACGCCGAGATCCATAAACCCTGCTTCGTTCATACTTTGGTTCGTTATTCCTGTCACTTTCACACAACTGTCAAATTACCAAGTGCAAGATAGAGACATGCCTAAGCCAAAGCACGTACTAAGTGACGTTTGTAGGTCTCGGCCTGTGATCTATAGAGCGAATTGTCTTTACTCAAGTACGTTAGCGTTCCCTACGAAATTGCAGCTTATTTGTATGATGTTAATGTGTATATTCCTATAAGCGACTGTGATCAAGCGTTTTATACGAATATGAACATTGACTTTAGAAGAGTAAGGTTCGTTTTTCTGTGAAACGCTAGCTTGAGTAAATTAAAAATTCGCTCTATAGATGTCAGCCTATGTGTCCACCCCTTATGTACTAACTAATGGATTTATTTTTAAATGTGTGAGGAATTTTACCAGATACACGTGATTTTACTTAATTCGCGTAAAATTAAAAAGTATCGCACAAATAATTTACGAACAAATATTTTTTAGCGTAAAATTGTAGACAAAGTTTTTTGTCAAGTTTATTATTGGCGGCATTATCTTTTTATTGACCACAGTAAAAGAAATTCCGATAACTTTGGAAAAAGCTACTAACTTATAACTAGATAACTAACACAAAGTGAAAAGTTCGACGGCTCACCTTGCTGCGTTGCCGTCAGCACATGACGCTGGTAGAATAGTCGACATCGGCGATGTCAAAGAATAAGAAAAAAAAAACTCGGAAAGCTTTTTTAACGTCTCATACATTTCCGACCGAAACACTAATTAATGTTTTTGGTTCCTTTGATTCCTTGATCGATGTATTTTCGTCCAATTTCTTATACATTTTTGGTTGAATTTTTTTCAGCGTTTTTCTCTATGACCTGTAGCACCCACTGGCTCGAAAAAAACTCTGTATTTTGAAGTTTCTTGCTTACACATTTTTATTGAAGTGCAAATTCTTAGGCGGCGATTGGATAATATAATTGGACAAGAATTGAGAGTGAAATTTAAAGGACGCGTAGGCACATTTCGTGACATGAGAGAGAAGAAAGAACTCTCTCCGTCTCTCTTATTCTTTATTTTTTAAGAAGTTTAATTTCTATCACGGTGCGGCACGCGCAATTTTTTTCTTCAAACCGCGTATGTCTGGTAAAATTTAAAGTTAGAGTAAAGTAAAATTGTCGTAAGTAAAGCTGTGATCAGATTAGGAGGTTGTGATGGGTAAGTGTGGGTTTACAAGGATTTTTTAATAAAAAAATATGCTTTTTATTTTGTAAGGTTAGTAACTTAGCGCGAGTACCGAATTTTTGCTTTAATGTAACGAACAAGATTTCTTATTCCTGCCAGCTTGAACGAATCTTCGATCGTGCAGCCGATGTTCGCACCGACGCTCTTCCGAAGACGATCGCAGCTGCAAGCCAGCGTCCAGACCTGTGCGTAGTCGCTACGTCTCTGTCAGGGGGCGTGGCGGTTACGGACATGGCCCTTAAAGTCCCGCGTTCGTTAGGGGCCATGTAGGTCTGGCCTGAGGCCTGCCTATGTATGGCAGACCGCAGCGCAACGTCGATTATGTAACTATAAAAATGCTTCCGTCGATGGTGACATTGCCGCCTGTTACAATTTTCCGCTGCGGTTTGCGATTGCGGTCGCCTTCGGAACAGCCCCTTTAGGCCATTCGCACACGAGGTGACCAAAATAAAACCAGTTTTCAAAGGCCACGCAACCAATCGCTGTCGCCATAACTTGTCGACAAATGGCGCGATGTCGTGTGTCATGTCGTAGGAGCAAAAAAAAAAAAAAAAATTTGATACAATTTGAGTTGCGCTATGTGACTACTATGCTATGTGACAACTACAATGCAACTGGTACACTATGTGAGTGTACCAGTTGCATTGTAGTTGCCAGTTTAGGTTGAGTTGACGTCACGCCGTGTGAGAATGGGCTTAGTGTACAGTTTGATGTGGATAGTCAAAGATATCTCACTTTGTAATCGCATCCACTGTGTGACAGGCGGACACACTCGACCGTGACAGATGTCTCATTGCCTGTTCTTTCCAATAACCATTTAGGATCGCTCCATTGAGCCTAGCGCGACTTTTTATACCTATTGGGTCGCGTTAACGTTAACGTTCATTTACTTCAATTTAGAATCAGAGATGTGTGGTTATATTTAATGGTGTAGTACAGCTACAGACCACCAAAGTGATCACTATTCGCGATTATGATGTCGGTCCCTCTTCAGAAGGCCAGTCGCAATCTGTCAAACTTGTCAAAAATGTTTTGATTGTATTTTTGACAGATTGCGAATGAGATGCGAATGCTGAAAATGACGGGAATTGTTGTTTCCCATTATTGTCACCAGACGGCGCTATTCAGTCCAGTACAAATTGAAGTTTACGTTAAGCGATCTAATCCAGTATAAAAACTTGCACTAGACACTTGTCGAAATTGGATTAGGATTTGATTATTTTTATGATATTGACTACGACTATTTTTTTTGTTATTTTTTATACTGCGATCATGACTCACCTGTATAGGCTCGAAATGTTTAATAACATACATACTTAATCTTTATATTAATAATAGTTTAAACTAATTTAATTCTAGTGACTGAGTATTTACATACGGTAATGTTAATATTACTTTAGCTGTTTTTTTTTACAATTATTATGGTGACTACTTCTACATCCAATTTCGATACGACATAGCTTTCCGATTAACATTACTGAATTTGTTAGATTATATTGTAAATTAAGGTTTCCATCCTGTAATATTGTGTCATAACTATTTGTGGTGACGTAACTGATATAAATTGAAACGAAATGTATTTTATTTGTTTTATTTTGTAACCTTTTACACTACCCGATTTTACTGCCAAAAACAGAACACAAATTATATGAGAAGCGACAGAAACTAAATCCTTAGGCCTCTGCCTCGAATCTTGCGGGCAGCGGGGCGGCGGCGGTAGCGGCGCGGGAGCGGCGCGGGCAACGCAGACCCGTTCTCGAAACCAGCGGGCAGATCGCGCGGCACTATAGCGGCGTAGTGTTGTGTTCGTGGTTGTGTCGTCGAGATATTGGTTTTTATTCGCAAACGAAATGTCTGAACAACGGCGGCAACATCTTTTTGATTAAAATTTATTCCTAACGCTCGATTTATTGTGGCTAATAAATTGCACAACACTGCAATACAGACGCGCGGGCGGTCACCGCTTGTCTGGAATCCACCGCTCGTTGCCCGCTCCCGCGCCGCTGCCGCGTCGCTGGTTTCAAGAGCCGGTCAATTTGATTTTACGCATTTTATCCTGCCGCTCCCGCGCCGCCACCGCCGCCGCCCCGCTGCCCGCAAGGATTTATTCCCTTGATGTCGAGTCCCGCCACGTCGAGTCGCCGCCACGTCTACTCTGAAAACTCCCCGCTTTTATTCCCGCCACGTCGAATCGTTGAAAAAGTCTATTTTGTTACCGCCACGTCTACTAACCATTTTAATTTGTACAGTCGTAAAAAAAAAATCTCATAGTGAAACTTCCCATAAAAATTACTAGGCTTGCATGAGTTTAAGATAGTAAGTACCTATTGCAATCATTAGACGTGTACAATTTCTGAGCAGTACCTAACCTAAGAAAAAGTACTAGGCTTGCATGAATTTCCGATAGTATTTAATCATTATAGGATTTAGATGAGGCAGACCTAGTTTATAACCATAACATAATGATTGAATACTATCGTGAATTCATGCATGCCTAGTACTTTTTGTTAGGTTACTGTTCAGAAATTGTGCACAACGTATATAATGATTGAAATACTATCGTGAATTCATGCAAGTCTAGTACTTTTTCGTCTATGGATAATGAACAAAACATCATATAGGTATGTAGGATCCTATCTATTTATTCCAAGTAACCAACTATGAGTATTTTTTACGACTGTACAAATCAAAATAGTTAGTAGACGTGGCGGTAATAAAATAGTCTTTTTCAACGATTCGACGTGGCGGGAATAAAAGCGGGGAGTTTTCAGAGTAGACGTGGCGGCGACTCGACGTGGCGGGACTCGACATCAAGGGAATAAATCCCCGCAAGATTCGAGGCAGAGGCCTTAGGCCGCTTGTAGACACCCCTTTTTTCTATCTGACCACGGACCGTGTTTTTCATAATTATTATAAACCATACACCACCGCGAATCCGGCGAAGAAAATGGTTCGTTGTCCATTGACGTATACAAGCGGCCTTATAAGATCGCCTGTCTACCTATTGACATAATCTATACATATAATAAAATTGTAGAAAAGTGGTGTCTGTACAATGGAAATATATGAAAAAAAAATAGCAGGGGTTGTTATTATATCGATGCTGAACCCGAGATTGTAATTAAATTTTTTTTTGTCTGTTTGTCTGTTTGTCTGTTTGTCTGTTTGTCTGTTTGTCGGTTTGTCTGTTTGTCTGTGTGTTTGTGCACGCTAATATCAGAAACGGCTTATTCGATTTAGATGCGGTTTTCACTAATATATTGTAGTAAGCTTCACTTAACATTTAGTGTTTATTTCATGTCAATCGGTTCATAAATAAATAAGTTATGTCAATTTAAAGAATCACATCGAACATTTTGTTATAGGTTAGGCATTTCTTTCCTTGATTTTCGGTATACTTATCTTAATTTTTATTTAGGGTTTGTATATAAATATTATAAGTATTTGGTATAGGTTAGGCATTTCTTTTCTTGATTTTCTTTATTAAGTATAAGTTTATTAGCTCAGGTTAGTAATTAATTTTTTTGCAATTCTTTTGTTTTATAAAGTTAGTACGTTTGGTTTACACGTCTTAACACTTATTACTTAAACTGTGACAATTTTAGACTGTATAATAATCTGTAAGTATTTATAATTTAATTGTTTACGATAGTACGTGTTTACTAAATAACTGTGTGTTAAGTAGTAAGTACTATTTTATTGTAAGAATGCCTCGAAGAAGATCCAACCTCTCCCAATGTAGCAGAAATGCTAAAAGGATGAGATTAGTTCGATCACAGGAATCTGAGGAAGGTCGTGAGGCAAGGCTCTCTGCAACTCGGGAACATCAGGCTAGGTTTCGTGCTGCAGAAACTTCGACTCAGCGGGAATCTCGACTGAGTTCAAATCGTTCTCGAATGGTCGAGGTCGCGAAAATTTTTTTTCATACTAATGGGGTCAAGTCATGAAAAAGGTTGAAAACACTGCCCTACATTAATCCTACTAATATTATAAATGCGAAAGTTTGTGAGGATGGATGGATGGATGGATGGATGGATGTTTGTTACTCTTTCACACAAAAACTACTGAACGGATTTTGATGAAACTTTACAATAATGTAGCTTATACATTAGAATAACACATAGGCTACAATTTATAAAGATTTTATGTGATTTGGCCAAAATATAACGATAAGTATCAAGTAAGTCGGAAAAATTCCTGCCCTCTGAGATCTATCTTTGCGTGCGCTGCCTTTTTTTTTTGGGTGTTAATCATCCAATGACTTCTCCCGCTCTGGGCGGAGCGGAAGGGCGTGTCAGACTCTTACTGACTAAAACCCACACGTGTTCCTTCGATCCTTGATATCTCTTTGAGGCGCGCGTGGAACACGATGCGCCGTCGACCCGGGCCTGCCATGGTCCTTATCGGACGGCGAGCTGCCCGTTGCTCTCCGTCCGCAGGCCCGCGCCTACGGTGGCCGGAAATCGGCTATCAATTCCCGACGCCCGGGACGTCTCCTACGGCGGCGGCGGCTAGGGCTGTAGGGCGCGGCCTTTGCCACTCCCTCGCGCGCTCCACCTTCTCCTTCGCGAGCATTACTGCTTTGCAGAAGGAGGTGACGGCTTGCCATGCCCTCTCGCTCCGCACCATGGCCTGAACCAGGGCCGTACGCGAGAGGTCACCGCCGCCGATCGCCTCCACGAGGACACGGCGGTGGTCCACCCAAGCCGGGCAGACCTCCACCGTATGCTGCGTGCGCTGCCTAAACCGTTAGAGTTACATGAAGAAAATGTATTGTGGGATTGTTTGTTTTAAAGAGTTCTAAATAAAAGTCCGCGACAGCATATATCTACCTTTTATGTGGAAGCCTTTATAACCAAAATAGTGAGCAATAAATACAGTTAAATTGAATACTTTTTTTACATTGCATATTTTAGAGTACTTATTTATTTAATTCTTATCAAAATAAATACCTTCATCGCTTTTGGTATTTAATGTAGATAAAGTTTGTCTCTTACACTAAGTAATTTGGACAAATAGTTTAAAAGTTAGAACGATAAGAATGACCTGCGATATTGAGTCGACGGCGCACAGAACGAGGGTGGAGGGGCGGGCCAGCCAGGGGATGACGCGCCAGAGCGCCAAGTAGAAGCTATTGCTTAATAATATTATGTTCGAGAAATAACGTAAATAACGCAATTAATTGTTGAACTGTCAAAATGAAACCCATTGCTATTGTAAGTGCTACGTAATTACCCCGCTGATTTAGGACAATGTTAGGTACACGTTCCTGTGGGATAATTTCCGACATCCACGCGGGCGAAGCCGCGGGCAGAAGCTAGTTATCAATAAACAACGAACGCTTATTTACGCAAAAGGAATTAATATTACATCTAAGATCTAGACAAGACAGGCTTGATGTGATAATCCAGATTTTTTTTCGAACTTATCCTGATCAGTTTGAAGTGAACCGACTACCCACAAGGAGGGAATATCCACCAGATCAAACTGAATTAGCTATCCACCAGATACAATCACCCGTCAGATATGATAATATTCAAATTAGTAGCCTGTGTGACGTCACATTTTGTACTCTTATTCACATGTTAGAAGTTTGTTTGGCAAACATGTTGCAAAGTGGGGTTGATCAATGATCTGTGCGTGCCCATGAACATGATTGTTGCTTGCATCGACTTGAGTAAATCGGTGCTTCTATGATAAGTTCCAGGCACGTATCCAGACTTTTGGTTCGGGGGGGGGACAAACATTGAAACAACCATGTGAACTGTGTGAAAATCGCTGTAATCACTGTACTATAATTTTCACTGTACTATACTATAATTATATAAGTATTTTTCTGTTTCCGCTGGCAGCCATTACGTCTAGTACCATATCAGGATCTGGCGCCAAAGCGGAATGAATAGACAATAGAGCGAGACCAGTAAGCCTCTCGCCCGCCATTCTATTCCTTAGGAAGGATTTTATTCTCTTTAGGCATGAAAATGACCGCTCCACAGATGCCGTTGAAACCGGAAGGGTGGCCAGAATATGTATTAGCCTGTTAATGGTAGGAAAGAAAACTTTGTCACACGTGTCTAAAATTTCCATAATTTCGACTGGTTTCTTATCTGTGTTTTTCCACTTGGCACACCACATAGTGATTCTCCAACACTTTCTTCCCAATAAATTTTCATATTTTCTAATTCACTTATTTTCCTCTCGTCCACATTTTTCGGAAGAATAATTTCTAAAGAAGAAAGCAGCTCTCTTTGATTCGCAAATCTATCATTCATGCCAGATATCAAATCGTCCAAGCACGGTATAAAAATAGTTCTTCTGAAGTATTCTTCAGCAGTATCGCTGGGAGGGTTGCTTCGTGCAGTTTGGTGGGCAGTAACTCGAGGACGCTGAATTTCTATTTGCAAGACATCTTCCGCTATTTTGCAGCATGCGTTATATATTTCTGAGAATACCGGGTTAACATCGTCACGTATCTCTTTTAGTTTTCCGTTAATGTCATCGGAAAATTTCATAGCAGAGGCCAGGTCGTGTGTAGGGTTCTGCAAATATGCTGACAGTGGGAGAGTATAACTGAAAAATCTTTCACAGGTTTTTAGAGAAATCAAGAAACTACTCTTTTCCATCGCAGCTATGAGTGTAGAGGCAGTTTGGGCGACAGTTCTGTTTGTGTAGGATAGTTCTCTTAATGTAATGACAATAGGTTCGAGTAACTCACCAAATACATTTATAGAGTCACACATGCCGACCAGTCTTTTTTTCTTACTTTCTGGTGTGAGCTTTTTCACATTTTCCTTGAACTGTTTCCCGGCCATTGCATTGTTGCGAAGTAAATTGCAGACTTCCTTCACAACGCCTATTGAATTTCTCACCTCGGGAACTGAAAGAGCTTTTGAAAGAACTAGGTTCAGACGATGTGCTGAGCAATGTACGTATGTGGCCTTAGGAAATTCTTTTCTGATTCTCGTCTGCACACCACTGATGTGTCCTCCCATGGTAGCAGCTCCGTCATACCCCTGACCAACTAGTTTATCGAGATTCAAACCAATCTCATGACATTTCTTTAAAATTTCTGCACTTATATTTTCGGCACTTAGGTCGTGTATTTCAATGAAACTGAGAAAGTCCTCCCTCAAAATACCTTTATAAACGTATCTCGCACATAAAGACAATTGCTCAGTTCCACTCACATCTAAAGTTTCATCGCCAAGAATCGCGAAAAACTCTGAACTATTTATTTGTGTCACAACTTTTTTCTGAATTATCTTTCCGCAAGTATCTATTATTTCATTTTGAATAATAGGGCTAAAATACGTTGCATTTTTAGGGGTTGTAATGATATGATCTTTCAGGATATTATCATAGCTTGCTCGGTATCGTAGCAGAGCCCTGAATTTTCCATCTTTACTAAGTGGCTTTTCTAAAGTCAATGGTCCACTGTCTTTGTCTCCACGAAGCGGCAACTCTTGCTCTCCACAGAAGATGATAGTTGACAGCATTATAGGTTTTAGTGCTGTTCTATTTCTTTCCTTTTCTTTGAGCCTTTGATCATTAAGCAGCGATGCAACGTCTATAGCAGCTGAATCCATTACGCGTAAGAAATTTTCTGGGCATAACTTAGAAAACTGGTGATATTTAGCAGCAGAATGTTCGCGAAATCTCTCTGTTGCATCTTTCCAATTATCAAATGGTTTGCTGACAAAACTTCCAAGTGTTTGGTGGGAACCTTTTCCAGCGGTGCCTGATGAAAAGACAACGCAATATTTGCAGAACACACCATTCCTCCTCGGCGAATATGTTGACCATTCCCATGATCCCATCCATTCTCTTCGAAATCTAAGTTTCCTCTTTCCAAAGCTACTAGCCGGAAACGAAAATGACGCATCTGGGACAAACGGCTGTGTAATAATATTTTTTTTCTGTTCATCTGTGAGTACAAGAGGAGGATACTGTGTGTTATATATGGCATTAGAAACCACGCCGATATCAGGAAAAGTTTCACTTATAATCATTGTATCTAAACTGCACGTTTTTGAAGTTGAACATTCTCCTTCATCTCTACATCTTCCAGCCGGTTCGGCTGAAATCACATTTTTTTCTGTAAATTTTGACGAAGTTGTTTCTAGTTGTCTACTATCAACAGCAGAAGCCATGCTTGGAGTAGTTTTTTCCTCGCTAGTAGTAACAATTTTTTTTGCGACTGGCTTGAAAAAGTTGTCAATTCTCTTCATTTTAGCAGCAGCAATTTATATACGTTCAAACTAGCACAAATCAAGAAGCACTCACATTTCACACATTACTTTACTTTATTTAAGTAATCTGTGATGGATAGGGCGAACGGTCCAACAAATTATGACGTCTGCAGGTCCAAAATTGTCCAACACTATCTCACGTACGTAACGGACTGGCGATTTGGCGAATCCAATGAAAACAGTGGTTTTGAAGTTTTTTTCCTTTATTTCACGGCACGGGCAAAGTATCAGGTGAACCAAGTCGGAAGGAATTTACTCTACTCTCTATGAAACTGAAACCAATATCAAAATAAACTGGTCTATTGCACTATACTGTCACTATTGCAGAGGTATTTCACTTTTCTTCTCGCTTGTCGCTCTCGATTCTCACTTGAATCGCTCTCGAAATAAACTGACATGCAGGTTCCCGGACTCCCGCCCCCGCCGTATTTATACTACATTTTCGTATTCTGGAACACTGTGGAATATTGCGCCATCTACTACCTGGTAGCAGAAAGTTATGGAAGCTTCTCGATATTTCGCTACTCAACGCGACGATCTTTCTACTATTAGTTTTTCTACTCGACGATAGATGTCGTTCATTACTGTTTTCGTTCTCGGTTTCTCTCTAAATAGGTTAGATGGCACTACTAGTAACGTCGCTTGCTTTAGTTATTACTCTGAGTTACATAATCAGATCAAGATCTATCTATTTTTATTTTACCTACTTATTGAAAGAACACGCAAGCGAATAAATAAACAGATGGCTTAAAACGTTTTTTTTTTCAGTCAGATTTCGGGGGGGATAAATCCCAACTATCCCCCCCTCTGTATACGTGCCTGATAAGTTCGATATATTGTCTTCGTGCATATTATGCATCCTATTGCCTACCTAAACGGGATTGAAGATTTTTGTATGGAGGGAGGCCCTAACGTGAGGTAGCCATTTTGATTTTTTTTCAGAATCGCTTTACATAACGAAACTTATAATTTATTTATAGAGGACAAACAAAAAATGTCATATAACATAATATCCGAAACGTGACACTTTATGATATTATATCAAGTTTTATGTTTGTATAATTGTCCCCTATCCAAATATATGACATTTACTAAGCACCTATTTTAAAAAAAAAAAACAAAATGGTGGCTGATTTTAGGGCCAAAATCTTCAAACCCCTGTATAAAGTATTTTTCAGCTGGATATTAAATATATATATATATTATTAATTTCGTACCATATGCAATAGGTAGGTACTTAGCAAATAAATTACATTATTTCTAAAACGTGGGTAGGTAACTGGCATCACTAAATATAAGTAAAAATAAAACAACAAATTATAATTTGTCTATATTTATTTATTTATCGGAACAATTCACTACTTTGTATGATATGAAACCAAACAGTTATTTTGGCATTAAATATCGAAAAATGTCTATTTACTAAAATTGCACATCTAATAATGACTACTACTAAATGTAATACTACTAACTACTAATATTTAATAATTATTAATAACAGACCTATAAAGAACAACGTAGAAGGTAACAATTTAAATCAAGATCACTCAAACAAGAATATCACTGGGTTACCGGAGATAAAAATTATAAATGTGAAGTATAAAAGTAACAAAATAAATAATAATATCTAATACTAATAATATTATAATGTGTTTAGATTTTGAATCATTTATGAAGAAATTATCATAGCCGATACTTAAATTGCCGATATTTGTTTATTTTTTTTACAATATTTTTGTCACTTTTAGTATACTTCAATTAAATTAGCTGACAAAACTTCATAAACGTGATGGATATCGATATTTAATTTCAAGATATTGGTTCCCTATCAATTCTGTGAAACCAAAAACGGTGAATTCGCCAGCTAATTCAATTCAATGTATATTGTCTGAATGTGAGAATATAAATCTAAATATCGACTTTCTTTACATTTAATAATTTTTGTTTTTATAATCAATAACTACATTATGTAGGTATATTCGTTGTTTTAAACTAAAAAGTTAATTAACTATAGACAATATTATCTATAGGCAGATAAAACATAAAAACAATAGAGCTCCTGTATTCGTATTATTCGGCAAGAATACTATGTTTATGTTGTACTAAGGACTTGCTTAGAGCTTATTCTTGTACCTAATGACTACAAAAACGTATGCGAAAAAAGGAGTTTTAGTAGGTACTTATTATTATTATTTTGCCTTTTTATTGTTTGGCATAACAACAGAAAAGGTATGATTTCATTATTTAACGTTTAGTGTTGATTGTCTATACAAGGTCAAAGAAAAATAACTAGCGAAACTTCATCGATGACATGGGTATCACAAGTTTTTTTAATCATCAACTGTGTAGCCTTTTCCAAACTATGTTGGGGTCGGCTTCCCGTCTAACCAGATGCCAGTATTTTACATGGAGTGACTTCTGCCTATATGACCTCCACAACCCAGTTACTGGGCTAACACGGTATGACTGGTGTAATTTCGGCAATTAATTTGATTTAATCTTGTATATTCTAGAAAAATAAATATATTTATTGTCACCTTTAAAACTTAGGAGCGCTTGTAACATACAAATAAGATAAGGTAGGGAAAAATTTAGATTTTATTTAACAATAATATAATATGTATATTATAAATTGTGGTGTCATGGACATGATTGTTAACACTTAAGAGTAATGGAGATTGTGTTAAAATATCTAATAATACAGGTGTTTTGACGAAACATACAATCTTAAATAAAAACATATTTTTACATTTCCAATTTAATCTAGGTATATAAAAATAATGTATATTCTATTTCTAGAATACCTAGATTCAAAACTTTTTTTTTAAATATCATAAATTTTTTATTTATTTTAATAACAATGCATAAAGTCTTAACACCTGTATTTTATAAAACACTTAAGTAATATTTTTATATTAAATCTAACAACAAACTATACATGTAATATTTTGTAACATACATAATATTTAACTTAATATAAGGTGCAATAAAAATATCTGCCACGGCTTTAATGGGAGGTAGTATTGTGTTTAAAGATTACAATAGTGAAGAAATTTTGTACCCCGTCACAGTTAAATCGATTTTAGAAAATAAAGTAGTTAAATAAACATTGACTCTACTTTGCATAACGTGGTTCACAAAATACGCGCGATGTGTCGCTTCGTCAATGAAAACAACTGCTATCTCTTTCCATCTGTTCTGTGAATGAAAACTGAAATCAGCTGACTAGTTCGTCAGTACCTAACTAATCTAGTAGGTACGCAATAATACGCAGGCAAACAAGTGTTTTAAAAGTGCAATTACTTACCAGCTACCGCATTCTTCCAAAAAACTGACGTAAATAAGATGATAAACTTCCTATCACACTTAAAAGAAGAAGAAGAAGTCCAACACTTCTTCTTCGAGTTTGGCAGAGAATGGAGGCCTGCCTGCGTCAACCGGAGGCGGGTCAAAGCGGCCGTGTTCTCTAAATCTGAACACTGCATCCAGAATGGTATGATGACTCACTCGCACACCAAACCTCACTCTTACACTCGCGATAGCACAATACCATTTCAAGATATTCTTGATTGGAATACCGTCGTCTGGGAGGCATTTAAAAAAAAAGCGCGCGCGATATTCCCGACGCTGCACGCTGACCGCAGAACTAACTTCCGAGCGGGCGGGCGGGCGACTGGCGGGCGGGCGGTCGCGGTCGGCTAGCGCGTGCGACGAACGGGGTAGTGCGGGTGAGGGTGGGGGCGCGCGGGGCTGCGCTTTGACGAGCGAGTGGCCGGCGCGCAGCGGCATTGTTTGATAAGAATGGCAACAGTGTATGAACGGCGTCGGCGTTTTGCGAATTGAATTCGGTGCGGTGCGGCAACGTCTACGGGATGGCTTTATGCCAATAAATCAATACCAATATTTTTTGTATGAAAAAAAATATGACAGATGATCAATAATTTATCTTTACTATTGTGATCTATAAACACAATACTGTCTCCCATTGCAACCGTGGCAGATATTTTTATAGCACCTTATATATTATTCTTAATAACTTATCACAATATTTTGTGACCAACTTAAATAAATATTTTACAGCTTGGAAGACATTTATGATTTTGTTGTTTCATTTCGTACGCTACAAGTAGGTACGATAATTTATTATCTAAAATGTATTATGCCAATAATATATTACCTTAACATAATTATAATAACTTATATTTTATGAATGATCAATAAGAAATCATATTTACAATTTGCAATTTTTCTAATAACTGTTATGGGGTCAAATTTTATAAAGATCGTGCAAAATTCTTTATCCTTTTTATTATAAATTTATCCTGAAATGTAAACTGGACGTTCAAACTTAGTACTTTGGGAATCCTAATTGAAATATAATTTCTTAAAGCTCAAGTGTCTCTTATTCTAATTTCAGTAACTTCCTGTAGAAGCTCCGGGGCCAACAACAAAGTCAATAAAATATAAAATTTATACTGTGTCTTTAACAATTTAGCATTTATTTAATAATATTTTTTTATATCGTATACTCTGCACTTTATAAGTTTTTTTTTAAATTTATAATTTATAGTTTCATTTGTAGGTAGTTTGGTGTTTTTTTTTCAACATCCTAAAAATCGTTTTAGAGAAAATTCTGAAAATGATGTACCTATGACGGGTAAACATTTGCCATAAAAACATTATTCTCATTGCTTTAAGCCATTTTAAATTATTTATCTAAATTAGCTACATCAATAACTTCCAGACGATTGAACTCAAATATAAGTTCAATATCTCAGCAACATTGAGCATTCGCTTAAAAATTGAGCACAATAATAAAATCTCTTAAGATTTTTTTTACAAGTTAGTGATTCGGTCAAGCCAAATTTAAAATTAAATAAAATTCTACTGGCCTTTGACATTCACACGTTAAAATATTATATTAGTAACTAAATTATGTAAGTGTAAAACTAGAAGCTTTTAGAATGCTAAGTCAAATTTGGCTTGACTCATGTTTTAGTTAGTGATCACTCTGACACAAAACAATACATATACCTATATGTGAATGAGCAATGAATTGCACAAATGAGCAGCTCAGTTTAAAATATACCCATTTATATAACTTCGGGACAATAATTAATTTATAATAACTTCAAATTATTAAACATTGCCATATTATATTAAAACAGGTAGGTATTTTTGAAACAAGAACTGATCACAAGTCTGTAGAAATAAGGGTTATTCTTAAAAATTATGGCATATTTCTGGTTTCGAATAACTACTATAATTACTACTACTAATTGAGCGTCGACTTATTCTAAGTAAACATAAACTCAATAACATATATTTGGTTTAATTTCTACAAACATAATGTAACAGCACCTTTATATCACTGTGGTACATGCATTCGTTGTCGAGGTCGACACAGTAAGCAGATACAAGCAGAAAAAACAAAATTTTCGTATACTTCGTAATTTATGATAAAATACGAACGATTGCAGGATAATTATAAAAATGGTCTAAAATATGTATTAAATAAAAGAGTAAAATATTTAATATATGAGGCATTATTGCCACAAAGGAAAAAATTATAATGAAGGTAGGCAATATTTCGCTAAAAATTAATTTTTGTAAATAATTTTAAAATTCAATATAACTTTTAAATGTGAACCACATTACATCGAGATAAATCTTCGAGACATCAAAAATATGTCGAGGTTTTTAAGCACCAGTAGTAGAGCAGAGTAGGCAGTAATAATTAGGTTTCTTACCCTCCTTTTCATTTAAATTGAGAATATATTCTGCTTGTATTTGTCTACTGCGTTTATGAGATAAGCAATAAATAGCAGATAGATCTTGTAGCTATGAAGAGGAACTTTCCTAGTGTGATTTTGGCCTTTTTATAGTGTTTTTTTTACGAATGCCATCAAGTAAAGCATTGTTTTTTTTTAATATACTATAACATAACTTACTTAATGTTATATCTTTTGCTAATTATAAGTACTAAAAACATAAAAATATAATTCAATATTTTTTTGTAAATTATTTAAGATTCGCTAAAATATCTGAAAGATCAACAAATAAAGTAGATCATTAACATAATTGCAACACATTTTATGTTACGTGTGCATGTGTAAATATATGTATAATTTATTATATTTATATAATATATCTTTATATAAATTATTTTAGAAATATCATTCTAGATAAATTTTGAGCCATTTCATTCGTTTTTGACAAGTGATGTTAGGAATTCCAAAAGTATTCGAAATACTTGTTTGTACAATATTTATGGTATGAAAGAGTTTCGCTTGTTATCATTTGATGTGAAGTCACCTTTACACAAAGGTTTAAAAAATATATAAATTGTCATAAAGTGTGTAGGTCTAATGAGAAAAAAAATCATTTCAAATTAAAATTCAGATAAATCAATCGAGCACTGAAATTAACAACTAAAAGGCATGTCTACAAACAAAACTCATTCATTTAACAAAACAAGACACTAAATTCCGAATACATTTCTCTAATTTGAAAGAATACCTATATTTATAATTTATATATTAACTTTTTTATTTGCCGTTTGAACAGCGATCTTCGTTGTGTAGGGTATGGGTCCAAGTTAGTTGACCATGAATATCGGCCATTCGGGACACGCGGCTGGAGGCGGGATGGGAATCGGTGACCCTCCCCCCACTGACACCACCTCAGGTATCTGAAATTATTATATTATTATATATTAATTGTTTTGTCCGGTCTAACACGGTATTGTCCGGTCTAACACCTACAGTGTTAGACCGGACAAAACAATTACCAGACAAAACCAATTGTAAACAGGTAATTAGTTTAATTTTACCTTTTTTTACAGATTAAATAATATTAATAAGCTTCTCATCGACATGTGTTTTAGGGGGGAGGGCGCAAACACGGCTTATTTTTAATTCCCATGCCCGTTCCTTGTATCAGTCATTATGGCCCCCATTTCTTGTATTTGTCCTCGGCTAACGTTGAAACTCACCATAGTTTGGGGGTGATGCGGGGGGTGGTAGTAGTGTGCGGGGGACACGGGTGGCGTGGGGTAGCCCCAGTAGACCAGCGGCGGGGGTGGCAGCGTCGGGCCCATTGCGGGGTAGTAGTACGTCATGGGACCTGTCATATACATAGAGATGGTGTTAGGGACGTGCTGGTGACGTGTGGAAGGTTCAGTGTCGGTGGAGGTTGGGGCATGAGTGTCTTTACGTATTTCTGGAATAAATTGGTTTAAAAGTCAGGAACAAAAGTCGATTAATACTAAGTTTAACACATCATCTAAGTAAATTGTTACTGTCTGGCTCCTGAAATACAGGTACTCTAACCTAACTGTGGAGCCAGGGTCTCAAAATTATATGTAACCTGTTTATTCCAATAAAGGAAAAAGAAAAAAAAATAATTTATTACATAATGATTCGATACATTGCTTTTCTGCGTTTCATAAAATAACCAAGAGTTTATTCTTTTAAACTTTTATATCAATATCTTAAAGAACAGATTTTTGATGAATATTTTACTCAATCATAAAAATATAAAACCTGAAGTGTTAATCGTCTTTTGTTGCTGACCGTACCTAGCAAGCCAAAGTTTTAGATTCAGCGGGACTACATAGATGACAAATTATTTATAAAAGTTGGACATAAAAAGTGTAAAATCTATAATAAAAAAAAAAATACTTAAGCCACAAATGCCCTAACTATTACATTTCAATTTTATTAAGCGGTTTACGCACTGCAATCTACAAAACAACTTGAGTCATTACGAAGCACCAACATTCTACTTTGCAAATAAAAATAATAAAACTAAATTAGGTCAATGTTTTCGTAGCAATACAGTGGGCATAAAGCTTAGAACATGACGTAATAATCGACACTCCACGGACTCCACCAGCCATCTGCGAATGGTATCAAATACATCACATTTATCTACAAATTGCGAAGAATCTCGTTTAAAAAACAAGATTGTAGAATAAATCTGAAAGATTTTTGTCGCTATTTTCATAAATAAGTCATGCATTTGTTAGTCACACTGTATGATATAGATACCTACTTTTTGGTACTTGAATAATGTACTTGGTTTATGTATTTTTAAATTCATTGTGCAGTACTGACGACGTGCAGAAAGTAAATATAACTGTAAATGTTATGTGTAGTGAAACATAAGAATTATTTCTTCACGTTCATAAATATATACGTACCAATATTATATTTTATCCCATTAAATTTTACCCACTTATACGCCTAATATGAAAGTCCCATACATGTATATTATTTTGATACTAAGTTAATACTAAAATGCTTAGCGATTATAGAACGAATTATAAATTCGGAGAGGTAAAGCTAAGCATTTTGTGCCTTGTGACGTCATACGATACGGATAGGGACGTACACAGTTTATGTATGTTAGATTTGCTGTGGATATTTGGCGAAATTTTTTATTTAATTTTTATATTTTTATTTATTTTTAATATACCCACAATCGACCACTGATCGCAAAACAATAACAATCTATGTCCAAAAGCCGAATATTCGAAAAACCGAGGCCGAATATCCGTAAATTTCGCCGAAAATCCACAGCAGTCTTAAGTATGTAATTATTAAGAACAAGATGAACAACTCACCGGATCTCTGAACGCATTAACATTTCACCAAAGCAGTGCGCACTTACACCAATACTCTGTAATGTTACACACGTCGTTGATGCCGCCAACCACCAAGCCAGTCTGCGGACTTTACCAAACTTATGCACGCCTAGTAACCCTAGTACTTTTAGCACCACTAGTTTGCGACCTCAATTGGAAAGGGGATTACTAAAAATGACTGAGGGAAGACAGAGTGCAACTGTGTCTGCGCACACACTTGTGCCCTTTATTATCTTCCATGCCAAAGGTTAGTCTCCGCTGAGATTGGTCGCCATGGCCAAAATTCGGTCTGTGGGACTATTATTATTATTACAAAGAAATATTGTTTTATTTCTATATTTCCACGACTTTATACTCATTTCTAAAATAAAAAACTAAAAGTTATGATTATAAAATGTATTTAAAAAATATATATTATTAAATTTTGGAATATTAAGTAAAAAAAAATACATTGTTATATGTATTTTAGAAATAAATATATATTATAGTTTTTAGTTTCGATTTAAAGTTTATATTTAAGTATTGAAATAGTTTCATGGAAATGCTTAATTGTAAGAAGTTTATCAATACGGGAATTCATTGTGAACATTCCTCATTGTTCATTTTGTAAAAAAAAAAACCAAAGGATTAAAGGAAATACCGCGCAATTGAGGTCACAATATAAATGCGATAAATCAAGAGTAAGATAGAGCTTATTTCATGTGATCCCACAACAAATGATAGATAGATATACTTACGCCGCTTCATGTTAAACACACTGCCAAGTTTGTGTGCCCACTATTCGACCCAGCCTCTAGTGGTACACCTTATACCCATGGTCCTACCTCTAGTCAAGCACAAAACATTTTTTCTACAACACACTAAGCTTTGAAGTCCCTTGGACATTTAAATTTTTAATTCTGTCACCGGTCCATGCATTTTTAAGCGAAACAATGTAGAATTATGTCGTTTTATACTTTGGGGCATAGCGGCTAAATATTGGGTTTTAGAAAAGGTAATTTGTCTAAAAATGTATATTTTAATTGTAAGTTATATTTACAGAGCTAGGTAAGCTAATAGTCTGTAAGCATTCTATGTTTAGTCGAAAAAAGAAGATTTAAAGCTATTCTAAAATATCTACATAATGAGTCATTATTGCCAGAAAAGCGAAAGGTAAAATTTTATAATATAATTTCGTTAAAATGAAGGTTTCTAAAAAAAAACACTGTAGGTATTATGCGATCTAAAAATCGCTTTAAGAAAAATTTAAATTCTTATTTTAGTTCATACTACAGAACCATATTTTAACCCGACTATGCCCCAATAATTAATATCATGAAGCCTGTGCTTACTGTGTTCGTTATTACGACCTCATTGTGCCCCATGGGATTTTACAATAGGTATCCATTTATCGTACTAGACATAAAGGAACGTTAGAAGCATTAGGAGGGGCATGATTGTGCTATGTATCTGTTACCTTGTGAAGGAAAAGTTATACTAAAGGTAATAGGAATGTGCGTATCGACGCTGGTGAGATTATAAAGAGTGTTTTTTAAAACATTTAAATTACATTGTGCAGCCTGTTCAGGTTTTTGATGGTCGAATATACATATTATATACACGAACCCATCTTCCTTTTTTAATTTCTACTGTCATGAGTTTGACAGATAGCGTGTGCGTTGTCATTGCGCGACCACTTTGAATAGAATCTAAAAGGTGTGTAACATTTCTTTGCTTTTTTTTCGTATAAGTAATATATAAATAATACTTACCTAATTCTTTTGCCCACTCACCCGGAAGTATGTTAGTAAAACATAAAAGGACGATACTTTACTGTAGCGGAGACAGATCAAGCGGTCGAGTGTTAGTGTAACCCTTCCTTCACGAGTACCTCTTGCTATCTACGCGACGAAGCCTTGGATAGACTTGGACTATGAAGCTGATTTTCCATTTTTATCTCATACAAACATAAGTTTGGAAATTGAAATTAATAAGACAGTTTTATTCTGGGTTAATCAGTGTCTAAAATGTAGACAAAATAAATTAGTTAATACCTCATACCCAGATTAAAACTTGTGAAATCAAGGTAAATTGATCAAGTTAATAGAAAAATCAAATCCATTCCATACCCGACCTTAGAAATAGTACATATAAGAGACAATAGCACAACCACAAACCAGAGAAACTCGCAATTATCATCTAACATGTAAATTAACCTTTTATTTCTAATCGCAATACACTATATTTATCCAACTATAATTATAATTAAAAAAAAAACCATCATGATACTAACAGGATGAGACAAAAAACTCTGTAAAACGGAAAAAAAACTTAGTTCTATTAATAAAACTACATTTTGATATGTATTTCCGGCTTCATAGTGAAAATTTCGTGTAAGCGCATCGAAAAAGTTTCTTTGTTTGCAAAATAATAATGATTTCAACTGTAATCGAAACGCTTTGGCAGTTTATGTTGTGACCCGTGACGTATTTCTATAATATAACGAACAGAAAATATCCGATATCCTCACACCACGTCCCCCAGTCACTACACAGAATATTTTAATAAAATTTAGTGCAAAATAATATGAAAAATTTAAAAAAATTGTATATCTCGCAATTTTTTTTCCCCATAACTGATAATAAATTATGTTATTTATATAATTATATGATTGCATACGCCAATAATTTGTGATGAAACAGATAGACCCATAAAATATGCAAATGCACTAAAAATCATTAAAATAAGTACCTTAAAAAACGAATTTAATTTTAACTCCATAACGAGATAAAAGTAAAGCGTAGAATCTTTAAGATAGCAAGAGAAGAGAAAGCTGTGATTAAAGAGTAGCGTGTTAATGACTGGAGGAGACAGGACCCTTACCAAGACTGAATATATGAACTTTTCCTCATGATACTATGTAGAATTCATTTAAAGTTACACTACAAGTTATGGAAGCACAATACATAGACGTAGCTTAAGAAAAATATCGTATCGTCACTTAGCGCCATATTAGTAACTTGATAAAAATGCATTTAATGCTAATATATTTCAAGTGACCCATTTCGAACCATAGTACCAAGATAAAGTTACAACCGTGTACATAATTTCATGAAACAGTAACATAAAGTTCCGTAAACGAAACTCATTTGTATCCGGCAGCGATGTGCTTTGGAAAACTACGGAAGCTCAAATATCGGATTATATTTTGTCAACCCGAGCCATGCAACCCTTTTCCTTAAAAATAAGCGGTTCATGCTACACCCTTTAATTTTAATTTGAAAACGACATATATATTTTGGTTTTTAATACAAAAATACGTGTGCAACACTTACCGTTTGTCTGATGGGTTTCATGCACATTTTCCATAACACAACCCGACGGATACACCATAATACAACAGTTTTGTATAACCATTAATAAACACAGTATTGCATTGTAAAATAGACTAAATTGTTACTTTGGCAACATGGTTTTTCACCGGACAAGTCCACTAGATTTATTTTTGCTCAAAAATTATGTCCACTCTTCCACGTTGCCAAAATTACAACAAATAAATTTAGAAATGACAGAACAAAGATTAGCCATTACACCGTGTACTTGTGACTAAAGCCCCATACCTATATTTGTGATTATTGAGACAATGGCGACACCATAAAAAATGACGTTAACTTTAAGTATAAATTGTTCCATGTACAAGTCACCCGATTTGGTTTATACTCCCTAATCAAACTCAGTACTGGGTTGTGCTACACTGACGCACAGAATTTTTGATATTTCTTTTTTATAGGGATTATGTTACTGGCTTACTCAGCCAAAATGATGTCTTAATTTTGACATTAAGTTAAAATTCGAGAATATAAACCAAAGATATAGCAATAAATTATAATTTTAATGTAGACTATACTATGTGGTGTGAGGTACAGACGATGGGGTTAAGCTAGGTGGTATAACCATGGATTATGTGATATAATATTGAATAATATTTTTGGACAGTTCATGGGAGAGGATAGGGATTTCATGGGATGTTGCGGCCGCCCCGTTATTTTTAAACGTAGCCTAAATTAAGTTAGAATTTGAAATCAATCGTTTTGAAAAATATTTTAAAATAATTTCAAAAATGATTTAATTTTATAATTGATTAATGTCTAATGGAAGATTTGTTTATAATTTAACGAGAAATATTTTTTCTGATATTATTGATTGACGATTACGAAAATAAATACCTAATTCAATAATATGTTTGATGAAGATTTAATTGAAAACACATCCAAATACCTTCATACGGATCGTTAATAAACGGATTAAAAAGTATATAGAAAGCCGAAATAACTCATGGAAAAATCCAGCATATGATTACGGTACCAAAAAATACTAAATAATAAAAAAATGTAAACTAAGCACAAAGTGTACACACATATTGTACTCAAACAAAAAAAAAACAAAACTTTAAGTATCTTATGTTATAAAGAACCTAACCTACAAATAAATGTCGTGAAGCGAATGTACTGTATGGGCGGAGCATGATATTTTGGAAATCTTATGATTTTTGATTATGTCTTTAGTTTATCATTTTGGAATGTATAAATAACACACTATATCTAATATAGGATTGAAATGCTTAGTCCTAGGATTGCCTGAGACAGCGGGGAAAACAGTCATTAATTTGAGTACCTACGCAAGTATTTTTTTCCAAATATTAATAATTTAATCATGAAAATATACGTGTTTAATGAAATACATAAGCTTCATACGACAATAAGTACCTAACACTTTCTCAGACTTAAGATCAGCCTTCAAGAAATTGGCAAAACATTGTCTTTTCATAATGGAATGTTTAATATTTAAAAATCACAACGACATCTAATCACACAGTTGGGGTTGCCATATGGAAGGTTATTTATAAAAGGCTCTTGATATCTCTTGGTAGAGAAAAAAACCCTTGTAATTGTAGAAAGAAAATGCTTTTTTTTTTTCAATTTTATTTTGATTGATTTTAACGGTTTTCTAATAAGATTCCTCACAAAAGAGTAGGATAAAACAACTAAGTACATCTGTTATTTTTCATTTAAGGCAACCCCCATCTTAAAACGTAACATAAATCATACAACTACTTGTCATTGATTAACAACCTCTGGTTCACTTAATGATAATAAAACATATGAAAATGAGAGTTCAACAATATTTAAAGTCAAGTAATAAATTCAACAAGTATTTTAAGTAAGTACTTAACCTATCAATATCGAGCTGCTAAATAACTGCCTTTATAGATTTTACACTTATTTTTGTAGTAAATTCATGTTTATTAACTAAAATATCGTAAAAATAGCGAAGGCACTTCACACTCTTGAGCTTACCGTCAAAATGTCATTTTGTCTACCCTGTTTCTTGCCGAGTTAACGCCAAATATAACGCGGCCTTAGCTTTAAGGCCAATATTGAACCAAAAATCAGCAAAAAAATATGTCCAACAAGTCCATTACAGTAGCAAATAATCCAGCTTTGAAACTTTTCTAGCTTTGGCCGACCAACAAGCTCACATTTTATTCTGTAACAGACAGACCGTTGCCTACTATCCGATTTTAACAAACGTCAAATTAAATTTTACGTCATCGTCGCATTGAGAATCCGACCTTTTCTTACCTGCATTTTTCCTGACATTTGTGACATAGTCTAGCCATCATAACGCACTCATTCACGCGGTTTATCACGCATAGCAAAAAAAAAAAACAAACGTTAAACTGCTTATGCGATATAAGCTGCTCTTTTAGGGCCAATTTCACCAATGGAACTGAACGCGATAAACATCTGAACTGCGTTCAAGAGCTGTCATTGAGAATAATCCACAACAACGATGACGGCGCGTTCAGTTTTATTTGTAAATTTGCCCTTAGTAACAGTAACGCCGATAGCACGCCTCCGCGAAACCATAGCAGCGAAACTGCAGTACCTAGTTCAATTCATCTGGCTCGCGTCATGTTCCGCTACGCGAAATTCGAGTAGTGGAACATGACGCGAGCCTTGAACTACTGCGGTTTCGCTGCTACGGTTTCGTGGCGGACGTGTGCTACTGGGGTAAAAGTATTTCTTATTTTATTTAACCTTTAACCCTCAGGTACTGTTGTTTTAGCAAGTTAGTATTATTGTACTCAGTAACGTAATGAGTTTGGAGTTAATTATTAGTTTACCGCTTTAAATCTACTTTATTGATATGCAAACTTATTTATTTATGGAAGTATCCAGCCATTGTTATAACTACAAACTTTGATGTGTTGTATTAGCGGGCATTTTTAACCGTTACGTTTGAAAAGTAATTCTTTAATTTATTATTTTTAATTTCCGAAATTTGAAAGTCTCACTATTATGTGTTTTTTATTTAAACCCACAACTGCAAGATCTAGAAAACAACATTTCTAATCTCTTTTCTTTTTAACAAAACAGCGTTCAAAACGCAGACTCATTTATTTTGAAGGCACGTTTATCTACTTCTTTATTCTTATTTTAACTGTTCAACTTAAACGCCCGGATAATACGGGTAGGTAGGGAACATAGACAGCGTAGGGAACGGTGACGTCATTGACCCTGGCAAGCCAGCAGACAGAGCTGACCCGTACCCTGCCGGCAAGGCTGTAGGCAACGCAGTCGGCAACGTATTATAAGTTGACAGCATAGGACTTGTATTCGCGTATGAGAAAATTGGTGCTGAAGTCCCATATGAAAACACTGGTAATGATAACGCAGGTTGCATTTGTTGGGGTAAATACGGCCTCTTTGCTGGCGTTGCCTCTGTCTGCTGAAACGCTCGTTCGTAAGAACGTTTTGTTGGCAGCATTGACTGCTGTTGCAACATCTGCGACATCTGAGACATCTGCGACATTTGAGAGATCTGAGACATCTGAGACATTTGCGACATTTGAGACATTTGCGGGAGTTGGTAGGCCTGTGCCGTCGGCTGTTGGGATCGGACGGCCGCGTAGGTCGGGAGCATGGGGAGCAGAGGGGGGCGCAGGGAGGCGAGGAGCAGGTTCTCGTGCTGGCGCGCGAGCAGGCTCTGGTGCGCGATGTGGTGCGCGAGCAGGCGCGGCGCGGGCGCGGGCGGGGGGGACACCAACGTACCGGGGGACAGCACCTTGGGCGACGTGGCGGGCGTCACGCCGCCGGTCAGCACCAGGTTCATGTCGTCGCCCGAGCACTGGAACACCTGGATTGAGCAGCGTCATTAAGTTACTAATACTTACACTGGATGGTCTTGGAAGACGAGTTTCTTACAATGCAAAATGTTTTCAGAAAAAAAACTGAACGTATCTATAAAGTACGTATCTATAAAGCCGATTTCAGACGCTTCACTCGAATGAAAGGTTTATTTTTGTTTCATTTCACGTTCACACAACCCTGACAAAATTATAATGTAGGAATGAACGTTCATCTGCTGCTTTCATTCCAATTTTCAATCAGGTGAGTAGCCGAGAGGTGAGATGCCAAGTGTCGAAATCCAACATTGTCGGATTGGTTCAAGAATGAATTCATTTATCACTTTTATTAATTTTGTGTTCAGACAATTTAATTTGCAAAAATTTACCAAAGGTTTGATCGGTTTTATTTTAATTCCCAAATTAATTTAATTGCACTATAATTTAAAATACCGATATGAAACGGCAAAACTGTGAATAATTAAATAAAGAACCAGTTGTGCAATTTTATCGATAAAGTTCGGTTCAATGAACATGTCGGTCTGAAATATCTTTTGAAGAAAACCGATAAAGGCTGTTACCTCAATATACCGCTGCTTCTTGCCGAAGGTCATGTAGCGATGGTGCTTTTGCTGAGCGGCGAGAAACGCGCTCGCTTCGCTGTCCATCTGAATGAAGGCTTCGCCACTGGGGTGACCCTGTTAATGCATGTCGACGAATATTAATGGAAAGATTTTCCACTCAAACATACACCCTTACCAAATAAGATTTATCTTCAAATCAGCCAGGTTTGAAAAATGAAGCCATTTTTAAATTTCGAACGTTATTCCGCCACGGTGAAGTTCTCAATGCAAAACTGCGGCTTTAGTACCGGACTTAGTTGTCAGTTTGTATAAATAACTGTATTTCACTGTGTAATCAAAATTAAGTTCTTATTACAAAAATTAGCTCGATAGTTTAAACCATGTCAGAAAACGACTGTAGTTGATCCGCTGGAACTATTTTTAATTAGTCCTTCGTCAGTAAGTGTAGACCATCGGGCCGTAATTATTTATTGAAGTGATAACTTCATACGGGAGGGTAAACCGATTCGTTACGTAACGCGTTACTGCGCCAATCTGTTATCACTTTTGCCGGGCGTCCCGAGACGCACACGTTTTTACGGCTGGATTCTTGAATCCATATGACATAACATATGGATTCAGGTTTACACTTGAGAGCAAGGAAGCAAGAAAACAAATATATTTATTAGCGACGCAAAGAAAAAACACTATCACAAAAAAGAACAAGTTGGGGGAAAATATGCGTCACATCCACGCAATACGTTCATCGCTCAGCATAATGCTGTGACACTATGCGAGACAGAGCCACAGCGCTGGTTTTCAGCGATAGCCGCGGCATTGACGTAATGACATCAACCAGTGCAACATAAAATGAGAAAAAAATCAATAAAAATATAAACCCAAATTACAAATCGTTACATATATAATATATAGGTATTTTAATGGCAATATTCCGTTCCGTCGACAAAACTGCTGGAGTTGGATAATATACAGGCGATGAATCATGCATGGCCGGTCCGAACTTGGCGCAGAAGGCTGCGCAATAACATTTTTTAGGAACCAAACGGTGACATGAGGCGAGTGTGAGTGAGAGAACATGCGCGAAAGTTCGGAGAACCTATGTTCAGACCGGCCATGAGTCATCGGCCGTACCTTTTGTACCAACATCAGAAATAGCACTAACCTGAGCGTTGTATACCATGTGAACTCCTTGCACCACTATGTTTTTGGCGAACTCGTCTAAGAATGTCAATATGTGCTCCACCTGCAAATAAATCAATTACAAAATGAGATTCTTGTCATACTTACTTTTAACTACTTTTAAGGTGAAAGCGTGCGTGAGGCTCCCGAAATTCAAATTTCCTTACGTTTTTTGCAATTTGCTGGTCAGTATCAGTTTGTATGTTGAACAAAATATGATTTGCCACAGTAACAAATATTTATTTACAAAATTATAACCATTAAAATAATTGATGATTTTAATGGTTATAAGTCAAACTATTTATGGTTATTCATTAACGCCAACCAAGGTCACCTCTGTCGGGGACGCGGTTGGCTTTATAATGAAGACCATGCTACTAATTGTATTAAGTTATTTAAAGTAGGTACCTACCGAGTAACTGCAGCGAAAAGAAGAAGGAATCCGATATTTTTGTTAGTTATGAATTTACTTACTTGAGCCTCATAGGGCAGTCCCCTTAGCCGGACGCAGTCCTTGGCAGTTCCGGAGGTGATGACATGCTGCGGCACGAGCGCCACGGGCAGGAGACCTTCAGCAGGAGCTGGCGCTGTTGATGGCGTGCTCGACTGGCTGGTGCGCGTCTCTAAGGACCGATTTAGAACCTGGGGAACAAGCAAGCTGGTTAGTGGAGGGGTAAGGCGGTGTTGAGAGGAGGCTTTTGAATTATGTTTAAATTGTGTTTGGCTACGGCCATATTTTTTAGATACAGTCCGATTCAAATTTAATGGCGGCTCGGAACATGAGGCGAGTCGCTGCGCAGTAACAAATTCATGGGTCAGCGGGGGTGAGGGGTGAGGTACTGCGCAGCAAGCAGCTACCTTCCGAGCCGCCATTAACTTTGAATCGAACTATACCTACAGGGCTTTTTGGTTTTTGGAGACATTAAGAGATTCTGAATTGACTGCTCGTTTTGACTAGTTTGTCTGACATTTTTTCTTTTGTAAATCTCTCTGAATGATGTAGAATTCACTAAGGGGCACTCGACGGGTACTAGATTATTTTCTACGGCTAATATTAACCGGGTATTTCAACTTTATTCTTAACTAACTGCGCCCCGCAGTTATACCCGCATAAGTATCGATCCCGTGGGAATATGGGGGTAAAATGTTTCCTATGTCCTAATCCAGATCATGGTCTACTCATGTGCCAAATTTCATCCAAATCTGTTGAGCCGTTTTAGCGTGAACCGTAACAAACAAACAAATAAACTCACGTGCATAATTAAACTTATCATTTAAGTTTTATTTCTGAGTTGCAAAGAATGAATGTCAGAATGTACTTAACTTTACTTTTTGGTAAAACGTACGTTTATTACTCGTAGGTATTTTTTTCATTTTGTTATATCGTATACGGAAATCGATATTTACCTAGGTATGTGAAAAATAAAACATGCAATAGAATTTTACAAAAAAATATACATAAGCTTTGCTGAATCAGAATTAAAACTACTGATAGAGCATTTACAAGGAAAATAATATCACATTTCAATTATTATGATCTAAGTATTGCAGAAATACTTGTTTGTGATGACTTAGCAAAAGATCAATTTTATTTATAGGTACGACAAATTATGAAGTTGTAGTTTATAAAATCGCCGCGATTTTATTACGTCCGTTCGAACGTCGGCTAAGAGGCAATGAAAATAAATTATATAGGTTTCTGAATTTAAGTATCGAGAAATAAAAAGTATAAAATCGCTATGAAAGTAAAAAGTAACAATAAAATACACGTGTATGATGTAAGGCCTTGTTCAATGCGTATCAAATTGTTGCATGTGCATCTAACGACTAACAGCCACTTAAACTTAGTACTTACCAGCAACCTCAAGGGCAGGCTATAGACAGAAATATTGTTCAAAACAACGTTTTTGGAATGATTCACTTATATTGGCATCCCGAACATTTCCCGTAAGTTTAATCCCCAGATGACAACAGATGGTTAACTCCGCAAAATCATTTAAATAAAAAGCGACTCTTGCTAGGACACAATAAGGTGAAATTTAGGTCGCACAGCGCTAATTACCTAGTTATATTTAGTTTGAGGAGCAGTGGTGGCCCAGTGGTAACGGCCCCGACTTACAAGTCGTAGGTCGAGAGTTCGAACCCAGACAGGCGCTTTAGGCTGCCTGTCCACTGGAGCGGAGAGGAGAAAAGAGGAGCGGAGATGTTTCAATATTGACCAATAGAATCTTGACTCCACCCATGAGTTTAGATCAGTGATCCTGAGTCAAGATTCTATTGGTTAATATTGGCACATCTCCGCTCCTCTTTTCTCCTCTCCGCTCCAGTGGACAGGCAGCCTTAATTTGTGTAAATAATTTCATCACCATTGCCATTGCTCTAAAAACGGTGAAGGAAAACATCGTGAGGAAACCGGTATGTCCTAGAACCAAAAATTCGAAGACATGTGACATCTACCAAGCCGCACTGGGCCCGCGTGCTGGATTACGGCCCATTCCCTCTCACAGAGAGGAGGCCTGTGTCCTAGCAGTGGGAACATTATAGGCTGATTGTGTGTTGTGTTGTGTATATTTACTTTAAAGTTGCCTCTCTTTCTATCACGTAACTCTTATATCTTCTGACTACGTTACACTAACTGAATTGGCCCGACAAGACGAGCCCGTCGCGTACTTGTAGCTTCATACCTAAAATGCGGAGTGAACCATCTGTACTCATCTGTGGCTGTATACGAAATAGTTCGTTCAAATGTATAGACAGCACATCAAGTAACTACAATCTGTCAAACTATAAAAGATTTTCAACTTTATCGCTAAAGAATAAGGTTCAATGTTGATTGCGAAAATTTGACAGATTGGAGTAGGTTGATGTGCTGGTGTTTGTATCTAATCCTACTTCACAAGACAGTGTCACAGTACCTACCTATACCTACTCCATTTGAAATAAGATTAGACATTTAACTAAACCTTTTTTACAGTTCGTTCAACCGGTTTTGACTTCTATTGCGTTGGTGATATGACAAATGGCAGCTGCAGTAAACAGTTGATGTTTGGAACCACTTTTATGCTTTAAATGGCATCCTTTGTTATGCCTACGGAATAGAAGTCAGAATCGGTTGAATGGACTGTAATAAAGGTTTGTTTAAATGTCTCATCTTATTTCAAATGCAAGAGTTTAACATAATCAGCCTATAAATGTTCCCACTGCTGGGACACAGGCCTCCTCTCTGTGAGTGGGAGTGGGCTGTAAATGCTGTAATCCACCACGCGTGCCCAGTGCAGGTTGGTAGATGTCACATGTCTTCGAATTTTTGGTTCTAAGACATGCTGGTTTCCTCACGATGTTTTCCTTCACCGTTTTGAGAGCAGTGGTGATGAAATTATTGGGTGCTTGGGTTCGAACCCACGACCTACAACTCGTAAGTCGGGGCCGATACCACTGGGCCACCACTGCTCTAAATGGAGTTTAGTTACTTCTAATCATAGACCTCAACCCCAACCTTTGGTTTCTGAATTTTTAAATCTCATGCTAAATGGTTCGATGGGCCTGACAGCAGATTTACTGACCAAGCATTCAGAAACCGTGGTTCATGTCAAACACCAATTTCGCTGCCACCACAACCTCGTCAAGGTATTAAGGCCATCAAAGAAGGCAAGGTCTTTTTCGGAAGCCTGCAGTAAACAGCGAAAAAGCCTTGGCTGTATCATCAGTAATGTTTCAAATCGTCGCGTTTAACATTAAACCACAATTTACGTACAATTGTTTGCGGCTACGACTGTTCTCAGCGATTAGACTATTATGTTTGTAGATAACAGACCGCTCAGACTTGTCGACAATATTTTTGTAGCGAGCACGTAGCTTAATTTCTTGATAAATGCAGGTAGGAGTTTGTTTTGAACTGTGTCTGTTAGTGTTAGTCATGGTCGATGAAGCCTTGAACTTAATAAAGGTTTGACTGAAGGTCCTAGGAACCTCCTAGGTTTAAAATTTTAAATACAATATACAAGCGAAGACTAAAATGTATACAGAGCGCATTCAGCGCGTATCCCAGCGCGTCAAGAAAATACACTGTTGGATATTCAACTCTCGGCGCTGAGCAGAGCGTCGAAAATTCAATACGCGAAAAACAATCGCTGCGATTTTATTACGTCCATACGAACGTCGGCTTACCGTCATGTGAGTTGGTGTATTTATCTAGAGAGCTTTTTTGACACCGTAAAATGGTTAATTGACTCAGGCGAGACTTTGCGGAAATCCTTTATAAATTACAATAGACGGCGTATACTTAGTAACCTAATCCGCTTTAAACTATTCTGTGAATTCTGTGTGCTCTGCGTTTGGCGCTTGACGTGGAAACACGTCGTCCGCAACAAATCAATCGTCATTCTGGGGTTGCCTCGTTTAGAGGTGGAACACGTGTCGATTTCTTACAGGGTTCTTTATGACTCTAAGCGGATCAGGTTACTATATATTCATCGTCTATTGTTTTTTTTTTGACACCGACACCGTAAATACCACCCCGGTGCCATCATTTTTAAGACGGCCGTCACTGTGGCCATTATGTGGCAGCTGGCGGCCACCGTTCTTGCGGCAACTGTAGCATTAGCGGCAAGAATAAGTAAGGTGTTAGTACTTTCTAGACCGACCTTTTTACTATAATAGGTATTTCGGTAATGGTCGTCGTACTAGGTACATTGGTAAGTCATTGAGCTCCTTAAGTTCTGAGTTGAGCTCTACGATTACTGACAAATTCTTGCACTGACTGGACACTCGTGGAGTCCCGTAGGCACAAAATTGTGCGGAAAATGGCACTATTTTGTGCCAACAGGACTTAACATTTTTATACTTATTCTTACTTTCGCTTGCCTGTCTGCTGTCTCTTGTGCTACCCCAATATTGTCAGTGAAAACTTTTAATTGGCCTTCTTTCACTAACTGTCAACTAGAATAGAATAATTAGAATAGAATAATTTATTGTTCTCTCATAATCAAAAAACACAGTACAAAATCAAAGTAACACCTTAATAGAGACTGGTGTCTGTTGTAGGTAAAACCTGTATTACAGATCACCAGGCTAACCCTCCATCGGACAACTCTCTTATGATCTATGACCGTATTTAGTTAACATACAGATTGTTAGTGTATAATAAAACAATTACAAATGAATAAAACAAAATTAAAATTAAAAACTAAGGTGAAACAAAACAAATTCTGGATCTGTATCCTAGCTGTAAGTTTTCATAAGAAATAAAATAAAAAATAAAAAAAACATAGTGGACAGGTATACTCAAATCCGTGTGGTTCTTTCCTCAAAAGACCATTTCAGACACTAATCTACATGGTACTCCTAGGCCCTGACCGAGATTATGTCTGGACTTTAAAAGAGACTGCGACCTCTGAGTTTGTTTCGGTCTTTCTTCTCAGATTAGTCAGATAGGAAACACCGACCTCGTCTAGCTTATTTTTAATATGACGTTGTAAAAGTGATTCCGATACCTATCCTATTTACAGAATAAAAATTTCATTTTGTTTCGATGAATCATAAAACAAAAATCTCTAACCGCAACTCTATTACGCAAATAGTGCGTTATGGCGAAAGATTGTAGGTGCAACCTCCGTCGTCACAATCGCTCGATGTGCCACGGTGACGGCTCCCAATAAATAGCAACACGGCTAAATTCTTGATAACATTATATTTACGCTCACTGCAAGTGAACAAAGCAAATCTTGAGCTGAATAATTTAATTTTCTTCAGTAAAATTGAACCTACCTTCTTGACTGTAAACTTGAATTTTGATCTCAAAGATACCGTGTGCCACAGGAGTCACAAAAATTAAAACCAACATGCTGATTAAAAAAATTCGTCCTTCGCTCCAAAACGGGTCGAAGGTAAAAACGTGTGCGTTGTGGGACACTCGACAGAAGTGATAACTTAAACTAATCCAAGTCTGCTGCCGTATGCGTGAGAGAAAGGGAAGCCAGACAGACTGGCGCCGTAACGCGTTACGTTACGAAGCGGTTTACCCTCCCACAAGAAGTTATCACTTCAAAAAAATGGTCCTTCACTCCTAATTATTTTGTTAGCGGAGCAGTTATATTTGCCTCATTATCTACACTACCACTCTACATATCCACGCATTTTATGTTGGTTGCTTGACTCCCGTGGCACACGGTTTCCTCGAGATGAAAACTCAAGTCTACATTCAAATGCAGCTGTTCTATCTGCCTAGCCTTTTCCCAACTATGTTGGTTTCGGCTTCCAGTCTAACCGGATGCAGTTAAATACCAGTATTTTACATGGAAAGACTGCCTATCTGCCCTCCACAACCCAGTTACTGGGTATTACGGTACCCCCTGCCCTGGTTAGACTTTCGGGCTTCGGACTACTTATCCGCAACGACTGTCAAAAATCTACGAATGACAGCCGGGACCAACGGCTTAACTTGCTTTCTGAGGAACGGAGGGGTCTTGGTATGTGAAGATGGTCACCCATCCAGGAACCAACCGCGGCTAGCGTAGCTTAACCTGATCGATCGACCCGTGCGTCTGTTATTACTTAGCCCAAAAAGCCTTACTGTTGTTGGTTGGTTTTGCTCAAGTAAACCAACCAACTAATATATTTGCTTCATACATAACCACTATAGAATGTTCTATTAGTCGTTATGCTTCAATGTATTTGCGTCAAAGGTTATCAGTGTTATGTATAGATAGCTAACGATTCGAAGGAGCTTCCTAGCTTGTTTGTGCCCTTTCTCATTATCAAATGATGCTTCTAATGTGGGAGATGAATGTAGTTATTTTTGTCTTGACGTATTTGCAAACTGCTTGTCGTGTTCAGTCAATAAGTTTTAGATCAATACCGATTATGAACTAATTAATAGCTGCTGCTCGCGATTTCGTTCGCGTGATATTTCTTGTTTAAACATATAATATATGAAATTCGGAATTACGGTAGTTTCTCGTTAGTGAAAGAATTTTCGGAATTGGATCCGAAGATTTCCCCCTACATACCTACAAATTCAATAATTTTACCTCTTTATAATATTAGTATAGAAGAACCAACCAATTTCTGCCATGTTCAGCAGATATTCATCAACTATTCGATGGTCTAACACAGAGGTTCTCAACCTTTATTTTTACATCAGGTACACAGAGCGCTTGCTCTGTGTACCTGATGTAAAATTTAGTCAATTTTAAATAATAAACTGAATCATTTCTTATTTACTTAAATTTTGAGCCAGAGTTGAATATTTCTAAGATAAAGTAATTAAAATGGCTTCAAAGATTTGCCAGATATTTAAAATTTTAGTCATTTCTTAATAGAGCCACAGTTGAATAGTCTGAGCCTAGAGTCTAGAGCTCAAAAACGTTTCACTCATATGCTGACAAAAGACACACTACCAAGAATACGGTAAGGCAAAATCTTTGCTACTCTTCAAAGAAGGCTTAAACTCAAAAAATACTAATTCTTCTTACCTGTTGCACTTCAGCCGTGGTAGACCGGAACAGCTCAATATATCTGGCACCAATAGACTTGCGGTGTCGAGACAACGCCTTGGGCGCGTCATCTTCTTTAGCAAAGAGAACGAATGCGTCCCCTGTGGCTCTGCCGTCGGCTCGCCTGACGAATAGCACGCCTTCTGCTCCATCCAGAACTAGTACTGGGTTGTCGCCCGTTGAGAAGAAATCCAGCTGGAAATTGTGATTATTGTTAGTTTACTGAATGTAGTGATGGAAAACTTGAATGATTGGTTGCAGAAGAGACTGGGCAGGTTGTAGAAGTGGCTAAAGAACTAGTTATCTATTTCGCCACAGCTCTGGGCCGAGTTTATTCATCTAAGAGGCCCTAGAAAGGCCTTCAATGTTTTTCATCATTATCTGCCCTGCCTTTTCCCAACTATGTTGGGGTCGGCTTCTAGTCTAACCGGCTGCAGCTGAATAACAGTATTTTACATGGAGCGACTGCTTATCGGACCTCCACAACCCAGTTATTGGGTAGTGGGTAACACGATACCCCTTGGTAAGACTGGTTGTTCCCAAAGGCCTAAATCTTTCGACATTTAGTTGACGTTTTTGTCGTAGTCGGGTAGTTCTCTAAGACACATTTAAAAATGGCAAATCTAGAAATTGACTCAAATGTCATCTAGTTCAAGTTTATTAATAATATGATTACAGCAAAGGTTAGATCATTTAGATTATACTGCTGTATATACCTAATCTCAGCAACTAACCTAAAGGTTATAGCGTATCTTTGAAGTTGACAACATATTATCAATTTGACGGTTTCTGATTGGCTAGTAATATTGCGAAGTTAGATCGTAATGTGTTAGAATAAGATTGCAATCAATGCTCGGTTCCAAACAGAAACGAATCGTTTTGCTTACCAATGGTAACATTTTTTATTACCAAAATAAGGCGCGAAGGGAAGCCGGCAGAATAGAATTATTTTCACTAATTTGCATGAAGCTCATAATAGAAATGTAGATCGAAATAGGTATTTAATGAAACGGTTTATTGATACCGTTATTTTGTTAGGTAAACAAGAAGTAACTTTTCGCGGCCACGATGAAAGTCCGGAATGACGTAAGAACAATTAAGTATTTTTTTGGTACTCCACTGCTGGGCATTTATATAAACTTCCATATTGGAGGGTCCAGTATGCAAAGCTATGAGGTCTTTGCTTCATTATTGGTATGAAGAGATACAAGAGTCCTAACTTTACCAATAACGGTTCGTAAAGTATAGGAATGGGATAGAAATTAACCTTTCTCTTATTACATAAAAATATTCATTTATTCAGCCTTGCGTTTATTCAGGTTCCATCTATGACCCAAACAGCCAACACTTTCATTTTGTAAGGAAAAGGAAAATTACCAATACATTTTTGGTCCTCCGATCCGAAAGACCAATATACTTACAACTTGTTGCGGCGTCGCATCGTAAGGTAATCCTCTCATACGCACGATGACTTGCGCCCCACGTGAGAGGAACGCGGCCGCCTCGCAAGTGGCACCCCCTGCCACTGACAGGAAGTCTTCGCCGCTTGCACGGTACACCTGGGTGGGAGACAAAGTTAGTAGTTAGTACTTCGGAACAGCTAGATTTGATGGGAAGCATTTCAAAGATCAAGAATTGAGAATCACGGATAAAAGGGATTAGACCAAAGTGCATTTTTCCAATCGGTGTGAATTGTCGAAAAATATAAAATAGGAGAGAAGCTTTGCTTAGGTTAAGGTTAGTGATAGCATAAGCTTGTGATTATCAAAGTCTGATGAACCAGAACCTATTGATCACCGAGCTTGCATACTACGTGTTGGCGATTGAATATTGACATCCCCAAAGATATATTTATATAATAATTATCTAATGTATGCTTATTGCTTACCTCAATGTACCGTGATCCAATATGGTGCTTGTGCCGTTTGAGCGCCATGTCTCTGTGCTCCTGTGACACAAACCGCACCAGCGCCTCGCCGTTACGTCTACCTTGAGGCGACAGGCACAGGGCTACGCCACCCCTGTAGGACACAACATTATGTTAGGATAATGTTCTCTTAAGATAAAATAGATTAAGGCTAGCTTGCACCACATCGCTAAATTCATTGACTGCTAAACGTATTTTAAACATCGTCTTATTTCTGTCAATCATGTGAAGATGAGAGAGACAGAATGATGTTTTAAATGCGTTTAGCGTTAAATTCATTTAGTGATTTTTGGTGCAAGTGAGCCTTAGAGAGGTTAAGTTATATGTTTTGATGTAGATGATTCCTTCATTTTCAGCTTAGCTTTGACGAGAAGTTGGCCCCAGTATAACACCTTCGGACTCCTCGTGCAAATCTTTTACATTGAAGGGTTATCATATCACTTTAGTATGTACATGAACAGAAACTGGTAATTAAGGCAAAGTTGCTTACAGTGTAGGTGACAGGGAAAGAATAGACACAGCCCTTCACTTCATGTGTAAGACAAACTGAATGCGGGAGAGGACGAACTTCAAATTGTTTTTGATAGATTGGATTTATTCAGGGTGAAATAATTTCTCGTTTGTGTTTTCGGTATCCTTAATCATCATATTAATACTGTTTTCGTTACTCACTTGGCAACATTGAGTCCTCGAAAGAATTTGGCGATATCCTGATCTGATGACTGCCACGGTAGACCCCGCGCGCGTACTATGCAGTTACCGTCTATTTCATCGTCCTTTGAGCTGAAACAATACAAAACAACACGTTAGTCATTTGTCTAAACATCTTATGGAAATAATGGAACTTTTTCATGAATTAACACACACTTTGGAGGACACTTAATGTCCATAGGCGTTATAACATTAAAACTTCTATTGTGTCTCGTTCAGTGTCCTTGAATGCGTTAATGTGTTTTGACTGTCTCGTTAGTTTAGTGGTCGCAAGCGCTACTACTGAGCATGCGATCCTGGGTTTCATTCTCGGGTCGTAAAGTGTTATTGCCTTTTTCCATCTGGAATTTCTCAGTAGCAGCCTGAGGTCTGGATGTGTTCGGTTGATGGCAATAGGCTCGCCCACTATTAGATGGGACTTATACACATCTAGCGAAATGTGGGTGTACTTAGTGCACCTCTGCGTAACGGCGGCGTGATGATGTTTATGTACTTACATAATGTGTTCATAATGTGTTCATAATGTGTGCATTGTGTGTGTGTGTGTGTGTGTGTGTGTGTGTGTTGTGTGTGTGTGTGTGTTGTGTGTGTGTGTGTGTGTGTGTGTGTGTGTGTGTGTGGTGTGTTTGTGTGTATAATATTTGTGATTGGCACTCTGTTTTGACACCCTTAAGCAAAGTGCATATTACAGCCACAATGAGCCACAGCGCATCGCATTCCAATACAAAAGTGCGGCGCACCCCGCCTGTAGAGTGCGATGGTTCATACAGATAGAAAAAAAAATGATGCAGGAGAATTTTTGCGTTTACAGCTACACAAAAGTGCGTCAGCCTTCGCAGTGGTTTGCGCATACCATTTATATGAAAATATTACACTTGAAATGTGTGAAACAATCTTTGTAAATAGGAACAATGAATTTGAAAAGACCGTGAGAAAATATCGCCTTATTTGGCATATTAAATTATGGTTTTGACGATGTTTCAAGTTTGGTATGATTCTTTACATAGTGCTCAATGCACATTTAAAGAAATTATGAAAAGGAGACGGTAATTTCTGGGCCTGATTGTAATGAGTTAGGCCTTACGCGGTTTACAAATTGGCCTCTAATAAATCTGTTGATGCCTAACACACGTACCTACAGCGCGGTCGAACAGTGCTAATCCCTTTGCCACCACCGCCCTCGGCGGAGCGTGGTGCCGTGTGTAAACCGCCTTAAGGTATGGTTTATAAAAGGGTTATATTATTCTATTCCAGAATGTGAAAAATCAACCCAGTTTACAATCTGGAAAATTTGAAATCCAAATATTAAGTTAAGGTTACGAATAATTAAATGAAATATCGATTAACCTGAAAGAGTTAATGAATAGGTACAACAACAGTATAGCATAAGCATAAATAAGCCTAATCAGCTTACAAAATTCTAAAAACGCACGTTTTTCTGTGCAATAAAGCCTATTCTTTTTCTTTCTTTCAATAATTGCTGGAACACAGGCCTCCTCACATCGAGAGGGAGTGGGCCGTAATGCACCACGCAGGCCCAGTGCGGGTTGGTAGATGTCACATGTCTTCGAATTTTTGGTTCTAGGACATAAGTACTGGTTTCTTCACGATGTTTTCGTTCACCGTTTTGAGAGCAGAGGTGATGCTGAGTTCTAAACCAAGACCTCGTAAGTCGGGGCCCTTACCACTGGGCCACCACTGCTCTCTCTCTCTCTGCGTTCGCCAACAGTATCATTTTATATTAATATTTAAAAGTAAGTATTTTCTATAATTACTAAGAGTATAGAACGTTATCAACCTAATTAATGGACACACCTTAGAAATAACAAGGTATGCCACTCAGGGTAATAAGTAAAAAAATAAAACAATGACATTTTGATATCGAAATTACACACTGATTAAGTATATATTGGTTTTCCAACGGAATATTAATGGCAACTTTATGTAATATTTGTGTTTATGGTATAAAACAAAATAATGCTGCTAATGCACCTGTCCCATCGCCGACGAGGAAGTGACTAGCTAGCTATCGACTGTTTTCTCGCTCAAGAAACGCAGAAAAGAGGTCATGGGACATGTAGGTCCCGTGTCAGGAAAAGAGATACATATATTAAATAGTTGATCGCTGTTCACACCAGCGCCCGGCGAGAACTCTGTCAAACAAACAACTCGTTTTCAGTTGCTAGCTCTACTCGATTCACGGTAACCGTAGGCGGTGGAGGTGATAGGCGAACCTTCTGTCGCCGGTAATTTTCATAATAAGGATATGGATTTTCCCGAACATACAATTTATGGAAATTACGATCACCACCATATCAGTTATCTGGATAGATTTGTGAATGCAGTGTATTATTTTTAGCAGAACAGCAGACTGGACACTAAAACCGACTGTCCACTACTACGCAGGATGTGCACAAAAATAATCATTTGCTTCCAGTCACGCGTTCGTGCGTGGCTGAGGGTCGCAGTGGACTCTCCCGCGTATTTTCTTACAGATCGAAGCTAAGACATACGTGCTAGCTTAGCTGTGGCGGGTGGGCCGCTGTGGAGAGGCACCTTGATAGTTTTAAGCCGTGGTCTCTCTCGGTATTCTTTGCCAAAACGCTTTATGTTTTATTTTTATAATTTTTAATATTTTTTTTTATTGGTGTCTCAATGTGTCTTAGTTCTCAATAAATACTTTTTTTTTGTTTTAAATGATATTTAAGTACTTATTGTAGTGTTAGCCTACTCACAAAGAATTCGCAGAACCCCAGAATGTTTGTAATAAGAAATAGTGTTGTCTATTGCCCTAAATACTACTCGTCCGTGTGTTGTAACAATATTTTAATAAAATAGTAACGAAACAATGGTTTCCAGAAGCTATAATGTTACGCCAGTTCGCATGACGTGCGCAGCTCAGACTGCATCGTAAAATTCACTGCTTAGGTCATCATTATTATTTTATGATTTATTCTTGTTATTAATGTTACTATAATTTTTGTTGCGTAAACTAAGATGTGGGATTCGTTTTCAATTATGCGTAGTTTAAAAAACCACCTTGTAGCATTTTTTTTTTTTGCTTAATAGAGGAATTTTAACTAAGGAACTTGAGTATATAATATGTGTAGGGAAGAAACCCAAAAAAACGATGAAATGATACTGTGAAAGATGTTAAGGATGAATAGTCTGCTGGATAGAGATTTAATGATGATAGAAGAGATCATGCTGCAGTGCGCTGCTCCCAAATATATGGGTTATAGGTAGGAGGATGATCAGATGAGAGATCAGAGGAAAAATACTACTTGTCTCACTCCTCTGATCTCTGATTATAGTCATCATAAGGGTACACTAGACTTATTCCTTTCGGGCCATACAAGAAAGCAGGGCGTTTTCCGAAAATAGTGTGATTTTTCAACTACACCCATAACAAAACTGATAAATAATCCTATCCGTTTGAAGAACAACTTGTTCTACATTTTGGTTAAAATAAAATATTGCTGTCGGCTTTTAGTCATGACTACATCATTTGCTTTTAACAGTAGAATGTCGAGATCTATCATGAAAAGTCAAACGTAGGAGTGTTAAATGTAAATGGACCATCAAAGTGCCTACGTGACATTGGTGAAAATATAGAGGCTCGTCTATTATAACCCACACAAATCAAGGGAAGAAGTTAAATATCAGTACCCAGAGCAGTGGCCATATGACCTACACCACGGAAGATACCAATATAAGATACCTAAGGTTATCTAATAAAACTTAAGCTAATTATAATACTACAACTACTTACATCAATTCCCCCTTTCCTAAAGAGATCGGAATATTTTATACTATCAATGAATGATAGTGATGCTGATGGACTTGACCTCAGAGATATTATTATATCACAAATACATATGTTTGCTAGTTTAACAACGTGAGTTTATTTCCTTATCTAGTCAATCAATTTGCCTAGCTTTTTCTCTACTTTATGGGATCAGCTGCCAGTCTAACTGAATGCAGCTGAATACCAGTATTTTACATGGAGCAACTGCCTATTTAACCTCCACAATCTAGTTACTGATAGCACGATACCCCTTGGTAAGACTGGTTTTCAGACTTTCATTTAGCCACAAGCTTATTTCCTTATCTAGTATTGATTTGAAAAACCACAGGAAAGTCAACGGAGGCAATTTGAAATGATAATAGCTATTCTTGATTGGAATCAAGATTGTCATAATCTGTTGGTTTAATAGTCGTTCTGTTGATATGCGTGGTTTTATTTGTACTGTCTAGTTTATGTTAGTTGGACGTGGGATAAGATAATTTTGATATTTATTTTAGAAGTAAGTTCTTTGAGGTGTATACTCGGTTTCTTATTGCTTTGATACATGCTGTTCTTCTCGTACTTCTTTTCGAATCGACGATACATCTAAATAATAGGTGGTTGGGCTCAGTCGGTAGCCCCGTTTAGAGCCACTATTCGTAACATTCGACCCACTGGAGTTTCCCAAATGCACCTGCACCCTTGACGACATATTTATGTTGTATTCAGAATTATTTTTTTCTTGAGGTATGTACCTATTTCGTGCGTTTTCACAATTCGATTTCAGAGAAACATTGGCTTCCGTACCTCAACTCTAATATTTATTAGGTATCTTTCTCCGCAAATTTCTTTTCTTTGCCATTATATTTTCTCGAATCTTCCAATATGTATAACAAACAACACTATCTACACAACGTTTCTATTATTTTATCTGTGTGACTTGTAAATAATATATCGATAGAGTAAAACAGTAGCCATGTGCTGATATAATTACAGTAATTATAGTTATTTATGTCATTTGTTTTATCAATATTTTTACAAATCCTTGGACCCAGAATGTGATAGCAGAACATATAATATTACTTGTAGGTTATGAAATATTCCATTTGATATTGGATTGAGAATATGCTATCAACTGTTGCTAATTGAAAAGGTAATAAAAGTAGGGGAAGACTAAACAAACGATTAATGGACTGTGTGAAAGATGATATGGTTAGAAAGGGGGTGCTTACTGTGATGACGACTAATAGAGATGTAAGAAAGTAGACAATTGACAATTATAGATATACCTACACAATTGGTATAAAGGTAGCATGATGATGAAACAGAGATTTATTTAAATTGTGATTTTATTTTTAAACGACATAACTGACGTGCCGCATTAAAAAAGAAAATAACCTCAGATTAAACCCCATTCTGTAATCCCCTCAATAATATGCCCAAAATTCCCCCGAAAATTTAGTGAATCGAAGAAAAGTGAAACAGCGAAGTCTAAGAAAAGGGCGGACCCAAAATTCAACAGTTACAAAGAGTAGCAGAAAATACTAATACGGAAACATTCAAAGACTCCCGAGAGAAAACAGTCTTCACCATACACAAGTGAAACATACAATTGTGTCATTTATTATAATAATAATATATGTAATACCAACGTGTGACGATCCCAAGCAGACAATATCCATTATGGTCGAGGACTGAACCAAAACATCTTGAACAATGATGTTACGACACTGACATGACATTTGATTTGACTATTTGACCAAGGGGTATAATTCTTCTAAGGCTGTTTGTCCACCGCACCTTGAACGGGACCTCACGGGAACGAGATCACGACGCCGAAGTAGCGGCAGTACATTTAATATAGCCGCGTAATCTCGTTGCTCGTTGACGTCCCGTTCACGGTGCGGTGGACAAACAATGTAAGCGTATCGATGGCAAAAAGTTCAAACGTGTTTGGCCCAAAATTCAGCTGCGCAAACTCCGTTCACTGACACAGCTATAAGATCAGGATGGACGGCCATTATCTGTGGGAAGATGCCGCATACGCACTTGGGTTTGGGTTATTTAGAGATTTCCAAGAATGCGGTAACGCGTACTCAGGTGGAAGGTTCGATAAAATTGAAAATGTCGATGATTTTTTCTATTTTGCTGTAGAATTCCTTGGAGTAGACTATATTAGGAGATTTTGTTTCCAGGTCTGTTTCAAACATATCTGCTGAAAATGTAACTGGTTATCATAGTTCAGACAACGTTCCTGTGGATGCAACTTTCAGCCGTTAATCTTTTCTAATTCTTATAAAGACGGCACGAGGAGAAGAATTTGCTAAGTTATGCATGATTATCCATTATTTATAATTATTGAATGGATCCTTTGTGAAGGTCACATTATCTTCCCACATTGGCGACTCCTTTTTATTGTTTCAACACTGTTTCAAAAGTCTTATGAGATGACGTGTCATTGTGACGTTGTCACTAGCCGCGAGTCGCGTGGACTTATTTACATATTACTAACTAGCGACCATCTAGCGGTCCACCCCTGGTTTTTTCGGTTTTTACAAAACATCGAGATTCTGTCTTTATTTTTTTATTTGTTTATAGGGTCTTTTTAGCATATATCAGTCCCATCCCATCGTATCCTAAACAATTGTACTTTCACAAGACATGGGCCATGAATTTGAACAAACCTTCGCATCGTCGCCATTTGGTTGGGACAGGATTGTATGAAACATGCCTGCCTACATCAATTATGTTCAAATTCAGGGACCTTACTAACTTATTTCTACTGATTTCATATTGGACACATTCCATCAATAAATGGTCCTCGACAACTCCACATTCCTCATGGAATGTGTCCAGATCTGAGTCTTAAAGCAGTAACAATCAGCTTTCTGCTCACATCACTATTCATGAACCAGGGCACGCGAAGAGGTTCACACTGTATGGTTTTATACCGAACCAATACCCTTCTCTAATGACCGTTTATTAAAATATTCTTTCCAATAATCATAGCAAACTTTTCGATTCTGTCTTTATACTCGTAAGTCTTAAGTTTTCGTCTGTATTGTCTTATGTAAGTTTAATTTTACTGTAATACGCCCATAAACCTTCCGGAATAAATTCTCTAAATGATGCTGAAAACCGCAATAAAATCCGTAGTAAATAAGATAAGAAGAACCACGCGGTCACACAGACAGAAACGAAAAGCGACTTTAATTCATAATATGTATAGAGAAAAACTGTGACAAAAGTCCCATGAGATGACGTGTCACTTTGACTTCGTCACTATGGTAAGCATTGACTAATTTAGATATTATTTTGTCGTGGGTAACTATGACGTCATTATGGAACTGTTGACAATCATGTTCAGACAGAACACAAATGGAATGAAAACGTCAATATTTTAGAAATTTTTGTCATTCGTCTGTTTTGCCAAGTTAGACTGCTTATCAGTTAGGAATACAACAAGTAATCATTGCGAAGCATTGTATAGTAGATATTAAACAAGATTTATCTGATAAAAGTTGATAAAACTTGACTAGTCTAATTAATTTAGATTAAGTAGGTGTATCAATGAATAATAATTATCGTTCAGAAATGTTTCCACGCTCGCTACACGTTTTACCTTCTGTATTTTGTGTTATACTTAAATTAAAATTGATCATAAAGATTTAAGAACATATTTTCAATAATAATGAAAAATCCAACCATGTAAGTAAGTACGTGGTCGTACGTCTAACTATCAGCTACTTCGTTGTTGTAAAAAAGAGGAAAAATCATTTAGGAAAAAAATCTTGTGATGACGCTTAGATCGAGCGTAATCATAAGAATTGTGTTGTTATTCCACTATTCTTCAGTTTTACGTCACAAAGTCGGCATTCACACTGTCAACATCGCTCCATATACCAGCCGATCGATTGTCTCTCATCTCACTTCATCTAAGTAAATTTGGTGAGATTTTTACGAAATACACTAGTTGGTTCTAAAACTTCTAAACAAGGCACATGCTAAAATCAACTAGCTTGTCTCTGAAACAAATGAAGCGGATCTTGTAACATAGTGTGAATTTTGTCGTTTGTTTATAGCTTCTATAGAAAGACTTCAATTCATTTCCTTTTTGCAATACCTGTATGTTTGGCTGAAGCGATGAGTCACTTCGTACGCAGAAAGATAAGGAGCTAACACACTACTAGTTTTAATTTCAAATACAAATCGGCGTGGAACGGTTTTCTGTTTCTACTTGTAACGCGCTGTTTGCAATATTATTGATCCGAAACGAGCAGGTTTTAGATATGCGGGAGAAATCCATCTTTGAACACATAATGTGGAGTAAGCAGTGATACAGCTGTCTAACTACCCCTAAAAGAAATGGTATGACGGTTATCTTAACAATGAAATATAACATCATAACAACCACCATTGTCGAAGATAGCATTTACTATAATGACTTATTTAATAACCAAGCGGTATCAAGGTGTAAAGCGTTTGAGATAATTAGACATAATTACTGACCCTTGAGGTAAGTTTAACTACAAAATAAAATAGTGATTAAGCAGTAAATCAAGATTAGACAGGAAACCAAAGAGGATCACATAAAATTCGTAGCAATACTAATTTTGTGTGGATTTATATCTATGGTAGTTCACCAAGGGAACATACTGTGCCCTGTACTATACTTCTAAAACATGATCCATATGTTTATTATGAAGGCATCTAATAAGTAACTACAGTGGTCTAATCATGCTCTAGCAATAATGCTCTCTATTCTATAATATAATATCACGTCTATATTCCTAAGAGAAAGGCAGATGACAATACAGCTAAATATTTCCAGTTGTTTTATTATCCAGTATTAGGGGACGATCAAACCTATTGCCAATAACTGCCATCAAACGGGCACAAATCCAGACTCTCCGATCAAGTCCCGCAAAAAATGCGCGGGAAAATCCCTAGAGTACCGCTACGCGCGGCTTATCGCGATGTAATTTGACCCATGCTGACCGAAAGCGCGCGGAAACCGCCACTATTTAGTGCCTGTAGGACTTGACCGGTGAGTGCTAATGTTTCTTGATAATAAAACCAAACATTATTTTGCTCGACCCGGGGTTAGCACTCAGGAACCAATGCTCAACTGTCGCGCTCCCGAAGTTGCGACCACTACTCCAACCAGACAGTCATGTAAATGTTACTGAAGAAAGCATAATAATAAAAGGTCGTTGATAATGGTGTCATTATCTGAAACAATACTTCGGCTAACAATTACAGAAAACTCAGCAAATTAAACTACATATATGAAAGTGTAAGGTATGCAAATCAAAAGTGCCTATTTAGCCATTTAGCCCTAACTGTTGTAGCTAACTTCACAAAAGCATTTGTTGACAATTTCCAATCCGCACCATGTTTGTTTGGCGTTGCGAAACTTGACGAGTACAGGACGGCGCACAATTTAGACTTAGCATTGCTAGAACGGATATTTTACGTCAGCAATATTTTGAATTGTCAATCACACAAAAGTATTCTATTTATTTATTTATTTTATTTAACCATTTATGTACACACATTTAACAACAGACAAGAAGAAAAGAACACAAAAATACGTACAAAGGTGATGCTTATTTCTAAAGAAATCTCTTCCAGCATACCTGCGATTCTATATTCTATGCTGTCTTAATACATCAATTAGTATCTTGGGCAGAGGCTAATCATTGCCATACAACGTGGCAATGCGGCCTGTTTCTTGGATAAATTACCAGTTAACAGCGATAGTGATCAGGATGAATTTTTCGATGCTATATTTTAGTTCAGTTAGCTTATAATTTTGCTATTTTCATTAATTAATTAGTTATAAGTTATTATGTACCCACTTGTAAATATTAAAATAAAGGACGTTGTCAAGTTGTCATATAATACCGAAAAAGATAAAGAAAAGCAAGAACTTTCTTAGACAACAATCTTATGGCTTCGCGTCAATGACATGCTTGTAACTTGTAAGTTTTTTTTTTTTTTTTCCTTGTTTGGCAACTGAGCCGATGTCGACTATTCTGCCAGCGTCAACTTGTAAGTTAACAGTATATCTAATTTACAAACATCACAATGGTGAGTTTTTGACAGATTTTGTATGGCAAATCTGTCAAAAACTCACGATCGAGAGACCATTGTGACGTTTGTAAATTAGTAGACTTGGCCCCCTGTACTACGAATAATAAAAGGTAGCTATAACTTGCCATATCGCGCTTGACCAGCAGGTATTTCATCTGTTTTAAAGTACCTAGTCACTTCTGTTTGCAGTGAACGACTACCGATTTTTTTACTGTGGTTTTCAAAAAATATCTAGTGATAACTGTGTTACAAATCTCACAAATTAGATAAAAAATAATAATGGTTATTATGCAGTTACTCGTATGTTAGAAACATTGGCATTAATAATAACTACTATTTATTTAAATCGATAGCCAGGTCAATTTGGAATTCTAATATTGGCTATAAATAGAAATTGTTATTATGTTTTTGACTTTCTCTCGAATTCCGCTTACAATAAACGATGAGATTCAGACTGCTAATCAATATTTTAAATCCGTGCATATCCCGGCTGTCATTCGTAGATCTTTGACAGTCGTTGCGGGTAGTTAGAAGCCCAAAACTCGGACAACCAGTCTTGCCAAGGGATATCGTGTTACCCAGTAACTGGGTTATGGAGGTCATGGGCAGACGCTCCATGTAAAATACAGATAATTAGCTGCAACCGTTCAGACTGGAATCTAACCCCAACATATTTGGGAAAAGGCTAGGCAGATTAAATGATACTTCTTTGTCGGTGCACTCTTGACAGAGCGGTCGTGGTCATCACGCTGCAGTGAGATTTCGGACAGCCGTGATTTGCCTTACGGTGCGACGCCATCGTTCTCTGTCGGCTGTACCATGCGTGCATTCGTGTAATGGGCAGCCCACTGCGGATTTTATCTGGTCGGTCCATCGCATGGGCGATCTGCCTCGTGCTCTTGTTCCTTCGACCTTTCCCTGCACTACAAGACGTTCTATGGAATCGTTTCCCCGTCGTGACACATGCCCAAAGAAATGGAGTATTCGAGCCTGTACTGTGGCCGATAGACGCTGCTTGATGCCGAGTTCTTGGAGTATAGATGTGTTGGTGCGAAATTCTGTCCACGACACTCCAAGCATTTTCCTCCAGCACCACATTTCCAGAGCGTCTATTTTCTTCTTCTCAACTTCTCTAAGTGTCCACGTCTCAGCAGAGTACAGGAATATGGGAAACACTAATGCCCGAATAAGCCGGGTTTTGGTCGCTTTGGTGATGTTGCGATTCTTCCAGACTTTTTTCAGCCTGTCCATGGCAGACCTAGTTATGGCCATGCGTCGCTTGATTTCGTCTACGCAGCCACCGCTGCTTGAGATCAGAGCTCCTAGGTAGATATATGACTGTACGACATCGCAGTTCGCAATCTGGGTAACTTCGGGCGAATTATTGTTTGCACGGTCGACAATCATCATCTTCGTCTTACTTCTGTTTATTCTCAAGCCGAATGCTAAGCTGGTATGTTCCATCTTGGAAAGCAACTGCTCCATGTGGCCAATACTAGTTGCGAATAGCGTAGTATCATCCGCATAGCGTAAATTCGATATTTTCATTCCACCAAATGATACATAGGAGTATTGATTTAGGGACTCGTTATAAATAATAATATTCCATAAACCAGTAACCTTGTACCTATAGTACACATATTATTATTTCTAAAACAAAGTGCGATTATCCGCAAAATCGTCACCATACGTCCTGTGTTAGCGACTGCGTCTCACGTTTCACGCACACCGGAACGCCTGCGCACTATAAATCTTACAAATGTGTTCCGTAGAGGTTGAAACTTGAGCCCTATCGAATGACTTTTTATTTCACCAAAAAAACAGGGACGAATTGTGAGAGGTGCAAAAAATTATCGTTCGTTTGTGTTAGGTTATTCATTATTCTTTAGTTGTTGAAAGTGTAGGATAGAATGTTTGTTAGCTTAGCTTAACCGGCCTATATGTTCCCACTGCTGGGACTCAGGCTTCCTCTCTGTGAGAGGCAGTGGGCCGTAATCCGCCACACGGGCTCAGTGCGGGTTGGTAGATGACATGCCAGTTTCCTCACATGGTTTTCCATCACCGTTCTGCTAGCTTATTTAGTGGCAATATGTGACATTTGGGAGGAGCGATTGATCTTTGGTTGATATTGAGAGTTAAGAGTTTCGAGTACGTTTTGGTTATTGAATCCTAGACAGTCAGTAATAGAACATTTTAGATTTGTGAAACCTTATATACGGGATCTTGCCTCATGTACAGAATATTCTATTAAAGTTTTTTGATACACAGTCGCTCCATGTAAATACTGGTATTCAGCTGCATCTGGTTAGACTGGAAGCTGAGCAAGGCTAGGAAGATGATGATGGGTTAAAAACAATAAGTAGCTATTGATGTTAATCATGGATTATAAGATTTACAAGGCAATCTTGAATTTAACGGATCTATTTTTAGAATGTTAAAACCCTTGTTAAGTAACGTAACAAAACATCATGCCTGTATTGGGATGCCAAAGGGTGAGGCAGAGGTGTAGGTACCTATAGTACACCCACATTTCGCAAGTTATGTTTAAGTTCTATGTAATACTGGGTGAGTCTATTACCATCAACCGGGCACAAATACGACCCCAGGCTGCTACTGAGAAATTCCAGGTACAAACACCCAATAACACTTTGCCCGACCTGGGAATTGAACACAGAACCTCATGCTCCTCAGCAGTACCGCTTGTGACCACTAGACCAGCGAGGCAGTGCTTCCACATGACATAATTATTTTCTATCTAACCTAACTATTTAAAGGAAAAACAGTAGCAATTTAACATTTACCTACCTACCTATTAGCTATGGTTACGTAGGGACTTAAACCAACAGATTAAATAAGTCCTACATAATGCTGTGACGAATGAGAATACCTGCATTTTATAAACTTGCCATGTATTTATGTCGCAGGGATATTGTCAGAGCAGTGATATTAAAATTTCTCTACTGAACTTATAATTTGCACGAAACTTTGTCAACCGCCTCCATTTCTTATAATTTAACGGACTTTTTTTTGTGTCATTGTAATTTCACGGGAACGCTGTAGTGATTTTATAATTATAACCCTAGGTGTATTATGTCTTTATTGTGTCAAGTTTGTAATGGGGACTTCGTGCGTTTTGATTGGTCAACTCTTCTTCATCCGCCATTTGCAAAAAAAAACTTTTGTAAACATAAATTATTAAGAACAACTATATGATTACTTGGCATTGCAAACGGACCACTCATTGATCTTCCACATACAGTGAAATTGTCAAAATATTACTGCCTTGCAATATCACTACATGGGTCTAGTGGAATTATAATGTCACTGAAATGAGAACGTGAAATTGTTAGAAATGGAGGCGGTTGACAAACTTTCGTGCAATTATAATTTCACCAGTAAAACTATAATAACACTGGTTTAACAATATCCCTGCGACATAAATATACAATGTCATTAGCAGATGATAAGTAATTGGAACAACGTATACTTACTTGTAATTTAGAAGTGATAAACAGAGACATATGTGTGATTTATACATTGTTTTCTTGGGTGTACAAAGTCGCGAACATGAATTAGCAAGGTGACTTTCGTTCGATTCCGATATATTCCAAGAATTTACAGAGATTGCTCACAAATGATCCTCTGGTCGAATTTTTCTTATCATGTCACTGAGCTATGTAGTTCTTTATTATCCGATTTTTTTATATTGAGAGCAAACTATAGGGTTACTATACCTACACTCCTACTGCATACTGCATGGTATGGTCATCATCAACTGCCTAACCTGTTCCCAACTATATTGGGGTCGGCTTCCAGTCTAACCGGAGGTGAATACCAGTATTCTACATGGAGCCACTGCGTATCTGACCTCCATAACCCTGTTACTGCGTAATACGATACGATACTCCTTAGTAGGACTGGTTGTCAGACTTTCGGGCTTCTGACTACCCTCAGAGGGGCCTCGGTATGTAATAGATGATCACCCATCCACGGACCATGGCAGGCGTTGCTTCACCTCGAAGATCGATTCGTGCAGCTATTTAGCCACGAGCCAATGGTATGATCTCCTTATATGCTTGCTAAGGACATTTAATTTTATCATAACCACTAGATACACGTCTTGACACGACCAATAACATTTTGTTACTCCTCTATACACTTCTAGAGGGTAGTTATCGATTCCTTGGGATGTTCCTTGGGATTCTAATCCCCTGTTCCTTGTCACTCTTGACATAATGGCTATTTTATGTCAAGAGTGACAAGGAACCTTTGACCTATTACCGTCTTCGTAATTGTTTACACTGTGTTTAACCTTTTAGAGGTCAAAGACATAAAGTTTATGTTCAATATCTTGAATAGTTACTGTTATAAGAATGGTGTTAATGTTTCTATCAATTCCAATAAAGCCATTGTTGTTCATCATTTCTAAATACATCATAGAAATGTGTTTCTTCGAACGAGTAAACAAGTAAAATTGTAAGAAAGCACTTCAACAAACCTTGACGCTATAATAAAAGGAGAATTATTAGTTGTAAATAATACTTGAGTATCTAATAAGGAATTATTTATCGGCCTTTAAGAAGAAAGGGCTATAAACGCAACAGAAACAAGCCTAGATACGGCTCTGGGTCAAGACTTTGCAAACAAATCAAATGGACTTAGCTCCAGAACTTCAAATATTAGACCTTAACGAAATACCAATATGAATGGACTGCAAAGCAAACTAATTATCGTAAAGCTATCAACGCTCACCTTGTTATCTTAAGTTGCTGCTGAAGACCGATAAAAGCGTAAAAGAGTCCCGAAAGCGTACCACTTTATCATATAACAAACACTTGACAATCCTGTGCTGTTGCTTATCGCTATTTTTTTTTATTACACTACCACGGGTAAGGAGTCGACGCGTTCCAAAACATAAAATTTCAAGATAAGACGGTGTTGTTTGTTTGACTGGCGATCGAGACGTCCGCTCCACGCGTCGGTTGGGGACGGAATGCGTTAACGTGACGCCGTGCGACACTTCACATGCGCCTGAGTTGATATGCCTGTACTATGAAACTTGGGTATTGTGCTAACTTATTTTGTTATTGATTGATTCTTTTCATTAGACACATAATTTGATCTTCATGAATTCTTTAATTCTATAATGATTTCAAACCTAGCTTCAGAAGCTTTTATAATACCAATATAATATATTTAGACTTAACGCAACCAGACAAAGATGATGAAACTAACAAGAATTATGTATCTCCTAGCAGGGATGCAGGCTTGATAACAGAATACGTAATAAAACTAAAGATAGGCCAAGACCCTGAAGTAAACAGACCTTGGCAGATTTAATGACCAAAAGATAGAAGTCAGTTCTTTTAAAGATAGTAGCATAGCAACATATGCAATGACATGAGCGCACTAGGTATTTGTGCATCATCTGCCTAGCCTCTTCCCAACTACGTTTGGGGTCGGTTTCCAGCATAACCAGATGCAGCTGAATACCAGTATTTTGCATGGTGCGACTGCCTATCTGACCTCCACAACCCAGTTACTAGGTAACTTGCACTTATTCAAATTAAAACCAATGGATATGATGGGAATATCATAAATGATATCGAAGAGCTTAGATTTATATATCAAATAGATAAGAACACTCATAGGGAAGTGCATCGAATATTTACAAATAGTGATAAGTAGCTGATAGGACCGTGTAACCAATAGGGTGGGGGGCATATAAGGGTAAATAAAGCACTAAAGGGTTAAAAAGAAGTAAACAGAAGACATAACGTCGGTGGATGGGAAGAAGACATCCAAACTGAGAAAGGACAATAATAAAGAAGGAATACATCTAGCAGTGAATGACAGTTAGAAGAGGAATTACTTGCAAAGATATGAAATAATATGCTTACACTTGAGAAGGGTTCATTTTTTCAGTATTCAGAAACAGTGAACAGTTGTCCTTCGAAGAACCAACAACAACGGGACAAGAAGGAATCACGCGAATAAGAAATGTAATATTATATATTTTTAGTCAGACTACTTTTTTTAACCTGACTTTTGTCATTATTTTTATTTATTTTATTTATTTATTTAACTTACACAGATAGTTTACAAGCAATACATTTTACATGACATAAAATTCTAGCCAACAGAAAACTTAGACAGACTGAACAGCGGGACGATATATTGAGGTTAGATCAAGTAGAGATAAATTCCAAAAAAAGATCAAAAGCCGTGCGGAATGATCCACTATAACTACACACATCAAAAGTGTCTAGGGATCAAGCATTTTTATGCGGATTTCTTGAGATTGAGATGTGGCTTTGTAATAAATTTATGATTTTATAAATTTATATGGATCCTTTTTGGTGCATTTCATAATTTGAATCAGGAACTGTGAATCAAATTCGAGTAAAAGATGAAAATCAGCTGTCAATATTTTCCCTATAAAAACATACAACGCATTGAAGACATTATTAGTGCTACTGTTTCCCTACTACTGATTAAAACCAACGTTATTATGGAGCAGCGACGTCATTTAAGCAGGGAAGAAATGCTCAGAGCCGTGGGAATGATAGAAGCTGGTTCCCGGCAACGTACTGTGGCTTTAGCTCTGAATACAAGTCAGAGTGTTATCAGTCGACTTTGGACACGTTACCGAAGCACTGGTACCGTGGCTGAGCGCCATGGAGGACGGTATCGCTGCACCACACGGAGACAAGACCGATACATTCAAATCTTAGCTCGAAGAGCTCCAACAATAACCGCCATGATGTTAGCCGTGAGGCTTCATCACTCTTCAGGGAACTTAATTAGCGACCAAACAGTCAGAAACCGCTTGCATGAAGTGAACCTTCATTCCCGAAGACCGCTACGGGTACCACCTATAGCAATGCACAATCGTAGGATTCGATATCAATGGGCTCTTGAACACAGAAATTGGGCAGAAGAACAATGGCGTTTCGTGTGCTTTTCTGATGAGTCTCGTTTTGGTATGAGACCGGATACAAGACGTATACGACACTGGAGAACCCCTGGACGCCAACAGCGATTAAAATCCTGCCAGGAAGTCCATCCTTATAGTGGTGGAACCATCATGGTATGGGCGGGTATTTGGATCGGCGGAAGAACTGAGTTGATTTGGATTAGAGGCAACCTCAACGCTCAAATTTATGCTGAGACGATTGTATCAGACGTCATCGTTCCTCTACAAGTGCAAATCGGTCCCTTATTTCAGTTAATGCATGATAATGCACGACCGCACACCGCAAGAGTTGTAAGACAGACTCTCGCCGCAGCTAACATCAATGTCCTGCCCTGGCCTGCTCAGTCGCCAGACTTGAACCCGATTGAGCATGCATGGGATATGCTACAGAGAAGAGCTCTGCCGAATATGGAGGGTATCCAGTCGCAAGAAGACCTTTTTTTGTTGTTGCAACGAACATGGGCGGCCATTCCACAGCGTGATTTGGATGAACTCATTTTGAGTATGCCAAACCGATGTTCTTGTGTTGTTAGTGTTCGCGGTAGAAACACGGATTATTAATTGTTTAAGTTACCCAATAAAATTTTAAAGAAAACTGTTATTTCAGTCTTTTTTTCGAACTTTAATGTTAGTGGTTCAAATGTCAAAAATCCCTTTATTAGGAAAATGGCAAATTTCTTTATTAATGCAAAGGTGACTTGGTTTATCGTTACTGTGACAAACGAAAACACTTTATTTGATGAATCCTTAAAGAAAATTTTAATTAATATCAATCAGGAGAAAAGTTATTGCAAAAATATATGTTGATCCCTAGACACTTTTGATGTGTGTACATTAAGTGACATAATCCATATTGAGAACCTAAAATAGTCATTCATTAAATAATCATATTTTAATCGATCATAATTATTAGGATAGATAATGCCATTGACAGAAGTGCAATCAATGGAGACAAGGTTTTTGAAAGTTGTTTTTGAACTTCATAATCGCGACTCATAATGACAAAGTGTGAATTTCAACTGCATGTGAGTTAGTTAGTATAGTTTAGCTAACTACTAATATACTATAGTAAATAATATGGTTATTGATAAAATGGATAGACGGATCAATCAATCTGCCTAGCCTTTTGTCAACTATTTTGGGGTCACCTTCCAGTCTAATCGAACGCATCTGATTACCAGTGTTTTACATGGAGCGACTGCCTATCTGACCTCCACAATCCAGTTACTGGGTAACACGATACCCCTTGGTAAGACTGGTTGTCAGACTTTTGGGCTTCTGACGTAACAGTCGATGACTGTCAAAGATCTACGAATGACAGCCGGGATAAAACAGCTTAACGTGCTTTCCGAGGCCCAGAGGGGTTTCTATAAGTATTGGATGGTCCCCCATTCACGAACTGACCACAGCAAGTGTAGCTTAACCTTCGATGGACCCGTGAGGCTGTTATCATTTAGCCACGAGCCCCGGAAATCGATTGATAAATACGGTTATGTAATGGCTGCGTCATCTGGGATGCTTTATAGAATCTTCTGTTCCATATGAAAATATTGACTAAGTAAGTAAGTAGGAACTAGTGAAGCCCGAGAAGAAAGATAAACAAGCTGCAGGATTAATTAAAAGAAGTGACAGCAGGGAAGAAGAGGTTGCGTAAAAAACTCAGGCTGTAGGTCAAGATAATGCAACTAACTCACAAAGCAATGGAGTAGGGAATAATTGTTACGTAGCTTTGGAACCAAAACTAGCGCTTGAGGATTAGGAAAATATAGTTCGTAAACATTTTAATAGATTCTGGCTAATTTGGTGAATTCTCATCAACGTGTTAAGTTTTTTTTTCCTGTACCTATTCGGTAAACACATATTTCTTGCCATTAAAAGGAGTAAGTAGGTATAGCCACGAACAAAATCTATCAATCTATAGCCTTTTACCAACTGTGTTGGGGTTGGCTTCCAGTCTAACCGGATTCAGCTGAATACCAGTATTTTACATGGAGTTACAGCCTATCTGAACTCCACAACCCAGTTACTGGATAACGCGATACCACTTGGTAAGACTGGTTGTCAGACTTTTGAGCTAGTAACTGTAGAGTCTTTACTCTATATCGTTTGGAATGTAACCTTAGTGTGTTCAAAATTGCTAGCAGTTAGACGAGACAACTATTGAATTCGTATTTAGAATAGATGAAAATAATAGAGAGTCAGCCAGAGTCAGTCTCCGACTGTCTGGCGGCTCAGTGTAAAATATTATAAAGTATATTTACTAACGTAGACTCAATTCTAGGAATAATTATTATGCTTACTCCTTTTATTCAATATAATTCCGGTACAGTAGACCGTAGTGTCTACAGTACCTACGAACCTAGAAAATTAATAACAATTTCTCGTTAATAGCATATCATTGTGTTAAAAGCTTATTTATTGCAAAGCCAATGTAACAGTCAAATGAAATAAAGAAAAAAACATAGTATCTGCTACAGGGCAGCAGGTGTACCATTAATACTGAATTGACATCGACACTAGAATGGTAGGAGTACCTAATGAAAGCATTTACTAATGAAACAAGTTTTTTTGTTGGTTTTCTATGGCTTGAGGAAAACAGGTGGGAAGAGTGACTAAATAATCGTTAGTCGGAGGTTGATAAGAGGACGCTTATAAATTGAGTTTAACGTTTTTGTAGTGACATTTGACAGCATGATAATTAATCTATGGCTTTAAGTACTGTTATTTTTGAACATACGGGTCTTATAGATCGTGTTAACGTAAAAAGTAAATAACAAATAAATAAAAAATAAAAGACTGTTAAATCTTAGATAAAACCGAGAGGTATAAAAATAGAAGAAACTAAATAAATTAATAAAAACTTCAATGTCAACAGAATTACAAAATTAAAGGGCTCCGCCGTCGATATAGGTAGTAACAGAATGCTTAAAGTAAAATTCTAAATTAGTATTGAATAGTCTGGCGCCATTTTAATCCATAAGAGAAAAGATCGAGGTATGTAAATATCTAATAGAAAAAAGTTGAATAATGCAAAAAATAAGTTAGTCGTTATGTGGCACAAGAAGATACGAGTCACGAAATGACAAAAAAAAACAGAATTGGTGACACAACCAATATTATCAAAAAAAAAAAAACAACCGATTAGATCTGGAATCACATTGTTACTTAGTAGAAGGATATATCATTCGTGAGAGAAAATAGAAGACAAGACCGAAGTACGTTTGGGTAGCCAAGCAGTCAAAGAAAGAAATGAATCCAATCGATCGATTACAAACGTAGCAAGTCCATTGGTACAGGTGTGTTTAGTTTACACAGCGCTTTCAGTCAGGACAGTGTAGTGTCGAGTAGCAAGTACAGTGCAATAGTGCACGTGCACCCGATTTTGTTGATACGCTGATTTTTATGCGCTGCTGGTGTTGCGCTAGTTTTGAGCGCAATAAGTGTTTCTGGTTTTATGCACCTGCTTGGAATCTCGCTTTCCGTTACAATTAGGTTCGTCGAATTTTGTTTATTTGTTTCCTAAAATCTTATTGTTATTTGTAATATTAGAGTAAAATAAGAAAGATGATAATATGGCACTTCCTGAAGCGAATTGTTTCGAGTATATGTATGTACGCATCCAGTCAACCCGATCCGGCGCCGTCGGTTCGTCGGATCAGTCAGATATTAGGACCATACGTAAAATACGGCCGATAAATCATGGCCGGGCGGAATTTTGCGCAGAATGCTGCGCAATAACATTTTTTAGGAACCAAACGGTGACATGAGGCGAGTGTGAGTGAGAGAACATGCGCGAAAGTTCGGAGAGCCTATGTTCAGACCGGCCGTGATTCATCGGCCGTACTGTATGACCTATAGTTTGACCGAGACCGCTGGTACCGCGTTACTGTTACTGGTATGTGCGCTGCGAGACGGGGGGGCAGTGCAGGCCGCTCATTCGCCAACGCTGCCCCCCGCCTCGCCGCGCATTCCTAAGGCAGTCTCGGTCAAACTATAATAGGCCTTTCAGTACGACCGATAAATCACGGCCGGTCTGAACATAGGTTCTCCGAACTATCGCGTATGTTCTGAAGATGTCAGAGAGTAACAATTTGTCTCATAACAAAACCTATTGATGAAAGACCAATGGTATTCCTTGTTGGGTCACCACATCAGCATTATGTCATTGTTCAGGAACGTTCATTAACACAATGGAACTCGGGAATCTACTAGAATATAATAGAGTACTCTTTATTATGTACTTACACCATGGTAGTTACAGATATGCAGGGGCTCGTGGCTAAATAATTACAGCCCCACGGGTTGATTGGAGGTTAAGCTACACTTTCCAAGGTCGGTCCCCGGGAAGTTTCGGGCGTAGCCTAATATATCATTGATTAGTTCGAACAGACCTCTCTCAGTCGTTCGAGGTCGTGCTCTAATGTACCTACGGCTCGCGTTTCCCCGGGGCAACAAAAATCCAGTCGGTACTCTTGGGCGTCCGCGTAAGGTACATTTTGACGCACACGAAACCACTGTAATATTTTTGAAAATAAAATATAGCGTTAGCTATCTATAGAAGTGAAGTATCTGTCTTAAATCTGTGGTTCTGGGCCCGAAATAACAATGAATGACAACACTATTTGACAGTTGTCCTCACTCCCGAAAGTATTAGCCCGTTCCAAATATTTAATACTTGCTTTAACGGGCCAACAATTTTCGAACGGGCTCGTATCTTCCTTGATGGACTTAGAGTTTAGAATCCTTGATTTTTTGCCCGAAACTAACGGAAACCAAAGGTATGAAGGTCACCCGTGGATGGATGAAAATCAGTTACATAACGATACTCCGTGCTTCGGAAAGCGTTTCCTGGCTGTCATTTGTAGATCTTTGACAGTTGTTACGGGTACTCAGAAGCCAGAAAGTCTGACAGCCTTACCAAGGAGTATCGTGTTACCTCCATGAAAAATACAGGTATTCAGCTGCATCCGGTTAGACTGGAAGCCGACCCCAACATAGTTAGGAAAAGGCTAAGCAGATTGATTGAGACTTACAGATATAATAATGACAGTTAAAGGAGAGAGGAAGTGTTTTTTAAATACTAGGTAATCTTTCTTTATCTACATATTTTCTTATCAATAAAAAAAGGGATTAAATCAAAACACGTTATGTCGTAATTACTAGTCAGGTAGTTATTACCTGATAAGCGATTAATGATTTACAGTGCGTTTATTATAACTTGACCCATAACGTGATTGGTAGTACTGCTCTGTCAGTCGCCATTTTAAACCCTATTAGTATTGAAACTAAGCTTGACAAGCAATGGTGCTAACATGACGGCAAGGGAATAGTTACAGTGAACGGTCTGTCAGCTATTATCGGTGGTTGAGCAACAGGCGAGGAGGAAAAAGTATTATCTTGTTTCGAACTCCTTATTTATGTTTTGATAGTGGATCGCGTGATCTATTTTTGATAAAATATGGATTAATTAAAATATAGGTCCTCGCCTGTCATGTACGAGGTTGTGTGTTCAAATGCGGGCAAGTACCAATGTGATTTTCAATTCATATGTACTTTCTGAGGTTATCTTGGACATAACTGACATCGGTGAAGGAAAGCATCGTGAGGAAACCAGGACTTATAGTTAATAAGTCTGAAATCGCCAACCTGTCTTGAGCAAGCGTGGTGATCAATGCTAAAAGCTAAAGTGACAATGACAGGTGTCAGTAGTAGATCTTTCCTGTGTTCGGGTCGATTTCCAATGTACCTACCCAGATGCGGAGAGAGAGATAACTCGAAGATGGTCTGGCAATTTGAGTACTTAATCTGGCCTACCCAACAAATGTCCTTTCTTTGGTATTGTTCGTCAAGTTGTTGAGCTCCTTAAAATCTGAGTTGAGCTACACGATTACTGACAAATGCTTGCACTGACTGGACAGGTCCACTCCAATCTGTGGTTCTTTCCTCAAAGTAAAATTTTACAGAATAGAATTTTAGGTTTCTAGACATGATGAACCTTTTTATTCATAAACATCTAATTCAACTTATGTTGCTGCCTATTGCCGTCTCACTGAATGATAAAGACGGATAGTGTTTTTAATGTCATAGAATATTATGCAAACTATTTCCTGAAATGGTATGCGGTGCGGGATGATCAGTAGCTGATACATTTTATCTTTAAGTGATAACCTACAAGCATCTACATCTGTTATTTATTAATGGTTTAGTTATAACTGGATTGATTTATCAATTTCTTAGTTGTTCATTCTCCTAAGATCTCTCTGCCTAGATCCGCTTAGGAACTGATCAAACGCCATCGTCCATGTGTTTATGCTTTTGAATTTAGTACAGATTGACCAACCTAATAGGTTGCTTAACCTGTACCAAGTCATAGGTCTCGCGTTCGAACCCAACGCACTTCTGACTTTTCGGATTCATGTGCGTATTGTATAATTATCGCTTGCTTCAGAAATGGTGAAGGAAAACATCGTAGCCCGTGAGATATTTCTCGACAGCATATGAAGCCAAGTTAGAGGCCCAGCATGAGCGGCATAAAAACTCTGACACCAGTACCCTAATTACGTGATACACGATCAATCAGAATCTGAATCGCTTTGAAACAGATTTCTAATCCATTGCTTCAAAAGTCCGAAAATAAATTCAGCTTAGCAACCTTAGAATAATAACGCATAGAAGCCGCGTCTAGAACAAAACACGAGCGATATCGTGTGTCCACTTCACTTTCTTTGTGTGCGTGAGCCGAATGTGTCTACGGTCCTCAAACGCACACAAATATAGCTTTCAGTGATACCATTACCAGACCGTTACCCACAAATATGGGAAAACGTACTGTTAATGTTGCTGGATCACATCAAGACTACTATTTTATGTTATCAAGAACTGAATAATATGAAGATGATTTTTCATGTAATATGACATATTTTTACGAAAATTAAAATTCAATTTATTTAAAAATAAAAGGAAATAAATGAACCATTAGTAGCATGAATAGGATATGGTTCAATGCGTTTAGAATGTTTAATGTGTGAGGTGTTATAATAATATTATAAAAAAATCGGGTTTGATATTAATTAAAAGTAGGTAAGTGTTGTATATTAAATAGGAAAGTATGATTGCGAAAATTACAAAAATGAAAAACATGTTAATCAATAATGTTTTTATCTTCATTTTACCACTTTTTTAATCAACAGTTTATGCTTATCACTTAAAAACCTTGCAGTTGCAACTGCTTCCTAAAGAGTTTCCGCTTTGACTCAACGTCTCTTATAGTATTTTCTCTTTTTGAGATATAAAAAAACCTAGTTTTAACATATTTTTCCACAATGAGACGTATTAAATTAGTATTATGGATGTGACCGTTTACATGTTCATCCGATGTGGGAAAGCAGGGAGTACCTATAAACGTTTTCATTATCACGAGGAGCAGTCGTTTGAATTCTCGAGGATCTTTTATCAAAGGTTTTTCTTTTATAAAATTTCGAACAGCTGTCTCAGAAGCGCAACATATAGAAAATACTTCTTTAGAAGCATAGCTCAAACCACCTTTATCTCTCAATACAACTAATTTGTGAAACCAAAGTTCAGTTGTTGCTGTTAAGGCATCTACGCAAGACATACATTTTATTTTATTTTTTAACTTGAACACTACAAAACCAGCTATATAACCTACAATGTGGTTTGTTAAAACATGGTTTTCAGGAACATCAAGCACGCATCTGAGAAAATGTTCATCAGTAGGCATTGTGGTTATTGCAGCTTCAGATGATTCTTCATCATCCTCGTCAAACCTTTGAGATGATGTAGTGCCATTTATGCACTTCAATGCTGAGGAACACGTCAAAATGGAAATATCCTCTAATGGAATGCAGTTACCCGTTTCGCCTGCTTTTATTTCCATGTGGCACATTAATTTTCTATATATACCCTTAAACTGGCGAGCATTTGGGTTGTCATTATGACCACCATGCATACGAACTGTGCCAAAAAAAAGTTCAATGTGATCTTGACTAATCCTATATGTTGTAATGTAATTCATTTCACCTTTTGCCATAACGATCGTTTCAAAAATATGGATTAGACTTTCAATACAGATCAATATGCCTAAAAAACCCGTATTGGCCTGCGTTTCCAGCACGGGTTTATAACTTTTAATAGCTAATTTTACAGATTTTTGGCGGTCCTGGTACGTTCTTTTACGGGTAATTTTTATATTTAACTTCAAAATGTATTCTTTCATCTGTTTTAAGAATGTGTAAACTTCATCTTTGTTTTCTAAGGAAAGTGGGTGATTAAAACCGTGTTGGGTCAGTCTTCTCGTGTTAAAAATATCAAAAATATTATTAAATAACATTATAAATTCTTCAGTGGCCGCACTATTCTGAAAATCGGGCAGTTTTAGGTCTTCACGACAGAATCTTAAGGCTATTGCAACACTTCTGCTGAGAAGCTGAACCGCTAATTTAACGTTCATGATAGAATTTCGAAAATTTAAATGTTTTCTGGTTAATTTATTTGCTATATGTAATTCTGTCTTTTCTTGTAAATCATTAAGTTTTACTATGTAGTCCCAATTAATTTCGTTTTCGTCTTTATTAAGCAATGTTTTTTTGTTTTCAAAGTGGTTACGCACTAACTTCACCATGTGGCTTGGATCTAAAAACACAGCCACGTTATGTTCTGCAGATGGATGTTTGAACGTAGTTTTTAACTGATGTGGTTGTTTAATTTTGCACCCTAATAACTCCATACAGGATAAATTTGTTGGATGACCATCAAAGGTCAAAGATACAACTTTTACGCCAGCATCTTCACATTTTGTCAAACAAATATTTATGAGATTAGCTTTTTGTGTACCAGTGAGACCATGAGTCAGAAAGTAGCCCAAAGGAATTTTAAAATGCTCGTTGAGGCAGACAAGTAAAAATACATAAACTTCAGAAGCTTTTACACTATTATCCATTATACCCGCACCTATGTCCACATATCCATGGTTTTGACTGCCATCCCAAATGCTCTGTTGCCTTATCGCCATTTCATCGGCAACCAAAGCACAAATAAGTTTTTTATTTGAGTTTCTCGTCTTCAAACTTAGTAGCTCAAATGCTTCATTTGTAAAGCCTGGTGCTCCATCAACAGTCCGGTACCAATTCGACAAAGTTTTTGGGTGTGGAAGACACGTATTAAATTTTGCTCGTACATAATTATATGCCCGTGGTGAATAAAAATTAAGGGTGAGACAGAATTTTCTGAATTCTGGGGGATATTTTGGCATGGGTCGCTTTTTATTTTTAATATATTTCTTACAAAGATTATTATATAAATCTGCAGCAAAACTATTTTTCGATAAAATATTGGCGACATCATTATCTATATATCTTTGTTTTTTTAGGGTAGATATTATTTTTTTAAGTGAAGCGTTTCGCTTCTTTAATCTTCGAGTTTTTTGATTTAATGTTTTAATTAATCTTGCATGTTTGATTTGGAGGACAGATTTTCGTCTCAGGTCCCGACGTAATCTATGCTTCCGCGGAGTATCAAAGATAGAATCCAAATCCGACGAGAAAATGACCTGGAATTAAAAACATTACTTTGCATAAAATGTATTACGATATTTGTAATAACGCATTTTTGTTTGTGTTTAGCTATAAAGTATACTTACAGGCTCAAGTTTATTATGAAATGTATTTTCAGTAAGTACTCCAGCATTATTTTCATCTGCTATGTTAGCAGTTACATTGTCAGGTTTGAATACAGTAGTCACTTTTGATTGTTGGCCCGTGGAAGTGCTCTGCCATAAATAAAAAAAATATTTAAATGAGATATTCCGTGTGCACCTATTATAATATTTAGTATTCACTATATGTATACATACAGGGCGCGAATCAGGATATTTTTCAGTACTGATTGACTCAGCATGAAACTCATGTGGTTTCTCAGACTTTTCCTTATTATCGCTGTCAGACTCTGAAGAAGATAGGTATAAAAGCTGAAATTTAATAAAACGTTTGAAAACACCAAAAATGTACATTAATATCAATCTTGTAGAACACAAATTATGGGCAAACTGACAGGCAGACTTAGTTGCCTATACTTGTTTAAATGGTTGCTGACATAAAAAAATGCATTTAATTATGTACATTACCTTTGCTGGCACAGCACCACGGCGTATTCTTCGCATACCTGTTTTCGTTAAATACAAATCCTTGTCGCGGAAATGCAGTGAGCATATCTTTGTATTTTTAGTTGGTTTCCATGAATCCTCTTTGCGATTACTACGAATTAATTGTATCCAACGATTGGCTATCACAGAATCGACAGGAAAACTAAAAGAAAAAGAAATGCTCATATTGCATTAGTTAAGTACACAATCAGAATAGGCACACCAGGTAATTAATACAGCACTTGGTTTATGTGGGTACCTAATGAAACAATTACCTAAATATAGTTTAGTTTGACGCATACAGAATTGCAACCAGTATCCTATTTACAAAGATTAATATAAAATACTTAATGCCAAGTTAGTTTCTCGAAACTGGCAAAATGTTATATCGTATCGTATCGTATTCAATAGCTTGTAGGCGCATCAAAAACTTTTTTTTTGCTAAACAAAAATAAGAACAAAATTGATAGCAATGTGGGTATTTTTTTCCTCACAAATAGCAACACTGTATTGTGATAAGTTAGGTTAAAAGAATTTTTGTTTTATGATCGATTTACGTAAAAATAATGTATAAAATGTAAAGACTTACTTGTGAAATGTAATATAATCACATTTATTTTGTTTTCCAGAAGTGTTATGACATCCTTTCACGCTACAAACTGTCATTTTCAATTATACTCGCGAGCTGTGTTCGACGGAACGTGACATTGAGTACTGACGGCTCGCCGAGAGAAGTTAGCCACTATGGCTAAGTTTTAGTTGCCTCACTTTTTGCATTCGTACTAGGTTTCTATGCGTTATTATTCTAAGTTAGCAACGTATATAACGCAATGAATGTTGTAGAACTGTCAAAATGAAACAAATTAATCGGAATCGTTTACGAAAATGTGTTGCGTAATTAGATAGCAGGTTCACTAACCACACGAAAAGGAAAGAAAAAACCTGTAAGTACCTAAAACTGAAAAATAAAAAATTAAGTTTCAAAAACTGTAACCCGACTACGGGAAAATAAAAGTGATCTAAAAAGTTCGAAACAAGAAAATCTTTCAGACAGAAATCAAGACATAGGTACAAAAATGGTCAAGACAAAGCCGTTGTCGCATGTCATTATAATTTTGTTGGTGTTCCTGGCACCCACATGGTATACTCGTACAGGCATGCGACCACGGCTTTACTTTGACCATTTTTGTACCTATGTCTTGATTTCTGTCTGAAAGATTTTCTTGTTTCGAACTTTTTAGATCACTTTTATTTTCCCGTAGTCGGGTTACAGTTTTTGAAACTTAATTTTTTATTTTATACTTTTCCGTTTTAACACTTGATAAACGGTACGACAATGTAAATAAGAGTGATCCAATAGGTCAGTAATTAAACTATTTTAAATTCAAATAGCAGTGCATAGTGCCTTGAACGAAACCATTGCCCGATTTGTTTCGACGCCATTACCATTTATCGATCTTCGAAGAAATTTAAAATATAAATATTTTGTTGTACTTGTTTTTCTTCTGTGGCATTACAAATCATTAAGGCTATGTTTTCCGGGCCTGTACGCCTTTGAAAGGCTACCTCTGCCTCCCCCAAATGCAGAGCGACGTATTTATTTACGATACACTGCCTACGATTTCGTGGAAAATCCATGCCACAGCATAAAATATTTGCAGTTGATCAACTGACCTAGCAAAAGCTAATCAATCGATCCTAAGAAAACTTAGGTTCGATTTTTTTAAGTGAAAACTTGTTTAGCGGCGTTGTGCTTTTCTGGGATAGGTAAAAAATTTCAAATACGTGACCTGATCGAAAATTCATAAGACGGAGAGAGAGTAGAAATGCACAACGTTATAATAATGTTCAAGTTTTTGTTGACAGCGCACTCTGTTTTATTTTTACGGATTTTTTTTTATTGGAGCTAAATCTTTCGTTCTTGTACTGACAGCAAGCCACATACATTCCTGACATTTTCGTGAGATGCGTTACTCAGTTTTCACTTCCGTTTTTTTTTCTTAGGTTTACATTTTATGGGACATACGGTGTAGTGAACTAAAATGGTTACTTAAAAATAAATGTCCTGTGTAGTTATTGGGCGTTTTCTCATTAACAGACACCAACCCGATACCGATATGTCGGCAGTTATACCGACATCGATTCGATACCGCTATTATATTATTATCACCCCAAGGATATTGGTGAATATCGATGACCATCGCGACACGGACGCACCAAACAACCACAGTACTAAGAATCGTCAACGTCAAAAGTCCGCAGTGCGAAAAAGTTTGTTCAAGTGTAAGAATGCCGCTTCTGTTACCGCACTGTGTCTTCACCGGTAGGTGTCGTGCCGATATCGGTGTCGGTCGCTATCTGCGACGATATAGGTGACAATAACAACACAATGTAAAATTTCAATTCATTTTCTTAATGAAAGAAACAAAATGATAACATTTCGCTATAGTGTTATGGGATAGTTCGTAGAAGGTACACAGAAGATCGTGAATTTTAGGCTACTTCTGTCATCTGTTGTTTTAATAAAAATAAACATCTATGGTTAGGTGCTAGGTACCGACGCCAGCACATCGAGTTACCTGTCAAATTTCTTTAATAGATTTTCAACTTTATCGCTAAAAAATAAGGTTCATCAACGTACTACAATCTGTCAAATTTTTCCAATCAGCATCCTAGAAATTTTAAATCATATACTTGTTCTGTGTTTTATCTTTAAAAATCATATCTAAAGTTGATTGTTTTGTTAAATTTGATTAATAGTGTAGGAGTTAAATTCGATTAATTTTATTTGCTGACATTTTCTATTAATTGTAGTATCATCTACAAAAAGAATACATTTCTGCAAAGTGGCATCCGGAAGACCGTTTATAACGGTCAGTCGGTCGGTCGGTTTTTTTCTTGTATAAAACAAGAAAAGTAAAGGGTCGACAATGTTACCCTGAGGCACACTATTTTTTTTATTTATTAGTGCGATTGATTAAAATTTTTCTTTGAAGTATATTCTGCTGCCTTTTTTTACAACTTTGGATATCTCTGTAAGTAGAATGGGCTAAAAATAGTCTTACTGATTCGCTTACACTATGACCATATTCTTTTGTTTTGGATATTTCTCACCGCTCATGAAGATCCGTAAATATTGACAGCTGCATATGAAGAAACAATTGCCGTACTTTATTGTCAAGTGACGTACCTACTGCTACAGCTATATTTATCGAATCTATTATTTTAGGCCATCGACATTTTCAAACATTTTATCGTATACAGTAGTACTCGTGACAGTGACTTTTTGTATTCAAAACTGAAAGTTGTTCACACAGAGCTAATACGATAAAATCACGGATTCGAGAAAAAAAATCTTGTGTTGCTAGCTCCGCTAATACAATTGATCGTTTTATTATAGCACTTTTGTTTGAAACAGCAATTTTTTTCTAATGTTCATTATTGTTGCCAGAGTGAAATTTGTTTATCTTTATATTACTTAGTATACAATCGATACCGGACACATTGTTTATTGTGTTTGCTAATGTAGGATATGATAGTAGCAAAGACGGTTAGTAACATGGATGAATCTGATTAAAATCTTAGAAACGTGTGTTTTATTAAAACTTCTTCATTAATGACGATAAAAAATTCTATACGACTATAATTTTATCGATAATAATTTTTAATGTGTCAAACACTATTGTGAGATGACAATTAAACGTCATCATATCGCATAGAAATAATCACACTTTTGAAACCAATATTATGAATTAAAACTATAATATAATTACGAAATATTTATTCTGAGCTCAAAAAGGCAAATTCGGATAAGCCCCCGTTAAAATTTGATTGACTCCGCGTTGGTATCATCTCGCGCCGTATATAGCGCAGTATCACTTTTGCTAGTTTTCAGCTATTTAAACATATTTATTTGCTTTGTAAATATGATATATATACATATTTATAATGTCCTCGTCAAGGCCTTTCTTTTGATACTACACATGTCATAATTATCTCAATTAAATTTTTTTCGAGGTTAGAAATTTATGTGTAAAGTCCACTATATTGAATTTATGGAGAATTTATATAGCCTATGTCACCCGGACCATTATTACAAATCTATTGATACCTCATTCATCAAAATCGGTTCAGTAGTTTAGGCGCTACGGTGGAACACACGTAAAAGCAAACATACATACATACATAGACTGCTAAAATCATAACCCTTCCTTTTGGCTTTGCCGTAGTCGGGTAAAAATATCCTAATAAGTATGTTTTTCCGATAGATAGGAACTTTCTATCCATCGAAAAGACCCTAATCAAGAATTTTTCATGTTTTTCGAACTTTCTATCCATCGAAAAGACCCTAATCAAGAATTTTTCATGTTTTTCGAACTTTCTATCCATCGAAAAGACCCTAATCAAGAATTTTTCATGTTTTTCGAGCTGGACTCTCTTGGAAACTTGAAAATGATAAGAGCTGAAACAGTTAAATCAAATGACTTAATTATTTCAGAAATTTTGATGTCACTTCTTCTCTACCATTTTCGCGCCCCCCGGTCTACTCCTTGATATGCAATGGTCTCTGTAGCACCATGAAACATGAGGCTTTAGGTGCAAATCTTTGAATCATTCGATTTATGGTGTCTGATCAAACCACGTTGGGGTCGGCTGGGGTCGGTGCATTTCATTCATTCATTCATTATGAACCAAAGAAACTTTTATGAATAAACTGCAGCCTGATGTGATTAGTTTAGGACAATTTTGATTACGTCAATCAAAACTCATGAACATAAATCCATACTCCAGTACAAACACTGAACCGTCCGTTTCTCTGAATCGTGCTATCATATGGAGTGCAGCATAGCTTAAAGTTCATCTGTTATCAGTCGACCGTTCGTCCTCTAGCAACCTTGTTGATCGGCGGCTTCTAGGTGATACAGTAAAGGGGATAATACACGGTTCGCTTACATGATCTGGCTGTAATGTTCCCACTGCTGGGACTCAGGCCTTGATGTAATCCCCCACGCGGGCCCAGTGTTAATTGATATATAATATGCCACTGATATCACATCCCGTTTCCTCTCGATATTTTCCTTCGCTGTTCTTAAGCAGCGAAATATAAACTGTCGAAATGTGTGTGTACTAAAAGAACACCTCTGCCTGGTCCTTCGGAGGTTACAGGCGTGATAATATTATGTTTTAGAGCAGTGGTGTGAGTGATAAAATTATCTGCTCAAGTAAAGTGAAACGGTTTGTAGGTACTTGTCGGTCGACCACGACGAGTCGAGGCTGCATTTTATATCCACTCAGGATAGCACTGCTCACTTATGCCTATCAATTTGGATGAACCTACCAAATTGAATTGTATACATTAAAGTGAATTACTTCTTCAATGTTTGTCGGCCATATTTTTAATTTCTGATCCATTCAACCAAAGTGAATCAATTTAGTTGAACCGTCTATTATCGCCTTTACACTATTAAACAGCTGAACACGTCTGTAGTTTCTCTCCGGGCAGATAAGGTGGGATGGGTCGTAATCCAATGTTTAAGGTCGATTCAGTCGGCGAAATATCGGCTTTCATGCAGTGAACACAAGTCCAATGTTGCTAAGTTTATGATCCAAGTATCAACAGTGGTTATCTAGCATTTTCCCAACGATGTCGGCTTCCAGTCTAACCGAACGCAGCTATTCAGATAGACAGTGCATAACATACTGTTAAATACCAATATGTTACATGGAGCGTCTATGTACCTCCACAACCCAATAACGGGGTAACACGATAGGTAATACGTTTCCTTGGTAAGACTGGTTGTCAAAATTTCAACGAAGCAAAGAAAACCTGCGCAGATGGGGAGTCACAGATGACTCCACTCTGGAGTGTAAATGTGGTGCTGTCACCAACGATGGGGCACGATTAAGTGCCCCATCGTTCCTGGCCTGACTCTTTATAGATTGCCATCGACACGCTAAGAAAAATGTGTGAATGCCTAATCAAACTCAAACTCAAAGTATTTGTTTCAATTAAACCATAAACAGGCACTTTTGAATTGTCAAGGAGTCAGTCAGTCAGAAAAATGAAGCTAGTTGCCCATTCCAAAACGTAGTAGGTACCTATGGAGAAGAACGGGCAAGTAACTCAACGGACACTCTTTTAAATAAAAAATTGTTACATAAAATTGGTTACATCATTCATGTAGAAATTATACATGTGAGAACAGTGTAAAAAGACGTGCACGTTAAAAGCGTCCGTAATAAAATGATAAAAACAAAAACAATTCAAAGATTAAAATAAATTAAAATAAGCCATGGCAGCTAAGAGATGACCAGTCCCAACTGACTAACTGAACTGACAACTCAATCTATAAGATTTCTTTATGATAGTTATACGCCTGAAACTGTTTTGAGGAGTATAAATGAGCAACATATTGCAACGCACTTTTGTAAGGCGCCCGAATCAGGCGCTTGCGTCGATGAATCGGATGCTCGAAATTCATCATAGTGTACAATACAGTTCAATTTGCCGTTTTGCATTTGTTTTGAGACATTGAAGAAAACCCAGAAGAGATGATTTTTATCTTTGGCTTGATTGTATGTAAGTATTTGAAAGTGTTCATAGAATTGTCCGTAAAAATACTTAAAGTATAAAAATGTGAAACTTACCAAATACCAGTCTCTAAAACTAAGTCCACAGTCTCAGGTAACTCTAACCGGAAACCTGGAAATAAAACGAATAAAGTTATAATGGTCGATCTATTAAATAAAAGAGAATCAATGAAATTGGCCTCATAGTGGTAGCAGGATTGGCTGCAGATGTTGCGCCAGACTTGCAATTTTAGGTATCGACAATAATAAAAAATGTTTTATCTCTAATAGTGGCAACACTGGCAACAAAGCTATCTCGGGGTACATAAAAGACCGTTAACGCAGTTTTTACATGTTACCAACAATGAAAATTGTCTATAGATAAGGTGTTAAGAAACTCTCTGTCATCATCTGCCTAGATAGACTTTCCCAACTGTATTGGGGTCGGCTTTCAGTCTAATAGATGCAGGTGAATACCAGTATTTAAGAAACTCTCTGTATATTTATAAAAGTGTTATAATCATTTTAAACTTTTATAGACATTAAGAGAGCTTATCCTAAACGTTGGCAACATCGGAATTAGCGGTCAAATATTTACCCGTTTTGAATAATTTGGCTACATTACTATATGGAATTAAGAAATGTGGCTAACTAGTGTACTTACTAGAATAATAATAATGAATTGCCAAATTAAGCGAAACAGCAAAATATTTGACATCTATTTGCGACATTGCCCACTTTCAGAATAAACGCTTTAACAGGTACTACCTAAGTAATAAATGAAATGAATGAATGAATCTATATCGCAGGCCCCCCACAAAGTGGACCAATAACCTGCATGCCAATTCTCGTATTTAAAAAACGTTCACATTCAACTCGCAATCTGTCAAACTTCTCAAAATTTTTCGTAAAATGATTGTATATTTGACAGATTGCGAATGAGATTAGAATGCGAAAATTCTTAAAAATAACGGGAATGATCCCTCTGGTCAAAGTCGCGGGAATACGCTGGTTGCAGGAAGCACAATGGACGCTTGGGAGAGGTCTATAAGCAGTTGCCGTCTTTTGGCTGAATGATGATCACGAGGGATGACGCTTAGTTGGTGTAAGAATGAATGAACAAAGGAGTTTTCTTACCATCAGTGATTATCCTCTGTATGATGCTGGCCATGTCTTTCACCTCCGCCGCGTAGAAGTTATCGCCGCTGTACGGACTTATACCTAAATCTGTACACGATATTGTTAAGGTTTCATTGTTTACAAATTATATGGGAATTTTCAGATACGAATAGCTGCTAACTAGTGCGTGGAAGTTTGGAATAAAAGGGAGCTGTACATTAGTGCAATTTTCGGCACTCGCCTATGACTATTGAATATTTTGACTGTAGCTTTAAAGAAACTCGCTATAATATTTATGGGGCAGGTCGCCTCGGTAATATTTATTTGCTTGATCAAGGAAAGAAACTGCCTTTAGCATAATCAGCATAAATAATGTCCCCACTGTTGGGACACAAGCCTCCTCTCTTCGAGAGGGAGTGGGCTGTTAGCTATAATCTACCACGCGGGCCCATTGCTGGTTGCTAGATGTCACATCTCTTCGAATTTTTTGGTTCTAGGACATGCCGGTGCTCACAAAACGGTAAAAGAAAACATGGTGAGGAAACCTCACGATGTTTTCCTTTACCGTTTTGTGAGCACCGTTTTGAGAGCAGCAAATTGCCTTTAGGTTTAGAAGTAGGTACTTAGTTACATGTGGCCAATAAAAATTAATTAACTAAATAAGTCTATTTTACCATACATAACGTAATCAATTCTTTTAGAGCAGTGAACCATTATTATATTATCTGTGTCAGTAGTAAGATATGTACATCAGCGTATCTTTATATCAGTATATCTTTGAACTTATGTATAAGTAGTTACTTATACATAAGTTCAAAGATATGTGATATCCACTAACCCGCACTGGGCCCGCGTGGTGGAAGTCTGCCCACTTCTAGAGTTGGGACTCTGGAAGTGGGCAGTCTTCCACCACTGCATTGGAAACATTATAGCCAGATTATAATCTACAATTCCATTTAAAAAAAGGATACAGTTGAGCATATCCAGCAGCGACCCGGGATGGTCAGGCGGCGGTGGCGGTGGAGGCACCGTGCGTGCGCCTGCGACCGCACGCAGCGTGTAGGCACGCACATACTCCTTGCGAATGTCGTGGAAGCGCGCGTAGTACGTCGGTAGTGAGAGGTCCTTGCTGCAGGCTTCGGGATGCAGGCATTGTCTGTGGAAGAAGAAAAAGAAGTTACATGATGATCTTTTGATGATTAGAAGGATAGTAGGGAGGCCTTTGCCATGCAGTGGGAAAATCCAGGTTAATAATAATGAGTTTTTTAACATTTGGCAAAATGTACCAATTGTTTTAGCCCAGGTTTGCGCGGACGTATTTTTATCACGGCGATTTTTTTTCGTACACTGGATTTTCAACTCTCGGTATTGAGCCGAGCATTGAGAATCCAACAGAGCACATCCAGCGCATATCCCCTCGCGTCAAGAAAACACACTGTTGGATATTCAAAACAAAATACGCCCGTAAAAACCTGATCGAAAATCCAAAACCCTAGAGAAAAGAACAAAAAAATCTATGGTGAACAGCTCTGAAACAAGGTTTATATACCTGCATTCAGAACTACTACATTTGGTTAGTGGAAACAAAGCAAAAGTAATTTCAAACCTTTCTTTCACTTTAAATAGTGTAAGCATAAGGCTGCCTGCCCACTGGAGTGGAGAGGAGAGGAGAGGAGCGGAGATGTGCCAATATTAACCAATAGAATCTAAACTCCGCTCCAGAGGTGCGATTCTATTGGTTAATATTGGCACATCTCCGCTCCTCTCCTCTCCGCTACAGTGGACAGGCAGCCTAATACGTCGTTTTCTCGAAACCATCCCCGATGTGCGCGTATTTTTACTCCCAATTAAAATTAATTATCCTCCATCACCTTATAATCCGTTGACATATTGTGCCGCCAGTTGGCGCCACGAGTCAAAGGTGGTGTGAAAATAAGTTCCCTCTACCTCGATAGATGTCGTTGGGATCGAATTGAATCTCGTTATGGTTTCGTTCTCAAAAAGAACTAATAAGCTCTTCGAGATACTGTACATCGTATAACGCACTATGAAAACTTTTCTCTATCGAGGAATTTTTGCAAAACCCGTTAAGGGTTTATTAAGCACTAGCTGCGGTGCGGCCCCCGGGTGCACCCGCATAAGTCCCATGGTAATATCGGAATAAAAAGTATACCTATATAAAATCAGCTACATTTTAACAAGATATGCGAACATAACACACGTAGGGATCAACTGATTATTTTCGCGGTTTCAGCGTTGGTCCCATCGTGAAAGTTACCCATAATGATGAGTACAATGACCCCTTAAGAGGTTTAGTATAAACAAAAAATAACTTTGTATAATAGGGGCAGTCTATTGCCATCAACCGGGCCCAAAATAAGCTAGACAACGGGCTGCTACTAAGAAAGATCTGGTGGAAAAACCCAATAACACTCTGCTACCACAAGACCAAAGATGTACCTACATATTGTAATATACTAGGATAAAGTGACAAGACGTCACATAGTGGAAAGCTACGGAAAAGACCAACGACAACACAGCGACAATACAGGCCGTGAACAAATAAATACGTCACAACAAACAAAATGACAAAACCCCCATAGAAAAAATTCAAAGCCACATTCTTTTCGCTCCATAATCACCATTTACCATCTATACTATTTTTTCCATACTGATGTTAGATACTGATAGTGATTATTATTATCATAGGTTATTTCGTATAATTATGCTGAAGCCATCACTCCTGACCTCTGAACGGTACGGAAATCGTTTTGTTCGGTTTGGGGAAACTAAATAATGTATGAGTACTTTTTGGTGTGTGTATGTTGTTGTGGACGATACGGGAATTCATTTAAGTTTTTAGAGGTATGAGGAACAGGGTGTAAAGTTCACTCATCCTCTATAGAAAAGGGAGGATCCTCCGACCAGACGGGTGTCGTGTCAGGCGGGCAACTGCCCAAAGATTGATATCGGATAGTCTTATACATTATAATAGGTCGTTCGCGCGGTAAACTCTAATTTCGCGATGCAGAAATTGTGTGACGTGCCCCTCATAGGGGGCATTGTAGGTATTAAGAACAACTTTCACTATGGGACGAAGACTAAAATCGCAAAAAATTATCTAGGTTCCCTACATTTTGAATATATTTGTAGGGAATAGCTGATATTTTTTTCGCGATTTCAGGTTTGGTCTTATAGTGAAAGTTGTTCATATTTATGAGTATTACCTATGACCCAAGAGGATACCTATGAATTCAATTTCACCCTCTATATGATCCAAAGTTTTAAAACTCACGTATCATCCTAAAACCGTGACGTAAGAAAGTGTATTACGGAAACAGTGTATTCAATACAAGTTCTTTTTATGTTTACCGGATGTGGACAGATTGGTATCGAGTTTGGACGCTTTCAAACAATTTTTGTCGTAACCTGGCCCAGATATCGCGCTGAATGCAAGTGAATTTTAATGTAACATAACATCTCGCCCGCATTCCCCGGAGGGTTAGGCAGAGGTGTACCTATAGTACACCCACGTTTCGCCAATCATGAAATAGGGGGGCGAGCCTTTTCTATCAACCGGGCTTAAGTCCAAACTCCGGGCAGCTACTGAGAAATTCCAGATACAAAAACTCAATAATATTTTGCCCGACCCGGGAATCGAACCCATCAGGATCTCAAGCTCAGCAATGGCGCTTGCGAACTATGCGCACGGCCTTGAGAGATTTAAATAAGAGAAATATAACTACTATAATGCTGTTTAAAGTGTTAAAATAAAATAAAGCTGTTTTCATAAAAAAAGTGCTATTAAATGCATTCCACTAAATAACCTTCCCCACATGGGATAACGTTTCCCCTCAATATTACCTGCATGATAAGAGAAATAAAGCCAACATACCTTAAAGGAGGCTGTCCGTCTGTCACCAGCCTGAAGAGTGGTGAGTGAGGGTCCACCTGCAGCGATCTCACGAACTCGTCGAACTGAAACGTACACAAAATATTGTTATTAAAAGACCAATTTATGTATCTACAATAAAAAGAAAATTAAACAGATCAGACTCGAATGCAATTTTCTGCACAAAGTGCATTTAATACAAAAAGAAATGCATAAATAAAGTATTTAATGATGAGAAGATAATAAGAATGAGAAAATAATACAAATGATCGATGTTATCGATTTTTGCGGAAAATACAATATATTTAAGCAGAACATTCACATTCTTTTTTTAAATGTAGGTAATTTCCTGCCACCTAACGTGGGTATTTATTGAAAAAGCAAGTTTTCTATAAAATCAAATTCAAAAAGCGTTAACGAAATTCTAAATACATCAAACAAATTAGGTATCTAAAATTAAATCCTTTAGGACCGTTTAAAAACAAACAGTCCAATTTACTTAGCCTTTTGAAACCCGAAATAGCCTACCAATTATCTATAGGCTTCAAATATAATTACATAACCTTCGTTATGATGGCGGACATAATATCGACAGTATCATTCGAATCAATAGTTATTCTGTCATTATATCTGAATAGATTTGTCCTAAAAAATGTTGACGGCCTCACGGTGCAAGTTTAAAGGTGAGTACAGAATGGGTGGAGGAGAATTTGTTGAGTGTTGTTTTTGGCATGGAATGTACCTACCCAGCCGGTCAAATGGTCAATTCAGTAAAATTCTAAGCCGTGAAAAACTTACATAAAGTGAGCTTAATAGTGACCTGCCAATCTACGTGATGCCAGGGTTAACTTCATCTGTAAATGTCAAAGCGAGCAGTCACGCTGATTATTTTGAAGTGAAAACTTCTTAGCGGCGTTGTGCACTTTTTTCAGAATAGATGTTCCGTTCTCCTTACTTGGGGTTGAAAAGACAAAAGGAAAACGGCACAAGATGTGTCACTGTTTCTTCTATTTTTAACCGACTCCCCAAAGAGGAGGAGGTTATCAATTCGGTTGTTTTTTTTTTTAATGTGTGTTACCTCATAACTCTGTCATTTACGAATCGATTTGGAAAATTATTGAGCAGGAGATACTTCTTCTGGTGATGAATTCCGCTTTAACTGATGTAGTGTTAAGACATTTTTAAATTATGTAATATATTGTGAAATTAAATATTTGCAATTTATTTATTTAATCAGACGCTTTGTAACGTTTTTAATGATAACTGATGGAATATTATGACATTTTTAATAATTTAATGTAAGTATTCTGGAATTAATTATTTGCACACCACATGTTATGGTAGAATGTAAATGGGCCACATTTTTTATAATAAGATCATACTTACTACTCTACAGAGTATTTTACTTACTTCACTTACATTTTGGCAAATAAAGTATTACTATTTCTATTTGTATTGTCTTAGTTGACGGCCTAGGTTGAATAACCAAGGCCGTAACAAAAGGGAAGTATGTAACTGAAAAGATTCGGCTTCACTCTTATTTTAAGTTTGGTGTCAACACAAATTCCATATCAAGCTCTTCAAAGTCCTTAACAACACCCCAATTGCGCAGCACACCTTCAATCAAAATTCCGAAACCATTGCTTCGTAGATTTGAAAAATTCGTTTGCTCAACAACGTAAATAACATTGAATGTTGTTGTACTCTCAAAATTAAAGCCATTACAATTTTTGTTAGGTTACCCCGATGATCCATCGAAAAGTATTCTGAATTTCTGACTGTTCCGAATGGTTTTTTTTGTGCTACAGTACCTATAGGTACTTGATTGTGGAAATGCGTGCTTGGCCCAAGATTTTGAAGTGCAGGCACATTTTATGATTTAATAATCTGTGGGAACAACAATGAAATTATTTATCTATGAAATAAACCTTAGTTGATTCCAAACCACCCTTTTGTTTTAATAGGTTATGGGCCCAGGCCCGCAAAATAATATGGGAAAAGATATAAATATTAAAACACAGTGGTGCTTTGGAATCAACTAATGTAAACAGATTAAGAACAGTGAACTTATTTATCTGTTTAATAAACGTTAGTCTATGTTTTGTGTTTTAATAACATCGTCAATCGAAAAATCTGAATTACAATAATTCTGCCGCCTCTCCACGTACGGTGTGAACAAGACTTAAGGTCTATTCGTGATATGTTATTATCTAACTTATTTTCATCAATTATAATATTTTTTCCCGCGGACAAAGGTTTTATGTTTAATCATAGATAATGAGTTAATAACCGACATGAGGTTTGTACAGGAATTGCCTTGTTTTTACTTAATTGATTTGTGTTTAGTTATAAGCCCAGTTCGCACTCGATTTTCAACGCTCTGCCTTAGCGCAAAATTTTCAAAATTTACTTTAGCGTGCGCGCGCTCCTAGTGCACGTGGTCCAATATAGGTACGTTGACAATAACTTTTATTTAAAGGGTGCACTAGTCGACGCGACGAATCGAACTCGTTGATAGGCATGACTAATATGCATGCTAATTAGTCTAATTATTGATTAACATGATACCTTTCTGTAAGGCTGGTAAAAGCAAAGCAATACAAATTGCAGGTACAAAGAATTAACATAGGATACAGTAAGATAGACATCCTGAAGGTTTCTATTTTGGCATTTTTTTAATAACTTATTTATTTACGCCCAAAGACGAGTTAAAATTAGTGTTTAAATAAGAAAGTTTCGACCCTCATAACTTCCAAAACAATATTTTTTTCCAATTCTGCTTCCATTCAGGGCTAGATAATGACAAGACAAATTGATATAATTTTTAGTTTTGAACGTAAACCGTCAAACAGACGACCAAGACCAGACACTACTACGTTTGTATTGAAAAATGACCGACTAGCGTACCCTTAAGAGTCGAATTTATTTATTTTCAAACTAAAATCCCTATCTCTTCACGAATCCACTGTTCCATGTTAGTTTTAAACTAAATTATAAACAACATAATTATTGTCAACTTAATAATACTTATTATGTTTCTATGTTCATCATCGTTCTCCTGCCCTTATCCCAATTTTATTTGGGGTCGGCGCAACATGTCCCTTTTTTCCATACTTCTCTATTAGTCGTCATTTTATTTTATTTTATTTTATTTTATTTTATTCTATTCGGGAAACTTACAGCTAACTTACACGGTGGTCTTAAACAATACAAAACTGAAGGCCATTTACAAGTTTCCACAGATAAACACTAACAATAAAAATGAAAAAAGAATAAGGTCGGTACTAACTACCTACCTATTAATATAATTATATAATATAAATTTGGAAACAAATAGTACACGATAAATTACAAACTAAGATACATATTTTTCTAACAATTACTTTTCCGTAAAGAAGCTTTTCACCAACAAATGCTTAAGCCGAGAAACACTGGTAGTGAATATATCCAAATCATGTTCACTAGACAGTTTATTAAAACTTCTGCTCGCACGGATTAGAAATGAATTCTGCCTGTACGCGGTCTTGGAATGAGGGACATGTAACAAGCTAGGTTTGCGAAATGTTTTGCAGTGCGTAACTAATCCTAATCTACCTAACAGTTCAGGGCAATCTATAGTACCATTTGCGATTTTAAATAAGTAAGTACGTCATATCTGCAATGCGTCTCTCATCATCATCTCAGTAGTCACTCCCTTTCTAGCCATATCATCTTTCACACAGTCCATTCATCGTTTCTTTGGTCTTCCCCTACTCTTATAGCCATCGACATTCATACTCAAAACTTTCATCACGACATTTTCCTCATTCCTCCGCATCACATGCCCATACCATGATAACCGATTTCAATATTATGTTTCTATGTTAATTAATGCAATTGGTGTTGTACCGTTTTAACTAACTATAAATAAATAATATCTACGGACACAAAAATCAATTTAACCCACAAAACAACTCGACAGTCACATAGTAACAACATTTTAAATCCAGTGGCCACTAATTGGCTTAGTGTTTTTGGCGGTGCAGTCAAAGTGACAAGCATGGCCGGGCATCGAACCCAGGATAGTACTGTTAGGAACTGGTTCCCGGTACCTGTCGTGTCTGAGAAGTAAACACCGATGCATTTCCGTGTGCGTGTTGAAAGTTATTTTTTCTGTCTTGTACATTTTTGTTTTGGTATTTTGAGGATAAATTGAAAGTTGATTTAAAGGTCAAATTGGCCAAATATTCTACGGCATTTTAAAGGTGCCTTTGGGGTGAGAATGTTAAGGAAAATACTATTAAAACTAAACTAGGTGCTCAAGAAACTGGAAACCTAAAAAAAAATAAGTAAGTTAAAAACTTAAACCCAACAACGACAAAAACGCCAATTAAAAAAGGGTATAAACAAGACATCGGTATGTCGATTTTTTTCGGTTTATGTATACCCGGAGTCACACGTTGTTATTAAGGCATGTAATTAAGGCATACTTAAATCGTACCTGACAAATTACTTCCTTTTGACTGAGCCGTAGTCGAGTAAATATTTTTTTTGTTTGTCCCTTTGACCATCTTCAACAGAGACGAATATTTCCATCATAAAGATTTTGAATTGTATATTTGCTGTACGATAATTCGCACGATTTTAACGAATTGACTTATCATCGTGATTTCTGTATCATAATTATCTAAGTTTAATATTAATGTTATATACACACACACCATCCGGAATAAATTCTCTACATTATGCTTAAAACCGCATCGAAATCCGTTGCGCAGTTTAGAAGAAAATTGCAGTCACACAGACATACACGAAAGGCGACTGTTTATAATTTAAAAGGTTATGGAAGTGACATTTCTGCTAGTCATGTTATTATTTTTGCGGAAGCCATGACAGTCTCAACTGTCAAGTCTCCGAACGACAACGCCCTAAATCACGTACGAAAGCCGGATTTCTCTACTTCACTTTAAATTTTCACTTTAAACACGCTTCGAAACTGGATAGGACATACCTTAGCAAATACTCGTAAATCTTTAGATATCACCTTTAAATATTCATAATATGGAGGTTAAGTTTACTGATTGTGACATACGAAGAAAGGGTTAGGAGTAAGATATAAAAGACAGACCAAACTTGAGACAATTATGGTGCGAAATAATATATCAGATACACTATTAAGTGCTGATTTTTATTAAACATAATATATCTTATAAATGAGGCATAAATATTGCCTTTGAACAGCTGATTATAAAAATATAAACAAAAGTTATAAAACTTTTCTTGACTTTTCGTCGTACTTAGTTGGGTATCCAACTAAGTACGACGAAAAGTCAACTAGAAAGGTATAAACATGGCATCACAGACAGACAAATTAAAAATCCGGAGTGTTAGGCATAAATCGAACAGATTACGGGTGACATTTTATATCCAGCAGACGGTCAAAACGCTTCCAACGATACCTCATTTGTAAAATTATGATGAGAAGTTTAGAAGTTATGAGGTAACAGATGAAATATATACATACATACCGGTCAAAATCATAACCCTCCTTTTTGCTTAGCCGTAGTCGGGTAAAAAATCAAACTGTCATAATTTATTCTTCAGATAAAAGCTATGTTAGCTGTCTGTGTGAAAGAAAGAAAGTAAAACTTTGTTTTAGTATGTATGCCTTTAAAGAGATTATTCACCCCCTGAGCTGATTTCAATCCAGTCATCAATGAAATTGCCGGTATAGTTCTTGCCAAAGCAAAAATTAATGGCCGATCTGAAGTATAAAAAAAGCTGTAGAAGCGTTGGCGGAAATATGCAAAGGCATCACATGACAAGGAAAAAATATGAAAAAGAAACTAGGGGCCGATATAGAAGCACTTAGGGAAAAGGAGAGAAAATAATTATTGGTTTATAGACATTAGATATTTTATACTACCAAGGAAAAAGAAAAAAAAAGAGCCAATGAGGGCGTCAGGACAACCGAGAAGAACGTGCATGAACCAACTAAAAGCAATACAAATCATTATCACCTGCCTAGCCTTCTCTTCAACTAAGTCAGTGTCTCGGCTTCCATTCAAGCTGGATGAGATAGCATAGCACACAGCTGAATAGCATAGCTTAATCAGCCTATAATGTTCCCACTGCTGGGACAAAGGCCTCCTTTCGGTGAGATAAAGTGAGCCGTTATCCACCACGCGGGCCCAGTGCGGGTTGGTAGATGTCACATGTCTTCGAATGTTTGGTTCTAGAGTAATGCCGGTTTCCACCTGATGTTTTGCTTCATCGTTTCGAGAGCAGTGATGATGAAATAAGTTATACAAAGTGCGTTCGAACCTTCGACCTACAACGCGTAAGTCGCGCGGCCATTCACTGGGCCACCTCTGCTCTCTGATGCAGCTGAATACCAGTATATTTTGATATGGAACGATTGCCTATCTGGTCTCCACAACCCAGTTACTGGGTAACATGATACCTTTCAGTAAGGCTGGTAAAACCAAAGCAAAACCAATCGTAGGTACTTGAATTAACATTGTATACCTATACAGTAAGATAGATAACTCAATACCAATTTAACAAGTACCCAACCCAGCATATTTTAAGTTTTGGACTGCATGAATTGACGGAACCCTCAACGTTACAGTCCACTTTCTACAATTTAAAATGGTAGTCGACCACGTTATTTGAAATTAGCTATCAAACTGGTAAAAATTATGTCACGGATAAATATAAATTAGACATAAATAATAATTATAGATTCATTGACATCTTGAATAATATGCAGAATGTCGTTAAAGATACAATGATCTCTAGAGGTGATGGAAAAAAATGTAATACGTAGGAATTTATTTGTGAGATATTGATAAATGATTTTTCTCTAGTGTCGCCGCGGGTTATCACGATTATTATGATTAACTTGAAGATTAGACAGTAAGCAAGTCGTTTAAGGGATATATGGGCCGTATATCCCTTAAATGACTTGCTTAGTGTCTAACCTTTCAACCATGGTTTCAACGATTTTGACCAATTGGACCAACCAGGGCACGGGCAGGTTGGTTCAGTTGGTCAAAATTAAACATCGTCGAGGTGGCACGCTAAGCCGTTGGTCCCGGCTGTCATTCAAGTACTTAGATCTTTGACAGTCTTACTAAGGAGTATCGTTACCCAGTAACTGGGTTGTGGAGGTCAGACAGGCAGTTGCACCCTTGACCAAATAAAGAAGCAATACATAGCATAGCGCTGTCAACAGTGTCAGTGTCAGAGTCTGGTTTGTGAGGTGTAGTTGCATTTTAGGTAGTTTGATTATAAATGGTTGTAAATAAGAGCAGAGAAGTGGTGGCCCAGTGGTAACGGCCCCGACTTACGAGTTGTAGGTCGTGGGTTCGAACCTATGTAGGCGCTTTACTTTGTGTAAATAATTTCATCACCACTGCTCTCTCTCACTCGGAAAAGGTCGTGAGGAAACCGGCATGTCTTAGAACCAAAAATTCGAAGACATGTGACAACTACTAACCCGGACTGGGCCCGCGTGGTGGATTATAGCCCACTCCCACTCGAAGAGAGGAGGCCTGTGTCCCAACAGTGGGAACATTAATAGGCTGATTATGATGATGATGGTTATAAATGTGTGCGTGTGAGGAGCGGAGGTGTAGTTTTGGCATGCTTCACTATAATGTTCGCACTGCTATGTCTTGGTTTTTTATTTGGTCTGAGGTTGCACCATGTAAAAATATACTGGTACATCCAGGGAGACTGTAAGCCGATACTAATATAGTTGAAGAAAAGGCTAGACATTCATTTTGCTTAAAGCAAAATAATACATCGTTGTTGGGTCATGTAGGTAGGGTAGTACGTTCTTTTCGGTCTTCCCAGTAACTGGGCTAGATGGAGATCAGACAGGGGAAAATACTGGTTTTCGATATAAGTATAGTTGGGAAAAGGCAAGGCACACATTATGAATCGAGAATGGTTCCTTTCAAAAGAAAGGTACTAAAATTAATATTGAGGATAGGTACTTTAAATGTATGTTTCTAACACAATGATTCTGAATAGAGTTCAGTAAACACTTAACAATTTTGTCTGACCCCGCTTCAAAGTCTCAATATTTACTTTTCGTCGATACCATAAATAGATAAATCAAGTTCGCTGCCATATCTAGATGATTAGGACCGGTTATATGCGATTTTTACCGGTTTAGTATTAAGTCAGGTACCCATAATGATTATAAGAATTAGTGTCTGCGACTCGACACGTAAGTAGTAAGTGCTAGTGGACAGCTTAGCTTAGTAAATAAGGATAATGAAGCCAAAAACAGAAGTTGAAGATTGAGTTGCCTGGAGATACAAACGGCCATAAATTATGGTACTTAAGTATAAGTTGTTCAATACGAGGGACATCAGTTATTGCTTATGTACATATATAAAAATCACAGAGCCAATAATGAATCAATCTACAATGGATCTGCTGCTTATGTCACCAAAACTGATTTTGCATTTGCGGTAACGCTGCCCCCTTCCCAAGTGGAGACAACCGGGGTGACTATAGTGACGTAAGAATTCAAAAAAGACGCTCCCAAAGCCCGACCATCTTTTGAAGATATCCCCCCAAAAAATAAAATAAAGGATGGAAAGGAAGGATGGAAGGAAGATAGACTACACCTTTAAAGAAGAAAAAGTCGAATCATCTGAATCTGATCTGATCTTAATAATGTATCTACATATTTATATTAATTGCCGGCTCTTCTCCATAGGAAACGACCATTTGGCACCGTGCACCTAGCTTCTGACTTTTCATAAGTGCCCTTGTTGGTTTATGTGAAATAAAATATTTTGAATTTGAATTTGAATTCAGATGATTCGACTTTTTAATCTAATTAATTAATTTAATCGAATTGATTAATAAGCTCTCCAATCCCTAGTAACGATAATTTAACCTAATTTACTAGGGATTGGAGAGCTTATTAATAATTTCGATCTCACTGTTCCATGATTTTACTAAAGTTCTTTGTCAATGTGTCTTCTCTAGAGATCCATTATTGTCGACATCATTAGGGATAACTTTAAAACCAAATACCTACATTTAAAAAAATCCCTTTCTCACCAAAAACCCTCAAAAACGGACAACTCCCAGCACGAATAACCTCAAAATCTTCAGTTTCCGCGTTACCTTTTTAATACAGTTACAAAACAGGTTGTTTAAAATGAAGGGAGATACTTGAAAATGTGTATCGCCACGGATTCATACATACCACAGAATTGTACAGAAGGTCCGTCTATAGGTACACCAGCGAAAACAGGCGCATGCGCACTTTATGGTCTGTTCAAAAAGTACCAGATGAATGTATAAACAAACCCTGTTCGGGTTAAATTCTACGCAATAACTCACTAAAGGAAATTAAGCAGAGGTGTACCAATAGTGCACCCACATTTCACCTGTTATGTTTAAGTACCATGTAATATGGGGCGAGCCTATAATTATTGCCATCAACCTCCCCAAAAATTCAGATTCCGGGCTGCCACTGCGAAATTCCAGATCCCAGAAGATTTCAACTTTTTATCTCACAACGCTTTTCAACGATTATTGTTTGACTAACATTATTCCTGCTTTACTTCGCATTTTTGCTTTTATTTGTTGTGCTATGTCTTTTGTGTGCACCAAATAAACAATTCTATTTCTGACTTTCTATTAAGTTGTAATTGAAAATCATAGGTTATTAAACTAACCTTAATTGTCAACTGAAAAACAGCTTTCATATCATTCAAAATTATTAGACTATAGGGTTTTAGTATTCCAATAATCAAAACAAAGCATTCGATTTGTAAGTGGCACTACAAAATGACACCCACTAGTCAGATACATTTGTTTACATTTTACGAGATCCTTTCGGAACAGACTATACGTACGTTCGGCGATCTTATCAATCTTAACCGAATATTGTGCAGTTGCGAGTGCATTCGGTGTACGTGAAGCGTGTCTGTATGTGCGAATGAATGTATGGAGTCGACCTTCTGCGTTCATTCGGACTTCCTCGGTTTCGGCGAACCGAACATTTTTGATCGAATAATCAATGGAAGTTTGGCATGATTGACGCTTGTTCTTGAACGTATTAAGGTCTGGTATGTACCTGTTTTTTGAAAGATTTATTGCCTTTTTTGATCGAAATATTACGGTATTTGGAGGGGAATTAACCTCGTTCTTTGAGCGAATTGTGAATGGGACTTGATTTATTTTATTCGTGGAAAGATGTCTGTCTGAACAGTAAAATAAAGTTTAAGTTTTCTGGATTTGTGCCCGGATGATGGCATGGCGAAATATGTGTGTACCTACTATAGTTCCACCTTTGCCTAACCCTTTGGGGAATTTCACATTAACCCCTTTCCCCTACCCAAAGTCACGTGTATTGTTTTGATGCAAAGTAATTTGAAAAATGACAGAATATTTTATCTTTAAATATAAAGAAAGAAAGAAAATAACTATTATTTGGCGGCCGCTTTTCGGTTTAATAAATACACGTGATATCTCACGACATGCGACACCTTTTTTTGAAGTGAAAACTTTTAGGCGCGTTGAGCAATTTTTTCTTTCCATGAGCTATATTGAACGAAAGACATCAACGCAGAATCAAAAAGTTACTTAGTTTTTCCTTCTATCGGCAGACCCCAAAGACTGCCCGATGTTTCTTTTTTACTAAAGTATATAAAAATAAATAAGTACCTACTGAATGTTAAATAGGTATGGTATGGTGGTATCGGAACTCTTCGTTAGCGAGTCCGACTCGCACTTGGCTACTTTTTGTTACACTATGTTATAATATAACACAAAAATAACATTCATAATATGTCACCAAGGGCCTTGGGCGGACATATAGGAGAATGTATTATGTGTACTTTATTGAAAATACCAGTTTCTGAACACGTTTCACCAACCCGACGAACAGGTGACGAATTGATACATAATCTGCGTTCGCAATTCATTACCCAAACATGTAAACAAATACGAGTTTTAGGAAAAACAACTGTAATGCCTACTGATAAGGTTCAGTTTGAGCTACAACTTCATATTTTTTGTGACTTTTTGAACAGTACTAGTCACTCCAAAATCAACATTATTTACACGTATTTAAAGTTGATGTTTATTTTAGTGGAAATAACATCAATTGGAAAAACGGATTTAAATAGTCCTTAGGTTCCCGACACTAGGTAACATGTAGGTACCCCTTGGTAAGACTGGTTGTCCGACTTTCGGGCTTCTGACAACCCGTAACGACTGTCAAAGATTTACGAATACCTAAGTCATAAGTCATAAGTAAGTAATTTATTTCATAACAAAATGACAGGGACAAACGGCTTTCCGAGGCACAAAGGGCAGCAAAGGGGTTGCGATAAATGTAATGGTTACCCAACCACGAATCAACCGCGGCAAGCTTAGCTTAACCTTCAAGTGGCAGTTATTATTTTGCCACGAGCCCCTCTTTTACGGATAGGTAGTGTTGAAATAAAAATAAAAGTTATAAAAACTAAAATCCAACTACAATAAAAAAATCATACTAAAAAGGTATAAACAAGATATCCACCACACGTAAACTTTTATTTTTATTTAAATATTTTTGGGCTTATTATATGTATAACAAAAATTAAAATGTGCTAATTAAGCCCTTTCATTTGATACCCAATATTGCATTAAAAAAAATCGATCATTACTTTATGTTAACTAGAGGGCGCCATTTTAAATTAATGATACGTTACGTACACATAGCTTAGGACCTATATAACCAGCGGAAAATCAAGACGCTTGCAACGATACCTCATTTATCAAATTAGGATATGATGAGAAGTTATGAGGGAACAGATGAACATACATCATACCGGTCAAAATCATAACCCTCCTTTTTGTTTCGCCGTAGTCGGGTAAAAAACGTTTTATCTATAATAAAAAAAATTGTTGATCTTACACTTTGTGATTAATTGAAGTTGACATCACCTCTATTTACTAGTTGGTTTTAGTGAATGGTGTAAAAAAGGTTGTTTATTTAAGCAGTAGTGACCTTGAAGTAATATAATATATGTGGCTTCAGAAGTCATGTGAAGATTGTGAGGCAAATATAGTTTTTTTTTTGGTTTCTATGAAGTAGGTATGACGCAAATCTCGTCGGTGAAAGGGTTTTTCTTGGACATTACTGACATTGGTGAAGGAAAACATCTTGAGGAAACCTAAACACTGATAGTTAATACCTATAAACCGTCTGAAATCGCCAACCCGTCTTGAGCAAGCGTGGTGATCACAAAAAACAGGTTAAAATCACAAAATTATGATGATACAGAGAAATTCGTGGAAGTATAAAATACTAATCACTCCCTCACACAGTCCAACAAAACCAAACACTTCATCCTCATTGTTTTCCCAAATAATAAAAGATTTTGAGGTTCTGAAAGTATCTAAGTATAGTTAAAAAAAAAAATATCTAATAATGAAACAGTTTAAAATCATAATGCATAGTCCAAACTTGAAATGGGCAACAAGCAATAGGCAAGTAGTAGAGGCTGCTAATAGCGAAGATGAAGACAACAAAACATAAAACATGAACACATTTTGACCACCCTATAAAAAACAGAAACACTTACTACCTGCATAACATAACATGGCAGGTTTAGCAGAAGTGTACCTATAGTACACCCACATTTCGTCAGTTATGTTATAGAGAGCGAGTCTATTGCCATCAACCGGGCACAAATCCAGACTCCGTGCTGCTATTGACAAATTCCAGAAGGAGAAATAAAAAATAAAAATAAAAACTGCCCGACCTGAAAATCAAATACGAAGACCACATGCTCAGCAGTAGCGGTTACGACCACTAGACCTACGAGGCAATCGGAAGATAAAGACAAAAAAATTAAAGCAATAACATGAACCAATAACAAAATAGAAAAACATAATATACTTAACAGTAATAATCCCTTTTGACCTATCACTATAAACGAATCAATCAAACCGCCATTTGTGGTTGAACAGAAAAGCTTTTAACATGAAAAACATCAATCAGAATAGAGATAATCAATTACGACACGTTTACAAGTGACCAATTAAGTAGATACGTTAAAACGACACAAGTGATTACTCGGTGTAGCTGTTTATCAACTTAAGTATAATGAGACCATTGTACCTGCTTATTATTAAACAGTAGCTCTCGAGACTAATAGTTATCCCACAGAATCGTATCACCAAAATAAATGTAGCAATATTATTATAATCCAGGTTATAAACTATATGTATGCAAAATTTCATCCAAATTAGTTTTTGCGTGATTGAGTGACAAACACCAAACAACATTATAAAAACTTTCACATTTATAATAGGATACTGACATAATCCTATGTTATATGTCTACAACTTGCTTTAGAAAACGTTTCGTTGAATCTCTGAGACTATCTTATTGGTCTAGTGGTCGCAAGCGTGGTCTTGGCTCAATTCCCAGGTCTGGCATGTCATCTATCTTCCTGCCTTTATCCCAATTTATTTAGTGACGTCTTCTTCTATAAACATCTCTAATGGCCGTCATCTCCGAAGTCACCCTTTCTAGGGTCGTCGCAATATGTCTTTTTCTTCCATACATAATCTGTTAGTCGTCATCTCGGTAGCCACAACCTTTCTAGCCACATCATCTTTCACACAGTCCATCCATCGTTTCTTTGGTCTTCTCCTTCTCATAGCCATCGACATTCATACTCAAAATTTTCCATCATAATTTTGTACTAGTAGTAAATCAATTTAAGTGTACTGAGATTAAAGTCCATGCTGCCATAAGTCAGGGTTAAACAACATGTTTAAGAAACTTTGTAGTGCCTATTACTTTTATTAGCACAGTTTGAACGTACATACATTATGAATGTGTAACTACTTTGGTTAAAAAGTTGTATTTAATCAAAGTCGAAGGTAAACATTACCGGACTTGGCTGACTTTCAAAAATCAAAAGGATATATCCATTGCTTGACTGAAATAAATAAAATGGTACATACACACATGAACCTAAATTTGCCTCAAGCCCATCAGTTATAAGGATATTTATTATATTTCCAGCGGTTTTTCTTTTATATTATATGCATACATAAGCTCACGCCTTCTTCCCTTATAGGTAGGCAGAAACTACTGTTAACTTCTTTTACTACTTTCAAATAATACCCGTTTCAGTGACATCTCAAAAAACATTAATGATGTTCTCACAGTGAGATTCTGATAGATTACTGTTATAATCCAGTGCGAAAATACTTTTACCTAACCATATCACGGATGTTTTAAAATCTGTACGAATTTATGGCAACTACGAATAAACGTAGTAACCCCACCCTTGAAGGATTGATTGGTGCAGGGCTCAAGATAGTTCCCTGTAGCAGTCCTAGCGTCATTGGCGTCATTGCTTTAATTCTGCTTGTTCGTATTTGTAGATTAGTATCTATGTATTGGTATAAGAAGCCTCGAATGAACGATGAGTTGAACCCACTCTTGAATGATTGATCGGTGCAGGGTTCAAGATAGTTCCCTGTAGCATTCCTAGCGTCATTGCTTAAAGTCTGCTTGTAACTATTTGTAAATTAGTATATATCTGCGTGAGAAGCAAAGAGCGTAAAATATTTGTCATTAAAAAAAATAACAGTTTTGATAGGACACTGTTTTGCTTATAGAAACTGCTAGTATCCCATTCGAAAGTCCACGTAAGACACATGTCATGCCAATTCCCTCAACCATGACACAGCAGCTTTTTATCATAATATCTTATACATACACAGTAACTGCCGTTTATCTGACCCTTACAACCTTCAGGGACAAAGTCGTAGAACAGCCACAACCTGTCATTACTCTACGTAGGTAGCTACGTATAATTGTGACCTTTAGTCTAAGACTATTTTTGTCCTGTGTAGCTTTGAATGGTGCTGTGTCATGCCTGGTTGATATGTGTTTTGCAGACTGTGAATACTGTGCCGTAGGATTTATGTTAATAATACATAACATAACTTCACGCTTGTAATCCCTGCAGGGTTAGACAGAGGTATATCTATGCACATATTTCGCCAGTTATGTTTAAGTCCCATGTAATAGGGGGCGAGCCTATTGCCATCAACCGGGCACAAATCCAGACTACAGGCTGCTACTGAGAAATCCCTAATGGGAAAACCTAATAACACTTTGCCCTACCTGGGAATCGAACCCAGGACGTCATGCTAAGCAGTGGAGCTTACGAAAACGAGACCAACGAGGCAGAGAAATAAGTTAATGTTTTTGAATTTGCGAATGTCACCGCTAAGTGACAGGAAAAAGATGACAAAATTTGGAACTTTTTAGTGAACGGTGCTTTGTTATGTTGGCACTATTGCTTGTCAAAGTTGTCAACCTTAGTTTTAATACTAATAGAGTTCATAATGGCGACTGACAGAACAGATCAATCGCGTCAAAGGTCAATTTATAATGAACGCATTGCACATTAAATAGATGACAGAAACACCGTAATCCTAACCACCAAAAATTTGATGCCCTCAGTTTGTGGATAATGAATAACGTACAATAATTTTCAGTTCATTGGATACAGTAGTTATAGCGAATTGGTAAAACTTCTTTTTCAGGAAAAAAAGACAATGACCAAGCACCGGTGACGGACTATTGTATGTGAAACTCTATGGAGGTTAGTACTTAATCTACGTCCGCAATTTATTTACCAAACACGTAAACAAACACGAGTTTTTCACTTAGACAAACATCAACTTTATGTAAGTATAAATAAAGTTGATTTTAGACCGACTAGTACTGATGAAAAAGTCACAAAAAATACGAAGTTGTAGCGCAAACTGAACCTTACAAGTACCTAGGTATTACAGTTGTTTTTTCTAAAACTCGTGTTTGTTTACATGTTTGGCAAATGAATTTCGAACGCAATTTGTAGAAAATAACGGACTGTAATAAACTGAACGTTCCACTTTATGTGGCACAAAGATCAAGTGATGCTATTATACCAAGTTTTAACACACTTAAATCAAAAAGTGTCTTAACGACAATTTTGTGGCGGCCATATTTTTTTTGCCTGTAAGTGTCATTTGTTGTGGTTGTAATAACCGCAAACTACTTTTTATGAAGAAGTCTACAGACCACCCCAATAACGCACATCGTATAAAAACTAGTGACTCGGGTCTTAACTTTCACTCTTCTAAAGATCAAAGATATATTATAAGAGTATTTCATACACAACAAAACCCAGATGACTTGCGCCTTTGGTGTCAAAAATCTCTTTAGTCACTGAAAAATTTGTTAGATTTTAGCCGGTTCAAAATCTGCGTGCTTACATGTTTGTAGAAAAGATATGCCAATTTGAATTTTATGGGTTGGGATTTGGAATTCTTTCTGATTGGGCTAGGATTTAGACTGACAGAAAACCAGAGTTCTGAGATCTGGACTGATACAAACTAACTCCAAAAACTAAATGCTGCTACATCGTGCACTTACATATATGTATAAGTAGGTTTCCATATATAGTAACTGCTGATCATAGATTTCAAAATCGTGGTAATCCGTGAACAATCTTTGGCTCTATTCAAATCAAATCATATTAAGTTAAACACAACTCACTTAAGGTCATAAAACTAATTTATGTGCGTTAATCTGTCCCACTAAGCAAAGGATTACATTGCAGTTACAACACATCTTTTTCACCACGTTGATCCAACGTCCTTCGCCTGTCAAAGTCATAAGTTTCCTTACACCATACAACTTATTCAAGGGAAGCTGTAACATGGAAGTAATCAGCTTCTGACGTAAGACTTTTTTCTTCTCCCGACGGCGCTAAGCTCATGGTAAAAACGTATTTACATTAACGTGATTTATGACTACATTCAGCTTGCATAATGTCTATCATTTGTTGCTTGTCTCCGTGTCATGTACGTTAGATTTGATTGCGTGCGAAACTGAGATTCTTGAATGGCCTAGAGAGGTCTAAAATTGATGTGTATAGTTTTTGAGGTCGATCTCTACTTTCGTCATAATCATCTTCATCTGTCCGTTGCTGGACGTAGGCATCTGTAATTGCACGACACATGAGCTTTATCTTCGACTACTCAATCCGTCTCTTACGAGCCACCCTGCGAAGACAGTCACCTAACCTGAAGGTCTAAAGTTCCCACCATTTGCAGAAAATTTGGTAAACGACAGCAACTGTTTCTTCTATAAGAAATCTTGTATGTACTTCATTTAAAAACCCTTCCCCGAAATCTGCCGATCTATTTTTTGAAAATCTCACCGTGAAAACGTGAGTAGCTCATTTCACGTTTTCCGCGCCAGCTTATGGAAGAATGACAGCTCACTTCACTTTAGTTATCACGGTCAGATTTTTTCGAGAGACCGGCTGATATATCTTTGTTTTAGAATAAATCCTTTTTATTCTTCCAAATTGTATCCTGGTTAGGCTATGACGCAATTCGGTAGGCAATTATGAAAGACGAATATCAGGTTTTGTTTAAGATTAATATGTTTGGGTAAAAAAGGTTACAGTAATGAGGTACCCGCCTTATTCGACCTTTGAGCCTTGACCGCTCACATCCAAGATCTGTTGGCAAAAGGGTAGTCACTTGCCACTTTATTGGCCGAGAACTTTTCAATTTTGGATCGAGGTAAGTGGTTACATTTGTGGTAAGTTCACCAACAACCTGGCCTTTGGCAGTCTTTAATAAATTAAGTTCAAACCAGGCTGAGAATCAGCACTTTTCGAACGTCAAAATTACATAAGACAGTCCCCCAAAAACGCACGCCCTTCACCACTTCCTTATTCTTTTGCTGGGAAGAAGTGGCGCAACAAACACCCCAGCAGCACAGCTGTCTGTTCAGTTAGAAAAAACTTGATTCTATACAATAGTATGCAAAATAATTTACATTACTCAACCCAATAACACTTTGCCCGACCCGGGAATCAAACCCAGGACCTCATGCTCAGCAGTAGCGCCTGCCACCACTAGACCAACGAGGAAAAATGAAGATATTATAGTCAGCTATGAACTCGCCAAATAAAAGCGTCCAAATGTTAGCCGCTAAATACACGCACACTAGAAAAGCACAATGACAGCACAATGACGTGGCGCGAGTGTAGACGTAGCTGTCACGCACACCAGCATAACAAAGTTGGCGTTTGTTTTAGTTCTTTTGCAGCGTGACACTAGACATTTATAATATAAGGTACCATTAAACTAGATGGACAAACTTTTAGTAATCATTCAGACCACCAAAATAAGGACCATGGAAAAAAAAAATAAGAAAAACGCAGTAAGTCCTAGTTACTTACAAGAAAAAAAATGTGCTAACGAAAATTCACTAAATAAAAATGTTGTTTACTAAAATAAAATCACTGTTTTTTTTTTTGCTTGGAAATCATTGGTTAGACGTACCTACTGAACGCTGTGTTAAAATTTGTCTTTGTATAATCAAAGAAATGAACATTGTATTATACAATCAAATTGGGTTCCAAAGAGGTAGTTGTAGGTACCTATACCTTTTGTGAACACAGACACAAATGAGGGAATCTCATTTCCATACAAATCACGAATAAATTCACACTTCGTTGAACAACGACATATTTTGAACGAAGCTCGTTGAAATAAAGTACTTAGCAATTTTTTACGGCTTATGTAAATATTATAATTTACGAAATAATATCTAAAATTAAGCTCCTGAGTTCCTAAGTAGGTACTTATGTATTTTGTTTTGCAACTTGTAAAGGATTTATATGTGCAATTCTGCATTTAACATACACTTCCGTGTTCATTGCATGTTATTTTGTCATTTATTTTATTACTATTGAAAGGACAAAAGGTATGATTTATTATCATATTGATTGCGTCATTAGTCCAGGCAGAAGTTAAACATTGTTCGATAGGCCTTATATTTATTTGTAATTCACCAACAACCTCTTAAGGGGTCGTTATACTCATCATTATGAACAACTTTTACTATGGGATCAAACCTAAAATCGCGAATAAAAAATCAGCTGTTCCCTACATTTTGACGAGATACTCGTATTAAGAGAACCTTAGAATAATAAATGAGAACATAAAATGTAGGGAACAGCTGATTTTTTTTTCGCGATTTCAACTTTGGTCCCATAGTGAAAGTTGTTCATAATGATGAGTACAATGACCCCTTAAGAGATTGCTGGTGTTTTACAAATAACTCTGTATTCAAGGAATTCATGGGGCTCTGTATCATTAGGTGAAATAATAGGTTACATACAGGGTACCCAGAAGCCCGCAAGTCTGACAACCAGTCTTCCCAAGGGGTATCGTAATACCCAGTACTGGGTTGAGGAGTTCATATAGGCAGTCGCTCCATGTAAAATACTGATAATCAGCTGCATCCGGTTGAACTGGAAGTCGACCCCAACATAATTGGAAAAAGGCTAGGCAGATGATGAATAGGTGGATAAGGGGCGTCCTTTTAAGACTAGGTACTTACAGAATTCATAGCACCCTTTTATCACCAACTCTCACTAACATAATCAGCCTTTTAATGTTCCCACTGCTGGGACACAGACCTCCTCTCTGTGAGAGGGAATGGGCCGTAATCCACCACGCAGACCCAGTGCGGGTTGGTAGATGTCACATGTCTTCGAATTTTTGGTGCTATGACATGCCGGTTTCGTCACGATGTTTTCTTTCACCGTTTTGAGAGCAGCGGTGAGGAAATAATTTACATAAAGTAAAACACCTGTCAGGATTCGAAACTACGACCTACACCTCGTTGCTCAGTTAAATTTGCATTATTTTTAAAACATGAATTTGGATTAGGGTTATGCATATTCTACACCTCGCATTTGGGTAGGTAATAAGACCAACCAGCAGCAGCACTGACCCCGAGTGGTGGATTACAAGCCCCTCCTTCCCACAGAGAGGAAGCCTGTGTCCCAGCAGTGCGAACGTTATAGGTTGATTATGCTAAAGCCACTTAAAGGTAAGTTTTGAGTCCAAACAAAAATAATCAGATAGCTCGTGTTGGTGCTCAAGCAGTCAAAATCTAGTCGGGATCGTAAATAGGTAAACCCGAGGAGGTGGCATGCAGTGATCCATGCACGCCTTTATGAGAGAACGCGCGGATTAAAACTGCAACGTGGGATTAGTCCATAGATATATGAAAGAAGTTCGGTCGCACTTAGTGATGGGGCCCGCTAGGCATGGCGGGCTGATATGTACCAGTCGGGGGTGCAGCGATGTATAAGTGTCTCCCGGGCCCCCAATTCATGGTAGATACTCAATACTCAATACTTTATTGCATTCCATAATGTAAGATAAAACAGTTGGTATGTTAGACATTGTATCAATCATGGACCCTGTCGGGCATAGCAAAGTTAATTAATTAATAATAGGAGAGAGGAAGAAGGCGCTTTTTGTTTAGAAGAATTAAATGAAGTAAATATTACCTACATTAAAATGTTATGTAGCTTCTTTGGTATTTATATTTTATATCATAATTATATTTAATTGCGTAATTATATTCCTATTTGAATGAGTCTTATTATTTGGGTTTAATTTATTGCATGGTTATACTAAAAATATAAAAGTATTGAAATTATTAGTGTGAGTCTTTATTATTGAAATGAGATTTAATTAGCTATTTATTATAATTATTTTAAATTAATTGTATTTTCGCGTTTTAAAAATAAGTAAAATTCATTAAAATTGAAAATTCAAATTAAATGTCGGTATTAGGTCAAAATGTTTTTATTGTTGTTGAAATTTATCGTCAGTCTTCGTCAATAGTGTAGTAGCTTTTAATTATTATGAATTGTTTCAATTTATTGATAAGTAAATATATTATTGTTATTAGTATTTTTAATGTATTCCGGTAACTTATTGTATATTTTAATAGACATAACAAGATGAAGGAACAGTGGGGTTTTAGTCGGTCGATATAACCCTACGTTCGCCCCAGACGGAGGGTATCCTGGTATCCATGAGGAATTACCAACGGGAAATAAAAAGGTAAATGGGTAAAATATTCACCTGTTGTACTATCACTTCTAAGGGTTGTCCAGTCTGTAACTCTTCAGAAGGCCTCCTCGTAGGCCTCACCGCATATTCTCTTTCTCCAATTATCTGTAACAAAAGCAAAAAAAAAAATACTATTAATTGATGCCTTATCAAAGTCTTCTGGTTTATAGAGTTAAGGGTACACTAGTCCTCGAACTCTTTGGTGGGCGTAACTAAATATGCAAGGTAATAGTCTAATTATTTATTTATTTAGTAAAATAATCAATGATTTATTACGAAAACGAGCGCGTATAATTTCATGAACAGACCTTTGGGCGTACCGGTCTATAATAGATTATTATGAAAAAACTATTGAATGTATTTACTCAAAATAAAATTATTTGAACTATTGAATAAATTATCTATCCCTGTACGGTTTATTATAATTTGCCATTTTCTTACTACATAAGTTATTTATTCACGTCCAAACACGAATTTTATTTCATATTTTTAAGATTAGTGTTGAAAAGTTAAAATTTGTGTTGAAATATGGAAGTTTCGACGCTCATTACTTCCAAACCAATTTTTTTTCCAATTCTACTTCCATAGAGATAGTGACAAGACCAATTAATATAATTTGTAGTTTTACACCGTTAAACAGACGAGTAATCACCATACTACGTTTGTATGGAAGAATGACCGACTCGTATCCCCTTAACTGATCGTAACAAAACCGCCTCGTCATCCAGAAACTTGACGTCAATATGACGTCTATTTATGCAAAAAGTTATTAACTGTTTGTCGATTGGTAGGTAGGCTTAAAAGAGTTCCTACAGCAGAATTCTCTTGTCATGCCAATTAAAAACATTGGTGAATCAAATGTGGGTGGAATTTGTAGAGTTGTAGGGCGTTAAGAGGGTTTACGTCGTACGGCTTTTCATACAATCTTTCAAGCTCTTATTTTTCGAAATGACTGAGCCGATTTTAATGAAACTTCATACGCATATGTAGGATACAATGGTCTAAAAACTTAGGAACATTTTTATCACAAGCCGACCCCAGCATATTTGAGAAAAAGGCTAAACAAAATGATGAGCATCGTTAAAGTGCAGGAATCTCGCAAGTGCGTCGATTATTGACCCAGTAACTGCCCCGTTTTGCGGTAAAGCTGAAAGAGACCACAAGCATTAAAATGCCTATCTATTCCAACGACCTATGATGTGCTAAACTGAGCCTCCTACTGATTGTCGTGTTCCACATTATACCACAAACGCACTGCGAGTTTTTTTAACTCAAATCCGTTTAAGTGGTTATGTCAAACGCAACAGTCACTATATTCACATGCGCAAGTTAAGGGTTACCAGCATATAAATAGAATAAAACTACTGTCGTAGATTTAGCTGGTAGAAAAAATAAAAATACGGTTTGACAGAGGCCCTGTGCATGAAAATTTAAATAAATGATTTCTATCTGATTTATCAGAAGTCAACTGCAAATGTACGTTTGTCATTGCACAAGAATATAAAAATCTGTTAAAACTACGAATTTACGATTTTCGGACTTTTTCCTTTAAGTACTTGCTAAACATGATTGTAGAATCTAGGTCAACGGGAAGTACCTATAAGTTTTGATTTATTTGCGAACTAGCTTTTTCCCGCGGCTTCGCTCGCGTGGATGTCGGAAAACCAAGGAAACGTACTACCGGGATAAAAAGTATTCTTTGTCCAGGTTATAAACTATCTGTCGCCTAATACAAATCCTATTAGTAGTAAAACGTAATGATTGTACTTTTTGTTAGGTTATTTAGAAATAGTGCACGATGTCTAATGATAGAAATTGATTAATTGATAGAAATTGAGAGAAGAATTGTAGAGGAGCTTGAAACTAAGTAATAACAGCCGCACGGGTCGACCCATCAGGTTAAGCTACGGTTGCCGTGGATGGTCTGTGGATGGGTGACCATCTTGACATACCGAGACTCCTCCATGCCTCGGAAAGCATGTTAAGCCGTTGGTCCCGGCTGCCATTCATGGATCTTTGACAGTTGTTACGGGTCGTCAGAAGCCCGAAAGTCTGACAACCAGTCTTACCAAGGGGTATCGTATTACCCAGTAACTCGGTTGTGGAGGTCAGATAAGCAGTCGCTCCATGTAAAATAATGGTATTCAGCTGCATCCGGTTACACAGGAAGCCGACCCTAACATAATTGGGAAAAGGCTAGGCAGATTGATTGTTTAATAATTGAAATACTATATCGTGAATTCATGAAACCCTAGTACTATTTGTTAGGTTAGTTTAGGTATTGCTCAGAAATTGTGCACGTGTCATGAACAGAATACCGTCTTGAACTTCGATTGCAGCGTCACCTACCGGGCCCAATTGTGAATAGCAAATTCCAAAAAATTGATGTCGTTGCGTGTATCTTGATATAGGTCAGTGCGATGCAAATAAAATATTTCAACCCTCTTCACCCCGGTAGGGGGTTGTTTCCGAAAAATATTGATACACGTTATTCTTTGTTTTCGGTTTTAAGTATAAATACTGAGTTTCGAGTAAATCGGACCTCGCATAAAAAATCTTTCATACAAACTTTGACAAACCCAATCCCCATTTATTACTAAGATAAGTATTAGTACGAAGTAATCTCTATCGGCTTTAGCACCCTCAAAAACTACGAAAGCGACACCCATGACGAAAAATGAGAAATTTTCATTTAGGAGATTCAAAGATTTACATTTAGACCTCCCTTTCGGCTTAAGCACATTAGAAAACTATGTAAACGACACCCATGTCGATTTTTTTTAAATTATTCATATCCGCCATCTTGGATTTACTTATTGACGTCACTATCGGCTTTAGCACCCATGAAAACTACGAAAACGACACCAATGACGAAAAATAAAAAAAGAATTCGCAGCCGCCATCTTGGATTTACATTTTGACCTCACTATCGGCTTTAGCACTACCCAAAACTACGAAAACGACACCCATGACGAAATTTTTTTAAATATTAACAGCCGCCATCTTGGATTTACTGTTTGACGTCACTATCGGCTTTAGCACCCTTGAAAACTACGAAAACGACACCAATGACGAAAAATAAAAAAGAATTCGCAGCCGCCATCTTGGATTTACATTTTGACCTCATTATCGGTTTTAGCACCATCGAAAACTACGAAAACGACTCCCATGACGAAAAATAAGAAAACTTTCGCAGCCGCCATCTTGGATTTACATTTTGACCTCACTATCGGCTTTAGCACTATCGAAAACTACGAAAACGACACCCATGACGAAAAATGAGTAAATCGCAGCCGTTATTAAAATATTTTAACCCTTTTCACCCCTTTAGGGGTTGTTTCCGAAAAACCTTGATACGCATTATTCTTTATTTTCGATTTTAAGTATAAATACTGAGTTTCGAGTTATTCAGACCCTGCGTAAAATTTTTTTCATACAAACTTTGACACCCCCCAATCCCCGTTTAGGGGGTAGCTTAGAAAAACAAAAAATGACAAACTTTATGATTTACTTAGATAAGTATTCGTGCCAAGTTTCAAGTCTATTAACTCAAGGAATAAGATTTTGCATACAATCGAAATCCCCCCTTTTCACCCCCTTAAAAGTCGAATTTTCAAAAACCCCTTCTTAGTGCTCCCCTACATTATTAAAGGAAGCTGTGTGGAAAATTTCACGTTCCTAGTCCCAGTAGTTTCGGCTGTGATATGTCAGTCAGTGAATCAGTTTCTCCTTGTAGATAATTATATAGATATCAAAATATGTCGCATACGTAAATGGCCGTATTTTTATATTGCGTTTTTAAAAGCTTGATATTTTATAGAGCTCCAAGGGACTGTAAACTTACATATTAATTTTCAACTGGATGCCTTCACGAGTTCCTGAGAAAAAGGGTCTTGACAGACAGACAGACGGACAACGAAGTGATCCTTTACGGGTTCCATTTTTTTTCTTTTGGGGTATGTATCTTTATCCTCCTTTTACTCGAAATTAAATTGCGGACCTTCAAAAATCTTATAAAATGATAATTATTATTAAATTTATTAATTGGCTTGTATTGTCCCACTGCAGGGCAAAGGCCTCCCTCTCCCTCTTCCACACAATTCTGTCTGTTGCTAGTATCGGCCAGTCCTTTCGGTAAGAATCAAGCTCGTCCCGCCATCTTCGTCTCGGCCTGCCACGATGTCGTCGTGCGTTTAGTGGGACCCAATCGGTGGTTCTCTTTGCCCATTTGTCATCTTATAAAATTCCTTTAATGATAAACAGCAGGAAAATAGTAAACTATGGACCTCGGCTTGGAGTATTTGTAAAGCTTTTAACAAAGCTGCGTTATACCAGAGAGCTTGCTATAATATGCACCATCAGTTTGAAAGTTGCACTGAGCTGACCCATGCGTGGTGGATTACGGCCCACTCCGTCTCACAGAGAGAAGGTCCCAGCAGTGGGAACATTATACACTGATGTTGTTACCTTATTAGATCTGGAGGCTTTAACGAAGTTGTTCACACAAAGTCTTAGGTATGTCTATTATGCCACCGACCTACAGTGTATGTGGCAAATACTTACAAGTAAAGACTGTAATTAAAATATCTCCAAGAAACGATTAGAACCTATCGCCATCCATCAACTTATTATTATAATTAACTGTCTCTTGCGTGGAAAGAAAGCATTTTGTCAATGAGGCTGTATTACGTACTACCTTATACATTATGATTTCTGAAAATAGATAAGGCGCTGCAGATTGCAGCAGGCAAAGAAATATTTTTTTATCACATCTATTCAAAAAGACGTAGTTTAATCCTCGTTAACAGGGACCAAAATAGCGTTTTAATCCCTAGGGACTAAAAGTGATTTGAATTTGGAATGTGGAAATTGTTAGTAAAAGTTCTATTCACCAAAGAGATCGATCACGAACATTGTATGAATAAGTAACAGGCTGGCAAGAGTGAGAGATAGTGTGAATTTGATCAAAATTAAAATCCAAGATGGCGGATTCGTTTTTTTTTTTTCATCGGTTTTGACTGTGGTAAAGCCGATAGTGAGGTCAAAATTTAAATCCAAGATGGCGGATGCGAAAATTTTCAAATTTTTCGTCATGGGTATCGTTTTCGTAGTTTTTGACGGTGGTAAAGCCGATAGTGAGGTCAATATGTAAATCCAAGATGGCGGACGCGAAAGTTTTCAAATTTTTCGTCATGGGTATCGTTTTCATAGTTTTCGAGGGTGATAAAGCCGCTAGTGAGGACAAAATTTAAATCCAAGATGGCGGATGCGAAAATTTTCAAATTTTTCGTCATGGGTATCGTTTTCGTAGTTTTTGACGGTGGTAAAGCCGATAGTGAGGTCAAAATTTAAATCCAAGATGGTGGATGCGAAAATTTAAAAAAAAATCGTCATGGGTATCGTTTTCATAGTTTTCGAGAGTGGTAAACCCGATAGTGAGGTCAAAATGTGAATCCAACATGGCGACTGCGATTTTTTTTTACTTTCATATTTTTTTTATTTTGTGTAAATCAGTGAGTAGGAAATTCATTCCTGATGGGGGTCGAACCGCACACGTTTGTTTTCTCATAGAGGGTGATAAAAAGTAGAGTGTTCACCTCGGGAGCAACACTATTTTAAGCTCGAGTGATGTACTTTGAATCCCTCGCTGCGCTCAGGATTCTACTTTAGAATCCCTCGCTACGCTCGGGATTCTACTCTAGAATCCTTCGCTCCGCTTTGGATTCAAAGAAACACTCTCGCCTTAAAAATAGGTGTTTGCTCCCTTAGTAAACAATCTACTATTAAAGAAGTTTTATAACTTTTAAACCACAACTAAAAAGTGAAACATATGTAACCACTTTTTACAAAAAAAAAACCGCCTTCCAAAAAAAACACTACAAAGTGAAAAATTACTTTAATTTTGGAAATAGGTGGGGTAGGTCACCACGCCGGCAAAATTAATGTTATTTTTATTAAAAGTTTTTTCAAAGGTGCCTTGTCGATTTTTACCTCAACTTCTTATTCCTTAAATAAACCTTTTCGATGCCTCAGAAACCTTGAGCTTCCTTCTCAATCCTTTCAATTAATTTTAATTGGGTCTCCTTGAGTTTTTTCAATTTATCAGCAATAAATTGCGCTAAAATTAATCAAATCAATAACCGGAGTAGACTTCAACAGAATCTTCTGGTCGCAAATGATGCCGAGTACATCAAAGTAGGCACAATAATTGACACGTCGCATTATTTTTGACGTTTGGTAACCCTATAGTTCGCCATGTTTGAAGTTGCGTAGCGTTGGCATAAAATTGTCCAATTTACACGTACCTACTGCCTGATGATCAGCGGTTTGGGTTTGTTATGTTATGAAAGCCCAGTCGTACTCGTAACCGGTTAGTCCACAAAAAATGTGAGAACAACCTTAATGTTTTGATAATCGACAAGTTATTTTAGGTTATGATGTTAGTACTCAATTTTGGTGTGTTTATTACGTTACAGAAAGACCTCAAAATTAAATAGGTACCTTGTATCTAAGAAACTAGGCTTAGGTTCTATCGAACTGCCTCTCACGAACTGCCCACTTGTTTATTTTATAGTTTTTAGCTTTGCAGGACACAGGTGAATTTTTATCTACCTATTTTTGACAGTTGTTGGGGTCGACTGCAAAGTTAAAAAACCAAAGACATTATTGACTAAATAACAGACCCCGACGTTCGCAGGGACGTAATAAAATCGCCGCGATTTTATTACGTCCGTGCGAACGTCGGTTAATAAGCCTTTCTAAGCTTGGAAAGAGGATCAAAGTCCATAATGTATGCTGAATTTCTAGATTACCTACCAGTACGCACGTCGCAAGAAAAAAAAAAAAATTTTGTAATACAGATAATGGTGCGACCAACCACATTGCGACAACCTTCAATCACCGTGCAATGAATGACATGCACAATTTTTGGTAAATGACAACCCGTTCCCAAGCTTTGTAATAAGAGGATTGTTTCGCAAAAGTTTTACAAAAATTATAATAATTTTTAATCGTGTTTTGTGCAAATTATAATTTATACATGAAGCTACTTAAAAAATTACCCATGCTGGCAATTTAAGCTGATATTGTCTTTATAATTTGCGTGTTGTTGGATTCTCAATGCTCGGCTCAATACCGAGAGTTGAAAATCCAGTGCGTCGTAAAAAATCGCGCGTGCGTACCTGGGCTTTTATGTGCACGGTAGATATTGCTCGAATAGGTATAATATAAAACCCACGTAGGTTAACTAAAATACGTAGGTAACTGTCAAGGAAGGTTATAAGGTTAAAAATACAATTATGGTTTGATTGTAGGTACTTATATAAGTGTCGTTTATATAATTGTTGTCTACATTATGTATGAATGAGGCGCCAATGGGCGTTAATAGGTACCTATTTAAACAACCAATCTGCCTCGCCCTTTTCCAACTATGTTCTGGTCGGCTTTCAGTCTAACCGGATGCAGCTGAATACCAGTATTTTACATGGAGCGACTGCCTATCAGAGCTCCGCAACCCAGTGACTGGATAATACGATACCCCTTGTTAAGCCTGGTTGTCAGATTTTTTTTGGGCTTATGACTACCCGGTCACGACTGTCAAATATCTACAAATGACAGCCGGGACCAAATTGCTTTCCAAGGCACGGATGGGCCTCGGCTAGGGTTGCCAACTGTTTTAATATCAAATACATATAATTAGTATTTTAGAAGCAATTGCCTGTAAAAATATAGTGGATAGCGAAAAAATAAAAAAATGCAGTAGATTTATATTTCAAAAACATTTTTATTCTGTAAATGCATATTTTTTTTTACTGTGAACCTAACAGGATTTTTTAATGTAAATATTTTAACGATAAAATTTAGAGTCTAATAAGGTTACAAACTACCATTAATTCAGCTTTTCTGAGATTAATACTGGTCGTATTGCGATCATCTCGCCATTTTATATTGAAATAAAAATAAAGTAGGTACCTAGTTGTTCCACCTACTTACTATATTTTTTCTATAAAAATATAGTATTTAGGCCTTTAATATAGTAGGATATTATATTATATACCTAGTAGGGTTGGCAACCCTTGTCTCAACATCTAATGGATGGTTACCCATCCGCGAACCGACCGCGGCAACCTTAGCTTAACCTTCGATCGACCAGAGCGCCTGTTATCATTTAGCTACGAGCCAAACCTGTAATAGGCCATCCATAGGCCATAGGCATAGGTTAGGGTATCCATATAAAATAAAAATACCTTATCCAGTATTTTGTAGCTCATTGTATAACAAACGACACAATTCCCGCCAAATCCAACCCACCAGTTCTAATTTCAAACTGCGTCGGGACGCTCGGCCAATCAAAGAGCGATACGATTAGGCATGCATCCGATTAACCAATCAGATTGCAGAGATTGTGAACGTTAATATGGCCATTTTGGATTCTCTAGGAGGTGCTAAACCTGTGGAGCGGATACGTAGATATAATTTAAATCTGGACAATGAAGAAGTTTTATGCTAATTGATTACGTTATAATTATTCAAATTAATCTTTTTTTTATTTTTCTGGTAGACTAGAAACGGATTTAATGCTAGATAAATACTGTTTTTAATTATAATTCAAAGCGGAGATAATATTTTCATACTTTTTGAAGTTCCCACTAAATAGTACCTACCTACCTAGATAACAATAAATGGATTATTTGTAAGAATTTACATAAAATCTACAAACAAGGTTTAAAATTGTGTTGTTTCGTTTTTTATCATCCTCCTCCGCTAATTATCACAAAAATTAAGCAACTCAGTGATTCTCTTGAATTTCGTTGTGTAAAAATCCTAGCTGGTACGTTTGTGAGCAATTTTTTCTACATTGTATGTAAACGTAGGTCGTGACACGCATTGCGCATGCGTGGGTCAAATGTCACAGCCACAATGGCGGGAACCGGGGTTGCCAGTCGGTAAAACAGTATACGAACGGATGTCTGCATACATGTTCGTTTTTAAATGGCAATTTAAATAATGATAGTGTTTCGGGAATCAATTTTCGAGTGGTAGAGTAAGACATTCTTTTAACAGAAAGGAATTCTAGGGAATAAAAGACAGCCAGAATTTGAAAGATTTGACGTTTAAATTTTATGCCAAAATTTATTGTAAATTAGCACTGGTTTCGGGTACCCACGTGCGTTTGGTTTTACCGCGGCGCGGCGGCGGTTATATATCGCACAATGGCTTTTCAACTCACTGCCACAGAATAAATAATAGTACCTACTGACGCAGCACTGCTTAAAAATCCAACAGTGTATTTTTTTGACGCGCTGAGATGCACTTCGTTAGATTCTCAATTCTCGACTCACCAAGAGTTGAATATCCTGTGCGCAATAAAGAATCGACGCGTTAAAAAACTTCCCTCATAAGTCGTAATTTCATAACTCATAGCGTAGAGACGGGATCATCGTTCGATTCTAATTCTAAAGAGACAACCCTACTTTTAAGTTAGAAATAATAAAATTATGCTACCAAACAAATACACAGTAAATGGGAACTTTCAGTTTTCTATTATTTAAACGGCTAACTGTTAAAATTTTAGAAATATGGGAAAGTTTTATCCTTAATTTTTTGACGTTTGTAAATTCATGCGTACCTACCTAATTCATTATTAGGTACATATATTCATTAGTAGTTTCATTTTAAGCTAGTCATTGCGAAAATCAAAAAGGATTCAAACCCATATTTTCTTAAATATCACTTAAAATATGAAATCAAACCTACAGACAAGACACATTTTAAAGTTAAAATATAAAACATTTCCCTTAAAAATTCTAATAATATTAACAGATTTAAAACACTTTACTTACCAAACTTTAAAATTAAATAATTCAAAAACTAGTTCAATGAGGATTGGATCTTTTTCCTAGGTAAGTACTTACGTGATATTCGGTCAAACTCAAACTCAAACTCAAATGGTCCTATTAATAAAGCGAAATTAACTCTGTCTGTTACCTTTTCACGTCTGAAACTCTGAACCAATCGCTAAGTTTGACAGATAGGTAGCCTGACTGCCTGAGACCTGAACAAGGAGTTTCTATTATTTCTACGCTACTTTTCACACTGGATACATGAAAGCATTAAAAAAAAATACACGCAGATGAAGATGCTACACAAATACACAATATTATTAGTCTGTTAGCAGGTTCGCACGGGCGTATTTTTATCGCGATTTTTTTTTTCGCCTATCTATTGTATTTCGCTGGTCTGTTGAAAATCCAACTGTGTGTTTTCTTGACGCACTGGGATACGCGCTGGATGCGCTTTGTTGGATTCTCAATTCTCGGCTCAATACCGAGAGTTGAAAATCTAGTGTACGAAAAATCGCCACGATAAAAATACGTCCGTGCGAATCTAGGCTAAGTAACAGCTAGTTGAAATAAGTACATATTAGGTACCACGCGTTTATGAAATTTAGCAAAAAATAAAGTAACTTAAAATATTTGCCATTGTGCATTTTACTTTATTTTGATCGTGTAACATTTAATTGTATTTCTTAATACTGGTTAAGAAAACTAAATTACTTAACTCGGCAAATTCTGTACCCATGAATTCAAGCAAGGTTAATGCAAATAGTGTGGGATGTGGGATCTATTGTCAAAAATTTAAACAAAAAACTGCTTAGGCTCCTGTCCCACCGACGAGGAAGCGACTAGCTATCAACGAACGCTACTCGTTTGTCGCAGGGAGAACTATCAAAGAGAGTATATACTCGCTTGGCAGGTACAGTACGACACAACTTAGATGTAGCATCGGCAAAATTCGTAAAACCGATCACCATCCGAACTGAGTGCACTTTCAAAATCACCAACCTTTATTACTGCTTTAGGTGAAAATGATCTTTCGAAAACGCAATAACTTGTAAAGTCATATAGCCAAATACATTCGTGAAATTGAAATGAATGAATGAAAATTTTCAAATCTATGCTACATCTAAGTTGTGTCGTACTGTACCTAAAACACTCGCTGAGAGACTAAGCCGACGTGCGCACGGACGTAATAAAATCGCGGCGATTTTTTTTCGCGTATTGGATTTTCGACGCTTTGCTTAGCGCCGAGAGTTGAATATACAACAGTGTTTTTTCTTGACGAGCTGGCATACGCGCTGAATGCGCTCTGTTGGATATTCAACTCTCGGCGCAGAGAGTCGAAAACCAATAAGTGAAAAAAAATCGCCGCGATCTTATTACGTCCGTCCGTGCGTACGTCGGCTTACGGTTCGTAGGTAGGAAAAGTGGTCAACCACCAGTGTATGCGATGGTACATATTCGTACACGTCGCACACTCGCTGCTGGTTGCTCGTAAACTCTTCCTATATAGCTTTACTCGATCCTCGGCGCGGCACGGGTGGTGGAACAGGTGCCTTACGAGTGCTACCAGCTCTTGAGTTCTTAATTCAAAATAATTAGGTACTTAGGTCTGTTTTGTTTTTTAATTAAGAGTGAATTAATGATGAATGCACATGTCAAAATGGATACATCTTGCAATAATTCGCAAACAAGTGCTGATCGAAGTTTTAACATAGAGGTGACACTTGTCTTATGATGCAGTCGTAAGCAAATTATTGTCACATGATCTAAATGTTACAAGCATAAAAAATGACCTAGGTGTCATTGTTTTTTGAGTTCTCGAATAAATACTAAAATCGCAGAAGTTTTTTTTGTACTTATTTATGTTACTTAGTCTATTATTCTTTTTCTTTTTTAGTGATACAAGTAACTTTTGGGTCTATTACTCCATTTGTTTCATTCTGAAAGGCTATACAATACATACCTACTTATTATGTATGTTTCCTAGAAAATACAAAGTAACTTAGTCCGCTTAACTGTTCTTAAAGAGTTAGAGAACCCTGTAAGAAATCATATCAAAGTGTTGTAACGACAAGAGCCGCAAACACTCAACACAACACTTCGTGTCCGAGTTCGCAACAAGTCAATCGTCATCCTGAGGATGCCTCGTTGAAAGGCGAAACACGTGTCGATTTCTTACAGGGTTCTCTAAGACTCTTTAAGAACAGTTATGCGGATTAAGTTACTAAATATACATCGTCTATTGTATTTTATAATGGATTTCCGCAAACTCCACGTCTGAGTCAATTAACTATGTTTCCTAGAACTCAATCGCAGCGCCACCTACCGGGTAAAATTTAAAATCAAGACCATCCAGGAACCCACTCAAACACACACAAAAAATTTCATCAAAATCGGTCCTGCCGTTTAGGAGTTCAGTGACATACACACGTACAGAAGAATTATAATAAAGAAGATAATCAAAAACGAGTCACAATAAGCTACCTAAGTATAATTCAAGTCATTTGATTGGCCGCTGTTTTTCCAGTAGGGCCCAGTTTGAAGAGTAATTCCCCACCCTACCTTTAAAAAAATCCCAAGTTTTTCTTGACGGTAAAAAGCTTTCAATAATTGGACAAGTTGGCTAAATCACTGAACAAAATAATTCTAAAATATTGCTGTCTTACTGTACCCCACAAAGCAAAACAATATTCAATTATCCATACTATGAAACATCATTACTTCTAACCCCGGTACCAGGACAACATAGCACACTAGAATTAGATTGTATCGCTCCACTATCATTACGGAGTGTCAAGGCTCGCACACCCGTCCTCTAGTCATGTCACCCTGGTACTTATAATTATACTGCATTAGTATTAAGTATGCTATATTACAATAAACTGGCTGCGACCGTGACTTTGCTTGCTCTTCTGGTTATATTAAAAGTGACTTAGGTAATTAAGTATTTCAAATTACCTATTTGTTAAGATTTTTCTTTTGTTTCAGTTCCGAGATATTATTAATTGAATTAGAAGCTAAGCCCCGTGTTCACCAAATCACCACCATTTAATGAACCAATTACATCATTTATTACTTAATCACCAATTAATCCATTAAATCCATCATTTTAATAGATCCCTAGACTTTAGATAAAAATAACTTCAGATTAATCATATCGATGTTGACATTTTAACTACTATACTCCATTGTGTCCATTGGTTAAGGTGGTAATTAAATAAAGTTAAACAAATTGTAAAAGGGGTTTTAATTGATGACTCTTTCTTGAAATACGATTACCAAATTAATTATATTTTAGATTTTTACCATACTTTCCTCATGTATTCTTAAAAACTACTCTTCATAGAGGTAAATGCTTGAGCACGGTTTTTTTGTTAGTTTTATAATAATAATATAATGTTTTGTCTATTGAAAAGAGCCCAATACGACTAAGGTTCTCTAAACGTCAACCAATAATTATAGATAGCGTTGCAATTAAAGAATACAACTGTGACGTACCATGACAACTGAAATGTGAGAGGTACTACTTTTAGTCGGTTAACCTGACAGCTCTCTCGTCACGTGGTTTTTTTGTTTACCTTTATTAAACTACTTACACCAACGGAGTATAAGTACCTAGAAAGCTATTCTCAATAATTCGACATCAGATAAAAATAAATTTGCGGATTACCCTAGCTAGCGCATTCGTCATCAATTCATCATTAAATCAAAATTGCTATTATTTAAGGAAGGCGAATGTTTTTTAAAATCAGTCCAGTAGTTTTGGAGTTTATTCGTTACAAACAAAATTACAAATCTTTTCTCTTTATAATACCTTACCCTCAATATTAGTGTAGACTAGCTTCTACCCGCGACTTCGTCCGCGTCCAATTTTTAAATGAAACATATCATAAGACATTATTTTCGAAATCGAATCAGTAGTTCCGGAGATTACCATGTGATTAAGATACCAATTCTAAAATTTACCACTATCTAATACCTACTAGTAGGTATAAATGTAACAACTGAATTCCAATAGCCGTAAATTCAATAAAATGGAAAAAAAGAAGCATTAAGACTCAGAGGGCTGTCGGAGCATCACCCCACTGACCGCAGCAATGAAAATCCACTAACCATAAAGTACAAAGGAAGAAGAAGACAGGATCTTCAAAATAGAGGGCCCAAATTCGAAAAGAGAATAAATTGTATTCAAATCAGGAACATCCTAAACAATGTCCCACTTTCTACTTATGTCGAAATCAACACCTAGCCTTTTCCCAACTATGTAGGGATCGGCTTCCAGTGTAACCGGATACAGCTGAATACCAGTATTTTACATGGAGCGACTGCCTATCTGACCTCCACAACCCAGTTACTGGGTAACACGTTACCCCTTGGTAAGACTGGTTGTCAGACTTTTGGGTTTCTATCTACCAGTAACCACTGTCAAAGATCTACGAAAGATAGAGGTACCGTATGTATATATTAATTGCCTCCTTCCTGAAAATTGTCTTAAAACATATTAAAGAAACCGCAATTATAAACATGACAGCTATTATTTTAAAAGGTAGTCAACTTAAGTGCTTTTTCTTAGTCTTACAACCAATTTAAGTGTAGACTTGTGTAGGTCATCATATTTTTTGTTAATTAATTAATCCGTCTAAAAACGGTCGATAATCTTAGCTTACAGGTCTAAGGAGCATTTCCGGCATGATTATATTAATATAATTGATTATTAATATGTTATTATTATATACTTATATTGTATAGTAAAGTCAAAGTAAAGTTGCAACTAAGGCTAATAACTGCTAACAAAAAAAGGCGACCTTAATATTTACAATTATTTTGAGTATGAATGTCTATAAGAGTAGGGGAAGACCAAAGAAACGATAGATGGACTGTGTGAAAGATAATATGGGTAGGAACGGGATGACTACCGAGATGACGACTAATAGAGAAGTATGGAAGACAGGGACATGATGCGACGACCCCAAATAAATTGAGATAAGGGCAGGAGAATGATGATGAAGATACGTTATTTGATATACTATTTTCAGCTTTTTATATACTTTAGGGAATATCAAACCGAACCTTGGTTGTAAGGTTCTCCCAAGCCGAAAATATGAAGACTACCTACAGTAAGAAAAAAATGGGTAAAGAGGAGTGAAAACAGCAAAAATAATAATACTTAAGTATTAAAGCTCAAAACACTCAAAGCGGGTGCGGCTCCCGCTCCCGACCCGCTCCGCTCCCGACCCGCTCCGCGCCCGACCCGCGCACGCGTTTCGTGTGCTGACATTCATATTATTATAATACAAGGAATTACAAAATTATACACAAGCCCGCCGTACTGCCGACCGACCCGCGCCCGACACGCACCAGCTTTGTGTGTGATTTGAGCTGGCATAAGAAATAAACGTAGGTACTATTCGAGTGCATTCGTTAATCGGGAGTAAAATTAGACAACAGAATATCACGCCTGAAAGCCACAAAGGATTAGGCAGAGGTGTGCATATAGTACACCCACATTTCGCCAGTTATATTTTAGTCCCATGTAATAGGGGCCGAATCTATTGCCATCAACCGGACACAAATTTAGACTCCGGGCTGCTACTGAGAAATTCCTGATGAAAAAACCCAATAACACTTTGCCCGACCTGACAATCGAACCCAGGACCTCGTGCTCAGCAGTAACGCTTGTAAATATTTGTCCAAATTTAAGAACATCACGAAAACGGTATTTTTTTATAACAAACGGTGCGAAGACGCTAAATAGATGTTGAGTGGTTGAGCACTAAAATGCGAATGACTGGCGACAATCGTCTGAGAGCGGAACTGGACAAAGTACCCACAAAAAAAAAAAAGTTATGTCAAATAAAATTGCCATAAAGAAAAATAGGATATAATATTTTTTCTCAACTTAGTGCATGAGTGGTGAGAACTATGCGTAACTACATGACTGTGTAAATTACTAATCTCGAGGACGAGGCGCTGCAGCTGGTATAATCAACATAAAAAAATATAACGGTCAAATAAAGATGCCAGTATTTCGGCCAGCACCTCACTTTACTTTCTCAAAATCGACCGATCCGCCTTGATACGGCATTTCGTCTCTTGACATAATTTAAAACCACAGTGTCATGTAGAAGCTTTGGCCTTCAGCAACAGGTTATATTTTAGTTATGGGGCTTCGCTTCGCCACATTTACACATTATAGGGCTTTTTCGAAAATGTTGCTACATTATAACCTGAAATTGTCGTACTGCTGCTAACAATTTGGGCAGTATTTTGACGTTTTCAGGTTCGGTTAGAAAGTACGATTTACACCGACCGCCGTCGGCGTACGTCGCGCGTCGGGTCGCATCGGAGTATATTTTACAATTTGTCAAATGAAATTGAAACGTTTATGAAGTAAGTAGGTACTTAATCAAAAATGTCATTTATGGATGGAAATTACACAGCTGTATTTATAAATTGACTGACGTCAGTGCAAAAGCTGCGCACCTACTCGTACTATATGCTTCAATTTCCTGGTTAGCTCTGAATGTCCATTTCATAATACCTATTTCTAGTCAAAACTAAATTTAAATGTTTGCTTTGAAGTTAGGCAGCAGAGAAACTAATGCCATAGGGAAAACAATACCCTGTCAGCAAGGCAACGGTAGCGGAGCTGACTGCCCAGGAGACTAAGAAGAACTCATCTTAATTTTCAGTGGCCAGTGGTAGAGGCGGGGCTGTCAATTTTTTCCATAAAAACTTTACAAACCAAGGGTGTCACCGTTTATTTGCACTATGACTTCAATCGTATAGAAACTGACCTTGGAATGGCGAAGACGATAGGAGTTGTATGCTCACTCAATACTTTCGGCGTTACTTTGATTGGTAATGCCGTTTCTAGACCAGAAGAATAATTCCTGCGTAATTCCGAGGTTAAAATTATGTTCTACCATATATCCGTGTGTTCTACGAATAAAGAAAAGTAAAAAAAAAAGGATTTTCATTGATATTTTCGTCAATTGCTGACCGATTTTGATAATATTCTTTTATCTTTTGTAGAGGAAGCTTGCGTGATAGACCCGTCCTATACAGGGTGGCAGGGACATCGAAGCGAAGCCTGTTACCATGGATTCAGTACATGATTCTGAACACCCCTGCGTTGAAATCTTTCGTCGGATATTTAAAAAAAAAAAAAACAGCTGTTCCATACATTCTTACCGCGTAGGTATTGCACTTTTCTATGAAACAGTTGATTATTTTTTAAATAACCGATGAAAAATTTCGACGCAGGGAGGTTCAGAATTCAGAATCATGTACTGAAGTCTGAATCCATGACATCAGGCTCCGCGTCGATGTCCCAGACACCCTGTATAAATATTATTTACTTTGCTTGGGTATTTTTTGAGTTAGCTTCGTTAATACGCCTTTAATCCACTTTGTGTATCTTGATGATGTTATTGTGTATACTTCCTGTCACTGTTGTTTACATAGCAAGTAGTGGTATACGAATTTGTGTGGGGTAGGTACCATAACTAAAAAGTGATAAATAAGGCAAAAAAACTAAAATACAGATCCTAACACACCGACTTCCGAAATTTAACCACTCACCATCCAGTCTAGGTCTAAGGTAGTCTAGTCTAGTCTAAGGTCTCTCCAATCTCCATGGTGAGTTTTTGACAGATTTTGTATGGCAATACTGTCAAAAACTCACCATGACTATTGTGACGTTTGTAAATTAGTAGAGTAGACCCCCAGGTGAGATGCAGGCAAAAATAACAAAAATTAAAGTATTTTTTAACTTTTTTGTGTTTTTTTTGGGAGTCATACCTATCACATACATAACATCACGCCTTGTTTCCCCAAAGGATTGGGCAGAGGTGTACCCATAGTAGGTACCTACACCACCCACATTTCGCCAGTTATGCTTAAGTCCCGTGTAATAGGGGGCGAGCCTGTTGCCATCAACCGGGCACAAATCCAGACTCTGCGTACTGAGAAATTCCTAATGGAAAAACAGAATATCACTGTCCGATCTGTGAATCGAACCCGGATCTCATGCTCAGTAGTAGCGCTTGCGACCACTAGACCATTGAGGTAGTCCTAACACGTCACTTCTTATCACACTCTTAAGTCTTCGAAACACGTAGTAATGTTTTAGTCAAACATTTAACTTTAAAAGTAAGTACGATACTTGATGGCGTAAACTGAAGGTGATAATTATTTGATAGGACGTTTTCATTAAGGTTTGGGATAACCATGGCTTAATAATGACGTATTCCATGATGGGCTGTCTTAGAATAGGATGAGTTAATTTGTCTGTGTCACAATGGGTTAAGGTTTAATTTACAAATGTCAAATGCCTTAACTAAGCTTGCATCTCAGAACCCAATTTCACATAATTAGGAATAGCGTGGCTCTCCAATTTCACATAATTATTAAGTATGTGGTGAAGTAAATTATTTTTTGCATATAAGTACTATTTTATACTTAGAATCAAGTTTTTCCAAATGAACTTCTAAGTGTTGAAATCTGTGCTGCTAGGGAGTTTGTTGCGCCACTTCTTCTTCGCAGCTACAGCACTAGGAAGTGGTGAAGGGCGGGCGTTTTTGGGGTACTGTCTTATGTAATTTTGACGTCCGAAAAGTGCTCTCAGATTAATTTGCATAAATGACTTTTTTAATTTTTGTTTTCTTTGCAGTCCTTCTCGTGTTATAAGCAAGTATAATCTCTGGGCCACAGGCCTCCTCTCTTCGAGAGGGAGTGGGCTGTAAATATGCTGTAATCTACCACGCGGGCCCCGTGCGGGTTGGTAGATGTCACATATATGTGTTTGAATTTTTGGTTCTAGGACATGCCGATAGGCTGATTAAGTTAAGAGTGGCTTACTCAACAGCAACACTGCTTTTGGCGATGACCGTACCTGTGAAAAGAAATAATTGTTTTTAATAACAAATAGAATAAATTTCAGTAACGTCTAGATCTCTGCGTAACCTTTCGGGAAATAAAGACGTGATTATAAAGACACATTAAGAGTGCATATACAGAAAGTGGGCAACGTCGCAAATAGCTGTCAAATATTTCGCTGTTTTGATTAATTTGGCAATATTACTGTATGGAAATAAGAAACATGGCTAACTAGTGAACTAAAATATTGATTATTCAATGCAATAATTGATATCGTAACACATACTTTTTTTTGCATCTAAAACTAAATAAGTATTCGATTTAGTTTTAAATGTAAAAAAGTATTTGGAAACTTTTTACACCTAAAACGGTTACAACATCAAATTCAGTGTTATATTACTTATTGCAATTCATTAATTTCACTAGTTAGCCATATTTCTTATTTCCATACAGTATTAAGTATTGCAAATTAATCAAAGGTAAATATTTGACAGCAACGTATTTGCGACGTTGCCAACTTTTTAGATGAACGTAGCCGTAGGTACCTACTACGCAACAAAAAGGATCTACTACATCGAAGGTTTTATTTAGATACTCCTTAAAAGCTACAAAACATACATTAGCAAGCACTAGAACTATTGATATTCCATCATCTCTGTAACCACTTGGTATCGTAGGGATACAAGTATTTGTTCAATATATAGTGTAGTTACATACGGACTTGTGGAGGTCCGTGTTGACGGTTGTCGCTAAGTGGAGGCGTCATTGTTTGTTTATTGTTTTTACTAGCTATTTGTAAGGTTTTCTTACGACCATATTGAAGTATGTGCTAGGTTATTTATAGGAGTTGATGTTATGGGTTATGCGGAAATGAATTCTTCAAATATTGACATATCAAAACATCCTGTACAGTGCGACAAGATTCTTTGGGGCTTGAATGACGTTGCTGATTAACTTTTGCAAAATTGTCGCCGAAACTGTATTGAAAGAACAAGTTCGCGGCGTTATTTCAGATTTGGCCGCGCGCCAAAAGAACGTTGTTCAATATTATACCTTATTATTGTCAGACTAAAGAGCTGAGTTGATTAAGAGTAATTAAGCCCCGAGAGCAGTGGTGGCCCAGTGGTAACGGCCCCAACTTACGAGTTGTAGGTCGTGGGTTTGAACCCAAGCAGGCGCTTTACTTTGTGTAAATAATTTCATCACCACTGCTCTCAAAACGGTGAAGGAAAGCATCGTGACTTCGTGAGGAAACCGGCATGTCTTAGAACCAAAAAATTCGAAGACATGTGACACAGTGACATCCACCAACTCGTACTGGGCCCGCGTGGTAGATTACAGCCCACTCCCTCTCACAGAGAGGTGGCCTGTCCCAACAGTGGGAACATTAATAGGCTGATGATGAAGCCCTAGGTACCTATATTCTTAAACTAAACTGAAGTAACCAGAAACTTCCAATCAGCCAGCCAATTACTGAATTTATCAAGTTACAGTGGACTATAATAATTAATAAGACACCACTTGCAATAACAAAAGAATAACTTAACAATTTAAAGATAATGGTAGGTTATAAAATAAAGCCTTCATATTCTATTTCCTATTTGATCTTTCACCCTTTACCCTTGTGGCCTGTATTATTTTAAATTAAACTACATAATAATACCAGACCAGCCTATTTATAGTCCCACTGCAGGGCAAAGGCCTCCACCCACCTCCACCACACTTAATGAACACGGGTTGGCGTTTCCAGATTTAAAAAGCAAAAAGAAAAGACAAAGGGAATGAAATTACAAAATAAATACTTTTTAGATAAATAATACCTACCTACATATTAATATACAACCTTAACGACGTCAATTAGAGTGCATTTCATTAAATAGTTCCTATGCCGTAATGTTGGCTCCACTGTGTTGTAGACTTGTAGGACCAATATACAATGTCGCCCATGCCCATGTGACCGCCCGTAATTTTCTGAATATTCATGAAAAAAATATCGAAAATAAACTTCAAAATTTTTACTTTGTGTATTTATTTAAAAAAAACTAGTGAAAAATGTTATAGATAGACCCCCCCGTCTATCTATAACATTTTTCACTAGTTTTATTAAAATAAATACACAATTTTTTACCGAAAAAATGACTTCGATTCCGTTTTTTCTTTCGTAGTCGATAATTTTAACTCATAAGCTTTTGGAAATAATAAACAGAATCCAAATCGACCCATAAACTTCGGAGATGTGTCAAAAAACAGAAAGCAAATCTTTAAAAATTTAAAAATTGAATAACATGAAAAATGTTATAGATAGACCCCCCCTTTTGAAGTTTATTTTCGATATTTTTTCATGAATATTCAGAAAATTACGGGCGGTCACATGCGCATGGGCGACATTGTATATAAGAATATGCTACGCCTACTCTAAATCTGTGGCTGCGGCGCTACCACAGATAATTTATAACACTACGTAACAGTTCCGTTGGAGCCAACATTATGGCAAAGGAACTATTTGATAAAACGCACTGTATACTGCACTTCATTGCGGCGCTAGTAGCAAAGACAACTGTCAAAGTTATGTCAAATTCAATACTTTTGAGTTTAGTTCCTCACCACTTGCACTCGTTTAATTAGCCGCGGTTTCATTTCTAAATCGAACATCATGGTGGCCAGCCAGTGACGTTGAAAAGAGGGAGTATGACCACACGATGGAAGTGAAAACTTACGACGGAGCCGAGTACCTATACGCGATTCTGCTGCACCGACCGTCTGGAGTCGAGTATACGCGATTCAGCGTCCAGAAAGAGCGCAAAATCCGCCAGAAGTTTTAATTCAAAAAGTCAATAAATTAAATCTCGTTGAGAATTGTTTTTTTAAACTAGTTTTTGATAAAAACATGGACTTGTTCGAATTGATTGTTCGTTTATTGAAGGTAAAATATCAATGCATGTACTTACGCAAGAGACAGGTTGTTTTGGTCGGTAAAAAAAGTAGTTATTGTAGCAATTGTGAGGGAAAAACATGCAGCATGACGTCATTGAGTCGTTGACGACTTTTTGTTTCACTTTGACTACTGTTTATTATTTACACGGATGGACGCAGCCAAGAAGCTCGTACTCGTGAGTAACAGCCGCATGGCTCGATCGAAGGTCAAGCTACGCTTGCCGCGGTTGATTCGTAGATGGGTGACCATGCATAACCATATCGACACACCGTGGAAAGCACGTTAAGCGATTGGTCCCGTCTAACATTTGAAGATCTTTGAAAGTTGTTACGGGTAGTCAGAAGCCCAAAAGTCTGATATCCAGTCTTACCAAGGGGTACTTCTCCTGTTACCCAGAAACTGGGTTCTGAAGTACTGGTGTTCAGCTGCACCCGGTTAGACTGGAAGCTGATCCCAACATAGTTGAGAAAAGGCTAGGGAGATTGATTGGAAGCAGCAAAGAAAATACCTAAGTCAAAGATCTCAACTTCTGAAGTAATCTGAACCTTGAAGAGTTAACCGGAATGTAACCCAATTGGGCTTCAAAATCCTGAACCAATTTAACCTACATTTTATATTGAGGTGTTATCAACAGCAACTACAGTGTAAAAGCCGTAAGAGGACGCCCTAGAAGGACATAGGTGACCTTATTGGTGATGTTCTTCAGAAAGGACAGGTGCGTAGTACTCGCAACCGGCGTGCGTGTATACCAGATGTATGAACGTAAACGAAGCAAAAGAAGTATGTAAGTAAGGATCGTAGCAGGTGGCTTTCTGTAGTTTCTGCCTACCCCCATGGGAAGAAGTGAGTTTATGTACGTGAGTTTATGTATGTTATGATTTATGAACAAGAGACCACATCAAACTCAGAACCAAATCATCATTATTATCGGTGATTCAGTTACAGTACGATACAACTTAGATGTAGCATAGATTTGAAAAATTTCATTAATTCATTTCAATTTTACGAATGTATTTGGCTATTTGACTTTACAAGTTATTGCGTTTTCGAAAGATCATTTTCACCTAAAGCAGTAATAGCGATTGGTGATTTTGAAGGTGCACTCAGTTCGGATGGTGATCGGTTTTACGAATTTTGCCGATGCTACATTTAAGTTGTGTCGTACTGTACTTATTTATTTAAAGTTCTGAATAAAGGTCACACAAGGCCAAAGTACGTTACATAATTAACACAGAGGTACCTACTGCCATCTAATCTCATACTCGTATTATCCCAATTACTGTAAAATACTTTTGGTTATTTTATATTTGTTTTTTTTTCTGACCGGATATAATTAGCGTGACCCGTACGTAGACCTTGGATATTTTGCTGTAATAATTTAGTTTGTCAATATTGCCAGGACATATAAATTCAATTATAATTTAATTGGCAACACATTCACATACCACCTATTTTGTTGACGTCTCTATTAAATGCATCCTGTATCTAGTAGAACTCGACATGTAGGTAATTATATTGTAAAATACATATGAAATAAAATTAGTACAAATACTTAGTTATAGGTAGGTATACGTAGATTTAAAAAAAAGAGATCTAAATCAGCTACCTACTTACATAAACACACGCGTTCTTCCCATGGGGGTAGGCAGAAACTACAGAACGCCACCTGCTACGATCCTTACATACCTACCTACTCCTTTTGCTTCGTTTACATCAGTACCTACCTCGTCGACCGAGCTCTGCTCGAGTGAAAATAGATGAAACATATCGTCCAGGTCCGTTTGATACCAACGTTGTATCAAATTCCCGAGGCTGTGAAAATATAGAAAACCAATTTTCCCTGATATGAGACCTAGCTAGATCAATTTTTCGCCCCCGTAAACCCCTATATTGCAACTTTCATCGAAATCGTTCGAGCCGTTTTCAAGAAACGTGATTACAAATATAAATTATGTATAAGTATATAGGATATACAAATATTGTATCTAGTACGTATAGAATCGAATCCATCAACACCTGACCTCGTCATTTATAACCATCATTCTCCTCCCCTTATCCTTGAGGAGCTCGTGGCTAAGTAATAACAAGCCGTACGGGTCGATCCATCAGGTTAAGCTACGCTTGCTGGGGTTGGTCAGTGGATGGGTGACCATCTTTACATACCGAGACTCCTCCGTGCCTCGGAAAGCACGTTAAGCCGTTGGTCCCGGCTGTGATTTGTAGATCTTTGACAGTCGTTACGAGTCGTCAGAAGCCCGAAAGTCTGACACTAGTCTTACCAAGGGGTATTACCCAGTTACTGGGTTGTGGAGGTCAGATAGGCAGGCGCTCCATGTAAAAATACTGGTATTCAGCTGCAACCGGTAAGACTGGAAGCCGACCCCAAGATAGTTGGGAAAAGGCTAGGAAGATTGATTCTCCTCCCCGTATCCCAATTTATTTGGTGTCGGCACAACATGTCTCTTTCTTCCATACTTCTCTATTAGTCGTCATCTCGGTTGTCACCACCTTTCTAGCCATATCATCTTTCACACAGTCCATCCATCGTATTTTTGGTCTTCCCCTACTCGTATAGCCAGCCACATTCTTATTAAAAACCTTCCTAATGACATTTTCCTCATTCCTCCGCATCATTTGGCCATATCATGATAACCGAATTTCACACAACTTCCTCTTAAAGGTACTCATTTCTTATTCTATCCATTCGTGTAACACCACACAACCTTCTTACTCGTAGTATTCTCATCTCAGCTGCATGCAATTGCCTTTGATTCATACCTTTTGTGGCCCTCTATAAGACTAAGTTCGCGCACCTGACCTAAGTACTTAAATCTAAGTATAATTTTTACCCAAATAAGTTTTTACCGAGTTTCTGTATTACTGATCTACTACGAACAATAAAAGCAAAGTGTTTCACTATTTTCAGGAAGAAAAAACAACATAACCTACAAACCTATAAAATTCAGTGCAACAAAAAGTTAAAAACTTTTCTTTGTTTATTACAAAAAAAAGAGGTTATGTAGGGAGGTAGTTACGATTCAAAATAAAAATTCAATGCAAGTCATTGTGACACACTCATTTACCTCAAGAATAATGTTTGACATACACGGTCACTTGTCATGATTGTCGTTTATTAAATTGACACCCTTTTTTTTTTTTTTTTTTTGGGTGGGAAATCATCCAATGACTTCTCCCGCTCTGGGCGGAGCGGAAGGGCGTGTCAGACTTTTACTGACTAAAACCCACCCCTGTTCCTTCCCTTGCCATGCCAGGGGCCACGGTTTCCCCTTGGGACTACCCGCAACCCCGGCAGGCATCGGCCCTAACGGACCCCGTCAGTTTTGCTGACATCTCTTTGAGGCGCGCGTGGAACACGACGCGCCGTCGACCCGGGCCTGGTCCTTATCGGACGGCGAGCTGCCCTCTGCTCTCCGTCCGCAGGCCCGCGCCTACGGTGGCCGGAAATCGGCTATCAATTCCCGACGCCCGGGAAGTCTCCTACGGCGGCGGCGGCTAGGGCTGGTAGGGCGCGGCCTCTGCCACTCCCTCGCGCGCTCCGCCTCCTCCTTCGCGAGCATTACTGCTTCGCAGAAGGAGGTGACGGCTTGCCATGCCCTCTCGCTCCGCACCATGGCCTGGACCAGGGCCGGACGCGAGAGGTCACTGCCGCCGATCGCCTCCACGAGGACACGGCGGTGGTCCACCCAAGCCGGGCAAACCTCCACCGTATGCTCCACCGTGTCCTCCGGACGAAATTGACACCCTCCACCTACCTTAAGCATAATATTTCTTTAATTTGATTTAGTGTCTTAATTTATTTTATCTGCTGTGCATAGTTGTTCTAAGTAAGTATGAATGTATGTAAGCCTTAAGACACAGATATATATGCCAGCGACCTTGAGTGGTTGTAGTATAAAAGAGAGCCTGGAGTATTAAAAAAAGACGTGTGGCACTCGGGGACTGCCGCGGCGAAGCTATTGCATAGCATTTTTTATCAACTTACGCAATTGTAAAATATTAACCCGAATACAAGAAATAGCAATGATGACATTGACAGGAACTGTTATTCAAATTTATAGTTTTTAAAACTTGACACAACGTAATGGGAACATCAAACTAATAAAAAGGTTTTAATTTAACTATTAATAGTCAAGGATCATTCGTCTAAGTAAAGGACATCATTCAAGTGTCGAACATTTTGTACCCAAAAACTAAAGTGCCGGCCAGAAAAAAAAAACATGGTTTTCTTATGGAAAATAACACCCTCAACATTTTTTACTATTACAATGAAAGTATACAATTAACCCTTCCGCTGCTATTTAAGTTTGAAAAAGAAAATATTAAAAATCTTATTTTGAGCATTACAATAATGTTTAAAACAAGAAACAACCTTCATCATCATCATTTCGTCTTCATCATCATAATTTCAGCTGGAAGATTTCCACTGCGTGACGTATGCCTCCCCCAAACATCGCCACTTCGACTGGTTCTGTGATTCTCGCATCCAGCGGATTCCTGCGGTCTTCACTAAATCATTGGCTTGGTGAAGACCGTAAAAACCTCCACCTTGAACCTCCACGCTTCATCTTCTGGTACGTGATTGCCACTCCAGAACGTTTCGGCCCCATGCCCATCGGCTATCTTTTCTGCGAGCAATGTGGGCTGCCCACTGCCATATGTATAAGTTTAGCAATTCTTCGGGTTATGTCGGTTGCCTTGGTTCTCCTACCGATCTCTTCATTTCTAATTCGATTACGTCGTCAAGGAATCTCCAAGCATAGCCCTCTCCATTGCCCTTTGGGTGACTTTCAACGTTCTAACGAAGCCCGTTGTAAGCGACCACGTTTCAGTTCCATAGGTCATCACTGGCAACATGTGAGAAGAGAAGATATAGAGTAGCTTCCCGAAAACTGCCCAGCCAAGGATTCGGATTCCACGATTGACCTCGAAATTGAACCTACCTAACTGGACAGTTTGTCCTAGGTTAACGTAGTTGTCCATAACTTCGGTTGGAAAGTCTCCGATCTTCATGAGGGCCATTTGACATGAACTTAGTTTTATCTATGTTCGTTTTAAGACTTTCTCTTTCGGAAGCTCTACTGAGGTCATCGAGCATTGTACTGGTCCTCCGATATAGTAGTCATGGCTGAGACTATCTCAGCCATGACTACTATATCGTCGGCAAACCGAAGGTAAGTGACGTATTTGCCATTGAAGTTGATTGCTACGCCTTTCCTGTCCAGAACCTTGAAAACCTCCAATGCAGCGGTGAACAGTTTGGGAGAGATAACGTCTCTCTGTCTCACCTCATCTTGCTGCAGAAGGATAATTTTCGAGGTCTGGTCCTGGAGTCGGAACGACATAGTAGTAGTGTTTTCATATGGACACTGCAGCACCTTGGTTTACCGAAAGTGCACCTGGCACCGTTGAAGACACTATAGTACAGCCTAAGTCTCGATCGAATCGAAGGCTTTCTTTTAGTCCACAAACGCTATGCAGAAAGGCAGGTCATACTCTTCAATCTTCTGTATAGCCTGCCGCAGAGTATGTATGTGGTCTAAGGTGCTAAAGCCTTTACAGAATCCGGCTTATTCGGGAGGCTTGAATTCGTCAAACCTGCGCGCGAGACGGTTCGTGACGACTCTTGAAAACAGCTTGTAGACATGGTTCAGAAGTGCGATGGGCCTATAATTCTTAAGCCCCGCATTGTTGCCCTTTTCAAAGAAGAGTATCACCACACCTCTGCCCGCTTGTGTCTGCCTGTGGCATTTTACCCTCGAGTCTGCCTGCTATTGTAAAAGAAAAACATTTTCCCTCAATCATTTTCTCGTATTTTTTTTAATACTTATCATACCTTACTATACGTAACGCTCAATTCTCATGTCTATTTTTGCAATGGGCAATAAATGCTTGCGTTTTTAAACGAATGTCCAAAATATTGTTGGCAAAAACATAATTTTTGGTACCTACTTTCAAACTCAAATAGCAGCCAGGGGGTTAATCGTAGACTTTCGCTGTAATATAAAAAAATGCTCAAGACGTTATTTTCCATAAGAAAAAAGCATTTTTCTTTTCTGGCCGGCACTTTCATTTTTGGGTACGATATGAATGATGTCCTTTGAACTTTGTTGTCAAGCAGTTAAACATAATTTTCAATACAAAACACTCTTTCTTAGGTACTCGTATTTTCGTTACGGAATTTCTGGATTAGGTCTCCACGCTCAAGGCCCGCGATAGAAGCTATGCAATAGCTTAAAAAATACAAAAAAATACGACCAGTAAATACCGGTAAATAAAACGATCAAAAGTGTGACATACTAATCAATCCGTTGATTAATACACTTTAAAGAATGAAACAACCAACAAATAATGGAGGTGATGAAGAGAGCAGATTCACCGAATAAATATTTTGGTAAGGAGTTACGTTACCTTGTCAAATCCTGCCAAAAGGCACTAAACTGATAAATCTTTGACAATCCTTGGAACAAGTACATGATTGACCAACGAAACCTATTGCCACTTGGCAATCGCCATATATTATATTTCTATGGCAATCGCTTTCAAAGCACAGCAACAGAATTTGCATACATAAATATGCTTTTCGGTAGCGTAGGGCAGTAGTAGGTACTGCTGCATGGATACATTTTTGACGTTTCCATTATCGTTATGACCATAGATGTATTATTTAAACTTATTGCTGATAGAATGTCTCTGGCCAAAAATTTTGATAGACAACGAAGTTTGGTAAACAAACGAGTACAGATCACGTAGAGTTCGCGCAGGTAAAACTATGATTATTATACTTCGTTTGAGACCCAAAAATGCGGCACGTAAGTTGAACTATGAAAGTAATCGCTGTAGTGCACTTGTGCCGTTATCGTGTAACGTTGTTAATATTAACAATATTTACTCTGTAGGGTACTCCCTACAGTATCATATTGTTAATAATAACAACGTTACACGATGGGTTAAAGCAATCAGCCACTACTAAGTACATACAATGAATAATAATGATTCTGATCTTTAATCCCTTGCATGTGGCGCTGGAGTTGATGATATAGCTTGATTTGTAGCAGATAGGGAAGCTCAATTATATGGTTGACTTTATTCTCGGAATCTCTGCAAGATATCTACTGGTAGCCTATCATCATAATAATATAGGGTTAGGTATTGCAGAATCGAACGAGAACCAGAACGAGATAACAAAGTTGTCGACATAGCTCACAGAATATGCAAGCTGGTGGCGATGGGCAGGGCCGTAGCCAGAAATTCATTTCGGGGGGGGTTTGGATTGAGATGTTTTTTATGAGAAATAAAGTATTTCTGATTTCGAGAGAGTAAATAAAGAGTATAGATTTATAAAAAAAAATATTATCGGTGGCCCGGCAATCCAAATGGGGGCCCGGGGCTCACGTATGCAGAAAACTTAAAGAACTAGCGAGCGAAGCGACCTCGAAAATTTTGCACCCTACATTTATATTTAGAATACATAAGGGGCCCCTGCGGACCGCACCGAGAATACGTAGGATGCAAGCGAAGCGAGCTCGAAATTTTTAGCATGATATTCCACTTGAATAAGTTAGGTTTTCTATATGTAGAAAAGTTTGAGAATATAGGATGCAAGAGCGAGCGAAGCGAGCTCGAAAATTTTGCCACCCCGCCTTGTATAGGTTAGACTCTCAGAGAATGCTGAAGTTGCAGGAATTCATTCAATACAAAGTCAGACTCGATAAAAATACAGACGTACTGCTTTTTTGTAGATGGAAATGTCACAGTCCAATGAGGTTATACAATACTAGAGGCGCAGCGTCCTACAAACAATTTCTGAAAAATGTCACCACTTACGAGTTTAAAGACGTAGCTTTGAAACGGATACATAAAATGTCAATCTGTCAAAATAATCTATGTTTGTCTCATTTCTTCTACCGTCAAACTAATGACGTTGGAATGAGACAAGACATTGCTATCGGAAAAACGACCAGAGTTGCCAATTATCAACATAATTTGCCCAGAATGAATGAAGGTTTTATTGAATCAATTAGTTATGTACTATGAAAGGTTGTGTTATGGAACTTTCACTAGATAATAGTTACTTATGCAACTGGGGGTATAACAAGTGGTATTAAAACACGAATGTGGGTTTGTAAAAAATAGTATCACATGAGTGTTTTAATACCTAATTATAACAGTTGCATTCAAGACTTTATCTACACCCATGATATGAATCCTCTATAAACAACAAAGTAATAAATTTTTGCAATACTAATATCTAACAAAAATGGCGGGATACGACGTGAATTCGAAGAACCTACTCAACCTTTTCTAATTGTGAAACGCGCGTGCATGACAATGTTCTTTTTTTGAAATTCATAAACATACCACGAGAATGTGGCTGTTCGATGAGTAAAAAACGAGTTGCATTATGAAATTTAGTACAACATGTATTTTACTTATAAAATATGAAAAAAATTAAATATGCTTTTAATGGGGGAAAAGGTGTGTAAGGATAAGGTTAAGTGGCGATCTATTCTCTCTGCTATTTGGTAGATAACTTTTGTTTAGCAAGGAAAAATACTTAATTACTAGGGTGAAACACTTTTTTCATTTCATGTACTAAGTGAAAAAGCACAAAAAACAAAAGATATAGAATCGGGGGAGTCGGCCACAGGTGCCTCGACCACTGGGGGCCTAAGCCACGGACCCCATTATAACACCCGTTTGGATGTCATTAGGGTTACTATGACATTGGCTGTTTTCATTTTGGCAATAAGCTAACTGTTTCAGGAACTTTTATAGAGGACTTATAGCACGTTAAAAGATTTTAAAAAATTTACAAGGATACGGTTTTATACTTACAAAACATAGGCAAAGAAAAAAATGTTTCAAAAGTTTTAAGATTTGTGAAAAATAATAATGTTCATAATGGAATATATAATTTATATATTCATGACAATCGATTAAATTAATTAAAGTGATGTAAAGCACTAACCAGCGACATTCACTTTTTTTAGAATAATCTAAATCAATCTTCCTAGCCTTTTCCCAACTATGTTGGGATCGGCTTCCAGTCTAACCGGATGCGGCTGAATACCAGTATTTTACTTGGAGCAACTGCTTATCAGACCTATACCTGTAAAACTGGTTGTCAGACTTTCAAACTTCTGACGACCCGTAGGTAACGACTGTCACAAGATCCACGAATGACAGCTGGGACCAACAGCTTAACGTGCTTTCGAGGCACGGATTAGTCTCGGTATTTAAAGATGGTCACCCATCCACAGACCAATCCCGGCAAGCGTAGCTTAACCTGATGGATCGACCCGTGCGGCTGTTATTACTTAGCCACGAGCTCCTCCTCCAGTTCAAATTTCTTAGAACAATAACATCAATAAAAAAATAGTTAGTAGTAGTTTATGAAACTGTTGGAGGGGTATTAAAATACGAGCGTTTTAATACCTAGTTATGTGCAGTTTTATACACACTACTACATCTATCCCTACTAAATAAATGATAAAAGTTAAAAGAGTACGAAATATTTTTACATGTCGTCATTCACTAAACTCCCAACAGTCTGGCAAAATCAACATCGTTTTTCCTGGTAACATTGATCGCAAAAACAATGTTTGCAAAATTTATTTCGTTTTGTAATGTTTTTTGGATAATCTGAAGAAAATTTAGCAAACTTGATTGTGAAATGTAACACCACATGCTTTATTAATCCTTTCAGACCGTGACATACTAATTTTAACCGCAAATTCCACCATTTTTTATTTTTTATCGCTAAGCAATTGCTCACTTGACGTCAAGCTGACAACTGAATTCAGATATGCCTGCGGACACCTAAGTAGTGGTGACGCTTTTGTGCCGTCCACTTCTCCTCTAGTATTGTATAACCTCATTGTCACAGTCTATAAACGGCAGATATTAGTTGACTAATGTCAGATTCTAAAAATGTCAGATTCTTTATATGCCAGATTCTATACATGCCAAATTCTAAGGCCGATGGAAAATTGTGGAACTACTTTTTTTTAAATGCAATGTGATGCAATGACATAGATAATAGCGCCGCGTCAAATGGACTTCAGTGGTGGCGCAGACTAGAGTACTTGTGTTTATGAGACATTGTTTACAGATGTATTTATTAGCTAAACTACAGTTAGGTACCGTCAATAGCTCATTCATTCATTCAGTCTTCATCATTCACCCGCCTTTCTCAATTTATTGGTATCTTTCTCCACCGTACCTCTATTTAAAACAGCTGTTATTTCAGTGTTTACTTCCTTTCTGCAATATCTTCTTGCTTATCTTATCTTCTTTATACCAACACTAATTATACCTAGTATGCAAAAATATGCGATACCTAGTTATCTTTTCTGAATGTCAAATCCAAAAAAATAGAGACATCAAAATAATTTCGTAAGATTTTCAAACATCCTAGGTACACAACTCTAAAATCATCGAAAAGTATCACTTGCTTGCTTAAAAAATACGGAAGTAACACGGACAAATTAAGTAACGCTCTTCCTTAAGCCGAAAGTAATTCCCCTTCAACTATTTTACCTTGACATAACCTTAAAATGTTTGCGTAGTTTAAAATCCTGAATAATTACCTATTTCTAAAGAAACAATAACGCAAATGCAACGTGTTTGTCAGTGTCAAATGTCAGCCATCTTGAATGTTGAAACTGTCAAAAGGTTTCTACGAATAGGTACCTACTTATCAAACATTTTCTACATAAATGTGCAATCGTTTTAAATCTTGTAAAAAGTCTTTTGTAGGTATAACTAGTATTATTATTACAAAAAGATGCAATGAATGATGTACCTATTGTTAATATTCTAATAATTTCATAACATGATAATAGTGTTTGCAAAAAACGTTTTCTAAAAGGGTAAAATAAAAGGTGTAAGGTAAGTCCTACTTCAATGCAGGAATTTTCCCCTTGTCTGACAGTATTGAACTAGGAGCTACCATCAGATTTTCCTCGGGCGGTTTTTTTTTTTTAAATCTACCTTATCAATCATGCAATAATACAATCAATCAATCTGCGTAACCCTTTCCTGAATGCAGTTGATATCGTATGTGTTATTTATGTATGTGTAACGTATCGCACGGCTGCGACCCGGCTAAACAAAGGCTTTTGCAGACCAGCGCGACTTGTCACGCGACGCGACACGAACAATACAATTTCTAAGAAAACTTCATGGTGTCGCGCTGGTCTGCACAAAGGTTAACCCGTGCATAGATATTAAAGTTCCGAACTCAATGGTGGGCATGGCCAAAAACCACGCTGTCTCACCTGGCATCGTGTCCGACAGAGATAGTATCAGTGATGAGCAGTTAGAAGCTGATCTACATGGACAACGTACAGTTCGCACGCACAGAAACACCGTACCGACCAATTTTAGTAAAACGAGCCCGTCAAAAATTACGAAAAGGCCTTTGGAAAAAAGGTTTTTCTGAAAAAACCACTGCATAAATCAATTACAAATAAAATTTATTGAAATCTTCGATAATTTTTCTGTGTCGGTACGGATTTTGTTTTTGAAATTTCACACCTTTTGTATTATTTATTTACGCCCAAAGTTGCGTTAAAATTAGCAAGAAAAACGAATCTTTGTTGGCTTATAACTTTTTAATGGCTTTTTATTTCACTATTCTGCTTCCGTACAGACAAAATTAATAATGAGACCTAATGATATCATGTTAAACTTTGAATGTACGATGTCAAACAGTGGAGTAAAACCCCTCCGAAGTTTGTATGGAAAAAATATCAAATTGTTTCACCTTAATGTGTGTGTCATTGACTAGCGTGTTTGACTGTTGACCGTCCTATACCTGCATTATCTACATGGCGCAACTGCATATGACCTCCACAACCCATTGCAGTTACTGGGTAATACGATATCCCTTGGTAATACTAACCAGTCTTACCAAGGGATATCGTATTAGACTTTTGGGCTTCCGACTACCTGTAACGACTGTCAAAGATTTACTAATGACATTGTGATTTGTGACATCATCAAACTCCACCATCTTTTTTTCACTCAGATCTGTCAATTCAGTACCTACTGCCAACATTACCTTTAAACAATCGTAGATCATAGTTATAAAATCTTGCTAAGCTGTCGTTTCACATGCAACATAAACGTTTAGCAGATTATGCCATAAAAATGATGGAAATATTAACAGCTTGTCATTGTTAATACTAGTCTTAACTTGTCATTATTGACGGTAAATGATCTTGAACGCTAGAATTACTAGTTTTTTTGCAAGAAAACAGCATGGATTTAATAATGTTTTCTGTTCTTGTAGGTAATTGTGCCAGTCTGCACAGGGACACAATTTAAGTCTCAGTCCAGAATACCTACCTAAAATAAATTCGTCCAATTTAACAGTCGAAAATTTTGGTCATAAAAATGACCAAACACTTACTTACTTAAAGATAAAGTAGGTAAACTTAGGTATTTATTAACAAATATTCTCAAACTTTTCACACTTAGTGAAAAATAAAAGGATTTTCATGATTCCCATGCTATTTTAGCATGTTTTCTTTTTCAAACGGCCTATGTCCAGTATTTAGGTACCACGTTAATTGAGATGTCTGGAGCTGAATCACATTAATAGAGTCAATCGTTTAAAGGGTTTTTTAAGGCACAGTTTGACTCAAATATAACCTAATATAAAGTTGATACCTATAGCAGGAGCTTTGCGGGGATGTGTTAGTGTGTGTTGTGGGGTGTAGGTATTTCCAGTAAATAAAAACAGCTAGTTCTTTTACGGAGATATTCAATCAACATCAATCAAGTCGGATTAGGCAAGAGACGTCGACCAGTCGCGGACCCGACTCGTGAGGAAGTGAACGAAAATTCAAAATTTTAAATTTTCAAATAAAGATGGCTACCGACCGATAGCGCACGCTAGTGATGTTCGTAGTATTTAGTAACATTTAGTGTTGGGATTCCAACAAGCATAACACTCAATAAGTTAGCAAACTCTTCAAACAACAGTGTTGCCAACATAAAATTGCTGCTTGTAAAACAGGGCAATATTTCGAAGGTAGCCATTAGCCACAGGTTATGAGCACAGCAGCCAAGTCTGTAATTAAACATCATTTGTAGCTATAATCAAAGACCATGGGCCGTAGAGCGTAGCGGAAACCCTTTTTATCACTAATGCTGGAGATACACGAGCCTAGTTTTTCAAAGCTAGAAAAGCAAGCTAGAACCTCGGTGTAGTATCCTGGCTTACTGTCCTGGCTTGGCACATGCTAGTGGTGTTTACATGATGCCAGATAATTTTAAGCCAGTACAATTAAATACAGTACCTACGTGGTTGCGCTCAGAAAAATAAAACGCGTTGGTTGTAAACTAAATGAGAGGTCAGCTTATACTAGAAAATGTATAACTTATAGCATGATATGTAGCCGTGTGTACACAAACCAGCTATCTAATTACGCAACACATTTTCGTAAACGATTCCGATTAATTTGTTTCATTTTGACAGTTCAACAACATTCATTGCGTTATTTACGTTGCTGAGCAGAATTTATTTTCGAACTTATGTAGCAATGGATTAGCAATCTGTTTCAAAGCGATTCAGATTCCGATTGATTGTATATTACGTAATTAGGGTACAGGATAATGAAATTAGTTGTGGCGGCTACTGGCTCGAAAAATAGAAACCCGTCTTAAATAAAAAATCCTAGCTTGAGATGCTAGCTTACTAGCCTAGAAGTGAAGCAAAGTCCACCACTGACGTTACTATAATTATTACAGCAACACATAATAATATTACGATTTATTTTCCATAGTACCTAATCATCGAGTGACCTCAGCTATAATACTTACATATTTTTAGTACGCACCAAAAACTACAAAAAAAAAAGTAGAAGCAAAGTATATTAAAATATATTAAAAGTATAGCTACATCTGCGACGGGCTACTGTATACGCGAAGCCCGAGTTACTAGCTTGCTAGCTTACTATCCAGGCTTGAGATTCTTGAGAAATTAGCTTCGTTCGTGTATATCGGGCATTACTACTTTCAAAACAGATTACACGAACAGGGTTTTCAAACAGAGCCGTTGAATTTTTACTTTTTAATTAGGTAGGCAATCATCTTTCCTATTGATCTTTATCTACTTATTCTAAGCTCAGAGTTTCTTTAAAAGATAAGATCTAGAATGAAATTAACCGGAAAATAACTGTACCGACATAGCTTGCAGAACAAGCTGAAGTGGCTGTGGGCGGGCTATTACTCCTTGGGCCTTTGGGCCTTTGGAGCAGACGAGTCCTTTAGTGGTGGGAAATCTTGAATATATATAGTAGTAGATGCACCTCAGATAGAGGGAACGATGATCTTAGATAGGTAAGTGTCCAGTTTCTTGCCCGTTCTTCTCCATAGAGATCTACGTTTTGGAATGGGCGTCTAGCTTCAACTTTCTCACTAACCCGACTCCGTATATGGTTCAATTGAAATAAATGCTTGAGTTTGTGTAAAGGCTTCCCCAAAAAAGCGCGACGCGACGTGACACCACAAATCAATTTCCGAAAAGTTTTTATAGAAATTGTTCCACCAAAGTCGGGCCGCGCCTGTTTGCGGGCGCCTATACGAAGGCAACTGGAACCACCTAGATACGGAAGGCCGAAAATCAAGTGTCGAGTGTTATTTTACAATTTGGGAAAGATCTTACCTAAAGTATCTACTAAGCAATGGATTACGAAAGGCAAGTTTAAAATCATCTTTACTGAAATGCTTTCATACAAATAAAAAAGGAAGTCGCTCTTATTATACTATCGAACTTCGCTCAAACTGCGACGTGGGTTAACAACACTAGAATAATAAGTAGGTACATCACGCCAGTACCCTAAAGGGTTGGGCAGAGCTGTATAGTAGAGAGCCACGTACACCCACGTTTCGCCAGTTATGTTTAAGTACCGTATATTTTAATTAACACAAAACAATATAATTGCTGTGGTTAGCCATTTAATTAAAATATTCGGGTAAAAAAACGTCTATCGTTATTGAACTACAACATAATGACTCTTTTTATTAGCAAACTTTTCTATTAATTCTCTAGCTACAGGATAACAACAAATTGCCAACAAAAAATTTAAAGAATCAGCTGTCGATGTTGCAAGAGCTAATTATTGATTGCTCTACGACCACTATTGTTTTATGGAAGTCATTTTAGATTTTCTTGATGATGGAAAATGTTATAATAATGTCGACAGCTAGGAAGCGGATGGTGGATTATTGACGGACGTTGTGACGTCACAAATCCGCCATTTTGTTACATATTTTCCACGTTCTAGACTTTTATAGGGAGATGAGTCTTGGTGTATTAGATGCGTAATAATATCGGTATTATATCACGTGGAAGTCAGAATTATGTCGATGATGTCACATCCGCGGGAAGAACCTCAATCATTCAACTCAGATTATCGCAGTTCACCGCTGGATACAGGCCTCTCCCAGGCTGCGCCACAAAACCCTGTCCTCCGCCTTCCGCATCCAGTCTGTTCCAGCCTCCTTTATAAGGTCGTCGGTCCATCTAGCTGGGGGGCGTCCGTACGCTGGCCGGTACGCAATCCCCAGTCCAGGACTCGTCTGCTCTACCAGACATCGGCCCTTCGACAAACATGGCCAGCCCACTACCACTACTGCTTACTTACTCTGCAAGCTATTCGTCGTAACTCCGACAAAAACCTGTCTCTTTGTTAGTTTTTCGACGAGAACAGCATCTACAAGAGTCAATCAAAATTTGTTATCAAAACGTGGCCAGATTTAACCCCGGTCGCTGAAAACTAATTGAATTTATCTGTTGTGCATAGCTGGTCGGCGTTGGAAAGCCTCAGCCTTCAAAGACCTTGTGAAGACCGTAGGAATCAGCTGGATGCGAGAAGCACAGAACCGATCGAAGTGGCGTTGCTTGGGGGAGGCGTAGGTTCAGCAGTGGACGTCTTTTGGCTGAAATAGGATGCTGATGATGCTGTGTATCATTTACTGACATCGGTGAAGGAAAACATCGTTAGGAAACCTGGACTTTAAGTTAATATAAGTCTGAAATCGCCAACCTGTCTTGAGCAAGCGTGATGATCAATGCTCCTGCAATCTGTATGAGAATGCCTTTGCCCTGCAGCGCAACAGTAATAGACTGGTATTATTATTACTATAAATAACTAAAGCTCTGCCCTTAATTATGTCACAGATAATATAATACTACGTACAGATACCCAATCCCATACAAAGAAATGAGACCTCCCTAGTCGGGCTATTGACTGGCTAAATGAACTACAGTTATGACAAATTGAGTAAAACGCCATCTATTGCAAAGAGCCCTAAACAAAAAGGTTTTATCTTTTTTTGTTGAAAATACGAGATTTATGAGTTACAATAGATAAATCAGCATTAAACAAGGAAGTTTTGATTTTTACTAATCTTACTTCAGCCAAAATCTTCCGTTTATCGCTTTTTAGTGACTGTTAATTTCATAATTGTTACCCATGCTGCCATCTATGATCTTTTTTCAAGACTAATTATAATTTGTTCGAATTGGTACCCCATGATTATGTTAATAAGAGTTGCCCTTTAAAGAGTATATTCAGGTCTGTAGTTACAAGTGTTTGTTAATTAAATAGTAAACGCATTAGCTGGTTGTGGTCAATGAGCAGGAGCATAGCCATAAACGTGGTGTAGTGCCGCATAAACTCGCGCTAATATAATTGCTAATAAATTTTATATTTTTCAAGCCATAACAGCTGGGCTACGCATATTTTTAATGGTCAGTAGGTAGGTATATAGTAAATTAGTAAGTTCAGTTTGAAAGAGTTTAATGCAACATACATTCGAGCCACCCTGCACTTTTTTTCATGGTTGATTTTCATTTTTGTCCAAAAATACTGCAGCTTTTGAACTTGCTCGCAAGTGGGTCCCTCTTGGTGATGGTCGTAACCCTGCTCCAGCAGACGTTTCAAGGAAGAACTGTCTCTAAGCCACATGCACGGCCTCGCAGAAACCAGAATCACCTATTTCTTTCAGGTAGTCTGTACATCTAGTTGGAGACCTGACGCGGGATCTTTTTCCTGGGGGACGGAACCGCTGCAAGTTTCTATGATGCGACTGACATTCCATTTATATCGTGTAAAACGCTAGGTACTTCCTCGCATTACAAGCAAAAAAAATCGTGCAAACGGGGTCTTAACCAGCTAGCTACGTGGTTAAATCATGACTCAATTCGCTAATCGCTCGATCGCGTGGACAAATGGCCCGTCCGGATAATTTACATACAAAACAGTTTGAGACAATCCTAGGTCTGAATCACGAAGATAATTTGCTAATATCAAGCGTTAAGGGGGAGTTCCTATAATATGTACAACGAATCTAATCATGATTACCGATCGAATGATTCGGAAATGACGGACTGTCTAATAATTAATGTCAGAAACATTTTTAACTGCCGAAGCGAGGATGCATGGGTATAAAACTCATTGTAAGTCCATTGCTGGACGTAGATCTCTCTCAGGCTTCATCACAACAGCCTGTTCTCCGCCTTCCGCATCCAGTCTGTTCCAGCCAACTTTTTGAGGTTGTCGGTTCCTCTAGCTGGGTCCCACACTACGCTTGCCGATACGCGGTCTTCACTCCAGGGCTTGTCTCACAGGTTTTACAATACATTTTAGTTTAGGTACGTGTACGTCAATTAAAACTTGGTCTATATTCCAAAAATAGTTTGGAAAATCCAAAAGTGCACGCCTCATATATGTATAACACTCATTCATAAATGAAAAAGAAATTCAAAACATACTTTCTAACAAAAATGAACAATTTATCACTTTTCATGAAGTCGTAATGTCAAAGACTATTTACAAAGATATTTACTTGGCGGTTGCTAGGCAACTTACGGACGTCAAGTCACAGGTTGGAAATATTTAGTTATAGATATTATATTTTAGTTGGTATTTTATTAATTATAATTAAACTACTTAGAATAAAAGAGCCATTTTCAATAGGGTTTCTTCTATGACTGAAACGAATGTAAAAAAAATTGACTCAATTAATTGATTTTATCGCAAGCTAGAATGTTTTCAGGGTTCATAAATTGACGGACAGGAATTTATTTTCAACTATTTTGATGCTTTTTCCATTTCTATTGCATTAAATCAATTGTTAAAAAGTACATTATTAATCTCCATTTAATCATCTATACAATGGTATATAAATTAAGTAGGTTCTGTGTACTAGCAGGAGTGTAACAATAAAAACAGTTACAGAAATGGGGCAAAAATTTTTTCGATCGTAGAGCACACTCTAATGCTTCGCATTATGAGTCGTGCAAAAGAAAAAAATATGAATATACCTAAATATTATAATATATAAATAAAATATATATTTTTTTTTTCTTTTACAAGGAAACAACGCAAAACTACAATGTAAGTAGTAGTAACACATCTCTATATCACGTATTTCATCAATTAAAACTTGACTTGGGGTCTATATTCCAAAAAAATTAAAAATATATGATACTCTACTGCAAGCGAGGTGCTTGCAGTTGCGTATCATATTTTTTTTCTTTTACAAGGAAACAACGCGAAACTACAATGTAAGTACATAGTAGGTAGTAACACATCTCTATACTTATCACGTATTATCTAAGTGTCATTGTAAATCAAAGTCTTCACATAATTCTAGTGCCTAACACGATTGTAAATCATCACATCTAACGTGATTTACGTGATTTAACGAGTAAGCAGCAGTTCCGAAGGGGCGTTTTCTGGCATCCATCTTACTGATTCGTCACTTCCTATGACCGCCATCTTGAAACCTAGCTCTGTTATTTCTGATTTGTAGACTGCCTGTCATTATTTTGTTGTTGGAATTGGAAAGAACATAATTTTTCGATGAAGTAATAAATTAGGTAATAAATTAATTCATGATTGTTCTAAAATCAACAATGAACATGGAAGGAAACTATATTGAATGCAGAACAATTTAAAAAGTCGTAAAAAAAAACGTGTTTCTAACTGGTTTATGGTTTTTATTGGCAAGTGCAAGATACCTGATACTTGATTTTATAGACCTATTGACTAGACTAGATTTAGATGTTATTTTATATATTATGCAGATCTAGTCACAAACTAGTTAGTTTAGTCGTATGATGGAGTGGTTTACTGCGCAGTGGCCAGTGACCAGCCCACTGTCATTGCGTCAGTAGCTTGCACTGTGTTATGTCAATGGCGTCAATGGGCGATTTTTTAACGTGAAGATTTTTTATGGCGCTCTGGATTTTCAACTCTTGATGTAGAGAATCCAACAGAGTGAATACCAGCACGCCAAAAAGCACACTGTTGGATTTTCAACCCTCGACCCTAAAGAAAGCGTTGAATAACAAGAGCGCGAAAAAAAAGTCGCCAAAATTATCCAAATTATAAATAACCTATCTACCTTGAAAGAGACACAATAAAATTTTAATTGTTATCGAGCTGCATCAGTCTTTCGGACAGTTAAAGCATGTATTGCAAAAACAGCACCCCTAATCATGTGACAAAATCGCAATCGTTGATAGGTTTAAAAATCCATTACGCCTATATTTTCAAAAATCTGTGTTCACTGTAACCTACCTCAATGCAATCGATGTTGTCGAACTCTCAAAAGAAAAGTCAACGAGGCTTCCTCAGGATGACGACTGACTTGTTGCGAATCCTGACACGACGTGTTGCCACGACAAGCGCCGAACGCAGAGACATGCCCGAACGCAGAGACATGCCCGCACGCGCGGATCTCGCCTGAGTCAAGTAACTAACAAGCTTCCCAGTAAAAAATCTACCTGTAGCCATTTATTATCCCTTCTAATTAATATTTTCTTAACGTTCTGTGATAGATGACAAGTTGTTGATTAATACTCTGCAATATGAAGATCTTATGGAAGACGTTGTTGCATCATGCATATTTAATGACAATGCAATATTAAATGAATAGGCAGGATTATAATATTAACGAGGCGATAACAAAAGTCATTTAATAAATGATGTGGCACTAAGTAGGTTCATTTTCCTACTTTAGAAGAATCGATTAAACCGATTTCTACATAAACAACGGATCGTCATTCGAACTTACGAATGGTAAACCCGGATAGTAATCACTAAATAGTAATACGTAATAAATGACTAAAAACATCGTTATATTCGCAGTGTACTTTCAGTATTTTGTATTGTTTATTTCATATGTAGTATAAGTTAGGTTTTATAACTAAGTAATAGTATGTCTAATATTGCTTTTAGCGGCGGATGTAGGTACTCCTGAAAATTACCAACTTTTTACCTACCATATCCTATGAATAAATATCTTTGTCTGGAATAAATATATATATAAATAAATAAAATTTTTGGTATTTCTTGGGAAACACTAGGTACCTACTGACTCATAATTTTGAGCCCAAACTCATCTCATTTATTTAATTGTGACGGATTTCCACGAACAACAACACCAAAAAATTCAAAATTAAAAACTAAAACTTCATGTCTAGTAAATAGGGCAGCAAGTAGTACATAATTATATGTTCGTGTGTGTTCGGATCGCGTGCCGAGCCGTGGAATCTAAGCTATGCATTACTCTTGAACTATTAAGACTTAAGTATTATGAGTCCAGCTAAATTGAAGACCTACAGAAGTTCCATTTCCTTCTGCAATTAGAAGTTCCTCTGTGGTTGAGGATTCCGGGTGAAGCTCGCTTCCACCTTCGGCCTGATCATCACTTACCATCAAGTGAGATGCATGCAGGCCAAGAGCTTCCCGTTGAGGGTATAAAAAAAGGTCTCCGACATCATCACCTGCACTTTGCCTTTTCTCAACTACGTATTTTTGGTTGGGTTTCCAGTCTTACAGAATGCAGCTGAATACCATTATTTTACATGGAGCGACTGCTTATCTGACCTCCACAACCCAGTTACTGGGTAATACAATATGATATGACACTCAAAACAAAACAGAACTGTAGGTGGCAGCGTGTGGAGCGCATTGTATTCAGAACGGGTGGCCGATGGAGCTCTAAAGTCTGCAGTAGCAACCGCGAACTCAATTGTGCAGCGTGTACTATTGAACCTTTTGTATTTCCATTACAATGTATAAAAACTTTGAATCAACCTGCTTTACGAAAACGACTAGAATTGCTAACTCATTTAAAAGTATGATGTTTCCAGAAGTTGTAATAGATATTATAATTATTTCACTGCCTAATCACCGCATTCATCGTTGGTGATTGAAAGAAATGGTGTCCTACTTAGTACGGATTTCACCAATGAAATTGAATGCGATCAGCACATGCACTGCTTAGCGCCGACACTTGAAAATCCAATCTTCATCATCAGCCTATTAATGTTCCCACTGCTGGGACACAGGCCTCCTCTCTGCGAGAGGGAGTGGGCCGTAATCCATCACGCGGGCCCAGTGCGGGTTGGTAGATGTCACATGTCTTCGAATTTTTGATTCTAAGACATGCCGGTTTCCTCACGATGTTTTCCTTCACCGTTTTGAGAGCAGTGGTGATGAAATTATTTACACAAAGTAAAGCGCCCGCTTGGGTTCGAACCCACGACCCACAACTCGTAAGTCGGGGCCGTTACCCCTGGGCCACCACTGCTCTCAAAAAATCCAATGCGCCATAATAAATCGTCACGTTCAAAAATCGCCCGTGTGTACCTGGGCTTACTCCTGGGGGCCAAGTCTACTAATTTACAAACGTCATAATGGTGTCACGATGGTGAGTTTTTGACAGATTTGCCATACAAAATTTGTCAAAAACTCACCATCGTGACACCATTATGACGTTTGTAAATTAGTAGACTTGGCCCCCTGGTCCTGCACCCTAATTACGAAACGCAAACTCAATTTTAAATTGAAACCAATTGAAAAAGATTGTCAGTCCATTGCTTCATAAGTTCGACAAAAAGAATCTGCTTAATTTTTTTTGTCGAACTTATGAAGCAATGGACTGGCAATCTTTTTCAATTGGTTTCAATTTAAAATTGAGTTTGCGTTTCGTAATTAGGGTGCTGTTCGCTCAAAATGCACACGTAGCCTAAAGGTGCGTTTCCAACGAAATAGTTAGTGATTTTTATCCGTTTTATTTTTTTTCTCTCATCAAAATCAGATTTTTATCCACACCGAATTATTAAGTCACATCAACAAATTCAGGAACATTTTTACGTATAGTGTTTAGTTTTAATTATTTTAATAGGTTCCTACAGAGTGTATAAATGAGTAATGTAATAGATAAACGAGTTTTAAAGTTACATTTGTTTACAAACATTCCGTATGTGTTTTTTATTCTATGACATAAGGTTAGAGGCTTATAAAACAACCTTCGTGCTGTTCACTTCAAACTTATAAATTAATGTGTAAACATTTTTTTACATTCAGTGGCAATTTAATTAACGAATTATTGCTTCAAAAAGTAGTAGGTTTTAAGTTGATGTATCAATATTTATGTGTTGTGATAAGTAAGGGTCTTTAAAAATGGCCTTCATAAGGATGTAAATAACCCCAACGCAGCGGGGCGGGTAGGTAATTGCGGATTCATTTTTCAGTTTGACAACATTCATTACTTTATTGACGTTGTTGAACAGACAATTTTTTCGAACATATTTTATGATTTAATTGATTATTTGATTTCTATATGATAATGATTGAAATAGGCTGTATAAAGTGATGGCAATAGGCTCGAATATTAAGCTATTTTCAGACGCGACACCGGTGATTGTTATACCGTGAAGTTTTGTATTGTTCATGTCACTTAAACATAACTGGTGCAATGTGGGTGTACTAATAGGTACACCTCTGCGGTCTGCCTAACCCTTCGGGGAATACAGGCGTGATGTTATGTTATGTTTATTTCAAAATCCCCGTTCATTCTTATAATAAGTATGACAAAATCTCATCATAAAAAAATCTGTTTCTAAGGAAATCACTAGGATAGGATAGGAAGTATGTTTTCTCATTATAACGATTATTTTAGAAGTGGCAACATTGATTACGTCGATTTTATGTTTACATTATGTCACTTTCTCATACCTCTATAATGCGATTTTCTATTGTAAAAAAATTGGATGCCGCGACGCACCTCTCTAGTATCTTTTTATATTAATACTTATTTAAATGAAAAAAAAATAATGCTTTTCGTTGGTAAGCGCATCGTTTCAGAATGGCTGAACCGATTAGATAAATTTTTGTTTAAAATGTTTTTAATAGTCCGAATCTGAAAAGTTGCCGGAAAAATAGAAAAATTCGGGATAACTGAAAGTACATTTTTAAAGGAGAATACCTACCTACTCTCAGAGTAATAACTAAAGTTACTCTGAGTACCTACTACTTTCGGTTTTATCATTTCCTTACATGATGACTGTCATCATGACCATGAGTGATGAGTTGACACGGATTTAAACTTACCTACCTATCAACTCAACTGCATATGTTTTAGTTTGTAAAGTAAATACTTACTTTACAAACTAAAACATATGATAATACGATAACTATTCTTATCGTGAATGTGAAACATCTTCATACAAAAAAACACACAGAACGCCACCTGATACGATCCTTACATACTCCTTTGCGTCGTTATGTTCATACATCTGTACCTTAATTACGTAATGCACGATCAATTTTAAATTGAAATAAATTGAAACAAATTGCTAATCCATTGCTTCAAAAAAGTTCGAAAGTTCGAAAAAAAATCTGCTCAATTTATTCTGTCGAACTTATGAAGCAATGGACTAGCAATCTTTTTCAATTCATTTCAATTTAAAATTGATCGTGCATTACGTAATTAGGGTGCTGGTCATACACGCTCGCTGGTTGCGAGTACTACGCACCTGACCTTTCTGAAGAACATCACCAATAAGGTCACTATGTCGTTCTAGGGCTACTTCTCCCGGCGTTTCTTCATCTCTGACTTGATATAAAAAATCGGTCATATAGGTACGAAGAAATTGTACTTACAGGGAAGGTAGGTTATAGGTAAATATCCCTATTAGTATGAAGTTTTCAGGAGCTCGTGGCTAAGTAATAACAGCCGCACGGGTCGATCTCATCCGTGGATAGGTAAACATACCGAGACATTGTGGAATGCAAATAAAGTATTGAGTATTGAGTATTGACTCCTCCGTGCCTCGGAAAGCACATTAAGCCGATGGTCCCGGCTGTCATTCGTGGATCTTTGACAGTCGTTACGACGTCAGAAGCCCGAAAGTTTGACAACCAGTCTTACCAAGGGGTATCGTATTACCCAGTTACTGGGTTATGGAGGTCAGATAGGCAGTCGCTCCATGTAAAATACTGGTATAACAACTAAGTTGGGAAAAGGCTAGACAGATTGATTTTTTTACTTATAGGAAAATTTGTTATTTTTAAAGTAGTTATTTTTTTTTACATTTAATTAGCTAGCGTAAATGATCGTAACGTAAAAAGTAAGCTTACAAATTAGAATTCATTACGTTCTAAGATTGACATAAAAACAGCATGTTTGTAGTCCAAGAAACCTGTTTTGAAAGCTATATTAGTGGAACTATACAAATAAGACAGTAAAATCACTCAATGGATATATCACACTGATGGCGTCACACAGTTTTACTCACAGAACTTCCTAGCAAATTAAAATAACAAAAAGGTTTTCCGTAACCTGATGAGTTTTTTAAAGTGCTTCTTTAGCGACGTTGTGCACTTTTTTTTTTGAGATGGGTAAAAAATGTTAAGCTTGTGTCAGGTGACCTGATCGAAAATTCGTAAGACGTTTAAGTTTTTGTTGACAGTGCACACTGTTTTATTTTTTTGGAATTTTATATGGAGCTACAGCTTTCGTTCTTGTACTGACAGCAAGCCACATAAATTCCTGACATTTTCGTTAGATGGCGTTACTTAGTTTTCACTTCAATCGGCAGTCCCACACTGCCTCGTTTTTTTTTAAATCTGAATTCATCATCATCTTCCGGCCCTTGTCCCATGACTTGGAGTCGGTGCAACACGTTTTTTTCTTCCATTCTCTCTTGTCAACCGTCAAGATGGCATTCACTTTGATGCTCCTCTTTAGTTTTTTATTATTTACTGTTTGTATTTCCTGTGCGTGTCCTAAATAAAATATCTTTCTTTCTTTTCTTTCACTCCATGTGCTTTTTGGAACAGAGTTCCAAATTGCGGTAGGAGTTGACTGGTTAATCGTCACGTAAGGAAAAAGTTTTATTCATCGCATCTCATTCACGATTTTACCAGCACCGATGCGCCTCCATGCGGCTTTTTCTCTCTCTCTCACTCTCTCTCTGTCTCTTTCTATTATATACGTATCTCTATACTATCGCGTAAAGAACTTCGTTCCGCACCGACCGACCCGTTTAAAAAAAAACTGATTTGGTATATTCCGAATTTGCAATTCAGAAAAAAATACACGGGATTCTGTGGTGGGTAGCTAGTAGGTACAGGAGAAACAATGGATGATCTCCTTTTAATTTTAACGCTGCCACAATGCATGGAATTAGTATGTATCTACTGCTTACGCGCGTTAATCGGAGTTTTGGACAAGGTCAAATAAAAACTAAGTTTTTCAACTAACACTTTATCAGTAATCAAAATATTATGATTAGCTACGTATGTACAAAACAAACTTTAGCACATTGGCGTGATAACTTAGTTCTTTTCAAACAAAAATAAGAAATAGCAAAGTTTCTTGAGGAAAATCAAACAAATATTATGTGCAAGTAGGTATTTGCTTTTAGTGCCATCTATGAGCTCATTGTCAATATTTTGTCACAGCATCTAGAGTATCTACTTACTATAAGAAAAATACTTAGATCTGTAAATTACATCATTTACGAAATAAAATGCCATTCATAAAAATTATGACTAATATTTTTACCCGACTACGGCGCGGCGCAACGAAAAGGAGGGTTATGATTTTGTCCGAATGTATGTATGTATGTTCCTCTGTTCCCTCATAACTTCTAAACTCTCAACTCATCATAGTTTGACAAACGAGGTATCTTTCGTCCGCTGGTTATATACTATCACCCTCTAGAGTACATAACGCATGAATTAAAAATTATTTTTTCGAATGCGTCTTGTTTATTTATACCTTTTTAGTCGACTTTTTTTTCGTAGTTGGGTTTTAGTTTTCATAACTTCAATTTGTTTGCAACTTCATTATGTATCTTGTGTTATTATTATTACATTTACGTTGACAAGAGAGAAAAAAAACAAAACAGGCACCGACACTCCTCCAATTGACACAATATCTATCACAATCTGAATGATTTTGAAAGATTTTGCTAATCCATTGCTTCATATGTTCGAAAAAGTCTGCTCAACAACGTAAATAACTCAATGAACGTTGTTGAACTGTCAAAATGAAAGCAATCCCTTTTCTTTGATATTTTTTGGAAACACTGAGTGTCATCTTTATAATGACAAACCTAAACTAGCGCGAAACACCAGAGACGCTAAGTAAGTAATTAAATTAAATATTCCGAATCTCAGCGGCTTTGAATATTAACACAACCTTATGTTTTTTGCTAAAACATTAAAAAATAAACAAACTATAGAAAAAAACAGATCCGTGTAGGTACGAGCTTTAGGAGCTTTTAGAGCGAAAAAGATACAACTTTTATGCGTTTTTACACTTCGATAAAAACTTAGGCGATGAATTCTTTTCGGCTATACCTACTAGGAATAGATTTTGATAATCTCTTTTATTTTTTAGCATGTTCTAATTGGCTATCAACGCAACGATCAAGTTTGAGTAGGCAGGTTTTAAAAATTTACACTTTGCGGCCTTTGCGAGACACATCGCCCCCAGAAACTTCTTTTGTGACTCGTGCAGTCGGGTATTTTGATTTTTTTAATAAAGTTTTTATTTTTCACTTTTATAAGACCTATAATTATATCAGAACTTTATCACAGCTTTATTATAATTTTTGAAAATTTATTTGAGTATGGTTGCTAATGCTAACCAACTTTAAATCGTTAAAGATCCTTAATGGTGATTTAAAATCAAAAATTAGTAAAGATTATTTTCAAAGACCTATTCAATGATACCCCACTTGACATGGTTCGTCGACCTTAATCTTTCTTTTTCACAATATGATCGAAATAGATCGAGAGATAAAATAAATAAATAAAATCGTTTATTTATAAAAAGGAGCACATTTACAATAAGTAACTTAATACTTAATTAAAATTGAGCACAGTTGCTTATTTGCCTGAACTAGGTTGAACCTGTGCTTCAGGCTTGGAAGTGCATAAATGCATAGAGTATAAACAAAAATAAAATAGCAAGTTAGCGGTTCTATTTGCAGACAACAAGTACTTAGATCTTCTGTCAGTGCAGATCAAATCTCATCAAAATCGGTCCACGGTTTTGGTCTCTAGAGCGCCAAACAAACATACACATATTATGTACATACATAGGCTAATAAACACATTACTCTCCTTCGCGTCGGGTAAAAATAGTGCCACAATGCTCTGAACAAATAAGATACAACATGCGTTAATCATAGATAATAATGATAACATTGATATCATAATCAGATAATAATATCTTAATTTACATACACATACCTACTATGGAGGAGCTCGTGGCTAAGTAATAACAGCCGCACAGGTCGATCCATCAGGTTAAGCTACGCTTGTCGCTGTCGGTTCGTGGATGGGTGACCATTCATGATATATCGAGACCACTCCGTGACTCGGAAAGCACGTAAAACCGTTGGTCCCGGCTGTCATTCGTAGATATTTGACAGTCGTTACGGGTCGTCAGAAGCCCAAAAGTCTGACAACCAGTCTTACCAAGGGGTATCGTATTACCCAGTAACTGGATTGTAAGTTATAATTTCAGGAATTTAAAAAAAGAAATTCAATTTTTTTTTTATTCGCTTTTGAATTCCTGAAATGTGATTTTTCTAATCGGATTTGCACGTCATCGTAGCGTGCCTTTGCAACAGCAAAAACATATTTTCTTTTAAATTTGGAACTGCAAGTCCTTGTTCCACCACAAGGGGTAACGTGTAACCCAATATCTGGGTTGGGGAGGTCAGATAGGCAGTCGCTTCATGTAAAATACTGGTATTCAGCTGAAGCCGACTCCACCATAGTTGAGAATAAGCTGCAGATTGATAGATTTTTAATGATCTAAATCTAAAGGCTTGTTGATCATGGACAATTAAGACCTACAAAAAAAGTGGGACAAACCTCTGAACAAATTAGGCATTAGGTACATGAATTAATCGAAGATAACTTACACATACCTAACGTAGATACTAATGCGGGATTGCGATAACAAGGCTTTCACGTAAAATAAACAAAATAATATTCACAGATGCCTTCGACACTGCCATGATTTATTTGATAACTAGCGCCCCTGCACGCGTAGTATGAAAACCATAGAGACGGGTTTTCTACAGGTTGACAGATTGTAATTGTTTATCTGTCATTAAGTTTATTCTTCCGTCGACAAAACTCGTATCTATTTTTAAATAATTAAGCTTTTTTTGTCAAAAAGCTATATTTATTTTCTCTATGTCTATAACTATGTGAACTTTTGTGAAGAGAGAAATAAAGATTATTACTATTACTATTTTGGTCATGCCAAGCGTGCATGCTTCGCATGATTTTTACGAATTTTCAAAACATTAATTACATTCACATAAACCTTCCGGAATAAATTCTCTACATGATGCTAAAAACCGCATCAAAAGCCGCTGCGTAGTTTAGAAGAACAACGCCGTCATAAAGACAGACAAACACGAAAAGCGACTTATATAATATACTAGCTGCTGCCAGCGGCTTCGCCCGCGTTGTCTGTACTTTAATATGTATGTATTATACATATAAACCTACCTCTTGAATCACTCTATCTATTAAAAAAACCGCATCAAATACCTAGTTTTAAAGATCTAAGCATGACAGCGGGAAGCGACTTTCTTTTATAATATGTAGTGATAATGCCTTTTAATTTGGAAGAAGCAACCAAATTTAGAGGTGTCGAAATCAAGTCCTACAGTTGACCTTCAGTTTCTAAACCTTTCAACGTGGACGTCTTTCGGTTGAAATGATGATGATGATGATTTAATTTGCAACATTAAACATAAGACCCTTGACTTCTCTAACGCGAGCGAAGTCGCTCTTCCGTTATATTTTAATTTGCTGCGCCGGCGTCGATCAAACCAGTAACTTTATTGCCTTGACCTAGTCGTCCGCTTGTCTCAAAAGACCTCGCAGCCAAAAAGCTGGTACCTATATTATCTTCCTTTTGCCTTATATAAAACCATATTCTTATTATAGTCAAAAATATTGGAAAATAATATTTTTAGAACGCCTGGATTTCTTTTCGTACTTTTGAACCAGCTATCTCATTTTCGTAAACGATTCCGACTAATCAGTTTCATTTTGACAGTTCAACAACATTCATTGCGTTATTTACGTTGTTGAGCATTTTTTTTTCGAAGTGTATAGAGTGCCGCGAGTTTCTTGTGGCACTCTAGTGTCACTACCTCGGCCCGGCTAGGGTGCCGTGAGCGTTGCATTGTCACTGTCACTTGTTATTTAGGTTAGGTTAGGTTAGAACTGTGACCACACAACGCACGAGCCGAGCGAGCGTAGCGAGCGGTGCCGCGGTAGCGGCCGGCGAAGTGCCAGGGTCCGTTTAGGCACAAGAGAATGTAATGTTTTGGGAATGTGGTGTTTTACAGCGATCTAACCTCGACAATCAAACAAAATACCAAGTGACGTGACTTAGTGACAGTGACAATGACAATCCAATGCTTGCGGCACTTTAGCCGGGCCGAGGCGGTGTTACTAGGGTGCCTGTAGTGGCACTTTATCCGATAGGGATAGAGTGCCAATGGTGGCACTCTATACACTGCCTTTTTTTTTTCGAACACATTTTATGAAGCAATGGATTAGCTACTTATATGTATATCCTTCAAAATTATTCAGAATATGATTGATCGTGTGTTACGTAATAAGGGTGCATCTTGTGATTTGTTAAAAAATTACTTCAGAAATCTGTAAGGTTCTTTCATATCCAAGCAATGTTCTTAGATATTTCTTGCTAATAAACTAAAAGGTTAGGTTAGCGTCTTCTACATGCTAATAAAAACGTTTGGATCGACTTCCAGTCTAACCGGATGCAGCAGAATACCAGTATTTTACATGGAGCGGCTGCTTGTCCTCCACACCCAGTTACTGGGAAACAGTATCCTTGGTAAGATTAGTAGACTGGACCGGATCCACGAAGGTCAGCCGGGAGCCCGGGACCAAAGGCGGGGGAGAATCTCGCTCGATATTATGTTATTGCGTTATTTATGGATTATATTTTGGTATGAGGTAGAGGTACAGAGTGTAAGGTTCACTCATTCTCGTAGAAAAGGGAGTATCCTCCGACTCGACGGGCTATGAGTCTGGTGGGCTACTGCCCGTCCCCGATGATTGTTTTATTTTTTTACTAGGTCCTCTCTCGCTCGCGCGATGCAGAATTTTGCGTGACGTCATCAGTGTGATTCTTAGTTCGGATGGGGCAATGTAGATGCCGACACAGTCCCATGGACCGTGGACCTATCCACCCGTGTGGTTGTAAATATTTTACCCGCGAACCACTTTCTTATGCTTATAAAAAAGAGTGTCACCAATTAGTCTGTCAAGTTTTGTGATGAAAATTTTGCCTCTGGCCGTTAATTGTGGACGTTAACTTTTCATTATGAAACCTTTGTTATTATATTCTGATTTTGCTAAGATGCCTTTTAATGAACTAATCAAGGTCAATATAACCAGATTCCTTGCGATTTCCTTTGAACTTGCTCATTATTGCAGAACATTTTCCCTTATTTCGTCCTTCACTATCTTACATAACATCAAACCTGTAATCCGCAAAGGGATAGACAAAGGTATACACATAATGCACTTCAACTATTCATCAATATCGTAATCATAGATAAACCATAAACAACAAAAACAGTATGGCGCCCACGAATGGCGCGAATCCTGACCACAATGTTTTTGCCACAGATTAGATAATAATTACGATATTCATGTGTTTCATCGCTACAACATAATAACGTAGCTTCACGACTTTGTAAATTAATAGGTAGGTATGTTCTTCAGTCATAATATTGTTGTTACTATGTCATGTTAATTGCATTTTGTTGGTTATTTACATTTCATGTTTATAATTTTTTTTATTGTGTTATTGAACAACGACATTGAACATTTGACTTCTAGGTCCATGCTTTTTCAGCGTTGTGCCATTTTGAAGATTTGTCGAACTCTTCACAGTATTTAAACTTATTTTTCTTATTTCATTTGCGTGCTAGGACTGCTAGGACAGAAAGAGAGAGGAAACTAATATGTCATTTAGGATTTTTTTATGAGGACGTTGGTGGAACCGAATAAGCATGACAGGGACATTTCATTGTTACGGTGTTACCCAGTAACTGGGTTGTGTTGTGGAGGTCAGATGGGCAGTCGCTCCATATAAAATACTGGTATTCAGCTGCATCCGGTTAGACTGGAAGCCGACTCCTAATTGACTCAGACGTGACTTTGGGGAAATCCATTATAAAATACAATAGACGACGTTTAATTAGTAACCTAAACCGCTTAACTGTTCTTAATGACTAATGAGTCATAAAGAACCCAGTAAGAAATTAATACGTGTTTCACCTCTCAACGACGCATCCTCAGGATGACGATTGACAAGCGCCGAACGCAGAGACAGACACAGAGAGAGAGGGTTCTTTATGACTCTTTAAGAACAGTTAGGCTAAGAACTCACGGCGCGGTTTTCACCCGCGCCCGCCGCGGTCGTGGATCTGCGGTTTTATTTCAAAACTCACGAGACCGGTGATTTGCGCGGGCAGGCTAAGGTTAATTTTCAACCGCGCCCGCCACGGTCATAAACCGCGTCGTGAAAATTAATATCTAAATTTCCATGTACTACGTGTTCGTACGAGTATTTGCGGTGTCGCCACCGCGGCGGGCGCGGGTGTAAATCGCTCCGTGAGTTCTTAGCCTTATGCGGATTAGGTTAGGTACTAAATATACATCGTCTACTGTATAAAATTTCTTACATAGTTTGGAAACGGCTAGGTAGATGTTGATATACTTTAGCAGGCAGGCACTACTAGTACTATGACGTTAAAAACACAGATTCAACTGTATAATTTTATGTTTCTTCTTACTATAGGTAGGTTAATATTATCTGTTTAGTTGTAAAGATAAATTCTGCCTTATCAGCGTCTTGTCGTTTGCCAACTAAACTGATTAGGATAGGTTGTAAACTTTTGATTATGTGTCACATTAGGTAAGTAGGTAAATCTGGCTTGAAATATAAAAATTAAAAAATTGTGGCACAAGCTCAAATGTCCGAAAGACTGATGCAGCTCGATTACAATTAAAATTTTATTGTGTCTCATTATTAGTGACAGTCTCATTATTAGGGATTTGGCTGGAAACATAAAAATAAATAAGATTAAGTATGGTAAGTAAAACTGCCAAAAAAAAATAAAAATGACAAATAATGTTGTGTAAAAAATATGGCAATAAAAAAAAATTACAAAAATAATTTATCTAAATATTATTAGTGGAGTAGTGGATGACCATAACTTTATATAAAGATAAACATTTTGTTTTTGTCGAACTTATGAAGCAATGGACTGGTAATCTTTTTCAATTGGTTTCAATTTAAAATTGATCGTGCATTACGTAATTAGGGTGCAGGCCCGTAGTAGAATCTTCTTATACAACAAAACATAAAATACCATCAATATCGACGGATTAGGAACAACTGTTTTGGGTATTAGTTTGCTTATCTGTGTTTTAGAACCAGTTTCCCAGTGATCTTCTTCTTCCAGAACCCTCATTGCGTACCACACGATCAATCACAATCTGAATCTTTTGAATCCATTGCTTAATTTGTTCGAAAAATTTGTCTGTTCAACAAAGTAAATAACGCAATGAATGTTGTTGAACTGTCAAAATGAAACATTGTGATTGATGAGTGTATTTCGCAATTAGGGTGCCGTTAAAGCACACAAGGACGTGGTGATGGACGGCTGTTTTGAGGAACTATCGTATGTAATTTTGATTATCGAAAGGCAGTATAATTTGAAAAAACTACTTTTGATTTTATTTTGATCAGGAATCCGCTGGATGCAGGAAGCACAGAATCGGTCGAAGTGGCGGTGCTTGGGGTTGGCCTACTTATGTCCAGCAGTGGACGTCTTTCGGCTGATATGATGATTATTTTGATTAACCGCTCACGATTCCATGTAGGTATACATTTTCCATTCATTATATCACAATAAAAGTAAAAACTTACAATAGTTACAATAATATTTTACTTGCCTAAGGCCGCGCGCACTTTAGACACGAATTTGTATCGTACGTAAACGTACGAATTGAGTGCGCATACTGAATACGTTTTTCTGAATGCACGAGAAATCCGAAGAATATAATACGACCATAGATAAGGGTACGTGTTCGCACGAGTGAAATTCGTACGAAAACCAAAGTACCTACGACCAAAGTGCGCGCGGCCTAATGATTAACATAATTATACAATTCCAGGAAACAGCAATACCTATCAAAATTTATACTAAAAGCAATTATTTTAATTCACCAAAACGCAAATACAGTCATATTATTTAAAATTTTAAACACGACTTCCTTTAAAATGAATACAAAAAAATACCTTTGAATAGTTTGAAGTTCACCTAATAATATCATGGGTCGTCGAAGGCAATCATGGAGCGAAAAGATATTTGATAACGAAATGAAGGTTGGATTACCTATCAAAATTATTTAAATGCACCATACTTCTTATTTATTATAATTTATTACATACCGAGTTGTGCTTGCTTTTTGAAAAAAGAACATCGTTTCAAGATGTTAGTAACAATGGGAATTTGGCATTAAAAAAAAAAGGAATGGCGTTTGGTTACACGGATGTTGCCAGGTTAAGTAATTAGATTATTTTAAATCTGATATCATTATTTAATGTAGATACAAATAGAGACTACTAATAATAATCTTATGATACCAGACTAAAAATAAATCCGATAGCAAAAAGATTGTTTCACACTTCAGAGAGCTTCCAGTTTGACCTAATGATTATAATCTGCTAATTAATTATTGATATCAAGTTATTTAATTAATTTTAATCTGACGTACCTAACATATCTCCTTGATTATTGAAATCATTTAAATTTTCTCAAAATAAATGGTGCGTGCGTAAAATAACAAAAATATTTAAAACTGGTCACTTACTCTAGTGGAACTCCGTGAACTAGAGTCCGCGCTACAACTGAAGTGCGGCGGAAAATTGTGAAACTATTTTTTTTTAAATTCAAAATTCAAAACTCATGTATTTAAACTAGGCTGAGAATCAGCACTTTCGAACGTCAAAATTACATAAGTCCGTCCCCCAAAAAATGCCCTCTAAATTCTAAATGCAATAAACATACTTAGACACTAGCCGCCCGCGCCGTGTCAAAAAGACTTCGCTAGTCCAGCTCAAGGTCTAAGTATTGCTACTGACGATGACGGGCAGCCTAATCCACTGCACTGCATCTACACTTTTAATTATTTAACTGCAGCCGCTGCATTACGTAAATAAATTATAATACTGACCGAAATGAATCAGTGAAACCACTAGCCGCTGCCGCTGTAGGCTGTAAAGAATATTTAAATTTCGAACTTTGCATAAGTACTGATTCATCATGACTTTGCGAATTTGGAATCAAAATAAGGATAGTCGATCATGGACATTAATCTAATCGTAGCTACCTATACATAATACCTAAAATTCTGCGAATCCTTGTCAAAAATATAATTTATACAGATTGATACAGTTCGCGTCAAATAACTTTGCTGCTCTGAAGTAGAATGTCGTCGCAGTAGTCAATCTTGCTTAAAAAACAGTAGCGCGCATTGCCAGCACGCATGCGCAACCTAACTTCAGAGTGGCAAAGTTATTTGACGCGAACATCATCGTACTACAATACTACATCCTCTTGATTGTCACGGGCTTTTCATTCCAACGTAGTATAAATTATTATAAATGTTTGGCTATTTTGTTTTCCAGGACTTTTACGAGGAATGCCATGGCCCTGCAGAGGGGCAGGATAGATTTATCGACTATTATCGATCTATCGACAAAATTAAATTAATCTTACTTGGCCACAGATTCTATATATGTTAACAACTTGTAAATCTTTTTTAGCCTTTTAAGGCATCTTGTCCAGCATTAAAGACATAATTGGTAGTATTCATCTCACAGATTATTGAAGAATGTGATGAAATAGATTATTTTATTACTAGAGTTATGTCACATTTTATGATTATTATTAGATAGATCTATTAAGTAATTCAATTGAATAAGTCTGGAATTAAATATTTTTATAAACCAGGTAAACAAAAATATCTGATAATAAATATAGATTTGTACCTAATATCTTCATTTATGTTTTTTTGTTTTTTTTTTTTTGTTGGTGCGGGTATAATTTATACTAAAAACAGTTCAAAGCTCCACCATGGTCTTCGATTACTCTGTCCGTTTCCTTCAAATTTCAGTGGTCAAGTTCTTTCTTTAATTCAAATATTTATTTTACGTAAGATGGCAATTTTTTTTTAACAGGTACCTACTATAGTTTAAACTTATTTTATTTTATTGCCATAAACTCGTCAATTAGTGGGACAAGCATTTTTTTCTTTAAAATTTTTCTAAACATGCTATACAAATAAATGGTAGGTAAAACAAAAAAAAAACCAAGTAAATAAACATGCGAAACGAGTATTACACAGCAATAAATATATTTTTTGTCGATTTCAAGCTACCGTGCCTCATGTCATAAACAAATTAATTGTGAAGGCCACTTAAAGATTTTCCCTTTTATTAAATTCAAGAAAAGCCTGCGACATCGTATTGTACACAAAAATACACTATACTTGGTCATGCAACGAAGACTCAGCAGTAGGTAGCTGGATTTCAAAGAAGAACCTTTATACGTCGTCAAAGGATAGAAAATCTGTAACTGCTTTCGCAATTAAAGCTCTGCATAATAAGATACCGCGAGGAGTGCCGCAAGGATCAATACTTTTCCCAATATTGTTTGATAAAAAAAAAACGATATAATCACAGTCGTTGTTTAAAACTGTTTCTGTAGATGTTTAACAGTGGAAGCCATTATGATTGATAATTTCTTGAATTCCACATTGTAGTGAAGATAGTGCTAAATAATACATTATTTATATTATATAATATATATTTCTATGCCGCCAAGTAAAAAGTTAGACAAAAAAACTTTAATTTGAAACCTATCCCTGAAATATTTTATTAGTAGGATAGACTTAGGTGAGGTAAATGTTAGAGCTTCTTGTGAAAGAGCTCGTCCTAGTCTGACTTTCAGTCGCTGACGTCTCACAAATTTTAACAACAGTCGAGTGTTCGCTACCGATACCGATGTCAAAATCTGTGTGTGGAACTGTGGACGTAGCATACCTAAAGCTCCTTGAGGGAAGATATCTCCAAAGGAGTACCTAATACCATGTTAATAATAGTAATCAATAGTAGTGTAGTAGTTAATAGTAGTGTCATAATAGTATGTTTTCCCATTGACTATCTTAGTAGTTTTAGTATATATGTATTTATTTGTATTTATATTTATATATAATTACTTGTATATATTATATTTATAGTTTTTAAATTTAAATAAATATATTCCTCAATTCTCGCTATTTATTTATTTATTTATATATTCTTTATTGTACACCACAAAAATACATAACAGAAAAAAATATAAATTTGACACTACAAAATATACAATTGGCGGCCTTATCGCTTTCCGCGATCTCTTCCAGGCAACCTTGGAATGGACAGTGACAATTCTCGCTATCGCACCTACCACTGTTTGTCTCTGCACCACCCAAAGGTTGACTGGTAGAAAATGCCTATGGCATTAAGTCCGCCTCTGTACATTTGTGTGCTTGAAGTATTAAATAAATAAATACCACATGTGTTTCAGCAGTAAACAAAAATATTTCACAAACCTGTCATATTTAGCGGACATTATAGCAGTGATATGCTATCACAGGTCAGATGAGAGTGCGATAACGTTATCTATGCACACATGTCTTGGTTATCTACTATATTATTGACAACACGATTTTAAGCTTTGAAACCTTCGTTTTGATAGTGTTTGCTATGGTAAGCATGAGCCATCAATCTGATGTCAAAAATTACAAGGTGACTAGCTTTTGCCTGCGGTTTTGCCCGCGTATAGGTCGGAAATTATCCCACAGAAACATTCTACCGGGACAAATATGTATCCTATGTCCTAGCCCAGGTCATGGCCTAATTGTGTGCCAAATTTCTTCGAAATCCGTTTAGCTGAAAGGTTACAGACAGAGTAACTTTCGCATTTATATTATTGTTTATGTGCCCGGTTGATGGCAATAGTCTCGCCCCCTATTACATTGGACTTAAACGTATAGGTACCTGCCTGGTGAAATGTGGGTGAGTGTAGCCGTGTAGGACCTCTGCCCATCCCATCGGGAAACAAGGCGTAATGTCATGTTATGAGTGTTATTTTCAGAAATCAAACAGGAATACTACGTGTCTTCTACACAAGCATTTGGACAGATAATGGTGCCGATTCTCTTGTCACAAATGCCTCTAAACTAGACTAAAAATCACTAAAATTTAGTTTAGTCCTGTCAAACGAGCATTTCCCATTCTGAAATAGTCTAAAGTGACACAACTTAACTATATTTTAGTTTGACAGCACTAAGATTGCATGAGTTATTAGTTAAGTGCAAATGGCAATTTTGCTATTCTGAATTTGACGTTTTTCACCTAAAAATTTAGATTATCCAACTAAATCAGTCTATTTTTAAACGCGATTAAAAAGAAGTGGAGTAAAATTAGTTGGCATGAACTAAAATTCACACAGTTCAGCTGCAAAAACTTTATCTTTTTTTTATTTTGCTTATATCTCGAAAACGGTGCGTCCTAGCGCAAAAATAATGGAATTTTCGACCCCCTCTGCCAGCCCCAAACACATATGCCCCTACTCACAGGTAATATTTTTTCATATTTTCCATAAAAAAAAGTTTAAAATTCCATACAAAATAAAACCGCGCGCCTATGGCTCTAAAAAAAATCACGGGGTAGAGCAAACAAGTACCACGTGGGTCGCGACGTGACTGTCAAATTCAATTTTAGATGTGTCAAAATTATTTTTTAATTTAGAGATATTTTTCCGCAGAATAGCTTTTAGATTCTCATAGCCAAAAGTAAGGTATTTTAGTCGTAGTTTAGTTAGTTTAGTTCGGTGTACAAGAGAATCGGCACCATTGACAGTGATTTTATGTCCCCTAGCCATTGAGGAGACCGGGCGTGACGGTATCCGTAGTTTTAACAAGTTTCAACATAACATAACATAACACACGCCTTGTTTCCCCGAAGAGTTGGGCAGAGGTGTACCTGTAGCAGCTACACCCACATTTCGCCAGTTATGTTTAAGTCCCATGTAATAGGGGGCGAGCCTATTGCCATCAACCGGGCACAAATCCAGACTCCGGGCTGCTACTGAGAAATTCCAGATAGAAAAACCCAATAACACTTAGCCCGACCCGGGGATCGAACCCAGGACCTTGTGCTCAGCAGTAGCGCTTGCTACCACTAGACCAACGAGGCAGTCTCCCACCACGTTTCAACTTCCATAATATTACCATATTGGCACTGTATTTGTGTAACACACTTGCAGTTGGAGTTGCTTTGAGTTTATTGCTTCCGAGATTAGCTGCTAATGGTAGTGCGTGGCTCAGGCCAGAATCTGAACTTTTCTTAGAATATTGCGTAGATTGCGTACGGTTCTATCATAATAGTAATACAGGTTGGACCAAAAATACACGTCACCAAAAAAAATAGATTCCTCATGTCAAAAATTATAACTCAAAAACTACAAAAAATCGCGGAACATACATGGGGTATTTTCGAATACAGGGGTATTCGAAAATACCCCATGTATGTTCCGCGATTTTTTGTGGTTTTTGAGTTATAATTTTTTTTTGTAAATTTTCGTCGGTGCTCCATGGACCAATTGAAATTTGACCAATTGGTCTATGGGGAAAATTATATATTTCCATCGTCCAACTACCAACTGGACTATGGAGAACACTGGACTTAAACAAAAACTATGATCCATTATAACATTATAAGTCATTATAATTAGAGTCCATAACACAGTGTTCCAGGCCGAATGCATGGGCATCTCTTGCCGCGTCGGCCATCATGGCCATGGGAAGTTAAGGACCACTCGATACGCATACTCTCGGACAGCATGGCTGTTCTGCAAGCGCTAAAAAGTCACACTGTTGAGTCCGGGCTGATATACGAGTGCCACCAGCGCCTTAACCAGGTGGGTAGCCTCAATAATATAACCATTCAATGGATCAAAGGGCACAGCGGTTCGCGGGGTAATGACGCAGCTGATGAACTTGCAAGAAGGGGGTCGAGCATGGCACCAGTGGGGCCTGAACCCATCGTGTCACTCCCCTTCGGGTACCTACGCACTCTGGTAAGGAATAGAACCAGGGACCAACATCACAAACTATGGTCGGACCACGGTGAGTGTAGGCAAGCCAAGGAGGCGCTCCCTACAATTTATTGCCGCCTTACGAAAAAGGTTCTCCGACTAACGAAACAACAGCTACGTATAGTTACAGCAGCTGTAACTGGCCATGGGTCATTTAATAAACAACTCAGGGCCTGCATGGAGGACGACGAGACAGCAGCTCATGTGCTGTTAAACTGCCCGGTGGTCGCCGCTTACATGGCAAAGTACTTCGGTAACCCAGGTACCCTACGTGAGATTGTCAGTGACACCAGGGCGTTGCTGGCCTTCTTTGAGGAGCTGGGGTTGATCGAATAATGGATATTCCCACCCATACGCGAAATACGCGCTTTGCCGTGGAGTTGCGGATACCAGCCCGTATTACCTATTAGGTACCTAATAACGACGGCCGAAACTACGATTTTGCTTAGAGAGTAGGTCCTCTGGACCGGTACTTAGTCCGCTAATCACTATTTTCTTTTAAAACCTATCAAATTCGTAAAGCAAACAGAAAAATCACCAGTCTACCTCTAACATTTTCATGCCTCCATTCGTTAGGAGTGGCTCCTTCGATTCAAACTTCTCATAATCTACTAGCGTCACGCATCACGATCACAAAGACGAGGCTATAATTAAAATCATCTCATTAAATTGTACTGTCTTACTAACAGACTTTAATAAAACGAGTTTTAAAATTATTTGACGTTTATTTCATTTAGCTCTATTAGTTTATTTTTATTTGCGTTGATTTTTTTAGTCTAGTGAGGTCTAGTGATTTAGTTTAAAATATGGTTTGTCTTTGGCACTTACATTTTTTTTAAATTGTCTGTGTGACTTCTGTATGTGAAGTATATTATTTTATTAGTTGTAATTTCAAGAGCAAAGACTTTAAAAAACGAGACCTTAGACCCTCCATGAATTGAATTTCTAAACATTTAAAGAAGTACCTCTACATATAAGTTTTAAGTTGGCAGCATCGCTTTCTTTTCTTAAGTTTTTTCCTCTATATTTAGGAAAATATTGTGACGAACCGGCTTAAACTTAAATTAACATAAATTAGGAAAATGTTAATTTATTTTAAGACGCTTTGTCGCAAGGCTATCTTTCTATGGGTCGAGTCAAGAGTGACTTTCGCATTTATAACTATGATAAATAACTTTAAATTCTATTTTTAGTAAGACATTTGAAAATAGAAAACAAAGCGAGCCGCGTTCGTCACTAGCCAGTGACTAGCGCGAGTAAATAAGCAGAGTGCAGTGTTTACTAACTACATAGTTGTGTTAACTGTACTCGGTGCTTTGTTTCTAGGGTCTCGCAATGAAAAGCATACACTGCATCGACTGGGTTACTTACTTGCTGTGTTTCCTTACACGGAAAACGGCTAAGTATATTTAATCTGTACGAACATCGTTATGTCCATGTTAGTTGACTAGCTTAAGTAGGTATACCTTATTTTATATTGTTAAATAAAGTGTTTTCTTAACCTTCTTCAATAAAATTATGCTGACTTATTTTAATTTTACTACTACACGCCTCCGGGAAAACTTTCCTTACAAAGTTGCAAAAAATCTCTCAACTTATTAAGAGCGTAGTTCCCGGTATCCGATGGTATCTGCCACAATCGGGCATCATGATTGCCAGTACAGATAGGCCAGATAAAGTAAGAAACGGGACGACAGTACAGTTACTTATAATAAACTGTAAACGAGGCATATTTTTTTACACGGAACTCTCTTTTTGAATGCACGCAAGTTCGTAAATCGAATTAGGTTATCTTATATTTGAATTCGACCCAAAGATTGTTGGGCAAAGACAAACGGCTGTGAATGTAGATACGTTTTTTTAATCATTTATTTTTCAAGAAAACGATTGCATTGCAAAAGTGCCTATTTTGGACCATTAATATTTATTACATCAATCTCATCGATAGCCAAGTACCTAAGTGGCCATTATACATAATATATAGTATAAAAAATATTAAAAAATAGTCGCATAAGTGTCTGTCTGTCTATGCGACCGCGTTGTTCTTCTAAACCACGCAACAGATTTTCATCCAGTTTTCACTAACATTTAAAGAATTTATTCCGGAGGTTTATGTGTGTTAGAACATTAATAAATAATAAACAATATAGGTACCTAATACAGAAATGTCGATGTTTTGTGAAGTCGTTAAAACCTTGCGAAGTAGGGGCGGATCGCTAGTGAGCACACAAATAACTACGTTATGTGCCATGTATTTATGCTATGACATTCGAAAATTAATACCTACTTGTGTAAAACCATAGATATCCGTGTAAAACATTATCTATTGGTCTATGGTTAGTGTTGCCATGCTAATTAGTAGTCTCTGGGCCGCGGACAGGTGACGAACCTTGTGGCTTGTATCCGTATAGAAATGACGTACCTATTTCGCGTTACTTCAGGAAGTTAATTGAAGTAGATTTTCAGTTAAAAATGATGTATATGGTGTCCCACTGAAGGGCAAAGACCCTTCATCTCATCATGATCTACCTAGCCTTTTCCCAACTATGTAAGGGTCGGCTTCCAGTCTAACCAGATGCAGCTGAATACCAGTATTGTACATGCAGCGAATGTCTCTGACCTCCACAACCCAGTCACTGTGTAACACGATACCTTTTCGTAAGACTGGTTGTCAGACATTTTGGGCTTCTGCGACTACCCGTAATGACTGTCAAAGATATAAGAATGACAGCGTAACTTAACCTTCAAGCGACCCTTCCACCACTTCTTCTTAATTTAAATTAGTCGTGTTCCAGCCAGCTACTTATCAATGAATCTACACAAGAATTTAATTCAAACATTTATATTAGGTCATAGTAACAAATTGCAGGACAGACATACAGACGCGTAAACTCCATTACCCTCCTTTTGGTTGCCAAAGTCGGGTAAGTAATGTGGATCACTTCCAAACCTTACGTGGTGCGTAGAGCCTTGTAAACATATTTATTACATGAATTCATGATGTGATTATAGACCCATTTGGCTACTATTACCATGCTACTGTTGAGCTGTTCGCGGTTGCGAGCGCAGTAGCGTCTCGACATGACTAATATAATATTATGAACAAAAATAGTCTAAAATAAGGACAAAAATAGTAAGATATAAACGAATTTTATTTAACATTGTAGTGATGTGTTGTGCCGTGCCAAATATTGTACACCACTCGATCAGTCTTGATCGTTGAAAGTTTTTTTTATTCATTTAAAAACAAAATGAGTTTTATCATAGAAATCATTTGGAATTTTAGACACTAGGTACTCAAGGATGCATAATCCGGTATAGCTCGCAAATCCTTCCATATCCTAAGGGCACGTCTTCCCTACCATTACTGTGCCCCCCGGTCTACTCCTTGATATGAAATAGTCTCTGTAGCCCCATGAAACATGAGGGTAGTCCAGGGGCTAGTGCAAATCTTGGGGTTCATTCGCTGGGTTCGGTGCATTTCATTCATTCATTCATACCTAGGCAATAAAAAATACATAATAGGTAAGTTAAGTTTTTTATTAAAAGATCTGGCTGTGCTTGCTTTTGTGCTGGATATATAAAAACACGTCATTATCCGTGGGAGTCGAGAGTCTACTCTAAAGGATTATACATACAAGCGGAATCATCATTGGAATCATTGGTGAACTAATATGGAATATTATTATAGGTAATAAAATAAGCTTGTGTCGCTTCAGGGCAAAGGCCTCATCTCATACTATATAGAGTGACATAGGTTCATATCTACACTAATATTATAAAGCGAATAGATTTGTGTACTTATTTATTTTTCTATACTCATATTATAAAGAGGTAAAGTTTGTTTATTTGTTTGTATATCTCCGGAACTGACAGTCTTATTTGATAATTATTCTTTATTCATTGAATATTTTAATACTCCAGGAAGGTTATAGGCATCACGCTACGACCCTTACGGCCGACAGAAGTGAAACTTAAAGCTAGTATTAGCGCCATCTATGTTCTAAAGTACAACACTACGGCGCGAGCATATCAGTGACGTAAATCTATAATTATAACCCCTTACCAAAAATCGCTCGACGCGCTAGATGTTTTTACTTCAAACCTACATCATTATTCTCACCTGTCAACTCTATGAGTAAGCCCAAAAATAAATCATTACAATTTCATAAATTATTCAAATAAAATACTGTCTTTATCGCACGCCATCAAACTTTAAATGCTAGAAAAGGACAAAACTAATTAGATATTCAACGCTGTGTTTGAAGTTTAAAATAGTCAAGGAATATTCATGTTGGAAAAACGTGATCACAATACTACAATCCATTTATTTCGTGTGTTAAATAGTAATAATTAGAATGTAATATAAATTCTTTACGTCAATGGTCTTTGACATAAAATTAGTAATTCCGTAAAGGAAAACTCCTTCGACTTCGATTTCTAATTCTACGAGAGTTTTATTAAAATTTTCTTTACGTGGGTAGCATTTGAGAAAAATACCAGGGGCCGATGAAGAATTAATGCTATCATTTTCCAGAGAGACACGGAGCTGTACATGACCTATAACACCATCCCTTTTTCGCAACGGAATCATGATGTCATAATAAGGCTGCCTGTCCACTGGAGCGGAGAGGAGAAAAGAGGAGCGGAGATGTGCCAATATTAACCAATAGAATCTTGACTCAGGATCACTGATCTAAACTCAGGGGCGGAGTCAAGATTCTATTGGTTAATATTGACACATCTCCGTTCCTCTTTTCTCCTCTCCGCTCCAGTGGACAGGAAGCCTTAGGACCCTGACATGATAGCCTCGTTGGTCTAGTGGTCGCTACTGCTGAGCATGAGGTCCTGGGTTCGATTCCCAGGTCAGGCAAAGTGTGATAATGGGTTTTTAATATCTGGAATTTCTGGATTCGTGCCCGGTTGATAGCAATAGGCTCGCTGGGTCTACTATATCTACACCTCTGCCCAACCCTTCGGTGAAACGAGTCGTGATGTTGTATCATGAAAAATCCTTAGATTTCTAATTCTACGACAGTTTTATTAAAATTTTCTTTACGTGGTTCGCATTTGTGTAAAATAATACCTTGTGAAAGTGTCGTAAGCAGAGGCCAAAGGTGGTGTTGGGATGGTTTGGAATTAACAAACTATGTGAAAATAAGGTTTGACGAAACGTTTGCTTTGTAAGTGATGGTGCAATCGCATGATTATCATTTATATCTACAGTCTACGGTTGTGTACAGTGTTTGCCAAAAATCTTGACTAATATAATAACGCTGAAGAATTCGTTTGTTTTTTTGGAACTACAAGTCCGATTTGAACAAATATTTTTGTATTTGATACTTATACAAATTCTTAACAATGGGAAAGAACGGTCTGAGCGAAATCGAAATTAATAGGCGCGGGCGATGCATGTTTGTGTTTAAAATCAGACTCAGACTTTTCTGGTTGGAGTTTTTATAAGCAAAAAATAATAATTTCTTAATAATTAATGGCGTCGTTACGACGCTGTGAAATCTAAATGACGTCACCACTATTTAAATTTAAACACTTTTGCATTTTAATTGCAAATTATATGTGTATCTAGATTATTCTAGACTCACTTAAAACTAAAAGTTAATACGTTTTTACCCCTTTTAATAAAAGCAGGGTCACATAAGCAGACAGAAACAGAAAAGAAAAATCATCAAAAAAAAAGATTTTTCATTTCTCATACTCTGAAAGGAGCTTTTGCTTGATCCGAGTAGCGGGTGGAAGACGCTGCTGGAAATCTTCGGGCGGGAAAGACTCATAAGGTAGTAATGGGGTTGGAAACTGTCAAAGTGGTATTGCTATTATTTATATTGCTATTTATTTATTCCGTGTTATAGTATTGTTTCCGTTAAAATAGGTTTAGAAAAGAAAAAAAAAACCTATAGAAAAGTCTGTTCTCATAGTGTTTGTAAACAGGCCAGTCACCTGACATTATAACGTATGCGTAATATATTGTAATCTGAATCAAAGCAAAAACGTTTGCACGTGGCGTTTGAGTTATTGTGCCATGCAGTCTACCATACTTACCTATTTCTAAATGGTGTATACAATTCGTAAAACCAGTTCCAAAAGACAATAAATTATATCAATAACTTCAACGAAACAACAGTCTATTCTTGGTCATCTTTTGACCAGTATCTGAAATGCTATGGTCTAAAAACAAATGTTTAAGAGCGTTTATCTTAAAAGTTGACAACGTCGCAAATAGCTGTCAAATATTTACCTGATTTGATTAATTTGGCAATATTACTTTAGGGAAATAAGAAATATGGCGAACAAGCGAACTAGAATATTAATAATGAATTACTGGAAATGGGACGTTAAGATACCTACTTTTTAGGTAGTACGTTCCCGTGGGATAATTTCCGACATGCACGCGGGCGAAGCCGCGGGCAAAAGCTAGTTTATCAATAAGTCCAAAATGACATTCGTGTCAATTCATTCATGTCCAATGACATTGATTTTACATTCTGTGATTAACTCACACACTGACTACTAGTTAAAATTTCAGGAATATCGCACTTTTTCAATGTTTGTAAATAATTAATTACCTAGGTAGGTAATAGGTACATGGTATCTATAGCATAATTAATACACAATTGTATAATTTATGTATACAAAATATTGTAAAACATTTTAAAAGAGTAACGGTGGAGTTTCTTGCCCATTCTTCTCTAAACGAAATTACCTTTTGGAGGGCGACTACTTAGAATCAATTTTCTTGTAAATTTTGACGTTCAAAAGTGCCTTTTATGTGCTTATTTGGAATAAATGATTTGACTTTAACTTGGACAAATATCACGAAATCAAATAAACAACAAGAAATTAACAATTGATGTAAAGAAACACTACTTACATCCTGGTTGTAGACATAGAAACTAAGTTTACAATGGGAATATAAATCAGAATCTCTATTGTTACTGTCGACCCTCCGTTGAAAATAAGTTAACATTCTCTTAACCTTTATAATGTAGGAACTCTATATTTAAAATTATAATGTTTAATTGCCTGATTGTTTACTTAAGTGACATAAGAAGAAAACATGTGAAGTGAAGTGACAAAAGTATCAAGTATGGTTGGTCCTTGATTTTTTACAAACGGGCCGAACATAATTTTTTACTTTTTTGTAATGTCAAACAGAATATCACGATGGTACTGTGCAAATATAATTTTCAGCTATTTATTTTAAATTTCAAACGAACCAGCTTACTTTACATATTTTCGTAAACGATTACGACTAATCTGTTTCATTTTGACAGTTCAACGTTGTTGAGCAGTTTTTTTTTTTTCTAAACGTGTATTAATACCTACGCAATTAGGGTACTGGGCACCTAGATGAAAATATTTACTACATTTAAAATACCTACGTGTTTTTGCAAGTCTTCTTCCGCCCTGACTAAACTCATCCCAAATAACCTTACCCAAAATAGGCTTTGAAATCGACATTAGATTAGGAAGCGGTATTTCACATCATTTTCCTCATTGATGACGTGAATTTCCGCACAAACCGCGATAATCTTGCTAGAGTAAGAAGTCAATCAAGCATCAGTAATGTGACTATACCGTACTAGGGTTGCCAACTTTTTTTTAATACCATATTAGTATTTTCGAAGCCATTGCCTGTAGAAATATATTAGTAAATGGCGAAAAAATATAGTAAGTAGGTATGTTTCAAAAACATTTTTATTCTTTAAATTAATGCATATTTTTTGCTACTATGCACCTTTTTACACTCTCTCATTGCGAATAATTGCGGTCATCTCGCCATTTTGTATTGAAATAAAAATATTGTAATTTCGCCAACTATACTTTTGTTTAAAAATTACTGTACTTATTTAGGATTTCTAATATAGCAGGATACTATTATTATACAGGGTGTCAGGGACATCGACGCGAAGCCTGTTACCATGGATTCAGTACATGATTCAGAACACCTCTGCGTTGAAATTTACCGTCGGTTATTAAAAAAAAAAATTGCAGTTTCATAGAAAATTTTAATACCTACACGGTGAAAATGTATGGAACAGGTGTTTTTTTTTAAATAACCTTCGAAAAATTTCATCGCAAGGGTTCAGAATCATTTACATAATGATTCCATGGTAACAGGCTTCACGTCGATGTCCCTGACACCCTGTGTAGTAGGTTTGGCAACCCTAAATGTGACATAGGAATTCTTGGAACTTGCTCCGACAGGCTGTACCTTCGTAACTTGACAGGTTGTCCCGTTTTCTTGTAATATACAACTATAACTACAAATTGCCGTTCTCAAGACAGCTCCGATGGAATGTCAGTAGACTAATATATCTTGAGTGAGTCGTGTGAGTTTTCTACGCTGAGATATAATATATGCATACATTTTGTAGTTTTCTTTTTTTCTATACAAATTATGTTTCATTTTCTTACGACAGTCACAGTTTCCTGTGATAGAGTTCGTAGACTAATCTGACATTTCAAGTGATTGTTGTTTGTTTTTTTAATTTGGAGTTTGACATTAACATCTGTCAAATTAGTCTCTGGGATTAAAAAACGAACTGTAGTCTATATTCCAGTCATAGACAAAAAAGTCGCTTTTCGTGCATGTGTTTTTGGGGCCGCGTTAATTCTTCAAAACTATGCATCGGATTTTGATGCGGTTTTCACCATCATTTAGAGAATTTATTCCGAATAGTTTATGTATATATACCTAATACATAAATATTAACCTTACATTACTTATAATAAAGAAATATCGATGTATTATCAGTCCAGTATAAATACTCGTACTTTTTCGTTATTAGGTAGGTTTTGTTTTAAATTTTTTGTTTGTATAGCTAACCAGTCTTCAATGCTTTGAATATGCGTGGGCGCAAGCATGAGCCTAACACGTGGGTGACGTGGGCCCTTCGAGTGAATGTAATCGAAAGGCACTTCCGGGTCGGTGTTTAAAGAGATTTCGAGATTCTTTTTCTCTATGATCGTAACTATATGTGCACTAAATAACTAAAAATTAATTATTTGAAACCATGTAGGTATTTAATATTTTGTATTCAGTAAAAAAAAATTCAGTCTTGTCAGAAACTGGACGTAGGTATAATTTCCAGTTAAGTAGGTGTCTACATTTTGTTGTAACAGGTGGTTGCCAATTCGGTATGTTTTTTTCGAAAACAGCTAGGTACTTGGAACACATTAACTAATTAATCAAATACCTACTTTTTACATTTACTGAAAATATAGGAATTCCAAAAGAAATTATTACCTAACCTACATATATGTACAGGCATATATGCTCATATCGTTAAAAAGTGTTGCTTAGTCCTTAAAAAGCGAAATTTGTATCCTCATGAACCGAACCAAGTGTATCCTTCATCAGCCATAGTTGGATATGCTAACTATCACAAGAGAGCACGTGAAAGAGCACCATGTAAGTTCCCAACCCCAACACCAAGACTGGAAATCATTGGATGCAGTCGCTGTGCCCGGAATTGTTCAGATGCCATCATTACTATTCTTCAATATGTAGACGTGCACTACTTATGTTTAAACACCCTGAGTAGACATCAATGCTGAAAATTGGGCCACCCAATAACTGTTCATAAGAGAGAAGTACGTAAACTGCATCACACAAAACGCAAGAGATGACTCTCTTCTAAAAAAAAAACCATTAGTTTTACTTATTAATGCTAAGATAGTTGATAGTAACCTTCTCCAATCCGATTGTCTTAAAATTTTAATAAAACAAGACATTATCAACTACACAAATGATAAAAACAAAAAATCTAATCAAACAAGTGGGGACTGTGACAATTGTTTTTATCTTCATTTTATCTTCGATAGTGATAAGTCTACTGTTTATGAACACGAGAATTCGAATAAATACGAATGCTAGGTACATGGATTGTTATGAAATCTTCAGTAGCACAAGTGATGCATATGAAAATGATAAAATGGCAAAAGTAATGGACGGCAAGATTGGCCCAGAAGAAGGTGGTGGCGGAAAAACGCGACAATTTTCTAGAGATAGGCTCCGAGAGGGAACAGGCTGATCCAGTTGAGGAATAAGTGGGAGGAGGGAAGAAAAGCCTCTGCCCTGCTCTGAGACACTAAAGGCTAATCTAACAGCGAATGATGATAGTCAAACAAAAAAGTTTACATTTAATGTAAGAAAAATTTAAAATGAGAACCATGTTAGCTTAGACAAAAATAATATCGCAAAAGACTTTGAATGCTTACATTTAAACGATATCCATAAAGGTGTTAACAAAACAAGGTAACAAACGTAAAAAATAAGAAATAAAAGCTTATGGATTCAACAATTTGCGAAGTCGTGCTCATGTAAACATTAATATAAGATTGATATGCTCAATCGCTATACGAACAAGTCAAAATGTTTCAAAACAGACTGTTTCTATTCTCTCTAGGATCTATCGAGGTAAGATCGTTGAAGCCGTGATATAGTTATATCCCCAGGCACAGGGATATAGCTATATACCGTAATATAGTTATATGAAAGCGGTTCATAACTGTCGTACCAGTAATATAACTATTAGGGCACTCCAACCAAACAGGTTAGGTTAGAACTGTGACCAACTACACGCGAAACAAGCAAGCGAAGCGAGTGGTAAAATTAGGAAACGACTGGATGAGAGACGCATGGAACCGGGAAGTATGGCAGAAAAAAGGGGAGGCCTACACCCAGTAGTGGGTGATTCTGGGCTGAAATGTGTCGAATTCGGTGTATCTCAGGGCAGTATACTCGGCCTAATGTTGTTCATGGTGTATATCAGCAATATTACGGTATATAGCTATATCCCTAGGGATATAACTATATCACAGCTTCGATTTTCAACCATCTTACTGCGACACATCGTTTTCGTCGTTGTACCGTCCCTGAACCATTGCTGTATGGTTCACACACTGTGCAATCGAAGTCTGTGATATGTTTATGTGAAGTATTTTTAATTTACATGCTTTGTTGGTCGAAATAAACTTATATTAGAAGAATTCAACAGTGTCTATTCAGGTTTCAGGCTTTCAAATTAATCTGTTGACAAATTTCAAGACAAATGATTTGATTGGCTGTCATTATAACCCAGCAACCACCACCCTGCAGTTAGCAATGAGATTTAGCGGCGTTTCATAAAAATGTTGTGTTGAAGAACTTACAGACACCGGGTGTTAATTATCAAGTCACTGCTGATGCTAAAGTCGTCTCCATAAATGTTGCATATAAAATAAACAAGTGCTCACACAGTGATAACATAATTATAGCCATTCGTAGACACATATGTATCCAACTTACATTTTATTTGCTCAACACGAATCCTGATAAACTTGTTTCTGGTTTGACTCGGTTTTTTGACGTTTTTATAGGGAATTCCTTGGTTTTTATCGATTTGTGCGTAGATACCTACAGAAACTGGATATTAGCTTGTTTTTGTTGCCATCTTTTAATATAGGTAGCGAATTTTTTAAATAACGAGTTCTTTAATATCCTGAGAATCCTGTATATTTTGAGAAATAGATAATGTATTGATGCTATCTTTATTGCCATGATGGCAAACCCATCGTTTCCCATAACCATCTTTGAGGCTATTGAACGATTAGGCTTGGGTAATCTGGGCAATTTGACATCGTCCAAATATTGCAATCTTTATGATTCCAGAAAGTCTGTCAAAAAAACACAGGGCCCAATAATGCTCCTTGTGGCACTCCTTTGTTTAAACGTACTTCAATTCATTGTGTGAATGATTTCAAGTACTAAAACCTCAGGTAAGACACTTATAGAGAAAAAGAACACAAAAAATACTAGGAAATCTCGTCAATACTCAATTTTCGCCGTCGCTAATCTGTGTTTTTGCTTTCCGTGTTCTAATGCCATTACAAAAGACAAGCATAATTTGTTTCACTTTTTGAGAAATTAAAAGTAAACTTAAAAGTGAATAGTTTTGCTCATTATGCATGAGTAAACAGCATGATATATATAAAATATTGTCAAGAACGCGGAAAGTCGTACAAAGATGATGACTTCCCGGATTTAATCAAAATGAGTTTGAATATAGACCTACACGTTGTAGGATTGGTTGATGTTGATAAGTATCTGTATCAACAAAAGGTTTACCTAATCTGTTATACAATTTACGCCGCTCCTATACTGATATCAAGTATAGTATTTGTAACACTTTATATGTTCATTGGTATCTCTTGTATCGTTTTAACTATCCGTGATTGTTGATTTGTCAAAATTGAAGGTTCAAGGACCTTCTTTTTTTGAATAAGTTTTTTCGCTTACCTGATTCGTCAGCACATCTATAACAACATAGGCGAGATACACGACCTCCTCCTCGTCCGAGCCCAGCGCTGCGCCGCCGAGGCCCGCAGTGCGCACGTGCAGAGCGCACACCCAGCCCCCGCTGATCATCGCGCCATGCACTGCCACACCACCTCACAACAACAACCTCCTCAAACAACACTACCAACAACACTCCCGGTTCAACAACTCATCAACAACAGTCCAAGTCACACACACTTTCTAACGGGACAAGTGGGCGAACCACCGAAAATTCACGTATACTTCGCTATATGTTCGTTCACTTTTTAGAAACCTCTGACGGTTACTCAACATGAAACAAGAACTAGCGTGCGGCGCGGACGGCGTTTTACCGCTAGCCGTCTACGTAAGCTGTTTCCGCTGTAGGTGAAAATCTAGAATGAACTCACATCACATAGCCACACCAAATCAAAAGAGTCCAGTCACTAACTCTATGGGAAGAACAAGCTTTTGAATGGTGTCGTTGAACGTTCCTAATTTGAATACCGTGTTCGACCACAGATTTTAAAGTTTTCACTTCGCGCGCTTTAATAACACTAAAGTACTTATTACGCGTCACTGTATAACTTTAACTTTGATATTTGTGGAATATATTTGATATAAAAATGTAAAGACAGCTCGGGACGAGCGTGTCTGTCGGATCGTTGGATCGACTGCCGCTCGCTCGCTCGTTTGCCCCCCTGTTGACACTGCGCAGGTAGCGCCAGGTGAGCGACGCGACGTTGCCAAACCGACCATTATCAATGATGATGAGATAGCTGCTGCTTCTACCACGTCATTTCGAAATTCACGCACCGTTGCCAACGTAATAAAATGCTGTTTATACTCGAAACATTTTGGAAAACTTGCATTTTAGAGCGTCGATGGAATGTGCCGTGTAGCAAGTATCGAGATTGTGCGGTCGCTGTCGAATGAGAACGCAGTACCTTATTATTTTTTTGAAAATCTTTCTAGACAGTTTGCCGTGTGAATTTAGCAGGATACATTGCGTGCACAACACGGCGACCTCGTTACCGTAATGTTAGAGAAAGTGTAAATAGTACTTGTGTTAAGCGATCGTGTTTTTAGACTTTACACAAATAAGGCGTACGCGGCAAGGTCGAAGATTAAGCAATTAATTAAATGACTATTTTGAACGTATTGCTAGTTTTTTGGTCGTTATTAGAATCATATTTTTGCTCAATTTAATCATCGTACTTAATCATAAAGTCACTTGGCTAAAAGTCTATGCATGGTTAATTTCAATTTAAGAAATCACAGGTAGGTCTAAGGTAATCGATTCATATCGATTATTTTATTTCTAGAATCCAATATGGCGGATATTAATTAAATAGACGTTTAATATGCCTAGCGATTGGAAGTCACTGCAGGTCAATCGGTAGTCGACTCATTAAAATGCGTTTAGCTTTGTTGTAAATAAATTGTTTTTGATCGGTGACTATTGAAGTTAAAACTCGTGGATTGTTGACTTATTGCTATCGACCAATTTTTTTTTTTTTGTTTGTACTTACACAAAGAATTAGGAAAGGTATGATGGGCAAAGGTACTTCCATGTGCAGGACCAGTTCGGCCTACTTTTCTTAGCAAATGTATTATTATCAGATATATCCAAGTTTCAATCAATGTACCTAAAGTACTTATCCTAGTTATCCATTATAAAGGTTTTTGGAACTGGATGGGCCTGACTGAGGCTGTGCAAGACAAATTAAAAATAATTTGGCGAAGGGCAGTATTCGAGATGACGGAGGAAGATAGCGCTATTAAAAAAGCTATGCGTTAGAAAGAGAGAGAAGTTGCAATCGGCCACCTGTCAAAAAGTGTCAACGCTTAAAAATTGTCTACCTGTAGAATGTGAATTAACAATACGAAAAATAAAGGTTTTGTAATGTTATACATTTAGACAAAGTCTGTGTTTATAATGTTAAGTACATGAATTTTAAGTTCCTACTCTACTGACAGACAAAAAACATGGGAAGTGCGGCATTTACTAACAAACAGACATAATTTTTTTTACAAAAAAAAAAACAATATTAATGAACCTCTAAAAACTTTATGCAGTTCTAATGATGCACAGGTTTTTTTAAAAGTGAACCTCTTTTTAACTTTCTGGCTTTTTCTCGCAACTCCCAGTAGGTACTCGCATTACCTAAGTTTAAGGCTGCCTGTCCACTGGAGCGAAGAGGAGAGGAGAGGAGCGGAGATGTGCCAAAATTAACCAATAGAATCGCACCTCTGGAGAGGAGTTTTGATTCTATTAGTTAATATTTACACATCTCCGCTCCTCTCCTCTCCTCTCCACTCCGGTGGACAGGCAGCCTTATGCCCCGACGACATCCTCACGGATCGGACAGGGTTTTTTTTACATGTTGTATTGCGAAGCCGGTTACTGAGGATTCAGTACATGATTTTGAAACCCCTGAGTTGAAATGTTTCGTCGGTTATTAAAAAAAAAATCTGCTGTTCTGTAGGTATTGCACTTTTCTATGAATCAGCAGATTTTTTTTTTAATAACCGACGAAAGATTTCAACGCCCCCGCGTTGAAATTTTTCGTGGTTCAGAATCATGTACTGAATTTTATGGTAACCGGCTTCGCGTCGATGTCCCTGCCACCCTATATATATCTCTAATAATAGTATATGATGTACTAGGGAAGTATAGGTAGGTATATACACTACACCACAGTAGCACAGTATACGGTATTCCAACTTCATCCGAACAAACGGACCGTCATACAAACGGACGAAGCGCGAGCTATACCTACGCGCCTCGATCGAGGTATGCGCGTGGTATGCAGACAGTCGCGACTGTGCCGCAGTGACGAACGGACGGTGTGTTGTTTTTTTAATAATAACCGCGCGATTTTTGCACTAAAAAATAAATTCAAGTACATATTTAATATGACGAGTAGGATATATTGTTGCTGTTTTTGGTTGCATGAATTTGGCAATAACGCATCCAGAGATAACTTTTTTTAGATTACCTACCTGGAAACTCTGAAAGGTAAGACTATAAAATAATTTTACTTAGGTACTGGTAGGTAGGTACATAATGTGTGTCTTTTTAATGGATAAGTATTTCCTATTATCTCCCGAAAAAAAAGATGTCTGGATTAATAAATAAAGGAAAGTGATAGACACGAGTGAAATAGGTAGTTATAGGCGGTTCATGAATCATGATACGGTAGGTACGCTTGTTTTAAAACCTCGGGCATGTGTGTTTTGTTTTGTTATTCAATTCACAAAGTATTTTTCATCCCACCATCTCGGAAAGAGTATTTTTAATCTTCAATATCTGAGTGGAAAAGCCGTTTTTATTGTCTAGAGGATAAAGTAAATTGAATTTAGAACATCGTGTGCACTAAGTTTGTGAATTAAAAAAAACATTAAACCTATTTACTGCTACCTCTATGGTGCCGAATATATCATACAACTTTTTTTTAATTTTTTTAAAAACTCAGACTCGGAACCTTCTTGGTGTTCTTTTTTCAATTTGCTTTGTACGCGGTTCTTTACGCGGCATTTTTTCACGTCATTGTTAAACCTTTTATTAAAAACAAGAAACTTGAAAACAAGTGAAAAAACTAAAATGAGTGATTCTAGCGACGAGGAAGTTTGCTTGACGCCAACAGAATTGACTGAAACTGTTAATAATGCGCAAATGAGCTTTCTCCCTCAACAATCACGCGAGAAGTATTTAAAACAGTACGATATGTTCAACACGTGGCGACTAGCAGAAGGAGCCAAAACTTTCTCAGAAAACGTTTTGCTGGCATATTTTATAGAATTATCCGAGAACAAGAAAGCAAGCACTCTATGGAGTACGTATTCGATGCTAAAAGCAACAATAAAGATGAAAAAAGACAAACATATCGATACCTATCCTAAATTAGTGGCATTTTTAAAAAGAGCCTCATCTGGTCATCAACCAAAAAAATCGAAGGTTTTCACAGTATCTGATATTGAAAAGTTTCTTAACGAAGCACCCGATTCCGTATATTTGGCGGCAAAAGTAAGTCAGTTGCACATTCAGTATCTACTTAAGTATATTAATCTCAATTAAATAGTATACTTAGTAGATGTTGATAGGCATAATTATGCGTTCATATCAATTTTATTCATTTATCTACTACAATACTCTTTACGTTACAGGTTGTTCTTATTATTGGAATAAACGGAGCATGTCGAACTAATGAACTAACACAACTTAATGTCAAAAACATTGAGAAACATTCAGATGACTTACTATTAATTAATTTACCTAATACAAAGACAAAAAGAGACCGCAACTTCGTCATTCGCAAGGAATACGTAACGATTGTTGAGAAATATCAAGCCTTACGCCCGCCTAACACTCCAATCAATCGATTTTTTCTACAGTATCGCAATGGAAAGTGTGTTAGACAGCCTATGGGTACTAATAAAATTGGCAGTATCCCACGAGAAATAGCAACATTTCTTGAACTTCCAGAACCCCTGTTGTACACGGGTCATTGTTTCCGACGAACTTCAGCCACACTTTTGGCTGATTCCGGAGCTGATCTCCTGTCCCTTAAGCGCCACGGAGGCTGGAAGTCCAATGCAGTTGTAGAGGGATACATAGAGGATTCCATCCAAAATAAGTCTAAAATATGTGAAGGCATCGTAGGAGCCATTACACTGAAAGAGCCTCAATCGGATCCTTGGACTGGCCCTTCTACATCAAAAATAAGCCGTTATGAAACACCTAACCATCTCCCTCTCTCTCCAACATTCACGCCAAGGGAATCCGATGAATCGGTACAACTATTAAGTATGACAGATAGTTTACCGAAAAACAGTACACAAGTGACTAACACCAATATTACAGTACCAAACAAAAATATTACACTCAATTTAAATAACTGTAGCAACGTTACTTTAAAATTTTCTTAATTATACCTTAGTATTATTTTGTTATAATTTAAAGATTATTCTGTAATACTTACCTGTTATAATGTAGTAATTAATACCTAAACTGAAATAAAAGTGTACCTATCTTGTGATTGTAAACGTTTTTTTTTTTGCATTTAGTCATTTCCTCGCTGAGGTGGAATGAAAAGTTACGTGTTGCACTCGAGTGCAAAGATTTTTCACCTCGTGCTCTTTTGATTCCCTCGCTAACGCTCAGGCTTCTAATTTTGAATCACTCGCTGCGCTCGTGATTCAATTTTAGAATCCTTCGCTTGCTCGGTCATCAAAATTGAACACGCGGTTAAAAAGCAACTTTGCACTATTGTATAACAAATAACTATTATACACTTTTCATGAAGTATGTTTTGACTGTTTTTTTATCCACTGAAATACCGACCATATGGGTAAAATTTCTTACCTCGCAATCTTTAAGTAATGTCAAAGACTATTTATTTTGATATTAACTTTGTCGGTTGCTAGGCAACGGATCTTACGGCACAATCTGACGCGAGTTTAACATTTTCTACCCATCCCAAAAAAAGTGCACCACGCCGCTAAAGAAGTTTTCACTTAAAAAATCGTTTTTTATAGTCAATCAACCTGCCTAGCCTTTTCCACTTGGAGACAACTTCCAGTCTTACCGGATGAAGCTGAATACCAGTATTTTACATGGGGCGACTGCCTATCGAAGGTCCCAGTTACTGGGTAATACGATCCGATTGGTAAGACTGCCAGACTTTCGGGCTTCTGACTAGCTGGGGGCCTAAAACGGCCACATTTAGCAATTAAGCAATTCATTTTCTGAATTCCCAGCAATTCGTCTATGGTGACACTTATTGTATGAACCACAGAGCATGTATGATGAACGCATAATATAATGAATTGTCAGTTTGTGACCGTTTGTGTGATTCATAATATTTATCATACTTATTATGATTCTGCCAAAGCGGCCGTTTTAAGCCCCCTGGACTGTCAAAGATGTACAATACAAATGACAGCCGGGACCAGAGGGGTCTCGGTATGTAAAGATGGTCACCCATCCACTGACCGACCTCGGCAAGTGTTGCTTACCCTTGAAGATTGACCCGTGCGGCTGTTATTATTGAGCCACGAGACCTTCTTTTTATTTTAAAAGTAGGTAAGTACCTACTATAATAAGATACACTGCCTAGATACTTACTTGAAGCCTCAGTTAATTTGAGTTTGCAAATTATTCGCCAAACATGTAAACAAACACGAGTTTTAGGAAAAAAAACTGTAATGCCTACATATAAGGTTCAGTTTACGCTACAGCTTCATATTTTTTATGACTATTTCAACAGTAGGTACTAGTCAGTCTAAAATCAACTTTATTTACACTGTCATAAAATTGGTATTTGTGGAAATAACATCAATTGGAAACAAGGATTTGAATAGACTTTACACATAGTATAGGTACCAAAGTACCTATAAACGCCGTGCAGACTGCAGGTGTAACGTGACAAAAAACCTGCCATGTCATGACATAATATTGCAATAACAATGTAATGCTGTCCTTTTCTTTGGAAGGAATTAGTTGACTCTGTCCTTGTCCCTCAATGATTACAGCATGTTCATTGTTTATAGAAGATGTTATGTTTGAAAACATAGGTTGGAGGAGTGAATAGGACGTAACATAACATCACGCCCTTTTACCCCGAAGGGTTAGGCAGAAATTTACCTATAGGACACCCACATTTCGCCAGTTGTGTTTAAGTCCCATACTTCCATGAATAGGGGGAGAGCCTATTGCCTATGTATTTGTATGTATTTTCTATGGTGTCCCCTTGTTTCGCAGACAGAAATTTCATAGAATTTCGTTTCACAACAAATGTTTCATAATATAATATTTAGTCCTTATATTTTTATTTCGAAAGTTATTGTTTCAACGACTATTTACTTGAATGAAACATAATTTCACAGAAACACAATTCAATGAATTTTGACTCACATTTTTTTCAAACAGTAGAATTATTTTTTAACGAATATTGTTTGTTCGGTGTATTTTTTCATGGTATTTTATTTCAACGAAAATGTAAAAATAGACGTGCAGGTTGTGCTTTATCCAACAATAGTGTGTGTATGTGTAGTGTAGTGTTAAGTAAACTATTAGGGCACTCTGATCATTTAGGTTAGGTTAGATTAGAACTGTGACCAACTACTTACGCGCTAGCCGAGCGAGCGAAGCGAGCGGTGCCCGTGCCGCGGCAGCGGCCGGCGAGCGCTACATCGAAATTGGTCGATCAAAATTAGGGCATTGCGAATTTTCTTGCTAATAAGTTTTATACTAACAAACAGTGAGAATAAAGAATATTTTATTTGTTATTCTATGATATGAATATCGAAACTAATTTTATTTCTAACAAAAATCAATGATTTAAGTTTTTTCAAAAAGTAAGTACCTATTCTGCGTATTGATTATTCTATGAAATGATAAAATATGAAATTTTTTATGTGAAACGAAATTCTATAAAACTATTCTCTATTTAATAAAACAACGTACAACCATTTTCTATAGGTTTATATGAGATTATATTCCCAGCACGGCAGCAATGCTGCGCGACATTTGCTGCGACGGCACTGCTGCGCGGCAGTGTCCCCTACCGCCGCGGCAGACCAGTAGTGCGGCGTTCATCCCAGCGATGTCACGCATGTGGGCATGCTGAAAATTTCTAACATTAGCAGTCAATAACAACCCACGAGTGGTAACAATTTTATTTGACACTGACTGCCTTTATGTCATAGGCTCATAGCAGTAAGGACGATTTTTGTAGTACAATTTTTTCTACTGACTTGAGATTGACTGTACACAAATCTGGGCGTAACTCAGCAGTCGATTACATAAGGTTAGTAAATAGGTCACATTCGTCGGCGGGAATCTGTTTACAAACGTCACATGTGGCGGTAATCGGAGCGGGCCCGGCGTCCATCTTGTTTTTATAATGAGCCCGCCAATCGGTTGCGAGGGCGGCGCGAACGCTGATTCCTCGTCTAATTGTGGATGATTTATGACTGCATCCTAGATGGATGTGATGTAAAGAGTTTTTGCATAACATAAAATCACGCAGAGGTGTACCACTACCTTAGTATTTGACCAGAACTTATGTTAAGTCCCATGTAGAGGTACCTAATAGGAGGCGACATTGCCATTAACCCGGCACAGATCCAGACTCCGGGCTGCTACTGTGAAATCTCTGACAGGAAAACCCAATAACACTTTGCCCGACCTGGAAATCGAACCTAGGACCACATGTTCAGCAGTAGCGCTTGCGATTTCGTTGGGGGGTAAATTGATTTTGGTGGTGCTCTTCATCAATCTATGTGATCTTGTGATTTGAATGGCGTCTCAATAAACTCTTATCGTACAAGTTTTTTTGCGAGGAGACCCCTTTCATAAGCTATTATTTGAGGTACCATTCGAATTCCGTACCCGACCGTAGGCGGTAACTGCAGGCGACGACGTGTTGCGGCGTCATGTCTCTGCAGTCATGATTCCGAACCCGACCGCAGGCAGCAGCAGCCCGTGTACTAGTCTGTAGATAGAATGCTTATAGAAAAACGTGTTATCGCTCGAGCGTGGGCGGCACTACTACATACTGGTAGTGGTCTGCGGTCGGGCTACACGTGTCGCCTGTCGCTCGCCCGTAGCTGCCAACTTCGACGTGTCGCTAAGGAAGGTATTTCACAGAAATTCATAGAAACCAGTCGTGTCAGTGACACATCGCCTGCAGTTGCCTGCTGCGGTCGGGTACGGAATGGTACCTTTATTATTGGATCTGAAATATCTGAATAAAAGATCATCACGATAGGAATAATAGTTAGGTAATAGGTAATACGGGCTGATATCCGCAACTCCACGTCAAAGCGCGTATTTTGCGTACGGGTGAGAAGATTGGTTATTCGATCCACCCCAGCTCCTCAAAGAATTCCAGCACCGACTTGGTGTCACTGACAATCTCACGTAGGGTAGGTACCTGGGTTACCGAAGTACTTTGCCCTGTATACGCCGATAGCCGGGCAGTTTACCAGCACATGAGCTGCTGTCTCGTCGTCCTCCATGCAGGCTCTGCACAGCGGACTGTCTGTGACTCCTATGACAAAGAGGTGTTTATTAACAGATGCGCTTTGACAGATCCGCGTGATGGCGCTGACCAGGGCTTGACCGTGAAGACGTTAAATGACCAAAACGATCATTTAATAAACACCTACAACACCAATGATCATCACGATAGCTATTTAAGTATACAAACAAATAAATAAAATGCTTGTTATGTCAAAAAAACAGCTTTTTACTAAATGTCTAAGAAAGTACATACCTACATAAACTCACGCTTTCTTCCCATGAAAGTATGTAGGTACGGTACTTATAACAAATAACAGTTTTCTAAGTGTCTGTCTGTCTGTCTGTTTGTTCCAGATAAACTCCGAAACGGCTGGCTGGACCAATTTTGACGGGACTTTCACTGGCGTCATGATTTTAGACTAGTGGAATCTGCCTCACCAAATTTGAACTTGTGGGGCAGATTCTACAGAAAACATTTAGGCATTCCATTTTGCCCCACCAGTAGGGCGAACCAACCATCCATTACACGTATCGAGAGTTCGAGACTCTTCCGCGCCTCGGAAAGGCCGTTGATAAGTACCGCTTGTCATTCGTAGATCTTTGACAGTCGTTATGGGTAGTCAGAAGCCCATGAAAGTCTGACATCCAGTCTTATACCAAGGGGTATCGTGTTACCCAGTAGGTCACTGGAGGTCAGATAGGCAGTCGCTCCATGTAAAATACTGGTGTTCAGCTGCATCCGGTTAGACTGGATCCCGACACCAACGTAGTTGGGAAAAGGCTAGGCAGATTGAGGCACTAGCATTTATGATCGTCATAGCAACCAGTCAGTCCTTGGCTCCTAGCGGATTTCCGATACCTACAGCTTGCATACCTGTTACTCATCATTGTAGCTATAAACAATACTCAGAAGAAAGACTAATGAATGAATTCTGTGAGTAATACTTAGGTAATTATGTACAGTTCAAATGACCAGTGTATCTCTCTGTCAATCAAGACATGTCAATTGTCATAGACTACAAAACAAACCAAAGGTAGGTACTTGACAAAAAAATGAAGAGAAAAGCCCTTAAGGCGCGTTGAGCACTTTTTGTGTTAACAAAAATCATGGAACTCGCGTCATCGTCACCTAACGCTCGAACGAAAGACATCAACGCGTCAAAAACTGCCCGATTTTGCCCGAATGGAGCTACAACAAATGCAGCTTTCGTTCTTGTACTGACAGCAAGTCACATACAAGTATTGTTGGACAAGTATTTTTTCTTTTTTCCGTAATCAAAAGATTACGGCAATACTTACATTGAGTTAAAATAAGGCATGACGTCATACCTTGGTAGATTTTATACTGACTTGTGACGTAGCGAGCACCCACTCGTTTTTATCTAAACCATTTTTATTATTATGATAAACCAAAAAATACGTGTCTAATTTTTTTTTATTATCTGGCTGATGGACTAAATAGATTTAGGGTAGGTTCAGATGACAAGCGCTCAGCGAATTGAACGCGCGTTGAATTTTTGTATAGTGTTCACATGGTGCGCGCTTGTCAGGCGTTAAACGCGCGTTGTTGCGGCCAGTTTGAGTAAAATACGTACTAAAATACGTCTATCCGCGTCGAAAGCGCGCGCTCAACTGAACGGAAACATAGAAAACCAATGATCTCAAAGCGGCGTTGACGCGCGCTGACAACAGTCGAGCGCTAGCGCAGCGTTGAACGCGCGCGTTACTAAAACGCGCGTTAGCATGTGTACGGCCTGAATAAAATGTATGTAGTTGTAAACGCGCGTTATCAAAACGCGCGTTGAGCGCTTGTCATCTGAACCTACCCTTATTTCCCCATTCAACATCCCTATATATATATTGTGTCTTTTCATATTTACCTACCTACCTGCATATAAGTAGGTACTTACATTATTATGAACATATTTCCTGCTTTACAAATAATATCTTATACAAACAATTTACTTAAAGTTTTTTAAGTAAAATGAGAAACTTTGTGAGCAACAAGTAACAACCAAGCGCATTCGTCCTTCATTTTGATTGACGAATAAAATATATTTATAATAAGCTTAATGGCAACATCTTCCGCAAATAACTTGGTATGAGAAACTCACGTAATGTATACTTTAATAGTTTATTGTGATAATATGGCCTTAAAAATACTAATCATGGTCTCCAATGTCGGATATTTTTCATTTAAAAAATGGTGGCGCGGTTTTACATTGACCCGTTCTATTATTTATGACTAGCTTCTGCCCGAACCCTCTTCAATAATTGGGTTATCGAATGTAAAAAGAATTTTTCTAATCTGACGTGTATAGTTCTGGAGATTACCTACCTTCTACATACACACTTACAATCATACAAACGAACAAATTTTACCTCTTTACAATATTAGTATACATATTTCTGAGGAATCTTTAAATTAGGTAGGTAAATCCGCACGGTTTGACGGTCGGTTCGTGGCTGGGTGCCATCCATTACATAACGAGACCCCTCCGTGCCTCGGAAAGCACGCCATTGGTCCCGGCTGTCATTTGTAGATCTTTGACAGTCGTTCGGGTAGACGCCTAAAAGCTCACCTAAAAGTCAGTCCTCAGAGTAATTTACTCTGAGAGTCAGTCTTACCAACCAGCGCGATTTGTCGACGACAAAGAACTTTTTACAAAAAAAAAATTAAACCGACTTCCAAAAAAAACCACTACAAAGTGAAAAATAACTTTAATTTCGGAAGTCGGAGTCTTTGTTTTTTAATTTTCGTTTTTGCCACCGACTTCCGAAATTAAAGTTATTTTTCACTTTGTAGTGGTTTTTTTTGGAAGTCGGTTTAATTTTTTTTTTGTAAAAAGTTTTTATTTTTCACTTTTTAGTTGTGGTACCTACCCCACACAATATCCAATACCACTAAGTGCAATAAATAACAGTGACAGGAAGTTATCATCATATCGTCCATATAAACTAAGTGGGAAAAATATGTATTATTGAAGCTAACTCAAAAACTATATAAGCAAAGTTAATAAAATTTATATGGGACCACCTCGGGAGCTTACCCTTTCAAACAAAAAAATAATTTTCAAAATCGGTCCTCTATTGGCGGAGATATCGGTGAACATACATAAAAAAAAAAAAAAAAACATACATAAAGTCGAACATAGAACCTCCTCCTTTTTGGAAGTCGGTTAACAAACAATACAAAACTTCACGGTAGGTTAATACCTACCGTGAAGTTTTGTATTGTTTGTCGCGCGACGCGACCCCGGTTATTGTTATACCTAGTAATACTAGGTATAACAATAACCGGGGTCGCGTCGCGCGACAAATCGCGCTGGGCTGTAAACAGCTTTACCCAGTAACTGGATTGTACTTATAATTTCAGGAATTTGAAAACGAATTCAATTTTTTTTAAATTCGCTTTTAATTTCCGGAATTTGATTTTTCTAATCGGATTTGCACGTCATCGTAGCGTGCCTTTGCAACAGCAAAAACATTTTTAGAACTGCAAGTCCTTGTTCCACCTTCGCTGATGCCTTTGAATGTAAATATTCAAATAAAACTAAATTGTCGGTTTAAAACAAAAAATGTCGTGACTTTGAACTCAGCTCAAACGGGTCGGGCCTTCGCCGTCGGGAGAATAATAAGCATGGAAAAAAATGCTAATTACTATGCCTTGTGTTGCTAGTTAATAATTAATACTTAATTATTTAATGTTGAAGTAAATACAGCTTATACAAACTCAGTGTCGTAGCGTAGAACTAGAGCCCGCGGCACCATTCAAGCTTGTTTAGAGCTATTGTCTGTCATTGGATCAAACTGCGTATAAAAAAATGTAGTTCCACAATTTTCCGCCAGGCTTCAGTAGTGGCGCGGATTCTATGGCCTGCGTTAGTTCACCACAGACAGAGAAGGAACGAGCAGGGGAAGATCAAAGAAACGATGGATGGACTGGTGAAAGATGATATTATTGCTAGAAAGGATCACCCCCTTTTTACCGAGATGATGACTAATAGAGAAGTGTGGAAGATAAAGAGATGTTGTGCCGACCCCAAATAAATTGGGATGAGGACAGGAGAATGATGATGATGAGAGGGAACGAGCATTTCTTTTGATCACCAGTCACCCTCACCAAGCTTGTTCAAATGCTCACAAGTTTTTGTCCTTCAATCTACCCACACCTGACCCAGCCCAGTAACTACTGTCACGGTAATATTATCTGTACAGTATTATAACTCGGTCGTATATTAGAAATAAATGCCTACAGCCGCGCGGTACGTAAACATGCGATAGGGCTGCCCGCCTCCAGCATTTTAATTACATTTGCCTACTTTGTGTTTCCATTTAGTTTTGTGATTGTAAATATACTTTTTTTATATACACAAATAATAGTTATTTGTTATACAAGAGTGCAAAGTTGCTTTTTAACCGCGTGTTCAATTTTGATGACCGAGCAAGCGAAGGATTCTAAAATTGAATCACGAGCGCAGCGAGTGATTCAAAATTAGAAGCCTGAGCGTTAGCGAGGGAATCAAAAGAGCACGAGGTGAAAAATCTTTGCACTCGAGTGCAACACGTAACTTTTCATTCCACCTCAGCGAGGAAATGACTAAATGCAAAAAAAAAAACGTTTACAATCACAAGATAGGTACACTTTTATTTCAGTTTAGGTATTAATTACTACATTATAACAGGTAAGTATTACAGAATAATCTTTAAATTATAACAAAATAATACTAAGGTATAATTAAGAAAATTTTAAAGTAACGTTGCTACAGTTATTTAAATTGAGTGTAATATTTTTGTTTGGTACTGTAATATTGGTGTTAGTCACTTGTGTACTGTTTTTCGGTAAACTATCTGTCATACTTAATAGTTGTACCGATTCATCGGATTCCCTTGGCGTGAATGTTGGAGAGAGAGGGAGATGGTTAGGTGTTTCATAACGGCTTATTTTTGATGTAGAAGGGCCAGTCCAAGGATCCGATTGAGGCTCTTTCAGTGTAATGGCTCCTACGATGCCTTCACATATTTTAGACTTATTTTGGATGGAATCCTCTATGTATCCCTCTACAACTGCATTGGACTTCCAGCCTCCGTGGCGCTTAAGGGACAGGAGATCAGCTCCGGAATCAGCCAAAAGTGTGGCTGAAGTTCGTCGGAAACAATGACCCGTGTACAACAGGGGTTCTGGAAGTTCAAGAAATGTTGCTATTTCTCGTGGGATACCGCCAATTTTATTAGTACCCATAGGCTGTCTAACACACTTTCCATTGCGATACTGTAGAAAAAATCGATTGATTGGAGTGTTAGGCGGGCGTAAGGCTTGATATTTCTCAACAATCGTTACGTATTCCTTGCGAATGACGAAGTTGCGGTCTCTTTTTGTCTTTGTATTAGGTAAATTAATTAATAGTAAGTCATCTGAATGTTTCTCAATGTTTTTGACATTAAGTTGTGTTAGTTCATTAGTTCGACATGCTCCGTTTATTCCAATAATAAGAACAACCTGTAACGTAAAGAGTATTGTAGTAGATAAATGAATAAAATTGATATGAACGCATAATTATGCCTATCAACATCTACTAAGTATACTATTTAATTGAGATTAATATACTTAAGTAGATACTGAATGTGCAACTGACTTACTTTTGCCGCCAAATATACGGAATCGGGTGCTTCGTTAAGAAACTTTTCAATATCAGATACTGTGAAAACCTTCGATTTTTTTGGTTGATGACCAGATGAGGCTCTTTTTAAAAATGCCACTAATTTAGGATAGGTATCGATATGTTTGTCTTTTTTCATCTTTATTGTTGCTTTTAGCATCGAATACGTACTCCATAGAGTGCTTGCTTTCTTGTTCTCGGATAATTCTATAAAATATGCCAGCAAAACGTTTTCTGAGAAAGTTTTGGCTCCTTTTGCTAGTCGCCACGTGTTGAACATATCGTACTGTTTTAAATACTTCTCGCGTGATTGTTGAGGGAGAAAGCTCATTTGCGCATTATTAACAGTTTCAGTCAATTCTGTTGGCGTCAAGCAAACTTCCTCGTCGCTAGAATCACTCATTTTAGTTTTTTCACTTGTTTTCAAGTTTCTTGTTTTTAATAAAAGGTTTAACAATGACGTGAAAAAATGCCGCGTAAAGAACCGCGTACAAAGCAAATTGAAAAAAGAACACCAAGAAGGTTCCGAGTCTGAGTTTTTAAAAAAATTAAAAAAAAGTTGTATGATATATTCGGCACCATAGAGGTAGCAGTAAATAGGTTTAATGTTTTTAGGGTTCCGTACCCGTAGGGTGACAAACGGAACCCTATTCATAAGCCTCCGCTGTCCGTCTGTCTGTCAGCGAGCTCTATCTCATGAACCGTAATAGGTAGGCAGTTGAAAATTTCACAGATTGAGCATTTCTATTGCCGCAAGAGCAACAAATAATAAAATTAAAAAATAAAGGGGGTTCGCCATACAATAAAATTAAATTTTGAAAAAAAATATATCTGACCCTGGCATGTGGGGTATCATTTTCTAGAGCTCATCGAGTAGAGAATAAATATAATTTTTATTTGTTTTTATCTTCAAAAATGATGAATTAGGGGGCCGTAGAAGTTGTCTGTTTTAAACTATTTTTGTACGAGCTCTATCTCAACAACTGAACAAATTAGGAATTTGAAACTTGTGTGTATCATGTAACATATACTGTTTATAATCAACAAATACTAAAAACGCCGATACATAACGTATTTTATATAATATGGGCGATTTTCTGCAACTTAAAGTAATAATTTTGTATTTCATGCTAATATTATGCGATATAAATTCCACAGATAACTATTTAATAGTCGGAGTAATGACATGGAATTAGTAAGTACCTACTATCATGGCAGCATATACTATTTCGATCATTTAAATTTCGATCATCCAAAAAGGTCTACAAAATAAACTTTCTTCACAAGATTTTAAAACCGGCCAGTATTTTTTGAGTTTAAGAACTTTATCGACTTTTTTCAAAGTATCCCTAGACGGTGTTGATGTGTGTACCTCGTGTTAAAACTACACTCCAATAGACAATATATTCAGTAACATTGAAATGAATGCTGGCACATACAGTGTACTATTCAGTTACCTAGCTTAAACCGTTGTGGATACAATTTCATATTGAGAAAAATTATTGGTGTAAAAATATTTGGTCATGGCGGCCAATCTCAACGGAGACTGGCCTTCGGCGCGGGAGATATTATAGTGCACAAGTGTGTGCGCAGACACGAGTGCACTCTCTCTTCCCTCACTCAAATAGTCCGATGGGATGTGTAAAAATAATGAATAAGAAATAATATATTTCTGTATGACTATCAAAAATAACGTAAATAAATACCTGTATTGACCCGTGCGTTTGCACTGGTGAAACATCACGACAAAACATGTTGAAATCTCTAGTTCCTGTCAAACATTGTATGAAAAATTGACAGAAAATAGAGATTCCAACATGTTTTGTTGTGAATGTTTCGCCAGTGCAAACGCACAGTTATAATTACAATTTGGCGTACTACTTACATTCTATTTTGTACAATATAGTCTGATGTAGCAAGAGAAATCCTTTTATTTATAAGTAACTAGCTTTACCCGGCCCGGCTTCGCACGGTTAGCACTAAGTACTTATCTACGGCGCACCTACCTTTCCTAATTACCTATTTCTACCTAATTACCTACCCTACCTACCTACCCTACCCTTCTTACCAGGGTAGGTAGGTACCTAACCTACCCTACCTACCCTACATATCTACCTGCTTACCTACCATATATACCTATTTATACCTACTAATACTATGTGAGTAGCAAATAAATAACTTTGACTTTAGTTAATGCATGTTACTGGATAAAGTTAACTTAATATTTTTCTCTTAAAATAAATGAAATATACTCCTACACCTATATTTTAACACAACAACATTTTCTCATTAAAATTAAACAATTTCTTTACAAATCTGTTTTTTTATAGCGCCTCTGTTGTTACCTTTACGAAAGTATTACAAAAATTCATAGTGTTAAATCTTGTACGACATGGTATGGAACCCTTCGTGTGCGAGTCCGACTCGCACTTGACAGATTTTATTTTTAATTCACAAACTTAGTGCACACGATGTTCTAAATTCAATTTACTTTATCCTCTAGCGAATAAAAACGGCTTTTCCACTCAGATATTGAAGATTAAAAATACTCTTTCCGAGATGGTGGGATGAAAATAAATTGTTTATTTTTGTTAGATTATATTTTGAAAATAAATAAATATATATATACTACCTACTTACTACTACTAATGAATATTGTATTTAACCACATAAACTATAGTACTTTTATACTGATAAATAAAGCAATTCGTGCCAAATTATTCCCTAACCATTCAAAAATGCACAACGTTAATGTTCAAGTTTTCACTTCTGCCGGCACTCCCGGAGTGCAACGCGTTGTTTTATTTTTATTTTAGTTACTCATGTTCACAATTATTTTGTAAGGTTCGTAGAACCATCATTATAAATATACCTAGGTTAGAACCATCAGCTCTTAAATATCCCAAGTTAAAACAGAATGGTTTCTTCAATTAAAATTAATTAATAAAAGCATTGAGTAGGTATTCTAAGCGATTTAAATTAAGTGATTGACGTCATGGGGAACTCAGAGTGGGAAACACATGGAATAAAAAGTTCTTTCATTCCAAGAATAGGGACTGAAAATTACCCAGCACCCTAATTGCATAAGTAATACTTGCATGCTGCATGCAAGCAAGCATGCAACATGTAGGATGTAAGCAAAGCTACACTTCCAATCACAATCCGAGGATTTTGAAGAAATATCCTAAACCATTGCTTCATAAGTTCGAAAAAAATCTGCTGAACAACGTAAATATAACGCAACTAATGTTGTTGAACTGTTAAGCCGCCCTCCGACGGTGCGCCATATCGCGGACGCACGCGCACGACGCACCGTGGGAAACCTAGCGTGCGTGGTAGCGCAGACGCGCGTTGTACGCGTGCGTGGCGGTGCGTCCTCGTGCGGGCTGGTGCGCGTCCGCGATATGGCGCACCGTGGGAGTTGGCTTTTAAAATGAAACAGATTAGTCTAAATCATTTACGAAGATGTGCAATTAGATAGCTGGTTTGAGACATAGGATAGGTACTTTTATCCCGATATTCTCATGGGATCGAAATTTATGCGGGAGCAACCGCGGCATGCAGCTAGTAAATAATAAACTCACGCCTTCTTCCCATGGAGGTAGGCAGAAACTACAGAACACCACCTGCTACGATCCTTGATTCCTTACATACCTACTACTTTTGCTTCGTTTACGTTAATACCTCAGCTATCTAATTAGGTAGATACGCAACTTATTTTGGTAAACGATTCTAACTAATCTGTTTCATTTTGACAGTTCAACAACATTCATTGCGTTATTTACGTTGTTGAGCAGATTTTTTTTCGAACTTATGAAGCCACGGATTAGCAATCTGTTTCAAAACGATTCAGATTCCGATTGATTCCGCATTACGAAATTAGGGTGCTGGTCATATAGCCAACTCCCACGGTGCGCCATATCGCGGACGCACGCGCACGACGCACCGTGGGAAACCTAGCGTGCGTGGTAGCGCAGACGTGCATTGAACGCGTGCGTGGCGGTGCGTCCTCGTGCGGGCTGGTGCGCGTGCGCGATATGGCGCACCGTGGGAGTTGGCTAATACACGCACGCCGGTTGCGAGTATTACGCACCTGACCATTCTGAAGAACATCTCCAATAAGATCAATATAATATGTCCTTCTAGAGCGTCCGTCACGGCGTTTCCATTCACCTCTGCCTTGTAAAAAGTTTAAATAAAAATGAAACCGCAGCGAATACCTATTTATAGCTGAACATTCACAGCCCACGTCATTCACCCGTCGCATTCCCCAAGATGGGCTGATAGCATTAAACACCAAGGAAAACCCAATAATCCAGCATGTCTTGAAAGACTGGCAGATAAACTCCTTGCGATAAGACCCATCTAGGCACCGAACTCACTAAGTATTTCTTCCGCCAAACTTTACTTACTTCTGGTTTGAAAGCATTGAGTTAGCTAAGTTTAGGCTCAGGTAATCATACCTCTATAAGCAATAACATCACGCCTTGTTTGTTTCCCCGACGGGTTAGGCAGAGGGACCCATAGTAGGTACACCAACATTTTGCTAGTTATGTAATAGGGGCGCGGGCGCCTATTGCCATCAACCGGGCAGAAATAAGTATTCAGATCAGAGTTCGGGCTGGAATTGTTGCTAGCTTTAAAGTTGGAGAGCAGTGGTGGCCCAGTGGTAATGGCCCCGACTTACGAGTTGTAGGTCATGGGTTCGAACCCAAGCAGGCGCTTTACTTTGTGTAAATAATTTCATCACCAGTGCTCTCAAAACGGTGAAGGAAAACATCGTGAGGAAACCGGCATGTCTTAGAACCAAAAATTCGAAGACATGTGACATCTACCAACCCGCACTGGGCCCGCGTGGTAGATTACGGCCTACTCCTTCTCACAGAGAGGAGGCCTGTGTTCCAGCAGTGGGAACAAAACAGGCTGATTATTTATGAAGCCTAAATGCAGGAACTGAGAAATCCTAAGGGAAAAACCCAATATCTTTTACCCAACGTGGCGTGGGTGGAAATCCCCAATACCTCATGTTCAGCAGTAGGGCTTGCAACCACTCACTAGGACCAGCGAGGCAGTCATAGAGGCGCCTCTATTATTGTAGGTGTTTCTAAAAAAAAACTTTTAAGTATATCGCGTATCACGATGAACTTTTTCCAACATCCTCTTTTGCCCTTTACTTCCGTATCACATTAGTACGTGAGCTGCATTTGATAAAAACCATGCATTTCGGTGATGCATGACCTAACCGGTCGGCCGCCCTTCCTAGCTTGATACGCCTCAGGAAATCTACCACGGAACAACACCATACAAAAACTAACCTAACTTTTTTAAATCCATTACGTTGCTGTCAAAGGAATATCCCCAAGGATTTATAGAAAAACTGCATTGGAAAATTACAACGGAGTTTCGTTGTGTCGTGTTTACAAGTATTACCGTATGTGGTTGAGTTTTTGCTGTAATAAAGTATTGCAGTATTGGAAGTCGCGTTCCATAGCACATTCACCTAATACATTGCTATTACTGAGTAGTTAGCCGCCATTTTGCCATTAGAAGCATTTCCCGCCAAATGTGCGGTCCTGTGACGGGATGCACTTTTTTTTTAAATATGTAATGAATAGTGCAATGAACCGCACGTGTTTTGCTTTGTATTTGTATGATGATTTGATGAATCAATATTGAGAGGCAAGTATCCATAGTCCAATATACCGCCAGTATGGTAAAGTTAACTTGATAGGATATTATAACCATCGCCCACGGCGACTTTTTGTAGCGATGCTGTCGCGCGTTTTGTAAACGCGCTTCTGCATCGCTACTATCGCGCAGGATTCTTCATACATAATTACAGCTTCGCGACTGTATCGATGCAGACGCGCGACAGCATCGCTACTGCATCTCTACAAAAAGTCGCCGTGGGTGAGGACCTATTTTAATACATCAATGGATATACATAAAAACTTCTTGTGCACAGAAGAAACAACCTCTACTTACCTTACAAAAAGGAAACATTATTTTTTTTACTTTTTTTTTGTATAGTCTGCAGTCTGCAGGTTCTCCAAGGGTCCATACTTGGCCCCATCGTGTCTTGATAATGTCTCTAGAAAATAACAACCGCATCTTCTGTGAGGATAGGATGTTTCCTATCCTCACAGAAGATACCTAAATCCCTAAAGTACCTAAATCACTTCCGACTGTTGTCGGAAGTGATTTAGGTACTTTACCGTTAAAAAGAAAGGAAATAAATGTTTGTAAGTACCAGACAATATTATGTAGAACATATATTGTGTATGTAGGTATAGATAAAAAAAGAAAATGAAAACAAAAAGAATTGTGTGCCTCACGCGCTGCTCTAACCAGTGGCGTAGCGTGCTTTGGCGGGGCCCCGTATAAAAATTTGTTTGAAGGCCCTTATGAAGGGTAAAGATTTCTATCAAAAAAAAAAAAATTGTTTACATAAAATTAAAAGAAATTTATTCATCATAATTATCTAGGTATCTGTCGCTTTTTCCAAAATTTTTCCAAACAATTCAAATTAAATATACACTCTCCTTGCCTTTTTTTCGGCAATCTGATTCATTATGTCCCATCGAAGGTAATTTTTTATCAGTTTTCATTTTGAAAAATTGATTTCAGCAGTTGCTGTTGCTGAATAACTGAAAGAAATTGCTTATTTCGACTTTTGTCATTTCTAGAAATAAAAAACAAAATTTAAGAAGTTTTTATAAATTTTTGCTCACGCACGTCGGAGGTCCCCGTGACCCGGGGGCCCCGTATAATTGATACGGCAGATACGGCGGTAGCTACGCCCCTGGCTCTAACTAAAAGGCCAACTTTTAGGCCCTCTCAAACTCGTTGCGCATTTTCTACGAATTATGTAATAAGTACCTGGAATACTTAAAAAGTTTATAACCTTCTTTGACGATGCCTCAAATAATTTGACAGTAAATAATTTAAATGGCTAATAAATTGAAAAGCAATAAACAAATCAATAAACATGGTCGTGTGTAAACATGTTAACTGTACTTAATTGGAGGAGAAAGTTGTTTATGTCAGATACAATCGTAAAACCCTCAATTTCCCAGTACCCGCGTGTTTATTCGCTTTGGTTTATACGACCGTATGAGATAATAAATAATTTAAGGCTCCCGCAGACAGGTGCGACGCGATGTTGCGACGACGCGATTCTGGTAGAACATTTTTTTCTTAGATATCCTGTTATTATTCTGGGCCACACTAACGGCCAACGTCAATGCCCATCATCGCCATAAACAACGTGATAATTATTCCGATAATTATAGCGATAAATTGAGTGGCAGCACTTGAACGGTCAACGTCAATGCTCATTTGCCGCCACCCGAGATATCGCCTAACGTCAAACGTCAGTGTGAATGCCGTTGTCAAATTCTCGTGGTAGGTTGTGGTTACGCCTACGGATAACGACCATCATTGCGATAATCGACAGCATTTCCCGTCAATTCACCACAATAAAAAAAAAAAATAGTCAATATGGATTGTTAGGGATGTTGACAATTTTTTTTTTTTTTTAAGGATAAGTATACCTAATCTTCAAAATGTTTCAGATTGTGATTGACTCAGGATCACTGATCTAAACTCAGGGGCGAAGTCCAAGATTCTATTGGTTAATATTGGCACATCTCCGCACCTCTTTTCTCCTCTCCGCTCCAGTGGACAGGCAGCCTGAGAGGACCTTGTAGATTAGTGTCTGAAATGGTATTTTGAGGATAGAACCAGTCCATGCAGTCAGTGCAAGCATTGGTCAGTAATCGTGGAGCTCAACTCAAGGGCCAGTGATCATATATCTTAAATTATATTCTAGGTACAGTCTGAGAAAATGCGTTTTTGACAGCTGTCACTTTTCATAATTAATAGCGAGGTGTTTTGCGAATTTGAACCTGAGATTAAACAAGATATACATTTCTTTTTGTTTTGTTTTCGGGGGAAACCTTCAAAAGGCGCCCGGTCTTTGGATACCTACAATATCTACCTAACTAGATATACCTAACATCATTGAATGAAGAAACAGGTAAGTAAAAACTGTATTTTGGAAGTATTTTTCAAACTAACTGTCAACACTAAGTAGATACGTGATAAATTACACAAAAAATAAAATAACTTAGGTCCTAATGTATTTATGCTAATGCTATGAAAAATGTCGCTATTATAATTGTTAATCTCACCGTGAAAATTTTGGTGAAGTGAGTTTGAAGTGAACTGTCATCTTACTTGGCGATAGGGTGCGCTGGTTATCTAGGGATTGACAGCTAAATTCACTTATGATTTCACAGTAGGTATATATCTATACATTTTCACCATTCACGCTAAATGCAAGTGTAGAAAAAAATATACATAGATAATATGCAATAAGTAGGTACGTATCCATAATAAATAACGTACCTTAATTGCCTCCAAACTGTAATTATTTAATTATTATTAAATAGCGAATATTTGGACTATCATCGTGATCTACCAAAATTATTATTCAAGGGTATATTTTTTGCATGACATATCAATATTTAAATGTTTTTCGCTTAATTTTTCTCATCGGTAATTATCTTATTTTATTACTTTAATAATTATAACTAACGGTAACTTAACTCATAAGTTTAATTAAATTGTCCCTACTGCAATCCTAATGATTGCTGATGCGTAGACATAGAAAAAAAAAACGAGTCTGGGACTGCCGATTGAAGTTTTAAAACTAAGTAACGCCATCTAACGAAAATGTCAGGAATTTATGTGGCTTGCTGTCAGTACAAGTACGTAGTATTATATTATCTGTGGTACAAGAACGAAAGCTGTAGGTACCGGGCATTTTTGAAGAATCGACAGATATCGATCGCAACTTGCGAGAGGCCCATTTATTTCAGGCGACACAGGCCAATTGATAAATAGGTGCTTTAACCTAAAAATAAATAAGTATTTAATAAATTTAAATAATCCTAAATGCTCAGCAGCGTAGTATTTTATTATCTGTGCTCAGCAGTGAAATATAATAGGTACCTAACTATAATAGACTAGGCCAAGTTCGGCTGTGCTACGGAAAAACAAAGCAACTAACGTATTTTTCAAAATCAGTTTTTTTACATATTTGGAACATTTTGCCTATAACGGACACTGCTACATTCACAGAATCATCGAAAAGGCTTTATTTTTCGAGATAAAAGTTTGTAAAATAAAGTAACTGCAGGTACTTGTCTAACATATCTACGGTAAAACAAAGTAAACCACAATGTCTAAGCAAAAACAAAGTAATTGCACGTCGATTACATTGTTTTTACGTTGTGAAATGATTTAATTGGCTTTTCATTTGATTTATATTTCTTTTTAAGCCCCTTTATCTAGCTATAAGAAAATCAAACAACTTTACTTTGTTTTTGAATTGTTAAAAATGGCCAAAATGGCAAATTTGTTAACGTAAAAAAAAAGCAAGTAAAATGACAAATGTAAAACAAAGCAACTGATTAACAGTTGCTTTGTTTCTTTATTGTAAATCAATTCAAGCTATTACTATATCCCATTTACTTGGTTTTTAATATGCTGTCGTTTATTTCAAAATTTGAAATGTCTAAATTATTTGACATTACTCGGTTTTAACACATTTCTGAACGCACCTTTCAAATGTCACTTTTCCCGCAATTAAACTTATTGTCAGTTACAATTTTGTGTCGATAAGTTTGCCGAGGCTGTGATTCTTGTGTGTTTTGTTTGGAAAACGTTTAAAATGCAAAATAGCCGCAGTTTACGTTCGAGAACTATGGTGCAGTTAGCACAAATGTAAGTCCAAATGTCCAATTATTTGTATTGTGTGTTTACATTTCGTAAATACCTATTTACGAGATATATCGTAGGCATACATGAAGTAGTACCTATTTTTCTGTTTTGATTTGGTTGTCTATAAGAAATACTAATCAATTTGTGTTATTTGTATTACCAATAAGGGCGTTTGTGCACTACACAGAATTTTACCGTCCGGCAGTCAGATTTACATCAACTTTCATTTAAAATTCATTGAATTTCATTGACAATTGTAAGAAATCGGACTGCCGGACGGTAAAATTCCTTGTAGTGCACAAACGCCCTAAGGGTATGATTTCTTTTAGGACCTCCGAATCACCTAAGAATCTCCAGGAAGAGACCAATACTGTTGAGGCCATATCTGACGATAACCTTACGTCGCATCACACAATTATTGCTCAACCATCTACTTCAAAAAACTGTTTCTCGTCCCACTCAGACCACCAGAATGATTCTGAAGTTTCCCCACAAATATTGTAAGTAACCTATCCTATAGTCATTCTAGTAATGAAATATAGCTAAAAAGTTTATTGAATATTATAGATTTTATTATTAAGAACTGTCATATTGTACTACTATTATTATGAACGAAAAGAGTGGTTATCTTGTTATTCATTATGTTAGTAATTTTTAATCATAATATATTTTTTTCAGAGACTTGATTACACCAGAAGATATAGGTATTGACACAGGAAAAAAGGTATAAAATCTATTATTTTAAAGAATATACAGGGTGTTTGGCAGAACGTTGAACATACGAAAATGGTGGATAGGCAGGGTCATCTGCTACTTACTCAGCCTTATTTGGACCTGGCCCCCTGGATATTTAAAAAATATATTTTTTGCTTTCTTCTAGTTTCACCACTTTCTTAACATTAAAGTGTATTTTTTTTTGAAAATAGGTAAAACAGGCAATATTTTTTTTAATCTTTAATGTTGGCAGATTCTTATAAAATTATTGCTTTATTCACATGTTTGCTAGAAAAAAAGTTATGAGTCTTCAAACTTACAGAAAAATGTAAAAATATTTAAATCTTAATTTCAACATGCATTAAAAAAAAACAAAAAATTATTGAGGAGTTCCAATTCTAGCAAAACATCCCTAGTGTGTGACCTTTCTAATGGTATGTAATTTGCTTGTAAAAAAAAAAGATTAAAATGTTATTTCATAATTTTTACATCTTTCTGTAAGTTTGAGGACTCATAACTTTTTTTCTAGCTAACATTTGAATAAAGCAACAATTTTATAAGAATCTGCCAACATTAAAAAAAAAAACAAAAATATTGTTTGTTTTACCCATTTTTAATAAAAATTACACTTTAAAGTTAAAAAAGAAACTAGAAGTAAGCAAAAAAAAAATATCCAGGGGGCCAGGGTCAAATAAATTAGGGCTGAGTAAGTAGCAGATGACCCCACCTATCCACCATTTTCGTATGTTCAACGTTCTGCCTAACAACCTGTATATTCTTTAAAATAATAGATTTTATACCTTTTTTCCTGTGTCAATACCTATATCTTCTGGTGTAATCAAGTCTCTGAAAAAAATATATTATGATTAAAAATTACTAACATAATGAATAACAAGATAACCGCTCTTTTCGTTCATAATAATAGTAGTACAATATGACAGTTCTTAATAATAAAATCTATAATATTCAATAAACTTTTTAGCTATATTTCATCACTAGAATGACTATAGGTTACTTACAATATTTGTGGGGAAACTTCAGAATCATTCTGGTGGTCACAATTGATGATGACAAATGATTACAACTTATTCCTATGATTTTTGAATTTATTTTAGGTAACCGTTGTACATATACATGCCCTATTCCTTGAGTGACACTTAATATCTTAATAAATCCTAAGATGAACTAGTTTTTACAATTCTTACAAATTATGTGATTCATAAAAAGCAAAAGCCAACAAATCTTATAGTAGACATATTCATTTTTAAATGGATTCATTGTCTTTGTTAAAAACAATTAAATGCATTTACTTTGTTATTAAAACTAAAACTTAACTTGTCCATCTCTTTTTAAATTATTTAAAAAACAAAGTGACTGTAGTTACTTTCTTACTGAATTGTTCTTTTTATTTAATATTAATTTTATGTCTATAGAAAAATATTTTTTTCAATTTAAAGGAAAGTTACCAAAAATTACTCAAAAAATTGCTTTGAAACAGATAGAACTAATTATTTTACAAATTATGAAATAACAAAAGTACTGAAGTTGTCGCCAGTACGTTTTAAATTTGTGATTTTCGGTTTTTTGCTCCTCCTGATAATTTTGCTTGACTGCAATTACTTTGTTTTACCGTAGCGCAGCCGAGTTGTTAGAATACCAGCCTATGTAGGGTAAGTAATACATGGTATAATTACAAAATGACTAATATTTACAAGATATAACAACTGAATCTATAATTTTATTTGTTATAATCATCAGTTATAAACGATTGATATAATTTTAAAATAACAAATTTTTATAATCATAACATACATTTAATATAAAATGGTTTGATATACCACTCAAAAGACATAAAACATATTTAGTCTAATATGTAATTTCTATCACAGTTAGTAACCTGAGTAGATATACCTAACTATTACCACCTGCCAAGATAGTCACTCGTTACGCTCGCTCGCCTTCACGCGTTAATGGTCACTGTTCTAACCTAACCCAAATGGTTCACCAACAATAGAGGGGATCTGGCACTCGGCGGCCGCTGCCGCGGCACGCTCCCTACGGTCGCTCGCCTTCGCGCGTTAATGGTCACTGTTCTAACCTAACCTAACCCAAATGGTTCAACAACAAGAGAAGGGATCTGGCACTCGGCGGCCGCTACCGCGACACGCTCCCTGCGGTCGCTCGCCTTCGCGCGTTACTGGTCACCGTTCTAACCTAACCTAACCCAAATGGTTCACCATTAAGAAAGGGGATCTGGCACTCGGCGGCCGCTGCCACGGCACGCTCCCTACGGTCGCTCGCCTTCACGCATTAATGTTCACTGTTCTAACCTAACCTAACCCCAATTGGTTCACCATTAATAGAAGGGAATCTGGCACTCGGCGGCCGTTCCCGCGGCACGCTCCCTACGGTCGCTCGCCTTCGCGCGTTACTGGTCACCGTTCTAACCTAACCTAACCCAAATGGTTCACCATTAAGAAAGGGGATCTGGCACTCGGCGGCCGCTGCCACGGCACGCTCCCTACGGTCGCTCGCCTTCACGCGTTAATGTTCACTGTTCTAACCTAACCTAACCCCAATTGGTTCACCATTAATAGAAGGGAATCTGGCACTCGGCGGTCGTTCCCGCGGCACGCTCCCTACGGTCGCTCGCCTTCGCGCGTTAATGGTCACTGTTCTAACCTAACCCAAATGATTCACCAACAATAGAGGGGATCTGACGCTAGGCGGCCGCTCACGCCATAAGTGGGGTTTACACGGGTGACTAAAGCCGCACGATTATTGCCGCGTGGCGTAAATCGACCGTCTAAATGGCAATTCGGCTAGGTCAAAACAAAGGAAACCTTTCCTTTCAATTTGTGAAGCGACTAGCCGCATGGCGAAAATCGACCCGTGTAAATCCAGCTTCAGCCTTCTTACCTAACCTATCCGACTCGGATTGCTTTGAATCGGGGTGTTAATAGTGATGGTATCAATATATATTTTAAACGATAGACCTAATGATTTTCGATTAAATAAACGTTATATCCAATAACATTATACGAAATAAGTTTTAGAGTATTTATATGTTATATGTAAAGAAATTATATCAACAGTTGGTATATCTCACGTTTATTATATCTCGTGAACGTTATTGAAATGAAAATATACCAAATAAGTTTTTATGACATGAGACGCACCCGCCTATTATCGTCCCACTGCAGGGCAAAGCCCTCTTCTCATACATGTCTCATACAGAGAAGGCACGAGCATTGATCACCACGCTTGCTAAAGACGGGTTGGCGATTTCACACTTTTAGTAGGTAACTATAGAGTACAGAGGTTTCCTCACGATTTTTTCGATTGATTGAAATTTTTGATAGCCCAATAAACCAATATGTCGAGTGCCGTGCATTACGATGCAGCGATGCACCATCATCTTCTTTCACATTTACAGGCAAAGGCATTGAGATTGCGAAGGTTGGTAAAACACAGTATCATTCAATATCGCTGAGCCGAGTCATGCAAATTGGAATGGGTAGTAATAAAAGCTCCGACAAAAAAAGAAGAATTGTCCTTACTCAAAATATTAAATCTACTGCATAAAATACTAACTTTCCGACTACTTTTGTCCGAATAAAAATGACGAACGACCGAATGAGATACTGAAATCTTCGAAAAATAAACATGACTATTTATTGCGATAATACTTTTCTACCAGCATAAATTACGTTCTACTGAAAACTATGCTTTGTAATTTTTATCTTTACTTGCCTACTATTAATTCATAAATTACCTTTTATATTTCATATACTGTGGTGCTATTTTAACTGTAACATTATACTGAAAATATTATTCTGAGTGGTTATACAGAAACTTATAAAAAATATAAAAATGTACTTTGTAACAATAACTTTTACTTGCATCATATTTACTTACCACGGGTATGCTTCGATATCGGTACCTTTATTTTTATTTTGGCGATTTTTTTCTCGGCGCCTAAGTTGCTTCTGCATCGTCTCCGGCGCTCCGGTGTGCTTCAGCTTGCTGGTCGCCTCCTGGCGACCAGCCTCAGCCGCTACGGCTCGCACGGGTTCCTATGCTTTGTTACAGCGGGCGGGGGTTGCTCTCCCTCCGCGCCTCCGGTTTTTATATACACTCTAGGGGTAGGAGCCAAAAGACTACGTAAAGTCGGGGTGCCCCGATTCGGTTTGCAAAAATTCAAAAACTTACACTTATACTACTAAAAACCATTAAAATCCGCTGTCACTTTGTCTGAACGCAAAACAGAACAATCTAGGAGTGAAATTCGTACATTATCTAATTAAATAAAAAAATATGTTGAATTTTGCGACCCGAACCCGATCGCGCGGGCCGAACAGGTGAGGTATTTTCATCATTATTGAGAGTTAAAAAATAAATTTGATAACCAACAATAGAAATTAAAACAGTTCATGCAAGTTGTAAAAATATGATTATTTTGACAAAACCTCTGTTGTCGGTAACTTAGTAATTTTGTCGGAGGTTCAGTATTCTATTTGGAAGTTTAGTTTTGTTATTCGAAGTTCAATTTTTTTTTAGGGGAAAATGTAATTTGAACATGCTCTTATTTGTTGTTAAATTGGATATTTTTATTCGTTTATGTTTTGGATTTTTTGTCGGTAATTCATTATAACGCTGGTTAATTAGAATAATAGTCGGCCACAGATCGCTGGAGATTAATTTGTTTTTCGGAACCATTATTATTTCCTAATTGGAATAGGTACCTTATAAATTTATAATAACGTCCATAATGGGCTAAAGTCAAAGTCAAAGCATTTATTTCAAATAGGCCCTTGAAGGCGCTTTTGAACGTCAACAAAATATAGTATTGATTCTACCGAAAGAGTTGGCAGACTAGCAAAAAGGTGCAAAAAGTAACAATAGGGATGTTGACTGGGGATAAAAAAAATACTATTTAGTCCGACTTTTTTTTGCTTTATCTTAATAAGTTCTTTAATGCCTGTCCACTGAAGCGGAGAGGAGAGGAGAGGAGCGGAGATGTGCCATTATTAACCAATAGAATCGCACCTCTGGAGCGGAGTTTAGATTCTATTGGTTAATATTGGCAAATCTCCGCTCCTCTCCTCTCCTCTCCGCTTCAGTGGAACTGGACAGGCAGCCAATGGCTTTTTTAAATAAAAATATAAGCAATACAAATATTTTGGCAAGGCGCGAACTTTACAATTCAATGTTGCCACCACTACATGTTTAATTAAAATCTTCGACAACTTTTTAATAATAAAAAAAAAAAACAACATATTTTATTTTATTTTCAGAATAACAATTTCCATTTTCCAACCCATGTTATATTATTTTAGTTGAGGTAAAACTAAGTATCGTCATGAATGATGATAGATACGATGAAGATATCTATTATTTATTTATTGTATTTTAGAGTAGATTATGCATGAATGAATTAGTAATAATTGTAATAAATAACAATATTTTTACAAGTAAGTAATAATTAATTATAACTTAGAAACATACTCAAATTCCCACTTTTACGAAAATTATTTCAATAAAAATAATAATTGTAAATATTTGAAACAGGCAACACCGCCACATGACAGGTGTTTACGCGCCAAACAACAATGGTTGCTTGCTAACGTTTGTTAGAAGTTTTTGACGCACGTTTTTTGTTACAATATACGTGTTTTCTGATCTAAAAACCGCCGTAACTGTTTATCTCACGTTCATTTACCTAAATTGCATTACAATATGTGGTATCACTGTCGTAAAGTAGGCAAAAAGTTAATTGAGTAGTGAGGCTGGGTCATCAAAACGCTGAGAGTGCAGTGTCCGATTTCATGTTTTATTGTTAATTAAGGTCAGTATTTCGGTCGTAGACATGGCCGCGATGACTCCTAGACGTTCTTCGCGGCTTCCTCATACTCACACGCCAAAGATGTCAGAGAGAAAGAAGGGGTTATTTCAATGCGAGGAGATGCCTTCGCGGGAATCCTTGACGACGCATCGAAAGCTGCCGGTGGTTGATAGTGAGAGTGACAGCGAGGACTGCGACCTGGGCATCATCAGCACGTTGGACTCGAGCTCTGGAGACGAAAACGACCAGAATGTTCCAAAGACGCCAGAAAGAAGCCTTTGGCGTGAGTACTTTTACTTACCCTTCTAATTCTACTTTTAAATCCCTGTTTTGTATGTAAACAACGACATACACTAATAGTTTTATGTCAGATATACTTATAAATTCATGAAGTACCTTTCCAATGAGTATGAAAGCTCAAAGAGCCTTGAATTTAACTTTATAGCACATACAAGATAACCTTGCAATTATTTTACCTGTTCCTGTCATTGTTGTTTTGTATGCAAGCTGTAATTTCTTTAAAAACATTTCTAGTCATGGGAATTACTGCTTTTGTATAGTAAGTGCTTATGAATTACTAAACTAGCTTCTTTGTACTAAATTCATGTAACAACATGTACCATTCAAAACACAGACTGAATACCTTGTAAGGCGCCCCACTGACCCAAGTTTGAAAGAAACTTCCATTTTGCATCATACATTTTTTAATACAGCATGTGGACAGCAACCAAATAAGTTTAGACACTTGTTTAAGTTTGTCAAATGTAAACAAAATACTTGTTTAACATGGAAACACCTATCTATACTACTGACTACCACAAGGAATACTTTGAAGGAAAATATAATTATCACAATAGTAAGCAGAATAGTAATCTTATCAAGTATTGCAGCATTGTATTACTCTGCAGAAACCTCATGCTGTGACCCAGCATTTTACAGCACACAAGGGTCAATAACAGTAGCGAGTGGAATAGTCATCTCATTAACTAAAGCAGCATAGTACTTGCTGGCTATCTTTATGCTGTGATAGTTTATCAGTATTTTACAGCAACTTCCCTTATAAGAGTAAGAATGTCCTGTTCTTAGAAAATACCCAGCTCATAATTATGTTATTAAACCTATTACTGAAGCAAGCAGAATGGTAATCTTATTAGTACCCGGCTGGCCACCCTTCATGCTTTGCTCCTATATATCAGTTTTTACAGCATGTAAGCCAAGAGAACAAATTACCTATTCTTGGTCAGAAACTGGCAAACTCATGAATATTATTAAACCTTCTAAATGTCTAATAACTTTCCTCCATTATGCCCTCTTTATCTCAGGGTAATACTGATATGCTATCACAACAGATGTGCCCTCTAAATAAACTAGACCAAGAACTAATTTTGGACACTATCTACTACTGATTAGCTTATAATAGTGTCAGACTGATAAGGCATCCCATGCTCAGTCAGGCATTGATCTCTATAAGTTTATAAATTTCTAAAAGTTCCTTCTGTTTTAAAATAAAGCTAACTGTATTATTATTTCAACTGTATTATTATTTAATGCGTTTAAAGCTAAAGTAAAATCCAACCTTTGTTCAAAGGCATACTATTCTATCAATGACTACTTAAGCGATAAAAATAGTTGGTCGCTGTGATTAACTCAAGACAATGTTTATGTTCTTTCTCCAGTTTTAGCTTACCTACTGACAGGTTATATGTTTATAGAATGTTTAATTTATTTGACTTTATTATACAATTTTTTTTATTTTTATTTATTGTTGACATGATCTACTCATTACAATGTTTTCGTATGAGTTGTATTGCAATATGTGATTAGCTAGCGACCTCGACAGTAGATTATATATTATTCTTGCCTAACTGTTGATCTATTTTTGATTTAAGATAGTTAATTGACTCAGGCCAATAAATAGCCAGGTGGCCAGGGTAATTGAGGATGCCTCGTTGAGAGGCGAAACACGTGTCGATTTCTTACAGGGTTCTCTAACTCTCTAAGAACGGTTAAGCGGATTAAGTTACTAGATATACATCGTCTATTGTGTTTTATTTTTGATTTATTTTTACTTCAATGGTCCTAGTTTATCATATCTAATTATGTGACTTCGAGTTACAGCTTTATTAGCTATATGTAAGCGGGCACGCCCTTTATGCCTGGAGGCTTTATAATTCGGGTTTTAAGTTCTGTTTACGTTTTTAGTTTTTATTTTTGCTTGAGTTTAGATTTCGATATTTTTTTTTTTTGTTGGTACATTGGCGCGTGCTAGCTGTCATTATGGCATATATTTTATTGAATGTTTTGTGTTGAGTAATGTAAATTATTTGCATACTATTGTATAGAATCAAGTTATTTTTTCTAACTGAACAGACAGCTGTGCTGCTGGGGAGTTTGTTGCGCCACTTCTTCTCTCCAGCAAAGGCACTAGGAAGTGGTGAAGGGCGGGCGTTTTTGGGGGACTGTCTTATGTAATTTTGACGTTCGAAAAGTGCTGATTCTCAGCCTAATTTGAATAAATGACTTTTGAATTGAATTGAATTGAACATTTTAGAATAAAATACTCTTTATTTCACTGGAGCTTATTTTGTAGAGAAGCTTGTGGCTAAGTAATTACAGCCGCACGGGTCGATCCATCAGGTTAAGTTGCGCTTGCCGGGGTTGATCCGTGGATGGGTGATCATCTTTACACACCGAGATTCCTTTGTGCCTCGGAAAGCACGTTAAGCCACTGGTCCTTTGACAGTTGTTACTGGTCGTCAGAATCCCGAATGTCTGACAACCAGTCTTATGAAGGGGTATGCTATTGCCCAGTTACTGGATTTTATAGGCCAGATAAGCAGTCACTCGATGTAAAATACTGGTATTCAGCTGAATCTGGTTAGACTGGAAGTCGACCCTAAAATAGTTGTGAAAAGGCTAGGTACAATGGCTCTTTATTATGTACACCATACAAATTACAGCTGTAGTCATTTTACATAGGCTGACACAATAAGTGGTCTTATTGCTAAAAGCAATCTAATACGCTGATGTTCAAAAGTAGTGCACCACTGAAAATGTAAATATAACTGTGGATATAATGTGTATAGTGTAGCTTTCCAAAAAATTAATGATTTGTCAATTAGTGTTAATCTTCCAGAGTGCTGATTTTGTATCTTATACAAGCTATATAATTACAACCTTTCTAATTTCTAATCATTGTATAGTTTTTCTTACTGTAATATACAATTTTGCCTGCTTTCAAAATTATTATTCATGGCAAAAGGTTTATTAAAAGTCATGAGGTATGATGAGGTATTGTGACTTCACCAACAATTCTAAAATACTTCTAGCTATTTAAGCCAACATTTGTCAGAGCGCCCAAGTCTTAGGTTAAATATTCATTAATGTTTCATATTTATTCAATTACTGACAATCAAGTTGTTTACTGGAACTATTTGAAAATGCAAGTAAATAAAACATTATATTAAAAACAAAACAATACACAACTTCATAGCTTCAGGATAAGTTATATAATAAAATGTCAGTTAACAAAAACAACTACTAAAGTTTCCAATTTTACAGCATTATGAATGCTTTGTTTAATTAATGTTACTACTGTATTTCACATGTTACAGTAGCACAAAGCACAAACAAGCATTGTGTGTTAATTTCAGCATATTAATCATTATACTAACTACATCATTAGCATAAGATTTAATTTATACAATTCAACTATAATCAAAAACGTCTATTTCACAGATGATACTAGAAGTCAAACCCGGAAACTTCTAAAAGAATGCAACGATTTGAAGAACTTCATCAAGTCTCCGTTTACGTTGAAAAAGTATCAGACAAGATATTGTCCGGACTCAAAATGTTCTGGTTCGGTGTCTACGCCAGCCACGCCGCACCTCAACAACCATCCTGGGACCCCATCGTCCACTCACTCCTGTACAAGTGTTCACACAACTTCGTCTACCTCAAGCCGTGCCCGCAAAAGTCTGGCCAGTCTCATCGCAGACACGGAAAGCTGCAGCAGCTCCTTAAAAGACCTGAACTTTGACACCGATTCTGGTACAGACTCCAAAGAGAATACCCCAACCAAATGCTTGAGACGGTCAAGTAGAAGGCATAAGTTGACTCCTAAATTGCACAGTTTCAAAGGAGTGTTATTAGAACAGAAGAAAAATGTTTCTCCAACCAAGAATGCTATAGTTTGCTTGACGAAGATGGATATGAGTAGTATTATATCTCCTACACAAATGCTTAAGACTCCTCATACAACAGACGCGGGAGCTTCGCCCCCTAAATTGGGACACAACCGTCGTTCTATTGTAGAAATTGGCGAAAGTCCAGAATCTAATTGTGACAGTGAGAAAAGCCACAAGAGACTTCGAAACGACAGTTTGACAGATCACGGACCGAGTACCAAGTACCCAAGACTGGAAAACGCTCCCAAAGCTCGCCTTTCATTATTCAACAGTGATAGAATGAAAGAAATACTTTCTGCTAAGTCTTTCTATGGTAAATCCAACCCTGACTTGAACACAAGCGTTACAGCCAAGATATCCAACGCTATTGAAGCTATAACTACCAACAGACGTATGAGACATTCCCATTCGCACAGACGCAAGCGAAAGCCTGGTCAGATTAATTTGGGAGTGAGGCATAGGATTAAGAAGCCTAAACATTATAAGAATAAGGTTGTTATTCCTGTGAAGCAGAATAATTCGTCAGCTAATGGTTCTGTTTTGAATAGCACGGTCGTGTCTACTGTTACCATGACTGACGCGTCGATGCTAAGTCAGAATTCTTCACAGGAACTTGGAAATGGTAAGTGATTTTTTGTTTAAACTAGCGACTTCGATCGCGTGGAAGTCGCATTCTAAAATAACAGCCACATTTTTGAGTTTATCGCGTTTAGACAGACAGACGCGGCGGGGGACTTTGTTTCGTTATCAATCAATCTTTCTAGCCTTTTTTCCCAACTATCTAGGGGACGGCTTCCAGTCTAACCGGATGCAGCTGAATACCAGTATTTTACATGGAGCGACTGCCTGTCTGACCTCCACAACCCAGTAACTGGGTAATACGATACCCCTTGGTAAGACTGGTGTCAGACTTTCGGGCTTCTGACGACTCGCAACAACTGTCAAAGATCCACGAATGCCAGCCAGGACCAACGACTTAACGTGCTTTCCGAGGCACAGAGGAGTCTCGGTATGTGAAGATGGTCACCCATCCACTGACCAACCCCGGCAAGCGTAGCTTAACCTGATGGATCGACCCGTGCGGCTTGTTATTACTTAGCCACGAGCTCCTCTTATTTCGTTATCTGATTATAGATCCTTTATTTCATTTATATACATATTATTTACATTTTTAAATATTTTTATAAAAACAAAATAAAACAAAAACATTTAAAAATATAAAAAATAGTAGCCCACCGGTATCGGGAACAGGGTCCAAGCTACCGGTGGTCAGGGCTCCTGAGAGAGGAATCTCCTAACCATACGCGCCGTGTCCAGAAGTACTGCTTTCTGGATCAAGCCCTTGATCCAGCTGCCTAACGAGAGCCTCCTAAGGTGTTGGTCGAGGCTCTTGGCTATTATGCCATTGGCCGTCACGACTATCGGCACAATGACTGCTGTATCCACATCCCACATGTCGACAACCTCGTGAGCCAGATCAAGATACTTAATCTGTTTATCTTTTTCTGCTTTCACGAGGTTCTCGTCATGCGGGACCGCTATATCATGATTATAGATTATTATTAGTTTAATCAGCGAAAAGACGATTATAATTTCGGTTATAAAAGCTCTGAGCACACAGTCGCGCGTCGATTGTTTTAATAATTATAAAGTCACGCGACGATTAGCACCAGTTTGAACCTGTGAATACCTCCATACAAGTTAGTTGACATAAACGGCGAAAGCGAATTTATCCCGCATCCCGCGCGGGATTCGCCTCAGTTTGGCCAGAGCTTTAATACATTGAATCTAGCTAATGTTTTGGAGTTTCTATAAGGCTGCCTGTCCACTGGAGAGGGGAGAAGCGGAGATGTTAACCAATAAAATCGCAACTCTGGAGTGGAGTTTAGATTCTATTGGTTGCTATTGGCACATCTCCGCTCCTCTCCTCTCCTCTCCGCTCCAGGGGACAGGCAGCCTTAGACTGTCGCAGCGTAGTCACGCTTCAGTATTTTCTGAAACTGGGGCTTGACTTCGATCCTCAAGCTAGACAAAATTTTATTAGGATTTTCCAATACGATTTATTCAGTAGCAGACTCGCATATGGATTTGTTTTTGGATAATGGCAATGGATTACTAGCTGACCCCTGCCCACTTCGTTGGGCGGTAAACATAAATATATAGCCTATGACACTCACGAATATCGAGGCTTTCTGTTGGTTAAAAGAATTTTCAAAATTGGTTCAGTAGATCCAGAGATTACCCCCCTACAGCCTCACAAACTTTACCTCTATAATATTAATGTCACTCAGGATGGCTGGACAAATCTTCAAAATAGCTCGCATTTAAGTAGGTCAACAGGGCACTTTATGTGACGGCTAAACACCCTTATCTCAGAATTTGTGACGCTACAGAATCTTAGATAATCGATCGAAAACGTGTCCAGCCAGCTTGAAAAACCACTTTTCACTGGTCTCTCAATCTCGGTAACGGAAGTGATTTTGACGACTTTTTGCATATCAACGGGCGTCACATAAATTTGTGACAGGCATGGAGCTAAAAGTTTTGAGATACGTACAGTGGTTTAGTAGAAAAATGCAAAAATCTGTGCCAGCCATCTTGAATTTACGTATAAAACTTTTGGCTGGCACTTTCGAATCTCAATAACGGTAGCGTTTTCGAATATGACTCCTTTACTAATATTTAGTGACGCAATTTGTGACAGTAATAACGTTTGATTTATGGCGGCACATGTAAGGGTTTACGAGAAATCAATAAAAACTAATGTCCAGCCAACCTGAAGTTCAAGATGGCTGGACACCTGTATCTCCGCTGCCTGATGATCTACGACCTTCAAAATGTGTTCAAAATTTTGTGACGGGGACGATAATGATAACCTGAATTTGTGACGGAGAAACTTTGCGTAGTTTCAAAGATATTGATCATTTAAACTTTCCCATACAAACATCCACTAATATTGTGAGGTGACCATATTTTTTACTTAAATAAAGGATTTCTTTTTAATCGACTAATCTGCCGGTAGCAGATACTGATGCTGTGATTGTTTTTGTGTAATAATTGTCTTTTATAAATAGGTATTGAAGAATATTTAAGTATATTCAGCTAGGTATTATGATTAAAATGACGACCACCGACTTCATTTGCGCTTCAAGCACTTAGGGCGGTGGTAAAAACAACGTTGTGGTACAAGGCGAGGGTTACTGAAGTGCAAATGGAGTTGATCGTCGTCATTTGAAACGCTGTATAGGTACAAATAAATAAATGTGATTTTATTTACAGCAAACATTATTTTTTCATTTAAATACCTTAGAGCATTAGTTATCCTGACACATTAACTACCATGTACTTACCATGAAAAACACGAATACCTACCTACTAAAAGGAGTAGATATCTGCACGTAAATAATCAATAACATTAAAAAATTACCCCCCTTCCTCACTTCTGTCTTCTATTGATTTAAATATCTACAGTTGTTCTTATTAGTATCACCAATACACGGATTTTCGTCCATTAAAGAACACACCATAAAATATATTTAGTCCTACATAAAACCTACAATATTGGTAACCCTACTGCAGTGTTTGTATGGGAAAATTAAAATGTTCAATATCTTTGAAACTACGCAAAGTTTCTCCGTCACAAATTCAGGTTATCATTATCGTCCCCGTCACAAAATTTTGAACACATTTTGAAGGTCGTAGATCATCAGGCAGCGGAGATACAGGTGTCCAGCCATCTTGAACTTCAGGTTGGCTGGACATTAGTTTTCATTGATTTCTCGTAAACCCTTACATGTGCCGCCATAAATCAAACGTTATTACTGTCACAAATTGCGTCACTAAATATTAGTAAAGGAGTCATATTCGAAAACGCTACCGTTATTGAGATTCGAAAGTGCCAGCCAAAAGTTTTATACGTAAATTCAAGATGGCTGGCACAGATTTTTGCATTTTTCTACTAAACCACTGTACGTATCTCAAAACTTTTAGCTCCATGCCTGTCACAAATTTATGTGACGCCCGTTGATATGCAAAAAGTCGTCAAAATCACTTCCGTTACCGAGATTGAGAGACCAGTGAAAAGTGGTTTTTCAAGCTGGCTGGACACGTTTTCGATCGATTATCTAAGATTCTGTAGCGTCACAAATTCTGAGATAAGGGTGTTTAGCCGTCACATAAAGTGCCCTGTTGACCTACTTAAATGCGAGCTATTTTGAAGATTTGTCCAGCCATCCTGAGTGACATCAATTAGTATATAACGCTAAGTACTGCTGACCGTGAACGGAAACAAGGCGTGATGTTATGTTATGTTCACTTTATCCAAGCTTCGTCGTATGTCTGTGAAGCAGATTTTTTTGTACCTAGTTAGGTTTCATTATTTACCAACTAACATGTTTACGTAAGTAATTATATAATTAATTTTACTCGTGTCTCCGAAAAAACAAAACACGTGACTGTTGTAGAATGACATTCACACACTCGATAAATAAAAAAATATCATTACGCATGTATTTCTCGACGAGGTCAACAGAAGTATACCTTGGTACTCCCACATTTAGCTAAGGGCGAGCCTATTGCCATCAACCGGGCAGACATCCAGACTTGGGCTGCTACTGAGAAATTCCAGATAGAGAATCTCCATATGTAATGGATGGGTGTCCATCCATTACATATGGAGACCCCTCCGTACCTCGAAAAGCCCCGGTTGGCATTTGTAGATCTTTGACAGTCGTTATGGGTAGTCAGAAGCCCGTAAGTCTGACAACCATTCTTGGTAAGGGGTGTTAAGGTCATAGCACACAATCATTATCAACTCGGAAAGGGATCGTCACCGTATCGCCGCGCTTCGTGAGCTTGTCCCGAGGCGAGGCGATTACGCTACGATTCCGATTAGTGTGCGTTGCAGTAGGGAGTTTCATACAAAGAATACTGAATGGCTCAAGTTGATACGGTGACGATTCCTTTCCGAGTTGATATGTGTGCTATTTCCTTTACCCAGTAACTGGGTTGTGGAGGTCAGGTAGGCAGTCACACCAGTCCTAACATAGTTGGGAAAAGTCTAGACAGATAATGATTTCAAAAAGGACCGAGTTTCTACAAAAAATTACTAATTACAATTAATTTTTATGGTAGCTGTTGCCCACGACTTCATGTGTGTGTATTAGTATTTTCCTTTTCATAATTTTTTGTTAAAAGTAGCCTACATCCTTCTTCAGGTCCCAGATCTACTCATTACAATGTTTTTTTTAATGAGTTGTATTGCAAAATGTGGTTAGCTAGCGACCTCGACAATTGATTATTCTTGCCTGAGCAACCTTCAGCAAGTTCGTCACGCTCCCTAAGGGGGGTATTACACTATCATATATATAGGATCCTATCTCTTATCCTACATATATGACCTCTAGAATCATATCTGTGTATTACACTATCCTATATCTAGGATCCTATTTTTTGTCATAATAATATGTGGTTGCAATCGTTTCATAAAACAAAATACTGAAGCCTTTCGTCACACAATATTACAAATAGAACAACAATGAAGCCAAAACAATGTACTCCCGGCCGTCTGGCTGTAGTTTCAGTAGTTTGCTTTTTTTTTTAGTACAGCAGTGCTGACAACAATAATTTTAAAATTCCACTAAGCATATTGTGAACTTCGCTAAAATTACGTTGTACTTAATTTTTATCCGTCAATAAAACCGTCAATTAAGAATATCGCAGTAGCAAAACTGAAAAGGCAAAACCACATAATTTTATGGACGGATTTTGTACCAGGAAATTATGAAAATAAATGTGAAAATTTGATATGTATATAATATTCAAATCTCAAAAATCTTTGATCAAAGACGATTTGATTCATATGTTTGTATTACATTATCATATGACTAGTACTCATAGATATGGGATCCCCCCTGTAATACCCCCCTTAGTGACTGTCTACGGTAGCGTCGGGGGTCGGGTAGCCTCCCCAAATATGGCTGAACTTTGCGTTGATTTGTCAAATTTCATAACGATCGCAGATCTGTGGTTTATTCGTGGCAAAGTAACAAGACATAGTAACTTTCGCATTTATAATATTAGTATGGATACAAGAATTTTGTACAAAATTAATTAAATAAGAAATCCTACTGAAACTAAAGTTAAGAAAAAAAAACGAATAAGAAGATTATCCATTTTTAAAGCTAGAATTCGACAAAAACTGTATAGCATTAACTATTTTTAGGGTTCCGTAACTTAAAAGGAAAAAACGGAACCCTTATAGGATCACTTCGTTGTCCGTCCATCTGTCTGTTTGTCTGTCAGTCTGTCAAGGCCCTTTTTCTCAGGAACAGTGTAGGTATCGTTGAAATTAATATCTAATACGTAGGTCTACGGTCCCTTGGAAGTCTAAAAAAATCCAGTTTTTGAGTCAACACAATAAAAAAATACGGCCATGTAAGCGACATTTTGATACTCGCAAATAAATAAAAACGGGTAAGTAATATATGGTATAATTACAAAATGACTAATATTTACAAGATATAACAACTGAATCTATAATTTTATTTGTTATAATCATCAGTTAATATAATAAACGATTGATATAATTTTAAAATAACTAATTTTTATAATCATAACATACATTTAATATAAAATCGTTTGATATACCACTCAAAAGACATAAAACATATTTAGTCTATTATGTAATTTCTATCACACGTAACGTGAGTATATACCTAACTGATTACCACCTGCCAAGATGGCCACTCGCTACGCTCGCTCGCCTTCACGCGTTAATGGTCACTGTTCTAATCTAACCTAACCCAAATGGTTCACCAACAATAGAGGGTATCTGGCATTCGGCGGCCGCTGCCGCGGCACGCTCCCTACGGTCGCTCGCCTTCGCGCGTTTATGGTCACTGTTCTAACCTAAACTAACACAAATGGTTCACCAACAATAGAGGGGATCTGGCACTCGGCGGCCGCTGCCGCGGCACGCTCCCTACGGTCGCTCGCCTTTGCGCGTTAATGGTCACTGTTCTAACCTAACCTAACCCAAATGGTTCACCAACAAGAGAGGGGATCTGGCACTTGGCGGCCGCTGCCGCGACACGCTCCCTACGGTCGCTCGCCTTCGCGCGTTAATGATCACTGTTCTAATCTAACCTAACCCAAATGGTTCACCAACAAGAGAGGGGATCTGGCACTCGGCGGCCGCTGCCACGGCACGCTCCCTACAGTCGCTCGCCTTCGCGCGTTAATGGTCACTGTTCTAACCTAACCCAAATGGTTCACAACAAGAGAGGGGATCTGGCACTCGGCGGCCGCTGCCGCGGCACGCTCCCTACGGTCGCTCGCCTTCGCGCGTTAATGGTCACTGTTCTAACCTAACCTAACCAAAATGATTCACCAACAATAGAGGGTACCTATCTGATCACCTGACGCTCGGCGGCCGCTCACGCCTTAGCCTTCTAACCTAACATAACCGAGTTGGATTGCTTTCAATCGGGGTGTTAACCATAATGATGGTATCAATATATATTTTAAACGGTAGACCTAATGATTTTCGATTAAATAAACGTTATATCCAATAACATTATACGAAATAAGTTTTAGACTATATAATTGTTATATGTAAAGAAATTATATCAACAGTTGGTATATCTCACGTTTATTATATCTTGTGAACGTTATTGAAATGAAAATATACCAAATAACTTTATATGATATGAGACGCACCCAATAAAAACCTGTAGGGTACTTCCCGTTGCCCTAGAATCATGTTTGGCAAGAAGCAAGGTCTTACAGTACAAGTACAGGAAAAAATTCGAATATCGTTAATTTGTAGTACTTATCACCTTTTTTTTTTTTTTGCCTTACCAAGCTTACATTTGCAGCGGGAGAATTGACCATGACGTATATCGATGTATGGAGAACATTTTGTCAAAAAAAAAGTTACATTTGTTTTTGGGATACAGTCATTCCAACTACGGAACCCTTCATTTTGCGTTGTCTGACACGCATTTAGCCGGTTTTATAGAATGTGCTGGTCATGTTAAATCTAAAAATATGCAGTCTTCAAGCACTTTTTGCAGAATGATTTATTGATCATTAGTGATTATTAGAGTATAATATTATTTTTTCTTTAAACTTACATCCTGATTTTTTACATTCCTATTCATAAATAATGTATTTTGCGCTTTTGGAAACTTATCTAATGAAGTAAAGTCAAGTATTACTAAATTGCAATTAATTCTCGCAAATTCTTCAGAATCATCAAATATGTTATACCAAAAAGGTTTTTATATCTAAATAATAGTTAGTACAGTACAGCACGACTGCTGAGCGTGGAGTCCAGTGTTCGATCCTCAAGTTGCACAGGTATCAGTCTGGGTTAAGGATTTGTTGTGCCGTTTAACACTTTCAACTCCGCCCATTTTCGTCGAGCTCATGCGCCATGCCGCCATACATACTGTAAGTGGACCCTCCGGGAGGGTTCCCGGCATTACGTTTGCGCTAAAGTTAACCATCGCGGACGGTCAACGGCATTAGGTTTAAAATGAAATGAAATTCAAATTCTTGTATTTTAAAACCAACGCATAGACTAATAAATCTTGTTAAAATATATATCAGATTTTGTTTTCACGGTTTATAATGCTGTATTCGCTAAGAAAAACCTACATTTAAAATGAGCCCTCCGCGAGGGCTCCGGGCATCCCATATGCGACTAGATGAACCCTTCACGAGGGCTCCCGGCACTGAACGTGTTAATAACATAAACGGCGTAATTTTTGTAAACTATGCGTTTATGCCCAAACCTTCAGCAGCTATTCAGGCGTTATGTTATCATTTTATCATATGTAACATAAATATTTTTCACAGACAAAGCCGATCCCTTCGACAAAGAGAAACAAACAATAGAAGCGTTACTCAGCCAATGGGAAGAAGAAGAAATTCCCGAATCCGAACTATCTCTCTCAAAGCCACTGCAAGAACTACCATGCTTCAACAGCACAGTTATAGAAGAAACCCACCAAATATTCCAGCCAGTGACCGCTGTGCCGGTTAACATGGCAACACTGCCGCAAGATTCTGAAGCCATTATAGTAGAGCTGGGTTGCCAGAAGCTTGAAATGACGGTGCCAGATAATGTGGCAAGTTTACCACCAACTGTGACTACTCTAGTAGCATCACCTTTGACGACATTGCCACAGCCGGTAGCAAATGACGTGGTCATGGTAGACATTGATGGTCATGTAGAAAATCATGGCGATTTGCCGAAGAGTGGACAGTTTCTGCCTGTTGAAGGCGGATATATACTTGTTGAAGAGAATGCGGCTCCAGGTAAATTATTTTCATATATATTATTTACTAGCTGACCCGACAGACCTTGTACTGTCCTTTGAATAGTTCACACAAATATCCCATAGAGAAAATGACGTTCAGATTTTTCAGAATTTGAAAAATTTCCTTTCTTTTTCATTTAAACCTAAAAGTAAAGTAAAAAGATTTATTTAATTCAGAAAAACACAGTACAATATAAAAAACGAGTAACAGAACACAGGAGCCTTAGGTGCTAGATTTTTACAAATTCCCTGGACCCCACACTAGGATTCCCTGTGTCGTGGGGTCCAGTCTCTTCCAAAGTAAGGAAAACAATTATTTATTTGGCTGAACTAATTAATTTGAAAAAAAAAAAAAACCTACCTACTAACCTACTTCAGACTATTAGAAACATTTTTAAACAAAAAATAACCAAATCCGTCCAGCTGTTCTCAAGTGATGCGCTTAACAACGAACAGCATTTCATGTTTATATGTCACAAACATGCTCACACCAGCCACGTGTGTGTCACGTCCATCCAAATCTGCTCAGCCGTTTCGGCATGATAGTGTCAAACATACAAAATGTTGCATTTTTGCAGTGCAAACTTTATGTTAAGAGACAGATACATGCCAGTGACCTTGAGTGGTTAGCTTGCGTGTTCTGTACTGAGCTCACGCAACGCGTCGTACATCCAGCCAGTAATAGAACTCGCGCATCAAGGAGCGCTGTCACCAATTTGACGCATTATTAATTTATTATACAAAAAACAGAAGGTATTTTAATAAAACTCGTAGACTAAAAGATTAATATTTTAATTATCCTTAAAATGGTGAAGGTTTCAGAATAATACGCTTGACAGCTTTTGAGTAATTCCTAGTTTTTTAACCGCGTTAGACACAACTTTAGAAATTAATTTCACTATGTAATGTAAAAATAAAAATATTCGTAGATTAAATTATTAAGAAAATACTCTAATTTAACATATATTTTTTCCAAATCATTAACACCACTCGAACAATCGTATTTCAATCAACATTGTTCACGTCAGCCTTTACACAAGTTCACAACTAAAACGTATCGTAAAAGCGTGTTTATGACTTGAAATATCTTCGTGTGCATAGACCCTAATTAAGAATAAACCCACCACATAAAAAAAAAAAACAATTACATGTGGTTACTAAACTCCATTCACGGGAAATAACCCATAATCGCCTATTATTATTAGTTAGGGGTCAAGTAACATAAGCAGCTGTTACATTATTATTCTATTAAGTTCAAGAAACCTGTTTCTTCGTACTGAGGGGTCTGGTCATACGCGCCCTGTATATGTTTAATGACCGTTTTAATTTTTTAAATTACCATAGTAACATCTTACCGTGTAAGGATAGGGTAAAGGGATATTTCTTAGGCAGTGTATAGAGTGCCACCGTTGGCACTCTATCCCTATCGGATAAAGTGCCACTACAGGCACCCTAGTAACACCGCCTCGGCCCGGCTAAAGTGCCGCAAGCATTCGATTGTCATTGTCACTGTCACTAAGTCACGTCACTTGGTATTTTGTTTGATTGTCGAGGTTAGATCGCTGTAAAACACCACATTCCCAAAACATTACATTCTCTTGTGCCTAAACGGACCCTGGCACTTCGCCGGCCGCTACCGCGGCACCGCTCGCTACGCTCGCTCGGCTCGTGCGTTGTGTGGTCACAGTTCTAACCTAACCTAAATAACAAGTGACAGTGACAATGCAACGCTCACGGCACCCTAGCCGGGCCGAGGCAGTGACACTAGAGTGCCACAAGAAACTCGCGGCACTCTATACACGTCGTATTTCTTATGTGGGTGGTAAATCATCAAATAACTTCGTGTCAGACTAAAACCCACTCGTGTTCTTTCAGTTGCCTGTACGTTGCCAGGGGCCACGGTATCCCTTTTGTACTTTCCCGCAACCCCGGCAGGCCGTAGTTAAACATTAAAATGTTATGTTTCCAGCTCAAGAAGAACTGCCCGACCTGGACGAGATCGAGCGCGAGCTGAAGATGCTAGACGAGCAAATACTCAAGATGGCGGAGTCTAACAACATTAACGCCAAAGCCGTGCTCGCTTCTACTGAGAGTGCTGTTAATGGTAAGTAGATAGAAACTATGTTTTATCAGGTTTTTAGGAAACTTAGGCTCCGACGCTATATACGTCGTAGCTTGGGGCGTCCTTACTTTGACCTTTCTCATCGCTTCCTTGTGGCGGACTCATGGTGTTCTTCCGGGGTCACCAATTTAGGGGCATGAGGAACAGGGTGTAAAGTTCAGTCATCCACCATAGAAAAGGGAGGATCCTCCAACAAGACGGGTTGTGTCTGGCGGGATGATTTCGGATAGTCTTATCTATGTTTTTCGCTTGGTAAACTCTAACTGCGCGATGCAGGAATTATGTGACGTCATGTCTTTTTGCTGCGTAGTTCGTATGTTGCGGTGTAACTGCTACATCCCATTGATACATTCTTAGATAATCACTCTCTCGCCGCACCCTTGTTAAACACAAAATAATAAATATACTTGCATCATTACGACGCACACAATTTAAAAAGATTGTTGTTTTTGCGATTTTATTTTTAAAGTCTTTTGTTTTTAATAAAAAAAAATTAATAGGTAATAAATAAATTAACAATACAGTATCGACCCTGAAATCTTAAAATGTTTAAAACTCTCAAGGAGACACAGACACGAGACAGGCTCTACCTAGTGATAATCAATTAGGAAATATCTATCTAGCAGTAGTCTTGAGTTTTTAGCCGGCTGAATATCTCTACCTCCCCTTTTTAGTAATACATGCGTGATGTTATCTTCTTGCAAATTATCACATCATAATCTTTAAAAAACTTCAAACACAATAAGTATTATTTCAAAAACAGTATGATATGAATCGTGTCAGTAGCTCAAATTATCTCCTACATTAGAAGATCATTGTGTCCATGTAATATTTCTGACCTTGCATGAAACAATGGTACATTAATGTGAACATTTTCACAAAAGATTTAAATTAATATTTTAATTTTGTAACTTGATTTTTAGCTTAATTAGGTCTTGGTAACGTTGACATGATAAGATACAGGAATAGTTAGGTAAAAACACATTTGGGTATCGTAATGAAGCCCAATTTAGATTTGTGTAGCTTCTGTCCGAAAACATGTTTTATATTATTAACATGCTGACCCTTGGCCACTTCGTTGGGCGGTAAATATAAATATATAGCCTGTGACACTCACAAATAACGTGGCTTTCTATTGGTAAAAGAATTTTCAAAATCAGTTCAGTAGATCCAGAGATTACTCCCTACAGCCTCACAAACTTTACCTCTTTATAATCTAATATATAAAATTCTCGTGTCACGGTGTTTGTTGCCAAACTCCTCCGAAACGGCTTGACTGATTTTCATGAAATTTTTTGTGTATATTAGGTAGGTATGAGAATAGGATGTAAACTATTTTTCGTACCCCTAAGTGATAAGGGTGGTCCAACCCAAGTTTTTTTTTTTCTTTTTTTGCACAATTTTTTTTATGATTTACCATTAAAATATACATACAACCCTAAATTTGCACCCTTCTACCACCAACCCCTATTTTTTAATAGCGATATTAGTACTTTAATAATTTTCTACTCTTCGCACGCGTGAACGGCTGGACCGATTTCACTAATTCTTTTTTCGTTATTGTAAGTTGAAGGTTCTAAGGATAGGTAGGTGAGGGTAGGGTGTAAGGTAGGTAGGTAGGTAGGTAGGTATGTAGGTAGGTAGGGCAGGGTAGGTAGATAGGAAGATAGGGGAAGGTAGGTAGGTAGGGTAGAAGGTAGGTAGGGTAGGTAGGTAGGTCGGGCAGTATAGGGTAGATAGGTAGGTCGGGCAGAGTAGGGTAGGTAGGTAGGGCAGGCTAGGTTAAGGTAGGTAGGTAGGTCGGGCAGGGTAGGTAGGTAGGTAGTTCGGGCTGGGTAGGGTAGGTAGATAGGAAGGTAGGTAGGTAGGGTAGATAGGTAGGTAGGGTAGGTAGGTAGTTCGGGCAGGGTAGGGAGGTAGGGCAGGGTAGGTAGGTCGGGCAGTGTAGGGTAGTTAGTTAGGGCAGGGTAGGTAGGTAGGTCGGGCAGTGTAGGGTAGTTAGGTAGGGCAGAGTAGGTAGATGCGCCGTAGATAAGTACTTACTGCTACCCGTGCGAAGCCGGAGTGGGCAGCTAGTATTATTAAATAATTATCTCCCCTTTTGAGAACAATGTTAACGTCACTCCAAAGATATTAGATAGAGGTGATTAGTACCTACTACGCACATTACACCATTTATAAGAGCGGATTTCGCGTTCAGTTTAATTGGTGAAATTGACACTTAGTCCCATGAGGAGCCGAGCCTATTACCATTAGCTTGTTACAAATCCAGATTCTGGGCTGCTACCACAGATTAATACAGATGGGACTCTCCGCAAAATCATTTAAATAAAAGCGATTCTTGCTACGACACAATAAAGTGCGATTCAGGTTGCACAACGCTAATTACCTACAGTTATATTCACCTACAAGTTGCCTCTCTTTCTATCGCGTAACTCTTATACCTTCTGACCACGTCAGGGTTGTCATCTTTTAAAGAATAATTAGATAATTAAGTAGGTATCAGCTCTTGGTCTATTATATTTTTAAATGTACCACCAATCCGTAACCGACCGCAGGCGAATTCATAAAAATGCGATTCGATTTCTTAAAAATACAATAGAACACAGAGTGTCGCGGCGGCGGCGTCACGTCACATGCTGCTGCCGCCTGCGATAAATGGAGTGGAGACTAAACAAATTAAAGTACGTCGGTACTTTAATTTGTTTAGTCTAGTAATTATTTATTAATATATTATGTACCACCTAGCTACGTAACTGGGCAAATAAAAAGTATGTACGAATACCCTGTTGTCTACATAATAAAACATTTAGGTACTAAGTACATAATATTTAGTTATGGTTACACTAAGTCCGTGGTGTACCTACCACGGACTTAGGGACATAATTAAATAATATTTTTGTTTGGTGGTAAAAAAACAAAAATATTATTTAATTATGTACTTTCCTACCAATACTTATCGAAACCTGAACCTGACCTTGTAAACAGAACTTGTAAGTATATAACTATACTAAGTATAATAATTATAATGAATATTTAAGAACTACGTAAATACTTATATTAGAATAACAATTAATGTAAACCTACCAACGTTTACATTAATTGCTATTCATAGGTCATTACTAATTACTTAAAGGTAGACGTGCATTTCTTTACCTTTTCGTGTCCTTTGGAAGTGAGAAAAACGTGAGGTTCGGATCCTTATTATTATATAAGCAGCCAAATGGGATGCAATAAACTGCTGCCTTCATTTTAGTATTTTTAGTTTTAATATCTTATTACAAACGGCGCGCGGCAGCCCTACTGAATAGGCACAGTGAGACGAGCCCGCCGGGTACTTGTAGCTTCATACCTAAACTGTGGAGTGTCTGTATTAATCTGTGCTGCTACTTAGAAATTTCAATTGGAAAATCCGATAAGACTTGGTCCTACATGGAGATCGATCCAGGACATCACGCTCAGCTTTCGCATTGGCGACCTCTTGCCCAAAAAGACGGCCCGCAAATTGATTTACATTTTGATGTCCTAGTTAAGCCAATTAAAGCTTCACATTTAGGCGATTTTTTTACCTAGTTTTCTTACAAGTCTTACCAAAGAGGGATACCCTTTGGCACAGATAATATAATACTACGTACAGATACCCAATCCCATACAAAGAAATGCGACCTCCCTAAGTCGGGCTATTGTCTGGCTACAGCATAAATGTGGTACAGTGATGTAAAACGCCATCTACTGCAAAGAGCCCTAAACAAAAAGGTTTTATCTTTTTTTGTTGAAAATACGAGATTTATGAGTTACAATAGATAAATCAGCATTAAACAAGGAAGTTTTGATTTTTACTAATCTTACTTCAGTCAAAATCTTCCGTTTATTGCTTTTTAGTGACTGTTAATTTCATAATTGTTACCTATGCTGCCATCTATGATCTTTTTACAAGACTAATTATAGTTTGTTCGAATTGGTACCCCATGCCTTTGGTAAGACTGGTAAGACAACCCAGTTACGATGGGTTGTAGATACTGTTTCAAACTTTTTTTTATATCCAATATAGTATTTTCGAAGTCATTGCCTGTAAAAATATAATAAATGGCGACAAATAAAAACAATAAGAAGTAGGTATGTTTCAATAAATATTTTATTTTTGAAATGCATTATGTCTCATATCTATTATTACATTAATTATTACACAATACAATCTACATTAAAGGTTACAATATACCATTCATTCAGTTTTTATGAGATTAATTCTGGCGCTATTGCGCTAATTTCGCCATAATTAGTAGTAGTTTTGCTTACTATATTGTTTTTTTTTTTAATTTAGTATTTAGGCCTCGTAATATATTAGGGTTGGCAACCCTAGTCGTAGAGGTCAGATAGGCAGTCGCTCCATGTAAAATACTGGTATTCAGCTGCATCAGGTTAGACTAGAAACCGACTATATTTTACGGCTATTAAATAAACAAAATTGAGTTGAATTATTAATATATTTTTAAGTCCATTTTAATGTTGAAAAGCTTGGTTGTGTTTTACTTAACATAATTATGTTTTGTAATTTCAGAAGTTCCCACCACATCGTCGTCTGATAATGAAGTAAAGGATGAAAAAACTAAGATGTTCCCCATCTTCGAAAAACCCAACCCTGGTATAGCTGTACCTGGTGATACAAAAGGTGATTATTATTCAATAGTATTTTTTTCTTATATTTTTAACCGTATTCATTACAAGAAGCTTGTTATGTTTTCGAAGTATATTTAAAAAATGTTGTCTTTATAATTCCTTTCACTAAGATGACAGTCCAACTTGCGTTCGACGTAAATATTTAAGTATAGTCCCTCGTAATGACTCTAATATTTGAATACAGGGTGGCGATTTAGAAATTTGCATCCGTCAAAAGGGTGATTTTATCCGCCATAGTAAAAAACTTTCACCCTGAAACATATCCGATTATTGAAAAAAAAAAAAAACTACAACAGTTTCGATTCATGTATCAAAAGTTTTATTTTTTTAATGTGTAACATCTTTCCTCACGCTTTCCTGCAATCTGTGGGAGTGATTTCGTGAAAGGGACGGAAGTGTATTACAGGAAGCCGGCGAATGAGTACACTGTGTTAGAGTTGGTCATCAGAAACGACCCCTTTAATGTTTCTTATCACTAAATGAGATGTCAGCATCATATGCGTCTACTGTACGACTCGCTCGTTTTTTTTTTACGAATCGTATAATATGTGTTTCATAGCGAAATTTAGGTAGAATCACCCCCTCGACAGATCAGCAACAGGTCACTAAATCGCCACCCTGTATAATGATTATATGTATACAATGAGGCAAGTTCTTCTGAACTCGCCACATTGTGTTAATATTTTGATTGTAAAACGTTTGTAGGTGCTACAGAGAAGAATAGTAAGCGCTCGTTGATCAAGACAGGCGACGACCAGTACGTGATAGACGCCGGACAGAAGAAGTTCGGAGCCACGCAGTGTGCAGAGTGCGGCGCTATTTATCAGGTAATGCAACGAAGAGATATTACTTTTTAGTAGTGACCGACCGAAGGCTTGGTTTCGGTTTCGGCAAGTTAGTTTCGGCATCAGTTTCGGTTTCGGCATAAAAACTGCCGAACCTTCGGCAGCGTCGAAATTATGCGTTCGTGAATTATCGCGCGTCGTTCGGCTGACTTCGGGTGAGTTTGTGGCTCATATCATCGGCCATCACAAGCTTTTATTCACAAACTTTACTCACAAATTTTTGTTCCAAGAAATAGTTAATATTTGTATTGTTAATTTAAAAATTAAAAAAAAAAAGTGTTTACACAATCATAAAAAAAAAAATCCTGCTTCAATTATTGTTTTTTATTTCATTTAACACGTGTTAACTGTCTGTATTAGTGTAAAAATTAAGCCAAATTTCAGTAAATAATAGATTTTTAACATGTCTTAAGAGCCCTCTTACATTTTGGTGCTGCGCAAAAATTTGGTATTGTTTTACGCACCGCGTGCGCGGCGAGTTACTCTCTTTCACATTTTCTCACTCGCTCGCACCAAATGTTGCGAGTATGGCGACTAAACGATCTTGACCCACCGCAGTATTTATAAGTTTTAGTATACTTTAGATAATATGTGAAATGTTGAATAAAGCTTTAATATTATTCCATTACTCAATAATGTTAAAGTGTTGATACTTTATAAAATAAGTGAAAGGCCACATAAATATTTTAATTCTTACACAGTAAATGGTCTGAAAATCATGTTCCATACTCATTGAAATCGACTACTAATAATATGAGAGTGCATTTATGAGTTACTTTACATTGTAAGTGGTTAAAATATTGCATCGCGTGATATTTTTTAAGAGAATAATAAAAGCCACTGAAATCATATTAATTAAGCTCTTTGTTTGCTGTTACCTACCTACCTTTGAAATTCCTAAAAGCAAGCAAAAAATTTTGTACATTACTTTCTTACGCGGTTTTAAATGTAACTTGTGTTTTACAATTTGCTTGTAAACCACGTCGTAGAGATAATTTAACTTCTCAGTTTTCTGCTACCTACACGTAAACCATAAATGTTTACGGACACTCAGTAAGCGCTCATTGTTCAAATTGGACTTTATGACCGCAGGTGTATGTCTCGGGCTTAATTTTTTTTATTATACCAGCGCGTTTATTAAAAATAACTATGGAATTCCTAAAATGTAGCAAATAATAAGAAAGTAATTCGTGTTTTACAACTTTGGTTGTAAACCACGTGTCTTAACTTCTCAGTTTTCTGCTACCTACATGTTGACCATAAATGTTTACGGACACTCAATAAGCGCTCATTGTTCAAATTGGACTTTATGACCGCAGGTGTACCTATGTCTCGGGATATTTTTTTTTTATTATTCCAGAGCGTTTATTAAAAATACCTATGGAATTCCTAAAAGCTAGCAAATAATAATAAAGTAATTCGTGTGTTACAACTTTGGTTGTAAACCACGTGGTAGAAATAATTTAACTTCTCAGTTTTCTGCTACCTACACGTTAACCATAGATGTTTACGAACAATCAATTATTAGCGCTCATTGTTCAAATTGGAATTTATATAAATAAATAAAACATACAGATGTAACTCATTATTATTTTATTTGATATAATCAATAACCAAATTTATATATTACAAAAATATTTCTCGCTATGCCGTTCATCGATCGAGCTTTCCGCGAATCGATAATTTCAGGCAGTACACATTTTTTATAAAAAGCCTGTAACTTTGGCAACATCTTTTCCTGCCAAAATTGTCCGTCTTTGTGGATTTTAAAAACTTTTAACTAGACAATCTGGGCCAGTCCATATGGCAAGTATGCAAACGTTTTTATTTGCTATATGAAGCTGGCCATGGATCTGGTAAAACCAGTCATGGTTTTGATTTATCGTTACCTCTGACAAATCACTGATTTAAAACCTTTTACTTTTTTTGAACGCACGGCCGTGTCAAAGTCCATTCCGAAAACTGAAATCGGACATTTAACTTCAAAAGTTACTCACAACGATCAAAAACATAGGTCGTAGTTTACGATGTTCTAACACGCACACTATAGCAGTGGTGATACGGGTAGTGACGCACACAACGGTAGTATCGACACGACAAAGAGCGCGAAATCAACTGACATAGGTCCATCCTCCACAAGCGTTCGTGCGATACTGAGCGCACATTGCCGGCGCGGTGAAATATATATTACTTTTATTTTATTCATAAAAAAATAAAAGTAGCTAATAAAAAATTCTAAAAAATTCATAGCTTTTAAGCAAATGTTGGAGATTATTTTAGTATAAATACTACGACAAAATGATGTAAAACTTCGGAGATATTCAGAGTTGTTTCCAAACCTTTTCAGTAGAAAATTGAAATAGGTTCAGAATTTTTTTCTTTGTTTATAAGGCATATAATAAAAATGTATTCTATTATTATAAAAGTATAGGATATTTGTAAGATGGGAAAAATTGTTTTGATGAATTATATTCAACAGAATCCACAAATCAGGGGTCTCAAATGAGCTCTCCTTGAGTTTTTGCCTAAACATGCATCAGGAGAATGATTATTGCTAAATAAATAAATAAATAATTAAAAAATCGCTTTATTATTATTGTAGAAGAGAAAACGAACTATTTTAATCAAGTAATTGTTATTTATACTAACCAACGAATAGTATTGAATTTCAACGAGGAAATCATGCATTTACGCGCATTTCTGTAAGAGGGCTCTTAAGAAAGACACCGAAAATTCGTTTTCGGTTTCGGTAGAAAGTTTTTTAGAGCTTATTGTACACGTCTTGCCTGTGGGTGAACCACATTCAGAAAGCAAACGAAGCTCTCCGCGATCAATATAACACCTACCTCCCGCTGATGGGGCTGCCGCGACACTGTAGTCCCTCGGGCATGTTTGCCGAAGCTAGCGTCGACTGCTTCTATGCGGTGCGCGTGTGCGCAGGGGGCGCAGGCCCTACAGTTGACCACAGAACAGAAAGACGATGATAGCGGACAAGCGAGACTGTTCAACTTACGGGTTAAATGCCTTTCTCGAACCTCTTTACACTCCGCTACCTAGATGTGCAAAGGACCATGCGTATTTGTATTAGACACACAAAGGGACAGTAATTACTTTGATTGTCTAGCTATAGATCTGTTGAGACTAATCGGATTAATTACATAGTACAGACGCCAGCACATCAACCTACTCCAATCAGTCAAATTTTCCCAATCAACATTGAACCTTATTCTTTAGCAATAAAGTTGAAAATCTATTAAAGTAATTTGACAGATTGTAGTAACTTGATGTGCTGGCGTCTGTACATTACGACGCTGCAGTGACCTACAGTCGTCGCCATTAATAATAAGTGTTGAAAGTACACTGGTTTTTGTATTGTATTGTTTGTGTTGAACATCATTGTAACTTGAATTAATAAATGAATAATAATTATTAATACTTACCATAGTATGTGTAGGGGGCCGTGGCTAAGTAATAACAGTCGCACGGGTCAATCGATCAGGTTAAGCTACGCTTGCCGCGGTCAGTCCGTGGATGGGTGACCGTCTTTTCATATCGCGACCTCTACGTGCCTTTTAAAGAACATTAAGCTGTTGGTCCCGGCTGTCATTCTTGGATTTACATTTAAACACGTGTGACTCAGGATTTTTAATTTGTCTGTATTTTTATCTGTCTTGTTTATACATTTTTAGTTGACTATATTGTCGAGTTTTTAAGCTATTGCATAGCTTCTATCGCGGGCCTTGAGCGTGGAGACCTAATCCAGAAATTCCGTAACGAAAATACCCAAAACCTAAGGAGAGTGTTTTGTATTGAAAATTATGTTTAACTGCTTGACAACAAAGTTCAAATTTACTTAGACGAATGATCTATCGAGAGTGTTGTATTGAAAATTATGTTTAACTGTTTGACAACAAAGTTCAAATTTACTTAGAGACGAATGATACGAGAGTGTTGTATTGAAAATTATGTTTAACTGCTTGACAACAAAGTTCAAATTTACTTAGACGAATGATCTATCGAGAGTGTTGTATTGAAAATTATGTTTAACTGTTTGACAACAAAGTTCTTTACTTAGACGAATGATCCTTGACTATTAATAGTTAAATTAAAACCTTTTTATTAGTTTGATGTTCCCATTACGTTGTGTCAAGTTTTAAAAACTATAAATGTGAATAACAGTTCCTGTCAATGTCACCATTGCTATTTTTTGTATTCGTGTTAATATTTTACAATTGCATAAGTTGATAAAAAATGCTATGCAATAGCTTTACCGCGGCAGTCCCCGAGTGCCACACTTTTTTTTTTTTGTTTTTCAAGTTTACTTTACCATAACTTTCTTTCACATACAGATCGGGGATCCACAAGACGAGCATGATCATTTGGTGCATCACAACGCTTCTGATGTACTCAAATTCAACGTAAGTATTTCAAACATTTATTCATTTAAGTTGGTTGAAAAGAAAGGGTTTTTACGTGAGTAATGTGCTTCTGTTATAAAATTAAAAAAAAGGAGGTTATCATTAAAGTAAAAAAAGCATCATAATAAATGTTCCAGGGTTTCAAAGACGAGTGCGTAGTGGACCGGTCTGGAAACTCGCGCTGTATCCGTGTACGAGGAGGCGAGACCGGCTGGAAGAAGGTGGAACAACTCCTCACCAGGGTCGTGCACCCACACCTCGGCTACGGCAACGATCTGCCCAAGGAACTGATACATACCTATACGGTAAGTTCATCATCATTTCAGCCGAAAGACGTCCACCGCTGGACATAAGGCACCGCCACTTCGACGGGGTCTGTGCTTCCCGCATCCTACGGATTCTTGCGGCCTTCACAAGGTCATCGGTCCATCTTGTGGGAGACTTTCCAACTCTGCTTCTTCTTTTACGTGGTCGCCACTCCAGAACCTTTCGGCCCCATTGGCAACAGCGGTAAGTTATGGTTTAATAATATGAAGAATGCAAGTAAGACACCTTTTTTTATCCACTACGGGGAAGCTCTAAGCCTGCATCTCACCTGATGGTAAGTGATGATCATGCCGAAGGTGGAAGCGAGCTTCACCCGGAATCCACAACCACACAGGAACTGGCTGTCTTATCTCTAACTGCCGAAACACAACAGTGATGTTAATATTGTTGTTATGGTGACAGACTTAGATAAGATCATGGTAGCTAGCCAGGCGGACTTAGAACAAGCCCTACCACCAACCAACCTGAGCAGAACATTTTGCTCCCACTGGGAATTAAACCCCGGGACCTCTGGGGTCTGAGACAGGTGGTTTAACCACTAGACCACAGAGATGATTAACTTTGCATAATAAACGATATATGAAGCACATGTCGTGATGAAATAGAAAACTCACTATGCAGCTGCCATGTTATGTCCCCACCACCCAAGGTCATTATAAACTAAAACGAATCGTTTTCCTTACCAATGTTAGTATTTTTTATTGCCAAATTGGGTATATCAATAGACTCGTGAGCCAATTTTACCTGTGATAGCTGTTTCCATATAGAAGGGTCTATGCAAAGCTATCAGGTCTTTGCTTCATTGTTGGTAAAGATACAAGATTCTTAATTTTAACCAATTAACGGTTCGTAAATTATAGGAATTAATTATAAGTCATTCGACCAGGCAGATGAAATTTATGTTCTATTTACAACCGCGGACAATGGTGGTCGACCACTTTTCATCCTTATCCTTTTTTTTTTTTTGTGCGGGAAATTATCAAATAACTTCTCCCGCTCTGGGCGGAGCGGAAGGGCGTGTCAGAATCTTACTGATTACACACATGACAGTTTTGCTGACATGTCTTTCCACCTTATGCCTTTAGTAATAGGTTGGAAAGCGGTCCACCGCCAGTGTCCGCGATGTTACATTTTGGTTTTCGATCCACATAATAAAATTTGGTTTTCTATAACATTTCAGGCATACCTATACATAGAAAAGAAGCAGATAATGGGATGTCTGATCGTAGAGCCCAAAGTACGGGCTTATAAACTGATCCCTGGTGACCCAGACTGCTGCAGTGTAGAAGATTATCCGGTCAAGTGAGTACCACATACATAATATTGCGCTTGCTTTACCCGAAGGTAGGCAGAGATGTATAGTACAACCATAGAATTGAGTACCATAAAAAAAACAGAAAAGAGAGGAGCTCGTGTCACACGAGCTCCTCTCTTTTCTGTTTCTTTTGTGCGGCTTGTTATTACTTATAATAACAAGCCGCACAGGTCGATCCATCAGGTTAAGCTACGCTTGCCGGGGTTGGTCAGTGGATGGGTGACCATCTTTACATACCGAGACTCCTCCGTGCCTCGGAAAGCACGTTAAGCCGTTGGTCCCGGCTGTCATTTGTGGATCTTTGATAGTCGTTACGAGTCGTCAGAAGCCCGAAAGTCTGACACCAGTCTTACCTAGGGGTGTCGTATTACCCAGTTACTGGGTTGTGGAGGTCAGATAGGCAGTCGCTCCATGTAAAATACTGGTATTCAGCTGCATCCGGTTAGACTGGAAGCCGACCCCAAGAAAGTTGGGAAAAAGGCTAGGAAGATTGATTGATTGAAAAAAAACAGAAAATCTGAAGCTCCGACCGAACAGTGTGGAACCCACAGACCTACAGCCGTAGAGGGCATGTGCGGCATATTAGTTTAACAACATAACATAATCAGCAACATTAATGTTCCCACTGCTGGGACATAGGCCTCCTCTCTGTGAGAGGGAGCATAATAGTTTATGTTAAGTATTGGTCAGATACAATATGAGTTGATCAGAGGGCCTAGTGTGAGTTTCATTTAACCTTCTCGATCATACTCATCGAGCGCGTTCGGCGTTCCTAATGGCCCTTCACCGGTGAAGGCCGGCCGGCTGCCAATCGGACCGCCAAACGCGGTCGATGCGTTTGATCGAGATGGTAAAATGAAACTCACACTAAGCCCTCAGTCACCTTACATAACAGTTCACTTGGTGAGGTGGCTACTTCTCTCGGGTCACCTATTGTACATACTACTTATAAAACTGGCTGGCTTATAGAAAGGCTAGGCTCCTAGTAAATGTTCTCTTGTAGACTGTATATCCTTGGCTTGGTCATTAAAAATATCTCTTTTCCACTTTCAGATGCGGCGTATCGCGAATATGGACGCACATAAACCACCGTCGACGCGGCATCGCTGCTCGCTTGCTAGCGTGCGCACGGGCGTCCTTCCTTTACGGCGAAGCCCTACGCGTCTCAGACATCGCCTTCAGCGCTCCCACGGCCGCTGGCAAAGTGTTCGCCACCAAATACTGCGGGACACCCAATTTCTTTGTGTATTTGGACTGAAGACACTTTACTACTTAAAAAATATGAACTAAGTGTGAAAAAACGGGGTTTTCTATGGATGGAAATACACTTTAATGCCCAAAAATAAGTACATTAGTGCCCCAAAAATAAGTACTTTAGTGCCCCAAAAATAAGTAAGTACTTTAGTGCCCAAAAGTGGGAAAAAAATATTTTTTTCTGTGTTCAATTAGTGTTTGCGGTCTCTAGTTTGTGTAAATAGGAAATGAAGTGTTTTTCAAAATGTTGCTCATGACATAGGATTAATGTTTGGCGATTTGTGGCATAAGTTTTGCTTTTGATTCGTTTTTGTTTCGAATTTATTGCGTATCGTAGTATCGAACGTGTCTTTACAATTTTAGCGTAGGTAAAAGGAAATAGCACACATATCAACTCTGAAAGGGATCGTCACCGTATCAACTTGAGCCATTCAGTATTCTTAGTATGAAACTCCCTACTGCAACGCACACTAATCGGAATCGTAACGTAATCGCCTCGCCTCTGGACAAGCTCACCAACCGCGGCGATACGGACACTGACCAGAGTTGATATATGTGAGCTGTGTCCTAAAGCCGGCTTTACGTTATGAAACTAGTTGCTCAAACTTAGTTATTCATTGATAGTTTCACGTGTAATGAAACTAACTGAATAACTAAGTTTGCGCAACTAGTTTCGTAATGTAATCTGGTTTAAAGGCAACGGTTTTGCCAAAAAACTACGCCATTTTGCTGCATTAGCTAATAAAAGAACTCTTAATAGTTTGTTGAAACTCAGGAATGTGTGAAAAAACAATAACCTACCTCAGTGTGAAATGTGAATCTGCAGTACATTTGTGACACTTTTCAAATAATATTTAGTTTGTGTGTTACTTAAAACTTACAAAGGAAAAAAAAATTTTTTTTTTGCAATTCTTGCAGACTCGAAGTTGTTGACTGATGCCCGTTTTCACCTTCACTAAGTGACACTTAAATGAATCCCTAAATAAAAGTCCACTGTTGGATTTTCAACGCCGGATTCATTGCTGAGAGTTGAAAATCCAATAGTGCACTTTTATTCAGGGATTCATTTAAGTGTCTCTTTGTTGTCGGTGAAAACGGGCATAAGTCTTTCAAAAACTGCTTGAATAGTTAGTTACAGCCAGTACGTATTGGATGCATGCTACTTAAACAAACTTTTTAATTTGCTAGACTAGAATGACATTTGGTGTCGACATAAAATAACTTAGTAAATAATCTAGTTACCAAGTGACTCACCAAGGACCACTGAATCATTCTCTGCAGGACCTTCACTGTTGTTGTTTTGATTAATTATTAATCGTGTTATTTTAAAAAAAAGGTCGATCGCAGCCGTCGTTTTGGTCTACAAAATTAAAAATCTGAGTTTAGATTTTAAATTTTGTGTTTTATGAACTGCTACAGTTGATGGAAAGTTGAATTTGTGTGTTGAAGGTTACACTTACGAAACACGCAGGAATGACATTGTATTACACATGTATTTTTATAAAACTTTTATCTGTTACAGACTGTCTTTTTGAAAAATGTTTTACGTATTGCATGTGAAAATAATGAAGTCTAATTTAAAATTTTCGATATATTTTATTGTTGTACCATATTATTTTTGATACTACATATTTTCTAGATGGAAAAAATCTATGAAAAATTATTCATAGTGATTATGATTTCTTTGGGACCAATTAGCTAAAGAGGTATCTGTATTTTTTACTTTATAAGTCAATTTTCAGTCAGTTATTGACAAGTTAGAAAGGACTAAACTGTTCTTAGTAATTCTTGTGCATGATATTAGAAATGGGTATTAGTACCTCTTTTGTTCTGGGACTGACTTATCTATCTATATGTTATATAAACTTCAATTGCCGTGCGGTAGTGTCGCGGCACACCTGCGGAACGTTCGGCGCCGACACTTCAGCGACTGAATTATCGGTCGTAGTATTCGGTTGGCAAGACACACCAAACGCGCCGAACAGTCGGCGGCGTTTACTTCAGCGCGTTACGCGGCGGAAAATTACCGCTCTTCGCTTACCCGAGATCCTCGCCGAGATCCACCGCACGTTCAACTACGCGCGTCGAACTTTCGGTCGCTTAACGCATCGCGGAACTTTCGGTCGCGATGCGTCCGGTGATGTGACGCTTGCTCATGAACGCGACGTAACTTTCGGCTGATGTGTAATAGGGAACTTGAAAATCACTACGAGCTTATTCAACCGAACGTTCGGCGCCGTACGTTCCGCAGATGTGCAGCAACACTTAGTTCTCAAAACACGAAAATGGCTCGACCGATTTGATTGTTTTTTGTTTGAAAAATCTAAATTATGTCTCACGTGGTATGGAGTTCCCCAGTTCATCTTGTTTAATATAAAATGCCTCTCTACAACAAAAATAGAGTGATAAAAGATAAAGTTTAGTGTTGTTTCCACAAGTTTCGAACATCCTAACCTCTCCATATTTTCTCAGCTAAAAGATAGCAAATATTTTTAGTTACAAGCACAGGTTAATACAGATGGGACACTGCAAAATCATTTAAATAAAAAGCGGATCTTGCTACGACACAATAAAGTGCAATTCAGGTCGCACAGCGCTAATCACCTAGAAGTGCCTCTCTTTCTATCGCGAGAGTCTTAGATCTTCTGACTACGTTACTCTGACACTGAATTGACCCAGCAAAACGGTCCCACCGCGTACTTGAACTCTACTAAACTGCGCAGTGTCCCATCTGTATTAATTTGTGGTTAAGTCTAATCCCAAAATCAGGGCCTCAATCCTTTTGAACGCCATAGTCATATATACGTGACAAGCAAGAGCGTGCCCTGTACGCCAGAGCGGCACGAAAATGTGAACATATTTGTGTCGTTGGCGTACAGGGCACGCGCTTGCGTTTTATGCTCTGGCGAAAATGTTATAACAAAAGTAATTTTTCTAAGATGTAACATTGTACGATATCTACGAGATCAGTACAATAATATTACATAGCAATATAATTTATTAACCGGTTTAATGCCGTAATTACAGGAACAATTAAAAAGCCATTGATCCAAATTAAGGGTTAAGAGTATCTCTTGATTACTTAATGCATTGATAGCAGCAGAAAAAATAGTAGATAAGTTAGAAAATAAGGATTTTTTTAAAACTATATTGTAATATTCTATTTTTATTTATAGGACAGTGCCAATGTCGTTTTTAAAGTCCTTAATTTTAGTATAATGTGCCTCAAAATAGGATAAGTTATTTTAAGTCATTTTAAACTTTTCGAAATCTTTTTCTTTTTTCGAGATTTTTTCTTGATTGATTCAGTTAAAAATTTGAAAGCTTTTTGATATGGCCAATTGTGAATGGTGCGTATTAAGACTTTTCATGCTTATGTTAAGCCATTTTTATAGTATTTTGGAGCATTTAATATTTTCAGTATTTGCAAACATTTAAATTGAGTTGAATACAAGAAAAGATTAAAATTCCTGATAAATCCTTAGCTAGAATAAAATTGATTTATACATGTACCTTTGCCATGTATTGCTAAATTTTGTTGCATTTGGAAGATTATCAAAATAGTCTGATTTTAACGATTTCAGGACCAAAAGTTACTATTTCTTTTAATCGTAGACCATAACCTTTATCCAAAACATAAAACGCTTATTGTAAAATAATCCACAGTATCCTAAAACATACGTACCTCAAGATAATTTTGTTTAAAACACTGTATTTTACAATTTTTAACTGTTGTCAGTATATCAGGTCAGTACGCTTATACTTATTTAAAGTTAAAATTAGTTAGAATAATAATGTTGTTAGCGCTCCGATTGGGCAGACTTTCGAAAGGACTTAATACTCTTAATTTTATGTGAAATTGTGTCATCGAACTTGGCCATTTTTAAGCATAGCGCAGATCCTTCTTTAAAAATGTATGGTACATGAAAAATTGGTGTGCAAACAAGATGTATTTACAGGCACACAGACATTCCATATTTTAAATGGCAACACGTCTTCTTGTCCACGTGTCACGCGCTTCCCCCGTAAGGCTGTCTATCCACTGGAGCGGAGAGGAGAAAAGAGGAGCGTAGATGTGCCAATATTAACCAATAGAATCTTGACTCAGGATCACTGATCTAAACTCAGGGGCGGAGTCAAGATTCTATTGGTTAATATTGGCACATCTCCGCTCTTCTTTTCTCCTCTCCGCTCCAGTGGACAGGCAGCCTTAATAGGAAAGTGGTTTTCGTCACAGCCGTCAAGAAAATCTTTCATTTTCTCCAGTATTTGGCATTAAGGAGTCAAAAACCGCTCTGTTTTTGGAAAGTCATATTGTATGAACGTTCACCGGTTTCATAGGAAACTGAAGCCTTGTTATCTAGTGGGCCGCCAGTTAGCTTTACCACCAAATAATATTAAAAATACAATACTTATATGTAATTATTTCCTTCCTCAAAACTGCTAAGCTTAATAATTTTAAATTGTTTAGTTTCTCGTGTCATTGAATACTAGTCTCTCTATTAATTTATATTACGATCTGAATATGTCAGCCTTCTCTTATATTGTGGAAATGTTCACACAGTTATTTTTAAACTATAACTTACCATTCGGTCGATGAATCATGGCCGGTCTGAACATAGGCTCTCCGAACTTTCGCGCATGTTCTCTCACTCACACTCGCCTCATGTCACCATTTGGTTCCTAAAAATTGTTATTGCGCAGCCTTCTGCGCGAAGTTCAGACCGGCCATGATACATCGGCAATTTCTCTATCTTTTCCGACATTTTATATGCTAAGGGGCAAGCCCAAAGATGTCTCGTACCTTACGTATTGCCATAGTTGTTGTAAATAATATTTATTTATAATTTTGTTTCGCTGTCTCGGCTCAAGTTTTGACAAAATTCTCGTTACTTTTCGAAGTGCTCTTTTTAAATTACACAGAAATTGTGAATTTTGGTTTTAATAATAATAAAATTGATTTTTATTAAACTGCTGTTTTATTTCATTAAAAGTATTTTTCATCTATCTTACAACATTATTGTGTTTAGTATGAAGTTCGATTACCGTTCAGATTCAGAACCCAAAAGCGGCTTCATTGCTTTCACGCGTCGTGTGTATTTTGGTTGCGCTGTAGATATTAATTCTTCCGCAATGACGTCTACACTAAAGTGTAATAATTGTAATCTTGTCGTCGACGAGATGTTGTCATATGTGCAAAACAAGTTGTCAATTATAGATGAAGATAGTCTTGTAAAAATATGCTTGTCTACATTCACGAGTGTGCAGATTGAAAAATCTAAATCATTGTTGTTCGAATCCTTGCCGTCGGATCAACGTAAACCGGCAAGAAAAGGACATGGGAAGGATAACCGAGTGCTAAATGATATTATTAGTGTGTTCAAAGTGACCGAGCCCGATGTGATGCCTGTGTTTGTAGCCCGTGATTTAGAAAAGCTACCGCCCATAACATTTGATCACTTGGATGTTTCTAAGTTGTTAAAAGATATCCTACTCGTACAATCGGCAATCAAGGATATTAAGTCGTCATATGCCACTGTGAGCCAGCTAGAAGACCTCAAAAAGGATATCAAGGCCATGTCCGTGTCTGCGTCACCCCAGAACGTCAGCATGAGGAGAGGAGCGCAACTGAATAGTGGGCCCTTGTGGCTATCACCAACAATGAGTGGTCAGGCAGTGGAGCGTTGTGAAAACAGTGATTGCTCGGTGCTGTCGGTCAGGGAGAGTAGTAGCGGTGCAATCAGTTCTGAACATAACAAAAATCAGTCTGGGGGTAGTCGCAGTTGTGCAGTAATTATGAATAAAAACCCGTTACCGAGCTCGCCGCGGTGCGTCACTGGCGAGCGAGCCGTCGTTGTCGCTGTCAATGAATCATCGCAGATTACCGATAATCAGCTGGGCGATCCGTTGCGAGTGCCATGTAATCAGTCGTTTGCGGATACAGTTAGACAACAATCGAACTTCGAGAATGAGGTAGCAAGTCAAAACAATGAGTGGACCTTAGTACAGAATCGTAAACAAAGGTTCAAGGAACGTTTTATGGGGAAGATGGGTAAAAATGTTATTAATACTGACGAAAAGTTTAGAGCAGCAGATCGAAAAATACCTATCTTTATAACTAATGTGCACAAGGATACTGCTGAGGAGGATATTACTAATTATATTCTCAGACAAACGGCAATAAAGGTAACACTAGAGAAGATAAATTTGAAAAAGCAAAGTGATTACAACGCATTTAAGTTCTTTGTGCCTCATCATAATGTGCATTTGTTCTTGAATAATGAAGTATGGCCGCTGGGAATTATTTTCAGGCGGTTTGTGAATTTTCGACCAAAATTTGTGAACAGACCGAATATTGGTTCTGTAGCCGGTTCTTCAACGGTAATTAATGGATAATAAACTGCACAAGTTTGCAACATTTAATTGTAAGAATGTTAAGCGTTCCATTGACAGCATACGTGACTTGTGTGAATACGTAAACGTCGTAGCCTTACAGGAAACTTGGCTACTGTCACATGAAATATCGTACCTTAACTCGATTAGTGACGATTTCAATTGTACTGGAACGTCGGCAGTGGATTCCACTACTGGTATGCTACGAGGAAGACCTTATGGTGGTGTGGCGCTGTTGTGGAGGAGGAGCGTATACACAAACGTAACTGTGATTCCGAGTGATAACCCGCGTATAAGTGCAATTAAAATAGTGATGCAGGAAACATCAATGTTAGTGTTTAGCATTTATATGCCGACTGATGCGGTATATAATTTGGCAGATTTCACGGACGTCCTCAGTGCGGTGAGTGCTATCATTGATTCTAACAGTGCTCAGTGTGTTTATATGCTGGGGGATTTTAATGCTCACCCAACAGAGCGTTTTTATGATGAGCTGATGGGTTTCTGTAGTGAACAGGACTGGTCGTGTATAGACACTGAGCGTTTGGGTGTAGCATCAAATACGTACACGTTTATAAGTGAGGCTCATGGTTCGTCGAGGTGGCTTGACCACTGTTTGGTTACCAGGGCTGCGGCTCAAACTGTTAATAGGGTGTTTGTTCAGTATGATGTCATGTGGTCTGACCACTTTCCGTTAATTATTGAATGTAATTTAGATGTAATAGTACCAAAGAGATGTGTATCTACTCAACATTTAAATAACAGGATTACGTGGGGTGAGCGGGACTTGGCGCAAATTAAATTGTACAACACTGAGTGTCATAAGCGTCTGAGATTAATAGATTTTCCTATGCAGTTCCGCTATTGTTGTGATCATATGTGCACTGATTTAAATCACAGATGTTTAATCGATAAGTTGTATGGGCAAATCGTTGGGGCTTTATGTGAATCGTCCGTGGTTGGCCGAGATAGTAGGAAGTGCAAACGAAAAGTTGTTGTTGGGTGGAACAGACATGTTGCTGACGCGCACAGGCTTGCTAGGGATAAGTTTATGTTATGGTCATGCTACGGTCAGCCTACTTCTGGCCGTTACTATGAAGAGATGTGCGAGTCGAAACGGATATTTAAATCTCGGTTGAAGTGGTGCCAGAGCCATGAGGATACGATAAAAATGGATATCCTGGCATCAAATCATTTAAATAAGGACTTTCGTGGGTTTTGGAAGAACACAAACAAACTTAATCATAAGCATAGCGTGCCTGTGTGCGTTGACGGTGTGAGTGATGCGCATGGAGTAGCTGAACTGTTTAAAGCTAAATTTGAGGTTAAGTCGTCGTTAGGACCGTCGCAGGCGGTGATCGATGTTGAGCCCAAAGGGGAATTAGGAGTCAGGGTTACTGCCAGAGACATTGCTTCTATCATACAGTCAATGTCGAGGGGAAAGTCTCCTGGCCATGATGGGCTCAGCATCGAGCATCTTCGGTATGCGGGCCCTCATTTGCCGCGTGTGTTGGCTTTATTGTACAATCTTTGTCTGAGTCATGCGTATATACCCTCAGATATGTTGAGAACAGTTGTCGTGCCCATAGCTAAAAATAAAACTGGAATATTGACAGATAGGAATAACTATAGACCTATTTCACTGGCTACGGTTGTGTCTAAGGTATTGGACAGCGTGCTTAATGCCCAATTAAATAAACATGTTCAATTGCATGACAATCAGTTTGGGTTTCGACCTGGTTTGTCTACCGAGAGTGCTATATTGGGCGTTAAGCATGCTGTGGAGTACTACACACGCCGTAGCACTCCGGTTTACGCTTGTTTCCTCGACCTGTCGAGCGCTTTTGATCTGGTTTCGTATGACACTCTCTGGAAAAAGCTTAAAGATGAAAAGCTACCACCTGAAATCATTAATATTTTTAAGTTTTGGTACGGGAACCAGGTCAATAGTGTTAGGTGGGACGGGGCTTACTCGAGTCCATATGGGCTTGAGTCGGGTGTGAGGCAGGGGGGTCTGAGTTCTCCTACACTCTTCAACCTGTACATGGACCAATTGATTGGGGAGCTGAGTAGCACCAGAGTCGGATGTTATATTGATGGCATATGTGTCAACAACATTAGCTATGCAGACGACATGGTGCTGCTCAGTGCCTCAATCTGTGGTCTGAGGAAACTGGTGAGTGTGTGTGAGAGGTACGCCAGTGCTCATGGCCTGTTGTATAATGTGAAGAAGAGTGTCGTGATGGTGTTTGGGGCTGGTGGAAAATGTCCAGAAACGGTACCTCCAGTAATGGTGAATGGTGTACCGTTATCGAGAGTGCACTCATTCAAGTACCTTGGGCATGTTTTGACCTCTAGCCTTAAGGACGATGACGATATTGAGAGAGAGCGGAGGGCGCTGTCGGTTAGAGCGAATATGATTGCCCGCAGGTTTAAGCGTACTTCTACGGAGGTTAAAAAAACACTTTTTAGAGCCTTCTGTTCCTCATTTTACACCTGTGGCCTGTGGGTACATTTTACGCAAAGATCGTACAGTGCCCTTCGCGTGCAATACAATAATGCTTTCAGGGTGTTGATGGGGCTGCCTCGCTTCTGTAGCGCATCGGGGATGTTTGCGGAATTGCGTGTTGATTGCTTTTATGCATTAATGCGTAAAAGATGTGCGTCCTTGGTGCGCAGGGTGCGAGCCAGTTCCAACAGCATCCTGGGAGTTATTGCGGACAGGCTGGACTGCTGTATTGTGAATCGTTGCTCCAGCATCTCAGCTGGAATGCTGAAGCACTAGTAATTATCGTTGTGTGTGTTTTGTGTAATTGCTGTTGTAATTGTATCACTAACATAGTTGTAAGTTTATTTTATTGTTACTAACACTGTATGAGTCTCATGGTTACTCGCAATAAAGAATTTAATAATAATAATAATTGCGTAGAGGTAACTCAAACTCAACAAGTACCTAATTCAAATTAACCAATTACAGGCACTTTAGGCTTTAGGGTCGGGCCACACCTGCCGAACGTTCCGCGGCGGAACGCTCGGTTGAATACGCTCCTAATGTTTTTCAAGTTACCTATGACACATCAGCCGAACGTTACGTCCATAGAAATTTGACGCGACGGAGCGTTCCGCCGCGGAACGTTCGGCAGGTATGGTGCTAGGCTTAGTTACTGTTGTCAAGGGGTCGTCAGAAAGATGAAGCTAGTTACCCATTCCAAAGCGTAGTAGGTAGGTGAACTGTGGAGAAGAACAGGCAAGAAAGAGGAATGTATAAACCTGCATTAGAGTATTCTTACTGGACATTTACAGATGTTGAAATGGTGTTACTTGACCCTTGGTGCATCTGCCCGCTAGCTCTGCTGTAGTATGGACAGGTACGCGTAGGTATTTCGTTTTCCGGTTTCAATTCATGCCAACCATAAAGCGCAGGCCACACCGCCAGCTAGCGGGCGGGCGGGCGAAGCGAACGAAGGAAACTATACAAACTACGCGAAATATCGGTAGCTCGCGGTGTGAACCGAAGTATGTGAAGAGGTGAAACGATGTTCGTTCGCTTCGCCCACCTGCCCGCTAGCTGGCGGTGTGGCCTGCGCTTTAGGGATTTGTCACGGGTCGAACCCGGAATCCAACATGTCCTTCCTATACCATAGAAAGCAATAGAGTTGACATATTTTTATAATAGTTAGTCCTTTAACAGTTATTTTACGTCTGACAGTAACCCACCAACTACTTTATTACAATGACAACAAAGATCACTTAGATTTAGACAGTGATGCAAAACCAGAGGTAATAATGCGCCTGTGGCTGTCCCACCGCCGAGGAGGAAGCAACTACGATTTTCTTCTCAAGAAACTCACAAAAGATTGTAAGTGCCCGTAGAATTAAAGTAAAAGAGATACTACTTAATTATGTAGTTGATCGCTATCGCTGACTCTTCACACCACCGCCGCCGGCAAGTATTAGTTTGTCGCAGCGACAAGACCGATCAAATAGAATATTCGCTCAGCGACGCTCGCCTGGCAGGCAGAACACTCACGCTTGGTACATACACATACCAGCACGACTAGAGTGATACTTATCCTTACATTTTTGTATTTACATCTGATCCTGCGGCGATTGCATCCAAGGATGTGGGCCAGTGTTCCTCCAACTTAGGTTCTAGTACTTGTGTAGAGGGTTCACGTCAACAGTGCAACGGGTTATCGAAGTCACGACCTCTCTAGTCGCCAGCGCGCCGTCCGATGGGCTATTGGCGCTAAGCTAGTAGAACTATGTTTAGCTGTCATTATTGTGGATGAATAGACGAAGATTTCATCGGCAGAAAAGTACTGAGAGAGGGATTCATGAAACGTTGATATTTTTTAAGTTTTTTACAACTTTATAATTATATTATTCTTTTATGTGTACCTATGTGGCTTTAATTACAGTAATTAGTTTATTAACTGTTTTAATTAAAGTAATACATATTTTTTACCCGACTGCCAAGAAGGGTTGTTTTTTATGCTCAATAATTTTGACTTGCAACTTAGTCACATGAAACCAAATTATATGGATTAATGAAAAATGCGTGTGTGAATTGTATTTAATTTAATTTACTGTGTTTAATATGTATGTAATTAATTATACATAATATAGACATTATGAGTAAAGGATGTACCGGGTGATGAAAAATGAAATACGACCATTTTAAAACAACATTTATTTTTACATACATTAAGTCGGATTCAAAATGCCTGAAACATACTGATTTTTGTACACATCAGTTATATATTATTATTAATTTCATGGACAGTAAATTATATATTTCTCTTTGCACGAATCTGTGGAGACATAAAACTTATAAGCGTTTGTTATTTAATAATCACCTCGCAGTACACTACTATACACATAAATATTAAAAATTTCATTTTTATCTTTAGGAATTTCATTAATTAGGTATATTTTTTAAATTAAATTTGTTAAAAATATAGATTTTCAGTATATCATTAAACGTAGGTATTAAGATTAAATACACCATGATCCGCAGTCCGTGTGAACGAACACAATGTTAAGTGCTGATCTCAAATACCGATTGTAAACAAGGTGTGAGTTTGAGCTATGCTATAAAATATCTATTAAAAAAATTAACTACCCAAAATTGAGAGAAAAATACGTTTTTTTATTTTATTTTTGTGCTACAATGGAAAGAAATCTATGAGCACTAATTAAATGCCGTCATTCATCAGCGAGTTTTGCGAAGAGGTAAAGGTATAATTATTACCAAAAATATTTGCAGCCGATCGCTGCACTTTGTGTAAACAAAACGGTACTCGACACGCCCTCACATACATTGTGCGCAAGTACATTCACTTAAATCTACTATGAAGATAATATATTAAAAAAGGAGGAATCTTTCAATACTATTTGGTTATTGGCAACGGACGTTACGTTACTACTAGTGAAGATCCGAGCACGCGAAACAAAGTATTCACCTAAGTCGATATCGTTTGCGCCCAACACGATTATATGAAAAATATGTAAATGAAATATGCCCGAGAGCAAAGACCGAACGGAAAGCCTACATCTCCGACATAGCACGACACTGGCAGTATTTCATCTAGATATTGAAAAACATAGAAAATTATGTTCTAAGCTACCTTTATACACGTTACAATGACTCACAAGTTATTGCGTTCACTTAAATCGTACAGGGATGAGGGTAGGACAGCAATATACAATGTTTACATTTGTATTACGTTGACACATTTCTTAGGGGATCACTTCCGCACTGTCTTGTGTCAGACTCGAACATCTGACACTCAATCCAAAACGTTGTTACTTCACCACTATTCGCAAGTTTTAAAAACAACTTTTCCCGTTACCACCTAGTCTTTAGTTTAAAAACACCTAGTTCAAAAACTCATTTAAATGGACGAAATACCCCTAAAAATGCACTAACGCCATATATACAATTTGTGAAAAAAGATTAGCATTCGATGACCCGACTATAGAAGAACTGCACTGCATTCATATAAAAAATTGGAACTAAATTGTTTACGTATAATTTTCAAGTCTTTGAAGTTTAAACAACCGAAAACATTGTGAGCTTAAAACTGGCATTTATTATAAATTAATATGTTTAATATTAGTTAACTAAATAGCTATATAGTCAACAACTGAAGCGCAACTAGAATAATAATGAAAATTGTTTTATAATTCAATGTGCTTCTCTATGAAATCGTGATTTTTCTCTAAGTCGTGTACTTTTATATCAAAAGCTTAGCCGGGCGCTGCTTTTACGAGTGCTAAAGTTTACATAACTAGGTAATAAATAAGGAAAATTAAAATCACAAAACCTTTTTTTTTTTTGTAAGTTGTTCACCGGATTTAGTTCTACTAAACAACTTTTTGTTTAAATAAGTTGTTCATTGTTAGATATTCTTTCTTCATTTTATAAAATAAATAGTATTATACAAGTCATTCGTTTACAAACGACAAAAAGCCCCCTTTTATCTATTCACTGTAAGCATTTTATTTTCTTACACATCAATTCAAATATCTCTTTAGTCAGTTCCTTCAAAGATTATCTCATTCATTATTATTTAATAGTTTGAAATAATGTCTAACAAATTCCCCTTTAATCAAATTGTACAGGACAGGTCCACTAAATCTGTGTGGTTCTGTCCTCAAAAGACCATTTCAGACACTAACCCACAAGGTCCTTATATGATCTGACCAAGATTATGTCTGAACTTTAAAAGAGACTGACCTCTGAGTTTGTTTCGGCCTTTCTTCTCAGAGTAGTCAGAAAGGTAACGCTGACCTCATCAAGTTTTTCAAATATTATTGACGTGTTTGTAGAAACCTACTTACATAAATAAAATTATTTATCATTTCTTCTGTTTTATCTATGTTTCTTACATAATTAGCTAGTTATATAAACTCGCACATAGTACCCGGCCTACAATTGAAATCAGATCAAACTAAATGTGTGCATACTTAAGATCTCAAAATGACAGTATGTTCCTTTTACTGAGTGACGACTTTTACAACTTTTACAGCATTCAAAAAGGTAATGGTTAAATAAAATATAGTAAATATATACTGATAAGAGTAGAAATGCCGGAAGGGACGCCCTAGGAGGACATTAGTGTCCTTATTGGTGATGTTCTTCAGAAAGGACAGGTGCGTAGTACTCGCAACCGGCGAGCGTGTATGACCAGATGTATGAACGTAAACGAAGCAAAAGAAGTATGTAACGATCGTAGCAGGTGGCGTTCTGTAGTTTCTGCCTACCCATGGGATTAGGCGTGAATTTATGTATGCATGTAAAATATAACAAAATATTATCCAGTAGTGTATCTCTCTGTATATTGGAAAATATTCTTTAAATTTTAGTTATCACTCTAATTCTTTTATGAATTCTGCAAGACTTGTTTAAAGTAATTAAATACTAGCTTCCGCCAGCGGCTTCGCCCGCGTGATATCTTTATAAATGATAGCATATGTTACTCAGTGATAATATACCATTCTACTGGTGAAAGAATTTTTTTAATCGGTCCAGTTGTTTTTGAGTTTATTCACTACAAACAAACAAACATACAAAAAATCAAATCTTTTCTCTTTTAATATTAGTTTAGATACTGGATTTACAACAATATAGTCAGATAAAACTCAAGCGAAGAATGTTTGCAAACGTCTTGCGGCGATCAGACAGAGTTTCGAATTTCGAATAGTCTCATACAAAAGGGGAGGTCCAGCCTTGGTCGAAAATGTAAAGGGGGGAGCTTCGGTCGAAAAGTCATAAAAGTCGCGACTCAGTCCGAACAGATCCGACTACCACGTAGCACTGCAAGACAGAAAGTACCCCAAACTTTAGCAGTCTACAATATCATATTATACCTTTTTTTTTGTTACTTTTTGTTACTTTTGCATTCCACTTTATTTTGCGTTACGCTAGTACTTACTTAAATAGCTACCAAATAGTACTTTTTTTTAAATTACATATATAATAAAGAATGCCATGTTAATTTTTAATTACACAATGATTCTATAGTGATGCTGTTGGTAGGAGGTCGCCTTATTGCACGATTGTACGAACGCGGGTGACATCGGTAGAGAAACCCTTTTTTTAGTAACCACTGTATCTTTGGAGAAAAATGCCTATAATATTAATAAGTCCAGGACGTTGTATAACTTAGATTATAGTAAAAATTATAGATTTATATGAACTCCAATGCAGCCGCGCTCGTCCGACATAATCAAAGTCGTTTATAATTGACAGGCAGTCAAAACCTGTGGAAACCCCCATACAACATTATGAATTAACATATACTTTCATTTAATATTTTAAATGTACGTTATATTCTCTTCTACTTACATTTAAAGTGAAACTTATATAACACAAAAAAGAAAAAAAATACAATTTCAATATAGTTATATTTAAAAAAAAATAACGATAGTGTTACGATTAGAAAGCAAAAAATAGCGAATTTTTGTTACTTTACATACGATACGAAGGAAGGAATTATTCAGTTTTTTTAGTATGGTAACATAGGATATGGTGTTTCCGCTGGCAACACTACATTATGGCACATAACACAAACTCCAGCTTAACTTTCTTATATTAAGGACCATTTTCTAACAAATTATATATTAACAATTTTATTATTTTGCCGCTTAAGGTATTTTAGGATATTACACATTACAACCATGAAAGAAATTGCTTTAAAGGTAACCAATTACTGAACTAGAAGCCACTTTAAACAAAATAGTGAAGACTTGGTTAATATGTCACAATGAACAGTTGGGCGACAGTGGCGCAACAAACCATCGCAACTACTATGAAAATCGCGTTGATATTTTACAATGTTTCAGTGGAATGAATGCAGTACGATAGTTGCCGACAAACTTTTAGCCATTAAAGCGTACCACTTTAAGTTGCCCAACTGTTGGCCAACAATACCTTAAATGGTAAATAAAACTCCACTAAATCAAAAATATATTAAGATTCATAACGATAGAATAGATCATTTTGTATTTTAAAAATATTTCTTAAAATAGCACAATGTGTAAGTACATAAACCAATTTTATTTTTTTTTTATATAAATAATAATGTAAATTATATTTAGTAAATTAATGTTAGGATAGGTTAGTAATCTTTGTACTTAAAGGCTAAAATTGTGTCCATCTTATAACGAAAAAAAAAAAAAAATAGTATGTAATAATCTTTGAAAATATTTTTTTAACTCAAATACTGCTATATTGATATTCAGCCGGCCGTATTAAATACGTCGGATCTTTGGACCTTACGTTCCTAAAAGCTCAACATTACAAAAAAATATTAAAAACTAAGTTAAAATCTACGAAAGCACTTTTATTTGTTACATTTTAGTCAAAAATTGTGCTATGAACGAGTTAGACAAAACGAAATTAAAATTAAAAAACCTATAGACAATATTGGAAGACGTACATTTGATAATAAACAATTAAAAATAAAACGATTTTAAACTATTTTGTATAAACTAAATAAAGGGGCACTTGAGTGTTAGATTCGTCGCGATATTTTATTGTGATTTGGTTGTACTTTTTTGGAAGAAGTTCCACGTTATAGTCTTCACACTTGGAGAATGAGATCTAGACCGAAAAATCATTTTGACCGTAACAAAAGTGTCGCGACGTTCAAAATGTTATACTTTTTAGCTAGCTCTTATTCGCAAAGTGAGCAAAAGCGACAGGAACAGGAATTTGTACCACGAAACCTCTCGTTTTTATGAATATGCCATGGCTTTTAGCTTCCTCAATAGGTTTTTAAACTCATTTATTTTCTTTTCCATGATTTACATCGAATATCATTTCAGTTTTAACGCCGGAATCATACCTTTCCCGCGAAACCGTGTTCATGTTCTGCTACTCGAATTTCGCGTAGCGGAACACGACGCGAGCCAGTTGAATTGAACTACTGCGGTTTCGCTGCTGAGGTGTGCTACTGGCGTCAAATATATGCATTCAACTTTGATAGTACAAAAGATACTATAGTAAGTAGGTCTATTCCCTCATATGTTATTTTGATTAAGAAACTAACACATCAGCGACCACCCCAAAAAATTACTCCAAGGGAAAAAAAATAAAATTAAAAGCTTCTGTAATCAAAAATATACAGATATTTAAATATTCTTCATTAATTTGATCTAGAAAAAAACATGGCTATACTTTCATTGTATAATTTCACTACAAAATTATTATATTTATTCAGGTTTATTTTTTAAATAAATAAAATAAAAATTTGGCCTAATTTGAGCATAAAATGATTGCGCTCGGTAATATTTGGTTAAGGTAAATGGACTACACATTTTAAAACGGAATTAAAAATGTAAAACAAAATGTCATAGACAACAGAAATGAGTTTAGTTAAGGCGAGTTCATATTTTTATTTTCACTTAATAACTCACTATCACTCCGTTTTATTTTTGGCCAAAAATATCAACCTGTCTCAAATTACGATATGAGCCTTCATTATTCCAATGCAACAGAAAAATAGCTGTGCAAGATGCACAGCACAGCCTCGCATCGAAACAACGGCTTTAACACTACACAATACGGCCCATTTTACTGTGCATAGTCCACACCTTCTCCAGTTAAGCTTAAAACCTAAAAGCTTGTGTACTCGAAAGTGAAGTGAATACTATTGAACTAGCCTCAAGGCGTTGCTAAATATCGATGATCCTTAATATAAAACCGTTTAGATCAGCTGCGGAGCGGCGCGAACGACGACGGTCACGTGTGTGGAGTCTTTAACAGTTAAAAATTTGTTAGGTAACGTTCATACTGTGTGCTGACGATATTTTTTGAAGGAGAAAATAATTCTATTTTATTTTGTGTAAAATATACAGCAATATTTCTTAGAAAATCCCAGAAAATTGTAATATTTTCTTGATTTTTCTCAGAAAAAATCTCGTATAGCGGGTTCCCGTTTTATGATATTTATCGTATCAGTATCGTACCGTCCCCGTATCGCCACCGCCGCCCACCCGGGTCGCTCGCACCTTCACACGAACCAGTCTAATCTAGATAGACCAAAATCTAGACTTTCATACTAACTTCAAATCGACTAAAAATACACCCAAAGTACCTTTCACATCACTAAATAGTCTGTTTGGCGATTTTACGCAATATTACAAATAACGCTCATGGGAGGTTAGTCGATTCTCCGTTCCCAAATAATTTTAGTCGATTAAAACATTTAATAAAAATGTTGTCGACCACATTCTGTCCTAAACCAGCACTTACTGTGAATATCGCAATGATTTTAATGTATAAGTTACAATTAAAAATAAACGTTTTTAAAATCAACAACTATCAATTTATAATAGAATCTTGAAGCAAATAATTATAATAATAAGAATTAAGAACAACTTATAAGTACCATTTTTTGTGTCAACTGAATTAAATATACGTAAATAGACCGATCGATTAATCGATTCATTATAAACATAACTGGCGAATATTCGAAAACTCCACGCTTCTAATCGAGCAGTCGAATTTAGTCGAATCGCGTCACAACCCAATAGACCCGACAACGTCACAGCACTACGTGTTCGAATTTGGAACGTAGTGGTGTGCGTTCACAAAATCGACTATGGTGACAACTTACTAAAGATGAACTAAATAATGTACTTTATAATAATGCCACTAGACCCATTGTACTTTAGTGATTTTTTGTCACACTAAAATGTAACAAGGAAAAAGATTTTTAGAATAGAATTAGATACTTCATTGCATATGGCTTCTCACAAGTAATTATGGAAACAAATGGCATTATTCTACAGACTACAGACAATTCATGAAGAAATTCACAATAATGTTGTTCTTTTTATACATATTTAGTAAATTCTCACATAAAATCGACTAAAGTTGCCAGCTTTTTGGGAACTCTGACGTTCGGAAACACCATGGGAGCATCGCTAGCCGCGATATATCGATAAACGCTTCGTAATCGATTCATAATCGCCTAGAATATAATCGCCATAGAAAATAATATTACATTCCGTGCTATTTTTGTTTCAAAATCACTGTATTTCGAGGAATAAGTCGCTAAAACCATTTTACTCGAAAATATTCAAACTCTTGAGTCAATTCAAGATTTAAAAGTTAAAAAAAGGTAACCAGTACCTGATTTATTTTGTAATATAAGTTAGTTACGTTTCACTTCTTCACAGAAAATGGCGACTATTTCTAGCAACTATACATCGAATCATGGAAACATTTCGTCAGTCACGATATATTGATAGAATCGTCACGAAGCGCCATCGTTACGGCGGTAAGTAACGAGGGGACTCACGGCTGTACGTTGTATGTATTGCTGATCGGGACATTTGCGTTGCGGGCCTACCGAGCCTACGCACGAACTTTATCTGTAATAAAAAGGGTCATTTTAATTTTCATGTATTCACAATTTTGATCTATCTCGTTGGTCTGCTGACCTTGAAGGCTTGGGTTCGATTCCCAGGTGTTATTGGATTTTTCTCAGGAATTCCTCAGTAGCAGCCCGGAGGCTGGATTGGTGCCCTGTTGATGGCAATAGGCTCGCCCCTAATTATATGGGACTTAACATAAATGGCGAAATTTAACCCATAGGCGTATTACAGGTGTGATGTAATGTTTATTTTTCTTCAATTTAAAGTTTTTATTTTACTACTACTTACTGCTTATTAAAATACCACTAAAATTATGGTAACGTTACCGATGATTATTAATAACTTTTACGGTTCCGATTTCTATCAGCACCTTCAGAAACCATGCATGCAAAACAATGAATTCGAATTTTTGAAAGCCGCCATTGTTTGAGAGTTATTCTAAACTCTTCGATTCGAGTCTTTTGATTCTGACAGATGTCCCCTTCCGCCCGTTCAAGACTTTGTACGAATGTGTTTTTCTAGTTTCAATAATAAATCCCATAGTAATCTCTATGAACCTTTCTTTTTCTCCCCAAATATTCAACATGGTAGCAGAGCGTGGTTAATAACACTCGAAAAACGCTCGTATTTTGGACAGATTCTCGAAGAAAATCGGTAAATATTAAATAATATCACGCCACCGGCAAAAATTGTTTTTTTTTCCAATTTGAATGTAGCCTTAGTAAAGTTTTTGGTAGAATATTTTGTTATAACCTATAGTCTATGCCAGACAGTGAACTATATTTTTAGAACACGTTACCTATTCGCTCTAGCGTCGGTTAGAGTAGCTCGTACTGCCGGAGGTGCATGCGTTGTATGATGTCGCGACAGTCGTTGAACACGCGCTTGATGTTCTCGGTGTCGACGGCGCACGTGAAGTGCGGGTAGCAGTAGTGCTTGCCGTCGCCGCTTGCTGTACTTATGCGCTGGAACACACATCAACATTTATGAGATACATTATTTCATCTTTTGGGATCGGTACAACATGACTTCCCCTTTGCCCTATGGATTTCTAATAGCCGTCATTTTAATATTCATTCACATTCCGGGGTAGTATTATGAAGTATGAATGCCACCAATTAATACTTCATAATACGGCATCAGGCCATATCATCTTCCCGGCCAATTCTTTGGTTTACATGTATAATCAGCCTATAATGTTCCCACTGCTGGGACACAGGCCTCCTCTCTGCGAGAGAGAGAGAGGGCTGTAATCTACCACGCGGGCCCTGTGTAGGTCGGTAGATGTCACATGTCTTCAAATTTGGAAACGGTTCTAGGACATGCCGGTTTCCTCACAAGGTTTTCCCATACTTAAGAACCGACAAGTCGCGGGCTCGAACTCACTGGTGGGCGCGGCCAAAAAGCACGCTATCTCATCTGGCATCTGTGCGACAGAGATAGTATCAGTGATGAGCAGTTAGACGCTAGTCTAGCCGCACGTCTAGTTAGCGCGCACACAAACACCGTTCCGAACTGAAACGATGTTATACGAAGCACACAATAGTGCACCGCCCCGCCGCGCGCCGCGCGCCGCCACAGAGTACTTTATAAGATACCGCCGCCGCCGCTGTGTCGCTCGCCGCCGCGCCGACGAGAATTATAGATATGTACCTATGTGTACCTAATTGTTATAATTGACTACGGTCTATAAATTGTTTACAAAATTTCTACTATCTTCTTATTTCTAGGTAAGTAGGTACCTACTTACTTAGTTACCTATTCATGGACGTACACATAAGGTAGGTAGGTACCTACTTACCTACATTTTAGTGTTCACGACTGTTTGTGATATTTTTGCTTGTATACCTAACCTTCATACAAGCAAAATTATCACAAACAGTCGAGATAATTATTTCATTAGGTACCTACTAAGCAGAATGCAAATGTGACGAAACTGTTTTGTTTTTGATAAGATTAAAAAAAAAAAAACCAAAGAGATTAAAAAAAACGACAGATAGATTATAGACTAACCAGGTGCGAACTTAGACCCTCTGATTTCGCAAGTGCCACATTACACCGCTCGACCACGGAAGCTATGAGGACAATGATTAAAACAGCAAACCTATTCGCAATTTTTTTGCGCGTATCAGATTTTCGACGCTCTGCTTAGCGCCGAGAGTTGAATATATATTGTATATATTTTTTTTCATATCGTTGTAATATTGATTTACGATAAATGTTATAAGTACCTACATAAACCTTTATAATACATATACAGTAGCTTCTGCCCGCGACTTCGTCCGTGTGAAATTTCGGCCCCCGACCCACCGCATCGCATCCTATCGCCCCGCCCGCGCTTTTACTTCGTTTTCGCTTAGCGTTCTTTCTGACTTTTTTCTTTTTGCTCGGCTCCTAAGGGTTGTAGCGTGATGTTAGCGTGTTGTTGCGTGGTGGCCTACAGTCTTTCTCAAGAATGGAGCTAACCAATGCAAAAATATTTTTTTAAATCCAGATAGAGATAGGTACCTACTAAATACCTACTACTCGAGCACTCCCCCCCATTTCCACGACCACAAAATAAAAGCCATAGCGCGCCGTCGGTCGTCGGCGTCGGTAAAGAGTGTGAATGCAAAGAGCGTACGTCTTCTCTTGCCTACATAGGGTACCTACCAACGTACCTACACAACGCGGCAACGCCGCGCCGCGCCGGTCGCTAAAACGCCTGCTACACGGTCGCCTACCGCGACCCGACAGAGGTGACCTTGGTGGCTTACAACCGTGAAGATGATGTTTATACGACCAAACGTTGAAACAACTTTGCGGGTCGCTAACCAAGGTCACCTCTGTCAGGGACGTGGTTGGCGACCGTGTAGCAGGCACTTTAGCCTCAAGCAAGTCGTGGCCGAGCAGTAAGGTAGAAAATGTAGGTACCTAAGTAGGTATTGGCCAAAAGAAGATATAATTATATTATAATTTATAACAGAAAATATGCTCGAGGAGGTAGGTAGGTACCTACGAAAATAGATTACGTATAATAAATTGTACAGACGCCCCAGCACATCAAGTTACTACAATCTGTCAAATTTCTTTAATAGATTTTCAACTTTATGGCTAAAGAATAAGGTTCAATGTTGATTGAGAAAATTTGACAGATTGGAGTAGGTTGGTGTGCTGGCGTCTGTTACACAACACATTTTTGTAAACGATTCCGACTAATCAGTTTCATTTTGACCGTTCAATAATATTCATTGCGTTATTTACGTTGTTGAGCAGATCTTTTTCCGAACATAGGAAGCAATGGATTAGTAATATGTTTCAAAACGATTCAAATTTTGATTGATCGTGTATTACGTAATTACGGTACTGTTCTTCAATCTTCTGAGGAGCTCGTGGCTAAGTAATAACAAGCCGCACGGGTCCATCCATCAGGTTAAGCTACGCTTGCCGGGGTTAGTCAGTGGATGGGTGACCATCTTTACATACCGAGACTCCGTGCCTCGGAAAGCACGTAAGCCGTTGGTCCCGGGCTCCCGGCTGTCATTTGTGGATCTTTGACGACAGTCGTTACGAGTCGTCAGAAGCCCGAAAGTCTGACATCAGTCTTACCAAGGGGTATCGGTACCGAGGTCAAATAGGCAGTCGCTCCATGTAAAATACTGGTATTCAGCTGCATCCGGTTAGACTGGAAGCCGACCCCAAGATAGTTGGGAAAAGGCTAGGAAGATTGATTGGTAGGTAGGTACTGTTCTTCAATCAACCAACACAAATTCACTGACACAGCAGCGTCCACTCAAACCAACAATTTTATTCTAATTTCAAACGATACCTACGATAATTTTCTCAGGGCGAAGTCAAACAGATAAAGTAGGTAAAAGTGGAAACACTACAACACGCACGTGTGTGCCTGAATCAAACGAAAGAGCTTCAGGCGTGCGTGTGACATTTCGTGCATGTGTGCGCGAGCGTCACCCTCCGCACCGCGCCACCCGCGCCGGGGGAACATTATTGAGTGAAACGCACAATAGTTTATAGTAAAACGAGCGCGTCAAAAATTACGAAAAGGCCTTTGGTAAAAAGGTTTTTCTGAAAAAACCACTGCATAAATCAACTACAAATAAAATTTATTGAAATCTTCGATAATTTTGCTGTGTCGGTACGGATTTCGTTTTCGAGATTTCACACTTCTTGTATTACTTATTTACGCCCAAAGTTGCGTTAAAATTAGCAAGAAAAACGAATCTTTGTTGGCTCATAACTTTTTAATGGCTTTTTATTTTACTATTCTGCTTCCGTACAGACAATTTTAATAATGAGACCTAACTATATCATGTTAAACTTTGAATGTACGATGTCAAACAGTGGAGTAAAAACCCTCCGAAGTTTGTATGGAAAAAATATCAAAGTGTTTCACCTTAAGAGTAACACGAGTCAGAGCAAAAATTATTGAATTTGTTGTTACAGCTCTGCTAAATATAAGGTTTCATTGCTAGACGAATTATATTTTGTGCGTCATAGGTCAATCTGTCACGCAACTGACGCGTTACCACTCCTGAGACAATGCTAAAATGTCTCATAAGTCTGTAACTACACCAGTGCCTAAAGGTGCCAGCACCTTTAGGCGTCCTTCTAATCGAAACATCAGCGTTTCTTGGCAGCAAAAATATTATGTATGTAGGTAGTAATTCCCCGTAGCAGTAGCAGTAGCAGTAGCAGTAGCAGTGATGGCATAGTGGTGTGACCGTCGGTCTGCCAAGTTAAAATCCAAGGCTCTCTGACTTTTGGATTCATGTGTGTATTGTATAATTATCACTTGCTTCAAAAACAGTGAAGGAAAACATCGTGAGGAAACCGGAATGCCTTTTTTTTTTTTTTTGGTGGGAAATCATCAAATGACTTCTCCCGCTCCGGGTGGAGCGGAAGGACGTGTCAGACTCTTACTGACTAAAACCCACCCGTGTTCCTTCCCTTGCCTTGCCAGGGGCCACGGTCCCCTTAGGATTTCCGACAACCCCGGTAGGCATGGGCCCTAGCGGACCCCGTCAATTTTGCTGACATCTCATTGAGGAGCGCGTGGAACACGACGCGCCGTCAACCCAGGCGTGGTCCTTATCGGACGGCGAGCTGCCCATTACTCTCCATGCCTGAGACATATTTCTCAACGGCATATGCCAGGCCCATGGGCGGCATGAAAACTGTGACACCAGGGTAGCCACTAAACACACGTCAATGGAAGTACTTCCCGGGTAACTTCTTCACAAAGATTACTACTAGTGAAACCATGTCGCATACTCACAAGAAACTCGTCCCGTATGAAGTACTTGGCCCGGGCGACGTCGGGATGGTCCCTCGTGTCGGGCGCGGCGTCGGGCGGCGTGCTGTAGCGCGCGAACTCGCCGAAGTACTCCTCCAGTCGCGACTTGCCGGCCAACACCTTCTCGGCCAGCAGGTCCTGCTTGTTGAGGAAGAGGATCACGGATATCGTGCGCAGCCATCTGTAATATTGAATTATGAGGGTTCAATCGTAAATCGTAAATAATAATACAGAAATCATAATTTATAGGAGGTAGGACTAGAGTTTGGCATGACTGTTGATCCCGGGATAAATCGAAACTTTATATGGCCACATTCTAAAAACGTCATGATATGGTTACAAAAGGAGTGACTTAACGAGATGACGATTATTAGAGAAATATGGATGAAAAAGACATGTTGCGCCGACCCCAAATAAATTGGGATAAGGGCACGAGAATGATGATGATTCAAAAAATGTCAGATGAATGTCATCCGAACTATAAAATGACAAACTACTGTATTTGTTCACTTTAATTTTATGATTTAAGAGCGTTTACGACGTACGGCATTTCATACAAACTTTCAAGCCCTTGTTTTTCGAAATGACTGAACCGATTTTAATGAAACTTCATACGCCTAAGCAGGATACAAAGGTCTAAAAAGTTAGTTAAGAACATTTTTGGTAAAAATCGTGTTACATAATTTTAAAGCAAAATAACTGTAGAAATGAGATGCTTACGACAAGAAACCACAGTGTTTACTTCATGTACTAAACTGTATAGGTCAGCTAACACTGTTACTGTCGATAGACTGTCAGTCTGATAGCCAGTCTTACCAAGGGATATCGTGTTATCTAACCGGTGAGGCTGGAGGCTAACCCCAACATAGTTAGGAAAAGGTTAGGCAGATGATGATACCTGTTGTTCCATATGCTCTTGAAGAGGTCGAGCGACTCCCGCAGCCGGTTCTGCGTGGGATCCTCGCGCAGCACCATGTTGTAGGAGGAGCAGGCCGTCACGAAGATGATGGCTGTGACGTCGTTGAAGCACTGGATCCACTTGCGTCTCTCGTCGCGTTGCCCGCCCACGTCGAACATGCTGGAAGGGGAACATACTCATCAAATTTGTATTTTTCCAATACATGCACATCTATAGATAGTGCATCCGTGAAGACGCGTCCCACTCCGCTCCGCTCCGGACTAAAGTCCACTTAACGCATAGACCGCGTCTATGTCTATGTTCTCTATGTTATAGGGTTTGGTTTCCGCACTTAGTCCGTCAGATGGACCATTGTGCGTGGGTCATGGCGGCCGTCTGGGGGGGCTATTCCAAGCAACCTCCCTCCAGAAGTTAATTAAAGCTCCTGGTCTATTTAGAACATCTGTGTAAGATCTGGGTGATCCGAGGGTTTCTGTTCACCAGTAAAAGCTAGTGAAGGAACAATGGGAACGCCGAACGCGGTCGATGCTCACACTAGGGCCTCAGCTTACAGCACAGTAATCGCGGAGTGGAGCGCGTCTTTGGGGAAGGCACTGTCTTTACAGGGTGTAAAAAGACCCTTTAGGCTGCGGTTCCACCAGAGATGGGCGAGGATGCGTAACGAGGGATGTGTGTGAAACTAACCAATAACTTAGCTCAAGCTATGACAGTGAAGCGATGTAATTGGTTAAATCCACACACATCCCTCGCTACGCATCCTCGCTCATCTCTGGTGGAAACGCAGCCTTATGAAGCCGTCATTTACGCATTTTTTACATCAAACTACGTAAGTTTTGTGTAAAAATAATTGCTGGATAACGACATTTTATATTAACTAGCTGCTGCCAGCGGCTTCGCTCGCGTGGACTCTTTTTTGTACTATAATATGTATGTATTATACATATAAACCTTCCTCTTGAATCACTACTTTTGCTGAAAACTACATTAAAATCCGTTGAATATTTTCGTGTCTGTTCGCTTAGATCTTTTAAAATATTCGAATCGAACCCAGGACCCCACTCAGCAGTCGCGCCTGCAACCACGAGACCAACGGGGCCGTCAAACAGCAGTTACGTAAGCAGTTATTTATTATAAGTGGAACAACTCACTGGAAATTGACTTTATCGACGACGAACTGCGTCTCGAAGATGCCGGAGGTGAGCACTCGGCAGCGCAGGATGTCCTGCTCCGTCGGCGTGTAGTTCGGCTGCTTTATTATGTGCACCTGGTCCAGGAAACTGGAACGGACAAATACATTAAGAATATTTTGCGTTACGGGTCGTCAGAAGCCCGAAAGTCTGCCAACCAGTCTTACCAAGGGGTATCGTATTACAGAGTTACTGGGTTGTGCAGGTCAGATAGGCAGACACTCCATATACAATACTGATATTCAGCTGTATCTGGTAAGACTGGAAGCCGACCCCAACATAGTTGGGAAAGGGCTCGGCAGATTGCAGATTGATTACTAATATTTTGCATCAGCGACTGAAACCGATATGATCAGAAACACATAAAGGATCCAAAATTCTTTGATACCTGTACCGTAATTTATAAAGGTTTTTGGTCTTTGTTTATGCCCCGCTCTCTCTCTCAGAAAGGAGGCCAGTGTCCCAGTAGTGGGAACATTATAGGCTGATTATGATTTGGATTATAGTACAGGCCGTTTACTATAGCCAAGATTATTAAAGAGTTTGTAACGGGAGTTTCCGTTTCGATGATATACGGTACGTACTACTTGGCACAGTCGATGAGCTGGTACTCGTTGCTGCGCTCGTAGGTGCGCTGCACGCCCAGGTCCTTCCAGAGCGCTTCTGTGTGCTCGTAGAATTCCATTGGGTAGTCGAAGTCGGGCTGAGACGCTACGTCCTGGAATCATACATGAAACATTATTTTGAGACCCATGCGGGGAAAATTGTGGCTAAGTTCGGTCTAATGGGAACAACGAAGTACATTAGATTACTTTAAATTTTTGCCTTCTTTTAAATATTTTTTATTTTATTTCAATTTTCTCTTAAATATTATGAAAAATTAAGTATAAATTGCATTTAGTCTAGCCTTCTTATGTTGATCCATGTAACTGGAGAAACCTCGACGGCTCGACCCCTGTCATACAGGATGTCCTAGTTCAGGGGTCGAGACCTCATTGATGTAACGTGTACTGAAGTTTGAAAAAAATTACTTTAACTATTACTATTAGAAAATAAGGCTTGTACAAAGAATTTGTTTCATTTACACTTGTTTAAAATGGAGGGGCTCGTGGCTAGATAATCATCATGAAACAGCCGCGAAACAGGGTTTGTTGACCACTTTTTTAATTGCCTCAGACGTGACTTTGCGGAAATCTATTATAAAATACAATACTCGACGTATATTTAGTAACCTAATCCGGCTAGCTGTTCTTAAAGAGTCATAAAGAACCCTGTAAGAAATCGACACGTGATTGACACGACGTGTTGCCACGACAACGTCAGGTCGTGTCCGTCAATCGTCATCCTAGATGCCTCGTTGAGAGATGAAACTCGTGTCGATTTCTTACAGGGTTCTTTATGACTCTCTAAGAACAGTTAAGCGGATTAGGTTATTAAATATACGTCTATTGTATTTTACAACTGTTTAGCAGATAGTTTTGGAATAGACAGTAGAGGGAGTGAGTTAGTAGAGTAGTAACTAAGTCATTCATACATAAACTCACGCCGTCTTCCCATGGGGGTAGGCAGAAACTACAGAACGCCACCTGCTACGATCCTTAAATACTCCTTTTGTCTCGTTTACGTTCATACATCTGGTCATACACGCACGCCGGTTGCGAGTACTACGCACCTGTCCTTTATGAAGAACATCACCAATTAGGTCAGTATTGTAACTAAGACATACCTGTATATAGTCGACGCGCGCCTTATTCTCAGGCTTTTCAAGCGGTATGGGCGGCGTTAGGGTGCTCATAGCGCCCGTGATTGTCTGAAAATTGATCAATAACAATATTAGTAACATTATAAATGCTTGTTTCACAAGGTATTCTATAAATAAACATTTGATACGACCGCGAATCATATTTAGATCAACATACAACCTGATACTGACCTGCAAATGGCAAAAAAACGTAAGAAAATTTGAAAAAAATTGATTTGGGCTACCTTGGCACATCCCCCTTAATAAAAAATGATTTAGATAAAACGCATTAAAGTTGGGGAGTGGGGGCTCGCTACGTCACAATTCAGTATAAAATACCGGAGACTGACGTCATGCCACATTTTAACTCAATGTATTGCCATAATCTTTTGTACGAAAAAAAAAGAAAAAATACGTGACCAATTTTTTTTTTAAATCTATAACAAAAATCAAATCTATTACAAAAAAAATGTTTGTCAACATCATTTTCACTATTCAGTACTATTGTTAATATTAGTATTTTAGCTTGTAGAGCGGTAATCTTCACAACACACAATCTTTGGAAGGATAAAATTGGCTGAGGATTGAAAATGCGTTAGGACCCCTGCATGCGACTTTCTCTCTGGCTCTCTGTCTCTTTCTATTATACACGAATAATTGTGTGCGTGCGAGTTTCGCGTAAGAAACTTCGTCCCTGACGAGAATCCCCGACTGCAAACGGAAAAAATATTGGAATTTGATGCGCTGCGGCTATAAGATGCGTTTAATTTTATGGTGCACTAGCTGCGCCCCGCGGTTTGACCCGCATAACTCTCGATCCCGTGGGAATATCGGCATAAAAGGTTTCCTATGTCTTTCTCTAGGTCATGGTCTACCAATGTGCCAAATTTCATCCAAATCCGTACAGCCGTTTCAGCGTGAAAGCGTAACAAACTAACTCACTTTCGCTTTAATATAATAGCAGTTAGGATTAAAGAAGCGATTAAAAGACTTTTGAAAACGGCTATCTTAAATTCAAGTACTTATTTTTTGCGAATTCTGGGGAAGAATCCCTAAATTCTTCCTTCATTCTTTTTTAGGGAACTCACAAGTATCGCATCTCGTATGTTCTTCTTGATGTCCTCGATCTTCTCGCGGCGTTCCTTGTCGGAGAAGCCGTTCACGTGCAGGATGCGCATCTGTTTCACTATGGTCGACTTGCCGGACTCGCCCGCGCCCAGTAGGAGGAGCCGGTGCGTCGCGCGATATAGCTGAAATGAGATAATAGAGGATATTAGAGCAAAACTAAATGAATCGAATCGGTTTTTGTACACTGTCCCACATCCCACTAGAGGGCAGCCCCGGATCTAGATTTTTTTTGAGGCGGGGCAAAAACTGCCGTCTCCCGCCAATCTGTTATGGGGAATGGTAGGTAGCCCGCGAAATTAAAATTTTCTCGAAATGGACATTTTGGCAGCATCATATGAATCCAATTTTATCGATCGATAATTTGCCAATCCAACAGGGGCACCAAAGCTGTTGTAAAAAAGAAATAGAACGATTATATCCTGCGCGTCTCATTTATTACAAAAATTGAGTTGTGCTGGGTGGTGCATTTGTCTGCTACGCTTGAATTTTTCGCCCCGTGGCGGTTCGGATCCGGGGTACGTGCCCCGGTTTGCCTTCCCTAGATCCGGGGCTGCTAGAGGGCCCAAGACCCAAAGACAAGATACGGCTTCCAGTGTTGCTTTTGTCTCTACACAATCATAGGCAACAAGATCTACTTGAAAACTTCGATGACATAGGAGAAGTCAAGAATAAACCAGCTCTCCAACTTTTACAAACGGTAACGTGACTGAACAAGACAGGCAGCAGAATTTATCTCTGTGCCAATGGGATAACGACTGCCATAGTCTGATATTTAAAACCCAACAAATGTCAAATACCTGTATTGTATTCAAGGTCAGACGTGATAATCAGAACTATGGGTTTCTTCCTGTAACGGCCACCATACTTATGGTAACCAGAGACTGATAGTTTCGTGTCTGAAGTACACAGGGAATCAATCAATCTGCCTAGCCTTTTCCAAACTAAGTTGGGGTCGGCTTCCAGTCTAACCGGATGCAGCTGAATACCAGTATTTTACATGGAACGACTGCCTATCTGACCTCCACAACCCAGTAACTGGGTAATACGATAGGTACCCCTTGGTAAGACTGGTGTCAGTCTTTCGGGCTTCTGACGACTCGTAACGACTGTCAAAAATCCACTAATGACAGCCGAGACCTACGGCTAAACGAGCTTTCCGAGGCACGGAGGAGTCTCGGTATTTAAAGATGGTCACTCATCCACTGACCTACCCCAGCAAGCGTAGCTTAACCTGATGGTTCGACCCGTGCGGCTGTTATTATTTAGCCACGAGCTCCTCTGCAGAGGGAACCCGATGTATTGATAAACGGTTACTGATCGGTTGATCAAGAATAACAAAGCTTAACCTTAGCAAAATAAGCGATATGTACGGGACGTACCCGTATAGCACGGCTGCTATTTGTCCACGAGGTCTTCGATCATATTATACAACGTTATTTTTTGTTTATACTAAACCTCTTAAGGGGTCATTGTACTCATCATTATGAACAACTTTCACTATGGGACCTAAGCCGAAATCGCGAAAAAAATCAGCTATTCCCTACATTTATGTTCGCGTACTTCTATGCGTACTTCGCATATCTCGTTAAAATGCGCGTACTGCACATTGCTGCATTGTTGCATTGCACTGCCGTGTATGCTGTATGTGTGTGTAATTAGTGTACAGTTTGTGGCAAATAATTTGAACGCTCTGAAGTAGACTACAAATGACTGCGCAGTAGTCAATCTGCCTTATAAAACAGTAGCGCGCATACCAGTACGCATGCGCAACCTTACTTCAGAGCGATGAAGATCCGTGCCGGTATCTGTAACTGCTGATTTTTTTATCGCGTTTTCAGCGTTGGTCTCATAGTGAAAGTTGTTCATAATGATGAGTACAATGACCCCTTAAGAGGCTAAGTATAAACAAAAAATAACATTATAGACCATGTGCTCACCTGTTTATCCTTTTGCAGCTGCTTGGTGATGGCATCGCTGCGCCGTTTCTGTTTCTTGGCGTCGTCTTCGCTGCTCTTGCCGCCTGGCGAGCCGAAGCATCCCATTGCCGACCACGCCGCCCACCTAAAGACAAAGAAAATACAATGTTAATTAAATGTCTGAACGTTGTGAAGTTTTGAACATAACAAAATACGTGACACCAACACCCGTCTTGCTAAAAAAGACGTACGATTGTGTTTGTCAATTCTTCCACCATTTAATATTAAATTAAATTAATAATACTAAAGAATACAGTACACAGAGACTTAAACTATGTTGTCTAAAACGGACGAAATATAACCTTAGTTGGTTCAATTGAAGTGTCTGCTTGTAATGCAAAAATAATAGCTTTTTACTAAATGCATATGAAAGCATACGGTCCTTAAGTACAACAAAAAAACAATTCAAAATAGTTGTATCTCTTTCTGTTTATTCCTGCTTTGACGGGACTTTCATTGCAGATAGCTGATGTTTAAGGGAGTAAAGTTAGGTTTATTTTGAAAAAGAATACCATAATTATTTAGACATTAGTTATTTGTGTGACCAAATTGTGGCAGTGTGGTAGGAGGTGGTGGTCACCACTGCCTCCTGCTATGAAGACAATCCGATAAAAAAATGTGTACAATAAATCCTAGATCCTGTGTATTTATCATGTTCAGGAAAGGGAAGAACCAGAGACATTTACAGAACCTTATCAATGTGCTTAGCAAATGACAATGGAACGTTTATTCTTTCAATTCATCATTTCAGCTGAAAGACGTCCACTGCTGGACATAGGCCTCCCCCAAGCACCGCCACTTCGACTGGTTCTTTGCTTCTCGCATCCAGCAGATTCTGCGGCCTTCACCAGGTCATCGGTCCAACTTGTGGGGGGCCGGCCAACGCTACGTCTTCCAGTACGTGGTCGCCACTCCAGAACCATTCGGCCCCATCAACCATCTGTTTTACAAGCAATGTGCCCTGCCCACTGCCACTTAAGTTTGGCAATTTTTCGGGCTATGTCGGTTATCTTGGTTCTCCTACGAATCTCTTCATCCCCCACCTCCAAAATGACAAGAGCAATTTATAGTATTCATTCACAAAACTCATACCATTATTGTAGCTTCAATACTTTCACTGAAACCGTATCGACAGATTGAAAGGCTACATTTTATCGAAACTGAAACGTATCGACATTGGCACTATACTCAGATTAAGCTCTTTCAAGTCCATTTTCAATCGGATACACCGAGTTACGATGGCTGAATGCACCTCGAAATAAAACAGGCAACACTAGTGACAAATGTGACGATGTTTAAGAGTGCCGTACCAGTTATTCTTCAAATTATTTGGGGGTCTAGAGGGTCTCCTGAACCCTCCACCACAATTTTAGTGCCGAAGACGACCTTTTTTTAGGTAAGTTTAAAAAAAATGGTACTTATTTACGAATGCGCGAAAGAGTGAGCAAAGCGAGCTCGGGACTTGGGGCACATTTTCAAGGTCAATGTCAAACGTCTCGAAGGTCAAGGACAAATAAAAAAAAGAATATGTAACATGGTAAATATAAAATTTTTGAAGTAAGACGTAGTCGACCGACCCCGCTTATTTCTGTGGTTGAAGAACAACCTAACCTGTCAGAGTCGGGGTGCCCCAAGTCCCGAGCTCGCTTCGCTCGCTCTTGCATCCGTAAATAAGTAGCTTTTTCTTAAAGGCTAGTGCAGACCAGCGCGACTTGTGCGCGACGCGACATCGACACGAACAATACAATTTCTAAGAAAACTTCACGGTATAACAATAACCGGTGTGGTCTACACAAGACTTAAACTTACCTGAATAAATGCTTTTTATTTAAAAAAAAACATCGTCTCCGCCAAAAAAAAAATTGTTGAGGAGGGTTTAGGAGAACCTCTAGAACTCCCAAATAACCTCACATTCTTTCTGGCGAGGTGGCACGTTTCTAAAACCAACCCGTATAAAAAGGCTTGTGCGGACCAGCGCGACACCGGTTATTGTTATACCGTGAAGTTTTCTTAGAAATTGTATTGTTCGTGTCGCGTCGCGCGACAAGTCGCACTGGTCTACAAAGGCCTTCAATAATACCGTATACAATAGATAAAACGTTATCATTATGACCTGCAACATTTGAATAAAAGTGTTTTTCTGTTGATACCTACACTACATCACCAATTTATTTGGGGTCGCCGCAAACTGTCATTTACTTCCATACTTCTCTATTATTCGTCATCTCGGTAGTCACCCTTTTCCAGCCATTTTGTCGACACATCAGGCCTAATTCCTAATAACATTTATGACCTAGCTTCTAGAATAATCTAGAACTTAAGTCTATACGGTATCATTAATAAGCAGTACTTAAAGAATCGCTAAGCTAAATGAGGTGCTAAATAATTTCGCCGCGTATCGACGAAGCGTCTAAAATATTATTCGTGTTCCTATTTCGGAACGCTCTGAGCACATAATTGTGAACTCTAGTGCTACGGACCGTTTTAGCGTCTAGAAATGAGCGAATGTTTCTAGAAAGTAATAGGAATTGTGTTTCATTATTTACTCACTAGCTTCTGCCTGCGACTTCGTTCGCCTGAAATTTCTTGTTTTGTTGAAAGAAAATTCTTGTTTCTTGAAATATAGGATATATTTCATGTTCTAGTTGTAGTTGTAGCAGATCTTTGACAGTTGTTACGGGTCTTCAGAAGCCCGAAAGTCTACTGTCTAACAACCAGATTTACCAAGGGGTATCGTGTTACCCAGTAACTGGGTTGTGGAGGTCAGATAGGCAGTGGCTCCACTTAAAATACTGGCTGCATCCGGTTAGACTGTAAACTGACCCCAACATAGCTGGGAAAAGGCTAGGCAGATGACTGTTTTTATCAATCAGTTGAGCAAGATTCAATTTTCTTATAAAGCTGGCCATTTTTAGCAGCATATTTGGATAAAACAACGTTATTTTAAATACCTTTACAATAGCTAACTAAAAGTAGGCAAGTTATTCTAACGCCGATACGAGAGAACTCATACAAAATAAACTTCTACCTACCCTCAACAGGTCGTGGGGTTCCCTTTGCTACAAAGACTCGTTACACGAGGCCAGTTTCTCGACTCGAATAAGCGATTTTTTTAACTTGAAATGAAATTGTTTATTCTGTAAATAGGATATCGGAATCACTTTGGCTCCACTGTAGAGTTACGCCCGCGCGTTTTTTGGTTATAGATAACTATAAGTTAAACGCTTTCGCAAAATTTCACACTGCGCAAACGCCTAGTTTTTGAGAAAAAAAATCCGAATGTTTAAAAAAATTGAACTTTTTACGTAATAAATAGTAAGAAAACTTAGGATGTAAGAGCGAGCGAAGCGAGCTCCGGACTTGGGGGCATTTGGGGGCTTGAGGGCTTGGTTATTTTTTTTTAATAATTCAGAAATAAGAGCCCGCCAAGCGGGCTCCGTCGACTACGCTTATTAGGTATTGTTTGGAAACAAATTTAGACCCGCCACGTGATCTTCCCCGCCCTTAAAACTCCCACTATCCAATACCGGCGATTTTTTTCTCGTCTGCTATGGATTTGCGCACTTTGGGGTTTTTAAAAATACACTAAAAAGGGTCTATCCTACCCAAAAAAAAATAGCTACTATAAAATAACGCCGGGCGTAACTGTACAGTGGTACCATCGCTTTTACACGTCATATCAAAAATAAGCTAGATGCGTTCGGCGTTTCCTATCCGACTACTCTGAGAAGAAAGGCCGAAACAAACTCAGAGGTCGCAGTCTTGTTAAAAGTCCAGACATAATCTTGGTCAGGCCATATGAGGACCATGTAGACAAGTGTCAGAAATGGTCTTTTGGGGAAAGAACCACACAGATTTGAGTGGACCAGTCCAGTCAGTGCAAACATGTGTCAGTAATCGTGGAGCTCAACTTAGAACTTAAAGAGTTGACTCGAGTAAGCAGTTCAAATCCGTATACCTAATGGTTAAAATATACGAATTTGAACTGTTTATCTGGCTTTTTGTGAAACTGAAGAAATTACTATGAAAAGCGACAAAATCAATTATATTTTATTTACCGACAGCACGCCGTCACTGGGGTTGACGGGCCGCTGCTCTATACGACACTAGCATCTCTAAAAGTCAGAATCGCCTCGCCTTAGACCAGAGGACGCGACTCAAACAATACCATTTCTAGATAAGAAAACTTCACGGTATAACAATAACCGGCGTCGCGTCGCGCTAGTCTGCAGGAAACTTAGTGTCACCAAAAAATCCTATTTCGAGTTGTCAAATCGCCTGGCGAGTCTCGCATGGAGATAGTCGCCTCGCGACGGTCGAGGAGTTCTCCTCATGCAAGCGACGCTTATAAAGCTTCTCGATTGAACCCACGAAGCGTAACTGAGGCGTGGGCGACCCTCCCCAGATGAGTTATTTCTTTCTTTTTTTGCATTTATATATTTTTATGTTGCTATGTTAAACTGTTCAGGTCAAGTTCATCAATATTTAACAAACTTTTTGTCGTACTACACTCGAGAGCAATGAATCCGGGTCACTTAAAGAATGTTAAAAATCTCGGAAACTAAAAATGATAGGTTAATGCAATAAATTGTATTTAATAGACTAGAATAATACTCCTTAAATGAAAGTAAAAAAAATATGAGTCACCATACATTTTATTAACACAAAATTACATAAAGAAAAAAACTGCTGATCTCTCCTTAAAACAAAAATAGGAAACATGAAATTTTTGAACTTTATTACGATTTTCTTGAATTTTAATACTTCGTATTGCCTCCTCGTGCTTCCATTACTGCGTTTACGCGGTTTGGCATGCTGTACACCAAGTTCCTTATACGATTTTGGGGAATATTCTCCCATTCCTCTGTGAGAGCAATTTTGAGCTCACGAAGCGTGATTGGGGGAGGGTTTCGTTGTTTTACGCATCTGCCTAGCTCGTCCCAAGCATGCTCGATCGGGTTGATATCCGGGCTGCGCGCTGGCCACTCCATACGAGTAATGTTCATCTCTTGAAGGTAGTCATTTACAATCCTACCTGTATGAGGTCGGGCATTGTCATGCATAAATATAACATCCTCACCTAAATTGACCATAAATGGACCAACGTGATCATTGAGGATTTCTTCCACATATCTTACGCTAGTTAAAGAGCCGTTTTCTATGATCACCAGCTCTGTGCGACTTTCAGAAGAAATTCCGGCCCACACAAGTACAGACCCACCACCGTAGGCTACTTTTTCTTCGATGCATGCTTGCTTGAATCTTTCCCCTGGTCTTCGATACACTCTGTGTCTTCCATCGTGCTTGTAGAGCATAAATTTTGATTCGTCGGAGAACATAACTTTTGACCAATCTTCAATACTCCAATTTACGTGGCTCTGGGCATATCTTAGTCTTGAAATACGATGCCCACGCTCCAGTTTAGGGCCGTTTGCAGGTCTAAGGGGTTTTAAGTTAGATTCAGCAAGCCGACGTCTTACTGTCCATGCACTTGGGTTACTTCCTCCGAGGCGTCGAAACTGATTTGTGAGTTCAGTTCCTGTGAGAAAGCGATTTCGAAGCATGGTGTTCACCAAGTATCGGTCTTCTCGTGCTGTGGTACACCTGGTTCTGCCCGTTCCTGGTCTGCGTAGGTTAGAACCAGTTTCTTCGTAACGTCGGAGAACTCTTTGTACTGTTGACAGCGACACACCGACAGTCCTGGCTGTATCGCGCTGACTCCGGCCGGTTTCCAGCATTGTAAGTATTCTGGTGCATTCTTCAGGCGTAAGCGACATAATTTCAGCTTGAATAATGAATATAGAGCACTATCAACATGGTTTATGTACCCACATAAATGACAGATTACAAACAAAAGCAAAACCAAATGCTGTAATTTCGTAGTTCCATCTTCGAAAGTGGCCCTTTTTCAAATTTGATTTTTTTATGATATAACTTTAACAATAACTAAGAAGTTTTAATACCTTCATTTAAGGAGTATTACATTGTCTATTAAATACAATTTATTGCATTAACCTAGCATTTTTAGTTTCCGAGATTTTTAGGATTCTTTAAGTGACCCGGATTAATTGCTCTCGAGTGTATTTTAGTTAATATGGAGCGGTTAACCGGGAACTATGTTACGAGAACCCTCCAAATTGATAACGAGTCTTTCACCCAGTTGCACATAGACAAGCATTAATACCCATTACGTAATGGATCATTAACGCTAATGATTTCATTAATTTCATCAAAGAACCATTAAAATCTAGTGTCTAATGTTGCTTTCTGCAACAAGCAAGTTAATGGATTATTAGTATTTACTTAATGACAGCTTTAAAACTTACAAGTTCGTTTCTGCAACTGGTTGTTTGTTGGGGCTCCAAATTCATACTCTTGTTATCCTAATTTATTTGTGGTTGGTGCAGTATGTCTGCCGTCATGATAGTAATTAGTTGTAACTTGTGACCCCCTTTTATGAACTATAAAAATTCAATAAGTACAGACGCCAGCACATCAACCTACTCAAATCTGTCAAAATTTCCCAATCAACATTGAACCTTATTCTATAGCGAAAAAGTTGAAAATCTATGAAATTTGACAGATCGTAATAACTTGATGTGCTGGCGTATGTAGTATCCCTCCTTTTATTTAGTCTCCAAATAGTATTTTTTTTGTTGATATGCCATTTAGTTGTTCATGGTGTTAAAAACATAAATTTTATACAGTAAGATCCGTTTGGTTATTAATAATACTGCAAACATAGTTATGGGGTATCCCAAAAACTCCACAAAACAAATAAAACCTCATTAAACAATGTTAAGATTCTTCCTCCACCACTCCGTTAAGATTAATGAAGCAAACATCACAATATGTAACGAACAAGAAAAGCCCATATTTCCTAGACCTAAATTTACCGTTCGTGTTGCCACCAATAAAAATAACGCAATAAGGCGAGCAGACTTCTAATTCATAGTCTGAGGCCTAAAACTAAAAATAACTTCTGTAAAGCCGAGTCATGGCTACAGGAAAACTATTTGTGTATGCGTTAAGGCTAACAGTCTTATTGGGATTACCCTGTTCAATATTTTAAGGATTATTAAAAGAGAAACTGGCAAACAACTAGTGTTTAAGTGTACTAAGTATATACAGGGTGGCAGGGACATCGACGCGAAGCCGGTTACCATGGATTCAGATTCATAGTTTCATTTGAACGCCCCTGCGTTGAAATTTTTCGTCGGTTATTTAAAAAAAAACAGCTGTTCCATACATTTTGACCGCGTGGGTATTGCACTTTTCTATGAAACAGCTGATTTTTTTTTAAATAACCGACGAAATATTTCAACGCAGGGGCTTTCAGAATCATGTACTGAATCCATGGTATCAGGCTTCGCGTCGATGTCCCTGACACCCTATATACACATACTATTGTATAGAATCAACGTTCTTCTAACTGAACAGACAGCTGTGCTGCTGTGGAATTTGTTGCGCCACTTCTCCTTCTTAGCTGAAGCGCTAGGAAGTGGTGTAGGACGGGTGTCTTGGGGGACTGTCTTACGTAAAATTAACGTTCAAAAAGTGCTGATTCTCAGCCTAGTTTGAATAAATGAGTTTTGATTTTGATTTTAGCTCTTCTGCCAAGGTCTTCGGGGAATACAGGGGTTGTATTGTTTTTTGCCTACTCCAGAAAGAGGAAAGATGAGGAAAACACCGTGAGGAAACCGGCATGTCCTAGAACCAAAAATTCAAAGACATGTGATCTACTAACTCGCACTGGGCCCGCGTGGTGTATAAGGTACGGCCCGCTCTCTCTCACGGAGAGAAGGCCTGTGTCCCAGCAGTGGGAACATTATAGGCTGAGTATGCTGGTGCTGCCCCAAAAGGAGTATAATATCTTATGTTATTGAATGGCAAACAATCAGACGGTGCACCTGATGGTAAGTAGTTTACTCCGCATTTTAGATATGAAGCAACTAGCACCTGGCGAGCTCATCTTGTGAGGCCAATTCACTGAGTGTAACGTAGTCAGAAGATGATAAGAGTTACGAGATAAAAAGAGAGGCAACTTCTAGGTGAATATAACTGTAGGTAATTAGCGCTGTACGTGCGACTTGAATTGCACTTTATTGTGTCGTAGCAAGAATCGCTTTTTATTTAAATGATTTTGCGGAGCCAACCATCACTTTCATCTGTGCCTATGGACACTTGGACAATGACATGCCTCTGCTGGTACTGCAAATGCGCTGCTATCCCTGAGTGCTCTGCTGATATGTTTCATGTGCCTGTTATGAAACCAGCACCCTTCAAACTGGCAGTGCTGCTTGGCGGCAGAAATAGGTGTGGCCGTGTGGTGGCAAGCAGTAGTCAAACTCAAACCAATTATTTCTATTAAACCATTTACAAGCAGCACTTTTGAAGTGTAAATGAGTCTGTCAGTTAGTCAGAAAGTTGAAGCTAGTTGCACATTCAAAAAATTAGATCATTTTATGAATCAAGATATTACAAAATCGTTATGTGTTATTTAAGCAGTTGTTTTAATGTAATAATTCAAATGGTCTTACCCCTGGTTTCTGGAAGTCTGATCGATTCCCTGATCACTAATTCTGCTGAAATAACGAAAGATAAACAAATAAGATGAGATTTGAAAAGATCTAAACGGCTTTCAAAAATCTAGGGTAAGTTTTTTGGCTACCATAGGTCTCCGAATCACAGGTAAAATGAACGGTAGATAGTGCATGTCTCAGCAAAGGGATTTTTAATCAGTTTGATATAATAAGAGAAAGGATCCTGGACCCTAATCGCGTAACACACGAACAATTACAATCTGTTTAATTTTGACAGTTCAACAACATTCATTGCGTTATTTACGTTGTTGAGCAGACAAATTCGAACATAAATGAAGCAATGGATTAGCAATATCCTTCAAAATGGTTCAGATCATGATTGATCGTGTACGCAATTAGGATGCTGATGTAGGTACCCTGTAGTCAGTACACACGGCGATGACCAGTACGATATTTTACGGTACTCTAAACTCTTTCTGATTAAAACAAATCTAAATATATAAAAATCAATGCCACTTTTCGTTGTAATTTTATAACTCGAGAACGGCTGGGCTGATTTGGCTGATTTTGGTCTTGAAATGTTTGTCGTAGTCCAGGGAAGGTTTATAGGGTAGATAGGGTAGGTAGGGAAGGTAGGGAAGGTAGGGTAGGTAGGGTAGGTAGGGTAGGTAGGGTAGGTAGGTTAGGTAGGGTAGGTAGGGTAGGTAGGGTAGGTAGGGTAGGTAGGGTAGGTAGGGTACGTAGGGTAGGTAGGGTAGGTAGGGTAGGTAGGGTAGGTGGGGTAGGTAGGCTAGGTGGGGTAGGTAGGGTAGGTGGGGTAGGTGGGGTAGGTAGGGTAGGTAGAGTAGGTAGATAGGGTAGGTAGGGTAGGTAGGGTAGGTAGGGTAGGTAGGGTAGGTAGAGTAGGTAGGGTAGGTAGGGTAGGTAAGGTAGGTAGATAGGGTAAGTAGCCGTAGATAAGTACTTAGTGCTACCCGTGCGTAGCCGGGACGGGCAGCTAGTACAGTATGAAACTGCCATGTTATACAGTAAAATATCGTACTGCTCATCGCAGTGTGAACGGGGCCTGTCCTAACATCAACTTTTAGGTCCGGACTCCACCGAAGCGGAGACGAGACGAGAAGAGAGGAGTCGTGTTTTAAACAACCAATAGAATTTCGTTATTCATATTTGTATGGCGCGATCGACGCGGATGTGAGCTATGCCTCGCAAGCTGGCGACGGTGCGCAGCGAAGATGAGAAGAGATGTGAGCGCCGTGCATTGAGCGGTCAACATCCAACGCTCGCCACACGCAGCTCAGCTCCGCTCTAGTACACCCTAGCTGAAAAACATCTCTTCTCGTCTCAGCTTCGGATATTTCCGCTTTGTTGGAATCCGGGCCTAAGTCACCTTTTACAAAACCTGGGGGTTTCATCCACTCTTATAGCAAGCCAATATTTGGTCAATAGTGTCGAAAAGTCGCGTGCCATGTGAGGTGCCAAGCAATTTTGAACCATCTACGGTGTAACTAATACGGTCATATTGACCAGGTTTGCGGCCTGCTAACGATTATGGTACGGGCCCTGAAGAACGAAAGAGTATTTTCTTTACAAATAAAACCTAGGAATCTCGGACAGTCACAGTGATGATGATAAAATGACTAAATATTGCGCATGGAGGTCTGAAATTATCCCACGGGAACGTACTAACGGGATAAAAAGGTCTATGCTTAGCCTAACCCAGGTCACGGTGTATCCTTATGCCCAATTTCATCGAAATTAGGCAATAGAAGGTAACAAACCGTCAAACAGATAGAGGTACTTTCGCATGTATAATATTAGTATGCATATGGATACGAAACCTTGCACAAAGTACCTAGGAAAACACTAACAACGATTAATTTTAAAACCTACAACAATTCGCCACAGCCTAGCAATAAGCAGTCATGGAAAAATCGTTCGGAACATTCGGCCTTACATGTCCATCGCTTGAATCATTCATGCGGCCAATTGTCCGCCTGTAATGCTGCAAATATGCTAATAGTAGCTCATTATGTTTCGACGCCTTTGTTGTCGCGTGTGCGAGTATGCTAAACGATTTTGGTAACCAATTTGATCTCTTAATATTAGGTGGAGTTATGTGTACTGGATGGACTGTATTAGACTGTGGTTGGGTGACGTCATTGATGTGGTGTTGGGGATACTGTTTCTTGAAGAGTTAGAAGAAGGCAGAGTAGAGCTTAGTGCAAGGGCGTCGCCAAAGGCGGCCAAAGGGGCGGCTACCCAAATACAAGGCATTTTAATGTAAAGAAACTTCATAATCCATAAAGCCAGTTTGTTTATTTGGACGACTTTTATTTTTCAAAGTTCCATATCTCCTAAACGGGTTCTAATCCGGAATCCGGGGACGCAATATTCGTATCTATGTGTTGGTGGTGGCCCAGTCATAATACCTATTAGGTTTCAGCTCTAGTTCTGAATAGTTTTGGGAACAACGACCCGAAAGGTCCGTTTCCAATCCATACGTTGAAAATGGAAATTATTATTTTTCTCAGTTCCTATCGGGACTACCGATTTGAGACTGATTTGTCAATAATCAAATGTCTATCAGCGTCGATTTTGGCTCTATTGTGCGCCGTAGAGGTAAGACTCGCACTACAAGGTGTAAACTGTAAAGCTTCATGTGATCTTGACTCTTGACTGTACCTACAAATCATACTTTTCCAATCTTCCATATACATATCAACTTGCCCCCCCCCTGGACCATCGGCTGGCGACGCCCTTGTACGAATGTATACCTTGAAATATTGCTCAGGAAAATGTGATCAATTAAGATCAAATATTGTAATAGTATGTTTGAGTTTATGAGAATAGCTTAAGCATCCCCAAGTGGACATGGCTTTGGAGGAGGAAGACAAAAATTGTTGCTACGCGCGGGGACGGGGCTTGGCTTTTGTAGCTTCAGAATTATAAAAACTATTCCAAATTTTAACTAATAATCACAAAGTTTGTAAAGGTAACAACAAGTAAAGGCGAGCACCCAGGTGCGACGCGACTCTGGTGAAAAATTTCTGATGAAAACTTCTCGGAATTGTTCGATCGTTTCTAGCGTCGAGATGACGCGTCGCGCTGTTCGCGGGAGCTATAAGGCTAAATTGGGTTCGAGTGCATTTTTAAGAATTTTGTTAATCGATGATATGCCTTTTGTAGCTTGATCGAGAGCCTTGAAATCATAAGCCAGATTATCTAGAACTCTAGAATACTAATATCTCCGTCCGGTTCAGGCTGTGCAAATGATTGCTAAATGCGAACTCCCTCCTAATAGATTTACGCACATACAGTTCAACAAGTCCACTCTAGCTGTTCAGTCCTAATTAAAAGTGAGCGACAACCACAGCCCCCTTAATTAAGTTTCCAATCCTGACTATCAACGTACTAATTGCAACAAGGCTCAAATTTAGTAGTATTTGAAAACTAAATGCAAGGCGAATGCGTACGATTTATTTTATGTAGGGCATGCCATTATGTGCTTTAAAAGGAAATCCTTTGATGATAAAAAGTTGAAGTCTTTTGAATCTGAGTATTGAATTAATTTAGATTAAATTACGGTGTTGGATTCGGACTTAATTATTGCTCAAGCTTAGCTTGGAAACGTGACATGGAAATCAATTGAAAAACAAAAAATTCATTAGGTTAGATTATGATGGGGCTGACATGCCTAAGCTCGAGGAATAAAGGATAAAACACCATAAAAATAAAGACAAAAAAGTTCGGGCTAAGAAAATTTTACAGTTAAAGTTGTATGAGCTACCAGCTCAGACAACTTTAACTGTCAAGTTTTCTAGTGCCTGGCGTCTTTATTGCCTCTATCTCTGAATAGACTGCTGTGCTGCTGGGGAGTTTGTTGCGCTATTTCTTCTTCCCAGCTACAGCACTAGGAAGTGGTGAAGGGTGGGCGTTTCGGGAGACTGTCTTTTGTAATCGAAAATGGCTGATTCTCAGCCTAGTTTCAATAAATAACTTAAAACATTTTTTATTTCTACGCCTGAATGTCACTTTATTTCACGAGGGCTGAAACTGTCTAACACCTTGGAGCTGGTGCTCTGGGTCTCTACGCCAGAGTCTGCAGGACCATTTCAAAGCTTCGCGCCAGCCAACAACCAAGCCATCCCAACTAAGGGCTGATTTCACCTATGAAACTGAACGCGATCAGCATTTCTAAAACGCGTTCAAGGGCTGTCAGTGTCAAAATTGTTATGGAACACTGACAGCTCTTGAACGCGTTTAGATATGCTGACAGCTGAATGCGTTCAATTTCATTGGTGAAATCCGCACTAAGTGTTTCAGCAAGAACCTCATTAGAACATCATATTTAACAGCTCCAGAAAAAGGTCATGAGAAAATTATACGAGTTTTTGGCAAAGAACACAATAACACTAAACTCCGAAAAAAAAAACATGCCTAATGATATGATTAATGAATGTTGGAGGAACTGAGTGCAGTTTTATGCAATAACGCATTATATCATCATAATCTGTCTATTAATGTTCCCACTGCTGGGACACAGACCTCCTCTATGTGAGAGGGAGTGGGCTGCAATCTACCACGCGGCAGTGCAGGTTGGTAGATGTCACATGTCTACGAATTTTTGGTTCTAAGACATGCCGGTTTCCTCACGATGTTTTCCTTCACCGTTTTGAGAGCAGTGGTGATGAAATTATTTACACAAAGTAAACCGCCTGCTTGGGTTCGAACCGACGACCTATGGGCCCTGGGCCACCACTGCTCGCATTATATGGTAGATCGTAATAACAATAATAACAAAAGGTGATCACTCAATACATTGACTCCCTACTCAATGCTCACACCCCAAAAAACGCCATCTCCATTGACAACCTTACATAAGCGAAGATAAAATCACTAGAGAAGGTCAAGAACATTGCAACATCTCCACAGTAAACAATGGGAGCGTTTACAAACGCCCACTGAAGGCGTATCAATGGCCGTTCTATTTCTGTACAGGATAATACAACAGTTCAAACATGACAAAGGATATTTGGAGATGAACGATTACCTTGACATCTTTTCTTCTTTGAGGTTTTGGCCAGACGAATTTCCGGTGTCTGGGCGTTAATTTTAGATCGTTATGGCAACAAGGGACTTATTTGTTTAAAGTTAAGTGTCTGGGTGACTGAGTTCTGCTCAGGTGAAAATAGAAAAAACTAATTTTTCCAAGATATGAGACCTAACTATGTAGATCGGTTTTTCGCCACCATAAACCCCTATATTGCAGCTTTCATCGAAATCGTTAGAGCCGTTTCCGAGAACGTGATTACAACATTTACAACTAACCTCCTCCTTTTTGGAAATCGGTTAAAAAGTATACACTTATACAGGGATATTGGTTATTATGTCGGCAATCCATTTAGGGGATGTAGGGTGTGAAGGGGGGTGTGTGTTGATGTATGTATTTGCAACCAAATGACCCCTCATGACCCCAATACCAATGTCAACCAGTTTCGAGTAATTTGAAATTTTGTATTTAAAAATGAATGAAATAAAAATATGAAATGTCAATTCACTCGAAAATTGTTGGCATTTGCTTAGGACTCAAAAGTCCTCTCCTACATGACTACATCCCCTTATTTATGGATTGCCGACATAATTATCTATACGTACTTATAATACACTTTTTTTTTTTTCAGAAAAATTCGTAGGGTTCTGCGCAAAAAAAAACTAAAACCCATGAAATCTGTATCTACAACACAATATCTTCTTACATCTTAAATAAAATTGAAGTCTGTTTGTAATGTCAAAATAACAGCTTTTTACTAAATGTATATGAAAGTATACATAATACGATCCATACAACAAAACACATTAATTATTTTTGCCTGTTTGTTTGTCGACTGATTTTGCCGGGAGTTTCACTGGCAGCTATACAAATAATAAAGTTGATGTATAGTTTTCCACGCGGACGAAGTCGCGGGTAACAGCTAGTAATATTATAAAGAGGTATTTGTTTGAAATGTTGTATGTAGTGTAGACCGAGGGTAATCTCCGGAACGACCAGTCGGATTTTAAACATTATTTTTGCATTGGATAGCCCAACTCTTGAGGGCGGCGGTTATAGGTTATTATAATATATTATTATTATAACCCTGTATACAAACATTGTTAATTTAATAGTATAGGATAGATATTTAGCTGCCCAGAGCTCCGCATGGATCGATCGAAGGTTAAGCTACGCTAGCCGAGGTCGATCCGTGGATGGGTAATTTACCAAGACGCCTCCGTGCATCGGAAAACACGTTAATCCGTCGGACCCGGCTGTCATTCGTAGTTCTTTGACAGTCGTCAAAAGTTTGACAAACACTCTCCTATCAAGGAGTGTCGTGTTACTCAGTAACTAGGTTGTGGAGGTCAGATAAGCAGTCGCTCTCTGTAAAATACTGTTATTCAGCTGTATTCGGTTAGACTGGAAGCCGACCCCAACATAGTTGGGAAAAGGGTAAGTAATATATGGTATAATTATAAAATGACTAATATTTACAAGATATAACAACTGAATCTATAATTTTATTTGATATTATAATCATCAGTTAATATAATAAACGATTGATATAATTTTAAAATAACTAATTTTTATAATCATAACATACATTTAATATAATATCGTTTGATATACCACTCAAAAGACATAAAACATATTTAGTCTAATATGTAATTTCTATCACAGTAAATAACCTGAGTAGATACTGTAGATATACTTAATTGATTACCACCTGCCAAGATGGTCACTCGCTATGCTCGTTCGCCTTCGCGCGTTAATAGTCACTGTTCTAACCTAACCCCAATGGTTCACCAAGAATAGAGGGGATCTGGCACTCGGCGGCCGCTGCCGCGGCACGCTCCCTACGGTCGCTCGCCTTCGCCTTCGCGCGTTAATGATCACTGTTCTAACCTAACCTAACCCAAGTGGTTCACCAACAAGGGAGGAGATCTGGCACTCGGCGGCCGCTGCCGCGGCACGCTTCCTACGGTCGCTCGCCTTCGCGCGTTAATGGTCACTGTTCTAACCTAACCTAACCCAAATGATTCACCAACAAGAGAGGGGGGATCTGGCACTCGGCGGCCGCTGCCGCGGCACGCTCCCTTCGGTCGCTCGCCTTCGCGCGTTAATGGTCACTGTTCTAACCTAACCTAACCCAAACAGTTCACCAACAAGAGAGGGGGGATCTGGCACTCGGCGGCCGCTACCGCGGCACGCTCCCTTCGGTCGCTCGCCTTCGCGCGCTAATGGTCACTGTTCTAACCTAACCCAAATGGTTCACCAACAAGAGAGGGGGGATCTGGCACTCGGCGGCCGCTACCGCGGCACGCTCCCTTCGGTCGCTCGCCTTCGCGCGTTAATGGTCACTGTTCTAACCTAACCTAACCCAAATGGTTCACCACCGCTCGGCGGCCGCTCACGCAAGTTTTGTGTGTGTATGCAGACCAGCCGCTGTGTGCAGCCAGACCGACACCGGTTATTGTTATACGGTGAAGTTTTCTTAGAAATTGTATTGTTCGTGTCGCGTCGCGCTGGTCTGCAAAAGCCTTTAGCCTTCTAACCTAACCTATCCGAGTTGGATGGCTTTGAATCGGGGTGTTAACCATAATGATGGTATCATTATATAATTTAAACGATAGACCTAATGATTTTCGATTAAATAAACGTTATATCCAATAACGTTATACGAAATAAGTTTTAGAGTATATAAATGTTATATGTAAAGAAATTATATCAACAGTTGGTATATCTCACGTTTATTATATCTTGTGAACGTTATTGAAATGAAAATATACCAAATAACTTTATATGATAATTATGAGACGCACCCTTGGGAAAAGGCTAGGCGGACGATGAGATCTATAGTTGCCTGAAGGACGACAAAAAATAAAGAAATTCTGATGGGTGAGTAAGACAATTTATTTATAAACTGACAGTATCTTTAACTTAGTTTAAGGACCAATGAGATACTTTTGAACTTGGTTCTATGCAACTTTTCACATGCTTTTGTCTTACTTGCTTTGTTTATTTGTAGGTTCGGGCACAGATTAATACAGATTGTTCACTCCGCAAAATCATTTAAATAAAAAGCGACTCTTGCTAAGATACAATAAAGTGTAAATCAGGTCGCCCAGCGCTAATAAGGATGTTGACTGGGAAAAAAAAAACTATTTAGGTAGTCCTTCGGTCAGATATTTAAAAAGTCAATAATCTACCTGACGGACAAAAACCTGACCTCTCTTTCTATCGCGCAACTCTTAGATCTTCTGACTACACACATCAAGAAAAGTTTGTGGTTGCAGATGACACTAGCAGACGCGGATATATATTTAAAATTTAACTTTATCTAGAAAAAGTTTTTACGTTTTTTTAAATATAAATAGTCTGCCTGAAAGAATCTATACAGAAGAAGAAATTACAACCGCAACCTGCGAGCGTGTATGATCAGATGTATGAACGTAAACGAGGCAAAAGGAGTATGTAAGGATCGTAGCAGGTGGCGTTCTGTAGTTTCTGCCTACCCTCATGGGAAGAAGGCGTAATTTTATGTATGTATGTGTATGTAAGAAGAAATTATAATATAGTCTACCGTAGCAAAAAAGATTTCGATTTTCCAAACTGATCGCAAACTTTTTTTGATGTGTGTACGTTACTCTCACTCACTTGGCCCATCAAGTCGAGCCCGCCGCGTACTTGTAGCTTTATACCTAAAATGCGGAGTGTCCCATCTGTATTAATCTGTGGTTCGGGTGAAATCTTGTTTAGTGAGACCTTTCATGATATTATGTAAGTAGGTACCAATTTACAGTCTCCACTTTCTTGGAACAAGAGCTATAAGAGATTGGGCAGCAGTCGTATTTAATAATGGGATCGTATAATTAGGATCGTAGCAAGTGACGTTTTTTAGTTTCTGCCTATCCCCATTGGAAGAAGGGTCGGTCGACCAGACCCGGTCGCGAGCGGGAGCAGCGCTCGCTTTTCGTGTGCTGACATCGATATAATACGAGGAATTAAGCTGTTTTCAGACCAGCGCGATTTGTCGCGCGACGCGACACGAACATTACAAAACTGCACGGTATAACAATAATCGGTGTCGCGTCGCGCGACAAATCGCGGTGGTCTGAAAACAGCTTAACAATATAAACCAGCTCCGACGTACTCCAGTCCATACCCGCGTCCGACATGCACCCGATTTGTGAGGGAGTTGAGCTTTAACATTTCTACATTCATTCTTTAAGTTAAACAATCACTGTAATATGTGTAGAAGCATCTGTATTCCTTAAAACCTCTTCACTTGACAGCCTCATTCACACATCCTTACTCCAAGAATCTTCTACAATCAACTCAACAAAACACTTAAAAAATCATCCCAAAAACATAAGGCGTCAACTTAACAATTACATAAAAGTAACTTAACATAACAAATGTATAGTACCTAACTGATTTAAATTCCTTGTTGCTGACGACCGACAATGGTGACTGTGACGAAACAGTTTCGAGAGATATGAGAACAGCATTCTTTATACGGGAAAGTCGTTTTAACGTGTCTGTTTACGTTAAGTTTTTTGGTATTTGGGATATAAGATGGTGTTGAAACGTGATGGGAGAAGGGAAGAATAGGAATGAGGGTATGATTTACTTAGAATCTCGGTTTATACATACATACATAACGGCTTGTTTCCCAGGCAGAGGTCTACCTATAGTACATCCATATTTCGCCAGTTATGTCAAGATCCCATGTAATAGAAGGCGAGGCTATTGCCATCAACCGGGAAACTAGCTTTAAATAGACAGAAATAAAGCTCAAATATATATTTATTTTAATTTTAACATAAATAGTTTAAAACTATTAAAGAAAACATATGAAATTTGACCATTCCCCCCGAATCTCGGAAATTAGTGAGCCTAAAATTTTGAATAAAAATTATAATAAGTATAGAGAATATTTCAGTTTATAATCTTAATATATATAAATCTCGTGTCACAATGTTTGTCCTCAATGGACTCCTAAACCACTTAACCGATTATAATAAAATTCGCACACCATGTGCAGTTCGATCCAACTTGAGAGATATAATAAATAATAATAAAAAAGCCTTTATTCGCTGACCAAATACAGTTTTAACTTTATAAGTTTACCAAAATTTAATTTTTAATTAAAACAAAATTTAGTTTATCTAATTTAACAAACTATATCTCTAAATACACACTCTTCAGCAACCAGTTTGTTGGAACTAAAAATAAAAAAACTCAAATGGAACTGGACTGGTCACAATCATTATGAGAACGAACCGAGGAAAATGGACAAAATACGTAATGGAATGGTATCCTAGAAATGGAAAGAGACAAAAGGGACGGCAAATCAAGAGGTGGGAAGATGACTTGCCAAAAGGATGGAGAAGAATAGCTCGTGACAGAGATGAGTGGAAGAAACTAGGGGAGGCCTATGTCGAAGGACAACCTGACCAACTTGAGAGATAGGATAGTTTAAATCTCAATTTATAGCCGCAATTTTAATTTATTGCTAATTAGGGCTACCCATGCGAAGCTGGGACGGGCAGCTAGTAGTTTATAAATAGCAGAAAAACTTATAAGAAGTCTACGGTCTTAAAATAACATGGTAAATCACTCGAATATTGTGCGTACAAACTTACATTTTGCAGATGGAATAAACGGGGGAACATGTTTTCCGCTTGGAATAAATTCATTCCAACTACGGAACCCTTCATTGTGTATAGCCGACACGCACTTGGCCGGGATTTTAAAAGGCAAACATTCTATTGAACAATACTTTGACTAAGAATCTTTTCAGAGTTGTAGGCCCAAAATAGAACAAAATTACTTTGTAAGCTTACAAAAGTTTCCAAAGGTTCTAATAAACTCTGTGCAAAGCCTTAACTCTGTACAAAAGGCTTACTAATATTAAAACTCAAGTCCATTTCTATAAATACCAAATGGGTCCTTGAATCCACACCACCCAAAAATAGTAGAGCCTACAGATATTTTTAAACATTGGCATTTTACAGCTGAGCTCCTTAAATTCTGAGCTGACAAATGCTTGCACTGACTGGACAGGTCCACTCAATCTGAGTGGTTCTTTCCTCAAGAGACCATGTCAGACACCAATCAAACATGGTCTTCACATGATCTGACCAAGATTATGTCTGGACTTTAAGATACTGAGACCTCTGAGTTTGTTTCGGCCTTTCTTCTCAATGTAGTCAGATAAAAGTGTTTGTACAAACCTACTTACAGTAATATAATCATTTATGATTTACACATATTGATTTTCATCATCTGCCTAGGTTTTTCCCAACTATGTTGAGGTAGGCTTCCAGTCTAACCGGATGCAGCTGATTTTACATGGAATAACTTCCTATCTGAACTCCTCAATCCAGTACTGGGTACGATACCCCTAAGTAAAACTGGTAAGGCTTTTGACTCCCCGTAACGACTGTCAAAGATCTACAAAAAACAGGACCAACGCGCGACAGTTTAACATGTTTCCAGGGTACGGTGGGATCTCGAATAGTCTCGATATGTAATGGATGATCACCCATCTACGGACCAACCTCGGCAAGCGTAGCTTAAGATACAGATATATGCCAGTGACTGAATGGTTAGCTTGCGTGTTCTGTACTGAGCTCACGCAACGCGTCGTACGTCCAGCCAGTAATAGAACTCGCCCATCAAGGAGAGCTGTCCCAATGTGGCGCATTATTAATTTATTATACATAAAACAAAAGGTATTTTAATAAAAGATCAATAATTAAATTATCTTTAAAATTTTTAAAACTGAAGGTTTCAGAATACGCTTGATACATTTTGCGTGATTCTCAGTTTTTTATCCGCGTTAGACATAACTTTACAAATTAATTGCACTAAAATATTCCTATGTTAAGTTATTAAGAAAATGCTCTAATTTAACATATATTTTTTCCAATTCATTAACACTACTCGTTTAGATCGTCTCAGTATAAAGTCGGTTATCGTCGCCTGAAACTTCGATCGACCCGTTATTATCCGGGCAGTTATTATTTAACCACGAGCCTTGAATATTGATTTTAAAGGACATAATAAAAAGGTGTGTGAGTAAATATTAAATGGGAGGACGCAGGACGAATATGGCAACCCTGTTGATTCCCAGGGGTGTCGTTAAAAACGATTGAGAGTTAGTCCAGACGAAGCGGTTAATAAGTGAAATGGTGCGAGCGAAAACGCCGGGATGTTATGTCAACATTGTTTTATGAACATTTATGATGTATTTGAATGAGGTAGTAAGCAATTTATACCAGACGAGCTTTAGTCCACATGCCTAAAGTCATATCATCACGCGTTGTTTCCCCGAAGGGATAGGCAGGGGTGTACCCATCCATAGCACAGCTATAGGTACACCCACATTTCGTCAGTTATATGTGTAACAGGGGGCGAGTCTATTGCCATCAACCGGGTACAAATCCAGACTCAGAGTTGCTACTGAGAATTCCGAAAAGAAAAAGAGCAAAACCCAATAACACTTTCCCCGACCTGGGAATTAAACCCGATCACCAGCAGCGCTTGCGACCACTAGACCAACGAGGAAGTCTTCCTCGAGTGCCTTAAGTATTTCAATCTGCCTAACCTTTTCCCAACTACAGTTGGGGTCGGCTTCCAGTCTAACCGGATGCAGCTGAAAACCAGTATTTTACATGGAGCGACTGCCTATCTGACCTCCACAACCCAGTTACTGGGTAATACGATACCCCTTGGTTAAGGCTGGTTGTCAGACTTTCGGGCAACTCACGACCCGTAACGACTGTCAAAGATCCACGAATGACAGCCGGGACCAACGCCTTAACTTGCTTCCCGAGGCACGGAGGAGTCACGGTATGTTAAGATGGTCACCCATCCAGCGACAACCCCGGCAAGCGTAGCTTAACCTGCTGGATCGACCCGTGCGGGAACACGAGCTCCACGAGTACCTTAAGTACTTACAAGTCATAATTTCTTATCCCATTTTGTTTATTCCTTGACCGTAGGTAGGTATAGGAAAATTGTTAGTGTTGCAGTGCGAAAAAGGGACAGCGCTATAAGTCCTGTTAGATCCATCTCTTTCTAGCACTAGCTATATGGCCTGTTTAAATCTTTTCCTCCATTCATGAAGTAACTACCTAACAGCCATCAACTGATAGTTACTATCTTTTAAACAATGGAAGTGCATTAAGGCGGCGATAACCGACTTTTAATGATTTTATACTGAAGATCACGTCTAAACGAGTAAATGTTAATGATTTGGAAAAAATATATGTTAAATTAGAGCATTTTCTTATAGATAATAAATTAATATACAGTGTGTCCGGACATGGACTAGCGATATTCTAAATACTTAAATACCTATAATAAACATAATCTAAAATATTCATATACAGTGTGTATAAGAATATTTTAGATTATGTTTATATTAATTTGTAAAGTTATTTCTAACGCGGATAAAAAATTGAGAATCACGCAAAAACTACACCATTTTAAAGACAATTTAATTCTTGATTTTTTTGTATTTAAGTGTTTTTTAAATTAAAATACCTTTTGTTTTACGTATAATAAATTAATAATGCGTCTAATTTGGGACAGCGTCCCTCGATGGGCGAGTTCTATATCCTATTACTGGCTGGACGTACGACGCGTTGCGTGAGCAAGCCGACAACCTGCTATTTAGACCAGCAAGATGCAATTCACAACAAAAAAAAACTACTGATGATTCGGAAATTGATTTCCTCGTTTTCTGAACATCCTACGTTCAGAAAACGAGGAAATCAATTTCCGAATCAAATTATTTAAAAGTACAATAGTCGCAGGGTCAAGTAGGTATTAAAGTGGTTAACAGCATGTCTTATGCCTGATTGGACCTTAAAAAAACATGAGGTTTTTGCCCCACAAACTCAATACTAAGTCAGTGAACCGATCAGAAGGAAAAACTGTGAATCCATCTATTAATAGATTGTTCTTATAAATTTTTTTGCTCGTATTATGGACGCGAAAGTTTATGTTTACTTATTATTTTATTAGTTACACAATTTTATTTACTTCTGAAGAGAGGAGCTTGTGGCTAAGTAATAACAGCCATACGGGTCGATCTATCAGGTTGTTATTACCAACTTAAAAATCTTTAAAAGTCGTGTATTTGCGCCTTAAGCTACGCTTGCCGGGGTTGGTATGTGGAAATGACCATCTTTACATACCGAGACTCCTCCGCGCCTCGAAAAGCACAAAAACCGTTGATCCCGGCTGTCATTTGTGGTCATTCTGACAGTCGTTACGGGTCATCAGAAGCCCGAAAGTCTGACACCAGTCTACCAGTTACTGTGTTGTGGAGGTCAGATAGGCAGTTGCTTCATGTAAAATACTGGCATTCAGCTGCATTCGGTTAGACTGGAAGCCGACTCTATAAAGGCTAAGCAGATTGATTTTTATGGACGCGAAAGTTCATGTTTACTTATTGTTAGTTACACAATTTTATTTACAGATGATTTCTGAAGCGTCTAAAGTGTTCTTTACTTTCAATTTCTGATTAAAAAATTGCCCTTTGCCATTTTCCTCTTAAAAGGTTACATGCAATATCAGTTCGAAGATGTAAAGCCTCAAAGCCCACATACCTAACAGTAACGTTTATTTATGAGGATTCGCAAAGAATGCCCGCGAAATCCAAATTTTCCTACGACTTTTGCAATTTGCTGGTCAGTGGAGGTTGTATCTTAATCAAAGTATGATTCACGACCATAACAAATATTATGTATTTACAGAATTTTCAATAATCATTAATACATCGCTCTCCAAGTTACATTTGTTCTCAAATGTCATGAACTCATGATTTCATGAATAACTACTCGTAGCTGCCCGTCCTGGTACTAGCACTAAGTACTTAACTAAGGCTACCTACCCTACCTACCCTATAAACCTTCCCTGGACTACGACAAACATTTCAAGACCAAAATCAGCCAAATCGGCCCAGCCGTTCTCGAGTTATAAAATTACAACGAAAAGTGGCATTGATTTTCATATATTTAGATTCGTTCAAACTTCTTCAGCTATCTAATTACGTTACATATTTTCGTAAACGATTCCGACTAATCTGTTTCATTTTGACAGTTCAACAACATTCGTTGCGTTATTTACTCTGTTGAGCAGATATTTTTTTTCGAACTTTTGAAGCAATGGTTTAGCAATCTGTTTCAAAACGATTCAGATTCTGATTGATCGTGTATTACGCAATTAGGGTACTGGTTTTCCTGTTTAGGATTTATTTAGGGGTTACTTATACATCGAAATATTCCATTACATAAAGACAACATAAAGAAGCTTACGGGGTTTCCCGCGATGACGCAAGTGCCACTGCCACACAAGTTTTTGTAACAAGTTATGCTTTCGCTTACTTAATCAAGGTTTGTAAACAGGATAAGCAGATAATGAAGTTACCAAATCGCTTTTTGAAATGGTGAATTAATCATACAGTATGATGATATAAATAAACATGAAGCTGATTTCAGACGCTTCACTCGGATAAATATTCTGAATTCTTCCGATAACTATGATTTCTGACTTTTTTTAGGGCTGATTTCACCATGATGAAACTGAACGCGGTCAGCATTTCTAAAGAACCTCCTCCTTTTTGGGAAGTCGGTTAAAAAGCGTTCAAGAGTTGTCAGTGACATTATTATTGTTATGGAATATTTTGTACACTGACAGCTCTCGAACGCGGTTATATGTGCTGAACCCGTTCAAGTTCATTGATGAAATCCGCACTTAGTCCTCAAACCTCAGTTGGTCCAATGGAATTTTTTGGTCCTTATAACAAACAGGATTGATTGGCTTCAAAAAAGTTTTTGTGATAACTACCCATTTTCTTGCTGACTGTACGCTTTTTCCAAAATCTGTGAAACCAGATCAAACACTTAAGGACCGTCTCCTAAGACCGTTTTCATGTAGCTAGAACGGGTTGTTTATTCTGAAATGACGCTCCCCACTACCGCTACTACGTAAATGCGGTGGTGGGCCGCGTCATTTCAGACAAGCTATACCTATCTTTACTGTTTAGTCTCAAAAATCCACCCTGTATAATAAATAAATCACGTTGTTTTGTCAATTCGTAAAAACCATGCAAAGTAGGCAGGTCGCTAGTCTAATAATAAATGATGAAATAACTTGATACGACATAAAACAAGCGTGTAAACACAGCATGTTTACAATAGCTCTGGGTTTCCCTGTCCCACTCAATTTTATATGAGAAGAATGTTGTATGAATGAAAACTGGGAATACCAACATTTGAGCATCGAACGTAACAAAGAAATGAGTAAATCTGTGGGTAGTTGTGAAATCGGGAGTATGTGAAGGTTGATCAAAATAATAATTTTTTTTTTGGTATCTGATCTGGAATCTTTTTTCATTGGTTACAAGAAGCTACAATTTGGTCAAATAAAGCGTCGTGCAGACCGGTGCGACGCGAATCTAACAAAAACTTCTAGGTAGAACAATTTACCGGTGTCGGGGCTTAAATGGGGCCGATGTTTGGGAGCATTTTGTTAATAGTCCCGCAGACATCATTGATGAGTCTTCTCTGAATCGTGTTTCAGAAATTCTAAGAACAAGGAAATTATATCACGGCAGTGATATCATCATCTTCCATTGTTACGGGGTTGGCGCACCACGTGTTCTTCCACTCTCCCCTGTCAATCGTCAAGCTATCATTCACTCCCATCTCTTTCATATCATTCCTAACACAGTCATCCATCATTCTTTTAGTAACCTGCGTTTCCTCCCTTCTCATCATAAGTTATGCCAGCTATTGTATACTTTTTAATTTAAATTAAGTAAATACAAGGGTTTTTTGTACACATATGCGACTATGTCAATACCATTGTGCATTTACAAATAACAACTTATTCCTAAACTAAATTAACTAAGGGCCTGTTTCACCACCTACGATTAAGTTCCTAGTAACTTACTTGGCAGATAATTTCATACGAATTCTGTTCCATTTTGAATTTCTTCAATAAGTAGTGGTTATTCGGACATCGTGAAATAGGCACTACGTCACACAAAACCGAAAATATGTATATTATGGCAGTCGCTCCATAAAAACCATAGAAGGAATTTCGAATTTTTTTATACAAATTCCGTTAATGTTGGACGAATTAAGGTTGGCCCTGCTCGAGCATCCTGATAGTTATTTGCTTACTTACCTAATAATCTTAAGAAAAAAAATCGACGCAAATGACGTCATTGTTTTTTTTACATATTGTCCTTATGTCGTCAACCGATGAACCAATAAGTAATTCAAAATGACGTCGTTAGTTTTCGATTACACGTAAAATACAGTAATGAAAAAAGACTAAATTCTTAAATACGGAAAATACTTCAAATAACAAGAGCTTTGACGTCCATATCGATGAAAACTTTACGCAGAATTGCTGTCATCAAATACTTAAAGAGAGAGAGAGAGAGCCCTTGTAGTTTCTTGCCCGTTCTTCTCCTCAGAGATCTACGTTTTGGAATGGGCAACTAGCTTCAACTTTCTGACTAACTGACACTCTTTGACAATTCAAAAGTGCCTGTAAATGGTTTTAATTGAAATTAATGCTTTGAGTTTAGTTCCATTCCCTAAAAACTTTTCATCATCCAAAACCAGCTTATAATGTTACCATTACGAGCACTGTTCGGAGTCCGACCACATCTCTGAGGGCCTACGCTCTAAGTCCGTCAAAGAAGATACGGGCCCGTCCGAAAGTACATCGACAGTGGAATGAACCCTACATCCGATAAATTAACTTTTTCGAACGGGCAATGACACATACATCGGTAGTAGGAAAGGAACAACTGTCAAATAGTGGTGTCATTCATTCTTAGTTCGGGCTTCGAACTAATCTAATGTCTGTATGTAAAGCTGTTTTCAGTCCAGCGCGACACCAGTTATTGTTATACCGTAAAGTTTTGTATTGTTCGTGTCGCGTCGCGCGACATATCGCGCTTGTCTGAAAACAGCTTAATTCGGAAAAGTAAATGCTTGTAACTTCGGCCGAAACTACGGACGTCTTACTAAGATTGAGGGTGGGCCGTAGGTAATGTACCGCGAGGCCCAGTGTGGGTTGGTGAATACCACATGTCTTCGAATTTTTGTTAGTTAGGGCATTCTGCTTCTTCGTCTCGTGTGGTTACTGACTAGCCTGGTGTCAGATGGGTCTCCGTCCAAGCTTCACATGCCGCCCAGATATATCGCTCAGGCATGCTGATTTCCTAACGATGTATTCTTTCACTGAGATATTGCTTAACATTGAAAAACAAACCGTCAAATTGAAAATCTCCTCCATTACAAAATCAGAAAAAAATGACAAGACAAAGATTGAAGTGCCATCATAGTTATCAACGCCACAATTCCAGCTAACAGGCTTATTATCAACTAATTACCGTGCAAAATTAACCCAGCTATATAAAGCATTGTTGGATATCCTCTCACGGCAGTCATTATACTTTTTTTAGGGTTCCGTAGTTCCGTACCCAAAGGGTGCCGACGGGACCCTATTACTGAGGCTCCGCCGTCCGTCTGTCTGTCACAGGACCGTATCTTCTGAATCGTAATAGGTAAACACTGTCATGACAATTATTGTCATAGTGTGTTTAATATCATATTTTTGAATAAAGTAATTAAAAATAATTAATTAAACAATTTTTTTAATGGACGCCTGAATAATAAAACTGGAAATTTTTATGTTTGCCAGTAAGGATCACGATCATAACCGGTTATTATTTTATAATTTATTATTATTGATGATTTATGATTCATGGGTTTTACCCCGGAGTTGTTTTTTTTTGTATGGAGCTTGAGCATTCGCCTTCAAGGCTTTTTTGCTCGTTAACTACAGTTGTGCATTTTTGAATATTTTGGGAATGGTTAGGGAATATTATCGCACGAATTGCTTTATTTATCAGTATAAAAGGACTATAATCTATGTGGTTATTTATATATTTATTTATTTTCAAAATATAGTCTAACAAAAATAAACAATTTTTTTAAACAATTTTCATGAAGTATGTTGCGACTGACAACTTTTTTTACCCATCAATATGGGTAAAATTTCTTACCGCGCAATCTTTACGTAATGTCAAAGACAATTTTTTTTTAAGTTTTCTTTGCCTGTTGCTAGGCAACGGATCTTACGGTTACGTCCTGACGCGAGTTTAACATTTTAACCCATCCCAAAAAAAGTGCACAACGTTAAAGAAGTTTTTACTTCAAAAAGTAGCATTAATACATATTGTATCGTGGTACAGAACCCTTCGTGTGCGAGTGCGAATCGCACTTGGTCGTTCTTTTTTTCTTCTAGTTAATCGGTTTAATTCAATGGGATAATACTATAATAGTACTGATTACCTCGACGCGAGCAGGCTAGCCTCCTGATTGGATTAAAGAGCTAAGAGGTCCCATGGTACTTGAGATTTGTTTCAAAGGGATTTGTGTCTTTCCACGGTATGCGGAGATGCTGCTATGTTTATGGGAAGATGTTGCATTTTAGGGTTATAAACAGTAATGGTATCTGCTGCACACAGCGGGCGGGGCGGGGCGGGGCGCGACGTGGCGTGGCGGCGACGACGGGGCGCTGGCGTGACGGGAGCATTCACACTGCGGGCGCGATCACGTCCCGTCCCGCCGTGAATTGAGAGAGAAAGAATATAAATAAAGTAAAGAGTTATAAGTTCAAAGTAACTTAGTTAGTTAAAGTAACTTATAATTTATTAGTTACAAACTATAAGTTAAAGTTTTAAGCTTTAATACAATCTCTCAATTCTGAATGTAACCGTCACGCCCCGCCCCGCCGCTTCTGACTTGTATTCACGCCCGGCGGGGCAGCGGCGTGGCGTGACGGTTACCGTCGCGCCGGGCGGGACGGGTCTGTGTGAAGTCGTCCGTAGTATCTAGTACATTACAACTGCTCAGCGTCACGTCGCCGTCCCGTCCCGCCCCGCCCCGCCCGCTGTGTGCAGAGACCTTAACTTTAAGACCCTGCCTCGTTGGTCTAGAGTGGTCGCAAGCGCTACTGCTGAGCATGAGGGGGGGTCGGGAAAGCTGTTATTGGGTTTGTCCATCTGGAAATTCACACAGCTCTTGTCACGTGTTTTTTTTTTTTGTTTACCTTTATTTGACTACATAAATCAATGGAGTATAGTGTCCATTAAGTTTTCCTCTAAATGTTCACGCTGATTTTACCTATGGGAAAATCTATTTTGGACTTTATGGTTTTAATCAATATGAATCATCAACAGATTAAATGTTTATCGAATTGTCTGATCGACAGAGAACTATGGACTCTTAGGAGCTCCTGCCTAAATAATTATTCGAAGGTTAAGCTACGCTTGCCGCGGTGTGTCCGTGGATGGGTGACCATCCATTACATATCGAGACCCCTCTGTGCCTCGGAAAGCACGTTAAGCCGTTGGTCCCGGCTGTCATTCGTAGATCTTTGACAGTCGTTACGGGTAGTCACATGCCCAAGTCTATCAACCAACCAGTCCCGACCATCGTGTTACCGTTTCTGGGTTGTGGAGGTCAGACTGGTATAATTAATAGAGATATCACGCGGGCAAAGCCGATGGCCGAAGCTAGTGTACACATACACATAAACCCTGAAAACAGCATATATCCATTGCGTAATTTAGAAGAATAACGCGGTCACACAGACGGAAGGGGGGGCGTTTTTGGGGGACTGTCTTATGTAATTTTGGGTATTATATTGTTTTCCATAATATTATTTGTCCTATTATTGTTTTCCATAATCGTCCCCACTCATAATATTTACTTGCACTATTATCATTTATACTAATAACGCTTGCCATATCAACTTATTTGACATAACTTTTATTTGCCATAATATTAGTTTCCATAATAACATGTGTCATAATCATTAGATTCTATAAGTAACACATTACATAATCGACACTTGACATAAGCAACATTTAACATTATTTAGAAACGTTACAGACAGACAGATGTCCTCAGTATTGTATTATATGATATGTATTATTCCGAATGTTCATTTAAATACATACATACGTACATTTGCAAAATAGGATAGGTTAGGTTAAGTTTTCTTGTTCAGACAATAAACAGTTTGTCAAATTCGAAACGGGTAGGTAAGGTTAGGTTAGAACTGTGACCAAACAACGCGCGAAGGCGAGCGAGCGTGCCGCGGTAGCGGCCGCCGAGTGCTAGATTTCCTCTTTTGCAAAGCAAGCATGGTACATACTGAACTAGCATTGTTGTGCTAGTATGGGCAAATTAATATTAATAAATGTTATGGAAAACGACATTATTGAAAATAAAAAATATAGCTAATGAATTTATGGATTAAAATTATTATGACACTTGATCGATTATGACCAATGAAATTAGTGAAAATGATTTTATGTCATTTCACGATTATGGCAACTGAAGCGTTATTACTAATGAAATTATGGCAAATAAAATTATGGCATATAAAATTATGGCATATAAAATTATGGCAAACATTAGTAAACCGTAATTTTGACGTTCGAAAAGTGCTGATTATCAGCAAAGTTTGAATAAATGACTTTTGAATTTGAATTTGGACACGAAAAGCGAAATTTATTGACGAATTAAAAAAAAAACAATGCATGTACTCCGTGAGTGCCGGCAGAAGTGAAAACTTGACTGTTGCGAGATTAGAAAATTTCTAACCCATATTGATGGGTAAAAACGCAGTCAAAACATACTTCATGAAAAGTGATAAATTGTTAATTTTTGTTAGAAACTATGTTTTGAATTTCTTTTTCGTTTATGAATGAGTGTTATGAGACGTGCACTTTTGGATTTTCCATACTATATTTAGATATTTACTTTGTCGGTTGCTAGGCAACGGATCTTACAGTGACGTCCAGACGCGAGTTTAACAATTTTTACCCATCCTAAAAAAGTGCACAACGCCGCGCGCCGCTAAAGAAGTTTTCACTTCAAAAATTATAATATTTATTGAGAAGAGATAGAGCTTAAATAAAAAAAAAACTACAGATAATAAATAAAGTTGCTAAAGCAGAAAAATAACCATGCCATGCCGTGCCGACCTTAATACTTCACTCACATAAAGACGACATGTATTAAATAGATCTGATACAAGGCCACAGCTGTTCCGACTGAAAGTCTACCCCAACATACTTTGGATTGTTTGAGAAATGCCTGACCAATAACGAAACACAATAATACTCCATTATAGATTATAGCTGCTCTATCATTCGTAGAACTTTGGTAGTCTGACAACCAGTCTCGCTCAGCTCCCAGTCTTACCGGATGCAGCTGCATACCAGTATTTTAGAAAGAAAGAAAGAAAAGAAAGAAAGAAAGTAAATCGTTTATTTGGACACAGTTCGTGAAGTTACACAAAATACGAACAAAATAAAAAACAACAAAATAATCTTTTACAATAAGTGTGTGCCTCACGGCTGCGCCAAAAAGGTTCATTTCAGCATGAATGCCAGACAGATGCTGTCGGACGCTGGTTTTCTAATGAACCCCTAAGGACAAGTGACGGAACAAGTGACTTTTAGGGAACGACTGCGTATCTGACTTGCACAACCCGATACCCCTTGAGACTGGTGTCAGACTTTCGGGCTTCTGACAACTCATAACGATTCGACTGTCAAAGATCCACCAATGACAGCCGGGACCAACGGCTTAACGTGCTTTCCGAGACACGGAAGAGAGGAGTCGCGGTATGTTATGATGGTCACCCATCCACGGCCCAACCCCACCTGATGGATCGACCTTGCGACTGGGTTTACTTAGCCACGAGCTCCTCCGGTTTGATGTTATGTCAGTACCAAAGATAAATCAATACAATAAGACTGGCCACTTACAATTGGCCGTAGGTTACCCCTATAGATGCAATATTACCCCGCCATGGTTCTATTCTATTTATAGTGTGGTTACAGTAAAAATACCCCTGGTAAATATATTTCACGTAGAATGCGTGTTAAGAGGGAACAGGGCCTGTGATTTGCCATACAAATGTATTCCCCTTTTTTCTTCCTGAATAATGGCTCTAGAGCAATCATTTTTTTTTTCATAAATTCAAGGTCTGGGTAGACACGTCCATGTTATTTATTGCCTTTTTTCAATAACTTATTGGTAAAGAAAATATGACCCTCCCAAAAAGATTAAAATGCCCCATTTTTACACGACTGCCCAAAAAGGAGTGTTATTACTGCCCTGATTAGAGGACTACCAGACAAATTCGAAGAGTTTTTAACATAAAAGAAAATGATAGGAACCTAGACATACTCTTTCTTAAAAAAAATATGTAAAAATTATTGAATTGGCTCAGTTTTCGAGGAGAAAAAAGGGGAATACGAAACGTCGATCTCGTCAATTTTTTTGTGTTAAAATCGGTCTGAGCTGCAGCTGTCCCTATCGCACTCTACGGGGGCAGACTTGGGGTAAGACGACGGTAATAGTTTCTTCAAATACCTATTTTTCAAATTCCTCGCAGGCCCTGTTCCCTCTTAAAGCTTGTTCAGACTAGCGCGACGCGACATCGGTAATTGTTTTACCGTGAAGTTTTCCCTGGAGCTACACTGTCGCGTTATACTTCGCGCGCTCTCCCTCGCACACCGCGCGACGTGTCGTTGAACAACAGAGTGCGCACGAAGTGAAGTTCGCGATAACACGTAAATGTAGAACCAGGGTTAGAGTCGCGTCGCGCCGCTCTGCACGACGTTTTACGATGATTTTAATCATGGTGCATATGAAGGGTTTTTGAAATGATATTTAGGAATCGACGTCAGTTATGTTCAGCATTGGACATCTCGCTTGAAATGCTGGTGATGATGATAGCTGTCAAGGTAGGAAGCAACGGCTGGAACAATATCTTGCCACATTTGCGATTCACAAGAATGTGTTCTAGACAGACCCTAAGCTTAATCTGTGCCCTAAGTTCTTATCAGCAAGCAAAAAAAAAGTTAAAATCTAACACCAGACTTTCTGGAAAGCTGAACATTCACATACATCTGTAAACTCTCAAATTCTGCTTCGTGCAGAATAGCGCGACGCGACACCGGCTTTTGTTATACCGTGAAGTTTTCTTGGAAATTGTATTGTTCGAATCCAGTCGCGCCGTCGCGTCGCACTGGTCTGTACGAGCCTTTAGTCTTGTGGTGACCGATCAAATAAGATTTAAGGGCAGATAGAAATTAAAATTTATAACATCACGCCTTGGCTTCTCGAATGGTTGGGCAGAGATGTACCTGTAGCAGGTACACCCACATTAAGTTGTTTGTAATTTATTTAAGTTATCAACTTATCATAGAAATACAAGAGCCCCATAAAAACTCTATGGAGGCGAAAACTAGATGAAACTACAAAAACCGTCATCCCTCTTTCACTCTGGCTAGAACTAAGAACACTTTGGCACTTCCCTTTATGGCCCCTGGTGTTTTAAAAACCGTTCTCTGTTCCAATTTCGAAAGGTATTCCAAATCGTTCGGATACCGTTCGGAACTGAGGGCCTAGACAAAGTAACATTCGATTAGCGACAACGCTAGTAGAAAAGTCAAAAATGTATGGGATTGACAAAAGCTATCGAAACGTCACGTGATCATAGCTCAACGAATAGAAATTAGCTAGACAATATTTAACATCATTCCATTCATACAGCCTCGAACGATAACTTACTAACGAAAGACCAGAGACAATATGTAATTTTTATCGAAGAAACCAATGGATCAGACGATAGCGAAACGTAGTGTAGGTATGTCGTTGAAGCGATAGCGATTGTCGAAATAGAATCGCTCCGAAGCGAATGTCATTTGTCTAGGCCCTCTGTTCGGCTGTCAGAAACAGGAGTCGATCGTAATATCGGTCAGTTAGAAAGGTAAGCATGTAAACAAGCGAACGTAACTTTCTCTGTAAGTTGGTGTGACACATTACGAGCAAACCTGAGTTATGTGCTAATGACTTTACAATGGAATGTGTTAACTGTCGCGTTTTGGTTTAAAGAGGTTCGAAAATACTGCAGTTTAAGGCGACGATAACCGACTTTTAATGATTTTATACTGAAGATCACGTCTAAAAGAGTAGTGTTAATGATATGGGAAAAATATATGTTAAATTAGAGCATTTTCTTAATATTTTACTATAGCACTATTTTAGATTATGTTTATATTACATAGTGAAATTAATTTGTTAAGTTACGTCTACCGCGGATAAAAAACTGAGATTCACGTAAAATCTATCAAGCGTATTTTTGTGAAACCTTCACCATTTTGAAGATAATTTAATTATTGATCTTTTAGTATACGTGTTTTATTAAAATATCTTTTGTTTATGTAAACTAGCTGCCCGTCCCGGCTTCGCACGGGTAGCTTATTTACGGTTATCTACCCTACCTACCCTATAAACCTTCCCTGGACTACGACAAACATTTCAAGACCAAAATCAGCCAAATCGGCCCAGCCGTTCTCGAGTTATAAAATTACAACGAAAAGTGGCATTGATTTTTATATATTTAGATAAATTAATAATGCATCTAATTTTGGACAGCGCTCTTTGATGTGCGAGTCCTATTACGGGCTGGATGTACGACGCGTTGCATGAGCTCAGTACAGCACACGCAAGCGGTTAGCTTGCGTGTGCAAGCTCACTGGCATATATCTGCGTCTTAAACAAAATAATTATGCCACCAGTTGGCATGTTCAATTCATATGTACTTTCTGAGTTTATCTTGGACATTGCTGACATAGGTGAAGGAAAAACATTATGAGGAAACATGGACTTATGCGTGGTGATCAATGCTCGAGCCTTCTCTGTATGAGAAGAGGCCTTTGTCCTGCAGTGGGACAATATTAGGCTGGTATTATATCATATTTGGATAAAATTCGGGCTTTGTGAAAGTTGACTAATAGGTAGAATAAAAACTGTATCCATTTACTGGTAGATGCGAAGCTGTGTAGACGCCTCCTAAACCAAGATACAGCTTTTCTTTCAAGTCCCAGTATCAATGCTCGCGAAGCCCAAAAATTATCCATTGTCCTTCGAGCCGGATCACTCAACCCACAGAACAAAATCCTTTCGAAGTTTTGATTGTTTGTTGTTAATTTGGTGTGCCAACATGCGCTTTTATAAATATAAAAGCTAAAATAAATAAAAGACCAAAAGGAGCAACTGACTATCTGACCTCCACAACCCAGTTACTGGGTAACACTTTACCTCTTGGTAAGACTAAGACTGATTGTTAGACTCTTGGGCTTCTCACTACCTGTAACTACTGTCAAAGATCTACGAATGACAGCCGGGACCAACGGTATAACGTGCTTTCCGAGTAACGGACGGGTCTCGATATATAATGTATCCCCCATCCACGAACCGACCGCGGCCAGTGTGACTTAACCATCGATCGATCCGTACGGTTGTTATCATTTAGCCAATGAACAAATACATTCAGCTGTCATTAACGAGACACAATAGAATGTCAATTGTTATGCCCACCTGAGGTCCACTGTAACGGTCAAGCGAACAAATTTTCAGAAATCATACGATCTTCTTTTATTTTTAACACGCTTTTATTTTCCCTACACAGAAACCATTTTTTTGGCAAGAGAAAATATCGATATCGTCTACCAATGTCTAAGGATAAGGAACCTTATTTTAATCCGATCCATCCTACTACACTACGTTTACCTTCTGCATAATCAGCTAATGTTCCCACTGCTAGGACACAAGCCTCCTCTCGGTGAGAGGGAGTGGGCCGTAATCCAACACGCGGGCCCAGTGCAGGTTGGACTTGGTACACTACGTTTACACAATAAAAACTACTGTTTGTTTGTAATCTACTTTTAGTCCAATAGAGAAACTGCTTGGGTTCAGTTTCATTGCAAAGGGGTTCCGACATTTTTGTATGGGACCTGGCATACCTAACCGTCCGCCATTTTGAAAAAAAACTGGTTTTGGGGGCCAGTGATGAAACAAGTGTCAATTGATAGAGTAAGTGATTGCAAACAAAACATATTCAGTGATGAATCTCGTAAGTGGTATACTTCCTGAGATATTTGAGTTAAAACATGAGAAAAAAAAAGCGGTAATATATATATTTTTTTTTTTCAATTTAATGGATCACAAATGAGTCAGCGAAGTTCGTCCTTGCTGTAAGCAACCGGTAAAAAAAAAATCCTTGATTTCATTTGCAAACCTATAATTTACATTTTTAAATATTTTTGTAGAAACGTAGTACACCACACCGGTATCAGGAGCAGGGTCCTACCTACCGGTGGTCAGGGCTCCTGAGACAGGAACCTCCTAACGATTCCGACATTTTTGTATGGGACCTGGCATACCTAAGTACCTACCAACCGTACCTGGCGGTCAGTGATGAAACAAGTGTCAATCAATAGAGTAAGTGATTGCAAACAAAACATATTCAGTGATGAATCTCGTAAGTGATTCATCACTGAATATCAATAATAGGCGGGGACAATAATAATATAACAATAATAACCGGAAATATGGTGTACCTAACTTTTGTTTGTCCCCGCCTGCGATACCAAAATTCTATAGATTATAATGCTTGTTTTTCTCTTTTTAGTTATGTGTTTTTGTAGTCGGGTTTTTTGTTTTTTGAATAATTTTCTTTTTATTTAGTTCTATCGTAGCGCCGGGTTGCACCTTACGAGTTGTAGGTCGTAGGTTCGATCGCTGACAGGCGCTTTACTTTGTGTAAATTATTTCATCACCAATCCTCTCAAAACGGTGAAGAAAAACATCGTGAGGAAACCGGCATGTCCTAGAACCAACAATTCTAAGACATGGGACATCTACCAACCCGCACTGGGCCCGAGTGGTGGATTACGGCCCTTTACCTCTCACAGAGAGGATGCCTGTGATGTGTGTAAAATATATTATTTTAGTCTTACTGATTCGGTACGCAAAATTGTCATTGATATAAAAATATATTTACCTGTTAAAGTATTTATAGCCACAAGATAACAATCAATTGAGGATTTTCTCGCTTATCAATTTAATACATAATTGTAAGTATCATACATTGCTATTTGTGAGACGGGCGTGTTATTTTTGGAATTATTATTTCCCCTTGTATTATGTATTTATCTGATAAGGTTATATTCTATACGTAGGTACCTACGTCATTGTATTGTGTAGACGAGATCAGTTTGTGCATTTCTCTGTCAAGTTCTGTAAGAAAACAAAAAGTTTTTCTGTTTTTAGCTACGCCTACGGTGGCCGGAAATTGTCTATGGATTCCCGACGCCCAGGGCCGTCTCCTGCGGCGGATAGGGGCGTGAGGGCGCGAAATTTGCCTCTCCCTCATGCGCTCCGCCTACTCCTTTCGCGAGCATTACTGCTTCGCAGAAGGAGGTAGGAGATGGGAGGTGAGCCACAGACAATGGCTCACCTCCCATCTTGCTCCGCATGCCCACGTGAGGACCTAATGGCAGCATCAGCGAACGGTATTCGCGTTGCTGAGTTTTGGGCCAAAATAACTAAGAACATAAATTATATTTTCGTGTTATTTTTGCCATCGACACGCTAAGAAGAAAAAGGAGGTAATGGCTTGCCACGCTCTCTCGCTCCGTACCATGGCCTGGACCAGGGCCGGACGCGAGAGGTCACCGCCGCCGATCGCCTCCACGAGGACACGGCGATGCTCCGCCCAAGCCGGGCAGACCTCCACCGTATGCTCAACCGTGTCCTCCAGGCGATCCACACAGTGGTAGGTAACACACGGGCACCGAAACCGAACCTTCGGTCACTTTCCCGTGTCTAAGTCACAAGCTATGGCAGTGGCCGAATGGGCGCTACACACTATTGGTTGGCTATACAATGGTGTCCACTTCACGACAACCTCAGGCCAAATTTCTCTAAAGGGAAGTACATCACAAATGACCTATGACCGCCATAAAGTGTTATGCAGAGTACCAACCGAAACAAAGCATCTTACAACTACATTTGGCATAAATCCACCTCGATTAAAAGTGTTTAAATTGCAGCCATATCCACCTCGATTAACAGTGCAGTGCTTGACAGGCTGCCAACCTATCGGCCGACTATTAGTACAATAATATTACGCACAAAAACCACTTCCTACGTAAGACTAAAGCATGGAGTTGTAATTTGCAAATTAACTTTGGCAGAAGTTGAAAGATTATGGCCTAATAAAAGACTCTACGCACAGCTTGAACCGATGAAGTCAGGAACTTGAAGTTGCACTTGCAAATGAAAAGTTGCACTAAGGAAGCGGTATTTAAAAATCAACCTCTTGTAAATGGTAGGGGCGCAGACTGGATGCAGAACGAGAGAACAGGGTGTTTTGGCCCAACTTGGACAAGGCCTATGTTCAGCAGTGGCCAGGTGGGGTGGTTGCCGCAACTGCGGAGCCACATCATAGACGATGCCTCAATTCTTGTCGTGCTGTCTATGCTATATCATAGCACCTGCGCTATGGAAGACCATTGTGAGACCAACGCTTACGCTGTCGAAGTTGCCGAATTCCGAATATAAAATATAGGTATAAATGGAATCATCGATACAACGATGAAGAAGCAGTCGATGGCAATAGGGCGAATTGATTGATTGAACGGGGTAAAAGGGGGATACACAGCCTAGCTTGCATGGGAAGGCAATCTTACTAAGTTTAGCAGTATGTTGTTTAGCTTTAATGCTTCTTACTTAACAATTCTATTCAGAACTAATACAAGACAGGGAGACAAAAAATACGTGATTAAAAATGGAGCTATAACACGCAAAACAAGACAGTTTAATTATTGTAGTCACACACTCTTTCTCAATTGCGGACTAGTAACAATAGGTTTAGAGCAATCAATCTGCCTATCCCTTTCCCAACGGCTTTTGGCCACTTTGTATTAGCCGTTGGTCCCAGCTGTCATTCGTGTGGATCTTTGACAGTCGTTACGGGTAGTCAGAAGCCTAAAACTCTGACAACTAGTCTTCCCAAGTGGTATCGTGTTACCCAGTAACTGGATTGTCGAGGCCAGATAGGTAGACGCTCTAAGTAAAATACTGGTATTCAGCTGCATCCGGTTAGACTGGCAGCCGACCCCAACATGGTTGGGAAAAGGGTAGGCAGATTGATTGATTTTAGTTCGTTACAAATGTTATAATGTGCGTCTTATTTGTGTAGAATAAACAGTTTTGCTTTCTTTCATTCGTTATTATGACCAACAAGATGCTGGCAGCAGTGGTGGCCCAGTGGTAACGGCCGCGACTTACGAGTTGAGGTCGTAGGTTCGTACTTTTAGTAAATTATTTCATGACCACTGCTCTCAAAACATCGTGAGTAAACCGGCATTTCCTAGAGCCAAAAATTCGACAGACATGTGACTTCTACCAACCCGCACTGGGCCCGCGTGGTAGATTACAGCCCACTCCCTCTCACAGAGAGGAGGCCTGTGTCCCAGCAGTGGGAACGTTTTAGGCTGATTATTATATATAACAAGATGCTGTACCAATTTCTGTTAGAAATACCTAATTAGCTATCAGAATTCCTAAAGACACACATCAGGAAATTGTTTAGGTTAATAGTATAAGGAAAAATTAAGGATAAAAATAATGTCCTGTCTGCAGAACGGGCTAAGTATCTAATACGATTATTTAGGGAAACTATGGAGTCAATGGCGTCATTGATATGTTTGTGAGGTCACTACCACGTTCAGTTTGCGTCTATGGACGAAAATGACGACAACTATGGACGTTTGCAAGACAAATTGACGTAATAACTCCTGACTGAAAAGTATTTTATCTAGACTATGTGTCAGTTAAGTGCGGAAAAAGCAAACGAAAACGTTAGATTTGCAGGAAATTCTTAGTAGAATAGAATAGAACATAATATCACGACTGTATTCCCCGAAGGGTTGGGCAGAGGTGTACCTTTAGAACACCCAGATTTCGCTAGTTATTATATGTTTGAGTCCCATGTGTTTGTGTTCTTGGGGCGAGCCTATTGCCATCAACCGGGCACAAATCCCAATAACCCCCCAATAATTTGCCCGACCCGGGAATCGAACCCGGTCAGCAGTATTGCTTGAGACCACTATACCAATCAAATCAGTCTTGAAATAATACGTACGATATGTGACTTTTTTTTCTTTTCACTGAATTTCTTGTATATTACGAAAGATTCGGGTTGATATTACCTATTATTTACATTTATATTATGGCTACGGCGACATTATGTTTAATAATACTACTAATATTATAAAGAGAAAAGATTTTTTTGTTTGTTTGTACCGAATAGGCTCCGAAACTACTGGTCCGATTTGAAGAATTCTTTCAGTGTTAGATAGCCCATTTATCGAGTAAGGCTATAGGCTATATATCATCACGCTAAGACCAATAGGAGCGGAGTACCAATGAATAATGTTTCAAAATCGGGGTTTTTTTTTTGCGTTAGCCCAAAGTAACTATTCCACGCGGACGAAGTCGCGGGCAGAAGCTCTAGTGTTTAATAAAAGTATAATTGTTACATTTGAGATTTTTTTTTTTTACTAGAATCATATTGTGTGATGCGTGAGGATAAATGGATGGCTAAGATAAGAGTAGGGGCAGACCAAAGAAACGATGGATGGACTGTGTGAAAGATGCAGATAAGGCTGGAAAACTAGACTATCGACATGACGACTAATAGAGAAGTATGGAAGAAAGAGATACATGTTGCGCCGACACCAAATTAATTGGGATTTAAAGGGCAGGAGAATTCTGTGATGGGAACGAATGAACGATTAAATAAGTAGATTTTGGATGTGAAAACCATAATGGCTGGCAAGAAGAATGCGCGGGAGCTGCAAGTAGTCACATCCTAACTAATCTATCTCAAAACTCGAAAATGGCTCGAGCGATTTGAATAAAAAAAAATTGTTTATCCTTTATCCTTAGGGGGTATTTAGTGTCTTGATTTGTACTAGAACCTTGCAAATCTTCAACAAAGGAAGCCGCTTCGCACAGGCATACCTAGTGGTCATCTGAGCTGATTTAGCCCTGTACCCACGTGGCACCACCCTGCTGGTAGATGGGGGGATAGTACGTTCCCGTGTGATAATTTCCAATCTCCACGCGGGCGAAGCTGCGAGTAGAATTTAGTTGTAGTAATAACATGACAATCGATAAAAATGCACAAACCAACAATAGCTCCTGCGTCTAACAACTTTTCTCATTGTCAATTATATCGCCGTTAACAACATTCCTCGGTAACCATGTTAATTACTTTGGTTTGCAATTAAATATTCTTCAACAAATTGACTTATTTTTTTGTAAAATGCAAGTCTTTGGATGACACTCGACTTCGTTCAATTTTTTTTCTTATTTAAATGTACTTTCTGAGTTTATCTTGGACATTACAGATATCGGTGAAGGAAAAACATCATGAGGAAACCTGTACCCTAGTTGCGTAATACACGATCAATAGTTTTGAAACAAATTGCTAATCCAGTGCTTCAAAAGTTCGAAAAAAAATCTGCTCAACAACGTACTCTTATGCAGTGGTAAAATAAAATAGCCAGAGCAGCGAAACTGCAGTTAAATTAAACTGACTTTCGTCATCATTCGATTCATCTGCGGTTTCGCTGCTATGGTTTCGCGGTGGAGGCGTGCTGACGGCGTCAGCAGGTTGGTAGCGCCCAGGATAAGCGGGACGAACAACTTCTAGAACGTTAACCTAGGTATACAAGTACATTTAGAATTCTCCAGTTGTGTTGTGTTGCATGGCATTGTGGGTTAAAGCTGCAAACAAATGAAGACTATCGGGTTAATTGAAGAGCCTCTCATTTTGAGAATTCGACAAAATTCATTGCGCTATTTACGTTGTCGAGCAGACGAACTATTCAAACTTATGAAGCAATGGATTATCATCTTTCACAATCTCAAAGATTATAGGAAAGTTTCTTACGCAATTAAGGTGCAGGCTGGAAGATACATTCAAAGTACCTATAGTACATATAAATTTACGACATAATGTGCATTTGCTCCATTCGCGACCTCGCCGTATGACCTGGCTTCAGTAGAGGGCAAAAGTGGTCGGAAAATCCCGATAAAATGCTCGGGAATAAATACAAACATAACATCGCATTCACACTTGTATTCCCAAAAGGGTTGAGCAATGATTTCGATAATAACGTTTAAGTCCATTATTTCATCACCACTGCTCTCAAAACGGTGAAGGGAAACATCGTGAGGAAACCGGCATTTCCTAGAACCAAAAATTCAAAGATGCGACATCTACCAACCCGCACTGGGCCCGCGTAGTGGATTACGACCCACTCCCTCTCACACAAGCCTCCTGGCTTGTGTCCCAGCAGTGGGAACATTATAGGCTAATTATGTTTAAGTTCAATGCAATAGGAAGCGACCCTATGGAACACAACTCCAGAAGTTTAGACATTGGGCTTCAAAGACAAATTCCTAGTGCCAAAACCCAATAAAATTTTCCCCGACTTAGGTATTGAACCCAGGATCCCGCGTTTAGCATGCGCTTGCGACTACCAGATCTCGTCTTCTTCAATCGGTCCCTCATTACTGAGTATCGTGGTCACTGGACCCCTTTAAACGGACAATCTGCCTCCATCGGTTCCGGTCCAATGTTGCCATCACCACCTGCTGAAATTTGCTTGAGGACGTAGCTTCTTTTACTTGGTCCGGAGTCCCGGTCCATCATGTTGGCGACCGGCCTCGTGCTCTCTTTCCTTCGGTATTGCGAACAATGACCAGCTTTTCAAGGCTTCTATCTCCCTTTCGCATTATGTGGCCGAAATACGCTGTAGGCAAACTGTAGACAATCTGGTCTTGATGTCGAGTTGGGAAAGGATAGACACACATGTGCGTTTGGCTGTCCATGGAATTCCACTAGATCTAAACCAACGGTAAAGCCATAAAATACCCATAAATATATGATTTTTAGTTACGAAAGTCATTATAACCTACTTAGTAAGTTCAGAGATTAGCTGGAGTGAATAGAATGACTGGATACTTTGTACGTTGTTGTATTGATACCATTCTAAAAGCTATCTGATAGTGTATTGTATTTTGATATTATCTGAGTGAAATGTCTTGTTTTTGCGGGCCAGCCCCAAAATAGAAAATATGGGAAAAGTAAAGTTTGGTCAAATATAAAATACTTAATGCCCAACATTGGTTCATCATTGGTTGGTTTACTGTGGGTGGTTTTTGAGGATGTAAAGTTTCAATAAAGTTTTTTTACCCTTGTCCACCCCGATTTTGAACCGAACAAAACAAAAAAAATATTATTCAAATAACTTTATTTCGGAAGTCGGTGGCGGCAAACGAAAATTCAAAACCAAAGACACCGCACCGCAGACATAAAAAAGTGTAAAATGTTCATAGTAGTCCAAATAAGGTTCAAGTATAGGAAAAGAAAAATTGAATAACTCGGGAAAACAGACAGTGCTTTTTCCTATGGATTGAAATTTAGACAGGACGTCTGTCTGGTCTACTAGTTTACTATAAAAAATCAAAATAATTTCAAGCTGTGACCATCTCATTTAAGTGAAAAAATGGCTTACTCCATTGCCAATAACTGCCACAATATTAAGTTACATTTTATAAAGGATGGCCATGAATGTGTGGGAGGAAAAACAGCTGATATTGGTACTTACTCCCACTCAGTTATTTATAGCTTAACACCACTATGTTGTAGTAAATGGAGTACTATCCTTTAGTTATTTTTGTTGTATATTGGTAAATCTGCAGTCAATACTTTCGTTAACTATTGTAATTTGTTGCTCTAACTAAATAATAACTGTTGAAATTGATTTGTCATCAGAAAATAGAGGTGCCATCAAAAGTGAAAACTTAAAACTATGAAATAACTGTGGCTTTTTTACTACTGGCCAAGTGCAACACATCATACACATAGCTACAGATATACTGTTAACATTAGCATGTCGGTGACGCGAATCCATAAGATTTTCCTCTAGCAACAGGGTTGAGATGATTTAAATCAACTGATTCTAATCAGTGATCGCATTAAAAATAGGTACTGATTTTAATCGTTAAATCGCGATGAAAATCAATACCTTTTTTAATGCAACAAAATCAATCAAAAACTGTCAAACGACTTCCCCGACATAACCTACGACGCGCGACGCACACATACGTACAATGCTATGTTTATAGACTACATTCTACACAGTTTGGGTATTCCCCGAAATGTAAACAAGCGACTTGATGTATTTTCGCCCAGTCATTCGTGATTGATTAGTGAAAGTGTGAATCCAAGAAAATGGTTGGAAGAAAAAAGAAGCTGTATGGGTTTATTTCATAATTAAAATAAACAAAGAGATGTTTTATTTTAAATTCTAACCGAATTCCAAATGAAAAAAGATTGGAATGCTAACTATACATATTATATTATCATTTAAATTTCTTTGACATACCCTTATTGGTCTCGGACCTTTGGAAGGCGTACGAGGAGCCGAAGCCAACTCGCAGAGGCCCCTAAGAAATTTTTAAGTATTGGGGCACCAACCGACGATTATCCCTGTATGTACTATGCAAGTGCATCCAAGGACAACCCCCGGTTAGTGTAGGACTCGGACTATTGCAGGATATGGAAACAAAGATATTGGACTATGGGTTTGGTGGCTTAAGTTGACTGGTGACCTGGAACTATGGAAGGAAGGACAATGCCCCCTGCCTGATGAATGTTTTATATGACATGAAAGTACAGAGATAAAATGGCAAGGGGTGACTTGCACACTCAATAACAGTCGGGGGCCCACCCCGAAAACGGTCGCTATCACAAAGTGTCGTAGCGACAAGGGGGCAAATGTCCTGAGGTGCTTATGAGGAGTGGAGCGTTATTCCACGGCTATCAGGACAATCCATAAGTTTATATTATTATTTTTATATCGTCTACATATCTCGGGATCATGGGATCCCGCACACACACACACACACACACACCATTACACACCATCACACCCACTCAAACCTTGCATAACTACACAAGTCCAACAAAATGTAAACAATTCTTACTTTACCTTAATTTTTGTCTAGAACTTGACAAATGTCTTATTTGAATGTTTTTTCTTCTAAGACTTGTCTTTAACAATACCCTCATACTGGAAGGTAACCATAATATTGTCAATCGCACTCCTGAGCCACAAGATACAAGCGATGCTTAGTTTGTGGCTCACAGAATTTGGCTAAATTGTATTGTTACTTTTTGATTAATAAACTTTATTATTATTATTATTTTTATATCGTCTACATTTCTCGGGACCATGGGATCCCGGTCTTTTGGAAGGCGTACGAGCGGCCGAAGCCAACTCGCAGAGGCCCCTTAGACAATTTTAAATGAAATGAGGCACCAACCGACGATTATCCCTATATGCACTATGCAAGTGCACCCAAGGACAACCCCCGGTTGGTGCAGGACTATTGCAGAACATGGAAACAAAACATTGGACTATGGGTTTTATTATTATATAATATAATCCTAACTAATATTATAAATACGAAAATGAGTTTGTTAGTTTGTTACGCTTTCACGCTAAAACGGCTGAACGGATTTGGATGAAACTTGGCACATGATGAAGGACATCGGATACCTTTTATCCCGATCTTACCACGGGATCGAGTTTAAAACAAAAAAAAAATATCCGATTAAAATAAAATAATACGTTTTTTTTTAACAGATGATTTTTATCAACTCTGACAAGAAACCGCTAAGCGCGACTAAAGGAGTTTTCACTTCAAAAACTGAATAGGCTTTGCAAAACCGTTGGTATGCATCTCATAATTATTATTTGTCTGAAGTTTCATAGGAGCGTGCATCCTAAAAGTAACGTCAACGTCAACGTCGTAAATAGCTGTCAAATATTTACCTGTTTTGATTAATTTGGAAATAATACTGTATGGAAATAAGAAATGTGGTTAACTAACTAGAATATTAATAATGAATTGCAATTATATCATTGATTTTGATGTTGTACTCGTTTTAGGTGAAACAAAGGCATTTGGAAAGTTTCCAAATACCTATTTTTTTACATGTAAAACTAACTATTCGGTGTTACGATATTAATTATTGCATTTCATAATCAATATTCTAGTTCGTTAGTTAGCCACATTTTTTATTTCCATACAGAAATATTATCAAATTAATCAAAACAGCGAAATATTTGACATCTATTTGCGACGTTGCCAACTTTCAGAATGTTTATTCTGAAAGTTGGCCCACTAAAATGAAGTTAAGAGGGTTTCCTCTTAACTTCATTTTAGTGGGCTAAGTATGACTTGCACTTTTATTTTATTTTAACTGTAAGTAATTAGACTTATGAACTACATGGATATAAGGTATATTTGGGCCTATCAGTTATACGTAGACAGGTAGTAGGTACCTATAAAAGTCAAAGTCGGCTAGTCATTGGACTATCGGTATTGGCGAGTCATCACGCGACGGTTGTGCGTAAGTTAGCCCTCCATTGTTTACTTATCTGTGTCAAATCCTGACACATCTATAGAAATGATGACAGAACCATCTCATTGGTATGAAATCTTTTAGTTTCTAAGAGCAAGAGGGGTTTCTTGCCTGTTCTTCTCCTTATGAACCTACTAAGCTTTAGAATGGGCTACTAGCTTCATTTTTCTGACTGACCGACACCTTGATGATTCAAAAGTGCCTGTAATTGGTTTAAAAGAAATAAATTCTTTGAGTTTGAGTTTTCATTATTTTTCTAGTATGTGTATGTATTTAGAATTTCGGAGTAAAAAAAAATAAGTACCTACCTACTTAAGTAGTTATTCTATGGTCTGGTTATTTTTATAAAAAAATATTTAAATATTTTTTTATAAAAACACCAATTTGCATACTATCTATATCTTATGTCTATATCTTAGGAAAATTTATACTTACTAATATGAACAAGCGCCTCGAATGTTTGTGTAATGTTTTTGTGTATGTTGACATTACAGGCCTACAGTTTAATTGACGGAAAATTCCTTCTTATATGCATCTGCATACTGCTAGGGCTGGTTTGAATGATGCAGAAAATTGTTTCATTATGAACTTGAAAAAATTGATACTGGCAACATGAAGGTCCCAAGGCTTTGACAGCCATAAAATTTTCAATAAGTCTCTTAATCTGCTATTAATATTTTGGACTAATGACTTTAAAATAGCTTGTCCCATGTTAAAAATTTAAAGGCAATGAGTAAACTGATAGTAGAACTGACTGGCCAAGGAACAGAACAAAAAAATTCACTCTCAAATTCAAATCTAAAAATGTACAACAGGGCATAGTGATAAATGAGCAACATTGCAAACAAAAAACAAAATTAAAAAAAAATTACCTGTTCTACATTTAAATTCCAATAGACAGAATTTAAAAATAAAAATGCACCATGGTATGCTGATAAATATTTTGGCTTTAAATACTGCAATGTCAATTTAGTTGACATTCAATCTTTGCATGTAATGTTTACATTACACCGGGGGCCTTGGTTTTTAGTACTTGGTGACATTTTTTATAGGCTTTCAATTCAAAACATAATAAGTTGAGTTTAAACGAAACTAAAATGGGACATCCCTATTTTGCCAACTGAACTGTGATTACATGGAATTACTTAATTAATTGTTCATTATCAAATAAATAATTAATGACATTTCCGTATTAATTAGTAGTAATTTATTATTATTAATTTCAATAATTTTTCGTTCATTATCAATATTTATTGGCCAGAATAAAATGTATTGAACTATAATAAATTATTAATATGTATGCCTATTGACCAGCCGGATGCGAGAAGCACAGAACTGGTAGAAGTGGGCATGCTTGGGGGAGGCCTATGTCCAGTACTGAAAGTCTTTCTGCTAAAATGAATATGATGAAGCCTATTGAATTTGTGTTAGTCATATATGTTACATGCTTTATATTTGCCTTTACGCAATAATTAGGGCCACTTTCCAGTTGAGCCAATGCAATTAAATTCAGTTTAATTATACAATGCAAAAGAGGTTTTATTTTTAAATTAGTCCTTACATCATCACTTCTTCAGTTTTTTTATCCATTTCTGTTTTATGGCATCAGTATAAACAGAAAACACAATTACTTATTAATCATTGTGTTAATTTCCTATTCAAACAATAATATTAATTGCTTTTGGCGTGAAAGTTCTATTACAGATTTGACTTAACACTTTTAAAGAGGGCCTTTATTTGTGTCTTTTAAAATACTCTGATTTTAAATTTAGAATAGGTTAATGTTCTGCCTAATAAGTTGTCGGCTACAAAATGACACTCGGATCATTTGACATTCATAGTACCGACTTTGATTTATGTACTGGCTCATAGTTATTATTCATTGTCAATGTAAAGGTTATAATTTATTATATGGTACACTCGATATTTAAGGTATCGTAATTGGTTTTTCCATCAGACTAAATACGGATATAAGGAGGAAAAATAAGCATTGAAATTGGGGAAAAATTGTGGTAAGCTGGGAATTTGTTTTAAGATTTTTCAAAGAGTAAAACTAGCTTTGTAAAATAGACTATTTGAGGAAACAGTGTTGAAATTCGGGAAAATTGTGACAGTAACTACTTGCACACTGAGAATTGGCACTAAACTATGCTATTGTTTATCTTTCTGCCTAGATACAACAAATATCTGTCTGAAGTGCTGCAGAATGAATGAATGACATTAGATCACTTGACTGCCAAGGAGTTGGAGGATCAAGACTTTGAGGTGTAGGACCTTTTTGGTGGGATAAAAGACAGTGAGAACTTACCAGCAGGTGGGTGTGGCGTTGTCCACCGTGTCTTGATTGGGCTGCGAAGGAGACTCGGCTCCCCGCGCGCCGCCCGCCACAGAAGAAGCCGTGGTGTCGCTCTGCCCCCTCACTGCGACCGCATCATCACGTCACCACGTCCACAACACGCACTGCTATTATCTCGACCTCACTGACACTAGTTGCATCTCAACCTGAAAATCACCACACCACAAACTCGTATCACAGTCTCGTAGCAAGTTCCTAGCACCCGCGGCCACCAGAACACCACAGACGTGCACTCACACTGCCCCGGATTCGGACTCAAACCAACTCCGAGCACTGAGATCACGCCCTGATATCACCACACACGATTTATCCCACTAAAAAATGGCAACCTTTCCCACTAATATCCGAGTCGACTCACTACTTCACCATGGAATACTGTAATATTTATAAACTTTCACAAGTTAATTATAGATCAGACGTTACTATTAACGTTTGAACATAAGTAAAAGCTGAGAAAATAATATTTATAAATAGCTTCGGATTATTTTGATACAAATCTATATCGGTGTATCACTCAATACACACCCCTGATTCGGGCGGACTGGATCCTCTTCTTTCTCTTTACGATACGTTTAACTTATGAAAATTAGCACGGATTAGTTAATATTACTACAATTATATGACCTACACCCTGATAACTACAAAGACATTTTGTAGCAATGACAGCGATCCCTATCGGCTTCACAGAACCTATAGAAAAAAATCAACATGTCGCCTCCTGTGATATTGCAAGGTGTTTTATCATTGAAACTTCAGTCAAAATCGAGATAAAGGGGCGTGGTCATCGAGAATCGAGAAGATTTTCCATCCATGAACGACAGAGATAAACAATGTCAAGTTGTGCATTTTTGCAAAAAAGATATGCAATCTTTTAGTTTATCATTTGTACATGTTCTAAACGTTGATTCTATGTAGAGATTAATAATTTTGAAGGAAAATACTGAGTAAATAACATATGGTCATAAAATTTTATTATATTCGACTAAAAATAAAGCAGTCCTTTTCTATCATTTTTTCAAGTTTTATCTTCTACAAAACTCTGATAGTAATTATTCCTTATGTTGTATTGTTTAACAATTAAAATAATTTAATTATGAAATATTCTGTTTCACCAAAATTGTGTTTTCTGGAAAATAGTACCTTTCTGGAAAATATTGCATTTTCTCGTTACATCACTATGTGATCTCTCTCCCTCCTCTTTTGTCTATGCTAAGAATGAATGAATTACTTTGACAAGCCGTGACAGCTGACTGAATGAAACACAAACAAACGTCAAAAATCGTTCAAATGGCGCGATTTGTATGTGGATGAATTTGATAATCTAGGACAGTTTTTTTGTATTAAAATAAATATTTTAAGGTGTAAAACCAAACAAATCAATAAAATGGCAACGAATAACAAAACTTTGCATCTGATAGCGTCCAAACTTGGACTTGGCGAGGAAGATAAAGTTCTGAAGTAAGTAAACAAAATCACGTTTAGGGAAAGATTTCAATTTAAGTATTATACAAGCTAATGTACATATTAGACTCTACTCCAGCCCATTACTATTAATAATAAACCAAAATGAAATAATAAAAGATGATCTTTTCAGTTTGCAGATACCACACATTGTTCTATATAGGTTGTTGTGGTACAGGTGGTACCTACCAAAGTACCAATCCTGTGCATGAAATGTACCCATCTATGAAGCCTGACGTCCAGTCTGATAGTGCTGCATCAATATGTTATTGAAATTGGAGTACAATAAAGCACATAACCTTTCTATCTATCTAATGCTTACTCCCGTTGGTTGTAATTTCAGTAAAGCTGCAGAGTTTGAACGTCTGCTGCAGACAAAGAGTATGGCAGGCAGTAACATGACTGACACCAGCAAAGTTGTCATATGCTTGGATTTGGCTGCATCTACGTTGGGGGCAGATTTGGATATAGTAAGTTCTGTCTTTAGTCAACACAGAAAGTTCAAGAATTGAGCACTTCCAATTGCTGCAATTTTAATCTGGGGGAACATTACCAAAAAGTAATAGAATATCTTATCGGTGGGTCGCCTTAGGGGCGGTTATTATTATTGAAAATAAAAAAAAATTGCTATTTTAAAATTCACATTTTTAGTACCATGACCACCCCAAATCTTAAAAATCTTCAAATTTTCAACTGGGGTCATAAGTTATGACTTGTAGACACGCGCTAAACGACGCGCGACCACTGTACTAACCCGTAGGGTTATTACGTATCTTGCAGAAGCAATGCGATAGCGATCATTTGTTTCATTTTGACAGTTCAACAACATTCAATGCGATAATTACGTTGCAGAGCAGAATTAAATTTCGAACTTATGAAGCAATGGATTAGTAATCTGTTTAAAAACGAATTGATTGTGTATTACGTAATTAGGGTACCGGTAATATTACCCATTGAATAGGTCTTAACACAATAGTGTGTTGTCCAAACACCAAATCCAGCTAGTTTGGTTACAAAGGCCAGTTTCCTGCATGAAGGAAAGAGGCTATACCTAATTTATTATAAGCATTATTTCCCATATAATAAATTAGGTACAGTCCAGTACTTCACTCATGAACATTCTGGATCATGTCCGGTCACCAGGTATGAGAAGCAGGGTGTAAAGTTCACTCATCCTCTATAGAAAAGGTAAGATCTACCGATAAGATGGGTGTTATGTCTGGTGAGCAGTTGCCCACTGATTGATGTCAGGAAGTCATATATATGGTGATAGTGCGGACAACCCTGCTTGCGCGATGTAGGATTTCGCGCGACGTCACTGTGATGCGTTGTTCGCATGTGGCGATGTATATATGTGTGAATATTGTTCCTTAGAAACCAACCCCTATAAATATTTACCTCAAAATTACAGAAAACAGCAATAAAATATTCCGGTCTCAAGCCGTCGGCATACACAAACACTAAGAAGGTGGTGCAGAACCTTCTAGAACTGAACAGTGACAAGCTGACCACCACCATGCTGTGTCTGACGCTGCAGTGCCCAGGAGTACAGGAGCTTGCTGATAGGATCCTTGAGGAGTACCAGCGGACGGCTAAATTGGTGAGATTATTTTTGTACATAACATAAACCTACACAAGAGGGATGAGAGGCTTGTATCCTACAGCCTTCAGAGCAAATAGAATTACAGAGACAATTAAGTAGGCTTTATAGTTTGCAAAGTTTGCGTGTGACGATTGTGATGAACTTCATATTCTTTAGCTTTTAAACATTGTTCTCATATAAGTGATATTGTGTCTTTTTATTTCGGAATCTTTAAACCTAGATGTGTCTTGTCTTAAAATACATTGGCCTCCCTGAAATGTTTTTTAACAAGCTAATTTCACGGATTTTTTTCACGAAGTGAAAACGTTTGCGTGAACAAAAATCATGGAACTCGCGTCATCGTCACCGAAGGCACGTTGAGCACTTTTTTGTTGACAGCGCACTCTGTTTTATTTTTTGGATTTTTTTTAATGGAGCTACAGCTTTCGTTTTTGCACTGACAGCAAGCCACATAAATTCCTGACATTTTCGTTAGATGGCGTTACTTAGTTCTCACTTATATCAATAGTCCCCAAAGACTGCACCGCATGTTTTTTTTTTTATTCATATTCGTTATGGCACCTCTTTAGGTCATGAGTTGTATTTTTTTATATTCAGATAAATTAATATAAAAAATAATATTTGGCCTAGGTATTGGCGTGAAAATTGATTTGCTGTTACAATGTATACTAAAATATTTGTATTGTCTTTATTTTCAGGAAGTTGATTTAAATCTCCCTCAATATGTGTGTATGGCGGTATATCAAGCTTGCAGGTGAGTTACCAAGTCCTTTTTATATATTTTTTTAAAGGAAATGGGAGCGTGCCGCGGCAGCGGCCGCGACCGCCAGATCCCCTCTATTGTTGGTGAATCACCTAGGTTCGGTTAGACCAAGTTTTTCGTATGCCTGGCGTGTGACAAACCTCGCCTGAGAGTTCAACTTGCTTACGTGCAAATGTATTTGTTCATTTAGTCTTTTATTAACATAATAACATAAAATCACGTTTTTCCCAAAGGGTTAGGCAAAGGTGTACCTATAGTACAACCACATTTCTCCAGTAAACATAACTGGAGAAATGTGGTTGTACTATAGTCCCATGTAAGGGCGAGCCTATTGCCATCTACCTGGCACAAATCCAGACTCTGGGCTGCTACTGATGCTGTGCAATAGCACAATGAGGCAGTATAGTCTTGAAATATGTACTTTTCCAGCTTCAACACTGTAGCGGTTACACCGCTACATACGAACTACGCAGCAAAGACATGACGTCACACAATTCCTGCATCGCGCAGTTAGAGTTTACCGAGCGAAAAACATAGATAAGACTATCCGAAATCAACATATGGGCAGTTGCCCGCCAGACATAACACCCGTCTGGTTGGAGGATCCTCCCTTTTCTATGGTGGATGAGTGAGCGTTACACCCTGTACCTCATACCCCTAAAACACTACTAGAAAATGTGCCATTCTTTTTCTTTTGTTTGTTTGTCATGTTTTAAAGGAAAAAAAAAACTAAATGTATTCTATCTACTATGAATAGAAATTTTCACGCCATTTAAGGGGGATGCGCCAAGGTATCCCGCGAAATTCAAATTTTCTTACTTTTTATGCAATTTGCAACTCAGTGTCAGGTTGTATGTTGATTAAAATATGATTCGCGACCGTAACAAATATGGTTTTACAGAATTATAATCATTAGAATTAGCAATACAACTTCTTAAGTTAGCAAAGGTGTCAAATGTCATGATTTCATGAATTAGTAATTCAATACAGTTACATGAACTTAGAGAGTTGTATTGATGACTTTTATGATTAGAATTCTATAAATAAACATTAGATACGACCGCGAATCATATTTAGATCAACATACAACCTGATACAGACCTGCAAATTGCAAAAAACGCAAGATAATTTGAATTTCGGGGGCTACCTAGGCGCATCCCCCTTAAGACCTAAAAAAACTAAAAAAAATATTATAAAGAAATTATATAATATATCCGCGAAATTTCGCGGGTATTCAAGTAGGTACTTAATAATATTATAATTCCTATTAAAAACATTTACAGAATCAACAAAGTAAAAGTTCCAAAGAGTAAAATAATTGAGAAATCAAGACTGAAGCCTGCACAGTGGACTAAACTGGACGCTGACTGGACCAAGTTCACTGACCTGCACTTTGCAGCCGCCAAGAAGAAAAAGGGACGTCCTCCTAAGAATGCTGTGGAAAATGGTAAATTATCTTTTTATATATAACTAATTAAAATAGAATTATAATTTTTTTAATTATAAAGGGAAAATATTTGATTTTTTGTATGTTTGTTTGTTTGTTACGTTTTCACGCTAAAACGGCTGTACGGACTTTGATGAAATTTGGCACATGGGTAGACATAGAATAGGACATAGGATACTTTCTATCCCTATACAGGGTGGCAGGGACATCGACGTGAAGCCGGCTACCATGGATTCAGTACATCATTCTGAAACCCCCTGCGTTGAAATTTATCGTCGGTTATAAAAAAATCAGAGCCTGTTCTATACATTTTGACCGCGTAGGTATTGCACTTTTCTATGAAACAACAGATTTTTTTTTAAATAACCGACGAAAAATTTTAAAAACGCCGGGGGTTTCAGAATGATATACTGAATCCGTGGTAACCGGCTTCGCGTCGACGTCCCTGACACCCTGTATTTCTACGGGATCGAGACTTATGCGTGTGAAACCGCGGGGCACAGTTAGTAAGTTATAAGTCAAGAAACGCTAACCATACACACGCGTTTATAAAAAAAAAATCATAGGTATGTTCTCTGGCCATGTAGTACATATACCAGTGTTTTATTCCACACGGGCGGAGCGGGACGCACAGCTAATACTTTTTATTTTTTAATGCACTTGATGATTATTGATGAGACTGTGATGTAAAAATTGTGGTGAGCACTCTAATTTTAGCACGTGGCCAAAATCAGTTTTGAAGATTTTTGTATGGAGGGTGGAGTGAGGCCGCCATTTTGATTTTTTTTTCAGAATCGCGATGAAAAACGTAAGTTATATATTTAGATAGAGGAGACTTATACAAACAAAAAATGTCATGTAACATAATTTCCTAAAGCATCAGGTTTCGGAGTTATTCACCGAAATAAATAAGTCGAAAACTGAACCACGAAACAAGGTTTTTTTTGTTTTTTTGTTCCTTCAGGTAAGTATATTGAACTATGAAAACATAATTGCATCATGGATAGGTTATATTTTAGTTAAGAGCGAAAGAGACAAAACTATATGTGTACCCCCCGCCGAATGAGGACGTATGTTATATGGTATATGTATTATGTGGTGCATGGCATGGGTGTGACACCAAGAAAATCCTATTCAGCCTCCCGCTGCCTTCTTGGATGATATTATTTATACCGAATATGATTTAAAATTCTTATTATTTATCCACTAGGTGTATTCAATTAATTCATGTGTAAATAACTTAATCAAAATGAATGAACTACAACATAAATAAATTCGATAAAACAATTGTTATTTTTATCTTATCTTTGAATATCTTAGAAAAGTGACGCTTTATGATGTTATGTTATATCAAGTCTTATGTTTGTATAAGTGTCCCCCTATCCAATTAAATGACATTTACTGTGCACTTCAATTTTGAAAAAAAAAACAAAATGGTGGCTGATTTTAGGGCCAAAATCTTCAAACCCCTTTTCAAGTGACATTTCGCAAATCAATTAAGTACCTATACAAAAATTTACCAGCAACGCCCCCCGACGACGTCGACGTCATTTGAGAGCCCAAAAGATCCTTGTATCAGTCTATCCACGTAATTTTTTTTTTGTAGTAATTTTGTTTTTATTTAAGTACATATTTAATAAAAGAGTTATTATACGTATCTATATAACATTTACTAAATTCGACGCGTTGCCGTGTAGGCAGCGTGGCCGAGTGGTCTAAGGCGCTGGTTTTAGGCACCAGTCCGAAAGGGCGTGGGTTCGAATCCCACCGCTGTCAAAACTTTTTACTTCTCTATTTTCTCGTATTTCAACAAAATATCAATTTCTCGACCGCTCGCCAAATTCGATGCAAAAAAAATCTTAAAACATTTTTTTATTTGTATTTTTTTTTTGTAGTTGTTAATGAGGAAAACATGGATATCGACCTACTTAAGCAAGAAGAGCCACAACAAGAGGAAATAGAGCTATACGAAGACTGGAAGAAACGTATGCTAGAAGCGGCTTATAAGGAACTCAAAGAGTTAGAAAAAATCGAGGCTAGGAAGAGCGTGACGCCTAGGAAATCTCCTAGAAAGACCCCACAGAAGTTTTCGCCTTACAAAAGTCCTGCAAAGACGAATGGTGTGAGACTTTTATTTCCTATAGATTTATGATTGTAGCTATTTTTTATTTATTTTGAATTTTAGTTTTAATTTTATTTTAATTATGGATTTGACATTTTTAGTTTTGTAATTTATTTAAGTAATTTTTTTTATATTAAAATTGTAAACATTTTTTTTGCTGCGTTTTTTTTTTAAATACAATATTTAACGCTTAGTAGAATTTCAAACTACAAATATTTTTTTGCCACTATTTATTTATTACGTCTATAATTTCCAAAATCCTTTTCAAATCGTAAATACGCCTTTTAAACCTTCTTCACACAAAATCGAAACAAATAAAAACTATTAGGCCATGAAACGTGTCTTTAACAACAATTACAATAATACTTTACATTTAATATCAACAGTAAAAAACTATGGATGCAGATGGGGACCCGAAGCTGTTACTAAACTCGACAGACCAAGTCATGCAGTTTGATGACCCTAGCAGACCTTCACTTGCCTACCCAACGTCTTTGGGATTCCTATTCGTTTTCACTACACTCCTAGTAGGCGTGATCGTAAGGGCTATAATGCTTTGGATCGGAATGTGTATACCTTACCGAGTCATCATGTTTACACTAGGAGGGTTCGCGGGATTTTGCGCCAACAGATTTCCGAGCATAAAACCGATTGTCCATATCTGTTTTATGGATGTAGATGTGTTACTAATAACTTTCCTACCGCTGTTGATTTTTCGGACATCGTATAATGTTGATGCTCATTCATTTTGGCGAAGCTTTCCTCAAATTTTGCTGGTTGGAGTACCAGGAGCATTGTTAACAGCGTTAATGGCAGCGTTTATGGCGTTTTACTTGATTGAAACATCATGGAATTTCTCTACTGCTTTACTTTTTGGAATTGTGTGCTCGCCTATATATCCTTTGGAAGTTGTGAAGCAATTGAAATCGATGTCAAAAGGGAAATATATAAGTGTACTCTTACTAGGAGAAGGTTTACTTGGAGATGTCACTGTCATGATAGAATTTACAGCGGTTTTCGGTTACATAGCCGGCGCGTTGACAGAAGCCTCAGAAATAACGTTATTTTTGATACGATACGCTGGAGGGGGAATCCTCTTAGGCATAGTGATGGGAAAGATCACTGACACTTTACTATCGATAACTTATAACGATTTACTCTGTGCTGTGACGGTGACTTTGGCTGGGGCGTACTTGACATATTATATTGGTGAAAAGTTTTTATATGTCTCTGGCTTACTGGGGACTGTGATAACTGGGGTGTTGGTCAGTAATAAGAAGTCGACAATAGCTGGGGATGTGGAGCAAGTGGTGTCCCATTTCTGGATGATACTGGGCCATGCCGCGAATACATTGGTGTTCACTATGATTGGGGTGGTGATTTTTGAGAAAGTTAGTGATGTTATCACTGTTCGGCAAGTTTCGTTGATCTTCGTGACTTATACTACGGTTTATTGTTCGAGGTGAGTTTTTTCGCTTTTTATGTAGGTATACTCAATTTGAAATAAGATTAGACATTTAATTAAACCTTTTTTACAATCCGTTCAAACGATTTTGACTTCTATTGCGTTGGTGGTATGAGTTATGACAAACGGTAGCTGCAGTAAACAGGTGATATTGTAACCACTTTTTTGCTTTTAATGCCATTCTTATGCCTACGGTATAGGAGTCAGAATCGGTTGAAAGGACTGTAAAAAAGGTATGTTTAAATGTCTAATCTTATTTCAAATGAAGGATAGTTGATTATATTGAGGTAAACTAAATTTTGTGAGTTACACATTATTGCATCGTACTTTGACAGATGTTTATGAAAACCAAAGGTTATAAGGTTGATGTTCATCATCATCATCATATCAGCCGAAAGACGTCCACTGCTGGACATAGGCCTCCCCCAAGCACCGCCACTTCGACCGATTCGAACTTAGGATATGGCATGACGTGGCAGCACTGTATGGCGTGTGGGGCGGGTTGTGAGGCCACTGTCTCTCTGTTAGTCTCTTATATGATAATAATATTCTAAGGTTGATGGTGTACGCCGCAATGACGCCGCTGCTGCGTCACATAGGGTATGGCATGACGTGGCAGCACTGTATGGCGTGTGTGTGGGGCGGGCTGAGAGGACCGCTGTCGCTTTGTTTGGCGTTGATCGTGCTACAGACGCCGACTGTTTCGAATGCTGGAGAGGTTAGTATCATCTTAATATGCTTACGCTTTCGCAGCTTAACTTGTTGCGAAAGCGTAAAATTAACGGGGGGTTTTCCAAAATTTGCCTGTTTTAGAATCAATTTAAAATGGTCAAATTAGTGTATTAGGTCCTGAAAAAAATATATGTGATGGACACATCTTTGTTTGAGGGAAATTATTGGTTGAAAACACGATAAATTGTAATTCGCTCGATGAAAAAAAAATCCGAAACAGGGTCGATTTCAAAACCATTTTCGATCTCATTTCCTAATTACAGCACAAAATAATATGAAAATTGCATGTACGATGAGGTAATCGTATTTTGGAGGGAATTTATTGGTTGAATTTTTGAGTTTAATAAAAAAAAATTAAGTAAACTCAATATTTGTAAATCGGGCTAAATCGGCTCGCGCTCAGTGTCCTGCGGGACGTTGTCGAGATTGGACCTGTGTCAATTTATTTTAAAAAATTAGTTCCCCACCGTCTTTAAAAAAATGGCAAATAAAAAGAACAAAAGGAAGAAAAACACATATACTAAATTGCGGAAGATCAGACAAAACATCGCGTAATTATATTATTGTTTTAATTCATTATTATTGTTTTCGAAAATGAAAATATTTCTATGCGTTGTGATGATTTTTTTTGACATCTGACATTAGTGTTTTCATTTCAAATTTTTATCGATAAAATTATAGTCAAGTGTGAGTCATATAAATCTTTGCGAGTAGTAAGTTGGTTGTTACATAAAGACGTTTTAGTAAAGCACATTTTTAATTCGTCTATTATTATTTATACCTTAAAAGTAAAAGAAACCCTATCCGATCCGAAAGGGGCTCATAGGTACTGCAATAAAATTACCTAAAAGTAATAAAAAATCTTACTTATAATGAAAATTAAAAAGTTATTGCTATTTAAAAATCACATTTTTGGTAACAAAAATACCCCAAATCCAATAAAACACACACAAAGGGTTGGGCACACGTCTGCCCAACCCTTCGGGGAATACAGGCGTGAATTTATGTTATATTATGTGCCATTTTTCTGGTGGTAAATAGTCTGAAGGAACGGCAAACCGAATTGACCGGGGATCAACAATTTTTTTTGTTTGTTTTGTCTTAGAACAAAGATTCGATAAATTATAGCCGTAGCAGTAGGTACGACACTATTGAAAATAAAGTACGGCAATTTTTTCTTCATACTAGCTACGAATATTTACGGATCTTCATGAGCGGGGGGCAAACGTCAAAAAACAAAAGAATATGGTTACAGTATAAGTATAACAGTCCGACCACTTAGCTCATCTATCTAATCTATATATCTTTAATATATAAAAATGAATCTCTATTTCCTTGGAAAATCCACCAGAAAAAATCTTGGATTTACAATTTGACCAAAGTCACACTTTCTCTCTCTCTGTCTCTATCGAATTAGAAGGCGACAGTGGCAAGTATGAACGCTTTTTTAGCGTGACGATTTCTGCCAGTTTATTCCTACCGCAAGCATTAAAGAACTTCGTTCCATAAAGCTGATTTATTCAGTAAATGGATCCAATAGCACTGACTGTTATGGATGGATTGGTAGTGGATTTTGTTGTTGTAAAATGTTTAATTCAGAAGTAATATTATTAGTTTTACAATTTTTTTACATAATGTAATAAAAAATTTCCTGTTGTGTATTTTGCCTCAGTTTTTATTATTTTTATTATTTATATTTGTTTTTTTTTTTACCTTGATGTAGTCCTGGAAAATGTTTAATTTGAAAACACGATTCGAGAAAAAAAAAACGCTCTTAGGATTTAGTGCAGGGTTCTAACCTAATTTCCTCGGCCTACTATGTTTGTAGTTTTGGTCTCAGCAGCCAAAATATGAAGAGAGTCAGGAGTTCAGGACTGGTGTCGCGGAAGCAAGCGACGTACAGTTGTCCGTGTGAGAAGCAGCTCGTTCTGAGGTCTACACCCGACTTTTTTTTCAACAATTTTGATGCTTTTTTAATTTCTGCTGCATTAAAACAATTGTTGAAAAGTACAGTATTAATATCCATTTAATCATCTATACTATACAATGGTAAATAAATTAAGTAGATTCTGTGTGCTAACAGGAGTGTAACAATAAAAACAGTTGCAGAAATGGGGCAAGAATTTTTTTTCGATCGTAGAGCACCCTTGCTTCGCATTATGAGTCGTGCAATATAACAGTAGATTGTACACACGGGATTACAAACGAAACAATTTAACATTGTGTTGTTATTGTCAGCTATATCGTCGCAGACAGCGGGCGTTACCGATATCGGCACGATTTCTACCGGGGAAGACACAATATGGGGTGAGAGTAGGCATTCTTTCAATTGAAAACACTTTTTAGCACTGCCGACTTCGACACGTTGATTCTTAGTAGGTACCTACTGCGGAAGTTTGATGCGTCACGATGGTCATCGATATTCACCAATATCATCGGGCCGATAATAATTATATCGGTATGGAATTGATGTCGGTATAGCTGCCAGCATATCGGTACCGGGTTGGTGTCGTTATCTGATAATGTGAAAACGCCCATTAGGTACACAGGACATTTAAAAAATTATTTTAGTTCACTACACTGTAGGTTCCATATAATGGAAACCTAAGGAAAAAAAAATAACTAAAAACCTAGTTCAGTTGGTCAACTGCAAATATTTTATGTTGTGGCATGGATTTTCCGCGAAATGTTTGACAACTTATCGTAAATATATACGTCGCTCTGCAATTGGGGGAGGCGGAGGTAGTGTTTCAAAGGCGTATAGGCCCGGAAAACCTAGCCTTAAGTTGCAATTGTGCAAGTGTAAACTGGCTAATTGCTGAGTCCGAGATCCTGGGTTGGTAAGGCAGTTTTTTTTTTCATGAGCTCCCTGATTTATTGTACAAGACCAAAGAGGCCTTCTACCCATAGCAGTTCAGGGGGGTTCATTCAATACGTGAGGCGATTTTGGAGATTTCTCGACCGCCGCTCGCCCCTTGGTCTTACGTGGGATTTTTTGTGTTAACAAAATAGTTGATTTATAAAATAAAACGATTAATAATTATTTTAGCCCATTTGATTAATTTAAGCGAGTTTTCTCGTAATATGTTGTTTCTTGCGGATAAAAAAACGGGATATTTGTAAAGACCCCCTCTCTCCCACGTGAGGTTGGGTGAGATCCAGCTCGATCCCCTCTCCCCCTAAACGCCTCACGTAATTAATGAACGACCCCTAAGTAGTTGAAGTCGGGCAGTTTGTGATGATAATAATGGCGAAGAATGGCAACAGGGCGCGACCCTTAATTAAATGGAACTTAATAACATAATTGGGCGAAAGTGTTCAAACTTAAGATGGTAGCGTGGCGGCATCTATATTGCCACATGTGAACTACACATCAAAGACCTGACGTCACACTAAATCTTGACGTCACACAAATCCTCAGAGTTTACCGCGCGAACACCATATACAGGGTTATTGGTAAAACACCAACAACCTCTTAAGGGGTCATTGTAGTCATCATTATGAACAACTTCTTTTACTATGGGAACAACGATGAAATCACGAAAAAATTATCTGCGGTTCCTTACATTTATTAGCATATCTCGAAATGGGAACAGCTGATATTTTATTCGCGATTTCATTGTTGGTCCCATAGTGAAAATTGTTCATAATGATGAGTATAATGACCCCTTAAGCGGTTGTTGGTGTTTTACATATAACCCTGTATATAATTTCCCCGACATCAATCGTTGGGCAGTTGCCCGCCAGACACGATACCCGTCTGGTCGGAGGATCCTCCATTTTCTATGGCGGATGAGTGAACTTTACACCCTGTTCACCTGTTCACCCTGTAGCATCTCTAGTAGGTTTAGGCCCGATGTATTTATAATCTCACTCTCTTACAGATCTTCATAATCCAAACAGCAGGCCTAGTAATCCTATCCCTCCTAATAAACGCTACCAGTATGACGAAAGTGCTGAAGATCCTAGGTCTGGCGGAGATCTCTCTCGCCAAGAAGGCGAACATGACGAACTGTGTCAAACGTATCATGATGACTCGCGACCGGTGCATCTCCATGCTGAAGATGGACAAGTTCCTCGCTGATGCTAACTGGGACCTGGTCACTGCAGGTTGGTAGACCCTAGATATATCAGTTACCAATCAATCAATCTGCCTAGCGTTTTCCCAACTATATTGGGGTCGGCTTCCAGTCTAACCGGATGCAGCTGAATACCATTATTCACATGGAGCGACTGCCTATCTGACCTCCACAACCCAGTAACTGGGTAATAAGATACCCCCTGCTAAGACAGGCTGTCAGACTTTCGGGCTTCTGTCGACCCGTAAAGACTGTCAAAGATCCACGAATGACAGCCGGGACCATCGGCTTAACGTGCTTTCCGAGGCACGGAGAAGTCTCGGTATGTAAAGATGGTCACTCATCCACACACCAAACCCGGCAAGCGTAGCTTAACCTGATGGTTCGACCCGTGCGGCTGTTATTAGCCACGAGCTCCTTTATCAGAAGATATATCAGTTATACAGGGTCAAATTAAATTAACTAGCGAAACTGCGCAGACTGGATGGGTACGTATAGATATGTAAACACGACAAAAAATAACAACTTAATGATTATTTTTTTGGTTCAACGACCACTTGTATAGTCCATTCGCGTTAAGAAAATAGTGAGTCATCGTTGTCCGTCGGCCTAGCCCCGCCCCTCTAACAATCGGGTCGCAACAAATTAGAAATTAGAAAACTTCACATTGATAATTGACGGCAGATCCTCGTACGAAACGCTTGTGTCTTTTGCGACCCGATTGGTCGAGGGGCGGGGTTAAGCCGGCAAACAACGATGACTCACTATTTTCTTAACGCGAATGAACTATAGTGTTGTTACTAGAAGTATGAGTTGAGAAATCTGTTTCTTTTTTTAAATGCGGATAACATTGATGTTGGAAAACCAATTCATGTGAAAAATTCAAAACGATAACAGATTTAATCTTGAAATAACGTCGAAATTCCTCTGTCCACCAGGCACTACAATCAAGCACCCATACCAGCTCCAAATGTCAGGTCGCGACGAGGATAGCGAGGACGACACCTACATGGGGTACCACTACACCACCTGCCCCGACTGCGAGAGGGAGATACCCAACGAACCCACCAAGAAGGAGTTCGCGGAGATGACCAAGTATGCTCTGTTCCAAAAGTATTTGATGAAAGAAAGTGTAAACAAATAAACTTGAAATTCAAAAATGGCTTGATGGTTTAAACTAAACATAAATCTTGTTTTGTAATAATGCCGATATGATTATTTTGATAAAAAAAAATTAGACCATTCCATAAAATAACTTCCCTTGAAAACATACTTACATACATAAACTCACGCCTTTGTCCATACATACTCCTGTTGCTTCGTTTACGTTCATACATCTGAGGGCTTAGTGTGAGTTTCATTTTACCATTTCGATCAAACGCATCGACCGCGTTTGGCGCTCCGATTGGCAGCCTTCGCAAGGAACGCATGTCAACAGCTTTTATTATACCTTCATGCATATTGCACGACTCGTAATGCGAAGCATTAGAGTGTGCTCTGCGATCGAAAAATTTTTTTTGCCCCATTTCTGTAACTGTTTTTATTGTTACACAGAACCTATTAATTTATATACCATTGTATAGATGATTAAATGGAGATTAATACTGTACTTTTTAACAATTGATTTAATGCAGCAGAAATGGAAAAAGCATAAAAAAAGTTGAAAAAAAATTCCTGTCCGTCAATTTATGAACCCTGAAAACATTGTAGCTTGCGATAAAATCAATTAATTGAGTCAATTTTTTTTTATACATTCGTTTCAGCCGTAGAAGGAACCCTATTGAAAATGGCTATTTTATTCAAAGTCGTTTAATTATAATTAATAAAATACTAACTAAAATATAATATCTTTAACTAAATATTTCCAACCTTTGACTTCAAGTTGCCTAGCAACCGCCAAGTAAATATCTTTGTCAGTCGTTGACATTACGACTTCATGAAAAGTGATAAATTGTTCATTTTTAAACTATGTTTTGTTTGAATTTCTTTTTCGTTTATGAATGAGGGGTATGTATGAGGCGTGCACTTTTGGATTTTCCAAACTATTTTCAAATCAAATCAAATCAAATCGTTTATTGCAAACCATAATGTTTGAAAAATCCAAAAGTGCACGCCTCATAACACTCATTCATAAACGAAAAAGAAATTTAAAACATAGTTTCTAACAAAAATTTACAATTTATCACTTTTCATGAAGTATGTTTTGACTGCGTTTTACATCAATATGGGTAAAATTTCTAATCTCTCAATCCTTACGTAATGTCAAAGACTATTTATTTAGATATTTACTTGGCGGTTGCTAGGCAACTTACGGACGTCAAGTGAAGGTTGGAAATATTTAGTTATAGATATAATATTTTAGTTAGTATTTTATTAATTATAATTAAACTACTTTGAAAAAAAAAAATGACTCAATTTATTGATTTTATTGCAAGCTACAATGTCAAAGATCTACGAATGACAGCCGGGACCAACGGCTTAACGTGCTTTCCGAGGTACAGAGGGGTCTCGATATGTAATGGATCCCCATCTACGAAACGGCCGCGGCAAGCGTAGCTTTACCTTCGATAGATCCGTGTGGCCACGATGCCCCCTCCAAAATTCACTTCCATACATAAACTCTAAAATATTCTTCACAAACCAGGGAAGCTAACCAGCGCGTGTTGAAAGCACTAAAGATATCCTACTGGCGTCAGTATGAACACGGCAAGATCAGTAAGGACGGCGTCAGGGTTCTGGTACAAGCTGTGGAGGTAGCAGCCGACTCTGACGAAGGCAGTGTCAATCTGGACCAGCTTGGGGCTTTGTGGAAGCCTAAGGTAAGGGTCCATAGGTTTAGAAGCATCTGTACACATACATAACATCACGCGTGTATTCCCCGAAGGGTTAAGCAGAGGTGTACCTATAGTTCACCCACATTTCGCCAGTTATGTTTTAGTCCCATGTAATAGGGGGCGAGTCTATTGCCATCGACAGGCCACAAATCCAGACTCCGGGCTGCTACTGAGAAATTCAGATGGAAAAACCCAATATCACTTTGCCCGACCTAGGAATCGCCCAGGACTTCCTGCTGAGCAGTAGCGCTTGTGACCATTAGACCAACGCGGAGCGGCTATAAGTGGTTGTGTTAGCCCCTGTCCAAAGGTGACTTGACTTGAAGAAGACCGTAAACAAAGAAGGCAAAAGCCCCCGAAGCACGGACGATTTATTATCGCGCACTGAATTTTGAACTCTCGGGGTTGAGCCGACCATTGAGAATCCAACAGAGTGCCTCCCAGCGCGTCAAAAAAGCACAGTTGGATTTCCAACTCTCGGCGTTAAGCAGTACGTTGAAAATTCAGTGCGCGATATAAAAATCGCCCGAGGGCACAAGAGCTAAAACGCAATTTCCTTACATCAAGGAGGTTGCTACTTGCAACAGAGGAACATTCACATATTTTACATCCGACTAGATTTTATTCTTTATTTGTGTGTTAACAACTGAAAAATGTGGGAAACCAAATATTTCATTGAGGAACAGATATGTTACCACCTAAACTAGGCACGGGCCTTAGCCCGTATTACAGAACCTAACTCAAAACTCAGGCTTTAAACGAGTTTTAACTAATGCTTGAGTTTGAGCGAGGTTCTGTAAAACGGGCCTTAGAGACACATATTCTGTATTATATTTTATAACCAGCTTTCTCTCTCCCCAAAGACGCACGCAGTATGGCTACGTCGTAAACTAGTTAACATGATGACACCCGAAGCGGCCAACGCACAAGTACCTCGACAAAAATGGCGGCAGCACTGCTACAGAATAGTCACCAACGTCTGGTTCGACGGTTTTATCTACTTCATGATACTATGCAACACGCCCGTCATACTGTGCGAGGTGGCACTACCGATACCTGTGTCCCAACCCGTCATGCTGACTATCAGGGTGCTCAACTTGTGAGTACAGTGCAGTTTATCTACTTCATGATACTATGCAACACGCCCGTCATACTGTGCGAGGTGGCACTACCGATACCCGTGTCCCAACCCGTCATGCTGACTATCAGGGTGCTCAACTTGTGAGTACAGTGCAGTTTATCTACTTCATGATACTATGCAACACGCCCGTCATACTGTGCGAGGTGGCACTACCGATACCCGTGTCCCAATCCGTCATGCTGACTATCAGGGCGCTCAACTTGTGAGTACAGTGCATTTTATCTACTTCATGATACTATGCAACACGCCCGTCATACTGTGCGAGGTGGCATTACCGATACCCGTGTCCCTCACCGTCATGCTCACTATCAGGGTGCTCAACTTGTGAGTACAGTGCAGTTTATTTACTTCATGATACTATGCAACACGCCCGTCATACTGTGCGAGGTGGCACTACCGATACCCGTGTCCCAACCCGTCATGCTCACTATCAGGGTGCTCAACTTGTGAGTACAGTGCATTTGATCTACTTCATGATACTCTGTAACACGCCCGTCATACTGTGCGAGGTGGCACTACCGATACCCGTGTCCCTCACCGTCATGCTCACTATCAGGGTGCTCAACTTGTGAGTACAGTGCAGTTTATTTACTTCATGATACTATGCAACACGCCCGTCATACTGTGCGAGGTGGCACTACCGATACCCGTGTCCCAACCCGTCCTGCTGACTATCAGGGTGCTCAACTTGTGAGTACAGTGCATTTGATCTACTTCATGATACTCTGTAACACGCCCGTCATACTGTGCGAGGTGGCACTACCGATACCCGTGCCCCTAACCGTCATGCTGACTATCATGGTGCTCAACTTGTGAGTACAGTGCAGTTTATTTACTTCATGATACTATGCAACACGCCCGTCATACTGTGCGAGGTGGCACTACCGATACCCGTGTCCCAACCCGTCATGCTCACTATCAGGGTGCTCAACTTGTGAGTACAGTGCAGTTTATCTACTTCATGATACTATGTAACACGCCCGTCATACTGTGCGAGGTGGCACTACCGATACCCGTGTCCCTAACCGTCATGCTGACTATCATGGTGCTCAACTTGTGAGTACAGTGCAGTTTATTTACTTCATGATACTATGCAACACGCCCGTCATACTGTGCGAGGTGGCACTACCGATACCCGTGTCCCAACCCGTCATGCTCACTATCAGGGTGCTCAACTTGTGAGTACAGTGCAGTTTATCTACTTCATGATACTATGTAACACGCCCGTCATACTGTGCGAGGTGGCACTACCGATACCCGTGTCCCTAACCGTCATGCTGACTATCATGGTGCTCAACTTGTGAGTACAGTGCAGTTTATTTACTTCATGATACTATGCAACACGCCCGTCATACTGTGCGAGGTGGCACTACCGATACCCGTGTCCCTAACCGTCATGCTGACTATCATGGTGCTCAACTTGTGAGTACAGTGCAGTTTATTTACTTCATGATGCTATGCAACACGCCCGTCATACTGTGCGAGGTGGCACTACCGATACCCGTGTCCCAACCCGTCATGCTGACTATCAGGGTGCTCAACTTGTGAGTACAGTGCAGTTTATCTACTTCATGATACTATGCAACACGCCCGTCATACTGTGCGAGGTGGCACTACCGATACCCGTGTCCCAACCCGTCATGCTGACTATCAGGGTGCTCAACTTGTGAGTACAGTGCAGTTTATCTACTTCATGATACTATGCAACACGCCCGTCATACTGTGCGAGGTGGCACTACCGATACCCGTGTCCCAATCCGTCATGCTGACTATCAGGGCGCTCAACTTGTGAGTACAGTGCATTTTATCTACTTCATGATACTATGCAACACGCCCGTCATACTGTGCGAGGTGGCATTACCGATACCCGTGTCCCTCACCGTCATGCTCACTATCAGGGTGCTCAACTTGTGAGTACAGTGCAGTTTATTTACTTCATGATACTATGCAACACGCCCGTCATACTGTGCGAGGTGGCACTACCGATACCCGTGTCCCAACCCGTCATGCTCACTATCAGGGTGCTCAACTTGTGAGTACAGTGCATTTGATCTACTTCATGATACTCTGTAACACGCCCGTCATACTGTGCGAGGTGGCACTACCGATACCCGTGTCCCTCACCGTCATGCTCACTATCAGGGTGCTCAACTTGTGAGTACAGTGCAGTTTATTTACTTCATGATACTATGCAACACGCCCGTCATACTGTGCGAGGTGGCACTACCGATACCCGTGTCCCAACCCGTCCTGCTGACTATCAGGGTGCTCAACTTGTGAGTACAGTGCATTTGATCTACTTCATGATACTCTGTAACACGCCCGTCATACTGTGCGAGGTGGCACTACCGATACCCGTGCCCCTAACCGTCATGCTGACTATCATGGTGCTCAACTTGTGAGTACAGTGCAGTTTATTTACTTCATGATACTATGCAACACGCCCGTCATACTGTGCGAGGTGGCACTACCGATACCCGTGTCCCAACCCGTCATGCTCACTATCAGGGTGCTCAACTTGTGAGTACAGTGCAGTTTATCTACTTCATGATACTATGCAACACGCCCGTCATACTGTGCGAGGTGGCACTACCGATACCCGTGTCCCTAACCGTCATGCTGACTATCATGGTGCTCAACTTGTGAGTACAGTGCAGTTTATTTACTTCATGATACTATGCAACACGCCCGTCATACTGTGCGAGGTGGCACTACCGATACCCGTGTCCCAACCCGTCATGCTCACTATCAGGGTGCTCAACTTGTGAGTACAGTGCAGTTTATCTACTTCATGATACTATGTAACACGCCCGTCATACTGTGCGAGGTGGCACTACCGATACCCGTGTCCCTAACCGTCATGCTGACTATCATGGTGCTCAACTTGTGAGTACAGTGCAGTTTATTTACTTCATGATACTATGCAACACGCCCGTCATACTGTGCGAGGTGGCACTACCGATACCCGTGTCCCTAACCGTCATGCTGACTATCATGGTGCTCAACTTGTGAGTACAGTGCAGTTTATTTACTTCATGATGCTATGCAACACGCCCGTCATACTGTGCGAGGTGGCACTACCGATACCCGTGTCCCAACCCGTCATGCTCACTATCAGGGTGCTCAACTTGTGAGTACAGTGCAGTTTATCTACTTCATGATACTATGCAACACGCCCGTCATACTGTGCGAGGTGGCACTACCGATACCCGTGTCACAAACTGTCATGCTCACTATCAGGGCGCTCAACTTGTGAGTATACTTTACCTAGAAAAATTCCTTATCATCAATATCCCAGCTTCTTGCCGTACAGTAAGGACCTACCCAGGATCCATGATCGTTGTTTTCGCCGCAGGAATTTTTGTCAGGAGAGTTCAGGATAAGTCCTGATCCTGTTGACTATGTTCATGCCCAGGCTTCCGATGGACCGATACATTTCACTTTGATATTCCACATTTCTCTGAAAAATATGAGACCAGGAGGGTAGGAGGCAGACCCGGGATATTCATAGGCCTTTGGCCACTATGCTGATAGGTCGATAGGTATACATAGATCCGACAATTTTTGCTATTAATTATCAAACTGGGAATTTTAAGAGGCGTTTGGTCTCATAAGTCCTGTGAGACGAAACTTCCATAGAACCAAACAAAGGCATAAACCAGAGTCTGTAAATAAAGAGGCCAGAAATGATGCCTCTTCTTCTTTTCGTGTGGTTAATGACTAACCTGGTGTCAGAGTTTTAAAGCCGCCCATGGACCTCTGACTTGGCTGCACATACTGTCGAAAAATATCTCTCAGGCATGCCTGGTCTCCTCACGATGTTTTCCTTCACCGTTTTTGAAGCAAGTGATAATTATACAATACGCACATTAATCCGAAAAGTCAGAGGTGCGTGCTTTGGGTTCGAACTCGAGACCTATGACTTGGCCACCACCACCACTAGGCTATCACTGCTAATTATGCCTGAAATATTATTATATTATTATATTTCAGTTTCTTCTACACGATATACGTTTTGGAGATGATAATCAAGATGTGTGCGCTCGGATTCTGTGGCTACTTCAAGTCGCATTGGAACAAACTGGACTTCTTCATTATTGTCATGGCTACTAGTGGTAAGACAGCTTTAGTATTCAATAATTGAACATGACATATTTTCCAAAGGGCGAGGCATATTCTGCGTTCGCGTTTTGGTTTCAAAAAATGTAAACAAATTTTTGTTTTTGGAAAAAACACTTTTTATATCTACACATAAAGTTTAGTTTGCCTTACAATTTCAACAATTTCGGGAGGTGTTGTGGGAAACCCGCTTGCAACGGAGTTCCTTTCGCTGTATACTATGTATTATTATCTATATTAAAAAACAAAATCTTTTGACAAACTTGAGACTTTGAAACTGTTTTTTTCGGGCATAACGCTTTTCTGTTACGTGACGGTTTCTACCAGTCAACTCCTTCAAGCCGCGTTAAAGAACTGTTCCAATAATCATAAGGGGTGACTCTCCCCATACATGTAACCGGGTGATGAAAAAGTTCAATGCACCCGTGTCGGGTATTGTTGGATCCCATAATTTAAAAATATTATTATTTTTGTTTTCTAAGTTACTTGGGTATTTAGTAGCTATTTTTTTAAATATCGGATATTTACGGTTACATCGCAGAAATGATTAAGATGATTGAGTTCTTCATTGATTTTTCGAGAAATACAAAATTATTTATGCGGTCGATAAAATCAATACTGTGCATGCATGTGAACATTCATCCCAAAAGCGAAATCCTTCATTATGCGTGGTCCGATGCGCACCTGGCCGGTTTTTTTAATTTAGATGATTGTTATACTGCTTATTCTTTACCAGCACATGTACCAATACCAAGCTCTCCTTTCAGACTTAGTACTAGACGTGTTAGATGCCCTAACTCCTTGGGATAAGTGGAACAGCCTCAACTCCAGCTTTATAACCGCGACTAAACTGTTGAGAATGCTTCGATTCCTGCGATTATGCAAACTGGCGAGGTAAAGCTATACTTTTCACATGTTTTAGGAAATAAAATAGACTCAACAATCATGTATGAGAGCAGTGGTGGTCCGGTGGAAACGGCTGCGACCAGGGCCGTAGCCAGGAATTCATTTCGGGGGGAGTTTGGGTTGACAATTTTTTTAGAAGAAATAAAGATTTTCTGATTTCGAGAGGGTAAATAAACTGTGTAGATTTATCAAAAATAGTATTATCGGGGGTCCGGCAGTCTAAATGGGGCCCGGGGCCCAGGTATGCAGAAAACTTTAAGAACTATAAGAGCGAGCGAGGTCGAAAATTTTGCGCACATTTATATCTAGAATACATAGTAGGCCCCCGCAGACCACACCTGCCGCCCCCCCTTAGTCCGCCAGTAGGGCCGCTATGGACGATATAGGATGCAAGAGCGAGCGATGCGAGCTCGAAATTTTTAGCATCCCGCTCGAATAAGTTAGGTTTTCTTTTATCTTTGACCGTACGTGCAGAAATAGAAGTAAGTTTATCGACTTAAGCAGAAAAGTTTGAGAATTAAGAGAATATAGGAGATTAGGAGGCAAAAGAGCGAGCGAAACGAGCTCGAAAATTTTTGCACCCCGCCTTGGATAGCTAGCTTAAACTCCCTCAGAGAATGCTGAAGAACCAGAAATTCATTCAATACAAAGTCAGACTCGATAAAGATACAGACGTACTGTTCTTTTGTAGATTATAAAGTACTCCTCTGCGAAATAGATTACAGTTATCACATGTATTAGAGTACGGAGGTACCCTAAGAAGGGCAATCTCTGGATTGAGATTGTGGTTTCTCACAGGGGGTTGAACCCCCAAAACCCCGCCCCTGCCTACGGCCCTGGCTGCGACTTAGTAGTTGTAGACCGTAAGTTTAAACCCGCACTTTACTTTGTGTAAATTATTTCATCACCACTGCCTTCAATACCCTCTTGCTACTCTCTTTAATCCGCCTCTGTGGTCTAGCGGTCAGACAGTGGTTAGACAGTGGTCAGACAGTGGTTAGACAGTGGTCAGACAGTTGTTAGACAGTGGTCAGACAGTGGTTAGACCACCATCATATTTAACTAAATATATAATACTCCATTTGAAATAAGATTAGACATTTAACTAAATCTTTTTGAGGAGCTCGTGGCTAAGTAATAACAAGCCACACGGGTCAATCCATCAGGTTAAGCTACGCTTGCCGGGGTTGGTCCGTGGATAGGTGACCATCTTCACATACCGAGACTCCTCCGTGCCTCGGAAAGCACGTAAAGCCGTTGGTCCCGGCTGTCATTCGGGGATCTCTGACAGTCGTTACGGGTAGTTAGAAGCCCGAAAGTCTGACACCAGTCTTACCAAGGGGTATCGTATTACCCAGTTACTGGGTTGTGGAGGTCAGATGGGCAGTCGCTCCATGTGAAATACTAGTAGCTTCAGCTGCATCCGGTTAGACTGGAAGCCGACCCCAAGATAGTTGGGAAAAGGCTAGGAAGATTGAACATTGATTTAACTAAATCTTTTTTACAGTCCGTTCAACCGATTTTCACTTCTATTGCGTTGGTATCATCACAAATGGCAGCTGCAGTAAGCAGTTCTGTTGGTATTGTAACCACTTTTTTGCTTTTAATTGCCTTATGCCTACGGTACCTATAGAAGTCAGAATCGGTAGAACGGACAATAAAAAAGGTTTGTTTAACTGTTTAATCTTATTTCAAATAGAGCAGAGAGGGTTCGATTCCCAGTGGTCGCAAAATATTCTGCTCGGTTTGGTTGGTGGTAGGACTTGTTCTAAGTCCGCCTGGCTAGCTACCACCATCTTATCTAAGTTTGTCGCCATAACAACAATGTTAACAGCATTGTTGTGTTTCGGCAGTTAGAGAGGTAAGATAGCCAGTTCCTCTGTGGTTGAGGATTCCGGGTGAAGCACGCTTCCACCTTCGGCATGATCATCACTTACCATCAGGTGAGATGCAGGTCAAGAGCTTCCCAGTTGCGGATAAAAAATAAGAAAAAAAATATGGTGAAGCAAAATATCGTGGGGAAACCGACGTATCATTTATGATTAATTTACTTTGTTTCAGGGTATCAGTGCCCAGAATAATGGCGTACATAGACCGCATGATTGACATACAACTGGCTTTTGGTTATGATGTTGGAAAGGTGAATATATCCTAACTAATATATTATAGGCGTATCTTAACTTATATAATAATACTAGCTGCCCGCCCCGGCTTCGCACGGGTAAGCACTTACCTACCCTACCTACCCTACCTACCCTACCTACCCTACCTACCCTACCTACCCTACCTACCCTACCTACCCTACCTACCCTACCTACCCTACCTACCCTACCTACCCTACCTACCCTACCTACCCTACCTACCCTACCTACCCTACCTACCCTACCTACCCTACCTACCCTACCTACCCTACCTACCCTACCTACCCTACCTACCCTACCTACCCTACCTACCCTACCTACCCTACCTACCCTACCTACCCTACCTACCGAAATGCGAATGCGAAAATGTGTGTTGGTTTGTTTATTTGTTTGTACAAACAGATAAACAAACTAACACTGCGTTTCGCTGTGCGACTGCGACGCTGCTGACGACTCGCAACGACTGTCAAAGATTCACGAATGACAGCCGGGACCAACGGCTTAAGAGGGTGCATCCTAAAAGTTGGCAACGTCGTAAATAGCTGTCAAATATTTACCTGTTTCGATTAATTTGGAAATAATACTGTATGGAAATAAGAAATGTGGCAAAATGAAATGAAATGAAATGAAATGAAATGAAATGAAATGAAATGAAATTGTTTATTCTGTAAATAGGATATCGGAATCACTTTTACACGTCATATATAAAAAAAAAATGTTTAAAATAAGCTAGATGAGGTCGGCGTTTCCTAACTGACTACTCTGAGAAGAAAGGCCGAAACAAACTCAGAGGTCACAGTCTCTTTTAAAGTCCAGACATAATCTTGGTCAAGCCATATGAGAACCATGTAGATTAGTGTCTGAAATGGTCTTTTGAGGAAAGAACCACACAGATTTGAGTGGACCTGTCCAGTCAGTGCAAGCATTTGTCAGTAATCGTGGAGCTCAACTCAGAACTTAAGGAGCTCAAATCGACGAACAATACCAAAGAAAGGACATTTGGGTAGGCCGCATCAACTACTCAAACTGCCAGACCATCATTAAAACTACCTGAGAAATAAAATTTAAAGAGGAAAAAAAAACCCACATAGTCCTCACATTCACAATAATTAAAAATAATTTAATACTTTACAAAGTAATCATGTCATTTTGTATATAATTTTAAATAATGTCAATGTGAATATAAATCTGGTTTATTTTGATGTTTATAAGTAATAATTTAAATTTCAAGTATTATGGTTTTATCACAAGGCTTAGCAGAGCGAGCAGCTCAATCCCAAGCTTTTTTATCTTCTAAATAATCTGAAATTTTATAGTACCCTTTTTTACAAAGTTTGGTTTTAATACAGCTTTTAAATCGTTTAATAGGTAAGTTTCGAATGTCAATGGGAAGTTTGTTGTAAAAGCGTATACATTGACCCATGAACGAGTTGCCTACTCTGTGGAGACGTGTGCGATGTACAGCAAGGTTGTGTTTGTTCCTGGTATTTAAACTATGAATATCGGACATTTTCTTAAAATTTGATATATTTTTGTGTACATACAATAGGTTTTCAAAAATATATTGTGAGGCTACAGTCAGAATATTTATTTCTCTGAATTTCTCTCGAAGGGACTCTCTTGGACCTAGGTTGTAAATGGCTCGGACAGCCCTTTTCTGTAGAACAAAGATAGAATTAATGTCCGCACAGGTTCCCCAGAGAAGAATCCCATAAGACATCAGACTATGAAAATAACTAAAATAAACAATTCTGGCTGTATCTACGTCAGTTATCTGTCTAATTTTTTTAACAGCATAGGCGGCCGAACTTAGCCTTCCTGACAATTTTTCTATGTGTGGGCCCCATTGTAATCTACCGTCAATAGTTATTCCAAGAAAAACTGTTGACTCAACAGGGTTCAACTCTATTCCGTTAACTTGAACATTGGTAGTTAGTTGCCTGACATTTGGCGTTGAAAATTTAATGAGTTTAGTCTTTTTTTCGTTCAGGAGAAGATTATTTACATTAAACCAATGCACAACTTTAGAGAGTGCATCGTTAACTTGTTCAAAGTTGACTAACTGACGTTTGATTTTAAAAATGAGGGATGTATCATCTGCGAATAATACGATCTTGTGATTATCCCTTATGTGGTAAGGTAAGTCATTAATATAAATTAGAAATAAGAAAGGACCTAGAATTGAACCCTGCGGAACGCCCATGGTGACCGCGGATCCTGCAGATCTCTTGCCATTAACATCGACCCTCTGAATTCTGTTGTTCAAATAAGAAGTCAGAAGGTCAAGAGCCTTGTCCCTCATACCATAGTGGTGGCTAACTAATTGACTAGAATATTAATAATGAATTGCAATTATAACATTGAATTTGATGTTGTACCCGTTTTAGGTGACAAAAAGGCATTTGAAAAGTTTCCAAATACTTTTTTTACATCTAAAACAAACTATTCGGTATTAAGATATTAATTATTGCATTTCATAATCAATATTCTAGTTCGCTAGTTAGCCACATTTTTTATTTCCATACAGAAATATTATCAAATTAATCAAAACAGCGAAATATTTGACATCTATTTGCGACGTTGCCAACTTTCAGAATAAACCCTCTTAACGTGCTTTCCGAGGCACGGAGGAGTCTCGGTATGTGAAGATGGTCACCTATCCACGGACCAACCCCGGCAAGCGTAGCTTAACCTGATGGGTCGATCCACGCGGCTGTTATTTCATAGCCATAGAGCTCCTCGTCTCCAAGTATGACTAATAATTAGTCATCATCATCATCAGCCTATTAATGTTCCCACTGCTGAGACACAGGCCTCCTCTTTGTGATAGGGAGTGGGCCGTAATCTACCACGCGGGCCCAGTGCGGGTTGGTAGATGTCACATGTCTTCGAATTTTTGGTTCTAAGACATGCCGGTTTCCTCACGATGTTTTCCTTCACCGTTTTGAGAGTAGTGGTTATGAAATTATTACACAAAGTAAAGCGCCTGCTTTGGGTTCGAACCCACGACCTACAACTCGTAAGTCGGGGCCGTTACCACTGGGCCACCACTGCTCACTGGATGCTGATAATTAGTCATACTTGGAGACTATTATTATTCTCTGAACTTCGGTATTATTTGACTTCTTCTAGGGTTTCGTCACTGGCGCTCAAGAAGTATGCACTCTCCTGCCACAGTTGGTTGATAACAAGCAGATATATGACATCTTGACAACGAAATTGGATAGCGACAGGTGACTTTAACATTGTTTAATTAATTTTTTCTAAATTTCACACTAGGAATTTCTCCTGTATTGTGGGTGCGTTTGACAACCATGTAAACTCATATAACACAAATAGCTAGACCCGGAACAACTACTCGTAGATCATACAAATATTTGTTGCAGCAGCGTCAAAAATCACGCCTGTATTCCCCGAAGGGATACTCAGAAGTATAATACAAACGATAATAAACTGTATGTTTGAGTGTTAAGGTTTATAATCAAGTTATATGCAACCGCGACCACTGGAGCGATGAGTTTTTGTACCTACTGCAGTTGATCAAGGTATTTGTTTGGGTATAGATTAGCGGTAACTCGTCAGCTAGGGCTACTCCAACGCGACAGACCCTGGACCGCTATCACTGTGAAGACCAGACAAGCCACCACATCCACACTCAATATCATGATCTTGGATGCTATGCAGCTGAAGGAAGAAGGTAACATAATATTATTAATTTTATATATTTTCTATAAAATAAAATCATTTATTAAAATCATTATTCCTAGGGCATGTAGTCACGGAGGACTTATCTGGATGCTGACAATGAGAGGGAGCGGAGGGCGTTGGCGGTTCGATGTAATATAGTAGCCCGAAGGTTTCTGCGTTGTAGTAAGGATGTAAAAGTCTCGCTTTTCAAGGCATACTGTTTGGCAGTATGCCTTGAAAAGCGAGACTTTTACTTCTACACGTGCAGCTTGTATGAAGTATGCTCAGAGAACCTACAACGTCCTGCGCGTACAATACAATAATGGATTAAAAGGGTGCATCCTAAAAGTTGGCAACGTCGTTAATAGCTGTCAAATATTTACCTGTTTCGATTAATTTGGAAATAATACTGTATGGAAATAAGAAATGTGGCTAACTAACTATCTAGAATATTAATAATGAATTGCAATTATAACATTGAATTTGATGTTGTACCCGTTTTAGGTGAAAAAAAAAGGCATTTGGAAAGTTTCCAAATACTTTTTTTACATCTAAAACTCTCTTAATTAATATCGTAACTCGGTGTTACGATATTAATTATTGCATTTCATAATCAATATTCTAGTTCGCTAGCTAGCCACAATTTTTATTTCCATACAGAAATATTATCAAATTAATCAAAACGAAACACGCACACTCTCTGCTACACAAAGCTCACATCTTCTCTCCGCTTTGGTGGAAATAACCTGCCAGCTTCGCAGCACATCTATCGCGGGCCTTGACCGTGGAGACCGAATCCAGAAATTCCGTAACGAAAATACCTAACGCCTAACGAGAGTGTTGTATTGAAAATTTCTGGATTCGGTCTCCACGGTCAAGGCCCGCGATAGAAGCTATGCAATAGCTTAAAAATTTGTCAAAGTAGACAGTCCCTTTATAAGGCACTGGGTACGGAGGCACGTGCCAACGTGTGTTGGGCCACGCCAGTTTTAGTTTATAAAAGTTTATTAACATAGTTTTTTTTTAAGTGAAAACTTCTTTAGCGGCGTTGTGCACTTTTTTGGGATGGTTAAAAAATGTTAAACTTTTATGTGTATTCTGAAATTTTACTAGATACACAATCAGCGGCAAAAAATGTCCTCACCGAATGAGCACCCACTTGGACATTTGGGTGCTTTTGATTTAGTAGCATTCGAACGCTCCGACAGTAAACATGCCACATAGTATCGGTCGTAAAAATGTATTGCTTTTTAAACATAGCTTTGTGAAATAAACTTTAAGCATTGCGTTTAAGGTTGAATTTACATTAATGTATATTTATTTCAACTATTATTACAACACAATTTGGTGACAGTTTTAAGAGAACTTTTGTTTGGGATTGTGTATCTAGTTCTTTATTAGTGATCGATGAATTTTACCCATATTCATGAGTAGTTGGTGTTTATTTTTGTTAGACTATATTTTGAAAATAAATAAATAAGTATACTACTACTACTACTAATGAATAGTGTATTAACCACATAAATGATAGTACTTTTATACTGATAAATAAAGGAATTCGTGCGAAATTATTCCCTAACCATTCCAAAATATTCAAAAATGCACAACGTTAATGTTCAAGTTTTCACTTCTGCCGGCACTCCCGGAGTGCAACCCGTTGTTTTTTTTTTTTAATCATTGGTACTACCACTATATGGATTGTGTGTATTTGTATGCCCTGAAGTCCGAAATAAAGAATATATTATATTATTATCTACATATCATACTTGCAATGCCTGGCTTCGCTGATTTTCAGGGTTTTTGGACGAAATGGAGTACCGACTACTCCTAAGCGCGATCCAAGAGAAAATCCAACTATGTCGTCACAAAGGCAGCTTAGTAGCGCCGTCATCACCTGAGGTAATTTCCTTCTCCCCGCCACATAGTCGGCGTGAATTTTATAGAAAACACTGTTTTTCTTTATTTTATTATACCTATATGTTTTTATTTTTTTATTATGAAGTACTCCATCTAGGTTTATGTATGGAATTATATAATTATGGTAATTTGCCCGATGTACTATTCCATACATAACTTAGCGTATGTACTATAGTTTCAATATAGAAAAAAAAACTGCTGTGTTTGCTATTTAATTCAAATCTTGCCTACATTTTATTTATTTATTTTCGGATTTTGAGTGACCCGATACAACTATCTGATAGCATCTTGGTTACCTATGCAACAAGCAGAATAGATACCCATAGATTTCATAGATATGAATGAAGTCTTCAAACTAAATAAATAGTATTTGTGAATTAAGTATTTGACGTAAATTAACATTACGTTTACTTCGCGTCCGTGCATTTTCAATTTCTTCGTAGGCATTCAAACCATACAGACGTGCTCATCAATGCATATTAAAAATAAAATAAAATAAGTTAACGTTTGCATAAATAGTGACCTAGTTTTAGTGTATTAGCGTGTTATTCATACGAACATTATAAGTGACAAGTTTTAACAATGAACTGACTGGGATATTTGCTATTCTGATATATTATGGATGGCAGCCCCTTTAATCGGAGCACGATGATGCGACGCAGCCCTCCACCGACACCGACCCCGGTCCCGACCCCGGCACCGACATCGCCCAAACAACCAAAACAGGACCAAGATGAAAAAGTTGAAGTAGTGTCCACTACGGAGATCCAAAACTGGATGGGATCTATTGAGCAGTGTCTGAGCAAGGTCTGTGCTATTGCCGCTGATGGAAAGCTAAACTCTGAACAGAAGCTAAAAATAAGCAATCTTTGCCGGAAAGTTGGACATGGAGTTTCACAAATGGCTGTTCAATACCAGTCGCTTAAGCAAAAAGCCATACAAACCTATACCTCCCTTAAATCCATGACTGAAGCTCGAGACCTCTCGGAGTGTCTAACTGAGATGAACCGGACGCTTCAGGAGTCCTGTACGAAGCATAGTGCGGCTACTACATCTTTTGCAGATATGGTGAAGACGAGGTCCAACAGTTTTGTTCGTCCTAATACTTTTAGTTCCGTGGCGATTTATCCCAGTGATAACTCGAAGACCAGCGATGAAACCAAGAATATGGTCCAAAAAATCATATGCCCTGGAGAAATGAAGCTGAAAGTACGAGGCGTCCGGAAAATAGGAAAAGGAGGACTGATAATAAGCACTGAGACCAAAGATGACCTAGATAAGCTCAAACAAACTGTCCAACTCGCTTCGTCAGGTCTTACCGTCGACGAACCACGAAAGCGCAAACCCCGCATTATAGTTATAGGAGTCCCCACATCAATGGCTGAAAAGGAGGTTTATAAATGCATTTATGAACAAAACTTGACCGACAAACTGCCGAATATGTCCCAAGATACTTTTATGACCTCTATAAAACTTAGCCACAAATCTGGCAGAAAAGATGCTGAGAATTGCAACTATATTTTAGAAGTTCCAGCCGTCATTCGTAAGGCCCTCATCACACAGGATAGATTATTTATTAACTGGACGTCCTGCCCGGTACGAGACTTTACATTGGTAACTAGATGTTACAAGTGCCAACAGTACGGTCATGCAGCCAAGACATGCAAAATTACTGCCCCCACATGTGGACACTGCGGTGAAGAAGGGCACACAATCCAAGACTGCGCAAAGAAAGCCAATCCGCCAAAATGTGCAACATGTTCTCGCTTTAAAAAACCAGCCAACCACAAGACAGGAGACACAGATTGCCCTGCTAAAAAAGCTGCCGAAAACAGGTACATTAATTCTATAGATTATGAAGGCGCCTAAGAGCGCCACGTATTTGTTTATATTTTAGACTTAATTTATTATTGTTGTTTTTTAGTTTTTAGTATGGATGTTAACTTAATTACGGATATAGATAACACATTTTTAACTGTCTCAAGGACATGTGACGTTGAGGACTGCAGAAAATATCTTTCCGACTATCAAAATTCACTAACCATACTGACCCAAAACATTCGTAGTATTTATAAGAACATAGATAGCTTTAACATTTTTCTTCATAGACTTAAATTTGATTGTGATATAATGGTACTTACGGAATGTTGGCTATCAAATCGCTACGATAACCTCCCTGTAAAACCAGGGTATAACTTATTGCATACCACAAAAAACCACAATCAAAATGATGGTGTGGTAGTCTTTGCTAAGGAATCGTTAAAGGTCACAGTCGAAGAACATACTCTACAAGACTGTATGAGTAACTGTTTAGTCATCAAAATTGGTACATCCACAGCTATAATCGCTATTTATAGATCCCCTTCCGCTAGAAACTTAGATCCTTTTAACAATTCCTTAAACCAGATTCTACAAGCACTAAGTCCGTATAAGAATGTTATACTAACAGGTGATTTAAATATAAATATCGGCTCCGAAAACTGCGACGCAGGGACCCAAGATTACCTTAATATCTGTTCATACCATGGTTTTCTGCCCGCTCACACATTGCCTACTCATCAGAGCGGTTCTTGTCTCGATCATATGATGATCAAATCAAGCCTATCATATATTACGCTTGTTACTAACTCAACAATTACTGACCATCACGCTGTCCTACTTACCGTAAATTTAACGCTGTCTAAGCTAAATCGTCCCCAGACTATGAGCAAATTAAACACAAACAAACTCGAATATGACTTATGCAACGTTGATTTTAGCTTAGTTTACAATACTGCTGACGCTAATTTGGCTTTATCGTACTTAATAAAACAGGTTCAACAAGCAATATTACGTAACACGACAGTTTCTGTAGTAAATAAAAAACTTTATAATATTAAACCTTGGATTACTCCTGGACTAATCCGGTGTATAAGACACAGAGATAAACTTCATCAAAGAACAAAGAGATACCCTGAAAATTTAATAGTTTGGAAAATCCAAAAGTGCACGCCTCATACATAACACTCATTCATAAACGAAAAAGAAATTCAAAACATAGTTTACAAAAATGAACAATTTATCACTTTTCATGAAGTCGTAATGTCAAAGACTGACAAAGATATTTACTTGGCGGTTGCTAGGCAACATCAACTCAATGGTTGGAAATAAGATATTATATTTTAGTTAGTATTTTATTAATTATAATTAAACTACTTTGAATAAAAGAGCCATTTTCAATAGGGTTCTTTCTACGGCTGAAACGAATGTATAAAAAAAAAATTGACTCAATTAATTGATTTTATCGCTAGCTACAATGTTTTCAGGGTTCATAAATTGACGGACAGGATTTTTTTTTCAACTATTTTGATGCTTTTTCCATTTCTGCTGCATTAAATCAATTGTTAAAAAGTACAGTATTAATCTCCATTTAATCATCTATACAATGGTATATAAATTAAGTAGGTTCTGTGCACTAGCAGGAGTGTAACAATAAAAACAGTTACAGAAATGGGGCAAAAAAAATTTTTCGATCGTAGAGCACACTCTAATGCTTCGCATTAAGAGTCGTGCAATAATCCAAATCACCTATAAAAGATACAGGAATTTCTGCAACAATCTCCTAAAGAATTTAAAGAATAGTTACGATAAAAATGAATTAAATAGAGCAGGTAACAATAGCAAGCAACTTTGGAAACATATTTAAAATGTCACCAATATGTATAAACAGCGTGAATCAAATTCGAGTTTACTGCTTACTAATCCTTCACCACTCTTGGCAGCTAACAATGTAAATACCTTTTTTGTAAATGTTGGGAAAACTCTTGCCGAACAGATTCCGAAACACTGTGACCAACCATCTCTCCAAAAATCAAGTAATCCGAAATCTTTTGCTATGCTGGACACTGATGAAGATGAAATAACTCGAATAATTTCTGGGCTAAAAGATTGCTGTGCAGTTGGATGTGATAATATTAGCAATAGGATCCTTACTCCTTAAGCGTATTTTGGTACCTCCTTTAACGCATATTTTTCGAATATGACTTTCTGAAGGAATTTTCCCTAGTTGTCTCAAAAAGGCAGTTGTAATCCCTATCTTTAAATCTGGAAGCAAAGAGTTAGTTAACAATTATAGGCCAATATCCTTACTCCCCTCAATATCCAAAATACTAGAGAAAATTATAAACAGTCGACTAGTTAACTACCTAGAAAAAAATAACTTCTTATCCCCTGCGCAATTTGGTTTTAGAGCTAAACTATCGACAGCCGATGCAGTCCATAACCTGACTGATAATATTTCAAAAGAACTCGGCAAAGGAAATCAAACCCTGGGAGTCTTCCTTGATTTAGCCAAGGCCTTCGACACGGTGTCTGTTTCTGTTCTGCTAAACAAATTAGAGAATATAGGAATAAGAGGAACGCCGCTGAAACTCTTTGCTGACTATCTAGATGGCCGGTACCAATGTGTTAGAATAGATAATATTACGAGCGATGAGCAGAAAAATACTGGTTTTGGCGTGCCTCAAGGGAGTATTCTGGGCCCTACGCTATTCCTGATTTATATTAACGACTTGTGTGGTCTTAATATAAAAGACGGCAAAATTATATCTTATGCCGACGACACGGCCTTAATTTTTAGCGCTAAAACCAGTAGCGAACTTTTCAGAATCGCTCAACTAGGTTTCAATACTGTGACTAATTGGCTTCAAAGCAATTTACTAACATTAAACGCTGACAAGACAAAATATATTCACTTCTCCATGCGCAAGTCTCCACTTAACATTACTAACCCTCATATAATTGCCCATCAATGTGGAAACCGTACAGTCAACAATTGTAATTGTCCTTTTATCCTCAAAACGAGCAGCATAAAATACCTCGGGGTAATAATAGATGACACACTCTCTTTCAGAAAACATATTGAAAGCCTTGTTAAAAGAGTGCGCAGACTAATATATGTTTTTAAAAAATTACGATCATTTGCAGATTCAAAATTAATCACACAAGTTTATTTCGCCCTATGTCAATCCATAATTCAATACTGTATCACTTCTTGGGGTGGCGCACCAAAAACTAATTTACTTCCTCTCGAAAGAGCTCAGAGAGCAATTTTAAAGGTAGCAAACTTCCATCCCTTCTTCTTTCCCACAGATCTCCTATATAAATCCTGCAATGTACTGACGGTTCGCCAGCTTTTCATTATGCACTTAGTATTAAAACAGCACACCATGCTTACCTACAATGCTGGCAATGGCAATACTAACAAGAGACGGAATGATATAGTATGCATATCTAATGCATCCTCAAAACATGTGTTTGTAGAAAGATTCTTTACATTCTTAGGACCATTTCTATACAATAGATTAAATAAAAAACTTAGTTTATATAATTTAAATTACTTTAGTTGTAAAAAAAATGTACTTAAATATTTACTAACCGTAGATTATGCACAGACAGAAGATCTACTTGCTGTCTGCAAATAGAACCGCTAACATGCTATTTTTGCTTTTATTTACCAAAATTTTAATTTTAGTTTTTATTATACACTCATTGTTAATTTATTGGAATAAGTATTTATGGACTTTCTAGCCTGAAGCACAGGTTTAACCTAGTTCAGGCAAATAAGTAACTGTACTCTATTTTAAATTGTTAAAGTATTTATTGTAAACGTGCCCCTTTATAAATAAACGATTTTATTATAAAAAAAAAAAAAAAAAAATCATAAATTCCCTCAATAGGTAATGCAGATAAGTTACTATTTGGTTTATACTTGTAGACCCAGCTGCGCGCTGTTTCCTGGCTGCAAGGTAACGAGAGGATAGCAGACTACTTTCTGGAACATTCAGAGATTATAAACTTCAATATCAACGATATATTGATATCCAGAGGTAAAAAATACAATGGCGACGTATATTTAGTAACCTAATCCGCTTAACTGTTCTTAAAGAGTCATACAGAACCCTGTAAGAAATCGACACGTGATTCACCTCTCATCGAGGCATCCTCAGGATGACGATCGACTTGTTGCGAGCCCGGAGACAACGTGTTGCCACGACAAGCGCCGAACGCAGAGTGAGCTACACCGAGAACCCCACTTATATAGGATAAATAAAATTCTCTTCGTAGTGATTTTTTTGGAAATGTGATGTTTTTTTTGTAACAAAGTTGTTTACTTTGTAGTGTTTTTTTTTTTTTTCTAGCTGTCGTGTAGTTTATTTTTGTGCCCGGTTGATGGCTAAGTAATAGCAGCCAGGGTTGGTCAGTGGATAGGTCTTTACATACAGAGACTCCTCCGTGTCTCGGAGAGCATGTTAAGCCGTTGGTCCCGGCCGTCATTCGTGGGCATCAGTCATCAGATTGATTGAGTGTTTTTTTTTAAAGTCAGCAGTTTATTTTTATAATAAAGTTTTTTACTTTATAGTGTTTTTTTTTTTTTCAAAGAATTTTCCAAATCGGTCTGGACAACAGCTAGCGGACGTATAGTCTGTTTTTCTGCCCGGTTGATGGCAATAGGCTCGCCCCATATTCCATGGGACTTAAGTTAACTGGCGAAATGTGGGTGTAGTATAGATGTACCTCACGTCATGCTCCTGAGAATTGTAAACTGAACATAACTGTCGCAGCTATCATATTTAATGGTAAAAGTAATGGTAGTACAATATGTAATTATTTTCAGACTTTCTTTGTTAATACAATAGGTAAGCATCTACGTAAGTTTCCTCATATTTTAAGTTGGGGTTGCTGGAAAGATGCTCTACAGCAACATAATAAAAATGAAGTGTCTGTACTCTTAACCTTTCAAGGTACCTTTTTTTTAAATATGTACAAATTGAATACATATTGGGTACAAAAGTATTATAAACTTATTAATGGAATAAGTTCATAAACTAAAACCCGGCTACTGCAAAATCACGCTCTAAAAAGTATGAAACAAGAAAATATTTCGGACAGAAATCAAGGCATAGGTACAAAAATGGGCAAGGTAAAGCCTTCGTCACATGGGCTTATAATGTTGTAGCCGACAGGCACATAGTCTATAACCAGCAGACGATCAGGACGCTTCCAACGATACCTCATTTGTCAAATTATGATCAGCAGTTTAGAAGTTATGAGGTTACAGATCAACATACATACATACTGGTCAAAATCATAACCCTCCTTTTTGATTCGCCGGAGTCGGGTAAAAACAGGTGATGGGGTGGCTGGGGAGCATGACGTTGTACCACCTCTACCTAGCCCTTAGGAGAATGCAAGCGTGATTTTAATCTTAATCTTTTTTCTACCATAAATATTTTACCATTTTTTCTTTCCATTTTCCAGGCGACGAGCCCAAAGGCATGTACATCCTAGTATCAGGGCTGCTGGAAGCGACGTACATCCCCCCGGACGATGAGATCGACGAAGCGATACCCAACTACGAGTTCATGACGGATCTGAAGTTCGGGGACCCGAGCCAAGATTATATCGTGTCGGGGAACGCTGTGGGGGTCTTGGGGGTAAATATAATGTATACCTTTAATAAGGATGATGACTAAAAAAGTATTTTTTGACCGTCTTGTAGATTATTAAAAAATATTCGACACATATTTTTTCTTTTTTTACGATAACAAAAGATTACGGCGATACATTGAGTTAAAATGTGCCATGACGTCACGAGTATGTAGATTTTATACGTACTTGTGACGTAGCGACCCCCACTCCTTGAACTTGAATGCGTTATATCTAAGTCATTTTTTATTAATATGATCAAGCAAAAAATACGTGTCGAATATTTTTTTTATTTTCTGACCGACGAACTTAATAGAATTTCTTTTTTTTGACCGAGGCATCATCCCTATTTATTAATTATAATTAGGTAATACGTTACACTATGTCATTATGACAATTCAACAGCATTCATTGTGTCGTTTACGTTGTCGAGCAGACAAAGGGGAATGCCCAAAAATTTATGGGGAAAAACCCGAGGTGGTAGAAAAAACTTATATGGGTTAAAAGGACATTAATTGTACATAACAAATATGAAATTACATATTACAACTTACATTTACCATTACAGGATAACTCAATGCGAGAAAATACAATAAATATTATCCCCATGATTGGCTATTTTATTTATTTATTTTAAATGACAGGTAATGATGTTCTTGCTTTCTTCATGTAAATTAAGGTGGTTAGAAGCATTAAGTAGTTTATAAAAAGACACATGTAAAAAAGGGGATTCTTGGGATTCAGATTTCTCCATTATGTCACAGGTAAGAACAACACACTGTATATGATTTACATCGGCTTGACGATAAAGATGGGTCTATTAAAATCTCTCTTTCATTCATGACGGATCTATCGGTTTATTTTGTGAAAAAATCACCGTGAAACCTGAGCTGAAGTTGACAATTGTACCTTAGGTAGAGTAATGCTTGCTAAAAGGTTTAATTAGAATAATATCAAGTTTGGCCCAGAGCAGTGGTGGCCCAGTGGTAACGGCCCCGACTTACGAGTTGTAGGTCGTGGGTTCGAACCCAAGCAGGCGCTTTACTTTGTGTAAATAATTTCATCACCACTGCTCTCAAAACGGTGAAGGAAAACATCGTGAGGAAACCGGCATGTCTTAGAACCAAAAATTCGAAGACATGTGACATCTACCAACCCGCACTGGGCCCGCGTGGTAGATTACAGCCCACTCCCTCTCACAGAGAGGAGGCCTGTGTCCCAGCAGTGGGAACATTAATAGGCTGATGATGATGATGATGAATATCAAGTTTAAAATTTGTCATGGAACAACTCAGATGCTTTGGGGGGGGGGGGGGGGCTTGAGCCCCTTAGTCCGCCTGAGTCCGTTACTGAGTTTGATGGTCATATACTGTGGTGTGTGGTGTGGTATTTTGGGTTGCGACACATCTGCAGAACGTACGGCGCCGAACGTTCGGGTTCGGTTGAATCGCTCGTAGTGTTTTTCAAGTTCGCTTTGACACATCAGCCGAAATTTACGTCGCGTTCATGAGCAAGCGTCACATCACGCGACGCATCGCGACCGAAAGTTCGGCCAACCGTTCGGTGTGTCGACTGTTCGGCGCGTTTGGTGTGCCATGTATGCCAACCGAATACTCCGACCGATAATTCAGTCGCTGAAGTGTAGGCGCCGTACGTTTCGCAGATGTGTCGCGACTCTTAAATATGACCACACATTTCTGATACACGCTGTTTATGTACTGTAAATTGAACTGCAATACTTGTGTTTCAGGTATTAACAAATCGTCCATACAGCTACACGGTTCGCTGCGACTCAGCAGTGCAAGCGTACTACATAACGATGCCGATCATCAAAGAGGCTTTCAATCTCGCGCCGCATCCTATTATGGGGTTAGATATTTATTTAATTAGCTCATTAAGTAGACCTCGTTGGTCGCAAGCGCTACAGCTAAGCACGAGGTCCCGTGTTCGATTTCCAGGTCGGCCAAATTGTTATTGAGTTTTTTTTTTGCAAGGAATTTCTCAGTAGCAGCCCGGAGTCTGGATTTGTGCCCGGTTGCTGGCAATAGGCTCGCCCCCTATTACATGGGACTTAAACATAACTGGCGAAATGTGGGTGTACTATAGGTACACCTCTGCCTAACCCTTCGGGGAATTCAAACGTGATGTTTGTTCAAAAAACCCAATAACACTGCTCGGCCTAGGAATCGAACCCAGGACCTCAAGCTCAACAGTAGCGCTTGCGCATACTAGACCAACAAGGCAGTCGACGCAGAAGTCTAAAACTAACTGAAAAACCATTTTCTTCCTTTTAGCCTCGAATCTTCCATGTGGCGTGAAATAGGCATCAAGCTATGTATGATGGTGCTACCCACAGTGCCGGCCTACCACGGCTGGCCCGTCGAGCGCCTCAGCATGAGGCTAGAACACGCCTTTGTGCCTTGCCTCAAGGCTTTCAAGGTAATATTGCAACTATTCAAAGTAGAAACAGCCCTGTGAGGCTTCAAGTAGTCCCACGGGTGGCCAGTCGAGCGCCTCAGCATGAGGCTCGAACACGCTTTCGTGCCTTGTCCCAAGGCTGTCAAGGTAATATTTCAACTATCTAGTGTAGAAACAGCCCTGTGAGGAATCAAGTAGAACCACAGCTGGCCAGTCGAGTGCCTCAGCATGAGGCTAGAACACGCCTTTGTGCCTTGTCCCAAGGCTGTCAAGGTAATATTTCAACTATCTAGTGTAGAAACAGCCCTGCGAGGAATCAAGTAGAACCACAGCTGGCTAGTCGAGTGCCTCAGCATGAGGCTAGAACACGCCTTTGTGCCTTGTCTCAAGGCTGTCAAGGTAATATTGCAACTATCTAGTGTAGAAACAGCCCTGCGAGGAATCAAGTAGAACCACAGCTGGCCAGTCGAGTGCCTCAGCATGAGGCTAGAACACGCCTTTGTGCCTTGTCTCAAGGCTGTCAAGGTAATATTGCAACTATCTAGTGTAGAAACAGCCCTGCGAGGAATCAAGTAGAACCACAGCTGGCCAGTCGAGTGCCTCAGCATGAGGCTAGAACACGCCTTTGTGCCTTGTCTCAAGGCTGTCACGGTAATATTGCAACTATCTAGTGTAGAAACAGCCCTGCGAGGAATCAAGTAGAACCACAGCTGGCCAGTCGAGTGCCTCAGCATGAGGCTAGAACACGCCTTTGTGCCTTGTCTCAAGGCTGTCACGGTAATATTGCAACTATCTAGTGTAGAAACAGCCCTGCGAGGAATCAAGTAGAACCACAGCTGGCCAGTCGAGTGCATCAGCATGAGGCTCGTACACGCCTTCGTGCCTTGTCTCAAGACTGTCAAGGTAATATTGCAACTATCTAGTGTAGAAACAGCCCTGCGAGGAATCAAGTAGAACCACAGCTGGCTAGTCGAGTGAATTCGAGTGCATCAGCATGAGGCTCGTACACGCCTTCGTGCCTTGCCTCAAGGCTTTGAAGGTAATATTGCAACTCTCTTGCATGCTGAGCTTGACCACGGCTGGCGAGTCGAGCGCCTCATGCCATGGATCTTTGACAGTCGTTAAATGTCGTCACAAGCCCGAAAGTCTGACAACCAGTCTTACCAGGGGGTATTACCCAGTAACTGGGTTGTGGAGGTCATCTGACCTCAGTATTCAGCTGCATCCGGTTAGACTGGAAGCCGACCTCAACATATTTGGGAAAAATGCTAGGCCGATTGATTTGACGTCACTTATTTATTCTTGCAGGTATTCGTGGTAAATGAGTTGATGGAAGATATCGTGCTGTTGGATGGAATCTGCCAAGACATGGCGACCAGAGAAGTGTTCCAGCCACCGGCATATATACCCAGGTAAATACATACAACATAAAATCACGAACCTCTGAAAAACGTCACTGAATGACTAAAGCCGCTATAGTTAGCCGCTACCTACTGGGCCCAACTGATTTAACATAATAAATAATAATTATGTAATAAAGTTTCACACCGCAACTTCGTCCGTTTTTCGGCGGTTATGTTAAATAGCCTTCCCCAAGAATTGGGCTATCAAATGCAAAAATAAATTTTCAAATCTGACTAGCAGTTCCAGAGATTAGCGCATTCAAACAAACTCTTCGACTTTATTATTGACTAGCTTTTGCCCGCGGCTTCGCCCGCGTAGATGTATGAAAATATCCCACGGGAACGTACTACCGGGATTACATACCTAATAGCCGAGGAAAAGGTCATTGACTGCTACCGGCCACGTTGCCGTCAACCATAATTAATTTTGTTATGCGTAATTTTGAATCTGAGATATCTTTTAAACTATTCATTTAAATGAAATGATATCAAGGCATATTTTTAAATCTAAATTAAATGTACGATTTAAATAACTTATTTGTAGAACATAAATTTTATGTATCTCTAACGGTTTACGCGGCGCACGCCAGTAAAGCTCCCAGTTGGCACGATTTTTTCCGAGATCTTCAACAATAATCGTCATAATTCAACCAATTTACGCAAAACCCTAAGGCTGCCTGTCCACCAGAGCGGAGAGGAGAGGAGCGGAGATGTGTCAATACTAACCAATAGAATCAAAACTCCGCTCCAGAGGTGCGATTCTATTGGTTAATTTTGGCACATCTCCGCTCCTCTTCTCTCCTCTCCGCTCCGGTGGACAGGCAGCCTTATGAATTATACACCAAAACCATTCTCATGAATCACTCCGTCCATTGGTGAAAACCGTTTGAAAATCCGTTCGGTAGTTTCTGAGTTTATCGCGTTCAGACAGACAGACGCGGCGGGGGACTTTGTTTTATATTGATTTACCTGAATTGATTTAGAAGAAGACTAAATAAAGTATGCTTCTAACAGAACCGCCCACCGCCTGATCTTCCCCAAGTCCTCACAGCTGATGGTGTCCGGCAGCTGTCCGGAGACCAAGCTGATGATCGTGCCCGCAAAGGATACTGATGAGATGGACATTATGGAAGATGAACTCGATGACCTGCAGTGTGAACTGGTACATCATTTTCATATACCCTCAGCATCTATCAGAAACCACACACAGAGGTAAAAAATTATCAACTGTTCCATCCAAACTCGATTGAACTCGACTCAAATGTCGGTTGAATATTTTTTGCGATTATGATGTTGGTCCTTTGGTAAAAGTTTAGCTTCACTAGCTTTAATCCGCGAAACGCGTCCTTTTTTTTTAAATATATTTATTTACTAGCTGTGCTCCGACCACATAAGTCTCGATCCCGTGGGAGTATCGGGCTGCTGCTCCATACATTTCTGTTCGCATAGCTCGACAAAATTTATTTTTTTGGCCCCTTGAGATAATTTCAGTTATTTCAACCTTTTATTTGTCCTCCTCAGATTTCCAACGTGTCGTCCCGCTGCCTGTACCACCGCGTGGCGCGGCGCTTGTCGGCCGAGTCCCGCGCGCCCTCCGCGCGCCGCGGCCGCGGCAAGCGGCGCCGCGCGGGCAAGCGGGTCAACTACAGGGAGTCCGTGTGGGGCAAGCAGATCTGTTAGTACTTACATCTTGTCGGCCGAGTCCCGCGCGCCCTCCGCGCGCCGCGGCCGCGGCAAGCGGCGCCGCGCGGGCAAGCGGGTCAACTACAGGGAGTCCGTGTGGGGCAAGCAGATCTGTTAGTACTTACATCTTGTCGGCCGAGTCCCGCGCGCCCTCCGCGCGCCGCGGCCGCGGCAAGCGGCGCCGCGCGGGCAAGCGGGTCAACTACAGGGAGTCCGTGTGGGGCAAGCAGATCTGTTAGTACTTACATCTTGTCGGCCGAGTCCCGCGCGCCCTCCGCGCGCCGCGGCCGCGGCAAGCGGCGCCGCGCGGGCAAGCGGGTCAACTACAGGGAGTCCGTGTGGGGCAAGCAGATCTGTTAGTACTTACATCTTGTCGGCCGAGTCCCGCGCGCCCTCCGCGCGCCGCGGCCGCGGCAAGCGGCGCCGCGCGGGCAAGCGGGTCAACTACAGGGAGTCCGTGTGGGGCAAGCAGATCTGTTAGTACTTACATCTTGTCGGCCGAGTCCCGCGCGCCCTCCGCGCGCCGCGGCCGCGGCAAGCGGCGCCGCGCGGGCAAGCGGGTCAACTACAGGGAGTCCGTGTGGGGCAAGCAGATCTGTTAGTACTTACATCTTGTCGGCCGAGTCCCGCGCGCCCTCCGCGCGCCGCGGCCGCGGCAAGCGGCGCCGCGCGGGCAAGCGGGTCAACTACAGGGAGTCCGTGTGGGGCAAGCAGATCTGTTAGTACTTACATCTTGTCGGCCGAGTCCCGCGCGCCCGATTATTTTGGAACCACTCATGTCATACGCGACAACGTTCAAATTAATTGCACCCTCTATTAAGGATTGAACAGTTGATTTTTTTCTAAATTGAGAACCTTTCAAACGGGTAGTTAGAAGCCCAAGTCTGACAACCAGTCTTACCGAGGGGTATCGTGTTACCCAGTAACTGGGTTGTGGAAAAGGCTAGACGATTGATTGATTGAGTTCTATTATGTTACAGCATCACAGATCATGGGCGGTGCGAGCGAGAGAGAAATGGGGTCGAAGTATTACAAGCCGAGCATCACCGATATAGTGAGTTATAACATCACGCTTGTTCTAATGGAAGTAGGTAGTAAGCTGAAACTACGGCCTGTTCCAAAAATATATGTTGAAAATGTAAACATGGACCAGAAAGCGTACCCGTGGATGCCAATTTGTAATGCCACTTACAAATTGAGTGCTTTAATTTGATTATTTAAATACTTACACCCGAAATTCAAAGCGTCAACGTAGCCCGCGAAATTCGTATTTTGTTACGTTTTTCGCAAATTCCGCTATATTTATTTATTTTCAAAGTATAGTCTAACAAAAATAAATTTATTACCTATCAATATGGGTAAAATTTCTTACTTCGCAATCTTAACGTAATGTCAAAGAATTACTTTGTCGGTTGCTAGGCAACGGATCACGTCCTGACGCGAGTTTAACATTTTTTACCCATCTCAAAACAAGTGCACAACGGCGCTAAAGAAGTTTTCATTTCAAAAACGAAAGAAAATCAGAATTTCGCGGGCAGCCTTGACGCACTTAATAAAAATTAGTCAAATCAAAAATCAAATCAGTTTTTTGCAAACATGTCTGTAATGTGTGTCTTGGTCAACCCGTCTTATCATTTACAACGCGTTTGTAATAGACATTACAGAAAGCCACGCCTTTAAAAAGATAAAACTACGTAATTAAATCAATTTTTATCATTTTGTTACAGCCTGAAAAACTGGAATCTTCAAAGCCAAAAGGTAATTAAGGTAACCGGCGCGGCGTAAGATCTCAAGTACTAATTAAATGATAAATACAACATCTGTAAAAAATTGTCAATTTGTTATCACTATTGGAGAAGAAAACCGTTAACTTTTGCCACGGGTGTAGCTAGTACCTCTTGGCTCACGTAAAATGGCATTAGCTGTGTGAGTTTGATAACTCACTCTACGCCCCTCTCTCGGCGTTCGGCGCTTGGCGTGGCAACATGTCGTATCGATAATTTTTGCCTCGGGTCTAGCTAGTATCTCTTGGCTCACGTAAAATGGCATTAGCTGTGTGAGTTTGATAACTCATTCTACGCCCCCTCTCACTCTACGTCTCTCTCTCTGCGTTCGGCGCTTGGCGTGGCAACACGTCGTGTTCTGGTTTGCAACAAGTCAATCGTCATCCTGAGGTTGTGGATGCCTCGTTGATAGGTGAATCACGTGTCGATTTCTTACAGGGTTCTTTAAGACTCTTTAAGAATAGTTAAGCGGATTAGGTTACTAAATATACGTAGTCTATTGTACTTTTCACTCTAATTATCGAAAACATTGTCACTGTGCACTAATCGAATTATTTGTTAAGGCCCGCACCGCAATACGATTAGCGCTAAACGCACTTTAGTGATTACAAACAAAACTTCGAGCCCATTTTTTTTTCTACCAATATCGCTGAGTGGGACAAAGTATGGAAGAAGTGGCGAGAGGTCTTTGCCCAGGAAAGGCACAGCGTAGTGTAAAAAAAAAAATATGTTAATAGCTGTCATTAAATGCTAATCTTCCATTAATTTGTTGCAGAGATCAACGACTCAATTTTAATGGTTCTTTGAACAAATTAATGAAATCATTAGCGTAAATGATCCATTACGTAATGTTTGTCTTTGTGCAACTGGGTGTTTGTCTCACCTTTGGGACAGCCTGGTGAGGTAGAATAGAATAACTCGTTAAAATTTCGCACAGACGTGAAGAATGTGACGTCATCTAACGCACCGGCAATCATGACGGCGCCAGCTCACGGCACGGCTACCTCGTCCGCACAGAATTCAGAAGAAGAGGTAAGTTGTCAACATAATTATGATATTACTTTTGTGTGGGAAAGAGATGAAGCTCTACAGGACGTATAGCTACATCTCTGTCCCCCACTGAAGTAAGATTAAAATAATACTGCTTTAAAGCTTGTGGTAGGCCCCCGGGCAAAAGATGTCCAAATCTATTCAAGTCCTTATCACAGATTCAGTACAGAGGGCTTAGTGTGAGTTTCATTTTACCATCTCGATCAAACGGATCGACCGCGTTTGGCGGTCCGATTGGCAGCCGGCCGGCCTTCACCGGTGAAGGGCCAATCGGAACGCCGAACGCGCTCGATGCGTTAAAGAAACGTACACAAGTAAACGTACGTAACGTTAGAAGGTTAAATGAAACTCACACTAGGCCCTCAGATGGAAGACTCCGCAAAATCATTTAAATAAAGAGCGACTTTTACTCATCATTCTCCTGCCCTTATCCCAATTTTATTTGGGGTCGGCGCAACATGTCCCTTTTTTCCATACTTCTCTATTAGTCGTCATTTCAGTAGTTACCCCCCTTTCTAGCCATATCATCTTTCACACAGTCCATCCATCGTTTCTTTGGTCTTCCCCTACTCTTATAGCCATCGACATTCACACTCAAAACTTTCTTCACGACATTTTCCTCATTCCTCCGCATCACATGCCCATACCATGACAACGGATTTCCGCACAACTTTTCGGTCACCGGTGCCACTTTCAGACTTCCTCTTATGTACTCATTTCTTACTCTATCCATTCGTGTAACACCACACATCCCTCTTAGCATTCTCATCTCAGCTGCATGCAATTGCCTTTCATTCATCCCTTTGGTGGCCCAACATTCTGATCCATACAAGACAGACATTCTGATCCATACAGAGAAAGAGCGACTTTTACTACGACACAATAAAGTGCAATTCTGGTCGCACAGCACTAATCACCTGGAAGTTGCCTCTCTTTCTACCGCGTAACTGTTATATCTTCTGACTACGTTACACGCACTGAATTGGCCTCACAAGATGAGCTCACCACGTACTTGTAGCTTCATACCTAAACTGCGGAGTGTCCCCTCGGTATTAATCTGTGTCCTTATTTCTAATTAATGATGAGTTAATTTCATAAAGACCAAGTAACTCAGTACTATTGGAAAAGTCATAAAAATCTCTGAAGTAGTAGGTAGTGCAATCTGAACTTTATGTGTCTAGGTATTGACGTTGTTTTTAAAAAACACATGTTGGGAAACTATTTCGCGAATGCAGTAGTAGGTACTTTTACTTGATGTTAATATGGCAGGTGTAGGTACAGACGCCAGCACGTCAACCTACTCCTATCTGTCAAATTTTTTCCAATCAACATTGAACCTTATTTTCTAGCAATAAAGAAAGACAGATTGTAGACTTGTAGTAACTTGATGTGCTGGCGTCTGTGCCTAAATTTTGATAAAATTTTGTTCTGAAAAAGAAACCATTTTTTAAACCTTTTTTGGTAAATAGGATGACTCGATTAGTTAGGTACACCCACCATTTTGACAGACTTAGATAAGACGGTGGTAGCTAGCCAGACGGACTTAAAACAAGCCCTACCACCAACCAAACCGAGCAGAAAATTTAGCCCCCACTAGGAATCGAAACCCGGGACTTCTGGGTCTGAGATTTAACCACTAGACCACAGAGACGGTTAAGTGTATATCTTGTTTTGATAACAATTCGACTATTTTGTAATAGGTATAATAATTAATTCTTATCGGTCACAGACAATTGGATTAGTCCTATCAGATTGAGACATTATATTCGGTACAAAATTACCTATTTTCCATTCAACGCTGTTCTAACTCGTTTCACAATTTGTTATATTGTCACTTCTTCTTTTCGTGCGGTTAGTGACATACCTTGTGTCAGAGTTTTAAAGCCGCCCCTGGGCCTCTGAATTGCCTTCATATGCCGTCGAGAAATATCTCTCAGGCATGCCGGTTTCCTCACCATAATTTCCTTCACTGTTTTTGAAGCAAGTGATAATTATACAATAGAGCGAGTTTTCGGATTCATGTGCGTATTGTAAATTATCACAGTGAAGGAAAACATCGTGAGAAAACTGGCATGCCCCAATCCACCTGATCATAGGCTAGGTTAACTGACAATTCACTTATAAGTAAATAAAATTTATAATAATATTTAATAATTTATTTTACAGTTGTACACTACAATGCTGTCAAAACAAAAAACATCTACGACAAACAAGAAAAATACCAAATAAGTAGCGAAAATTGAGATAGGTATTATTAATTTTAAGGATTTTTGATAAGTTTTCTATGCATTTAAAGTAGCATTATTATTTCTTACTTATTGTAATTGCTTTTGATAATTAAGTTTGTGAGTTAATATAATAACATGTCTTGTAGTAAATAATATAAAATATTAATTTAATTGGAGTTGTGTTTTGTTTTAATAGCCAAATTAGCTAAAGACCAGTGGGGTAGCTAATACCTGTGTCAAAATTTACTGGAGCCCTTTTTACGTGACTGCGGCGAAGCTCAAAAGGAGGGTATTCCTTTTTTTTTACAAAATAAATAATACAGCATGCTGAATTGGGATGTTAATAAAGAAGACAAATAAAAACACAGTCATGTTGGTTTTTATACCAATTTATTTTAAAACTAATAAAATAAAAAATAAACATTACTTAAAAACTTGGCCCAAATACAAAACAATTGGGCCAATGAATAAGAAATAAGAAAACTATAATTAAAAATTTTTATTTTCTAATTTTTTTCATCAGTAATGCAATCGTAAACTTAATGTTTAGGAATGTGGAGAAATGGTTTTATTAATTAATTTAACACTTTAATGGCTTAGCACCAAATTAGAATAATATAAACTGCACTATCTAATTTTATTTATTTATAATTTATATGATTTTATCCACTTTAATTATTGCTTGGGAAAATATCCCCGATAAAATTTCAATAAAAAATATAAAAGGTAAATAAGTTAATTGCAATTTTGTCGCAAACCAAATTGAATATAATTAATTTTACTCCCTGTAATTATTTCAGGGCTCTATTTTTTATTCGTAATTTGAAACTTATCCCTTGGCCCACAAAATTCGTTTTTAAAAATAGATAAATAATTAAAAATAGTAGCGAGACCTTTAGTCAACAAAAAAGGTTTTAAAAATAGTTTAAAAAAAACTGTATACCAGAAAATTTGTGCAGCACTACATCTGGACATTTAAAATCTCTACAATTATTGAATACAACACTGGTTATCTATGTACTGAATTACCTATACATAATATACTATAATAATCTGCTCTTTATACTTCAAAATATTATATTCTAAGTTTAAGGTTTGTGCTCACACTTACTACAATAAAAAATATAGATAAAATCGATCGTTAAGATCGATTTTTGCGATTTACGACCATTTATGGTCATCTGCAATTCTTTATAGAGGCATACACCAGCACGCGTACAACCATAGAAAGGGGTTTTGTCGACGGAAGAATAGAGAAAATGACAGATTGTGATGATCTATCATTTCGTCTATTCTTCCGTCGACAAAACTGTTTCCATTGTGGTCATACTAAGCGTGCCAAGTGTGTTGACAACCCAGAGACAAAGTTGACAGGTCTCATAAACAGTCAAGGAATTAGTAGGTTGATTTATTTTGCCAATATTCTTTTTCGGACTACGTATTGCCATACATTTTGAATGAAAATGACAGTTTGACAGACAAGGTGACAGGCGCCCGCTAAGTGGGAGAGAAATTCGTTTGAACATTGTTTAACATTTTTGCTCCTTGACCGTACCTGTTTATTTCTGAACAGTATACAATAGTTCTATATAATATGTAGTGTGAGCAACCATTTACCTCTAAGTACACACTTAAAACAGTCAACGAATTAAGTTCTAATGCGTTTTTACCCAACAATAATTAACTTTTAACTGATATACTAAAGCTACAAATACATAGAATTACGATATTTTAGTAGGTACAGACGCCAGCACATCAACCTACTCGAATCTGTAAAATTTTCCCAAACAACATTGAACCTTATTCTTTAGCAATAAAGTTGAAAATCTATTAAAGTAGATTGTAGTAACTTGATGTACTGGCGTCTATACATCGCGTATTCAGCCAGGGCAAGTTCAGCACTACTGACTGGCTAATCTCAACACTAAGGCATGAGTTATCTCTAAATAGTATAAAACAAAGAAGTCTCTCTCTCTCTGGGTGCGTTTAATCCTTCTAAACTTCACACTAAAATATTGATGCAGTTTTCGCCTATAGAGAATTTACTTTGAAAGTTATATTTGTAAAATGCATTGTTATTTCAATTAGATATACAGTTCGCGTCAAATAACTTTGCCGCTCTGAAGTTAGGTTGCGCATGCGCGCTGGCATGCGCACTACTGTCTTTTAAGGCAGATTGACTACTGCGCAGTCATTTGTAGCTTAGTTCAGAGCGGCAAAGTTATTTGACGCGAACTGTAGCGCAGAAATGTCGATGTGAGATGTCGCGAAAGTAGATTGCAGTTGCGCCAAGCAGGAAGCAGGGTCACTAGTTGAAATCCTACATAAAATATTATTAAGTGAGTTTGTTTCGCTTTCACGCTAAAACGGCTGAACAGATTTGGATGAAATTTGACACATGGGTAGACCATGACTTGGATTAGAATATAGGGTACATTTTATCCCGATATTCCCACGGGATCGATGCTTACGCGGGTGAAACCGCGAGGCGCAGCTAGTATATAATATTGCATTATCTGTAACTGGTTACTTCCGCTGCACAAAGTTCTAATCTACATCCATAGTTTGATAATATTCATAGATAACCCATTCCATAAGTGATGTGTGTTGTTAAACAATACAATAAAACCCTTTATGTCTGTTATTAACATAGATTCTCAAGTATTTGTAGCTTTATGATATTTTTAGCACTTTCTCATCATTTCGATTATTTGCAGACATTTTTAGGAATAACTAGTTAATTGAAATAAGCTCAATTTTTGTTTTTTACCCTTCGTGGAGACACAATGTGCGCTTTAATAAATGCTATGGACGTTCATGTCACGGCATCACGATAACACAAGCAAGCAAAATGTGTGGAAATATCTGAAGACACTTTAAAATCTCCGTTCACAATAACGTTATAACGTGTATTTCCAAACTTTTTGCATACACGATAATATCGTGATATCAAAAGTCATGTTTTTCCTATAAATGCCTGAATATTTCACAAACTACCGTTTAGAAGCCTTGAACTGATTAGGTTGTTATAAAAAGACTGAAACGGATATAATAAGACGTTATAAATAAATAAAGTGCTTATTTATAATACAAAATATTCTTAATATACCAATCTAATCACTAGGCTGAGTACATGATTCTAGCATGGCAACATCCAGAAAGGAACAGTGTTATTTTTAAATGCTGGCAATCTTAGTGTAAAAAGTTTATTACCAGAATGGTGCGAAGTTAGAACCATGTTTGTTTTGGTTTTGTTTACATTAGGTATTTGAACACAATGAATATAATTTGTGTGTGTGTGATTTTAAATGAATATGGAATGTTTTATTTGCACATGTGTTCTATTGTTGTGAAATGGAACGGAATGACGTAAATATTTTCCAAATATAGATTGTATAAAAAAGCTAGGAGCAAAACTTTCCATTCAAATTTATTTTAGTAACAACAACATGCATTTAAAAAAATTCTTGATAAACAAAACTATTTTAAGTTTATTTTTGTTGACTCAAATGACCTTTTCAGAAGTGCAACATTATTGTCATTTTTTTAGTTATCAGCCAAAAAAAGTAGTTACCCACCTTATCAAAATATGGATAACTTTATCAGTACCTAAATAGTTACTCATTTGCTGTTACAAATTAAATGTTTGCGTTCAAAATGCCCAATGTAAACAAAATTTATGATACAAGTTATCAAGGTAGATAGATAAACTAACAGAAATCTTTCTATTGCGTAACACTAATTTTTAGATATGGTATCACCTTTTGATATTGGCAGTTATGATGTTATTGCAGATGGCAAGACTGATAAGTTGAATGATTATAAAAAAAGCCTCCTTTTCATAAAGGAATGCGACTGTATAAAAAAGTTCTGAAAAGAGAGAGATAAAAAATATGAGCTCAGTTTTACAGTCATAGCTTGGCTAGACAAGTAATGGCCCACATCTTCTATCTCTTTTTAGCAAAACGTATTTTGCATGGCATAGCCATTTCAGGTCTCACCATCATAAGGCATTATGTGATTATGTTTTTAGGAGAATGAGCTTTAACAATAACTAAGAAATCTTCCTACAATAACAGTTGATAGTAACTTCATAATTAAATCTGATATCTTCTGTAGATCTACCTAGCAACCTTAATATCTTCATCTGAGATGAGGCCTACTGCTTCCTGGGCTGCTGAATATTCGTTTGGGGTTTAAAATTGATGTGCACTGGAGGTTTAGGACTATGGGCCACCTGGGCCGCTTCTGGAGTGAAGTCCGCGTTACCTCTGTTTGGTGCTCCGGAGATAGATACAGGGTTTGAAGGCACGGGTGAGGGTCCAGAAAGACCGGTTAGGTCTTCATTTGCTGGTTCCTTGCCGGTCTCTTTTGTGTGCCCGGCCTTGTGTTGGGTGATTCTCATGCCTCCGGCTTTCACTGTAATTGCAAATGATTGAAATTATGTAGATTATAATTCAATAAATGTTGGGTTGTATCACAGTGTACATAATTTGATTTGTTATGCTATTGAGTCACACATACAGTGGATTTGTTGTGTGTTACTCAGATTTTTTAGTTTTGATTAGATTATTTTATTTTCAATTAAGTATCTATGTATTGTAGGTACAGAATTAATTTTAGATTTGAGATTACAAAACCAGAATGCCTATTAAAAAAAAAGCAATACAATAAGATTCTGTTTGGAAGTAATTGTTCATAAATCATATCCAACAGGAAAATAATATGTTTTTTAGGTACCTAGATTTGATATAAAAAGTAGGTAACGACATGGGCGATACGCTGACCGCCTGGCGACCTTGAAGGTAACTCTTTAGTCTTTGTTTAACAACACGCAATGACTCGTAACATGAAACATACTTAATAACATGACGTCATTATCAAATCCAAGGCCTATATACTTGATTGCATTGCGGTTTATAAATAAATCAACTTGTTTACGTTGAAATTCCATTCATTTCCTCAAAGTATTGCGAATATTTTGTATTTTGGAATTATATTTAACGTAAACAAGCATTTTTGCCGCCATATGATCCTGACCTGCAGTATAAATGGAAGTTAAAACTTTTTATTTTAACGTTTGGTTATACATAAACAAAGGCATTGGAATCGTAAGTTTATACCTGCCGGGGGATGACCTGCCTTAAGTTGAGAAGTTTCTTCAGTGGACGACATGATAAGAACAGTAATATTTGATTGTAAATAGTAAAAAATGCCAACGTTGCACTACACAGTTTTAGGTAAATTGTACTTCGTATTCGACGTGTAATTACGATTCGATGACACGGCAGCGGGCTTCGATACCGATGGCGAATTGTCAAAACTTTAGTGTTGCGCACTACTTGCTCTAAAAGTGCTTAGTCGACTTACTATTACTAAATCTTTTTATAATCAGTATTTGAACTACAGCTTGGTCAAAAAGACTTGGAAAAAATTGAGGGTGCCACTATCGCACTTGGGTCACTTTATTTATTATTATTATTTATTTTTATTTATTCGGACAATAAGGATCCATGATGTTAGTAATACCTTAAAGCTAGTGTTAGTAGTAAATTATTTGAGTTTGTAATTGAAAGACATTTTGCACAGAAGATGACCAAGTAAGGTACAAATTTCTCACTTGGCCATCATCTCCACAAAATGCCTCAGAATGGGAGAATAAAAGCTCTCTGACACTGTTTTCAGAATGCTGTTGCTACTGGCCCGTGTTCTAGTGACTAATGATGCGACTTTTTTTCGAATGATTGCATGAAAGTCGTCAGTTCGATTCTGTGCAAACATTTCCGATGCACTACAGAAACGGGGCAGTCTCAAGAGCATTCTGAAAATATTATTGTATTGGACGCGCAAGACATCTAGCGACCTTTTGGTGGAGCTGGTCCATAGACCCCCCGTGTACAGGCCCTGACAATATGCCTTGAATAGTGTTATCTTGACCTGGTCGGAACAGCGGGAGAATCTACGTGCCACCATATTACCTCGGACCGCCAGTGCCCTACGCTCCCTCTCAATATCTACATTGTCTTTAAGGTCGTCGGTAAGTATGTGCCCCAGATATCTAAATGTATTCACTCTTTTTATGCTCAGGCCATTTAGGGTAAGATTAGGGGCATAGTCTAAGCATTTACCGGCGGCCTTAAAGACCATGTACTCACATTTCTTCACATTGTACACGAGCCCATGTGTAGCAGCATAGTCCTGGCACACTTTTAACATGTCTGCAATGGAACCTGCAGTCGGGCCCAGCAGCACCATGTCGTCCGCATAGCTGATACTGTTAATATTAACACCACCAACCCGACAACCGACACGCATGCTGTTGAGCTCGACTATGAGGTCATTAACAAAAAGGTTGAAGAGCCCAGGAGATGTCAACCCCCCCTGTCTCACACCACACTCCAGCCCATACGTTCCAGAGAGTGTGTTGGACCACTTTACATTATTAGTTTGGTTCGCGTACCAATACTGCAAGATTTTACGAACTTCAGCCGGTACATTCCTGTCCCCCAACTTCTTCCAGAGCACATCGTATGACACAAGGTCGAAGGCCCTGGAAAGATCCAGGAAACAGGCATATACCGGCGTTTTACGATCAGTATAATATCTAAGTATAATATCTATACTTTGAATGGGAAATAAATTGTTAAAATAAATGTACAACAATAAAAGCTGCCTGTGGGTGACTCAAATCAAAATCTACTGTTTTCTTACCATGAGCAGTGCCATCATTATAGGTCTGTAAAATATTTAGTTCCAAATGTCACCACGTTTACGACTTTTTGCCCAAGCTGTACAAGATTTGAAGTAATTTCATCAAAAAAATTATGATCTAATAATTTCGATATATTTAATACTATTCTGCCAACATTTCATATATTGTTTTGATAAATCGTTCATTTTGCTATATCGAAAAATAAATTATTCATATTGTTATTGAGTTTATGTGTGAAAATGCATTCAACAAACATAAAAGCAGTTCCAAACTATTAAATAGTTTGGTTTTAGTTCTTTTAATATTTGGCGCACAATGTTTTAAAAGTATATTCCAAAACATAATATTGTATTTAGTCGATTTTCCGAAACGAAAATGCGTTTTTCTCGTTCTTGTGTCAATCCCTATCGTCACCATACTTTGCAGATAATGTCGATAGATGGAGTTGTTTCTACTTTTATCACCATCTATCTACGCTACGAGGGTTGAAGACTCGAAGACAAAGACAAATTATGATAAAATGTCTTTGTCTTCGAGTCTTCAACCCTTGTAGCTACGACCTCTTCGAGCAAAGAGGAGATATAATTTATAGGTATCTTCTCTTTGCTCGAAGAGATGTAACCTAATGACATCGTAGACGAATAAAATTTTTCACAAAAGTAAATAAAGGTACCTACTTACTTACCTACTTACTTATCTAGGTACTCATTTATTTTCTTTTGTGAAAATTAAAATATCTACTTAACTTACCATAGGTACCTTACCCATACCTACTTGCAAAATAAATATCATAAGTACATATCTAATCTTACCTATGGATTTAATTATTATCTGACTCCTTATACTAGAAATTACTAGCCACACGGTGGCTGGCAGTCAATAATCAACACTGCAATATTACTACCTAGGTACCTACTCTTTCCTACACCCCTTGCATGTGTTTTTGCTAATTTTTTGCTCTAGGGCAGCACATCTACACACCACTGAGTCAACGCGTGAATTGAATGTCGTTTTTCTTTGCTTTGGGTCAAGCGGTTGGTATAAAATTTAGTAAATTCTTATTACGTAACTATTCAAATAATATTTAAAGTATTCTATTTATTTTTATTTTCTAAAGAAAGGTTATTATCTTTAATTAAAGAAACCTAGTCAGCCAAATGGTCGCTTACCAGAAGTGGTCGAGAAACCAGCGCAATGACCCTACTCTTTCCTACACCCCTTGCATGTGTAGGTACTCAGCAGTACCTACGTAAATATCGAGTAGGTACCTACCTACTCCCGGTCTCCCCCGATCTCCCAAAGGTCGTCGTGCGAACATTTATTGCGGTTCAGCAAGTGCACATGACAATTGGGATACTAGCAGATGGGTTTGTTATAGTCTGTTCAAGATTCAGGAGCACCACAGTCGCATTGAATGTTGGGTGAATCGATAATGCCCTTCGCCACTTTGGAAGGCGTCATTACGGCCTGGCCACGACCAGGGTTGGGCAGTATTTGAATTACTTGTAATTGAAATACGTAATTGAAATACAAATACGTAATTGGTATTTGTATTTCAATTACTTCTTATAAATGTAATTTGTAATTAGTATTTCAAATACCTGACGCTGGGGTATTTTGTAGTTAGTATTTCAAATACTTATAGCTCCAAAATACATTTGAACATAAATACATTTAGCGATCTGCAGAAAATAGCGCTCGATAGCTTTCGTAAGCAAAATGGCGACCGCTAAATATGTAATATCTTTAAAGTTGGCAACACTGCACTTAAACTGTACTGTAGTCTGTACTGCAGGTACATACGTCAAATTGTCAATTACATAACTTGTCAATTGTAATTTTCATTCCGCGATGGAGTGAATCCTGTGAATGCTGTGACATATTTAGCGGTCGCCATTTTGTAAAATATGATGGTAAGAATATATTCCCTTTGCCCTAGGCTGGGCTGGATTAGTTCTATTCTATTTATATACCTAACGTAACACCAGACTGTATTTTGTAATTTGTATTTTAAATAAAAATAGTCAAAATACTGTATTTTGTATTTTATATTTCAAATACACGACTTAAAAATATTTTGTAATTTGTATTTTAAATAAGTGCGAGATAGTATTTTGTAATTTGTATTTTAATTAAAGCAAAGCATGTATTTTGCCCAGCTCTGGCCACGACCCTGCCGCTATAAGCGGTAACGGTGAGCGGCGCGGCGAGCGGTAAAAACAAATGCACAGAAATGTATGAAGCATGCCACGGCGCGCCGCTCGCAGCGGCAACTTTTTAGTTCCCACACACAGACCAATAAAGAAATACTTTTTTATTGGTCTGAGTTGGGAACACCACGCCGCTCGCCGCGCCGCCCAAAGTCGTGGCCAGGTAGGTTATAGAGTTATAGGTATCTCAGTTATCTCTGTTAGTTCTATAGCACAGATGTTCTAGTATATCTAGTCTGTTGAGCAGTGGTGGCCGAATGCCGCGGCCGCGACTTACGAGTTGTAGGTCGTAAGTAGGTTCGAACCCAGACAGGCGGTTTACTTTGTGTAAATTATTTCATCACCACTGCTCTCAAAACGGTGAAAGAAAAGTAAAACATCGTGAGGAAACCGGCCGGCATGTCCTGGAACCAAAAATTCGAAGACATGAGACATCTATGATCTACCAACCCGCACTGGGCCCGCGTGGTGGATTACGGCCCTCTCCCTCTAACCGAGAGAGAGGCCTGTGCTGTGTCCCAGCAGTGGGAACATTATAGGCTGATTATTATATTATGTAGGTATCTGTTCGGTCAAGGAGCAAATAATCAAAACACAAATTTATTTCCAAGCCTTTATTCTGAACCTTCTCTGAGGCACCACTACATCGGCGTCGTCCCTGCCAGGCTTCATCATGTCCTTCTGCAGTTCCACTATCATCCGCAGCATGAAGTTCACCACCTGGCTGCTGGTGCCGTCGCGTAGTCTTTGGAAGTCCTGGAAAGGCAGAAAGATTAATTAAAATATGGAATCTAGCCATAATTTTCTTCAGGGTTGTACGCGTTGTGCAACAATCCTTAATATTATAAAAATGCGAATGTGAGTTTGTTAGTTTGTTTCGCTTTCACGCTAAAACGGCTGAACGGAATTGGATGAAATTTGGCACATGGGTAGACCATGATCTGGAAAAGGACATAGGATATCTTTTATCCCGATATTCTCACAAGATCGAGACTTATGCGGGTGAAACCGCGGGGCGTAGCTGGTAACAAATACAATAGGTATGATTTTTGCCCAATTGGATACCAGAGGGAAGTCTTTATCAACTAATAAATCATGTCCCTTAGACTGCCTGTCCACTGGAGCGGAGAGGAGAAAAGAGGAGCGGAGATGTGCCAATATTAACCAATAGAATCTTGTCTCAGGATCACTGATCTAAACTCAGGGGCGGAGTCAAGATTCTATTGGTTAATATTGGCACATCTCCGCTCCTCTTTTCTCCTCTCCGCTCCAGTGGACAGGCAGCCTTATAGGGAAGTTCCAGGCCTAGTTACTTTGGATCAGTCCCTTTGCATGCTCCTGGGCAGGCCAGCAGGAATCCACTGTTGTTTTAATTCAACAGCCATCACCAGTTTAGCATTTCTAGCTGGTGTAGCATCAACAAATGAAATTTTCACCTTTAATTGCACTGGGTAACGCATGACCTACGGCCTTTCACAAAAATGGGGTTCTGAGTCCCAGCAATGAGAGCAAATTTGCCGATACCTTGCGTGTAGGAAGACATCGTCCGTTGACGCTGACGGTCTGATGCGTCAGGGAGGCGAGCAGTCGCTTCAGTATGTCCACTTTCTTGTTGGCAGCGAGGGGACGCAGGCGGGTCACGAAGCGGAGGAGGTACTCGAGGAGCATTATGTCTTCCTGGAAGTAAATGGGAGTTTTAGGTACTTGGCAGATGAAATTACTATAAGTAGGTCCTGGAACGCATCATTGTCTTGCCCATAGACCAAATTATTTGGGGTCGGCGCATCAGGTTTTTTTACTTCCATAGGTACACACGGTTTAAGCTGACCTCGCATTGTACGGAAATCGTTTAGGCACAAGCCACACATAAATGGCGTCGGGCGCGGGCGGCTTCCTGTTCCATTCAAATTTTATACCAAGTGCATAGAAATAAAGCGCAATTTAAGATACACGGAATGCGTCATATCCACGCCCGAGCCACGATATTCCGTGTATCCGAAATTGCGCTTTATTTCTATGCACTTGGTATAAAATTTGAATGGAACAGGAAGCCGCCCGCGCCATGTCCTCGCCCGGCGCCATTTATGTGTGGTCTGCGACTTACAATGCGAGATCACCATAAACTGGAAATGTATAGCTTGATGTGTAGCCGTACGCACTATCGAGGACACTGGAGCCTGACCACTTTTCGACCTTATTGCTAGTGCCCTCTGAATTGAAACTTTACGAACGTTATAAAAAAAAATCTGCTGTTCCATACATTTTGACCGCGTAGGTATGAGTAACGTGACCATTTATTTTTTTACTCAAAACGGGACATAGGTTTATTTATCTCAATTATAATAGGGCAGATTCATAAAGGAAACTTATTTTTGAAAATATCAGCATACTCGTATGTTCTCATTTTCTCAATGAAAAAAAAACTTTTTTAATAAAAAAAATCTTATCAATATGATGTACTTAATTAAAAATTAAGCTGGATAAATTTTCGGTCATTTTTACATTTGTCAGCAGAACAACTTTCTTTTAATACAGCTGGTGATGATTTTAAATAAGAATAAAGTTCTTGGCACGTTTTTTTAATATTCAACTTAGTAATCAACATCGCCAAGCCTGTAACTGGGTTTTTTCAGATGTCCACAATTTATTATTAAAGAAAGACTCTGAGAACGGGACAATTTTGCGTCCCCAGGTGTTTTTCGGGGACACTGGGACGTAGAACCGAAAAAAGGGACGGTCCCGTTAAAAACGGGACGTATGGTCACGTTAGGTATGAGGAACAGGGTGTAAGGTCCACTCATCCTCTATAGAAAAGGGAGGATCCTCCGACCAGACGGGTGTTATGTCTGGCGGGCAACTGCCCGTAAGTTGATTTCGGATAGTCTTGTCTATGTTTGTCGCTCGGTAAACTCTAACTGCGCGATGCAGGAATTGTGTGATGTCATGTCTTGGCTGCGTAGTTCGTTTGTAGCGTTGTAACCGCTACATCACTCCCCTCCGGAGACCGGAGGTCAATAGTGGGCTGAGTCTTGGATCTTGCGATGCTTCAATAGTGCCAGCTGTGGTTCCAGTGAGTTGGAACCGGGTGCCGCATAGTTCACGGTGAGTCGGAACTGTCTGCGGTGATTCCCCAGTGACTCGGGGTGGTGCTGCGTCATCATCCAGTGAGTCGGATGTGGTACAGCGCCGGGTCGTGGCTGACTGCTCGCGTCGACCAGGAGATGGTAGAATAGGCTCTGCTTGTGACACCGGCCGGAAGTGCAGGTGCTGTGCCAAGGTTGCTGATGAGGCTGAGGGTGATGACCAGGAATGTGCGTTCGCTGCATGCTGGTGGTCAGGATACCCGTTGAAGCCGTGGGTGCTGGCTGGCTGTGTGACTCGCCTCACGAAAGCTTGCGGGAGTGATGATGATGACGTCACGCTGATGTAGTTGCACGAAGGCTGCGTTGACGTTCATACTCGGGGTCACCAATTTAGGGGTATGAGGAACAGGGTGTAAAGTTCACTCATCCTCTATAGAAAAGGGAGGTTCCTCCGACCAGACGGGTGTTATGTCTGGCGGGCAACTGCCCGTAAGTTGTTTCGGATAGTCTTATCTATGTTTTTCGCGCGGTAAACTCTAACTGCGCGATGCAGGAATTGTGTGACGTCATGTCTTTGCTGCGTAGTTCGTATGTAGGGGTATAACCGCTACAGCACTTTTCTTTTTAAACCAAAAATAACATTGACAATAAAATAAAAAAAAAAACAGATCATAGTGTTTATGATCTGTTTTTTTTAATTTGATTGTCAATTGGTATTTTTGCCATTTACCATTGTCAACGCCAGCACACACGACTCCACATTGTATGCTCTGCCAACGATGAGTGATAGATCTTCTCGGTCCAACACCGGCTGCTTCAGACCTTCGAGCCACTCGAACAGTAGCCCGGTCAGAATTGTAGGGTCGTTCTGCAAAAATAATACTTACATTATTATGTCGTTATAGATCTTTGACCGCCCATTGTGTCACCCTATGTAAAATTTCTACATTTATATCTGTACTTTTTATGGTGTACATAGAATATTCTATCTATCTTCGTTTTAACCGACTTCCAAAAAAGAAGGAGGTTCTATGTTCGTGAAGCGTATGTATTTTGTTATAATTTTTTATTAAAAGGTGGATTTCTCCGTCAATTGTAGAACGATTTTGTTTTTTTTTTTGTTTGCAAGGTTATCTCTCGAGGTGGTCCCATATTTGCTTGGATATTTTTTGAGTTAGCATCTATATACGTATTTTTCCCACTTAGTCTTTTGATATGATACGTTCTTGGCAAGTGTGGACAAAGAGACGTAAGCTCGGGTACTGACAGACGTAAGCGTGGGGTCGACGAGCCGTAAGCGCGTCGTCGCCTAGCCGTAGTCGTTGACCACGCACGGCACCGCGGTTCGTGAGCTTGTTCCGAGGCGAGGCGATTACGTTACGATTCCGATTAGTGTGCGTTGCAGTAGGGAGTTTCATACAAAGAAATGGCAAGAATGGCTCGAGATGATACGGTGACGAGCCTGTTTGTGCCGAGTTGATATGTGATTGCTTACCTCAACACTAATTTTGTCCAACGCTTCCCTTTGCTGGTTAATTTCGTTGCGTAGTGTCTTTAAGTACTTCTGCCTTTCTTCTGGAAGACTGTGGTGGTCCACTGTGAAAGCCTGAACAACAGAGAAAGGTTGTTTGAGTTGTGCTTACGAATATTTTCAAACAAATATTGTCTAAATGATTGACATTGTGAGCAGAGGATGGTCGGAGACTGTTACTCTGTTATGTAGGTTTTGCATGGAGAGGTTTGCCACGGTTCATTCGTTTGCCAGCATTTTATTGCCATCCCACCTACAGTTTCATGCAAAGCAAAGCTAAGAGGGACAGCATGAAGCTTAGCTTATTTCAATTTTAGAAAGTTTCAAATTCTTATAATAATTAAGTACGTAGGTGACCGACCTCTGCTCTGGTGAAAATAGAGAATGCTCATTTAATAGTATATAGGATAGTTCATACTAATTCCAAGAAAATATTGGCTCTAGTGACAAATTTAGGGAGGAAGCTGAGCTGCTGAGGAAGACATTTTTATGGACTAAACACTGCCTGCATTGGGCTGCCGGTGTTACCTCATATATCCGCACGGCCGGTATACTGCCGTTGTTGGCAGTGCCTGTGATCTTGCTGACTGACTCCAGGTTTCTCTCGATGTCCTCCTCCACTGGGTCCCGCCATTCCACCATTGGTAGTGGTGCTATATGGTCTGCAAAAAATGGTTGGGATTTTGTGGTGTCGGATTAGCGCGAGAGTACTGCATTTTTACCCGACTACGGCGAAGCAAAAAGCAGGGTTATGATTTTGACCAGTATGTGTGTATGTATTTTAGAGGTATGAGAAACAGGGTGTATAGTTCACTCATCCTCTATTGAAAAGGGAGGATCCTCCGACCAGGATGTCGTGTCTCAGTCTGGCGGGCAACTGCCATGCCCAACGATTGATGTCGGATAGTCTTATACGTTATTTTTTGTTTATACTAAACTTCTTAAGGGGTCATTGTACTCATCATTATGAACAACTTTCACTATGAGACCAAATCCGAACCCGCGAAAAAAAAAGGTTTAGTAGGGTAAACAAGTACTAAGGTTGTATATATTAATTATGACCCCAAAATTATTTAAATAAAAATAAAAGTTACCAAGTTCAGTGGCCGCCTCTTCAGGAGTGGTAGGATCGGGAGGCTTGCTCTTCCGGAGCTTGTACACCATGAAGGACTTGTAGAAGGGCTTGTTCTTGACGCGGAAGTCCAAGCCGACGCTCTGATGACAGCCGCACAGCTTCAGGAGACGCTCACAGAGGCAGTATACTATCTGGAAATGATGGAGTAAGTTTGGTTGGGGCTTTATTTATGTTCCTCTGGTTTTTTGTTTTTTGTTTTTCCTTGAGAGTTCTGAAAGAAATATATAAATTAATATAAGTGAACTTTTTGTGTTCTATCTTACTACATAAGTACTTACCGATTGAAAGACAACGTATAGCCTAAATCGTTGTTAGTCTAGATTAGAAGCATAAAAAATTTACGGTACGGTCACGAATAATATTTTGATCTGGCCAGACCACATCATGATGTGACCAGTGGTCGATGTTCATTTCATGAAATTGTAAAATTTTCTATGATCTGGCCATGACGTAAACAACCTGACACCGAACCGCAAATTACAAAAAACGTAAGAAAATTTGAATTTCTCGTGCTACCGTAGCGCATCCTCCTAAACTGAGTAACGAAGTTCCAAGGCAGTAGAATTTTCCCAGGACAAAGAGCTGCATTGTTGCAAATGTAGGATGATTTTAACTGGCATACCTTTGGCAATTCTCTAAAAGCTCGTTCTTCTAATCCATGTAGAGTCGCTCTTTGTCGGTACAGGTGTTGCTTTAATGTGAACTCCGACGTTTTCCTATCTTTCGTCAGGTTTAAGGTTTCCCTGAAAGAAATACGGACAGGTTTAAAGCAAAATATTAGTCTAACCATCAGTTTTTTCTACAACAGTCAAACTCTCAAACTAGCTTCCGCCAGCGGCTTCACCCGCGTGATAAATTTGTTAATTATAGCTTACTATATTATGCATGTATTATACATATAAACCTTCCTCTTGAATCACTCTATCTATTAAAAAAAACCGCATCAATATCCGTTGCGTAGTTTTAAAGATCTAAGCATACATAGGGACAGACAGCGGGAGGCGACTTTGTTTTATTAAATACTATGTAGTGATAGTGATATAGTAGATTGTTATACAAGGGTCGAAAGGAATCAATTCCCATACGAGGTATTTAGACGCCCGAGCGCAGCGAGGGCGGCTATAGTCCGAGTAGGAATTGATGTCTTTCACCCGTGTTAAACACTCTACTTTTCATTTCGAATATAAGGAAAGTAAAAAAATTGTGTTTAAAATATTTATTGATATTAAATAACATGATTAGTTAGTAGGTACCTATTTAAAATGAACTGAGAAGTTAGAACAATTTGTGATTTTTTTTAAATATGGAACGCACCGCGTCACTGCTGCGGGCCGTCCCGCGCATTAGGTATTTTTTTTAATTCACAATTCACACTGGCTGTTTTATATAAACAATGAATTAAAAAAAATACCTCACAAGACCGGAGCCCAGTGTTTCCACTTTTAGGGATTTCTCCCTTTTTTTGGGAAAAATGGCCAATAATAAGCATGGTTTAGGGATATTATATTTTGGCAGGGAGGGAAAAATTGAACTTGAGTTGGTAGCCCTATTGTTTATACTAGGCAGCACCCGATGTACTACTTTACTCTATGGCACCACCGATTGAATAAAGGGGATTCCCTGAAACTTGTAATAATTGTAATACGTCTAATTTTAGTTTACCATGTTATTGTTAATAGTACTATTTTCGTGGCTAAAGACGACATCGGAAATAAGTCGCATTATAGGTACCTAGAGTTGGTTTGTTTCGTCTCTCTCGATTTATAATTAATGTTTTCTAAGTAATTATGCTATAAAAATGAAACTTCCCTAAACCAAGGAATTTTTATATTTTTTATTGAATTTTAGGGATAATTCATTAGGAAACTGGGAAAAACCAAAAACGTAAGTGGAAACACTGCCGCAGCTTTTTTGTTTTTATTCTATTCGATATTTGTCATGTAAAAAGTTTCGTAGCAGACTACCTAACCAAAACTTCTATTTTTTAAATTCATTCCCGCCCTAGGGCGGGAAGCAATTACTATGAGTCATTCCCGCCCTAGAGAGGGAAGCAGCATTTTCCACCCGCTACTCGGATCAAACAAACACTACTTTCCGAGCATGAGAGATGAAAAACCAATTACAGGCACTTTTGAATTATCAAGTGTCGGTCAGTCAGAAAGATGAAACTGATGATGCCCATTCTAAAGCGTAGTAGGTACCTATGGAAAAGAACAGGCAAGAAACTTCACGGACACTCGTCTCTTTAAAATCAAAATATGGTTACAAAATATTGGTTACATCATTCATGTTGAAGATATCATGTCATGTGTGTGTATCTATTCTATTGTATGTAACACCGATGCAAAACGTTAAAAGCGTCCGTAATAAAAAGAGAAAAACAAAAAAAAAATACATAATGTAGAAATGACCCCTTCATTTTTTGAAGTCGGTCAATAATAATTAAAAAATTAAATTAAATTAAAATAGGTAAGCCATGGCAGCTATGAGATGACCAGTCCCAACTGACGGCGTCCGTTCACGAACATGACGCATGAATTAGCACCATTCAGCTCAACCATTTTGAAGGGAGTAAATAAAGGATTAATAAAGGGGATATTCCACTTACTTAGAACTAAAAACTATAGTCTGTGGCAGCATGTAATGCTCGAACTGCTGCACGCACAGGATCTGTCCCGATGTCTGCACAGACTTGGGCCTCTTCTTGCGGACCAGCCGGATGGCATCGTTGGCTCTGATGCGCAGCGAGTAGACCAGGTAACAGGCTATCAGGACCCCTGTCCTACCTAATCCTGGGAATGGAAATAAATAACAATATATATTTTTTGCTTTCTTTTGAGAAATCTAGAATTACAACTTTGTATTTTCTTTCATTCATATACTGAAACCAAAGATGTTTTGGGCTACGAGGAACAGGGTGTAAAGTTCACTCATCCACCATATAAAAAGGGAGGATCCTCCGACCAGACGGGTGTTGTGTCTGGCGAGCAACTGCCCCTAATTTGATTTCGGATAGTCGTATTATGTCGTTCGCGCGGTAAACTCTAATAGCGCGATGCAGGATTTGTGTGACGTCATGTCTTTGCTGAGTATTTCGTATGTGGCGGTGTAACCGCTTCAGATGTATCAACAAGTTTTATATATATATATTTTTTAACATGCCGGTTTCCCCACGATGTTTTCCTTCACCGTTTCACCGGGAAACATCGTGAGGAAACCATGTCTTAGAACCAAAAATTCGAAGACATGTAAAGAAAAAAAAAAAAAGAAGAAAGAAAATACGTTTATTTGCGGCAAACATGACGCGTAGAAAGAACACAAAATAAAAAGAAGTACACAAGTTGAGGGAAAATATGCGTCACATCCACGCAAAACGACCATCGCTTAGCATAATGCTGCGACATGTGACATCTACCAATCCGCACTGGGCCCGCGTGGTAGATTACGGCCCACTCCCTCTCACAAAGAGGAGGCCTGTGTCGCAGCAGTGGGAACATTAATAGGCTGATTATGTAGGTATGTATGATGTATTTTTTAACATAAACCTTGTCTATGCAAATGATAGTCATTTGCTTAAAGTCATTTTATTATCCTAATTGAAACCAGTTGTGAGGCATTATTAATTTTATTAGCGAGTGCTTCGCTAGGTTTTTACGACTCGACAAAACATCGAGATTATTGGGTCCGGCGAACACGATGGTAGGAAAATGCGTTTGGAATTCTCTGTTCTGTTGTGTTGTTGTTGTTGTCTGTGTCTGTTGTGTGTTATGTGTGTTGTTAGCGTTGTTACGAGCTATCGGAATTTATGATGGATGTGTTCCGTAATACCAAAAATTATGACATGAATGAAAACTTAATATTCTTTCATAATTTTTTCTATACTTTGTAACTTGATAAATAAGCTATGCTCCTGCGGAAACAATATTCCAAATTTTGTTGTTTATAATACAGAAAAAACTGCGAAATTCAATTTGCTTATTAGGTAAGATTATGGAAAAAAAACCGGTCAAGTGCGAGTTGAACTCGCGTGGAGAGGGTTCCGTACGATGAATATGTTTAGGGTTTGAGACCAAAGTTAAAATCGCGAAAAAAAAAATCTGCTGTTCCCTACATTTATGTTCTCATATCTTGTCAAAATGTGTGGAACAACTGATTTTTATTTCGCGATTTCAGGTTTGGTCCCATAGTAACAGTTGTTCATAATGATGAGTACAGTGACCCCTTAAGAGGTTGCTGGTGTTTTACAAATAACCCTGTATATATAACATATTCATCGTACGGAACCCTCTCCACGCGTTAACTAAGTACTATTTTATTTTGTACTTTTTAGTCTAGTATATTCATTTAATTTAAAAAAAAACAACGAAGTTTTGACTTGCCCGGTTTACTATAAGTAGCCACTAAAGAAATCAACTATCCACCTCCTAGCTCCATCATCAGACCCTCGACACCAAGTGCAATATATTGGACTCATCAAACCGAATTATATGATTTAAAACTCGAAGAGTTTACTAATAGCCACTTAAAACTTCTAACTATCCGCCTCTTGGCTCCATCATCGGGCACTCGAAACCAAGTGCACTATATTGGATCCTTCAAACCGAATCATACGAGCCCAAATTCCAGAGGTTTACTAATACCACTTAAAAGTACACCTCCTATACACTTCCTGGCTCCATCACCAGACCCTCGACACCGAGTGCAATATATTGGACTCGTCAAACCGAATCATATGAGCTCAAACTCGAGGGGTTTACTAGTAACCATTGAAGAGTTCCACTATCCACTTCCTGGCTCAATTAGCAGGCCCTCGAGACCAAGTGCAATATATTGGACTCGTCAAACCAAATCATATGAACCCAAACTCGAGGGGTTTACTAGAAGCCGCTGAAGAGTTCCACTATCCACCTTCTGGCTTCATAATCAGATCAGCTCCAAGAGATACTAAATTATTGTATTGTCATCGAACCTCGATAAATCTATAAAGTTTGAATGAAACGTTTACCTAGGACAAACTGTCCAGTGAGGTAGGTTCAATTTCGAGAATGGAGTCAATCGTGGAATCCGACTCCACTGGGCAGTGTTCGGGAAGCTACGCAATATCTTCTCGTCTCACGTACCGCAGTCGGGACCAGTGCATGTTGCCAGTGATGACCTATGGAGCTGAAACGTAATAGCTCGCAATGGGCCTCATTAGAAGGCTGAAAGTCGCCCACAGGGCAATGGTGCTGGGCTTAGAGTTTCCATGACGACGTGATCTAATCAGAAATTAAGAGATCGGCAGGAGAACCAAGGTAGCCGACATAACCCGAAGAATTGCCAAACTTATATGGCAGTGGGCAGGGCACATTGCTCGCAGAACAGATGGCCGATAGGCCTGGGGCCGAAATGTTCTGGAGTGGCAACCGCGTACCGGAAGAGGAAGAGGAACTGATAACTGGAAATCTCTGTTTCTATGAAAATCGGTCTAATTTGGCTGTAACACTATTTTTCAAAAATGTTCTTAACAAAATTTTTGAGACCTTTGTATCTTTGAAATAAAGGAAATAAAATAATTAAATGTCAAATGGATGGAAACAGGCTAGATGGTTCCCACAATGGTGCACGAGCTAAAACGGCCATCGGATTACGTCCTGTTTTAGGCTGAAAAATCCAGTTGTCTCCAACAGGCGGCAATTGGTTCAAATCTCCTACAGAAATAATACATTTACCAGCAAATGTCTGTATGGAAAATTTTCTGTAATCTGCGATTAATATGATTGAATGACCTACTTCCCAACATAGATATTTCGTCTAAAATGATTAATTGAACTTTACATAGCTCACTGGCTAATGTGTTAGCAGTGCCTACCGACAATGCTGGCATAGTACTAGCGCACCGTGAAATCGGCAAACAGAATGCATCGCGGAAGGTACGAGAAGTGAAGGATGCCTCGCCTAAGTACACGTTGGGCGAGCTCGTTGAACGTATACTGGGGCCTTAGTCGAACTAGCAGTAGCAATAAATTATCCCAAGAACTAACTTAACATTGTAGTTGCCAAACATTTTTTCCCATACATTCCAACCGAAAATACAATATTGAGAGATTTACCATGTTATTTTAAGACCATAGACTTCTTATAGGTTTTCCTGTAATCTATGAGTAAAGAACTATTCTCTGTATTTTTTTCATAATTTTAGGCTCAGTAGTTTCGGAGATAAAGGGGGGGGAATGGTAAATTTTCGTCTATTTTCGTAAATATCTCTAAAAACATATATTTAATAATTATGAAAAAAAAAATTTGAGATCCTTGTAACAATTGCTTCCATTTGATATGTCACACGGTACAATAACCAAAATTTTTTTTTTAATTTTCTTCTTTGCCCCCCAAAAGTAACCCTCATGTTCAAAATTCATTTGTTTTCGTTACACGTCCGTGTTTGGGTCACAGAAATACATATGTGTACCAAATTTCAAGTTAATCGGTCAATTAGATACGGAGCAAATTGGCTGTGACAGACGGACAGACAGACACACGAGTGATCCTATAAGGGTTCTGTTTTTACCTTTTGAGGTACGGAACCCTAAAAAAGATGTACAAGCCTAGATAAATAATGTCTAAATCCGAATATTAACATAATATGATAGAAATATGCTCAAATTGCAAATGATTTAGGTATTATGTACGTTTGTATGGACAATTCAAGGGTCGCCGCCGTCTCATATGTAAGGGTAATATTATACATGTCGTGGCCAGATCTTAGAATTGATAATTTAATAAAGTGATAGACCATTTCATGAAATTGTTGTATTGCCTATCTTCCATCGTGCACTTCAGGATCTTATGACTGCGTCAGTGAACGGAGTTCGCGTGGTTAAATTTTGGACTTCAACAAACTCAAACTCAAACCATTTATATTTCAATTAAACCATTTACAGGCACTTTTCAATTGTCAAGGAGTCGGTCAGTCAGAAATATGAAGCTAAGTTGCACATTCCAAAGCGTAGTAGGTACCTATGGAGAAGAACGGGCAAGTAATTCCACGGACACTCTTTTAAATTATTATATCTACCTACTTATATGATCTGTTACTGATATTTTTGTATGCACATTCGATAATATATACGAGTGTCTCTGGCGTCATCTCAGTTGTTCCCCGACGTGTCCACCGCGACAACATGATACTCGTACTAGTTTACTCTTTGATTACACTACCACTCATATTTCTCCTCACTTTATATCTTATCATACTGATTGGAGCGATATACGTGAAACTAAAGCATGAACCCGTTCGAGGAGTGTGTACATCTAATGTGAGACTTGATGGAAAGATCGCGCTCGTGACAGGCGGGAACCAAGGCATCGGCCTGGAGACTGCCCGGGGCCTCGCATCCAGAGGAGCGCAAGTGATCATCGCCTGCCGGGACGCCACTAAAGCTGCAGAAGCTATCGCCGATATAGCAGCTACCACAGGAAACAAACACGTTGAATTCAAACATTTAGATCTGTCGAAATTCAGCAGTGTGCGGAAATTCGCTGAAGACTTCAACCAATCCTATGACCGTCTCGATATTTTGGTGAATAACGCTGGCTGCGGCGGCTTAATTCCGGAGCTTACTGAAGATGGAAATGAAGTAGTGATGCAAGTGAACTACTTCGGGCCCTTCCTCCTCACAAACCTGCTGCTAGACAAACTGATCGCTTCCAAACCCAGCAGGATCATCATAGTGTCATCTTGGTTCCACAATTTCGCCAGATTACGTGTTGCCAACCTACATCAACCCGTATTTATTGGAGTGTTAGGTAAGTTTGTGAATTACGGCAATAGTAAATTATGTCAAATTCTTTGGATGAAGGCATTAGCTAAGAGATTACCTGAAGGGGTGACTGTGAATGCTTTACACCCTGGAATTATTAAAACTAATATATTTAGCAAGTTACCGTTTTATGTGAAGACGATGTTTCACGTGCTGGCAGATTGTCTGATATTTAGAACAGCTAAAGCAGGAGCTCAAACGACGATACATCTGTGTGTTGCTGAAGAAGTGGAGAATGTGCGAGGGAAGTACTTCATGGAGTGTAAGGAGGGAGAATATAGCAGGATGGCTGACGATGATGAGTTAGTGGAGCAAGTGTGGAACAAGAGCTTAGAGGTGACGAACTCAAGTTAGCTTGGACTTATCGTTTTGTGTATTTTTGACCGGTCTACTGTTACTAATAAGTGATAAACTTGGTGTACTTATCAAGGTTGTAATCGCGTGGTGCAGTGGTGATAGGATATCATAAACACAGGGCGACACTAAGCGAATTTTAATGATTTTATACTGAAGATCACGTCTAAACGTGTATTATTTTATTTTTATTTATATAATTATTTTATTAGGTTCACCAACAACTGATTACACTGATACAAACACATAATACATTTTTTAGAGTAAAATAACAGTGCACCAGTTACTTATAGGTAAACACCACATGCATAAAACAATGAAGTAGACAAATAAGCTAACTTACTTAGTAATAAGCGCTAATATTAAAAGTTTGGTAACATTAGTAAAAAGTGTAATTTGTATAAAATTGAAATCTATAAATGTTGATTAGGTACTTAAATATTATAAAATAGGTAAAGGTAAAATTGACATTCGATATTACAATATTGATAAACCTGATAAAAATTGCATAAAAATGAAATGGTAAAACATTATAAAAATTGATAAGAGTCTTAATGATTTGGAAAAAATATAGGTAGGTATGTTAAATAAGAGCATATTTTTAATAACTTCATCTGTGAATATTCTAGATTATGTTTAATTACATCATCATCATCATCATCATCATTTCACCCAAAAGACTCCTGCACTGCTGAACATAGGCCTCCCCCAAGCACCACCGATTCTGTGCTTCCCTCATCCAGCGGATCCTGCGGCCTTCACAAGGTCATCGGTCCATCTTGTGGGAGGCGTTCCAACCCTTCGTCTTCCGGTACGCGCTCGCCACTCCAGAATTTTTCGGCCCCATCTGCCATCTGTTCATAGTGTAATTAATTTGTAAAGTTATACTACTAGGTATTTTGATGTCAAACTCTCGAAGTTTCTGTTACAATAAATATATCCATAGTACTTACAACGACTTTAAGCATTGTAAAAAATATAAAATGAGCCAAGCTAGCATTTTAACATATATTTTTGAATAAAGTAACTAAAAATAATTTTCGTTTTTTGTATATCGACGACTGCATAATCTGCATACTTAATAAAACTGGCTATTTTTAGTTTGCCAGTAAGGATCACGATCATAACCGGTTATTGTTTTAGTACTTATTATTTTTGATGATTTGAGATACATCGCTTTTCCCGGAGCTGGGTTTTTTTAAGCATCCTCCTTTATCTTTTAAAATGTCAATGTCATTAATCGAATGTTGTTATATTTTTATATACCGGATCGAATGGCATCTATATTTGTAGCTCTTTCGTTACCAAATAAATGTTCACATGATATTTGCAAACATTGACCTTTTTCAGCATTTAGGTAATTGTTTACAAAACGAAATGTAGGTATTCGTACACGAGCCAGTGACAGGCCAGTGACTGAACTATCAAATGAACTAACTGTCTCCCGAACTAGACTCGTTTACGAATCAAATAAAAAAAACGATTCTGTGCTAGAAATACATTGTTCTTTACAGGTGACATCATAATCAAATGTTATTGTATACTGATCAACACAGATTAGATGAGATGGCGGCAGATCACTGAAACAACTTGTGAACCACGGGTGACCCTCAAGGTACAGACGCCAGCACATCAACCTACTCCAATCTGTCAAATTTTCCCCATCAACATTGAACCTTAATCTTCAGCGATAAAGTTGAAAATCTATTAAAGAAATTTGACAGATAGTAGTAACTTGATGTGCTGGCGTCTGTACCTAAAGGGCAGAATGAGAATGTTGAAGAATGAATGTGTGAACTTGTGCAAAGTCGAGCGTAAAAAAGTGAGAGTTAGTTTATACAAGTTAACGGAAGTTTAAAAATGTCACCAGTGACAGAAAAGTTGTATTGGTTAGAGCATGTGATGAGAGGGGATGACACATGACAAACCAAGAGATGAATATAATATGTAAAAGTAGATGGACGGAGAGGGAGAGGAAGACCTAAGAAAGGAATGAAGAATTTCGTGAGGGATGAAATAAAGTAAGAGAGAGTGACGGCCGACAGGGACAAATTGAGCTATAACCAGCCCCGGATCTAGAATTTTACAAGGCGGGGCAAAACCTGACCAATCAGAATCTGAATCGTTTTGAAACAGATTGCTAAACCATCGCATCGTATAAGTTCAAAAAAAAAACTGCTCAACAACGTAAATAACGCAATGAATAATATTATTGAACAGTCAAAGTGAAACAGATTAATCGTAATTAGTTACGAAAAAGAGATTGACCAAGCGACTAAGGAACCTAGTATCGCTACGAAACATGCTATGACTCAAAGATTTATGGTTTAATTTAGAGAATGATCTGAGGGCTTTCAAATGTAATTTACCATTTTATCATAAATCTCGGCATTACACGGTAATTAGGTCTCAAAATCTAGGTTTAGTATCGAATCTCTTACTGACTTTTGGTATGCTGGTAAATTCAAAATACGAATTTGTCAAAATGATGTTTGAGTATTTTGAATGATCGTCAATTCCGACAGATAAAAGTTGATGTAGGGGCTTTAGAAGTAAGTAAAAACTCGAGAATTCTCGATTTACCGGTGTTGGAGAAATCCAAAAAGCCAGAGTATTGTAGACATTTTCACTAACTTCTCTAAATGACGGCCCACGTAAATACCGCAGAAGAATCGAACAGTTAATACACCGACAAACTGAGTCTTCCATAGTGAACAACTTACAAATGTAACGCAATTAAAATGACAATATCAAGAAAATGATATTTTAATAAAAAAATTGAAATAAGTATTCACAAAAAAAAAAACAAAAAGAATACCTACCATTGGTGGAAAGAATACAAGAAGTCATCGTAGAAATTGGCGCCAAAAATTGGCACATATAAGTACAGTCGCATAAAAAAACGCAATGGATGTTTTTCTACCACACATTGGTTTCTGCCCGCAGATTCACCCGCACACATTTTATTTTAATTGATATGGGTACTTCTTAACGATTATGTACTATAAATATACTACAATCCAGACCAGACCTTATCTTTATGCAAAATGTGTTCACATTAGTTTTTTCTTTAGGTGGTTATTTAAACCCGATGGGTTTACAATATTTACTTGTCTATCGAGACAAGCAAAAAGTCAAAGTTAATCAGAATATAGGTGCATTTATATTTGCCGTAAGTAAGTGTTGGAACAACTTCAGTCTTCAATTAAAAAATTATCTATGCGACATAGAAACATAACTGTTATTAAGTTATATCCAAATTGCAAAATAATAATGGCTTAAGTCATTAAAACAATTTTGTTTTTATTAAATCATTCAATTAAGTATACAATAATAATAAACTATTATTAAAAGTAAATACCCACCGTTCGAGACGGTACTTAAAACTAAACGAATTGGACGTGCATATATGCTAGAAAGAGAAAACTCGCCGTTCTATCGCCAGCATAATTTTGCTCAGGATGCGCGCGCAAAGAATCATGGCGCGCGTTTGTTATGTTTTCAAAGAGTTTCTATTGATGAATGAAACAAGCAAAGGTCTCTCAATACATTCTGCCTTTGTCATAACCATACGGTACTTTTAACACCTACAGATTATTATTACAATGTAATAATAATAATTAGTTGTTATTTTAATATCTTTAGTTACTAATTATTCAACTATAATTTCAATATTTGGATGCGTAAATTAATTATTTTGCGTAAGTCAAGAAGGTTTTATGGTTTACATTACATACTCTTTGAAGCCAATGACATGTGACATTACTTGCGTGGAAAAAAAAACTATAAAGGGGTAAAACAGGAAATCGAAATAAAAACTAATAGTTTAATGGTGTTTTTTATGCGGAGAATTTAAGGATTTGCATTACCTGATAAAATTATTATATTTAAAAACAAGATTTATCAACATTATATAACTTAAGTCACAGCAGAACAAATAGCGATACCAGGTGTGGTCAATGTCTTTTGTTTCTAATACTTAATCTAATTGTAGATAGCAGATGTGCGGTCAAGTTTTCGATTTGAATGCAAGAACGAACGAAGCGACCGCGAAAATTTTAGCACTCTACCTGAGATAAGTTAGATTTTCTTTTGCTTTAGGAGTTACTGCTCGAAAAGTTTGGCATATTGATCAAAATTGATCGAAAATGCGCCAATCCAGCAGGAGTGCCAAGAAATGGTGTCGCCTTTGCAAATACAGGCATCGACACGGGACGCCCGGCACCCCCACCCACTACGCAACGTACAACTTAAAAAATAGACCACAGAAGCGCTCATAGAGTTTCTGGTAGAATTGGTCTTTGGAATCTGGTAGAACTGCGCCTGTTCACAACCCGCTCACACCGTTTGACGACCTATACCTACACTATCAGTGATTTCCTCAGTGTAGGTACCACCCGCAGAGAAATATTATAAGTGCTGCGAGTCTCGTATATTGCAAAGTTGCGGTGCGCTGGATGGTGCACTTGTCTGCCTACGCTTGAATTTGGCGCCCCCTGGCGTTGGCGCCCGGGTCACGTGCCCCGGTTTGCCCCCGTTTTATTGAAGACGCCCGTGAGTGAAAAATATCTTAATCAAATTATGTAAAACGATCGTATCCTAATGCGTGAAGTGAGCTATGAATATTAAAATACTCATTTATTCAATTTAAAATAAACAAACTAGATATTCGACCTAGACATGCATAAATAATTCAGTCAGTCAGTGTGTCACATTTACCAGTCAACGGTGTCAACATGATTCTCGCTATCGGTTACTACCTACTGATATTATCTCTTATTTTATTTTTAACATTATTTCTGTTAATTTTTCGATATCACTATATGCGAAACTAAAATTAGAACCCGTTCGAGGAGTGTGTACATCTAATGTAAGACTTGATGGAAAGATCGCGCTCGTGACAGGCGGGAACCAAGGCATCGGCCTGGAGACTGCCCGGGGCCTCGCATCCAGGGGAGCGCAAGTGATCATCGCCTGCCGGGACGCCACTAAAGCTGCAGAAGCTATCGCCGATATAGCAGCTACGACAGGAAACAAACACGTTGAATTCAAACATTTAGATCTGTCGAAATTCAGCAGTGTGCGGAAATTTGCAATAGGCGTCTCAATATTTTGGTGAACAACGCTGGCTGCAGCGGCAACTACCCGAAGCCTACTGAAGATGGAAATGAAGTAGTGATGCAAGTGAACTACTTCGGGCCCTTCCTCCTCACAAACCTGTTGTTAGACAAACTGATCACCTCCGAATCCAGCAGGATCATCATAGTGTCATCCGTGATCCACAATTTGGGAAAATTAAGCGTCGACGACTTGCATCAATCAGGCGGAGAGGAAGCATGGGGAACGTTAATAAATTATGCAAATAGTAAATTATGTGATCTCCTTTGGACAAAGGCTTTGGCAAAGAGATTACCTAAAGGAGTGACAGTCAATTGTTTACATCCAGGAATTATTAAGACTGATATATTTCGAAGGGTGCCTGCTGTAACAAAGAAGATTATGAATTTTGTTTTCGATATATTGTTTAGAGGACCTGAGGGAGGCGCTCAGACAACGATACATCTGTGTGTTTCTGACGAAGTGGAGAATGTGCGAGGGAGATACTTCATGGAGTGTAAGGAGGGAGAATATAGCAGGATGGCTGACGATGATGAGCTAATGGAGCAAATGTGGAACAAGAGTTTAGAGGTGACGAGTACAAGTTACTAATGGTGACATATTCTAGTGTTGATCAAGTTCAATGTCAAGATGTTTCGATCGCGTACTTTAACTAAAGCATGTCGATGGTAGTCGAATTTGTGTCAGTCCGGTGTTAAAAACAATGTAAAACTTAGCAGCTGTGCGTTGTCTAGTGTCTATAAGTTCCTCGAACGTGCAGTTTAGGGCCCGCCGGACACCCGTGTTTTGCAGAACCGCTGTACATTTGCCGTCCAGAGGGCCCAGACAAGTAGCAATTACTTTCAAAGCGTTTCGTGTTTCTACAATGACTTTAAACAGAACATACCTAAGCTTTTCGGTACCTTGTATCAGTCCCATACAGTTTTGACTTTACCGTCTTCGTTGACGCTGATAAAATGTCACTTTGTCTAGGTCCTCAAGGTTGGAATATTGTTCATTCGTTGTCTACGTGTAGCGCCGGCCCTAGCCCTTAACACTTTCGACTCCACCCATTTTCGTCGAGCTCATACGCATGCCGCCATACATATTACAAGTGGACCCTCCGGGAGGGTTCCCGGTTTCCGGCATTACGTTTGCGCTAAAGTTAACCATCGCGGATGGTCAACGGCATTACGTTTAAAACCGTGTTATAAAACACTGTAAAACGAAGTGGAATAGTGTGAACAAAAAATTAAAAAAAATCTAAGTCTTTCATTTGTAAACCAACGCATTTGCTAATAAATCTTGTTAAAATATACATCTGATTTTATTTTGATAGTTTATAATGCTGTATTCGCTAAGAAAAACCTACATTTAAAATGAGCCCTCCGCGAGGGCTCCCGGCATCCCATATGCGACTAGGTGAACCCTCCAGGAGGGCTCCCGGCACTGAACGTGCGAGATTGTCTTTCGGCGCCCTTTGATCGACACTTTCACTTCACTTTTTCTTTCCCTTTACTTCGGTTTCATGTTAAATAAAACATAATTAATTAAATTTAATTTAATTATAATTTAATTGAATTTAAATTAAATTAAGTAGGTCTAATTAGTGTACTCCTGGAAAGCTTACGGATTTTTAAAAATCTGACACAGCTCCCGCGCCTCTCGAAAGGCGCCATCTAAATTTTATTTTGCGCTGGCAATTGTTTTTCTTCTGCGTCGATAAGTTTGGTCGCTTCCTGAGATGGTCTAATAATCACACATTCTGCCTCAATCTCCGTCGTGTCGTCGCTGTGTGGACCATACATTATTTTTTAAGATGATCTTCTGAATCTGAACGTATTTGGATGAAATTTGGCACATGGTTAGACCATGACCCGGGTTAGGGCATAGAATACTTTTTATCCCATTATTCCCATGGGATCGAGACTTAAATTAACTTTATGTCATTTTATAAACCAGGGGCTGCAGCCGTGCGTGAAGTCCAGTTACTTACAATTTGTGGCTAGCTTTCTGGCTCTTCAGTCTTGTACAGGCAGATGTTACTATTTACTATATGATAAGATGATACTATTTACGTGTCCAAAAAACGTTTTCATTTCCTGAATATTTTCAAGGGAACGGCTCAGTACTAAATTTAATATATGAGCGTAACATGGGACAAACATTGCCATATGGACATGCATCACGAATTTTCGCTTGTACTCCACCGTGGCTCGCCAGACATAACTGCCGCGCCGTCGTAAGATTGACCAACTAACTTATTTCTACAACGATACTGGTCAAGTATTTCTAACAACTGTTTGGATAAAACTTCAGCAGTTCGACTTTCGCTAACATCGTAAAAACCCAGGAATCGTTCTTCAATTCCAGTTTCTGATAAATATCGAAAAATTACAGTTAATTGCTCCCTATGACTGACATCTGGAGTTTCGTCAATCATTACAGACAGAAATTGAGCTTTATCTATCTCTAATCTAATGTGGTCTCGTAAAACGGATGCAATACAATGTATTAAATCATTTTGAATATCACTAGAGAGACCAGAAAACACGGGGTTCTGAACTGAAGATCATAGTTCTAAATGCGAGTTCATTACGGATCATATTTCCTCAGATATAACAAAGTTTTGATATAGTTACCGCGGTTATTGGAATTCAGACCTTCATCGTGGCCGCGAAAAGCTACTTCTTGTGTATCTAACAAAATAATGGTGTCAATAAACCGTTTCTTAAATTCCTATTTCGATTTACTTTTCTAATAGGAGCTTCATACGAATTAGCGAAAAATAATCAAGTTGTTCTGTGATTCGTTTAACGACATCTGTCGGCGAGTAGAAATACTATTTTGAGATTTGTGAAGCTAGTTTGGCGTTTCAACACAAGATGACAGCACATCTGATTTTACTCTAAGAGTGAAATCAAATGTAATTATAATACAAAAAGTATTTTTAATTATGGAATTTGTTTCATAATGTAGGTACCTATTAATAAAGAATTCAGTATTAATTATGTGTTTCTTATTTTCAAACCTTGAAAAGCATGTTTCCTCACAAAGTAAATAATTCGTCAAGCAACAATCAAAACTATTTGCCGCCATCCTAATCCTACTGATAGTACTAATCATTTTTCAAATCTACTCTAATGATGTAAGTTCAACTTATTAAACTTTCTACTTACCCCAAATACCTAATTACAACGTAGTTCAATCAACGTACGTTTCTTTCACTAAACTCATAACACAAACACTATCTTAATCACTTTTCTATACCTGAAAACAAATATTACTCGTACTAGTAATGATAAACTAATGAATACAATGAATACAAAATGCAAATTAACTACTGTAAACAAATTATATGGTTGCGATTACGACAAAAACCAACACATTGTCAATCGAATGATGAAATAATGTTTTGATGTCCGAACACCGAGCCGAACGCATTACGATACTCAACGACAACAACCGAATATCAAATGCGAGAACGAGTGAGTAATAGCAATACATAGTTCTTTCTCGTTCACACGAGCGCGTTTTCGCCTACTGTCCCTATAGTAACTCGTTGCAAACCGGCTTACTCGGCTGCTAAGAAAGGGCGGTGTCACGTGACCGAGTGACGTCAAGACGGACTATATTTTCTATAGAAATTAAATTCACGATAACCCGTACGCGCCTACGAGTTATTTTAGAGCGAAATGTTTTGTTGTTGGGATATAAAGACAAAAATTTTTATGTAGGCGTTTTGTAATGTTTTAATTGTATTCAAATACTTATAGTGTGATTATTCAATGACGATAGAGTGGTTGTGTTCCGAATTACCGAAGGGAAGCCGATAGGAATCGGCTTGTACGGAGTCTACGCCCCTGCGATCCTAAAAGTTGGCAACGTCGTAAATAGCTGTCAAATATTCACCTATTCTGATTAATTTGGAAATAATATTGTATGGAAATAAGAAATGTGGCTAACTAACTATCTAGAATATTAATAATGAATTGCAATAATTAATATCGTAACACCGAATATTTAGTCTTAGATGTAAAAAAAGTATTTGGAAACTTTCCAAATGAATTGTTTACACCTAAAACGGGTACAACATCAAAATCAATGTTATAATTGCATTTCATAATCAATATTCTAGTTCGCTAGTTAGCCACATTTTTTATTTCCATACAGAAATATTATCAAATTAATCAAAACAGTGAAATATTTGACATCTATTTGCGACGTTGCCAACTTTCAGAATAAACCCTCTTAATTGAAACCAGTTGTGAGAAATTTTATTTAATTAATAATTTTATTTATTTTACTAGCAACCCGCCCTTGCTTCGCACGGTTTTTACGACGCGATAAAATATCGAGATTTTTTATTATAATTATGTAACTATTAAACCTTCCGAAATAAAGTCTCCAAATAAGGGTAAAAACTTCATTTAAAATCGTTGTGTAGTTTAGAAGAAAGAGGTCACAAAAGACATAAAAAGCGACTTTAAGATACTTACTTACATAATAAATACTATTTTATTAATAATAATATAGAAACACAGTGTAAATCTTTTAATCATTATATTGTGTCGCCTTATATGACTTGTAACTTGTAATTTAACATACGGTCTACCGTAATGACTGTCGAATTTTGGTTATAGTACGACCCACAGCTGCCTACCCCACCGAGGATTACAAGCGAGATGTTATGTGATGATTGCATTTACAGTACTTAAGTTAAATCTTTCTCGACCATGCTACATCCATTATCTCGAATTACACAACCATTATTGCCCAAGGTAAACAATAAAATTAGGTAGGTACAGAAAAAAAAATGCCTACTGTGCATGCAAGTCAGGTTAGTCAGATTATGTTAAATACGTGCTTAGCATTTCACAGAGACTATAATAGGTACTTAGTATCTGTCAGAAAACATACTTCGTAGATGCGGTAGAAGCAATTCTCTGCGTTAGTTACACAACAAGCCTTGTTTCTATCATGGATTATGTTCTTTATCTGCTAGATTGATTAATGGCTTGCGCAGACATGCGGACAAGACGGCAGAGGAATTTAAATTTATCAATTAATACTTATCCAATCGAAATAAGGTATATATTTCAATGCTCGGTGATCTAAGAAAACGCTGAAGAATACCGTGGCGGGAGGCATGCGCTGGAGACTACCAGTTTGCCACACAGCCACACTCTTTCAAAAACAACTTTACGACTGCGTAGTCGCTAGGAGAATAATCAAATTAAAAAAATTAAAACCCGACGGGCATACCGGAGAATGCCCCGGTAAGCTGGCGTACGCTCGCGGTATCGCAGAAATTTTTTCTTGTCAGTGTGCGCTGGCGGGTAGAGGAATCCTCCTCGATGCTCACTCCTGCCGTCCGCCAGTGTGCGCAGGCACTTATGGAGTACTTTTTGTCTAGTGGACGTAGAAATAGGAGAATCTACAAATTAGGAAGGTGAGGATGAAAAAGCCAAAGCGGATCTAATTTTGTCGATGAGTGGATTTCGAGTTTGACAAAATTGTTATGGGCTTGTAGGTAATCATAGATATAAGAATATATTTCTATTGCTGTAATACTTCAAAAGAGGTTTGGCTGCAATTGGAGTCTATTATGCTTCAAAAGGACTGCACTTCTAAAGCGATTGATGTTGCACAAAGTGTCGGAAACAGGTGATGTACGAGATTATTTGAATAAATAAAATATAAAAAATATAAAAAAAAAATATTGTTTCTCATACAATTGTTCTACAGCACAAAAATTAGAATAGTTTTATCAATGCTCGCGCTGCGCTGTTGATAAACTAGCAGAAATGAGTATACCTACATAATATATCAACGATGATTTGCTGTCCATATAATTTAAATCTAGAGAAATTTGTAACCTTTAGAAGTGCCATTGAGTCGAATAGACGAATTGTCGAAGCCAAAGGCATTGAAGATAAAAAATATTAGAAAAACACAAATCCAGAAATACAAATAGATCTCAGAATGAAGGCGAGACTGACCGACCCCTTGATAATTTAAAAGTGCCTGGTTATTCGTTAAATTATTTGAAATAAATGATTTAATTTTTTAAGATTCAGATATGATCTTAATTATTCAATATACATCTAATACTAAAATATATAAATTATGTACAAGTATACAGAGCAAAAAAATTATAAACAAAATAAAAGAAGAGCTCATAGGCCCATCAAAAAAGTATCCAAAAGGCTGGCAGCATTGCCACGTTGGATAGTAATGCTGCAATGGTTCTTTGACCTAAAAATAGGCCAGCCCTCTGGTCACGTGAAGATTCGACCAACCGCTTGGCGATGTCCCGAAATACCTACTCGATGAGCACTCTGCACTCGGACTCCACGGCCCTAGTGTTTCAACCCCAAACGGCTCAAAAATGACGGATTTTTGTCCGTGCGCTTTTTTGTCCGCTAAAATAGATCGCTTACAACTGTATCGAGTAACGCAAACGAGGGATTAAAAGTACCGCGTACAAAAGATACAGTTGTAAGGGTCGCGCCACATCTGCCGAACGTTCCGCGGCGGAACGTTCGGTTGAATACGCTCCTAATGTTTTTCAAGTTACCTATGACACATCAGCCGAACGTTCATCATCATCAGCCTATCAATGTTCCCACTGCTGGGACACAGGCCTCCTCTCAGTGAGAGGGAGAGGGCCGTAATCCACCACGCGGGCCCAGTGCGGGTTGGTAGATGTCACATGTCTTCGAATTTTTGGTTCTAAGACATGCCGGTTTCCTCACGATGTTTTCCTTCACCGTTTTTGAGAGCAGTGGTGATGAAATTATTTACACAAAGTAAAGCGCCTGCTTGGGTTCGAACCCACGACCTACAACTCGTAAGTCGGAGCCGATACCACTGGGCCACCACTGCTTTGCAGCCGAACGTTACGTCCATAGAAATGCAAGCAAACATGACGCGACGGAACGTTCCGCCGCGGAACGTTCGGCAGGTATGGCGCGAGACTAAGCGATCTATTTTAGCGCGGATTTTTGTCCGCGGACAAAAATCCGTCGTCTGCGCAGGCTATAAGGCTGATATATTTGCTCCGTTATACAAGGCACAAATATTTTAACACAGCGCCTCAGTACGTCTAACCAAAAAAATATCCATGCAAAAAAAAAGTGATTTTATTTTGACCAAAAATAATAAATGTCATTGTCACAGATAATAATTATAATACTACGTAATTGGGTAACCAACATTTTTGGTGTATTTTCGTTAGCTGATTTATTTTTCTTGTAGTATCTAATACGTTTTTCTTTTTTTTACCATTGTACTTATTGTGGTGGTCTGGTGGTGGTGTGGTGGTCACAACACAATCACGACACTTATTTAATTAACATACAGTAGGTTGATCAAAATGTACATATGGATTAGTCAACATCTTTAGGTATTTATTTAAACTGTTAACGACCTTTAAAGGTGTTAATAAACCCGCTCGAGACATGTCTAGATCCATTGATCATCCTGAGGTAAGGAATTATGATTCATAATAGGTACAAGTAGACCGTTATGAACTACTCCAACCTGAGAGCCTAGACAGAGTGACCCGGGAATCGATTCTAGGACCTCATGCTCACCAGTAGCGCTTGCGACCACTAGACACTTATCATGTTTACGTTTAATATTGCCTCTGGAGTTTTTTTTTACTGGTTTACCTAAGCATCGCCCTTGTTAAAAAAATTGTGTAGCAAATCTTTTATCTAGGTAGATTTGCTTGGCTATTTTTAAAATAAGGTTAATTATTATTTATTTTCTCACTTATTTTGAATTATCTCTAACTTGTTGATATCGTTTTTAGGGTTCCGTAGTCGACAGATGGACATGGCAAAACTATAAGGGAGGAACCCTTATACTAGTTTTGCCATGTCATTTGTCTATCTGTCTGTCCGCGGCTTAGCTCAGAAAGTCTTATAGTACTAGAAAGCTGTAATTGTATGGGTATACATACTAATAACGCCGGTAAAGTGGTAAAAAAATCATGTAAGTATTTTATTTTAAAGTAGGTACATATTTTTGTTATAGTTCAGTGTCCCCCCCCGCCCTTTTCTTTTTGTCATCATCAAATAACTTCTCACGCTCTGGGCCGGTTTAAAAAAAAAGTAAAAGTTTAGTAATGTTGGGATCTACGAAATAACACAACAAAATCACAACACTTAAAATTTAATTACAATTCAGTAGGCTGATCAAAATGTACTTATTGTTATCAATAGTAAATTATACGACATTTTAGTCAATAAGCTATGTTAAATTAATCCTGATTTTAATACTAAAAGTATTGTTTTGACTATTGTAGTACCGACTGAGTTCGTGGATGGCACGACTAACCAATCACGGCGCATTACTTGGAACGGAGGTATAATGGTGGGGGAAAACGCCATCTTGTTTGTCGTGCCAGTCCGGCGAGCTCAGTCGTGGATAAGACGTCGAGATACGAGTACTTAGGCTCGTGCTGTGTTTTAAAGATACCTAGTGTTGATTGTAAGGTATATCTGATTTTGTGTGTTGGATGGAGGAATACAATATGTAAGTACATGATCAAGTGCCTATTATTTCTGAAACCTTATTTTCAAAAGCCATGAACTAGAATGATAGTTAATTTTCATATTTAAACTATTACTAGACTCTGTAAGAATACGGAGTCTACATCTCAGAAGTGGGTAAAGATTCCTGTTTGGCTAGTTAAATATTTTTCTACCCTTAATTATTTATATGTGGGTTTATTTTATTTTTCCTCCTAATTTGTTGTTATATTTCTTCTACGTTATCAATTTGTTTTGGTTCTTGACTGTTCAAATCACATTGATATTCTTATTTGAAGTAAAAACAAAAATTAACGTTTTGTTTTATTGTGTTGTAATGCAACACGACCTAGCTACGCTTTTTTTTTAAATTTGCTTAACACTTTGAGGGACACTAAACACTCCAGACCCCAGATGTAATAACAATAAAAATTCTATTGTCTCGTTCAGTGCCCTTCAACTGATTAATACTCGTATAGACCTACATACAAATTTGATTTCTTTTAATATAATTTTATTATTTTATGTAATAAAACATCGTGGATTGAGCCGGGCGGACCGCCGAGCATCGAGCCGGACGGACCTCCGAGCATCGAGGCTGGCGGACCGCCGAGCATCGAGCCGGGCGGACCGCCGAGCATCGAGCCGAGCGGACCTCCGAGCATCGAGGCTGGCGGCCCGCCTAGCATCGAGCCGGCTGGACCGCCGAACATCGAGCCGGCTTGACCGCCGAACATCGAGCCGGCTGGACCGCCGAACATCGAGCCGGCTGGACCGCCGAACATCGAGCCGGCTGGACCGCCGTGCATCGAGCCGGCTGGACCGCCGTGCATCGAGCCGGCTGGACCGCCGAGCATCGAGCCGGCTGGACCGCCGAGCATCGAGCAGGCTGGACCGCCGAGCATCGAGCCGGCTGGACCGCCGAGCATCGAGCCGGCTGGACCGCCGAGCATCGAGCCGGCTGGACCGCCGAGCATCGAGCCGGGAGGACCGCCGAGCATCGAGCCGGCTGGACCGCCGAGCATCGAGCCGGCTAGACCGCCGAGTATCGTGCCGGCTAGACCGCCGAGCATCGAGCCGGCTGGACCGCCGAGCATCGAGCAGGCTGGACCGCCGAGCATCGAGCAGGCTGGACCGCCGAGCATCAGGACAACTCTCTCCTGGCCGTGCAAGCTGCAACTCGCCAAGAAGCTGTAAGAGCTGCCGTTCTCGTAGCTCAATAAGGCAGCTGCAAGCTAGCGTGGTGAGAGACTTGCTAGCCGCAGACCACAGGTGAGTTGACTTCTCCATTTGGATTATCTATTTTTTCGGAAGTTGTCAATGTTTTAAAATCTATGGCTAATAATGGTGCCGACAAATTAGGTTCCCTGAACATCTCGATTCCGGAATATGACCCAAGTAAACGGGAACAGACAATGACTATGTGGCTTCATAAAGTCAACGAGTGCGCAACCATTTATATGTGGTCGGAGAAGCAAGTAATTCATTTTACATTACCAAAACTAAAGGGTATTGCCCAAAGATGGTACAAGGGGCCTTCCATCAGTCCTGTTTACTTGGGCTGAATGGCAGGAGAAACTTTTGGCTACTTTTCCATCACATGAAAATTATGGCCAAATGCTGAGCGATAATTATGTTGGCCGAGCGGGCTAAGTTCACGGACTCGTTAGAAGAGTATTATTATGACAAACCGTCCCTAATCAATAGATATGGTGTAATTGGGAAAAGGGCAGTCGAATGCACTTTGCATGGCATCGACGACCGGTCGGTTAGATTAGGTGCTGAGGTAGCTCAATTTTTCGACCCTAAAATAAAACTCCTTTCGTATTTGCATAATGCTCGAAATACTAAATTCAACAACGAGCTTAAACTATATAGCTACCGGTCAACCTTAAAAATACCAAAATAGCTCAAACCCTAGGCGGCCTACACGTTGTTCAAATTGCATAAAGGAGGGTCATGTCACATTTCAGTGCACTCGTCCCGTTAAGAAGTGTAGTCCATGCAATAGAATAGGTCATGAGGTAGAAGAGTAGAGATTGATTCTTCAAAAATAACCACCCGGTGTCGAAACCCGGCTTTTGCATAACGTTTATAGATTTTGGGAGTTAATGCTCAATATTTAGGTTGTCAGCATTTCGAAATGAAAGTTCGAGTTTTAGTGCCAATAACTTTCCGTTTGAGTTATATACTCGTAGTACTACACTAGCGAAGCTACAACTTTCATTAGAGCCAATCAATCTTCAATCTTCTTAGCCTTTTCCCAACTGTCTTGGGGTTGGCTTCCGGTCTGGCCGGATGCGACTGAGTGCCAGTGTTTTGTATGGAGAGACTGCCTATCTGACCTCCACAACCCAGTAACTGGGTACTTAATACGATACCCCTTGGTAAGACTGGTGATACCTCAAAATTAAAGTTATCTCTTTACTTTTCTTACATAAACGCCATATATCTTAATATCAAGTAGTAGACCCAAAGAGCTATCGCTATACAAACTAAATTATCAATGTTTTGCAGAAATAGAACTATAATAGGTATTTTCGGTCGTAGTATTGTTGCTGAAAAACAGTCTATTACAAATATTTAAATTCAAAAAGTATGTTATAAGTTGCTACTACACAAATGCAAAAGAAAATAAAATTACAGTTAATTTATCTATCAACACGTTGACACAATAAAATATTTGCAAATCTACGAAATTCAACAACACCTCATTAAATCTCATTCTCGCCTACGCATTTTTCTCCCGGTAACAATTTGCTCGAGAAGGGCTCGCCCCCGTAGGGAGTGCGGAAACCCCGATTGATCTGACCCACCATGCCAGTGGCATAGTGGCACTGTTCTCCTCTGAATTCTTATTAAAAAACCAAAAAAACTATTGCGATTTAGGATAGACTCTATAGGTGTGCATTTTTGGGATGTTTTCTCATCGTATGAGGGATTTAATTCCTGAAAGAAGAATTAAATAAACCCAAGTAGAGTTAGCTGGTAGGAATGGGGCTGCATCAGGGTCGTGATGTCGTTACTCAAGTAACAAAGTTTGGTACTATAAAGGTCCTGAGAACATTTTAGAACGTACTAATTAGTATTAATGATTAGTACTGTAATGGTTTTGTAAAAGTTTGCAGAACCCCAAAGCGGCCCTAGTTTGATCACTCGTTTGTTCTATAAACATGACATCAAGGCCGTCACGGTGATAAATCAGCTCTATAGTTGAAATGTAAAAGTGTCGAAAAACGCTTTTTGGTGCTAAGATGGTGCTGTCTGCGACGTTCGTGTCGCGAATTTACATTATAAAAGTAAACAAAACATGGTTGTGGTGCTATTATGCGACATAAACGATGCCAGTGATCTTTTTATCATATTTGTAAGTGTCATAGAACACAAAATATATCGGATAATTATTCTATATGACATTTGCCATTGTTCCTTAAAGTAAAATAAAAGGGACATGCTACAAAATATTCATGGACCGTAACTCTGTCATAACTTGCACTTAAATTATTGTATCGATAAAATCAATATGCTAATTTCAAATTTGACAATTCGCCCTTCTTAATTTTCGTGTTTTAATTAAAAGTAAATTAATAAAATAAGGACTTGTCCCGACTATGGCTGCTATAGTACACATTGGCTCCAGCCATGGTGCTAATGTACTATCATGGCAGAAAACAGCAGCCATATTTTCACTAAAAATGAAACAGGGTTCATTGATTAAATATAAAATAGTGTACTCAAAATAAATTTATTTGTATAGTTGCATTAAATGCACCCTGGGGCATACTTTGGGATTAGGTCGTAATAAAATATAAAAAAAATACTACTGTTAAAATTGATACTGAAAATATAGTTTTAGTTTAGATCTAATTAGTCCATTACTTATAAATTTTAGTGCTTTTGTGTTACGCTTTGGTCTTAGCGATGACACAAACTCACTGAATAGAGCTGTTAACAATTTAATACTATGGCAATATTTAGTACTATGGAAGAGTTTTCATTACTTTTACAGAACTGGCCCTATAGCGATGTTGAGGGAGCTAAAAGGTTACGTAATGGTTGTGCAAGGTACTTTAGTAGTGCAGATTGATCCTGTAATTGCGTTTTCGATACCGCTACAATACTCGTGCTGTAGAAATTATTTTGACGCATTATTAATGCAAAATAGATGAGTACATTAATGTGTCAGTAAGGTCGTGTAGAAGTCTTAATGGTACCATAATCGCTTTTTGCATATCTATTACAGTGCAACACTTTAAAGATTCCTTTGTATGGATTTGTAAGCGTTTTAAAAGCTTAATTATGGAACTTAAAAGCTCTTTAATCGTTTAGGACCAAAACGCTCTGTTAAAACCCTTTATAGTGCAAGCAGTCACAATAGGTACTATTATGGGCGTACTATATCACTGTCTGGTGATTAAACGCTTTGATTATAGAAGCATTTGTTACTTGGGTAGTGATTCTGATTACGATTAGTTAACTCAGTTTACAGCTCAAGGCGCAGATAGTGAGATTCAAAGAATAGTTAGAATTCTACATATTAACATAGAAACGACATTAACATTTATTGTTATTTCTACATTTATATCTGTGATCCGTATGGTTTACAGGTAATTACTTTTCTATTCTAACCTAAGGGGTCCTCGGTTTGATGACGTACTCAAATTATATGTTGAAGAATAATGAACTGTGTTGGCTGCTTGAAATTAAAATGCAATGATCTTCTAGCTGATGTTCAGTATGCATAGTAGCATAAATCGAACACCATAGAGGCTCTATTCGGCATTAGACTATCGGGTCCAAGTGACTAGAAGTGTTTCCGACCTGTCAGACGACTTATCTGGTCTCTTAAACCTACTTTTACTTATAGCTGTTAGAAGCTTATCAGACAGGCTTATCACAAATTACTAATTTTACCCCATGTCAAATTGAGGATATTGCCCGAACATGAAAATCTAACTGGTCTTACTCGACAGTTTGTTTCAAGTGACAAAATTGAGGCGTGGTTCAATTTTAATACAACACATGACATTTCGTCTGGCAATGACAGCGAATAACCTAATTAGGTGTTCTTACAGCAAATGTCAATATTATTATTCAATTTGTGATTAAAAAACCTTTACCTGTTACAGTTTTATTTACAGGTTTACCTTTAAAGTTTCTGGGCCATGAAATAATGCCCGTATAATATACAACGTGAAATTTGAATCACAGTTTTGCTAGAACAAACGTTGTTCAGACCATGGTCTACTATCATTCTATAGCATCCAATATGTTATTAAAACAAACTAAACTAGGCGTTCTCAAATAAGTCTATGTTGCTCAAACGTGTTCAAACATTAACCGTAACATCTAAGGACTCATCGCGGTAGCAATATGGCATTCAAAAGAGTTATGAGGAGTCCACGTGGACTACAAGGATGTCCGGCCAATGCGGGCCGAAATTTTAATAAATAAATCAGTCTTTTGTATTTTTTTTTTAATACCATTGACGTTTTTTTTTTAAATTTATTGTTATAGAATGGTAGTAGACCATGGTCTGAACAACGTTTGTTCTAGCAAAACTGTGATTCAAATTTCACGTTGTATACATCGAGCCATGAAATAATGCTCGTGGGCCATGAAATAATGCCCGTATATGTACTCCGAGCCATGAAATAAAGCTCGTTTCTAATTATAGTGGGCTTGAAATACAGCCCGTATATACATATTTGTGACTAGAGCTTCTGCTCGCGACTTCGTCCGCGTGGAATAGTTACTTTGGGCTAATCTTCAAATCGGACCAGTAGTTTCGGAGCCTATTCGGTACAAACAAACAAACAAACAAACAAAAAATCTTTCCTTTTTATAATAGAAGTATAGATTAACAAACTTTTATCTGTTTCAGTTTTACTTACAGGTTTACCCTTCATGTTTCTGGGCCATGAAATAATGCCCGTATATGTACATCGAGCCATGAAATAATGCTCGTGGGCCATGAAATAATGCCCGTATATCTACATCGAGCCATGAAATAATGCTCGGGGGCCATGAAATAATGCCCGTATATCTACATCGAGCCATGAAATAATGCTCGTGGGCCATGAAATAATGCCCGTATATATGTACATCGAGCCGTGAAATAATGCTTGTTTCTAATTATAGTGGGCCATGAAATACTGCCCAAAATTGTGATTTGTAATTTGTAAATAAAATAATAATCAAATGTTTATAAAATAACAGTTGTACCTATAATAATTCGATCAGTTGTTTTCTTGGCACTTAATATAACAGTTGATATGCTGTATAATGTGATACGTGTGCATAAAATAATTACCGTACTATTTGGATGTATTAATTTGGTCGATAATTAATTGTCGTCGATAATATTTTGGCTAGGTATATTGAAGTTGTTTGTGTTCACGAATTTTACACGAGGACTTGTAATGTACCTTGGATGGCCGACTGTTATCAATAGTAAATTATACGACATTTTAGTCAATAAGCTATGTTAAATTAATCCTGATTTTAATACTAAAAGTATTGTTTTGACTATTGTAGTACCGACTGAGTTCGTGGATGGCACGACTAACCAATCACGGCGCATTACTTGGAACGGAGGTATAATGGTGGGGGAAAACGCCATCTTGTTTGTCGTGCCAGTCCGGCGAGCTCAGTCGTGGATAAGACGTCGAGATACGAGTACTTAGGCTCGTGCTGTGTTTTAAAGATACCTAGTGTTGATTGTAAGGTATATCTGATTTTGTGTGTTGGATGGAGGAATACAATATGTAAGTACATGATCAAGTGCCTATTATTTCTGAAACCTTATTTTCAAAAGCCATGAACTAGAATGATAGTTAATTTTCATATTTAAACTATTACTAGACTCTGTAAGAATACGGAGTCTACATTATGGATATATATATGTCGATAAAAAGCCTATGTCCTTCCAAGGGTTCAAAGTATCCCTTTACCAAATTTCATCAAAATCCGTCCAGCCGTTTAGCCACAAAAAATCAAATCTTGTCTCTATGCTATAAATATTAGTGTAGTAGATTAATGACCCTCAAGGGCGTTTTTAAAACCGCACGACACATGACATGTATAGATCCATTGATCACCCTGAGGTCGAGGTATACGTAATCAACGAATGAACGATTCCAACCAAGGGCGGATCTAGGATTTATTTCTGGTAGGGGCACATCAAGGGCGTAGTCAGGATCACAGGATTGTATTGTATAGGGGGGGGGGGCAGACAAAATAAATTAATAGAGATCACATGCCGTATTGTTGGATTTCACAAGCCAGCCTTCAAGCCTGTTAGTTTCAGTCTTATAAGAAGTATTACAAGGTATGAAGCTCGTCAGAATTACAGTTTACCAGCGAACGACCGCTCTTCTAAGGGGGGACAGCTTCCCGTCCCTCGCTACGCACATGGGCACATGGGCCAGACAGATATGAACTGTGTCCCATAAGTATCTTGAATTGCACTGTGATCCTGGTTTTGGGATTAATTCTTTTTCAACGAAGATATACTAGCCTATTTCTTCAGCGTTCATTATTGAAGCAATTTCTTGATAGATATGCAATCAAACCTCGTCTATTCAGACGATTGGATTTAATTTTACATAAACCGTTTTGCACGTACCCCTGTGGACCCCCTGGATCCGCCCTTGATTCCAACCCTGAGGGCATAGACAGTGACATTCTATCAAGAATACTTATCGATGATATTAAAAGTTAACAATGTATTAAATTGACATAAGCTATCGAAAAGCATGTCCATGCTTTTAGAATGGAAGTCATTGAAGAAATACGAAACGCTTCGAAAGTAATGGTCACCTTGTCAAATTCAAAAGTTATTTATTCAACAACAAAAGAACTGAGGCTGAGTATCAGTACTTTTCGAACGTGTCTGGGCCTTTGGACTGCAAATGTACATCGGTTCTACAAACCATTGATGTCCTGCGGGCCCCTAATAACTGCATTGTAGAGGAACTTATGGATACTACAGATAACGCACACCTACTAAGTTTTGCAAATTCGACTACCATCGACACGCTTTAGTTAAAGTACCGATCGAAACATCTTGACGTTGATTAACACTAGAATATGTCACCATTAGTAACTTGTACTCGTCACCTTTAAACTCTTGTTCCACACTTGCTCCACTAGCTCATCATCGTCAGCCATCCTGCTGTATTCTCCCTCCTTACACTCCATGAAGTATCTCCCTCGCACATTCTCCACTTCGTCAGAAACACATAGATGTATCGTTGTCTGAGCGCCACCCTCAGGTCCTCTAAAAAATATATAGAACATAAAATTCATCATCTTCTTTGCTACAGCAGGCACCCTTCGAAATATATCAGTCTTAATAATTCCTGGATGTAAACAATTGACGGTCACTCCTTTAGGTAATCTCTTTGCCAAAGCCTTTGTCCAAAGGAGATCACATAATTTACTATTTGCATAATTTATTAACATTCCCCATGCTTCCTCTCCGCCTGATTGATGCAAGTCGTCGACGCTTAATTTTGCCAAATTGTGGGCCACAGATGACACTATGATGATCCTGCTGGGTTCGGAGGTGATCAGTTTGTCTAACAACAGGTTTGTGAGGAGGAAGGGCCCGAAGTAGTTTACTTGCATCACTACATCTACTCTATCTTCAGTAAGCTTCGGAATTAGGCCGCCGCAGCCAGCGTTGTTCACCAAAATATCGAGACGGTCATAAGATTTGTTGAAGTCTTCAGCGAATTTCCGCACACTGCTGAATTTCGACAGATCTAAAGGTTTGAATTCAACGTGTTTGTTTCCTGTGGTAGCTGCTATATCGGCGATAGCTTCTGCAGCTTTATTGGCGTCCCGGCAGGCGATGATCACTTGCGCTCCTCTGGATGCGAGGCCTCGGGCAGTCTCCAGGCCGATGCCTTGGTTCCCGCCTGTCACGAGCGCGATCTTTCCATCAAGTCTCACATTAGATGTACACACTCCTCGAACGGGTTCTAGTTTTAGTTTCGCATATAGTGATATCGAAAAAATGAACAGAAATAATGTTAAAAATAAAATGAGAGGTATTATCAGTAGGTAGTAACCGATAGCGAGAATCATGTTGACACCGTTGACTGGTAAATGCGCTTCACACAGACTGACTGAATTATTTATGCATGTTTAGGTCGAATACCTAACTAGTTTATTTTAACTTGATTATATGAATATTTTAATATTCATAGCCTTCTTCCCGCATTAGGTACGGTCGTTTTACATATTCGATTACATTTGTTTCACTCACGGGCGTCTTCAATAAAACAGAGTAGGTACAGTAATGTTATAGCTTAATTGTCGCTATCAGCCGTCGCGCCATTTACTCTCTCTCTATGTCCTGCCTCACTCATATGAAATGTGCCTCTTCCTTTCTTTGGTCTTCCCTCCCTATATCCAGTAACATTAATTGTTTTACATTCATCACTTGGTTTGTCATGCGTTTCATCTCTTCTTATCACAATATAGGTCTCTTCTTATAACCTAACCAATACAACTTTTCTATCACTGGCGCCACTTTTAAACTTCATCATCATCATCATCAGCCTATTAATGTTTGGGAACATTAATAGGCTGATGATGATGATGATGATGCTGGGACACAGGCCTCCTCTCTGTGAGAGGGAGTGGGCCGTAATCTACCACGCGGGCCCAGTGCGGGTTGGTAGATGTCACATGTCTTCGATTCTTCCGTTAACTTGTATTTATGAACTCACTCTCGCTTTTTACTCTCGCTTGCACAAGTCCACATATTCATCTCAACATGTTCATCTTCTCTCTCCTGCCCTTTAGCTTGAGGGACACCTGTTGGTCACAAGTTGTTCCTATAATCTGCCGCCATCTCATCTAACCTGGGTTGATCCGGTGCATTACGTCTTGGTCATATTCCAGCAGTCTTTGGACGAGTGATCCGAGGAACCGGATCGACAAGGGCATTCCTTTCAGAGTTACGTGCACAGGACCGGAGACATCCGTAATCGCACAATTTTTGAAGTGTAAACTTCTGGCGCGCTGAGTGATTCTTGGTAGAGGAAAATCTTATGGGTTCGCGTCAACGACATACTAATGTTAACAGTATATCTGTAGCTATGAGTATGACGTGTTGCGCTTGGCCAGCAGTGAAAGCAATTTGTATTATGAAAAAAATTTGGTAAATCCAAAAGTGCACGATTCATAATGCTCATCATCATCATCATCAGCCTATTAATGTTCCCACTGCTGGGACACAGGCCTCCTCTCTGTGAGAGGGAGTGGGCCGGCTGTAATCTACCACGCGGGCCCAGTGCGGGTTGGTAGATGTCACATGTCTTCGAATTTTTTGGTTCTAAGACATGCCGGTTTCCTCACGATGTTTTCCTTCACCGTTTTAGGAGCAGTGGTGATGAAATTATTTACACAAAGTAAAGCGCCTGCTTGGGTTCGAACCCACGACCTCGTAAGTCCGGGCCGTTACCACTGGGCCACCACTGCTCCATAATGCTCATACGATCGTATTAAAAAAAAAACTACTTTGAATAAAAGAGCAATTTTGAATAAGGTTCCTCCTATGGGTGGAAAATTTTTATTAACAACAAAAAAAAATCTGCTAAGTATTTGATTTTTTCGCAAGCTACAATTTTTTCAGGTTCACACTTGATTGACGGGAAAAAAATTAAAACTGTTTTGATGTTTTTTTCATTTCTGCTGCATTAACTAAATTTTTAAAAAGTACGTAATTAATCTCCATTCAATTATGTAGACAATGGTATATAAGTAAATTAAGTAGGTCCTGTGTACTAGTAGGAGTGTTACAATAAAAACAGTTGCAGAAATTAGGCAAAACAAATTTTGTCGATCGTAAAGCACTCTCTAAAGCCTCGCATTAAATCATGCTATTACAATTAAATGAAAAAAAAATTGTTATTTCATCGTTTTTAAGTTTTCACTTCTGTTTGCAATGAAGAGAAGAGAGCCAAAAACAAGACGTTTGTTTTTTTAAGTGACAACTTAGCGGCGTTGTGCACTTTTTTTGGGATGGGTAAAAAATGTTAAACTCGCGTCAGGATGTGACCGTAAGATCGGTTGCCTAGCAACCAACAAAGTTAATATCAAAATAAAAGTCTTTGACATTACGTATACATTGCGATGTAAGAAGTATTACCCATAATATGGGTAAAAAAAAGCAGTCAAAACATACTTTATGAAAAGTGTTTATTAATTGTTTATTTTTGTTAGACTATATTTTGAAAATAAATAAATATATTACTACTACTAATGAATATTGTATACCACATAAATTATAGTACTTTAATACTGATAACTAAAGCAATTCGTGCGAAATTATTCCCTACCATTCCAAAATATTCAAAAACGCACAACGTTAATGTTCAAGTTTTCACTTCTGCCGGCACTCCCGGAGTGCAACCCGTTGATTTTTTTGGGCTCTCTCCTCTTCACAGCACGTATGACGGCGGGTAATTTAGGTTCGTCATTACTCACTGTCACTTATGCGCGCTACACGCTTGTTTGCAGACAATACAATGACATTTAGGTCATAAGATCTCACCTGTAAAGAACAATGTAACGTTTCATTTGTTTTTTTTATTCGATTCTTAAGCGAGGCTAGTTCGGGAGACAGTTCATTTGATAGTTCAGTCACTGGCCTGTCACTGGCTTGTGTGAGAATATACAGGGTGTCAGGGACATCGACGCGAAGCCTGTTACCATGGATTCCGTACATGTGCATGATTCTGAACCCGCCTGCGTTGAAATTTTTAGCCAGTTATTTAAAAAAAAAATCTGCTGTTTCATAGAAAAGTGCAATACCTACGCAGTCAAAATGTATGGAACAGCTGATTTTTTTTTAATAACGAACGAAAAATTTCCTTTGTTTTCAATTTTACATGGCACCAACTTCGAGGTATACCCTCCCCAATAAAAAAAGAATCGTCAAATCGGACTACTCAGTAAAATGTTATGCGTGATCAATTGATCATGCAAAAAAACTATAAATAAAAAATATATCTATACGTGTCGACTTGAGAACATCGTCCTTTTTTTTTCGTCGGTTAAAAAAAAGAAAATGATTTTCAAAACTTTCAATTCCACGTTACTACTGCTGATCACATAATGATCACGAGGTGACCTCGTCGAGGTATATGAACGCAGGTCGCACGCGGCGTACCTACTCATGCGATGGCCTTTTGAAGGTGAGGTATTTTTTTTTGCAATTAAGTTTATAAATCCCGCCACTGTTCTAAAAACACTGTTCACAGAACACTATTATCGTAGGTAACGGAAGAATGACAACTTCATATGAAAAAAGTGTGGACAGAAATTGATTGTTCTGCCATCTAACTGACTCCCATCACACTATTCAACGCGGGAAGATTAATTGTAAGTGGTTTGTGATTAGACCTACAAAAATAAATTGGAAACTAGAAACGAATCTGCAATAGTATTAGTAGGCAATAGAGGCACTATTGCAGATTCGTTTCTAGTTTCCCCGGTCAAGTCCCGCAAAAAATGCGCGGAAAAATCCCTAGAGTACCGCTACGCGCGGCTTATCGCGATATATTTGACCCACACTAAAAGGAAGCGCGCGGAAACCGCTCTATTTAGTGCCTGTGGGATTTGACCGGAATCAACCTCAATACTCGCAGGATTATAGGGGGTAAAGAGAACACAAAATAAGAATGTGAAATAGTTCTTTATTGTCATTGTTTAATTGAGAGATTGTCTCAGAAAAAGTCTTTTATCTTCGATATTATGTATCTCGACACTATCGCATTAGAACCAAAGTTCAATTCGACACAATGGGGAACACATACAGTAAAACACAGAGCCACTGTCCCCGTAAGTCGTTAACTCATAAATACAATTCAATACTATCACTGATAAAATCGACGTAATAATGGAGAAACGGGGCACTAAATTAACACAACAATATAACAAACAAACAAGACGATGATTCGCCCAAAGTGCCCAAACAAACAACAACATCATTTGTCAAGGTCAAAGTACGCACGCATAGAGTGCCACTAGCGGCACCCTATCCCTATCGGATAAAGTGCCGCTACCGGCCGCGGCACTTTATTAACACCGCCTCGGCCCGGCTAAAGTGCCGTAGGCATTGCATTGTTATTGTCATTGTCACTGTCACTAAGTCACGTCACTTGGTATTTTGTTTGTTTGTTGAGGTTAGTTCGCTGTAAAACACAACTTTCCAAAAACATTACATTTTCTTGTGCCTAAACGGACCTTGGTGCTCGCCGGCCGCTGCCGCGGCACCGCTCGCTGCGCTCGCTCGGCTCGTGCGTTGTGTGATCACAGTTCTGAACAAGCCTAACCTACCTATTAGCCATTTTCATTTCCTAAGCCAAGGAAATATGGCTCTTAAGGTTAGCCGGCTATAGATGAAAGAAACTAACCTCAAGAATCAAACAAAATAACAAGTGACAGTGACAATGCAATGCTTACGGCACTTTAGCCGGGCCGAGGAAGCCTCACTAGAGTGCCGCAAGTCTTGCGGCATTAAATACGTACTTATTTTCGAAACTAACTCAAAAACTACCCAAGCAAGTAAGGCGACAATAACCGACTTTTAATGATTTTATACTGAAGACCACGTCTAAACGAGTAGTGTTAAATGATTTGATTTTTTTTTAAACCTATACATATAAAAAAGAAAATAAATTGTCATCGCGGTGGTTGTTGTCCCCAATACGATTCTGATGGTAATGTGCCTTGTAGAAGAAAAACGATTTGTTATTTAGTTTTACGTTTACTTTTATTTAATAGGTCAGTAGTTATAGTATTGACGAACAGTAGTATTATTCTTATACCTACCCAGTGAAGTTACTGATATGTGAAAACATTTGGTCCCGCGTACACTCATCCCGGTGAGCAAAAGAGACACAAGCATAGTTTGCTTTCGGGATGTCAACACCGAGCGCTCTACGTGGAGCAATGATCGCTACCTCGCTGCATTTTCCCGCCAAAAACGTACGTAATTCATTTTGGTGAATGAGGACAAAAAAAAAGTGACTTGTGGTATTGTGCCACGAGGCTGTTTCTTTCTTGTGCATTCCGGTAGCATTTAAAATGAATCTCAAATATCTCGTATGTTTCTGACGATATTTTGATCCCATTAACATATAAAAATAGAGTGAAGGACAATAAAATTTAAAGTTGAAAACCAATAATTGAAATTTAAAAAAAATCTGGAAATAAGAAAAAATGAATGAAACGACATGTTGAAATTGACAATTTTTGGGAAAAATCCGGATTTATTTATTCAGGCACCAATTTAAATTATGTGCTGATTGAATTATCGGCCCTTTACGGAACAACATTCACACGATGACATTCTCCTAGCTTATACCTACCTACAACAAACTAACTCCAAGATTGTGATTCGACCTTTAACACTCTCGTCTGGGTTGATGATATGCACCACTGCGCCACACGATCTAACTAATTACCTTATAACTACACACACGACCTTGATAAGTACCTACACCCAAGTTTATCACTTATTACTTACAGTAGACCGGTCCAGAATACACAATGTTAATGACCACAACGATAAGTCCAAGCTAACTTGAGCTCGTCACCTGTAAACTCTTGTGCCACACTCGCTCCACTAACTTATCATTATCAGCCATCCTGCTATAGCCTCCCTCCTTACACTCCATGAAGTACTTCCCTCGCACATTCTCCACTTCTTCAGCAACACACAGATGTATCGTCGTTTGAGCTCCTGCTTTAGCTGTTCTAAATATCAGGCAATCTGCCAGCACGTGAAACATCGTCTTCACATAAAACGGTAACGTGCTAAATATATCAGTTTTAATAACTCCAGGGTGTAAAGCATTCACAGTCACCCCTTCAGGTAATCTCTTAGCTAATGCCTTCATCCAAAGAATGTGACATAATTTACTATTGCCGTAATTCACTAACTGGCCTAACCCTCCAGTAAACACGGGTTGATGTAGGTTGTCAACACGTAATCTGGCGAAATTGTGGAACCAAGATGACACTATGATGATCCTGCTGGGTTTGGAAGCGATCAGTTTGTCTAGCAGCAGGTTTGTGAGGAGGAAGGGCCCGAAGTAGTTCACTTGCATCACTACTTCATTTCCATCTTCAGTAGGCTTCGGGTAGTTGCCGCTGCAACCAGCGTTGTTTACCAAAATATCGAGACGGTCATAGGATTGGTTGAAGTCTTCAGCGAATTTCCGCACACTGCTGAATTTCGATAGATCTAAATGTTTGAATTCAACGTGTTTGTTTCCTGTGGTAGCTGCTATATCGGCGATAGCTTCTGCAGCTTTAGTGGCGTCCCGGCAGGCGATGATTACTTGCGCTCCTCTGGATGCGAGGCCTCGGGCAGTCTCCAGGCCGATGCCTTGGTTCCCGCCTGTCACGAGCGCGATCTTTCCATCAAGTCTCACATTAGATGTACACACTCCTCGAACGGGTTCAAGCTTTAGTTTCACGTGTATCGCCGCCATCAGCAAGAGTAGAAATAAAGTGAGAAAAAATATGAGTGGTAGCATAATCAAAGAGTAAACTAGTACGAGTATCATGTTGTTGCGGTGGATACGTCCGGTTGACTGAGGCTAGGGCAGAGACACACGCGTAAATAATATTAAATGTGTATCTTTCTTGGTACTTAGGTTGTAAACGACCTACACTTCGCATAGGTCGCCCATGCCCTTGAACAGTAGAACCAAATATTCGAAGTTAACCAGTTTGTCGGGTTTTGACATCCAACAATTGCTTTGTTTTTTTTTAATTTTAATGTTTTGTTTAGTAGGTACCTACATCATAGATTAATTTAAAAGCATTTGTGTGTTTTGTTCACGAGAATCCTAAAGAAAGAAAAAAAAGATTTTTTGTAGTTATGACAACAATTGTATGTAATACATTTTGAGTGTGGAACCTAAGATAGAAACACGCTTGTACGATACGACTACATACAGAAAGCAAAGTTAATAGAAATCTCTATTCCTAGACAGCACGTTTCGCCGAAAAAGTTGTTGATAGAAAACATTGTTGGTAGATATCTCGGTCCATAGGAAGCACTGTTGACAGAGATCTCTGTTCATAGATAGCACTACCTGCACTAAAGTTTTAATACGTTTATGAAGAAACTATTAATACAAACTACAATAAAAAAAAATAAAAAAACTTTTTACAAAAAAAGAACAACCGACTTCCAAAAAAGACACTACAAAGTCAAAAATAACTTTAATTTCTGAAGTCGGTGTATTTGGTTTTGAACTTTCGTTTTTTGCCACCGACTTCCGAAATTAAAGTTATTTTTGACTTTGTAGTGTCTTTTTTGGAAGTCGGTTGTTCTTTTTTTGTAAAAAGTTTTTATTTTGCACTTTTTAGTTGTGGTACCTACCCCGTACAAATTCGAATACCACTAATCTGCTAAAATAACAGTGATTGGAAGTTATCATTAGGTATATCATCCATATAAACTAAGTGGGAAAAATACGTATTATTGAAGCTAACTCAAAAACTATCCAAGTAAAGTTAATAAAATTAATATGGGACCACCTCGGGAACATACCCTTTCAAACAAAAAAACAATTTTCAAAATCGGTTTATAATTGACGGAGAAATCGCGTAACAAACATACAAAAAAAAAAACATACAGACGAATTGAGAACCTCCTCCTTTTGGAAGTCGGTTAAAAATAATAATAATCCCACCGCCATACCTCTACGATGACGTCGTGGTGGGTCTTGTGCGCTCCAAATTCTGGGTCTGTGCCATATCATATCTCCGTCATTTATGAAACGATTTGGAAAATTCTTTTTTTATTTGAAAGGATTATACTTCCCGATTGGTCTGATGATGGAATCCATGACAAATTGAGGGAACTCCTCAAATATTATAGGCATACACATAGCGATTTCGGTATTTTCAGCAACCAGTTAAGCATTTGCATTCAGAAAGTATCATTTGGTGAAGTGGAACTGATGAAGAAGTCCACAGATGGCCACCGGAACTTCTCAATGATAAGTATTTCACGGGTGGTTACGAACCGATTTAGAAAATTATTTTCATCTCTCATGCTCGGAAAGTAGTGTTTGTTTGATCCGAGTAGCGGGTGGAAAACGCTGCTTCCCTCTCTAGGGCGGGAAAAACTCATAGTAATTGCTTCCCGCCCTAGGGCGGGAATGAATTTTAAAAATAGAACTTTTGGTTAGGTAGTCTGCTACGAAACTTCTTACATGAAACATATCGAATAGAATAAAAACAAAAAAGCTGCGGCAGTGTTTCCACTTACGTTTTTGGTTTTTCCCCAGTTTCTTAATGAATTATCCCTAAAATTCCCTAAAAAATATAAAAATTCCTTGGTTTAGGAAATTTTTCATTTTTATATCATAAATTAGGTATTTATGATATAAAAATGAAAACATTCATTATAAACCGAGAGAGACGAAACAAACCAACTCTAGGTATAATGCGACTTATTTCCGATGTCGTCATTAGCCATAGAAATAGTACTATTAACAATAACATGGTAAACTAAAATTAGACGTAGGTATTATATTACAAGTTTCAGGGAATCCCCTTTATTCAATCGGTGGTGCCATAGAGTAAAGTAGTACATCGGGTGCTGCCTAGTATAAACAATAGGGCTACCAACTCAAGTTCAATTTTTCCTTAAAATTCCCTAAATCTCTGCCAAAATAAAATATCCCTAAACCATGCTTATTATTGGCCATTTTTCCCAAAAAAAGGGAGAAATCCCTAAAAGTGGAGACACTGGGCTCCGGTCTTGTGAGGTATTTTTTTTTAATTCACACTGGCTGAAAACCTAATACGCGGGGCGGCCCGCAGCGGTGACGCGGTGCATTCCATATTTAAAAAAATCACAAATTGTTCAACTTCTCACTTCATTAACCGACTTCAAAAAAAGGAGGAGGTTCTCAATTCGTCGGAATGTTTTTTTTTTTTTTTTTTTTTATGTATGTTCCCCGATTACTCGAAGACGGCTGGACCGATTTCGAAAATTCTTTTTTTATTTGAAAGGATATACTTTCTAGTTGGTCCCATTGTCATCAAGTCAAGATTGGATGATGGAATCCTGGAGAAGTCGAGGGAACTCTTGAAATATTATAGGCACACCTATAGCGATTTAGGTATTTTTTATAGTAACTCTTGAATTTGCTCTCGAAAAGCACCATTTAGTGAAGTGGAACTGATGATGAAGACCACAGATGGCCACCGGAACAACTCAATAATACGTATTTCACGGGTTGCGAACTTGCGATTCGATTACTTTAATATGGTTGCCAAGCAATTTATGCCCGTCACAATGCGTAGAGTGAAGAGGAGCTGATGGCGAAGTACCAGAAGAACTCCTCAACAATGAACGTCCCTGCATCGGGAAAAGCAATATTTTGTAAAGGGTGATGAGCAGTTGACATTAGGCTATTGTGACTTAGATAAATTACAAACCGACCCACTAAAAAGCGAGAAAAAAAAACTTTTTTACAAAAAAAACAACCGACTTCCACTAAGTATAAAGTGAAAAATAACTAAAATTTCGGAAGTCGGTGGCATGTAACGAATATCCGTGTCTTTGGTTTTGAATTTTCGTTTTTGCCACCGACTTCCGAAATTTTAGTTATTTTTCACTTTATAGTGGAAGTCGGTTGTTTTTTTTGTAAAAAAGTTTTTTTTTTAAATACTCATGTTATTTAAATCCACATTTAAATCAATACATATTTAAAAACACTACTTTTTACTTTCCTTATATTCGAAATGAAAAGTAGAGTGCTTAACACACCCGTGTTAAGAGGGTTTATTCTGAAAGTTGGCAACGTCGCAAATAGATGTCAAATATTTTGCTGTTTTGATTCATTTGATAATATTTCTATATGGAAATAAAAAATGTGGCTAACTAGCTAACTAGAATATTGATCATAAAATGCAACAATTAATATCGTAACACCGAATAGTTAGTTTCAGATGTAAAAAAAGTATTTGGAAACTTTCTAAATGCCTTTTTTACACCTAAAACGGGTACAACATCAAATTCAATGTTATAATTGCATTTCATTATTAATATTCTAGTTAGTTAGTTAGCCACATTTCTTATTTCCATACAGTATTATTTCCAAATTAATCAAAACAGGTAACTATTTGACAGCTATTTACGACGTTGCCAACTTTTAGGATGCACCCTCTTAAGCACTCTACTTTTCATTTCGAATATAAGGAAAGTAAAAACTATCAATCTATACTATCAATAACATCAATTCCTACTCGGACTATAGCCGCCCTCGCTGCGCTCGGGCGTCTAAATACCTCGTATGGGAATTGATTTCTTTCGACCCTTGTATAACAATCTACTATTTCTTATCTGAAAGGTATACTTTCAGATTGGTCCTATTTTGATCAAAATTCAGTTCTGATGATGAAACCCATGGCGCCTTGAGGTAACTCCTCAAAAAAAATTATAAGGAAACCAGGATCTGCTGATGGCATCCCAGATAAATCGAGGGGAACCTTCCAAAATCATAGTGGCGACTAGTGCGTTTGTAAATTTTTTTCACTAAGCATTTTAAAGCACTACTATTTAATGAAGGTCTTGAGTCGATCTGGTGATGGAGCCGAAAGACAGTTGAGGGAACTCCTCAACGATTTACAGCAATTACCTAGTGTTTGGGCTTGATTAATTTGTATTGATGAGAACTTTACACCTAGATGGGTTGTGACTGTCATTAGGGGTTTGATGATGAAGACGAAGGACAGTCAAGGGAACTCCTCAACGTTTTACAGTAGCTACCTTGTGTTTGGACTTAATTCATTTAAAGGATGATAAGATGAAAACTTCCTGTCACTGTTAATTGCATCGCTGGTAGTGTTATCCGAACTTGTGTGGGGTAGGTACGTACCAAAACTAAAAAGTGAAAAATAAAAACTTTTAACAAAAAAAAAACAACCGACTTCCAAAACAAACACTACAAAGTGAAAAATTACTTTAATTTCGGAAGTCGGTAGCAAAAAAACGAAAATTCAAAACCAAAGACACCGACTTCTGAAATTAAAGTTATTTTTCACTTTGTAGTGTTTTTTTTGGAAGTCGGTTGTTTTTTTTTTGTTAAAAGTTTTTTATCACCGCGAAACAACATTTTCGAGTACCTAGTATTTTTTTGAGGAGTTGATTTTCTTCAAACATCACGTTATGTTCAAGTGCAATGAAAATGAAAATCTACAACCTACTCCAATCTTTATAAGAATAATAACAAAAAACAATAATTTATAAGGTAATTTTCCTAACTTAAACTATTGTTGGTTTAAGTTTAAATCGCAATGGTTTGTGATTATTTTTGTTGTGATTATGGTGGGTAATTTTTTTGGTTACCCATTTGACTGAATCTTTTTGTATTTATTCCTGCAAAATATAGTGTGTCACTGTTTGTTTTCCCTTATAAATAAAATAAATAAAACAAAAATATCATCACGTGTGTTTTTCAATTTTTAGCTAACGTTAATTTCGTAGTTTAGTGACTATCGAGCTTACAGGTTCAAATCGTCGGGTCAGGCAACGATATTTTTCTTGTAAAGTAATCCTCTGTAGTCCAGATTTAGCCTAAGGCTGCCTGTCCACTGGAGCGGAGAGGTGAAAAGAGGAGCGGAGATGTGCCAATATTAACCAATAGAATCTTGACTCCGCCCCTGAGTTTAGATCAGTGATCCTGAGTCAAGATTCTATTGGCTCTCCGCTCCAGTGGACAGGCAGCCTTAGGAAGTTGGCGTTGTTGTGACAGGTGTCACGGAGGTCCGTGCTTCGGAAAACACGTAAAGCCGTTGGTCCTGCGCCTGATCTTATTCCAGACTTAACAGTTTGAGTCTGCAGTTAAATGTATCGGTTGATTCCGTTTTGACAGATTTTCGTTTCGCCAGATTTTTGTTTCGTTCATTGGCGTTTTAGAAAACGGTTGTAGGACTGATAATTTATTTCTAGTTACCTGCATGGCAGTGTATGGCCACCCTGCCCTCCTGCAGAGCGAAGGAGAGCACTTTCGCCATGTTGAGGAGTCCGCTCAGGCTTGCCTCGGCGTAGTCCGGCCACGCGAAGTTGTAGTAGTATACTGAAAACGTTACAGAGATTAGAATAAAGTTAGAATCCTCCATTATTATTAATCACAAGCTGACCCGACATACTTTGTCCTGTCAAAATTTCAATAATTAATGGTCTTGCCGGTAGCATACCTCCGCCGCGAAACCATAGCAGCGAACCCGCAGTAGTTCAATTCAACTGGTTCGCGTCATGTTCCGCTACTCGAAATTCGAGTAGCGGAACTCTAGTAGCGGAACATGACGCGAACCAGTTGAATTGAACTACTGCGGGTTCGCTTCTACGGTTTAGCGGTGGAGGTGTGCTACTGGGGCGAATTCAAGCGAACATCCTATAGGTTAAAGCACTTTCAGTGTTTCCCGAATTTTCATACTTTCGGGACAACTTTTCCAATTTTTCTTTTCATTATAACCTACATCAGACTTGTAAAACAAAAAAATGCCAAATCAGTTCAACCGTTCTCAAGTGATGCGCTTACCAATAGTAGGTACTACTAGGTCTATTGAAAAAATACGCACCACCTCAGCTGGTTTTTTACTGTCTTTTTTTTTCATTTACAAAAACAAGGGACTCATAAAAAATCTGATGCTATTGGTCAAAGTCAAATAATTTATTTCAATTACATTAAAGGCACCTTTGAACGTCAATATTTACAAACAAAAAAAGCTTGATTCTAGTCGCCCCTTCCAAGAAGTGGAGTTTCTTGTCCATTCTTCTCCTTATGAAAATAAGGAGAAGAATGGGCAAGAAACTCCACCGTTAGGCTGCCTGTCCACTGGAGCGAAGAGGAAAAAAAAGGAGCGGAGATGTGCCAATATTAACCAATAGAATCTTGACTCCGCCCCTGAGTTTAGATCAGTGATCCTGAGTCAAGATTCTATTGGTTAATATTGGCACATCTCCGCTCCTCTTTTCTCCTCTCCGCTCCAGTGGACAGGCAGCCTTACTCTTTTAAAATGTTTTACTATATATTGTATACATTAATTATATAATTATATGTGAAGACCATGCACCTAGAATAAAATTACTATACCACAATATTGGTAAAAATAATGAAAAATGGAGCTTGATGAGATGTCTATAGCGGCCGAGCGCTGCAAGACGAAATAGTCTTTAAGGTGCTTAGAATACCTATGAACTTCCTCGATAGTAAGTATTAAATTTTTATTTAAATATAGATTTCAAATATTTGAACTTTTCGCCATCGATACGCTAAGAAAAAGAATAAGTCAGTTTGCGCGTCACGACGAGGTCACGACACATGTCACATACTCGTAATATGGCCTATTGCCTTGTTTGATAGATTGTCTAAAATTAACATTTACCATTATAGTTTTAAATGGTTATTACTAATGCCTAATTAATTCCTACCTTTATTTCAAATCAATCTTCCTAGCCTTTTTCCCAACTATCTTGGGGTCGTCTAACCGGATGAAGCTGAATACCAGTATTTTACATGGAGCGACTGCCTATCTGACCTCCACAACCCAGTAACTGGGTAATACGATACTCCTTGGTAAGACTGGTGTCAGACTTTTGGGCTTCTGACGACTCGTAACGACTGTCAAAGATCCACAAATGACAGCCGGGAACAACGGCTTAACGTGGTTTCCGAGGCACGGAGGAGTCTCGGTATGTGAAGATGGTCACCCATCCACTGACCAACCCCGGCAAGCGTAGCTTAAGAGGAGGCTCCCTAAATTGTATGTTACTTTGCATTAACATTCTGAAACAGTCGCTTATACAATCAAAATGGAATTTTAGTATATGATTTATTGAATCTTTATCTTTCCAAAAATAAGACAGTTACGTAATTGGAATATTTTTGCTCGATTTATTTTTTATTCGAAAATCATGTGTTTTTTAAAGATTATTAAGAACCACAACAAGATTACTCGACTTTTATGTCTAAAATAAGTATTTACAGTAAGAAAATATAGTTTACTATCCAAATATAAAACATTTTTTCTTTAGATCAAATTATTACTTTAATTATAAACGAAATAAGAATTGAGACTTACGACATTTAGTTTCGAACTCATGCATGTCAAAGAGCGCACGCGATATACAACTTTATTACTGATGTGTTAGCGTTTAGCACATATCGGAGTGGCGGGATGCGGGAGGGTGGAGCTTGCGTGAAAATTGTGTTTGGAGTGCCTGGTCTTAACCTGATGGATGGACCCGTGCGGCTTGTTATTACTTAGCCACGAGCTCCTCGTCCTCCTAATGCCTACCTTTATTTAATATACAATAAAAAAACATATCGTTAGTTCGTTCGTGGCGAGATATTTTTTTGTTGGGACAAGTAATATTATGATAATTATAATATTAATTAACTATATTGGTTTTAATCACAATACAATCTTGGTTTTAAAATTTGATACGGATCATGAGGTTTTAAACAATTCAAAATGATTAACTTTTTTTTTATTGTTTGAAACGAAGTCTTAAGGCGACGACAAGCTACTTTTAATGATTTTTTACCGGAAATTACGTCTAAACGAGTGATGTTAATGATTTGGAAAAAATATATGTTAAATTAGAGCATTTTCTTAATAATTTAATCTACGAATATTTTAGATTATGTTTATATTACATAGTGAAATTAATTTGTAAAGTTGTGTCTAACGCGGATAAAAAACTAATAATTACTCAAAAGCTGTCAAGCGTATTATTCTGAAACCTATAATTAAAATTGTAATCTACGAGTTTTATTTAAATACCTTCTGTTTTTTTACCCGACTACGGCAAAGCCAAAAGGAAGGGTTATGTATAATAAATTACCTAATAATGCGTCAAATTGGTGACAGCGCTCCTTGATGCGCGAGTTCTATTACTGGCTGGACGTACGACGCGTTGCGTGAGCTCAGTACAGAACACGCAAGCTAACCACTCAAGGTCACTGGCATGTATCTGTCTCTTAAGAATTTGCGTCACAACTTCCTCCAGCAGCCGATCAGCAGGTGAGATTTTTATAGACTAGACGGCAGGAGAGCAGTGGTGCCCAGTGCGTGCCCCAGTGGTAACAGCCCCGACTTACAAATTGTAGGTTGTGGGTTCGAACCCAAGCAGACGCTTTACTTTTTGTAAATAATTTCATCATCATTGCTCTCAAAACGGTGAAGGAAAACATCGTGAGGACACCAATGTCCTAGAACCAAAAATTCGAAGACATGTGAAATCTACCAACCCGCACTGGGCCTGCGTGTTGGATTAATTAAAAAAAGAAAAACATTTAATTAGCACAGACTAAAAAGCATACAAAATAATAAAAATTAAAAAAACATCAAATATAAAGTACGACTACAGCCCACTCCCTCTCGATGAGAGGAGGCCTGTGTCCCAGCAGTGGGAACATTATAGGCTGATTATGATAATGATAATGACACGGTAGGTTGTAGGTTGACATAAAAATTCTTAGACGTTGTATAAGCGCTTGTCTAAAAGTAAGTACAATGAATAACTTACTATCATTAGCCTAGAACGTTGCTTCACGGCGACGCTCTTTGCCAATACCGTCAATTCAGATCGCGGCCGCAAGGCCGCAGTACGTTCAAGCTGATTCAAACTGTATTTGTACTATGCTTATTTATTTATTTATTTATTTATTTATTACAGCATGGAAGACTTACAGCTAAAAATAACAGTAAAAAAAGGAAACAATAGTCGACAGAAAGCCAATTACAAGTCTTCGCGTTTAGACTTATGATAGAATTTGTGTTGTGAACATTCAAGCAGTGACATATTACTATAAACTACAATATTTATTAATTATTTAAAACTAACCACTTGTCTCTGTTGACTTATGGGCTTATATGGTCTATAGTTAATTTTATTCTATGGATTTGGTAATTACTTGTCAAATAAATCGACCAAAACGTCAAAATGTGCAGAAACAATTCTAGAAAAAAGTAAAAATTGAACATTCTGGCACGGCAAAATGGCGTTTGCGCATGCGTTCAGCGCGCTGCACTCCGCGTTCTATTTATTTGTTTTCTTTTGTTTTTTAAGTGTAAATCGACGGGAAATGGTGTTATTTCAATAATTAAGTAGTGTCGTCATCGTATATAGATAAAATTTGCACAAAATAACATCGTAATTACCTATTACGGACCCATCAAAAATGTAAACAAACTCGGTAGTGAAAAAACGTGTTGATGTGAAATTTTGAGTTTTGTGTGTGTTTTGTGCATGTAATCGCTGGTAAGTCATTTATTTTATATTATTTAATAGTTATTGCATAATAAAAATGCAATTTTTCAGAAAAAAATAAGAGTTCAATATTTTTTATCAACTAAGTAATGTTACGTAATGATACGGATACCTATTTTTTAAAAAGAAAATTTCAAAATTATTTAAAAAGGTTAGTGTTTATGCTAAATCAAAATTTTTAAGCGATAAAATTAAAAATTCCAATAATAAAGTAAAAACCACTTGGAAAATTATTAACAATGAAACTGGTAAGTCGGTTAAACAAGATAAAGAACTTGAGATTATGGTCGACAATAAATTAGTTACTAAAGCAGCTGACGTAGCTGAGGCGTTTAATGAGTTTTTTGCCAACATACCTATAACTACGACTCGCTCCTTAAATTCGTCCCCGTCTAAAGCTGAAAACCTATTGCTTAGTAGTGTGTCTAAAAGTAGTCGTTTATTTAGCTTCGAACATGTAACGCCTCGTGATGTAATTAATGTTTTTAATACACTCAAATCCAAAAACACTGGTGATTACTGGGGCATCTCCATTAAACTTTTAAGTAATATAATAGACATCGTAGCCCCCTATCTAGCTGTTACTTTTAATAAATGTGTTGACTTAGGAACTTTTCCTGACCTCATGAAGAGTAGTAAAGTCATACCATTATTTAAATCCGGTAATAAAAATGATGTTGGTAATTTCAGGCCTATTTCTATCTTACCTGCATTTAGTAAAATATTTGAAAAGTTAATACTCAAGCAGTTGCTAAGACATTTTAATTCAAATAACCTCCTTCATAATGAACAATATGGCTTTACAAAAGGTCGTTCGACTACAGATGCGGGTGTTGCTCTGCTGAAACACATATTTAACGCATGGGAGAACTCGCAAAATGCTATTGGAGTTTTCTGTGATCTCTCCAAAGCTTTTGATTGCGTGCACCATGACACGCTTTTGCGTAAACTGCGTCATTACGGTGTGCAAAACGAAGCTCTCGATGTTCTTAATTCTTATTTACACAATAGGTCCCAATGTGTAGATGTTGATGGTGTGAAATCTTCCGGGTTACCAGTTCAGTTAGGTGTACCTCAAGGCTCAATACTGGGTCCATTCTTGTTCTTAGTGTATATCAATGACTTACCATTCTTTTTAAAGGGTATCTGTGAAGTTGTACTGTTTGCAGATGATACCTCTCTTATTTTTAAAGTAGACAGGAATAGACATGATTTTGACGATGTAAACAGTGCACTCTCAATGGTTACGGATTGGTTTACAACAAATAACTTAGTTCTCAATTCCAAGAAAACGAAATGTATAAAATTCGCTTTACCCAATGTTAGAAATCTAGGACCCAACATCGTCTTAGATAAAGAGGTGCTTGAAACTGTGGGCTCGGCAGTTTTTCTGGGCATAACAGTAGATGCTAAACTTCAGTGGGGCCCACATATTTCAAGTCTAGCGGGAAGGCTTAGCTCGGCCGCCTACGCTGTCAGGAAAGTAAGACAATACACTGACGTTGATACTGCTAGATTAGTCTATTTTAGTTATTTCCATAGCATTATGTCCTATGGCATTCTGCTGTGGGGCAAAGCCGCTGACATTCAAAATATATTTGTTCTTCAAAAACGAGCTGTTCGAGCAATTTACCAGCTAGGTGCCAGAGTTTCTCTAAGAGATTTTTTTAAGGATATTGGTATTCTCACAGTGGCATCACAATTCATCTTCGCCAATATCCTATATATTAGGCAAAATATACACTTATATACTAAGAACAGTGATATTCACAATATTAACACCAGAAATAAGGACAAATTACGAGCTCCTTTTCACCGGCTTCATAAGGTTCATAATTCATTTGTTGGGCTTGGTATAACTTTTTATAACAAGCTACCCACTTCTCTGCTAGATTTGCCTTATAATGCGTTTAAAGCTAAAGTAAAATCCAACCTTTGTTCAAAGGCATACTACTCTATCAACGACTACTTAAACGATAAAAATAGTTGGTCGCTGTGATTAACTCAAGACAATATTTATGTTCTTTCTCCAGAATTAGCTTACCTATTGACAGGTCATATGAGTTATATAATTGTTATTTTAATTGACTGTATAAGTAAATTTATTTTCATTTACATTCATTTATTATTGACATAATCGACTCATTGCAATGTTTTTGTTTAATGAGTTGTATTGCAATATGTGGTTAGCTAGCGACCTCGACAGAAGATCATTATATTATTCTTGCCTAACTGTTGATTTATTTTACTTCGATGGTCCTAGTTTATCATAATTATGTGACTTCGAGTTACAGTTTTATTAGCTATATGTAAGCGGGCACGCCCTTTATACCTGGAGGCTTTATAATTCGGGTATTAAGTTCTGTTTACGTTTTTAGTTTTTTTAGTATTCATTTTCGCTTGAGTTTAGCTTTCGATATTTTTTTTTTTTTTTTTTTTGGTACATTGGCGTGTGCTAGCTGTCATTATGGCAAATATATTTTTTTATTTAATGATTTGTGTTGAGTAATGTAAATGATTTGCATACCATTGTATAGAATCAATTTTTTTTCTAACTGAACAGACAGCTGTGCTGCTGGGGAGTTTGTTGCGCCACTTCTTCTCTCCAGCAAAAGCACTAGGAAGTGGTGAAGGGCGGGCGTTTTTTTGGGGACTGTCTTATGTAATTTTGACGTTCGAAAAGTGCTGATTCTCAGCCTAGTTTGAATAAATGACTTTTGAATTTTGAATTTTGAATTTATTATTGAACTTTTTTAATTATTGGTGTTTTTATTTATTGTGTTTGTTCGTAAATAATGGTTTTGACCGATAGTATATGTATTCATAATGTATCCTGCGAAATTTCATGTGAATCGAACCAGTAGTTTTATTATAAATAATTAAAACAATGAACAAATGAATTTCTTATAAGAATCTGATAAGAATGTTTATTTATAAATACTAGCGTTCGCTTACAAAGATTCTAAGTATTATAAAAAATCCTTTGTCTAATCAGGAACCCAAAACCATTAACGATAAGACTATTTACATAACAAAAAGCTCTCAGTTTTTGTTTATATTAGCGAGCTCTTATCTCTGATGCGCCGCGCGCGTGCCGCGCGGCTTGAGGGGTGTCGCGAAATCGAGCCGCGCGGCTTAACCGGGCCTGTGTCCCAGCAGTGGGAACATTATAGGCGGATTATGATAATGATAATGACACGGTAGGTTGTAGGTTGATATAAAAATTCTTAGACGTTGCTTGTCTAAAAGTAAGTACCATGAATAACTTACTATCATTAGCCATAAATATGGTGGGATCATAAGTGAACCCCGATTTAGTAAGTGGAGGTCCACAACTGGCGTGCTCCCCCGGCGTCTGGAGGTTGATCACTGTGCGGATACCCCAGCTGAAACAGAACATAAAATTTCATTGTAATTGAGTTGAAATAAGAGCTAAAACATAATATTATTTTAAATCGGTGTGTGTTTAACCGTGATTAAAATAATTTAGACATCTTTATTAGTGAAAACCCCTACTACATACTCTTACTTAAGCTGGACAAAGAATTCAGCTACATCCTGCTACGGCGTAGCGCGTAGCACGGAAGATTGTGAGCTACGAAAGTTCAGGATTCGCATGGAACAAACTCCTTGTAATTGACATTATTTAAAACTAAACTTGTTATCAAATTATTATGTGCCAACTTTCAGTTTAGCCAGATATTCTAACTAGAATATAATATTTTATATTTGCTACTATTTTCTAACAACCCAAGCACGTGTAATTTTGTAGCTTTAATGGCCTATACAGAACCACTTACCTATGGAACTGTTGTATAATATTCCTGGCAGCAATATTGGCGGTGCTGGGGCGAGCCATCGCCAGAATGTCGTCGGTAACCCTGTGACAACGTGACATTAAATTAGGTAAGATATTCAGTATACAGACAGACTTATTGAGGTAGTAAAATCCTAAAACTTGGGAGGGTTTAAAGGTTTATGGTTTTTGGGTGATTTTGAAGATATCATTTTTAAGTTACGTAAACAAAATTTGGTAAAATGGGGATTAAAGAGCCTCAGTGTTAATGTGGTGCTCCCGATCAGACCATGGCTCGCTTGCTGCAGTGTCCAAAGTGTCCCTACTCCTGCACTTTAGAGTTAGAGGACATGAAAAACGCCACTGATACCTCGATTAACATGGCCACATACCGTGAATAAGTGCGGATTTCACCAATGAAACTGAACGCGTTCAGCATATCTAAACGAGTTCAAGAGCTGTCAGTGTACAATATTCCATAACAATTTTGACACTGACAGCTCTTGAACGCGTTTTAGAAATGCTGATCATGCGTAGCTTCTGACGTTTCATAAGTGCCCATGTAGGTTTAAATATGTGAAATAAAATATTTTGAATTTTAATTTGTTCGCGTTCAGTTTCATTGGTGAAATCAACCCTTACTAATTTAACAAAACCGCGTTTTTACAAAAACGAGGAAAAAATATTTGCGTCATGAAGGAAAGCAAAGAAGGCTCTATTAAAATGCGTTTATTCTGAAAGTGGGCAAATTCGCAAATAGATGTCAAATATTTCGCTGTTTTGATTAATTTGGCAATATAACTGTATGGAAATAAGAAATGTGGCTAACTAGCGAAATGCAATAATTAATATCGTAACACCGAATATTTAGTTTAATAGATGTACTTAAAAAATGTATTTGGAAACTTTCCAAACGCCTTTTTTACACCTAAAACAGTACAATAATTCAATATTATAATTTTAAATTCGTTATTAATATTCTAGTTCGCTAGTCAGCCACATTTTTTATTTCCATACAGTAATATTGACAAGTTAATCAAAACAGGTAAATTTTTGACATCTATTTGCGACGTTGCCAAATTTTGAGAATAGACCGAAGTTACCTATAGTAAGAACCAATATTAAGTTAAATTGTTAATCCATACAATTGCTATAAAAATCACAGCAGGCAACAACAGCTATGTTAGCTAAGTGCCTATAAAAAATGGGATCCTGTAGTAATTTTTATACAAATTATAAAATACCGGTAATTAGCTGGTAAACATGAAAGCAATTAAAGTTATTACATTACTTTGTCGATCGAATATGTAGATATCTACAATATTATGTATGTATGTTGTATACTTATTATAATTATTTCCGCATGTTTTATTTTATGAAAACACGCATATAAGGACTTATTTGCCACCATATTCGTGCGTGTATGAACAGTACCCTAACTGCGTATCACGACACACGATCAATCACAATCTAATTCATTTTGAAGTACCTATAATGCTAATCCATTGCTACATATGATAGAAAAAATTGTCTGCTCAACAACGTAAATAACGCAATGAGTGTTGTTGAACTGTCAAATGAAATAGATTGTGATTGAACGGGTGTAACGCAATTAGGATGCAGCATCTATTCATCCATTCGAGTTCTGGACAGGTTGTCGATTCGAAAATGACACATTTTTTATTACTAATTTGGCAAGGTTCCGACAGCAAGTTCGTTGTCGGAAAAATAGCGGTCATCTGTTTGATATTCGTACCCGACCGCAGGAGACAACTGCAGGTGACGTGTCGCGGTGTCATGTCGTTGCAGTCATGATTCCGAACCCGACCGCAGGCAGCAGTTTGTATTCCAGTCGGTAGATAGAACATAGAATAACTTGACTATTGCTCAAGCGTTGACGGCACTACTGGTCTGCGGTCGGGCTGCACGTGTCGCCTGTCGCTCGCCCGTAGCACGGTAGACGGTAGGCCAACTTCATAGAAACGGACGAAGCGCGAGCTATACCTACGCGCCTCGATCGAGGTATGCGCGAGGTACGCAGACAGTCGCGTCTGTGCCGCAGTGACGAACGAACGGTGTGTTGTTTTTTAACAATAACCACGCGATTTTTACACTAAAAATAAATTGTACATATTTAATATGACGAGTAGGATATATTGTTGCTGTTTTTGGTTGCATGAATTTGGCAATAACGCATCCAGAGATAACTTTTTTTATATTACCTGGAAACTTTGAAAGGTATTATTATTATTAACAAACAACAACAACAAAATTATTTTATAGTCTTACTATAAAATAATTTTACTTACTGGTAGGTAGGTACATATTGTGTGTATTTTTAATGGATAAGTATTTCCTTTTATCTCCCGAAAAAAAGATGTCTGGATTAATAAATAAAGTGAATAGAGTAAAGGAAAGTGATAACACGAGTGAAATAGGTAGTTATAGGAGGTTCATGAATTAATACGGTAGGTCCGCTTGTTTTAAAACCTCGGGCATTTGTGTTTTGTTTTGTTATTCAATTCACAAAGTATTTTATTTATTTGTGTAGATAAAAAAAGTATATTTACAATCACAAAACTAAATGGAAACACAAAGTAGGCAAATGTAATTAAAATACTGGAGGCGGGCAGCCCTATCGCATGTTTACGTACCGCGCGGCTGTAGGCACTTATTTCTAAGATATGGCTTAGTCATTCTACCGTCTACCGTGCCCGTAGCTGCCAACGACGTGTCGCTAGCTACAGAAGGTATTTCATAGAAATTTATAGAAACCAGTCGTGTCGCGGCGACGCGGCACGTCGCCTGCATGGTACCTTTAAACTGATATAATTTTCGGGTTTTGGATTTGTGAACACAGCTTTTAGTTTAAGACCGTAAACGAAGCCAAAGGAGTATGTAAGGATCGTAGCAGGTGGCGTTCTGTAGTTTCTGCCTACCCTCATGGGAAGAAGGCGTGAGTTTATGTTTGCATGTTCATTAAAGTGTTAAGTACATACAATCTAAGGAATATTAATAATTTAATTTAGGTCTAATGTTTAATTGCTTAGGTGTTCTTGACACAGTTTTGAATTAATATTACCTAGCCATGGTATGGTGTGTGGTAATTAAGTTGGTATAAGTAAGTCTTAGCTGATAGCGTTAGTTTTCGGGATAAGTAAAGGTCAGGCCGGACTTCAGAAATATCTGGGTACCTTTTTTTTGGTACGTTTTCTAAGAATTAGAATTAGAATTTATTTATTTGTCAGAATGTAGTTTTACATAGTATGATGTTAATAATATTTTTGTTAGTTCTATACATTCTACCACAAAATATATGGTGTACAAATATTTACTAGTCATTCTTAAATAAGTACAAAATTAATTATAAGATTTGCGATTTACAGTAGGTTAGTCCAATATGAATTAGTATTATTAAAATTAGGTAATCGTTACTTTAAAATGTCAAAATTAAGTGCATGTCATATTTGATTTTTACAGTATTCCTATATTCGCCAATGTCATAAAAGTTAAGTCTATGTTATCTGTATAAATCTAATAATGAAACCTAGCTAGATCGTTTTATCGCCCCCGAAACCCACTGCATACAAGTCTATTGATAAATAGTGTTGCAACGAATAATATATTCGGCTAGTTACGTGGCCAAATAGCCAAACATTCGGCTAAGCTATTCGGCCTGATAAGTAAGACTGGTTGTCAAACTTTTGAGGTTTTGATTATCCGCCACGACTGTCAAAGATCTACGAATGAGAGCCCGGGATCAAAAACCCATCAACAAACTGACCGCGGCAAGCGTTCCTGAGTTTTGTATCTTTTGAGTAATAATGGTCCTAATACTGTACCTTGGGGAACACCATTAAACAGCTACCGTATTTAATTAGTAGACCCCCGGATGGACGGACAGCGGAGGCTTGTTAAAGTGTTCGGTGGCACCCTTTGCTTCGGGTAGGAACGCTAAAAGCACAAAAAATCGCTCAATATTACAAAAAGCTTCTACGAAACAGAGAAAATAATATTAAAACAAATCCAAAGCATTAAACCAAAACGTTAGCAAAAACATCATTAACATTTCAACCTAATCGAAATAATAGTGTGCTTTCGCCTTTCACGAACGAGTGACATTGAAAACGAAAAAACAAAGCCTACAATTTACATTTTGCAGTCATATATTTACTAGTTTGTTTTATTAAGAAATATCATAAGTAATGTGTTATATTACGACTGCAGTGTCGTTGTAAGGCGGGGTATACACGAACAACTAACGAATCTACTACGAATCCGAACCAGCTAATGTAAAACTAATGGATATTATTTAGTATTAATTATTTGAGAACTATGCTACGCAACTTATACTGAATTTATTAATCCATAATAATTTAAATCAAAATCTTACTACATTACTGATTCAGACCACAACCTGAGGGCAAAAACTGGACATGTCTTTTCTACCACCGCGCCTGCTTGTCTACCTAGTACAAACAAAGAGATAGCAAGTACGCCATGTAACCCATCGGTGCCATGGCAAAGAATAACCCTACAAAAACAAAAGAGAGCCTTTTATTTAGCTGGACTGACTAAATAAATCCGTGGTTGGAGGTTGGAGGTTCTGTTAATGAATGCACCAGACTGTCACTAACAGAACTAGACGGAGAGAGATCGTCAGGCGAGTTACGACTACACTTGCAATTGGACACACTACTTCTTATTGACTTATACGACCGCTCTGTCAAGAACGAAGCGAAATAGAAGAAAAATAAATTAGCTTCGATGTAGGTAGTACAGCTATCTAATTATGCAACACATTTTCGTAAACGATTCCGACTAATCTGTTGCATTTTGACAGTTCAACAATATTCATTGCGTTATTTACGTTGTTGCACAGATTTTTTTTTCGAACTTATGAAGCAATGGACCAGCAATCTGTTTCAAAACTATTCAAATTCTGATCGATCGTGCATTACGTTGCACGTTGAGTTCCTTAAACTCTTAGTTGAGCTGCACGATTACTGACAAATGCGTGCACTGACTGGACAGGTCCACTCAATCTGTGTGGTTCTTTCCTCAAAAGACCATTTCAGTCACCAATCTACATAGTCTTCACATGATCTGACCAAGATTATGTCTGGATTTTAAAAGAGACTGTGACCTCTGAGTTTGTTTCGGCCTTTCTTCTCAGAGTAGTCAGATAGGAAACGCCGACCTCATCTAGTTTAAAAAATATGATTGACGTGTAAAAGTGTTTGTACAGACCTACTTACAGAAATAAAATCATTTATCATTTACGTAATTAGGGTACTGAAATGGAATTCATTGCTTATTTGACTGCGCTGTTGTGTATGCCTGTGAAGGGTTCAGTAATATATGTTTTTTGGTGCAGGTGGTCTACATCGGTAGTACATATACACATATGTACCTAAGTAAGTACCTACACGAAGAAAGAGACTTGACGTCCGAATTGTAGAGTCTTGCATTACCGTCAGTTTCAAGAATTGTCTACGATGCATTTTTCAGTTTCATTCACCAGAATTCTTCAGAAATGCGTGTGTGAGGTTTACAAGTCTAATTCATAGTTCCGTTATTAAGAATCGTAGTGCTGCTTCTAAACTCATGTCTTTATCAATACTACGACGGCCATAAGAGCCCAAAACGCTTCGCTGCATGCAGCCACAACAGTGTACCCCGACCCTTATTTCTTAAGTTCACATTAGTAAGTCGAGTAAAAAAAGTATATTATTACAATAATTACCATAAAATAAAGTGGCCAGGCGGAAGTCACGCGACCCTCACATTTTATTGTAGGTTCGTTTATTTTATTTTTAACTAGCTTTTACCCGCGGCTTCGCCCGCGTGGATGTCGCAAAATATCCCACGGGAACGTTCTACCGGGAATACATACCTAATAGCAAAGGAAAAGATCATTGACTAACTTTCAGCGGACGCAGTGGTAGGCTACAGCGCCCGCGTTGTCAACCATAATTATTTTGTTACGCGTAATTTTGAAACTGTGATATCTCTTAAACTATTAATTTAAATGATGTGAAGTAAAGGCATATTTTAATCGAAATTGAATGCCCAATTTAAATAACCTATTTAATTGGATAAGGATTATATATATATACAGGGTGTTAAAGTAATTGCGTGCCATATCTTCAGGGTAGGTTCAGTATCGATAAAGGAACCGAGGAAAAACAAAAATATAATTAAAAAAAAAAAAATTGCAAGGTCAACTTTTTTAATTTGTAGGTTTAACTTTTGAAGGAGATAAACACGCTAAAGTAGGAAGAAGAAATACTTGGAATTGTAATTTACGTACCTAGTTACATATCCTTCACCCGGCGTTATCGAAGTGTTCAGGCGTAGGTATTTCATTGCGTTCGATAGTAGGTAGGTAGGTAACTCTAGGAAATTATGAATTAGCATTTAAACAAAATAAAAACATATTTTAAGCAATTTTCAAATCAAGCTTCATCTTATGATAATTTTCGATTTTTTTAAACTTTTTTTTAAATTATTTTATTTTTATTTTTTACGGGTTCCTTTATCGATACTGAACTCACCCTGAAGCTATGGCACGCAATTACTTTAACACCCTGTATAAGATACCGGTCAAAATAGCTTCGGAAATAACAATGAAAATTTAATACAATTTTGAAAGATAAAAATGGTTACTCTGGGTCACCCTTAGAAGATAGACATATGCCATCGCGGACTTTTTTGTTGCAATTTTTAAGATATACAATACTCTAGAACATAAATTTGATTTATCTCTCACGGCTTACGCAGCGCACGCCAGTAAATCTCCCAGTCGGCATGATTTTTTCCGACATCTTCAATAATAATCGTCATATTTCAGCCAATTTACACAAAACCTTAATGAATTATACACTAAAACCTTCCGCATGAATCACTCCGTCCAATGGTGAAAACCGTTTGAAAATCCGTTCGGCAGTTTTTGAGTTTTAAATCGTGTTCAGACAGACAGACAGACAGACAGACGCGGCGGGCGACTTTGTTTTATAATATGTAAGGATAAGGAAGTCAAGGATAAGTACAGTACATATGATAATTTGTAAAGGGGTGCTTAATTACTTATTATTAACTAACTTTGACGCTGAGCGTGGGGTTCTGGGATCGATTCCCGGGTCGGGCAAAGTGTTATTGGATTTTTCCATTAGGTCTTTCTTAGTAACAGCCCGGAGTTTGGAAGTTGGCGCTGTGATACCCCTGTGTCTCGGTGCGCACGTTAAGTCGTTGGTCCTGCGCCTGATCTCTCTCCGGTCGTGTCGGGTTGCCGTCCCTTCGGACTATGAGAGTGAGGGAAGAGAGAGTGCACTTGTGTCTGCGCACACACGCCTCCAATATAATATCTTCCGCGCCGACGGCTAGTCTCCGTTGAGATTGGCCGCCATGGCCGAAATACGGTCTGGAGGACTGTATTAACTAACGAATAGAGAACTTTCAATGTTAAAAGTCACCGCGTTGAAGTGGGACTGAGCTGACCACATTTGCCTTATATCACAGCCAGAAGGCGTCGTGGAATGCCACGTCAGACGGCAGAAGATGGCGGGACTAGCTAGACAAAACCAACAAGTTATGGTCCATACCAGCTCTGGGTCAAAATTTATAAATGTAAGTACCGAGGCCTCCCTTCGACACTTTTAAATTACCTAGTAATCTTTTTATTGAATTATGGAAGAATACCTCGTTGGTTTAGTGGTCGCAAGCGCTACTGCTGAGCATGAATTCCTGAGTTCGATTCCCGGTTCGGGCAAAGTATTAAATTATCGGATTTTTCTATGTGGAATTTTTCAGAAGCAGCCCGCAGTCTGCATATGTGCCCGGTTGAAGGCTATAGGCTCGCCCCCTATTACATGGGACTTAAACATAACTGGCGAAATGTAGGTGTACTATAGGTAGATACATCTCTGGCCCTCTGGCTTACCCTTTAGGGAATACAGGCGAGATGTTATGTTATGTATGTCTTATTAACAAATAAGAAACTATTGGTAAAAATTTAAAGCATTGAATAGAGACTACGCACGTTTGGAACGGTCAACCAGTCAAGATTGTCCTTAAAACTAGTATTAGTACTAGGTGTACTAACCCGACCTTTTTGTGTAGGACAAAACCTATTCGCAGTGCGAATTAACCACGTAGGAACACTAGCAATTGCTACGGGTCCCGCGCAAAATGGGGCCCCACGTATCCAAACCTCCGTCTCAGCGTAATTTGTTGAGTGAACTTGAAGCCGTGGTATATTGAATTTACTTGGTGTCACAAAAACATTTTGTTTGTTAAATATAAAGTTAATTAATATATTGTTTGAAAAAAGTCATTTGGTTGAAGTACCTAGTTGACTGTTTAGGAACAGGCACATAACATAATTATTTATGTTTCTTTTTACAAAATTATTTGAAAATTATGTAGTGTTAAATATTGAACGGTTGTACGGCACTGCACCCTTTCACCATTTGTGTGCGAGTCCACACTTGACTGGTTTTTATAACTCAACATGTAACCCCAGAAATAAAACTGGTGACATGGTAAATACGAGTACAGTGCTAGGTGCTATCAGTAGACGGCGTCGTAGTGTGGAACTAAATTATGAACGTGCCGCAGTTCATTACGGCTAATTTAACACGTTCGCAGTAGGTCGAGTGTGGGTGTTTTTGTAAAGGTTACCGTTATCTATAAATGGTGTTATAATCATGTATTATACACTCATATAAGTTCACGATATTTAAATGTTTTATAAGAGTATTATTAATTTTGAAGTTGGCCTGTAAAAACCAGCCGTTTTAAAAACAAATCTGCTACAAATTCTGAATATTTTTTCAAAGTAAACAGAAAAAAATTGGTACTTAAAATCTATTAAAAAAATAAAGTTTCCAAAATTACCCGCATTTCGCCGAATGGTTTACATGATATGCCTCCACAGAGTGGGCCAGTCAGACCAACTTATAGTCTTACCAAGGGGTACCGTGTTAACCAGCTATCTAATTACGCAACACATTTTCGTAAACGATTACGACTAATCTGTTTCATTTTGTCAGTTCAACAACATTCATTGCGTTATTTACGTTGTTGAGCAGTTTTTTTTTCGAACTTATGAAGCAATGGATTAGCAATCTGTTTCAAAACGATTCAAATTCTGATTGATCGTGTATTACGTAATTAGGGTCCAGGAACTGGGTTGTGGAGGTCAGAAAGGCAGACAGATTGATTGTTGGGTTCAGCTTCCAGTCTAAACAGATGCAGCTGAATAAGTGAATACCAGTATCATACATAGAGCGACTGTTTATCTGACCTCCACAACACAGTTATTGGGTAACAGGATACCCCTTGGCAAGACTCGTTGTCAGACTCGGGCTTCTGTGACTTAAAAGACTGTCAAAGATCTACGAATGAAGGACGAACTGCTTAACGTGCTTTCCGAGCTACGGAAGGGTTTCGGTATGCAATTTATTGTCACCCATCCACTGACCGACCTCGCCAACCGTTGCTTAACCTTGAAGATTGACCGTTATTATTAAGCCACGAGCTCCTTTGAATCTTTAAAGTAATACTGGTCCTAATAATGTACCTTGGGGAACACCATTAAACAGTTAGTAAGAAAGTAAGCAAAATATACTCACCAATCAGAATAGAGCCCCTGTATCGCAGTCCCTGGCTGCGGCAGCTCGTACCGGCAGCGCTGCCCGCCACAGAACAGCGCACATTGTAAGCCGCGGGGTGTGCTCACGCGCAATTTCTCACCAACCACGCTGTATAGCGCTGAAGGAGGGTGGTTGATACGGCGACGAGATTCGCGGCCTCTGGAAGATGGGAAACTATTGGATGAGTAAGCACATATTTAGCCTATTAATAATGTACCCACTGCTGGGACACGGGCCTTCTCTCTTTGAGAGGGAGTGGGTTGTAATCTACATGTCTTCAAATTTTTGGCTCTAGGACATGCCGGTTACCTCACGATGTTTTCCTTCACCGTTTTGAGAGCAGTGGTGATGAAATTATTTACACAAAGTTAAGCGCCTGCTTGGGTTCGAACCCACGACCTACAACTCGTAAGTCGGGGCCGTTACCACTGGGCCACCATTGCTCTTGATGAGTAATCAAAACTGCTGAAATAAATTAATGAAAGATCAAAATGCATCATGCATCTTATGTATATAAAGCTGACCCTATTCAAGATACTTGCAGAAACAACGGTACAGAACACATAGATATTTGAAACGTAACATTTTTGGAAAAGCTGGTAATTTTGCAACTGGCTACGCCTTTGCTACGAGTTTGCTACGAAGCAGCTACGAGCGTAGCCCGTGTAGCGTAGCACGACGTTTCATCCTCTACCTTAATTTGTGGTCACTTTCGTTGTATAAGGAACTCTTGCTTCTATCTAGATCCAGCGGTTTCAGCTTTGCTTTGTGTGTCAGTAAATGAATGAATTAATTTAGGATTTTTATAGTATACTATTAATCATTTACTATACCTTATTATCCTTCATAACAGTATTCTGACCTAATAAGTTAATAATACTGATTCGGGCAGATTTCAATTGGTAAGGAAATGCCAGCTGCCTAGTATGTATTTGAACTTATAATATCCACGACAATGTCACAGATTTTTTGTAGTACTAGAACTCAATCAATCTGCCTAGCCTTTTCCCAACTATATTGGGTTCGACTTCCAGTCTAACCGGATGCAGCTGAATACCAGTATTTTACATGGAGCGACTGCCTATCTGACCTGCACAACCCAGTTACTGGGTAACACTTTTCCCCTTGGTAAGACTGGTTGTCAGATTTTCGGGCTGATCCACCAATGACAGCCGGGATCAACGGCTTAACGTGCTTTCCGAGGCACGGAGGAGTCTCGGTATGTAAAGATGGTCACCTATCCACGGACCATCGTAGCTTTACCTGACGGATCGACCTGTGCGCCCATTATTACTTAGCCACTAGGTCCTCCTTTTTTAGTACTTAACCTGTAACCACTTTATAATGACATTATCACACTTTACACGAATAAATATTTCAGATTAATGACATGTAACCGACTCCATTATTTTTGAAAAACACGTTTACCTGTCCAAAAAGTGGAATCTCCGAAAATTAACAAAATTAATGCTGGATTTCCTGCGTTCTTTTTCTAATATTTTGGTGGACATTTTTAGGAAGTAAAATATTGTAACGTTGTTGCTTGGTGAACTGTCCACTGGACACTATCGCAGTCAGTATCAAAATGGAGCCACCCTTGGTATTGTAAAAATAAACAAACGGCCGACTGAACAATTAGGAGGGTTGGAATAAAAAGTAGAAATGACCTGTATTTTATGTTAATATTTTTTTTAAATAAAAGTATTACATCACGACTGTATGTTAAAAATATATTAACATAAACAACCGACTTCCAAAAAAACACTACAAAGTGAAAAATAACTTTAATTTCGGAAGTCGGTGTCTTTGGTTTTGAATTTTCGTTTTTTGCCACCGACTTCCGAAATTAAAGTTATTTTTCACATTGTAGTGTTATTTTGGAAGTCAGTTTTTATTTTTTGTAAAAAGTTTTTTTTTACTTTTTAGTTGTGGTACCTACCCCACACAAATTCAAATACCACTACCTGATATGCAAATAACAGTGACAGGAAGTTATCATCATATCATTCATATTATAAACTAAGTGGGAAAAATACGTATTCTTGGAGCTAACTCAAAAACTATCCAAGTAAAGTTAATAAAAATATGGATCCTACTTGGGAGCCTTTACACTTAAAAAAAAAAAAAAACAAAATCGGTCCACAATTGACGGAGATATCGGTGGACATACATAAAAAAACAAACACGCGACGAACATCATCATAACCTCCTCCTTTTTGGAAGTCGGTTAAAAATATAGGTCTATTCAATATTTTTTTTTGTTATATTAATAAGTCTCTCTGTAAATTCATTTTATTTCAACAAACGTTACTGGCGGCGTTTCAGTCTATAAATTGTTATGATGATGTTTATTTGCGTTTCTGTGACAAATAAACCTATTTTTCTTTCTTCTTTCTTTCTTTCTTTCTGATCTGAATATAGCGCGTTGTTCAAGCATGTTCAATGGTCAGGGTCCTATTTGATAAGTCACATAAGACCATACGTAACAATTTTAACTTTTTCGTATGTCTAATACTTGAAAAGCAAGATGTGTGAAAAGTTCCAGTGATTAAAGTAGTATCGTACGTAATCTATACTATGATGTGTGGTGTCTTGGTTTAGGTTAGGTACCTATGTACAATAAAACACTGTTTCCAATATTACTAGACATGCTAACGCAATGGCCGCTCAGACAAGACTATGAGTGTGGCGCAACGCCCCGTACTCCCTCTACCGCACACAACCCCCACCTTAGCACGCATAACTTATTTATTAGACGTCACACTACGTTTTGTGACATCAATTCACATTTCACTTGCAAACTTCGTGAAAAGTAGGTAATTTGATTTTCTTTTGGGAAGCCTGGATATTTATAGACTGAAACGAAGGTGACTCAGCTATCGATCAATCTTTTTTAAAGTCATTATTTCTGTCCGTGCGTGCAGACTGCAGTCTCGTCGACATTCAGAAAAGTCAGACACGCATAGGTAGGTCCCTCGTTATTAAACCATTCGGGTATCTATAAATATCGTACCGAAAATAGAAATATATTCTTATTTAATATTCTAACCGTACTTCGCGTTGAAGGTCATAGAACTTACATTACTGGTAATTGGACAACCACGGGAAAGGGCTATGAAATTGTAACGACTACGACGCTCCGTTCCTATATTCATAAAGACTACTTCGTCAAACATCCGTAAAACCCGGGCCTTTTACCGAGCGTCGAGCGCACTCCTTTGTTTGTTTGGCGGGTCCTTTGTACCTACTGCAAGCCGGGCGCACCGCGCCTTGCCCGGCGACAAGGCGCCGCCGGGCATTGTGTGAACCTTTACTAATAGTTGAAGTTACCAGTGATATCACTATCACTACATTGTATAAAACAAAGTCGCTTCCCGCTGTCTGTCCCTATGTATGCTTACTTATATCTTTAAAACTACGCAACGGATTTTGATGCGGTTTTTCTTAATAGATAGTGATTCAAGAGGAAGGTTTATTATGTATATTACATACATAATATAGTAAAGAAACACTGATAATTTTAGAGGTTTCTAATGTGATGTCGTAAATAACATTTTTTTGCGCTTACAATGCAAACGCTGGCTGAACCCTACGAGATAGATCAAAATAATGTACTACAGTATTGTACACCTTAAAAAGTTCAAGTTCATATTTAGTAACCTAATCTAAAGAGCAAAACCCTGTAAGAAATCGACACGTGTTTCACCTCTCAACGAGGCATCCTCAGGATGACGAATGACTTGTTGCGAATCCGGACACGACGTGTTGCCACGCCAAGCGCCGAACGCAGATTAGGATTTGCGGATTAGGTTACGAAATATACGTCGTCTATTGTATTTTAGAGATAAACTAATCATACATAGTTTTCGTCAAATAGGTGAAAAAACTGGTACAATAGGTATTCTGTAGATAATCACTTTGATGGCTTTGTTTGATAAGGTATGATTATTTGTTTGATCAGATTGTCATACAGTAGAGTACCTGGGTCGATCTCCAGAGGCATTTTTTTTCGTGTCGGGCTGGATAAACCCATTTTAAAATCGAAAAACGTTTTCATAATATTTTTTTATATACAGTTCGGTGCCTAATCTACGTGAAACATGGCTAGTATTATGGATAAGTTTATTTTAAATATTTAAAAAAAAATCTTAAACCCTTCAATCCTGATCGCTCTGGGTTGACCCAACTCCCGATTGAATGAAAAAAATATTTTTTAACTTTTTAATGAGAAGGTTCTTAAGAAACAATTTATTTAAATTACATAATAAATAGTTAATCTTCATAGTAATAAAATATTTTTTGTTATATTAACAATACTTTTGCCACAATTTGAATTTAAAATCGTGACCGGGCATTTTATCTCATCACTCTGCGCTGAGGTAAAACATCGCGCTCATCCCTAGTTACGCGTTATAGGCACTCTATTCCCCTCCCGCGGGGGAACCCCAGTAGGGATCTAACCGCCGAGGAGAATACCTGTGTGCCAAGTACCCTCAGTCCAACATTACGAAGGTAAGTTTATGATTGCTCTGGATTTGGTTCTCGAATTTTATGATTGCTATGGCACGTTATTTAAATTAAATAGTAAGCTTGTGAATGTGTTTGTTATGTGAATTAAGTGATCGTTATGATGTTTTATATGAGAAGTAATCACAACTTTCTACTGCTTTTAAATTCGGCTATATTTATGATTTTGTGACTTTTTCTGATCGCTATGGCTGTGATTGCTCTGTCCAAAAAGACCAGAGCTATGATATTTTGCATTAATTGTACGTTATAAATCTACTTTAAGTAGTAGTACCGGACTGCAACAATGACAAACGATGAACTATGCATATAATTTTTAATGTATAACCTTTCCTGGGTTTCTTTGGATAACCTAAACCCATAAACAGATTTTGACGTATTTTACCTTGATGATATTATTATATTGGCATTTAGCTAACCACAACTGTAAACCTTTCTTCTCTAAAATTTAATGGCAACTATTGTTTCAGATTGAAATCATGCCTCGAAATAAATTATCTAGGTATTGAAGAAAAACGTCTTAGGAAGAAATTGGCTGAGCGTCGTAGAATGGCCAAAATAAAAAATGATCCAGCACCCTAATTACGTAATGCACGATCAATTTTAAATTGAAACCATTTGAAAAAGATTGGCAGTCCATTGCTTCATAAGTTCGACAAAAAAAATTGAGCAGATTCTTTTTGTCGAACTTATGAAGCAATGGACTGGCAATCTTTTTCAATTGGTTTCAATTTAAAATTGATCGTGCATTGCGTAATTGGGGGGCAGATCTATACGCACAATGGCTTGTAAAGTCAAGAGAGAGAGTTACCAAAGGAAAAAAGCTCGGGGCACAGTACTACCAATGAGTGATTTGATGTGATCATGTTACACGTACACTGAATATGACTGAAAATGGCTAAATAAATAATATTTTATCAATATAATTTTTTTTGTTTCACTGATTTCACCATTTATGATCGCTCTGGCACCAATTATGATTGCTCTGGTCGCGAAATTTTTTGAACTTAAATATTTCCAGTTCTGTTTGTGTAAATTGAAGGCCAATAGTAAAAATGTACTATTTGAATATCCTTCTTTTTAATGAGATACATAATTACCATTAAATATCAATATCTGAAAAGCACCAGAGCGATCACACGAATACGCCCGTTTTGGAGATTGATCCACCTACATTAGTACAGTCACTTTACTATTTATTTCATGTGAACATAGAGAGCTCAAAGTTGTTATTATAACTTTGAATTAAAAGTAATTTGTAATAGCACAATAGGTATCTTCATCATCATTAAAAATCGAAAGCCAATTATTCAAATTATTAAAATTCCGGAGTCACACGTGTAAATAAACCGAATAGATTACGTGTGACTCTGGATTTTTTATTTGTCTGTGTGTGATATCTTGTTTATACCTTTTTAGTTAGTTGAATTTTTGGTCGCAGTTGAGTTTTAGTTTTCATAACTTTTATTTTTATTTTTGGGTTATATAATATACATTTACGACCTTTCATTTGATAACCAACATGGCATCATTATTATTTTTTATTTTAAATTCTTGACTTTACGTCCTCTAGAGGGCACCATATTCACTTGAACGTGAATAGCACCGACAGTTGTCAACCGTTTTTTAAAAGCCTAAACATTCTTACCCTACCATCATTGTACATCTACGAAACTAATATATTTGTCAAAACACACATCTCGCAATACAAAATAGCTTCCAAAAGCTACTATAGAAAGTTACGTGACAAAAATAAGCTGGAGCTCGAAATAACTCATGGCAGAACAGCCTTAATGAATAAAAGTACTTTCTGTATGGCCACAAAAATATTTAACAAGCTGCCTGAGACATTAAAATCATTAAATCTGGACAAATTCAAAAGTGTACTTATGAAAATTTTAATCAATAAATGTTACTACTCAATAAAGGACTATTTGGATGACAATTCTATAATCCCTCCTTCAGATAATCAGCGATAAGTAAAAATACTTAATTGATTCATTACTAATTTTGACACTCTTGTATTAATTTGATTTATTGACAATATCCTATTTTTATTTTTTTGACATTTCTGATTTATCAAAAAAAAAAAAATTGACAATTTTGAAATATTTTATTAATTTTGTACTTGTTTTGACATTGCAGTTTTTATTTGAAATTTAATTAATTATCAGGGGAATATTATATTGATTTGCCCAACACTCTAGCTCTTTCTATAATTAGACTTGATATTAAATTGATACTTACTAACATTTGTACGCCTAATGGCAAAGCATAGAGAACTAACAAAAATGTAACATCTCACACAACTGTGTATCTGTAACCTATGTTTACAAATAAATCATTTGAATTTGAATTTGAATTTTGAACGTGAAGTCACATAGCCAACGATCACCTGCGGACGATCAAAACGCTTACAACTATAACACATTTGTCAAATTATGATGACTAGTAGAAGTTATTTAAGGGAATAGATGAACATACATTATATTATGTACCGGTCAAAATCATATCCTTTTTGCTTCGCCGTAGTCTGGTATATAATTAGACTGAGAATCAGCACTTTTTAAACGTCAAAATTAGGTATGTAAGACCGTCCCCCAAATCGCTAGCCCTTCATCACGTCCTAGTGCTTTGGCTGGGAATTAGAAGTAGCTTAAATATGCAGAGTGTATCAGAAAGCTGTGAACCCAACCGGTGACCAGAAATGACCTCAGCAGGTCCTTATCACTATCTTAAATAAGTACTATAACATTCATTATCATTCATCAGTCCTTATCCCAATTTATTTGGGGTCGGCGCAACATGTCCCTCTCTTCCATAGTTCTCTATTAGTCGTCATCTCGATAGTCAGCCCCTTTCTAGCCATATCATCTTTCACACAGTCCATCCATCGTTTCTTTGGTCTTCCCCTACTCTTATAGCCATCGACATTCATACTCAAATCTTTCCTTACGACATTTTCCTCATTCCTCCGCATCACATGCCCGTATCATGCATGACAACTGATTTCCGCACAACTTTTTGGTCAGCGGTGCCACTTTCAGACTTCCTCTTAGAGTCTGGCTAACGAAAGTTGGCCCCAGAATATTGGCGGCAAATTTAAAAAATACATGCATGACAACACTAAATACACCAGAGATACCGAACGACAACCTTGTCAAATTGACGTTCACGTTCATACAGAGTTGCTTTAAAAAAAGTTCGCAAATAATTCCAGGGCCAACTTTCGTTAGCCAGACTCTATGTACTCATTACAAATTACATCAAATACTTACTAGAATATTATAACCTATTTTATACCACAGTTCCAACCTCGATACAGGTCGGAAGTCCCATAAAAACAAAAACTAACCCATATTCGGGGGTGCGTGCCCCGTGAAATATAGAGGGCAGTTGAGGATCACGGCATGGAAATGTCACGCGAGTTCTCTCATAATAAGTGTCGGGAGGGGGGGGGGGGGGGGATGTTATTAGTGTGGTTGTTAATAATTAAGGAAGGGGTGTTATTTTACAAGGTGTTTTTTTTATATCCCATAACTCTAGGGTATGAATGAGCCCATATATGTATAAAAAAAATTGTGAGTATGTTATTTTTCAATTTTCATTCAAAATAATTCGACAAAGTAACGATTATTATGTAAAAAACCCTTAGGTAGAATATAAAAAACATTTAATTCAGACTATTTTGTTCATAAAAAGATAATATGTCAACGTCGCATTTTCTTAGCTTAAATATGAATAATTGGTTTGAATGAAAGTTATTTACTCGTACGTATCAATGAAACTTAGATACACACATCGAGAGTCTAGTGGTATCTTTAAAAAATTAAATAAGTATATTAAATAATTTATATGCTAGAGTTGATTCTTTGACATGGCCTTATGACCTTAGAGTTATGGGATACTTATAAAAAAATCACCTTGTACTTATATGTATAATGTGGTATATTTCAGTAGTAATGGAAAAATCATTCTAGATTGTTGCTAGTAGTAGTATCGATCGGATGAGGCATGAGGGGCTGCATACCGTGTCAGATCAGGTACCATCATCTACTATTGCTGAATGTCCCAGGACAGATTGCAATAAAAAGATTGTTGCTGTGGAAAAAAAAAACAAATTGTGAAAGAAGAAATTGACAGTTCAACAACATTTATTCCAGTAGCACCCCTCCGCTGCGCGACGCGACACGAACAATACAATTTCTAAGAAAACTTCACGGTAATAACAATAACCGGTGTCTGCACAAGGCTTAATCGAGTTCCGCTACTCGAATTTCGCGTAGCGGAACATGACGCGTCGAGCTAGTTGAATTGAACTACTGCAGTTTCGCTGCTACAGTTTCGCGGCGGAGGTGTGCTACTGGTGTTTGAGCAGACAAATTCGAACATTATGTAGCAATGGATTAGGATGGTCATACACTCACGCTGTTAGCTCGAGCACTATGCACCTGACCTATGTAGTTCTATTTATAAGGTCCCATTAAAATAGATGGACAAATAACACAGCGTTCAGTACACAAAAGGACAAAATTATTCGGCACATACCTACGTCCTTATAGAACCCAATGTCAACTGTACATCGCTAATTATCGAAGTCACGTACTCCTGACAATGCGTGGCAACATCTAAACAAATTAACATACGCATAGTGGGTAACCAAACATAAGCAACAAAAAAACACTGATTAAAGTGATTTTATTGTGACCTAAAATAATAAATGGCATTGCGTAACCAACATTTTTAGTGTATTTTCGTTAGCTGATTTATTTTTCTTGTCAGTATCAAATGCGTGTTTCTAATTTTTTTTTTCATTGTCCTTATTTTGGTGGGCTGAATGATTACTAAAACTTTGTCCATCTATTTTAATAGGAGCTTATATAAGAACGTAAACGAGACAAACTGAGAGTTGTAATGATCGTAGCAGGTTGCGTTCTGCAGTATCTGCCTACCCCCATGGGAAGAAGGCGTGAGTTTATATTCATATAATATAGAACTACTTTACTGCTAAACTGCCGCTAAGCTACCGTTAAATGATTAAAGAGTTGGAAACTATTTAGTGTTTACTCATTTTCTAAGTAAAGCTAAACAGTTTTACTAAGAAGTAAAAGCTAATAACTTAGGTTTATACTTAGTTCATTAAAGGGCTGTTTAGCAGGTAATACTTCAAATTGCACAGTGGTATCGTGTGAAAGTGCTGATAATATCCGTAATTATAATGTGGTAATATTATTATTGTGTACTTGGCATTGTGACGGACAAAATGACACTGGTGACAGTTCAAATATAATTGGTACGTCGAAAATAATAGTATTTTCTGAGTAAAAATTGGGGAAAACACGTTACGTACGAAACAGTCGTTACGACTAGGCAGAAGCCCAAAAGTCTAACAACCAGTCGTGTACCCAGTAACTGGTTTCTCCATGTAAATAAATAAAATAAAAAGCCTTATATTTCGTTGCAGATTACAGAAAATATAAAAATACAAGTTAAATTCTATGCTAGTTTATAAATTTTTTGTTAGTGTTTCAGGGTGACCACTTGGGCAGGTCCACAAGGAAAAAGAAGGAGAGGTAGACCTGAAGCTAGTTGGGATGATGAGCTCAAAAAAACAGCCGGCCACAACTGGATTAAAATAGCCCAATCTAGAGATGACTGGCTATCTTTGGAGGAGGCCTTTACCTGCAGAGGGGTTTCTCCATGTAAAGTACTGGTATTCAGCTGCATCCGGTAGACTGGAAGCCGACCCCAACAAAGTTGGGAAAAGGCTAGGCAGATTGGATTGGCATGTTGCAGTTTTTAACTGACTTCCAAAATGGAGGAGGTTCGACTTCTTAATGTATTTTTTTATAATTATCCTACTACAGAGAAGGAACGAGCTTTGATCATGCACCATGCTTGCTTATTACGAGTTGGTGTTTTCATATCTTGTACACACAGCTACACATCAAGCTATACATTTCCAGTTTAAGCTGACCTCGCATGACGGAAATCGTTTACAACGCGAGATCACCATAAACTGGAAATGTATAGCTTGATGTGTAGCCGTGTGTACTATACTATACTACGCCGAGTTTTCCTTACTATAATTTTCTTCAACATCACCGTTTCATGCGAACTCATATCGTACGTAAAAGTTACTTTTCTTCTCAGAAACTGTAACAATTATGTTAAATACAACGTTTCGTGCGCCAGTGCGCACAGTGGGCAGACTCGCGTCCGGGTCAAAACCTGTAATATCCGGAATTAAAACAATTTGGACGACACGAGTCACGACACCTTTGCACGGAACACTGTGCAAGTTCTACTGTTTACGTTTGGTTCTTAACACCCGTTTGTTTCGGATAGGTGGACAGAAATAAAGGTTCTTGAAAGGGGAATAAACACAAATTTTGTAGAGATACGATAAAACAAAAAATAATACTCGAGAGAGAAATCTAACTGCACGCGTAGCAGGAATCATAGAAACAGGTTTTCTACGGGTTTTGTCGACGGATGAATAGACAAAATGACAGTACAAACACAAAACAAAAAAAAAAAAAAAACAACAAAGTGACAGTAGTGGTAGAATGATGATCCATTTCTATTGTGGTCACGGTAAGTGCAGGATCGAGGTTGGGCAGAAGGAACCATAATTAGTTTTTTCAGAATCTGTGGCTATAAATAATAAAAGAAATATGTATCGGTTTTAATTATTAAAATTTTTGCGTGTCTGCTTGTCCGTCGGTTAGTCTGTCGGTTTTTCTGTGTTTGAAAACGCATCAAATCAAAATGATTTTGAGGAATTGGAAATAAATTCTTAGGCAGCATCATACGTCCTATATGAGCTAACTAGGTGCCCAGTGTACTCGCCGCTAGTATTTTATGATTATTTATTTATTTATTTATTTATACATATACTTTATTGTACACCAGTAAATACATAGCAACAAAAATAAATATAACACTACAAAACATACAATTATTAGATTTATTAGAGAGATTATATTAATGGCTAATGGTGCTTGCCTTCATATCGCAATTTTTACTGGAATTTAATTTACCAAAATAGTGAAGAAAAAGTGTGAGCCACTTAATAATTATTACAACATAATAATAAATATTTACAACATTGAATATTTAACACGAATATTGTGGTTTACCGAATAAGGAAAGTGGGAATGTTTATGATGAAATAATGAACCTATTTTCATAATATTATTGTTTTAGGTACTTATTATCTAATATGGCACTTCTAGGAAAGGTCTGTTGTGGGTTAAAGAATTAATGTATTTTCTTGTAAATTTTCGTAATAAATTCCAGGCAGGCACAGATACCTAATACTTACTTAAAACAGTTTCATTTTCGGTTCACATAATATTAACTTAGGTGAACTGCGCTGTGAATAGTGTTAAATCTCAAGCATTAAGGCTCCTACAGACAAGCGCGACGGGACTCTGGCGGAACAATTTCTATGATTTGTTCTACCGATGCAGATGTCACGTCGTCGCGCTGTCGTGTCGCGCCTGTCAGCTCACATCACGTTTCAAGTTTTCACAGAATAGGTTTATCGGCTATCGATCAATAGCCGTGACGTATGTAGTATGACGTCACTGTTTGGACCATCCTGTATAATTGCATAAGAAATCATCTCTGTCTCTCTAAACTTGCTTTTTACTGATCTATGTCTATACCTGGATGACCTGCACCTAGATGTTTTTAAAGATGTTATTAAAATTAAATTAAAATAAAATCGATTATTATAATTTAGATTTATTTACGATTTATTATAATTACTATATTAAATTAAAATTGAATTAAATTAAATAATATTAAAATTGAATTAAATTAAATTAAAATTACATTGAATTAAACTTTTAAAAATAGTTTGTAAGTCTTATGTCTACTAACAACATTATGGGCCAAATGTGTCTGAAATAAAAAGTTTTTTTTTTTTATTTTTTTTTTTTATTAATACTTAACCTTCAGCTGTCATTAACGAGACACAATAGAATTTTAATTGTTATGCCCACCTGAGGTCCACTGTAACAGTCAAGCGGTATAGGCCGCCCTAACCTCAAAAGTTGCCCATGGATGAATGAATATAAATCAATGAAAGTAACAAACTCAATTTCCATAGGAATCTCATAAACTTGAATTAACCAATAAACATATTATAAATGCAAGCACTCCAAGAGGTACAGTTATAAATTATAATTAATGTCAAATGCGTGTATAAAAGCTTTTTTTGAAGTAAATAAAATGTAATACGAATAATAGCGACCATTAGTACGGGCAATCGAAATAAATCGTAGAAACCATCAGAAATTCTAATTAATGGTGACTTGACGGTCGTGTAGACATGTTTGTTATTTATTTTGGTATTTTAGATCGGGGAACGCGATAATTTTGTTATGAAAGGTAGTGGACTTGATGAAGCCAATTTTCTATACATGAAATAGTTTCGTGATTGATTGATTGAGATGACAGCAGTGTTGGAATCCCAACACTAAATGTTACTAAATCCTGACCAAGGTTATGTCTGGGCTTTAAAAGAGACTCACCTCTGTCGCCATTTCTTCTCAGGAATAGTCAGATAGGAAATTTTGAGTACATCTAGCTTACTTTTTTTTTATATGACGTGTAAAAGTGATTCCGATATCCTATTTAAAGATTAAACAATGTCATTTCATTTCCTGGTAACTAATTACGAAACACATTTTCGTAAACAATTTCGACTTGACAGTTCAACAATATCCATTGCGTTATTTACGTTGTAGAACAGATATTTTTTGCGAACTTATGAAGCAATGGATTAGCAATCTCTTTCAAAACGATTCAAATTCCGATTGATCGTGTATTACGTAATTAGGGTACTGGTACTGGAGCCACAATCACAGTAATATGTGCCACAATGGACGTGGAGGTGTCGCTTCTTGAATTTCCTTATAAACTATTATAGTACATACTAAACCTGTAGAAGGAGAGTTGTTATGATGAAGTTACTGACCTGGTACTATTATTTCCATTATGTACAGGCGCAACTCTTGTCCTTCCCCGTCGTCTGCACAACCTCGCGCAAACGCCGCGTGCGCAGCCCAGTCTCTCCCACAAATCACGACGAGGAGACTCCGATACCACGTCACCATTCATTTTTGTTTATCGTCTTTTGTTTAATCACATCTTAATTTTATTATTTTTTATTAACTGTATGTTATACTGTGGCAGATTCTGTTAGCTTAATTTGGGTCTGTTTGTGGGGAAAAGAATGCTGTAAGATTTTGTTTGGTCTATCACATTTTAATTATTTTGTTACAACTGTTTGCTGTATACTGTGGCAGTTTCTTTTAGCTTATTTTTGTGGTCTGAATGTCAGAAAAGTAAAGCTTTATTTTTGAAAAGATCAAAGTAATATGAATATAGATTGGATTGAGGTTGATGATAAAGAAGTATAATCAGCCTTTAATGTTCCCACTGCTGGGACAAAGGCCTCCTCGGTGAGAGGGAGTGGGTCGTAATCTACCACGCGGGCCCAGTGCGGGTTGGTAGATGTCACATAATATATGTCTTCGTTTCTTTTTTGGTTCTAGGACATGCTGGTTTCCTCACGATGTTTTCCTTCACCGTTTTGAGATAAGAGCAGTGGTGATGAAATAATTTACACAAAGTAAAGCGCCTGTCTTGGCTCGAACCTACGACTCATAACGCGTAACGGCCGTGACTTATGATTTGCCCAGTAGCCACTACATGCCATGATGATATAAAAAAACATAATACAATTAAATATAAGGGCATAAGGAAGAAATGTTTTGCTGTGTGGGGTGCAAATATCTTACAAAATATGCATCCACGTTATTTAAATTTCATTCTGGCAAAGAAGAGCGCTAATTGCCGGTTTGTTGTTTAAAGTCGTTAGCGTGTGGCTATAATACTAATTACCCTTTGAACAAAATATTAATGAAGCCTACAAGTGCGAAAATTTTGGCGTCTAAATATACGCTACAGATAAAACATTTTCAGGCCATGAATAGGTCATAGCCTGAAAACGTTTTATCTAAGTAAATAAGTATACTAATAATATAAAAATCTGCCTAGCCTTTTCCCAACTATGTTGGGGTCGGCTTTCAGTCTAACCGGATGCAGCTGAATACCAGTATTTTATATGGAGCGACTGCCTATCTGACCTCCCATCACAGTAACTGGGTAATACGATACTCCTTGGTAAGACTGGTTATCAAACTTTCGGGCTTCTGACGACCCGTAACGACTGTCAAAGATCCAAGATTGACAGCCGGGACCAACGGCTTAACGTGCTTTCCAAAGTATGGAGGGATCTCGGTATGTTAAGATGGTCACCCATCCACGTACTGACCCCGGCAAGCATAGCTTAACCTGATGGATAGACCCGTGCGGCTGTTATTACTTAGGCACGAGCGCAACTATACTAATATTATAAAGAGGTTTGAGTTTGCATGTAGGGAGTAATGTTCGAAACTACCTAAGTACTAGTACCTACTGATCCGATTCCGAAAATTCTGTACTTAAGGGCCTACCTCGAAAATAAACAGTAGTTTGACGGGTGTGGCTTATTTCCCCCGCACGCGGGGAGTGGCGGTTCCATCTTTAGTGGTCAGTCACCACGTCCCGTCACCGCAACATCCCCCGGCCAAGTCAATGGCCAAAATTCGAACTAACAAAATCATTGACCGGAATTTAAAAACGTTACTTAGTTAGCATGGACTTTGGCTTCGCATTATTCTTGTCACTGTCGCACAACTGTCAAATTAAAAGTGCAAGATAAAGACAGAAATATATCTAAGAGAGAGAGTGCCTGCTAAGTAACGTTAATATAAAAAGGCAGTGTATAGAGTGCCACCATTGGCACTCTATCCCTATCGGATAAAGTGCCACTACAGGCACTCTAGTAACACCGCCTCGGCCCGGCTAAAGTGCCGCAAGCATTGGATTGTCATTGTCACTGTCACTAAGTCACGTCACTTGGTGTTTTGTTTGATTGTCGAGGTTAGATCGTTGTAAAACACCACATTCCCAAAACAGTACATTCTCTTGTGCCTAAACGGACCCTGGCCCGTTGTGTGGTCACAGTTGTAACCTAACCTAACCTAAATAACAAGTGACAGTGACAATGCAACGCTCACGGCACCCTAGCCGGGCCGAGGCAGTGACACTAGAGTGCCACAAGAAACTCGCGGCACTCTATACACTTCGATTTAAAAAACGTTCTATGAAATTTTTGCACATAGCAAACGGCTCTAACGATTTCGATGAAAGTTGCAGTTTATGGGTTTACGGTGGCGAAAGTTCGATCTAGCTAGTCTCATATCTGAAATTCGTTTTCTCCATTTTCACCCTAGCCGGTACTTTAGAACCAGCGGCGGGATAACGTGGGTGTCGGCCGCCCGGGGCGGAAGACAATTTTGCCAGCGTCTTATTTAGGTGTTTCAATCTAAACACAAACAAGGGCCGACAGCACTCGTGGTTTGCAACTATGTAGGCGTTAATAAACAATATTGAACTTAATACCTATATGTATATGTAAATAGAAGACATTCTCGCTGATTATTAGTCATAAACAATCCAGGCATAAAATAAAATACGGGGAATCCCCCAAGTTAGTATAGACGGTATTGCCAGCAGTAGCTACAAAATATAATTCAAAGAAAGGGGATTCCCCGAATTCGTCACAGAATAAGTAATTAAAAATTTCCGTGCTCTTTTCAATCGGTCCTAATTGCACGACTCTTAATGCGAAGCATTAGAGTGTGCTCTACGATCGAAAATTTTTTTTTGCCCCATTTCTGTAACTGTTTTTATTGTTACATTCCTGCTAGTACACAGAACCTACTTAATTTATATACCATTGTATAGATGATGAAATGGAGATTAATACTGTACTTTTTAACAATTGATTTATTGCAGCAGAAATGGAAAAAGCATCAAAATAGTTGAAAAAAAATTCCTGTCCGTCAATTTATGAACCCTGAAAACATTGTAGCTTGCGATAAAATCAATTAATTGAGTCAATTTTTTTTTTATACATTTGTTTCAGCCGTAGAAGGAACCCTATTGAAAATGGCTCTTTTATTCAAAGTAGTTTAATTATAATTAATAAAATACTAACTAAAATATAATATCTTTATCTAAATATTTCCAACCTTTGACTTAAGTTGCCTAGCAACCGCCAAGTAAATATCTTTGTCAGTCTTTGACATTACGACTTCATGAAAAGTTATAAATTGTTCATTTTTGTTAGAAACTATGTTTTGAAATTCTTTTTCGTTTATGAATGAGTGTTATGTATGAGGCGTGCACTTTGGGATTTTCCAAACTATTTGTAATTGCGATAAAAATATGAAATGGTTCAAATACTTATTTTTATTATTTATTGTGAAATTTTGCCGCCCCCTAAAAAGTGACGCCCGGGGCGGGCCGACCCTGCCACCCCATATACGCTACGCCAACTGTTTAGCTGCAGCGATGCGAACGAGTACTTTGACGCAAAAGTGCCCTTTCGTTTTTGTATTGTTAGTTAGTCATTTAATTTAGTAGGTACATGTGTAAATATTTAGTTATTAAGTAATGTTTAAGTTTATAAAGATTTCTCCTACTTCAGTTTCAATAAACTTAATGTATGAATATAATCTAATTCTAGTGGGTCCGCCTTTAAATTTTGACAGGCATGGCCTATGCCTTGAGAGTTTACGACATTGTATGTTTTAATGTAACTACGACGAAATTGTGCTTCGTCACGAAAGCCTACTCAGTAGACTAGATTTATTTATTTATTAAAACTTTATGCACAAGTAAAAAAATACTGTACAAAGGCGGACTTAATGCCTGGGGCATTTTCTACCAGTCAACCTTAGGGTGATGCAGAGACAAAACATGGCAGGTGCAATATAAGGGATAGATAAATTGAAAATCAATACATACTAATACATAGATACATACATACATACATATAAACCGAATAAACTTTGTCAGGAGAAATAACGATAGGTAGAGGAGAAAACAAATCCAGCAAATCAGCGCTGCAAAGATTCTGCCAACTTTTTACGAATATTTGTTCACGTGCCTTCACTTTGAATGATAACCGACTGGTTGCCATCCTAATGTTCAGAGGGAGCGTATTCCAAAGAAATACCTCCTGGACAAAGAACGAAGAGTGAATAAAACCGGAGCGGTGAGAAGGACATCGTAGAAGACGATTGTTGGTAGACCGTAGATTTTTACTATGGGCAGAGCATAGGTATTGAACATGGGCACAAGATTTGATGTACGAAATAAAAATAGAAAATATTTGTAGGCTTATTAAAACTTTTTTTTACCAAATTTTAATAGGTTTCTCGAAGGTTTACGAGACCTTCGTTCGTAGTCATAACTTCATGTTTTATAACGTTATTATCTTCCGCCAACAGCTTCGCCCGCTTGACATCTTTATAAATTAATATAGCCTATGTTATATAGCATTCTACACGGTACAGGTTGAAGGAATTTTTAAAACCGGTTCAGTAGTTTTTGAGTTTATTCAATTCAACAAAAATACAAATGTTTTCTCTGTATAATATTAGTGTAGAGGCGGCTTGCGGCTAAGTAATAAACAGCCGTACGGGTCGATATCAGCTACGCTTGCTGGGGTTGGTCCGTGGATGGGTGACCGTCTCGGTATGTAAACCGAGACTCTTCCGTGCCTCGGAAAGCACTTTAACCCATCGGTCCCAGCTGTTATTCGTAGATCTTTGACAGTCGTTACGGGTAGTCAGAAGCGTGATAGTCTGACAACCAGTCTTACCAAGACAAGAGGTGTTACCCAGTAACTGGGTTTGGGAGGTCAGATAGGCAGTCGCTCCATGTAAAATACTGGTATTCAGCTGCATCCGGTTAGACTGAAAGTCGACCCTGACATAGTTGGGAAAAGGCATGGCAGATTGATTGAATATTAGTGTAGAATCAGTGGCGTAGCGTAGTGGGACGGCAGGGGCGGCCCGCCCCGGGCGGAACTTTTTAGGGGGCGGTAAAATTTCACAATAAATAATAAAAAAAAATTAACCATTTCATATTATTATCGCAACTAAAAATTCGGACCGATTGAAAAGAGCACGGAATTTTTTTTACTTATTCTGTGACGAATTCGGGGAATCCCTTTCTTTGAATGGTATTTTGTAGCGACTGCTGGCAACACCGTCTATACTGACTTGCGTGGATTCCCCGTATTTTATTTTGTGCTTGGATTGTTTATGACTAATAATTATAATCAGCGAGAATGACTTATATTACATATATAGGTATTAAGTTCAATATTGTTTAACGCCTGCATATTAGTTACAATTGTTGCAAACTACGAGTGCGATCGGCCCTTGTAGATTGAAACCTAAATAAAGGGGCGGCAAAATTGTCTTCCGCCCCGGGCGGCCTATACCCACGCTACGCCCGCCGCTGGTGTAGATGAAAAACACATGGATAATAATAGATCTTCAATAGGTACCTCTATATTTTTGTAAAAGGTTCTGTAGGCACCTAATTATTTCTGATTTCATCCTATTTTTTTATGTGAAATTAGGTTTTATTGCTAGCCTGAGTTGCTTTTAAAGGTAGTGCTGAAAAGTTTTGTCTGTAAGTTCTTGTATTTTTGATATTTTCCTCGTGAATTTCCATTTATTTACTAGTTACCTAATCCTATCGCCATTTGTCTACAGTTAGGGCTGCCATCCATCCGGGTTTCCCCGGATTTGTCCCAATTTTGAGCGTCCGGGGAGTGTCCGGGTGAAATCTGGTATTTGAGTCAGGTCAGTTAGCTCCCTTCAAAATGGTTGAGCTGAATGGTGCTAATACATGCGTCATGTTCGTGAACGGGCGCCGTCACTTGGGACTGGTCATCTCTTGGCTGCCGTGGCTTATTTTAATTTATTTTAATCCTTGAATTGTTTTATTTTTAATTTTTTATCTTCTTATTACGGACGCTTTTAACGTGCGCATCTTTTTTACGTTGTTCTCACATGTATAATTTAAACATGAATTATGTAACCACTATTTTGTAACAATTATTTATTTAAAAGAGTGTCCGTGGAGTTTCTTGCCCGTTCTTCTCCATAGGTACCTACTACGCTTTGGAATGGGCAACTAGCTTCATATTTCTGACTGACTGACTCCTTGACAATTCAAAAGTGCCTGTATATGGTTTAATTGAAATAAATGCTTTGAGTTTTGAGTTTTTTGAGTTTTGAGTCAAATCCGATTCATTGCATTATTTGCAATAAATTAAAGCATTTTGTAATAAAATTGATTAGTAAATTAAGCCTATTATTTGTACTGTTGCGGCTTAAGTTGCTAAAAATTATAATAGGTACTTACCGATGGTTTTATTTTATTGTAAAAAAAAAAAGAAATAGGGCAGTCTTTGGGGACTGCCGACAGAAGTGAAAACTAAGTAACTTTGTGATTCTCGCGTTGATGTCTGTCGTTCTAGCGTTAGGTGACGATGACGTGAGTTCCATGATTTTAGTTCACCCAAAAAGTGCTCAACGCGCCTAAAGCAGTTTTCACTTCAAAAAATCCGAGGGCGTCCGGGAAAAAATCTTCATTTCACCCAAATGTCCGGGATACTTATCTGAAGTTTTTGTCCGGGGTACGTAATTTAGGTAATGGCAGCCCTATCTACAGTACGTAAGAAAAACTAATTCATGAAAATTTGTGAATACATAAAATCATCATCATCATCATCAGCCTATTAATGTTCCCACTGCTGGGACACAGGCCTCCTCTCTGCGAGAGGGAGTGGGCCGTAATCTACCACGCGGACCCAGTGCGGGTTGGTAGATGTCACATGTCTTCGAATTTTTGGTTCTAAGACATGCCGGTTTCCTCACGATGTTTTCCTTCACCGTTTTTGAGAGCAGTGGTGATGAAATTATTTACACAAAGTAAAGCGCCTGCCATGCTTGGGTTCGAACCCACATCCTACAACTCGTAAGTCCGGCCGTTGCCACTGGGCCACCACTGCTCTTTCTTGACGAGTAATCAAAACTACATAAAATGAGTCTGTGAAAAAATGAGTAACAATTTCTCAATAGCAGCCCGAGTCTGGATTTTTTACCCGTTTGATGGCAATAGGCTCGCCCCTTATTACATGGGACTCAAACATAACTGGCGAAATGTGAGTGTACTATAGGCACACCTCTGCCTAACCCGTCGGGGATTACACGCGTGATGTTATGATATGTTATCTATACATATAATAAAATTGTAGAAAAGTGGTGTCTGTACAATGGAAATATATGAAAAAAAAATAGCAGGGGTTGTTATTATATCGATGCTGAACCCGAGATTGTAATTAAATTTTTTTTTGTCTGTTTGTCTGTTTGTCTGTTTGTCTGTTTGTCGGTTTGTCTGTTTGTCTGTGTGTTTGTGCACGCTAATATCAGAAACGGCTTATTCGATTTAGATGCGGTTTTCACTAATATATTGTAGTTAGCTTCACTTAACATTTAGTGTTTATTTCATGTCAATCGGTTCATAAATAAAAAAGTTATGTCAATTTAAAGAATCACATCGAACATTTGTTATAGGTTAGGCATTTCTTTCCTTGATTTTCGGTATACTTATCTTAATTTTTATTTAGGGTTTGTATATAAATATTATAAGTATTTATTATAGGTTAGGCATTTCTTTTCTTGATTTTCTTTATTAAGTATAAGTTTATTAGCTCAGGTTAGTAATTAATTTTTCTAGCAATTCTTTTGTTTTATAAAGTTAGTAAGTACCTACGTTTGGTTTACACGTCTTAACACTTATTACTTAAACAGTGACAATTTTAGACTGTATAATAATCTGTAAGTATTTATAATTTAATTGTTTACGATAGTACGTGTTTACTAAATAACTGTGTGTTAAGTAGTAAGTACTATTTTATTGTAAGAATGCCTCGAAGAAGATCCAACCTCTCCCAATGTAGCAGAAATGCTAAAACGATGAGATAAGTTCGATCACAGGAATCTGAGAAAGGTCGTGAGGCAAGGCTCTCTGCAACTCGGGAACATCAGGCTAGGTTTCGTGCTGCAGAAACTTCGACTCAGCGGGAATCTCGACTGAGTTCAAATCGTTCTCGAATGGTCGAGGTTGCGAAATTTTTTTTTCATACTAATGGGGTCAAGTCATGAAAAAGGTTGAAAAACACTGCCCTACATTAATCCTACTAATATTATAAATGCGAAAGTTTGTGAGGATGGATGGATGGATGGACGGATGTTTGTTACTCTTTCACACAAAAACTACTGAACGGATTTTGATGAAACTTTACAATAATGTAGCTTATATATTAGAATAACACATAGGCTACAATTTATAAAGATTTTATGTGATTTGGCCATAATATAACGATAAGTATCAAGTAAGTCGGAAAAATTCCTGCCCTCTGAGATCTATCTTTGCGTGCGCTGCCTTTTTTTTTTTTGGGCGGTTAATCATCCAATGACTTCTCCCGCTCTGGGCGGAGCGGAAGGGCGTGTCAGACTCTTACTGACTAAAACCCACACGTGTTCCTTCGATCCTTGATATCTCTTTGAGGCGCGCGTGGAACACGATGCGCCGTCGATGCCCGTGGCTCTCCGTCCGCAGGCCCGCGCCTACGGTGGCCGGAAATCGGCTATCAATTCCCGACGCCCGGGACGTCTCCTACGGCGGCGGCGGCTAGGGCTGGTAGGGCGCGGCCTTTGCCACTCCCTCGCGCGCTCCACCTTCTCCTTCGCGAGCATTACTGCTTTGCAGAAGGAGGTGACGGCTTGCCATGCCCTGTCGCTCCGCACCATGGCCTGAACCAGGGCCGTACGCGAGAGGTCACCGCCGCCGATCGGCTCCACGAGGACACGGCGGTGGTCCACCCAAGCCGGGCAGACCTCCACCGTATGCTGCGTGCGCTGCCTAAACCGTTAGAGTTACATGAAGAAAATGTATTGTGGGATTGTTTGTCTTAAAAAGTTCTAAATTAAAGTCCGCGACAGCATCTACCTTTTATGTGGAAGCCTTTATAACCAAAATAGTGAGCAATAAATACAGTTAAATTGAATACTTTTTTTACATTGCATATTTTAGAGTATTTAGTTAATTCTTATCAAAATAAATACCTTCATCGCTTTTGGTATTTAATGTAGATAAAGTTTGTCTTTTACACTAAGTAATTTGGACAAATAGTTTAAAAGTTAGAACGATAAGAATGACCTGCGATATTGAGTCGACGGCGCACAGAACGAGGGTGGAGGGGCGGGCCAGCCAGGGGATGACGCGCCAGAGCGCCAAGTTAATAATTATGTTCGAGAAATAACGCAATTAATTGTTGAACTGTCAAAATGAAACCCATTGCTATTGTAAGTGCTACGCAATTACCCCGCTGATTTAGGACATGTTACACGTTCCTGTGGGATAATTTCCGACATCCACGCGGGCGAAGCCGCGGGCAGAAGCTAGTGTATTAATAAGTCTCAAAAGTTCAAACAAACATAGGTACTAAAATAACACACTGCCAGTAAGTATTTTGATGCCACAACTTTCAAAACAGCCTTTCAATTCTATGGCATTCAACTGCAGTGGTAACGCTGGACAAATAAGCAATATTAAATATAATTAAATAAATAATAAATGAACAAATAGACCTGCATATAAAATATTATAGAATAATCGAATGAATGGAAATATAAATACATAGCTAATAGGATATAAATAATTCATGAAAATTAATAAAGCGCTCTTCCTCTCTCAACCTATTTATAAATTTGCTGTGCCCGACAGCAGAGCTGGGCAAAATACATGCTTTGCTTTAATTAAAATACAAATTACAAAATACTATCTCGCACTTATTTAAAATACAAATTACAAAATATTTTTAAGTCGTGTATTTGAAATATAAAATACAAAATACAGTATTTTGACTATTTTTATTTAAAATACAAAATACAAATTACAAAATACAGTCTGGTGTTAGGTTAGGTATATAAATAGAATAGAACTAATCCAGCCCAGCCTAAGGCAAAGGGAATATATTCTTACCATCATATTTTACAAAATGGCGACCGCTAAATATGTCACAGCATTCACAGGATTCACTCCATCGTCGAATGAAAATTACAATTATTTTGACAAGTTATGTTATTGACAATTTGACGTATGTACCTGCAGTACAGACTACAGTACAGTTTAAGTGCAGTGTTGCCAACTTTAAAGATATTACATATTTAGCGGTCGCCATTTTGCTTACGAAAGCTATCGAGCGCTATTTTCTGCAGATCGCACTCATTCATAAGATCGCTAAATGTATTTATGTTCAAATGTATTTTGGAGCCTTATGTATTTGAAATACTAACTACAAAATACCTCAGCGTCAGGTATTTGAAATACTAATTACAAATTACATTTATAAGAAGTAATTGAATTACAAATACCAATTACGTATTTGTATTTCAATTACGTATTTCAATTACAAGTAATTCAAATACTGCCCAACCCTGCCCGACAGGGTCCATAATTGTTTCTATTATTTTTTTATTTACCACCTGTAATTGTACATTATGGTTTGCAATAAACGATTTGATTTGATTTGATTTGATTTGATAATGACAGGCTATGTCCGATGCATCGGTATATACCTACACTCGTATTTTATGACACACGACGGATTGGCAGTTGATGTAAATTATTAGTAGGGTATCGATTGGCAGGCGATGTATCTCGTAATTATATTGTCGTTATCATAACTGTATTGAAACTGTGGCACTAGTTGTCTGGCATTTTTTGCTGAACTGGGCCTTTTTGGCGCAGCCGGGAGGCACACATTCCTGCCAAATCTTACAACGCACTTTACACTTTTAACTTGTTTTTATTTTTTTATTTTAATATCTTTTACTTGTAGTACAATATGTTTTGTTGTGTGCCTTTGTCTGTGTCTGTGCTAAATAAATTTAATTTCTTTCTTTCTTTTCTTTCAAACTCCAACATCATCGGTGGGTCAAACATTTAGGACTGATTTCACCAATGAAACTGAAATCGATCAGCATTTCTAAAACGCGTTCAAGAACTGTCAGTGTCTTAATTACTATGGAATATTACACTGACAGCTCTTGAACGCGTTTAGATCTGCTGAACGCGTTCAATGCCATTGGTGAAACCCGCAGTTATAAGTTTAGTTAACCCTAAATGATAAATGATTTTTTTTTACTGCATCGGTACTGGAAGCTTACCGCGCAGTGTTTCCACTTTTAGGGATTTCTCCCTGTTTTAGGGAAAAAATACCAATATTAAGTTTGGTTTAGGGATATTTTATTTTGACAGGGATTTGGGGAATTTAGGGGTTAATATGAATTTAAGTTGGTAACCTTATTGTTTATAGTAGGCATCACCCAATATATTACTTGACTCTACGGCACCACCGATTTATTAAAGGATTCGATTTATTCCACCACCGATTTATTCCCTCAACCCAAACTCATAATGAATGCAATTCATCAAATTTAATTTACCATGTTAATTGTGCCATTACCTTATTATTTATAATCATGCTCCCTAAACCAAGGAAATTTGAAGATTTTTTTGGGAAATTTAGGGATTATTCATTCAGAAACTGGGGAAAATCCAAAAACAAGTGAATTATATAGTACGAGAGCCCATGACCAAAACCATGTCACATCGTTTTACGGGAATAATTGTAAAAAAATCTTTACGTTTTGATGATTCTGAACCCGACTCGGTGGGCAGTACCGGTCAGAAACGTTACAGTTTTATGGGAGCCTATTTCTGCTATGTCAAAAAAAAATTGGCAGACGGTTTCATCACAATATGTCTGATAATAAAAATATACAAAGATTTCGTAATTTTATTACTAAAAAGTTTGTTATCAGATATTTCCGTTGCGTCACTTTGCGTGTCAAACGTGGCCTGAGCACATTTCCAAAAATGACGTATTCGAATCAACTGACCAATGTTCACCAGAAAACAAGATTTTCAGATGGATTGCTATGGGTTTTATTGTTTGCCTCATATTTAATTTTCTCAAATGGTCTCTTGGGTACGTACTCGAAGCTACTGGTTTCTGAAAATGGTGTTTTCAGTATGTAAAATCTATCATTTTTAAACATGATAAAAAAGAATTATCGACATATTTAAAAATGCGGTCAGGTCAGAAGATGTGACGCGTAAAATTTCTGAAAATAGGATTTTTGAATTTAAGAATAACCAAATCTATCGTTTTCATACGATTTTGTTCGTAAAACGATAAGGCAAAAATGTTGGTCATGCGCTCTCGTACTACGTAATTGAATTAATTTGAATTTGGAATTCTAGATGAAAGCAGTGCAGTACACAGATAAAGATATATAATAATACCTAGATAAGGCAAGTATCACGATCTGTATGAAAACCATGCGTGGCATTTTTGAGAAATGATTAAAGCGCCTATACCATGAAACTGAAGCGATATACGATAGTATCACTTGTTTCGATAGTCATAACCTGTTAACACTCAACGTCACATCAACCGTTCCTAGTAAAAAGCTGTAAAGTTTTACGAATATAGGCATTTTCTATTTTATTATTTATGTCCGACTAGCGCGGCGGACAGGCGCAGACCATAGACTATATTATATAAAATGAGACACACTGAGCCACGTTCGGGCACGCGAAGTAGATGCTCTTACGCTATCTAGGTATATCTATATCTGTGTGCAGTACCGATTCGGTACAGAGTGCTTACATAAGCAGTACCGCGCAGTACTGTACAGTACTGCGCGGTAAAATACCGACCAATGGGCAAACGGCCTTAGTCTACTAATTTACAAACGTCACAATGGTCTCACAATGGTGAGTTTTTGACAGATTTTGTATGGCAAATCTGTCAAAAACTAACAATCGAGAGACCATTGTGACGTTTGTAAATTAGTAGACTTGGCCCCCAGGTCAGTACCTGGTCGACGGAGCTCTGCACGGGTATGTATTTATTTGTATTATTACTCAGTAGTAATAATACAAACAAATACATAATTAACACCCAGTTGCACAAAGACAAACATTACGTAAGTAATCATTTCATTAATTTGTTCAAAGAACCATTAAAATCGAGTCTAATGTTGCTTTCTGCAACAAGTTTAAGGAAGATTAGCATTTAAAAAAGTTAAAGTTCATTTCTACAACTGGCGGTGAGGTCATTTGTTTGAATGTAATAGGTGAGTTCCTATTTTTGGAATGAGAGAAGTCATTTTCCCGGAAGTGACGACCATACTGGTAGAAAGACTCGTCAAAATTCCTTGTAAAATGTTGTGAAATGTAGCATTTCACAAGGTTTACGGTTTACCCAACTCTTGTTTGCTTAGATTTTCCTCTACTTATAATGAAAAAGCCACTAAGGCCTGCCACATTACATTAAGTTATGAAATAGATAAAGAAAACGTCATCTAAAGCCTAAATTTAATACCTTTAAACGAGCAATTATTGTATAATTTATATACTTACGTATAAATATATGATCTGAATCTCGGAAACGGCTCCAGCGATTTCGATGACAGTTGCAATTTAGGGGTGATAAATGGGGGGTGAATAATCGCTCTAGCTAGCTCTCATATCTGGGAAAAATCCTTTTCTTTATTTTCACAGCCTCAGAAATCTGATAAAACGTTGGTGTACCTGGACGATATGTTTATATTGTCACCCCGAGCAGAGCTCAGTTGACCAGATATTTCAAATAATATAACATAACATAACATCACGCAGAGGTTGGGCAGAGGTGTACCTAAGTATACCCACATTTGGCCAGTCATGTATAAGTCCCATGTAATAGGGGGCGAGCCTATTGCCATCAACCGGGCACAAATCCAGACTCCCAGCTGCTACTCAGAAATTCCAGATGATAAAATCCAATAACACTTTGCCCGACCCGGGAACCGAACCCAGAGCCTCATGCTCAGCAGTAGAGCTTGTGACCATCGAGGCAGTCTGTAAATCTAAATAAACACTTATTTATTTACAGGTGTAATGAAGAAGTAGTAATTTTAATTTGTTGCTTTGGTTTTAGGAGATTTATAGGTAGTTAACGTACAAAAATTGCTTCTGTAAATTAATTTGTTCACGATCATTTAGGGTATTTTACCACTAAGCGCTCTATTAAGCATTAATTTTTTTAGGTACTATACTTACATTTTATTTATTTATGTAAGTATTACAAACAGACACTTCAATTTTATTTATTTGTGTATACTTAGATATTTTGTACCCGGTGAACTGCGTACCACGTGAGACAAAATTTTGACTGTTTCGAATTCTCGGCTGTTCCTTTGGGTTTTTCCTTGTCCACCCCAGTATCCAGGCGAAGAAAAGAAAAAAAATTCAAATTGGTTGAGCTATTTTAGAGTTTTTGCGAGAGTAACGTAAGGCAATAGATTTTTATATTAAAACTAGGTACTTTTACTTTAAAAATCCACTTTCTTCAAACCAATTTTAAATCTACTAAGCTAAGGTAGTTTAGATTACTTTTACTTTAAATCCACTTTCTTCAAACCAATTTTAAATCTTCTGAGTAGTTGAGGTATGTAACATAAACCGACTTTAATTTTTACATTATAATTTTTTTATCACACAAACACCCATAATATCACATTCGCGTGATTTAGTTATCAAATTTTTCAATTTATAAACTGTTAATTTTTTTGTTTGCCATCGAAAATGTTGTTATCGCGTGTTCGCGCCATTCGGTGCGTCAAATGCCAGCGTGGTATTGCAAGGGAGGCAAAGGAGCTACTAGCATACAGCCAACAGCCCAGAGGTTAGAGGCAAGACGGTATCGACTATACGCGATCTAGGAAACGGAGGGGACTATTATGGAAACTGAATTTCTTTTTTTTGGGATTAGATTTTTGAAGATTTTATACTAATATCTAAATTTTGAAGATTTTATGATATATTCTTCTTGCGTATTGTATAGGTTTAGGGTTTCTAAGCAAGATTTTCTCAATTGTTCTGATAGCTATTTTAATAAAAACAGCGAAATATTTGACAGCTAAGTATTTGCGACGTAGCCAACTCAGAATGAATACTTACTCGTATGTTTTTAACGAAAATTAATACTTTGATTCAATGCGCCATTCCTCTACATTATGTACATGTACGTATGTACTTAAATAAAAGACGTCATTCACCATAAATGGTCTTATTTTCTTTAATACCCTTACATTTACTACATTATTACTTCTCGCTCTCACACCATCTTTTATTCCATCTATGTACTTACATAAGAAATTGGCGTTTTAAGTAATCAGCTGATTGTCATTGTTTTTTGTTATTATTTTTGAAATTAATTTAAGGCAGTGTATAGAGTGCCACCATTGGCACTCTATCCCTATCGGATAAAGTGCCACTGCAGGCACCCTAGTAACACCGCCTCGGCCCGGCTCAAGTGCCGCAAGCATTGGATTGTCATTGTCACTGTCACTAAGTCACGTCACTTGGTATTTTGTTTGATTGTCGAGGTTAGATCGCTGTAAAACACCACATTCCCAAAACATTACATTCTCTTGTGCCTAAACGGACCCTGGCACTTCGCCGGCCGCTACCGCGGCACCGCTCGCTACGCTCGCTCGGCTCGTGCGTTGTGTGGTCACAGTTCTAACCTAACCTAACCTAAATAACAAGTGACAGTGACAATGCAACGCTCACGGCACTCTAGCCGGGCCGAGGCAGTGACACTAGAGTGCCACAAGAAACTCGCGGCACTCTATACACTTCGTTAATTTAAAATCAATCAAAGTATGTACCATTGTTATCTATGCACTTTTTTTTTCGTCATTTAATAGGTTCATATAATCCTTTGCTGAAAAAACTGAGGGAGCGTGAATCAATAAAATCCTTGAGCCTGCGGTTTTGACTGCCTCATCGTAATTTTTTTTTTCCTTGTAAGAAATTGTCCAGATTTCTGAAAAATTGGTAATCTGTTGGAGCAAGGTTCGGGGAGTATGGTGAGTGTCAGATACATTGCAATCGCAGCTCCCCTAATTTAGCACTCGACGCGAGTTTTTTGTTTGGCTTCACTCAATTCATGGAGTACCCATGGAATTGACTCATTACTAGCTTTATACCAATACTCATTAATAGTTTTTTATACCAATATTGTGGAAAATTATTTATATTAAAAAAAACCTCCCTTCCCTTTTTTTGTATTTGCAGATACAATATATAAATATAATATAGGTAGCCTATGTCACTCCCACAATTAAGACGAATCTAACGACACCTCATAATGTTAAAATCCATCAAGCTGTTTAGGCTACAGAGCGTGCCAAAGAAATAGACAGACATACTATATATACTTCTACTACAGACACAGACACTACTACTACTACAGACATACTGTATGTAATATTTATGCTATTCTATACTTAGTATGTTATATATATGTGTATTTATTGAAACTTATATGTGGATGTCATATCTGGAAATAAAAGATTTCATTTCATTTCATACATACATACATACTCTCGAAAGACATTACCCTCCTCCTGGGGCAGTCGGGTAAAAAGCACACATTTTATTTTGCGTAGCGCATAGTAAGCCTCCTAGGATTTTTCGCAAATTCATCAATGACTTCGTAAAGTTGTGGACTATCAGACTGCCGCCATATGGAAAAAGGGCACATCTAACATTTTATAAATAGGGAGAAAATCGAGTTTAAATTTTTTATTGGTTTTTGGCGAAAAATATCGACTAAAATATTATTTTTTGAAAATAGATGAATTAAAATAAATTCATCTTCACAATTCCTATACGATTATTGAAATACAAGTTTTTATTTTTTTGGCATTTAAGTATTAAATAATCAACATTTTCTCTTTCAACGTAGCATAAAAAATAAAGTTAAGTTATTAATATTACAAATAGAGGGCATAACTAACCAATTGTGACTTTTCATTCTGACATTTTGTGAAATAACAACACATCAGGCACAACTGGCGGGATTCGCTTCGTACCTCGACCCCCCTTACTTCACCTCTAGTCAAAGATTTTTGGTAGTAAAGGCTTATCTGCTAGTTGTGACTTTTCTTTTAAATTAAATGTCAAGGTCTAGTTGGTAAACTTTAAATCAAAGAGCTCATCTGTGGTAGATAAGTCTTTAATATTTAACGCAGGTCCATTATGCCTTTTCAAGTACTTAAACAATTTATATATTTATCGGGATACAAATAAAAGCCGCATTTATGCATAATGTGACCTTTGACGTACTAAAGTCAGATGTGCTCTTTTTACGTACAATAACTTAAAAAGTGGCTCAGTTGTGCCTTTTGAGCTTACGGTATTTTTGGTTATCTTGTTCCAAAAAATTTTACTAAGATATTGGCAGATGGGCCTTTTTTTCTGATTCCGAATATGTATACATATAACTCAATTTCGGAAAAAAATTTAGTTGTGCTCTTTTTCCTTATGACGGCAGCAGAGATATCTCGGTGAATATTTCATACATGGCGGCCAAACCGGGCAGCGCGAGTAGCGTTAGTGGCGCGCGGATTCAAAATTCGTCACGTAAGTACCTAAACAAAACATACCTACTTAGAAAATAAACTCGAAAACTTTATAACTAGTTGGATAATTGATGACAATATTGTTCCTTAAAAAAGTCTAATTATAATAATATCAGATTTGTCACAGAAGAACTCAGAGCGGTCGGCGGCCTGTTGCGCTTTGAAAATTGTGAGTGCACGGTGTACGAATCAATCTAGCAGTCTAGCTAATATTCTAATGCCAGTTGCGCGTGCGCGTCTACCGTGCGGACGTGTCATTGACCCCCGAGCTAGAAAAATGACGTCCCAAGTAATTAAGTGTAACAATTGCAACATAGTGATTTGTGAAGTACTTGCATTCGTCCAAAATAAAATGCAAGTGATGGATGAGGAGAGTTTGGTGAGATTGTGCACCACAGCTTTCTCCGTCGAGGATATAGAAGCCGCGAAAAATCTGCTTTTTGATTCGATTGCTACAGCGAAGCGCAAAATCTCACGGAGAAGGGACGGAAAATCGAAGAGAGATCTAAATGATATTATAGCGTTGCTTAAAGTGATTGATCCTGAAGAAGTACCGATTTTTGTGGCTCGAGAATTGCATAAGCTACCACCGGTCACTTTTGACCATATAGATGTTACAAGGCTATTGAAAGATCTCCTATTGCTGCAAAATGAGCTTCGGTCAGTGAAAGAAGGCTATGTGACTAAAGAGCAATTTGATGAATTCAAAAAAGAACTGACTAAGAACGAAAATCCACCTTGTGATAGTTCACACAAAATTAATTTCAAAAGAGGCGGTGGTAGTAGAAATAGTTTCTGTTTAGACAGTGGGCCAATGGGCCTACCGCACTACATAGAAAAATCAAACCGGGGTGCGATACCAGCTGATAACGAGATTGCCATTGATCATTTATCCTTGTCGCCCGCGAGTATTAAACATGGCCCTAGCTCGCTCGTGCAACATACAAACGTCGCAGCCCCCACCGCTGCTCCGACGCTAAGTGATAGTGTGCAGCCCACCGCGTCAAATACGCGGTCTGTTTCGCAAGCGCTTACTTCGGGCAATAAAAACAATATTCAGGATGAGAATGAATGGACCATTGTACAGGGAACGAAGAAAAAGTATCGTTTTTCTGGTAGCAGAGGGAAAGCTGCGTTGGAGCCTAATTCCAAATTCCGTGCGGCAGATATCCAGATTCCACTGTTTATTACTTATGTTGATAAGCAGGTATCGGAAAGTGACATCGCTGATTACATTCTGTCTAAGACACGGACAACAGTGACACTTAAGAAAATAAACATGAGTAAGCAGAAAAGCTACAACGCTTACAAAATGTTTGTACCACAACACAAGTTAGCGTTGTTTTTAGAGGACAGCCTGTGGCCAGAAGGTGTGTCGTTTCGTCGTTTTGTTTACTTTAGCAAAGCGAATAATTTTATGAATAGTGCGAATGGTGAAACAACAAAACAATTATCATGAATGTACAACTACAAAGCAACACTAAAGCTACGTTATTAAGTTTTAACTGTAAATCGATCAAAAGATCAATTGATTGTGTGAGAGGTCTGTGTGCGTCGGCGGATGTCGTAGCACTGCAGGAGACATGGTTGCTCCCACATGACATCCCACTGTTGGGCACGATTGACCGGGATTTCGCATACACCGGTACTTCAGCCGTCGATACTTCTGCAGGCATCCTAAGGGGAAGGCCGTTCGGCGGCGTGGCGATATTGTGGCGCAAAGATAGGTTCAGCGAAGTGTCTGTCATTGAGTGCAACAATCCACGTATTTGTGCGATAAAAGCTACGGCAAATAACCGCGTGAGTGTTGTGCTAAGTGTTTACATGCCGACGGACGGGATGGATAATTTACCCGAATTTACGGATTGTTTCAGTGAGGTATGTGCCATTGTTGAAAATATTTCTGTAGACGCTATATATGTGCTAGGAGACTTTAATGCCCACCCGGGTGAACTTTTCGGAAATGAGTTAGATAGTCTATGTGAGGACCAACAGTGGATAACTGCTGACATTGAAAAGTTAGGATGTGGTTCTGATAATTATACATTTGTTAGTGACGTGCATGGTTGCACACGGTGGCTCGACCATTGCGTTGTTAGTCGGTCCGCTTGGCAAACCATTACAAATGTGTTTATTAAATACGACACTTTTTGGTCGGATCACCTACCACTTGTTGTTGAGTGTGACTTAAATTTAATTATAAGTAAAACTAGTTTTAATAAGGTTAGGTGTAATAAGGTTAGTTGGGGTAATAAAACAAATGAGCAAATAATTAAATACAGAGATTATTGTAATAGTAAATTTAAGTTACTGGATTTTCCAGACGAATTTAGACAATGTAGTTTTAATCTTTGTAATATTGTGGAGCACAAAAAAAGGCTGGACAAACTGTATGAGAGTATCGTTACGATATTATCCGAGGCTTGTTTATGCAGTCATAAGGGTGGCAATAAATCACGTAGAAATCGTACAGTAATTGGTTGGAATAAACATGTAAGCGAGGCTCACAGGGATGCCAGACTTAAATTTTTGAACTGGGTTTGGCATAATAGACCAAACCAGGGTAACGTCTATATAGATATGTGTGAGAGTAGAAAATTGTTTAAAAGAAAGTTGAAATGGTGCCAAGACAACAAGGAGCAAATTAAAATGGACATAATTGCTCAACATCGTTCCTCTAATAACTTTGGCGATTTTTGGAAGGCAACAGGTAATTTGAATCCTAGGCCTGGCATCCCTGTGAGCGTGGGAGGTGTGAGTGACAGTAAGGGCATTGCTGAGCTATTTAGGGAACACTTTAGGGTGAGTTCCCCGCTTGGTCCTTCTAAGGTGATGCCTGATGCTGAATCAGTCGTGACCGGTGACTTATTTAATGTTACAGCCAAACAAGTGTCGACTATAATTATGAAGATGTCCAGAGGTAAGTCACCCGGTCACGACGGGCTCAGCATTGAGCATCTAAAGTATGCAGGCGTTCATTTGCCTCGCGTTCTGGCAATGTTCTACACACTTTGCATGAGTCATTCATACCTGCCCCCCGACCTCTTGCGAACTATAATTGTTCCCATTGTGAAAAACAAAACGGGTGTTTTATCCGATAAAGAAAATTACCGGCCAATTTCATTGGCGACTGTAGTAGCAAAGGTGTTGGACGCTGTGCTTGACTCAGAACTTGAGAAACATCTCAGCATTCATGATGCGCAGTTTGGGTTCCGCCCCGGACTTTCTACCGAAAGCGCCATTCTGAGCCTCAAGCACACCGTGCAATACTACACGGAGCGGCGTACACCTGTGTATGCATGTTTCCTCGACCTTTCAAAGGCTTTTGACCTAGTGTCATATGACTTGCTGTGGTCTAAGCTCAAAAAAACGGGCGTGCATGCACAGGTTCAACGGATCTTTCACTACTGGTACGCCAACCAGACTAACAATGTTAGGTGGGCGGACAGCCTCTCCGAAGTGTACGGATTGGAGTGCGGGACGAGGCAAGGTGGTTTGACCTCCCCTAAGCTCTTTAACCTGTACATTAACGACCTGCTAGCTGAGCTCAGCAGCACACATGTCGGCTGCTCAATTGATAATGTGTGCATGAATAATATTAGCTATGCGGATGACATGGTGCTGCTGAGCCCAGCTGTCAGTGCAATAAGGCAGCTCTTACAGGTTTGTGAAAAATATGCTCATAAACATGGTCTTTTGTATAACTCAAAGAAAAGTGAGTTCTTGGTCTTCAGGGCCTCTGGCAAGTGTCCAACTAGTGTGCCCGCCATAAAAATCAATGGTATTGACCTAAAACGGGTCTATCAGTTTAAATACCTGGGGCACTATGTCACTGAGGATCTTGATGACCAAGTTGACATTGAAAGGGAGCGCAGGGCATTGGCGGTTAAAAGTAATATGCTGGCACGCAGGTTCGCTCGCTGCAGTAAACAGGTAAAGGTTACACTTTTTAAAGCTTACTGCCAAACTTTTTACACGAGTAGCCTGTGGGTCAGCTATACTCAAAGGTCGATCAATGCCTTGCGAGTCCAGTATAATAATGGATTCAGGATACTGTTAGGGCTGCCCCGCTTTTGTAGCGCTTCGGGTATGTTTGTGGAGGCTCGGGTTGATGGCTTCCATGCTATAATGCGCAAGCGAACCGCCTCCCTACTAAGCAGAGTGCGGGGCAGCACTAACAGTATTCTTCAAGTAATTGCCGAGAAGTATGACTCGGCAGTCATGAAGGCGTTCGTTCGGGTTCTGGTCAGATAGCGTAGCAATCTATCCAGTGCTCGAGCGGAAGGTTTCATGACTACACTCTTTTTATGTACCCACCTTTTTGTAATTATGTCTGTACTACTAACATAGTTTCTAAGATATTTTTTGTGACTAACAATATGGACTCTGTCTGAATAAATAAATAAATAAAAATAATAATAATAATAAATAACTCTAAATGCATTTGGGAGGGGGCTTGAGCCCCCCCCCCCCCATGGATCCGCTACTGATGTAGAACGTTTCCTCCAACCTTTTGAAGAAAAATTAGAAGTCGATTATAAATAAAATACCGTTAGAAGAAGGCAAAATAACAACAAAGCTGTCAAACAGGGTCATGTCTTATTTATTTTATTTTGTGAATCATCAGTATATTAGAGTGATATATAATGAACTAACAGGAAACTGGAGAGGCATTCATAAAGTAACCTCCGTTGGGAATAGACAAAAAGTGCAAATACATATATACTTTGTGGTGTAAACTGTTTTCAAAATGGGTAAGTGTACTTTTATAACTCAAATTAGACCATTCTAAAGGAGTCCCTGAAACATTTAATAACTCAAATTAGACCATTCTAAAGGAGTCCCTGAAACAGTCAATTGAAATTGTCAATTTTTACATGATTGATACATATCTATTGATGCGTAAATTGATCGTCTACAAAATGCAATTGAAGCGATTAACAATATTAATACAAATATTGCAATTGATCAATTACAATTGATGGTTTCGAGGACCCTTTACGATGACACCAAAAAGTTATTCAAGGAGAAAGATGTCAACATTACAAACACCACCTTTTAAAATGTATGGATTCGTGATGAGATCTTCAACAGAATTTAAACGTACCTCAACTTATCTCAATCTGTATAAGACGCTCATTCGCTCTCAGTTAGAGTATGCGGTACCTATTTGGAACCCCTTCTACCACAAGTACGTAGTTGGAATAGAGAGGGTCCAACGCAAGTTGTACCTCCGTGCTATGTAGGTACTACAGAATTTATGGGACTAAGACTTGCCTGTCATACTCCCAACTTCTTGATAAGTACAAGCTTATCAGCCTGGAGAACCGGCGCAAATACCTGGAGGCCAACGTGCTTCATGATATTGTTCACAATTTTTTTTGATGCCATTGATCTAACGAGTAAGCTGGGTTATTCTGTCCCCCGAACAGTTCATGCGCGTCAGGTTCGTGCACGTACTCTGTTCGCGCTTAGGTAGGTACTTCTTGTCGTGGGTAGGTACGAACTCTGGCTTACGCTGCTGGAATCGTATAATTCAAATTTCATTGACATTGTATATTAGCATGCTCGAAAATAAAATCTATTATTATGAAAATTTTATCTTAATTAATTGTAAACTTATTCATTTATTATTATTATTTGATATATTGCATCATTTAAGTAAATGAAATTGTTTCTCTAACTAGCTTTATTAGTAACTCATTTATTTATTTTAAAATACTATTTGTTAATTTTGGTAATTCTTGTGTAGTGGCAACCACTGATCCTTAAATATGTCGTATCTGCGGATAATGCAATAGACTGCAACATGACTACTTAAAGTTTTGTTATGAGTATTATATGTTGTAGTTGTTTATTATCCCTTAATAAATAAAAAAAATAAAAAAATAAATAAAAAATAAATAAATAAAAATAAAATAAAATAAAATAAATCTTGAATTTTTAAGCCATTTTATTTTTTTCAGAGTAAAGTCAAACGACTGCTAATAATTTATATTATGAAAAATAGTTGAACTAAGTTATTCAAATAATTATTCCAACACTGAAAAATCCATAGAAATTGAAACTGACTGTTGGCTCAATAAGTATTTCACAACTAAAAACCGGGGGGCCAAGTCTACTAATTTACAAACGTCACAATGGTCTCTCGATGACCTAGACAATTCTTGGGCGTGTTTCCATTTAAACGCCGAAAATGATCAAGCTGCAGCATGCAATCAACCACAGTCTATTCTCTCGCTAATTGAAGGGAGCGAAGTTATTTACACCTCCATTAGTATTATGTGGACGAAGATGATGCTACACCCCCAAGAAGATGATGCCCCGTAGAATTTCTGAATAAGCTAAAGGCAAGTGGACTTCCGGCTCACATCATCCAGCTGAAGGTCGGTGTCCCGATCATGCTCCTTCGGAACTTAACTCCGCCGAAGCTGTGTAACGGAACCCGGCTCAAAGTCGTGTCTTTGCAGAGAAACGTTATCGAAGTGCAAATTCTAACAGGTTTTCGCCAATGCGAGACAGGATAACTGTACAACTGTCTCACATGGATAACTGTACGTCTCTTGCTCCCGAGTCACCAGTCCTGACTCTCTGTATATTTTGGCTGCTGAGAACAAAACTACGAACGCAGTATACAGGGAAGTTTTATAAAAATATGACTGTTATTGTAGTATTATATTGTGGTGTCTTACGTCCAAAGTCGCGGGCAGAAGCTAGTTCAAAGATGAAATTCAAGAAGACGAAATTCAATAAAAAAAAATTAAGATGATGATGAAATCCGAAGTAATAGGGACCCGAACAAAATGCAAAAAATCGATCAGATGGAATTCTATACTAGTAACCACCCTTCCTACAAATAAACAATATCATCTCGCGTGTAATCCCTGACGGGTTGGGCAGAGGTATAGGCACCGCATTTCGCCATTTATGTTTAAGTCCCATGTAATAGGGGGCGAAATCCAGACTCTGGGCTGCTACTGGCAAATTCCTAGTGGAAAAACCCAATAACACTTTGCCCGACCTGGGAATAAAACCTAGGACGTCATGCTCAGCAGTAGCACTTGCGACCACTAAACCATCGAGTCAAGTCAGATGGAATTCTATATCTAGTTCTCATCAACCATTCCTACAAATAGTATCTACGTAGATACTTCGGGCTTCGGCTGCTTCGGACCGTCATTTCTGGCGGTTTCGGATCGGATACAATACCTACACAAACGCTCGTAGTTAGAAAATCATTAAATGGCACGTTAATATACATAAAAGTCTTCACCGCCATACATATGGACTGACCATACAATATTTGAAAAAAACTTAATTAGGAAACAAAATTATAAGCGCATAATTTTGCTAACTTAAAACAAGAAAACAACATGTTTTCTTGTTTAAAGACCAATTAGGTATTTTTTTGAATAATTCGCAATGTTACCTAACCATAATAAACCAGCAAAATAATATAATATGATTTTAATTAAAATTTTAAAAGGATTAGTTGAATAGGTAGGTAAATATATACAGTTTCGAAACAAAATACCATGTCCTTAGCTTACTCACAGGTTGCTGGTCGGTTATCAGCCTGACTCATTTATCTATTTACGAGTATATTGGTATATTTTGTAACTGTATATTGTGTATTATAGAGTGATGAATATAAATGTTGATGGATGGATCGGGAGAGGAAGGCCAAAAAAAAGATGGATGGGTTGTGTGAGGAATGATACGAAAGGGAAGGGAGTGAATGATAACATGACGGTTGACAAGGGAGAGTGGAAAAGGAAAACGTGTTGCGCCGACCACAAGTAAGAATAGTTGTATATTTAAGGTGTTAAAAAATTAACTTTAGAAACTTTAAGAGGTGCTTTAGACCATGAAACTGAATAACTTTTATCATGGGACCAATATTGAAATCACGAAAAAAAAAACAGCTGTCCCATACATTTAGAGCAGTAGGTATTAAACTTTACTATGGAACAGCTGATTTATTTTTCGCGATTTCAATGTTGGTCCCATGGTAAAAGTTATTTAGATTGATGGTCTAAAGCACCTCTGAAAGTTTTTAAAGTTAATTTTTTAACACCTTATATATTTATTATACCGGGACAAGCGGAGGAAGATGATGATGATTTTGAAATTGTACCTATATTCTTGTCATCACAGGAAACATTAGCGTCATTTGTAAGGAGTATTCAGTTGGAAGGAGACTTCAGTAGGGGGAGAAACAACATTGATAGACAATGATTGAGTTTTATTTCTGTTTTCTTTGTAATAGAAGTTCCTTATTTTACGTTATAGGTACTTTGCGCACTTGGAGAATGAGAGCTAGAAAACCTGAAAAGTTGTTCGGAAATGGGTTGTCAGGGGCATGTGATGCGGAGGAATGAGGAAAGTGTCGTGAGGAAAGTTTTGAGTATGAATGTCGACGGCTATAAGAGTAGGGGAAGACCAAAGAAACGATGGATGGACTGTGAGTGAGATGATATGGCTAGAAAGGGGCTGACTACCGAGATGACGGAATAGAGAAGTATGGAAATAGACACCAAATAAAATGGGAGAAGGGCAGGAGAATGATGACTTGGCGAATGAGAGCTTGACCGAAAAAAGTGTAACATTTTGAGCGTTACGACACTTTTGCTGTAGTAGTAGGTACTTATGTGTGTTTGGGAGTTAACAAGCGTATGTCTATGCATACTTAGGTATTGGTTTTGATGTGTAACATATTTCTCTCTTTCTTGCAAACTGTGCAAGAAAGAGAGCACCCTAAAAATCGGTGGGAGATATTTCGTGAAAAGGGACGGAAGTGCGTAACAGGAAGCTGGGGAAGCGCGCGCTATTTGATTTGACCAATGAGCGCGTGCGGTGCCAGCGTTGGTCACCCGAAGAAATGGGATGTAATTGATTTTAGGATCGTAGCCGGTGGCGTTCTATTCCGAAATAAAATATGACGATGATTGTTGAAGATGTCGGAAAAAATCATGCCGACTGGGACTTTTATTGGCGTGCACCGCGTAAACTAATATCGAGTATAATATGAAAACACAGATAGTTTATAACCTGTGTAATAATAAATAATATAATGAACACTGACGAGGAACAGAGCTCCCACCTCATTCTTGCCTTAATTGGCCGGCTTGAGTGGAGATTCGCAAGAGCAAACGTGCTCGGAGGAAGGAAGTATTCCAGTAAGATGCTGGTAGGGATCTTGACCGTACTTCCGGGATTGTCCTGATAGCCGTGGAATACCGCTCCACTCCTCATAAGCACCTCAGGACATGTTGCCTCCTTGTCAGTACGACACTTTGTGCTAGCGACCGTTTTCGGGGGCCCATTATTGAGTGTGCAAGTCACCCCCTGCCATTTTATCTGTGTACATAATAAAACATTGATCAGGCAGGGGCCATAGACCTTCCATAGTTCTAGGTAACCAATCCGCTATGGCCACCCAAACCCATAACCCTATATTTTTTGTTTCCATATCTTGCAATAGTTCTGCACCAACCGGGGGTTGTCCTTGGGTGCACTAGCATAGTGCGTACAGGGATAATTAATCGTCGGTTGGTGCCTCGTTTCATTTAACACGTCTAATGGGCCTCTGCGAGTTGGCTTCGGCCCCTCGTACGCCTTCCAAAAGTCCGGGAAGGGTAGGGTCGCGAGAAATTTCAAAGACATAAAAATAATATAATATAAAATAATATCAACTCAGCCTATCGCAGTCCACTGCTGGACATAGGCCTCTCCCAGGCTGCGCCACAACACCCTGTCCTCCGCCTTCCGCATCCAGTCTGTCCCGGCCACTTTCTTAAGGTCATCGGTCCTCTAGCTGGGGGGCGTCCCACGCTACGCTTGCCGATACGCGGTCTCCACTCTAGGACTTGTCTGCTCCACCGGCCATCGGTCCTTCAACAAACATGGCCAGCCCACTGCCACTTCAGTTTGCTTACTCTGCAAGCTATGTCGGTAACTCCGGTTCTTAAAATAAATAATTATATAATGTAAATGTAATGTATTATTTTCCAGGTTCTTTGAGAGCCATCGTTTTCGTCGTGTCAGCCTTGCTGATCATCAACTACGTGTCAGGTACTTTTTCTGAATTTCCTGATACTAATGCATTTTTCTAGTTTCCCAATGTGTCATAAGAAGAATATTTTCACAAGAGAATGTAACAAGATCCCAGCAGAGTTTATTCATAACAGGAAAAAAATAAGTTTGTACTAAGAGCTAAGTATGTTATCTTAGGACGGGGGAGTAACCTACCTAACGGGAAATATGCCACCATCCACTTTTAGTTTTAAAACTGGTTGGTTTCTACAAATAATATATATATTCTAGTTTTAAAACTGTATTGTATAATTTATTTAGTTTTTTTATTTATTCTATCTCATTATATGCTGCACCGGTTGACGTCATCACTGCAACGCCGGCTGTTGCTGAAAACCAGCGCTGTGGTTCTGTCTCGCATAGGGTCGCAGCATTATGCTGAGCAATGGCCGTTTTTCGTGGATGTGACGCATATTTCCCCCTAACCTCATTATGTTCTGTGTTTTTTTTTTGCGTCATTTTATCGCAAATAAACGTATTTTCTTTCTTTTTAAGTAAAACAGCGATGCTGTATTTCAGTTTGAATATGAATACAGGCACATAAGACATTGCAGCTTTATCTCTAAGGGATCTCCCGCACTAGACGGCCACGACTCCGGCTAGTCGTGGCCGTCTATTGGTACTGTATGGTCACCGGCTAGTTGGCCGTTGCGACCAACTGCACGATTCGTATCGGTTTCTATAGTTCACCTGGTCGCTGCAACCACTGGTCATGGTCGTGGCCGTCTAGTGCGCGAGATCCTAATGCAACTGTAAACCCTTTGGTATTGGTAATATCAACAAGTGCTGGTAACCAACCCGCTAGGGACCTGCGTGGACCCACCACGCAGGTCCCTAGCGGGTCTTCACCCACTCCCTCATATAGAAAGGAGGCCTGAGTCACATCCCAGCAACGAATTCGCAAAAAAAAAAACACCCTCGAATTCGACGGTTCCCATAATAAAAGATGTTTATATTTGATGCGTAGAACACCCCCTTAATGGTCGATTATTTTCAAAATCACCCTGTATTCTAACTTATATTATAAATGCGAAAACGAGTTTGTTTGTTTATTTGTTACGTTTTCACGGTAAAACGGCTGAACGGATTTATATGAAATTTGGCACATAGGTCTTGACCTGGGTTAGAACATAGAATACTTTTTATCCCGATATTCCCACGCGATCGAGACTTATGCGGGTGAAACCGCGGGGTGCAGCTAGTGTAGTGATATAGGTGGCAGTGACCTCTTATCATCAGGTGGACGTGGACCGCCAGCTCGTTTGCCACCCCACAAAGTATTAACATTATTCCTGTCAGCAGGTATCGGTCAGGGCAACTGTCCCCCTAAAAACAAGGTGTACAACGACAAGCCCACCTGCTTCTCTGATGCTGACTGCCAGAAATATGGCAAGGTGTGCTGCCCCAACCAGTTCAACACCAAGTCCTGCGTAGACCGATCGCCCTGGGTGAATAATGCTGATAATCATGGGAACAAACAAAAGTACACCGGTAAGTTGGTTTATATAAAAATTCTGCTGCTGTCCACTGCTGGATATAAATCTCATTCAAGTTCTACCTGCAATAACACCAGGGGGCCTACCACCACCTCTAAAGCAGTTTTATTTTAATATTGCTCTAGTGTGGGAAAGAGTTGAAGCTCTACAGGACGTATAGCTCCATCTCTTTCCCCCATTGAAGTAACATTAAAATAATACTGCTTTAATCGATAAAGGCCCCACCGTGTCCATTTGTACACGGTAGACGCCAAAACATCTCCGTTAAGCCCCACCGTGTACATCAGTACACGGCGGGTACACGCGGCTTAAATCACTATTTTTACTGCAAAAAATGACTAATATCGTCTTTTTCGGTGTTTATAATTAAATATATAGGTATTAGGAGACGTTTCAACTTTGTCCATGGAATGTTAACCCACCTGCGATGTCTCTAGTACGGTCAGTACTCTGCATTACCTGACCATTACAAAGAAGAAGAGGAGAAGGTCGGATTATACAAGCTATTGCCGATGTCGACATTTTACGTATTGGCAGTTGATTTTATCTTTTTCTTCCGGACTGTACCAGAAGAAGGGTGTGTGTGTGTTTTAACACTTTTGACTCCACCCTCTTTTCATAGAACGCCATGCAACCATACATATTGGAAGTGAACCCTCCGGGAGGGTTGCCGTCATTACGTAACGAAGTTAACCATCGTAGACGCTCAACGGCATTAGGTTCAAAACCGTGTTATAAAACACTGTAAAACAAAGTAAAATTGTGTTTTTAGGGGTCTTGTCGCTAAACGTAGTTTCCAACCTTTGAATTTTTTTGCCAATATTTGTAACCGCGAACAAAAAAAACAAAAATGATGCTTGGATTTTAATAAAGGCTCGTGCAGACCAGTGCGACGCGACGGCGCGACGCGACACGAACAATACAATTTCTAAGAAAACTTCACATTATAACAATAGCCGGTGTTGCGTTGCGTCGCGTCGATCATGGTCTGAACAACGTTTGTTCTAGCAAAACTGTGATTCAAATTTCACGTTGTACATCAGATTTTATTTTCACGGTTTATAATGCTGTATTCGCTAAGAAAAACATAGGTACATTTAAAATGAGCCCTCCGCGAGCATCCCGTATGCAACTAGGTGAACCCTCCAGGAGGGCTCCCGGCACTGAACGTGTTAAAGACCACAGGTCCGGTTTTAAGACCTGTGTTTCGATAAAAATACTTTTTCATCTTTCCAGGCGGAGGTGGAGGTGGTGTGTACTGCGAAGGAGTCAAATGTAGGCCCTACGAGGTCTGCAGACCTGATCCGATCACCAAGCGGCTGAAATGTCAGCGGGCTTAAGAAAAGTCTTCAATGCGCCAGAGCTTGCAAATAACCTGGAGATTATACTTAGCTTAGAGATTTTTACTAACTCACTAATAAATATATTATTAAGTCAGAAATTTGGTGCTTAACATTTTAGGAAGTTTTGAGCACATTTCTAGCCATGCTTTGACTTGATAGGCGCCCATAACTTAGTTATCAGTAGGTATTGTTAATCGCCTCTGGGTGTTTCGACATTCTCAACTCCATCATAGCTCCTTATCTCTAGCCCTGACACAAAGCAATAGACAGTAATACTTTTAATATTGAATACGAGGCGTTTGGGTAATTTACCATTTTTTCTTTCTTTCTTTCTTATGGAAACCTAAGAAACTGTGGCGGCATCTACAACGCCATATGTGAACTAAGTACGCATCAAACACGTCACACAAATCCTCATCCCGCAAGCAGGGTTTACCGCGCTATCAGCATATCTACAATAACTTCCCGACATAAATCGTTGGGCAGTTGCCCACCAGACACGACACCCGTCTGGTCGGAGAATCCTCCTTTTTCTATAGAGGATGAGTGAACTTTACACCCTGTTCCTCATAACTCTATAAAACAGAAATCGTGCATACCTTTTGCGAGTCGTTGTCTATGCCTATCACTCCGGAATAGTGTTGTTTTCTGTCAGTAAAAGAATTGTTGTATCCGGATCAGTATAAATCCAGAGAATACCTTTACAAACAAACACTTTTACCTCTTATGCCAGCCACACACGTAACGATTTGCTTGCGCAAACTTAGGCTTGCGCAAATCTAACTTGACATTTTTTCAAAGAAGTTTGCGCAAATTTCACCCACACACGTAACGATTTGCTTGCGCAAACCTGAATTTGCGCAAGCAAATCGTTACGTGTGTGGCTAGCATTAGAATATAAGTTTAGATTTAGCTAAATGTCATGATGGCTCGCATCTCACGCAAGAGGTTGTTGATTTAAATCCGGGCAAGTACCAATGTGACATTTTCAATTCATATGTACTGTCTGAGTTTACTTGGACATAAACTGACATCGGTGAAGGAAAAACATCGTCAGGAAACCAGCGGGGTAATTACGTAACACATTTACAATAGCAATGGCTTTAATTTTGTCAGTTCAACAACATTCATTGCGTTATTTACTTATGGATTGTTACGCAATTATGATGCTGGACTTGTAGTTACCTAAGTCTAAAATCGCCAACCTCTCTTGAGCAAGCGTGGTGATCAATGCTCGTGCCTTCTCTGTATGAGAAGAGGCATTTTTTGCCCAGCAGTGGGACAGTAATAGACTGGAATTATGTTAATAAATTAGTTAGATGTTATTATATTTTGTACTCTGCTTAGATGCATATAACCCGATTTTTATAACCGTGCGCCTGTCAACGTCAAAATTTTACAGTATATGTGGTTTAAATAATAACAATAACAACTTAAAGAATAGTATGACAGAACTCTGGAGACGACACGAGTTGTGTAGACCGTATTAAGAGGCGTCGGGGCACTGAGGAGGTAACCGGTGGGGTGCAGTCAATGCTTACAACCTACGATTTTGACAGCTCCAAGCGCACAGATAAAAAAATCGAGATATACTAATTGAATGCTTTTTGTTTTTGCTAATAAAACATTAAATTCAAGTCATATTTTCATTCTCATCTATCACCTGTTTTAATGACATATTCCCCAGTGCGTAGCATCGCCCTAAGAGTTTCAGGAATGTTGGTCTCAGTCCTCACTCCCAGTCTGTAGTAATAATCATACAATTGGGATGACGTATTTTTTTTGTCCTTAATAAAAACTGGACACGTCAGGTATCTTTCCTTATACGTACTTAATCAAAAGATTATGGCGATTCATTGAGTTAAAAAAATACATTGAGCGGCCTGTAACTCATGAGCCGTAATAGGTAGGTAAACAGTTAAAATTTTCACAGATTGAGTATTTCTATTGCCACTATAAAAAAGTTTATAACTATTAACTTTATTTAATTTGAATACTAGAAACGTTTTTTTCTGCGTTTTTTATGCTCGGTTTTAATACGGTACGGATCCTTTCGTATAAATGCGAGACGTCCAACTCGCACTTGGCCGGTTGGTTTTCCTTGAGAACTTACTACAGTAATCTCCCTAACATGCAAATAAAAAGCAACATCCTAATGAGCAAAGAAATGTATAATAGGATACAAAAAAATTATAAAACTTAATAGCAGCTTTTTACTGGATTGTTCAGGCTCGGCTGCACTTGTTTCGCTTGGTCTTAGGGTCCATCTTGCAGACTTCGAAGGAGTTGCACTTCACGTTGTCACAGTATATGCCCGCGCCCGCTGAAAGATACAAAGATTTGATTCCTTTAGGTATCATAACTCCTTGATTAGATTTCTTTTTATAGTCCTCCATATTATAGTCGAAATCGAACACATTGAGAAGTGCCTGCCACAGGTGATGTTCGACTTTCCTTAAGTAAAGGACATTTGTTTTTTTTAAATTATTTATAGAGATCATGTAGGTACTCTGTAACTCTTTAGTACAAGTTTTAATTTGTAACCTTGCTTGCTATGCCAAAAGCAACTCTGCGGTTTTGCCCATTCCTACCTTAACTAATGCTGTTGTTCTAATAATTTGGTTATTATAAATTGATGAAAGCAGACCGTATTTCGGCCACGACGGCCAATCTCAACGGAGACTAGCCTTCAGCGCAGGAGATATTATAGTGCACAAGTGTGTGCGCAGACACAGGTGCACTCTCTCTTCCCTCACTCTCATAGTCCAATGGGCCGGCAATTCGACACGACCGGAGTGAGATCAAGCGCAGGAACAAACGGCTTAACGTGCTTTCTGAGGCACGGCGGTATCACACCGCCGACTTCCAAACTCCGGGCTGTTACTGAGAAATCCCTAATGGAAAAACCCAATAACACTTTGCCCGACCCGGGAATCGAACGCAGGACCCCACGCAGCAGTCGCGCTTGAGACCATGAGACCAACGGGGTAGTAAAAAAAAGTAGTAGATTTCTTTAATAACATAACAGAGCAGTGATGGCCCAGTGGTTACGAGATGTACCTAGGTCCTGAGTTCGAACCCAGGCAGGCGCACTTTGTGTAAATAATTTCATCACCATTGCTCTCAAAACTGTGAAGGAAAACATCGTGAGGAAACCGGCATGTCCTAGAACCAAAAAATTCGGAGACATGTGACATGTACCAACCCGCACTGGGCCCGCGTGGTAGATTACAACCCATTCCCTCTCGAAGAGAGGAGGCCTGTGTCCCAGCAGTGGGAACAGGCTATAGGCTGATTATGCTTATGGATATTCTCAGTATGTAGCCTGGTGTCTGGAGTCGTCCCTGGTGAACTCCTTATTACATGGGACTTATTAGATGACTTCCCAAGTAACACAACTGGGTGGTAAAATAGCTCCATATCCTATCTGTTTGTAACCTTGGGTGAAATATATAGGCATGAATAAGTTCTATAAAGGTGGAGAGAACCCATATGCAAACATTATAGAACCACGGGGAGAAAAATTGCAGCTTAATTTTGGTTCCAAATGAAATCCATAGGAGTTCTCACGATCACCTTAAGTGGCAATTAGAACTATGTGTGTAAGTTGTGCGCAGTGAACGGTTGATTGAATGATATGACGTTTCAATTCATTCATTGAGTGACAAATGAAACGAAAATTCTTTTATGGGGCGATAAGTTATGTGTTTTTGAATTTGTACTATGAACAGCCATTTTATTTGGATTACATTTAGTTGATGAGTATTAAAACTTCACGTGTACTGATATAATGCAGGCATTGATTTACAGCACAAAATCCTTGCGAATGTTTTGTTACTGTGAAAGTATAGTATGGTTTCTTTGTAAATTTCGAAGCGCCTTCGATTTGATCAAGAACAATTAAATAAAATGTAGCACATTTTATTTAATTATAACAAAACTCAGTGATTATGCGTCAGTGTGATAAAACACTTTCAAAACAAAATATTCTTAAGGACAACCATTTTCTAAACATGGCGATGTTTATGGCATCTCTTAGTTTTTATTTTCATTTATTTGTTCCCTATTTGGAACTGTAAGGTCTAAAAATCACTTATTTGTATGTTGCTAGTGGCTGACCAGTGGATGCTACTACCAGCAGTAATAATTAGCTCGTACAATCTGCCGATGATAACCCACATCGCTTAATTTTTTTCCATTTCACGGAATTCAAGTTTGATGAAGTAGTTTAAACTATGAACTTTACAACAACAGAAACAAAAAATACTATCAACAGAGTGACGCGTAGCACGATCTGACATAATTATGTAATAATAGGTCGCAATTATGTATTTCGGGAACAGGTACATCGTTAGTGGTTATAAATAAGTGGAAATAGCTGCTGTTGGTTTTCAAGAACCCACTATTGACACTTATCTACGCGTTGGAGTGGCATAGGAGTGGTAAAGATGCAATCACGTTAGGTTCCAAAAAGGTTGCAAAATTATCCGTTTAGCCACTACAGGTGATATACTACTCTGTTATACTACTCGTTTGGAAATAGAAGTGCTAAATAAGGGTATATTACAGCTTAAATGGAACAGTTGCTTACAAGTGATTTAAAGGCCTGATATACCACTGTTGCTTCTAAATTGGTAACAATTAAAACCCGTTTTCAACTTCAAGTAACAAAATCGACTCTATGCAACTACGAGTGACAGGAAGTACTCATATACAAATAGGAGTAGTGTTTGAAGCTATAAGTTCTATCAAATACTGTTATACCACTCATTTACAACTTAAAGCTATAAGATAAGTAGCAAAATTCACTAATGTGCTACTTGGGTTTGTAATACTGGCTAGGGTTCTCCAAGCAGGTTCCCTTTAACTTACACTGGCTCTTGCTGGAGCTACTGGACCCAGAACCGTTAGCAGCCGGTTGGGTGCAAGACTTGGCGTTGCAGGCGTTGTTGCAGCACACCTTGCCGTTGCCGCACTCGTAGTCCTGGACGCACTTGGGGCTGCAGCCGTAGACCTTCGAGGGTAGAGGGCAGTTACCAGCTGGAAGGGAGAATGAGACTGTGATTAGTTTAGGTCATAATTATCATCTGCGTAATCTCTGCGTTCGGCGCTTGGCGTGGCAACACGTCGTGTCTGGGTCCGCAACAAGTCAATCGTCATCCTGATGCCTCGTTGAAACGTGAAACACGTGTCGAATTTTTACAGGGTTCTTTATGACTCTTTAAGAACAGTTAAGGCTGTTGCAGACCAGCGCGACTTATCGCGCGACGCGACACGAACAATACAAAACTTCACGGTATAACAATAACCGGTGTCGCGTTGGTCGCGCTGGTCTGCGCAAAGCTTTAAGCTGATTAGGTTACTAAATATACGTCGTCTATTGTATTGTATCATTATATGCTTAGCCTTTTCTGAACTATTTTGCGGTTGGCTTCCAGTCTAATATTCCTCTGTGGTTGAGGATTCCGGGTGAAGCTCGCTTTCACCATCGGCCTGATCATCACCTACCATCAGGTGAGATGCAGGCCAAGAGCTTCCTGGAAGAGTTTAAAAAAAAAACTGGATGCAGCGGAATACAATCATTATTTTACATGGAGCGACTGCCTATTTATAACTTCCACAACCCAGTGACTGGGTACTTTGCACGATATCCATTGGTAAGACTGACTTTCAAACTTTTAGGCTTCTGACTATTCGTAACGACTGTCAAAAATCTACGAAGTCACAAAAACCAATCCGCTAAGTCAGTACCTATGTGGTCAATTAGTTTGAGTAATTCACGTTAGGTGCCGTTCAACTGTTCCAACTTCCATCGAACCGCAGTTATAAAAAAAAATGTTTCAGTGCGGTTAGTGGCAGTGCTCGGGTGCGGTTCGGTCAATTGCTGTTGAAATCAGTGCTCTGAGTGGAATGGGCATTACTAAAGCCCAAGAAAGCCAAAATTCTCATGAAATCCTTCAAATTGTGAATTCACAAAGCTGGTTGAAATGCTAATCGGACAACTCAGGAGCAGCTAGAAATAGCCAGCTAAAATGGCCCAGGGGGCCTACTACAACCACTAAAAGCAGTATTATTTTAATCTTACTTCAGTGGGGAAAAGAGATGGAGCTATACGTCCTGTAGAGCTTCATCTCTTTCCCACACTAAAGTAATATTAAAATAATACTGCTTTTAGAGGTGGTGGTAGGCCCCCTGAAGTGAAAAAAAGTTAGTAATAATACTCGTCATTACACACGTCATTTTATACTGTGACTCACAGTATCTAATGACGTGTGCGTAAAGTCACACTCTGTGATTGATAATGACATTAACCATTTGTTTTGAATCATTATGAGTGGTTTTTGATGGGCCTACATGTTTTATAATAATAATAAACCTTTAATTATTACACAAAGAATCCATAAAGTAGAGTTAGTAAAGAAAACTTAAAATTATGATTAGTTAGTATCTAAATAATTTGTGATAGTAAATTGACTCAGGCGTGTCTTTGCAGAAATCCATTATAGAATACAGTAGACGATGTATATTTAGTAACCTAATCTGCTTAAAGAGTCTGACAGACGATTGACTTCGCAACAAGTCAATCGTCATCCTGAAGATGCCTCGTTGAGAGGTGAAACATGATTTCTTACAGGGTTCTTTATGACTCTTTTAAGAACAGTTAAGCGGATTAAGTTACTAAATATACGACGTCTATTGTATTTTATTTAACAGTGATAGCCTAGTGGTGTGGTGACCGTCAGACTGCGAAGTCATACTTAGGTTTCGAGTTCGAACCCAAGGCACAATGCTCGCACATCAGACTTTTCGGATTCTTGTTGTATTGTATATTTATCACTTGCTTCAAAAACGGTGAAGGAAAGAAAACATCGTGAGGAAACCGGCCATGCCTGAGAGATATTTCTCGACGGCATGTGAAACCAAGTCAGAGGTAGTTTATTTGTGTTAGTATTACGTTAATGATGTATCTGCACTATTTAGCTACAATAACTTATTCGTTCCAAAAACTTAAAGCGTATTACGTAGGTAATCATCTACATTTTCGGTTCGCAAATAACTGTAATACTTTGATAGAAACACCGTGTTGAATCACCGAACAGAATTTGAAAATATAACTAGTTACTAAAATCACAGAGCAGTGGTGGCCCAGTGGTATCGGCCCCGACTTACTTTACCTAGGTCCAGTAGATTGGGAGTAAATCGGCTGTGACAGACGGACAGACGGCAACGACGTTGAGAGCAGTGGTGGATCAGTGGTAACGCCCCGACTTACGAGTTCGGTCATGGGTTCGAACCCAAGCAGGCGCTTTACTTTGTGTAAATAATTTCATCACCACTGCTCTCAAAACGGTGAAGGAAAACATCGTGAGGAAACCGGAATGTCTTAGAACCAAAAATTTGGAGACATTTGATATCTACCAACCCGCACTTTGCCCGCGTGGTGGATTACGGCCCACTCCCTCTCACTGAGGAGGAGGCCTTTGTCGCAGCAGTGGGAACATTAATAGGCTGATTATGTATTATGTACTAAAATCACTAGTTTTCAAAACAGGTGACGCCTTCGAAGTCGCTAGTTACGTTACGTTTCGCGAAAATCACGTAACGATTCACCCCAAATTCCGACCCAGTGACGTATCTACGTTAGAACTATTTATTTATTCTGTGACGTAGCATCGGGCAAGCCCACCTGTCGCACAACGTGCTCAGGGTGCAGTGGGAACTGGCACGCATTCCGCGGAGCATCGAGCCACAATGCGTTATGAATAACAGGATTTCCTGCCAACCATTTTATTAGTTATGCAGTTATGCAATGGTAACGTGTAAAGCACGGTTAAAGGATAAAATATGCCGTTTATCTAATCTAGTCACTTTATCGTCCGTGTCCTTAAACGGTGCCCTGATTGAATAAATGGCTGGAGCGTACTACGTTACGTTTAGGAGCAAGATTCACAGACCAAATTGACTTTGCTGTGTTTTAAGGGTTCCGAACGGCCAAATGGAAAAACGGAACTCTTATAGGATTACTATGTCTATGTCTGTCTGTCTGTCCGTCTCATCATCAGCCTATTAATGTTCCCACTGCTGGGACACAGGCCTCCTCTCGGTGAGAGGGAGTAGTAGGCCGTAATCCACCACGCAGGCCCAGTGCGGGTTGGTAGATGTCACATATCTTCGAATTGGTTCTATTCTAAGACATGCCGGCTTCGAATTTTGGTTCTAAGACATAGGTACCGGTTTCCTCACGATGTTATCCTTCACCGTTTTGAGAGCAGTGGTGATGAAATTATTTACACAAAGTAAAGCGCCTGCTTGGGTTCGAACCACGAACCCATGACCTACAACTCGTAAGTCGGGGCCGTTACCACTGATCCACCACTGCTCTCAACGTCGTTGCCGTCTGTCCGTCTGTCACAGCCGATTTGCTCCCAATCTACTGGACCTAGGTAAATGAGAATAACCGTGGAGTTTCTTGCCGGCTCTTCACCATAGGAAACGACCAGTTAGAACCGTGAACCTAGTTTCTGGCGTTTCATAAGAGCCAATGTAGGTTTATGAGAAATAAAACATTTTGAAGATTTATTTATGGGGTTCACTTTTGGGGGGAAAATGAGAAAATAAAAATAGTAGATTGTTATACAAGGGTCGAAAGGAATTGATGTCTTTCACCCGTGTTAAACACTCTACTTTTCATTTCGAATATAAGGAAAGTAAAAAATAGTGTTTAAAATATTTATTGATATTAAATAACATGATTAGTTATAATATAAAGTAATAACTTATTTAAACTGAACTGAGAAGTTAGAACAATTTGTGTTTTTTTTTTAATATGGAACGCACCACGTCACTCCTGCGGGCCGTCCCGCGCATTAGGTATTTTTTTTAATTCACACAGACTGTTTTATATAAACAACCAGCGTGAATTAAAAAAAATACCTCACAAGACCGGAGCCCAGTGTTTCCACTTTTAAGAATTTCTCCCTTTTTTTGGGAAAAATGGCCTATTGTTTATACTAGGCAGCACCCGATGTACCTACTACTTTACTCTATAGCACCACCTATTGAATAAAGGGGATTCCCTGACACTTGTAATAATTGTAATACGTCTAATTTTAGTTTACCATGTTTGTTTATAGTACTACTTCCGTGGCTAAAGACGACATCAGAAAATTCAGAAATAAGTCACATTATACCTAGAGTTGGTTTGTTTCGTCTCTCTCGATTTATTATGAATGTTTTCTAGGTATTTATGCTATAAAAATGAAAAATTCCCTAAACCAAGGAATTTTTATATTTTTTAGGGAATTTATATCATTTATATCATTATGAAACTGGGGAAAAACCAAAAACGTAAGTGGAAACACCGCCGCAGCTTTTTTGTTTTTATTCTATTCGATATATTTTGTCATGTAAAAAGTTTCGTAGCAGACTACCTAACCAAAACTTCTATTATTAAAATTAATTCCCGCCCTAGGGCGGGAAGCAATTACTATGAGTCTTTCCCGCCCTAGAGAGGGAAGGAGCGTTTTCCACCCGCTACTCGGATCCGAGCATGAGAGATGAAAATAAGTTTTGCAATCTGTACTGTGTGACATATCAAATGAGAGCTTGTTATGACGATTTTATATTTTTTTTTTAATAATTAATTATTGAAGTTTGTAAAGAAAAATATAATGTAATTTGACCATTGGCACCCTTATCTCCGAAACTGCTAAGTCAAAAAATTTGACAACAGTACACAGAATAGTTCTAGGTATCTTACCTACTTATAGATTACAGGAAAACCTATAATAAGTCTTAAAATAACACGGTAAATCACTCAATATTGTGCAATACATACCTACTTACATTATTTTGCAGTTGGAATAGTATGGTGGAACATGTTTTTCAACCACAATGTTCAGTTTTTTCTTGGGATAAATTCATCCCAACTTCGGAGCCATAGATATAAGAATATTTCTATGTTCGGAGCCCTTCTTGGTTCTCTGAATATTTATTATCAAATGAGGCACCAACTTTCAAAGCCCAACGCGCATTAGAATGGACGAAATTGTATCGAATATATGAAAGATACTCACAAGCCTCAGAATAAGACACCATCAGCACCACAGCCACGATGGACAGCAGGATAGTAGTAGAACCTGGAAAGTAATTAATATTGATGATTAATAATCTAAACATCTTTTCTATGCTTTTTCCCTGTCGTCAGTTTATTTAATTCGCCAGTTTCGTTGATGTCAGTTTCACTGATTCGTCAGTTTTGCCGATTAGGTTATACAGTTGCGTTAACTCGACAGTTTCCAGTGTTTGGTACACTCAAGAGAATAAAAGGCGACACTAAGCGAATTTTAATGATATTATAATGAACGTCTAAACAAGTAGTGTTAATGTTTTCGAACAAAATATATATGTTAAATAAGAGCATTTTCTTACGGACTTAATCTGTGAATATTTTAGATTATAATTAAAATTACATAGTGTAAAGAATTTGTAAAGTTATGTCTAATGCAGATAAAAAACCGGGAACCACGCAAAATCTATCAAGGGTATTTTTCTGAAACTTTCACCATTTTAAAGATAATTTAACTATGAATCTTTTAGTAGACGTGAACTTCATTAGTCATCCTTTGTTTTATGTATAATAAATTAATAATGCGTCTAATTGCGGACAGCGCTTTTTGATGGGCGATTCCTGGCTGGACTTACGACGCGTTGCGTGAGCTCAGTACAGAACACGCAAGCTAACTACTCAAGGTCGCTGGCATAAATATCATATGTCTTAAAAAGAACCAGCACCTTATCACAATCTGAATGATTTTATATTGCTAATTCATTTACTTCATAATGTTCGAAAAAAATCCACAACTGTGATATACATAGGGTCCATAATTGAGTGACCCGTTGGTCTCGTGGTCGGAAGTGCGACTGCTGAGCTTGGGGTCCTGGGTTCGATTCCCAGGTCTGGCAAATTGTTATTGGGTTTTTCCATTAAGAATTTCTTAGCAACAGCCCGGAGTTTGGAAGTGGGGGGTGTAATACCCCCATAGATATAAAATTTCTTAGATCTATGGACACCCCGTGCCTCCGTTGGTCCTGCGCCTGATCTCTCTCCGGTCGTGTCGGGTTGCCGTCCCATCGGACTATGAGAGTGAGGGAAGAGAGAGTGCACCTGTGTCTGCGCACACACTTTTGCACTTTCACTATATTACCGCCATGGCCGGAATACAGTCTGGAGGACTACATTAAGTACTTAGTTTTAAATCTTGATTGGCAATGTGAACAATCGAGAACCATTCACTTGGCCTCAAATTGTTCCCAGTGTTCTTACAAACTGAGACTATCGAATATTTTTCACGAAAACAATGTAACCATTGTCAATATTATCTTGTCTATTCTTATACACAGCAACAGCAATCTAGGCCATAGATAATACACTAAATTAGGCTTTGCCTAAGTAATAATGGTGAAATTGTAACAGAATATAAATAAAATAAAATAAAATGCTAATTATCTTTGACAAAGAAATAAGTAACTACCGTTGCATATTATTATGTCTTCGGTAAAAACTGCAATATACTATAAATAGGCAGAAATGTACGTCATTTACAATTATTTTTACGCTTACTTTGTACATAGCAGGAAATAATTTATTATCCTCAAGTTCAATTTGTGTATAATGCTCTAGAATACAAGAAATATTCATTCATCATCTGCCTATTAATGTTCCCACTGCTGGGACACAGGCCTCCTCTCTGTGAGAGGGAGTGGGCCGTAATCTACCACGCGGGCCCAGTGCGGGTTGGTAGATGACACATGTCTTGGAATTTTTGGTTCTAAGATATGCCGATTTCCTCACGATGTTTTCCTTCACCGTTTTGAGAGCAGTGGTGATGAAATTATTTACACAAAGTAAAGCGCCTGCTTGGGTTCGAACCCACGACCTACAACTCGTAAGTCGGGGCCGTTACCACTGGGCCACCGCTGCTCACAATATTCATTACAACCTTGTTATTCTACCACCGAATCACCGAAAATTATCCTTTATCCTTCTACAAATCTCATGAATGAATGAATGAAATGCACCGACCCCAGCGTGGTTTGACCTGACTCAATTTATCGAAGGAACTCAAACATTTGTAGTAGCCCCTAAAGCCTCAAGTTACATGGTGTTACAGAGACCATTGCATATCAAGGAGTAGACCGGGGGGCGCGGTAATGGTAGGGAAGACGTGCCCTTAGGATATGGAAGGATTTGCGATCCGTACCGGATATGCATCCTAGAGTAGGCAGTGTGGATTTATGTTTATAGTAAGCCTTCGGCGGCAAAATAAAATATCTTACTGATGTAAACAAAGTTGTATCGATAAACACTGCGGTGTTTATCGATACAACTTTATTTACTGAGGTTGTGGCCTCAGGTAGTAAAATGTTATGAGTCAAGGGCGAGTTGCCAAGTTTGCACGACCTTCTCATAAATTAATTAAACGAGTTGGTATGAGGATCACGCTCGCGGGGATGTGAACAGCTGAGAGATTTATTTGCAACATGCGTTGCTTGCTCAAATGCATTTTCTTGTTTTGCAACATGCATTGAGGGCACCTCACATCTTGATATGACTGATTTCTTTGCGTTTTTAGTCAAACTGTCACGCGAATTAGGCGTTTGCCCACTTGTCCTTATCCGTTTTATGTTCGATACGTGAAAAAGACGGACGGGAAATTCACGTTCTAGCGTTTTCGCACATTATTTGATTCGTTTTGTTTAATATAGGTACTTACTCGGTTTTGATCCGTCAAATAACGACTCGAAGTGAGAATTTACGAATCGAACACGAACCGAAAACGATGAGTGAGTGCACAAACGTCCATACAATTACAAGGATGGCCAAACCGGATCAGAAACGAACACGAATCGAATACGAACCGGATACGAGTAAGTGGGTAAACGCCCTTATGCTTGTGAATTAGGTCAGAAACAATTGAAGCAAATTGTGCTTTATTCGTCAGCATCATCTGCCTAGCCTTTTCCCAACTAAGTATGTTGGGGTTGGCTTCCAGTCTAACCGGATGCAGCCGCATACCAGTATTTTACATGCAGCGACTGTCTATCTGAACTCCACAATACGCAGTAACTGGGTAACACGGTCCTCCTCCTAATTTTCGGGCTTCTGACTACCCGTAACGACTGCCAAAGATCCACGAATGACAGCCGGGACCAACGGCTTTACGTGCTTTCCGAGGCACGGAGGACTCTCGGTATGTAATTGATGTTCACCCATCCACGGACCGACCTCGGCTACCGTTGCTTAACCTTGAAGATCGACCCGAGCGGCTGTTATTATTTGGGCACAAGCTTTATCTTACGTGTTTTATCTATAGCTATACTAATATTATAAAGAGGTTTGTTTGTTTGTTTGTATGTAGGGGGAGGGGGGGGGGGGTAATCTCCGGAACTACCAGTCGGATTTGAAAATATATTTTTACATTTGATAGCCCAATTCTTGAGGAAGGCTATGTAACATCAAGCTACAACCCTTAGGAGCCGAGCAATAAGAAAAAAAAGTCTGAACAAACGCTAAGCGAAAACGAATTAATAGCGCGGGCGGTCGGGGGTGAAACATGACGCGTACGAAGTCGCGGGCAGAAGCTAGCCTCTAATAATATCCTCGGATGAGGTTCATGACCACCTTCATTTTTTTTTTTGGGTGGGAAATTATCCAATGACTTCTCCCGCTCTGGGCGGGGAGCGGAAGGGCATGTCAGACTCTTACTGACTAAAACCCACCCGTGTTCCTTCCCTTGCCTTGCCAGGGGCCACGGTTTCCCCTTGGGACTACCCGCAACCCCGGCAGGCATCGGCCCTAGCGGACTCCGTCAGTTTTGCTGACATCTCTTTGAGGCGCGCGTGGAGCACACTACAATACCGTACCATCAGATAAAGAAAAGAAGAAGAAGAAAGAAAGAAAGAAAATACGTGGTTTTGCGGTAAACATGACGCAAAGAAATAACACATAACAAAAAAAGAACAAGTTGGGGGAAAATATGCGTCACATCTACGCAATATGGCCATCGGTCAGCATAATGCTACGACCCTATGCGAGCCCCAGCGCTGGTTTTCAGCGACAGACGGCGTTGACGTGATGACGTCGACCGGTGCAGCATACAATGAGATATAGGTAAATTGATTAACCAGTGTGTACTTGTACGTACATACAAATATGTGTTGTATTTTGTATTGCAGCGAGCTGCTATACACACTTTTTGCATTATTATGTGTGACTAATGTCTTTGATTAGCCTCAGTAGTAAACAACTGTAGTGACTAAGAACAATGTTATTTATACGAACTAGCTTTTGCCCGCGGCTTATTGCGAAGAGGTCGGCACTTATCCTACGGGAACGTAGGTACTACCGGGATTAAAAGTTCCCAGTGGACAAAAATTCTTCAGCTTCGCCCGCTAGGAGGTCGCCAATTATCCTACGGGAAAGTACTATTACCGGGATAAAAATATCTTAAACAGTCCTAACCCAGTTCAAGGTGTATTCGTGTGCCATTTATTATTAAGTATGCATAAAGTAACAGACACAGAGATAGAGTTAATTTGTACCTATAAGATTATAAGAATGGAAATTGTAAGTAAGGATTGGTCTTTATTAATTTAAATATATTATGGCGATAAGCGACGAATCCTTGCTTTAGACGCTTTCTCCTTTACAAGAATTGAAATACTTGGGTAACAAATTTTTTTTTTTTTCATCAGCAATCATTGCTCGATCACGTTGAACTCGCGGGCGCGGTGGCGGGCGCGGGCGCGAGCGCGGCTTCTTTCACCGCACCTGCGTTTGTACGTGAACACTTACATATTATTCTATGTGTTGGATATTTCGTGACCGCGCCCGCCACCGCGCCCGCAAATTCAACGTGATCGAGCACTCAGAGTATCATAAATAATGACGAGACATGCGAGAACAACAAAACCAGACACGACAGACTATGACTTAATTGTTAAACCGGTAAGACTTCTTGTGACGACGTATCTATTTAAATAAGACCAATAGCAATAAAACCTGTCCTGCTCATATGTTATTAGTTGGCAAACAAGAGGCGGCTAAGCTGATGGAGTTTTCACAGCCTCCTAGGGACCTCTGCTATGCCAGGAGATTCACAGATGCGTTGGCCATCCCGAAATCCTTACTGTTGAATTCCTAGCACAATAGATATTATCTACTTATTGTGCTAGGAATTCAACAGTAAAGCCAACAAACAAACAGCTGCAAACTGCTGTAAACAGCTGTTTTTTTTTTTAAATAACCAGCGAAAAATTTCAACGCAGGTAGGTTCAGAACCATGTATTGAATCCATGGTATCAGAGGGCCAAGTCTACTTATTTACAAACGTCACAATGGTCTCTCGATGGAGAGTTTTTGACAGATTTGCCATACAAAATCTGTCAAAAGCTCACCATCGAGAGACCATTGTGATGTTTGTAAATTAATAGACTTGGCTTCCTGTTTTCGAGTCGATCCACCATGTATATTTTCTTTAGAAATATAGTATTTAGGCCTCCTCTTATATAGTAGAATACTATATTAAGTATATAGGGGGGTTGGGAACCCTAGATACGATGTGTACATATTAGTGTTATGTACAACTTTGCCAAAACCAGTAAAACAAGTTTGGTTACCCTATACTAGTGTCAATACACTAAGCATAATATGGAGAATCAACATTAAAAATGGTAGTCAAAGAAGCAAGTAAACAATGTAGTACAAGCAAATATCTACCTACTTGAATTCAATTGGGTAATGGGCCTACAATGGGCTCTCGTTACCGTCGGGATTTTCCACCTCAGGTCATAACTAGTAAACAAGTTAGTTAACACGTTCAGTGCCCTCCTGGAGGGTTCACCTAGTCGTATATGGGATGACTGAAGCCCTCGCGGAGGGCTCAATTTATATGTAGAATTTTCTTAGCGAATACAGCATTATAAACCGTGGAAATAAAATCTGATGTATGTTTTAACAAGATTTATGGTTGGTTTTCAAATCCAAGGATTCTTTTTTAATTTTTATTTCACGGTTACAAATATTCACAAAGAAATTAAAAGGTTGATAACTGCGAATAGCGACAAGACCCCCTGAAAACACAATTTTACTTCGTTTTTAACGCGGCTTTAAACCTAATACCGTTGGCAGTTCATGATGGACAACTTTAGCGTAAACGTAATGCCGGCAAGCCTCCCGGAGGGTGTTGCCGGCATTACGTTTAAATTGCCCTAAAGTGGAAGTGAACTTCCAATATGTATGGCGGCATGGCGTATGAGTTCTATGAAAATGGGTGGAGTCGAAAGTGAGAACATCGTGGTTTCGTAGCTTTAGCATGATGCTCAGGATCATATTATATTAAAACGGTGTGGTATGTATTTAAGGGTCCCAATGGGTCAGGATCAAATTGCACAACTTTCAGGAAATAGCACACAATCATATCAACTCTGAAAGGGATCGTCACTGTATCAACTCGAGCCATTCAGTATTCTTTGTATGAAACTCCCTACTGCAACGCACACTAATCGGAATCGTAACGTAATCGCCTCGCCTCGGGACAAGCTCACGAAGCGCGGCGATACGGTGACGAACCCAGTCCGAGTTGATATGATTATGAGCTTTCTTCATAGAATCAACATCGTAAACCAAAAATTACAACAGAATCGGTTCACAATTGAAAATTCAGTAGGTGAACTTAACCTAGGTGAAAAATCACTTAACCCCATTTTTTTTACCCTTTGGGGTGGGTTTTAGTTTTCATGGGATGTTTTACATGGGACCAACTTCAAGGTATACCGTTCCCAATAAAACAAGAATCGTTCAAATCGAACTACTAAGTAAAAAGTTATGCGAGGTCATACATAAATCATACATAAAAAAAATTAAATTAAATACGCGTCGATTTGAGAATCAGACGTCTCAAACATTTGGGTCTATTATGCATTGAAGTTTTGTATGGGACAGTTCTCGTCCCACATACCACAGTGTCTCAAGACGAAAGTCTTTGACCAGTGCGTGTTGCCAGTGATGACTTATGGCACTGAAACGTGGTCGCTCACAATGGGCCTTATCAAAAGGCTAAAAGTCATCCAATGAGCAATGGAGAGGGCTATGCTTGGAGTTTCCCTACGTGATCGAATCAGGAATGAAGAGATCCGTAGGAGAACCAAGGTAACCGATATAGCCCGAAGAATTGCCAAACTTAGCAGGCAGGACACATTACTCGCAGAACAGATGGCCGATGGGCCGAAAGGTTCTGGAGTGGCGACCGCGTACCGGAAGACGTAGGGAAGGCCTCCCACAAGATTGATCGATGACCATGTGAAGGCCGCTGGAATCCGCTAGATGCGGGAGGCACAGAATCGGTCGAAGTGGCGGTGCTTGGGGGAGGCCTATCCAGCTGTGGACGTCTTTCGGCTGGTATGATGATGATGATGATGGGACAGTTGATATTTTTTTCACGATTACGTCCCGTAGAAAAAGTTGTTCAATTTGATTGTCTGTTCTACCACCCCCTTCTAAGTTCGATCACGCCTTTCCGATCGATACATGCTGTACGATACTTAGATAGATTTCTGAGGACTATCTTTTTTAGTACATTTATTTGAACTAAGAGGTTTTGATCCACGTAGAGTTCATCAATCAAGACAAGAATCTACGAAACTGAGTGTTTGTTTGTTACGCTTTCCCGCTAAAACGGCTGAACGGATTTGGATGAAATTTGGAACACGGATAGACCACGGGTTAGGACATAGGAATTATAGATCCCGATAAATCCCGAAAATAAATTAATGTTGTATGACTTCACAAAGTAGGATGACTTCTGCTTGGGCTGATAAAGTTTAAAGTGGGAGTCATATAATTACTCTTTTTGTCTATTCCTGCACTTTATCTTATGCTTTTTAAAATTAATGTTGGCCTTATTCTAATATACCAACCCGCAACGCCGCATCTATGGTATTTACCTACTTACTTCTTTTTACCCGACTGCCCCAGGACGGTAATGTTTTTCGAGAGTATGTATGTTTCCTGATATACTTAGGTGTATAACTAACGAAAAATTACTTCTTTTCCCTGATATATTTCTACGTTTCCCAGCCTTGGTACTGAACTAAGAATTCAGAATCAGCTATAAGTCAATGAATTTTGTCCAATACAATTTTGATGCAATTCCTTCAAATCTTTACAATGCCTCGTTGGTCTATAATCAGACATTTCTAAGTAATAGCCTGCAACCTGTCAAAAACTCACCATCGTGACACCATTATGACGTTTGTAAATTAGTAGACTTATCCCTGGATTGTTGCCCCGTGGATGACTTATGTACACAAGGAACTTAAACATAACTGGTGAAATTAAGGTGTACTAGAGGAACGCCTCTGCTCAACCCTTTGGAGCAAAAATAGTAGTGATATTCATCATCATCATCAACATCATATCAGCCGAAAGACGTCTACTGCTGGACATAGACCTGCCCCAAGCACCGCCACTTCGACCAATTCTGTGCCTCCCGCATCCAGCGGATTCTTGCGGCTTTTACAAGGTCATCGTCATCATCCATCTTGTGGGAGGCCTTCCAACGCTACGGTTTCCGGTACGCGGTCGCCACTCCAGAACCTTTCGGCCCCATCGGCCGAGCGAGCAATGTGTCCTGCCCATTGCCACTTAAGTTTGGCAATTCTTCTGGCTATGTCGGTTACCTTGGTTCTCTAACGGATCTCTTCATATTATGGCGTGATATTATGTTAAGTTATTCCTACATCCTTTGTACCTAAGTAGGTATCTATCTATATCGTGATTATTGAGCTCTACTCGACCTTTTTATGAGAAAAATACCTACTAGAGTGAGGTATTGTGTGAACCGTGTGAACTTTACGATTCTGTGTTTTATTTATCGATTCTTGTTTAAGTAAACATACTAGGGTTGCCAACCTTACTATACAGGGTGTCAGGGACATCGACGCGAAGCCTGTTACCATGGATTTAGTACGTGATTCTGAAACCCCCTGCGTTGAAATTTTTCGTCGGTAATTAAAAAAAATATCAGCTTCGCGTCGATGTCCCGGACATCCTGTATAATACAGTCGAGTTTCGCTTCCTATATATTTTTTTATATAATAATAATTAAGTAAGTATGTAATTTCGCCTACTATATTTTTTTTCAAAACGGCCAGATGTTCGCAAGCCCAGTATTAATCTCATATAAGCTGAATGGTATTTTGTAACCCTAATTTAGAGTGTAAATTAGTTATTAAAAAAAGTAAAGTAAAGGCTCAAATTAGTAAAAAATATTTATGCATAAAAAAAATTTTTGAAACATACCCATACTATGTACTTATATTTTTTTTACTTTTCAGGCAATGGTTTCGAAAATACAGTATTTGATATAATTATGATATAAAGAAAGTTGGCAACCCTAACACATACTGACTTGGCCATTTGGCTAGCTATTGTGCGAAAACAATAGGCGATAGAAGAAAAACTCTCATTTTCTTATATTCGCTCAGATTTTACGACGTTACGTAGATATTAATCGGAATATCCAAAGATTTATTTTGTTTTTTTTTTTTTATTCAATAGGTTTTGCTGTCAATAAATTTAAAAAAAACTAATATGCTGCTCTGTATTTCTTTATTAGGTACATATAGTTTTTAATGTCCGGTCCTTAGTGAAATATTTAATTTCCATTGGAGCCTTTAATTTATCAAAAATGGGCGCGAGCGTAGTACTCTACGAGCAACCTGGACGAAATCTTCTACCAGAGACCCCAGAAAAAGACCTAGAAACGACTTGACAAAGAAATGTAACACATGGCATCTATCATACGTGTAAGTATTTAAATCTCAATATTTTCCTATCCCATCTTATTCTACTGATTGATTATTTCACAAAAAAATTACTCACCCATATTTATGCCTTGTAAAGTTGTAATAAATTCACTTTGCGTGCACTCGCAACAAATGCTAATATGAGACTGGTTACTGGTTCCGTGGTTCGCTGTGAAATCTCTCATGTTCTTAATTCAATTATGTATGTAGGTAGGTACCTATCTTGATTTGCATTGGCCGGCCAACAATAAACCACTTCCATTGCTGCATTACTTCGTATTTTGATAGAGGACATCCATGATGCCGAGGAATGGATGCGTTGTCGAAAGTTGGTTGAGTGGCGAATGTTTTACCAACATGACGATTTAATTTATGATAATAATGTTTTGCCAATCGTATCGGGTCAAGGTCTTGGGTCAAGTTTATTTTAATATATTTACGATCCTTATTCTTATTAAATTTATTACTGCGCTGATGTCATGTTTACATGTTTGTGTATTTCACCTAACTTCTGCTTTTATTCACTCTATATTCAGGCTGGCATAGTCTTGTCTTCATCTAAATACACATTTACAATATTACTAGCGGCCGTCCCATGCTTTGCACAGTTTTTAAGACTTGGCGCTGAGCAGACGATTGACATTTTCCCTCGTACAATTTGTCCGCGCCAATAGAAGTATGGAAATGTATGCAATAACTAGCGTGACCATACGTCCCGTTTTGAACGGGACCGCCCCGAGGAAAGTGTGAAGTGGAAGTATTCAAACACTTCCACACCAAGAACCTTAAAACAATTTTTTTCTGTTGACAAAATATAAAAATTACAAAAAAAAAATCTTCCTTCGCTTTTCAAATTGGTACTTAATAAATAAGTTTGATAAATAAAAAATAGAAATTGTGTTTAAAAAAAAACAAGAGAGAAGTTTGAGTTTCCTTTATGAATCGGCCCTACTGAGATAAATAAATGTCCCGTTTTCAGTCAAATAATAAGTGGTCACGTTAGGAATAACGCATGTCGTAGGACCGCCGGGATATCATAATATACGTTCTATAGTCAGACAAAGGATCAGTGCCATATCAAAACATCGAGATTTCTATAGGTATTTACTCATTTATGTAAGTTTAATATTAATTTTATTACCCATCACGACTGGCTGCTGAGTTTCGCTATAAGCTAATTTAATTTGACCCTGTAAATGTATATAGCCTATACATATAAGGTGACTGGTAATTAATTAGTGACCGATACTTAAACACGTGACTTTACTCATCATTATGTACAAGTTTTACTATGGGACCAAATCTGAAATCGCGAAAAAAAATCACCCTCCCTCCCTACATTTGGACGAATTATGCGAACAACGTGGGACCAGCAGATTTTTTTTAAGTCCGTTGATTAATATGTCATTGATAGCGATTGCGATTGTAGGCCGTAGTGGTTATATGGTATCATAGATTGCAATCCATCTTCCCCATTTCTCAATGTTTAGGAACATAGTATTATTTATCTGTGGTTTAGGTAAACAAGTTATATTAATCGAGTAAGTAAAGATGACTCAAACAATCTTGGTTCATTGGTTGCCCTTTATTCGTTGAGTTTATAAACAAACCGTATTATGACCAAGTTCGTGAACTGCGTGTTATGTTGACGCAGTTTTGAACCTGATAATAATAGAATTTCAGACGCTTACAGTAACTAATTTTAATATTAAAGTTTCGTGAAAAGGGCCCACGTCCATCGGCGACTTTTTGTAGCGATGCAGTAGCGATGCTGTCGGCGTCGCGCATGTCTATCGAATTATAGATACAGCCGCGATGCTGTAATTATGTATGAAGAAACCTGCGCGATAGTAGCGATGCTAATGATGCGACAGAATCGCTACAAAAACTCGCCGTGGGCGAGGGCCCTTAGACTACGGTTTGGTCAGTCTCGATTCTCGAACTTCAACGGAGGTCTATTTAAAATTCCGTCCTACCTACTCGAAGGGTGCCAAGCGGAACCCTATTCTTACCTACTAAGTAACCCTCCGCTGTCCGTCCGCCACGGTCGGTCTGTCTGTCAGCAAGCTGTACCTATTTCATGTTCATGGGTCAGAGATAGACGGTTTAAATTTTCACAGATTGTGTATTTCTATTACCGGTATATTGTGTATAACAACCCGCTGTATCAATATCCATCATTACATATTATAAAACAAAGTCCCCCGCCGCGTCTGTCTGTCTGTCTGAACGCGATAAACTACCGAACGGTTTTCACTAATGGACGGATTGATTCATGCTGAAGGTTTTAGTGCATTAAGGTATTGTGTAAATTGGCTGAAATATGACAATTATTGACGAAGAAAAAATCATGCCAACTGGGAGCTTTACTGGCGTGCGCCGCGTAAGCCGTAAGAGATACATCAAATTTATGTTCTACAGAATTGAAGATCTTAAAAAGTTCAACGAAAAAGTCCAGGATAGCATACTGAATGTATGCTATCCTATATCTTCTAAGGATGATCCGCAGTAACCATTATTATCATTCAGAATTTGATAAAAATTTAATTGTTACTTCCGACGCTATTTTGACTGGTAGGTACCATCATTTATTGTTATCCAATAAAATATGTTATTTAAATTGGGCATTTAATTAAAATATACCTTGACATCCTATCATTTAAATGAATAGTATAAAATATATCACACAATAATTATTGCACTGACAAGATAAATACCTATTATCTACAGTGACCTAACTAACGACATATTCTAGATACCTTGTTTCGATATCATAATAGGTTATTTAGCCTACTTGTTCTATTGTGGAAATACCCCTAGAATACTTCTACCTACCTACCTATACCTAACTATGACCAACTGGTTTGACAAGCGTCAACCAGTATATTCCCGGGTTTATTATGTAATACTATAAAATCATAGACGTATTATAAAATCAATCAATCTGCCTAGCCTTTTCCCAACTATCTTGGGGTCGGCGTCCAGTCTAACCGGATGCAGCTGAATACCGTATTTTACATGGAACGATTGCCTATTATCTGACCTCCACAACCCAGTAACTGGGTAGTACGATAACCCTTGGTAAGACTGGTTGTCAGACTTTCGGGCTTCTGAGATGGTCACCCATCCACAGACCAACCCCGGCAAGCGTACCTTAACCTGATGGATAGACCCGTGCGGCTGTTATTACTTAGCCACGAGCTCCTCGAGCTTAATAAGAACACATAATCCATCTATACTTAAGTCATTGAATGTCTGTTTGTAGGTAATGTCAAAAAAAAAATAGTAGATTGTTATACAAGGGTCGAAAGGAATCAATTCCCATACGAGGTATTTAGACGCCCGAGCGTAGCGAGGGCGGCTATTGTCCGAGTAGGAATTGATGTCTTTCACCCGTGGTGTTAAACACTCTACTTTTCATTTCGAATATAAGGAAAGTAAAAAATAGTGTTTAAAATATTTATTGATATTAAATAACATGATTAGTTAGTACCTACCTATTTAAAATGAACTGAGAAGTTAGAACAATTTGTGATTTTTTTTAAATATGGAACGCACCGCGTCACTGCTGCGGGCCGTCCCGCGCATTAGGTATTTTTTTTAATTCACACTGGCTGTTTATATACTCACAAGACCGGAGCCCAGTGTTTCCACTTTTAGGGATTTCTCCCTTTTTTAGGGAAAAATGGGCAATAATAAGCATGGTTTAGGGATATTTTATTTTGGCAGGGATTTTGGGAATTTTAGGGAATAATTTAACTTGAGTTGGTAGCCCTATTGTTTATGGCAGCACCCGATGTACTACCTACTTTACTCTATGGTACCACCGATTGATTATAGGGGATTCCCTGAAACTTGAAATAAGTCTAATTATAGTTTACCATGTTATTGTTAATAGTACTATTTCCGTGGCTAAAGACGGCATCGGAAAGAAGTCGCATTATACCTAGAGTTGGTTTGTTTCGAAAACCAAGGAATTTTTATATTTTTTATAAAATTTTAGGGATAATTCATTAAGAAACAGGCACGTATACAGAGGGGGGGATAGTTGGGATTTATCCCCCCCCGAAATCTGACTGAAAAAAAAAAACGTTTTAAGCCATCTGTTTATTTATTCGCTTGCGTGTTCTTTCAATAAGTAGGTAAAATAAAAATAGATAGATCTTGATCTGATTATGTAAGCGACGTTACTAGTAGTGCCATCTAACCTATTTAGAGAGAAACCGAGAACGAAAACAGTAATGAACGACATCTATCGTCGAGTAGAAAAACTAATAGTAGAAAGATCGTCGCGTTGAGTAGCGAAATATCGAGAAGCTTCCATAACTTTCTGCTACCAGGTAGTAGATGGCGCAATATTCCACAGTGTTCCAGAATACGAAAATGTAGTATAAATACGGCGGGGGCGGGAGTCCGGGAACCTGCATGTCAGTTTATTTCGAGAGCGATTCAAGTGAGAATCGAGAGCGACAAGCGAGAAGAAAAGTGAAATACCTCTGCAATACTGACAGTATAGTGCAATAGACCAGTTTATTTTGATATTGGTTTCAGTTTCATAGAGAGTAGAGTAAATTCCTTCCGACTTGGTTCACCTGATACTTTGCCCGTGCCGTGAAATAAAGGAAAAAAACTTCAAAACCACTGTTTTCATTGGATTCGCCAAATCGCCAGTCCGTTACGTACGTGAGATAGTGTTGGACAATTTTGGACCTGCAGACGTCATAATTATTTTGTTGGACCGTTCGCCCTATCCATCACAGATTACTTAAATAAGGTAAAGTAATGTGTGAAATGTGAGAGCTTCTTGATTTGTGCTTGTTTGAACGTATATAAATTGCTGCTGCTAAAATGAAGAGAATTGACAACTTTTTCAAGCCAGTGGCAAAAAAAATTGTTACTACTAGCGAGGAAAAAACTACTCCAAGCATGGCTTCTGCTGTTGATAGTAGACAACTAGAAACAACTTCGTCAAAATTTACAGAAAAAAATGTGATTTCAGCCGAACCGGCTGGAAGATGTAGAGATGAAGGAGAATGTTCAACTTCAAAAACGTGCAGTTTAGATACAATGATTATAAGTGAAACTTTTCCTGATATCGGCGTGGTTTCTAATGCCATATATAACACACAGTATCCTCCTCTTGTACTCACAGATGAACAGAAAAAAAATATTATTACACAGCCGTTTGTCCCAGATGCGTCATTTTCGTTTCCGGCTAGTAGCTTTGGAAAGAGGAAACTTAGATTTCGAAGAGAATGGATGGGATCATGGGAATGGTAAACATATTTGCCGAGGAGGAATGGTGTGTTCTGCAAATATTGCGTTGTCTTTTCATCAGGCACCGCTGGAAAAGGTTCCCACCAAACACTTGGAAGTTTTGTCAGCAAACCATTTGATAATTGGAAAGATGCAACAGAGAGATTTCGCGAACATTCTGCTGCTAAATATCACCAGTTTTCTAAGTTATGCGCAGAAAATTTCTTACGCGTAATGGATTCAGCAGCTATAGACGTTGCATCGCTGCTTAATGATCAAAGGCTCAAAGAAAAGGAAAGAAATAGAACAGCACTAAAACCTATAATCGCAACTATCATCTTCTGTGGAGAGCAAGAGTTGCCGCTTCGTGGAGACAAAGACAGTGGACCATTGACTTTAGAAAAGCCACTTAGTAAAGATGGAAAATTCAGGGCTCTGCTACGATACCGAGCAAGCTATGATAATATCCTGAAAGATCATATCATTACAACCCCTAAAAATGCAACGTATTTTAGCCCTATTATTCAAAATGAAATAATAGATACTTGCGGAAAGATAATTCAGAAAAAAATTGTGACACAAATAAATAGTTCAGAGTGTTTCGCGATTCTTGGCGATGAAACTTTAGATGTGAGTGGAACTGAGCAATTGTCTTTATGTGCGAGATACGTTTATAAAGGTATTTTGAGGGAGGACTTTCTCAGTTTCATTGAAATACACGACCTAAGTGCCGAAAATATAAGTGCAGAAATTTTAAAGAAATGTCATGAGATTGGTTTGAATCTCGATAAACTAGTTGGTCAGGGGTATGACGGAGCTGCTACCATGGGAGGACACATCAGTGGTGTGCAGACGAGAATCAGAAAAGAATTTCCTAAGGCCACATACGTACATTGCTCAGCACATCGTCTGAACCTAGTTCTTTCAAAAGCTCTTTCAGTTCCCGAGGTGAGAAATTCAATAGGCGTTGTGAAGGAAGTCTGCAATTTACTTCGCAACAATGCAATGGCCGGGAAACAGTTCAAGGAAAATGTGGAAAAGCTCACACCAGAAAGTAAGAAAAAAAGACTGGTCGGCATGTGTGACACTAGATTTATAGAACGTCACGACTCTATAAATGTATTTGGTGAGTTACTCGAACCTATTGTCATTACATTAAGAGAACTATCCTACACAAACAGAACTGTCGCCCAAACTGCCTCTACACTCATAGCTGCGATGGAAAAGAGTAGTTTCTTGATTTCTCTAAAAACCTGTGAAAGATTTTTCAGTTATACTCTCCCACTGTCAGCATATTTGCAGAACCCTACACACGACCTGGCCTCTGCTATGAAATTTTCCGATGACATTATCGGAAAACTAAAAGAGATACGTGACGATGTTAACCCGGTATTCTCAGAAATATATAACGCATGCTGCAAAATAGCGGAAGATGTCTTGCAAATAGAAATTCAGCGTCCTCGAGTTACTGCCCACCAAACTGCACGAAGCAACCCTCCCAGCGATACTGCTGAAGAATACTTCAGAAGAACTATTTTTATACCGTGCTTGGACGATTTGATATCTGGCATGAATGATAGATTTGCGAATCAAAGAGAGCTGCTTTCTTCTTTAGAAATTATTCTTCCGAAAAATGTGGACGAGAGGAAAATAAGTGAATTAGAAAATATGAAAATTTATTGGGAAGAAAGTGTTGGAGAATCACTAATAAAAGCAGAGTACAGTATGTGGTGTGCCAAGTGGAAAAACACAGATAAGAAACCAGTCGAAATTATGGAAATTTTAGACACGTGTGACAAAGTTTTCTTTCCTACCATTAACAGGCTAATACATATTCTGGCCACCCTTCCGGTTTCAACGGCATCTGTGGAGCGGTCATTTTCATGCCTAAAGAGAATAAAATCGTTCCTAAGGAATAGAATGGCGGGCGAGAGGCTTACTGGTCTCGCTCTATTGTCTATTCATTCCGCTTTGGCGCCAGATCCTGATATGGTACTAGCTAGACGTAATGGCTGCCAGCGGAAACAGAAAAATACTTATATAATTATAGTATAGTACAGTACAGTGAAAATTATAGTACAGTGATTACAGCGATTTTCACACAGTTCACATGGTTGTTTCAATGTTTGTCCCCCCCCGAACCAAAAGTCTGGATACGTGCCTGTTAAGAAACTGGGGAAAAACCAAAAACGTAAGTGGAAACACTGCCGCAGCTTTTTTGTTTTTATTCTATTCGATATTTGTCATGTGAAAAGTTTCGTAGCAGACTACCTAACCAAAAGTTCTATTTTTAAAATTCATTCCCGCCCTAGGGCGGGAAGCAATTACTATGAGTCTTTCCCGCCCTAGAGAGGGAAGCAGCGTTTTCCACCCGCTACTCGGATCAGACAAACACTACTTTCCGAGCATGAGATATGAAAACAGCTTTTTACTAAATGCATATTTATGAAAGTATACATAGACGATCCATACAACAAAAACATAATTTTAATTTTTTTTTGTCTGTCTTTCTGTCTGTCTGTCTGTTTGTTCCGAATCTCCGAAACGGCTGGACAGATTTGGACGGGACTTTCACTAGTTTGAAATAAGATTAGACATTTAGCTAAACCTTTTTTAGGTATTGTAACCACTTTTTTGCTTTTAATGCCATCCTTATTTTGGCAAAAGCAAAAAAGTGGCATAAGTTATGCCTACGGTATAGCCGTATAGAAGTCAGAATCGGTTGAACGGACTGTAAAAAAGGTTTGCGTAAAATGTCTAATCTTATTTCGAAATGTAGTCTACGTAATAACATAACATAACATCATGCCAGTAATCACCGACGGGTTCGGCAGAGGTGTGCCTATGTGTATCTACCTACACCCACATTTCGCTAGATATGCTAGTTATGCTATGTTTAGGTTCCTTGTAATAAGGGGCGAGCCTATTGCCATCAACCAAATCCACTCCGGGCTGCTACTGAGAAATCCCTGACTGAAAAACCCAATAACACTGTGCCCGACCTGGGAATCGAACCCAGGACTCAGCAGTAGCACTTGCGACCGCTAGACCAACGAGACAGCCAATCAAAGTTTCTAATAATACCTATCAACACGAATCTGGTTTTCTAAATGTTTTGTTACCTCTGCTTTTTCATCTTGGCCTCTCTAGACAGTAGAGTCTCTGTTGGTCTGAAATTATGTGAATTTAAGGCTACTTTTATAAGTTTTGGTGATTATGCCCCTTTTGACCAACACGCACCCGTTTTCACCGACAACTAAATGAATCCAATAAAAGTGCATGTTGGATTTTCAACGCTAGGCTCAGCGCGGAGAGTTGAAAATACAATAGTGCACTTTTATTTAGGGATTCATTTAGTTGCGGTGAAAACGGGTGCTTAGGTATAGTAGCATCGTGTACTGTGTATCTATTGGCCTTTATTTTTTCCATTAGTATGGTTCTACTCGTAGACAGTACTGCAGTATTCCATAATAATTTTCTTGGAAAGGGAGTTCAACGCCATCTGTTTTGCGGGTCAAGAACTGGGAAACGTTATTGAACTCTCTTTTATTACTAGTTGTTGTAGTTAGTGTTTTTGTATAAAATATTGAACGAAAACTTTGAAAGTATTGTATAGTATAATAAGTCCATGATTGTATTACATTGATTACATTGGTTGTGGAGATTAGTTAGGATTTTGCATAGTTGTGTGATTCTTCTGCCCGATATTAGATGGCGTTGGCGTAGTCTTGGATGGCGCTACCTCTACAACCTTATTACACCTCAATGCTACAACCTCTTTCTTTGTTGGACAAAAAAACTATTTGGACTCCACTCCTTAATTAAACAATAACAATTTTACTTTGCAAGTGCAAGAAAGTAGTTACTTTGTAAAGTTCAAGCATTTGTGAACAAGTTCACCATTTCCGAACGAAAACTTTTATGACGCTGCGCGACACCGACCGGATACAAAGCGAACTAAATTCAAATATTTCGGTTCAAACGTCAAACGTCCAACGAACGGGTGAATGTTTGTGGAAATTGTTTTCTTGTTTGAATTGCAAAAATTAACGTGAAATCATTATTATCGTGCAAAGTGTACACAAACTATGTCAACTGTGTGATTTGTGATATTCGAGAACCTTTTATAAAGTTTCAATTATGGATCCCTTTACCCAGGTACGATTGGGCGATAATTTATGTATTAACGGTCGCAATCTTCAGAAGGTCATCAAGAATCGCATGATTTAACATCCAAAAACTTATTTTCAGCGCATGTTAGAGAGAGCGCGGGCCAGACAGGAGAAGATCGATCAAAAACTTGCAAATTCCGGACAGGCTGTTCCGAAAAGGAAGCCACTTTCAGAAAACATCGCTATCTTGAAATCTGAGGGTTCTCCTGCGAAGTCTCCGAGTAAAATGGCTCGGGAATCTATCACGTCGCCACGGAGACAGTCAAAGGACTTTACAAAGTCTGAAACTCCTACGAAAGCTGTTACTAAGAGGTCAAGTTTGAAGTCTGATGTCGCGTCTCCACAGCGGGGTCGCAATGACGTGGTAGTGACTAAAAAGGAGTTTAAAAGTCCAAAGAGGGGGAGTATCAACAGACGGAACTCTGACGTGTCTGTTGAGATAAACATTTCCCATAGAAATGACATACAGATTGAGGTTCAAGTTGAAGAAAGGGACACTCCTATTAGTGTGGTGTATGACTCACAGGCGCGGCCTGGTGGCAATGTTATTATAAAGGAGATTACAGGTAAGGAAACCATACAAAACAATTTAAAACATACTGACTTAGTGAATAAACCTCTACTAATCTGTACAATGCATACTCAGGCACTTAGGTCCGTATTACAGAACGTCAATCAAGACTCAAGCATTACTTAAAACTAGTTTCAACCAATCAAAAGGCTTTAAACGAGTTTTAAGTAATGCTTGAGTTTTGAGTGACGTTCTGTAATACGGGCCTTAGTATCATATACATCTAGATATCATGATAAATACTTACAACATGATGCATTATGCAGTAAAAAACCACATTACAGTCCCTTCTCTGCACATTACCTTTGCCTTAAAAGGTCCTACTATGAAGGTATTTATCTAAATAAGGAAGAACACAAATGACTAATAAAAAGCCAATGACACTTGGTTTATTATTTTTTAAATGTTTATCCTCACAACTTTACAAAGCTTCTTGCTTGTAACTTATTACTCACCTCAAGGAGATAATGGTTCTAATAATTAGTAAATGTTTTTCAATAGTTAAACAAAACATTAGCTTAATGGTTGTAAAGTTTTTAATTAAGTTTGTGTGGTCTATGGTTTAAATTGTTTCAAATTGTGAGTGGCTTGTGGCCAGTGTGGTGCTTGCAATCTTTTTTTTTAAATTTGGAATAGGATGGCAGGTACTGTTAATGTTTTTTTATTCTGTTTTTGTTATTATTGAGTGGTGGCCCAATGGAATCTTACCAAGGGGTACCTATTACCCATTTATTTACTGGGTTGTGGAGGTCAGTTATGTATTAGCTCCATGTAAAATACTGGTATTCTGCTGCATCCAGTTAGACTGGAAGCCGACCTCAACATAGTTGGGAAAAAGCTAGGCAGATTGATTGAGTATTTTAAAACTGGTATCAAGCAAAGTTTTCCCGCTTGACTGTTACAGTGGACATCAGGTGGGCATAACAATTAAAATTCTATTGTGTCTTGTTAATGACAGCTGAAGGTATAACATTAGTTTTGGTTTTTATCTCATTGAAATCATACTAATTCCTATATTATAACAATTACAGATGACACATCCAGTAACCTGGAGAAGGCAACAGAAGATACGTCGGAGAACAAGCGTGCAGGGCTCCGACATAATGTTAAGTCTCGACTTGACCGACTTGGCAATCTCTATTCAGGTATTGTCCTTATGATTTATTACATAAATGAACTAACAATTTCTTCCCAAATGGGTTGACAACAACAGAACGCTTCCTGCTATGATCCTTTCATGACTTTATATGATTTTTTTGGGTTCTGTACCGGAAGGGTGCCAATGGAACGCTATTAAGCCCCCGCTGTCCATCCGTCTGTCTGTCAGCAGGCTGTATTTCATGGACCGTAATAGATAGACAGTTAAAATTTTCAAACATTGTTATGTCTATTGCCGCTGTAACAAAAAATAATAAACATTTAAAGAAAGTTAAAAATTAAGGGGGGTTTCCATACAATAAACTTTTTTATCGTCGTTTTGTTAAATATTGTATGGTGGTATACGCTTGGTGCGCGAGTCCGACTCGTATTTGGGCGGTTTTTTCTTTATTACTGTACAGTTGTCTTCTATATCGTATTATCTGCTTATTTACACACTTACACAGAGATGCCTCATGAGTTCTCTCGCATTAACTAATATTATGGTATAACCAGAGCAACATTACAAACATTTTGCCTAACCTGGGTATCAACACCAGGACTCGGAAGTCGCGCTTCCAATCACTACACCAACAAGCCATGAAGCAGTCACTTCTGCAATTTTTACAGCAGTAATAGCTTAGTGGTATGACCGTCAGACTGCCAAGTCATAGGTCTCGAGTTCGAACCCAAGGCACGCATCTCGAGACTTTTCGGATTTATGTCCGTATTGTATAATTATCACTTGCTTCAAAAACGGTGAAGGAAAACATTGTAAAGAAACCGGCGTGCCTGAGAAATATTTTTCATGTGAAGCCAAGTCAGACGCCCATGGACGGCTTTAAAACTCTGACACCAGACCCCAATTACGCAATGCACGATCAATTTTAAATTGAAACCAATTGAAAAAGATTGCCAGTCCATTGCTTAATAAGTTCGACAAAAAAAATCTGCTCTATTTTTTTTGTCGAACTTATGAAGCAATGGACTGGCAATCTTTTTCAATTGGTTTCAATTTAAAATTGATCGTGCATTACGTAATTAGGGTGCTGGTTAGTCATTAACCACACGAAAAGATTATAGAAGACTTCTGCCATTTCTGTGTAAAACACCAATAATAATAGTTTGGTGTTACTCATTTCACTTGATTCATATTTTTACTCACAAAACCAATATCCTGCTTTGATAACTTATTAAATTACTCCCTAATAAACAACAGGATGTGATAAGGACAAGGATTTGATAATAAATAGATATTGTTTGAAGATAGAATATTATAGAAAACTGTTCATTCAAGGTTCAGTTTTGATAGTTCGCATTTGAGTGTATTTATTGATAGTTCTTTGTGTTGACATTATTGACGGTTTTGAACTATACTTATTGCTGGTAATTTTTATTAAGATTTTGTTTATTAAACATTGAATTTATAGTGACTTGTGTAATGGTGTTTGAAATGCTAACCATAAATCATACAAACTGCTACTGTTGTTTTTTTTTTTATCCAAAAAAGCTGAGTTAATGTTCTTATGTAAAGATCAGGATCATGATATTGAAGTACTCGCTTTTTGATAGGGCTCATAAACGCCGATCTTCTAGTCCTTACCTGCTGGTCAAGCCACAGCTAAACACTACCTGCTTACAAGTGCTTGCCCATTTTTATCTAGACTGGACAAGGCTAAAACCATCACCATTTAACGACATAACCCTATTTTTTTATTTCTTTTTACAGATAAACCAACCCTCTCATCGCCAATCCACCGCACGGAGCTAGAGTTCTCCTCAGCTACGCCACCATCAGAACTGGAACCAAAACAGCCGAAGCAGCGCCCCCAACAAGACGGCAAGAAGAAGTTCGGTAGACTAGCAGCTTTAGCAGACCAGATCAACAACTGGGAGGATGATTTGACGCATCATACTTATGTGAGTATTGAAATTTAGACCTTGTGTGGTTTGTGTAAGGTTGATTTAAGAAGATAGGATACAGGGATGGTAGTAGACTTGCAGCTTTAGCAAAACCAGAACAATAACTGCGAACAATTTGACGCATCATTATTTTTGTGACTGATGATGACGTATTGTTTTTTACCCGACTGCGGCAGAGTGAAAAGAAGGGTAATTTTAATTATAATGAATATTATAAATGCGAAAGTATGTTTTTTGTTTGTTTGTTACGCTTTCAGTCTAAAACGGCTGAACAGATTTGGATGAAATTTGGTACATGGGTAGACCATGACCTGGGTTTAGGACAAAGGCTACTTTTTATCCCGATATACCCACGGGATCGAGACTTATGCGGGTGAAACCGCGGGGCGCGGCTAGTGTTTTATATAGGAGAAACTAAAGTTAAACTGATTTAGACCTTAGGTAAATTGTTTAAGATTGTTTTTTGCGTAGTTATGGTTCTAGAGGTGAAAAAATGTATGTGATTGATCTGGATGTGATACTTCACATCAGAATTCGGCTTTGTCTCAGTCACCGCCAAGATTTTTCTATTTCTGAATTTCATTCATTTATTATGAATTCCAGCAACCCGAAAACACAACAAAAAAGACGACGGCTAAACCAGAGCCGAAAAACAACAAACAGACCACAGTAGAGCCCAGAAACTTCAAGCAGGACAACAGACAGACAAAAACACAGCCCAAAAACATTAAACAAGACAACAGAAAGCAATCAGCAGAGCTCAAAAACAAGCAGGAGAAACTTGACGCATCCACACTGGATGTATCCATACATTCCATCAAGGACATCAACAAAGTATTAGATAATACTAGCACAGCTAAACAGGTTTGTTGCAACCTTTTTGATAATACATTATGCAGGTGATATTCACCTATTGAATGACATAAAACGTGTTGCTTTTGAGTTCTTTGCCACCATTTCTCCTTGTACACAAGGAACCGGTTAGAGGTGTATTTTGTTGGAGCGTATAAAACGCGTAAAGGATTAGGTACAGTAACATTCTTCTATCTGCTAATAACAACAAACTCACGATTCACCGCGATCACCCATAATTCTGATAAGCACGTCGCAGTTTTTTAGCAATAATGGAAATGCTGAAGTTCAGTAAAATCTACAGTCTACAAGGCCTTAAGTGGTCTCACATTCACAAAATAGAAAATATAAATAAAGTAAAACCTATTTAAACCAAATGACATGATTGTCATTACAATTGTTGGATTTGAGGCATCATTTGCTAGTGACTTCGGTAAACTAGACTGAATAAAATTCTAAGAAAATATGTAATTTTAATGCTGTCGTGTCACTTAACTGTCAAGGCGAATCAGGGCCCTGACAACAGTAATTTCTAGTTTACATAAACTCACAACTTTGATTCATTGGGGAAGGCAGGAACTAAAGAACGCCACCTGGCACGATCCTTAAGTAATTCTGTTTCCTTTCTGGTTTTCCTTACCTAAGAATCTTTAAAAAAAAAAACATGCGGGGCTGTCTTTGGAGAACGCCGATGGAAGTGAAAACTAAGTAACGCCATCTAACGAAAATGTCAGGAATTTATGTGGCTTGCTGTTAGTACAAGAACGAAAGCTGTAGCTACATTAAAAAAATAAAACACGAGTGTGCTGTCAACAAAACCTTGAACGTCTTACTAATTTTCAATCAGGTCACGTGTCCTGACGCGAGTTTAACATATTTACCCATCCCAAAAAAACTGTACAACGCCGCTAAAGAAGTTTTCACTTCACAAAACGAGCGAGCCTTACAGTAGCCGCATTATACATCTGACCTTGGTAATAAGCAACATTAAAAGGGGTGGGGCCTCGTCAAGGTCGTTTCTGACGGCCAACTCTAGCACCGCGCGCGCTCATTGGTCAAACCAAATAGCACACGCTTCCCCGGCTTCCTGTTACACACTTCCGTCCCTTTTCACGAAATCACTCACGAAATCACAGATTTGATTATTTAGATTTTTTTAGATTTCGATTTAAATTTTGATTGCAGGAAAGGCAGAGCAGTTAGTTTGTGTTCTTTTTATGCGTCATGTTTACCGCAAATAAACGTATTTTCTTTCTTTCTTTCTAAGACAGTTGTTACACATCAATAATCTCCCCATTGTTCACAGACTACCAAGCAGTTCGACTCAAACACTTTCACGAAGCCGTCAGTGAACGAGTGCCAGAGACTAGGCAGGCAGATAGTAGCCGAATTGGTAAGTACATAGTATGTAAGACTTGTCTATACATAATACTGTTTTTATTTTAGGTGATTGATTTCATTTGCACTATATTTTGGTCGTGTATGTGATTTTCCATACAGGTTTTATTATTTAATTTATGAATTTGAAGATGTGACGATGAAATTCTAAAATAATTGACATTCATGCTATTTTGAAATGAGTCAAGGTAAGCTAGAGTTTTGTTTATTTTATTCCTTGAATTAATCAATATTAAAACCGGCTATACACAGACTGCTAAGGCAGTTCTTTGCATTTTTGAAGTAAATTAATTAAGAATATAATATTTCCATAGGTATTTCTGATCCTCAAGCTAAATAGACTATTTGGGCAGTAGTACAAAAAACTACGAAATACTTAATTGTAGCGAAAAAATTAAATTCATAAACATACACATAACATACTCGTAATATCAGTCCTGTTTTTCCGAAGGGTTAGGCAGAGTCGTACCTATATCCACGTTTCGCCAGTTAAGTTAATTTAAACTCATTAATTTAAAAGTTGAGTAGATTAAACTCCGAGTTTTGTAGCTCAGTATAACTCAGTCGAAGCAGTCCGTGTATTGCTGAATTCCCCATTCAAAGTGATCCTAATGAAATTCTGATTAAAGGCCGTTACTTGGCGACTTGGCACGGCATTATCTTCCGCAGCATACCGCAGCATCCCGCGGTATGCTCGAGTCCTTTCGACTATACCAACGAAATGTGAGTGCTAAGGGTATGAAGATAAGATTCAAAATCATTTTATCAAAATCCTTTGCCATGCCATGCCGCTTGGTGAGCCGGCTTTTAAGTCCCATTTTGCATATTACCTAAATGTTTTTTTTGTGTAAATTATAGATAACTTTAGGCGTCACTAACATAGTTTTTAGTAACTAACCCACCCTCAGTTTCTTATGATTGGTACAATGGTAAACGGGTGCTCGTGTATAAGTATATTAACAACGGTTTTGGGGTACAACAGTGCTTATTTCGTTTAAAAAATTCGGTTCGGTTTGTGGTGAATTCGTAAGTAAACGGCGAAGTTGCATCATTGACGCGTAAACATAACACTACAATTTTCACTTATTATAATAATAAATTGCGCAAGTATGCATACTACTGTTCTTGAAAACGTTTTTTATGAATGGTAAAGTCCGCCTGCGCAGATTTATTATCGGGTTTACGGCGTATCGTGGATTTGCTCTGGCGTTTATTACAGGAGTAATAAATTAAAACTTTATCTTTACTTGGTTTTTAAGTTTAACCCCCTGACGTCGACCAAGAGAATATTATTACATTAACTACAATATACAATAATAAGCAGTGATAGCCTAAGTGGTGTAACCGTCGGACTGCCAAGTCTCGAATAGGTCTCGAGTTCGAACCCAAGGCACGCACTACTGAGGTTTCGGATTCAAGTGCGTATTTATCATCACATGCTTCAAAAACGGTGAAGGAAAACATCGGGAGGAAACCGGCATGCCTGAGGGATATTTCTCGACGGTATATGACGCCAAGTCAGACGCCCATGGGCGGCTTTAAAACCTGACAAAATATCGACAGGGCCCTTTAGTTCAGTCAAGGTAAAGGTCATGCAAATCACGACCACCCTAATGTGACTTTTATGTCATTGACAGAAGATTTAAATTGCAATGATTGACTTTGGTCGTAATGTGTGACTAAATCATAAAATGTTCCCAATATTTATAGGTATGTAAATTATGATGTCAAATGTTTACAATGGATACCGTAATCCATTTGATTACGATTTTAAAACTAATGTGACGCCGCACCGTTAATGGGCAACAGATTGGCGTAGCATTGACTACGACCTTTACTCTGAACAAGGAATAGAGTAGCTGTTCATTCTCCTGCCCTTATCCCAATTTTATTTGGGGTCGGCGCAACATGTCCCTTTTTTCCATACTTCTCTATTAGTCGTCATTTCAGTAGTTACCCCCTTTCTAGCCATATCATCTTTCACACAGTCCATCCATCGTTTCTTTGGTCTTCCCCTACTCTTATAGCCATCGACATTCACACTCAAAACTTTCTTCACGACATTTTCCTCATTCCTCCGCATCACATGCCCATACCATGACAACCGATTACCGCACAACTTTTCGGTCACCGGTGCCACTTTCAGACTTCCTCTTATGTACTCATTTCTTACTCTATCCATTCGTGTAACACCACACATCCCTCTTAGCATTCTCATCTCAGCTGCATGCAATTGCCTTTCATTCATCCCTTTGGTGGCCCAACATTCTGATCCATACAAGACAGCAGGTCTAACCATTGTTTTATATATCTTCCCCTTAAGTTTAAGGGGAATGCGGGAGTCGCAGATTGTTCCCGTGACCTGCTGCCATTTCATCCATCCAGTGTTAATTCTGTGCTTAACCGCCCGATCTATTTCGCCATCGCTTTGCACGAGTGAACCGAGATACCGAAAGTCGGAGCAGACTGGCAGAAGCGTGCCATCAAGCGCTATGGCTCCAGAACTAGAGAGACCGCCGAAATCGCAGAACATATGTTCAGTTTTGGTTCTGCTGATTTTCAAGCCAACACTCTCCAGCTTCTGCTGCCATTTCTCCAATCTGCTCTGGATCTCAGGTTCATCCTCACCGACAAGAACAATGTCATCGGCAAACAGCATGCACCAGGGTGCCTCCTCCTGTAAGTCCGACGTCAGGGCGTCCATAATCAACAAGAAGAGGTAAGGACTTAAAGCCGACCCTTGGTGCAAGCCTACAGCCACACTGAACTCATCAGTATTGCCAGCAGCCGACCGAACGTACGTACGAGATTGGCTGTACATGGCACGAATTAACTCTACATACTTCCCGGGCAAACCTTTCTCTTTCAAGGCCCACCACAACACATCCCGAGGTACCCTATCATACGCTTTCTCCAGATCAATGAACACCATGTGCAAGTTCTTGTGTGCACGTCTGTACTTCTCGCACAATTGGCGGAGTGCAAAGGTGGCGTCCATTGTTCCTCGACCTGGCATAAACCCAAACTGGTTTGGGGTAATCTCACTCTCCTCTCTCAGTCTTTTCTCTATTACTTTCTCCCATACCTTCATACTATGTGACATGAGCTTTATCCCTCGATAGTTGTTGCAGTCCTGTACATCACCTTTATTCTTGAAGATGGGCACTAGCGAACTATTGCACCATTCTTGTGGGATCCCTCCTTCATGCAACAACTTATTAAAGAATAAAGTCAGCCACAAACATCCATCTTCTTTTAAACACTTCCATACTTCTACTGGTATATCATCTGGGCCTACAGCCTTACCATTTTTCATACTTTGAACTGCCTTTCTCACTTCATCCATGCTTATTTCCCTGACCAAACCCATATTTACATGTACCTCTTTAAGCACACCATTCCATTTATTCTCTTCGTTCATTAACTTTTCAAAATAAATCTTCCATCGTTCTTTTATTTCGTCATCTTTGCACAAAACCTTACCGGCGTCATCTTTTATACATTTCATGTGAATTATATCTCTCGTTCTCCTTTCTCTTGCTTTTGTGATCCGGTAGAGCTCCTTCTGGCCTCTAGGGCTCTCCAGTAAGTCATACAACTTCTCCTGCGCCTTAGACCTCGAAACTGCTACCGCCTTTTTTGCCTTTCTCTTCCATTCTTTATAAATCTTCTTCTTATCATCCTTTAATCTATCATTCCCGTTTTCTACACCCTGCCATTCTTTAAATGCAATTTTCTTTTCTTTAAGTATCTTTTGCACGTCTTCATTCCACCACCATGTATCCCTTTCTATCATACCTTTCCCTTTCGATTCTCCAAACACATCTTTAGCTACTCTCCTTATACAATCCGCCATCTCTTTCCAACATTCATTCACAGACTTTCCTTCCATATCCTTCATTTCAATCATTTTATCTACCACTTGACTCTTAAACATACTGGCGCATTCCTCTTTTTCTATCATACGCCATCTGGTTTTGGGTGGGGGCCGTTCCTTGTTCCTACTGGACGAAACACTGACTTTTACCTCCATAATTAAGAGTCTATGTTGTGGGACTAAGTCTTCACCTGGGAGCACTTTACAGTTTTTGACACTTTTAAGGCTGTTCCGTCTTACTAGCAAGTAGTCAATTTGTGTCGCGTGGTGGCCACTTTTGTAAGTTATAAGATGCTCTTTTTGTTTTTGGAACCACGTATTTGTTATTGCCAGGTCGAAGGCCGAAGCAGCTTGCAGTAGTGTCTCGCCATCAGTGTTACGGTCTCCGTGTCCCCAACCGCCATGCACTCTCTCATACCCATCCTTAGGTCTTCCTACATGCCCGTTAAAATCACCCCCCACATACACTTCTTCACTATCTTGCACATCCATCATCACCCGATCAAAATCCATCCAAAACTTCTCTTTTACACTATCTTCACACCCTGACTGGGGTGCATACACACTAACTATATTAACCACTAAACTCTCCACAATTACTTTAACCGCTATCACTCTATCACTCACTCTTTTAACATCCACCACACATTCTTTCAAATGACTATCCAAAACTATACCCACACCATTTCGCTTGCCATCGCTCCCACAATAATAAAACTTATATCCTTCTCCTATCTCTCTAGCTTTCGCGCCCTTCCACTTTGTCTCTTGCAGACACGCTATGTTCAGTCGTCGCCTTTTTAAAACATCTGCTAGTTCCCTTCCTCTTCCAGTCATCGTACCTACATTCCAGCTCGCACATCTCAATCTAGCTTCTCTCACACTCCGAGCTTGCGTCTTACGTCGCACCCGCCCGTTCTGGTGCGACAACCCTTGTCCATTTCCCACAGAAGCCGGGTGCTGCCCCTGCGCGTCGCCTGTGGGGTACGCCCTAGCCCTATCGCGCATCATAACATTTTCTCTCATGTTGCTTAGGGTTTTGGCAAAGTTTTACAGTCGGCCGCCAGCCTGACACCAACCCTCCTTGGGAATGCTTTTGTTGGTGGTTTTCCCGCCACCTCGCGGGTGACCCAAGGTGCTACGATGGTATGCACTAGGTCTCCAGTTCCCTTAGTCGCCTCCTACGACACCCACAGGATGAAATGGGGTGGCCATATTCTTAATCCGGGACCACACGGACTAGCTGAGAATAGAGTAGCTGTTCTGACTAAATATTTTTTAAGCGTTCAAGGGAGCTGTATTTTGTTGAATATTATGCTTACATAACAGTATAATAGTAATACAGCTTCCAAGCGTATTCTGCACCATGAGTTAAAATAAGAAAGCTATGGAAGAACTGACAAAAAAAAATTGTATGATCCTCGTTCATTAAAGATCTTAGATGTTATACTACTATTTCAAAATCAAAATTAAATGTCATTTATTCAAACTAGGTTCAGAATCAGCACTTCTCGAACGTCAAAATGACAGTCCTCCAAAACGCCCGCCCTTCACCACTTTCTTGTGCTTTAATTGGGAAGAAGTGGCGCAACAAACTCCCCAGCAGCACAGCTGTCTGTGAGACGCAAAATTATTTCTCATCATTGGGGTAGTTTTCTGGTTCATTAAAGTACAATAAATTGTTACATAATTTTTTTATATGTATATATTTTGATACAACTCCATAGTTTTCCCTGTTCATACCTAATCAAGGATTAGAGTCGCGCCATGTGTCGTCAATTTAACGCGGCGCCCGCATAGAATACTAATAGGAACGATTATGTTATCTACCGCCCATCGGCCCATCTATTCTTTTTTGCATGTCTAGCCATTGGTTCTTCTACTGTTATTAAGATCTATTCTCGTTTTATGTTTTATGCATATTATTAGTCTCTTGGTCCCGGCTGTCATTTGTAGATCTTTGACAGTCGTTACGGGTAGTCAGAAGCTCAAAAACCTGAAAACCAGTCTTACTAAGGGGTATTGTGTGAACCAGTAACTGGGTTGTTGAGGTCTGATAGGCAGTCGCTCCGTGTAAAATGCTGGTATTCAGCTGCATCCGGTTAGACTTTTATGGTATACCACAATTTGGCTCCCACGCAGAAGGAGTCACGGGCAGCTTATCATTTTGTCGCGTAAATAGCGTTTTCATAAGAAAAAGTGTTGCCTTTTGGCTTCCCTCTCTAAACGTGACAATACCTATTGTTTATGACTTTAAAAGTTCCATCATTCGTCATTCCACATTCAATTAGGATATTGTTTTTAACTCATTTAGCGAAGGCTCTGAGTTAAAAGAGTCTCGCAATTTATGCCAAAGTTTCACGTCCTCAGTTTTCTGCTTTCCAGTTTGCCCAAGATGGCCTTCATCAAGTCCTCATCGACCTGGTTGTCAGTGTATCGATTAGGCAATGACATAATTTCTATAATTACACTTATCTGATACCTGATAAGTCCATTTAAATGTCATATCAACATGATTATCCTCATCAAAGCTATGTTTTAGAAAAGCTTTTTTCACTATTTCCTGTCTGCTATTGGTGTTTGTAAATGCATCCACGAAATAGGTGAAATTCGTAGTGTGTTTCCAGTATGAAGGAATGTTATGGATATGAAATTTCGGATCTGGATACGGATATGCAAATAATATTATACCTGTTTCGGATACGGTTACGGATATTAAATATATTCGGATTATCCGTTAGATTCGGTTACGGTTATTAGATTTTTAAGAAATAGTTAAATTAAACATGCAAGTGTTGCGCGCGGCTAGTGTGTCAGCTCGGCCGGGTAAAATATCCTGTCATAACCTTTTATTGACTCCGCCCCTATCCGATATTATCCGATGATAAGTTGCCATTAGTCGTGTTCCTGGAATCTGGTTTATTTATATTCCGAATGTGGGATAAAGGACCATGCGTCATTTTGGTACCAACGCTCAACAGTGATGAAACTCATGCCATGTGAAAGTTTTTGGGGTATTATTTAATTCATTCTATGGCAGCTAAGTCGAAATCGAGCGCGAACATGGTGATTTTGAACATTAAAAAAGGTTAGGTTATGTTTGGTTAGGATAGGTTAGGTTAGGTTGATCTCATGATTCCCGGTCTAAGTGTGGGAAGGGAACAATGGGGGATTTTTAGTCAGTAGGATTCTGACAGATCCCTTCGCCCGCCCCAGGGCGGAGGACTTCCATGAGGATCTTCCAACCCGGAAAAAAAAAAACTTAGCTTAGGTTAGGCTATGTAGGTAGATAGGGTAGGTAGGTATGTAGGTAGGTAGGGTAGGTAGGTATGTAGGTAGGTAAGGTAGGAAGGTACCCTTTTTGGTTAGGTTAGGTTAGGTTAGGTTCACCGTGCCGTGCGGAGGAAGCGGAATCCCGGGGCAGGGTGATGTCTGCGGTGTCGTTGGACATCTCCAATGCATTCAATACCCATGCGTCATTTTGGACGCGACTTTTAACAGTGATGATACTTATGCCAAGTGAACACTTTTGGTCATGTCTTTGATGAGTAGTTAGTATGTGGCGGTGTAACCGCTACAATTTACTTAATTATACTGTTACGCAAGTAGCTATCTACCTTATCACCTTTCCCCTCCGGCTTCTAACATTACCATTAAAAACAAAGATACTTTTGTTACATTAAATGTTATTAAAAAATAATTAATTACTTAATTAAGCATTCAGAGATGTTATTATTATTTTCATAATTATACAATGCTTACTGTTTTATTTGTCCTTTATTTTATACTTTTTTTAAATGTTCTAAAACACCATATTCGCACTCGATTTCGACTAAGCTGGAATAGTATAAATTAATTGATACCCCAAAAGCTTTCACATGGCATGAGTTTCATCCCTTGATATGGTTTTTTGTTGCGACATTGAAAATACTCATAGATATCGTCCACCCACCCGTGGATGTCCTCCGCCCTCATATGAATGCGCTCCGCCCTCTCATCCCACCTAACCTAACTTAACCTTTTTTGAATGTTTAAAAACACTCAGCTGCCGTAGTATAAATTAAATGATACCCCAAAAGCTTTCACATGGCATGAGTTTCATCCCTAACCTAACCTAACCTTTTTTTAATGTTCAAAAACACTCAGTTGCTATAGTATAAATTAAATGATACCTCAAAAGCTTTCACATTGCATGAGTTTCATCCCTAACCTAACCTAACCTAACTTTTTTTGAATGTCCAAAATCACCATGTTCGCGCTCGATTTAGACTTAGCTGCCAGAGTATAAATTAAATGATACCCCAAAAGCTTTCACATGGCATGAGTTTTATCCCTAACCTAACCCTAACCTAACTTTTTTTGAATGTTCAAAAACACCGTGTTTGGGCTCGATTTCGACTTAGCTGCCATAGTATAAATTAAATGATACCCTAAAAGCTTTCACATGGCATGAGTTTCATCCCTAACCTAACCTAACTTTTTTTGAATGTTCAAAATCACCATGTTCGCGCTTGATTTCAACTTAGCTGCCATAGTATAAATTAAATGATACCCCAAAAGCTTTCACATGGCATGAGTTTTATACCTAACCTTACCTAACCTAACTTTTTTTGAATGTTCAAAATCACCATGTTCGCGCTCGATTTCGACTTAGCTGCCATAGTATAAATTAAAGGATACCCCAAAAGCTTTCACATGGCATGAGTTTCATCCCTAACCTAACCTTACCTAACTTTTTTTTAATGTTCAAAAACACCATGTTCGCTCTCGATTTCGACTTAGCTGCCATAGAATGAATTAAATAAAACCCCAAAAGCTTTCACATGGCATGAGTCTCATCACTGTTGAGCGTTGGTACCAGACTCCATACAAAGTTGCCCATGGTCCTTTTCACTAGTTTTTATTATAGTTTGTAAGTCAGAGTCCGAGGGGCCCCCTGACCTTGGGGGCCCCGGGGCCGTGTCCCGTCTAGCCCTCCGGTAGCTACGCCACTGTTTATACGTCAGTATCAGGTTGTATATTGATTTAAAAATATGATTCACGGCCTTGGTTGGGCAGAGGTGTGCCTATAGTACAACACCTACATTTCGCCAGTTATGTTTAAGTCCCATGTAATAGGGGGTGAGCCTATTGCCATCAACCGGGCACAAATCAAGACTCGATAGAAAAACCCAATAACACTTTGCCCGACCTGGGAATCGAACCCACGACCTCATGCTCAGCAATAGCGCTAAACCACTGGACCATCGACAGTTACTTTATCTTTGTTAGTTTTATAATTATATTTTGGGTTTTATTATCAGAGGAAATAAAATTTTAGTGTTTATGGAACCTTGAAATGGATTACTTGATGTCCTTTTGAAAGCTTTTAATATTTTTAATTTTGTGGGAGACCGTGTGCTCTTTTTGTGACCTACTTATTAATGTTTGTTTTTTAATCAAAACCTTCCTTGTAAGATGTCCTTTGAAAATAATTTGTTGTATTTAATTTGGCCAAATACTTACATAATAATTTTTGAAAGGACATGACCAGTTTTAGCCTTCGAATTCGGGAACATGCGCAGCATTACAACTTTTACACTAAGATTTAAAAATAAAGATCTAATTTATCATGGTTATATTATTCCGACTAAAGCCCAGATTAAATTATCTGAAAAATCAGTATATTAATTGCTTCCGTTTCTCTCTTTTATGCACTTCCTGATTTTGACGTTCCATTGTATCTATATTCACCCGGTAACCAAAATAAGCTACACATAATATGGAAAAAAAAAAAACTAAAAACGAGCTATTTTCGATCAAGTGAATTTTAATGACATGGAATATACATGTTTTGTTTATAATTACTTATTTATTGATACGCCTACGGGTTATGTTAGGTTTTATTGACACGTGTGAAGTTCGAACACCATATTTTTTTTAATAATCACTGCGTATATAGGAGTGTTACTTCGTTGACAATGCATCTGACATTAGCAGACACCTGTGTAGGGAGGGACCAAAGGGTTATTAGTTTTTTTCATAAAATTGATAATTCAATCGATTCGAGTCAAAGCATGAAAAAACGATTCACATAAAATGGATTTTGAATTGATATTTTCTTTGACCGTTTTGAACTACTTATATTTAATTTGGATGAATAATAACATAACACCTTCATTTCGCCAGTCCCGTGTAATGCGGGGCGAGCGTTTTACCATTAACCGGATACAAATCCGGACTCCGGGCTGCTATTGAGAAATTCCAGATGGAAAAACCCAATAACACTTTGCCCGACCCGGGAATCGCACCCAGGACCTCATGCTCAGCTGTAGCGCTTGCCACCACTAGACCAACGAGGCAGTCAAATGTTTTCGAATTTTATACAGTGTTAGGTTCGAGAAAAAAGCAATTGACACTTTATCGATTTCAGATCGCCATTCACCATCCCTACTTGCACATTCAATCTTGGCGTCACGTCAGGTATAATTATATATCTGTACTTTTTATGGTGTACATAATAAAGAATCTCCTATCTATCTATCATTGCAGTTCGCGACCCACGTTGTGTTTACGCGTTCGTTGTGTACTGTGCGATTATTGTGTTCTATTTCTACGCCCCTAAGAGACCCACTGACCACGACCATTGCTATTCTTTACGGACTGACATCTTCAAAACCGGATTACCATTGCTATTCATAAAGGATTCATCTGTTTTACTCTACGATTCGGATAAACGGATATTATGATGAGGTGCCTAAACTATGGCATATCTGTAAGGCGGGTTAAAAGGCATATTATGAAGATTTATCAGGGAAATGGTGTTGTTATTTTCTTGTCAAAACCCATTTTCCCTCAAGAATCTAGGACAGCCGCTCGGTTAGTATTGAAGTATCCAGATCCCTAGGTGCAGGACGTCACCGCTGCTTGGACTGGGATAGCTTTACAACCTGCATAATCTACGCGTCCAGCGATCACGCCCGTCCGGCACAGTTCGTCTTTCCTACATATTTTATTTTATTAAAGAATATTAAAATAATTAATTCGTTCAAATAATAGTTTTATTTAAATCCTCATGCCTTCACAAATAATAATAACAATAGCCTTATTTTTATTTCCCGAGCCACGTAGAGCCTAGTTGTAGTCAATAGCTGACTGTAACTCTTAATTGGGTTAGCTCGGCCGGGGAGGTACCACACTCTTACAGAATACCAACGTAAAGTACCAACATTATGTTGCTCCGCTTCGAATAGTGAGTGAGAGAATCGGAAGCCCAGGGTTTGGGGTGGGAAAAGGGTGGCAGCGCATCGGCAGTAACCCTGGTGTTGTAGACTTCTATAGGCGGCGGTTATTGCTTATTAACATCAGGTGATCAGCATGCTAGTTTGCGCCCTTGATGGTATAAAAAAAAACCTAGCGCCTCGATGGATGGCGTGTCGAATAGTAGAAAATCATTCTTTAACTCGATTACCACAACGCCTAGCGCCATCTCTTAACGAAAAGCAGAGCTATTTAGTGAAAACTTATCTTTATTTTTCTCAGTTTCCTGATCTTTTGGAGTCGTGAAAGTTTTTTACCTGTAAACTGTAGAATACAACAATTGCAAAATTAAACAATTTTTGCTGCACATTGATTTTTAACTCGATTACCACAACGCCTAGCGCCATCTCTTAACGAAAAGCAGAGCTATTTAGTGAAAACTTATCTTTATTTTTCTCAGTTTCCTGATCTTTTAGAGTCGTGAAAGTTTTTTACCTGTAAACTGTAGAATACAACAATTGCAAAAATAAAACAATTTTTGCTGCACATTGATTTTTACACCTAAGCAGGCGCCCATCGCCCCACTGGTCATGTCTTTTACATCGCTCTATCTACAAATAATGTCATGGGCGACCAATAAATACATTTGATAAAAGGAGATGTTTCAAAATGTATGGAGCCTGGGCCAGGTCCTTGTACACTATACAAAAAAATAGGGAAATTCATTTAAAACAGTTCTTAATTGTCCAATTACTTTAAAATGGCTTGGTTTGCTGGTAAACACAAGAAATTACACTTGAAATTGCAACACAACAAAAACCCGTCATGGCGGTAAGCTGTCATTTTGATTGACGTTTGTCACGTTTGACATGTTTATTTCTGTGGAGGTTGAATCTGACAGCTGAGAATCTGAGCTGAATGTGACAGCTGACAGTTCTGTTTCTATGATCTATGGTTTACTGTCAATGTTTTTAAGCATAGAGTAACTAAATCCGTGAGACGCCATGTTGAAAGTCGATAAAAATTGATAATAAATATCAATTTACTACCACAACAGTAAACATTTAATTGAATTATCTGTATTTTTCCTGAATTCTACGGATTTTTCTTTTTTTTTTGAGATACTGTACATAGACCTGGCCCATTTTGAAACATCTCCTTTCTTATTTTTAGATTGTCGATAATCCCGTGTGTTCTACATATTTATTATTATATCCTAATGCACTATGATATCCTTTTCCCGAAATAAACTTATGATTTTACTTTACATTTTTAATGAGAACATCGTTTCGTCTAGACCTGTGTAGCCACACTTACGAAAAACTTTTCCATTACAATAACAGTATGTAACAGTTCTTGTTGTTTTTGTAATTCTAACTAATATTATAAATCCGACAGTGAGTTTGTTTTTTACGCTATCACGCTAAAACGGCTGTCCGGATGTAGATGAAATTTGGCACATGAGTAGACCAGTACCCTATAAGTTCGAAAAAATAAATTGAGCAGATTTTTTGTTCGAACTTATGAAGCAATGGACTAGCAATCTGTTTCAATTCATTTCAATTTATTATTGATCGTGCATTACGTAATTAAGGTACTGGAGAAGGACATTATGAATCGCAGACGAAGTCGCGGACTAGTTAGTTATATTATATTTGTTTGAAATTACTAGTTTATTTATTTATAAGTATTAAAAATATGTATCGTCACTAGTACGTCAAGGTTGATTAAAAAAGCAAAAGCAGCTGTGAGGCACACTATATTGTTGTTAAAACATTATTTTCACTTTTTATTTGGTTTTTCACGAACTGTGTCCAAATAAACGTCATTACTTTTTTCTTTCTTAACTGGAACTACCATAAGCTTTATCAAAACACAGTTCTAACGGCCAGACATATCTATAAATAAGCCCCACCATATCTAAGCCAAGCTACCCTTTGTCCCGTTCCGAAGCCCCGGCGAGTTTACGACTTATTTTGATCTTTTACGGCTATATTTAAAGCTTTCGTTATTTCACGACTACGGCCATATGGGTGGGCTTACGACAATAGGGTTTCTGGGTTCGTGCCGAATTTGTGGGTACAGGGTTGTCTTGAAGAGCCTTTGGGATCTTGGAGAAAGTGACATAAACAAATACTTTTTGTTTAATTGTTTGCTTTGCAAATCTTTAACAGTTATCTAATTTACATAAATGTACATGAACTCACGCCTTCTTCCCATAGGGATAGGCAGAAATATTAGAAAGCCATATGCTACGATCTTTATATAATCCTTATATATCATCTCTCATACTCAGACCAATTATTGGTCTGAGCTCTCATATTACTTTGTGAAGAAATCTTACTCTCATGAGCTTTATACTCCAAACTGATTGCATTTCAATGTCTACCTTGTAGGTACCTTATTAGAACTTTTGATACTAATCAGTTCATCATCATCATCATTTCAGCCGAAAGACGTCCACTGCTGGACATAGCCTCCCCCAAGCACCGCCACTTCGACCGATTCTGTGCTTCCCGCATCCAGCGGTTTCCTACGGCCTTCACAATGTCATCGGTCCATCTTGTGGGAGGCCTTCCACTGCTACGTCTTCCGGTACACGGTCGCCATTCCAGAACCTTTCGGCCCCATCAGCCATCTGTTCTGCGAGCCATCTAATGATCATTGCCACTTAAGTTGGGCAATTCTTCGGGCTACGTCGGTTACCTTGGTTCTCCTGTTTCTTCATTTCTGATTCGATCTCGTAGGGAAACTCCAAGCATAGCCCTCTCTGACTAAACTTAGCCTTCTGATAAGGCCCATTGGGATTGAGAGCGACCACGTGTCAGTGCCTCAGGTAATCACTGGCAACACGCACTGGTCAAAGTTGAGACACTGCGGTATGTGCTAATCAATTATCATAATAATATGCAAGCTTTGTTTCAAATGCAGTGCAGCCCTATACCCAAGGCCAGCGCATAAAATCAGCGCCGGAGCATTCTTTCACCACTCGTTCGCATTTCAGTGCGCATAATGGCCGTCGCTATATTATGCACTGGAGTGCTCACTATTGTTTCGCTTTCACAAATCATATTATTATTATTTCAAAGACCTTACCCCCCCCCCCCCCCCCCATTTTTAAGACCTTTCGACGAAATGTTTTTCTGGTCCTCTTTTGTTTCCTTATGTTTATTTTTTTTTTGTTTGTCGAGACAGCCCTGAATGTGTTGACCACAAAAGCTTTTGAATATGCTTTTTTTAAGTGCCTAATAAAAATAATGTGTAATAGGTACGTTCTGGGGATTTTGCATAAGTTTTACACCTTTTATTTCTGGTTTTGCATTATTGACTACAGAGTAACTTAAATAAAAAAACCAAGACAGCAACAGCACTGCGCACAATACAGTGAAGCATGCCAAAACTACACCTCCGCTCTGTGCATACACGCTCACACGCACACATTAAACAACCGTTTTCAATGTTTTTATTAAGCAACATAATATAACATCACGCCTGTATTCCTCGAAGGGTTAGGCAGAGGTATACCTATAGTAAGTACACCCACATTTCGCCAGTTATATTTAAGTTCCATGTAACAGGGGACGACCCTATTGCTTTCAATCAATCAAAATCAATCTTCCTAGCCTTTTTCCCAACTATCTTGGGGTCGGCTTCCAGTCTAACCGGATGCAGCTGAATACCAGTATTTTACATGGAGCGACTGCCTATCTGACCTCCACAACCCAGTAACTGGGTAATACGGTACCCCTTGGTAAGACTGGTGTCAGACTTTCGGGCTTCTGACGACTCGTAACGACTGTCAAAGATCCACAAATGACAGCCGGGACCAACGGCTTAACGTGATTTCCGAGGCACGGAGGAGTCTCGGTATGTAAAGATGGTCACCCATCCACTGACCAACCCCGGCAAGCGTAGCTTAACCTGATGGATCGACCCGTGCGGCTTGTTATTACTTAGCCACGAGCTCCTCCCTACCCCCCTACGACCCAATTGCTTTCAACCGTGCACAAATTCAGGTTCCAGGCTGTTACTGAGAAATTCCAGATTGCTCGATCGACGATCCGGGAATCGAACCCAGGACCTCATGTTAAGCAGTAGTTCTTGCGACCATTAGACCAACGAGGTAGTTATAACTAAAATCACCACACAATATAATTATTCTCAAAATTTCCTCCTAAAAGCTTACAAAGGGATAAACATTATTGAATACAATCTCCCATTCATGCATACATTTTTTTCCCCATACACACCACGTGTGGTCCTTATGACGTCATTTGACACTTATCACACTCATTCATCCTCGTAAATAAACACAATATTCGGGTGCTATCGAAAATGTAGCTCACGTGCGCGTCATGTGACTCTTATGACATTGCAATAAGATGTAAATTGGAATGATTTACGCGCGTTCCAGAAATTCATCATCTGTAGTACTTGTCCAATAAATCTTGACACATCAGGGTGGCGCTGCTTGCTAAGATAGTTGTCAATAAGCTGTCAAATTCAGTACAAATAGAATTTTAGTTCCCTGTTTTGCCGCACGCCAAGATAAACTGGGTGGTTCCACTGTTTTGTATTCGGAACAGCCGAACAGGGGAGACATAGGAATACCACAGCTGTTTTCAGTTATAGATAAAATATAGATTATCTGTTTACATATTGGGGCGTTTCATGATAATAATATAATTATATTTGTGTGAATAATTGGGTCAAATGCAGTATGACTGCTGAGAAAGTGTTGGCTCTGATTCGTTGGTCAGGATAGTCTAGTTAGTTCCTTAACCAGCTGTAGACTGTGCTAATAGAATATTGTTATTCTGGTTCTCCTAGTATCTGCATACGTGACTACGTCATTACATTCAGTATACGTTTTTCAGAGACACATTTACAAAGTTTAAGTTTCCTTATTTACCAGTTCCTGAAAGCTTGATCAAATCTTAGCTCAGTAGGTAATTCCTTGATCGGCGGCAGTGACCTCTCGCGTCCGGCCCTGGTCCAGGCCATGGTGCGGAGCGAGAGGGCATGGCAAGCCGTCACCTCCTTCTGCGAAGCAGTAATGCTCGCGAAGGAGGAGGCGGAGCGCGCGAGGGAGTGGCAGAGGCCGCGCCCTACCAGCCCTAGCCGCCGCCGCCGTAGGAGACTTCCCGGGCGTCGGGAATTGATAGCCGATTTCCGGCCACCGTAGGCGCGGGCCTGCGGACGGAGAGCAGAGGGCAGCTCGTCGTCCGATAAGGACCAGGCCCGGGTCGACGGCGCGTCGTGTTGCACGCGCGCCTCAAAGAGATGTCAGCAAAACTGACGGGGTCCGTTAGGGCCGATGCCTGCCGGGGTTGCGGGTAGTCCCAAAGGGAAACCGTGGCCCCTGGCATGGCAAGGGAAGGAACACGGGTGGGTTTTAGTCAGTAAAAGTCTGACACGCCCTTCCGCTCCGCCCAGAGCGGGAGAAGTCATTGGATGATTTCCCACCCAAAAAAAAAAAAAAAAAAAAAAGTTGGTAATTCCTTATAAATAACGGACCGTTTTTTGTTAAAACTAAGACTCTTGTATCTCTACCAAAAATGAAGCAAGAACCTCATATTTTTGCATAGTCGACCCTTTCGTATTGAAGTAAGCTATCACAGGTAAATCTAGCTTACGAACTTACGAATCTAGTAAATTTTATATGCCCAGTTTGGAATTTATAAAACCTACCTTTGGTACGAAAATTATTCATTTTCGTTTTATAGGAACCGAGCATAAATCGGCAGCAGAATCTCATATTGGCTGATCAAAATAACTAGTACACAAGTTGACATGAAAGACAAATGTTTATATTACTTTTTAGCTCAGACCAAATAAAAAATCCAAGACATAGCGCTGTCAACAGTGACGTGAGGCCGGTTTCGTAAACATGTGTGCACTTAGTGAGGTGTAGTTAGATTATAAATGTGTGCGTGTGAGCGTGTATGCACAAAGCGGAGGTGTAGTTTTGGCATGGCTCACTCACTGTATTGTTCGCAGCGCTTTATCTTGGTTTTTTTATTTGGTCTGAGCTTTTGAATCAGCAATATAGCATCTATTTATGTTATACAAACATTAAATCATACTATGTTTATTTATTAAAATAAACCTAACCATATTTGACCAAAACTCATAACAATAAACTACGACATTAATTTGCATTGTATGAAGATTTTATTTTCATAGACTATTCATGGTAGCAGCCATAGAGACCGACGTGATATAATAGATCATTTACTTTGTAAATGGGTCCTTGAATAGAGATAAATTGCTATTGTACAGGTGATAATCTCACAGCATAGGGGTCCATTTAAGATAAGGTTATTAGAAATGGAGGTGGAGACATTGAAAAAAATATAGTTTACTTTAAAGAAGAAAGAAAGAAAGAAAGAAAAAATATTTATTCTGCACAAACGTAAACGCACATTCCAAAAAATACATTTATGACTCCTGTACAAGTTAGCCAAAAGCCTCGTATTCAAGATTCATAAAATCATAACATATAAAAGTTTAAGGGGTATGCGCCAAGGTAGCCCGCGAAATTCAAATTTTCTAACGTTTTTTGCAATTTGCAGGTCGGTGTCAGGTTGTATCTTTATTAAAATATGATTTGCGAGCGTAACAAATATGGCTTTACAGAATTATAATCATTAGAATCAGCAATACAACTCCGTATGATAGAATAACCCCCAAATGTCATGATTTCATGAAATCATGACATTTGGGGATTACATGAACTTATAGGGTTGTGTTGATGATTTCTATGATTATTATTCTATAAATAAACATTTGATACGGTCGCAAATCATATTTAACTCAACGTACAACCTGATACTGACCTGCAAATTGCGAAAACTTAAGAAAATTTGAATTTCGCGGGCCAGCCTGACGCTTTCGCCTTAACAAATTTTGGCTATTGCTTGCTGTCAGACCTCGACCATAAGGGAGGCACTGCCTCTTTGGTCTAGTGGTCGCAAGCGCTACTGCTGAGCATGAGGTTATGGGTTCTATTCCCGGGTCGGGCAAAGTCTTATTGGGTTTTTCCATCTGGAATTTCTGAATAGCAGCCCGGAGTCTGAATTTGTGTCCGGTTGTGACTGTAGCGCTGCAAAAAGTCGTTATTGTATGTTTACGCGATTTCTCCGTCAATTGTGGACCGATTTTGAAAATTCTTTTTTTGTTTGAAAGGGTATGCTCCCGAGGTGGTCCCATATCAATTTTATTAACTTTACTTGGATAGTTTTTGAGTTAGCTTCAATAATACGTATTTTTCCCACTTAGTTTATATGGATGATATAATGATAACTTCCAATCACTGTTATTTACATAGCAGGTTAGTGGTATTCGAATTTGTATGGGGTAGGTACCACCACTAAAAACTGCAAAATAAAAACTTTTTACAAAAAAAGAACAACCGACTTCCAAAAAAGACACTACAAAGTCAAAAATAACTTTAATTTCGGAAGTCGGTGGCAAAAAACGAAAGTTCAAAACCAAACATACCGACTTCCGAAATTAAAGTTATTTTTGACTTTGTAGTGTCTTTTTTGGAAGTCGGTTGTTCTTTTTTTGTAAAAAGTTTTTTTTTCAGAGACCCTTATGACCAGACCTTTTTCCTTATAGCCTTTTTAAATTTGCCTCCAAGTAATTGAAAGTTCTATACCAGTACTACTTTTCAACTACTTATTGCTACTTGCAACCACTTAATACTCTGAAAAAAGTCGGTTATTTTTTGCCTAGACTTTTTATTTGACAACGCCGGCTGTTGCTGAAAACCAGCGCTGGAGCTCTGTCTCGCATAGGGTCGCAGCATTATGTTGAGCGATGACCGTTTTGCGTGGATGTGACGCATATTTTCCCTCAATTTGTTTATCTTTTAATTTTGTGTTCTTTCTTTGCGTCATGTTTACCGCAAATAAACTTATTTTCTTCCTTTCTTTTTTCTTTTCCTTTTCCTTGTTTCCATATCTTTTTTCTTCTTCTTTTTCTGCTTGTTTCTGTTGTGGCAACTACATCGCCACATACGAACTACGCATCACACTGACTTCACGTGAGATCCTGCATCACGCAAGCAGAGTTTACCGCGCGATCAGCAAATATATAACTTCCCGATATCAATCATTGGGCAGTTGTCCACTAGATACAGTACTCGTCTGGTCGGAGGATCCTCCCTTTTCTATAGAGGACGAGTGAACTTTACACCCTGTTCCTCATGCCACTAAATTTCCAAGAAAGACTTCCATACTGAATTTACGTTACAACACGTACAACATTATATCATCCAAATCGGTTTCTCAATCCTCGGAAACATTTCTATTTCTACCTGTGTATCTGTGCTATGCGCAGGAGTTCCGCGTGCAATCTAAATACGCATCTCGCATGGTGTGGCCGCTTAAAATGTCATCATGTTCATCGGTTCAAGTTTCCGTATTACTGTTATATGGGTCGCTATGGTACGTTTATATTTGTGTTGGGTTTACACAAATGTCTGGTTGTGAAAGAAAATTGATCGTAAGTTAATTTTTCTGGTGAATGAATCTGTTCGTGTGGGACCATCCTTCGGTTTCAAGAATATATTCCTCCAAAAAGTACAGACGCCAGCACATCAAGTTACTACAATCTGTCAAATTTCTTTAATAGATTTTCAACTTTATCGCTAAACAATAAGGCTCAATGTTGATTGGGAAAATTTGACAGATTGGAGTAGCTTGATGTGTACCAATACCATCTTCCTCTAATTTGAGACCTGCAAAAGGCAAATATAGAATGGCGTACTAAACAGTATCATCGTCGTTTCTTCCTGTTATCAATAATACTTTTAAGTTATACTACACCCACAGTTCTTAAACACGTGTTAATTATCAAAAGCTGCACGAGCTTTCTTATCAGTAATTCAATACTCATAATTCTGAGGAAAATGTTAACTTGGCATATCTGAGTCAGTGTTAGGTACGCTTTGTAAGCGTGGTTTGTGGCATATTGTGCTAATTATTATTGTAATATATTACAATCATTCTCATGGGAATCAAGTGTTCTTACAGCATATGCATATCTTCAGGAGCTGTGGTGGTCCAGTGGTAACCCAGACAGGCGATTAACTTTTGTGTTAATTATTTCATCACCACTGCTCTCAAAACGGTGAAAGAAAACATTGTGAGGAAACCGGCATGTCTTAGAACCAACAAATCGAAGACATGTCACATCTACCAACCCGCCAAAGACCTGCGTGGCGGATTACGGTTACGGCCCACTCCCTCTCACAGAGAGGAGGTCACTGTCCCAGCAGTGGGAACATTATCTTAGGCTGATTATGCTATCCATATCTTTAGGGATGTTGTTGAATCGAAGTCACGAACAGCAGAACCCTTAACCCTTAACCGAAAAGCTTGGCCGCAGAAGGCCTTAAAATTGTATTTGTGCAGACCTGGCCCTGTGACATTAAAACAATAATACCAGCTTATTATTATCCCTTTGCAGGGCAAAGGCCTCTTCTTATACAGAGAATGCACGACCCTATGACTTTATTGCCATAATAATTAGGATTGAATTCGCCATTCAAACCTGGAGTGTGGTATTCCTTGACATCATAACCAGAAAGATCGGTTTCACAACCGAGATTGCATAACGCGTTGAGGCCTGGCCATCAATACAAAGATTGCCTTTATGTCCCAATAGGGAAGGCATTATCGTATAGTTACCAGAAACATAGCCATGTGTTATCGTAAACAGAAAAAGTAGTGACTGACCGAAGGTTCGGTTTCGGCAAGTTTCGGTATCAGTTTCGGTTTCGGCAGATAATCTGCCGAACCTTCGGCCGCACCGACACTCTGCGTACGTGAATTATCGCGCGTCGTTCGGCTGACTTCGGGTGAATTCGTGGATCGCGTTGCACCCACAGAACAGATACCTCTTTTATCTGTTCTGTGGTTTCACCCGCCATCATCAGCTTTTTGTTACTCACAAATTTTTGATCCAAGAAAAAATTAACATTTATAAAAATAAAGTCTGTTTATGTGTAAAAAATAAGCCAAATTTCAGTAAGTAAACAATAGATTTTTAACACGTCTAATAATGTTTCGGTTTCGGCCGAAACTGAGTCGGTCACCGAAGATTCGTTTTCGGTTTCGGTAGAAAGTCCTATTTCGGTCGGTCACTAGTAAAAAGCCCACACACTAAGTATAAATCTTGGAAGTATATGGTGTGAATTTACTGTCTTTTTACACCCCGATACAGATTAATCGCCACAGTTTTATGCCGTAACGCCTTTTTTATACAAATTGCATCATTGTTACGACAGCCTCACCTCCCTGCAAACCTGGCCAGATCGAAGACCCATTCTTTGGTAAAAACTCCATAGAATTGTAGGCCTTTTAAAATGGTCATGGTAGCAGTTTGTTGAACCAAGTTTTTGCGGACCATTTACCGGTCTGTTTGGATCGGGCAGTTTTTCTGTAAATGCTTTTATAAGATTGATTTCTTGGGTGCATCGAACCTTCACTAGACAGTCTGGATTATAGAATGTTCGGTCTATTTGAAGGTCTAGACATCGTGAACTTGATTTGAGCGATTACTAGAGAATATATTAAAATACCAAAGAAAATGATTAAGCATTAGTAAATTTGCTACGCTAAAGTGACGTTTATTTGTAGTAAAATCGATGTAAAAAGTGTTGTAGGTGCTACAAAAAATATAATTGCTAATTCATGCAAAGATTCTAGCATACGTTCATGCTTACAATGATTAGGAGTTCCAATGAGTAGGTTTCCAATTAGTGCTAAGTAATGAAGTTAGTCTAGTCCACTAGTAAACATGATATTTCAGATTTATCATCTACCTAGCCTTTTCCCAACTATCTTGGGGGGTCGGCTTCCAGTGTAACTGGGTGCAGCTGAATACCTGTATTTTACATGAAGCGACTGTTTACCTGACCTCCACAACCACGCAGTACGGGTTGTGGAGGTCAGGTAAACAGTCGCTTACGTAAACGTAAACACGCTACTCCTTGACTTCAGAATGTCCAACAAAATTCAATATTCTTCATGCATAGAGCACAATATCCTTAAACAAATTGTCGAACGTCGAAATACTGAAAGCGCTCCCCAGTTTACTTAAACAGTTACCTAAATAGTCCTAAATTAGAGTAACACGACCCTCGTCAGTTAAACTAAGCAGTATCTATTAAGCTAGTTAAAGCCATTGACCGTAAGGCGTCAGGGGAATGTCTATCACAATTCGGCAGGCACCCGAACATAAGTAAGACAACGGGTTAATAGGCTTCTATCAATTTAGGACCGTGGAATATGATATTTTTGAGACAGACCCCATTGATGGCAGAACTTGTTTTTCTTTTAACAAACATGACATCACGCCTGTAATCTCCCCGAACGGTTAGGCAGAGGTCTACCTATAGTACGGTACACCCACATTTCGCCAGTTATGTTTAAGTTCCATGTAATAGGGGGCGAGCCTATTGCCATCAACCGGGCACAAATCCAGACTATGGACTGCTACTGAGAAATTTCAGATGGACTCAAACTCAAACTCAAAGCATTTATTTCAATTAAACCATTTACAGGCACTTTTGAATTGTCAGAGTCGGTCAGTTAGTCAGAAAGTTGAAGCTAGTCGCCCATTCCAAAAAGTAGATCTCTGTGGAGAAGAACGGGCAAGAAACTCCCAGGACACTCTTTTAAATAAAGACATTACAAAATCCTGGGTACATTATTCTTGTTGCTTCTATATGTGAGAAAAACTCAATAACACTGCCCGACCCGGGAATCCCAGGACCTCATACTCATCAGTAGCGCTTGCTACCACTAGACCAAAGAGGCAGAGGCGAGGTTCTTTGAAATTGTGACTTTATGGCCTCCGCTTCTGATCGCAACTTGAAACTAAATCTGCCATGTCACAAGAAAACACGATTAAAATTCGCTAAGCCCAATTTAAATGGCTGACCGTCAATCAATAAAATCTTAATCACATTAAGATACAAGATTACTTGCTTAGTTTTTTACAAGCTTTTTTCTTGTCTTCCTTTATGATATGGACTTTGCTTCGGCCAGTCATGATTCTTTGTTACTTATGGACGGTATAAATCACTTTTTTCCTGTACTCTAAACTAGCATAATCAGTCATAAGTTCAATCCTATTGCCAGCCGGGGTTGCGGGAAAGTCCTAAGGGGAGACCGTGGTCCCTGGCAACGTACAGGCAACTGAAGGAACACGGGTGGGTTTTAGGCAGTAAGAGTCTGACACGCCTTTCCGCTCTGCCCAGAGCGGAAGAAGATATGAGAATCTGAATCATTTTGAAGGATATTGCCAATCCATTGCTACATATGTTCAAAAAATTTGAGTGGTAGGCCTTCTCTCTGTGAGGGGGAGTAGAATAAACTATCATACTTAAATCATTCTCCTGCTGATCGTAATTTAATTAGGGTTGGCTCAGTACATTTTCTTCTTCTATAGTTACATTACCTCTGCCAGACGGTATTTCAGTATTCACTCCTTTTCTAGCCATATCACCTTTGATATAATCCATCCATATTTCTTGGGAGTTTGTTGCGCCACTTCTTCCCAGCTAAAGCACTAGGAAGAGGTGAAGGGTGGGTGTTTTGGGGAACTATCTTATGTAATTTTGACGTTCAAAAAGTTCTGATTTTCATACGAGTTTTAATAAATTATTTTTATTTAGATTTTTGACTTCCCGACCATATCGTGTTCTTCATTCCTTCACATTAGCTTTGATGTTAAATCTAAGTGAGTTGATATCCCTTGTTATCGTTTCGTAGAGCCTAAGACGACCTAATGCCCAATCAGCATCCTGACCTATCAACCAGCATCCTAGAAAGTTAATAATCTTTTGTTAATACGTTTGAACAAAACCAGGTATTTCCCGGCCTAACACAGTTTTTTTAGGATGTAATGACGAATAATCACGTCAAAGTTTTGAGAGCAGACCGTTAAGACATCTTTTCTCAAAAAAGTCGTGTTTAAGCCGCCGCCAATGTTTCTGTATATAAATTGTCTTGTCATTAGGGCTTCCGGCACGAACTGGTCTTTGGCAAAACTGCCATAGTAGCAATGAACGATTTTTTTTTAAGTCTGTTGTTGATTTTATACAAACTTTATTGGTGTGAGCAAGCCTGAGGGTGTTCTTGAAGACCAGAGGTTGTCACATCTATGAATGAAACATTTTTATATTTTTTCCACTGAATTTTAGGTCATAAATATTAAATGCCTAAATCCGTTACATTCTAAAACCCTCAGTTTGTCATTGAATGCCAAATTGACGCTCTGTTGAGCACAGTTCACAGACCAGACGCGATTATCAACGCGTACAAAGGTAATATTATAAATCATATCATAATTCAGCGTGTCATTTACCCGAAATAATGATACACATTTCCTCAATAATTATAATAATACAAAGCGGGCCTTGCATCAAACAACGCGATGCGTCAAAATATAATTATCAGCTGGGCTAAGCTAACGTGTGCGGCCCTCCCCGCAGACAGCCAGTCAGTTGGAGCTCGCCACACGGTACTCACGCGCGCACACACGACCCCGCGATCTAACGGACACGAGACACACGTTCATTCAACTCCACAAACTATTTATTTACTGTCATAACAATTACAATACCAGTTACGCAACCTAACGCCAGATGTGATGCAACTTCGCCGCGAGCCCTTTAACTCTAACCTAACCCAGTTAAACTAACCGCGCGAACTCAGCCACTAGCCACTACTATAAAACGTATCAATAAACGAAATGCAAGCACGTGCTCACCCCTCGCGTTACGCGGCCGTTGTCCAATCGTAGGAGGGCGAGGGCTACCGGCGAGTTTCGGCCAGCCAATCGCGGCTCGTCTACAACTTCACCACGAAAACCGCCGATCCCGACCGACAGGAGCCGAAGTGCGCATCGACAACCCCCAGTGCCGCTTCAGCCCCCAACATGGCGACAATGGTGGCGCCCTCGCCCGCCAACCCGGCCGTCACAAAAAAACCCTCTATCAAGAAATACAGAGCACCCACGCCGCCTCGGAATATTATCACGGAAGACGAATGTGAAAGTGACAAAGACAAAGAAAATGCAGTGCAACTCGACAACGAGAATGACGCAAGTGATGATTGTAAACAAACAAAACCGGAACCGGCGGACGACAAGCCGGCGCCGGAGAAGGGATCGCCGCTAGTGAAAAAGTTGGGTCCAAAAATAAACGGGAGTGTTGACAGGAGTTCTGTGTTGTCTAAGGCGGCGATGTTCGAGACGGGCAGCCCGAAGGCGAAGGACCCGGCCGAAATGTCTCTCAGGGAACGCAAAGCGCTCTTTGAGAAAAACAAGGGCGCAGCGATCGTTCCGAAGGCCCCCTTCGGCCTTGCACCCTCCGCCAAGACCCTGCTAGGGGATAACAAAGGTAAGTTCAACTTTTAATATTTACTGCCAACAATGAAGAACACGCTAACTCCTTGACACACAATTATTTCGAATTTATGGTCTGTAACCAATACACAGTATGTTTTTTTTTTCGCTTCGGTGTTACGCAGTTACCGAGATTTTTCTGTAGCTGTTAATTGATTTAATTGCAGTCTGACGTTTACACGCAGCTAAGTAGACGATGATAATGTATTGTGCAGCTAATTTGTAGATAACGAACATACTAGAATGAATAATGAGTCTAAAAATACTTGTCCCAAATCTAATTTGGAACGTTTGAACTCCTTTATTCAAACGAAAACAACAGCTGATTGTCCCTTACTTTTATTTGATAACCTACTTCTTTGCATAATCTCATAGCAATTAACAATGGTTTCATCATCAACAGCGCACACGCAAATGCAAAGATTTGTGTTGCAATGTTTCGCGAATTGAATAAATAAAAGGAAATAATTAAAATAAAACAATAAAAGTTAATTTAAATGTCAAAGTCGTGCAGATTCTGTAACTACCTTCGTTTTTGTGCAATATTCAGAAACCGGCTTTTTTTCCACGACCACCGATCTAAGATAAAAGTTTTTTTGTTAGTTGTTCGTCAGTATTGGCATAAAATTTTGATGCTATCGGTAAAATTGCCGAAACTTTAAATGTACTTGGGATAATTACTGCCCGAGGGTAAATGGAATCTAATTTATTTGACGTTTCCGAAGACAAAAACCATTAGGTTTCACGTCATAACTATGTTAAACTGACATAGCTGCAGACTTAGATAATAAGAATTTATTTGAACTTACTTAATTAGCTTTATACTTAGTAGGAAGCGCCTAATTATGATAAACGTAAAACAATCCATGTATTTGTTACAATAAATTTGTCTATTTATATTTCCACGACCCAAATAGCGTAGCCTACTGCTCTCAGGGTCACTAGGCCGATTCCCGTATCGGGACAAATATTTGAATATCTATGGGTATTTATTTAGGGCAAACGAATTTATTTACTTTGTGTATTGTGGTGCAAAAAATATGGGGAATCCTAGGGGATAACTTTACATTAACAACAAAAAAAAAAATCTTATGTACAGTGTACACCATTTTGGAAGGGAGGAGGTTTGGTTTGTCCTGTCATTTTAATATTACAGATTTAATTTTAAAAGTTTTTCTCTAAGCTAAAGCATTTTACGTAATTTTTACTTAGTGTGATAATAGTTCCACATAAAAAAATCTTCACCCTGTATGTATAGCACCTTTTTATAAGACTTTCTTGAACCTTTCCCTCAAAGCAAGTATCCTACATAGGTACATGTGTGTACTCGAATATATTTTGTACTAGCTTCCGCGTTACTCAGTGATAATATAGCATTCCAACTCAAAAACTACAAGACCGATTTTAAAAATTCATTCTCCATTAGAATGAATTTTTAAAATCGGTCTTGTAGTTTTTGAGTTTATTAATTACAAACAAACGTACCAAAAAGAAATGTTTTCTCTAAAAAAATAGATATTAATTTAGACTAGCGATCCACCCCTGTCTCGCACAGTTTACGACTTGAAAAAACAGCGAGATTTCTTTATTATATTTAAGGTTAATAATGTATTACCTTCCGGTAGAAATTCTCTAAACGATTGTGAAAACCGCATCAAATTCCGTTGCGTAGTTTAGAAGAACAACGCGATCACACAGATACACACGAAAAGCGACATTAATTTATAATATGCATAGATGATTACTACATACAACCTGTAGCCAAGGTCCTAGCTCAGGTCATGTCAAAGACCTTTGTGTCAGTCAGACTTCAGACAGGTTCTGTTGCGTCACACTGCAGGCATAACGATCCCATTGACATTTCTGCATTAATAGTAAAACTAGCCTTAAGAGCGTTCATTCTAAAAGTTGGCAACGTCGCAAATAGATGTCAAATATTTCGCTGTTTTGATTAATTTGATAATATTTCTGTATGGAAATTAAAAATGTGGCTAACTAGCGAACTAGAATATTGATTATGAAATGCAACAATTAATATCGTAACACCGAATAGTTAGTTTTAGATATAAAAAAAGTATTTGGAAACTTTCCAAATGCCTTTTTTACACCTAAAACGGGTACAACATCAGATTCAATGTTATAATTGCAATTCATTATTAATATTCTAGTTAGTTAGTTAGCCACAATTCTTATTTCCATACAGTATTATTTCCAAATTAATCAAAACAGGTAACTATTTGACAGGTATTTACGACGTTGCCAACTTTTAGGATGCACCCTCTTAAGAGCGTTCATTCTAAAAGTTGGCAACGCAACGTCGCAAATAGCTGTCAAATATTTACCTGTTTTGATTAATTTGGCAATATTGTTGTATGGAAATATGAAATTTGGCTAACTAGTGAACTAGAATATTAATAATGAATCGCAGTTTCACTGAATTTGATGTTGTAACCGGTTTAGGTGTGAAAAGGGCATTTGTTTTAATTTTACAACTATTAATTATTGCATTTCATAATCAATATTTTAGTTCGCTAGTTAGCCACATTTCGTATTTCCATACAGAAACATAGCCAAATTAATCAAAACAGCGGAATATTTGACATATTTGCGACGTTGCCCACTTTCATAATGCACACTTGCACACTCTTAATTTGACGGGAGGCAATTTTTTTTTTTTTGTGTTCTTATATGTTTGTATCTGTTTACTTAGAATGAATAGTGATAACTTTGCAAGGTTTGTTTTCGTTGTGCAATAGGTATCTTATATTAAGCCAACGGTGCCCGTTTGGGATTTCCCGTTGGCAAAAATTCGACGCATTTGCATACAAACTCATCATCTACAGGGTCAAATGAAATTAGCTAGCGAAACTCCGCAGGGATGTTATCTAAACAAGATAAAATAAAAATATGAGTTTCTTTTTTGGGTCCTTCTAGTTTAATCAGAGGTCACTTGTAGTCTAGACAGAGATCACTTCTAAAATATTCGATAAAAGGTCAGTAACATTAAAACTAGAATATATCTTGACAAATGTAATGTCTGGAAGTTTTTATTGCCATTTTTAAATCGATTTGAATGACTAGGTACATAATCGACTAAGTAATAGGTGCGAATCGATACAAGTGACTTTTATTTTTTTTGTTCCGAATACTTTAAAGTGTATTCACCTTAAAGGCCCCCGCGGACAGGCGCTAAGCGACCATGCAACGCGATGCTGGTAGAACAATTTTACCATTAAGTTTTAATAGGAATTGTTCTACTAGAGTTGCGTGGCTTTTCTGCGGGAGCCTTAAGTAGTAGATTAGTTTTATGCATCTATAAACTTTTGTTGCTAATAAATTCTGCTGTATCTATGTGTTTTTATAGTAGAAATTAGTTTTGCATAATGTGTGAATATGTAGTTGTTGCGAATGCCTAACCGGTCCTGATTTCTTTTTACACGACTGCCCAAAAAGGAGTGTAATGTGTTCAGGGTTCATGTATGTATGTGAGTTTCTTTGTTCCAACATAATTATAAAATCGAATGAGTTTTGCATTGTACATTAAATTATTTTAATGGTACTTGCAATAATAATAAAAATTTTATAATCCTTGTAAGTTTTTAAAGACTGTTAGTATGGGACCTTTAATAATGAGATTTTGTGATATTTTGTTCGGATTCATGTGCGTGTTGTATAATCAATCATTACTTGCTTCAAAAACGGTGAAGGAAAACATCGTCAGGAAACCGGCATGCCTGAGAGATTCTCGAAGGCATGTGAACCCAAGTCAGAGGCCCATGGGTGGCTTTAAAAAAACTGACATCAGGGTAGTCGCTTACCACACGAAAAGAAAAAGGTATAATTTGAATAACGTACAACCTCTTAAGGGGTCGTTGTACTCATCATTATGAACAACTTTTAATATGGGACCAAACCTGAAATCGCGAAAAAATCAGCAGCCTACATAACTCGTCAAAATGTAGGGAGCAGCAATGTTTTTTTAGACTGGAAGCCGACAGCAACATAGTTGGGAAAAGGCTAGGCAAATTAAGTAGCTATAATTTAAATAATAAAAAAACATTTCAAAATAATTTTATAGCAACTTAATTTATACTTCCCTTGGAAGTGGCCACAGCCATCATTAAGACAGAGTTAAAAGCAGCCTAACACAAATTGCACAGCGTGCTTACCACCTGCAGTGTTGCCATTTAAGTTCTACATCGCCATTTGTGATTAAAATGCAGTGGCGATTACTGAAATTATGTGGACGTTTTTATTAGCTGTAAATATATGCTTTAGAAGGTTGTGTATGTCAAATAAGACCATGTTATTTTTTTGCTACAAAAAATTGTCATTGTCATTGAGCATCACGCTTTGTAGACAGGTGTACCCATTGTACACCCACGTTTTGCCAGTTATGTTAAAGGGCGTGTCTATTGCCACCGGGCGCAAATTCCAGACTCCGGGCTGCTACTGCGAAATACCTGGAAAGCCCAATAACACTTTGCCTGACTTGGGAATCGAATCCAGGACCTCATGCTCAACAGTAGCGCTTGCGAAAGCTAGACCAACGAGGCAGTCGATCATTATTAATTTAATTAAGTACATAAAATTACTACTCATAGAGTTCCTATTAAAATGTATTAGTAGTTATTTGGTTTGCCTTGTGTTTGCAGAAATCGGTTGATCTCTTTAGGACCCAAGTAAAATATTTTTTTAAGTTAAAATAAATATACACAGATAACAACTTAACGAACCTTACAATAGTTTTTTTTTTTAAGTGAAAACTTCTTTAGGCGCGTTGAGCACTTTTTGGGATGGGTAAAAAAAAAAATATTCGCGTCAGGCGTCAGAACACGTGACCTGATCGAAAATTCGTAGGACGGAGGGAGAGTATAATTTGTTGACAGCGCCCTCTGTTTTATTTTTTTGGAATTGTTTTAATGCTTTCGTTCTTGTACTGACAGTAAGCCACATAAATTCCTGACATTTTCGTTAGATGGCGTTACTTAGTTTTCACTTCAATGGGCAGTTCCATACTGCCCCGTTTTATTTTTCTTTATGTTGCATAAAAAAAATCTTGTAAAGTATAAAAACAATTTTCTATTTACTATCTGCGCAAACAACTAAACAATCCCTTCAAATAACAAATTAATCAGTGATCTTAGTTAATACTCATAATCATAACAAAGGAGCAATGTTATTATTGTCAATTTTTCCATTGAATAAAATATCTACCTTTTCTTACCTCAGGCTCAATATTCACAAAAGGCTGCTTAACTTGAGAGACCTACGTGACTTCAGTAACATAGAATGTGTCATGCAATTTTCCATGAACAACATTTTGCAATTCTAAAATAATACAAAAAACGTGCGTAATTCGCAAAATATCCTCATACGTTTAATTCATTCAGTAATGTGATAGGTACCTACTCGTACCTACCTACCTGGCTTTCAAAACAAAATATGGCGGGTAAACAGGAAAATAATGAACACTTATCATGCGGTTTCTCAGTAAAAAGAACGTGGTTAAAACTAACCCAAACATAAGAATGCTTTTAACTAATTAGTGTATGAATTAATACGCGTACAGTACCGGAACTCATTCATAAAACAAAAAGTTTAATAGGGAAAAATGTAGCCCTTAATTCTGTATGATAAGGTCCTTGAGTCCTAGTTGAATCATATCGCCTATACTTAAATATCCAAATGTAGGTATGCTTCCTGGATCAGGTAAAACGGTATTTGGAGGCGCAGGGTACGGATGCCGGTGAAATTCCAGTCACATGACAGATGTCAGGCTTGTCTCTGGGATGCTAAATATGGCAACGCAACTGCGATGCGTCTGGTGTGGTATCATCACAGATGTCCATAGACATCGGTGACCACTCCTTCTTTCTTTTTCATGTTGTTAGTGACTAACCTGGTGTCAGTTTTTATACTGCGCGTGGGCCTGTAACTTGGATTCACATGCCGTCGAGAAATATCTCTCAAGCATGCCGTTTCCTCACGATTCTTTCACCGTGTTTGTTTTTGATGATTGGCATCAAAAAAAGTTTTGACCCATTTTCTTGATAACTGTACTTTTTTTTTCAAAATATGTGAATGCTGATCAAAATGTCTCAAAAAGTTAAGGACAGTCTCCTAAGACCGTTTTCTTGTAGCGACAACGGTTAATGTACCTGTCCTTACTGCCCCATCTCAAAAATCCATCCTGTATATTGTCTTGGATTTTTGTCCTGATCCTTAGTCTTTTAATGGATGAACTCTCCTCTTAGAGAATTCCTGTTTAGCATAATTAGCCTCTGGCCTGTATCCCCACTGCTGGGATACGGGTCTCCTCTCTCGCGTTCCATAATCCACCACGCGTGCACACGTGTGCTGGTTGGTAGATCAGATGTCGTTCGATTTTTTGGTTCTAAGACATGTCGGTTTCCTTACGATGTTTTCCATCACCGTTTTAGTTTAGTCTAAAAGAAAGTCTCATTGTCACTAAATAGCTACTATTCACTTCAATAACTATAGCTGTTTGAGTATTGACACTATTCAAAAGCTGATACACTTTCGTTTTTCTGCCATTCCCAATAGAAATCTCAGAGACAAATTAGGACCACCCAAATATGGATTCATCCGAAAGTCTTTGAAAACATTTAGCATACGTCCTAACTACGTCGGGACATTTAACGGTAATAGGAAATACTGTTTTAAACTATAGGTGTCGCATTTTAGCGTGGCAATTAGCGGTCATTGCCCTTTCCATTATATCTCTCCGTAGGAACCGAAACAGTGAACGTTATTAGAACATGTTGAAGATCACGATAGATATTGATTCAGGACGTTAAAGCTGTTTTCAGACCAGCGCGATTTGTCGCGCGACGCGACACCGGTTATTGTTATACCGTGAAGTATTGTATTGTTCGTGTCGCGTCGCGCGACAAATCGCGCTGGTCTTAACGGTATTTATTTCAGTTTTTGAAATAATAAAGTACGTGGGTCACTGACCGCTTTTGCCACGCTAAAACGCGTCAACTATAACATACTTACAATATTTGAACAGTAATTGTGTTACACGGTTTCGCAACAAATATTTAAAATACTGATGTATTTTGTTTGAGTTTGACCCGGTCAATTAATTCACAAGTCTATGTAGATTATAGTAATTTGAAAAGGCCGATTGAGGAACAATCAGCACTCATGATCATGTAGATATTATTTTTTTACTAGCTTTGCCTCGCGGTTTCACCCGCATAAGTCTCGATCCCGTGGGAATATCGGGATAAAAAGTATCCTTTGTCCTAATCCAGGTCATGGTCTACAAATGTGCCAAATTTCATCCGAATCCGTTCAGCCGTTTTAGCGTGAAAGCGTAACAAAAAAACTCACTTTCGCATTTTATAAAGTTACGATTTTTAGCTTATGTTGTCCCATAAAGGGCTATCTCCCTTTCTCCTTTCCACTTCTCTCTATAGTGAGCTTGTGAGGACCTTCTGTCTGTAGGCGTCTACCTCATCCCGCCATCTTCTACTAGGTCTGCCTCGATGTCGCCGGACATGTTCTGGGACCCACATTGTGGTAGATTTGGCTCATGAGTCATTCGACATACGGCAAACGTATACGGCCCAGTTCCACTTAAAGCCTCGTGCAGACTGGCGACGCGACACCAGTAATTGTTTTTCAGTTGTTGTTTTGTCAGAGTCGCGTCGTCGCGCCAGTCTGCACGAGGCTAAATTTTGTCTGCTTTTTGGATGACGTATGAGAATTAGATATGGCAAATGGATTTTATGAGAGTAATGAACACCTAGCTTTCATCCTTATTTTGCCATGTTCAGTAAATCATGCTAAGTTGGTTTTATGGGCTGTAACAATAAGCTAACTTTTGCCCATTACCTAAACCTATAAATTCTACGCAATAAATGTCGCGTTGATTTAAGTTTGAAAGCGCCAACCTGTCTTGCGCAAGCGTGGTGATCAATGCTCGTGCCTTCTATAGAGAAGGCACGAGCATTGATCACCACGCTTGCAAAGCAAAGCCCTCTTCTCAGATGAGAAGAGGGCTTTGCCCTACAGTGGGACGATATTAGGCTGGTATTATTAAATGTCCCATAAATACTTCATCTTCATAAATTTTACCATATTTTCCATAATACAGAAAACACGTGGTCATTGATTGTGGGAATAATCGATAATACTGTCCGAGAAATCTTTCAATCACTGTAATTTGAACTTTGTTTTCATGGTAGCAGAGTTGAGATTTGCTTGCTCTCTTTAAATAACATGTGGTACTCTAATCATATGTCTAGTTAACTTATAATGATAGACAATTAGTTGCTATGCTCAACCGCGAGACTACATAATGTTATAGTAGCTTGTAATGTGATCTCAAGTGTAAAAATTATTAAGCTTAGCTGAAAATTAACAAGGCTAACATCCAAGAAATTATATTGATAGGTATTTTGCCAACACTAGGTCAAACAAAATATCGTGAGTAATTCTGGACACATCCTAGAACCAAACATTCGAAGACATGTGACATCCCGCTAGGGTTGCCAACTCTAATTTAAAGAATTGTACTCTATTTCGCACAGGCGTACTTTATAATCTACAGAAGCAATAAAGTACGCTAAAATACTCTAACATTTATTTATATTGACTCACACTTTGAATTTAATTAATTCAGCATTCACAGAGGGTCTTTTCGGTTACGGCCATCTTTTCCACTGGCCACTGGGCAAGTGCTCCAAGACCCCGCGATCAGTGTGACCCCCCTAGTTCCTGCCAGCGTCGTATAGCTAGAGGCTCCCAAAAGATAACCTAAACTTTTCGAGGCGGTTGGCGATACGTTTAGCCGGCCCTGTTTTCGGTCAAGATTGCAAAGTGGCGGGAAATCAGAAACAGGGCTACGTTGAAATTGTTAATAACTGAGTACCTCATCAATTTGAACTCAATTAGTAGTCTAGACTTAGTCGTACAATAATAATAAAAAAAACATTTTTAAAAAGTTATTTCCCGCAAAATGTACAAAAAAATTGCTGTATTAAAAATACCATTCAGTTTAAGACTCTTTCTTATAAGTCTGTACTTTATAATATTAATTACCCTCTCTGAAATCAGAAATAATTTATTTCTTCTAAATAAAGTTGGCAACCCTACATCCCGCACCGGACCCGCGTCACCCTCATTTTGGATAACGGCCCACTCAATCTCGCAGAGAGGTGCCCTAGCAGTGAGAATAACAAAGGCTCGAATAAAATAGACGCAAATACTATAAATAGGCTATGGTGACAACAGTTAGAAGTCGTCATTTCTAAGATTTGCAAGAAGCTTGCGTTTGACCGCATTGTTGCCAGATGGTAACCGCAGCCTAGGTTAGCACGTCTCTCTAGAATACTCCGTGATTCGGAAATACCAATATACAATGTGGAGACTACCATACAACAAAAAATTTAAATACTGGCACTACTAATGCTTAAGAGTATTTTGGAACTGTCAAATAAATCCTAGCGTAGAAATAAAAAAATGAGTTTTTCAAACAAATTAAATGTAATGTATGCCACCCTAACCCTATAAATTCCGTTTATCCAACTAGGCCTTGGGTGAATTCTCGGGCATACATTTCCGAATATCCACCTTAGGGTGGATTTTTGGGGTGGATAAACGGAATAGCCCGAGCCGACTATGGATTTTGCCGAGCTATAATGACTAAACTATTGAATATATTCAATTGAATTTTTGCATACAGAATGGGAACGTCATTATGGACACGCCGTTAAATTTTTTGTTGTATTGTCGTCTCCACCTTGTATACAGGCTGTTTATGTATATTGTGTATCCGAATGCTTTGATAGGTTTCAAAATCTACCAAACGTCACGTTCTTCCAAATACTTGCCTACATGGGCTAGGTAGAATGAGTTTTGAACCATCAATCTGCCTAGCCTTTTCCCAACTATGCTGGGGTCGGCTTCCAGTCTAACCGGATGCAGCTGAATACCAGTATTTTACATGGAGCGACTGCCTATCTGACCTTCACAACTGTAACTAGGTAATAAGATAACCCTGGTTGTCAGACTTTCGGGCTTCTGAAGACCCGTCGTTACGGGTCAAAGGTCCACAAATGACAGCCGGGACCAACGGCTTAACGTGCTTTCCGAGGCACGGTGGAGTTTCGGTATGTCACCCATCCACGGACCAACCTCGGCAAGCGTCGCTTAGCATGAGATAATGAAGCTTGAACCAAGCAGGTGTTAAACCATACCAGTTATTCATGTTCAAATAGACATTGATGGTCAGGATTAGCAGCAGCTCTACTTTCGTGAGAAGATTTCTGCTAACATCCAATTTGCTGATAGCTGAAGTCTCCCATTTCAGACTTCCCATTCGGTAGATATGTATTGCTAAAGGCTGGCCAGAAACTAAGTCAAGCAACCATAGATATAGTCTAGATACCAAAATGTGTTCTACTAGCCAGATTATATTTTAAAAAAAAACCTCTCTTTTGAAATCTTCGTCAGAAACCAGCACATTGAGTACATGACACAAACGGACAAATCTATCGGCTCGCTCGCCCCGAGCGATTTGAAAGACAATAACGTCTAATTACAGTAACTGTTAAGCCGTTTCACTTCACATCGGCTCGTAAAGACATATTGGCTATTACTCTGGTCTGGCTTTCCCTTAGTCTTGTGCCAGACGAACAGCTTGTAGAATAAAATTGTAAGCCCCACTTGTTCCACAAATCACTAACTACGGTTAAGAGTTTAAGGCAAAAGAGTCAGGGTAGCCCGCAAAATCAAATTTTTGTGCTTTCCAAGGCACGGAGGAGTCTCGGTATGTAAAGATGGTCACCCATCCACGGACCAACCCCGGCAAGCGTAGCTTAACCTGATGGATCGACCTGTGCGGTTGTTATTACTTAGCCATGAGCTCCTACAGAACAACACACACACGACACAGAACGATGTATAGCGCTAAATGTGTCTAGTAACTTGTGGTACATACAAGCGGACTTAAGTCTTGGAGCAAAGATATGGACGTGTTCAAATTTAGATTCTCCTGATTTAAAAAAAAAACGGATGCGTTCAGTTAATAACAAAATTGTTTAAAACTTGCCAAACAGATGTCGCTACTGTGGTGTTCAGTTGAATCACTTGTTATAGGCTTTGGGTTTAGAGTAAAACCACCAAATTATCAGTAAGTAACACATCAACTCAAAGAGCACGTCTACTCGGTTCCGTGGATAGAACGGGACTCTCGGGACAATCTTGCGGCGCTACCTTTGACTTGTGTGCTACATTTATTTGTATATCACATCTCTTCCTTTTTTTATGTTAATTAAGTTTTAAGTACAATTACAATATTTATCATTTAGACGTCGATTAATTTAGACGATAACAATGTAAGTCATTAACATTACATTTAGTCATTCATTAAGTTTAAAGTACAACAATAATATTTGCTTATTTAGGCGTTATTTAATTTATTTTAAAGTACGATAACCATTTTAAGCATTTAGAAAATCTTTAAGTACAATACAGTTTGAACTTACAATTACAGTATTTAGCATTGAACTTACAATTACAGTATTTAGCATTGAACTTACAATTACAGTATTTAACATATAAACTAAACTCCTTTATCTGACCCGTCGTGATCGATAACTTTACATTTGCCTTCTACCTTCTTTAGGTTTACGATGTTCCTCCTGTACTCTTGACCTGTTATCTAATTAAATTACGCAACACATTTTCATAAACAATTCCGACTAATCTGTTTCATTTTGACAGTTCAACAATATTCATTGCGTTATTTATGTTGTTGAGCAGATTTTTTTTTTTTTTTTTTTTCGATCTTATGGAGCAATGGATTAGTAATCTGTTTCAAAACGATTCAAATTCTGATTGATCGTGTATTACGTAATTAGGGTACAGTTTTGTCATTCCTTATATGTATTATTTATATCGCTTCTTTGAGCATTTATAACTGTATGCGGTGTGGGATTTAAGTTCTGGAGTCAATTTGTTTTCTTTTATCATGTTCTTTAAATATAATTTTTAGCCAATTTCTAATTCTCTGTAACTTTTCTTATTTTCGTTTAATTTGTTCTTCTTGTTGTTTTTTTTTTCTTTGTCTCTGTCGCTAACTTCTGAATCGTGGTAGCTATTTTCGAGATGTGTTAAAAAGGTAACTTATCTCTTATCTCTTAATGGCCTTTCGTAAAATGGCTCGGTGGGGATTTTCTTGTAGAGGGATGAGGTGTACTGTTATGTTATACATCATTAAATATTTTAACAAGTCATCTTTCCAGTCAGTTTTTCCACATTGACTGATTCTCAGCAGTTTAAGGATATCCCTATTTTGCTCCTCGTCTTAACCGTTTTGCTGAGGCCAGTAGGGGGGGGATGTATTGAAAAGAGTAATTCCTTGTTCAGTACAGGAGATTCTGAATTCTAGACTACAAAATTGTCTACCATTGTCAAGTGGTATGCTTGCAAGATTCCCGGTTCGCGAAGAGATCTTTTTTAACACTTTTATTGTCCTGTGTAGATATAAATTTCATAATTTCGATCTCTTTGTACGAGTATCTACTGTAAAATCAACAGCAGTATCCACCCAGGCTTTCAATGAGAGTTCATGCCTTTTCATCGGTACTGGTGAATTTGGACCCGAGACTAAAGTCCCTAAGCAGTTTTTTTACAGTATTTTCGGCGTCTTTTATGAGCTGCTTCTAATACTTGTTTTCTTATAATAGTGGGTATCACTAATTTGTTTCCTCTTAATAAGATGCCATCATGTAACCAAAGTTCATGTTCAAATAATTTCTAGTTGTTTATTGTAGCATCCAAAGCAACATTTATTAAAGCGTCTTTGATTAATTCATTAATATTATTATGCTACGGGTCGCGCGTATTGAACAATCTGGGTCAATATGATATTCGCTTTCAGAAGGGCTTTCTTTTTTTTCTTTAATGCTTGTGGCACACGTACACAGACGTGTCAATGGATCTGCTAAACCTATTTGATTTTCCAGGTTTATAAATGATTTTATAATTATATGATTGTAATCGAAGGACCTAACGCTCAATTCGTGCGCAAGGTTTCGATTTCGTGCCAAATATAACCTCCAGAGGCTTGGCTATGGTCTGACCGGTAATTTTTTTTATCATACATTATTCGATTGCCCATACCAAAGTTAATGCCTGTTTTTCTAGTTTCCAAAGGAAATGATTCTTGGCGTCGTACTGAATCAGTACGGCCCCTAAAGCTAATCCCAGGAAACTTTGAATTTCTTCAATGGTTTCCGGTGGTCTAATTTTATTTAGTAAAACATTATTGTCTTTGAGCACATCAAAACACACACAAACACATCCAAAGACAAGTATGTCATCAATGAACGTGATGAAAAGCGTTTTATAACATCTAATTTTGAGAAAAATATTGCTTTTCAAATTAGTAAATGAGTTATTCCAGGTGGGCAAGGGATGATTTTCTCTAATAATGCCTTTGTTGGCAGCACGCATATCCAAACAAATACGATTATCATCATCAGGCTTTAGAACCGGTACCATCCGAGAAACTCAGGAAGGCGGTTTGTTTACAGATCAATGATGTCCATTTTTACCAGTTCGTCTAATTTGTTATTTATTTTTGATTCCAAAGGACTTGGGACTCGGTCTATAAGATAGACAAACTGGATACTGTTTTATCAATAGTGATCTCTAACTGAACATCTTTGAACTTGGGAAATTGTTTATCCTAATGGAACTCAGATTAAAACCTGGTTTTAGCACATTAAAGGAGATGACAGTTTATTTTACCCAAAAGATTCCTTGAACCTTTTTCTGTGACATAACATTTTGTTAGTACAGATATTTTAGAACCAGCTTTTATTGATTCATCAAATGATCATATTACTTTTAGTGGATGTTTGGCATAAGCCATGAATGTTTTGTCTGGAGACGTTTGCTGGTTGGAGACTAACTATAACTTTAGATTGTTTCATGTGCTCCCAAGTTTTATCATTTATAATATCAGATTTACAACCGGAATTAATGAGCATTATAACCCCTTCTAGTCTACATAATAATATGTAGGCTCTTTATTTTTGATGTTTTCTACTTTGGGGATTTTAGGTACATTGTTGTCATTTGACGAGAGGTTAGAAGATTGTCTTTTATTGGCCCTTGTTCTCTAGTGTTTTCTGGAAATGATCTCCTTTTATACAATTTGCAATAGCAGGGCAGGAACTATTTTCACCTTTGTGATTTTTATTGCCACAATCGGCAACAGAAATCAACCTCTTTTGTTAGTACAACGTTTTGTTGTTTTAGTGTCAATTTTAGGCTGGTAGTTATAGCATTTTGTGCTCTGGCTATCGTGGAACTTGTTACAACTGCCGTTCTACAGTGTCTAGGGAGTTTGCATCTGCTTTGTGCATCTGCTTTGATTTTTTCAATGTTCTACACTTTTCCGTTATTTGGTCGATAAGATTTTTGTCCTCTTTTGCAAAATTTCATTTTGAGCTGTGACGTCTCAATCTAACCAAGAATTAGTCCGGTTCTTATTTAAAAATGTGCCTTTCAAATAAATAACTTTGTTTTGGGGAAAAATACTCTTCCAACTGTTTAATTGCGGTGGCAATAAACGTCATTTGTATCAAGATCAGTCACATTGATCGGCCTGCAAGTAAGAAAAGGACCTAGCCAGCATACTATTGCAGTAAAAGAATTTTCAGCTCGACTCGACGAATTAATATAACCTTCAAATTACTTTCTTAATATAACCTTCAGATTACTTTCTCTTTTTTATTAATTATTATTTATTAATTAACATAGTACAATAAAGATTTGATTTTGAATTAATCAAACCCCGTACTAGATACTTAGTTTATTTTTAATCAGTTGATCGTACCCGGCTAGTAATAAGAGCTCTTTGTTTAAATGCATAAGTTTTAAATAAACAAAGTCTCTCCAGCAAGTTTCACAAAGGTCCTCTATTAAGAACGTGCCACAAAGCAAACTAGTCACTTGAAATTAAAACACATCGGGGCACAATGGAGCCCATAGAGAGGTAATGATTTTTATGAATTCTTTTGTTTATGTCGATAGCCAGTGCAAAATGCATTCGTTTTGATTAGAATCAGATCATTTAAATAATGACAGCCTTTTCAGATTTTATGACATTTGTTCAGTTTTAACAGTAGATAAGATAATATTTACCTACATTACTTCGATGTTATCGAAGGGGAACTTTGTTAAAACGGGTAAATTACATTTAGCGAATTATATTAGTTGGAACATTCAGTTTTAACAGTAGGTAAGATAATAATTACCTACATTACTTCGATGTTATCGAAGGGGAACTTATGTTAAAACGGGTAAATTAACGAATTATATTTGTTGGAACATTCAGTTTTAACAGTAGGTAAGATAATAATTACCTTCATTACTTCGATGTTATCGAAGAGGAACTTGTGTTAAAACGGGTAAATTAACGAATTATATTCGTTGGAACATTCAGTTTTAACAGTAGGTAAGATAATAATTACCTACATTACTTCGATGTTATCGAAGGGGAACTTGTGTTAAAACGGGTAAATTAACGAATTATATTTGTTGGAACATTCAGTTTTAACAGTAGGTAAGATAATAATTACCTTCATTACTTCGATGTTATCGAAGAGGAACTTGTGTTAAAACGGGTAAATTAACGAATTATATTCGTTGGAACATTCTGTTTTAACAGTAGGTAAGATAATAATTACCTACATTACTTCGATGTTATCGAAGGGGAACTTGTGTTAAAACAGATTAATTAACGAATTATATTCGTTGGAACATACCATTAACCGATCGAATAATATTTTTTCGATAAGTATAATCTTATTATTTGCAAACGGATTTGGTCAACAAAATTTAATTCTTGTGTGGTAGTACATTCTAAACATTGTATTAGGTTTTTTTTTTTTTTTTTTTTTTTCTTATCATATCCCAACACACGGTTTTATTTGCGAGTGGATGTATTTAGTGACGTGATACTCATTTCATCGTCTGTCTCAGCTGATCGCCGACACAGATTGTGCAAGGTAGACACACATAAATGTACTTAAATTGAAATTATAACAAACACGAAACACGATTAGTGGATTTCGCTTAGATCACAGTCACTAATTTTATTTTTTCTTTCAAAAAACTTTGTGCAATAAAATTAACATTTTGTTGCTGACCAATTTCCGTAAGCAGGTACATTGTTTGAGCAATAATTTTACTTACTGCGCTTTTACTCGTCGCCAATGTGGTGTTCAGTTGAATCACTTGTTATAGGCTTTGGGTTTAGAGTAAAACCACCAAATTATCAGTAAGTAACACATCAACTCAAAGAGCACGTCTACTCGGTTCCGTGGATAGAACGGGACTCTCGGGACAATCTTGCGGCGCTACCTTTGACTTGTGTGCTACATTTATTTGTATATCACAGCTACTATATCATGTTCTCAAGTAAAGCGCGTGAGTTTCTGCAAGAAACCTCGTAAGGCATTTTAAATTAGTCTATATATGTCATTTTAGACACGCGGTTGAAAATTACCAATCGGCTGACCATAAGTATAGATAAGTAAGTAATATGTATTTACACGAATACTGCAATTTATTCTATGAAGGGTGCCTGTAGTTGTGTCTCTTCTCGGCACAAACTTTAAATGGGGTACTCCATTCGCAGTTAATGAGGTTCTTTTCAAAGGAGTGTAAAATTATTGCCACCTACCTACTAGCTGACAGACAGACGTTCTTCTGTCTAATAATTCATGCAAAAAAAGAACTTAGTTTATCCCGATCTTAATTTGAAAATCTTCCGGGAAACTTTTCCAATTTTTCTTTCCGTAACCTAATTAGCGAGGTAATTGCGTAACACACTAACAGTAGCAATGGGTTTCATTTTGACAGTTCCACAACATTAATTGCGCTAATTACGTTGTTGGGCAGACACATTTTTCGAACATAATGAAGCATTGGATAAGCAATAGCCTTCAAAATGATTCAGATTGTGATTGGAAGATGCTGTGTTACGCAATTAGGGTGTCGTTCCGTCCAGCTGTTCTCAGGTGATGCGCTTAGCAACGAACAGCATTTCATTTTATTTATTAAGTACCTATAGATAATCTCACAATCCTCTAGCTGCAATTCAACAGCTACAAGCAAAAGTTAAATGAAAAACATTCCAGCCAGCTATTCAAACTTTTACTACCCATAACGTCCTGGTTGCTGCCCGTTCCGACAGTTGCATAATGCTTTATCGACAATAGTCTATTGAGTATTGAACTCGGGTTGGCGAACTAACGGAACGAAACGGATCGCAGGGCTGCCAAGAACTCCTTCCCTCCTTCCCAATTTATCTGGAATCGGCGAAACATGTCTTTTTCTTCCACACTTCTCTATTAGTCGTAATCTCGGTAGTCACCCCCTTTCTAGTCATATCATCTTTCACACAGTCCATCCATCGTTTCTTTGGTCTTCCTCTACTCTTATAGCCATTCACATTCAGACTCAAAACTTTCACGACGTTTACCTCATTCTGCCAAGAACTGGGAGCCCTAAAGTCCTATAAATGCTACTGGATAAAGACCTAAGCGGACGCCTATTTGAACTCCTGTTGAATTTAAAAAAAAACATATTCCTAGTTTAAACCCGCTTTTACCAATCCTAATGGCCTACTGTATATGGTATCTAAGGAGTATTCGAGAAATATTGAATTAGTACCATTGCCAAAGTTATTTTTAAGTAAAAAAGAGCAATTATAGGGAATTTCTATAGGCACCAGCAGACGAACAACGGTTAACTAGTAGAAGTCCACCTCTGTACATTTCTATGAAAAAAAAAACAAATATCAATTACGGTGAAGCAACTTTTTCAGCAAAATATCTTGAGGAAATATACTTGGGTACCTATTTGAATATGAACTATCTTGGTCTTACAATGCAAATAACCAGCAAGTGCATCCTGGTACTGGCTTGTTTAACCCTGTCGATGACAATAGTCTATTGGAGCTCGAGCTTGCGGTGTAACAGAACGAAACGGTATCTGTAGGGCTGTCAGAACTAAAAAAATCTGAATCAAAAGTCATTTATTCAAGTTAGGTTGAGCTTCAGCACTTTTTGAACATCAAAATTCCGCAAAAAAGTCCGCCAACACGACCGCCCTTCACCACATCCTATTGCTTTAGCTGGGGAGAAGTTAAATGGGTTGACATAATAAATAACAGAAGTCAATTGAAGTAGCAGCGGGTTCCAAACTGTCAAAGTTGGCCCGAATCTTGGTGATCCACTGGACAGATATAAATTCAAAATGTTAAACAATGTCTTATTTTTTTGTTATTTGTAAGTATAAGTACATAGTGCCACTAGAATCTAAATAATTACTAAACCACAAAGTTAGCTAAATAAAGTAAAAAAATCACGAAAACAGTTTTACAGTTGTTTTTTATGCGCTACTAATTACATTTAAATGTTGCTTTTTACTTAAAGAAGCTAACTTGCCCGGTTTCGGAAATATTTCATGATAATTTAATGACTTTTTATATTCGTCAGTGTGCGAAAACCTCTTCATCTATTTGGAGTATCGTTAAAGTAACCATGCAATAAAAATTGGAATTAAAAAAAATATCAGGGTGACACGCATTGGCAACCCTGCCTGTAACACTTGAATGACCCCAGTCTGTACCGATCCGTCGATACTGACGACAACTGAGAGAAAGTTGAGATGACGCGAAAAACTGTTCTTACTGTTTATTTGTAAGATGTTTGTATTTCTTGTATGTCACTGAAGTAGAACATACCATGTACCAATACTTGATAAGTAGAAAGTTTTTTGGAGCAAACTCTTTAAGAACATAATTTTTTAGCTCAATCATGTTCCAATCCAGGATTTGGGTGGTAGATGGCGTATCATCTGATAAGATGAGTGTACATATATAAGCAGACATGATGCTGTCTGCTTGACCAGTCAATCCTAAATAATTTACAAAAAATATCCAACCTAACTACGACGACAATGAAAGACTATGCTTCAATACTGTCAGTTTAACGAAGTATGTTGGGCCCAGACCAAAAACATCATCTCGCTTAGATAAGTGTCAATTGTTTATCCAAGCCAAAAGTATAAGGCTGCCAAATCATCCTACCTACTGGTCCTAAAATAACGCAGTGGTAAGCTAATACAAAACGAATGTAGTCGAAGTAACCTTGCTTAATATTATGTCATCATTACGGATGTAATCGGCGCCTGCTAGCACGCACACACAAGAACCCATTAAAGCTGCCTTTAAGATATCATCGGATTCTGCGACGTAGATTTGAGTAGGGACAAACTTTTGACAGATAGTAATATTAATAGTAATTTATTTCCAAAACTTCTGTACACATTAGTTATATCAATGAGGTCTCGACCCCTGAACTAGGACATCCTGTATGACAGGGGTCGAAGGCTTGCAAGCCAGCTAGCTAGCTTTGTTGCCTAGAAGATGAGTTACTCATCTCCCTGACAGATCTCATTTGCATATACAGAGATTCGTCCTAAAATGCCTGTTTCTGTGAATAGATGCGGGGTGGTTATTCAAATTCAAAACAAAAGCTGATTTGCAAATGTGTGTAGTAATGTGATCTGTCCAGTACTCTCACACCGTTTCGTAGGTCGCTTGTAGGACTACATGTATCTCTAGATATTCATAAATAGCGTGTGAGGTACTCGTCCTATGCGGGAAAGTCCTAAAGGGCTACCGTGGCCCCTAGCAACGTACAGGCAACTGAAGGAACACGGGTGGGTTTTCCGCTCAGCCCAGACCGGGAGAAGTTATTTAATGATATTCCAACTAGAAAAAAAAGGTGCTCGTATATCTTATTTTTAGAACAACTATGTTCTAAATATAAGATATGTTCCCGATATATAGCATCAGGTGATAAACTTAAGATGAATCTGTCACATTATACTCTGGTGATATTAATTTGACAGCTTCGGAGAATGATTTCTTGTAACGACACTTAAAATTAAAATACCAAGTCCGAATAACAAAGTATTCCGTTTCTACTCTATTATCCAATGATACCAGCCTATTATCGTCCCAATGCTGGGCAAAAGCCTCTTCTCATACAGAGAAGGCTCGAGCATTGATCACCACGCTTGCTCAAGAAAGGTTGGCTATTTCAGACTTAACTATAAAGCTCATTTCAGCTATTCTGCCCTATAGTACAACAACATAAAGGAAACAAACAAAAGTATAGCAACGTGTGAATGTGTTCTAAATAAATGTATGGCGAGCGTTATTGTTGTGCTATTAACTATATGCTAATAGCGTAGTCTGAATTGAGCTTAATTCCAGGTTCCCATGATGTTTTCCTTCACTAATGTCTTCAGTAATGCCCAAGGTCTTCAGTAATGTCCAACATAAACTCAGAAAGTGCAAAGGAATGGACAGTCACCTTGGTACTTACCCGGACTTGAAGCCTCAACCTCGTCCGTCCATCAATTTTCAAAAACTTTCCCCAAATCACTTACGGTATTGTCATTCAGTTTCTTACGCGAGATATATGTCAATGATATGTTTGCGTACATGCAGTATACAATGAGTTCGGATCATTAGGCATAGCCCACAAAATGATGACATGTTATTACCGAAACTGCTACCGTTCTGGCTGGCAGCGACGGTGTTATTCTGAAAATGTGAATGTTGAAAACGAAATTTCACTTTAACTTTAGCTCTACCTGTTTCGTTTGCTCATGGCCGGCACCACATGTAGGTATGAGAATATTTTCTTGACACAGTGAAAAGAAAAGCTAAGTTTGTAGCAGTGCTATTTAATGTGCTGCACGAATTGTGGCATCGTTTTCGTGGAAGATTTATTAAAGAACCCCTTAAAATGATTTTTCATTAAAAATATCAGTCGTATACAGGGTGACAGGGAAATTCGACCTATTCCTTGAAAGGGGTTATACTAGAGGTCATTAACAACAAATTAAGTCCAATGAAGTAGGGGTCAAAACTGGATGGTTCTCGAGCTGTGACGGTTCTTCGATTTTGTAGAAATTTTCTGACTTGTTACCAAAAACAATTAATTATGAAAAAAATACTCCACTCTAAACATTTAATTGATACTTTTCTGAAAGCTGAAAACGGAGTGATCATTGTAAAAAAAATGCTTGCCCAAAACTTACATAATCTCTGAAATAGAAGGTTTTTAGTAGCAATAATTTTTAATGATTGTATTATTCCCGAACATTGAAGTAAGCTATTGGAAAAAAATTGTATGACAGTTGGCGTACAAATGTGTAAAATGACTAACTGGTTTCATAAGCTTTCCAAAAAGGTACAATTGTCATTAACTTTCCCAGCGGTTTTTCAAAAATCAGCAAAAGCGCGCTATAGACCAAATTTTTAATTTTTATTTGTTAAATTTCAGCTGGAAAAGTCAACAGAGGCCCTAGTGCGAGTTTCATTTAACCTTCTCGATCAAACGCATCGAGCGCGTTTGGCGTTCCGATTGGCCCTTCACCTGTGAAGGCCGGCCGGCTGCCAATCGGAGCGCCAAACGCGGTCGATGCGTTTGATCGAGATGGTAAAATGAAAATCGCACTAAGCCCTCAGTGTAGAGTAGTGAATAAAAAATAAATGTAATTTGATAAGGCTTAATACAAAAAAAAGAAGTTAACAAAAATTACACATCCTCTTCGAATTGCCTGCCATTGTTGCGTATGCAAACACGCAGCCTACGACGTACTTCACTCACTGGCACTCGCGTTGAAAGTGAGGTTTTCATGTGTTCAGCAGCTGCCAAAATCCTCTCCCTCAACTCTTTAATGTATGTCAGTGATGTAGGGTACACAAAGTCTTTCATGTAACCCCAAAGATAAAAGTCGCATGGTGTTAAATCTGGACTTTCTAAGACTTCAAAGGGCCCACCAGAGAAGATTTTTGTAAAATGTTTGGATGGGGATTGGCCATGATAAGTTGATCGGGCCATTCTTCTTGCCCCGAAATTTGAGTTGCATAACGTACCTACGAAAACTTTTTAAGAGAAGAAATGAACACGGTTTAGGAAGATATGCCTCTAGCTACGAGAATAAATATGGTGTACCAGCACAATGGAAGCCCAGCTCACTTTTACCGAGGTGTGCGACAATGGCTGGATGACAATTATACGCTGAGATGGATCAGTCGAAGTTGCCCAACGTCATGGCCGGTGAGAAGTCCATATTTCTCTACATTGTTGACTTTTCGAGCTGAATTCAATAAACAAATCAAAATTAAAAATTTGACCTATAGTGCCCTATTGCTGATTTTTGAAAAACCGCTGGGAAAGTTAATAACGATTCTACCTTTTTGGAAAGCTTATGAAACCAGTTAGTCATTTTACACATTTGTACGCCAACTGTCATACAATTTTTTTTCCAATAGCTTACTTCAATGTTCGGGAATAATACAATCATTAAAAATTATTGCTACTAAAGACCTTCTATTTCTGAGATTATGTAAGTTTTGGGCAAGCATTTTTTTTTACAATGATTACTCCTTTTTCAGCTTTCAGAAAAGTATCAATTAAATGTTCAGAGTGGAGTATTTTTTTCATAATTAATTGTTTTTGGTAACAAGTCAGAAAATTTCTACAAAATCGAAGAACCGTCACAGCTCGAGAACCATCCAGTTTGGACCCCTACTTCATTGGACTTAATTTGTTGCTAATGACCTCTAATATAACCCCTTTCAAGGAATAGGTCGAATTTCCCTGTCACCCTGTATAATAATGTGTAGATTCAAACACATACCACATAGCTATATGGACAAACTTTTAGAAATCATTCAGACCACCAAAATAAGGACAATGGTGAAAAAAAAAATGCATTAATTACAAGAAAAAAAATCTGCTAATGAAAATACACTAAAAATGTTGATTACCCGATGCCATTTATTATTTTAGGTCAAAATAAAATCACTTTAATCAGTGTTTTTTTATATTAAGTAGGTACCTATAACTTTGGTTAGACGTACTGAGTTAAAATTTGTCCATCTAAATGGGATCTTGTATAGTAACGATGATGCGTAACTATATGGTCGCAAAAGCATTGAATCCTCAATGACGAACAGAATGACAACGCATTTTCTCGAACTGTCAAATAAAAAGCTGCAAAAGGCTAAATGGATAAACAGAAGTCGTTTGATAAATCTATCGCTAAGTAAGCTGAGCTTAAAGCACTCCGGGTAAAAGAACTCCTTAAAGTTTTTGCTCGAGATTAAAAGCAGGTTCAAGACCGGTTCCTATTATTACTAAGAAGGCCGTACATTATATCCTAATGTTGCATGCTTGTGGGATACTAAAGGCATGTGCCAAAATATACTTGCTCCTTTCATTCTGAGAATTTTTAAAGCGACTAAGCTACTTTCTTGGAGATATTACTCATATATGTGTTTTTTTTTTGTATCCTGCTGTTTTGTGGTCAGGGTCAACATGTAAGAGCCTTGGTCCTGGTTACGAAGAAGGCTATATGCGATTCTAGATCATTAGCCACTGAATTGTTTTGCATTTAAATCAGCTATTGTCATCAATCTTTGAATAAATCGTTTTTTTTAATGATAATATTTTCTTTTTTCATCACCTTATTTCTTATTTATAATTTCTTATTTAATAAGAAATTTATTCAAAAATCGATGTCAGAATATTATAAACACCCAAATAGGGCTGTCGAAAGTGCTACTGTATTGCCGAAATTAAGTGATGCGACGTCACTAAATAGCAGGTGAACAAGGCTAGCAGGCGCCGTCAACCTTGACGCCGCAGATAGTTTACAGGGAAAGAGGCCCTTTTTGACCGTTGTTCGCATTGTATTTTTATTTTATGATCTCCTTAATGAGAAGTTAAAAGGGTTTTGAGAGTTATACGAAGTGATTAACTATTAGTGCATAAAGCTGCTGATGATGAAAATGTTGTTTTGACCGCACCCAAATTTCGTAACACACTTTCAATCGCAATCCGAGAGTTTTGAAGGTTATTGCCAATCCATTGACTTATAGGTTTGAAAAATTTGTCTGCTGACCAACTTAAATAACGCAATGAACGTGGGTGAACTGTCAAAATGAAACCCATTACGATCAATTGTAATTTTCTGTGTAACGCAATTACCCCGCCGGAATTAAATACAGCCATTGCAAAAACAGTTATAAAACCCCAGCAGCTGTTTCTGTCGCAGATTCAAACTGTTACACTATTATAAACATTAATTGCATTGATAATGAAAACGACACGCCATCAGACAATTTTCTAGTGAAATTAATAGCTCGTTAACACGACAATCGGCCATCGGAACCGAACAACCGATACGAACCAGTGACGCGTAAAAATGTGACAAAAGATCTCTAAGTTACAAAAGGTTTAGTGCCACTGTTTTGAGCGTGGGATTCGGAAGCGCACCTCACTAGTTCGAAGTAGTGGTGGACCAACGGTTGGTGATCCGCGTCGCCCATTCTGCCGAGCGCACGCGCAACCGATCGAACTTACAAAAATATTATAGTTTATTTTTGTTGTATTTCGTGATTCGTGTTTAGTGATCGTGATCGAAGATTTTTTGTGATCACAGCTTCATTGGATTTTTGTGACAAAAATTGCCAATCGATAGTGCGTTGATCGATTTTCTGTTGACAATTGAATTGAGGTAAAGATTTTTATTTGAATTTTTTTATTACTTTTAACTGAAAAAATGTTACATAGGATGTTTCTACGAATACCTGAAATAGGTATATATTTTTTTTATTAATGCGAAATCAATATTTTGTCTTATGCAGTTATTGGTTTAGCAAAATAAATAAGACATTGCTTCACAAGGTGCCAACGTTTTCGAACAATGTTTTAAAAGCTTAACGTCAAACAATGTAGCAGTCATTACGCGGTTTCCGTCATTATAATAATCCTGAGATAACAACTCTGTAGTGATTGTTCCGTAACATCTAGTGGATTTTCTTGACCCCCAATGTTTTTTTGCACCAAAAGGATGACAAGTCTTCGTTTGTTGACCCCTGAAAGTTTTTCCAATCACGCTATAGGTAAAGCGCGATATTATATGCTAAAATTGCTAATATAGATTCTAAAGTATTTCCAACTGAAGTATTATCTATTTAATAGTGATACTTATTGGCTCCATAAACTCAAACTACAAAGCATTTATTTATAAACCACAGGCAGTTTTAGAATTGTCAAGGAGTCTGTCAGTCAGAAAGATGAAGCTAGTTGACCATTCCAAAGCGTAGTAGGTAATCTAAACACTGTTTTAAATCAAAATATTGAATGAATTAATGAATGATATGCACCGATCCCAGCGTGGTTTAACCAGACTCGATAAATCGAACCCCAAAATTTGTACTAGCCCCTTGAGCCTCATGTTGCATTAGGCTACTAGACGCCATTGCATATCAAGAAGTAGACCGGGTGGCACAGTAATGGGAACGAAGACGTGCCCTTTGGATATGGAAGGATTTGCGAGCCATACCGGATATGCATCTTTGAGTAGGCAATGGACTAGTGGAGAGACGAGAGATATTTATCTATAGATGGGCATCTTTAACGAGTCCAGCTTCACCAGTGCATCTTTTGGCAGGGTCCGGTTAATTGCTATCTCGACTCTTTTCTATGTCACTGTTGCTATGCTGTGTTGCACACATTGTTTTTCACAAACACTCGATTAAAGAATTTGCTTAAATAGATAATTGTCGAATCGGTAGCCATTGAGAGATTATCTGAGGACCTCAAAACCTAGGCATTAGGAGATAAAACCTTCATATCATCAACTCTGGTAACAATAAGGAAAAACTTTTAAATATTTCTATGTAAACTACATCATTAAATTACTATATGTACTCTATGGTTGGTCTTTACGTAAGAACTCTTAATATTCCAAGAAAAACAAGAAACTGTAATGGAAAAAGTATTTCCTCTGAGCCCTAAGCATAGAAAGTTATGTTAACTTCAGGAAACATTAAAATGCAAAATGCTAAACCAGTAAACTTAATTATAACAAGTTTTTACCTAAACGTAGTAAAATATCGAGAGTACATATAATATATAATAAGTCTTTTCTCCTTACTTCCTTCCCTTTCTCTGATATTTTAAAATTATTGCAAATTCAATTATGATAAGCTTCTTCATATCTACTACTAGCTGCGCCCCGCGGTTTCACCCGCATAAGTCTCGATCTTGTGGGAATATCGGGATAAAAAGTATCCTATGTCCAAACCCAGGTCATGGTCTACCCATGTGCCAAATTTCATCTAAATCCGTTCAGCCGTTTTAGCGCGAAACCGTAACAAACAAACATAAAAACAAACTATTGTTTCTGCTTATAATATAAAGTTTAGATTCATACTTAAATGCATTTCATAAACTTTATAGCTTAGTGATTTCTTCAGTCAGCCCTTTCATTTGCTTTTTGAGATATTAATTCTCGTTTTATTTTTTGTTTTTTTTTATTTTTTTTATTCTCCTGTATTGTGTGTGCGTTTACAATCATTTAAACTCACATACACAAACAGCCAGACCCGGAACAACTACTTGTAGATCATACAAATATTTGTTCCGTGCGGGAATCGAACCCGCGACACGCAGCGCAGCAGTCAATCGCTTAACCACTGCGCCAACCGTGCCATTTGGAAAGTGAAAATCGACCATAATAGGATTTCTTTCAACACGAATCTAATGGTCAATTTATACAGAGTGTTAATTTTTTTCCTTTATTGTATGCCTTTCTACCGGTTTCAATATTCATGGTCTGATACAGATAGTAATCTAACTGTTTAATAAGTTCTAGAAATACACGACAATTTTTGAACATTACTCCTCAAAATCACTCATCTAAAGGGAACATTTATTACCCATATTCTAAATCGTATTTAGTATCCATAACTTCCTAATCCTGTACTCTAATTGCATAATGCACGATCAATCAGAATCTGAATCGTTTTGAAACAGATTGCTAATCCATAGCTTCATAAGTTCGAAAAAAAAATCTGCTCAACAACGTAAATAACGCAATGAATGTTGTTGAACTGTCAAAATGAAACAGATTAGTCATAATCGTTTACGGCAATGTGTTGCGTAATTAGATAGCTTGTGTTCAAATTCCTTAGAATGAGATTACCAATATTGATGGCTTCCGCACAAGACTCTTCTGCAACTCATTCTAATTCGTTCCTACTTTGGATCACCTGTGTAACCGAACGCACCTACATTTAAAAACAGAAGCTATTATCAATTGAGTTTACAATCACTTCTCTTGTTGACTCGATCAGTTTACTTGACCCGTATCGAAGACAGATGTTTCGCCAAGGTTCACCTCGTTAATCGAAACAATTAAACCACCTTTGTGACAGCTGGCGATAAACTTACAGGTTTATTTTCACAGTTTTAATCCATTTGTAAATTGGAAATGAATTGGGCAAGAAAAACGGTGGAATTACATTCTGTTTTTGGGTTAAATTTTAATGGTTGTGAATCTTGGCACAGTTTCATTGTGCAGTCGAAAAATAAACTATTTTATTATTTACTAGCTGCGCCCGCGGCTTCGCCGTTTAGTCTTCTTCGTCTTCTCTCTTTCGTCGGCTTCGTATTTTTTTCTAAAATATAGGTACCCTAAGTTACTCTTTATAACACCAGCTATCTGCTAGTGAAAGTCCCATCAAAAGCGGTCCAATCGTTTCGGAGATTAACCCGAACAAATAGACTGACAGACTAAAATTGCACGACTCGTAATGTGAAGCATTAGAGTGTGCTCTACGATCGAAAAATAATTTTTGCCCCATTTCTGTAACTGTTTTTATCGTTACACTCCTGCTAGTACACAGGGCTTATTCCCAAAGTACTCCATTCTTTTGTTCTAAAAAGATAAGAATCTCATACATTCATTCCCAAGTTACTCCAAGGAATTATTATTATTTAAAAATACTTATTATTTTGTTCCCATTCTGCTCCATAGGTATCTGGAATTATTCTCAAAGTACTCCACCGATTATTCGCTATCAATTCTCAAACTGCTCCATCTACATAATTAACTATAAAATACATATTTCATTACAGTCACTCACAAAATTTCGTAAAAGAAAGATTAAAGTTTAGCATTTTGTTATAAAGTCAATGAATATTTAAAATTGTAGGCTTTTTATGATAATAGCAAAAAAAATACTATGTTTTTTTGTAGTGAGATTAATGTTTATTTTAGAATCATTATATTATTTGTGCGTCATCCATCGATCACTAATAACGAGTAAGTTCTTTATTAGTGATCGATGCGTCATCTATCGGATAAACTCGACTCACTTTTAAACATTCAATTTTTTACCACGTCATTTATGTAAAAGGGGTTTGAAGATTTTGGCCCTAAAATCAGCCACCATTTTGTTTGTTTTTTCAAAATCGCGGTGCACAATGAATGTTATATATTCGGTTAGGGGACACTTACACAAACATAAAACTTTATATGAGATAACATCATAAAGCGACACGATTCTGAGATATTCAAAGATAAAAGTAAGAATTGTTATAACGAATTTACTTATTTATGTTGTAGTTACTTCATGTTGTTAAGTTATTTACACATGAATTAATTGACTACACCTAGTGGATAAAACATAAGATTTTTAAATCATATTCGGTATAAATAATATTATCCAAGAAGGCAGCGGGAGGCTGAATAGGATTTTTTTGGTGTCGCGCCCTTAACATGCACCATATAATACTTATACCATTTAAACACACGTTCTCATTCGGCGGGAGGTACATATATATTTTTATCTCTTTCGCTCTTAACTAAAACATTACCTATACATGATGCAATTATGTTTTCACAGTTCAATATACTTACCTGAAGGCAAAAAAAAAAAAAATCTTGTTTCAGGGTTCAGATTTCGACTTATATTTCGGTGAATAACTCGGAAACGTGACGCTTTAGGATATTATGTTGTATGAAATTTTTTGTTTGTATAAGTGTCCTCTATCTAAATATATAACTTTCGATTATCACCGCGATTCTGATAAAAAAATCAAAATGGCGGCCTCACGTTAGGGCCACCCTCCATACAAAAATCTTCAAACCCCTTTCAAATGATTATTGGTCGAATTTTTAAATTTTTTTATGTTAGGCTTAATTGCCAGATATCATTTTAGATATTTTATTCTTTGTATTTCATGTTTTTTAGACTTTTTCTCTTCTTCTTGAATATATTTAATTTATCAAAATTATAATACTGAAAATTATTGTTGAATTATATTATAAATTCTTTTATTTAAAAATTTCTTTACACTTAAAAATATATTTGCAAAGCTTTTGAGCATATCTGTACGTCAGCCATAGTAATCCGGTACATATTTAAATTAGCTTTTTGATTAAAATGGGGTGGAGTACTTTGAGAACATTTTAATATTATCATGGAGTAGAATGAAACTTAATTAAAAACATTATATTTTTCATGGAGTAGTTTGGGAACTTTTTTTGGAGTACTTTGGGAATAAGCCGTACACAGAACCTACTTAATTTATATACCATTGTATAGATGATTAAATGGAGATTAATACTGTACTTTTTAACAATTGATTTAATGCAGCAGAAATGGAAAAAGCATAAAAATAGTTGAAAAAAAAATCCTGTCCGTCAATTTATGAACCCTGAAAACATTGTAGCTTGCGATAAAATCTAAACATAGTTTAAAAAAGTTAAATAAAAAATTTAAAAAACCCCCGACACAAGCAAAATCCTTTAAAAAGTTCGGGGGTCGGCATGCTATTGTAGAAAAGATATTTTCATTCGCCGACCCCCGATGCGACGACAAAATATTAACTACAAATTATATTAAACATAAAGGGCCAGTATAATATTTTATTTTGAAACTTTTTAAAGGATTTTGTTTGTTTCGGGGGTTTTTTAAATTTTTAATTTAACTTTTTTAAACTACGTTTTGATTTTTTTCTTCGTTTATGAATGAGTGATAAGTATGAGGCGTGCACTTTTGGATTTTCCAAACTATTTTAAAATTATTTTTATTTATAAGTACTAAGTACCTTCATATGCATTTAGTAAAACAAATTTGTTATTTTGACATTACAAACAGACACATCAATTTTATTTATTTGTTTATATTATAAGTTATTATAATGTATGCAAATATGTCAGTAAGTAAATAAAAAAAATCCTAATAGCTATTCACGGTGTCATTGATTGAGCTTCTACCTACAGTTTGAACTATGACATCATCCAAGTAACGTTTAACCTACCAAATCACTACTAATACGAATGGTAAAATAATGCGAAAGTAACTGTCGGTTTGTTTGACACCTTTTCTCACCTTAACGAATAAGAGTGAAAGGAGAAGGATAAATAAAATAGCATTTATTTCGTATGTTAGCCAGTAAGGATTGAAACCGAAAATGTTTTATTGCATTTGTAGTCGTTCTAAAACTAAAATCTGCAGATTTTACTTAATTATATACTACCCCTGAACGAATATTCAGAGCATTTTTATTGTATGTTAGCCAGTAAGGATTAATACTGGAAGTATGTATTTTTTTAAATTATTTTTTTGTGATTTTGTGAGATACTTCTCTTTGCTGTCAGACGTGGGGTAATTTTCTATGGGAGATGTGACTTCTCCTTTGGCACACGAATAGACCATGACCTGGCTTAGATCATAATACTTAACCCGGTAGTACGTTCCCGTAGGATAATTTCCGATACACGGGTAAAACCACGGACAAAAGCCTTAATAAAACCTTATCTTCTTCTACATAACTGCTCCATTAATACATACAATAATCTTCTTAACAAATTCTCGACTTATCGATCACGATCGACCGTCGAATTGAACGTGATTTATCTAACTTTTTTGCTGCTTACAACACATACATTGTACTCAACGCATACTCGAGCAAAAAACCTTCATTGTTGGCACTTAGTACACCGATCTCTGTACCTACGACCTCGCATTTTCACTTGTTTTTTTTTTCTTTCAGCCGACAAGAAACCATTGGGTCAAAAAACGACGCCCACAAAACCCAGCTCTTTGGCTAACTCCAGAACGAATTCTAAAGACGATATACCTGATGACAATATAAGTCAGAGTTCTTTAGGAGGTGGAATCAAAGGAAAGTTAGCGGCGTTGTTCAATAAGGAACAGACGATTAGTGAGTCGACTATCGCGAATAAGTTTAAACTGGAGAGAGAGAAAGAAATGGAGATGCTGCAGAACAGATTTCATTATAAGGTGAGAGGATCTTTTGTAATATTTTAGACAATTTAAGAGGTTGCTTTTTTACGGTGAAGGAAAACATCGTGAGAAAAATTCGAACGCATGTGATATCCACCAACCCTGCTCTGGGCTCGTGTGGTGGATAACGGGCTACTTCCTCTCACAGAGAGGAGGCCGGTGTCCCAGCAGTGGAAACATTCATTACAATCATACGATGACATCTGTAAATTCATCAGCATTTTTTTACAATGATCACTCCTTTTTCAGCTTTCAGAAAAGTATCAATTATATGTTTAGAGTGATTGTTTTTGGTAACAAGTAAGAAAATTTCTACAAAATCGAGGAACCGTCACAGCTCGAGAACCATCCAGTTTTGACCCCTACTTCATTGGACTTAATTTGTTGCTAATGACCTCTAGTATAACCCCTTTCAAGGAATATGTCGAATTTCTCTGTCACCCTGTATATTATTTCCGTTCATAGCCAACGTTAAGTGTGACAAAACCCCCCAATTATTTTTCTCAGTAAAACAAAAAGACATTCTCACAAAGAACTAGCTTTCCTCAACTAAACCATTATTCCTCACGAAACGCGACGTCTCCTCGCTCCAACTCCTTACCTATTAGTTCCCGAGCTATTCCCGTCGGGAGCAACAAACCAGAGCTATTTATTTCCTGTTGCTTCTCTCCCTAGAAAGGAAATTAAGAACTGTACTCGTAAGTTATTTCAGAGTAATGTAGGTAAGATTTAATGAGAAATGTGAGGAATAGATTATTGTAATTTTATCTTTTCCGCTTTCGTTACGAGTTATTTCTAAGAGATTGCTCATGTCAGTCGCCATTGCTCCTATATTTAGACAAGATCATACATAATTTCGAACCCACGACCTCTCGTCTCCGACTCGTAAGTCGGGCCGTTACCACTGGGCCACTAATGTTCTCATCCAAGCAGGCGCTTAACTTTGTGTAAATAATTTCATCACCACTGAAACTGGCATATCCTAGAACCTAAAATTCGAAGACATGTGACATCTACCAACCCGCACTGGGCCAGCGTGGTAGAATACGGTCCACTCCCTCTCAGATAGAGAGAGTGGGCCTGTGAGAGAGGAGGCCTGTGTCCCAGCAGTGGGAACGTTAATAGGCAGATTTTTCTTCTTATATAAAATTTATGAAAATTGGTCTAAGAATAAGCTTTTAAACGTCACGTTAAGTTATAATCCCAATGACAGTATGGTTTTAGACTTATGTCATCTTATGATTTTTTCTCAAAATATCGGTCCTTGAATTCTTCTAATGCCCCGGCCGCATCTGCGTCTATCATGAATTCATGACAGAGCGATGCGTGCCGAAGCTTCGTTAGCTTTGTTCGCTAAAAAGTTATCGCGCTAATGCACATTAGCGGCTTCATAATTTTAACGTATTATCGTGAAATAATCCAAGATGGCTCTCCATTATTTCGACAGAGCGTTTACGCAGTCCGGAAACAACAGTCGAAGGAACCAACGCTAGTATGACCACGCGCCACGCTTATTATGTACCGCCACACGGGCGATAAGTCCTATGCAGCCCGAACTATCGCGACGATAACCGATAATGGTTGGTAACATCTGCGTGTGTCGTATCACTGCGCGAAGCTTCGTCACGATAGACGCAGATGCGGCCCCAGCATAAAGAACCTTAGCAGCTTTTGTTCTTCTCCTGTTTTTGTACGATGTAATGTGTTTTGTTTTCAGGTTTAAAGATACCTCTTTAAACCTGAAAACAAAAACACATGACATCGTACATTATTAGTAGAACTTCCATAACTACAGCTGCACTTCCATTTTTATAAGACCCATAACCCAACTCAAGATATCCTCATTTCTTTCCCTCCACTCCGTCGAACACACCGAAAAGTTATGACGTAACCAATAACCACAAAGTAACGAAAGTGTACAGTAAACACACAATACACGATAATTGACAATACCGTACAAGCACACCGTACACGCCCTAACCCCTAAAAAGAGGTCATATTGCGAAACGTGGCGTAACATGTACTAATGCGTTGTATGTACTAAGTGAAGCTTTAATGATGGACGAAGGCTGAGAAAAAGAAGCGAAGATGAATAATGTGGTACTGTTTAGGCTATATGCAAATTAAGTTGTAATGAGACTGTATATTGATTTGCAAGCTGTTAGCTGAACTTTGCAAACTGCTATTGAAATTGCAGAAGTAGATGTATGTCATTTTCAATTTGATGATGAGTAGACTAGACTAGAATGACCTAATTTCACTCAATTCCGCCTAAAGTAAGCAATGTATTGAGTTTCTTGTTGATTTCTTTACATATTCTCCTAAAAACTTAATTCATGTCCTTTCTCTAGTCTAGTACCAGCCTTTTCAAAATTCACTATTCAAAGGTACTTCTAAAAAAGCTGCATATAGCACAGCATCACTTTTATTATGGGTGGAGGGCGGAAATTATCCCACGGTAGTACGTTTACTACCGGGATAAAAAGTATTCCATGTTCTAACCCAGATCACAAGTTTACCGATTTGCCAAATTTCATCCATCAGCCGTTTTAGCATGAAACCTTAACAAATAAACAAAATAACTTTCGCATTTATAATATTTCTAGCTGTTGCCCGCGACTTCGTTGGTAATCCAGGATGAAAAGTAGCCTATGTCCTTCTCCAGCTCATAGTCTACCCATGTGCCAAATTTCATCCAAATCCGTTCAGCCGTTTTAGCGTGAAAGCGTAACATACAAACAAACTCACTTTCGCATTTATAATATTAATTGGGATAGTTTGGATTAGAGAAAATAATATATGTATTTGAACACCTTGATTGGAATCTCAAAAAGGTATTGTGTTACAAGTATTCACAGGTGGCATGGCCGGCTTAGGAAACTTGCTTGCCTTACAACTTGACGTTTCTATCATGCCCTTAAAAGGATACTAGAAATAAAGCTATCATACTACAAAGTATTTTCCCGTACGCACGAAGTCTATGATGATTAGCTTCAGCACACGATTCCGTACGCGTGGAATTTCTTGTTCCCGCGACCCATTCCCGTCGCATCGCATTGCCTGCCCGCGCCATTAGTTTTTGTTTTCTTTGAACTTGGCTCCTGAGAGTCCTACATAACATACATAATACGCCTATAATGTTCCCACTGCTGGGACACAGGCCTCCTCTCTCTCAGTGAGAGCGACCACGCGGGCCTAGTACGGTTTGGTAGATGTCACATGTCTTTGAATTTTAAATTCTAGGGCATGTCGGTTTCCTCACGATGTTTCCTTCACCGTTTTGAGAGCAGTGGTGATGGAATAATTTACACGAAGTAAAGCGCTTGTCTGGGTTCGATCCTACGACCTACCACTCGTAAGTCACGGTTGTTTTACTGGGCCACCACTGCTCTAGCGTGATGTTAAATAGCATTCGTCAAGACTGGGCTATCAAATGAAAAATATTTTTTTAAATACGACTGGTAGTTCCAGAGAGTGCGTTCAAACAAAAAACAAACTCTTCATCAGTGACTTTAATGGGAAACCATAGGCCCTTTGGTTACTGTCATCCTGCATCATCCCACTGTTGGGCAAAGGCCTCTCGACTTCCAGCTCTTTCTTCTGAGGCCTATTTTATTTCTTTGTTAAAAATATCGGTCGTCCGTACCTTTGTAAGCTTTTCTGGAAGAATGCCAATTGGCAATGTCCATATTGGGTCGCATTTCGAACCAAAGCTTGTAGCTTATATGTATCTTGACAGTTTTGGCTGTAACAATGAAAATTTTTGGCTTGGTCCGTTAAATTGAGATCTTCGGTTCCATGCGGTTCGGGGCTCTGTCTCGCTGGTCGCAGCATTATGCTGAGCGATGCGCCGTTTTGCGTGGATGTAACGCTGATTTTCCCCAACTTGTTCTTTTATGTTTATGTTCTTTCTTTGCTTCATGTTTACCGCAATTAGATGTTTTTTCTTTCTTTTTTTTTCGTTTTAATATAGAGAGGTATCGAAGCCCACCGGGGGAAGTCATAATATCGCAGCCTTATTGATAAAAAATCTCACAACCATCTTTGAATCTTGTCTTGAATTTAAATTAGATATTGTTTACCACAACAATATGCAAATGTTATCGTAGTAAAATACAGAATTGGTGTGGTCTTCAAAACCAGTCAATGTAAAATTATTATGCTAATAGTTATTACCCGCGACTTTGCTTGCATACAAACTTCAACCCTTTGGACTAACGTAAAATTATTTCTTAGTCAATCTCTTTGTACAGCTTCTATTGAACATAATCTGCCAAATTACGTGTTTCTATTTATAGGGCTGTGTGTCTGTGTTCTTATGCTAATATTAAACAAGTCAGTTTGAAGTTCACTAAACGCTACAATGAATCATCTACTAGGTAAATGACGAAATCGCGACCAATTTCGACATATCCGCACCTCATGGAGTCATGGTAGAACTTTCACTGTTGCGTTACTTTTTACTTTTACGTTTTTTTTTAATATAGAAATACAAGATCTTTATTGCACACAAATAAGACGCACAATTATACTTTGTTATACACGAAGTTCAAAATCAATACTAATAATTAAAAAAATAAAAATTATTTATTCAAACTAGGCCACTAATATACCTTGGGTTCTTGGGATTGCCTTATGCAATAAGTGGGTATAGTAATCTGTATTATGTTTGTACGTAGTTTCTGGTCCTCATCATCATTCTCCTGCCCTTATCCCAATTTATTTGGTGTCTGCGCAACATGTCCTTTTTTCCCATACTTCTCTATTAGTCGTCATCTCGGTATTCACCCCCTTTCTAGCCACATCATCTTTCACACAGTCCATCCATCGTTTCTTTGGTCTTCCCCTACTCTTATAGCGATCGACATCATCTCATTTCTGGTCCTATCCATGTTATTATGTACTTATTACTGGTGCTGGACCATAATGACATTATTTGCGACTCGACGCATATCAACGTAACCAATTCGTTACCTTACGATAGTAATAATCTTCGAATCATAATTATATCGCCATCAACTTCTAAACCATTAAGTTTTCCTCAATAAATAAGAGCTACCTAGGAAAACCCAACACGTAGGTTTCAAACGAGTTACTGTTAATATATGAATTATTAAAACTACGTGACTTGCTCTACTGTGAGCAGGCAACCTCGACCAACTTTTTACTTGCGTTTAAAAACTATTACACCTAAATAACCCAATCTCTTCTCAATTCCAGCCCAAACCACAAAAAGCCGAAAGCCCAAATGACTCAGACGATGACGCAAGCGAGCTGGACCCTTCAGAAAAGGCTCCCCTCATGGGTAGTACCACCAGTCTTACACAAACCACGAAAAAGCCGGAAATCATTGCCAATATACCCAAGGTCACCTTTGATGAGAAGAAGGACCAGCCAAATGATAAGGAAAAGGAGGTTGAGAGGGAAGATAGAGTTATTGGATCACAGCCTGTTAAAAGACGAAGTGAGTATGGTCATCGCCTACTTTTACATTAACTACTTTAGGATTTCTCATCCTAAAACCCTTACCAAGGAAAATAGAATAGATTTATTTGCATTAAACATGGTACAGACGCACATCAACCTACTTCAATGTGTCAAATTTTTCCAATCAACATTGAACCTTATTCTATAGCTGATAAAGTTGAAAATCTATTGAAGAAATTTGACAGATTGTAGTAACTTGATGTGCTGCCGTCTGTACAATAATGGCTTTAATAATAAGGTTATGAATCTACATATCTCGCCATGGACTGGCAAACAAATATTTTGAAGGAAACCAGTTCCATATAATTATGCACCTAGCTTCAATAATAACAGTGTAAACAGTCATTGAAGGCAGTGGTGGCCCAGTGGTATCGGCCCCGACTTACGAGTTGTAGGTCGTGGGTTCGAACCCAAGCAGGCGCTTTACACTTTGTGTAAATAATTTCATCACCACTGCTCTCAAAAACGGTGAAGGAAAACATCGTAAGGAAACCGGCATGTCTTAGAGCCAAAAATTCGAAGACATGTGACATCTACCAACCCGCACTGGGCCCGCGTGGTGGATTACGGCCCACTCCCTCTCACAGAGAGGAGGCCTGTGTCCCAGCAGTGGGAACATTAATAGGCTGGTGATGAAACAGTCATTATTCCTACTATTACAAAGGTGTAATTCTAAAATGTTTACTAACAGTTTTAAATCTAAGCAGTATTTATCTAAATAAATATGTAGTAAGTAACAATACTTCTCACTTACTTTTTTTTATCAAAGAATTCTTTGCCAGAGATTCAGAGCCAGATGGCGCTAATACCAGTTTCAAGTTTTCATTTCTGTCGACAGTCCCCATGACTGCAAAATTTTTTTCCACGCAAATCTTTCTAATCTTATCCTCAACATCATGGTAGTCTGTTGAATTGCAATAAAATGATCATTAAACCTGTAACTGATAATGTCAGTAATTTACCTCATAAAACCAATAAATCATAAAATCACTACTGTCTTTTGAATTAACCACGACATTCATGGAAATTTCCCCATGATTAAGGATAAAATGATTTCCTTTATAACCCAGATAAGGCAAATAATTCCTATTGTATAAATACCTACTGTTTTCTCATTACACGACTGCCCAAAAAGGAGTGTTTTATTTATTTTCTTGAAACATTCTAAACATAATTTATTTATTTTTCTTGTTCCAGGTTCGCAAGACTCGCCCGTAGTCCTATCAGTATTAGAAGACGTAAAAAGAATAAAAGTTAACAACAGCAAAAAGGACCCACAGACTAACGGAGCAATCCTACAACAACCGGCCAGTCTATACCCGCATCTATCAGACATTGAGACAGACACCTCGCATACTCAGGAGGAATACTCAGACTGTGGCGGATCAAGGTGTGGGCATTACACTCTCGAATGCGTCTTCTTCTTTCTATGTATTTAAGTTTCAGGACGAAAGTTGCTTGGGATTAAAACTAGATGGCGTTGTACTCAATTTTGGAGTTCAAGATAGCGGTGTTACAGCAACTGTTGTGCGAACGGTTGCTATTTAGTTTTAAATGACGTTCCTATTAATTTAGGATGTAATTGTTTAATTTATGTTAGTGTTTATCTACAGACAGATTTAAACACAAACTTGGAACATTTATACCAGATCCACAAAGTTTTTTTTTTTTTTTTTTTATAAGCCTGTGTTGTCCCACAAAGAAGTTGTTGATCCACAAAGTTGCTGTAACAAAAAAAAAACAACTAGACTTCGATAACGTATCGATAGATATTTATTAATATTCCTATTAATTCGCTATTTATTATACATTCTTATAGGTGTAGATAGGTTGCCTAGCCAGTTATATAAGTACTAGGCGGTAACTCAGACGAGAACACATGACCAGTTGACATTGGGCCGATTCTTTAATAGATAAACATAAATAGGATTGCAATCATTAAGATGCAATTAGATATATCATAACTGTGGTAAATATAATAATGACTGTTAAGCATGTCAATCGCCTATCGATAAAAATCTTTCAAATGACAACATAAATATACTGCCATTTTTTAACGAAACGTGAAAACCATTAGGATTTACAAATGATAGACACTAACGAGGTTGTCAGACATTTTGAAATTAATAACCCTTTGCTGTTATTGCATTTTATATCGTGTATTTTAATAATAAAAAAGCAATGAATTTATAATTGAATTGAATTTAAACTCGTGCCTAAATTCTAATGGACTGTTTTACAAAAGTTTTTTGATACTGTAGGTATTAATTGTGTAAATGTTTCAAATTGAATGTTTCCGGTATTAAAACGAGAATGCGTAGTCGCATTACGCTGTAATTAACATAACTATAAAATATCGTGTCATGTTAGTAGGAAAATGAATTGAATACATCGGAAAATCTTTTTATACCTTAAATTCTAAACTTGGTACCGTTCAGGGCTGATATTCGCAATTATTCTAAATATTTACTGGTAATGTAAATAACCCCTTGCAGCTTAGCTACATTAGCAGTCAAAAAAGAAAGCCAGAGTGTGAATTTAAAAACCCTCATGTGTACGATATGTCAATATACTACAATAATTATGCATAATCTCGCTCAATAAAAAAAAATGCTTCATCTAAAATAATATTTTAAAGAGAAAAGATTAGATTATTTGTATGTTTGTTTTATGCTTTCACGCTAAAACGGCTGAACGGATATGTATGAAATTTGGCACATGAGTAGACCATAACCTGGGATAAAATATAGGATATTTTTTATCCCGATATTCCCAAGGCATCGGGACTTATCCGGGTGTAGACGCTGGGCGGAGCTAGTAGAGAATATTTCCACAAGACTGCTGTGTTTTCTATAGAGAAATAGTGTTTGGTGTTCCATTCTTAATACCTAGACATTTCGGCTTGGAAAATACTACGTATTATCTCAGACCAAACCAAAACTACACCGCCGCTCTGTGCATACACGCTCACACGCACACATTTGCAACGGTTTACAATCAAACTACACCACAAAGTGCAGACATGTTTACGAAATCGGCTTCACGTCACTGTTGACAGCGCTGTCTTGGTTTTTTACTTGGTATGAGCATATTATTTCCCTAATAACATTAGCTCAGTCACACTCCTTTGTCCCATAGTTCGCACCGACAATTTCCAAGTGTCAGGTAATTCGATACATTGTTGGAGGCACGGCCGACCATATTGCACAATAATCTGTTACTTTGCACAGCGCTGGTTGTGAAATCGTCACGTTCGCGATTACCTCTCGTGTTACCAAGTGCAAACTTTTGCTGAATTTGCTGGTATGGGCTATTCACATTTTGATAAATGTTGGGAGTATTTGAAGAGCTTACATGGGACTTATACATATTGTAACTGCCCTAACACATCTGCCTACCCTTTCCGGGGAGCGTGAAGATCACTTATTGCGAATTGAGTTGTAGGTTACCCTGAAATACTTAAGTGTATGAAGTACAATAACTTGTATCAATTTGCTTTTGTTAGATGCGTAATGTATCCAAAATTAAGCAATTTCCTTTTCATAATAGATATCGTAGTATAAATGTCTATCTCTCTCTCTTTCAATATATTTTACATTTGAACTATTCGAGTATCAAATTCATTTACTTTAAAAAAATATGTTTACAAATCGAGAGTTATATTCTTCAAAAAACATTGTCTTTTTACAACTCCATAACTCCTCAACACAAACACTTTTAAAGCCACGTTAAATTTATTTTCCAAAAAATCCCAGCTGTTTCTTTCTAAGTCTCAGAACAAATAAAAACCAAGACCCCATTAATTACAGTGTGCAAAATTAACTACTGTACTTCATTAGGTATTCAGCAAATGTTCCACGTTATTGGGTCAAGTCAATTTGCATGGTGGTCGGTCATGGCGGCGAAAAAACGTTGATTATCTAGCGTACAATCTAAACAGTCTGCGATACCCTTTTATTGTAAACGTGGACCTTTTTTTTAAAGCAATTTTTCCCTTTACATTTCTTCGTATTGCATACTATTGAAATGTAATGTATAGGCACTAATTTATTGAGAATGCAATGTAAGAAAAATTACGCCAGGAATTTTAACTCCGCTGTCATTTTAACTCCTTTAACACTAGCTGTATTATTCAGCTTCGCTCACGTAGACGTGACCATGAAACATATCTGTGTATGACAAAAAACAAAAATTTCGTTAATTGTATTGGCGGATTTATTAGCCACGAGTGAACCGGTAAATGAAGAGAAGTTGTATTTTTGAGGCCTCATAATGAAATTCAAACAATGTTTAGTCAAATATCACTCTTCAGCATTTATCCCAATGTATTTATAGTCAGCTTCTTTATTTCTTTTTTTCGTGTAGTTATTGACTAACCTGGGGTCAGAGTTTTTATGCCTCCCATTAGTCTCTTCTTCAAATGCCGTCGAGAAATATCTCTCAGGCATGCCGTGTTCTTCACGATGTTTTCCTTCACCGTTTTTGAAGCAACTGATAATTATATAATACGCACATGAATCCGAAAAGTCAGAGGTGCGTGCCTTGGGTTCCAACTATAAAACAACGAGACCTATGACTTGGCAGTCCTAAGGCCACACCACTAAGCTATCACTGCTGTTATAGCCTAGTGCTAGTGTAGCCATCAGCCATCATCTCAGTGTTCACCCCTTTTCTAGCCATATCATCTTTCACACAATCCATCCACCGTTTCATTGGTGACCCCCTACTCTCATAGTCCCGTAATCAGCCTATAATGTTCCCACTGCTGGGATACAGGCCTTTTCTCTGTGGGCCGTAATCTACCACGCGGGCCCAGTGCGGGTTGGTAGATGTCACATGTCTTCGCTAATCAATAAGTATGATAAATTATAAAAGGATCAATAAGACGTTAAATCTAAGACTGTATGTTGCCTATTAGTGTGTAGTGGTTTTACTACATTCTGTTGTATTATATATAACTTAGGTTAGATATACACGGATCTACTTAAATGACTTATGCCCGTTTTCACCGACAACTAAGTGACACTTAAATGAATCCCTAAATAAAAGTGCACTGTTGGATTTTCAACGCTAGGCTCAGCGCTGAGAGTTTAAAATCCAACTGTGCACTTGCAGGTGTGCAGTGCGCATGAAGGTGAAAACGGGCATTACTGTGCACAATTATTACGAGTACTACTTATTATTCACGCATAATAAAACTGCAGTACAATTCCATTTTTAAATCTTTACACCTTAGTAAGGCTGCCTGTCCACTGGAGCGGAGAGGAGAGGAGACGAGCGGAGTTGTGCCAATATTGACCAATAGAATCGCAACTCTGGCGCGGAGTTTAGATTCTATTGGTTAATATTGGCACATCTCCGCTCCTCTCCTCTCCTCTCCGCTCCAGTGGACAGGCAGCCTAACAGGCCGAAAATAACCCTAAGTGAAAGCTTGTAGAAAGTATTTCATTTAAAAATCGAAGCAGAACTGTCAACTTAGTGTATTGTCTGGATGAGCTCTTCGCAATCTTCGCACGTATAAAGAAAAGAAGAGACAAAAAAATCATAGGAAACAAAATGAGTATCGTTATTTATAGATATCACAGTGGTCAGTTGGCTTTAGGAAAATAGATCTGGTCTTTTCTATGGTGGAAGACACTTATTAGCATCAATGCTCATCATGTACAAAAAATATTCTTCTTATGTTAAACTTATCATTAATATTCTTCAACTTATCATGGACACAAATTGCAGTGTTATTCTAACAGTTTGTTAACAACATAACAAATGCATTTTCAAACCAATATTAAGTATCAATAAAAATCTCTTTTAAGCCCAGATTCGCAGGGGCGATTTTTTCCCGCAACGATATTATTTCGTGCACTGGATTTTCAACGCTCTGCTTAGCACCGAGAGTTGAAAATCCAACAGTGTGTTTTTTCAACGTGCTGGGACGAGAGTGCGTTCCAGCGCATTAGATTCTCAACGCTCGGCTTAACACCAAGAGTTGAAACCTGAATTTTCAACTCTTACTGTTACTGTAGCGCGATAAAATCCCGCCGCGATATATTTACGTCCGTGCGAACGTAGGCTAACTGTGGATTGGTGTTCATAACTGTCTTTTGCCCAGCTACTAAGTAGGACTACTTAACTATCGACTAAGTACATACAATAAAATTAGTAACACGAAAAACGGTAAAAACTACAATTACAAAATCTATCGACGAAGGCTTATTATCTATAGCAGGATACTTTAGAAATACTAGGTTAAATTATTTGGGCTAATGCCTAGGCATTTACAGAATAGATACATGCATAATCAAGTTGTACCGAACAATTTAAAATAGACTTTATCTCTGTGTTCATAAAGTTGAAATTATCAATACTTAATTAGTTACAACAGTCCAAGGTGGGGAATTCTATGAATGCGATCATACGATTTGTCGCATTGAACTGTTCAGGCGACAATACAACGTGTAATACTTACTTCATTTCATGCCTCGTTGGTCTAATGGTCGCTACTCCTACTGCTGAGTATAAGGTCCTACGTTCGATTTCCAGGTCGGGCAAAGTGTTATTGGGTTTTTCCATCAGGAATTTCTCAGTAACAGCCCGGAGTCTGGATTTATGCCCGGTTGTTGAAAATAGGCTCGCCCCCTATTACATGGGGCTTAAACATAACTGGCGATACGTGGATGTACAGACGCCAGCACATCAAGTTACTACAATCTGTCAAATTTCTTTAATAGATTTTCAACTTTATCGCTAAAGAATAAGGTTCAATGTTGATTGGGAAAATTTGACAGATTGGAGTAGGTTGATGTGCTGGCGTCTGTGCTATTGGTACACTTCTGCCTAACCCTGCGAGAAATACAGGCGTGATGTTATGGGTTCCAAAAAGACATAATTTTCTGACAATGCAACGAATCGTATGTCTGCATTCATAAAACTGAACAAAATGCCATATTTCAACATCAAGCATTTTCAAAGCAAGCCATTTTCTTTTGCGATGACGATTTAATTTAATATAATTTAAATTCGATTAATTTAATAATTATAAGACTCCTTTTCAGGTATTTTATTAATTATGTTGTCTGTGATAATATTAAACTTAATTAGTGAAGTTTTTTTTGTAAAATAAAGCTATTGAAACATATGTTTGGTTATTTTATTCCTTTTATTTTGCTGTGATACCCATTCCTACTATTATTTTTACACCTATAATGAAGAATCTCAGTATGTTGTTTGGTTGCCAAATCCATCATTTCTAGCCCTATAGCCAGACTATAATGTTCCCACTGCTGGGACACAAGCCTCTTTGTGAGAGAGAGTGGGCCGTTATCCACCAAACGGGCCCAGTACGGTTTGGTGGACGTCACGTCTTCAAATTTTTGGTTCTAGGACATGCCGGTTTCCTCACGATGTTTTCCTTCACCGTTTTGAGGGCGGTGGTGATGGAATAATTTATACAAAGTAAAGGGCCTGCTTGGGTTGGAACTCACGACCTACAAGTTACAACTCGTAAGTCGCGGCCTTTACCTCTGGGACAGTGCAGAGCAGTGCAGTGCTCTGCTTTCTAGCCTTGGCTACGACCACGTAATACGAAATCTCTTCGATCTCATACATACATAAATTTACGCCTTATTCCCACGGGGGCAGGCAGAAACTACAGAACCTGCTACGATCCCCACACACTTCATACATATTATGTGGATTTGAGGTATTAAACACAATATTATAGTGGTTAGAAAGTGGTAGCAGTGTCTACCATTATAAGCGTTATTACACTGACGATTTGCCTGCGTGTTTCTGGCCAGGCGATCTGTGAACGTACTCTCCACGAGGTCGGAGCGAGCTAGCCGCTACTTCGCGACGTGTTGTCTGCGTTTTCATAATATTGTACACTCGCTTGTCTCGCTCTCTCTTCTACACATTGAGCACACGTGGCGTGGTCGCTACGCAGACGCAGCGAGCGTGTTGAACAATCACCTCGCTGATAACTCTATGTACCCTGCCGCCTTAAGTGTATAAATTGTTGATTATATTACTCAATACATTGGTCAATATAACAATATCATTTTTAATATACCGTGCAAAATAGCCAAGTGTATCATATTATTATTAGCTAATTCTTGCCGTCCCTTTTGTTAATTCTGATATCAGTTAAAGGACCTGCACTTTGGTCTATCTTCCGTACATTTTTCCGAAAGAAAATACATTTTGCGCACCTTAGTAATAAGGTTGAAAAATGCATCACCGTCAGCGTCCGCGATGGTACCTATACCATCGCTAACCCTGGCGGTGAACTACTTTTCAACCTTATTACTAAGGACATAAGGGTGAAAAGTGGTTCACCGCAAATGTCTGCGGTTGTAATTCGTATTAAGATTCCCCTATGGTCACATTTAATAAGTGCCTTTCAAAAGTATAATAGCAACAGTGCATTGTGTGCAAAATGTGCAAAATCTATTCTTTCGGGAATATAATCGAACTAATTAGGGGTCACTTGTAAGTACTCCACGAACCTAGCACAAAGATAATGTAGCTTACTTATACAACCTTAGTTTTTGTTTAGACGCATTCTGATCACCGTAAGGACTATTCCTGCTTGTAGCGCTGGGCCGCTATTACCTACAAAAAAAAGGCGCGGTAAACAGATGTGGTCATCGTGAGCTAAAACTAAGAAAGCACTAATTATAATGAATCCATGCAAAAGAAACTACAAAAACACGAAACAGATGTAAAAAAGGCATTTACTAACACATCTGCCTCTACCGTTGCCCGGGGAGGTAACCAGATGTTTTCCTGCCTGCCTTTGAATAGCAATCGTTCAACAGACACGCGCGGCAGATGGCAGAATGTCCTTTATTGCCTTTATAGTAGCTACATCAGTGTAGTAGTTCATTTGAATTCCGAGTTTTTAATGAAGATTCCAAGGCATTTAGGCGTTAGGGTAGCCCGCGAAATTCAACAGCGTCTCTGGCTTATTTGTATATTTACGAAATATACGTTTAGAGTAAATTATAAAATGCTATGATGCAGTGGTGGAAACTTCATGATTAAGGTTCCTGCGATGAAGATGTTGAAGAGTACAAGGAACGCTAGACCTACCTTGAGCATCAGGTTCTTTGACCACAGAGTAAATAAAGAAACGAAACTGAAACAAAGCTTCATACAACGCTATGATAGGTCCACTACTACAAGCATGAGACGCGCGTGTGCGTATCACTGGCGGCTCTTCTCTCCGTACGCGACGATACGGAGAGAAACCGGTTTATACCGGCTCGGCCAGTTGAATGGCTCAGAAGCCCTACCACCACTGACCACCTCTAAATCAGTATTATTTTAAGTGTGGGAAAGAGATGCAGTTCTACAGGACATATAGCTCAATCTCTTTCCCCCACTGAAGTAAGATTAATAGTTATTTGTTATACAAGAGTGCAAAGTTGCTTTTTAACCGCGTGTTCAATTTTGATGACCGAGCAAGCGAAGGATTCTAAAATTTATTCAAAATTAGAAGCCTGAGCGTTAGCGAGGGAATCAAAAGAGCACGAGGTGAAAAATCTTTGCACTCGAGTGCAACACGTAACTTTTCATTCCACCTCAGCGAGGAAATGACTAAATGCAAAAAAAAAACGTTTACAATCACAAGATAGGTACACTTTTATTTCAGTTTAGGTATTAATTACTACATTATAACAGGTAAGTATTACAGAATAATCTTTAAATTATAACAAAATAATACTAAGGTATAATTAAGAAAATTTTAAAGTAACGTTGCTACAGTTATTTAAATTGAGTGTAATATTTTTGTTTGGTACTGTAATATTGGTGTTAGTCACTTGTGTACTGTTTTTCGGTAAACTATCTGTCATACTTAATAGTTGTACCGATTCATCGGATTCCCTTGGCGTGAATGTTGGAGAGAGAGGGAGATGGTTAGGTGTTTCATAACGGCTTATTTTTGATGTAGAAGGGCCAGTCCAAGGATCCGATTGAGGCTCTTTCAGTGTAATGGCTCCTACGATGCCTTCACATATTTTAGACTTATTTTGGATGGAATCCTCTATGTATCCCTCTACAACTGCATTGGACTTCCAGCCTCCGTGGCGCTTAAGGGACAGGAGATCAGCTCCGGAATCAGCCAAAAGTGTGGCTGAAGTTCGTCGGAAACAATGACCCGTGTACAACAGGGGTTCTGGAAGTTCAAGAAATGTTGCTATTTCTCGTGGGATACTGCCAATTTTATTAGTACCCATAGGCTGTCTAACACACTTTCCATTGCGATACTGTAGAAAAAATCGATTGATTGGAGTGTTAGGCGGGCGTAAGGCTTGATATTTCTCAACAATCGTTACGTATTCCTTGCGAATGACGAAGTTGCGGTCTCTTTTTGTCTTTGTATTAGGTAAATTAATTAATAGTAAGTCATCTGAATGTTTCTCAATGTTTTTGACATTAAGTTGTGTTAGTTCATTAGTTCGACATGCTCCGTTTATTCCAATAATAAGAACAACCTGTAACGTAAAGAGTATTGTAGTAGATAAATGAATAAAATTGATATGAACGCATAATTATGCCTATCAACATCTACTAAGTATACTATTTAATTGAGATTAATATACTTAAGTAGATACTGAATGTGCAACTGACTTACTTTTGCCGCCAAATATACGGAATCGGGTGCTTCGTTAAGAAACTTTTCAATATCAGATACTGTGAATTCTCGATTTTTTTGGTTGATGACCAGATGAGGCTCTTTTTAAAAATGCCACTAATTTAGGATAGGTATCGATATGTTTGTCTTTTTTCATCTTTATTGTTGCTTTTAGCATCGAATACGTACTCCATAGAGTGCTTGCTTTCTTGTTCTCGGATAATTCTATAAAATATGCCAGCAAAACGTTTTCTGAGAAAGTTTTGGCTCCTTTTGCTAGTCGCCACGTGTTGAACATATCGTACTGTTTTAAATACTTCTCGCGTGATTGTTGAGGGAGAAAGCTCATTTGCGCATTATTAACAGTTTCAGTCAATTCTGTTGGCGTCAAGCAAACTTCCTCGTCGCTAGAATCACTCATTTTAGTTTTTAACCGACTTCCAAAAAGGAGGAGGTTCTATGTTCGACTTTATGAATGTTTTTTTTTTTTTTTTTTTATGTATGTTCATCGATATCTCCGCCAATTGTGGACCGATTTTGAAAATTATTTTTTTGTTTGAAAGGGTAAGCTCCCGAGGTGGTCCCATATAAATTTTATTAACTTTGCTTAGATAGTTTTTGAGTTAGCTTCAATAATACATATTTTTCCCACTTAGTTTATATGGACGATAGGATGATAACTTCCTGTCACTGTTATTTATTGCAGTTAGTGATATTGGATATTGTGTGGGGTAGGTACCACAACTGAAAAGTGAAAAATAAAAACGTTTTACAAAAAAAATTTAAACCGACTTCCAAAAAAAAACACTACAAAGTGAAAAATAACTTTAATTTCGAAAGTCGGTGGCAAAAAACGAAAATTAAAAAACAAAGACACCGACTTCCGAAATTAAAGTTATTTTTCACTTTGTAGTGTTTTTTTTTGGAAGTCGGTTTAAATTTTTTTTGTAAAACGTTTTTTTCACTTGTTTTCAAGTTTCTTGTTTTTAATAAAAGGTTTAACAATGACGTGAAAAAATGCCGCGTAAAGAACCGCGTACAAAGCAAATTGAAAAAAGAACACCAAGAAGGTTCCGAGTCTGAGTTTTTAAAAAAATTAAAAAAATGTTGTATGATATATTCGGCACCATAGAGGTAGCAGTAAATAGGTGTAATGTTTTTTTTAATTCACAAACTTAGTGCACACGATGTTCTAAATTCAATTTACTTTATCCTCTAGACAATAAAAACGGCTTTTCCACTCAGATATTGAAGATTAAAAATACTCTTTCCGAGATGGTGGGATGAAAAATAATAATACTGCTTTAAAAGTGGTGGTAGGCCCCCAGGGCTGCGCGGTCAAATCACATCTGCTATGTCCATCCATAGTCACAATAAGATAGACATCTGAGCCTAAGGGCCTGTTTCACCACCTACGATTAAGTGCCTATTAACTGACACACAAACAATAGTAGATTGTTTACTAAGGGAGCAAACAACTATTTTTAAAGCGAGAGTGTTTCTTTGAATCTAAAGCGGAGCGAAGGATTCTAAAGTAGAATCCTGAGTGCAGCGAGGGATTCAAAGTACATCACTCGAGCTTAAAATAGTGTTGCTCCCGAGGTGAACACTCTACTTTTTCTCACCCTCTAAGAGAAAACAAACGTGTGCGGTGCGACCCTGGGTCAGGAACGAATTTTCCTACTCACGTATTATTTACACAAAATAAAAATTTATGAAAATAAAAAAATCGTAGCCACCATGTTGGATTCACATTTTGACCTCATTATCGGCTTTACCACCCTCGAAAACTATGAAAACGATACCCATGACGAAAATTAGAAAATTTTCGCATCCGCCATCTTGGATTTTAATTTTGATCAAAATCACACTTTCTCTCTTCTGCCAGCCTGTTACTTTCATACAATGTTCGTGATCGATCTCTTTGTTGAATAGAGCTTTTACTAACAATATCCACATTCCAAATTCAAATCAGTTTTAGTCCCTAGGGATTAAAAAGCTATTTTGGTCCCTGTTTACGAGGATTAAACTACGTCTTTTTGAATAGATGTGATAAAAAACAAATTCTGTGCCATTCTTGAATTTATTCGGTAAGTAGTGGCTATTTGGACATCGTGTAATAGGCCCTTAGTCAGATGTTGTCAACTATCCTCATTGTCATTCGTAGTACTTACATAACAAGGTCGAATATTCTTAGTTAACATAGTGTAAGTACACTACAGGTCCATAAAAATCACGGTCACATGTTGCGCATAAAAAAATATTAAGTACATAAGCATGTTTTGTTAAATGTGTTTAGTCAAGTAAATCGAGACCTTGGCCTGTCAGAGAAGTATCAATGAACTTGAAGGGGAAAAAAAAGCAAAGGTATATGAAATAGACACCATTGTAATAGGCCTTAATGCTTGTGGTGATAAACTACAAGATTCCATCGATGTGACTTTATTGGTGCTGTTCTTCAGAAAGGTCAGACGCGTAGTACTCGCAACCGGCGTGCGTGTATGAAGGTAAACGAAGCAAAAGGAATATGTACGGATCATAGCAGGTGGCGTTCTGTAGCATCTGCCTATCCCCATGGGAGTAAGGCGTTTGTATATGGATGTATTTTCTAATCTACTCATGCCTGTCAAAGAAAGTCATTATCAGCCTATGATGTTCCCACTGCTAGGACACAGGCTTCATCTCGGTGAGATCCCGGGAGTGTTTACCACGCGGGCCCAGTGCGGGTTGGTAGATGTCACATGTCTTCGAATTTTTTGGTTCTAAGACAAGCCGGTTTCCTCACGATGTTTTCCTTCACCGTTTACAGAGCAGTAGTGATGAAATAATTTAGAAAAAATAAAGCGCCTATCTGGGTTCGAACGTACTACAACACGTAAGTCGCGGCCGTTACCACTGGGCCACCACTGCTCTCGAAGAAAGTAAATGGACGTAACCGAGCCAAGTTGTTACTGTTCTCTGTGGTCAGATTGTCTGCTACTTTTACTGATAGCCTAGTCTTCATAAAATACCAGTAGGCAGTTATAACTGAAGGTACCATCGAATAACGTCATATCTATACACCGTAAGTACTATTTCTGCTTGCAGCGCTTGGCGGCTATAGAACCGGGGTGGTAACAGATGTGGTCATCGTGTTCACGGGATTTTGTTTTCAAACTGCTTAGATATGAAGTTCTGTCACCTGAAATAAAATTCTGATATAAAATAAGTGAAATAATAAGTATGGTCACTTCATGTAACTACCTAACATAAAACAAAAATGACCCAGTGGCTTAAAAAATAAATTAAATTGTATTCTTTTATATAAGCTCAGTTTTTGTTTACCCTAAACCTGAAAAGGGGTCACTGTACTCATCATTATGAACAACGTTTACTGTGGGACCAAACCTGTTATCTCGAAAAATTGTGTCTTTTTTGCGATTTCGAGTTGGTCCTATTGTAAAAGTTGTTCATAATAATGAGTACAGTGACCCCTTTTCAGGCTTAGATAAAACTAAAATTAAGCTTGTCTATCGGATCTGGCAAGTAACGTACAAAATGCAATTATTAAAACTAAGTAAGGTGAATCCGCAATTTACAGATCAGTGTCAGGTTGTATCTTGACAAATGATGCGATTTGTTACATATGAATTTTTCCACAAGGTTCTTATGTAACAAATCTAACTTAGAGGGATGTATCAATGATTCCAATGATTATAATTCTGTAATTATATACCTGTTATAGTCGCGAATCATATCTTGATCAAGATACAACCTGACACTGAACATCAAATTGCAAAAAACGTCAAAAAAAAAGAATTTCTCGGGCTGCAATTGCTGATTCACCTTAATCAACTGAGCTAATACGTAGTTAGTCAAAGTGTCTGGACACAAAACCAAATTTTTGGGAATATAAACGAAACATACTGAGATTTATCATCTTACTTCACAGCAAAATAAAGGAATGAAACAAACCAATACTTTATGTATCTCTTTCGTAAAAAAGTGGTTCATCATTTTATTCTGACATCAATTTGTTATTTGTTTTACAGTTCTGAAGACTACATCCCAGCGAGTGTTCAAGAGAAGATGAACAAATCCGACAACTGGGCCGAGACATCGTTCGGACGAGAAGTTATGAACGTAAGTCTTTATTGAATACTAGCTTTTGTCCGCGGCTTTGTCCGCATTGAGGTCGAAAGTTATACCACGGGAACGTACTATCGGGATAAAAAGTGTCCTATTTGTAAGTGTCACATTTCAAGTGCTTTTTTAATTAATAATGTAACGTGTTTATAATCAGGTGGTAAAGAAAAACAACACAAGCTACAAGAAAGCGGTCCGCGAGAGTGACTCTGATAGCAGTGGATTGGACAGCGAACTGGACGATATTCTGGACGAAGCGATTAACGAGCAGAGCGAGGGACCCACGCCTCCTAAAGTTAACAAAGTACGCATTATTACACAATATGGTGTTAGTTTGACAGTAGTGTGATGAAAATATGACACGTCGAACTGTAAAAGGAAACTCACAGTTTGATTGCCCATTGCCCGCGAAATTCACATATTTGTTCCTTTTATTGCAAAGAAATTTTGAATTTTGCGGGCTTCTTTGAAGGAATCACCACCTTAAGGGGGATGCGCCAAGGTAGCCCGCGAAATTAAAATTTTCTTAGGTTTTTTGCAATTTGCAGCTCAGTGTCAGGTTGTATCTTGATTAAAATATGATTTGCGAGCGTAACCAATATAGGTTTACAGAATTATAATCATTAGAATCAGCAATACAACTCCTTAGGTTAGCATAATCCCCAAATGTCATGATTTCTTGAAATAGTCATTCAACGGGATTACATGAACTTATAGAGTTGTATTGATGATTTCTATGATTATAATTTTATAAATAAACATTTGATACGGTCGCAAATCATATTTAGATCAACATACAACCTGATACTGACCTGCAAATTGCAAAAAACGTAAGAAAATTTGAATGTCGCGGGCTACCCTGACGATTTCACCTTAAGTACTTACACCTTACAGACTGACAGATTTGCCATACAAAATCTGTCAAAACCTCACCATCGTGACACCATTATGACGTTTGTAAATTAGTAGACTTGGCCCCCAGGTAAACTATAGGAAGCTATACGAATCGCGCTCTTGGTCGCAACGGCCAACTAGCCGCAGACCATAAAATACCACTAGACGTGGTACTAGACGTGGCTGTCTAGTACCTACGCGAGGATTTAAAAAAAACCGAAGTTTTACTAAAACTGCATGTGACAGAACAACGGCCGGGTACTATGTGAATCGCTCTCATTAGATTTTGGCCAAATGTACACACAATACAACCATCTCATCTGCCTAGCCTTTTCTCAACTATGTTGGGGTCGGCTTCCAGTCTAACCAGATGCAGCTGAATACCAGTATTTTACATGGAACGACACAACCCCTTGGTAAGACTGGTAATACGACCCCTTGGTAAGACTGGTTGTCAGACTTTCGGGCTTCTGACTACTCGTAACGACTGTCAAAGATCCACGAACGACAGCCTGGACCAACAGCTTAAATTGCTTTCCGAGGCACGGAGGGGTCTTCGTATTGTAGCCGGAGCCCCTCTGTGCCCTCTTGCTAGCTCCAAAGATGTAGTGACGACAAGACTGAAAAATGAGATGTATGTGGCGTTCTGAATTTAAATTGAAAATAGAATGATGAAGTGGCCAGACATAAAAAGATTGCCCGCAATAAGTGATCGGATGAGAAAGGAAGAAAGACCTCGTCACAATACCTCGTAAAGATAATCACCCATCCACGGACCAACCGCGGCAAGCGTTACTTAGCCACAAGCCCTTGTACACACAATACAATTACCAAATAATGATTTTGTAATGCGTTATATTCCGAGACAGTTCGAAAAATAAATGTATGTTCCTAGGCCACTAGAATACTGTAGAACCTGACCAATGATTCCGGCTATAATCAAATAATTTGTTAATGAAACAACGCACAAACAAAACTGCTGTCATACTACCTGTTACTAATCATATTATGCTATTTGTTTTAATTTTCTTAGTAAAACATGACAAATAAGTAACGTACTCTAATTAAACATTGATCAACACAATAGAGTAGACACTGTTGTACAAATTATCCGTTGTGTATCCTTTAGTATTGACGAGTTACAGTACGCAACAGCGGTTGAGTAAATAAGTTTTTGTTTATTGTCGTTCGATATTCATCTAGTCCACGAGAGGATTACTATTACTACGACTCCGATTTACTCGCTTTCAAAGAGGAAGTGGAAGCACTAATTTCATCTTTAATGTCACCACAATAAGAAGAGATTAAGAAGATTTACCCTACTCGTAATAGAAATCAAAACAACAAATAGCAACATTGAATCCATCATGGCTTTTCTGGCGGCACAAAATGAAGAGCTAAAGTCCAAAATTGAGCATCTCGAAGTTCAATCAACGAAAAATAGAGGCTACATCACAATATTGGAGGACAAAATAGAAGACCTGCAAAGAGCTAGCCGAAAGGCGAATTTTGAGATCAAAAATGTACCAAAAATAGCTAAGGAGTCCCAAGAAGACCTCATAAAAATTACCATATGCTTATCCAATGAAGTAGGCTGTACTGTCACAAGACCGGATATTAGTGACATATTTCGAGTGAAGAACAAAGGAAGTAACACAAAAAATAGCCCTATTATAGTTGAACTAAAATCGACTATTCTTAAGTCTGACTTCTTGAAGTCGACTAAAGCGTTTAATAGGAAACATAACGGAAAATTATGTGCGAAGCATCTCGGTTTTAAGACAGAGGACAATACACCAATATATGTCTCGGAACAGTTAACTGCAAAAGGATCTCGACTTTACTTTCTTGCGCGTGAACTGGCAAAATCGAAGGATTATAAGTACTGTTGGACAGCCTACGGGAAAGTATATATCAAGAAGGATGATGATTCTCCTACTATTGTTATAAATAGTGAGTCACAGGTACATAACCTTTTGCAACTTAAATTACTAGTTGTCATCTTACAAGTAACCGGTCGTTGTTATTTTATTTTCTTGCTCTTTTTCACCCTTTTTAAACTCTCAAAATTAATTAGAATTAAGTCAAATACTAAGTTAAATAATAAGTTATATTTTATTAACCAATCGCGCTACTACACTAAGAGTCGATTTCACCATACTCTGTTAGATATAACAGACTGTTAACACACATGTCAACTGCTGTGATTGGCTGTTGTCATGTCAGTGAGCCAATCAAAGCAGTAACCTGAGTTTAATGACCTGTTAGCTAATTTTTGTGTTTGGTGAAATTGGGTCTAAGCCTTTATCAGTCAAACCTACATTCAATTCAGAAACCTAAATCACAGACTTTCAAATCACACATACCGCACACACACAGATACACACATCCACCCACACCCACACACGAAATAATAATACGAATATAATTATTACGTTATCATGCACCTACAAAACATATAAATATGGATAAATACATTATTAATTTTGAATGACATAGACAACTCCGAAATAGCCCAAGTGATTGATTGTGAAATTGACGACTTCGTTAAACAAATAGCTCCTAACCGTTTCGACTTTGCCATTGTTTCGCAGAATATTAAATTCAAATTCAAAAGTCATTTATTCAAACTAGGCTGAGAATCAGCACTTTCCGAACGTCAAAATTACATAAGACAGTCCCCCAAAAACGCCCGCCCTTCACCATTAGATCTATTTACTCTAACTTTGATGATCTGCAATTAAACCTTCTATATTATAAAACTGATATTGATCTGTTAATCCTAACCGGATGTAGGTTGAACTCAAATAAACCAATACCTCAAATAACTAACTTTAATTCGTTCCTAACTACAAATCATCTGAATAAGGCTGACGGGTTGGTCGCCTACATTCTTTCTACATTCTAACTTCAATTGCATAAGATAAAGATAGGTGGAAGCACGGAGTCTCCTAACACAAGCAATTCCTTGCTTAAAATGTGATCTCCAATACAATGTATCAATAGGCCCATTGTAATTGAAATAAACATTTTTTTTAAACTAGTAAGTAAACTTAAATTTAGTCGGGAATTGTTGAAAAATCTGCTGCCATTTAATAAACAGGTGAAAAAATTAAATAATGTGAAGTCTTTCAGACGAAATTTCCCAAATATTCAAGAGTGAAACTGCAGCTAAACCTTGGGGCTGTTAAAACGGTGAAGGAAACCATCGTGAGGAAGCTGGCATGTCGTAGAACTAAGACATAATATATATCATAGCTACCAACCCGCACTGGGCCCGCTTGATAGGTCCGGCTCATTACCCTCTAACAGAGGAGGCCTATGCTGTGTCACAGCAGTGGGAGCTGTATAGGCTGATTATGATGCTTGCACAGACATAGAAGTAAAACTGTAAAACTAGTTTAGCGCGTTTAGTTAGTCATTTGTTTTGCAAGCCGGCCTTTTCGAACCTTAGCTTGTATATTTCGCTTGACCAACCACAACTGGGGGTTGGTTGCAGCATTCCGTCGAGTCCTCATCAAGTTTCGTGTACCAGGAGCGCTCGGCCTTCAAGTCGCCGCTGAAGGTGCAGCCAAACACGCCCAGGGTCGATAAGGGCAGCGAGCTGGTGCACAGTGTTAGCTTCTACAGGCGCATGCAGAACGCGGTAAGTACACTACATATACCAACAGAAACATCAAAAATTCCCTAAGTATTTATAAACATGAAGTTCTCAAAATCTTCTATAAACTTCAAAACCACGTGGCGAATATAATTATAATACTTTAAAAAAAATTTTTTTTCGTGTGAGGTATCTTAATAATTGTTAAATATCTAACCTTCAAAATAACAGCCTGTTAGAAGCTGTTATACGTACATTTCACTTTATTTACTTAGAAAAGAACTAATACATAATAATTATATAACTTTAGTAGCTTAAGATTAAGAATCTAGATATATTTATAGAAACGTCCTGGTTAACAAACGAACAATGTCCCAGCTGTGAGGCAAAACGTGGGCTACCAAACAATCTCGTCCATTATTGCTTAGCCTAGACTTCAGTTCGCGTTAAAACTATACCCTAATACCCTTTCCGCAGTCATCCACCCCCACAACTCCGATGCGAGTAATCCGTCACGTATCGCCGGACCGCGAGCCGCCCGCTACCCCGGACGGGCCGACCGCCTCCGTCACAACCGTGCGCGAGAGAATCAAGGAGCTACAGAACGAGATAGCCAAGCAGCAGACTGTTATATCACAGGTAAATAATGTTAGAATCGGTCAAACCGTTAAAGTCCCAGCGAAGCCATTTGGCTTCGGCAAAGTTAAATAAATTGTTTATGGTTACCATAAACAATTTATTATATAAGTTCAGCTGCTAGACTGACTGGTGCCAAAGCAATCAGACAGATAGTACTGTAGTTTGATAGAGACCGCTGTACCACTTTTAGGAATGCGCGGCGAGGCGGGGGGCGGTACGCCGTGAGCGTTGACATATACGCTTATTTGTCAACGCTCACGGCGTCCCGCCCCCCCTCCATTGCCCCCCCCGTCTCGCTGCGAGGGCAGTAGAAATGGCGAAATAATACACTAAAAGTCTCGAAGCTTGTACGAATAGTGGTAAAGATGATGTAAGAATAGAGAAGAATAGATTAATTCAATGTTAAAACAAGGGCCCGTAGTCGAGCACGAGCATGTACTTACTCATTTTACGCCAGCGCCACACCATTTAACTGTAACAGTATTAAGTGATTAACTGCTTAACACTTTCGACTCCACCCACTTTTCGTAGAATTCTTACGCCATGCCGCCATACATATTGGAAGTGAACCCTCCGGGAAGGTTGCCGGTATTACGTTTGAGCTAAAGTTAACCATCGCGGACGGTCAACGGCATTAGGTTTAAAACCGTGTAAAAAAAAACTGTTGTTGCTATAAGTAGTTTCCAACCTTTTAAATTTTTTGTGAATATTTGGAAACGTAAACAAAAAACAAAACAGATTTTATTTTCACGGTTTATAATGCAATCTACATTTAAAATTAAAATGAACCCTCCGCGAGGGCTCCCGGTATCCTATATGCGACTAGGTGAACCCTCCAGGAGGGACGTGTTAAAATACAGTTGCTATATGGTGTGTCCGGGGTCTGAACATGCTATTATATGGATTCTGAATCCTGATGAAACTTTCGTTTATTTCAGGCCAGTCAAGCTCTGAACCTGTGCGCAGCTACCATTGAATTCAGCGGCTCCACCGAGCAGGCGGAAGGCGAAAGATTGCTGTTATTAGCAAGTAAGTGAATAACATCGTTATTAAATTAAAGTAGCTAAAGGATTCATTATTGTTCCCACTTGAAGAAATACTTTCGTAACCGCCTCTAATGTTCCCACTGCTGGGACACAGGTCTCCTTTCTTCGAGAGGGAGTTGGCTGTACTGTAATCCACCACACGCGTGTTGGTAGATGTTACATGTCTTCGAATTTTTGGTTCCAAGACATACCGGCTACTTGCTGACTAAAACCCACCCGTGTTCCTTCCCTTGTCTTGCCAGGGGCCACGGTTTCCCCTTAGGACTACCCGCAACCCCGATAGGCATCGGCCCTAGCGGACCCCGTCAGTTTTGCTGACATCTCTTTGAGGCGCGCGTGGAAAACCACGCGCTGTCGACCCGAGCCTGGTCCTTATCGGACGGCGAGCTGCCCGTTGCTCTCCATCCGCAGGCCCGCACCTACGGTGGCCGGAAATCGGCTACCAATTCCCGACGACATGCCGGTTTCCTCATGATGTTTTCCTTCACCGTTTTGAGAGCAGTGGTGATGAAATTATGAAATTTCGATGGTCTGATATGACGCGACATAAATAGATTGCACCCGTGCGAAGTAGGGACTTACTTTATTACCCGACTGCGCGATGCAAAGGAGGGTAATGTGTTTATCAGCTTATTTATGTATGTATATTTGTTCCTTTGTGGCGCTCTCCAAACGCATACGCCGATATTGATGATGCTTACGTCAATCAATCTGTCTTAATCTTGTTAGTGTCACTAATTACTTGACAGGAATCCAAATACAATGTGGCGACAACCAGACTGCTATGTGAAAAAGAAAAATATTAATCGACGAATTATGTCAAGTCTATCAATTAAAGGAAGCCTATCTTCTTAAATTTATTTATTTATTTATTTAAGTTTTCATGCACAACATTACAGAATATACTCCCAAGGCGTTGTACAGAGCAATACACAAAACTAGAAAATTACACATTAATAAAAATATAAATAAAACAAAACTTAAATGAACACGAGAAATAACAAAATTAACAAACAAATAAAGATCTATTGCCTCCGACTGCATGAGATTGTTTATAGTATTAAGTTATATTTATCTTGTTTCCATCTTTAATAAAGTTGACTTTATACACAGACGGGTTTTATTTACTTTTTTTTATTAATAAGTGTGTTATTTCCCAGCCCATCGTCGCCAAGCGTGCGTGCACGAGCTGCAGCGCCTGCAGGTGGAGGGCGCGGGCCCGGCGCGCACGGCCGGCATGGCCACGCTGCAGCTGCACGCGCTCAACGTGCCGCTCAAGCGGGACTACGTGCGGCAGCTGAATGCTGGTGTGTATTTTATCGTCTTCATCATGGCCAGACCAAATGGCGACTTGTCACAACAGTCCTATTCAGAAATAGATCCATAGCGCTCAGCCATAGGACACGTGGCTGTTGGTTCAGTTATCATAATATGAATGCTCGTATTTTCCAAGAATTATTAGCTCTGCAAGTAATCAATCTGCCTAGCCTAGCTAGCTTAGTCACCCATCAGCGAACCAACCCCAGCAAGCGTAGCTTAACCTGATGGATCGACCCGTGCGGCTATTGTCCTTTTTTCTTTTATCACGATTATATAAAAGTATAATATGATAAATATAAATACTACTACTATTTATTTTCTCGCAGTCAATGGTAAAAAGTAGGTACACAACACGTGAAAAAAAATCATCTCGGGCCTTGTATCCCGCGCTCCGCTCAGGCTTCTAATCTAGAATCCGTCGCTACGCTCGTGATTCTACTCTAGAATCCTTCGCTGCTCTGCTCTTGCCCTTTTTGGCACATGTTGGTATAATCTACTATTATGTGTCTCTCCTTAGATACTCGTCGAGATTTTCTGATTTACAATGATAAATATGTAACTCGTATTGCAGACGGCGCCGTGGGCCATCACTCCGTGTGCCTGGTGAAGTGCCGCGACCGCGTGCTGGCGACCAGCATGCAACAAACTAAGCCAACCAGCAACATACTGCACTTCCCCGATGAAATACGTATGCTGGGACTTGCTAGCGACTTCAAGGTTAGTTGACACTTATGTTAAGAGCATGCATTCTGAAAGTGGGCAACGTCGCAAATAGCTGTCACATATTTCGCTGTTTTGTTTAATTTGTCAATATTACTGTATGGAAATAAGAAATGTGGCTAACTAGCGAACTAGAATATTGATTATATTGCCTTTGAACTGGGCGAAAAACCTACTCGCGATGGATAGGAGCGTGCCTTTATCCATAACGAGACGCCGTTACCACCTGACCGTACCGAACAGGCGCCCAAACTAGCGTTCTTGAATTGCGACGCTGATACGGCATAGGGTTCAGTACAGACAAAAAGAACATAATTATCTGGACGCAGCTTTAGTATGGTGGTAGTATTTACATGAAGATTCCGTCACAAAAAGGTCTACTACTACCCTTATCAAGCCGTGAAGTTGTACACACGTTTTTCTTGTCGTGAAAAGCTACCATTTATTCGCCGCGTGTAGGCACGGTCGTCAGTGTTGTATGAATCACTACGGAAGCTTGTTGAGAGACACGTTTTTTTCTACGGGGCGGTAAATACGCCCTTTGTACACCGTGCTGTATATAAACGTAAATTTTTGATCATGGGCTAAATACGGACACTATGACGAACGGTGTTTTACGTTCGGTTATCTATCAGTGACCCAAGTCTACTCGACGGCTATAAGAAAGTCAGTGAGTTCGTGTACCTTGGGTCTTTGATCACGAATGAGGGCAGCTGCATTGAGGAAATCCGCCGTCGTACTGGTATGGCCAAAAGTGCAATGACCAGTCTAGGGAAAATTTGGAGGAACCGTGGCATCCGTCGGAATACCAAAATACGACTGACCCGTGCTCTAGTTTTTTCCATATTTTTATACGGCGCTGAAACGTGGTGCATTAAAAGCCGCGAAAGCAGTAAAATCGATGCTTTCGACATTTGTGGTGTTGGCGTAGGCTACTTCGTATACCATGGACCGCCATGAGAACGAATGAATCCATACTGGAGGAACTCAACATCACCAAGCGGCTATCTACAATGTGCCAGGAGCGTGCCCTCAGCTTTTTCGGACATATTATGCGCTCATGGTCTGGAAAGGCTTATGTTACTAGGCCGGGTGGAAGGAGAACGCGCTCAAGGCAGAGCACCGATGAGATGGTCAGACGCGATCAAGAAGGCTTTTGGAGGCAGCATTTACCAAGCGGTCCACACTGCAGAAGACCGCATAGCTTGGAGACGCGTCGTATGTGGTCGCAATCCTCAGCATTGAGGGACCGACGAAGAAGATCTATCAGTGAATAAGTTACTAATTGTGAAAAAGCATACAGCATTGTTGACCGCGTCATTGCATGACATCAAGATATAGAATAGATACTATTAATTTGCTTAAAAACATGGTACAAAAAGATGGCAAAATACAAAAAAAAAAACATGCGGTGCAGTCTTTGGGGACTGCCGATAGAAGTGAAAACTAAGTAACGCCATTGAACGAAAATGTTAGGAATTTATGTGGCTTGCTGTCAGTACAAGAACGAAAGCTGTAGCTCCATTAAAAAAAAAAAATTAGACAACGCGCTGTCGACAAAAAAGTGCTCAACGTACTTTCGGTGACGATGACGCGAGTTCCATGATTTTTGTTCACCCAAAAAGTGCTCAACGCGCCTAAAGAAGTGTTCACTTTAAAAAATAAGAGCGTACATGTTTTTGCTTAACAGTAATAAAATCTGCCTAGCCTTTTCCCAACTATCTTGGGGTCGGTTTCCAGTCTAACCGGATGCAGCTGAATACCAGTATTTTACATGGAGCGACTGCCTATCTGACCTCCCCAACCCAGTTACTGGGTAATACGATACCCCTTGGTAAGACTGGTGTCAGACTTTCGGGCTTTTGACGACTCGTAACGACTGTCAAAGATCCAGGAATGACAGCCGGGACCAACGGCTTAACGTGCTTTCCGAGGCACGGAGGAGTCTCGGTATGTAAAGATGGTCACCCATCCACTGACCAACCCCGGCAAGCGTACCTTAACCTGATGGATCGACCCGTGCGGATTGTTATTACTTAGCCACGAGCTCCTCTAATAAGCGTACAATTTTTTTACAAGCATTGTTAACATTTATTTTCAAAGAAGTCTATACATATCTTGAGATAGTGGTCTCACAAACCATTACCAACGTCCATCAACGGTTATTATAATTTTTCGTTTCTATTTTCAGGTAACAGTAGAGGTGTACCTGCTGCAAGCATCAAAACAAGTGCTATCACACGAGATGAAATATCACATCTCAAGCAAAAAGGTAACTTTTTCGTTTTAAAAGCTTTAATTTAAAACTCACATTAACTGCTTTGAGTGGCTGACAAAAGTAAAAACAGTCAATCAAATTATTTGGCAGTCTGTTAGCAAACTTTTTGCCATTCAAAAACCGGGTGTGAAACTTATAAACTTCCGCTCACCACCTGGCAGAAGCATTCCTTATGCATAATCAGCCTATATGTTCTAAGAGAGGGAGTGCGCTGTCTCTACCACGCGGGCCCAGTGCGGGTTGCTAGATGTCACATGTCTTCGAATTTTTGGTTTCTTGGACAAGCCGGTTTCTTCACGATGTTTTCCGAACCGTTTTGAGAGCAGTGATGATGAACTTATTTACACAAATTAATGCGTCTACCTAGGTTCGAACCCACGACCTTACAACTCGTCGTTACAACTGGGCCACCACTGCTCGGTATTCCCTATATCATCATTTTAAATTATGTAATAATATCGTTTTTCTTCCACAGTCAAGCTCCAAATTACTTACACCAAAATCAAAGATATCCGAACTAAAAGCGCCGCGGATACAAAGTCCTGCAGGACCGCTAGCAGTACGCTCTCCGCAGTTCTCACTGCATGGATACTGCATCTTCGCGCTACAGCAATCCACCAGGAACAACTTTACTCTCAACAAGGTAAGCAAAATCCTAGGAACAAAAAGATTAATAATATGATCGTAATATTTTGCCTAGAACCAGTGTACTGGACAACGGGGCAACAAAACAGACTTCCTCTCACAGAGAGGAGGCCTATGTCCCAGCAGTAAGATCATTATAAGCAGCTAGTACCATGTTTATGTTATGTTACATAGTACACTGTACAGTACAGTGTACAGCATTGACTGATAATTGTGTTACCACACTTGCTACTATCCCTTTAAAATGTTGTCCTCACACCAGAAAACACTAACATCCTACTTCCTTCTATAATATTATAAATGTGAAAGTTTGGGACAATTCCCGTATTTATTAAAAACATTCGCATTCTCAATCTCATGTGTCAAAATACTTCTAATTTCCGTTTTTGACACAAATTGTTGCTTAGATGAGATTATGAGTAGAATATGATTTTTTTTTACCGGAATTGACCTTTTGGCCATATTTTCATTCGCACTCCGGTTGCGAGGACTATGCTTAGATACAATAGCTGACGTACATTTAGTAACCTAATCCGCTTAAATGTTCTTATAGAACCCTGTAAGAAATCGACACGTGTTGTATAAGTGGGGTAGTCGGTCGGTGTAGCTCACTTTGCGTTCGGCTCGTGTCGTGGCAACACGTTGAGTCCGGGTTAGTAACAAGTCAATCGTCATCCTGAGGATGCCTCGTTGAGAGGCAGGAGGCAGAGGTGAAACACGTGTCGATTTCTTACAGGGTTCTTTATGACTTTTTAAAAACAGGTAAGCGGATTTGGTTGCTAAATATACATCATTTATTGTATTTTATAATGGATTTCCGCAAAGTCACGCCTGAGTCAATTAACTAGGACTATGCTACTAAAACTCTATCTAACTGTAATATTTACAGGTCCCATGCAGCAGTCCACTCGAAGGCACCGTCAACCTCGAGATCAAAGCTCGCGTACAAGTCTCTGCTCCATCACCTCACGCGGCCTTCCTCACAGCCTTCGACGACGTGTCGGGCCTGGGCGCGTGGCACCGGCGCTGGTTCCGGCTGCAGCCTCCCCGCCTGGCCTACTGGAAGTACCCTGATGATGTGCAGAGGAAGGTAAGAACATCGTTTCATACCCAAATTTAGGTCGCTGCAATGTCATGACGACAGTTCTAAATTACAGTCTACATTTGTGTTCAGAGTGGAGCATACAAGACAAAAAAAAATTGTCCAACGGTTGTCGGTTTTGAATCTGCGTTCGCAATTAATTTACAAAACATGTAATCAAACACGAGTTTTTGGAAAAATAACTGTAATGCCTACACATAAGGTTCAGTTTGCGCTACAACTTCATATTTTTTATAACTTTTTAACAGTACTAGTTGGTCTAAAATTAACTTTATTTACACTTGCATAAAGTTGATGTTTGCCTAAGGGGAAAACTCGTCTTTGTTTACATGTTTGGCAAATAGATTACGAACGCAGATTAGGGACAACCATGATAGTTTTAGACGGTCAGCACGTCACCTTTTAGACTGACCAACACCGGGTGAAGGCTAGCGTTTGCGACACTCCCTATTTGTTTGCCATCATTTTAGGGTTTCGCGAAATCGCAATCCCAGTTCTGTTGCGGGAGAAATGTCGGTATCATCTATCCTTTAAATGTCGGTATCATCTATCCTTTTCGAAGACTTTTTACGGACTTTGCGGCGTACTACTGAAGATGACATTGTGATGAAGGACAAGGAATTAAGTTATCCAGATCTGTTTGTCTGAATAGGTGCTAAGACAATTTTGAGAAGTAAAATAGAATTAGATTAGTTGTGTTCTCAACTCGAAGTCCTAACAAAATCATTTTTTTTCAGATGCCTATCGGCGACATCGACTTATCAACCGTCATCTCCGAGCGCGTCATCAAAGCCCCGCGTGACCTGTGCGCGCGCCCCAACACGATCCTGCTCGAGTCGTCCATCCCTGCCGGCCTCATCGTGCCGGACACCGGCTCGCTCGTGTACGTCCGGCGACCGGACGGCTCCATCGTCCGGCGGCACTTACTAGCTGCCGATACGCCGAAGGACAGAGATATTTGGCTCGAGTGTCTGAATAAGGCCTTAGAGTACGTCAGGTGCTGTGGTACTGATGAAGATTAAATTGTATGTGAATAAAATCTTTATTAATTGGTATGTGATATGTTAAATCATGTGAAAGACATAATGCTGTGATTACGAAGTTTTTGGTTAATGGTGGTAAAAGTGTTTTGAATTGGATGGGAGATAAGCAATACACTAATAACCGGTTCCCATAGATTTTTTAGTTTTAAAATAAGGCCGCTTTCCGAATTAGAACATAATCGCTCACAGCGCTGACATCAATAAATTTGCGTACCGATTTAGATATCACGATTATGACAGCTGAGGGCTGTCAACAATTCGGAACGCTCGTGAATCACAGTGCTCGCTTAACGTCAAAACTTGCATTATCATATTTCTTTGTGTTTATACCACTTTCTTCTTCTTCTTTGGTTAGGTGGCGAACGGGAGCCAGAAGCATAGTTTCGAAAATTCCACATTAGTTAGGATGCAAGTCAAAATAAAACAGCACAACTGTCATTTTTGACAGCGCTCACGGTGATAGTAAAAGGCATGGTGGGCGTTATCGCAAGATGGCGCATGTCATGACGTCATCTATGACGATCCACGGCACATCGTTATCACGCTCACGCTAATTCGGTACGGATGTTAGCACGCTCAAATCGATTACAGCATAACTCGGTACGCACCTAATAGAGTTCAAAATGGCGACTGACAGAACATTACTACCAATCGCATCACGGGCCATGTTATAATGAACGCACAGATCGAATATCTGACATCATGACCCAATGGAAACCAGGTCTTAATCAGCATAGTTCTTGACAATTATTTTGCATATAAAAATATTCAGCTTACTGACTTGTCGCCATCCATTCAAATTACTACATGTCTATCCGCCTTACAATCCAGTATTTCATTGGCAGGGCCAAGTAATACCTATAAGTATCTGTATGGGACCAATTTTAATACTAATTTTAATGTGTATTTGTATGGTAACAAAAATGAAATAGACGTATCATGTAGCATGATAAATATATTCCTGCACGCGTAGTATGAGAATCATAGAAACGAATTTTGTACGGGTTTTGTCGACGGAAGAATTGACAAAATGACTTCGACAATTCTTCCGTCGACAAAACTCGTTTATATATGACGAAGTTTATTTTCCACTCGATTCAAAACTGACAGATTTCAACCTTATTTACTCAAATCTAGTTTCAAATCGAGATAATAGGCTAATTATGACAGTGAAAATCTAACACTCCTTGGCCAGCCAGAGCTAAATATCTCAACAAATGCGGTTCTTCAAAGCCTATGGCAGCAGACTCCTAGCATTTGGCTAGCATTGCCACTAAGTTAATATTTGCCATGACAATATAGATCGTAATTTATAGGTAATAGATACGATTGCAGCGTGCAAGAAGTTTTTTTATAAGTTTGTAGTGTGAATAGTTTTAGTTTGACTGAATCTAGCTTTAATTACTAACAAATTAACTAACAATACTTTGAAACATTATTTTTTATGAAATAATGTACGGAAAACGATCAAAACAACAGATTCCTAAGCCGGTTGCAGACCCAGAGCTAAGCTCAGTTAGTTTAGCTTAGCTCGTTAAATGAGGTAATTTTTCATACTAGTGTTAATAGTTTGCGGTCTCACACAAGTATGAAAAATTTCCTCAGCTTTGCGAGCTAAGCTAAACTAATTAAGATTAGTTCTTGGTCTGCAACCTGCTTTCTACCTACAGACACTAAGCGAACTTTTTCAGTTTCACGAACTTATTGAAATATTTAACAAAATCACTGTATGTTAATTTTCTTACAATAATTGTAAAAATGCCATTATCAGGCTGCCTGTCCATTGACGCGGAGCAAGGGAGTATTGCGGAGCGGAGTTGCGAACTATGTCTGTCCATTGATGCGGAGCGAGGTAGTGCAGAGCGGTGTTGCGAGTTCACACGACGAGTAATTTGAGCAACCTGCAATACTCCGCGGCCGGATTATTTTCGCTTCCCCGCTCCGCTTTCCGGTTTTGTATGAATTTTTAAAGTAGTTCGCAAATCCCTGTCAACTGAAGCGGAGCGGAGATTTTAAGCAATTCCATTGGTTAATATTGGCACAGCTCCGCTCCGCTCCTCTCCTCATCGCTCCAGTGGACAGTCAGCCTTATAATTAATTTAACTAAATTTATATCTCTCACTCGTTGCGTAACACACTTTCAACCACCACCCGAAAGTTTTAAAGGAAATTTCTAATCCATTGGATCATCTGCTCAACAACGTTAATAACGCATTGAACGAACAGTCAAAAAAATGAAAGGCATTCGGTCAATTGTCAGTTTACTAGGCTGATCAAAAAGTAATGATAATCGGTTATTTTTATTTTTACTCGACGCCTGATGCGTTCTAGCATGATGTTAAATAGCCTACAGTAGCCTCAAAGATTGGGCTGTCATATGCAGATTTTTTCAAATCTGACTCAGAGATTAGCGCGTTCAAACTTACAAAAAAACTCTTTAGCTTTATTATTAGTATAGGAAATATAAACCGATTTACCATTACTTTTTTATTAGCCTAGTATATGTGCTACGCAGTTACCCCGCTGTTGCCATGAATCCTATTAATCTATTTTTGTATCATAGTTAATAATGCAGAACAGTACACATGTTAACATAGGTATTTGTACTTATAAAATAACACTCATTATTCCACTTTTAAATATTTCTAGACTAACTTACTATCTTTAGTTTTAAATCATCATTTCATCTTCCATTATAATACTGTATCACAAAATATATACTCGCGACATCATAAGTAGAATATTGCATTATAAAAATGCAATAAATTAATTATGTGTTAAGTCATTTATAATCCACCTGTTTTAATTTTTAGATATTACTTTAGATACTATAGAGATATTCTTGACACAACTAACATATTTGTACACTGTTTTCACATCATGATTATGTAATTTGAAAATAGCGTTTCGTACTCAATGATTCGTTGAAGCGTCTGTAGCCTTATAACGTCCACATCCGTCAATCATATCATAATCAGCATATTAATGTTCCCACTGCTGGGACACACCTCCTCTCTGTGAGAGGGAGTGGGCTGTAATCTACCACGCGGGCCCCGTGCGACTTGATAGATGTCATAATGTCTTCAAATTTTTAGTTCTAGCCCTAGGACATGTCGGTTTCCTCACGATGTTTTCCTTCACCGTTTCAAGAGCAGTGGTGATGAAATTATTTACACAAAGTAAAGCCCCTGCTTGGGTTCGAACCTACGACCTAACTCTTTAAGTCTCCCTTTACCACTGGGCTAAAACTGGTCACGTCCATCAAGGATCGGGCCAATTCCGGCGAATTCCGAATCCGCAAGAATCGGTTGGTACACATGTCTACCATCGACGCTTCAGTTCAGTTCAAAGGCAGACTCTAAATAGGCAAATTTTCTTTTCTTTATCATCATAAGCCTACAGTAGTCCACTATTGGACATGGGCCTCTCCAATTGCCCGCCATTCAGCTCGATTCTCGGGAACTCTCATCCAGCTGCTACCAGGCACCCTGCGAAGATCATCGGTCCACCTAGCCTGAGGGCGTCCTTTACGTTCTACCTTTACGTCCTTTACCTTACGTTTACAGATTCGTGCCACAGTTATCTGTTTCATTCCCTATCTAGATACAAACTTAGTGCATACATTTAAACTTTGTAAAAAAAAAAAACATAAAATTATATGAATGATGAAATGTCATTTCCATTTGTTAAAACTTGACCTGAACTCAATAGCTGTTCACCTACAACACATTTTATTAATGAAATTAAGTAATTATTCAAATAATACAAAGGGATGTCCAGCATAATGAGTAATCACTTTTGGAACTCAGACCTCCTGTGAGAGGGAGTGGGTCATAATCCACCACGCCACAGAATCGTACAGAAGCTATAAATATACGGCGAGCTCACCTTGTTGGGTCAATTCGATTAGCGTAGATAACGTAGTTAGAAAATATAAGAGTTACGCGATAGAAAGAAAGGCAACTTCTAGGTGAATATAACTGTAGGTAATTGGCGCTGTGCGACCTGAATTGCACTTTATTGTGTCGTAGCAAGAGTCGCTTTTTATTTAAATGGTTTCGCGGAGTAAACCTTTTGTACTAATCTGTGACCACGCGGGCCTAGTGCGGGTTGGTGGACGTCACGTCTTCAAATTGTTTGATCTAGGACGTCTGTTTACATATTAATTTTGATATTTATTCACGTACACTAATATGATAACGATTATCACCTATAGCAGCCTCTTTGTTCCAAAAGCCTTTCGTTTTAAATAAATCTAATATAATTTTGATAGAAACATTTTTCAGTAACTACGTTGTTTCTCGTATTAGTTATTAGTGTGCACCAAGATTCGGAATTGATTGTATTTTGACATAATTATGCGAGTGTAGTTTTTAATTATATTTTATGTGTAAATAAAATCAATTTATTACAATAATATAACAATTTTAAGTATATTTTGTTGTTTTTTTTTTGTTACTTCCTACTTAGATCCCTATCACTGATAAAAAATGATAATGTCACTGAAAAGTTATCAGTAAGATAATATTTTATCAAAATCAGTGCATTCAAAAACCGAAATTGCAATATTGATTTCTACGAAATGATGCTCGTATCTCTTCCGGACACAAAAACTCAACATCGACCGAAACACTGAGCAGCTGTCACCATTCACATTTTCAGGATAGTGCATCGCAGTTTATTGATGCAAACTATTGAAGGAGAACTACTGCCGAATCTCTCATTCAGCACCGTTCCAACACGGCTAATAATTTGTCCTTGAAGCTAGGATTTTAAATCAAACACAATAAAATTTATTTTACGTGTGACAGCTCGCGGGCATTGAGCGGCCGACGAGCTGTCTGTCCACTATTCTGAATAGCCATCGTAAAATATACTTTAATGCAATTGATTTAAAATCCTTACTTGAATGACAAGTTATTTGCCGTGTCGGAGCGGTTCTGTTAAACTTAACGGTTTCCTGTATTTGGCCCGTTACTCATTTCGATGCTAGGATTTATTCGATAGTTCCAAAATACTCTTTTCATTTATTGTCGTATGTTTTTCTCCACAAGACATTGGATAAAGTGGAGACAGCTTTGAAAACTCAGCAGGAAAAAGTGGGATTAAAACTGATACCCAATAAAACAATTATTTTGAGCTTCATAAAGATAAAAAAAATACAGACATAAGACTTCAATCTCCTTTAATTTATAATACAATACAATATACAGAGATTTTCAGTTGCTATACAGTTATGATATGCCTATCAAAATATCGATCCGCGCCTTATTATCCCGTCGTGCATTTAATTCGCGTAATTTGATACCTAATCTTACCTAACTACTTATTATGTAAAGCATATTGACCAAAGTCGAAAATAGAAGTTAGCTTATATTTTTTTATAATATAGTAGGTTTTGGGAACAATATAGTCATACTTATTATCTGAAACGAATTAATTTTATGGTGAATTTAGATAAAAAATATTGTGGTTTTCTCCAACAGTTGGGTCATGGGTGTGAGCGTATACATTTTCAAAAAGTCATTAAGTACTTAAGAGTGTTTATTCTGAAAGTTGGCAACGTCGCAAATAGATGTCAAATATTTCGCTGTTTTGATTAATTTGATAATATTTCTGTATGGAAATAAAAAATGTGGCTAACTAGCGAACTAGAATATGGATGATGAAATGCAATAATTAATATCGTAACACCGAATAGTTAGTTTTAGATGTAAAAAAAGTATTTGGAAACTTTCCAAATGCCTTTTTTCCACCTAAAACGGGTACAACATCAAATTCAATGTCATAATTGCAATTCATTATTAATATTCTAGTCAATTGGTTAGCCACATTTCTTATTTCAATACAGTATTATTTCCAAATTAATCGAAACAGGTAAATATTTGACAGCTATTTACGACGTTGCCAACTTTTAGGATGCACCCTCTTAAGAGCGTGCATTCTGAAAGTGGGGAACGTCGCAAATAGATGTCAAAAATATTTCGCCGTTTTTAATAATTTGGCAATATTACTCTAGGAAATATGAAATATGGCTAACTAGTAAACTAAAATATGCAATCAATATCGTAACACCGACTATTTCGTAAGATGTAAAAAAAATATTTGCCAATTTTCCAAATGCCTAAAATATATATACACCTAAAACGGTTAAAATAACACATTTAGTGTTATAATTGCAATTCATTACTATTATAGTTCACTAGTTAGCCATATTTCCCTACATTGCCAAATTAATCAAAACAGGTAAATTTGACAGCTATTGCGATGTTACCGACTTTTATACTGAACGCTCCTAAATAGGGTACATATTTGAACGTCGAAAATTAAAATACCTATGGGTAAAATGTGAATGTTCAAAATATCGAAAATTCAAATATCGATTGTATCGAAATATCTAAAATTGTTATACCTAAGCTTAAAATATCGAATGATTACCTACAAAAGTCGATAGTGTAGATGCGAAGTTCAAAGTGTCAACATTTCTTACACTTAAGTTATACTTACGTTAAAAATACCTACTCGTTAAAATATCGAACAAATTTTGTTATAGGTAGGAGCATGATTGGAAAAAATGTAGGTACCTAGATTGGAAATTATATTATTGATTTATCAATTATTATTCGAAACGCACCTTGCGCTAAATCTAAATAGCCTGCCTAGCTGCGAGCAACTTGGAAGTAGCGCTCGCTCGGCTCGCGCGCGGTTGGTCACAGTCCTAACCTAACCTATTTCACCCAGTTCAAAATAACGAATCATACCTACAATCTGCCGCAGAAATATTTTCACAATTGCCTAATTATCTAGTTGCAGACAGATTGTATGATTCATCATATTGAACTGGGTGAAGTAGGGTAGGTTAGAATTGTGACCTACCGCGCGTGAGACGAGTGCAGCTGCCGGCGAGTGTTATTTCCAAGGTGCTCGCAGATTTTTTTGCACCATTTTTCTTAATTTTTTTAATTAGGTATCCGGGTTTTCGCAATATCCGAATCATCAAACTACCCTGTGATATACGAGGGTGCGTTTTTAAGTTCGCGGAATGGGAGGGTAGGATATAAATAAAGGTAATTAACGGGGTGGCCACTACTTCAGCCACTCAATATAAGTAAAAATACCAAGTTTTATCTTAATTGGATCATTAGTCTTTGAACTATCGTCAATCAAACAACTCAATCGGGAAGAAAGTGTGAATTATGGAAAAAATCGAGTACCGTGCCGTTATAAAGTTCCTTACCAAGCAAGGAAAGTCAGTTCAAAACATACTGGAAGAGATGGAATCCGTTTACGGGGACTCTTGCCCGGGTAAAACCATGGTTTACAAGTGGCACAGTCTCTTTAAACAAGGCAGGACCTCACTCGAAGACGATCCAAGGGCCGGACGGTCGATTGAGGTGACTACTCCGGAAATCGTTCAAAAAGTAGAAAAAAATATATTGGAAGATGCCAGACTAAAGAAGAAACAGCTTGCAGAATTAGTTGGAGTATCGGATACGACAATTTTCAAAATTCTACACGATCATCTTGGTATGACAAAGGTCAGTGCAAGATGGGTTCCAAGAATGCTCACGCCGCCTCAAAAACATCGCCGCGTGGAGTGTTCTCGCACGTTTTTGGACCTCTGTAACGAAGATAAGGATGGCCTTTTGAGTCGAATTGTTACTAGAGATGAAACTTGGGTTCATCATTATGAACCTGAGTCAAAACAGAACTCTATGCAGTGGCACAAAAAAGGCACACCACCACCCAAGAAGTTTAAAGTGTCACAATCGGCTGGAAAAATCATGGCAACAATCTTTTGGGATTCGGAAGGAATCCTGTTGACCGATTATAAAGATAAAGGCGTTTCTATAACCGGACAATACTATGCTTCAATCCTCGAGAGGTTAAAAGAAAGCATTAAAGAAAAAAGGAGGGGAAAATTGACAAAAGGTGTGCTTCTTCTTCACGACAACGCGCCTGTTCACAAGAGCCGTGTTGCATTGGCTGCCGTGCATAAAGTGGGCTTCGATATTTTAGACCACCCACCCTACAGTCCAGACCTGGCTCCCAGTGATTATTATCTCTTCCCAAAACTTAAAAAAGAACTTCGTGGGAGGAAGTTTTCAACCGATGAAGAAGTTAAGGACGCAGTTTCAGCTTATTTTTCGGACAAAGACAAAACATTTTTTTATGAAGGTATACATAAGCTAATTGAAAGATCTGAAAAATGTGTTAGGGTAGCAGGTGAATATATTGAAAAAGAAAAATAGTTTGGTATATTTATTTTCACTTTTTACCCTCCATTCCGCGAACTTAAAAACGCCCCCTCGTACATATTAAATAAATATCGATATTTAGGACATTCTATACTCTGTACCTACACTGTACTTCGATATTTATGTCTTTCGATGTTACTTTTGTGAATAATTCGATTTTAGATATATTTTACGTAGGTTATCTAACCATGCAACAATATATATACGTTATAATAATTTTCGTATTTATGGTCGTTCGATATTTTAGAAGTTTTGAACATTGACATTTTAACCGTAGGTATTATAATTTCCGAAGTTCAAATATCTATCCACTAAATAAATATATTCAAAAGAATTCCACTCTTAACATGAAGAAATAATCAATTACTTAAAAAGGAATAATAATTCGAAATACTCTAATGCAATAAAACGAACGCCTACAGTAATCAACTTAGCAACAGACGCGCCCCAAAATGTTAAAACTTTATGCGTCACGGTACAAGTTTTATGGTTTTCAACTTTTCACGTACCTATTATTGTTCACCATAAATATTCGGCACGCTAAATTAAATTTAAATTAGGCATAATTCAATGATTGTTGGAAACTTTTTGATTACGGAAACCAATTTGGTAACTTGTGGTATACCACAACAAAATAATGCTAATAAATAATAAATCCTTGATTATACAAAGAATCTCTAAACCAAACTGATAGCCTTATAAATTAACTAAATTGTTGTGTGTTAAAATGGAAAAGAACATTGACAAAATCCTCTAAAACATTAGGTATTCAACTTAAAATAGAAATCTGACAGGAAGTGAAACTGAAAATTCTACCTTAAAAATCCTAGTTTCATTGTCCCAAAAACAGAAGGCATAGATCAAGAAATAGCACAGCATATAGATGCTACTTAAACCCTATCCAACCGTTACAGATTCTATCCAACATCAACAAGATCTGGCCGTCAGTTCAGGGAGTCCTATCTTCCTATAAAGTGTAGTGAGGTTGCAGCTACTCCTCGTCGTAGAGCGGCGGCTTGTCCAGCTCGCTGTGATGCTTGCTGGCCAGCTCCGACGTCATGGCTTGCTTCAATTCGTGCTGCCAACATGGGAGAACATATTTTAGATTAGTACGTCACTTCTGCTTTTTGTGTTCAAGCGGTGTGATCGGGTTTTCAAGACCAGTTTGTTTTTCTAACTAAACAGACAGCTGTGCTGCTGGGGAGTTTGTTGCGCCACTTCTTCTTCCCAGCTAAAGTACTAGGAAGTGGTGAAGGGTGAGCGTTTTGGGGTACTTTTCTTGTGTAATTTTGGCGTGCAAAGTGCTGATTTTAAGCCTAGTTTGAATAAATTACTTCATTTTGAGCCTTTGCTAGTCATCAGAAAGATCATGAAAGCAAATAAAATTAGTCTGGATCGCTGTCAAAACTGCCCTTTGGCCAGAGAAGTGTGAGGTAGCTAACCAATGAAGCTATGTATAGACACTTATCTTTCCACCAGTGCTAATATTCTCTACATTAGCTAGACGGTAAGATCTGCTATTACGATTTACGCGTAGGTACCTATTTAAAACTATACTAAAGGTCCTTTGCCGACTGGCAAACGCACATGCAAAACATAAAGAAACGCCAAATACGAGACTGAAGACTACACTTTATTTGTCAGACTAAAAAGGCATATAAATATATATATATTTTTTTTTTTTAAACTTAGTTATCAGCCTTTGTCCAATAATAGGACGTTTACATTCATAGCCGAATTTTTACCTAATAGATGGAGTAAGTATTAGAAGATCGGATGAGGCTTCGCTCAGAGGGTCGGGGCTCGATTGACATTTGCATAAGGATTAATTCACACACGATATTATTTTCGCTATTGTGAAGCGTCTATATTTATGAGGATGACATCTCTAAGCCACTTTGTGTCAGTAACTTCCAGGGTCACTCTAATGTGTGACCACAAAGATTAAAGGTCAACCTAACTCTATACGCGCAACTAAGTATTGAAGTTCGAAGCTCGAAAGATTCGAGTCTAATATTTGTTCTTCAATCGAAAGAACGTGGCGTAGGTCATGTATCATATCTGAGTCCACTTCTGCCGAATGCACGTGGAATTAAATAATACCTACTAGAGTATTTTGTCCTATTCACAACGTCGGTCAGGGGCAGGCTTACCACTACGTCTTATAGCAGTATTATTTTAATCTTACTTCAGTGTGGGAAAGAAATGGAGCTATACGAGGTGCTCGTAGGCCCCCAGTTCCTCTACTTCGCAACAAAGCTATGGAAATTAATAAGGTACTAACTACGAAGTGGCGACATAGCCTGGTAAACTGGCCGCAGTCGAGGGCAAGCTGCGGGGCCGCTCGCTTGCCGCCGGTCCAGTCGCGGCTGAAGGTGATCTGCGCGGAGACCAGCGCCGCCGCCAGCACGCAAGCTGCTACTACCGCTACACACCTGCTGGAGAAGATGACTTTCAATTTTAGGACATATCAGATACTGCATTTGGGCCCGCTTGCATCACAAAGCAGGACCTAAAAATACATTTAACGCTAAATTAAAGTTGTAGTCCCGTTGGTCTAGTGGTCGCAACCGCCACTGCTGAACATGACGTCCTGGGTTCTATTCCCAAGTCGGACAAAGTTGTTATTGGGTTTTCCATTAGGAATTTCTCAGTACCTAAGCCACTTGACATTTTCAGAGAATGAGAACTACTATGGCCGCTATAACAACAAATACTAAAATTAAAAACAAGTTAAAAATTTAAGAGGATCTCCATACGTGAAACGCGTTTTATTCGGCCTTTTGTTTAAAATAAAGCATTAAAAAAAATGTGGTGTTGACATTGATATATTAAAGGAGTTGTTAAATATTCTTCGGTGGTACGGAAGCCTTTATAAATAATGCGAGTCTTATACGCAGTTGAACGCTTTCTTTAAACCAAATCAGCCATCAGCCAACGAAATATCTAAGTGATGAAAGTTTAAGCCCGTTCCACCATAAGTAGAACTCATCCATCGGTTTCCATCAGGCGAGATCGAGGTCAAGGCCTACCCGTAAAAAAAAAAAAAACAAAAACGAAGTATTTTAAAACCAAACGGGCTTTAATAGACAACCTTTTCTCACTAATCAAATAATTAAATGTCTTTGTCCGATGCCATCATTAAAAAAAAAATCATCAACATTATTTATTGACTGCCAATGCTTTATGCCTATGGCATTAAGTCCGCCTCTATACATTTCTGCGCTTGAAGTATTATATAAATAAATATAACATAACATCACGCCCGGTTGTCCCGAAGGGTAAGGCAGAGGAGTGCCCATAGTAGGTACCTACACCCACATTTCCACACATGTGGAGAGCCAAACCGGGCACAAATCTAGACTCCGTGCTGCTACTGAGAAATTCTGGTGGAAAAACTCAAGAACAAATACTATTCTCACAATAAAATTATCTCAGCAGTGACTGGTACTTATTATGTGCGGCCACACGTCGGCAGTTTTAGTCACGGGATCAGCAGAGCTCGTGACATTTGCTCACAAACAACAATGAACGCGGCTTACAATGATATGTTACCGGATAACTCGCTGCTCTCTTATATCTTCTTAAGCTACGACAACTTGTAGCTTTCTTATTTATTTCTATTTAAATAAGAAGATAGTTTTATTTCAGAAAAAGAAAAATGAATAGGAAAAAAGACGTCATGCTCCCCAGACCCCATCATCTATTTTGCTGCTTATAAATTCATATAACAATTGTACGCACTGTGTACAGAATTAGTAGGTACATAGTTAAAAAAATAAGTACCTTAAGGGGGATGCGCCAAGGTAGCCCGCGAAATTCAAATTTTCTTAGGTTTTTTGCAATTTGCTGGTCAGTGTTAGGTTGTATCTTGATTAAAATATGATTTGCGAGCGTAACAAATATGGGTTTACAGAATTATAATCATTAGAATCAGCAATACAACTCCTTAGGTTAGCATAATCCCCAAATGTCATGATTTCATGAAATAGTCATTCAAAGGGATTACATGAACTTATAGAGTTGTATTGATGATTTCTATGATTATAATTTTATAAATAAACATTTGATACGGTCGCAAATCATATTTATATCAACATACAACCTGATACTGACGAGCAAATTGCAAAAAACGTAAGAAAATTTGAATTTCGCGGGCTACCCTGACGCTTTCACCTTAACATATTAACAGGTACAGGCAACTGAATTATGTCTTGCTGTAGACCATCTCCCCAGCAACCCTAAGTAGAATTTTAATAATTTTACTTAGACACTTAAGTACTTATTGGGCAAACAAGTGTTTGATAAAAATTGTACTTACCCTTATTTTTACCTTGGCTACATGTATCCATAGCTAGCACATCCAGTTCCAAAATTTATAAACAGCAAAATAGATGATAGGGTGTCTGGGGGGCATGACGTGAAGAAATTCATCAAAATGTTGGAATTGTATTTTGAGAAAGGCGTGGATTTTTTTCTACTGATCTTCAAAATTGCTTGCCAAATATTATAATAACACACACATACATCACATAGTAGGTAATCCCAAAAGGGTTAGGGCAGAGGTTTACGTATATAGTGCACACGCACTTCGCTAGTTATCTTGTAATAACTTAAACATAACTGGCAAAATGTGGGTGCTACTACAGGCACACCTCTGCCCAACCCTCCGGGAAAACAAGGCGCATGATGTTATGTAATAGGGGGCCAAAAGAGTAAATATAATAATAAAAGACAACTAGCAATAATGACATTCTCAATTTGCGGTGACAATGGCTTTTCTGCGAAACGGACGCTTGATCCGAAAGGCTATTCGAAATTGTGGTACCGACATCGATGCTATGGAATTTTGGCAATTCGGTCGTTCGATCTAGACTTCGAGGAATTAGCTAATATGACATTCGAAATCAAGCAGTAAATTCAATAAATAAGTCAGATAGGTTTCTGACTTATGAACCACTGCCTCTTTCAAGTTTAACCACAATACGAGTATCTCTGTCGTTCCTTGGTATTCCACATCCAGTTTAGGTCTCGAACAACTGGAAGACCTGTATATCTATTTCTTTCTAAATCGTAAGACTTTTTAAAACATTTGCTACATTGCTAGATTTCAATACCGACTGTTTTAAGACAGCCTGAATTTGTTTCCTCCATTTATTATAATTACAGTTAAGTTTTTAACCGACTTCCATAAAGGAGGAGGTTCTATGTTCGTCTGTACATTTTTTTAAATGTATTTTTATCGATATTTTAGTCAATTGTGTATCGATTTTGTAAATTCTTTTTTCATTTGGCGAAGGAAGCTAGCGCGGTGGTCTCATATTTTTATCAACTTTGCTTGGTTAATTTTTGAGTTAGCTTCAATAATACGCATTTTTCGCACTTAGTCTATGTGAATGATGTTATAATAACTTCCTGTCACTGTTATTTACATAGCAGGTAGTGGTATTCGAGTTTGTACCACAACTGAAAAGTGAAAATAATAACTTACTTATTACAAAAAAAAACAACCGACTTCCAAAAAAAAAAACACTACAAAGTGAAGAATAACTTTAATTTTAGCACAAAATAGTAGAATTGAATAGACAAAATGACAGAACCCGAAGAAAACCCGTGTCTATGGTTGTCATGCTCCGCGTGCTGTAGTCGGTGGAAAACAACGAAAATACAAATACAAAACCAAAGACACCGACTCGGTTGTTTTTTTTTGTAAAAGGTTTTTTTTAAAGTAAGTAGGTACACCTACTTTGGGCCACAGCCCACAGCAGACTAGTTACTTTTACCATCGGCGATCGGCGATTTACCCGCTTTTTAGAAGCTAAATGCATCGATACGGTCGCAGTATTGCCGATGCTAAAAGTAGCTATAGTCTGCTGTGGCCTTAGAATATTATTCTAAGGCTGTGGCTTTAAAACTTTAAATACTGTTTAGCCTCTTATCATAAGATCTATTCACAGTTTTATACTTCACACTATCTACCAATCAGCATTACGATGTAAAAAAGATATTGCAAATCTTTTTCGGGAATTGTTTTTGTAAGATAAAGGCTTATCTTACGATTTTATCGTATAGGCCCCCCACGAGGTGAGGACTCGGTGAAGGCCGCTGCAGCTGGATGCTGAGCCTATCTTCGTTTCGATACTTAGCTGAAAATAGGTACTATCGAGTCAATAAATACTTACTTTATCTACGCGAAATTGACACTGTGGTCGCTGATACCTAGGTATATTAAGTAAATACCAACCCTCATTAGCTATTACAGACTGACCTAAGAATCATAGGAGTTTGACAGGCGAATTCGGTAGGAATGGGTGGCGAAATTTTATAATAATTATTCTACCTAAATGAAATCCTGTAAGAAGTCCCGAACTGTGAATGACCAGAGAAAAAATTAAAATAATTATTTTTGTAAATAAAAGTCTCATAAGGATTTTATTAAAAGACCTTCGTGCCTCGGTCCCAGCTTCCATTCGTTGATCTAACTGACAGTCAGAACCTTGAAAGACTGACAACCAGACTTAGGCTGCTTTTGCACCAGAGATGCGCTAGGAATGCGCGAGGATGTGAAAGCTAAGCTACGAAACTATGTGATCGTTTTCACTAATGATAAGCTGTGTAGCGGAGCGAGCGAGATGTCCTATGAAGATGTGCCGCCGCGAGGTAGCTGTGTGTGCGAGGAAGATGCGCAGCTCGAGCTATACGATGCATCGACAGTTTAGTAGGAAGGCATTTTGCTCTGCACATAGCTACACCACTCGCGCATCCACAGCACGCATCCTTCCGTATAAAAAACATAGCTTAGTTGAGCCCGTTTCCACCAGTGCTATACTATGTGGACCAATGAATATAATTGGTGGATATCTAAGGCATCCCTAGCAACGTAGCATATAGCACATCTCTGGTGGAAAGCAGCCTTACCAATAAGTATTTGGTTTACCCAGTAAAATATTGGTGTTCAGCTGAATCCGGTTAGTCTGAGTCATAGTTGAGAAAAGGCTAGATGATAAAAGAGCTATGAATTAGAAAATTAGGAAAGATGTCGTAAGCGCAATAGTGGCCGAGGCTGGATTTGAAATCTTTGGGTAGATGAGAGAGACGCTAGCTGAAATATTGAGGATACGAAGTAGACAGCACCATTCAGAGTGTCGGAACAGGAAAGAGGCTTACACTCAACAGTGCATAAAATACGGGCTGAAATAATGACACCGCCCGGTTTTTGAAACGTAAATGAACACAAAAATTTGCTAACGAATTATCATCAAGCGGTGTCAATGGCTGTGAACTGTGATTAGTTGACTTAATTATCAACGTCCAATCAAATCACTTGACTTGCGTTTTTTCTCAAAAGTGCTTGGAAATTCCAGCATTATTTTGACAACCTCCTTCGAGATAAATCTAAAATGCAGGACTGGTCAAATACATGCGAGTAGGCGACCGGCAGTGTATGAAAATCCATGTTTAGCGGCTGAATAAATTACTATGGAAACTCAAATCTCTTATTTAATTCAAAAATGGAACGAACTTTTTCAACACATGGCATCAAGGAGGTATCAAAGATCTCAATTTCGATTAGGGTTGCAAATAGAGCTGTTTAATTAAAGTAAAGAAGAAGAAAATAAATATATTAGCGCATGAAAAAGTATCGTTATTCGAATCGTCATTGATTCTGGAAATTATAATTAATTTAGGTACCTACTTAGTACGAATTTCCGCGCATTATTTGAGAAAAGTACGATACAAGTCTTGGCCGCAACCAGGCATTGATGGACTCACGTATGTAGGCCGAAGCGAATTGATTCGTTCATGAATGCGCCTGTTGCAGGCCGCGACAGTAATGTACTACTTACAGCTGATGCCAAGCTGTCGCGAAAAGAGAATTTTGCAAGAAAGGGACGTCTGAAATCTTACAATACAATACCTATGTTTAGGAGAGTTCTTAGCCCAGCATAAGACTGAATGATAAAGGATAACAGAGAAAAACATTGAAAAAATAATCGCACCGAAGTAAATGGGGATTTTTTTTTTTACTGATACTCGATCAAAGTTTCTGCTGCAAATATTGCACTATAGTACCCAGTAACTTGCACTTTACACTCCCAAAATAATAAATACCAAAGTCAACTTTGATAGCCGTAAAAATATCAACAACTTCTTAATTTCCCGAAAATTTTCCGAAACTCAAAACTTTTAAAAACAATTTTCACACAAATACTTTCCCAAAACTTTTCCACCAATCATTTCAAGTAGATACTCAACACTCCTCAAATATAAACTTTTTTTAGCAAACTCACCTACAGCGCACTGCCGTCATGTCAATGCTTGTCACGGGTCACAACAATGGCCTGCAGACCCGGCGGCCATCTTTATATACCGTCTTTTCCCGCGCATCCTTCCACGCACACGACGTGGGAAAGGATTAAGGAAATCTCTTGAGGATAATACGAGATATTTTAAAAAGAACATTTTCATATTTTTCAATTTCCTTCTACTTATTAAGAGGGGGAGTTTCTTTGAGGGTTCTGCAGCGTAAAAAATTATTAAGAATAATGCAATTTGCAATCGATGTCTGGGATTTTTAATAACAGTTTGCTTAACCTTTAAAATCATAGTGGAGCAGTGGTGGCGCAGTGGTAGCAGCCCCGACTGACGAGTTGTAGGTCGTGGGTTCGATCCCAGGCAGGCGCTTTATTTTATGTAAATAATTTCATCACCACTGCTCTCAAAACGGTGAAGGAAAACATCGTGAGGAAACCGGCATGTCTTAGAAACAAAACTTCGAAGACATATGACATCTACCAGCCCGCACTGGGCCCGCGTGGTAGATTACGGCCCACTCCCTCTCAGATAGAGGAGGCCTGTATCCCAGCAGTGGGAACATTAATAGGCTGAATATGTATGTTAGCATGGCTGGTGTTCTGCACTAAACACCTTTTTCGAATATCTACTGATAGATAAGTGTCTAATGAGAGCAGTGATAGCCTAGTGGTGTGAACGTCAGACTACAAAGTCATAGGTCTCGACTTCGAATCCAAGGCACCTTTGAGTTTTCGGATTCATGTGCGTATTGTATAATTATCACTTGCTTCAAAAACGGTGAAGGAAAACATCGTGAGGAAACCGGCCATGCCTGAGAAATATTTCTCGACGACATGTCAGAGGCCCATGGGCGGCTTTAAAACTCTGACACAAGGTTATTCACTAACCACACGAAAAGAAGAAGTGTCTAATAGAATAGTTTAGTATTCGCGCCCCCAGCAGTACCTACAGTGACAAGGGTCTGCCACCGCGTGAGGTCGCGGATTCGAGGTCTTCTCAAGTTCTTACTGACCACTTTTCTCGACGGTCGGCATGTGAAGCCAAGTCAGAAGCCTATGGGCGGTACAAAAACTCTGATCCCAGAATACAGGTACCTAGGTCACTAGCCATACGAAAAAAAAAGAAGACATTATCTATCATACTTGAACTTTAGTAAAAAATGCAGATTACAGTCCTGGTGAACCCAGATTTTAAACAGAAAATGTCATAATTACATTTTATTGTGGTGCCTAATTTTCAGATTCATAACTTGTAATATACCTCATTAAGGTAATGGAAGATAAAAGAGTGTACCTACCTTGTAAGCTTATTTTTTCCTTTTCAGGGAAGTTATTTATTTATAATAGTTAGTCCTTGTGGAATTGTGTCTAGAATGGGTAAAGTTAAGAATATGATACAGGGACATATCACACTGACGATCTACCAGCGTATTACCGGCAAGGCGATTGTTTTTAACACGCTCGCTGCGTGTCCGTAGCCAACACGCCACGGGTTCGCCGCGTTTTCGTAACGAGAGTGATTGACATCACAACATGTACAAGAAAGAGAGTGTGACAAGCGAGTGTACAATATATTGTGAAAACGCAGACAACACGTCGCGTGATCGCGGCTAGTTTGCTTCGCACCCGCGGAGCGCATGTTTACAAGTCGCCACTGACTGTGGTAACCCACAGTGGCGATTTGCCAGCGAAGAGTGTTAGCTCTTAAGGGGGGTGCGCCAAGGTAGCCCGCGAAATTCAATTTTTCTAACGTTTTTTGCAATTTGCAGGTCAGTGTCAGGTTGTATCTTGATTAAAATATGATTTGCGAGCGTAACAAATATGGCTTTACAGAATTGAGGAGCATCTGTTCAAAAGGTCGTATTTCTATGATAAACAAACTTTACAAAAACAGAAAAAAACATCTAATTCCTATTATAAAAATTCTAAAATTAAATTAAATTTAGATCATTGTGAAGATTAAGACTACAATATTACATGCATTTTTAAAAATAAAAAAAATACAGCATAACTTTTTTTTTTTTAAATTTTTGTTCAGAAATAAGACTTATTGATCGGAAAAATCAGAAACACGACCTTTTGATTGGTCACTTCTAGAAATATGCCCTTTTGATTTGACAAAGTCAATATGATATTCGTTTTCACAGTGACATTTTGCGAATGGGACATTCTGCGTCAAGACCATTTTTACTTTATAATAACTTCCAAAGTTCAAAATTTCACAAATTTCATCTACTCGCATCGAAAGACAGAACGTCAAGAATAACATCTGTCAGTGTCATCTGTCGACGTCGTTAGAGAGATATGCAGTCATATTTTTTTTTTTTTTTTTTTTTATAGGGTTGCTATTGATAATGATATTCAACGTACAGCCGTCATCTTTTGACTCGATACCGTTATTTACTCGAACGAAACGATTTTTATTAAAGTTGTTATGTATGGAAAAAAATATGACCTTTTGAACAGAAAAATAAATAAAAGATGCTATTTGTAGAAGAAATATGCCTGTTTTGTTTAAAACAATCCAAGGGAACATTTTAATGCAGAAATACATCCGTTTTGATTGGAATCCAAGTTTTTTGGATTTTATTATATGGGAAATACGCTTCTTTTGAACAAGTTTTTACGCTCATTCGATGGAGTTTTCTGCTAGGAGTTCAAAAAAAAAATAAAAAAAAAAAAAGTTGAAAAGTGAAATACGACCTTTTGAACAGACGCTCCTCAATTATAATCATTAGAATCAGCAATACAACTCCGTATAATAGAATAACCCCCAAATGTACATGAACTTATAGAGTTGTGTTGATGATTTCTTTGATTATAATTCTATAAATAAACATTTGATACGGTCGCAAATCATATTTAACTCAACGTACAACCTGATACTGACCTGCAAATTGCGAAAAACTTAAGAAAATTTGAATTTCGCGGGCTACCCTGACGCTTTCGCCTTAAAGACAAAGTATATAATCTTAAGACGCAGATATATGACAGTGACCTTGAGTAGTTAGCTTGCATGTTCTGTAGGTACTGAGCTCACTTTATTATACATCAAACAATAGGTATTTTAATTAAACACCTAGACTAAAAGATCAAAATTAAATTGTCTTTTAAAATGGTGCAGGTTTCAGAAAAAAACGCTTGATTGATTTTGCGTCATTCTCAGTTTTTTATCTGTGTTAGACATAAGTTTTCAATTTAATTTCACTATGTATTATAAACATAATCTAAAATATTCGTATATTAAGTTATTAAAAAAATGCTTTATATAACATATATTTTTTTCCAAATCATTAACAGTACTCGTTTAGACGAGATCTTCAGTATAAAATCATTAAACGTCGGTTATCGTCGCCTTAACACGATCGCTGCATCCGTAGCGAGCACGCCAAGTGTTCACCGCGTTTTCGGAACGAAACCGATTGACGTCAGTGTACAAGAAAGAGAGTGAAACAAACTAGTGTACAATATTGTGGAAACGCAGGGAAAACGTCGCGCGATCGCGGCTAGCTCGCTTTGCACGTTCTCATAGCCACGCTGAAAACACGCTGGCAAATCGCCAGTGTGATAACGCTCATAAAGACAAAGTAGATAATCTTAATATAATAATGTCTTCCAATAAGTTGCGAAGTTTTGGCAGCAGGTGCTTCTTGGTAGATGTTATTCCCTTGGTAATATCTTTTGGAAGATGGTCCCTGGGGCTACATGCCTGCACCACTTTTTCTGATTGGCACCATAATTGCGTAATACCCTGCGATACCAAAATTCTATAGATTATAATGCTTGTTTTTCTCTTTTCAGTTATGTGTTTTTGCAGTCGGGTTTTTTGTTTTTTGAATATTTTTTCTAAAACATTCGCCATTTTAAAGATAATTTTATTATTGATCTTTCAGTATACGTGTTTTGTTAAAAATACCTTTTGTTTTATGCATAATAAATTAATAATGCGTCTAATTTGGGACAGCGCTCCTTGATGGGCGAGTCCTATTACTGGCTGGACGTACGAAGCGTTGCGTGAGCTCAGTCCAGAACACGCAAGCTAACCACTAACGTCACTGGCATACACCAGACGACCCTAGAAATCAGGTAACCTATCGTTTTTCGTAAAAAATAAATTGTAATTGAATTCCATTTCTCAGATTCGACTGACACCAATTAGGAAACAACAGTCTGTTATCAATGATATCATTCAACCTAATTCTTTACTCATTTTAATAATAGTATTTTTATCGCAGCCTCTCTGATGGTTCATTGCGTATTATATTATTATATTGTGATGTTGCACAAGTTGTTGTACAGCATTTGTCAATGATGTTGCAATCACCTTGCAACCCTTGTAGAATTTTGTCTTGCCATGTCATTGTCGATACGTTTAGTCAGACAGAAGCCCGAAAGTCTAACAACCAGTCTTACCAAGGGGTATCATGTCTTCCATCCCTGTAAAATACTGATAGAATCTGGCCACGCTAAGTCTGCATCATAATAAGTAAAAACGGTGGAATTTGAAAATCTATAGACGGCAACACCATCCTGTCCTACGAAAAAAGAATTTGATACTTACTTTGTTTGTCTTTTTGTTTTTCATAGGTTATTTTTTATATTCTGATCTGGTAGATAATAGTCACTTTAGCACGATGCAGTGTGGATTTAGTGCAATTTTGTCATCGTATGGAGGTAGAGACGACGGCGTACGACATAGTCTATTATGAAAAAATAAAAAAGGCAAAATATCAAAATCATTAAGTATCTACTTACAACCCCGAGACTGACATAACTGACTAATGTAAAAGTTTACCATTTATAAAACTTTTTGGGGTTGCCCATTTATTCCATTACAGACTTAGGCTGCCTGTCCACCGGAGCGGAGAGGAGCGGAGATGTGTCAATATTAAGGCTGCCTGTCCACTGAAGCGGAGAGGAGAAAAGAGGAGCGGAAATGTGTCAATATTAACCAATCAAATCTAAACTCAGGGGTGGAGTCAAGATTCTATTGGTTAATGTTGGCACATCTCCGCTGCTCTTTTCTCCTCTCCGCTCCAGTGGACAGGCAGCCTTAGGCTGAGGCTACAGTAGGCAGCGATTTGCGATTCGACTGGAATAGCGAAACGAGATAAACATGGTAAACTTACATTATTAGCGAAAATCCGGCCTATATTCGACGATGACGTGGCTACAGTAGGTACACAAGCAATGAATGCGATCAAATCATTTATATATCGCGGTTTACTATACGCATATTATAGCCACACGCATATTTAATAGCACTATTGAGATAGTCGTGCAAGTGAGAAATTTTCTAATAAATTCGGTTTAATTTCGCTGTATATGGATATAGCCGATGCCGTGATTACAGTAATATTGTTTCTATCGCATAAAGAAATCAAAGATTGCTAGTAATATTTGATGTGCGGTGTAGCCATATTCGTGAGCATTCATTTATTTGTTTTAATCGCTCATGTGTCGCAGGTCGCGTCGCAGCCTAATGTAGCATCAGCCTTAGCGTGGCCAGACTATATTCAGCTTTATCCGGTTAGACTGGAAGCCGACCACAACATAGTTGGGAAGACTACTGTTAGCCACTTTAACGTGCCCAGGCCGCTAACTGATAGGTTAGTGTTTAGAGATAAAATAAACAGTTATTTAGGGTTCATACATATAATTTTTACAGTTGTAAGCTAGGTCGCGGTTAAGGTCACTCTAAATCACTGTTCTGAGCTCTTTCACACTTTAAACTATGAAGGTCCGTCCTTGGTAGCATGAGACGTAGGCAGCTTGCCAGCACAGGCTCAGCAGATGACCGAACTGGCCTTCTCAGGGCCGCAGGTAGCTTGCGGTCAATAGCTGGTCGTTGGACGCCCGCGCCGGTAGCGCACACTCAGAGCGTGCTGATAGAAGGAGCGTGCAGTGTGAAGATATCCTGCCCTCAGACTGGACTTATCGCTGTCTTCAAACACTTAAGGCGATGATAACCGACTTTTTACCCGACTTCGGCGAAGCAAAAAGGAGGATTATGATAATGATTTTATACTGAAAATCACATCTAAACGAGTAGTGTTAATGAATTGGAAAAAATATATGTTAAATTAGAGCATGAATATTTTAGATTAGGTATGTTTATTAAATATTAAAGTTATGTCTAATGCGGATAAAAAACTGAGAATTATGGAAAATTTATCAAGCGTTTTTTTCTGAAACCTTCACCATTTTAAAGATAATTTAATTATTGGTATTTTAGTATAAGTACGTGTTTCAGTAAAATACCTTTTGTTTTATGTGCAATAAATTAATAATGCGTCTAATTTGGGACAGCGTTCCTTAATGGGCGAGTCCTATTACTGGCTGGACGTACGACGCGTTGCGTGAGCTCAGTAGGTACAGGCAGAACACACAAGCTAACTGTGCACCTAGCTTCTGACGTTTCATAAGTGCACTTGTTGGTCTATGTGAAATAAAATATTTTGAATTGAATTGAATTGAGGTCACTGGCATTTATCTGCGTCTTAACTCTAGGTTGTATTGTATTAAGTATTGGTCGTTACATTATTACAGTCAAACTTCATGTCACTATAGTATTGTTAAGAGACATTGTGAACCTCTGCTGTTTACAGCTTTTGCATAGAATCATAGATATGGTCGTTAAGATGTAGGTTGTAATATGTTCGGTTTACGTTAGACCTAACCCAAACTTCCACTAGGTTTAGGTTGTAAACGAAGTGGTTTATATCTATTGCCACCCCAATTCCGATCATGCATATTCAGCCTATAATATTCCCACTGCTGGGACACAGGCCTCCTTTCTCTTCGAGAGGTGAGCTGTAACATGTTGGAGATCTCACGAGAGATGTCTTTGAATTTTTGGTCCTAGGACATGCCGGTTTCTTCAAGATGTTTTGAGAGCTGTGGCGATAAGATAATTCACACAAAGTAAACCGCCTGCCTGGGTTCGAACCCACGACCTACAACTCGTAAGTCGGTGCCGGGCCACCACTGCCCGGCCTGAGGATCGAATCCAAGAACCCAAGCTGTTGCCTTTGCAATACTATGCAATACTTGCTAGACCAACTTAGTTCTGTATTTGTTGCTAACGGGCTTTTAGCAGTTGTATTAAGACTTTAAAACCAAGAATTCGAATAGTGTTTTCTTTATCGAACGCAGTTCATTTTACTTCACGGACGTGTTGTTCCCTTATTCACTGCAATGGTATAGCTTAAAATTATCTAGCTTAATGTAAACAGCACTATCTTGTGCCAAGCCAGCCCCCCAATTGAAAAAGATTGCCAGTCCATTGCTTCAAAGTTCGACAAAAAAAATTGAGCAGATTTTTTTTGTCGAACTTATGAAGCAATGGACTGGCAATCTTTTTCAATTGGTTTCAATTTAAAATTGATCGTGCATTACGGAATTAGGGTGCAGGACAGCAAACACAGAGTACTTTATAATGATAGGCCAAGCCAGAATAAAATAAAATTGTTTAACGGTTCTATCCTAGCTTTGAAAAACTAGCCTCGTTTTTAAGGGCATTTTATCCTTCACTGCAGTTAACGCAAACATTCTAAACGCATTAAAATACCTATGTAAGTGAAAATAAGTATACAACCCAAATGACGAATAAATATTTATAATAATTTTGCTCGATTTTTTTAGGAAGATGTTAAAGAAATCTCTTAGGAGTGTAGCCCTCTTAGGTCTGATAAACAGGGTTTCTAATAGGTATATTTATGGTAAGTAATACCCAGGCATATATTTGATGTCATACTTATTGTTCCCTAGTTGATAACTAGGAATTCGTATATTTACCGTGGTACTCGAGAGGAGGCCTGTGTCCCAGCAGTGGGAACATTAATAGGCTGATGATGAGATGATGACTCCAGGTAATGTAACTCACAGTACAAAAATTCAAGTGCGATGATGACACACACATACTACTGAGAACTGATGAAAAAACAATAGCACCGCCTGATCCGGAAATCGAACCACCTCACCCTCAGCTCAGCAGTCAAGTCCCGCATGCGGCCACTAGATCAGCGAAATTGTTGAGTGTAAGGTCTGCTCCAAAATTATTCAAATTCAAAGTTATTTATTTGTACACATAGATATACCTAATGTTGATGATTTAGGATTTTAAGCCTCCTAAATTATCTATCAATCCATCGAAGGCCGATGACAGCGAATAACAGAAGGAACAGCTTCTTTTTATTGTTTGTATAGCTTAGGAACCTGCATAGTTTTTAAGTCAGCTAGATGTTTTTATTTTTTTTTACCCTCAACGGGGAAGCTCTTGGCCTGCATCTCTCAGAATTTATGGAACCGCATTTATGTATTTTTAAATTGAAGTTGATTTCTGTCTTACCACTAATGACTTAGATTCCTGCTATCGATACTTTTTTGAGTAACTTGCAGGAATGTTAGCAAGTTTATTATTTTACGTATGAAAGTAACATTCAAGATGATACGGTCGCAAAAAATAATAATTGAAAAACACTTACTTACTATAAAAAAAGATATTATGAATTGTTGAAGCGCCACCGGCATAAACCTCAAAAAAATATTTAAAAAAATTATAACTACAAAAAATCGCGGAACATAGGTACATGGGGTATTTTCGGATAGGTATCCCTGGACAAGAGGAATCAATTTTTTTTTATGACGTCTGTTTTTGGTTTACCCTGTTTTTATCTAATCTCGAGAACGAAACACAGAAGCATAATTCTATGTAGTTCAAAGAACAGTCGACAAAATAAGGTTTGATACCATTCTAAATTATTTCTACGCTTGCTCACTACGTGTGACCACCTACACTTTAAGATATTTCTCCACCCTCACAAAGGATCCCGTAAACATGTTTAAGAACATTGTGGAATATGAAATATATAGCTACATTCATATTATATTCTCTTTGATCCATTGTTAGTCCGTAGTCCGTGTGAACTGACAATGCCCGTGCGATCCACCAGGTGGCGCTTTACAAAATGTCCACCTTTGTCGCCAGTTATTTATGAATTTCAATACATTCCTTTGGTATTGGAAACTATTGAAAACTACAAACATCTTATGGAATATAAGCAGTTTTCTTAGCATTTCTCTGCAGAGAAGAGACGGATCTAAAATTATAAATAGGTATGTGTTTATTTCTGTTTGGATTATTGTCTGTACGTAGTTGTAAATTTTACCGTTTGCATATGATGTATCTCTTATTTTTAAATTAGACAGGAATAGACAAGATTTTGACGATGCAAGTACGCGCTCAATGATTACGGATTGGTTTATGATAAATAACCTAGTTCTCAATGCCAAGAAATGTGTAAATTCGCCCTACCAAATGTTAGAAATCTAGGACCCAACACCATCTTAGATAAAGAGGTGCTTGATACTGTAAACTCGGCAGTTTTCCTGGGCATACTTCAGCGGGGCCCACATAATTATATCGAGCCTAGCGGGAAGGCTCAATTCGGCTGCCTACGCCGTCATTATATGTTATTTTCATAGAGTAATGGCCTACGGTATTCTGCTGTGGGGCAAAACTGCTGATATTCAAAATATATTTTTCCTTCAAAAACGAGCTGTTCGAGAAATTTACCAGCTAGGTGCCAGAGTTTCTCTGAGAGATTTTTTACGGTACGGAATCAAGGAAGGAAGGGGTATCGTATTACCCAGCTTACTGGGTTGTGGAGATTAGATAGGCAGTCGCTCCATATAAAATACTGGTACTTATTCAGCTGCATCTGGTTAGACTGGAAGCCGACCCCAACATAATTGGGAAAAGGCTAGACGATGATAGCGAAAGTTGTTTAGTATGACAGGTGGAATCACCCCCTTGAGTCAAGGGGGTGATTCCACCTGTCATACTAAACAACTTTCCACAACCACAACAGGGTGGCGATGTAGTGACCTGCATCCGTCAAGGGCCTTGACGGATGCAGCCCCCTAATTACGTAATGCACGATCAATTTTAAATTGAAATGAATTGAAAAAGATTGCTAGTCCATTGCTTCATAAGTTCGACAAAAAAAATTGAGCAGATTTTTTTTTCGAACTTGTGAAGCAATGGACTAGCAATTTGTTTCAATTTAAAATTGATCGTGCATTACGTAATTAGGCTGCAGGTCACTACATCGCCACCCTGTTTTGTCATCTAAATTACTATACTATTCTATTTTTCTTTATGGCAATGGTTTCGATGTCGACAATTCTGCCAATGTCAGATGTGATCTAAATTACATTTATATACACTAGAATTTTAAGGTGAATAAAATGTCACAAAAAGGGACACATTAAAAAAAAAACCCTGCAAAAGTCGGTTGTTAGTCCTTTCGATTATTTTTAATTTTTCTGTTAATTCATAGATATTAATCTGTTTTTCTGTTAAATTAATTCAGCTGAAAATCTAAGTATGGGTATTATGGCGTTGTTTCCATGACAGTCTATATTTTTTTATAAACATTAAAAAATAATTAAAAGCAAGACACCAAGGACCAGATTTATAAATAAAACTGGATCATTAACATACTTACATAGCTAGTTTTAAAATACCAAATGAAATAAGGATATTATAGACTTATTATTTATCTCTTTAATTCTGGTTCTATGCTTTATTGACATTATCCATAGATTGTTTTAAATACTTTTATTTTTAATGTTTTGATGTTCCAGTGTTTCTATCTAATATTATTCATTCTATAAGAAGTAAAGCACTAGATCTGTCGTGACCAAATTAAAATTACTTATTTCAAAATATTTTCATACAATTATCACGATTTTTCACATAGATTTTTTATTGATTTCCACCGATTTTTATTACATGTCGAAATAGAAAGCAAAGCACTTCAGTTGTATTGTTATTATTACTCGAATCTACCGGAATATATTTATGTAGGTACTTTTATATAATTTATCGTATAATATTCTGTAATAAGTAGGTATTTTACGAAAGTGTGTCTTAAATCTACCATAGACAATAATGTCACCACCTGCGTCCTTGACCTATCCACCTATCTTTTCCAACCGTTTTAGTTTCGGCAGCCACAATCACAAGACGACGACACATCACTGATAGCGATGCCTGGCAAGTAATTGTACCATCTCGATGTTGTTTACAGCAGTACACTAGTGCGTCGACCGCATACTACACGTCTTGCGCATTTTTTTAAATAAAAAATCGATACTATTGTGAAACTGCATCGTGAAGGAGAAATCCGGTTTTCATTCGTGCACCGTTAACTGAGAAAAAGGTAAGTTATGGGCTGCTGTATTTTTTTTTGTATTGTTGTTTTTTTTTGTCGATGGTTGACGTTTAAATAAGGAAGACTTTCCTCGAGTTTAATGATAGAACGTGCATTGTAAATGTCGCAAGGTTATCATTTGATGTCATACAGTGTTAGAAATGCTGGTAATAATAACAATCTAGGATGTGATAGTGTTTTCAAAATAAACAACGTTATCAATTAAGTATACTAGGTCGATATGAAACTAATTTCTATTGTGTATTAGAAAATAAGATTGATTGCGCGTCTATTAGTATTTTTCCGCTTATTCCGCTCCTTACAACCAAACATTTCGAATACTACAAACTCATTTCTCGCAGAAAAAAAAAACAACTGTCAAATTCGCGGAATGTGTTTTCTTGTGCATCGTCAGTGTCACTTGCCTCAACTGTCAAACTAGATGTCAAATCAGTAGTCAGTCAACTACCCTACAATAATATTTTTTGTAATGCTAAGCGCGAATGTAATCAACAATATTATTATGGCTAGCGCTATATTTCCTGATTGCAACAAATAAAAATCATTACTCATAATAATAACTTATTTAATAATACGAACTCGATGCTAGTTTGCTTATCGAGGATCAAGGAAACAGCAAATCCGCGGAATATTTTAAACTTTTAATCTGAAAAAAACTTTCTGGCTCCGTAAATAGAAATCCGTCGGATTCTTCATAACTAAGTATAATGCGGATTTTCATTGCGTTTACAAAGTAAAGAAGTACTTACCTATTTTATGAATATAGGTAATTATTATAAGTACTGCTTATTTTTTGAAATTTTTGTACGATAGGGATGCTGACTTAAAATTCATTTTTGTCCGTCATGTAGATTATTAATTAAAATTTATATTGGACACGTCTTTTTATTTTTTTACTTAATAAAATATTACGGCAATAAATTGATTTAAAATGTGGCATGACGTCACTACCCGGTAGATTTTATAATTAAAGTATACTGACTTGTGACGTAGCGAGCCCCCACTGAACTTTAATGCGTTTTATCTAAACCATTTTTTTTATTAATACTTATGATAAAGCAAAAAATACGTGTGTTATTGTATTACGTGTAAATAGTTTTTTTTATTTAAAAAAAAACTATTTACTCCCTCATTGATTTACTCCGTCAACTAAATAGTTTTTTTTCCCTGTCAACAGCCCTATTGCTGCCATTCACCTACCTACAGTTTTATGAATAACCAAAGAACTTTATGCATTGTGCTCAATACTTAGCTTAGATATTAGAAATTGAAACAGTTTTTAAAATATTGTGACGGCAGATTATCATGCTTTAACATGTACAAGCGAACCTGATACCTACCAGTGAAAGTAGTAGCAACTAATAATCTACTAATTACGATTAATTACTACTATTCAAAGAATACACAAAAATTATCAAATACCAAACAAGACAGAATACCAGGCTATAATAATAGGAATAATGCCAGGAATAATAGGCTTCTTCCAGTCGACCTAAGAAAATATCTACGTAACCAGCAGTCTAATTTTAACTCTGTTTTATATATTAGCTGCCACATCTTATTATAATTTATATATTAGCTGCCACATCTTATTATAATATTAGTTTTTTTTTTTTGTTTTTTATAACAGACGCTTTTAAAGTGCACGTCTTTCTACATTGTTCTCATATTTTAAATTTCAACATGAATGATGTAACCAATATTTTGATTTATAAAAGAGTGTCCGTGGAGTTTCTTGCCCGTTCTTCTCCATAGGTACCTACTACCTACGCTTTGGAATGGGCAACTAGCTTCATCTTTCTGACTGACCGACCCCTTGACAATTCAAAAGTGCCTGTAATTGGTTTATTTTAATTAAATGCTTTGAATTTGAGTTAGATATATATAATATGGTTTTGTATCTGTTGGTGTTCCAATATAATAAATAAATAAACTAAGAGATCCTCCCCAAAAAGGAACTTTAACTCTAGTAGCATTTGCTTCAATTTTCTTTGACAGCAAGCTATGTTGCCTCCATCTTTAAATCACTTTCAACAGGAACTAACAGTTCTTCAATACTCTACAAGAGTTTAATAATGATGGGGTACCTTTTTCAATATAACTATTCTATTCGGACTTTTCACGAAAGACATACGAGTATTTTATTTTCCGGTACAATAAAAGAGGTTTTATTCTGAAAGTTGGCAACGTCGCAAATAGATGTCAAATATTTCGCTGTTTTGATTAATTTGATAATATTACGGAAATAAAAAATGTGGCTAACTAGCGAACTAGAATATTGATTATGAAATGCAACAATTATTTATTTATTTATTAGGGACAAAAAACAGTTACATGCTACAAAATACAAAGAAATAATTAACCTAATATTTAACAAACATGATGTAACCAAAGTATTTGGAAACTTTCCAAATGCCTTTTTTACACCTAACACGGGTACAACATCAAATTCAATGTAATAATTGCAATTCATTATTAATATTCTAGTTAGTTAGTTAGCCACATTTCTTATTTCCATACAGTATTATTCCCAAATTAATCAAAACAGGTGACTATTTGACAGCTATTTACCACGTTGCCAACTTTTAGGAAAACGTTTCCTCGTCCATTTTCTTTCAGCATCAGTCAATAATATTTGAGTCTACTACTACTGTACTCCATCATATCATCATCATCATATCAGCCGAAAGACGTCCACTGCTGGACATAGGCCTCCCCCAAGCACCGCCACTTCGACCGATTCTGTGCTTCCCGCATCCAGCGAATTCCTGCGGCCTTCCGGTCTGCGGTCTGCGGTCGTCGAATCCGACTCGGTTGGGCAGCGTTCGGGAAGCTACGCAATATCTTCTCGTCCCACATACCACAGTGTCTCAAGACGAAAGTCTTTGACCAGTGCGTGTTGCCAGCGATGACTTATGGCACTGAAACGTGGTCGCTCACAATGGGCCTAATTAGAAGGCTAAAAGTCACCCAAAGAGCAATGGAGAGGGCTATGCTTGGAGTTTCCCTACGTGATCGAATCAGAAATGAAGAGATCCGCAGGAGAACCAAGGTAACCGACATAGCCCGAAGAATTGCCAAACTTAAGTGGCAATGGGCAGGACATATTGCTCGCAGAACAGATGGCCGATGGGGCCGAAAGGTTCTGGAGTGGCGACCACGTACCGGAAGACGTAGCGTTGGAAGGCCTCCCACAAGATGGACCGATGACTGTACTCCATGACTGGTGACAATCAGGTTTTCCAATAGGTCGCGTGATGAACTGGTCGGGCGTCGCGCGTTGGTTAGTAACGTAGAGACGTCAAACTGGTAATACGGAGACATTATGGAACTGGTTTCAGATAGTTCCATATAAGATGGACCTGTTATTAGTTATCTTAAATACAATATTCAAGCTAACACTAAAATATATATTATTACAAGAATATAAAAAGGGGAACGCTCATTAGGCATAAAAAAATTCGTCCGCATCGCTCTGTCAATGGGAAAAGGGCCCAAAAAGCTGGCAGTGCTGCCAGCTTTTTGGGCCCCTTTTCCCATTGACTGCACTGCTGCACTGTTGTGCGGAATTGCGGATGGCAATGTAGATTATTTGGCCTAAAAATATGCCAGTCCTCTAGTTACGTGAAGGTTTGACCAACTGCTTCCTATTTGATGAGCACTCGGACCCCACGGCCCTAGTGGTTCAATCCCAAATGGGTTAATCATGTTGGATACCTGTTACCTATTCACTGGAAAGTTTTAAAATATACACGTAGAAAACCTGCAAATTAATTTGGAATGACATTTTTCTAACATAAAATAGTTTAGAAATGTAGTTCTTCATTAAAAATGTTTTGATAAAAGTTTCTATTTCCATTACTTATCCTCAATTCTTTTATTTCCTTTGGAAAATAAATAGGTAATTTATGATAGTCCTATTTCTTAGTTTAGGCTCCAAGACACACCCATTTTTCATAAACTGAGACGTTGTGATCGGACGAATATTTTTCAAAAATCGGTTAAGTAGTTCCTATCGCAAAGAAACTCAGCTCTCTTCACAATTCTACCATTTTTGCGCAAATCTATCCATATTTTTAATGTAAACATCTGTCATTCGCATAATACTCATTAGTGATTGTCCGAATATTTAACTAATAAACCGTCAATAGGCGTAACAAAGAAACGTCAAGATACAATACTTACCAGTATTGCACAAAGACAACCAACCCAATTCCATAAATAATGAGCATCTGTCATTACATTAGTCAATAGGGCGAGCCTCCCAGCGCCCGAGCGCGATCTAAACGCGTTATCACAACAACAGCATGATGTAATTGAGCCGAGAAGCCGCATACTGATAACACTGGCCGTTGTGACGTAGCAACTTGTTGACATCGCTGCCGCTTCATTATCGAAGGACGTTCTGATTGTATCTTTGGAATTTGTAGAAGTGTCGTGATGTTGCGTGAGATTTTGAAGTGAAAACTTCTCTAGCGGCATTGTGCACTTTTTTTGGGATGGGTAAAAAATGTTAAACTCGCGTCAGGAAACTCGCATCAGGACACGTGACCTGATCGCAAATTCGTAAGACGGAGGGAGAGTAGAAATGCACAACGTTAATGTTCAAGTTTTTGTTGACAGCGCACTCTGTTTTATTTTTTTGGAACTGTTTTAATGGAGCTACAAGCCACATAAATTCCTGACATTTTCGTTAGATGGCGTTACTAAGTTTTCACTTCAATCGGCAGTTCCAGACTGCTCCGCATGTTTTTTTTTTTCATATTATTTTATCAATTTATTTGGGGACGTCGCAAAATACTATTACTCTATTACCTACTCTTCATCTCGGTAGTCAGCCCCTTTCCAGCCTTATCATCTTTCACACAGTCTATCCATCGTTTCTTTGGTCTTCCCCTTATAGCCATCTACATTCATACCTACTCAAACTTTCCTCACGACATTTTCCTCATTCCTCCGCATCACTTATCCTCATAACTTGACAATCGATTTCCACACAACTTTTCAGTCACCGGTGTCACTTTCAGATTTCCTCTTATTGTAAACTCATTTATACTATTAAAGACAAATAATCTTAAATTTATGAAAAAATCTAGATCTATAAACTTCAAGCTTCAGCCCGCGACTTCGCCCGCGAGCCTATAAATAAGCTTCCTCAAGAATTTGGCTAAGCAATGCAAAAAGAATTTTCCGTCTGATAGTGGAGATTACACCCTACATACAAACTTACAAACAAAGAAATTTTACCAATTTCCTTTATTTCATAATTAGGTATACTCTTTACTCCTTTACAATATTTAATACTTGCACTACCTGACGGGTTAATATAATTTACATTTTAGATATTTTTACAAAAACAAAAAAAAAAAACAAATTATAATAATAATAGTATTAGATAGATTGACCTATAAGAATTAGGATTTCCAGATCAAGAACAAGAATAGTCAAAGAATGCCTATTAGGGGTAATAGACATTTTTTTCTAGGATTTAATAAGAAAACACACCTTTTGATTCCGGCCCTGAAAAAACGCGGGAAAAATCCCGCAATAATAAAAACTTGTGTGCACTTTTAAAAAACTCATATTCTTTGGTAAATCTAATATTTTGATTATGAATATACCTCACCTTGACTGATTTAATACAATAATAGTAACATGAAACATCACAATAGAGCTGTATGGTTTTACAAAACTTGGTAAATACCTACGTACCTAGATAGTTTATGCAAACTTGTAATAATTAATCATTGTGCAGTTATCATTTATTTTATTTATAACAACGCGTCGACGTCAACGTCTCGACGTAATATTTTTCCATTTATTTTTTATACAGTAGACAACCCACTCTTTATTATCTTGTCTATGATACCTTTTAAAAACATTCAAAGTACATTATCTACCGATGCAAAACCCGTGTGTTGGTACTCTCTAGGGTACCATATTATCACTAAAGTACCGGAGAAGTACCAGCCTAGTGGTAGCTGAGTGCTCCGACAGTAAATAGTTCTCTTAGGACTTAGGCTAAGTCGTGAGATCATATATTTTCCAATATTAGATGATAAAGTGAAAAATCTAGAAAATTTGTAGATTTTTCACCCATTTTTCAGAAGGAAATTCTATAAATATAAGAAAATAAAAACAGGATGAAGTATGTTTTTATCATTAGCTTATGGGGACAACTGTACCTTAAGTAAATTATTATTTACTTAGTTATAAATTTTTGGCCTGCTACAGGTACACCTCTGCCCAACCCTTGGGAAACAAGGCGTGATGTTATGTTATGTAATTTTTAGCCTGTGTTGTCCCACTGCAGGGCAAAGACCTCCCTTTCTCTTTTCCACTCCTCTCTGTTTAGAGCTAGTGTGGACCAATCCTGCCTGTAGGCGTCAAGCTCGTCTAACTTTTAAATAGGAAAAGACAATTAAGAAAATTATATTAAGAAAATAAAATTTATTTTGGGAAGTCCGTACAACACTGCAGTCTCTGAAATTTGACACTAAAATACAATTTATGACATCAAAAAAGGAAGTTCGCAGTTCGTCGGAACCTTTATTTTTATTTTTGTATATTCCCCGATTACTCGAAGACTGCTGGACCGATTTTGAAAATTGTTTTTTCATTTGGTTGTTATAGAGGATAAAATGCTAACTAAGTGTGTTTCGGATTTTCGGAGAACCAATTATTAAGAATCATTGGTGAAGTAGCAAAGAAAAAGAATATTTATGTCCCTGAATATAGTTCATAAATTAATGTATTAATGTAAAGTATTATCAATAAATTAATCGTTATTTATAAACGTGCCGCCGAGTTTAAAAATAAATCGCAAATATTCCATGAACGCTGATAAGAAAATGCGAGAAAAACTAATTATAATACCAACTGCTAGTTGACTTTATAAAGTTATCTGTTTGTTTAAATCCGGGTGAAAAGGTTCAGTACTTACTAATTTGACAGCTATTATTTTAATTGGTAATTAATAATTATAAGGAACTAGCGACCGCTCCCTGCTTCGCACGGGTATTAAGACTCGACAAAACAAGAAATTTCTTTGTTATAATTATGTAGGTTTAATATCAATGTATTTATAAACCTTCCGGAATACATTCTTTAAATAGTGGTGAAAACTGCATCAAAATCTATTGCGCAGTTTAGAAGAAAAACGCAGTCACACAGACAGACACGAAAATCTAATTAAATTTTATAATGAAACTAGCTGCCCGCCCCGGCTTCGCACGGGTGGCACTAAGTACTTATCTACTCAACGTTTAAACCTTCCCTGGACTACGACAAACATTTCAAAACCAAAATCAGCATAATCGGTCCAGCCGTTCTCGAGTTTTAGCCAGACTAACGAACAGCAAATGATTTTTATATATAAGAAGATTAAATGAAATTGTTTATTCTGTAAATAGGATATTGGAATCATATTTACACGTCTTATTAAAAAAATATAAAAAAGTTGCTAAGTATACGAGTTCGGCGTTTCCTATCTGAATACTCTGAAAAGAAAGGCTTCGGCCTTTCTTTTCAGAGTAGTCAGACAAACTCAGAGGTCACAGTCTGTTTTAAGTCCAGACATAATCTTAGCCAGGCCATAAGAGGACCATGTGGATTAGTGTCTGAAATGGTCTTTTGAGGAAAGAACCACCCAGATTTGAGTAGACCTGCAGTCCAGTCAGTGCAAGCATTTGTCAGTAATCGTGGAGCAATATGTACTAGGTTCTGCCCGCAACTTCATCTGCATTTATCGGAATAAAAAGCATCCTATATTCTAATCCTAACCCAGGTCATGGTCTACCCATGTGCCAAATTTCATCCAAATCCGTTCAGCCGTTTTAGCGTGAAAGCGTAACAAACACACAAACTCACTTTCTCTGTTAAAATATGTTGTGTTACTTTTAATCTAGTTGTTGTTTTTGTTTATCAATTAATCATTAATGCATCATGCAAATAATATGCAGAAGTTTAGAATTAGAATTTATTTTAGTACTTAGTACATTTGTTGCTCAATAACTAGTGGGTAAATAATAACAGCCGCACGGTCGATCGCAGGTTAAGGTACGCTTGCCGCGGTCGGTTCGCGGATTGGTGACCATCTATTACATATTGAGACCCCTCCGTGCCTCGGAAAGCACGTTAAGCTTCCCGTACATGACCCCATAGTCACACCGGCGCGCCGGACCGCATGTTTGTGCACATAGGATATATGAATGAATATCACCCATGCGCCGCACGCACCGCACCCGCCGCCACGCGCCGCCACCGCTGACGGATCACAAAATGAAAAAAAACAGAATATCTCAGCTGTTGGACATTCGTTACGGCCCGGGTAGTCAGAAGCCCAAAAGTCTGACCACCAGTCTTACCAAGGAGTATCGTGTAACCCAGTTACTTGGTTGTGGAGGTCAGATAGGCAGTCGCTCCATGTGAAATACTGGTATTCAGCTGCATCCAGTTAGACTAGAAGCCGACAAAAAAATATGAAAAGGCTAGGCAGATTTTTGTTGTATTAACGTCGAAATCGATCAAAATATGGATCAGGATATTTTAGCGATGGCACACTCGATTTCATCTGCGAACTGCATGTATTTTTTTTTTATATACCTACCAAATCTACCTAGGGCAGGAGGACATTGTAGCGTATGTCTTCTACAGCTCGGATAACCATGGAATCGGGGGTTTGTACTTTTGTCGACGGAAGAATAGACAAAATGACAGATAAACAATCACATTCTGTCATTTTGTCTTCCGTCGACAAAACCCGTTTCTATTGTGGTCATGCTAAACGTGCTGGCCCCAGGCAACGGATGTCAAATTTCATAACAATCGGTTCAGTGGATTTGTAGAAAAGTAGGTAACAGACAGACAGTCAGTCTTACTTACTTTCGTATTTATAATAATAGTATGGATTATGTATACCTACTTAGGTAAAATATGTCAATAAATGTCCTACTTATGGTAACGGAACAGCATTTTTCTAAATGCTTGCTCTGAATCTATCGAAACAGGTAAATTCTATGACTAATATCCCAACTCAAAAGCTACATACCTACCATACTTAACTCTGCTGGGACACAGGCCTCCTCTCTGTAAGAGGGAGTGGGCCGTAATCCACCACGCGGGCCCAGTGGGGGTTGGTAGATGTCACATGTCTTCGAATTTTTGGTTCTATTCTAAAAGACATGCCGGTTTCCTCACGATGTTTTCCTTCACCGTTTTGAGAGCAGTGGTGATGAAATTATTTACACAAAGTAAAGCGCCTGCTTGGGTTCGCACCCACGACCTACAACTCGTAAGTCGGGGCTGATACTACTGGGCCAAAAGCTACACAATATTTTTTATTTTGAGCATGCCCTAGAAAATCATGGCCAAAAGTGAGGATTTTTATCATCTGAACTTGTCATCAGACACTTGAAGCATCAAGGCCTAACAATTCCTATTTGTTTCAGATAACATTTCACAAATGCGTAATTTTTAACTGAAAGTGTAAACAGCTGACTGCTCTGACGTCATAGAATGATATTTTCCTGCCAACTCAAATAATAAGTGAAGAGGCGGAAGAAATATTTTTGTAACGCAATTTTTGATAAGATAACATATTGCGAACTGCTAAAAGTATCTGTAATCAAATGTTTTTAGGAAAATAGAATAATGTCAGTTTGATGTCATACTTTTCAAGGTTGATCGATGACGATCCGCCGACCAATGAAGGTCGCTGGAATCCCAGGATACGAGCAAGAGAGACACAAGCATATTCATGTGACACAGGCAGGAGTGGTCGCTGCTGTATGCCATACTTATATTCCTCGGAGCGATGGGATGAGGGTATACAAGGGTTTATACTGTACTATTTCCATGAAGTTTTCTTTCATAGAAAAATTGTTTTACTAGATTCGCATCGCGCCTGTCCGCTGGAACCTTTAACCGGACACAAATCTACACCCTGGGCTGCTACATAAGTTTATTTTTAGAAAACCGTAATAATAACACTGCCTTATCGAACCCGGACGCCACGCTCAGCAGTCGCGCTTACAACCACTATACCAACGACCAACGAGGTAGTCAAATAAGTATAGGTTTAAAGATATTCCCAAAAGACACCAATGACGAATTTCACCAATTAAACTGAACGCGACCAGCACATCATAACTGCGTTCAAGAGCGTCATGTCAGAGTCAATATTCCAAAACAGTTTTGACAGTGACAGCTTTTGAACGCGGTTTATATCGCGTTCAGTGTCATTGGTGAAATTCACACTAAGTCACTCACATGAGAAAAAATAAAAATAAACTATAATTATAAAGTTCGTCACAATCAAGACAGTCAGTCAGTCTAAATCAATTTTGAATTTATGATACTTAGGTACACTCATCCAAATCCAATGCATAAATTAGTTTTAACATTTGCCAATATTAATAAGGAATAAGTATGCGTATTAAAAATAAACGTACCTAACCTTTTGAATGCTGATGACCAGTCGTGACATTTTTAGCAGAATAATTATTTCCGTGTTAAAGCTATAAAATTTTTAGTATTCAATATCAGGTTTTTGTTATATTGTGTTACATTTTGCATCGTAAGCTCGGGCTATTATTATTAGAAACAAGATGTCGCCCTAGACTGGTTTTTTTCTTCGGCGGATTCATCTTGTTTAACTGAGAGATCGACCAGCCGATCTATTCTAACTGGTGAAGTGAGCTTGAAAGAAAGAAAGAAAGACAACATATTTATTTAACACTGACTAAAAAGCACACGGCATAATTCATCTTCTACCTAGCTTTTTCCCAAATATGTTGGTGTCGGACTGTCGGCTTCCTGTCTAACCGGATGCAGCTGAATACCAGTATTTTACATAGAACTACTACCTATCCTATCAGCAGCCTAATTACGTAATGCATAAGAAATTGAAATGACTTGAAACAGATTGCTAGTCCATTACTTCATAAGTTCGAAAAAATTAATTGAGCAGATTTATTTTTCGAACTTATGAAGCAATGGACTAGCAATCTGTTTCAAGTCATTTCAATTTCTTATTGATAGTGCATTACGTAATTACTGACCTCCACAACCTAGTTACTAGGTAACACGATAGTTCACGATACCCCTTGGTAAGACTGGTTGTCAGACTTTTGGGCTTCTAACTACCCGTAACGACTGTCAAAGATCTACAAATGACAGCCTGACCAACGGCTTAACGTGCTTTTCGAGGCACGGACGGGCTTGGTATGTAAAGATGGCCACGGACCAACCCCGGCAAGCGTAGCTTAACCTGATGGATCGACCCGTGCGGCAATGATTATTACTTAGCCACAAGCACACAGCACACAGCATAATTATACAGCAGAAAAAATAAAAATCATATAAACAGTTTTTAGACCGATTTAAGAAGCCTGAAGCCTGAAGTGAGCTGTCATTGCACCTGATGCTAAGGATTGACAGTTCTCTTCACATAAGTTTTCAAAGTAAGATTTTTCAGAATAGATCGGCAGATCAACCAGAGATCCTAGACACAAAGTGACATTCTATCAGCAATGACGTTGATGGAAATGTATTTCTACCGAAAAGCTTTAACTGGATTGTATGTCGTTGTATGTAGAAATACGGAAGGCTTTGCAAGCGATTGACACCGAAATATGCCACCGGCCTTGAGTGGTTGTTCTGTGCTGAGCTCACGCAACGCGTCGTACGTCCAGCAGCCAGTAATAGAACTCGCCCATCAAGGAGCGCTGTCCCAAATTAGACGCATGATGAATGCGTCTAATCATCATCATCAGCCTATTAATGTTCCCATTGCTGGGTCACAGGCCTCCTCTCTGTGAGAGGGAGTGGGCTGTAATCTACCACGCGGGCCCAGTGTGGGTTGGTAGATGTCACATGTCTTCGAATTTTTCGGTTCTAAGACATACCGGTTTCCTCACGATGTTTTCCTTCACCGTTTTGAGAACAGTGGTAATGAAATTATTTACACAAAGTAAAGCTCCTGCTTGGGTTTGACCCACGACCTACAACTTGAAAGTCGGGGCCATTACCACTGGGCCACCATTGCTCCCAATTAGACCCATTATTAATTTATTATAATACATAAATGAAAAGGTATTTTAATAAAACACGTACCTATACTAAAAGATAAATAATTATATTATCAAAGGTTTTAGAAAAATACGCTGATCGTTTTTGTGTGACTCTCAGTTTTTTATCCGCGTTAGACATAACTTTACATATTAATTACAGTATGTAATAAAAATATAATCTAAAATATTCACAGACTAAGTTATTAAGAAAATACTCTAATTTAACATATATTTTTTCCAAATCATTAACACTACTCGTTTAGACGTGATCTTCAGTATAAAGTCATTAAAAGTCGCTTAGTGTCGAATCGCCTTAATGTAAACTCGATGGAGAATTTAAGAGATTGTATTGCAATTCTAGATAGCCTAGATTACCACTAACCTGCCACAGCTTCCAAAAACCTACGTCTCCGGCCCCTACAAAAATCCTTTGCCTCATGATTGATCATACCACTGCGCGACGGAATCCATCCCAGAACTATATGCACAGAAGACCTCTAGCGCCCACAAGACAAAAGAAATACTCGTGTGGCGACATCTATCTTCATAAATATAAGTGCGTGGTACGTATGTCATGGTATAGATGGCGCCACAGATGTCACAGAATCCTGCATCGCGCTTACAGAGTTTAACCGCGCGATCTCTATACACTATTTTTAATTAACGAAGGGCGTTCCCTTCAACCGGTAATATAATAGTATTGCGTTCACACATATACAAGGTGGACCAAAAATACACGTCATAAAAAAAAAATAGATTCATAGGGGTTTATTTATAAACGTTGCTTAAAGTTAAGTGACGTTCAAACGTCAAAAATGTATGGTTAAACAGTCGCTAATCATTACTTAACTTTAAGCAACGTTTATAAATAAACCCCTATGAATCTATTTTTTTTTTATGACGTGTATTTTTGGTCCACCTTGTATATGTGTGAACGCAATACTATTATATTACCGGTTGAAGGGAACGCCCTTCGTTAATTAAAAATAGTGTATAGAGATCGCGCGGTTAAACTCTGTAAGCGCGATGCAGGATTCTGTGACATCTGTGGCGCCATCTATACCATGACATACGTACCACGCACTTATATTTATGAAGATAGATGTCGCCACACGAGTATTTCTTTTGTCTTGTGGGCGCTAGAGGTCTTCTGTGCATATAGTTCTGGGATGGATTCCGTCGCGCAGTGGTATGATCAATCATGAGGCAAAGGATTTTTGTAGGGGCCGGAGACGTAGGTTTTTGGAAGCTGTGGCAGGTTAGTGGTAATCTAGGCTATCTAGAATTGCAATACAATCTCTTAAATTCTCCATCGAGTTTACATTAAGGCGATTCGACACTAAGCGACTTTTAATGACTTTATACTGAAGATCACGTCTAAACGAGTAGTGTTAATGATTTGGAAAAAATATATGTTAAATTAGAGTATTTTCTTAATAACTTAGTCTGTGAATATTTTAGATTATATTTTTATTACATACTGTAATTAATATGTAAAGTTATGTCTAACGCGGATAAAAAACTGAGAGTCACACAAAAACGATCAGCGTATTTTTCTAAAACCTTTGATAATATAATTATTTATCTTTTAGTATAGGTACGTGTTTTATTAAAATACCTTTTCATTTATGTATTATAATAAATTAATAATGGGTCTAATTGGGAGCAATGGTGGCCCAGTGGTAATGGCCCCGACTTTCAAGTTGTAGGTCGTGGGTCAAACCCAAGCAGGAGCTTTACTTTGTGTAAATAATTTCATTACCACTGTTCTCAAAACGGTGAAGGAAAACATCGTGAGGAAACCGGTATGTCTTAGAACCGAAAAATTCGAAGACATGTGACATCTACCAACCCACACTGGGCCCGCGTGGTAGATTACAGCCCACTCCCTCTCACAGAGAGGAGGCCTGTGACCCAGCAATGGGAACATTAATAGGCTGATGATGATGATTAGACGCATTCATCATGCGTCTAATTTGGGACAGCGCTCCTTGATGGGCGAGTTCTATTACTGGCTGCTGGACGTACGACGCGTTGCGTGAGCTCAGCACAGAACAACCACTCAAGGCCGGTGGCATATTTCGGTGTCAATCGCTTGCAAAGCCTTCCGTATTTCTACATACAACGACATACAATCCAGTTAAAGCTTTTCGGTAGAAATACATTTCCATCAACGTCATTGCTGATAGAATGTCACTTTGTGTCTAGGATCTCTGGTTGATCTGCCGATCTATTCTGAAAAATCTTACTTTGAAAACTTATGTGAAGAGAACTGTCAATCCTTAGCATCAGGTGCAATGACAGCTCACTTCAGGCTTCAGGCTTCTTAAATCGGTCTAAAAACTGTTTATATGATTTTTATTTTTTCTGCTGTATAATTATGCTGTGTGCTGTGTGCTTGTGGCTAAGTAATAATCATTGCCGCACGGGTCGATCCATCAGGTTAAGCTACGCTTGCCGGGGTTGGTCCGTGGCCATCTTTACATACCAAGCCCGTCCGTGCCTCGAAAAGCACGTTAAGCCGTTGGTCAGGCTGTCATTTGTAGATCTTTGACAGTCGTTACGGGTAGTTAGAAGCCCAAAAGTCTGACAACCAGTCTTACCAAGGGGTATCGTGAACTATCGTGTTACCTAGTAACTAGGTTGTGGAGGTCAGTAATTACGTAATGCACTATCAATAAGAAATTGAAATGACTTGAAACAGATTGCTAGTCCATTGCTTCATAAGTTCGAAAAATAAATCTGCTCAATTAATTTTTTCGAACTTATGAAGTAATGGACTAGCAATCTGTTTCAAGTCATTTCAATTTCTTATGCATTACGTAATTAGGCTGCTGATAGGATAGGTAGTAGTTCTATGTAAAATACTGGTATTCAGCTGCATCCGGTTAGACAGGAAGCCGACAGTCCGACACCAACATATTTGGGAAAAAGCTAGGTAGAAGATGAATTATGCCGTGTGCTTTTTAGTCAGTGTTAAATAAATATGTTGTCTTTCTTTCTTTCTTTCAAGCTCACTTCACCAGTTAGAATAGATCGGCTGGTCGATCTCTCAGTTAAACAAGATGAATCCGCCGAAGAAAAAAACCAGTCTAGGGCGACATCTTGTTTCTAATAATAATAGCCCGAGCTTACGATGCAAAATGTAACACAATATAACAAAAACCTGATATTGAATACTAAAAATTTTATAGCTTTAACACGGAAATAATTATTCTGCTAAAAATGTCACGACTGGTCATCAGCATTCAAAAGGTTAGGTACGTTTATTTTTAATACGCATACTTATTCCTTATTAATATTGGCAAATGTTAAAACTAATTTATGCATTGGATTTGGATGAGTGTACCTAAGTATCATAAATTCAAAATTGATTTAGACTGACTGACTGTCTTGATTGTGACGAACTTTATAATTATAGTTTATTTTTATTTTTTCTCATGTGAGTGACTTAGTGTGAATTTCACCAATGACACTGAACGCGATATAAACCGCGTTCAAAAGCTGTCACTGTCAAAACTGTTTTGGAATATTGACTCTGACATGACGCTCTTGAACGCAGTTATGATGTGCTGGTCGCGTTCAGTTTAATTGGTGAAATTCGTCATTGGTGTCTTTTGGGAATATCTTTAAACCTATACTTATTTGACTACCTCGTTGGTCGTTGGTATAGTGGTTGTAAGCGCGACTGCTGAGCGTGGCGTCCGGGTTCGATAAGGCAGTGTTATTATTACGGTTTTCTAAAAATAAACTTATGTAGCAGCCCAGGGTGTAGATTTGTGTCCGGTTAAAGGTTCCAGCGGACAGGCGCGATGCGAATCTAGTAAAACAATTTTTCTATGAAAGAAAACTTCATGGAAATAGTACAGTATAAACCCTTGTATACCCTCATCCCATCGCTCCGAGGAATATAAGTATGGCATACAGCAGCGACCACTCCTGCCTGTGTCACATGAATATGCTTGTGTCTCTCTTGCTCGTATCCTGGGATTCCAGCGACCTTCATTGGTCGGCGGATCGTCATCGATCAACCTTGAAAAGTATGACATCAAACTGACATTATTCTATTTTCCTAAAAACATTTGGTTACAGATACTTTTAGCAGTTCGCAATATGTTATCTTATCAAAAATTGCGTTACAAAAATATTTCTTCCGCCTCTTCCCTTATTATTTGAGTTGGCAGGAAAATATCATTCTATGACGTCAGAGCAGTCAGCTGTTTACACTTTCAGTTAAAAATTACGCATTTGTGAAATGTTATCTGAAACAAATAGGAATTGTTAGGCCTTGATGCTTCAAGTGTCTGATGACAAGTTCAGATGATAAAAATCCTCACTTTTGGCCATGATTTTCTAGGGCATGCTCAAAATAAAAAATATTGTGTAGCTTTTGGCCCAGTAGTATCAGCCCCGACTTACGAGTTGTAGGTCGTGGGTGCGAACCCAAGCAGGCGCTTTACTTTGTGTAAATAATTTCATCACCACTGCTCTCAAAACGGTGAAGGAAAACATCGTGAGGAAACCGGCATGTCTTTTAGAATAGAACCAAAAATTCGAAGACATGTGACATCTACCAACCCCCACTGGGCCCGCGTGGTGGATTACGGCCCACTCCCTCTTACAGAGAGGAGGCCTGTGTCCCAGCAGAGTTAAGTATGGTAGGTATATAGCTTTTGAGTTGGGATATTAGTCATAGAATTTACCTGTTTCGATAGATTCAGAGCAAGCATTTAGAAAAATGCTGTTCCGTTACCATAAGTAGGACATTTATTGACATATTTTACCTAAGTAGGTATACATAATCCATACTATTATTATAAATACGAAAGTAAGTAAGACTGACTGTCTGTCTGTTACCTACTTTTCTACAAATCCACTGAACCGATTGTTATGAAATTTGACATCCGTTGCCTGGGGCCAGCACGTTTAGCATGACCACAATAGAAACGGCTTTTGTCGACGGAAGAATAGACAAAATGACAGATAAACAATCACATTCTGTCATTTTGTCTTCCGTCGACAAAACCCGTACAAACCCCCGGTTCCATGGTTATCCGAGCTGTAGAAGACATACGCTACAATGTCCTCCTGCCCTAGGTAGATTTGGTAGGTATATAAAAAAAAAATACATGCAGTTCGCAGATGAAATCGAGTGTGCCATCGCTAAAATATCCTGATCCATATTTTGATCGATTTCGACGTTAATACAACAAAAATCTGCCTAGCCTTTTCATATTTTTTTGTCGGCTTCTAGTCTAACTGGATGCAGCTGAATACCAGTATTTCACATGGAGCGACTGCCTATCTGACCTCCACAACCAAGTAACTGGGTTACACGATACTCCTTGGTAAGACTGGTGGTCAGACTTTTGGGCTTCTGACTACCCGGGCCGTAACGAATGTCCAACAGCTGAGATATTCTGTTTTTTTTCATTTTGTGATCCGTCAGCGGTGGCGGCGCGTGGCGGCGGGTGCGGTGCGTGCGGCGCATGGGTGATATTCATTCATATATCCTATGTGCACAAACATGCGGTCCGGCGCGCCGGTGTGACTATGGGGTCATGTACGGGAAGCTTAACGTGCTTTCCGAGGCACGGAGGGGTCTCAATATGTAATAGATGGTCACCAATCCGCGAACCGACCGCGGCAAGCGTACCTTAACCTGCGATCGACCGTGCGGCTGTTATTATTTACCCACTAGTTATTGAGCAACAAATGTACTAAGTACTAAAATAAATTCTAATTCTAAACTTCTGCATATTATTTGCATGATGCATTAATGATTAATTGATAAACAAAAACAACAACTAGATTAAAACTAACACAACATATTATAACAGAGAAAGTGAGTTTGTGTGTTTGTTATCTTTCATGCTAAAACGACTGAACGGATTTGGATAAAATTTGGCACATGCGTAGACCATGACCTGAGTTAGGATTAGAATATAGGATGCTTTTTATTCCGGTAAACGCAGATGAAGTTGCGGGCAGAACCTAGTACATATTGCTCCACGATTACTGACAAATGCTTGCACTGACTGGACAGGTCCACTCAAATCTGGGTGGTTCTTTCCTCAAAAGACCAAATTTCAGACACTAATCCACATGGTCTTCATATGGCCTGGCTAAGATTATGTCTGGATTTAAAACAGACTGTGACCTCTGAGTTTGTCTGACTACTCTGAAAAGAAAGGCCGAAGCCTTTCTTTTCAGAGTATTCAGATAGGAAACGCCGAACTCATATACTTAGCAACTTTTTTATATTTTTTTAATAAGACGTGTAAATATGATTCCAATATCCTATTTACAGAATAAACAATTTCATTTAATCTTCTTATATATAAAAATCATTTGCTGTTCGTTAGTCTGGCTAAAACTCGAGTTAAACAGTCGCTAATCATTACTTAACTTTAAGCAACGTTTATAAATAAACCCCCTCATGTCTAGGGATATTCGAAAATACCCCATGTATGACGTTCCGCGATTTTTTTTAGTTTTCGAGTTATTATTTGTTTTGTAATTTTTTCGAGTTTTCTTGCCGGTGGAGCTTCAAAAATTCATATATTTTTTTGTAGTGAGTATTTTATTTTTGAATACCCCTAGACATGAGAAATCAATTTTTTTTTTATGACGTATTTTTGGTCCACTCTGTATACAAATTTAAAAAAAACTACTACTCAAAAATGAAGTGTTTTATTTTTTTGTATATAAGTATGGAAGCTATTTATATGAAATAACTATTTGCAACCCCACTCACTCAGCACCGAGCCGGTCAGTGCTTGTTACTTGGTTTTCCGTTGATTTCACTAGCCAGTCCGGATTTCCGGTTATACCGGAGTTCGGAAAATTGTGTTTCGCTTTGACATTTCACGTGGTGACTGATAAGGTAATAATTGGCAGGCTCTGGGTGAACCATTTTTTTTTTTTTAACGTTCCCCGCACTCTTCGAATTTCTCCTGTATTGTGGGTGCGTTTACAAATATTTAAACTCACATACACAAACAGCCAGACCCGGAACAACTACTTGTAGATCATACAGATATTTTTTCCGTGTGGGGATCGAACCCGCGACACGCAGCGCAGCAGTCAATCGCTTTACCATTGCGCCAACCGTGCTATCAAATATTATGTTATATCTGGAACATAGATTGAACATCATTGGGTGTATGAAAGGCTATTTAATTTAATCTGTTGCTGCCAAGCGATGGGATTTGATTGTCTTTTATTATTTCGGTTCTAATCTCCACACTATAATATGCTAATAGCTTGATTTCATCAAGGAGCTTAAATTATTGTACATACTAATTCCATACATGAGATTTGAGACTTTAAGCAATCCGAACGCCTACGCGTAAACATTCCAAAATCAAAAGTAGTTTTCCAGCTAGAGTTTTCCTTTGCGTGTTAAACAGTTTCTTTACGAGATTTCTTTTAGTATAGATCTACCGGAATTTCATGGCATTATAAAAAAAAATATTTTGGTTTTCATATGACAAAATAATTACTGTTTTTATGGCCCGCTTGCACCACAAAACGTTTAACGATAAACGGCACGATAAAAAATCGTACAGTTTCTGTTCTATGTACTCGTTTGAAGATGACAGAGACAGATTGATGGTTATATATTACTACTTGCCTACTTATGTCCTATACCAGGTACTCATGTGCCACATTCAAATCCGGTCAGCCCTTTTAGCGTAACAAACAAACAAACAAATAAACATACAAACAAACTCACTTTCGCATTTATAATATTAGTTAGGATTTGTCTAGCGCTAAAATGGCGCTAAACATGTTTATTGATTTGTGGTGCAATTGGGCCTAAGTCAGGGTTTAAGCCTCGTGCAGACTGACGCGACGTGACTCTAATAAAGCAATGTCTAAGGAAACTTCATGGTAGAACATTACCGGTGTCGCGTCGCGCCAGTGCAGGAGGCTTTAAGTGACCCTGTGACTTCCCGTGACCAATATATCTTTTGTCACACAATTTGAAGATAAAAGAAGGAAAATACCATTGACATATTATAAATATTACTGTTGTACTAGTACTGTGCGTACCTACTAGTGCTATTTATATCAATGCAAAATACATTTATTTAGCACCGACTAAAAGGCACAATAAGTATAGCAGATAAAAAAAAAGTATAAAGTGCGGTGTAAGAAATTAGCAGAAAAGTGTGCCTCACGGCTGTGCCAGAAGGGCCAAGGCTTAAGAAGTTCAACAAAAATGCCAGATAACTAGTGCTTGACGCTTTGACACATTGAATCTTTATCTAAAGAGACGCGTACGTGTTCCCGCTTTTCCTTTACCGGATGTATGTTCACAACACCTATTCTATTGTTACAGGAAATCAAACTGTTGGAGCAGTAATCTGCAAGGAAATTCAAAATGGTGTTCTTCTTTTCTCGAATAACTAAAAAGTAAGTGGTTTTATTTATTTGCTATTCTGAATGCAATTGTCACGCCAGGCTTTTTTGAATATTAATTAATCTGTTATCTGATCGTCTCTAAGTCTTCTTCTCGACATTTGGGGAACAATAAGGTCCTGTTTCACCACCTAATTCTGTCCCATTTTTGAATTTATTCGGTAAGTAGTGGCCATTCGGACATCGTAAAATAGGCCCTTAGGCTGCCTGTCCACCGGAGCGGAGAGGAGAGGCGAGGAGCGGAGATGTGTCAATAGTAACCAATAGAATCAAAACTCCGCTTCCGAGGTGCGATTCTATTGGTTAATTTTGGCACATCTACGCTCCTCTCCTCTCCTCTCCGCTCCAGTGGACAGGCAGCCTAAATGTTACAGAATTCAAAAACTAAAACATCTGAAGATTCTACATACGGATTTCTTTAGTATGCTTTCGGAACATAAGAAGCGAATCAACTAGGTACCCAAAAATAATCATTTTAATAAATATAAAAACCATGACCACCGCCGTTATCGCCGCCAAGCAGCACAGAGATGTTCAAACTACGTCATTATCTACGATGTGATCACCGTTGTGCCATCCCCACGTGTGTAACCGTCGCAAGCGCAACACTTGCCGTCAGTTGCACACATCACATACTAGTACATAACTGCATAGTTTGTGATGTATGCACTATGCAACTCTTCTATTTATTATGAGTCTATTTTCACATCGCGATCGATCAGTCGTGACGCTGCTGAGTGCTGAGTCCCGGTTGCGTTACACATTGGACAGGGAGATGTCAGAAGATTATGAGAATTGAATGTATCTGTAGAAAATTATGATATTTTTCTTTTTTTTGCAATATATTACTTTTAAGAGGATTTACGTCGTATGGTATTTCATACAAACTTTCAAGCCCTTATTTTTCGAAATGACTGGACCGATTTTAATGAAACTTCATACGCATATGCAGGATACAAAGGTCTAAAACTTAGTTAAGAACATTTTGGTCCCAATTTTTTCCATCTCGCGAAAGGGAACTTCGTTCCTAAAACCACTAAGCTAGGCCCTGCAAAGCCATGACACAGATTATTGTAGCCTTTGATGATAACGGAGATCACACAAATAAGAAAAGGTTGTAACACGGCACGACAACACGCCCCTATTTTATTTATTTATAAATATAGTCCCCGAAGACTCACGAAGTAACAAGTACTACCTACAGAATATTATTATCTATTCCGTGCTGACGAATGCTTTAAACTCAAAAGACACAGCTGTGCACACGTTTTTCAGCACGGCACATACCTAAGTTTCAAGATAACTGATGTAATTATTTGTACGAAAACGTAGTAAAATATGTTTAAAGTCATATCGGTGACTTAACAATACATTTTTATCGGACATTTCTTTATTGCCGTAGCCAGTAATTAACATTGTTTATAATAAAGATTAAGAGAAAAAATTAAGGCGACGTTAACTGACTATTAATGATTTTATACTGAAGATCACATCACGTCTAAACGAGTAGTGTTAATGATTTGGAGAAAATATTAGAGCATTTTCTTAATAACTTTGTATAGAAATATTTTAGATTATGTTTATATTACATAGTGAAAAAAATTTGTAAAGTTAAGTATACCTATCTACGTGTTTTATTAAAATGCCTTTTGTTTTAAATTAATTATAAATTAATAATGCTTCTAATTTGGAAAAGCGTTCCTTGATGGGCGAGTCCTATTACTGGCTGGACGTACGACGCTTTTCGTGAGCTTAGTACAGAACATGCAAGCTAACCACTCAAGGTACCTGGCTATCTACGTCTTAATAGGTGATAAATTCATAAAATTGAATACACTTTTTCACGGCTGAAATTCGCAAGGCTTTCTGAATTAGCGCTTTGTAATTGAAGAGTTTATCCTTGGAGGTATACAATGTTACAAAATCCGTGTCCGATCCGAAAAGGGCACTGTTTATGTACTGCAATAATATAACTAAAAAGTTTATTTTTTATTTTTTATTATTATTGAAAATAAAAGTTATTGCTATTTAAAATTTCCGTTTTTAGTACCAAAATTTCAACAGGGGTCATCATAACTCGTAAGTTAGTTAGTTATGACTTATACACAGTAGGTACACACCCGCTAACATATTTTATGTAAATAAAGAAAAAAAACACATCGAATAGAAAACATAGAAGTGAAAAAAAACTAAGTAACTTTTTGATTCTCGCGTTGATGTCTTTCGTTCGTGTATATAGCTTTCGGCGATTCTCGCGTTGATGTCTTTCGTTTGATACATATAGCCTTCGGTGACGATGACGCGAGTTCCATGATTTTTGTTCATTCAATAAGTGCTCAACGCGGGCGAAATGGGTTCCAAAGTAGATGTTTTGACGCGTTTCGACTTCACGCAAAATCATTTTTTCTCTTAAAAAAACACCGAATTTGCGTATTTTTTTTTATGATTATGAAAATTGAAGAGTGTCCTTAGTGAAGTATGATGCCCGAAACACGATTGACACAACTTTCCTCGATACAAAAAAATCACAAAGTTTCCTTAAAATCTGCATTTTTTGTTACAACCGTGTTGAGAAAAACCCATTTCATTCGATTGTTATCAAAGCAATTGTAATTAAATTTTGTCTATGTGTTCACTATTAAGTACTTTAAGGGATTATGGACTTATTTTTCTATACCAACACAAATACAAAATTAAATTAAATATTTGCAAACATAATGCAATAGAATTGCGCGCGGGCCGGGTCATACCGCCGCTCGCGGCTCCCGTCAGTCGTCCGCAACGCGTCGTAGAGAGCACCCGTGTACAACTTTTTTGCGCGCGTTGTCGGCGCCTCCGAAAATATTCTACAATATTCTTCCTAAGGTCAAAGTAACAAAAATGGCGAATAAACGTTATAAAACAAAAAAAAAATCGTTATAAATTAAAGAAGCTGAAATTATTGAACCTGAATAGATAAGTTTATTTATCATACCAATTCATTTTATATTCTGCTTTAGTAGGGCCACCATAGACGACGGATTTTTTGTACGTGAAAACAAAAAACCTGCGAAGATGGGTTGTTATGGATTTTTATTCATTATTTTACGCAAAAAAATTTGCTAAATTGATTTTAGCGCATGACAAGTATTTTGTCTGTGGTGGCCATTATGGGTGCATTTATCTAATCACCTTCTTTTCTATGACACCAACGATGAGCGCTTCGAAAAAAAAAGCGTACGTGAACCTACAAATACATCCAACCCGCTTCGTAGTTCGCGTCTTCGTAGGTATGAAATGGTAGTCAATGTACTTTATTGCAAATCCTTTCTGGCAACTGCATACAGAAGGCCTTTGAAAATATAATTTATATTTAGAGGTCATGAATAGAGTTGACAAACCGGTTTTATCAGAAACCGGTTTTTATTTGCCGGACCTAAGAATTCAAAACCGGTTCAAGATAAAAAAGAAGCGGTTCAAGATTTGAAAAAAACGGGCTATAGCACGATTGCTACCGATGGCACTCACGTCGTACTTTTTTACATAAGTGCGATTTCTATATTTCACCGGAGACTGTACGGTAACCCCGGACCATCAGGATGGCCATGACCCTTTGGGACGCGTTCAACGGACGCGGGCTGGCCGCAACCTCAAGGAACGCGCCCACACCGATGCCCCATAAAGGGCACACAACGCAGCTAACAATAATATGATCGCGCATTTGTGATTTTACATAAATATAAAAAACGGTCATTTTTAAAGAAACCGGGTAACAGTAAAACCGGTTTTAAAAAACCTGGTTTGGATTCCATAATTTTCTTCTAGTAGTATAATACGTACTAACTATGTTTTGTACTGACTGTATTATATTGTTATGTAGTTTTATTAGTAGGTTACTCATAAGTAGTAGATAGATATAAATAAAAAGGATTTTTTTTGCATAATACACATCATATTACACACACACTCACATTGTTAAAAAGATTTAAAAACCAGTATAATATTTAGCAGTCTTATCCCTAAAAGCGACAACGTCCAGGCAGCTTTTGAATAAATATATTATTTAGATATGTGATAGTGATCTCCTAATAATACAATAATTACAATAAAACGCAAAAATAAACCACATGCATACCTTTAGATACAGTTTATTTATTTATTTTACCATTATATTATGTACTTAGTAAGTAGGTACATTAAAAAAAAAATACATATGCGAAAAGGTATATTTTTTTTTACAAAAAAAAAAATTGTATTATTATGTAGACCGTATGAATATTTGCCCGCTAGCAGTAAGCCGGGCGACAGAGCGCGTGAGTGGCGTGAGGGGGGCGCCCCGCGCGCCGCTCGCCCGCCGCGTCTGCTTCACCCCCTCAAAACCTACGCTTCCACGATACCATTTCGCCTTAAGAAGTTTTCACTTAAAAAAATAACTAATTGTAAACACGGCCGTAACCCGGTAAAATTGAAAAAAATACAACAATTTTTTTTTTCTTTTTTCCTGTTGGAGAGTCTATTTATGCGGTAATCTATACATATAATAAAATTGTAGAAAAGTGGTGTCTGTACAATGGAAATATATGAAAAAAAAGTAGCAGGGGTTGTTATTATATCGATGCTGAACCCGAGATTGTAATTAAATTTTTTTTTGTCTGTTTGTCTGTTTGTCGGTTTGTCTGTTTGTCTGTGTGTTTGTGCACGCTAATATCAGAAACGGCTTATTCGATTTAGATGCGGTTTTCACTAATATATTGTAGTAAGCTTCACTTAACATTTAGTGTTTATTTCATGTCAATCGGTTCATAAATAAAAAAGTTATGTCAATTTAAAGAATCACATCGAACATTTGTTATAGGTTAGGCATTTCTTTCCTTGATTTTTGGTATACTTATCTTAATTTTTATTTAGGGTTTGTATATAAATATTATAAGTATTTGGTATAGGTTAGGCATTTCTTTTCTTGATTTTCTTTATTAAGTATACCTAAGTTTATTAGCTCAGGTTAGTAATTAATTTTTCTAGCAATTCTTTTGTTTACCTACACGTCTTAACACTTATTACTTAAACTGTGATAATTTTAGACTGTATAATAATCTGTAAGTATTTAAGATTTAATTGTTTACGATAGTACGTGTTTACTAAATAACTGTGTGTTAAGTAATAAGTACTATTTTATTGTAAGAAATGCCTCGAAGAAGATCCAACCTCTCCCAATGTAGCAGAAATGCTAAAAGGATGAGATTAGTTCGATCACAGGAATCTGAGGAAGGTCGTGAGGCAAGACTCTGCAACTCGGGAACATCAGGCTAGGTTTCGTGCTGCAGAAACTTCGACTCAGCGGGAATCTCGACTGAGTTCAAATCGTTCTCGAATGGTCGAGGTCGCGAAAATTTTTTTTCATACTAATGGGGTCAAGTCATGAAAAAGGTTGAAAAACACTGCCCTACATGAATCCTACTAATATTATAAATGCGAAGGTTTGTGAGGATGGATGGATGGATGGATGTTTGTTACTCTTTCACACAAAAACTACTGAACGGATTTTGATGAAACTTTACAATAATGTAGCTTATACATTAGAATAACACATAGGCTACAATTTATAAAGATTTTATGTGATTTGGCCATAATATAACGATAAGTATCAAGTAAGTCGGAAAAATTCCTGCCCTCTGAGATCTATCTTTGCGTGCGCTGCCTTTTTTTTTTTTTTGGGTGTTTAATCATCCAATGACTTCTCCCGCTCTGGGCGGAGCGGAAGGGCGTGTCAGACTCTTACTGACTAAACCCCACACGTGTTCCTTCAATCCTTGATATCTCTTTGAGGCGCGCGTGGAACACGATGCGCCGTTGACCCGGGCCTGGTCCTTATCGGACGGCGAGCTGCCCGTTGCTCTCCGTCCGCAGGCCCGCGCCTACGGTGGCCGGAAATCGGCTATCAATTCCCGACGCCCGGGACGTCTCCTACGGCGGCGGCAGCTAGAGCTGGTAGAGCGCGGCCTTTGCCACTCCCTCGCGCGCTCCACCTTCTCCTTCGCGAGCATTACTGCTTTGCAGAAGGAGGTGACTGCTTGCCATGCCCTCTCGCTCCGCACCATGGCCTGAACCAGGGCCGTACGCGAGAGGCCACCGCCGCCGATCGCCTCCACGAGGACACGGCGGTGGTCCACCCAAGCCCGGCAGACCTCCACCGTATGCTGCGTGCGCTGCCTAAACCGTTAGAGTTACATGAAGAAAATGTATTGTGGGATTGTTTGTCTTAAAGAGTTCTAAATAAAAGTCCGCGACAGCATCTATCTACCTTTTATGTGGAAGCCTTTATAACCAAAATAGTGAGCAATAAATACAGTTAAATTGAATACTTTTTTTACATTGCATATTATAGAGTATTTAGTTAATTCTTATCAAAATAAATACCTTCATCGCTTTTGGTATTTAATGTAGATAAAGTTTGTCTTTTACACTAAGTAATTTGGACAAATAGTTTAAAAGTTAGAACGATAAGAATGACCTGCGATATTGAGTCGACGGCGCACAGAACGAGGGTGGAGGGGCGGGCCAGCCAGGGGATGACGCGCCAGAGCGCCAAGTCGAAGCTATTGCTTAATAATTATGTTCGAGAAATAACGTAAATAACGCAATTAATTGTTGAACTGTCAAAATGAAACCCATTGCTATTGTAAGTGCTACGCAATTATTACCCCGCTGATTTAGGACATGTTACACGTTCCTGTGGGATAATTTCCGACATCCACGCGGGCGAAGCCGCGGGCAGAAGCTAGTATAGGTAATATTACCGCATAAATAGACTCTCAGTACGATACTTAACAGCACCCTCACGGTCCGTACAGGGTTTTAGTTACACGTTGAATTACCACCTTACCTATTCTCACTGTGTTGAAGTTTTTAAGAGTGTCAGAAATTTAGTCGATAACCACTTACGAGAAGGTCAGGCCTCCTGGTTTCCCATTCAATATCAATCAATCTTCCTAGCCTTTTTCCCAACCATCTTGGGGTCGGCGTCCAGTCAAACCGGATGCAGCTGAATACCAGTATTTTACATGGAGCGACTGCCTATCTGACCTCCACAACCCAGTAACTGGGTAATACGATACCCCTTGGTAAGACTGGTGTCAGACTTTCGGGCTTCTGACGACTCGTAACGACTGTCAAAGATCCACAAATATGACAGCCGGGACCAACGGCTTAACGTGCTTTCCGAGGCACGGAGGAGTCTCGGTATGTAAAGATGGTCACCCATCCACTGACCAACCCCGGCAAGCGTAGCTTAACCTGATAGATCGACCAGTGCGGCTTGTTATTACTTAGCCACGAGCTCCTCGAGGTTTCCCATTCAATATAATCACCTAAAACAGCTGGTGCTGGTGGCTGTGACAGAGTAGATGCGGAAGGCGGAGGCCAGGGTGTTGTGACGCAGCCAGGGAGAGCCTATGTCCAGCAGTGGACTGCAATAGGCTGAATTGATTGATTCATGACGTAAACGAAACACCAGCTTTATTTCAAGAGTCAATTTTATGTAGGTAGATACATCACCAACATGTCCAATGTTCTTTTCATCCAAACTTTTTGTATTTTCTTTTTATTATTTGTGATGGAAATACTTAGCAACAAAGGAGAAGTCTCATCTCCCATAGAAAATTACCCCACGTCTGACAGCAAAGAGAAGTATCTCAAAAAATCATTAAAAATTATTAAAAAAAAATACATGTATACCTTCGGTTTTAATACTTTTAATCCTGGCTAACATACGAAAAAAATGCTCTGAATATTCGTTCAGGGGTAGTATATAATTTTGTCAAATGGGCAGATTTTAGTTTTAGGAGGACTAAAATTAAATCATATAAACTCTCATTTTTTGCATTCATCATCATTTCAGCCGAAAGACGTCCACTGCTGGACATAGGCCTCCCCCAAGCACTGCCTCTTCGACCAAGTACCCTAATTACGTAATACACGATCAATCGGAATTTGAATCGTTTTGAAACAGATTGCTAATCCATTGCTTCATAAATTTGTAAAAAAACTCTGCTCAATAACGTAAATAACGCAATGAATATTGTTGAACTGTAAAAATGAAACAAATTAATCGGAATCGTTTACGAAACTGTGTTGCGTAATTAGGGGGCGGTTCTTTGCACATATTATTTCCTGTTTATTAAATAATTTTTATTTTAATGTTTCTAAAAGGCAATATTCAGACATTTAACGAACTTAACCTTCTCTAACTTATCTCTGCACACGCCAGTCGAACACAAATATTATTGTACAACATACGGAGAACTCCGGATTGATAACAGTGATAAGGAGGTCACGAGATGACCCTCATCTCGGAGGCCTGGCCTCACACCCTCCAACGTAATCTTAGTTATAATAATATTTATATAGCCAGTAATAATTGCGAAATTATCGGAGTAGTAACAACTTTTAGGAATAATTGTTGTCAAGCCCACGTTTGTCATAGTCGCCGAGATGAGATAATGCGACTAGAGTTTGGACTTTTGTAATTACGGAAAGACTACTGCGGTGAAGTTTAAAAGACTGAAGAAAGCATTTTCAATAAATATTGTAAAGTTAGACCGTATCACCCGTAGTAGAATAAAATACTCTTTAGTTAATTGACTCAGGCGTGATCTTGCGGAAATCCATTATAAACTACAATAGACGACGTATATTTAGACACGATGCTAAAGCGCTTGTCGTGGCAACACCTCGTGTCCGGGTTCGCAACAAATCAATCGTCATCCTGAAGATGCCTCGTTGAGAGGTGAAACACGTGTCAATTTCTTACTGGGTTCTTTATGACTCTTTAAGAACAGTTAAGCGGATTAGGTTACTAAATATACATCGTCTATTGTAGTTTAAAATACTTTTTAATATGTCCACCATACGAATTACATCAATTGGAAAATATGTAGCGGTTAGACCGCCACATACAAAAACTACGAAACAAAAAGACATGACGTCACACAATTCCTACATCTCGCAGTTAGAGTTTACTGAGCGAATAACATAGATAAGACTATCCGAAATCAACATATGGGCAGTTGCCCGCCAGATATAACAACCGTCTGGTTGGAGGATCCTCCCTTTTCTATGGTGGATGAGTGAACTTTACACCCTGTTTCACATACCCCTAAATTGGTGACCCCGAGAATGAACGTCAACGCAGCCTTCGTGCAACTACTTCAGCGTGACGTCATCATCATCATCACTCCCGCAAGCTTTCGTGAGGCGAGTCACACAGCCAGCCAGCACCCACGGCTTCAACGGGTATCCTGACCACCAGCATGCAGCGAACGCGCATTCCTGGTCATCACCCTCAGCCTCATCAGCAACCTTGGCACAGCACCTGCACTTCCGGCCGGTCTCACAAGCAGAGCCTATTCTACCCTCTCCTGGTCGACGCAAGCAGTCAGCCAAAAACCCGGCGCTGTACCACATCCGACTCACTGGATGACGACGCAGCGCCTCCCCGACTCACTGGGGAATCACCACAGACAGTTCCGACTCACCGTGAACTATGCGGCACCTGGTTCCGACTCACTGGAACCACAGCTGGCACTGTGAAGCATCGCAAGATCCAAGACTCAGCCCACTATCAACCTCCGGTCTCCGGAGGGGAGTGATGTAGCGGTTAGACCGCCACATACAAAAACTACGAAACAAAAAGACATGACGTCACACAATTCCTACATCTCGCAGTTAGAGTTTACTGAGCGAATAACATAGATAAGACTATCCGAAATCAACATATGGGCAGTTGCCCGCCAGATATAACAACCGTCTGGTTGGAGGATCCTCCCTTTTCTATGGTGGATGAGTGAACTTTACACCCTGTTCCTCTTACCCCTAAAAATATACCGAATTCCATATAATTATGTGCAAAATGTAAAAAATACCCTGTCCGATCCGTGAGGATGTTGTCAGGTATTGTATGAGTATACACTTAATTATACAACATGTCAGGGACATCGTCGCGAAGCCCGTTACCATGGATTCAGTAAGTACATGATTCTGAACCCCCTGCGTAGAAATTGTTCGTCGGTTATTTAAAAAAATAACAACTGTTCCATACATTTTGACCGCGTAGATATTGCACTTTTCTATGACACAGCAGATTTTTTTTTAAAGTAACCGACGAAAAATTTCACGCAGCGGGGTTCAGAATCATGTACTAAATCCATGGTAACAGGCTGCGCGTCGATGTCCCTGCCACCCTGTATTTATGTGGACATTTTCACCTTTTTTTTTTTCATTCGGCTATTTTACCGGGTTATTTATTACATTGGGCGCGGGCGGCCGCTCGTTTAGCGGGTGTCGAAAATTTGCTAATTTATAATGGATTTGGGGTACCTAAATATTGGTACTAAAAATGTGAATTTAAAATAGCAATAACTTTTTATTTTCAATTATAATTTAAAAAAAATAACTTTTTGGTACTAAATGTAATTGCAGTATTTACCTATTGCCCCTTTCGGATCAGAAAGGGTTTTATTTTTACATACCTATTGTATAAATTTAAAAAAAATCACATAAGGTGACACAATGGGTGGTCTTATGAATAGAAGCGATCTTTACCTACTATATTTAGTTTATGGTTAAACTATCTTTATTTTTCAGAAAGCTTATGTCATTCAGAAAATTAGACCTTAAAAAAAAACATCTTTAATCTTATATAATTCCTAAGTTTAGGTTATTTCGAGCAAAGGTTTAGCTTTTATTTCTTGCAAAAGAGATAAGTTACCCTTTAAATGGGCTCGACTGTGCTACCGAATCGCGGTATATTCCATTGATAAATCGGTGTGTCTTTTAAGTCCGAGTTCATACCAAAACAATCTTGTATCCAACCAAACGTTCACTCTTTATCTAGAGTTAACTAACTGACCCGAAATATTGGCGGTACGCACATTAATGTTACGACATGTTTCAGTCATAAACTCAAAAGTCAATGATTCTTACTATCTTAGCAATCATTTCAAATGTTAGCAGCTTACCAACCTAAATGTCTGTTGAAGTATTAATAATTAAGGATGTTATACCTGCCCCATTACCCCACAAGTTTTAGGTACAGTTCAATAAGATGTTTATGTCACAGTAAAATTATTAGTTTTACGAGTATAATCTATCGGTATTATTTCAGTTAGATTATAAACTGTCGAAAAATTGTGAACTGGGTGAAATAGGTCAGCACCCTAATTACGTAATGCACGATCAATTTTAAATTGAAACCAATTGAAGAAGATTGCCAGTCCATTGCTTCCTACGTTCGACAAAAAAAATGCAATACCTACGCGGTCAAAATGTATGGAACAGCTGTTTTTTTTTTAATAACCGACGAAAAATTTCAACGCAGAGGGGTTCAGAACCATGTACTGAATCCATGGTAACCGGCTTCGCGTCGATGTCCCGGACATCCCGTATATTATACAGCATGTAACAAAAACCCTGTCCAATCCGTGAGGTTGTTGTTAAGAATCATGCTGAGAGTCTATTTATGTTATAATTTTCTGGAAAAAAAAATCGCTGCGTTTCTTTTCAATGGGGTATTTTACCGGGTTATTATATTACATAGGGCGCGGGCGGCCGTTGTTTAGCGAGTGTCTATAAGTCATAAACTCTGTAGAAAATTTGCAATTGGGGTAATTTTGGTACTTACAAAAAAACAAAAACTATTAAAAAATCTTATTATTATTGAAAATAAAAAAGTTAAAACAACAGGGGTCAGAAACTTCTAGACACCCGTTAAACGATGCGCCCTGCGCCCCAATTAACATCCCGGTTTTCCCCATTTAAAAAAATGAGGCGTAATTTTTTTTTCTTTTTTCCTAAATAATATCTTATATGTAAATAGACTCTCAGTACGATACTTAAACCTCACGGATCGGACAGATATTTTTTACATGTTGCGCCGTCTACACGATGTTTGCTATCATAAATCTTTATTGACCCCTAACACTAAGATCCGTATTTAGAAATAGCACGCGATTTAAATATTAAACTAATATAATTACATATTTAATAACCCCTCACTGCAGATTGTAGATTTAATTGTTTACTTTTATAAATAACACTTAATTAATAAAAACATGTGTATGTATGTAATGCTAATGACAGTTGGTACTGTTGTTTACTTTCTTTCTTCGTAAATAGCTAGATGTAAAGTCCATCTATCGGCCAAGTCATGAAATATAACGAGTCGATTAGGTTGTAGGTTTTTAACAAGCAATTTAGCATACGAAATACCTAGCGAATGTGGGCTTAGATATGTATTTTTGTTTGTAACGAATAAACTCAAAAACTACAGGACCGATTTAAAAAATTCTTTCACCAATAGAATGCTATATTATCACTGAGTAACATAGACTATAATTAATAAAGATATATGACGCAGGCGAAGCCGCTGGCGGAAGCTAGTTGTGTATAAGTTCAGCAGCGTAATTGCGTTACACACGATCAATCATATCTGAATCATTCTGAAGGATATTGCTAATCCATGGTTTCTTATGTTACAAAAATGATTCTGCTCATTTTGACGAGCAAAATCAATTTTATTTGCGTTGGTAAATAACGCAATGACTTTTGTTGAACTATCTAAATTAAACAGATTGTGATTAATCGCGTGTCAAGCAAATTTTACACGAAAATATTAATCTCGTTCTAATTACGAGAATATCGTACGTGCAACAAGAATGTGCACACTATAGGGTGCAGATTTTCTCACGATGTTATTCCTTTACCCCTCCACCGATGTCAAGTAATGTCCAAAATGTACACACGGCTACACATCAAGCTATACATTTCCAGTTTATGCTGATCTCGCATTGTATAGGATTTCCGTATAATGCGAGGTCTGCTTATACTGGAAATGCTTGATGTGTAGCCGTGCGTTCATATTAATTTTAAACGTCACATTGTCACACAGCACGCGAAAAACGGCTTTGTTTTGTTCCTACTACTTACGTATCTATAGATAATATAGCTTCTGGAGTGCAAAAATGGGTGTGCAAAATGTACGATAATTATAAACATTTTATCGTAATTCGTATGCATAGTCATTATTATTAATAATGTCTTATCTGTGACCTCTTGAACTTCCATTATTGTCTGTGTTTAACTTATTTGTGAAGTTTACAGTTAGGTATTTCTAGAACGATTTCCTGCTGACGAGTTACCGGTAGCAGTAGCGACAAAGTTCATGATTTCCTTTGATACACCTACAGGGTGTCAGGGCCATCGACGCGAAGCCTGTTAGTTGTTATCATGGATTCAGTACATGATGATTCTGAAACCCCCTGCGTTGAAATTTTTCGCAAAAATCTGCTGTAGAAAAGTACAATACCTACGCGGTCAAAATTTAACAGCTGTTTTTTTTTTTAATAACCGACGAAAAATTTCAACGCAGGGGTTCAGAATCAGTGGATTTTATTTTCCAGCCAAGTTTTAGTTTCCTCTCGACCCCCAAAGTACAGTTATCAGTCTACCTTATAGTTGCATACTATTTAACTAAAATACCTTCAATGTAATTAACCGAGCAAGCATTTTTTTGACAGAAAAACAAAAACAAAAATTTCAAAAACGGAACATCATATTGGCGGTGGTATTAATTGCTAGTTTATTTTTTTTTATATCAGTTTCCGAATTTTGCAATTAGTAGCTGTAGCTTACTGTACCAAAATATTAATTTTAGGTAGTTACCGAACTAGGGGTTGAAAGTGGACGAGCTATGCCTGTATTTTGTATAAAAATTCAGGAGTGTGACCTATGTTTAAGGGTTGAGTGGAACCCAATAAACAAATCTTTTTTTAGGGGTCGAGGGGTCGAGAGTGGACTAAACGGTGGCTGAGTAATATCAGCCGCACGGGTCGATCCATCAGATAAAGCTAAGCTTGCCGGGGTTGATCTGTAGATGGGTGATTATCTTTACATACCGAGACTCCTCCGTACCTCGGAAAGCACGTTAAGCCGTTGGTCCCGGCTGCTGTCATTCGTGGATCCTTGACAGTCGTTACGCGTCGTCAGAAGCCCGAAAGTCTGACAACCAGTCTTACCAAGGGGTATCGTGTTACCCAGTAACTGGGTTGTGGGGGTCAGGTAGGCTGTCGCTCCATGTAAAATACTGGTATTCAGCTGCCTCTGGTTAGACTGGAAGCCGACCCCAGCATAGTTGGGAAAAGACTAGGCAGATTTATTATTGTCAGTGTTAAGAGGGCAAATAGCAAGATATCTAGGCTAACTTCCACCAGCGGCTTCGCCCGTGTGATATTTTTATAAATTATAGCCTAGTTACTCAGTGATAATAAAGCATTGTACGGGTGAAATAATTTTTTCACTACTCTTGCTCAAAAAATGCGTCATTGTAGCGTACCAGAGCGAAGATAAAATAACATTTCATCCTCTAGGGGCTAAAGTAATTTTTTTTTAATTTTTGTCTGTTGCCAACGAGCCTACCACCCAAAAACGAAAAAGTCTTTATACCATTCCTCCTCTAAAAAGCTTCTTACCTATCTTACCTATCTTACCTATCTTACCTATCTTACCTATCTTACCTATCTTACCTATCTTACCTATCTTACCTATCTTACCTATCTTACCTATCTTACCTATCTTACCTATCTTACCTATCTTACCTATCTTACCTATCTTACCTATCTTACCTATCTTACCTATCTTACCTATCTTACCTATCTTACCTATCTTACCTATCTTACCTATCTTACCTATCTTACCTATCTTACCTATCTTACCTATCTTACCTATCTTACCTATCTTACCTATCTTACCTATCTTACCTATCTTACCTATCTTACCTATCTTACCTATCTTACCTATCTTACCTATCTTACCTATCTTACCTATCTTACCTATCTTACCTATCTTACCTATCTTACCTATCTTACCTATCTTACCTATCTTACCTATCTTACCTATCTTACCTATCTTACCTATCTTACCTATCTTACCTATCTTACCTATCTTACCTATCTTACCTATCTTACCTATCTTACCTATCTTACCTATCTTACCTATCTTACCTATCTTACCTATCTTACCTATCTTACCTATCTTACCTATCTTACCTATCTTACCTATCTTACCTATCTTACCTATCTTACCTATCTTACCTATCTTACCTATCTTACCTATCCTACCTATCAGACCTATCCTACCTATATGAATAAGAACAAAAGAACTTTTTTTTTTTAAAGCGGCATTCTCTTCGGTAGAATGCGTGCATTGCGTTGCGGCTACCGAGGAAATAAAAAAAAAGACTGGTGCGATATCCTATTTCTAAATTATTCTCCAATAAATTGCATTGGTAACCGTAATATGATTTACAACAGTGAAAATGTCATCATTGATCTAGTGAGAATGGAGACCCTAATTTGGAGATGGATGAGAAAGGAAAAGAAATAATTTTATTAATTTACTATTTTATTTTCTCGCAATCGTAGTGAAAAGTAGAGTGTAACACACGGCGCTAAAAACTCATTATACCTCGGTTTCTGTTTACTCCCTCGCTAAAGCTCGGGAGTAAAACTACCTCGTTATAATGGGTCATTTTAGCTCCTTGTATAACAATCTACTATTAAAATCGGTCTAGTAGTTTTTGAGTTAAGGGGGATGCGCCAAGATAGCCCGCGAAATTCAAATTTTCTAACGTTTTGTGGTATCTTGATTAAAATATGATTTGCGAGCGTAACAAATATGGCTTTACAGAATTATAATCATTAGAATCAGCAATACAACTCCGTATGATAGAATAACCCCCAAACATTTGGGGATTACATGAACTTATAAGTAGAGTTGTGTTGATGATTTCTATGATTATAATTCTATAAATAAACATTTGATACGGTCGCAAATCATATTTAACGCAACGTACAACCTGATACTGCCCTGCAAATGGGTGCGTCTCATATCATATAAAGTTATTTGGTATATTTTCATTTCAATAACGTTCACAAGATATAATAAACGTGAGATATACCAACTGTTGATATAATTTCTTTACATATAATATTTATATACTCTAAAACTTATTTCGTATAACGTTATTGGATATAACGTTTATTTAATCGAAAATCATTAGGTCTATCGTTTAAAATATATATTATTGATACCATTATTATGGTTAACACCCCGATTTAAAGCCATCCAACTCGGATAGGTTAGGTTAGAAGGCTAAAGGCTTTTGCAGACCAGCGCGACACGACACGAACAATACAATTTCTAAGAAAACTTCACGGTATAACAATAACCGGTGTCGGTCTGGCTGCACACAGCGGCTGGTCTGCACACACACATAAATCTTGCGTGAGCGGCCCCCGAGCGTCAGATCCCCTCTATTGTTGGTGAACCATTTGGGTTAGGTTAGGTTAGAACAGTGACCATTAACGCGCGAAGGCGAGCGACCGTAGGGAGCGTGCCGCGGCAGCGGTCGCCGAGTGCCAGATCTCCTCTCTTGTTGGTGAACCATTTGGGTTAGGTTAGGTTAGAACAGTGACCATTAACGCCAGGCCAGATCCCCCCTCTCTTGTTGGTGAAACATTTGGGTTAGGTTAGGTTAGAACAGTGACCATTAACGCGCGAAGGCGAGCGACCGTAGGGAGCGTGCCGCGGCAGCGGCCGCCGAGTGCCAGATCTCGTCCCTTGTTGGTGAACCACTTGGGTTAGGTTAGGTTAGAACAGCGACCATTACCGCGCGAAGGCGAGCGACCGTAGGGAGCGTGCCGCGGCAGCGGCCGCCGAGTGCCAGATCCCCTCTATTGTTGGTGAACCATTGGGGTTAGGTTAGAACAGTGACTATTAACGCGCGAAGGCGAGCGAGCGTAGCGAGTGACCATCTTGGCAGGTGGTAATCAGTTAAGTATATCTACAGTATCTACTCAGGTTACTAACTGTGATAGAAATTACATATTAGACTAAATATGTTTTATGTCTTTTGAGTGGTATATCAAACGATATTATATTAAATGTATGTTATGATTATAAAAATTAGTTATTTTAAAATTATATCAATCGTTTATTATATTAACTGATGATTATATCAAATAAAATTATAGATTCAGTTGTTATATCTTGTAAATATTAGTCATTTTGTAATTATACCATATATTACTTACCCCCTGCAAATTGCGAAAAACTTAAGAAAATTTGAATTTCGCGGGCTACCTTGACGCTTTCACAAAAATACAAACGTACATCTTTATAAATTATTACTAGCTGCGTCCCGCGGTTTCACCCGCATAAGTCTCGATCCCGTGGGAATATCGGGATAAAAAGTTTATTTTGTCCTAACCCAGGTCGTGGTCTACGCATGTGCCAAATTTCACCCAAATCCGTTCAGTCAAAAGCATAACAAACCAAAAATCAAATCTTTTCTCTTTAAAATATTAGTTTAGATATTTAGTAGAACCCTACTTCCTTAAACCAAAAGTAATATTTTATGGTGGTACAATTATGAATGACAGCCAAAGTACTACTGAACGAAGCATACGTCGATGACGTCATAAGCGGCCACAACTCACTGGAAGCGGCCCAGGAACTCCAGACATCGCTTATTGATAATATATGTTAAAGGGAGCCGGGATGAACTTACGCAAGTGGTCCAGCAATGCTCCAGCATTGTTAGAGAACTAAAGTAATGATCAGATTTCACGCAGAATAACTTTTGACTTCAAGTAGGAGGAATCCATGAAAACCTTAGGACTAGGTTGGAATCCGCATGCTGACACATTTGTGTTTAACTGGAAATTTGAGGAAATATGTCGACCGGAAATAACTAAAAGGCGGCTACTTTCAGAAATTTAAGTTACTTTAATAACTTAGAATAAAAGTTTAGATACTTAAGTACACTATCGCATTGATCATTGGGTAAGTACACACGGCTACACATCAAGCTATACATGTCCAGTTTAAGCTGACCTCGAGATCACCATAAACTGGAAATGTAGTATGGCAATAAAATGAACGTCGTGGGTACACCAATATCGTACCAAATCATGGAAAATCCCCTTTTAATAAATTTCCTAACTCTCCTGCAGGTTTGACCCTCAGATTTCAACGGTATCAGTCAATAAGGCTACCCTTATCTTGAAATTGCTCATAAAATACAGCAAAATTTTCCTTAAGCCTACATTATTTTGCTGTGTTTTTGTCACAATAATGTTATTTATTATATTGTTTTGTTATAATTGATCACTATCGTGGAAAATCCCCCTCATAAGATAATTAGTAAATAATAATTGTACTCTCTTAATTAATAATTAACAGATGTAGGGTCAGACATGAGACTTATTGTTGATTATTCTTAATAATAGGTGATTTATATAATTATACGATCTGAATAGTTCATTACATTCATGTTTTTTGAATAACCCGGTATAGAATTATATCGCGAAAGTAGAAAGTTGAATTCCCGATTTATAAAAATTAAAAAAAAAAATTGTTTAGGTACGGTACTTACTATTTTTCATAATTTAATTGTTGCAAAAAGATCATCTTCCTGCCCTTGTCCTATGTTACTTCGGGTCGACGCAACACGATTTCTTCTTCCACTCTCCTCTGTCAAATGTTGCAAAACCAACAACAGCAACAACATTTTTTTGCTAAAACAATGTACATAATAGTCAAGCGTGAACTTTTAAGATACTTAAGTGTCAAAAAATCCTGGAAATTTAGGTGACGGAAAATAATTTAAAATGACAAGAATGTTATTATTAACTACACAAGATGGTATTCATTATTGTAAAGATAATTAGTTAAATACGTGTATTTAAATTATTACTTTGTAGCCCGTATCTTGGTCTGTCTGCTGCAAAAGGTCGGCCTCTTGCATCAGCGTGTTCGAGGTTTGAAATATTTTTACCGTTGCTCATGTGATGGTCATACTTATATCATAATATAATAAGTACCTACTATGATACTGTTTTGTTTTAAAATAAGTAATTTACCGTAGAAGACCATAATTATTACATTTTTCTTTAAGATTTAAAGAATATTTCTTTGTATTTTTTTACAGTGGACATAAAAATATACAGATTTACACCTATCTATAGTATTAGTCTATTCCTAGTGGGAAATTATATTCGCAACTGCACAAAACTAGTAAGTTACAGCACTATTACTTAAATTAAAAGGAATTTTCGTACCTACCAACATAAGTGTTAAAAATATTAAAAACTCAGAAAAGGTATCGTACCGAAATATTAAATATAATAGCGCCTAGTAAAATACAAGCAGCTTACAAACAAGATTTACTAAAAATGTAGGCGCTCTCCACAAATGTTTTTTTTTTTCGGCCGATAAAAAACATAAGAAAAGCATTCCCATATTTATAGTTATGTTAAAGATAGATAAAAAATATAATTTCAAATAAAACCGAATTATTGAAAAATAGAATTATACTTTTACTGATAAAAAAACAATAAAACTGTTTTTGTAGGTACTAAATTTCAATCTTTTTTTTTATATAAAAAAATTGCCGCGTATTTTTTATTTGTATCTGGCAAACTAACCGAGTTAAACTTCCTAGTTCTGTTGATAGACAAAGGAACCCCATTCTCTTTAGGCGACAAGCTCGCGACCTTCACGACCAGTCTAACAGGTGGTCAGTAGACAAAGAAACGAGGGAATACATTATCTACGAAGATATTCTGGTACACAATGAGGGGAGATATCTAAAAAGAGTTTGTTATAAAAAAATGTTGTTGTCTATGGTTGACTAGGAAATGATTAGTAAGGTGACTGGTTTTGTGTTTGCATTAGGTAGGGTTACCAACTTTTTTTTATATCTATTAAAGTATTTTCGAAGCAGTCTGTAAAAAACATATTATAGATGGCGAGAAATAAAAAAATATAGTAGACCGGTATGTTTCAAAAACATTTTTATTCTTTAAATGCTTATTTTGGCTACTATAACTTTATTAACACGTTTTTTTTTCATGTTTCGTAATTATTTTACACTCTAATATAAGGTTACAAAATATCATTAATTCAGCTTTGAGATTGCTGGTTCTATTCCGATCATGCCGCCATTTTGTAATGAAATAAACATTTAATAGTTTCGCCTACCTTATTTTTTGAAGATTTAAAAAAATACGCTCGATAGATCTTGCGTGACTCTGTGTTTTATCCGCGTTAGACATAACTTTACAAATTAATTCACTATGTAATATACGAGTATAAATACTTAATCGAAAATATTCCTATAATAAGATAATAATAAAATGCTCTACTTTAACATTTATTTTTTTCCAAATCATTAACACTACTCATTTAGTCGTGATCTTCAGTATAAAATCATTTAAAGTCGATTATCGTCGCCTTAAATTCAGTACAGGTATTGGTTCTTATTTTCTTATGTAGCGCCTACGCCGTATAGATGTTTTCTGATTTGGACAGTGTACCTACCAGTATAATTACAGGCACTTGAGACATATCAACATTGTCCCTGCGATGTCTCTGAACACTGGTGAGCATAAGGTTCTGGGTTCTATTCCTAGGTCGGACAAAGTGTAAGGTCCTCGATAAATCTACAAAGTTTGAATGAAATCTGAAAGTTTAAAGTGGGTCAAAATCACGCGCAAAGGAGTCGATTACAAACAAACATATATGCAGGTGAAGCTAATAAAAAGCGTGTAAAAAAGAAACAAGTTGAGGGAAAATATGCGGCACATCCACGCAAAACGGCCATCGCTCAGCATAATGCTGCGACCCTATGCGAGACAGAACCCCAGCGCTGGTACCTAATACTTAGGGTTGCCATACGTCCCGTATATACGGGACTGTCACCGTATTTGATTATCCCGTCCCGTATTACTACAATGTCCCGTATTTGTCCCGTATTTCGACAAAATAAGTCGGCGCGCGCAATAACGTAATTTGAAAAAATATATTGAATGAATTCTTGCAACTTCCGCATTCTCTGAGGGAGTCTAACCTATCTAAGATAGGGTGCAAAAATTTTCGTATCCTATTTTGTATCCTATAATCACTTAATTTACAATTTTTTTTGCTTAAGTCGATCAATTTACTTCTTTTTCTGTACGAACGGTCAAAGACCAAGAAAACCTAACTTATTCGAGCGGGATAGTAAAAATGTCGATCTCGCTTCGGTCGCTCTTGTATCCTAAATCGTCCGTAGCGGCCCCACTGTAGGGTGGTAAATTTTCGAGCTCGCTCCGCTCGCTCTTATATTCTACTTCTTCAAGTTTTCTACATACCTGGGCCCTGGGCCCCCAATAATAAAATTTTTTATACATCTATAAGTAACTACTCTTTATTTACCCTCTCGAAATCAGAAATACTTTATTTTTTCAAAAAAAAGTTGTCAACCCAAACCCCCCCCCCCCCCCCCCAAATGAATTCCTGGGTGTAGTTGAAAAGCCGCGTGTCGTCGTTGAATGTGTTATTAGTTTTGGGCATCGGAAGAGACGTCCCGTATTGGTTCCTAGAAGTTATGGCAACCCTACTAATACTATACCCTTGTATGTACACGTCTGCCCAACCTTTCGGGGACAAACAGGCGTGAAGTTATGTAGATAATTATGTAGGTGGCAGTAACCAGGACCACGTAGGTGCCAACCCAGGGTTGCTTGATTATTTCCTACCCAAATACATCAAAATAGACTTGTAGGTATGTCCTTCTCTGTGATCTATAGAGATAATACGTAATCACATTTTTCATTTATGAATAGATACTATTTCAAGATCTAAGACATAATGTCTAGTCATTGTTTTTCGTTTGACTGTCCAAGGGGCCTGCCGCCTGCCGGTGTCCTGATAAGTGTTATCAGAGCAAAGGTGTCTCAATTGTTTATCAAAATCCTGTTTTTATCAACTTTACCTTGATTTTATGAATCTGTCAGAAGTAGATAAAAACACTGCCCAATACACGACCTATAAATAAATAAATAAAAACTTTATTCAGTTCTAAGAACGTGGCTAAGCAATAACAGATGCACGGGTCGCTCGATCAGGTTAAGCTACGCTTGCCGGGGTTGCAATGGTCTTTATATGGGTGACCATCTTTACATACCGAGACTCCTTCGTGCCTCGGAAAGCAAGTTAAGCCGTTGGTCCCGGCTGCTGTCATTCGTGGATCCTTGACAGCCGTTACGGGCCGTGCTCAGTCCGTGGATGGGTGACCATCTTAACATACCGAGACCCGTCTGTGCCTCGAAAAGTACGTTAAGCCGTTGGTCCCGGCTGCTTGGGTATTTGACAGTAGTTACGGGTCGTCAGATGTTCGAAAGTCCGACAACCAGTCCTACCAAGGGGTATCGTGTTACACAGTAAATGGTTTATCTGTCATTGTTTGTGAAGAGAAAATAAATTATTTGAATTTTTGTTTCTGACTATCAGTTAACAAAAATATAAGTCTTAAAAATATTGTGAACTTTCCACCCCAGACAATTCAACAAATATGAAGGTGGTGAAATAAACGAACACCTGCGCTGTAAAGCACAAACTCAAAGAAACTTTCCTAAGAATCTCTCGTCTTAATTTATTTGGCGCAGTATCTCTTTATCTTTTCTTCTTCCATAAATCTCTATCGGTCGTCATTTCACACCCTTTTTATTCTTAGGTACCTACTTATAATTTTATTCAATTATAATTCATTCTACCACTCAAATCTGTGTGGTTCTTTCCTCAAAATACCGTTTCAGACACTAATCTTCATGGTCACATGATCCAACTAAGATTATGTGTGAACTTTAAAAGAGACTGTGACCTCTGAGTTTGTATCGGTCATTCTTCTCAGAGTAGTCAGATAGGAATCACTGAACTCATCGAGTTTTAAACCATAGTTTTATGTTTTTGACGTGGCAACCGATTTCAGCACAACTTTTCGTTCACCAGTGCCACTTTCAGACTTCCTCTTATGACGACTCATTTCTTATTCTTATTCTTGTTTGTACAAACATACTTACGGAAATAAAATCATTATTGTTTTGTTTGGTATCGCCCTAGTCTACCAGCCCTTCACAACCAAACTCAAAACATTGGTAGGACAGTAGCCTAATTACAAATAAAAATTGAGCAGATTTTTTTTTCGAACTTATGAAGCAATGGACTAGCAATCTGTTTCAATTCATTTCAATTTATTACTGATCGTGCATTACGTAATTAGGGTACTGGTCCCCCTCATTCCTCTGCATCATAGGTCCATCCTTATTATACACACACACCATTATCATTCTCTTGCCCATATCCCAATTTATTTGGGGTGGGCTAAAAATGTATTTTCCTTTCATATCTACATATACTTACAGCAGATTTTTTTATAAATAATTGACGAAAAGTTTTCCATGCAGGGGTTTCAGAATCATGTACTTACTGAATCCATGGTAACAGGCTTCGCGTCGATGTCCCTGACACCCTGTATATTATTTTAAGATAATTTAAACGCTCGTTAAATTATCTCTGTCTAACCTTTCGGGGTAAACAGGCTTGGTTATTATTGTTTTTATTTGTCTAAAGAACAGCGCTTTGTGCTATTAAACATCTTAATTAACAACGTTAGAATAGAATGTTACTTTATTGTTTTTGCAGGTGGCTAACATTATCATACATTTAAGTACCTACCTATTTTCCTGCATTCCGTCAAAAAAATGGTCCTTTAGCTCAAAAACTAGTTATTAAAAATAACTACTACGTAATAATAATTATATATACTAGCTGTCCGCCCCAGCTTCGCACGGGTAGCAGTACTTATCTTCGGTGCACCTAACTACCTACCCACCTACATAGCTACCTACCTACCTACCCTACCCTATGTGTTCTCAGAACCTTCTCCTTACAATAACAAACACAACAAAAAAAGAATTATCGAAATTGGTCCAGCCGTTCACACGTGATGCCGTGAGCGTGACCAAAGAAAATAGGGATTCATTTTTATTAATATTAGATTTAGATAGATAGAATATAGATAAATAAGAATTACTTAGTATGATAGATGACAGGTACATAGGTACAAAGTAAATAGTTACATTCCATACCATAACGTGCAGTCGGTGACGTCGCAGACACACCCAACCGTCTCGTCGCTCGCTAAATATCACGACGTTAAAATATTCAAGACTCAAGTGGGTGTGTCTAAACCGGTTTCGATAAATTTTCCACATCATTCTCTTTTAAATGTTACGATTCAGGTCAAGTTCGGTTTTTTGTAGTTGTTCTAATAGTTGTTCCTACGCGGATCGAGGATAATCAGGTGATGATTTCATTATCTGGTGGTAAATATCACTTGCCACACAATTTAGCTTCATTTATCGGTCATAGGTGATAGTTTATATAATGTGGAGACAGCAATACGACAATAAATTTAAACACCCAGTAACTGGGTTGTGGAAGTCAGCATTCGCAGGTATTTAGCTGCATCCGGTTACATAGTCTGGAAAAAGCTAGGAAGATTGATTGACTGGCAATAGTGATGCATCAGAGTATTTTGTAACCCCTCCGTATCAAAAAGTTCTAAATCTATAAATAATCGTTTATAATTTTATGGGTGGTGTTTCGAGAAGTCCTACGAGAGAGGACTCTATACTCTCTCTTTATGTGGGACGTCATTTCATCGGCCACTCTGCATGCTGCATGACCTCAATAGAAACGTTTGTCTACACTCTACGGAAGAATAGACAAAATGTCAGATTGTGATTGTTTATCTGACATTTTGTCTATTTTTCCGTAGACAAAACCCGTTGTCATGATAAGCGTGCTGGAAGTATGTATGCCATCTAGCGAAGTGTAAGATCGTGCGCATATACCTAATGACCTAATCAAGATCGGAATTGATAGTGCTGTGAAAACAATTATGGTTTGCATACCGCCCCGCGCCGCTCGCCAACCAAACTGTTTTGACTAAAGTCTGCTATGAACAGTAAGAAATGGCGGCATACCAATACAATATGCATAACTTGAAAAATAAACAGTTAATTTATTTAGTTGTTACAGGCATTACGGAATACGTTAGTTCTCAAAACATGAAAGACAGAAACGATAAAATACTTGAACGTACTGCTCTACATTCCATGGTGGGAAATTGTAGAAAATTGCTCTCGCAAAATATGTAACAGGATTAGAATGCACGGGAAAACTGAGCCGGAAATGTAGTATCTATTGGGTTATTTTACGGTGTATCTACGGGGACACCGACGCGCTTATTGTGTAGGTACATGAGTTCAGCAGGTATACATAATATTGACCATAATATTATGATGACGTAAACAGAATACTTACATTGTAAATAATTAACTAAGTATCAATGACTCTGGTAAACAAATCAGTTATAGTTAATGAACAGAAAAACCTAAACATTGAATTAGTGACGTCAACTGACGTCAAACGCTAACGGGAAGAGCATGACATCTGTCATTCACGGTTTTGTCGAATGAAGGATGAAGGTCGTTTTTTTTATTTTTTACCTGACTGCCCCAGAAGGAACCGTAGGTCCTAATGCTTTTTTTAGTTAAGTAACCTTTTCTGACCCACTGTTGGGCAAAAGCCTCCTGTTGCTCCTTCCACTTATCCCTATCTCCTGCTGTTTGTAGCCAATCTTTAAGGATAGTTTAGTCGAGTTCGTCCCACAATCTCTTGGTCCCGCCGCTTTGCTGTTAATTGCTGCTGTTTGTGACCCGCTGTGTGGTTATTTTAGCCCATAGGTCTTCGGGCTTGCGACAAATGTGGGCTAGACCAGTTCCATTTTAGCTTGGCAGCCATTTCAGTGCATCACTACATCAGCAATTTGAGTTTTGGAACGCTATATTAAATTCATTAAGTAAGTGATAAAAAGAATTTAAGTAAGAACCTATATCTAAGTGAAAACGCAACGAGCAAGCGACGAACACGCGACGAACAAGCGTACGAAGACGGCCAAGACGGATTATCGATCTTACTAAGTACCTACCTATAAATAGATGTCCTTGAAAAAGATGAGGTAAAGTTATACCTAGTGATATTTTTCTCCTTAACTGGGCCAAATTGCCTCGCGCCAACATACACGCGACTATATATTTGGATGCTCTGACGGTCAAGGTCAAACGTCCACGAACAGAGTGTCTGGGTACATACACAAGTGAAGTGCGTCAGTTCGAATATGGTCCACTTCCCACAAGTAGGTTTATACTTCCGTCTTTCGTAGTTCCAATGAACGAAAATTGTCGTCAATACGACAATTTTCACTTACGTCATCTTTATAGGATCTATTGAGCTAAATAAAGATAAATTGACAGTAGGTATAATAAATGTATACCTGCTAGAGCACACGAAAGATAGGTGCCTGCAATATTAATAAATGCTTTTTCTAGATTGCCGTATCTAAGTATAAAGATTATGTAATCTTTAGATCGAAGGGCGCAAAGTCAACAGAAAAACGCTGACACATCAATTTTCAAAAACTTAATCCTGTTTCTTTAAATCTGTACTTACTTTTTTGCAACTTAGCCATAAGTATGCAAACAAAGGGAACGCTTAATACAATATTTACTACCTAGGCGATCAAACAGGTTTTTATAAAAAAAAAAAAATCATCGACAAAGTAAACAAAATGTATATGTATTTTGAACTGCAATCAGTATGTGCATGCCGTACACGCCTCCGATGACGAAATTCACCTTGAGATTTACAATTTACTGACGAAATAAACGCCTTCAGTTACAATATACACAACTTGGCTCTAAACCTCTACCACAGGCTCTACTAAGTCAAAACCTTCCTTTTCTAAGATCAATGACATTCAAAAGACCCTATTAATTTATTTGTTTTTAATCCTCGCCGTATATTTTGATGATCATCTATCTATTCTAGATTTCTAGAGTTGACAAGAAGGTTATTGGAAGAAAAATAAATATAAAAAAGATTTTGACATTAAAATTGGCGGGAAAGTACTTTGATAAAGTCCCCGATATAGCGTCACACATAATTGGCTGATGCAACAAGGCTTCCATCATGCCTACATAGCACATGGAGATTGTTTTTGATCTGGCCTAAATAAAGTGTACCTACCTATTGCACATACTTCGAAGGAAAACTAATTTATTCTACCGAATGAAATGTACCACGGAAATTACCATTGAGAAGTATGGCTATAGTTAAAGTACTCTGTGAGTATGGCGTGCTATGGATTATTCAAGGCTCGTAATATTTCTATTCATCATAATAAATTGCATAACAATATTGCAACTAAAAACCGTCAAATCACGATTCTAAGTACCAATCTCGAATCATCGATATTGTTTTCAAAACTACATAAACATAATCAGCATTTACAAAAACAAATCGATGAACGTAGAAAAACAAGTTGTTCCAAACGTTACGTGTGCACACGTCACGACACACCCGCGCTTTAGACCAATCAGAGCGCGCCGTGTGAACACTCCTCCGGTATTAAAGCGTGCGCGCAACATTTTAAAATCACTACGTTTCTGAAGCTTCACCACGCATCTAGTATTTATTAAATGGGTGACAAATTAAACACTATAGCATATTATAGGTGGCTGATATTTCTGTTCAGTTTCAGTAATTTGGATAAAATTTAGCTCGCGATTTTATTTTATTTTTTTCAATTTAAAGTATTAATTAATTGTATTGTTATTTAGTTTTATTAATTTTAAAAATGTTGCACTTCAACTCTATCCCTGAAGTCTACGTGAGGAAGACCAACCAGTGAGTATTTTATTTTTTTTTTTCTTTTAATTTACTTTGACTTGACTTATATCCTCCTTTTATTTTAATTTTAATTCTCAAATATGTATTTTTGTCATAGAACTGTTTAAATTTTCAACACCTTTGTGTTATTCTATCACTTCAAGTCTGTGCTCTATTCACTTACGTTTACCTAATACTTAAATAATTAAGTCAAATACTATAAGGAACTAAATCAAACCCCTAAGGCTACCCACCGACCAAAGCATTCAGTTCTTGATAATTTTTATTTAAAACCTACATACCTATAATTATTTTTAATTATTAGGTACACCAGAAGCACAATAATTTATTTATTACTACTTAAATACTAATACGTAAAGTAGCTACTTATAAATATTCCCTGGAATCAATTGGTAACTATCCCACAGCTGGTAGTCTACCCATAATTTTCCAATTTTTTGTGTCTGCTCGGGCCAATCGGTCGGGAAGGAGTCCACGAATTAGTAACCTACAGGTTTTCATAGACTCACGAGAAATATGACCATACTTAGGTAGGTATGGTTATATTTCTCTTGAACTATGAGTTACTAAGTACCTAATTACCCAGTTACTTACTTTCCTCATTAGAAAAACTGCACGTTTTTATGTGAAAATGTTTTGGATATATTATCGGAAATATTCAACAGGTTAATATCAATAATATCTAAGATAAGGAAAAATCCCCTTTGTTACCTAGGTCCTAGGTACATATTTATTGCTACTGCTAAAGTAAAAAGAAGCAGCAAGAATAATGTATCTACCTACCCAGGTTTTGTTAATAGCTGGATAGTCAGTGTGATAACAAATAATAAAAAAAGACGTGTGGCACTCGGGGACTGCCGCGGTAAAGCTATTGCATAGCATTTTTTATCAACTTATGCAATTGTAAAATATTAACCCGAATACAAGAAATAGCAATGGTGACATTGACAGGAACTGTTATTCACATTTATAGTTTTTAAAACTTGACACAACGTAATGGGAAAATCAAACTAATAATAAAAAGGTTTTAATTTAACTATTAATAGTCAAGGATCATTCGTCTAAGTAAATTTGAACTTTGTTGTCAAACAGTTAAACATAATTTTCAATACAACACTCTCGTTAGATCATTCGTCTAAGTAAATTTGAACTTTGTTGTCAAACAGTTAAACATAATTTTCAATACAACACTCTCGTTAGGCGTTAGGTATTTTCGTTACGGAATTTCTGGATTCGGTCTGCACGGTCAAGGCCCGCGATAGAAGCTATACAATAGCTTAAAAAATAATCAATTTGGCCCACGTCACGAGACGTTGTGGGCCTGCAGGCAGTCATGTCAAACTTACGAGTACAATCCAGCTGGATTGTCCTTGCGAGTTTCTTGCCCGTTCTTCTCTAAGAGATCTACATTTTTGCAACTATGTAGTTTCAACTGTCTGTCTAACTGACAGACTCCTTGACAACTCAAAAATGGCTGTAAATAGTTTAATTGAAATGCATTGAGTTTGAGTGTAGGCACAGAAACATCATGTTTATTATTAATCTTGATCGTCAGCTTAGTTCTACGTTACTTCCAGATTCCAGACAGTTTCAGTAGCGTTTCGTATTCCGCATTCCGTTTCCGTCACAACAGCATTGTTTCAAATTGATTCAAATTACCAAGCCACCTACTACTTACTGTTCAGTTTTTTATATCGTCAATGAGTTACTAATAAAAAATAATCAATTTGGCCCACGTCACAAGACGTTGGCGGGGCTGCAGGCAGTCACGTCAAACTTACGAGTAGGTAGGTAGTAACCAGTATCTACGTAGGCAAACATCTAGGTAGGTATCTACGTAGGCAACTAATTTGCACGCATCGCGTTTCATTTTGGCACATTTTGGCCTTTTATAGTTAGTTAGATATAGGTACCTACCTATTATGGTCTGGCGGTCATTGACAGGACGCGACATAGCAAAATAACCTTTCAATAAACGCAGACTGAAAGATTTTGTGCTTCCGCAGTCCCCAAGATCGTATAACCTAAGATCATAACATCTTTTACCTAATACCTACTGCAAATAAATGAGTTTGACTATGATAGGTTCCTACTTATAAGAAAATGAATACTGCAACATAACGTCCGAATCAAACATTTTACTTGGCTCTAATCGTAACCTGCCCTGGCTGGCTGGCTATAAAATCCGGTTGCATAGGTAATAAATAAATAAATAAAACGAGTGTGGTTGATAAGCAACATGTACCCATTTCGATTTTTCCACGTAAATGTCATAGTTCTTATACTTAGGTACCGAATGTTTCCGTTGCCCGGTGCTTCTGAGGGGGCAACCCAAATCATAGCATGTCTCATTTTGGCAGCTATTTGCCACTCCAATAAAAAAACAAAATAAAAACTCAAAGACCAAGCTGTGGGGGACCTAGGTATTCAATATTAGGATGTCTAGTTGTGAAATGCCCAATTACAGCTCAATTATCCTGATTCTGGCAGGAAAACCCGAGCGTTTATGGAATTGCATCCTACGTCAAAGGGAAAATCCAAATAATGATGAAAAAAAAACTGATACAATATCACTTAGATATTGCATAAAATGTAGCACGACTTTGGTAAAAATGGAACCATTTTTAATAATCTAATTAATACTAAATTAATATTAAATTATGATTGTCGTATCTGAATGTATTTTACTGTGTGTACATAAATAATAAAATAAAAATAATAATAAATACTAGGTTAGGTATTTATTTAAGTCTAGCCATCATCAGCATAATTTTATTAACAATTTCAAATGATTGTTAGGTATTGTTTTAAAGATCAGCTATTTTACCACACAACCATTCATACAAAACTCAATACAATATTCAATATTTATTTATAATGAATTACAATCAACAATTTGAACTGTGATAGGTTTTACAATAAGATCTTTATGGAGAGCACATCAAAGTAGGATAAATGGTAGACCATATAAATTGATATCCCGATTCGCGAGCAGCCGCCCTCTTAATAACTGCAGTTGTGCAAGATTACTTTTAAGAATTATTAATTCGTTTATCTAAACACTTAATAAAAAATACGAAGCAGGAACAAAGTGCAACATGATAATAATAATAATATCTAACCGTATTGCTTTATTTAGGCGAGCGACATTATTTTGCCCGGTTCAAAGTTTCAAACTTCACCCTGAGGAATGGCCGGTGCGCAGTAGATAACGATTTTATTGTTTAGGTATTATTTCTTATCAAATATTTCAATATAACAATTAATTTGAGGAGTCAAGGAGTCAGATAAAATCTTTATTATTACTATTTTTTTACCAGAAAAGGAATGACTACTTTATTTGTATGTGTTTGTTGGATTGCGTATTTTTCAAACCTAAATACTTAGGTACAGTCCTTTACTCCTTTCATAGATATTTTACCTCTGATTTTGCATGACTGTCAAATTCACAATGATCTATATTGTTATTGCAATATGTCGCTGTTAGGTTGCTGTAATTGACAAGTCTGTCAAAATCTTAATTTTCGTTGCAATAAGATTGCTATTGGGTTGCCGCTGTTAGAGAAGTAAAGGACTACGTTACGCTCACTGAATTGGTCCAGCAAGACGGGCCCGCCGTTGTTTTTGTAGCTTCATACCTAAACTGTCGAGTAACCCATCTGTATTCATCTGTGGACTGTGGGTGTGGTTTGACGTCAAAATATATTATGATATTTTTGGACCGTATTCCATATTTGGTTAATAGGTACCTAATTACGCAAATCCAAAATGGTGACGGTTGACGCCAATCTGTTTTAGATTGCAATACATTTTCCATAATTATCCGTGTTCGATTTTCTAATGTAAGTTTTTCTTTGTCTCCAGGTATGCCCAAGTGGCGCTGGCTTGCGGGCGCGCGGCCCACCAGACCGCTCTCCGTGGGGCCACCAGTCCCAACCCTCAACTCGCTGCATTGACTCCCAAGGTACTTAAATACATCTCTAGATAAAATATCTGATTTCTCTAAAGGAAATATTGGTCAATATTCTCTCTCCGCAGTTGTAATTAACCACTGAAATGATTGAAAGGTAATTTTATAAACAAAGACTATATAGGAACCCAGTAAACGCAGTAAAAAAACATTGGTTTCATAGCGTGTCTTAAATATCCTTAAATTGTCTAAATCGTGCAACTGTGATGAAGAAAACTGCCTTAAATTGGCCTATTATATTTCTGTAGGGCTCCTTACCTATTACATCAAGGGCCTTTGTAATACTTAGCACAACTATCTTTAATGTGTGTAGGTAGGTGCGAATCGAGGCGCGAGAGATTTAAACATTTATAGGCCAAGCCAGCACGTCACTTTGAGAACTATTCGTTCAATAACTTTAAATACTTTATACAGTCGAAGGTCTTTTTCATAGATCGATGTAAATACATTAAAACTTTTCCTTTTGTAGTCTAACATTAAATCTACCAAAATAACTTTATCAATAACCAACAAGTTGACAAGTCACATCATAATCTTCTTTGGAGTGCAAACAAGACTCCCGTAAATGACAATACTTAAGTAGATACGTCCATCGCACCGTGGGCGCCCCTCTATACTAATCTTACTATCTGGCCTGTTTCTTCACGACAACGTTAGCTCTATAATTCCAAATACAAACGTAACAGGACCTAAGACACACCCCTGAGGGATGCCGTGTCAAAGCCCGTGCCAAGAAACCTTAAACTCTCTCAACCAATCCTACCAAGGGTGTTACCCAGTTACTGAGTTGTGGTGGTGAGATAGGCACTCGTTTCTTGAAAATACTGGTATTCACCTGCATCCGATAACACTGGAAGCTGACCCTAAAATAGTTGTGAAAAGGCTAGGCAGATGATGCTGATGATTTTTTTAAACCCCTCAGGTCCGTGCATTCGTGGAGCGAAGCGCTGCTCTCTGCCAGCCGGAACATGTCCACGTCTGCGATGGTTCAGAAGCTGAGGCGGCTGCCTTGTTGCATATCATGCAGCAGCAAGGAACTCTGAAGCGTCTGCATAAGTATGATAACTGGTAAGTACACCTGGAACTGCTACTGAACTTCTTTTGTTTTGTGTTCGTAGAAGCTTGAAATTGAAAAAAGTCAAATGCTGTAAACTCCCAGGCCGATAGAAAGACACCGATATTCTTTCAGAACTATTGTTCTTGCTTCTACCTTTAAGTCAAAGTGAGATTGTTGTAAAACAAGAGTCATTGAATTATATATCCATTCCAACATATTATTATCCCAGCGCTGAAAAATCAAACGCACATAAAGTTCCAAATATCAAAAACTGCATGTGCTCCAATCCATGAATGAAATGCATCGACTCCAGCGTGGTTTAACCAGACTCGATAAATGGAATGAACCCCAAGATTTGCACTAGCGCCTGAAGGCTCATGCTTCAAGGGGCTACTTCAGCGTTTGAGGGCAGCCAATCCAAAAAAAATAATTCTCATTGGGTGACACATTTTAAACACAAAAAGAACTAACCAAACTCTTTTACCACCAGCTGGCTAGCCCGCACAGACCCCGCCGATGTGGCCCGCGTAGAATCACGCACTTTCATCTGCTCCGACAAGGAGAGGGATGTGGTGCCTATTGCACGCGCGGGGCAGAAGTCTGCGCTTGGCAACTACATCGCCCCCAATGCCTACGACAAGGCCATCACTGAGAGGTTCCCGGGATGTATGCGAGGTGAGTCTTGGTTCTTTAGAAAAAACTTTTGGTGTTTGTTTTTATTTTTTTATTTTTGAATATGGAGATAGATAATAAAAACTTTTTGGTTATTGTTACCGTTTGTAAGTGAAATGGTTGTCTCTTGTGTGCCAGTGACAAGTTATATTAATACTTTGAGGAACACTAAACGGTGAACGCCCATAAATAGGTTTCAATCATCACTTGGTTTACCGAGAGCGATGTTTATATATCAGCTGTCGATTAGAAAGGGCTGTCAGTTCTACCACTACCAAGGTCGTTTCTAAACTAACATGACAAAAAAATTGTGCCCAGAATAGGAATTTGCATAAAAAATAAGTAAGTAAACTGAATAATTTGCACTTAAACAAACATGGCCTTTTAAAGAATGTTCAGCAGCTATTAACATTGTTAAATAATCATTATGCCATATTAGAAAATCAAATACGGAAGAAGACTGTTAAAAATCAGTAATTTAAAACCACCGTGGGACATAGGGAAATCACAGTATCACAGCAAAATAAAAGTCTTTGAAAGTCATGATCAATGTTTCCAAACAACAACAAAAAAAGTAAACTATTTTGCAGTCGGAAAAACAAAAGAATGTTTGTTCCATTTTCAAACAATCAAAAGACTGTTCCAATTTCAAACAATGAAGACTCGAATGTATTTCCCAAAATCTGTGTTTGCCCAACGGATATTGAGTACCGAGTAGCTATTCAAAGCGGTTCATAACATTGCAGAATGTCATGCATACATTGATTGAAATATAACGCTTAGGTATATTATAATGGCTGCATATGTTGGGTATGTGCGTATATGTCTGGCTCTCAGACTCCCCTCAAAATCAATACAGCTACCGGAGGCCCGTCCAATCCGGTATTGCTGCAATTAGGATAGGTAGGCAGTATACTAGGCAAATTAATTGTCGATGGAATCTGGACATAGATTAAAAATATTATGAAATATTTTGACGAGTTGTTTTTTTTTTCTTTGTAACAAAGGGGCGGCAAACCAGCATGTCATTTGCACAATTTGAATTTGAAATCATAGAATTATTAATAGGCATAGTCCATACTGCTCAGAAATAAAAATAAATGAAAGATTTCTTTGCCAACTCAAGATGAGTATATAATCTTTCATTCATTTTTAAGATTGATTAAAAATCTCCAGATTTAACCTCAAAAACTATTTTAATTTCGTCTTTCTCAATATGTAGAAGTACCTACTTATACGACCAATGAAATAATATTTTCATTATCACCTAAGTACTAAATAATATGCTCTAACCAATTAATATTTTGTCCACAGGCCGCACGATGTACGTCATTCCATTCTCCATGGGTCCTGTAGGCTCTCCGCTATCTAAGATCGGCGTAGAGATTACCGACTCTCCTTACGTTGTCTACTCTATGCGCGTCATGACAAGGATGGGTATGTTGTATTTCAAAATATTAATAAATTAACGTAGCTACAAATACAGCATACAGCCAGACAGGCAGATGTAACCAATATAACTTGACTGTACAATGTCAAAAACGTCAAAGAGCAACACCTCAAATCCCAGTCAGATATTAAAAACTCGTAGGTCAATTTATACTGGTTGCAACGTAGTCTGCAACTCGGCTTTTCGTCTCGTCGTTTGATGGATAGAGCGGGCGATATGTTTGGTCTCCCTCTAGCGGCCGGCTCTTGTTGTCTATCAATAAATATTTGTGTATTGATGATTCGTGGTTTTCAATGGCTTTGTTGACGCAACTCGCTCATTTCATAGGTCACGTCTTGCAGCCTTATTCCAGAATGCGCTCGCAATAGCATCTTCATTGAGTTTAGAATGTGCGGTATAATTCAGAACTGTAACAATGAAACCGATTGCGAGCGAGTATGCGCAGTGTGTCGCCAGCGTATGCAAGTGCAGTCAACAGAAAAAGTTGCAAAATATATTTCAGCTTGATTTTTATTTGAGCTGTTTTTGTTAGGAAATAAGACACAAAATGGAATTCATTACATTTATTTTTAATTCTAAACACACATGCATAATTAAGCACAGCAATTAATGCCTACACAAATATACCCACGCTACCACATAAAAATACAACATTTTGCACATAATTTTTTAGCAATCGCTTTTTAATAGCTTTTTAGTCCTAAACTTAAATTCGTAAACATTTCTTAACTAACCTGTACACTTTTTAGAGGAGCGTAAATTCAGCGTAATTTTCGCCGCTCACCGTCTCAAAAAATTCTTGAAGTAAAACCAACTAAGAGAGAGACGTTTTCGTAAAATAAGCTAACTGTTTTTGGAAATAAATTACCTAATAATAATAATTCTGCGCACGGCGTGGTGACAATATTGTAGCAGCGTAATTTCCGTGGCTCACTTTGAGCAGCATAAATTACGATGGGTTTACTTGTCTCTTCATATCAACAATTTGAGTTATTTTTAGGCGGTATCATCGTCTAGGCCTCGTCAAGGTCTTCATGGTCTGTCTCTGGATACATTATCTCTCCTTCAGGGTTGGTCGGCCTCCCATAATGAGAGGGGTAGATGGGTTCTCTCTCCAAAGTCTCCTCTTGTTCCTGTTCGGGTTCAACAACGTTTTCTTGAACCAAATTATCAGCACTTTCCACTCCAGATGGATAAACTAACTCATTCTGAAGGATAGATAACCGTTTCTCCCCCTCAGAGTCTTGAATAACTTTTAAAATTTTGGGCCACGCCGAAAACAGTTGTTCTTGAGTTAATCTATTCAATAATGGCACTAACATGTGCGCGAAATGCATGTTGGGATTCGGGTCGATTGGTGGCAGCCCTATTTCCGGCAAGGGGATGAACTGCGGCTTTTGGACTTGGTAGGGCCTTGCGAAGTCGGCGACTTGTACCGATGTTGAGGGCACCGGGATGTTCACTTGGGGTGGCTCTGGCGGTTGGCGGATGTCCATGGGCATCTCGTCAGGAATATCAGCACACTCCGCATCTGTGTTAGTATTGTAGGCGGTACCCACGTCCTCGTCGCTAGCAATGGATGATGGGACCAAGAATGTCATACTATCTGTATTGTTTTTGCTTCTTTTTGATGTAGGGTGTCTAAGTACTCCTTGGTAACTCTTAAAAAAACTATCCTGCTGCTTCTGCCATTTATTATGTACTATCTTAACTGAAAATAAAATTAAAATAAATTATTTGAATTTGAATTCCTTGAAATCTCTTCCTTTGTCAAAGTCCAAGAAGGTTCTAAGTGCATGTTAGGTTTTTGTATTGTTTTGGAAATCTAAGTATTCGTGGAAGTTTTTAAAACTAATTCAGAGTCATTGCCAATGCCAACCTTCTTCTTTTTTTGTGTGATTTCTTATTACCGTGTCAATAAAAATAGTCTGAAATACGGAGCGAATTATGTTGTGCAAAAATTTTCACTTTTTAATTTAAGTTTTAGTCACTTTCAGACAGACAGACATTTGTATTTTTATCAATCACCGAGCGTATTTTACGGATTCATTGTCAAAAAAAAATACGGCTCCTAAAGGCAAACAAACAAAACTGGAGTCAGGTGAGATATTCCCGAAAATTAATAAGGTACCCATTTATTTAAAACTAGCTGACCTGTACCTTCTCAATACTGGTATTCAGCTGCAACCGGTAAGACTGGAAGCCGACCCCAAGATAGTTGGGAAAAAGGCTAGGAAGATTGATTGACCTGTACCTGCTCAAATTCTATAGAAGAAGCAGTTTCAGTTTTTCCCATATTTTCCAATTTTCCGGGCAACTTTTCTAATTTTTTTTATCATAAAAACCAAATTCGGACTGTTACGAACGTAAATAACCAAATCGATCCAGCGGTACTACTGATTTACCTAGGAATCGAACCCGGGCACTGAATCGCTTCAAACGCGCAACTTTGCACCATAAGTCCATAACATTCGAAGCGTGCAGTTGGCTGGGGCTCAACAAACTTTAATATAGCACGATAACTCTAGGAATCACGTAACCATATAAAACAAAATAAACATAATTGGCATATAGTTAGATAAAAAGTTGAGCGAACAAAAAGATAAAAAAAATACTTACTTTTTTCTTTCTTCTTTTTTGGGGAGAACTCACCCCACTGCTTGAACAGAGATTTACAGACTAGAGTCCATTTTTTTGATATTGCTACCTTTTCAATATATTCTGCGTACGCCTTATTATATAGGATGGGGTGTTTTTTCACCTCGGCAATTAGCAACTCGTTATCAATAACGGCGGTAGGATCGCCGTCGTTAGGGCTGACTGCCTGTTCTGCCGTGACTGAAGAGGTTAGGTCTGACATCTCACTTCCACGTTCGGTCATTTTTCTGGCAGAATGCCGCGCGGCAACTCAAGTCGCCGCATCCCTACACAAATGCAACGACATCTAGGTATGCACTCAAAAACGGCGCGCTTTTTGAACTCAATTTTCACATCACTATTTTAACGACGTCACACTTAAGTAACTTAAGTAACACACTAAAGTTCCTATTTCAAATACTTTTTTCTTTTTTTAAAGAACATTCAACTGTTTTCGTTGCAAAATCTGTGTCGTTGTATGTGTAGTCTCAAAAACATTGTTGTGATACAGCTGTGGACAATGACGGGGTTCTCATCGTTCACTTGTTGCGTTGTTCGCGGCTCTAGCACGCAGGTGTGGAGTTGTCCGTAGTCGGGAACACCAATCAGAGCGCAGATAGAAAAGGGCGCGAACTTTTAGGTTAGGTTATCTGTCAAATATTTATTGGTCTGTTTTATGATTAGGTTCCTTTGTTTAGATATGTATTTACATGAGCTTAGTATTCACGTGTTGTGACATGAATGGATATAGTTCCTGTTTATTTAAAGCAAATAGATTTTATGTGCTATTTAGATACGTTTAAAATTTTATTTGTGATTGTGCTATGCAGCATTTTAATTTATCCACCTTGAGTCCTTGAAGACTTGTAAATTGTAATTAATTTCTTGTCATATTTTGTACGATATAATATAGCCCATTCTTGTAAATAATACTTCTCCTATAACGTACCAATACATTCAGATTACAACAGTTACAGAGCAAAGCCATTGAAAATCGCTAGTTCTTAACAAAACAAATCTCTCACATTTATCACCCCCCACAAACGCCCTCTTGGAACAGCAAATTTTTCCTACGAGTGAAAAAGACAACATTATATCCCCTGATACTTTTAACCCCTTAAGGAAAGAGAGCAAAAATCTAACAGGGTCTTTTTGTCGTCAACAGGTGCTAGAGTGCTGGAGGCTTTGCGTCAAGATGAGCAGTTCGTACGTTGTCTGCATGCAGTTGGTAACGGCGGAATTGCAGGCTGGCCCTGCGACCCGCCGCGTACTATCATCCTGCATAAACCTGCTGATAATGAGATTGTTAGCTATGGTGGGTACCTAATTTATTTAATTATATATTTAGGATCTCCAACACAAGGTATAAGTACAGATACACAGTACATGACACATAAATAAAGGGCAACATCAATATAGTAGGTGTATATAGTAAACTGATTAAATGTAATGCCTCTATTGCTATGTGGAGCTGGTCTTAAAAATTATAAAACCACAAAATTATCTGAGAACATTACTTGTATTCAATGTACCTACCAAGAATCAGCATACACCTTCAAAAAATATTGATCCTCATGATGGCCCTTTCATAACAGTTAATTGCTAAAAAAAAACTTTTAAAAATAATCAAAAGCGACGCAGTACATTATCTAGGAAATTCTGAAATCAAGTATGGATTTATTTAAGAAAATTCTCGACTACTAACGCCATCTAGCGATGGTTAACAGAAACTTTTCTCTCACACTCAAAATTTTACTGTAGCTTTTATACAGTATTCAGACAATATTTCAGACATTTCTGACTTTACTTTTCTTTTGTTAACAGGCAGTGGTTACGGTGGTAACAGTTTGTTGGGCAAGAAGTGCTTCGCCCTCCGTCTGGGATCAGTTCTTGCACGCAGAGAAGGATGGCTCGCTGAACACATGCTGGTGAGTTTAAATGATTATTTAAATATAGACAATATTTAATTACACAAAAACGCAGTTTGAAGCGAATTATACCAGTTTGTGGACAATATTAAAGCAACAGCGCCTGCCGTAAAAGAATAGCAATGTTTTTTAATGCGTGAAGAAAATATTGCTAAGAGATTTTGAATTTCAGAATACCTTTCAGGCTATTTAAAAAGGCTATGAAATCATGCCTACACATATTATATTCTGAGCGATGGCCGTTTTGCGTGGATGTGACGCATATTTTCCCTCAACTTGAGCAGGCGCGTTGAGCACTTTTTGGGTGAACAAAAATCATGGAGCTCGCGTCATCATCACCGAAGGCTATATGTATCGAACGAAAGACATCAACGCGAGAATAAAAAAAAATACAAAGTTTTCACTTCTATCGGCAGTCCCCAAAGACTGCCGGATGTTTTTTCTTTGCGTCATGTCTACCGCAAACAAAACTTATTGTTTTACTTTCTTCTTTAAATACTAATAAATACTCAATTTTCTCAGATTGTAGGAGTAACCGACCCCAAAGGTCGTAAGCGCTACATCGCAGCGGCCTTCCCCTCGGCGTGCGGCAAGACCAACCTCGCCATGATGACGCCGACCCTGCCGGGGTACAAGGTGGAGTGTGTGGGCGATGACATCGCCTGGATGAAGTTCGATAAGAATGGCGTACTCAGGGCTATTAATCCCGAAAATGGATTCTTTGGAGTTGCTCCAGGTAAGGAACAGAAGATAGTAAAATGCTTGCTGTACAGTTCGCGTCAAATTACTTTGCCGCTCTGAAGTAGACTACAAATGACAAGCAGGAGTCAATCTTCCTTAGAAAACAGTACCGCGCATGACCGAACGCATGCGCAACCTAACTTCAGAGCGGCAAAGTTATTTGACGCGAACTGTCATTGCTGTTACTGTTACTAGGAATTTCCTTTTAGAAAAACCCAATAAAATTTGCCAGAACCGATAACTGAACTCTGGACCCCACGCTCTAGCTCGCTAGTCCAACTAAGCAGATTTAGTCTGATGAAACGTAGACTTTCTAAGGCCCATCAGCAACTTATGTTTTATAAAATCATTAACGAAGAAGTCATTACTAGTTCTGTTATCAAATTCCTAATTATTACATATTTTTCACAGGAACCTCAGAAGCAACGAACCCCATAGCAATGTCAACAGTATTCCAAAACACGGTATTCACGAACGTGGGCGAGACCCAAGATGGCGGCGTGTGGTGGGAAGGCATGGGCACCAAGCCTGAGAAAATTACTGACTGGAAGGGTCAGCCATGGGACGCTAGCAAGAAGACTCCTGCTGCTCATCCTAACTCTAGGTAGGCTGAATGAAAATGTTACCTTGATCATATAAAAAGTTAGGATATTGTCTATGGCTGACAGTGTTGCCAGTTTAAGGAATTTTACCCAATTTAAGGCAAAATTCTCACGCTGTCGAAATATTTTATACCTACTATATACCTTTGTCAGATACAGAATGAAGGGAGGAATTGGAGAAATTTTACCCAATTTTAAGGGAGATAAAATATTCAAACTTTTGATGCAGTGATTTTAACCAAATATTTTTTTCACAGATTCTGCTCTCCAGCTGAACAATGTCCAATCATTGATGACGAGTGGGAGAGCGCTGAAGGAGTGCCAATCTCCGCCATCTTGCTCGGCGGGCGCCGACCGGCTGGCGTGCCCTTAGTGGTTGAATCAAGGGACTGGCAACATGGAGTGTTCATGGGAGCTTCCATGAGATCTGAATCCACTGCTGCGGCTGAACATGCTGTAAGCATATTTTATAACTATGATAAATTTTTTGAGCAATTTGTTAATATTTTCCATCCGGTAATATCAGGGACCGCATTTTGAAGTATTCAATATTTATGGTGCTATTCATTCTGTCTAGAGTGTCTAGCTTCATCTCCTCTCTTGCAAGAAGTCATTGATGGCGCTAACTTCCATAATACACCGCTACTTTCAATTAATTTCTATCAAGAGAAAAGTTGAATCGATATCAGCATATTTTGGTAATTAATAACCGCTAAATGGTAGTAGATCCAGGCGCCAACCGCTTATTTAATAAAAACCGACGGGTGAAGGCGATAATCCGACAATTTTACAAGTATTTTTTTTTCCATCGTTTAAATGCTTTATTATTATTCAGCACTTGTCGTAAAAATGTGTCAATTTATGTAATTTTTTGACAAATATTGTGGGCATTGTCAAACATTGCCAGATAAAACAAATAGGCCTCTGCTCCGTATTACATAATTTTGAGCGAATTCAATTTCATTCGATTTTTGTGAATACTACCCCAGAAAACATAATAGTACAAGTGTAGAAGATTCGATCCGTAAAATCATTTAAATAAATAGCGACTTTTGCTACGACATAATAAAGTGCAATTCAGGTCGCACAGCGCTAATTACCTACAGTTATATTCACCTAATAATTGGCCCGACAAGTCGAGCCCACCGTGTATTTGTAGTTTCATACCTAAAATGCGGAAGCCTGATAGATACTACTTGAGCAATAGACAAAGTCAAACTTTTAAATTATTTGAATATTAGGCTTTTAGCTAATTTGTAAAGGAATACTAAATGTTTTTTATAATGTGCGTTTAGTTTGCGCAGAATAAACCATTATTCTTTCTTCTTTTTTCTTTAACATTGTTCTAACCGCAATATTTCTCCTACAGGGTAAAGTAGTGATGCACGATCCCTTCGCCATGCGTCCGTTCTTCGGCTACAACTTCGGCGAGTACATCAAGCACTGGCTGTCGATGCCCCAGGCTGGGCGCCAGATGCCCAAGATCTTCCACGTCAACTGGTTCCGTAAAAATGATGAGGTATGTACCATTCACTTGATCGAATATTGGGTATATATAGTCCGCGCGCGACTGCTAGTCACCGCCTGAGTTATGGAACGATGAGACAAAGGAGGCAGACAAAGGCCAAGCTACCTCGGTCTGCCAATTTTGTCAATGGCGCCCTCCCCCGTCTCGCCGCTCACTTACGTCAGGCGGTGGCTAGCAGTCGCGCACGGACTATAGAAACTGCTGGTTTAATATTACCTATACCTACCTACACTAGTATACTACGAAAACCGTTCTTACTGCTAATACAGACGCTATCAATTTAATTTCAAATTATTGTCATTGATGTGCAGTTGACTGTTACGTACGTTTGATGCACCTTGGGTAATCAATACCTAATATTTTTAACATTGCAAGGTCTATTCTTATATCATAGTCCATGTCGAACATTTATTCATTTTTAGATGACGTAGAGCAAGCTCTAAAAATATCTAAATACTAATAATAATTTCCTCTCATCAGGGTAAATTCCTCTGGCCCGGTTATGGCGAGAACTCCCGCGTTCTCGACTGGATCCTTCGCCGCTGCGACAACGAGCCATGCTTCACCGAAACTCCTCTTGGTAACATCCCCACTGAGGGCGATCTCAACACGCAGAACCTAGGCCCCATCGACATGAAGACCCTCTTCAGTATACCTAAAGACTTCTGGCTACAAGAAGCTGACGCAATCGAGAAGTATTTTAAAGAAGAAGTGGGAGAAGACCTACCAACCGCCATGTGGGAAGAACTGAACAAACTCAGGAAAAATGTTCAACAATCTTAATTTTTAAACCAAAGATTCTTAGTTATAAGATTTAACGTAAGTTTTGGAATGTAAAGAAGTTTAAGTAGTATTCCCGAGATTTTATTGTATTTTTTATTTTAATCGAACGCTGGTCGTAATATTGAGATAAAATGTTGACGAAAGTTCTAAAAAGGATGGTTTCTAAGAACGTTGTTATGAAGAACAAGAAGGCTGTGTTATTTAAAGTAAGATTTATGTATAATACGATGTTGAATTACTCATCAAATAATGAATAAATATTTTTGTAATGTAAGTTAATGTTTAAAATAAAACGTATTATTCAATGAGTAACTTGAATTTTATTCATTCGTAACCCACAAAAATATATCTTCTCTTAAATATAGGTTGACCGAACCCGCTGTAACACGCCTTAGTATACACGGCGAGACGGTAGGGCAGTGCAGGTCGCTCATTCGTCGACGCTCACGGCGCGCGGTACAGCGGTCTCGGTCAAACTATAACTTATTTACTTTTCTATTTCAAATGACACGCATTATTTCATATGTTTAGCTGAGAACACTCTTACACCATCCTGTGTCGAAGCTCTGGCGTATTTCGTCAAAAGAGCGTTGACGTTCAATTTTTCTGTTGCGTAGCATCTGGAAAATCAAATCTAAAATAAGGACATGTTCCTCAAGAGCGTAAAGTATAATTTTAATGACCCTGACCAGCCTGCCAGTTTTTTTTTCTGAATATGCTGGCTGGTATACTGTCAATAAAAGTTATAGATAAGGTACAGACGCCGCCAGCACATCAACCTACTACAATCTGTCAAATTTTCCCAATCAACATTGAACCTTATTCTTTGGCGATAAAATTGAAAATCTATTAAAGAAATTTGACAGATTCTAGTAACTTGATGTGCTGGCGTCTGTACCTCGCCTATAACTCATATTGAGAGTACGAAACTTCGATGGATGGATATTCTTAAATGTTACATTAAAACAAAATTATAGACAAAAAGGAACAACGTGATATTTGTATAAATTTATTTTGGATTTACAATTTGCGTCAAGAATCCAATTTTTTTACAAAAGTCACGGTAAAGGTCATTGAAGTCATCCAGGCAAACAATCCAAGTGATTTTAGTCTAAGGTGGGGTTGGGAGGTGAAAATTGCAATGTGATCGACCTAGGACGTCTAGTTTTTGCTATATAACATTTATTTAGCACAGACGCACAGACTAAAAGGCATACAACATAACATACATACAACATAACATATTGGATGCATCTTACGTTAGACCTTTGTCTAACACGTCACGGTCAAGGTCAATTAAACTTTAATATAACTGGAGTATTTAAATTAAAACGACGTGTTCTGTGAGAGCTAATGACAGATCTGGACTGGTTTAGTCCCACCCAACTGAAAGGGACGCAAAAAATTAAGGGTTTAAAAAATCTCCGGAAAAACAACAGCGCGTTCGGTTAGGACGCAGCTTTAGGAGACGCAAAAAATAAAGGGTTTACCAAATCTCCGGAATAAATTACTTACTCAATATAAGGTGATATTTGATCAACAGTCCACTTCGGTTTAGTTTGAAACAATATTTTGAATCGCTCGTTAATTTCCTCTGGTAGGTCACTTTCAGCGAATCCCCATACGACCTGCGGCGTGGTTGATTTGTCCACTAATGCTATTCCTGATAATAGTGATTCCTGAAATACAAAACAAAAGCTTGAGTTCCAAATCATTAAAAAAAAATACAACGACTTCTAAAAAACAACACTCATATGGGACCCCTAATGTACCCCCTTTCCAATAAAAAAGTATAATCGAAATCGGTCGACGTGGTAAGGAATTATCGCTGAATATACTTTAAAAAAAAACCGACGAATTGAGAACCTTCTACTTTTTAGAAGAAGGCAGTAGAGCTCTGTGTCGGGGCTTATCCAGTGAGAACGACAGCCAGGACCAATGCAACGTGCTTTCCGAGGCACGGAGAAGTCTCGAATTCTCGATATTAATGAATGGTCGCCCATCCACGAACCGACCGCGGCAAACGTAGCTTAACCTGATGAATTGAGCCGTGCGGCTGTTTATCTACAAGCCCAAGAAAAATATAATAGTTAAAGACACTTACATCTGTAACCATTCCTTCAGGAACCGAGTCTCTCCAGGCTTGCAAAAACTCCGCCAAATTGAATCTCCCGGCACTCTTCAATAACACTCTGGCCAAAAACCTACACACTTTGTCTTGCTTATACTGGTAGAACTGCACACCATCCTCAAGAATGGACTCTGTAGTATAGAACCTGAATGTTGCCTCCAATATTGGTAAAGGAACTAGTTCTTTAAGACTCTCTATAGTTGTCTCCTTAGATATTCTATCCAAAACCCAAGAATTCTCATCGATAAGATCCAACATGTAGGATAGAACACGGAATTCGTAATCAAATTCTAGTAATCTGTAATGTCCTTCAATTTCTATTGCCTGAATCTTCTCCAATTCTTCATTTAGTTCTGCTTTTGACGCCTGTACTTGGTTGCATAGCCCGTCATAATTTAGTAGTTTAGTTTTATCTGTTGCATATTCTAACTCTAGCCCTTGATATCTAGTAGGTTCTAGTAGTTTTCTTAACTTTGATAATCTTGGTTTGCAAGGCTTTAATTCGTAGTATGTGAAGAAGGTGTGGATAATATCCTTGTGTACAATATTTCTTGGCGGTCTTGCCCCTTCATCGGATTCAGTAGATTTGTTTAGACTTGCGTTGGACTTATCGAATGAAGAGTCTGATTCTATGGATTCATTTTGTATTGTTTCGTCTAGTCCTGTTGATGCTGCGAATAATAGTTCTGGTACTAATAGGAGGCTATTAGAAGTTTCGGCTTCTTTTACATCGTAAGTTTTGTTGTCTGTACATAGTACTACGTTTTCGTCAGGATCACCTGGAATTTATATAAGAAATATTTTATTTCCGCTGTCCGGAAAGACGTTGTCCTGTTTCCTAGAACTCGATCGCAGCTCCACCTGTCGCGTCCAATTATGAATCTAAACCATCCAGTGACCCACTCAAACACAAATTCCATCAAAATCGGTCCAGCCATTTAGGAATACAGTAACGTATAGACGAACAGAAGACTTATTTATATATATAAAAATATAAGGGATTATCAAAGGATAAGATAAACAATAAAAACAAGTTGAGTATCTCTTTTATGGCTGGTTAGTTTCATATGATATGCTCATCTTCATCACTCAAGGCAAAAAAAAACAATTGCTGAAAAAGGCCGCCCTCAAGAATCGCCACAGTGACAGCAGATGGTGCTGAACTTCCGAGTGGAGTTGTTTAGTTTTCGATGAAGATAAATAATTTGTTTTTGAACTTCATAAGAAAGAAGGTAGGTAGTTACGGATACTCCATAATTTGCGTAATCCATCATACCCAAGAGATACCCTTTCAGATAAGAAAAAAGTTCAGATGATGACGACCCTCCCGTCACCATCTTGTTCGCGTCGCCGCGCCTGCGTGTTTTCACAAAGTAATATCATATGAACGCGACGATGCGTATTCGCGCGACGCACGATAGCATTATTTAGGACGCGGGGCTAAAAATATTCAGTAGAATATGCATTATCGTTTCTATTGATGAGTTGAATACTTGCTGCAATATAAATAAAACAAATAAATAAAGAATTGTTAGGTACCTTTAAAAAGAAGTTCGTTTCCCGCTTCTATTTCCTTCAGGAGGGTGGCATCCAGCAACATGAGCTTCAAGTTATCATTATGTTGGCTGGCATCTGGGAATCTTAAAACTTGTGTGATTTCCGTTAACTCCGACTCGTGAAGTTTTGCAGTTTTTATTATTTTTCTAACCTCTTCTGGGGTTCTTAATTCACTGGAATTTAATAAGAGGATAAAATATTACCAGCTATTTAACTTGAAATTAAACGGCTAAAGCTTAGTCCAGTAAAATCTGTAATTTTCTTCAGCATTTCATTGGTCAAACCCTCCCGCTGCCCGAAGAACAAGGCGAATCTAACGATATAAATCTTTGCCAGTGCCATCATTTTCATGACAGGCGTCACTGCCGTGCGGCCGTGGGCTACGGTTTCCTAGAAAAGCATTGGCCGCACTTGACGGCCGCAGTGACGGCTGTCATGAAAATGATGACAGCGGCAAAGATTTTAATCGTTAGATTCGCCCTACCGCGTCAAAAGGATGTCGCGTTTCAGTTTCGTTTTGGCACCTCTGACACACAATGACGCAGTGCCTTAACTTGTTTATCATGGAAACGCTATGCTAGGTAACGCTACAATGTGGGAGCTCAGTAGCTCACTCTTCTCAATGGACACTTTTTCTTATGACTGAGTACACTAGGTTGAGTTGAAACAAAAATAAATCAAATTACTCTTTACTAAAAATTTATAAAAGTATTAGTGTTTTGGTTTGTATTGTTTTTATTACATCTAAATCTAAAAAACATTCATCAAATAAAACATCTAACTTAATTAAAAATTATTTATTTCTATTTGAATTTCGACACTGACAACATTGACATCATTTTTGTCTATACATTTCAGGGTCCTTTTGACAATTATTTGACATAGACAAGACATTCGAATCATTGACATTCAACATTGACATTTCAGGGGATAGTCCGATTTCATAAAATTCACTGCGTGATAGCCAAATCACGTTTTAGTTTTAGATTAGTTAAAATAGTGTAAAAAAAAAAAACTAGCAAAATGTCCTTGTTCGGCGATATACTATCCATAAATAAAAATGAAGAGAAGGCACAGCAGGCGGGAGCAGGTCTATCCCCATATTTGAACTTCGATCCCCATATCATACCGAAAATGCAGCCAGAATTCTTGTATCCTGACGACAGTCACATGGCATCTACTGCGCGGAGGTCTAATGTAGCGCTACCCATCATTGGAATGTCCTTCATGACCGGATCAGGTAATGGGATGATGAAATTATAACATAACCTCAAAATGGTTAGTAATTTTTACATAACATTGTGTAAGGCCGAATAAGTAAACAGTATTTATTTGTTGTAGACAACAAATCGCTTTTTTTTTAATCTTAGACCTATATCAAGATGGTCTTAATTAGCAAATTTCGCTAATGAGTCACTAGGTACACTGTTTATATCCATAATGGGTACCTAGCCTAGAGAAATTACAGTAACAGCTGCATACGTATACTGTCAAACACAATAGATTTACTATCTAATTCATAAATGAACAAAGAAACTTATGAAACCACAAAAAGATAGTGCAATCATTAATAAAACAAAAGCACTGACTATTATGGAAATGAATAAGCCGCATGCTCTGTAGAGCTTGAAATCTAATCTGAATAACTAATAAGAAGTCATGTTGCCAAATGTTATGTAGTTCAGTCGAAATAATGTACTGTTCTGAACAACATTGAACTTATGAAAACACCACAAAATATAATTTTACCGTGTTGAAAACTAAAATACACACAAACTTATTATTTATGCATTAAAGTTTTTGTACTTATGCTTACAAAAGAATTACTTCTCGGATATATAATTATTAGGTATGGTATATGTACAATAAGATTCTTGTAACAAATATCTAGTCCACTTTGACTTATCAAACAAGGAATGTCTTTGCACTAATGAATAATTTAGAATAACATGATTATTTCTGTCACAGCAGGGATCATTTGCTAGTTACTCAGTATTTTATATACCACTACTCATCTTTATGCATCAACCGCGTTCGGTGCTCTGATTGGCCCTTCACTGGTGAAGGCCCACTGGATGCCAATCAGAGCACTGAACGATGTGTAAAGTCGAGATGGTTGAAAGAAACTCACAGCCTCAGATTCCTTATTAGAGCTACTGCTGCTAAAGGCACCTACTATCTAAACTGGAAATATCCCCAGTGAATGCCCAATATGTGCCTACTCTTGACATTATACTCGATAAATTGTGTTTTAAATAAATTTTGTAATGAAACCACCATTATTAGTGGTGTGGTGACTTTAAATATAAACTGTGTTGGCCATGTATTTGCCATACATGTAAACAAACACGTATATCATTAACTTTCTGCAAGTGAAAATAAAGTTGATTTTAGACTAGTGCTGTTGAAAAATTCATAAAAAATATGAAGTTATAGTGCAAACTGAACCTTATGTATAAAAGTTGTTTGTCCTAAAACTCGTGTTTGTTTACATATTTGGCAAATTAATTGCGAACGCAGATTAGGCATCACTGGTCTAAACGAGGCTCCTATTACTTTCCACTGAATTATAACTATTTTCGGCCAAAAAAATTATCTGTTCCTAGCGTTGCACTTAAAAATAATATGTGAACTCTGTTCCAGGCTTAGGTGGCGTGACAGGCTTATACAAAGGACTGAGGGCTACGACACTGGCAGGGCAAATAGGCAAGGTGCGACGAACACAAGTTATCAACTACATAATGAAACAAGGTCAGTTTGAGTCAATGATAATATACATATAATCTATTAAGAACAATAGAAGTAATCATCGCATAAGTCCTAGTCTACATATTATTATATACTTCATCAAATTGTGCTTGGATGATAGTAGTGAATACATTTTTTTTAAACATTTAAATCTTTTTTTTTTTTAATCAGGACGCTCTGATTTACACATGAAAATGTCAGAGTAGCAAAGAGAGTCACAAATTTTTTTCATGCTCACCTGTCTGTCAAAAAATCTGTCATAATCCTAAATTAAATGCCCAACATTGTAAAGGACTTTATCCAATATAAGCAAATGCATCTGGACATTAATATTTTATTTGGATGGCACTCTAAACATTTCCTTAAAAATATAAAATTATTAAAAAATAGTAGTAGCCCACCGGTATCGGGAACAAGATCCAAAGCGGCGCGGCGGTCAAGGCTTCAGAGAGAGGAACCTCCTAACAATGTCCACAAGTACTGCTTTCTAAATCAAGCCGTTAATGCAGCTGCCCAACGAGAGCCTCCGTAGGTGTTGGGTGAGGTTCTTGGCAATTAAGCCATTGTGCATTGACTGATACGACTATCAGCACAATGATCGCCGAGTCCACAACCTCGCGAGCCAAGTTATTTGATTTGTTTATCATTCTCGGCTTTCACGAGGTTCCCGTCATGCGGGACGGGGATATTTCCATTTTCGGGAACTGGGTTGGGCACATACGTGTAGTACGGCACTTCCGATTCCACAAGGCTGTATTTCAGATAAAATTGCTGATGGATAATCCTATAAGGTTGTGTCAAAATTGGACATTTTACTTATAACAAATGAACTAATCTGTCCTCAGAATCTGACCTCTAAACCCCACATATTAAATCAAACCCTCATTAAAACCGTAACAAAATGTTCCAGGCACAAACACTGGCTGTACCCTTGGAATCATCGCATCATTCTACTCATGCATCGCGCTGGGCGTCACATGGATACGCGACAAGGAAGACACTGCAAACACTTTCATAGCTGCCACCACCACTGGCATAATCTATAAAAGCACCTCCGGACTCCGCTCCATGGGCCTTGGAGCTGCAGTAGGCCTCACCCTCGCAGGAGTATACACCCTCATAACCGATAATGATAACATTTGGAGCAAAGCTAGATACAACAGATTGTGATTCAACCCGCCTATAGTTTGTAAATACTTAAATAGACTGTTATGTTTAGTATTTTGTTAAGGGTGATGCGCCAAGGTAGCCCGCGAAATTCAAATTTCTTAGGTTTTTTGCAATTTACAGGTCAGTGTCAGGTTGTATGTTGATTAAAATATGATTTGCGAGCGTAACCAAAATGGGTTAACAGAATTATAAGCATTAGAATCAGCAATACAACACCTTAGGTTAGCATAATCCCCAAATGTCATGATTTCATGAAATACTTATTCAAAGGGATTACATGAACTTATAGAGTTGTATTGATGATTTCTATGATTTTAATTTTATAAATAAACATTTGATACGGTCGCATATCATATTTATATCAACATACAACCTGATACTGACGAGCAAATTGCAAAAAACGTAAGAAAATTTGAATTTCGCGGGCTACCCTGACGCTTTCACCTTAAGGACGACGCCAAAGGATCTGTCGGGACGCAGGGACTTATTTGTGCCATGTCCCCCGTACCTGTTTAGATTTATGTATAGTGCTTTCTGGTACCCATAAACTGTGAAATCTATAAGTTGTGTAGCTCTTGCTCTTGCCATAGTTGCAATTGTACTTAATAAATATTCTTCCTCTTGCCTAAGTTGTGTGTATATTGTTGGGTGTCAATATTGAGCAATTTTATGTGTTCTTCTATAACTTGTTATAGAAAGTTAGCCTCGAGACTACCAATGGGCTTCCTAGGCCAAAACTAAAGTGGGTACTTCGTAAATTATTGTGGAAGTTAAAAGGTGCAAAGAATTGCTCAAAAGTTCAGATTTCTAATCACACTTTAAAGTTTCTGTCTATAATGAAGGTGGACTAGTGGGTACTTCGTAAATTATGGTGGAAGTCAAAAGGTACAAAGAATTGCTCAAATGGTCAGGTTTCTGATCAAATTTCGAGTTTCGTGTCTATAATGAAGGTGGACTATGTTCATATCCATCTATCAGAAGACTGCTAATCCAGCAGAACGACGATTTTCTCGAAGTTTTATCTCATTTAAATATTTTATGTATGCAGCCTTGCATATAAACTTTTTTCTTTAAATTACGTACAGTTTATAGATACCTCATCCCCTGTATTACGTACATATTCCCGCCTTGTCGTATCAGGACCGCACAAATATGCATAAGCGTTAATAAATGAGTTCTTTGAAAAATAATGTTTATTTATTTCATTTACGTTGTTTTACACAGTGCAGTTTGTACAATGTTGTATTTACATGTGGCGATTACGATGGGATATGTTATATACTAGTGGAGACGGCGATAAAAGACGATAGATTAGGTATATGGATGGGGATTTTAATATTCCATCCCTTTTAGTCCAGTCGAGCGAAAGCGAGTCGTGGTTGATGAGAATAAACTCGTATTACTCAAACAACAATAACAGGTTCTGCTAATATGTAGCAGAACATTTGTGACAAAGCCTTATACAGTATTCCAGTTAAGCTGGTTTACCTCGCGTATGGATCTGACCCGCATGCATCGCCTTATCAAAATTCATCAATGACGTTTGAGGAGTTTGTATTTCTTTAGTGAAACAAGCCGACGCGATGACACATCTGATGGTAAGTTTTCACCGCCGACTATGGATATCTGCACCGGCAATACCAGCCAGAGGTATCGCAGATGGGTTGCCAATAGCTAACATCCCAGAAACAAGCTGGTTGTCTCAAAGAATGATCGAAGACAACTGAACTCACGCATACACAGGAAGCCAGATAAATATCCGCTTGGAAGGGCTCTATTAAAACAAGCGGGTCAAACTGCCCCAGTTTAATCCAGTTTGGAACGTCTGCACGAGTAAACTGACGTCGCGTTAGCTCGACCTGACCTTGACATAATAATCTCCCTTGGGGTGTGTACATATTGGCGAACGCCTGGAAACCTTGCATATATCTACTGCGGCAGTAGTAATCTTCACCGAGTAAGAGAGTAGGGATAGAGCGAAAAAAGGTGGTAGAATTTCGCGCGCTTAATTCCTCTGTTTGTCGTAATAGTGCAAAAGCCTGTTTTTTCACCTAGACTTTCAGAACGCGAAATACTGCCCAAATTTGCTCTGACTTGTCAAGTCCCTAGCCTAAGGAAACAAAATACGTATCAAAAGCTATTTCGCCAATATGTCTGCACCCTTTCATAAGCTTAAACTTTCAATCAATTTCATTGAGCAAACAGGCCCTTCATGGAGTAAGTATACCATAAAACTAGCTACTTATAAAAATAAAATTACAATGCCATCATTGTCATCCAATATTTGAAAATAATACAATTTGGCACCCAATTATTTACAAATATTCGCGTAAAATAAAACACACGGTTGATCCATTATCGCAGTTAACTAAGCGTTGTAAAATTACGAACATCAATTTCCGGGCAGTCGGTGTTTATTTCTGAAATTCATTTTTAACCTTGACTCTCGGTCCATGTAAACGACGTTTTATACCTTACTGGTTTTTAATACCACCCGGAATCATAATATTCGTCTTGCTTACTTTAACAGTAAAGCGTGCTGTCAAACAGTAGGCGGAGGACGGGGGCGATATTATTTAAATGTTCTAGTTTTTAAAAACCATGCCAGGAAGGAACATAGGAAACCCCGTTCTTTGCCGCCTACAGTCAATGTAGCTGCCATTTTATCCAACACACACTTGACTTTTCTAGAATAAATGCGTTTCACGCCACTCTTAAGCTAATTTTTTCTAATATTAATTATACAGCCGATGAATCATGCATGGCCGGTCCGAACTTTGCGCAGAAGGCTGCGCAATATTTTTTTTTTTAAACCAAATAGTGATATGAGACGAGTGTGAGTGAGAGAACATGCGTGATAGTTCGGAGAGCCTATGTTCAGACCGGTCGTGATTTGTCGGCCGTATTACAATAGATGATCAATTGGTGGTTATTATTCGAATTGAAGACAATTGAGACAGTTTTGGGCTTTTGATTACTTAGTTAATCGATCTCAATTAATTCAGGAATCCAGTACCCTAATTACGTAATACACGATCAATTAGAATTTGAATCGGTTTGAAACAGTACCCTAATTACGTAATGCACGATCAATCAGAATTTGAATAGTTTTGAAACAAATTGCTAGTCCATTGCTTCATATGTTCGAAAAAAAATCTGCTCAACAACGTAAATAACGCAATGAATATTGTTGAACTGTCAAAATGAAACAGATTAGTCGGAATCGTTTACGAAAATGTGTTGCGTAATTCTAATTAGATAGCAGTTCGAGATTATTGTCTCGAATAAAAAATACCCACAATCGATCATCTTTTCCAATTTTGCATAACATTGTAAGTAGGTATAGGAAATTACTTTTTAGTATATTAACAAGCGCGGACTTTAATATCATATTACATTAACTGTAGTCTCAATAAAATATCTTTAAAAAAATCCTATAAGCGATAACGATGTAATTTATCTTAATATTTACTTATCTATGTTCAACAATACAACCGTTCATTATTTAGCGGTTTTAAAATAAAGTACATTGGATGGACTTTTGTGATAGATGAGTTACATAATATGGGGAATTTACACTAGGTCCATTTTCGCCGTTCGGCTGGTCGCACACCAAATCGCCTCACAAACCGAATCGCCACCCAATTTAAGGTCGATAAAAATTGCAGGTGACTTGTATTTTGCATTAAAATATCGAACAGAACCGTCGCACAGTGTACTGGCATTGAAATTCTTCGAAGCTCATTTCATCGCCAGCGACTGAGCATTTTCACTGTTGATTTACGTCACCTGCCTCAAGCGACCTGTTGCCGCACGACAAAAGTCGAAACCTACTCTACTAGTACTTTTGATCTTGCGACTTTAGTTAGTCACCTGCGGCCTAGCGGAATTTCCATTTAGAGTCTAAATGTCGCGGTGAAAATCGTGCAATCACCAGTGTAAAGCCCCCATTAGATAGAGCTGTTCCGATTGTCAGTTATTTCTAATCGTAGAATTTAATCACCTATTGAAATTCAGCAGTGCAAAATACATATGAATCTAATCTGACTCTGTTTTTGCGTTTGAATCGTCCGATAACTTTTACCATAAAACGGAATTTCTAATCGATACATTGGTTTGTTTAGGTAGTATCTATCTATGTTTACACATTTATTGACACGGCCTTGTGGGATCACGGCCCTATAGATAATTACAATTGATAATGAAACCGTCCTCCGTGTGATTTGATTTCACGGAATTACTAGGATCTGTTCCGGTGTCTTACTGTAAGCTAAGGTGCGATGAACATTTCGCGATGATTCCACCACTGTACAGTAGTAATCTGTGGCAAACAGATTGGCGATTAAACCAAATCTTGGCAAAATGCCCTTATGAGTTATGATCCACTTATCGATTAGGTTAACGATTAGATCCTGATAATAATAATGATTAGTTACCGCCCCTGACAATCGTAACGCACAGTTTGTGATACATAAATACACAGATAGCACAGATACACATACAATACAGAGATTCTAAACATACATTCTACTAAAATTGTATACGAAAATATACTTCAATGCGAATAACCCCCGAGTACTCAAACGATCTTAGACGTTCTGAAAAGTATTTTTGTCGCTACAATATTCTTTAATGTTACAGGGGCAACATGAGACCTTTCAGAGGCTTAAAATTAAGTAGCGTTTGAGTAATTGGCCGTAAGTAACATAATATACTTAACTAGACTTAGCACGAACGAGGACAATTACTTATTTTTAAACTGGATTGGACTGTTTTCTGTGTTCACAGAAGCTCAGGTTTTAAATCGAAAGTGTAGAAAACATTACTTTTTAAGTTAGAAAGTGATATTTTAGGCACTTTTCTATGAAAACCGATGTACCGACGCAGGATATATTAACACCCGCGATGGAGAATTGTTACTCAATCAAGCAAAAATGGGTGACCGGATTTGGATGAAATTGGCTCACAGATAGTTCATAACCAGGGGGTCTACTCTCCAAGTTTGTCAACGAAGATACCGGCCCGTCGTCGGCTCGAAAGTAGTTGCTCAGTCAAAACAATTGACAAATTGAATTTTCTGAACGGGAAAAACCACGTCGGGATTAGGGACAACTGTCAAATCGTGTCGTCATTCATTCTTAGTCCGGGCCCCGAACTAATGTTATGTCCGTAAGTGATAAGGAGCTCGAAACGTTCGTATCTTCGGTCGAAACTACTACGAGTTTCGTGTTTAAAGTGTAGACCCCCCGGATGTACGTTCGGTACGTTCCCGGGGATATTTTCCAACATCCACGCGGGCAAAAGCTAGTAGGATAAACTGACATAATACCTGAAAGAAGTCTTTAACACGAACGATTCAACCATTGAGCTATATTTTTGAATATTCCAATGCAATAAATATGTTCAGTAGATTACTCAATTTATTGGTTTTCCCCAAGATCTGATATAAACGATTAATTTAGATTACCGTTAACCAGGCTCTGGTTAACGGTAATCTAAATTAATCGTTTCTTAACTTCAGTCATCGATAATGAGAGTTTATTTTATTAAGCGAGTCAATTGCTTATTTAATTAAACGTATGACACACTGAAATAATTCTCACAGTGATTGAATGGTTTATTTTCAAACAGTAACCAACCTACTTGATTCATATTACTGAGTCAACGCGGGCGCAGGTTTATTGTGATGAGTTGATGACTCTGGGAACGGTAATACCGTAGAGTGATGCCTGATAATAGGTATTCGTATTCTGACTTAATATTTAACATTATACGAGGTAATTGTATGCACAAACTAAGTATAAAATTAAAGCCGCTGGAATAAATGATGTTCCTTGCAATTTTGCAAAGAACCAGGTGTTAAGATTTTCGGTTGCGTTTAAAAATGCGTTTTCATTATATTGCGAAACTTAATATACTTACTTATAAGAAACAAAAACTACGCCTGTTTTATGTGACCTTGCTCACACAGCCAAAATAGCAGACTTACAAAATGTCTCACAAATTGGATTACAATGTTTTAACATACGATAATTATCTAAAAACGCCTTCCGACATTTTCTGTGGTTACTTGATAGATAAAATTATGATTAAGTATTAATTTTATAACTACATTATTTACAACACCTATTTATAATCGACGTAGTTTCATAATAATATCATGATGCCTTATCAGAACACACCCTAGCGTTCTTGGCAAGATTTCAATAGTACAAAACTGAATTATTATGCAGAATTATGGCCGTTATAATTGTACATCGAATATTTTGGTCACAGTTATATAAAAACAATTTTGAATGCCAATAATGTTTGCATAGGTAAACAATGACTTAGTCGAAAGTATCTTGAATTTATTTAACATCGTTATTGAGTCATATAACAATAATACATTACAGGAAAATGCTTTGCATTAGCGTCGAAAACGTCTTTTGTAGCCATAACAGGACAAATAAACAAGGAGAATCGTTAATAAAATCGTCAATCAATCAAATTATGGTCGAAAATCTCCATCAACTTGAATTTGGATCTTTATGTATTTATATTCCTGAATGTATTAAACCCGAAATTAAACAAAAATCAGTCAATCCTAACTAACAGGATACTTTGTCATTACTATAATTACTACTTAATTAACATCAGATACTAAATATCAGAGTAGGTACATAGATGGAAGCAAAGATTCTCAAAACAATTCATAGGTCGCATGGAAACAAATTATTAAACAATCTAGTACATATTACATGTCCGAGTTTATGAGGTCTTTGTTTATGTAATTACCTAATTATAATTGTAAGTAAACTACATAATAAAGTAATTTCTGGCCAGATATGGTAAAATCAAAGAGCGTAAAATTTTATCAGCAAACTCAGTGGCTTATTATTGTTTTTTACACCACATTAGTAACGCAAATTGGTATAATAAAAATATCGCAATGAAATAGTTGATACTCGCAACTGTTTTGCGCAAGCGACCCTAGGTAAATGCGGTACTATTGCACATAGTAAAAAAAACTTAACATTTCACATGCACACAATAGGGTGACCATGTCTTAACTTCCTGTATTGTGTCTTGCAGTCGTCGCTGCATCCTCTCAAGTTTGAGGCGCAGCAGTGCTTCTGTCACGTGGCTGCATTCAGAATAGATTTCATGTCCTCTGGCAGGACACAGTTGAGGTCCTCCAAACGTCGCGCCAACAACGTCCTGGTATTATCCGCGACTGGGGGGTTACTCTTCAATACTTCTCTCAGTTTCAAGACCATATCCACAATCTCAACCTCCTTCTTGCCAACTGACCATTTCTTTAAGTCACTCTCAGCCAAAGCTTCAAGCTGCAATGCATGTAATTTATTTGTCAAATTGTTGTGCCTTTCATGGAACCATGCACTGAAGTTGGGTGTCCTAAAGTAGTTCCTGTATAGTCCAATCCAATCGCCTTTGATACCAGTAGTCAATTGTGGACCTGATTGTTGTAGAGTTGCAAAGAAATCCTCAGGGTTGAACGGATTTGGTACTGGTGGTGCTCTGAACGGAGAAATGTTCTTTTGTAAAGGCATGAGAGATGCCATGTATCTTTCTAAAGGTATCATAAAACTTTGGGTCAGTTCAAGCAAGTGTCGCTTCACCATAGCAGTTTGAACTTCGGACGGGCGATCAGTTCTTATCCCATTATGCAGTTTTTTTATAATAGCTTTATCTTTTTCCAGAAAAGATTTATACTGGGTATACACACCAGGAGCAGTGTCCAAAAGCTTGAGGTTACCAACTTTTCTTAGTTTAGTTTTTATTGACGTAGCATCACCCAACTTAATGGTGTGCGGCCAATGTTGCAATGTTTTCGTAAAGAATGGGTTAGTCACACCTAGTATTACGCAAGGTGGGTTGAATTGTTTCCTTGTAAACTCTTTGAATTCACTGTCATGTATTGTGAAATATGGTCTATATTCTGCCGAATATGGCAATGGGTGTATCAAGTATGTCAGGGCTTGAACTAATGCGGAACATTCTGTTGGTGAACTGGCCATAACCACTATAGGTTCTGCAGTCAACACTAACTCCCATAATAAATGTAGGTGTGAAATAACACTAGATAGCACATCAAATACATTCACATCTTGTATCGATGCTAATATATGAGGTACATTCGGAGAATGTACTTGTTTGGCGATGTCAGATCGAGTGATCTTTCCGGTCTGTTGGTTAGGAATGTATGATTGAAAAACTGTACCGAGCACAGGTAATAACACATTCTGGCCGGCGTCTAGTGAAGGCCACCTGTTAATATCATGACAGGCGGCTTCTAGACTCCTTTCCCCTTCTTCAAAATGCTTAGGAGCAATCAATTGTATTACTTTGTAGAATAAGTTTATAAAAGGTAATCTAGTTAGTAAAATTATACTTTTCTGGAAGTATCCTCGCGGCAGGGAGGGGTCCTTGACTTGTCTAAAGTAGACGAAGCCCCAGTAGTGCGTGGAGTCAGCGCGCAACGTCGGCACGCTGTCGTCGTTGTACACAAGTTGTTGCCGCGTGAGCCCCGCTCGCGAACGCAGACGAACATGGAACTGGGTGTCTCCCATACACCCAGAATTTGAGTCAGGGAACGCCAAATAACAAATATTACACTTCTCTTGATCACTTAACTTCACACCAGGAGGATACACGCTTTCCATAGCCTGTCCAAGCTCCAAGTCGAACGTAACCACACAAATGCAGTGCAACCAGTCGGAAAACCTGCTCCATTTCGCTTGAAACTCAAGTTCTGCGGCGGGCATTTCACTGTCCTCGTAATTTTGCAATCCACAAGCCATGGTATTTTCTGATTGATTACCGAAAACACATCCCGACCAACCAATTTGTGAACGTTTATTTATCAAACACGTTATTTACACTACGTTATCATTGTTTATTACTATAAAGTGAGTTTAGACACATTTTTTTGTTAAATAAACGACAAAAACAACGGAGCGCACAGAAGTCGTCCCGCAACAGCTGTTTGACACAATATGGCTGCGGGCGCCAAAACAAAAGTTTTACATGTTTATCGATAAAACTAAACAAAAATCCAAAGTTTTACGTATTATTTTTAGCAGATTAACTTACCCGCAATCCATAATTTTCGATTTTGCAGCAATTCACTTCGTTTTTCACATAGATTTTACAAAAATCGGTTGAAAAATACGATTTCTAGGCCAAGCTACTTATTGAATGCGTTCCGTTTTAAGCAAAATTTACTTTATTTTGCTGTTCAACACATTTCCTTACAATCAACTTTTATTTTAATTATTTCATCGATCTTATTTTTAAAATGCTATAGGTATTGTGACAATAATGTGTTAATATTGGCTGTAATACAAAATATAAAATCCAATCACTCAACTTTAGTGGCAGCTACGCTACTCTTTGGGCCTTTGGCCCTCTGTTCGGACGTCCGGAGAAACTAAAAGTAATAAACGAATCGTTTCACAGTTCACTACAAAAAACTGTTTTCACTCAGGTTCTCAACTCAAGTCTCGCCCTTTATCCGGTCCGGGTCCGGTTTCCGATCTAACACCTGTATTAGTTTTGCCATGACAATTGGCCACTTTCTCTTTCTACGCACAGGCTGGTCTAGGTCTTCCCTTCATTACCATCACCATTATCCTGCCCTTATCCCAATTTATTTGGGGTCACGCAACATGTCCCTTTCTTCTTCTCTCTTCATACTTCTCTATTAGTCGTCATCTCAGTAGTCACCCCTTTTCTAGCCATATTATCTTTCACACAATCCATCCATTATTTCTTTGGCTGATCTTCCCTTGTAGGACCTAAAAGGGATGTGGCGTACAGCCCCCTGACATATAAAGAGTAGATGTGGCCTGTACTTACCTATGTCAAGAATCACGTCAAATTATTCCAGAATAATACCTACTGGATTGTAATACCTACGGTGAACAGAGGTTGAGCCGATAAATCATGGCCGGTCTGAACGATGCGCAATATATTTTTTTATGCTAGCCACACACGTAACGATTTGCTTGCGCAAACTTAGGCTTGCGTAAATCTAACTTCACGTGTTTTCAAAGAAATTTGCGCAAACTTCTTCCCACACACGTAACGATTTGCTTGCGCAAGAAAATCGTTATGTGTGGCTGGCATTAGGAACCAAATAGTGACATGAGGCGAGTGTGAGAGAGAACATGCGCGAAAGTACGGAGAGCTTATGTTCAGACCGGCCGTATTCAATTTGTAGATCTGTCCATCCATATACTCTTCGTACGTAACAGGTATAGTGTAGGTAGGTTCTTGAAGATCGATGACTGCAATTGGACAAAGTTAAATAAAAAGTATTTCTACTGGCATTATATTTATTTAGGTATGTAAACGAAATACGGGCTCAATCAGGGCTACATTCAGCCAATATGACTAATCGCCCGTTACTTTTACTATATTACATTCACTTAGAATCACATTTTATATTTCAACTAAATACATCAAAAGTGGATTTTATGAATGACGATCTAAAATAATACAGACTATCAGTACAAATCGGGCATTCTATAGTGTATCAATGACACAGATTCGTAAGAAATGGAGTGCACCGTGCACTCAATTTCTTTTGTGTGAATGAACTTGACATTTTTATGCGTGCGTGGACATCTCGTGGTGCTCTGTCGCACATTAATAGTACCACTTCATTTCTTGTACAGTCAAAACCGCTTAACGACTTCGAAGGGCTTATGGTTGTTATAGCCGATAGTCGTTATAACCAAACACTATGTTAAGTAAGCGAAAATGCTGAGCCCTCAAAAATTTTCGTTATAAACGGTTTTGACTGTAGTTGTTAATTCGTAGACATTTCACTGAATGGATCTGTAAATGGAGTATACATACATACATAATCAGCCTATTAATGTTCCCACTGTTGGGACACAGGCCTCCTCTCTCTGAGAGGGAGTGGGTTGTAATCTACCACGCGGGCCCAGTCCGGGTTGGTAGATGTCACATGTCTTCGAGTTTTTGGGTCTAAGTCATGCCGGTTTCCTCACGATGTTTTCCTTCACCGTTTTGAAAGCAGTGGTGATGAAATTATTTACACAAAGTAAAGCGCCTGCTTGGGTTCGAACCCACGACTTCGGTCGGGGCCGTTATCACTGGGCCACCACTGATCACCAGTAAATGGAGTACTGATACAAAATACATGTTTTTTTTAGGTTTGCGAGGATAGGAATCCCTCGATTTTGCCTAAATATTCTTCCTCCATGGACTCAAGTGTCTCTATTAACATCACATTTATAGATATTTGATTAGATAACTATAAAAGTATTGTCAAGTTATCGTATCAAGTGACGTGCAAATCGGCCAGCCCTATGAATGCCACTATAATTTTTTCAATTAAATTGATCGTGAATTGCATTCGTCAACATTCGCGACGCGTACCATGTTCTTTTTTAATTGATTATGAAAGTATGACGCATGACTTTCGCATCTCTTAGAATGAATTTGGCGCGAAACTGACATTGGAATGTCGAGTGATTTAAACGAAATTAAATCGTACCTACTTTCATAATAAATTATAGGCCCGTAAAACCCAGTTTCTCTCAAAATAAAAAGTGAAGTAGCAAATTGCTACGAGATCGCGTTAATGTTTCTGACAAGTTATTGTAGTTTCAAATAACTAGCGCGTCATGTGGCTTTTGCACACATTGAAATAAGGTTTAAATTGCAATGATTGACGTGCACTCTTAAAATGCATCAACTATAGTTTGAATTCTCGATCGGTTGCTTTAAATACCTGGCAGGTATTGACCTGCAAGTTGTCATTTTGAAAGAAACTCAGGGTATGACAGTTACAATCTATGGGCAAAAAAGGGTTCATTCCTGAGGTTCATTCTATCAAAATATAAATAAATAAATTGACAAATTATTACTGATGTTTACGCAATACGATATGACCCTGTTCCAATGGAACGATGCACGAGAAATCAGTCTTTTATGACAAAAGTTTATCGTGCATAGGCAGAATTGACAGTACCCAAGGGTTAATAGGGTACTTATTATAGGTTAGAAAGAGAACTGTCACACAGGTATGAGTGACAAAGACAACGCTCTACAAAGCTGGACTCTAAAAATCGATGGGCTATACAGCGTGTATCATAAATGTGGTTCTATGGAGAAAGTTGTTCAGTTTGATGTTTTTTTTTATGGCGTCTCGTAGGTGACCTCTAACGGTCGTGGCTACTTAACCGGGCTTTCATGTGGCTGCCTTAAGCTACTAACTTAAAGCCTCCAGCCAGGGCAAAACTACTAATTAAAACTAGGCGACTGCTCGCTAAGGGCACCCCCTGAGGGGTACGAACCTGGGCTTAGAGCGTCGCTGGGGGGGAGGACAGCAATATGGGACAGGCTGGATCAATGGTGGGTAATTATTATTAACTTGGGGATTTAAAGCTTTAAGGTTTAGGCTGGCGCTTCATCGAGCAAGTGTCGGGGGGGCGTTTTGATGCTCTGTATCACACCCTTAATAATATGCCTTCATATTTCTGATACACGCTGTATTTACAGTACATACTCTTTGTTAACTATAATTCAAGAAAAAAAAAAGTAATACTTGTAAACCTTGGCAAAACCAAAAGAAATATGAGATGTAAATGGCTTCCTATTTGTAAATAGTTATAATATAGAAACTTTACAATTTAGAGAAAACGGTTATCAGATTTTATTTAACATTTTAACTTCTATAAATAAAAAAAAATATAAAACGCACCAATTTTCGAGTTACAAACGTCCCGAAATATTTTTTTATAATAATATTATGTATTTTTTTGTATTTCTACGATTAAATAAATTATAAAAATAAAATATCTGTAAATATATTTTTGCGCATTTTCAAATATATTTTTTATGTTATTTTTTGGAATATAACGACTCCGGGACGCCTGCGTTTCGGAAAAAAATAAAAATAAAAAATCTACTTAAAATTACTGCGAATTAAGGTCGTTACACAAACACAAATTATTATCTGTGCATAAATATTTAAAATAGTGTTAAAAAAGTGCTAAATTATTCAAAGTGTAAACAACTTTAGGATACACAATATATAAATATAAATTATTCAATTAAAATAAAAAAAAATAATTAGAATATCATCAGATTTACATAATTGCACAGGTCGATTTATAAGAATGAGCTTGGTTGGTTATTTCAAGCTGTTTTCAGGCGTTTTTGGCTTTATAATATCAAAATGTTAATTTACTATTCCCTATAATACTTTAAAACTTATTGAAATGAACATAGAGTTAGTATTTGGATTACATTGTGCACTAACTATCCCCCATCACTAGAGGGCTGTTTAATTCAGCTTTTGACGATTTAGCCATAACGCCCGTATAATGAATACAGCTTGAAATAACTAGGTCTTTGCACACATGTCCTTCTATTATTGTGTAAAAATATGAACTGTATTTTGGCATTTTAAACTCTATTTCATAAAGCATAATTTCATTTGCTTGAAACTGGCACTATGTTCAATTCGGCCAAATCTCATACAATGACACTCTAGACACTCCAAAATATTATCAAGGGAATTTCACACTCAGTCTGAACCTATTTCGAACTATGCTTTCCAACAATCAGTTGTGCAGTGTCAGTACCATAATTTACAAATCAAACGACACTGTGAACCTTCCCTAACATAAAGTTTCAATCGAACATGTATGCATTGACCGTTACAACTTCAGAACAAGTGGAAAACATCGTCTCGTCAAACATTTAAAAAACGGACTGTAAAGAATCTCTCCACACAATAATTTATTTACAATACGGCCGATGACTCATCGCCGGTCTGAACATAGGCTCTCCGAACTTTCGCGCATGTTCTCTCACTCACACTCGCCTCATATCACCATTTGGTTCCTAAAACATGTTATTGCGCAGCCTTCTGCGCAATGTTCGGACCGGCCATGATTCAACGGCCGTATTCTACGGTTCCAGATCGCGATGGAATAAGTTCATAAAAAACGTCGACCATGATCGAGATAAGCCCCGTTCACGCGGTGATGGTCAGAGGCCCTAGAGACCCTAGAGTTACGCATCGACGGCGCTCTGATTGGCCCTTCACTGGTCAGGCCGGCCGGCTGCCAATCGGAGCGCCGAACAAGGTCGATGCGTTAAGTCGAGATGGTTGAAAGAAAATCAACACTACCTCTGTACGATATTTTACTTAATACTTTTAGGGTCACATGGCAGTTCCATACGGCATTTGTTTTTTATTTGTTTTTTGTTTTTTAGTGGGATTTTGACGCGTGATCCCAACTTTTTACTGTAAATCATCGTACAGGGCAGCGCCGCATATAAATATCCGTATGATTTATGGAAATAATACTACTAAGTACTTCACCTTTGCTCCACTTATTCTGAAGCCCCAAGCCTTATAACATTGGTAGAAGCTGCACACAACAGGCGCGGAGCTTACAGCTTGTTTTTATTTTCATTTATTTTTTTAAATAAATGGAAATAGATACTAGGGCCTGTATGAGTAAATCAGTATCATTCGAGTACTAAAATTTCAAGAACTATCGTCGGAGCGGAGTGAGCACTGATAGCCTAGTGGTGTTCTCGAGTTAGAACCCAAGGCACGCACCTCTGACTTTTCGGATTCATGTGCGTATTGTATAATTATCACTTGCTTCAAAAACGGTGAAGGAAAACATCGTGAGGAAACCGGCATGCCTGAGAGATATTTCTCGACGGCATGTGAAGCACACAAAACACACGAAAAAGAAATATGGAAATATCGATTCTAATGTATACTTGTAGCTATATTATTAGCGCGACTTTGAACTCATTTGGATCAGGCGTTTAACTGTTTACCTTTTTAAAAGATTCTTATTACTTTTTAAACGCATTTGATAACATAAAAACTGTTATTCGTCTGTAAAATTTGCCTCCAATATCATGGGAGTATGTATTCAAGGAACCATGATGTTATGGGATCCTGGTTACCGTGTTTAAAATAATACAACCTCACTCAACCCGCGCCTCGCCTATTGTGTACAGCCTCCTCAGTTATCTGAGCATTATAAATAGGAACAAACTGCTTAAGAAGCCAATCGAGCCATCGCTCACGCTAACTTATCTACACGTGTTATCAACTCCCGCGCAGATGTACTCAGCTTTCGAGCCATGTAGTGTTGTTAGGAAGACCTATTGTTGAGATCGATATATTTAAATATTTACGAGTAATTTTGCCTTGGCCCTGTATAGAAAAAACGCTTCAGAATTGCGCATTAAGACCGAGATTGATACACGTAGCACGTGCTTTGGCTTAGATATTTTCCTCTCTATCTTACACATGTATTTTGACAGTTGTGCGACAGTGACAAGAAATAGTGCTAAGCCAAATTATGTGGGGGCCTATAACGCGTCTTTTCGAGTCTCGTTCGGCAGTGTTATTACTATTGAAGATGATTACTGCCACAAAAGTTCATTCTTGAAGAGTATAGCACTCTTTTAATTAGAAACAAAAATTTCAAAAAAATCCAATAGACGTATTAACCTATTCCGCTTAACTATTCCTTATGAGTCATAAAAAACCCTGTAAGAAATCGATACGTGTTTCACCTCTCAACGAGGCATTCTCAGGATGACGATTGACTTGTCGCGAACCCGAACACAGCGCTGGACGCAGCGGTCGGCGTGGCAACACGCAGAATAGTTAAACGGAATAGGTTACTAAATATATCTACGTCTATTGTATTTTATAATGGAGGATTTTCGCAAGGGCACGACTGAATCAATTAACTATAATAATTTAATTGTGGCTAAGTAAATAAAAAGGAGAACGACATGAGGTAATAAGTTACTAACTATGGCAAAACTATTTCTATGGCATCAGAGATACTAAAAGTCGTAGATAAATGCTTTCTTGAATTTAAATATGAAAGGCTTTTTGGCAGTATTAATAAATATTATTGTAAACAAAACATCACTACATGACCGCACAAGCTTCCTTTAGATACAAAATACATCCGCGGTAAATAAAAAAATGTCTAAACCAACACATATCTACTGCCATGTCGTGTTGCTAGCAACGTTCGCGTTCGGTTGCGCGAACGCGTTCGGAAAACTCTGTCCTAAGTTCAAACTATTAAACTGTTGCGCCAACGGTTGTTGCGGCTGATTGAAGAACTGATTACTCTGGAACGGTTGACTCTGCAACGGTTGCTGTACCGGACCTCCGAACGGTTGCTGGAATTGGTTAGGCATGGGGAATTGATTGAACTGCATACCGTTTTGTTGCACGGGCTGTTGCACCATGTTGCTGAAACCTTGTTGGTGTTGAAATACGTTGCCGAAAGGGTATGCTGGTTGCACTGGTTGGACCGGTTGCACGGGATTGAATTGATTCGCTAAATTAGTTGCTGGTGTTTGGCTGTACAAGGCTAATATACTGTCCTTTGTTAACTTTGATTTCTCTTTCTCCGTTGGTGCGGCTTGCTTGAAGAAGTTCTCTTCTTCAGTTTTGAGGTCCGGTTTCAAGTCTTCTGGTTTCGTATCTGCAGGTTTTTCTGAGGGTGCGGAGAAGAAGCTGGAGAATATGTCATCGTTGGCTGGTTTGGGGTCCGGTTTGGTACTCGTGTCGAGGCCGAGGAGGTCTGCGGCTCCGTTTGAAGTCTTGCTGAGGTCCGGTTGTGTGGGCGGAGTATTCCTGCCCAATTTTGGGCTAATTGACGATTTTGGTTTCGGAATGCTGGGGATGACGTCAGATTTCTGAAATCGGAAGATTTTTGTGTTACATTTTGTTGTTGAACGATTTTTCTTTACATGTAGAGACATAACATCACGCTTGTATTCCGGGACGGGTTAGGCAGAGGTGTACCTATAGTATACGCACATTTCGCCAGTTATGTTAGTGTCCCATGTAATAGGGGGCGAGCCTATTGCCATCAACCGGGCACAAATCTAGACTCCGGGCTGCTACTGAGAAATTCCAGATGGAGAAACCCAATAACAATTTTCCCGACCCAGGAATTGAACCCAGGATGGTGAGCAGTAGGGCTTGCGACTCGACTACTAGACCTACGAGACTGTCCAATTGTTGGAGTTTGAACGAAAAACAATAGAAAAAAATTATTCAAAAAACAAAAAACCCGACTGCAAAAACACATAACTGAAAAGAGAAAAACAAGCATTATAATCTATAGAATTTTGGTATCGCAGGCGGGGACAAACAAAAGTTAGGTACACCATATTTCCGGTTATTATTGTTATATTATTATTGTCCCCGCCTGCGATACCAAAATTCTATAGATTATAATGCTTGTTTTTCTCTTTTCAGTTATGTGTTTTTGCAGTCGGGTTTTTTGTTTTTTGAATAATTTTCTTTATTTCAAGTTTTTTAGTTTTATTAATATAATCTTAATTTGGAATTGACTCATTACCAGCTTTTATTTGATACCAATATTGTTGTAATTTATTTAAAAAAAAACCTTCCCCTCCCTTTTTTTTTGTATTTGCAGATGCAATACATAAATATTATATAGCCTATGTCACTTCTACGATTAAGACGAATCTAACGACACCTCCTATGTTAAAATCCATCAAGCCGTTTAGGCTACAGAGCGTGCCAAAGAAATAGACATACATACATACATACATACATACATACATACATACTCTCGAAAAACATTACCCTCCTTCTGGGGCAGTCGGGTAAAAAGTAATGTAATTGTTTCTTGTAAACCCTTATCAGATAGGTGTATTGACCGGGACGTGTAATTGCCTGCTGGCAATTACAAGTGGCTTTTACCTATGTAATTTCTAAGAATTTTTTTAAATACAGTACCCTTAAGTCAATACATAATTATGTGGTACGGTCACAAATCATATAATGATCAACATACATCCTGATACTGGCCAGCAAATTACAAAAACGTAAAAAAAAAAAAAAATCGTGGGCTACCCTCGCGCTTTCGCCTTAATGTTCGATTTACAGTAAAATATGGCGAATTAAACCTTAAATAAAAGGTGGAGGTCACTACATCCATAACATAACTATTTAAGTGCTGGCAAAAATGCTATAAATTGCCAGAATAAGAAAAAGAGCTCATAACCTTGAAACCCGCGACGTAAGGTAACGACCCGCCCTACGCAAGGTTTTTACGACTTGACACAAGATTGAGTTTTTTTTTATAATATGTAAGTTTAATATTATGTATTAACTCATAACCCTTCCGTCTGACTGCCTCGTTGGTCTAGTGGTCGCAAGCGCTACTGCTCAGCATGAGGGCCTGGATTCGATTCCCGATTTTTTTTTCCACAACGTCGCATCTCACCTAATGGTAAGTGATGATCAGGCCGAAGGTGGAAGCGAGCTTCACCCGGAATCCTCAACCACAGAGGAACTGGCTATCTTACCTCTAACTGCCGAAACACAACAATGCTGTTAACATTGTTGTTATGGCGACAGAATTAGATAAGATGGTGGCAGCTAGACAGGCGGACTTAGAACAAGCCCTACCACCAACCGAACCGAGCAGAAAATATTGCCTGATCTGACAGGTGATATAACTTCTAGACCACAGAGCCGCAGAGACCACAGAGTCTCTTCATTTACATAGTATAAAAACATGTTAATACTTACGTTATATTTCTTATCGCTCGTGGTGGGTGCCGGCAGAGGTCCTAGGCCTGAGGAGTTGGATTTCTTTTTCCTTTTCTGCCTCTCTATTTCTTCATCAATCTCTTTGTCCCTGTAACATTAGATTAACATGATAATATCGCGAAATATTATTTATTTTTCTCCATTTCCTGTGAGTTGAACTGTCGATTTCGGACCGCTCTTTCGTCTTCTTCATAGATAAACTTTGGATGATTTTAAAATCGGAGTTAATGCTTCAATTAGTATGAGAAATAGACTACACACTACTATACTTGGGTGGACCTCACAGGCAGTGGCGTATTTTAAGATTTAGCGCCCTGGGCCTGTAAGGTTTGCCGCCCCATAAATAAACGAAAAAAAGCAAAAAGTTTTAATATTATAATATAAAACCCCAGTGTGTGTTCATTGAACATTCCTCACTATCGGATAAAGTGCCACAGCAGTGGCGCTACCTAGACCCGTTTATAGGTAACCCGTAATTTTGCATTGTTCGAGGTGGGCAAGCTCTTTGAAAGAGTCATTGCAGACCGTCTCGTCGGGCGGCTAGTGCGGGAGGGGCCGGATTTGGCGGAGAGCCAGTTTGGTTTCCGCAGGGGGAGGTCTACGGTGGACGCCGCAGCAGACAGGGAATACTGTGGCCCGAGGTGGGGTCGTCTTGGCGGTGTCTCTAGACATCGCCAATACCTTCAATACCCTGCCCTGGAGTTGCATCAGGGAGGCACTCCGGTATCACTAGATGCCGACCTACCTCTATCGTGTGGTCGAGGCCTATTTGACGGACAGGGCCGTCACCTACACCAGTCACGAGTGAGAATGGAACCGGCGAGGGATGTCTTGCTATGTCCCACAGGGATCGGGGCCGCATCTGTGGGATATCAGATACGACTGGGTGCTCCGCGCCGACCTGCTAGCGGCGTCAGCGTGGTTTGCTACGCTGGCGACACGTTGGTCCTGGCGCAGGGGAGGTCGCACCAGGCGGAGGCCGAACTAGCGTCACGCGGGGTAGCGACAATCGTCGATAGAATCCGGCAATTGAGACTCGAGGTACGAGTAGCCCTGCACATTTCGAGGCCATGCCACCGTCGGGTTCCCAAATAACGGTAGAAGGGGTTCACTTTGGCGTCGAGTTGACGATGAAGTACTTGGGACTCGTCCCCGACAACCGGTGGAACTTCGTGGAGCATTTGGCTCCCAGACTGGAGCGGGCTGGGGCTGGGAGGTTCCTGTTCCAGATAAGGCGGGAAGAAACGCCCAGGTGTCACCATTGTGTTGATCGCCCGGAGGACACGGTAGAGCATACGGTGGATGCCTGCTCGGCTAGGGCGGAGCACCACCGTGCCCTCGAGGAAGCGATTGGTAGCGGCGGACATGAGAGTCAACAGAGAGGCAAATTAGGCGCCCTCATGCCCCTAGTCGCCGCTGGAGACACCCTGGGCGTCGGGAATCCATAGCCGATTTCCGGCCACCGTAGGCGCGGGCTTGCGGACAATGAGCTATGCTCGCTGCCAATAAGGAACAGGCCCGGCTCGACAACGCGTTTTGTTCCATGCGCGTCTTAAAGAAATGTCAGCACAACTGACGGGGTCCGCTAGGGCCGATACCGGCCAGGGTCGCGGGAAAGTCCGAAAGGGATACCGTGGCCCCTGGCAACACACAGGCAACTGAAGGAACACGGGTGGGTTTTAGTTAGTAAGAGTCTGACACGCCCTCCCGCGCCGCCCAAAGCAGACGCTATTCCATAATTTCCAACGCATAAAAAATAAAAAAAGCATTGCATTGTCATTTGGTGTTTCGGTTGAGTGTTAGCGCAATAAAACATTTTGTGTATGGACAAAAGGCAATGTTACTTTACTACTAGGAAAACTTTAGATGCAAGGGCGAGCGAAGCGAGCTTGGGACTTGGGCCACCCTGACTCGGACAGGTTAGGCTGCTCCGCCCCTCGCAGCCTACCGCCCCGGGCCATGGCCCTTTTGGCCCTAGGGTAAATACGCCACTGCTCACAGGAGACCACTAAGCGATGAAAAGGGTTTTAAGGGGTAGCCCGTTAAACTCAAACTTTCTTACGGCATGTCAGTGTCAGGTTGTATCTTGATTAAAATATGATTCGCGACCGTAACAAATATAACTTTACAGAATTATAATCATAAGAATCAGCAATACAACTCCCTATGTTAGAATAATACTAAACTGTCATCATGATTTCATGAAATAGTCATTCAATTGGATTATATGAACTTAGGGAGTTGTATTAATGATTTTTATAATTATTATGCTATAAATAAATATTTGATACGGCCGCTAATCATATTTAGATTAACATACAACCTGACACTGACATTCAAATTGCAAAAAACGTAAGAAAATTTTAATTTCGCGGGCTACCCTGACGCTTTCGCCTTAATTGTTACATGGTAGGGCCACCAATTGTTGCTTCGCACCCAACTGCTGCAATTATGTATCTATGGCTTCATAATCCGCCTATTGTGTTCCCACTGCTGGGACGCAGGCCTACTCTCTAAATGGCTAATCAAATTTAATTTAGTATCTTATCTCTTATCTTAATCAAAATTAAGTATGCGGCTTTTACGAAATTTCTCCCTTTTCTGTACTTATTACTTTTAATCATCTACCTAGCTTTTCCCCAACTATGTTAGAGACTGCTTCCAGTCCAACCGGAGCCAGCTGAATATCATTATTTTACCAGAAGTGACTGCCTGTCTTACCTCCACAACCCGGTTACTGGGCAACACGATACCCCTTGTAAAACTGGGTGTCGGCCTTTCTGTACTTACTAAGTATATTAAAATTGATGAAATACAAGCTTTAATCAACTTACCAGTTAACCTTAGGCAGTGCAGGCGGCACCCACTCCTTAGCGATGTACTTCTTCTGCTCATACTTAGCTCTTATGAACGCCTCGAGCGAGGAGTCGTTTTGTGGCCTTCGGAAGGAATCGGGTAAGTTTGCCTCGTACACTGCGCGGGCGCGCGAGTTGCCCATTTGTTGGAGAGATACCTGGAACGCGATGGGAAAGCATCGTTGAGGGAAAACTGCCGGAAAATATGGCAACCCGAGCTTGCTCCGTGTTGTGGATTACAGCCCGCTCCCTCTCACAAAGAGGTGTGAGTAGAGTAATAGGGGCTGAATGGGTTGAACACTCATAAATACATATACAATATATAAACTCACGCCATCTTCCCATGGGGGTATGCAGAAACTACAGTACGCCACCTGCTACGATCCTTACATACTTCTTTTGCTTCGTTTACGTTCATATATCAGCGGCCGTACTGTGACGTCTTAAAGCCATTATTGTTCCGCTGTGAAAATGGGATGGTGCTATTTATGCTGTATAGCTTCGTCTCTCTCTCTCACACTGAGACAATGATTGCTTTAACACGTCATAGAACAGTCCCTGGTCATGCACGCAAACACCGGTTGCGAGTACTACGCACCTGACCTTTCTGAAGAACATCTCCAATAAGGTCACTATATATCTTTCTAGGGCTCCCCTCCCGGTGTTTTCACTAACATCTGCTTTGAAAATAGCTTTTTTTAGTCTCCTTTCATTCATCCTCTCAACATGACCAAACCATCGAAAAACACTTTATAAATTTTTGTCACAACGTCTTCTAAACCGTACCGTTGCTTAATTACATCATTCCTCATTCATAGTTACAACACATATGCATCGCAAGAGTGGCACTCTGACGCGCAATGCCATATTGAATTAGAAAGCCAGGTTACGACTGGTGTGTCTGGTACCATTATCATCATGAGCGTACCCAGCTTTTAGCCCAGGGGGGGACAACTCAGATCTTTCTTAAGCCGGGTCACCTGCATATGTTTTAAACTACACACTATTCGAAACATGAGTACCTATGTATTGTGTAAGGGAAACACCCATAGGACATCCTGCTTTACAGGTAGTAAAATAAAGTATTAAATATATTAATTAATTAATTGTAAAGTACCTAAGTCTTAACATGTCTCTATTAAAACTTTTATCGACAACAGTAAGTACTTAGGCATACAAAATCCAGTGGGGGGGGGGGTCGAGCAACAGCCCTCCCCTGCCCTCCCCTGGGTACGCCCATGAGCATAGCTGAACATGGGCTATTTAGCTAACTAGAAGACTGTCTTCAATGAATTATTGTAAATTGTAGGGGAATGGTATACCAACACCTCATTCCCCCAAGGATCGGCCAATAGAAGGGTAGTGGGGACCGAGTTACTAGTAGGTACATTCTATGGATCGATAGGGCGAAAGGGACCGGAAGAACATAGTAGGTAGAGGCAGACTACATGATTCAACTGAAAGGGGATGTATTTTCGGAACCACGGACGGCTGAATGTCAAAGTTAAATCATTTATTTCAAACTAGCTGCCCGCCCCGGCTTCGCACGGGTGGCACTAAGTACTTATCAACTCAACGTTTAAACCTTCCCTGGACTACGACAAACATTTCAAAACCAAAATCAGCAAAATCGGTCCAGCCGTTCTCGAGTTTTAGCCAGATTAACGAACAGCAAATGATTTTTATATATAAGAAGAAGATAGGCCAATAATATAATACTAGGCACTTTAGAACGTCCAAATTTACAAGAAAATAGAATTGTTTCTAGTTGCCTGTTCGAAAGCGTAGCTTCAACTCCACCGTTACTCTTTTAAAATGTTTTACAATACTTTGTATACATTTAATAATATCTATGTGAAGACGAATCGATGATTCCATGTTTGGTTTTTCCGATGTAAATATCTGTATGTGTATACAGATATTTACATAGGAAAATACTGGAATGACCCACAAGGGTTTCTGTGGTAAATGCAGTACCTACCTACTCACCTAATGAAACTTTCAATAAAGCTCCCACAAGCTAAAGGGACAATTTCCAAGAAAATAATTACAAGGAAAGAAACCCTAGCACTACAGAGTTTATTTTTAAGTAAACGACCGCCCACGTGTTTCGTTCATTGACGTCGCGATGGTAGGTAAGTCTTTTATTGCTATGAGTCACGCACTCTACAATATAAAGGGTACTTAATAATTTCGCACGACACGATACGTCACTCTAACGCGATAACATCGTATCAGGGTAACGTGTACAGGTGAACATGGGCAATGACCGGTATTTTATCGGATCATTCGTAGCCTCATGGATGCCTAGGATAGCAGCAGAATTTGTATCTTTAGTGAGAAGCTTTCAGCAGGTATGAGGCTGTCTACCTCTTCTATCTCTCTCTACGTATCTCTCTAAATGCTTCTGTTTCTATATAGTGGTCAGACGCAATAACGAAAGCCAGTAGCGGATCCAGCGGGAGCTAGGGGGTCAAGAGCGTCTGAATTCTTCCGTGACAAATTTTAAAGTCAACTTGATATTATTCTAACTAAACTTTCTAGCACTACCTAATGTACAATTGTCATAAATTTTCCCTGAATTAATAAATATTATGTTTACAAGTTTTTTTGTATAAGATGTTTTGTTTACATGACGAATTTTGGATCATAGCGCCACTCATTCTGACACTCACGCTGCCCGGTTCGGCGGCCTGCAGGCTTATTCGAGCAGTGGTGGCCCAGTGGTAACTTACTAGTTGTAGGTCGTGGATTCGAACCCAAGCAGGCGCTTTACTTTGTGTAAATAATTTCATCACCACTGCTCTCAAAACGGTGAAGGAAAACATCGTGAGGAAACCGGTATGTCTTAGAACCAAAAAATTCGAAGACATGACGTGACATCTACCAACCCGCACTGGGCCCGCATGGTAGATTACAGCCCACTCCATATCACAGAGAGGAGGCCTGTGTCCCAGCAGTGAGAACAGTAATAGGCTGATGATGATGATGGTGCTTATTCACCGAGATATCTCTGGTAATCCAGAACCTAACGAAGTCATTGGGGAACTTGCGAAAGTAATCCGAGGACGCTTGTAAAATGTTGTGTGCTTTTTTTAGTCTTTACTTTGCTAAAATCTACCCTCAGCGGGGTCAAGCCCCTCCTAAACGACAAGCCTGGATCCGCCAATGAGAAAGGCTGTCGGAGGTAGTGTAGTTCCTGTGGTCCGCACCATGAAAGACCAATAGCTTGAAGCTGCGTCATAATTATGTGGTCGCGATCCTCAGCATTAGAAACGGAAATGAAGAATTGAGAACAATTTTCTATAATTTTCTTATACTTTGTGACGATAATCGTGTTTACATCTATTGATGGAGAGCAGATATTTTGCCAGGATTTAGAAAATGGCTATGTAGCCACTATACTGTTGTTTATAACCAGCGCTGTGGCTGTGGCTCATGCGTCTCAGTCTCGCATAGTTTTACAGCATTATGCTGAGCCATGTGTATGGCATGAGGTATTTCTCCCCAAGTTGATGTTTTTGTGTGCTTTCTTGTTGTCTTTTTGCGTCACGTTTTGAGCAAATAAATGTATTTTCCTTCTATTCAATCGCCTATAATATACTATTGGTTTTTTTCTGATACAGTCGAGAAGGGCAAGAAAAATATAACTTACGACTTGCTCCGGTGTCCATGAATCGAGATTGACACTCTTTACTTTAGAGATGTGGACGCCCAGGTTACGGTGGATGCCAGCGCACCTGATGCACAGGAATATGCCCAGGTTCCATGACGCCCAGCGGGGTCCTATGAAAAAGAATACAAAGTGTTATTATTTTTTTTCTGTAAGTAAGTCAATTTTTTTCTGTAAGTAAGTCTATTTTTTTCTGTAAGTCTATTTTCTAAGACACTTTTACTTATATTTTTGTATGTATGGGGTAATCTTCGGAACTACTGATCGGATTCCGAAAATTCTTTAACTATTGAGAAGCTACAGTATTGCCGAGAGTCATAGGATTTATTTTATGTTAAATCAAGAAATATCACGCGGACAAAGACGCAGGCAGAAGCTTGTTTTAATAAGTTGTTTTGGTGTACAATAAGGAGTATTCTATATTATATTTTTTATTGTTTTTTTTAAGTGTTATTTTCATCGTGTTTTTTATGGATCAATAAAGCTAATTTTTTTATATTTCGTAATTAATTCATATTCATTTATTTGCGTGCCACAAGGTATAACAAGATATTAACAAAAGGCTTAGAGTTGGATACATTGTATAGCTATTACTTAAAGTAAAAAAACTAAGTACTTAGTAGAAAGCTACAAATAAAATTGTACATGAAAACTGAATAATTACATTCGCATAATATTTCTATCTATCCATAAATTGCTTGAAAGCAGTAAACACATTTGAAAATGTGTGTAATAAAGACAATTATAATTTTCCTTGAATCTTTAAATAGCATATTGCGCCAATTTAAAACACTAATATTAATTATACATTACGTGGATGGCTAAGTAATAACAGCCACATAGGTCGATCGATTAGATTAAGCTACGCTTGTCGCTGTCAGTCCGAGGATGGGTGACCATGTTAACATACCCCTCCGTGCCTCGGATAACACGTTAAGAGTGTTTATTCTGAAAGTTGGCAACGTCGCAAATAGATGTCAAATATTTCGCTGTTTTGATTAATTTGATAATATTTCTGTATGGAAATAAAAAATGTGGCTAACTAGCGAACTAGAATATTGATTATGAAATGCAATAATTAATATCGTAACACCGAATAGTTAGTTTTAGATGTAAAAAAAGTATTTGGAAACTTTCCAAATGTCTTTTTTTCACCTAAAACGGGTACAACATCAAATTCAATGTTATAATTGCAATTCATTATTAATATTCTAGTCAATTGGTTAGCCACATTTCTTATTTCCATACAGTATTATTTCCAAATTAATCGAAACAGGTAAATATTTGACAGCTATTTACGACGTTGCCAACTTTTAGGATGCACCCTCTTAAGCCGTTGGTTCCGGCTGTCATTCTTGGATCTTTGACAGGCGTTACGGGTCGTCTGAAGTCCGAAAGCCTGACAACCAGTTTCACCAAGAGGTAGGTATCGTGTTACCCAGTAACTGGGTTGTGGAGGTCACATAGGCAGTCGCTCCATGTAAAATACTGGTATTCAGCTGCATCCTGTTAGACTGGAAGCCGACCCCAACATAATTGGGAAAAGGCTAGGTAGAATGATTGACATTACGCGAATGGCGAATTATTTGAATTAAGTAACATTAACATAACAAATAATGTTAATGATGTAGAAGGTAAAACACAATAGCAGACTTCCTGTTGTCCATATTTTTAATTTTACAAGGTCACTATTTAATTGTTTACTGTTTTATGCATATTAGGGAAGTTTTGTGCAGTAAATAACAGTTTTATTAAATAATAATTAAGTAATACAATAAGATTGATGACGATGCATATTATAAATAAATGTCGCATTTCGTGTCTGTCTGTGTGATCGCGTTGTTCTTCTAAACTACGCAACGGTTTTTGATGCGGTTTTCAATTCATATCGGAAGGATTATGTCAATAAACTAGACAATAAACAGTGGACTGCCATAGGCTGGCGATAATGTCAATAATATAATATATTAAACTTAAATTAAATAAGGAAATCTCGATGTTTTGTCCGTAAAAATCGTGAAGTACGGGGCGCGGGTCGGTATTAAATAAATCTAAGGGGTACAGTAAAATTTTAAAAACGAGGGAACGAAATAACTAATTTATCAAGCACTAGCTGGTCGACTCTTCACGTGACCAGAAGGCAGGCATATCTTTGGCCAAAGAATCAGCATTGACATAGAACGTGGCAATGTTGCCAGACTTTTGGCACTTTTCCTTTAACAGTGATACGGACGAATTTTATGATGACCTATCATTATTTCCCGCCTCCCCTTTTTATATACTTGCACATATTATTATTTTAAGTCTGTTAGTTTTATCATGTAAATAAGTGTGTGTAAATAAAGTCCAATATGTACAGACGCCAGCACATCAAGATACTACAATCTGTCAAAGGAGGATGCTTAAAAAAAACCCAGCTCCGGGGGACAAGCGATATATCTCAAATCATCAATAATAATAAGTTCTAAAATAATAACCGGTCATTATCGTGATCCTTACTGGCAAACATATAAAAATTGCCAGTTTTATTATGCAGATTATGAAGTCGTCTATATAAAAAAATTATAATTAGTTTTAATTACTTTATTCAAAAATATCATGTTAAAATGCGAGCTTGGCTCATATTATATTTTTTTACAATGCTTAAAGTCGTTGAAAGTACTATGGATATATTTATTGTAACATAAACTTCGAGAGTTCAACATCAAAATAGTCAGGAACAGGATTTAACAGCATCGTCATGTGAAAATACTATTGTTAACAGCGATACTATGATATTGATTCGATAGTTTGGAGTCCTATATTATCGCCATCAGCGCCATCTATACTATCAATAATTATATAATCACGTGAGGACACTTGAAGTTTTGGGAGTAGAGGTGAAATCAAACCAGAGTGTATTTATAACATTTTTTATTTACTGTTTTAGAGGTATGAGGAGCTCGTGGCTAAGTAATAACAAGCCGCACGGGTCGATCCATCAGGTTAAGCTACGCTTGCCGGGGTTGGTCAGTGGATGAGTGATCATCTTTACATACCGAGACTCCTCCGTGCCTCGGAAAGCACGTTAAGCCGTTGGTCCCGGCTGTCATTTGTGGATCTTTGACAGTCGTTACGAGTCGTCAGATGCCCGAAAGTCTGACACCAGTCTTACCAAGGGGTACCGTATTACCCGGTTACTGGGTTGTGGAGGTTAGATAGGCAGTCGCTCCATGTAAAATACTGGTATTCAGCTGTATCCGGTTAGACTGGAAGCCGACCCCAAGATAATTGGGAAAAATGCTAGGAAGATTGATTGAGAGGTATGAGGAACAGGGTGTAAAGTTCACTCATCCTCTATAGAAAATGGAGGATCCTCCGACCAGATGGGTGTCGTGTATGACGGGCAACTGCCCAGCGATAGATGTCAGGATCTTGTATATGAACTATGCAGCACCTGGTTCCGACTCACTGGAACCTCAACTGGCACTGTTATATGGCATCAAAATCCTGCATCGCGCAAGCAAAGTTCAACATATATACAAGATCCTGACATCTATCGTTGCCCGTCATACACGACACCCGTCTGGTCGGAGGATCCTCCCTTTTCTATGATTGAACTTTACACCCTGTTCCTCATACCTCTAAAATAGTAAATAAAAATGTTATAAATACACTCTGGTTTGATTTCACCTCTTCTCCCAAAACTTCAAGTGTCCTCACGTGATTATATAATTATAGATAGTATAGATGGCGCTGATGGCGATAATATAGGACTCCAAACTATCGAATCAATATCATAGTATCGCTGTTAACAATAGTATTTTCACGTGACGATGCTGTTAAATCCTGTTCCTGACTATTTTGATGTCGAACTCTCGAAGTTTCTGTTACAATAAATATATCCATAGTACTTTCAACGACTTTAAGCATTGTAAAAAAATATAATATGAGCCAAGCTCGCATTTTAACATAATATTTTTGAATAAAGTAATTAAAACTAATTATAATTTTTTTATATAGACGACTTCATAATCTGCATAATAAAACTGTCAGTTTTTATATGTTTGCCAGTAAGGATCACGATCATGACCGGTTATTATTTTAGTACTTATTGTTATTGATGATTTGAGATATAGTGCTTTTCCCCCGAAGCTGGGTTTTTTTTCTATGGAGCTTGAGCATTCTCCTTTCTTTAATAGATTTTCAACTTTATCTCTAAAGAATAATGTTCAATGTCGATTGGGAAAATTTGTCAGATTGGAGTAGGTTGATGTGCTGACGTCTGTACCATGAAAAAGCACTAGCAAAATTATATGTTATTCAGTGATAAATTGATATTGTAGCATTCTACTCATGAAAGAATTTTTTAAATAGGTCCAGTAGTTTTTGAGTTTATTCATTACAAACAAACATACAAAAAATATAATCTTTTCTCGTTACAATATTATTAATTATGTAGATGTCTTTATTAGCAGATAAGGGGATGCTGCTATTGTATGCATCCTCTGTCCTCATCCTCATTTGACTTCCCTAGCATATTAAAAACAAATTCAGTCTTTCACTATAGAAATAATATTTCCGGTAAATTAGTTTTGAGAGTTAATTATGCAATCAACTGAGCTGAAATATTTTTGATAACATATCAGTTGTTTGTGATAAAAATATTAGTGTTGGACATTAGCCATTAAAAGCCATTTCATGATGATAAGTGAAAATTGGAGGATAATTGCGCCAATTTACCTGTTTATTATTTTGTTAAATAAATATTTAGCCTCATCTTTATGTTTTAAAATATCTGCATTTAAACATACTAGTTAGTAATTCCTAAAGGGTTACCGGGCCCCTGGCAACGTACTGGCAACTGAAGGAACACGGGTGGGTTTTCGTCAGTAAGAGTCTGACATGCGCTCCCGCTCCGCCCAGATCGGGAGAAGTTATTTTTGATGATTTCCCGTAAAACAAAAAAAAGGGGTGTTAAATTATAAAATTAAATAGTAATAATTGTACATAGAATTATATGACGAAACTCTTCTTAACTTCTTCGTCGTTCTCTCAATGCTGAGAATCGCGACCACATACGACGCGTCCCCTAGCTCAACACCCCCAAGCGGCTATCCTAACTAATATTATAAATGCGAAAGTGAGTTTCTGTCCAAGTGTTTGTTACGCTTTGACGCTAAAACGGCTGAGCGGATTTGGATGAAATTTGGCACACAGGTAGACCATGACCTAGAATAGGATATAGGATACTTTTTATCCCGGTAGTACGTTCCTGTGGTATAGTTTCCGACATGCACGCGGGCGAAGCCGCTGTCTATAATATACCAGGAGCGTGCCTTCAGGTTTTTCGGACAGTTTATGTTAATGACATACCATGCATTATCTTACTGGTCAATACCTTCATTATTTGCAATTGAAAGATATTGTGTTAGGCATAATATGCTCAAGAGCTTGAGAATAACAAAACATTTGTTATAAACTAATGTAATACAAAACATATAAACATGTATTATCCATTAATAGATCTGTCTATGATAATGATTACTATAGAATATTATTATGAAAGATTAATAAGGAAGTATGATTACATGTCATTGCAAGCTCCTAATAAGTAATCTAGGGATTTGAGTATCATCATCTGCCTAGCCTTTTACAACTATGTTGGGGTCAGCTTCAAGTCTAACCAGATGCAGCTGAATACCAGTATTTTACATGAACAAAATTAAGTATGATACTTAATAGCTATAACCATTTGAGTAATTTGCAGTGGAGGTTTTTAGTTTTACTGCCTTATAGCCTGTTAAACCCCAGATAAGTTTCAGTTAACTCATCTGAAAGATATATATATTTTGTAACCAAATTTTTATTTAAAAGAGTGTCTGTGGAATTTCTTGCCCATTCTTCTCCATAGGTACCTACTACACTTTGGAATGGGCATCTAGCTTCATTATTTCTGACTGACCGACCCCTTGACAATTCAAAAGTGCCTGTAATTGGTTTATTTGAAATAAATGCTTTGAGTTTGAGATAGTTTACATTTTTACACAAACCTTATCTGTTAGTTTATACTGCCTGCTTTGTGAAATTATCCTTGATTTGATTACTACTCTATAAAATTCATAACAGACAAATAACTTCTCCAATACAGTCCAGTCCCCCTCAGTCATAATGCGTTGAGTGTCCCACTGTTGTGTACCTACCTAAATTCTTTCCGTTTTATTTTAATCTTTCTTTTATATTCTATGAGTAATCTTAATCATTTGTAACAATAATATAAATTAATAATTTTTGTGCATCTATTGTATGCCCTAAGGGCAGGACATAGGTGATCACTATTAGTTGTTTTAGACCTGTATTAAGTACCTACCTATGATCCACAATAAAGATAACAATTGATTGATTTATTGATTGAAGGAAAAATATGTTTATTTCAGTAAAATACTACCAATATAGTACAATACAAGTATTGTCAGTCACTTTTGATGTTTATTTAGCTCTTAAAAAACCTACATAAAAGTATTAGTGAACAATATTATCTACAATCATAAATTATAAATGCTTACTTACAATTATGTGCAGTATAAAAAAAATGTTTTATGGAGTAACATAAATCAAACTAGGCAAATTATTTTCCTAACAACAGAGGTTGACTTTCTGAGGCAGAATTATAGTATACTAGGGGTTTTTCCATGAAAATTGTTTTAGTAAAAAAACAATTTAAAATGTGACGAGTTTCTTTGATTACATTAATCCTTGAGCAAAGAATGTGAATGACATGATATTGAAACAATGATAAAGGGTATTTTCTTAATTTTACTAATGTTAAACGTCTTGAAAAAATGATTGGGAGAGCTTATTATGTTTGCAATAAATTCCAGCAGCTGTTTGCACTGAATATATTACTATTTTGAAACATTCCTATAAATCGTTCAACCAAGAACAAATTGTTTATCAAATACTTGCAGCCTTCGTGATTTACTCTTCGTTATAAATACTAACAAAGTGAGAGCACGGAAGCAATGAGAATATGAAATAAGAAGCGATAGCAACACAGTTCTTACAAGATATCGTGAGTCATTTGAATAATTTTGATGTTAAAAATTGAGTTCAAGGACCTCAATTATATTTACGAAATTAAACTAAGTTATGAAGAAACATACATTTAAGAATTTTATGACCTCATTACGAGTGCAATAAAGAAGAGACATCGAAATATTTGCAACCAAAAAAAGAAAAAAATCCGCGTACCTTTAGCATCGCAATCAACACAATATTTATTGTCCTCATCCTTCAACATCTGCATCAATATGTTCTGACATCTGTCCTGGATCTGTTTGGCTCGATCTTTTTCACTTTTAGAAGACATTTCTTTGAAATATTATTAGCAAACGATATCAAATTCAATGAAAATGGGTGGAATCATTATATAGTGCTCTGTGGGTGGAATGCTTGTTTGTTGCAGTGTTGCCAGATGACCGTCTCGCGTTCCCCCCAAACCTGCCCCAAAATCCCCCCAAAATTCACGTTTTAAAAAAAAAAAACCCCCACATATGGTAAAACTTTCTCGTCAATTAGACGTAAAATAATCAAAAAATTATAGGTAACACCAAACTTTCAGTTTTTTTTTTGAAAATGACGTAAAGCGCGCGTCAATGTCAAACCGCGAGGCTTGAACGTTAAAACGTTTCACTTTTTGAAGGTCAGACCGGAAACCCAGTCAAAGATGAACACATCCACATCCTTCTAGCAATGATCATATTCTCAAGATGGATTCGGCAGTGTGAACGGCCAATCTGTTTCGAAGTTTGTCTTTAATAACAGCTACTTGAGAGAAGGCTCTTTCCTTAACAGCGTTATAAAAAGGCAACGACAAAATTTCGACTGCATTTCCGACGATTATTTTGTGGTTTAATCGCGTTCAGACATTGATCTATTAGTGATCGATGCGTTTAGATAATACATTTTTTAATCATCACGGCCTTTCCTAGATTACAGTTATGTTAATAAAAATCCCCCAATTCCCTCCACACCCAGTTTTCTCCCTCCAAATATCCCCCCATAAATATTGTCCCTCCAATTCTCCCCCCATGACTATAAAAATCCCCCAAATTTGGGGGGATTCCCCCCAATCTGGCATCACTGGTTTGTTGAAGGAAAGAGAAACCATAGACCTAAAATGACAGCAGATTTGATGAGTTGTGTTGTCAATTTACTCTATGAATTTTGACAGAATGAGAAAAACACGAAAATCAGAGGAGTTTTTACTTTTCCAACCGAACGAAGTCGATTCAAAAAAGGCTAAAACAAAATATACAGTCAGGCTGATTAAAGATTGATTAAAAAAATAACAAAAAATATTTTTATAGACAAAGAGACACCTTTTTTCTCTTTTTTCAAAGGAAAAACTAACACATTAGTCCTCAAGTTTTTGAACGCACCGTCAGTTGTCAATGTTACGTTTTGATTGAATGGCAGTGGCACTTGGCAGACACTTGTCAAGAATTGCAAAATTCTGCTTTGTTTTGAATACATATATGTGCAATTTGTCACTATTAATTTAACATAAATAAATCGCAGTTATTCTTATAGTTAAAATCGCAGAAGATAAAGCTCTAAGACAGTGCTCTCTAAGATCCCGAAACTGTACCATCCATTGGGTCGAAAATAAATAAGTTATCGTTGAAAAGGAAATGTGTTGAACGCAATTTGTTGCAAATTTTAACATTACACAATGGGAAATCAGCTTGTGGGTGTTGCCCCGTCGCAGATATATCCCGTAGAACATTACCTGAGCGACCATGTAGACTTGTCGTTCGATCAGAGGTATGTATCTATTTTATATGTATCACAATGTCAATATTGATAAGTACTTTGATAAAACTAGGTGTACAATATCCACGTTGCATATAATATTATCAAATTCAAACTAAAAACTTTCCTTGATGTATTTATAATTTTATTTTATAAAATTATGAGTCAGAACTAGCCCTAATTATGATTACTTTATCTTTACATCTTTGTTTTGGCTATGACTGTGATTATGCTTGTTATGATAGCTAATATACATATTATAATGACAATATACAGTTATATATTTCATATATACATTGAAATATTTATTTACCCTAGATACTAAATTAAATGACTAACTAACTGTATAAATAAATACAAAAACAAAAAGACACAAAACAATATACAGTATATATTAATTTTATAATCATTCCTTCCAGCCTTGGCTCAACCCGTTTCCTGAAGGTAGCTAGAGCTAGATCTCGTGAAGGTCTAGTAGTCGTGAAGGTGTTTGCAGTCCATGACCCGTCACTGCCACTAGCTGAACATAAGGAGAGGATACTGAAGATCAAAGAGCAGTTGGCTTCGGCATTCAACTGTTTGCCGTTCCAGAGGGTTATTGTAAGTATTGGTTTCTGAGTTAACTATTCTTACAATGGAAAAATAAGTAGCTCAAAGTTGGCCTCTTGCCGTAGTCTAGTACACACTTGACACCCATAACATACGTTTTCTGACACGGGAGGCAGTCAGTTTAATGTGAATATTCCTGATTGGTGTAGTAATGTTCTCATCTTTTCAACTCCTGTCCTGCTACCCTAGCATGTTTTTTATATTACAAGAATTTTTACAACATAATAGCCAGTCACAAGCATCAATATGTATAGACTTTGCAAAATTCTAAAGCAATTTTCTCGTGGAATATTGACTGCAACTTTGAGATAAGGCCTATTTCATACTAATATGGGTTCCAAAATACTATATGTGTAACAACATAAAATAACAATCAACACAGTAGGAGCAAATCACTTTTAAAAGTGGCTAAGTGTATAAATATTGGTGCTCGTGACTGTACATAGACAAGTTGGCCATTGAGACACCTGCATCTGTCAAGGGGGTGATTCTACCCATCATACTAAACGACTTTCACCATGAAACTCATATCGGATTTGATAGAAAAAATATGAAATTCCTGTACAACAGCGACAGAAAGCAGTACGCATGTTTTTTTTTTGACGAATCTTATACATGCATATATTTCATAACGAAAGTAGTTCAGTATGACAGGTAGAATCACCCCCTTGACAGATGCAGGTCACTAAATCGCCACCCTGTGGTTTTGTAGTAGTTGTAAAGGGTGTCTATGTGTAAAAAAACATTATTAATGTAAAATGAATTTGCATGGCCTAAACAGGCAAAATACGGAGTGTCTATAAACGTCAACCTTAATAAATGATATCGAAATAAATTATTGTTATTCACAGAAACAGTCAAATCAACTATAACCATTTTTTCATGTTCTTCCAGCTCACAGACAAAGCCGGTCTCCTAATGCGCGAGTACTGTAAATGCAGCGTCTACGACCGCATGTCCACTCGTCCATTCCTCACCACTCTTGAGAAGAAATGGATCACTTTTCAAGTGCTGTACGCACTGCACCGCATGCACAAACTTGGGATTTGTCATGGTGATATTAAGGTAAGGAGGTTGTTTGGTGTGGAAAAGTGTCAAGGACAAACTTTATTAAACATAATATTAACTAAAACGCCAATCAAACACCTGAAATTAGCAATTTTGACACCTGCATAAGTCAAGGGGGTGATTATACCTGTTATACTAAAATTTTTCACCATAAACCCATCTGATTTGTGAAACATAAAATAAAATTCCTATGCAACAGTAGACAGACTATTTCAATATAAGTACGTTTTTTTTTTCGAATCTTAAACATGTATGTGTTTCATAGCAAAAGTTGTTTAGTATGTACAGGTAGAATCACCCCCTTGACGGATGCAGGTGACAAAATCGCTACCCTGTATGTGTGCAGAAGGAGAGGTGGTCTGCTGGTCATTCTGAGCACTTATGAATTAGTGGTGGGGTTGCTATGATATCCATTCATTCAAACAAAAGTCCATCATGTGCTGAGCTTTTGTTTTCTTGGTTCAGAAAGCTAATTGGTGGATACATAATACTGTTGTTAAATAGAAAAGTATAATAGAGTTTTATCTGTTTTCCTATAATGTGAACTTCGCGCTCACGAAATCGTGCCTTACCGTACTTACCAGTAAAACACGAGGTTGACGGTCTCATACAACAACTCTGGCTATTCTCCCCAGGAATATGGCCTTGATTTCATATTTCTAATTCCAAACTTCTCATTTTCCAGTTAGAAAACGTAATGGTAACCTCCTGGCTGTGGGTGCTGCTCACCGACATAGCGTCATTCAAGCCGACCTTCCTGCCCGATGACAACCCGGCCGACTTCAGCTACTTCTTCGACACGTCGCGCAGGAGGCTCTGCTATGTCGCGCCCGAGAGATTCGTGAGGGCACCTGACCCACATAATAGGCCTGCGGTAAGTTTTAAAGAAAGATAATACATTTATTTGGCCCTGGCACACAATATACACACAAAAAAAAACTTTGAGTATTGTGTGCCATACGACTGCATCAAATTTTTTTACTATATTCTGTGGTTTCATACTGTCATTTACCTAGCAATCAATGATCTGCCAGGATTCGAATCAAAACGTATTCATGAAAAATAAATAAAGTAACGGTAATTGCCCATGGATGCTACCATGTCTACCCTGCCATTTGTGTAATATAGTAGTTGCATTTCAGGTGCTTGCGTGAATCAAAGCAATTTTAACTTTATGTCAATGGCTTAAAACTCATGTTGCTTGCTCGTCATTTAAAACGACTATAATAGTTTCAAATTCAACACCTTTAAAGGAAAATAACCACTTTTTCTGATACAGGGTGATGACAGAATGGGTGGCCTGTTGCTGAGTGAATCACCCTGTAAAGTTGGAGAACTTGTACCCAGTATGGACATATTTTCGGCTGGGTAAGTTTTATTGTGAAAAATAAAATCAAATTCCTATGCGGACGGACTAATTCAATACAAGCAGGGTTGGGCAGTATTTGAATTACTTGTAATTGAAATACGTAATTGAAATACAAATACGTAATTGGTATTTGTAATTCAATTACTTCTTATAAATGTAATTTGTAATTAGTATTTCAAATACCTGACGCCGAGATATTTTGTAATTAGTATTTCAAATACTTATAGCTCCAAAATACATTTGAACATAAATACATTTAGCGATCTGCAGAAAATAGCGCTCGATTGCTTTCGTAAGCAAAATGGCGACCGCTAAATATGTCAATCTTTAAAGTTGGCAACACTGCACTTAAACTGTACTGTAGTCTGTACTGCAGGTACATACGTCAAATTGTCAATTACATAACTTGTCAATTGTAATTTTCATTCGGCGATGGAGTGAATCCTGTGAATGCTGTGACATAATTAGCGGTCGCCATTTTGTAAAATATGATGGTAAGAATATATTATTCCCTTTGCCTTTTTTTTTTTTTGGGTGGGAAATCATCAAATGACTTCTCCCGCTCTGGGCGGAGCGGAAGGGCGTGTCAGACTTTTACTGACTAAAACCCACCCGTGTTCCTTCCCTTGCCTAGACGGGGGCCACGGTTTCCCCTTACCGGACTATCCGCAACCCCGGTGGTAGGCATCGGCCCTGATGGACCCCTTCAGCCCTTTGCCTTAGGCTGGGCTGGATTAGTTCTATTCTATTTATATACCTAACCTAACACCAGACTGTATTTTGTAATTTGTATTTTGTATTTTAAATAAATATAGTCAAAATACTGTATTTTGTATTTTATATTTCAAATACACGACTTAAAATATTTTATAATTTGTATTTTAAATAAGTGCGAGATAGTATTTTGTAATTTGTATTTTAATTAAAGCAAAGCATGTATTTTGCCCAGCTCTGAATACAAGTATGTTTTTTTTTTTCGAATCTTATACATGTATATGTTTCATAACAATAGTTGTTTAGTATGACAGGTAGAATCACCCCCTTAACGGATGCAGATGACAAAATCGCCACCTTGTATGTGTGTAGAAGGAGAGGTTGTCTGCTGGTCATTCTTAGCACTTATGAGGTGGTGAGGTTGCTATGATATCCATTCATTCACACAAAAGTCCATCACACATTTATGCCCTCCAGCTGCGCCCTCCTAGAACTTTGGAACGACGGCACGCCCGCCCTCGACCTGCCCGGCCTGCTGGCCTACAGGAACGGCGACGACCGGCCGCCCACCATGACGCTGGCTACTGAAGAGATGCAGCTGAAGACCCTGCTGCACTCCATGACTGAAAGGAACCCCAGGGACAGGAGGACGGCTGAGCTGTATCTCGATGAGGCTAGAGGGAAGTACGTAGATTATTTTTAAATTTTTGAACTTGCTGACCTGACCGATGTTGACCTGTGCAAATTCCAATAATTCAAACTAAAATTCCATACTTTTTCTTTCCATAAAAACGAATTCGGACTATAACGAATATTTTAAAACAAAAACCAGCCAAGTGCGTGTTGCCACACAGTGAAGGGTTCCATAGTTGGGATGAATTTATCCGAAGAACAAATTAACATTGTAATTGAAAAACATGATCTCCCATATATTCCAACTGCAAATGTAAGATTGTACGCACAATATTGTGATATTTACCATGTTATTTTAAAACCATAGACTTGTTATAGGTTTTCCTGTAATCTATGAGTAAAGAACCATTCTCTGTATTTTTTTCAGAATTTTAGGCTCAGTAGTTTCGGAGATAAGGGGGGAGGAATGGCTTTATAATTTTTCTTAAATATCTTTGAATGTATTTATTTTAAAATTTTTGTTTTTTATTAAGCCTAAAACTAGTTCATACTGAGGTGAAAATATTTTAATAACGGGCCGAGTGTCCAAGGCCTTTTGTAATCCATTTACTTTTTTTATCCCCTATTAAACGTATTTAACCAACTTAAAAACGAATAATTTTGTTCCAGATTATTCCCGGAGTACTTCTACTCCTTTCTTCAGTCATACATGCTGATATTTTCCGCCCAGCCCATATTACCGCCTGACGAAAAGATACTCCGCATTCACCAAGACATAAGAAACATCATCAAGATCTTCACCCAGCCATCAGACGCTAAAAACTACCAAGACCTAGTCGAAGAAACCACAGACCATCAGAACATAGACAATATAGATAAATTAAAAGACAAATTCAAAGTTTTGAACGTCAATACGACAGATTTTGATGAAGATGATGAGAAGGCACCTGAGAGAAAAGATATGGGGCCTGATAGTGAAGGTTTGATATTGATTACGTCATTGGTGACGTCATGTATAAGGGGGCTGCATCACTGTACGTCGAAGTTGTATAGTTTGGAGATTTTGCAGCTGTTGTGCGAGAATTCTAGCTCGGAAACCATTTTGGATCGGATTTTGCCTTATATTGTGAGTAAATTTTTTCTGCTCATGTTTTTTGAAGTGATAACTTCTTTAGGCGCGTTGAGACTCGCGTCATCGTCACCGAAAGCTATATGTATCGAACGAAAGACATTTAATTATTAGAATCAAAAAGTTAAGTACTTAGTTTTCACTTCTATCGACAGTACCCAAAGCCTGCCCTAGATGTTTTATTGATTCACCTTAAAGCTCAACACACAAAGAAAGCGTGCGCGGGTAAATTTATATTATATTTTAAATAAATATAAAGATAAAATATCTAGTCTAGTGAAAATGAACCCTGCCCAATAATAGCTAATCTTATTTTAATTTCCTGTCCTCAGATCCACCTATCCCACGACAGCGTATCCCGTGTCCGCGCATGCGCAGTAGCGACATGCGCACGCGCCGTCGCCCTCGTGCGGTCCCTGCCCAACGCCGACTGTAACGTGTTCCCGGAATATATCCTGCCGGAGCTGGCGCCCCGCGCGACGGACCCTAGTGTGCCTGTGCGCATCGCTTATGCCAATAATATCGGTAAGTTTCAGTAAAGTGGTTTGGATACAGACAGCTGCATTATAATCTCTCCTAGCATTAAATAACTTCTGCGTAACATATGACAATAATTAATCGGTTGAGCACTGACCTGATATATTGAAAAAAATATTCTTACTGTCCATTTGAACTATTTGTCATTTGTATCTACCTACTTAGATGTTTAAGTAGATTGTATACCAAATATTTAAGAGCGACAGAATAATGTGACAAAAAAAAAATACTATGCTACTATTTATTATCTCGCAGTCAATGGTAAAACGTAGAGTACACAACACGTGAAAAAAAAATCATCTCGGTTCTTGTATCCCTCCTTCCGTTCAGGATTCTATCTAGAATCCTTTGCTGCTCTTGGGATAACTTAGTCCCTAGAATTAAATTCCTCTGCTTTACATAGCTCAAACGCGAACGACAATAATGATTAAATCTAATATAACTTTTATAGCTAAACTAGCAGAGACCGCGGTACGCTTCCTGGACCAAACACAGAACATGGTGGATAAAGAAGCTGCCAACATTAACTATGAGACTGAGTTGTCTGCGCTGCATGAAATGGTATGTATGTCATGATGACATTCTTATAGGTCACATAAACTTGAACCTCATTCTTGCTTCGATGTACGAAGCGATACAGGGTGTCAGGGACATCGACGCGAAACCTGTAACCATGGATTCAGTAGATGATTCTAACCCCCTGCGTTGAAATTTTTCGTCGGTTATAAAAAAAATATCTGCTGTTTCATAGAAAAGTGTAATACGTACGCGGTCAAAATGTATGGAACAGCTGTTTTTCACCTCCTTTTGCGAAGCAGTAATGCTCGCGAAGGAGGAGGCGGAGCGCGTGAGGGAGACGCAAGTTTCGCACCCTCACGCCCCTAGCCGCCGCAGGAGACGCGCGTCGGAAATCGGTAGCCGATTTCTGGCCACCGTAGGCGCAGATTTGCGGGCGGAGAGCAATGGGTAGCTCGCCGTCCGATAAGGACCGCGCTCGGCGTTGTTTTTCTATGCGCGCCTCAAAGAGATGTCAGTAAAACTGACGGGGTCCGCTAGGGCCGATGCCTGCCGGGGTTGCGGGAAAATCCTAAGGGGTGGCCGTGGCCCCTGGCAACGTACAGGCAACTGAAGGAACATGGGTGGGTTTTAGTCAGTAAGAGTCTGACACGCCCTCCCGCTCCGCCCAGAGCGGGAGAAGTTATTCGATGAATGCATCCAAAAAAAAAAGAAAAAAAAGGGGTTTCAAAAGGGTTTTTTTGGGTTTTCACGAGTGGGTTTTAGGGGGGGTAATTGTCGAATCATTTGTTTTATCTGTATCAGGTCCGGTCAACAGTATCATATCTACTGACTGACTCGCAAGCGGTGGTCAAGCGAGCGCTAGTCGAAAACGGCATTACAAAACTTTGTATATTCTTCGGGAAACAAAAGGGTAAGTTCTTTATTCTTATTATAGTTATGAAAACATTTCATGTTTATTAACGCCACATAAATGTTCCACAATTAATATTAAATATAAATTTATTTTTTCAAAATTACAGAGACTGGTAAGGTTCATTCAGTTTCGTTATCATTATCGTCCATCATCATAAACAGCTATTCTGTGCAGTAAAAACGTATCAGCTCTAACAAAATAAAATTTTCATTCATCTATTCGAATTATATCATCAGAAACTCGTAAACAACCTTTTTGCTATATTCGAGGCTTCATAGTTTGAAAAAGTAATGAATAGTTAATTGACTCAGGCGTGACCTTGCGGAAATCCATCATAAAATACAATAGACGATGTATATCTAGTAACTTACGTTACTAACGTAACGTAACGTTAGTAACTTACGTTGAGAGGCGAAACACGTGTCGATTTCTTACAGGGTTCTCTAACTCTTTAAGAACGGTTAAGCGGATTAAGTTACTAGATATACATCGTCTATTGTAAAGTAATGAATATAATATGGCATCATAGACCACTGTGTGAGAAGGAAGTGAATTTGAAATCCAATAAAAAAAATTAGTCTGAACCACAAATTAATACAGATATTTCATTCCGCAAAATCATTTAAATTAAAAGCGACACAATAAAGTGCAATTCTGGTCGCACAGCGCTAATTACCTACAGTTATATTCACCTAGAAAATGCCTCTCTTTCTATCGCGTAATTCTTAGATCTTCTGACTACGTTACGCTCATTGCATTGGTCCATTAAGTTGAACCCACCGCGTACTTGTAGCTTCATACCTTAAATGCGAACTGAACTATCTTTAGTAATCAATCTTCAATCTCAATCTTCCTAGCCTTTTACCAACTATCTTGGGGTCGGCTTCCAGTCTAACCGGATGGAACTGAATACCAGTATTTTACATGGACCGACTGCCTATCTGACCTCCACAACTCAGTAAATGGGTAATACTGGTAAGACTGGTATCAGACTTTCGGGCTTCTGACTGTCAAAGATACACAAATGACAGCCGGGACCAACGGCTTAACGTGCTTTCCGAGGCACGGAGGAGTCTCGGTATGTAAAGATGGTCACCCATCCACTAACCAACCCCAGCAAGCGTAGCTTAACCTGATGGATCGACTCCCGCGGCTTGTTATTACTTAGCCACGAGCTCCTCCGACTCCTCCAACTATCTGTATTAATCTGTGTCTGAATTGAACCGTACAGTTGAACAAAATATGAACGTAGAAGCTCAGTCACACGATTTCTATTAAAATACAGCTGTAGTAGCTACGCCTTATTAACAATATTTTAATAAATAATAAGAAGTGTATAGAGTGCCACAAGAATATTTGTGGCATACTAGTCGCGCAGCCTCGGCCCTGCTAAAGTGCCGTAAGCATTGTATTGATAGTGTCACTTGTTATTTTGTTTGATTTTTGAGGTTTGTTTCTTTCATCTATATCCGACTAAACTTAAGTGCCATAATCCCTTGGCTTAGCAAATTAAAATGGCTGAAAGGTAGGTTAGGTTAGGTTAGAACTGTGACCACACAACGCACGAGGCGAGCAAGCGTAGCGAGAAGTGCCGCGGCAGCGGCCGGCGAGTGCCAGGGTCCGTTTAGGGACAAGAGAAAATGAGGAATGAATGATGGAATTGAGAGAATGTTTTGGGAATGTGGTGTTTTACAGCGAACTAACCTCAACAATCAAACAAAATAACAAGTGACGGTGACAATGACAATGTAATGCTTACGGCACTCTAGCCGGGGTGAGGCTGCGCCACTAGTATGCCTCTAGCGGCACGGGATAGAGTGTCACTAGCGGCACTCTAAACACTGCCTAAATAATATCCCTATTACAGCTAACGACGTAATCCTATCTCATATGGTGACGTTTCTGAACGACAAGGAAGAGGCAGCTCTGCGCGGGTGTTTCTTTGAGCGAGTGGTGGGCGTCGCGGCCTATGTAGGGCACCATGCTGCGCCTATACTTGTGCCTTTACTACAGCAGGTAGGTTAAAAGCTATACTTATCTGAAAAACTATGTCCCATCCACCTAATTTCTACTTCACTGGAGCTGACCACAGTGACCCTATGATTAAGAGCGTGTATCCTAAAATTTGGCAACGCCGTAAATAGCTGTCAAATATTTACCTGTTTTGATTCATTTGGAATTAATACTGTATGGAAATAAGAAATGTGGCTAACTAGCGAACTAGAATATTGATTATGAAACGCAATAATTAATATCGTAACAACGTATATTTAGTTTTAGATGTAAAAAAAAGTATTTGGAAAGGGGTTTGAAGATTTTGGCCCTAAAATCAGCCACCATTTTGATTTTTTTTCAAAATCGAGGTGCACAATAAATGTCATATATTTGGATAGGGGACACTTATACAAACATAAAACTTCATATAACATAACATCATAAAGCGTCACGTTTCTGAGATATTCAAAGATAAAAATAACAATTATTTTAGCGAATTTATTTATTTATGTTGTAGTTACTTCATGTTGATTAAGTTATTTACACATTAATTAATTGACTACACCTAGTGGATAAAACATAAGATTTTTTAATCATATTCGGTATAAATAATATCATCCAAGAAGGCGGCGGGAGTCTGAATAGGATTTTCTTGGGGTGTCGCGCTCATGCCATGCACCATATAATACATATACCAATAACACACGTCCTCATTCGGCGGAGGGTATACATATATTTTTGTCTCTTTCGCTCTTAACTAAAATATTACCTATACATGATGCAATTATGTTTTCATAGTTCAATATACTTACCTGAACGGAAAAAAACAAAAAAAATCCTTGTTTCAGGGTTCAGTTTTCGACTTATATTTCGGTGAATAACTCCGAAACCTGACGCTTTAGCATATTATGTCGTAAGACATTTTTTGTTTGTATAAGTGTCCTCTATCTAAATATATAACTTTCAATTTTCACCGCGATTCTGAAAAAAAAACAAAATGGCGGCATCATGTTAGGGCCACCCTCCATACAAAAATCTTCTAACCCCTTTCCAAACGCCTTTTTGACACCTAAAACGGGTACAACATCAAATTCAATGTTATAATTGCTGTTTGCTAGTTAGCCACATTTTTTATTTCCATACAGTAATATTGCCAAATTAATCAAATTAGCAAAATTTTTGACAGCTTTTTGCGACGTTGCCAACTTTTGGCATAAACGCTATATTTTAATGTTTTTATTTGGTTTAATATAATATATTGTTATGATAATTGAATGAAAAACAAATGTTTTTAGGTACTTATGTATCAATTATCAATTGTTACCAATTTAGTTTAATTGATTAATTTAAATATTTTGTTGTATTTATTACTAATTAATTAGAAATTATTAATATTGACATCTGTACTTACTTTTTTGTTTACTTAAGTTCTAAATATGAAAATATTTGAATTTTGAATTTCTTTAGTCTTTAGTCGAAATCTTTCTGGCTAAACCCGAAAACCCACGATGATAATCAACATTCATCTGGGATATTTGTTGTTCCTTCAAGGCCAAAACCTTTTGTGCACAAAGCTTGCCCGAAAAGGTATTTGAAAAACCTGGGTACATTTTTGACCTTTTATTTGTTTGCTGTTTTAAATGTTTATTTTTTCTTTCTTTCTTTATTTTTCTGAATTTCCCTTTACAGCGTTCGGCTGATGTAATTTACAGGACAACACAATAACGTTCTTCGTATAATTGACTTTTATTTTTTTCAGGGCTTAACAGATCAGTCGGAGTGGATAATAGCGAAGGCTCTACGAGCTACGACCAACTTGGCAGAGCTGGGCTTGTTGCCCAAGCAAGCACTGTGCGACCTTGTGGCCGAGAGCGCTGTGTTTCTAGCACATCCTAACTTATGGGTATGTTTTTATTCATTTGAGACCCCAAAAGTGGGGCGCGTCAGGACCCTGCATTATCTCTATTAGGTACTAATATTCATATCTTATATTATTTCTGTTACTAGATTCGTCACGAAGTATGCGGCTTGGTATCTTGTGTGTCGAGTTTGCTGAACCCAATCGACGTGAACTGCAAGATATTACCATTAGTGTGGCCGCACCTCAAGCACAAACTAATACAGGTAACTATTATTATTTATTTAAATTATTTTAATAATTTCTGAAATTGGGATTGCCCAACCAGTTTATAATTTGAATGAAGCCCTTACTAATGAGCTGGTGTCGAAGAGATTTTCTCTTCTCTGATAATAATAGTATAGTAATAGTTATTGAAGTGAAAACTTCTTTAGGCGCGTAAATATTTGAATTTGAATTTTGAATTTTCGTTAGATGGCGTTACTCAGTTTTCACTTCTATCGGCAGTCCCCAAAGACTGCCCCGCATGTTTTTATTTCCAACTAGCTTCCGCCAGTGGCTTTTCCCGCGTGATAAATTTATAAATCATAGTTTACTATATTATGCATGTATTATGCCCGGGTTATATCATATAAACCTTCATCTTGAATCACTCTATCTATTCAAAAAAACCGCATCAAAATCCGTTGTGTAGTTTTAAAGATCTAAGCATACATAGGGACAGACAGCGGGAAGCGACTTTGTTTTATAATATGTTGTAGTAAAGCTTCAGTACACGTTACATCAATAAGGTCTCGACCCCTGAACTAGGACATCCTGTATGACAGGGGTCGAGGTTTCGCCAGTTACATGGACCAACATGAGAAGACTATTAAGTGAATTTATAAATAAAAAAAAGAAAATTGAATTAAAATGAAAAATAGGAAAAAAATATCTAAAACATTTTCTGTTTTAGCATTTAAAAGTCGTTTATCTGCGCATTAGCAACACTTCTAATACTTGATGGATGCAGTTTTTACCAGAGGCTTATGTTTTTTAATAGTGCGAAGCCCAAGCGGCGCTCTATTAAACCCAACCATAACCATACGGGTTATATCAATTCTTAAGACATCATCTTTTTCTTATTATTCAGGTGGAAAGGGCAGAATTACTATTAGAGAGCTTAGCCGAGCCGATCCCACGTAAGGTGCTGGATGCTGTGTTACGTCACGGAGACGTGGACCGACTTGTTCACACATTACGGGAGAGAAGGAATACTAGACTCAAGGTATAGTGGATTTATTATGATAGCAGTAGAGCTCTTTATGAAGTAACTCGTCCGGGGAAGTATTACCACCATACTGTCTGGTCTGCTGTGTTCCAGTTTAAATGGTGATTGGATTTTTAACTTGATTGGACAGGTTCACTGTCCAGGCTCCAGAGTGGGAATGGTCCATAAGTCCAGCTATGTTTTTATTAAAAGTGTTTTGTCCTGCCAAGTCCGCATTAAATAAGAGACTTTCTTCTTACGTCCACAGTGTCAGATGGCTTAGAAATTGTACTGGCGAACAGACCACATACGGTATGTGGACTGGTATGGAAGACTCTCTACAGACCGTATGTGGTCTGTGGACAGTGCTATAGAGTGTCTTTCCCGTTCTTCTCCTTATAGATCTACGTTATGGACTGGGTAACTAGCTTTATAGATAGAGCCGTCCGCGATGACGTGCCCCACATTTCTTCCTAAACGCGATCCGATAACTGTACTGTATGCGTGGGGCGTGTAAGGAGTTGGGTGCATCTTCGTGGATGGCACTATTCTATACCTTCTCGCCTCACGAAATCTTGCGGGAGTGACGATGATGATGATGTCACGCTGAAGTAGTTGCACGAAGTCTCCGTTGGCGTTCATACTCGGGGTCAACACTTGAGAGGTATGAGGAACGGGGTGAAAAGTTCACTGATCCTCTATAGAAAAGGAAGAATCCTCCGACCAGACGGGGGTTTTGTCTGGCGGGCAACTGCCCGAAGGTTCATGTCTGAAGATTGTAATGTGCCTTTATATGGTTTAACTGAAATAAATTATTTGACTTTTGTTTTTATTATAGGCACATGAGACATTTTTAGCTTTGTCTCTGACAAAGCACCTGCGATGCCTCTGACATTGAAGATCACCATTATAGGTGACTACAGCCTAAACAGTGTATACTTAAGTTTTTTTTTTAGGTAAAACAAGGAACAGTGCCGCAATACTCTGAAATGGGGCAGCAACTTAGAAACTTGTTCAGGAGACTTGCGTCCGATGGTGAGCATTGATGCCTTTTTGTTACGAATCCTTCTCCAATCATCCTGCCTTTTGTGCTTTCTAAACAAAATATGTTAATTTCTCATTGGGGTATTGCTCATTTCATCATCATCATCATCAGCCTATTAATTTTCCCACTGCTGGGACACAGGCCTTCTCTCTGTGAGAGGGACTGGGCTGTAATCCACCACGCGGGCCCAGTGCGGGTTGGTAGATGTCACATGTCTTCGAATTTTTGGTTCTAAGACATGCCGGTTTCCTCACGATGTTTTCCTTCACCGTTTTGAGAGCAGTGGTGATGAAATTATTTACACAAAGTAAAGCGCCTGCTGGGGTACGAACCCACGACCTACAACTCGTAAGTCGGGGCCGTTAGGCCACTGGGCCACCACTGCTCCCACCATTGTTCATTTAGTATCTATTATTTATTTTTATATTAAAGGGTGTCTAAGTAAGACCTTGAATTTTAAAAACTTACATGAAATAAAACATTTAATTAATATATAATTTTTCTTAATATGTACAGAGCTAGTAATGACATTCGTACACATGAAACAAACGTTGCTTTGTTGGCTGGAATGCACTTTTTTGATGAAATTTTGCATTTTATTATTTAAATAAAGAAGCGTCGACTATCCCTCGTGCCCACATAGCACACGGAACTGTCACTTTTTGAGGATGTACCGAAAGTTCTTGAAAGGCATGTGGATTTTCATCACCCCATTTCCGAGAATTCTGCTTGTGAACGAAGCTGTTGAGGTGGAAATGAGCCTCGTCACTAAAGATGATTTTATTATGGCATTCAATTCAATAAAATTCGAATAAAACGCTCTACAGCTGTAACGCATCATTTTCATAAATGTCTAAGTTTTAATTAAACAAGTACAAGAAATGGCTGACTCAACAATTTACAGTCGAAAATGGCGCGCGATTCAAAATTAAAATTCGTGCTGAGACACCATTTATACCATGCTAACTTATTTCAGGTATGACAGAGCATGTAGAAAATCAGCTCTTGGCAATGAGTGCGCATTTAATCAAAATACAAGGATCATCCACACAGGTCAGTAATAAACATAATATGAAAAACATATTGTTAACTTTCTAAATGTTTATGCATTGTGAAAATTTCATTATCAAAATCGATAGCCTATAAATACCCGATATAAGAATATAAGGTTAGGGGCCTATTTCACTATGTCCAAATAGCCACTATTTACCGAATAAATTCAAAAATGGAACAGAATTTGTATGAAATTATCTGCCAAGTAAGTTAATAGGAACTTAATCGTAGGTGGTGAAACAGGTCCTTATGGAAACTGTTGTATATTCCAGCACATAACAGAAGCTCCCGGTCGTTTGAACCTGCAACAAACAGGTATATCGCGCGCCGTGCAACTGGACACCGGCGCGACAGACGCCATGCAACATGTCGACAAGCTGTACGCCTCGACTCAAAATAGGTAAGTCAACAAATAAAACATACAGACTGTAAAAATACCACTCACAGTTAAAAAAACTTTGACCTTTGATTTCTACGCAACTATACTCATTTGAAATAAGATTAGACATCTAAACAAACCTTTTTTCCAGTCCGTTCAACCGATTTAGTTAGTTTAGTTATAAAATATGTCTAATCTTATTTCAAATGTAGTAGGTATAGCTGTTCCCAGGTATGGTCCAGTATTTAAAAAATGATCACAATTATAGGAAAAACAAAGTGACTCCCGAGAGTCACTTTGTTGTTTGTTAAATTACGAGTACAGAAAGATGCTTATTAACGAAGCCGACTTCGTTAATAAGCATCTTTCTGTACTCGTAATTTGTATGCAGTAAGTATAAAGGTCTCTGCACACAGCGGGCGGGGCGGGACGGGACGGCGACGTGACGCTGAGCAGTTGTAATGTACTAGATACTACGGACGACTCCACACAGACCCGTCCCGCCCGGCGCGACGGTAACCGTCACGCCACGCCGCCGCCAGAATACAAGTCAGAAGCGGGTGGGGCGTGACGGTTACATTCAGAATTGAGAGATTGTATTAAAGCTTAAAACTTTAACTTATAGTTTGTAACTAATAAATTATAAGTTATTTTAACTAACTTAGTTACTTTGAACTTATAACTCTTTACTTTATTTATATTCTTTCTCTCTCAATTCGCGGCGGGACGGGACGTGATCGCGCCCGCAGTGTGACCGCTCCCGTCACGCCAGCGCCCCGTCGCCGCCACGCCACGCCGCGCCCCGCCCCGCCCCGCCCCGCCCGCTGTGGGCAGATACCATAAATAAGAGGGATTCCTTTGCCCGGGCGTAGGATGGTAACGCATATACGATACCTCTGATATTACAAAAGTTAGGTGAAGTACCAGACGACGAGAGAAGAGGAGCTCGTGGCCAAGTAATAACAGCCGCACGGATCGATCGTTTACATACCGAGACTCCTCCGTGCTTCGGAAAGCACGTTAAGCTGTTGGTCCCGGCTGTCATTCATCTTTGATATTCGTTACGGGTAGTCAGAAGCCTGAAAGTCTGACAAGTGACAACCAGTCTTATCAAAGAATATCGTGTTACAGTACGACACATCTTAGATGTAGCATCGGCAAAATTCATAAAACTGATCACCATCTGAACTGAGTGCGCCTTCAAAATCACCAATATTTATTACTGCTTTGCTGTGAAAATGATCTTTACGCAAATACAATAACTTGTGAAGTCATACAACCAAATACGTTCGTAAAAATGAAATGAATGAAAGCAAATTTTCAAAATGCTACATCTAAGTTGTGTCGTACTGTACCTAGTAACTAAGTCAGATAGGCAGTCGTTCCATATAAAATACTGTTATTCAGCTGCATCCGGTTAGACTGGAAGGCGACCCCAAGATTGTTCAGAAAAGCCTAGGTAGATGATGATGAGGTGGCATAACCAGATCATCTTTGTCTGCCTAGCCTTTTGCTCAACTATGTTGGAGTCGGCTTACAGTCTAACTGGATGCAGCTGAATACCAGTATTTTACATGGAGCGACTGACCTCCACAACCTAATTACTGGGTAACACGATACCCTTTAGTAAGACTAATTGTCAGACTTTTGAGTTTCTGACAACCCATAACGACTGACCACAATTATATTTATTTCTTTCTTTTTAAATAAAATGGTGCTGTATTTACGGAAGGCCTCTCACAAGATGGACCGATGACCTTGTAAAAGCCGCAGGAATCTGCTGGATGCGGGAGGCATAGAGTCGGTCGAAGTGGCGGTGTTTGGGGGAGGCCTGTGTTCAGCAGTGGACGTATTTCGGCTGTTCACTGCTCCGTTGGTCTTGTGGTCGCAAGCGCGACTGCTGAGCGTGGGATCCTGGGTTCGATTCCCGGGTCGGACAAAGTGAAAAAATTCCAGAGGAATAAAAAAAATTGAGGAATTTCTTAGTAACAGCCCGGAGTTTGGAATTTGGCGCTGTGATACCCCCGTGCCTCGAAAAGTACGTTAAGCCGTGGGTCCTGCGCCTGATCTCTCTCCGGTCGTGTCAGGTTGCCGTCCCATCGGACTATGAGAGTGAGGGAAGAGAGAGTGCACCTGTGTCTGCGCACACACGCCTGCACTATAATATCTCCCGCGCCTACGGCTAGTCTCCGTTGAGATTGGTCGCATGGGCGAAATTCGGTCTGGAGGACTACTTTTTTATTTCGGCTAAAATGATGATGATGATGATTTACAGACGCACCCACAAAACGTCGGTATCCCACGAGACTCACATGAATACAGAATGGCAACACATGTTCGGACAGTCACATGAACAGCATTCAAGAGGTAAAGTAGAAAATCATATTTATTTATTTCTATATTAATACTAGGCTTGTATTTAATCAAACCACAAATAATTCCCATTTTGCTTCCCTAAAAATATTATTGAACCCTCTAATATAATGATTGCGCTTTTTTTTTGTGTACCTCTTATAATTCCTACATTAGGGTCCTAAAAATACTAAATAGCCAAGTTACTGCAACCAACTTGTATGTAACGCGTTTGGTCACAGTTCTAACCTAACCCATCTGGTTAGGGTTTCGTAGCTTAATTACTGACTTAAATATTGAGAAGCTATACTTACCTAAATATTGTAAACAAAAATTTCTACTAAGGAACGTAGCGACAATTCAATTAACAACAAATAATCCCAAATTCAATCAATTAACGATATAAAGCGCTGACGTCTAATGTTTTGTGGTACAGGAACGCGTCTGAGTTCCAGTACCACAAAACATTAGACGACAGCGCTTTATATCGCTAAAATATAACCCGACCAAGTGAAATTGCTCGTTAGTTTCATATTACACGTATGTTACTTTGAGTTGATTGAATTTGGGATTATTAATTTCGCTACGTAACTTAGTAGAAGTTCTTGGTTTACAGCTTCTCCTGACGGGGACCTTAGTTTCATCGTGGTATCCTAGCTTAGTTAGATAAGGCAAGAAATTTTAAAAGAGGTTAGATTATTAAAAAAGGTTTGCATCATTAAAAGTTCAATAAGTTTTTAGGGGATCATTCATTAAAAAAAAATGTAAGTACCTCATTCAATATTCATTCACTTCAATATTTCCCTTAAAACTATCACGCAAAACTGATTCCAGTTCAGACTTTTGAACTTGTAAGTAAGTATTAGAGTTCAAGAGTTCAAGTTGACACTATACAGTTTTTCTATGAACTAAGCATAAAAATTCCTATAAATTCCATTTGCTAAAGAATCTTGAAATAAATAATACAGATCATACAGTTCAAGAGCGCTTATCCTTAAAGTTGGCAACATCGCAGATAGCTGTCAAATATTTACCTGTTTTGATTAATTTGTCAATATTACTGTATGGAAATAAGAAATGTGGCTAACTAGCGAACTAGAATATTAATAATGAATTGCAACTATTAATACATAACACTGAATTTTATGCTGTAACCGTTTTAGGTGTAAAAAAGGCATTTGGAAAGTTTCCAAATACTTTTTTACAACTAAAACGAAATATTCGGTGTTAACATATTAGTTATTGCATTTCAAAATCAATATTCTAGTTCGCTAGTTAGCCACATTTCTTATTTCCATACAGTAATATTGCCAAATTAATCAAAACAGGAAAATAAGTTTGACATATATTTGCGACGTTGCCCTCAGAGTAAACAAATTTTCAAGACTCAGACGCAGGAGTTTATGTTGGTCGTTTTTTCAGAGGGTGTGTCTCAATCACAAGTGGTGTCGGGTAGCGGTGTAGTATCACAAGCGATGTCAGTGCCTCCACATCATTCTCAACTAGGACACAGCGCAAGCTATGTGCAGTGTATGTATATATATCAGATGATCATCATACATTACGCTTTTATTTCATTACATCCTGGTGAGGTTGAGGTCCCCGACTTACGAGTTGTAGGTCGTGGGTTCGAACCCAAACAGGCGCTTTACTTTGTGTAAATACTTTCATCACCACTGCTCTCAAAACGGTGAAGGAAAAACATCGTGAGTAAACCGGCATGTCTTAGAACCAAAAAATCGAAGACATGTGACATCTACCAACCCGCACTGCGCCCGCGTGGTTGATTACGGCCCAGTTCCTCTCACAGAGAGGAGACCTGTGTCCCAGCAGTGGGAATATTAATAGGCTGATTATGATATGATGAGGGATACAAGCCATTTTCATGACAAAATGTTGTCTTATCTTATACTAGCGACCCGTCCCTACTTCGCACGGGTACAGTTTCCATGTGAAGACGTATTCTGTGCACGATACGCTGTGCACAAGTTGTCGGTAACCTAACAAAAAGTACTAGCCTTGCATGAATTTAAGATAGTATTATTAAGTACCTACTTCTTTTTGTATATACATATTTAAATAATATATAGCCTATGTCCAACATAACATCACGCCTTGTTGCCCCGAAGGGCTAGGCAGAGGTGTACCTATAGTACACCCACATTTCGCCAGTTATGTTTAAGTCCCATGTAATAGGAGGCGAGCCTCTTTGGAATAATGTACCTAAAATACAATAGACGTCATATATTTAGTAACCGTCCGTTTATACTGTTCTTAAAGAGTCATAAAGAACTCTGTAAGAAATCGACACGTGTTTCACCTCTCAATGAGGCATCCTCAGGATGGCGATTGACTTGTTGCGAACCAGGACACGACGTGTTGCCACGACAAGAGACGAACACAAAGTGTCGATTTATGACACTTGTCGATTTCTGACAGGGTTCTTTAAGACTATTTAAAAAGGACAATTAGGCGGACGGTTACCAAATATACGTCCTTTCCAATGGTGAATAAATTTTTCTAATAGGAGACAGACACAAACTCACAAAATTCACTCTCTCTTTATAATATTAGTATAGATAGTAAGATAGTATGTCACTTTTCGTGCTTTCGTGTGTGTGTACTTGGTTTTTCTTAACTGCACAATGGATTGAATGGTCACCATCACATAGCTAGAGTTATTATCACCGCATTTTTAGATTAGATATGATAGTAGTTAATAACAGGCAGGATGATATAGGTACAGAGCCACCGAAATCATAGTCATCTGCCTGGCCTTTTTCCAACTATGTCGGTGTCGGCTTCCAGTCTAACCGGATGCAGCTGAATACCAGTATTTTATACATGGAGCGACTGCCTATCTGACCTCCACAACCCATACGGGTAATACGATACCCTTTGGTAAGACTGGTTGTCAGACTTTCGGGCTGCTGACGACCCGTAACGACTGTCAAAGATGTTCAAATGACAGCCAGGACCAACGGCTTAACGTGCTTTCCGAGGTACGGATGGTCTCAGTATGTAATGCCACGAGCCCCTCCACAGTCACCGGAGTAATTATCATTATTCTCAATTGTTCTATTCTTTGCAGACAGCATGGCTCCATGTCGCGTAGAACTGAGAGATTTGACGTCACGGATGCAGCAGAAATATCAGAAGTCTTTGAGGTAATATGCCCTTTTATATAATATTGTTTTTTTATTTTTTTTATTGATGATGTTCTGCGGAGAGGTCAGGTGCGTGTAGTACTCGCAACCGGCGAGCGTGTATGACCAGATGTATGAACGTAAACGAGGCAAAAGGAGTATGTAAGGATCGTAGCAGGTGGCGTTCTGTACTGTCTGCTTACCCCATGGAAAGACGGCGTGAGTTCACGTATGTATGTTTTTGAAATGAGTGTAAGTTGCGAAATTAAGTGTTTTTATTTTTGATGTGTAAAATCTTCCTCTCGCTTTCCTGCAATCTGTGGGTGCGATTTCGTGAAAAGGGACGGAAGGAAGCCGGGGAAGCGCGCGCTGTTTGATGTGACCAATGAGTGCGCGCGGTGCTAGAGTTGGCCATCATATGGTAGCAACCCATTTTCCGAAAGGTTGGTACTGTCAGCCAAGATGACACAGATGTTACACACCATAAGCGACTACTGTAAGTAGGGAATGCAATCTCGTTCTCGCGAGATCTCGGCCTTTTTTAGCGAGATTGATCTCGGCCGAAAAATGGGCGAGATCTCGCGAGTTTAACGAGATTGCACTCGAGCATAAAAACGTCTTATTCGAAGCGTGGCAGCGCGATGATTGATTGGTATATTTTGTTAATGAATCTCTTATTTCTAATAGATCTCTGAGTAAGTGTAGTTTTCTTTCATTGATAATAATATCTCAGTTTAATAGTTAACTCAAATTAGTTAATGAGTTTCATTTTAGTTTTTGACTTCTTGTTGTTTTGTTTTAACAGAACTGTTTTATTATTAAAAATACTTTTTTATGATATTAGAAGAGAAGGCTGGTTGTTTATTTAATTTCCCATTTGATTAGATACCTCAAAGTTTATTTAAAAAAATAAATAGATAGATACGTCAAACAATGTTAAATACATAAAAGTTTATTGAAAAAAAAATAAAAAAAGATATTTTTTCATAATACCTATTATAATAGTTCTTATTATTTTTTTCCTAATTTATTCAAATATTGTGATTATTTGAAAGAATAAACACACAAAACTGACAATCTCGCGAGATCTCGGCATTGGCGAGATCTCGCCTGAGCCCCAATCTCGCGAGATTGCATTTCCTAACTGTATGTAAGGCTCGCTCGTTTTTTCAAATATTTCTTCTGCGGTCTCCTTCTTTTCTTGTGGTAAGTGACTAACCTGGTGTCAGAGTTTTAAAGTCGCCCATGGGCCTCTGAGAAATATCCCTCAGGCATGCCGGTTTCCTCACGATGTTTTCCTTCACCGTTTTTGAAGCAAGTGATAATTATACAATACGCACATGTATCCGAAAAGACTGAGGGGCGTGCCTTGGGTTCGAACTCGAGACCTATGGCTTGGCAATCCGGCGGTCACACCACTAAGCTATCACTTTTTATTTTATTTATTCATCACTGCTAGCAAAACTGTTCTGTTGTGCTGTTTCTGCGGTAAAACTGTGCATATTTTAATTGTAATCTGTTTGTTATCAGAGGTCACGACGATCCTTTAGACAACAATGACGACGTGCTACCTCCGCACGGCTGGCGGCCCGGGAACCAACTGCTCGCGTACTTACACGAACACAAGTAAGTACTATTATACTTTTTTATAATAAATAGAGATCGGATATTCGGATGCATATTTACCTAAAGTTACGTTTAGGCTAAGAAATTATGGAAGTGGCTTTAAATATATTTTTTTTCTTTATATAAATCCCGGATTTGATTAAATTCTGGAATCAGAAACATGGTATGGAAACGACCTATCAGCCCTCTTATGAAGGTTACTTTTGCGGTGTTAACATAAAAATTTATATACCAACTGTAAACATTTTTAACGAAACTCAAGGCTCCGAATTGTTTGTGGCTATGTGCTATGCCAATTTGGCAAACTACTTTACAACATTAGCTAGCATTTCTATAATCAAAAAGTTTGGAGCAGTTAGTTCCGGAGATTACCCCCTACATACAAACTTACAAACAAACAAATTTACCTCTTTATAATATTAGTATAGGCATATTTTGTTTCATGTCAGTCACAAATTAACCGTTCAAGTAATAAACTTTTATTTAGGTATTTATTTAAACTTTTCAACCAAGGGTGATGAAAAGATTTGATGGCAGGTGCTCTGTTTAAGATGAACAAAAAAAATATTTATAAAAAATTATCTTATCGCATTATAACTAAAATAGGTATAAAAGTACATAAATATAGTAACGCTTTTCACTTACACCTCTAATCTCTATTGTTTCAGAGCCCGTGTGAACCAGCTAGTTACTCTCCCAGCTCACCGGTCATTATTCGGATCGTGTTCAGACGACGGCACGGTTCGCTTGTGGGACGCGGCGAGGCTACACACGCAGGCGCATATTAATAGGTAAGTTAATAATACCAGCATATTATTGTCCCAATGCTGGGCAAAAGCCTCTTCTCATACAGAGAAGGCACGAGCATTGATCACCACGCTTGCTCAACGCAGGTTGGTGATTTCAAACTTATGTTAACTATAAGCTTTGCTTTAAAATAGCCCTGACGAGTGGCAATATTTACATGCAGAGTCAGGGAAATACACTGGCGGACTAAGGGGGGGGGGGGGGGGGCGGCAGGTACCGTCCGCCCCGGGCCCCCGGTCCTGGGGGCCCCAAATCTTTAAAAATACTTTTTAATCAAATCCCAAACTAGGCCAAAATATGTTCAGTAAGTTAAAGGCAGTCTTTTAAATTTTTATATAAATGTAGAGTGCTAAAAATTTTCGAGTTCGCTTCGCTCGCTCTAGCATCATACAATCAACATTTCCGTATAGGTCGACAAAGTATCTCCTATTTCTGTACGAATAGTCAAAAGAGGACCTAACCTTTTCGAAATAGTGTGCTAAAATTTCGATCTCGCTTGGTTCGCTCTTATATTCTACGTTTTCTAGTTCTCAAAGTTTTCTGCATACCTGGGTGGGGGCTACTAGTTGGCCGCCCGGTACCCCGATAGGCTTAGTCCGCCACTGGGAAAACGGATACCATTTGTAAGAATACTGTATTACAGGGATCTCCAACCATTTTGATTTCAAGCAAGAACAAGAATATTCTTGGTATTCGCAGGCCGTAACACAAGGGATAACATAATATTCCATTTTTTTTATTATAGAACATAAACCAAGGTATCGCTGGACTGCAAAAGAAGGACTTTTCTTGTAGTATAACAATTCATTAATTTCAACGAATTATTTTTATTTTTGCAGATCAAAATCAATGTACAATAGGAATGCAGGTCCGGTACTATCGATAGCTGCATGTGAAGGCGGGCAATCTCTAGTAGCGGCCACACAAGAGTCTGTCTTCGTATTAAGGTACGTGTGCCTATCGAGATAATTTTATAATATTGAAATCAGATTTGAAATGATGTAATTTCTAATCCAATCCCTTATCCTAATTAAACATTTCACATTTGTATTCTTACGTGCCTGTTTTATGAACTGTTGCCAAAAAAAAGTAATTATTCTTTCTTTATTGTTTCAACTTTCACCCGAAAAATAATTTTTGGTCACTGTGGCTCCTAGGTTACTAACTTCCAATAACATTTTCTTTTCAACATTGTGGCTTCGTATAGTACCATTTACATTTTCTCAACATAAAGGCTTCGAATAGTTCCATAATATACATTTTCGTTTCAACATAATGATTTCGTATAGTTCCATTTAGATTTTCTTTTCAGTATAATGGCCTTGTATAGTCCCGACTTTCTTGACTTCGACTTCTGATTTATTTATCTTGGCTTTTACCAGTCTCTGCCAACATGTAAACTTACCTTTACTTCCTCAGGGTCGACGGCGCATCCTCCCGTATGAACCTCTCGCAAGGCCGTCAGCTAGAAGGTGACGGCGACGACGCGGTCTGTGTAGCGGCACCGTCACATGGCGCCGTCATATCCTACGCCACGCTACTCGCCACTATTGTGGGGTGGGATTTGAGAGCACCAGGTAGACATTATAATAGAATTAGAATTATTAAATAGAATAAAATTTTCTCGTTGGTCTAGCGGTCACAAGCGCTACCGCTGGGCTCCTGAGGTCCTGGGCTCAATTCTCGGGTCGGACAGTAGGTTTGTCCTTCTGGAATTTCTCAGTAGCAGCCTCTGAGTCTGGATTTGAATTCAAATTCAAATTAAAAAAAAAATATTTCACTTAAACCTACATGGTGTGGCAGCTAGGGCTGCACAGGGTAGGCTGCGCAGGCTGCCAAGAGATAGGTAGGTAGTTAGGTAGAAGATAATGAAACATCAAGGAAGGTTAATACATATATTTAGATACTTAGATAGATAGGAAGAAGTAACACGGCTAGGTCGCGGGTAGGTCCTAAACACTGTGTCTGAGCTCTCGCACTTATAGGTAGAGGAAGGGTACCGTCCTTGGCAGCACGTGGTAGACGTGGGGGCCTGTCAGCACAGGCTCCGCAGTAGTAGGGCGGACGGCCCTCGTAGGACGACAGATGGTGTGCGTCGGTAGCAGGTGGAGGCTGCCTGTCAGCACAGGCTCCGCAGGTAGATTGCGGCAGTAGGCCCTAGGTAGGCGAGGCCTCGGTAGCGTGCGTAGGGAGCTACGCATCCGTGGCAGGCAGGCATGCAGGTATGGGTAAGAGGTCCTGCCCTCAGCCCGTACGGTGAGCCCTGCAAGGCGCGTGAGAAAGCGCATGTTAGCGGTGCAGTGCGAGTAGAAGCAGGCCGCATGCGGTGTGTTAGCTTCATCCCCCATTTAGCGACCAAGAACGGTATGGGTAGCGGAGTAGGCGGAAGCTTAACACATCGCAGCGGCTTACAGGCAGAGAGAGATAGTGCAGAGACAGCGTGGCACATTCGCAGATGATAAGTTAGGTTAAGTGAAACACAAGGTAACGTGATCATAGCAGATAGCAGAAGGAAGGATACAATGATCACGGCAGATGGCACACTATATAGTAGTTTATAGTACACAGTATAATAATGAGGAACTCACCCTAGATTCGGGGCTCATAGCTGACCTTAGAGGTTAGCTGTCACCAGTACAGTAAACGGAAGTCAAATGACAGAGCCAAGAGCTATACTGAGACAGATAGTGTTGTGACATGTGTTTTAGTGTTGTGATTAGTAACTTACTAAATATCATTATAGCAACACTCGACTATTCAGTTGCACAACGTTACAGTACCCCGGCTGCAGAGAGAGGATTTTACCTATACAAAATCCGCTAGAACTACCACTTCCCACTTGCTGTCTAATCCATAGCACAAGTCTGTATCCAGTCCAATAATAGGAAAGACTGGAACCATACTCAGCAGCCATGAGTGAAACTAGTTAGATAGATCACTCAAGATTTACAGACAGCAAGCAAAGAAATACACAAGTGTTAGAGCAAGTGTATCTCAGTCGGTAGTGTTCTATTAGTAGCAGGTGCCAGTGTCATTAGTAGTATTCCTACATGTGAGTAGAGATGTAGTGTATTAGGTATACTGGCTTTAGGTATGTATAGGTGAGTGAGTTCAGTGTGTACTTGTAGGTGTAGTTAGGTATGTATACACATGTAGTTAGAATGCCAAAGTATTAGATTTAATTTTAGTATGTACTTTGGGCATTTAGGTAACAGATAGACAACACAAAAGCTAAGGGTAGTTATAATAGTGAACTGCTATGCAATAATAAATAGACATCCCTTGGGATCAACAGCATTCCCTAAAATAGCGCCAGTGCAGCATATGTTAAGGATAGTTTTAGGTAGTAGATATAGTATATTATTAGTTATAGATAATAGTTTTATTTATATGTAGTAGTGTGTAGTATAGTTTTATTTCATTCATAGATTTAATAGTCCAAGTATTCCCATAATATCTTTAGATAATATCAGATAATAGAATAGTTGTGGGAGTAGATTATTCAGTAAGTAGATTACTGTTGTAGGTAAGTTCAATCTAGGTCCCTATAGTATAATCACACAAGACTAGAAATTAGGATGTAGTCCACAGTACAAAGTAGTAGCAGTTTTTTATTAAAGTTATAAATAAATGTTTTTATTTATAAGTTATAGTTAGATTTTATTATTTAATTTAATAGTCATTAGTGTTTCCATGATATCATTAGATATAATCATAGATAATAGAATACAATATACTAGCAACAGATCAGATTTCAACAAGTAGGTAGATTACTGTTGTAGTTTCAACCAAAGTCCCAATAGTATAATGCACACACAAGAGAAACTAGAGTCTAGTCCATAGTACAAAGTAACCAGTATGTAGGTTTTATTTAGTACAAAATTCCCTAAACTGCATAGGAATACCAACAATTACATTTATAGACAGTTTACATAAATAGATAGTTTTGGTTTAGACTTATTTAGGGAGTAACCATTCGCTCCATAGAATATATTTATGTAATAGATAGATAATTTGGTTTAGGCTTATTTAGGCAGTAACCGTCCGCTGCTTATAGTATACATAAGTGATAGATAGATAGATAGTTTGGTTTAGGCTTATTTAGGCAGTAACCGTCCGCTGCTTAGAGTATACATAAGTGATAGATAGGTGATTTGGTTTAGGCTTATTTAGGCAGTAACCATCCGCTGCTGTAAGGGCTTGTTTATAGAGTTACACCGCTCTTTAGAATTTTATAGATAGTACATATATGTAGATAGGTTAGTAGGATTAGGTTGCTTAGGGTTACCAATGGTGTAGGGCCAATTGATAAAGCAAACCCACTGATCAATGGGGTAGACCATAATGAACATTACAACTAGGCTGTTAGGCCGATAGTTATGGAAGGTAGGTGAATAATAGGGTAGGGCCATCATTCGTTTTTAAACTATGGTTGTAGACCAATAGTTATAGAGGGTAGGTGATAAATGGGGTAGGGCCATTATCAATTACAACTGTGGCTGTAGGGCCAATAGTTAAAGAAAGAAGCATAAGATGGATGGGGTAGGCCATCATCCTATAGAACCGTTTGGATTTTCCAAATAGTTGAAGTGTAGATATTATATAATTGTTGGTTATAATATGTAGATACAGTAGGTAGGTAGGTAGTTGTAGTGGGTGTGTGCAATTTGTAGTAGTTTATAGGGCAGGATTGGTTTAGTTAGTGGTGGTAGGTTAGAATGTTAGTTAAGTTTAGTAGTGGTAGGTTAGTATGTTAGTGGGGTTTGATCTGTTGTTTTATTACTGGTAGTCAGTTGTATATTTGGTAGCATAGGTTTAGTTGATATTGAATTTAGTTTAGTTTTATAAGTAATTGTTGTTTATTGTTATTTTATTATTTTGACAACAATTCAGTATTAGTGTCTGATGCAGTTTTGATTTGTATGTATGAATGTATGTATATAGATAGGAAATAGTAGTAGGTATAGTTGGTTATAGATCATACAATGTTTAGGCATAAGTTCAATTTTTTGGTTATGTGTAGGTAGTTTTTTATTTTATTCATTAATATTTTATAGCAATTGTGCCAATTATTTATTAGGCAATAATTGATTGTTTCCATGTAGTAGTAGTAGTATTGCAACACTGTATATTGTTATAGTTTGTCAGTGAAGTGAGTAAATAAGTTGTTGTTAATTAGGTATGTAGGTAGACTAGAAAACAATTCAAGTTCAAGTTCAGTTTATTTTAACCAGCCATTGAATGTATTGTAGTATTAATTGGGTAGGTAGTGTTATTTTATTGTAGTAAGTAGTAATTAATTTAGCTAATAGTGATTGGACAAACAGTAGTAGTTAGCAATGAAGTTTATTTTATTTGGTAGTTTATTCATAGTGATAGCTGTCCTTAGTGTTTTAATTTTGGCCACAGTAGTTATATAAATATATTTTTGTTGTTTTTTATTTGTGAGCCAGTAGATAAGTTATTTAGATTGTAATTATGTTTTGTTGCATTTAAAAGATGTATGAAGATATATCAAGTTTGAGTTTTTGAAGGTTAGAAGTTAGGTTTAGTTATTATTTTCATAATCACAATGTTTGTAAGTAGTTGAATTTATCACAGATTTAGGTTAATTATGGTTTGACAGCTATCCATAGTTGATTTTAGAAGTCACAAGTCACTTTTTAGAAAATATGCACTTCACCGCTGCCAGCACAGAGATAAAAGTTTTTAAAATTAAATTACACAAGAGTTACACATCAGGTGGGATTGGGTCATCGGACGTCATAGAGAGCAGTCGTCCCGAGAGCTCGCTCTGCCCCTTGAACATGTGGTGGAGCAACCGAGCAAGATGGCCGGCGAAATCGAACAGTGATTCTTTGTTTTGATATTACAGTGACTTAAATAACCGCCAAATTCGAACAGTGTTGTGTTTTGTTTGAAGTGGGCTGTGAATCACGGGTCGCCAAATAAATTCGTTAATACAGTGCAAAAGTGAGGTGTGCTAGGCCTACGTCAAACTCAAAACCTGATCCCAGGCGAGCCACCCAGGGTATACGAGGCTCTAATCGACTGCCGAAAGGTCCAGGACCAATGAACTTCGTAGCCAGGATAATCCGGTGAGATAATTCCATTGTGTATTTACAATTTGTTTGACTAACTTTAAACTATAATACGTGTGTGATTATTTGTGTAGTGCAGTGTTGCAAAACGGTTTGTCTTTTGCGAGTGCACATTCTTTTGTTTTAACATTTGAGTGTGAGTCGAGGGTCGCAGCGCAGGTATAGCTGTTGACCAAAAAAGCATTCCTATAGATTTTTTTGCTATTTGACTCTGACATTGTATTTTGAACCCTATAACTTCGAAGACTAAGTGTAGTTTGGTGTTTAGTTGGATTAAAGTTATTTGTGTGAAGAAGTGTTTAAGTTTAAATAAGGGTGAAGTTCAAGCCAACGGAATTTATTATTAAGCCAACGGAAGGTATTATTAAATTATTAAGAAGGCTGCTAGCGAGATTTACAAGAAAACGGTAACGGGTTACACAGCATAGCAGTGACGTAGAAAAGAGTCGAAAAAGCAGTTAACTCCGACAAAAGATGCACCGGTGAAGCTGAACACAGGCTGGACATGAAACAATCCGGCTGCGACGACGTTAAAAGATGCCCATCCATAGATAAATATTACCCGTCTCTCCACTAGTCCATTGCTTACTTGAGGATGCATATCCGGTTAGGCTCGCTATTCCTTCCTGATCCTAAGGGCACGTCTACCTTACCATTACCGCGCCCCCCGGTCTACTCCTTGATATGCAATGGCTTTTGAAGTCCCATGAAACATGAGGCTTCATTGGCTAGTGCAAATCTTGAGGTTCATTCGATTTATCGAGTCTGGTTAAACCACGCTGGGATCGGTGCATTTCATTCATTCATTCATTCAAGAGTTACACATCAGATGAGTTCCCATTATGTACAGAAGTAGTAGATACACATAATTAGTAGACACAATAGGTTATACAATAGATAGAAAACTTAAAACTATACCGCTACGATGTGTAGCAAGGAAAAGTGAGTGCGAGGGCTCAGTCAGGTCAGCGTGTTAGGTTTGGTAGGATAGATAAAGAGTTGGGCGCCACTGTGACAGCCAGGGCTGCACAGGGTAGGCTGCGCAGGCTGCCAAGAGATAGGTAGGTAGTTAGGTAGAAGATAATGAAACATCAAGGAAGGTTAATACATATATTTAGATACTTAGATAGATAGGAAGAAGTAACACGGCTAGGTCGCGGGTAGGTCCTAAACACTGTGTCTGAGCTCTCGCACTTATAGGTAGAGGAAGGGTACCGTCCTTGGCAGCACGTGGTAGACGTGGGGGCCTGTCAGCACAGGCTCCGCAGTAGTAGGGCGGACGGCCCTCGTAGGACGACAGATGGTGTGCGTCGGTAGCAGGTGGAGGCTGCCTGTCAGCACAGGCTCCGCAGGTAGATTGCGGCAGTAGGCCCTAGGTAGGCGAGGCCTCGGTAGCGTGCGTAGGGAGCTACGCATCCGTGGCAGGCAGGCATGCAGGTATGGGTAAGAGGTCCTGCCCTCAGCCCGTACGGTGAGCCCTGCAAGGCGCGTGAGAAAGCGCATGTTAGCGGTGCAGTGCGAGTAGAAGCAGGCCGCATGCGGTGTGTTAGCTTCATCCCCCATTTAGCGACCAAGAACGGTATGGGTAGCGGAGTAGGCGGAAGCTTAACACATCGCAGCGGCTTACAGGCAGAGAGAGATAGTGCAGAGACAGCGTGGCACATTCGCAGATGATAAGTTAGGTTAAGTGAAACACAAGGTAACGTGATCATAGCAGATAGCAGAAGGAAGGATACAATGATCACGGCAGATGGCACACTATATAGTAGTTTATAGTACACAGTATAATAATGAGGAACTCACCCTAGATTCGGGGCTCATAGCTGACCTTAGAGGTTAGCTGTCACCAGTACAGTAAACGGAAGTCAAATGACAGAGCCAAGAGCTATACTGAGACAGATAGTGTTGTGACATGTGTTTTAGTGTTGTGATTAGTAACTTACTAAATATCATTATAGCAACACTCGACTATTCAGTTGCACAACGTTACAATGGACACTTATGAAACGTCAGAAGCTACGCACAGTTCCAATTGGTCGTTTCCTATGAAGAAGTGCCGGCAAGAAACTCCACAGTTGCTCCACGGTTTGTGCCCGGTTGATGGCAATAGTCTCGCCCCCTAATAGGGGGACTCAAACATAACTGGCGAAATGTCAGTGCGTACCATAGGTACACCTCTGTCCAACCCTTCGGGTAATATAGGCGTGATGTTATGTTAAATAGAATAAGGTGGGCGCAACATGTTCTTCAATACGTCTTTATGAACATTACAAGTGGTAGGATGGAAGATTTTGAAACAAAAATACAATACAAAAAAAAAAATCTTAAACAACTTATTTAACAACTGGATCGATATCAGGCTAACTTATATATTTATTTTCGTTTTCGTTTTGAATACAGTTAGTTGTAATGAAATATAAAACTTTTTTATTAAGGGGGGCCCGGTTAAGTAAGCCCTCAGAATTAAAATATTCTAAATTCTCTTTGATCAAGATACAACCGGATACTGACCTGCAATATGCAAAAAACATAAGAAAATTTCGAATTGAATTTCGTGGGCTAGCCTGGCACTTTCGTTTTAATATCCAGCCCAAAAGTTTAAGAATCGAGCTATTCTTTTTTACGAAAAAGGTCTTTATTTGGTATAATTTAATTTATATTTTATTTCCTCCATAGGCAACGCATGGAAACTCCAAGGCGACTTAAAGCAAGGAGTCTACACTTGCCTATACGCGGACCCGTGCGGGTACCTCGCGGTGGGCACGTCCAGCGGTGCCATCTGCGTGTGGGACCTGAGGTTCCACCTGCCCATCACGTCTGTGCGGCATCCCAACTGTGAGTTATTTCAAGTTATTCAATTAGCCACCTTCATCTGCTAGGCTAGCTTGTCCCAACTATATTGGGGTCGGCTTCCAGTCTAACCGGATGCAGCTGAATACCAGTATTTTACATGGAGCGACTGCATATCTTCAATTCAATTTTTATAATTTTTTTACCTAAGTTTCTGGCTTAAAAGTTTAGGAAAATTATCATCTGCTCAAGAAATGGTATAATTATTTTTTGCGATCGGCATTTGTCGGAGCTTAGTCTACTATAGTATGTTTACGTTAAGAAAATAGTGACTCATCGTTGTAGCCTCGCTCCTCGACCAATCGGGTCGCAAAAGACAAGCGTTTCGTACGAGTTCCGTTCCTAATTTGTTGCAACCCGATTGGTCGAGTGGCGGGGCTAGGCCGATGTCTCACTATTTTCCTAAAGCGAATGCATTATCAAGCTATGTGCTGGATGTAGGCTCCCAAAGTAGGTGTAAAAAAAGTGTTCAGCCTAATGATTATATTATTGTATTAAAATTTTCTAATACATAATTATTAATAACAGCTGTGTCTTGGACTTTGGAAGTTCCTGTTCGAAATTTTTGTGGTGACAAAAACTAAGTTTTTCTATGTTTCCGCCTTCAAACAAAATTTTATTGGTTTAATGCATATTTTTCTTCCACAGCGGAGCGCGTCCGTCGCATAGTCGGCAGCGGCAGCAGCGGCGGCATCTGGGCGGCCGGCGCGCGCGACGCGGCCGCCTGGAGCCTGGAGTCGACCCAGAGGACGCACGCGCTGTGGCCCAGCACCAACTGTGTGCAGCCCCTGCACTATACACCTGCTGTACGTTTTTTGGAAATTAAATAAATCTATACTCCATTTTTTTAAATAAGAATAGACTTAACAAACCTTTTTTACAGTCCGTTCAAACGATTCTGACTTCTATACCATAGTCATAAGGATGGAATTAAAAGCAAAAAAGTGGTTACATTACCAACTGTTATGCTACCAACGCAATAAAAGTCAAAATCGATTGAATGAACTGTAAAAAAAGTTTAGTTAAATGTCTAATCTTATTTCAAATGGGGTATAGATAAAATAAACAATTAGATATTTATCGTTTTTTATCGGTGTATTTAAGTAGAACTTTGTACTTTATTCCACTTAAAATAACGTGCATAATTTCTTAACAGCTACTAATAATACTTCCTAATATTCTTCCAGGCCTCACACTACATAAGCTCAATCTACTGCGGCGCCCGGGAAGGCAACCGGTTCGTAGTGACGGGCGGCTCCGACCTGCGCCTGCGCTACTGGAACCTCGAGCAACCAGAGGACTCATATGTGCTACTACACGCGCACAATGATTCGCTCAAGCATACGCCCAACGCAATTAAGTATAGGTAAGTACGCCTTACTACTATTTCCTTCTTGAGGCTGATTTACTTTTGCGTTATTTATGTACAAGGATCGGAACTACCGAGCGCCCTCTGTTTATCAATACATTGCAGTCTGCCTACCCTGTATGCTTCACAAAATCCCAAGAACAAACTTAACATTGTAGTTGAAAAACATGTTCTCCCATACATTCCAACTGCAAATGTAAGTTTGTACGCATAATATTGAGAGATTTACAAAGTTGTTTTAAGACCATAGACTTCTTATAGGTATTCCTGTAATCTATGAGTAAAGAACTATTATTTTTTCAGCATTTTAGGCCCAGTAGTTTAGGAGATAAGGTTTGGGTCACAGAAATACATATGTGCACCAGATTTGAATTGACTGTGACAGACAGATTGACACACGAGTGATCCAATAAGAGTTCTATTTTTTCCTTTTGTGGTACGAATCCCTAAAAACTATAGCGTACCCTAATTTTTTCAAAATAAACTGCATCATCATCCACAGCCCGACTTCAACCATCCATCTTATGAATTATGCCTCTTTGTTGGGGTCAATCTCCATGCTCTACACTTTCAATGGATAATTTTTAATTTTTAATTAAAATTACCTTTTCCTCAGGAGCCGCATAATAGACGGAACCACAGTAATCCAAGAATGCTGCAAACTGAACCCTTCTGCGCCCGCGTCGCTAATCGAAGACAACATTTACCGCAGCGTGGAGTCGCGCTCGTTCTACCACACGGCGCCCATCACAGATCTGACCATGGTGGAGGGAACCAAGCCGTACCTGGTCAGCGCGGCCGCTGACGGCGTTATTAATGTGTGGAAGTAGGGCTAGCTATATTCCCCGCCCCAGAAATTAAATTATAATACATTTATTTCGTCGGCGTAGGTAGAGAGCTAATGATAAAAAATAAGAAAAAATAGGTGAAAACATGCGGCATGATTTGGGTGTTACGAATATGATGAAAAGTCAATTTGACCAAAATCGCAGTTATTTAGTTCTCCACCTACGCCGACCATTTATTAGGGCACCAAATTCCAATAGAAAAACAACGAGGTTGCGGGAAGTCCTACGGGGAAACCGTGGCCCCCGGCAACGAACAGGCAAGGGAAGGAACACGGGTGGGTTTTAGTCAGTAAGAGTTTCCGCCAGAGAGGTTCCGCCAAAAACAAACTTAACTTTGTATTGGAAAAACATGTTCTCCCATACATCGATATAAGTCTCGGTCAATTCTCAAGCAACAAAAGAAATGTGTTAAAACTACAAATGTAAAATTTTCGGACTTTTTACTTGTGCTAAGACCTTGGTTCTTGCCAAACATGATTCTAGGTCAACGAGAACTACCCATGGGTTTCGATTTATTTCGCATAAATGGCCGTATATTTTTATTGCGTTGACTTAGAAGCTTGATTTTTTTAGAGCTTCTAGTCCTAGGTACCGTAGTCCTACGTAATTGATATAAATTTCAACTACTTGATACCTACACGCGCTCCTGAGATAAAGGGTCTTGACAGACTGACAGACAGACGGACAACGAAGTAATGCTTTATGGGTTCTATTTTGTCCTTTTGAGGTACGAAACCCTAAAAATGACAAATACATCATTTCATCAATATCAAGATTATAAGTTTACCATTTTAGGACGCAACTTTCGTAAAGTGGATGATAGACATGCGAACTTAAAGACCGCGGATTTTAAGTTCGCTGACTTACTCGGCTCGCCGTAGGTGTCACACGTGAAGCTTTCTCACACTGTATCGCGATGTTTTTGAATTTTCTGAATCAAACTAAACATAATATTACACAAATGACGAAACAAAATGCCGGCTCACGACTCGCAGCAATGACAGACGTACGAATCTACGAACCAAGGCGGGCTAAGCAAAATTTCAAACCTGTTGGATCGCCGACGAACTTACTCGGCGGTTTTAAAGTGCGCGTACTTAGTATGGCACACGGGCTAGTAAGGTCGCAGAGCCATAACTACGCCTACTTGCTGGCACGTCTATCACCCCTTTTAGACGAATGTCACTGTCAAGGTCAATTAAAGGTTATACATTAATCTGTAGAGTGTAGACAAACCCCCGCGGGGTGTTACACAAGGGGGAAAGCAATACATAGAAGAATAGAGCAATTTCATTATTTTTTACCTAAACGTCTAGTTATTGAGATATTTGCGATTATATTTGTTGCGGCTGTAATGTACGCTTAGCTGTATGGTGCAGTATCTATCATGATTGTGTAAATTCATCATTTTAAATATTATAAGTTACAACTGTATACTGGTTTGTGGTGTGTAGTACTCGCAACCGGTGTGCGTGTATGACCAGATGTATGAACGTAAACGAAGCAAAAGTATGTGAGGATCGTAGCAGGTGACGTTCTGTAGTTCCTGCCTACCCCTGTGGGGAGACGGCGTGAGTTTATGTATGTAACTGTGCACCTCTATGTAAAAGATTATTCAATGTTTTTTTTTTTATAAATATTCAGATGAATAGAAATTGATTTATTTTATTTTGTATTAATTAGTTCCTTAGATTGGCTATCTGTGATCTTTGAATATTTTACTCTCGTTTAATTTATGCTATTATTTTTCACTTACAGTCTAGGGAGGTATTCAAAATGACAACGACTGAATAATAATAAATTGTATCAAATTTATTTAAAATGTTGTAATTCTAAATTCATAATTAATGTTACAATATAACATTCATATTTATGATTTTGTACAGTATCAGTCATGTGCATAATTCGGTTAACGATTTGTTTCCAGGTCGAAATTAATCGAACTAATCCGAAACACGCATTGGAGTGAAACCGTACATTATCATAACAATTATTGTAGATAATAAGATTATATTTTTACATAATATGTAATAAAATATTATCCGATTTTTTATGTTTTATTTACAAAATAATTTACCTTGTACTACCGACATGTCAAAAATGATTTTAAATCATTTAAAAAAATACAAAACGTATATAATTGCTTCTAATTGGTATTTTTTAGGAATACCTCAAAGTAATCGCCTAGTTTCGTTTCACCCAACTGAGAACTAAGATGGCGACAACATAATAAAGTTGGGGTAATGAATTGTTGAGAAAATTGACTACTGATATGAAATGTCTATTAACGTATGGTGTCAATATGCTTATCAATTAAATTCCCTGGCTGCATCTATATTAATACTATAACAATCACCCATTATTTTACTCAACACAATAACAATTCAAATAGTTTGTGCTCTTAATTTCTCAAGTCACAGAACATTGTTCAATATGAACTAGATTAACAGCGAGTTACTCAAACGAAAACTATCGCAAAATTATTATAGTGTTATGTGACAAATTTTCAAACGCGCGTACACTGTTATGATTGATTGAATGATTTATCAACAGTCAATCACAGTAGTTTACCCGAGCTTGACTATTTGTCACTTTAATGGTCTGCACACACTGGCGGACGGGACAGCGGAGGATTTTAAATTTATTCATTGACATTAATACATATACAATCGAAATAAGGTATATATTTCAATGCTCGGTGATCAAGCTTGGAGCATCGCAGCGCAAGTTTAACGAACATTGCAATATATACCTTATTTCTATTGGATAAGTAATCAATTCATTTGATAAATTTAAAATCCTCTGCCGTTCCGCCCGCCAGTTTGCACAATCCCTAATTTTGCGATAATTTTCGTTTGAGAAACTGGCCGTAACTATCACAGATTATAATAATTTCTAACAATACAAACAACGTACTGTTCGATCAATTCCACACTTTCTTAAACTAGGTACTTATGGCAAAATCTATAAAAATGTGATGACAACCTACATAATTATTTTAATTTCTTCATACAGGAAACACATATATTAAATGAAAGAAATTCAAGTCAATTTTTATCTTGGGACAGAAATATTACATCTAAACTAATATTATAAATTCATTCTCTAATAGAAATCTACACCAATGGCGAGCGTCATAGAATATATTTTATGTCAAAACAACAACTTTCATACAGACGAAATCGAGTTAGCATAACTAGCAAAATAGAGTACCTACTATAAACTTCGGGATCCATTAGGGAATGCTATGTTGAATTGCAGTTCTTTCATTTCATTTCGAGTATTTTACATATGAAGAGATAATTTCAATAATTGCGTCACCCAGCTTGACTCACTGAGGGGAATCCCGCGCGGGACGCGTCATACAATTTATGACGCCCATGAATATTCAATAGATAGAGCCACTAACTTATCTAATCCAGTGGAATTAATAAAGGAACTGATGAAATCACGATGAAAGTTGACAAGGTCTGTGTTCCAAATAAACTTATTTTATTTATCATTGAGCCTGTGCCAACCACACATTTATGGTACCAATTTGACACTGACAGCACTGTTAACTCGTAGCACTAAGAGCTATTTTCCACTGATGTGCTGAGTGTGCGTCGTCGCTTCCCTGATCCCGCGCGGGATTCGCCTCAGTCTGTTCAAAGTTTTAAGTTTCACATTTTGTTCAGCCTCCTCATTCAAACAGTGAATACTACTTGCTATCGGGCGTATCTGCCAACAGCTTCTCAAGGTCCAAACCTTCAAACTTGGGATCAGCTTTGTTTGCCGCAGTAGCAATGAAGAGTTCCTTCAATAACTCCAGTTCTTTTGTCAGTCTTTTTGTGGTGTCTTCAAGCTGTTGGTTCTCTTCTTTCAGCTTCTTGACGCGTGAGAACGTGTCTTGTGTCTGCTGTTTGGACTTCACTCTGCTTTTTTTGACTGCCTGAAAACAAAAATAAAATAATAAGTTAAAGGTTGGGCGGCGAGGGCATCGCCGTGGTAAACCGCAGCGAAGGTGGTGTGATCATGTTTGGCGGGGCCAACATGGTCAGAGATCGAAACAGAGTCTTAAAAGGAAAAAGTGGAGGCATTTTCCCAGCAACAGACAACGCAGGCAACACCAAAAAAAAACGCGCCCTATCGGATTATATCAATAAATTCGCTCCCTGGAAAAAGGATTAAAAATCAAAATAAAGCATAACAGCCCATTCACGACTTTGGGCGGCGCGGTAAAAACAAATGCACAGAAATGTATGAAGCATGCCACGGCACGCCGCTCGCAGCGGCAACTTTTTAGTTCCCACACCGCGCCGCCCGAAGTCGTGAATGGGCCGTAAGGCGTCCCCAACATTAGGCGCGCGCGTTCCTCGGGCGTGTGAGCGACATGGGCGTTGGGCGGGGGACGGGCGCGCTGCCGTGCATACCCTGTCTGAAATCTCTGTGCACGCCACTGGGCGCGGGGCTACTCACACCCCCGAGGAACGCGCACGCCTAATGGCGGCTAAGGGGTCAGCCTTAGTATGGATTCTTATTAACAAAAATACTGGCAAAATGTGGTTGTAACTACAGTCTGTCCTATGCATCCCTACCAACCCTTTCAGAAAACAGGTGTGATTTTTAATTGGAATAGTATTGTAAGGTTTGTATGTAACATGTGCATGCTTTGGTTTGGGCCTATCCCCATCCAAAAAAGTGTGATTACAATTTTCTGTTTAATGATCAGTTACCATAATCACAACAATTTCATAATTTCTCATCATAACAAACAACTCCATGAGAATATTCAAGTTTTTTTTTTCAAATCAAAATGTAATAGAATTTCACTAAATATTAATTAAATAATCATCACCATCAGAACTAACTTCTTAAATACAAATTTATAATAGTGTGTGTGAGAGACTGGGGTATGTAACAGCATCCTTGCTGCTCCTGCTTTAAAGCAGCCAGGATGGTGTGTAGGTTACAAGGCTGTACAGCATCTTGGCTGCTTCCATTGGAATTAATTGCAGAGGTAGTGTAAGATAATTTTTTGTTGTGTAGTAGTATGTAAAGTCAATAAGTTACAATAAATAGAAAATCAATTTAAAAAAACTCATCATATACCATTTTTTTATTGAATCGTATGTGATTCATCAGACCTTCATATGATTTTGAATAAATATTATCATGGAACATACAAGTTTACAATATTACAATCATTGCATCATCATTACAAGATGTAAACAATTGCGCAATATTGATGAAACTTGATGCCGCAATAGCTGCATAGCCTAGATATGACTTTAAATCTACCAAAATTGTACTAATTTCGAGGACCAGCACTATTATCACACAAAACGTAACAGATATAACAAGCCATATAACAATGACATAAAATAGTGATATAAGTGCAGCATTAGATGGATTTTTTTGTTAAATATAATACAAGATAAACACTATTTTCAATCCCTTGAATGAAAATTAACAACATTGATCTTATATATATGATTAGTAATAGGAGTTGATAGTGTTTTTTTAAATTACCTAATATCTTACACAGAGTACCTGAGATTTAGTAAATAATGTCGAATGGACTAGTTAATTAAGCTAATTTCAATCGCATTTTACACTTTTTGTTAGGTTTTATTTTTATCTTTATTGTTTGTTTTATTTTTATCTGCTGTATAAATTGTGTGCTTTTTGGTCTGTGTTAAATAAATTTATTTTCTGTCTTTCTTTCTTAGTTCTTGGCCTAGCAACAAAAGTTTCTCATCATAAGATTGGTTGGCCTGATTAATGAAAGAGAAGAATCCTCACTTCAACGCTGGTCTATTTATAGGTCACTTTTTCTTTGATTTAACATCAAATACATACCTCATTGTTTCTCTCCCTCTTTTTTCTGTACTCGTCGTCTCCCTCATCAGCGTCGCTCGTCCCTCGTCTTGCTCGCTTCACAGGTGGCATATTGAGGAAGTCTTCCAAATCGAATAATGTCATCAAATTACTAACGACTTAACGCCGCGAATTCTTTACAGAAATTAACTGTAAATCACTTTTAACACACTCCTGCAATAAAACAAAAGAAAACGAAAAGTTAGTAAACGACAAGGTAGTTTCCATGAAATTATGACGCAATTTTGTTGTTGAAACACGACATCAATTCTTTTGAAATATACGTACCAAATTAAGGTGATGATGCTATATAGATACTGCTTTATCAGACAATAGTTTTGATTTACCGAATTTGTAGAAAACTCATACAATGTTCATTTATTTGTCAATGCGCGATACTTGTTTGAAAGAAAAGGAATTTGTGAATGAATGAATACGAATATTTCAGAACGTCTAGCAAAAAAATATCACGCAATAGTGTTACCATTGTATGTTTTCGGACTCCCAAAAAGCTAAGCTTCTGTAAATTATTTTCTGTAACCTATAAATTCTTGTTGAAGACCTTTAAAAATAAATACCTTAAAATGTTTTGGAACTGTTTTGTTGCTAAAATAAGCTGAGTTTAGTCATAATCAAGCACTTTGCTTTGCTTGTGAACTTGAACGTTGGTTCTTCTTGTACCCATCAATGTGGGAACTCCCCTCTGATAGGCAAAACAGCTTTGGATCTGTCAAATAGATATGACGTCATTACTGATAGGGATGGGATGTCCTATACGTATTATGTTATCGACAATCGAAAGCTGATATAAGTATTGAATCGAAATCAAGTTAGTTGAATGTACTCGATAAAAATTACAGGTTACATTCTTACTACGATGGTGGCAGCGGAGTGGCGCGGGGCGGTTGCGACGTAAACAAAACCATAGCATTGTGGCCACAGAGTACTTTATAACCACAGACATATAAAAGTACCTCCGCTACCTAGCTACCTCTCACACCTACCTCTCCGTTTAACAGAGTAAAGGAACCTCCTGCTCGGCGTGCGACGCGATAGCCCGGCTCCTCTGCACTCTCTGCTGTCCGCCGGCCTGCCTGCCTGCTTACCTGTCTGTCTGCCTACCTGCACTTCTGCTTGGTCCTGACCCCGCCTATTCCGAGCATCCCACGTCGTGTGAAACCGGCCTCTTAACCCTTTTATCTTTTCTAACCTAGTTATATTCTTAGACCATAATTTTAACCTCTTTACTTTATTTAACGTAGGTAACCTACGTTTAACTCCGTGAAGCTAAACGTTACGTTACAGCATTCTGAAATGACGCACACAAAACGGGCGAGAGTGGCGCGGGGCGATCGATAGATGCACGGTCGATGGCGACGCGCAAGCGACAGAAACAAATTTGTTTGATTTTGCCGCTCGATGGCCGTTCTAGTGTTTGATTTTTTTACCGTCAGTTTCATGCCTAGGCCGCTGCCGGATCACCCCACCCCCGCTCCGCTGTCGCGTTCGCTCGGCTACTGGTAGTTTCGTAACCACAGACTGAAACCAAGTTCTTCTCTCTTTCTTTGTTCTGACCCAGTGGTTTATTAGCGCTGGTTTCTTTGATGCTCCAAATCTCCAATAGATGGAGTTTAAACAACAAAATGGAAATTTGGGAGACTTCAAGAGAAGGGTAGGCCTGTTTTACAATCTTCTGGATCACAGAGCACTAAATAATACTGTCCGGATAAGGTTCTACTTAACTGAAAGATAATTAATTTCAAAAGTTCTAAATGAACTGGGTCGGTGGATACTGCTAGTCCAGAGGTGGTCAAACGAGGTTATTTATAATATTAAAACGACAGAAATTGTTTTGTAAAAATGTATTTTCTAATAGATTGTTTGTTTAGTTCAATAAGATTCTTTTACCACAGTGGGCCAATATTTCATTTAGAACTTAAAATAATGTAAATCTGCTAATTCATGTGCATAAACAGTTAACTATGCACTATGGACTATTAGGTACAGACGCCAGCACATCAAGTTAATACAATCTGTCAAACTTCTTTAATAGATTTTCCACTTTATTACTAAAAATAAGGTTCAATGTTGATTCGGAAAATTTTACAGATTGGAGTAGGTTGATGTGCTGGCGTCTGTACCTAAAAAGGAAAACTCATACAATCATTTTATATTATCACTGTAAAGATATGTAGTGAAAAACAACGCGATCCAAATGCTTAGTGGGGTGTGGCTGTATGTGTTTCTGTTTTTCAACAATACTTCTTTCAATAATAAATTGTGATGTTATTAATTCCATATCTGTTTAATACAAGCAGTTACACTAAAGGATAAGCTTTGAGCACAAAATTTCAAGTCGCAAAATATTATTATCATAAACATGCGCGGTTTTTCATAATGTAGAAACATACTATGGAAACAATAAATAAATAAATAAAATTAAACCGTAATACAAAGAAAAATGTCCCTTTATAAAATTTAATTGCAGAAAGGTGTTTATTCTAAAATTTTTGTGAGATTTTCATATCATAATAATATTTATGTAATCACAAGAAATAATCCCACTTTTTGGTATAGGTATTTCCCCATTCTCCTAAATAATATATTTTTCACAGAAAATGAATAGAAAAAAAATAAAAAAATCTAATTAATTGTTATGATAATTGAATAATTGATCATGATCACAGTGTGTTTAGTGTAAAAGATTTTATTCCACATTGTTTTACCGTATTTTTTTTTTAATTTTATAAGTTGTTATGGTAGTGTAAAATACTGCCTCATTTTGTACTAGTATTACTTAGGGTAAGGAACTACAATTATTTCCAATATTCAGCATTTTGCTCTGCTAAAAGTGCTTTTATTGTCAAAAGAACAGCTCAAACTAAGAGTTATCTATCACAAACTTAAATTAACAAAATCAGTTCTTACAGAAAAACAAGAGCATATCTGAGCCAGATAAAAAAAAAAAAATTTTCTTAACCAAAACATGTATGAAGAAACTGTAGATTATACCATTAATTACATTTCTTACGGTTAAGAAAAAATATGTATGTGGAAACTATAGATTATTCCATTCTAAATAATCTGAAATTTTATAGTACCCTTTTTTACAAACTTTGGTTTTAATTACAAAATGGTTTGTTTGTTTTTATCGCAATTCTCAGTTTTAAAATCATATTTGTACCTATAGCACTATAAGTTTATTTTTAGAGCGTGGCAAAAATCGGAACCAACGCCGCCATCTGTTTTTTCAATCCATTTTACAAAACCAAAAGTCCTTATACCAGCGTACAATCATGTATTTTATAAATGCCCTATTAATAATGCAGACTTTGTTATAAATATATAAACCAGAGGTGTGTTTATCTAAAATACTATTGTAAGTAATGTACTTACTTGTCATCTCACATAAATACAATTATAGGCTAAATTATAATTGAAGCTCATAAAGATAAACATAATCATAAAAAGGCAATCATAATAGTAACTTTTGCTTTTATTTGCTGGTTGACATTGATGTGATCATAAATGTTTAAAAATAATATAAAAAGTTTAAGTTTTATTTCGCTTATATCTCTAGCGTTCTATTTTTAAACAAATTATTCATTGGTTGGTTGAAATGTGAACATAAAATATTAGGTAAGTTAATCACTTCTATAGTCTGAAAACATATTATATTATTAAAAAAATGTATACAAATAAAAACGGTAGAATGAGCCCTATAGGATAAAATTTTAATTTATATACCTCATGGTACAAAATAAGTGTCAGTATACATAGTATACAATAATCTTGATTTATTGCCACTACGCACTTGCGACCTTATCACTGTTGACTGATAAGTTATACAATTCAAATATGTATGATATAGATATAGGTATACATACGTAGTATAGTCGTCTTGTTTACAGTCGCCAGTACATAATAGCTATTTATTTCTATTAATTGAGCCACAGAACACTGAATTTAGCTGTCCCAGTGATCACTTTCACAATATTTTGATATCTCAAACACTTCTTACGGCAAGTCTATAGAATAAAATTATTTAAACACCTATTTCTTATCCTCTGGTATATCTTCTAGCAGTTTGTCCAGGTCTATCCCTTCAAGTTTTGGATTGGATGCATTTGATGCATGAGCTAAGAACAGTTCTTTAAGAAACTGCAGCTCTTTAGTTAGTGTTTTGACTTTTTCTTCCAACATTTGATTTTCTTGTTTTAGTTTGGTGACCCTTGAGAATGTTTCCTGCGTCCGCTGTTTTGTTTTGGATCTGCTCTTTTTTACTGCCTGTAAAGATTATAATGATTGATTATTATCACATTAACACTTCGCTGAGCACAGATCTTAATATCATTGCATCACTTGAGGTCTTCGTAAACAATACTGAGTAAAACAATTAATATTTCAAGTACCATTATATTTTGATAAGAAAACCTGCACACTAATAATAACAACTACTATATCTTATAATACTTATTACAAAAACAACATGGTCACTGTTATTAATTACAGAATGATTACAAAAACTAAATTAAAATTAAAGCAAACTGTGGGATTGTACAAGCCTTGTAGAGCCATTTTGAAATAAACAATGCTTTGATAGTAACGCTAACAGTTATAGTGGAACTATTGCATAATGATTACGGAACATACAGAACAAATTGCACAATATTTTTTACAATCTTTTTATAGGAAATTGTACTAACAGCTACTCTATAATATGTTAGAGATATGGAGTATATTGTCAGTTATTTATATTAAAATATCTGGGTTTTTTAAATTATTACACAATAATTATGACACGTTATGTGCTTATAATTTATGTACATTATTTTCCTTATTGCTTCCTTCCAAATATGGTTGGGTAAATCCCGGGAATACTCATTCAATAAAGCAGCAGACTATTTTATTTTTGGAAATGATGAATCATATTCTGGTACATCAAAATTCAATAGGTACAAAAAAAGAAAATCAACTATGGTGACTGTAGAAAGACACTATGATTTAATGTTTTTTTTAAACTTATTTATTCATATCAAATGGACAGAATAGTGTCCCATTAAATGGATTTTTATTTACTGAGCACATTTTTAACTCAAGTTCATCTCACAGGAAAACAGTAAGAATAGGATTAGCCCAAGAAATCAAAACATAATTCCCAGAGTGTTTACTGACTGGTATCAAGCTTGTAGCTTTCATATTCTACTAAAGTAAGTAAGACTCTTACCTCGTTATTTCTGTCCCTCTTTCGTCGGTAGTCGTCGTCTTCATCGTCAGCGTCACTGATTCCTCGTCTCCCACGCTTGTTAGGAGCCATGTCAAAGAAATCTTCGAGCTCGTCTAATATCATCAAATTGTTTATACGACAAAAGCCGCGCTTTGCTCACAAATTTTACTAAAAACTAATTTAGAGATTTGAGGAACTACAGGACGATTTTGTAATAGTTTTATCGAGAAATTGAGATACTATTGGTAAACTGGATCACTTTTACTGTATGTTATTGCACAATTTCACACTGCAAGACAGCGTTCCTATTATAAAATTTTATCTTGCTTCACTGGATTTGAAAACACAAACAACAATAACACGTTTGCAAACTGTTCATTTATTTATGCATGTTTACTCAGTTCCTGATGCGTAATACTCGAAAGCAAAAATATAAATACCTCAGTAAATGTCAGTTGACGTCATTTGAGCAAGTTTTTGACGTCATCACGAGATCACGACACTAGTCGTAGGGATTTCATCATACGTTTCCTGAAAACAATCCAAACGATACAGATTCTAGTAAGATTTACTATCGATTAAAACATCATTGATGGTTAACATTTGTTTAAATTCTTTCAACAGTAGAATACTATATTATGACTAAGTTACATAGGCTACAATTTGTAAAGATATCACGCGGGCGAAGATGCTGGTGATAAATAAAATAATAGGTTTTCATCAATTTAAATTCAATAATATTATCGACATTGGGATCTGATGCGAAGTCGGTAGCACATCCCTATCTGACGTTTTATCAAAAGTGACTGACATTAGAAAACTGCGTTCACAAGCAATTTTTATAAATTATTAGTAAGCCCTCGTTCCCACGGACGCGAAAACCACGCGCGTGATAAAATCGCGTGGCGCGCTTGGAATGGAACAAATGAAAGCGGTACATCTGTTCACACGGCCGCGATTTTTCCACGCCGAGATTTTAAATCGCGCAGTGTTCGATTTTCAACGCTCGGCGTTGAGCGTTGAATAAATGCGACATACGAAGTTCTGTACTTCTGTTCCCACGGACGCGTAAAAATCGCGCGCGTTGGTCAGTACGGCACGCCGCGCCGGCTCGTAGAGTGCGGACATGTCGCATGCTCAAGGCCGTAATAAAACATTGGAATAATCAGTCAGTTCTGGGCATAAGTAGGTATTTAGGTGGAGTTTATCATAAAGAAAGTAAGTAGGTATTAAACGGGTTTAATTTGATAAAAAACAGTAGAAGAAACATGCTATTTATTATAATTTTCAGGATATTATTTCCAAATAATTATATGACTTAAAAAAATGGCTTTTTAAATATAATTCATTATTCAAGGGCTGGACCGATGACCTTGTGAAGGCCGCAGGAAACCACTAGATACAGGAAGCACAGAATTGCTCGAAGTACCGGTGCTTGGGGAGGCTTATGTCCAGCAGTGGACGTCTTTCGGTTGAAATGATGATGATGATGATTCAAGGGATGCATCCAAATTTTTTTTTGCGGTTTTCTGGCCTCCTAACTAGCTACCGCTAATGATTTTGCGGAACCCATCGTACGTCCGCACTGCTCGCAGATTTAATTCCAAGTGATTTTTTCACGCTCGTTTGAACACTCTGTTGAAGGCGGGGAAAAATCGCGCTGGGCGATTTTATCCCGCCGCGATTTTATTACGTCCGTGGGAACGAGGGCTAAGCGTTTCTATTTCTTTATAAAATCCTACGAATATTATTTAGATAGAATAAAATCTAAAGTAGATGGGCAGAATAATCTTGAAAAAAAAAACCACAGTAGATATAATTTTTCACAGTTTGGTTCAACTAAGCTACGGTATTAGTGATGTGATAATTAATGATGGAATTAGGACCGACGACCGGTCAAGGCATGATAAAAGAAAACAAGGTATGACCTTCCGAGACACAGTGGTCACGTGGGTGACACTTACCTACGACATCACATCTGTGTTGCCAGTATTGAGTAGTCTCCCCAATCACGTTTATTACAATGCCCGGCACGAGTCGTGAGCACAGATTGACAGTACACGCGCATGTACACTTTTGGCCAAATGACAGGTAGCCGAATGACACGCGAGAATCCAATAGACGATGAGCATCGACTGATGAACCAATCGAAGGCGCCCCCCCGGCTTCTTCATTCCACCAAAGAGATCGAAAAATTAACTACTGCGCAGGTGTCAGTTTGTGCTCACGACTCGTGCCGGTTACTGTACCTGTGCGAATCCGTTAAAACAATGAGGCAATTACATTGGTACATGTTTAAATTGATTTGTTTCGTTTGATAAACAAACGAAACGACAGTTTAAATGCTTTGTATATATTTTATAACAGAATGGCGATTCGTTATTTCGTGTTTTGTTGCAATAAAGTGACAACTGGATAGTGACGTACGAAAGTGTCACTCCCGGAATGCCATACCTCGTTTTCGACCATGGCGTGGGTCAAGGTAGCAAGATGAACAATTACTATTCTTTATGATAGCAGAAAATACTAGGACGCGAGAGGTTCAAACAAGGCCTCTTGGAGAAATAACGTGCTATGGATGAGACTTCCACCAAGCATTGGGAATATGAGTTGAAGGAGAGAGGCAATCACCAACCCGCAATGGAGTTGTATGGTGGATTACGATAAGGCTCACTTCCTCTCACTGTTATGAGGCCTGTGTCCCAGCACTGGGACACACACATTCATGCTTTATGCTAAGTAACAATTATTCAACACAACACAGGTTTACGAAGTAAATAAAACAACAGAATATCAGACCACAATATAATTCTTTGTTCACGATAAACTTCTAACAATTTACGTAAATCTTATTTACACATAAATGGAAGCATCGAATGCTAAACTTTCTAATACTGTAATGCTAACCATTGTCAATACATTTTAAAACTATACAGAATAATTAAATTGAAGGTAAAATTCTTATTCATTCGATTTCATATCTAATATTAGTCAAGAAACAAACACAAAGAAATTATTCATGTTACATCACATCACAGAAGAATACGAGAAAATAAAGTCATAATCGAATATCGATTAGGAATCGACTATCAATCCGAAACAATCGACTAATCTTTAATTATGTAAATGCGAAATGGAAAGTATAGTTAATTCGGAATCTAGTGTCAATGTATCCCGCTTAGAATAGTGAAACACATTACGGTATCACACCAAGACAAGCCTCTCTTTTAGACCGAAAATTACTATGCAAAAAGTCGATATTTAAAAAATCCCCTCGGCCGTTACGTGGACTTCCGAAGTCCAGGTAACGGCCGAGAGGTTTTTACAGGTAACTGCTGTACGTCAGAATGGAACACTACAACTGGCTATCACGATATTCTACATGAATTGAGCTATGACAGTAGTTTTATTGTAGCTTTAGTAATTAAAATCTGCCGGTTTTATTAGAGCCATATCAAACGCAAAGTTACAGTTTTAAATCATTTTATCGGATCTCTCGCTCGCACTTACGACCCTAAGGAGCAGTGCTAGTGTTGAGCGCAACTGTGTTGTTGTTATTGACATAATGATTCATGACTATAATATCTTTGCGTTTGTTCAAACTTTAAGGCGACGACAGCGGCTCGGAACATGAGGCGAGTAGCAGTAATGAATTCATGGGTTAGCGGGGGTGAGGGGTGGGGTACTGCGCAGTGATTAACGCAATTCAGAGCCGCCATAAAGTTTGAATCGGGCCGTAACAGGCCTCGTAATAGCTAAAGGGTTCCTTCTGTGTTGGACCGGCAGAGGCTAGTTACAATTCACACAAAAAAGGCAGAGATCGTCATACAGCAATGTCTACAAAAAAACCAAGATTCTCCTATCATTATCACAGAACATACAAATTGAAATACAGAACCTCTATCTTTATTGAAGTCGATTAACTGAAACGACAGTCTTTATGAACGAGAAATTCTACAACGGATTGAGAGTAGCATCAGTAACTGCGATAATGGAAGATAAAACAATGAATTCTTATCTTCTATTGTTAACCTATTGAGATTAGACCAGTCTAATGGTTATTTACATATTATTACGAACGATTAAATATTTTAGTTGTTGCGTTATTGGAACTATAGTTAAATATTATGCTTTTAAGACATAAAACATGTTTCGATCTTGTTATATTGTCTTTAGTGCATGATTTTGAATGTATCAGTTATTATTTTGTTTGACAACTGCGAAGATTTGAGAATTGTAAGCCCAGTATGCCGAAAGGCGCATTGTTGGATTTTATGCGCTCGGTTCAGCGCTGAGAGTTGAAAATCCAACAATGCAATAATATTTACCTACATTTCGGTCAATGTTAGTACAAACGGACAGAAGAGTCATTCAAATCAAAGTAGTTGTCAGACATAATGGTAAAAATTGGATGAAGACACACATTATGTTTAATTATTCATTATAGTAGGTAATAGTTTAGGCCTTAGTGGCATTTTACGATGAAATGCGATAATAGGTACCAATAGGTGTAATTATAGTCAAAAAGTTGTGTAAGCAACAAAAATTATTACGTATATAGACATGGTTTAAGGCCCGTTCACACGTACCACAACCACACCACATCGCAGCGACAAAATGTGGGCAAGCAGTGGTTTCGTGTGAATAGTGTCGCTGCAGCTTAATACTTGCAGTTTCGTTGTTGTAACAACAAATATTCGATGATGTTGCGTTGTTGCTAGTTTAGTTAATTTTTGCAGACAGACAGATTTTTGTGGTGCAATGTGGCCTTGATGTGGTCGGTATCGCCCACTGGATTGATTTCGACGGTCAAATGTGGTCCGTGTGAATAAACTATTAATTTTCATACAAATTAGATCCCGTCTACGTGTTGTCGTTGTGGTGTGGTTGTGGTTTGGTTGTGGTACGTGTGATTGGGCCCTTAGACATTCCATCGCGAAACGCAGCACAGGTCTTCGGTATAACGTATATATGACTAATTAAAACATTAAAAATGGAAATACTTACGTAAGTTAAGTCCACTATTAACATCTGAACTAAGTCGAACACTGTATTTAAGTCAAAACATGGTTAAATAGATAATTAGGCATAGACGTATACGTCTATGTAATTAGGTAAATATTTTCGGCACAAAAATACAGTATTAGATAAGTATTTTGTGCTCGGGGATGAAGATAGGTATAATGCGTTCACAATTCATTTGCAAAACATGTAAACAAACACGAGTTTTAGGAAAAACAACTGTAATGCCTAGACATAAGGTTCAGTTTGCGCTACAACTTCATTTTTTTTTTTACTTTTTCAACAGTTCTAGTCGGTCTAAAATGAACTTTATTTACACTTGTATAAAGTTGATGTTTGCCTAAGTAGAAAACTAGTCTTTGTTTACATGTTTGGCAAATAAATTACGAACGCAGATTAGGTACATATGTTATGCCTTATATAGCTAGAATAACATTAATATATAAATAATATAGATAAATACAGACTTGAAAATATTTAAGACAAATCCATAACAGGAACATTTTTTTACAAATATTTCGTATTTCATTTGGTTTCTACTGCGCCTGTGAGAATTTATTTTTAGACTAAGCCCAGGTACGCACTGGCGATTTTTTTTTGCCCACTGGATTTTCAACTTTCGGTATTGAGCCGAGCATTGAGAATCCAACAGAGCGCATCCCAGCGCGGCAAGAAAACACACTGTTGGATTTTCAACTCTCGGCGCTCAGCAGTGAGTTTAAAATCCAGTGCGCGAAAAAAAATCGCCATGATAAAAATAGGCCCGTGCGAACTTGGGCTTCGAATGTTCTCACCATTTTTAGCTGTCTTACTAACAGTTACAACAAAGTATATTTCAGCTATTCATTTAATTAAAACATGAGTAGAAATTCAACATTCCAATAAAAATATGAAAGCCCAATAGTAAAAGTACATTTGAACATCTATTTACCTAGACAAATCAACAGACACAATTATGAGGCCTAATAATGGCTTATTGTACAGTCAGCTGCAGAGAAATCTCACCCCCTAGCAATGTATTTTTAGATTGCTAAGGGGGTGAGATTTCTCTGCAGCTGACTGTACATTTAGGCAGTCATAATGCTACGGCTACATTGTCGGGATAAAGCGAACTACAAGCCGCGGCACGTAAGTTGAACCAAAATGGCGGTCGTCCGTGCAGGTAACCGTAAAACTATGATTATATTTCGACTGACACCCGAAAATGTGTTCCAGATCGCGGCACGTAAGTTAAACTATGACCTTAAAAGCGCAGAAAAACATTTTCGGGTCTCAACCGAAGTATAATCATAGTTTTAATTGCGCGGACGACCGCCATTTTGTTGTACCTACATTCGCGCGCATTCTCTCGCACACCGCTCGACGTATCGCTGTACGAAAGCGTGCGAAGTGTAGTTCGCTTTATCGATACAATATAGCCGTAGTATAATCGACAATAAGGACGGTACCCGCACCCAAATTGCGTTACAACCTTTCAATAATTATCTGAGAGTTAGTTGCTAATCCATTGCTTCATAGGTTCAAAAAATTCGGCTGCTCAGCAACGTAAATAACGCAATGAATGTGGGTGAACTGACAAAATGAAACAAATTAATCCGCTGGACTCAATAATTACATTGAGTTTTAGTAAAAGAACGGGTCTGTAGAGCGTTGTCTCACGTGCACCTGTGTGACTGCCTCTTACTAAAGCCCGATGTGTCATATTTATTAACGCCTGCGTACTGTAAGCCCACGTCTGCACGGGCGATGTTTTTTCACGCAATGGATTTTCAACTCTCGGCGCTAAGCAGAGCGCTGAAAGTCCAATGTGCGAAGAAAAATCACTCGTGCGTACCTGGGCTAACATTAGATCGGAATAATACCTAACAACAAGTAACATTGGTGAAAAGAATTTACGTATGTTGAATATAAAATTAGTAAATAAATATAACTACCTATTATAACAGTAGAAACCAAGTAGGTAGTAGTCAAACTATCGAATTAGCAAAGCTTCATTCACACAACCATTCGATAGGCTTCCGAGTCGAAAATGACACATTTTCGGTTACTTGATTTGCCTAGTCCCCGACCGCAAATAGCCGTTGTTTTATTTTGAACTATGTATTAGACTAGTAGTCATCTATTTGGTTTCCAACAGAAAAAAAAATACAACAAACTGTCAAATGTTTCGGGTTCCTGACTTTTGAACAGAGTTTAGAGGACTCCTTCGATAACATTAATTGATATTCGATTCGGCACGGAACCGTATTGAATGGTTGTGAATAGCTATGCATGCAGGTATGTTTTCAGTTCCGAAAATAAGTTCTTTCCCGCCTTACTAAGCTCGCGACTTGTACATAGTTGTCGAGATAAAAATACGTTTTACTATTTATAGTCAAAACTATCAACTTTTTTGGCCTTTTGACCAAAAATATTGTAGATAATTAAATATTTACGTACATACGTATTCTTAATTAAAACCAAATAATAACGTATGGTTGGATTTTCATTAATTAACTTAGTCGATTTCGTAACGAGTATTTCCATCAGCTAAAAATCGACTAACTAATCGATTAGTAGCAATGACAGATGACAGCCTACATCACTATACGTTCACACGAATCACGATGAAGTTCGAATGGGGTTCTAACTGAAAGCTCGTCATAGGTGGCAGCACTATTGTTAGGCCAGAAACCACCATTGTTGTGTAAAGTAAAAAGAAGTCGTTAGTTTACAAAAAATGTATGGATAGTGACAGCTAGCTGTCCAAATCTTGGACTAGTGATAGTGGCGACATCTGAAGTGAGCAAGTGACAGTTTTTATTCCGTATATCTTATATCGGTACACAGTTTATTCAAAAAACAAGACGTTACAATTGAGCATGTTGCATTATAAGCTAAAATACAAGCGAAGAATAAAATTGCAAAATGTATTGGGGTTTTAGTAAGGCCATCTACTACATTAGGCCCAGAGTCTTTTAAAATCTCAACCATGCTATTATTTAGTCTTGTTATTAAAAGGTTTAGACTTTAGAATATTATTATTATGTCGATGCTTACTCTAAGAACCGTACAGACTAGTGAACTAGTATCGTTTAGTTATCAAATACCAGCAGTCGACAGCGATCGCTCGCTGTGTCACTCGTCCAGATACGCACAGCATTTTGATATAATAGTTATGCCTGTAACACTAAACGAATGCCTCAATAAAAGTGCGCTGTTGCATTTTCAACTTTCGACGCAGAGCCGAGCGTTGAAAATCCAATAGTGTGCTTTCGTCTAGTGTTTTTTCAGGGCATTAGTAACTTAGTCGCACTGTTCATTTGCTGGTGAGCTTTGATCTGCCACGAATATAAGTTATGTGTGGAGCTAAATTGAGGGATTCCTTGAGTTTAGCCATTCAATCATTTTGCCTCAATTGTGGAATATATGAGCACAAACCACATCACTATGAAAGCGATAATTTCTTACCAACTTTATATCACCAAAAAGTGTTTTGTAGTCGATGTTTTTTCATGTGGTCATATTGGAGGAGCATGGATGAGGTTTTTCCCATTCTCAGCTCTCTTTCGATATTATAAGGTGACAATTAAACACCCACTTGATGGTAAGTGGTTACCCCCACTTATGGCCATCTGCAGAACCAGAGCAATTGCAGGGGCGTTGTCATCATAGAGCTTGAAGTGAGCTGTCAATAGTGTCATTAGGTACAATGACAGCTCGCTTCACCAAAGTTTTCACGGTAAGATTTTTTCAGATTTTATGCATTTTAGTCAAGTTGTAGAGCTTGTGTTATCTGGACCAGATCATCTCAATATTAAAACTTATTTATTTATTATCATTGCGAAGACGTTAATTTATAAATGAAGAAGTCATTAAATATCGAAATCTAAATTTTATTAATCGCCTAAATCTAGTCTTAGTTTTAGGAATTAGAATTAAGCGTCATTTACATTGACGTATGAGCAACATTTGGTTCTCTCATTTTTGTTATAATAACATTTCGATAGTCGATTATTCAGTTTAGTCGAGTGACTTTTTAGTCGAGTAGCTTAATTTAAATTTTAGTCGCATCCTACATAGGTACTTCACATTTCGATTATGAGGAGTATGAATATCGAATACACGTATGAATCTCGTTGCTGACATTTCATAGTCATTCTTAAATCGATTATTACAAGTCAGTCATTGAGCGTATTTTTAGAAATCGAGTTTCAAATCGATTCTCGAGTAACAAATCGATTTTTTCTACATCCTTTATCCTGAAATCTAATTAATAAATATTATAGCATCTTTAGCAGGGTTTACAAACATTTCTACAGCGGGACTATCCTTGCAAAATTTCCTACGACAGGTCGATCTAAGTGTACTAGTGTTGTACCTATCTAAATCTTTCCTTGGGGCGGTGCTATCTATGTGTGCTAGTGATGTTCACTGTGGTGGCGGCATCTGCGTCTTCCGGCATTGACAGAGCCACTTAATAATGCGCGCGTTCCGTTCTACGACGCTAGGGGGCTCTGTGTTGCGGTAGATCTGTTTCTGAACGCCTGGGCCTTGCACCTGGAATATTATCATAAAATATAAGTGAGTGGATCAACATTTGGTGAAGCCTCCTCTGGAACCTCCACATGGCAAGGAAGCTAGTAATATACCTTTACCAACTCATAAGATTTTTTCTAAGTTTCCTACAGTGCAGCTTTAGAAGCTTTGGCTTTTCCCTAGATTACGCATACTGGACAATAGCTGATCAACGAAAGCAGGACAGTTTCGTGAACAGAATGGTTATCCAGAACCATCATATACTATGAAATGAACAATATCTGTATATTTATATGTAATCACGTTCTCGAAAACGGCTCTGACAATTTTAATTAAAAAAAAAATATTAAAAAAATTACAGCTGGAATACTGGGTTTACGGAGGCGAAAAATAGATCTAGCTAGGTGTCGTATCTGAGATTTGTTTTCTCTAGAGCAGACGTCGGTCGCCCACAGTTCAGATTCAGAACAAGATGACAACATGGCAGTATGGAATTAGTAAGTACCAACTATCATTTATTTTTATTTATTTATTTATGGAAATAGTATGAAATGAACTATGAAATGGTATGAAATGAACTATGAAATGAACTATGAAATAGTATGAAATGAACTATGAAATGGTATGAAATGAATTCTGAAATAGTATGAAATGAACTATGAAATAGTATGAAATGAACTATGAAATATTATGAAATGAACTATGAAATAGTATGAAATGAACTATGAAATGGTATGAAATGAACTATGAAATGGTATGAAATGAACTATGAAATGGTATGAAATGAACTATGAAATAGTCATTCTCTATATTCACCAGAGCAGAGCTCGGTCGCCCAGGTGGCCATCAGCGATACTCGGTGCTTATGACGTCATTCTTGATAGCCACTGAAGATAGCCAATACGAAACTAACTGTTTGACAGCTAATCGTTAGACACTTTGCCAAGTGATCATCACTATGAACTGTCAACAGAGATACGCAATAGCCCTGCAGGTCCTTATAATATAATAAGCTTACACTTTTCCACTGCAGAGCAAAAGCCTTCCATTCCCAATCTCTTTCATGTTTTCTGATCTACTACGATTTCAGACCAATCCTATACAGAGTAATTCAGCACATCCCGCCATTTATGGCCTGTCGCGTACAAACACTGTTTTTCAAACCTATATGCTTACCGTATAATCCGCAGTAGCAGCCAGCTGGTTGCTATCCACAGTGGAAGCGGACGAGAAGAACACGGGACTGTCGGGCGGCGCGTCCCGCACCAGCGCGTCGTACTGGCGCGGCTCCAGGCCGAGCCGCTCGAAGAACTCCTGCAGGCGCGACGCCTCCTCCGACGGACTGTCCGGGGAGTCCTCGCCCTCGCACGGGGCGGAGGCCGGGCTGCGCCCGTCGGAGCGCCGGTATCTGGAAGTTGGTTTAGCATGTTAGTAATTTTTTTCTGATATTTGCTGCTGTAGGTCAAATCCTACTGTTAAATATTCTGCTTCGTGTCTATATACGAGCAATTCTTGTATACAATGTATATATAATCAAAGAAGAGAGAAGTCAAAATCGGTTGAACGGACTGTAAAAAAGTTTTATTTAAATGTCTACTCTTATTTAAAATGAAGTATATATAGAGTAGGTATATATTATTCTCCTGCTTCTTTAACATAAAAAAGCTTTTACTATTATATATTGTATAATTAAAAGGTACCATAAAAATGTAACTTTGAGCTGGAAGTTGTTTTTTGCATTTAGCTTTTTGGCGCCCTTGCCACCTGGCGCCTAGAGCGATCACTCCTCTCGTTCTATCCTAGAGTTAACGCTGTACCTGTCCTGTTTTAACAGCAGGTATGTATCTTACCTATCAGAGATGTCAGATTTGGAGCGCAGTATAGGTCGGGGTCGCCGCTGCTTGTACCGCAGACATCGCTGTCGCTTGAACGTGCCCAGCGGTGACGTCACCTCTTCTGTTGGCTGGCACACCTAGAAGAGGAAGTTTCTTTATTAGTCATCATCATCGTCATGTCAGCCGAAAGACGTCCACTGCTGGACATAGGCCTCCCCCAAGAACCGCCACTTCGAGCGGTTCTGTGCGTCTCGTATCCAGCGGATTCCTGCGGCCTTCACAAGGTTATCGGTTCATCTTTGTTCTTTGTTAGTATTTAGTCATATTTAGTTTTAGAAAGTACCTATGAGGATTATGACTGAGTATAGTTTGACAGAGACCGCTGTTCCGCGTATTAGGAATGAGGGGGCGTTGACAAATGAGCGGCGGAACGGCGTGAGCGTTGTCAAATGGGCGGCCTGCACTACCCCATTCGTTTCGGCGAATGAAGCAATTGTGAGTTTTGTAGGACAAAATGTAATAGATTATTTTAGTAGCTGAGTATTTGCAGCTACATAGTTTAAACGTACTAGGCAGACGCGGTTCGCAAAAAAATATGCATTTTCTTTACTCATCAGATTTTTTCAGGGTAACAATCTGGTGACTAAGTAAAATGCATATTTTATTCTTATACAATACTTCACTTTAAAGGTATTGCAGGCGGCGACAGGAGACTGGTTTCTATGAATTTCTATGAAATAACTTCCGTAGCTAGCGACACATCGGCTTCATAGAAATTTATAGAAACCAGTCGTGTCGTGATGTCGCCTGCTGCTGCCTGGGTCGGCAAAGGAATGTTACTTTAATGCCCGATTTTACCTTCTACTACTAAACTACTAAATCCCTAAATAAAAGTGCACTGTTAGATTTTCAACTCTCAGCGCTGAGCCTAGCGTTGAAAATCCAACAGTGCACTTTTGTTTATGGATTAAGAGCTAGTTGCTGTACTGACCTGCGTGGCGTTGACGTACTCCTGTTTGTCATCAACGCGTGGTCTCATCCGTAACTCCTGGTACTGCGGCTGTTTGTTCACTACTTCAGTGCTCGGCTCGTGGTACCTGGAAATTAATAAAGGTTGTCGGTTTTACCGATACGACATGGTGTCATCTTCTGTAAAATGTGACTACATATTAAAGATATTCTATTCTATTCTATTGCGTACGCAATAATTATGTCTTCCTAGTTACACTTAGAGAAAATACAGTGCTACATTGTTCTCGTTATTCATGTACGTATAGTCAATATCAATTCTAATAGAAAATATCTACAAGTCTACCTAGAATATCTACCCAGGTTTTATCTATCAAGTGTTGTCATAAAGCGAAAAAATCTGAGGACCTTATTTCTACTTCACAAAGGACCAAGTAGTGATTTTTTACCATCTTAGAGCTCCTCTAAAGAGTTCTACGGAAGACACTGGGATGGTTTGCATGAGTAAAAATCTTACCCACCTTCAAAAGTTATCTTCTCAGAAACCAATAAACGCTCTCCCCTCGAAAAAGAAGGGTTCCCTTATCCCAATTTTACCATGGCACATACGATTAAAGGTTATATCTCCCCGACCCCCGATAGCTATTGATACTGTTAGTGTAGTTCATGTGTGCATTTTTCGTCTGGTTATAGGTATATGAACCGTTCATAAACCTGCAACCAGATAAAAAATGAACCATAAAGGCTGGTCCAGTGCTCCTTACCTAGTATACTCCCTCGCATACTCCTTGCGGCCAACGTTGAGGCACTTGAGCGGCGTCTTGTACGTGCACTCGTAGTCACCGTAGTCGTACATGGGGGGCTCGTCCTGGAACTGAGGCGGGGGGGCGCTGGCCTGGAAGGTTAGATGCAATGGTTATTGACCTTATGTATACTTAGTAATATTTTCGACGTTGTGTGATGGGTTTCTGGAAATATTTTTTTTTGCAGCTTTTTAAAATAAAAAAGGTACATTGCGACTCGAACAGGATAAATACAAACTAAATAGAATAACGCAAACGTAGAAAATAAAAAGAAATAACAACAAGGCTTTAAAATTATTATTTTTTACAAAAATACGTAAAGTCGCACGATGAAGGAAATTTTCGGGAGTATAACCACAGATTAATACAGATGGGACACTCCACAGTTTAGGTATAAAGCTACAAGTATGCGGCGGGCCCGTCTTGCTGGGCCAATTCAGTGAGTGTAATGTAGTCAGAAGATCTAAGAGTCAGGCGATAGAAAGAGACAGTTCCTCTATAGTTGAGGATTCCGGGTGAAGTTCGCTTCCACCTTCGGTCTAATCATCAGGTGAGATGCAGGCCAAGAGCTTCCCCGTTGTGGGTAAAATAAAAAGAGACATATTCTAGGTGCATATAACTGTAGGTGATTAGCGCTGTGCGACCTAAACTGCACTTTATTGTGTCGTAGCAAGAGTCGCTTTTTATTTAAATGATTTTGTGGAGTGTCCCATCTGTATTAATCTGTGGTATAACCGAATTGGATTGTTGGAACCAAGAGTCGGAATGTTTCTCTGTCAGTCACTTAAAACTTCGAGCTTTTAGACCTGCACCCTAATAGCGTAACACACGATCAATCACAATCTGTTTCATTTTGACAGTTTTACAACATTAATTGCGTTATTTACGTTGTTGAGCAGACAAATTTTTCGAACATATAATATGAAGCAATGGATTAGCAAAATTAAAAAAAAAATTATAAGGTTTGTTATCAACAATTTGGTGTTTTCCTGCACTGGGAGATGTGGTCGCTAAGCGACAAAGCCCTTTAAATAAATAAAAAAAAAAAAAAAAAATTAAGAAATGGTTTTTTTTCCTTCAAAATGATTCAGATTATGATTGAACATGCGCAATAAGGGTGCTGTAGCCATGTTACTTTTTTGTTATTTTACCGCAAAATGCATTTAGGCATTCGTAATGGTCTTGGTAGGTATTTGGAAGTTGGAATTTTTAATGGTCTGTATTTTATTTACAACACTATTTTTACACCTAGGTTTTACAAATAAAGTTTTGACTTTGACTTTGGAACAATTCGTTTTCATTTAAATCTAAATACGATTCTACTGTAATACGATCGGATAAATCATAGTTACCTGGAAGTGTATCCCAACCCTAGGCGCATGCGCATAATGATGATGATGTGCGTGGTGCTGTGGCGGCGCGGCGGGGGCCGGCGGCGCGGGGGGCTCGGGGGCGCCGTCCTGGAACTGCGGGGGGGCCGACACGTAGCACTCCAGGGACGCGCCGTACTCGGACACGTAGGAGTTGAAGCGGCTGTGGAGATAGCACGGAGATAGTTTTGTGTATTAAGATTTTTTATGTTTTTCTTTAAGAGGATTATAGTTTTGTTTGCCATGTTTCTTTTTTTTTAAGGGGTTGCGCTAAGGTTGCCTGCTAATTCTAAATTCTAAATAAATATTTAATACGGTCGCGAATCATATTTAGGTCAACATACAACCTGGTACTGACCTTCAAATTGCAAAAAAATGTAAGAAAATTTGAGTTTCGCGTGCTACCCTGGCGCTTTCGCATTATAGGTACCTATTTATAATTTTATTGAGAATTTTGGTTAATTGGTGAATTAGTGACCCTTTTCAGGTACTTAACGTCAATCGACTTTTAATTGGGAATCATTATAAGGATCTTAGCTGTTTCTTTCACTAGCCACTTAATTAATTTTTTGGTCCTTCGAGCCGGATTAGCGACACACTTAGTTACATTATTATACGTTTGTGTAGTGCTCACCTGGCGTGTTCATGGTCGTGTTGCGTGGAGGAGCCGGAGTCGGTGCGTCTGTGTTGATGCGGGGCGTTGTGTGCGGGAGCGCTACGTTGCGTGTAGTGACCGCTCGAGCCGCCTGAGTCACGTGCGAATGATGAACCGCAACGACTGGGCAGACAACAACGTATATTTTATTAAAACCATGTTTATTTTGTAATATCTAACTGCACGAACTGCATCAAATGATTCTGGAGTGGTGACTGAGAACCAGACGGTACAGCTTGTGTAGACCTTCCAAAAGGTGGGCTGATGACCTGGAGATGGTTGGGAGAATCCACTGGTTATGAGGTTTAGGACCGGCTGTTGTGATGATATTTGTGCCTAAACGGACCCTGGCACTCACCGGCCGCTGCCGCTGCACCGCTCGCTTCGCTCACTCGGTTCGTGCGTTGTGTGATCACAGTTCTAACCTAACCTAACCAACCTTTCAGTCATTTTCATTTACTACTTCATTTTTAGCCAAGGGGTTACAGCTGCAATTCAGTTTAGCCGGCTAAAGATGAATCATTTATCGAAAATGCACATAAAAGGTGCGTCTACGCTAGACGAACTGAGCACAAGCGGAGTCGTTTTGGGCATTGCGAGTTGTCGTTCGCGGCATCAAGTGTGGATCTACAACGATCACTGTCTTCGAACGCGATGCAAATCCTTTTGTGTTCGTCAAAAAACAAAGCACAGTTGAGCACAAACGAAATGCTCGAAGCGCTCTCGTTCGAGGCTTGTAACCGCGTCGGTCCCTTACACCGTGTATAATGAATCATATTAACCTGTTATAAGACTGATAGTTGTCCTCTCCCGGCGAGGGATGCTCCGAGAAGGCGTCGCACGAGGACATGAGCGAGGAGTGGTTGGACCTGGTGCCCTTGGACGAGCACGACGCGGTGCGCTGGTGCGTGGAGTGGCGGCGGCGGCGCGGCGAGCGGCCCAGCGTGTCGGGGTGGCCGACGTTGACGCTGGGTTGGGGAGAAGGTGCGTTAGGAATTGTTCCAGAAATATCTTCAAAAATTTCAGAAAACTCAGAAAATCCGTCTCTAAAAATAGATTAGTCAGTCTAGTTACAGATATTGATAAGTAGATTGGTTCCCTAGGGAGCAAACAATTATTTTAAAGGCGAGAGTGTTTAAATTCTGAGCGCAGCGAGAGATTACGTACTTTAAGTACGTCACTCGAGCTTAAAATAGTGCTGCTCCCGAGGTGAACACTCTACTTTTTATCACCCTCTATGAGAAAATAAGTAACTTGTTCTGCAACTTATGAATAAGAATAGTACCTACGTTTATTTATTTAATTCTCACTAGGGATTAAATAGCTATTTTGGTCCCTGTTTACGAAGAATAAATTAGCTTTTTTTATTGAATAGATATGATAAAAAATTAATCTTGTCGTTCTTGTTCTTGTCGTTAATTGAATTTTGTAACTTAATATTACAAAAAATGCATGTTTTGTGAATTCGGTCTGCATTATGCACCTTCCCTATATGTCCTTTGAATAGTAGATTATTCAACAAGGGGATAATGCAGAGTCTTTTGTCACGGGCGGTATATTGAATCAATGTAAGCTCGCCCAACAACCTTTATCCTCGAGGAATACTTCCTCTCGAGGTAATAAAAATCAATTAGATTTTGTTTTTTTATCTAAAAATTTTTATACGAATTTTTTGTTACGGGTGAATTTGGAAATTCAAATCACATTGTTGACAAGCACTAATGAAATTCAGGACAATATTATTGCCCGGCTAGACCCAGGGTTATTGTGAATTACTTTAGGTTAGGTTTGCATGACATAATTGGACGATAGTATGAAATTTACTAATACTCACTGTTCAGGATAGCACCTGGTCTGCGTGTGCAGATCCGGCAGAGACTTGTGACTGTTGATGTTGGGACAGCCGCTGTCTTCCTCGCGCATGCTCGGCTGCGAGTGCGAGTTGGACCTGCACATACAGCTGCGCACTTATTAATAAAGAAATACTTCGAATAGTTACAAATAAATACTAAGTCGAAAGTTTATGTTAGAGATTCTTTTTTCCGCTGTCCAAACCCAAATTCTCGATGTGGTGGCCAAATAATACATAAACAGTGTTTTCGACATCGCCGCACTAAACTGTAACTATGAATTCAGCACATAAGTCTAGACTCCCAAGGGTAGAAAACATTCGTCGGTTAAAAAAACTGCTGTTTCATACAAAAGTGCACGGTCAAAATGTTGCACGCTGAGAACGAAAATGACCTAATCCAAAATTTTTGATTTTTGTATAGTGAAGAAATCTCTCAACATCATCATCATCTTCAATCAAAATCATCTTCAATCATCTTTTTAATTAATTAATTTTTGTGTCCCATTATGTCATATTTATTTGAATGTGACACGTGTTAACATTAAAATAAATATGACTTAGGTATTTTCGTTCTCAGCGTGCGATGTATAGGCGATACGGGTTAAGAACTTAAGAGTGTTTTTTTTTTTATAACCGGCTAAAACCTTCAACCCAAGCGGGGCTAGAATCATGTAATGAATTCATGGTAACTATTTGCACGTCGATATTAGATACACCGTGTATTCTGGCTACAGAACTGACAGTTTAAAATGAAAAGGTCTTTCAGTTAGGTAGGACCTAAGTTTAGTCAAACCGTAATGATATAAGTTTAAAGGAAGCTCATAATATTCTGTGTAATGTTGAGACATACCTGATGTACCTCGGCGCGGAGTGCGCGTACTGCGCCGGCGGGCTGATGGCGGCCGCGGGGTCGGCCGGGGAGCCCGAGCCGCTCACGACGGGCTCCGGGAGCTCCATGTGCTCGGGGCTCGAGTGGGAACTCGCTGGAACATCAGGAATCACTTGTTAGATCAGATAGAAAGATAGGTTCACACTAAAAGTCTAGAAATAAAGGTAAACTCAAATAGATTCTACAACTAAAAGGGTGTTAAAAATACAATAGACGTAGATATATTAAGTAGGTAACCTATAAGAATAGTTAATTCCTAAAGATTCATAAAGAACCCTGTAAGAAATCGACACGTGTTTCACCTCTCAACGAGGCATCCTCAGGATGACGATTGACTTGTCACAAACCCGAACAAGGCGTGGGTCTTTTATGACGCTTTAGGAATAGTAAAGCGGAATTTTGTTCGCATTCTTTGGGTGTACGAGTTGTCGTTGTCAACCCTTGGTTGGTGCTTGGCACCCGAGGCGGACCGCCCCCTCAGCCCCCCCCATTTAGGACGACCCTATTGCCATCAACCGGGCACAGATCCAGACTCCGGGCTGCTATTGAGAAATTCCTAATGAGAAAATCCAATAACTTCTTTAACAAGTGTAATTTCCTGCATCAATCGGAAGATCAAAACCCAAGAACCGAAGGACCAAAAACTGTCACAGTAAGTCATTCTGCCATAACCTAAAGAACCAGAATACTCACGCATAGAGTATCCACTTTTAATCAGCACCTCACTGGGCCTCTGCCGAGGTATCACGAAAGACTCCGGGAAGAACACCCTCGCGTCGCCGAAGCTCAAGGGCCTGTTCATCTTCTCTCTATGGTCAGGGTCTGACTTTTGGGCTTTAGACCCTGAGGTTCCGGATGAGGAGGTTCCCGAGAAGGTCCCGGAGAAGGTTCCTGAGTTGTGCTGTGAGCGAGGAATGGTTTCCCGTTCAGGGTAGGAGTCCTTTAGCCGTCTTGTGTCAGCGTATACTTTGTGCGCTGAAAGTGTACCTGTTGGCGAAAATGATTAAGTTTAATAGAAGTTCTTTGTTATCAAAACAGTTTAAAATGTATATTTGATCTTAATTAGAGCGCCAACTCACTGGAAACCCATGGTAACGAAGCTGGCTACAAAAGAAATTGCTAAAAAAGTAGCCAGTAACACGCGGGCGTTCGTCCTGGCGATCATTTGGCCACTGCACTGAGTGAGGGAAACCTAAGTTACTTGTATAAATACTGGCGACTTGGCTACGCGTCGCCAGGTCGCCAGATATCCAGTTTCCAAGTAGGGGTCCGTCGGTCGTGGCCATAGATAATACACTTAAATACGTCGTGGCTACGCTTCCAAATTGACAACGTCGCCAGACTGTAGTCAAGTGAGTTAACTGTCATACATTTCAAAATGAATTGTTTGGATACGTAGCCGGCGACGTCACCATGGCGTCCTAGTGTGTTAACGGTCTTACAGTAAAGCATAAATGCTTTTACATTTTAATTTTTTTTAAGTACTTAAATCAATTGCTAGTTATAATTAGACTGAGAATCGAAACTTTTAGAACGTCAAAAGTTACCAAAGATCAATCAATCTGCCTAGCCTTTTCCCAACTATCTTGGGGTCGGCTTCCAATCTAACCGGATGCACCTGAATAACTGTACTTTACATGGAGCGACTGCCTATCTGACCTCCAAAACCCAGTAACTGGGTAATACGATACCCCTTGGTAAGACTGGTGTCAGACTTTCGGGCTTCTGACGAATCGTAACGACTGTCAAACATCCACGAATGACAGCCGGAACCAATTAACGTGCTTTCCGAGGCACGGAGGAGTCTCGGTATGTAAAGATGGTCATCCATCCACTGACCAACCCCGGCAAGCATAGCTTAACCTGATGGATCGACCCGTACGGCTTGTTATTACTTAGCCACAAGCTCCTTCAAAAGTTACCAAAGACCAACAACCCAAAATCATGGTGAAGGCTATGGTTTTGGGGGCTGTTTTTCTGTCAGTTCAAACACCAGGAAGTGTCTACGTTTTTGAGCGGGTAAGAAGTGGTGTAACAACTTCTCAGCGCCACGTCTGTTAGTTCATAGGTACCTAATATACTTACAAACAGCAAAAGGCGGCGAGTAGACATTCTCCCTGCTGTCGGCATGCTCGAGCAGCCGTCTCAGTGTGTTCTGCAGGCCCTCGCCTGCGCTCACGGCGCGGCGGGCCGGGCCCATGCTGCGCGTTGTGGCGTCTGGAAATAGTGGGGTAGAAGTCAGCATACCCTGGACTGGCCTCTTATTGACGATGTTCTTCGATGTGCGTGTATGAACGCAAACGAACTAAAAAGAGTGTGTAAAGACGCCAGCACATTTACTACAATCTGTCAAATTCCCTTAATAGATTTTCAACTGTATCGCCAAAGAATAAGGTTCAATGTTGATTGGGAAAATTTGACAGATTGGAGTACGTTGGCGTCTGTACGGATCGTAGCAGGTGACGTTCTGTAGTTTCTGCCTACGCCAATGTTAAGAAGGCGTGAGTTAATTTATATGTATATACATATAAGATAGAATGCTGCATGACTTTTGGATTACTGGATTTCAAAGTAATTAGAGGAAAGCATCTGGACTGTAGTTTTATAATCCTATCAATTGGTATCGTGGGATTTTATTTAACACTTCTTTCATCATTCATAATCATCATTGCATCAGTTGAAAGACGTCCCAATGCTTGGACATAAGCATCCAGCAGATAATAATTATTTTCGTCATGTTTAGCACAATGTTATTTGGACTATCACTCTTATCTCTGATAGATGTTTGATATTGATAAATGGGGGTAACGAGGAGGGGAGCAGGGAAGGGCAGCTACCCCTCTGGAGTTACTGCTTCTCATACATTTAGTTTATGTACTATGCCGTAGTTTGATGAAGGGTTTTAAATGGGAGATTGGCCGGAGAAGGCAACGTATATAGAAACCTATGGGGACCTTTGGAAAGTTTTTGAATTGCCAGGTTTTTTTGCCTCCCTTTGGGAAAAAAGCTCAGTACGCTCATGATTAGGGATTAAAGTGCTCATATACACCAGCACGGTGTCGACGGCAGCCGAGGACGCGTTGACGACTGCAGTCGGACACGCCGGCGGCTGCCGCCTGGCTGGGCAGTGTCGACGGCTGCAGTTGCCTCTGCCGTTGGCAACGTGCCGCTCGTGTATACAGGGTGGCAGCGACATCGACGCGAAAACTGATACCATGGATTCAGTACATGATTCTGAACCCCCATGCTTTATATTTAAACAAAAAAACAGCTGCTTCATAGAAAAGTGCAATACCAACGCGGCCAAATGTATGGAACAAAAGATTTTTTTTTTAATAACCGACGAAAAATTTCAACGCAGGGGGTTCAGAATCATGTACCGTATCCATAGTATCAGTTTTCGGGGCGATGTCCCTGCCACCCTGTATTAGCACTAAGAGGTAATCGCCCTCAGATACTTATAACACTACCCACAAAATTATGGTCAGAAAATTGTGGTCTGTGTCAGATAATAAAATGGTGTTAAGAGGGTGCATCCTAAAAGTTGGCAACGTCGTAAATAGCTGTCAAATATTTACCTGTTTCGATTAATTTGGAAATAATACTGTATGGAAATAAGAAATGTGGCTAACCAATTGACTAGAATATTAATAATGAATTCCAATTATAACATTGAATTTGATGTTGTACCCGTTTTAGGTGAAAAAAAGGCATTTGGAAAGTTTCCAAATACTTTTTTTACATCTAAAACTAACTATTCGGTGTTACGATATTAATCATTGCATTTCATAATCAATATTCTAGTCAATTGGTTAGCCACATTTTTTATTTCCATACAGAAATATTATCAAATTAATCAAAACAGCGAAATATTTGACATCTATTTGCGACGTTGCCAACTTTCAGAATAAACACTCTTAATCAAAACAGATGGTTTTTAAACCCATACAGCCGGAAAACACCATCAAATAACGAAAGTAGGTACGATCTCATGCACAAATCTGTTCCGATTCGAATGCGGTTGACACTGATTGATAGTGTACGTAGAGGCATGAATTAACGATGCCGAGACTTCGCAAATTAATCTTAGACGAGATGTCAAAACAAGGCAGTTTTATGCAGCGTATCGAAGGAAGATAGATTTGTCTATATTGACAGAACATAACATTACATCACGCCTTGTTTTCCTGAAGGGTTTGTCTGAGGTGTACCCATAATTCGCCAGTTATGTTTAAGTCTCGCACTGGATTTTCAACTCTCGGTGTCGAGCTGAGCGTTGAGAATCCAACGCGCTGGTACGCACTCTTGTCCCAACGCGTTGCAAAAACACACTGTTGGGTTTTCAACTCTCGGCGCTAAGCAGAGCGTTGAAAATTCAGTGCACCAAAAATAAACGACGTGGGAAAAAATCGCCCGTGGGGACCTGGCCTGGAGAACAGTGTTGGGCCAGTGGTAACGGTCGCGACTTACGAATTGTAGTAGTAGTAGTAGGTCGTAGGTTCGAACCCTGACAAGCGCTTTACTTTGCCTAAATTATTTCATCACTGCTCTCAAAACGGTGAAGAAAAAAAGCGTGAGGAAACTGGCATATCCTAGAACCAAAAATTCTAAGACATGTGACATCCACCAACCCGCACTGAGCCCGCGTGGTGGTTTACGGCTCACTCCCTCTCACCGAGGCCTGTGTCCCAGCAGTGGGAACATTATAGGCTGTTTTATGCTAAAGGCTGAATGGATTTCGATGGACCATGACCTGGACATAGGATACTTTTTATCCCGGTAGTATGTTCCCGTGGGATAATTTCCGACATACACGCGGGCGATGCCACGAGCAAAGCTAGTATAGTAATATATTATATTTTCGCTTCACAGACACTAACATCTGTGTGGCTCTGGCTCTTATACTAGGAGCTCCTGTATCACAAGAGCCAACAGAAAGTCTAAATATATACTTACAAGGGTTGCAGCAGGCATCATTGTTCAAAGTGCCGGAGCTGACGAGGTGGCAGCCACCGGCCGCTATCGCCTGCCCCAGACCACTGCTCATCTGTGAAGCAATATGAAACTGTTGAAGTTCTCGTACACATTGAGAGTTATAAATAAAATAAAACCAGCAACTGCTTGTCTTTAGTAATCATCTCTCTTGACTCTTGTTATGTCATTTTTCAAAGCCATTTCAAAGTATGTGCAGATCATTCACATTTTGCCATATTATAATTCTGAGTCTCTTGTAGAGTTAGGGAGTTTTACATCCCAATGAACCGACTCCTGGCTACTCCTGAGCTTCCCATAGATAGGAAGTATTCCGCTCTTTCCTTGACGTAACAAGTTCAGACCCCAGACGAAGATAGCAGTGTCATCTGCATAGGTGAATAGTTTGGTATATGGGAGATACATTGAGCAGAGGTCATTTATATACAGCAGAAAGAGAGTAGGGCCCAGGATGCTCCCTTGCGGAACACCATAAGAGACTGTATTTTTATCACTGATATTATTATGTTGAACTATTACAACTCTTAGCGATACCTCGTATTCCGAGCTTTTCTAATTTTGCTAAGAGAATGAAGCTTACTAACGATGTAGGCCACTGACAACTTCTCCATAACTCCTCAAAAGCCTGTCACATCTGACTTCATTAATCAACTCACCCTCAACGGCAACTCCTGCTTCCGATCCAGCACAGTTTCCGACTTCACATAGAAAGCCTTCGTCTCTGCCAGCAGTTCCACAGCAGACTTCCGTTTCTGCTGCTGCGGCTGCGCGAGAGACCGCGGGGCCGCCATACCGTCCCTCGACTTGCGTGGGAGTTTGAAACTCGCGAACAATGAGTCTGCGAGACGACGCCTGGGGAGCGATGAGAAACTGTGATCATTTGATTAGTCTGCCTAGATCCCTAGGTGAGTGATTCTGGGCAAAAAGTAATGGGCGTTTTGAACTGAATGGTAGTAAGACTTTGACTAAGGAATTTATCTTCATTGTTAAGCCAAGACAAGACTCTTCTTTTCATTATCATTTCACAAGGAGTATTTCGATTGACCATCATTTCAGAGTAGACAAGCTAAACCTACATAATGTTGACATGGTAGAAAGCAGCCCCGGATCTAGATTTATTTTGAGGCGGGGAAAAACTACCGCTGCCTCCCCCCGTCAATCTTTGGGCGATGCGCTAAGGTAGCCCGCGACATTTAAATTTTCTCGAAATGAAAAGTTTGGCAGCAACATGTAATGATAATGCACCCATTAAACCGGGGCACCAAAACTGTTAAACTAAACTGTAAAAATTAAAGAAATAGAAAGATTATAATGTAATTATGTCCTACGCGTCTCATTCATTGCAAAGTTGCGGTGTGCTGGGTGGTGTACTTGTCTGCTACGGTTAAATTTGTCGCCCCATGAAATTGGCGCCCCGGTTTGCCCCCACCTAGATCCAGGGATGGTAGAAGGTAAACTTAAAGGCACTTAGTTCCAAATAAAATACAGCTCAGGACGTTTCATTTTCTTACCTGGGCGGCGACTCAAAAGACCTTGAAAACGCCGGACAATTGGCAGCTCCCTCAAATTTCTTCCGCACTTCCTCGACCTTGGACCAGCCGGCTTCCACGTTGAGCCGGCGGTTTAGCGGTGTGGCTTGCGACGCATGCTTCGCCAGCTCTTCCCGGGTCCTTTTGACCGACACCTCGGGAATGGTATCACGGGGGCGCAGGCCCCGCGCCTCGTGGCATCTCTCGATGAACTGCTGTCGCCGGAGCGAGAAGTTCACTGCTTGGTGATGGTCTTCGTCGTCGTCTAGACACCTAGAAATGGGAATATAAAGGTTTTATGCTTACTTATAAGAGTAAAAAGAAGAGGATAGAGGAGCTCGTAGTTAAGTAATAACTGCCGCACGGGTCGAGCCATTAGGTTAAGCTACGCTGCCTACGCTTGTTGGTGTTGGTCCGTGGATGGGTGACCATCTTTACATACCGAGACTCCTCCGTGCCTCGGAAAGCACGTTGGTCACGTTGGTCCCGTCTGTCATTTGTAGATCTTTGACAGTCGTTACGGGTAGTTAGAAGCCCGAAAGTCAGACAACCAGTCTTACCAAGGCGTATCGTATTACCCAGTTACTGGGTCGTGGAGGTCAGATAGACAGTTGCATGTAAAATACAGGTATTCAGCTGCATCCGGTTAGACTGGAAGCCGACCCCAACATTGTGAAAAAGCTAGGCAGATTATAAAAGAGTAAAAAGAAGAGCTACCTACAGATCTATCTACTTTTCTATGGAGATAGATCTGTTTGTAGCTCTATCTACAGATCTATCTCCATAAAAAAGAATGCGGATCGGAAAACATCGTCTATCTTCGGAAATGACGATCTGCGACCGGAATTGGTAACCCGACCGAGAGAAAACATTTATACAAACGCGCAATGATAGGTGCACTACCACAGATGGATAGGTACAGATGGTTCACTCTACAATTTAGGTATGAAGCTACAAGTACGCGGCGCGGCGGCGGGCTCGTCTTGTCGGACCAATTCAGTGAGTGAGTAACGTAGTCAGAAGATATAAAGAGTTACGCGATAGATAAAGCGACCATTTCTAGGTGAATATACATAATCACCCTATAATTTCCCCACTGCTGGAACACAGGCCTCCTCTTGTGAGAGGGAGAGGGCCGTAATTCACCAAGCGGGCCCAGTGCGGTTTGATAAATGTCACATATCTTCGAATTTTTGGTTCTAGGACATGCCGTTTTCCTCACGATGTTTTCCTTCACCGATTTGAGAGCAGTGATGATGAAGTAATTTACACAAAGTAAAGCCCCTGTCTGGGTTAGAACCTGCGACCTACAACTCGTAAGTCACGGCCGTTATCACTGGGCCACCAGTTCACCACTGCTTTCTCTTGTTGAATATAACTGTAGGTAATTAGCGCTGTGCGACCTGAATTGCACTTTATTGTGTCGTAGCAAGAGTCGCTTTTTATTTTGCTGAGTGAACTACCTGTTTTCATCTGTGGCACTACTGCAAAGTGCGGTGGTACAAAACTTAGAGGGATGTGGGGGTTCATTTTAAAGGGGCACACGAAGATTATTGAAGCGCATATTACTTCTAAGGTATGCACCTCTTCAACTTACTCCATCGAAGAAATTTACTTGGGCCCATAAATTGTCACAGACGATATAATTGCTTAGTTGACGAAACACGATAACAATGGGCCAGCTAGTTGGATGCCGAAATAATTACGTTGATCTAGATTTTTTCCACAATGTCACTGGAACTTGGTATTCAAATGCCTAAACTACGTAAACCAAATAGTTTTTGTATTCTACGCAGTAGGCGTGTTAGCGTTGTGTCATGCAGTCACTAAGTACTGCAATCGACTGGCATCCAGTGGTTGTGCAGTGTCGCATGTCTGCAGCTTAGCCTTGATACTTGAATGACTTTTTTAAGCGCTTTAGTGTAATTTTCTAGAGACAGTTCGTAGAAGTGAATGGTCATGATTTAATGAGCGTGAATTAGGTTCATTGCCAAAGAAATTCCTTTTTTTTATACACTACGGAGCGCTCTTAGCGTGCATCTCACCCGATGGTAAGTTATGATCAGGCCGAAGGTGGAAGCGAGTTTCACCCGGAACAACCACAGAGGAACTCGAAACAAAACAATGCTGTTAACATTGTTGTGATGGCGACAGACTTAGATAAGATGGTGGTAGTTAGCCAGGCGGAATTAGAACAAGACCCCCACCAACTAAATCGAGCAGAAATTTCGCCCCCACTGGGAATCTAACCCGAGACCTCTGGGTCTGAGACAGGTCTAACCACTACTAGACTTGACTAGACCACAGAGGCGATTAAAAATAATTTCAGTTCCTTTGAAAGAACGTTAACTTCACGAGCAGTTTAAAAAAGGTCTGTGAAGACCAAACGGATTTGGTCCTTCCAAGTTTAATACAGGGGAGTGGGTTGCGAGGTGTAAACTGGTCTTTCGGGAGTTACAAAAACCATACCACTTCATACCAGACTGTGCGTTACTGTACTATTCGCGACGTAACAAATATGGTTCTCCTTCAGTTTTATCTCGGCGGTTGCGCAGTGCAATCTGGTCCTTCGGGCGGGAGTTACAAAGAGCATAACATTTCTGGTCTTCCGAGTCTTACCTAGCAGGCTGTGCGAGGTGCGACCTGCAGGGTTGGTAGCAGGAGAGGGCGGCCATGTCTCGGGCGGGGCTGCCGGGGGAGGCGCGGGGTGCAGGGGCCGCCGCCGGCGCCGCTCATCATTCGAACCGCGCGCAGGAGTCACCGCCGCTACTATCACTGGCTTCTGGAACAAAGAAGAGGTTATGTTAGAATGTTGAAAGATGCTTTTTGTTATGGATCACAGATTTGAACACGATTAGCGCTAATCGGGGATGATTGCTTCAAATACTTTATGGTGACTAATGCTGTTCATAAAGACTCTTCTTCATTGAAGAAGAGTTTTTTAAGGAGCAGTTTACTCTAACTTTGTAAGAATTTGACTACGAAAACGTCCAATAAATATCTTTGTATCCCAATTTTACTGTAAAGTAATTATTATATATTAGTCAAAATTACCAACTTGGTAAGTAAATAATTCGTTTTCAAAATAGGTAGACACCGTTATAACTCCTTTAAAAATTGATTCATCATAGTCATTTGGAAGTCGGTCTAACAATGTTTCCTAAACAAGCAGTTAGTTGTGTAAAATTTTTAAATCAATGTTGTCAATGGCCATAATTATTGATCTTCTGTTCGTTTTGCATGCATACATTATGATACCAAACCTTACTTATATGCCTACAGAATACAGTTACCTAACGATGACGAAATTCTGTTATGATGTCCTGATAAGTAATGAATTGCAATTATAACACTGAATGTGATGTTGTAACCGTTTTAGGTGTAAAAAGGCATTTGCCAAGTTTTAAAATACTTTTTTTTACATTTAAAATGAAATATTCGGTGTTATATTAATTATTGCATTGCATAATCAATATTCTAATTAGCTAGTAAGCCACATTTCTTATTTCCATAAAGTAATATTGCCAAATTAATCAAAACAGGTAAATATTTGACAGCTATTTGCAACCTCGCGGGTCGCAACTTTTAGGATTTAAACGCTGCCAGTGACCTTGAGTTTCACCATGACTCGAGCTCACGCACGCAACGCGTCGCGTCGTACGTCCAGCCAGTAATAGAATTCGCGCATTAAGGACCGCTGTCACCAATTTGACGCATTATTAATTTATTATACATAGAAGAGAAGGTATTTTAATAAAACTCGTATACTAAAAGATTAATATTTTAATTAAGTATCCTTAAAATGGTGAAGGTTTCAGAAAAATACGCTTGACAGCTTTTGCGTAATTCTTAGTGTTTTATCCGCGTTAGACACAACTTTACAAATTAATTTCACTATGTAATGTAACCATAATCTAAAATATTCGTATATTAAATTATTAAGAAAATGCTCTAATTTAACATATATTTTTTCCAAATCATTAACACCACTCGTTTAGACGTAATTTTTGGTATAAAATAATATAGTAGCTTGTCGTCGCCTTAAATGACGCAATTCTGTTATGATGATAATAAGGTGTTTAAGAACACGTTACCCAGCTATAAAACATCAAATCACGCTTCAGAACTCTGCTTAAACCGTATACCTTTAAACCGTCATGTTCAAAAACCGCTTTACTTTTAATTTATCTCGTTAGTCTTTACATAACCTGTCATAGGATGATGTGATAAAGTTAAATAGTTGAAACCAGTACTTTCACTGAATGACGCGACAGTTACCTGCCTACAGTTAGGTAATAGTTAAGACTAATACAATAGCAGAGAAAACTATACTGTGATGTTAAAAAACTGATGTTTTATGTTCGTTCGATGACTGTCTGTAAAGAGCATGATTTGCGAAATAATGTGAAACTGCTAGCGAATGCTGTCATTTCAAATCGGAGATATCTAATTACCTGCCAGTACATTATAAAATGGCTATGTAGCCAATTATTAGCAAAGATATTATATGAATATTGTCACGTCAGTATGGAATTCTATAAAAATACTGGGTAAAATACGATAGAACGAATCTATGATCCAGGACTAGGAATTTTGACCGCGTAAGTACTGCACTTTTGTATAAAACAGCAGATTTTTTTTTAAGAACCGGCGAAAAATTTCAGCGCAGGCGTATCCAGAAACATGTACAGTTATCCATGGTAGCAAGTTGTGCGGCGATGTCTGTTACAAGTGTTACAACAGTCGGGACCATACGTCAAGTGATCTGCTAATTAACGATAAACAAAGAGCATTTATTCTGAAAGTGGGCAACGTTGCAAATAGATGTCAAATATTTCGCTGTTTTGATTAATTTGGCAATATTTTAGTTCAATAGTTAGCCACATTTCATATTTCCACACAGTAATATTGCCCAGTTAATCAAAAAATATTTTACAGCTATTTGCACCGTTGCAAGTTTTAGGATGCTTTTCTGTAAGTAGGTAAGCATGTCTTTGTCTCATGCTGCTTGTGGTCAGCTTAATGTTGTCCTCTTCCATTCTCCTGTCATTCGTCACCTTAACATTAACTCCCGTTTCCTTTATAATTATCATCATCTTCTCACACGATTTATCAATCAATCTATTCTTACTGTCTCTCCCTCTCTTTCCATCAACAACACTCTCAGCACAATAAGCATGGCGATGATAGAACCGGGGTTTGTCGACGGAAGAATAGACGAAGTGACAGATAAACAATAACAATCTGTCATTTTGTCGACAAAACCCGTAGAAACCCGGTTTCTATGATTGTCATGCTACGCGGGCTGATCATTGCTAAATGGGTTAATCCTTCAACAACCCTGAAAAAAAGACCAACACAAGCTAAACTCAGGCATACAAGCTTCTCTACAGAATTAATTTCGGGGTGGATGTAGCACTAAAACAGATAAACACAAGTGCCCCAATTGGCCGGTATTCGGGCCACGTCCCGCAATTCGGGCTGGCCATAATATTGATGAATAGTATCCGCGCATATATTAGCTTTATTAAGCTGAGTGACAATACTGACCGCTCCATAATGAGGTTATTGTGCGCCATCGCTGGTTGGGTCACGTTAATATGAATGCGGTTGCAATTTAATTTTTAACGGGTTTTTGTGGATCTGCGGAACATTTCAGTAAGTTCAATCTAATTAACTTTGGCTTGGTTTGATCATTCTCACACTTTGCTGGTATATAATGTACCTTATTATTCCCCACAAACAGTTGAGATTTGGAACATGTCTAATAAGTGCGGCTAAAAGGACCATTTTAAGCAAAAGAGGATAAGCCTACCCAAATTTTGATAATTTCCGGAGGTTGTTTTTCTGAACAAGCGTATTCGGGAGTTCATTATCCCCATTTTCCACACTATGTAGGGGCGGGCACCCAGTTTAACCGGAAGCAGCTGGATACCAGTATTTTACATGGAGCGACTGCCTATCTGACCTCTACAACCCAGTATCTGGGTAATACGATAACTTTTGAATACCCGTAACGACTGTCAAAGATCTACAACATCCCCCAACGGGACTTAACGTGCTTCGGAAACTCTGGGTGCTTATTTTTTAAATGTTTTTTTGTGATATCATTTTTAGATTCGTAAGTTCAGCAGTGAATTTGATTGCTTCTTTTAGGCAGGCTACAATACTGCCAAAAACGTAATCTGAATTAAATACCTGACGGCTTCGTTGGTCTGGTGTTCGCAAACGCTACTGCTGAGCACGAGGTCTTGGGTTCGATTTCCGGGTCGGGCAAAGTTATATTGGGTTTTTCCATTAAGAATTTCTCAGTACCAGCTTGGAGTCTGGATTCGTGTCCGGTTGATGGCAATAGGCTACATCAATCAATCTGCCTAGCCTTTTGCCAACTATGTTGGGGTCGGCTTCCAGTCTAACCGGATGTAGCTGAATACAATACTGGTATTCAGCTGAATACCAGTATTTTACATGGAGCGACTGCCTATCTGACCTACACAACCCAGTAACTAGGTAATACGATACCCGTTAGTAAGACTGGTTATCAGACTTTCGGGCTTCTGACGACCTGTAACGACTGTCAAAGATCCACGTGGTTTCCGAGGCACGGACGAGTCTCGGTATGTAAAGATGGTCAACCATCCACGGTCCAACACCGGCAAGCGTAGCTTAACCTGATGTATTAACCCGTGCGGCTGTTATTACTTAGCCACGGGGACGTAGGACGGGATGTTAAGAACTAAATACTCATAAAAATAAAGCTACACCATGCAGTAAAGAAAGTTGCCAGCAGTCACCAGTCACGGGAAAACGAAAGTAGGTACACATAGTGTTTATCTAGTTTTTTTCCTCACAAATTACCCGCGTTTATGAGAAACTTCTCGGTAAACAAAGGCGGCTAATGCCACGCTTGACGCGGCTTGACTCAATTGAATGAGTTAACACAGTGGGCGAGATTACAAGTCTTTAGGGCACTCATTATGGAGTAAGTATTTTTTTGATAATTTTCCCTTTTTAAGAGTACCTATTTAGAAAACATCTGTTTGTTTTAAGAAAGTAGAGCAGGAAATTACAGATATGAAGCTGAGCTGTGTGAACCGTGGATGATTGTTTAATAAATGGGCTGAATTCAGTTTTTTTTTTAATGACAATTTAGTGAAATAATTTAATTTTGTTTTATTTATTTTTACAGTTTACAGACTAACACTATTGAAAATCATTCATAGGTAGGAAAATTTGCTTCCACATATAGGTAACATCTAAACAAATACTTTGCGTGATTTCACCAGTGAAACTGAACGCGATCAACATTTCTAAAATGCGTTCAAGAGCTGTCAGTGTCAAAATTGATACAGAATATTTTACACGAACAGCTCTTGAACGCGTTTAGATGTGCTGAACGCGTTCGATTTCATTCGTGAACTCCGCACTAAGTGTAAATATAACGAAAACTTGGCTCGATGGATAATGGAATATTTTCAGCAAGGATTGAAAATCTACAATTTAGTCTGCCTCCAGAAACATTCAGCTGATCAGCCTAGCTCCTAGGCAGTGTCTAATGTTGGACAAAGGCCTCTCCAATCGCACTTCATTTATCTCGACCCTCGGCTACTCTATCAGCAACTGTCTTTTAATTCCGTCTAAATATAATATATGGGCTTGCTAAAATTGTAATTATCTTCAAAGAATCTCATATTAATTACCTACATTTGGTCCTACTAAGTGTAGCAGCACACCTGCGGAACGTTCGCCGCGGAACGTTCCGTCGCGTCATGTGACGCTTGCTCATGAACCGACGTAACGTTCGGCTGATGTGGCATAGGTAACTTGAAAAACATTAGGAGAGTATTCAACCGAACCTTCCGCGCCGATCGTTCGGCAGGTGTGGCGCGACCCTAATGGCAAGAATAATAAATACGAGCTTTTATACAAGAACACAAAATAGTCTATGAGACAGATAATCCGTACAATGAATAGTAAAAATAGATTAATCGCCCTTTGTGTCAGAATAATGCTGTCCTATACTTACAGAGCTCTTTTGTTATTTTCTCTTAAACTACTGAACTGTTTTTGATGAATGACGCTTCATTGATCGTCGGAGAAGAATACGTTATGTACCTAATAGAGGAAGGTACTATCGACATCACTGTCTTTGAATAAAGAAACAACTGTGAAGAAGGAGGCGGATAAAGCCCACGACACTATCGTGGGCTCATGTCATGTCGTAGATCTTTTTGAAGACATAGACAATGATTATTGATGATACCAATGCCCTATGTAAAGTGAGGAGCTTGTGGCTAAGGTAAGAAGGTAGGTACTGCAACGACCCCAAATAATAAAGAGTTAAGAGTAGTAGGAGTCGTAGGAGAAGAACGCTAGTTTTTCATGGTGACAAACTAATTTCTAACCAAATAGAGCACAAAATTTCATCAAGTAACCTAGAAACCGCGGAACTAATCAATAAAATAGCTAACATATCAAAGATTCTGGTCAAGGAAATATATACAAGCAACAAATTACGTATTCAGCTGATGTGGGCACTAGTTGTTAGATCAGAAGTTTGCGGTGACACTGGGCTTGCGCAAGCGCACAGACGTGATGCGAGCGCAGCGTCATCTATAACGGTAATCATTGTGGCTAAGAATTACTGATTACAGAGACTAATCTGTGCTTCATTTGTTTTTATTAGGTAACTAGCGAACGTAAGCGGTTTTAGTGAATCGCAGTATTTTTCGGATTTTGTGTCTTTAGATAAATATGTCTACTTAGCTAGCAGTGTGCTTGATTTTAGCTAAGTAGTGGTACTATCGAAGAACTTCATATAGCAATTTGAAAACAAAATCCCGTGAACACGATGACCACATCTGTTACCGCCCCGGTTCTATAGCCGCCGAGCGCTGCAAGCAGAAATAGTTCTTACGGTGTATAGATATGAACTTCTTGGATAGTACCTACGGATTCGAAATCCCAAAACTGTGCTTTTGGACAAAAACTACATCTTTAAATATCATCATTCTAGTATTGCTTAGGATTTTCGGCTTTCTATGATTCGGCTTCCATAGTAGGATTATAGGATAGGATCTATCTACCAACTTATTTTGAAGAACAGTTGATATATCCTCTATTTCGGCAATAATTAATTGCTTTGCTTGTCTTATAAAAAGTTTTAGCTTGCACAACTCACTGAAAAGATTATGAAGAACCAGTGTTCTTTAGTTTAGCTAAAACTTTTCAGTCCTGTATGTACGAGTTTGTACTAGTAGGACTACCTATGATAAATCAATATGCCTATTTTCTTCTAACCGGCTTCAAGTCTAGCCGGATGCAGCTGAATAGACCAATATTTTACATGGAGCGACTGCCTATCTGCACAATCCAGTTACTGGGTAACATGATAATCCTTGGTAAGACCGGTTGTCAGACTTCTGGGTTTCTTACTACTCGTAACGACTGTCAAAGATCTACGACTGGCAGCCGGGACCAACGGCTTATCTTGCTTTCCAAGGCACGCTCGGGTCTCGATATGTAATCGATTTTTTTATTCATTTTTCATTTAGCCACGAACCCCTTATATCATCAAAATAATGTAACATTCGCAATAAATAAATAATAAACGCAAAGATTACCTACTCACAATTTATTTTTTTATCCTTGACCCAAACGCACGTAAATGAGAATTTCAAACAAGATGTCACGAATTTGAAGTTACAGTCGTAACGAAGTTGTGCAATCTATTGACTTTTATTGTTATGCTAAAATGATACAGACAAAAGAAAATAATATAAGTACTTACTTCTACTAAAAGTTTTTTTAAAGTTCCTATTATAGTCGCCTGTTGGCGCGGCGCGGTGGGAGTGTGGCCACGAGTCGGCCGCGGCCCACCTATAAGTTAGCCCGCGAAATTCAAATTTTCATAACTTTTTTTTAACAATTACCAGGTCAGTATCAGGTTGTATGTTGATCAAAATACGATTCGCGACTGTAACACACAATTTATTTAGGTTCTGCGCAGTACGTCCTTTCCATTAAAATCTCTATCTATATCAGCCGTCTTCTCAGTGTTCACTTCTTTCCTAAACATATTATCATCATTCACAGAATCCATCTTGCTTATTTGATCAGCCACTTATAGCCGAGGTAGACACGGGTACACATCAAGCTATACATTTCCAGTATAAGCCGATCTCGTATTGTATCTAAGGATATCCGTATAATGCGAGGTCAGAAGCCCAATTCTCGTACGTATAAAACGTTCACATTCGAGTCGCAATCTGTCAAAGTTGTCAAAAATGTTGGTAAATACATTGTATTTTTGACAGATTGCGAACGAGATGCGAATGCGAACGTTCTTAAAAATTACGGGAATTGCCCCGCAGCTTATATGGGAAATGTATAGCTTGATGTGTAGCCGTGTGTACTTGATACTATCAGACCTAATCGTCGTCGTTGCACAGTTTACACGTACCTAACACAAGTGTCAACTCATCACTTTAAAAGTAAATCTTTACAAGATCACCTATTTCTCTAATAACTTCTAAAGTTATTCATATTGTTTCAAGCAATAAAAACGGAGATTTAAATTTAAAGAAGGGACTAACGGTCCATATTATAATATGTCGGATGTTACTAAATAAATTAGCATAAATAAATAAAAATCTTTAGTGTATGATGTTCGTTATGTGTGGGTTGGGCCTCGAAATAAGCGATTGTGAAAACAGAGTTTTATTTTTAATTTTTTATGTATGGCATCTCGTATCTGACCTCTGAAGTCATGACTACTTAACCGGGCTATCCTGTGGCTGCCTTAAGCCACTAACTTAAAGGCCTCCAGCCAGCGGTGTGAAAACAGAAGGATGAAAACAGAGAGATAGTATATTTTATAATTAGCCAATTAGTTTCAACAACTGCCAACAGATTCCGCCGAAACTAGAAGGACGACACGCCGCTCCGCTAATGATAGGAGTGGAGGGAGACCTTTGCCCAGGAGTGGGGCAGAGCAGGCTAACAAGAGAAAAATAAAGGAATTTACTTTGTTGTAATTTTGTACACAAAACTGCAGATTTTCTCATAAGCCCGTAAATGCAGTGGTGGCCCAGGGGTAACGACCGCGACTTACGATTTGTAGTTCGTACATAGGTTCAAACGAAAGTACAGGCAAGTGATGGAACACGGGTGGGTTTTAGTCAGTAAGAGTCTGACACGCCTTTCCACTCCGCCCAGAGCGGGAGAAGTCATTTGATGATGTCCAACCAAAAAAAAGGCTTGTCCAGTGACTATAGGTACTCTAAGCTATCTACTAATTTATTAGTAAGATAAAGTTAATCTAACTTACATCAGCTCAGAGGACCAATTACTAGAAACAGCAACAGCAAGATTAGAATGTACCTAAGTGGATCAACGGCTGTGTTTAGCCTATTCATTTTATGTGCTATCTGATTGCTTCTGACTACGACATCTGTGAAAGGAAACGGGAAAATTCCTATTAGGGATCTATAATCTATCTTGCTTGATACTTTGGAAATCCACGCCATTTTGCGGTAGCCGTTGTTTTTATGAAAAGAGGTTTTAGCTAAAAAGCTTTTGGAATAACAAAATATTCCAAGTACAGTTTGGCTCATTACCTAATGATGAAGATTCTACTTTGAAGTGAAAATGTTCCCATTTTTGTCAGCTAACGAGTCATTAGCAGATAAAATAACTTTTTGAAGTGGTGTGTTGCCAATTTGCCATTCGTTTTCAAAGGATCATTAGGGAAAAGAAAATTATTTTCTGGGAATTTCTTATTTGATAACATTGAAACGGTATTCGCATTTAGCAATTTGGGGAAAAAATAGACTTGCAAGATCTAATTTACTAAAAAATTTAGAGCTCAGGTTTATTTTGGGTTTTACACCAGACAACAACCAATCAAGATGCCTAGCCTTTTCTAAAATACTTTGGGGTCGGCTTCCAGTCTAACCGGATACTACCTGTGTAACGACCGTCAAAGATCTCCAAATGACAGGCGGGACCAACGGATTTTCAAAGACAACGCTCCTTATATTTTAATTCCCGCTCATTCTACCGCTACCGCGTGTAACTTCGCGCTTATTTCATAGCCCAACAAATATGTATGTTTACGTTCACATTATAGCATAATGAAAAGCACTGAGCATCGCACTTGTTATTATTACCTAGTTAGCAAGTGGAGCACTGCACACCATTTTATTAATTTCAAATGTGGAACACGACTTTTTTTTAATTCACGTATGATCGGAACGAATTGTAGAAAGTAGGTGCTAAATTTTTTATTACGAAAAGTTATTTAAAAGTCATTTTAAAACATATTTCACACTTTCTTTGTACTTTTCAAATTGACCTTTAGTAAACTTATTACAGGTAAAGCCCTAAATGTAATACCTAACTAGGTCTGACATTATTTTCACTTTTTATAAAAAATTGAAGATCATTGAGACAGAAATCTTCAATCTAGAGAAAGATTTAGGCGGGAATGGGGAAGATTTAAAAACTTACATAGTTTCCAAGCTCATTCGACGTCGCCGTAAACAAAAATCACACAATGTTTACTTAGGGCATTCGAATTTCAATTTAGAACATCACTGTAGCACCCACAAATATCCATTGTGTATTTTTTTTCAATTAATTGCTCACAAATCACAATCAATTGATTGAATACGCGCACCGAGAATATCAGTAGAGACTATAGCGGGTGCGTTCGCTTCAGACGCAAAAACATTACTAAATGAATGGTCAATTTGCAATATCAATTTATTTACTGAACAAATAATGCACAAAAGACCGTACAATAATGAGGGTTTACTAAATATTCTAATTAGGACCTACCTACTGTACGCAGTTATTAGAACCAATCATTAGCACAACAAAATTCTTCGATGTGCTAATTACTATTAATTCGGGATATCTAATTACTAGGGACATGGGTGCTTTTTTCTTAGTAAAGCAACAAGCTTTACTAAGAAAAAACACCTAAAATAAATAAACCAAAATGAACGTAGGTAATACATATATTCTCTTATAACTCGTTCTTTTTTATTTCGATTTTCAATTGAAATTCCAAATTTTATATTTTTTATTCATTAGTAAAAGGTTTTCATTTCAGGAATATCGGCTTTTCAATGCTATGACAACTGATAATGATAAGTCGCTTGCTGTTTGAAGTGGTATCGATTTCAGAGCGATTAAACTGTCGCGATTCCGCGCCTCGTAATTTTATGAATTTCGTGAGCGATGTAAAAATTGTAGGAGTTTGAAAAAACATTTTTGTTTATTTTATAAGCAAGCATTTTCTATTATTCATTTTGACAGTTCAACATTCATTGCGATATTTACATTGTTGAACCAATTTTTTTTTCGAACTTTTGTAGCAATGGATTAGCAATCTGTTTCAAAACGATTCTGATTGATCGTGCATTACACAATTAGGTTACTGCACCCTAATTGCGTAACACACTTTCAATCTTAACTGAATAATTTTGAATTATATTGCTAATCCATTGCTTCATGTATATTATTATGTTCAAAGAAATTGTCTGCTCAGCAACGAAAATAACGCATTGAATGTTGTTGAACTGTCAAAATAAAACATTGTGATCGATCGTGTGTTACGCGATTAGGGTGCTGTTTTATGACGTTCAAGTGATATTCAAAAAGGTGGTAAACCAAATAGGAGGTCGATGGTACCCGACCTAATTATCTTTTATTATTTTTATAAGATTTATTTATTTTATTTATTTATTTATATGTTTATAAGATGGTAGGCTTAACTCGGCGTGGGATTCTGACGTCTTCATCGATGATAATCTATGCATTAGTTAATAGAGGCATTGTGTTTTGCTTCCTGTGCCTTTAAATATCAATTGTACGCGAGGAACTATTTATAAAACTAAGTAGATGACGGCTGCGTGTGGGAACAGCATTAAATTATTCTATTTATAGCTGTCAGAATGAATATCATGAATGTCTTGTGGACCTACGCACTTCATTTGTTGTCCTTTGGTGTGAATAATTGATGTGGCAAAATATTATGATCATATCTTTGAAACAGAACTTAAAGTTGATTGCCATCCATAAGTACAAAAAGATACGTTGAAACTGTTGAAAGCTTTCCCCTTTCTCAAATAATAAATAATATAGAGCTTGGTGCCGCGTTTTAGCGTAGCAATAGTTGTCATTGCCTTAATACATATATCTCCGTAGGAACCAAACAATAAACTATGTGGTTTTTCGTTATTAGAGAACATGTTGAAGATCACGTTAGATATTGATTCAGCACCCTAATTACGTAATGAAATTTCAATTTTAAATTGAAACCAATTGAAAAAGATTGCCAGTCCATTGCTTCATAAGTTCGACAAAAAAATTGAGCAGATTATTTTTGTCGAACTTATGAAGCAATGGACTGACAATCTTTTTCAATTGGTTTCAATTTAAAATTGATCGTGCATTGCGTAATTGGGGGGCTGGACGTTACGGCGACAATAACCGACTTTTAATGATTTTATACTGAAGATCACGTCTAAACGAGTAGGTAGTGTTAATGATATGGAAAAAATATATACCTACCTATATACGAGCATTTTTTTAATAACTACTAAATATAGGAATATTTTAGATTATGTTTATATGACATAGTGGAATTAATTTGTAAAGTTATGTCTAACGCGGATAAATAACTGTGAATCACGCAAAATCTATCAAGCGTATTTTTCTGAAACCTTTACCATTTTAAAGATAATTTAATTATTGATCTTTTAGTATAGGTACGTATTTCATTTAAATGCCTTTTGTTTTAGTATAACAAATTAATAACGCGTCAAATTGGGGACAGCGCTCCTTGATGAGCGAGTTCTATTACTGGCTGGACGTACGACGCGTTGCGCGAGCTCAGTACAGAACACGCAAGCTAACCAATCATGGTCCTGGCATATATCTGCGTCTTAACCTCTTAACGGGCTTTATTTCAGCTTTTGTAATAAATAATCTAGAAAATGTAGGTGGGTCACTGACCGGTAATGCAGCCACGCTAAAACGCGACAATTATAGGATTGATCATTCGTTAATCATTTGGCAATTGGCATATAATCAACCGATATCCGAAACGAATCGACACTGATGCTGGTGCCTAGTTTCTATCTGATCTGATTCCTTGATTACCTTAGCCACTTGTCTTAAACCCCTCTTCCCAGATCCGATTAGTTTCTGTTTAAACCACGCCAATCCATCCTGCGAAGGTTCGTGATAAACAATAATAAAAGTGTAACATCTACGACTGTTTATTACCTACAGCGTTAAATTGCGAACCCTATGCTTAGCACGCACTATAGAACCTTACGGAAAAAAGAGGATAAATATGCTTATCACACGATAGTAGTGAAAACTTATGGCTGGAGCCGAGTATACGCGATTCAGTGCCGAGTATACGCGATTCAGTGCCGAGTGTACGCGATTTAGCGCCGAGCTTACCCAATTTAGCGCCGAGTATACGCGATTCAGTGCCGAGTGTACGTGATTTAGCGCCGAGCTTACCCGATTTAGCGCCGAGTATACGCGATTCAGTGCCGAGTGTACGTGATTTAGCGCCGAGCTTACCCGATTTAGCGCCGAGTATACGCGATTCAGTGCCGAGTGTACGCGATTTAGCGCCGAGCTTACCCGATTTAGCGCCGAGTATACGCGATTCAGTGCCGAGTGTACGTGATTTAGCGCCGAGCTTACCCGATTTAGCGCCGAGTATACGCGATTCAGTGCCGAGTGTACGTGATTTAGCGCCGAGCTTACCCGATTTAGCGCCGAGTATACGCGATTCAGTGCCGAGTGTACGCGATTTAGCGCCGAGCTTACCCGATTTAGCGCCGAGTATACGCGATTCAGTGCCGAGCGTATGCGATTTAGCGCCGAGCGTATGCGATTTAGCGCCGAGCATACGCGATTTAGCGCGGACCATACGCTGATTCAGCATCAACGACCGACTGGAGTTGAGTATATCCGATTCAGCGCCACCGACCCGAGCGTAAAAGAGCGTAAAGTGCGCCTAAAGAAATTTTCATTGAAAAACTTTGCGTCTTTAAAAAATCTATTCTCACAAAAATAAACAACCCGTAAAGCATAGATACATTACCTCATGTAACACATACAGACACATAATTATATCACACAGACACACACACAGCGCCACAGAGTAACTGTACTACATTGCAAAATACTGCGCGCGCGCGACCGAGCATGAGATCCAACCAGAATCTAGATACAGCCTATTTGTATGTGACTAGCGCAACGAAATGACGAACGTAGATCAAAATGTATAGGTACTCGTATGTTAATGATTTACTTAGTACTCATGCATGAAGTATTGTTTGTTAAGGAAGATTGTTCCATATAAATGCCTATAAAGGCCGGAGAAAAGACTAATATTTAGAAGGTCAACTCATAAAGCTGATGACAACAAAGATGATACTGCTATTAGAAAATATCGTAAGGAAACCGGCATTTCATAGAACCGAAATATCGAAAACATAGGGTGTCATCGACCAACCCGCACTGGACCCACACGGTGGATTACGCCCCACTATCTCACAGAGAGGACTGTGTCCCGGCAGTGTGAACATTATAGCTGATTATGGCTTAGGATTATAGATCTACCTATGAGATATAGGAAATCATGCGGTAGAGGATCCCTAGGTAGGAGGTCCTCCGTCGCTCAAATCTCCCAAGATTTATGCGATGGAGGACCTCGACAACATTCATGGATTTGACCACCATGTATCACCATTCTCCGGCTCTTAACCAAGGCGCAGCATGTCATTGTCTTTTATTCATCTCTATTAACCGTCATCTCAGTGGTCATCCCCGTTTCTAGCTAAATCAGCCCCAAAGTACATAATGTTCCGCTGTATGTATTCACTGGGTCAAAAGTTATCGTGCAAATCCGATTTTAGACTTAATTTCGTAACTGTCGAGCGCGAGTCTGTCAGGTTTACACACGCTGTCTAACCCTTCAAAGAGATCGATCTACATAGGTGTTTTACAATTATTATTTGTTCACCTGCCACCACAAACAATAAGTTATTTGATAGTGTACAGGTGACTACAATCTTAGCACTTGCTGTTATCTGTCACCTACATCTTATGTTCGAGTTTGTAACAATAGATACCTGTGTTCCAATTTTATTGTTATTTGCATTACAGTTTTGCACTCAATGAGTTGGTCTAAATATAGAATGGCCTAAAACGGGTTAGTGCTTTATTATAAAAGGTATAATCGACTCCGTCGACTATCCGTGCCTCGGAAAGTTGTTGGCTGTCATTTGTAGATCTTAGACACTTGTTACAGGTCCTCAGAAGCCCGAAAGTCTGGCAACCAGTCTTACCAAGAGATATCACTGGGATCCAGTAACTGGGTTGTGGAGGTCAGATAGGCAGTTACGAGGCTATACCTACTCAGTTGTGTCAAAAATCACCAATCACCAATCTCATAACTTACCGTTAATCATTGGAAAGGTTTGTCAATTCAAATGTCAAAAGTTCATTCATATCCACAACAAAGTTGTCGAAACATGCAACGAGATGGCAGCACTTTCTATTAATTGAATACTACGTAATGTCATGGTTAATTGTACACCATTTACTAGTTTCATGGTGGTCGAATTAGTGACAAGGTCAAAACCACGATGATCTTGGTTGATGGACGGCTTTTAATCAAATTTAAAGGGACTTGTGTCATTTAGTTTAGGTTTGACCTTTGAGAAGTTGGTCAATGGATTGGTTACTGGGTTATTCTTGCACGAAATCATATATTTAGATCGCCGATTGTTGCGACTTATCAAAGTCTACCCATTTCAGCTGGTGCACTATTCTTTCCAGCCTCTATCCAATACAAATCCCTCAAATGCCGCTATTTGCTGTGTTACGGAATAGCTTCTGCCCGCGACTTCATCCCCGTAAAATTTCTCATGGACGAACATAAAATATATCCTATAACTCTCGGCAATACTGTAGCTTCTTATTAATGATAGAATTTTAGAAATTGAATCAGTACCTAGTTCCGAAGATTATCCCCATGCATAAAAACTCACAAATGTTACCTCTTTAATTATTAGTAGTTTTCAGTTCTGGAGAAACACACAGATTTAAATAAATATCTAGGCTACGTATGTTTTCGTTTTTTAGCGACCTCAGCAAAAGTTCATTAACAACTTCCACGGACCATCGAAGTAATAGTTTCAAGCACCTTCTTCACGGACATAACATAAACTTTCATCACACCGTTAATAATTAAACCGTAGAGTCCCGTTAAATATAACAAGCCGTAGCAAAACCATGAAATAATGTAGTTAAAATCAATAAATCGGTTAAGAGATGGTAGTTAATATTAACCATCAGTTATTCTCAGTATATGACCTTGAAGTAAAATACTATAGACGACGTATATTTAGTAACCTAATCCGCTTAACTGTGAGAAATCAACACGTGTTTCACCTCTCAACGAGGCATCCTCAGACTGACGATTGACTTGTTGCGAACCCGGACACGACGAGCTGCCACGTCAAGCGCCGACCACAGAATGAATTGAAAAAAGTGTTGAGAGAGGAACCACCACCCTAATTGCATAACACACTTTCAATCACAAACTGAATGATTTTGAAGGATATTGCTTAATCCATTACTTCATATGTTAGAAAAATCTGTCTGCTTAACAACGTAAATAACGCAATGAATGTTGTTGAACCGTCAAAATGGAAGTCATTGCTACTGTAAATGTGCTACGCAATTACCCCGACGGATCCTAGATTCCTAGCCCAGTTCTTTATGAATAGGAGTCGGATCAAACTAAAAATGGATTTCCTATGAGCATTGAATAGTAAGATCAAATCTCGGACTGACAGACAGATCAGACCAGATGAGACTCCAGAAAGTCTGACACGAATGTATTGAAAGTTGCGTGCTGTTTAGAACAGCGAATATGTTGAGGGAAATGGTACTTCATCTTGCGACATAGCCAAAAGTGTAGGAGAAGTGAGTTCCACATCCGCTCACCACAGACGACCTCGGTGTAGATATAGGAGTTACAGGCGATAAAAATATAATGTAGCCGACCAAAAAAAAGGCTCTCGTCAAATCACAGCCTATGTAAGTACTATTATGTACACATGAATGAACTGGAATATGCGCCACAAAAGACCAGTAAAAAACATACAACCCTTTTTTACAGTCGGGTATAGAAAGGAAGAGTGCTTTTGCACACATCAGTAAACCCTTTTATTCCATTCATTTTGGGAATTGCACAGTACAAGGATTCTTTAGTTCTAAGCGTGTCGATGGCAAAAATATTATAACTTATAGATGAAGCTAGTTGTCATTAAATATTTTAACTATAAGATGAAGCTAGTTGTCTTTTCAAAGTTACCTAAGGAGAAGAATGGGCAAGAAACTCCACGGAGAGAACGGACAAGAAACTCCACGGACTTAACGCACAAGAAACTCCACGGACACTCTTTTGAAAGAAAGAAAGAAAGAAAGAAAGAAAAATATTTTATTTGGGACGCGCACAGGAAATACAAACAGTAATAGTAAAACATAATAATTTAAAATAAAAAATAAAAACATAAGAGAGCATTAACAAAAGAACAAAAAATCAATCAATCTTTTCATTTTAAAACATCTTTTTTGGTAATGGGGCTTTGTCCCAGTTAGGGCTTCGTTTAAGTATCTGGCTGCACAGATGTTTGTGTATCAAGAAGTCTGTGTGGCGTCATCTATACATCGCCACATACGAACTACGCATCACACTGATGTCATGCCTGCTGTGCAAGCAAAGTTTACCGCGCGACTAGCACATGTACTAAGTACGTCCCGACAGCAATCGTCAGGCAGTAGCCCACCAGACACAACACCCGTCTGGTCGGAGGATCCTCCCTTTTTTATGGATGATGAGTGAACTTGACACCCTGTTCCTCATATCTCATAACTATATTACATAATTATGTCTTTGCAATAAGCCAAACATTCTGTTACTACAAAATGTTTACAAACATTATCATTTCTATTATGTATAATTCTCACGGTTCGTTCGTCTGTACTCATGTTTGTGTGTCGAATACTAATTATTTAATAAACATTATTTAGTGATCGTGATGTTGCATTAGTTACGAACAAATAATCTGGATTCAAAAGGACAGTTTATGATGTCATACATAAACCTGCGTATAACTATTGGGAATCTATATTACTACTAACTAATATTATAAATGCGAAAGTGAGTTTACTTGTTTGTTTGTCTGTTACGCTTTCACGCTAAAACGGCTGAACGGATTTTGATGAAATTTGGCATATGGGTAGACTATCATCTGGGTTAGGACGTGGAAAAATTGTTATCCCGATATTCCGACGGGATGGAGACTTATGCGGGTGAAACCGCGGTGCGCAGCAAGTAGTACTATAAAGTTGAAGAGTTGTTTGTTTGAATGCGCTAATCTCTAGCGGAAGGACAGTAAATTTGCTTCGAGCTTTTTGCCGAGCCGAGCCATTCTGTCATTGTTCCGTTTCCATCTTCGTGAAGAATATTTTTTTGACGAGCATTGACTAGAGCGTTCGCTAGAATGATCGTGAAAATGTTCGTAGCGATGTTTGGCTCTATGCTTGGCTCTGTTCGTTGTTCAGTTCGACAAATTTAAAAACGGCGAATGCTCGATGTTTTGTTTACATGTGAATGCTCAAGTCTGTCAGCACCTTTACGATTTCCACGCGAACGGTGAGGCGGGCAGAAGCTAGTTAATTACATAATGATATGCTATTTGTGTTTTTGAAAGGTTGATTTGATCCAATTCTCAGTTCGTCAAATTGTGAAAAGAGGTACGATATTATGTACAGGACCGTTTCGCGAATGGTCCGCTTGTGTGCATGTGGTCCAAATCACAAATGGTCCAAATTCATTTGTTAACGTCCATGATTAGAGCGTTTTAGACATGTCATCTCAACTAGCTCTACCAATAAGTGTCAAAAAGGACGAAAATCGTCCAATATATTACGTTACTTAGCTTTTTTAAAGACCTAATTCAAACTGTAACATTTCTACCTAATTGTACTGTGACATCCCTATTTTTAGCTTACCACACAGGCTGCAAATCAGTATATTAATAAGTCCATTAAATTAAATTATTAATAACATACTCATGAACCATTGATTTGTTTTCAATGGGACAGTCTGTTGCACATAAATCTCAGTGAATTTATTGCTCTTCATTATGTGATTACTTCTGGGAAGAAAGATAATGATTTAATAATGTGGGAATATTGTTTATAGTCCTTTATATTTATAATCGTAATAAAATTTGTGATCTGTAGGCCTGTGTGGTTTTAGTTATGAATGGGGATGAACATTTATTTCTGTATGGCTTTTTTATGTTTTATTTTTAATAATTTTGTCGATTAGGTTCTACTTCGTATTATACTGGATGACTCCGTAAGATACTGGGTGTATCTGGGTTGTGGAGGGCAGATAGGCAGACGTTGCATGTAAAATTCTGGTATTCAGCTGCATCCGGATTGACTGGAAGCCGACCCGAACATAGTTGGGAAAAAAGGCTAGGCAGAAGATGATGTTGGTTAGGTCTTACTTATATTTTCACTCTTAAATCTAGACCTCTTTTAGATACCTACACAAATAACTGAACGAAAAAAACAAAAAGGGTAGTTTTTTTATATTCTGGTCTAACAATACGCAAATTACAAAAATATACATAAAATACACACGTGACATATAAAAGTAGCGAAAAGCCTCGTATTCAACCAATAAATAAAAGTTTGACCCATGTAGTTCATTGGTTGATGTCAAAGAGGTCAAAGCTCAGAGTAAATACTCTGAGTGTCAAAGCCACGGACCAAAGACAATATAAACTAACTATCACTAACTGGCTGGATAAACCATAACTGAAGTAGTTTTTGCATTATAGTTTCGTAGGTATATAAATTGACATTACCAACTGCCACCCAGCTTTCATAATTAAATCGGTAAAGCCCCCAGCTCGAACTCGTTAATTATATCAGAGCAACACACAGGGGGCTTATCGGAGTTATCACCGCATGTCGCTCCACGGGCTGACAGACCGATAATGATGTTTCAAACAAACTTACATTACATCCCTTTGGCGTGTTTACGGAGGTTTATAATAGTTGGGTACAGGGTTATTATACATATTTACTGCCGTTTCTCGGGGTTTTTGGGTATTTGATAACGGCTGCACGGGTAGATCGCAGATCAAGCTAGGATTGCTGCAGTCGGTTCGTGGATGGGTAACCATCTCCATTACATATTCAGACCCCACTGTGCCTCGGAAAGCATGTTAAGGCGACGATAACCGACTTTTAATAATTTTATACTGAAGATCACGTCTAAACGAGTAGTATTAATGATTTGGGAAAATTAGAGCATTCTCTTAATCACTTAATAAATGAATATAAATTTCAAAAACATTTTTAGTACTTCCCGTTAAAAATGGCAGAGCGGAAGCTATAATATTGAATATTATTTATTTGAGAATTATGCTACGCAAGTTATACTGAAATTATAAATCCATAATAATTTAAATCTTATTGTAAAACCTTAAATGTTGAGCATTATCGATTCAGACCACGACCAAAGGGCAGAAACTGGACATGTCTTTTATAAATTAAATTAGAGCATTCTCTTAATCACTTAATAAATGAATATTTTAGCTTATGTTTATATTAGATAGTGCAATTAATTTGCAAAGTTATGTCTAACGCGGATAAAAAACTGAGAATCACGCAAAAACTATCCAGAGTATTTTTTTAAACCTTCACCATTTTAAAGACAATTTAACTATTGATCTTTTAAGTAGTATAATACGTGTTTTATTAAAATAGCTTTTTTTATGTATACGTAGGTAATAAATTAATAATGCGTCTAATCCAACCTGTACCCTAATTACGTAATGCACGATCAATAATAAATTTGAAATGAAACAGATTGTTAGTCCATTGCTTCATAAGTTCGAAATAAAAATTGAGCAGATTTTTTTTTCGAACTTATGAAGCAATGGACTAGCAATCTGTTTCAATTCATTTCAATTTATTATTGATCGTGCATTACGTAATAATTAGGCTGCAGTTTATCTAACTCGATTTTCAAGAAGGAAAATTCAATTCGTCACCCTGTATGTTTTCCAAAGTAGGAAAATATTCTGTCAAAAAGTAATTTAGCTGTAAGAGCCAATTTGCAATACAAAGGCGACCAATTATCGGTCAGGGCAAGCAAAAAAGCGATAATTAAATCCCGATCCCCAAATATTTAGAAAGGGGCCATCCTTTAATTATGTGAGGTTTTTTAGGCTACATTCCTTTATATAAAACCCCCATAATATGACCATATATGCCCCCTATTTGTTTGTTTTTTGGGTTGGCAATCATCAAAAAACTTCTCCCGCTCTGGGCGGAGCGGGAGGGTGTGTCAGACTATTAATGACTGAAACCCACCCGTTTTCCTTCAGTTACCTGTACGTTGCCAGGGGCCACGGTATCCTTTTAGGACTTTCCCGCAACCCCAGCAGGCGCCGTGAGGCGCGCGTGGAACACAACGCGCCATCGACCCGGGCCTGGTCCTTATCGGACGGCGAGCTACCCATTGCTCTCCGTACCATATCGTTCATATCCCTCCCTTACCCGTGGTGATACTTCGTGAGGTTTTAGGCAACCCCTCCTTCCCCCTCCCAGTGTCACGTGTATTTACAGGGTTGTGCAAGTTAACAAACGAAATACGAGGTAGAATTTGGGTGTTTCATTCGCTCCCTCGGGTTTTTACGTGGTCGCACAATTCAATTCAATTCATTAATAATAAAACTATTTTTTACGTCACACATTTATTTTTTCATCGCACTGAAAATCCACGTGATTGTCACATTGTCCCATCCCCTCATTTTTTGCGGACCCCCTTCACCCTGTTTATACCTCACATAATTAAACTTCGACCCCTAAGCAGTAGGTAATTATTTATGTAAATAAAAACCTTTACCTACTGTCTGCATCATTATCGGCGTTTAGCCTTCATTACGGATAGTTAACACGGCTACATACATACATTAATGTAATAATAGTTAAACAGTTAACGGTAATCACAGTTTAACTTATTTATTAGTTTAGTTACCATTTCGTAAAACTGTTTGTTTATTTTTTGTTTTTATCGTGGTCGCGGTTTAAATAGAAATAGATAAGTACACATAGTTTTAACGGGAGATAGAGAATCCATGAAGTCCGGATTTCTTGAGCTAGCGCAACGACTCCCTTTTCAGTGTAAATTGATACAATAAAAATTATGTTATGTATAACTATAAGTAGGTACACAACTGGCAAAATGTATCCTCTGTCCAACTCTTCGGGGAATCAAGGCGTGATGTTATGTGTGTAACTAAAAAGTTACTTCAATAATTAAGGAACAGCCCCGTATCTAGATTTTTCTGAGGCGGGGCAAAAACTGCCGTCCTGCCGGCCCCCTGCCAATCATAATGCGCCAATCCAACAAACATATTAATCAAATTTAATCGATCGATAGTGCGCCAATCCAACAGGGGTATCAAAACTGTTGTAAAAAAGATAGAAATAGAAAGATTATAATATGTGCTGTGCCTGTGCGTCTCATTTATTGCAAAGTTGCGGTGTGCTGGGTGGTGCACTTGTCTGCTACGTTTGAATTTGTCGCCCCCTGAAGTTGGTGCCCGGGGCACAGATTCCGGGGCACAGATTCCGGGGCACGGGCCCGGGTTTGTAGAGCAAAGAAATCGATCTTCATTCTCCTCATCAGGGTGCTGTTAAAAATAGCCCGATTTCCTCACAGATAATCAAATTATACCTGACAATCTCAATTGCTGGTAAATTCGCCTTAATTACCTGGAAAAAGAAGAAAATTTTGATTTAGACACTTCGTTTTAAAAGTAAGTTGGTATTATAGAAATCACAGAGAAATTGGTAGTTGTTTGTACCTACTATGTAATACTTATGTTATTTTTTTATGAAAAAAGAAAATGTAAAAGAAATGTATAATAAAAAAAAAGTTTGACATTTTTCAATGAAATCTTATTGAATTCATTGAAAAATGCCAAACTTAAAAAAAAAAAAATAGTCATGGTAATAAAAACTGATTCATGAATGAATGAAATGCACCGATCCCAGCGTGGTTACCAGACTCAATAAATCAAATGAACCCCATGATTTGCACTAGCCCATGAAGCCTCATGTTTCATGGGACTTCAAAAGCCATTGCATATCAAGGAGTAGACCGGGTGACGCAGTAATGGTAAGGAGTAGATATAAAAACTGATTCAAAATCAAAATTCATTTATTTGTTCAATCAGCACTTTTTGAAAGTCATCATGAGACAGTCTCCCAGACAGAACGCCCTCCCTTCACCACTTCCTAGTGTTTTAGCTGGGAAAAAGTAGCAGCAAAGCTGTCTGTTAAGTTAGAAGAACTTGATTCTATACAGTATTAGGCAAAGTAATTAATTAACATTACAAAACATTTATTAAAATATTTGCTATAATGTCAGCTAGCACACGCCAATATACCAACAAAAACATTGAAAATTACTCAAGCAGAAATAAAATCGTAAACAGAACTTAATTTTAATCTATGAACCTACCTAAATATAAGCCAAAGATTGTGACATTATAATCAAACTTTCTTTTTACTTATGACATGCCAAAAGGACTAACGACTAAAATAACCATTTGGCATGTGTCTTGGTTGCAACACTTGCATACAATCATTTCCTAAACAGACTATCGTTGTAGTACATTCAATGCAAGCCAGAGGCAGTAACATAAGTGTAGCATGTAATACAAATCACGACAAACGTCATATAACTACATATTATCTGTGACACACAACACGGAAGCTGCAGAATGTAATCGATACTATTTCTGAGCAGTTATCGGTGCTCGCCCGGTCATCCGCGGGGTGAATGGGTAGACCAAAATGTACTGCGGTAATGGGACAGTTCCATCCAAGTTACATTTAACATTTTGTAGGGGTTTGGGTCGCGTTGCAAATATGGGAGTGGATTTTCGAGACAGTAAAGCTCTTGATAAGGCACATTGACATACAGCATATTATTTAGTACGCATTGGCACTGACTATAGATTTAGTTAGTAGTAGATAGAAAGAGAGAGAGTAAACAGAATTATACAAAAGCAAAATAGAGTTACGCTAGGACTAATTGGAACCGTTGTAACGTTTCATAAGTTGCCCATGTAGGTTTATGTGATATAAAATATTATTAATTTGAATTTGACTAGCGCCGTGGATTGACCCGTTCAAAATTACATAGTAAAATGGTCAAGAATAGCTGACGATAGGGCATCAAACTAGTAGAAGATCAGAAAGCTGAAAAACGAGGCGAAGACAACTACGCAAGTGGGTGAAATTAGAATGAGGAGAATAACATAAGAGCAAGCGGGCTGTCAAGTCCTTGCGGACTACTGTCCTATAGATACTGTACTCGTTGTTATTGTTACCGAGTCATTGATAAAGACGTATCTATTGATCTTTTGGCAGAGTTGCATCCAAGACATAGGAACTTGAGAGAAAGATCAAATCCCTCGAAAAATTCGCAAGAATAATGCACTTCTAAAACCCAAGAAAAATCCCATAAATTCACGTCCCCATGGTGTTCACAAACTATGACACAGATGCACGTTATATCTGGGTGTGTATAACAGGCGACACGACGCCACACTGCGGCGCTTTTATTAGTTTTATTACAGTTTGTATCAAAATAACACCACATGGAATTCTTGGAGAACTTGTGCAGTTGCGACAGTTTCGGCTGCATCTTGGTTAAATAAAGTTTACTATCGTATAGAATCAAGTTCTTCTAACTGAACAGACAGCTGTGCTGCTGGGGAATTTGTTGCGCCACTTCTTCTTCCCAGCTAAAGCACTAGGAAGTGGTGAAGGGCGGGCGTTTTGGGGGACTGTCTTATATGTAATTTTGATGTTCAAAAAGTGCTGATTCTCAGCCTTGTTTGATTAAATCACTTTTGATTTTAAAGGTTTGTGGTGTTACAATAAAACACTTGCGAGAGCTGACGATATTATGCAAGCTGGTTGGCTTGCTTGCTAATAAAAGAGAATTAGGCAATTCAACATCAAAACCTAAGACTAACTTCAAAGGGCCCAGACTAGAATTTCAACCAAATTGTAAGCTAAGTTTCCACAACTGCCCATACAGCGAGTGACGATATCTACTTGATGAAGTACGACATGGGCCACCTTATCGCCCCATATTTTTAAAACAGTCATGGTCTGCAGATTCTACGCCTCTAGGTTGCAACTTTGATAAAAACCTTTTTCAAGAACTCTATGGTCTCGAAAACCATAGACGAAATACCAAAGGTGTTCTAAAATTAAATCATCACAACAATCGGCCGGTCCATCGCTCTCGCTTGACCCCAGAAGACATTTAAAAGTTTTTTTTGTCGCCCGTTGCGAACGTGACCGAAATCAGTCGCGGAGCTTTTGACAAGCTGTGAGTTACGACATAAAGTACCGTTCTGATACTCTCGCTGTGTGATGCAGCTTGAGATATTGAATACAAAAATTATATACGATGTAGAGAAGCAAATATACGACAATAAATGAAACACTGGCAATACTAAAGCATAGCAGTATTTTGAAAATATCAAAGAAATCGTAACAGATAGTGATTTTTTAAATAAATTCAATAGTATAGTGATGAGCCGACTGTAGGTTTTGACAATCTTTGACTAGCTATAGTGACTAAACTATTGGATAATTATATTTGGTTGATTTTTTGTATGCACACTAGAAACGTCATTAGTTAAAAGAAGTTTAATTTATTGTCGTATTGTCCACCTTGTTTAACTACTATCAAGAACCAAAATCTAAAATTAAACTCGTAAAATAAATTGTTACATAATTTTACCAATATGAAATTGATTTTATTGCCAAAACGAATTTGATTTTAAAAGTTCTGTCTCACCTATTTCTCAGAAACTTATGAAAATTAATTATTGATGATAAAATACTTAATAAAATAATTCTATCCTCAATCCGTAAAATACCTAGTAGTTTTGCTTAAAATGTCAAAATAAGCACCTGTCTAGCTTACAAAGTTAAATAAAATATGACATCACTGTAGGCTGATCAAATCTTTGATACTGAACCGGTATCTAATTCTATCCAGTATCTTCATCCACACTACGATGTTAATAAATTACTAAGCAATTGACAGTTTCAATTTTTAGCGAAGGTTTTCACATAAAACATTCGATAATTGTAATATCAAGGTATTTTTTGAAGTGAAAACTTCTTTAGGCGGTTTGAGCACTTTTTGGGTGAACAAGAATCATGGAACTCGCGTCATCGTCACCTAACGCTCGAACGAAAGACATCAACGCGCGAATCAAAAAGTTACTTAACGAAAGACGTCAACGCGAGAATCAGAAATCTACTTAACGAAAGACATCAACGCGCGAATCAAAAAGTTACTTAACGAAAGACGTCAACGCGAGAATCAGAAAGCTAATTATTTTTCACTTCTATCGGCAGTCCCCAATGACTGGCAGATTTTTTTTTTTTTTTTTAGGTGAAATCAAGTCATCAAGCTTATTTCCATCAGTAGAAAGAAAGAAAGAAAGAAAGAAAATACGTTTATTTGCGGTAAACATGACGCAAGAAAAGAATAAAAAAGAACACGATAAATAACAAATTGGGGGAAAAATATGCGTCACATCCACGCAAAACGGCCATCGCTCAGCATAATGCTGCGACCCTATGCGAGACAGAGCCCCAGCGCTGGTTTTCAGCGACAGCCGGCGTTGACGTGATGACGTCAACCGGTGCAGGATATAATATAGTGAAATAACATAATATTATCAAATCAAAAATAAAATAAAAATCATTCTCCTGCCATCATCCGAAGTTATTTGTGGTCGGCGCAATATGTATTTTTCTTCCATACTTCTCTATTAGTCTTCATCTACCTACATATGTACTTAGTCATCACCTTTCTAGCCATAAATCATCAGGATAAATAAAATAAGGTTAAATAAAAGTAACCTAAAAAGTTAACCCAATGTCCCCCAACCCTACACAACATAAAGCTTGGTATGCACTCATTAATTCAGTGTAAAGTGTAAAAAGATACAAATAACAGACGAACAAAGAGTAACACTTACTCCAAGTGTGTTTTAACTTTAAAAGAAACGGACACTTGTGGTTACCGACCGACAATCTTTCTTGTGAACTTCTAACGATATTCCTGTTTAGTTTATTTTAATGCTGTGTGGTCCTATGTTGAATAGGGTACAGTGTCAGTGTGGATAATGTGAAATGTCCTTTGATGTAGTGTCATAGAAGGAGTGACTGTGGGGTTGTTTTTTTTATTTCCCGTCTTCATGACTTCATGAGTCGTGACTGTCATCATGTCATGAGATCTGGGTAGGTGCCGTTAGAAACTGGAACCCTGGTAACTGGCAAATATTTTTACCGTATACTTAATTCACAGTTCTGGTTACAATTAGTGCAGGCTCCAAGATTTTCACTTCGTGCAACTGCACTCTGTAAATTCGGACACGACGTGTTGCCACGACAAGAGCCGAACGCAAAGTAAGTAGTAGTGTGTGTAGTATTTCTTTGCGTTCGGCTCTTTTCGTGGCAACACGTTGTGTCCGAGTTCGCAACAAGTCAATCGTCATCCTGAGGATGTCTCGTTGAGTGGTGAAACACATGTCGATTTCTTACAGGGTTCTTTATGACTCTTTAAGAACAGATATTTAAGCGGATTAAGTTACTAAATATACGTCGTCTATTGTATTTTATAATGGATTTCCGCAAATTCACGCCTGAGTCAATGAAATATTCTGTATGTATGTGCTAAAAAATTCATGACTTTTCATAAACTACAGCCTTCCCAGCAGTCCAAGGACCTTATACAGGATGTCGGGGACATCGACGCGAAGCCTGTTACCATGGATTCAGTACATGATTCTGAACCCCCCTGCATTGAAATTATTCGTCGGTTATTTAAAAAAAAATCAGCTGTTCCATACATTTTGACTGCGTAGGTATTGCACTTTTCTATGAAACAGCTGTTTTTTTTTTTAAATAACCGACGAAAAATTTCAACGCAGGTGGGTTCAGAATCATGTACTGAATCCATGGTAACCGGCTTCGCGTCGATGTCCCTGCCACCCTGTATACAGGGTGGCAGGGTACCCCCCTGCGTTGAAATTTTTTGTCGGTTATTAAAAAAAAAAACAGCTGTTTCATAGAAAAGTGCAATACCTACGCGGTCAAAATGTATGGAGCAGCAGATTTTTTTTTAAATAACCTACGAAAAATTTCAACTCAGGGGGGTTCAGAATCATGTACTGAATCCATGGTAACCGGCTTCGCGTCGATGTCCCGGACACCCATTCTAGCCCCATCACACTAGAACGATTAAGGACTCATCAGCACGCGTAGAATAACATGACCACCGTAGAAACTGACCAATTGTGATTGTTTATCTGTCATTTGGTCTATTCTTCTACGCGTGCTGGCCATCACCTTGTCAAAATCATTTCCAGTCTCAGATGGCTATTTCTAAGATTATTTACAAATGCTTTTTCCTCCAATTCATTTGTCGTAAGCTGATAACAATCAGCTGTACTAACGTACGCTGCATGTGAGTGTACACGGAGTGCATTATTTATTCACAGCGACGCCTCTCCGTTCGTTCACATCGCGACATTGTGTACTCGGCTTTACATGATAACTGCGACGATACATCTGTTTAACATATGACACTACTTACCCGACTCGTTTTAAGTATCTACTGGATTTAGATTTACATTACTTTACCCCCCAAATAGTGACCCGACTTCTTGATTGTTATCACCGTAAGGTTGAATATTCCTTGTCATTTTATGACGTTAAAGTGATTGCACGTCCTATATCGACAAGGAATATTGTCTGTGTGACATGTTAAAGCCAACTCCCACGGTGCGCCATATCGCGGACGCGCACCAGCCCGCACGAGGACGCACCGCCACGCACGCGTACAACGCGCGTCTGCGCTACCACGCACGCTAGGTTTCCCACGGTGCGTCGTGCGCGTGCGTCCGCGATATGGCGCACCGTCGGAGGGCGGCTTTAGACATTTTCAACCTTATTGAAGTTTTAATTTTCTGGAATTGTTGTCAAAAGTGCTGAAGGTATTACGAGTTTGAATATAGCTACTGCACTTAAATTTACATTATTTTGGAGGAGGGGTTTGTGGCTAAGTAATAACAGCCGTCCGGGTCGAGCTACACTTGCCGCGGTTAGTCCGTAGATGGGTGACCATCTTTACATACCAAGACCCCTCCGTGCACGTAAAGCTGTTGGTCCTGGCTGTCATTTGCAGATTTTTGACAGTCGTTCCGGGACGTCAGAAGCCCGAAAGTCCGACAACCAGTCTTACCAAGGGGTATCGTGTTACGCAGTAACTAGGTTATGGAGGTCAGATAGGCAGTCGCTCCATGTAAAATACTGGTATTCAGCTGCACCCGACCCCAATATAGTTGGGAAAGGCTAGGCAGAAGATGACAGATTTACATTATTTTAGCTCCCAAATCGTCAGTAAGTACAATATAGTCTGCCAGTATCGACATTGCACTGAATAAGATAGAAGAAAACAATACTGCATTGTTTATAGAAGATATTTTTAATCAACAAGCAAATGAAGTAATCTGTAACAAATATTCATGGAATGACAATATTGACGTCGCTGTCAAGCAATTTACTCGGGAACATGTTGACTTTATTTTTAAATCATTATTTAATTTTCTTGCTTCATCATTTGCCACTTGTAATCACCTCAAAACTAAGCAACGAATTTTGATGCGGTTTTCACCATCATTTAGAGCATCTATTCGGGGACGCAGGCCTCCTCTCTGATGAGCCCTCTCACAGAGAGGAGGCCCACTCCCAAGTGGGCCATAATCCACCACGCAGGCCCAGTGTGGGTTGGTAGCTAACATAATGTCTTGGAAATTTTCGATTCTAGGACATGCCGGTTTCCTCACGATGTTTTCCTTCACCGTTTTGAGAGCAGGGGGCCAAGTCTACTAATTTACAAACGTCACAATGGTCTCTCGATTGTTAGTTTTTGACAGATTTGCCATACAAAATCTGTCAAAAACTCACCATCGAGAGACCATTGTGACGTTTGTAAATTAGTACATTTGGCCCCCAGTAGTGATGCAATAATTTACACAAAGTAAAGCGCCTGTCTGGATTCGAATCCAAGATCTACAACTTGTAAGGCGGGGCGTTACTACTGGACCATCACTGTTCTACACCGTGTATTCAAATTAATTTTATCAATTAATTTCAAACTAATACCTATATAATAACGTAATTTCTATGTTTTTTCAAGTCATAAAACCTTAGGTACGAAGCAGGCATCCCGCTAAGTTCCCTTTAAATCCTCATTTCGCAATCGTTCATGTAAATCTGTCTTGATATATATCTCGAAGCCCGCATGCCCGCTTGACTGCGCGGGCGCCCGCGCCGCCATTCGGTAGCCATTGTCTCTCAAGTGACAGCGGAATGCATTCAGAGCTGAATATGTCACATAGTTTCGAACTGTGCTTGAGGTTACTGGCACTCTCATTTGAAGATGACTGACATTTTTAACCGACTTTTAAAAGAGGGCTCCCTATTGTCATGTCTCTATTATGCGTACACACACATATTTATCTAAATACCTAAAAGAAGGATGCCCATTTATGGCCCGAGAACGCCCAGCAATTTACGTTTATGTAAAAAAAACATCGTTATTTCTAGTTATCTAACAAGATATTCATTTATCCGAACAAGATGGGAACATTTTTGCACAAATAAAAAGTACCGAAACGATAAATACGTGAAAATAATTCCCTTTTGTGGATAAAATCAGCAGTGTTGCCAATAATTATTAATTCCGTTCACGAAATAATCGATTATGTTTTCATGGATGTTTTACTTATAATATCAGATCCGTAATGCTTATTATTCGATGTATTCAAACAAATACTGTGTTATGTTTTTACTATTGATACTAAATGAACAAGCGAATTTATAGTTGATATAATAATGAATGCATAGGATCATAACAAAAACGCTACTCCACATTTTAATTACCTATAATTCTTTAGCTGTTCAGCACAATAAAGATAGAATATGTTAAAGAAAACATTTACAAAGACGTTCATAACTTCTTAACCTTTAAACTCCCGAGGCAGCCGCAAGGCTGCCGCAAACTATTTGTCCTTCAAACCCCGAGGCGGACATACGGCCGACGCAGGTACACACGGTTTAAATCTCTATTTCTACCATGAAATTAGGGCTAAACTGGTCGGTGAGCAATTTAACTCTATGGCCTGACGGATATTCTTGTCAACTAAATCATTTAATGATTAAATTCCCGTTCGTCCCACCAGGGGGACGACGGCAGTGGGACGAACGGGAATACACCCTTTTTTAACGATTTTTATCATAAAAACCAATATCCAAAAATATCAATAGCCAACATTGGAAAAAAATGTTGAAACTGACTGATGTCGCACGTCACACGCAGGTAAAACGTTATAGTCACGAGTGCGCGCTCGGCATCGTATTTCGTTATTTTTTATTATTTTTGTGTGTAAATCGACGGGAAGTGTTGTTATTTCCATAAGTAGTTTTTACATACATCGTGGTAGATAAATATTTGCACTAACTAGCATCGTTTATTAAATACCTATTTTGATCCGACCAAAAAAAACGTCGGGAACCCGTGAGTGAAAAAGTGAATGTGATTATTTTGAGTTTTGTGTGTGTTTCGTGTCGTGTAATCGCTGGTAAGACTTTATTTTATTTTTTAATATTAGGTACTTAATCGTTTTATTATTTGAACTAAAATACACTGTTTATCCATTTTTTTTAACCAAATAATGTTACGTCATCAGAGTTGACGTCGTTAAGATTAAAGAGTCACAGTGGCGATTATAATTTTGTATTAAAATTAGGATTCGATAAAAAAATCGATATCGATCTATCAATTTTTTGTGTGTGGTGTGGCAACATTGAATTATGCCGGCCGGCTGTCAAGTCAATGTCAATGTCAAATCACAAATCGACTTTCTTTGTTTTCGTTTGCATAACTTTATTTTCTTGCGAATTTGTTATTTTAACCATCGAATACGCTTATTAAATGGACTCCGAAGATTCTTTGAACCCTGAGCCCTGACGACCACAGCCTGAACATGGATTCCGCTCCCGCTTCTAACGATAACCTCAGCACGAACTTTGACTCGATATCCACAAATTATGAAGACCCCGGCATTGTCGCTGGCCCGAGTACTTCCGTTCCCTAAGTAATTCATTCAAAAGGACATTTACGCTGTGTTAATTGTGGTTTAAACGTCACGAGAATACGAAGGCATTTCTTGGAAATAGCAGAAAGAGCAAAATGATATACAACAATTCGACACAACAGGTCAGTATCATGTCTTCCTCTGAGAAATGATTTTTAAATAAATAGACAGAGTACTATCAAAGTTAGTGTTGTTTTAGGATATCTAATAATTATGACTTGTTTATTAGGTACAAGAGTCGAGTGACAGTTTAGTGTGCGAACAACAAAATGTACAGATTGATGGTCATGGACAAGTGTGCATCAGCTGCGTGCGGCAGATTGCTTTTGAGAATAAGATCACATACACTCAGGTCTGATTCTTCACATGAACAACTCGAAATGATTGCCTGTTTGTACCAAGAGCGGTAAGTTATCAACAGTTTAGAATTAATACAAGCGTAGTTCTGAGATTTGATACTGACATACTTCTGAGTCTATAGTGTAATATTCAACTTCTTTCGTGTCCGCACAAGTTATATTTCACATAGTACAGATTGTCTAGAAACTTGAGAAAGATTTTTTAGAAATGAATTAATAATAATATAAAATGTTATTGATAGATATTTTTTTGATTGTGTATTTATTTGTACCAAAACCACAGTAATTCACGTTTACTGTATTTATGCACTGAGCTTTAATTTTTATTACTATTTCAGTTGCCATCATCATCTTGTTAGAGCAGTTTAGAGCAGCATCATGTTCAACTACAGAACCGGAATGTGAACCATCCAGTGTGCCTATGGAGCAATTTGAACCATCCAACCTACCTTCGCTTCGGTGCAATCTGAAGTAGCTGACAGTGCATAGCAAGCGGGACAACAAAGCTTGAACACATCCAACAGTATACTGCTGCCTTATTATGTAAGAGCACCAAACACTCAAAATCAATGTTTCTTTCCTGACTGTAATACGACCAATCGGCTCGCTATCCCATCAGCACTGCGGGTACATCTTTTTTGTAAGTACAATTACTATGTACCGCCGGATTGTAGAATCTGTTATTACCATTTAAGTAGTACCTAACCCCTGGAATCTACTTTTAGAATCAATATATAATCATATTAAAACATTTAGTGCAGCACAAATTGAAGATTTTGCCTCATTGAAAAAAACGATTTTATCTAAATAACCCCAACTTTTTTCTAAACCAAGACCTTGACCGTTTCATTATTTAAATCGCATATTATCCTATCCATATACTTTGAATTGTGGGCACTTGAGGCCAAATTGTCTATGGACAGCGGGCAATGCCCTTTATTGCTGACTAGTTAATGCCTGTGTTGCAATGCCTTTTTCATTTTTATTTTGTTATGCACCTTCTCCGGCGCGCACACAACCTTACGAAAGTTTCATCACAATCGGTCGAGTTATTTTCGAGTTTTTGTGAGACTAACGCACAGCAATTGATTTTTATATACATAGATATAGATAAAATTTATAGATTTTTGGAAAGAAGGGCGCTGCCATTTTCATTTTCTCATAAAGTCTCTCTTTATATGCTGTTGTGAACGTCTAGTGGATATTATAAAGAGCTTTTTGGTAGTTTCTGGAAATTCTATAATTTTCCTCAAATTGCATAAATTTAATGAGTTTCACTTCCACGGTAGAACATGAAATGATAATGGGAAATATCGTTATGTAGGTAGTAAAATTCCCGCCATCGGATGACCTAGATTGGTAAAAGTCGGTGCAGCCGCGATGGAGTGAATACCTTTATGTACCGTACCTATTTACAAACCTAAGCATCATTTTAAAAGTTTCGTTGCGAAAAGTAGTGAGACCATATCATAAAATTATAAAATATCTATATTTTTGGGTGAACCAACGAAACATGTGAAATATTTACTTAACTTACTTGCGACGTTGTTGCATAATTAGGTAGGTACTTACCTAATTTTAAAATAAAACTACTTACCTAGTAGTTCTGCGAACAGACCTCGCGAGCACATACTTTTTTGCAACAATTATTAACCATTATTGTACCATTTTTTTAAACATTTTAAATATCCGAATTCTCCAGTTTTGTGATGAGAAGGTGGTCCCAGGTGCTCCATCAATCCCTACCTAGTAGTTAAAGGGTCGATTCCAAATTTCCAATGATAGAAATCTAAAAGTGAGCAATTTACTGCATTTTGAGGACTTATTCTGCACATCACACCCAAGAATCATAACAGATCTTCACCAAATTTTTATGAAACTAATTTAAAACTGACTACCTTTCAAATAAAAAAAGAACAATCGAAATCGGATCTCATAGAGCGGAGATATCCAGTAGCCCCCTTTTTTCCCCTTTCTGGAGGAAGAAACTACCACATCAAAAGCCCCCGACGCCAAAAAAAAAAAACTATAAAGTCGTGTACGTGTAAAACCTGTATACCAAGTTTCGTCCAGATCGGTTGTAAAATACGACGTGTAGAGGAGTACGTACAAGCTGACACACGAAAGCAAATTCTGCCAAAGAAGAGACGCTTCGCTCGCTCGGTCAATATACCTCTAGGTAATTGACATTCATCTTCATTCTTTTTCGTGTGGTGACTAACCTAGTGTCAGAATTTTTATGTCGCCCATGGCCCTCTGAATTGGCTTCACATTCCGTCGAGAAATATCTCTCAGGCATGCTGGTTTCCTCATTATGTTTTCCTCCACCGTTTTTGAAGCAAGTGATTATTATACAATAGGTACGCACATGAATCCGAAAAGACATTAATACCTATGGCCAAGATAGAATTTTGTGCCAAGCCGCATTGTCTAAAAACATTCGTTTCGTTAGATGAGATTCTGTTTTTCTAGAAATAGGGTAGCCAAAAGAACGAAAACATAATCAATCATTGCTTTGTTGTTTTCGCTGTTCTCAGATGTTTTTGTAACTGTCTGGCCAAAACAGAGGGTAGAATAATGTTAATTTGTCAATTTCTCTTGATGTGATTTTGAACTGCCAGAAACGCAGAAACCAGTGTTCAGTTTTTTTAACGTACCTACAAAGACGGGTATTGTTTTTTTATCCTGACGACCATCAAAACGTTCAAATTCAAGTCGTACTGTGCGTTTCATCAAACAGTTCCTTTGCCGTAATGTTGGCTCCTCTGTTGTAGGACGAACACCAATACGCTACGGCGCGCGGCGCTATTTATCGCGGGGCCAAGTCTACTAATTTACAAACGTCATAATGGTCTCACCATTGTTAGATTTTGACAGATTTTCTATACAAAATCTTTCAAAAACCACCATCGGGAGACCATTGTGACGTTTGTAAATTAGTAGACTTGGCCCCCAGGCCGGTTGTTAAAGTTTAACAGTGTAGCCAACATTACGGCAAAGGAAATATTTGATGAAACGCACTTTAACCTCATCTTAATGTCAATGGTAGATTACAGGGTTTTTAGACATATTGAGATTGCTATTACAATGCAAAAATTATTTTATACATAAACACACGCATTCTTCCAATGGCGGTAGGCACATACCTAGGTTGCTTGCTGTTATAAACATAGCAGCAAACATGAGATTAGAGAGCCGTTTTACTGATCGGAGACTTGACCAGCTATCTAATTACGCAACACATTTTCGTAAACGATTCCGATTAATCTGTTTCATTTTGACAGTTCAACAACATTCATTGCGTTATTTACGTTGCTGAGCAGAATTTATTTTCGAACTTTTGAAGCAATGGATTAGCAACAGTCAAAGCGATTCAGATTCTGACTGATTGTATATTACGTAATTAGGGTACGGGTTTCCAAAAACCAAGAATAAAATAGTACATCCATAATTCACATTCTCCTTCAAACGCACGCACAAATTGTATCAATCCATCGACAATGGCCGACAAATGACATCAAACAATCAAAGTGTCAACTGTCAAGTATGGCCTACGCCGCCATTGCCATCCTTCGAAGGCCACAAAACAATGCCATTACCGTTTCAAATGGCTCCCGGTGAGTAATCGAAGGGGAATCGTAGATGGATCGCCGGATGTCCGCTTAGACGATGCGCATTAAAAGTAATGATGGTAAGGAAATTAGGTACTCTTTTTGCTATAAATCCTTTTAATAATACCAGCCAGATTGTCCCACTGGAGGGCAAAAGAGTAACGGTGGAGTTTTTTGCCCATTCTTCTCCATACGAAAACTACCTTTTGGAAGAGGCGACTAGAATCAATTCTATTTATTTATTTTTTGTAAATTTTTGACGTTCAAAAGTTCCTTTTATGTGCCTAATTGAAATATCTGACTTTGACTTTGACTTTGCAATGGCCTCTTCTCATACAGAGAAGGCACGCCATTGATCACCACGCTTGCACAAGACGGGTTGGCGATTTTAGACTTATATAAGACAAACTCGGAAAGTAGGTACCTACATATGAATTGAAAAATTTCACATTGGTATTTGCCAAAGTTTGAACCCACTAACAACTTCGTGTAGGAAAAGCAAGGCTTAAACCACTGGGCCATCATGTCATATAAATCCTTCTATAGTGTTTCAAAAACATGTTTAAGTTTCAGGTAACTATTTTGGTTTGGTTAGATAAAATATTATAACAGGCTGGCTTTGTAGTCATAACAAGCCTTGCAGAGGGTGGAAATGGTGGAATTACTCATGAATATTATGGAAAACCTTTGCAGAAGACGTGGCGTCGTCCGGTGGCCGGCGAGATGGGCGGACGATATTGTAGGTAAGGCTCCAGCTCCGTAAGTCCTAAAGGGTTACCGTGCCCCTGGCAACGGACAGACAACTGAAGGAACACGGGTGGGTTTAGTCAGTAAGAGTCTGACACGCCCTCCCGCTCCGCCCAGAACGGAAGAAGTTATGATATATATGATTTCCTAACCAAAAAAAAAAAAAAAGGCTCAAGCGAACATGCGCGTCGCGACTCTTAAGTAATAATATATTTTTTAAGAAAACGTCACGGTAGAACAATTATCGGTATCGCATCGCGCCAGTTTGCGTCTGTTGACGTCCTATCATAATAGTAATAACAGGGTCGAGGAACATTTATATCAATAAAACACCCTCGTAAATACAGAGATAGGTATCACCACAAAATCATGGTTGTAAATACGCATAGAAATATAATACTTTTATAATAAAAACCAGCTGGTAACAGAGAGGCGATAGATGAATGACCGGACTTCCGGCAAGCGGCTAGGCAAATAATACATGACGAGATATAGGATAGCAAAAAGTACTTTTATTTATTCTATAAACCCATGTTTTATGTTTACTCTTTGAATTCGGGTAAAAAGAGCATAAAAAAAGTGGCCAAGCAAGAGCGACTCTTACGAAGGGTTTCGTACCACCGTACAATATCTGCGTTCGGCGTTTGACGAGGCAACACGTCATGTCCGGGACTCCGGGTTCGCGACAAGTCAATCGTCCCTGAGGATGCCTCGATGAGAGGTGAAACAATTGATGCGAATGAGTGCGATTTCTTACAGGGTTTGTCTTTAAGCGGTTACTAAATAAGCGTTAACACTATCGAGCAACGCTGAAAAAGCACGTTTCTTGTATGAACCCCTTTAATTTTTGCAGCAGTGGTGTTCCTATAGTACACCTACATTTTGCCATTTACGTTTAAGTCCCATGTAATAGGGGACGAGCCTATTGCATGGGCAGCATTATCATAAGCTATATTAATCTCAGTCTTGGCGATTTCAGACCATAATGAATCCCAAATTTCTCTTTTTTTCTGCCTCATCATCATCATCATCATCAGCCTATTAATGTTCCCACTGCTGGGACACAGGCCTCCTCTCTGTGAGAGGGAGTGGGCTGTAATCTACCACGCGGGCCCAGTGCGGGTTGGTAGATGTCACATGTCTTCGAATTTTTTGGTTCTAGGACATGCCGGTTTCCTCACGATGTTTCCCTTCACCGTTTTGAGAGCAGTGGTGATGAAATTATTTACACAAAGTAAAGCGCCTGCTTGGGTTCGAACCCACAACCTACAACTCGTAAGTCGGGGCCGTTACCACTGGGCCACCACTGCTCACCTCACCTTTTTCTGCCTACCTCTATTAAATACAATATTACCTAGAAGGCAAGATAATTTTTTCTCTTTAAATCTCCGCCCGCTCCCACCGCCGCGCGCCGCTCTCTCTCTTTCCTCTCTCTATCTCTCCGTGTCTGCTGTAACGTTTTCATTCAGTCCGTTTTCGTGCATTTCATCCCTTACAAAATCAATCCATGTTTGCTTCGGTCTCTCTCTTCCCTTCCATCAGTGTTGTCTGTATCACTGTTTAGTTTAGTTAGTACTTAAATTAGTAGCTAATTATTATTCAAAGTAAGGTACTTGGCAACAAAATTATCCTTACAAAGATTTAACACCTCATAAACGTCAAATGAGTAAAGTACACAGAATTTAAACTTATAAGCATAGACTATAAAGATTTACCGCTATTTATATGCTAGTTGAAAGACAAAAGCTCTAACGGATGTACCTTATACGTCTCCGTAGCTGTCGTTCTATGCTAATTAAGGTATTATATTATTTACTAGCTTCTGCCCAATTACAAAGCAGTGTGTTTTAATTTTAGTTTAAAAAAAAATACGGGCGATTCTGCTTTTTATGGGCCCTTTTCAAAATATTTTACGTTACCCAATACAAAACATTAAATTAAATAATTTACCTTATGTCAGCTAGCACACGCCAATTTACCAACAAGTTACCAACCTAAGACGTTCGGGCTACCGTATCTATGTATAATCATCGTCACCTGGATGTTGTTTTTAAACAAGCAAATGAGCCTTCATAATCCTGCGTCCTATAGATCGCTTTGCTGACATTTGTTTAATCCGTTATATAATCTGTGCATATCCAATAAGGGCAGGAAATCTGGCTTAAATCCACACCACTTGAGTTCATACGGCTTCATTCATATCTTACTTGTAACGTGATAACTCCAAGGAGACTCATTCATTTTAAAACGGGTTTTTATTCTTGTCTTTAAAATTATAATCTTATTTTTAACTTCAAGCTTACGTCTGTTACGGACAGAAAAGGATGCTGTTATCATGATGGTGCATTTTTGTCGTCTTTTTGTTTAGGAAATCTAAACACAAGAAAGAGATTTGCTTGAGAAAGTATAGTTGAATATAGCTAACTTAGGTGTAAAGGTAAGTAACCTAATCTTGTCGTCTAGTGCACTGTTGGTGCGTGGGTGGCATATATACTCTGACACTAGATTAGACTAATGACACGAAAAAGAAAGAAGAAGTGTACTGCTCAAAATTACAGGTTAAACCGCAGTGTAACTTCTTAGTGCGAATTTCTAAGAGACTGTATAAGCCATAGAGAGTTATTAGCCACGTTTAAGGGCTGCCACTGTCATAATTTTCTGTGAAATATTGATACTGACAGCTCTTTAACGCGGTTTAGATGTCCTGATCGCGTCAGTTTCATTGGTGAAATTCACGCTTAGTTAGAGTGCTATAAGGATTCTTATAGCACTCTAAGGCTTATACGCTCTCTTAGTAAACATTTTGTAAATGAATGAGAAATGACAAAAATGAGAAATGTCTAAATTGACATTAATCTCAATACCATCGTTGCAACGTGATCCACCTTGTCTTTCTATATAATGTATAGTACTGAATTTTTATTAGAGTGAATAGAATATTCTTGCTAAGATTTTACAAGGAAGAGTCATTGTTGGCGTTAGAGCAAATACTGATTCTTTTTGAGAGTTCCTTTCCCAAATGAAACAAATATTTGTATCACTTACTCATACATAGTTGTTTCGGGTTTGGATAATTAATTGGTGGTAGGTGTACAGGATACACCTTTGCACCCTAGCCTTGCAAAAACAACCTAAATAAACAGCACACTTTAAGGCTCGGTTGCACCATTATAAATAGGTCTATTTAAAAATTACTCTGGGTCTGTCATCTTCAAACGATTGGCAGAAATAGAACGATGATTTAAATTAACATAACATCACGCCTGGAATCCCCGAAGGGGTAGGCAGAGGTGTACTTATAGTACACCCACATTTCGCCAGTTATGTTGAAGTCTCATGTAATAGGGGGCGAGCCTATTGCCATCAACCGGGCACAAATCCAGACTCCGAACTGCTACTGAGAAATCTCGGACGGTAAACCCAATAACACTTCGCCTGGCCTGGGATTGTTTAGCGCAAAATGCATTTAGGGATTGCAAATGTGCGAATAATTACAAACTCGTACCGCCGCCATTGGTTGAAAATGGCGTCGTTACATTCGCACTGGGCTGGTGATTGGGATAGGACAGGCATGCAAACTGCTTGCCTGACCAGATGTATTATAACGTATACCGTGGGAACCGGTCGCACTGCCTGCAACTGTCCTAGAGGGCTACTATGGAACTGTGAATTTGGTATTGTTTGAATTAACTGATGAGAAGAAGATTGCAGGCTAGAAACTTGAAAGAAGACTAAGATATCATCATAATAATTATAAGGTTTGATCTTGTGCATGATTTGTTATCAAAATATTTAAAAATGTCTTTTATTTTCTGCCTACCTTTTGAGTTTTGTCATTTTATGTCTGTTACATCTTCTGGAACGAATCGAGTGTTTCCGCAAAATCGGTCAGCGATCAGTGTAGATAGTTTGACCTGCTATTCGTAATAGCAAAGAAGAAAATTTGCGTGAAAATACAAGTCATACTTAGTTCTCGAATGAAACAGTTCACGCCTTTTACGAGTTTCAAACAAAAAAACGAATTGTTTATGCAATGCTTAGATCATCGAGAAGGGAATGACCGATCAGATTAACTGTCATTCTTTTAAAATCAAGTGTTTTGTGATCGGAATTACAAACAATGCAATTTTTATCGTCCACTATTAAGTCGGCATTGAATTGCTTCGCATAAGATCCAAGCCAAAGTGATCTTTTAGACAGGAGATAGACTAAACAGTTTGAAGTCAGGGTCTGGGATTAAAGAGAATTTCCGAGAATCGAGTTCAGTGGCGTGTAATTTCGGACAGTACGAGTATTATGTATGACTGGCTTGTATTTTGACGAGGGATGAAAATAAAGTAGTAAAATTAAATTTTTATGACAAAACAATGAGGAGGTTGCAACTTGCAGTAGTAGGTAATCAAAAATACAGTGTACCCTATGAAATTCTCGATTGAGAACTAAACGTGGCATTTTTTTTTTGTTCTAATGTTCTACCTTCGTTAATTAACTTTTCCATTTCCTAAAACTCATAGTAGGCGTCAAGATATCGAGTTTGTGATCGAATAGACACGCTTTACGTAAATTCTGGTCCGGTGCACTCTGTTGCTCGCTGTCACCGACTAATCGGCGATATAACGTAGTTTCTACTGATTTTAATTTATTAGAAGGTAATTAAAGGCTTTGTACTTATTATGTAACATGTTTTAGGGCTTATAGAAAGTGGGAGCGACTGCGAGGTTAAAAGGAAGCTGTAGGACCAAAAGAGTTTAGACCAAAAGAATTATACTGCGTTCGTGATTTCGTTTCCAAACATGTAAACTGTATTTTTGGAAAAACTAGTTTAACACCCACACATAAAGTTCAGTTTACGATACAACTTCAATTTTTATTTCAACATTATTAGTAATTCTGAAATAGACTTTATTTACACTAACATAAAATTGATATTCATCTAAGTGGATATAACATCAATTGAAACACGGATTTGAATAGACTGTAAAGAACGACATAATTTCTATTTAAGATAGAGCAAAATGTCGCCTTTCTGTCTTGTTCGTAATTGATTTTCCCTTGAGTTAATACAAGATGTCAGAGACCTTTTTGTAATTAACGTGTGGGTAGAGAAAACGAGAATGACATCTGATAGCCTTAGAAAAAAAGATGAAATCGATATCTATAGGTATTATAAATGCTAATTTATTTGAACTTTACGCAGAAATAACTAAGACATAGGGAGACCTTTATGCTGTCTGCAATATTGATGTCAATTGTGTAATAAACTTTTCAAAGCTTAGCGTAACTTTAATATCCTTTACCAACTTAAAGGCAAAGCTACCTCCAGAAATTTTTTAAACAACAAGTTAGCGATTTCAAAACATCATTATCACATAAAATAACATCACACCTTATTTACCCAACGGGTTGGACAGAGGTATACCTAGAGTAGGTAGACCCACATTTCGCCAGTTATGTTTAAGTCCCATGTAATAGGGGGCGAGCCTATTGCCACCGACCGAGAAAAATTCCAGACTCGGGGCTGCTACTGGGAAATTCCCGATAGAAAAACCCAATTACATTTTGGCCGATCTGAAAATCGAATTCAGGATGTCATGCTCAGCAGAAGCGCAATAAGGAGGAACAATATCATCAAGTATTTATTAGCAGAACATAGGTAGAAAGATGTAACAAATAATTTACTAAATGATCAAGTGGATGTACACTACAGTGTGAAAGATGATATGGCTAGAAAAAAGGGTGACTACCGAGATGACGACTCATAGAGAAGTATGGAAGAAAGGGACATGTTGCATCGTCCCCAAATAAATTGGGATAACGGCAGGAGAATGATGATGATGACGATGGTGATCAACGCTACGATTGGTAAGATTAACGACACGTTTTTGGGTAAGTATTTGGAACTGTGCAAGAGAAAGCATAGGCAGCAAGATGCCAACATTTCCCTAAAGGTAACATCGACTACATAATCCGATGCAATGTGAGACCTGTAGGCAATCGAAAGTGAAAGTAAATGACGTATATACGAGGAAAATCACGGAAAAGATACATAATATCTACATAGGCACTTAATTATTTACATAGTGAATATTAATGGTAGCCAACAGAAGCGTAGTCTTAGTATGTTATCTTTGACAGAAGTGGCAAGGCAGTCTTTGGAACCCAAAAGTTGATAGGGTGGCATAGTGAAGATTGGGGGGCAACACTGGGTAAAACTGTAGATATCTTAGGACCAGATATATATGGACTGGTCCTAAGGTACAGTCTTAGAAGACATAGAAACCAGTATATCGACCTGAAGCTTCTTTGATCCATTGTGAAATAAAGCGTCTCCTTTGGTCTATATATACTTAGCACTGATGGAGAAAAGAACCAAAAAGCAATTAGGTTCCCAACGGTTCGTCCGGCATATTAATTGTATCTACGATGCGAAGATAAAATTAGATTATTGATGAAGTTATAGACGCAAAATGTATACGATTAAGTAAATGGATGCCTTTACAACAAAGGAAAATAAAGTAGGTATGACTAATCTCAATATACTAACTTAGATCCATTGATAAAAAGGTATTTCAGTTCCACAAATCTGCTTTAGCCCCAGAGGATGCGTGGACTGTGGACCCAACATTGATTAAAATTTAATTAAAAACTTTTAACAAGCTTTAACAAAACTTTTTCTCCAAAATGAACAGCCATTTTGGCTGGAGCTGGATTTGACGCACGCCAGTTTATGAAGCGGAAACTGGCGAGTCAACGCAACTGTCTAATCGGGAAAACTGACGAATCAGTGAAACTGACGAATTAACGAAACTGTCAAATTAAATAAACTGACGACTGAGGGAAACTGACCAGTGATACGCGGACTCCATTTAACAAGCTCTTTTTCGAAATTCGAATAGTTTTTTGTCTATAATACTTTTATCGTAGTCTGATCGTAATATGGAAGAATCAGACATACAGTTTAAGACTCAATTTCACCATACTCTGTTAGATATAACAGACTGTTAACACACATGTCAACTGCTGTGATTGGCTGTTGTCATGTCAGTGAGCCAATCAAAGCAGTAACCTGAGTTTAATGACCTCTTAGCTAATTTTTGTGTTTGGTGAAATTGGGTCTTAGGCTCAGAATTCATTCACATGAAGCTAATGAAAGAAGAACGCTGCCCATACGTAATTGAGCGAGTATGACTTTGCGTTTGCACACAGTTCCACGAATAAAATTGTTTAATTCTAATGGTATATACTTAGACCAAATAAAAATCAAGACATAGCGCTGCGAACAATACAGTGAAGCATGCCAAAACTACACCTCCGCTCTATGCACACACGCTCACACGCACACATGTACAACCATTTACAATGCACCTTAACCAAAAACTACACCTTACTAAGTGCACATAATCATGTATACAAAACCGACTTCACTGCACTATGTCTTGTAGAATTAAAAAGATAAAGCTAGAGTCCAGGACCAAGACATTATTTGTCTTTAATGATAACTATTGAAGACTATAAGAGGAATCTGTGACTAATCTACCAGAAAATGAATGATGACTTTCAATATAACATTTCATCGCTATCATCCTGACCTAAATTTATTTGGGTCTGGTTCAGCAGCGTCTTTTTATTCCTAACATGTTCTCTTTCAGTCGTCATCACTATCTGTGGTTCTTTCTTTCTTATCCATATCCTCCTTAATACATTCATCTATCTATCCTTTCTTAGATCTGCCTATTTTCGTAACTTCGATTTAACCATTCCAACTTCCAATTGTAACCACTCAGTTATCCAAATACGGTTACTAACTAACCCAATAAATAGCGGCGTCCTTGATAACCGACAGTACAAGATTCGGTTAGATTACTTCAAACAGGCCTGCCCACACACGCCCACTCGGTGTCGAAACTTGATGTTAACTTATTATCTCACTCAGAATTATCTTAAGCATTCTGTTTTCAATGTTACTTTACCAAACTTAGATGATGCGTGAGATATTGAATGGAAAATGGTCTCCACCATTTTCCATTCAATATCTCACGCATCATTACAATGATGAGAGTTTAAATGTAAATGAGATCTAATTTTGTTAAAGTATTTTACAGTTACGAAACCTGTTCTGTTAGTAAAACGATATCTAGTATCTACCATAGCTGATTCTGGGGGAAAAAGAGATTTGAGATATGGAAAAGAAAAGAAGAAGTAGGGAAATATTGTGATAAAATAATGAATGTGTCGCATGTCGGTGTCAGTAGGTGATAAATGAAATAAGCAATTACAATCGAATCACCGAACTAAAAGCTGAACTACTCTCTAAGCTCAATTGTGAAAGACCTCTTAAGAATGCCGAAGATACAGAACAAAAATTTTACAAAGATAGACTAGGTCACGGTCAACGGTCGAGATATATAACACTGACGGAATGAGATCTATCATATTTCCAACTTTGAGATCTATCATATTTCCAACCTTAATAGACAGTTCCGAAGATAAACTTAGCCCTAAAGGGTGTAGAGCTGCACTAAGAAATGATTGCAACACCCAACTCCGTGGTCTAACGGGATTTAAAGTTTGTATGCAAAGGAAGTCGCCCTCAACAGTTAGTTCCTTCTATAATTTATTCCACAATTGATCCCAGCCTCAATGAAAGTCGCTGGGATGCAGAGTTGTTTACGCTGTATCGATCTGCCGGGCGGTTGCTATAGCAACTGGTCGCTCTATACGTTTATACACCACAGTTGATTCGAACGAATAATCTGATGCCATTCATGCAGCTATTATCTTTTTTTATTGGTTTTTGGATTGCTTATGTGAGCGGTTTTTGCCTTAACGCTGTGTAAAGGCTTATTTTCAGCACTTTTAGAATAAATACTCCATAAATGCAGATTGAAAATTGAAATGTGTGTGTTTTGGATGTAAGAGCCTACATAAGCTAACCATCTCTGTCCAAAACTGGTTTTCATTTAACTTCTGCCTAAAATTAGATCCAGTTACTTAAAGAGTCTCGCAAGAATATGTTGCTTTGCCCGTTTGAAGTGTAGTTGTGCGTTTTCGACCAAAGGACCAAAAAAGCAAGAAAAAAAAGCCATAGAAACCATCGCGGCCATGATGGACAGTCTCCTGCAACACCCAATAAGAACCCCATAGACCTATGAAGTTTCTTGCCTTCTTTTCCACACGAAACTACCTTTTGAAAGGGACAACGAGAAACAATTCTAGTGACGTTCAAAATACCTGAGTGCCTTTGACAGAGACAAAACCAAGGTCTTAATTTTGACATGTTATTTCACCAGAACCATACAAAATGAGCTAGCAATACTTGGCGGCAGATTGTCGGGATGTTGTTCCCATTTTTCCGATAATCGGACACTACACCCACGCAGAAAAGAAATGGGGCGGTATATTACAAAGCAAAAATAGCGGCTTCCGTCCAAGTACAGTTAGAATTAATTCCCGAATCAATGTGAGGCAGTTTGTTCACCGCTCATGTCAATAAATCAAAATGATATCATCTGTTACGAAAATAGGAACCGTATTTATCTTTAATTTATTGCCTTTCGGATGTCAAGTCATATTGTTATTTGCATAACCAAAGATGGGTGTTCGACTAAATAAGGAGTACTTATACTTAGATGATATCTTTTAATAGTGTTAAACTTTTAGAAGAGAGATAAAGTTGTTATTGAGAAATTCTCAATTTATGAAACTAATTGATAATTCTCTTAACTTTTTAACACCACTGAAGCCCTGAAATACTTTCTAATAATACGATAAGCTAAGAATGATCAACATATTCTCTAGCATGCAATTGACAGGCAAGCAGTACCTGACAGAATTTTTCAATTTAAAAATTGCAATTGTAAAAACTCATTGTGAAAACTTCAAAGTGAGCTTTAAATAGTGTCAATTCCTGGCATCGTGTGAAACCAATATGTCAAAACTTCAAACAATAAAAGTTCTATGGGAGCTGCGCGTAGGCTACAGATTGCAGAAGACTGCGGCCGTGACCACGGTAGATGACTGCGGCGCGTAAGTCGCTGACGGAACGAAATGTTGCCAATTTTAAAATTAGATTTTAAATATACCTAATCATTTAGGACTAAGTATTATATTAATTTTATTTTCGATTTCCTATTTTGTTATTTCACTATGGCACACCGGTTGACGTCATCACGTCAACGCTGCCTGTCTCTGAAAACCAGCGCTGGGGCTCTGTCTCGCATAGGGTCGCAGGCCAGCAGCTGAGCGATGGCCTTTTTGCGTGGATTTGACGCGTATTACACACAACATAACAACAAACGTTTAGGTGACCTACGTTTTTACGGTGAGATTTTTACAAAATAAAAAGGTACTCATCCCTTAGCACCAAACTTTCATATTAACCCTATAAATAAACCAAACAGTACCATATCAGTTCACAATCCGACATGTACTCTCTGCAATCAATTCAGCTCGTCGGTCACTGACCTACCGTAAGCAATGGCCGCCGTAAACCGAACTAAAACATTTAACCTATCAGTTTACTATCAACAGAAGCTAATAGGTATATCTGATCGTTAATAGCTTTGTTTCTGTTTATTTAGATTGGAAATACCGATGGTATGGACTGATCACAACACATTAAACTCTTGGTAAAATACCTACCTAAACGGATTGATTATTACCAAGGAAAGGTTCAATACGAAAATGGCCTGAATATTTACTTTGTATAATAAATGTAATACTTTAATTATTGTGAATGGAAGGACTGTATGGGTAATATTTTTTTCTTCTTTCTCTATTTAGTTTTAATGATGGTATGGCAATTTTGAGCACTTTATGCGGCCTATCCAAATCTCCTTTCTTTGGTATTGTTCGTCGAGTCGTTGAGCTCTGAGTTGAGCTTGAGCTACACGATGACAAATGCGTACACTGACTGGACAGGTCCTCTCAAATCTATGTGGTTCTATTATCCTCAAAAGACCATCTCAGGCATTAATCTACATGGTCCTCATATGGCCTGACCAAGATTATGTCTGGACTTTAAAAGAGACTGCGACCTCTGAGTCTAGGTATGAAATATTTAAAGTTAAGTTTGACGGGTAAAAGTATTTTTTTAAACCAATTTACAGGAATAAAATATATCATTTAAGCATCATTTAACCATCAATCAGTCAACATCCTACCTACATACCTAGTTGGCAAAATGCTGGGCAGATGGTGAAAGGGTAACGTCCTGGGATTAAATAGTGATGCTATATTTACGACTAACTATGATGCCTTGTCAGTTTTTGATGCTCATTTGTTTGCCAGTCTAAACATAAATGATGGATGGACAGACAAGGGTTGGCCACATTCATGTAGAACGCTGGTAAACGGCGCCGATATGCCAGCGGTTATCGGCCGGCGCCGCGCCGGCAAGCTCTGGTTGTTTACGCTGGTGGGCGCAGGCAGTTTTCATACTTTTCACCAAATCTGCGCGAACCGGCATCGACTAAATCCAATAGGAACTTGTCGGCGCTTATCAGCAAATATCACGCTTGTTACCAGCGTTCTACATGAATGCATGCGGTCGTAGCTCCCGAAATTTTAATTGCCTGCTCAATTGATTCTAATTTATTGTCAATAGGTTATGATTGGATTGGTATTTTAGAACGGTTTCGGATAACAGCCTGAGTTTTGACAGCAGTGTTGTTTGATTAGTCTTTCAAAAATCAGGGGTAGAGGGGTATATGAGCTTTTTCGTCAACGTTAGATAGCGTGTTTCTATTCTGATCTTCTTTTTGAATGATCAAGGAACTTCATGGTTACGTTCTCTTTATTCCATACGATCTCATTACCCAATTTGATAATCCCAAAAAAATTTGGATTTTTTAATTTGTTTGCTTATTTTATACTGTTTGTGTTGTGTTTGTACTTACAACTACAATAATTACAGGATAGACAAAATGATAGCACACTGCACAAGGTATTGTGTTGCTTTTACAAAACCGCAGCAAGGCAGTATCTATTGACTTAAACATAAACAGTCACAGGAAAAAGTTATAAAGAGGACAGTTCTTGGAAAAATAACAGGAAAATTATATAAGTATTGGGGCAGCACGCGTTTTAAAGTTGAAGTTGTAATGACTTCGTAATTATATAGTTATAAAGATTTTCGTGTCTGTAAATAACTTTCAGTGAGGTCATTGTTTTGTTCGGTAAAATGATGCACTCGTTTTATATTTCGCAGAAGACGATGATAATTCCAAGACTACATATTTCATGCAGAAGTTTAAAATGTTGAATTAAATTCCCTGTCAATGTTACAACAAAAAGTAATGTCCGAAAAGTACGGAATCGTGACAGTATTTTACCATTTTAACTTTCTATTATTATCTACCACTTTTTTAAATCAAAGCTTTTAAAGAACTACATTCATTTTGATTTGCTTAAATTACCCACAATGTGCCTCGACATTTGATAGTAAAAACCGCCGAAAACATAACCTCAAAAATATTTACGCGCGTTTTTGCCTCCTTTATTGATTTCCACAACAAGCGGCGTCCATTTTGTATATTTTTTGCTATTAGCGGCAGTCACGTTTGGTGCACCCTCGAGTTGGAAACTTTTTGTAAAAACTTCGTTACGCCTCCGGGCTTTGATTCGCTCTGTGATTAGGGCTGGTAAATTGCAGTCCAGATTTATAGGACAGAGGAAGGCAGGAAACGACTCCTAAAAAACGACATTTAAAGCTTTTGAACTTAGGTACATGTAGCAAGTTTATTTTTTAATAAAAGTAGAGGAACCTAATTAGTTTGCTTAATTTACAAACTTAATTCAAATTATCTCCCTACTGCCTACTTTAATTAAAAACCTTTATTTACAGGCCCCACAAAAGCAAGCCGTAAAGCTGAAGCCACATATCTAAACTGAAAACATTTCCCAACCTGAAGTTCTGAATTTCGTAAAAACGACAAAATTAATAAGATTTCGCTGCACTCAAACAAATCACATTTAAACCGGATAATCCGGTTCAAACCGGATCAGAGCCAGCCCTATTCGTGATTGAAGCCTCGTACTGCCACAGTTCGGTAAAAAATCGTTTTACAGAGTACACACGGAAGGTAACTGCCATTCGCGACTTTCTACCATAGTTATATCAAGCTGTATGGACTTTGGACCAATCGAAAGGCACTCAATAAATTGTCATTGTTATGGGCAGCTGACGTATACGATGCAACTTATCTTTATTGTGATGAATTAGAAGCAAAGTTTAATAAGTTGCAGTAGACAGTTCAGAAGGACTAGGAGGAGAGTATTGATGGCTTCTTGATTTTTGTAGTTATAGTATATTTGGTATGGATTGGAACACAAACGTTCTTTGTAAAGTGAGTGACGTTCTTTATAAAGAACGAAAATGTTTATTTAATTCAGTATCGTATGATGATGTTACAGCAGTAACCTACCTACTACCTACATACTGCAGACTAAGTCCATATTAACTTAGCCACTGAAAACGGCAGTTCTTTGCTGTTTCAAATCAGAGATTATTCGTAACAACATGGCGGACGAGCCAACATGGAGATCACTGAACACCATTGTAATGAACTATGCTACAATACAAATGATCGTTTTAACGAAAAATAAAGCTTTTTACAAACAAAAACAACTGACTTCCAAAAAAAACACTACAAAGTGAAAAATAATAAAGTTTATAAACATTGGCACCATACAATATCGATGGACATATATTTAAAAAAGAACATTCAGACGGACATGTATAGAACCTAATTTTTAGAAGTCGGTTAAAAAGCAAACTCTTGCAATAGACGCATTACCTCAGGCGTAATACAAAAAAAACGAGTAAAGTAATAATGTGGTCATTAAATTTTTGTGTACATCCGTCTTCAATGTCCTTCTAAAAGCACATTTTAAAGCAACCATAAATATTACTCTATTCTCTTAAAACTATGAAGCAACCTCATTTTAAAGAGTAAACAATACCTCTGAAATAGAGTCTTGCGTAGCTTCAACGGACAAAACAACAGCGCAGAATTACCACGTTAACCTACAATTTGGATCATCACAAAACAACGCAGAGCAATAATTACTGGTATCGCTACAATAATATTCTACAATATTTTGACACTGGCAACAAATTACGTCATTAAAAGTAAGTACATTGGTTCTCAGTGTCTAATAGACACTTTACACTGGCAACTTTAATGGTCACTACATTCGAAAAATAAAATAGTTTGGAAAATCCAAAACTGCACGCCTCATACTTATCACTCATTCTTAAACGAAAAAGAAATTCAAAACATAGTTTAAAAATGAACAATTTATCACTTTTCATGAAGTCGTAATGTCAACGACTGACAAAGATATTTACTTGGCGGTTGCTAGGCAACTTGCGGACATCAAAATCAAAGGTTGGAAATATTTAGTTAAAGATATTATATTTTAGTTAGTATTTTATTAATTATAATTAAACTACTTTGAATAAAAGAGCCATTTTCAATAGGGTTCCTTCTACGGCTGAAACGAATGTATTAAAAAAAATTGACTCAATTAATTGATTTTATCGCAAGCTACAATGTTTTCAGGGTTCATAAATTGACGGACAGGATTTATTTTTAAACTATTTTTATGCTTTTTCCATTTCTGCTGCATTAAATCAATTGTTAAAAAGTACAGTATTAATCTCCATTTAATCATCTATACAATGGTATATAAATTACTAGCGACCCGCCCCGGCTTCGCACGGGTGCAATGCTGATACTAAATACACTACAGAAAAACTGTGAACGTTGTATATAAAAACATAGCGGCCCGCTCTGGCTTCGCACGGGTATAATCACATTAGAAACCTCAAAAATAGCAGTACTTCTCCACTATTTAATGGATGTTATTATACATATAAACCTTCCTCTTGAATCACTCTATCTATTAAAAAAAACCGCATCAAAATCCGTTGCGTAGTTTCAAAGATTTAAGCATACAAAGGGACATAGGGACAGAGAAAGCGACTTTGTTTTATACTATGTAGTGGTTCTGTGTACTAGCAGGAGTGTAACAATAAAAACAGTTACAGAAATGGGGCAAAAAAAATTTTTCGATCGTAGAGCACACTCTAATGCTTCGCATTACGAGTCGTGCAATAGAACAGTTGAAGTTTGAATTCGAAATAGGAACTGTATGTATTTTGACCGCTTCATTAGGCTACTCTAGTGGTCGTCGATTCGGAACTTCGGACTTCATCGGTCGCGATTTTCAGTTCGGTTTTAATCGGGGGCTTTAATTGTATCTAGTCTATCAATTCGATGTTATTGTAGTGAACCTATTTACTGACTGGGAAGAGACAATTAGTAACTCAGTGATTAATGTCAGCTAGTCTGCTAAGTCCCTAATTTGCTTTACAAATTGTCTTGTTCTACATAACGACGTCTATTGAGAGTAAAAGACAATGCTCGCTGAATGACATCTAAAACTGGGTTAACTCTGGACATTAACACAATGAAATCAATGACAAACAACGATTCTTTGAATGGAATGTCAGTGCGACTTTACATTCCGGCTGTGGGCAAAGGAATGGGTGTGACATTTCGAAAATGGGTGAGATCCCTGATAAAAGTTTTATGATACGCCTCTAGGGGTGTTAAAGGGTATTTATCAATGAAAAAAGGGGAAACAAAAAACGGGCGGCATACCTATATAATAATATATCGCCCATAATTGGCCATGTCGCGTTTCTAGTAGCAATTATTGTTTTACTTTCACCGCAATAATCGAAAGGGTAAAATGTATATTAAGTTTTTTTTTCTACCATTAATATAATTACGCCAAAAAACCAAACATATGGACATGGCAGTTGCAGATAGATATTGGTAAGTACATTATATGGTACTTAAAAAAATATTTGGACTAGTATCATTAGCATAATCAGCCCATAATGTACCCACTGCTGGGACAAGACCTCTCTTCGAAACGGAGTGGGCTGTAATTAACCACGCGGGCCCAGGCCGGCTTGGAAGATGTCACATGTCTTCGAAATTTTGGTTCTGGGGCATGCCGGTTTCCTCATGATGTTTTCCTTCACCGTTTTGAGAGCAGTGGTGATGAGATTATTTACACGAAGTAAAGCGCCTGCCTTCTTCGTAAGTCGGGACTTACTAGCTTCTCTCCGTGACCTCTTCCGCGTCGCGTCGCATCGCCCGCTTGCGCTATTACTTCGTCTTCGCATATCGTTCTTTCTGACTTTTTTTATTCTTTGCTCGGCTCCTAATAAGGCTGGTAGCGTGATATTAGATATCCTATAATCTTCCTCAAGAATTGACCTATCAAATGCAAAACTACCAGTCAAATTTGAAAAAGATTTTTTCAAATCAAAATATTCAAGTAGTTCCAGAGATTAGAATTCAAACAAACAAACTCTTCAGCTTAATTATACATATTAGTTTAATAAAGATAAAATATTCAGTCACGCAGCCTCACGCAGCGCAAAATGGCCGCCAGACGACGACAGCCGACAGCCAAGGGCCAGCCAGACTCTGTTGTCTTAACATCAATTGACAAGGACAGCATGTATTGGAAGATTCTGTTTCGGATAGATGAGATTATGTAGACAACTATGTAAACGGAACGTGATATATTGTCTTAGGACGAAGGATAAAGTCTGGGTTGGCTGAAAGTTATGCCGACCTGTTTACAATGTTACCTATGCTTATGTTTATGTTGTATGGTAATTACTGATAGTTCCCGAGATAAAGCTTTATTGTGGTCTTTGCATCGAAATCTGTAATAATTTGGTCCTACGTCATAGTGTAAAACTGGACTAGAAAATGTCTCAAAAATATGCACACTGAACTTGCAAATTTTGGAAGATTCTAAGGCTTTCATACAAAACTAAAAACTATGCAGTTATTTATGTATTTTGTCGTTTTCTAATCTATGACAGATGAATAGAGACGGGACTTCATGGGACACTCCGCAGTACGAGAGGCAACTTCTAGGCAGTTCTAGGTGAATATAACTGTAGGTAATTAGCGCTGTGCGACCTGAATTGCACTTTATTGTTCCGTAGCAAGACTCGCTTTTTATTTAAATGATTTTGCGGAGTGTCTCATCTGTATTCTGTGTCTTAGGTTTAAGTTGATGTTCCAAGTACTGGCCTTAACAACAAAAAAGAACTTAATTGTGACAAGCAATTAAGTCAATCAGACGTCAATTTTCATGCTTTGGTAATCAAGTAAATTAAGATTATCGACCGTCACGCAGAGGCAATTCTCCGCGCTTTATGAACCGCTAGAGAACGGTGTGCATAGCTAAGCAAGAGTAGATATCTTTATGGACTATATTTAAATAAGATTTGTAAAAAACTTTTTACAAAAAAAAAACACCGACTTCCAAACAAAACACTACCAAGTGTAAAATAACTTTAATTTCGGAAGTCGGTGTCTTTAGCTTTGAATTACATTTTTTGCCACCGACTTTAAAGTAACGAAATTAAAGTTATTTTTCACTTTGTAACGTTTTTATTTTTCTCTTTTTAGTTGTGGTACCGTTACACCTGATATGTAAATAACAGTGACAGGAACTTATTATAACATCATCCATAAAGTAAAGACTAAGTCGGAAAAATATGTATTATTGAAGGTAACTCGAAAACTACCAAAGCTAAGTTAATAAGAGTTATATGGGACCACCTCTGAAGTATGACCTACCGAACAAAAAAAGAATCATCAAAATCAATTTATGTGAATCAATGTGTGTGTTGTGTGTGTCAATTGTGTGTGTGTGTGTGTGTTATGTGTCTTAGTTTAGTTTGTGATCTCCTGTGCTTGTCTCAATAAATACTTTTTGTTTCTTTCTTTCTTTCAATTCATAATTGGCGGAGTAAATTAATCGCGTAACTAATAAACAAGAAAAAACTCAGTCGAATTGAGAACCTTCTCCTTTTTGAAGTCGGTGGTGTTACAAAATGGTTTCTTAGGGATCCATGGACCTCTTTTTTACCATTTAGGACCACTTTTAGAATAAGACAAAACGCATTATTTCGCCTGTGAATAAATCGTTTGTTGCTTTTGGAAACAAACGATTTATGGCTTTTGTTGCTTTTGTGGCTTTTGTTGCTTTTGGAAGTTAAAAAGCACCGCCTCCAAGCATGACTCACAACCACGGTCAAAAATCAATGTACAAAGCAGCAGTACCTACCTATAATTATGGCAATATCCATACAACAAAATTTACCTAACACTCTTGAGAGACAAAAAATGAGAGAAGCAATTTGTAGACCGGCCAACATTCCCTGGGCCACTGAACCGATTTCCATGCGGTTTTCTCATGGCTGTCAACACTGATTGTATTACAATGCGTGCCAATAACACTGAATAAGTGGCAACAATTTGCGTTCTAACCTCTAGAGACGTGTTAACTGCTTCCGAAAGGAGATCAATGGAAGTGGCCTTAATAATGGCTGAGGAAGACAATTGAAAATCGGAAAAAAATGGTGCTTATGACCACAGAATAGAATGAAAACTTACGAATGGAGCTGAGTAAATCCGATTCCGACTTGGCTTCAAATGTCGTCGAGAAATATCTCTCAGGCATGCGTTTCCTCACGATGTTTTTTTTCACCGTTTTTGAAGCAAGTGATAATACAGATACAATACGCACATGAATTATTAGAACCAAAAATTCGAAGACATGTGCACATCTATATAACAACCTGCACTGGGCCCGCGTGGTAGATTACAGCCCACTCCCTCTCACAGAGAGGAGGCCTGTGTCCCAGCAGTAGGAACATTAATAGGCTGATGATGACTCACATGACTCCGTAAATGGTGTTGCAGATAGGAAGACGCTCCATGTAAAATACTGGTATTCAGCTGCATCCGGATAGACTGCAAGCCAAATCCAATATAGTTGGGAAAAGGCTAGGCAGATTGAATGAATAGAGGACGAGAAGCGCAAGAGAATGGTAATGATGATCAAGATGATGAAGAGGATGACGAGGACGAGACTATAATTACCACCAAAGGATCACAAATTCAAACTCCAAATTGCTACTGAGAAAATAAAATTCAAAGTAACTGAATATGTATGACGGCAGGGCAAAAAGTAGCAATTCTAATGAACCTAGACAGAAATATTAAAGTGAATAAAAAGCTGCTACAAAGTGTACGCCAGACGGAAGGGAAGGGGCGATCGGCGACTGTACGGCTCGGTAGCAGACTACTTTTTCTCTTTTCATGAATTTCTCTGAAATAAGTGCTTACTTCAGTTCAGAGTCGGACGAAGCTGGATCACTGCAAAAAAATTTGAACTTTTGAATTGTGAGAATAAAGTGGTCTTTGAAATTGACTGGATGAGACATGTTAAGAGTTGGAATCGTAATTTATAGATTCTCATCTTACGTTCTGAACTTCTGACGATATGCATATAAAATATAGGATATCGCTTATACACGACAACACGTCATATAAAAAAAATAAGCTAGTTGGAGCATTGAGGTATTATTGTACATGAGTTGGAGTCGAAATTTCCTATCTGACTACCACTGAGAAGAAATGGCGAAACTAACTTAGGAGTCAAAGTCTCTTTTAAAGGCCAGACATAAACCTTGTCAGATCATGTGAGGACCATGTAGATGATGGAATTACTTCGAGGAGCTCAAAGGACTAGAAGGCTAATCTTCAGTGGTTTGGGAATAGGGATACTCCACAATACTTATCATATAAATCATAAGCAGTGATAGCCTAGAGGTGTGACCGACAGACTTCCATAAGTCACAGGGTTTTAGTCAGTAAGAGTCGGACATGCGCTCCGTCCAGAGCGGGAGAAGTCATTTGATGATCTCCCACCCAAAAAAAAAAGGGAAGGGGAAAAAGGGCCACGGTCTCCCCTTAGGACTTTCCCGCAACCCCGGCAGAAGTCATCGACTTCGAACCAATTAAAGCACCTCTGACTTTTCAGATTCATTTGCGTATTTTATAACACTTGCTTCAAAGACAGTGAAGGAAAACATCGTGAGGAAACCGGCATGCCTGAGAGATATTTCTCGACGGTATCTGAAGCCAAGTCAGAGGCCCATGGGTGGCTTTAAAACTCTGCCAGTTATGTTTCAGTCCCGCATGTTATACAGGGCGAGCTTATTGCCATCAACCGGGCACAAATCTAGACTCCGAGTAGCTACTGAGAAATTACTGATGGAAAAACCCAATAACACTTTGCCTGACCTGGGAAACGAACCCAAGACCTCATGGAGCGCAGTAGCGCTTGCGACCAAAGATGCAGTCGTAACCATAACCTTTGTTGTTACACGTACTCAATCTCAACATCATTCACTATATTCTCAAACACTTTCTATCCTCATAGTACCAAACAAAAAGATAATCAAAAAGTCACAAACTCTCACCGCTGAAACAGACTGGCAGCTTCGATCACGAATGGGTCTGATGCCCGTCTTCACAAACGCAAGACAACACCAATTAATTGCTAAATAAACACACACTCTTTAATTCTCAACTTTTGGCGCTGGGCCGAGCGTTCAAAATCCAACATCGCATTTAGGCGTTCATTTTAACGCGCATGTTTGAGTGTCGAAAATCACGCAATCACTGCGAATTCAATCTGCTAGTACAATGAGCTTGGCAAGACATGATTGAAAATTGATGGGGTTTGCAAAAAACGTAGTAGATGGAGTGCATCGATTGAGGAAGCTTTTGTGATAGATTTATGCCCGTTTTCAGACACCTAAATGAATGCCTAAATAAAAGCGCGCTGTTGGATTCTCAACTTTCGGTGGTGAGTTGAGCGTTGAAACTCCATTTATCTTCGCGCTTTTTTTGGAATATTCATTTAGGTGTCACCTAGTGTTGGTAAAAACGGACATAAATTTTTTTGGAAGATCAAAATGGGTCGTTTTGGAGTACTTATTTCGTGATGTGTCTCTCTTAGATTTTCAAGATCTGTACCAGAGAAACTGGTTTACAACATTATTGAGAAAGTGTTTACTCTCAAAAACATTTCTGCGAGCAACTTCGTTGAAATAGGTCAGGCTAGGTTAGAACTGTTACCAACCGCGCGCGAGCCGAGCGAGCGAAGCGAGCGATGCCGCGGCAGTCGCTTCGCTCGCTCGGCTATAGTGCAAAAATGTTTTCACTTTTTCTAATTATCCGTGTTTTCGCAATATCCCTAGGGTTTTCGCAAACATTCGTATTATCAAATCATCCTACGACATCTACAAGGGAAGTACCTATTTGCAGTATTTTGACATCGTCTTTGGTCAGAAAAAAATTATAGACCAACTGTCTAGTGCTAATATGCTGTCAGCAATTTACTCCAAGAGTTTCGCACGTCATACAAAATGCAATGCATGCCTGTTCTAAAAAATATAACAATTTTGCAACAAATGAAGTAACAAAGAATAAAATGTAATACCTACACATAAAATTGCCGATTTTGCTAATTGAATTTCATAATTATTAAAAACTAAGTATTGTGAAATCAATTGTGATGCGTGAAATGAACGGTTATGGCTGTTTAATCATGTTTTCGTGCTAATAAACTGTATTTTGTCAGGTTTCTAATCATTGTCTTTCTAAGTAATTGGTGGATACATACATAAGTACATTGACACATCACGCTTGTAATCCCCGAAGGGTTAGGCAGAGGTGTACCTTTAGCAGGTACACCCACATGTCGCCAGTTATGTTGAAGTCCCATTTATTAGGGGGCGAGCCTATTGCCATCAATCGGGCACAAATTCGCTGCTACTAAGAAATTCCTGATTAAAAAACATAATGATACTTTACCAGACCTGGGAATCAATCACATGCGACAGCTAAGTCCAACGACGCAACTGTATAATTGCATAAAATCTCGTAAAATATCGGAAAACGTAAATTGGCGCCAATAAAAACTGTTTCGAATGGTAGAAGCGTAGAAGTTACTTAGTACAAGGAAGTGATCCTTGTGAAAAATTGAAATTGGAATTGTCATTGCCAAGTTGCAAAGTCAAATCAAATGTTTGGAGGGAGGTCAATCAAACTGCCTAGCCTTTTCCTAACTATGTTGTGGTGTGCATCCAGCCTAACAGGACCCAGCTGAATACCTATGGAGCGAATGCCTATCTGACCCCCACAACCCAGTTGCTGGATAACATGATATTCCTTGGTAAGATTGGTTGTCGACTTTTATGGGCTTCTATCTAACTACCCGTAACGACTGTCAGTGTCAAAGATCTATGAATGACAACCGGAACCAACGCGAACGGCTAACGCTTTCCAATGTTTGGAGGTCTAACCTCAAATTATTATCAGAACCAGGAAATTAAAAATATTTAACCATTTAGCATAAAAAATATAACAACAAAATACAGTTAGGTCAACTGCCTTTAAAAACTAGCGTGCTGAATTATTTCGACCAATTTATTAGAGTTATATTTTATCGCGGGTTGTCACGCCAGCCATTTTGAATTTCTGTGTTCTGTGCAGTACGATTATCACGCTATTTAATAAATACCAATGTTACCATAAAGGTGACAATAAATCAGGCGATTTATAGAAAACCTAGCAATGGTGTTTCTTCTATACCAAAGTAACTACCGATTTTTTGCCAAAAATCCAGTTGTATATGTGACCAAAATGGGCAGCGTTTTGGTAAGTCAACTTCGCAGCTGCCATGAATTTGAATTTGTTTCATAGAACTTAAATATCTAGTTATGGATTTCGTTAACCCGAACCTAAAAAGAATTATTTGGTAGGTAACCGTCCAGCTTAGTCATCTCTAGGGCACAATACCAGCATGCTTTCTTTGGTTTTAGAAAAATAATATCTGCGGGTAAAACCTGCGTCATGGGAACGATTTGGATATTACATTAGCAAAAATGACGACTCGTTGCTGGGTATAGGAACCGGCCAACTAAACGACAGTTGTATTTAAAACGCTACGGTGGTCTTCTGTCATCAAAAACGACCACAGACATAATAAATCAACGAACACATAATAGACTATATGTCCCGGAAGGAGTTAAACATAAACAAACGGTTTTATTGCACCAACATCTTTTCAAACTGTAAACATTGGAAGTTAGTCCACTAACCATCAATCAATAAAGCACATAACAGATTTGTAACACTCCGCACCACATGAGGCAAACATTCTGCCAATAAGCTCGAGTGCTGTGGCGTCGGGTATCACAAGTGTGTCTTAAGTCTATGTGATGATTCATCGTGTAGACTAATCTCTATGATCGTCCGGAGAACACGCGCCAATTCGACTGTGGCTAATCGTCTAACGTTGTTTGAAATGGAGCATTGGAGAGCCTAGCGGAGTATACGAGGTGTATAATTGAATCCAAGCACGATAGAGGTTTATGAACCAGTGCATGGTTTTGAAGCAAGGTTAATAAGAAGGGACGTTTTCAACTTGGTTTCCGAAGAAAGCGGTTTATACTCACACAATAACGGCTGTACAAATTCATTCGTTTCTTGACAGTTGACACCTCATGTCAAATACCTACTGGTGAAAATGACACATTTTCATGACGGCTGTTATAAAGACGGAACCCCTTTCATATGCAACCAAAGTTTTACCAATATTAAGTTCTAGAAAAGAGACGCATTATGAGATTAGCATTGGCACAAAAAGTCCAAATGGCGTCAGATAAGGACCAAAAAAACTTAATACTCGTTATAAATAAAATGTAACATCCTCATACGCTTTCCGATTATTATACCATTGTTTTCTCAAATTATATAACTTAAGGCACTTTATGTTTACCTACATAACAGCAACCTAGCGTATTTTTAAGTTACAATAACGTTTACTGAACAATAGTTACTTAGCACAACTATAAAAAACTCTGCAACAATATTGTACAATGGCAACACTATTTGTAATACATCTTCTTCTGCCTTCAAACGTGATCAGCAACCGTGAAGGGTTTATGCAACTACTCAAAAGTAGGTACCTACATTATGTATCTTAACCACAAGCCAAGAAATATTAATGACTTTTAAACTGACATTAGCATAAAACATCCTTTTGTAATGTTGATCAAATTACTGCATTGCAAAATATTGCAGAAAACCCCTACCGATTAAAGTACCTACCTATTTGAAAATCGAATGTTGGATTTTGATGTCCAGAAAACTCTCGATTACAATTATTAAAAAAACTTATTAAAAACTTAAAACCGAAAATTGCCAAATTATTTCAGTTTTAAAATCACTAACGGAACAAATAATAATTGCACGACTCATAATGCGAAGCATTAGAGTGTGCTCTACGATCGAAAAATATTTTTTGCCCCATTTCTGCAACTGTTTTTATTGTTACACTCCTGCTAGTACACAGAACCTACTTAATTTATATACCATTGTATAGATGATTAAATGGAGATTAATACTGTACTTTTTATTATTTGATTTGATGCAGCAGAAATGGAAAAAGCATCAAAATAGTTGAACAAAAATTCCTGTCCGTCAATTTATGAACCCTGAAAACATTGTAGCTTGCGATAAAATCAATTAATTGAGTCAATGTTTTTTTTATACATTCGTTTCATCCATAGAAGGAACCCTATTGAAAATGGCTCTTTTATTCAAAGTAGTTTAATTATAATTAATAAAATACTAACTAAAATATACTATCAAAGAAGACACCGTGAACAAAAAATGTGTCCCTTGGATGCTTTGACGTTTGACTACTGCGGTGCATGCGCGTTGCGAGGAGATTCTCATAGAGTAATTCACCCGCAGATGCGACACAGTCTGCTTTTTCTGCCTACTTGATACCTAACACAGTTTTAACTGCAGAACATTATTCTAATTTCCATTGTATTAATGATGAACATTATGTGAGATGGTTCACTTGGCAACCACGTTTGCTCATTACGATTTTTTTGCACAAATATTATCCATTTTTCCCTTGTTTCCTGGAGCTCGGACGTGGAAATCTTAAAGGGAAAAATGCCACAAATTGTAATAATTATTTGATGACAAATAACCATAAACCATAATATAATAAAACAAACATTAATATCAGCGTTCAAAATGTTAGATACTTAATATAAAAAAAAATCCGCCATAAAAACAAACGGCAGCTATTTGTACCTACACTTCACTTCTGAATGTTTTAGTCTATGGCGAATGGCGCCGTAAAATATTTTGTTCATATTTCAGTTTAAAACTTTAGAGGTATGAGGAACAGGGTGTAAAGTTCACTCATCCTCATTTGAAAAGGGAGGATCCTCCGGCCAGACGGGTGTTTGTGTCTGACGGGCAACTGCCCGTAAGTTGATTTCGGATATTTTTATCTATGTCGGTCGCGTGGTAAACTCTAACTGCGCGATGCAGGATCTGTGTGACGTCATGTCTTTGCTGCGTAGCTCGTATGTGTGGTGGTGTAACCGCTACATTATTCCCCTCCGGAGACAGGAGGTCGATTTGAGAGAGATTGATATCGATGCGAGTTTAGAAATTTTACCCATATTGATGGGTAAAAAAGCAGTCAAAACATACTTCATGAAAAGTGATAAATTGTTAATTTTTGTTAGAAACTATGTTTTTTTCTTTTTCGTTTATGAATGAGAGTTATGAACTTATGAGGCGTGCACTTTTGGATTTTCCAAACTATTATTTATTTTATTATAAGAACATTTATTATTATTATTTATTTATCAAGCGCGTATCTTCGTGCTCTGCCCATAGACATTCAGTCACCGTGAAGAGTTTGTGCAACCGCCGCTCATAAGAGATACGGTGACCACACTCAAGGGTCTAAAAAAGATAAATATATAGGTAATTTTAAATAAATTATGAAACAATATTTTATTTTTTGTACCTATCTAAATGGATATTTTCTACTAATGAATGAATGAATGAAATGTACAAATCCCAGCGTGGTTTAACCAGACTCGATAAATCGAATGAACCCCGATATTCGCACTAGCCCCTGGAGCCTCATGCTTCGTGGGGCTACAGAGGCCATTGCATATCAGGGAGTAGACGGGGGGCGCCGTAATGGTAGGAAAGACGTGCCCTTAGGATAAGGAAGGATTTGTGAGCCGTACTGGATATGCACCCTTAAGTAGGCAATGGAATAGTGGAGAGACGAGATATTATTAGGATGGGGGCATCTGGTAAAGAAATTGATAAAAAATATATAATGTTACTGGTAAAGCCTATGAAGTAACGTTTCGATTTACTTTATAAACTAGCCGAAGTTTTGCAAATACCTACCTACCTTCAGCAATTTTTGATCCTCCTATAGTCTCCCAAAGGTCTCCCCATAGCTTTCCACTCTTCCCCGTGTGTTTACCTTTTACCTTTTCTACCTTCTGTTGTAAACGAAAAGCTGTTGAACCACTAACGGCCGAACCCAATAACCTATTGTCAGTAAAACACAGATCAATATTGATGGTAGACATTCTATCTGTCATTGTGTCACATTCCATAGGATTCTCTGATTGAGTATTGGGACGTTAAAACCATAGATAGCTATAGGTTTTTCTATCTCCAGTATGCCAAAACTGGTGTAAGATAGGCTATTGACAGTTATTGGGTTCGGCCGAAATACGAGGACTATTTTTCTGGTAAAGGCTTTCCTGCACCGTTAAATATAAGAAGTTTCCTAGTCAATTTACGAAGCAAAACAATCAAAGTAATTGATCTAGGTATAAAGTTCTTGACATTACTTTAATCTTCACAGTTTGAACTGTCATGAACACAGAGTCAGAATCAATATGGTAAAGAAAACCTATTAGGTGTAAAACAGGTTTTTAGCCTGCTCGGTAGGCTTTATAAAAACAATTCTTTAGTGGCCTGTTGTCTGGAGCGATGACTGAGACAAAACCATTAAAAACTGGAAATTATCAAAACCTGATTCGGAATTTCACAGTAGCAGTAATGGCAATAGGCTCGCCACCTATTTACTTGACTGACAGGCTCGTGGCTAAATGATAACAGCCACACGGGTCGATCGAAAGTTAAGCTACGTTTACAGCGGTCAGTTCGTGGATGGGTGACCACCCATTACATATCGAAAGTCGAGACCCCTATGTGTTTAGGAAAGCACGTTAAGGCATTAGTCCCTGCTGTCATTCGTAGATCTATGACATTCGTGACGGGTGAGTATGAGTAGGTACAGTTTTAATATGGGGTATCGTGTTGGCCAGTAACTGGGTTGTGGAGGTCAGATAGGCAGTCGCTCCATGTAAAATACTGTTATTCAGCTGCATCCGGTTAGACTAAGAAGTTAGAAACCGACCCCAACACAGTTGGGATAAGGCTAGGCTAGATTGATATTGGAACTAACTTGACTAACATAAGTAACATAACTGGCGAATTGTGGCTGTACCAAACACCCCTGCCTCATCCATCGGGAAAAACAGGCGAGATGTTATGTTAAAACCTGAATTGTGAATATTTAAATACCTAGGTAAGTGTTAGGTAGATCATGTTAAATTGTCGATACAACGGTAAGATCTAGGATATATTTACACAAATCAGTGTTTAAAAGGCCTTGGTAATCCAAGACACGTCCAAGAGTTGGAGAATAAGCATAATAAAAACAATTGTCTAGACTGAGAAATATGTACCTAACTACAATGCAAGAAATTCACAAATACTTTTCGACAGTTTTTTTGCTCAAACATTTGCTAAATAAATACTTGTGCAATTCTTAAATAATTATAAGTTAATTTTAATGCAAAAAAAAAACACTATCTATACAACACTGTGCTAAACATTAACACATTTTCATTTAATCAAATGAATTATAATTGAAAGAGCCTTTTTGGGTGTCTCAAACACACAAAACGGCTTTTCCAATAAATTATTATATCAAAATCAAAATTAATTTATTCAAAAGAGGCTGACAATCAGCACTTTTCGAACGTCAAAATTACATAAGACAGTCCCCCAAAACGCCCGCCCTTCACCACTTCCTAATGCTTTAGCTGTTAGAATAAACTTTTCAAATTATATTTAGTCTGCCACCGCCCAAAATCAATCTTGCCACCTAATAATGACCCCAACGAAAAAGCTGTCCACAGACTTCCAAAAAGATGGCGGCCCTACTGTCTCCGGTCGGTTGCACGTCAGTTGAACGCTTTGCTGACACCTGGCCGCCACACGTCGGTCCATTTACTGGGGTATATTCTGAATTAACTGCCATAGTGCACACATACAAAGGTGGATTCGAAGACATTGTTAGTCAAATTCAGTAATAAAAGCTAGCCTATTATGTACTTACGACTGGACTATGTATCTGTTGATAGATAGGTACAGGTTACCGCCACGTGGTTAAGGAATTCTGACTACTTAAGTAAGTATTTTCACTAATAAGATATAATATAAACTCTCATCGACATAGTAGTATCAGTAGGGTTTCGGCAAAAACAACTCAGGGAGAGGCGCAGAAAGATAACTTTGGAGGAGACTGGCCTAGCAGTAGAACAGTAGGTACCTTAGGTAAAGTCGCCAACACCAACACTTCAAAGTGTTTAGAGGTATGAGGAACAGGGTGTAAAGTTCACTTAAGTATCCTCATTAGAAAAGGGAGGATCCTCCGACCAGACGGGTGTTATGTTTGGCGGGCAAGTCAACTGCCCGTAAGTTGATTTTGGATAGTGTTATCTATGTAGTTCGCGCGGTAAACTCTAACTGCGCGATGAAGGATTTTAGGCAGCCTGTCCACTGGAGAAGACAGGAGAGGAGCGGAGCTGTGCCATATTAACCAATAGAATCTAAACTCTGAAGCGGAGATTGGTTAATACAGACATAGCTCCGCTCCTCTTCTCACTTCTCCGCTCCAGTGGACAGACAGCCTTACTGGGTTACCTAAGCTAAGATACCGTATTAACTACATACATAATATCTAGCTAAAATCATCATTTTCGTTCTCGCAACAGTCGAGAGAAAACAATGACAACAATACAAATTGCACCCAATCTCACCTATTTGTCGAGTGTTCATTGTTTTGACTCAAAAGGTAATCTCTGAATAAGGCAAATCGTTTTTTGGTCTTTTTGGGCTAACATCGTAGGTGTTACTTTAGTAGAACATGCTTAAAATTCCGTAAAGAGTTTCAAAGGACCAAACAGGATAGAACGAAAAAGGAATTGCATTGTCTGTAAGTAACAAGTAAGAAACACATCGCCACATGCCTTATATTTTTGTAGGTACCTACTCACGGTATTTTTTTGCTACATTGTAAGCCAAATTAAAGCTGTGTACACCCGGCGTACAACTAATAACGGTGCATGCAGTGTAAAATTAACAATTTTCTGCTCCTGTCGTTTTTCGACATTTAAATACACAAAATGCCGCAGGCCATTAAAAATTCCATATCTAAAAAAATGAAATACGCAACAGACCTAAAAAAACAATGTTGCCAGATTAAAAAATACGTCACTGTTTTATTTATTTAAAGAAGAGGACTTTTATAAACAGTTGAATGAGATAGCAGACTAACGGCTTCAGGAGCGGAAGGACGCTCTGCGATGTGGTCAGGAAGTTGCCAGTTACTGCGTCCTGCTTTCCGAACTCTTTGGAGAGCCTTCCAACTTATCTAAAGCCTCTTTACGTTGAGGTTTGAATAGACTTCCAAGTGGTATTCGTGGTTAAAGCTTCACTGAACGTGGCGGTTACAATTCGTATAAATCGAGGAGTGAATGATTTTTATTCACTGTTTTACAAATGAGTAGCTTCTGTTTCCGTGTGAAATTTCTTGTTTTAATATAAAATATTATATCGTATGACACTCCTTAGTTCTGTAGCTTCCTATTAGTCAAAGAATTTTCTGAATCGGATCAGGAGTTTCGAAGTTTACCCCAGGGGCTTATAAACTCACAAATAATCTCTATGTAATATTAGCTGCGCCTAGTGATGGGTCGGGAGAATATTCTCACCCGGAGAATATTCTCGGATCGAGAATGTTCTGCAATATTCTGGAATATTCTTTTCGACGGAGAATATACGAGAATTTAAAAATGGAAGTAACATTGCTAAATTTTATTACAATATATTTTGATTTCAAGGTCTAAAGTAAACATCTTTTGTTGTTATTTTATACTTTACTTGAAAAAACGTTACTGTATTATGTTTCGGACTGGAAATGGTGCCGATTCTCTTGTACATCGAACTAAACTATCACTAAAATTCGTTACTTTTGGCTATGAGAATCTTAAAGCTATGTTTTTGTTAATTCTACAAAAAAAAAAAAACTATAAAATAATATTGACACAACTAAAATCGAATTTGACAATGGTGCCGATTCTCTTGTACACTGGACTAAACGAACTAACTATCACTAAAATTCCTTACTTTTGGCTATGAGAATCTTAAAGCTATTTTGACAAAAAAAAAACTTTAAATAAAAATAAAAAATTGACACATCTAAAATTGAATTTGACAATCGCGTGACGGCTCCACGTGGTACTTGTTTGCTCTACTCCGTGAATTTTTTTATAGAGCTAGAGGCGCGCAGGGCAGCCTTGACGTGTTTTATATGGAATTTTTCACTTTTTGTATGGAAAATATGAAAAATTATTACCAACATGTCAGGTGATAGGGGTTTAAGGGTTTCCTAAAGGGGGTCGAAAATTTCATTATTTTTGCGATACGACGCACCATTCTCGAGATATAAGCAAAAGAAAAAAAAAAATAGTAAGTACTGTTTTTGCACTGAAGTCGAAGTGTTAGTGTGAATTTTAGTTCATGCCAACTTATTTTATTCCACTTGTTTTTAATCGCGTTTAAAAATAATCACATTTAAGGTGAAAAACGTCAAATTCAGAATAGCAAAATTGCCATTTTCACTAAACTATTATCTCAGTGCAATCTTAGTGCTGTCAAACTAAAATATAGTTAAGTTGTGTCACTTTAGTCTATTTCAGAATGGGAAATCCTCGTTTGACAGGACTAAAATTTAGTTTATTTTAGTGATTTTTAGTCTAGTTTAGAGGCATTTGGGTGCCGATTCTCTACCCTGTGAATTTATTTATATGGAATTTTTCACTTTTTGTATGAAAAATTTGAAAAATTATTACCAAGGTGTTGGAATATAGGGGTTTAAAGGGTTCCTAAAGGGGGTCGAAAATTTCATTATTTTTGCGATAGGACGCACCATTTTCGAGATATAAGCAAAAACCATTATATAAAACCCTTAAACCCCCAAAACTCAACATGTAGGTAATATTTTTTTATATTTTCCATACAAAAAGTGAAAAATTCCATATCAAAACACGTCCCAAGGGAGGGCAAACAAGTACCACATGGAGTCGCGATTGTCAAATTCGATTTTAGTTGCGTCAAAATTGTTTTTAATTGTTATTTTGTTTTTAATTATTTGCACCATAAACCTTTCTTATAATGTTGTTTTCTTATTCATTTTATTAATGCTGATTATTTTAAACTCATAAAGTTCGTATTAATACAGAAATCGTACTTTAACATTACTACCATACGAAATTTAAGAGAATTTATGAGAATTTTCTCGGAAATATTCTCGGGAATGTTCTCGCTCAGGAGAATTTACTGAGAATTTAAGTTGTGGTGTAGTTTATTTTAAACCCAAACTTCGTAAAACGTTCAAATGCACTAAAAACTATTACTCTAAAAAAAAACCGATTCAATAAAGTCATCCAATTTTTAAATTCTCGTAAATTCCCTACCAAAAGAATGTTCTCGAGAACTTAACAGCAAAGTTCTCGCAAGGAGAATATTCTCGAGAATTGCCCATCACTAGCTGCGCCCCGCGGATTCACCCGCATAAGTCAATGCACTCCGAATTGAACTTGTAATTTCTCAATTTCCCTTACTTATAAAGTTATAACATAAATAACATCACGCCTATAATCCCCGAAGGATTAGGCAGAGGTGTACCTATAGTACACCCACATTTCGCCAGTTATGTATAAGTCAAATGTAATAGTTGGCGACCCTATTGCCACCGACCGGGCACAAATCCGAATCCGGGCTGCTACTGAGAAATTCCAGATAGAAAAACCCAATAATACTTTACCCGACCTGGGAATCGAATCCAGGACCTCATGCTCAGCAGTAGCGCTTGCGACCACTAGACCAACGAGGCAGTCACTCAATCTGCCTAGCCTTTTCCCAACTATATTGGGTTTAGTTTCCAGTCTAACCGGATGCAGCTGATACCAGTATTTTAAATGGAGCGACTGCCTGTCTGACCTCCATAACCCAGTAACTGGGTAATACGATACCCCTTGGTTACACTTTCGGGCTTCTAACGACCCGTAACGTCTGTCAAAGATCCACAAATGACAGCCGACAACGAGGAAGTCACTCTTAGGCTGCCATCAGACGGACTGCATTTCGACAGGACTGCGCAGTCGGTTGGCAGTTTCGTTGCAGTTATGCATCGAAAATAATATGCTCAAACGCATTCAAACTGCAATTTTGCAGCTAGCGCGCAGTTCACGTGCAGTCGGTCTGTTTAGACCCTACTTATAATTTCCCAGAAAGTCATTTCTTGAACTATCATGCAAAATTTTCTACATTCCATCCAAAATTGCAAGAAAACAACTGACCTAAATTGAAAAATCTCATAGACAACATTTATCAAACTGAACATCCGTCCACAAAATCTGTTACATCTTCAGGTCATGAGATGTGACCTCTGTCTTTGATTTCATGCGCAACGATCGTTTACAAGGCAGGTACGGTCAGCAGCAGATTAACACACTCACGTTATTTCCACAGGGCTAGGCAGAACCTACAGAACGCCACCTGCTACGATCCTGACATACTCCTTTTGCTTCGTTTACGATTTACGTTCATACATCTGTACTTACCCTAATTACGTAATGCACGATAAATCGGAATTTGAAACAGATTGCTAATCCATTGCTTCATAAGTTCAAAAAAAAATCTGCGCAACAATAACGCAATGAATATTGTTGAACTGTCAAAATGAAACAGATTAGTCGAAATCGTTTACGAAAATGTGTTCCGTAATTAGATAGCTGGTCATACACGCACGCCCCGGTTGCGAGTACTACGCACCTGTCCTTTCTGCAGAACATCACCAATAATAATATTCGATCTACATAAATTAATAGACCCAAAATTATTAATATTATACAAACTGAATTTAACATCTCAATCCCATTTTGCAGTGTGCTCTACGATCGAAAAATATTTTTTGTCCCATTTCTGCAACTGTTTTTATTGTTACACTCCTGCTAGTACACAGAACCTACTTAATTTATTTATTTAAATGGAGATTAATACTGTATTTTTTACCAATTGATTTAATGCAGCAGAAATGGAAAAAGCATAAAAATAGTTGAAAAAAAATTCCTGTCCGTCAATTTATGAACCCTGAAAACATTGTAGCTTGCGATAAAATCAATTAATTGAGTCAATTTTTTTTTTATACATTCGTTTCAGCCGTAGAAGGAACCCTATTGAAAATGGCTCTTTTATTCAAAGTAGTTTTATTATAATTAATAAAAACCTAACTAAAATATAATATCTTTAACTAAATATTTCGAACCTTTGACTTGAAGTTGCCTAGCAACCGCCAAGTAAATATCTTTGTCAGTCGTTGACATTACGACTTCATGAAAAGTGATAAATTGTTCATTTTTAAACTATGTTTTGAATTTCTTTTTCGTTTATGAATGAGTGATAAGTATGAGGCGTGCACTTTTGGATTTTCCAAACTATTTTTTTTTGTGATTAAAATGTTGTTGACTAAAAAGTTGTTTGAAAAACTGAAGTGATAATCAACTTTTGTTGCTGACCGTACCTATCGAAACATTATCGTGACCGTTAAGCCCCAATACTGCTTTCATATGAAACGTATTAGAGCATCACAATGCCGGGCATGTTCCTATCATTAGTGGGTATATAAGAAATTTATAATTTCACGCCGTTCGTTGCGCCAACGCACGTAGATACTCGGCTAACACCGTTTTGGCGCAGTTTTCTTGATGTAATGGAAGAGAAGAGATCGATAATGCGTCGTAAAATGTTATGGTCTTATTAGTAACCGTTTTTATAGAAGTGTGATCATGTCGTGAATTGCACCCTATTACGTAATGCACGAACAATTTTAAATTGAAACCAATTGAAAAAGATTGCCAGTCCATTGCTTCATAAGTTCGACAAAAAAAACTGCTCAATTTTTTGGTCGAACTTATGAAGCAATGGACTGGCAATCTTTTTCAATTGGTTTCAATTTAAAATTGATCGTGAATTGCGTAATTGGGGGGCTGGAGAGTTTGCGTGGTCTTTTAAATCACCAGTGTTTAGGTAGCCAGGCAGCAGGGCTTGGAACCGTACCCTAATTGCGTAATACACCATCAATCAGAATCTGAATCGTTTTGAAACAGATTGCTAATCCATTGCTTCATAAGTTCGACAAAAATTTCTGCTCAACAACGTAAATAACGCAATGATTGTTGTTGAAGTTATTTTTCAAATCCTTTTTACTTATTATACTTATCTGTTTTCTCACTCTAGCTTACGGAATTATTGGTTCTGGTACCGGTTAGTACCTATACTGATTAGAAATACCAATAGTACAGGGTGCTACTTCTGGTACCGGAACCAGTAGTAGAGATACTACTCTGATACCGGTATCACACCAAAGCCAATGGTACCGGTTCCCAAAAATGCCGGTATTTCAACCCCTGACAGACATACATAGATACTGCTTGAATTAGAGGGAAAAAAAACTCGGAAGATAGTTTTTAAATGGAGTTAAAAACCATTGTCCTTCACTGGACTCCGGAGAAGGATGATGCTGAATTGCTGACATATCAACGACCGGAAAAGTGTAAAAAAAAATAATATGATTTAGCAATAGCAGACTTATTTTTGGGCGACGATAATCGACTTTTAATGATTTTATAATGAAGATCAGGAAAAATATATAAGTTAAAAAATTAGAGCATTTTTTTAAATAACTTAATCTGTAAATATTTTAGAATATTATGTTTCTAATTAATTTGTAAAGTTATGTCTAACGCGGATAAAAAACTGAGAATCACGCAAAAACTACCAATCCGTATTTTTCAGAAACTTTCACCATTTTAAACATAATGTAATTATTAATCCTTTAGTAAACGTGTTTTATTAAAATACCTTTTGTTTTATGTATAATAAATTAATAATGCGTCTTATTTGGCACAGCACTAGTAGGCGAGTCTACTACTGGCTGGACGTATGACGCTTTGCGTGAGCTCAGCACAGAAAAGGCTAGGTAACCACTCACGGGTGGCCTTGAGTGGTTACTAGCATTTTCTATGCTGTGCCAGTGGTGGCATATCTCGGCGTCTTAAGCTCTTAAGAAACCCTCGTCTAAAACCACTGACATTTACCTAACCTGACTAATGACTTATGAGATACCCACTTTAGTTACACGATTTCAAATACTACCCACATTAGAATCAACACCGTTGCTGAAGATAGCTGCGAGTCCATATATAGCAAATCTGTGACAGGTAATAAGTCCATCAAGCAAGCCAGATGGTCGCTCAGTCGTGTCTAGATCTTTAAACACTGCACCATTACCTGTGCACGATCAGTTAGAAGTGGGTTAGCTTTGCGGATTCTTGAAGGAGAACGTTAGGTTTATGTACCTATTTGTGAGATTTTTTCTCTTCGATGGTTTTTAATATTTTGACTTCAACTGCATTTTGGTCTCGATAACTGACAGTCTGAATTCTAAACACTTTTATTTAAAAGAGTTTAAAAGAGAACATTTAAAAAGAGTAACGGTGGAGTTTCTTGCCCATTCTTCTCCATACGAAAACTACCTTTTGGAAGGGGCGGTAGAATCAATACTATATTTTGTACATTTTGACGTTCAAAAGTGCCTTCAAGGGCCTATTTGAAATAAATGATTTGACTTTGACTTTATTTAGCACCATGTAGTTAATTTTGGAGTCTCCTAACCTGAGCTCCTAACTCCTAACACATGAATTGTTAGCCTAAAAGGAGGCTCCCATCACAATTAATTGTCTATGAAGCTTTTTTTTTTACATACATAACAAGATGGCCGGCACTTGTTTTGATTGGTTTTGATTTTAGCCACGCGGTAAAATAATCTTGTAGCGTCGTACATTGGTTGTTAAAGTTGTCATTTGTCAATGTGATATCTTAATTTCTTCGTGAAGACTTGGCTATTTTGGAAGCCCTGTCTTAAAAAGCACTTATTTTCCATTTTTGGGTGTGAATGAGTGTACCTAATGCTAGTTTGGGAATAGTAGGTACCACCTAAGAAGTTCATATCTATACACCGTAAGGACTATTTCTGCTTGCAGCGCTCGGCGGCTATAGAACCGCGGCGGCGGTAATAGATGTGGCCATCGTGTTCACGGGATTATGTTTTCAAACCGCTTAGATATGAAGTTTTTCAATAGTACTACGTAGTTTTGAAACGATATGGTCACGTATTGTTACAGTTGGCTAACAATTAAACTTTGAACCCTATGCGTGTTTTATCAGGGTTCAAAGTAATCCTTTAGAAATTATGCTTCAATAGGTCTGCTAGCCTATATCGTAATAAATAACATAACATAACATCGCGCCTGGAATTCCTAAAGGGTTAGGCAGAGGTGTACCTATAGTACAGTAGTACACAGTACAGTAGTCCATCAGAGAGCCTCCCACCCGGGCACAAGTTACCGTGGCCTACTTGGAAAACATTAAATAGACTTCGTGCCCAAGTAGGTCGTAGCAAGGACAACCTCCACAAGTGGGGGTTCATGGACGGCTCAGACCTTCGGTGCGTATGCGGCGTCTCTCCACAAACAATGGCTCACCTCCCATCTTGCTCCGCATGCCCTGTCACCTGCACACCTGAGGACCTAATGGCAGCGTCAGCGAACGGTATCCGCGTTGCTGAGTTTTGGGCCATAGAACATAATTATATTATGTATTTATTTCGTGTTATTTTTGCCATCGACACGCTAAGAAGAAGTAGTACACCCACATTTCGCCAGTTATGTTTAAGTCCCATGTAATAGGGGGCGAGCCTATTGCCATCAACCGGGCACAAATCCAGACTCCGAGCTGCTATTGAAAAATTCCAGATGGAAAAACCCAATAACACTTTGCCCAACCCGGGAATCGAACCCAGGACCTCATGCTCAGCAGTAGCGCTTGCGACCACTGGACCAACGAGGCTGTCGCCCGCAATAAATGTAGGTATGTAAGAAACAAGTGTATCTACAGCTATCGCATCGCATGTGCAGAACTACTATTATTCTTCTGTTCTGCAGCAGAACTACTATATAAAACATGTCGCAACAATGTCTGGCGTGCATATGTATGGGTCATACTGTATGCAGAAAAATATAGCTGACATTCATTCATGATTAAGTATAATAATTATATATCAGACGGTCAGACCATATGGCGCTACGAATAGAATTCTGAATGGTTGATAGGACTTATTATTGTCACAATTATCAGGGTTCGTAGACGAATTGGCGATAGCAGTATAAGGTTTGTTATTTTAATGCCAGCCACACAAGTAAATCGTTTTGCGCAAGCAAATCGTTACGTGTGTGGCTACAATAAGAGTCAGAGAAATGTGCATCAGTGAGGAGACGTCTGCTCCCGCTGCATGTGAATGAAGCTTAAAATGAACGAAATACGTTCTCACGCTAAAACGGCTGAACGGATTTGGATGAAATTTGGCACATGGGTAGACCATGACCTGGGTTAGGACATAGGATACTTTTATCCCGATATTCCCACGGGATCGAGACTTATGCGAATGAAACCGCGGGGCTAGTATTTTATAAGCAGGTAGCTTATAAAATACTATCCCCGCTTTTTCATCCGCATATACTTGCTCATTATCTTGGTAACCTGCTTACTGCATTACTAGGACAATAAACTATTTTCTATTTCTATTTCGAAAAAGATATTATTGATCCTAGATATTTGTAGCACATGTTCTGTGTCCCGTGCAGTGCCAGTAATTCATAGAGAAGTACTGTGGTTTTGAATATTATAATTGTTACTTTACATGGAAGTCGATGTTGACATGTGTTCAACATAACCTTTGTGTACAGAATTAATAACAATTGAAATTAATTTCACATTCAACCACTGTTGGACTACTAAATAGGGAGTTTCTTGGAGAAATAAGACTTATATAAATAATGTATGGTTGGCGTGTCGAAGAGCATATAAGATAGATAGAAAACATGACAGTTCAATTAATGACCTGCATAAGGTAATCCTAATGGGGAATACCAACAGATGGTGTATTATATTACTATAGTGTAGGCAGGTTTATAGGTCGGGAGTGTTTTATTTTTCTGAGTGCAACATGTAATTCGCGCTGTTTTAATTTCTCTCACATGTACCAAAGTTCATGTTCATTATTTAAAAGGTCTCATCTTAGATGTCTCAATAAATGTTTTTAATTAAATATAAATCTATTTACTTGGGTATCAGACCCGAAAACACTGCTTGTGTCTCGCAGCAGATTGCAAATAGTCACAGGTATTTTGAATAGCTGATAAATGAGAAAAGATTCCTTACACGACAAAATAATAAGCATAATTAAAAATAATTTACTTTACACCAACCTACCTTAGGTACTACGTCTATGAAGGTATCAGACAGAAAGAGTCAAGCTAATGATCAACTAATCAAACAACTGTCATCTAACTTGATATTTCAACTTGAAATCCAAAAATATGAGGTTCAAAGTTTCCAATAACTTTCTCATTAATCACTAGTAAAGTGCAAAGTCGATAATATCGACAGTTCAATTTTAAAACTGCCACCGAGCAATATTCTGAACGAATCATTGTGAAGCGATGGAACGATCTACTAATTAAAAAGTCTTGTTTTGAGAGAGTTGGTAAAAGGAAATTATTTATGTGAGAATTATTTTAAGGAGATAGTATACACCTATTATTGAAGATAGTGCGTATGGATAATTAAAAAAAAAAGACGTGTGGCAGTCGGGGACTGCCCCGGCGAAGCTATTGCATAGCATTTTTTATCAACTTACGCAATTGTAAAATATTAACCCGAATACAAGAAATACATATACAATGATGACATTGACAGGAACTGTTATTCACATTTATAGTTTTTAAAACTTGACACAGCGTAATGGCCGGGAACATGAAACTAATAAAAAGGTTTTAATTTAACTATTAATAGTCAAGGATCATTCGTCTAAGTAAATTTGAACTTTATTGTCAAACAGTTAAACATAATTTTCAATACAACACTCTCGTATCATTCGTCTAAGTAAATCTGAACTTTGTTGTCAAACAGTAAAACATAATTTTCAATACAACACTCGTTGATCATTCGTCTAAGTAAATTTGAACTTTGTTGTCAAACAGTAAAACATAATTTTCAATACAAAACACAAAGTGTGTTTTGTTTCTTATGTAGTATTTTCGTTACGAAATTTCTGGATTAGGTCTCCACGCTCAAGGCCCGCGATAGAAGCTATGCAATAGCTTAAAAACATGCTAGTTTGCTAGTAAGTAGCATGCTTTTATTCATGGTTGTGCCGGTGCGTCGATTCCCCAGCCACTGTATATGTAAAATAGCATGCTGGACGTGTGTTTCATCACGTTAATTGTGTGCTACTGACGGAAGAATAGACAAAATGACAGATAAACAATAAAAAAAATCTGTCATTTCGTCTATTCTTCTGTCGATAAAACCCGTTTCTACGGTGGTCATACTACGTGTGCTGGAATCCACAAGCTATGTAGCCGAAAAGCATGCTAGTTTCCAGCAGATGCTAGTAGTAGCAGCACACAATTAGCCTGTGTAAACGAAAAGAGTATGATCATTTTACACGGACAGCATGCTATATAGAGTGGCAGGGACATCGACGCAAACCTGTTACCATGGATTCAGAACATTAGTAATGCATGAGTATATAAGCATGCTACTTACTAGCAAACAAGCATGCTTTAGTAGCATGGGTATTTTCTATAGTTTCAGCCTTAGAGGTTTAGACTCAATTTCACCATACTCTGTTAGTATAGCAGACTGTTATACACACATGTCAACTGCTGTGATTGGCTGTTGTCATGTCAGTGAGCCAATCAAAGCAGTAACCTGAGTTTAATGACCTGTTAGCTAATTTTTGTGTTTGGTGAAATTGGGTCTTAGTAGGTGAGCTTGGTAGACGGTTCTTCTTATGAAATTAATGATTCCTTAGAAAGATTTATCAACAGAGGAGACTCTAGACTTTCATTCTAATGGTAATAAATCAATCAGCAGACAGACAAATCCTCGGAAAAACAGATCAGTTAATTTGTGAAAAGTAATCAACCGTTATTTAAAATTGGAAACGAGGAAATTAGAAGTAGCAGGCTTCGAAAGATAAGTCTTATCAACTAGCCTGCTTTGCTATCTAATTACGCAACACATTTTCGTTACCGATTACGACTAACTTGTTTCATTTTGACAGTTCGACAACATTCATTGCGTTATTTACGTTGTTGAGCAGATTTTTTTTTCGACCTTCTGAAGCAATGGTTTAGTAATCTGTTTCAAAACGATTCAGATTCTGCCCCCCAATTACGCAATGCACGATCAATTTTAAATTGAAACCAATTGAAAAAGATTGCCAGTCCATTGCTTCATAAGTTCGACAAAAATAATCTGCTCAAATTTTTTTGTCAAACTTATGAAGCAATGGACTGGCAATCTTATTCAATTGGTTTCAATTTAAAATTGAGTTTGCGTTACGTAATTAGGGTGCTGATTGATTGTAAGTTACGCAATTAGGGTAGGTACTGTATTATCCCACTGCAGGGCAAAGGCCTTCCTCTAATAAGAAGTGGACGATTAACAAATTGATTGTGATGATGAACAAACGTCAAAAACAAACATAATTAAACCCTTAGACATATACACAAAACACTTAAATTTGTCCCAACCTCATCATGATCCCATAAGAAGGCTCTACAACTCTGCAAGGACACTTAAGTCATTTAACCGCCATAGTAAATGCCAAGAGGCGCCATTGAAAGGACAGCTTTGAAGGCCACTCTCGGTCGCTTCCGGAGGAGACCACCAGATCTATTGTCGATGGAGATAATACCATAATAATTTGGAAAGCAGTATTGACAAGGCACTGACGGGGCGATTGTCTGGAGGCGAGAGGCGTTCTATTATAAGGCTTCTGCCTACACGCTTTCGTCATAGATAGTATTGTGTGGTCTCTACTTTTCTAGGTTTTCCAGAGAATCAAAGCAAAATATTTAAGGCAATTACAAGTTCGGGATCTTCAAAAATTTCGACCAAATTCGTCGATATTTAATTCCCAAAAGGGTTTAGACAAGGTTGTTCTCTCGGCTTGATTTTTTTCTGACTAAAAGTAGTTTGATATTGAGAGAGTAAAAGTTAATCATATCTATTCCCAGACATAAATATTGAATTTCTAATCACGATATCACAGAACAGATTGAAGTTTTAGAAACTAATTCTCACGAATAAATCCTATAAATAAGCCTCGACTAATAGGTAGCCATCCGACAATCCTATTAAATTAGTAAGAAAAAAACAAAATGTCCAATTACTACTTCAACATCTGTAAATGTTTGCGGTCGCTACTCAACTTAACTCATATTTTTTGCTCAGTGCAACTGAACTAATAATACAGTTTCCACCCCACATGCCATCCATACAATGACAAACAATGAAACAGATGTTTGCAATGCTTTTGTGTGCATCATTGTTTTTATCTTTCAAGAATCCGTATTTTTGCAAGCTGTGCCATTGAAATTGATTCTAGAAAATCTGTACATGGAAAAGTCAAGGAACTCTGTACTGAGATTATGAAAGGAAGACATGGCGAATAGCTATTAATACGGCGAAAACTATCCTTATCTTTTAAATAAAGAAGTTCATATTATTACGTAGGTAGGTAAATATTAGGAACTAGCTAACTTAACAGACGTTGTCCTATATATTCAAAATACTAAATCAATATGCCGAGCCTTTTCCCAACTATGTTGGGGGTCTGCTTCCAGTCTAACCGGATACAGCTGAATACCAGTATTTTACATGGAGTGACTGCCTATCTGACCTCCACAACCCAGTAACTGGGTAATATGATACCACTTGGACTGATTGTCAGACTTTCGGGCTTCTGACGACCCGTAACGACTGTATAGCGTCTGTATAGTTACACAACGCTTTGTCTTCTTCTTTCGAATGTCGAGAAATCGGTGTGTAACTATACAGGCGATATACAACGTTTATTAGTAAGGGGGTAAGTAATTAATGAAAAACCAAAACTCGAACAGAAGTTTCAGTATTCTTTTATTTATAAAAGCGAAGCGATTGTGAGAGTATAGCAACGGATTGGAACTCTTTATTTTTATTTTTTTGTGGTTGATGGTATAAGTATGTTGATATAGATATGTTAATAGATGTTGTTATAGATAATGACAATGATCCTCCCAAAATTGACTGTGGCAATGTTCTGTTCTGTACTATAATATGGCAACCACTGAATATACGAGTACGCCGTTAATAGTCAAGAACTCTTGAGGTTCTATTCTCTCTCTTTCTCTCCATGTCTTTCAATTAAATCTGTCTCACTCTCTCTTACTTTGTTTAATTTCATTTCGTAACTCATCAAAACACAATGTCAGGTTTCCCTAAAGTCACGATCTAGTCTAAAAATACTAGTTCCTTCCTTAACTTCAAAGCAATAGGACTCAGAATCGTATCAAATCGATATAATTCTAGTGAATAATGTATAGTGAATCAGTAGGTTATGGGAATATGATGGGAATGCGTGGGAGAGTGAATTAAGTATCTAGTTACCGTAGCATGGTGTACCGTTTTGTATTGTGACGTTTGAGCCGAGTAAGGTTAGATTATCTTGGATGCATGGGTTTACTTAGAACGTTCCATCCTTGACGCTTTACAAAACTCTACTTATAGTCAGGTCCAAAATAGGACCTGGCTTTTAGCTGCTAAGGACGAGCAAAATCTGGCGCAGTCGAAAATTCATACGACAGAAAAAAATATCATAAAATTGGAAGAAAAAAAAACAGTTATCTTAAAATTTTGTCTTCACTCTATTTAATTTAGCCTCATCATTGTAAAGCTACCACTTATGGGAAGAGCGAGACAGCTCCGACACAAGTACTATTGTAACTTACTGGGGCTGCCTCAATTTATGTATGAAACAATGTTTTGGTTAAAATAGATATTGCACGACTCATAATGCGAAGCATTAGAGTGTGCACTATGATCGAAAAAATTATTTTGCCCCATTTCTGTAACTGTTTTTATTGTTACACAGCTGCTAGTACACAGAACCTACTTAATTTTTATACCATTGTATAGATGATTAAATGGAGATTAATACTGTACTTTTTAACAATTGATTTAATGCAGCAGAAATAGAAAAAGCATCAAAATAGTTGAAAAAAAATTCCTGTCCGTCAATTTATGAACCCTGAAAACATTGTAGCTTGCGATAAAATCAATTAATTGAGCCAATTTTTTTTTAATTAGTACTTACATTCGTTTCAGCCGTAGAAGGAACTCTATTGAAAATGGCTTTTTTAATCAAAGTAGTTTAATTATAATTAATAAAATACTACCTAACTAACATATAATATCTATAACTAAATATTTTCAACGTTAGACTTGACGTCCGTAAGTTGCCTAGCAACCGCCAAAGTAAATATCTTTGTAAATAGACTTTGACATGACATTACGACTTCTTGAAAAGTGATAAATTGTTCACAAAAATGTAACATTACTTTTTAATAAAACATACCTATCACCAAGTAAAACCATCCCAACTTAAGAATCATTTTCATGCAGCCACTATTAATAAATTTATGATAAGTACTCCGCTAACAGCTAAAAGAGCGTTGGAAGACTAAAATAAGCATCGAGTTCATAACGCGAGCACATTCAAGAGGGCAAGTAAAATAAACATTGAATAACAATGGACGACTGGACGAGTGACTGTTTACTGCACAGAAGTGGCTCCTCGGTACTTCAGTAGTCCTAGTAGTTTTATTGGCAAAGTTTCCAGCGCGACTGGATTTACGGTTTAAAGTTTCGAGATGCAGAATACAGTTGCAAGAGGCAATTTAAAATTTGGTTCATACGCTGGAGGACTGAGTTTTGTAAAAGCTTATTTTTTGGGTTTGTCCATCTGATGGTAGGTGGTCGCCACCGCCTCTGGTCATCTGCAATATCAAAGACTAAATAGATGCATTGGCATCCCAGAGACAAAGCTGACTAGAATACAGTACCACTGCTTGGCGGCAGAAATTTGAAAATAGAACCCTTACTATTTTCATAACCTTTAATTTTAAACCTGACATCTTTTGGAGCACCCTTCAGAACCACCGACGCATATAATTATGCAAGGGCTCAGGCCAACACAATGTGCATAGTTGTAATGACCACCGGATGACAGGTATTTATTTATTTATCATTCTCTTTAACTGAGTAAGCATTGCTATCATAATCAACGTATTACATATCTGTTATGTCTGGATCGGTAGCATTAGCTTGTTAATATCAACACTCTGAGGAAGTGAGGTCGAATTATCGCATTTTATTAACACTGCAAAGAAAATTATTACGCACGGTATGCGAAACATTAGTTCAAGGTTTCGGATGTATATTGTATGCATTACTGACGGCATCACACTTTGATACGATCAGCACAACCTCCTATTCTTTGTAGTCTTTAACTTCCTAGTTCCTTTGGCGAATACTATTGTTATTTTGTTATAATTTTTCAAAAGACTACTAGTAGGTATAGTAATATGTTGTTTATCGTGCTACCAAGCAGATCCATGTCGATAGTCATTGTGTTGGGCTCAATTTCAAATGTTGCAATCTGTTATGGTCAAATCCATTTTCTTTTTCGTCTTAAAGCGGTCATCACTGTTAAGAAATTCATCATCATTTTCATTTTTGTGCCCTTATCCTAATTTGTTTGATTGTTTGGATCATAATTGTTTCTAATAATCCATTTTCTGTTCTGATTTCCTAACAAAGAGTTTTATCGTCATCTCCATGTTTATAAGGTTCATTCAGCAGCTTTATCTAGCCACTTTAATCTTAAATACCCTCCGTCTATGGGCAATGAGCCAACACTGCTATACACATTAGACCAACTTGAATATCTCTAATGTCTTCAAATATTTTTGCTTACATTGTTTGCCTACTCTTTGACCTCATTATAGGAAACAAATACGTGATATATCTTGATATTGATTTAGATATAGCTAACCTTTAAGAACTCACTCATGCAGCAAAGATTCTGTAGTAACTAATCAATGATGTTGTTAATTATTATGAACTCGGCGCTGCGTATGCCACCGACTAGTAGGTAAGCGAATCACCTATCGCTATTCAACGCTGCGTGTGATGTAATTCTATGTGGCACAGTAATCTACGCTTCATTTTAGACGATAGTTATATCGCCGCACTATTCTGATTTTCGTTCTTATAAACCACATAGGGCTTCACTTTGCCAACAATATAGACCATCTCTATTTTACAGATCGCAATAATAGCCTCCTTTCTTTTTGTTCCATTTTTTGCCAGTATAGTATCAGAATACAGCTTTCTTGAAACAATGCCTTTATAAGATTATCTTTAGGAAGTGTATAGAGAGCCATAATAATATTTGCGGCATACTAGTGGCGCTGCCTCGGCCCGGCTAAAGTGCCGTAAGCATTACATTGTCAGTGTCACTTGTTATTTTGTTTGATTGTTGAGGTTAGTTTCATCTATAGCCGGCTAAACTTAAGTGTCATAATCCCTTGGCTTAGCAAATGAAAATGGCTGAAAGGTTGGTTAGGTTAGGTTAGAACTGTGCCAGGGTCCGTTTAGGCACAAGATAATGTACTGTTTTGGGAATGTGGTGTTTTACAGCGAACTAACCTCAATAATCAAACAAAATAAGCATTACATTGTCACTGTCAGCGAGTCTCTGTCACTTGGACAGAGACTCGCTGACAGTGACAATGACAATGTAATGCTTACGGCACTCTAGCCGGGCTGCGGCAGCGCCACTAGTATGCCTCTACCGGCACTTTATCCGGTAGGGATAGAGTCCCATTAGCGGCACTCTATACACCACTGCCTTATCTTTATCGTCGTCAGACTACTGGCTCTCCTACAGAGCCTAATTATATCAGGCACGATCGTCGATCTTTGCATCATAATGACCTGATAAAAAATCAAATATTGCAATACCCGACACACTCCCAACGATTTTAGACTCTGTAATAACTGCATAAACACCATAATTATTTGCATCCGGCGGTTTACATTAAAATGAAAAATTAACATAAGTAGGTCAGCAGTAAACACTGGCAGTATCTACGCGAATCAACCATGCTATGGGCGCCATAAAATCGACGGTTTGTTCAATACTGTTTTTATGAGCCTTCTCATTACGCAGCTATTTCAGAGAATTTGAATTAGTCTTTAACTGACGCTGGCCGGTTCTTTGAACGAAGCAATGTGATTTAAGAGCATTAATAATCTTGGCAATCTCATCTGTAACGCAATCTATCAAGGGCTTGGCTTGGCTAAATAATAAGAGCCGCACGGGTCGATCAAGGTTAAGCTACGCCAGCCGTGGTCGATTTGTGGATGGGTGATCATCCATCATATATGAGACCCCTTCGTGCCTCGGAAAGCAAGTTAAACCGTTGGTCCCGGCTGTCATTTGTAGATCTTTGACAGTCGTTAAAGGTAGTCAGAAGCTCAAATGGCTGACAGACAACCAGTCATGCTAAGGCCTAAGGGGTATCGTGTTACTCAGTAACTGGGTTGTGGAGGTCAGATAAACAGCCGCTCCATGAAAAATACTGATATTCAGCTGCATCCGATTAGACTGGAAGCCGACCCAACATAATTGGGAAAAGGCTAGGTTTTACGGGCCCTAAAATAAGGAGTAAAAGTAATTCACCAGGGCACTATTTTGAGCCCATTATTTACGGAGTTCCATAGGTAAGTGGTTTCAACAGTTACAAAATTTCACGCTAGGTAAGTTATATAATGGGCTGTAATCGTAATAGATCAATTATGCAATGTTGGGAAAAAATATATATAGAAGTTTATGCTGCTTGAAAAAATTAAGTCATAATTACTTAGCATACATAATGCAAGCTGTTTCTAATGAATACTGAAGAACGCAAACATGGAACTCTCGTGTACATAATCAGCCTATTAATGTTCCCACTGCTGGGACACAGGCCTCCTCTCTGTGAGAGGGAGTGGGCCGTAATCTACCACGCGGGCCCAGTGCGGGTTGGTAGATGTCACATGTCTTCGAATTTTTTGGTTCTAAGACATGCCGGTTTCCTCACGATGTTTTCCTTCACCGTTTTGAGAGCAGTGGTGATGAAATTATTTACACAAAGTAAAGCGCCTGCCTGTGTTCGAACCCACGACCTACAACTCGTAAGTCAGGGCCATTACCACTGGGCCACCACTGTTCTCTCTCGTGTACAAATTGCTAATTGCAAAGGTAAGAAAAAATCTAGAAACATTTCACAGTATAATTTTCTCTCACTCCGAGAAAACTATTGCCCGGCTTACACGAACTAGTGCTTCAAGCCCCTCCGGAGCAACTGGACAGATTCGCAACTGGACAGATTCTCAGCTGAACAGTTTCTCAGCTGGACAGATTAGCAACTGGACAGAACGTGTACAGTCTATGACATAATTAAAGTGAATAAGTTCTTTCATCTATAGCTAGGATAGCAAGATAAAGTAAGCTAGCAAGCTAGTCATACAGAACTAATCTGATTTTTAGGTTAGTAAACTAGTGATAGAGATAGTAAGCTAGTGCGATAGATTAATAGGATGGGGTTCCAATGAGTTACTATCCTGGTTTGTGTTATATCCTCGTGTGGCCGGTGAAGATCTAGTACCCAATCGGATCCTTTTATTTTACGCAACGTTATTGGATTAAGATTTTCTTGCATTGTGTAAACAGCTTTAGCATGTACGAAGCCAGGATAGTCAGCAAGGATCTGCTTGCTATCCTAGCTTTAAAAAACTAGCCTCGTGGTACCCATAACCACGTAACTAGGATGGTATCAGCAGATAAACTTGATGTACAGACGCCAGCATATCAACCTAAACCAATCTGTCAAATTTTCCCAATCAACATTGAACCTTATTCTTTTGCGACAAACTTGAAAATCAATTAAAGAAATTTGACAGATTGTAGTAACTTGATGTGCTGTCTGTACCTAGAATAAGGAATTATTTTGGCGACCGAACGCTCGATAACAGAGTACCATACCTTCTCAACCAATTGCCTTCTGATATAAGAAGTCAGGAAATAAAGGGTAAATTTGCCAGATTGCTTAAGCAGTTCTTTCTCAGGAGTTTGTAAGCAATGTTCTTAGGAAACTGGTGAAAACGGTTTCGTGGGGCATAGTTTTAAGTTAAGAGTCTTTATAAACCTTGTTTTTGATAAATAAATAAATAATAACCCGGGCATATCGATTCAAAACGTAGCATGCGCGTTTAACCCTCTCAAAAGAACATACACGCTTGCCCTCAGTAACCTCAGTTACATCCGAAGAATAATTTATCTAAATAAGAGCCATATGAAAAGATCTTAGCGGGTAGCTCCCCAAAATGGGGCAAGGTCGAAAACAACCGGGACTAAGGCTCTTCATACACGGCACGGTTTCTTTACGGTACGGCGTATAAACCGCGCCGTAGAAAAAACGTATGTGTCAGCAAACTTCCATAGTGATTCATACAACACTGACGACCGTGCCTACACACGGTGAATAAACCGTAGTTTTTCACATCAAAAAAACATGTGTGTACAAGGGGCCTTACACTGGATGCCAGACGTACGTATCAGACGCAACAAAAAAAATTGGGGAGGCATTTTGATACATATTTATTTAGCCTCACCTATGAAAAACTTGGTGAGTACGGACGAGGGTAGGTAAATAGTGCAATAAAATGTCAGGGACAAGATTGGGTGTGATAAGAATGTTTGTAAACATTTAGTTTGAAATGTGGGCTACAGATAAGCAAATTTTATCGAAATGGTTAGTCGATTTTCTAATAACTGCATTCGATGAGGGATCCACATGGATGAACGATTTAGCAGTGCTATTTAAGCATTTTTTTTTTTCATTAACTGAATTTTTGATGGAATAGTTGTCTAAATAGTAAAAAGGTTTCGCTTCAACAATCGCTTTTAAGTACAATAAAGTAGGGCAAGACTCTTTAGTCAGATTAAGATGTCCCAAAAATTTCATACACCCATTTCTTTTGGTGAAATTATGCCGCATTGAGAATTCAGCTTTATTACATCCTCTGAAATATACCGAGGCTGTCCTTAGAGATGGCTTGGCTTGGGAAATGAGGCCAAGGCCAACCCCGCGGCCTGGCTGTTTAGGGGATCTAGCACGGGATCATACACAGTAATGTAATGTTTGGACGGCTGTTTACGTCATATTATACGCCGTGGTACGTAATCTTGTGGCAAACAATATGTGGACCCTTTTTACGGATAACAAAGAGTAGGTAAACAGTCAGAGCTCTCTGTTAGTGAGGATTTAGGCAGAACGGTAGGGTAGTTTTAGTTAATTAGCTCCTTATTTTACATACGTGTGTTTACACTCGTCTACGTACAGACAAATCATTACTTATTGCAATGTGCAAATTAAGAGTGGAAGTGAAATTATGGAAAGCAAATGAAATGATCACATCAAAATCTTAGTTATCTTTATTAAGCCAATACAGGTATCCATTTTAATAACACAACATGCAACATAAGCCAAACATATGGAAGCACTAGTAAAGTTTTCCACAATCTGTTTATGTGAAACCGATTTCTAAGGTTCTAATAAAATTTGATTGTACTCGAGTACATATAGACGAATCATTACTTACTATTGCAATATGCAAATATGAATGGGAGTGAAATTGTGGAAAGCAAAGGAAATGAAACGAACGAAATCTTAGTTATCTTTATAAAACCAATACAGTTATCCATTTTAGTCTTACACAAAATATGCCAAAAATATGGAAGCTCTAGTAAAGGATTCAACAATCTGTTTTAACACATCTTTAATGAACACATCGTTTTTTATCAAATAGGTATGTGCAACAGATTTCTAAGGTTCTAATAAAAATATAAATAAACCAGACAGTCTCGATTTAAACTCAAAGCATATGCTTCAAATAACCCAATTACAAACACTTTTGAATTATCAACTCCACAGACACTTTTAAAACAAAATGTGGTTACAAAGTACTGGTTACATCATTCAACTGCAAAGCAAGTCTGGTCGAATTTAGGTTCACGCTTTTTGATCTCCAAAGTGTTCTTAAACATTTAGTTCGTTCATTATATTTTAATTCATAAGAAGGACTACTAGGTATTTTTCGTGAACCAATTCGATCAGACACAACAAATAGTGCACTGTTAGCAATGAGTTAAAAAGCAAGCAAGTTAATAAAGAAGCAAGCATTAATTTGTGTGATGAAATTATTGCCAATTCAAGCCAAGTCAACTGTCGGCCCTCAACCAACCTGAACAAAACAAAACATTAAATTAATGACAGTAAAAAAGACAAAAAATGGTACACACTCGCATCTGGTTAGACCGGAATTGCAGCCAGGATAGTTGGGATGGTAAAGATGAAAGAGAGAGACTTGGAAACATTGATTCAATCTTTGTAGGAGGAGTGTCAGGAATGGTTGGAATAATACACAATACATGAATAAGTAGATATAGAAGAGTAGTATGAAAGATGTGTTGGAGCACTACGATATGCGAAAGTAACTCCGTCAGTCTGTTACCTTTTCACGCCTCAAGGGCCGAACAGATTTCGATAAAATCTGGCACACAATCAGACCATGACTTAGGTTAGGACATAGAATACTTTTTATCCCGGTACTACGTTCCTGAGCGGTAAAATCCGACAGCCAAGCGGGCAATAGCTAGTATAATATGAACCTTGCAAAAAGGCGTTCAACAAATAAATAGGTGCATATGCATAGACATTGTGAGGAAACCGGCATGTCCTAAAAACCAAAAATTCGAAGACATGTGACATCCACCAAGCCGCACTGGGCCCGCGTGGTGGATTAACGCCGACTCCCTCTCATAGAGAGGGGAGGCCTGTGTCCCAGCAGGGGGAACATTATAGGCTGATAATGAAATATGCATAGGCACTTTTTCTTTATTTGTATAGTTTCGTGTTTCACGAACTGTTGCCCAATAAATAAGGTATATTATGTCTTTTTTTCAAATCCCAATTTATTTGAGGTCGCCCTTGCACGTCTTTTTCCAACAAAAATATTAGGCAGCATCTGAGTGAGTCGCGAGCGATCTAATTGGCAATTTTCGCCGCCTTGCAGCAACGTTCAGCACCGACCGGTTAAAATCAGTGCATTTTGGCGCGATTTTGATAGATCGAAGCGTAAGTCTCAGTCATCCTTCCCTCAGAATTCACTTATATCCTCATCATCATTCTCTTGCCTTTATCCCAATTTATTTGTCTTCTAATTCCTTATTAACTGTCTATTAGTCGTCACCTCGGGTCTCCCCCTTTCTAGCCATATCATCTTTCACACAATCCATCCATCGTTTCTTTGGTGTTCCCCTAAAGTTCGCTAGTTTTCAAGCTAAATAAAAACAGAGGTGAACATAATGTACCTACATATTCCAGGTACATATAAATGTTTAAGGAATAATTATGAATAAAACCAAAACCTCTTCGAAGCGTATCTTATCAAATAAATCAGATTGATAAACTGTGCTATTAACCTACTTAACAAATGATGAATAATGTATGGTTGATCATCTATTGTAATGTTACTAATAACAATTTGCATACAAGAGCTAAACAAGATTATTATGTAAATAAACATCAGTAATAGTAAGTAGGTATAGATACTAATATTAAGCAAGTGTTCTAATATTATCGTAAATCGAAATCATAAATTTTTTGTCAGAAATTCCTTTGTGTAAATCAAAAAGATGATTTTGAATTAATTTATTGATAAAATAACCTTAGATTCACTAAGGCTATTGCCATTCACAACTGAACTTGATCAAAGAATAGATGTCCCAATCAATCGTGAAACAATACGAACGATTTTATTGTTTTAGTGTGGGTACAGTAGAACAATAATTAGTGTTATGAATACTTAGATAGATACGATAAATATTAGGTATGCTTCTACTTTAGAAAGGACAGTTACTCGAACAAAAGTAACAGGTACCTACAAGTACATCCACATGGTGCAGGTAGATAGTTCACGTCACTTGACGAAACGGACTGAACTCAAACAAGTACAAAACTGAGCGCACTTTCCAGTGACGTTACTTGCATAACCAGTGTTATAGCACAAATAACAAGCAGTAGAGGATCATCACTCACCGTGCAGAGGTGGCGAGATAACTGCTCAGCGGTGACCACTTGCACCCGATTGCAGCATCACAAACGGTCACGACACTCCACACTCACTCGCCAAATATATATACCACAAACAAATATACATAAACAAAAAACCCAACGGTCCCGAAACCCGTTCTTAGCACGACTAGCGGGGCTCACACTTGTTGCAAAACTAAAGTCGTTTAACACACAGAAATATTAACGAAAATACGATCTGTCGTTTGTAATCGATTTTTTTAACTCTTCTTTCTCCGATTGTTCACAATACAAACTCGATTATGCCAATACTTTGTAACACTTTTTGTAATAAAAGCCCAAGTTTGTTTAATTGATTAGGTTTACTATTTTTATTTAATCAAATAAATTATAATTATTTAACTGATCTGTCAATGTTCATTCAGCCACCTCAGCTGTGCACGCTTGCGCGTTTCGACCGTGAGGACAATGCCACCTGGCTGCGCAAGCCAAACTGACATAACGGGTGACGGGCGGGCGCTGGCGGGCGGGACCCCGCTTATGTTGCATGCTGGAAAAAAACATACGCCATAAACAGTATGTTGCCACATGAAAACCAATGAAATATTTTCAGTTCAAGTAAACCGCATTAATATTATAAAACTCTTATCTAAATTGTATGAGCACATTGTAAATGCGCCGTTGAAATAGTTGCAGAGCAATATAACATAAAATAATGTAAAGTGAAAGCTTCCACCATAAAGCTACAAATAAAAACTGCTTACGGACATCCGGCCAAGCCAATGCGATGACAATTTCTTTCATTTCATTTGGTACGAAATTCGAAAAGCGATTTAAAATAAAAGAAAAAAATATATCATGTATCTATCAAAAAAGAGGAAAATTTTGTTATTGTAGATTTAACCACCAATGTCTTTCAAATTCTCTTCGTTTTTATTAATTGTTTTACCGTTAATTTTTCTCTTAAAATTTAGTGACTATTTATTATATTAGTTCGTTTCTTATTCTAAAGATAATTAATTGTATGTGTGAAATGTCACATTGAATGAGCTTCGAAGTGGATCGGTACTCGTCTGCGTGGGCACATATCGCCCTTTGTGCGGATCTCACATGGGCTACGGAACCTCCCGATGAATTCATTATAGCTAATCAGGTACTCTACAGAAAATTCCGAAACTTTCTGATTTTTTGGACAAAACTCCTCCTGTCGTAAGTTTTTCCGTCTAGTATGATGTTTCTTCGTTTTCAGCGTCTCTGGACACAACATTGTCGTGTCTCCCAAGTTCTGCAAGACACATCATTGGAATCACAAAGTTTGCAAACGAATAATCAATGCGAATTAACAGGTCAGAATCAGAACTTAGAATAGCAACTAGGACATAGTTTTATATCGTTACTAGAACGTTTTTCCTTAAAAATTTTAGTTCTTAGCGTGTCTGTTAGTGGAACTGATTTATCTTGGTGGTTTGTAGTGGATGCATTCAAATAGAAGATTGTAACTCTACCTGTTGGCTTTTATCTGGGGTTTTCATACCTCAGCCCACTCCAAATGAAATGAAAAAGCCTCTTCCTTCTTTTTCCTCCTATTTGGTCTGATTAAGTTCTACAAGTCCTAATGTAGAACACGTTACACTCGGTAGTTAACGATCCCTAAAAATAACTTAGCCTTGTCGAAGAGAGAGAAAATAATCGCAAACGCTGCTAGTCCTTGCTCATAAAGCAGAATGAGGCAGTCTGGTCCGGAAACAGAGTCATCGTCATGATCATCTCCCTGCCCTTGAACCATGTTATTTGCGGGTGCATCACCTTTTTCTTCTATTCTTCCCTGTCGGCTGTCACTCTGTTATTCACTCCACTTTCTTTCGTATCATCCCTCACACAATGCATCTCTTCTTTTGGTCTTCCTCTTCCTCTCCATCTTCACTATTTTAGGCTGGTTTCACAGCTGTTTAGGCCGTCGTTCGGGTAGCGCCCGCAGTGCTCTGAAACGAGGGAGTAGTACGATACGTTGTACGGGCTCTACCCGGAGAGAGTCGCGTACGACGGACCAATCCGCGTCGCTGTGAAACAATGTTCTAGCGCCTCACGTGTGTCTCCGTTTCGGGACCCCGTACGGGTCTCCCGGACAGCTGTTAAACCAGCCTTAGTTACATGCTTTTCAACCCTCCTCATCACATCCACTTAACAGACTTCTGTAACTGGCGCCACTTTTATACTTCCTCTAATATGCTCATTTCTTACTTTATCTAGTCATGTAAGTTCACACATTCATCTCAACATTAGTCTCATCTCCACAACATGCAATCTCTTCTCATCCGTTTTCTTGACGGCCCAGCATTCCGACCCATACAGTTCGTCAGGTTTCGGAAACAGAGTACTTACGTAAATTCAGCTCTATGAGAACACAGTCTTACACAAGGGCGGATCCAGGGTGGGCACAGGGGCACGTGCCCCCCAAACGTTTAATGTTAAGTAAAATCTTCAGCAGCAGTGGCGTAACTACTAAGGTTCAAAGTGATGCAGTCAGTTCATACTCGGGCCCAAAGGTCTGCTAAGCCCGTGCATTTTTACCGGCTTAAAACCTCAGTCGGCGAGAGGATTTCAGGATAACATAACATGCTAAAAAGATAGCGCGAGGTTCCTCACGTGTCCTAAATATAAACAGCTCATGGAAAATATTTAGCTAAAGCTATGAATAGTCAAAAAAAAATTACCAAACGAAGTCGAGATGAGGTGTTAAAATTACTTATTGAGCTCGCTTCGCTCGCTCTTGTAGCCCAGGAACTTTTATTTCTGTATCTATGGTCAGAAAATTTATCCTATTCGAGGCGGGGTGCTATTGTAGGTATTATTTATTATAGTTATTCTTCTAAGTCATTGAAAGAGAATGAATTTAGTATTGCACCATGCTGATATCTAGACATGGGAGACGCTTCTTACCTGTCTGACATGTGTCCCCCCCAGAAATAAATCCTGGATCCACCCTTGGTCCTACACCAACATGATATGCTCTATTTCCGCGATAGGCTGCTTTCGAACGATGGACTCGCTACCTCTGCATCTATCGATAACAAGGAGCAATGAACATACTACAGGGTGTCATCGACGCGAAGCCTGTTACCATGTATTCAGTACATGATTCTGAACCCCTCTGCGTTTGAAATTTTTCGTCTGTTATTTAAAAAAAACAGCTGTTCCATACATTTTGACTGCGTAGGTATTGCACTTTTCTATGAAACAGCAGATTTTTTTTAATAACCGACGAAAAATTTCAACGCAGTGGGGTTCAGAATCATGTACTGAATCCATAGTAACAGGCTTCGCGTCGATGTCCTTAACACCCTGTATAATGGCTTAGATCTTCTAATTCCATCTAGATTTTGATGCTGTTTTCATCATTATTTAACTTGGATAAAGCACAGAAATATGTATTATATTAACATATCCACCATTGCCACCGATGAATAGGTACAGATGGTTCTTTCCGCAAAATCATTTAAATAAAAAGCTACTCTTGCCATAACACAATAAAGTGCAGTTCAGGTCGCACAGCGCTAACTACCTACAGTTATATTCACCTAGAAGTTGCCAAAAGCTCCACAACCCAGAAGCCTAGAAGTTGCCTAGTTGTTGCGTTTTTCAAGTTGTTGTTGCCTAGAATTTGTTGTGGTGTTGTTGTAGTTGTTGCTAGAAGTTGTTGGTCTCTATCTATCGCGTTACTTGTTCAATTCGTACAGACGCCAGCACATCAACCTACTCCAATCTGTCAAATTTTTCCAATCAACATTGAACCTTATTCTTCAGCGATAAAGTTAAAAATCTATTAAAGAAATTTGACAGATTCTAGTAACTTGATGTGCTGGCGTCTGTACAAATAGACTATGCTGCTACTGCCTATCCTAATGATTATAATCAAGTTAATAATGAATAACATCGATTGTAGATAATAAGCGCGCAATATCAAGCCAAAGCCAAGAAAATGGAAGCAGTAGTGGCAGAAGAAGTGTGAAAGACGTGATACCAGAGTCCAGATTGGCACAATTCTATGGAAATTTCTATTACGACGAAGTCAGGTTGTCCATTAATATTATGTCCTTTTTCAGATGAGAAATAAGCCGATTTAGTGGCACAGTTATCTTTCCTTTTTAAACCTGCATGCTTCCATCAACTCCTCACAATCTTAGGGCTTGTTTCACCACCTACGATTAAGTTCCTATTAATTTACTTGGCAGATAATTTCATACAAATTCTGTTCCATTTTTGAATTTATTCGGTAAGTAGTGGCTAATCGGACATCGCGAAATAGGCCCTCAGCGTAGCTAACCTTTCAGGAAAAGAATCTACTAGCGTCTAGAATTATTATTTATAACCGAATCTAACAGCCTTTATCAGACTGGCGTTTATCGTCAGAGCCAAGATAAAGAGGCAACGCAACGCAACAAAACAATTCATATTATTTCACTCACCGGGAACTCACTCAGGAATTTTTTTTGAATAATGACAGAAGCTAATCAAAATTACGTCATTAAATCTTTTCCGTCTGGCTACTTTTTATTAGAATTTTACCGCGTATTTTATCTAGCATGTTTTCTATTTCAAGAGAGAAATGTTATACAAGTACGAACGAAAGAACAAACTTGCGAGGGTACAACGGACAGGGCTGCGAAAACTCTGACCTCACGGAATGCTGGATGCTGCCTGAGGTAAATTGTGTAAAGAGCTTATAACCTAACTTACCCGTACTTATAGAAGGCTTCTCTTCAAAAGGAGTAGTGGACTTCTTGGTAGTCTTGTCCTTGCTCAACGTCGCTGACTGGTGTTCATTATTTGGTTTTCAAAATGGGTGACTATCCCGTCTTCAGTATTCGCTGCTTTAAGCTGCCTGCCCACTGGAGCGGAGAAGAGAGGAGAGGAGCGGAGCTGTGCCGATATTAACTAATAGAATCTAAACTCCGAAACTGTGTCAAAATTTATTGGTTAATATTGACACAGCTCCGCTCCTCTCCTCTTTTCTCCGCTCCAGTGGACAGTTCACGTAAAACACTTTGATCTTGCGTTATGGGCACAGCGGTGTTATGGCGATATGGTCGCCTAGCCTGCTTGGCCACCATTGCGCTCAAAAAACTGTCCGGATAGGCGGGAGCCGAGATAGTTAGGGTGCTTCGTTGTATCCAGAGTTACGGGTAAAACGCCTTAATTGGACGGGTAGGCTGGTGCTGGTGAACATTTATCGTGTGCTGCACCATCCATACCGGATCCTAGTACCGGACTTTTTGGTTTTTGAATCCACAGAATACACTATTTTATATCCGTTGTTTTAAACGCATTATGTACTTCGTGTGTGCAGGTGGAGTACTGGTTTCGCAAGCTGGTAGACGAGTCAGCTGAGCGCAGTATGTTCCCGCGCCGGCGTCGTCAGTACAGAATGCTGCCCGACGAGGATTTGTGCGTCCATCTTATCTTACTAACTTAGTACATGTTACGTCAGTCAGTACAATGCCCTTCTTTTAGTTAGGTCAAAATGTTGAGACTCTGACGATAGCAGTCCTCGGTTGGACTCCTGGCAGACCAGGAGCATATAATACTCACTGTCACTTTTTTCAGTGAGCAGGTTCTTGAGCAACAAAACCAAAATAAACCTCTTGATTGGTTGACGCGGTTACCTGTTTCCGACCTAGGTTTTAGCAAAGATGGAATTTCTTCTAATATCTTACCATCATTTGGTCACCAGAAACTTGTTGATTCTTTAAGTTCCTTACTAAGCGCTGTAGAGATATAACTCTCTCTAGGGACTAAGGTTAAGTTTTGGCTAAATCTTATGAGCAGAGGAATTAGTAGGTAGCCTAATATTTGGTTAGTAGAGGAATTAATTGGCACCGATCGGCAGCTAGCGAGCGCTGGGGCCCGAGTGGGGCGCGAGCCGCAGGCGAAGAAGCGGCGCTGGCGGCGCGGGTGCTTAGCGTGCGGGCACTCTGGGCCCCTCCCCAGACTTCGAGGGGCGCCTCGCACGCGCAAGGGCCTCGCACACCCAGCCCTCCGGCCGTCTCACGCAAAATGCGGGCCAGACGTCGTCAGCCGAGGCGGTTGACAGCACTTGCTCCTCCGCCGCCCGCGTATTGCCTCGACATGCCTGCCCAACTCTTCTGCGACCCGACGTGCAAAGTAAGTTTTGAGTGATTTAAGTGGGAAAAAGAGATGGCGCTATGCGTTCTGTACCTGTAGCTCCATCTCGTTTTCGCACTGGAACAATAATTATTTTTAGACTTTCCTTTTCGGCCCCAGCAGTAGATACTATGTTCGTTATTAACGGGTATTTTATAGTAGGACTTAAGTTATGTAACGGAATACCTAATTATTATATACATATACAAAGGTTTTTTACCATTAGAGTTACCATTTTGAAGCGTTCTTCCCATTTCCATAGCCAATCAAGCAATTGTGAATAGCTGTGCAGTAGCCCGTACCGAGTCGTGTTACGAGCATACCTGTACCGAATGGTCTCATAGTAGTCATGTGTCAGTTTCAGTTCGATCCGCCGCGGCCTCCTCAGCTGACGGAGTGTCAGCGCGCCATGGGGCGGCTGTCGGCTAGCGTGCAAGCAGTGATGCGCGCGTCGGCAGCGCGGTGCCCCCCATACCGCGGCACCAACGTGAGCCGCTACGCGCCCACAGCCCCGCGGCCCACGCGCTGCCCCGAGCGGCGCTACGGCGTGTGGTGGCCGCGGGACCATCCATCCCCACGCCTCGACCACAGATTCCACCTCACGCACGTCCAGGCCCCGGCCCCCGCCGCCCCCGCCGCTACCAAGGCACCCGACCGGACGGAAACAGAAGAGGGCAAGAAGGTAGACATTCCCGAAGAGAAGGAAAGCAGCAGCACTACTATCGAAATGGCTGTGGTTCCTGTGACCGAACCACAGACCTTACAAAGTGATAAGCCAGATAGTCCGAACACACAAGACAAAATCGTGACTGATGGCCAGCTACCGTCCACTAGCGCAGCCGCCATGGACACCGGACTGAGGAAGAAGCGCCTGTACAGCACAGTGCTCAGCATGAGCGCGCCTACGCCGATAGGACTCACTCCGGTAGTGAGACTAGCACAGAAATTAGTGACACCTGGCCTCCTGAAACTGAATCCAAAGATGGTGCTCCCTGGATCGAGGGTGCGGCCACCAACTGTTGATCACAAATTCGAGGAACTGGAGAAAGAAGCACTGGAGCAGTACAAAGCTTCCGATGAGAGTATAGACACCAAGTTTCGAGAACTAGAAAAGCAGGCTGTTGAGCAATACAGTACGAGCAACAGTAACACTAGTTGCAGCAGTGGCACCTCGGCAGAAAAACGAGCCTCCAGCTCGCCCTCAGAGAGCGACACGAAAAGCAAGCAGCCGGCAAAATTTCATAAAGAGAAACCGGTAGACAGCGTCGTGATATACTCCCAGAATTTTCCCGACCTTAATTCCAAGGGACAGACGTCCAGTGTAATGAATTTAAAAAACTTCCACACCCCCCCGAGGGGGGAAAAAAAGGAGCAAACCCATAGACCGAGTAAGAACTTGCGGAGTTTAAAAAGTGAGTCCCAGCGAGCGGCCTCCGATACGGACTACGAAGCTCGGGAGAATTTAAAGGGCAACCACAAGGGCCCCGTGCGGTGGACACTGCACGTGGTGCCGCCGAAGAAGCGGCACCTGACGCTGTGCGTGACGGACTTCTCGTCCGACGAGGACATCGAGGACGGCAGTGTGTCCATGAAGGACGCCGGGCCGTGCATCAAGAACCACGTCGCGGGGAAGGTCAAGATGTCGGCGCACGGCGGCGGCGACCTGCACCCGATCATGAGGAAGACGTAGCAGAGTAAACGAGACGCCGCCATCCCGCGGCGTCCAGCTAATCCTACACGATTGCTACTCATATATTTTTACACTTTACACGCACTCCCGCCACTGACAGTTGAAGAACAGTGGAAAATTGTGAATTGCGGCACCCGTGGCCGGCCACTGACGAAGCTTCCCCAGTGCTAGTTGTCGTATTAGTAAATTCCTTGTGTTTGTGGCGTACAGATATATTTTTGACTGTTTTATATGATACGTCCGTCAACTCTTAGTGGTCGGAGTCAGTTTTTGATATATAATTATTGCTGTGAATGGAGTTTTTGTGGGATCCCCCGTAAACCTGTATCGAACTATGTCGCGAACGGCGTGAACCGTGTTGTTCCGATAGAGCTGTTTTAGCAATGTGCTTAATTTACTAGTCATAAATGCTTTGTATATATATTTTTGTATTTTTGACTTTATTATTGAATAAGAAAAATAATTTCAGTTAAAAAAAAAGGTTAACAGTACATAAATTGAATTCTTTAGGTATTAACATTAAAATAAATTGTATATGAATTGTTCAAACTTCAGGGTTTTGATTTTGATAGCATATAGCACGGCTAAACTAAACTTTAAGCAAAATGTAGAAGGAAAAAACATTAGTCCTTGGTATTGATTTCAAAAAACCGTTCGACACCGTAAGTCTTGAATTGCTATTTACAAAATTAGAAACCATTAATATTACCGGCATTGTCTTAAAAATGTTCGATTCCTTCCTATCTAAAAAACAGGTCGCAGTTAGTTAGAACGGATAATACTTAAGTGGCGAATTAACGTGAGGAGTTCCCGAGGGATCAATTTTAGGGCCTCTGCTCTTTTTAATCTACATAAATAATATTCAGGAAATTCAACTACATGGCCACCTACTTTATACGCAGATAATATCAATGTGCCATGACAACAAAAACCTTGTGAAAAATATGTTGGCTTAAAAATAGAGAGCTATCCGTTCTCTTTCGTGGACGCTTCACTTGGATCATATAAAAACAAAGCTTACGTCACTACTTGGATCCCTCCAAAACATTGTTCGATGTCGTCACACTATCTATAACGCCATAATAAAACCACACCTACTGTATCTGGTTGAAATTTGGGGCAGTGCGGACAAGTCTAGCAAGTCTCCAAGTTGCTATCTATTTACCCATATTTAAAACGTCAACATGCACAATTTATAAAGAAATAAAATTATGGACACTGGCGCCTGACCATAACCTTATTGCCTTAGCAATAAGGTCGAAAAGTGGTCTGAAACTATCTTATGTTCCATCGCAGGCCATCTGTGCCCGCGATGAAACATAAGTCTAGTTATATATTTCCATCCATAACTCACTATTATTATTTTTTACGAAGTGTATAGAGTGCCGCGAGTATTCTTGTGGCACTCTAGTGTCGCTGCCTCGGCCCGGCTAGGGTGCCGTGAGCGTTGCATTGTCACTGTCACTTGTTATTTAGGTTAGGTTAGGTTAGAACTTTGACCACACAACGCACGAGCCGAGCGAGCGTAGCGAGCGGTGCCGCGGGAGCGGCCGGCGAAGTGCCAGGGTCCGTTTAGGCACAAGAGAATGTAATGTTTTGGGAATGTGGTGTTTTACAGCGAACTAACCTCGACAATCAAACAAAATACCAAGTGACATGACTTAGTGACAGTGACAATGTCAATCCAATGCTTGCGGCACTTTGGCCGGGCCGAGGCGGTGTTACTAGGGTGCCTGTAGTGGCACTTTATCCTCTATACACTGCCTATTTTTTATCCGCTCTTGGCCTGCATCTCACCTGGTGGTAAGTGATGATCAGGCCAAAGGCGGCAGCGAGCTTAACCCGGAATCCTCAACCACAGAGGAAATGCCTATCTTAGGTACCTGCTAACTGCCGAAACACAACAAAGCTGTTTACATTGTTGTTGTATCGACCGACTTAGGTAAGATGGTAGTAACTAGCCAGGCTTACTTAGAACAAGCCCTACCACCAACAAAACCGAGCAGAATATTTTTCCCCCACTGGGAATCGATTCCAGGACCTCTGGGTCTTAGACAGGTGGACTGAGCCACCAGACCAAAGAGGCGCTTAACAAAAGTATACAGACTAATAATCGTTTACTAAACTAAATAAAACAAGTAACCCAACGTATCACTCGCCGAGCTAGTTGTCTGATTTTACCAAAGATGAAAACTTAGTTTGGCAAAAAAACTGTTAGCTTTTGAAGGAACACAATTATACAACAAAATACCCTCATGTTTAAAAACATGTAAGTGTAACTGTGCGTTTGCACTGGCGAAACATTCCCAACAAAACATGTTGGGATCTCTATTTTCTGTCAATTTTCCATACAATGTTTGACAGTAACTAGAGATTTCAACATGTTTTGTCGTGATGTTTCGCCAGTGCAAACGCACAGTTATAGAGTTCCGCTAGCGGCACTTTATCCCTGTCGAATAAAGTGCCGCTATATGCGGCATAATAGTGGCGCTGTCTCGGCCCGGCTAAAGTGCCGCAAGCATTGCATTGTTACGTCACTTGTTATTTTGTTTGATTGTTGAGGTTAGTTCGCTGCCCTTTGTTTTGGTAGATCGTATTTGTTTTTGATAATTATGTCAAAAGATGAGGTTATTTTTGAGGAGAGGCTAATGTTAATTTCTTTCATCTATAGCTGGCTAAACTTAAGTGTAGCCATAACCCTTTGGCCTAGCAAATGAAAATGGCTGAGCTGTGACCACACGACGCACGAGCCGAGCGAGTAAAGCGAGCGGTGCTGCGGCAGCGGCCGGCGAGTGCCAGGGTCCGTTTAGGCACTAGGGAATCCTATAATGTTTTGGGAATGTGATGGTGTTTAGCAGCGAACTAACCTCAACAATCCAACAAAGTAACAACTGACAGTGACTCAGTGACAATGCAATACTTACGGCACTTTAGCCGGGCCGAGACGCCGTTACTATATTATGTCGCTAGCAGCGCTTTATTCAACAGAGATAGTGCCGCTAACGGCATTCTTTACACTGCCTAAAAAAATTACACTCATTCAATGCATTCAAGACTCAGCTGAATGTTAACATCCTTCCTAAAAACTAAATTCACAGTCTTCCTTGGTTCATAGAAGGGTCATAGAAGGCATCATTATGAACAACTATGGAAGTAGGTAGGTTCCATAGTTGTTCATAATGATGCCTTCTATGACCCTTTTCAGTTTTTTTATTGGGTCATGGGCTCAGAGTAATAACTAAAGGTCATGGGTAAGTGTATTATCTATGGTCATGGGGTCTCAATTCGAACAAATTATAATTAGTCTTGATAAAAGATCATAGATGGAAGCATAGGTAACAATTATGAAATTAACAGTCACTAAAAAGCGATAAACGGAAGATTGGCTGAAGTAAGATTAGTAAAAATCAAAACTTCCTTGTTTAATGCTGATTTATCTAGTGTAACTCATAAATCTCGTATTTTCAACAAAAAAAGATAAAACCTTTTTGTTTAGGGCTCTTTGCAATAGATGGCGTTTTACTCAATTTGTCATAACTGTACCACATTTAGCCAGTCAATAGCCGGACTAGGGAGGTGTCATTTCTTTGTATGGGATTGGGTATCTGTACGTAGTATTATATTATCTGTGATTGGGTGTAACCTTATTTAATACAAGGAAGACTGTGACGAAATTTGTATTTATAATTTTGTTTATAAGCATTGTTGTCATGTAAGTGACTTTGTATCTTTTTTTGAGAATAAATATATTTAACCCAACACTACCTACTTTACAAAAAAAATCTAAATTCCAAATCTATTGGGTTGCCATCCGTTTCGATTCCGTTTATCCACCCTAAGGTTACTCGGAAACGTATGTCCGAATCTATAGCCTATCAATTCCGTTTGTCCAACTAGGCCTAGGGTGGATTTTCGGACATACGTTTCCGAGTATCCACCTTAGGGTGGATTTTTTTGGTTGAATAAACGGAATTACCCTGGTCAGTGATTAAAAAAAATTAAAATGCAATAGTAAAATATTCAACAATATTATATTAACTTTGGAATATAAAATAGAATGCATAAGTCTTAATTGTACAAGCTCTGATATCACTATACCGTTGCCCCCCACCGCGAGACCGATCGCATCAACTGTCGAGGAATTTCTCCAGATCCGTGCAGTCGTCATCTAGTTGAATTTGTTCTAGGGTTATTTTTGGTGTTGCCGGCTGACCTGGAACAGGAGAAAAAAAGAAACATTATTTGTGACCTTTTTAGGTTTTCGTACCCGAAAAGTGCCAAACGGAACCCTATTACTAAGCCTCCGCTGTCTGTACGTCCGTTTGTCTGTCAGAGGGCTGTATCTCATGAACCGTAATAGACAGTTGTACAAAATAATAAAAATAACGTAAAAAATTATAGAGGTACAGGAGACGTGTATTTTTCGGCGTTTTTTGCTAAATCGTGTACAGCGGTGCGGAACCCTTCGTGTGCGAATCCGTTTCGAACTTGACCGGTTTTTTTAAATTGACAATCTCTTTTTCTATGTAAGTATGTCAACGCGATTTACGAAGTTCAGGCAGGTCTTAAGGCTGCCTGTCCACTGGAGCGGAGAGGAGAAAAGAGGAGCGGAGATGTGCCAATATTAACCAATAGAATCTTGACTCAGGATCACTGATCTAAACTCAGGAGCGGAGTCAAGATTCTATTGGTTAATATTGACACATCTCCGCTCCTCTTTTCTCCTCTCCGCTCCAGTGGACAGGCAGCCTTAAACAGGTGTCGCGTCACAAAACATTCGCAAGTAAATGAGGTACATTTCCTAAGACCTTGTCCAAATAAAGGCCACGTCCTATTTAAAAGCGAACACGCGATCGGTCGCGTGCACATAGTTGTGAGCGCCTGTGCCTTTCTTACCGGCGGCAGCGTCTGACGTATAATTCGTCGCCGGCGCGCGGCAGCCGCGTCTACGTAATCGGCGTGGATGGTGAAAATACCACCTCCTGATGATAACCGAATTACCACAGAGCTCTAAGCCTCGTACAGACTGGCGCGACGCGACACTGGTAATTGTTCTACCGTGAAGTTTACTTAGAAATTGTTACGCCAGTCTGCACGACGCTTTAAGCGGGCGGGGCTTCAATCCTGAGAGAGCTTGCGAATCTCTTCAATCCCTTCATCTAAGAGAGTACAGCGAGGCCCCGCGACTTATTTTAAAAGCTTTCGTCGCGTGAATATACGATCTTTCGAACTTTTTGTTCGGTGAACCTGAACGCGTGGTCGCGTCGACAGAGGGCGCTTTCCGGTTTTCCGAACAAAAAGTGTTTTATGAATGCGACTGATCGCGTATTCGCGTGACAATCGTTTTTAAAAAGGACGCGGCTTTAGATGGTGATCCCTCGCCCGGGTAGCTTACACTGTTACTAAGACATTGACTATGAAACCACCTGTGAATCCTGGTATGCGATAATTAGTATTATAGGAAATGCGGGGGTAATTTTAATGCGGGTTAACACGTTGCGGGTTTCTCTGAGCTGGCACGAACGCACAGCCCGATGCGTTCCCGCAATTTCAATTCTTTAACAACTTACTTGTGGACACTGCACCGCTAGCTAAGTACTTGGCGACATCTTGCTGGAATGCATTAGAACTCTGCTCTCTTCTAGCTTGGTACTCTGCCAGTTGTTGTCTCTCTCTCTCATAGTTCTGCTGGCTGTTCTCCTTTGCTAGCTTGTTGCGGACTTCTTCTAGTGCCACTGGAATTGACAATTTATAATTAAGAGAGTTGGCTTATATTTGCTATGGCCTATATCACTATCGCCAGATAAGTTTTTCTCAATTTATCTGCGAGATAGTGCTAGAGGGAGAATCTCTGCTGAATTAAAGATTGTATATAATACAGATTATAATGTTGAGACTAGATTATATTCAGAAACAATAACTTTTTGGGATCATCAAAGATTGTCACAGTTAAATCATCATAGTTATTTTATTACGTAGTAAAATGGTACCTTCCTTAAATAAATAAATAAACTATGTGAATTTAGCAATAAGGATGAGTTTTTTGATGCCATATTTAAGTTTGACGATCCACACCTGTTTCGATCTAACCATGAATACAGAGTAAATGGCTCACTGGAGTTATGCTTTTCCTGCCAATATGTATCTCCAACTCATCTGCTAAAAGTAACAACTGATTGCGGATAGCCACAAAAAAAAAATTGTATATTTATGAAAATACCACCATTTTGTTTTTTAATTAATTAATTAGTTATAAGTTGTTATGTACCAATTTATTTTTATCATATTAAAATGTCAAGCAGGCAAAAGACCACATTTAAATTTACACAGACATCTTTAAAAACTTTATATTAATATTTGAGACAACTAAAGCTGAAACAAGGTCAAATCCTTATCAAAATTCATCTGCACTTCACTTCAAGTAGGTCAGAGGAAAATCATTTGATAAAATATATCGGACTATTTCCTGATAACTTGGTCACATGTTAGTAAAATAGGAGTATTGTATTACATACCCATTTTTTTCTCCTTATATACAGTGAGATGGTAGTGATGGTCTAGCTTCCAATTTTCCATTTTGCTCCTCTCAACAATATCCTCAAATTCCACTAGCTCCTCCTCTACAGACTTCAGCAGCACCTGAACATTCTTCAGACTATCCATACATTGCGCCACGGAGGCAGTTAAATTAGGAATAAATGACAAATTATGCGCCAACTCATTCGCACTTTGTAAACGTTTTTTTGCCACTTCGTGTAACTCTACAATTAATTTATCTACTTCATCAGCTGCTTTAGCGTTTGTGTCAGCATTCTCATGTATTTTAGCCCAATCTTCTTGATATTTCTCCAGTAAAGCACCACCAGCGCCGTAATTAACTTTACTTTCGTGTTCGTGAGAAACTTTTTGCCTGTCTTTAAATATGTTTGTCACCCTCTGCACTTCTTGTAGCGTTTGTCTTATATTGTTGTTAGATGTTATCCCATCTTGCACAACAGAAATAAAGTCCTTAAGGTTACCTAGCATTATTTAAAATTAATAAAATTATTGGGAAAAGAACATCAACATTGTTTACATTGACAATTTCCATTTGACTGACATTCATGAAATGACGTCTACATTTTCATGACAGCTGCCAATTTTATAGAGTCCGTCTCAAGCATGGAATTAGTATGTACGCTATGCGGCCACACAGACTATAGAGATATCACGTATTGCAGCAATAACAAGAACCTCAAACATTGTGACTTTTGTGACCTTCCGTGGCCGTAATAATGTTTGAAAATTTGAAAATAACGCAATGAAATATCTTTAATGGATTTTGTGTGGCGCGCTTTCTTTATATTCGACTAATTTGAGAGGTGCAAACAGTGGCGTAGCTAGGTAACCAAAGGCCCTGGGGCAAAAAATAAACTAGGGCCCCAACTAAACTATATAAAATCGTTTGTTCCGAATTCGACGTTTTTCAACGTACATAAATAAGTTGACATTATTAAAGTCGCGTTACTGGAATCTGGTTTATTTATATTCCTAATGTGGGAAAAATTTTCATTAGTTCAATTTATAGTTTGTAAATGTCAGAGTCCAAGGGGCCCCCTGAGCTTGGGGGCCCCGGGGCACAGACCCGTCTAGCCCTCCGGTAACTACGCCACTGGGTGCAAATGTAAAAATCCAAATCGAAAAACAAACAACAATCACTTGAAGTTGAATTGGTCCCGTGGATTAAAAAACGAAAAATGTTGATTCTAATGATTTTAAATCTGTAAGGCAGTATTTATTACGGCCTCAAATCATATTTTAATTACATACCTGACGCTGACCTGCAAAATGCAAAAAAAAAGGAAGAAAATTTGAATTTCGCGGGCTACGTCATATTCGTTACGTCACATTTCTTATTTCCTTAGTAATATTGCATCAAACCGGGAAATATTTCACATCTATTTGCGACGTTGCCCACTTTCAGAATACGCTCTTTATAATTATTTCGATTCCGGCTGTGACTGTATACAAACATGTATGACGCGCTTGTTAAGGTCACTGCACACAGCGGACGCGCGGGCGTGGCGTGGCGGGACGGGACGGTGACGTGACGCTGAGCAGTTGTAATGTACTAGATACTACGGACGACTCCACACAGACCCGTCCCGCTCGGCGGTAGAATATAAATAAAGTAAACAGTTATAAGTTCAAAGTAACTAAGTTAGTTAAAGTAACTTATCATTTATTAGTTACAGTTATAAGTTAAAGTTTTAAGCTTTAATACAATCTCTCAATTCTGAATGTAACCGTCACGCCACGCCGCCGCCGCGCCGGACGTGAATACAAGTCAGAAGCGGCGGGATTATCGTCACGCCCGCTGTGTGCAGATACCTTAAACGCCAAAACACACTTGTAGCACCCGACGCCATCACAGGCTTGCTTATTGGCCAAATGACGAAAAATAGCTCTACGAGATAAAATGTGGTCAATGAGTAAGCGTGTGATGGCGTTGGGTGTTACAAGTGTGTTTCAGCCTTAGTTGAGGCCTTAGTCCCTTAGTCCCAACCATAGATAATACACTTACATGCTTTAGTTATTACTCTGAGCTTACAACTCAGAGTAATAACTAAAGCATAGAGGGAGGGTGAAATTTCTCAGTCTAGTCATACTCTTTATACATATGACACATTCCGTGTGAAAAAAAAGGACAGGTATATAGTTATAAGGACCACCACTGTCCACTTTTTTGGTCTCGGTAGTGATGTGCAGAGAGGTGCAGAGGTATCGATATAAATTTATTTTTGACAGATAATTTATATAATGTATTGGATGTACATGTCGTATATTCCATGGATGATGTAACGTTGTAACGTGCCGTTTTGTAAGGTATATAGTGGAATGCATTAAATATTTGTTAGAGCTTTAATTCTAGGCTTCTTTTAAGCATTGGCAATTTGGTTTTATTAAACAAACGTTACTTTAATTAATAAAAGCAAATTGCCAATGCTCCTACTCAACGCAATGCGTGACCTTGGGTCGCAAAAGAACCCATTTGGGTTAGCGATTATCTGTTCCCTCTCCCCCGTCACCGTCCTGGCAAGCCCGGCCGTCAATCTGTGCGCGCCGGCTCGACACACCGTCACATGCTGGCTAGGGAGGTTTACGCTCCCGTCGTCGCTCATTCTCAGCTCCACTACACTTGCCCGTGACTAGTGAGACCTCCCCTACAGCCGCGGTTGTCTCAGTTTGCAACGGTTTCCTCATTTTATAATTGACTACGTATATAGTCATGAATCCTACTCCTTAACTCAGTGTTAAATCCCCATATTGGGGTTCAAAGTTCCAGCTTACCAATATCTCCAAATTTGCGGCTAACCACCCAGGTTACTCACATTCACATCGAGAACCATCACTGGCATCCGTACTTTATGTTACGGCAAACTAACTTCCGGTGTATCCGATTGCCGACGAGCTCCGCGCCGTGTACATAACCCGCGTGGCCGCGTCGAGCTGTCTACGGGTCTGGGTCGACCAACCGCCGACCGCCATCGCCATCCTCCTTTGTCCACACATTTCTCCGAAACTCGTAATCGGATCGAGATCATTTTTTTATTTTTTTTATTGGATTATGATTGTATTCTCAACTTAGGGAACAGTACGAGGTTTATCAAAAGATTTCATGGGTATTCGTTTTTTGCGCGAAACCCTAAGTTTGTTTCTAAAACAAATGTAGCCTATTTTACTCCTTATGTCATAAGCTATCTTCCAGTGGAAGTCCCGTCAAAATCGGTACAGCCGTTTCTGAGATTAGCCGGAACAAACAGACAGACAGACCCCGAGGGACGAAAAATTGAATTTCGTAGTATGGATCATCTATACTTTCACGATCCATTACAACAAAAACACTTTTTTTTTGTCTATCTGTCTGTCTGTTTGTTCCGGACAAACAGACAGACAGACAGATAGACAAAAAAAATGTGTTTTTTTTTGTAATGGATCGTAACTATATACTTTCTTAAGCATTTAGTAAAAAGCTGTTATTTTGACATTATAAACAGACACTTCAATTTTATTTATCTGTATGTATGTATAAATGTATTTTTGTTGTATGGATCATATACTTTCATATGCATTTAGTAAAAAGCTGTTATTTAGACACTAAAATTTTATTTATTTGTATTATACAGATTGTGGATAAAAAATAAAATAAATTGAAAATCGCACAACACTCCCTGCTATATAATTTATAATATCTCTGGCGTATTCTGAAAGAGCACATGGATCATAATGTACTCATGTTCATTTGTTTCCAACAGCGATTCTTCATTCTTCATGAATGACATCGGAATTGGCATTTAATTTTCATCTATTTCCATAGCATCTGAAGAACCCTGAAAAAGTATTTACTTTTGATTTTTTCTCCGATAGTGCAATACAAATAATATATTTTAGAACCTACTGTCTGATTTTCAGCTACAGTTTGAAGTTGACACAATGTTAAATGGACAGCTTGTAAAGATACCGTACTTGACTTTCAGCATGATTTGTTGTAGGAGAATTGTGATCAATTCGTATAATTTGCAATGGCTCGAAAAGAAAACGATATCTTCTCCAATTTATTAGCATGTAATTATCGTATCGATAAAAAGTATCTACATTACCTACATTACTAGCTTAACATAACCTCACAATTTAACGAATTTATTTTTGAAAATAAATTCGCGATCACAACATAATTTGTAATGAAGATAGTTTGAAGGTATCATTATCAATCTAATATGTATGTTATCAGTGATCACATCCAAATATTTTGGGTGATTTTATACGAAAAATGTAAAAAAACACTTACCGATGAAAGCTTACAAATTCATTGTTTTTTTTCCGTGACGAATGTGATTTACACGTTATCACAAAACAAGCCATGTTAGCAGACTATTGATAAGTCCTTTGCACCTTTCGTTTTTACGAAAATATTCTAAAATCTATTGGTTTTTAATAAAAAATGACCAGCACCTCAACCAGCACACGTACTGACATTCACGACGTAATATACGGCTAGATCAAATACTTGTACGGTTAACCGTTTACTAGGCAACTATTGTGCTTTTTAAATTGGTCGTGTAAAAAGAGATCAACTGTGACCGTTTTGACAATTTCGGTGCGTCCATTTTTCTAATCTATAGACTCATAGACTCCCTCTATGCTTTAGTTATTACTCTGAGGCTTACAACAATGCTGCCAGTCTTCTGGGCACGTTTCCGGATGACAGCGCGGCAGCGATGCGGACGAATACTTCGACGCCTAAGGCTAAGAACTCACGGCGCGGTTTTCACCCGCGCCCGCCGCGGTCGTGGATCTGCGGTTTTATTTCAAAACTCACGAGACCGGTGATTTGCGCGGGCAGGCTAATTAATTTTCAACCGCGCCCGCCGCGGTCATAAACCGCGTCGCGAAAATTAATATCTAAATTTCCATGTACTACGTGTTCGTACGAGTATTTGCGGTGCCGCCACCGCGGCGGGCGCGGGTGAAAATCGCTCCGTGAGTTCTTAGCCTGCCCGCAGCCGTCGCGGTTGAAACACCCGCAAACTTGGCGGGCGATAATCACAAGACGGGTGCAAAAATGGCGTCGGATTTCTGTACCCCCCGCCCCGCCGGCTACTGCGATCGCCCGCTAGAGGAGGCGGGTGACCGCCGCCCGCACGATTCTACAAGTTGCCCGCCAGTGCCGCGGGACCCGCAAACAACCGCGCGCGCCGCGGGTGAAAAACGCGTCGTGAAATGTGCTCTTACTTTTTGCATATAAATCTACATCCTACAGAAGCTGCGGGCCCGCAAACGCGGCGGGCACGGGTGTAAACCGCTCCGTGAGTTCTTAGCCTCAGTGTCCGTTTGTTTTTATCTTTTATATTTTTTTTTTAATATTTATTTGTATAGTTAGTATAGTTAGTTAGTCATTGTTTTTTAGTATGTAGTGTAAATAGTTTTAAGGTGAAACAATTTGATATTTTTTCGGAGGGGTTTTACTCCACTATTTGACATCGTAAATTCAAAGTTTAACATGATATCGTTAGGTCTCATTATTAATTTTGTCTGTACGGAAGCAGAATAGTGATATAAAAAGCCATTAAAAAGTTATAAGCCAACAAAGATTTGTTTTTCTTGCTAATTTTAACGCAACTTTGGGCGTAATTAAGTAACACAAGAAGTGTGAAATCTCGAAAACAAAATCCGTACCGACACAGAAAAATTATCGAAGATTTCAATAAATTTTATTTATAATTGATTTATGCAGTGGTTTTTTCAGAAAAACCTTTTTTCCAAACACCTTTTCGTAATTATTGACGCGCTCGTTTTACTAAAATTGGTCGGTACGGGTGTTTCTGTGCGTGCGAACTATACGTTGTCCATGTAGACCAGCTTCTAACTGCTCATCACTGATACTATCTCTGTCGGACACGATGCCAGGTGAGACAGCGTGGTTTTTGGCCATGCCCACCATTGAGTTTGAGCCCGCGACTAGTTCCACCTTAATTGTGTGAAATATATAAATAGTAGTTACATTCAAAATATATTTATCTTACAACCTATCGAGAATGTCAGTTTAATTTGTCAATGGATCACTACTATAATTTATCTGTGGATCACAACAAACTGTCATCTGTCACAACAATGTTAAATTTGAATTCTCGTCTGTTGCTTGTTGTTGCTTTTTGATCATTGTCTGCAAAATAGTAATTTTGTTACTGTAGAAAACGTTATTTGACTAAAATGAATGAAGAAAAATTGAGCGGTGATAAAGTGCCCGAGAAGTTCGCAGAATGGCTTCTGTCTATGGGGTGTCCGTCGGATAAAGTGCCTTCCGTAGATAAACTTGCCGAGTGAGTCTCTTTCAACCTCTTTGCAGCATCCACTATCGTTGGAACCTTTCTTGTGAAACTTGAATAGGTAGTGAAATATAATATTTACGATTTTGTTAAGTATTAGTAATGTTTTCCGGCGCTCTATGTATTGAACTCCAAATTCACACTGTCTCTCATATCCCGTATGGTCTAGTGGCTAGGATACCTGGCTTTCACCCAGGAGGCTCGGGTTCGATTCCCGGTACGGGAAAATCTTTTTTGAGTTTTGGTTCTCTAGTAAATATACTTTGTCTGTGTACTTGGAACAAAATATCTATTTTCCCTTAGAAAATTAAAATATAACAATTAATAGTATTTGGAGTGTGTACTTCGAATTCTAAGAAAATAAGTGGAAACTCTGAAATAAATATTTTTGATGAATTTCACTCCACTTTGATTGTAGACTTAACCTCAATAATGTCTAATTCAGCAATACTATTGCTATTTGAAAGCAAAGATGAATAAAAAAATAAAAATTCTAGTCTTAGATATTATTAAATTCATTCATTAACTTTCACACCTGGCAGAAGAACTTCTTCTTAAATAATAATACACTATTGTTGTAAAACCTCAATTTTGCTATTTAATACAAGCAGGCTCCTATCCATTTATCTAATATTATTGATATTAATTAAGCACATACCTAATGTTTTATATATCACTAGCTGCTGCTAGCGGCTTCGCCCGGCGTGGACTCTATTCTGTACTACAATATGTATTTACTATACATATAAACCTTCCTCTTGAATCACTATATCTATTGCTGAAAACTGCATTAAAATCCATTGAATAATTTAAAATATCTAAGCAAACAGACAGCAGAAGCAACTTCATTTTATACTATGTAAAGATTGTACATTTTTTTTCGATATCAACACACAGACAAAAGTAGTGGATTATATTTACCTAAATTTCCAAATGGGTTCGGAATGGAGGGGCTTCAAATGTCGAAGTACCTAGGGGCCCTGGGTTTCTAAGTCCAGGCCTTCAAAATGCAGCACTATTTGTATCCCTTACTAGAATCTATGGTGAGTCAGCTCCAATAGCTGTCAATCTAAAGAATATACTCCTCTGCTACATAAACATGCCTTAAACTCACGCTTTTTTGGGGGTATGCAATAACTGCAGAGGATCATCGACTACGATCCTTACAAACTCCTTTTGCTTCGTCCACATTCACACATCATTCATCTACATATTATTATAATGTATGTATTTATGTCAATATTCTTTACAGGATATGCCGTGGACAGTACTACATGGTGTGGCGCAGTTTGATGGAGCATGTGGAGCCCAAGGAGGCCATCACACAGAAAAGGCTGCAAGTCTTTAACAATGATGTGCAACGCTGCCAGAAAAAGAATGCTTTTTGCAAGGTTTGTGCATGAATTTTAACCCCACATTTAAATCATAAAGACATGAGTGTTGTGTTCCTATATAACCATAGTGATTAAATAATAACCAAGATCTTAATAGCAGTGATAGCCTAGTGGTGTGATAGTTGCACTGCCAAGTCATAGGTCTCAAGTTCGAATCCAACACACATACCTCAGACTTTTCGTATATTTGTGTGTATTGTATAATTATCACTTGCTTCAAAAACAGTGAAGGAAAATATCGTAAGGAAATTGGCATGCCTGACAGATATTTCTCGACAACACGTGTGGCATTAAAAATTCTGACAGCAAGTAAGTCACTAACCAGTAACCACACAAAAAAAAAGAAGACCAAGATGTTGGGTAATAGTTCTGGGGTAATGAAAGATGTAACACTAAAATTCCCTCAGAGCATCTACCAGACTGCTGAGTGAGATACTTATGCTTAGTTTCTATATTTTACCAACAGCTATATATATATATATAAAGGAGGTACACACACATCAGCATCTGTAGTTAAATGTTAAGACACAGTAATAATAGATTCTCACATTTGTAGTATTTTCAGCTAAAACTGTAGCCTTTATTTACATAGCAGTTAAATTTATTTTCTCTGGAAGACTTACAGCTAAGCAAAACAGTTTTTCAATATTCTTGATAACCCAAACTTCCATTCCACCTCTGCAGCCTGACCCAAGTGTGGTGGTGCCTGAAGAGCTGACACTATGGAAGCAACAGACCGCGCTAAGAGAGAGAGTACAAGATGCAGAAGCAAGAGTACTGCAAGCCAGGCAGGAGTTAAACCAGCTGGTCGATAAAGTTTCTAGCAGGTGTAAGTAGAAATAAAAGTGCTTCAATCTGCCTAGCCTTTTCCCAACTATGTTGGGGTCGGCTTCCAGTCTAACCGGATGCAGCTATCTGAATACCAGTATTTTCAATGGAACAACTGCCTATCTGACCTCCACAACCTAACTAGATTGACAACCAATCCACCCAATCAATGATTGGTTGTCAGACTTTCGGGCTTCTGACCACCCGTAACGACCAGCCAGGACCAGAGGCTTAACGTGCTTTCCGAGGCACGGAGGGGTCTTGGTATGTTTTTATTAGTTGTTGTTATGTGTAACGGCCGCGACTTACGAGTTGTAGGTCGTGGGTTCGAACCCCGACAGGCGCTAACTTTGCGTAAATAATGTTATCTTTTATCACCACTGCTCATCAAAACGGTGAAGGAAAACATCGTGAAGAAAACGGCATGTCCTCGAACCAAAAGTTCGAACACAATGTGACATCAACCAACCCGCACTGGGCCCGCGTGGTTATTTATTTTCTTATTATTGCACACTATGTAAGGATACTTTTTTATCCATTCTAAAATATTAAACCATCCTGCTATCCCCTGCAGTATCCCACCGCAACCTGTCCCGCGGTCGCGTGCAGAACGTACAGCGTCGCGCTTGGCTCCTGCAGCAGTTAGCCGAAGAGTTGCGGTCCAAGAAGTACAACCTGGGAGAGGCTCGAAGTATAGCTGACGCACTGTGCAGCGTCGAGGACTGCGAGGATGTTGAGGTAACTGAACCTTCATCCATTATCTTATGCTTGGTACTGCAGTAACTTGAAGAGTTGCGCGCCAAGAAGGACCTGGGAGAATCGAGGAGACTGACGCGCTAAATATTATAAATACGAAATTTTTTGTTTGTTTGTTACGGTTTCACGCTAAAACGGCTGAACGGATTTGAATGAAATTTGGCACATGTGTAGACCATGACCTGGAGATGAACATAGGCTACTTTTCATTCTGGATCAGACAAAGTAGCAAATGATGTCATAAACTCATAAAACATTGTTAGAAAAGAGATCAATAAATGCTTGTATTCTTTAAGGTTCAATTTTGAATGTATTTTTTTATTGTTATCGAGTCTGTCCCACCGGGGCCTGCCTTCGATTTTTCTGTGTCTTTTGCAATGTCAACTCAATTCTTGATTAGCCTTTGTAAATTTATTGTCCTCTGTAATCAACTCGACCAAGATATACAAATCGTTTTTCTTTCAATTTTAGAGCAAGTTGGACAGGGTGACATCTCGTCGTCAGATCAGTCGGCCGCCTGCCGCTCTCTCTGTGAGCGTCGCTCCTCTGGCGAACTCGTCCGCCGCTTCTAGCAATGGAGACCTTAATGATTCTGGTAAGTTCCCTTATCATCTTTCACTTTTTTTTTTGTGTTGTTACTTGAAGTAAATCTGCCCTTTTTTTATCGATACCCTATAGTTTATTTTTTTTGTGTAAACTTCAACTGTGCAACAATAAAAAATGATTTTCTCAACTCTTACCTCAAGGTAACTAATCTGCTTTCGCAATTTATATGCCAAACATGTTAACAAACACGAGTTTTAGGAAAAACAACTGTAATATCCACACATAAGGTTCAGTTTGCGCTACAACTTCATATTTATTATGACTTTTTCAACAGATGATAAGATCAGAGATGTTAGACTGGCTAGTACAGTCTAACATCAACTTTATTTACACTTTCATGAAGTTGAAAAAAAACTTCTTTTTTTGCCGCTACAGAAGACCAGATGTTACTATCTTCTCTGGTAAAATGCGGCCGGTCGCTGTGGCCGCAACTATGTGAGCGTCGCGCCGCGCTCACCGCCGCGCTCGCCGCGCCCTCTGTACATGACACCACTGAAACTAACAGGTATGATATTGAATAATAAATGTAGTGTAGGTGGCCCAGTTGTAACGGCCGCGACTTACAAGTTGTAGATCGTAGGTTCGAAGTCTGACCGGTGCTTTTTGTAAATTATTTCATCACCACTGCTCTCAAAACGGTGAAGGAAAACATCGTGAGGAAACTGGCACGTCCTAGAACCGAAAATATGTGACATCCATCAACCCGCACTGGGCGCGCGTAGTGGATACACATGGCACACTCTGACAGAGTGAAGGCCCGTGTCCCAGCAGTGGGAACATTATAGGCTGATAATAACAGCGGTCGTTAACCCCAAAAAAAAATGCGGGCAGTCTTTGGGGACTGCCGATAGAAGTGAAAACTAAGTAACGCCATCTTACGAAAATGTCAGGAATTTATGTGGCTTGCTTTCAGTACAAGAACAAAAGCTGTAGGTCCATTAAAGAAAATCCAAAAAAATAAAACAAAGTGCGCTGTCAGCAAAAAAGTGCTCAACGCGCCTTCGGTGACGATGACGCGAGTTACATGATTTTTGTTCACCCAAAAAGTGCTCAACGCGCCTAAAGAAGTTTTCACTTAAAAAAGTTTTGCTAGCTAATTTAATTTAACCCTATATTATTGTGCAGGATAACTCCACAATGGGTGCTGTCCCACACGGCGTCACTGCACTGCTCGCTGGCTCTCAACGCGATCAAGAACAAGGTGCACACCAAGCAGACACAGAAAAAGCTAGCGTTCACACTCGCACAACTTAACGTGAGTACTATGCCTTTTAGGGTACTCGACCACAGGCGGCAACTGCAGGCGACGTGTCGCGGCGTCATGTCGCTGCAGTCATGATTCCAAACCCGACCGCAGGCGGCAGCTTTCCGTATTCCAGTCGGTAGATAGAAGATAGAAAAATGTGTTATCGCTTGAGCGTTGGCGGCTCTACTGGGGGCCAAGTCTAGTGAGTTTTTGACAGATTTGCCATACAAAATCTGTCAAAAACTCACCATCGTGACACCATTATGACGTTTGTAAATTAGTAGACTTGGCTCCCTGGTCTGCGGTCGGGCTGCACGTGTCGCCAGTCGCTCGCCCGTAGCTGCCAACGACGTATCGCTAGCTACAAAAGGTATTTCATAGAAATTCATAGAAACCAATAGTGTCGCGGCAACACAACCCCTTATCATCAGGTTATAGCAGTCCAAGTAGCTGCTACCAGCCACCCTGCGAATATCGTGGCTCCACCTAGCGTGAGGGCGTGCTACCTTACGTTTACCGATTCGCGGTCGCCACTCAAAAAGAGGGGCCACCACCTCTAAAGGCAGTAATTATTTTAATATTACTTCAAGTGTGGGAAAGAGATGAAGCTCTACAGGACGTATAGCACCATCTCTTTCCTCCACTGAAGTAAGATTAATATAATACTGCTTTAAAGGTTGTGGTAGGCCCCCAGGTCTACCCCAACGGTCATCGGTTCTACGGCTAATATGGCCGCCCCATTGCCACTTCAGGTTGCTTATTCTGTGAGCTATGTCGACAACCTGGTTCTCTAAATAAACGAAACGACGGTTTAAATGCTTTGTATATATTTTTTAACAGAATGGCGACGTTAAATCTTTCCCTAATTCGTGTTTTGTTGCAATAAAGTGGCCACTGCATAGTGACGTACGCAAGTGTCACTCCCGGAATGCCATACCTTGTTTTCTTATACCATGTTGCCATCCACGAAGACGCGCCCCACAATTTATTGGTCGAGGGGGCCGCGGGGTGTGGGGAGGGACTGCGGAGTTTGATCCGTGCGTCAGTCGCGAGCCGTCCGCAGTTCGATGCACACGAGTTGCATATCTCACGTTACGTAAAGGCAGACTTGGCGCGAAAGTTACTCTACTTCATACTTTTAAAATGTCTAGAAAATCTCAACGTGTTGTACTTAAAAGCCAGGTATGTATTATGATAATTTTATATTGTTTAGAACTAGCAATAAATACAGACATAAAATTGGCTATATTTGTACTAGTAGCTTACTTTTCTTATTTATTGTATTTTTTCTATTCTAGGCCAGAGAAATTATTTCTAAAGTGTATGATTTTATGAAAAAAGAAGCAAATAATAATTATGCAGAAAAACTCACCGACGCACGTTGGAGAACTGCACAGGCTGCTGGAGTATCTGAAAGCACAGTGACTAGAATACTAAGCGAAAGAAGGGCACATGCAGTAAAGCGAAGTACGGCTGCTGTAGAATCGAATACCAAAGCGATGGATGCGTTAGATGCAAGTACGGAGCATACAATAGAGCCAACTACGGAAGCGGATATTAAGTCTGAAAATGAAGCGAGTACTTCACTTTTGAATTCAACGAGCGCCGCCGTTTGTACGTCACCTATGAAGAAAAGAAAATTGATCGAGTAAATAAAGATTTCTGGTTCCATACTTGTCAGCACGTAGACAAAATAGAAAACGAGTACCCAAGACACTATATCTTGATTTCAATAAACTAGCTGTTGCCCGCGACCTCGTCTGCGATCCAGGATGCAAAGTAACCTATGTCCTTCTCCGGGTCATGGTCTACCCATATGCCAAATTTCATCCAAATCCGTTCAGCCATTTGTGTGAAAGCGAAACAACGAACTGACTTTCGCATTTATAATATTAGTTAGGATAACGCTGTTATGTCGTAATCCGAATTAAACATTTATGAAATGAATGAAGATTCATCATTTCTCAATAAAGTTTTTTTTTTTACTTTTTTAAGTATTTTATTGATGTTTATAATTGCTCCCTATTATGGTAATATAACGTTATATTAACGAATAATAACCACACCAAGAGGCAACAAAAAATATAAATAAAATTGAAGTAGAGCATCTTCCTACCTAGTTGACCGTAACGCTCTCTCGTGATTAGTATAAGTATTCATCGTAGTGCGTGCGTACTCGTAGGCCATTCGTATCGACGGCACTACAACACTAGCGAAAGGATGCATACTCGCACTGTAAGCGATTAGAAAAAAGAGTGTGGATTTATTTATTTATATTAATTAGGGTTCCGTACCAAAATGGTAAAAACGAACCCTTATGGTGCGACACAGTCTGTCTGTCACAGCTGGATATCTCAAGAATTAATAATACTATCAACTTGAAATTTGGAACAGGTTTAGATGACGTTTGCCCAACTATTTTGCAAATAAGAAAGAAATAAAAATACATATTTTTATTTGCAACAAGGCCTAAACAGGGATCTTAAAAATTCGAAGATGGGCTACTAAGGCATGTGGGGTATCATATGAAAGAGCGCTATTTGCACATTCTCAAACAGACGTGGGGTATCATATGAAAGAGCGCTATTTGCACATTCTCAAACAGACGTGGGGTATCATATGAAAGAGCGCTATTTGCACATTCTCAAACAGACGTGGGGTATCATATGAAAGAGCGCTATTTGCACATTATCAAACAGTTTTCTTTTTTTTTTAGGTCGCGGTCGTTTTCGACTTTTGACTAAAAATTTAAAAAAAAAGTACCGCCCCCCCCCCCCCCCCCCCCTTATCTCCGAAGTTTGTGTAGAGAAAAATCTGAAATAATACTGAGATAGAAATTTATGTAAAGATTACAGAAAAATAAAACGATGTCTCTAAATAGCACACTTTTTCAGAAATCATCAACAAAAATGACATTAGTTCCATTTAGGTCAAGAGATGGCGCTGACCTAAAACTGCAAAATTTTACACCGCAGTATTGGAATTCTCCGAGGATATTTATATATGATGGTACGGAACCCTCGGTGCGCGAATCCGACTCACTACTAACCGGTTTTTGAAGTGAAAACTTCTTTAGCGGCGTTGTGCACTTTTTTTGGGATGGGTAAAAAATATGAAACTCGCGTCAGGCGTCAGGACACGTGACCTGATCGAAAATTCGTAAGACAGGGAGAGTAGAATTTGTTGACAGCGCTCTGTTTTATTTTTTTGGAATTGTTTTAATGGAACTACTTACAGCTTTCGTTCTTGTACTGAGAGCAAGCCACATAAATTCCTGACATTTTCGTTAGATGGCATTATTTAGTTTTCACTTCCCTTCCATCGACAGTCTCCAAAGAGTGCAACTCATGTTTTTTTTTTCACATGGATCGACTTCCTTTCTGGCTTGCACAACCCAGTTACTGGGCCGATACCTCGTGGTGTCAGACTGAGTAAGCGAGCGGTGAGACGGACAAGGGCGCCATTGAAAAAATTGGCAACTGAGTTAGCTTGTGCCTTTGTCTACCGCTCCCTCGTCTCACCGCTCATTTACCTCAGACGGTGACTAGCAGTCGCGCGCGGACCGTACCCGTAACAATGTATGAACAGATTAGAAAGCCATAAAACAAATCTAATCATGAATAACATTAATTTCCACTGACCTCCACTACCCAGCTACACGATAATAGTATGGTAAATTAATTAAAACTCATTGGTATTATAATAAATTAATATTTATTTATATTTATTATGTATGACATACAGGGTTATTGACTTATTGGTTATTGGTCCGCAATACATTAAGGGGATGTAACTTACATCCCCTTAATGATGATGACCTTGGTTGTATAAATGACCTCTCTTACATGCGGACTGTAAGAGAGGTCATTTACATCCAAATGACCCTTTTGACTCCTATGCAAATGTCAATAATTTTCGAGTCATTTGACATTTTTATTTCGTTCATTTTAAAATATGAAATTACTCGAAAATGGTTGACATTGGCTTAGGGGTCATCAGGGGTCATTTGGTTGCAAATGACTTATAACCAATAACCCTGTATGCAGACCAGCGCGACTTGTCGCGCGACGCGACACCAGTTATTGTTATACCGTGAAGTTTTGTATTGTTCATGTCGCGTCGCGCGACAAGTTGCGCTGGTCCGCAAAAGCCTTTAATTACAGTTATTTATCTGAAGAAGATGGTGTTGGGTGGCAAACTGAATAAACAGCTGATACCTTGGGGGTTTCAATTTGATCGCTGGAATTAATTTGTACAGAGTTTCTCCCTAAGTTTCCAAGTTCAGCTTCTAGTAATATTTCATTAATGTATTTTTCTGCATACAATCTTTGTGTGCGATCTAAATTATCCAATTTATGACTCCAATACAATGCTGTGGGGGTTAATGTATGAACGGTTGATGGGGCATTTACAGATTGAGATAAAAATGAATGTGGTTGCTCTAATGGTGCGTTCACAGATTGAGGTAAGAATGAATGTGGTTGCTCTAATGGTGCGTTCACAGATTGAGAGAATGAAGGTGTTTGATCTACTGGTGCATTCACTTTAGGTGAGAATGAACTAAATGTTTTGTCCTCTAGTTCATTTTGTTCTGTTATTGTCTGTTTCCATCGTTTTGGAGGCGGCGGGAGGGAAGTATAAGTTCCAAGTTTTTCTCGATGTTGCCCTTCTGATTCCGAATCTTCTGATGCTGTAGAAGTGCGCTAAAAATACAAATTAATACGGTTTAACGATTACTTTTTATTTATATTTAAACTAGCTTTTGCCCGCGGCTTCGCCCGCGTGGATGTCGGAAAATATCCCACAGGAACGTGCTACCGGGATTCAGAGTATCCTATGTCCTACCTAACTCAGGTCATGGCCTATCCTTATACCTTCTTTCTTCTTTTTCAATTGAAAAGTTAAGTATGTTCTCAATCCAGTTTGGAAATTCTGGCAGCCGAGCCGCTTACAGCTTTGAGACGGAAACCTTATTTTTTTTTTTGAGATATCGTCAAATAACTTCTCTCGCTCTGGGTGGAGCGGAAGGGCATGTCAGACTCTTACTGACTAAAACCCACCCGTGTTCCATCAGTTGCCTCTACGTCGCCTGGGGCTACGGTCTCCCCTTAGGACTTTCCCGCAACCCCGGCAGGCATCGGCCCTAGCGGACCCCGTCAATTGTGCTGACATCTCTAAGAGGCGCGCGTAGAACACAACGCGCTGTCGACACGGGCCTGGTCCTTATCGGACGGCGAGCTACCCATTGTGACAGGGCGCTAGTCCTACTCTTTTTTTCTACCCACAACGGGGAAGCTCTTGGCCTGCATCTCACCTGATGGTAAGTGATGATCAGGCCGAAGGTGGAAGCGAGCTTCACCCGGAATCTTCAACCATTAGGGGAACAGCTTATCTTATCTACTGCCGAAACACAAACATGCTGTTAACATTGTTGTTATACTCACACTATCGCCCGGTTAAAAAATAAAAAATAACTGGTTTATATGACTCTAAATGCCTTACTTAAAATACTAATTATTCATTTTCCTATTAATAATATCATTAATTTGTAATACCTACTCTAGGGCCGCCATTGAACATACAATACTTATGTACATGACGTTAGAAAGGTTAATTTATGAACTTTAATAACTTTTGACAGACTGGGAAAATTGTAATTAAATAAAGATTAAATGATAATTCAAGATAAGGACTATTAAGTACATTTCCAATACCTTAAATCTCTTTAAAATAAGACACAAAAAAATCAATATTACATGGAAATTTTAAATTCAACCCCCCTATTTTACCCCTTTGGGGGTTGTTTTTACAAATACTCTGATACGCGTATTTCCTTATTTTTTACGAAAAGCATAAATGCAAATTTTCATATCGCTAACATAAGAAATCCCACAAACCATACAAACTTTCATCCCTTATATCACCCCCTGAAGGGTTATTTTTGAGACAAAAAGTACCCTATGTCTTTCTCCAGGATGCCATCTACCTCCTTGCCAAATTTTAAAATCTCTTGAAAATAAGATAAAAAAATCAATTTTACATAGAAATTTTAAATTCAACCCTTATTTTACCCCTTTGGGGGTTGATTTTACAAAAACTCTGATACGCGTATTTCCTTATTTCTTTTCAAAAGCATAAATTTTAATTTTAATTTCGCTAACATAAGAAATGCTGGGTTTCCCATACAAACTTTCATCCCTTATATCACCCCCTTAAAGGTTATTTTTGAGACAAAAAGTACCCTATGTCCTTCTCCAGGATGCCATCTATCCTCTTGCCAAATTTTATCGAAATCCGTTCAGTGGTTTAGCCGTGGAAAGGTAACATACAGACAGACAGACAGACAGACAGAGTTACTTTCGAATTTATAATATTAGTATGGATGTGGGAAGAGGTCGTCTAATTTACAATTGCACGCTCCTTCACTGCTTATTGCATGCATATTAATTCAAAGGATTGTATAGAATTTTTTGTGGAAGGGCGTGCAGTTTTATATTCGCCTGTACACAAGAAGTAATTGAAATAATTAAAACGCTGAAATGGGTCAAACATTCAATCGTAGTCAATGGTCACTAAATACGGTCGGCTGAACTAAGCTAAAATACAACATTCACGGTCAAATTTGAATGACATAAAACCATTAGTAAGTCATTGGAATGAAACTGTTATCTCAATGTAATATAGTATGTTAGAATGATTGCCGTAAGTTGGATAAAACTCTCCGTAATCGTTGTAATGTATGCCTTACCTTACCGAGATAAGAATTACTTTGCAATGACTTACTAATAGTTTTACGTCGATCGTGAATGTGCCACTTTAAGTGAATTCTGGGTTCAACAAACTCTAGACAGCGGCTGGTCGACGGACGCCGCCCTGCATTTATTGCCATGAAAGTTTTTCCATTTAATTTAATATAATTTTGTTATGGGGTAATTTTTTTTTGTTGTTTTCTCAAAAATACTTAAAATAGGTATGTTGCCGTCTACCAGCGCAAGTACTATTGTTTGGAGCGGGTCCTCTGATTTATATGCATAGTCGCCCCCGCGCGCCGTAGGCCGCATTTAGGCAGCAGTTTCTACCTGAATGCGGCCATACATTACGCCTCGCAAATGCCACGTTTGATTGCTTTTCGCGATATTTTTTTAGTTATTTGTAACCGGTAGGTACGAAATCCAAAAAAAAATTGAATAGATCATAGACACTCACCCGAGTCAATGGCTGGCCTTTCTTTTTTAAAAATGTTAATAAATGGAACGCCCATGACCTAGGCTTGTACACAGCACCGTCGCGGCCGGTGCGAGCCCGTGATCCTTTAGATGCCTCAAGCTTATTCCATTCTCTCCTAAAGTTTGACCTTAAACTGTTAATTTTCTTTTTAACGTCGTTAACGGTCGCGTCAGGTTTAATTTTTTTGTAGATTCTCAGTAACTTCCTCAATGCTTCTCCTCTTCTTATTGTATTTTGATAATGTAGTGAGAAATTATCCCAGAGCTCGGGCAGTGCTTCGTACTTTAAAATAAACTCTTTTAAAACAATCTTCTCCATTGTAGCCGGTTCGATCTCCGAGACTTCCGGCGACGACGTACGTTCCGGTTCCGGTTCCGTGCTTTCAATTTTAAAAACGGTGTTCTCCATTGCTATCAGTTTGCAATCAATCAATCAATCAAATTTTTATTAAAAAAACCATGATACACGATAGAGATGAGAATATTGGTTGAAATTGTTTATTGGTTAATGGTTAATGGTTAAATAAAAATATCGATATTTTTATTGGTTGAAAATATTAGTTAATATTTTTATTCAAGTATCTGCAACATGTTGAAAAGTTGAATATTCTATTAACTAATGCATGTTGAAATTGTTAAGTTAAACTTCCCTTCATACTTTAACAGGCTTAGGACTGACCGTATCATTATTTCGTCTCGGCATTTTGTAAAACAAAAAAAACAACAACAACGCAACGACGCGACTTTGTTATTTGAGTAAAATATCAAAACTAACTAATAAAATAAACTTATATCAAAAACAACCATTAACCGACCGAAATATTGGTTAAAAATATCAACAACTTTCTTTAGAATAAAATATCCCCAACAGTAAATGTGTTTTAACGTAACAAAGATAGAACATACAATTGAATGCACGTAACGGAATAAATATTTCTACGACACTGCGTTGCCGCTCCGAAGGTCAACCCGAGCGAGCGAGAGACAGCGCGTTGTTCGAGCGAGACAGAGAAATATTCGTCCTTGCCAATTTTGCGCCGAAGAAGTTGATATGATATTTTTATTCGTTAATGTTAATTTTATTTATTGAATATCATGGTTAATTTTAAATATTAGTTAAATTTAATGGTTGATGGTTATATTCATCATCTCTAATACACGAGGGTTTGTTTTTTTTTATTCTTCTTTTTATACCGGTATTGCTAAGATATTAACCACACAAGCTTTAAATTTTGTCTCTGTATAATTTTTTACTATTTTTAACACGTGTGCACGGTACGCAGCACGACGCCATACTGACGCGACACGAACGAATGACGCGAACGCGATCAATATTGAATGAACGTACACGAACGATCCAAACGGATTGTGATCAGGCAGATTACTTTGATGGATCGCAGTAAAGATTGAACGTAAGGCCCTGGTTATTCAATCAATACTGATCAGTATTTTTCGCAGTTGGGTTATCAACCCAAAATTGTAATTCTGTGATAAGTAAGTATTGAAAAAATACTGAAATCAGTCAATACTTACCTGTACCATATTTTTTTGTAAATATCTGTGAACCACAGTAAAATTTATTCAAAGTGTTGCCTTCGCCTCACGTCACGCCTGACCGCCCGACCACAGTATAAAGATGACCAGTATCTCAACTAAGCGTTTTTGTGAAATCAAACACAATTTTCTTTGTAAAACTGAAAATTTTTCTATTGCATATAGTTGCTAACAGTAAATGCAAAGGCGGCTGGCTATGCACGACTTCGCCCGGATAGCCGCCATTTTCCACTTTTTAACCCCCGACGGAAAACGAAGGGGTGTTATAAGTTTAACGTGTGTATCTGTGTAACTGTGTATCTGTGTGTCTGTGTATCTGTGTATCTGTCTGTGGCATTGTAGCTCCCAAACGGTTGAACCGATTTAGATTTTTTTTGTTTTGTTTGAAAGGTGGCTTGATCGGGAGTGTTCTTAGCTATGATTCAAAAAAATCTAGTCAGCCGTTTGAAGAATATCAGGTCTTTTCTAATTGATGAATGGATTTGAGCATCTTCCACAGGTCTGATTGAGTCTAAATTTGGTAATTTGTTACTTCAATGGTATTAGAATAACATAGTAACCTTGAACTGATGCTGCAGCATTACCTGGTATTTGCAGGATACCCAACTCCTCACCAACTTACAGCAGTGGTATTATGTTTGGGCTCATTGGAATGGTCTCAATGAATAGGTTATAGATATATATTTATCAGGGTCTGATAATGGAGAAGCAAAAAAAAAACAGGGTAAATTAGTAACTAACTTTACTGTGGGAAAAATACGTATAGCGATATAAGCGAGGCACGTGTCGATCGTAGCGTATGTACTAGTAATACGTATATAAAGTTTAAAAAGCAGGAAATAAATGTTAAATTAAAAAATTAAAAAACCTCCGGCACAAACAAAATCCTTGAAAAAGTTATAAAAATAAAAGCCCTGGCCCTTTAAGTTTAATATAATTTGTAGATAATATTTTGACATCGCGTCGGAGGACGGCGAATGAAAAATTGAAAATATATTTTCTACAATAGCATGCCGTCCCCCGACGTTATGTCAAAATATTATCTACAAATTATATTAAACTTAAAGGGCCAGGGCTTTTATTTTTATAACTTTTTAAAGGATTTTGTTTGTGTCGGGGGTTTTTTAAATTTTTAATTATTTACTGAACCGATTGCCTTCAAAATCGATTTATGAGTTTCCGCGCGTATAAGTATCCCAAGTTTGAATCTATTTTTAATATTGGGAAAACATAACATAATTATGTATAACATCACGCCTGTATTCCCCGAATTGTTAGGCAGAGGTGTACCTATAGTAGGTATACTATACACCCACATTTTCCCAGTTATGTTTAAGTCCCATGTAAAAGGAGTAGAGCCTTTTGCCATCAACCGGGCACAAATTCAGACTACTAGGTACTAAACTCGGAAAAGTGGCCTATTTTGTTTTTACCCGACTGTCCCAGAAGGAGGGTAATGTTTTTCGAGAGTATGTATGTATGTATGTCTATTTCTGTGGCACGCTCTGTAGCCTAAACGGCTTGATGGATTTTAACATAGGAGGTGTCGTTAGATTCGTCTTAATCGTAGAAGTGACAATTTTGGTATCGCAGGCGGGGACAATAATAATATAACAATAATAACCGGAAATATGGTGTACCTAACTTTTGTTTGTCCCCGCCTGCGATACCAAAATTCTACAGATTATAATGCTTGTTTTTCTCTTGTCAGTTATGTGTTTTTGCAGTCGGGTTTTTTGTTTTTTGAATAATTTTCTTTTTATTTTTCTGCTCCGAATGCTTTGAAAATTATTGCCGGTACTTTTCGTTCCAATACAAATCTTATTTGCCGAGGGATGCCGCGCGTGCCGCTGAAGAGCGCTAGCCTTTAGGCGTCCATTAGATAATTGGTTTTACGTGCTATCTGTTTAGTTGTTTGACTGTGATTGACGCATGATTGACGGACCTGTAGCAGATCCGGAGGGGGGGGGGGGGGGGGCTAAGGGGCTCAAGCCTCACCCAAAAGTGTCTTGAGTACTTTCGTGATATTACTCTAATTTAACTTTTGAGCAAGTATTACACTAGGTACCTAATGTACAATTGTCATCAATTATCCTCAACTTAAAGTAAGTACCTCGTTTCCTAGTTTTTTTTTTCTTTATGATGTTTTGTTTAAGACGCCAGCACATCAAGTTACTACAATCTGTTAAATTGCTTTAGTAGGTAGATTTTCAACTTTATCGCTAAAGAATAAGGTTCAATGTTGATTGGGAAAATTTGACAGATTGGAGTAGGTTGATGTGCTGACGTCTGTGCGTGACGAATTTTGCCCTCGCGCTGCCTGGTTTTCCCGCCAAGTATATTCACCGAGATATCTCTGGTAGTCTACAACCTAACGAAGTCATTGAGGAACTTGCGAAAAGTACCAAATCCGAGGAGGCTTGTAAAAAAAATGCTGTGTGCTTTTTAGTGTTTACTGCCAAAACCTACCCTCAGCGGGGTCAAGACCCCCCAAACGCCAATCCTGGGTCAGCTAATGTTGACGGATAACCTACTACAGTATAAAGTGATGAATACGTTTGTATACAGGGTGGCAGAGACATCGACGCATAAACTGTAACCATGAATTTAGCATAATTATATGATTCTGGACACCATAGTGTACAAATTTATCGTCATTATCTAAAAAAAATCAGCTGTTTCATAGAAAAATTGAATATCTACGCGGGCAAAATGTTTGGAAAAGCATTTTTTTTTTTATTATTCTCGAGAAATTTCAACGCAGGGAGGAACGCGTCCAGAATTATACACTGAAGCCAAGGGTAACAGGTTGCCCGTGTCTGTAAAGAATCGAATTAAAATGGCGACGCTAATCATTCCCTCTCACTCGCACATTATATTGTGAATGAAATGAATAGGCGTGATGTTATGTTATATTATGAAATGAATGATTAGCGCCGCCATTTTAATTAGCTGCTTCATTTGATTATCGTATTTATCGTTCCACCAGTCATTCATAATGGAATTGATTGACGAATGAAACTGTGTCTAATGAGCAAGGAGCATATACTCACCTTGAGTGTTTACCTCAGTGAAAACGCATTTATTCATTATCTTTACCTTCCTTTTTGCGCGGGCGTAAGTTTGTTTTGTGCTTGATTTTTACGCCGAAGCGCGGCACAGCGCGCGTGGCGGATGTTGCAGCAGGCGACAGCGTCCGCCCGGGGCGAATGCGCGCGCATCCGCCGATACGCTATCATCATCGCTACGCTATCATCACCCAAACTTATTACGTAAAAGGAGGACGGACATTGTTGCACAAATTCCTAAGACTAAAACCATATTTGCTTGTAGGCAATTTAATAAACGGTCTGCTCAACTATACAACAAAATAAACAAACATATTTACTTATACACAAAAAAAAGTTATGAATGTAAGAAAACAGTAACCAATTGGATAAAGACACTTAGATTTATGATGAAACGGAGGCACTTTTGGAGCACGTAAAGTAGCAGATACACTTACACTCTCACTTTCACTCTCACATACACTCTCTCAGACACTCTCACATACACTCTCTCAGACACTCTCAAATACAGACACACTACGCACAGGCATTCACACTCGAATCATACTCTCACTTACATACTTATTTTTATTTGATATTTTAAGTACCTAAGGATTTATTATTAGATAGAATAATAAATAGATTAAATAATTATGGTGGTATGTGGAAGAGCGGAGTCTCCTAACACAGGCATTGTTTGCTTAAAGGCGGCTCCAAACACGAAACCCTTTTTGTAAACTGAAGCATAAATAAAAACATTTATTTATTTATCATCATGACTAGCGACCCAGTAGACTTACCACTTACGCGGCGAATTCAGCTGTCCCAACTTGCCGGGCGGCGACGACACCCGAGCACACACGCGGTTGTAACCGAACGCAGCCGACCGGCTACCGACACATGCGCCCGGATCCAACCGGGTTCCAAGCTTTTACACAATTCCATGGAATAATGACATTTACTTACTTCATATTCTTTAACACATTTGCTCCGATCTGGCCCCACATGCGCCTGCCGGTGTAAGTATATCTATCATACATAATATTAGGCGCAAATAATATTTTTTTTCTTTTATTTCTTTAGGAGTACATAACAGGCCCATCCTGCGAGCTCCTAGTGGTCCGCTGCGAGCGTGCCCGCGCTGAAGCACGCGTGCTCGCGCTACGTGCATTACACGACGAGATGACGTCACGGCGCGGCGTGTTTGAGGCGCCCGGGGGCAGTGCGGGGGATAGGCAGGCTGGCAAGCAGATTGGAATTATTGATAAGTCTATTGTAAGTAACTTCCAAAAATTCCACAGAGCTGAAAATCTGTTCCCTATGGACACAAAGCCCTAAAAAATATATGATATTCTTTATCTTCTGATGTATAAATATTCCCAGATCGAAATGCGATAGAGGAAGTGGTGAAGAGCGGACGTTTTGGGGACTGTGTTATGTAACTTATGACGTTAAAAAAAAGCTGATTTGAAGTTTTATTTTATTTTAATTAAAGAGGCCGAATAACATACGAATGATTATTTATACAGGAAAGTAAGCGCGAAGAGCTAAAGCGTCTGATAACGTCTCTCGCTATAACGGAGCGCAAGATTCAGAACGTGCGAGAGTGTCTCATCACCGTGTTCAACAGCTTCCATAGTGATGCCTGGTATACGGAGAACGACCGGTTTGGAGGTATGTGCTACAGCCAGTACCTATAATTTACTGGTATACGACTCTCCCTATAACAGCGCAAGATACAGAACGTGCGAGAGTGTCTCATCACTATATTCAACAGCTTCCATAGTGATGCCTGGTACCCGAAGAATGACCGGTTGGAGGTATGTGCTGGAACCTATAAGTTACTGGTTTTCCTCTCTTCTCAATAATGAAGTACTCATTATCTTTTCAAAAGTATTAAGTTATCCCAAATGTTTTGTAAAGAAATTGAATGATTCATTTTGATAATGGCCGTCAACCCCTTTGCAATATTTTTTTATTTGTTTAGGCCAATTATCACTTCCACAAGATTCAGTATCAACTCTTCGCCGGTTCTACGAGGAGACACGAGAGAGACATAGAAACAAAGTCAACTTGAGTATGGACCTAGATACTTCAGAGAACTGCTCCTATGATGCTGCAGGTAAACACCATCATACCATAAAATTCTAGATCAGAATGTAAAGGAAACTGAAATAAAGATTGGTTTTTGCAAGCTAAGTTTTGACTAGGGATGCCTTGATACGCCTTTTTGCCGATACGATACCGATAGCGATGCTCTTATAAAAATATCGGCGATACCGATACTGATACCGATACGCTTATTGAATTCAAAAATGAAGGTAAAATAAATAAAACACAAGTCAGGTTACTTTTTTAATTAATATAAAATAAACAAAAAAATATCAGGACAAACTAAATAAAACTGTTTAGAACTATAGACAGGTTGAGATTAGACGCACGACAACAGTCAACCTAGCGAAATGGGATACTAGTTAAGCGAATGCGAGGCCAAAGTGGGCGGGCGAAACAAGACACTGAATAAAGCGCGGGGTTTCATGGGAGGGTAGTTAGTTTGTGCCTCGTTTGCAACGAAATAGACGAGACAACACGCGCATTTACATTCCATTTTTAAAGCTCTAAATTTGAAAAGTATCGTTGAATCGGCCATGAAAATATCGCCGATGCCGATATATCGGCAAACTTCGAGTATCGCTGATATATAGAAAGAAAGAAAGAAAGAAATAGTTGCCTAGCCTTTTCCCAACTATATTGTCTTCGGCTTCCAGTCTAATCGGATGCAGCTGAATACCAGTATTTAACATGGACCGCCTGCCTATCTGACCTCCAAAAAGGATTCAGAGAAAACCGAACTATAAATATGGCTGTTTACGATTTCCTACATAAGATTATGGTAAATGTTGATAGAACCAATCCCGTCTGCACCATATTCTGTGATATGACGCAGGCGTTTGATTACGTCAGGCATGATATTTTGATAAATAAGTTGGAAGCATACGGTATAAGAAGCAATGTTCTAAAATTAATAAAAACATATTGATAACAGAAAACAGGTCACGGAGATTTCTAGAATAAACTTTCAAACTAAATGTGAAGAAATATTTCATTCGCATGAACAAGTAGTCAAGTATGGAGTCCCCTAGGGTAGTGTGATGGGTCCCCCACTATTCATAGTATATATAAATGACTTACCTAAACATGTAGACCAACCTGTTACACTCTTTGCTGATGATAGCACTATCACAAATTCACAATTCAATGTAATAGGTACTAAAGATAGCTACAATAATGACAATGACTACACAATTCTCTGACATCAATAATAAATTGGATGAATAATAATAATTAATCTTAATAAAACTAACGTAATGCACTTCAGTCAACGTTTATCAACTATGACTGATCTTAACGTCCAATACAATGATAGAATTATTACAGAAGTTGACAACACTAAATTCCTTGGAGTGATGATTGACAAAAAGCTAAACTGGAAAGCTCACATAGAAGAACTCAGTAAAAAAATTAGTAATTCTTGTTACGCGCTGTTCAAACTGGTCCCAGTGCTTAACACTGAATCATTGCTCACGGCTTATCATGGTTTGGTTTCTTCACATTTAAGATATGGGATCATTTTCTGAGGCAACTCAACCGACAAGGACATACCCTTTAAAGCCCAAAAAAGGTGCATCAGGACTATGTTTAAGTTACAGTCAACCGAAAGTTGTAAGCCCTACTTTAAAAAATATAAAATATTAACTCTGCCTTGCCTTTACATTTTAGGCATTGTCATGTTTGTAAAATCAAATCGACACTTATTTCCACGTCAATCAGAAGTGGTCGATCGCAACCATAGTAGACGCAATGACAGTATTCTCTGTCTACATAGATCGAAAACAGCACAAGAATGTTTTCTGTATGGCCCCTAAAATTTTTAATAAACTCCCAAATAGTTGGAAGGAGCTTAATTTCCGTCAATTAAAAAATAAATTAAAGATACTACTAGAAGGGAAAGCATACTGCAGTATTCTAGAATGTTTTAATGACAACATCTAATATCGTGTAGTAACCAATATTATCAATACATCTTTGACATAATCTAGTTGTAGCAACATATTATTGTAATGATGATTTTAATTGACATAAAACGTAACTTTGACCATATTTAATTTATTTATTTTCAAAATTGACATTTACTATTTTGTTCTTATGTAATGGAATACTTGATCTAATAACTTTTATTATTGAAATATTAGTACGCTACTAAGGCCAAATATGACTGATCTAAATTATAATGTAATTTAATAACTTGCATGCTCTGTATGTGTACTCATGTTTCCACAAATAAATAAACTTGAATCTTGAACAACCGGCTATCACGATACGTCGATACCAATATACTCCTTTCGTTCATCATCATCAGCCTATTAATGTTCCCATTGCTGGGACACAGGCCTCCTCTCTGTGAGAGGGAGTGGGCCGTAATCTACCACGCGGGCCCAGTGCGGGTTGGTAGATGTCACATGTCTTCGAATTTTTTGGTTCTAAGACAAGCCGGTTTCCTCACGATGTTTTCCTTCACCGTTTTGAGAGCAATGGTGATGAAATTATTTACACAAAGTAAAGCGCCTACTTAGGTTCGAACCCACGACCTACAACTCGTAAGTCGGAGCTGTTACCACTGGGCCACCACTGCACTCTTCTCCTTTCGTTGCCATGACGTTAATATTGATTTTTCAGAAAATGCGAATCCGACATTCATTGATGAGCTGAAAATCTACTTGAAGAAATTTAAATTGGAGAAGAACAGAAAATTGGTGTTGGATAGGTATGCAATTTAGCAATGATAAGCACAAGCTGCGCCCCGCGGTTTTTACCCGCAAAAGTCGCGATCCCGTGGAAATATCGGGATTAAACGTATCCTAGTCATTAATCCGTATCCGTTCAGTAGTTTTTGCGTGAAAGAGGAACATCCATCCATCCATTCATCCTCACAAACTTTTGCATTGCATTAGGATTCTATCCATTTGTGTAACACCACACATCCCTCTTAGCATTCTCATCTCAGCTGCATGCAATTGCCTTTCATTCATCCCTTTTTTGACCCAACATTCATATAGAGTTGCCAATAATCTTTTCTTGCAGTGGCGAAAAAATCTGGATATTTGAAACCCTTCAATCGTCGATCAACCGCTTACACTCGAGCTGGCAACGCGATGACGTCACGTGCTCGCTAGTCTGTCCGTCCGTCAGTCTTTCGCGCAATCTGCTGCGCCTCATACAGATGGTGGAGAAGAAGGAACATATGGAGGGGATTTTGAAGGCGTTGGAGGGTAGTCAGAAAAAGGATGTGGCTATAGGTGAGATTTTTTTTAAGATTTCCGTTTGTTCCTTGTTTACTATTAGAACGGGGTTCGATTAAGCTTTTTTCATTTGTCTATCTTGTCTAGTCTAATTCAGAATTGCCTGGCAACTGCAAGGGCGTCTTCAAATTTGGCGCAAATTGCCGCGTGGAGGCGCTGCAGCCGCGCTGTTTTGTAAATTCATATAAATAAAATCAATCAACTGATGCGCGGTAGCGCTGCAGTCGCGGGTTTTATATTATTATATATAAATTTTAAAGCGCCCTAACTGACAGCGATATTCAACGATATTCGCTGGAGCGCTGGTCCAGTCAACAACAAAAGCCAATTAGCACTGTAACTTTTAAATTATGTATATATATAGCTAAAAGTTTTATACCAATACAGTTTTTTTTTTTCTTTCTCAATCAAACTCAAAGCATTTATTTCAAATAAACAGACACTTTTGAATTCTCAAGGAGTCTGCCAGTCCGAAAGGTGAAGCAGCTAGTTGCCCATTCCAAAGCGTTGTACCTACCGGGTGCGGCGATTGAACTGTCCGTATGTGAAAATGAATTATTTCTGTTAATTTTCAATATTTATTTAAACACTTTTGCCATGTGAAAATAGAAAGTTCAAAGTTTTATTATGACTTATTCCGAAGGAATAAAACCGCCTTTAGCCTTTACTACAAGCTGAAGTCTCTTTCTGAAAGAAGCGCAGGCTGCTCGAACGACGTCGTCACTCAAACAATTCCATTCTCGCGTAAGAGTAACTTTGAGCGCTTCCACCGAAGTGTGTTTTTTAGCACAGGCCCTGGCCTGTAAAACACCCCAAATACAAAAGTCCAGCGGATTCAAGTCGAGCGATGACGACGGCCACATATCTCGGTCGATCAGCCCTGGAACGTTTGCTTACAATCAATTTTGCGTTCCAATTGCTCTGTGCGATGGTGCCGAGTCTTAATGAAAAGTCCAACGCTCAGAACCGAATGTGTTGCGTGCCCACGGTATCAGCCCTGGTCGCAAGACTTGGTCTCGATAGATTTGTTGGTTTGTTTTGACTTGGTTGCGACCCATTGGAAGTAAAGCGAGCGGAGAACGGCCTTTTTCAGACACCACCGCCCAGACCATGATTTGGTCGGCTCCTTGGCGTCGACTGACTTGCAATTCGTCTGAATGGTCGCTGACATGTCCCTTCAACCAAACACGGTCATTTTGTTTGTTTAAAAACTGTTCAACGTAAAAAGTTTTCTCATCTGAAAACACCTAATTGGGAAGTCCGCCAGAGTCGAACAAGCGAATCAGTTCTTTCGTTCGATCCAACCGTTTGCTACGCTGTAAAGCAGCGAGTTCTAAATTCGAATGTGTTTCTTTTACAACAGAATCACTTCAAATGATGATAGAGAACATGTCAAAGACAAACATTTGAAATTTTGGCGGCGTTCGATTCAGTGGTTCGGTTTTAAAACAGTTAGATAGAGACGGACAGTTCAATTGCCGCACCCGGTACAACGCTTTGGAATGGGCAACTAGCTGCCTATGCCAATAGGTACCTACCTATGGAGAAGAACGGGCAAGAAATTCAACGGAACAAATAATTAAAATATAAAAAACTGATAGTTAATTGACTCAGGCGTGACTTTGCGGAAATCCATTATAAATAAAATACAATAGACGATGTATATTTAGTAACTTAATCCGCTTAACTGTTCTTAATGAGTCTTAGAGAACCTTGTAAGAAATCGACACGTGTTTCGCCTCTCAACGAGGCATCCTCAGGATGACGATTGACTTGTTGCGAACTCTGACACGGCGTGTTGCCACGACAAGAGCCACTTCTTCTTCTTCTTCTTCATCTTCTACTTCTTTTTTTGTGACTACGTTCGGCTCTTGTCGTGGCAACACGTCGTGTCCGAGTTCGCAACAAGTCAATCGTCATCCTGAGGATGCCTCGTTGAGAGGCGAAACACGTGTAGATTTCTTACAGTTACTAAATATACATCGTCTATTGTATAAAAAAACTGAAATATTAATCGAGTTTTATTGCTGACCGTACCAGTTTTTTGTTACATCATTCACTTGTAGCAGGAAAAACAGTGGTTTCCTTTAATATTATCGCGGTGCATGGTAACACGTGATAATGAAGCTAATCTAACCCCGGTTCGATGCATTATAAAAAAATAAAAGCGATAAAACTAAAACCCAACTACGACAAAAAAGACATAAAAAGGTTAATTTGTCTGTCTGTGATGTATTGTTTATACCTTGTTAGATGACTTTTTTGTCGTAAGTAGTTGAATTTTAGTTTTATCACTTTTATTTTATTTACATTACTTTGGGGTTATACGGGGTGACAGGGACATCGACACGAAAACTGATACCATGGATTCAGTACATGATTCTGAACCCCCTGCGTTGAAATTTTTCGTCGGTTAAAAAATATCTGCTGTTCCATACATTTTGACCGCGTAGGTATTGCACTTTTCTATGAAACTTTACTTACAATTTTTTATAACCGTCATATAATTTCAACGCAGGAAGGTTCAAAATCATGTACTGAATCCATGGTATCAGTTTTTGCGTCCCTGCCACCCTGTATTATTAACATTTTTGAAATGTGCTAATTAAGCCCTTTTATTTGATACCCAACAAGGCTACAGTTTTGTTTTTTTTTTTCACCGTATTGAATTGAATGTGACGTCGCATAGCCGGACGATCAAGACGCTTCCAGCTTTACCACATTTGTCAAATTATGATCAGTAGTTTAGAAGTTATGAGGTAACAGATGAACATACCGGTCAAAATCATAACCCTCCTTTTTGCTTCGCCGTAATCGGGTAAAAAAAGAATTTGCATCTCACTCTTGTTATTTTTATTAAATATTAGGTTGAAGATTCAACGTAAGATAAAAAAAAAACATTCAACTAAGCTAAAAAGCTTGTAATAACATCATCAACATACACAAAGTGAATTAAATACGTATTACTGAAGCTAACTCAAAAAGTTTCCATGCAAAGTTAATAAAGTTTATATGGGACTACCGCGCAAGCTTCCTTTACCAAATGAAAAAGAATCACGTACAGCAACCCTTAGAAATTGAGGAACATACATTTAAAAAATACATACAGACGAACATAGAATCTCCTCCATAACCGGTTAGATTTTTTATATTTTCAAATCAAACGTGCTTCGGAAAGCACGTTAAGCCGTTGGTCCCGACTGTCATTCGTGGACTTTTGACAGTCGTTACGGGTCGTCAGAAGGCCGAAATTCTGACCAGTCTTACCAAGGGGTATCATATTACCCAGTTACTGGGTTGTGGAGGTCAGATAGGCAGTCGCTCCATGTAAAATACTCGTATTCAGCTGCATCCGGACTGGAACCCGACCCGAACATACATAGTTGGGAAAAGGCTAGGCAGATTGATTGACATTATCGAATCAAAAGTGCCACTAATGGCGATATAACTCACGACTTGCCACGACCAATAAATTGTCCTTTCACTTCCTAATTTCAAACCATTCTTCCAGACATATCGTCAGAAACAGAAGAAGAACAGAGAACCCTAGACAAAATGAAGAAACAACTCAACGACAACATTATCAGCCTTCAAAAGACCACGAAAACATTAGACGTAGCCCACGAGCATCTACAACTATGGGCTGACAATGACATGAAGAAATATATCTCTTGTAACAGAACCGTTGATGGGAAGACTTTTATGGAATATGAAGGCTACTATTTGGAGAGCTTGAATCTTAATATTTAAGAGAAGTAGTTATGTTGAATGTATTGGATATGTTTAATAAATGATTATGTTAAGGATTTGGGCTGTTTGGTTTTAAAAGTTGATTTTCCTTGTTAGCGTATCGACGGCAAAAAGTTCAAACGTGTTCGCGACAAAATTGAGATATCAAAGGGGTTTTTCCCGTACTTTTGAACGTTCAGTCTGATCCATTGAGGTAGAAAAGCTATGGAGATGGCATATTCTACTATAGGTAGAATAGTTATACAAATATTTATCTTAGACACACTCATGTCATAAAGCGTTTTGCTTCTTTAACTAATCAAGAGTTGCATAAGAAAAGAGAGACATATTATGTTTGTCAAGGCAAAACTTTTGTGTGACGTCAAAGTCATGTCTATTAATGCGTGACCGGTCGCCATGTTTAGTGCCGAGTTTTGTGGTAGATGTGCTGTCAAACCGTATTATTCTAATGTCGTGTCAATCGGTTGCTTACTATATCTCTTGAACTCGCATTTACAACCCTACGAAAGGCGGCCATTTTATGTGCCCGATTTTTCTAGGTATTATGTAAGACATAGCACGCAAATTTTGTAGGTATGGCAAGTCCATAGGTTTATAGGGTCTCAATCTGTCAAAAATTGCACTAATTTCCCTACATCCTTGACAAGTTTGACATGGATTGCCGCTGAGATGAGATCGATTGAAGTTTGATGTCTAGATAGAGTGACGCGCTGCAAAAGAACTAAAACAAACAAGCCAATTTTTTTGTGCTGGTGTGCGTGACAGCTACGTCTTACACGTGCCACGTCGTTGAGCTTTTCTAGTGTGCGTGCACTTAGCGGTTAATAGGTGGACGCTATATTTTCGACGAATTGCCAGTTTTGACTGTCTATCAAGACATATTTATATAGCAGTAATCTGGTTAAATTAGCCAGCTAATTGGACATTGGTTTATTAAACGCCGGCCATCCAATTAAATAGCTGAAGGACAACTAGCCAAGTCATTGAGCGCAACGTGCTGAATCTTGTGTAGTTAAACGGTGAAATAGGTTAGGTTAAAACTGTGACCAACCCCGCGCGAGCCGAGCGAGCGGTGCCGCGGCTGCGGAGTGCTATTTCCAAGTTGCTCGCAGATTTTTTTTCACCATTTGGATTAGCTGGCCGAGTCTTGACCAGACATCTTCAAAGGGCTGCTTTTTAATACGCCAAGTTGTTAAACGTTGAATGATTCTAGTTCTATTAACTATCGGCCTAAGCATCCAATTGGAAGCCGGCGTTTTATGAACGGCCTAGGCGTCCAATTAGCTGGCTAATTTAACCAGATGGCTGCGACATTTACTCTTTGCGTTGAATGTTTTTAATTACGGGAATCAAGTGCACAGGTTACAGAGCATGCGGTGCAGGATTTTTTTTTTTTTTGGGTGGGAAATCATCAAATGACTTCTCCCGCTCTGGGCGGAGCGGAAGGGCGTGTCAGACTTTTACCGACTAAAACCCACCCGTGTTCCTTCCCTTGCCTAGACCGGGGCCACGGTTTCCCCTAAGGACTTATCCGCAACCCCAGTGGTAGGCATCGGTCCTAACGGACCCCTTCAGCTTCGCTGACAACTCTTTGAGGCGCGCGTGGAACACTACGCGCCGTCGACCCGGGCTTGGTCCTGATCGGACGGAGAGCTACCCATCACTCTCCGTCCGCAAGCCCGCGCCTACGGTGGCCGGAAATCGGAGATTGATTCCCGACGCCCGGGGCGTCTACTACCGCGGCGGCTAGGGGCTCGAGGGAGCGACCTTAGACTCTGCCTCTCGCGCCCCGCCTCCTCCTTCACGAGCATTACTGCTTCGCAGAAGGAGGTGACAGCCTGCCATGCCCTCTCGCTCCGCACCATGGCCTGGACCAGGGCCGGACGTGAGAGGTCACTGCCGCCGATCGCCTGCACGAGGACACGGCGGTGCTCCACCCAAGCCGGGCAGACCTCCACCGTATGCTCCACCGTGTCCTCCGGGCGATCCACGCAGTGGTGACACCCGGGCGTTTCCTCCTGCCTGATCTGAAACAGGAACCTCCCGAAACTACCGTGTCCGGTGAGGACCTGCGTCAGGCGGTAGGTGAGGGCGCCGTGGCGCCTCTCTAGCCACTCCTCAAAGAGGGGACTTATCGCCGCAATTGTAGCGTGCCCAGATCTAGGTTGCGACAATCGCACTCTCCAAGCCGCCATGAAATCCTGCCGGAGCTCTGTCCGCTGTGCCGTGATTTGTCGCGGCAGCGGAGTTACACCCCGGCGCTTCATCTCCTCGCGCCACTCCCAGATGTGGGCGAGGACTTTCGCCTCCAGATCCCATGGCGGCGTTCCGGCAAGGAGGCTCGCCGCCTCGCCGGAGATCGTACGGTAATGCGGTGCAGGATGGAAGATAGGCCATGTCTGTGGGGAGACGCTAAAAGTTGATTGTGTAAGTATGTCGTAATGAGTTTTTTTGTGACAATCAGACAGACATCTGAAGGTCAGTGTTCACGGCAATAGCTGAGGCATCACAGGTACAATGTCATCCCATGACCAGTGATACGCGGGCGCCTAGAGACAAAGGTACAAATGTCTAATATATATGAGCCTGTAATTACACCGGAACTCCTTCGGTATATTAACCCCCTTTTTTTCTCGCAGTCGGTCGTCAGACCATAGCCGAATTCGTTCAAGAACGGTATTTAAAATCTTATTTTAGAAAAACTTGCGGGCGAAACAAATTTTTTTTTTAGGTTTTCTAGCCACAAAAAGAAAGGTATTTATTCCTTATAAGTAGGTACAAATTTTTGCATGCCAAAATAATGTAAGCGCAGAACCGGTCGAAATTTCGGTGCTTGGCGGAGTCTCTATGTCCGGCAGTGGACGTCTTTCGGCTGAAATAATGAAGATACTTAATGAAATGGTAGATTGGTAGAATGTGTAGGTACCTGAAATGAAACTTTTTTTTTAACAACTCTCCTGTATCCCTGCATTCTATGCAAATAAGTAAGCATTTTCTATTCTAGTCTGTAGATAGCTAGGTATTTGTAGAATAATATAAATCGTGAAGTAGGATGCATTCATTTCTGTAGCACGACACTCGCTGTGGTCTGCGGTTGACTGCTGGACAGCGGTCCGACCCTCCGTCAAGTAAAGTGCGGTAACGGTTCACAGGATGCTATATCTAAGTTACCTACTTACATAATATACTAATATCTGCTACGACCAGTGTTGTGAAAATTTATTAATTCGCTCTCATAACGCAACTAAAGCTGTTTTCAGACCAGCGCGATTTCTCGCGCGACGCGACACGAACAATACAAAACTTCACGCTTATAACAATAACCGGTGTCGCGTCGTGCGACAAGTCTGCAGAAAGCTTTAGTAAGTAGGTACCTACTAATGGCAGCATGGAATAAATGGAATTAAGTAGTATGAATTATACTGTAGGTACCTACTATTAAATGAGCATTCTCTATTTTCTCCAGAGCAGAGCTTGGTCGCCCAGGTACTTATTCCTTAAGAGGGTGCATCCTAAAAGTTGGCAACGTCGTAAATATCTGTCAAATAGTTACCTGTTTTGATTAATTTGGAAATAATACTGTATGGAAATAAGAAATGTGGCTAACTAACTAACTAGAATATTAATAATGAATTGCAATTATAATATTCAATTTGATGTTGTACCCGTTTTAGGTGTAAAAAAGGCGTTTGGAAAGTTTCCAAATACTTTTTATACATCTAAAACTAAGTATTCGGTGTTACGATATTAATTATTGCATTTCATAATCAATATTCTAGTTCGCTAGTTAGCCACAATTTTTATTTCCATACAGAAATATTATGAAATTAATAAAAACAGTGAAAATATTTGACATCTATTTGCGACGTTGCTAACTTTCAGAATAAACCCTCTTAATTACGTAAAGAAAATAAAGTTCTTCCTCGACAGGCATAGGCCTCCTCCAGTAGTTTCTAGGTTTTATTGTTTTTTGCTTTGTCAAGCCATGATTAGCCAATCAATTCTAAGTACTATCTCGTCTTGCTAACACTCTGCTGGTCTGGCTCTTCTTTTCTTTCCGAGTGGGCATTTCCAAGCGGTTGTTCTAAGGGTCCACCTGTCGTCTTCTTTTCGCGCCAGATGACCTATAGCATGTACAAAGGATCAAACTGAACAACTGAATAAATTAAGATGCTGGTCCCATTGAGAAAGTTGTTCAGTTTGTACCACACCCTAAAATATGAACAGCCCGATTCAAACGGCGGCTCGGAACATGAGGCGAGTCGCTGCGCAGTAACGAATTCATGTGTCAGCGGGGGAGAGGGGTGGGGTACTGTGCAGCGAGTAACAAACTTCCGAGCCACCATTAAGTTTGAATCAAACTTACTTAAACTCGCTGTATTATAGTCTCAAGCGCAACTCAAGAAATATTGTTTTTTTTTAAAGAAATATTTGCATACAACTTTAATCACGATGTAGAACGTGGTGTTTCTTATCAGGTTTCAGTTCAAATTAATTGAAAAGTCTGGCAGTTGACCTATTTAATTTTTATAACGTATGTACCTACAGGCAATATAACTACTGAGGTTGTAAGATAAGCTGACCTCAAAAGTGTGAAAGATCTGCACCCCAATTACGCAATGCACGATAAATTTTAAATTGAAACCAATTGAAAAAGATTGCCAGTCCATTGCTTCATAAGTTCGACAAAAAAAATTGAGCAGATTTTTTTTGTCGTGCTGTTTTTCTGTTAAATTTGCGATATCAGAAGCTCAGAACCGGTCTTCGTGGTACCTACTGTTTGGGAAAGGCCTATAGCCAGCAGTCCCAGCAGACCAGCAGTGCACGTGCTTCAGCTAAGATGATGGTCTGGACCCCGTTTCAATAAAAGCATGTTTGAATCCATAAAGGTACATATAAAATGTCGTGATGGCTTAGTGGTTAAGACGTCGCCCCTCATGCACGCACGACGTTGTCGTTTAAAATCCGGGCAAGTAGGAACCATCGCTGTCACGCATATCTGACCACTTTGAAAACAAAATTCCGTGCACACTACTCTTTTTTTCGTAGGTAAGCGTTACTAAAGTGGCCGAGCGTGCAAGCAGGAATTGTCCTTACGGTGGTGTTCAGAATTTCAGGTATGCATGTCCGCGATAGTACCAATGTGTTTTTAGGGTTCCGTACCCGAAGGGTGACAAACGGAACCCTATTCATAAGCCTCCGCTGTCCGTCTGTCTGTCAGCGAGCTCTATCTCATGAACCGTAATAAGTAGGCAGTTGAAAATTTCACAGATTGAGCATTTCTATTGCCGCAAGAGCAACAAATAATAAAATTAAAAATTAAAGGGGGGTCGCCATACAATAAAATTAAATTTTGAAAAAAAAATAATCTGACCCTGGCATGTGGGGTATCATTTTCTAGAGCTCATCGAGTAGAGAATAAATATAATTTTTATTTGTTTTTATCTTCAAAAATGATGAATTAGGGGGCCGTAGAAGTTGTCTGTTTTAGACCATTTTTGTACGAGCTCTATCTCAACAACTAAACAAATTAGGAATTTGAAACTTGTGTGTATCATGTAACATATACTGTTTATAATCAACAAATACTAAAAACGCCGATTCATAACGTATTTTATATAATATGGGCGATTTTCTGCAACTTAAAGTAATCATTTTGTATTTCATGCTAATATTATGCGATATAAATTCCACAGATAACTATTTAATAGTCGGAGTAATGACATGGAATTAGTAAGTACCTACTATCATGGCAGCATATACTATTTCGATCATTTCGATCATCCAAAAAGGTCTACAAAATAAACTTTCTTCACAAGATTTTAAAACCGGCCAGTATTTTATGAGTTTAAGAACTTTATCGACTTTTTTCAAAGTATCCCGAGACGGTGTTGATGTGTGTACCTCATGTTAAAACTACACTCCAATAGACAACATATTCAGTAACATTGAAATGAATGCTGGCACATACAGTGTACTATTCAGTTACCTTAAACCGTTGTGGATACAATTGCATATTGAGAAAAAATATTGGTGTAAAAATATTCGGTCACGGCGGGCGGCCAATCTCAACGGAGACTGGCCCTTCGGCGCGGGAGATATTATAGTGCACAAGTGTGTGCGCAGACACGAGTGCACTCTCTCTTCCCTCATTCTCATAGTCCGATGGGATGTGTAAAAATAATAAGTAAGAAATAATAGATTTCTGTATGACTATCAAAAATAACGTAAATAAATACCTGTATTGACCCGTGCGTTTGCACTGGCGAAACATCACGACAAAACATGTTGAAATCTCTAGTTCCTGTCAAACATTGTATGAAAAATTGACAGAAAATAGAGATTCCAACATGTTTTGTTGTGAATGTTTCGCCAGTGCAAACGCACAGTTATAATTAAAATTTGGCGTACTACTTACATTCTATTTTGTACAATATAGTCTGATGTAGCAAGAGAAATCCTTTTATTTATAAGTACGGTTAGCACTAAGTACTTATCTACGGCGCATCTACCTTTCCTAATTACCTATTTCTACCTAATTACCTAACCTACCTACCTACCCTACCCTTCTTACCAGGGAAGGTAGGTACCTACCCTACCTACCTACCCTACATATCTACCTGCTTACCTACCATATATACCTATTTATACCTACTAATACTATGTGTTAGTAGCAAATAAATAACTTTGACAGAACGACAGAAGTTCCAAAGAAATATTATGTAACAACGGTCAAAACAAATCGAACCTTCAAGGCGCGGTATGCAAAAATTTTTCGAGCTCGCTTCACTAACCCTTGATCCTAGTTTCTCTTAATTCTACAGCTTTTTCTGCATAGTCAACAAAGCAACTCTTATTTATGTATGTATTGTCAAAAAAACCTCTCATAGTTGAGGTCCTAAAAATTTACGACATCGCATCGCTCGCTCTTGCATCTTAGTTTCTCTTCCTTCGTAAACTTTTCTACATTAGTCGACAAAGTATCAAAAGGTCGATAGGAAGCCTACACTATCCGAGGTGCGAAAATATATCGAGCTCGCTACGCTCGCTCTTGCAATGAAGGGTCTCTTATAAGAAATACAATTAAATCACTGCCAGCATCAGATATTCTAGAAATGAACCTTAGAGAATTTTTTTAAAGTAGGTGCCTACTGCCTACTTCAGTTAGCATTGTTTCTCTAGAAAAAAATATTTGACTAGTTTATCTCATAAACTTTAGAACTTAAAATACAACAAGTTCTACCCTAGTCCCTATGCACTGTTCTTTGATAGGGGGGCCTAGGCAGAATTTGCTACAGGCCCCGCGCTGGCTTAATCCGGCACTGTGTATTCCACAGTTATAAATAATTATTTTGACAGTTCAACACGTAAGCTAACCACTCAAGGTTACTGGCGTATATCTGTGTCTTAATTACTACTTTACTAGTCGATGCCCGCGACTCCATTCCCGCGGTACTTATTTTCGCGGGTGTGGCACGACAACTTATCCACCGCAATCGAATGAAAGGTTTAGAAACACATGATACGGGATAAACAAACATTAAGTTTTATAATTATAATAATACCAGCCTAATTACTGTCCCGCGGCAGGGCAAAGGTCTCTTCTCATAGGTACAGAGAAGGCACGAGCATTTATGACCACGCTTGCTCAAGACGGGTTGGTGATTTCAAACTTAAATATTAGTTATGGTTTCCTCACGATGTTTTTCTTCACAAACGGCAGTAGTCTCCAAGATGAACTCTTATAGTACATTAGAGTTAAATAAAATCTGTCAAGTGCGAGTCGGACTCGCACACGAAGGGTTCCATACCATGTCGTACAAGATTTAACACTATGAGTTTTTGTAATACTTTCGTAAAGGTAACAACAGAGGCGCTATAAAAAAACAAAGATTTGTAAAGAAATTGTCTAATTTTTATGAAAAAATGTTGTTGTGTTAAAATATACGTGTAGGAGTATATTTCATTTATTTTAAGAGAAAAATATTAAGTTAACTTTATCCAGTAACATGCATTAACTAAAGTCAAAGTTATTTATTTGCTACTAACACATAGTATTAGTAGGTATAAATAGGTATATATGGTAGGTAAGCAGGTAGATATGTAGGGTAGGTAGGTAGGGTAGGTACCTACCTTCCCTGGTAAGAAGGGTAGGGTAGGTAGGTAGGTTAGGTAATTAGGTAGAAATAGGTAATTAGGAAAGGTAGATGCGCCGTAGATAAGTACTTAGTGCTAACCGTACTTATAAATAAAAGGATTTCTCTTGCTACATCAGACTATATTGTACAAAATAGAATGTAAGTAGTACGCCAAATTTTAATTATAACTGTGCGTTTGCACTGGCGAAACATCACGACAAAACATGTTGAAATCTCTAGTTCCTGTCAAACATTGTATGAAAAATTGACAGAAAATAGAGATTCCAACATGTTTTGTTGTGAATGTTTCGCCAGTGCAAACGCACAGTTATAATTAAAATTTGGCGTACTACTTACATTCTATTTTGTACAATATAGTCTGATGTAGCAAGAGAAATCCTTTTATTTATAAGTACGGTTAGCACTAAGTACTTATCTACGGCGCATCTACCTTTCCTAATTACCTATTTCTACCTAATTACCTAACCTACCTACCTACCCTACCCTTCTTACCAGGGAAGGTAGGTACCTACCCTACCTACCTACCCTACATATCTACCTGCTTACCTACCATATATACCTATTTATACCTACTAATACTATGTGTTAGTAGCAAATAAATAACTTTGACTTTAGTTAATGCATGTTACTGGATAAAGTTAACTTAATATTTTTCTCTTAAAATAAATGAAATATACTCCTACACGTATATTTTAACACAACAACATTTTTTCATAAAAATTAGACAATTTCTTTACAAATCTTTGTTTTTTTATAGCGCCTCTGTTGTTACCTTTACGAAAGTATTACAAAAACTCATAGTGTTAAATCTTGTACGACATGGTATGGAACCCTTCGTGTGCGAGTCCGACTCGCACTTGACAGATTTTATTTAACTCTAATGTACTATAAGAGTTCATCTTGGAGACTACTGCCGTTTGTGAAGAAAAACATCGTGAGGAAACCATAACTAATATTTAAGTTTGAAATCACCAACCCGTCTTGAGCAAGCGTGGTCATAAATGCTCGTGCCTTCTCTGTACCTATGAGAAGAGACCTTTGCCCTGCCGCGGGACAGTAATTAGGCTGGTATTATTATAATTATAAAACTTAATGTTTGTTTATCCCGTATCATGTGTTTCTAAACCTTTCATTCGATTGCGGTGGATAAGTTGTCGTGCCACACCCGCGAAAATAAGTACCGCGGGAATGGAGTCGCGGGCATCGACTAGTAAAGTAGTAATTAAGACACAGATATACGCCAGTAACCTTGAGTGGTTAGCTTACGTGTTGAACTGTCAAAATAATTATTTATAACTGTGGAATACACAGTGCCGGATTAAGCCAGCGCGGGGCCTGTAGCAAATTCTGCCTAGGCCCCCCTATCAAAGAACAGTGCATAGGGACTAGGGTAGAACTTGTTGTATTTTAAGTTCTAAAGTTTATGAGATAAACTAGTCAAATATTTTTTTCTAGAGAAACAATGCTAACTGAAGTAGGCAGTAGGCACCTACTTTAAAAAAATTCTCTAAGGTTCATTTCTAGAATATCTGATGCTGGCAGTGATTTAATTGTATTTCTTATAAGAGACCCTTCATTGCAAGAGCGAGCGTAGCGAGCTCGATATATTTTCGCACCTCGGATAGTGTAGGCTTCCTATCGACCTTTTGATACTTTGTCGACTAATGTAGAAAAGTTTACGAAGGAAGAGAAACTAAGATGCAAGAGCGAGCGATGCGATGTCGTAAATTTTTAGGACCTCAACTATGAGAGGTTTTTTTGACAATACATACATAAATAAGAGTTGCTTTGTTGACTATGCAGAAAAAGCTGTAGAATTAAGAGAAACTAGGATCAAGGGTTAGTGAAGCGAGCTCGAAAAATTTTTGCATACCGCGCCTTGAAGGTTCGATTTGTTTTGACCGTTGTTACATAATATTTCTTTGGAACTTCTGTCCAAACGTTTCATGTTATTGTCACATCAAGTAAATTCAATAAACCTACCACGTCTTACTCAGTTTCACTCAAAGAATTACAGTCAGGCGGAAGTCAGGGTTTAGACACGCGGGGCCCCCATTTGCGCGGGGCCCGTAGTAATTGCTACTCTTGCTACGTGGTTAATCCGGCACTGGGAATACACATGCATGCAAATAACTTTGTACCTAAATGTAATTTTAAAGGTGCCTACTCAAGAAAAAAAATATTTATTACTTCAACTCGAATCTCTACAGAATTTTTTAATTTTTTTTTTTTTTTTTTTAGTCAAATAATATCTGATTCCATTATTTAAACAAAATAAAATATTAATAAAATAAAAAAATTACAGACACACAGGGCGTTTAGGCTCAGAATGTCCAATTCGCAAAATGTCCAGCGGTCGAAAAATGTGTCCAGTTCGCAGAATGTCCAATTCGCAAAATGTCCAGTTCGCAGAATGTCCAATTCGCAGAATGTCCAATTCGCAGAAGTCTGTCATTTTTGGTGACGTCGACGACGCGACGTCTACGCACATAAGGGGGGGCAGGCGCGATAAGTGGCGTAAATATTTGAACAGTTTTTGCCATATATCAGAATAAATATTTTTATTATTTTTTTGAAAAAGTCCAATTTTACTTTTCTAATTTCTATGAATGACACTATTTTATTTTTTGTACTACGCCAGACCAGCTCAAGATCAAAGTGTTAGGTACCACCGTAACTGACGTGCGGTGGAGTACGTGCATCGACGACTTTATTCTGAATATTCATGGCTCAAGTTGTTGAGTCATTGAGTTGAGTCAACTTGAGTCGTCGCTCAACAAGATGGTAGGGATAGGGAACAATGGGGCGCCGCGTCGCGTGCAGTGAGCGCTGAGTGCAGTGACCCTCCTAGTAGTGTGCCTCCGTGCGGAAGGCCGGGGGACTTGCGTCATATACCTACTTAGGTAGATAGGTATGAAAACGTCCCCATTCTGCGCTATGGCAGCGCAGTCGTATTATAGGCAGCAGGCAGCCTTCACCCGAGGCTGCCTTTATTGAAGGCGTTGCGTCAACCTGAGGTACACCGCGCCTTGAGGTAAACTTGCCTGAAGACGAGTCATAGGTACCTACCTATCTAATTGTGGGTTATTTGTCGCGCTTGAATCAGCTTCATTTGGAGCCGTGCGAATAGTAATTACTTTCGAATCGAAATGACCTTGGCTTAGCCTAGGGGCTGCTCCGACACTCTGGCTAGTGGACGTCGCAGTAAGACTGTTGAAGCCGTGATAAAGTTATATCCCTAGGGATATATAAAGCGGTTCTTATCTGTCTTACTAAGAATATAACTATGATACGAGCACGATCTAGTAATATAACTATAAGGGCACTCCGACCAAGTAAGATGGTTAGGTTAGAACTGTGAGACTGTGACCAATTATGATCGAAGCCAGCGGTGCCGCGGCAGCGGCCGCCCGGCCGGCGAGCGCTACGTCGAAGTTTGTCGCAGTAACAAAATTAGGGAACTCCGACAGTTATGGACCGTTTTTATATAACTATACTTATTACGGTAGGTATATAGCTATGTCCCTAGCCCCCTAAGGCTATCTCTAGTTATTATTACTTTTTTATTTTTTGTGTTAGCCTATGTTGTGTCCCACTGCTGGGCAAAGGCCTCCTCTTTCTCCTTCCAAATCTCTCTGTTTTGTGCGATTTCAGGCCATGTTGGCCCCGCAAACATGATAAGATCGTCACACCACCTTCGCCGCGGTCTGCCTCGACGGCGATGTCCTCCTTCAGCCGTCCAGTGAGTGACGATCCTTGCCCATTTCTCCGGGTGCATTCGTGCGACGTGGCCGGCCCACTCCCACTTCAGCTTGGTTGTTTTTTCTCCAACATTCGCTGCTTGAGTTATGGAACGCAGGGTGGTGTTTCTAACCCGATCTGTTCGCTTGACACCTATTATGCTGCGCTCCATTGCCCGTTGGCAAATCTTGAGTTTGGACTTCTGTTGTTCAGTAAGAGACAAACTTTGTGCACCATAGGTTAGGACGGGCAGGATGAAACACATATTTAACGCATGGGAGAACTCGCAAAATGCTATTGGGGTTTTCTGTGATCTCTCCAAAGCTTTTGATTGCGTGCACTGCGTCATTACGGTGTGGAAGCTCTCGATGTTCTAAATTCTTATTTACATAATAGGTCCCAATGTGTAGATGTTAATGGTGTGAAATCTTCCGGGTTACCAGTTCAGTTAGGTGTACCTCAAGGCTCAATACTGGGTCCATTCTTGTTCTTAGTGTATATCAATGACTTACCATTCTTTTTAAAGGGTATCTGTGAAGTTGTACTGTTTGCAGATGATACGTCTCTTATTTTTAAAGTAGACAGGAATAGACATGATTTTGACGATGTAAACAGTGCACTCTCAATGGTTACGGATTGGTTTACAACAAATAACTTAGTTCTCAATTCCAAGAAAACGAAATGTATAAAATTCGCTTTACCCAATGTTAGAAATCTAGGACCCAACATCGTCTTAGATAAAGAGGTGCTTGAAACTGTGGGCTCGGCAGTTTTTCTGGGCATAACAGTAGATGCTAAACTTCAGTGGGGCCCACATATTTCAAGTCTAGCGGGAAGGCTTAGCTCGGCCGCCTACGCTGTCAGGAAAGTAAAACAATACACTGACGTTGATACTGCAGATACTGCTAGATTAGTCTATTTTAGTTATTTCCATAGCATTATGTCCTATGGCATTCTGCTGTGGGGCAAAGCCGCTGACATTCAAAATATATTTGTTCTTCAAAAACGAGCTGTTCGAGCAATTTACCAGCTAGGTGCCAGAGTTTCTCTAAGAGATTTTTTTAAGGATATTGGTATTCTCACAGTGGCATCACAATTCATCTTCGCCAATATCCTATATATTAGGCAAAATATACACTTATATACTAAAAACAGTGATATTCACAATATTAACACCAGAAATAAGGACAAATTACGAGCTCCTTTTCACCGGCTTCATAAGGTTCATAACTCATTTGTTGGGGTTGGTATAACCTTTTATAACAAGCTACCCACTTCTCTGCTAGATTTGCCTTTTAATGCGTTTAAAGCTAAAGTAAAATCCAACCTTTGTTCAAAGGCATACTACTCTATCAACGACTACTTAAACGATAAAAATAGTTGGTCGCTGTGATTAACTCAAGACAATATTTATGTTCTTTCTTCAGAATTAGCTTACCTACTGACAGGTCATATGAGTTATATAATTGTTATTTTATTTGACTGTTTATTTATTAATTTATTTTAATTTAATTTTCATTTATTATTGACATAATCGACTCATTACAATGTTTTTGTTTTTGAGTTGTATTGCAATATGTGGTTAGCTAGCGACCTCGACAGTAGATCACTATATTATTCTTGCCTAACTGTTGATTTATTTTTACTTCGATGGTCCTATCGATGAGTCATGCTCGGCCGGGGCGGTCATTCTTTGATAGTTGCGATTGATCGTTGACAGGACGCCGCCGCGCGCCGGCAGCGTCTAGAGAAGAGATTGCAGACCAGTCAGTACTTAGTAACTAAGTTCGAGACGTTGAAATCACAGTATAAATAAGTAACAGTATTATTATCTTCATAGAAAAAGGACGGGGTTGGCGACTGTGTAGCAGGCGTTTTTACCGGTTGCCAACCAAGGTCAGGTTTGTCGGGGATGGGGACGCGGTTGGCAACCGTGTAGCAGGCGTTTTACTAATATACCGTGCCGAAAGTGTGTTGAGCACTTGAGCGCACAGCATTTGGCACAACTTCTGTCTCGGACGGCCTTCAAAGCCGTCTGTTTCTTTTCATCATTTGCACCATTTGCACTTTTAGATGTCTGTGGTTATTTCTATCGTAGCATAAATTGTAATTATTATAAACAGTGCTACAAATTAATGAAAAATGATGTTTTGGCGCCATTGACTCAATGTTTGGCACCTCCTGAATGACATTGACTGACAGTTGTTGGTAAATATGAGGGACATAAATAGGTGTGAAACTGTATCAGAAATTATTGCAAAAAAAGATGGCGACGTTAGTTTCGATTTTGATCACGCCCCACGCGCCAATAGAATCTTATAGCCTTGTAAATGGTGACTATGAAATTAGTAGGTAAGTATGCACTTTATCGGTGACACGCTTGATTTGTATGGAAAATGTTGACAATGCAGGCATGCCGCCTCTGTAGGTAGCTGTCACCGAGACCTAGATTTCTAACATTTGGACGGGCGAACTTTACACATTTCTTTTTCTTGGCATTGAGAACTTGTCGTAAACCAATCCAGTGCACGTTTTACATCGTTAAAATCTTGTCTATTCTTATCAACTTTAAAAATAAAAGAGGTATCATCTGCAAACACTAGTACACCTTCACAGATACCCTTAATGATGATAAGTCATTGATCTACAGTGTAGATCGATTAGTGTAGATTCTATACTAAGAACAAGAATGGACCCAGTTTTGAGCCTTGAGGTACACCTAACTGAACTGGGAGCCCAGAAAACTTCACACCATTAACATCTACACATTGGAACCTATAATGTAAATAACCATTTATAACGTTAAGAGCTTCGTTTTGTACACCGTAATGACGCAATTTACACAAAAGCGTGTCATGGTGCACGCAATCAAAGGGCTTCGGAAAGATCACAGAAAACCCCAATAGCATTTTGCGAGTTCTCCCATGCAATAAATGTGTTTCAGCAGAGCAACACCCGCATCTGTAGTCGAACGACCTATTGTAAAGCCATATTGTTCATTAACTTCATTATGAAGGAGGCTATTTAAATTAAAATGTCTTAGCAACTGCTTGAGTATTAACTTTTCAAATATTTTACTCAATGCAGGTAAGATAGAAATAGGCCTGAAATTGACAACGGCATTTTTATTACCTGATTTAAATAATGGTATGACTTTACCAGTGGAGAGCAGTGATGGCCCAGTGGTAACGGCCCCGACTTACGAGTTGTAGGTCGTGGGTTCGAACCCAAGCAGGCGCTTTACTTTGTGTAAATAATTTCATCACCACTGCTTTCAAAACGGTGAAGGAAAACATCGTAAGGAAACCGGCATGTCTTAGAACCAAAAAATTCGAAGACATGTGACATCTACCAACCCGCACTGGGCCCGCGTGGTATTACAGCCCACTCTCTCTCACAGAGAGGAGGCCTGTGTCCCAGCAGTGGGAACATTAATAGGCTGATGATGATGACTTTACTACTCTTCATGAGGTCAGGAAAAGTTCCTAAATCAACACATTTATTAAAAGTTACAGTTAGATAGGGGGTTACGATGTCTATATTACATAAAAGTTTAATGGTGATGCCCCAGTAATCACCAGTGTTTTTAGACTTGAGCGTTTTAAACATTAAATATCACGAGGCGTTACATTTTCGAAGCTAAATAGACCATCACCACCATCGCGATCATCGTCAGCTGCTTTAGTAACATTGTCGTCCATAATCTCAAGTTCTTTATCTTAAATTGTTTAACCGACTTACCCGTTTCATTGTTAATAATTTTCCAAGTAGTAATAATCCAGTAGTAAGAGTCCAAAACGCTTGGAAGACCTACTGGGTCCTTAAAGAACACATGAAAGGAAGTCTCCCTATAACACTGAAAATAAAACTCATCGACATGTGCATTATTGTGCATCAAAATTAAAAAAATTCAAAATTCAAAAGTCATTTATTCAAACTAGGCTGAGAATCAGCACTTTTCGAACGTCAAAATTACATAAGACAGTCCCCCAAAAACGCCCGCCCTTCACCACTTCCTAGTGCTTTTGCTGGAGAGAAGAAGTGGCGCAACAAACTCCCCAGCAGCACAGCTGTCTGTTCAGTTAGAAAAAAAAACTTGATTCTATACAATAGTATGCAAATAATTTACATTACTCAACACAAAACATTAAATAAAATATATTTGCCATAATGACAGCTAGCACACGCCGATGTGCCAACAAAAAAAATATCGAACGCTAAACTCAAGCGAAAATAAATACTAAAAAACTAAAAACGTAAACAGAACTTAATACCCGAATTATAAAGCTTCCAGGCATAAAGGGCGTGCCCGCTTACATATAGCTAATAAAACTGTAACTCGAAGTCACATAATTATGATAAGTAAAATTTGCTATCGTCAGTATTTAGAGTACTTTTAATCGAGGTGGGGTTCATAAAATCCACCCTGTATATACATATTTGTAATGTGCTCGTTAAGACCTTTTTTTTGATACCAAACATGTCATGATTATCACAATTTAATTTTTTCGAGGTTATAAATTTATGTGTTATGTCCACCATATTACATTTAGGGAGAATTTATATAGCCTATGTCACCCGGACCATTATTACGAATCTATTGATACCTCATTCATCAAAATCGGTACAGTAATTTAGGCGCTACGGTGGAACACACGTAAAAGCAAACATATATACATACTTATATACATACATAAACTGCTAAAATCACAACCCTTCCTTTTGGCTTTGCCGTAGTCGGGTAAAAAAGCAGTTAATATTTATAAATTTGTATAAATTTAGACATAAATGTGATTTTGATTTCAGGTGAAATTATGCTCTCTTCCATCTTCAAATGCTTTGAACACAAAGTCCCGGCAAGCTTAGACCTGGCAGACCTTTTGATCCATTATCAGGGGCATCTTGGTTATTATTTGGCGTAGGATCCATCCAGCTAAAATCCGAAAAAATAACACCCTGTATTTTTATGGGATCAATCGATAGAGTCAATCATAAGCATCAAATCTCTCTAACAAACATTATAAATAAAAACTTATAAATATAAAGCACTAGACAAGATAAAGCACTTTTAATCAAAGGTCCACCAGATTACATCAGAAAGTACCTAACTAACAATTGTCTTTAGATTTTTTTAAGGGAATATTATGTCTAGAATCAAATTTACCAAAAATCCTATGCGATATATATCCTGTAAACGAGTTAAGAACTGAGGTTCACACTACGATTTTCAATATTCATCACAACTCGCTATTTAAAGTTTACTGCAAACGAATTCCTTTACTATTTGAATTTAAAATAGGTTTATTACTGACAAATTTATTATATCACTCTTATTTACGTTGTCGTAACGTTTAAATAGATAAATAAATACTAAATTATTTGACAAATTAGCATGCATATTAGTTACGCCCACCAACGAGTTCGAGCCGTGAGTGAGTTCCACAATCTTACTGCATGTACATGGAATATGAACAGTAGCTTGTTTTATGAGGGTGAGATTTAAGGAGGGTTCTAAGGTGTGATCTACACGGTGCGTCACTAGGGTGAGCGTAAGAAAAACGCTCACTCAGGTAAGAAGGATAAGACGGGTTGTGTAAGATGTTGAAGAGGAGACATAAAATCCGAGTGTCCCTGCGAAGGCCGATTGGGAGCCACTTGAGTTCCTTGCGAAGATGAGAAACATGGTCATACTTTCGAAGACCGAAAACAAAGCGAATGCACAAGTTTTGCAAGCGCTCAAGCTTGTTTAATAGCTCCTCAGTAGCATCCAGGTAGCAGGCGTCGGCATAATCTATTATCGGCTAAATAAGTGTTTGAGCCAAAGAAATTTTAGTCTTAAGGGGTAGGAGACTTTGAAGACTTTTCAATGAATGAAAGGAGAAATGTACCTTTCGACTGACCTCATTGACCTGAGCACGCCACGAAAGATTGGAGTCAAAAATGACGCCCAGATCTTTGGCGGTTTCGGTATAGTGAATGCGAACACCATCGAGATATAAAGGCATCAATGTTGCTACATCAGCCGCATTGCGAACGAATCTACTGCCTATGATCATGGCCTGGGATTTAGATGGATTTGTTTGCAAACCAAATGACCTGGCCCAAGCGCTGATGCAAGCCAGGTCATGATTCATAGCAGCAATTGTAGAACCCACATCAGCTACAGTAAAATGTCGGTAGAGCTGCAAGTCATCTGCGTAGAGATGAAAACTAGAGGAAATTACTCTGGTAACAATATTGATGAAAATTGAAAAAAGAAGAGGAGAGTGAACGCTACTCTGAGGAACACCCTCAGTGAGGCTACACCAGTCAGAGAAAGACTCCTCCAGGCGAACACACTGAGAGCGCCCCGAAGATAAGAACTGAACCAAGCTAAAGCGGAAGAAGAGAAATTGATAGATTTGAGGACACCTAGTAAAATTTCGAAATCCACTGAGTTGAAGGCGCTACTAAACTCAAGCAAAACAAGAACAGTGACTTATTCTCCATTGCCCAGCGGATGTCGTCAGTTACTTTCAAAAGCGCGGTAACAGTACTGTGACCCGAGCGAAAACCGGATTGATAAGGGGAAATTATCGAGTTCGACGCGAAGAAAAAGATAATTGTCTATGAACTATGTGCTCAAAAACTTTAGAAAGAAATAGGAGAATAGAAATAGATCTAAAGTGGGTAAATAAAGTAGGATTGTTAGTTTTAGGTAAAGGTATTATGTGAGCCTGCTTCCAAACTGAAGGAAATGAGCAACAGGAAAAGGAGTGGTTGAAGATGTGAGTGAGAACAGGAAGTAACGAGGGAAGTATAATAATAAGAGTTATCATTCTTGAACACAAGTTATCATTACCGACTGCTGAAGAAGTAATAGCAAGTATAGATTTATTAACGTCATTCTTAGTTACATCGCTAAGCTTAAAGTGAGAATTTGTGAAAAATGTGATGAAAAATGTGATATGAAAAAGTGAGAAAGTGAAAACATTGTGGTAACGGGTACCTAGCTAGAATCTCTAGTGTCGCACCTTTGACAGACGGTTCAAGAGAAAAAGGAAGTAGAGAGAAATGCTTATTGAGATCATTGAGGTTCACATCCTTACACTGGTTGGTAGGTGACTTGCCTATGCCTACAGATTTGAGAAATTTCCATACATCGGAAGAACTGCGGTTATTGAGTTGATCGTGGAAATAGCGTCTCTTAGCATCTTGAAACAGACGACTGCAGCGATTACGTAAGGATTTGTGATAAGAGAGATTCAGCTCTGAGGGTCTGCGCTTATATCTGCTCTTAGCTTTATCCCTGCGAGCCCTTTAATTTGTTGCGTTATCCATGGTGCAGGGTTATGTCGAACTTTGACACGTCGAATAGGAGCATGCTGATTAAATAAGTCGAGAACAGTTGCATTTAAGCAATTCACCTTATCGTCGATGTCATCGTTCTCAACCAGAGGGGTCCAGTCGAGATCGCCAGCATCACGCTTCAAAGCCTCCAGGTCTATGCCCAAGTTGCAGAGATATAAAAACTCGGACTTATGCTTGGGAACACGGATACGATATGAAAGGTAATTGAGATCGTGGTAAGAAGATTTTATGGTTTTCCTTTAATTTAATTTATCATGTTTGTTAGAGAGATTTGATGCTTATGATTGACTCAATCGATTGATCCCATAAAAATACAGGGTGTTATTTTTTCGGATTTTAGCTGGTTCGATTCTCGATACTGGGAAGTGAATTTTCGAAAATCCTTGAACGCAGAATTGTTTCTTTTTTTAAATAAAGGCTTGTTCCTTTGAGTAAAATTTGCTATCGTCAGTATTTAGAGTACTTTCAATCGAGGTGGGTTTCACAAAATCCACCCTGTATATACATATTTGTAATGTGCTCGTTAAGACCTTTCTTTTGATACCAAACATGTCATGATTATCTCAATTTAATTTTTTTCGAGGTTATAAATTTATGTGTTAATTCCACCATATTAAATTTAGGGAGAATTTATAAAGCCTATGTCACCCGGACCATTATTACGAATCTATTGTTACCTCATTCATCAAAATCGGTACAGTAATTTAGGCGCTACGGTGGAAGACACGTAAAAACAAACATATATACATACTTATATACATACATAAACTGCTAAAATCACAACCCTTCCTTTTGGCTTTGCCGTAGTCGGGTAAAAAAGCAGTTAATATTTATAAATTTGTGTAAAGAAGGATGCCCATTTATGGCCCGAAACGCCCAGCAATTTACGTATATGTAAAAAAAACATCGTTATTTCTAGTTATCTAACAAGATATTCATTTATCCGAACAAGATGGGAACATTTTTGCACAAATAAAAAGTACCGAAACGATAAATACGTGAAAATAATTCCCTTTTGTGGATAAAATCAGCAGTGTTGCCAATAATTATTAATTCCGTTCACGAAATAATCGATTATGTTTTCATGGATGTTTTACTTATAATATCAGATCCGTAATGCTTATTATTCGATGTATTCAAACAAATACGGTGTTATGTTTTTACTATTGATACTAAATGAACAAGCGAATTGATAGTTGATATAATAATGAATGCATAGGATCATAACAAAAACGCTACTACACATTTCAATTACCTATAATTCTTTATCTGTTCAGCACAATAAAGATAGAATATGTTAAAGAAAACATATTTACAAAGACGTTCATAACTTCTTAACCTTTAAACTCCCGAGGCAGCCGCAAGGCTGCCGCAAACCATATTTGTCCTTCAATCCCCGAGGCGGACATACGGCCGACGCAGGTACACACGGTTTAACAGATGACGCAGGTACAATCTCTATTTCTACTATGAAATTAGGGCTAAACTGGTCTGTGAACAATTTAACTCTATGGCCTGACGGATATTCTCGTCAACTAAATCATTTAATTATTAAATTCCCGTTCGTCCCACCAGGGGGACGACGGCAGTGGGACGAACGGGAATACACCCTTTTTTTTTTACGATTTTTATCATAAAAACCAATATCCAAAAATATCAATAGGCAACATTGGAAAAAAATGTTGAAACTGACTGATGTCGCACGTCACACGCAGGTAAAACGTCATAGTCACGAGTGCGCGCTCGGCATCGTATTTCGTTATTTTTTATTGTTTTTGTGTGTAAATCGATGGGAAGTGTTGTTATTTCCATAAGTAGTTTTTACATACATCGTGGTAGATAAATATTTGCACTAACTAGCATCGTTTATTAAATACCTATTTTGATCCGACCAAAAAAAACGTCGGGAGCCCGTGAGTGAAAAAGTGAATGTGATTATTTTGAGTTTTGTGTGTGTTTCGTGTCGTGTAATCGCTGGTAAGACTTTATTTTATTTTTTAATATTAGGTACTTAATCGTTTTATTATTTGAACTAAAATACACTGTTTATCCATTTTTTATAACCAAATAATGTTACGTCATCAGAGTTGACGTCGTTAAGATTAAAGAGTCACAGTGGCGATTATAATTTTGTATTAAAATTAGGATTCGATAAAAAAATCGATATCGATCTATCAATTTTTTGTGTGTGGTGTGGCAACATTGAATTATGCCGGCCGGCTGTCAAGTCAATGTCAAATCACAAATCGACTTTCTTTGTTTTCGTTTGCATAAGTTTATTTTCTTGCGAATTTGTTATTTTAACCATCGAATACGCTTATTAAATGGACTCCGAAGATTCTTTGAACCCTGAGCCGTGACGACCACGGCCTGAACATGGATTCCGCTCCCGCTTCCACAAATTATGAAGACCCCGGCATTGTCGCTGGCCCGAGTACTTCTGTGCCCTAAGTAATTCATTCAAAAGGTCATTTACGCTGTGTTAATTGTGGTTTAAACGTCACGAGAATACGAAGGCATTTCTTGGAAATAGCAGAAAGAGCGAAATGTTATACAACAATCTAAGGCGACCCACCGACCAATGTGTTCGACACAACAGGTCAGTACTCAGTATCATGTCTTCCTCTGAGAAATTATTTTTAAATAAATAGACTAGAGTACTATCAAGGTTAGTGTTGTTTTAGGATATCTAATAATTATGACTTGTTTATTAGGTACAAGTGTCGAGTGACAGTTTAGTGTGCGAACAACAAAATGTACAGATTGATGGTCATGGACAAGTGTGCATCAGCTGCGTGCGGCAGATTGGTTTTGAGAATAAGATCACATACACTCAGGTCTGATTCTCCACATGAACAACTCGAAAGGAGTGTGATTGCCCGTCAGATTGTACCAAGAGCGGTAAGTTATCAACAGTTTAGAATTAATACAAGCGTAGTTCTGAGATTTGATACTGACATACTTCTGAGTCTATATAAGTGTAATATTCAACTTCTTTCGTGTCCGCATAAGTTATATTTCACATAGTACAGATTGTCTAGAAACTTGAGAAAGATTTTTTAGAAATTAATTAATAATAATATAAAATGTTATTGATAGATATTTTTTGATTGTGTATTTATTTGTACCAAAACCACAGTAATTCACGTTTACTGTCTTTATGCACTGAGCTTTAATTTTTATTATTATTTCAGTTGCCATCATCATCTCGTTAGAGCAGTTTAGAGCAGCATCATGTTCAACTACAGAACCGGAATCTGAACCATCCAGTCTGCCTATGGAGCAATTTGAACCATCCAACCTACCTTCGGCGCAATCTGAAATAGCTGACAGTGCATAGCAAGCGGGACAACAAAGCTTGAACACATCCAACAGTATACTGCTGCCTTATTATGTAAGAGCACCAAACACTCAAAATCAATGTTTCTTTCCTGGCTGTAACAAGACCAATTGGCTCGCTTTCCCATCAGCACTGCGGGTACATCTATTTTGTAAGTACAATTATTATGTACCGCCGGATTGTAGAATCTGTTATTACCTAACCCCTGGAATCTACTTTTAGAATCAATATATAATCATATTAAAACATTTAGTGCAGCACAAATTGAAGATTTTGCCTCATTGAAAAAAACGATTTTATCTAAATAACCCCAACTTTTTTCTAAACCAAGACCTTGACCATTTCATTATTTAAATCGCATATTATCCTATCCATATACTTTGAATTGTGTGCACTTGAGGCCAAAGTGTCTATGGAGCACGGGCAATCCCCTTTAGACACAAATGTGACTTTGACTTCAGGTGAAATTATGCTCTCTACCATCTTCAAATGCTTTGAACACAAAGTTCCGGCAAGCTTAGACCTGGCAGACCTTTTGATCCATTATCAGGGGCATCTTGGTTATTATTTGGCGTAGGATCCATCCAGGTAGTCGATGAGGTAGGTTTAGGCACAATATAAAGATGGACAGTAAGGAAACTAGGCCTATTTTTTGTTATAATTACCTACGCTCCGTTGGAGCGTTAGGGTTGTCACTCTTAACGTTTGTAAAATTGAAGTGTTTTGAGTTGACAGGTAGAAATCGTCACTAACGAAAAAAGTAGTTAATAGCATGAAAAACAGTTTCATATTAATGTGCAAATTGCAAAACCATAGGCGCCGAGAAAAAGCCGCAGATTTTTTTTCTCAAAAACTATGTGTTTGCGCAGTGTAATATTTTGCAAAAGTGTTTTATATGACGATATCTATACACTATAAAATTGTGAAGCTTCGCACGCGCGGGTTAAAATACGAAGTGGAGCCCTTAAGAATCACTACGGATTATAACCCGTCGCTTTTATATAGTAGGTTTTTTTTTTGGGTAGAATAGACCCCTTTTAATGTATTTTTGAAAACCCCAAAATACGCAAAACTATAGGCGCCGAGAAAAAAATCGCCGATTTTTTTTCTCAAAAAGTGTGTGTTTGCGCAGTGTAATATTTTGCAAAAGTGTTTTATATGACGATATCTATACACTATAAAATTGTGAAGCTTCGCACGCGCGGGTTATAATACGAAGTGGAGCCTCTATTTTGATACCACCAAAAAAAATATCATGAAGAAAAGTGAATGTTGTGATATATTGAGTTTGGTGTGTGTAATCGGTGGTAAGTGCATTATTTATTATTGAGAAATAGTGTTAGTAGACATATAGATAATATTTGAACGAAAATACACCGTTCAAACATTTTTTTTTTATCAAATAATGTTACGTTTTGATACAACTACTTGTTCAATTGTCGTAATTTTTTGTGATTTGAATTTTTGTATTTGTCTGTAAAACACGCTTTTCTATTCATAATGTAATTTGCAAAATTTCGTGTAAATTGATACAGTAGTTTTATCAGAAATAGACATGAAACAGGAACAAACGTTTTTCACCCCGTAGGTATCTGATAATAACATTTTGTTTATAAATACGATTCTCGTCCTACGAGCATTTTTTATACATAATATGATGCTCTGTTTATTCAAGAACACAACACAGTTTACATAGTGCGCCTAGCAATGTTCGAATTTCCAAGCATGTAGGTATCAGAAAAATATTTATGAGCATCATCACTTTTTGGACGAACAATAAATCATTCTTACCTTTCAAGATTAGCTGGGAGTTTAAAAAACGAAAGCTCTGGCTTTGAAGAAACCGAATTTAAACAGCCGTATGAGTATGACACACAATACATTCCTGGCATTTTTAAAAAGATCGCGGCGTTCACTCGTCTCGACACGGCACACGCAACTGACAGAACTGCGACAATCGCTAAGGATCTCGTAAAAGAGTGCGTCTGTGTGAGTGAGCCGTTTTGATCGTTTTCTTAGTAGTTTCCCTACTGTCCATCTTTATATTGTGGTTTAGGGTGTCGGAAGGGGTATACTTTAGGGGTCTGCCAAGTACTTCCGGCAGGGTGCGGAATGGCAGACCAACTTTTTTTTACATAATTAAACAGTGGTTAACTGTTGCCAGCACTTTAATTCGGGTATCTTATGAGGTAATTTTCACTAAAAAATTACGTCAAAAAATATCGATTATTTCTATGACCCGGCAGGATCGGCTCTGGCAGACCTCATTTTTTTTACGTGTTTAAGTGTTGGTTAACGATCTACAAGTAGCCTATTATATATATAGGCTCTCGCACTATGAGTTAACGCCGCGGCACAGATTAAAGAGGGTTCGAGTTAGAGTGTTAAAAGAAAAAAAAGTAAGGATACCTATATTATAAAGTTACATAGAAGTTTAATTCTGATACTTTAATTGTACAGACGCCAGCACATCAAGTTACTACAATCTGTCAAATTTCTTTAAAAGATTTTCAACTTTATCGTTTAAGAATAAGGTTCAATGTTGATTGGGAAAATTTGACAGATGTGCTGGCGTCTGTACGACCAATATGTTTAATACCGATACTTTAATTGTAGTTACTACATACTTATAGACCAAACCCTCATATAACTTTTTAATCACCATTTTAAAACGGTGAACAAAAGAGTAATCCTATAATAATCACCAACGTAAAACGGTCATAGATTTCAACTGTATAACCACTTTACATTGATTTCGTGATAATAAGAGGTCAAATAAAAAACAAAAACATCTGTTATTGTCTTCATTCATAATTCGATTCATTTCTCATTTTTTATACAGCACTTAAATGCATGTTAAAAAAACATCCTTTTTGGGCAGTCGTGTAATAATAGAGCTTCGTATCATTTCATTCGAGCGATCAATCAAACAAAAAACTCACAAACTGGGGATTATTATTATTAACGCCGAGTCTAGCGTGTTGAAGGAACGCCACCCTCCCCTATTTGAGTCCCACCCTGAATCCACCCTTGGCTATTATACCCGGGTGGTACAGGACCGGGGGTACTATCGGCGCATGTCTCCCACCCTCGCTTCTCTTATTCAGAATAAAGATTTTGCTCGTATTCAATCTACAGAAGGCCGAATAGGTAAACGTTGTAGTTTATGTTTGAGCTCGTCTTGATCCTGTGACGACCTGTTTTGCTCTGTGGAGCAATACGGGTTGGTGGACACTTGTAAATTACTGGTATACCCGTTAACTGCTTACTAAGCTTTGTTTGTGCTAGGAGTGGGGCTCGAGAATAGTACAAAGGATGAAAATCAATACTCTCTCTGCCTGGGAGTCTACAACTTATATTTTCTTATAGGTTGGCCTTTGAAGGCTCCTGGCTCCTGCAGACAAGCGCAACGCGACTAAACTTACAAAATACTACACGGAAATTGTTCTACCGAGGTGGCGTCGTCGCGGGCGCTTGTCTGCGAGAGCCTTGACAGTTACCCACAGAACACGGAATCGCCGCGCCAGCAGCGTCTAGCCTAGAGACGGTGTGACGTCTAATAAATAAGTTATGCGTGCTATGGTGGGGGCTGCACGGTGGAAGGAGTGCGGAGCTTTGTACCGTGCTCGGCAGTCTACTCTGAGCAGTCATTGCGATAGCACGTCTAGCGCAGTGATATTGGAAACAGTGTTTTATTGTACATACCTAACCTAAACCAAGACACCACAAGTGGCGACGAGGATATAAGGTATGTCGTGCAAAAGACTTAAAATATAAAACAACCTAATGGTTGCGAGATATAGTGGCAAATTAACGAATGAGGTTTTTAAAAGTTAACAAATGGTTTTCCTAATAATTTGTGGTAAAATTTAGTATTATTATTTGTAAATGGGAAACCTCGAGATTTAGCAATGGTGTTATTTTCATTTAAATCGACAAATGTCGTATGAATCATCTATTGCTCATTGAAAAAGAAATATACGATCGAAACGATACCAAAAGTATGATCGAGAAAACCGTTTTATACTTACACTTTCATGCAAACGGCTTCTATATCATTCAATCGATCGAAAGATCATTTGACTGGTTAATTATTGAATTCAATCCAAGGTCGAAAAGAAATGAGAGTACATTTATACACTATTTAATTTCCATCAACCGTGAAGCGACGGGTACACAAAAAAAAAAAAAAAAAAAAACAAATAATAATAATGACCTCATTTGTTAATAGGTGCCAATAAGGGCTATCGTACTAACCTACCTAATCAACTGAAATAAACTCAAACAAAACTAAGCAAAAATACTGTTACATACAACTAATTATTGAAGTTAGTTTTATAAAATCGTTTTCAAATTTAAAACACTAATTAAAATAAATAAAAGTGAAGCAACATGTATAAAAATTTCTTCACGTTTGACCCAGTAGCGGGCAGCTCTGATTCAAAACTTTACATGTATGTGACTCATGTATTTACTGATAGATGCTTACGACTTAAATAGTGTACGTACGTGGATAATATACATGAATAATATCAGTAAATAAGAGTCATATTAAGTGATTAAGGAGTGTTCTAATAGCGAATGTGAGTAGGTATACAAACCATTTCTGGTTCATTGGTACAAAAAAAAAAAAAAAAAACGTGAACCATTAATACGGTATGCATAGAATAAATAATAACTAACCTTATTCACCAGTGGAACCAACTGGTGAGCACAAAAACGATAGACCCAACTAAAAACTATGCCATTAATATCTGGCTAACAAAATTGTCTAAAATTAGGCAAGGATCGCGGAAATGGCGAATATGATAGATTACATGTGCAATCGGTATCAATTACGTTACGAAAGTAATTTGAGAGGTAAACTGTTCAATGAATGGTTGGTACCAATAAGTTGGCAGTAACTCATAAATTCTGTTTTGTTTTATAAAGAACAAAAAACTTCTAACAATATAATAAGTTTAATAAAATGAGTTATTGTTAAAGTGGTTCAGTTATTTCTGAAAGGTACCAGATAAATGGAAAACATGTAAGTAGATAATATACATGTGAGTAAAAGAATTAATTCATGCAAATGCAATATGCATTAATGACCAAGTTAAAGAAAAAAAAGAAAGTACTCAGGCTAAGGAAACTAAGAATTTCTTGTTGTTCTGTTTGAAATTAAACAATTATTTAGTTATGTTAGTCATAACAAATGAGTTATTGTTAAAGTAGTAATTCAGTTATTTCTGAAAGGTACCAGATAAATGGAAAAACATGTAAGTAAATAATATACATGTAAGTAAAAGAATTAATTCATGCAAATGCAATATGCATAAATGACCAAGTTAAAAAAAAAAAAAAGTACTCAGGCTAAGGAAACTGAGAATTTCTTGTTGTTCTGTTTGAAATTAAACAATTATTTAGTTATGTTAGTCATAGCAAATGAGTTAGTGTTAAAGTGGTAATTTAGTTATTTCTGAAAGGTGGAATGGACCAGATAAATGGAAAAACATGTAAGTAGATAATATACATGTAAGTAAAAGAATTAATTCATGCAAATGCAATATGCATTAATGACCAAATTAAAGAAAAAAAAGAGAGTACTCAGGCTAAGTAAACTAATAATTTATATATTATTGGATACAAATTTCAACCCTCATTCCCTAATAAAAAATAAAAAAGACCTTACTGAAGATTATTTAATGAAACGTAATAATAAAAAGATAAAAAGTAAGTCAGAAAAATATACATTACTAAATAAAATCGTAAATAAATGCAAAACATTTTGGAAATAGAGCAGGAAAGGACGTGTTTTGCCAATAAATAAAATAAATACCTATGAAAATAAATTTATTAATTTAAAGACAGTAAGTACATTTATGAGATTGGCACTCAATGCTTACAGGCTGAAATTCAGGTATTAGAAGAATCGATACATTCACTTCATACTAAGACGTATGCGAGGTCTGAAAAACAAATTCAAGACATGTGCAATTCTATCGCTAAATTATGTTTCCTGATAGTTTGGTAAAGGGTTAGAGGAATTACTTTGCAACAAACTAAGTAATTCTTCTCAAAACAAACATATAATTTCATAAATAACTAGGAATGAATATGATCCTAATGACACTATTACTATACTACTAGGTAATAGTTACCAGGTACCAGTGATAATAATGATATCAAAAGAAAAGAGAAAATAAAGAAATAATTAAGTTTATGTGGACACAGAACGTGAACACAAAACACAAACAAAAAAGTAATAGGCATGACTGAACAACAATCGTATGTGCCTCACGGCTGCAGCTATGGCAAAAAGGCCCATCACACGAATAGGACATTGGTCACATAAATAACTGATAGTATCAGCGAACTATTGAAGTTAAATTGTTAGAAAATAATGTTGTGTGCTTGTGCACTAAGTCTATAAACTATTATAAAGTCGTAATATACCCAAAAAGGTGTAAAGACATAATTGAACTATCTGTTGAACTTGAACTGTCCTGTGTTGGACTAGATAAGTATGTCATAGTGTGCGTTAACAGATCCCCAAATTATCAAAACTACTCTTTATTTTGAGTTGATAATAGACAAAACAAAACAAAACTGGAAAACTTACAACTGGTAATAAATCAGTAAAGTTTGATTGCGTCGTTGAATGGTCGCAAGCGCTACTGCTGAGCATGGGGTCCCGGGTCGATTCCCGGGTCGAGCAAAGTGTCGTTGGGTTTTCCATCTTGAATTTCTCGGTGGCGTCCCGTAGTTTGGATTTGTGGTTGATTGATGGCTCGCCCACTATCACATTGGACCTAAACATAACATAGCATAACTTAACTTAACTGGTTAAATGTGTGTGTACAGTGGGTGCGCCTAGGCTTGACCCTTTGAGGAATACAGATGTACAGATACAAACCAGACCGAATATGTTAATTTTGAACTTTAATTTGTAAGTTAACTGATCTTACAATAAACAAAGTTAATATTTTGTAGAATTCTTTACATACTGAGTTAATATTTAAAATTAAGAATTCAGAGAGTTACATAATTCTTCTAAGAAGAAAGCTAAAACTACTAAAGTACAACTAAAGGCTTACATAAAGACTTGTTCTTTTTGAAGGCACCGTAGTTTTTGGAGACTTGAGTCTGATAATAAATATGCAGAGCACATGTCATGTCATGTATGTATGTATATATATATAATATACATGGAACATAGAACTCAAAAGACTCAAAGAACTCAAAGGCCTCAAGACTCAGAGGTCTCATAATAATAATTAAAAAAATGGTACGTAAATCTATATTTTTTGATAAATAAACGATTACGTCGTCCTAAGTTTTGATAGAATAATAGATAAAAATATTATAATATTAGAAACTAGCATAATAATTAAGAACATATTTGTTATCAAATTAATGATTTCTAATAAACTTATCAAACTTTTGTTTGGAAGACAAATATACTAAATATATTATATAAATAATTCATTTCCTCATCAATAAATAGTAATAAAAAGGAATAAAACAACATCTACAAAATGACAATATCAAGCTGCTGCTTGAAAACCTAAAATGATGTTTTCTTAAAAATGCTTGTTTAGATGAGGAATTAAGCAAATAAAAAGAAATAATGTAAAATACTGGTATTCAGCTGCATCCGGTTGGACTGGAGGCTGACCCCAACATGGTTGGGGGGAGGCTAGACAGATTGAATAGTAAAAGAGCTTCAAAATATTCATAAGCTTAAAAATTCTGATATGAATTCCTAAAATGATAGTAATAAAAATACCTTGAGTTATTTGAGAATTGCTATTTTCTGTAATAGTATGATGAGCTCATGTAATAGATACTCCTCAACTAATTCAAATAATTGTATTTAATAAGAGAAATTGAAAAGGATTAAATGGAGTAATGCTAGCTGAAGGTCAATAGTGTACTGAAACTTTTAATAAGTGGGTATGAGCTACTTACTCTGAAACTTTTAGTACACTTGTAAGACAGCTAAAGCCAGGGTTAAATCAGCAGACAATGTCGTAGCTAATAGTCTATAATTGTGACATTACCGCTATAATTAGCAAAAAAAAAAAAACTTAATCATTTAACACGAATAAAATTCTTCGCAATCAACAGTATGGTTTCACCAAAAGACGTTGTATGATTGACGTTGGTGTAACCCTATTTAATTAAACGCATTTTTAACGCGTTGGAAACGCTATAGGTATCTTCTGCGACCTGTCTAAGGTTTTCATTGCAAAAATCACGATAGATTTACCTGAAACTTGAGCACACAGACTAGACAATTTAATGCTCAGCTTAGTAAAATCATATGTCAATGATGGATTTTGTAAAAAAAAAAAAAAAAATATATGATTAAAGGAAACAAATTGTATTTCAAATAAAAATAAAAATGTGATGTAGAAGTACAGGGCAGACATCACGTAGAAACATTATTCATTTTATGAAAGTAGAAGGTAAATCAATCAGGAACTGTGATTCCCAGTAATGAATTTGATTCACATACTAACTGTTTACAGAATTGTTGACAATAGATTAGATCATAAAGAATGTATGAATGTAACAGATTTCTATATGTGAGAAATTAACTTGGATGACTAGTTAATGTGTTAATATTGTCAGCCATTGATTCTAAAAGCAAATAATTGTATTATTGTTTTTTTTATATTTTGTAAAGAAGAGATGTGACGTCTAATAAATAAGTTATGCGTGCTATGGTGGGGGTAGTGATGGGTCGGGAGAATATTCTCACCCGGAGAATATTCTCGGATCGAGAATGTTCTGCAATATTCTGGAATATTCTTTTCGACGGAGAATATACGAGAATTTAAAAATGGAAGTAAAATTGCTAAATTTTATTACAATATATTTTGATTTCAAGGTCTAAAGTAAACATCTTTTATTGTTATTTTATACTTTACTTGAAAAAACGGTACTGTATTATGTTTCGGACTGGAAATGGTGCCGATTCTCTTGTACATCGAACTAAACTATCACTAAAATTCGTTACTTTTGGCTATGAGAATCTTAAAGCTATGTTTTTGTTTATTCTACAAAAAAAAAAAACTATAAAATAATATTGACACAACTAAAATCGAATTTGACAATGGTGCCGATTCTCTTGTACACTGGACTAAACTAACTAAACTATCACTAAAATTCCTTACTTTTGGCTATGAGAATCTTAAAGCTATTTTGACAAAAAAAAAACTTTAAATAAAAAAAAAAAATTGACACATCTAAAATTGAATTTGACAATCGCGTGACGGCTCCACGTGGTACTTGTTTGCTCTACTCCGTGAATTTTTATAGAGCTGGAGGCGCGCAGGGCAGCCTTGACGTGTTTTATATGGAATTTTTCACTTTTTGTATGGAAAATATGAAAAATTATTACCAACATGTCAGGTGATAGGGGTTTAAGGGTTTTCTAAAGGGGGTCGAAAATTTCATTATTTTTGCGATAGGACGCACCATTCTCGAGAAATAAGCAAAAGAAAAAGAAAATAGTACTGTTTTTGCACTGAAGTCGAAGTGTTAGTGTGAATTTTAGTTCATGCCAACTAATTTTATTCCACTTGTTTTTAATCGCGTTTAAAAATAATCACATTTAGACAGATACATTTATAAGGTGAAAAACGTCAAATTCAGAATAGCAAAATTGCTATTTTCACTAAACTATTATCTCAGTGCAATCTTAGTGCTGTCAAACTAAAATATAGTTATGTTGTGTCACTTTAGTCTATTTCAGAATGGGAAATCCTCGTTTGACAGGACTAAAATTTAGTTTATTTTAGTGATTTTTAGTCTAGTTTAGAGGCATTTGGGTGCCGATTCTCTACCCTGTGAATTTTTTTATATGGAATTTTTCACTTTGTGTATGAAAAATTTGAAAAATTATTACCAAGGTGTTGGAATAAAGGGGTTTAAGGGGTTTCTAAAGGGGGTCGAAAATTTCATTATTTTTGCGATAGGACGCACCATTTTCGAGATATAAGCAAAAACCATTATATAAAACCCTTAAACCCCCAAAACTCAACATGTAGGTAATATTTTTTTATATTTTCCATACAAAAAGTGAAAAATTCCATATCAAAACACGTCCCAAGGGAAGGCAAACAAGTACCACATGGAGTCGCGATTGTCAAATTCGATTTTAGTTGCGTCAAAATTATTTTTAATTGTTATTTTGTTTTTAATTATTTGCACCATAAACCTTTCTTATAATGTTGTTTTCTTATTCATTTTATTAATGCTGATTATTTTAAACTCATAAAGTTCGTATTAATACAGAAATCGTACTTTAACATTACTACCATACGAAATTTAAGAGAATTTATGAGAATTTTCTCGGAAATATTCTCGGGAATGTTCTCGCTCAGGAGAATTTACTTAGAATTTAAGTTGTGGTGTAGTTTATTTTAAACTCAAACTTCGTAAAACGTTCAAATGCACTAAAAGCTATTACTCTAAAAAAAAACCGATTCAATAAAGTCATCCAATTTTTAAATTCTCGTAAATTCCCTACCAAAAGAATGTTCTCGAGAACTTAACAGCAAAGTTCTCGCAAGGAGAATATTCTCGAGAATTGCCCATCACTAGGTGGGGGCTGCACGGTGGAGGGAGTGCGGAGCTTTGTACCGTGCTCGGCAGTCTACTCTGAGCAGTCATTGCGATAGCACGTCTAGCGCAGTGATATTGGAAACAGTGTTTTATTGTACATACCTAACCTAAACCAAGACACCACAGACGGCATCAGCAGTACTGATAAACTTGTGGTGCCGAAAGTGCGTTGAGTGCACAACTTCTGTCACGCCACCTCCTTTAAAACTGCACGCGGTTAGTTTTCCGCAACCCCGGCAGGGATCGGTCGGACCTAGCGAACGGACACCGTTGGTTGTGCTGACATCTCTTTGAGGCGCGCGTAGAACACAACGCGCCGTCAACCCGGGCCTAGTCCTTATCGAACGCCGAGCTACCCATTGCTCCCCGTCCGCAAGCCCACGCCTACGGTAGCCAGAAATCGGCTCGGGATTCCCGACGCCCAGGGCGTCTCCTGCGGCGGCTAGGGGCGTGAGGGTGCGAGATTCGTTAAATGTCGCCTTCCGTACTCTGTGCACTTACAAAAGTTACAAAATCATAGGATACATACATATCTTATAACAAGCTTCCACAAGCGGCTTCTCCCGCGTGAAAAACCCTAATTATGTTACTCAGTGACTGATAATATAGCATTCTACTGGTGAAAGAGTTTTAATTTTATTAATTACTAGCTTCCGCCAGCGGCTTCGCCCGCGTGATAAATTTATAAATTATAGCTTACTATATTATGCATGTATTATACATATAAACCTTCCTCTTGAATCACTCTATCTATTGAAAAAAACCGCATTATAATCCGTTGCGTAGTTTTAAAGATCTAAGCATACATAGGGACAGATAGCGGGAAGCGACTTTGTTTTTTAATATGTAGTGATAGTGATAGTGATTAATGTAGGTAGATAATTATCAGTCATTGTCTTGGCCACAGCTTTAATTATTGTTGCCAAGCTGAATCAATAATTATTATTACCTAAGTCCTTACTTCTGCAAGAAAAAATGGCGCGATATGAAGGTCAAAAAGATAATGAACACAGACTCGCAGACTACGCATGTAAGTATTATGATAAGTTTTTATCTTTGGTGACCAAGTAAGATAAGAGTCTTATCTAAATACTTTGCCTACTACTTAAGTATGTTACCTTATCTTTTTATGAACATTCTCCACCCAGAGATAAGAGGGAAGAAGAAGAAGAAAAACACTTATGTATAGTAACTGCGAAGTTCTTTACTTTAAAATGAAAACATTGGATTTAATTTTACACATAATGGAGCTACGATATGTTAAGGGGCATGTGGCTAAGTAATAACGACCATCTTTACATACCAAGACCCCCTCCGTCACAGATTACCCTCCGTGCCACGGAAAGCACGTTATGCCATTGATCCCGGCTGTCATTTCATCTTTGGCAGTCGTTACGGGTCGTCAGAAGCCCGAAAGTCTGAGAACCAGTTTTACCAAAGGGTAGGTATCCACCATCTTAACTAAGTCTTTCGCCATAACAACAATGTTAACAGCATTGTTGTGTTTCGGCAGTTAGAGATAAGATAGCCAGTTCCTCTGTGGTTGAGGATTCCGGGCGAAGCTCGCTTCCACCTTCGGCCTGATCATCACTTACTATCAGGTGAGATGCAGGCCACGAGTTGTAACTCGGTGTACCGTTGTGAGTAAAAAAAAAACCTATTACCCAGTAACTGGGTTGTGCAGGTCAGATAGGCAGTCGATAGTCGAAATACTATTATTCAGCTGCATCCGGTTAGCCTGAAAGCCGACCCCAACATTATTGGGAAATGCTAGGCAGATGGTTCATTTATAGTAAACAAGATCTACTATGTGCAGTTGAACATATTAACATCACCTTTACATACAAAATAAATCCTCTCGGGGTACCTCTTAGATTAAAAAGTGCTCCACACAACGACACAACGACGGTCCCCCGACAGCAATGAGAATTTTATTTACCTGTTTAGTCAGCGAGTAAATGAGTGACCACATGTAAAAAAAAAAACCTGTCCGATCCATGAGGGTGTCGTACTGAGAGTCTATATAAGTGGTAATTTTCAGGAAAACACAAAAAAAAATATGCGCCACATTTTTTTTCAATGGGTAATTATACCGGGTTATTACATGGGGGGGTGCGGGCGGCCCTCGTTTAGCAGGTGTCTAGTCAAGTCAAGTCATATCTTAAGACCCCTGTTAAAAAATTTAATATTTTTTGTGTATTTGGGGTAATTTTGGTATTAAAAATATACAATGTCGCCCATGCGCATGTGACCGCCCGTAATTTTCTGAATATTCATGAAAAACTATCGAAAATAAACTTCAAAAGGTCAAACGTCTATAAACTAACCGTCTATAAACTAACGTAAACTTCAAACGTCTATCTATAACATTTTTCATGTTATTCAATTTTTTTTTTTTTAAGATTTGCTTTCTGTTTTTTGACACATCTCCGAAGTTTATGGGTCGATTTGGATTCTGTTTATTATTTCCAAAAGCTTATGAGTTATTTTAACAGGTTAATCAAAATTTTTACAAAAAATTATCGACTACGAAAAAAAAAACGGAATCGAAGTCATTTTTTCGGTAAAAAATTGTGTATTTATTTTAAAAAAACTAGTGAAAAATGTTATAGATAGACCCCCCCTTTTGAAGTTTATTTTCGATATTTTTTCATGAATATTCAGAAAATTACTGGCGGTCACATGCGCATGGGCGACATTGTATATTTTAAATAGCAATAACTTTTGTATTTTCAATACTAATAATAAAAAAATACTTTTTTTTATAAAACGGTTTTTTTACATATTGTAATTATACCAAAATTTAAGTAAAGAGTGTTCCTTCTTGGGCAGTTGTGTAATAAAAATGCTTTCAAAACTCCGTGACGCTCGCCGCTCCTAACATAAAGTATGTTCTATAGACCAGTATAACGCAAACAGGGTGGAGGTGTGGTGTGGTTGGCAATGGGAGGGGATGGCCCACCCTAGTCCTGTGGTAAAGATTTCCGCACAAACTCTAGCACCCCCAGGGATCAGGGACTGACTCTGGTAGGTATAGAAAAATCTTTACTCTGGAACTTTGTTTGGAAATGTACGAGTATTTCGTAATTCCTTTTTTCTGTTGAAAATAGACTAGATTAAAAAAATCTATGAGATTCCGGTAAAGTAGGGCAAGCAGAACTACAGGCCCATTTTAAAATTAGCCTAGCTATATTTTAGATACTTACATCTAGATAGGTAAATTAAAATATTATTTTAGTGGTGTTTGGCATTACTCATAATATGTTTGGTACTGTAAACATAATTACTTATTACATATCTATGCAAAATATTTTTGTATTTTGGAATTAACTAAAGGCAGACGATAAATTTAATACATACTTTTAATGTGACAGTTCTAATGTTAATCACCATCGTAAAATGCGTTCTATTAATCACCACCGCAACATGCGTTTCAATAATACCACAAAAAAACGGCTAATAACCAAAGCAAAACGGCTTTCATTAATAACCACTTTAAAATAGGATTCACGAATAACCACTTTATTTATTTTGTTAATAACCATTTGATTAATTAAGGTGATTGATATTGTAATTGGTGGCCAATACACATATTTATATATGGCCTATTTAATAATTACTGAAAAATAAATTGTTACCTACAAGACGACACGGCTGTGAACAAAACTTAAAAACATTTACATCTGAATTGAATAAGGAAGAAACAGTTTTTAAACCGGTAAGTACCTACCTAATTTTTTTTGTGTTTTTCTTGTATAGAACCGGTACCTATTCAGTCTTGTGACCTTAGGTCTTATGACATTATAATCTGGCATTATAATAACTTTAAATCTCACGGCATTATATCCGCGTTTTATCCTACCACATTTTGTGTATAATAAAACAATATTGCTTAAGTCTGTTCAAAACCTCATAGTGAACGCGTCACCCTATTCGTTTCACTGGTAATAATAATACGCTCAAACCCACATCATGGCCTTATACAAGGTCTCCCCCTGTGGGCCTGTGGTGTGGATCGTGCTCGCGTGGGTGCTTACGTGCTTACACAGCACACAGTCTCACGCATGCACACAAAATCATACAACACAAACACATGCAAAAACTCGGGTGAAGTTCGGGCTAGGCTAGGAACCATAGATTATAAAAAAATAAGTTTAACAGAGAGTAGACTTCAGACTTCACCCACTTGTTTGCTTATTTTTGTTTTAGTTAGTATGGTACTATGCGAATTGAGAGGATGTGTCCTACCCCTACCTAATTATGGTTCTAAGTACATAAAGTTCAGGAGCTAATTTGCAGCCATTCTTTCGTCTGGTATGTAGATACCCAGACACTTACCCCTTACTAAAAAACGTTGTAGGTATATCGCCTATAGAGTTACACACCGATTTCTCTCTTTCAGTCGTCAGTAATTTGATTTGACATTCGAAAGAAGAAGACAAAGCGTTGTGTAACTATACAGGCGATATACAACGTTTATTAGTAAGGGGGTTATTAATTAAGTAGGTTGGTACATTTCCTTATTTACGATGTTATGTATGATTACCTCCCAATTTATCTGTAACAGGCGAGTTTAATAGATACTTACTTAGATTAATTTTAATTAATAAACCTATGTACAGTAAGCTGCACGTCATTGCGCGTCATGCGCTAGGCCAGCTCAAGGTCTAAGTGTTACCACTGACGTGTGGTCGACTGTAGTTACTGGTAATTTTAATTATTTTTACAAAACATTAAAGTCAACACCAGCTTTTTAGCTAAAACGCTAACTACATACAAATACTTTGGTACCTATACTTTTAAATTACTTACCTAGGTACCTGAAAAAAAGGATAGATAGATTAAAAAGTTATAAGTACTTACTTCGTAAAACTCGTGTAAAATATTGACAAAAAATCTTTATAGCGCCACTTTAGCTACGTATTTACTTGAATGTTGAGTACGACAATTCGGACTCGATGTGAAATCTGAAACGGCGTACTCATTGGTTTCCGTCCCTTTTTGACTGTTGCTTGAGTAGGTAACTATGAAGTGCGTAGGGAAGGGACTAGCGACTTTGTCCTTGGGGCTTTTCACCGAAAAAGGGCGAGAAAGGGTAGATTGTGTTGTTTCGGTGGGCTGAGGGCTCCCGAGCCCAAAACTCCCAACAAAAGCGACCCCATCCCCATCTCCCCTTTTTGTTCATATCTACTTACAGACTGAATATCAGCCACGGGTTGACTCGGTATGTGCGTGATATTTATATTCTCCTTTTTTCTGTTTCTTCTATTCGTATACTGGGTATAATGTTTCCTTTAAGTAAAATTTGCTATCGCAATTTTCTGCAACTGCAAAAAATAACTTTGTTATTCACAGTATCATTATGAAACACTATCTTTTGCGAAGCAAGTATTCAATGATGTCTCTGTGATCAACGCCGTGAAAACAGAAACGGAATTGATCACCGCATGGTAAGAGGCACATTGAATTTAAATATCAAGCTGGAAAGATCTCGACTGATGAAGTCTACGCCCAGCACCGATCCAAGTTCAAAACAAACTTCAGAATCATTTCGAGTGCCTAGGGAGGTCCGTGGACGATTATATCAATGGGTTCTTGGAAACTGTCCATACGGTCGGATACAAGATCTTCAAGACCCGTCGTAAAAATCGAAACAAGAAGCTCATACAGCTCATGGAGAAGACGCACGAGATGATCCTGCAGTCTAGACAGATCTCTAAATCCTTGAAAAGCAACCTTCGCCATTATAATACGAACCGTATTAAGGACGCGATAGCGGAACAAGAGCTCCAAGATTTTTAAAAGAGATCTGTCTATTGCGCAGAGCCAGTTTGCGAAACTGAAGACAAATGATGGCAGAATCGTATCCGCCAAACCTGAGCTGTTGAGGGAGATCGAGAGTTTCCATGGATAGTTACACACGTCAACCAGTAACCCTGTTACAAATCTGGTAAACGACCCAAGGGCTAGATTATCCCGACACTATACCGAAGACATCTCGGAAGTCAGCTTGTACGAGATTAAGATGGCTCTGAAGCAGCTTAAAAACAACAAAGCGTCGGCTGATGACGGAATTAAGGCCGAACTTCTGAAGGCCTGTAAAAAACCCGTTCTTAAGACCCTCCAGAAGCTGTTCGATTTCGTCATTCTCGAGGGTCAAACTCCACAGGCATGGAACAGAGGCGCGGTGGTAGTTTTCTTTAAAAATGGCGACATTGCCCTGCTTTAGAACTAGAGGGCATCACACTTCTGAGCAATGTCTACAAGCTGTTTTCAAGAGCCATCACGAACTGTCTCGCGCGCAGATTTGACGACTTCCAGCCTCCCGAACAAGCCGGATACCGTAAAGGCTTTAGCACCGTAGACCATATACATACGCTGCGGCAGGTTATACAGAAGACCGAAGAGTATATATAATCTGCCTCTCTGTTTAGAGTTTGTGGACTATGAGAAAGCCTTCGATTCGTTCGAAACATGGGCTTGTACTGCAGTATCTTCAACGGTGCCAGATCGACTATTTTCACGTGCTTAAGTGTCTGTACGAAAACGCCACTATGTCAGTCCGACTCCAGGACCAGATCTCGAACCTTTTGCAGCGAGGTGTGAGGTGTGAGACAGGGAGACGCTATCTCTCCGAAACTGTTCACTGCTGCACTGGAGGATGTCTTCAAGGTTCTGGACTGGAAAGGGCTAGGCATCAAAATCAATGGCGAGTATATCACTAACCTTCGGTTTGCCGACGACATAGTTATCATGGCTGAGACCATGGAGGACCTCAGTACAATGCTCGATGACCTTAGAGAACCTCCGAAAGAGTGGGTCTTAAAATGAACATGGACAAGACAAAGGTCATGTCATGTAACACCCACTCTTATGAAGATCGGAGACGCTATGCTCGAAGTTGTGGACGAGTATGTTTACCTAGCACCAACTGTACAGTTAGGCAGGTTCAACTTTGAGAAAGAGGTCAATCGTCGAATCCGACTCGACTGGACAGCGTTCGGGAAGCTACGCAATATCTTGTCGTCCCACATAGCGCGGTGTCTCAAGACGAAAGTCTTTGACCAGTGCGTGTTGCCAGTGATGACCTATGGCACTGAAACGAGGTCGCTCACAATGGGTATTATCACAAGGCTAAAAGTCGCCCAAAGCACAGATTAAGACAGATAGTTCACTCCATACAAAAAGATAGATATCTAACGCTATAATTACCTACAAAAATATTACAGGCATTCGTAGGCGCTAAAATGTACCTTACGCGGACGCCCGTGAGTCTCGACTACGTCTTTGCCGTGTTGTCGGGCGATCACGTGAGTCATTGAACGCAACGCTAGGGCTTTCTGTGCTAAGAAATTATTACAGAAAAGAAGGGCATGATTAAAAAACAGTTTTTTTACATTGAAATAAATATTTTTATTTACTGAAAATCACAAATGGCTCACTAATTATAATGGTCAATGAACTTTTTACCCTTCCGTAAATTTCGATTATTAAATATAATTATATACACACAATCACATACATGACCTGGTGACCTGTAACACAGGTTTTCCCAAAAACATATATCAGGCACCAGTCTCTCACAAAGGTGGAATACAGCTGAGACTTTTTTGTACGCATTAACTCTAAGTCAACTTTGTGAAGAGAGAATAAATGATTATTGAATTGAATTGAATTGAATACATCTTCATTCACAAATCTTTGAAATTCTCGGCTCTTTGAAATTCTCGGCTTTTTCTACTATAATATGAGTATACCTACATGTATATATAACCTTCTGGAAGAAATTTTCAAAATAATAGTGAAAACCGTATCCATTTTCCGTTGCGTTTAGAAGAAGTAAGCGGAAAAACTCGCAGAACAGATGGCCGATGGGGCCGAAAGGTTCTGGAGTGGTGACCGCGTACCGGAATCGGAAGACGTAGCGTTGGAAGGTCTCCCACAAGATGGACCGATGACCTTGTGAAGGCCGCAGGAAACCGCTAGATGCGAGAAACGCACAGAATCAGTCGAAGTGGCGGTGGTTGGGAGAGGCCTATGTCCAGCAGTGGACGTCTTTCGGCTGAAATGATGATGATGACGTGTGACTCCGGATTTTTAATTTGTCTGTTTGTGATGTCTTGTTTATATCTTTTTAGATGACTGTTTTCTCATAGTTGGCTTTTAGTTTTATAACTTAAATTTTTTTATAATCTTAACTTTTAGGGGTCCATATACATGGTTCTCTTTCAAGCAACTTAATAAATTCCAGGACACTTTCGTTGCTCCAGTCTTGCGACTGAACAAAGCGACCGTTCCGCTCAGTGATTTACGAGACACTGGACTTGCAGGCTTCGCACACATTTGAACTTGCAGGCTGCGTACACAACTGAAGTTTTTTTAGAATAGAATAGAAGCTAGTAGTAGTGGTATATACACAAAACTATAAGTGTTGTTGTGTAAGTTGCAGGCGTAGCCTTTTTGCTACGCACTTATTTGTATACTTTGAACGCTTTGATGTGCTTTACACGTTTGAAATTTAAACGCTTTATGTGCTACGCACTCATTTGTATACTTTGAACGCTTTGATGTGCTTTAGAAAACCAGCACCGAATGGAAAAATTGAGATAAGTATGTGATCAAACTTTGATCAAATACCCAAACTCCCGGGCCTCACATGTGTTCAAATAAGTGTTCAAATATTGTTGCTATGTCTGGCGCCGGCTTAAAGCAAACATTTGTGTTCAAAGTGTAAGTAAGCCAAGTCTATCAAAGTCTTTATTAAATATGTGTCTGTTGTGTCTGGCGCCCGTATATTCCAGTCGGTAATAGAAGATAGGAAAACGGGACTATCGCTCTAGTGTTGGCGGCTCTACTGATGTGCGGTCGGGCTGCACCACGTGTCGCCTATCACTCGCCCGTAGGCCGTAGCTGCCAACGACGACGTCTTGCTAGCTCTACGGAAGGTATTTCATAGAAATTTATTGAATACAAACCAGTCGTGTCCCGGGTGACACGTCCTCTGCAGTGCCTCTTGCGGTTGGGTACGGAATGGTACTTACCTGAAATGTTCCAATATTGTTGCCGCCAGCTTATTAAATAAAACAACAACGACGTGCGGTCGATTGTACCTACCTACAATTTTGTTGAAACAATTCAATGCAGAATTAACTAGGTAGGTACTTACTTACTCACCTATAGTACCTACAGACAGAGTACTTACAATAAAGACTTCTGTCCTTACATAATTATAAAACAAAGTCCCCCGCCGCGTCTGTCTGTCTGAACGCGATAAACTCAAAAACTACCGTACAGATTTTCAAACGGCGAAAACCGTTTGAAAATCCGTTCGGTAGTTTTTGAGTTCTGCTGTCTGTCCCTACGTATACTTACATCTTAGATCTTAAAAACTCCGCAACGGATTTTGATGCGGTTTTCACCAATAGACGGAGTGATTCGTGCGGAAGGTTTTATTTTATTATGTTAAGGTTTTGTGTAAATTGGCTGAAATATTACGATTATTGTTGAAGATGTCGGAAAAAATCATGCCGACTGGGATCATTACGCGTACGCCGCGTAAGCCGTGAAAGATTGTTTTACACAGCGGTTCATCTTAAAAAGTTCTACAAAAAAGTCTGCGATGGCATACGTCTATCTTCTAAGGACCCACAGTAACCATTATTATCTTTCAAAATTTGATAAAAGTTTCATTGTTATTTCCGAAGCTATTATGACCGGTATTGTATTAATCATAATCCAATAAAATATGTTATTTGAATTGGGCATTTAATTTAGATTATAATAATATGCCTTGTGTGACATCATCTCATTTAAATTACTCGTGATAATTAAATAGTAAAATAGGCAAACAAATCCTCACATACCTATAACCCAACGCCCAGTCACCACGCACAATCACTCACACTCAATCACACACATATACACACACACACACACACACACACACAGACACACACACACATACACAAAAACTCAACAAACACACGCGGACACAAACCACAAACCAAGCATGCATGCACTAAATTGGTTTCCTGCATTTTAAGCTATAAGTTATTTTATTTTTTATTTTATTTCATAAATAATGTTAAAAAAAAAACAGTTGAAGACACTGACTCCTGCCACCTAGCTCAGGAGTCAGAGCTTCAAATTATAATGTAACAACTTTTTATGTCAATAAAACATTTTTATTATTATTATTATTTAAATGAATAGTTCAAAAGACATCAGTAGGTAGGTATTCAAAATTACGCATAACAAAATAATTATCGTTGACGGCAACGCGGGCGCAGCGGTAGGAGTCAATGACCTTTTCCTAGACTAATAGGTACCTATGTATGTAATCCCGGTAGTGCGTTTCCGTGGGATATTTTGCGATATGCACGCGGGCGAAGCCGTGGGTAAAAGCTAGTTAAACATAAGAATAAGAAGGTAACCTACGGGGGCATGTAGATACTTATCACAAATTCACAAGTTACAAACGAGCAACACAACAAACTACGACATAAATGCAAAGCGTGCGAAACAAACCCGAAACGTTGTCTTACTTTCCAAGAACGCATGCATTGGGTTACCTAAACCCAAAACGCCAACCCGTAAATCAGTACGAGTTGTCGTACCTACTTAATTTACATTCCTAAAGGCCACGTCAGCGTTAGCAACACGTCAAGGTCAGGCTACATTGCAAAATACACTGATATACCCATTGAGGATAAGCCACATGATAAAGGCCATAGGTAACTACATACCTAGAATAACAATCTAATTTTAGTACCTATAAAAAATGGGCTGCCAAGAAATAGATTGACTGCTTTCCTAGAGTTTTATTATTACCTACACATTCGATTTCACTGCGCCGATGCCATAGCGGCGCAGTGAAACACTCACATTACGATAAAACATCTCAATAATAATACTAAAATCGTTATATTGCCTGCTTGCTAGAGAGAGATAGAAATAGAATATTCGCTTGACTGCTCGTGAACCGGTTTGAACCAGACTACAGTGCCGTGGCCGACCGATGCATGCTGCGGTGGGAGGCCCACCCGATCACCCGACAAAGACAAACTACGAAACAAAACAAAACGAAGACAATCCTTTTTTTTCTTTTCTCGTATTGTTCGACAATCAAAAAATTACATTCTTTTCCAGGCAATATTTGAAAATTACATTTGAATAATACCTGTAGGTATTTATCTTAACATGGGTTTTTATTATTTTGAATAATAGGTAAGCTGGTACCTAACTATTATTCAAAATAATGCAAATTATTGTTATTGCATATTATTACGCATCATTATCATAGGGTGCCTAAAAGCTAAGTATGTGTTTTGCCTAGGTAAGGTAAGTTATGTAGAGGTAAGTAAGGTACCTATATTCTATTCCCGGTAAGCTAAAGGAAGGAAATAAAGGAACTTACTTAATTAACTAAGGTTAGTCATGATAAAGGCAAATTAACACAAGACTGTGCAATTAGCATTGAAGAAGCAAGAAATCATAATTCAATTTGATTTACATTTCGGTTGTTCTATCAATCAATATAATCGCGGAGCATAACGGAGCGAAGCGTATTACGCTTCGGCTTAGCCCACTTGGCTCAATTTATACATTCCGTGACTCAACGTTTCGGTTCAATCCCGCAACCAGTATTATTATTACTTTCGACGTAGCGTTCACGTTCTGCGTTGTTTGCCACTCGAGCCATGAGCACGAGCCGAGCGAGCGAGGTCATTACGGACAAAATGGGGGCGAACCATTCCGATAATATACCACTATGTCGCCCGGAGAGTTATTTATACCTATGTTGAATGTCGCACTTACGAACCGAGCAACAGAGGCAGATATATCGACTGTGGTCTGCACCTACCACGTTAGACAGAGATAGGACACGCTACTGCCGACAACCGCTAGGAATTTGCCAGCCGACCAATACTGGCAGTCCGCCATACTGGCATTGGCAACCGCGCCGCGTCTCTCCGCGTCTGCCTGTGTGAGTGAAAGGAACAGAGTTTCGGTCTGCCTCGGCATACTGAGAGTGCGTTTCGAATTTTCGATCGAAAGACGTAGGTCAGCCACTTTGCTCAGCTAATTTAACCTGAACATAATAATAGTATAATTTACATAATTGGTTTACAGTAATTGTAAACTTAACCTGTTTGACGCAAGATGTCAGAGACATACGCTGATTGCGTGCAGTGGTTAGGCCGGGGTTATCGGTACATTTGATTGACTTTTTTGACAGCGCTCGTTTATTTGGACGGCCATTTTGTATTTTCCTGCAGAAGCGAAGTGAGTGACAGAAGTTCGTGGAAAATAAATTATTTGTATTTTCCCAGTGTTTGTGAATTTGTGATAGTTTTCTCAAGGTTATCATAAAACCGGGAAAGCGGTCGAATATGTTGTTGTTTTCGTTGCGGCTTGAAGAAGAATCTTGAGTGTTGAAATTGGATTGTAAAGTAACGTACACGATTGTGCCGGATTTAAGTGTTGATTGTGTGGTTATAAACCAAAATAAACCGATGTACGTGTAAAAATCGGATACAATTTCATCAAAAACTAGATTATGATCGTGAGTATAATAAGATTTACTTCTATAGTTTTGCGGCATGAATGTCTGTCTACATAATGTACAATGTTTTGAGTTGTGTTTCTTGTTATAATTCATCAAAGTGTATGAAGTTGAGAGAGATTAAATTTTTGAACTTGATTAAGTTCAAATAATTAAAACTTAAAATGTTGACTACTTTGATTGTACCTAATTCTGATTACTTACCTACTTAAATTTTTTTAAATTTGGTATACAGTTCAACTTATCACAATCAACCTCAACTACACACAAAACAACTTCATTTCACAATGCTTATCAGTTAAGTGTTTAGAAATTGTAATGTTTGTTGTGACTAGTATCTGTGATTGATATTGCTGTGTTTACTTACTAACAAAAACTATCTGTGAATGAGTTTATAACATTATTTATATCCCTAAACCTACCAATAACAAACCAAAATTTCAACACATTAGTAACAACAGCATACAAATTAATGAAAAGTTTCCAACTAGGCTGTATGGATGATGCTTACCTTGTGCAAATGCACACCGAAACAAATAATAGAATACCTATGTCACCATAGATGATGAAAAATAATAGATAGAGAAAGGTGTTTCAGTCTATGCACATTATACAAAATTATTATTGTCCAAAGAGGATGCATAAGGATGATATTATAACTTGTTCACAGGTAACGTAGATGATGGCTACTAAGCATGAGCCTGTTATTTCTTCACCGCCTACGAACAATGAATCAGGTTAGTTTTTAAGGTTTTGGATTTTATTTTAATGCCTTTAAAGATGCTTTTCTTTTAAATTTATAGTGTGCTTTGTCTTCTAGTAGATTATGTGATGCTAGTACCCATGCTTATCAATATTTTGGCTTAAGTACTTCTAAAGCTGTCTGACTTTTTAAATGAAGCGAATACGCTTCATTTAAAGAAATTGGCCATGGGCCCAGTATAGTTGGTAATTGATGACTGTAGACGGCTTACAATTATAAACAGCATAATATACAGATTGGATTTTTGAGGCGGGCAAAAAAAACTTTCCCAACCCTTACGTTGGGAAAGTTTTTTTGTGATTTCTAACTTTTCTAGTACTCTAAACCTTAATTGGTCTAGAAGTCTATTAATCCTTATATGAAACTGAAACTGCATTGATTGGCATCATAAAAATAAAAGGTGAGCAATGGCATTTTTCTAGCCGACTACCTACCATTTACCTGAAATCTGCTGTCTGAAAATCCACCTGACCTTGACCAACAGTTCGATAGATGTTGATGACCAAAATATTGCTTTTATGAGTGTTGAACCATTTAAAATTTGAACCAATTATTTTAAATTCTACTTTAAGTCTACCTACTCACCTTCATGCTCAATTTCAAGAAAATTTATTGTATGTACTTGAGAGTTTCAAATATTTTAGTAAGTAGTTTAATGCACTAAATATATTTTTGTTAGTAGTTTAGAACACTAAACATATTTTAGTAAGTAATTAAGTGCATTAAATATATTTTAATAAGTAGTTAAGTGCATTCAATGTATTTTAGTAAACAGTTTAGTGCACTAAATGTATTTAAGTTAGTAGTTAAGTGCATTAAATATTTTTTAGTAAGTAGTTTAGTGCACTAAATGTATTTAAGTTAGTAGTTGAGTGCACTAAATGTATTTAAGTTAATAGTTGAGTGCACTAAATGTATTTTAGTTAGAAAGTCCGGTACACTAAATTGTTTTTAGTTAGTGGTTAAGTGCATTAAATGATTTTTAGTAAGTAGTTAACTGCATCATAAGTATAGTAGTTGAATTAAGGCATCAAATTATTTATAATAATTTTTTGAATGTATGAAACGATTTTTAGAGTAGCTATCTACTGAAGTGCTTCAAACAATGATTAGGCTCCAAATATTGTTATTATAGGTACCTACTAAAATACTAGTCTTACTATACAATCCTTAGTGATTATAAAGCGATAGTGAGTTAGGAACCTGTTAGTACTCCAGTACTTCAGGCCATAAGTTAATTTTATTATGTTCAATGGCGTTTAATTATTGAATATAGAGATGCATCAGCAGTGAGTGCATGTTTAATAAAATAACACATTTATTTTATTACGTTTATTTGTAAGCTATACATGAATGCGTCATGTCGTTTAATTGATACTTGATTGCGTCATGATGTTTAATTGATACTTGAATGCGTCAGACGATGGTTAATTGATACTTAATGCGACAGACGATAATTAATTCATACTTATTGCATCAGACAATAGTTAATCTGTTCTTGAATCTGTCAGACGGTAGTTAACTGATTCTTTGATATGTCAGACGATAATCAATTGATTATTAAATATGTCAGACTATCGTTGATTCGTACTTGCCGCATATGATTGCGTTTGATGATAATTCATTGAACCTTGATTGTGTGTGACTATACTTAATTGATACTTGATTGCGTCAGACGATAGTTAATACTTGAATGTGTCAGATGATAGTAAATTAATTCTTGAATAAGTCAGATTATAGTTAATTGATTCTTGAATATTTCAGACGATAGTTAACTGAACCTTGAATGTGTCATAAGATAGTTAATTGGTTATTGATTGCGTTCGACTATAGTTAATCGATACTTGAATGTGTCAGACGACAGTTAATTGGTAATTGTTTGCGCCAGACGATAGTTAATCGATATTTAATAATAATGCAATAATGAAAATAATGATATTATGTTGTAATGCATTATGAATTATGATATATTTTTAAATTAAACTTTTCTTTCTTCTTCTCAAACAGAGCACCTGCCATCTTATCTCTTCACCACCCTTGGTTGACTGGTAGAGAACGCCTAAGGCATTAAGTCCGCCTTTGTACCTTTAGTGCGAAAAGTTTAAATAAATAATTAAATACTTAAATGTGTCAGACGATAGTTATTCGATACTTGAATGCGTCAGACGATGGTTAATTGATACTTAATGCGACAGACAACAATTCATTCATACTTATTGCATCAGACAATAGTTAATTTATTCTTTTATTCTTGAATATGTCAGACGGTAGTTAATGATTCATGGATAAGTCAGACGATAATCAATTGATTATTAATTATTAAATATGTCAGACTATCGTTGATTCGTACTTGCCGTATTTGATTGCGTTTGACGATAATATAATTCATTGTGTGTCACTTAGGGCTTCCAAAATTACGGAAATATCAGTTACGTAACTAATTACGCAATTTCTTTCTCAGATTCCGTAATTACGTAATTTTCCTAATTTTTTTTAATCGATTTTATTTTGTTGATAGGTAATTGTAGATAGGTACCCTAAGGAATGAATTATCCAAATAAAAACAACATAAAAAAAAATTACAAGAACTTGAACTGACTAGAAATGAATGTCATGAAGGTCTTGGATCTCTTCGTCTGTAAATTTTGCATTTGATTTCAAATCTAATAACGCCTTAAGAACGCGGCGACGATTGAATTGTCCATACAAACGTAATACCTAAATCATTTCCAATTCGAGCATATTTCCACCAAATAAATTTGATATTCGGATTGAGACAATAATTATCTAGGCTTCCAATTCTTTTTTTTTTCAAAAACCTACCTCTACATGAAGTTTAAGCGAATTGCATTTCGTACATTTTTACAGCGTAAATGACTTGTTTTCATATTGTTTTTTCTTTATTATAAACAACAATATTTGTAATATTGTTGCATCACAAGCATAGCTTATATTATCAAGTTACAAATTATAGAAAAAAAATTGGAAAAACATTAAGTTTTCATTCATCATTTTTGGTATTACGGAACACATCCAAATTTCTCATAATTTCAGATAGCTAGTAGTGCTATCGCGTCAAGCAATAATTGTCAATGTGTGTGTGCTCCCTGTAGGTGTTTATCGCTCCGACAGGCACAAGGCACACTAACGCAACGTGCTTGGTTGGAGTTCGTTCATAGTATTTTTTCAATTTTGTCAACTTTAGACGATTAGGTACTTTACAGTGTGCTGTACCTGTACGCGCGTACTTATTTGTTTGCTAAATTGTATTGTATGTAATATTTCTGACACTCCTCTTGACTTGACCTATTTTTAACCGACTTAAAAAAAAGGAGGAGGTTCTCAGTTCGTCCGATTTTTTTTTTAATGTTTGTTCCCGGAATACTCGAAGACGGCTGGACCGATTTAGAAAATTATTTTTTTGTCAGAAAGGGTATACTTCGCAGGTGGTCCCATTATCATCAAGTCAGGATTGAATAATGGAATCCTGGAGAAGTCGAGGGAACTCTTGAAATATTACAGGCGCACCTATAGCGATTTAGGTATTTTTTATAGTTACTCTTGAATTTGATCTCGGAAAGCACCATTTAGTGAAGTGGAAGTGATGATGAAGACTACAGATGGCCACCGGAACTTATCAATAATACGTATTTCACGGGTTGCGATTAGAGAAGATTACTTTAATATGGTTGCCAAGCAATTTATGCCCGTCACAATACATAGGGTGAAGTGGAGCTAATGGTGAAGTATCAGGAGAACTCCTCAACAATGAACGTCCCTGCATCGGGAAAAGCAATATTTTGTAAAAGGTGATGAGCAGTTGACATTAGGCTATTGTATCTTAGATAAATAACAAACCGACCCACTAAAAAGGAAGAAATAATAACTTTTTCACTCTTCTTGCTCAAAAAATCCGTCATTGTAGGGTACCAGAGCGGAGATAAAATAGCATATCATCCTCTAGGGGTTTTTTTTTTTTTTTAATTTTTGTCTGTTTCCAACGAGCCTACCACCCAAAAACGAAAAAGTCTTTGTTTGATCTATATATATTATATAAAAAAGAATCCCTATTTCCTTGATCACGGCATCACGCGTGAACGGCTGGACCAATTTCGCTAATTCGTTTTGTTGTGTTTGTTATAGTAAGGAGAAGGTTCTTAGGATAGGTCATCATCATCATCATCAGCCTATTAATGTTCCCACTGCTGGGACACAGGCCTCCTCTCTGTGAGAGGGAGTGGGCCGTAATCCACCACGCGGGCCCAGTGCGGGTTGGTAGATGTCACATGTCTTCGAATTTTTGGTTCTAAGACATGCCGGTTTCCTCACGATGTTTTCTTTCACCGTTTTGAGAGCAGTGGTGATGAAATTATTTACACAAAGTAAAGCGCCTGCTTGGGTTCGAACCCACGACCTACAACTCGTAAGTCGGGGCCGTTAGCCCGTTACCACTGGGCCACCACTGCTCAGGATAGGTAGGTCGAACGAAAAAAAATATCTGCTGTTCCATACATTTTGACCGCGTAGGTATTGCACTTTTTTATGAAACAGTTGTTTTTTTTTTTACATAACCGACGAAAAATTTCTACGCTGCGGGGTTCAGAATCATGTACTGAATCCATGTTAACCGGCTTCGCGTCGATGTCCCTGCCACCCTGTATATATAAAAATGAATCCCTATTTCTTTGGTCACGGCATCACGCGTGAACGGCTGGACCAATTTCGCTAATTCTTTTTTTGTTGTTTTTGCTATAGTAAGGAGATGGTTCTTAGTAGGTAGGTAAAGGTAGGGTAGGTAGGTATGTATGTATGTTAGTAAAGTGGGTATGTAGGTAGGGTAAGTAGGTATGTATGTATGTAGGTAAGTAGATAGGGTAGGTAGGTAAGTAGGTAGGTATGTAGGTAGGTGTAGGTAGGTAGTTAGGGTAGGTAGGTGCGCCATAGAGAGTGCTACCCGTGCGAAGCCGGGGCGGACAGCTAGTCTACCTTATACATATATGTATATATATAAAAATGAATCCCTATTTCTTTGGTCTCAGTATCACGCGTGAACGGCTGGACCAATTTCGCTAATTCTTTTTTTGTTGTGTTTGTTATAGTAAGGAGATGGTTCTTAGGATAGGTTGGTGAAGGTACCTACCTACCTACCTACCCTGGTAGGTAGGTAGGTATGCAAGTAGGTAGGTATGTATCTTGGTAAAGTGGGTATGTAGGTAAGGTAGGTAGGTATGTATGTATGTAGGTAAGTAGGTAGGTAGGTAGGTAAGTAGGAAGGTAGGTAGGATAGGTAGGTAGGTAGGTAGGTATGTATGTATGTAGGTAGGTGTAGTTAGGGTAGGTAGGCGAACCGTAGATGAGTGCATACCCGTGCGAAGCCAGGGCGGGCAGCTAGTTACTAATATTATTCGATAGGTACCTACTTATGTGTCTAAAGAGCCTCAGCTATGGTCTTAGCGAGTATTTTGTAGTTTGTAAGTTACACAATTGACATAAAGTTCATTATGCTTTGACCTAATTTCGTGCCAAAAACTCGCTTCCATTCCGTTCTGCGCCAATGTAATATGAGCCGTAGCGTGGTGAGTATTGGCCGAGACGGTATAAGCTAGTTGCTCTCCGTACGCGACGAAGCCATAGCCACCACCAAGTTGTAGTATTGTACCTACCTATCATAACGCGGTTGTACGAAGTTTTGTCATCACTGTTCCTTTTCTTTACTTATGTGACCGAGCGGGCGTAATTATTGTCTCAAGGACACTATTGAGAACACTGCTCGCTCTAAATTGAGTTCGCACTGATTTGCCAAACATGTAAACAAACACGAGTTTTCCACTTAGACAAATATGAACTTTATGCTAGTGTAAATAAAGTTGATTTTAGACTGACTAGTAATGTTGAAAAAGTCATAAAAAAATATGAAGTTGTAGCGCAAACTGAACCTTATGTGTAGTCCATTACAGTTATTTTTCCAAAAACTCGTGTTTGTTTAGATGTTTGGCAAATGAACTGCGAACGCAGATTTTTATTTGTCGGTGCAGCAGCGGTGCGACATCAGTATGTTCGGATGATGAAAATATACCGCCACCACGTGTCGCTTGCACTTACGCACAAATGTCGGTAAAAAATTATGCAGAGCTGCTTGTGCCGTCGCAAAATAATGTCGAGTTCGCCCAGGTTCGCACCGCACGGGCTGTTATTTTCCGCGGGATTTTTTTTCACACACTGGATTTTCAACGCGTGTTTTTTCAACGCGCTAGGACGAGAGTGTCCCAGCGCGTTGGATTTTCAACGCTCGGCTCAACACGGAGAGTTTAAAATCCAGTGCGAGACCACCAATAAGAAGTGGAGACCACTCTAAAGGAAATAAATAAACACAAACAGACTTAAAATAAATAATGACAATAATAATAGATACTTATCCCAATAATTTATATTTACGCGACGTACGTGCGTATGAGTCGTATGACTACTCTAGCTAGCGTCGTCAGTCGGTCCGCCGATTTACCCACAAGTCCATGCTCGATAACGAAGTATAGGTACCTACACTTCGCGTCAAATAACTTTGCCGCTCTGAAGTTAGGTTGCGCATGCGTACCTACTGGCATGCGCGCAGTCATATAGAGTCTACTTCAGAGCGGCAAAGTTATTTGACGCGAACTGTTGGTACCTACCTACCTTATTTGTATGACGTATCTACTAGATAGGTTTTCTCTACAAGGCCTTCTATCTTGAGATTAGTCGAGATATCCTAAAATATTGAGACATCGGCATGGTAAAGAAATTTCCAAAAAACGCATTACTAGTCTGTACATTCACTAGCGATTCCCCAAATTAGTCAACAAAAATAAAGCAAATAATGAACATACCTAATTATTACTCATAATAAATATTTATGCTGTCGACTCGCTATGAATGAATGGCAGTACCTACATCTAGTATTATCCGCTCACACACACTGCGAAGCGCGCCCGTAATCTGTGGCCCCGCCTTCTTTTGTCGAACAGAGATAGCGATATTCCAAACGCATTTTGCTCACGTCTCGAGTTTGCATTTCGTGCCGTAGTACGTCGGCCTCTTAAAAACGCATAAGTAATTTTAATTTGAGAAATCGGCCTACCATATCTATTATGCTGTTCCATCGCGGTTTTACAGTCCAGTATCAGGTCAATATTTTTACCATGCTCTTCTGAAATATATTTCTGCAACAAGTCGTTTTTCAAAGGTTTTTAAAAGAATTTTTACAACTTTTTTTTTTTAAGGTGTCTTTGTACTTATAAAAACTCAGATTCTTGAACTCTAGTCGGTTCTACAATATTACATCGTCATCTTCTGCTTCTTCAGCGTCGTCGGTATGTGAGACATCCCCCTGGCCCTGGACTTCTTGTTCTGGAGGTTTTTTGTGTTTTGGAGAAAACAACAAGAACTGCGAGTTGTATTCCATGGGCCAAACACAATTGGTGGTGACCGTCAAAATTTCTACCCATTTTGTTCATCACACTTGCTCCATCTGTTGTCAAAGCAATTATGTCGTCTTCCAGACTTAATCCGAAGTCACTCAAATGTTGCAGTAATAAATGAGTACCTACTTCAGCTGGCATTGAGCCTTGTATCCGTACAAGTCCCAAAGTACACTTAAAGAGCATGGTAGGCCGTATAGGGTCTTTCCAACAGGGCCTCCCCGGCCCCGTCGACTCGCCCAGTTGAAAATTGAACTCTATTCTGTAAGTCTTGGAACTACTTTTTGCAAGATATATCAAAGGATAAAATAAACCGCGGGGAATATCCTGTTTGTACAGTTTTGATGTAGTTATACTGTATAGTGTTGCCACATTATAAAATGTGTAAAATGCATTATTATTGGTTGATATTGATGATCACAATAATTACGTAAGTACGGAATTGACATCTTGAGTTACGGATTTGAGAATACTTTATAATTAGTCCGTAATTACGTAATGGAAGCCCTAGTGTCACTATAATTAATTGATAATTAATTGTGTCAGACGATAGTTAATTAATACTTGAATGTGTCAGATTATAGTTAGTTGATTCCTGAATAAGTCAGATTATAGTTAATTCATTCTTGAATATTTCAGACGATAGTTATCTGAACCTTGAATGGGTCATAATATAGTTAATTGGTAATTGATTGCGCCAGACGATAGTTAATCGATACTTGAATGTGTCAGATGATAGTTAATTGATTCTTGAATATGTCTGACGATATTTCGTCTGACGATGTTAAATTGATACTTGAATACATCAGACGATGTTTAATTGGTACTTTAATACCTATGTCAAGCGATGGATAATGAAAACAAATAATTATATGTTCTCTTACTTTATTTTTATAAAATTATCGAAATTCAACATGAACTGTAAGTATTTTACCATAACTAGCAAAAAGTACTTTAATCAAAAAATTTAATAAGTATGTTAGGTATGTTACAAACGTTAATATCTGACACGTGCCAGCACTTTACTGACAATAGACCTATCTTTAAATCATAAAATTAAGTATTTTTTTGCCTGTGTAGGTAAACACTATCTCTATGAATCACAGATGGGCGTATCAGTTATTTTACACGCATTTGGCTAGACATGCGGCATTACATTATAAATTATAACTCACGTCAGACCGAGCATTTTAATTCTGTAACTATTTTCGTGCATCCCTGACAAGTTTCTACGAATGGTCCACTTTTTATTATAAAAATATCATGTAGAAGCAAAACTGTTTCGGGTGTTCTAAAACTCATCTCAGACCGGAACATGTTGTGAGATCCCAAAAAAAACAGTGATTGACTTCTTCAGTATAGTTTCATTCACCTTTTTACGCTTGACTGTCCAAGTGGACATCAGATGGGAATAACAATTAAAATTCTATTGTGTCTCGTTAGTGACAGCTGAAGGTCTATCTAGCATTCTAGCCAAACCAACAGTACCTACCCAGCTCAACGAAATTGATTCGGTTTGATTGCACGCGCAGAAATGAAGGGTAAGACCGACATTGAATGATTCACTTTTTAACAGAACTAAGAAAAAAGAGGAGGTTACCAATTCAGATGTTTATATCATATATTTTTAAATGTATGTTCGGGCATAACTCCGTCATTTGTTTAAAGACGTATTTGCAAAATTTGACAGGGTATGCTGTCGAGGTGGTCCCATTTAAATTTTATTAACTTTGCTTGGGTACTTTTGAGTTAGGTTCAATGATACGTATTTTTGGCACTTAATCTATATGGATGATGTTACAAAAACTTCCTGTCACTGTTATTTATAATAACAGGTAATGGTATTTTAGTGGTATGAGGAACAGGGTGTAAAGTTCACTCATCCTCTATTGAAAAGGGAGGATCCTCCGAACTGACGGGTGTTATGTCTGGCGGGCAATTGCCCGTAAGTTGATTTCGGATAGTCTTATCTATGTTTTTCGCTCGGTAAACTCTAACTGCGCGATGCAGAAATTGTGTGACGTCATGTCTTTTTGCTGCGTAGTTCATATGTGGCGGTGTAACTACAGTATTCGAATTTGTATGGGGTAAGTAGGATTAAGTACCACAATTAAAAAGTGAAAAATATTAAAAAAACAAAAAAAAACCAGTACCTATACCAAGTCAAAAATAATTTATATCGGAAGTCGGTGTCTTTGTTTTTGGATTTCGGTTGTTTGATTTTTGTATACTTAAAGTTATTTTTCTCTTTAAAAAGTTTTTTATGTTGACCCGATTCAATTTGGTTCATCATCATCATTGATCATTGGCAGCCTTGTTCTACCCACTCCTGAGTATATTTATGCCTCCTCCCTTTTGTGCAATGTTTCCCTGGTCTGTGCGAGTCTCATTCTCATCAAGGTCTTCGACACCTAGATCCTCTGTAGGTCGTTAGAGCCGTTAGAGCTCTGCTCCACATGCCATTACCAAGTCAATTTGATTGCTTCATCCACATTTACATTTGGATTAAACCAACCAGATACAGACAAAAAAACTTTCTACAAAAAAAAAAAAAAAAAAATCTACTCCCATAAAAAATACTAAGTACGAGTACAAAGTGAAAAATAACTTTAATTTCGGAAGTCGGTGTCTTTAGTTTTGAATTTTCGTTTTTTGCCACCGACTTCCGAAATTAAAGTATTTTTTCAGTTTTTAGTATTATTATTGGAAGTCAGTTGTATTATTATGTAAAAAGGTAATTTTTTTTCACTTTTTTTGTGGTACTACCCCACACAAATTCGAATACCACTATGTAAATAACAGTAACAGGAGCTTATCATCATATCATCTACATAGACTAAGTGGAAAAAATACGTATTATTGAAGCTTACTCAAAAACTATCCAAGCAAAGTTAATAAAATTTATACGAGACCACCTCGAGAGCATACCTTTTCAAACAACAAAAAAATATTTAACATCGGTTCACAATTGAAGGGGAAATCGGTGAACATACATTTAAAAAAAATGGTTTCCCCCTTGTTTCGCAGACAGAAATTTAATAGAATTTCGTTTCGCAACAAATGTTTCATATGATATTAATTAGTCCTTATATTTTTATTTCGAATTTTATTGTTTCGACGACTATTTATTTACTTGAATGAAACATTATTTCACAGAAACAATTCAATGAATCATTATTTCACAGAAACAATTCAATGAATTTAAATCACATTTTTATTTATTTAACAAACTTATCCAACAGTAGAATTCTTTTTTAACGAATATTGTTTGTTTAGTGTATTTTTCCATGGTATTTTATTTCACCGAAAATGTACAAATAGACGTTATGCTATAAACAACAATAGTGTGTGTGTGTGTAGTATCTAGTAATATAGCTATTAGGGCACTCCGACCATATAGGTTAGGTTAGATCTGTGACCAACTACGCGCGAGCCGAGCGAGCGAAGCGAGCGGTGCCGCAGCAGCGGCCGGCGTGCGCTACATCGAAATTGGTCGTAGTATTAAAATTAGGGCACTCCGACAGATGAACCGCTTTCATATAACTATACTACTGTGTATAATGTTATCAATTATAAAATAGTCGAAGTAAAATTATATTTATACCATTCCCCTTCTAAAAAGCTTATTTTATTCACTGAAAACAGTGAATAAAAAGCTCTTTTAATCACTATGTGGTGTTTGAATTTAGAACACGTCAATATATTCGACCGCCATCGCAAAGCTATACAACCTCCTTAACACTTTCGACACCACCCATTTTCATAGAACTCATTCGCCATGCCGCCATACATATTGGAAGTCTAAGACTTTTATTATTCGTAGTTGGAAGTGAAACCTCCGGGAGGGTTGCCGGCATTACATTTTGTTAAAATATACATTAGATTTTATTTTCACGGTTTATAATCTATATTCGCTAAAAAAACCTATATTTAAAATGAGCCCTCGGCGAGGGCTCTCTCTAGGTGAACCCTCCAGGAGGGACCACTGAACGTTAACCTTCCTTTTTTCTTCATTAAATATCTATTTTCGCTTACATCTTTCTTTTTCTCGTAGTCATGGTATAAAGTATAGTATGCAACTCTTGAATAAAACGGATTTATATCGAGGGTCATGAATTACTCGCGTCGCTTAGGATTCTAACACTTGAATCATGGCTACGCTCATGATTCAATCATCATGAATCACTCCCTACGGTCGTGATTCAATCGTTAGAATCCTTCACTTGCTCGTGATTCATTTAGGGCCCTCGCTTAAAATCCGTCCTTTATTCACTAATTGCATAATATACCTACTATTATACCATTCCCCCTCTAAAAAGCTTATTTTATTCACTGAAAACAGTGAATAAAAAGCTCTTTTAATCACTATTTTGGTGTTTGAATTTAGAACACGTCAATATATTCGACCGCCATCTCAATGCTATACAACCTCCTTAACACTTTCGACTCCACCCATTTTCATAGAACTCATACGCCATGCCGCCATACATATTGGAAGTCTAAGACTTTTATTATTCGTAGTTGGAAGTGAAGCCTCCGGGAGGGTTGCCGGCATTACGTTTTGTATAAATATACATCAGATTTTATTTTCACGGTTTATAATCTGTATTCGCTAAAAAAAACCTACATTTAGAATGAGCCCTCGGCGAGGGCTCTAGGTGAACCCTCCAGGAGGGCTCCCACCACTGAACGTTAACCTTCCTTTTTTCTTTATTAAATGTCTATTTTCGCTTACATCTTTCTTTTTCTCGTAGTCATGGTATAAAGTATAGTATGCAACTCTTGAATAAAACGGATTTATATCGAGGGTCATGAATTACTCGCGTCGCTTAGGATTCTAACACTTGAATCATGGCTACGCTCATGATTCAATCATCATGAATCACTCCCTACGGTCGTGATTCAATCGTTAGAATCCTTCACTTGCTCGTGATTCATTTAGGGCCCTCGCTTAAAATCCGTCCTTTATTCACTAATTGCATAATATACCTACTATTATACCATTCCCCCTCTAAAAAGCTTATTTTATTCACTGAAAACAGTGAATAAAAAGCTCTTTTAATCACTATTTTGGTGTTTGAATTTAGAACACGTCAATATATTCGACCGCCATCTCAATGCTATACAACCTCCTTAACACTTTCGACTCCACCCATTTTCATAGAACTCATACGCCATGCCGCCAAACATATTGGAAGTCTAAGACTTTTATTATTCGTAGTTGGAAGTGAAGCCTCCGGGAGGGTTGCCGGCATTACGTTTTGTATAAATATAAGGTGCAATAAAAATATCTGCCACGGCTTTAATGGGAGGTAGTATTGTGTTTAAAGATTACAATAGTGAAGAAATTTTGTACCCCGGCACAGTTAAATCGATTTTAGAAAATAAAGTAGTTAAATAAACATTGACTCTACTTTGCATAACGTGGTTCACAAAATACGCGCGATGTGTCGCTTTGTCAATGAAAACAACTGCTATCTCTTTCCATCTGTTCTGTGAATGAAAACTGAAATCAGCTGACTAGTTCGTCAGTATCTAATCTAGTAGGTACGCAATAATACGCAGGCAAACAAGTGTTTTAAAAGTGCAATTACTTACCAGCTACCGCATTCTTCCAAAAAACTGACGTAAATAAGATGATAAACTTCCTATCACACTTAAAAGAAGAAGAAGAAGTCCAACACTTCTTCTTCGAGTTCGGCAGAAAATGGAGGCCTGCCTGCGTCAACCGGAGGCGGGTCAAAGCGGCCGTTTTCTAAATCTGAACACTGCATCCAGAATGGTATGATGACTCACTCGCACACCAAACCTCTGCTGGTATTAGTTTACTGCATGCGCAGTTATGGACTTACACTCGCGATAGCACAATACCATTTCAAGATATTCTTGATTGGAATACCGTCGTCTGGGAGGCATTTTTAAAGAAAGCGCGCGCGATATTCCCGACGCTGCACGCTGACCGCAAAACTAACTTCCGAGCGGGCGGGCGGGCGACTGGCGGGCGGGAGGTCGCGGTCGGCTAGCGCGTGCGACGAACGGGGTAGTGCGGGTGAGGGTGGGGGCGCGCGGGGCTGCGCTTTGACGAGCGAGTGGCCGGCGCGCAGCGGCATTGTTTGATAAGAATGGCAACAGTGTATGAACGGCGTCGGCGTTTTGCGAATTGAATTCGGTGCGGTGCGGCAACGTCTACGGGATGGTTTTATGCCAATAAATCAATACCAATATTTTTTGTATGAAAAAAAAAATGACAAATTATCAATAATTTTTCTTTACTATTGTGATCTATAAACACAATACTATCTCCCATTGCAGCCGTGGCAGATATTTTTATAGCACCTTATATACATCAGATTTTATTTTCACGGTTTATAATCTGTATTCGCTAAAAAAAACCTACATTTAGAATGAGCCCTCGGCGAGGGCTCTAGGTGAACCCTCCAGGAGGGCTCCCACCACTGAACGTTAACCTTCCTTTTTTCTTTATTAAATGTCTATTTTCGCTTACATCTTTCTTTTTCTCGTAGTCATGGTATAGAAAAAAAGAAAGAAAGAAAGAAACCTACCCCTACGGTCGTGATTCAGTCGTTAGAATCCTTCACTTGATCGTGATTCATCTATGGCCCTCGCTTTAAATACGTCCTTTATTCATTAGTTGCATAATATACTATTATACCATTCCCCCTCTAAAAAGCTTATTTTATTCACTGAAAACAGTGAAAAATAGTTATTTGTGTTGTGTTACATGGGGACAAAATAATATTTTGTTCTTCCAGGGCGTTATTTTGTATTCAGAGCTAAGCGTAGGATTCTAAAGTAGAATCCTGAGGTTAGCGAGGAATTCAATATACGCCGCCCGAGAACAAAATATTTTGTCCCCGAGTGATACACACTATTTTTCATCACTACCTATGAGAAAAATAAAAAGCTACGTACTCGATTTTTTTTTACATTAAACCTTCTTGCGAGCGCCTCCAACCTAACTATACAAATCAGTACGCTATCAAAAGCACGGAGTGGACCAATCAGAAGAGAGAAACCCCAAACTCCCTAGGGAGCAAAGTTGAACTTTGCTCCCGCTATCCCCTATAGGCAATTGTCGTTTTTCGAATAGGTGTTATGAAAAAGCACTTTTAATCACTGTTTTGGTGTTTGAATTTAGAACACACCAAAGGATCGAGGTTGTATAGCATTGAGATGGAGGTCGAATATATGACCTCCATCTCAATGCTATACAACCTCCTTTACACTTTCGACTCCACCCATTTTCATAGAACTCATACGCCATGCCGCCATACATATTGAAAGTCAACGACTTTTATTATTCGTATAGTTGGAAGTGAAACCTCCGGGAGCGGCATTACGTTTGCGCTAAAGTAAACCATCGCGGACGGTCAGGTTTAAAACCGTGTTTTTATTTTTGTGAATATTTGCAACCGTGAACTAATATTTATCTAATAAATCTTGTTAAAATATACATCAGATTTTATTTTCACGGTTTATAATCTGTATTCTCTAAGAAAAACCTAAATTTAAAATGAGCCCTCCGCGAGGGCTCCCGTCATCCCATATGCGACTAGGTGAACCCTCCAGGAGGGCTCTCGGCACTGAACTTGTTAACCTTGCTTTTTTCTTTATCAAATGACTATTTCCCCTAAATATTTCTTTTTCTCGTAGTTATGGTATAAAGTATACAGGATGAAATTGAAAACATGCGACAACTCTTAAGGGGTCATTTTACTCATCATTATGAATAACTTTCACTATGGGACCAACCCTGAAATCGCGAAAAAAAAACAGCTGTTCCCTACATTTTGACGAGCTATGCAAACATAAATGTAGGGAACAGCTGTTTTTTTTTTCGCGATTTCAGGGTTGGTCCCATAGTGAAAGTTGTTCATAATGATGAGTAAAATGACCCCTTAAGAGTTGTCGCATGTTTTCAATTTCATCCTGTAGTATGCAACTCTTGAATAACACGGATTTTATATCGAGGTCCATGTCAAAGTCAAAGTCAAATCATTTATTTCAAATAGGCCCTTGAAGGCACTTTTGAACGTCAAAATTTACAAAATAAAGTATTGATTCTACCGCCCCTTCCAAAAGGTAGTTTTCGTATGGAGAAGAATGGGCAATATTAATGAATCACTCGCGTCGCTTAGGATTCTAACACGTGAATCACTCGCTACGCTCGTGATTCAATCATCATGAGTCACTCCCTACGGTCGAGATTCAGTCGTTAGAATCCTTCACTTGCTCGTGATTCATCTATGGCCCTCGCTTTAAATCCGTCTTTTATTCACTAATTGCATAATATATTTATACTATTAAAGGAGTGCAAGAGTGTTTTAATAGCAACTCACGGTCAGTTTGTTTGGCGTGATGAATACGAACTGAAGCCAGCAGATTACGGTGCGCACGGAAAATTCCGTGGGTTGCCGTCAGTTAAAAATGTTAGCTTAATATTTGACACTCACGGTCAGCTTTTGGATGTCAGTTCAACTGATCAGTTTAACTGACCGTGGATGGGCAGCTTACGATTATCAACGTGGCACGTTGGCACTATACCGTGACTGTCAACACGTCAAATCTATTTTAAAACCTTTTTTGTCGCACTTAAAATATCAATTTTATCCGTTAGCTACACCCGCGTTGCTGGTCCTTGGTGAAGTATTGAATCTGCTGGGATTAAAAATACTTATCAACTTTTTTTTTGGGTTCAAGGCTATTTAGTTTTGGGGTTTTGTTGGCCGTAGGCTCGTATTTTTTATATATTTGTTTTTGGTTGGGAGGACGGTATCCCGGAAAAAAAGTAATACTAGTCTGGACTCTGGGATGAGGACGAGGCGCACTTAAAGCCGGGTCCGCTGCGCCATGTGTTCGTGTTTTACGAACACAATATCGTGTTTACCGCGACGAACGCGGGGTATAACATCCCCCGCATTCGCCTGTTAGGAGGGTTAAGTCACTCGTTTCGTACTATTCCCAAAATGTCCAACGGAGTGTCAAAATGGAGGAGTTCGATATTGTTTGTGTTTTCATCACCGCACCTGAGATAAATCTCCATATCCAGGGGTTTTTTCTTTTCCCTCTTCCGCCTTAGGTATGTGTGAGCGAATCATTATAAACCTCTCACAAGTTTATTGAATGCCCGAAGGACCAAAAATCTCCGTTTTTGTACAATCATTAATATTGCTTAAGAATCCCCCTTTTACGCCACCTTCTCTCCATACTTTATCATTACGAGCCACTAGGAGAGCGCCCGCCTCCGCGCATCATATAATTCCGTCTTTCGTCTTGCTAGAAATGATTCTTATCTTGTTTTTGCTACCCTCGCGGACTCTTGCCCTAAAACAATAAGCCAGAAATTCTTATAAAAAATATAAAAAATTCTGGCTTTATTTTTTGGGGTTCTCCTACAACTATTTTGCAGTTTATTCAATGTAAAATGTAATTTCGTTATTTATACTGGGCCCTCCTAAAATTGTAGGCATAATAAAAGGACATGATATCTTTCACAACGTTACTGTTACTGGTCCCAAGGTCCTTATCTGTAGTGATGTTCGTTACGTACAGTGCTTTAAAAAAGCTACATTTAAGAAACTAATTTATTCGATAGTCTGGCGGTCTGACCTTTTGAGATCACTTCTTCATCGATAAGCTGTATTATGAGGTGCGAACCGGTCGGTTCATTCATTCTTTATTTCGTCTGACAAGGTCTGACCATTGTACTATTGCACTACCTTGCGCAATATTATGAGCCTTTACAAACAGAGATCAGGTAAGCTTGTGTGGTGTTTCACGAATGGTAAGAATAAGAAATGAGTATATAAGAGGAAGTCTGAAAGTGGCACTGGTGACCGAAGAGTTGTGCGGAAATCGGTTGTCATGGTATGGGCATGTGAAGCGGGGAGGAATGAGGAAAATGTCGTGAGGAAAGTTTTGAGTATAAATGTAGATGGCTATAAGAGTAGGGGAAGTCTAAAGAAACGATGGATGGACTGTGTGAAAGATGATATTATGGCTAAAAAGCGGGGTGACTACCGAGATGACGACTAATAGAGAAGTATGGAAGAAAAGGACATGTTGCGCCGACCCCAAATAAATTGAGTTAAGGGCAGGAGAATGATGATGAGAGTAAACCTGAAAATGTTGACCAGCAGTTATGCAGGCCTGCTGACTAAAAAGGTACCACCGTTGAAACAAACATGGCTGAGCTCATAATACATATTATTATCATGCAAGTTCTTATCGCCTACTTGTTACTTCAGCTTTACTTATATGCAACTATACATCCCACTTTAATTTATTGAGTAACTTTTACCTATAAGCAGATATTAGACACTCGAAGTGAAACATCTGAACACTAAAATAATTAAAATTGAAAAATATAGAGTGCCGAAAACCAAAATCGTCATCGGCACTCATCTTTCAAACGCCAACTGAATGATCGAAAAATAAAATATAATTTTGTCGTTGTCGTGTAAACCCGGGAGGAAACAAATATGAGCATTTACCTACTCGAGCGAAGCGTCTGATAAAAGGCTGATATTAGTGTTACTTAATTATAAATTTATAACTGACCCTTTTCTTATCTTGGTGAACAGGAAACAAACAGTAATATCGTTCACGTTAGGATAAACTAGTTGGCTGTAATAAGTATTCAACGAGGTCAAACAACAAAACAAAAGTTGAGAGTCATTTATTCAACTTTGTCTGAGAATCAGAACCATCAGACTCAAATGTCAAAGTCAAATAATTTATTTCAAGGAGATCATTAAAAGGCTACGTCAAAATTTACAAGGAAAAAAAATTCGGCCAACTTAAAAAAAAAATTGGCGAAGCCGAGGCACACATACGTGAGTCCATCAATGCCTGGTTGCGGCCAAACGCTTGTATAGTACTTTTCTCAAATAATGCGCGGAAATTCAAACTAAGTGAATCCTTATCTTTATAAAACAAAGTCCCCCGCCGCGTGACTGACTATCTGTCTGTCTGACCGCGATACACTCAAAAACCACCGAACGAATTTTCAAACGGTTTTCACCAATGGACGGAGTGATTCATGAGGAAGTGTATTTGATGGTTCTGTGTAAATTATGGTATGGTATGGTACAAATATGGTATGGTACATTATGGTTTTGTGTAAATTGGCAGAAATATGACGTTAATGTTGAAGATGTCGGAAAAAATCATGCCGTCTGGGGGCTTTACTGACTTCATTTAATCCTTATCCAATAAAATATGTTAATTAAGTTGGATATTTAATTTAGATTAAAATATGCCTTGACATCATCTCATTTAAATTAATAGTTTAAAAGAAATGAGTATTCAAAATTACGCGTAACAAAATAATTATGGTTGACGGCAACGCGGTAGCAGCGGTGTCAATGACCTTTTCCTCGGCTATTAGGTGGTTAGGTATGTAACCCCGGGTAGTATGTTCCCGTGGAATATTTTCCGACATCCACGCGGGCGGAGCCGCGGTCAAAAGCTAGTATCGACTAAAGGGCAATATCTATTGAAGAAGTAACCAGTACAATTTTAGGCTTAATGATAGATAACAAATTCGCGTGGAAAGATCATAGTGACTGATCATACAGATAACACATGTAAAAAGATAAGCAAATCAGCATATCGTCGCCTTAGAGTGAAAAACTCTGAGACTCGGAGAAGACATTGGATGATTTCCCAAAAAAAAAAAGACTTGTGGCACTCGGGCGCTTCCGCGGTAAAGCTATTGCATAGCATTTTTTATCAACTTATGCAATCACAATTATTTATACCAATGCCACCAAGAGGCGAGTTGCTGAACTAAAGAGACAAGCGTGATATTTCAAAAAGTCATTAAAAGTTCTGCTTTTCATCGATAGATGGCAAAAAACTAAAAAGTATCACCGCTGTGCCGACATCTCACAGTATACCTGTAGGGCTAACATGACAAGCGCGAGATAGCGCGAGATGGCTATTTTTGTCGTTTTGTCTACAATTCTGACGTCATTCTAATCCCTAACATGACCGTAAACGACGAGTTATCTCGAAAAAGGCACTTTGACATTTCTATATCTCGCGCGAGAGACCGATGTTGCAAATTATAAAAAACAAATCATTTTTATGATAGTAACATTAGCTTGAAATACCGTTTCATTAAAAGGCATTCTACACGGTTGCCAACCGCGTCCCGACAGAGGTCACCTTCGTGGTTTACAACTGTATAGTTGGTGGTTTATGACCAAATTTCGTTTGACCTTCCAACGTCCTTGGTTTGAAGAGCTGCGCTAGTGACCAAGGGCGAATAGAGGACGTTGGGCCGGCGGCCGACCGTGTATTCGGCGAAGTGATTTCTCCCTTTTTATAGGGAAAAATTGCCAATAATAAGCATGGTATACGGAAAATATAAAAAATTATTACCAACATGTTGGCATATAGGGGTTTAAGGGTTTCCTAAAGGGGGTCGAAAATTTCATTATTTTTGCGATAGGACGCACCATTTTCGAGATATAAGCAACAGTAGAAAAATAAAATACAGTAATGGTTTTGCACTGGAGTCGAAGTGTTGGTGTGAATTTTAGTTCATGCCAACTAATTTTATTCCACACGTTTTTAATCGCTTTTAAAAATAGTCAGATTTAGTTGGATACACCAAATTTTTTGGTGAAAAAAAATCCCTAAACCAAGCAATTTTTATATTGTTTTAGGGAATTTTAGGGATAATTCATTAAGAATCTGGGGAAAAATTAAAAACGTAAGTGGAAACACTGGCTCGTGTATCACGACAGAATGGCATGTTGGCGACCATGTAGTTGCAATAGCTCTGCCCGGTCGCCAACCAAGGTGACCTCTGTCGGGACGCGGTTGGCAACCGTGTAGAAGGCCTTTCATTCAATGGTGCCGATTCTCTTGTCACAAATACCTCTAAATTAGACTAAAAATTACCAAAACATTTTTTTTTTCTTTTGCTTGTATCTCGAAAATGGTGTGTCCTATAAAAAATAATGAAAATTTCGACCCCCTTTATAAAACCTGTAAACCCCTAACACTCAACATGTAAGTAATAATTTTTCTTATTTTCCATACAAAAAGTGAAAAATTCCACATAAAAACGTCGTTCCAGTAAAAATTGTATATTGTACCATAAAATGATGACTAAGATGACAAGTCCAATTAAAAAAAAAAAAATAATAATAAGTAAAATAAATAAGACATGGCCATAAGCCAACAGGTTCGTCGAACCCGCAAAGATCTATCGACATGTTGGATAGACTATAAGAAGGCCTATGACTCAGTGCCACATACATGGCTCATGAGGGTGCTGGAGTTGTACAAGATAGATGCAACTCTGCGCGCCTTCCTGATGTCATGTATGGGGCAATGGAGGACCGTCCTTCGCTATCCAGGATGTCGACAGATTCAGGGGAACGATGAGCCTGTATGGATTAAACGGGGAATATTCCAGGGCGACAGTTTGAGTCCACTTTGGTTCTGCTTAGCTCTGAATCCTCTAAGCACACTGCTGGAGGATTCAGGTCTAGGCTATCGGTTGAGGAGAGGTGGTCAGGTCATATCTCACCTCCTCTACATGGATGACTTGAAACTCTTTGCCCCCAACAAATTGCGGCTGATGGAGCTACTGAAGGTAACGGAAACATTCAGTAGCGCCATCAGGATGGAATTTGGTGTGGACAAATGTGCAGTCATGCATGTAAAGCGAGGGGAGATTATGGAATCCGAGGGAACTCAACTCTCGGATTCCATACACCTTAGATCCCTCTCCTCATCCGAAAGCTATAAGTATTTGGGTATGTCGGAAGCGTTAGGCATCAACGTTGCTGACATGAAGCAATCGTTGAAGGAGCGCTTCTTTGGGCGCCTGAAGAAGGTGTTAACTAGTCTTCTTTCAGGCGGAAACAAGGTGCGCGCCTTCAACGGTTGGGTCATGCCGGTGCTGATGTACTCTTTCGGCATACTCAAATGGACTCAGACCGAACTCGACGCCCTAGACAGGAGGGTCCGTACACTTCTGACCGCAAACCGGATGCATCACCCACGTTCTTCGGTGATGAGACTGTACATCCCGCGGAAGTGCGGGGGTCGAGGGTTTTTAAATGCGAAGACCCTCCACAACCGCGAGGTGTGCAGCCTCAGGGAATATTTCCTAAAAACCGAAGTGGGTATGCACCGTGATGTGGTCGCAGTGGACAAGGGACTCACCCCGCTCTCCATGGCTAAAGAGAACTGGCGCAAACCTGTGGTACTTACTACAGATGACCGCAAGGAGGTATGGCAAAGCAAGGAGCTTCACGGGCGCTTCTATCGGGCTCTCCATGAGCCCGGTGTAGATTTCTTAGCGTCCGTATCCTGGCTACGTTTCGGTGACCTTTTCGGGGAAACTGAAGGTTTCGTCTGTGCAATTATGGACGAAGTTATCTTGACGAATAACTACCGGAGACATATAATGGAGGACGGTACGGTTGACGTGTGTCGGGCATGCCACCGTCCGGGTGAGTCCATCAGACATATTATCTCTGGCTGTTCACGTCTGGCTAACGGCGAGTACTTGCACAGGCATAACCAAGTGGCTAGGATTATTCACCAGCAACTTGCTTTGAAATATAAACTTGTGGATTCTGAGGTACCGTACTACAGGTATGTGCCCGACCCAGTTCTCGAAAATGACCATGTCACGTTATACTGGGATCGGTCTATCATTACTGACAGGACTATTGTTGCCAATAAGCCTGATATAGTGGTGATAGACCGATTAGCGCGCCGCGCAATGATAATCGATGTTACCATTCCCCATGACGGGAACCTCGTGAAAGCTGAGAAAGAGAAACAAATAAAATATCTCGACTTAGCGCACGAGGTTGTCGACATGTGGAATGTGAGCTCGGCTATCATTGTGCCGATAGTCGTAACGGCCAACGGCCTGATGGCCGAAAGCCTCGACCAACATCTCTCGAGGCTCTCGTTAGGCGGTTGGATCAAAGGCCTGATTCAGAAGGCAGTACTCCTCGACACGGCTCGCATTGTGAGGAGGTTCCTGTCTCTGCAGCCCTAACCACCGGTAGCTTGGACCCTGCTCCCGACACCGGCGGAACACTATTTTTTATATTTTTAAATGTTTTTTATATTTTTTTTTTAAGAAATATTTAAAAATGCAAATTAATATGTATATAAATGAATAAACGAGTAAAATAAATAAAATAAATAAAATAAAATAAATAAAATAAATAAAATAAATAAAATAAATAAAATAAATAAAATAAATAAAATAAATAAAATAAATAAAATAAATAAAATAAATAAAATAAATAAAATAAATAAAATAAATAAAATAAATAAAATAAATAAAATAAAAAAAATAAAAAAAATAAAAAAAATAAAAAAAATAATAAAATAAATAAAATAAATAGGTCATTAAAATAAATAAAATAAGTAAAATAAATCGGTCATTAAAATAAATAAAACCAATAAAATATAAATCAACAAAAAAAAAAATATTCAAGTTTAAAGTAAGATTATGATTTAAATTATTTATTTTTATTTTTTATTATTAAACTGCCATGTTATTTTGGAGTTCATTTTGTACCATAATTTTGTCTACTCTTCTCGTCGTCAAAATCGAGGACGACTAAATGACAGAAAAATCGCATATATCTCGTGTTGAATTGTCAAAAATCGAGATAACTAAGGTGCCATGTTAGGGTTTGTCGAAAAAACATCAAGTATGACAGAACGAGTCGACTATTTTGTATGGCAGCGCTGTCAGAAAACGAGAAAAGTGCAGAAATAGACGACAATTACTCGCGCGAGATATAAACATTGTCGCGTGTGGCATGTTAGGCCTACTGGTTAAATTTAGGTTTCGCGATATTTCACTGATAGTGTAGCCATCTTCGTGTTGATTAATAATAGCTGCTCTTGAATATTTAAATTTCTCGGCATTATAAAATATTAACCCGAATACAAGAAATAGCAATGGTGACATTGACAGGAACTGTTATTCACATTTATAGTTTTTAAAACTTGACACAACGTAATGGGAACATCAAACTAATAAAAAGGTTTTAATTTAACTATTAATAGTCAAGGATCATTCGTCTAAGCAAATTTGATCTTTGTTGTCAAACAGTTAAACATAATTTTGAATACAACACTCTCGTTAGATTATTTTCGTTACGGAATTTCTGGATTCGGTTTCCACGCTCAAGGCCCGCGACAGAAACTATGCAATAGCTTAAAAAAAAAAAAGAGTGAATAAATCGGGAATGCAATTTTAGGTTTTTTTTTTAATAAAATTTTTGGAAAGAGAACCTCGCAACGCACGCCCTAGTTTCACACATAATACGTTTAGTAAGCTATAACCGTATCCAAATTGCACACTAAAAGATATAATTTGAAGAAGCAGTATTAATAAAGGCGCAGTTTTTTCTTCCTCCTGTAAAGTTACCTTTTTCGCATATACGAGGTTTTCTCTCTATGGCGACGATATACATTTTAAATTGTCAAAAGTGAACTTTATTAATTTTATGTATATCTTCCGGTTTACGCGGCGCACAGCCAGTAAAGCTCCTAGTTGGCATGTTTTTTCCGACATATTCAATAATCATCGTCATTTTCAGTTTACATAAACCCTTACGAATTGTACACCTAAACTTTCTTCATGAATCATTCCGTCCATTGGTGGAAAACCGTTTGAGAATCCGTTCGGTAGTTTTTGAGGTTATCGCGTTCAGACAGACAGACACACGCGGCGGGGTTACTTTGTTTTATAATATGTAAGGATAAATTTTGCCTAAATACATTACTGTTAGCCTGTATCATCCCACTGCTGGTCAAAGACCACATGACTCCCAGGGCTTGCGATCCAGTGCTAATGTGGACCACTGGTCGTTTGTTTAGTCTAGCTCGTCCCGCCATTTTCTACGGGGAGTGGCGCAACGCTTCTAGCAGTCTTAGGGCTCCACATAGTGGTTATTTTGGCCCACAGCTGATTGGGCTTGCGGCAGACGTGGCCAGCCAAGTCCCACTTCAACTATGCGGGTTTTTGAGCAACATCAATAATCTGTTTTGGAACACAGTGTGGCGTTACAATTATGGTCTGTTAATTTGACGCCTAGCATACTGCACTCCATCGCACGTTAACAAACCTTGAGTTTGAACTTTTGAGTGCTTGTCAAAGACCAATTCTGGGATCCATAGGTCAAAATGGGAAGAATTCACATGTCCATATTTTTCGCTTGAGTGACAAAGGAAGGTTTCCTTTCATAAACTCAAGGACCAGTAGCTCTAGGCATTTTCGGTTCATCTTAAGTCTTCCTTGACTTGTCTGGACTGGAAAGACAATAAGTGATGTTTCGATGGGCATATTGCAATTTCTCACCATTCACTTTGATCCCATGTTTAATACTGGTGTTTGACATCAGCTTGTTCTTCGAGATGTTCGTCGCCAGATAGATAGTTAGATAGATAGAATACTCTTTATTATGTACACCATAAAAATTACAGACTTAGATTTAGAAATTCAACCAACCAACCAGCCAGCCAGTCCAACTTCAAAGCATGCATCACTTTGTCGGTTTAACATTCGCTTTAGTTCTGCCGCCGTGAAGGAGAATACGAAAATATCCTCAGGGAACCGGAGGATAGTTACCGCCCTGTAGCCACACCGCCGGACAACCCCACTATAGGATTACTGCTCTGTCCACCTCGGCTAGGATCGTTATCAGCGCGATTAGGGGCGAACAATCGCAGTAAAGATGACCTTGGAATACTCTTATTTAATTCGTTCAACAGTCGTGTCGAGTTCGTTTTTATTCGTTCGTTGTAACGTTTCCTGTATTATTTTATGCAATTTCTAAACTTTCTAGTACTGTCTGAAACCTTTATCACATGTGTGTAAAATTTTGGAAGTGTTATTTTCTTTATTCAGTTTGAAACGTAAAAATTACATTTTTAAATATTAAAATAAAAATTATAAAAACATTTAAAAATATAAAAAAATAGTAGCCCACCGGTATCAGGAACAGGGTCCAAGCTACCGGCGGTCAGGGCTCCAGAGAGAGGAACCTCCTGATAATGCGAGCCGTGTCCAGGAGTACTGCTTTCTGAATCAAGCCCTTAATCCAGCTGACCAACGAGAGCCTCCTTAGGTGTTGGTCGAGGCTCTTGGCAATTAAGCCATTGGCTGATACGACTATTGGCACAATGATCGCTGAGTTCACATCCCACATGTCGATAACCTCGTGAGCCAAGTCAAGATACTTGATTTGTTTATCTTTCTCAGCTTTCACGAGGTTCCCGTCATGTGGGACAGCGGGACCGTTTTGTCAATAATCATTGCGCGCCGCTCTCCTCGATCCACCACCACTATATCAGGCTTATTGGCAACAATAGTCCTGTCAGTGATGATAGATCGATCCCAGTACAATGTGATATTTCCATTTTCGAGAACTGGGTTGGGCACATACCTGTAGTACGGCACTTCCAATTCTACAAGGTTGCATTTCAGAGCAAGTTGCTGATGGATAATCCTGGCTACAAGGTTATGTCTATGCAAGTACTCTTCGTTAGCTAGACGAGAACACCCGGAGATAATGTGTCGGATTGATTCTCCTGGACGGTGGCATGCCCGACAGATGTCAACCGTCCCATCCTTCACAATGAATCTCCGGTAATTGTTCGTCATCATAATTTCGTCCATAATTGCACGAAACGCAGCCACGCTACGGATGCTAGTAAATCTACATTGGGTCCATGTAGGGCCCGGAAGTAGCGTCCGTGAAGCTCCTTTCTCTGCCATACCTCCTTGCGATCGTTAGTGTCAAGCACTACAGGCTTGCGCCAGTTCTCTTTAGCCAAGGAGAGCGGGGTGAGACCCTTGTCCACCGCGACCACATCTCGATGCATCCCCACGTCGGCTTCTAGGAAATATTCCCTGAGACTGCATATCTCGCGATTGTGGGAGGGTCTTAGCGTTTAAAAAGCCTCGACCTCCACACTTTTGCGGGATTTACGCGTCTCATCACCGATGACCGATGGGTGATGCATTCGATATGCAGTCAGCAGCGTACGGACCCTCCTATCCAGGGCGACGAGTTCGGTCTGAGTCCATTTGAGTAAAGAAAGAAAGAAAGAAAGAAAGAAAATACATTTATTTAGCACAGACTTAAAGACACACAGCACAACATAATTATAATACATTAAAAAAAATAAAAGATAAACAGGAATGTGTGCCTCACGGCTGCGCCAAATTGGCCCAGTTCAGCAAAAATGCCAGACATTTAGTGCCTGACGCTGGTTTTCAACTGGACCTGGCGTGTGAGGTGACGGATGCAAATCAGTTTTATACTACAGTGTGTGTATGTATACTTAGATAAAATAAATTGTGTAAGATAATAATAATAATTACAAATACCAAATTCGATTAATACCTACAGCAAATATGTGTATGTATCTATACTTAAATACTTAAGAAAGACCAGTGTAACAATAATATAATTAATAATATTCTAATATTTAAAATTGCAAAACAACAAAACAAATCAACCTGATAAATAAATAAATGAGACGAACGCATGAACGCCGAAAGAGTACATCAAAACCGGCATGACCCAACCGTTGAAGGCGCGCACCTTGTTTCCGCCTGATAGAAGACTATTGAATACTTGTTACTACTACTTAATACTTGAAGTGTTATTATTATTATTGAAATGTCTTTGACATATATCTGGACCCCGGGGTCCCGGACCTTTGGAAAGCGTACGAAGCCAACTCGCAGAGGCCCCTTAGGCATTTTTAAGTGTTGAGGCACCAATAGACGATTATCCAATAATTATGTAAGTGCACCCAAGGACAATCCCCGGTTGTTGCTGGACTATTGCAGAACATGAAAACAAAACATATTGGGCTATGGGTTTGGGTGGCTATAGTGGATTTGTTACCTAGAACTAAGGAAGATAACATTATGGTATACACGGATAAAATGGCAGCGGATGACTTGTGAGCCCCCGAAAACGGTCGCTAGCACATAGTGAGGTAGCGACAAGAGGGCAACTCTTCCTGAGGTGCTTGAGGAGTGGAGAGGTATTCCACAGATACCAGAACAATCCCAGAGCCCGGGAGATGATCAAGATCCCTACCAGCACTTACTGGAATACTTCCTTCCTCTGAGCACGTTTGCTCTTGCAAATCTCCACTCATGCCAATAAAGGAATGAATGAGGTGGGAGCTCTGTTCCGCGTCAGTGGTCATTCCAGCCGGTCAATAAAGGCAAGCCAGAGATGAGGAACAAGATTTCTCCCGGGAGATAGGGTCCGTGGGGTCGCTACTGCCCAACAGCTCGCCACATGCTGCCGTGCGGGTTTCTGTATTCCTCTTAGTCTGGCTCGTCATCCTAGACCTGTTCCGGAAAGTAAACTACCGGCACATACCTAAATTTCGGAGCGTGCAAGCCCCACTACGACGTCAACGTAGAGATACGGCTGTGGGGTTATTATCATTATTATTATTTCGAGTTCTTTCATGTTCTTCTCTTTTAAGTGAGTACAAAAACCTTACACACGGGTCGGAACCAAATGTGTAAGGTAATTTAGATTCGTACTTACACACTTGATAGAGAACGTTGATGATATTGTGGAAGAATTAAGGAACTTCCGGGTGATCCGACAGGTGTTGAGAATTGTGGCTTTTTGTATCAGTTGCAGGGTATGGGTGGGCATTTGTAGAGTGTTAAGGCTTTGTGTAAGAGATTTTAATACTATGCCAGTGGATGACAGTACCATAGGAACGATGTGAACGGTTTGTGCTTTCCACTGGGTTTTTATTTCTATGGCGGTCTTGATATTTACTTTACTTTTCAGATAATGCGGTTTGAATGTGTGAATTAGGGATAGCTATATCTATAAGGTAAACTGCTTTATTAGTTTTGTCGTGAACGGTATATCTGGTCTATTTAAATACATTTTGTCTGTTATTCTTATTAGTTATTATCGTCCAATCCCAATAGATTTTCTGAATCCTATTTTCTAGTATGATTTCGGGTTTATATTTATAGTACGGTATCATCACACTTATGAATTTATATTTGTATACTAGATGTTGGTGTATAATTGCGGCAAATTGGTTATGTCGGTGCTTTTATAGTCAGTTTGCGCAAGTGATTTACAGACTCTTGTAATATGTTGTATGGTCTCAGAGGCATTGTTGCAATGTCTGCAATCTGCATAAGTCAGTCGGCTGATGAGGGTCTTTTACAATGTATTTTCTATAGTTGCGAGTTGTTATTACTTGGTCCTGTATCGCCAGCACGAACCTTTCAATCTCGGGAAACAGCTCACCTCGTTTGAGCAATTCGTTCGACTTAGCTTTATCGACGTGTGGCAATTTTTTGTTGTGTGCTTATAAGATTTTCATTAATTTGAGTGTTTCTATTTTGTAAGTTGAGTGGTGTAAGTTTTTTATCTGCGTTTGTTACTCATTGTGTACCTATGAATGTTCTAATTTGTTATGGAAGTAAGATCTGAGTGGAACTATTTGTTTGTTGTGCAAATTGTGTTTGTCAATTAATCCTCTTCCTCCTTCTTGGCTTGGTAGCGTAAGTCGCTGTATGCATGATTTAGGGTGGTGTTCTTATGTTTGGTAAAGAGTGTATTGATAGTGCGCTGTAGTTTTCTGATATCGGTTTTGGACCATCGTATAAATCCGAAAGAATATGTAAGAATTGGTATTGCGAATGTGTTGACAGCTTTAATTGTGTTTCTGGAGTTAAGGTTGGTTTTAAAGATTAGGTAAGGGCAAAAAAAAAAAATCATAGAATTTCGTTTCGCAACAAATGTTTCATGTAATATTTAGTCCTTATATTTGAATTTCGAATATTATTGTTTCAACGACTATTTACTTGAATGAAACATTATTTCACAGAAACACAATTCAATGAATTTTCAACTGACTTCCAAAAGGAGGAGGTTATCAATTCGTCTGTATGTTTGTTACGCGATTTCTCCGTCAATTGTGAACCGATTTTGAAGATTGTTTTTTTGTTTGAAAGGGTATGCTCCCGAGGTGGTCCCATAAGAATTTTATTAACTTTGCTTGCATTGTTTTTGAGTTAGCTTCAATAATACGTATTTTTCCCACTTAGTTTATATGGATGATATGATGATAACTTCCAATCACTGTTATTTACATAGCAGGTTAGTGGTATTCGAATTTGTGTGGGGTAGGTACCACAACTAAATAGTGCAAAATAAAAACTTTTCGGAAGTCGGTGGCAAAAAAAAAAGTTCAAAACCAAATACTTCCGAAATTAAAGTTATTTTTGACTTTGTAATGTCTTTTTTGGAAGTCGGTTGTTCTTTTTACCCGACTGCCCCAGAAGGAGGGTAATGTTTTTTGAGAGTATGTATGTATGTATGTATGTATGTATGTATGTGTATTTCTTTGGCACGCTCTGTAGCCTAAACGGCTTGATGGATTTTAACATATGAGGTGTCGTTAGATTCGTCTTAATTGTAGGAGTGACATAGGGTATATAATATTTATATATTGCATCTGCAAATACCAAAAAAAGGGAGGGGAAGGTTTTTTTTAAAATAAATTATAACGATATTGGTATCAAATAAAAGCTAGTAACGAGTCAATGCCAAAAGATATATTAATAAAACTAAAAAGCTTGAAATAAAGAAAATTATTCAAAAAAACAAAAAACACATAACTTAAAAGAGAAAAACAAGCATTTTGATCTATAGAATTTTGGTATCGCAGGCGGGGGGGGACAAACAAAACTTACACCATATATCCGGTTATTAGTTTGTCCCCGCCTACGATACCAAAATTCTATAGATTAAAATGCTTGTTTTTCTCTTTTAAGGGCCTTAGTCGCGTTTAGTACCGTAAAACGGTCACTTTAAAAAGCTATCTTCTCCTTAACGGCTTAGTTAAATGATTTGAAAAAAATATATGTTTGCTATAGATTCATCTACAACATATCTGAAACCGGGTTTTTTCGTATGACTAATACTTTTGCCTTAAAAAAATATTTACCATAACGCTATTTTTGGTTAATATTCGTAACTACTTCTAAACGGCTTTGACGATTGGAAAAAAAATTACACAGAAAAATTGCTGATTAAAGGTACTACAAATTTGAAACTGCATTTGTAAATCAATCAATATTTGTTAAACAAAATGTCCCCATTTAGAGATAGAGGTTCAGAGGGGCTCTGCGCGGGACGCGGGCGGCAGTCGCCCGTGAGCATTGAGACGGGATGGCTGTGTCGCTCGCTGGTCCGCTCCGGCTATCGACCGAGTATGCGCATACGTATGTGTTAGTGCGAATATTTATGAACTTATTGTATTAGTGTGCGTTTATAGACGAGCTTGCTGCAGAGAGTCCAAATCGATTGTGCGCGTAGGCGCTTTATTGTTGAGTTGTTCTTTGATGTACAATTATTAATACTTTTTTACATTGACAATTACATACAAATTAACAATTTACAATATAAACTAAAAAAATGTAAATGTAAAATATAACATAACATCACGACTGTATTCCCCGAAGGGTTAGGCAGAGGTGTACCTATATAAGGTGTTAAAAAATTTACTTTAGAAACTTTAAGAGGTGTTTTAGACCATCGAACTGAATAACTTTTACTTTGGGACATACATTGATATCGCGAAAAAAAAAATCTGTTGTTCCATAGTAAAGTTTAATACCTACTGTTCTAAACTGTATGGGACAGCTGTTTTTTTTTTTCGTGATTTCAAAGTTAAAGTAAAAGTTATTCAGTTTGATGGTCTAAAGCACCTCTTAAAGTTTCTAAAGTTAATTTTTTTTAAATCACAAAAATTTGTTTAGTCCTGCCTGTCAAACGAGCATTTCCCATTCTGAAATAGACTAAGGTGACACAACTTAACTATATTTTAGTTTGACAGCACTAAGATTGCACTGAGTTATTAGTTTAGTGAAAATGGCAATTTTGCTATTCTGAATTTGACGTTTTTCACCTAAAAATTTAGATTAACCAACTAAATCAGTCTATTTTTAAACGCGATTAAAAAGGAGTGGAATAAAATTAGTTGGCATGAACACACACTTCACACACTTCAGCCGCAAAAACTGTATCTTTTTTTTTATTTTGCTTATATCTCGAAAACGGTGCGTCCTAGCGCAAAAATAATGGAAATTTCGACCCCCTCTGCCACCCGTAAACCCACATGCCCCTACTCATAGGTAATATTTAATCATATTTTCTATACAAAAAGTTTAAAATTCCATACAAAACACGTCAAGGCTGCCCCCCCCGCGCGCCTCTGTCTCTAAAAAAATTCACGGGGTAGAGCAAACAAGTACCACGTCGGTCGCGACGTGACTGTCAGATTCAATTTTAGATGTGTCAAAATTATTTTTTAATTTAGAGATATTTTTCCGCAGAATAGCTTTTAGATTCTCATAGCCAAAAGTAAAGAATTTTAGTCGTAGTTTAGTTAGTTTAGTTCGGTGTACAAGAGAATCGGCACCAAATATTTTCTTAAGTTACGTAGGTAAGAAGGTTAAGAAATAAATCTTGATTGGTGCCGATTCTCTTGTGCACCAAACTAAACTATCACTAAAATTACTTGCTTTTGGCTATGAGAATCTGAGATTCTGCAAAAAAATATCTCTAAATTAAAAAATAACTTTGACACATCTAAAATCGAATTTGCGTCGCGAACTCGCGACTCCACGTGGTACTTGTTTGCTCTACTCTGTGAATTTTTTTAGGTCCAGAGGCGCGCAGGGGGGCAGCGTCGACGTGTTTTGTATAGAATTTTTAACTTTTTGTATGGAAAATACGAAAATTTGTTACCTTTGTGTTGGGGTAAAGGGGTTTAAGGGTTTCCTAAAGGGGGTCGAAATTTTCATTATTTTTGTGATAGGACGCACCGTTTTCGAGTTATAAGCAAAATAAAAAAAAAGATACAGTACTGTTTTTGCACCTGAAGTGTTGGTGTGAAGTTTAGTTCATGACAACTAATTTTTATATTCCATTCCTTTTAAATCGCGTAAAAAAAAAATTGTCAAATTTAGTTTGAATAATCAAAATTTTTAGGTGAAAATCGTCAAATTCAGAATAACAAAATTCCCTGTTTCACTAAACTACTAAGTTAATAACTCATTGCAATCTTAGTGCTGTCAAACTTCGGTGGCAGTGACCTCTCGCGTCCGGCCCTGGTCCAGGCCATGGTGCGGAGCGAGAGGGCATGGCAAGCCGTCACCTCCTTCTGCGAAGCAGTAATGCTCGCGAAAGAGGAGGCGGAGTGCGCGAGGGAGTGGCAAAGGCCGCGCCCTACCAGCCCTAGCCGCCGCCGCCGTAGGAGACGTCCCGGGCGTCGGGAATTGACTGCGACTGGACTGGAAAGGGCTAGGCATCAACATCAATGGCGAGTATATCACTAACCTTCGGTTTGCCGACGATATAGTTATCATGGCTGAGACCATGGAGGACCTCAGTATAATGCTCGATGACCGAAGTAGAGCCTCCAAAAGAGTGGGTCTTAAAATGAACATGGACAAGACAAAAGTCATGTCAAATGCCCATGTAACACCCGCCCTCATAAAGATCGGTGACGCTACGCTCGAAGTTGTAGACGAGTATGTTTACCTAGGACAAACTGTCCAGCTAGGTAGGTCCAACTTCGAGAAAGAGGTCAATCGTCGAATCCGACTCGGCTGGGAGCGTTCGGGAAACTATGCAATATCTTCTCGTCCCACATACCACAGTGTTTCAAGACGAAAGTCTTTGACCAGTGCGTGTTGCCAATGATGACTTATGGCACTGAAACGTGGTCGCTCACAATGGGTCTTATCAGAAGGCTAAAAGTCACCCAAAGAGCAATGGAGAGGGCTATGCTTGGAGTTTCCCTACGTGATCGAATCAGAAATGAAGAGATCCGCAGGAGAACCAAGGTAACCGACATAGCCCGAACATTGCCAAACTTAAGTGGCAATGGGCAGGACATATTGCTCGCAGAACAGATGGCCGATGGGGCCGAAAGGTTCTGGAGTGGCGACCACGTACCGGAAGACGTAGCGTTGGAAGGCCTCCCACAAGATGGACCGATGACCTAGTAAAGGCCGCAGGAATTCGCTGGATGCGGGAAGCACAGAATCGGTCGAAGTGGCGGTGCTTGAGGGAGGCCTATGTCCAGCAGTGGGCGTCTTTTGGCTGATATGATGATGATAATGATGATATGCTGAGTTATAGGGGTTTATGGATTTCATAAAGGGGGACGAAATTCACATTATTTTTGCGATAGGACGCACCATTTTGCGATAAGAAAAACCTTCTCCCATCACACATAAAGGCAATGCTTGTACAGTCCCTAATATTTCCCATAATTGACTATGATGATGTGTGTTACTATGACCTGAATGCAGATCTTCTCAATAACTAGACCGCCTTCTTAATAACTGCATTCTGCATGTTTCGTTTTCTCCTCTTCTGATCGTTATTTCTCCTCTACCGATCGTTATGTCTCCTGACAAAGTTTATTCTGTTTATTATGTATAATAATGTATTTATTAATTATAATTTATTCTTGTATTTTTTTAGTTATTTTCGTGTTATCAATTGATTGATTGTGTATTACGTAATTAGGGTACGGGGCACATGCCCCGGGCGACACCGTTAGGGGGCGCCAAATTCGAGCATGACAGACAAGTGCACCACCCAGCGCACCGCAACTTTGCAACAAATGAGACGCGCAACAATTATAATCTTTCTCTGAGGGTGGTGCACTGAGGAAATTACTGATTCGCGTAGGTTTAGGTCGTCAAACGGTCTGAGCGGGTTGTGAGTACTTGTGAGCGGGCGCAGTTGTATTCTACCAGGAGCTCGATGAGCGTTTCTGTGGTCTATTTTTTTAAGTTTTGCGGTGCCGGGCGTCTTGCTTCAACGCCGACGACGCCTGTGACACGACTTACTTTAACTTTTACCACAGTTTTGGCGCCTCTGTTGGATTGGCGCATTTTCGATCGATTTTTGATTAATATGTTTATTATGCCTAAATTTTCGAGCTCGCTTCGCTCGCTCTTGCAACCTAGTAAAGTAACTCCTAAAGCAAAAATCCAACTTATCTCAGGCAGAGTGAATAAGGCTAATCAAAATAAATGTCTGACACGTACTAGTATATTTAAAAAAAAAACGGTTTTTTTTTAAGAAAAAAAAAACGATTCGGGGTCAGGCGATAGGTTTTGCCCCGCCTCGAAAGATCCGTTCCGTTCTAGATCCGGGGCTGCCCCTACCAAATATCACTCAACGCGCTTAAAGAAGTTTTTCCTAAAAAAAAAAACTATGATACCTACAAAAAATTTCAACAGTCAAAGGCCGATTCTCTTGTACACCGAACTAAACTAACTACAATCACTAAAATTCCTTACTTTTGGCTATATGAGAATCTTAAAGCCATTCTGACAAAAAAAATCTCTAAATGAAAAAAATTTTTTGACACATCTAAAATCGAATTTGACAATCGCGTGACGACTCCACGTAGTACTTGTTTGCTCTACCCCGTGAATTTTTTTAGAGCCGGAGGCGCGCAGGGGTTGGCAGCCTCGACGTGTTTTATATGGAATTTTTCACTTTTTGTATGGAAAATATGAAAAATTATTACCAACATGTTGGGATATAGGGGTTTAAGGGTTTCCTAAAGGGGGTCGAAAATTTCATTATTTTTGCGATAGGACACACCATTTTCGAGATATAAGCAAAAGAAAAAAAATACAATACTGTTTTTGGACTGAGGTCGAAGTGTTGGGGTTTTAGTTCATGCCAACTTACTTTATTCCACACGTTTTAAATCGTGTTTAAAAATAGTCAGATTTAGTTGGATACACCAAATTTTTAGGTGAAAAACGTCAAACTCAGAATAGCAAAATTGCCATTTTCACTAAACTAATAACTCAGTGCAATCTATTTTTAGTCTAGTTTAGAGGCATTTGTGACAAGAGAATCGGCACCAAAATATAACTAGCAGACCCGGTAGGCAGACGTTGTCATGCGACAACAGCGCCTCCCAACAGCGCGTCCAACTATAGCTAAGAACCATCCAAGTGACACAAAAAGAATTGAAAAAAAAACATCTAAATCAGTCAAGCCATTTAGCATAAGAAGAATTACAAACACACGCACACCGATATTTTATTTATTGCCAGGAATGTTCTTAAAAAACAAACAAAGTATTTAAAATAATATGCGGGTCAAAATATGGTAGGTAGTCGGCGTACAATTTCAGATTTGCCTACGATTCCTTCTCTTAGGACTAGGAATCTTAGGCAAAAAATGCGACATACGTGCGCATGTCTGCGCCTTTGTCTAGTCTTTGATCGTCGTTTTAGTGTAGTGCGCCACCGTTGCACGTTTTACGTATTGGAGAGTAGGGCGTTTAGCTCCGCCCACATGCACAAGGTCAGTGAGCCTACTATACACCTTAAGTTATGTGTTTTTTTGTAAAAAGTTTTTATTAATCAAATTTTTTTATTTAACAGACTATAGTCAAACAGTAGAATTATTTTTGAACGAATATTGTTTGTTCAGTGTATTTTTCCATGGTATTTTAATTCAACGAAAATGTAAAATTAGACGTTATGCTATAAACAACAGTAGTGTGTGTGCTAGTGTGTATAGTGTAGTGTCTGGTAATATAACTATTAGGGCACTCCGACCATATAGGTTAGGTTAGGTTAGAACTTACTGTGACCAACTACGCGCGAGCCGAACAAGCGGTGCCGCGGCAGCGGCCGGCGAGCGCTACACAGTGTTCCATTGGACCAAAAAAATTCCCTGTGCGGTTTACGGTATTTATCGATCAAGGGATGTATTTATAATGCACGAGTAAAACACCCACGTGCCGAGTTCAAATACTTTTTCTTTTTTTCACTGATGAGGTTTAGGCGATCTTTTCATTTAAAAAATTAAAATAAATTCTCAAAACATAACTGGCCAAGATATTTATTTTATATAAATATAATCTGATAGAGCATCTTTGGGCGCATATTTTCCAGTTTTTATTTTTGGTTGGTAAATCACCCCCGGATACAGAGTAATTTATTTTTTTCAGATTTTCGTTTTTTTTTTTCTCCCTAGAAACGCAAAAACGCAATGAAATTAAATTCCGTCTAAAAACTGCGACACTGTGACGTGTTTTTTTATCAGTGATAGGCTTTGTTACGAGCAATATTTCTGTGCTAGTGTCAAGTCGCACTTTTGCTTTTTTAGGGAGCAAAAAATCAAAACGAAAATCTGAAAAAAATAAATTACTCTGTATCCGGAGGCGTTTTCAGAATTTATTTTAATTTTTTAATGAAAATCATTATCACCTAAACTTCATCATTGAAAAAAGCAAAAAGTATGTAAAAGACTTTAATCAAACTGCACGTACACAATAACTATAAATTTATTTTCAAGTCTCAAAGATAACCACACTATAATTACACTATTTTATACAATTCTGGAGATGTTACTCGTACTGTATCCAACAACCAATTGCCGATCACTCATTCCGATATTCGTTTTGCAAGTGTCGCCCCACCATTGCTCCGGAAGTTCTCAACGAAACAATAATGGCGCGACACCCAGTGTTGCCAACTAGGCTAATACGAAATGTGCTAAAGTGCTGTTAAAAAAATGCCAAAAATATGCTAATTTTTTAATAAAGTGCTAAAATAAAATGCTAAATTAATGTAAAATTTTAATCAAAATTATTATTAAATAAACAGATTAGCTGTACGTAGGATTACACCAAGTTTTGAAATAGACAGTCGATATCTTCTTGATTTTCATCAACAGTAGCTGTAAAAGTGGAAGGCTGATCCGAATCATAAGTCTCTTTGGTACCTATACAGCGCAGTACGTCATCTGGCACTGTATAAGAATGACAACACTTTCCTACCCTCTTCAGGTCAAATCTGACATAAAAAATGGCATTTAAGGTTTTCACCGCTAAACGATTCGGAAGTTAAGTCTTTACCAGATTCATTTGACAAAAAATACGTTCAATTTCCGCGTTCGAATGAGGTAACGACAACATAGATATTGCAAGCTGCGATAAATCCGCAAAAGGGTTATTACCTTACCTATTTATGCATCTTGATATTCAATGACTTCGTTCCAGAACTGTATGGTGGAAGATGTGCATTCCCATTTTATGTGTACTATGTTTTGTTTACCCATTGAGTTACAAGCCTATCTATTGTGAATTATCTTTTTCTATTTACTCTTATAAAAAAAGTTTTTTATAAGTTTCAGTTAATATGCTAAAAAATATGCTATATGCTAAACTACAAAATAATATGCTAGACAGAATGAAAATCTGCCAAATTTAGCATATAAAATGCTAAATTGGCAACGCTGGCGACACCAGTGTTGCCAACATAATTAAATAAAATCAGATAATATCTTAAATTTAAATAAGGTAAACGTATTTAACTCTAAATAGCCTTAAAAAGGTAATTAATTAAATATGTTTTAACAAATAAATCAACTAATAATTAAATCTTAAATCAAAATAACTACTTTTATATTAAATATGTATGTCTGTCTTTGAAGCGACAACATCCGGCCGTCCTGCGCACGCATCCGTCCTCGGATAGCGTCCCAGTCTGGTGCATTTGCTGAGAACAAAGTTTATACAATAAGTAACAATATTTCATAGAGTAAGCTGCTTTTACTTATTACTCGTCATTTGAATTGAGCGTCTACTCTACTATTCCATCAACGGCCAGCAGAGAAAGACCCCAACGCAAAAGACTTGTTATCATAACATATGTTGGTATTTATATGTATCTAACTGTTCCATCAGCGGTCAGTTATGTTAAGAGTTTGTAGTTTCCCCTAGGCGATGCCTTTGGCCAACCCTAGTTGCATATCACTACAAACCCCAAACTCATTTGTCACAGATTTATTTTACACGAATAAATACTGTAACTTAAAATACTCCAAATACCAAAACATGTTTGAAGCAAATGTACTTGACAGCGTATAACAAGTAGTAGTGAATACTACGAAACATAAAATTTCAATAAATTGGATCATTATTTAGATTTAATAAATACCTGACAACATCTTAGGCCATTTCCGAACCTTCAACATCTAGGTCTGCCAACTTGATCCACGGTTTCATATTTTCAGCGCACGTGGTCCCCTCATAGCACTTGCTTGTTCTTTCCGCGCCACGCATATCCTTTACTTTATAGCGGTCATGACCTAATACTTCAATCACCTGAAAAGGTCCTTTGAAAAGTGGTAATAACTTAGTACTTTGCCCGTCATTGGATTGACTGGGAATTCTTATAACTACCAGATCGTTGACATTGTAACTGAGCTACTTTTCTTTTCGAATCGAAAGCCTGCTTTTGCTTGTCTGCACTGACCAGAATGCGATTGTTGACGTTATTCCTTAATAACGTGACGTCAACAGATTGATCTTCCTGTGCCAACATGTCAGCATCAGTTTGAAGTCGGTATCCAAAGAATACTTCACTAGGAATGGCTGAAGTGGTTTTATTAATGGTACTGTTAATACCTTGTTGGATACTGGTAATATGAGTGTCCCATTTGTCATAACTGGTATTAGCACCCATACTTCTTAATGCGTCAAGGATGGTGCGATTAAAGCGTTCCACCTGACCGTTTGAGCGTGGAACAGCAGTAGCTATAACATGTTGTCGTATATTTTTGTCTTGACAGTACTTAACGAATAACTTAGATGTGAAAGAACTTCCAGCATCACATATAAGACGCTTAGGATTACCAAAAACTTTAAATATTTTGTCTAACTCGCTAATAACAACTTGAGTTTTAGTGTTACGAACAGGAGATATAAATACAAATTTTGTAAAAGAGTCAACAGTCACCAATAGGTAGGTATTTTTACGCGTGGTCTTTACAAATGGACCCAGATGGTCTATGTGAAGCGTGTGAAAGGGCTTTGCATATTTAGGTATAGGAAACAGTTTGCCTTCCTTTTTGCCTTGGATATTTTTATAGTAAATACAATTAATGCAATTTTTGATATATTTGGATACTACTTTTTTAATTTTGGGAAACCAATAACATGATTTTATTCTTTCAATAGTCTTATCCACGGCAAAATGGCCAAGGTCGTCATGATTAGCTTTAATAATTTGCCAAATACATTGTTTGGGGACAACCCACCGTCTACCATAGTCAGTCCGACGATATACCTTATTACCTAACAACTCATACTCTTTATACACTTTCTTATTAAGCTCGGCCTGACCTGATTCCAATATTTCTTTGATTGCACAAATACTTGGATCTTGTAACTGGACTGACAATAACCAATCTGCTTCAGTAATAGCCAACACACTTTCATTGCATATGGGGGTGGAATTTGTATCAAATGGATTTCGGCTCAAAGCGTCAACATGTTGCATTTGAGCCCCTGGTTTGTGTATAATTTCAAACGTGAATTCTTGTGTAAGTAATACCCACCTACCGATTCTAGAATTAATTTCTTGCTTATTTATTGTATATTTAACAGCATTGCAGTCTGTATAAATTTTAAAAGTAGATCCAACAATTATTGCTAAAAACTCTAACTCAAACGAGTGGTACTTTTTTTCCTCATTAGAAGTCTGTCGACTATAGAAATGGATTGGTTTTTCACCTGTATCAGTAACTTGAGTCAATATGCAGCCCATACCATCGCGACTAGCATCAGTGTATAAAATAGTAGGTAATTTGGGGTCATATATATGTTTAATAAAGCATTACGTAACAACTCATCTTTTAATTTATTGACCGCTAAAACTTGATCGGATCCCCACTTCCATGTGATATCTTTTTTCAAGAGCTTTGTCAACGGTTTTGCTATAAGAGCACAATCCTTTATAAATTTTCTAAAATAATTTATTAGGCCTAAAAATTGTCTTACTTGATGCACATTTTTAGGTTCAGGATAATTTTCTACTGCCTTCAATTTCTTTTTACCTGGACGTATACCATCTTCAGAAATGTCGTACCCAAGGAAGTTAACAGAGCTCTGGAAAAAGTGACATTTTTCCAAATTTATTGTCAAACCGTTATTTTGCAATATTTTTAAAACTTCGTCTAACAGCCTAATATTTTCATCCATCGACCCTGTAGCTACCAATAGATCATCCATATAACAAATAACTTTATCAAAGCGTAGTTTACCCAAGACGGTGTTCATTAACCTTTGGAATACAGATGGTGCATTGCATAACCCGAATGGCATCCTTCTAAATTCAAAATGGCCATCAGGCGTAATAAATGCAGTTTTAGCAATAGAATTTTCATTAACATTAATCGGATAGTAGCCACTTTTTAAATCAATAGATGTATAACATTTACATCCTCTAAGTTTATCTATAAGGTCTTCTACAATGGGCATTGGGTATTTCTCTTTGACAGTAATTTTATTTAGTGATCTATAATCAATGCACATACGTTTTTCGCCCGAAGGTTTATCAACCAACAAAATCGGACTGGCGTAAGCGGAATTACTTTCGCGAATTATTCCATTTTTTAACAGGTCATCAATAATTTCCCTAGTTGCTACCTTTTCTGATTCAGACATACGGTAGGGTCTATGGTACACAGGTTTATTAGTTATTAGTTCAATGTCTAACTCAACACAAGAAGTCTGCCCTAACGATTTTAAATCTTTTGAAACAACCCGAGGGTATCTAGAAAATATTTCATTTAACACAGAGATGTGTTCAACAGAATCAGGGTTAAACATAGACAACTCTATTAAAGCTACGTGGTAGTTACTTATGGGGCAAAAAGAAAGGCTACTTCCAACACGTGTATACATAATTCTGTTATCCTCCGTAAAATTCCTACCAATTAAAATAGGACAGCCAGCTAATTCATCACAAATATATAGGAGCACATTAAGCTCAGCATTATCCACCATAATGTCAACCTGTGCTCCATGTGTAACCTCAGAGCAAGAATCTGTTTTAAATCCTGTTAACAAAACAGGTTTATATAATTGGAAAATTGTAAGGTTTAACTCGCGTGCCAAGGAAGACGTTATTAGAGAACAACCACTGCCCATATCAATAAAAGCCTGTCGTTTACATCCATTAATTACAATTGCCTTATAAAATTTCTCCTTAGGTGTAGGTTCAACAATTAATTTGACTTCGCTATCCTTTTCCGGTTTCACTTTAGGTTTAAACCTACATGCAAGCTCTAAATGACCAAATCTATTACACACATTACATTTGACATTATCCTTCTGATTACAGCTGGTCTTTTTGTGACCAGGTTCACCACAGCGAAAACATGTTATATTTGTACCAGCATTGACAACAGAACTATGCATTGGTACTCCATTAGAGTTGGAAGAACTGTCTGTCTTTTTATCAACATTACTATAGAATAAGCGAGTTGAATTTTTACCATGCAAATTGTTATGCTTCTGAACGGACTTTTGTTCCGGGTCAACATGAATTTTTCCGTGCAAAAATGAGGCTAACTCATCACAGTATTTAAAATTACCAGCATCTGCTGCAGTGATCATATTTTTATCGCCAATTGATCCTACGATAACTGAAATAATATCCTCATCAGAAAATGACAATCTCATCTTGTCAATTTTGCCTTTTTGTACAAAATAAAATTCGTATAATGACTGGCCATCCGAGGGTTTCGTTTGAACCAAGTCTTTTAGCAAACAATACATATTACGCTTTATTTTAAATGTGTCTAATAGTGTACTTCGCCAATCCTTCCATTTCCAGGTAGTCCAACGTGTATTATTTTTTTGAAGTGAGTCATACCATGTTTTAGCAGTATTACGCAATTTTTGCAATGCTTGATATTGTAGGACACGATCAGACCAACAAAAAGCCCGCGCATTGGCTTCCACAACATTTATCCACATTTCAATATCGTCCACCAATGGATCAAAATCAGGAATCACCGAGGATAAAATAACATTTTGGCTTACTGCGGGAGACGCACGCCTGGTGCGTCTCTTTTTCCTACGCCTGTGTCCATCAGAGCTGCTGCTGCTGGGCGAAGGCGAACCAGAGCTCGATGACGAGCTCGTTCGACTTATTATTGACGCACTCCTTTTCCCTCGAGTGCGCTTGCGATTTCGCGGCATCTGGGCGCGTTTCCGTACCACTTCTGATGTAAAAGACTTTAATCAAACTGCACGTACACAATAACTATAAATTTATTTTCAAGTCTCAAAGAGAACCACACTATAATTACACTATTTTATACAATTCTGGAGATGTTACTCGTACTGTATCCAACAACCAATTGCCGATCACTCATTCCGATATTCGTTTTGCAAGTGTCGCCCCACCATTGCTCCGGAAGTTCTCAACGAAACAATAATGGCGCGACACCAGTGTTGCCAACATAATTAAATAAAATCAGATAATATCTTAAATTTAAATAAGGTAAACGTATTTAACTCTAAATAGCCTTAAAAAGGTAATTAATTAAATATGTTTTAACAAATAAATCAACTAATAATTAAATCTTAAATCAAAATAACTACTTTTATATTAAATATGTATGTCTGTCTTTGAAGCGACAACAAGTATTTGAAATCGACACGTGGGTGTTTTACTCGTGCATTGTAAATGCATCTTTTGATCGATAAATACCATAAACAGCAGAGGGAATTTTTTTTGGTCCAAGTCCAATGGAACTCCGTGCGCTACATCGAAATTGGTCGCAGTATCAAAATTAGGGCACTCCGAAAGAGGAATCGCTTTCAAATAACTATACTACGGTATATTTATAATGTTATCAATTATAAAACAGTCGAAGTAAAATTGTATTTAAAGGTGTGCAAGAGTGTTTTAATAGTTTGTGTGTGTGTGTGTGTGTGTGTGTGAGTAGTGTAGTGTCTGGTAATATAACTGTTACACTCCGACCATATAGGTTAGGTTAGAACTGTGACCAACTACGCGCGAGGCGAGCGAGCGCAGCGTGCGGTGCCGCGGCAGCGGCCGGCGAGCGCTACATCGAAATTGGTCGCAGTATCGAAATTAGGCCGTTGGGGATTTTCTTGGTAATAAGTTTTATACTAACTAAACAGTATGAGAATAAAGAATATTTGATTTGTTATTCTATGATATGAATATCGAAACTTTTAATTTTATTTGTAACAAAAATCAACGATTTAAGTTTTTTCAAAGTAGGTAAGTATTCTGCGTATTGATTATTCTATGAAATGATAATATATGAAAATTTTTATGTGAAACGAAATTCTATAAAATTATTCTCTATAAAATAACGTACAACCATTTATTCGCTGTTGATAAATTTTGTATTTTGGACTTTGCGGCTTGTGCATGTGATATATCTTTTAAGTCTACTGGATGCTGCGTTTAATTTTAAAGTGTTCTATTTGTGTGTTTGAGTCTTCGTGCGTGTATTTGATATTTTTCCTTATTTCTTCTATTGTTGCTATTAGTTTTTCACTTCTACCACCATTAATAAAATGTGTCAGCCTACCTATTTTAGCTCTTAGATTTTCGAATTTATTGTGGAGGTATTTATAGTTGTGTCAGAGATATTAATATTTGTATGTTGAGTATTTCGTGAGTGTATGCTTTCAGCAGGTGGTTCTAAGTCATGTGTTTGTGTGTTTAAATATTCATTATTTAAGCGTTCTATATTTTGTGTGTTTGAGTTGTTAATTCTGTAGCTACCTGGTTTTTAATTTCTTCTAATCTGTAGGGGTTTATGTATTTGTTATTTATAATTGCTCTCACTTGATCAGGCTTTTACCCTATTACTAATCCTTGTACGAAAACTCAAATTCTCATGCCAAAATGCGACCAGCTAAATTCTACTTTATGTTCCAAGATTTTAGTGCTAGCTTCGAGTTCTCAGACATAAGTCCTTTCGTTGTCGATATGATATGAAGTACTGTTTGGTAGGTTTTAGCGTGAACTTGAGACGACTTCTGTCTGAGCAAAGTCCTCTCGTAAGTGCAGACTTATTTAACGCTGCTGTGAGCCAGTTAATGTCCTTTATAGATCCCCTGGTTTTTTGTATGTTCGATCAGGCTGGTGACATGACTAAAATAACATAATTTGGTATCTACTTACTATTAAAATGCGATTGGATGCATTTCTATCTTTTGAGGAATTTTCGCACCTCTTAACAATAAAATTTTCGACTCATGCACCTTAATTTCGACCCAAATGCACCTTTTTTCAGGAAGAAAAGTTGCCGCGTCGGTTTTGAGGTTTGTCAGTTCAAAATAATTCCGTACTTGTAGTAGTTTTTTTTTCCAGTAATATCGAGGGCCAAATCTAACGCAGGCCCTCATTGATTTAGGGTTCCAAAATGTGGATAGAATTTCCGTGTCTCACATTTCGAGCCTTTTCAAGGGGTTCGTTGCAAGTACTTGACCCAACTCACTCTTGTGAGGTAGAGGCACACATGCACGCACCTCCTTATCTTATCGATTAGGTCGTTTGCCACGTCGACGACGGTTAGTCAGGATAATGGTTGCAGGGTCTACGTTGCTAAGCCCAGAGCCCTGTTATAACAACAAATGCGACACACAGTTTACAAAAAATTGCAAGATTGGCACATTTCTACGTTATGTGGAAAATAAATGACACTTGTCGCCGGTTACCTGTCATTTGTTGCCTGCTGGTTTTATGAAATAGGGCCCAGCAGCTATCTAATTATGAAGCAATGGATTAGCAATCTTTTTCAAAACGATTCAAATTCTGATTGATCGTGTATTACGTAATAAGGCTGCCTGTCCACTGGAGCGGAGAGGAGAGGAAAGGAAAGGAGCGGAGATGTGCCAATATTAACCAATAGAATCTAAACTCCGCTCCAGAGGTGCGATGTTCCATCTTTGCTTTCTTCACCGTATTCAACTTACATAGATTTTCGTCGTGCCCATGTATAATCTGATTTAGAAGTCTGTTTTTTTTGGTAGCAGCATGTTTTTACTATTTTTAACGTTCAAAAAGAGCGGATTCTGTGCCCATTGTGTCTAAAAACGGCTGTAATTTTATTTCACCGCGGTCTAATCGATTTGTGTCGATAGTGTGTACATCAGTCAAGTCAGTGACGATAGATCGATCTTGGTATCGACAAGCTTCGCATAACCATTTGCGAGAACTACTTCGGGTGTATTCTAAGAAAATACAAAAATAATATTATATTTTCTACCTTGACGAAACTAAATGATGATGGATGACCTTTGAAAGTGAAGCATGCATGGCACTGGAGTATAGTAGGCAGTTGTTTCTCAGTATAGTCCCAAGTCCCAAGCATAAAAATATATTACTATGGACAGCTCGGCAAAAATATCTGATAAAATGAGTCATCCATTAATATCTGTCGTCAAGATGACTCGTTATATAGTTTTGTCGTACTTTCGATGACACATATGTGTGCTGCTACTTGTATATGCCTTCTACAAATTAATGATCACATATATATTTGCCGTCATCTTAATGACCGATATTAATGGATGAATCATGAAATCAGATATTATTGCTGAACTGTACATAGTAATTTCTTTATTGTCGGGATTGTGTACAATTCTAAGCAGTCTCATAATCATTATACTATGTGGAGCTCGCGCTGTCAGGTGAAGCGAGAGTCAGGTCTTTATTTCCAGAACACTACTTAGAATAAATTATGACTTATGACAAAATTTGGTTAGCAGTTGTGTCTTTTTTTCTGTTCTATAAATAGATCATGATCATACGTCATAAGCGGCAATGATATGACCATTTCGTTACGTCTTAAAACTAGTCTTCACTGCAGACAACCTTGACCAGAGGCTTCTATGCACGCAGAGAATAACGACTCTGACATTATCATTTATTTAAATTATATATTGTGATCTTTTTCAAAGAAGTTGTGAAGTAGATACTTAGCTGTTTCTTTTAGACGCCATCGCCACGGACGGGAGAATCGCGGCGATAGTCACGTGGGCCTTAAAATTATCGCCGCGATGATCGCCGTGTGGAGATTGATTCATAGAGTTTCTATTGAATTTGATGGTACGGCGAGACAATCGCCGCGAGATTGTCGCCCGTGGAGATGGCGACTTAGGGCTAAAGCAGACATATTTTTTGTGTGGGATATTATCAAATAACTTTTCCCGCTCTGGGCGTAGCGAGAGGGTGTCAGACTCTTACCGACTAAAACCCACCCGTGTTACTTCAGTTGCCTGTACTTTGCCGGTAACCCTTTTGGACTTTCCCGCAACCCCGGGAGGCATCGGCCCTAGCGGGCGTGGAACACAACGCGCCGTCGACCCGGCTGGCCCTTATCGGACGGCGAGCTAGATTAATGCCCCCTTGTACCACAAATGAGGAGGAGCTTGTGGCTAAGTAATAACAAGCCGCACGGGTCGATCCATCAGGTTAAGCTACGCTTGCCGGGGTTGGTCAGTGGATGGGTGACCATCTTTACATACCGAGACTCCTCCGTGCCTCGGAAAGCACGTTAAGCCGTTGGTCCCGGCTGTCATTTGTGGATCTTTGACAGTCGTTACGAGTCGTCAGAAGCCCGAAAGTCTGACACCAGTCTTACCAAGGGGTATCGTATTACCCAGTTACTGGGTTGTGGAGGTCAGATAGGCAGTCGCTCCATGTAAAATACTGGTATTCAGCTGCATCCGGTTAGACTGGAAGCCGACCCCAAGATAGTTGGGAAAAAGGCTAGGAAGATTGATTGATTGTACCACAAATAACATATAAAATTGATTTATACTGCAATTGCGGGCGTTAGTTAGCTCGAAAACGACCCCCCGAACACTCACAGTCAGTCGCAGCGATTTAGCTGCTGGTGTTTGTTTAAAAGTCGCCAAAATGCGATGCAGCATTGATGAAGTTGCATAATCGCTGATCGACGATGCTAAAAAGCAGCATCTGTCTGCTAAGGCTTTATTATTTTGTTGTTGAAACACTTTTACACTTCAATCATATTTTAAAACCAGGTAAGGTCGGAATAAGAACCGAGAACGGAACTGCAATTTCCGAGATCAAATATCAGGCATTTATTTATTATTTATTTATTTAAACTTTTCGCACACAAAAAAAAGGTACAAAGGCGGACTTAATGCCTTAGGCATTCCGTTCTCAGATTCTCAGAATATTATATCCCGTGTGGCCTCTACGCTCTACCCGCGTTCTCTCGTGGGCTTCATAAGTTGGGATTATGCCCCGGGCCTTGTCAGCGCCATCTACCTGTGTAATAATATTTAACGGGTATTACCGCACCGCCCAGCGCTTTAAGTTTGGCTATTTTCCGTAATGGATTGTTACGGCTATACTATGCAGCCTATCGTATAGCCGTTTAGTCCATACCCGGATATGTACACTAATCGATTTAATTTTTACAAACTTCCTAAACCCTAAGTTACTCTTGTCAAGTCTTACGACATTACTATCGTCCATGCCCAGTTTATTTATTTTTTCTATAACTTTCAAAAATTAGTGTTTACAAAGAACAACTTAGTTATTAATTTAGCCCTTAAGTATACTTACCATGATTGATCAAATGTATTTCAACGACGTCTGTCTATATGACATATATATTTTTTTTTTGGGTTTTTCGAACCACCTACACTACAGTATCCACTGAAAGTTGTTTAATGACTGTCATCGTTCAGGTGGTTTCCTAAGTAATGAAACTACATACAATATTAATAACTACAAGTTGTACCTACTTTATTTCTGATCAACGCATATCGTGAATCAGAAGCCCTATATGACCATTACTGAATTAACTATCAACATCGATGGTATCCAAATGTCCCACGAGTATCCATTTTGGTACGCCAGTATTTTTTCTACGGCCTACGCCTACAAAGTCGTGAGGATCGATAACAATTTTGCTATAGGTACGTTGTAGTACTAGACTCAATTATGTCCATTTTGACCCTCACTGTTCAACAAAGTTGCATTTAGTTAATTTTAGAACTTGGTGCTCAGGTGATAAAGTTCAATGTTCAATTTGCCCATTTTAGGGCTGCGCTCAATGGATCTCAGCGGAACCCTTTTGTGTTCCCTCCCCTGTCGGGTCTTCCTTCCCGTCTGTCAGGGGCTTATTAACCTTTTTGGTACATGTCTGTCGTCTAACGCTACCAAAAATAGTTTTTGGTGAAAACGGTTGGTTTAGAACTTTCAACACAGGAGTGTGACAACGATTTCATGTTTTAGTTTCAGTGCAAGTAGACACCTTGAATTTAATAGGTTGAATTGAAATGAATCAATTAAATCATTAAACGCTATTATATAATAACGTTCAATCGATTGACGGCATTTGCTGTATACCTAACTAATTAAATTGATTTATTAGTTATTCGATTAGTGTCTCAATAATATAAATGCTCATATTAAGGTTTCCCTTATCTTTCTGCTACCTCTAATTAGACAAAGTTCTTCCGAATTTACCTCCATGAACATTAAAATATAAATTTCATTTTCATTTTTCATTAAATTATAAATAAATGTATATTTTTCTGCTTTTCAGACGAGGAGGCCGCTGACTCAGCAGGCTCCGAACAAGAAGAAGAAGCCATAAAGCCAGAAGTTAGCAATGTTGCGAGTATTCTGAAAAGACTCCAGTCTACAGGTGCTCTCATCAAAAAGCCCAAACAGGAGTATCGTTGCTTCACGTGCGACGAAGATTTCCGAGATTGGGAAGAACTAGAGAACCACTTGATTCAGCACGTTTCCCTGCCCTCCGTGGTAGTCGACAAGCTGCCTTCCGACGACGAGGACGCCCCTCCATCCGGAGATGAAAACTGGTCCGATGAAGAAGAAGAGCCAGCCCCGCCTCAGACGACCCCCCAGAAAGCCACACCGACTAAAATTGATATATCACAACTATTAAAAAAGACTGGCATCTCCCTGAAAAAACCCGCTGAAAATGACAATAAGGACTCTGATTCAGCCCTGAACAAACTAAGTGGATTAGGGTTCACTATAAAGAAGAGTAATACGCCGATCAAGAATGAACCAGAACCAGAAAAAAACTCCAACGATGTGATGCAAAAACTGGGCAAACTCGGCGGAATCAAACTGAAATTAAAATCAGATGGGAATAATGCTAACTCGTTCAAAGTGATCAATGGGCTTAAAGATTTTGGTGCGTCTGATGATGAGGATGACGGAAGTGGGAATGACGAGAGTAGAGAAGACCCAGAAGATGATGAGGATCAAAATGATCCAGACAAATCAGGAAATGATTCCGAGGGAGAAACTGAACGAACTCCGCCCAATACTCGTAAAACATCCGAGAGCGATGACTCTGAGAAGTCTCCGAAATCTAAACTGAGTCCACTGAAAAACTTGCAGGGGATGTCTATCGTTCAAAAGACGCCTATTACGCCAGTTAAAATTCCTCCTCAGCAACTAAAGCCGCCTGCGAGGCCGGCTGTCAAGCAGACTCCAAAGAGAGGAGCTAATTTGCCAATCCCTCCCAAAGATACTTCGCTGATTACTCTGCAGGAGCGAGAAGCTCCATTAAAGCCTGCTACCCCAACCAAAGCTCCAACCCCGGAAAGGCGTGAATCACGCGCAAGCTTAGAAAACGTTGTAGTAAAACAAGAAGTAGAGACTGTCGAAACGCAGTCCTCCAACGTTCCTATATTCTCCTCACAGATTAAGTCTGAAAGGGCTTCTCCAACACCGAACGAAGGGGCATCTACTCCAATTCTTGCCACTGTGAAATCTGAACCAGACGCCTTAGCATCACACCAGAGCGCACCGCCCAGTGCTCTAGCTTTACATCTAACGTCTAATACTACACCATTTCTCCCAGTTACCAAAAAGGAAGAGCCTGGAGTAGTGACGGTTATAGAAATAAACGGAGATTCGAATGACGAAGATGATGACTGTTGTGTGGTGTCAGCGACTCCGGCACCGGATATTAAACCCGTAGTAGTTCCTAAAACCGAAAATCCGCCTGTAACGTACCCTCCACCTGCGTACCCGACTGCGCAACCAAGCTTCAGTTCCACAGGAATGCTTGGTACACGCCTAACCGCTCCGTGCTTGGAAAAACAACACAACTTCAACTGGAATGCCCCAGATTCCAAACCACCCTTGAATATGCTCGAAAAAAGCGCAGATGACATATTCGAGAGCCTACTATCGAATTCCACAAAAAAAGAAAGCATGTCTATATCAGATGCGAGTGAATACATATCCTTAGATACCTTGGGCCCACAGCATTCGTGTGATATATGCAATACTAGATTCACTGACATATCCTTGCTGGATGACCACAGAAGGATGACGGGTCATACAAAAACGCTAGTTCTTCCATCATCATCGTCATCACTTATGCCATACAATCCGGCTTCTAATATTTCTTCTAATATTCTCTCAAGCTTACTGCCTGTGAAACTAGCTGACCAAGTTGGAAAGTTATCTACTATCGGAGGAACAGGCCCAGGGTTTACGCATCAGCAGAATGTCATGATCAATATCCAAGCTTATCCTGGAGCCAGTGGCATGATGATGAATCCACAAGGGTACAACAGTTATCAGCCTGGACAGAACCCACAGCCTGATTATGGCAATAATATGTATGGTCAGCAACAAACGATGCCAGGGCATCCATATCCAGGACAGGGTTATATGGGTCAACCAGGATATGGGCAGTTCCAGCCTAAACCTCAGGGCTATCCTGGAGGTATGGGGCAGGGTCAGTTTCCGCCATCCTCTTCTCCTTACTCCGTGGCTTCTCCACTTCAGGGTATGCAGCAAGCAGTATATGGACAAGCTCCTACCGGTGGAATAAACTCACAGCTGGGACAAGCCTTAGGCCAAATGGGTCCACCAGGATCGTCTTACGTACCTTCCTCAAGCCCGGGCGGGGCTATGAAACCACCTACAGGTGGTATTAAGATCCAAAACGTACAAACCTTCCCAGCTGGGCAGGCGATAGGCATGCCTGGACCAGACCATATGGGTGGACAAGCACCAGCACCTGGACAAATGGTAGGTGGACAAATGCCTACACCAAACCAAATCAGAATGGCTCCTGGTGCGAATATTACAGGAACAAGACCACGCATGGCCAATCCTAGAGGCCCTCGACCTGGAATAAGGCCAGGCATCCAAGTACATGCTCAAGTTCGGCAACAGAAACCAGGAGTGCGAATGCCCATGAAGAGACCAGCGCCTATGGCCGGTGGACCTGGTCAGAAACGACGAACGGACATGTTACTACCAGGCAAGCATGACAACGAAGACTGTCAGGTCATGGCCATGCAGAAGCAGAGAGAAGGCTTACCGATGATCCAGAGTGTGCAAGGCGCGAAAGACAAACTTAATCTAGGCAGCCAAATATCTATTACGAAGAAGAAAGTGAATACAGAAGCTAATGCCATGGCCAACGTGTTAGCATCGCGAGGTATTAGCGTCAAACAGAAGCAGAAGAGTCGGTCCCCGACTCCGGAACGTCCCATCCCTCATATTCCGAACCTAGGAGCCGGTATGAGCATCAAACACACGTCGAAATCAAGCAACTTCTCCATACCAGAGGCTAAAGTTGGGGGTGGCATGCTAGCCTGTAAGATATGCAAGAAAATGTTCATGAACCACAACTCTCTCTCCGTTCACATGTCAAACGCACATCCTCAGAGCAAAATACCAGTCTTCAAGTGTGACGAGTGTCCGGCTTCCTATCCAAAATCATTACAATTACAACATCATAAAAGGGTATTCCACAATGTTACCGGACCCAACAGGGAACTGGGATTGCCCGTTGTGGACCTATCACAAGAAGAAAACCTCAAACGGTTGAGTAGTTTAGGCATATATAGTTTTATACCGCTAGCGAATAGGGAGCAAGCGGGCGGATGCTTCGGTATACCAGTAATCTCAGTACATAATGTACAAAACGGTATGACAAATAGTTTGCAAGCTTTAGGAGCTGATGGACTACTAAGTTTAGGGCCTCTTAAACCTTTACCTAATTCATAGACTGTATTTATAAACAGCATGTGTTGAAAAATGTGTGAAAGTGGCAAACTGTGATTAATTAGTTTTTGTGTAGACATTAGAAACGGGGTCACAAACATTTCGTAAAAGACTTTTATTTAGTTAAGTGAACTCGAAATATTTAAGTGTTTCTAATGAGTGAAATTATTTATATTTCACTTATTTATACATCATTATTATCAGTTAAGTACATACTAATAATTGTGAAGTTCATTAAATCGGAGCGTGTTTGAATTGAAATTACTTGTTTGAATGAAATACAATTTTATTTGTAATTGCGTAACACACTTACCTATAGTAGCAATGGCTTTCATTTTGACAGTTCAACAACATTAATTACGTTGTTGGCAGACAAATATTTCGAACATACGCAGTAATGGATTCGCAATATTCTTCAAAATCATTCAGATTGTGATGTACGCCATTCGGGTGCAGGTCAAAGAAAAAAAAGAATAATATAAATAATCTATTCTAAAGTCAAGTAAAGGCTTCACGTCACGATTAAGTATAAATAAATAAATCTACATACAAGTGACGTAATAACGCCACATTATAACTTGAATGTATTATCGTAATCTTTTGATTACATAAAAAAAGAAAAAATAAGAGTTCAATATTTTTTATTAATCTATCTGACAGACAAAGAAAAAAAAAATTATCATCCCTATTGAATTTCGTCTTGTCATATTTCTCTCGGGAGACGTAAGCAAAAAAATTCATAAAAATTATAACAGGCTTGAAAATTATAAGGAAAAAGCTGCTATGAATATTATTAATATTATGGTACCTTTGTTATTTTACATGCTATTCCAACAAACAGGAATCCTTCGTAGGATAAAATACCCCTTGTAATTAGATGACTGTAATATCAAGAGGCGTTTACTAAGCAGGAAAAATTATATTTTACTAATTAATGTGAATATTTGATATGGCTGTGAATATTTGCATGGCATGGCTTGTTTTTGTAAGATAAAATACAAAAATGACATGTATCACTAATTTTATGACATTTTTGTTAGTAATCTCCAAACAGAGATATGGCAAGGAAAAGCAAAACTAGCTCCGATTTAAACAACTTCTGTACACCGAATTGAGCCATCCTGCATATTTTTTATAACGGTCTATAATTTTTTAGACGATCGTGAATTCAAGTTTGGAACAATGATGACATGATGAAAAATGATGGCCAGTTTGACTTGAATGTGCATAAAAATTTTGTTTGACTCATAATTATTTTGTTGTTTTAGACATGCAAATATGATGAATTTAGGGTTCCGGTAGTGTATTACGGGTCTCAGCCGAGTCGAGTATGTTTAACATGTACAGACGCCAGCACATCAACCTACTCCAATCTGTCAAATTTTCCCAATCAACATTGAACCTTATACTTCAGCGATAAAGTTGAAAATCTATTAAAGAAATTTGACAGATTGTAGTAAATTGATGTGCTGGCGTCTGTACTATACTATGTAAATTTTATGGTGATTGAGATGAAATGTAGGTACTAAACGAATGATATAATAGTGCTGTGGCATACCATATCCTATCTGATCATCTGAAATATGTATATGACTACTACATTGTCATTGACCTGTACCTTTTGCTTCGTTTACGTTCATACATCAGTTCAGTACCGTAATTACGTAATGCACGTTCAATAAGAATTTGAAATGAATTGAAACAGATTGCTAGTACATTGCTTCAAAAGTTCGAAAAATAAATCTGCTCAATTAATTTTTTCGAACTTATGAAGTAATGGACTAGCAATCTGTTTCAATTCATTTCAATTTCTTATTGATCGTGCATTACGTAATTAGGGTACTGGTCATACACGCACGCCGGTTGCGAGTACTACGCACCTGACCTTTAGTCTTGTGATAACCTAGATGTGTTTTATTTATATTTTATTATCAATCATCATAAAAACAATCTGTATAGTTCATGTTTCGGTCGATTTCCGGCGTCACCCTATGTCTATGATTTGTTGCCCGCTCAAATTCAGCCTTGGCTCGTAAATTTGTTCATGGGTATATTATTTTTATTTAAGCAGCTAATCTGTATTATTTCTTAATCTCTGAGACTCAACTGACATTTCATGAGGTTATCAGTTTTTGTGATATTTTAAATAAATTATGCCACACTCGATGAAGAATTAAAATAGGAACTGGTTATTTTTTTTTAAGCTGTTGGTTTGATGAATAATAATAATGCATTCTGTTCAGGGTTAGATAAATGCGTCTGTCATACTGAGCTCTGATGTCTCAATGTGCGCTATTCTAATTTGTAACATGACGTTATTATCGTTGACGTCCACGTCCATAAAATGTAGGAAAAACGTGCACGTTATAACGTTATCGTGGACGGTAAAAAAGCGTCTTCATATATTTTCATAAATTTTATTGCCCTGTGTTATCATTTTGCCGTAACGTGGATTCGTGGACATCCACGATAATATCACCATGTTAGGAATTATAAAACCGCACAATAAATCAAGTTAAGTTCTTCTTTAACTAAGAAACGCAATGTGTGAACTTTCTCAGAAACGATATTAAGTTACGCTGCGCTGTGCGGTTCCTAGCTATGCTATCGTTCTCATGCTATGTTCTGCAAACAACTATGAGCTTTACGAGGTGGGCTGCGTCAGTTTTATTCGTCATTACAATTTAAGAAACGCAAATTAGCCAAATAGAGCACAGTTCAGCTCAGCACAGCGCAGCAAAAGTTGATGCTGATTAGTCACCCACAGACAAGTTGCTTCTGTTAAATTGAGTCTCCGAGATTAAAAAGTTTCTTTGCTTACTCCCCTTAGTTCCTCACAATGTTGCCAGTATGACTGCTAACATTAATTTAAATATAAGTAGTAAACGTAAAATTTAAGAGTAGTAAAGACAAACTTATAACAATATGTAATTGATTGAAATGTTCCATATTGTAAGAGAAAATTCGATTTTAACAAGGCGTTTGTGTAGGTATTTGATTTTGTCAAAGTATTTAGTAAATACTTTTTAACAATACTTTTTAAATATAGTACGACTTCTTATACTAAGTATATTATTTAACAGAGTTTTTCCAAATAAACGCCTTCCAACATAAAAACCAAAACGCCTTGTTTTAATTCATTCATGTACTCACACATACTTCAAAATGGCTGATAAGCAGCAGTAACCATTTACATATTTATTTTTATACTTATTAGTAAATAGGTAAAATTTTAAATTAATATACTTACTGATAATCAATCAACTATAATAATACACTTCTACCTGAATTGCGCCACCCTGCATTTTTTAATACTAATATTATAAAGACGAAAGATTTTTTTTTTGTTTGTTTGTTTGTACCGAATAGGCTCCGAAACTACTGGTCGGATTTGAAGAATTCTTTCAGTGTTAGATAGCCCATTTATCGAGTAACGCTATAGGCTATATATCATCACGCTAAGACCAATAGGAGCGGAGTACCAATGAAGAATGTTTCAAAATCGGGGGGTTTTTTTAGCGTTAGCCCAAAGTAACTATTCCACGCGGACGAAGTCGCGGGCAGAAGCTCTAGTTTGTTTATAAAGTAGTAGTCTATAATTTTTTTGATGTTCGTGAATTCAAATTTGGAATAACGATACACCAAAATGAAGGCCAGTACGTCGGCATCATAACTGCATAAAAACTTTTTCTTTGACTCATCGTTATTTTGATGTTTTAGACCTTAATACCTCACATGAAAATGCACGGTGGCACGACTTAGGGGCCCGGGAGTGTATGATAATATATTCTTATATTATGTTCAAACTTGACGTAGCGTAGATTGTAATGTTGCAATAAATTATCAAAAAATTAAAATAGTTCTGTAATTGTCGAGAACATGTTTAGTAAGTATACTTTATATGGTGTGTTTTTTAGGTAGGAATAAGCTATATAAAAGGACAAATAAATTACTTGGCGAAACTGCAGAGACGTGATGAGAATCGATATTTATTAAAGTTCATACGGCGTTGATCAGTACGATATTTTACTGTATAATTTTACAGCTGTATACTGCATTTTTTTAAACTGAAAACTTCATTTGGTGGCATTTGCGCTCTTTCTGAACAGTGAACGAAACTGATCCGTCACGTTCGGGTCGGTGGCGTTGAATCGGGTAGTGGCTCCAGTCGTCATCAGATTTTAAAATTAGAAAATCATGTAAGTTTGCACTTCTTTTACCGTGTGGTCATACGCTTTATTTACTGTATATTTTTGAGATCACATGGCAGTTTGATACTGTATTTCATTTCAACAGTGGGATGTTGACATGATGTGATCCCAACTTTGTACTGTGAAATATCAAGACAATGCCGTATGAATGGCTGCTAATGATGATAAAACTAAGAAAAATATAATAAGTAAAGTGACCATGACGTCCGAAGTTTCGCTAGTTAATTTAATCACATCACAATGCTTGTGTAGATACCATAGTTCGAGAGTCATGGCCTGCGCAGACTGGCGGACGGGACGGCAAAGGATTTTATATTGATCAATTGAATTGAATAATTATCCAATCGAAATAAGATATATATTTCAATGCTCGGCGATCGACTACTCTGTTGTGAATCTTGTGACATTGAGACTTTTAGCCCAGGTAAGCAGTAAGCACGGGCTCGAGATCATTTTCCGCGCACTGGATTTTCTACTTTCGGTATTGAGCAGAGCGTTGAGGATCCAACAGAGCGCATCCCTGCGCATCGAGAAAACAATATTGGATTTTCAATTCTCGGCGCTAAGCATAGCGTTGAAAATCCAGTACGCGAAAACAATCGTCTGTCGATACCGAAAAATTAATTTCGATTTGAAAATAGATTTGTATGAAATCATAGTTTTTAATTGAAATTCATATCTCAGCTCGACATCCGGAATGTGAGCCTAAGTTATGTACTCATGGCTGCTATTGACATACTCATTAAAATTCAAAATACTGTGAAATGTTTATTTTAAAACTTACAAATAGTTAATTAAAATTTGATTTGTCACTGACTGTAAACGTATAAATATCAGATATAATTTTTATAAGTAAAGTTTTAAGTTTCTATAATACCTATTATAATTATAATATATTTTGTTTTGCATTAACTTAATGCATACTGCCACTTATGTACTTATATTTAGTCCTATAGCGTATACGGAACTGAAAATCCAATAGTATAAATACGTGGCTCGTATGTAGCTTCTACGGCTATTTTTACTTCCAATATTGTCCAAAGTTTTTTAGGCTGAATGTCCTCTATACTCTGCATACTTGGCGAATGAGAGATTTACCGAAAAAGTGTAATATATTTTTTTTTTTTTTTTAATAATCTACTGACCATCTGAAAGTACAATACTTTCCGTCACGAGAGCTACTATAAATTTGGTAAACAAAGAACTTCTACTAATTTACGTAGCGAAACAAATAATACCAAATTCAATCAACTCAAAGTAACATACGTGTAATACGAAACTAACGAGCAATTTCACATGGTCGGGTTATAGTAGTAGCACAGTATTAAAACCTACAGTAGGACGACGCCTTTGATCTCGTTGTAAATGCCGACAACGTATAGGCATTGTCGCGACAGCTAGAACGACTAACACCAACTAAAGGTCATCGCCCATTGTGACAGCACCGCTCCAGCACGGTAGCGCCCCGGCACCGCCTCGAAAAATCTAGTCGTCAACGCGCCGTAAGCCAGGCGACTGCTAGTCGTCAACGCGCCGGAAGCAAGGTGACGGCTAGTCGCCAACGCGCCGTCAGCAAGGCGACCGCTCGCTGCCGGCACGCCACCGGCGAGGTAACAGTTTATTGTTTATTCACAAGTAAGGCGTCACCGTGCAGCCGGTTAGGTGTCACCGCGCTTACGGCGAGGCGTCACCCCGCGGACGGTGAGGCGCCGGCGAGCGGCTCCTTGAAGCGGGCTGTCGGCCCGACGGGTGACGGCTCGCGGGCCGCTCGCTGCCGGCGAGCCGTCCACTATTTTGATTAGCCATCGTAAAATAGACTTGAATACATTAGACTTGAAGTCCTAACTTGATTGACAAGTTATTTGCCGTGTCGGAGCCGTGCTGCTATAATGAGCGATGATGTTAACACGGTAGCGTAAGTAGTTCGGGAGCGCGCTTCCCCCGTCTCGCCCCGCACGCCCCGCACGATGGCTCTGTCTAGACGTCTTCGTCCGACGACTGTATGTTGTTTAGACTGTGGTAGTAGTTTAGGTTCTTTGTTTACCAAATATATAGCTTCTCGTGACGTCCCTTATAGTCTAGGGAGGCTGTATGTGGTCTAAATTACGGTTTTGATTATTTAAAAGTACTCCAGCGCTATATTTATATTTTAAAGGGTACAATTCGGTCGATGAAACAGGCTCTCCGAACTCTCGCGCATGTTCTCTCACTCTCACTCGCCATATGGAACCAAAAAAAATAAACAATAAAATCTTGCGTAAAGATCGAACCGGTCATGGCATGATTTATCGGCCGTATTGTATTCTTATTACCCACGAGTAATTATCACGGTACGATTATATTTTTGTTTGTAAGATTAAATGTGTTCCCAAACACGTTTTGTGATAAGTAATACATGCCAAATAAAATTATCCAGTGAAACTCCGCAGACCTGATTGATAAACAATAAGATAAAACGAAAAATAAATGAATTTGACGAGTAGTTTTTGCGGTCTTCAATCGCAGAGGTAAGTAATATAGTCACTTGAAATATCAGTTTAAAATTAATATTTTTGTGAACTTCACAGAATGCAATGACGAAAAAAATAACATACTTACACTTAACATAATTTCAACTCATACTTCAAGTCGTATCCTCAAAAAAAAAACACTCAAGTCTTTTCGATTTTTATTTTAGTCAAAAGTCTTTTCGATTTTTATTTTATCGTGTTAAATTGTCAATACCCATCACGACTGCGCAGTTTCGCTAGCTAATTTAATAAGACCCTGTTTAACGCGTCTGTGACGATGATGACATAATTCGTTTTTGGTGAAGCTACATTTTGAACCTAAAACATTTTTCTATTAGTAGATGACCTTATGATTTCGAGATTCGAAAGTTGCGCAATCAACCGATCTTTTATAGTCGAATACGGTTGTATTCAGAATCATAGATACCTAATGATCTAGTTTTAGAACAACAAAATCAATTTCATACAAGACAAAGTTCAAATTCCATCGTAAGAAAAAATTGGATATGGTCACTCGAAAATCAGCTTTAACTACATGCCGCTAAAGTAGATAATTGAGTAAGTGGCAATCAATGTAAATTATCTAAGATTCTGAATTCAAGTATTGTTTATTTTTAGACTTTAAGCATACTGTGTACTGTCTACACACGAAATATATAATAAATAGTTTTTGTTTGGCTTTGTAAAAAATGCGCGTTCTTTGTGCATTATGTAACTTTAGTATAAGAAGAGATTATTTTTTAAGTTTAATTAAAAATGAGTGATTGTAAGTTTTGTATTTGAGTTCTATTTACATGTACCTATCTAATATAAGAGAAAAATTGAGATACATAGGAAAACGATTAAAATTACATTATGAATAACTATGTCAGCTTTTTATTCATTATTCCCAACCCCAACATGTTTCACTTCACACTTTAAACTATATCCACTCAACCGCACATCAGCGGTACACTACACTAGTACTAACACTAGTACGGATATCACCCTTATTGCTGCGACATAAAGGCGATGTCAATGTCAAATTGTTACCAGTACCTACGACTAATGTGCGGATGACTGCAGTAGGCATGCTATCTACTATGCTACTATACCCGAACCGCTTAAAGGTCATCGCCCATTATAACAGCACCGCTCCAGCACGGTAGCGCCCCGGCGGCACCGCCTCGAAAAATCCCTTTGTTCCCACTAGTACCACCGAACTGTACCACTGGTGGTACTAGTGGGAAATTTCATTCTCTATAGTACCACCATGTATATTAATTAATATTAGTGGTACTAGTGAGACTGTTTGTTCCCAACCTTTGTTCCCACTAGTACCTCCGAACTGAACCACCTACTACTAAATTTCGTTCATTTCATTTCATTTCGTTTACTTGAACGCGCTAATCTCAGGAACTGCTGGTCCGATTTAAAAAAATTGTTTCAGTGTTAGTTAGTCCATTTATCGAGGAAGGCTATAGGCTATATATCATCACGCTAAGACTAATAGGAGCGGAGCACCAATGAATAATGTTCCAAAATCGGGGTTTTTGTTTTCATTTTGAGAGCTTCCGCTGCGTGCGCTGCGTAAACGGTGAAAGTTTCGCAAAAATCATGTATGACAGAATTGTTCCCCTTTAAAAGTTCTCAAAAAAAGTCCGCGATAGCATATGTCTATCTTTTAAGGTTGGCTCACTATAACCGTTTTTATGCTAACCAAATTTGTTCTAAAATAATGCATTATTTGCAAAGGTGTTTTTATAAACATGACATTAATCCTTATCCAAATAAATACGTTATTCATGACAAGTATTTAATTTAAAACAAAATTGCTCTTTACATCATTCGATTTCAATGAATATCTTAGCAGATATCGCAGTTTTAAAATAACATCGCAGCAAAATAATGATCAAGTACTACGCGCGCATTTATGATGGCAACAGGAGCAGTGGTGGTTCAGTGGTATCGGCCCCGACTTACGAGTTGTAGGTCGTGGGTTCGAACCCCAGCAGGCGCTTTACTTTGTGTAAATAATTTCATCACCACTGCTCTCAAAACGGTGAAGGAAAACATCGTGAGGAAACCGGCGTCTTAGAACCAAAACTTCGAGGACATGCGACATCTACCAACCCGCACTGGGCCCGTGTGGTGCATTACAGTCCACTCCCTCTCATAGAGAGGAGCCCTGTGTCCCAGCAGTGGTAGGTAATAGGCTGATTGTGTATGTTATGTAAGGCAGTCATGAGGGGGAAGGGCGGTGGCCCCAGTTAGCTCTGCGAAATACCATGCCGCGCAGCTCAGACGCGTGGTTGGCTGAGTCGGCTCCTTAGGCTAGTTTTCCTCTCACGCTGACCGTCGTCGGTGCTGATAAGATAATGTATATAAGTTTAGTATTCATAGGCTGATTTTAGTCTCATGCTGACCGTCGTGGGCGCTGACAAGACAATGTATATAAAGTTTAGTATTCTATGAAATTACGCCAACCGCTCAGCGCTGACATCTGAAGTTCATACGTTTCGGCTGTTAGCGCCGACGGTCAGCGTGCGGTCAGCGTGACTCTAAAACCAGCCTAAGGAAACGTTTTTTAATTACGCCAACCGTTTAGCGCTGACATCTGAAGTTCATACGTTTCGGTTGTCAGCGCCGACGGTCAGCGTGACCTCTGAGAGCGTGACTCTAAAACCAGCCTTCGAAACGGTTGTGCTCAGCGAACTACTTTTTAAATTTGTTTTTCCAAGATTTCATCGTATAAAATAAATACTTTTTAGATGAATAAGTTAGTAATAATAAGTTTTGTTTTAATTTAGCTATTTTTGTTGATTTCCTTATCTAAATTATTTTAGGGTAATTCAGTCGCGGGTTAAAGTTAGCGTTAGCCCAAAGTAACTATTCCACGCGGACGAAGTCGCGGGCAGAAGCTAGTTAATTCGTTGATTATCCCTAGTTTTTTTCATGCCCAAAGATTTTGCCTTACGTCGCAGAGCATTTAAAAAGTGATAATGACATCCTGTAACTTTTAAACCAATTTTAGTTAATGCACTTATGGCTGCCTGTTCAAAATCAGCCATGACCACATCAGGCTGCCATTCCGGAATTTTTATTTTGAGTAGTTCGAAAAGTGTAGAGTACGCTTTTTCATTTTGATGAGACATAAACGCAAAGGCTAATGGGACAATATTTTTTATATTCCAAATTGCTCCCAAGGTCTCCATGAATCACGTAAATTTGACGAAAAGGTTCCGGGCATGACTTATAAGTACCACCCATGAAGGTCAGAACAGTCTTTCATTAAGGGAATGGCGGTACTACCTATAGAGAACGAAATTTCCCGCTAGTACCACCGGTGGTTCAGTTCGGTAGTACTAGTGGGAACAAAAGGTTGGGAGCAAACAGTCTCACTAGTACCACTAAGTAAATGGTGGTACTATAGAGAACGAAATTTCTCGCTAGTACCACCGGTGGTACAGTTCGGTGGTACTAGTGGGAACAAAGGGAAAAATCTAGTCGTCAACGCGCCCTAAGCCAGGCGACTGTTAGTCGCCAACGCGCCGGAAGCATGGCGACGGCTAGTCGCCAACGCGCCCTCAGTAAGGCGACCGCTCGCTGCCGACACGCCACCGGCGAGGTAACAGTTTATTGTTTATTCACAAGCAAGACGTCACCGTGCGGCCGGCGAGGCGTCACCCCACGGAAGGTGAGGCGCCGGCGAGCGGACTCCTCGCTTGAAGCGCGCTGTTGGCCCGACGTGTGACGGCTCGTGGGCCGCTCACTGCCTGCAAGCCGTCCACTATTCTGTATAGCCATCGTAAAATAGACTTTAATGGATTTGACTTAGAATCCTAACTTGAATGACAAGGTATTTGCCGTGACGGAGCCGTGCTGCTATAAGAGCGATGACCTTTAGCGTGACACTAAATGTCATTGCCCTTTACCTAATATGAGAGATATTAGGGAAAAGGGGAATGACCTTTATCATAGAAACCTAAACAATAAATATCATGTATGGTATTGTTTTTCGTAATTGGAACATGTTGAAGATCACGATAAGTATTGATTATTTCAGTTAATAAATAAAAAATGCTAGAAATTGAAGGTGGGTCAATCGACCGCTATTGCCACGCCAAAGGTCGTCGTTCATTATAGCAGCAAGGCTCTGACACGGCAAATAACTTGTTAATCAAGTTAAGATTCTAAATCAAGTGAGTTAAAGTCTATTTTACGATGGCTATACAAAATAGTGGACGGCTCGCCGGCAGTGAGCGGCGCGCGAGCCGTCACACGGCGCGCCGACAGCACGCTTTAAACGAGGAGCCCGCTCGCCAGCACCTCGCCGTCAGCGCGGTGACGCCTCGCAGTTCCCGCGGTGACGCCTCGCCGGCCGCACGGTGACGCCTCGCTTGTGAATGAACAACAAGCTTTCACCTCACCGGTGGCGTGCCGGCAGCGAGCGGTCGCCTTGCTGACGGCGCGTTGGCGACTAGCCGTCGCCTTGCTTCCGGCGCGTTGTCAAATAGCGGTCGCCTTGCTTACAGAGCGCTGACGACTAGACATTTCGAGGCGGTGCTGGGGCGATACTGTGCTGGAGCGGTGCTGTTATAATGGGCGATTACCTTAAAGCGATTCGGGTAGGTAACTATACTCATACGATTTTCACATACAATGTGAAGACTACGATACGACAATAACAAAATGTCTAGCTAATGAGTTACTAATGACGTTTCTAGTCTGCATACAAATATTTAATCAAATATATTTTAACAATAGTTGGTTGATAGTACTTGATAGGCAAAACCTACGGAATCTATGGCAAAACCCATTGTCAGCCCATAATTACTACCTATTTAGCATGTTTGAATTTTTTCGGCGGTCCGCGCCGCCGGCACTTTGTGTAGGAGCCACTAGATTCTAGAATCTAGAATTATTGGAACAGACCAAGGACGGAAGGTACCTACATACTTAGATGGTCAGCGCTCACACGCAATATCCGCCCGGTCGGTCGTGCTCGACTGGTGGGAGCGGACCCGTGGGTGTTCAGTGCTTAAGACTCAATTTCACCATACTCTGTTAGATATAACAGACTGTTAACACACATGTCAACTGCTGTGATTGGCTGTTGTCATGTCAGTGAGCCTATCAAAGCAGCTTAGAATATCTAAGCAAAGCAGTAACCTGAATTTAATGACCTGTTAGCTAATTTTTGTGTTTGGTGAAATTGGGTCTCACAATCTAAAACCAATAGAATTTGTGGTTTCATTCGTGGGCGTAGCCATTTTGTTTGTTAGGTTAGGTTAGCCTCTCACAATATAACCTAACCTTTTGGGATGGTAACCTATGATTGCCAGGACATGTCGGATTAAAAACAGGACGCATTATAAGACCCAATTTCACCAAACACAAAAATTTGCTAACCGGTCATTAAACTCAGGTTACTCCTTTGATTGGCTCACTGACATGACAACAGCCAATCACAGCAGTTGACATGTGTGTTTAACAGTCTGTTATAATATAACAGAGTATGGTGAAATTGAGTCTAAGAGCAGTAGTAGTTAATAGCAACTATTAGCAACACGCAATGAAAACAGGTTCAATGAAACTAAATTTTCGCGCACTATTAGGTATATAGCTCTATCTAACCGTTAGTTATAGAGAGCTCTAGTGCGCTAATATAGTAGTGGGAAAGAGACAACAAGCAGAGCGCACGATAAACGTAAGGTTGAAGGCGCGAAATTTGACTTTACCAGGATGCTTTAGGACGTTCCTTAAAAACTATCTAGGACACCCCAGGATATCCCAAAAAGCACATGTCATGGGAAAACAGGACGGTTGGCAACCCTAAGGTAACCTTTATAATTTAAGTACCTCCCTACGAAGATAGTCTAGAACCAAGTTAAGAAAACGAAATGTATAAAGTTCGCCGTACCGAATGTTAGAAATCTAGGACTCAACATCCTGTTACATAAAGAGGTTTTTCTGGCCATAACAGTAAATGCTACACTTCAATAGACCCCACATATACCTACAGGATGTCAGGGACATCGACGCAAAGCCTGTTACCATGGATTCAGTACCTACATGATTCTGATCCCCCCCTGCATTGAATTTTTTCGCAGGTTATTTTAAAAAAGATGCTGTCTCATACATTTTGACCGCGTATACCGACCGAACCGACAAAAAATTTCAATGCAGGGGGGTTCAGAATCGTGTACTGAATCCATGATAACAGGCTTCGCGTCGATGTCCCTGACACCCTGTATACCAAGCCTTGCGGGACGGCTCAGCAGTTCGGCCGCCTGGAAAGTAGGATGGGTTGATACAGCTCGGTTAGTCTATTTGAGTTATTTGCATAGCATTTTGTCTTATGACATTCTGCTGTGGGCCAAAGCCGCTAATATTCAAAATATTTTGTTTTTCAAAAACGAGCTGTTCGAGCAATTTACCAGCTACGTGCCAGAGTTTCTTTGAGACAATTAAAGATGTTGGTATTCTCACGGTGGCATCACATTTCATCTTCGCCAACATCTTATAAATAATGTAAAATATTCTATACACTAAAAACAGGGATGAAGTCGGTCGTGAACAAAATTGGCACGGTAAATAATCGCACACGACACTCAATCGTGTCGTGATAATAGGTATTTAATGAACAGCTCCATACACCTAAATAGGTACATATACGCAACAATGTATATACAAGCAACTAGGTACACATTGAACAGGAAAATTATTGTTATTCGTTGTCACGACACTGGGAACCGGGCGTACTTAACACTTACTGGTCTGTCAGTGCGACACCCGAAACCAGCAGGGAAAACTTGGCTAACTGTTGCAAATTCTGGGGCCTATTCTATACAGGGTGGCAGGCACATCGACGCGAAGCCGGTTACCATGGATTCAGTACATGATTCAGAACCCCCATGCGTTGAAATATTTCGTCGATTATAAAAAAAAACAAAGACGTGTGGCACTCGGGGACTGCCGCGGCGAAGCTATTGCATAGCATTTTTCATCAACTTACGCAATTGTAAAATATTGACCCGAATACAAGAAATAGCAATGATGGCATTGACAGGAACAGACTGTTATTCACATTTATAGTTTTTAAAACTTGACACAACTTAATGGGAACATCAAACTAATAAAAAGGTTTTAATTTAACTATTAATAGTCAAGGATCATTCGTCTAAGTAAATTTGAACTTTATTGTCAAACAGTTAAACATAATTTTCAATACAACACTCTCGTATCATTCGTCTAAGTAAATTTGAACTTTGTTGTCAAACAGTTAAACCTGAGAGTTAAACATAATTTTCAATACAACACTCTCGTATCATTCGTTTAAGTAAATTTGAACTTTGTTGTCAAGCAGTTAAACATAATTTTCAATACAAAACACTCTTTCTTAGGTACTCGTGTTTTCGTTACGGAATTTCTGGATTAGGTCTCCACGCTCAAGGCCCGCGATAGAAGCTATGCAATAGCTTAAAAAATCTGCTGTTTCACAGAAAAGTGCAATACCTACACGGTCAAAATGTCAGTTGATTTTTTTTTAAATAACCGACGAAAAATTTCAACGCAGGGGGGTTCAGAATCATGTACTGAATCCTTGGTAACCGGCTTCGCGTCGATGTCCCTGCCACCCTGTATAGGTAGATAACTGTCAATGCGACATACATATAGGGTGTAAAAAGACCCACGAAGCCGTCATCTACGGATTCTGACATGACTTGTTTTAACAGTCTGTTAGCAGTTTTTCGTGTTTCTGTATTTTCAGAAACCGGTTGTTAGTTACCTACAGGACTCTCTCTGTCAAAATGAAGGGGTTATAGGGTAACATACACAGACGCAACATAGCATAAACTTACGCTAAGCGTAAGCGTAAGTTTACGCTAAGTTGTGGCTTGTGGCTCTGTAATTCTGTATCGTACCCTCAGATTGCAGTTGTTACGAATTTTAACGTAGTGTCAAGTGAGATTGTTCGTTACAAACATTTTAAAAATAACAGAGAGAGGTATAAATAATTAATTTGAGTTATGCAGATGAGTAGCGCTGTTGAGCCCAACGATCGGTGGAATTTGGAAAATACTTACTTAGTTAATGAGTGTGAGGGAAGGAATACGGGTGGGTTTTAGTCAGTAAGAGTCTGTCACGCCCTTCCACTCCGCCCAGAGCGGGAGAAGTCATTTGATGATTTCCCACCCAAAAAAAAAAGATGTACGCTTGTGTTTGGGATACCATTAAAAAGTAGTTCTTTTGATTCGGGGGGACCGGGGCAGTGTGTCTTGACACTCAAAATCAATCAATCTTCATAGCCTTTTCCCAACTATCTTGGGGTCGACTTCCAGTCTAACCGGATGCAGCTGAATACCAGTATTTTACATGGAGTGACTGCCTATCTGACCTCCACAACCCAGTAACTGGGAAATACGATACCCTTTGGTAAGACTGGTGTCAGACTTTCGGGCTTCTGATGACTCGCAACGACTGTCAAAGATTCACGAATGACAGCCGGGACCAACGGCTTAACGTGCTTTCCAACGCACGGAGGAGTCTCGGTATGTGAAGATGGTCACCCATCCACTGACCAACCCCGGCAAGCGTAGCTTAACCTGATGGATTGACCAGTGCGGCTTGCTATTACTTAGCCACGAGCTCCTCCTCTGTCTTGACACTATACTAGGATAATGTTACTTAACATGTTGTTTAGGTACACGTTACATGTTTTTTTTGAAGATACATAAGATTATAAATAAAATATAGAAGATATAGAAGATATTTTTGAATCCCTATTTCATCCACCAACCCGCACTGGGCCCGCGTGGTGGATTACGGCTCAATCCCTCTCACAGAGAGGAGGCCTGTGTCCCAGCAGTGCAAGTGGGAACATTAATAGGCTGATTATGATATTTCATAAAAATACTCGCAAAGTATTTTTATGAAATTAATATTAGTATATACTCTTTGTTTTGAGAGTTATGGCTACTACACACATGCCGCCGGCATTTGCCGCGCGGCACTTGCCTCCGGCTTTTGCGCCTTCATTTCCTTTGCGTTTGTTTGTGCGGCAGTGTCGGGCGCGTCCGGCGGCCAGGCCGGCGGCACTGTGTGTAGTAGGTATTATAGGGTGCTGTCGAAACAAAGATCTATCTAAACAAAAAGTTAATCTAAACACTAAAACTAAAAAGATTAAATACTAACTTCAAAATCAAACAAAGAACTTAATTCTGAAAAGTTAATACCTAAGTTACTCAAAATGGCTAAATATTCCCATTCATAATGAAATATTGCAACCGAAAACTCAAAAGCATCATAACAAATACCTAATTGACATATCAGATCAGCGATGGCTGAATAAATTGACAAAGAAAACTTTTGCATTTGCATTTCCAATGGCCGGCAGCTGATGTCGGCCCGACGTGAAGTTGCATATTATAGATAAATTGCTTCCCTGTTTTCCCAGGACCTACAACCGAGCTAAATATAGAATCTGGGGGTGGCAGAGAGGTGCTGCGCATAACAGCAATTGGTCATACACCTATCGATCGAAATAAGCGCATGCGATATTTAGTTGGCCGCGGATCCCATCGGGTGCAACGTTCGTGTTCAGAAACATTCAAAAATGCCTCTCTGTTCCGTAATAACGTGCAAGTGCAGCCAGGCCGGCCATGATGGAGCAGCAGAGGGAATTTCTTTTCATTTGTAAGTACAAAACCTTCATTTAACTTAAAAAAATGGGTCTGAAATCTGCAATTCACCTGTTCTAGCGACCATTAATCTGTTGCATTGCGAAAGATATACATTGCTGTTGATGTTCGCTGTCAATTTTCGTCGCGCTATCACAAAGGGCAGTGTATCACGCTGCGACCGATAACGACGTAAACTCGGGCCTGGTTTCATGGTGAGGGTCGAAGTCTAGAGGTGCCCCGATTATTTATTTATGAAGGAAATATCGATGAAGACAGTGTATCGAGTTTTATTGGAAGTGTTTCTTGTGATGTGTGCTGTGCCTTTAGCGTGCAATGTGCAAATTTTGGAAGTAATGGATACCCACGCAAAAGTTGCCGGACGTCAAGTCATGCAATATTTTTATATTTCGAGTAAAGGTTAATTAAATTTAAAATATCAAAGTGGTTAGTTTCGTTTTAAAACTCAATCATTTATAATCAGTGCAAAAAATTAAATTCCCGCGTAAATGAACGGTCATTTTGTTTCAAAAAGTGTACTTCTTTTGTTCATAATGGTGGCACTTCACATCGCTATTCGTGTTCGAGTATTGGTCTTATTTGCCCAAATACGACGATGTGAAGTTACTCTATTTGCCTATATTTGGCTATTTTTCACGAATAAGACGAGTACGGAAATACACAAACACTCGTATCCGCCGGTTGTCGGTTTTTGGTACCGAATAAGTCGTTTACCGTCCACACATGGCTTGCTCAGTAGAGTGCGTGTTTTATGTACGCATAACATGTATCATGGTAATTAACACACAGCAAATAATAAGTCGCTGCTGCCGTTAAGACGTCCATCTATCTTTGCATTCAGATTAGCAAAAAGATAAAAATATTCTTGAATGTTCGGCTTATTCGCTGTTTATGACGATATGTGGGCGGTGTGCTCGAGTTATTTGGACTTCTACACTATATGAGCGAATAAAACACAATAAAATACGCGAATACCGAATAGCGTTGTGAAGTGCCACCATTACGTGTTCGCGATAGTTGTTCCGAGACACTTTATAAGTAATCAATTAAAGAGATCACGTTTGCTTTTAGATAAATCTGGCAACATCGGCTCGGACTAAAAAAGAAGGGTTTTAATTGATTAAAATCTTTATCTTTTGTACACCATAGTCACATATACGTGACAAGCACGCGCGTGCCCTGTACGCCAGCGATACAAATATGTGAGCATTTTGGTCACATATTTGTGTCGTTATCGTACAGGGCACGCGCTGGCGTTCAATAGGTTAAAGAAAACAAAAATTCTGAAAAAATATATATTATTCTGTTCTATTCTAAAACTATTATAAGGTCTTCGGAAAATCTGATTTCTACGCCAAGTATTGTCGGTAGGCATATCGTTGCTGCTACATTTAAAGCAGGCAAAAATTATAATTACTCGTCCCATAAAAAGTAATAGTACCTGCTACGACTCGTAGCAGCTTACTGCGTAGTGCGTAGTCTTCGTAGCTGCGTCGTAGCCTCGTAGTGGAAGGTCTACGAGGCTACGACGACGCTACGTCTTACGAAGACTGATCCGCGAGCACAGAATAGATTAAAATAAGCGTAAGTACCTACGAATATAAATTCTATTTACATACAAAAATAATGATTGATAGGGTATAGCAATCACCTACGATTGGTAACTATAACGATTTGTTCGTATATAGGAACTGCAGGTTGAGAAGGCGGCATCATTTATTGTGTCCGTATGATTGAGGAGCCATGTCTCATGAATATTTAAACGCGGGTACTACCAAGATTTAGTAGTAAATTAGCCGATTTTGTAGGCCTGATCCTGGAATTTGTAGTAAAACCCTTAAAAAGTTACAGGACGTTTAAGGTGGCTCCTCAATCCTGACGGTCTATAGAAAATATATGTTACGAGCTACTATAGCAGTTGATCAAATCGGATAACAATAGCACCAATATTTAGTAGAAATTTCTACTGGCGTAATCCAAATCCTGCACATTCAGTATTTCAAAAGATATAGTAAAATAAACATTCCTTAACAATTTAGAGCTGAATTCATCAATGTAACTGAACGTGATCTGCATTCCTAACACGCGTTCAAGAGCTGTCAGTGTCAGAATTGTTATGGAATATTGTACACTGACAGCTCTTGAACGTGTTAAGATGTTCTGATCGAGTTCAATTTCATTGATGAAATTCGCACTTAGTTTGGTACGAGAGGCCACGACCAAAATCACACCGTTACCGTTATCGCATCGTTTTATAAGATTGCAGACTGAGGTTGCTCCTCTACAAACCATAAATAAAATAATTGTCGTTGATGACTGTTAGGTGAAGATAACATTCATTTGTTTCAGGTTCCCCGCTAACGCAGAGATCAGGGCAAAATGGGTGGATATGACAGGGCGAGATGGCTGGGTGCCGACGCCCAAAGACTTCATTTGTTCGCGTCACTTCCGCGACAATGATTACTTTATCAAGAGATCAGGTAAACGGTACCTAAAGACCTCGGCCATCCCCTGCGAGTATGTGGTGTACCGGGATCTCTATGTAAGTATTTAATGTTTTTATTACATGAAGTTCTTACAGGCAGCCCCTATAATTTAAATGGTGAAATATAGGTGTATGTTACACCTCTACCTAACCCCTTAAGCAGTTCTGGTTTAATTATATTATGCAAATGTGAAGTTTTTCATAGATGAGCAATTCAAGCAATTTTAACTAACGAAATTTTCAAGGTCGGAGGGGCAATTCCCGTAATTTTTAAGAACTTTCGCATTCTAATCTCATTCGCAATCTGTCAAAAATACAATCAATTATTTACCAACATTTTTGACAAGTTTGACAGATTGCGACTTGAATGTGAACGTTCTAATATGAGTACAGTACAGTACGACACAACTTAGATGTAGCATGGATTTGAAAATTTTCATTCATTAATTTCAATTTCACGAATGTATTTGGCTATATGACTTTACAAGTTATTGCGTTTTCGAAAGATCATTTTCACCTAAAGCAGTAATAAAGATTGGTGATTTTGAAGGCGCACTTAGTTCGGATGGTGATCGGTTTTACGAATTTTGCCGATGCTACATCTAAGTTGTGTCGTACTGTACGAGAATTGGCCCTCAGGAGAGGTTAACTGTCAGTTTTTTTTTTAATTATTTTTAAAGGCTTCCAGGAAAAGTGGGCTGTTATCAATTTCAGCTTTCAGGAAACATCTGGGTGTTTATAATGAGTTTAATGAGTCAGGCAGGGTAAAAACCACACAGTGACACAATTGGAGAGCGCGTTTTGTAATGTTAGTTTATTTGTGAAGAATATGCAGTGCTAGGCATTATTTTAGTTTACAAAACTTACCATGTAAAATTGTTTATAAATGAATATTAAGTAGGTACTTGTTCTTTATTTCGAACGCTTTCCATAATTCATAAAAAAACATAATTGAACACAAAGGTTCCTCACGAGATCGCCAACCTTTTGCAAAATATCAACGAAAATCATCGCAAAAGTAAAAATTCTGTTAGCAATTTGTCATCCTACGCCGCGAAGGTTACACCTCTATCGCCAGACTCCGATAAATCCACCTCTATGTACGTATAATAGTTGTTGCTCCTGCCTGGACACTCCCTCGGAGGCCCAAGCACTGTCTGTCAATTGTAGAATAATGGTATATTACGGTTGTGTACAATGGTAGTATTACGGTTTAATAGATTCACGGAAATATTGCTACTGTGTATACTCTACTTTGCTAGATTTCTTCTTGTAATTGTTTTCGGTGTTGAGGACAAAGTTTAGTGAAGTTTGTAATAGTTTGTTGGTGAAGATAAAGTCAATCAGTTGTGTATAGTGTTAAAAAATGGTTGTACGTTGTAAAACACGAAACGACGTGTTATAGAAACAAGTTTTATAGAATTTCGTTTCACATAAAAAATTTCATATATTATCATTTCACAGAATAATCAATTCGCAGAATAGTTACTTTGAATAAACTTTAATCATTGATTTTTGTTACAAATAAAATTAAAAGTTTCGATATTCATTATCATAGAATAACAAATCAAATATTCTTTATTCTCATACTGTTTAGTTAGTATAAAGCTTATTACCAAGAAAATCCCCAGTGCCCTATATTTTTGATACTGCAACCAATTTCGATGTGGCGCTCGCCGGCCGCTGCCGCGGCACCGCTCGCGCGTAGTTGGTCACAGTTCTAACCTAACCTAACCTATATGGTCGGAGTGCCCTAATAGTTATATTAAAAGACAATACACTACACACTCACACACACACTATATACCGTAGTATAGTTATATGAAAGCGGTTCATCTGTTGGAGTGCCCTAATCTTGATACTGCGACCAAATCCGATGTAGCGCTCGCCGGCCGCTGCCGCGGCACCGCTCGCTTCGCTCGCTCGGCTCGCGCGTAGTTGGTCACAGTTCTAACCTAACCTATATGGTCGGAGTGCCCTAATAGTTATTACTAGACACTACACTACACACACACACACACTATTGTTGTTTATAGCATAACGTCTATTCTTACAGTTTCGTTGAAATAACTGAACAAACAATATTCGTTAAAAAATAATTCTACTGTTTGATAAGTTTGTTAAATAAAAAAATGTGATTAAAAATTCATTGAATCGTGTTTCTGTGAAATAATGTTTCATCCAAGTAAATAGTTGTTGAAACAATAATATTCGAAATAAAAATATAAGAACTAAATAAATATGAAACATTTTGGTGCGAAACGAAATTCTATGTAATTTCTGTCTGCGAAACAAGGTGACACTGTTAAAAAATATTTAGTGCTGATGTAAAGGGGTACTTATGCAGTTCAAGAAAAATATTCGATTTTTTTTAAATTCATCATCAGCTGGCTAGCGTTTTCCCTACTATGTTAGGGTCGGCTCCCAATCTAACCAGATGCAGCTGAAGTAAACTAGTTTTTTGAAATGAAAAAAAAAAAGAGTTGAAAATTGTTAAGTATGTTTTAATTATTTAATAAAAAATAAAAAAAAATACTGTTAGCGAGGGTAGGTACTGTCGATATTATTCTGTTTTATTTAATAAAACGTGTTACGATCCTGTCGCAGGGATTCTGGGAGATATTTTATTTCCTCATAATTATTATTTACTTTTGTGTGTAAAAATATTATCGACTTTGTTATCATCACTTTGTATTTTGTACACTTTGTTAAATCTATTCTGTCTATGTTGTAATATTCAATTAAAAAAATCCAGTTTGAATTAAGTTAGAATTAACCAGCTTAAACCAAGGATCCAATTCAAGAAAAGTGCTTTCAACTCCTTTTTTTAGTTCGATGAAGATGTGGACGTAAAATTTGAGGTGAATGAAGCTGAAGCAAGTGTGCCAGTTGAGGATATCGCAGTGGAACCCGAGGTCCTGATACCAGATCAAGAACTAGAAGATAATATTGAAGTGGCTGAGCGATCTGGGAAACGCCGTGCATTCGCGCCATTCAATATACCAACACCCGCTAATCAAGAGCCAAACATAGACAGTACCATTGGGACTATTTATGACATTAACGAAAATGGCACCGGAGATTGGGAGCGATTCCGGGTAAATATAAAAAAAAAAATCATTTAGCTGAGCTTTTTGCAGCGCGCGTGTTGTTTTAGATTTTATTTAGGCTAAACGAGTCAATGGTCAACGGTGGGCCAGCTTCAAGCAGCTCACCACGTGCTTTATCATACGTTTTGTATGGATTCGTCGCACATGTGTGACCGTCGTCGGCTACTGGCTACAGCAGTGCTCGCCACCGCAGCTGGTCGCGACAGCCACTGGTGGTTGTAGCCGACGGTGGCTTGTGTGCGCTTACCCTTATGTGTGAAGGTTTTTTATATATTTTTTTAATTTGATACTTAAGTTGTAGAAGCCTTAAATATTCAACTTTTCTATCCAAATAGCAGTGTTGTTTTTTTGTGTGATAAAAATATGACTAGGTACTCGAAGCAATCACCTTTCACATTGTTTCACATTCATTTTGAGAGTGAATTTTTATAGGTAGGCTAGATATAATAATTTTTTTCTTTATATTAGGTACTTGTACAGTTTTGAAATTTACACCAAATATGATTCTGATATGAATTGAATTGAATATTATTCAGCTAAAATATGTGTCAACATAGAGGAATTGCTGGAAAATCGGAAAATTAATTGGTTTTTAGAGGAATTGCTTGTTGTGGCCGTTTTAGGCCCGGGTTACGCGATTAGGTAGAGGCAAAGTATTTTTACCATATGTAACATAGATATTATTTGACTCCTAAGTCACAGATTTCCCCTAGTTTAGGAGGCAGGATTTCCATTATTTAAGCTACCTTTATATTTCTGAACTTGTAACCTAATCGTTAAGTACTTTTGTAACAAAGGTTATCCGTATCAATAAAATATTTTTAATTTTTTAATATACAGGTACACAGGTAGATACACATAATATAATATATATACATACATATAGGTAGTAGTAATAGTACAAACTGTTTATCTTTGTTTGTAGTCTGAACGTTACTTCGGCCAACGGCCGCCAGTCTCTATCTTCGAAGACAACTCCCAAGAGGTTGGTTCCTCGGGTTTCGATGAGCGCTATCGCCGAGATGTTGGGGTAAGTCTAAGTGAAAAATCAATCAATCAATCAAAAACTTTATTTCGAGCCAAGACTCATAAAGGGTTAGTAGGTAACAATGTTCTTAAAACTACGTGTTAGTAGACTACACAATACGGTGACACACGTTACTGACTGACAGCAATGAATTATATAAGGACAGTCCACTCTGTCCGCTATTTTCAGAACCCCGTTGGGTCTGGCCATGACTCGTGCCACCATTGATGCAGCGCGCTTGCGCATTATAGTATAAATAAAAATAATCTACACGTGTCGCCGCAAACATCCCTGACGCACTGCAACGCCATGGCAACCCTATCAGTTTTCTGAATGCGTTATTAAATTGGACACGAAAGGATCCATACGATGCTCGAGAATAGTTCTCCCACAGGCTGCATGTGTAGAAGGTGGTACAGAATGCTCTGAAGAGCCTCACCTAAAACCGCCATCTCTTCATTGATATCGTTGAACTACCTAGGTAACGTATATCAGCCGGGGGTGCGGCGATTGTACAAGTATCTCCCGGCCCCCCGACTCTTGGTAGTATAAGGAACCGTGGGGTTTTAGTCCGTAGGACCACCCGGACATTTCACCCAGACCATATTTCCAAGGATTTTATAATGTCATAACTCGTTCCTTAATCAAAATCTTGACAGTCCATATAGCGAAATTTATCAAAACATTTGCCAGGTTTCCTTTACTAAAGTGGATGAATGAAGACTTTGTTTTTTATTCATTAATGCTAACTTATGCCAATACTTTCCTTATGTCTTTCATTTAACAAACGTCTCCTTTGATGGATCACATCACGTTTGGTACTTAAGGAACCTATTTTAAAACGTTAATTTTTTTCAAGTTAATCTTTTGATTGTTTTTTTTTTTGGTGTTGATATCCTCCTGGATGTCCTCCGTCCTGGGCGGGACGGAGGGATCTGTCAGACATGTACTGACTAAAACCACACGTGCTCTCGTACACTTGCTCCGGGGCAACGCAGCCCCGCGACGTCTAAGAAGGGCGCGCATGGAACATTACGCCACCACCCGGGTCTTACATGTTAGGGGGCGGCGGAAGTCCCCGAGTCCCGTCCCTGGACCCGTTTAGGGTGAGCCAAAAGAGGGCATTATCTGCGACATAGGCGGTAGACATAGGCCTCCCCCAAGCAGCCACGTTATTTGGGCTCAAACAGAACCATTGTAACTAGTCGGACACAAACATAAAAATCATGACAAAACCTTTTCGTAACATGGCAAAAATTATGGTAAAACGAAGAGCTTACACCTTTCTAGAGGAGCTCAGTAATAACAGCCGCGCGGGTCGCTCCATCAGGTTAAGCTACGCTTGCCGGGGTTGGTAAAATACTGGTATTCAGCTGCATCCGGTTAGACTGGAAGCTGACCCTAACATAGATGGGAAAAGGCTAGGTAGATTGACACTAAAAACAGTAGTTGCCACTTCCATAATATTTCCACCTTGCCATTTGTTACCATTTAAGTAATTTACAGTCGACAATGAACCCATACCCACTGGACTTACGCCCACACTTGGAGCGTCTCCCTCCACCTAGAACACCTGAACCGGTAACGCAAAGCATCGAGCAAGAACACATCCCTGATGCTGAGGAAGACATTCCGGAACCTGTTCCTTCGCCTGTGGTAGAAAGTCAGCGCGGACGACAGAAACTTGCGAATATCAAGAGGATAATGACAAGGAGGAAGTCAAGCAAAAAGGTCAGTTAATATTATGTACCTAGGTATGAGAAACTTGTTTGTCCATTTTTAACGCAGTTACATCACTGAGTTCTCTCATCGCACATTATGGCTGCTACACACAGTGCCGGCACCGCCCGCCGGCCTTGCCGCTGGCCATGCCGCACAAAGCCGCAGAAAGAAACACAAAGAAAATGAAGGCGTAAAAGCCGTAGGCACGTGCCGCGCGGCAAAAGCCGGCGGCCATGCCGCCGGCACTGTGTGTTGTGTACTGTGTGTAGTAGCCATTAGAGGTAAAGCGCTAAAAGTTTATTTTGGTGCGTGACTCAGAGTAATAACTAAAGTGAACAAAATTGCGCCATCTTGTTTTTTTGACATTTCATGAAATAAACAATTGCACAAATGTTTACCAAAAGCGTCCTAACAACATCATTTGAGTGCACATACAATACAGACTGTTCTCTATGTAGATTGTCTCTTGCCGTCATTATGGCGAAATTTTAATTGATTTTAATTTAAAATTATAATTTTGTCACAGAAAGTTATTTTTAGTAGATTCTTTTTAGATAAGATTTAAGATTTTATCGACCGGTCTTGTGCTTCCTGCATCCAGCGGATTCCCGCGCTTCCTTGTCGTCCTGGCGATGTTAGGGGAGGCCTATGTCTAGCAGTTTACATCTTTTAGCTGAATGACTTTGAGGTTCTTTCACCAGCTCATTTTTCCTTATGAAAAACATTATAAAACTTTTAAACACTTTGAATTATTATTAATTGGAAGTGCCTGTCATCATGAACACTCGAGAAAAATCAAAAAATCTCCATTAATGTTTATTTATAGCGCATCCCTCGTTTTCCCCATTTGATCCCCTAGCAACGCCCCATGTCTGGACCCTCAAGGGCACCCCACCTGCCCATTATTGTTATTTGTACTCATATTCTATTACACGTGTGGACGTGTATCGACATTTTAAATGCGGTGTAAAAAGACGCTCAAGCCGAGGATTACTTATAAATACTCCGCGGCATTTTGATCATTTTTTTGTACTAGACAATACCTGGATTACGGTCGCGAATAATATTTTGATAAACATACAACCTAATACTTGATCTGCAAATTGCGAAAAAGTTGAAAATTTGAATTTCGCGGGTAACCCTGGGGGTCAAACGCATATTTGGAACAATCGCTGTTCGATGTTACACTGCTAATCTATGCATCATCTTTTCTGTGTCAATGCATACATACACGAGCACCTCATCATTATCGGCCTAGCATTTTGCCCAACTATGTCGAGGTCCGCTTCCAGTCTAACCGGATGCAGCTGAATACCAGTATTTTACATGGAGCGACTGCCTAGCAGAACTCCAAACCCAGTGACTGGGTAACTCGGTACCCCTTGGCAAGATTGCTTGTCAGACTTGCGGGCTTTTGACTACCCGTATCGACTGTTAAAGATCTATGATTGAAGGTCGGGACCAACTGCTTAGCATGCTTTCCGAACCACGCACGTGTCTCGGTATGCACCCATCCACGGCAAACGTTGTTTAACTTTGAAAATCGAACCGTGCGGCTGTTATTCATGAGCACTTCTCACCACAATTTTCACAGGAACAAGACAAGGAACCGCGGGCATCACGCTGCAGGTCTCGCGGGTCACCTGGGCACCGTACCCGTGAGTTCGACAGCCCCATCGAACATAACAAAAAAATTACAAGAGCGCTTTTTTCAAAATATCTAAAGCAAACACAGCGGAAAAAAAGCATTTTTCCGCTGTGTTTGCTTTTTGCTTTTCAATCAGAGAGTATATTTCCCGCATATTTTTTAATGTTAGTCTAGTCTTAATCTGTCAAGTCATAGCCGTCCGTTTTGCTTCGCCGTAGTCGGGTAAAAAGGACCTAATTTACCTACTTACGACGTTGATTGTCATTGAGATGAGATTGCAACTTAAATTTGAATGTTTATAGCTGGGAACAAATTATCGGACGCGTCCGCGGACGTTTACTGCCAGTTCCCTACGATCACGTCAATTCACGGTCGAACTGACAGTTAACGTCCGCGGACGCTAACTGTCAGTTCCCTACGATCACGTCAATTCACGTTCGAACTGACAGTAAACGTCCACGGACGCGTCGGACGCGTCCTATAATTTGTTCCCAGCTAAAAGCTGGGAACAAATGCCTTCAGCTCTATTGGTATACTCTTTGCATTGAAGAGCGCTCGTATGAATCAATGAAACCTTTTTTTGCGAGAACTCTCACTCGGGTGACCACGGAGTAGTAAGCAAATGGAGTGAGCACACTGAACACAAGTTAAGTTGCTCTGAAGCGGGTTTTTTTGTTTGGCCAAATGATTGCAGTAACATAACGAGTGATCTGGACAGACCTAAGTAATTTTTGATTGACAATTCATCAACTTTAATAACCCGTGTCAGTGCACCTTTTTATCATTCATCAATATAGTTTTATCCACCCCACGCACGTTATGAACTCGGTGAGATCGAACCTTCGTATAAATACGAGTAACAGCACTCCCTTCCCTTACTATTCCAATTTATGTATCTTTGCCCAACATTATCATTGCTTCTCATTTTTCTAATATTGTTGTAGGCAATTGAAGCAACACTCGCTGAAGTTAGAGAGGCCCAAAAGATAAAAACTCTACTGCAATCAGGACAAATGACTGAATACGACAAGGCAGCTGCAATAATCACAATTCAAAATAGACAAATTGTGAAACTAAACATTAAACACAGAAGACTAAAAAAGACATTAAAACGGATTTCTGCTGTTTTACGTTAGTGTTTTTTTAATTAATTTACCTGCACTCATAAATGAGGTTTAGTAAAAAGGAATTAATGCATAACAGATAATGCACACGGCAGTCAATCCTACCACGGAGTAGTAAGCAGAGCCGCCTGTAAATTGCGTTAGATTATCTCATTTCTCTGGAATCAAAGTCAATTTTAATATAATGTGAGTTGCGTGGGAGGACAAATAGGTACCATTTATTGGATCATTACTCGACAATAGCGTCGCGTTGTCCCTAATTCAGAAAGATTACTCAAAGAATAATTGCCAGCCTATTCTGTAAAAATCTAACCGTGAAAACTTAGGTGAAGTGACTTTGAATTATGCTGTCAATCTAGGGATTGACAGATCAATTCAAAGTACTCTAGGGAATCAGGTGGGATGGCAGTTCACTTCAAACTCACTTCACCTCAATATTCACGGCGAGATTTTTAAAGAAGCACTGCTACCGAGATGACGACTAATAGAGAAGTACCTATGGAAGAAAAGGACATGTTACAAGGCAAAAGATAAGGGCAGGAGAATGATGATGATGATGATGATGATGCTTTTAACGTGTTTTAATGCAGGGTTGCCACTAGGAGATGGACAGAGCATGCACATCATGCCAGCAGCGTATGGGATTATAATCCAACTCCTAATACCTTAACAGCTCTAGGCAAACTGGCTTTGCATATGGACAATCTAGTTTCCCCAAATTGAATGCGGGATTAGCATCAACTTCTTCAGAGGAAACCTGGTCACGTGGTCATTGAAGTTCAGTTGCATCTATGTGTATAGAATACGTGTGTACGTATTCCTCTGTTTTCTACTTGGGTAATGAATCGACACAAGAGCAAATATATTTTTTCAACACAGTTGCTCGTAAAGTGGCTCTTATTTAACCGCTTTTAGGTTCATAATGCAGTGTATTATAGACACGTGCTTTTTTCTTTACATAATCGCACTAGTGCGGTAATGTGCGCCATAGATAACTATTTACTAGTCGGAGTAATGACATGGCAGTCTGGCAGTATGGAATTAGTAAGTACTATCAAGGCACGACATGTCTTTCTTATTGCGACTTAATATAGTGTGACAAAGTAAACAGGGGCCTTACTCCCGACAGCTTCGAGTTCTGAATCAATCGAGTTCTATTCGAATTCAATGCTGATTCATACTCTTGAATCCGACACTAGCGCACGATCGTGCGGTGGTTCGAAGCGAAACTAATTTCGATCGAGAGATTCGTTAGGATCGAAAAGTTCGTACTCCACACGACATCTGACAGTTGATTATCGAGTTGTTGGATCGAAACTAAACGTCAAATTACACGATAGCAAAGAAGGTACTTTATTGAGATCGAGTAAGGTTTTTTAGTGTTATTTACTGCAATATTTCTTCAAATTCTTTATTATTATGGCTCGCCTGGCATCGTTTTTCAATGTTCTTAAGGAAGCAAATCGTATGGATATTTGTGCAAGAAGAAATATGCAAAGGATTAGTCGTTATAACACCCGGGCTATGGAAATGGATAAGTAAGAATTTCGGAGAAATTATTGTTTGTCGAAGATGTTGTTTGATGTAATAGGTTGAAGATTTAACACCATTCATGAAGAAACCAACCAGGCGAAGTGACATTTTAAATTATAAATGTATGTTTTAACCAAACAAGACGTAGACGTACACCGGGTTACCATTCATTCGGATAGCATAAATATTTAAGTTATCTTTATTGTGACCTTGTCCCAATTTTGTTTTGTCTGTTGGCGAGCTTGTGCAGAACGTATAGGCCCTTTGGCAATGCCGGGATTTTCTTCTAAAAATTGCAACAACTTCTCCATTTGTACATGACATAATATGATGGAAGAGACATTATCAAGTCACACAAAAATTCTAAGAGTAGGTACTTAAACATTAATCACAAACTTATAAACGTACTATACGCACGCGCAAATTTACCATACCTACATTAAAACACTTACGTACCAAAGTAAATCCATCTTATACTTTCATTATTAATATGAATTGAAATTAAATTATAGCAGCAGACACACAAATAAACTTTTGATCAACAGCGCTCTTCGCATACGATTGGACACTTGACACTACAGCTCGTGGCACAGACTATCTAAATACAAGTCGTGGTTCGGTTTCACTTTATTCCCAAAAATAATAATAAATCATATGATTTTTTGATAAGTTTTGTTTGTTAAGCGTAAATAAAGCACTAGGGTATCATTTTTTACGTTGGAAAGTGATAGAGAAGTAAAAACATTCAACAACTTAGAAGTTACTAACCAAAGACTTGACGGTGACGTAATCGCCGGATACGCCTAACGACGCTGATAACATTCGAACTTATGCCGATCTTGGTTTACGATTCGAATTGGTTCGGGAGTAAGGTTTTGAATCGAGTTCGTATCAGAATCGAGTTCGAATCGAAATCCAAATCAAAATCGAATCGGTTTCGGGAGTAAGGCCCCAGGTTTTTGGAACGAAGTTCTTTAACGCGGCTTCATTCTTGCGTCTGTCTTTTTCTAATTCGATAGAGAGAGAAAGAGAAAGTGTGAATTTCGTCATTTTTCGTCATGGGTATCGTTTTCGTCTTGTCGATGGTTCTAAAGCCGATAGTGAGGTCAAAATGGAAATCCAAGATGGCGGCTCCGAAAATTTTCTCATTTTTCGTCATGGGTATCGTTTTCGTAGCTTTCAATGGTTCTAAGGCTGATAGTGAGGTCAAAATGGAAATCCAAGATGGCGGCTGCAAAATTTTTCTCATTTTCGTCATGGGTGTCGTTTTCGTAGTTTTCGATGGTTCTAAAGCCGATAGTGATGTCAAAATGTAAATCAAAGATGGCGGCTGTGAAAATTTTCTCATATTTCGTCATGGGTGTCGTTTTAGTAGGTTTCGATGGTTCTAAAGCCGATAGTGATGTCAAAATGTAAATCCAAGATGGCGGCTGTAATTTTTTTTTTCATTTCTCGTCATGGGTGTCGTTTTCGTAGTTTTCGATGGTTCTAAAGCCGATAGTGGGGTCAAATGTAAATGCAAGATGGCGGCTGCAAAAATTTTTCTCATTTTTCGTCATGGGTGAGAAAAATGCGAAATGAGAAATTTTTACAGCCGCCATCTTGGATTTACATTTTGACCTCACTGTTGGCTTTAGAACCATCAAAAACTACGAAAACGAAACCCATGATGAAACATGACAAAAATTTCGCCGCCATCTTAGATTTTGATTTTGACCTCACAATCAGCTTTAGAACCATCGAAAACTACGAAAACGAGACTAATGACGAAAATTTTCACAGCCGCCATCTTGGATTAACATTTTGAACTCACTATCGGTTTTAGCATGATCGAAAATTACGAAAACGCCACCCATGACGAAAAATGAGAATATTTTCACAATCGCCATACTGTATTTTCCATTTGACCAATTCGAACTTTCTCTCTCACTCTCTCTCGATAGAGAATAATTAGTAATAATTAGCAGCGAAATCTAATTTTTTCAAGTTTAAAATTTTGTCTCCACCTCCGACCGAACGTGATGGTAGGCTGTTCAGCGGTTTTGTCAGTGCCTTGCGCGCGCATCGCTACCCGAAAAAAAATCCAGCGCGCCATTTTTCATAAATATTTGTTATCGTATATGTTGTGTGGTTACTGCAGGTTACATATTAAGAAAAATACGAACCGACGTAGAAACGTTTGTACAGGAAGTGGATAGTCAGTAAGTACCTGGCAACAAAGGTCAGTTGAACTTTATAAATCTAAATGTATCATTTCTCTAAAGTTACGTTATTGTAGCATAAGTTCTTACAACAAGACGGTTTCTTTCCTCGCAAATGTGTTGAAAAACGTCGTATGAAACGCGTGCGCATTGTTCATTACCCAATACAGCACACTCGTATCATAATGTACTATTACGACACAATCTATCTACTACGGTCATGTTAGTAACTTTGGTTTCTTTTTCCATATTGATTTTTCTAAAATTAATTTATGTTCGCCAAAAAACATAGGCAGTGATAGATATACACTATATCGTAAAAAAATATAGACCGTGAATTTATTGGATTTGGATCATTAACCAGGAAAAACAGAGGAATGGAATGGAATGGAATGTATGGAATGAACGCCAACGACCACGTGACCGCGTTTCCTTTTAAAACTCATATTATTTTTTGCGATCATCATTAATAAGCTATCCTTCCATTTGCTTACTTCTCCGTGTTATGTTTTAAAGATGTTATTTTTATGATGTTTCAAATATTTTATCGCTGGAACTATGCGAAGTTGTTCCTTCGGTTTTGGGTTTTGCATTAAAAAAATTGAGCCATTGATTTCCGCAACTATACGGAAACCAAGCTCGCATTCTACAGTTTTAAGACGTATGACTTTGTACAAAATGGCTCTCTTTAATACCCATATTGATACCGAAAATATATATTTTAATATTTTTTCGAAAATATATATTTTTTACAATACACACTCGAAAATCTGACCGCATATTAAATACCTAAATTATGACATGTCTCGAAGAGTTAAATTCTAATTCTAATATGCTAGGTACCTATAAGTCTTAGCCTAATTAAAATAAATGTCCGACATACGTACGACATACTTACATTAAAAAAAGAAAATAAGGCTTAATAGCAAAAAAATCTTCTGAAACCGATGTCTGAAGAATTAGCTTTTTATTAATAATTGGTGCCTCATTCCATTTAAAATTGTCTAAGGGCGCGTCTGCGAGTTGGCTTCGGCCCCTCTAACACCTTCCAAAGTGCCGGGACCCCATGATCCCTATCCCTAGATACGTAAACACAAAAATAAATAAAAAATGTTAACCTTTGTTAATATTTTTTATTTATTTTTGTGCCGAAGCCAACTCGCAGACGCCCTTAGACAATTTTAAATGGAATGAGGCACCAACCGATGATTATCCCTGTATGCACTATGTAAGTGCACCCAAGAACTACCCCCGGTTGGTGCAGGACTATAGCAGGAAATAGAATCAAAACATATTGGGCTATGGGTTTGGTTGGGTGGCTATAGTTGATTCGTTACCTTGAACTATGGAAGAGCTACTGCTGCCTGATCAATGTTTTATTGTTCACGGATAAAATGGTAGGGGTTTTAACAGTGGCGTAGCGTGCCTTGGCGGGGCCCCGTATAAAAATTTTGTTTGGGGGCCCTTATGAAGGGTAAAGATTTCTCACAAAAGAAAAAAAAAAGTTTGCATAAAAAAATATATATTTTGTTTTCTTATTTCATAAATATGGACAATAGTGACAGGTCTGACAGGCGTTCATGTCTCATCGAAGTTCTTAGGTAATTTTTTATCAGTTTTATTTTTTTTAAACTTCTTTCAGCAGTTGCGGTTGTAACTGAAAGCAAATGCTTTTTTTCGACTTTTGTTACTAAAAAATTGTGAAGTTTTTATCAATTTTTGCTTACGCACGTCGGGGGCCCCCGTGGCCCTGGGGCCCCGTATAATTGATACGGCAGATACGGCGGTAGCTACGCCCCTGGGTTTTAATCTTCTGAACAATCAAGTTCCCTTAATGTACATTATTGAGGACCTCCAACAAAAGATGTAGGTATACACAAAGAAATCCCAATGTCTTACCACAAAAAATAAATAAAATAATGTTTAAACACGTGCTTAGTTAAACAGAGTCTGAGGGATAAATACGTGCTTAAAATTTGGTACCACTTTATAGTCTACTTACTTACTGCAGTCCTTCAATTACAGCTTGACAGCTAGTCGAATTATAAAAGAATTACAATAATTATAAAAGAAAACAAAAAAGAAAACAGTTATAAAAGTGATTATGAGAAAATTATGAGCTATTTTGTACAAAAAAAAGCCGAAAGTATTGGCTCTAGTCTAGCTGTTAACTTAGTGCATTATCTGCTAGAAGATAACGGCATCGTCTCCCAACGAATATCGATGTTTTAGAGGGGTCGAGGAACATTTGACGGTTGACCCCTCACAAAACCAGCCGTTGAAGAAACTCACACTATCTTAAAGGTTTCCCGAAACGAACACTTGCAATCAGTTGCAATTAATTGTAGTAATACCTACCTATTGTCGATCGCTTCAACTGCATTTGGTAGACGATCAATTTGCGCATCACTGTGTATCAATCACGTAAAAATGTACAGTTGCAAATAGTTTTAATTCGTTTCAGGGAACCTCAACTAAAGTACCTACAAGTATTAGTTTTTTCCTTAATTATGGTTTTTTGTTTATTTCTCTGTCAGTCAGATAAAAAAATATATTTGACACGTATTTTTTGCTATATAAAAAAATTAAAAATGGTTTAGATAACATCACAAGTTAGTATAAAATCTCATGCCACATTTTAACTCAATGTACTATTGCCGTAATCTTCATAGAAAAAATACGTGTTCAATATTCTTTAGTGATCTACCAGACGGATAAAACTTGTCTTCATCCCTATAGTGTTGGGAAACGTTTGCCAATAATTTGTGTAGTTCCCTTTACCCACTTAATACTTATTTTAGAGATAAGTAAAACACAACACTAACGCTTATTCTCTTTGTTTTAGGCGGAGTAAGCTCCTCCAGTGACTAAACGAGGTGGTGGAGTATTAGCTTTAAGTTCTTACTCTTTTCTCCGTTACCACTTCTCTTGCTCAAATAGGAGTATTGGATGTTTCACGATGCTCGTGTTCCTTTCGGTCTAAAAGACCACGCTGTCACTTTCTTGTGCTTATACTGATAAGAGTAGATGTTCAGAATGATTATAATATCTAATGTATACGAGCAGAAATCGCCGTATTTGTTGTTGTGACCCCGCATTCCCTAAAGCAGTTGATGGGGCATGCAAAACCTGGCTCAGTGGATAATTCCGAGAAATGATGGAAAAATACTTATTTTATTATGCCTGTGTTTCATATTAGACGTGCTAACGGAGAACCGGGCTTACCTGAATAAAACCAAACAAGTACAAATTTCCATACCTAAATAAGATTACAATAGTTGGCTTAAGTTGAAAAAGTTACGATATTTCGGGGAACAGGGAAATACCGAAGATTTGATTATTATTACTGAGCATAGGAATATATTCATAGCCCTGAAACTGTGGATTTAGAATACAGGTAGCTTCAAATTTACCTGTTGTAAGTTTACACTGCATATATATTTATGTACCTACCTACTGGTTGAGTCTAGTGATTGACGAAGATCTATCAAATACAATGAAGGAAAAGTTGTGGAAGATGCTGAAGCACTACGAAATAAACATCGAAGAAAAACAACCATGACTGGTACGATTTACGAAGAAGACTTGTCCTTGTATACAACATAATTATTATCTTATATTTATTAATCCTTATAATAATCTAAGTATTACAAAATAATTCAGACTAAGAAGATGCAGGCAGACTCGAGGTTGAGCGCCATATAAAATAAATCGATGTTTTTAAATAATTAAAGACAAAGCGAGATAAAAACGTTCCGTTACGTATTTATAATTGTCTATTAGAAGATTGGAAGTATATTTTTATAAATAGATAGATATGAAGATGTTATTGGAAGATGGAAAATATCAGTTATGTATGAGAGATGAAAGACCGTGGATTTTGGAGTCAATTAAAAAGATATTGGACCTCGTAAAAAGGAATTAGCACTCTTTCAGGTAAATATTCACAACAGTAGGTAGGTACGCACAAGGACATAATATTTTGCAAGCTGTGTATTTTTAGGAGGTACTACACAGCGGGGTAATTGCGTAACACACATCATCAGCATCTGCCTATATAGCCTTTTCCCAACTATGTTGGGGTCGGCTTCCAGTCTAACCAGATGCAACTGAATACCACTAAATTAACTATTACACTAATTTACATGAAGCAACTGTCTATCTGACCTCCACAACCCAGTTACTGGTTAATACGATACTCCTTGGTTAGACTGGTTGGCAGACTTTCGGGTTGTCTGACCTTACGGGTCCGTATAGACTGTCAAAGATCCACGAATGACAGCCGGGACCGTGCTTTCAGAGGCACAGAGGAGTTTCGGTATGTAGAGATAGTCACCCATCCCCGGAACAACCGCAGCAAGCTTAGCTTAACCTGATCAATCGACGTGTAGCTGTTATTAAGAAACAACACACATAAAGTGACAATAGATCACAATTGGTTTTATTTTGACAGTTCACCCACGTTCGTTGCGTTTTTTTTTTTTTGCGATAATGCTCATACGTTGTTCAGCAGATGATTTTTTCAAACCGGCATAGGTTTGAAAAATTTATCTGCTGAACAACGTATGAGCAATGGATTAGGAATTTCCTTCAAAACACCCGAATTGTGAAATTAGGGTACTGGTGTTTTTTTCCAAGGCCAGAAAACTTACTACAACTTACCTACCTAGGTACTTACTTATTAATTAAAATGTTTTTCTTTTTCAGGAACACCTACAATATAAGTACAGCCTGATTGAATCATGGCGGCTCGGAACATGAGGCGAGTCGCTGCGAAGTAACAAATTCATGTGTCAGCGGGGGTGAGGGCTGGGGTACTGCGCAGCGAGTGGCTAACTTCCGAGCCGCCATTAAGTTTGAATCGAACTATAAGTAGGTATAGTGGCAATGCAAGAAACGACATTATTACGGAAGGAATCCATCTAGAGCGTATTATTTAGAACAAGGTCTCAGTAAAGTAATCTCGCTAAACGACGGACTAAGTTAGCGACCTAATTTTAACAACCTACAATACAATTAATTAAATTGTTGAATGTATTAGTGAGTTATTAATTACTTAAGTATTACTACCCGACTGGTGAGTCGGGCTATTTTTGATCTCGTAAATTAATGTTAATATTTATTGTCGTATAAAAATGTGTGAAAATGTCAGTCGTTTTAATTTATTTATCTATTATTTACCTAAAGGTTCCCCAAAAAGTAACACATTGACACCTACCACACCTGCATCATACCGACTAGCAGACTCGACAAGATAAAGACGATAACTCTAGACAAATCTGCATTGAAATAAAAAATCCTACTTTTAATAATACCCAATATATACCTACCTACTGTACCTACACACAGTAATGTCATGATAATGTAGCTAGTAAATATACCTACTCACTATGCTCTAATCTGCGTTCGCAATTCATTTGCCATACATGTAAACAAACACGAGTTTTAGGAGAAACAACTGTAATACCTACACATAAGGTTCAGTTTGCGCTACAACTTCATATTTTTTTATGACTTTTTCAACAATACTAGTCGATCTAAAATCAACTTAGTATTTATACTTTCATAAGTTGTTGTTTGTCTAAATGGAAAATTCACACACCTAATTCGGTAAGTACCTAATTCGCTGCCCCAAAGCGAGCGATTTAGGTACAGACGCCAGCACATCATGACCTACTCCAATCTATCAAATTTTCCCAATCAACATTGAACCTTATTCTTTAGCGATAAAGTTGAAAATCTATTAAAGAAATTTGACAGATTGTAGTAACTTGATGTGCTGGCGTCTGTACTTAGGTAAATTAACTTTTAAGAGTGTGGTAGTACTGCCACCTTATATGTAGCGGGCTGTGGTTGCATTCTCGTACCGCAGCCACCGAAGAAGTCACCAATGGCGGTGCGTGCAGCGGCTGACCGGCTCCTTTCCGACGCCTGCAAGCGTGCCAGCAGGGCGCGCGGCCCGCGGAGAACATACGGGGTGGCAGGGACATCGACGCGAAGCCGATTACCATGGATTCAGTACATGATTCTGAACCCCCCTGCGTTGAAATTTTTCGTCGGTTATTAAAAAAAAAATCAGCTGCTCCATACATTTTGACCGTAGGTATTGCACTTTTCTATGAAACAGCTGTTTTTTTTTTAATAACCGACGAAAAATTTCAACGCAGGGGGGTTCAGAATCATGTACTGAATCCATGGTAACCGACTTCGCGTCGATGTCCCTGCCACCCTGTATATTATAATGGCACTCGCGCTGCACCACCGAGCAATCGAGGATTGATTGCTTGGGCAACTAGGTACAACCACGGAAAATTGCAGTTGACCACATTTTTAATGACAAACAAGCGGGCCATCCTCACCTTTATGTACTTAGTAATAAATAACAAATAAGGTTGAAAAGTGGTCAACCAGCATTGTCTGCAGGTTGTAAGTACCTACCATAAGCATGCAAAGGAGAATGGGCACCGAAGTATGGGTACCTGCCCGAAAGTCCAATAGCCATAAGATTTATATACTAAAACAGTTAAACGGATTTGGATGAATTTTGGCACATGGTGGGACATAGGATACTTTTTATCTCGCCAGTACGTTCCAGTGGGATAATTTTTGTGACCTCCATTCGGGCGAAGCCCCGGGCAGCTAGTAAGAAATATTTTCCGTGAAGAACTCTAGGCATTGGCATAAATCAATGCTATTGAGCGTCAGGGCAGATTAGCCCAATCACCTTTAGAAAAGGGCCGTGTAGTTAACCAATTCATGCAGGTACAAGTTTCTATTATATTATTACTGAAACATATCACTGTAATTTTTCTGTCGTAAAACTGAATAAAAGTGGGTGTATCTGTCCGCCGCGGTCGGCGGCCTGTTGCGCTTTGAGAAGTGCACGGTGCACGATTCACGAATCAGTAGCTAATCACTAAGAACAGGTTTTGCTTGAACAGTTCTTATTGGAATTCGTATTTTTGTAATTAGTTTATTTGATTACTAATTTTTATTTATTTAGTAGTATGTAAAGTATGTAAGAGGTATGTTGAAACTGTTTGTACTCCCCGTCACTTGTCCTTAGGGGTTCATTAGAAAACCAGCGTCAGACAGCATCTGTCTGGCATTAATGCTGAAATGAACCTTTTTGGCGCAGCCGTGAGACACACACTTATTGTAAATGGTTATTTTTAGTTTTTTGATTTGGTCTGTTTTTTTGTGTGTCACGAACTGTGTCCAAATAAACGAACGTTACGAAAATAAAATGAGTCTAATGGCGAAAAAGTAGTTTTTAGAATTTTGGTCTTTTTGTCTGTGTACTCTAGAATGTCTGTTCCGTATTGCCGCAAAAACGACTGAACTGATTTGAATAAAATTTGGCACACATAGTTTTTAACCTGAATTAACACATAGGGCGCCAGTGTACGAATGCCCTTATAATCCCGGTAGTACGTTCCCGTGGGATATTTACCGACATCCGCGCGTGAGAAGTCGCGGGCAAAAGCTAGTTACAAATAAAACGCAAAATTTCCACAATAAGTTTATTCATCTTAGTTATATGATAAAGCTATCATTGAAATCACCTTTACCTACCACACATTCAGAATAAGAGACCACTCAAGTTAGTACAACTTGTGCATACATTATATACAGTTTTGGTTTGAAGCTTCGACACACTTCTCAAATTTTGGCCTTATACTACACATCTCCGTCATATTTGTGATTAAAGAGTGTCAAGACTTCTAAATGTGACTAATAAGACAATATTGCACGATTCTAGTAATCCAAATGCGTAAGGAATGTCGTATGAGCTAAGGGTTGTCCACTGACTCACAATGTATCTAATTGGAAAGAAAGAATACATCAATATTTTGCTATAAATTTGAATATTTCGACAGCCCCCTGAAAATGAAGATTAAACAACTAATGCGAAATGTAATTGACGTTAGTTAAGTGTGAAATTCCATTTGTAAATAATCTTGAAGATGTTATTTCATGAAATGGTTGCATAAAATATTAAACACGTTTTGACACAAGCTATTATTGTGTAGCATCTTAAGATAAATTGTCGTAAAAAATTACGTGTAACTCCCTTTTGGAATAAAAGCTAAGTAAATTCATATAACTGGGGAGTTTGACATTTGATCTTGGCAGTTTGAAGAGTGGTTTTTCTCAGACATTTTCTATGTACCCACGTATTAAAGTTTTTATTATTATTAGTTAAAAAAATTGCATGTTGAAATAGATAATGTCTAATGTTAATTATAAGTAGGTGGTTGCATTAAGGTTTTATTCGAGGCGCAGGAGTTCCACATCGAAGACGAGGGTGGAGTTGGGAGGGATGACCCCAGGGTGGCCTTGTTGACCGTAAGCGAAGTCGGGGGTGCAGGTCAGCTTGGCGCGTTCGCCCACTGACATCTGTAAAGTAAAGAGGTCTACAGTTAAATAAAATATATAAGGAAGAAGTTATAGTTTATGATAATGGCAATATTACGTCAATTATAATTCCTCTCTTAGGTAACAAGAGATTTGATAGCAGATTTATGCACAAGATACTGACAAGTTTTTAAATAATATCAAAACTATAAGTTGGGTATTAAATACATTGATATTAAATATAACATCGTATTATGAACGACCAAAGTTAATATTGAAGATCACCATACGTATGAGCGCTGTTTGAACGTGACATTTTCTTACGGCTCATCAGTGAGGTTTTTTAATGCACTAGGATGCACTCTGTTGGATTCTTAGATCTCGGCTCAACACACGAGAGTTGAAAATCCAGTGCGCGGTAAATAAAGCTCGTTAAGACGCAGATATTATATGCCAGTGACCTTGAGTGGTTACCTTGCGTGTTCTGTACTGAGCTCACGCAACGCGTCGTACGTCCGGCCAGTAATAAGACTCGCCAATCAAGGAGCGCTTTCACCAGTTTGACGCATTATTAATTTATTATACATAAAACAAAAAGTATTTTAATAAAACACGTAAAAGATTAATATTTTAATTATCCTTAAAATGGTGAAGGTTTCAGAAAAATTGAAAACGCTTGATAGCTTTTGCGTAATTTTCCGTTTTTTATCCGCGTTACACATAACTTTACAAATTAATTTCACTATGTAATATAAACATAATATAAAATATTCGTGTATTAAGTTATTAAGAAAATGCTCTAATTTAACGTATATTTTTTCCAAATCATTAGCATCACTCGTTTAGATGTAACTTTCAGTATAAAATCATTAAAAGTATCTGCGCCTTAAAAAGCCTCAGAGCGAATGGGCAACTCCTAACATCCTAGCCTACACAAATATTGTTTCTTTCCTCGCACAATTGTATGAGACTCAAACAACCAGCATATGACACAATGACACTGTAGTTTATAAAACAATACACATTAAGGCATTGTGAGTGGACATAGTAGTCAAAATTTTTCATTTGAAAACATTATAAGTTCTGAATGTGTTATCTACTATGCTTGACTAAGCCTAATATATAATATTTGAGTTAAGACTTATGCAAATAAAATCAAATGAGATAACAGCGATTATCATAATTAAAAATACAATGTACTTGAGTCAGAATTAAAATACAAGCCCTTTTAATATAAAAAGAAAAAAACATTGAGAAGCCATTTTGTGATTATCAAAAAAATATTTTCAAGTGAAAAGGGAGTACTTTGCAGTTTGACTCTGCTGTGGGACAACATTGCCTCATATTAAATAATAATTTTCAGCTGGTCCACAGTAAATAAACAACATCAAAGAGGGCTGGCTCCATATACATAACACAATATCTTCATTGTGGGAGTGGCTTAAGTCCAGCCTTGAAAATTTTAGGTGTAGCCTCTATGAGTAATAATATGATTTGTCACACTGGGCTGTATGGCCTTGCTAATTTTTTAGCCTTGAACTCTTGTGTTACATGTAAGATAACCATCTATATGGATTTGTCCAGAAGTATCCAGGTTTTTGGCTTCCTGTCTGGTTTTTCTGGCTTTCCAATTTGTCCAGACTTGTGTGATAAGTGAAAGAAATGTCCTGTCTTCAAATTTAAAATGGTTAGTTACAAGAGGAAGACTTCTCTGTCCATTGAAAACTACTTCTTACCTTGGCAACTCCCTCATCCCAACCTCGGATGACCTCTCCCTTGCCAATGCGGAACTTGAAAGGCTTGCCACGGTCGCGGGAGGAATCAAACTTCTTGCCATTGGTTAGCGTGCCTGTGTAGTGCACGACCACTGTCTGGCCAGACTTAGGGTAGGTAGACTCTGTGGATGATATGATAGGTAATGTTAAAGTGATGAAATATTACTCCTTTATGTAGTTTTAGACTTTGTTAACATCTACCTAGTAAAACTTTTTTGCTGTATTTACAAATTTTTGCCGGAAGGGTTAGGCAGATGTGTACTTAAAGTATACCCACATTATGCCAGTTATGTTTTAGTCCCACGTAACAGGGGGGCGGGCCTATTATTTACTACGGGATGCTACTGAGAAATGCGAATTTTGGGATGTTTTTAGTTAGTCGATCTTTATTTCAGTCTTGTAATGAAACCTAGGTATGTAAGTGATCAAATAGACTTATTAACCAACCCAATATTCTTATATCACCAAGGGGAAATGACTGATAAGGCAAACAACCTGCATAATGTAATGTGTACATAATGTTTATTTTGTTATCTATTTTACATTACATAGGTACTTATCACAACTTATATAAATTAGATAACAGCATATTACTAGAGGAATTTTTTAATGTTTTGCTAAATAGGCCATAAACATAATTTTATTGGAGGAATAATATTAGCATAATGCAGAAGTACCACACGTGGTTCATTCCCACGTATTTTATATAGATGCCGGGAGGAGACCTATCCTCCCAGAAACTGAATCTAGCGTGCGAATATGAGAATTCACGCTACTTAATGTTTACTGGCGAATAATGGCTATAGTAATTATTGAAATGAGTACATACTTAATCGAAAACAGATTAGTCATTGTTTGTGCAAATTACCTGACGATCGTAATGATACGACCGAGGCGTCAGTCCACTAACCGCAAGAAAAAATTCGTTGTGAGACTACAGTACTTATTTTAACACATATACGCAGGAATTGACCTCAAATGATGCTAATTACATTTCCTTGAGAATGATGAGTTATAAATGGGTATAAATATGCAGGAAAAGCAAAAAAACTGATAGAAAAAAAACCCATTCAACATGACATTTACCATCAAGTAAAACTGGAAATTGTATATAAACTTACCGTCTCCGGGAGAAACAGTTTCCACGTTTACACCCATGGTGGTTTAGATAATATATTTACACGATTTATTAAATCCAATACCACGCGTCGCGGCTTCCAATACGCCGATTTTCTCTAATGATGGCGGATCTGTAGTGCTGCCAACATAAAAATATTTTTAAGGGTTGTCTATGATTTTTTTTTTTGTTAGTCGTGAAATGAAGTTGGCATCGGGTATCATATATGTGTACAACATGCATCTAAAGGGCTCCCGAAATTTTGTTCTTGGTCGACTCTCAGAGTATACCAAATAGGTATAGCGACATATGCTAGCCCGCACATCTTGTCCAACTAAATCGGAATCTATATCTTAGTGAGTTACAATAGTTGGTCAACTTACACAGGGGCGGATCCAGGATTTCATTTTGGGGGCAGGCCATACTGACAAGGTTCAGAGGTAGGGTTAAAATCACAAGCAAACAAAAAATAAAGTTTTAAATTACCCTAAATTTCCTTGTGCTGCTTTTGGCATTTATTTTTTTGAGGATTTACTATGTTCATTTCCATGCCGGACCTATGGCACCCCTGGAAGATACCCACCCCCAGGTCAATTAGTGCAGTGCTTTTGAATGTTTATATACTTGGTATTAAAACTATATTTATCGTTTGATAATGTACCTGCCTAGTCAGATCTTGTTGAAGCTGTCAAGGCCCCAGTCCCAAGTGGACGTGGTTACGAGATGGGTTGCTTGCTAGTGATCCTATATCCTGACAGATTGCAGTAACTTGATGTGCTGGCGTCTGTACATACAAATCACGATTATAGGATTACAGTGCTACAAGGATATTTTTGCACTTGAATGACATTGACTGGGGGGCGCCACGTTGATTTTAGTAACATGTTTAGAGTCTGTCTCACGAGAGAGTTCCGCGGCAATAAGTAGAGCTATTATAGTTAGCAACATTCCTACAACAACCTCATAACTCAGACACATTGCATTTCTTGTGCATTTTATTTAACCAAGTCTGTTTATGAGTAAAAATACATGATGTTTAGTGAAATAATTAAATAAAGATTTATCACCATCGTATGTCAGTGGCGCCGCGTCTGCTTCCTTCGCGCCGCGACTTCTTTCGCGTGACGGAAAAATTGATTTTTTTTTAAGACGTGTTAGTTCCTATTTTCGCCACGTGCCAAAAATGCACGGCAAAATTGCGTTGTTTATAACTCCATAGCTCTGTAGATAACTTATAAGCATTTGGTTTACTGCTTGTGATAATGGCGCCATCTATCGATCGTGTTTTACATACCTATATTGTCACATTGTCACATTCCTAATAGTGGTGGGTCGTTGTCGAATTTTTCGCGGACGAAACGCAACCGTTTTCGAGACGACGAAAACGGTTGCAAGAAACGGTCGTCGTTGCAACTGGTTTGAAGACGAAGAATAATTGCGTTGCCGTCTTTTCGACGTTCTCGTCGTTGTCGTCTTTTCGACGTTCCCGACGTTCTCGTCGAGTGAAATAGTTGCAGTTTCTTAGTTTATATCAGTAAAAAGTGAACTTTATATCAGTGATATAAAGTTCACTTTTTATTGTAAGGACTGTTTTGCAAACAAACGGAACGAGACGCATTGACAACTGGTAATATATTATCGACTCTATATCATTGGTATAAAGTTCACTTTTTATTGCAAGGACTGTTTTGTAAACGACGACGACGAACGACGAGTGACTCGTCGTCCGTCCGTCTACTACTTGTCGCGTTCCGTTCGGTCGTTCGAAGACGACGACTCGTCTACTCGTGTTGTTCCGTTCGTTGAATCATTTATCATTGCGTTCTCGACTGTATTTTCAAAGACGTAAAATAAAGAATCGCACTGAATAATTCGAAGACTGGTTTGTGCAACGAAGACTGTTTGAACCCAGGACGTAAAACGGTTCCATCGTCGCAGAACATAAAACGGTCTTTGGAAACGGTTCGTCGTCGCAACGCCCACTCCTAATTCCTAAGAATAATGTTTTTCACCGCCTGCCAAAATATTTTGGGCAATTAGTGGTAATGGCACAAAACGAAGGATGATTATTAGAGGATGCAAAAACGAAAGACTTAAGTAGGACCAGTCGGTGTGGCAAAGCTTATGGGAGGACTATGTCCAGCAGTGGACAATAATAGTGAATTTGCTGAGAGCTGCAAACTATTTTACAAAAAATATAAAATTCATCCAAACATTCAAATCAAAGCCAAATCTATTCCCCCTATTATCAGATAAAGTAATTAGAAATAGACGCGACAATAGTAAACTCTGCATTCCTATATCCAGGACAGCTCTACTGCGTAAAAGCGCCAACTCCAATAGGTAAGTACTCTAAAACACGTTGCCAAAATATTGAAGGGAATATACAACGGAAAAATTAAGAAGTAGGTAGGTTAAAAAACCTTCTTTTAGAGAAAGTATACTACACCACTGACGAATTTCTGAATAATAAATTATATTAAGAACTGAACTATTAAATTGAAAAAGTATACATTTTAATACACAAAAATCGGGGATTATTTTGCTACCACACGATTAAATAAGTTAAGATATTAAGATATTTGTTTGAAAACTTTGGAAATTGGAAACTAGCTTTGATTCCTTTCATGTCATAGTCTTATCTGAAAAATGTACTGCTAGGAAACAAACATAAAACCATAAGTTTTAATTATTTATTTAAAAAAACATAAAAATATACTACATAGTGCTACACGTCTTTTTCTTGTAAAAAATATAATCATATACAACAAAAAAACCGTTATCAAAGTTTTAACTAAATCTACCCAAAACTCTTTTGAGCAAATTATCTAACATAGACTTGAATTCTATAGTGGTATCCGCGACCTGTAGCTGATCGTATCCTGATTGTGACAAAGGAGTGTTAGTTGTAGGATCCTTGCGGAATGAAAAGTGGACTGTATATTAAAACTGGTATATTACTATAAAATTACACGTATTAATCCCGACATTAATATTATCGAATAACGCGTTGGCGTGGTGTTTCGTTCGGTGCGCGTGCGTCTAACTCGGGCGCGCTCGGCGAAGTGTCGCCGGCCGGTGGGCCGGCCCACCGGCCGCGGAATGTTCTGGAGGCGAAGACGACGGCGGGCGGCGGGCGGTGCGCGGGAGGCGCGGTGTCTCCGTCGGGGTCCCGCGGGCAGAGCGCCTGGGTTCCGTGGGCTGTGCGTAGACATGCTCCCCGGGTTGAAGAGACGATCTTCAAGCAATGTTGTCCTCTTCCAATGGCAGGGGGCAGAGGTTGTTCCATCCTCTTCTAATAGTACCCCTTTTAGTACGGATCTCTGCGACCCTGTTGATACCATCAATGCCTGGGTATACCTGCACTACTCTTCCAAGGTTCCACCTTAAAGGTGGACAGGTCTTGTCTTTAATAAGAACAAGGGAATTCAGTTTGATGCTGTCTCTGTCGCTACTTGTCTTCCACTTTGTTTTCTGCTGTAGCATACAAACATATTCATTAGAAAATCTTAACCAAAAATGCGATTTTATAGCTTCTACTCGCTTATGGCGTTGCAGTAAGTTGACGCCCTCAATTTCGGCCACCTGTGGATTAGGCACAGTAGTTAGAGTTCGTCCAATTAGGAAATGAGATGGGGTTAGGACGGATAAATCGGAAGGGTCACTAGATAGAGGGGTCAAGGGTCGAGAATTCAAAATAGCTTCTATTTGGGTGAGACAAGTAGACATTTCTTCATAAGTTAGATGAGTTAAATTTAAAATTCTACGTAAATGATGCTTTGTAGAACGAACGGCGGCTTCGGCCATCCCATTGAAATGAGGGGAGTAGGCAGGTGCAAAGAGAAAGTTGATACCTTCCTCTGCTAGTTTATCAGCTATATCTAGTTTAGTTAGAAAGGATTGCAATAATTTACATGCGCCGACAAAATTGGTTCCATTGTCAGACGTGATGCTGCGAGGCTTGCCTCGACGGCTTATAAAGCGATATAGTGCAGCCATATAGGCTTCTGTGCTCAGTTCCGTCACAAGCTCCAGGTGTACTGCCTTGACTGTCAAACAAACAAAAATGCAAAGGTAGGATTTTAGTAACTTGCAACCACGACCTTTTCTGTCAGCTATCAAAATTGGCCCGCAATAATCGACTGCACTATGTAAAAATGGGAACTCCAATTTGGTCCTACATTCAGGTAGTTGGCCCATAATAGGTTGAACTGTTTGAGCTTTAAGTCTGAAACATTTAATACATTTTTTAACTATAGACCTAGCTAGATTCCTTCCACCTAGAGGCCAGTATGTCAATCTGACATTAGCAAGGAGCAACTGTGGCCCTGCATGTAAAAGTTCTAAATGCTGTTTAAGAAATATTAATCTTGTTATATGATGTTTACTACATACTAATATAGGATGCTTTTGATCATAAGTGTATGGGGAATTATCTAACCTTCCTCCAACTCTTATGAGATCATTTGAGTCAAGAAATGGAGATAAAGAAATTAACCTATTATTTGATGACAATAATTTTCCTGATTTTAAATTAAAATATTCATCTTTAAACATTTCAATTTGACCTAATCTTAAAATAGCAAACAAGGCTTTTTGCAATTCAATTGCAGACAAAAAGTTTGTTAATTTGCTGCCTTTGTTCTTACAATTAAATAAAAATCTTTGTATATAAGCTACTACGCGAATAAGACGTGTGAGGTTAGAATGTTTTTGTATAAGTAATGAGATAGCATTACTATCTGTGACATTATTGTTAGTTGAGTTATGATTAAAGTGGCACACTATCTCCGGTAGATCTTGTTCCTCCTTAGGGTTCGGCATTTTAGGCCAAGTGTTTTCATGATGTTTTAAGAACTGTGGGCCAGACCACCACAGAGAAGCTGAGCTGATAAGATCAGCCTTCACCCCTCGGGAAACGAGATCAGCGGGGTTGTCGAGAGACGGCACATAGCTCCACCGGGACCCCGCGGTGTTCTCAACTATTTCATTAACCCTATTGCGAACAAAAGGTTTAAGGCGTTGTACAGGTGTTGATAACCAGCCCAAAACGATTGTCGAGTCACACCAATACCTGCATGTAACTGGCCATGTTATTGACTGTAATACTTTAGTACACAATCTTGAAGCTATAAGGGCTCCACATAACTCAAGACGAGGTATCGTTGTTGGTTTTATTGGTGCTACTTTATTTTTTGATATTATTAATTGCGTATGAACCCTGTCGTTATTACTTACCGACCGGGCATAGACGCAAGCTCCATAAGCACGTTCTGAAGCGTCAGAAAATACATGTAATTCAACTGTGACAGTATCGTTTTGTAAGATCCAACGTGGTATCTTTACATTGTTTATGTATGGCAATTTATTTACGAATGTGGTCCATGATTCTTTTATGTCGCTAGGAACTTCATCGTCCCAGCCTATTTTTAAAGTCCAAAGCCTTTGAAGTATAATCTTTGCTTCCACAATAACTGGACCTACGATTCCTAGTGGATCAAAGATTTGACTTATGACTGATAGTATGTTACGTTTTGTGAATTTTTCTTGTTTTTCAATATTTATAATAAAGGATAATGTATCAGAATTCGAGATCCAATTAAGACCTAAAGTTTTATTTATTGTGCTACAATTGTTATCTGATAATTCTAAAACATGATCAGATTCTGATTGGTGTCCGATAATATTTTCCAATATCTCAGGAGAATTTGATTTAAATTTTCGTAAATTAAACTTTGCCGAAGATAGGACAGATATTACTGTTTTAGTTTGTTCTATGACGCTATCTTTGGACGTCCCTCCACTAAGGTAATCATCCATATAGAAGTCTCTAGAAATTGAGAATTTGACAGATGGGTCATCCACTGTCTCTGCTAAACTAGAAAGACATTTTGTAGCTAAGTAAGGAGCTGATGCAGTACCGTAAGTGACTGTGTTTAAAGTGTATGTTTTAAGTGGCATTGAAGGTTCTGGCCTGAATATAATTTGTTGAAGTGATCGCTGTATAGGATTGAGCTCAATAGCTCTATACATCTTTTCAATATCTCCACATATCACATATTTGTGTTGGCGAAACCTAATAAGAATCGACAATAGATCATCTTGAATTGTAGGTCCTATCATCTGAATATCATTGAGGGATATTCCTGATGTAGTGACAGCAGATGCGTCAAAGACTGTACGCAATTTAGTAGTGGTGCTAGATTCACGGATAACACCATGATGTGGTAAGTAATAATAGACAGAATTAGGACTACTGTGATTGGGAGTTGTATTTTCAGTCATGTGACCTAGTTGTTCATACTCCTGCATGAATCCTAAGTATTGTTTTTTGAAATTAGGGTCTCTTTGAAATCTACGCTCAAGAGAGAGAAATCTAACCTTTGCCCTAGTATATGAGTCACCTAATGTATGGGGATCTTGTTTCAAGGGCATACTGACTACGAAACGGCCTTCTTTATCACGGTAAGTATCTTTTTTAAATGATTTTTCACAGGCACGTTCTTCACTAGTTAAAGAATATTTAGAGGGAATTGAATCTAGTTCCCAAAATTTTGAGATACTATCTTCATGATTGACAAAATTACATTGGTGTTGTGACTTAATTTTGTATTAGCGACAGGACCGGACACTAACCAACCAAGCTTAGTCTCATATAATTTTGGTTGTTTTTTCCCTAGGTTAATGGAATTATTACATATGACATCCCAAAATAGTTCTGCACCCACTAGAATATCTACTGTACCCGGTACATTAAATGACGGGTCTGCCAGCTGTATACCTGAAGGTATAGCAATATATTGCATATCAACCAATTTGGACGGCAATGTTTTAGTAATTTGAGGTAATATTAAGCAATCTATCTCTGCTTTATAATCACTATAAAGAGATTCTATCATAACCTTACAAGATTGTGTACTCTTACAAGACTGATTGTAGATACCTGTTACCGTTGACCTTGTACTGTGTCTCGACAACCCCAGCTTACCGCACAGGCCTGCTGTGATAAAGTTCGCAGTGCTGCCATTGTCCAACAGGAGCCGTGCTGCGAGTGCGCTGCCTTTGTTGTCATGTACCTTCACCATTGCTGTGGACAGAAGTACATGTGGCGAAGTAGCAGGCTGTATGGCATCGGTTGATAGGGTGACATTTTCTATAGAGTTATCAGAATCTGTAGTAGCTTCATTTATGTTTGTGGCTAACACAACATTCTCTTGATTTGACACAGAGGACTCAGGCTTATCATCATTTTTGTGTAGTAATGTATTATGTTTGTATCTACAATACCTACAGTGTGGGAATTTACATTTCACATGAGAGTGACCAGGGCGTAGACAGTTAAGGCATACTTTGAGGTCATTGGCTTTTTCTAGACGTTTCTCAATGGTCAAATCTCTAAATTTGTCACAGTGATACATTGTGTGGTTTTCTTTACACATGGGACACTTGAAATTATTTTTGTTTTGTGAGTTGTTTTCATTTGACATTGCTAGAAAAGATTTTGGTTTTCGAATTTCTGGTTTTAATAACTTTGTTGTACTATTATCCTCTATGGATTCTAACAGGTCTGCTCTGTTACGCAGAAATGTAGAAAATTGTTCCAGTGTTGGTGGATCACACAGTGTGTTTCTGTACTCTTCCCACTTCCTTTTAGTTGTAGGATCTAGTTTGCTAGACATGATGTATATTATTAAGGTATCCCAGTGCTCTGTAGGTTGCTTAAGAATAGTTAACGCTCTAATGTTTTTGTTTGTAGTATCAACTAATTGTCTAATTGATTTACTTGACTCCTCTAAAATGGTGTCTACTTTGAATAATGCTTGAACATGATTGTTCACTAGTAACCTAGAGTTATCATAACGTTCACATAATAATTTCCATGCTGTTGAATAATTCTCTTTTGAGAAATCTATATTTTTAACAATTACTGCAGCACTCCCACTCCCATGGAGAGACGCTCGCAAGTAATGAAATTTACTGATGTTATCTAATTGATCATTTTCATGAATCATTGACATAAATGTATCCCTAAACTCGAGCCAATTTTGATAAGTACCGTCAAACTTAGGAATGTTAATTTTCGGTAAATGGAAACGATTGGTATGGTTGCAAGTCCCACCTGATTTGGCATCACTGACGCTTGCTTCGGAGCCTGAGCCTAAACGCCTTCGCTGGTTTCCAGCAATTTTGTCAGCGCAGGCAGCGAGAAGAGTTTGGGCCTGAGCGACGAGCTGATAATATTTGCTTTCAGTTTTCTCTCTGTCAGCATACTGTTCGTCTGGAAGGTCGCAGAGGTACTCAAGCTCTGTCTGTAAAGTATCAAATTCAGAAATTAAATTTTGTACTCGTGAAAATCGAGATTGTAGTTCGTTAGCGTGATGCTCGCTAAGCACTTCATGTGAACTTGCAGTATTCAAATACGTTTCGAAGTGGGTAAGCTTTGCTTTTATGCTAGCTTTAGCCTTTTTTAGCTTAAAAATGCGTTCATTCTTGTCCGCCATTTTGCTGATGCAATAAAGCGCGGTCGTGCGTATGGCGTGTGGTAGCAAATGTGCAAACACCAAGCAGATTTTATAACTTTTTCAATATGATTGCCCCCACAGACTGCGTGCAAGAAGCAATGAACATGAATATAGGTATAATTCACGTGTGAATGTGAAATATAGCTTTAGAAAAATAGGTCTCACTCAAATATTCACTGAATAGGAATTTACAGGAAGTTTCAGATGAATAGGTTTGGTAAGGAATAGTAAGGATAATTGGAACGAACTCACAATACCAGCCGATGTATCAGGTGCACGTGGTGCGTAGTCTTCACGTGGCCCGTTGGTATGCTTTGTTGCGTTTTGTGACTTGCACGGCGGAAATGCAGATGGAGATCACGAGGCCGACGATGCGGTGTGCAGTATCTATGCTGTAGACCCGCTGTATCGTAGATTCCACTGAAGCTATCTTCCAACCGCCGCTCCGAGTTTTTTCCGAACGCGTGGCAACAACGTGTCGACGGTGACGAGAAAACGTTGTAATTTTATTGTTTCTTTGAAGGACCAGTGTTAGTTGTAGGATCCTTGCGGAATGAAAAGTGGACTGTATATTAAAACTGGTATATTACTATAAAATTACACGTATTAATCCCGACATTAATATTATCGAATAACGCGTTGGCGTGGTGTTTCGTTCGGTGCGCGTGCGTCTAACTCGGGCGCGCTCGGCGAAGTGTCGCCGGCCGGTGGGCCGGCCCACCGGCCGCGGAATGTTCTGGAGGCGAAGACGACGGCGGGCGGCGGGCGGTGCGCGGGAGGCGCGGTGTCTCCGTCGGGGTCCCGCGGGCAGAGCGCCTGGGTTCCGTGGGCTGTGCGTAGACAGGAGCTTCCAATTCCTCCATTCAAGATGGATGGAGTTGCGTTCTGCGTGGCCCCCACGCGGTTCACCCGGATCGCACTCACGCGCCGGTTCGTGCGGATTGTTATATCTCTTACGTGGAAATGATTCGCGACACCGTTCGCCCTGATCTCGCTACTGTAAACAGAAAAAGTGATCATGGTCTGGAAACATACAGTTTATGTTCAATTCTTAGTTGACATCGCGACTTAAGGCAAACTCCAGTTCAGTCCTAAGGCAAAATAGATCGTAAACGTACTTATTTTAATTGGAAAGGTTAGGTTAGGTTAGGCATAGATGTCGTACGGGGAAATGTTATTATTTTAAGTTCTCCGAGACTTATTTCATTCGTTGAACCCCATCTGATTGCTGAGTAGTGTGTAGTGCTGATAGTGACAGTGTTCTCTCACAATAATTGACCATTCAAGTTATTATGGGTTATGTTCTGTTTGTGGTTACTTACTTGTATACCAATACATCTCCAGAAGCGATGGATCCCAAGTTCAGGTTACGCCGAGTGTCTACTGCAGTCTGCGCCGGCACGTCAGCGACTTCAGTCAGCTCAGCCACGTCAGTTAGCTCATCCACGTCAGTCACAACCACCTCTGGCATTTCGTTCAGGTCCACGTCAGCCACCTCGTCTCCGTCAGCCACGTCAAGCACCTCCACCACGTCAGGCTCTTCATTGCTGACTACTGCAGCTGTTGCTGCCGCTACTAACAACACGACGAGGAGTAGGCTCTTCATCTGGAATTATTTTATTACTTTCATTCAGTATCAAAATTAATTAATTATTAATATTCATTCATTTCCTTTCGAAAAGTTACACCAAACTTAAATTATTTGACATATTTTGTTTTGTAAGAATATAACTGCTGCCTTTATTCTATCTCAGCAAGCCGAAGGTTTTACTTCCCCTTATTATTGACTGCGTTTAAGGCCAATTGTGAAGGTCTAGATACTAGAAGTCTAGTCCATTCCTATGCCTCAATGGAAAAAAACTTACCTTTTAAATTTTTACTTTGTTTTAATTCACAAAACACTAAAGTTCTTGACTCCTTTGAGGACAGTGTGAGTATAAGTTGTATTCTGAAGGAGCCAGTATTTATAGTGAAATTAGAAAGCAACCTTAATGATAAGATAATATCTGACCTACATTTTGGTTAATTACACATAATAGGACAACTACTCACTGACGTAGTAAACAACAAGTTACATGACACCGATTTAATTTTGAAGATACTAGTTTGTATATTTTACTCATGTGATAACATCAAAAACAATTTTAAAGGAAAATCAATCAAAAATAAGTTCAACGGAACGCCAATACCTTGGTGCGAAATAAATACTTATAATATTATAGTGGATGTCGTAATTTTCTAAATCTAGTAGAGAAGTTCGGCCAGCTAGCGTATTTCGTAACGCTACGCGCTACACGCCGAGCTACGAGTAGCTACGGCGTAGCTACGATGTTACGATCTCCACGTCTCGTATATCTACATCAATACATACTGTTCATTACGGTCACTTTTCGTGTCTGCCTGTGTGACCGCGTAGTTCTTCTAAACTACGCAACAGATTCTGAACGGTTTTCAACATCAGTTACAGATTTTTATTCCGGAAGGTTTATGTGTATAACTATAGAATACATTGATATTAAACTTACAAACTTAAGTGGGAATGGACAGGCACATAGCTCGCAGAACGGATAGCCGATGAGGCCGAAATGTTCTGGAGTGGCGACCGCAAACCGCAAGACGTAGCGTTGGAAGGCTTTCCACAAAATGGATCGATTACCTTGTGAAGGTCGCAGGTAACTGCTGGATGTAGGAAGCAAAGAATCGGTCGAAATGGCGGTGCTTGGGGGAGGCCTATGTCCAGCATAGAATAGAATAGAATAGAATAGAATAGAATAGATTTTTATTTCATTAGTTAAATTACATATCACTTATAAAATATAATTTTACAAGAGCATTGGGCGTACTTTATTTTGGAGCACTTTGTCCGGGGAGGGATCTTTTGCAACCTATTGTTGAATTCTTTTCTCACACGATTGGATTGTATAAAACAAGTGTGAGAAATTTTGGATTTAGGATCCCATCAGGTCTAGACCTGAGATTACTTATAATCTAGGAGTGACTTTACGAGTCAAAGCCTATGCTGACGGGGGGGGGGGCCGTTCTCTTGTGGAGCGGTTTGCCTCTCTCCGATTTGTTTAAGTAATCAATTTCACCTATTCTGTTTGAGAAAAGGGATGGGTTGAATTGTCCATATCTCATATACGCGGGACCAGGATCGTCGAGGCCGCTGATCGTCAGTGAGGAGAGTTTTTCGATCATGTCGTGGTGGAGATCGTGGGCTCTGAGATGCCACGGGTCTTGTCCAAGCATTTCCCAGAGCGTTTTTGTTTCAGTTCGACGTGGGAAAGCACCTGCAGCTTTCAGTGCCATTCTATATTGTCGTTCTAGTTTAGTTAAATTGCTCTTGCTGTATCTTGGCAGGAGCTGTATGACTCCATAGTCAAGTACTGGCAAGAGGCACGTCTGTATGATGAGTAGTTTTGTGTCTATGTTTACTTTTGATCGGTACCCTATGATAGAGTTTAGGGCACCTCTTACTCGTTTTGATTTTTCTACAGTTTCTTTGGTGTGTATGTTCATTGACAGTCTCTTGTCTAATATGACACCGAGGTATGTAACTTTGTTCTTGTACTCAATCTGTTCGTTTTTCATTTTAATGTAGTTTCTGTATCCGTTGTTTGGATTTCCTAGCCTAGGTCTTTTGTAGGAGAACATGATGCATTCCGTTTTATCTACATTGCATTGGAGGCCCCATCGTTTGTAGTAATCTATAATTTCCTCCGCCGCCCATTCTGCGCGCCTGGTGGCGTGATCTGGTTTCTCTGCTGCATTGAGAATGCACAGGTCATCTGTGTACTGAGAGAGCATCTGACCTGCGATTCGTTGCTTGGGTATGTCAGCGACGTATAAGTTAAAAATCATCACGGGTCCGACGATCGAGCCCTGGGGAACACCGTGTGGTACCTTTTTTTCTGTTCCTGTTGTGGTTCTAAATCTGCCTTTGGTTGTTCTGTCTGACAGATAATTTTCTATTATCTTCATGATATTATTTCGGGCTCCAGCTTCATAGAGTTTTTTTATTAGGCCTTTATGATTTATAGAATCAAATGCCTTGCTGAGGTCTGTCGATATCATGGCCACGCTGTGTCCTTTCTCCAGGGCGTCGGTGATGTATTTGCCGGTCCTTAGTATTTGTGTTGCTGTGCCTCTTTGGCGGACGAATCCATGTTGGTGTTCGGGGATAAGTTCGTTGCTTTCTGTGTTTATTCTCGAGAGAATGATGCGTTCAGCCCATTTGCCCATAATGTTCAGTAGACTGATGGGTCTGTATGAATTGGGTTGTGTGTGGTCTTTCCCTGGTTTATGCAGAAAGATGCATGTGCTTTCTTTCCATCTTTTTGGGAAGTATCCCGTATTGGTAATATAGTCCATTATTCGCTTGAACATGGCTATCATCGTATCACCTCCCATTTTTAGAATGTCCGCCCTTATCCCGTCAGTTCCAGGAGCTTTCTGATTCTTGAATTTTCGTAGAGCTATTTTTAACTCTGCGTGTGATGTTGCATCTAATGGTTGAAATGGTGTGTATTTCTCTGTGTTTTCGTCTTCGTGAGAGATAACGGATGTGTGAATGATAGCCGTGTCCACTAGTTTGTCGATAATCTCCAGTTCTGTGTTGCAGTTTTCTATAAGGGGGAGCCTTTGAGGTGGCTTTTTCATCGCTCTCTGTAAACCCCACATTTTCTTTCTGTTGTCAATTTTATTTTCTAAAGCTTTGTTCAGCATTTTTTCGCCGTGTTCGATGAGTTTCTTAGCTAAATTGCGTTTTAATCGGTTGTATTCTCTCTTCAGTTCGTTGTATCTGTATGTGAATCTTAGACGCCATGCGATGTCTTTCGCTTCGTTTCTGTTTTCTATCAGTTTTTGAATTTCTTTGGGAAGATTTTCTTTGTTGTCGGTTTGTTTGAGCGGCGCAAATTCGTCCAGAGTCTGTATTACAGCTTTTTCTAGGTTTTCAATCATTTTGTCGCAGTCCATGTCAGTTTCGATTTTTATGTTTGGGTCTATTTTTGTTGCTAGAGATTGTTCAAACACTTCACGTTTTTCCTTACTCGATTTGATGTTTTTGAGGTTGCGACTGAGTGGGATCTCATAGTCGTTTTCCAGGTTTATTGTCATTATCCATGGTATATGATCGGACCCTATGGATTCTATCTGTTTGCATGATTTTATTTCCAAATCAGAATGGTCGTATGTTGTGATTGCTATGTCCAGTATGTTGTTGTTGCCAGTACTAGTGGGTCTAGATGGCTGACTGGAATGTATAATTCTACAGTCAACGTTGTTGTGTATATCACGTAATAAAATTCCGAGACCTCTATCGACTGAACGGCCGAGCAATTGCATTCTTAGGTTCATGTCTCCCATGATGAGGGCACTCTCCTCTCTAAGTAGTTGCTCGAATTCGTCAGACAGTTCGTTATGATTCGGTATTGGGACGTAAATGCCTTTTACCGTGATGTATTCTCCAGTTCTGTGGTCGGTAAAGACTCGAATACTGCATCCTTCGATGTTTCTCTCATCATCACTAAAGGAGTCAATGAGTTTGGTTTGAGCCCACCTCATTCCTCTTTTGACGTATATTATGGTGCCTAGATGGTTGGCTTTCTGTTCATATATTTTGTCGTAATTGGGAATGTTGAATTTTTTATCTGTCAGGTCAATTTTGGCTTCGCTTATGATGGCTATGTCCACATGGTATTTCTGGACCAATTGTTTTATTTCAGTAAACTTGTTTCTGATACCCTGCACGTTGATGTGCAGGATCTTTATGTGTTTCTGATTGCCTTTAGTAGAGTAGGACATCTCTGAGTTCTTTCATTAGTGTTATGAATGTTTCCATAGTTCTATCAAATATGGAAACTTTTTCTTCCGTGGTTAGTTTTCTGCTTGGCTGAGTTGGTTCGATTTCATTATTCGTTGCCCGTGCGTACGATGTTTCCTTTTGAATCGTGGATCTGCGTACTGGAGATCTCGATCTTCTATTTGTTTCTTGTTGTGTTGGTTTAGTTACAGATGGGACATTTATATGTTCCTTTTCTACTCGCTCAGCCTTTTTCTTTGGTCTCTCTATTGCCTTTTTGAACAGTGGGCACTTTCTCTGTGTTGCGCTGTGTTGCTCTGGCTGTACATCCTTACAGTTTGAGCAGACTCTCACCGATTCATTCTGATTGTTTTTTATCAGTATGGTGGGTTCTCTTTTCGGTGCATGGCATGCACTCGTTGCGTGGTTGAATTTAAAACAGTTTCTGCATTGTAGCACTCTGTCGCAGCCTGCTTTGTATTTTTCAGGTCATAGCTTGTGTGCACAGTAAAAGGCTTCTGTGGCGTTTTTCATTCGTACAGCGATCTCATTGTATGAGAAATCGCCGCTGAATATGCATAGTTGTACATCGCTCGTTATCTTTTTTATATTGAGAGGGCGAATGCCGATGCAGTTTTCCATCTCGTCTTTTTGTTCTTCGACTGTATAGTCGTGTCCCATAGTTCTTATGATGACTTTCGTTGTTTTTATTTGTTCCGCTTTGGGTTTCGGCGCTATGAACGCGAGATCTGGCTTGAAGCATTTGATGTCTTCGATTGCCTTTGCTCTTTTCTCTACGTCGGTGAGTGTGATGAGAATGTTTTTGCTTCTCTCGTTTCTGATGATGCGACCATGGTGTTTATTCATTAATTTGGTTAAATCTCCCACGAGTTGGTCACTCAGCATCTTTTTCGTATCCTTATTATCTTTGTATTTGTATCTCGCGTCCGTGATTAGAATCGGTGGTACGTGGGTGCTATTATTTTTTGGAATATTTTGCCCCGTCGGTACAGAGTCTTTAGGTGAACTGTTGGGTGTTCGCCTGTTAAATTTTTTCGCTTCAGATACACCTTCTCCCTCATAGGGGTGAGGACGCTTAAGTGATTGGCTGCGCGATCTCGGTGAGTGGTCTCTTACCGATGACGCAGAGTGTGAGCGAGATGGCACTACCACCCTTCTCTTTTCTTGGTTTGAATTGTTTTGAAGCAGCTCAAACCGATTATGAGTCGGTATTGCTTCAGCCACTGCCTCTGTCGTTTTAGAAACTTCAATTTGTTTCTGTATCGTATTTTTCTTAGTTTTTAGGTTTAGTTCACTCGATTTGATATGTACTGTGTTTATTTTTAAGCAGTTGCATACATATTCCTCTTGAGCTGTGAACTCAGTCTGGGGGATTGCTTTGATATTTCTTTGTTTTTTGCATTCCACTCAGTTGTGGAAAACGCTTCTTACTACTGTGTTCAGGCACGAGTAGATTTTATAATAAACATCTGGTATGAACTTACCGTTCGTATGACGATGGTTCACGAACGCGCAAATCTTTATAACACTAGTTTTGGTACACTTTTTGCACTTCATTGTTTTTATTTTAGTCTGTTCATTTGTCCATTCTAAAAAGTTTTTAATGTCATTTCTATAGGTACACTGGTTACACTGCACGGTAAAAGTTCCGTCTTCGTTTGTTGAGATTTCTCTCAATCTTTCGCATGTTACTTGGTGTTCTAATTGCACTATTTTATTACCAACTAATAGGTCCGTCTCCACTGTTGGGGGGTACTTTCACTTTCACTATGTTACAAATTGTACGTGTAATTCACTTATTATTCACTAAAAGTCACATTTTGCAATGTTCGATAGTTATTACGTATAAACAATAACACAATGCCCAGCCTATGTCCAGCAGTGGATGTCTTTCGGCTGAAATTATGAAACTTACATAATAAAATAATGAAATCTATTTTGTGAAAGCAGGTCCAAGGTCATACATATTTTAATTTAAAGTCACAGACTGTACAGATACTTCTATGTAAATAAGATCGTTCTCTAAAAACCGTTGTCAAACGGCTTCAATGCCTTTTTTCTTTGATGTGTCTGTCCCGTATGCGTGCCGCTCGCATTCTATCGGTCACATATACTTTTCCATTCATGCATGCCACACGCACGCGGGACGCGAGGAGTTTGTGGGTGCATCAAACGCGTTAAGCTCACGCATGCGGGTGAGGCACACACGCAAGTCCAACCCGCGTGACAGGCAAAAGGGTCAAAACCTTCGCTGTAGAATAACTGTTAAAACTAGCTTTTGCCGGGGGATAGCCTCAAAATTCCGCCTTTAATGTATTGATATTCAAGCCTTTGATATTCAAGGTCATTCACGTTACCTCAATACCTATATAAAATTCTTGCTTGTTCAACGTTCTAAAAAGCAGTTAAAAGCGTTTATCCCGAAAGTTGACAACGTCGCAAATAGCTGTCAAAAATTTACTGGTTCGCTAGTTAGCCACATTTTTTTATTCCATATAGTAATATTACCAAATTAATCAAAACAGGTAAATATTTGACAGCTGTTTGCGACGTTGCTAACTTTTAGGATACTGCGTAATATTACCGGTACTTTTTTAATATCTATAGAGTTTATCATTAATTAATGCAATGAACACCTTAATCCCCTGCACCTCCTCGTATCATAAGACTATTCACGTATGATAAGTTGGCTAATTTTAGTTTTAATCATAGAACATGCTGGAAACTAGATGAATTTATTTCGGATGCATTTAATTTTGTTTTTTGGCTCAAGTATATATCAGTTTCAAAGCCTACACCAGCAGTACATGAATATTACGAAGAATGGAGAAATGGTGGCTCAGTGGTTGAGTCCTCAGTCGTAGCCGTTGTAGGTTCGAACCCAGTCGGTGCAATTTCTCAAATGTAAGAAAAAACATGTAAAGACCTATTTTTAACAAAGTCCTATTTCTAATTTTATACATGCGGTGCCTGTAGACTCCCACACTTTTTAAACAGTATGCAACATGATGCGTAATAAACTGCACAGGTGTGAATTTGCACATGTAACTTGCATCATAAACAAACAGGTTATAAGTAGGTCAGCAGTAGTCGTAACTTAATATCCCTGCAAACACAATTTGGAAAAATGGGAGATTATACATCCTTCCGATACCCAGTACGAGTGGCGAAAGTGTCCTAAAATTGCAATAAAGAGGTAAATAATGCCACTGATGCTGCGAATAATCTGGCCATTTTCTGGACCACAAGAACTATCATCGGTTTGAAAAGAAGAAGATCATTTAAGTAGAAGTAGGTACTGACTCCGTAAATTATGTACGTACATATGGCACGGCGGTGATATGACTAATAAATCTACATCATTCTTCATAGCCGTTTCCCATCTATGTTGGGGTCGGCTACCAGTCTAATTGTATCCGGCTGAATACCAGTATTTTACATGGAGCGACTGTCTATCTGACCTCCACAACCCATTAACTGGGTAATACGATACCCCTTGGTAAGACTGGTGTCAGACTTTCGGGCTTCTGACGACTCGTAACGACTGTCAAAGATCCAAGAACGATAGCCGGGACCAACGGCTTAACGTATTTTTCGAGGCACGGAGGAGTCTCGGTATGTAAAGATGGTCCCCCATCCACTGACCAACCCCGGCAAGCGTAGCTTAAGCTGATGGATCGACCCGTACGGCTAGCCATGAGCTCCTCAATCTACAATCAATTTACATACTTATCTTTATTTCTGTAATTCCTCTAATAAGTAATCACAGGTAATTTACTCACAAAATACTACATTCTTATCATTACATTATTATTATCAGCGAGGTATTCTATTTTTGCATCAGTTATGTTTTTGAAAGTAATCGGTGAATTATCAAGATCAATATTATGTATGATTTAGATAAACATATTGGAAAGCATTAACAGTCTTTCCCCGAATTCGCCCGGTGCTTCCAGTATTTTTGAATTAGAGTTCAAAAACGGACGAGCAAAAAAAACCTACTCTTATATAAAAATTTACAAGCAAAGCGCGAACATGATGTCCTGAGTACCTACGAACCCCGGGGTCATGGATTGTTATCGGTTACTAATTATTAGCCGTACTATTAGCACCCTACAGTTTTAAAAGACCCTTATTACAAAATGTATGTACTTAGAAGTTATAGGCATTTTTTCTCAGATATCGTAAGTTGGGAAAAGGTGGCTTAAACTCCGGCCCGTAATAGTGGTTAGTTAGCTGGTATGAATGAGCGGTGATAACTGTAACGTGGTAATGCAAAGGTTCAAACAAAAAGTATGTTTTATTCTTAGCGTATGCTTTTATTAAAACTTGACAGGTTTACATAGATTAAATCCTTACAATTAATAGCACCAATAAAGAATCTGAGTCCAGTAGTCCACTGCTTCGCGCAGTTTATCGTCCATATACTTCGATCTGGTAGTTATAGCCGCGGCTTCTAGCTGACTGAAGCCTGATTGTGACGACGTTACTTCCAACTCCTCCAGCCCTGATGGATGAGCTGGACCCCTGTATGGTCCCCACGTGCCTCACCCGGATCGCGGTGATCCGGAGGGTGTTAGTGCGGAAAGTGATGTCTTGAACATGAATCACGTTGTTAGCAGCTCCCCTGATGTGACCGGTTCTGTAAACACATCAAATGCTCATGAAAAGACAAATTATTTGCAGTACATCGCCATAATGTTACACAATGAGCTTATAACTTTCCCACTGCTGGGACACACGCCTCTTCTATGTGAGAGGGAGAGGGGTGCAATCAACAACGCTGGTACTGTCTTCGAATTTTTGGTTCTAGGACATGCTAATTTCCTCGCGTTGATTTCCGTCTCCGTTTTAAGAGCGGTGATAATATAAAATACAAAACAACTCGTAACAACTCGTAATTCGTGGCTGTTCCTACTAGGCCACTGCTGCTCGTCAAAAGAATTGTCGTTTTTATCAATCGCCCACCATGGGGTTTTGGGGGTAGAGGAACAGTGTGTAAAGTTCACTCATCCCCCATAGAAAAGGGAGGATCCTCCAACCAGACGGTTGTTATATCTGGCGGGCAACTGCCCATATGTTGATTTCGGATAGTCTTATCTATGTTATTCGCTCAGTAAACTCTAACTGCGAGATGTAGGAATTGTGTGACGTCATGTCTTTTTGTTTCGTAGTTTTTGTATGTGGCGGTCTAACCGCTACATCACTCCCCTCCGGAGACCGGAGGTCGATAGTGGGCTGAGTCTTGGATCTTGCGATGCTTCACAGTGCCAGCTGTGGTTCCAGTGAGTCGGAACCGGGTGCCGCTCAGTTCAAAGTGGGTCGGAACTGTCTGCAGTGATTGCGGCGATGGTGATTGTGGTTCCAGTGAGTCGGAACCGGGTGCCGCACAGTTCACAGTGGGTCGGAACTGTTTGCGGTGATTGCGGCGATTGTGGTGATTGCGGTGATTGAGGTGATTGCGGTGATTGAGGTGATTGCAGTGATTGAGGTGATTGCGGTGATTCCCCAGTGAGTCGGGGTGATGTGGCTGAGGGTGATGACCAGGAATGCGCGTTCGCTGCATGCTGGTGGTCAGGATACCCGTTGAAGCCGTGGGTGCTGGCTGGCTGTGTGACTCGCCTCACGAAAGCTTGCGGGAGTGATGATGATGACGTCACGCTGAAGTAGTTGCACGAAGGCTGCGTTGACGTTCATACTCGGGGTCACCAATTTAGGGGTATGGGGAACAGGGTGTAAAGTTCACTCATCCACCATAGAAAAGGGAGGATCCTCCAACCAGACGGTTGTTATATCTGGCGGGCAACTGCCCATATGTTGATTTCGGATAGTCTTATCTATGTTATTCGCTCAGTAAACTCTAACTGCGAGATGTAGGAATTGTGTGACGTCATGTCTTTTTGTTTCGTAGTTTTTGTATGTGGCGGTCTAACCGCTACAGGGTAATATTGAGTGTAATGCTGCCCACCTGGCAAGCAGCCTGCTGGTGCCGATGGTGCCCACGCTCAGGTTGTTCCGAGAAGCGACTGCAGCTAGCGGTGGTAGCACAGCCACGTCGCTCGGGTCAACCTCCTCATGCGTCACTATCATCTCGGGCGCCTCCACCACGTCATTGCTGACAAATGCTGTTGTCGCCGCTGCTAACAACACCACGAGAACTAGGCTCTTCATCTGTAAGCATTTTAAGTCTATTTTATTTATCTGATAATATGACTCCCAGCATAGGCACATGTGGAAGTCGGAAATTATACCACGGGAACGTACTACCGGGATAAAAAGCATCCTTTATCATAGCTCAGGTCAAGGTCTACCTGTGTGCCAGTGAAGGTGTGAAAAGGTGACAGACAGACACAGTTATTTTTGCATTTATAATATTTTTATTTTTTTTGTGGTCTGTATAATGGAGTTTTCTGACTACTTTGACTACTTCGCAGTTCGTATAGTTTCAGATTTAGCACTGAAATCCCATCTCAAAAATTCACCCTGAATATCATTTTGAAGCAATAAAAAATTACCACAAATTAAGAAAAAAATTGTTGTGTTTATTCATAAAAAAAAAAATGTACTTACCTTGTCAATGTGACTACGACTTGATTCTCAAAACTCTTCAGCTGACTCGCTTGAGTTCACTGCGACTATACCTGCCTTCAGAAGGAAGCAGTATTTATAGTAGAAATGCATTCATGATAAGACGATTATATCAGCTAACTAGTAAATAACAACAGTATGTAATGACACCGACTTTGATTATTTAATAATATCTATACTAGATTTAAACAGTGGTTGTAAATTAGCATAATAACTCCTTATCTCTTTGCGATAATATTAATGGATGTCAGGATATAAAAAAAGGTTCCTTTCTGATTGCGGATATCGTCAAATATTTAAAATTGTGCAAAAATAATAGTCAACGCTCTGTTAGAGCCGAGGGTTTCTTTGGTAATAATACTAATGATTTTGTCAAAAAAAGAAGCTTCCTCGTTTCTGCATCTAACTCCATAATCAATCCTTATACCCCTTTTAATAGGTAATTTTTACAATGATTTTAAATACATATTTCACTGCAAATAATATCTCATTTACTCTGTGTAACCTAGTTAGCATAAATCTGTTAGTCTATGTTATTTGAAAAATGTTTTGGTCCTTTGGGACAAGCGGATCCTTTTGACGGTTTTATACTTTTGCTATTGGTTTACAAACAACAAAACTTAGGTTTGTCATATTTTTCAAGAAAATAAAATAGATTTTTAAGAACCATTTTGATGTAACTTAAGAACTGAACTATTTAATTGAAAGAACTAAAATTTTAAAGCATAATAATCGGGGATTATTTTGCTACCACACTATTAAATAAGTTAAAATATAGATTGTTTAAAAAATTTAGAAATTAGACACTAGCTTTGATTCCTTTTATGTCAGTCTTATCCAAAAAATTTACTGCTAGCAAACAAAAATAAGACCGTAAGTTTTAATTATTTATTTAAAAAACATAAAAATATACTACATATTGCTACTACACATCTTTTTCTTATAAAAAATATATCGTGTACAAAAAAACCATTATCTTATTTAACTGAATCTACCCAAAACACTTTTGAGCAAATTATCTAACATAGACTTGAATTCTATAGTGGTATCCGCGACCTGTAGCTGATCGTATCCTGATTGTGACAAAGGAGCTTCCAATTCCTCCATTCAAGATGGATGGAGTTGCGTTCTGCGTGGCCCCCACGCGGTTCACCCGGATCGCACTCACGCGCCGGTTCGTGCGGATTGTTATATCTCTTACGTGGAAATGATTCGCGACACCATTCGCCCTGATCTCGCTACTGTAGACAGAAAAAGTGATCATGGTCAGGAAACATACAGTTTATGTTCAATTCTTAGTTGGCATCGCGACTTAAGGCAAACTCCAGTTCAGTCCTAAGGCAAAATAGATCGTAAACGTACTTATTTCAATTAGAAAGGTTAGGTTAGGTAGATGTCGTACTGGGAAATGTTACTATTTTAAGATCTCTGAGGCTTATTTCATGCGATGAATCCCATCCGATTGCTGAATAGTGTGTAGTGCTGGTAGTGACAAAGTTCACTCACAATAATTGACCATTCAAGTTGTTATGGGTTATGTTCTGTTTGTGGTTACTTACTTGTTTACCAATACATCTCCAGAAGCGATGGATCCCAAGTTCAGGTTACGCCGAGTGTCTACTGCAGTCTGCGCGTCAGCGACTTCAGGCAGCTCAGCCACGTCGGTTAGCTCGTCCACGTCAGTCACAACCACCTCTGGCATTTCGTTTAGGTCCACGTCAGCCACCTCGTCTCCGTCAGCCACGTCAAGCACCTCTACCACGTCAGGCTCTTCGTTGCTGACTACTGCAGCTGTTGCTGCCGCTGTTAACAACACGACGAGGAGTAGGCTCTTCATCTGGAATTATTTTATTACTTTCATTCAGTATCAAAATTAATTAATTATTAATATTCATTCATTTCCTTTCGAAAAGTTACACCAAACTTAAATTATTTGACATATTTTGTTTTGTAAGAATATAACTGCTGCCTTTATTCTATCACAGCAAGCCGAAGGTTTTACTTCCCCTTATTATTGACTGCGTTTAAGGCCAATTGTGAAAGTCTAGATACTAGAAGTCTAGTCCATTCCTATGCCTCAATGGAAAAAAACTTACCTTTTAAATTTTTACTTTGTTTTAATTCACAAAACACTAAAGTTCTTGACTCCTTTAAGGACAGTGTGAGTATAAGTTTTATTCTGAAGGAGTCAGTATTTATAGTGAAATTAGAAAGCAACCTCAATGATAAGATAATATCTGACCTACATTTTGGTTAATTACACATAATAGGACAACTACTCACTGACGTAGTAAACAAGAAGTTACATGACACCGATTTAATTTTGAAGATACTAGTTTGTATATTTTACTCATGTGATATCATCAAAAACAATTTTAAAGGAAAATCAATCAAAAATAAGTTAATAATAATAAGTAAGAAGCCAATACCTTGGTGCGAAATAAATACTTATAATATTCTAGTGGATGTCGTAATTTTCTAAATCTGGTAGAGAAGTTCGGCCAGCTAGCGTATTTCGTAACGCTACGCGCAACACGGCGAGCTACGAGTAGCTACGGCGTAGCTACGATGTTACGATCTCCACGTCTCGTATATGTACATCAATACATACTGTTCATTACGGTCACTTTTCGTGTTTGCCTGTGTGACCGCGTAGTTCTTCTAAACTACGCAACAGATTCTGAACGGTTTTCAACATCAGTTACAGATTTTTATTCCGGAAGGTTTATGTGTATAACTATAGAATACATTGATATTAAACTTACAAACTTAAGTGGCTATGGACAGGGCACATAGCTTGCAGAACAGATGGCCGATGAGGCCGAAATGTTCTCGAGTGGCGACCGCAAACCGGAAGACGTAGCGTTGGAAGGCTTTCCACAAAATGGACCGATTACCTTGTGAAGGCCGCAGGTAACTGCTGGATGTAGGAAGCAAAGAATCGGTCGAAATGGCGGTGCTTGGGGGAGGCATATGTTCAGCAGTGGACGTCTTTCGGCTGAAATTATGAAACTTACATAATAAAATTATGAAATCTATTTTGTGGAAGCAGGTCCAAGGTCATTCATATTTTAATTTAAAGTCATAGACTGTACAGATACTTATATGTTAATAAGATCGTTCTCTAAAAACCGTTGTCAAACGGCTTCAATGCCTTTTTTCTTTGATGTGTCTGTCCCGTATGCGTGCCGCTCGCATTCTATCGGTCACATATACTTTTCCATTCATGCATGCCACACGCACGCGGGACGCGAGGAGTTTGTGGGTGCATCAAACGCGTTAAGCTAACGCTTGCGGGTGAGGCACACACGCGAGCCCAACCCGCGTGACAGGCAAAAGGGTCAAAACCTTCGCTGTAGAATAACTGTTAAAACTAGCTTTTGCCGGGGGATAGCCTCAAAATTCCGCCTTTAATGTATTGATATTCAAGGTCATTCACGTTACCTCAATACCTATATAAAATTCTTGCTTGTTCAACGTTCTAAAAAGCAGTTAAAAGCGTTTATCCCGAAAGTTGACAACGTCGCAAATAGCTGTCAAAAATTTACTGGTTCGCCTAGTTAGCCACATTTTTTTATTCCATACAGTAATATTACCAAATTAATCAAAACAGGTAAATATTTGACAGCTATTTGCGACATTACTAACTTTTAGGATACACGCTTTTAATTAAACTGCGTAATATTACCGGTACTTTTTTATATCTATAGAGTTTATCATTAATTAATGCAATGAACACCTTAATCCCCTGCACCTCCTCGAGACTATTCACGTATGATAAGTTGGCTAATTTTAGTTTTAATCATAGAACATGCTGAAAACTCGGATGCATTTAATTTTGTTTTTTGCCTCAAGTATATTTCAGTTTCAAAGCCTACACCAGCAGTACATGAATATTACGAAGAATGGAGAAATAGTGGCTCAGTGGTTGAGTCCTCAGTCGTAGCCGTTGTAGGTTCGAACCTAGTCGGTGCAATTTCTCTCATATTCCAATTATTCCTTTTATGTAAGAAAAAACATGTAAATACCTATTTCTAACAAAGTCCTATTTCTAATTTTATACATGCGGTGTCTCTAGGCTCCCACACTTTTTAAACGGTATGCAACATGATGCATAATAAACTGCGCAGGTGTGAATTTGCACATGTAACTTGCATCATAAACAGGTTATAAGCAGGTCAGCATTAGTCGTAACTTAATTCAAATTCAAATTCTTTATTTCAGATATAAGTACATCCATATAATGATAGTAGTAGTATAACTTAGCCTAATGTTAGTATACAATTAAATTAAATTAATAATAATAAACGGGAACACCCAAATACTCCGAAATATTTTATTCCGAATTTCATTGTTCCGATTTTCAAAAGTCCGAATTTCATAATCCCTAAGAATTATAATGTCTACTAGCTTCTGCTCGCGACTTCGTCCGCGTGGAATAGTTACTTTGGGCTAACGCTAACTTTAACCCGCGACTGAATTAACCACGCGTCTGAGCCGCGCGGCATGGTATTTCGCAGAGCTAACTGGGGCCACCGCCCTTTCTCCTCATGACTGCCTTACATAACATACATAATCAGCCTATTACCTACTGTTCCCACTGCTGGGACACAGGCCCTCTCTATGAGAGGGAGTGGGCGTAATCCACCACGCGTGCCCAGTGCGGGTTGGTAGATGTCGCATGTCTTCGAATTTTTGGTTCTAAGACATCGTGTGAATAAGGAAAACATCGTGAGGAAAGTGGAAACCGGCATGGTTTCCACTTTCCTCACGATGTTTTCCTTCACCGTTTTGAGAGCAGTGGTGATGAAATTATTTACACAAAGTAAAGCGCCTGCTGGGGTTCGAATCCACGACAGGACCTACAACTCGTAAGTCGGGGTCGATACCACTGCAGCACTGGGTCACCACTGCTCCTATTGCCATCATAAATGCGCGCGTAGTACTTGATCAATATTTTGTTGCGATGTTATTTTAAAACTGTGATATCTCCTAAGATATTCAATGAAATCGAATGATGTAAAGGCGAATTTTGTTTTAAATGAAATACTTGTGATGAATAACGTATTTATTTGGATAAGGATTGTCAATTTGTCATGTTTATAAAAACACCTTCACAATAAATAATGCATTATTTTAGAACAAATTTTGTTAGCATAAAAAAGGTTATAGTGAGCCAACCTTAAAAGATAGACATATGCTGTCGCGGACTTTTTCTGAGAACTTAAAAGAAAAACAATTCTGTCATACATGATTTTTGCGAAACTTTAACCGTTTACGCAGCGCACGCAGCGGAAGCTCTCAAAAGGAAAAAGAAAACCCCGATTTTGATCTTCATTGGTGCTCCGCTCCTATTGGTCTTAGCGTGATGATATATAGCCTATAGCCTTCCTCGATAAATGGACTATCTAACACTGAAAGATTTTTTCAAATCGTACCAGTAGTTCCTGAGATTAGCGCGTTCAAGCAAACAAACTCTTCAGCTTTATAATATTAGTAAGTATATGTCGCATGAAATACAGTGTTGCCGACTGAAGTACTCTATACAGTCGGTGCGCTACGACGGAGTCTAAGGACCGGCGGGCGAGGGCGCGAGAAACAACAGGAGCGCCAGTCACCCTTCAGCCCTAGGAACTGTCACACGTTCATGAGACGCGTGCGCACATAGATTAATCCCAAGTTTTGTTATTTTATTTCTACTATAAATGGACAAGATTAATTAGGTCACTATTTGTTGTTAATTGTGATTTGTGTAACTGTAACAGTGTACATAAACTAAGTGTAAGAAGCTGTTATCATCTTTTAATTGCCCGAGACCCACAAACAGCCCACAACAATGTCAGAGGATGGAAGCACGACCCCTCCTCAATGTCCAGTGTGCCGACATATAGATTATTAAAAATCACGAAATTCATTTTACCGAAAGTCGTAAATACGATTTGTTTGGTTTCAGATTTTCATACGTTCGAAGAATCAAATGCTCGATGGGTTCTCGGTCCGAAAAACGACATTCCGATTTTCAATACTTCGAATAAACTACTAAAATTAGGATTCTGATTCTGATTCAATTAGTATAATGTTTAGTTACGCATTATAAATTCAAAATCTATGAGTTTTTAATTTAAAAACGTCTACTTTGGTCCCCTCTATTGTTGGTGAATCATTTGGGTTAGGTTAGGTTAGATCAGTGACCATTAACGCGCGAAGGCGAGCGACCGCAGGGAGCGTGCCGTGGTAGCGGCCGCCGAGTGCCAGATTCCCTCTATTGTTGGTGAATCATTTGGGTTTGGTTAGGTTAGATCAGTGACCATTAACGCGCGAAGGCGAGCGACCGCAGGGAGCGTGCCGCGGCAGCGGCCGCCGAGTGCCAGATTTCCTCTATTGTTGGTGAATCATTTGGGTTAGGTTAGGTTAGATCAGTGACTATTAACGCGCGAAGGCGAGCGACCGCAGGGAGCGTGCCGCGGCAGCGGCCGCCGAGTGCCAGATTTCCTCTATTGTTGGTGAATCATTTGGGTTAGGTTAGGTTAGATCAGTGACCATTAACGCGCGAAGGCGAGCGACCGTAGGGAGCATGCCGCGGTAGCGGCCGCTGAGCGCCAGATCCCCTCTATAGTTGGTGAATCATTTGGGTTAGGTTAGGTTAGATTAGTGACCCTAACGCGCGAAGGCGAGCGACCGCAGGGAGCGTGCCGCGGCAGCGGCCACCGAGTGCCAGATCCCCTCTATTATTGGTGGATCATTTGGGTTAGGTTAGGTTAGATCAGTGACCATTAACGCGCGAAGGAGAGCGACCGGCATGGTTTCCACTTTCCTCACGATGTTTTCCTTCACCGTTTTGAGAGCAGTGGTGATGAAATTATTTACACAAAGTAAAGCGCCTGCTGGGGTTCGAATCCACGACAGGACCTACAACTCGTAAGTCGGGGTCGATACCACTGCAGCACTGGGTCACCACTGCTCCTATTGCCATCATAAATGCGCGCGTAGTACTTGATCAATATTTTGTTGCGATGTTATTTTAAAACTGTGATATCTCCTAAGATATTCATTGAAATCGAATGATGTAAAGGCGAATTTTGTTTTAAATGAAATACTTGTGATGAATAACGTATTTATTTGGATAAGGATTGTCAATTTGTCATGTTTATAAAAACACCTTCACAATAAATAATGCATTATTTTAGAACAAATTTTGTTAGCATAAAAAAGGTTATAGTGAGCCAACCTTAAAAGATAGACATATGCTGTCGCGGACTTTTTCTGAGAACTTAAAAGAAAAACAATTCTGTCATACATGATTTTTGCGAAACTTTAACCGTTTACGCAGCGCACGCAGCGGAAGCTCTCAAAAGGAAAAAGAAAACCCCGATTTTGATCTTCATTGGTGCTCCGCTCCTATTGGTCTTAGCGTGATGATATATAGCCTATAGCCTTCCTCGATAAATGGACTATCTAACACTGAAAGATTTTTTCAAATCGTACCAGTAGTTCCTGAGATTAGCGCGTTCAAGCAAACAAACTCTTCAGCTTTATAATATTAGTAAGTATATGTCGCATGAAATACAGTGTTGCCGACTGAAGTACTCTATACAGTCGGTGCGCTACGACGGAGTCTAAGGACCGGCGGGCGAGGGCGCGAGAAACAACAGGAGCGCCAGTCACCCTTCAGCCCTAGGAACTGTCACACGTTCATGAGACGCGTGCGCACATAGATTAATCCCAAGTTTTGTTATTTTATTTCTACTATAAATGGACAAGATTAATTAGGTCACTATTTGTTGTTAATTGTGATTTGTGTAACTGTAACAGTGTACATAAACTAAGTGTAAGAAGCTGTTATCATCTTTTAATTGCCCGAGACCCACAAACAGCCCACAACAATGTCAGAGGATGGAAGCACGACCCCTCCTCAATGTCCAGTGTGCCGACATATAGATTATTAAAAATCACGAAATTCATTTTACCGAAAGTCGTAAATACGATTTGTTTGGTTTCAGATTTTCATACGTTCGAAGAATCAAATGCTCGATGGGTTCTCGGTCCGAAAAACGACATTCCGATTTTCAATACTTCGAATAAACTACTAAAATTAGGATTCTGATTCTGATTCAATTAGTATAATGTTTAGTTACGCATTATAAATTCAAAATCTATGAGTTTTTAATTTAAAAACGTCTACTTTGGTCCCCTCTATTGTTGGTGAATCATTTGGGTTAGGTTAGGTTAGATCAGTGACCATTAACGCGCGAAGGCGAGCGACCGTAGGGAGCATGCCGCGGTAGCGGCCGCTGAGCGCCAGATTCCCTCTATTGTTGGTGAATCATTTGGGTTTGGTTAGGTTAGATCAGTGACCATTAACGCGCGAAGGCGAGCGACCGCAGGGAGCGTGCCGCGGCAGCGGCCGCCGAGTGCCAGATTTCCTCTATTGTTGGTGAATCATTTGGGTTAGGTTAGGTTAGATCAGTGACTATTAACGCGCGAAGGCGAGCGACCGCAGGGAGCGTGCCGCGGCAGCGGCCGCCGAGTGCCAGATTTCCTCTATTGTTGGTGAATCATTTGGGTTAGGTTAGGTTAGATCAGTGACCATTAACGCGCGAAGGCGAGCGACCGTAGGGAGCATGCCGCGGTAGCGGCCGCTGAGCGCCAGATCCCCTCTATAGTTGGTGAATCATTTGGGTTAGGTTAGGTTAGATTAGTGACCCTAACGCGCGAAGGCGAGCGACCGCAGGGAGCGTGCCGCGGCAGCGGCCACCGAGTGCCAGATCCCCTCTATTATTGGTGGATCATTTGGGTTAGGTTAGGTTAGATCAGTGACCATTAACGCGCGAAGGAGAGCGACCGGCATGGTTTCCACTTTCCTCACGATGTTTTCCTTCACCGTTTTGAGAGCAGTGGTGATGAAATTATTTACACAAAGTAAAGCGCCTGCTGGGGTTCGAATCCACGACAGGACCTACAACTCGTAAGTCGGGGTCGATACCACTGCAGCACTGGGTCACCACTGCTCCTATTGCCATCATAAATGCGCGCGTAGTACTTGATCAATATTTTGTTGCGATGTTATTTTAAAACTGTGATATCTCCTAAGATATTCATTGAAATCGAATGATGTAAAGGCGAATTTTGTTTTAAATGAAATACTTGTGATGAATAACGTATTTATTTGGATAAGGATTGTCAATTTGTCATGTTTATAAAAACACCTTCACAATAAATAATGCATTATTTTAGAACAAATTTTGTTAGCATAAAAAAGGTTATAGTGAGCCAACCTTAAAAGATAGACATATGCTGTCGCGGACTTTTTCTGAGAACTTAAAAGAAAAACAATTCTGTCATACATGATTTTTGCGAAACTTTAACCGTTTACGCAGCGCACGCAGCGGAAGCTCTCAAAAGGAAAAAGAAAACCCCGATTTTGATCTTCATTGGTGCTCCGCTCCTATTGGTCTTAGCGTGATGATATATAGCCTATAGCCTTCCTCGATAAATGGACTATCTAACACTGAAAGATTTTTTCAAATCGTACCAGTAGTTCCTGAGATTAGCGCGTTCAAGCAAACAAACTCTTCAGCTTTATAATATTAGTAAGTATATGTCGCATGAAATACAGTGTTGCCGACTGAAGTACTCTATACAGTCGGTGCGCTACGACGGAGTCTAAGGACCGGCGGGCGAGGGCGCGAGAAACAACAGGAGCGCCAGTCACCCTTCAGCCCTAGGAACTGTCACACGTTCATGAGACGCGTGCGCACATAGATTAATCCCAAGTTTTGTTATTTTATTTCTACTATAAATGGACAAGATTAATTAGGTCACTATTTGTTGTTAATTGTGATTTGTGTAACTGTAACAGTGTACATAAACTAAGTGTAAGAAGCTGTTATCATCTTTTAATTGCCCGAGACCCACAAACAGCCCACAACAATGTCAGAGGATGGAAGCACGACCCCTCCTCAATGTCCAGTGTGCCGACATATAGATTATTAAAAATCACGAAATTCATTTTACCGAAAGTCGTAAATACGATTTGTTTGGTTTCAGATTTTCATACGTTCGAAGAATCAAATGCTCGATGGGTTCTCGGTCCGAAAAACGACATTCCGATTTTCAATACTTCGAATAAACTACTAAAATTAGGATTCTGATTCTGATTCAATTAGTATAATGTTTAGTTACGCATTATAAATTCAAAATCTATGAGTTTTTAATTTAAAAACGTCTACTTTGGTCCCCTCTATTGTTGGTGAATCATTTGGGTTAGGTTAGGTTAGATCAGTGACCATTAACGCGCGAAGGCGAGCGACCGTAGGGAGCATGCCGCGGTAGCGGCCGCTGAGCGCCAGATCCCCTCTATAGTTGGTGAATCATTTGGGTTAGGTTAGGTTAGATTAGTGACCCTAACGCGCGAAGGCGAGCGACCGCAGGGAGCGTGCCGCGGCAGCGGCCACCGAGTGCCAGATCCCCTCTATTATTGGTGGATCATTTGGGTTAGGTTAGGTTAGATCAGTGACCATTAACGCGCGAAGGAGAGCGACCGTAGGGAGCGTGCCGCGGTAGCGGCTGCCGAGCGCCAGATCCCCTCTATTGTTGCTGAATCATTTGGGTTAGGTTAGGTTAGATCAGTGACCATTAACGCGCGAAGGCGAGCGACCGGAGGGAGCGTGCTGCGGCAGCGGTCGCCGACCGCCAGGTCCCCTCTATTGTTGGTGAATCATTTCGGTTAGGTTAGGTTAAATCAGTGACCATTACCGCGCGAAGGCGAGCGACCGTAGGGAGCGTGCCGCGGCAGCGGTCGCCGAGCGCCAAATCCCCTTTATTGTTGCTGAATCATATGGGTTAGGTTGGAACCAGTGTGTTTTGTTGTCTTGCTTTTCAGTTTTACAAAGCCTTTTTATTTCGGAATTCTAATTAATCCGTACTTTAATAATCGGAATTCGTATTTTCGATGTTTCGAATTATCATTAATTCGGACTTTTTGTTATTCGATCTTTTGAAACTCGGTATTTTGAGAATAGTAATTATAAACGTTAGGAATATTGAAATTTTGGAATTATAAAAATAGGATTATTGATAAATCGGAGTTGTCATATTAGGGATTTTGAATCATTCGGAATTCTGATAATCGGTATTTTGAAATTCGTATTTGTGACTTTCGGAATAAAGTTTTTCGTATTTATGTAGTGTACCCTTATCCACCTTTGTAAGAGGGGAGAGTCCCACCGGTCTGAGAACACATTCGGGATGCCATTGGAGGAAGAGCGCAAACACGCCATCATGGAAGCGCATTGCTTTCGCATAATCGCGGCGAATCCGTCGACACACGCATCCGCAAACATCCCTGACGCTTAATATCCCTGCAAACTCAATTTGAAAAAATGGGAGATTATACATCCTTCCGATACCCAGTACGAGTGCTGTAAGTGTCCCTACAATTGAACTAAAGAGGACGTAAAGAATGCCACTGACGCTGCGAATAATCTAGCCATTTGGGCCACAACTATCATCGGTTTGAAAAGAAGATCATTTAAGTAGAAGTAGGTTACTGACTCCGTAAATTATGTACGTACATATGGCACGGCGATGATATGACTAATATCAATCTACATCATTCTTCCTAGCCAACTATGTTGGGGTCGGCTACCAGTCTAACTGGATTCAGCTGAATACCAGTATTTTACATGGAGCGACTGCCTATCTGACCGCCACAACCCAGTAACTGGGTCATACGATACCCCTTGGTAAGACTGGTTTCAGACTTTCGGGCTTCTGACGACTCGTAACGATTATCAAAGATCCACGAATGACAGCCGGGACCAACGGCTTAACGTACTTTCCGAGCCACGAAGGAGTCTCGGTATGTAAAGATGGTCCTCCATCCACTGACCAACCCCGGCAAGCGTAGCTTAACCTGATGGATCGACCCGTACGGCTGTTATTACTTTAGCCACGAGCTCCTCAATCTAAAATCAATCTACATACTTATCTTTATTTCTTAATTCCTCTAATAAGTAATCACAGATAATTTACTCACAAAATACTACATTCTTTTATTTCATTAATTAAGTACATAATTATATTTTACATTTTTAAATATTTCTTAAAAAAAAATACAAAAAACATTTAAAAATATAAAAAATTGTCGCCCATCGACATCAGGAACAGGGTCCAAGCTGCCGGTGGTCAGGGCTCTAGAGAGAGGAACCTCCTCACTATGCGTGCCGTGTCTAGGAGTACTGCTTTCTGAATCAAGCCCTTGACCCAGCCGCGCAATGAGAGCCTCCTGAGGTGTTGGTCGAGGCTCTCCGCTATTAGGCCGTTAACCGTTACGATTATCGGTACAATGATTGCAGAGTCCACGTCCCACATGTCGATAACCTCGTGTGCTAAGTCAAGATACTTGATTTTTTTATCTTTCTCAGCTTTCAAGAGATTCTCGTCATGGGAGACAGCAATATCAACAATCATTGCACGGCGCTCTCGTCGTTATTATCTTATCAGCGAGGTATTGTATTTTTGCATCAGTTATGTTTTTTTTAACTAATCGGTGAATTATCAATATCAATATTAAGTATGATTTAGATAAACATATTCGAAAGCATTAACAGTCTTTCCCCGAATTTATCCTGTGCTTCCAGTCTTTTTGAATTAGAGTTCAAAAACGGAGAAGCAAAAAAAACCTACTCTCATGTAAAAATTAACAAGCAAAGCGCGAACATGATGTCCTGAGTACCTACGAACCCCGGGGTCATGGATTGTTATCGGTTACTAATTATTAGCGGTACTATTAGCACCCTACAGTTTTAAAAGTCCCTTATTATAAAATGTATGTACTTAGAAGTTATAGGCATTTTTTCTCAGATATCGTAAGTTAGGAAAAGGTGGCGTAAATTCCATCCAGTAATAGTGGTTAGTTAGCTGGTATGAGTGAGCGGTGATAACTGTAACGTGGTAATGCAAAGATTCAAACAAAAACTATGTTATGTTCTTAGCGTTTACTTTTATTAAAACTTGACAGGTTTCGATTAAATCCTTACAATAAAATTAGTAGCACCAACAAAAAATCTGACTCCAATAGTCCACTGCTTCGCGCAGTTTATCGTCCATATACTTCGATCTGGTAGTTATAGCCGCGGCTTCTAGCTGACTGAAGCCTGATTGTGACGACGTTACTTCCAACTCCTCCCGCCCTGATGGATGAGCTGGACCCCTGTATGGTCCCCACGTGCCTCACCCGGATCGCGGTGATCCGGAGGGTGTTAGTGCGGAAAGTGATGTCTTGAACATGAATCACGTTGTTAGCAGCTCCCCTGATGTGACCGGTTCTGTAAACAAGTGCTCATGAAAAGACAAATTATTTGCAGTCCATCGCCATAATATTACAAAATCAGCCTATAACTTTCCTACTGCTGGGACACAGGCCTCTTCTCTGTGAGAGGGAGAGGACCGCAATCCACAACATGGGTACTATTTGGTGGATGTCACATGTCTTCGAATTTTTGGTTATAGAATAAGCTAGTTTCCTCACAATGTTTGCCTTCTCCGTTTTGAGCAGTGGTGATGATATAAAATACACAAGAACACGTAACAACTAGTAAGTTGTGGCGGAGATATACATGACACAAAGTCAATCGCCTGCCTGGGTTCAAACCCACGACTAACAACTCGTTTGTCGTGGCTGTTATTACTAGAAGTCTCTGCTGCTCGTCATAATGTAGCGACTCATAAAAATTGTCGTTTTTATCAATCGCCCACCATGGGGTAATATTGAGTGTTATGCTGCCCACCTGGCGAGCAGCCTGCTGGTGCCGATGGTGCCCACGCTCAGGTTGTTCCGAGTAGCGACTGCAGCCAACGGCGGCAGCTCGGCTACGTCACTGACGTCAACCTCCTCATGCGTCACTATCATCTCGGGCGCCTCCACCACGTCATGGCTGACAAATGCTGTCACTACCGCTGCTAACAACACCACAAGAACTAAGCTCTTCATCTGTAATCATAAATCGATGTTTATTGATCTGATCATTATGACACACTAGCATAGGCACACGTGGAGTTCGGAAATTATACCACGGGAACGTAGGTACTACCGAGATAAAAAGCATCCTTTATCATAGCTCAGGTCAAGGTCTACATAATATTAGGATGGATTTAATTGTTGTCTCTAAAAAGGAGTTTAATGATTACTCTGACTAGGTACTTCGCTCTTCGTATAGTTTCAGATTTAGCTCTGAAGTCTCATCTCAAAAACTCACTCTGAATATCATTCTGAAGCAATAAAAAATGGACATAATTTTTTTATAAAATAGTTGTGTAAAATATTTAAAAAAATTAAATGCTCTTACCTTGTCAATATGACTACGACTTGATTCTCAAAACTCTTCAGCTGACTCGTTTGAGTTCACTGCCACTGCGTTCTGAAGGAAGCAGTATTTATAGTAGAAATGCATTCATGATACGAAGATTATATCTGTTATCTAGTAAATAACAACAGTAAGTAATGACACTGACTTTGATTATTTAATAATATCTATACTAGATTTATACAGTGGTTGTAAATTAGCATTAATAGCTCCTTATCTCTTTGCGATAATATTACTGGATGTCAGGATAACTAAAGAAAATTTCCTTTGTGCGGAAATCAAATATTTAAAATTGTGCAAAAATAATAGACAACGCCCTGTTAGAGCCGAGGGTTTCTTTGGTAATAAAACTAATGATTTAGTCCAAAAAAGAAGCTTCTTCGTTTCTGCCTCTAACTCCATAATCAATCCTTATACCCCTTATAATAGGTAATTTTTACAATGATTTTAAATACATATTTCACAGCAGATAATATATCTTTTGCTCTGTGTAACAGTTAGCATAAATCTGTCAGGGTATGTCATTTGAAGATTGTCTGGTCCTTTGGGACAAGAGGATCATTTTGACGTTTTTATCCTTTTGCTATTGCAGGATACACACAGTTTACAAACAGTGAAACTTAGGGTTTTCATATTTTTCAAGAAAATAAAATAGGTATTTAAGAACCATTTTGATGAGCTAACTTAAGAACTGAACTATTTAATTGAAAAAGTATTATTTTGCTACCACATGGTTAAATACGTTAAGATATAGATTGTTCTATAACTAAACTACATTTTATTCCTTTCATGTCATAGTTTTATCTGTAAAATGTACTGCTAGCAAAAAAAATAAGACCGTAAGTTTTGATTATTTATTTAAAAAACATAAAAATATACTACATAGTGCTACTACATATCTTTTTCTTATAAAAAATATATCATATACAAAAAAAAACCGTTATCTAAGTTTTAACTGAATCTACCCAAAACTCTTTTGAGCAAATTATCTAACATAGACTTGAATTCTATAGTGGTATCCGCGACCTGTAGCTGAACGTATCCTGATTGTGACAAAGGAGCTTCCAATTCCTCCATTCAAGATGGATGGAGTTGCGTTCTGCGTGGCCCCCACGCGGTTCACCCGGATCGCACTCACGCGCCGGTTCGTGCGGATTGTTATATCTCTTACGTGGAAATGATTCGCGACACCGTTCGCCCTGATCTCGCTACTGTAAACAGAAAAAATGGTCATGGTCAGGAAACATACAGTTCATGTCCAATTCTTAGTTGACATCGCGACTTAAGGCAAACTCCAGTTCAGTTCTAAGGCAAAATAGATCGTAAACGTACCTACTTATTTTAATTAGAAAGTTTAGGTTAGGTAGATGTCGTACGGGGAAATGTTATTATTTTAAGATCTCTGAGGCTTATTTCATTCGATGAACCCCATCTGATTGCTGAATAGTGTGTAGTGCTGATAATGACAAAGTTCACTCACAATAATTGACCATTCAAGTTATTATGGGTTATGTTCTGCTTGTGGTTACTTACTTGTATACCAATACATCTCCAGAAGCGATGGATCCCAAGTTCAGGTTACGCCGAGTGTCTACTGTAGTCTGCGCCGGCACGTCAGCGACTTCAGTCAGCTCAGCCACGTCAGTTAGCTCGTCCACGTCAGTCACAACCACCTCTGGCATTGCGTTTAGGTCCACGTCAGCCACCTCGTCTCCGTCAGCCACGTCAAGCACCTCCACCACGTCAGGCTCTTCATTACTGACTACAGCTGCTGTTGCTGCCGCTGCTAACAACACGACGAGGAGTAGGCTCCTCATCTGGAATTATTTTATTACTTTTGTTAAGTATCAAATTAATTTATTATTAATATTAATTCATTTCCTTTCGAAAAGCTACATACTCCAAACTAAAATTATTTAGTTTTTTTTTTTTGGAAGAACATAACTGCTTCCTTTATTCTATCACAGCAAGGCAAAGGTTTTACTTCCCCTTATTATTGACTGCGTTTTAGGCCAATTGTGAAGATCTAGATACTATAAGTCTAGTCCATGCCTAGGCCAAAATGGAAAATAAAAACTTACCTTTTCAATTTTTACTTTGACTTGATCCACAAAACACTAAAGTTAACTGCTTTGAGGACAGTGTGAGTATAAGTTGTATTCTGAAGGAGCCAGTATTTATAGTGAAATTAGAAAGCAACCATAATGATAAGATAATATCTGACCTACATTTCGGTTAATTACATCCACATAATATGAGAACAACAAGTTACATGACACCGATTTAATTATAAAGATACTAGTTTCTATCTCTTACTCATGTGTTAAAATCAATAACAATTATTGTAAAGAAAAAACAATAAAAAATAATTGTAATAGGTCCCCAATAGCTTGGTGCGAAATAATTACGTAATTTTCGACTCAATCTAGTAGAAGACCACCCAGCTGCCGCATTTTGTAACGCTACGCGCTACGTAACCAGCTACGGTTGGCTACGGCGTAGCTACCATGTAGTGATCTTCATACTTTAATTTAAGAGCCCTGTTACATTTTTGACGCAATTTCATGATTCTTGACGCTGTAATTTTCAGCAATGTAGTAAGATATTTTACGTTATGAATAACGATAGTGCCATTCTCTTGTAAGTTGGAGTGATAATATAATTTAATTAGTAAGTAAGTTCAAGATTGAAACAAACATGTATGAAGAATGGAGCGCTGGTGGCTCAGTGGTTACGAGTCCTTGAGAACCCAGGCGGAGCTATTAGTGTAATTTTTTTAGCCATGTCCCCATTTTGTTTGTAAAAAAAACATGGTACATAGACTATTTCTAACGTAAGAAGTAAGCAGTCAGTAGTACGCCTTTGCAAAAACTAACTTTGATAAAATAGCGAATTATCCATTGATCAATGATACCACCGAGTGCGGTGCTCCTGACCAAACGATGGCCCTTTTGTTGGGGGTTACTAAAGAGTCCCTACTTCTGTACATTTGAGGACATTAACAACGCCACTGATGCTGCGATTAACCTGGCGACTACTGGGCGAAAGTAATTCAGATAACATGCCTATCATCGATTTAAAAAAAGAAGATCATTTAAGTAGGTTACCGAGTTCGCAAATTATGAATAGCAAACCGATGATAACACTAATCAATCTACATACTTACTTATCTTTATTTCTGTTATCCCCTTAATAAATTATCACAGGTAATTTACTCACAAAACTACTACATTTTTATCATTGTCTTATCAGCCAGGTATTTTGTTTTTTCATCATTTTTATTTTTAAAAGTAATCGGTGGTGATTATCAGTATCAATATAGACATGATTATAGATAAATTTTTCGAAGTCATTCACGAGAGTGTTTCCCCGAATTTAACCTACATTTAAATGCTTCCAGACTTTTGTATATGCGCGTTTGTCCAACACCGCCGTCACCGATACGTCATCGAGAACTAAATGACGGCGCCGAAGTAGCGATACATACATTTACTATGGCCGCGTGACCATCGCATGCCCGTCACCCGAGCGCCGTCATCCCAGCCGCTGAATTTTCGAGTAGCTATGCGCGACTCTGCGCGATCGCTAGAACTCGGCTCGAGATTATGACGGGTCGATGTGCCGGCAATACAAAAGACGTTTGATCTTGTCCACACACTGTTTCGTCTATCATAACGTAGTGATCCGCCGAGTTTGGTTGCGGTGGACACATGATCGCCATCACCGGGACGTCACATTCGGTTCGTATATTCCGTTTCTCGGCGACGTCGTGGTGACGGCTGCGGTGGACAAATGCCGTAAGAGTTCAAAAAATGGACTAGAAAAAAATCTACTAGATAAAACAAGCAAACGCAAGCGTAGCATTGGATCCCTGGGGTCATGTATTGTTATCGGTAGCTCATTAGTACATACCAAAGAAATCGACATAGCCGAATAAAATTTTAATCAAATAAATTGACAAAAAATCTAATAATTGGATCGTCTGGTAAAATCTGCAGTTAGATATTATAATTGATAACTATTGTTTTTGTTGATAACAAAGAGAAAATTCATGTTGCATTGATAACATACAGTACGTTTTTTCCTGATATAATATTTATCGCAAACCTGTAATAACTTATTGCGAGCAAATTCCATTTCGAGGAATGAATTATCTATTCGGAGATCGGCGGTACTGAGAGATTTTTTCAAGCGACATAACTTCTAAATGCTGCCAGGAAGTCAAGTCTAAACTTATGGGTTCAATACTTTATAAACTTAGGTAAAAGATTGCAGTTGATTGCAATCACGATGCCGACAAAGCTGACAAAATTACGGTATCTAATATGAAATGAAATGACTATGAAGAGTTGCAATTGATAAGTATCGGTATATACTTATCAATTGCAACTCTTCATAACAAGTTTGATAATATCTATATTTAATAAGTAATCATATAAATGACATAACAAAATTATGATGGTAGGTATCGTTCCGCACGATATGATATTCTGTCATGGTGGCAATCAATCTACTTTGGCGGTCGCTATTAGAACTTAGAAAAAACAATCGTAATAATTACGTACCTTTGTAGTTTTTTTCTTTGTTTTAATAACTTGTAACCTGCATATAAATTTACGTTTCTCTCCGTACCATGTACATTTACAACAATCTTCGCGAATTTCAATGAAACCACTACACTTTCTGTTTACTTCTAATTGACCGCACAATTTTTTTAAAGTGCTTTGAGTCCGCGCCACCACTCAAGTCCGATCGACGCTAGCGTCTATGTCATTGCAACAAATTGCATTTAAAAAGTTGCAGAACCACAATTTTCCGCCGGACTTCAGTGTTGGCGCGGACTCTAAATACACGATTTGATTCTCATGATGACAAAAAAATATTACTTTGTTACAATAATACGAGCAGACCCAAACACAAAAGTTATTCAGCCAGTAGGTATTCATTTTAACAAAGCGCGAAATTCATATTTCAAAAAGTAACATTCTGAATTTAATTCCAAATCCAGACAGAACAAGGTGACGCGGACGGGCGTTCTAAGTTTAAAATTGCTTCCCATTCAGGCTCCCTGGACAATGGCCGTTGCAACCTAAACGGAAGCTACGGAAAAAAAAGATTCTCTTTTATACTGTATTGGGGTTATTTCCATGGTCTTCACATTCAAATGGCGATATTAGCTGGCTGGTTGAGAAAGGTGTGTAAATAAGTATTTATGCTGGAAAGCGATGGAATTCAACTATACAGGCGGGCAGAAATATACCTAACGTTAGTTTAGAAAATAATGATTTTCATCTTGAAAATATTGATTTAACAACAAGTATAATAATCTCTTTTTTAAACTCCGTGGGTGTTACTATAAAAACTTATAGGTACACTCTTGTTCAACGTCTGTCTAATGCCAGTCTTACGTCAAACTCCATAGAAATACTATACTATACTATGGAAATAAGTTTAATTTTCAACCATTGAATTAGTATTATTATATTTTTCAACACATTGCAAGTGCGACTTAGTTCTAACACAAAGAAGTACCTTATAACTTAACTAAAATCACTAAAATCTCGTTTCTCTTCTTTCACAGGCGGTGTCGGATGAAATGCTGGTCGAACTGAAGGCATGCTTCATGGAGGCTTACGACGACAATCAGGATGGCAAGATTGACATACGAGAGGTTTACCCGCTCAACTGTCGATTTGCCTTTTAAAGTCGACGACAATAAAAATTCTATTGCGCTCGTGACAGTTAAACTTATAACAGAACACGAAACAAATATTAATATATAGCAAACATAATTCAATTGTATGTTCGATATCCATTATCTAAGATATTTTTGGTCGAAGGGCCTAAGTATCCTTTGCAACTGGGCCAGAATCCCTGTCGAGCTCTGCGGCCGCAGTTCCTGTTGAGCGCGCTACCGTCTCGGGCCTGTATCTTTTAAGGCGGCAGACTCCCCAAAACTATCACCTGATCTAGCTTGTACTACCCCACAGGTGATCACTGTCATGAATATAAAAAAATGTGAGATTCGGGGACTATGATTCTTTCACAGTTTTTTACCCGACTGCCCCAGAAGGAGGGTAATGTTTTTTTTAAATAAATTTCAACAATATTGGTATCAAATAAAAGCTGGTAATGACTAAATTCCAAATTAAGATATATTCATAAAACTAAAAAACTTGAAATAAAGAAAATTATTCAAAAAACAAAAAACCCGACTGCAAAAACACATAACTGAAAAGAGAAAAACAAGCATTATAATCTATAGAATTTTGGTATCGCAGGCGGGGACAATAATAATATAACAATAATAACCGGAAATATGGTGTACCTAACTTTTGTTTGTGGCCTGCGATACCAAAATTCTATAGATTATAATGCTTGTTTTTCTCTTTTCAGTTATGTGTTTTTGCAGTCGGGTTTTTTGATTTTTGAATAATTTTTACCTCTGACTTCGCTTCACTGTCAAAATCACATTGATCCTTATTTTCATTCATCTAAGCGCAGTAGGTATCTGGTAGCACAGTAGTGCCCCCGCCAAGACGAGCCAAAAACAAAAAGTAGGAGGGCACTACCAATCTTTTCCCAATAAGGAGCCCAATTGGCCATACAATAGGCCGTCGCACAGAGACGCCATCGGCATGGCGTGTCTGTGCGACGGCCGCGAAACGGCCAAGCCAAACACTTTGTCCGAGATGTAAGATTTGTAGAGTTAGGGGCTTGGCTCTAGACTTTTGGTGGGTAACTATTCAATTCAATTCAATTATCATTTTTATTCTCTCTTCTCAAAGCTGACTTAAAGTTAATGCCTACAAAAATTTAATTAAAATTTTTAAAAACCCCCGACCCATAAAAATCCTTTAAAAAGTTACAAAATAAAATATACTGGACCTTTAAGTTTATTATAATTTGTAGTCAATATTTTGTTGTCGCGTCAGGGACGGCATGCTATTGTAGAAAATATATTTTCATTCACCGTCCCCCGACGCGACAACAATTTAATTTTTATTTCCTGCTTTTTAAACTTTATATTCTTTATATTACTGCTACGATCGACATGTGCTTCGCTTAAATCTGCGCAGCTGTACGTATTTTTCATAGTTAGTTAAGAACACTCCCGATCAAGTCACGTTTCAAACAAAACAAAAAAAATCTAAATCGGTTCAACCGTTTGGGAGCTACGATGCCACAGACAGATACACAGATACACACGAAAAGACAAACTTATAACACCCCTTCCTTTTCCGTCGGGGGTTAAAAATGTCTCAGTTGTATTGCACCTTTGTGAGAGACTGGTGCCTGGTATAGGTTTTTGGGAAAACCTGTGTCGGTCACCAGCTCCCACCCCTCCACGGCTAGAATTAGCTTTTACTAGATACCGTGCAAGAGTCCAAGTTAAACAATATACATAACAAAAATTAGAACCAAGTAGGAGTTAAAACAATAATATGGTTAACACAAATAAAAGAAGAAGGAATAACAAATAAATCATTCGCAGAGGTTATTGAGTCATGTTTTGAGACGAGACGAGATGTGTGAGTGAGTGTTTAACTTGTGTGAAGTGTCTAGTAGGAGATAGATGTGTGTAATTCAGATGAGGTGTGTGAGTGAACGTGACTATTGTGGAGTGAGTGCAGCGAGACTTATTTTTCAAGGAGATGAGGAACAGCTGTTTATGTGTTGGGTTGGTCAAAATTACTCGCTAACTATGCTAAAGATTGCTGTTGGTTTGCTGTCAGAGGTTAATAACTGTAAAAAGGAGTATACCCCTGCATGGAGGCAGTATACCTACAAATAAGTACATAATAGTTTTTGCAGCAGACAACTAATCGATCCTACCTACTTGATAATCGTTCTATTATCAAAAAATACTGTCAATAACAAATGATTCACGGCTGTACTTAATTTTAGTAGGCGACTTTATTTACCGTTATAGATCCCTAGATTCTATCATTATCAGTTACTGCCTATGACTTCACCTGCGTGGACGGTCCAGAGAGAATTGAAAAAAGCAGATATTTCGGCGTTGCTACAGTTTAATAAATCTTTTTAAGAGGAATAATTCCGTAATAGATTGTTTTCATATATACGATTGTTTTCGTTTTTTATTGTTTTTGTTTTCTATTGATTTACGCGGAAGCTCCCAGTCGGCATGATTTTTCCGACATCTCCAACCCGCAAAAAAGCTAGTATTGTTTATAACTATGATTAGTTATAAACAATACTAGCTTTTTTGCGGCTTCGCCCACGTGGATGTTGGAAAATATTGCACGGGAACGTACTACCGGGTTTACTGGTATTTTTACTGGGGTTTTCATATAACTATTGGTTTACGCGGTACACACCAGTAAAGCTCTCAGTCGGCATGATTTTTTCCGATATTTTCAACAATAATCGTTATATTTCAGCCAATTTACATAAAAAAATAATGAATTACAATTAAACAATTATCATTTATTCTCTCTTCACAAAAAATAATGAACCACTAAACCTTCAAAAACAAATTCAATATATTTTATTTCACATAAACCTACATATGGGCACTTATGAAACGTCAGAAGCTACGCTCTATGGAGAAGAGCCGGCAATTCCTCGTAGAAAAGATAAATAAATTCATGGGTGCCGAGATGGGAATAAACCCAAAAATCAAATGCTCAGACAGCAAACACCATTGATTACATCGCCCGTTGATCAACATGAAGATATATTTACTGTGTATTTTATTCGTATATTTTAAACAAGTTTCATCTTTGCCAATAAATACAAAAGTTATATCAACCGGTGCTGATATTCAAGATAATAAAATTGTGATTAATGGTGCCGAAGATGCTGTCGAGGCAACAACATTAAACGACGGTTTTAATGTTGTTTTGGATTATGAAAGTGATAGTGATAAAGGAGTGAATAACCCTCATAAAATGTTTAAGCGTTTTCCCACTTCGCTGGTATTTGGAGGCGGATGTCCCACAGGAGCAGGGAGGTATGGATCGACTTGTCAAAGTTTTGACGATTAATCTGCACTCGATCATCTGCCTAGCCTTTTCCCTACTATGTTGGTGTCGGCGACCAGTCTAACGAATGCAGCTGAATTCCAACATTTTGCATGATGCGACCGCCTACCTAACCGCCACAACTCAGTTACTAAGTAACACGATTAATCAGAAAATGATGACAGTAAGACCACCCTACAAGGAAATTTTAAAAAGAATATGGTAAAAATATAAAATGATGATTGAAGAAAAGAATCATTTGAGAATTATTCGTTTGTTGGAGCAAAAATTAAGTTACATATTTGGTTTAAAAACAGTGTCTTTGTCTTAAGTCTGGACGAGTCCAAAAACATACTGAACCATTTATTTTAGACAATGAACCAGTGATAATGAAGGTTCTGGAGATAAAACAGTTGTTTAAGTAATGACATGAAAGAAGTGTAGAATCACAAGGTCGCGCGCACTTTGGTCCCGATTTTGTATCGTACGTAAACGTATGATCGTGGTCGTACGAATTGATTGCGCACACTGAATACCTACGTTTTTCTCCATCAAATAGGTAGAGTTCCGGTGATATCGCATTGAACGCAGGAACAATCCCAACAAGTTCAGATGGTTTTCGGATGTCGGAAGTTTGGAACTATACGTACGTATACGTACTACTAACTCGCACGCAGTCTGCGCGCTCTCTTACTACTTGGAAGGTCGAGATCGTTCGTGCGTGTTCGCACGAGAAAAGTTCGTACGCAAACGCGTCCAAAGTGCGCATGGCCTTAACCCCTTGAAATGTATTGTGTTCGAGGACAAATGAAATTAGCTAGCGAACCTCCGCAGACGTGATGGGTATCGATAATATAATAGTATATTATGCAACTAATGAATAAAGGACGGATTTAAAGCGAGGGCCATAGATGAATCACGATCAAGTGAAGGATTCTAACAACTGAATCACGACCGTAGGGAGTGATTCATGATGATTGAATCACGAGCGCAGCGAGTGATTCAAGTGTTAGAATCCTGAGCGACGCGAGTGATTCATGGCCCTCGATATAAATCCGTTTTATTCAAGAGTTGCATACTATACTTTATACCATGACTACGAGAAAAAGAAAGATTTAAGCGAAAATAGACATTTAATAAAAGGTTAACACGTTCAGTGTCGGGAGCCCTCCTGGAGGGTTCACCTACTTGGATATGGGATGTCGGGAGCCCTCGCGGAGGGCTCATTTAAAATGTAGACATTCAGTGTCGGGAGCCCTCCTGGAGGGTTCACCTACTTGGATATGGGATGTCGGGAGCCCTCGCGGAGGGCTCATTTTAAATGTAGACATTCAGTGTCGGGAGCCCTCCTGGAGGGTTCACCTACTTGGATATGGGATGTCGAGAGCCCTCGCGGAGGGCTCATTTTAAATGTAGACGTTCAGTGTCGGGAGCCCTCCTGGAGGGTTCACCTACTTGGATATGGAATGCCGGGAACCCTCGCGGAGGGCTCATTTTAAATGTAGACGTTCAGTGTCGGGAGCCCTCTTGGAGGGTTCACCTACTTGGGTATGGGATGCCGGGAGCGCTCGTGGACGTTGGAAGTGAAACCTCCGGTAATAAAAGTCATAGACTTTTATGGCGGAATGATGAGTTATGAGTTCTATGTAAATGGGTGGAGTCGAAAGTGTTAAGGAGGTTGTATAGCATTGAGATACGAGGTCGAATACATTGGTGTGTTCTAAATTCAAACACCAAAATAGTGATTAAAAGAGCTTTTTATTCACTGTTTTCAGTGAATAAAATAAGCTTTTTAGAGGGGGAATGGTATAAATTATTTTAAACGTGAAAAAACAAACAAAAAAAGATTCATTTTTCTTTTTTTTGGGTCAACGGCCGCTAGTAGTGTATTAACTTAAAGTATGAGTTGAGGAAATGTGTTTTCTTTTTTGGTTATCGTGTTTGACCCATCGCATCTGCAAAGTTTTTCATTTGACCCTGTATAGGTATTATGGTCAGAAAATAGGTAAATTGAACATGCGCGAAAAATTATTAGATAAATAACATTACACCTTGATTCCCCGAAGGGTTGGGCAGAGCTGTACCTTTTGTATGTCCATATTTCGCCAGTTATGTTTAAGTTTCATATAATAGGGGGGCGAGCTTATTGAAATGTATAGAGAATGCCTATGCCATCCACGAAGGCGCAAACCACCCTTCTTCCTAAACGCGATTACTGTACTGTAAGCTGTACCGTGGGGCCGAAAGGTTCTGGAGTGGCGACTGCGTATCGGAAGACGTAGCGTTGGAACGCCTCCCACAAGATGGACCAATAACCTTGTAAAAGCCACAGGAATCCGCTGGATGCGGGAGGCACAGAATCGGTCGAAGTGGCGGTGCTTGGGGGAGCCCTATGTCCAGCAGTGGGCGTCTTTTGGCTGAAATGATGATGATGATGAAGCTGTACTGTGAGTGATTAGTAACAAGAGTGGGGCGCGTCTTCGTAGTTGACACTATCTATAATTTACGCGCACTTATTTATTTAATATTTATTATGCGTGGTAAAACACAACCCAGGCGTTCTACGCACGGTTGGTGTGTGTACCTGATGGGCACGTGGGGCGACGGAGGCGACCGCTCGCACCAACCTACTGCAGCACGCGCCGCTGACGCGCGCCCTGCGTACACTCAAGGTGTCACAACAGATTGACTGCTTCAATATTGTACTCTGAGTGAATCCACACGGGCCGCATTTTATAAAATTACTCTTGGTTGTTTGTCTAATCTTTGTAAGCTATTATAACTATAACTACACTATTGTATTGGGTAAGCCTGAGATGATAGTTGTGTGTTTTTTAAACAAATAAATAAGTAAAACTAGCATGGATTCCAATAGCATGGATTGGACCGGCACCAGACGGCGATCGTGGAAGTCGCACAAGATCCCATGATCCCCGATCCAAGTGTGGGAAGAGAACACCGGGTCGGTTTTCTAGTCTGACTGACCCCTTCGCCTGCCCCAGGGCAGACGACATATATGAGGATTTTCCAAAAAGGTCCAAAAAAAAAATCAAGGCACGTCGACGTGTGGTCGACTGTATGTACTTACTGAATTTTTATAAATTGCATTTCTTTTTTTTTTTAACTGCAAAGTGCGCTAACAAAACGATTGTTAACAACAGACTTAATATTTCAATATTCTTTTAATTATTCTCAGTAAATAGTATTTAGTCTAAACCTTCTCATAGCATGAGAAGATCATGTTACTGGAGCAACCTCGACCCCTGTCATACAGGATGTCCTAGTTCAGGGGTCGAGAACTTATTGATGTAACTGAAGTTTTGGATCTAATTTACTTACTATTTCCTTTATTTTATTTCAATACATACAAATTACATTTTTAAATATTTTTTGAAAAAACATAAAATGCTAATAAATATATAAAAATAGTATCCCACCGGTATCGGGAACAGGGTCCAAGCTATCGGTGGTCAGGGCTCCTGAGAGAGGAACCTCCTAACTTACACGCCGTGTCCAGAAGTACCTGCTTTCTGTAGCTAACGAGACCCTCGTCAGGTGTTGGTTGCTCTTGACCCGTCACGACTATCGGCACAATGACTGTTGTATCCACATCCCACATGTCGACAACCTTGCGAGCCAGGTCAACAATAGTAGATTGTTATACAAGGGTGGAAAGGAACCAATTCCCATACGAGGTATTTAGACGCCCGAGCGCAGCGAGGGCGGCTATAGTCCGAGTAGGAATTGATGTCTTTCACCCGTGTTAAACACTCTACTTTTCATTTCGAATATAAGGAAAGTAAAAAATAGTGTTTAAAATATTTATTCATATTGAATAACATGAGTAGTACCAATTTAAAATGAACTAACAAGTTAGAACAATTTGTAAAAATTTTTAAATATGGAACGCACCGCATTACCGCTGCGGGCCGTCCCGCGTGTAAGTTTTTTTTTTTTTTATTGACACTGGCTGTTTAAAATATACTCACAAGACCGGAGCCCAGTGCTCCCACTTTTAGGGATTTCTCCCTTTTTTTAGGGAAAACGGCTAATAATAAGCATGGTTTACTGATATTTTATTTTGGCAGGGATTTAGGGAAAAATTTAACTTGAGTTGTTAGCCCTATTGTTTAATTAGTAGGCAGAACCCAATGTACTACTTTACTCTATGGCACCACCGATTGATTAAAGGGGATTTCCTGAAACTTGTAATGACTGTTATTCGTCTAATTTTAGTTTACCATGTTATTGCTAATAGTACTATTTCCGTGGCTAAAGACGACATCAGAAATAAGTCGCATTAAACCTACAATTGGTTTGTTTCGTTTGTCTCGATTAATAATGAATGTTTTCTAGGTATTTAATGACATAAAAATTAAAAATTCCCTAAACCAAGGAATTTTTATATTTTTTAGGGAATTTTAGGGATAATTCATTAAGAAACTGGGGAAAACCAAAAACGTAAGTGGAAACACTGCCGCAGCTTTTATTTTTATTCTATTCGATTTTTTTCTTAAAAAGTTTCGTACCCACAGATATTAATCTAACTAGATGATACGATTGTACGTAAGTATGTACTTCGCGTGTCAATAAACGGAGTAAAATTACGATCAATGATCGTAATCTGAGATTTTCATTTAGCATTATCGGCACCGGAAATCCACCAAAATCTAGAAAAATGTCTTTTTAAGCCATATTGAGCTGTATTGAAAAATTGAAAAAGTGGCACGCTTGGTTTTCATAAAGATGGAGGGACTTGCGATATCTAGTTAGATTTATATCTGTGTTCGTAGCCGACTACCTAACCATAAGTTCTATTTTTAAAATTCATTCCCGCCCTAGGGCGGGAAGCAATTACTATGAGTCTTTCCCGCCCTAGAGCGGGAAGCAGCGTCTCCCATCCGCTACTCGGATCAAACAAACACTACTTTCCGAGCATGAGATATGAAAACTTAATTTGCTTATATTTTTCAGATTTCACGAGGTTCTCGTCATGCGGCACCGCTATATTAACAGTCATTGTGCGACGCTCTAATCGATCTATCACCACTAATGTCTGGCGTATTGGCAACAATATTCCTGTCAGTGATGATAGATCGATTCCAATACAACGTGATATTGCCATTTTCGAGACCTGGGTCGTGCACACAGGTATAATAATAATAATAATAACCCCACCGCCGTCGACGTCGTGGTGGGGATTGCGCGCTCCGAACTCTCAAGGTCTGTGCCGGTAGAGTTAACTTTACCGGAACAGGTCTAGGATGAGGCGCCAGACCAAGAGAGATACAGAAACCCACAGGGCAGCATGTGGCGAGCTGTTGGGCAGTAGCGACCCCACGGACCCTATCTCCCGGAAGAAGTCTTGTTCCTCACCTCTGACTCGCCTTATTGACCAGTTGGAGTGAACACTGACGAGGAACAGAGCTCCCACCTCATTCTTGCCTTTATTGGCCGGCTTAAATGGAGATTCGCAAGAGCAAACGTGCTCGGAGGAATACTTGCTGTATTCCATAAGTGCTCGTAGGGATCTTGACCATCTTCTGGGCTCTGGAATTGTTCTGAAAGCCGTGGAATACCACTCCTCATCAAGCACCTCGGGACATGTTTACCCCTTGTCACTACGTTATATTTTGTGCTAGTGACAGTTTTCGGGGGTTTTCCCATTATTTAGTGTGCAAGTCACGTCTTGCCATTTTATCCGTGTACATATAAGGTGCTATAAAAATATCTGCCACGGCTGCAATAGGAGACAGTATTGTGTTTATAGATTACAATAGTAAAGATAAATTATTGATCATTTGTCATATTTTTTTTCATACAAAAAATATTGGTATTGATTTATTGGCATAAAACCATCCCGTAGACGTTGCCGCACCGCACCGAATTCAATTCGCAAAACGCCGACGCCGTTCATACACTGTTGCCATTCTTATCAAACAATGCCGCTGCGCGCCGGCCACTCGCTCGTCAAAGCGCAGCCCCGCGCGCCCCCACCCTCACCCGCACTACCCCGTTCGTCGCACGCGCTAGCCGGCCGCGACCGCCCGCCCGCCAGTTGCCCGCCCGCCCGCTCGGAAGTTAGTTTTGCGGTCAGCGTGCAGCGTCGGGAATATCGCGCGCGCTTTCTTTAAAAATGCCTCCCATACGACCAGTGCTATCGCGAGTGTAACTCCATAACTGCGCATGCAGTAAACTTATACCAGCAGAGGTTTGGTGTGCGAGTGAGTCATCATACCATTCTGGATGCAGTGTTCAGATTTAGAGAACACGGCCGCTTTGACCCGCCTCCGGTTGACGCAGGCAGGCCTCCATTCTCTGCCGAACTCGAAGAAGTGTTGGACTTCTTCTTCTTTTAAGTGTGATAGGAAGTTTATTATATTATTTACGTCAGTTTTTTGGAAGAATGCGGTAGCAGGTAAGTAATTGCACTTTTAAAACACTTGTTTGCCTGCGTATTATTGCGTACCTACTAAATTAGATACTGACGAACTAGTCAGCTGATTTCAGTTTTCATTCACAGAACAGATGGAAAGAGATAGCAGTTGTTTTCATTCACGAAGCGACACATCGCGCGTATTTTGTGAACCACGTTATGCAAAATAGAGTCAATGTCTATTTAACTACTTTATTTTCTAAAATCGATTTAACTGTTCCGGGGTACAAAATTTCTTCACTATTGTAATCTTTAAACACAATACTACCTCCCATTAAAGCCGTGGCAGATATTTTTATTGCACCTTATATAAAACATCGATCAACCAGGGCCATAGTCCTTCCATACTTCCAGGTCACCAGTCAACTTTAGCCACCCAAATCCATAGTCCAATATATTTCTTTCCATATCCTGTAATAGTCCTACATCAACCGGAGGTTGTCAAACTCAAACTCAAACTCAAAGCATTTATTTCAAATAAACCAATTACAGGCACTTTTGAATTGTCAAGGGGTCGGTCAGTCAGAAAAGATGAAGCTAGATGCCCATTCCAAAGCGTAGTAGGTACCTATGGAGAAGAACGGGCAAGAAACTCCACGGACACTCTTTTAAATAAAAATTTGGTTACAAAATATTGGTTACATCATTCATGTTGAACTTATACATGTGAGAACGATGCAAAACGTTAAAAGCGTCCGTAATAAAAGATAAAAACAAAAATAAAACAATTAAAAAATTAAATCAAATTAAAATAAGCCATGGCAGCTATGAGATGACCAGTCACAACTGACGGCGCCCGTTCACGAACATGACGCATGGATTAGCACCATTCAGCTCAACCATTTTGAAGGGAGCTAAATGATCCAACACACACGCCACCGTCAGCGTGACATTAGAGTGAGCATGACATACTCTCAGCTGCCAGGGCACATTCAAGTCAATGAAAGACATACCCAGTACCTAAATGGTAGCTTTATAGTCTGTACATAGTACTCACACATGTGCTATGCAATTATACAATGCTAAGAGATTGAATTTATACAATGCAAAGATAGTTTTTAAAATCTTCCGCAGCTCCAACAGTATTTTCAGATGCTATACAATTAGTTTATGTGCCCTTGTGGAGCAGGACCAGCGTTGACCCAAGCATTTTTATCAGCGATGTAATCCCCCAACTTATAATATGCCTGACTGCATAGTGTGCGTTTAATATAAGATTTAAATTTCGTTTCATTCAGCTGAAGTATGTGGGGAGGTATTTTATTGTAGCATTTTAAACAGTACCCCATGAATGATGAGTCTACTTTGGCCAGCCTGAAACCCGGTTGAACTAATTGGTCCCTATTCCTAGTGATATAATTGTGTCTTGAACCTCTTTTACTAAAAAGATGTAGATTTTTCCTTACGTACATAATGTTTTCATAGATATATTGACAAGGTACCGTCATGATGTTAATATCTTTAAACAGTTCCCTTAGAGAGTCGCGCCTGCGGAGGCCATATATCGCTCTGATGGCTCTTTTCTGCAGAATAAAAATAGACTCGATGTCTGCAGCCCGTCCCCATAGTAGAATACCGTACGACATAATACTATGAAAGTAACTAAAATAGACTAGCCTCGCGGTATCTACATCCGTAAATTGACGGATTTTTCTCACAGCATATGCTGCCGAACTTAGTCGTCCTGAAAGGGATGTTAAATGAGGACCCCATTGAAGCCTAGAGTCGAGCGTGATCCCCAGGAAAACAGTTTGATCGACGAATTCTAGTTTCTCTTGATTTAATACTATCTCACAATTACTACTTTTGACATTTGGTAAAGAAAATCTTATGCACTTAGTTTTTTTCTCATTTAATACTAAATTATTAGCAGTGAACCAATTTTGGACCTGCTGCAGGGCGTTATTTACGTCGTCAAGATTTGATGCACGTCTATTCATTTTAAAAATTAATGAAGTATCATCAGCAAATAACACCATTTGTGGTTGAGTTTTTAACAAATGGGGTAGATCATTAATATATACTAAAAAGAGAAAAGGACCCAATATTGATCCTTGTGGTACACCCATTTTTACTTTTAAACCGAGTGAATTGACACCATTTATTTGAACTTGCTGTTGTCTATCATTTAAATAAGATTTAACTAAACTGAGCGCAAGTTTTCCAAGTCCGTAATGCTCAAGTTTCAAGATTAAGGTTTCATGGTCGACGCAGTCAAAAGCCTTGGAGAGGTCACAGAAAATTCCTATGGCGTCTTGGGCCTCTTCCCACGCCGTAAATATGTGTTTTAATAAGGTGACACCGGCGTCAGTCGTACAACGTCCCTTGGTGAAGCCATACTGTTGATCATGTAAGATTTTATTGGTATTAAAATGATTGAGCATTTGATTAAGCATTACCTTTTCAAACACCTTGCTTAATACTGGCAACACGGACACGGGTCTATAATTATTGGTATCTTTACTGTCCCCGGATTTAAAAAGTGGTATTACCTTACTATATTTCATTAGATCAGGGAAGACTCCTTGATCCACACACAAATTAAATATTAAGGCTAAGTACGGCGCTATAGTCTCAATAATGGAGGTACAAACTTTGATTGACATTCCCCATAGATCTTCGGTTAATTTGATCTTAATTTGCTTGAAAGCTTTTAATACTGTTATGGGGTTTATATGCTTGAATTTAAATTCAATCGGGCAGGATGAAACGTTGGCTCTTAATAAATCAATAGAACGCGAGGGCGAGGAATTTAAGGTTTCAGTAGTTTTAAGTGGGATACTGGTAAAGAAATTTACAAATTCTTGAGCAACTTCTTTGTTAGTGCTTATGACACCACGTGAAGTTTCTAGTGTGAAATCACTGTTATGTCTTTTATTCCTATTTGTTTCGTCATTGATAATTTTCCAAACCGTCTTTATTTTATTATCGGCTGATTTGATCTTGTTGCTAAGGTACAAGGCTTTAGCTACCTTGCAGGTATTTTTAAAAGTTTTAGAGTAAGTAGCAACGTATTTATTAAAAGTGTCAGAGTTAATAAAAGGCTTAAGGCCATACAGCTCAAACAATGTTTCCCTACTTTTCCTAATACCCTTAGTTGCCCAGTCACTGAACAGAAAATTTGGGCAAATCGTTTTAGTTTTCTTTTTTAAAGTATTATCGAACTCGGTGCGCACTACCGAAAAGAATTCCTCATATAATTCATTTACATTGTTTATAATATGACCCGGTATACTTAACTTACTAATTAAGTTATTATTAAATTTACTTAGATTGCTGGTTGTTACTTGTCTAGATTGTATCTGAAATCTTTGTAATGGTGTGTTGCACTTGAAAGCAACAGTTTGACCACTGTGATCCGAAGGCAGATAATTTACAATAGCTTTATCTAAATAGTCGCAGCAACAAAAAACATTATCAATACATGTAGCAGTATTTGTAGTTATGCGGGTTGGTTCTGAAAACACATTTGACAGATTGAATGATTTAAAGAGACTTAATAATCGACTGCTATTTGAACTATTTTCTAAGATATTAATATTGAAGTCACCACAGATAATTATTGATTTTTTCCCCGTTGCAAGTTTTGCTAGAACATCTTCCATTACTGCCTCAAATATGGAGTAGTTTTGATAATTGGGGGGTCTGTAAACGCACACTATGACATACTTATCTAGCTCAACACAGGACAACTCAATGTTATGTTCAACCGACAAATCAACTATATCTTTACGAGTCTTAGATTTAATAGACTTTTTAACTAAGATTAGTGAACCCCCACGCAGCATTGATTTGCGGTTAAAACAACTGACCACGCTATAATTTTTATAATTAATTAACATCTCAGAATCTTTTAACCAATGTTCAGTTAAACAAATAATTTCGAACATAGTTTTTTCTAAAAATAATTCAATTACTAATTGTTTGGAAGAAAAACCTTGAATATTTTGATGGAATAATTTCAAGGTATTCTGCTTAGACTCTTTTTTACAATTAACTATTTTAGAGCCAGAAGACACCTTGTTCTTGGTAGGTATAACTACAGTGTTACTGGTATCTTCTGTTGTCTTACTATCTAGTTTAAATTAACATCCAGAGTGAGCCCCAAGACTCCCATGCCATCACCAGGCAATGAGATCCTACTACTTGTGGACCCCACATTATGACAAGAATTTGCCATAGTGACACATGGATCCTCCTTCGTACAATAATTGTAAAAGTTTATAGCATTAGTGCTACAGTTACTGGTGGCCACCTGTACATTAGAATTATTACTAATAATTGCGGTGTTAATTATAGTACTGCACGTCGACATACTACTTATGTCTGAGTTTATATAAGCTAATAGCCTAGCTATTTGAAGTCTAAACCTAATGGGCAGATACACTGTATTCCTTGTCGATTTCAACTTATCAACAAAATTGTTGGTGTCAAAAAATATAAGTTTGTCACTGTAGTGACTTACTAAGAACTGAATATGCTTGTTAAGCATATGTATATAATTGTTTTTTCTATTTGATAACCTCTCAAAATAGGGAAAAGCACACAAAATAATTTTATTACAATTTAACTTTAAAATCTCAGTAACACTGTCAGTGATATCTTCCTTTTTGACCTGGGAACTATTTCCTACAAATACAGTTATGTTGGTATTAGAATCATATTGAGTCCTTGTAATTGATGTCATTATTTCTTTGAAGGATAACCCAGGTAAACAATAGTTTTGAGTAGAAAAACTCAAGTTGTTACTAACTAATTTCCCTAACCCCCTTCCTATACTATCTGAAAACATAACTGACTGATAGCAAACTTGACTACTACAAGAGGAAATACTACTAGCTGCTGACTGTACCATTTGAGATAATTCTTGCACAATATCAGGTTTATCTTGATTGAGGATACAGTCTTGAGACACACTCTCTGTCTGGGACGGGTCCTCCGTTGCCTCAGGCTGGACAGCATCAGGGTTTGAAACCTGACAAGTACACTGACACCTAACTAACTCATTAGCAGCAAGAATGTGTTCTTTAATTTGGTTCTGAGAACCCACATATTTAATGAAAAGGGAACTAAGTCTGCTCTCAAGTACCTGTATGTCGGACTGTAAGCGCTGTGTATCAATTTCATAAATGTTTTTGCTGTCTTCTAATTTGTACTGTCCTTGGGTGTACTTGCATAGTGCATACATGGCAGGGATAATCGTCGGTTGGTGCCTCATTTAATTAAAAACGTCTAATGGGCCTCTGAGGGTTGGCTTCGGCCCCTCGTATGCCTTCCAAAGGTCCGGGACCCCAGGGTCCCGAGAATACTACATACTGAGTTTCAATATAATACAATTTATGTATAAAGCTTTTAAAAACAAGCTTTTAATGAACTAAAAATTAACAAATAAAACTACGTAAACATAGAACTTTAATATTTTCTTAAAGCTTGAGGCTTATCTTGAGAGTAAGAAGGACGTTCACGCCTCAAGCTTTAAGAAAATATTAAAGCTTGTTTTTAAAAAGGTTTTTACTTAAATTTTATTCATACATGTATAATTGTATCTAACATGAAATGGTATGTTCTAAATATATTGTTGCATTTATAATAAAACAACTTAACTTGTAACGTTCTTTTATTTTTTTTATTTAGGTATTTATTAAAAATGGTTTTATTTATTTAAGCTACTTTCAATAAATAAAACCATTTCTTTGAATGAATGTGGACTCATTAATTAAAAAAATGTGGACTCATTAATGCCGTGCTTCTCAGCGCGGCCGGCAGCTGTTTCAGCGCCCGCAACCCAGGCAGCGACTAACGCGCCCACAAACCTGACCTCGGCAGCGACCCACGCACCGACACTCACTTCACGGAGTATGCTTCCCACAAACCTCTGGCAACAGAGTGTTGTGCGGAGCAGCACCACTTACCCAGACAGTGACCAAGACGAGCACAGACAGACGGGGAAGGATGTAGTACCTGGCAGCTCCACCACTCTCCCGGTTGAAGTTGATGAAGTACGCCCGCTGGTAAAGCGCGGAAAAATCTCAGGCCGGGAGAAGGGGGAAGTAGGCGACCGAGAGCGTTTGCACCGCGAAGGCAATTGCCAACGCGAAGCGCGATCGGACGCTGAAGAGATGGTATGCGACCGGTCACGAGTACGCGCAGGGGCAACCCAGCGCGCAAAGTTACTGGACGCGGAGCCACGCGACCAGCCGCCAGTACGTGAAGGGGCAACCCAGCGCGGAAAGCGGCCGGACGCGGAACCCAGCGGGCGGGGGCAGGTACGTGAAGGGGCAACCCAGAGCGTAGCGCCTCCACTCGCGGCGGAGTCTGCCGGGGCCGCCAGCCGACCCCAACACACTGACAGTACCCACGACCGACCTCGACCTAGACGCACAAGGGGCAAGCGTGCTGGAGCCTCGCACCGGGCGTTACTGGCAACGAACATCCTGCCAAGCACCTCTGAGCCGCAGCCTGGACCGAGCGGTACAGGGCCGGCGAAGAGAGTGCGCCCTGACGACACGGCTTCACCGAGTACGCTTCAGGGGGACGCCAAGCGTGTAAGGGTCCACTCCGCTCAGGGGGGACAGAGAACCTACGCGCGGGCCACAAAGGATATTCCTGCGCGGCTGGCCGTGGCAATCTGTTTCCCTCACCCTGGTAGAGAGCTGTCTAAGGCAGAGGCCGACCACATCAAGACCGACCTCGAAAACCTACTGATGGACACGGACTCGTCGTTACCACTCCCGGCCTTCCGCGGATACCCACGGGTAGCGGAAGGCACAGTGCAGATGTGGTGCGAAGACGACAACGCCCTGACCTGGCTGACCGAGAATGTGCCCAGAATTAAACTCCCAGACACCGACCAGACTCTGACAGTCGTGAAGCAGACTGACGTGCCCACCCGTGTCCGAGCTTCGCTTTTCGTCCCTCGCTATAGAGGTGACGTGGCCAAGCTCCAGAATGTTCTGTCCCGGCAGAACACTTGGTATGACATAACGAGGTGGTCACTGTACAGGGCAACTACCGTCGGTGGCGACCATTTTGGGACATATATGACCCTAGGGCTGCCACCGGAGGAAGCTGAAAAGGTCCTGGGACGGGAGCGACGGATATCGTACCTGCTAGGGTCGATATACGTGCGCTTCTGGCCCACGACCCGGCCCTCTGACACCCAGACCGACTGCACTGACGGGAAGGCCATACTACCGACGATGACACAGACGACCGACACGGACATTGCCCAACTCGAGGAGGTCATGGCGCGAGCGGCAATGGCCGACGACGTCGAAGCTATACCGCCCGCATCACCCGGCTGGAGCGAGCAACTTCTTGCCTCGTCGCCGGGCGATCGACACGACGACCAATACAGAGTGGAGGAGACGGAGAGACTTTCCGATGGATCCATCTCCGACTAGCTCCACTCAACCGCCATCATCGCCCCTTTACATCATCCAAACCAACCTCCAACATAGCCAGACTGCTACGGCTAGCTTACGCAGGGCACTGGAGGTGAAGCCCCGAACTATCGCACTGATCCAAGAGCCGTGGATCAGGAACAATAGAATATGTGGCCTCGGTAACATCGGAGGTAAGATAATTCTCAACACTCAAACACCGGACAAACCAAGAACCTGTGTCTACATACCCAAAGAAATCCCTATCACACCACTCACCCAATTCTGTTCCAGAGACCTGACAGCCGTCAGGCTCCAGACCGAGGGTAGCGTTCCAGATGTTGTACTGGCTTCGGTGTACATGCCTGGCGAGGGCGCAGACTGCCCGCCAAAAGAGATGGCCGACCTGGTACAGCACTGCGAGCGCGCCCATCTGGACCTGATCATCTGCACCGACTCGAACGCCCATCACCCGCTCTGGGGCAGCGACGCACCGAACTCCAGAGGAGAGGTACTATCCACCTATTTATTCTCCACTAACCTTAACATCATAAACCGCGGCTCGGAACCCACTTGGGTCACGGTCCGAGGACAAACGATAATAGACCTAACACTTGCTACAGAAAACGCGACAAACCTTATTACAAACTGGCACGTATCGGACGAGCCTTCCTGCTCAGACCACAGAAGGATCCGCTTTACACTAGTTACCAACACTAGGAAACCCGAACCGAGGCGTAACCCGAGGCGCACTAATGTCCCCGAGTACAAACGCCTCCTGGCCTCCCTATTAACTAGACACCTAACACAAGTAACCATAAAAGACCAAGCACAATTAGAATACACCGTGACAAAACTATCAGATTATCTAACTGAAGCATACCACGCATGCTGCAAACTAAGAGCGCCACGAACCAAGAACGAAAGGAACCCTTGGTGGAATGCTGAACTTGGAAAACTCAGAGATGCGCTGCGTAAGCTGTTTAACAGAGCTAAAAACACTAGACTCCCTGATGACTGGGAGGCGTACAAAGAGACCCAATATACATACAAAAAGCAGATTAGAACCGCCAGGAGGACAGCATGGCGTAAATTCTGCGAATCCATCGAGACAAACAATGAAGCCGCAAGGGTAAGGAAGATCCTATCAACCGACCAGGACCGAACTCTTGGCGCGCTAAAGAAACCCGATAACTCATACACATTAACTGACCATGAAACCAGTAAGGTCCTTCTCGAAACTCACTTCCCAGACTGTAGAGTCCTAGAGGACAGAACCTGGGATGCTGTACCAGAATGGACCCCAACGGATCAAGACTGGTCTAGAGCCCGCACCATAGTAACAGAAGACCGAGTAAGGTGGGCTATCAACACCTTTCAGCCATACAAGTCGGCAGGGCTGGATGGCATTTTCCCAGCCCTACTGCAGTGGGGGGTAGATTATCTAAGTAGGATGTTATTGGGCACTCTAAGCCACCTTACGTTCCATCGGCTCACTTCGTTCACCTCGTCACTTCAGGTGGCTTAGATTGCCCAATAACATATATGAAATCCATTCTGTTCCACCTGATGAACGGAAGGTGGAGTACGAATTTTTGCATAGTGCAGTAAAACAGGTGGCTTAGATTGCCCAATAACATATATGAAATCCATTCTATTCCACCTGATGAACGGAAGGTGGAGTACGAATTTTTGCATAGTGCAGTAAAACAGGTGGCTTAGATTGCCCAATAACATATATGAAATCCATTCTGTTCCACCTGATGAACGGAAGGTGGAGTACGAATTTTTGCATAGTGCAGTAAAACAGGTGGCTTAGATTGCCCAATAACATATATGAAATCCATTCTATTCCACCTGATGAACGGAAGGTGGAGTACGAATTTTTGCATAGTGCAGTAAAACAGGTGGCTTAGATTGCCCAATAACATATATGAAATCCATTCTATTCCACCTGATGAACGGAAGGTGGAGTACGAATTTTTGCATAGTGCAGTAAAACAGGTGGCTTAGATTGCCCAATAACATATATGAAATCCATTTCGATAACTTACCTGATGAACGGAAGGTGGAGTACGAATTTCTGCATAGTGCAGTAAAATATTGTTCGGCGCCTATTCCACCTGATGAACGGAAGGTGGAGTACGAAAGTCTGCATAGTGCAGTAAAATATTGGTTCGCCGCCTATTCCACCTGATGAACGGAAGGTGGAGTACGAATTTCTGCATAGTGCAGTAAAATAATGGTTCGGCGCCTATTCCACTATTTTAATATTTTCAGTGCATGGTTTGAGCTATGCTACTCCACTTTTAGAATCTCGTTTTGATGCGAACGGAAAGTCATCTAGAATGCTTAATAACATAAATGAATCTACAAAGTTTGTGGTTTGGGCGCTACTATACTATTTGAATTTCATTTTGTTGCGAACGGAAAGTGATTTAGAATGCCCAATAACATAAATGGATCTACAAAGTTTGTGGTTTTGACGATACTCCACTTTTTGAATCTCGTTTGGTTGCGATTGGGTTGATCCCTGCAAACCTACCATTAGCCGTTATGTAACCTTAAGGTTAAACTCTTTTAGCAGGGAAGGTGAATAACTAAACTTATAATTAATTGTACATTCGAATATTTTTCAGTGATTCTTTCAGACGCTACTCCACCTTTTGAATCTAGTTTGGTTGGCAATAACATAAATGGATTGTTCGGTTGACTCCTATTCTACGATCTGCTTCAGATTTTTAAACTCGTTTTATTCTTTTTTTTCTATTTATGAGACATTGACAAATATTGAAAACGTATACCTTACCTGTAATGAGATCATTTCATTAGAGCTAATTTAAAGTGTGAGTACCTATGTTTATGTAATAGCAATACAACATGATTTAAATTATAATTTATTTTGTTTTCACATTATTTACAATTACAAACTAATTACTAACACCATTGTTACTAAAACCAAAATACTAACAAAATATGGACCTTATAAGTAAGTCTGAAATAAAGTTTTATTTAATTTTAATTTTTAATTACATCTGTCCCTTATTAATATTAACTGCCCCTCATGTTATTTAATATTTTATTTATTTACATGAAACTTAGGTAACTACTATGAACTACGATGTATTTAGGCTGATTTTAATACACGACTAGATTAAAAACATACAAAACTTACATAATGACTAAAATTCTTTACTAAAAAGTATTAAGAACATAATTAAGGTCCAAAATTTTCCTTAATATTTTATTTTTAATTTATATGGGCTTTACAAAATTGTGATGACCTATGTACATACATTTTAATATACTAGGAGATTAACAAATAAATTTATAATAAATAAATTAAACTAATATCTCTTATAACATTAAACTTATACATTAACTAAAACCCAATAATGATGATATACTAAAGATATGTTACCTAGGATCGACTCTCATGTAATTGAAAAAACCCAATAACCTTACCCGACTGGGATCGAACCCAGAACACCATGCTCAGTAGTCGCGCTTGCAACAACGAGAAGCAATCTACAAACTGATACAATAAGTTACAAAGTACATACCTAGATACATACTTACTAATAACAATCGTCACAACAAAGTTTCTATGGAATTTTATTTATCAATTATTGTGTTTCTTCTCTATCGTAGTCCACCGGTTCACTAACTACATATTGCGCACTTAACACTACCACATTCTCATGATCACTTGATCTTACAACACTTGGTTCTTGTCGCTCACTGATGTTAAACACTTGTATCTGGATCAGTCGTAAACCTTTTTTTCTTTTCATTGTTAATAATGTATGGCAAGGATGCTCAGATGTATTCCGTTTTAGACCCTCTCGTCTTGCTCTAGACTTTTTGTTGGTTGGTTCAGGTCTATGCTGCTCTCGAACATTCCAGCTTAAACTTGAAGTGGGAAAACCTTGACCATTTTGGAAGAAGATTAAATCGGGAGAGTCGCACAGTATTGATGATCTGAAACAAACAAATTTATATTTATTGATTATATCTAACAGCATAAGGAAGTAATTTTACAAGTACTTATACGCTTGTACAATACTTACAATTTGTTTCGTTTTATTCGACGTGATGTGTCCGGCTGACTGCCATGTGATGCATGTACTAATCATATTATGAAATGCAAACTCCATAAAACCTTGCGCTGTGAATCTATTTCATTTTTCAACAAGTTCAACCTAATATGTGCGTTATGAAGCGATGCGACGTGCGCGCGACGTGATCGGTGTTATATTGCACAAACCAGTCAGCGCAAATAGCGCAATGCGCTTTGTCATCGGGAATGGAAATGAAACAGATGTATGAATATAAAATATTATTTATTTGTATATGTACATACATTCAGATAAAAGTACACATATATGTACCTAATACCTCAGTAATTATCAAAGGTCGTATTTTATTTATAAAACTAATTTTGTACTTAATAAATTCTATAACTAATACAAGGACACCAAGAATACACACATTTAAAATTACATACATAATAAAGCCGATCAGAAGCATCTTCAGTCGATACCATTTGAATTACATTACACGGCAATATTATATTTCACATTTAGAAGAGTAACAAACATTTTATAATAGGAAGTTTGTAAGTAGGTTGTGAGATTATCTAACTTTCCATTTAGGACGTCAATAAAATACATGTAGAAAATTATAACATATAACTACTGTAGGTTCCTAATTACATTTAAAATTTTGGTAATGCATTGCATAAATATATTTGCGAATTGATAACCTTGACCTTTTGGAAGTCGGTTAAAAATACATTACTATCTACTAATGACAATTACTTATAGCAGGGTCCAGACAAAAGTAATGTGTAACGTACTCGTAATTGAATTGTAAAACATGTATGTTCTTGGTGCCCCAAATAGATATTATTATCTTATTACTTGTTGCAAATTATGTTTGAACTTATTTAGTTTTAAGAGCGTTTACGCGACACAATATATCGTAAAAATTATTAATCTTATTAACTTTAAAAATATAAAATGTATAACTTACAAATAACTACATTATTATTACATAATTATTATCACTAACTTATCAAGTTTTCAGAGATTTTTTTTATTAGAACCTCTGCAGTATCCATCACGTCATCAAAAGTTTCGCGCACCACATATTGTACACTTGTACAAGCATTGTCACTGTCACTAGAATAGTTATTATCACTCTCACAATCGTTGAGTTCGTAAATATTTAGTTTAATTAAATAACGTCCTCTGCTATCACTTGGTTTACCCCGACGAGCAATGTATGATGTTGATGGCGAAAATCTTGATGAACGCTTTCTCTTTCTTAACACTTTTTTCTGGGGTTGAGTTTGTTCTTGAGGATTCGTTGGATTATTGAGCAGTTCTTCATTTCTACGCCGTTGTTTTTCTAAGCTCTCAATATAGGAGTTATAATCGTCCTGAGAGTAAACGAAAGGCCGGGTGTCCTGATTGTTATCATTGAGACCCGCAGAGTTCCACTGTGAAAAGGAATAAATAATAAAATTAATAAAAAGAAAAATAATCAGATAAAAAATCAATATATTAACATAACATAACATCACGCCTTGTTTCCCCGAAGGGCTGGGCAGAGGTGTATCTGTAGCAGGTACACACCCACATTTCGCCAGTTATGTTTTTAAGTCTCATGTAATAGGGGGTGAGCCTATTGCCATCAACCGGGCACAAATCCAGACTCCGGGCTGCTACTGAGAAATTCTAGATAGAAAAACCCAATAACACTACCCGACCCGGGGATCGAACCCAGGGTTATATAAATATATTAACAGTAACATAACGCATAATTACTACATACCTCACGTATTATGGATTGATCTTGATCTTCATCATCATTGATCAGAATGGTGGGGCTGTATGATGGTGAACGAGCCATAATTCTGAAAAAAAAAAAAAAAAAAAAACAAACGTATTTGTTTATAAAGTCAATATAAAAACAATACAATACATAAATATTCTTGTTTTTATACGGAAACTTACCTTTAATTAATAATTTTAATATACTTAAATATTTTTTTATATGTAACAAAAGTGACTGCTTTTCGGTGGTTGTCACAACTAAACGCGACTCAAGTATGCAACACGACGTTGTGTGCACTTTTTAAGATAACAACCCTGAATTTATTTACAAGAATAGTACTTAGTACATATCAGATATACTGGAGCGAATGTTATTTTATGATCAGAATTGATTAGTTTTATACATAAAAAATACAATTTCAGCAATATTTACCTCTTAACAAAATTAAACCTTAATTACATGTTCTCACAGGTGAATGACTAATATATGTTACTTACGTCTAATTAAACCGTAGTGATTGAAAACCCTTCTGTCAAATTGCAATTTTGTCGTGAAAAACGAAATACGAAACCAGCTTTAAGGGTTCGGCGAACACGGCTTGCAACTGCAAGTCGAGATGGGTGGAAAATGCATGTGGAATATTGTTATCTCTCTTCTGTTGTGTTTTTGTGTTGTTGTTGTTGTATGTTATGTGTGTTGTATGTTGTTAGCGTTGTTACTAGCTATCGGAATTTATGATAAATTAGAATGTGTTCCGTAATACCAAAAATGATGAATGAGAACTTAATATTCTTTCATAATTTTTTCTATACTTTGTAACTTGATAATATAAGCTATGCTCCTGCCGAAACAATAATCCAAATATTGTTGTTTATAATACAGAAAAAACAGTATGAATTCGCTGTAAAAATGTGTGAAATTCAATTCGCTTAAACTTCATTTTAGGTAAGATTTTTGAAAAAAAAAAAAGATGTACAAGCCTAGATAAATACTATCTAAATCCAAATATTAACATAATATGATGGAAATATGTTCAAATTGCAAATGATTTATGTATTACGTTTGTATGGACAATTCAACGGTCGCCGTCGTCTTAATGCTCGCTGACAAAGACGAAACCGACACACCAGGCTGTTACTTATAATAATAATATATACAATAGGTATTATAATAATGAATGTATGTTTGTTTAATAAACCGTATTATAAAACTCTGCATGACAACATAAATCAATCTGAAATAATAAAAAAATCTACATGTTAAGATGAGCCGAAAGTAAAATATCCTGAAAACATTTTTTTATTTGTTGCAGAACAAAATATGTAAACGAACCCGTTTCAAAAAGTAAGTTCATAGATGTGTTACAGTAAACTTAAATTGATATAAAATCATCCAACGGGTAAAACGAACTTATGTATACATACAGGGTGACACTTGATTACACGTGGAAATAGCCTGGTACAAAATATTGATCAAAGACCCTATGCTAGGAAAAAACCTGTGTTACAGGTGTCATCTACACCTTATCTCATATCTACGTCTTAAGTTGCACTTTAAGTGCAAATGAATTCTTCCACCGATCCTCTTTAGGAGTGGAGACAACTTCGCTCTTAAACTTTAATTTCTATAAAAGCAGGGCTCGGATAACGATATATTTTCGAAACGGTTTCGTCTGAAAAACCTAAGATACGATTTATTCCAATTACGTTCGGAAGGAACGTTGTTAAAACGGTTTTGAAGAAGAACAAAATTTAAATCGTTCTCGATTAATATAACTTTTTTAACCGTTTATAACCATTTTTGGGTTGATCGATAGGAAAGTCGCAAAACAACTCTAATCAATACGTAAAAGAGGAATAAATTATGTAATGGAATGAAGATAAGGTACAATTATTTAACCAAACAAGTTCATGCTTGTCGGCACACATATAATTGCATACCGTTACTGCAAAACTGCATTTTTTATCGTGAGAATTGAAATATGAAACTATCGTTTTCCCTCGCCGACAAATAAAACCGCACCAATACCTAACCGTGTCGTTTAGAATTACTGCAAAACATATTTTATTTTTAAAGTAGGTGTGGGTGTTTATGTTTATGCAGAATAATCCACGTGCACAAATTCACATTTAAACTTAACAAATTTTATGTTGCAGTTAAACTCAAAGCTAGGGTTAAATCCTCAAACTACTAAAACTAACAAACTTTATAATACAATTCATAAAAAGGAAGTCGGTTTCTAAATTCAACAACGACATTAATGGATCACCTTTTGAAAGAATTCCTAGACTAAAACCATCGTATCACAGAAAATGCCTAAAGTTATAGAAAAAATCACTAATTTACAATAAATTTACGGAATTGGTATCGTTCTTATTTAAGAACACCTCCCCAGTTTGATGAAGATGATTATAGACAGATCCTTCAAATTCAAATTTAAATTACGGTCTACAACATGTGCGGCGATCGTCTTACAATACTATAAAGTTCGAATAAGCAAATTAATGTAATAATTTTATCGTGAGAATTGAAATATGAAACTATCGTTTTTCCCTCGCCGACAAATAAAACCGCACCAATACCTAACCGTGTCGTTTAGAATTACTGCAAAACATATTTTATTTTTAAAGTAGGTGTAGGTGTTTATGTTTATGCAGAATAATCCACGTGCACAAATTCACATTTAAACTTAGCAAATTTTATGTTGCAGTTAAACTCGAAGCTAGGGTTAAATCCTCAAACTACTAAAACTAACAAACTTTATAAAACAATTCATAAAAAGGAAGTCGGTTTCTAAATTCAACAACGACATTAATGGATCACCTTTTGAAAGAATTCCTAGACTAAAACCATCGTATCACAGAAAATGCCTAAAATTATAGAAAAAATCATTAATTTACAATAAATTTACGGAATTGGTATCGTTCTTATTTAAGAACACCTCCCCAGTTGATGAAGATGATTATAGACAGATCCTTCAAATTCAAATTTTAATTATCGACTACAACATGTACGACGATCGTCTTAAATTACAATAAAGTTCGAATAAGCAAATTAATGTATAATGCAATTTGCTGCAGTTAAACTCAAAGCTGGTGTAAAATCATAAAACTACTAAAACTATCAAACTTTATAAAGTATTTCATATACAGAAAGTCGGTTCCTAAATTCAACAATGACATTAAGAAATCGTCTTTTTAAAGAATTCTTAGACTAAAACCAACTTATTACAAAATTAGTAATTTATGATAAGGAAAGAATCGTTCATTTATAACAAGATAACGGAATTGAAATGGTTCTTGAACACCTCGTTTGATGAAGATGATTATAGGAAGATCCCTCAAATCCAAATTTTAATTATCGACTACAACATGTACGACGATCGTCTTATATTACAATAAAGTTCGAATAAGCAAATTAATGCATTATAATGCAATTTTGCCGTCTTTGATATTATAAATGAACAATTATACATACATGACAGCTACCTGATATGTTTCCACGTGTAAAAACATGCGAAACCAGCAGAATGCTCGGACATGAGCACAATATATAAAAAGGGAGTGAGAGACCTACTCAATACATTATTTGTACGTTAACGTGTAAGGTAGTGTTAGCTGTATGAATAAATTAAATTAATATTTGGATATCCTTGGTGCCCAATCTGGGTCATGGAAATAGAATGAGCGTGTACCTGTAAGTGCATGCTATTTCTTGCTCTATGAAGAGATATGAGTCAATCTGACCCAAATTTTAGTTTAATGTTTACGGTAACCTAGAGTTCAGATGTTCTTGGTGCCCAATCTGGGTCACAGAAATAGAATGTGCATGTGCCTGTAGGTGCAGCCTATTTCTTGCTTTGTGAAGAAACATGAGACAATCTGTCCTGAATTTTAGGATATCGGTTTAAACAGCGAGTGTCCTTGTTTGTTAACGTGTAAAGTAGTGTATGAATAAATTAAATAAAAATTTGGATATCCTTGGTGCCCAATCTGGGGCCATAGAAATAGAATGAGTGTGTGCCTGCAGGTGCATGCTATTTCTTGCTCTGTGAAGAGATATGAGTCAATCTGACCCAAATTTTAATTTTAGTTTAATGGTTATGGTAGACTAAAGTTCAGATGTCCTTGGTGCCCAATCTGGGGTCATAGAAATAGAATGAGCGTGTGCCTGCAAGTGCACGCTATTTCTTGCTCTGTGAAGAGATATGAGTCAATCTGACCTAAATTTTAGTTTATTGTAATCGATAGCCTAACGTTCAGATGTCCTCGAGCCAATCTGGTCGCAGAAAACGGAGTGATGTGTAATTGTGCACTATCTCTAATTTTGTGGAGAGACATGAGACCAACTGTCCTGAAGTTTAGGTTAGCGGGGTGCATGAAAGGAGCCTCCTCGTGGCGCATCCTGGAAGCAGCTAGACACGATAACGCAGTGTCTAGGCTGACTAATCCTTCTGGATATCCTTGGTGCCCAATCTGGGGTCATGGAAATAGAATGAGCGTGTACTTGTAAGTGCATGCTATTTCTTGCTCTGTGAAGAGATATGAGTTAATCTGATCCAAATTTTAGTTTCATGTTTACGGTAACCTAGAGTTCAGATGTCCTTGGTGCCCAATCTGGGTCACAGAAATAGAATGTGCATGTGCCTGTAGGTGCAGCCTATTTTTTGCTTTGTGAAGAGACATGAGACAATCTGTCCTGAATTTTAGGATAGCGGTTTAAACAGCGAGCACCCTTGTTTGTTAACGTGTAAAGTAGTGTATGAATAAATTAAATTAAAATTTGGATATCCTTGGTGCCCAATCTGGGGCCATAGAAATAGAATGAGTGTGTGCCTGCAGGTGTATGCTATTTCTTGCTCTGTGAAGAGATATGAGTCAATCTGACCCAAATTTAAATTTTAGTTTAATGGTTATGGTAGACTAAAGTTCAGATGTCCTTGGTGCCCAATCTGGGGTCATAGAAATAGAATGAGCGTGTGCCTGCAAGTGCACGCTATTTCTTGCTCTGTGAAGAGATATGAGTCAATCTGACCTAAATTTTAGTTTATTGTAATCGATAGCCTAACGTTCAGATGTCCTCGAGCCAATCTGGTCGCAGAAAACGGAGTGATGTGTAATTGTGCACTATCTCTAATTTTGTGGAGAGACATGAGACCAACTGTCCTGAAGTTTAGGTTAGCGGGGTGCATGAAAGGAGCCTCCTCGTGGCGCATCCTGGAAGCAGCTAGACACGATAACGCAGTGTCTAGGCTGACTAATCCTTCTGGATATCCTTGGTGCCCAATCTGGGGTCATGGAAATAGAATGAGCGTGTACTTGTAAGTGCATGCTATTTCTTGCTCTGTGAAGAGATATGAGTTAATCTGATCCAAATTTTAGTTTCATGTTTACGGTAACCTAGAGTTCAGATGTCCTTGGTGCCCAATCTGGGTCACAGAAATAGAATGTGCATGTGCCTGTAGGTGCAGCCTATTTTTTGCTTTGTGAAGAGACATGAGACAATCTGTCCTGAATTTTAGGATAGCGGTTTAAACAGCGAGCACCCTTGTTTGTTAACGTGTAAAGTAGTGTATGAATAAATTAAATTAAAATTTGGATATCCTTGGTGCCCAATCTGGGGCCATAGAAATAGAATGAGTGTGTGCCTGCAGGTGTATGCTATTTCTTGCTCTGTGAAGAGATATGAGTCAATCTGACCCAAATTTAAATTTTAGTTTAATGGTTATGGTAGACTAAAGTTCAGATGTCCTTGGTGCCCAATCTGGGGTCATAGAAATAGAATGAGCGTGTGCCTGCAAGTGCACGCTATTTCTTGCTCTGTGAAGAGATATGAGTCAATCTGACCTAAATTTTAGTTTATTGTAATCGATAGCCTAACGTTCAGATGTCCTCGAGCCAATCTGGTCGCAGAAAACGGAGTGATGTGTAATTGTGCACTATCTCTAATTTTGTGGAGAGACATGAGACCAACTGTCCTGAAGTTTAGGTTAGCGGGGTGCATGAAAGGAGCCTCCTCGTGGCGCATCCTGGAAGCAGCTAGACACGATAACGCAGTGTCTAGGCTGACTAATCCTTCTGGATATCCTTGGTGTCCAATCTGGGGTCATGGAAATAGAATGAACGTGTACTTGTAAGTGCATGCTATTTCTTGCTCTGTGAAGAGATATGAGTTAATCTGACCCAAATTTTAGTTTAATGTTTACGGTAACCTAGAGTTCAGACGTCCTTGGTGGTCAATCTGAGTCACAGAAATAGAATGTGCATGTGCCTGTAGGTGCAGCCTATTTTTTGCTTTGTGAAGAGATATGAATCAATCTGACCCAAATTTAAAAATTAAGTTTAAATAGTAGAGGAGTGCACAAACCGCAAACTTTGAAGATCCATTTATGTTATTGGGCATTCTAGACCACTTTCTGTTCGCACCAAAACGAGATTTTAAAAGTGGAGTAGCGCCCGAACCACAAACTTTGTAGATCCATTTATGTTATTCGCCATTCTAGACGACTTTCAGTTCGCAACAAAATTAAATTCAAATAGTAGAGTAGCGCCCAAACCACAAACTTTGTAGATCCATTTAGGTTATTAGCCATTCTAGACGACTTTCCGTTCGCATCAAAACGAGATTCTAAAGTGGAGTAGCGCCCGAACCACAAACTTTGTAGATCCATTTATGTTATTAGGCATTCTAGACGACTTTCCGTTCGCACCAAAACGAGATTCTAAAAGTGGCGTATCGCTCGAACCACAAACTTTGTAGATCCATTTATGTTATTAGGCATTCTAGACCACTTTCCGTTCGCACCAAAACGATATTGTAAAAGTGGAGTAGCGCCCGAACCACAAACTTTGTAGATCTATTTATGATATTAGCCGTTCTAGACGACTTTCCGTTCGCAACAAAATTAAATTCAAATAGTGGAGTAGCACACAAACCACAAACTTTGAAGATCCATTTATGTTATTGGGCAATCTAAACCACTTTCCGTTCGCACCAAACCGATATTGTAAAAGTGGAGTAGCGCCCGAACCACAAACTTTGTAGATCTATTTATGATATTAGCCGTTCTAGACGACTTTCCGTTCGCAACAAAATTAAATTCAAATAGTGGAGTAGCACACAAACCACAAACTTTGAAGATCCATTTATGTTATTGGGCAATCTAAACCACTTTCCGTTCGCAACAAAATGAAATTTAAAAAGTGGAGTAACGCTAAATCACAAACTTTGTAGATCCATTTATGTTATTAGCCATTCTATACGACTTTCCGTTCGCAACAAAATGAAATTCAAAAAGTGGAGTAACGCCAAATCACAAACTTTGTAGATCCATTTATGTTATTGGGCATTCTAAATCACTTTCCGTTCGCAACAAAATGAAATTCAAATAGTATAGTAGCGCCCAAACCACAAACTTTGTAGATTCATTTATGTTATTAAGCATTCTAGATGACTTTCCGTTCGCATCAAAACGAGATTCTAAAAGTGGAGTAGCGCCCGAACCACAAACTTTGTAGATCCATTTATGTTATTATGCATTCTAGACGACTTTCCGTTCGTACCAAAACGAGATTCTAAAAGTGGAGTATTGCCAAAACCACAAAATTTGTAGATCTATTTATAGTATTGGGCATTCTAAACCACTTTCCGTTCGCAACAAAATGAAATTCAAATAGTGGAGTAACACCAAAACCACAAACTTTGTCGATCCACAAACTTTGAAGATCCATTTATGTTATTGGGCAATCTAAGCCACCTGAAGTGACGAGGTGAACGAAGTGAGCCGATGGAACGTAAGGTGGCTTAGAGTGCCCAATAACATCCTACTTATCTAACACCATGGCTGGTGGAGATCTACCGATCCTGCATAGCACTTAGACACATACCTCTCGCATGGCGCGAGGTGAAGGTCATCTTCATACCCAAACCCGGCAAGACCGATTATACGCAACCAAAGGCCTATAGGCCCATCAGCCTTACATCCTTCCTTCTGAAAACCCTCGAGAGACTCTGTGATAGGCACATCCGAGACGGACTTCTCCGGGCAAAACCACTTCACAAACAACAGCATGCGTACTCCACAGGCAAGTCAACAGAATCAGCGCTGCACAGCGTGGTTTCTAAGATTGAATGCGCAGTGGACCACAAATGCTCAGCACTGGCCGTCTTCATTGACATTGAGGGCGCCTTTGACAAAACTACGTTCAGTAGCATAAACACGGCCCTAGACAGACACAACATAGACTCGACCCTGAGTGGCTGGATCACCAACATGCTCAAACTTAGAGCTGTACGAGTTACAGTCAATGAAACTACAAGGGCCATCGTTGCTAAGGGCTGCCCGCAAGGGGGCGTCCTCTCACCGCTTCTATGGAACCTAGTAGTGGACAGCCTCATCAAAACACTAAATGATAAAGGTTATTTCACTGTAGGCTACGCCGATGACATAACCATAACCTCTGGACGGTCACGCGCGCGCCGGCGCAAAACCGTCAGCTGTCAAGCTGCGCGTGGGTGGTCCCGAGACCCCCCACGAAGCCTGCTACTTGAGATTAGAACGACTATATCTCTAAAGTTTCGTATGGGAGCTATTTATAATACTTACGTAGTTGGAATCGGTATAAAATAAGCTAACACAATAAAACTAGATAACTAAATATTATTTTCCTATTATATTCTTAATTTTAATGTAAAGTCACGAGAAGGGGGCTTTTTCCCCATTACCGTAAAGAAAAAAATAATTGAAAAATATTGAAAATAGTTTTATCAATTATTATTATTTTTTTAAATTGATATACTAATTAACGTTAAAGAATTACATAAAAAAATACACGTCCCCCTACATTATTTTCAATTAAAAATTTATGTATGACTTACCACGCGATGACGTCACCTCCCGACGGGCCGCCGGCCCGATAACGGAACCTGTTTTTTCTATTGTTCTCTTCAATAATTCACACACAAACACTCTTACACTGAAGTTTATCTTTTGTTCGTCATTTAAACAATAGCTAACAGAGATTCAACTGATAAAATTGTTTATTTTTAACAAAAATAACACCACGTTTGACCACGCCATTAAAAGTTTTAACACGAACGTTTTATTTGGATCACAGTTTTTATTACGTTGCACTATACTCAAATCTGAATGTACATTCGAACTTATGATGTTATTTACTCATGGGAAAACACTACACAAAGGCTTGAGGACTACCGAAATTAACTAAAACAAAATAAAATCGAAAACAAAACACGAGACAAACACCACACGCGCGGCCATTTTGCGCGCAGACCGTATGAACTGAATAAATATTGAATTTATTCAATGAATTTACTGTCAGATGTCGGTCATGTCATGTTTTATGTCATCGTTCGTTCATAGACTTTAATTATAAACCTGTTCCACGAAAGTAAACACTATTTATAATACAAATAATACTCAAAATTAACTGAGTGGCCGGTGGGGTCCAAATTGTCCTCCCGTCAGTCAATACGTTTTTGACGTCGGACCACGGGGACCCGGCTGCCAGTCCAGAGGATATTAATAAACGGGACCCACGAAAACACCCTATGCAACCTCATGCGTCAAGCCCTGAAAATAGTAGAAGAATGGTGCAACAACCACCAGCTTTCAGTGAACCCCACAAAAACCGAATTGATTCTCTTCACAAAAAAGAGAAAACTGATGACGCTACAACTACCACGATTCTTTGGAACAACCCTAAGCCTCTCAACTGAAACCAAATACCTGGGCGTCTTTTTGGATAAACAATTGAACTGGGCTAAACACACGAACTATATCACCACAAAAGCCAGCATATCCCTGTGGCAGTGCAAGCGACTGCTTGGCAGGAACTGGGGGATTAGCCCCAAGGTCACCCACTGGTTATACACCACAGTTATCCGACCAATCATCACATACGGCTCACTGGTCTGGTGGCCCAGGACAGACCTGAGTACAGCTCAAAGAGAACTTGAGAAACTGCAGCGATTCGCTTGTGTTGCAATCACTAGCAGTATGAGAACTGCACCCACTGCCGCCCTACAGGCAATGCTGGGACTGCCGCCTTTGCACCTCATCGTGCGGGAGGAGGCGAGCCTGGCTGCCTTTAGGCTCCACTTATCAGGAACCCTAAGCAAAGACTCCAGAGTTAAGCACACACGCATAAGGGAAGAAGCGATCAAACGACGACCAATGATGGCATCACCCTGTGATAAAGCCCCAAAAACGCACCACTTTCAAAGGCACTACAACATAATACTCACGGAAGAACAGTGTGACTACTCAGGCCCGAAAGAGATGAGAGTATACACCGATGGATCGAAGACCAACTCCGGCACCGGAGCAGGGGTCTTCTCACACGACTTCAACATAAATATATCCAGCCCGCTGGGAATGTTCAACACCGTCTATCAGGCAGAGTGTGTGGGCATCATACAAGCGGTCCACGCCCTAAAAGCCAGGAGAGTTGCGGACACGCATATACGTATACTCTCCGATAGTGCCTCAGTTCTCCAATCCCTACAGAAAAAATGTATTACCTCAACGCTAACACTAGAATGTCACAATGAACTAGAACAATTAACGGTATCTAGCCGCAACACGGTGACACTACAATGGATAAAAGGACACAGTGGATCGCTAGGCAACGACGCAGCTGACGAACTGGCTAGACGAGGATCCAGCACGGCAGCCTGTGGACCCGAACCTATCGTTCCCATCCCTTTCAACCAAATACGCAGGTGGCTACAGGAGCTCACCCACACACAAGCGGAGACCTGGTGGAATTCGACACCAGGCTGCAGGCAGTCCAAGGAAGCTATGCCATTCTTGGATAGCAAGCTGACCAGGCGTCTATTACGCCTAGACAGAAATGGCCTGCGCCTGGTGACGGGGACCATCACAGGACACTGATCGCTAAACAAACATTTCCACACGATAGGCATAACGAACAGTCCTCTGTGCAGGGCTTGCGTGGAGGCCGAGGAGACCGTCGCGCACGTGCTCTTTGAATGCACAGGCGTCACCCAGATTAGAACAGAAACCCTCGGGTCACCCAGATCTTACACTGATGTTCTAAACAAACCAGGAGCTTTAATTAACTTCTGGAGGGAGGTGGGCTGGATGGAATAACCCCCCCAAACGGCCGCCATGGCCCACGTACAATGGTTCATTTGACGGACTAAGTGCGGAAACCAAACCCTATAACATAGAACATAGAACCATTTCTTTACAAAAATATTATTCTTATTGCTTTAGCTTAAAAACTTTAAATCGCAAAAAAATCACTACTTCTGAAGTTCAAACTCACACTGAAGTATTCAAAAGACGGCTTATTCGGTGGGCTATAGTTTTCAGTGCTAAAATTATGTTATAGTATCATGTAGAAGGTGCCTGCGACGATGTGGGGACTTGGAGAAAGTGAGACAGCAATTAACACCACTGCACTGTTTCCACACGGAGGTCAAACTCAAACTCAAACTCAAAGCATTTATTTCAATTAAACCATATACAGGCACTTTTGAATTGTCAAGGAGTCAGTCAGTCAGAAATATGAAGCTAGTTGCCCATTCCAAAGCGTAGTAGGTACCTATGGAGAAGAACGGGCAAGAAACTCCACGGACACTCTTTTAAATAAATAATTGTTACAAAATAGTGGTTACATAATTCATGTTTAAATTATACATGTGAGAACAATGTAAAAAAGATGCGCACATTAAAAGCGTTCGTAATAAAAAAATATAAAAATTAAAAATAAAACAATTAAGGATTAAAATAAATTAAAATAAGCCACGGCAGCTAAGAGATAACCAGTCCCAACTGACGGCGCCCGTTCACGAACATGACGCATGTATTAGCACCATTCAGCTCAACCATTTTGAAGGGAGCTAAATGATCCAACACACACGCCACCATCAGCGAGACATCTGAGTGAGCATGACATACTCTCAGCCGCCAGGGCACATTCAAGTCAATGAAAGACATATTATTATAGGTGAATGCAGAGCAGGGTTGCGCCGCTAGCACCGAATGCGATGTGCGTGGCTGTCAGTGTGAGCAGTACGTAATTAATCGTTTTAACAGTAGCGATATAGTTTTGTAGTGTGCGTTGGTTACTTATCTCTTTTGGCGCGTGCACCACGCGTTGCGTGCGTGAGCTCACGCAACGAGGTCACTGGCATTATCTGCGTCTTGAACAAACAAATCCGAACTCGGCTCTTATTCAATGCAATTTTTCTTAATTAAAAATTCATTACATTGTGAACTAGTGCAGGCAACGGTCGACATGAATTTATACGTACGAGTAGTTTGTGTGTTTATGTATTATCCGTCGTTCTTGAATCTTGTCTTCGGCGCCTCTTTTTCGGTACAAGTGACTGAAGACGAGACCGGGGTTATGATTTACAGGGGTAAGTGATAACAAGCGAGTTTCTCAAAAAAAAAAAATTATAACATAATAAGTAGTATGTCTATAACTTCGAATAACATGCGGTATTTGCCATTCTAGAAACATTTTTACCGTGCAGAAAACAATCGATTATTATTCATCATCACATCACATCATCAGCCTATTAATGTTCCCACTGCTGGGACACAGGCCTCCTCTCTGTGAGAGGGAGTGAGCTGTAATCTACCACGCGGGCCCAGTACGGGTTGGTAGATGTCACATGTCTTCGAATTTTTGGTTCTAAGACATGCCGGTTTCCTCACGATGTTTTCCTTCACCGTTTTGAGAGCAGTGGTGATGAAATTATTTACACAAAGTAAAGCGCCTGCTTGGGTTCGAACCCAAGTCGGGGCCGTTACCACTGGGCCACCACTGCTGATTATTATTCATAATTTAATTAAAATACAAATAGAGAGCAGTGGAAGCCCAGTGGTAACGGCCTTACGAGTTGGAGGTTGTGGGTTTAGAACCCAAGCAGGCGCTTTACTTTCTGTAAATAATTTCATCACCACTGCTCTCAAAACGGTGAAGGAAAACAACGTGAGGAAGCCGGCATTCTCTCGTCTCTCTCCTTCAATTCGTCTACTCTTTGCACGTTATTCGTTTTATTTTCATTGCAATGATACGATTCCTGACCCTGGCAAATGACCTCTGTGCTACAGTTCTTTAAGTACAGGTTACTCCAAGATGCTATTTTAGAAAGTTATAAATAAAATATAACGTTTAATGAAATTAAAACATCTTCATAAAACGAAAACGCGAAACTGGATACGTGTTAATGTTAATGTTTTAAAGAAAACTCCATTGAATAACACATAAGCGTTACGCCTTGATACTCAAAAAAACATAACAATAGGTGGAACTTTGCAATTTTTTTTGTATCGAGAAAATTTCATTGTATCGTGTATTCCATTTGCAGGATACTAGGCTATATAGTCAAAAAACATACACCAAAATATTGAATCCCTATTCCTTAAACCTAATAAGGTACACAAAAAAGAAAAAGCACATATTTTTCAATATATCACCTTAAATTAATGGCGCCATTAAAGCGGCACGCTGTATAATTGTTTGAGATCATTTAATAAAGAGGAAATCAGGTTTTGATTAGCAAATTCATATTACATGTTATTATTGATTATGGAATAAGAACTAGGTGTCTTTATAAATATAGTTCTTCAGTACGCCTGTTTGTCACCTAACTCCTCCTAAACAGCTGGAAGAAATTTTGTGTGTATATTTAAGTGGGTCCCTGGATGTTTTGAAAATACAATTGGATCCGGTAGGTGGCGCTGTTCGGGCAGGACGACGTCTGCCAGGTCCGTTAGTATAACTATAAAATACAAGGTTTTTCAATAAAAAATCCATTACATGTTGAACTAGTGCCGTCAACAGACGACATGAAGTAATTATATATAGTTTATCGTTTTGGCAGTGTGTTTGTTCATAAATCTTGCTCTTGTCGACCCTGTACGATGAAAAGTGACGGCAAGGTGGGTGCGCCCTAAATCTAACCGGACGAAAAGTGGAACTTCTCCAAGAATATTTATAGTAGAATCTGCAACAGCAAATAGTGTATTTACCTGTAGAGTGTGCTAAGGAACCAATCTATTCATTGACCTTCACCCATCGGGAATGAAAAGTATTTTATATAAAATTTAATATGTTACAATATAACACGAGAGGGTTGGCGAAAAAAATCCTGTCCAGACTGAGATTAAAAAAATACTTCTTTTTAAACATTTCAATTTTTTGTTTTTTAATTATTCTTAATCGGGCCTGCATATTTTGAGCCAACCCATTCGCGATATATTTTTAACATACTATTTTTGATATAAAATACTTTTCATCCATTAACCTTCCAGTGGCGACCACTGGAAGGTTAATGGATGAAAAGTATTTTACCCTTGCGCCGAACATAAGCAGTCGCGCGCGGTCTGATTCCGCAACTAGTGCGAGAACCGATTGCGTAAAAAAAAGTTAGTCTGCAATTGCGCCCCCTGCCGGAAGTACTTGGCAGACCCCTAAAATATACCCCTTCCGACACCCTAAACCTACCTCATCGACTACCTGGATGGATCCTACGCCAAATAATAACCAAGATGCCCCTGATAATGGATCAAAAGGTCTGCCAGGTCTAAGTTTGCCGGAACTTTGTGTTCAAAGCATTTGAAGATGGTAGAGAGCATAATTTCACCTGAAGTCAAAATCACATTTGTGTTAAAATTTATACAAATTTATAAATATTAACTGCTTTTTTACCCGACTACGGCAAAGCCAAAAGGAAGGGTTGTGATTTTAGCAGTTTATGTATGTATATATGTTTGCTTTTACGTGTGTTCCACCCTGTACCGATTTTGATGAATGAGGTATTAATAGATTCGTAATAATGGTCCGGGTGACATAGGCTAGCAGCACTTTAATTCGGGTATCTTATGAGGTAATTTTCACTAAAAAATTACGTCAAAAAATATCGATTATTTCTATGACCCGGCACGATCGGCTCTGGCAGACCTCATTTTTTTTACGTGTTTAAGTGTTGGTTAACGATCTACTTTTAGCCTATTGGGGTATCTTATAAGGTAGGTGTTTTTGCAATCGGCTCTCGCACTAATACATTTTCATAACCACAATCATCAGTCATTCATTTTCTTAAAAACATTGGCCGACAAGGTGGACAGTGTCCACCTTGTCGGCCAATGTTTGGGTAACCCGTTACACGAGAAAAATAATCACTCTGTAGCTGTATCATACCGATCGAAAGGCTTCATCATAAGGATAATTTTTTGCAAAATAACATAGTGTCACAAATAAAAGGAAGACCATGAATTTTAACATTTGATGTGAAATTTTGTTCAGAAAAATGAAAAGCTGATTAGATTTTTTTTGTAAGGGGTTATGTAAAAAAAATTATTTACAAGAACCAGTATGAAAGTGTCGACGAGCTACAAGCAGAACTTAGATGTATTATTGTAAATATCCACCACAACAAGATCAAAAAATCGACAGGGAGCGAAATAATCAAAAGAGTGCGACTTTGTATTCAATAGAAAGGGACTCATTTTGAGCATTTGAAAAATTTATTAATTTTGTATTAAAAATGTTAAAATTCATGGTCTTCCTTTTATTTTTGACACTATGTTATTTAGCAAAAAATTAACCTTATTACTACACTTACATACTGGTTCTTGTAAACTAAATTTTTTACTATAACCCCATAAAAATAAATCTAATCAGCTTTTCATTTTTCTGAACAAAATTTCACATCAAATGTTAAAATTCATGGTCTTCCTTTTATTTGTGACACTATGTTAATTAGCAAAAAATAAACCTTATGGTGAAGCCTTTCGATCGGTATGATACAGCTACAGAGTGATTATTTTTCTCGTGTAACGGGTTCGATTTCCGGTTCAACCATGTAATTATTTAAATATCTATGAATGCAGTTTAAATTGTTTTTTAAATTCAAATAATGTCTTCTTTCAGTAAAATGTTCCAACTACAATATCAGTGCCTCCAGTCAAAAACGGCATAAGTCGAGTTATGCCCTTTTGTTTTTATAGCACCATTGTAATCTACGTGTTCTGTTACATAACATATCAAAAGGACATAACTCTAGCTGCATCCTAACATACTTTTTGGTAATATATCAAAGGCATAACTCGACTGCGTCTAAAGGCACATCTATAGATATGAAGTAAATTTCACTGCTTAATAGACATAACTACAAGAAACCCCAAAACACAATCGAACTAAAAGGCATAAATACAGTTAACTTAATTACAAAAAGACACAACTCAAGTAGTTCCAAAGTTTATTAAATATAGTAAGAAATAAATGTAGATAATCCATTTGGTAAGCATGTTTGAAAGGGAACAACTGCATTTGTTGCGTTTGCTTCAGGAAGTCTCAAGCGGTATATCCCCACTAAACACTTTATCGCTATTGGTGGATTAGCGTGTGGTGTACTGTTTTTAGAAATAAGTCGTTTTATTCCTTAATTTATAATTTGCTAATTTATTTTGTAATAATTGAATTAGTGTTACGCGTATTAATTTTCAAGCTTTTAAAAGTGATATAACATCATGAAGCTAGTTTTCAAATATATAATGACACTTCTACCATCTATATACACAGAATATCTCGATTTTTATAAGAATTTGCTGACTTCAGAACCGCAAAGAGCAGAAGACGATCCTGACTTAAGTTTTGTACCGAGCAATGAAGAGGACAGCGAGGACAAATGAAATGTTTTATTTAAACATATATACATATATAAACTCACTTAGCTTTACATACTCCTTTTGTTTCGTTTACGTTCATACATCTGGTCATACATGCACGAGTTACGAGTACCTGAGCATTCTGAAGAACATCACCAATTAGGTCACTATCCTCCTAGGGCCTTCTAGGGCGTCCCCTCCCGGTATTTCCACTCACATCTGCTTTGTAAATACCTTTTGTTACTCGCCTTTCATTCATCCTCTCAACATGACCAAACCATCTAAGCATACTCTTTTAAATTTTTGTCACTACATCTTTTTTTAAACCATACCGTTGCCTTATTACACCATTTTACAGCCTATCATTCATAGTCACGCCACACATGCTTTGCAAGGAACGCATTTCCACAGCATTTATTCTACTTTCATGCTTCTTCTGCCACACCCAACATTCACTTCAAAACGTAGGCACCAGCACTCCAGCACCCCATTGTGAACAGCTAGTCGAGCCCTTTTAGGCATCGACTGGTTGATCACAATCGCATGAATACACTACTACTACCACTACTACTATTCATTTTATTTCTCGCATTTACTTTCCTTTCCTGACTCTCCAAATACATTATTACACTTACTTTCTCCATACTCTTATTATTTACGTTTACATCACACACCGATTCCGAATGAGGAGCTTGTGGCTAAATAATTACAAGCCGCACGGGTCGATCCATCAGGTTAAGCTACGCTTGCCGGGGTTGGTCAGTGGATGGGTGACCATCTTTACATACCGAGACTCCTCCGTGCCTCGGAAAGCACGTTAAGCCGTTGGTCCCGGCTGTCATTCGTGGATCTTTGACAGTCGTTACGAGTCGTCAGAAGCCCGAAAGTCTGACACCAGTCTTACCAAGGGGTATCGTATTACCCAGTTACTGGGTTGTGGAGGTCAGATAGGCAGTCGCTCCATGTAAAATACTGGTATTCAGCTGCATCCGGTTAGACTGGAAGCCGACCCCAAGATAGTTGGGAAAAGGCTAGGAAGATTGATCACACACCGATTCATCTTCGTCTCTTTAAAATACCATAAGCTTCGTCTTATTCACATTTACATTCATCCCTTTCAAATTATATGCTTCATCCATCACAGTCACCATGTCTTGCAACTGTTCAGCTCACGATGCAAGTAGAACTTGATCATCTGCGTAGAGAAAGTATTTGACAGGCAACTCATTCATGCTCAATCCGCACTCACCCCCTTTCAAATTTAGCAAAAAACTATACGTGTGCATGTTGAACATCCACGGTGACGTGACAGCCCTGCCTAACACCCCTTGAGATGCAAAACCAGTCTGTGCATACCCCATTTATCATAACACAAGCATTGGTATCCTTATGGAAATATTAAAGTGCCCGTACCAAGCGCCAGTCCACACCGTACACGGATAGCGTTGACCACAGTTCTTCCCTCCACACCATGTAATAGGCCTTCTCCAATCCAAAGAAAACACACTAGACTTTATTGTTCTTTGTCAGATGTTTTTCGCCTATGCACCTTAAAAAGATTTGATCCATACAGCCCATTTTCTATCTAAATCCCGCCTGCACATCCAATATTTTCTCATCTATCGCTCTTATTACTCTATTTATTAAAACCTTCGCATAGAGTCTGCGGACAACACTCAAAAGCCTAAAGCCGTGACAGTTTTTGGACTGCTGCTGAGATTCTTTTACCTTATAAAGTAGTACGATTACAGTCTTGCAACAAAAAAACCACCTTGCATCCGGCGCGCGGCGTACGGCCATTTCTCCAACACAATTAAAGATCCGTCACAACAGGCTTGCTCCCACCCCGTCACCTGCCTTCTGTATTTCAGCAGACACTCTGCCATTCCCTGAGCTTCCCAATTTTCATTCCTTTCAACACTCTTACAATCTCATCTATTTCTATTTCATTTCCATCACGTGCATCTGAGCTAGAGTCTTCAAAACTTGCTTCTGTCCAGTTACCCACTCCTTGCACACTATCCTGACAACTGAATAAACTTCCAAACCCTTCTAGTGTTCCAAGACCTTTCATTCTTCGTTTAGTAAACATCCATCATCTGCTCTTATAATAATCCTTCTCGATGGTCCTGTCACTCCGTGAGCCAATCTTATCTGTTTCCAGAACAGCTAAACACATTGGCCCTGTAGTTATCAGAGAACTTCCTGTTATAGGCACTTTTCTTCCTTTTCATCCTTTTTCATTTTTACAATCTCTTTTACTGTTAGACGTTTTATTTAAAGTGTAGATTTAATAAATAAATAAAAGATTTTCTAGATTATTTTTTTCATTATAGATTTTTTGTTCGATCGATAGCAGAAGGAAATAAGTCGTTACTATATTTGTCTTAGGGCCTGTTTCACCACTTATGATTAAGTTCCTATTAACTTACTTGGCAGATAATTTCATACAAATTCTGTTCCATTTTTGAATTTATTCGGTAAGTAGTGGCTATTCGGACATCGTGAAATAGGCCCTTAGGCATTTATAAAATAAGGGAATAACTCGCAATATTACTTTAAATACGACCAACCTGACTAGTATAAGTAACGTTATTCCCTTAACACTTCGTTAACAAGGGAACAAGTCGAGAAAAACTAAAAAAATATATAGTAGGAGTGACTGAATATGGAAGTAATTACTATTAAATGAAAGGGCAATTTTTTATCTACAATACAAATTCGAAAAAAGTTATGATTTTAATTGCGAAATACTAAAAAACATTAAAAGTGTTGTTTTTTGCCTCTCCTGAAAAGTGACGAATTTGAGTTGTGCCCTTTTTTACTGGAGACACTGATATATAAGGTACTTTCCCTCCATATCCGTGGGACGCCCTGTACATAAATGTTTAATATTTTTTTCAGCGGAATTTCCGAGAAATCTATTTGAACTATATTATGATGACCCGTGCAAACCATCACCATGTGGCAGAATGAATTTTTGGCATTGGGGAGATGAGTTCAATGGCCACCTACGTATCATTTGTCTTCCAAATTATGTCAAATATCCGCCGCAATGCCCTCCACCGTGTCCGCCGCCTTCGCATCCCTGTACTGGTAATTAATTATAGTTATCAATTTTTATCTGACTTTTGCTAGAATATTTGCTTTAAAAGTATTTTTTATGCATAGAGATACATAACATTGCCGTCTTAGATTGAATCATACATATATTTTACTTTATATGTATAGAGATATTTATATTACTAAAGTAATGCTATGAATCTTGTTATAAACGTATGGATCTCTTGGTATAATTTAGATTACAACTTCAAAAATCTTTTAAGTCCTTTTCTTTATTTGGGTAAACCGGTACCTACTCAAGGATTTCACTTAAAAATAATCAATCATTAACATTATTTGACAAACAATTTAAAACGTTAGATGTGCCCCTCACAGTAACGAGTGACACGAAAAATGGTCTTTAAGGAAAAGAGTGACCTCACACAATAATAATGTTGTCTCGTGTCAAAACAAAACAGAAACCAAATCTTTTGACGCAATAGGGCGAATCTTTCAATTTAAATCTTTGTTATCAACTATAAATTGGAACGAATTGACAGATTGAGAACATTCATTGTGTTGTCACATGCTAAAATATACTAAGAATAAGGATAAGAATAATTTATTGTATAAGTAATTACATTCAATGCGTTGATTCCTGGAACTCACACTAGGATTCCCTGTGTCGTGAGATCCAGGCTCCTTCGTTCCGTTTACATATTGATATGCGTGTAATAGGTAGCCATATTATAAAACTTACAATAAATTTCTTAATTTCAAATTAATCTACTAGAAAAAACAAAGACAACTTATACTTAAACATTTATTATTTATTTATTTTATTTATTTATCAATATCAAGGTTTATAAAGACTCTTAGCTTAAAACTATGCCCCACAAAACCGTTTTCACGGTTTGTCTGCGGGAACAGAACACACAATGTATGTAATGTATGTAATGTATGTATGTATGTATGTTGTGTGAGATTGTGGTATTGTGTGTGTATGTGTGATATGGTGTGTTTGTGTGGGTGTATGAATTAAGATATTTGTGTTGGTGTTGAGAGTGTGTCTGAATGTACCTGAGGATGTGTATAATTATGTGGATGTTTGTGATATAGAATAATAAATATATAAAAAGTGATATGTATCCGCAATTCAGAACCTATCAAAGCACTTATTTTTTTTAGATTAAGAAGTTTTCAGTTATATCATAGTCCAGAGTAAGAAGCAATTTTGTAACCGTAATTTTGCATTTAGTTTGAGTAAGTTGTAGAATTTTGAGTCGGTTATTGAGTTTCGAGTAAATGTGCGGTCCCATGAAACCGTACGACCTTCTACCGATTGTTTTACGGCATCGAACCTTTTCCCATTGAACCCTTCGACTTGACAGGATACAAGTGCACATGGAGGTTTTGTGAAATCTTAGAGTGACTGATAGGATGTAAAGCTGTCTGACTCTAAGAACTCCAACTTCGGTGTAGAGTGTGTTAGTGGGGTACCGGAATGGTCTTCCATAGGCAACTTTAAGCAGAGCTCGCTGAGCTATTTCAACCTTTATTAATGAGGTTTTACCAGCCGCGCTCCATGCTAAATTACAATAGTTTAGAACTGATTGACAGAGAGAGAAGTATATCATCTTTAGGACTGACTCATCTGCAATTTTACCCAGTTGCTTAAAGATACGGAGCATCTTTCGAACCCTACCCCTTAAAGCACTCAGATGTGTGGACCATGACAAACGGTTATCTACAAAGACTCCCAGATATTTAATCGAATCTGTTTGTTCGATGTATGGGCAAGTACAATTTTCTGAGCTAGAACAGGAGTGCAGCAGTATACAAGTTACAGAGTCAGGGGCGGAACGTCTCGAGATGGCAAAGTTGATTGCCTTTGTTTTGTCTATATTTAGCGTCAGAAGATTATGTTGCAGCCAGTTCGCAATATCTTTAACCCCGGTTTCAACCGAAAACTTAACGTCATCCCATGTTCTCACATAAAATACGATTGCGGTGTCGTCAGCATATTATGTAAAAAATTTTGCTTGAGGGATTTTCATGGCGCATAGACCATTTATATATATGATAAATAGGGTAGGGCCCAGCACGCTTCCCTGGGGCACACCAAATTGCACTGTGTTTGGGTCACTAGAATATTCCCCTAGCACTACTTTTTGCGTTCTATCGGTGAGATATGAGGTAAACCATTCCAGGGCAGTGCCACGAACTCCCAGAAGCGACAATTTCTTAATCAGAATTTTCCTAGATATTGTATCAAATGCCTTGGCTAGGTCCAGGAAGATGCCAGTGCATGCCTGTCCTTGACCTATATTGAGAGTTATAAAATCGGCTAAGTTGGTTACTGCTTCCTGCGTGGACCTACCAACCCGAAAACCGTATTGATTGTCTGACAATAATCTATTTTGTTCTAAGAATGAGAGTAGTCGTTTGTTCACAACTTTTTCAAGAATTTTTGAGAGAGCTGTCAGCAGGGAAATCGGGCGATAGTTGGAGGGGATTTTTGGATCTCCACTTTTAAATATCGGGTACTGTACCTGAATTTAGGCTTAAGTTGCACAGGAAAGCAATCGGTCTGACCAAAGCATGTGAACATTGTTTTAAAAAGGTGTTATTAATGCCATCATAACCTGTCGCTGACGCCGTTTTAAGATTGGAGATAATTAAAAATATTTCTTTTTCATCAGTCAGAGAAAGGAAAAAAGAGTTTGGACTATTGTTTACAGTACTGTATTTTTCGTTGTTACGGGCCAAGTCAGTTTCAGTTAAGCCTAATAGACTGAGTGTTTTTGCTGCAAGGTTTTGGCGAACAGTTGAGAAATAGTCGTTCACTTTATTTAATGTGGGAACAGGGTTGTCGCTGTCGGTCACAAGCTCAGTTTTTCCGTTTTTTTTACTTTTAATGTTGCAAATTTTCTTGATTTCAAACCATAGCTTTTTACAGTCTCCCTTTGTTTCAATTAGAAGTTTACGGTCATGGTCTTGTTTTATTGTTACAGTAGTTTCGATACTTCCTATATTCCTGTTGGATGGCAAGATTGTCGCGATTTTCTTGTTTCTTTACGTTAATGTGCATTGAGTCACGTCGTCTTATGTACTTTAGGAGGTTTCTAGTTATCCATGGCTTGATAATATCTTCTGAGCTCCGGCAGACACGGTTAGTAGTGTGTTGTTTAATTTTTACAGAAAGTGTCTCGACAAATTTTTGGAATGCAAGCAATAGTCACATTGGTTTGCTCAAGAAGCCAGTCCCAAGACTCATTTTCAATGTCTTTTTTTAATTTTATATAGTCAATTCATGCGTGTCGTTTTTCAACCGTAGCCCTAGCTGATTCTTTTTGAATGCTTAGGATAACCGTTTCGTGATCTGTTATGCCCGTGTCACAAACAATAACTGTAGCTGACTTCTGAGTCATAAGCATAACATGATCCAAACAGTTGTCACCACGCGTAGGCAAAGTGTGTCCTGGAAAATACCCATAGTGGCCGGTTAAGTCCAGGTACTCAGTGGCGCGTCTGTCAGTACAGTCTGGTTTGATGTCAATGTTCAGATCCCCTACAATAGCACATGTGGTAGCCTTACACGACTCTATCAATTTTGTTAAAGATTCGCAGAAATTATTTATGTTATAGAAAGACGGAGACCTACATACAGCAATCAGTGATAGTTCGTCCCTGACATTGACAACCAGACAGTTTGAGTCCTTGCAGGATGGTTCTACGACATAGGCTTGCAAAGATGTTTGGTATATATAACAATTCCATCGTTTTGGTTAAGGTAGTTTTTGGAACAATGATAATCATAGTTATTAATTTCGAAACCGGTACACGTGTCGTCAAGTCAACATTCTGTTAAAATAATTATATCAGGCGAAAAAAGTAACCGGCTCAGAAGAACAGAGAAATATCAAAATTCTTTTTGATACTGCGTATATTTTGAACCACAACCGAGTACTGACCTCCTATGTCACCCAAGTGCAGCCTACAGTCATCTATAGAGTGGAGTTTCAGGCTAGTTGTAAAGGCCGTGTGATCGATGTCATCAATAACTTGTGCAACATTAGCCATTTTTTTTTTTTTTTTTTTTTTTTTTTTACTGTAAATAATGTGTATTTTAAATTAACAACTAACATGAACTATAACTTGTCGCTGCTTCCTTGCGACTAGGAGCTCCCTGTTGTTCTCCTCATCGCTGTCACTGTGGCGAAGTTGTCAACAGCCTCGGACACCACGGCCTGTCTTGCAGCCGAAGTGCGGGCCGCTTAGCGCGGCACGCGAACATTAATGACATCATCCGACGAGCTCTTGTCGCCGTCGGCGTTCCAGCTGTATTAGAACCCAATGGCTTGGCACGCGACGATGGCAAGAGACCGGACGGTATGTCTTTATTTCCATGGAAGATGGGTAGGCCTTTAGTGTGGGACGCAACGTGTGTCGATACTCTTGCGCCATCCCATCTTCCTGGCTCAGCGTGCTGTGCTGGCGCTGCCGCTGCGGCTGCAGAAAACCTCAAGCGGCGAAAGTATAATAACCTCATAGGTAACTATATTTTCGAGCCGTTTGGGGTTGAAACCCTAGGGCCGTGGGGTCCGAGTGCTCATGATCTGTTCAATGACATTTCCAAACGACTGGTTGACACTTCCCGTGACCCAAGGGCTGGTTTTTACCTGGGCCAGAGGCTAAGCATTGCCATACAACGTGGCAATGCCGCCAGTCTCTTGGGTACATTACCAGTCGACAGCGATGCGGAGGAATTTTTCGATGCCTTATTGTTTGTTTCCTAATAGTTTTAGTTACCTAAGTTAGGTTAATTATTTTTAGTTTTGGAAGTTCATGTTAGTTGTTAATTTAAAATACACATTAGCCATTAGAAAACTTAGTTTGGTGTACAATAATATGACGCAATGAGTTGTGCGAGAGGCAATTACTGGAAACTAGGTGAATTCGGTACTGATTTGGATTTTTAATAATGGTGTGAGATGAGTAATATGATTATGTGTAAAAAAGTTGATGTGATTGTATATGCTAGGTACTCAGGTTCATTCAGTGTAAAAGGATGCGAGTCATAGACATACTTTTGAAATCATTGATGCGAGTGAAATTCAAGGTACAAGGTAGTTGTGAAGTGTATTGGTATAAAACATATGAAAGGGATGTGTGCTTTGTAGGAAAACGTAACCAAAAAGTAATTATATAAACAAATTATAAAGAATTTTAAGCACTTACGTTTTGATGGGTGAGTAGGTATAGCTAATATTCAGAAAATTACATAAGTGATTAGCGGATAAATGGAGGCAATAATACAGTCATTGGTTTATATCTAGTTGTAGATTGCGTAGAGTTTCCTCAGATCTTACAAGAATTTGTTTCGCTCCTTCAATTTTCCGCAAGAAAATGTTGCCGTTCGCCGTCCAGCAAAACTTGTAGCCTTTTTGCTTTGAAAATACTCTTGCCTCAAAGAACAGTTTTCTGGAGCTAGCGGGAATATATTCGGCAACATATACTGGACGTCGATCTCCGGGTAAGCCAATGCATTTAGTGTTAAGTCGACCCTCGTTGGGGTGGATTTTATTGAAGTCACGCACGCCTGTGATTAGTTTGTTTTTAGCCTGAACAGAACGAACTCCGCAATAATAGGTCTGACGGTGCCTGGTTTCCCTGGTAAACGGTATGCATTGCGTAGCTCGGTGATAGAGAGAGTCATGTCAACTGTTGCACCGACTTTGCTGATTATCGTGGATAGATCCGACGCTGACTCATTCTCCACGGCAGGCACGTTGCGGATCTCGACGCACGATGACCGGGAAAGCTGTTGGATATCCTGAATCTTTATTTCCAAATTAATTATGTTGTCTTTCTTTAATTATACTGGTCAATTCATAGAAATATAAATAACAGGAGAAGTGGCATGGGGGCGTGTCAGTGTCCGCGCGTCGTGATCACGTTGCTCATGTTCTCGGCAAATGGCCGTCTCCGCGAACTAGTGCGCTTTCGACCGCGATCGTGATAAAATTTAAGAATACCGTGTTGTTCAGTGGTTTCTTGTAAAAATCGAAGCCAAACTAGAAACTTTATAAATCATAGAACCACTTAAAATATATCAGCACAAGTATTTGACTCTATTTGTGTTGAAAATCAAGAAAAACAACAAATCGTAAAATATTTCTCGCCTTTACTACGTAATTATTTTTTTAATATATCACAGCGACTGTACTATTTTTGCAGTAAATACATTGCGTCTTAACCACTACCTAAAGTATGTCGCTAACTGACTCGACAAGCAATGTAAAAATCACAAAACGTTACTTCACTTATGCGGTTGCATCGCGTAGTACCGCCGCTGTGTCTTGCGCCGAGCTAGTGATGCGGTTGTGCAGATCCACTAACGTAGGTTATCGACTACAATGTCGATTATCGTATGAATTTATATTACTATTAAAGTTTATTCTTCAATTTGTCAACAGTTATAGCTTGGTTGGAAAACCGATGTGAAATCTTATTTTATACTCATTTAGATTTTCTTATAATGTTGAAATTTTTTGTTATTACAAAATTTTTTTTTTTAGCTGCCTATTGTTTATTTATATCATCTTTATTATATGTACTTATATCGTTTTTTTTATTAAGTATTAGTTTTCAAGAACTGGCAAACTTTTTAATACGATATTAAATGGGAGAATCGATAAATATCCTATTTAGTCAATCACTAGCGTATATGTAAAAGGCTTTTGCACAGCACAACGATAGCGATCGATGTTTTCGTGTGAGTGAGTTGTACGGTGCGTGGTAAATGCACGCTGTGTTTGATGGGATAAGGTTTATAATTGATTGTGTAGTACGTTGTGATTTATGATTCGCAAGTGTGAGTGGGACTTCGTATCTATTGGGTTTACTGATGTGCATGTGTAGTTGTGACGCTGTGGTAGGGATGAACAAGAGACATTGGGTTCCGGTACATTTTCAACTACCGGGGCATATCTCCTTCTTTCTTATATCTATGGGTCAATTTAAGGCAATTAAGAGGGATGCGCCAAGGTAGCACGCAAAATTCAAATTTACTTACGACATAGTGAATAATAAGCAATTTGCAGGTCAGTCTCAGGTTGTATCATGATTTGCGACCGTATCAATATTATAATTTTATGATCTATGTGTGTGCCAAACATCCAAATCCTGATTGTAATACTATCTCGAATTCATGCAAGCCTAGTACTTTTGGTAGATTACTCTCAGAAATTGTGCACAACGTGTCGTGAACAGAATACCGTCTTGTGTGACGATCACTTTTTTTTGCAATATCCGATTTGAATGAAATACATATATATATAACTCACTAGCTGTTGCCCGCGACTTCGTTTGCGTTATGGTGCCTCTTTATTTATAGATAGCATTTTTTTATGTTGGTAGGTACTCATAATGAACTAAACGTGAATTCATGCAAGCCTAGTACTTTTTTGTTCCATAAACACTGTTTTTCATCCAAATCCTACTAATGATTGTAATACTATCTTGAATTCATGCAAGCCTAGTACTTTTTGTTAGGTACTCTCATAAATTGTCCATACCTGTCATGAACAGAATACCGTCTTGTGTGACGATATCTTTTTTTGCGACATCTGATTTTAATGAAACAAAGCCTATATTCTTTTCTAAATTAATCTCTATCTATCTGTGAAAACTACATGAAAATCGAGATGTGCGCGAACAAACAAACAGACATTGTTCTGTTTTATTATAAGTATAGATATAGATAGATATAGATATAGATTACATAATTATAACTAGTAGATGTAATAAATGCGTTTTACAATTAATTTAAACGCATTTATTCTATCAACTACCGCCTTCTTGCTCAAATTGTGTAACGGTCGGCGTGCGACGCGTCATGACATTTTGTTTATATTAACGACGAAACGGCCGTGCGTACGGCGTCGCAGAAACAACTGAGCTGCTCAGTTGTTTCTGCGACGCCGAAGTGTTCAGGGGACATCAAAAGGTAACACGTTTTATACGAATCATTTGTTGTTTTGAAAAGTACAAGGGTGACAGAAATGAACAGAAAATAGGCGCCTAAACGATCTCACTAAGTTGAGCGCCAACAATTAAACACAAAGAGGAATATTAAGTTAGTATTCGTTATTATTCACAATATCGATAGAAGTCTTAAAACTGTCCAATATCTTACCTATAACTTTCAGTAAAACAGAACAGTGATACTACTTAGCTCACTAATGGTTGAAGTCCACGCTTGTTGAAGTACCATCTGTTGTTAAACTAAAATGTTAAAGGATGTTTTTAAACGCAACAAATGATTCAATTACAAAACCTGTATTTTTACCATTATTGAACTAAGTAGGTAGTAAGTCGCTTAAGTACCTTGATCCAGTTAACTTCTACTTTCCTGGTAGTTTAAATAAATAAACAAATATGACAGTTGACTTTTAAAACGTCCATCGATATCATTTATTTACGTATCCTTCATGCATTTCTCTATGTTTCATCGTTGGTGCGTTTCGAGGAATAAAATATCTATATAATTATACTAGCTACCCGCCCCAGCTTCGCATGGGTAGCCCTAATTTGCAATAAGATAATATTGCGGCTATAAATTGAGATGAAGGCTATCCTATCTTTTAAGTTGGATCAAACTGCACACGGTGTGCAAATTTGATTGAAATCGGTTAAGTGGTTTAGGAGTCCATTGAGGACAAACATTGTGACACGAGATTTATATATATTAAGATAAAAATGAATCCCTATTTCCTTGGTCACGGCATCACGCATGAACGGCAGGAACAATTTCGCTAATTCTTTTTTGTTGTGTTTGTCATAGTAAGGAGATGGTTCTTAGGATAGGTATGTGAAGGTAGGGTAGGTAGGTAGGTATGCAAGTAGGTAGGTATGTATGTTGGTAAAGTAGGTACGAGTATGTAGGTAGGGTAGATAGGTAAGTAAATAGGTAGATAGGTAGGTAGGTATGTATGTACGTAAGTAGGTAGGTAGGTAGGGTAGGGTAGGTAGGTATGTATGTATGTAGGTAGGTGTAGGTATGTAGGTAGGTATGTATGTAGGTAGGTAGGTATGTATGTAGGTAGGTAGGTAGTTAGGGTAGGTATGTATGTAGGTAGGTAGGTAGTTAGGGTAGGTAGGTGCGCCGTAGATAAGTGCTTACCCGTGCGAAGCCGGGGCGGGCAGCTAGTATAATATTTATAGTACAATATTTTTAAACACACCATTCAGGTGCGCTAGCACCAACATGTTTCGAGGAATACTTTTGGTGCGTTTCAAAGTTGGTTCGCTTCGCTTTCGGAATACCCCGAATTTTTATACGAAGTGTATACAGTGCCGCGAGTTTCTTGTGGCACTCTAGTGTCACTGCCTCGGCCCGGCTAGGGTGCCGTGAGCGTTGCATTGTCACTATCACTTGTTATTTAGGTTAGGTTAGAACTGTGACCACACCACGCACGAGCCGAGCGAGCGTAGCGAGCGGTGCCGCGGTAGCGGCCGGCGAAGTGCCAGGGTCCGTTTAGGCACAAGAGAATGTAATGTTTTGGGAATGTGGTGTTTCACAGCGATCTAACCTCGACAATCAAACAAAATACCAAGTGACGTGACTTAGAGACAGTGACAATGACAATCCAATGCTTGCGGCACTTTAGCCGGGCCGAGGCGGTGTTACTAGGGTGCCTGTAGTGGCATTTTATCCGATAGGGATAGAGTGCCACTGGTGGCACTCTATACACTGCCATTTTTATATATTATCGTTTGTTCCCAATTGTACTCATTTAGTTACTTTTAATTTATTTCATTGTGCCTGTTATTTAATACATAATACACAGCGAAGAAACTTCGTTCCAACCGTGACCCATGACACCTCTTGACTTTTTTTTTATTTTTTACAGACCCGCCCAAGTCAAAATGTTCGCCATCACCGTGCGGTCCTCACAGTCAGTGCAGAGACCACTACAACTACTGGGCAGTATGTCGTTGCCAGAAAGATTTTATAGGCACACCACCCAACTGTCGACGGGAATGTACAATAAACAGTGAATGTGCTAGTGACAAAGCCTGCTTAAACCGCAAATGTGTAGACCCATGCGTTTATAAATGTGCTAGCAATGCAAACTGCACAGTAATTGCTCACAACCCTATATGTTCATGTCAGGATGGATTCGCCGGTGATCCATTTACTAATTGTAGTAAGTACTACGGGTTGGGTTTAAAAACGTGCCACCTCGGTAGAAAGAATGTTAGGCTATTTGGGGATTCTAGAACATCAGAGACGCATTAAAAATATAAATAGTTATAATTTTTTAGGTTACGAACGTAAATATTGCTCCTGAGAAGCTTTTACAGAATTATTCTCCATTTAATCATCTATACAATGGTATATAAATTAAGTAGGTTCTGTGTACTAGCAGGAGTGTACCAATAAAAACAGTTACAGACATCGGGCAAACAAATTTTTTCGATCGTAGAGCACACTCTAATGCTTCGCATTATGAGTCGTGCAATAACCAAAAATAAAATGGCTAAATGTAAAAATGTGAACAGTTGTTTTGTAATCACAAGAAATAGTTTAAAAACAAACCTTTTCCTTCAAAGCATCTGGTTCATGATTATGTCCTCTCAGTAGGATAAAAGCGTTATGATAAAAAACAGTAGGAGTTTAAATATATTTACTTTAATGATATTATTAATTACAATTTTCGGAAACATGAGTGTTATGAACATCGCCGGTAGCACTACAAATAGTATGAATGAAAACTTTAGGATGAAAAATGTTAGGAAGAGTGATCATTCGGATTACAAATCATTAGGAAGAACAATTTTGGGTAAAGAACTTTAGGCGAGCCAATATGGACCCCAAATTGACATTACCGTCAAGCCCCACTGTCGTCGAAAAGGCGACGGCCCGTCACGTGACTCACCCGGGCTGAGATTCTTATTTATGCACCGCACAGGTGCATTTGACATTTGACTTTTTTTTCTTATGCACCTATGGGGTAGTCAAGCGACATTCAAGGACAAAATTATTTAAAAAGTGATGATAACACTGATTTTTTTTTTATGTTGAAGTAACGTGCGCGCGCTTCCATGTCAAATAGTGGGGCTTGACGGTTAAAACGTCACAAATGGAAAATTGTATTTTCACGAATCACGAATACGGACCGAATACAAGGTACTTACGGCATACACGCCCTAAGTGAGATACACTGTAATATTTCAAGTAAAATAACGCGCTGGGTACTGCATCGTATCGATTTTGTTTAAAACATATCGATACGGATTTAATGTATCCCTAATCCTTGTCATGTCATGTCAAATATGTCAATCATATCAACTGTCAGTCTGTCAAGATATTGCACTTAACTCGCACACACCACGCTCTCGCATTTCTTTGTGACTGCATTGTTTGCGTAGTGATTTCATTTTGCTTTTATTTTCGGAATACATTCGACGACCTTGCTATTTTTACCTGGCTGTGATAAACGGACTTTGTGATCTGCTTTAACGACACCTGGCTTTGATAACGGACTTTGCAAGGAACGAATACGAAATGGAAAGTGGATATTGCGTTAATTGTGGCTCTTCTGGTGGTTCCATGGTATTGGAAGATGACCAGATTCTTCACTGTATACAACAATTGACTGCACCTCTTTTGGTAAGTACAAAACTTATCTATTGCACTCTTTGGCAAACGCCCAGTTCTACGCTGTTCACGTACCTACGTACATACGTTCACGTACATACGTAATGATTACTTAAATTATCTACTACAAATGTCAATTTCGGATTTACGGGTCAAACACGCTCGGAACTAGTTCCGGTCGTCATCGCCAATAATGGCATTCTATGTGTTTTTAATCATGTTTTTCAACTTGTATTTTTTTAATTTTCAAATCAACATGTTGAACAATATTTTTGATCAGTGTTAGGCAAAAATCAATTTGGTCGGTGGGTCGCCATAGGGGCGGATTTAATTTAGTGTCAATATTTTTTCAGGTTCAAGCTCAGGATCTTGTATGCACAACATGATGGGCCATGGCCGAAGACATGATAAGAACCACATCTGTCAGCAATATTGGTAGAAACTGTGCACTGTGCAGGCAATAAGACATTAGGACCTAGAACACGTTCACATCAAGTGATTGCACTGAGAAATTATACTCAACTTCGTATGAATATTAGAAATATAATCATAGAAAGACTTTTATACCATTGGAGGTACACTATTTTTTTAATATATAACTGCTGCGAAACCTATTGCTGTTGATATGGTCAAATAAATGGCAATTTTTATTTCAGGTTCGTGCATCTCACCATATTTGCCATCCTTGCTGGCAAAGAGCAGATCGTGCTACCAGGCATTATTCTGCACTATCTTCATCAAGGACTACTCAATCAGGAGGTAATCAGTCGAGATGTGCCAATTGTGGCATTAATTTGATAAGACAGAGAAGACATATTCTTAGCGATTCTGCCATTCTTCTGCAAATGTTGTATTTGCAGAACAAGTTGCGCCACAGGTGGCAGGTTTTCTTTTATTTTAAACTAGTACCTAAAATAATGCCACATATAACCTAAGTTAATATGCCTTTTGCTTTACAGGTGACTCACACATTGATTGTCGGTAGCAGTCAAATAATAACCTCACAAGGGTCACAGGAAACCGCAACCATCGGTCGTCAACATGTTTGTTTGACATGTGGTGTTTCATTAGAGCGAATTCGAAGACACTCTTTGGGAGAAGAGAATACTTACTCATCATATTTTAGATGTTGTGCAGAATTGAATTCAACCACGATAGGTGAGTTATAAACTTATAAGTTATAACAATGACCATTTAATTATTGTAAAAGAATAAGCAACTGTAATTATTTAAATATACTTTATTATTTATACACTTTATTATTTATACACAAACATGGTGTCATTCATGGATCTTTGACAGTTGTTACCTACAAAAGAAAGTCTGACAACCAGTTTTACCAAGGGGCAGTCTTACCAACCCAGTAACTGGGTAATCCAATAGTATTCCAATAGTATTACCCGGTTACTGGGTTGTGGAGGTCAGATTGGTAGCTGCTCCATTTAAAATACTAGTATTCAGCTGCATCCGCTTAGACTGGAAGCCAATCCCAACATAGCTGGGAAAAGGCTAGGCAGATTGATTTATACAAACATGAAAAGAATTAACCTAATTAAAAATACATTTTAAAACTCTGAATGACATTAAAAAAATAAAAACGAAATAACAAGGTTTTAGATTTTTTTATTTATTAACAGTAACCTGTAAAATTATTCTTGTTTTAGGTTGAATCATCGGCTTCAATTTGCTATAGATGCTATCAGAGAGCGAATACAGAAGCTGCCAATGCTATATTACCTGAACCAAAGGTTGTCCCAGTTCCACAACAAGCTGAAAGAATAACGTTGCCAAATTATTCAAGAGCATCAGATACACACAGAAGATGCATATTTTTGCCACGTGACAAAACTTCACATAAAGTCGTTCCATTTGTTTTAGGAGTGAGGCTTTTTAGAGATCCCAATTCCTATATACCTCCAAATTGTCGTATATGTCAATTCCATTTATCAAGGCAGTCATGGACAGATTTATTTGATGTTGAAAATGTCAACCGTAGGTTTTCTGCAAATCATATAGAAGACTTTTGTGAGTTATTGAAAAATGACAACCATATATTAGATTTTGAAAATATTGAGGAAATGGAGAACAATTTAGTGTGGCTGGGACGCTCAAAAGAACATTTCAGCGAACTTTTAGCTGAACTCCCTGATTTTTATAAACGGGCTACATCACTTGCAGCTTATTTAATGAAACTCAGAACAGGAGACTGATGACCAAATTTCAACTCTATTAAATATTGCAAGTAGTACTCTTACAAAATTAATAACCAAACCACGAGCTATGATGGTGGAAGACTTTGTGCCAGCACATTTAGGATTTTAACACATAACTAGACAAGAAGTTTTTTTTTTAATTATTTATTTCAAAAAAGTTACACAAGTGCATATTTCACAAATATTCTGCCAAACTGCAGGACAGTTTATCGGCAGGGTTCTCGTGCATACAGTACACTCTTAGTTTACTTAATATTGCATTATTACAAAGGTAAGGGAACACACAGTTTTATTATGTTAAGAGATAGGCACATCGCCTTGTATTTTAGTGCACCGTATGCTCACACAGACGTACGCAACCACGCCCAACTGCACACATACCCGAGCTGCCCAGTGTTTATTTCAATAGATACGTAAGTACATAATTATGCTGATCTACAGCTCGAGTATCCGTACATGTACACTGGCGTCTATTCCACGGCTCATATCGCCTGGCCCACCATGCCAGCACTCGCAGCAAAAGCACATGCTCCTAGCGTCCCGACCACCGCCGCAGCCTCCCCCCTGATGGGCGACAAGCTACCCAGCGCGAGCGAGACACCACATCGGCCGCCCGACCGCCAGCAACACGTCGCGCGCGCATGCTGGCATGCCCGGCATGCGTTAGGTACATAATAATATAATTATGTACACTTCACTCGACGTACAAACACTCGCGCAACCCAGCCGCAAAAAAATGAACTTTATTTTGATAGCACTAAGCTATACTTTCCATCAAGCAAGTAACGCGAGTCTCCGAACAAACACGCTAAGCGAAGCGACACCTTAACAGTTAGGTTAGGTTCCAGCGCTAGGGACATAAGTGGCATCAAGAAATCTGTACATTCCTGAGTCCCTGTTTGGAAACCCCGGAAGCAATATGGAGGACAGAAAAGCAATAATAATAATGGATGGAACATACATTTTTGTCCAGAAGAGTAGCAATTACGCATACCAGGAAAAAACATACTCACTCCATAAATATAGGAACCTCGTTAAACCGTTCATTATAGTATGTTCCGATGACTACATGATTGATGTCTTGGGCCCATGTCATGATATTAGACCGGGGCTTTCGTGACAGAATTTCTTTATCTTTATTACAAAGTTTAAATTACTCTGTACATCATCCGTTGTCATTACAACTGGGTGAGCATCAGTTGAGTACTGCAAATGCTAATGCATCCCGCAAAGCTCTGTGTAGGTGGGTCGTAGAGGTTGTCAACGGCAGGTTCAAGAGGGATCTTAAGCTTCTGCGACAAGAATATTTTAATAGAGCATCCAAACATTTAATGCAAGATTTTAGGGTTGCAGCAGCATTAATAAATAAGTTCCACCCGGTTTTAGAAGACAGAGAGGATGCAAGAGAAATAATCTCTATTATCCAAGAAAAAATGTTTACTAATAATTCATTGGCTGATTTTGTAGAGCAAAATCATTTGAATAGGAGACGGGCCTAGTTTGAAAGTATTACAGACGATAGTGAAAATCTTCAAGAATTCCCACAAATGGATTATAATGATTTGATTTTAATTCCTTTGGGAGTATATCAAATAAAACAAGCCCGGATTATTGAGGTGTGCAGGGAGGTCGACCCGAATTTTATTCACGAGTTAGAACTACTTACTTCAGAAATTATATGGCTAATTCGAGGCAATATTCCCAGCCGTCATATAGGTAATAAAACTTATTTTGTTTATATTTTATTAAACTCGACACAAATAAGCAGACAAGCAATAGTACAGTATTGCTTGAATTGCATCGTTGGGCGCAGGACCATAGGTTGCTGCGCCCATATTATGACCATTATTTGGTACTTGAGTTTTGCAAGACATCAAGATAACGTCGTCGTCCCTGCACAATTTTTAGATAATATTTTAATTACCAATTGTAGAAGATTATGATCAATAATAAATTCAAGATCATTTGTTGGGCTTTTGGTATAACCTTTTATAACAAGTTACCCTCTTCTCTGCTAGATTTGCCTTTTAATGCGTTTAAAGCTAAAGTAAAATCCAACCTTTGTTCTTTAGGGGTATGAGGAACAGGGTGTAAAGTTCACTCATCCACCATAGAAAAGGGAGGATCCTCCAACCAGACGGGTGTTGTGTCCGGCGGGCAACTGCCCATGTCGATTTCAGGTAGTCTTATCTATGTTTTTCGCTCGGTAAACTCTAACTGCGCGATGCAGGAATTGTGTGACGTCATGTCTTTTTGCTGAGTAGTTCGTATGTGGCGGAGTAACCGCTACATCACTCCCCTCCGGAGACGATGCGATGCTTCACAGTGCCAGCTGTGGTTCCAGTGAGTCGGAACCGGGTGCCGCATAGTTCACGGTGAGTCGGAACTGTCTGCGGTGATTCCCCAGTGAGTCAGGGTGGCGCTGCGTCGTCATCCAGTGAGTCGGATGTGGTACAGCGCCGGGTTGTGGCTTGCGTCGACCAGGAGAGGGTAGAATAGGCTCTGCTTGTGAGACCGGCCGGAAGTGCAGGTGCTGTGTCAAGGTTGCTGATGAGGCTGAGGGTGATGACCAGGAATGTGCGTTCGCTGCATGCTGGTGGTTAGGATACCAGTTGAAGCCGTGGGTGCTGGCTGGCTGTGTGACTCGCCTCACGAAAGCTTGCGGGAGTGATGATGATGACGTCACGCTGAAGTAGTTGCACGAAGGCTGCGTTGACGTTCATACTCGGGGTCACCAATTTAGGGGTATGAGGAACAGGGTGTAAAGTACACTCATCCACCATAGAAAAGGGAGGATCCTCCAACCAGCCGGGTTTGTGTCCGGCGGGCAACTGCCCATATGTTGATTTCGGGTAGTCTTATCTATGTTTTTCGCTCGGTAAACTCTAACTGCGCGATGCAGGAATTCTGTGACGTCATGTCTTTTTGCTGAGTAGTTCGTATGTGGCGGAGTAACTGCTACAGTTCAAAGGCATACTATTCTATCAATGACTAATTAAACAATAAAAATAGTTAGTCGCTGTGGTTAACTCAAGACAATGTTTATATTCTTTCTCCAGAATTAGCTTACCTACTGACAGGTTTTAGGAGTTATTATAATTGTTTATTTTATTTGATTGTATAAGTCAATTTATTTTAATTTAATTTTCATTTATTACTGATAGAATCTACTCATTACAATGTTTTTTTTTTAGTTGTATTGCAATATGTGGTTCGCTAGCGACCTCGACAGTAGATCATACATATATTATTCTTGCCCAACTGTTGATTTATTTTTACTTCGATGGTCCTAGTTTATCATAATTATGTGACTTCGAGTTACAGCTTTAAGTATTAGCTATATGTAAGCGGGCACGCCGTTTATGACTGGAGGCTTTATAATTCGGGTATGACATAGCTTGAGCTATACGCTTGAGTATAAATTTCGATGTTTTTGATGGTATATTGGCGTGTGCTAGCTGTCATTATGGCAAATATATTTTTAACCGACTTCCAAAAGGAGGAGGTTCTCAATTCGTCTGTATGTTTTTGTTTTTTTTTTTTTGTATGTTTGTTACGCGATTTCTCCGTCAATTGTGGACCGATTTTGAAAATTGTTTTTTTGTTTGAAAGGGTATGCTCCCGAGGTAGTCCCATATAAATTTTATTAACTTTACTTGGATAGTGTTGGACCGCATTCGGACGTGTCTTCGTGAAACGTGATGAAAATTCTCGGGCTATTCTTATCAAAGAGTGAAACTCAGGTACATCACTTAATGCAAGAACTGTGACTTAGTTATGTAAAGATCTTTACTAAGTTGCCACTATTCATTATTTTCTTATGTATTAGTAACCTAATTTTTTATCTTTATATCTTGTTAAATGTGTCAAGCATCAGGATAATTTTTAAAATCAACACATTCAAACACGCTCAATACCACCATGATGTAATAAAATTCACTACTCATACAGCTTATACATTACACTCAACAACACTCACACTAACAATCTCTCAAACTCTTATCACGCACCCACCTTTACACAAGTCACACACACACTCGAACATACCTAAACTGCCTTTCACAATTGATTTAACTGTCAAATTTAAACATTTACATGTAGTCTCTCAATGTTCCTTCACTAATGTAAATTGTACGATGCACCATTCGTATTATAGACACGTTAATGGATAGCAACCTTAATACTCTACGGGAAATAGATGACACCGAAATTTCGAAGTCGGCTGTTATCAACATTGAAGAATTGCATAAGTACTTACAGCATGATAATCATAACTTAACAGTAATAACACAAAATATCAGGAGTGTCTATGCTAACTTTGAAGACTTACAGCTAAACTTATCAAATATTAAACATAATATAGATGTGGTGATGTTAACAGAGTGCAGGCTAAACTATCACAGACAGTTACCATTACTTGATAACTTCACTTCGTACTTTACAAAAAATCAGCTCAATCAAAATGATGGGGTGGTGGCATACGTTCGAAATGGCCACCAGGCCCATGTAACTGAAATCAATATTTCACATGCGTCAGCTATCCAGGTATCCATTTCTAATTATACTATCTTAGGCATATACCGTTCTCCTTCTAACCTCTGTGCTGATAATTTTATAAATTCATTAAATCTTCACCTTGACTCTGTTAAGACACATAAAAATATTATAATTGTAGGGGACATCAATATTAATTTAATAATCAAGAATTCTGAAACATCACAACAACGCAGTAACAGATTAAACTATTTAAATGTGTTAGCGGCACATGGCCTCCTACCAGGACACTGTCTTCCTACCAGAGAACAAAGTTGTTTGGACCATACGCTCATAAAAATTGACAAAACTTTGAGCTCGGCTTTTGTGGGTTTTATTAATTCCTCAATCACAGATCACGCAATGGTATTAACCAACATAACACAACCACAAAAAATTATAAAGTCCGCCAAAACTAAAATTGTAATTAACTTTCATAATGCCTACACTAACTTGATTAGTACAGACATATCATTTTTTTATGCGTATAATGACCCTGAGATCATAGCTTATAAATTTATAGACGTAATAAAAAAATCATTACTTTTAAATACTACTACTAAGCCAGTCCCAAACGGCACGCGGGTTATTAAGCCTTGGATGACTGCTGGTGTACTTCGATGTATTAATCTCCGTAACAAAATGCAAGTGCAAACTAAGAAAGATCCCTATAATATAATACTACAAATCACTTTCAGACGTTTTCGTAACTTTTGTACAAACTTAATAAAGAAACTAAAAAGAAAATCACAAAGAGAACAAATAACTACGTCAATAAACAACCCCAAACGGCTCTGGCAAAAAATTTACGAAATTACACAATTTAAAACCCCCAAATCAGTCAATTCTAATCTTCTTAAAATCACACCACACCCCCTCGATTCCCTAAATTGTATTAATCAGTTTTTCGTTACAATTGGTAAAACATTGGCAGAAGAGATTATTAAAAAATCTAACCTCTCTAATCCTAGCTCGCCATACCCAAGGAGTGAACAGCATACGACATCATTCGTACTGCTTGACACCGACCCGCAGGAAGTTGATGGCATACTCATGGGTCTCGATCCTGAAAGCTCACCTGGTTGGGACGGCATACCTACAAAATTTTTGAAAATTTCTAGGGACTTCATGGTCCCTCTAATAAGCCAACTAGCTAACCTGTGCTTTAAAACCGGGATATTCCCAGCTGCTTTTAAGCGATCTATGGTTACGCCTGTGCACAAGGGGGGGGACCGGGACGACATCAATAACTACCGCCCTATATCGGTTATATCAAGCATTGCAAAAATTTTAGAAAAATTGCTAAATAACAGACTAATTAGTTACCTTAATAAACATAATATTTTATCTACCTCACAATATGGTTTCAGAAGGGGTCTATCTACACAAGACGCTGTTAAGGCATTAACTTGCGATATAGTCTATAATGTAGATAAAGGACTGAAATGCCTTACAGTATTTTTAGACCTTAAAAAGGCATTTGATACCGTTTCTGTCCCCATCCTTCTGCACAGGCTTGAAACAATTGGCATAAGGGGTGTGGCTCTTTCTCTTTTTGGTAGTTATCTATCTAACAGAAAACAGCAGGTTAGGGTCGGAAATTCAACTAGTGACGAAGAAACTGTATGTTTTGGTGTTCCGCAGGGAAGTGTACTCGCTCCGACGCTGTTCCTGATTTATATAAATGAGTTGTGTAATATCCGGAACAGTGGAGGACGAGTATTTTCATATGCGGATGACACTGCAGTAGTTTTCGCCGGTGACTCTTGGGCTAGTGTGCGTGCTGCTGCTGAACGTGGATTAGCGGTAATTGCAAGTTGGTTAAATGCTAATCTTTTAACCCTCAACGTATCTAAAACGAACTTCATCTGCTTTACTCCAAATCAGAGGACTCAGCCAGGTGCTGATTTTGGGATCGTGATCCATGAGTGTGCAAACTCCCATTTTCCTTGCAATTGTCAAAATATACAGCAAGTTAGATTTACCAAATATCTGGGTATAACAGTTGACCAAAGATTGTCCTGGCACACCCGTATCGAAAATACCATGGCCAGGGTCAGAAAAATTATATGGATTTTCAAAGCGTTGCGGCATGTGATGCCACCGCCTCTACTTAATAAAATATATACTGCTCTTGCACAATCGGTCATCACATACTGTATACCGATCTGGGGAGGGGCCACCAAGACCAAATTTCTAGACCTAGAAAGGGCTCAAAGGTCTCTCATTAAAGTTATGTACTTTAAACCTTTTCGATATTCTACAGACAACCTTTACAAAATTAGTAATCTGCTCACTGTTAGAAAACTATACATACTAAATATAACCATACACCTGCACAAGACCCTCACATTCGATCCATCAAATCTTGATAAAAGACGTAAAGATATTGTGGCCCATTCCCCCCGGGTCCGTACGGTTTTCGCCAGGCGGCAGTATAATACTCAATCAACTTATATTTATAATAAATTGAACCGTATATTGATTATTTACCCCATGCTGCGGTACGAATGTAAAAATACCCTAACGGAATGGTTAAAATCGCAATCATACGATGAAATTGAACATATATTAACCAGAATATGCTAATGATAATCTTGTACCCAAGCATAACATACATCAGCTAATCAATCAGCTCCACACACACACACCTACTCACACCCACACACGCGCCTTTTCACAAACAAACACTCACACAAACACTGCACATACCTGAACATGCTACATCAACTTTGTAACACGAGAACCTAAACTTTATATTTTATTTCATTTTTATTTTATTTTTTAATATCATGTCTCAACATTGTAGCTATTATCCCACGGGAAGTTGCGAGGTATCCCCATCACAAGTATCCTGATAACTTACTGGGGCTGCCTCAATTTTGTGCTGTAGAACAATTGTATGAGAAACAATAAAAACTTTTTATTTTTTATTTATTATTTTAGTTTTTGAGTTAGATTCGTATACGATTCGATACGTATTTTTCTCACTAGTTTATATGGATGATATAATGATAACTTCCAATCACTGTTATTTACATAGCAGGTTAGTGGTATTCGAATTTGTATGGAGTAGGTACCACAACTAAAAAGTGCAAAATAAAAACTTTTTACAAAAAAAGAACAACCGACTTCCAAAAAAGACAGTACAAAGTCAAAAATAACTTTAATTTCGGAAGTCGGTGGCAAAAAACGAAAGTTCAAAACCAAATACACCGACTTCCGAAATTAAAGTTATTTTTGACTTTGTAGTGTCTTTTTTGGAAGTCGGTTGTTCTTTTTTTGTAAAAAGTTTTTATATATCTAACGTTTTGTGTTGACTAATGTTAATTCCAGAGAACTTCTTGTAGTGCAGGGAAAGGTCGAAGGAACAAGAGCACGAGGCTGATCGCCCATGCGATGGACCGACCAGATTAAATCCACAGTGGGCTGCCTATTACACGAATGCACGCATGTTACGGCCGACAGAGAAGGATGGCGTCGTATCGTGAGGCAAATCACGACTGTCCAAAATCTCACTGCAACGTGATAACCATGACCGCTCTGTCAAGAGTGCACCGACAAAGAAGAAGAAGAAGAAGAAGAATTTAAATTATTTGCATATTATTGTATAGAATCAAGTTTTTTCTAACTGAACAGACAGCTATGCTGCTGAGGAGTTTGTTGCGCCACTTCTTCTTCCCAGCTAAAGCACTAGGAAGTGGTGAAGGTCGGGCGTTTTTGGGGACTGTCTTATGTAATTTTGACGTCCGAAAAGTGCTGATTCTCAGCCTAGTTTGAATAAATGACTTTTGAATTTTAAAATCTAAATAACGAGAAAATGTGTTTTTATTTGAATTCAATCTTACACTGGCGGGAGGTCTACAAAATGCTAAGCGATCTGGGTAATATGAATTCCTACCTAATTATGTGTAGATAAATAAAGGACATATAAATAGACATTAGGACAAAGTCGTTTGCATTGAAGTTAAATAAATAAGGCCTGAATTACCTACCTACCTATTTTAATATAAAAACTACAAGCCGCTCAACCGTTACACTGGCCTTCAGGAAACCATAACCATGTGTCTCGTTATCTCGTTAATGACACTTGAAGTTCTAAGTAAAATGCTACTTTTACTTTATTTTACACTAAACAAGATAGGTAAGTAGGTACATACCTACCTAAGTACTTAAATGTTTTACTGAATAACTAACTTAAAGGCAATAGCAATAACATTAGTGACAGGCATTTACTAGCATATTTCAAAAAATTTAAGGGATTATTTCTTACTAAATATAACTTCACAAAATCTTTGTTTTCTTTTTGGATAAATGCTTTCTGCAAGTTGTCCGTCATTAAAATTTGTCTTCATGGGCATTTACTTGTAATTTAGAACACGCAAAGTAAATTTCCTTCACTGTTGGTTCTGGGGCAAACGATGTATGGACGCAGAACAATCTCCTTTGAAAATATTTCTCCTGTACACTGGTGGGTGGAGATGACTTGCTCTCTTCCTCTCTCCTCCCTTCCATCTACCTCTACATTTAATTTATCAACATTTTCTATGACATTGATGACATATTAAAAAATCATTTAAAAAAAAATGTATCTCCGGCAGGGGGGGGGGAATTGTGGTTTTACAAATCCTCCCTCCTTTCCTCCTCTACTCATACCCCCTATCAAGGCGGCACGTTTCTGAACTTTAACCCTCATTACATTCCAGATAATTTCACACTTGTCGTCAACTCTATATTTCATTTACTAAATATTCAATATTTTTCAGTGCCACTATCAATTCCGACACAACGACCAGAAGTAAATCCATGCATACCATTTCCATGTGGTCCGTATTCCCAATGCCAAGAGTTAAATGGCGTCGCACGCTGCAGTTGTCTTCCGAATTACAGCAGCTCTCCGCCGAGATGCAGACTGGAATGTACTATCGACCTTGAGTGCGACGAAGACATGGCGTGCATCAACAATAGGTGCACCAACCCATGCCCCATGGCTTGCGGCAAGTATGCGGAGTGTTTCGTCAAAGACCACGTACCGTACTGCACATGCCTGCCTGATAGCTGTCAAGGTAATTAATTATAGTTATCATTTTTGTGTGACTTCTGCTAGTATTGTACCTGTATATGTATACTTATCATATCGGTGCGGTGTTAGATTGTATTATGCATATTCTTTACCATAAAAAAGATATAATTATGTATACATTACTCAAGCAATCTTGTTATTAACCGGCTTGAAAATAACATGTTTTGATCCGATCAGTAAACAAACTAAAATGAGCAAAGTTGACACTAATAACATCATCTGATCAATTTATTCGACTTAGGAGGTCCAAGTTTGCTTAGCACATCACCTAGACAGATAGTTTGACCTAACGTAGAGGGCAAACGTTTGGATCTTTCGGTATGATCTAATTTACTAGTTCAAAAATCTTTTAATCTTTTTCTTTATTCAGTAAACTGGTACCTTACCTACTCAAGGATTTCACAAAAAAACTATCAATCATTTACTTTAATTGACAGCCGAAGATTAAAATACAATAGACGATGTATATTTAGTAAATTAATCCGCTTAACTGTTCTTAAAGAGTCAAACCAAAGAACCAAAGATTAAAATCGTTAGTTGTTCCTCACTGTACCGGGTGGCTCGCTAGACGAGGATCCAGCACGGCAGTCTGCGGACCTGAGCCTATTGTACCCATCCCCTGCAACCAAATACGCAGGTGGCTACAAGAGTTCACCCACACACAAGCGGAGTAATGGTGGACCTCGACCGGGCTGCAAGCAGTCCAAGGAAGCTATGCCATCATTGGATAGCGGACTAACCAGACGTTTACTACGCCGGGGCAGGAACGGCCTGCGCCTGGTGACGGGGACCATCACGGGACACTGCTAGCTGAACAAACACTTCCACACAATAGGCATAACGGACAGTCCTCTGTGCAGGGCGTGCATGGAGGCTGAGGAGACCGTCGCGCACGTGCTCTTTGAATGCACAGGCGTCACCCAGATTAGAACACAAACCCTCGGGTCACCCAGATCATTCACGGATGTTCTGAACAGGCCAGGAGATTTAATTAACTTCTGGAGGGAGGTGGGCTGGTTGGAATAACCCCCCAAGCGGCCACCATGGCCCACGCACAATGGTCCACTTGAAGGACTAAGTGCGGAAACCAAACCCTCTAACATAGGTGGCACGAAAAATGTTCCATAGGTACTGAGAGGCGTGACTTCACACAATAATATCTAATGTTGTTTCCTTGATAATCAAATTGTTAAGCTACATCGAAATGTATTTATTTGTTATTGATATGGCACCTCAACGACTTACTCACTTAAACATACACATACAAAATTTATATAGATACATTTTTAGGTGTTGTGAATTCGTCACTTACAGAAGTGCACAGCAGTAGCAGACAACTTAATGATTCTAGGGCATTTTAGTTATTGTTAATGGATTTATTTTCATTAAAAAGTACAATAATTTATATACAGACTTAAAATAATAGTAATAATATGTACAAGTATATAAAAAAGGGGGGGGGGGACAATTATAGGGCATCAAAAAATTCGTCTGCATCGCTGTCAACAGCAAAGGTGCCCAAAAGGCTGGCAGCATTGCCACGTTGTATGACAATGCTTATTCTTTGTCCGAAGAAAAGGCCAGCCTCTGGTCACGTGAAGAGTCGACCAACCGCTTGGCGATGTCTTGAAAAACCAAGTGGGCACTCGGGCCCCATGTCCCTAGTGTTTCAACCCCAAACGGCTCAAACATATAATTCCCAATAAGATTGGAATATTTGCGGCGTTTGAGGTTTTCCGCACCTGCAGCAGCAGCCCCAGCACAGCTCGCCGTGCTAGGAAGATTGGATGGCGCAAGGGTGTCGACACACGTTGCATCCCACACCAAAGGCCTACCCACCTTCCAAGGCATTATGGTCATACCGTCTGGTCTCTTCCCATCGTCGCGTGCCAAGCCATTGGGTTCTAAAACAGCTGGCACCCCGGCGGTGACAAGAGCACGACGGATGATGTCATTGATGCTGGCGTGCCGTGCTATCCGGCCTGCGCTCTTACTGCAGGATAGGCCATGGTGTCTGAGACAGTCGACACCTTCACCGCATTGGCAGCGATGCGGAGCCACGCAAGGAGCGCCCAGACGCAGACAGGTAGCGAGCCGGAAGGTAGTGTCACCCAGCATAGTGCCTATGTTGGGTGACGGTAGCGCCTGAAGCCAAAGGCCCGACTCCCACTCACCCACAGCCAGCAGGCGGGCACGCTCAGCAGTATTGGTGGACGTATTATTAAGATTGTCCCGTACCAACCTGCAGAGCGGCTCGTCCCACTGCCTCTGGGAGGATGGATTCACGGGCCGATCTGTATTCGGGCAAGCCGCTTTCCAGGCGTTCTCTGCATCTGTCAAGCACGGCACTTCATAGTCAACCAGGCAGGGAGCTAAAATTTTCCCGGTCAACTTTTCAGTGCTGTGGACAGAGGACAGGAACGCGGGTAAGCTAATGCTAGTAATTTTGCGGACGCCGACGCCACCAAGACGGATGGGTAGTGAGGCTTGCAGCCACGCTCGGTCGTCCAAGGCCACATTTAAAATGGATGTTAGGGTACTGCGGATGATTTTGTCAATTTTGTCCAAGAGGTGTGACTGCTTCCATAGAGAGGAAGAGCGTAGAAAATATATAAAATTTGGACCAAAACAACAATATCTAATCAGGGTGAATGCCGAATGTAGATTCATTTTGAAGAGTCTGTCCGAAATGTCGTTGAACTTTTTGATTTTTTCGTCGATGAAAGTAGAAAAACTGTCTTCTAAAATTGGGGAACCTAGGAGCTGAAGTGAACTTTTTTCTAAAATTTTGATTTGTGATATTGCATTAAATTTCTCAAGGGTCATTTGTCTGTCGGTAATGTCAGAAAGGTAAATTTCACATTTTGATGGGTTAAGGTCCAGGCCAATGGATTTGAATTGTTGTTTGAGGAGTTGTAAGTCGTTCAAAATGGTGTCTACATCACCTCCTAGGGTTCCATCATCTAAATACCATACGTTAAATTTTGAATTTAGTTTCTGGATGATTGGATGAATAGTCAAGCTGAAAATGACTGACCCGAGAGGGTCACCTTGTTGGCATCCTACTGCAGATTCCAAAACATTGTCCTTGTATAATAATTTAGAGGTACCTGTAACACTGCTACATAAAACCATAAATTTCGGGAAGTTCCTTTTTGACTTCAGCCAGCAAAGTGTCCCTGTTGACAGAGTTAAAGGCATTCTTAACGTCAACCTTCAGGATAACCTCACCTTTGTTGCGGTTCAAAAAGGTGGATAGTGCATGCACGGCAGCCTCACAGCCCCCTCTCGAGCCGAAACCAAGCTGTAGGGGCTGAAATTTTGCTGTAAGGGATTCGCTGTATAACTTACAGCATATTTTAGCTGCCGTACGCCTATAGATGCACCCAACGGCGATGGGACGAATGCCGCCGTCCCTCTTGCGTAGGGCACATAGGTTGGCCCCGTATAACACATCGACGACGGCCTCGTTCAAGCCGCCGGTGAGCATAAGGTTAATCAAGGCCGCAAGCTACTTCAGAAGTGACTCACCAGCGTCCCCGGCGCCTGAACTCAATAGATTCTTTAGATGTTGTGGAGTCAGGCCGTCAAGGCCACCGGCGGAACTGCTCCGGAAGGAGCTCACGGCTGCAGTCAACTGGGGCGCCGAAACGTTTAGGAAGGTTGAATTTTGATCTAGGGGGTCGGGGGGATCGGGAAAGGTGAGACTATCCGCAGGCGCTGGGTGTTTACTAATTATTATTTTTTTACCTTCTACGGGGAAGCTGCCTGCATCTCACCTGATGGTAAGTGATGATCAGGCCGAAGGTGGAAGCGAACTTCACCCGGAATCCTCAAAAACAGAGGAACTGGCTATCTTATCTCTAACTGCCGAAACACACCAATGCTGTTAACATTGTTGTTATGGCGACAGACTTAGATAAGATGGTGGTAGCTAGCCAGGCGGACTTAGAAAAAGCCCTACCACCAACCAAACTGAGCAGAAAATTTTGCTCCCACTGGGAATCGAACCCGGGACATCTGGGTCTGAGACCGGTGGCTTAACCACTAGACCACAGAGGCGGTCTAGGGCTGTTAGCGTTTCTGGAGAATAAGGCGCCACCACATCGCTGCTGAACAGTATCCTGGCCGCTCCCCTGATGTCACCTTCACCTAATTTGGATTCCATGTGAACATAAGCTTTTTTGTGATTGGTTGTTGAATGGAGATAATTTTGGATCTAAAATTAGGGTCGAACTGTTACAATTTTCTTTAATTTGGTTTGTTAAGGTTTTTTTAGTTGCCAATTTTTTTTGGACATGCAGAATCCTATATGGGAAGGTAAGCAATTGCTCCCAGGCGCTTTGTGAGTTCTCCTGGGTCGCAAGACGGAGACATTGCGCCAAATTCAGCGCGACAGACCGTCTTGCGCCCCGGGGAACTCTTTTTAACACTGGGGAAGAATTTTTAAATTTTGCAAGGGTTTTCCACAAAGTTTTCTCTGGAGGTGTTGATGTTGGTGATGTGGCTGGGGGGCACAAAGGTACACTATGTGGTTTGTGAACCTTGCCAATAGTGTATCCGTAACCCCCGTTCGCCTTTAAAGAAGCGCGACTGGGAGCAATGGGGACATTTTACCTGGACATCGAGCGATGTGGCGGGTTGACGAGCGCTATTTCCGGCGTCGCTACAGCCGGCATTTAACATGAATGTAAAAACACTAACCTAAGTTGAAAATATAATATACATACTAAAAGGTACACTTATACAATAATTGATAAAAACTTCACAAAATAAAAATATTGAGTGTCAAATGTCACTTTTTGACGGAGGAGGCGCATAGACACAGACGCGCGGGCCTAGGGCGCCGCGGCGCCGCGCGTGCAGGTTGCAGCCTTCTTATTCAAAGGCTGCTTTCCGAATTAGAAGGTAATCGCTTACATCGCTGACATCAATAATTGCCGCTGAGGGCTATCAACAATTCAGAACGTTCGTGAACGCGCTCACAGTGATCTCGCAAATGTCAAAACTTTCATATCATATTTCTTTGTGTAAAAAAATTCTTCTTATTCTTGGGTTTTCCACAAATTTCTTCTTATTCTTGGGTTAGGTGACGAACGATAGCCAGAAACAAGCGTGAATTTGTTAATATGGTAATATTATGTAGGTATAGTAAATATTCAGTTTAATGGATTTAGTTAAAGTGACAAAAAAATTAAAAAAAGTATGTTTTCAAATACGAAGGAAAGTACAGAAATATTTAACTAAATAACAAAAAAGACTTAAAAAGAAGGAAATGGAAGTTGATACAATTTTACTAATAGGCGGCTTGTGTCGCACAGAGCCCTTGAGACTCCGAGCTGGTTAAAAGTCTCGAACGAAATTCACGAAAATATCGCAAATATGAATAATCAGGAGGAGTGGTGCCCCAGTGGTAATGGCCCTGACTTACGAGTTGTAGGTCGCGGGTTCAAACACAAGCAGCCGCTTTACTTTGTATTAATTATTTCCTCACCACTGCTCTCAAAACGGTGAAGGAAAACATCGTGAGGAAACCGGCATGTCCTAGAACCAAAAATTCGAAGACATGTGACATCTACCAACCCGCACTGGGCCCACGTGGTGGATTATGGCTCACTGAGAGAAGGACTCTATCCCAGCAGGTGGGAACATTATTGGCTGATGTATGTCTGTATGTATGAATATATGAATAATCACGATAAAGACACGTCACAAAACTGTGTGAGATAATCTATACCTACTTAGATTCTAAGATAAGCAATAGATTTAACACAAAATAAACATTATAATTTAAAAAAAAAATGAAACCAGCGCAAAAAAAAATACGTGAGAATTTTACCTTAACAGAATTTGTTTACACTTTTATCAGGTACTTTTGGAAGAGATTACACAGCACAGTTAGCTCTTGCACACATACCCTTGAACCACTTCGCGACACACAATAGTGATGTTGCCAGATATGGCCTCCGCAGGCGCGACTCTCTAAGGGAACTGTTTAAAGACATCATGACGGTACCTTGTCAATATACCGATAATAAAATGAATCACATTAAAAACCCAGTGCCCTTCCTCCTCTCTTCTACTTGATCTATGCTGTGCCCGACAGGGTTCCATACCAACTATAATACATTATGGTACGCAATAAAGAATTGAGAATTGAGAATATATATAAAATGTGTTTTGTTCCAATAAAGATTATAAAGATTATAAATATATCTATGAAAACATACGTAAGGAAAAATCTACATCTTTTTAGTAAAAGAGGTTCAAGACACAATTATGTATATCACTAGGAATAGGGACCAATTAGTTCAACCGAGTTTCAGGTTGGCTAAAGTAGACTCATCATTCATGGGCTACTGTTTAAAATGTTACAATAAAATACCTCCCCACATACTTCAACTAAATGAAACGTTTAAATCTTATATTAAACGCACACTATGCAGTCAAGCATATTATAAGTTGGGGGATTACATCGCTGATAAAAATGCTTGGCTCAACGCTGGACCTGCTCCACAAGGGCGTATAAACTAATTGTAAAAATACTGTTGGAGCTGCTGAAGATTTTAAAAACTATCTTTGCATTATATAAATTCAATCTCTTAGCATTGTATAATTGCATAGCACATGACGTGTGAGTACTATGTACTGACTATATGACTGGGTATGTCTTTCATTGACTTGAATGTACCTTGGCGGCTGAGACTATGTCATGCTCACTCTAATGTCTCGCTGACGGTGGCGTGTGTGTTGGATCATTTAGCTCCCTTCAAAATGGTTGAGCTGAATGGTGCTAATCCATGCGTCATGTTCGTGAACGGGCGCCGTCAGTTGGGACTGGTCATCTCATAGCTGCCATGGCTTATTTTAATTTAATTTAATTTTTGAAATTTATTATGGTCGCTTTGACGTTTTGCATCGTCCTCACGTGCTTAGGTTCAACATGAATGATGTAACCAATATTTTGTAACCAAATTTTTATTTAAAAGAGTATCCATGGAGTTTCTTGCCCGTTCGTCTCCATAGGCTCGCCTGTGGCTCGCGCGAATAATACCGCCTTGTGGGTAATGACCAATACAGCACACTCGTATCACAATTTACTATTCTACAATAGCATGTCGTCCCCCGACGATATATTATATTATTAACTACAAATTATATTCAACTTAAGGGCCAGCCAATACGAGTATTCCTAGCCTTTTCCCAACTATCTTGGGGTCGGCTTCCAGTCTAACCGGATGTAGCTGAATACCAGTATTTTACATGGAACGACTGCCTATCTGACCTCCACAACCGTAACTGGGTAATTAAATTAAAAATTAAATTAAATTAAATATCGTTTATTTCAGGCAATTTAAAACCCATACCAATGTATGGTATGGGTTTTAAATTGCCTGAAATAAACGATATTTAATTAACACATACTCTTAAATACAATATACATTAACATAATAACACAGATAGACAAATACAATAACAATGACTAAAACTAAACCTATATTAAAAGTCTTTTGCCTCTCTTGCAAGATGGACGACTCGGTACACAGCTTTTACAATTTCATTCCTACTCAGGGTAACCCTTGTGTAGAATGACACTCTGAGCTTACTTAGCAGCGCGGAAAAGCCGGCAACGTTGCTCTCGGCGAACATGCCAGTCGCACTACACCGCCAGGGCAAGTTCATCATAGCCCGGTAAGCATTATTATACTGTACACGAAGAGTGTTATAAGCACTCCTCGTGTACTGGTACCAAAGTTGGCTGGTGTATAACGACTGACAGTAAGCCCTGAACAGCGTCACCTTAACTTGATTCGAGCAGTGATAAAAACGTCTAGCTAGCATATTGCCTCTACAAGCGATACTGCGTCTCTGTCGTTCCAAATCATCAACATCTGATAAATTTTCAGTTACAATATGCCCGAGATATTTAAATTTTGTAACAACTTTTAAATTAGTTCCACCTAAATTAATAGGGAGTATTACATCAGGGCCTTTCTTATATTTAAAAATCATAACTTCCGTTTTGCTTACATTGTATGTCAGGTGGTGTCGAGTTGCGTACCTCTCACAGATATCTAAAAGTTTTCTGAGGCCGTTGACCGACGGACTGAGCAGCACCATGTCGTCCGCGTAGCTAAGGTTATTAACGCGCACACCGCCGACTTGGCATCCGACTCTGGTGCTGCTCAGCTCCTCGATCAGCTGGTTTACATACAGGTTAAACAATACCGGTGACGTCAGACCACCCTGTCTCACTCCACTTGTCAGCCTGTAACTCTCAGACAGAGCATTATTCCATTTAACCTGATTAACTTGGTTAGCATACCAGAATTCTAAAATGTTAACTAATTTCTGTGGTACTTCTGTTTTTCTTAATTTTTCCCATAATATATTATAATTAATTGAATCAAATGCTCGGCTTAGGTCTAAAAAGCATGAATAAACTGTTGTATTTCTATTTAAGTACTCGTAAACTGTATTTTTCAAAGCAAAGATAGCTAGATCTGTGGATGAGCCTCGTCGGAAACCAAACTGGGCGTTGTTTAGCGGTATGTTCTTTTCATTCAGATGTTTCATAATTATGTTTTCAAATACTTTAGAAAATACAGTGGCCAAGGAGATAGGTCGGTAGTTCGATGAACTAGATACGTCGCCGGTTCTGTTCTTTACAATAGGAACAACAATAGTTCTCATAAAATCTGTAGGTAAGTAGCTATGATCGATACATGAATTAAATAATAAAGCCAACTTCTCAAAAAGTAATCTAGATGCAAACAGAAGGTGCTCGACACTGAGCCCATCGTGGCCCGGAGATTTGCCGCGCTTCATGCCCCTGACACACATAAACACATCCTCTGCAGTGACGTGCAGCGCAGCAGTGGCTGTGCACTCTTGATGCTCATGTAGCGGAACCGACGGCGTTTCCGAACCACCATGGGCCCCACGACTCACCTGTCCACTCTGACTATCGGAAACGGAGGGGGCAGACTGAGATAGGGCTGTTGGGTTAAATTTATCAACAAACAAATTAGCTATATTAGTTGGATCTTGATTGCCATTAATAGACATAGGCCTATTTGACTTATAATTTAATTTGTTGGTTTCTTTCCAGAAATTTCCGAAATCTTTATTATACCTATGCGTGGCTATAATATCCATTTTTATTTTTGTTTCGTTCAACTGACACCATCTTATTTTATTCTTAAAAACCTTTTTACTATGTATCATATCATCGTATAATTGACCCTGCGTAGGGCGTCCACATAAGTTCCACAATTGAAAATACTGCCTGGCTACAGTATGACACTCTTTTACATGATAGTTCCACCCAATAACTGGTTTTTGTTTGTTAGTATATATTTTACCCCGATATGAGTTTTTTGCAGCTTTCGTTATACTATTTACAATCTGATTATAATATGTATCAATTAAACTGCGATGTTGACAATCTTGGCATGAATCTACTTTACAGGCAATTGTGGGCCACTCACAAGAATCCAAATATTTAAAACACAGGTTTGCATACTTACATTTTTGTTCAGGATTCCTATCACCCCAAATCACCTTATTAATTGCGCTACTATGTAACTTATCTATCTTTGGTATTAACGTATCAATATTACATTTAATTATAATAGGGAAATGATCTGACCAATATACATCATTTGAAATAGAAATATTTTCAACAATATTTAAACCGGCCTCAGTAACAATGCAGTGATCTAACCAGCTCGTGGTTCCGTGCGCATCACTTAAATATGTAAATGGATTCGAAGCTGAACCAAGCAAAGCAAGATCAGCACAGATCCAGCTCTGGTCGTGACAGAATTCCAGCATCTTACCTCCGAACAAACTACTTGAACGCGAGACATCCGCATTAAAATCCCCGAGCACTAACACTGATTCTGTATCACTCGTTTCAATGATCGCACTTATAACACCCAAACATTCCGTGAAAAGAGGTAGATTGTCCGCATCCTCCGTAGGCATGTACACCGACATTACTATGAAGTTGCGGCCGTCCGAGAGCTGGATACACACAGCCGCGACGCGCGTCGATCCTGTGTCGATTGGTTTTACGTTGGTAAATACCGACTTTTTCCATAATATTGCAACTCCCCCGTAGGGTCTTCCTTTTAATACGCCAGTCGTCATATCTATCGCTGAAACTCCCTGACTCGAAAAATCGGGATGAATTTTGTCCAGAAAGCCTAGGTCATTTGGTAATAGCCAATGTTCCTGGAGCGCAATAATGTCGTGTTCTTCACATAGGTCGGTAACATGGTTCACACACCGTTTTATAGATCTACAGTTAAAGGAGACCATGCTAGTCCTCATTATTACTCGGTCTTGGATTGTTTAATTCGTTAAAAAAATTGCGTTTAAAGGTATACTTCCTGTATTCCACTCCACAAGGCCAAAACTCAGGGCTTAGGAAGATACTTTCTTTGTCCTGGCTAACAGTGACTTTAAATGAAGAAAATGCAGTCTCTTTGTATTGGGCAAGTTTTTCAACTTTTTCGACCGTGTGTCCGTAATCCTTAATAAAATCACAAATGTCGTTTTCCGTGGTATTTTTGTCAAATCGGGAAGCATAAATGTAAGATAATTTGGGCACTATCTTGATTTTGCTAGAGTTCAATAGGGCTTTTCCCTGTTGATTGGAATTCTTGTGGCGTTTGTATGCGGTTTTCTTTTTCTTGCTCACGACCGTCGTAAAACTATCATCCAATTTAACTTCCTCGAAGTTGGTAGTCTTTACTTCCGCCGCAATAAACGGGGTGTCAGTTCGCCGCGTGTACTGATTCTTATTAGTCCTTGGCAGTTCGGCAGGTTTAGCAATGATAGCTTTATCGTTCTCGGTGCGATCAGCTGTTGGGGTCACGTGGTCAGGCGCATACGAGTGCACGGGGAGCGAGGGTGGTGCGGTCGCGGGGGACGGCTCGTGTACAGGAGCAGTGGGAGGCCCGGCGATGCCGCTCTGCGCGGACGTGACGAACGGCAACGGTGTCAGCGGCGCGCCATACGGCGCATGCGTGCTTGTCGATGCTAGCTGCGGCGAAGGCGACGTTGTTGAGAAACGCTTGGCTTCCTTATTTGAAACTGAGCGGTTGCACAATTTAGTGCCAATATTATGTTGTTGCTGATGTTGGATGGTTTTGATGTTTTCTATCTCTTGCCGTATTTGAAATAATTCCGAGGACTTTACGTAATCAGTTTGAACACAGTGGATGTTTTGTTTAAGTATTAAAATATCTTTAAGTAAGCTCGTTACATCTACGTAATCAAATGTTACTGGAGGAAGACGGTGCAGGTCTTTCGCCACAAAGGTGGGCAGCGAAGCGGGCTCCGTTTCTTTTAGAACTTTAATAATATCTTGTAGTAACCGCTTGTTTTTTCCGTCCCCTTTCCTTGTAGAACGACAGTTGGCTGCTTCGAAGAGAATGGTCTTAGCAGTAGAAATATCAGCCTCCTTAAAGTTAGATTCACATATCTGCACCAAACTAATTTCGTCCATAACATCAATTTTACACTGTAGAAAGCACAGTAGTTCGTTTATCACTAAGTTATTGCACTGATTCGACAACGACATTATTATTTCGTAAAGTAGGTAGGTTCTGAGTAATACAATACCCCTTGGTAAGACTGGTGTCAGACTTTCGGGCTTCTGACGACTCGTAACGACTGTCAAAGATCCACAAATGACAGCCGGGACCAACAGCTTAACGTGCTTTCCGAGGCACGGAGGAGTCTCGGTATGTAAAGATGGTCACCCATCCACTGACCAACCCCGGCAAGCATAGCTTAACCTGATGGATCGACCCGTGCGGCTTGTTATTACTTAGCCACGAACTCCCCTCTAACTTAAGGGCCAGTATATTTTATTTTGAAACTTTTTAAAGGATTTCGTTTGTGTTTAAATTTAACTTTCCTGCTATTGTGTACTAATTACTAGTCAATACGCTACGATCACAGTAAAGTTAGTTATTAATTTACCCTGATTTATTTTTGCTTTTCTATCATCAGACCCTGATAAATAAATATCTATAACCTATTCATTGAGACCATAGAAATATAAGACCATTCCAATGAGCCCAAACACAATACCACTGCTGTAAGTTGATGAGGAATTGGGTATCCTGCAAATACCAGGTAATGCTGCGGCATCAGTTCAAGGTTACTATGTTATTTAAATATCATTGAAGTAATCAGACCTGTGGAAGATGCTCAAATCCATTCATCAATTAGAAAAGACCTGATAATCTTCAAATGACTGAATAGATTTTCTTGAATCATAGCTAAGAACACTCCCGATCAAGTCACCTTTCAAACAAAACAAGAAAAAACTAAATCGGTTCAACCGTTTAGGAGCTACGATGCCATAAACAGATATACAGATACACACGTTAAACTTAAAACACCCATTCGTTTTCCGTCGGGGGTTAAAAAAAGAAAAAATACGTGTCCAATATTAATAATGAAAACCTGACGGACAAAAAAAAAATTTGGCAACCTCCCTATTTTGCATATTATACCTATCGGAATCGCCAATGAGATCAATCACTTTGTATAAATAAGAATCAGTTAAAAAGCATAAAATAAGAGCTAGTAAGAATTCTGGTGAATTTTGGAAGTCCACTGGTAAGTTGGATGCGAAACCTGGCCTCCGTGGGTGTGTGGAAGGGATAAGTGATAAGAGGGGAATTGCTAATCTGTTCAAGGATCATTTTGAAGTTCAGTCCCCTCTCGGTCCCTCAACTATGGTGACTGATTGTGAGCCCATCCGTCCTGGCGCGAAACCTCTGATACGTTTTTCAACCAAGCAAGTATGTGCAATCATTAACAACATGAAACGAGGCAAATCTCCAGGGCATGCATGGTCTGCATTGAGCACCTGAGGCACGCAGGTGTCCATTTGCCACGAGTCTTGTTTATGTTTTTCACAATGTGTATTAGTCATGCGTACCTACCTGCTGATCTAATGAAGACTATCGTAGTTCCCATTGTGAAGAACAGGACAGGTGACATCTCGGACAGAAGTAACTATCGTCCCATTCCTCTTGCGACTATAATAGCCAAGGTGTTGGACGGTATGCTTGATTCTTGCTTAAGTAATTACATTCGTCTTCATGATGCACAGTTCGGGTTTCGCCCCGGACTATCTACTGAAAGTGCTATTTTAAGTCTCAAGCATACCGTTCAATATTATAAAGATCGCGGTACGCCGGTGAACGCCTGTTTCCTTGATCTCTCCAAGGCATTCGATCTTGTCTCATACGATGTGCTTTGGAGAAAGATGGGAGATAGGGGTATACCCGCGGAAATATGTGGGCTATTCCAGTATTGGTATGGTAACCAAGTAAATCGGGTGAAATGGGATGATACAGTCTCTGAGCCGTATAGGTTGGAGTGCGGGATGAGACAGGGTGGTCTGACGTCTCCCAGGCTCTTCAACCTCTACGTGGATGTGCTGATAATTGCACTCAGCGGCATGCGTGTCGGATGCAGTGTTGATGGGGTTAGAATTAACAACATCAGCTATGCAGATGACATAGTGCTGCTGGGTCCCTCGGCGGGAGCAATCAGAGAGATGCTTAAAACGTGTGAGACCTACGATGCCGCACATGGATTAAAATATAATGTTAATAAATGTGAATACATGGTCTTTGAGGTCAGCGGCAAACGCCGTGGAGAAGGACCCGAGTTGCTTTTGAACGGGTCACCAATTAATAGGGTGTCAACTTTTAAATACCTAAGGCATTGTCTTGCCGCTGACCTCAAGGACGATGTAGACATTGAGAGGGAGCGCAGGGCTCTAGCGGTCCGGAGCAATATGTTGTCCCGTAGATTTGCGCGGTGTACAGACCAAGTAAAAGTAACACTTTTCAAGGCTTATTGCCAAAGTTTGTACACGGGCAATCTATGGGTCAATTATACTAAGAGATCGCTGGATGTCCTGCGCGTGCAATATAATAATGCTTTCAGGATGTTGTTGAGGCTGCCGCGTTACTGTAGCGCGTCGGAAATGTTTGCGCAAGCCCGCACCGACGGCTTCTATGCAATTATAAAAAAAACTGCGTCGCTACTGAGGAGAGTGAGGGGCAGTCGGAACAGCATCCTGAAAACTGTAGCCGAGAGCTTCGGCTCTCCGATTGTACAGCAGTTTGTGCGGAGGTTGATCTTTACTAACACTAGGCAATAAGTAAATATTTGTATGTTACTAACACTATATGGATATTTGTGTCCGAAATAAAGAAAATTCTATTCTATTCTATAAAATATTAAAACCCTTACAGAATATCAATTCATTTCATATTTACCCGGCGCGTGCAGTCAGTACCTACTTATTAATTATTTTGTGTTTTTGTGTGTTCTAGCGTTGGATCAAACATTTGAATTCCCACGATACCAAGAATTGGCTCACATTATGACACCACGACCAGAGTTCGAACAAAAACGAAACAAAAACGAATCTACCTTATTTGTATGTGCCAGCTCGTGTGGTGCATTCACAGCTGAGTGTCCTCCGAGTACAGTGCAATTCGGAGGGATTTGTGTTGAATCTGATGATTAGGTACATTAAACAACATTCATATTTAAAAGTTTTTTTTTTGCTCAACTGTCATCTTGATTTGCTGACCAGTTAGGTACCAAAAACAGTTGCCATCTACATAATGCTGCCGACACAATCTGTTTGCGCAACTTTCATCTAAAACTGTAGCCAGAGTCGAATCCCCAGTCTGTCGTACTCCGCTCAGGGCCCCAATTCTGTATGGTAAATACTATTCCCCGCATAATGTCTTACCACGTGCAAACCACGTCATTATCGTGTCTTACAGAAACCCATGTTACGGCAAGGAATCGACACGTCGTATTCTGTATACGGCAAGACAAATTGTCTATGGCACATTGTGAAACCACGCGTGCGTTTTGAAGTTTTGTTCGATATTATTTGATCCTAAAATTTGTAATTGCAAATACTTCATTTTGAACTTCAATAATTCTTAAAGTATCGTTTTATTATTATTATTATTATATATTTTTTTTATTATTTATTTATTATTTATTTATTATTATTTTATTGTTATTATGACATTAAAAACGTTAAGGCTGATTTTTATTAAACAAAATAATACATTGACAATATTTTGACAGCAGTGTTAAAATCTATTGAGAATTGAGATTATAAGCTTTTGACCGTACTTCGTCTTCGAACATCTGTTTTCAAAATTTCGAAAGCTGTCCAAGTGAGTTTGAATGGTAGGTAGGTACATATTTTTTTTTGTTTTGAGGGTTCTTGTAGATTTGTAATTATTATTGATTATGATTTCTTATTTGTCTTGTCGATTTGTTTTTAATAGTATTATTTTTGTTATATTATTAAGTGTATAACATTTATTTACTAAATATTTTGTTTTTATTGTTTTTTGAATATTTTTTTTTGGCTTCATATAAATTATATTTTTAAATATTAGAATAGGTTTTTTTTATTATAAGTATTTATTACCTAATGATAGATACAAGGGAGAGGAAATAAATAAATAAAAATAATAATAACTGATAAGACCATATCGTGACTGAAGGGAATAATTTTATTGTAAGTATTACACTATTTTTATACCAATTTTTACTAGTTGGAGTTTCACAACATAAGTATATTTATTTGTATTTACATAATTTTTTTTGTTGCTGCATATTTTCTATAAAATATGGAAAATGTTTAAAGAAAAGTAAATAAAACCACATAATAGTGTTGTTAATGTGATCACATAATTATATCGCAAGCATTTTCGCCAATCGTATAAAAGTACATGAAGCATGACCTTACAATGTCCCTTGTATAAAATATGTTTATACGAAAAACAATTGTTTCTTACCTTCTTCAATATAAGTTTTGCTGAATTTTACCCGAATACAATCTTCCTATAATCAAAACTAACGATCACAGAACACTAATACCTTACAAGGCTAACGATTCCGTACGGTTCTCAAGCGTGGTATTTTGACAGTTGAAACCACGCCAACTTCGCGTTCATCTCGCGCGGTTTCGTTCATTGTGTCATAGAGAATACGATATTAGCAGATGTCGCATTTTGCTAAGGAATTGACGTGATTTCGAAGCAAGGAATCCTTAAGTGGTCATAGTGAATTAGGGCCCAGTACTGTCGTACACGATATTGACAAGGTTTGCACGTGTCACGACTTAAGCGGGAAATCATAATTACCATACAGAATTGGGGCCCAGGCCCGCTAAAGCCCCGCGGTTTAAAAAGTATAAAACGCTCAAGCAACGCGGTTTGACATTGACTCGCGCGCTTTACGTTACATTTGACATTTTTCAGATTTTTTCGGTGTTCCTACCTGACCAATAAATAATTAAAGTATTTTATATTTTTAAAGAGCAGTGGTGGCCCAGAGGTAACGGCGCTGACTTACGAGTTGTGGGTCGTGGGTTCGAACCCAGGCAGGCGCTTTACTTTGTGTAAATAATTTCATCACCTCTGCTCTCAAGACGGCGAAGGAAAACATCGTCAGGAAACCGGCATGTCTTAGAACCAAAAAATTCGAACACATGTGACATCCACCAAACCGCACTGGGCCTGCATCACGCATGGTAGATTACGGCCAACTCCCTCTCACATAGAGGAGGCCTGTGTCCCAGCAGTGGGAACATTAATAGGCTGATGATGATGATATTTTTAAATGTTTATAGTAAGTACTTATGAAATAACTCAAGACTGATGATGAAGACTGATGACTGACAATGGGCTGGAGGAGTTGGAAGTAACGTCGTCACAATCAGGCTTCAGTCAGCTAGAAGCCGCGGCTATAACTACCAGATCGAAGTATATGGACGATAAACTGCGCGAAGCCGTGGACTACTGGAGTCAGATTCTTTATTGGTGCTATTAATTGTAAGGATTTAATCTAAACTCGTCAAGTTTTAATAAAAATAAACTCTAAGAACATATCATAGTTTTTGTTTGAACCTTTGCATTACCACGTTACAGTTATCACCGCTCACTCATCCAGCTAACTAACTACTGTTACTGGATGGAGTTTACGCCACCTTTTCCTAACTTACGATATCTGAGAAAAATGCCTCTAACTTCTTAGAAAAGTACATACATTTTGTAATAAGGGACTTTTAAAACTATGTAGGGTGCTAATAGTACCGCTAATAATTAGTAACCGATAACAATCCATGACCCCGGGGTTCGTAGGTACTCAGAACATCATGTTCTCGCTTTGCTTGTAAATTTTTATATAAGAGTAGGTTTTTTTTTCTCGTCCGTTTTTGAACTCTAATTCAAAAAGACTGGAAGCACAGGACAAATTCGGGGAAAGACTGTTAATGCTTTCCAATATGTTTATCTATAATCATACTTAATATTGATCTTGATAATTCACCGATTAGTTTCAAAAACATAACTGATGCAAAAATAGAATACCTCGCTGATAATAGATAGGTAATGATAAGAATGTAGTATTTTGTGAGTAAATTACCTGTGATTACTTATTAGAGGAATTACAGAAATAAAGATAAGTATGTAAATTGATTGTAGATTGAGGAGCTCATGGCCAGCCGTACGGGTCGCTTAAGCTACGCTTGCCGGGGTTGGTCAGTGGATGGGGGACCATCTTTACATACCGGGACTCCTCCGTGCCTCGGATTGGTCCCGGCTATCATTCTTGGATCTTTGTCGTTACGAGTCGTCAGAAGCCCGAAAGTCTGACACCAGTCTTACCAAGGGGTATCGTATTACCCAGTTACTGGGTTGTGGAGGTCAGATAGACAGTCGCTCCATGTAAAATACTGGTATTCAGCTGGATACAATTAGACTGGTAGCCGACCCCAACATAGATGGGAAAGGGCTAAGAAGAATGATGTAGATTTATTAGTCATATCACCGCCGTGCCATATGTACGTACATAATTTACGGAGTCAGTACCTACTTCTACTTAAATGATCTTCTTTTCAAACCGATGATAGTTCTTGTGGTCCAGAAAATGGCAGCATCAGTGGCATTATTTACCTCTTTATTGCAATTTTAGAACACTTTCGGCACTCGTACTGGGTATCGGAAGGATGTATAATCTCCCATTTTTCCAAATTGTGTTTGCAGGGATATTAAGTTACGACTACTGCTGACCTACTTATAACCTGTTTCTTTATGATGCAAGTTACATGTGCAAATTCACACCTGTGCAGTTTATTACGCATCATGTTGCATACCGTTTAAAAAGTGTGGGAGCCTAGAGACACCGCGTGCATCAAATTAGAAATATGACTTTGTTAGAAATAGGTCAAAACATGTTTTTCTTACAAAAAAAAAGGGAAAATAGTTGCATATAAAAGAAATTGCATCCTCTGGGTTCGAACCTACAACGGCTATGACTAAGGACTCTTAACCACTGAGCCACTATTTCTCCATTCTTCGTAATATTCATGTTCTGTTGGTGTAGGCTTTGAAACTGAAATGTACTTGAGCCAAAAAACAAAATTAAATGCATCCGAAATAAATTCATCGAGTTTTCAGCATGTTCTATGATTAAAACTAAAATTAGACAACTTATCATACGTGAATAGTCTTATGATACGAGGAGGTGCAGGGGATTAAGGTATTCATTGCATTAATTAATCATAAATTCTATAGATATTAAAAAAGTACCGGTAATATTACGCAGTTGAATTAACAGCTTTTTTGAACGATGAACAAGCAAGAATTTTAATAAAGGTATTGAGGTAACATGAATGACCTTGAAGATCAATACATTAAAGGCGGAATTTTGAGGCTAGCCCACAGTAAATATTAGTTTTAACAGTTATTCCACAGTTCGTTGCCTCTGGCAGCAACCATAAAGCAACAAGAATAAAGATTACTGTGCTGAAAAATCAGACGTAAAGTAACTGAAAGGACTGGAAATGTAGTGTTGTAAGCGAAGGTTTCGGCCCATTTTCCTGTCACTTGGGTTGGCACGCATGCGTGCTTCACCTGCATGCGCGAGCATAGCGTTTGATGCACCCGCAAAGTCCTCGCGTCCCGCGTGCGTGTGCCATGCATGAAGGAAAAAGTATTTGTGCGAAGCGATAGAATACGGGCGGTGCGTTTATGTGCCAGACACTTACGTGGATTCAAATCCGCATCAAAGGAAAAAGGTAATGAAGCCATTGACAACGGTTTTATAGAACGATCTCATTTACACATAAGCTTTCTATACAGTCTTTGACTTTAAATTAAAATATTTATATTTTAATTTAAAGTCAAAAATTGTATGACCTTGGAACTCCTTCCACAAAGTAGATTTCTTTATTGTATTATGTAAGTTTAATCTAATATATAAAATTCTCGTGTCACGGTGTTTGTTGCCAAACTCCTCCGAAACGGCTTGACCGATTTTTATGATTTTTTTTTGTGTGTAATCGGTAGGTCTGAGAATAGGACGTAAACTATTTTACCCCTAAGTAATAATATAAGTAGGTAGGGTAGGTAGGTAGGTCGTGTTTTTAGTTTTGCACTTATGATATCCCGGTACAAATGCCTGAAATTTTAACAAAAAGTACTAGGCTTGCATGAATTCACGACAGTATTTAAATTATTGGAAAATCCTCTGGAAAAGTCTGTTCTGTTGCTGGTTTAAATGCTCTGTTCTGACGCGAGGTCGAACAGAGCATTTAAACCAGCAATAAATCTGAGTTCAGCGCGGTCGATGGATTGCCTAGCTTAAGATTTGAAAATAAAGTTAAGACTAATCCGATGAAGATTATAAGCCGATGAGTCCTGAACACCGAGCGTCGTCCTGCTGCCGTCTGGTACGATGTCGCTTCAGTTGCCGGAGAAGCCCGACGTGGTTGGGAGGTGTGGGTCTGCGTTGACGCAGACTGGGACTAGAGAACACCAGGATCCTGTCCACGCGACGGATCGGGGTCCCAGGAAAGGCCTTGCGGCCTTGCTTTCTGTCAAGGTCCGAAAACGGGAGAGCTTTAGAAACGGCATAGGCTAAATTACGCGGGTAGTGGGACGCGAGAGTGTATAATTTGTTAAATGAGAAATTGGTTGAATACTCACATGTTTGTACAGTAAATACTTCACCTATAATACTGGTTCTAGACGTTCACTAGACTGGAACGAACTATAGATTTAGCTTGAGGGCTAGACACCACCTCGAACTCGATATAATTATAACTGCGACCAGCTAGAACAACGATACTACCACGATTTGAATATATTTATAAATCTGGAGCGTTTGAAAACTAGCCGCTTGAAGCAGAAAGAAAAATTATTTTATTGACATGTCGTTTTATCCAGCGCGACTCACAATTGAATGACTCAAGTCAAAAAAAATGTTTTTCTTCGAACGATATAGAATTCAAAATTTGAAAATGTGCTCAATTCAAAATTTTTAAAAGAAATAATAGTTTATGAAACTTTTACAACTACAAAAGAGGCTTGAACGGCAGCGCAATGCTGCAATACACCCTTTCCAGCAAAAAAAATAAAATATCGATACTATCGATAAAAATTTTGACAACCCTAAACGATGTCGTCACTAAAGACAGAAGGCATCATCGATAAAAAATCACGACCCTATCGATAAATTTTTGACAACCCTAAACGATGTCGTCACTAAAGACACTTGACATCCCTATAGAGAAAAAGAAAAAAATTATGTCTCTATCGGGGTGACAGTAGAAGAAGAGACGAGACAAGGCTAGGGGAAGACCTGAGTAACAGAGTAAAAATGAAATACTTACAAGACAACTAACAACTAACAAGACTAAACCAGAATTAAAATAACTAACCTAAGGAGCGCCTACTAAGTGCATTCGACAAAGAGTAAATACGAAACGTTCCAGACCTAAACCTTATCGACGCGAGCTCAGGAAGCGTCCACAAAACCTAAAAATAATTTAAGTGCACAACTAAAAAACTATAGCCTAACAGAATTAAAATAACTTACAGGAAAATAGACTATGGCAAAAGAGAGTCTAGACGAAATAAAGAAACTAAGCTAAAGTAAAAAGCGAATGTAAGTATAGGTTAAAATTAATTATTGACACATGCTCAGAGGGCAATGTTAATAATAGAGGAGGCTAGAGGTTGAAGTCAACAAATATAAGCTGAGGAGGACCAGGCTACGAGAGAAAAAAACCTAAGTCCCGAAAAAATAATACCCCAGCCTACGAAAATAAGGGCTTCAAACCTGTATTTAATGTACCTATTCATAGGGTATCCCTCCTGATCCGACTTTCAGCTAAAAGAGTGCTTAGAGTCTGATCAGAGGAGTGATAGTAAGGTGGGAGGGTTGGTGTACCTCAAAGACACTCCTAGAGGTCGAACACAAACCTATTTGTCCGTAGCAGCAAAACTCACTAACTAACTATTTATGTTGAGAGTCTTATGTTGAAAGAGGGGAGTTACCTCTCCGAACAAATGCAGAGGTTCTAAGAGGGAGAGAGGGAACTTAACAAAAAAGTCGCTCATAGCGTATTGGTCAGCGAAGAAAAGAAAATTTTTAATATATAAAAAGATACAGTATGCTTAGTGTGTTATGTTCGTTATTTACATCAGATTACGGAATTGTATAGAAACAGAGAATTTTGGGAGGTTATATTATTATTAAACTTACCGAGAAATCGGCGAATAAACCACAAAATAACCTATATTATTATTATTTTATTGACATGTCGTTTTATCCAGCGCGACTCACAATTGAATGACTCAAGTCAAAAAAATTGTTTTCTTCGAACGATATAGAATTCAAAATTTGAAAATGTGCTCAATTCAAAATTTTTAAAAGAAATAATAGTTTATGAAACTTTTACAACTACAAAAGAGGCTTGAACGGCAGCGCAATGCTGCAGTATGTAGACGGTAGAAGGGTAAGTAGGTAGGTAGGGCAGGGTAGATAGGTAGGTAGGTGCACCGTAGTTAAGAACTTAGTGCTACCCGTGCGAAGCCGGGGTGAGCAGCTAGTATTAATGTATATATATATAGTTATTCCCATAAACTTTCCGAAATAAAAATCTGTTACTGATGGTGAAAACCGCATCAGAATCTGTTGCGTAGTTTAGAAAAACAATACGGTCACACAGGCAAACACGAAAAGCGACTTTAATTTATAATATGTATTGATATAGTTATAGAAGGCGTGGAGATCACAACATCGTAGCTACGCCGTAGCTAGTCGTAGCTCGCCGTGTAGCGCGTAGCGTTACAAAATGCGCTAGCTGGCCGAACTTCTCTGCTAGATTTAGAAAAAACTTTTTACAAAAAAAAATAAAACCGACTTCCAAAAAAAACCACTACAAAGTGAAAAATAACTTTAATTTCGAAAGTCGGTGTCTTTGTTTTTTAATTTTCGTTTTTTGCCACCGACTTCCGAAATTAAAGTTATTTTTCACTTTGTAGTGGTTTTTTTTGGAAGTCGGTTTTATTTTTTTTTGTAAAAAGTTTTTATTTTTCACTTTTTAGTTGTGGTACCTACCCCACACAATATCCAATACCACTAACTGCAATAAATAACAGTGACAGGAAGTTATCATCATATCGTCCATATAAACTAAGTGGGAAAAATATGTATTACTGAAGCTAACTCAAAAACTATCTAAGCAAAGTCAATAAAATTTATATGGGACCACCTCGGGAGCTTACCCTTTCAAACAAAAAAATAATTTTCAAAATCGGTCTACAATTGGCGGAGATATCGGGGAACATACATAAAAAAAAAAAAAAAAAAAAAATAAAACATACATAAAGTCGAACATAGAACCTCCTCCTTTTTGGAAGTCGGTTAAAAATTACTACGACATCCACTATAATATTATAAGTATTTATTTCGCATCAAGGTATTGGAGTTCCATTGGACTTATTTTGCTTAAAAAAATATTTTTGATATTATCGCATGAGTAAGAGATACAAACTAGTACAGGTCGACACAACTTAGATGTAGCATCGGTAAAATTCGTAAAACCGATCACATCCGAACTAAGTGCGCCTTCAAAATCATCAATCTTTATTACTGCTTAAGGCGAAAATGATCATTACGCAATCGCAATAACGTGTAAAGTCATATAACAAAATACATTCGTGAAATTGATGCGAGATTGACATGTACTTTCTTGCAGAATAAATGATCACGTAAATAAAGTCTGTATTTTTTGTTTATTTTTAGATTCGATTTAAAGGATACAAGGCTAGAACGATGAATATCAGAAATCAAACTTTCAAGGCTTCGCCAAATAGAACACGTACTTAGCGTGCGTTAGAACGCTAGCCTAACGCTGCGCCGAATTGTGTTGTACGCACGGCTACACATCAAGCTATACATTTCCAGTTTATGGTGATCTCGCATTGTAAACGATTTCCGAATAATGCGAGGTCAGCTTAAACTGGAAATGTATAGCTTGATGTGTAGCCGTGTGTGTACTATGACGTGCGCTAGCAGTTCGTTACGCACGTTACGTTAGCGTGGAGTCAGGGGTTTTTTTTTTTTTTTGGGTGGGAAATCATCAAATGACTTCTACCGCTCTGGGCGGAGCGGAAGGGCGTGTCAGACTCTTACTGACTAAAACCCACCCGTGTTCCTTCCCTTGCCTAGACGGGGGCCACGGTTTCCCCTTAGGACTATCCGCAACCCCGGTGGAAGGCATCCGCCCTAACGGACCCCTTCAGCTTCGCTGACAGCTCTTTGAGGCGCGCGTGGAACACGACGCCAGCGCTCTAACGCGCGCTAAGTACGCGTTCTATTTTGCAAAGCCTTTTGAGATATTTAAAGTTAAAACTACAATATTTTTTTAATTATTTGTATCATTGAATTATTACATTATCCTTACTAAAATACAATAGACGATGTATATTTACTGTTCTTAAAGAGTTAGAGAACCCTGTAAGAAATCGACACGTGTTTCGCCTCTCAACGGTGTTCGCGGCGTGTTCGTGTTCGCGGTTGGCTCTTGTCGTGGCAACACGTCGTGTCCGAGTTTGCAACCAGTCAATCGTCAGCCTGAGGATGCCTCGTTGAGAGGCGAAACACGTGTCGATTTCTTACAGGGTTCTCTAACTCTTTAAAAACCGTTAAGCGGATTAAGTTACTAAATATACATCGTCTATTGTATTTTATAATGGATTTCCGCAAAGTCACACCTGAGTCGATTAACTTTTATCCTTACTAATATTATAATTTCAAAAATGAGTTTGTTTGTTTTAAAAATTCGTGTTCAAATTAAATTGTCACGAAGTGTACAGAATGATTCACCCACGTGCATTCACAACGCTGTCTCGGGTTGAACTGAGGCGGGAAAGTAAAGCGCGAATAGCATTGAATGGCGCGATAGTCAGCTATTTCTATTGGTTGTGTAAATCGGAAATAATCGGTTTTACGAATTTTACCGATGCTACATATAAGTTGTGTCGACCTGTATCTTTATAATTAAATCGGTGTCATGTAACTTGTTGTTTACTACGTCAGTGAGTAGTTGTCATATTATGTGAATGTAATTAACCGAAATGTAGGTCAGATATTGTCTTATCATTGAGGTTGTTTTCTTATTTCACTATAAATACTGGCTCCTTCAGAATACAACTTATACTCACACTGTCCTCAAAGGAGTCAACTTTAGTGTTTTGTGGATCAAGACAAAGTAAACATTATAAAGGTAAATCTTTTTTTTACAATTTTGGCCTAGGAATGGACTAGACTCCTAGTATAGACCTTCACAATTGGCCTTAAATGCAGTTAATAATCCTAAGGGGAAGTAAAACCCTTGGCTTGCTGTGATAGAATAAAATCAGCAGTTATATTCTTCCATTACAAAATATGCCAAATAATTTAAGTTTGGTGTAACTTTTCGAAAGGAAATGAATTAATATTAATAATTAATTAAATTGATACTTAATAAAAGTAAAAAAAAAAAACCAGATGAACAGCATACTCCTCGTCGTGTTGTTAGCAGCGGCAGCAACAGCTGCAGTAGTCAGCAATGAAGAACCTGACGTGGTGGAGGTGCTTGACGTGGCTAACGGAGGCGAGGTGGCTGACGTGGACCTGAACGAAATGCCAGAGGTGGTTGTGACTGACGTGGACGAGCTAACTGACGTGGCTGAGCTGACTGAAGTCGCTGACGTGCTGGCACAGACTGCAGTAGACACTCGGCGTAACCTGAACTTGGGATCCATCGCTTCTGGAGATGTATTGGTATACAAGTAAGTAACTACAAACAGAATATAATCCATAATAACTTGAATGGTCAATTATTGTAAAAGAACTTTGTCACTAAGAGCAGTACACACTACTCAGCAATCAGATGGGGTTCAACGAATGAAATAATCCTCGCAGTACGTAAAATAATTACATTTCCTCGTACGACATCTACCTAACCTAACCTTTCCAATTAAAATAAGTACGTTTACGATCTATTTTGCCTTAGAACTGAACTGGAGTTTGCCTTAAGTCGCGATGCCAACTAAGAATTGAACATAAACTGTATATTTCCTGACCATGACCATTTTTTCTGTTTACAGTAGCGAGATCAGGGCGAACGGTGTCGCGAATCATTTCCACTTAAGAGATATAACAATCCGCACGAACCGGCGCGTGAGTGCGATCCGGGTGAACCGCGTGGGGGCCACGCAGAACGCAACTCCATCCATCTTGAATGGAGGAATTGGAAGCTCCTTTGTCACAATCAGGATACGATCAGCTACAGGTCGCGGATACCACTATAGAATTCAAGTCTATGTTAGATAATTTGCTCAAAAGAGTTTTGGGTAAATTTAGTTAAACTTAGATAACGGTTTTTTTTGTATATGATATATTTTTAGTAAGCAAAAGATATGTAAGTAGCACTATGTAGTATATTTTTATGTTTTTAAATAAATATTTAAAACTTATGGTCTTATTTTTGTTTCCTTGCAGTACATTTTTCAGATAAGGCTATGACATGAAAGGAATCAAAGCTAGTTTCCAATTTCCAAAGTTTTCAAACAATCTGTATCTTAACTTATTTAATCGTGTGGTAGCAAAATAATACCCGATTATTATGTATTAAAATGTATACTTTTTCAATTTAATAGTTCAGTTCTTAAGTTACCTACATCAAAATGGTTCTTAAACATCTATTTTATTTTCTTGAAAAATATGACAAACCCAAGTTTTGCTGTTTGTAAACTGTATGTATCCTGCAATAGCAAAAAGATAAAAACGGTCAAAATGATCCGCTTGTCCCAAACAAAGGAGCAGACAATTTTTCAAATGCCATAGACTAACAGATTTATGCTAACTAGGTTACACAGAGCAAATGAGATATTATTTGCCGTGAAATATGTATTTAAAATCATTGTAAAAATTACCTATTATAAGGGGTATAAGAATTGATTATGGAGTAAGAGGCAGAAACGAGGAAGCTTCTTTTTTGGACAAAATCACTAGTATTATTACCAAAGTTACCCTCGGCTCTAACAGAGCGTTTACAATTTATTTAACACTATTCTAAATACATACACATACATAACGCCTTTTCCCCATGGGGGTAGGCAGAAACTACAGAACGCCACCTGCTACGATCCTTACATACTCCTTTTGCCTCGTTTACGTTCACACATCTGTGTGGCTACCATGAGTTTCATTTAACCTTCTCGATCAAACGCATCGAGCGCGTTCGGCGTTCCGATTGGTCCTTCACCGGTGAAGGCCGGCCGGCTGCCAATCGGAGTGCCAAACGCGGTCGATGCGTTTGATCGAGATGGTAAAATGAAACTCATGGTAGCCACACTGGTCATACACGCACGCCGGTTGCGAGTACTACGCTCCTCTCCTTTCTGAAGAATATCACCAATAAGGTCAGTATATATGTCCTCATAGGGCGTTCCGTCCCGGTACTATTCTAAATATGTGACCATTTCCGCAATCACATAAGGTAATTTTCTTCAGATACCCTGGACATCCATTAATAATATATTATCGCTTAGTCAATTATCAATGCTAATTTACAGCCGCTGTATAAATCATAGATTATGTTAATAATCAAAGTCGGTGTCATTACATACTGTTGTTATTTACTAGATAGCTGATATAATCTTCTTATCATGAATGCATTTCTACTATAAATACTGCTTGCTTCAGAAAGCAGGTATAGTCGCAGTGAACTCAAACGAGTCAGCTGAAGAGTTTTGAGAATCAAGTCGTAGTCACATTGACAAGGTAAGTACATTTTTTTTTTAAATAAATAAACATAACAATTTTTTTCTTAATTTGTGGTAATTTTTTATTGCTTCAAAATGATATTCAGGGTGAAGTTTTGAGATGGGATTTCAGTGCTAAATCTGAAACTATACGAACTGCGAAGTAGTCAAATTAGTCAGAAAACTCCATTATTATTATTATTATTTTTAGATTTTAACTATTCTCGGGACCATGGGGTCCCGGTCCTTTAAAAGGCGTACGAGGGGCCGAAGCCAACTCGCAGAGGCCCCTTAGACAATTTTAAATGGAATGAGGCACCAACCGACGATTATCCCTGTATGCACTATGCAAGTGCACCCAAGGACAATCCCCGGTTGGTTCAGGACTATTGCAGAAAATGGAAACAAAACATTTGGCTATGGGTTTGGGTGGCTAGTGGTTTGGTTATCTAGAACTATGGAAGGTCTATGTCCCCTGCCTGATCAATGTTATGGTATACACGGATAAAATTATTATTATTATATCATTTATTTCAGGCTGCGCCCATAGTGTTAGTAACAATGATCTTAAAAAACTAGTGTTAGTAGACATACAGGATTAAGTGTGGAGTTTCATCCAATGTCGCAGCATTGGAGACTCCCATTTATCTGCGAATAAACTCAAGATAGTGTTGGTACTGCCACGAAGACGAGCGAGCAGAGAAGCGCTTCTTTTACGTATGATGGCCGCAAAACCATCTATACGCCTTTCCGCGAACATCATTGACGCGCTACATCGCCATGGCAGCCCCAACAGTATCCTGAGTGCGTTATTATACTGGACACGTAGATCGCTATATGTACGCAAACTATAACTAGTCCACAGGCTGCACGTGTAAAATGACGAGCAAAAAGACTTAAATAAAGTGATCTTGACCGCCTCAGTACATCGCGCAAACCTGCGGGCCAGCATGTTACAGCGTACTGACAGCGATCTACGTTCCCTGTCAATGTCCTTGTTATCTTTCAAATCGTCGGTAACCCAATGACCCAAGTACTTAAAATTGGTCACCCTATTTAAGGGTGCTCCGCAGAGCAATATCTCAGGTATAGTTGGATAACCTATAGCACCTGCTTTAAAAACCATAATTTCGCTCTTTTTGGTGTTATACTTGAGTCCCTGAGCTACCGCGTATGCTTCACAGATTGACACTAGTCGCCTCAAGGCACCGATCGATGGGCTCAGCAACACCATATCGTCAGCATAACTAATGTTATTAACACACACTCCATCTATATGGCAACCGATATTTGTGCTGCTGAGCTCAACGATCAGTCGATTCATGTACAGATTGAAAAGTCGAGGTGAGCTCAATCCCCCCTGCCTCACCCCGCACTCCAACCGATACACATCAGAGAAGGAACCCTCCCACTTCACACTGTTTTGTTGATTATTATACCAATATTTAAACAAATTTATGATGTCACCGGGCAAGGCCGTTTCTTCTTGTAGCTTACGCCACAGTACTTTATAATTCACTAGATCAAATGCCTTTGACAAATCCAGAAAACAGGCAAACACAGGCGTTTTTCTGTCAGTATAGTACTGTACAGTCTGCTTGAGGCATAAAATAGCACTCTCTGTGGAGAGCCCTGGTCTAAAGCCGAACTGACTGTCTTCCAACATAATATGCTTCGATAACTGTTTGTCAAGCAGACTGTCCAGCACCTTGGCTATGACGGTCGCCAATGATATAGGCCTGTAATTGGAAATGTCAGAGGCATCTCCGGTTTTGTTTTTAACAATAGGCACTATAGTAGTATTTATAAGATCATCAGGTAAATAGCAGTGACTAACACAAAGGTTAAAAAACATGGCCAATACTCGCGGCAGGTGTACGCCGGCGTGTTTCAGATGTTCGATGCTAAGACCGTCGTGACCAGGCGACTTACCTCTTTTCATTCCCGATATCACCGATGCAACTTCCTTTGCAGTGAAGTGGACGGTAACGTCACCCGAAACGGTGTCAGCATCCAACATCTGAGTCTGATCTCTGAGTAGTGAATCAACCTTAAAATGTTGTTTAAAAGCAGTGGCTATACCTGTCGGTTCATGCACACCCGCTACACCCACAGGGCGGCTCGACCTTGGATTCAAGCGATTTGTGGACTTCCAAAAAGACCCAAACTGTTTCTTTGAATGGTTCTTTGCTATTATGTCCATTTTTATTTGCTGTTCATTATCTTGACAGTATTTTAGTTTGCTCTTAAATATGTTTCGAAACTTACACATATTATCGTAAACAAACCCCGTCCTGGGTTTGTTGTGCAAAAGCCAAGTTTGATACCACAGTCGAGCCTCCTCGTGAGCGCCACGAACATGCATGTTCCAACCAGGTACATATTTTCTCTTATTATTTACAGCTGTTCCACCACCCACATATGTTAGCTCAGCACCCTCTCTTAATATATTAACCAAACTAGTATACATCTGGTTCAACAGTGCGAAGTGATGAGTATCAGAACACATTATACAGACCACAAAAAAATAAAAATATTATAAATGCAAAAATAACTGTGTCTGTCTGTCACCTTTTCACACCTTCACTGGCACACAGGTAGACCTTGACCTGAGCTATGATAAAGGATGCTTTTTATCCCGGTAGTACGTTCCCGTGGTATAATTTCCGAACTCCACATGTGCCTATGCTAGTGTGTCATAATGATCAGATCAATTAAATCTACTTATGATTACAGATGAACAGCCTAGTTCTTGTGGTGTTGTTAGCAGCGGCGACGACAGCATTTGTTAGCAATGACGTGGTGGAGGCGCCCGAGATGATAGTGACGCATGAGGAGGTTGACCCGAGCGACGTAGCTGTGCTACCACCGCTGGCTGCAGTCGCTACTCGGAACAACCTGAGCGTGGGCACCATCGGCACCAGCAGGCTGCTCGCCAGGTGGGCAGCATAACACTCAATATTACCCCATGGTGGGCGATTGATAAATACGACAATCTTTATGAGTCGCTACATTATGACGAGCAGCAGAGACCTCTAGTAATAACAGCCACGACCAACGAGTTGTTAGTCGTGGGTTTGAACCCAGGCAGGCGATTGACTTTGTGTCAGTTATATCTCAACACTGCTCTCAATACGAAGAAGGCAATCATCGCGAGGAAACTAGTATGTCCTAGAACCAAAATGCGAAGACATGAGTGACATCCCCCAAACCGTACCCACGTTGTGGATTGCGGTCCTCTCCCTCTCACAGAGAAGAGGCGTGTGTCCCAGCAGTGGGAAAGTTATAGGCTGATTGTAATATTATGGCGATGTACTGCAAATAATTTGTCTTGTCATGAGCTGTTGATGTGTTTACAGAACCGGTCACATCAGGGGAGCTGCTAACAACGTGATTCATGTTCAAGACATCACTTTCCGCACTAACACCCTCCGGATCACCGCGATCCGGGTGAGGCACGTGGGGACCATACAGGGGTCCAGCTCATCCATCAGGGCTGGAGGAGTTGGAAGTAACGTCGTCACAATCAGGCTTCAGTCAGCTAGAAGCCGCAGCTATAACTACCAGATCGAAGTATATGGACGATAAACTGCGCGAAGCAGTGGACTATTGGAGTCAGATTTTTTGTTGGTGCTATTAATTTTATTGTAAGGATTTAATCGAAACCTGTCAAGTTTCAATAAACGAAAAAGCTAAGAAAATGACGTAGTTTTTGTTTGAACTTTTGCATTACCACGTTACAGTTATCACCGCTCACTCATCCAGCTAACTAACCACTATTACTGGATGGAGTTTACGCCACCCCTAACTTACGATATCTGAGAAAAATGCCTATAACTTGTTAGAAAAGTACATACATTTTGTAATAAGGGACTTTTAAAACTATGTAGGGTGCTAATAGTACGGCTAATAATTAGTAACCGATAACAATCCATGACCCCGGGGTTCGTAGGTACTCAGGACATCATGTTCGCACTTCGTTTGTTAACTTTTATTACGTTTTTTTTCTCGTCCGTTTTTCACTCCAATTTAAAAAGACTGCAAGCATTTAAATCTAGTGCGAATTCGGGGAGAGACTCTGTTAATGCCTTCCAATATTTTTATCTATATTTATATTGATCCTGATAATTCACCGATTACTTTCTAAAAACAAAACTGATGCAAAAATAGAATACCTCGTTTTTTAACTCTAATTCAAAAAGACTGGAAGCACAGGACAAATTCGGGGAAAGACTGTTAATGCTTTCCAATATGTTTATCTATAATTGTACTTAATACTGATCTTGATAATTCACCGATTAGTTTAAAAAAACATAACTGATGCAAAAATAGAATACCTCGCTGATAATAATAGATGGGTAGGTAATGATAAGAAAGTAGTATTTTGTGAGAAAATTACCTGTCATTACTTATTAGAGGAATTACAGAAATAAAGATAAGTATGTAAATTGATTGTAGATTGTGGAGCTCGTGGCTGAAGTAAGAACACAGCCGTACGGGTCGATCCATCAGGTTAAGCTACGCTTGCCGGGGTTGGTCAGTGGAAGGGGGACCATCTATACATACCGAGACTCCTCCGTGCCTCGGAAAGTACGTTAAACCGATGGTCCCGGCTGTCATTCGAGGAACTTTGAAAGTCGTTACGATTCGTCAGAAGCCCGAATGTCTGACACCAGTCTTACCAAGGGGTATCGTATTACCTAGTTACTGGGTTGTGGAGGTCAGATAGACAGTTGCTCCATGTAAAATACTGGTATTCAGCTGGATACAATTAGACTGGTAGCCGACCGCAACATAGATGGGAAAGGGCTAGGAAGAATGATGTAGATTTATTAGTCATATCACCGCCGTGCCATAAGTATGTACATATTTTACGGAGTCAGTAACCTACTTCTACTTAAATGAAATGAAAAATGAAATGAAAATGAAATGAAAAATGTTTATTAGTTATACAAGTAAAATTTAACAACTAGTGATTGGAGTCTCCTTTTAAGCAAAAAAGCCTGTGTTAGGAGACTCCGCTCTTCCAAAACTTAAAATATTAACATAAAATTACTTGTTTTAAGTGTTATAAAAACAGGCGATTTAAAATAAAAAGAGAAAATTAAAACTAGACAAGAAGCATGCAAATGTGTGAGTGAGAGTAGGGGTGTGTGAATGTGAGTATGAGGGTGTGTGAATGTGACTATGACTATGAAGGTGTGTAAAAGTGAAAATGGGGGTGCGTGAGTGTGAATACTAAGGAGTGTTACTGTGAGTATAAAGGTATGTAAATTTGAATTTGAATGTTGAATGTGAGCATTTGTGTGTTTGAAAGTTAAGTGATAGTGTGTGGGTTTGTTAAATTTAATGTAAAATACAGAGTGAGTGTAAGTGGCAATGAATGAATCAGACTGTATACGACAAGTACAAAAGATGAGGGCAAGTGTAAGGTTTTATTTTATTCCAGTAGCTTCTCCGTGTCATCATAAGTAAGTGGTTTTATCCAATTGGTTACTATTTTTTTACTGTCAGTTAATTGTTTATTGTATATGTAGATCTCTTTGTTTACTCGATTGTAAAGCTGAGCTGAGCGTTTGTCGTATTGAATACGGGCGAGCTTGGTTTTAGTTTTAGGAACTTCAACAATTATATCCTTTCTTCTTTTCAAGGTTATGCTGGGATCAAAATTAAGAGTTTTATGTTTCCTGAGAATAGTTTTAATTATATATAGTTTGCGAACAGAGTGTAAATTACTTATTTGATAGAGACTTTGTGTAGGGTACCTTAGGTTTTTGAAGTACATTAATTTTATTAGGGCCCGTTGTCCCCGCTCCAGGTCTATGAATTTAGTCTTAGCCGCCCCACCCCAGATGGGGATGCAATATACTAAGACAGACTGGACTATAGCTATGTATACTTCATTGAGTAGATTTCTGGGTTTATTTGTGTTAGTGGTTATTTTATTTGGCACGATATGCCTTAAATTTTTGAAAATCCAACTCAGTTTTCTAATTCTGTTGGTAACTTGTTCGAGATGGGAGTACCAAGATAATCTTTGGTCAATAACAATACCAAGATATTTGGTTTGAGAAACTTTGACTAATGTTGGACATAGGCAGTTAATTGGATTGTCACACTCGTGTACCTTTATAATAAAGTCGGGGTTTGGTTGTGTCCTGTGTGATATGCTGAAACATATGTAATTTGTTTTAGCTGTATTAAGTGTAAGTAAGTTATTTGAGAGCCATTTAGCAATTTGAGTCATACCAGCTTCAGCACTTCTAGCAACATCGTCCCAAGACTTCCCAGAAAACACTACTGCAGTATCGTCAGCGTAGGAGAAAACTCTAGCGTTATTTATTTTAAGGTTGCAGAGGTCATTAACATAAAGTAGGAATAATGTAGGGCCTAGCACACTTCCCTGAGGCACACCGAAAGTGACTTTTGCATAAATGATCTTCTTTTCAAACCGATGATAGTTCCTGTGGTCCAGAAAATGGCCAGATTATTCGCAGTATCAGTGGCATTCTTTACGTCCTCTTTAGTGCAATTGTACGGACACTTTCGGCATTCGTACTGGATATCGGAAGGATGTATAATATCCCATTTTTCCAAATTGAGTTTGCAGGGATATTAAGTTACGACTACTGCTGACCTGCTTATAACCTGTTTATGATGCAAGTTACATGTGCAAATTCACACTTTATTCGCAGTTTATTACGCATCATGTAACAAACAGTTTAAAAAGTGTGGGAGCCTACAGGCACCGCATGTATAAAATTTGAAATAGGACTTTGTTAATAATAGGTCTTTACATGTTTTTTCTTACATAAAAAGAATAATTGGAATATGAGAGAAATTGCACCGACTAGGTTCGAACCTACAACGGCTACGACTGAGGACTCAACCACTGAGCCACTATTTCTCCATTCTTCGTAATATTCATGTACTGCTAGTGTAGGCTTTGAAACTGAAATATACTTGAAGCAAAAAACAAAATTAAATGCATCCGAAATAAATTCATCGAGCTTCCAGCATGTTTTATGTTTAAAACTAAAATTGGCCAACTTATCATACGTGAATAGTCTTATGATACGAGGAGGTGCAGGGGATTAAAGTGTTCATTGCATTTTAATGATAAACTCTATAGATATAAAAAAAGTACCGGTAATATTACGCAGTTTAATTAAAAGCGTGTATCCTAAAAGTTAGCAACGTCGAAAATAGCTGTCAAATATTTACCTGTTTTGATTAATTTGGTAATATTACTATATGAAATAAAAAAATGTGGCTAACTAGGCGAACCAGTAAATTTTTGACAGCTATTTGCGACGTTGTCAACTTTCGGGATAAACGCTTTTAACTGCTTTTTAGAACGTTGAACAAGCAAGAATTTTATATAGGTATTGAGGTAACGTGAATGACCTTGAATATCAAAGGCTTGAATATCAATACATTTAAGGCGGAATTTTGAGGCTATCCCCCGGCAATAATTAGTTTTAACAGTTATTCTACAGTGAAGGTTTTGACCCTTTTGCCTGTCACGCGGGTTGGGCTCGCGTGTGTGCCTCACCCGCATGCGTGAGCTTAACGCGTTTGATGCACCCACAAACTCCTCGCGTCACGCGTGCGTGTGGCATGCATGAATGGAAAAGTATATGTGACCGATAGAATGCGAGCGGCACGCATACGGGACAGACACATCAAAGAAAAAAGGCATTGAAGTTTTGACAACGGTTTTTAGAGAACGATCTTATTTACAAATAAGTATCTGTACAGTCTGTGACTTTAAATTTAAATATGAATGATCTTGGACCTGCGTTCACAAAATAGATTTCATTATTTTATTATGTAAGTTTCATAATTTCAGCCGAAAGATGTCCACTGCTGGACATAGGCCTCCCCCAAGCACCGCCATTTCGACCGATTCTTTGCTTCCTACATCCAGCAGTTACCTGCGGCCTTCACAAGGTAATCGGTCCATCTTATGGGAGGCCTTCCAACGCTACGTCTTCCGGTTTGCGGTCGCCACTCCAGAACATTTCGGCCTCATCGGCCATCTGTTTTGCGAGCTATGTGCCTGTCCATTGCCACTTAAGTTTGTAAGTTTAATATCAATGTATTCTATAGTTATACACATAAACCTTCCGGAATAACTGATGTTGAAAACCGTATCAGAATCTGTTGCGTAGTTTAGAAGAACTACGCGGTCACAGGCAGACACGAAAAGTGACCGTAATGAATAGTATGTATTGATGTAGATATATGAGATGTGGAGATCGTAACATCGTAGCTACGCCGTAGCTACTCGTAGCTCGCCGTGTAGCGCGTAGCGTTACGAAATACGCTAGCTGGCCGAACTTCTCTACTAGATTTAGAAAATTACGACATCCACTAGAATATTATAAGTATTTATTTCGCACCAAGGTATTGGCATCCTGTTGAACTTATTTTTGATTGATTTTCCTTTAAAGTTGTTTTTGATATTATCACATGAGTAAAATATACAAACTGGTATCTTCAAAATTAAATCGGTGTCATGTAACTTGGTGTTTACTAAGACAGTGAGTAATTGTCATTTTATGTGGATGTAATTAACCGAAATGTAGGTCAGATATTGTCTTATCATCGAGGTTGTTTTCTTATTTCACTATAAATACTGGCTCCTTCAGAATACAACTTATACTCACACTGTCCTCAAAGGAGTTAACTTTAGTGTTTTGTGGATCAAGACAAAGTAAAAATTGAAAAGGTAAGTCTTTATTTTTCCATTGAGGCATAGGAATGGACTAGACTCCTAGTATAGACCTTCACAATTGGCCTTAAATGCAGTTAATAATCTTAAGGGGAAGTAAAACCCTTGGCTTGCTGTGATAGAATAAAATCAGCAGTTATATTCTTCCAATACAAAATATGCCAAATAATTTAAGTTTAGTGTAACTTTTCGAAAAGAAATGAATTAAAATTAATAACTTATTAATTTGATACTTACTTAACAAAAGTAATTAAATAATTCCAGATGAAGAGCCTACTCCTCGTCGTGTTGTTAGCAGCGGCAGCAACAGCTGCAGTAGTCAGCAATGAAGTGCCTGACGTGGTGGAGGTGCTTGACGTGGCTAACGGAGGCGAGGTGGCTGACGTGGACCTGAACGAAATGCCAGAGGTGGTTGTGACTGACGTGGACGAGCTAACTGACGTGGCTGAGCTGACTGAAGTCGCTGACGTGCTGGCGCAGACTGCAGTAGACACTCGGCGTAACCTGAACTTGGGATCCATCGCTTCTGGAGATGTATTGGTATACAAGTAAGTAACCACAAGCAGAACATAACCCATAATAACTTGAATGGTCACTATCAGCACTATACACTACTCAGCAATCAGATGGGGTTCAAGGAATGAAATAAGCCTCGGAGAACTTAAATTAATAACAATCTAACATTTCCAATTAAAATAAGTACGTTTACAATCCATTTTGCCTTAGAACTGAACTGGAGTTTGCCTTAAGTCGCGATGCCAACTAAGAATTGGACATAAACTGTATGTTTCCTGACCATGATAATTTTTTCTGTTTACAGTAGCGAGATCAGGGCGAACGGTGTCGCGAATCATTTCCACGTAAGAGATATAACAATCCGCACGAACCGGCGCGTGAGTGCGATCCGGGTGAACCGCGTGGGGGCCACGCAGAACGCAACTCCATCCATCTTGAATGGAGGAATTGGAAGCTCCTTTGTCACAATCAGGATACGATCAGCTACAGGTCGCGGATACCACTATAGAATTCAAGTCTATGTTAGATAATTTGCTCAAAAGAGTTTTGGGTAAATTTAGTTAAACTTAGATAACGGTTTTTTTTGTATAAGTATGATATATTTTTTGTAAGCAAAAGATGTGTAGTAGCACTATGTATTATATTTTTATGTGTTTTAAATAAATAATTTAAACTTATGGTCTTATTTTTGCACATTTTTTTTCTACATTTTTCAAGAAAGGAATCAAAGCTAGTTTCCAATTTCCAAAGTTTTCAAACAATCTGTATCTTACCTTATTTAATCGTGTGGTAGCAAAATAATCCCCGATTTTTATGTATTAAAATGTATACATTTCAATTTAATAGTTCAGTTCTTAAGTTACATCAAAATGGTTCTTAATTATCTATTTTATTTTCTTGAAAAATATGAAAAACCTAAGTTTTGCTGTTTGTAAACTGTATGTATCCTGCAATAGCAATAGGATAAAAACATCAAAATGATCCGCTTGTCCCAAAGGACCAGAACATTTTTCAAATAACATAATTACACTAACATATTTATGCTAACGGATACACAGAGTAAATGAGATATTATTTGCTGTGAAATATGTATTTAAAATCATTGCAAAAATTACTTATTATAATAGGATTGATTATGGAGTAAGAGACAGAAACGAGGAAGCTTCTTTTCTGGACAAAATCACTAGTATTATTACCAAAGTTACCCTTGGCTCTAACAGAGCGTTTACAATTTATTTAACACTATTCTAAATACATACACATACATAACGCCTTTTCCCCATGGGGGTAGGCAGAAACTACAGAACGCCACCTGCTACGATCCTTACATACTCCTTTTGCCTCGTTTACGTTCATATATCTGGTCATACACGCACGCCGGTTGCGAGTACTACGCTCCTGTCCTTTCTGAAGAATATCACCAATAAGGTCAGTATATGTCCTTCTTGGGCGTTCCGTCCCGGTACTATTCTAAATATGTGACCATCTCCGCAATCACAAAAGGTAATTTTCTTCAGATACCCTGGACATCCATTAATAATATATTATCGCTTAGTCAATTATCAATGCTAATTTACAGCCGCTGTATAAATCATAGATTATGTTAATAATCAAAGTCGGTGTCATTACATACTGTTGTTATTTACTAGATAGCTCATATAATCTTTTTATCATGAATGCATTTCTACTATAAATACTGCTTGCTTCAGAAGGCAGGTATAGTCGCAGTGAACTCAGACGAGTCAGCTGAAGAGTTTTGAGAATCAAGTCGTAGTCACATTGACAAGGTAAGTACATATTTTTTTTTTATAAATAAACACAACAATTTTTTTCTTAATTTGTGGTAATTTTTTATTGCTTCAAAATGATATTCAGGGTGAATTTTTGAGATGGGATTTCAGAGATACATCTGAAACTATACGAACTGCGAAGTAGTCAAAGTAGTCAGAAAACTTCATTATACAGACCACAAAAAAATAAAAATATTATAAATGCAAAAATAACTGTGTCTGTCTGTCACCTTTTCACACCTTCACTGGCACACAGGTAGACCGTGACCTGAGCTATGATAAAGGATGCTTTTTATCCCGGTAGTACGTTCCCGTGGTATAATTTCCGACTTCCACATGTGCCTATGCTGGGAGTCATAATATCAGATAAATAAAATCGACTTAAAATGCTTACAGATGAAGAGCCTAGTTCTCGTGGTGTTGTTAGCAGCGGCGACAGCAGCATTTGTCAGCAATGACGTGGTGGAGGCGCCCGAGATGATAGTGACGCATGAGGAGGTTGACCCGAGCGACGTGGCTGTGCTACCACCGCTGGCTGCAGTCGCTTCTCGGAACAACCTGAGCGTGGGCACCATCGGCACCAGCAGGCTGCTTGCCAGGTGGGCCAGCACTACACTCAATATTACCCCATGGTGGGCGATTGATAAAAACGACAATTCTTTTGACGAGCAGCAGTGGCCTAGAAGGAACAGCCACGAATTACGAGTTGTTACGAGTTGTTTTGTATTTTATATTATCACCGCTCTTAAAACGGAGAAGGAAATCAACGCGAGGAAATTAGCATGTCCTAGAACCAAAAATTCGAAGACATATGACATTCACCAAACAGTACCAGCGTTGTGGATTGCGCCCCTCTCCCTCTCACATAGAAGAGGCGTCTGTCCCAGCAGTGGGAAAGTTATAAGCTCATTGTGTAACATTAAGGCGATGTACTGCAAATAATTTCTCTTTTCATGAGCATTTGATGTGTTTTCAGAACCGGTCACATCAGGGGAGCTGCTAACAACGTGATTCATGTTCAAGACATCACTTTCCGCACTAACACCCTCCGGATCACCGCGATCCGGGTGAGGCACGTGGGGACCATACAGGGGTCCAGCTCATCCATCAGGGCTGGAGGAGTTGGGAGTAACGTCGTCACAATCAGGCTTCAGTCAGCTAGAAGCCGCGGCTATAACTACCAGATCGAAGTATATGGACGATAAACTGCGCGAAGCCGTGGACTACTGGAGTCAGATTCTTTATTGGTGCTATTAATTGTAAGGATTTAATCTAAACCCGTCAAGTTTTAATAAAAATAAACTGTAAGAACATATCATAGTTTTTGTTTGAACCTTTGCATTACCACGTTACAGTTATCACCGCTCATTCATACCAGCTAACTAACCACTGTTACGGGCCGGAGTTTACGCCACCTTTTCCTAACTTACGATATCTGATAAAAAATGCCTATAACTTCTAAGTACATACATTTTGTAATAAGGTACTTTTAAAACTATGTAGGGTGCTAATAGTACGGCTAATAATTAGTAACCGATAACAATCCATGACCCCGGGGTTCGTAGGTATTCAGGACATCATGTTCGCGCTTTGCTTGTTAATTTTTATATAAGAGTAGGTTTTTTTTGCTCGTCCGTTTTTGAACTCTAATTCAAAAAGACTGGAAGCACAGGACAAAATCGGGGAAAGACTGTTAATGCTTTCCAATATGTTTATCTATAATCATACTTAATATTGATCTTGATAATTCACCGATTAGTTTCAAAAACATAACTGATGCAAAAATAGAATACCTTGCTGATAATTTATAGATAGGTAATGATAAGAATGTAGTATTTTGTTTTTTGAGTAAATTACCTGTGATTACTTATTAGAGGAATTATAGAAATAAAGATAAGTATGTAAATTGATTGTAGATTGAGGAGCTCATGGCCAGCCGTATGGGTCGATCCATCAGTATAAGCTACGCTTGCCGGGGTTGGTCAGTGGATGGGGGACCATCTTTACATACCGAGACTCCTCCGTGCCTCGGAAAATACGTTAAGCCGTTGGTCCCGGCTATCATTCTTGGAACTTTGACAGTCGTTACGATTCGTCAGAAGCCCGAATGTCTGACACCAGTCTTACCAAGGGGTATCGTATTACCCAGTTACTGGGTTGTGGAGGTCAGATATACAGTCGCTCCATGTAAAATACTGGTATTAAGCTGGATCCAGTAAGACTGGTAGCCGACCCCAACATAGTGGGTAAACGGCTATGAAGAATGATGTAGATTGATTAGTCATATCACCGCCGTGCCATATGTACGTACATAATTTACGGAGTCAGTAACCTACTTCTACTTAAATGATCTTCTTTTCAAACCGATGATAGTTCCTGTGGTCCAGAAAATGGCCAGATTATTCGCAGTATCAGTGGCATTCTTTACGTCCTCTTTAGTGCAATTGTACGGACACTTTCGGCATTCGTACTGGATATCGGAAGGATGTATAATATCCCATTTTTCCAAATTGAGTTTGCAGGGATATTAAGTTACGACTACTGCAGACCTGCTTATAACCTGTTTATGATGCAAGTTACATGTGCAAATTCACACCTGCGCAGTTTATTACGCATCATGTTTAACAAACAGTTTAAAAAGCGTGAGAGCCTACAGGCACTGCATGTATAAAATTAGAAATAGGACTTTGTTAATAATAGGTCTTTACATGTTTTTTCTTACATAAAAGTAATAATTGGAATATGAGAGAAATTGCACCGACTAGGTTCGAACCTACAACGGCTACGACTGAGGACTCAACCACTGAGCCACTATTTCTCCATTCTTCGTAATATTCATGTACTGCTAGTGTAGGCTTTGAAACTGAAATATACTTGAAGCAAAAAACAAAATTAAATGCATCCGAAATAAATTCATCGAGTTTCCAGCATGTTCTATGTTTAAAACTAAAATTGGCCAACTTATCATACGTGAATAGTCTTATGATACGAGGAGGTGCAGGGGATTGAAGTGTTCATTGCATTAATTAATGATAAACTCTATAGATATAAAAAAAGTACCGGTAATATTACGCAGTTTAATTAAAAGCGTGTATCCTAAAAGTTAGCAACGTCGCAAACAGCTGTCAAATATTAACCTGTTTTGATTAATTTGGTAATATTACTGTATGGAATAAAAAAATGTGGCTAACTAGGCGAACCAGTAAATTTTTGACAGCTATTTGCGACGTTGTCAACTTTCGGGATAAACGCTTTTAACTGCTTTTTAGAACGTTGAACAAGCAAGAATTTTATATAGGTATTGAGGTAACGTGAATGACCTTGAATATCAAAGGCTTGAATATCAATACATTTAAGGCGGAATTTTGAGGCTATCCCCCGGCAATAATTAGTTTTAACAGTTATTCTACAGTGAAGGTTTTGACCCTTTTGCCTGTCACGCGGGTTGGGCTCGCGTGTGTGCCGCACCCGCATGCGTGAGCTTAACGCGTTTGATGCACCCACAAACTCCTCGCGTCACGCGTGCGTGTGGCATGCATGAATGGAAAAGTATATGGGACCGATAGAATGCGAGCGGCACGCATACGGGATAGACACATCAAAGAAAAAAGGCATTGAAGTTTTGACAACGGTTTTTAGAGAACGATCTTATTTACAAATAAGTATCTGTACAGTCTGTGACTTTAAATTTAAATATGAATGATCTTGGACCTGCGTTCACAAAATAGATTTCATTATTTATTATGTAAGTTTCATAATTTCAGTCGAAAGACGTCCACTGCTGGACATAGGCCTCCCCCAAGCACCGCCATTTCGACCGATTCTTTGCTTCCTACATCCAGCAGTTACCTGCGGCCTTCACAAGGTAATCGGTCCATTTGGTGGAAAGCCTTCCAACGCTACGTCTTCCGGTTTGCGGTCGCCACTCCAGAACATTTCGGCCTCATCGGCCATCTGTTCTGCGAGCTATGTGCCTGTCCATTGCCACTTAAGTTTGTAAGTTTAATATCAATGTATTCTGTATTTATACACATAAACCTTCCGGAATAAAAATCTGTAACTGATGTTGAAAACCGTTCAGAATCTGTTGCGTAATTTAGAAGAACAACGCGGTCACATAGACAGACACGAAAAGTGACCGTACTGAACAGTATGTATTGATGTAGATATACGAGACGTGGAGATCGTAACATCGTAGCTACGCCGTAGCTACTCGTAGCTCGCCGTGTAGCGCGTAGCGTTACGAAATACTCTAGCTGGCCGAACTTCTCTACTAGATTTAGAAAATTACGACATCCACTAGAATATTATAAGTATTTATTTCGCACCTAGGTATTATTGGCATCCTGTTGAACTTATTTTTGATTGATTTTCCTTTAAAATTGTTTTTGATGTTATCGAGTGAGTAAGAAATACAAAGTAGTATATTTAAAATTAAATCGGTGTCATGTGACTTGTTGTTTTCTACGTCAGTGAGTAGTTGTCATATTATGTGGATGTAATGAAATGTAGGTCAGATATTATCTTATCATTGAGGTCGCTTTCTAATTTCACTATAAATACTGGCTCCTTCAGAATACAACTTATACTCACACTGTCCTCAAAGGAGTTAACTTTAGTGTTTTGGGATCAAGTCAAAGTAAATAAAAAGGTAAGTCTTTTTTTTATTCACAACTAAGGGGAAGTAAAACCTTTGGCTTGCTGTGATAGAATAAAGAAAAAAATATATTCTTAAAAAAATATAATATTAGCATATTATATTTTTTTAAGAATATATTTTTTTCTTTTTCTTTTAAGAATAATTTAAGTTTGGTGTAACTTTTCGAAAGGAAATGAATTAATATTAATAACTAATTAATTTGATACTTAACAAAAGTAATAAAATAATTCCAGATGAAGAGCCTACTCCTCGTCGTGTTGTTAGCAGCGGCAGCAACAGCTGCAGTAGTCAGCAATGAAGTGCCTGACGTGGTGGAGGTGCTTGACGTGGCTGACGGAGACGAGGTGGCTGACGTGGACCTGAACGAAATGCCAGAGGTGGTTGTGACTGACGTGGACGAGCTAACTGACGTGGCTGAGCTGACTGAAGTCGCTGACGTGCCGGTGCAGGCTGCAGTAGACACTCGGCGTAACTTGAACTTGGGATCCATCGCTTCTGGAGATGTATTGGTATACAAGTAAGTAACCACAAACAGAATATAATCCATAATAACTTGAATGGTCAATTATTGTAAAAAAACTTTGTTACTAAGAGCAGTACACACTACTCAGCAATCAGATGGGGTTCAACGAATGAAATAATCCTCGCAGTACGTAAAATAATTACATTTCCTCGTACGACATCTACCTAACCTAACCTTTCCAATTAAAATTAAAAATGATCATGGTCAGGAAACATACAGTTTATGTTCAATTCTTAGTTGGCATCGCGACTTAAGGCAAACTCCAGTTCAGTTCTAAGGCAAAATGGATCGTAAACGTACTTAACGTTTACGATCCATTAATAAGGTCAGTATATGTCCTCCTAGGGCGTTCCGTCCCGGTACGGTATTCTAAATATGTGACCATTTCCGCAATCACAAAAGGTAAGTTTCTTCAGATACCTTGACATCCATTAATATTATGGCTTAGTACCTATCAATGCTAATTTACAACCCCTGTATAAATCATAGATACGTTTAAATAATCAAAGTCGGTGTGATTACATACTGTTGTTATTTACTAGATAGCTGATAATTATAATCTTCTTATCATGAATGCATTTCTACTATAAATACTGGTTTCTTCAGAAGGCAGGTATAGTCGCAGTGAACTCAAAGGAGTCAGCTGAAGAGTTTTGAGAATCAAGTCGTAGTCACATTGACAAGGTTAGAGGATTACATTTTTTTTAAATAGATAAACACAACTATTTTATTAAAAAATTGTGTCCATTTTTTATTGCTTCAGAATGATATTCAGGGTGAGTTTTTGAGATGAGACTTCAGAGCTAAATCTGAAAGTATACGAAGAGCGAAGTACCTAGTCAAAGTAATCATTAAACTCCCTTTTAACCGACTTCCAAAAGGAGGAGGTTCTCAATTTGTCTGTATGTTTTTTTTTCCCACTTAGTTTATATGGATGACATAATAATAACTTCCAATCACTGTTATTTACATAGCAGGTTAGTGGTATTCGAATTTGTATGGGGTAGGTACCACAACTAAAATGTGCAAAATAAAAACTTTTTACAAAAAAAGAACAACCGACTCCCAAAAAAGACACTTGTAGTGTCTTTTTTGGAAGTCGGTTGCAAGTTCTTTTTTTGTAAATTTTTTTTATTTCAAGTCAAAAATAACTTTAATTTCGGAAGTCGGTGGCAAAAAACGAAAGTTCAAAACCAAATACACCGACTTCCGAAATTAAAGTAATTTTTGACTTTGTAGTGTCGTTTATGGAAGTCGGTTGTTCTTTTTTTAGAGACAACAAGTAAATCCATCCTAATATTATAAATACAAAAATAACTATGTCTGTCTGTCACCTTTTCTCGCCTTCACTAACTCACAGGTAGACCTTGACCTGAGCTATGATAAAGGATGCTTTTTATCCCGGTAGTACGTTCCCGTGGTATAATTTTCGACAACCACGTGTGCCTATGCTAGTGTGTCATAATGATCAGATCAATAAACATCGATTTATGATTACAGATGAACAGCCTAGTTCTTGTGGTGTTGTTAGCAGCGGCGGCGACAGCATTTGTCAGCCATGACGTGGTGGAGGCGCCCGAGATGATAGTGACGCATGAGGAGGTTGACGTCAGTGACGTAGCCGAGCTGCCGCCGTTGGCTGCAGTCGCTACTCGGAACAACCTGAGCGTGGGCACCATCGGCACCAGCAGGCTGCTCGCCAGGTGGGCAGCATAACACTCAATATTACCCCATGGTGGGCGATTGATAAATACGACAATCTTTATGAGTCGCTACATTATGACGAGCAGCAGAGACCTCTAGTAATAACAGCCACGACTAACGAGTTGTAGGTCATGGGTTTGAACCCAGGCAGGCGCTTCACTTTGTGTCATTTATATCTCCAGCAGTGCTCTCAAAACGAAGAAGGCAATCATCGCGAGGAAACTAGCATGTCCTAGAACCAAAATTCGAAGACATGAGTGACATCCCCCAAACCGTACCCACGTTGTGGATTGCGGTCCTCTCCCTCTCACAGAGAAGAGGCGTGTGTCCCAGCAGTGGGAAAGTTATAGGCTGATTGTAATATTATGGCGATGTACTGCAAATAATTTGTCTTTTCATGAGCACTTGTTTACAGAACCGGTCACATCAGGGGAGCTGCTAACAACGTGATTCATGTTCAAGACATCACTTTCCGCACTAACACCCTCCGGATCACCGCGATCCGGGTGAGGCACGTGGGGACCATACAGGGGTCCAGCTCATCCATCAGGGCTGGAGGAGTTGGAAGTAACGTCGTCACAATCAGGCTTCAGTCAGCGAGAAGCCGCGGCTATAACTACCAGATCGAAGTATATGGACGATAAACTGCGCGAAGCAGTGGACTACTGGACTCAGATTCTTTATTGGTGCTATTAATTGTAAGGATTTAATCTATGCAAACCTGTCAAGTTTTAATAAAAGCATACGCTAAGAATATAACATACTTTTTATTTGAATTTTTGCATTACCACGTTTAATACAGTTACTCATACCAGCTAACTAACTACTATTACCGGCCGGAGTTTATGCCACCTTTCCTAATTTGCAATATCTGAGAAGAAATGCCTTTAACTTCTAAGTACAGACATTATGGTGTTATGGGACTCTTGACAATGTATGGTGCTAAGTTGTACACCAACAATAAAGTTACTAAAGTAAATAAGAATATTTCTACACTATTGCACATGTCGAGTACTCAGAAAAGCGATGGTAGACTTTCATTTACGAAAAAGTTGGCACCGTATCCAAGTACAGCTTATACCATTATCAGTAATAAAATTGATTCGCAAGCAGCGAATATTTTTACCATTCATTCTTTTCGAAAATTCGTTTGCCACCATAATAGTTTTTTATGGAATCTTTAAACTGCCAAATTACTGAATACGATAAAATCCAAGTATACAACGTTATTTTTTATTCATTACAAACCTCTTAAGTTGTTCATAATGATGAGTACAATGACCCCTCATTGTACTAATCATTATGAACAACTTTTACTAAGGGACCAACACTGAAATCGCGAAAAAAAATCAGCCCTACATTTTGACGAGATATGCGAACATAAATGTATGGAACAGCTGATTTTTTTTTCGCGATTTCGGCTTTGTAATGAATAAAAAATTACGTTGTATATAGGGTGACTGTTAATTAGTGACCAATAACAACACGTGACTTTACTCATCAATTTGAACAACTTTTACTATAGGACCAAACCTGAAGCGAAATAAAAATCAGCTGTTCCCTATGTTTTGACGAGTTATGCGAACATAAATGTAGGGATCAGCAGATATTTTTATCAAGTGTTTAAGTATCTTTCACCAGTCACCCTATATTTTACAGTTAGTGAACAATATTTCAGATAACGACATTATCTGAATAGATAATTCATTCTTCGAAATGGATTTGCTTGCATTAAGTTACTGCAGGTTTGCGATAAATATTAATCATGAAAGAAACCTACCTACTTTATCTTATCAATGCAACATGAATTTCCTCTTTATTTTTAACAAAAAAATATAAATATCAATATCGATTAAAATCCGTCAAGTGCGACCACGCACAATGAAGAGTTCCGTAGTTGGGATGAATTTATCCCAAAAGCAAACTTAACATTGTAGTTGAAAAACATTCGATCCAATACATCACGGACAATTCTCCAACAGAGAAATTCTTACGAAGGTTTAGTGACCGCAAAAAAAAGTGATAAAACTACAAACTTATGATTTTCGAACTTTTTCCTTTACTTAGGTTGTGAGAAATTGCTAAACATGGTCAATGGCCGTATTTTTTTTGTGCGTCGACTTAGAAGCTTGATTTTTGTAGAGCTCCAAGCGATTGTAGACCTACGTATTGCACGACTCATAATGCGAAGCATTAGAGTGTGCTCTACGATCGAAAAAATTTTTTGGCCCGATTTCTGCAACTGTTTTTATTGTTACACTCCTGCTAGTACACAGAACCTACTATTACGAGATTAAGACCCAATTTCACCAAACACAAAAATTAGCTAACAGGTCATTAAACTCAGGTTACTGCTTTGATTGGCTCACTGACATGACAACAGCCAATCACAGCAGTTGACATGTGTGTTAACAGTCTGTTATATCTAACAGAGTATGGTGAAATTGAGTCTAATACTGTACTTTTTAACAATTGATTTAATGCAGCAGAAAAGGAAAAAGTATCAGAATAGTTGAAAAAAAAATCCTGTCCGTCAATTTATGAACCCTGAAAACATTGTAGCTTGCGATAAAATCAACTAATTGAGTCAATTATTTTTTATACATTTGTTTCAGCCATAGAAGGAACCCTATTGAAAATGGCTCTTTTATTCAAAGTAATTTAATTATAATTAATAAAATACTAACTAAAATATAATATCTTTATCTAAATATTTCCAAGCTTAGACTTGACGTTCGTAAGTGGCCTAGCAACCGCCAAATAAATATCTTTGTAAATAGTCTTTGACATTACCTCAGACATAACGTAAGGATTGCGAGATTAGGAATTTTACCCATATTGATGGGTAAAAACGCAGTCAAAACATAGTTCATGAAAAGTGATAAATTGTTCATTTTAGTTAGAAACTATGTTTTGAATTTCTTTTTCGTTTATGAATGAGTGTTATGAGGCGTGCACTTTTGGATTTTCCAAACTATTTGATATTAATTTTAACTTGATACCTTCACTCGTTCTTGAGAAAAAGGGTCTTGACAGACTGACAGACAGAAAACGCAGTGATCCTGAGCTTAACTAACGACACACCACAGAATTTTTTTGTTATCGACTTCTAAAGGCTAATCGACTTCTAAAGGCTAATCGACAGTTGAGCGGGGGTTCCGTTTTTAGGGTTACGTAACTCAGTACGGAACCCTAAAAATTTAGTAAAAATAGAATACGTGGCTGATAAGACAATGATAAGAACGTAGTAGTTTTGTGAGTAATATACCTGTGATTACTTATTAGGGGGATTACAGAAATAAAGATATTAAGTAAGTATTTAGATTGATTAGTGTCATATTTTCGTAATTTGTGACCTCGGTTAGCTCCGTAATGGTGTTCGTATGTGAATTATTATACATTTACATGCGCATGCGCAACTTCAGGCGCCTTTGCATGCTATCATCATCATCAGCCTATTAATGTTCCCACTGCTGGGATACAGGCCTCCTCTCGGTGAGAGGGAGTGGGCCGTAATCTACCACGCGGGCCCAATGCGGGTTGGTAGATGTCACATGTCTTCAAATTTTTGGTTCTAAGACATGTCGGTTTCCTCACGATGTTTTCCTTCACCGTTTTGAGAGCAGTGGTGATGAAATTATTTACACAAAGTAAAGCGCCTGCCTGGGTTCGAACCCACGACCTACAACTCGTAAGTCGGGGCCGTTACCACTGACCACTGCTCTGTCACACACACAAATGCTATAGGCATGCAATTTGTACATTCTGTTAACTGAGTTTAGCCACCGAACCCAACTAGTGCTCGATTCTTAATTATCGACCTTTAATTAATGTTCTTAACTAGAATCTTTGATGGGTAGGAGAATTTTTATTTTGGGATTAGTTGTTACTTTACTCTTACTCCAACTTCAATTGGTTCAGACGAGACTTATAATTTTTACACCAAAAAAAAATACCTGAAAAAAACTTTACAATTGAAACGCGACTTTTTCCTAGTTGACTGTACTTTTCCAAAACATGTGAATGGTAAACAACTGCTCAAAAAGTCTAGGACAAGTCTCCTAAGAACGTTTTCCTGTACTTACAAAGGATAAGGTACATTAAGGCTCCCACTGCCCCTCTAAAAAATTTACCCTGTATGTCTCAGCCAACTTCTCCCTCCGTCCAACTTCAACTTCTCTGTTTGCTCCTCTTTACGAGGATAGGTTAAATCATGGTTAATAGATTCGATCTACACCCGACCATTCGTGTAGGCTCTGGTTAATCACAATAAGATAAAAAAAGATAAAATTGATCTTATTGATAAAGATAGAATTGATGATATTGCTTCGCTAAACTGGTCGGACACCGGTGACCAGACACTGTAAATATAGATAGGTGAAAAATATTATGATAAGTGAAGGTTCAAGGGATTGACGTATTAGTGACATTTATTAATTATAAGTTATAATCGATATTAAAAACGAAGTGTATAGAGTGCCGCGAGTATTCTGTGGCACCTAGTGTCACTGCCTCGGCCCGGCTAAGGACCACCGGTGCCACCGGTGGCACTCTATACACTGCCTATTAAAAAAGTACCGGCATTATTACGCAATTGAACTAAATTCTTTTAGAATGATAAGAATCTGATTCAAGTAATGACGTCGAAGATGAATCCTAACTTTAATATTATAAATGTGAAAGTGAGTTTTTTGTTCGTTTGTTTGTTTTTTATGCTTTCACGAAAACGACTGAACGGAATTGCATGAAATTTGACACATAGGTAGACCATGACCTGGGTTAGGAGATAGAATATTTTTTACCCTGATATTCTTACAGAATCGAGACTTGTGCGAGTGAAAACAAGCATTAGAATTATAAAACTAACATTAGAAATTAGCTATAACAGTACTGCAACAGTTCTCTTACCTCTTACAGTAACTTATAGCAACGAGAATAAAGATCACTTAATAAATTAAAGGTATAATAACTGTGAGAGGTCTATAAATATAGTGGTTTCAGTGGAGCATTTGAGGCTGATTTGAAATAGAAGCCAATGACAACAGGTTTTGTATAACGAACGCATTTGCACATCAGCGTTATTTACAATTCCATGAAATAAAGTTAAAATATTATTTAAATACTTTGGAACTGCTTTCACAAAGAAAATTATTTTAAAAGCCGTGAAGATCACATAGCGATCGTAGCTACGCCGTAGCAACTCGTAGCAACTCGTAGGTCGCCGCGTAGCGCGTAGCGTTACGAAATGCGCTCGATGGTTGGACTTCTAATACTAGCAGATATAGTCGAAAATTACGACATAATATTATAAATAATTATTTGGCACCAAGATATTGGAGTCCCATTGGACTTATTTTAGATTGATTTAGTTTAAAATGGTTATTTATTGAATTGTTATCGTACGACTAAGATATAGTATCTATGTAATAAAATTGGTGTCATCTAACTTGTTTACTACGTCACTGATTAGTTGTACTATTATGTGGAAATAAATAACCGATATGAAGGTCAGATGTTATCTTATCATATGCGTTTGCTTTCTAATTCCACTATAAATACGGACTTCTTTAGAATACAACTTATATTCAGACAAAATTTTGTGTTTTGTGGATCAAGTCGAAGTAAAAATTGAAAGGTAAGTTACATTATTTTTTGTAATTTTGACCCAAGAATTATGGTGAAGGTGAAGTGATGACTTATGGCACTGAAACGTGGTCGCTCACAATGGACCTTATCAGAAGGCTCAAAGACACCCAAAGGGCAATGGAGATTAATGGAGAGGGTTATGCTTGGAGTTTCCCTACGTGATCGAATCAGAAATGAAGAGATCCGTACGAGAACGAAGGTAACCGACATAGCTCGAAAAATTGCCAAACTTAAGTGGCAATGGGCAACATTGCTCGTAGAACAGATGCCCGATGAGGCCGAAAGGTTCTGGAGTGGCCACCGCGTACCGGGAGACGTAGCGTTGGAAGGCCTCCCACAAGGTAGACCGATGACCTTGGGAAGGCCGCAAAAATCTGCTGGAAGCGGGAAGCACAGAATTGGTCGAAGTGGCGGTGCTTGGGGGAGGCTTATGTTCAGCAGTGGACGTCTTTTGGCTGAAATGATGAAAATGACCCAAGAATATACAAACAAGCATGTAGATTCTAGAACTTTGCAATTTGCAACACAATTTGCCTTAAACGCAGTCAATAATAAGGGGAAGTAAAACGAGGCTGTGGTTTCTGCCTAGCCCCATTGGAAAAAGGCATGAGTTTATGTCTGTATGTATGTCAAACCTTAAAAAATAAAGGCAACAACAATATTGTTAAAAAAAAAAAACTTTTTTGCAAAAGAAACAACAAAAAAAAAACACTACTATGTAAAAAATATCTTTAATTTCGTAGGTGGGTGGCAAAAACGAAAATACAATTTAAAAAAAGACATACAGACGAATCGAGAACCTCCTTCTTTTTTAAGAAGTCAGTTAAACCAAAGACACCGATTTCTGAAATTAAAGTTATTTTTCACTGTGTAGTTTTATTTTTTGAAGTCCGTTGTTTCTTTTTCTAATAAAGGTTATTTTTAATTTTAAAATGAGTTTTGCTCACGTTTTTGTGAACCCACAGTAGTAAATAAACTATTTTGATTACAATATACTTACATAATATAAAGGTATATGATTGCCTTCGATTACCATACACCAGGGTGCATATTGAAAATTGTGTTTAGGAAAAACATGAATTCGTTTCATGATGGGAATCTATCGGTAGCAAAGTAGTAAATCATTCAGAAAATGAGCCAATCAACCCGCCGGATAAAGTTAATATTGTGTACGAGTACTTTCAGATGAAGAGCCTAATCCTCATCGCGGTGCTAGCAACACTTACAGTCTGCAATGACGCGGCTTCCATCCCAAACAAAGCTGTTCTGTATCAAGAAAAAGGCTTAGTGTACGGAGAAGATATCAATATGTACCAAAAAGGAGATGTCAGACTAGGAGATATTATGTTTTACCAGTAAGTACCAACATAGGATGGGTTATTATTGTTGGCCCCCCAAAAAAAATCATCCTAAGGAAGATTGTCGGAGAATTCCTTTGTCCCCCTTGGCCTAGAAGCGATTCTCTGGGACTAAGGATAATTATATCTTATGCTTTTTTACCTATTCATCAACCATAGGCATTATTGTATGACTACAGAATGACTGTACATTGCAAGGGGGCAAACCGGAAGTTAATAACCATATTCCCGTGGGCCCACTGGTTTAGTGGAGAATCTCGGAAAGAATCCCTCTTAGGGGAATTTTTTTTAGGGGCCAACTGGAATAAGTCAGTAATAATTTTTCTTGTTAAAGAAAAGGATTGTATGGGGTAGCACTTGACTGTTAACCATACAAAAAAAAGTGTATCTCTGCACAGGTATTTGCTTAACAATCAATCTGCCTAGCCTTTTCCCAACTATGTTGAGGCACAGTTGAGGTTGGCTTTCAGTCTAACTGGATGCAGCTGATTACCAGAGCAACTGCCTATCTAACCTCAACAACCCAGTTAATGGGTAACACGATACCCCTTGGGAAAACTGGTTGTCAGACTTTCGGGCTTCTGACGACCCGTAACGACTGTCAAAGATCCACCAATGATAGCCGGGACCAACGGCTTAACCTACTTTCTGAGGCACGGAGGAGTCTTGGTATGTAAATTTGGTCACTCGTCTACGGACTAACTCCGGCAAGCGTAGCTTAACCTGATGGATCAACCCGTGCGGCTGTTATTACTTAGCCATGAGCATATGCTTAACATTATACTAAATTCATATATTTGTTCGTTTATTACAAGCCAAAACAGTATGTAACTATAGTGAGTAGCAGGTGGCATACAGCAATTTTTGCCTCCCACGGGAAAAAAGCGTGAATTTATATACGTAGCGTATGTAATATTGCTCTTAACAAATTTTGTTCTTTCCAGACGCTTGACCAAGATTATGTCTGGACTTTAAAAGAGACCGTGACCTCTGAGTTTGTTTCGGCCTTTCTTCTCAGAGTAGTCAGTTAGGAAACGCCGACCTCATCTAGCTTATTTTAAACATTTTTTTAAATATGACGTGTAAAAGTGATTCCGATATCCTATTTACAGAATAAACAATTTCATTTCATTTCATTTCATTTCATTTCACACGAATGCAACTTGCCAGGGATCCCGAATAAAGTGCAGATTGAAGATATATCATACCGTGGCAATTCTACCACCAGAATAACTGGTTTCCAAATAAGCATGCTCCCGTGGGTGCCCGTACACATCACTCATATGGGACTACTTGGCACTACGCACATCACTATCAGAGTCACATCAGCGCCTGGCGAGAGACTTTTCGGAATCGTCGAAATCTGGGGACACTACACTGATTATGTCTGAATAACAACAGTGTATAATTGCGTCAATTTTTTTAGCAAACTTTGTTTTATGAACCTGTGGTAATTTTATTGGCTAGTAATGTTTGAAATTCTTATTGTAATAATTAAATGATGCTGTTAATCAATTTATAGAACGAAGTTCTTTAACGCGGCTTGCGGTAGGACTTTAGGTACTAGCAGAAATCGTCACGCGAAAAAGCGTTCATACTTGCGAGTGTCTTTTTCTAATTCAAAGAAAAAAAGAGAGAGAGAGTATTAATTTACAGTCTCTCTCTGTTTCTTTGTCTTTTAATTAGAAGAAGATAGTCGCACGTATGAACGACTGAACCAATTTTTTTTTAAATCATATAGATCTGTTTTTGCGTTATTTTATCGTGTTTAAATATCGACATCCGTCGTGTATGCGGAATTTTTTGTCCTCGTATGCTTAAAATGCGTTCATTACTGACAATAATTTTCAATAAACAACGAATTAGATAAATTGAGTGACTGACTCCAGCACTTGTAAAATTTATGACTATTTCAGATTCATCCCGATATCCGCTAGTTGCGAGAAGTGTTCTGTGTTTCTCGCAACTAACGGGAATACCGGTCAACAAGGCTATGCTTGATGGACCTATGCATACTGGTCCGCGTATCACCACGTTCAGTTTCCACTGAACGCAGTGATATGCGGACCGGAGGAACTCTCGCCAGTTTATTTAAGATAAGCTAAGATAATAACTAGATGTAAAATTTAATAATTATGTTAGTACTATTATAACGTATTTTTAAATAGTATGAATAAAACAAATCTACACTAACAGTAAAAAAAGAAAAGATTTGTATTTTTGTTTGTAATTAATACTCAAAAACTACTGGACAGATTTAAAAAAATCTTTCACCAGTTGAATTATATTTATCACTGAGTAACATAGGCTATTATTTATAAAGATATCACGAGAGTGAAGTCACTGACGGGAGCTAATCTTAAATAAAACCATAAAAATAATTAATAAACGAATTTATTTTGAACATATTACAACGGCAGTGACACAAAAATAATAATAAGCAACGGATGTAGGTAAAGAAACGAAACGTTAAAAGCTTATTAAAAACACTATCTGACATTCCGATACCCAAGCAACCACTGGAACACAAACGGCGCAAATACTTTATGGGTAACTATAGTTTTGAGTCGTTTGGCCACTGGGTCATGGGGCCCGAGTGCGAGTCTCCTTTTTAAGGACATTTCTCGTGTTTTGGTGACCGGCTGATTTGACCATAGAATGATTATAACTATTCAACAGGGCAATGCTGCTAGTCTTCTGCACGCGTAGCATGACAACCATCAGATAAACAATCATAATCTGTTATTAATTATATAAACATTGACATTGTTGAATATTACATACAAAATGACATGATTACTTTGTAAAGTATTATATTATTTTAATTATTGTGAATGTGAGGACCATGTGGATTTTTTTTTTCTTCTCTATTTTCTTTTTACTTTCTTTTGTCTTTCACAGTTAGTTTTAATGATGGTCTGGCAGTTTGAGTAGTTTATGCGGCCTACCCAAATGTCCTTTCTTTGGTACTGTTCGTCGAGTTGAGCTCCTTAAGTTCAGAGTTGAGCTCCGCGATTACTGACAAATGCTTGCACTGACTGGACAGGTCCACTCAAATCTGTATGGTTCTTTCCTCAAAAGACCATTTCAGACACTAGTCTACAAGGTTCTCATATGGCCTGACCAAGATTATGTCTGGACTTTAAAAGAGACTGTGACCTCTGAGTTTGTTTCGGCCTTTCTTCTCAGAGTAGTCAGATAGGAAACGCCGAACTCATCTAGCTAATTTATAACATAAATTTTAATATGACGTGTAAAAGTGATTCCAATTTCCTATTTACAGAATAAACAATTTCATTTAATTTCATGTCATTTTGTCTATTCTTCGTTTCTGTTGTGGTCATGCTAAGCGTGCCCAGCACGTTTTCGGATGACAGCGATGAGTACTTTTATTTTTGTATTTATTTGTATAGTAAGTTAATTAGGCTTTTAATTTGGTACGTAATATAAATAGTTAGTTGTGTGTATATAATAATTTTAATATCTATGAAATAAATATCCCTAACTACGAACTAAAGATTAAGCTAATTATGTATATAAGTATATACCGTCTCCTACTTCTACTGAAATACCCATGTCATTAACTTTTTGCGCAGCCTATAGATGAATGGACGCTAATCGTGTAATCGAAGGCACGACCTCTAACCCCGAGAATATTTACGGTGACAAAGTTGTACCCGAGGCCCCCGGATTTGATAGTCGGGATAGCATGTTGTGTGGTCCCGGTTCGGGTGACCTGGACTGACGTTATGTTGGTGTATTCTGCTCCGCGGACAGTAATATCTTGATCATGAATTATGAACGAAGCGGCTGCAACACCGTGGACGATCCTGCAAAGTCGTAAAAAATTCGCAAAAAAATAAGAAAACGGATTTATTTCTATTTAATAATTTACAGGCACTTTTTGCAGGCTAGGGGTGTGAACGTTGGACTGCCAGGTCCAACGTTCAATAAAGTAACTAAGGTAAATAAAATTATTTCTACGTTGACACTATTGCACATGTCGGGTAATCAGAAAAGCAGTGGTAGGGATGCCTTTGATTTAAGAAAAAGTTGGCACGGTAACCAACTCCGATCAAAAACACACTTTATAACACTATCAGTAAATATCTCGGTACCTAATGGTCTGGTCTAATGACCTGGTCATATAATTATTCTTTTAGTCTTTTCCTGCACCATATCATAAGCTTTTTAAAATTAAATATCTGGGTATAGAGCTTCACTCGGTTTTTTTGGTACGTTTTCTAAAAATGAAACCTAGCTAGATCGATTTATCGCCCCCGAAAGCCCCTGCTTATTCATGAAAATCGTTGGAGCCGTTGCTGAGATTCAGGTTATATATAATTATATGTCGTGGATGGATGGCGCCACAGTACAGTGGACAGCGCCATCTAACAATTTGATTCGTAAACGAATAATCATGTGTTCGGAAACGCAAGCGAGCACTACCGCTTGGACACGATCGTCGGTAGAGGGGATGCAGCGATGACTGGCGGGGAGACCGAGTGTGGCGACAGTCTACAGTGGACAGTCGAGCTCGGACAGTCTTGGCAAACGCTCAGTACCAACGCACGTGTTTGTTTTCGACGCACGTGTTTATTTCGTTCGTTACAGTTTGTTTTTAAGTTCGAATTATCGTTTCGTTCGAGTACCCACTTTTAGGTGTGGGCACTATGCCCACACCTAAACTATGTCGGGTTGTGAAGAAGACCCGATGTCTCGCTGCTCGGCCACCCAAGTGATCCGACATATACATGTATACAAGAATTTCTCGTTTAAATATATTAGATAGATAGATTAATGGTACCAACCTAGCAATCAGTCTATCGTCAGGACCGACTACTCCTACGGTCAGACTTTGTCGATATTCTGGTACAGTCCGCAATGGCACGCCATACTCGTCAATCTCATATTCCTCAGCCACTTCAGCCACGTCAGGCACTTCAGGAACTTGATTTCTGGCTGTTGCTGCTGCTGCCATTGCTAATAACGCGAAGAGAAGTAAGCTATTCATCTGGAAAAATAAAATGGGTGTCTTTTGTTCTCTCTAAAAACTACACTAAAAATAACTCAACAATCTGCCTAGCCTTTTTCGCAACTATGTTGGGGTCAGCTTCCAATTAAACCGGATGCAGCTGAATACCAGTATTTTACATGGAGCGACTGCCTATCTGACCACAACCCAGTGACTGGGTAATAAGATTCCCTTAGTGAGACCGGTTGTCAGACTTTTGGACTTATAACTACCCGTAACGGCTGTCAAAGATCTATGAATGACGGCTTAGGCCCTTTCCTCATTGGTCGGTAAGCAGCAGTGCGGTTTCGGTTTGCTCCGTATACCGAAACGATACTGCACTGCTTTCATTTACGGACTAGATGACTTGACTTGTCTTCAAGTGATGAAGAGGTTGTGGTGTGTATTTATCTCCGTTTACGGAAAAAACGAAAGTGCTATTGGCGGCGTCCGTAAATTGAAAAAAAAAAAAATTTTATTTATAATTAAAACGCGTCACGTGTCTCTATAAACACCTAGCGCTCCATGGATGTTTCTACCGAAAAGCGATAAACCGAAACGATCCCACCCAGTTCCCGCGCATATCGAGGCCGCGAGGATACGCTCGATGACCTTTCGGTACCGGGTATACCCAACACGCTGATCCCGTACCGCTCTGACGCACCGACCAATGAGGAAAAAGCCTTAACGTGCTTTCGGAGCTACGGAGGGGTCTCGATTGTTATAAAGGATGGTCACCCATCTACGAACCGACCGCGGTAAGCGTACCTTTGATCGAGTCGTGCGACTGTCATTATTTAGCCTCGAGCCCCTCAATTAAAGAAATAAGTATGACAATAAAAACACACTTACCTTACAATTTCACGGTGACTTGATGTACCAAATGATAGCTCGTTAGAGTGGAGCTACGGCTAATAAAAGCCTAATGAAGAAAACAGTATTTATATTGTCGTTAAAAAGGGGAAAAACAAAAAGATAACAATCTCATGTTTTTATCATTTTATCTAAATTGCTAAATACTTTTTCGAGGCCTTTAACAAGGTAAACAAGATGTACAGACAGCGAAAACTGTCAATCTTTTTTTTTCTATGAGAGTAAAGGAACAGAGAATGCATCTGTGTTTTTCGCAGACACTAATTGTGTTCTATAGTACCTACCTACTTCCAGAAATTCATTCCAATTGGTAGCATTGTACTTCTTGAAGGGGGACTACGGATAAAAAAAAACGAAGTGTATGAGTGCCGCGAGTATTCTTGTGGCATTCTAGTGTCGCTGCCTCGGCCCGGCTAGGGTGCCGTGAGCTTTGCATTGTCACTGTCACTTGTTATTTAGGTTAGGTTAGGTTAGAACTGTGACCACACAACGCACGAGCCGAGCGAGCGTAGCGAGCGGTGCCGCGGTAGCGGTCGGCGAAGTGCCAGGGTCCGTTTAGGCACAAGAGAATGTAATGTTTTGGAAATGTGGTGTTTTACAGCGATCTAACCTCGACTATCAAACAAAATACCATGTGACGTGACTTAGTGACAGTGACAATGACAATCCAATGCTTGCGGCACTTTGGCCGGGCCGAGGCGGTGTTACTAGGGTGCCTGTAGTGGCACTTTATCCGATAGGGATAAAGTGCCACCAGTGGCACTCTATACACTGCCTTTACCCGTGGTACCTTCCAGGGACTACGAAATGAAATTAATCACTTTTACACGTCATATTAAAAAATAATAAAAATAAGCTAGATGAGTTCGGCGTTTCCTATCTGACTACTTTGAGAAGAAAGGCCGAAACAAACTGAGAGGCCGCAGTCTCTTTTAAAGTCCAGACATAATTTTGGTAAGGCCATATGAGGACCATGTAGATTAAGTGTCTGAAATGGATTTGAGTGGACCTGTCCAGTCAGTGCAAGCATTTGTCAGTAATCGTGGAGCTTAACTCAGAATTTAAGGAGCTCAATTACCGGAGGGACCACCGTTTTAATCCGGCAGCATTGTGCTTCTCAGAGGGACCACTGGAAAAAATATCCCGTGGCATCTTCCAGGCACTACGGGAAGGACCACGGGTGAGGAACGCCTGGGACTACAGGAGAGACCACGAGTAAGGAACGTGATTTTTCACAGTTGTCGCTGTCTGTACATTTTGTTTTTGCAGTTAAAGTTAAAAATAAGTAGGCCATGAAAGTAATTAATTAATTTAGATATTATGATAACAACACAAGATTATTTTTATTATCTTATCATTCTTTCATCGATTGTAATACAATATAAATAGTGTCTTCTTCAGAAGTATTTTTATAATATTAATCAACTTGCACTCCGAGCATTTGGTTTTGTCATAGTACCATTGCAAAGGTAAGATTTCTTTTTTATTCGTTTCTTTTTTCAGTAATTTCTAATTCAGACCTGCTGCATACAAAATAGATCTATTTATTTCCAATTTATATTATGCCTGGTTAGTGTAGTGATCTAAACTGCTGTGCTCACAAGGCCCAGGGTTTGATTTTCGGGATCAACTAGTTTTCTGTCAATTTAGACAAGCTTATTTTATACATAGAATAATTATTTGATGACTTCTCTTACTGACGGTAAATGAAAACATCGTGAAAAAAAACTGAATTTCCTCTAGTCCGTGGCCCACATTCATTATTTTTCTGTGAGGGAACCACCGTGTAGTGCGACTATAGCATGGGGTATATTTATGAAAATAAGTAACCATTTTTGGGGACATTAAAAAGGCAGTCGCTCCATGTAAAATACTGGTATTTTGATGCATCCGATTAAACTGGAAGCTGACCCCAACATGGGAAAACGCTATGCACTATAAAAAAGTTCACGAGTGGCAAAATGTAGTCCTTTATTTTGCCTTACCCTTAAAAAAAAAAACAGAGTGGGAGAAGTTATTTGTTTTTTTTTTTGGGAGTGTCAGATTCTTCTTGTCGTAAGAGGAAGGTGTGTCAGACTCTTCCTAACTAAAACCCACCCGTGTTCCTTCAGGTGCCTGTACATTGCCAGGGGCCACGGTAACCCTTTAGGCGAAAACTGTAGGTCTGACTCTACGCACGTTCCTCTGCTATTTAACTTGTAACTAGTTTATATTATTACCAGCATGAGCTATATCTCTTACTAGCTTCTGCTCGCGACTTCGTCGGCGAACCTACGTAGCCTTCCTCAAAAATTGGGCTATCTAATGCAAAAATAACTTTTCAAATCTGACTGGTAGTTCCGGAGATTATCCCGTACATACAAACTTACAAACAAACAAATTTCACCTCTTTATAATATTACGAGGGTAGAAGACTAATTATCAATTTTTATTCCAGATGAATAGCTTACTTCTTTTCGCTTTATTAGCAACGGCAGCAGCAGCATCAGTCAGCAATCAGTTACCTGAAGTGCCAGAGAAGACTGAAGTGGCTAAAGTGGCTGAAGTACCAGAGTTGGCTAAGGTGGCTGAGGTGGCTGAACTGGCTGAGGATGCTGAAATTGAATATGACGAGGATGGCGTGCCAAAGCGGACTCTACCAGCATCTCGACAAAGTTTGACTGTGGGAGTCGTTGGTCCTGATGATAGACTGGTGTCTAGGTTGGTACCATTCATCTAAAAACAGTCCATTAATCAGCCTATAATGTTCCCACTGCTGGGACACAGGCCTCCTCTCGGTGTGAGTGAATGGGCTACAATCTACCACGCGGGCCCAGTGCGGGTTTGTAGATGTCATGACATGCCGGTTTCCTCACGATGTTTTCCTTTTGGAACAGTGGTGGTGAAATTATTAACGCAAAGTGAAGTTGTAGGTCGTGGGTGCAAACCCAAGCAGGCATGCTTGGGTTTGCACCCACGACCTACAACTCGTAAGTCGGGGCCGTTACCACTTGGCCAACACAGCTCATCAGTGGAGGAAAATTGTAACGAAATGTTTAACCATTTTTTTTTTTTTTTTTTTTTTTGGGTGGGAAATCATCAAATGACTTCTCCCGCTCTGGGCGGAGCGGAAGGGCGTGTCAGACTTTTACTGACTAAAACCCACCCGTGTTCCTTCCCTTGCCTAGACCAGGGCCACGGTTTCCCCTAAGGACTTATCCGCAACCCCAGTGGTAGGCATCGGCCCAAACGGACCCCTTCAGCTTCGCTGACGACTCTTTGAGGCGCGCGTGGAACACTACGCGCCGTCGACCCGGGCTTGGTCCTGATCGGACGGAGAGCTACCCATCACTCTCCGTCCGCAAGCCCGCGCCTACGGTGGCCGGAAATCCGCGATGGATTCCCGACGCCCGGGGCGTCTACTACCGCGGCGGCTAGGGGCTCGAGGGAGCGACCTTAGTCTCTGCCTCTCGCGCCCCGCCTCCTCCTTCACGAGCATTACTGCTTCGCAGAAGGAGGTGACAGCCTGCCATGCCCTCTCGCTCCGCACCATGGCCTGGACCAGGGCCGGACAAAACCATGGATTGAGTACATGGTTCTGGAAACCCAGTGATGAAACGATACGTCACTTTAAAAAAAACAGCTGTGCCATACATTTTGATCGTGTCCGTGACATTCACCAACCCGCACTGCACCAGCGTGGTGCATTACGGCCCAAAGTTGGTGAAATATTGCCTTCACCGCTGCGCTAACAACTGGCAATGGACCTTAAATTCTCTATGAACTTTTCTTACTTTTCAGAATCACACACAACGTTGCAGCTGCTGCGTTCATAATTCATGATCAAGATGTAACCTTCCGCGGAGCATATCAAACTAATATAACTTCGATCCAGGTGGCTCGAGTCGGGAACACTATGCATGCTATCCCGACCATCAAATCTGGAGGACTTGGTCAGAGCTTTGTCGTTATCAACATTTTAGGAGTAAGAGGAAGTGCCTTCTCGTACACGATTAGCATTTATGCATCTATAGGCTGCGCAAATAGTTAAGGAGATGATTATGACGCATGGTTTTTTTTGTGTGATAGTCTTAAGACATAGTATACAGTGCTACAAGGATCTTTTGGCGCTCGAGTGACATTGACAGATGGGCATTGTTGGCAAAGATTTGTGAAATTGTTTTGAGAAATTTTGAACAAACAAGATGGCGGATTTTCGATTTTTGCCCCGCGCCAAACGATCCTTTTATAGTAATACTTAGCTCTATTTACTTCCAATAAAATATACCATTATTACTATTGTAAGGTTTTCTAAATAAATACGTAGATTAAATTATATATGCAGTTATTTTATTGACGAGTAAACCGCGAGACGTTCGCACGGACGTGTTTCTATCGCGGTGATTTTTTTTCGCGGTATTGGATTTTCGACGCTCTGCTATTAGTTATATATCCAACAGTGTGTTTTCTTGACGCGCTGGGATACGCGTTGGATGCGCTCTGTTGGATTCTTAATGCTCGTCTCAATACAAAGAGTTGAAAATCCAGTGTACAAAAAAAAATCGCCACGATTTTATTACGTCCATGCGAACGTCGGGCCGTCGGCCTTTTCGATCCTCTGCTGGACATAGGCTTCTCCAATCGCAGGCCATTTAAATGCTCAGTTACTATCTACGAAAACCGACGCTCCACCAAACCTTGTGGCTTCACCCGCGTGGATGTCGGAAAATATCCCACGGGAACGTACTACCGAGACAAAAAGGTGACGAAGCAAATGGTGTACTAGCCGAGGAATTTGTCATTGACTCCTGTCCTATAGCATTGCGTCGCCGTCAACCATAATTATTTTGTTACGCGTAATTTTGAATATGTGATATCTTAAAGTATTCATTTATATGATATTTTTAATCTTAAAAAAATGGTTAATTTAATTGAATAAGGATAAACATAATACCGGTCAAAATAGCCTCGGAAATAACAATATTTTTATTAAATTCTGAGAGATAAAAATGGTTACTGTGGGTCATCCTTAGAATATAGTTATATGTTATCCTAATTTTTTAAGATGTACAATCCTTTATCTTCCTAGCCTTTTTCCAACTATCTTGGGGTCGGCTTCAGTCTAACCGGATGCAGCTGAATACCAGTATGAAGATGTACAATCCTGTAGAACATTAATTTTATGAATCTCTTACGGTTTACGCGGCGAATACCATGCTCCCAGTCGGCATGAGTTTTTCCAACATCTTCAACATTAATCGTCATATTTCAGCCAATTTAAACAAAACCTTAATGAATTATATATTAAAACTAAAACTTCCGCATGAATCACTCCGTCCATTGGTGAAGACCGTTTGAAAATCCATTCGGTAGTTTTTAAGTTTATCGCGTTCAGACAGACAGACAGACGCGGCCGAACAAAGATAATAAAAGTCAGAAGGAACGCTTAATGAAAACAAAGTAATAGCGCGGGCGGGCGATGCGAAGCGATGTAGTGGCTCAGGGGCCGAGGAAGTTTTCATAAAAATGTGGCTGCTATTTTAGTGTATTGTGTATTTTACGACTTCCAATCGAACGAAGTCACGGTCGCTAATGTATTATAAAAGTGTTATATTGTAAGCAAAATTGTTTTTGTTGGAAATAAAATGCTGTTGAAAATTGTAAAAATAACTAATTTATTAAATTAGTAAGAGCACATTGTACTCGTTCCAAAAGAGAACAGAAAATTGAACACAAATAAAAAGTAAACTAATTGAAAACCACAGACAATGAAGTGGCCAGTAATAAATTAAATAGTTTAAGGGCCTATTTCACGATGTCCGAATAGCCACTACTTACCGAATAAATTCAAAAATGGAACAGAATTTGCATGAAATTATCTGCCAAGTAAGTTAACAGGAACTTAATCGTAGGTGGTGAAACAGGCCCTAAGTATTATAATTATGTTTGTACTGAACAGTTTTAATTCGAAAAATGCAAGGTTGCCTCGAAGAGATCGCGGAAAGCGATAAGGCCGCCCATTGTATATTTCGCAGTATTTGATTTCTTTTTATGTTATAAATTTTTGTGATATACATTAAGAGGGTTTATTCTGAAAGTTGGCAACGTCGCAAATAGATGTCAAATATTTCGCTGTTTTGATGAATTTGATAATATTTCTGTATGGAAATAAAAAATGTGGCTAACTAGCGAACTAGAATATTGATTATAAATTGCAACAATAAATATAGTTACACCGAATAGTTTGTTTTAGAGGTAAAAAAAGTGTTTGGAAACTTTCCAAATTACTTTTTTACACCTAAAACGGGTACAACATTAAATTCAATGTTATAATTGCAATTCATTATTAATATTCTAGTTAGTTAGTTAGCCACATTTCTTATTTTCATACAGTATTATTTCCAAATTAATCAAAACAGGCTATTTACGACGTTGCCAACTTTTAGGATGCACCCTCTTAATGTTAATATAAATAAATATATGCTGCACGTGGCAGTGCTGCCGCGTCACTACTGTTGTGTCCGCATCAATCTTCCTAGCTTTTTTCCTAACTATCTTGGGGTCGGCTTCCAGTCTTACCGGTTGTAGCTGAATACCAGTATTTTACATAGAGCGACTGCCTATCTGACCTCCACAACCCAGTTACTGGGTAATACGATACCCCTTGGTAAGACTAGTGTCAGACTTTCGGGCTTCTGACGACTCGTAACGACTGTCAAAGATCCACAAATGACAGCCGGGACCAACGGCTTAACGTGCTTTCCGAGGCACGGAGGAGTCTCGGTATGTGAAGATGGTCACCCATCCACTGACCAACCCTGGCCAGCGAAGCTTAACCTGACGGATCGATCCGTGCGGCTTGTTATTACTTAGCCACGAGCGATTATAGGTTTATATGAGATTACATTCCAAACACGGCAGCAATGTGTCGCAGCAATGTTGCATAGACGTGTTTGATTATTTTTTTGTTATGTATTTTTGTGGTGTACGATAAAGTATATATAAATAAATACATAGGTACTTACATCCGGGCACCCTGGGCAGTTAGCGAGTGATTACAACAATATCACTTTCCACGTTCAAGAATTATAGTATTTTTGTTCAGTTAAAATGTTGAGTTATTTCCGTTTATTTTTATTATGCTACACTGTTTGTTTTCCCTTACAAAATAAAATAATATAAAAAATGATCGCAGCAAAATCAGGGCAACTTGCTTGCCACGATATTGCTAATTTAATTAGTCAGGTACTTATTACATACAAGTTTTTGTCAATTCACGACACACAAATTCAGGTTTCTCGAAAAATTTACGCCTAACATAAATAACATTATTATTTTACTCAATATCAAAAATCAAGGCGTACAAATATTATTCATATTAAATCAATCGTACGAAGCCACCTTACGGAGAGATAAGGCGATCGTAGCACAGAACTACGCCGTAGCATAGTGCGTAGCGCTACGAGATTTATGCTACGGCATACCTCAGACAACAGTGTGAGAAATTGATGATTATAAATCTATACATTTATAATAAAACAGGGTCAATAATTTTTACAACTGTTATTCAAAGATTAGGGACGTTATTATGATCAGTTGAATAAAATTACGAGCAGTCATTTTATTTTTTCGGTTGTTGGTAAATTTGTGTGACCGTAAAACATGAACAATCAATCAATCAGCCTATTAATGTTCCCACTGCTGGGACACAGGCCTCCTCTCTGTGAGAGGGAGTGGGCCGTATTCAACCACGCGGGCCCAGTGCGGGTTGGTAGATGTCACATGTCTTCGAATTTTTGGTTTTAAGACATGCCGGTTTCCTCACGATGTTTTCCTTCACCGTTTTGAGAGCAGTGGTGATGAAATTATTTACACAAAGTAAAGCGCCTGCTTGGGTTCGAACCCACGACCTACAACTCGTAAGTCGGGGCCGTTACCACTGGGCCACCACTGCTCTCAAAAAAAAAAAAAAAACATGAACAGTTAAAGAAAATTAAGTAAATAATATTGGTTCATTATTCCATCCTACAATGTCAGCGCTAAAAATATTCAAGTAGATAATAATATACTTTTCATTTTAATTTTAGCCGTGCCTGAAATATCTGTGCACGCTACTGCACATAATGACATAACATCACGTCTGTTCCACCGAAGGGTTAAGCAGAGGTGTACCTACCTATAGTATACCCATACATATTGTGTATGGTATACGAAAGGATGTCTTTTCGCTAGACATTATGGGATGCAAAGTGTTGCAACAAATAGTTCAAACTAAGAAATGTAAAGAAAAATACATACTTGGACTCACGCCTTTTTCCCATGGGGGTAGGTAGACACAACAGAACGTCACCTGCTACGATCCTTACATATTCCTTTTGCTTTGTTTACGTTCATACATTATCTGCTCCTACACGTACGCCGGTTGCGAGTAGTATGCACCTGACCTTTCGTAACATCACCAAAAAAAAAAACAATACACATTTAGTGTAATTTATCTTCTGTACCAATAACAATATACTTTAAATTACGTAATAAGAAGGTCGGTACCCAAGAGCGATACTTATTCTTGCAATAAAGTTTAAAATTGTGGCAGTCAACGCTGGCAGCATGCCAACGACTGATAAATCACACACTTTTGTAGGAAAACCAGATGGTTTGTATCATGGGATTCATGGGCTAGCACATATGGGGTTATTTTATATGGCTGTTTTACTTATATAAATGGCAGAATTTTCTTAATTTTATGTGGGGTTAAATAGGTGAGAAAGTATTTGTGGCCTTCTGTATTTTTAGCCTACCTGCGTGGGAAAAGGGCGTAAGTAAGGACTGAAACGAAAAATACGAATATGGACACAAAATTGGACACAAATGTTTGTGTTTTTTTTTTTTTTTAAGTGCTTATTTGTTTTTATTACGGACGCTTTAACGTGCACGTCTTTTTATATGGTTCTCACATGTATAATTTCAACGTGAATGATGTAATCAATATTTTGTAAAAATATTTTGGTTTAAAAGAGTGTCGGTGGAGTTTCTTGCCTGTTCTTCTCCATAGGAACCTACTACGCTTTGGAATGGGCAACTAGGTTAATTTTTCTGACCAAGGATAAATTAAAATAGTAATTAATTCCGTGGCGAAACGACAGTCACGACTACTCTTAGCAGAAGCTTAATAGGGGCGATTGCTTTGATATTTTCAATAGGCAATAAAAAAAAGTTATTTCCTTATGACTTCATAAGGACGAAACAGTAATTTATTGGGGCTTGGGAGTCGCACAGAAAATCACAAGTATAAAAAAAAACAGTATTAAAATATAAATTTACTGGGAATTGTTGTTATAAGTGATAAAAATACTACGATTATGGTGTTACTGCAATTAGTAGGTACTCGCCAAATTACAACAAATTTTAGTTGAAATCTCCAAGTATCTGATAAGCAATAAAAACAGCGCTTTTACATCACGTTGCGGGACACTAAACGCTTATAGACATGATAACAGTAAAACAACTATTGTGACTTGTTTACTGTCCCGTAAGATATTTTAAGTTGAGTACTCCTTGTGAAGGAGCTCACCGGGGAATTACCTACCAGGCAGGGAAGTGTCACACCGCCAACTTCCAAACTCCGGGCTGTTACTAAGAAATTCCTAATGGAAAAACCCAATAACACTTTGCACGACTCGGGAATCGAAACTAGGACCTCATGCTCAGCAGTAGCACTTGCGACCACTAGACCAATGAGACAGTCGAACAAGTCGGACAGGGAACGTTTTTCATTACGGGTCGCCGTCCGATAAGGACCAGCCCCCCAATTACGCAATGCACGATCAATTTTAAATTGAAACAAATTGAAAAAGATGGCCAGTCCATTGCTTCATAAGTTCGACAAAAAAAATTGAGCAGATTATTTTTGTCGAACTTATGAAGCAATGGACTGGCAATCTTTTTCAATTGGTTTCAATTTAAAATTGAAAATGCATTACGTAATTAGGGTGCAGGTCCGGGTCGACGGCGCGTTGTGTTCCACGCGCGCCTTAAAGAGATATCCGCACAACTGACGGGGTCCGTTAGGGCCGATACCTGCCAGGGTCGCGGGAAAGTCCGAAAGGGTTACCGTGGCCCCTGGCAAAACAGGCAACTGAGGAACACGGGTGGGTTTTATTCAGTAAGACTTGACACGCCCTCCCGCTCCGCCCAGAGCGGAAGAAGTTATTTGATAATTTCCCACCCAAAAAAGAAAAAGGTACCCGCGTCTGCATTCTAAATCCAATAAAGGAACACAGGTGGGTTTTATTCAGTAAGAGTCTGACACGCCCTTCCGCTCCGCCCAGAGCGGGAGAAGTTATTTGATAATATCCCACCCAAAAAAGAAAAAGGTACAGTACGACACAACTTAGATGTAACAAAAAAAAATTTCATTCATTCATTTCAATTTTACGAATGTATTTGGTCATATGACTTTAAAAAGTTATTGCGTTTTCATAAAGAACATTTTCACTTGAAGCAGTAATAAAGATTGGTGATTTTGAAGGCGCCCTCAGTTCGGCTGGTGATCGATTTTACGAATTTGGCCGATGCTACATCTAAGTTGTGTCGTACTGTACCCGCGTCTGCATTCTTAATCCAATAAGGTGGTGACAGAAACAGTTCCTCAACCTATTATGATTTGGGACGAATTTCACCAATGAAACTGTTGTACACGACCAGCACTCAGCACATGTAAACCGCGTTCAAGAGCTGTCAGTGTCGTCATTGTTGTGGGATATTGACTCTGACAGCTCTTGAGCGTGGTTTAGATGTGCTGATGGCGTTCAGTTCTGTTGGTGAAATTCGTCCTTAGGCGGAAAGTAAATCGATTTCGTTAATCGACACACAGTCACATGTTTTGTCTCGGCTTTTCCGATTATATTTGGACTTTGTTCTTAAAATACACTTACTCCGCTAAAAACACCTCATAATGTAATCTGCGTTAATAGATTGCTATTTATACAACACAGAATCTGCAATAATAAAATGATAATGTATACCAAAATAACCAATATCAGGCAAGCTGTAGATAATCTTATTATGTAGGTAGATAATTATCTTCAGAAATTATAGATGTGACTAATTCTTATGCAATAGTTGGAAAATGTTTTTTATAAACTTCTTTGTTAGTCTAATTGTTATTATACAGGATGCGTAAAAACTATTGCATTAAAAACCAGTTTTGGATTTCAACCTTTAAGGACTGTTCAAACTAAGGCGAATCCCGCAGGACGCGACTGTGCGCATCGATTGTTTTAATCATCGCGAGTATTCGTACCAGTTCGGATACCTTCATTTAAGTTAGTTGACAGTTGACATCACATCGGTGCGAACGGATTTCGTCAGCTAAACCAAGTTAGTTTGCAGTTAGTTTAGTAAACTTGCCAGTTTTTCATACATGTGTGTGGGTGAGCTAAACTAAGCTAAACTAAGTGCAAACTAACTAACTTTGCTCGCTTATGTCTCAGTTTAGCCAGAGCTTCTCGGTCAAACTATGAGAGTGGGAGGAAAGATGGTCAAAAAAAAACTTAGATTGTTTTGTGTAATCGTTTATAAACCAGACGATTATACATCCTGAATTGTTTTCAAACACTTTTGAAGGAGTTTTCAAATACTATGAACTTTTTTGTGGGGTGGCGAGAAAAAGACTACCTTGGCTTTTTCTCGCCACTCGACACTCCACGAACATTTTGGGTAAATTACAGTTGCGGTTACGCAATTATCCATCATAATCCGATGGATTTTGAAGGCATTTTATAATCCCTTCCTTTATTAATGTTTGAAAGTCTGCTCGAAACATAAAGCAATTAATAGGTATTGTTGAATTGTCAAAATTCACCATGGATTGGAATTGTATGTGTGTTACACAATTATTTATCAAAATCCCTATGAAAATTGTATTATTCTCAACGCAGATGCAATTCCCATACGTGTGTAGATAACGTATTAGTTGTAAAAAGAAAACACCTTGTGAGTGCTGTTTAAGGAAAATATCCATTTAAACAAAAACAATTACATCATGCGACAAAAAAATACAATGATAAAGTCATTGTTATGTTGATTATGACAATAATCGGATGATTTTCATGATTCACTTTACTAAAGATTAAAGTCTGGTGGCTTTAATTTATTTTAATCGGATAAAATACAGAAGCGTCAATTACTTCACAATTTTTTTGCATATAAAATATAACTGATTGGAGATTGCCGTTTGATGGAAATTTTGGGATGTATGAGTATACTCGGAATTCTGTTCCGAAATATCCATTTGGAATTCTGAAGGCAGCAAATCCATACAAAATCAAGGAACAAACGTACAAGTTCTCTGTTCTAATTTTTCTCCGATTCGAAATTCCGAAACGGTATTTTAACCTGATGAATCAACCAGTGCTGCTGTTATTACTTATCCACGAGCTCCTCTACCCAAAGATGTGTAAAATATTTTTATATTATATCTTATGGTAATTTTCTAAGTTGTAACTAATGTTAATGTAAAATGTAAAAAAATGAAAAGAATTGATTCGGTCACGCAGTGAAATTATTTCACGGTGTATTTATGATAGTGTTCAACAATGCATTGTTATTTTAAGTACTGCTACTCGAGGACGAATGCCGATTTTAATGATACATTAGTAACGAGAAGTGACCACAAGTTCAAGACAAGACTGAATTTTCTATTTGAAAATAAGTATAAATAAATAATATCAGCATATTATTGTCTTACTGCAGGGCAGAGGCGTCTTATACAGACAAAGTATGAGCATCGATTGATGATTCGGACTTTTAGGGCTGATTTCATCAATGAAATGGAACGCGTTTATTTATTTATTTATACAGGGTGGCAGGGACATCGACGCGAAGCCGGTTACCATGGATTCAGTACATGATTCTGTACACACCTGTGTTGAAAATTTTCGCCGGTTATTAAAAAAATGATCAGCTGTTCAATACATTTCGACCGCGTAGGTATTGCACTTTTCTATGAAACAGCAGATTTTTTTTACATAACCGACGAAAAATTTCAACGCAGGGGTGTTCAGAATCATGTACTGAATCCATGGTAACTGGCTTTGCGTCGATGTCCCTGCCACCCTGTATATACTTTATTGTACACCAGAAAATACACAGCAAGAAATATATTTAGCACTACAAAACATACAATGGGCGGCCTTATCGCGTTCAGCACATCTAAACACGTTCAAGAGTATTTAATATGCCATAACAATTTTGACACTGACAGCTCTTGAACGCGTTTTAGAAATGCTGATCGCGTTCAGTTTCATTGGTGAAATCAGCCCTTAGTTCACGTTCTAACAGTAGCGTCGTGATTGCTAATAGCTAATATCAATTCCCGACGCCCGGGAAGTCTCCTACGGCGGCGGCGGCTAGGGCTGGTAGGGTGCGGCCTTTGCCACTCCCTCGCGCGCTCCGCCTCCTCCTTCGCGAGCATTACTGCTTCGCAGAAGGAGGTGACGGCTTGCCATGACCTCTCGCTCCGCACCATGGCCTGGACCAGGACCGGACGCGAGAGGTCACTGCCGCCGATCGCCTCCACGAGGACACGGTGGTGGTCCACCCAAGCCGGGCAAACCTCAACCGTATGCTCCACCGTGTCCTCCGGACTATCCACACAATGGTGACACCCGGGCGATTCCTCCCGCCTTATGCGAAACAGGTACGTCCCGAAACAACCGTGTCCTGTGAGGACCTGCGTCAGGCGGAAGGTGAGGACGGCGTGGCGCCTCTCTAGCCACTCCTCAAAGAGGGGACTTATCGCCGTAATTGTGGCGTGCCCAAATCTGGGTTGCGACAATCGCACACTCCAAGCCGCCATGAGATCCCGCCGGAGCTCTGTCCGCTGTACCGTGATTTCTCGCGGCAGCGGAGTTACACCCCGGCGCTTCATCTCCTCGCGCCACTCCCAAATGAAACCGGCATGCCTGAGAGATATTTCTCGACGGCTTGTGAAGCCAAGTTAGAGGCCCATGGGCGGCTTTAAAACTCTGAAATCAGGTCACTAACCATATAAAAAAAAGAAGAATGGTAGGGACCATCATGCAACACAAGTAAATGATCACAGATACTCATAGTCATCCCTGATTTACATCAATAGGTTTGTGGTAGCCTTCTAGTGATCTCAAGCGTTACTAACTGCTGAGCTGGTTCTGGGTTCGATACCCAGGTTGGGCAAAGTGTTATTCGGTTTTTCCATCACGAATTTCTCAGTAAAAGCCCGGAGTCAGGAATAATTTGCCTGGTTGATGGCAATAGGCTCACTCCTTATTACATGGGACTTAAACATTACTGGCGAAATATGGGTGTACTTTTAGAGGTAAGAAGAACAGGGTGTGAAGTTTACTCATCCTCTATTGAAAGGGGAGGACCCTCCGACCAGAAGGGACTGCCCGAAAGTTGATGTCGGATAGTCTTATATGAGTATATATGTCGTTCGCGCGGTAAACTCTAATTTCGCGATGCAGGATTTGTGTGACGTCATGTCTTTGATGCGTAGTTCGTGTGTGGCGGTGTAAACGCTACATACTATATGTACACCTCTGTCCCAACCTTCGGGAAATACAGGGGTGATGTTATAAAATCATCCAATAAAATCGTTTACCAATATTCTGTTTACAAAAATAACAATAATTCATGTTCGAATTACATAATAAAAAGCCCGGAAAATATTATCAGCGATGGTTACCGTTACAATATAGTTAAATTTCAAGCTGTGGCAGTAAAAGCTGGCAGCTGGCCAACAACTGACAAATCATACACCTCTGTAGGAAGACCAGATGGTTTATTAACATAATTATGAGCCAACATGCGTTATAAGGTACGTTTTAGAAAATAAATGCCAGATTAGCTGAGTGGGTATATATTATGGAAGGTTTTCGTGTAAAATCGTAAGCTAAAAATAATGTGAAAGAAGAAATACCATTTGCGTTTGAGTTAATTACCAATATGGTTCCTTATAACAAACTTTACCTCTATTAATCTCATTAATTTTAGAAAAAACTAAATAAAAAAATACAACACTGCGTGTTGCCACGCCGAGCGTCGGATGCAGAGTGAGCCATACCGTCCGATAACCCCACTTATCTTATTTTTATTACTTTCTTTTGTTCGGGTTCGCGACAAGTCAATCGTCTTCCTGAGGACGCCTTGTTGAGAGGTGAAACACGTGAGGGTTTTTTATGAATCTTTAGGAAGAGATAAGCGAAATAGGTTACTAAATATATCTACGTGTGCAAAGTCACGCCTGAATCAATTAGATATTTTAAATTTTAGATTCGTCCTTACTGAGCTATCTGAACGGATCTGCCTGCTTTATGAGAATAACTCGTGCCGCGACATAATTAACCAATAGCGGGGTGATAGCGGAGCCTCTCGTGACGGTAGTTTTTGTCTAGGTAACAAGGTAGTTTTGAGAAAAAATGGAAGGACTCGCCTAGGTTTAAGAAACAACGGAAGAAATTGCCTATTGTTAGATTGCATTCGAACAGTTTGGTCAACCAATTTCCACTTGACCGTGAGAGTGCTTGCGCAATACATCGATACTAATTCGAAAAGTGGCAGTCCGAAACGGCACAATTTTTTCTAAATTCAGACTGATGGAAATCGATTCTAGTGCGTAGCCCGTCGTAAAAATAGAAGGTAGGTACTTCGGGCACTTCGGATAAATGTCACAACTTTAAATTTGGACTGATGAAAAAAAAGTGACGACGACTACAAATGCAAAATAATTTTTATTTCGGAAGTCGGTGGCAAAAAACGAAAATACAAAACCAAAGACATCGACTTCAGAAAGTAAGTTATTTTTCACTTTGTAGTGTTTTTATTTCTTCCTTTTTCCTTTTTCGAATTAGGATCGAATGAAGTGCGAAAGTAGTGTTTATCACGTTTAAAGAGTGTCCATGGAGTTTCATGCCCTTTCCTTTCCATAGGAACTTACTACTTTTAGAATGGGCAACTTCATCTTTCTGACTGATAAAGTCTTGCATAATTAAAAGCTCGTGTAATTGGTGTGATTGAAATAAATGATTTAAGTTACACTTTTCGGTGGGTAATAAAGTTTTCAATGTTTTTGTTGATATGCATGTTTACTTTGGATACTATACAGGGTGGCAGGGACATCGACGCGAAGCCGGTTACCATGGATTCAGTACATGATTCTGAACCCCCCTGCGTTGAAATTTTTCGTAGGTTATTTAAAAAAAAAAACAGCTGTTTCATAGAAAAGTGCAATACCTACGCGGTCAAAATGTATGGAGCAGCTGTTTTTTTCGGTTCAGAATCATGTACTGAATCCATGGTAACCGGCTTCGCGTCGATGTCCCTGCCACCCCGTATAAGGTCCCATTAAAATAGATGGACAAACTTTTAGAAATCATACAGACCACCAAAATAACGACAATGGTAAACAAAAAAAATAAGAATAACGCATTAGATACTTACAAGAAAAATAAATCAGCTAATGAAAATACACTCAAAATGTTGGTAAAAAAAAGTGATTTTGTTTTGACCAAAAATAATAAATGGCATACCCAATGCCATTTATTATTTTTGGTCAAAACAAAATCACTTTTTTTTTATGGGATATCTTTGGTTAGACGTACTGAACGCTGTGTCCATCTATTGTACAGAATCAATCACTTAACAGACAGCTGTGCTGCTGGGGAGTCTGTTATGCCAATTTTTCTTCCCAGCTAAAGCACTAGCAATGAAGTGGTGGGCGTTTTGGGGGACTATCTTATGTAATTTTGACTTTCAAGGAGTACTGATTTTCTTAACCTAGTTTGAATAAATGACTTTTGTTTTTGTTTTTATTACTAGATTACCCGGTGAACTTCCTACCCCATGAGACAATATTAGAGTTTTTTAAATTTTTCGGCTGTTCCTTTGGGTTTATTCAATTTTTTTTTTCCTAATCCACCCCTTTCATGAGGCGAACAAAAAAAAAGCCATTCGCGGTCGAGCCATTTTCGAGTTTTTGCAATACTTACACTACGCACGGCAATTGTTTTTGTAGTTATAGATCTCTGTAACGCTATCTGACTTATCATTCATTTGCAAGTATAATTATTTTCCTCATAATAAGTTTCCTTTAATCAACAAAGATATTGATACTATTGAGATAAAGATTTCTATGAAAACGCGGCACGACCGCTTGTTGTTCATGAGTCAGTGATAGTATTATCTTATCGGTATGTATCTGTGAACTATATATACTATCTTCTTTAGATTCTAACGTATTATCACACAGTACTTTAAGGAGATAGCTACTGTGGTTTATTTAAGAACAGAAAATGTAAGTACCTACTTACCATTTTTAATTGTATTTCTTAGCTTTCTCAACAGATAAAAATACAGCGTGTATCAAAAAGGTGTGGTCATTTCATCAAACTGGGCAACTTTCTCCATGGAACCGACATTTTAATCGCGAAAAAATAATCAGTTATTCCATACAAAACTTAAGTACCTGGTCTCTCAAGTACCTGAATCTTTCTGATTCATGCTGTATTGTTATGCTTGACAACTAATAGCTAGTAAAGATTACGTTGTACTCAATAAGAAAGATAATTTGCAGTCGAGTATATAAATATTTAGGTCACCATTTGTTACCTAAATGATAAATTATTTTATTTCTGGAAGTAGGTTTATCGAATTTCACAAATAAAATTGAACGTGATCAGCAGACCTAAACCGCGTTTAAGAGCTGTCAGTGCCGATATTGTTATGGGATATTGACACTGATAGCTCTTGAGTGTTAGACGTGCTGATCGCGTTCAGTTTCAATGGTGAAATTCACCCTTATTCAAACACTTTTGCACGTCAATAATATTTTTAAAAGTTAGATAAGCAGCAGTGGTGGCCCAGTGGTAACGGCCCGGACTTACAAGTTGTAGGTCGTGGGTTCGAACCCAGGCAGGCACTTTACTTTATGTAAAATAATTTCATCACCACTGCTCACAAAACGGTGAAGGAAAACATCGTGAGGAAACCGACATGTCCTAGAACCAAAAATTCGAAGACATGTGACGTCCACCAACCCGCACTGGGCCCGCGTGGTGGTTTCCGGCCCACTCCCTCTCACAGAGAGGAGGCCTGTGTCCCAGCAGTGGGAACATTGATAGGCTGATTATAAGTATGTATGTAAAGTTAGAGAAGGTCGAAACAGAATGAAACAGTAGTATTAAAAAAATTATTCAAAAAACAAAAAACCCGACTGCAAAAACACTTAACTGAAAAGAGAAAAACCAGCATTATAATCTATAGAATTTTGGTATCGCAGGCGGGGACGAACAAAAGTTACACCATATTTCCGGTTATTATTGTTAAATTATTATTGTCCCCGCCTGCATTATTATTTGTGCTTATTTCAAGTTTTTTAGTTTTATTAATATATCTTTATTTGGAATTGACTCATTACCAGCTTTTATTTGATACCAATATTGTTGTAATTTATTTTTAGAAAAACCTTCCCCTCCCTTTTTTTTGTATTTGCAGATGCAATACATAAATATTATATAGCCTATGTCACTTCTACGATTAAGACGAATCTAACGACACCTCATATGTTAAAATCCATCAAGCCGTTTAGGCTACAGAGCGTGCCAAAGAAATAGACATACATACATACATACATACATACTCTCGAAAAACATTACCCTCCTTCTGGGGCAGTCGGGTAAAAAAACCTTAGTAGAAAAAATATGATTAAATATACTACTAAATATTTATACATGTCGTATCTATATCTGTTTTACTGTGTGTACTACGACATCATCACTACATATTATAAAACAAAATCGCTTACCGCTGTCTGTCCCTATGTATGCTTAGATCTTTAAAATTTCGCAACGGATTTTGATGCAGTTTTTTTTTTATAGATAGAGTGATTCAAGAGGAAGGTTTATATGTATAATACTTGCATAATATCATCATCATCATCATCAGCCTATTAATGTTCCCACTGCTGGGACACAGGCCTCCTCTCTGAGGGAGTGGGCTGTAATCTACCACGCGGGCCCAGTGCAGGTTGGTAGATTGTGACATCTACCAACCCGCACTGGGCCCGCGTATCTTCCAATTTTTTGGTTCTAAGACATGCCGGTTTCCTCACGATGTTTTCCTTCACCGTTTTGAGAGCAGTGGTGATGAAATTATTTACACAAAGTAAAGCACCTGCTTGGGTTCGAACCCACGACCTACAATTCGTAAGTCAGGGCCGTTACCACGGGGCTACCACTGCTAGCTATAATTCATGGGCGAAGCCGCTGGCGGAAGTTAAAAAAAAAAAAAAAACGTTGGTCAACCGACCAGTGGTCCACATTAGCCCTGGATCGCAAGCGCTGGAAGTCATGCGGAGAGGTTTTGGCCAGCAGTAGGGTATATTTAGCATGATACAGAATAACAGTAATGTTCAACAAAAAAGGCATCAAGTTCAGAAAAAAAAAACAACTGAAAACCGAAGGACTTTCCGACTTTCGAGCCATCACTAAATTGGTAACAACGCTTAATTTCAGATGAAGTGCCTGATCCTCATCGCTGTGCTCGCAGCACTTGTCGCCTGCAATGACGCGGCTGCAGTCAAAAATGCCACCACCAGGGCTAACATGTACCAGGGAGCTATCAGGCCAGGAGATTATTTACTTCACAGGTTTGTACCTAAGCTATGAAACTAAGGTCCGCTTGTACCACAAATAATTAAATACATTTAACGCTAAACGGGTTTCGCCCCCGCAACCTGAGTCTTCTTCTTCTTTAAATTAAACGCTAAATCCCCACGCGACATAATTCTAAGTATGTCAGTTCGTTCACGCGGCTTAAATCCCTATTTTTACTGATAAATAAGGGCTAATATCATTTGTGGGTAGTTTCAATCTATGGCCTGACAGATATTTTCGTCAAATAAATCATTTAAAATCAAAAATATCGGTAGGCAAAATAATATTAGTGAGATTTTCGAGATAGAGAGGATTTATTAAGGTATTAAGTACTGGTAGAGCACATAGAGTCTTGTGTCCTTGAAAGGACGGTAGCGGTATGCACTCTCTATTGGATTGCATTTGATTGAAAGAAAATATATATATTTGTCTTAGTCAATCGGGAATAGTGGAATCCTTGAATTTAGTCACCAACTGCATCATAACATCCTCTTCGATAAATCGCCGGCGTAGGTGGAGAACTATAACTGCGATTTTGGTCACATTAACTTTTCACCATTTTCGTAACACCATGCAATCATGCCGCATATTTTTGCCTAATTACTCCAAACAAAAAAAAAATAGATATTTAATTCTCCACCTACGTCATCAAAATTATCAAATGATAATATCAGACAAGTAGGACATATATTATCTGTGTACTAATAATATAAACAAGTTCAACAACCACTCGATCCAAGTGTCTTACTTTCGTCTTTCAGTTACTTTCCTATGTTACATAAAAATTGATGATAAAGCCAGGAATACGACAGTAACTTGCACAAAAGTAGCTTGCATCCATGGTCTAAAAACTTCTGTGGGGCAATTCCCGTATTTTTTTAACGTTCGCATTCAAATCGCAATCTGTCCCCGTAATTTCCTTACATTTATGACAAGTTTTTGATATTAATTGTCGCTGAAATGAGATTGCGACTAAATTTTAAAGGGTTTTAATTAAAGGAGTCGGTCTTCTGAATAGAGGAAACATGATTATGTCAGAAGGGAATGCAAGGTACGCAGAGCCTACTTGCACACTTCACCTTTGTGCAAGCAACATGGTTGTTATTGTGTATTCCTGGTTCAATTTTACTAATGAGTCATATTATTGTAATTGGTAAGTAATTATTTGTTTGTAGATACGCATCGGGTGACTTCACTGGTTTATTGACCGATGCGATAGGACAGAATACCTATTACATGTCTTTCGGACTTATCATGTATCATCGCTATCATTCAGTCGATTTAACTAATCAGTAGAGCGGATAATTTCAATAGATTTTCCAACTTCATGATTTCTTTAATTTGATTGTTTGTAATTTTTTCCTTGTTTCCCCAAAGTTTTAGGCAGAGGTACCTATAGCACTCACATTTCGCCAGTTATGTTGTAAGTCCCATGTAAAAGGGCGAGCCGAGGGCACAAATCCAGACCCTGGAGTGTTAATGAAAAATTCGTGATGTGCAAAGTGTTATTGGGTGAAAAACCCAATAACACTTTGCACATCACGAATTTTTCATTTTTCAAAATCTTCGAGTTTGATTTCCGACATGGGAATCAAACTCGAAGATCAAAGAGGCAGTCCATCTTTTTTATTTTATTGATATCTGTTTTACTCTCTTTTATCTTTCGGGTTTGCCCGTCAAGATTTAAACTCGACCAGGAACCTTAGCTTTCATCTAGTTACGTTGTCACAAGTCGAGGAACTTTGGTCTCACAAAAGCTAAAATTAAAAATCTTTGTTGTTTCAGGAACTACTACTACAAGGCACCTATTTGGAACGCGGTACAATACCAGGACATCACTTACAGAGGAGCCACCAACGTTCGTATCTCATACATCGCGGCGACCGAGGTTGGAGGTACCCAATGGGGAATGCCCACCCTCAGGGCTGGAGGCGTTGGCTGGAACAACACCACCATCAGGCTGACATCCTCCAGGGGCTACGGATACTACTACATGGTCGAAATCTGGGGCCGATAAGCATTTAGATGAATGGACAACTTTTACGATGAATGAACAACTTTTACGGCGAATTGATTTTTCTACGACGGGGTTAACGATTTGCATCTGGGGTTTTATTCCAAAAAGTATTAATTTATTTTAAGAAAATCTGATTAGAATAAACTATTTTTAAATTTATTTATGTTGGTTTCTTTTCCTTTTCCTAAATGTGGTTTAGAATTTGAAAAATTGATCCCTAAATTGGTACATGGACCTACGAGTTTTCACAGAAAGACAGTACATACTTTACGAGCTACGATGCCTATAAGTATACACTGTTTGCTTCGTCCATGTTCATTCATCTCTTAAGAGAGGGTAAGCTAAATAACGAATCTTCTATTTAAGAGGGCTATTACATTTTGACCCTGATTTTTGCGTAAATGGACAACTTTGGCGTTCTCATTCTTAGAAACTGAAAGACTTCGACAAGTATGAGTTATTGAGTGGTGGAGAATAGTTATTATTATAGTACATAGCGGCCTCGCTTTTTGTTTTTTTTTCTTATCTACTTAAATAAAGCCAAAATTCCGAAACAAGTTTTTCATAAAATGCGCGACGGCACTTTTTCGAGCTCGTGGATTGAACTATTGCATATAAGCAAATGAAATTAAAAAAATATAATGATATCTCTTAAATAGTGGTCTAGTTCATAGCGGCCTCGGAATTTTGAAATATGTAGGGAATAACTGTAAAAAAAATCAAAATCAAAAACATAAAACTACTAAAAACGCTCAGAATTAACAGTGAATTTCTCCTTACTACATTAAGATTACTACGTAAAATTTATACCAGAATATACGTTAGTTCATAAGAAATTAAAATATCATAATTTTAAAAAAATCAAAAATATATATAATTCAAAATAAACGTAATAACAACCTGCCAAATCGCTTTATAATACGATGCGTGGACTTCTGGCATTCAGTACTCCGCGAGCGCTCGTTGAGGTTGGATCTGTGCCGAAATTTTTCGCGCCAAATGATCCAGCAAAAAGCGTATAGTGCGACTAACTATTTTGATCATGAAAGTATTCTTTGTAACTCTTGTTATATTGAACAATTATTTTATACTTACTAGCTGCCCGCCCCGGCTTTGCACGGGTAGCACTAAGTACTTCTCTACGGCGCACCTACCTATCTACCTACCTACCTACATACATACCTACCTACCTACACCTACCTACACCTACCTACACCTACCTACACCTACCTACACCTACCTACACCTACCTACACCTACCTACACCTACCTACACCTACCTACACCTACCTACACCTACCTACACCTACCTACACCTACCTACACCTACCTACACCTACCTACACCTACCTACACCTACCTACACCTACCTACACCTACCTACACCTACCTACACCTACCTACACCTACCTACACCTACCTACACCTACCTACACCTACCTACACCTACCTACACCTACCTACACCTACCTACACCTACCTACACCTACCTACACCTACCTACACCTACCTACACCTACCTACACCTACCTACACCTACCTACACCTACCTACACCTACCTACACCTACCTACACCTACCTACACCTACCTACACCTACCTACACCTACCTACACCTACCTACACCTACCTACACCTACCTACACCTACCTACACCTACCTACACCTACCTACACCTACCTACACCTACCTACACCTACCTACACCTACCTACAACTACCTACACCTACCTACACCTACCTACACCTACCTACACCTACCTACACCTACCTACACCTACCTACACCTACCTGCACCTACCTACACCTACCTACACCTACCTGCACCTACCTACACCTACCTACACCTACCTACACCTACCTACACCTACCTACACCTACCTACACCTACCTACACCTACCTACACCTACCTACACCTACCTACACCTACCTACACCTACCTACACCTACCTACACCTACCTACACCTACCTACACCTACCTACACCTACCTACACCTACCTACACCTACCTACACCTACCTACACCTACCTACACCTACCTACATACATACATACCTACCTACCTACCCTACCTACTTACCTACCTACCTGCCTACCTGCCTACCTACCTACATACATACATACCTACCTACCTACCTACATACTTACCTACATACCTACCAACCTACCGTGCCTACCTACCTACCTACCTTCTTACATACCTACCTATCTACCTACCTATCCTACCTACATATCTACCTACCTACTTGCATACCTACCCTAACTTCACCTACCTATCCTAAGAACCTTCTCCTTACAATAACAAACTACCCTACCTACCTATCTACCTACCTGTCCTACCTACATACCTACCTACCTACCTATCCTACCTACATACCTACCTATCCTACCTACATACCTACCTACCCTACCTTCACCTTCCTATCCTAAGAACCTTCTTCTTACAATAACAAACACAACAAAAAAAGAATTAGCGAAAATGGTCCAGCCGTTCACGCGTGATGCCGTGACCAAGTAAATAGGGATTCATTTTTATATGTATACTAGCTGCCCGCCCCAGCTTCGCACGGGTAGCACTAAGTACTTATCTATGGCGCACCTACCTACCTACCTACATATTTACCTACTTACCTAAACCTACCTAAATACATACCTACCTACCCTAACTACCCTTCCTGCCTACTTACCTACCTACCTACCCTACCTACATACATACCTACCTCCTTGCATACCTACCTACCCTACCTTCACCTATCTATCCTAAGAACCTTCTCCTTACTATAACAAACATAACAAAAAAAAAAAAAAATTGGTCCAGCCGCTCACGCGTGATGCCGTGACCAAGGAAATAGGGTTCATTTTTATATATATAGATATACATGTATATAGGATAGAAGATAGATGGAAAAGTTTATTGTTGACTCGTTATAGGTAATTTTTTTTTAAATACTAATTGTTCTTTCACTATATTATTATATGGCCGAAGAAGCCTTACGAACACTTCCCCTCTGGGTATGAACAACAACAAAATGTTCGTGTACGTTCATAAAAACTACTTTCAAAACGATTCTAACGCACTTCGTTAATCGTTATAAGGGCGCGCGGAGCTCCGTGCAAATGTCTAGCTGTGCTATTAAATTCTGTAAAAAGCGTTCAAAAACGTCAAACTTACGTATCTACAGAACCCAATAACCTTCCACATGTTAATATATTTTTTATAATATTTACTCATGTTTTTATTGAAATTAAAAATCCTAACCTCATAATACTTACATATTGATTTTTCATTTGATCCAACCATGATTCAACATAAAACTCAATTCATAATCGAGTAATTTCCTCACATTGCTTCTGTGACGTTACAGTCTTGGTACATCTCGTTTTATGTTATAGCGAGACTACCTTGTGTGATTAATGCCAGCCACACACGTAACGATTTGCTTGCGCAAAATTAGGCTTGCGCAAGCAAATCGTTACGAGTGTGGGACGAAATTTGCGCAATCTGTTTTGAAAACACAGTAAGATTTGCGCAAGCCTAAGTTTGCGCAAGCAAATCGTTGCGTGTGTGGCTGGAGATTTATGCAACCCTAAGTTTGCGCAAGCAAATCGTTACGTGTGTGGCTGCAGTTACAATTTTCGATTCTACGCTTGTGCAAATTTGAGTTTGCGCGTGTTAGATAGTTTATTTTGAGGTTATTATAATATTAAAATATTGGTTGTTGTATAGTGACATCTGTCACACTTACGAATCTTGAGACCAATGTAGAAGTAGCTCATTTGACTACGTATTGTGTTTACCTAAAAATTAACTTATCTTGTAAAATTCGTTTAGATATTATGTCTATTAATTACCGAGTAATATTTAATGAGACATTTAGTATATCTTAGATTTTATATTGTTATTTTAATATAACAAACTGTTTCAAACGATTGTTACGTTTCAAACAAGGTGGGGTGACCTTGTTTACAAGAATCGATGTTATAAAAGACCCGCTTTCGGTGGGGAGTCAGTTTCTATTTGGCTTTTGAGCTGTGCGAACCGAATCAAGTGATCGAATAGTCAGTTGCTCGGTAGATGTTCAGTTTGTTGGTTCCAGTGCCGTTATTATGTGGAATATACCAACCAGGTGTCACGTAAGTTAAGTAATTTGATATTATACTGTAATTATAGCTTAATATGATTATGTTGGTATATTATTGCCAATATTGCTATTTTTATAATGTTGCTATTATTCTGAATCCAAGACATAGAATAAACTGTTTTTAAGATAACGATAATTTATGGAATTATAAGAATTGTGTTAATAGAACACTGTAATACTGTTCCCGTGGAGTTTCTTGTCCTTCTTCTCCATGAAGACCTAGATTTGGAACGGACAACTAGCTTTCTGATTTAATACTGACAAGTCTAATTAAATATACGTCTAGCCTTGTCTTTCTGTGCTTTATTTCATGAAAACATTCCCTTATACAACTTAGTCATAAGAACATTCATAAGTAATAAATAATCAGTAGTCATTCTGACATTCAAATCTTACTATTTGGGTAATTTCTATGTACACTTATAGTGCCCACCTTTATTATCTAACATCAGAAGTGAGATCGTTCACTGGCCTTTTAAACAGCTTACTAATGAAATTTATTTCGCTTTTATTTTCATGATCGATGTTGGAGCTACTGACGATCATTTGGAAACCGTTGGTCGGCGATTCGCTGACTTCACTCACACCATAACGATGACATCGCGCTGCCGCCTCTGACATCTAGCTGCGGAGCTGTAAGTTATTATGAGCATTGAGACTTCGGAGCATCAAGCTTACTCTTACAATATTGAAAAGCTTTCCGGCAATAAGAGGTAGCTAAAGTCGGTAAGGTCTTCAGACGTTTTTAGAGGCTTTTATATATTAAAACTAAATACAATTATATAAGATGATAAAATTGAAAGGTTAGGTATTGCGAAATAATTTTACATCATTACTACGTAAGCATTTAGTTCATGCTTGGCTTATATAGGATGAAACTTAGGATGTTTTACTGTGTTAATTACTGAATAATCATTGAATCAATTGATTTAAAATAGAATTTGTGAAATATTATTATTATTACTGTTGTAAAAAAAAAGAAGTAATAATTATGATGTAAGTGTTCACAAATGTGAAACTTCGCGAATCCAGATGTTAAGCTATATTGCTTAAAAATTATTTTCCGAAGTAGAGTAACCTCATTTAACTTCGAGATAAAACATATTATGAAGTACTTAAAACGTTCTGCTAACATGAACCATAAATAAAAAATAAATGAATCGGTTCGTTTAGTTTTGACTATCACAATCTTAAAATAATAAAGTTTTTATGTATACTTATCCATAAAAACTCACTTTAGGTCCGAGATTCATGAATAAGAATAATTTATTGGTCCATTGTTACCAAAAAGTTTCAGAAAATAATAACATTGAAAGCTTACTGTAACTAAAATATTTAATTTTACATAGCAATAAAACAGTAGTCCCCAAACTAGGCAGCGCCTGTATCTTGGGGGCCTGAGTTGCGTTATCATAATTTTTTATTCGTAACATGTTTGCGTTAACTTAAATTTAATTTCAGGATATTTGAGAATGGACAGGATAGTTAATTAAGTATGGGTAAATAATAATAAATTGAACAAAATAAAATATTTCTAATATAATTAGCTTGTTGCGTTATCACAGAATAACGATAGATATAGTTTGTATTTACCGCGGAATTGGAAAAAATATATGGCGAAACTTATGATTAAGTTACAAAATCAGTTGAGAAATAAGTTTAACACATCAACGTTTATTTATTCTGAAAAAAATAAATACAATAATCTAGTAAAGAGCCAGCATTTATAGTTTACTTCTTGTGACAACGATCAGGTAGATTGGAGTACCAACTAAAGGCAAGTTTGCTTTTTTGTTGTTTTAGCCGATTAGATTATTTTATGATAATTATTTAAAATTACCTTGTGAGTTGTTTATTATAGGGAAATAATTATGAAATTGTCATATTCGATTTGAATTTCCAGTGCTCACAAGAATAAGCTCGAGGGGTTTGCACTTTTCGATGTGAAATTGACAAACTCAATTAAGTTTAGTTAAACTGAGATGATCTAAGTTTATAAGACAATAAAAAGTTTAAGAAAAGTTCAAATTAAAAATAAACTGATTTGAAAAAATAAATTAGTTTTGGAGGTTGATTAAATTGTGAAAAAGACAAAAAAATACTGCTGGTCGGTCACTAGCCTTGTGTTAGTCTGGATCTCATGTACAGCAGGTGAGAGCCCTAACATGTCTAAAAGGTTAGGGGCTTCTGATCTAAATATAAATATTCTTCCTTCTTGCTTTTAAGACTTGGACTTGTATTTCGAGAGTGAAGTACAGTTTGGCATGGCTGTGGCCGTGATTGATTATTTTCTTTATTACCATTTTTGATGACCATTTTGGTACGTTTCAATTTCACATAACGTTCAAAAGATACATTGACAAAGATCAGATATGATATCTGACATATTATTATTATGTTATGTTATACACAGAATTACATATTGGGAAGTTTAAATGTAATAACATTAGTGTAATGTGCTTTGACTATTATGTCAGTACGGTCTATTCTGTTATATTTTGTCACTTCTCAAATGATTTCCAACGCAAAATTTGTGAAATTATTAAAGTAAAATGTGTTTGTTCAATACAGTTTTCAATAATATTGTCAGCTTGACCGAGCGATGTATTTGAATTACTTTGTGGTCGCTGGTGTGTTTCGATTTAACAGCAGTTAAATATGAATAATACAATAAAAAAAAACAATTGCTGTTTATTAAATTCTGTTCGATTGAAAAAGAAAGTTTATGGATAAAATTGGCCGAAACGTTTCATTTTGAGTTGGAGTTGGTTAATAAAAAAAAAAAAGAAAAAAAAAAACAATAATAATAAGAAATTCTCAGTCAAACCAAGTCAGTGACGGGTCCCTGAATCTTTATGATCAAGCCACGATCTGCGACCTCTGAGTTTGATTTTGAAATAAATAACAAAAATCTTTGTCAAGCCAAGTTAATGACGGGCCTCTGAATCTTTATGATTAAGCCACGATCTGCGACCTCTGAGTTTGATTTTGAGTTGGTATAAGGTTGTGTCCAAAGGCCTTGGTCATGGCCAGGTGAATTACTTGATAAAAATGTAAGTGTCATTAATTCCTTAAGATCTAATTACGTTTACTTCACTTACTTCACCTAATTACGTTTACATTATTGTACTATTGATTGTATAGATACTATAACAAATACATTACCATATGACATATAAATATTATTGTACTGTTGATTGTAGTATATTATAATAAATACTTTACGTAATTTAAAATAAAATAAAACAAGTAAGTCTTTTCTAAAGTAAAAATCCACTGGGCTATCATTTGCTTGGTGCAAGTCTATCCCACTAGCAGCGGGTGGAGGACTTGACACGTCTAGGCAATTGGCAAAACAAAAGTAAATTACAAATTGTAAAAAAAAAGAGTATGTAATAGGGGGATTAGATGAAGTGGTTGAAAAGACGTAACTTCTGATAGGCAATTGGCACGACAGCGCCTTATAAATGTAGCAAACAAATTTAAAGAACATCTTGATCAAACTCGTAGAGATAATAATAATATGGACTATAACATAGGCGACACTGTTTATGTAAATCAGGACCATAGACATGACAAATTAAAGGCAAAATTTAAGGGACCCTATGAAATAATCAGCATATTACAAAATGATAGGTTTCATTAAGGGGTGTTTTAAGAAATATAACAGTTGGCAAAGAAAAACTTCGTCTATGGCCTGGTAATTGGGTTGAACAAAACGCTGATGCAGCAGATAATGTTGTATTATGTGTGTAGTTTTAATTAAATTATAAATATCGATGATTGTAAAAAACATATTATAAATGAGAATGAAGGAAGATATTATGAAACATTATGTATGGATTCTAATGAATCGATTATTGTACGATGAGCTTTGTCTTAACTGTATTAAATTAAGGCGTGTTTCGCCACTTATAGTAAGATGTGATTATGGTGATATGATTATGTAACGAAAATTGTATAATTAAGTTTTGGTCACAGTATTGCTTTTATGTAATGATGATTATCTTGTACTTCGAGAGCGAAGTACTTGTCAGTATGGCCGTGTTAGATAGTTTATTTTGAGGTTATTATAATATTAAAATATTGGTTGTTGTATAGTGACATCTGTCACACTTACGAATCTTGAGACCAATGTAGAAGTAGCTCATTTGACTACGTATTGTGTTTACCTAAAAATTAACTTATCTTGTAAAATTCGTTTAGATATTATGTCTATTAATTACCGAGTAATATTTAATGAGACATTTAGTATATCTTAGATTTTATATTGTTATTTTAATATAACAAACTGTTTCAAACGATTGTTACGTTTCAAACAAGGTGGGGTGACCTTGTTTACAAGAATCGATGTTATAAAAGACCCGCTTTCGGTGGGGAGTCAGTTTCTATTTGGCTTTTGAGCTGTGCGGACCGAATCAAGTGATCGAATAGTCAGTTGCTCGGTAGATGTTCAGTTTGTTGGTTCCAGTGCCGTTATTATGTGGAATATACCAACCAGGTGTCACGTAAGTTAAGTAATTTGATATTATACTGTAATTATAGCTTAATATGATTATGTTGGTATATTATTGCCAATATTGCTATTTTTATAATGTTGCTATTATTCTGAATCCAAGACATAGAATAAACTGTTTTTAAGATAACGATAATTTATGGAATTATAAGAATTGTGTCCTTCTTCTCCATGAAGACCTAGATTTGGAACGGACAACTAGCTTTCTGATTTAATACTGACAAGTCTAATTAAATATACGTCTAGCCTTGACTTTCTGTGCTTTATTTCATGAAAACATTCCCTTATACAACTTACATAGTCATAAGAACATTCATAAGTAATAAATAATCAGTAGTCATTCTGACATTCAAATCTTACTATTTGGGTAATTTCTATGTACACTTATAGTGCCCACCTTTATTATCTAACACGCGCTTGAGCGTGTGTGGGGCATGTGATCAAATTTCAGTAGTTTTTTTTTAATCAACAATAAAAGTACTAATTTGAAGTAAACTTTGTCCTCCCGCTGCGAATGTCTATCTGCCTAAATGCGATAAACTCAAAAACTATCGAACAGATTTTCATACGATTTTCACCAATGGACGAAGTGATTCATGAGGAATGTTTGTGTATAATTCATTAAGGTTTTGTATAAATTGGCTGAAATATGACGATGAAGGAAGACAATTGAAGATGTCGGAAAAAATCTTGCCGACTGGGAGCTTTATCGGCGTATGCCAAGAACAATTCCGTAGCTGACTACATGCGGCAACTGCACTGACTGGCTGGTTTCTATGGATTTCTATGAAGGCGACGGCCGATTCGCCGATTCGCTAGATTCGGAAGGCAATTCGCGAAATTAGCAAACATTTATTTTACGTATTTTCTTTTTTTTGTAGCGATTATTAGGCCAACTATTGCCAAAGCGTCATCAATGGATGCCATTACCGCGTAACACAACACACCAGGACTACTAGAAATACTATCGACTAAACAGAAATGATATCGTTACAAGCAAATTTGAGCCGTGTGTGGTCAATACCGGTGTCAAGCAAATTTGCGCAAGCCTAAGTTTGCGCAAGCAAATCGTTACGTGTGTGGCTGGCATTAGTCTTCTCTAGCTTCTAGGAAATAGAACAATAGCTGATCGCCCGGGCGAGAACCTATCGTTTTTAACCGACTTCCAAAAGGAGGAGGTTCTCAATTCGTCTGTATGTTTTTTTTTTGTATGTTTGTTACGCGATTTCTCCGTCAATTGTGGACCGATTTTGAAAATTGTTTTTTTGTTTGTAAGGGTATGCTCCCGAGGTGGTCCCATATAAATTTTATTAACTTTACTTGGATAGTTTTTGAGTTAGATTCAATAATACGTATTTTTCTCACTTAGTTTATATGGATGATATAATGATAACTTCCAATCACTGTTATTTACATAGCAGGTTAGTGGTATTCGAATTTGTATGGAGTAGGTACCCCAACTAAAAAGTGCAAAATAAAAACTTTTTACAAAAAAAGAACAACCGACTTCCAAAAAAGACACTACAAAGTCAAAAATAACTTTAATTTCGGAAGTCGGTGGCAAAAAAACGAAAGTTCAAAACCAAATACACCGACTTCCGAAATTAAAGTTATTTTTGACTTTGTAGTGTCTTTTTTGGAAGTCGGTTGTTCTTTTTTTGTAAAAAGTTTTTTTTTGTTACCTCGTCCCCCGCCAAAATAGACAGACTTTTTTGTTCGGAATACTGTGCATAATGCCAACCATACACGTAACGATTTTCTTGCGCAAACTTAGGCTTGCGCAAATCTAAATTGACGGGTTTTCAAAGAAATTTGCGCCACTTTTGCGAACTTTGCGCAAACTTCCCACACACGTAACGATTAGCTTGCGCAAGCCTAAATTTGCGCAAGCAAATCGTTACGTGTGTGGCTAGCATAAGGAATTGTTACTTACTGACTGTTATGTTTATTTCTAGCATGGGTCGAAAAGGTCGGCGAAAAGGGGTACGAATCTATTGATTTTTGTGATACCTACCAGTTTTCGTCCCTCATCTGATTATTCAATTACTTTTCATTATTAACAGTATTTTAAATTAGATTATCACTGGAGAAGCCTTATGCGCAATATTCCGAACAAAAATGTCTGTCACTTTTGGCGGGGGACGAGGTAACTTCTACGAAAAAAAACAATAGGTGCTCGCCTGGGCGATCAGCTATTGTTCTATTTCCTAGAAGCTAGAGAAGACTAAAAGGCGTTCATACCATTTTTTTTATCGATATCGATATTCATTTGGTATTCTGCTTAAATCCATGAAATAAAACAGCTGCATAAAATAGAAAAATTTTAACAAGAAGAGAAAATAACTACAATTAAATAAAAGTAACTAAATTGTAATAATCTCAATAATAAAATAGGACAAGTAAAAAAAAAATGCTAAACCATTTCAATGGACATACATAAAACACAAAACAATCAGGAAAAATTAAAAAAACAATTATCAAAAATATTTACTAAGTAATTCATTATAATGAATGAGCCACACACGTAATGATTTGCTTGCGCAAATTTAGGCTTGCGCAAGCAAATCGTTACGTGTGTGGGAAGAAATTTGCGCAAATTTCTTTGAAAACGTCAAGTTAGATTTGCGCAAGCCTAAGTTTGCGCAAGCAAATCGTTACGTGTGTGGCTGGCATAAGGAATTATCGACATGTCAATTTAGGTTTCAAACATGACCTCAACTCTACGGTAGTCTCGCTATCATTTTTACTAAAGGACATAATCGCATGTCAATCGTAAGTTAATTTTGTTGATTTTGCGTATATTTTCGTAATGCAAAATGAAAGTATTTTGATCTTTATGAACATAAAATCGAGATGTACCAAGACTTGTTGACAAGATAGTTGGATCGAACGAAGAATCTAAATGTATTATGAGGTTAGGATTTTTAATTTCAATAAAAACATGAGTAAATATTATAAAAAAATATTGACTTAAGGAAGGTTATTCGGTTCTTTACGTAAGTATAACGTTTTTGAACGTTTTTTACAGAATTTAATAGCACAGCTAGGCATTTACACGGAGCTCCGCGCGCCCTTATAACGATTAACAAAATGCGTTAGAATCGATTTGAAAGTAGTTTTTATGAACGTACACGAACATTTTGTTGTTGTTCATATACAAAGGGGAAGTGTTCGTAAGGCTTCTCCAGTCATTATATACTCAAAGTATTTTAAGTAATATATATAGTAAGTAATAAACAATAAGAAAAATAATAACAAATAACTCAATAATAAAAAAGTATCAAAGTCGTTTATTCGTGGCTACAATACAGTGTAGTGAACACGTGACACCGAGCAAGTCGTCGCCGTGCTTCAATATACCTAATCTGTGAGAACGCAATTTTGTGATAGGGCTCTTAATGGTAAAAGTCTATTCGTCATAATCTATGAATGACGTGTACGCCTGTATGTACACAGAACCTTCTTCTAAATGATTAACCTAAGTATTATTTTGTAAATAAGCTATTGGTGTGCCTTATAAATAAATAAATTTCGAATGACTGGTCCTAGCAGCTGAAATGAAAGAGACTAATATTAGGCCATGGCGGCCAATCTTAGCGGAGACTACAGTAGAGATATAGACGATATAGTGCACAAGTGTGGGCGCAGACACAGGTGTTCTCTTTCCTCACTCTCATAGTCCTATGGGACGGCGATCCAACTCGACCGGAGAGAGATCAGGCGCAGGTTCAACGCCTTAACGTGCTTTCCGATGTACCGGGGTATCACACCACTAACTTCTAAAACTCCGGGCTGTTAGTAGCAATTTGGCAGTTGTAATTATGCTTATTAAGTTATTATGAGTTATATAATAAAGTTTTTGTTTTTTAAGTATGCATTTTTAATTTCCTATGAACCAACGTTTATTCTGGTATAAATTTTACGTAAAAATATGGATGTAGAAAGGAGAAATTTACAGTTATTTCTGAGCATTTTATATGATTTTTAATTGGATTTTTTTAGATATCCCATAATTATTTCAAAATTCTGAGGCCGCTCTGAACTACAACACTTTTTAAAAGATCTTATTTTAAACTAGCTGCGTCCCGCGGTTCCACCCACGTAAATGAGTTTTTCCTTCTAATCCCAATGTTCCCGTGGGAATATCGGAATAAAAAGTAGCCTATTTTACGCCCAGTGGCCTCAGCTATCTTTTAGTGAAAGTCCCGTCCAAATCGGTTCTGACGTTTCGGAGATTAGCCGGAACAAACAGACAAACAGACAGACAGACAGATAAAACAAAATTTAATTGTATTTTTGTTGTATGGATCGTATATACTTTCATATGCATTTAGTAAAAAGCTGTTATTTTGAAATTACAAACAGACACTTCAATTTTATTTATTTGTATGTATGTATGTATTGGGAGGAGCTCGTGGCTAAGTAATAACAAGCCGCACGGATCGATCCATCAGGTTAAGCTACGCTTGCCAGGGTTGGTCAGTGGATGGATGACCATCTTCACATACCGAGACTCCTCCGTGCCTCTGAAAGCACGTTAAGCCGTTGGTCCCGGCTGTCATTTGTGGATCTTTGACAGTCGTTACGAGTCGTCAGAAGCCCGAAAGTCTGACACCAGTCTTACCAAGGGGTATCGTATTACCCAGTAACTGGGTTGTGGAGGTCAGATAGGCAGTCGCTCCATGTAAAATACTGGTATTCAGCTGCAACCGGTAAGACTGGAAGCCGACCCCAAGATAGTTGGGAAAAAGGCTAGGAAGATTGCAGATTGATGTATGTATGTATTGTATAGATTTTTCATTTGATTTGCTATGTACAATAGTTCTACCCACGAGTTCAAAAAACTTGCTTCGGAATTTTGGCTTTATATGTATAAACAATTAAAAAAAATTGCAAAATGCAAGGCCGCTATCCACTTTACTAATAACTATTCTCCACAACTCAAGAAGTCATAGTTGTCCAAGTCTTTCAGTTAATCAGAACAAGAACGCCAAAGTTGCACCGTCGAAATCAGTCGAAATGTAATAGGGCTCTTAACGCACCAGCGCCAGCGCAGCAGCTCCCCTTTTGTTGTACAATGGAAGTTGGTACCTAATCGCAAGACAAGACGAGGATTCCATTTTTTCTCTTATAATTAAGATCTACTTGGTCTGAGACTTCTATAAACATCTATACAGTAGCGGATCCAGGGGACTAAAGGGCCCCAAAAGCTTAAAGAAAACGCGTATTGACTTTGAATCAGTCAGAAAATATTTCGTTGTGATCAAATACAGGGTAACCTAGTGTTCATAAAATGTCTAACGTTCAAAATAGGTTTTAAATAGGCTACTTCTATGGGGAAACCTTGTTATCATGTATTTGCTAATTATAGATATGCTCAAGTACCTACTCGAAAAATTAAGTGTATGTAAGTATATAAATCATGCACTAGAGGAAACAATTACCTTGTAATGTTTATTATTGAGTCCTGCTAATCTGATACTACCTGCCTTTTTTAGTCTAGTGACGCAAATGCTACTACTGAGCTTGATTTCTGTTTTTAGAGTTCCGTACCTCAACAGGAAAAACCTTTTCATCCCACCATCTCGGAAAGAGTATTTTTAATCTTCAATATCTGAGTGGAAAAGCCGTTTTTATTGTCTAGAGGATAAAGTAAATTGAATTTAGAACATCGTGTGCACTAAGTTTGTGAATTAAAAAAAACATTAAACCTATTTACTGCTACCTCTATGGTGCCGAATATATCATACAACTTTTTTTTTATTTTTTTAAAAACTCATACTCGGAACCTTCTTGGTGTTCTTTTTTCAATTTGCTTTGTACGCGGTTCTTTACGCGGCATTTTTTCACGTCATTGTTAAACCTTTTATTAAAAACAAGAAACTTGAAAACAAGTGAAAAAACTAAAATGAGTGATTCTAGCGACGAGGAAGTTTGCTTGACGCCAACAGAATTGACTGAAACTGTTAATAATGCGCAAATGAGCTTTCTCCCTCAACAATCACGCGAGAAGTATTTAAAACAGTACGATATGTTCAACACGTGGCGACTAGCAAAAGGAGCCAAAACTTTCTCAGAAAACGTTTTGCTGGCATATTTTATAGAATTATCCGAGAACAAGAAAGCAAGCACTCTATGGAGTACGTATTCGATGCTAAAAGCAACAATAAAGATGAAAAAAGACAAACATATAGATACCTATCCTAAATTAGTGGCATTTTTAAAAAGAGCCTCATCTGGTCATCAACCAAAAAAATCGAAGGTTTTCACAGTATCTGATATTGAAAAGTTTCTTAACGAAGCACCCGATTCCGTATATTTGGCGGCAAAAGTAAGTCAGTTGCACATTCAGTATCTACTTAAGTATATTAATCTCAATTAAATAGTATACTTAGTAGATGTTGATAGGCATAATTATGCGTTCATATCAATTTTATTCATTTATCTACTACAATACTCTTTACGTTACAGGTTGTTCTTATTATTGGAATAAACGGAGCATGTCGAACTAATGAACTAACACAACTTAATGTCAAAAACATTGAGAAACATTCAGATGACTTACTATTAATTAATTTACCTAATACAAAGACAAAAAGAGACCGCAACTTCGTCATTCGCAAGGAATACGTAACGATTGTTGAGAAATATCAAGCCTTACGCCCGCCTAACACTCCAATCAATCGATTTTTTCTACAGTATCGCAATGGAAAGTGTGTTAGACAGCCTATGGGTACTAATAAAATTGGCAGTATCCCACGAGAAATAGCAACATTTCTTGAACTTCCAGAACCCCTGTTGTACACGGGTCATTGTTTCCGACGAACTTCAGCCACACTTTTGGCTGATTCCGGAGCTGATCTCCTGTCCCTTAAGCGCCACGGAGGCTGGAAGTCCAATGCAGTTGTAGAGGGATACATAGAGGATTCCATCCAAAATAAGTCTAAAATATGTGAAGGCATCGTAGGAGCCATTACACTGAAAGAGCCTCAATCGGATCCTTGGACTGGCCCTTCTACATCAAAAATAAGCCGTTATGAAACACCTAACCATCTCCCTCTCTCTCCAACATTCACGCCAAGGGAATCCGATGAATCGGTACAACTATTAAGTATGACAGATAGTTTACCGAAAAACAGTACACAAGTGACTAACACCAATATTACAGTACCAAACAAAAATATTACACTCAATTTAAATAACTGTAGCAACGTTACTTTAAAATTTTCTTAATTATACCTTAGTATTATTTTGTTATAATTTAAAGATTATTCTGTAATACTTACCTGTTATAATGTAGTAATTAATACCTAAACTGAAATAAAAGTGTACCTATCTTGTGATTGTAAACGTTTTTTTTTTGCATTTAGTCATTTCCTCGCTGAGGTGGAATGAAAAGTTACGTGTTGCACTCGAGTGCAAAGATTTTTCACCTCGTGCTCTTTTGATTCCCTCGCTAACGCTCAGGCTTCTAATTTTGAATCACTCGCTGCGCTCGTGATTCAATTTTAGAATCCTTCGCTTGCTCGGTCATCAAAATTGAACACGCGGTTAAAAAGCAACTTTGCACTCTTGTATAACAAATAACTATTATATGTTCACTTCGTTGTCCGTCTCTCAGTCTGTCAAGACCCTTTTTGTCAGGAACGCGTGGAGGTATCAAGTTGAAATTAATATCAAATACGTAGGTCTACGGTCCGTTGGATTTTGACCGCTCGCTGCAAGCCGCTCATATCTTTTTCGAAGTGTATAGAGTGCCGCGAGTTTCTTGTGGCACTCTAGTGTCACTGCCTCGGCCCGGCTAGGGTGCCGTGAGCGTTGCATTGTCACTGTCACTTGTTATTTAGGTTAGGTTAGGTTAGAACTGTGACCACACAACGCACGAGCCGAGTGAGCGTAGCGAGCGGTGCCGCGGTAGCGGCCGGCGAAGTGCCAGGGTCCGTTGAGGCACAAGAGAATGTAATGTTTTGGGAATGTGGTGTTTTACAGCGATTTAACCTTGACAATCAAACAAAATACCAAGTGACTTGACTTAGTGACAGTGACAATGACAATCCAATGCTTGCGGCACTTTGGCCGGGCCGAGGCGGTGTTACTAGAGCGCCTGTAGTGGCACTTTATCCGATAGGGATAGAGTGCCACTGGTGGCACTCTATACACTGCCTATCTTTTTTTGTCTCCGCTACGCGTCGTCGCCAGCTTGCGAGGTGCAGTTCACATCTTTGCTTTGTACCACCGCCCAGCTCAATCTCGGCGAGGCACAGCTCACATCTCCGCTTCGATCGCACCATAAAAGATATGACATATTTCCTCTCAGTGGTCCACTGAAGCTAAGTGGAGACAAGATTTGTGAATAACTGAATAACGAAATTCTATTGGTTGTTTAAAATACATCTCCTCTCCTCTCGTCTCGTCTCCGCTTTGGTGGTGTTCGGGCCTTACTCTGATCGAGCCGCCACAAGTTTCTAAAATCGATTCTAAATAAACTAGTCTCAGTGTTCTCATATTATTTCAAAACTTAATAATCCGAAAAGTAGGCAGTCTTGAAGGTAGTCTGCTAACTTTCGATAGTTCACCACTTGATGAGACTTAGGCCCTAATCTACACCTAGTTTAGGAGTCAGAGTATTTAAATATTGACCTTTGTATATTAAGCCTTTTTATGTTTTAGTCTTAAGGATATTGTTAAGGGCATTTTGGGAAAAAAAAGAATAAGAAAAAGAAGAAAATAATTTATATTTCTACCAGCAGTAGTTTGTCGACAGTTATAATACCCTACCAAATGACTTTAAACTGTTGCAGGGTAATGTTTTTAAAACAAAATTGTCAGACTGGTTACAAAAAAAGTGTTTCTACAGCATAAAAGAATTTTTAGAACATAAAATTAAGTGTTAGAGTATTAGTTAGTGAATTTATTGTAAATTAGGTTTTTGTATGTAATAATAATGCGATAATAATGTAATAATGTGATAATAATAATATAATAATAATGTGATATGATAATAATATGATAATAATGTAATTATAATGTAATAATAATGTACTAATAATAGAACCCACATATTATAACTTTTGACATTTAAACATGAATAATTTGTACGCTTGCTTGCAGGCAGAATACTATGACTTTAAGGCTGTAAGATCTTCCCTTGTAAACCTTGTATTTTCTTGCAAATAAACAATTTGAATTTGAATTTGAATTTGAATTTGACACTCGGCAGAAGAAGAACATCCGTGTCGGATCTCCCCTAAATATTTTTTTTCCTTCATTTTCCTCATTAACAAAACTTTTGCTACAAAGCCGATTCTATTAAGATAACGAGCTATTTTTATAAATCAGCATCACTACTTACTTACCGCTTGTTATGAATCTAATGAATTAGTCATTGATAAACACTTAATAATTATTATCTTATCATTTGGTGTCTGAATACTATAAATACTATCCCCTGCAGGTAGTTACTTTTATTCACACTGTACTCCAAGGAGATAGCTACTGTGTTACGGGACTGCCTAATTAAAAAACATAAAATGTAAGTACTCATTTATTTTCCAATGGTTTTATTTGCTTTTCAATCAATATTATATTATACTGTATTATTTATGAATGTTCATTCTGTATAGGACATTATTTTTTTGCGCCATTCAATCCCTTTTTATTTGGTACTTATTTATTTTAATAAACCATTTATGTACACACATTTAAAAACAGACAAGAAGAAAAGAACTGAAAAATACGTACAAAGGTGATGCTTATTTCTAAAGAAATCTCTTCCAGCATACCTAGGATAGGACAGAGGATACAAAGAGTTGTAGACACCGTGTGTGAAAGTAGAGAGAAAGTAAAATACATAAAATCAAAACCATTTACTTACTATAATAAAACAAATAATAAATTAAAAACTTATAATACTTACTTACATACATACATACTTATATACATACTTCTAAAATAAATATCACTAAGATATTATTAATTTAAATGCAACAAAAAAATACAAAATAAATACCTACGCAACCATGACATAGTGGAAACATAGTGTTCTTTCACTCTTTTTTTAAATACTGCAACAGTATGATAATATTATTTTAAATTGATGTGATATTTCAGATGAAGACTTGCTTGATCCTCATCGCTGTGCTCGCAGCACTGGTCGCCTGCAATGATGCGGCTGCAGTCAAAAATGCCACCGCCAGGGCTAACATGCACCAGGGAACTTATAGGCCAGGAGATAGACTACTTCATAGGTGTGTATCTATATTAAAACTACGTCAGCCAGTTAGAGCAGGTATCTCCTTAAAAGAACGGAACTGGTAATTTTCTATTCGATGAGCAGATGACTTCTTTCTGTATCTTTTGATCGAAAGTATAATATTTTCTGACTGATATTGATAGTGCTTAAGGGTACGCTAATCGTTCATTCTTCCATATAAACGTAGTAGGTATGGTGATTACTCGTCTGATTGACGGTGTACGTTCAAAACAAAAAATTATATCAATTTGTCTTGTCAGTATTTGTCTAGCCCTGTATGGAAGCAGAATTGGAAAAAATATTGGTTTTGGAGTTATGGGCGTCGAAACTTCCATTTTTCAACACTAATAAATAACTTATGAAGTAAGAAAGTGGAAAAATAGAAACCATACAGAGATACATCATTTGTTCAATAGTTCAAATAATTTATTTTGGATTAAATACATTCAGTAGTTTTTTCATAATATCTATACACCCAAAGGTCTGTTCATGAACTTTTACACACTCGTTTTCCTTATAAATCATTGTCTATTTCACTAAATTAATTAATAAATATATAAATAAATAATAGATAAATAAATATTAAATAAATAAATAAATAATTAGACTAATTCGCATACATATTAGTTACACTCGCCAACTTGTTCGAGCCGTCGACTAGTGTACCCTTAAGCCCTTAAAAATTTAATAAAATTAAAATTATTCAATTGGGAGCTATTTAGTGGGATCTTTCATTTATATACGTAATTTGTGCGACAAGATACGAACTACGATGCGAAGACGAGGGGAAATTCATATCACGTTTCTGGTCCGTTCTGTATTTGGGCGACTCGACTAAAATAGAACTACATTTTTCGTCTTGTTTCCGTTTGAAAGTCATAGATATAAAAAAAATTGTCTTATAAATATTTTACATCACCTTAATGTTTCAGTGCCTACTACTCCAGGAACGCTATTGTGAACGCAGTACAGTACCAGGACATCACTTACCGAGGAGCCAACAACGTGCGTATCACGTACCTGGAGGCGGTAGAGGTGGGATACACGCAGTGGGGACTGCCCTCCCTCAGGGCAGGAGGCGTTGGCTTTAACCAAGCGACCATCAGACTGACAACGGCCAGAGGCTACGGATACTACTACTTGGTCCGAATCTACGGCCGTTAAATATTTAAATTATAAATGGACAACTTTTTCGGCGACTGGATTTTTTTACGACGGGGTTAAATGTTGCATCCTGGGTTTATTACAATAAGTATTAATTTATTTTCTTAAGTTCTGATTCGAATAAATATTTTATAAATTTATTTATGTTTTTTTCTTTTGCTTTTCCTAAGTGAGTTTAAAGTCTTTTGCAGACCAGCGCGACTTGTCGCGCGACGCGATACGAACAATACAATTTCTAATAAAACTTCACGGTATAACAATAACCGGGGTCGCGTCGCGCGACAAGTCGCGCTGGTCTGCACAAAGCTTAAGAGTGTGAAAAATTGATCCGTAAATTGGCACATGAACTTACCCAAAAACGTAGGTCTATAACTGAATGCCACTGAACGCCACACGCTAACATCCATAATACCTTGAGCTTCGGTGTTCATTCATCTGCTAGGTATAAACAAACAATATCCTAACTATTTGACATTGGCCATGCCAAAATGAGGTACGAGATACGGGCTCTAATCCAGTCTCCAGTCCAGTCTGCTACTAATTTGTTTATTATACACAGTTTATAATAATATGATTGGACTTAACGGAGCTGTCGGTAGGTATATAAGCATTCTTCTCATCCTCACTCATGGCTCAAACATGCTTTTTGACAAATCAGCAGAGGTCCACGCCAGAGGGGTGTGGATCGATATATCCTGAGAGTTAAACTAGTAGTGAAGAATACAGCAATCAGTTTCATAATAAAAATAGCTGCTGTCACTCATAAAGCTGCTGCCCTAGGAATAAATGGGGCTGGATGACTATTTCCTGCATAGCAGACGACTAATGGGGCAAACTCACTACACCATGGAACTTTCTGAATGGCAAGCAACATCGCGGCTGACCCAGACGAAGATGATGGGATAAGTAATGGCTGTTTTGCGTGGATGTCCGTATGGATGGAGGGAGTTAACTTGTGGTGCGTCGAACGTCAAACTGCGTTCCTATAAGGTGATTTAAACTAGTCCTTTCGTTATTATTGGCCACTTATAACTAGACCGCTTCAGTTTACCTACTCTACATACAATACATCATAAGCATACCTTGTTGTTTGTTGACATCATAAGTGGTATAGAATATTTATTGAGAGGGCACACTTACAAATAAAACATTCTTCTGTTTGAATTATTTATTTTGAAACTATTTTTATATGCCCCGTTGAATCTATTATAAAAATGAATCCCTATTTCCTTGGCCCTATTTTCTTTTTTGTTGTGTTTGTTATAGTAAGGAGAAGGTTCTTAGGATAGGTAGGTGAAGGTAGGGTAGGTAGGTAGGTATGTATGTCGGTAAGTTCGCAACTGGATGAAGACAAAGACCAATATAAAGAGGCAAAGAAACACGCAAAGAAATGCGTAGCGATAGAAAGAGCTGATAGTAATCAGGACTTTTACGATAATTTGGAAAATGCTAAAACCGCAAACGCAGTCCTCAAAATTGCGAAATGTAGACACAGAGCCACTATGGATATAAAAGCTAACAAATATATAAAAGACAAAAACCAAATATTGTTAACGGATAACTCACAAATTATGGACAGATGGTACGAATACTATGAACAACTTTTAAATGAAGAATTCCCAAATGAAGATCCTGTACCCTGCAAACCTACACATGGACCAATACCCGAAGTGGATATTTTGGAGGTTAGACGTGCGGTGGCTAAAATGAAAAACAGAAAAGCTACGGGCCCGGACGAGATACCAGCAGATTTATGGAAAAACCTAGGACCACTAGCCGAAGTCTGGCCTACTAAACTATTTAATATCATCATAGCCACCAAACGTATTCCAAATGCATGGCGTCAAAGCTATCTACTACCGTTTTATAAGAACAAGGGTGATGTGGCGCAGTGCGAAAACTATAGAGGTATAAAACTGACCTCCCATACACTTAAAATATGGGAGCGAATCATCAATAAACGTCTCATAAATATTTCCGAAATATCTCCAAACCAGTTTGGCTTTACAGCATCCAGGTCAACCACTGACGCCATACAAACAATCAGAATCTTGATGGAAAAATATAGGATTAACAACAAAGACCTACATCTAGCATTCATAGATCTCGAAAAAGCTTTCGACAGAGTACCACGTAAGCTAGTATGGCAGGCTCTTCGTGCCCAAAATGTGCCAGAATATTACATTGAACTCATAATTGATATGTATAACAATGCCAGCACAAGAGTGCGAACCCTAGCAGGTTTAAGCAAAGCATTCGAGGTCAAAGTGGGTGTCCATCAGGGATCTGCTCTCAGCCCCCTGTTATTCAACCTGGTGATGGATTACCTTACCAAGGACATACCTTCTCCACTGCCGTGGACTATGCTATACGCTGATGACATTGTTCTGGCTGCTGATACCGCAAGACATCTGCAGGAACTCCTAAATACGTGGACACAGGCTCTTGAAAAGTACGGCCTGAGGGTTAGTAGGAGCAAGACTGAGTATTTGAAATGTACCTTTAGTGGAAATACAACTTCTGAAACCATCTGTATTGGGCAAACGCCTATTCCTACAGTAGAGAAGTTCAAATATCTAGGCTCCATGCTCACAACAGACGCCAATGTTGATGCTGATGTGACATAGGATCAGCGCCGCATGGTTGAAATGGAGATCACTTACAGGAGTACTGTGCGATCCACGTATCCCCATTAAAACAAAGGGTAAAGTCTATAAAACAGCAGTTCGTCCGGCGCTATTGTATGGATCCGAATGTTGAACAACAAAGAAGACGCATGAACAAAAGGTCCATACCAATGAAATGAAAATGCTTAGATGGGCGGGAGGTGTGACCAGGCTTGACAAAATCCGTAATGAGTACATACGAGGCAGCTTTAAAGTCACACCAATCACTGATAAAATGGCTGAAAACCGCCTAAGATGGTATGGACACATTAGAAGACGGAATGAAGATCATGTGGTACAAATTGCACTAAATCTGCCGGAACAAAAGAGAGGCAGAGGCCGCCCGCCATTGACCTGGTGGTCAAATATAAAAAGAGACCTCAAGAAAGCCCAATTGCCAGAATTGACAACCCAAGACAGACTAACTTGGCGCAGGAAAGTGAGGAGACCCGACCCCAAATAACGGGACCAGGGATGGAAGAAGAAGAAGGTGCGCCGTAGATAAGTACTTAGTGCTACCCGTGCGAAGCCGGGGCGGGCAGCTAGTTACATAATAAAAATCATTACGCTGTCCTGAGAGCAGGGTGGCCCAGTGGTAACGGCCCCGACTTACGAGTTATAGGTGGTTGGTGCGAACCCAGGCATGCGCTTTACTTTGATAATTTCATCACCACTGCTCTCAAAACGGTAAAGGAAAATATCGTGAGGAAACCGGCATGTCCTAGAACCAAAAATTCGAAGACATGTGACATCTACTAACCCGCACTGGGTCCGTGGGGTAGATTACAACCCACTCCCTCTCACAGAGAGGAGGCCTGTGGAAACATTATAAGCTGATTAGATTATATGTACTGGAACTTTAAAATATACGCACGACTAGATACAAACTCATATCATGAGTCTTTTAACGTGGTTATCGAGAATGTTCGAAAAAACTAAGTAATAGGAAAAAACTAAGGTAAGCGTTACAATCGTTAAAACTAATCATCTTGAATTTTTCTACTATGTATGAATTTTATTCAGTCAATAAATTTAAAGTTGAATGCTGAATTTTATTTGCCATAATATCACCCATCGCATGCCAGTCTTAATGTCACGGGGAGGGTGCGTCTCCTAACATAAAAAGTTATTTGGTATATTTTCATTTCAATAACGTTCACAAGATATAATAAACGTGAGATATACCAACTGTTGATATAATTTCTTTAAATATAACATTTATATACTCTAAAACTTATTTCGTATAACGTTATTGGTTATAACGTTTATTTAATCGATAATCATTAGGCCTATCGTTAAAATATAAATATTGATACCCCGATTCAAAGCAATCCGACTCGGAGAGGTTAGGTTAGAAGGTGAGCGGCCGCTGAGCGCCAGATCCCCTCTATTTTTGGTGAATCATTTGGGTTAGGTTAGGTTAGAACCATAGATATAAATATTACTATGGTTTTAGAACTGTGACCATTAACGCGGGAAGGCGAGCGACCGCAGGTAGCGTGCCGCGGCAGCAGCCGCCGCCGAGCGCCAGATCCTCTTTATTGTTGGTGAATCATTAGGGTTAGGTTAGAACTGTGACTATTAACGCGCGAAGGCGAGCGACCGCAAGGAGCGTGCCGCGGTAGCGGCCGCCGCCGAGCACCAGATCCCCTCTCCTCTATTGTTGGTGAATCGTGGTAATCAGTTACTAGATATACATAATATCTACTCAGGTTACTAACTATGATAGAAATTCGAAAGGTTCTGGAGTGGCGACCGCGTACCGGAAGACGTAGCGATGGAAGGCCTCCCACAAGATGGACCGATGACCTAGTGAAGGCCGCAGGAATCCACTGTTCAAAGATGTCTAATATTGATACGGTCACTTTAAAATATTGTTACTTAAGTAATTAGGTAACAATTTATATTATGACAAAATTGTTGGATTAATACTCCCATATATAGGTACCTACTAAATAAATTAACTGACTGGTTTTACATTAGATCTTACAACGTTTTGCGGTAGACGAACTGCGTTGCGAGACTTGAATTTTTGTACATGTGATTTTTTTGATGGGATAAGTCTTTTCCTTCATCCTTTTCCTTAAGGTTTCGTTTCTCCTAAATAACGAAGCTTTATTAACAAAGCCGATTGTATTAAGATAACAAGCAATTTTTATGAAACGGCGGCAATACTTACCGCTTGTTGTGAATCTATAAATGAATTAGTCATTGATAAACACTTTATCATTATTATCTTATCATTTGATGTCTGAATACTATAAATACTGTCACCTGCAGGTAGTTTCTTATATTCACAGTGAACTCTAAGGAGATAGCTATTGTGTTACTGAACTACCAAATAAAAAAACTGAAAATGTAAGTATTTATTTCTTTTCCAATGGTTTTATTTGCTTTTCTATCAATATTAAGTATATTAATATTTTATATTTAGTAATATTTATTTTAACTTCAAAGACATAAAAATCAGTGTAGCCCTGGCTCTTGTACTAGGAGTACTCTTGTATGACAAGAGCGAATACACTATTATACTATGTTATTTATGAATTTTCTTTACGTACCGAAGATTTTTTTGCGCGATTCCAGCCATTATTATTGGTAACTATGTGTGATTTCAGATGAAGACTTGCTTGATCCTCATCGCTGTGCTCGCAGCACTTGTCGCCTGCAATGACGCGGCTGCAGTCAAAAATGCCGCCGCCAGGATCAACATGTACCAGGGAACTTACTTGCCAGGAGACAGACTGCTTCACAGGTGTGTATTATTTAAAACATTGTTTTTTTCTTCGCTCTATATGACACGAGAATATTGCAATACTGTGTGTAACAGATCAGTCCGTTAGTCTGCTTTAATAAACGGAACCGGTAACTTTCTATTCGCTGAACGGATGACTTCTTTATGACCAATGATATTATAAGTAAAAAGAGGTAGATAGGTTATACCCGCTCCGCAAGTGACTCGTCAAAATTTGGCTAATTAGCCACATTTTCTTCGTCTTGTCTCTTTTTCGCTCCCGATAATTACGTCATGCCGTCCTACTTCCACGTGTCATCTAATAGTGTGACACTGTGCCGTTTTTGAAGATCGAATGTTGAGTAGATAACCTATCTAAGTCTTTTTACTTATAATATCATTGTTTATGACTGTATCTTTTGATCGAAAGATAAATATTTTCTGACTTTTTCTTTCTTTCTTTTTCGTGTGGTCAGTGAGTGACTAACCTGGTGTCAGAGTTTTAAAGCCGCCCATCAGTCTCTGACTTGCCTTCACGTGGCATCGAGAAATATCTCTCAGGTATGCCGTTTTTTGAAGCAAGTGATAATTATACAATATGCACATGAATCCGAAAAGTCTGAGGTGCGTTCCTTGGGTTCGAACTCTAGACCTATGACTTGGTAGTTCGACGGTCACACCACTAAGCTTTCACTGCTATTTTCAGACTGATATTGGCAGTTTAGAGCGTAAACCCTTATAAATTTAATTAAAATATTCAATTGGGGGCTTGTGGGTTCTTTGATTTATACACGTTATTTGTGCGACAAGATTCGAACTAAGATGCGAAGACGAGTGGAGTGTACATGTCCAGGAATCTACCAATTACACAGGTTGAAATTCACATCACGTCTCTGGTCTCGTCTGTACTTGGGAGATTTCTACACGTCTCCGCTATAATGGAAACACACTTTTAGTCATGATTCCCTGGGAATCGAGAGTGTTCGACGTGTCATAAGTAAAAATAATGAGTCTTACAACAAATATTTTACATTACTGTGATATTGTTTCAGTGCCTACTACACCAGGAACGCTATTGCGAACGCAGTACAGTACCAGGATATCACTTACCAAGGAGCCAACAATGTGCGTATCACGTACCTGGAGGCGGTAGAGGTGGGAGCCACTCAATGGGGACAGCCCACCCTCAGGGCAGGAGGTGTTGGATTTAACCAAACGACCATCAGACTGACAACAGCCAGAGGCTACGGATACTACTACTTGGTCCGAATCTACGGCCGTTAAACATTTAAAAGAAATGGATTACGCCTACGATATATTATGGACAACTTTTACGGTAAATGGATTTTTTTTGACGACGGCGACTCCGTGGTAATTTTTGTTAGACAAATGTTGGATTACAATAAACTAATTTTAAGATATTTATTATTTTTCTTTTACTTTATCTAACCAAGGATGAATAAAATTAGTCATGAGAAACAATTTTAAAACCAAAACTATGCAGTATTTAACATTTTCAGATACAAACATTTAACAATGCGACATGCGACCTCTACTGCAATATTGTATCAGCACACTCATGCCCGTTTTCACCTTCACTAAGTGACACTGACGTAAATATAAGTGCACTGTTGCATTTTCAACGCTAAGCTCAACGCTAAGAGTTGAAAATTCAACAGTGCATTTTTATTTAGTGATTCATTTAAGTGTCACTTAGTTGTCGGTGAAAACGGGCATTAAACATTCACTTTCAATTACTTTTGAAGGAAATTAATTCTAATCCAGAAATTAATCCTAATACACTGCCTGAGTTTGAAAAATTCGTCTATGGTCCTATGAACGCGGCGGAACTGTCAAAATGACATTTCGATCAATTGTCATTTTAGGTTCTAATTAGGTTGACATTACTCATTAATGTTCTGAACCCTGTGTAACTTAGGTGTAGGTTTCCCAATATAATAAAATAAAAATCATTTAACATTATAAGCTGAAAACGTAGAAATTTCAACACGACGAGTAGGGGAGAGCGGGGCCACAATTAACAAAAAAAATATTTTTAGTTGTATCTTCGAAATTATTCAACATTTAGACTTGATTTTTTTGTTAAATGATGCTTTAAATCTTTAAAAAAAAAAAAGACTGCCCGTTAATTTTTTCAACTGATCATAATACCTAACTTCCCTAATGACAGTTTAAATAACAGTTGTAAAAACAAAATGATAACCCTTGCCGTAAAAAAACAATGTCATTTATAGCTTTCAGAATTTTTAATATTTAAGTAATTCGATTTAAAAAAAATCTTACAAAATAATAAACTAAAGTTGCAAAAATATTTCTTCGTTGACAGTTTTCAGAGCCAGTCACTGTAGCGACCGAAGAATTGAACCGTGGTGCGAATGCTTGCGCCCGACGCTGATGTTAGCCTGACCAAGGCGTGGGTCCAATAATTGCCAACGAAAGTGTGCGAGGGAACGTTGGATACCACGATACGGTTAATCTGGGTAGTTGAATTGCCTCGGTACACTACTTCCCGAACCTGTACTGTGTTTGGGATACCTGCCACGTGCTTATAAACTGGCGGGTACAGTAAGGAAATAAAGATAAGTGACATTATTTTTGGGCGGAGGGCATGTCAGACTCTTACTGACTAAAACCCACCCGTGTTCCATCAGTTGCCTGTACGTTGCCAGGGACCACGGTAACCCTTTAGGACTTTCCCGCAACCCCGGCAGACACTGGCGCTAGCGGATCCCGTCAGTTCTGCTGACATCTTTTTGAGGAGCGCGTGGAACACAACGCGCCGTCGACCCGGGCCCGGTCCTTATCGGGCGACGAGCGACCCATTGCTCTCCATCCGCAAGCCCGCGCCTGCGGTGGCCGGGAATCGGCTTGCGATTCCCAACGCAACATGTGTGGCCTGATGCTACATCACCAGTAGCTGATGCAATGGCGACTTTTTAAGAAGACTTATAAGTTGCAGTAGTACCTCCCCAAATAAGTAAGTTCCAGCTCCATTCAGTCTTTTCTCTAGGATGGCAGCGCATTCACGATTGTATTGCAATGTCCTTATGGCGCCAGTGGCAATTTCACATCATTTTGGCTTATCTTTGCCATCCAATCTATATAAATAAAATATATTAGACGTAGATATATTTAGTAACCTATTGCGCTTAACGCTTAACGGGCGGTATGGTTCACTCTGCGTCCGGAGCTCGGCGTGGCAACACGCCATGTTCGGGTTCGCGACAAGTCAATCGTCATCCTGAGGATGCCTCGTTGAGAGATGTAATACGTGTCTTACTTAAGCGGAATAGGTTACTAAATATATCTACGTCTATTGTATTTTATTTATAATGGATTTCCGTAAAGTCACGCCTGATTCAATTAACTATCTATATAAATAAAAATGAAATGCTATTCGATGGTCGCAATACTTTAGAACTTTTGGATCGGTTAGGCTTTTTCTTTCTTTTAAAATGTTCGTAATACACTCAAGGGCACATTTAACCGTCCAACCATCTCAAATTCTATATCGTTTGTTTATGATAACTTACGCTTTGACTATAAGGCGTAAGTTCATAAGTGTGTATAACTGCAATAAATAAAACAATCATACCAGCGTTTTGTTTACTTCTGTGGTTTTTAATTAACAATAATCAGTTAAATCGGAATTGGCTATTCTCGCCGCCCGCTTTGTGTGAAGGATACATTCGTTTTAAAACGTTTTGATACCATTTCTTCGAATAAAACTGAGGTCTCGGGGTGCCGTGATTTCATTTACACAAAAAAAATGCCACTGGACGCAGTTGGAGTAGACGCTGGGTTTAGCCAGCGTCGGATTGGACGAATGCTTGGATATTCGCGAACCACTATACAAAATGCTATCCGGCGTTACAGTGAGACCCGTTCCTACACAAGGTCAGGACAAGGTCGTAGAAGGTGAACATCAGAGAGAGATCATCCTTACATCGTCATGAATGTTCTTGAAAATTGGTTCACAGCGGCTTCTGAGGCTCGTAACCGTTTGTTTGAGGTATGAAATGTAAGTGTGAGATTAAAAACAGTAAGATGAAGGTTAGCAGAGAGGATCTGAAAGCATTGCGACCAGCTCGAGTCCCAGAACTGACCACAAATCATAGAAAAGCGCGACTTAGATTTTCTCGAGAACACTTAAATTGGAGTACGAAACAATGGAAGGCATTTCTCTTCTCTGATGAATCAAGAATCGCTTTACGAGGTCCTGATGGACGTCAGCGCGTGTATAGGCGCCGCAGTGGAAGGTTCGTTGAATGTGCTGTGGTTGAAACAGTGGGCTACGAGGGAGGCTCGATAATGGTTTGGCGTGGCATTTGTTACGACGCCTGTACAGAGTTGGTCATCTCCGATAGAGGCAGTGTTAATGCTCACAGGTACGTGACAGAAGTCCAAGAATCATATGTGATTCCGTTTGCACCATTCATTGACGATAATTTTGTTTTAATTCGCGACAACGCTCGTGCACAGACCGTGAGAGTTGTTACCGATTACTTGGACGCCGTCAATATTTAGCGATTACCATGGCCAGCTCGGAGTCCTGACCTGAACCCGATAGAGCAAGTATGGGACAACCTGAAAAGACGAATCCGACGTCGTACACCAGCTCCTACGACCATCAGTGAGCTAAAAACAGTACCAGTTGAGGGGTGCGAGAACATTCCCAAAAGCGACATCCAATACATAATGGACGGGCTTTCAAATCAGTTGCAAGAGGTCATTAGGGACAGAGGAGGAAATACACATTATTAATCCGACAATTTAGAGCTCACTTTTTTTCAAATTAACATTTTGCAGATTTTAATTTTTGTACAAAAACTGCATATTCTCATTTGATTTTTTGTCTTAATTACACCATTTCACACCTTACATATGTCTAATTTTATTTCGTAAAGGTTCATCCAATGTAATATTATAACAAAATTAATGAAATTATGATAGAATTTTGAAGAAATTGACAAAATGTGTGCGGCCGGTTAAATGTGCCTCTGAGTGTAGTTCGAATCGGTTTCTTGCGGAAAAAAAAAAATTAAAAAGTTTCCGGGAAAGGCGAACGGCAGGCTTGTATGGGAATTTCGTACCGCTAATAAAATTTCGTGTTTTGACATATTTTTCGTTTTAATCGGTAGTTAAAATGATAGAGAAACCCTATTTAAATTCTTAGATTTTTAGAACTTGGGAGATAAAAGTTATAAGCAGTTTTATTTGTTAAGGTTATGTACTAGTGTACCAATGTAGATTGTTACTTTTAGGTACTTAAACATTGTTTTGGTGATAAAGTAAATGTTCTAGATTGCTTCTCGCTATCTTTGTAGTGTTTTACTAGGATGAGGATCGTAAATATCAATATGAACAATAAAAATATTGATGACGAAAAACATTCCTATCATTAAATAGTTAACTATAATGATTTTATGCATTCATAGGTGTAATATAAAAGTGTTTAATTTTATTTAATGTTTATTTCTATCTCTAAATAATTAATTATCATTTCAATATTTGTGTTATTTTACATAATGCAACTTCTAAAACATAACTGCGTTTAGTTTACGATTTTATTACGTTTATTTATTAACACCATTTTAATGATATTATTAATTAATCCGAAGTTCTAAAAATAGTACGCTTACATAAAAATAAATGTCTTAGTTGCCTTAATAAGTGGTACAAATTCTAAAACAGAACAACAAAAAAAGTATGCGGTACGAAATCTGCCGTTCACCTTTGAAAAATGGGAAATACTGAAAGTCCTTTTTTGTATGGAATTTTAGTACGATCAGCACAAAGTGTTCCCACTGCTGGGGCTCAGGCCTACGTGTTAGGTAATGGGCCATGATCCACCACGCGGGCCACGTGCGGTTTGTCGGATAACACATGTCTTAGAATTTTTGGTTTTAGGACATGTCGGTTACCTCACGATGTTTTCTTTCACTGTTTTGAGAGCAAAGGTGATGAATTTATTTACACAAAGGAAAGCGCTTGCCAGGGTTCGAACTCGGTTACTACTGCACCACCACTGTTCTTAGAGGCTGATTATTATTTTTGTATGAACTATAGATTTGACAGGATCACGTCAGTCTGGTCAGCTAGTTAAGTAATAAAAAGGTACACACTCGTGAAACAGGATCAAATCATCGTTGTTAAATAATCTGGCAGTAGCTCCTTCTAGATTGTAATCTTTTTGGTACACTTGGCCAGGTTCTTGGAAAAGAACGACATCTTCTTGACCCGGAGCGACTTCATTTGGAATGGAAGCCGCATCATTGCAGACGGTAAGTGCTGCTAGCACCGCGATGAGGATAAGGCTCTTCATCTGAAAGGACATAACATTTACTATAAACGGCGGTTCGATCACCTTAAATCATATTCGATATTCAATATCAAAAGTTGATAGTGGATCGCAGATCGATCGATGATATCGATGAATTATTTAAATTGATGATCACAATCATTCTGATTTCATCAAATATCCTCAATGAACCGCAGTTAGGTTGCACCTTTATGTACGATTCGTCGTACGTGTCGACGTCTGGACTTTAAAAGAGACTGTGACCTCTGAGTTTGTTTCGGCCTTTCTTCTCAGAGTAGTCAGATAGGAAACGCCGATATCATCTAGCTAATAAACTTAAAAAATAAATTATATGACGTGTAAAAGTGATTCCAATATCCTATTTATGAAATGAAATGAAATTGCTTATTCTGTAATAAGCAATTTAATTTAATTTATTTTGAAAGAATAACTGAGTCTTAAAAATGAAAATATAATTTAAATAATTTAACTTAATTCAATTTCCAACAAATTTTTAGTATTAGGAATTCTTTTTTCTGTCACAAAAGAAATAGTACATTACTGTCGAGGCCCGAAATCAAGGCATTGATGGACGATCGTAAGCCGAGGCCCACATACGTGAGTCCATCAATGCCTAGTTGCAGCCAAGGCTTGTATAGTACTTTTCTCAAACTAAGTAAATTATTCATAAATTCCAGAATCAATGATGAACAATGAATATTTTTCACGCGCAAATAATTATGGTCATTTGTTTCTTCACAGCTCTATTTGCTAAGCCAGTTCGAAATTTAAATAAAAACTTTGATAAGTTACCTCCTTGGTTGCCATGTGTTGAAGTAAAAAGTTAGTGCCATTTTTAAATAACAGGACAGATATGAGTTTTCATAGTAATTTATTTGGCCGCTAAACAGGACAGATATGGATTTTCATACTAAGATTGCCGGCCTGATGCTCGCTTGTTTTTGACCAGGACGGCAATTTTGATTTATCTCGAAGAAGGTTGTCAAAATAATGTTCGAATTTCCAAACATGTTTGAGAAAATGTCACTTCCGTGACTTTTGCAATGTCCACTTTGTCTTTTATTTATTATTGTGTATTTGTACTAGAATCTAATCATTCATCACGTTAATATTTTTTTACTAAGTACATTTATAACGGACCCAGTATTTTTTTTGCAAAACACAAATGAATAAAAGAAGTAAAATAACGAATTAGAACTTTTCTTAATAACAGACTATTGCATGGAATAAACACGAAACAATAAGGAACTAAAAAAACACTTACATTTATTAATTTCTCACTTTGTCCAGTAAAAATCACAGTAGCTACCTCCTTAGAGTACAGAGTTATTATATATCAACATTTTGTAGTGCATTAGATATTTATTACCAGATGTAATGATAAGATATTACTAGGATAATCATTACACGGGTCTATAATAATAAGATAGTACTATCAAAAGCACAGTCAGATTGAGTGTGAGTCAGGCACCTGTCTCATCGCAGGCGATAAACGAGTTGGTCAGCAACGAGCAGCGAATGCGCGACGGTGCCGAGCTATTACTCGCTGGTATGCGTATGTACCCAGCGTGTCACAAAGCGAGTGTTCTGCCCGCTAAGCGAGCGTCGATTAACGAGTCTAAGACAAACGAATACAGATTAACCTATGAGTAACTTTACAGCGTGAGAGAGGCACCTATCCAACCGCAGACGAGGAAGCGACTAGCTGTCAATGATCTACATACTTGCTCAAGAAACATACAAAAGATTGTAGGTCCCGTGAAAGTAAAAGAGATACATAATATATTGATAGTTGATCGCTGACTGTTCACACCTCTGCGCGCTGGCAAGTAATCGTTTAGGCAAGGTTCGCACGGACGTAAAAATATCGCGGCGGGATTTTATCGCGCACTGGATTTTCAACTCTCGGTGTTGAGCCGAGCGCTGACAATCCAACCCGCTGGGACGCACTCTCGTCCTAGCTCGTTGAAAAAACACGCTGTTGGATTTTCAAATCTCGGCACTGAGCAGAACGTTGAAAATCCAGTGTTCGGAAAAATATCACCCGTGCAAACCTAGGCTTATCGCAGCGACAAGAGCTATCAAAGAGAGCTCGCTTGGGACCAGAACACTCGCTGAGAGACTCACTCATAAGTTATTGGTCTTCACCCGTCACGCACTCGCTGCTCGTTGCTCCCCAACTCGATTATCATTGCTAGCTCTACTGACTGCTCGTTAATCGCCTGCGGTGGGACAGGTGCCTGACTCACACAAAATCTGACTGTGCTTTTGATAGTATCTTATCGAATAGATCCGTTTAAAAATTATCCTCGTTCTATCATATCATTATAGATCCGGTAATAAATATACTACGCACTACAAAATGTCTATATATAGTCACTGTACTTTAAGGAGATAGCTACTGTGATTTTTATTGGAAAAAGTGAGAAATTGATAATGTAAGTCTTTTTTAGTTCATTATTGTTTCGTGTTTATTCTATGCAATATTTTGCTATGTTGAAATAGTTCTAATTCATTATTTTACTTCTGTTTTACTTTAGTGTTTTGCAGAAAGATTATTGATCTTTCATAGTAGGTACAAAAAATTTATGTTTTGGTCATATTTTACAACGTGGATGTTGTTCAAGATATGGAAGTGACATTTTCGACACCTTTTTAAATATGCTTTAAGTAGTTACGTTTAAATTTTTTTTTCTTTTTTCTTTTCTTAAGAAATAAGCAGAACCTTTGTACTCAATACTTATAATTATGTCGTATCTGTATATATTTTACTGTATCTACATAAATAATAAAATAAATAAATAAATAATATTGTAACAAAAAATACTTAAAGCCGGATTTACACTACGAAACTAGTTGCGCGAAATTAGTTATCCATTGATAGTTTTACGTGTAAATAATTATCTATTGACTCGCGAAACTATCAATGAATAACTAAGTTTGCGCAATTCCGGCTTTATAATAAAAACTAGTAGAAAATTGAATTTAATGATTCGAATATGAATGTTAATTTTTAAGACAGACATGCACAGTTTATTATTTTTATTAATCGATTTATTTAATTGGTTATTATTGGTAATTTAATTAGTAGTTATCCACATATGAGATTAGATATTATTATCCATTATATTAGATCGAATGGCGATCTACTATGAGATATTAATATTTGTATTTAGAATATCGAATATGATTTTAGCAGTTAATGTTGTGTCCTTTCAGATGAAGAGCTTCATTCTCATCACGGTACTAGCAGCATTTACAGTCTGCAATAACGCGGCTTCCATCCCAAACGAAGTCACTCCTGGCCAAGAAGATGTCGTTCTGTTCCAAGAAAATGGCCAAGTGTACCAAAAAGATTACAATCTAGAAGGAGCTACTGCCAGATTATTTAACGACGATGAATTGATCCTGTTTTACGAGTGTGTACCTTTTTATTATTTTATTGGATGGCAAATAAGCCAAAGACCAACTTAATGTCGAATTTAGAGGTATGATGATCACGTCGTCGGAAAAGGGTGTAAAGTTCTCTCATCCTCTATAGAAAAGGGAGGATCCTCCGGCCAGTCGTGTGTCGTGTCTAGTGGGCAACTGCCTAATGATTGATGTCGGGGAAGTTATGTAAAAAAAATGGTAACGAAGTCAAACATGTACCTACGTTGAATTAAAAAAAAAAGTAATACCTGAGTTAAACTCAAGTAAGTAGATAATTCTTCAAACATAAAACAGCGCATTTTCCTGTTTATGATTTCCAGTCATGTTAGTAGGTAAAAGTAATTCTGTTATCTGTTAAATCATCATCAGCCTATTAATGTTCCCACTGCTGGGACACAGGCCTCCTCTCTGTGACAGGGAGTGGGCCGTAATCTACTACGCGGGCCCAGTGCGGGTTGGTAGATGTCACATGTCTTCGCATTTTTGGTTCTAAAACATGCCGGTTTCCTCACGACGTTTTCCTTCACCGTTTTGAGAGCAGTGGTGATGCAATGATTTACACAAAGTAAAGCGCCTGCTTCGGTTCGAACCCACGACCTACAACTCGTAAGTCGAGGCCGTTACCACTGGGCCACCCACCACTGCTCTCAATCTGTTAAATGGTTAACGAGTAATAATAAATATTTTTATCTTTTCAGAGAATTCGTCAACGTGGCGGGTATCCCAAACACGGTACAGGTTCGTGAAGTAGCGTACCGTGGCAATTCTACCACCCAGATTAACCGTATCGTGGTATCCAACGTTCCCTCACACACTTTCATTGGCAATTATTGGACCCACGCCTTGGTCAGGCTAACATCAGCGTCGGGCGCAGGCATTCGCACCACGGTTCAATTCTTCGGTCGCTACACTGACTGGCTCTGAACATAAGAACACTATAGAACACTGCACACTCGTCTCCATGTCGAAACGTGTGTGAAAACAGCGCAGAGGGTGTTGTGATCTCTGGAGAACAACAAGAACAAGAGGATTACGATCAATTGACTTTAACCAAGAAATATTTTTAGAACTGAAGTTTATAATTTTGTAAGATTAAAAAAAAAAAACGAATTAAATATGAAAAATTCAGTCAATATTATTTACATTGTTTTATTTTAAATTCCATTTGCCATTAATATGAACAACGAGAGAGACAACAACGTTTTCTAAAATACAGTGGGTTATTAATGTACTTGAACGTTGAACCCAGTTATTGGGTAACACGATACCTCTTGGTAAGACTGGTTGCCAGACTTTTGGGCTTCGGACTACCCCTAAGGGCGCTTGTACACAGTAAGAAAATTTACCGTGTCTGCGGCAGACAAGACAAATTCTTCGTGTACACGACAAGAATTTTGTCTGTTCTACACACGAAAACTTTTCGTGTCTTCGCCGCTCCGCAACAACGTTCGCCGCGTCGTGTCTTGCGCAGACAAGATTTTTTTTCGTGCACTGCTGCGAGCAGTGTACACAGTTATTTTTTAGCTACGACACGAATTTTTGCGTAGGCCCGGCGTATTTTCTTACCGTGTACAAGCGCCCTAACGATTGTCGAAGATCTGTGAATGACAGCCCGGGACCCGTTACGGCTTAAAATGCTTTCAAGGCACAGAGAGGACTCGGTGTTATTACTTTAAAATATTTGTATGCCAGTCTATGGCGAGAATTTTTAGATCCTAATTCTATTCAGGTACATAACATACATAATCACCCTATTAATGGTCCCACTACTGGGACACAGGCCTCCTCTCTGTGAGAGGGAGTGGGCTGTAATCTACCACGCGGGCCCAGTGCGAGTTGGTAGATGTCACATGTCTTCGAATTTTTGGTTCTAAGACACGCCGTTTTCCTCACGATGTTTTCCTTCAACGTTTTGAGAGCAGTGGTGATGAAGCCATTTACACAGGGGCTTTACTGCGCCTGCTTGGGTTCGAACCCACGCCCTACAACTCGTAAGTCGGGGCCGATACCAATGAGCCACCACTACTCTCTATTCAGATACTATGCATTAATAATAATAATAAATAATAATAATAATAACCCCACCGCCGTATCTCTACGTTGACGTCGTGGTGGGGCTTGCGCGCTCCAAACTCTAGGTTTGTGCCGGTACAGTTTACTTTGCCGGAACAGGTCTAGGATGAGGAGCCAGACCAAGAGAGATACAGAAAACCGCAGGGCAGCATGTGGCGAGCTGTTGGGCAGTAGCGATCCCACGGACCCTATCTCCCGGGAGAAATCTTGTTCCTCATCTCTGGCTTGCCTTTATTGGTCGGCTGGAGTGAATACTGACGAGGAACAGAGCTCCCACCTCATTCTTGCCTTAATTGGCTGGCTTGAGTGGAGATTCGCAAGAGCAAACGTGCTCGGAGGAAGGAAGTATTCCAGTAAGATGCTGGTAGGGATCTTGACCGTACTTCCGGGATTGTCCTGATAGCCGTGGAATACCGCTCCACTCCTCATAAGTACATCAGGACATGTTGCCCCCTTGTCGCTACGACACTTTGTGCTAGCGACCGTTTTCGGGGGCCCATTATTGAGTGTGCAAGTCACCCCCTGCCATTTTATCCGTGTATATATAAAACATTGATCAGGCAGGGGCCATAGTCCTTCCATAGATTCAGGTTACCAGTCAACTTAAGCCAGCCATACCCATAGTCCAATATCTTTGTTTCCATATCTTGCAATAGTCCTACACCAGCCGGGGGTTGTCCTTGGGTGCATTTGCAAAGTGCATACAGGGATAATCGTCGGTTGGTGCCTCATTTCATTACAAACGTCTAACGGGCCTCTGCGAGTTGGCTTCGGCCCCTCGTACGCCTTCCAAAGGTCCGGGACCCCAGGGTCCCGAGAATAGTCAAAATCTAAAAAATAATAATAATTGCTTTATTTTCAGGCAACTAAGGCCCATAGACACAATACACAAATAATCTTACAAAATAATGAACTAATACATAAAATTAAAAACATCATTACAAAATCTAAATGCATGCATGCATTAATGCATGCATCGACTTTATTATAACGGTAAGAACATACTGCCCCGTTGGTCTTGTGGTTGCAAGTGCGACTGCTGAGCGTGGGGTTCGATTCCCGGTCGCGCAAAGTGTTATTCAGTTTTGCCATTAAGAATTTATGAGTAACAGCCTGGAGTTTGGAAGTTGGCGGTGTGATACTTCCTCGGAAAGCATGTTCAGCCGTTCGTCCTGCGCTTGATCTCTCTCCGGTCGTGTCGAATTGCCGTCCCATTTGACCATGAGACTAAGGTGAAATAGTGCACCTGTGCCTACACACACACTATTAATAAATGCTAATCTCCGCTGAGGTTAGCCGAAGACCAGCCGAAATTCGGCCTGAAGGTCTATGTTCTTTTTTGTACGTATACCGACGCCTAATTAGGAACATGAGCTTTGAGCAAGACTGTTCGATTGGTGCTACCTTTGGTGAGCAGCGTAGCGTATCGAAAAAGTGGCAAATTAGTTACCAACCGTCAGTGTAACCACTGCAATAGTCAAACCATGCGTTAGTTAAGGAGTAAGTTATCGTTAGCGGATAATGATGACTCCGCAAAATCATTTAAATAAAAAGCGACTCTTGCTACGACACAATAAAGTGCAATTCAGGTCTCACAGCACTAATTACCTACAATTATAATATATTCACCTAGAAGTTGGCTCTCTTTCTATCGCTTAACTCTTATCTACTGACTACATTACACTCACTGAATAAGGATGTTGACAGGAAAAAAAAAAACTTTTAAGTCCGTCAGTCAGATAATAAAAAAAATATTAATCACGTATTTTTTTCTTTATCATAAAAATAAAAATGGTTTAGATTTTCTTTTCTTTTTTATTTTATGATCAGCAGTATTGCACAATTACGTTTCATTCAAACGAAAAACAATGTGATTTCACTTCTATTTGAACAAAATATTTTCAGTATTTTTTATTGTATTTTCACAAAAATAGATCACAGTACATTACGGCTTGTTTCCCCTAAGGGTTGGGCAGAGGTGTGCCTATAGTTCACCAACATTTCACCAGTTATGTTTAAGTCCCATGTAATAGGGGGTGAGCCTATTGCCATCAACCGGACACAAATCCAGACTCTGGACTGCTACCGAGAAATTCTAGAAAACCCAATAACACTTTGCCTGACCTGGGAATCGAACCCCGGGCCTCATGCTCTGCAGCACTAGACCAACAAGTAATGAGGCAGTATAAAATAGAAATAAGAGAGAGTTTTTTCGAAAAAGTTTATATTATAGCATTTTTAAATTTTCTTACAATATTTAATGGAACGGTTAAAATTAAATAACATAACATCACGCCTTGTTTCCCCGAAGGATTGGGTAGAGGTGTATGTACACGTACACACCCACGCAGGTACACCCACATTTCGCCAGATGATTTAAATGATTATTATGAAAGTGTCTAAAATATGCGTGGTATGTGCACTTTCGATAATAGCTCATGTTAAAAAAAGAGGTAACCTCTAATAATAATTAATCAAGTACCTAACATAATCAGCCTATTAATGTTCCCACTGCTGGGAGAGTCCTGTGTGTCTCACAGAGAGGAGGCCTGTGTGGCCTCCTCTCTGTGAGAGGTAATGGGCCGTAATCTACCACGCGGGCCCAGTGCGGGTTGGTAGATGTCACATGTCTTCGAATTTTTGGTTTAAGACAAGCCGGTTTCCTCACGATGTTTTCCTTTACCGTTTTGAGAGCAGTGATGAAATTATTTACACAAAGTAAAGCGCCTGCTTGGGTTCGAACCTACAACTCGTAAGTCGGGGCCTTTACCACCAGGCTCTACAACGTACAAAATACAGATATAAATGTAGAAATTTTACATAGGGTGACACAATGGGCGGTTTTATCGCAAAAAGCGATCTTTTACAGACAACCTTTTGATCATCATTAGTTGTGCGAAGAACATTTATTAGTCGGGTCTATAATGATAAGATAGTAGGTACTATCAAATCCACGTTGAGTCACGCTTATAGTCCGCTTACACGGACACCTAATGTTGCGCAATGCTCAGCAATTTCTGAGAGCAGTGGTGGCCCGACTTACGAGCAGACTTACAGTTTGATTTCAAACAGGCACTGTGTTTCCTGTAATTTATACATCACCATTGCCTTTCAAACTGGTAAAAGAAAACATCGTGAGGAATCCGATTGAAATTTCAAAGACATCTACCAACACGCACAGGGCCCGCTCTCTCTTTAAGATATGAGGGCAGTGTCCCAGCAGTGAGAACGATGGAGGCTTAGCAATTTCCATGCAAACATGGTATCACTGAAAATGTACGAATCTGCCCGTGGTACTACCAGTAGTACCAAGGGAAAAAAAACCCGTAGAACTACCAACCGATCTAGTAGTACCGTTAGTACACTAATACCTCAATGGTAGTACCACGGGAACTTTTTTTTTACCCGTGTTACACTCTTAGTCGACATTTCATAGTGTGACACCTGTCCCTTTGGCATTCCTCACTTTGACTTTTGCTATTTAGATATTTCCCTAACTGCCTGGTGTAAAGGCTCAGAGTGAAGGTAGTCAACCGCGAACATTTTAACCACAGTTGCCAAGAATTGCGAAATTTGGTTGCCCGTATAAGCAGATCTAATTAATGTTTATTTGGATCACAGTGTCACCGAAAATCAATTGGAAAGAAGCCCGCTTGGGTTCGATTTAATTTCACGTAGTATGCTAAATTAAAACAGTACAATTATTACTGATACCAATTACAGTAAACAGAGGGTCTCGTGGCTCAATAATAACAGCCGCACTGGTCTATCAAAGGTACAGCTACGTTTGCCGCCGTCGGTTCGTGGATGACCATTACATATCGAGACCCCTCCAAGTGCCTCGGAAAGCTGACATTCGTAAATCTTTGACAGTCGTTACGGGTAGTCAGAAGACCAAAGCCTGATTCTGTTTTCAATTTTTTTTTTACTCATGTCTTTTTGTATGCACGTGTTTCTGTGATGAATAAACCTATTTTTCTTTCTTTCTTTCTTTCTTTCATAACCCGTCAAGACAGGTTTTCAGACTTTTGGGCCTTTGGGATTTTGGGCGGTTGGGCTTTTAGGGTTTTGGGCGTTTGGGTATTACAAAATACTGGTAAAATGTAAAATACTGGTAATCAGCTGCATCCGGTTAGACTGGAAATCAATCCCAACAGAATGTGCAAAAGGCTCGGCAGAATCATATCAATTATTGTAAACGTAGTTCAGCGGCAGGTTCATGCGTACAAGGTCAGTGTTAGAGATAATTTAATGGAGATAATCGTAAATTAAATATAAAATTGCAATTAGCCAGTGATATTACTATCTTATCACACCTTGATATTATTTAAATAGATTCGTGATATGAAATTACTATAATACTTGACTCTGAGGTTTGTGGTCCTATGCAGAAAAAAAGAAGAATTGAAAATGTGAGTACCTACTTTTGACTTTTTACGAAAAAAAGTTTGTTTATTGTATTAAAATGATGAAATATACCATTGTAATAGACTTCAATACGAGGAGGTTCTTTGTTCGTCTGTATGTATTTGTTTTAACGTGTGTTTATCGATATTTTCATCAAATAAGAGCGAGTTTTAATTTTATTTTTTTGTATATTCCTGTGTGGGGTGTCTCATATAAATTTGGTCAAGTTCTGATGAGTGGGTTTTGAGTTCGCAGCAATAATACGTATTTAATCCACTTTGTGTATGATAAGTTCCTTTCACTGTTGTTTGTAGCAAATATATTAATTTGTGTGCGGGGGGGGGGGGTATACCTACCCCACAGCTAGAAATAACCAACTTCCTAAAAAACACTACAATATTATGTGAAAAATATCGGAAGTCAGAGAATACACTATAAAAAGACGTACAGACGAATTGAGAACCTCCTCCTTTTCTAAGAAGTCGTTTAAAAACCAAAGACGAATGAAATAAAGTAAAGTAATTTTGTAGAAAGAATTAAAGTAATTTTTCACATTAGTGCTTTTTATTTTGGAAGTCGGTTGATTCTTTTTGTAATAAAATTTTTATTTATATCAATAACCTTTGTTAGGTTATAATTACGCAACATATTTTCGTAAACGATTACGACTAATCTGTTTCATTTTGACAGTTCAACAACGTTCAGATAATTACGTTGTTGACCCTTAGAGCATTTATAGGTTAAATGCTCTAAGTGTTGACCAGATATTTTTTTCGAACATAATAACAATGGATTAACAATCTGTTTCAAAACGATTCAGATTCTGATTGATTGTGTATTACGCAATTAGAGTACAGGTTGTATATTGAAAATTGTGTTTAGACACAATAATGAATTCGTTACATAAGGGAACCTGACAGTAGCAAAGTATTTAATCGCTCAGCAACTGCGTCTCTGGAGCTGTCGTTTACGGTCAATGATGTGCCTTTTCAGATGAAGAGCCTCATCCTGATCGCAGTGCTAGCAGCAGTTACAGTCTGCAATGACGCGGCTTCCATCCCAGATGAAGCCACTCTGTACCAAGAAGATGCAGCTCTGTACCAAGAAATGGGTTTCGTGTACCGGGAAGATATCAATATGTACCAAAAAGGAGATGTCAGAGTAGGAGATATTATGTTCCACCGGTAAGTACAAACATAGAATGGATTATTCCAGTTGGCCCCCATAAAAATATTCCCCTGGATTGTCGGCAATGCATGTCCGAGAATCTCTTCTAGGCCATGGGGGCCTAGGGGACTGAGGGTATTAAACTTCCGGCTTGCCTTCTTGCCCATGTAGTCATATCAACTATTGATGTCATCAACCATGGGCATGATCATTTATCATAGGCACGATTGTATGAGGACGGAATGACTGTACATTGGCAAGGGGGCAAACCGGTACTTATTTACCACCCATATTCCCGTTGGCCACTGGTTTAGGTGAGAATCTCGGAATGAATCCCTCTTGGGAGGATTTTTTTGAGGCCAACTGGAATAACTCCATAATAATTCTTCTTGTTACCTTAAGAAAGGATTGCCCGAGGTAGCACTGTTAACAATACCACAAAAAAGTTTAGGTAACTCTGCAAAGGTATTTGCTTCACATGATACGAAATTCATATACAGGGTGGCAGGGACATCGACGCGAAGCCGAAGAAGGGGGGTTCAGAATCATGTACTGAATCCATTGTTACAGGCTTCGCGTCGATGTCCCTGCCACCTTGTATAGGGTGAGTAGGGCGACTGGTAATTAGTGACCGATACTTAAACACGTGAAATAAAATCACCTGTTCCCTATATTGATGCACACTCGTCAAAATGTAGGGAAGCGCAGATTTTTTTTGGTTTGTCCTATAGTAAAAGTAGTTCATAATGATGAGTAAAGTCACGTGTTTAACTATCGGTCACTAATTATCAGTTAGCCTATATTTGTTCGTTTATTAAACGTCAAAGGAGTAAGTAAGGATAGTAAAAGGGTGGCGTTCTGTAGTTTCTGTCTACCCCCATGGGAAAAAGGCGAGAGTTTAAGTATGTAGGGTATATAATATTGCTTTTAACAAATTTAGTTCTTTCCAGACACGAATGCAACTTGCCAGGGATCCCGAACACAGTGCAGATTGAAGATATATCCTACTTTGGCAATTCTACCACCAGAATAACCGGTCTCATTATGAGCAGGCTCCCTCCCGTGCCCGGCCACACTTATATTGGAGCACTTGGCACTACGCACATCACTGTCACAGTAAGATCAGGGCCTGGCGACGGCCTTTTTACAACCGTAGAAATGTGGGGTCACTACACTGATTGAGTCTGAATAACACCATGTATACTAGCGACATTTTTTTTCCAACGTTTGTTTTTCGAACTTTGGTAATTTTATTGACAAAAAAATTTTGGAAATTCTTTTTATAATAAATGATGCTGTTAATCAATATTTTGTTTTATTTTCATCTTTTAATGTAATTGGACGTGAGACAAAACATTCTCTTGAAACCTTTCAAGACAATGTTTTGTGTGAGATAAACTAGTTTTGAGAGCAGTGGTGGCCCAGTGGTATCGGCCCCGACTTACGAGTTGTAGGTCGTGGGTTCGAACCCAAGCAGGCGCTTTACTTTGTGTAAATAATTTCATCACCACTGCTCTCAAAAACGGTGAAGGAAAACATCGTGAGGAAACCGGCATGTCTTAGAACCAAAAATTCGAAGACATGTGACATCTACCAACCCGCACTGGGCCCGCATGGATTACGGCCCACTCCCTCTCACCGAGAGGACGTCTGTGCCCCAGCAGTGGGAACATTAATAGGCTGATGATGATGATGAAACTAGTTTTACTATTTTTCAGAAAATTAATGAGAAAGCTTGCGAAATAGGTATAATGATTACGATGATTTCCTATTGAAAAGGCGAAAAATAGATACTTTGATTAGGATTTCCGATTGAATAGGCATTTTCTATGTTATTCTTGAAATCTTTAAGAAGTTGACTCACCTAGGTACCTACTGATATTATGATAGTTAATTATTATCTAAGCAACTTGTTCTCACACGATGTTGCTAGTTAAATTAGTCAGGTATTGTAGGGTTAGCTTAGTCGTCAGGTGCAGGGTTAAGTTTATTTATTTTTATTTTTGTCTATGTGTAGAGACGGCTGCGCCCGTCACTTTCTCTATGAGATGAAAATAAATGAAGATTTTTCCTTAGTGACATTCTTTAATTATAATATTTAATCATATCTGGAATATCTTCCAAACTGGTGACCCCGACCGACCGATCAGGGAACCATGTCTCTTCAGGGCGTAGGTCCATCGGCAAAACTCGAACAGCAAGTGGACGACGACTCTGCGTTGGCCAGCATAACAGTTTCTGCCAGAATACCAGAGTTTTGGGCAGACCAACCGAGACTGTGATTTGTCCAATTTGAAGCAGTGGTGGACAGTCAAAAACTCAGTGATGCTGCAAAGTCAAACTTGGTCGTTACGAAGCTAAACAAAAGTGCTATACAACAAATCAGTGATTTACTGTTAGCCCCACAAGAAACACGGAAATACCAGACCATGAAAGACAGATTGCTCCAAAAAAACACAATAGACGATGTATATCTAGTAACTTAATCCGCTTAACCGTTCTTAAAGAGTTAGAGAACCCTGTAAGAAATCGACACGTGTTTCGCCTCTCAACGAGGCATCCTCAGGACGACGATTGACCTGTTGCGAACTCGGACACGAAGTGTTATCAACGCGAGCCGAACGCAAAGTCAAGCTCGCGTTGATAACACTTCGTGTCCGAGTTCGCAACAGGTCAATCGTCGTCCTGAGGATGCCTCGTTGAGAGGCGAAACACGTGTCGATTTCTTACAGGGTTCTCTAACTCTTTAAGAACGGTTAAGCGGATTAAGTTACTAGATATACATCGTCTATTGTGTTTTATGATGGATTTCCGCAAGGTCACGCCTGAGTCAATTAACTAGATTGCTCCAAGTTTTTGAAGAATCGGAGACTCGACAGTTTCAAAAGTTGTTGGGGGAGATGGAACTAGGTACCCAGAAGCCTTCGCATCTTTTAAGGCGGATGAGGGACCTGGCGCGAGGAAAGATACCCGACGCAACTTTACAAATTATGTGGAGTGGACATCTTCCAACGGCTGTGCAGGCTGTTTTGGCAGTTACTGAAGTGAAGGAGCTAGATAATTTGGCAGTCGTAGCAGACAAAATAATGGAGGCAACTCGACCAACGGAGATAGCGATGGTGACAACTAACCCCGCCATCAAGGACGTCAACAAGGATTCCAGTTCATTGACGGAGTTGGCTGCCACCGTACAGAAGTTGAGCATTGAAGTCGCAGAATTACGTCGCTCGCGTCAAAAGAAGAGATATGGAGGTAGTACAAATCGATATCGCCAATCAAGGTCACGTACGCGAGATGGGAGTACAGGTCGTAAAAATCCCGAATGGTTATGTTTCTATCATCATAGGTACGGATCCAAAGCTGCTAAATGTGTCGACCCTTGCAATTGGAAAACATCAAAAAACGCGTCAACGACGGAAAACTAAGCGTGATACAACCTGAGGCGGAGGTATGTATCCTTAACTCAAATAATCGCCTTTGTGTGTTGGACAAAAACAGTGGATTAAGATTTTTAATTGACACAGGAGCCAATGTGTCGGTAATTCCGGTTAGTAGGTCAAAAAATATCCCGTGTGATAAATATAAACTTTACGCCGCAAACGGTTCAGAAATAAGAACATTTGGTGTACGTTCATTAGTTTTAGATCTTAATTTAAGAAGAGCTTTCAGATGGACATTTATTTATTTATTTATTTATATATACTTTATTGTACGCCATTCATCGTAGCGGATGTTAAGCAGCCTATTATAGGGGCAGATTTCTTAACTCATAATAGGTTGTTGATTGATTTAAGCACGCGGAGACTTATTGATCAAATTACGCGCTTAAGGTGAAACAATTTGATATTTTTTCCATACAAACTTCGGAGGGGTTTTACTCCACTATTTGACATCGTACATTCAAAGTTAAACATGATATCGTTAGGTCTCATTATTAAAATTGTCTGTACGGAAGCAGAATAGTAAAATAAAAAGTCATTAAAAAGTTATGAGCCAACAAAGATTCGTTTTTCTTGCTAATTTTAACGCAACTTTGGGCGTAAATAAGTAATACAAGAAGTGTGAAATCTCGAAAACAAAATCCGTACCGACACAGAAAAATTAACGAAGATTTCAATAAATTTTATTTGTAATTGATTTATGCAGTTGTTATTTCAGAAAAACCTTTTTTCCAAAGGCCTTTTCGTAATTTTTGACGCGCTCGTTTTACTAAAATTGGTCGGTACGGTGTTTCCGTGCGTGCGAACTATACGTTGGCCATGTAGATCAGCTTCTAACTGCTCATCACTGATACTATCTCTGTCGGACACGATGCCAGGTGAGACAGTGTGGTTTTTGGCCAGGCCCACCATTGAGTTCGAGCCCGCGACTAGTTGCACCTTAAATGTTATCGCTTCAGTTGTTTGTCATAGAGATTGCGAATCATCCATTAAAACGATAGTTGATAATAACGTATGGCACAGGATATTATGTAATTATCCAGACGTGACTAAACCTGTATCTTTTAAAGAAATAGCTAAGCACTCGGTATGTCATTACATAGAAACTTCAGGACCACCGTTATACGCTAAGGCGAGACCACTTCCTCCAGACCGATTTAAGAAATTTAAGGCAGAATTTCAAAATATGATAGAGTTAGGCATTTGCAGACCATCCAAAAGCCCTTGGGCAAGCCCACTGCACGTGGTGCCCAAGAAAAATGGAGAACTTCGCCCGTGCGGAGACTATAGACGGCTGAACGCAGTAACGAAACCGGATCGCTATCCAATTCCACGCATAAACGATTTTAAGTACTTATTGGCAGGTAAGAAAACCGTATTCAGTAAACTTGATTTAATTAGAGCATATAATTTTATACCGGTTGCTCCGGAGGACGTCGAAAAAACTGCAATCATAACGCCTTTTGGGCTGTTTGAATTTCCGCGCATGACATTCGGTCTGCGCAACGCAGCGCAATCTTTTCAACGATTCATGGATTCGGTAGTGCTGCGTGGTTTTGATTTTGTATACAGTTATATCGATGACGTATGCATAGCTAGCCAGACAGAAGCTCAGCACAAAGAGCATTTGAATGCCGTTTTCCAAAGATTTAATGAATTTGGTATTACAATAAATATCTCTAAATGTGTATTCGGAGTATCGCAAATGGAATTTTTAGGTTTTGACGTATCGATGGATGGAGTTCGTCCACTAGACGATAAAGTGCAAGCGATTGTAAATTTCCCGAAACCCGAGACGGTCGAGCAATTGCGTCGTTTTCTCGGTATGGTTAATTTTTACCGTGCACACATCCCTAGAGCAGTCGATTGCCAATCGAAATTAAATAGTTATTTACATAATAGCAAAAAGCGTGATAAAACAATTATAGAGTGGACTGATAAGGCCAACGAGGCATTTGAGAAATGTAAGTTAAGCTTAAAAAACGCTGCCACATTATCTTATCCGTTGCCCGATGCAAATTTATCACTCATGTGTGATGCTTCAAATGTTAGTATTGGTGCCGTTTTACAACAGCAAATTAATAACATTTGGCAAGCACTGGGCTACTTTTCAAAAAAATTAACGCAAACAAAAGCTAAGTACGCTACTTACGACAGGGAGTTGTTAGCAATATTTATGGCTATTAAACATTTTAGGAGTTTAGTAGAAGGTCGAAAGTTAACGATTTTTACGGACCATAAACCACTTACATATGCGTTTACGAAACTAAATAGTAATAACGAAAGTCCCAGGCGAATTCGTCAACTTTCCTTTATTTCCGAATTTACTACGGCTATATCCTATATTTTCCTGTTGGACCAACAGGAAAATATCATCATGTCAAAGAGCCTTAGAACGCAGCTCACTAAAAATAAAATTGAGGGACAGAGTCAGTCACAGGAAAATAAGAAAACGAACTGGCGTGATTGATGCATTGTCCCTCGCACAAGGTCTGAAGTGGAGGTGGGCAGGTCACGTGGCACGCTACACCGACAACAGATGGACGAAGACCGTGACTATGTGGAGAGGTCCTCAGGGACACAGAAGCAGAGGGAGACCAAAGGCAAGGTGGAAGGACGAGATAGAGACCTTTGGAACTCGTAACTGGTCCAACCTCGCAAGCAATCGAAAAGAGTGGCAATCTCTAGAGGAGGCCTTCACCCGAAGAGGGGTCCTGACGGCATGTATATCAGACTAACAACATCCACACTTGTTTACTACTCATACGAATGTACATGCCAAACGGAATAATAAAGGCTTTTTTATTATTTTATTTATTATTATATCCTATATTAGTGGTAACCAAAACGTGGTAGCAGACACTCTTTCTCGCATAGAAACGATAAGCGGTCCCACAGTGCTAAATTATGAGGAGTTAGCAGAAAAACAATCCGGTGACGAATACCTACAGCAAGCGTTGCGAGCATCCGATAGCAACTTGCAGTTTAAACAGTTTTATGTACCGGACTGTGGAAAGCAAGTCTTTTGCGAAGTGTCACATAATAAAATCAGACCTTATTTAACGGAAGATTTTAGGGTGACAGCTTTTCATTCAGTTCATGACCTTAGCCACCCTGGCATTAAATGTAGTAAGCAAATGATTAAACAGAAGTTTTTTTGGCCAAATATGGATAAGGATATTACTAAGTGGGCTAGAGCTTGCCCACACTGTCAAAAAGTCAAAATTACAAGGCACACTATCTCAGGCGTCGGAAAATTTGAACGGGTTGATCGTTTTCAACATTTGCATATCGATATAGTCGGACCTTTAACGACTACAGCTGATGGGTATAGATATTGCGTGACTATGATAGACCGTTCCACAGGCTGGCCGGAGGCCGTGCCTGTCCAAAATATCACAGCGGAGACCGTAGCGAGAGTAGTTTTTGAGTCTTGGATATCTCGTTTTGGATGCCCTTCGAAGCTTACAAGCGACCAAGGCAGACAATTTGAGAGCAATTTATTTATTAATCTCTTGAAGTATTTGGGCATACACAAATTTCGCACGACACCTTACCATCCGCAAAGTAATGGCATGATTGAACGTTGGCATAGAGCACTGAAAGTGGCTCTCATGGCACGTTTACATTGCAATACTTCCTGGGTTGAGGAACTTCCAGTCGCGCTATTAGGTCTGCGTGCAGCTATCAGGAGTGACAGCGGAATAAGTGCAGCGGAATTAACCTACGGTAAAACGATTAGGTTACCTGGTGATTTCTATGACGAATCAAAAATAGATACTTCGGACTCGGAATATTTACAGTCGCTCAGAGATGCTATTAATCATTTAAAGCCACGACCACCGAGTCATGAGAATTCAAAGGCATTGTTCGTATCTAACGATCTTAATACATGTCAAAGTGTGTTCGTTAGGAATGATTTAATGCGAAAATCACTTCAACCACCCTATGATGGCCCGTATAGTGTCATTAAAAGAATAGGAAAGACATTTATTATAAAAATAGGTGACAAAGAAAATACTATTTCTATAGATAGGCTCAAACCTGCCTATGTAATAGAAGATGATGATAACAGTAGTAGTGCTAGTTCTAAATTAGATTTAACAGATAAAGACTTCGGTGTAAATAAAAACAAAGACACTTCTAACCAAGTTTTACATTCGAAAACAACGCGAAGCGGCCGAATAATCAAAACACCGCTACGTTTCGCATAAAACGAATTAAGACACGTTAGTTATCATAAATATTATTTTCTCACCATCCATTGCAACTTCATTACGATCACCTTATTATACCCTTAGAATAAGATCCTTGGTTATGTCAGAAGATGTTTTTGATTGTAAATAATGTATTATAAAATTGTGTAACATTTTTGTAGCTAGTAACTAATTATAAATAAGTATTAGATATTTTGGGCAATTTTTTTTATTAAAGGGGGAATGGTGTAGGGTTAGCTTAGTCGTCAGGTGCAGGGTTAAGTTTATTTATTTTTATTTTTGTCTATGTGTAGAGACGGCTGCGCCCGTCACTTTCTCTATGAGATGAAAATAAATAAAGATTTTTCCTTAGTGACATTCTTTAATTATAATATTTAATAATATCTGGAATATCTTCTAAGGGTATAAACAGGGTAATAGGTAATAAGTCAGCATGACATTTTATATTTTAAACTGAATGAAATAAAAATATAAAATTTCAAATTTTGCATTTGCATGGAGATCTTAAAGGGTCATTTGGTAGCAAATGACCTCTCCTACATCCCCTGAATTTATTGCTGACATATTGCCAATAATCCTGTATTATTTATAGGGTGATTGATAATACATGATGTATTTAATGAGGTGACGAGACATAGATGCTCAACAAAAAAACAATTATTATTGTGGTCACAACTGAACAACTGACCTTTGAACGCACTATATGAGTCATACCTACACTGAAAATTTTTGTCCGAAATGCGGATATCCAATAATAAAACAACAATTATTAAGTATGCTCCTAGAACAATAGTATAAACGTGACAAATTTTTATAATATGCAATGCCTTTATGATTGATGACTATTATTTAGATGTGGTGACATCCCGGAACCACGATAGCCTGATTCATTGGTTCCAGCTAGAAAAATGGCCATGGAAGAAAAATAAATGTTGCGCCGACCCCAAATAAATTGGGATAAGGGCAAGAGAATAATTTCTGTCGAATACCATGAATCATTAAAAGTAACTGACGCGAAATTGATGAAAGGAGCTAACGTCATTCTCGTCGACCATTAAGCCAGGAATAGCCCCACATCCCAGTAACATTATTTTACGAAACACAACTGTTCTTATCTATTTTTAATGTGTTAGCTTATTGCGTAACGATTCCAAGGACATGAGTTTTATAAACAGCTCCCATACAAACTTAAGAGATATCGTCATTCTAATCTCAAGTGGTCCCGTGGGATATCGGGTAACACGACCCGTAAGTGATCGCGTTGACATAACAAAGGTTATGGCACAATGACGTCAAAGCTACTTTCACAGTATTGTGCAAGCGTTGGCATGTTGATGCCTCGTTGGTCGCAAGGGTGAGGTGTCGCTGAGCATGAGGTCCTGGTTTCGATTCCCATGTCGGGTAAAGTGTTTTTGGGTTTATCCATCAGGAATTTCTGACTAGAAGCCCGCAGTCTTGATTTGTGCCCGGTTGATGGCAATAGGCTCGCCCCCTGTTACCAAGCACTTTCCCTAAACATAACTGTTGAAATGTCGTAAAGGAACACTTCTGCCAAACCTTTCGAGGAAATGTCACGCCGGATATAAATGTTGAAAAATAAATCTGCGTTAAGGAAAATACCTAATTATCTCCGACTGAAAAAATCCGGAGATAATAATGGTTATATCCCTGATATGACTAAATCCATTAGAAGGTAGGCAAGGTAAGGTAATTAATAACACTGTAGATCAGTTTAGATTATAGTATTTATGTTTTGACTGTTTTAATCTGTCAATGTGCGAGCGACTATTCACTTTAGATATTTTGTACGAGCTGATTTCATATCGTCATACGTGATATCAAATATGAACCGATTACAAAAATTCGTTCAGTGATAGGAAGGCGAAAATTACGCTATTGCAGAGTGTCATAGGATATCCTAACTAATGTTATAATAAATGCGAAAGTAAGTTTGATTGCTTGTTTGTTATGCTGCGGCCGCATCTGCGTCTATGTGACAAAGCTTCGCACAGTGATGCGATACACGCAGATGTGACCATCCGTTAACGATTATCGTCACGATAGTTCGGGCTGCGTAGGACTTATCGTTCGGGTGGCGGTACATAATAAACGTTGTGAAGCCGCTAATGTGAAAGAAAGGAAGGAAGAAAGAAAAATAAGTTTAGAACCACGTATTTAAAAAAAACGATGCACTCTAGGACTGCCGATTGAAGTGAAAACTAAGTAACACCATCCAACGAACATGTCAGGAATTTATGTGGCTTGCTGTCAGTACAAGAACGAAAGCTGCACCTCCATTAAAAAAAATACAAAAATATAAAACAGAGTGCGCTGTCAACAAAAACATTAACGTTGTGCATTTCTAGTCTCCCTCCGTCTTACGAATTTTCGATCAGGTCACGTGTCCTGATGCGAGTTTAAAATTTTTACCGCATCCCAAAAAAATTGCACAACGCCGAAGAAGTTTTCACTTCTAAGAGATAAGAAACTCGAGTAGAACAAGAAAATAAAACACAATAGATTTAAATATAATCACGAGCTCAAAACAGAAACAGTCGGCAGCTGCTGGCACGCCATGACTGTGACAAGAAGGCTACCACTCAGCATAATGCTGTGCTATGGGGACCCACAGGCCCCCACAGCACAGCGCTGATTGTCAGTGGTCACCCGAAAAAGAAGTACGGCAACCAAGTCAGGTTTAATGAATTATACATAAATAGCCAATAAAATAAATAGTACTGATATAATGCTACCACCATACACTACTATGTGACCACCGCATTAGCGCGATAACTTTTTAGCGAGGAAAACATACGAAGCTTCGGCACGCATTGCTTTGTGACGATAGACGCAGATGCGACCGCAGCATTACGCGTTCACGCTTAAAAGGCTGAACGTAGTTGGATGACACTTGGCACACGGGTAGACCATGACCTGGACCATAGGACATAGGATACTCTTATCCTGATATTCCTACGGGATCGAGACTTATTCGGGTGAAACCGCGGGGCTCAGCTAGTATTTGTGTATAAGTTAGTCCCGGCTGCCCGAAGTCCCGGGCAGAAGCTAATCGATAGATAATATCGTTAAGAGCCCTCTAGTGATTGATAAATAATCAAAATCTGTCGAATCAATCAAGTTATCTTGAAACACGTATTTTAAGTACAAAAGGTGAATATAAGGCAAACAAAATGCGCATGAAGCACACCGTACACGTGATAGAAGTAAAACTTCTTAAACAATTAAGAAAAGAGAGACCCAGTATGACAGACAGAGAGAGTTATATCTTTCTCCTCTCTCATGTGATAAAGTGTGCCTAGGTGACGCGTCCTTGAATTATTTTTTTCGTTTCTCGTCCAATTATATTATCGAATAGAAAGAAAGAAAGAAAAATGCGTATAGTCAGTGTAGTGACCCCACATTTGAATGGTTGAGAAAAGTCCCTCGCCAGGCGCTGATGTGAGTCTGATAGTGATGTGTGTAGTGCCAAGTGCTAAAACATGAGTGTGTCCGGGCATTTGAAATTGGGCGGTGCATTGCGAAAAAATCACCTTAAACTATAAAAACAGAAAACAAATGATTATAATAGTGAGAATAATAAATATAGGGAAGTGTCTGTCCGTAATAATAAATAAGGTAGTTCGTAATCGCAAAGGAAGTTTCACTTGAAACGGCTAACACATGAGTTGTTGATACTGATTATCTTATCAATATGTATTAGGATAATATAAATACTGTGTTCCGTAAAACCGAGGTATTCTCACACTGTACTCTTAAGGAGATAGCTACTGTGTTTCTGGACTAAGTGCGAAATTGATAATGTAAGTAGTTTATAAACTTATTGAACCTATTTATTATTTGGAATCTTGAAGGTCAAAATTAACTAACTTGCCAGAATTGTCGAATTATCTTACCTATTAAAAAAATTACATTCCTACAATCTGTTCTAAGAGTATATAATTAAAATGTAAACAAGGATCAGAAAATGTACCTAACTGTGGATGCCAATTTGTAGTGCCACTTACAAATTGAGTGCTTTGATTTGATTATTTGCATCTTTATACCCGATATTCAAATTTTTATTAACCTTAAAGATGTTTTTCATTTGACAATTGAGGTTAATTTTATCTCCATGTGTGTTCATGATTTCTCAACAAAAATGTCATGACTGGTGGCAAAAGAAGAGTATAAAGATTTAAAGTTAAAACCTTCTAATCACAGATGAATGTGTTACTGAATAATTCCTTAGTGAGTGATTGCGTAAGAATTTAGTAGTTTGTTTACATTTTCATCATTTATTTTTGAACAGACCATATTTCCGATTTAATTTTAACATCAATCTTGTCAACAGTTATTCTTAAATAAGGTAAAAGTAATAAAAAGTGATCATATACCAACAAAAATATGAAAAAGTGGTCTTTAATTTTAAAATGTGTCCTTTTAGATGAAGGGTCTCATCCTCATCGCGGTGCTAGCAGCACTTACAGTCTGCAATGACGCGAATTCCATCCCAAATGAAGCCGATCTGTACCAAGAGGACTTTGTGTACCGAGAAGATATCGATATGTACCAGAGAGGAGATGTCAGACTAGGAGATATCATGTTCCACGAGTAAGTAGCAACTTAAAATTAAATTAATAAAGAAAAAGCTTGTCCGGGGATAGCACAATTAACTATACCAAAAAGAGTGTGTAACTGTGTAGGTATTATTTGCTTAATGTTTTACGAAACACACAAAGTTCAATTTTTACATTTAAAAAGTATATAGGTACATACAGGGTGTAAAAATACCCATCACATAGCCGTTATCCATCCGTATTTAGATAGTGCAATTAATCGTAAAAATATATTTTTATTATTCAGACAGACAAGCAACTTGCCAGGGATCCCACACACAGTTCAGCGTGAAGATGTATCATACCGTGGCAATTCTACCACCAGAATAACCGGTGTCCGTATAAGCAGGGTCCCAAACGTGCCCGGACACACTCATGTTGGAGCACTTGGCACTACGCACATCACTATCAGACTCACATCAGCGCCTGGCGAGGGACTTTTCTCAACCGTTCAAATGTGGGGTCACTACACTGATTGAGTCTGAATAACACCATGTATAATTGCAAAAAAATGTTTTGCCAACGTTTGTGTTCCGAAGTTTGGTAATTTTGTTGGCTTGAAATGTTGAAAATTCTTATTGTAATAAATGATGCTGTAAACCAATTTTTGATTTGTTTTTTCTAAGTGTAGATAAACCCTATATATACAGGGTGGACCAAAAATAAACGTCATAAAAAAAAAATAGATTCCTCATGTCTAGGGGTATACGAAAATACCCCATGTATGTTTCGCGATTTTTTGTAGTTTTCGAGTTATTATTTTTTTTGTAATTTTTTCGAGTTTTCTTGCCGGTGGAGTTTCAAAAATTCATATCTATTTTTTTAGTGAGTATTTTCTAGTTTTTTTTTTGCGACAATATCGTCTTGAATGTTGCTTTCATACATAAAATAATAAACTTGCTAACATTCCTGCAAGTTACTCAAAAAAGTATCGATAGCAAGAATTTAAGTTTTTAGTGGTAAGACTGAAATTTTCAACTTCAATTTAAAAATACAAAAATGACGTTACGTATATTCTAGCAGCCTTTAAAAACTATGCAGGTTCCTAAACTACTCAAAAAATAAAAAAAAGTTAGTACCTAACCTTCTAATAATTCACTGTAATCAGTCTTCGAAGATTAGGCTAAAAATCCTTTTAAGCATTAATATAGGTGGTATAAATAGTGATGTCATAAAAAAAAACTGAAAAATACTCACTACAAAAAAGACATGATTTTTTGAGGCTCCACCGGCAAGAAAACTCAAATAAAAATCAAACAAAATAATAACTCGAAAACTACAAAAAATCGCGGAACATACATGGGGTATTTTCGAATACCCCTAGACATGAGGAATCTATTTTTTTTTATGACGTGTATTTTTGGTCTACCTGTATAATAGCCTATAGGTACTCAAACTCAAACTCAAAGCATTTATTTTAAATAAACCAATTACAGGCACTTTTGAATTGTCAAGAGGTCGGTCAGTCAGAAAAAATGAAGCTAGATGCCCATTCCAAAGCGTAGTAGGTACCTATGGAGAAGAACGGGCAAGAAACTCCACGGACACTCTTTTAAATAAAAATGTGGTTACAAAATATTGGTTACATCATTCATGTTGAACTTATACATGTGAGAAGCGTCCGTAATAAAAAGAGAAAAACCAAAAAAGAAATGATTCAAAAATTAAATTAAATTAAAATAAGCCATGGCAGCTATGAGATGACTAGTCCCGACTGACGGCGCCCGTTCACTAACATGACGCATGTATTAGCACCATTCAGCTCAACCATTTTGAAGGGAGCTAAATGATCCAACACACACGCCACCGTCGCGTCAGCGAGACATTAGAGTGAGCATGACATACTCTCAGCCGCCAGGGCACATTCAAGTCAATGAAAGACATACCCAGTACCTAAATGGTAGCTTTATAGTCAGTACATAGTACTCACACATGTGCTATGCAATTATACAATGCTAAGAGATTGAAATTATACAATGCAAAGATAGTTTTTAAAATCTTCCGCAGCTCCAACAGTATTTTCAGATGCTATACAATTAGTCTATGGCGTAAACGGGTCTATAATTATTGGTGTCTTTACTGTCCCCGGATTTGACGAGTGGTATTACCTTTCTATATTTCATTAGGTCAGGGAAGACTCCTTGATCCACACACAAATTAAATATTAAGGCTAAGTACGGCGCTATAGTCTCAATAATGGAGGTAAAGGTAAATACTATTAAACGAACAATATTTGTAAAATATACATATCTTATTTAAAAATATTTGTAATCACGTTCTCGAAAACGTCTCTCAATAAAGGGGTTTATGAGGGCAAAAAATGGATCTAGCTATGTCTCATATCTGGGAAATTTCGTTTTCTCCTTATTTTCATCCGAACAGAGCTCAGTCGCCAAAAGTTTAGAACAAGATGGCTACTTTAGAATAATGACATGGCAGCATGGAATTAGTAAGTACCCTACTATCATGGTAGCATAGAATTAGTAAGTACCCTACTATCATGGTAGCATGGAATTAGTAAGTACCCTACTATCATGGCAGCATGGAATTGATAAGGACCCTACTATCATGGTAGCATGGAATTAGTAAGTACCCTACTATCATGGCAGCATGGAATTAGTAAGTACCCTAATATCATGGCAGCATGGAATTGATAAGGACCCTACTATCATGGCAGCATGGAATTAGTAAGTACCCTACTATCATGGTAGCATGGAATTAGTAAGTACCCTACTATCATGGCAGCATGGAATTGATAAGGACCCTACTATCATGGCAGCATGGAATTAGTAAGTACCCTGCTATCATGGTAGCATGGAATTAGTAAGTACCCTACTATCATGGCAGCATGGAATTGATAAGGACCCTACTATCATGGCAGCATGGATTTAGGTAGTATGAACTATCCTGTACTATTAAATGTGCATTCTCTATTTTCACCAGAGCAGAACTCAGTCGCCCAGGTACTAACTACTACATGATTTAAGTAATGACATGACGAAACATGGATGCTCATCAAAAAAACAATTATTAAGGTCACACACAGTGTAGGTATGACTCACATGGTGCGTTTAAAGGTCAGCCTTTAAACGCACGATGTGAGTCTTACCTACACTGAAAAATTTAGTCCGAAATGCGGACATCCAAAAATAAAACAACAATTTTATTAAGTATGCTCCTAATCTAAGAACAATAGGTACGAACGTGACAAATTTTTATAATATTCAATAATCACAATGCCTTTATGATTGATGATTATTACAAGTTATGGTGACATCCCGGAACCACGATAGTCTGATTCATTTGTGCCAGCTATCATATTGGTTTTATTTCTGTCGAATAGAAAAGCATGGAAGAAAAATAAATATAGCACCGACCCCCAAATGAATTGGGATATGGGCAAGCGAATGATTTCGAATATCTTAAATGATAAAAAGTTATTGACGCAAAATGGATGAAAGGAGCTAACGTCATTCTCGTCAAGCATTAAGCCATTAATAGGCCCATATGCTAGCACTCCCGGACTTAGAGAGGGCCCTAGGCACTAAGACATTTGAGGCCCCCCATTTCGAAGCAACTTTGGAAATTTTGTAAATAAAATGCACTAGTTGGTACAGGAAATATTTTTTTTGTTTATCTTAAAACATTTTCATTGCAATTATCAATTGCAACTGCACTATTCAAGTACTGAATGAAAGAGCGAAAAAAAAAAACAAAAAAAATGCATGAAGAGTTTTAATTGTTTTTTTTCTTTCAATCTATAATCCTATTTCCGCCTGCCGTCAGGCAAGCAAGCTGGTCGGACTAGCTGGGTGGGTGGCGCCACTAGGCTGACTGGGACCCTAGGCCAGTGCCTTGTGTGCCTAGGCGTAAATCCGGGGCTGCATGCTAGTAATATGCACAGCTTGTTATGGCATAATGACGTGCAAGCGACTTGCATTCTTGTGTGCAGTATCAGTATGGTGTATTTTAGGCTAAGCCAGCTCTGCAGGGGTGCCCTGGACTTATAGTTTTAGGGTACGTTATAAAGCGTTTAGGCTTCTTATTCTTTTCGTGTGCAGAGCATGGGCCTCTGACTTGGCTTCGCATGCCGTCGAAAAATATATATAATGTATATATATATATATAAATATGTATAATATAGGTATATATTATAGTGTAGCGGTTAGACCGCCACATACAAAAACTACGAAACAAAAAGACGTCACACAATTCCTACATCTCGCAGTTAGAGTTTACTGAGCGAATAACATAGATAAGACTATCCGAAATCAACATATGGGCAGTTGCCCGCCAGACATAACAACCCGTCTGGTTGGAGGATCCTCCCTTTTCTATGGTGGATGAGTGAACTTTACACCCTGTTCCTCATACCCCTAAATTGGTGACCCCGAGAATGAACGTCAACGCAGCCTTCGTGCAACTACTTCAGCGTGACGTCATCATCATCACTCCCGCAAGCTTTCGTGAGGCGAGTCACACAGCCAGCCAGCACCCACGGCTTCAACGGGTATCCTGACCACCAGCATGCAGCGAACGCGCATTCCTGGTCATCACCCTCAGCCTCATCAGCAACCTTGGCACAGCACCTGCACTTCCGGCCGGTCTCACAAGCAGAGCCTATTCTACCCTCTCCTGGTCGACGCAAGCAGTCAGCCAAAAACCCGGCGCTGTACCACATCCGACTCACTGGATGACGACGCAGCGCCTCCCCGACTCACTGGGGAATCACCGCAGACAGTTCCGACTCACCGTGAACTATGCGGCACCCGGTTCCGACTCACTGGAACCACAGCTGGCACTGTGAAGCATCGCAAGATCCAAGACTCAGCCCACTATCGACCTCCGGTCTCCGGAGGGGAGTGATGTAGCGGTTAGACCGCCACATACAAAAACTACGAAACAAAAAGACGTCACACAATTCCTACATCTCGCAGTTAGAGTTTACTGAGCGAATAACATAGATAAGACTATCCGAAATCAACATATGGGCAGTTGCCCGCCAGACATAACAACCCGTCTGGTTGGAGGATCCTCCCTTTTCTATGGTGGATGAGTGAACTTTACACCCTGTTCCTCATACCCCTAAAATAGTTAATATGTGTGTATGTAGTTTATAACCTATTTATGTACTTTTATACCTATTTTAGTTATAATGTGTTATGATAAATTTTTAATAAAAATTTTCTTTCTTCCTCTCAAACAGAGCACCTGCCATCAAATCTCTTCACCACCCTTGGTTGACTGGTAGAGAATGCCTAAGGCATTAAGTCCGCCTTTGTACCTTTTTTTGTGAGCGAAAAGTTTAAATAAATAAATAAATAAAAATATATCTCGGGCAGCCGGTTTCCTCACGATATTTTCCTTCACCGTTTTTGAAGCAAGTGATTATTATACAATACGCACATGAATCCGAAAAGTCAGAGGTGTGTGCCTTGGTTTTGAACTCGAGACCTATGACTTGGCAGCCTGACGCGTGACGGTCACACCACTAAGCAGCGTTTGGGCAAGAAACAGTGATTGGCTTTTGTTTTATGGTTCTTATGAACTATATCTGAATTCAGGGTATAAATGTTGAAAAAAATTCTATTAAGGATTATACCTAGGTACTTATCGCTCATTGAAAAAACCCGGAGATAATATACCTACTTACCGATTTTGATGAATTTGTCGCTGATATGACGAAAATCCATTAGAAGGTAAGATAATTGATAACACTTTAGATTCGTTTACATTATAGTATTTATGTGTTCACCGTTTTTTAATCTGTCAATGTAGTAGCGATTAAGAACTTTAGATAATATTCTGTTACGAGCGGATTCAAAACAATTCGTCACGCCTGATATCAAATCAGCGGGGTAGACGCGTACTCGTAAAACACTTCTTATGCAATGTCTTTCATTTGAACAATTATTCAACAACAATTTCATTATTCTGGCAATTTTTAATTTAATTTTTAATCTTATGGACATGATATTATTATTGAATGCTATTTTTAATATTAATTTTTATTTTAAATGAATAGAACTGTATTTAATTTTAGTTTCATTAAGTAATTGCATTATAATCTAAATTTAAATTATGTAATTATTATTAGTATTTTATGTTATTGCCAATTACTAAATGTGTACTGCATGCTATAGTTCAACCAAGATTTGTAAAATCTGAATATTTGCACGGCTGAAATGCCGAATATAGTGAAACCCATAGATTTTAAGAACTTGTAATACCTATATTCTTGCAAATAAATATTTCATTCATTCATTCATTCATTCATTCATTCAACAATCATTGCGTTATTTACGTTACCGAGTATCAGCAGACGACTTTTTCTTACATTTGAAGGAATAGGAAGACGGAAGCTAGACTAGCATTGAGCGTCTTATGATGCTGGGGCTATTTGTCGCGTTATTACCTACGAACTAAACTTAGCGCACTCACTCTCGCACACCGCTCGACGTTTCGCTGAACAATAGAAAACGCGTGACATTGTAGCCCCAGCATTAAAAACAAGATATTTCACACGCACGAAGTTGCGGGCAGAAACTATAGTCGATAGATAGCATCGATATTAGCCACTCCTCTAGTGATTGCTAAGTAGTTCAAATCAATCAAAATTACCCTGAAACACAAATGCAATTTAAGTACAAAGCATGGTGACCAATTATTCATGAATAAAATTGTTGATTCATTTGTTATCTCATCGATATGCATTCGAATTATAAAAAACTGTGTCCTTATGAACTTACGTATTCTCATACTGTACTCAAAGGAGATAGCTACTGTGTTACTGTGTGAATAAGTGCGAAATTGATCATGTAAGTATGTAGTTTTGAACTTATTGAAACTTTTTACATCTTGGCAGCTAAGTAAGTAGGGGAGACCGGGGCCACAATTAACAAAAAAAATATTTTTAGTTATATCTTCGAAATTATTCAACATTTAGACTTGATTTTTTTGTTAAATGATGCTTTAATTATTCAGATATCATGTTATTAACATAAATTAAACATAAAAGAAATGATGTCTTAAATAGAACACTTTTTCTCCAAAAAGTCAGTTGTTAATTCTTACCTCATCTTCGGGGCTAGAATTAACAGCTCTGAGGTAAGTATTAACAGAAGGGGCCACATTTACGTTATGGTATGCCAACTGATATAGAAGAAAATAAATATATGTATGACAATATTTTTTGGTATTAATAAAAGTGAAATTAATACATAATTGTATGGAAAACATTTTACTTATTAATTTACAATTCATTTCAAATACAATATTCAGGCAAGTGAATGATGTGATGTCGTCTTTGATATACCTTGCTTAGGCCCAGTCATTGCAAGAGATAGGTTATATTGAATCCAGTCAGCACGATGTATCTTTATGACGCCGCAAAAAATACAAAAAGATTTATTGATGTATTTTATTATTTATGTACACACAGTAAAATACACAATACATACTACATTTTTAGCGCGTTTATACGTTTTTACTGAGCTCGTGGTAGAGCTTTTAGAAGAGGTCTTATGGTTTTGGACCAAGAAATCACTAGCATCTTTCTGCATGTCAGATGATCCAGCTACCGGTTCCTATGATATTTGCACTATCACCACATATGGGGTAGGTATTAACACGTTAATACTGACCCCGCCGATTTGTTAATTATAGCCCCAAAGGTACATTTTTAGTATTAAATAACATAACAAAATATTGGTTAATAATTACACCAATACAGCAATGTAGCATTAATAAGTATGAAATTTGCTTCCAGGAAAACAAAAAACATAATCATAACACCGTATATTTCGAGAATAAATCAAAAAATTTAAAAGTTAGAAAAGTTCGTTACGTGCTTGAAAATGTCGTCCGGTATAACACATTCGCATGACGCGCAGACCGCAGCTGACCAACCCTGAGCCATGCGGCGTGATCTAGTCGGCATATTAAAGCACGCGCTGTAGGTGTAGTGTTTACAGTTTTAGAGAAAATCGCTTGTTAATACTTACCTCTGTTAATTGTAGCCCCGGTCTCCCCTACCTTGTTTTTGTTGGAATCTCGAACGTTACAATCCACTAGGAGGCCAGTAAATTACCGTATCTCTACCTATTTTAAAATGTACTATTCTATAGTTTGTTCTATGAGTATCTAATTTAAATGTAAACAGGGATCAGAAAATGTATCTGTAGATACCAATTTGTAGTGTCACTTACAATTGAGCCAAAAATTTGCCGTTCTGAAATTATGCATTTACCAACGAACATCATATTTCATTTTTATTCATAATTAGACCAAGGTAAAGCTTTGAAAAACGAACAATTGCCGTACGTAACGGTTAATCTTCTGCCAATGCAACCGTCCCCATGCTTCCGTTGATGCAACACCCTGTTTAGGGGTGTGTGCAGGGGGAGGGAGGGGACACGCGTTTTCATGGCAGGTGAATCTTGACCGGTCTGAACTTTGCGCAGAAGGCTGCGCAAAAACTATTGTAGGATCAAATGGTGACATGAGGCGAGTGAGTGTGAGAGAACATGCGCAATATTTCGGAGAGCCTAATGTTCAGACCTGCCACATGATTCATCGGCTGTACTGTACGACACTCACACACACAAGGACACCTTCTATTATCTTATCGAGATTTGTTTACGCAAACTACGCAATAAAATAACAACGTTATTTTTGGCTATGAGTGATTACAATAGTCAAAACGTGATACCACGAGTAAGTACGGCACTCTATAATCATGTAGCCAGGATTATCCAAATTATAGGAGTTTTATCGCAAATTGAGCCTGATAACATTGGTGATAGTTAGTTTAGCGAATTCTTCAAAATCATGCAACTTTGTGAAAATTTAATATGTAGCTTATCGACACGAGACCACAGTGGTAACTGCTGTGACTTACGAGTTGTAGGTCCTAGGTTCGAACCCAGACAGGGCGCTTTACTTTGTGTAAGTTATTTCATCACCATTACTCTCAAAACGTTTGTCTTAGAACCAAAACTTCGAAGATTTGTGACATCTGTGTGGGCCCGCGTGGTGGCAGGCGGCGTACTCCCCTCTCACAGAGAGGACGCCTGTTTCCCTGCAGTGGGAACATTATAGGCTGATTAATATGCATGTAAGCAATATTCAAAATACGTTCAGATTACTACACATACCATGATAAAAGTCATAATAATTTTATGTAACACCCTATTTACTATGCTATGATAAAGTTTTCCAACAACCAATAATATCGTAGTCTACGCGGACTGGTGTCCAATGAGTGTCCAATGACGAGCGTTGGTGCGCTAGCGCTCTACCTTCTGACGACCTAGCCCCGCCCCTTGACCACGTGTGTCGGATTGTGCTTCGTATAAAGCCGCCCTCCGACGGTGCGCCATATCGCGGACGCACGCGCACGACGCACCGTGGGAAACCTAGCGTGCGTGGTAGCGCAGACGCGCGTTGTACGCGTGCGTGGCGGTGCGTCCTCGTGCGGGCTGGTGCGCGTCCGCGATATGGCGCACCGTGGGAGTTGGCTTTAATACAGGCCGTCTCCGAATTTGTTGGTACCATACCATAGGTACCAACAAATTCAATACATTCAATTCTTTTGGATTTAATATACTCTACTAGGTCTAAATCATTTTTGTATATGACCTAGTAGAGGGCTGTGGACTTGTGGAGGTTTATCAATCACTCTTGCTTATAGTAGGTCTAATTAGTGACAAAAAGTCTTCACCTGCCGAGCCTTTTACCAACTATGTTGTGGTTGGCTTCATCTTCGTCTAAACTTTAGACGAAGATGAAGCAGCGGTCGGCAACCTTTTAGCAGGCAAGGGCCACGTAGTGACAAAATGTACATGTTTTTGAAGTTAGTTAAAATTCTTTAGCAGCGTTCACTTTTTTTGGGATGGGTAAAAATGTTTAAACTCGCGTCACACGTGACCTGTTCGAAAATTCGTAAGACAGAGTGAGAGTAGAAATGCACAACGTTAATGTTTTTGTTGACAGCGCACTCTGTTTTATTTTTTGGATTTTTTTTAATGGAGTTACAGCTTTCGTTCTTGTACTGACAGCAAGCCACATAAATTCCTGACATTTTCGTTAGATGGTGTTACTTAGTTTTGACTTCAATCGACAGTCCCAGAATGCCCCGTTTTTTTTTTGTTCTCAAAACGGTTAAGGAAACCATCGTAAAGAAACTGGCTTGTACTTGAAACAAAAATTTGAAAACATGTGACGTGACATCCAGTCATCCACCAACCCGAGTAATTCATCAACTCGTCTTAGATGCCTACGACCCATTTGGGACGACTTGACTAAAATCAAAATAAATAATATTTTCATTCTGCAAGTCGTCCCACGTTTCTTATTGTGTGGAACTTTAAACTTTATCAACGTTTGGTACAGTCAGTAAGACAAGATATAACAATATATTATTATTTGTAAGAATTTTTAGTTTTTACTTTCGTTTAGTTCACGTATCCGGAATTAATACGAATGGTAGACATGTATGACTTTCGGTTATGATCAGGTAAATAAACCAAAAAAAAATCGAAGAATACCCCCAGTATTCCTCGAAACGCACTAACGATGAAACATAGAGAAGAGCATGAAGGATTTGTGACATCGATAGACGTTTTAAATTAAAAGTCATCTGTCCTAATTGTTTATTTATTCAAACTACCAGGAAAGCAGAAATGAACTGGAACTAGGTGCTTCAGCGACTTACTTATTAGCTCACTATTAGTAAAAATACAGGTTTTAAAATTGAAACGTTTGGTGTTTTGAAAAGTACGGTGACAGAAATGACCAGAAAATAGGCGCCTAAACGATTTCACTAAGAGTTGTGCACCATCGATTAAATGAACTGGAACTACAATTATAGGTATATATATATAAGGCAGTTTTGACAGTTATCTGTTTGATAAAGTGAATAATAACGAATACTTTATATTCCTCTTTTTATTTAATCGTTGCTGTACAACTTAGTGAAATTATTCAGGCACCTATTTTATGTTTATTTCTATCACCCTGGTACTTTTAAAAACAACACAATCATGATTCAATTAAAAAACCTGTATTTTTACCATTGCAAGCTAAGTAGTGAGTCGCCTAAGCACCTAGTTCCTGTACATTTCTGCTTTATTGGTAGTTTTAATAAATAAAGAATTAGGACAGTTGACTTTTTTATTTTGTTTTCACATTAAGACTTTTGCTACTGATTGTACCTTTTAACTTTAGTATTTTCTTAAAGCTTGAGGCTTATCTTGAGAGTAAGAAGGACGTTCACGCGTCAAGCTTTAAGAAAATATTAAAGTTCTATGTTTACGTAAGTTTTATTTGTTAATTTTTAGTTCATTAAAAGCTTGTTTTGCTGTTGTGCGTTGGTTACTTATCTCTTTTGGCGCATGTACCACGCGTTGTGTGCGTGAGCTCACGCAACGAGGTCACTGGCATTATCTGCGTCTTGAACAAACTAATCAATGCAATTTTCTTAATTAAAAATTCATTACATTGTGAACTAGTGCAGGCAACGGTCGACATGAATTTATACGTACGAGTAGTTTGTGTGTTTATGTATTATCCGTCGTTCTTGAATCTTGTCTTCGGCGCCTCTGGTTGGGTACAACCTAAAGTGACTGAAGGGGAGACCGGAGTTACGATTTACACGGGTAAGTGATAACAAGCAAGATTCTCAAAAAAAAAATTATAACATAATAGGTAGTATGTCTATAACTTCGAATAACATGCGGTATTTGCCATTCTAGAAACATTTTTATCGTGCAGAAAACAATCGATTATTATTCATAATTTAAAATACAAATAGAGAGCAGTGGAAGCCCAGTGGTAACGGCCTTACGAGTTGGAGGTTGTGGGTTTAGAACCCAAGCAGGCGCTTTACTTTCTGTAAATAATTTCATCACCACTGCTCTCAAAACGGTGAAGGAAAACATTCCCGGCATTCTCTCGTCTCTCTCCTTCAATTCGTCTACCTACTCTTTACACGTTATTCGTTTTAATTTCATTGCTATGATACGATTCCTGACCCCGGCAAATGACCTCTGTGCTACAGTTCTTTAAGTACAGGGTACTCCAAGATACTATTTTAGAAAATTATAAATAAATTATAACGTTTAATGAAATAAAAACATCTTCATAAAACGAAAACGCGAAACTGGATACGTGTGTTAAATTAATGTCGCCATTAAAGCGGCACGCTGTATAATTGATTGAGAACATTTAATAAAGAGGAAATCAGATTTTGATTAACAAATTCATATTATAATAACAACTTGTTATTGATTATGGAATAAGAACTAGGTATCATTATATATATAGTTCTTCCGTACTCATGTTTGTCACCTAACTCCTCCTAAATGGCTGGACCGATTTGGATAAAATGTTGTGTGTATATTTGAGTGACTCCCTGGATGGTTTGATAATACAATTGGATCCGGTAGGTGGCTCTGTTCGGGCAGGACAATGTCTGTCAGGTCCGTTAGTATTATAACTACAAAATACAAAGTTTTTCAATAAAAAATCCATTACATGTTGAACTAGTGCCCTCAACATTACAGACGACATGAAGTAGTTATACATAGTTTATCGTTTTGGCAGTTCATAAATGGGGCACTGCCGTGCCCCCCAGATTAGATAGCCAACGAAAACATGTATTATGATACTATTCATTTATTTCGTGCATTAAAATCTTTTTTAATACAATCGGAACATAAGATGGATTTGTAGGTAAACATGAATTAATTGAATACACAATAGGTACCAGTCAGAAACGTCACAGTTCTATGGGAGCCCATTTTAGCTATGTCAAAATAAAATTGGCAGACGGTTTCATCACAATATTTATGTCTGATATTAAAAATATACATAGGTTTCGTAATTTTATTACGAAAAAGTTTGTTTTCAGACATTTTGCGTGTCAAATTAATGTGGCCTGAGTGCATTCTCAAAAATGTCAAAAAATTTAATCGATCTGTCTCATACGAGTAGCGGTTTATTTGTTTTAAAATTTCTTGTTCTATTATCGGGGTTACTAAAAACCTGTTTTCTGAAGTTCTAAAATGACACTTATAATTCTAAAAACAAAAAGAACGTTTCGGAGACGCCCGACAAATGCGGGGTTCTTCTTACGCTCGTTCTCCTCACGACACCGATGATGAGTCTGACAATGATTAAAAACGATGAATTTTTTTCAATAAAAAGTGTTTTTCAAACGTTATCCAAGTTTCCTGTTGTCCAATTTATATAATTTATTAATAATTTCTGAATAACGAATAGTTGTCAGATTAGTAAGACACTAAATTTGTCTGATATAATTTTTGTCTACATCTGGACAACCTTTTTAATTATGTCCAACAATTTTGAGACAGAATGCTTATTACCGATCGCTAAAATTTTTCAAAACATAAATGATGCTCAAATTTTGTTCAGAAAAATGATTTATTCGCATTTACTGACCAATGTTCACCTGAAAACAAGATTTTCAGACGGATTCCTATGGGTCTTATTTTTTGCCTCATTTTTAATTTTCTCAAAGAAGAAGGCTCAAAAATATCCCAAGTCTGACAGCAACGAGAACTATCTCCAAATATGACAAAAAATTAGTTAAATTAAATTACATACTTCCGGTTTTAATCCTTACTGGCAAACATACAAAAAAAAATGCTCTGAATATTCATATAATTTAGATTAGAAATGCAATAAAAAATTACATTCCGATTACTTTCGTTTCGTTATCGTCAGCGAAGAGCGCACCGAATTTTGGTCATGGCGGGCTCTCGTACCAATAGAATTAATTCGAATTTGGATTTCGAGCAGTACCGATTCGGTACAGAGTGCTCACCGACCACTGTGGAAACATTACCGCGCAGTACTGTACAGTACTGTGCGGTATTATACCGACCAGTGAGGAAAGGGCCTAAAAGTCACATAAACTGTTTAGAAGAACAAGTTTATTTTACATTATCTGCGTATTGCGAACTAAAACGAATACTCGTAAATCTATGTATATAATATGTATAGGATTAAAATCAAAAGATGACGATTACATAATACAAAATATGAACTTAGTAAGTTTGACGATAGTTTTCAAAAAGGGTTTCACACGTGGGTTTTATTGAATAAAGAGCAGAGTAGGGAGAGGGCTTTTGAACCTACTTATTGGACAATAATTGAAAATGTAAATATTTTCAAAAGTAGGTACTTACTTTTTCTTAGCACAGGTCAGAATTAGTTCGGCCAGAGTTAACTGCAAAAAAATACCTGCGCGTACTTGTCGCCTGTTTATCCAGACTAAGCAAATATAGTAAAAAATAAAGCAAGATTCAAAGCAAGATAAAAATATTGAAGTTGAGAACTTGCTAAAGTTGAGATTGAAGTTTCTCAACTTCAAATTCTCAATTCAAAATCCGGGTAAGTGTCAGCGCAAACTGTGCATTGTCGCTGCGTCTAGACGCTGCAAGACGCAGAGTTGTCGTTTGCATCTGCGTCTTTTCGTCACGACAGCCGTCTTGGAAGAAGCGATCATTTTCATGGAATATTCGAGAGAGACGATCATGTTGGTCATATTGGTCAATATTGAGCCTCTAGTTTCATTTCCCTTTGTGCTTATTTGGTTGAAACACTATGGCCATGGGGTCCCAGAGGCCACTTGTTTTTCGAGACATCGCCAGGCGGTTGCTCGACTCTCTACATGAAGGGCTGGCCTATTTTTTGACCAAAAAAATCAGCCTTTACAAAAAAACCCAGAAGGCTGGCAGCACTGCATCTCGGGTGTTACAAAATGAATCTCGCTACCCATTTCAGTAACCCAGCCCTGAAAACTCGCACTCTCAAACATTCGTCCTCTATCACATACAATAAGTTTCGGAGTACCGAATAGGGAAACTGCGTTTGAAAAGATTTCTTTTAATTCGTTGGAATCTTGCCTTTTAATAGAATAAAACAAACAATACTTAGAATAGGCATCTACAATGATCAGTACATACTTTTTATCATTTGAAATAGGTAAGGGACCTAATACGTCCATGTGGACCGTGTTAAATGGAGTATCTGGCTTATGCCATGATGAAATCGGGTAATGAGGAGCCCTAGGAACTTTCTTGGATGAAAGACAAATCAAACAATGACCTACATATTTCCTTACAAAAGCATAGAGCCCTGGAAACCAAAAATGACGTAGAATTAGGTCAATGGTCTTATCTGCACCTATGTGTTCATGCTGATCATGAAAAACTCTTAAGGAGACTTAATCGGTGTCCTTTGGGAATGAAGCATAGTAGCTTCGGTTCCTGGCCCGTGGGGGTGTATTTATAATAAAGCAGATCATTACGAACAACATACCGGTACCGGGAAGAGTCTAGTTCATTATTATTTACTTTGTCAATCAGCGTACGAGTTTCCTCATCCGCAGATTGAGCAATCTGTGCCCAGTTTTTCGGCCTAGTTATTTGGAGTACATCAACAGGATTTCGACTTAGATAATCCGCGTGTTGCATCATAACACCCTTTCTATATTCTATCGTAAAGTTGAATCCTACATGTATATCCACCAACGCGCGACACGTGGTAAAAGATATTTCTTACGTTCCGTTAGTTTAAGCGCGTTACAGTCCGTCACAATTTTAAACGAAATACCCAGCAAATAGTGGCGAAAGTGTTGTAAAGCTTTAGTAATCGCGAGCGTCTCAAGCTCATAAGAATGGTATCGCGGTTCGGCGTCTTGCGTGGTTTTACTAAAGTACGCCACTACTCGCCGTTTACCATTCTCATGCACCTGCATAAGAACCGCTCCGTAACCGATGGAACTCGTGTCCGTATGCAACTCGGTTGGTAATAACGGATCGAAAATAGCAAGCACAGGTTCACTTGTAAGACAATGGATCAGGTATTTACGCGAGTTTTCTTGTTCTTCGCCCCAGTGAAAGTTAACGAGCAATAGGCGCTGTCTTAGATGCATAGCCGGGTATATAGCGACGAAAATACCCCAAACCGAGTAGCTGTCGAACCTGTTTTACATTTGTGGGCACAGGAGAGTTAATTAATACTTTAATTTTTTGTTCGCTCGGTCTAACCTGACCCTCAGAGATAGTCCGACCTAGGTACTCAATCTCTGTAGCCACAAATATACTTTTCTTTATGTTAATAGAAAAACCCGCAGAAGTAAGAGTTTTTAACACTTCGCGTACGTTCTCGATTGCTTCCTCGTTAGAAGAGGCCAATAATAACACGTCATCAATAAAAGTGAGGGCTTTACCAGACTCTATTAGTGATTTAAGCGTATTTGTGATTATTCGTTCATATACGACCGGCGCGTTCGCGAGACCAAACGGCATTTTTAAATATTCATAATAACCTTCTGGGGTCACGAAGGCGGTCTTCGCTACGGAGTCGCTATCCAACTTAATTTGGTGGAAGCCTGTCGCCATATCTAAACAGCTGAAGAACTTGCTCTTACCAAGGCGATCAATATGGTCTTCTATCAAAGGTAATGAATAGCGATCCTTCACCGTAACCGCGTTCAACGCGCGGTAATCAACGCACATGCAATCTTTTCCGTCTTTCTTTTTAACAAGAATAATCGGACTTGCGTATGGAGAGTTGGACTCGCGGATTATTTTCTTGTCTAGCAAATCTTTTACGATATCACGCACTTTAAGTTTTTCGTCGATTGAAAGTCTGTACGGCCTATAACAAATCGGTGTGTCACTCGTCAACTTAATACGCATATTACCAGTTGTGATTGTTGTTAAAGCAGTCCCAATAATAAAAGACTGACATAAATTTTTCACGATCACTACCTTCAAGCAGCGTGTTAACCAAGGAATTCGAGTTATACGTTGCTCATTGTTTGCACGGATGTACGTTACCCCCTCGCGGTTTAAAACATCTGTCCCTATTAATACTGGCACATTTAGGCATTTCAGGGGAACAACAAAAAGATCCACCTCTAATGAGATATCGCTAAATTCTATAACTAATGTTACGCGGCTATTACACTCAATATTTTGATCACCTATGCCACGTAATACCTGATAAGTGGGTAATCGGTTATACTTAAAATATTTTAACACCGATTCCGAAATAAGTGAAACGCGCGATCCGCTGTCTATCAGTACGTCTGTGGGTATACCCTGTATTACGGCCGTTGTAACGTCACTGTCTGTTGACGCGCCTTTCAACTAGAAACAAAAATTAACATTGTTTTTATTATGCGTTTCAGATCTTTGTTTAGCAAAACAGACAGAGGCGTCATGGCCTGGCTTTTTACAGAATGAACACGACCCCACGACGATGACGGTTTCTTATTAATTGTTTCGGTCGATTGATCCGATTTAATCGTTTTTGATTGTTTAGGACACGCACGCTGCACATGACCCACACTACCGCAAGAAAAACACGTTATTTCTCGATTTTTACTATTATGACTATTAAATTGACGTTTACGAGAGTTTCGGTCAAACTGTTTGCTTTGGGATGATTTCACAGAGGTTACAGATGAGTTGGGATTCGGTTTGGTATAAATAGAAAATAATTCAACAAGATCTTTGGTCATTAAGTGAGCGTTAGTCGCAGCGGCACGTACTTGTGCGTCAGTTATACCACGTATGACAATTGCAACCGTTAAATCATCGCTTAACCCTCTAACAATATTTAATCTCAAGATGGAGCGCCTAGCATATTCTGCGTACGTGGAATATTTGTCGGAATTAGTACTCATGACGTCAAACAAAATACTTGCAACATCGATTCTTCGTGAGCAAAGGGGTTTAAATTCTATCTTAAAGTTAGACCAGGTAAGGTCGTTTGTGACCCAGTCATTTAACCAACTACGAGCATCTCACTTCAGGCAGTTAGCAATCCGGGATAAACACTCGTTGTCGTCCCATCTATTAAGATCACGCGCCCTTTCAACCTCGTCACACCAAGAATCAATATCATGTATGCTGGGATCAAAGTTTGAATTATAATAATGGTTGGATCTGACCTTGGTTAACACACTCAACGAGGCGATCTGTAGCATACACTGACGTCGAAGTACTTGCAAGCGATTCTTCAACGATGCTGATGTTCGACTCGGGCACTGCTGGTTGTGCCATCAGCGGCGAAGACGCGATGATCTGCCCAGGCGCCACAATGGCACGTGCATCCGGAGTCGTTGTCGCCGACACGGTGCTAGTTGCGGGTAGGCTGGTGTTTTCTAGCGCGGCCAGGCGCGCCAGAATAGCTATTCTGGCGCGCCTAGGGTTTCTTGGAGTTCAGCTGCATCACTTTTTTGATTACGCCTATTTCTACCTCTATTACGAGTGGTAGGTCTTTCGGACATGATTCAAACAGCTTTTCGCACAACACACATAATAAGATAGGCAATGGAGCCTATCCTACTACTGATAATGGCGGTTGATATTAATTTTATTTAAAAAAAAACGAACGCAATGATTAGAAACTAGTCTTTAATCAATTTAAAACAAATACAATTTTAAACATAAAAATACAGTTCCTAATTCAAAATAACGACTTTACACAATATTAGAAAAATATGTTATCACGACGGCTGCTTGAGACGGAGTAAGGGGCGAGCACTTTTTTTTTTTTTTTTTTTTTGACTAGTGCATCTCGCAGGTTACCACTAAGGTACTCGCTGCTTAACCGGACTTTCCTGTGGCTGCCTTAAGCTCCTAAAAGAACTCAAAGCCTCCAGCCAGGGGCATACAAACTAAGCTAATTAATACTAGGCGAACGCTCGCTAAGGGCACCCCCTGTGGGGTACGAACCTCGGCTTAGGGCGTTCGCTGGGGGGAGGACAGCAAGAGGGACAGGCTGGATCAAGGATAGATCATTATTATTAATCGGGGAATTTAAAGCTACAGGCTCAGCAAAAACGCGGGCTGGCGCATCGTTATCGAGCAAGGGTCGGGGGAGGGCGAGCACTGGTCGCACCTTGCTTTTATAGGCACCACCGCACGGTAGTTTTGAAATAACGTTTTTGAACGTTTTTGACGCTAATAATAATAATATTATTATTTTAAGTCTGTAAGTTTTTAAATTATGTAAATATTATCTTAAAAAAGTAAATAAAATTGTATACCCAGGAATTACTCATTATATTCCAAATAATTTCCCACTTGTCACCAGCTCTATATTTCTTTTACTAAATATTTAATTATTTTTTTCAGTGCAATTTCCGAGTCTACTATGGTCACCAAAATTTGATGACCGGTGCAAACCATCACCATGTGGTAGAATAAATTATTGGCATTGGAGAAATGTGTTTAATGACAAATTACGTTACATTTGTCTTCCGAATTACGTTAAAACTCCGCCGCAATGCGATCTATCGTGTCCGGTTCAATCCACCTGTTTGGGTAATTAATTATAGTTCTCATTAATAACTGACTTGTGCTAGAATTTATTTGCTCTAAAAATATATTTTTTTTATTCATAGAGATACATAACATTGCCGTCTATTCTCTATTCGCGGAACGTTCCGTCGCGTCATGTGACGGTTGCTCATGAACCGACGTAACGTTCGGCTGAAGTGTCATAGGTAACTTGAAAAACATTAGGAGCGTATTCAACCGAACCTTCCGCGCTGAACGTTCGGCAGGTGTGGCGCGACCCTTAGATTGTATCATACATATATTTAACTTTATACAATGTGTTTGGTCTCGGACTGTACAAACTTTAAGGTAGTTTGCTCTATTTTATCAATAAAATTATTCTACATGGGGGAACGGAACCCAACCCCCCCTGAATGGCAGCCATTTTTGTATTTTGATCGCATTTTATGAAACGTGTATACTAAAAGTACTTTAACTTTGGAATTTAATGTCCAATTATCGTAAAAAAAAAACTTTTAATAAGCGAAAAGTGTTACAATAGGTTAAATAACTCAAATATTGACAGTAAATGCTACATCATAGTGGAATAAATGCTAAAAGATCAATATCACGTTAAAATTAACATTGTTTTTTTAGTTTATCAACGTTATTACAAAATTCACCCTCCAGAATTATCTTTTTTAATGTACTCGTCTAATAAATGTTTAGTTTACCTAAATAATGATACCAAAAACTTGATTCTGTGACAATTGGTTTAAGAGATGTTGGTGTTGGAACATAGGCTTGTGTAGGTAGTGAGTTCATAACGATTTGGTTTTTCTGTAGACATTTACAGTGATGATCAATGTTAAACAAAGAACAAGTAGTAACTATTATTTAACATTTACAAAAGTAGAAAATTTCCCCCCCCCCCCACCATTTTGAACGTACGCAGTAGCTCAGATCAGCCATAGTTTCTGCTGCAGCAACGGAAATACGCCCAGCAGGTGTTCTCTGGTGTTGACTGGCTCAAAATGAACTTTTTGATTCATCCCCCACCCCAAAGATCCACGGTGGCTCAAAATGAACTTTTTGCTTCATCCAACCCCAAAGATACTGGTTTTGCCTGAATTAAAACACAATTTTTTTTATTATTTATTATTTTTAACGCCAAAATTAAATATGAATTGTCAGCACTCGGTACGCGGCAAGAAGAGTGTAATACGTTTTTACGAAATTTTCATCCCCCTTAACTTGACTGCCATATTCTCGCTTATGCGACCTATATGTGTGATCTATGTGTTGTGTGCGCTTGTGTTTCTAAAACTACTAGTAGAGTACCTACCTACTAAGATATCAGTATACTTACATGAAAATAAAACGTAATTTTACCGTATTTGTCTTTTTTATTATATTCTTCAAATAAATAATACTACTATAAAGATTACTGTATTGAAGCAGCATTCGAACGTACTAGTAACGCTTCAAGTGGTTCGTAACATAATGCAACTATGGGTGCCACAAAAACACAACAAATGCGTTGCGCTGTGTTGCAGCTGGATTCGGACGGGCTATTACTGCTTTAAGCCATTCACAAGATAATGCAGCACAGACTATGGGTGTCTGTGTTGCATCCGCCTTTGTATTGCCAACAAATGCGGCTGCACTACAGACCGCTCTGTGTTGCAGCTGGGTTCGGACAGACTATTACTGCTTTAAACCATACGCGACATGATGCAGCACAGACTATGGGTGTCTGTGTTGCATCCCCTTTTGTAATTCGGTCTCCCTTGTTTCATCTAAAAGAAATTGACAAATTATCACTTCCCAAACAATTTTCAGCATAATTTCATTTGCCAAATTATTACTTAGCAAATAAACTCTTCACAAATAATTGTTACGCAAACCTAATTTTCGGCAAGTGAACGTTTAAACAATAACTTGCTTACCAACTAGTACTTTTACCAATTTAAATTTAGTCAAATATTTCAGTTGGTATAACATATTTTACGCAAAATAAAAAAAAATAAGCCAAATGTTTAGTTTCGCCAGTTTTCAATTTACGAAAAAAATACGTTACGATGTGGGTGTAGTAGGGTGGGGAAACACCATGGGACACCTTAAGGGCATTGTCCTTGACCTTGATGTTAAAAAAAAAAAACTGAAATCTGAAATGAAAAAAAATCTTAGAGACCAAATGCCTTAATGACATTATCCTTGGTAATATTTTGCCAAGTAAAAATTTGACCAAATGAAAATGTGCGTACTAAAATCATTCCAAATATTGCATTGGCATAAAAAAAGGTTGCTAAAATTTGTTTGGATAATGAAATTTTGTCAAAATCCTTTAGGCACAACGGGGGGGGATCCCGTGTTAAACCAATTGTCAAAGAGCCGAGTTTTTGGTATCATTACTTACGTAAACTAAACATCTGTTAGACGAGTAGATTAAAAAAAAAAAATCCCGGGGTGAATTTTGTAATAACGTTGATAAACTAAAAAAAACAATGTTAATTTTAACGTAATATTGATCTTTTAGCATTTATTTCAATATGATACAGCATTTATGTACTGTCACTATTTGAGTTATTTAACCCATTGGTAACACTTTTCGCTTATTTTACGATAATTGGACATTAAATTCCAAAGTTAAAGTACTTTTAGTATGCACGCTTCATAAAATGCGATTAAAATACAAAAATGGCTGCCATTCAGGGGGGGTTGGGTTCCGACCCCCCATGTAGAATAATTTTATTGATAAAATAGAGCAAACTACCTTCCCTTGAAGTTTGTACAGTCCGAGACCAAACACATTGTATATATATAGAATAAAATTGCAATATTTTTAATTTGATTTTGTTAGCGCACCTGAATGGTGTGTTTCGATTAATACTTTTGGTGCGCTTCATTTGGTGCGTTTCAAAGTTGGTTCGCTTCGAGGTAGACCCCGAATTTTTGTATTATTTTTTAATTTAGTTACTTTAAATTTATTTCATTGTGCCTGTTATTTAATACATAATTCACAGCAAAGGAACTTCGTTCCAACCGAGAATTATCGTTCGATCTACGTTCCAACAGGGGGCTAAGTCTACTTATTTTCAACCGTCACAATGGTCTCTCCTTTGTTAGTTTTTGACAGATTTGCCATAGAAAATCTGTCAAAAACTCACAATGGAGAGCCCATTGTGACGTTTGTAAATTAGTAGACTTGGCCCCCGCCACGACACATCTTGACTTTTTTACATTTTTACAGGTCCGGACCAGCCACTTTGTTCGCCATCAGTTTGCGGTCCTCACAGTCAGTGCAGAGAATACCTGCACATCAAGATATTATGTCGTTGCCAGAAAGATTTTATAGGCACACCACCCAACTGTCGACGGGAATGTACAATAAACAGTGAATGCGCTAGTGACAAAGCCTGCTTAAATCGCAAATGTGTAGACCCATGCGTTTATAAATGTGCTAGAAATGCAAACTGCACAGTAATTGATCACAACCCTATATGTTCATGTCAGGATAGACTCGCCGGTGATCCATTTACTAATTGTAGTAAGTACTCATTACGGGTTGGGTATAAAAACGTGCCGCCTCGCTAGAAAGAATGTTAGGCTATTTGAGGATTCTAGATTTTTTTTTTTTGCCAGAGACGCATTAAAAATATAAATAGCTATATTTTTTAGGTTATGAACGTAAATATTGCGCCTGAGAAGCTTTTGCGTATTCGTGGGACACACTGAAAGTTCTTAGAAAATAAAAAATCTAAATGAAACATTAAGTTTCTAATATCTTTACTGTTTTTCGAATTAGTCTCCATTCTTTTCTAAGCAACGTCGCAGATGGAACCACTGAGTTAGGACCAAACGTTCACTTTAGTTTTCGATCAAATTATGGGGCAAATTATTGCTTCCTGACGGGTAAATGCTCATGTAACATTTTTTGCACCTGACTCATACCAATGCCTAATAAATGCTTATTAGGCATTGGTAAGTAAGTAAGTAAGTAAGTAAGTTTATTTATTTGTTTGAACATGGTGTACATACATTGCATGCAAGATATTAAAAACAGAAAAATTGTTCTATCATGTTCAGCCGCGTATTGTGGCGTACAAATTGGTCAGAAGAGATGGTGCACAAACCGCAACTATATATTTATCATTACATTATAACATTTCTTAATATCATAATTACTTATTATACGTTATTATTAATTACAATTCAATGTCCATATTTACTTTTAATTAAGTCATTACAAATTTTAATTCCATCAACAATAAAACAATACATTATAATATAATATGGAGTGGTCTCAACATTATCATTTCAAAAAACGAAGAAAAAGGTGATGCTCGTTCGCTCGCTCACTTGAACCCCAGTCATCTCCTTCGTGGTGCTTCTATTACTGTCCGCAGGGTTTAAAGGAACCTCCTTTAAACCCTGCGGACAGTAATAGGAGCCTCGCGAAGCGGGGCTCCGTCAACTACGCATTACACCAAAAAAAAATTATTTACCATAAAACATTCGTTTTTAAATTTGACTTTGACCTTTGAAACGTTTGACATTGGCATTGAAAATGTTTCTCCTGTAAACTGGTGGGTAGGGATGACTTGCCCTCTTCCTCTCTCCTCCCTTCCACCTACCTCTCTACCTTTAATTTATCAACATTTTCTATGAGATTTATGTCATTTTAAAAACACAACTTTTTTATTGCTGAATGGGCCTGCTCTTGACCTCGATCTCGCCTGATAGAAAACGATGGATGAGGTCTATGATGGATCGAGCGTGCCCAGAAGATGCCTGTTCACTCTTACTTTGAAGGTAGATGGGTTGTATGTGGAAGGGAACACAGAAGCCGGCAGAGAGTTCCACACTTTGGCTGTGCTCTTTATAAATGTGGAAGACAAGCGCTGAGTACTACTGGACGGGATGTCAACCAAGTGCGGATGGTACCCTGCAGTACGCCTGGAAGTCCGGTGATAAAAGGGCGATGGTGGGATCAGATCGTGGAGCTCCTGCGCACACTCTCCGAAGTACAGTCTATAGAAGACCGACAGGCAAGCAACATTACGCCGATGAGCCAGGCTGTGAAGCCTAGCCACCAACGTTTCGTCACCTATAAACCTTTTAGCTCTGCGTTCCACCGAATTAAGTGCAGCAAGTTGGTATTTTGCTGAGCCATCCCACAAGTGACTGCAATACTCCATACAGGACCGAATCTGTGCTTTGTATAAACTTAAAAGCTGTCCAGATTTGAAGTATGGCCTCACTTTATTTAGGATGCCCAACTTCCTTGGCTGCAGTCTGTGCTTTTGACTCGACGATTGAACCGAAGTTGAGACCAGACCCCAACTCCATGCCCAAAAGCTCTAGGCGGTCGGTAACTGGTACAGATGCACCTCGGAAAGTAGGAGATAACTTTTTAGCAGTGAAAAGACACGCCTGTGTTTTCAGAGCAATGAATGTGACCAGATTGTCATCGCCCCACTGGGAAACAAGATTTAAAGTCAAATAAATTCGCTCCACCATGGCCTCTCTTATAGTAGCTGTTTCATCTCTGCTGGCTCTTGCACTGGACAGGTATCTTTCTGAGACTGTGCTGTCATCTGCACCACAATACACATACCCAATAGCACCAAGCTTTAGCAGGTCGTTGATGTGCAGTAGAAATAGTGTCGCAAAAAGAACAGACCCCTTAGGAACACCGGCATCAATAGCGATATGATCCGATGAGCTGCCATCTATGACCACTCTGATCAATCGCTCACCCAAGAAGTCGGAAATTCAGTTACAAAAGTCAACAGAGATGCCGAATGCGGGTAGTTTACGCAACAGACTAGCATGCCAGACCCTATTATGGACTATGTATCTCCGGCAGGGGGGGAATCGGGGGTTTACAAATCCTCCCCTTTTCCTCCTCTACCCACTATCCCAAAGGCGGCACGTTTCTGAACTTTAGCCCTCATTACATTCCAGATAATTTCACACTTGTCGTCAACTCTATATTTCTTTTACTAAATATTCAATATTTTGCAGTGCCACTATCAATCCCGAAGCAACGACCAGAAGTAAATCCGTGCATACCATTTCCATGTGGTCCGTATTCCCAATGCCAAGAGTTCAATGGCCTCGCACGCTGCACTTGTCTTCCGAATTACAGCAGCTCGCCGCCGAGATGCAGACTGGAGTGTACTGTCAACCTTGAGTGCGACGAAGACATGGCGTGCATAAACAATAGGTGCACCAACCCATGCCCCACGGCTTGCGGCAAGTATGCGGAGTGTTTCGTCATAGACCACGTACCGTACTGCACATGCCTACCTGATAGCTGTCAAGGTAATTAATCATAGTTATTATTTTTATCTTACTGCTAGTATCTTTGCTTTAAAATAGATATACAAGGTGGAGACGACAATACAACAATAAATTAAACCGCGTGTCCATAATGACGTTCCCATTCTGTATACGAAAATTCAATTGAATGTATTCAATAGTTTAGTCATTATAGCTCGGCAAAATCCATAGTCGGCTCGGGCTATTCCATTTATCCACCCCAAAAATCCACACTAAGGTGGATATTCTGAAATGTATGCCCGAGAATTCACCCAAGGCCTAGTTGGATAAACGGAATTTATAGGCTTAGGGTGGATCCGGCCATACATTACATTTAATTTGTTTGAAAAACCCTTTTTTTTCGAAACTAGGATTTATTTGACGGTTCCAAAATACTCATAAGCATTAGTAGTGTCAGTATTTTAATTTTTTGTTGTATGGTAGTCTCCACATTATTACTCAAGCAATGCTTTGAATCTTGTTATAAACCGGTTTGAAAATAACATGTTTTGATCCGATCAGTAAACAAACTAAAAAGAGCAAAGTTGACACTAATAACATCATCTGATCAATTTATTCGACTTTTGTAGGTCCAAGTTCGCTTAGCACATCACCTAGACAGATACCTAGTTTGACCTAACGTAGAGGGCAAACGTTTGGTCTTTATTTGAGTAAGCCGGTACCTACTCAAAGATTTCACCTAAAAATTATCAATCATTAACTTTAAATGACACCCAAAGATTTAAATCGTTAGATGTTCCTCACCTTACCGGGTGGCACGTAAAATGGTCCATACTGAGAAGAGTGACCTCACACACATAATATCTATATCTAATGTCGTTTCCTTCGAAATGTATTTATTTATTTATTGAAATGGCACCTCAACGACTTACTCACTAAAACATACACATACAAAAATTACATACAGTTTTAGGTGTTGTGAATTCGTCACTTACAGAAGTGCACAGCACTAGCAGACAACGTAATGATTATAGGACGTTTTAGTTATAGTTAGTGAATTTGTTGTTCTATGCTATGGGGTTTAATTTCCGCACTTAGTCCGTCAAGTGGACCATTGTGCGTGGGCCATGGCGGCCGTTTGGGAGGGTTATTCCAAGCAGCCCACCTCCCTCCAGAAGTTAATTAAAACTCCTGGTCTATTTAGAACATCTGTGTAAGATCTGGGTGACCCGAGGGTTTCTGTTCTAATCTGGGTGACGCCTGTGCATTCAAAGAGCATGTGCGTGACGGTCCCCTCAGCCTTCATGCAAGCCCTGCACAGAGGACTGTCCGTTATGCCTATTGTGTGGAAGTGTTTGTTTAGCGAGCAGTGTCCCGTGATGGTCCCCGTCACCAGGCGCAGGCCATTCCTGTCCAGGCGTAATAAACGCCTGGTCAGCTTACTATCCAAGGATGGCATAGCTTCCTTGGACTGCCTGCAGCCTGGTGTCGAAGTCCACCAGGTCTCCGCTTGGGTGTGGGTGAGCTCGTGTAGCCACCTGCATATTTGGTTGAAGGGGATGGGTACGATAGGCTCGGGTCCACAGACTGCCGTGCTGGATCCTCGTCTAGCCAGTTCGTCAGCTGCGTCGTTACCTAGCGATCCACTGTGTCCATTGCAGTGTCACCGTGTTGCGGCTAGATACCGTTAATTGTTCTAGTTCATTGTAACATTCTAGTGTTAGCGTTGAGGTAAAACATTTTTTCCGTAGGGATTGGAGAACTGAGGCGCTATCGGAGAGTATACGTATGTGCGTGTCCGCAACTCTCCTAGCTTTTAGGGCGTGGACCGCTTGTATGATGCCCACACACTCCGCCTGATAGACGATGTTGAACATTCCTAGCGGGATGGATATATTTATGTTGAAGTCGTGTGAGAAGACTCCTACTCCGGTGCCGGAGTCGGTCTTCGATCCATCGGTGTATATTCTCATCTCTTTTGGGCCTGAGTAGTCACTCTTCTTCCGTGAGTATTATGTTGTAGTGCCTTTGAAAGTGGTGTGTTTTCGGGGCTTTATCACAGGGTGATGCCATCATTGGTAGTAGTTTGATCGCTTCTTCCCTTATGCGTGTGTGCTTAACTCTGGAGTCTTTGCTTAGGGTTCCTGATAGATGGAGCCTAAAGACAGCCAGGCACGCCTCCTCCCGCACGATGAGGTGCAGAGGCGGTAGTCCTAGCATTGCCTGTAGGGCGGCAGTGGGTGTAGTTCTCATACTACTCAGCGACACAAGCGAACCGCTGCAGTTTTTCGAGTTCTCTTTGAGCTGTACTCAGGTCTGTCCCGGGCCACCAGACCAGTGAGCCATATGTGATGATTGGTCGGATGACTGTGATGTATAGCCAGTGGGTGACCCTGGGGCTAATCCCCCAGTTCCTGTCAAGCAGTCGCTTGCACTGCCACAGGGATATGCTGGCTTTTGTGGTGATATAGTTCGTGTCATTAGTGGATTTAGTAAAAAGTTACAAAATAACAATAAAATTAAATATGTTCACAAATACGAAGGAAAGTACAGAAATATTTAACTAAAATAACAAAAAAGACTTAAAAAGAAGGAACTGGAACTTGTGTCACACAGAACTCTTGAGACTCCGAGCTGGTTAAAAGTCTCGAACGGAATTGACGAAAATATCGATTATTATGAATAATCAGGAGGAGTGGTGCCCCAGTGGTACGGCCGCGACTTACGAGTTGTTAGATCGTAGGTTCGAAGCCAGACAGGCGCTTTACTTTGTGTAAATTATTTCCTCACCACTGCTCTCAAAACGGTGAAGGAAAACATCGTGAGGAAATCGGCATGTCCTAGAACCAAAAATTCGAAGACATGTGACATCTGCCAACCCGCACTGGGCCCGCGTGGTGGATTACGGCCCACTCTCTCACAGAGAGGAGGCCTCTATTCCAGCAGTGGGAACATTATAGGCTGATGTATGTATAAATGTATGAATAATCACGATAAAAATACGTCACAAAACGGTGTGAGATACTCTATACCTACTTAGATTCTAAGATAAACAATAGATTAAACACAAAACAACATTTTTTTTTTTAATAAACTAAGAAAAATGTAGTTGCCAGCGCAATAAAAATTACGTGAGAATTTTACCTTAACAGAATTTGTTAACACTTTTATCTGATACTTTTGGATAGGACTATACATCACAGTTAGCTCTTGCACACATACCCTTGAACCACTTCGCAATACACAATACGGATGTAGAATGAAAAAAAAACCTTAATATTATAAAAAAATGGTTTATGTAAAACGCAATAAAGTTGGGGACTGATGTCATGCCACATTTTAACTCAATGTATTGCTGTAATCTTTTGATTACGTAAAAAACAAAAAAAAATACGTATTCAATATTTGTTAATAATCTACCTGACGGACAATATTTTTTTTTTAACGTCCCTTTATTTTGCATGTTATTATTATACCCCATCGGAATCGCCAATTAGATCAATCACTTTATTTACCTAAGAATCAGTTAAAAAACATAAAATATTAAAACCCTTTCAGAATTTCAATTCATTACATATTTACCCGGCGCGTGCAGTCAGTACCTACTTATTAATTGTTTTGTGTTTTTGTGTGTTCTAGCGTTGGATCAAACATTTGACTTCCCACGATACCCAGAATTGGGTCACAATATGGAATCGCGACCAGAGTTCAAACAATACCGAAATTATTCAGGACATTGTTCCGGCTCGTGTGATAACATGTACGGAGCTTACTGTCCTCCGGGTACAGTGGATTTCGGAGGGAATATATGTATTGAATCTGATGATTAGGTACAATTAAACAACATTCTTAGTTAAAAGTTTTTTTTTTGCTCAATTGTCACCTTGATTTGCTGTCCAGTTAGGTACCAGAAACAGTTGCCATACTACATAATGCTGCCGACACAATATGTTTGCGCAACTTTCATCTAAAACTGTAGCCAGAGCCGAATCCCCAGTCTGTCGTACTTAGGGTTACCAAATCAAGAGGACAAATCCTGAGATATGGATTTGTCCTGAGATTTCAGGATTTTTGGACTCTTCTCAGGATTGCGGCTGGATTTTGCAAATCCCATGAAATATCAGGATTTTTTGAATTTTCAATAAAATACAGCTTACATTTTAAAGATCTTGAGCTTTACATTTGAAAGATACAAACTAAAAATAATCTTCTCCTTTAGTAAAAATTGCACAAATGAAATCAATACTTATTTATCCAAGTAGGTACTTATCAGTGTACTTATCATACTTAACTTATGTGTGTGAATTTCAAATTATTATTTGAGGGGCGGTGCGTGGGAGGGGGTGCCGCTGCCCCCCCCCCCCCCCCCCCCCCGCGCTTTGAGTGCGATGTGCAACGCGTGAGCGAGATTCGCAGTTAAACGATATTATTACGACTTTTTTAAATTGTTAAACTTTAAGAATCGAGGAAGATACAAGGCCACCCATTGTATGTTTTGTAGTGTATTATTTTTTCTTTTGTAATGTATTATCTGGTGTACAATGAAGTATAAATAAATAAATATCGTGCGCCGACCCCAAATAAATTGGGATAAAGGCAGGAAATTGAAGATACCAGTTGAATGACGTGCACTGCAGGCAAAAGGCCGAGTTTGGAATATTTACCATGCAGTTGACATGTTCTGGGTCAACCTCAAGGCTTGGGAACCGGTCCTACAAAAATCAAATGCTCTGACAGCAAACACCATTCGCGATTACATCGCCCGTTGATCAACATGAAGATATATTTACTGTGTATTTTATTCTTATATTTTAAACAAGTTTCATCTTTGCCAATAAATACAAAAGTTATATCAACCGGTGCTGATATTCAAGATAATAAAATTGTGATTAATGGTGCCGAAGATGCTGTCGAGGCAACAACATTAAACGACGGTTTTAACTTTGCTTTGGATTATGAAAGTGATAATGATAATTATGAAAGGAGTGAATAGCCCTCATAAAGTGTTTAAGCGTTTCCCCACTTCGCTGGTCTTCGGAGGCGGATGTCCCACCGGAACAGGGAGGTATGGATCGAGTTGTCAAAGTTTTGACGATTAATGTGTACTCGATGACCTATCTAGCCTTTTCCCCATTAAATATGTTGGAGTCGGCGACCAGTCCAACGAATGCAGCTGAATTCCAATATTTTGCATAAGGCGACTGCCTACCTAACCGCCACAACTCAGTTACTAGGTAACACGATTAATCAGAAAATGATGACAGTCTTCTCATGCTAATCATGTTACTGGAGCAACCTCGACCCCTGTCATACAGGATGTCCTAGTTCAGGGGTCGAGACCTTATTGATGTAACTGAAGTTTTGGAAATAAATTACTTACTTCAATACATACAAATTACATTTTTAAATATTTTTAGAAAAAAACATAAAATGCAAATAAAACAAATAAAATGAAATAGATCAACAGCTTGACGATATAGGTGCAAGCGTGGAAGACAACTTCTTAGCCATTGTGATGCTGAATGACTTTGGAAAATTCGACGTTGAAACTCACCACAGAGTTTGTGAGATCGAGATTGACTCAGGAACATCAGCGGAGACAGAAACGAGACGATGTAGGCACAGCACTGGTTGCAAGGAAGCAGTCAAAAGTGTTCCGTTGCTTCAGATGCAAGAAACCGGGGCACAGTATAAAGGATTGTCCTCGCAAAGCCAAGGATGATGGTCATTCAAAGCACAAGGGTGCAGACAAGGCCTTGTTATCTACGTTGTCTGTTGAAATACTTAGTAATGTTTGGTATGTGGACTCGGGCGCTACCAGTCATATGTGCAATAACAAAAATATTTTACATAATTTTGTGTGTGACACTCCAGTCACAGTTAGTGTTGCGAATGGTGAGAAACTGATGTCATCTGGCAAAGGAAATGTGAAAATTCCTTTACAGAACACTTTAAGAGAGCCCGCAGACATACAATTTAGTCGGTGGCCGACTAAATCGCAGAGTATACCATTAGGTATAGCGACATATGCAAGCCCGCACATTATGTCCAACTAAATCGTCCAATTAAATAATTGGACAGCGATCGTATCAGATTCGAAATTACGCACAATTAAAAAGTTGTCCAACTATCGGCCAACTGCTCGTTAGTACGGCTCGCCGACTATCCAACTTGGTCAGTCGCAAGGCAAGATGCAAGGTGACCAGACGCGCGCGCGTCATTTCCCTAGAAATTCTGTATACATTGTCCCCCATATTTTCCTTTTTATTTGTTTAGAAATTGTATTGTTCGAGTCGCGTCGCGCTAGGCTGCACGACGCTTTATTTACGTTGTTGAGCAAAATTTTTTTCGAACTTTTGAAGCGATGCGATCAATCAGTGTCAACACGATTCAAATTCTGTATAATCGTGTATTATGACGCATTTAGGGTACAAATCTCGATTATTTTAGGGCTCCGTCAAATATGTCGTTTTCCAAAAGGGTTCCGTCACCAAAAAGTTTGAGAACCGCTGCTAGCAGGTACTTACCAGAGAGTTAATCCAAGCCTCACTTCAACGGTTATAGTGAGTCGGAAAGTTGTGTCCTGCTTGATTATCGCTGGCCTGATTAGATATACGAGCTCATCAAAAGACGAAATACTCATTCTATAGCATGAAACAAATTTTTCTGGGTTACATCTGAGTTTAGAACGCAAGGTATGGTGTTTCCCATATTCAAATCTGTTACTTAATGTAGGATGCACGTTTTTTTTCCGCATTTTCATGCACACGCACCGCGCTAGCAACACTGTCACAGACTAAATCGAATAGGTCTGCGGCTGACAAGCAATTAAAAAAGTTGGACGATTGAATTGTAGAAGTACGCAACTTAGTCGGCCGATAGTCTGCCACCGACTAAATTGTATGTCTGCGGGCTCCCTAAGAACAGTAAATGAAGTGTTATATGTACTTATGTTAGCAACTTTGCTTTCAGTCAGTGCAATGACACGTAAACCTTTACGTGTCATTGCACTGACTGAAAGCAAAGTTATAAATTACCTTGAAATGTTACACTAAAACCTTTTAGCATTTCAAGGTAATTTATGTAAAATTTATGATGGCAAAGACATAGTTGCCACGGCTACGTGCCAGAATGGTATTTATATACTTAATACCAAAGGTGAAGCTTCTTTTGTGACTAAAGAGAGGCCATGTACTGTGTCTGTGTGTAGGGAGAGGCAAGGTTTTGTTTTACCAACAGAGCAGGTTGTGGAGATGGCTGTGCCTGTATCTCAGGCTACGACCAGGGAGTCACAGGAGGTTTGGCATAAAAGGCTTGGACATCTCAATGTGCGGAGTATGCAGCTTTTAAAAGGTATGTGTACTGGCATGGATTTTGATAACTTAACTTTCAAATCATGTGTTGCTTGCATTCAAGGTAAACAAACAAAGTTATTCTTTATTGATGATTTTACCAGGAAAACCTATGTATATTTTCTGAAGTCTAAAAACCAAGTTTATGATAAAGGACTATGGGCAACTTTGTATGGAGTCTGGTACCAACGCTCAACTTTTTTTGAATTGCCAAAATCACCATGTTGGCGCTCGATTTCGACTTAGCTGCCATAGTATAAATTAAATGATACCCTAAAAGCTTTCACATGGCATGAGTTTCATCCCTAACCTAACCTAACCTAACTTTTTTTGAATGTTCAAAATCACTATGTTCGCGCTAGATTTCGACTTAGCTGCCATAGTATAAATTACATGACACCCCAAAAGCTTTCAAGTGGCATGAGTTTCATCCCTAACCTAACCTAACTTTTTTTGAATGTTTAAACTCACCATGTTCGCGCTCGATTTCGACTTAGCTGCCATAGTATAAATTAAATGATACCCCAAAAGCTTTCACATGGCATGAGTTTCATCCCTAACCTAACCTAACCTAACTTTTTTTGAATGTTCAAAATCACCATGTTCGCGCTCGATTTCGATTTAGCTGCCATAGTATAAATTAAATGATACCTCAAAAGTTTTCACATGGCATGAGTTTTATCCCTAACCTAACCTAACCTAACCTAACTTTTTTTAAATGTACCCCAAAAGCTTTCACATGGCATGAGTCTCATCACTGTTGAGCGTTGGTACCAAAATGACGCATGGTTAAGGAGTTTAAGGCTATGGTGGAAAATCAAATAGGTGACAAAATTAAAGTATTACGTACTGACAATGGTGGTGAATAAGTAAATAAATGTTTACAGGATTTCCTAAAGAGCTGTGGGATCCGTCACCAGACCACTGTACCCCACTCCCCGCAGCAAAACGGAGTTCCTGAACGAGCCAATCGAACCATAGTGGCTGGTGAATGCTTCTCGATGCAGGCCTTGATCAGCGGGGGCTGAGGCGGTAAACACTGCTGTTTACCTGAAGAATAGGACTCCGACCAAAGCGGTTCTGGGTACTACTCCTGAGGAAAAATGGTCAAGTAAAAAGGTAAATATTACTCACCTTAGAATTTTTGGCTGTTTAGCTTATGCATTGACAGAAAAACGTAAGAAATTCGATACAAAATGTAAGAAATATATTTTTGTTGGCTACTGTGAATTAATTATATAAAGGCGAGAAATGTAAGATTGGCAATGAAAATGCTTCACCAAAGCAGTCTATGTCAGATCAGTCACCAGAGCAGTCTAGACCAGATCAGTCCTTATTAGATTCAAATGATGAAACAGGGATACTCAGTAATGCGAGATCTGATTAATCTAGTTTAAGGCCCCGGAATAGTATTATATCAGAGGGTAGTTTTGAATCAGTTTATTTGAATCAATTTTTTTTACCCTATGTACCATGCTAGAACTAAGCATATCGATATACGACATCATTTCATTCGAAGAATTATTGTAAGCAAAGGTATTATCGATTTAAATTATTTGTCTACTGATAAAATGGTTGATGTTTTGACTAAACCTTTAACTAAAGAGAAAACTGAAAAGTTTGTTTTAACAGAGATAATTTAAATATGTAATGTAAAATTTTATCATTTAGTACTTAAGGTTCTGTGTATGTGTACTACAATAAAGCATAACTTATAGCTAATTAATAGTTAAATTGTTGTCATTAACATAATGTTTATTTTCTGTACTTTGTGAAATCTTATTCATAGCTATAAGATAGTTTGTATTTTTTGAAATGTTGGCAGTTTGTATTATCCTTGAGTTAACCTATTTCATTTAAAGTTTGTGTAACTATAGGTTACTTTTTTAAGGGCCAGTTTAATTAATGATTGCTTTGTTTAAGGGCCAGTGTTAGAAATAAACGAAACGCAATTGTCTTCTGTCACCTTTCATTTTGTTGTCTCTCTCTTGCACTGTCAACCGTGTTCCTAATTACTTTGTCTGCTCTGCTGAGGTCTAATAAATCCCTTTTAATTATACGAATCTTTTAAGATTCCACAATATTCATCAGTATCCACATCCCACATATCCACAACCTTGCGAGCCGAGAGAGGAAAAAAATCCCTACGAGCACTTACTGGAATACTTCCTTTCCAGTAAGTGCTCGTAGGGATTTCGACCATCTTCTGGGCTCTGGGCTTGTTCTGAAAGCCGTGGAATACCACTCTTCCTCCAGCAACGCGGGACATGTTGCCCCCTTGTCGCTACGTCATGTCACTTTGTGCTAGTGACAGTTTTCGGGGAACTGTCCTTTATTTATGTTTCATTATTGAGTGTGCAAGTCACCTCCTGCCATTTTATCTGTATACATATAAAACATCGATCAGGCAGGGGCCATAGTCCTTCCATAGTTCCAGGTCAGTCAACTTTAGCCACCCAAACCCATAGTCCAATATATTTCTTTACATATCCTGTAATAGTCCTACACCAACCGGGGGTTGTCCTTGGGTGCACTTGCATAGTACATACAGGGATAATCGTCGGTTTTTGCCTCATTTATTTAAAAACGACTAACGGGCATCTGCGGGTTGGCTTCGGCACCTCGTATGCCTTCCAATGGTCCGGGACCCCAGAGTCCCGAGAATACTACATACTGAGTTTCAATATAATAAAATTTAAGTATAAACGTTTTTAAAAACAAGCTTTTAATGAACTAAAAATTAACAAATAAAACTTACGTAAACATAGAACTTTAATATTTTCAGCTCGAGGCTTATCTTGAGAGTAAGAAGGACGTTCACGTCTCAAGCTTTAAGAAAATATTAAAGTTCTTTGTTTACGTAAGTTTTATTTGTTACATTTTAGTTCATTAAAAGCTTGTTTTTACAAGCTTTATATTAGCTTGCTCTGTTCGTATGTGTTTCCTGTTACTCTAATTGTCATCAATTTTTCATGCCCTTTCTGACATCCGATTGAGCTGAAACTTGGCATTTATATAACTACCAAGACATTTTGAAAAAATGATATCATGGAGCTGATCTGATGATAGAGCCGGAAGGTGGAAATATGTGTTTCTAGTTACTCCAATTGTCATCCAGTTTTCTAGCACTTTCCAGCATTCGATTGAGCTAAAACTTAGCATACTATACAACTACCGATATTTAAAAAAAAAATGATACCATGGACCTGGTCTGATGTTGGAGTCGGAAGTTGGCTATTGGAACTTCTCACTGAAACAAGATAGGACCATCGTATTTGAACTCATTGGTTATGTATTGACAAGTGATTTGATACTAGCTGGTGTTCAGGGTTTGATGATGGAGCTGGAAGGTGGCCATAGGAACTCCTCAATCAAACAAGACAGCACCATCGTGTTTGGACACATTGGTTATGTATTAACAAGTGCTTTGACACTAGGTGATGTTCAGGGTCTGATGATGAATCCAGCAGGTAGTCACGAGCACTCCTCAATCAAACAAGATATCACCATCGTGTTTGGACTTATTGGTTATGTATTGACAAGTGCTTTGACAGTAGGTAGTGTTCAGGGTCTGATGATGGATCCGGAAGGTAGTCATGAGCAATTCTCAACTAAACAAGATAGCACCTTCGTGTTTGGACTCATTGGTTATGTATTGACAAGTGCTTTGACAGTAGGTGGTGTTCAGGGTCTGATGATAGATCCGGAAGGTAGTCATAAGCACTCCTCAACCAAACAAGATAGCACCATCGTGGTTGGGCTCATTGGTTATGTATTGACACTAGCTAGTGTTAAGGGACTGACGATTAAGCCGGAAGGTGGCCATAGGAACTTCTCAATCAAACAAGACAACACCGTCGTATTTGAACTCATTGGTTATGTATTGACAAGTGCTTTGACAGTAGGTAGTGTTCGAGGAGCAGAGCAGTGGTGGCCCAGTGGTATCGGCCCCGACTTACGTGTTGTAGGTCGTGGGTTCGAACCCCAGCAGGCGCTTTACTTTGAGTAAATAATTTCATCACCACTGCTCTCAAAACGGTGAAGGAAAAACATCGTGAGGAAACCGGCATGTCTTAGAACCAAAAATTCGAAGACATGTGACATCTATCAACCCGCACTGGGCCCGCGTGGTAGATTACGGCCCACTCCCTCTCACAGAGAGGAGGCCTGTGTCCCAGCAGTGGGAACATTAATAGGCTGATGATGATGATGATGAGTGTTCGAGGTCTGATGATGGATCCGAAGGTAGTCACGAGTACTCCTCAACCAAACCACATAGCACCATCGTGTTTGGTATCATTGGATATGTATTGACAAGTGCTATTACACTAGGTGCCATGGTGTCCAGAGTCTGATGATGGAGATGGAAGGTGGTCACGGGTACTCCTCAAGTAAACTAGAAAGCTCCATCGTGTTTGGTCTCATTGGATATGTAGTCACAAAAACTATAGTCTAGCCCAGGGTGAGATGATGAAACCGGAAGGTGGCCACAGAAACTCCTATACTTTACATGATAACCCTGTTGTGTTGGGCTCGTTGGATTTATCTTGACAAGTACCTTACAAATGAAGGTGATAGAACAGATAATTCAAGAAATCCTAAAGCTAAAAAGTAATAAATAAAATTTAAGTATTTTTTTTTATAAAAACAGGCTTTTAACTAACTAAAAAGTACTAAATAAAACTTACGTAAACATAGAACTTAACTATTTTCTTAAAAGCTTGAGGCGTAAATGTCCTTCTTACAAAAAACTTGAAGATAAGCCTCAAAGTTATAAGAAAATAGTTAAGTGCTATGTTTATGTAAGTTTTATGAAGTACTTTTAAGTTAATTTAAAGGTTGTTTTAAAAAAGATTTTTACTTACATTTTATTAAAAAGGATTTTTTTTACTAAAATTTTATTCATATAATTGTATCAAACACAACAATAATTATTTAAATAATTAAATACAACAATTATTTAGAACATATCATTGCATGTTCTAAATAATGTGTATTTTAAATTAACAACTGACATGAACTTCCAAAACTAAAAAAGCAAGTTTAAAAACTAAAACCCGACTACTGAAAAATCACGCTCTAAAAGGTATGAAACAAGAAAATATTTCGAACAGAAATCAAGACATACCTAGGTACAAAAATGGTCAAAGTAAAGCCGTAGTCGCATGCCATTATAATTTTGTAGCCGACAGGCATGCGACTACGGCTTTACTTTGACCATTTTTGTACCTATGTCTTGATTTCTGTTCGAAATATTTTAACTAACTTTAAATCTCGAAAAAATCACTACTTCTGAGGTTCAAACTCACACTGAAGTATTCAGAAGACGGCTTATTCGTTGGGCTACGAACGCTTTAGTTTTCAGTGCGAAATTATGTTATAGTATCATTATCATGTAGAAGGCGCCTGCGACGATGTGGGGACTTGGAGAAAGCGAGACAGCAATTATGACCACTGCACTGTTTCCACACGGAGGTGAATGCAGTGCAGGGTTGCGCCGCTAGCACCGAATGCGATGTGTGCGTGGCTGTCAGTGACTTCAGGGTGAGCAGTACGTAATGAATCGCTTTTTTTTTTTTTTTTGGTGGGAATCATAATATGGGGCAGGCCTCCACCGTATGCTCCACCGTGTCCTCCGGGCGATCCACACAGTGGTGACATCCGGGCGTTTCCTCCCGCCTTATGCGAAACAGGAACCTCCCGAAACAACTGTGTCCGGTGAGGACTTGTGTCAGGTGGAAGGTGAGGACGCCTTGATGCCTCTCCAGCCACTCATCAAAGAGGGGACTTATCGCCGCAATTGTGGCATGCCCAATGAATCGCTTTAAGGGGGATGCTCCAAGGTAGCCCGCGAAATTCTAATTTTCTTTCGTTTTCTGCAATTTGCAGCTCGGTGTCAGGTTGTATGTTGATAAAAATATGATTCGCGACCGTAACAAATATGACTTTACAGAATTATAATCATTAGAATTAGCAATACAACTCCTTAAGTTAGCAAAGGTGTCAAATGTCATGATTTCATGAACATAGAGAGTTGTATTGATGACTTTTATGATTATAATTCTATAAATAAACATTTGATACGACCGCGAATCATATTTAGATCAACATACAACCTGATACTGACCTGCAAATTGCAACAAACGTAAGAAATTTTTAATTTCGCGGGCTACCTTGGCGCATCCCCCTTAACAGTAGCGATATAGTTTTGTAGTGTGCGTTGGTTACTTATCTCTTTTGGCGCGTGCACCACGCGTTGCGTGCGTGAGCTCACGCAACGAGGTCACTGGCATTATCTGCGTCTTGAACAAACTAATCCGAACTAGGCTTTTATTCAATGCAATTTTTCTTCATTAAAAATTCATTACATTGTGAACTAGTGCAGGCAACGGTCGACATGAATTTATACGTACGAGTAGTTTGTGTGTTTATGTATTATCCGTCGTTCTTGAATCTTGTCTTCGGCGCCTCTGGTTGGGTACAACCTAAAGTAACTGAAGGGGAGACCGGGGTTCTGATTTACCTGGGTAAGTGATAACAAGCGAGTTTCTGAAAAAAAAATATATAACAAAATAAGTAGTATGTCTATAACTTCGAATAACATGCGGTATTTTCCATTCTAGAAACATTTTTATCGTGCAAAAAACAATCGATTATTATTCATAATTTAATTAAAATACAAATAGAGAGCAGCGGTAGCCCAGTGGTAACGGCCTTACGAGTTGGAGGTTATGGGTTTAGAACCCAAGCAGGCGCTTTACTTTCTGTAAATAATTTGATCACCACTGCTCTCAAAACGGCGAAGGAAAACAACGTGAGGAAGCCGGCATTCTCTCGTCTCTCTCCTTCAATTCGTCTACTCTTTGCACGTTATTCGTTTTAATTTCATTGCAATGATACGATTCCTGACCCCGGTGAACCTACCTAACCAAATGACCTCTGTGCTACAGTTCTTAAGTACAGGTTATTCCAAGATGCTATTTTAGAAAATTATAAATAAATTATAACGTTTAATGAAATAAAAACATCTTCATAAAACGAAAACGCGAAACTGGATACGCCACGCCAGCGGCACGCTGTATAATTAATTGAGATTATAGGAAATCAGTCAGTTATAGGAAATCAGCTTTTGAATACCAAAATCATATCATAATAACAACTTGTTATTGATTATGGAATAAGAACTAGGTATCTTTACATACAAATTCTTCCGTACGCGTGTTTGTCACCTAACTCCTCCTAAACAGCTGGACCGATTTGGAAGAAATTTTGTGTGTATATTTGAGTGGTTCCCTGGATGTTTCGAAAATACAATTGGATCCGGTAGGTGGCGCTGTTCGGGCAGGATAACGTCTGCCAGGTCCGTTAGTATAACTATAAAATACAAGGTTATTCAATAAAAAATCCATTACATTGTGAACTAGTGCCGTCAACAGACGACATGAAGTAATTTAATTATACATAGTTTATCATTTTGGCAGTGTGTTTGTTCATAAATCTTGCTCTTGCCGACCCTGTACGATGAAAAGCGGCAAGGCGACCGACAGCAAGGCGGGTGCGCCCTAAACCTATATAGACTAAAAGTGGAACTTCTCCAAGAATATTTATAGGAGAATCTGCAACAGCAAATAGTGTATTTGACTGTAGAGTGTGCTAAGGAACCAACCTATCCATTTAAACCTTCACCCATCGGTTTATAAGAATGAAAAGTAAAATAAAATTTAATGTTTCAAAATATAACGCGAGTGGCTGTCCAGACTGAGATTAATTAAAAAATGACTTCTTTTTAAATAAATTGTTATTCTTTTTTTAATTATTCATAGTCGGGGCTGGATTTTTCTAGCCAACCCACTCGCGATATATTTTTTAACATACTAAATTTGACATAAAGTACTTTTCATCCATTAAAAAGACGGGTGAAAGAGAGAAACTTGAAAGAAATTATAATGTTTATTTGGACACAGTTAGTGAAACACAAAAACAAAATGAAAAAGTGAAAAATAATTATAATCTCTTAACAATAATAGTGTCTCACAGCTGCGCCAAAAAGGTTAATTTCAGCATTAATGCCTGACAGATGCTGTCTGACGCTGGTTTTCTAATGATCTATCAAGGTCGAAGGTGAAGGTCATCTCTAGGTCGGATCTTAGGCAATTAACTGGGAAGAAGAAGTAGCGCAACAAACTCCCCAGCAGCACAGCTGTTTGATCAGTTAGAAATGATTGTTAAAAAAAAAAACTTTAATTTCAAACTATAAATATGACCCAATAGAATTCGTACCACGTGAGACAAAAGGAGTTTGAAAAGAACATCCGACTTCGTTGGCATACCTATACTGACCGCCATTATGAAAAAAACTGGTTTTGGCGGCCAGTGATGAAACAAGTGTCAATCGATAGAGTAAGTGATTGCAAACAAAAAATATTTAGTGATGAATATCGTAAGTGATATACTTCCTGAGATATTTGAGTTAAAACATGAGAAAAAAAATAAAACAGTAATATTTTTTTTAAATATCTCAGGAAGTATATCACTTACGATATTCATCACTAAATATTTTTTGTTTGCAATCACTTACTCTATCGATTGACACTTGTTTCATCACTGGCCGCCAAAACCAGTTTTTTTCCAAATGGCGGACGGTTAGGTATGGGTCCCATACAAAAATGTCGGAACCCCTTTTGGCCCTAAAATCAGCCACCATTTTGATTTTTTTTTCAAAATCGTGGTGCACAATAATAAATGTCATATATTTGGATGGGGACACTTATCTATACATGTAAATAAAATAGAAGTATCTGTTTGTAATGTCAAAATAACAGCTTTTACTAAATGCATATGAAAGTATAGGTATACGATCCATACAACAAAAACACATTATTTTTTTTGGCTTTTGTCTGTTTGTTTGTTCCGGCTAATCTCCGAAACGGTTGGACCGATTTGGACGGGACTTTCACTGGTAGATAGCTGAGGCCACTGGGCGTAAAATAGGCTACTTTTTATTCCGATATTCCCACGGGAACATAGGGATTAAAAGATAAACGACTTTACGTGGGTGAAACCGCGGGACGCAGCTAGTACAAACATAAAACTTGATATAATATAACACCATAAAGCGTCACGTTTCTGAGATATTCAAAGATAAAAATAACATTTATTTAGGTAATATTTATGTTGTAGTTACTTCATGTTAATCTGAATCTGGGGGCACTGCCATGCCCCCAGTTTAGATAGTCAACGAAAACATGTATTATATATAATACTAATCATTTGTTTCGTTTATTAAAATCTTTTTTAATACAATCGGAACATAAGAATATGAGTTAAGAGGGTTTATTCTGAAAGTTGGCAACGTCGCACATAGATGTCAAATATTTCGCTGTTTTGATTAATTTGATAATATTTCTGTATGAAAATAAAAAATGTGGCTAACTAGCGAACTAGAATATTGATTATGAAATGCAATTATAACATTGATTTTGATGTTGTACCCGTTTTAGGTGTAAAAAATTCATTTGGAAAGTTTCCAAATACTTTTTTTACATCTAAAACTAAATATTTGGTGTTACGATATTAATTATTGCAATTGATTATTAATATTCTAGAGAGTTAATTAGCCACATTTCTTATTTCCATACAGTATTATTTCCAAATTAATCAAAACAGGTGAATAATTGACAGCTATTTACGACGTTGCCAACTTTTAGGATGCACCCTCTTAAGTGTGTTGAATTACAATGATGATTTTTTTTTCAAGAAAGTAGTGTTTTTCAAACGTTATCCCAGTTTCTTTTTGTCCAATTTATATGATTTATAAATAATTTCTGATTATCGAATAGTTGTCTGATTAGTAACGTGAGACACTAAACCTGTACCCTAATTACGTAATGCACGATCAATTTTAAATTGAAACAAATTGAGAATCCATTGCTTCATAAGTTCGAAAAAAAAATCTGCTCAATTTTTTTGTCGAACTTATGAAGCAATGGATTCGCAATTTGTTTCAATTTAAAATCGATCGTGCATTACGTAATTAGGGTACTGATATAATTTTTGTCTACATCTGGACAAACTTTTTAATTACGTCCAACAGTTTTGAGACAGAATGCTTATTACCGATCGCAAAAAATTTTCAACACGTTTAAAATGGTTTCAACGCATAATTATGATGCTCACATTTTGTTCAGAAAAATTATTTATTCGCATCTACTGACCAATGTTCACCGGAAAACAAGATTTTTAGACGGATTCCTAGGGTTTGACACACACAGGTTTTTTAGGTTAGGTTTTATTTAATAAAGGGCAGCGGCAGGCATTTTTAGGCTTTAGAACCTACTTATTAGACATTAATTGAAAATGTAAATATTTTCAAAAGTACTTTTTCTTAGCGCAGGTCAGAATTAGTTCGACCAGAGTTAACTGCAAAAAAATACCTGCGCGTACTTGTCGCCTGTTTATCCAGATTAAGCAAATATAATAAAAAATAAAGCAAGATTCAAAGATCGACATTGACTTTTCATAGCTTAGAAAAGAAAGAAAGAAAGAAAGAAAGAATACTCTTTATTATGTACACCATAAAAATTACAGACATCAATGTAGAAATTTTACATAGGGTGACACAATGGGCGGTCTTTTAGCGATCTTTTACAGACAACCTTTGGATGGATTAAAGTAAGAAGGAGAGACAATACTGCAGGTAGTGGTGTACCATTTACATATATATAAATACATACATACATATATAAAGCATAAACTTATCTATATAAATATACATAGATATATATATATATATATATACACTCGAGAGCAATGAATCCGGGTCACTTAAAGAATCCTAAAAATCTCGGAAACTAAAAATGCTAGGTTAATGCAATAAATTGTATTTAATAGACAATGTAATACTCCTTAAATGAAGGTATTAAAACTTCTTAGTTATTGTAAAGTTATATCATAAAAAAATCAAATTTGAAAAAGGGCCACTTTCGAAGATGGAACTACGAAATTACAGCATTTGGTTTTGCTTTTGTTTGTAATCTGTCATTTATGTGGGTACATAAACCATGTTGATAGTGCTCTATATTCATTATTCAAGCTGAAATTATGTCGCTTACGCCTGAAGAATGCACCAGAATACTTACAATGCTGGAAACCGGCCGGAGTCAGCGCGATACAGCCAGGACTGTCGGTGTGTCGCTGTCAACAGTACAAAGAGTTCTCCGACGTTACGAAGAAACTGGTTCTAACCTACGCAGACCAGGAACGGGCAGAACCAGGTGTACCACAGCACGAGAAGACCGATACTTGGTGAACACCATGCTTCGAAATCGCTTTCTCACAGGAACTGAACTCACAAATCAGTTTCGACGCCTCGGAGGAAGTAACCCAAGTGCATGGACAGTAAGACGTCGGCTTGCTGAATCTAACTTAAAACCCCTTAGACCTGCAAACGGCCCTAAACTGGAGCGTGGGCATCGTATTTCAAGACTAAGATATGCCCAGAGCCACGTAAATTGGAGTATTGAAGATTGGTCAAAAGTTATGTTCTCCGACGAATCAAAATTTATGCTCTACAAGCACGATGGAAGACACAGAGTGTATCGAAGACCAGGGGAAAGATTCAAGCAAGCATGCATCGAAGAAAAAGTAGCCTACGGTGGTGGGTCTGTACTTGTGTGGGCCGGAATTTCTTCTGAAAGTCGCACAGAGCTGGTGATCATAGAAAACGGCTCTTTAACTAGCGTAAGATATGTGGAAGAAATCCTCAATGATCACGTTGGTCCATTTATGGTCAATTTAGGTAAGGATGCTATATTTATGCATGACAATGCCCGACCTCATACAGGTAGGATTGTGAATGACTACCTTCAAGAGATGAACATTACTCGTATGGAGTGGCCAGCGCGCAGCCCGGATATCAACCCGATCGAGCATGCTTGGGACGAGCTAGGCAGATGCGTAAAACAACGAAACCCTCCCCCAATCACGCTTCGTGAGCTCAAAATTGCTCTCACAGAGGAATGGGAGAATATTCCCCAAAATCGTATAAGGAACTTGGTGTACAGCATGCCAAACCGCGTAAACGCAGTAATGGAAGCACGAGGAGGCAATACGAAGTATTAAAATTCAAGAAAATCGTAATAAAGTTCAAAAATTTCATGTTTCCTATTTTTGTTTTAAGGAGAGATCAGCAGTTTTTTTCTTTATGTAATTTTGTGTTAATAAAATGTATGGTGACTCATATTTTTTTTACTTTCATTTAAGGAGTATTACATTGTCTATTAAATACAATTTATTGCATTAACCTATCATTTTTAGTTTCCGAGATTTTTAACATTCTTTAAGTGACCCGGATTCATTGCTCTCGAGTGTATATATATATATATATATAAACTATAAACTTGAAACAAGAACAAGGAACTATATGTAATGATGATTTTTAAGGAGAGAGGAAGTGTTTTTTTACTAGAACTTAAAAAAATTAAGCTTAGTTAAATTTTCATACAAATAAGAACCTTATTTTCATGGTTTTGAGGTCCATATTTACCATTAAGGTTCATATTCATATGACATAACTTGGCACAGTAAAGTCAAAGTGTGATATTATGTTTTAAAAATATTATAATATATGTGTAATATTCTCCGTATTTATAAAAAATCAAGTAGTATATTTACAAATGAACCCAAGAAAGAAAAAAAAAAGTTAACCTTGGAAAATGTTCAAGGTAATAGATATATAGCGACGCCGCCGTGCTTCGCATGGTTTTTACAGCTTCACAAAACATGGAGATTTCTTTTAAATATGTTAGTTTACATAACTGCTGCGGTGGATGCACGTGTAGATCGTAATGCTAGTGCACTAGCACTAACATTATGATCTACACCTACTACTATCTACGATCTACTCTACGAAAATTTACTAGCGGCACTGAGTTATTACGCCACTGCGGCGCAGACAAACCATGGTGTCCCCGTCAAAAATGGTGGTACTATTAATAAGTACTCTAAAAGAGGTTATGGTAAATTTCCATCTATTTTGTTAAAAAACTATTTAATAATATTATTAAAAATAATTTTAAAAAATCCCCGCACTGTATTTTTCACAATTTTATTTGATACGTCACACGGTAAGGTTTGCAATTTATTTTTTTATATTTTTCTTTTTTCCTCCCAGAAGTGTCATATTCAAAATTTTACATTTACGTTACAGTTCCGTTACGGGTCATAGAAATTCATAGGTGTACCAAATTCCATTCCATTCCAACGATCCATTAGTTTCGGAGCAAAATAGATGTGACAGATGGACAGACAGTCTCACAAGTGATCCTTTATGGGTTACGTTTTTCATTCGGAAGTACTCGGAACCATAACATGTTCCATGTTCTATAATCGATCAATAACATAGCAAAAAAAAAAGTACTATCAATGATTTGGTAGATAAAAAATAAAATAAAACCACAATGAAATTAAAAATTATTTAATCTTTTTGAACACACTCGGAACCTAGCCTACTAGTACCATCAGGACAAAAATCCACTTTCAAAGAAGCAGGGTATATAAAAGCGATATTATTTAATTTATAATTATTAGTCACTTCTGTGGCTACTTCTGTGGTCACTTCTGTAGTCACTTCATACACTTCCAACTTTACTTTGGACATTCAGCACTCGTGTGGCTACTCGTTATGCTTAATAATAGAACACAAAATAAAAATACAGTAAGGTTCTTCATTTTGCCTCTTTTCCATGAAACTTCAAAACGTACTGATGATCAAATGGTTACCAACTTCATAATATAGTTTTTTAAGTATTTGTTTATTCATCTTTGATAATATCACGTGTACTATAACTCGCTCTTGAATATTATGATACAAGTATGTTCTTGTTTGTTTGGCTGTTATATATACACTTTTGATGTCTTTGTATAATTATCACTCTAAATTGCCTCTTTGCTGTGAACCTGTTTGAAAAGTACGGCACATGAGCGTGGTGCTAACTTAACGTAACAACACACCTGCATAGCCCGAAGGGTTAGACAGAGCTGCCAAACTCTAAACTGAGAATTATTTTCTAGCTAGCTTTTGCCCGGGGCTTGCCGCGTGGAGGTCGGGAATTATCCCACAGCAAAGTGCTACCGAGATAAAAAGTATCTATCTGTATGCATATAATCGAAACTGTTCAGCCGATAATACCTGACAAGTTCGCAGACACAGACAGAATTACTTTCGTATACAAGGTGAAGACGACAATACAGCAATAAATTAAACGGCGTGTCTCTAATGACGTTCCCATTTTGCATACAAAGATTCAATCGAATAAATTCAATAGTTTAGTTAATATAGCTAGTAGAGGCAAAATTCATTATCGGCTCGGGTTATTACGTTTATCCACTCCTAAAAATCCGCCCTGAGGGGGATATTCGGAAACGTATGTCCGAGAATCCACTCTAGGCCTAGTTGGATGAACGGAATTTATGATGGATTGGCATTTCGATGCTAGGATTTATTTGATAGCTCCAAAATACCTTTATGAATTAGTAGAGCCAGTATTTTTATTTATTGTTTAATTGTAGTCTCCATATTGTACATAATAATATAATATATTAGTATGAATTGAAGAACTCAATAACACAGACCGACCCTGGAATCGAAATATGCTCAGCAGTTGCGCTTTTTGTCTAATAAAATATGAAATAAAACCACAATAAAATTAAAAGCAATTTAATCTAATTCAACACATACTGAGCCTACTCTAGCACCATTTCCTGGACAGGGCTTCACATCAATGGTCCATTCCGAGGGTTTCATTGTATTATTCAGATCTGATTCATTCGTAAATTCATAACTTGGGGTTGCACTGGATTATTCATATTATTCAAGTCAGTTACTTCATACACTTCCAACTTTTCTACGGTCACTTCACCTTTAGTTATTGTTAATAATGCGACACAAAATAATATCACTGTAAGGTCCTTCATGTTGACTATTCCCTTCTAAGTTCAGAGTGTACTGATGGTATAATGGTAACCAACTTCTTATATATCATCATCATCAGCCTATTAATGGCCCACTGCTGGGACACAGGCCTCCTCTCTGCGAGAGGGAGTGGGCCGTAATCCACCACGCGGGCCCAGTGCGGGTTGGTGGATGTCACATGTCTTCGAATTTTTGGTTCAAGACATGCCGGTTTCCTCACGATGTTTTCCTTCACCGTTTTGAGAGCAGTGGTGATGAAATTATTTACACAAAGTAAAGCGCCTGCTTGGGTTCGAACCCACGACCCACAACTCGTAAGTCGGGGCCGTTACCACTGGGCCACCACTGCTCCTTCTTCTTATATAGGTATTTGTTAATTCAACTATGATAATAACATATTGTGTAACTAATTAGTAATCTTGACTGTTGAATGTTTCTGGTTTTTTAGGATTCCGTACCTCAAAAGGAAAAAAACCGAACCCTTATAGGATCACTTTGTTGTCTATCCGTTCATCCGCCCGTCTGTCAAGACCCTTTTTCTAGTTAAAATTAAAATTAATATCGAATATCTTATCAAGTTAAAATTAATATCGAATATTTCGGTCTAGGTCCTTTGGAGTTCTAGAAAAAACATATGGGCATTTATGTGACAATAAATAAAAACCTATAGGATACTTGCCGTTGACCTAGAATCATGAAATTTGGCAAGAAGCAAGGTCTCACAGTACAAATAAAGGAAAAATTGCAAAAATTGTTTTTTTTGCGATCACAAACTTTCATTTGCAGATGGAGAATGGACCATGACATATATCTCCATAGAACATGTTTTTCAACTACAATATTAAGTTTGTTTTTGGGATAAATAATTCAGCCCAAACGGAACCCTTCATTGTGCGTGGCCTGACGCACACTAAACAGGTTTCTACGCTACTTACGTACTCGTTTTTTAATTTTTTTGTCAATCACTATACCATCACTGTTGTGTAGTGTTGCCCAAAATCGGTCTTGGTCTTGCAGTCTTGGTCTTGTTCTTGCATTTTCGCAAGACCAAGACCAAGACCGACTTATTGTAGCAAGACCAAGACCAAGACTGACCCTGCAAGATTTGAGCAAGAACAAGACTACGCCTGCGAGACTCTTGCGTCTCGCAGTTATGTCAAACTGAGATTTGGGCTGGCCCGAATTGGCGGTTTTTTGGCGGACATCAAAGGGCCGGTAACGCGAATGAGTGTTTGTGCTGAAACTTTGAAAGACAAGTGAAGCGGAATGTAAACACACATTTCTCTTGACGTTGCCACAGCAATATTTAGGGAAATATTTCCGGCAACACGAATGGCAATGGCTGAATGTAAACGAGGTATTATGGTATGGTCTATCTCTAAATTAAGCTGTTTTCAGACCAGCGCGATTTGTCGTGCGACGCGACCCGAACAATACAAAACTTCACGGTATAACAATAACCGGTGTCGCGTCGTCGTGCGACAAATCGCGCTAGTCTGAAAACAGCTTTACGTTACGCGAATAAACCATTGGTCGGGCGGTGTTTATGTACCTACTTATTTTATAATTTACCGACAAAGACGCCGCTTTATCAATGACTGTGCGACAAGTGTATCTCAGCATTTGACACTGTTTGATTATTCAAGGCAATGGCACGTAAAATTTTATCGGAGAGGCAACCGGATGGCGAGTGGTAATCTGGGTCTTGAACTAATACCGAACCCCCCCGTACCGTCCGAATGAACCCCAAAGGGGCGGGGGCGGCGATATGGGGGGGGGGGGGGCAAAGCATAAAAATTTTTGAAGAGGCAACCAGATGACAATGCGGTAGCTTTGAAATTTATACCCTATTTATATAGTAAATTTTTTTTTCCTTCCGAAACACGCGGGCCGTTTTCGCACCCACGAATTTTGAAAAAAAAAAAAAAAGTTATGAGGCAACCGCTTCAAAATTGGTGAGCTTATTTATTGGCACCACTTTATGTTGTAAAACCTTGTTAGACCTTAAGTTTCGAATGCCATCCGATTTAAACAATTTTAACTAATCTTTTTCGATTTTTGTTTCAAAAATTCCCAAAAAGGGGTTTTTTGGCGACTTTGAAGCGTTGTTTCTCAGAAACTGCCCAGCAGGATCTGATGGCATTTTTTTTACAACATGTAGTGGTACCAATAAATAGGCTCACCAATTTTGAAGCGGTTGCCGCAAAACTTTTTTTTTTTTTTTTTCTAAGTTCGCTAGTGCGATAACGGCTCGCGTGTTTCGGATGGCAAAAAAATCTAATATATAAAATTCTCGTGTCACGGTGTTTGTTGCCAAACTCCTCCGAAACGGCTTGACCGAGTAACAGAGAATAGCGAAACTGGCTCTAAGAAACTTTTCTCAGTGTTACATGTACATAAGATATAATATGAAAAATGATATTGAGCCTCTAGTTTTATTTCCCTTTATGCTTATTTGGTTGAAACACTATGGCCAAGGGGACCCAGAGGCCACTTGTTTTTCGAGACATCGCCAGGCGGTTGGTCGACTCTTTACATGAAGGGCTGGCCTATTTTTTGACCAAAGAATCAGCCTTTACATACAACGTGGCAGTGCTGCCAGCCTTCTGGGTTTTTTTTTTTACAGCAATGAGGACGAATTTTTTGATGCTCTATGATTATCTTCCCTGCCTTTTTATATACTTGTACATATTATGTACATATTATTATTTTCAGTCTGTAAGTTTTTAAATTATGTAAATATTATCTTAAAAAAGTAAATAAAATTGTGTACCCAGGAATTACTCATTACATTCCAAATAATTTCCCACTTGTCACGAACTCTATATTTCTTTTACTAATTTATGTTTAATATTTTTTTCAGTGCAATTTCCGAGTGAACTAGGGTCACCACCATTTGATAACCGGTGCAAACCATCACCATGTGGTAGAATCAATTATTGGCATTGGAGAAATGTGTTTAATAACAAATTACGTTACATTTGTCTTCCAAATTACGTCAAAACACCGCCGCATTGCGATTTATCGTGTCCGGTTCAGCCGCCCTGTTTTGGTAATTAATTATAATTCTCATTTTTATCTGACTTGTGCTAGAATGTTTGCTTTAAAAGTATTTTTTTTACATAGAGATACATAACATTGCCGTCCTACCCCCTTACTAATAAACGTTGTATAGAGTCTGTATAGTTACACAACGCTTTGTCTTCTTCTTTCGAATGTCAAATTACTGACGACTGAAAGAGAGAAATCGGTGTGTTACTATACAGGCGATATACAACGTTTATTAGTAAGGGGGTTAGATTGTATCATACATAATAATATATTTTACTTTATATGTTTAGAGATTATTTATATTACTAAAGCAATGCTATGAATCTTGTTATAAACGTATGGATCTCTTGGTATAATTTAGATTACCACTTCAAAAATCTTTTAAGTCCTTTTCTTTATTTGGGTAAACCGGTACCTACTCAAAGATTTCACTTAAAAATAATCAATCATTAACATTAAGTGACAACCAATTTAATACGTTAGATGTGCCCCACATCGTAACGAGTAGTACGAAAAATGGTCCAAACGGAAAAGAGTGATCTCACACAATAATAATGCCGTTACCATGATAGTCAATTCAATTCAATTCAATTCAATAATCATTTATTCTCTCTTCACAAAGTTGACTTAGAGTTAATGCGTACAAAAAAGTCTCAGCTGTATTCCACCTTTGTGAGAGACTGGGGCCTGATATAGGTGTTTGGGAAAACCTCTAAGTTAAACAATATGCATACCAAAAATAAAAACTAAGTAGGAGTTAAAACAAAAAAGTGCTTAACACAAATTAAAAAAAAAAAAAAAAAAAGAAGGAATAACAATTAAAAAATTCTGCAGAAGTTATTGAGTCATGTTGTGAGAAGAGAAGTAGGAGATGGATGTGAGTAATTCAGATGAGCAGTGTGTGAGTGAACGTGACTATTGTGGAGTGAGTGCAGCGAGAGTTATTTTTCAAGGAGGTGAGGAACAGCTACGTATGTGTTGGGTTGGTCAAAATTAGATTTATTTCAGAATTATTTCATAGTCAAGTTAAGGCCGCTTGCCCATTGGTCGGTATTTTACCGCGCAGTACTGTACAGTACTGCGCGGTACTGCTTATGTTTGCTCACTGGTCGGTAAGCACTCTGTACCGAATCGGTACTGCACACAAATATAGATATACCTAGATAGCGCAAGAGCATCTACTTCGCGTGCCCGAACGTGGCTCAGTGTGTCTCATTTTATATAATATAGTCTATGGTCTGCGCCTGTCCGCCGCGCTAGTCGGACATAAATAATAAAATAGAAAATGCCTATATTCGTAATACTTTACAGCTTTTTACTAGGAACGGTTGATGTGACGTTGAGTGTTAATAGGTTATGACTATCGAAACAAGTGATACTATCGTATTTCGCTTCAGTTTCATGGTATAGGCGTTTTGATCATTTTTTTTAAATGCCACGCATGGTAATCATACAGATTGTGATACTTGCCTTATCTAGGTATTATTATATATCTATATCTGTGTACTGCACTGCTTTCATCTAGAATTCCAAATTCAAATTAATTCAATTAGTATGAGAGCGCATGACCAACATTTTTGCCTTATCGTTTTACGAACAAAATCGTATAAAAACGATAGATTTGGTTATTCTTAAATTCAAAAATCCTATTTTCAGAAATTTTCCACGTCACATCTTCTGACCTGACCGCATTTTTAAATATGTCGCTAATTCTTTTTTGTCGTGTTTAAAAATGATAGATTTTACATAAGTACCGAAAACACCATTTTCAGAAACCAGTAGCTTCGAGTACGTACCCAAGAGACCATTTGAGAAAATTAAATATGAGGCAAACAATAAAACCCGTATTCAATCCATCTGAAAATGTTTTCTGGTGAACATTGGTCAGTTGATTCGAATACGTCATTTTTGGAAATGTGCTCAGGCCACATTTGACACGCAAAGTGACGCAAATGAAATATCTGAAAACAAACTTTTTAGTAATCAAATTACGAAATCTTTGTATATTTTTATTATCAGACATATTGTGATGAAACCGTCTGCCAATTTTTTTTGACATAGCAGAAATAGGCTCCCATAAAACTGTAACGTTTCTGACCGGTACTGTACTGCCCACCGAGTCGGGTTCAGAATCATCAAAACGTAAAGATTTTTTTACAATTATTCCAGTAAAACGATGTGACATGGTTTTGGTCATGGGCTCTCGTACTATATAATTCACTTGTTTTTTGTTTTTCCCCAGTTTGAATGAATTATCTCTAAATTTCCCTAAAAATCTTCAAATTTCCTTGGTTTAGGGAGCATGATTATAAATAATAAGGTAATGGCACAATTAACATGGTATATTTGATGAATTGCATTCATTATGAGTTTGAGTTGAGGGAATAAATCGGTGGTAAAATAAATCGAATCCTTTAATAAATCGGTGGTGCCATAGAGTCAAGTCATATATTGGGTGCTGCCTACTATAAACAATAAGGTTACCAACTTAAATTCATTTTAACCCCAAAATTCCCCAAATCCCTGTCAAAATAAAATATCCCTAAACCAAACTTAGTATTGGTATTTTTTCCCTAAAACAGGGAGAAATCCCTAAAAGTGGAAACACTGCGCGGTAAGCATCCAGTACCGATGCAGTAAAATGCGTGACGTCACGCAGTACCGAAACGATATCGCCCCGCACACTTACCGACCAGTGGGCAAGATGTGTCAAAACAAAACAGAAACCAAATCTTTTGACGCGGTAGGGCGAATGTTTCGATTTAAATCTTTGTGGTCAACTATAAATTGGAATGAATTTACAGATTAAGAACATTCATTGTGTTGTCATGTGGTAAAATATACTTGTCAATTTAAGGCAATAATAGTTTAAGGGGGATGCGCCAAGGAAGCCCGCAAAATTCAAATTTTCTTACGTTTTATGCAATTTGCAGATCAGTGTCAGGTTGTATTATGATTAAAATTATGATTTGCGACCGTATCAATATTATAATGTTATTATCTATGTGTGTGCCAATTTTCACCCAAATCCTATTAATGGGATAATACTAATGATTGTAATACTATCTCGAATTCATGCAAGCAATTCATACTTTTGTCATTGACGTGTCGTGAACAGAGTACCGTCTTGTGTGACGATAACTTTTTTGCAACATCCGCTTTTAATGAAATAGCCTATATTCTAGTCTAAATTAATCTCTGTCTACCTGTAAAAACGACTTGAAAATCCGTACAGTAGTTCCGGAGATTTGCACGAACAAAAAAACAGACAGACAGACATATCGCCGTCCCCGGAGAATAAAATGATAACTACAAAAACGCAACTTTTCAGGAAAAATCAAAAACATGTTTTCGTCGATTGCTTCGTAAATAATAGACGTAGAGAGATGATTGACTTGATTTGATTGATTGATTGTTGATTGATTGATGATTTTCAGCTTTGAGAAAAGGTTATTTTTTTATGTTCAAATGGTTTTAGTGAAACACGCCTAAGTATCAAAATATAGATATTATTTAAAAAATAAGAAGTTAGTCAAAACCAATCATCGTCCAAATTGCGTAATGTCGATTATCATATTTTTATTCTCCGTATCAGCCTGACCAGAAACATATATTGTACTCTTTACTTATCATTTTATTCTACGGATTTTTAAGGTGCTAGTGATGATGATAATACTTTAGTATCATCTTATTATCGTAAATATTGTAAAACTTTTTTCTGTTAAGGGTTTTGAATTTGGTTTCCCAATAAAACTATGATATGGTAATCAACATAAGTTTGATTAAATTCAAGTGTTTGATAATTCAATTTGTAACAGATGTTTTTCAAATCGTACTATAACAAGAAAAAAAACACTCCTCAACAATGAAAAATATAAATAAACAATTAAAACAATCGTAAAACACAACAGTATTTCTCATAATTAATATATTAGTCTTTGAATCTGTTTTAATAAAAATCAGTCATTATGATCACATATTAAGTACTAGCGTCTGCCCGCGACTTCCTCCGCTAGCCTATAACCTTTCTTAAGAATTGAGCTATTAATGCAAAAAGAATATTACAAATCTGATTGGTAGTTCCGGAGATTACCCCCTACCTATAAAACAAACAAACAAATAAATTCTATCTTTTTATCATAAGAATAATATTAATTATTGTTAATTAAAGACATAATGTAACGTGCCAGCACGCTCCTCAGCGTTTCATAACTTGCGTGCCATGCGCGTATGACGCGCATGCGATCTAAAGTGATCTGTCAGAATGGCAGCTAGGTTTACATCTAAAATGACGTGAGATTTTTCGTGTGTGACTATTTTATTTTAGATTAAAGTATTGTCATTAAAACATGTGGTATCTTTGAAGACAATCCTTTTACACTGGCGCCCAGCTAGTGGCCACGAATTATCGACGACGCCAGTCGCCGTTTTCATGAGTTTTTGTTGGAACTGTCACGATCGCCAATTGTTTTGCTGGTGTGCGACCCTCCACTAGGAGTACTGTTCTGTGAGTGCGACGCTGCTACTTCTACGTCATGCCGCTCGTGCCGAGACGAGCCACAGGCCGTCGCCACGGCCGCGCCGATGACCAGGAGCAGAGCAACACGGACGACGAGGCCCGTGAAGTCGCCAGCGTCGAAGCGCCCGGTGAGGCGCTGACGCAGCAGCAGCCGCCACCAGCGACGGGATCGTCGCAAGTAGTCAACGAGCTCACAACATTTATGGAAGCCTTTGCCAGGTCTCAGGCGGAGGCCAATAGAACGTTAATAGAGACGCTTCTTTCTTCGTCCTTCGCGCGGTCGTCCGCGCCGACGACTGCCGATGGGTGCGCTACAACGAGCTTCGGGACCAACCCCTCAACAGGAGGAGGGAACTTCAGTACGTGTTCAGCCCGCTTCGACGGTGAGACGAGAAAAGTCGAGGTTTTGGAGGCGTTTATTGACGCGGTGCAGGTGTTCAAGGACTGTGCCGGGGTCAGTGACGAGCACGCGCTGCGAGGGCTACCAATGCTACTCGCCGGCGAGGCGGCGGTATGGTTGCAGGGAAGAGCGTACAACAAGTACGTACACCAAGAAAAGCGTACAAGACTGGGACGACGCCCTAAAACACCTACGTGGAATGTACGGCACCGTTAAACCCGCGTACAAGGTGTTGCGCGAGATGTTTGCTGAGGAGCACACGGTTCCTCAGCGCAGCGAAGTATTCGCATGCAAGATAAGGGCACTCATTAGTACCTTACCATACGGGTTGTGCGAAGAGGCAAAAGTGGACATAGTGTACGGACTCTTGGACCGTAAAATTCGTAAACGTCTACCACGCGAGTCGATTAATACTCTTGACGAGATGGTATGCAAGCTGCGACACGTTGAGGAGTCCATGGCAGAGGTAGAGGTAGTAAAACCGACCAAAACCGTAAGTAAGCAAAATAAAACTTTTAGCAACGACTTAGTACACGATAACCCCACTAGCCCAAACATTGCTACCGCTATACATCCGAGATATAAAAATACCAAAAACAATAGCTTATTCTAAGATTAAGGGTTTGTTTTGTTATGGTTGCGGGTGCGGTCAACAAGGCGTCGTAAAGTCAAAATGCGATAAATGCTCGCAAAGTAGTAAAAGCATTTCAACTAAAGGTGCATCATCTTTCAATTCGATTGAAATTAATTGTCATCTGCCTACCCACGAACGAGATTGTGAGTCGCATTATTTTCATCCCGACCAATTTTTTGATCGGCCGTGTTTCAATAATTTTGACAAAGAGACCTATTCTGAGAAACGTTCCTATTCTGATCATTCGAAAATAATGTCGAACTCGACTTTTTCCGAATCACATAATGTCGACATGGCTGTCGAATATTTATCGAGTCATGTATCCAATAATAGGGGGTCGGCAGAGCCTGTAACTATTTTTAGCGCGGATATCATTGCCCCCGATCAGTGTTGGCCCTTGGTTAACATAACTATCGGAAATTCCGAAGGGGTGGTTTTTATTGATACAGGTGCTTCGCATTGCCTCGCTAGCCCGTCGCTTCATCGAGTATTGATGGATGCTGGTACCGAGTTTGTAGAAACTCGACGCCCCGTCACTCTAGGCGACGGATCGAGAACTGTGCGCATGGTTCTCAGCGGTAAGTGTAAAGTGAAAATACAGGGACGCGATGTGTTGACCACGTTCTTAGTTATTGTTGGGACAGATTCGAGAACTCTATTGGGCCGCGACTTTATTACCAATGCAGGTATTGTACTTAACTTGCCTCAGTTGTCTTGGAGTTTTGTCGACGATCCCAAAAGCAGGTATAACGATTTTGTTCAAACCCCTAGTCATGTATTGTCGAATTATGCGGAAGCTCCATGCGTGGAGGCACATCAGCTGTATTTGCGAGAGGACGAAGGCATGCACTTGTCAGCCGAGCAACGCACCCAGCTGAACAATCTAATTGCTGAGAAAGCCGAACGCTTTTCTGCAGAGGGCGAACCTACGATTTTCGCCACACATCATATCAAGGTAGGAGAGAAACAAGAACCAATAGCTTCTCCCCCCTACCGATTATCACCAGCCAAAAGGCTGATATTAGAGAAGGAGTTAGACAAGCTGCTGAGTGCCGACGTGATAGAAGAATGCGAGTCTCCATGGGCAGCCAACGTGGTCATGGTGACCAAGAAGGACGGAGGTACGCGACTCTGCATTGATTACCGCAAATTGAATGCAGTCACAGAGCCAGATAGGTATCCACTTCCGAGGATAGATGACGTTCTCCACGCGGCCAAAACCAGCAACTTCATGTCAACCCTTGACCTTCGGTCAGGTTACTTCCAGGTTGCTGTAGCTCCCGAGGATCGTGACAAGACTGCGTTTGTTACACCGTTTGGCACATACCGTTTTAAGCGGATGCCAATGGGCCTACGTAACTCTGGCGCCACTTTTCAGCGAATGATGGATAGGTTCAAGTCAAACCTTCAAGACACGTCCCTCCTATGTTATTTAGATGACCTGATCATCCTGTCAGACAGCTTCGATCAGCATCTTAAGGACCTTGAAGCTGTGTTTGACCGGCTTGAACTATTTAACTTAAGAGTCAATCGCGAGAAAAGTTTTTTCGCCCGGGGCTCTGTCAAGTTTTTAGGACATCTCATTGTTCCCGGCGGGATCCAGGTTACCCTGGTAAGACGGCTGCTATTAATAATATGGCCGCCCCTAAGAACCTTACTCATTTGAAGTGCTTTCTGCAGACTTCTAGTTGGTTCAGACGCTTCATACCTAACTATGCTGAAATAGCGAGGCCATTGACCGCCCTTTTAAAGAAGAATAGTAATTGGCATTGGTCGTCTGATCAGCAGTCTGCATTTGACAATATAAAGTTACTGCTTGTGTCTGCACCCATATTACGTCAGGCTGACGAGAACCTACCGTTTACCCTCAGGACAGACAGTAGTGGCTACTGTCTCGGAGCAGTTCTAATGCAGGGGGAGGGAGCCGATGAGCGCCCTATTTAATATGCCAGCCGTCTGTTAAACCAAGCTGAACAGAACTATTCGACTACAGAAAGGGAAGCCTTGGCGGTAGTATGGGCGGTAACTAAATTCCGCGGCTACATAGAGGGCGCTGAGACCATCGTAAAGTCGGATCATCAGCCTTTGAAGTGGTTGATGAACGTCAAGTCACCGAGCGGACGCTTGACCAGGTGGGCATTGACTCTACAGTCGTATAACTTACGCATCGAGTACACCCCTGGTAAGTCCAATGTGGTCGCCGACACCCTCTCACGCCCGGCCTGTACTGACGAGGTAGATTGCGATTTATGCCAAACTGTAGTTGATATTCCAACTAGGGGTGCCCGCGATTACCGCGAAACCCAGTTGGAGGATTCCGATGTCCGCAAGATTATAGAAGATCTAGAGGCATCAGACGAACCATTTAGAGGGAGAGCGTGGGCCGATCGCGGCTGCGTCATCTCCGATGGTGTACTTTATAGATATGGTCCGGAGACGAGTGAGAACGATGATGCGCGTCTAGTGGTACCGTCGAGTGAGCGAAGCAAAGTTCTCGCTGACTACCACGACGCACCCACCGCCGGTCACCTAGGCGTTGAACGTACCTTGCAGCGTATCGCTTTGCGATATTACTGGCCAGGTATGAGGACGTTCGTCACCAATTATATTAAGGAATGTGTCCCTTGTCAAAGGTACAAAGTAGACACTCGTAAACCAACTGGGCTGGTTCAGTCACCAGCCTTGACGCAGCGGTTTGAAGTCATTGCTGTAGACCTTTTCGGACCACTTCCGCAGACTAAGTCAGGTAACAAGTGGATCTTGATTGTTGAAGACGTCTGTTCACGTTGGGTGGAATTATTCCCTTTGAAGAACGCAACTAGTTTAGACTGCGCCGAGATCCTGATTAATGAGGTTTTCTTGCGATACGGTGTTCCTCGGAGAATGATCAGCGACAACGGGGTACAATTCATAAGTGAAATTATGCAACAGGTGTGTTTTATCTTCGGTATCGACCAAGCGCTGACACCATATTATCACCCTGAAGCGAACCCCGTCGAACGCAAAAATCGCGACCTGAAACCGCAGATTGCCATCCACGTGGGTCAAGAACACTCAACATGGGATGTTCACCTGGCGGCCGTAAGGTTTGCCATGAACTCAGCCGTGACTCATAGCACAGGTTATTCGCCTGCTATGGTAACGTTCGGGCGTGAATTACGCACTCCCGCAGATGTCGTTAACGACATGCGCGCTATTGTAGATAGTGATAAATTTATAGCAAACGTGACGCCTTTTCTTAAGCGTCTGTCAACTGTCCTACTGGACGCAAGAGACGTCCACGAGAAGGCGCAGCAGACTCAGAAAAAGTACGCAGACGAGCATCGCCGTCCTGCACCTGATTATAAAGTAGGTGATTTGGTGTTGCTCAAAACCCAAGGGGCTAATGATGCTGGTCGAGGGCAAACTCCCAAATTTATTCCCAGGCGTGATGGGCCGTACCGGATACGCGAGGTATTGAGTAGTGCGACTTACAATCTCGAGCGTGTCCATGGGGGGGAGACATTAGGGAAATATCATGCTTCTCAACTTACGCCCTTTATCGGGCAGGCGCAACCCCCTTTGCAAGGGAAGCGGAAGAGAGGCCGCCCGCGTAAATCTTAAATTCACAGAGTTCGTTAGCGTTTTTATTTTTTGTTTTGTACTACTCCAAACGCGAGGACGTAGTGTTTGGACTAGAGGGGGAGCCTGTAACGTGCCAGCACGCTCCTCAGCGTTTCATAACTTGCGTGCCATGCGCGTATGACGCGCATGCGATCTAAAGTGATCTGTCAGAATGGCAGCTAGGTTTACATCTAAAATGACGTGAGATTTTTCGTGTGTGACTATTTTATTTTAGATTAAAGTATTGTCATTAAAACATGTGGTATCTTTGAAGACAATCCTTTTACACATATTATTATTTCCTTTATTTCATTTAAAATTATAAAAATAGTAGCCCATCGGTACCGGGAAGACGGTCCAAGTTACCGGTGATCAGGTCTCTAGAAAGAGGAACCTCCTCTATATGCATGCCATGTCAAAGAATACTGTTTTCTGAGTCAAGCCCAAGGGCTTGAGGCTCTCCGCTATTAGGCCATGACTGTAGAGTCCACATGTCGACAACCTCGTGTGCTAAGTTAATACTTGATTTTTTATCGTTATCAGCTTTCACGCGATTCTCGTCATGAGGGACAGTGATATCGACAATCATTGCACGGCGCTCTCGTCAATCTAACACCCCAATATTACGCTTTTTAACCGACTTCCAAAAAGGAGGAGGTTCTATGTTCGACTTTATGTATGTTTTTTTTTTTTTTTTTTTTATGTATGTTCACCGATATCTCCGCCAATTGTGGACCGATTTTGAAAATTATTTTTTGTTTGAAAGGATAAGCTCCCGAGGTGGTCCCATATAAATTTTGTTAACTTTGCTTAGATAGTTTTTGAGTTAGCTTCAATAATACATATTTTTCCCACTTAGTTTATATGGACGATATGATGATAACTTCCTGTCACTGTTATTTATTGCAGTTAGTGATATTGGATATTGTGTGGGGTAGGTACCACAACTAAAAAGTGAAAAATAAAAACTTTTTACAAAAAAAAATTAAACCGACTTCCAAAAAAAACCACTACAAAGTGAAAAATAACTTTAATTTCGGAAGTCGGTGGCAAAAAACGAAAATTAAAAAACAAAGACACCGACTTCCGAAATTAAAGTTATTTTTCACTTTGTAGTGGTTTTTTTTGGAAGTCGGTTTAATTTTTTTTTGTAAAAAGTTTTTTTGGTTACAATAGTCGTCAGTGATGATAGATCGATTCCAGTACAATGTGGCATTACCATTCTCTAAAACAGGGTCGGGCACATACTATTATGTATCATGTTCTGTAGTATGGTACTTCGGACGTCACAAGATCGTACTGCAAGGCAAGTTGCCGGTGGATAATACTAGCGAATTGTGTCTGTGCAAGTACTCGCCGTTAGCAAGACGAGTACAACCGGAAACAATATGTCGGATTGCTTGACCGGGACGATCGCCTGCCGTTAGCAAGACGAGAACAACCGATAACTATATTTCGGATTGATTCACCGAGGACGGTGGCATGCCCGACAGATGATAATTATTCGTCATGATAACTTCATCCATAATCGCACAGACAAAACCTTTGGTTTCCCCGAAGAGTTCGCCGAAACGCAGCCAGGATACAGACGCTAAAAAGTCTACACCAGGATCATGGAAAGCCCGCAAAAAGCGTCCGTGAACCTCTTTGTCTTGCCATTCTTCCTTTCGATTGTTAGTATCAAGTACTGCGCCAGTTCTCTATCGTCAAAGAGAGTGGGGTGAGGCGCTTGTCTACTGAGACCACATATCGGTGCACCCCCACGTCAGTTTAAAGGAAATGTTCCCTGAGACTGCAAATCTCGCGGGTGTGGAGGGTTTCAGCATTTAAAAAAACCTCCACGCCCACACTTCCGCGGGTTGTACAGTCTCATCACTAATGACTGTGGGTGATGCATCCGATATGCCGTCAGCAATGTACGGACCTTTCTATTCAGTGCAGGCACGCCTTGTTTCCGCCTGATAAAAGACTAGTTATTAACATTTTATATTCAGGCGGCCAAAGAAGCGCTTCCTCTATGTTTCATGTCGGCAGCATTGATGTTTTTTGCTTTTGACAGTCAACACCACACGCAAATACTTATAGGTTTTGGTTGAGAAGTGTGATCTATGGTGTATGGAATCCGAGAATTGGATTCCGACGGATTCCGTCTTACTTTTTCTACTCGCTTTAAATGCATGACTGCATATTTGTTCACACCAAATTCCATCCTGATGGCGCTACTGAACGTTTCTGCTATTTTCAGTAGCTCTATCAGTCGCAAATTGTTGGAGGCAAAAATTTTCAAGTTATCCATGTAAAGGAGATAAAATATTACCTGACCACCTCTTTTCAACCGATAGCTGAGATCTGTATCCTCTAGCCTTGTGCTAAGAGGTTTCAAGGCTAAGCAAAACCAAAACAGACTCAAACTATAGCCCTGAACCCGCTCAGTCCTGATCGTTTCATTGATCCCCGGTACCCTAATTACGTAATAAACAATCAATTCGTTTTGAAACAGATTACTAATCCATTACTTCATAAGTTCGAAATTTAATTCTGCTCTGCAACGTAATTATCGCATTGAATGTTGTTGAACTGTCAAAATGAAACAAATGATCGCTATCACATTGCTTCTGCAAGATAGGTAATAGCCCTGCGGATCTGTTGACATCTTGGATAGAGAAGAATCGTCCTCCACTCCACACTACACGACATCAAGAAGGTGCGAAGAGTTGCGTCTATTTTGTGCAACCCTAGCACCCTAATGAGCTAATAGGTATGAGGCACCGAGTCATAGGCCTTCCTTTAAATAAGGAAGGATTTGTCGACATCCTTACATATTATAAAACAAAGTCGCCCGCCGCGTCTGTCTGTCTGTCTGAACGCGATAAACTCAAAAACTGCCGAACGGATTTTCAAACGGTTTTCACCATTGGACGGAGTGATTCATGCGGAAGGTTTTAGTGTATAATTCATTAAGGTTTTGTGTAAATTGGTTGAAATATGACGATTATTATTGAAGATGTCGAAAAAATCATGCCGACTGGGAGCTTTACTGGCGTGCGCTGCGTAAACCGTGAGAGATAAATCAAATTTATGTTCTAGAGTATTGTATATCTTAAAAATTGCAACAAAAAAGTCCGCGATGGCATATGTCTATCTTCTAAGAGTGACCCACAATAACCATTTTTATCTTTCAAAATTCTCTAAAATTTTCATTGTTATTTCCGAAGCTATTTTGACCGGTATCTTATTAATCCTTATCCAATTAAATAGGTTATTTAAATTGAGCATTCAATTTCGATTAAAATATGCCTTTACATCACATCATTTAAATGAATAGTTTAAGAGATATAACAGTTTCAAAATTACGCGTAACAAAATAATTATGGTTGACAACACGGGCGCTGTAGCCTACCACTGCGTCCTCTGAAAGTTAGTCAATGATCTTTTCCTTGGCTATTAGGTATGTATTCACGGTAGAACGTTCCCGTGGGATATTTTGCGACATCCACGCGGGCGAAGCCGCGGGTAAAAGCTAGTGTTGAATAAAATATACAATCTTTCGAACATGTCGACAAATCCATCCGGGATCTACGAACGTGTTGGCTTACATTGCGTTTGTGTAAAAAAGTTAGGGAAGAGGATAACAATATGTCTTACTGTTCAAAACCATAAAAGTCGTTTTAACAACTTTATACGAAGCGACTGGATGGTTTTGAACGAGAATAAAATGATAAAATGCATTTATCATTATCAAGTCAAATATTTTTTCACGAGAACAAAATGGTATGACTGTTTGTCATATTTACAAGTGGGAATACATTTTGATAATATTAATTAACACTTTATTCTCGTAATTTAAGACTTAAATCTTTGAATACTATTGTAATACATATTTTGTAACTTCGGAAATAACTGTATAAAAATTACGAAAAAAATTGAGAAGATGTATTAGCACCCACAGATCCCAAAAATGACATAACACTAAAACTAAAATAATGGCAGTTATCATTTTATTCTCTGGGGACGGCGATATAGATATAGCATATAGATAGACCTTTAGTCATGGGACATCAAAAGGAACACGTTGTAGGTATATGAATCCTTTGTTGTTTTGAAAAGTACCAGACAGGTGACAGAAATGAACAGAAAATAGGCGCCTAAACGATCTCACTAAGTTGAGCACCAACGATTAAACACAAAGAGGAATATTAAGTATTCGTTATTATTCACTATATCGAAGTCTTAAAACTGTCCTTAAGCTTACTATATCTATAACTATCAGGAAAACAGAACAGCGATACTACTTAGCTAACTAATGGTTGAAGTACACGCTTGTAGAAGTACCATCTGTTACTAAAATGTTAAAGGGTGTTTTTAATCGCAACAAATGATTCAATTTCAAAACATGTATTTTTACCAATACTGAACTAAGTAGTACTTAAGTAGCTTAATTTTCTATAGTTTTCTCATTTGTCTTGAACGGATCTGTTTGTCTTTTCTGCAGAATTAATGAATCTTTAAATTACCTAGATCCAGTTAATTTCTGCTTTCTTGATAGTTTTAATAAATAAACAATTATGACAGTTGAATTTTAAAACGACCATCGATATCTAAGATCCGCACCTGAATGGTTTGTTTCGAGGAATACTTTTGGTGCGCTTCATTTGGTGCGTTTCATAGGAACTTCGTTCCAACCGGTACCCTAATTACGTAATACACAATCAATTCGTTTTGAAACAGATTACCAATCCATTGCTTCATAAGTTCGAAATTAAATTCTGTTCTGCAACGTAATTCTCGCATTGAATGTTGTTGAACTGTCAAAATAAAACAAATGATCGCTATCGCATTGCTTCTGCAAGATAAGTAATAACCCTACGGGTCACCCACGACACATCTTGACTTTTTTACATTTTTTACAGGTCCGGACCAGCCAGTTTGTTACCCATCAACTTGCGGTCCTCACAGTCAGTGCAGAGAATACCTGCACAAAAAGGCATTATGTCGTTGCCAGAAAGATTTTATAGGCACACCACCCAATTGTCGACGGGAATGTACAATAAACAGTGAATGCGCTAGTGACAAAGCCTGCTTAAACCGCAAATGTGTAGACCCATGCATTTATAAATGTGCTAGAAATGCAAACTGCACAGTTATTGCTCACAACCCTATATGTTCATGTCAGGATGGACTCGCCGGTGATCCGTTTACTAATTGTAGTAAGTACTCATTACGGGTTGGGTATAAAAACGTGCCGCCTCGCTAGAAAGAATGTTAGGCTATTTGGGGATTCTAGAACATTTTTTTTTTGCCAGAGACGCATTAAAAATATAAATAGTTATAATAGTAATAATATTGCGCCTGAGAAGCTTTTGCGTATTCGTGGGACACACTGAAAGTTCTTAGAAAATAAAAAACCTGAATGAAGCATTAAGTTGCCTAAAAGTTAAAAAGTAAAAGTTATTTAGTTGCCAAAAAGAGTAATACCTTTACTCTTTTTCGAATTATTCTCCATTCCTTTCTAAGCAACGTCGCAGATGGAACCACTGAATTAGGACCAAACGTTCACTTTAGTTTTCGGTCAAATTATGGGGCAAATTATTGCTTCCTGACGGGTAAATGCTCATGTAACATTTTTTGCACCTGACTCATACCAATGCCTAATAAGCATGCCCGAATCTATTGGTCTCTTATCAGTAGTAAAATTCAAAAAATTCAAAATTCAAAAGTCATTTATTCAAACTAGGCTGAGAATCAGCACTTTTCGAACGTCAAAATTACATAAGACAGTCCCCCAAAAACGCCCGCCCTTCACCACTTCCTAGTGCTTTTGCTGGAGAGAAGAAGTGGCGCAACAAACTCCCCAGCAGCACAGCTGTCTGTTCAGTTAGAAAAAAACTTGATTCTATACAATAGTATGCAAATCATTTACATTACTCAACACAAATCATTAAATAAAAAAATATATTTGCCATAATGACAGCTAGCACACGCCAATGTACCAAAAAAAAAAAAAAATATCGAAAGCTAAACTCAAGCGAAAATGAATACAAAAAAAACTAAAAACGTAAACAGAACTTAATACCCGAATTATAAAGCCTACAGGTATAAAGGGCGTGCCCGCTTACATATAGCTAATAAAACTGTAACTCGAAGTCACATAATTATGATAAACTAGGACCATCGAAGAAAAATAAATCAACAGTTAGGCAAGAATAATATAATGATCTTCTGTCGAGGTCGCTAGCTAACCACATATTGCAATACAACTAATTAAACAAAAACATTGTAGTAGACAATAAATGGTATTGTCAGTTGTCGCCGTTGCAGGACGTCCCTCACTAAGATTCCTACGACCACGTTTAAACTCGTTGAACTAGTTGTAAACGGATATTGGCATGTGATGGGGCATGTTATTAAGTGGCATGTGATGGAGCTTCATCATGAAAGGCTAACGAAGTCTATCACAACTTCGCTGTTGACTAAGACTACAACGAAAATCGTAATAAATCATAGAGCGGAAATTTTCTTAGACATGCTCTTTTCAAATTCCCGCCAATTTAGAATAAATGACAGATGAATTAGATATACATCATTAGGTTACCAAAGAGTTCTAAATTCGGCACTTGAGGCCCCCGACACGGGCAGGGTAGATTCGAAGGTGATGCTCGTTCGCTCGCTCACTTGAATCCCAGTCATCTCCTTCGTGGTAGGTTCCTTTAAACCCTGCGTTCGCGGGGCTCCGTCGACTACGCAAAAAAAAAATGTTTACCATAAAACATTCGTTTTTAAAGGACATTGTTAGAAATGGCCTATGAATCAACACGTATGAAACCTTTACAGTAATTAACTTTACAATTATTACAATTAATTAGTTTTTTTAATAATTTACTTTACAATTATTACAATAGAACGGACACTTCTTAATTTCGAAAACAATTTAAAAAGTAATTCACTTCGGTCTTATTCCCCGGCGCCATTATTTTTGTTTCAATATAACGTTTTGGTGTAGGCAAAGGGCAATAGCTCGTACAGCCAATTCTTTTTGCGCAGCCGTTGTAGTGTGCCCCGTTATTACAAGGCTCAGCACTCTCAGCGCTTGATCTATGAATAAGATATTTAGTTACAAACAGAATAAAGCGATTGAAAGCGCTGTGTGAAACAAGCAACAGCGACACTGACTGTCGACGAATTGACAGATGACAGTTTGACATTTCATAGTAATGACAGTGTTGTTATTTTGTCACTTAACACCTGTGCATCTTGTGTTGGTTGTGTATTTTCGTTTGTGTTATTGCATTTTCTGTTTTTTTTTCGATTTTGACTAACAACTTGGCGTGAACAAACGACTGTGATTTCAGTTCATAGCCCTAAACTAGTCAGGACTACAAATAAATTAGTAACTACTCAAAGAAAGAATGGTTCTGACTACCTAATAGTACATTATGCACTTAATGAAACGTTTGAAGTTATAATACAATGTATTTTCACAAATAAACGCTAAGTTAGTATGTTTCTATCGGCCTAATTATAACCTCAAAATCCGAAAGTGTTTTAGATTTTTTACAATTCTCAGAAGTGTCCGTGATTTTAAATTAGTTTCAGTCGTATATATCCATTATTTAGAATACAGAAAGTAAATTCCCGTCTCTGTTGGTTCTTAGGCGAACGATGTATGGACGCCGAACAATGTCCTTTGACTTTGACCTTTGAAACGTTTGACATTGGCTTTGAAAATGTTTCTCCTGTAAACTGGTGGGTAGGGATGACTTGCCCTCTTCCTCTCTCCTCCCTTCCACCTACCTCTACTTTTAATTTATCAACATTTTCTATGAGATTTATGTCATTTTAAAAACACAATTTTTTTATTGCTGAATGGGCCTGCTCTTGACCTCGATCTCGCCTGATTTAAAACGATGGATGAGGTCTATGTTGGATCGAGCGTGCCCAGAAGATGCCTGTTCACTCTTGCTTTGAAGGTAGATGGGTTGTATGTGGAAGGGAACACAGAAGCCGGCAGAGAGTTCCACACTTTGGCTGTGCTCTTTATAAATGTGGAAAAGAAGCGCTGAGTACGACTGGACGGGATATCAACCAAGTTCGGATCGGATGGTACCCGGCAGTACGCCTGGAAGTCCGGTGATAAAAGGGCGATGGTGGGATCAGATCGTGGAGCTCCTGCGCACACTCTCCGAAGTACAGTCTGTAGAAGACCGACAGGCAAGCATCATCACGCCGAGGAGCCAGGCTGTGAAGCCTAGCCACTAACTTTTCGTCACCTATAAGCCTTTTAGCTCTGCGTTCCACCGAATTGAGTGCAGCAAGTTGGTATTTTGCTGAGCCATCCCACAAGTGACTGCAATACTCCATACAGGACCGAATCTGTGCTTTGTATAAACTTAAAAGCTGTCCAGATGTGAATTAGGTATGGCCTCACTTTATTTAGGATGCCCAACTTCCTTGGCTGCAGTCTGTGCTTTTGACTCGATGATTGAACCGAAGTTGAGACCAGACCCCAACTCCATGCCCAAAAGCTCTAGGCGGTCGGTAACTGGTACAGATGCACCTTGGAAAGTAGGAGATAACTTTTTAGCAGTGAAAAGACACGCCTGTGTTTTCAGAGCAATGAATGTGACCAGATTGTCATCGCCCCACTGGGAAACAAGATTTAAGGTCAAATAAATTCACTCCACCATGGCTTCTCTTATAGTAGCTGTTTCATCTCTGCTGGCTCTTGCACTGGACAGGTATCTTTCTGAGACTGTGCTGTCATCCGCGTACCCAATAGCATCAAGCTTTAGCAGGTCGTTGATGTGCAGTAGAAATAGAGTCGCAGAAAGAACAGACCCCTTAAGAACACCGGCATCAATAGCCATATGATCCGATGAGCTGCCATCTATGACCACTGATCGATTGCTCACCCAAGAAGTCGGAAATCCAGTTACAAAAGTCAACAGAGATGCCGAATGCGGGTAGTTTACGCAATAGACTAGCATGCCAGACCCTACTATGGACTATGTATCTCCGGCAGGGGGGAAATCGGGGCTTTACAAATCCTCCCCCCTTTCCTCCTCTACCCCCTACCCCCTATCAAGGCGGCACGTTTCTGAACTTTAACCCTCATTACATTGCAGATAATTTCACACTTGTCGTCAACTCTATATTTCTTTTACTTAATATTCAATATTGCAGTGCCACTATCAATCCCGAAGCAACGACCAGAAATAAATCCGTGCATACCATTTCCATGTGGTCCGTATTCCCAATGCCAAGAGTTCAATGGCCTCGCACGCTGCACTTGTCTTCCGAATTACAGCAGCTCTCCGCCGAGATGCAGACTGGAGTGTACTGTCGACTCTGAGTGCAACGAAGACATGGCGTGCATCAACAATAGGTGCACCAACCCATGCCCCACGGCTTGCGGCAAGTATGCGGAGTGTTTCGTCATAGACCACGTACCATACTGCACATGCCTGCCTGATAGCTGTCAAGGTAATTAATTATAGTGAAATGATACACCATTTCAGTATTAATATTTCTGTATTTTATATTCTTGCACACATACAAACTTGGTATACTTTTACAACTATTTAATTAGGTTATACACTTTAGGTTTCTTGACATTAGACTTTTATGTTTAAAGGCTACAACTGAACTAACTTAGGGGCTAAGCCACGCGACGCACCAAACATCATATTTTCAAAACGTTCCGGTAAAAAGCCAGTGCTTTTTACGGTAACTGTCAAATGAGATATTTTATATTTAGTATTTAAAATCACTACAAATCTTATTAATATTTGGAAATAATGACATTCGGCCATCCGACACTGTGTTGCCTCCTGGCATACACACAACAATCATAAGTTTTAAATTACATAAATCATGACATTTTGCATGTTAAATAAAAATAAAAACAAAATAATAATAATAATTTAAAATAATTTATTGTTAAAAAAAAAAATAGATATAGACATAATTATTACGGTTATACACTATAATAAACTTAAATCTGTGATCAGTTATTGAAACATCTGTGTCTGAACTAGATATAAAATATCTGTATTTCAGACATCAGCGCTCTTCCCTTGTTGTAGGCAACATTTAAAAAATTAAATTGGTTTTGACCTCTATTCACAACTAAAAGACATTTGATGATGAGACATTGAATGAAATAAGATAAAATAATATTAAAATAAAAGGACGTGACAATTATAGGAGCACAATCTTAAAATTAGATGTATAGTGATGGCCTCCGATGAGTAGAGTGTAAATGAGTGTTTGTGTGTAGGAGGGTGAGTATTATTATAAGCTACTTTACAATAGACAACAGGTCTTCGGTTTCATTGTAATTCAGCTTACGATTGTAGTCTACTACCGTAAGTTTACATTTATATATCTATAAGCTTATTTAGTCTTTCATACAGAAAAGAGCCTAGGAAACAATAGTGTTTGCGAACGTATGGGTGTTTAAAGGTCGGTAGATCATTGTGTGTAATGACCTTTCGTCTGCGCTTAGATAAATAAGAGGACTTGTCATACTTTGTATGTGTATGATGTCTTAAGACTGCGTGCAGAACAAAGAGCTGCCGGACAGTAAGGACTTCATAAGATTGGTAAAAAGTGTATGTTGGGAACAGATAGAGCCGGAATGTGTTATGTGTAATCCACGGTTTAATAATTTTATTACGGTTCGACAATTTTAGGACCGTAGTGTTTGCTGCTATTTCATGCTGAATAGTTGTAATGAAAAATTCCATGGCAATATTTGCATCAGATATGGAGTAGACCGGTTGCCAATTAATTTGGGATAAATTGTCGTTTAATTTTTCAACATTTATTTTGTTGACGGAGACATGGGCAACCGTTCTTGCCTGCCTACGATGAAGACATAGCAAAACAGCCTGATGATCAGTGATTGTTGACTGCAATACAGCAGTAAGCGCCTGATATTGCGTTTCAAGCATCACGTGGTCAAGGCACGTTTTGCCACTTCTCGTGGCCAGTATGGGCAGGCAAGATGCCGTGGTATGCACATAGATTTAAGTACTCTAAGGATTAAGGGCATTGGCCTTCAGGACAGATGTTTATGTTAATATAACCAATGACAGAGACATTCCTAAAGGTACTGTGTTATTGAGAAATAAAAGAAAAGCATCAATGTTTCGATTTGCGGGAGATCTATAAATTGCCACTATTGCAGTTTCAGTGCCGATCTTTAGGACGAGGCAGTTACAGTCTTGGCATGGCGGCTCCTCACCAGGCATTTATAAAAGTAGGCAGAGGTTATTTGAATTATATCATGAAAAAACATATAACCATGATGAAACTTTCAAAGAGTTTGTAAAGAATTATTCTAAAACTTTTAAAAGAGCCTGTTCCTCAGCAAAAACCTTACATATTAAAAATAAAATAAAATCTTCTGGAAATAAAATTAAAACAACTTGGAATATTATTAATTCAGAAACGGGAAGAACGACTGTACGGAATCGTGACTTCCATCTAAAAATCAATGATGTAGATATTGAGACAGACGTGGAGGTGGCAACTGAGTTTGAAAATTTCTTCACTAATATTCCCATTTTAACAACCAAAACTCTGTCTTCGTTGTCCTCCACATCTGCTTACTCAATACTTAAAGAATGTGTACCAGAATGTGACAAGACTTTTGAATTCACAATTATTACTGCTAAAGACATAATAGAATCTTTTAAAAATCTTGATGTAAAAAAAACTGCTGACCTTTGGGGATTATCAGTACATACCATGTCTTCAATAATTGATGTTATTTCACCCTTTTTAGCAATCGTTTTTAACTCTTGTATTGCATCTGGTGTATTTCCTGATCTGATGAAACTTAGCAAAGTGATTCCACTGTTCAAATCTGGCAGCACAACTGATCCCACAAATTTTCGGCCTATTTCGATATTACCTACTTTGAGCAAAATTTAAAAAAAATTGATTTTAAAACAAATGTTAGGACATTTCAATGCACATAATTTACTTCATCTAAAACAGTTTGGCTTTACAAAGGGTCGTTCCACTACAGACGCGGGCGTGGAATTACTGAAGAGCATATTCGAGGCCTGGGAGGAGTCACAGGATGCTCTTGGCATTTTCTGTGACTTGTCCAAGGCCTTCAATTGCGTACATCATGATACACTCATCAGGAAACTGCACCACTATGGTATGAGGGACAAGGCTCTTGACCTTCTGACTTCTTATCTGAACAACAGAATTCAGAGGGTCGATGTTAATGGCAAGAGATCTGCAGGATCTGCGGTCACCATGGGCGTTCCGCAGGGTTCAATTCTAGGTCCTTTCTTATTTCTAATTTATATTAATGACTTACCTTACCACATAAGGGATAATCACAAGATCGTATTATTCGCAGATGACACATCCCTCATTTTTAAAATCAAACGTCAGTTAGTCAACTTTGAACAAGTTAACGATGCACTCTCTAAAGTTGTGCATTGGTTTAATGTAAATAATCTTCTCCTGAACGAAAAAAAGACTAAACTTATTAAATTTTCAACGCCAAATGTCAGGCAACTAGCTACCAATGTTCAAGTTAATGGAATAGAGTTGGACCCTGTTGAGTCAACAGTTTTTCTTGGAATAACTATTGACGGTAGATTACAATGGGGCCCACACATAGAAAAATTGTCAGGAAGGCTTAGTTCAGCCGCATATGCTGTTAAAAAAAATTGACAGATAACTGACGTGGATACAGCCAGAATTGTTTATTTTAGTTATTTTCATAGTCTTATGTCTTATGGGATTCTTCTCTGGGGAACCTGCGCGGACATTAATTCTATCTTTGTTCTACAGAAAAGGGCTGTTCGAGCCATTTACAACCTAGGTCCAAGAGATTCCCTTCGAGAGAAATTCAGAGAAATAAATATTCTGACTGTAGCCTCACAATATATTTTTGAAAACCAGAAAAAGGTCCACTCAATCTGCGTGGTTCTTTCCTCAAAAGACCATTTCAGACACTAATCTACATGGTTCTCATATGGCTTGACCAAGATTATGTCTGGACTTTAAAAGAGACCGTGACCTCTGAGTTTGTTTCGGCCTTTCTTCTCAGAGTAGTCAGTTAGGAAACGCCGACCTCATCTAGCTTATTTTAAACATTTTATTTTAATATGACGTGTAAAAGTGATTCCGATATCCTATTTACAGAATAAACAATTTCATTTCATTTCATTTCATTTCGCAAATAGCATGGAGATTTATTTTATGAAAAACTGTAACTCCGTCATTTTGATTAGCAAAATTACTTGACGACAATCGATTATATCCCTCCAGATTAGGTAATACAGGGTTACATGATAACCAAAACTCGGTCAAAATAATGATGTCACAGCTGATACCCAATCGAGACAGAAACACCGCAAATGCATCAAAATTTCGAGACAAACTGCGTATATTTTGGGTAACAACAGTCAAACAGTCATTTGGGCAAGGAACCAAACTCCTGCAATTCTCAACATTAAACGCAAGTGAACTTGACACTGATATTTCATCAATTTGTATCGAACATACAAAGCTGCTTTATGTTTAAAATGTCTTTGCAATTGATCCAACATCAATTTTTCAAATATTTTACTAGAAGTGGGAAACACAGAAATTGGTCTAAAGTTCGTGGGGTCTGATGTGCTGCCCGATTTGAACAAAGGTATTATTTTACTACTCTTCATTAAGTCAGGAATTACACCACAGTCAATACATTTATTAATAATTGCTAATTCTGGCGCTACAGTGTTGATTATGCATTTTGCAACCTCTACGGAATTTCCCCATAGATCAGCAGTTTTTTTAACATTAAGAGTATTAAAAGTTTTAATAATATCTCTAGCACTAACATAGTCAAAATTAAATTCATGGTTACAATTCTCAACATTTTCTTTCAATAGGGACTCGGCAACAGTGGGTGAAGAATTTAAAGATTTAGTGGTTGAGACTGGAATATCAGCAAAAAAATTTCAAAAATTTTGGCAACTTCTAAATCCTTTTTAATTACTGTATTTTTAATATTAAGGCTGTAGCCACCACTACGCTTTCTGTCTCTTCCAGTCTCATTATTTATAATTTCCTAAGTCATTTTTATTTTATTTTGACCGTTTTTAATTTTTGAGCTTAAATATCGACACTTAGCTTTGCTACAAACTTGTTTGAATCATTTGAAATAGTTCTTTACATATTGATAAAATTCTTTACTTTTATGATATGTATTATATGTCAAAATGTAAATCCAAGATAGCGGCTGCGAAAACTTTGTTTTTGTTTTAAATCGTTGAATTTCGTTCGTGACCCCGGTCAGGACTGTCCCCTGACCGCACACGTTTTATTTTTTTTTATGTATAAAAGAAAATAGACCATTCTCCCCACTTATCTCCGAACCAATTGAGCCTAAAATTAAGAAAAAATTCAATTAAATAAAAAAAAAATACAGAAAATACTTATTTGATTATAGATTCCTGGAATGTATGAAGAATATGTTTTTCAACTAAAATGTTAAGTTTGTTCTTGGGATCAACGATTGGTATAAAACATGATAAATATGATAATGACATGAGAAACCTCTCCACGCGAGTTCAACTCGCACTTGTTCGTTGATTTAATAAGTTCATAGTGGAATTATTTAGTGATTTTTAAATAACTTCAAAAAGGAGAAGGCCTGTTCGTAATGTACCTCATACAGCATCTCTGTCAAATATGAACGGAATTTATTTTTTAGGGTCTCCGTAGTCGTAAAGGATTCCTTATAATTTCGTCATTCGCGTCTGTCTATGTGCTTGTTAGTCTGTATCTCTGTCCTGTCTAAATCTAGATGTTAACCAAACTGCACAGTCCAGTTGTAGTGTGTCAACGCGGGTGTTTTCGCAGGGCTGGATTGCGGAACGAAGTAGCCACTGTTTAGGTCCCAAGCTGTCGCTCTGCAGTTTGGAATATAATTTTAATACGAGTGTGTGAAACGGAAACTAAATTCGTATACAACCGCAGAATTAACTTTGTTTTTCATAGCTTTTCCGAGAAGTACAAACTTATTTTGGCAGTCGATAAAATTGATGCTGTGCAATGTGCATGAATAAATATTAACTACGGAACCCTTCACTGTGCGTGGTCCGACATACCCTAAACCAGTTTTCTTTTTTGTTTGGGAAACTACCGCAAAAAAAAAACAATTTCCATTACTTGAGTATCCGAATAGAAACAAAAACTACCAAGCTTATACAACTAACGAAAACTATTAACGTCATTAATTAAAAGTGTTCGCGGAATACCGTCACAATGTATCATCATTCCCATACAAAAATTTGTTTAAGCTTAAAAAATGTATACTGGGCATTCTGTAGCAAACTATCAGAAAATATCAAAAATAAAATCCACAATAAATAATTGTCTAATAAATTAAAGTAATTTTGAGCAGCGAGCGCATTCTGAATTCAAATATAGAAACAATTCGGCGCAAAATTAAATAAATGACGTACCTATCCATCATATATGTATAGGTAGATGTTCTGTCCGTTGACTCAGTTTCAATATTAAAATGTAGGAAAAACGATTAAAATTACATTAGAAAAGTATTTATCATTACTATAGGCAATGTTTTTTGTATTTGATACTTAAAACATTTTTATTTCAATGTCCATGTATGGATTTCTGACGATACATTCGACAATTATTAATCGAGTCGATCGAAAAAAATCGTTTGGCATAATCGCTTTCGCACATCATTACAATAAAAAAAACATAATTAGCCGGAAATTTTGAACACAAATTGAGTAGTGTTAATGAATATTACGTGTTATTAGACCTGTGTTCGTATATTAAGATCTGGGCATTTTTTAGTTATTTATAATATTTTAAATAATATTTGTCACATTTTATATCGTATCTACATGTGTATGTCTTTGTAAAAAGTAAAAATGTTAACACGCACGATTGGCGCGAAACTTTGGATATCAAAAAACTTCATTACCACTACTTATTTAACTTGAACAATGGATGAATTCATCATATAATTAAATGACGTATTATTCACTGCCCCCGTAGTGGAGTTTGGATGTTCGAAATCCCCAATTTTCATGTTTTTTAGCCTCGACCACCACTGTCATCAAAATGGCGATTATCGCATTTACAGGCTTACATTTTATTAAGGTAAATTAATTAACTCCAAAAGAGTGGGTCTTAAAATGAACATGGACAAGACAAAGGTCATGTCAAATGCCCATGTAACACCCGCCCTCATAAAGATCGGAGACGCTACGCTCGAAGTTGTAGACGAGTATGTTTACCTAGGACAAACTGTTCAGCTAGGTAGGTCCAACTTCGAGAAAGAGGTCAATCGTCGAATCCGACTCGGTTGGGCAGCGTTCGGGAAGCTACGCAATATCTTCTCGTCCCACATACCACAGTGTCTCAAGACGAAAGTCTTTGACCAGTGCGTGTTGCCAGTGATGACTTATGGCACTGAAACGTGGTCGCTCACAATGGGCCTAATTAGAAGGCTAAAAGTCACCCAAAGAGCAATGGAGAGGGCTATGCTTGGAGTTTCCCTACGTGATCGAATCAGAAATGAAGAGATCCGCAGGAGAACCAAGGTAACCGACATAGCCCGAAGAATTGCCAAACTTAAGTGGCAATGGGCAGGACATATTGCTCGCAGAACAGATGGCCGATGGGGCCGAAAGGTTCTGGAGTGGCGACCACGTACCGGAAGACGTAGCGTTGGAAGGCCTCCCACAAGATGGACCGATGACCTAGTAAAGGCCGCAGGAATTCGCTGGATGCGGGAAGCACAGAATCGGTCGAAGTGGCGGTGCTTGGGGGAGGCCTATGTCCAGCAGTGGACGTCTTTCGGCTGATATGATGATGATGATGAATTAACTTGCGCGTTAAATATGAAAGATTTAATGGCGTTATTATATAAGTTTTTTATCCAACTCTCTTAATTAACGCACATTCATAAGATTTAATGGGTAGGATAATACATAATTACATAATCAATTTAGTGTGTCACATGTCGCCATTTTGGGGTCCAATTGGATCCGCTACCGAGCCGGCGGAGGTTTGTATGTTCGCGTCCAATTGCATAATTATTAGTATACCTATCGGAATTTTCAATGAGATCAATCACTTTGTTTACATAAGAATCAGTTAAAAAGCATAAAATATTAAAACCCTTTCAGAATTTCAATTCATTTCATATTTACCCGGAGCGTGCAGTCAGTACCTATTTATTAATTATTTTGTCTTTTTGTGTGTTCTAGCGTTGGATCAAACATTTGAATTCCCACGATACCCAGAATTGGGTCACAATATGGCATCACGACCAGAGTTCGAACAATACCGAAATTATTCAGGTAGTTGTTCCGGCTCGTGTGGTGTACTCGGAGCTAGCTGTCCTCCGGATACAGTGGAATTCGGAGGGTTGTGTATTGAAACTGATGATTAGGTACAATTAAACAACTTTCTTAGTTAACAGTTTTTTTTTGCTCAACTGTCACCTTGATTTGCTGACCAATTACCAAAAATGCTGCCGACACAATCTGTTTGCGCAACTTTCATCTAAAACTGTAGCATCCAGAGCCGAATCCCCAGTCTGTGTACAGCGTCTCGTGTCGTACTCTGTCGTCTTAAAATATATTAAGCTGGGAACAAATTATCGGTCGCGTCCCCGTCACAAATATGGCCCTACAGAATTAAAATCATTAGAATCAGCAATACAACTCCATAAGATAGCATAATCCCCAAATGTCATGATTTCATGAAATAGTCATTCAACGGGATTACATGAATTTATAGAGTTGTATTGAAGATTTCTATGATTATAATTCTGTAAAGCCATATTTGTTACGCTCGCAAATCATATTTTAATCAAGATGCAACCTGACACTGACCTGCAAATTGCAAAAAACGTTAAAATCTTTGAATTTCGAGGGCTACCTTGGCGCATCCCCCTTAAGCACGTTTTACACGGATTATGTACAAAAAACAAATAAAACGTGCTGAAAGTACCTATATTGGCTGGCTAAATGGAGCTATTCCATAGAAATATTCGATTAAATTTAAAAAAAAATATCCCGTCTATTTTAGTCTTTCTATCCGATCGTGGTTGTTTTAATGTCATTGGAAAATCGTTTAACATAAAATGAGTTCTTCCAGTGACGAAACTGAGACACTGACTCCTTGACGGGGTCCGCTAGGGCCGATGCCTACCGGGGTTGCGGGAAGTCCTAAGGGGAAACCGTGGTCCCTGGCTAGGCAAGGGAAGGAACACGGGTGGGTTTTAGTCAGTAAGAGTTTGACACGCCCTTCCGCTCCACCCCGACCGGGAGAATTCATCTGATGATTTCCCACCTAAAAAAAAAAAGTCGCAGACTCCGGAATCATTTCGTTCTAAATCGCAATTATAGTAGATAATTTGTTGCTATCAAAAATGTGATAAATATAAATATCATAACATTACGCCTTATTTATTTATCCGAAGGGTTGGGCAGAGGTGTACCTGTAGTACACCTTCACTAGTTATGTTTTTAAGTCCCATGTAATAGGGGCCTAGCCTATTGCCAGCAACCGGACACAATTCCAGAGTTCGGCTGCTACTGCTACTTTACTGCTACTACTTTACCTTTTACTGGTTTAAATCATTAGAATGTTTCAAGAAGTTGTTTAATATCTCACCCATCAAATTGTAGTAATCTAAATAAATGTAATAATAATATTCTAAAAATAGTTCATCAAAATATACAGGGTGTATTAGGTAAGGAATTAGAATTAGAGCTGTTCATGAACTGTAGTTATGTTGATATCCTATGTGTAACTGAACATAATGTTAAAAGTCCACCAGTTCATGTTCTGCTTTAACAACCACCAGGTTGCCACCTCTTTCAGCAGAGTTAATATGTTAAGTGGTGGCTCTCTAATAATTGTTCGCAACAATATGAAATTTAAAGAACGTAAGGATATTGTGAGCCTCTCTGTTGAGCGAGTTATTGAAATAGCTTGCATTGAGCTTGAGCAGTTCATTGTATTAAGCGTGTACAGGCCCCCATGTGCTTAATATCATATTTTTGTTTGTTAAGAATTATTCTAAAACTTTTAAAAGAGCCTGTTCCTCAGCAAAAGCCTTACATATTAAAAATAAAATAAAATCTTCTGGAAATAAAATTAACAACTTGGAATATTATTAATTCAGAAACGGGAAGAACGACAGTACGGAATCGTGACTTCCATCCAAAAATCAATGATGTAGATATTAAGACAGACGTGGAGGTGGCAACTGAGTTTGAAAATTTCTTCACTAATATTCCCATTTTAACAACCAAAACTCTGTCATCGTCGTCCTCCACTTCTGCTTACTCAATACTTAAAGAATGTGTACCAGAATGTGACAAGCCTTTTGAATTCACAATTATTACTGCTAAAGACATAATAGAATGTTTTAAAAATCTTGATGTAAAAAAAACTGCTGACCTTTGGGGATTATCAGTACATAATGTTATTTCACCCTTTTTAGCAATCGTTTTTAACTCTTGTATTGCATCTGGTGTATTTCCTGATCTGATGAAACTTAGCAAAGTGATTCCACTGTTCAAATCTGGCAGCACAACTGATCCCACAAATTTTCGGCCTATTTTGATATTACCTACTTTGAGCAAATTTTTTGAAAAATTGATTTTTAACCAAATGTTAGGACATTTCAATGCACATAATTTACTTCATCTGAAACAGTTTGGCTTTACAAAGGGTGGTTCCACTACAGACGCGGGCGTGGAATTACTGAAGAGCATATTCGAGGCCTGAAAGGAGTCGCAAGATGCTCTTGGCATTTTTTGTGACTTGTCCAAGGCCTTCGATTGCGTACACCATGATACAATCATCAGAAAACTGCACCACTATGGTATGAGGGACAAGGCTCTTGACCTTCTGACTTCTTATCTAAACAACAGAATTCAGAGGGTCGATGTTAATGGCAAGAGATCTGCAGGATCTGCGGTCACCATGGGCGTTCCGCAGGGTTCAATTCTAGATCCTTTCTTATTTCTAATTTATATTAATGACTTACCTTACCACATAAGGGATAATCACAAGATCGTATTATTCGCAGATGACACATCCCTCATTCTTAAAATCAAACGTCAGTTAGTCAACTTTGAACAAGTTAACGATGCACTCTCTAAAGTTGTGCATTGGTTTAATGTAAATAATCTTCTCCTGAACGAAAAAATTACTAAACTCATTAAATTTTCAACGCCAAATGTCAGGCAACTAACTACCAATGTTCAAGTTAATGGAATAGTGTTGGACCCTGTTGAATCCACAGTTTTTCTTGGAATAACTATTAACGGTAGATTACAATGGGGCCCACACATAGAAAAATTGTCAGGAAGGCTTAGTTCAGCCGCATATACTGTTAAAAAAATTAGACAGATTACTGACGTAGATACAGCCAGAATTGTTTATTTTAGTTATTTTCATAGTCTTATGTCTTATAGGATTCTTCTCTGGGGAACCTGTGCGGACATTAATTCTATCTTTGTTCTACAGAAAAGGGCTGTTTACAACCTAGGTCCAAGAGATTCCTTTCGAGAGAAATTCAGAGAAATAAATATTCTGACTGTAGCCTCACAATATATTTTTGAAAACATATTGTATGTACACAAAAATATATCAAATTTTAAGAAAATGTCCGATATTCATAGTTTAAATACCAGGAATAAACACAACCTTGCTGTACATCGCACACGTCTTCACAGAGTAGGCAACTCGTTCATGGGTCAATGTATACGCTTTTACAACAAACTTCCCATTGACATTCGAAACTTACCCATTAAACGATTTAAAAACTGTATTAAAACCAAACCTTGTAAAAAAAGGGTACTATAAAATTTCAGATTATTTAGAAGATAATAAAGCTTGGGATTGAGCTGCTCGCTCTGCTAAACCTTGTGATAAAACCATAAAACTAATAATTATTACTTATAATCATCAATTAAACCAGATTTAAAAATATTTACATAGAAGAATAAAATATATACTTAAAATAATAACATAATAAAACTATATACAAAATGACATGATTACTTTGTAAAGTATAATATTATTTTAATTATTGTGAATGTGAGGAGTAGGTGGGCTTTTTTTATTTTTTTCTCCTTAATTTTTTTTTAATTTTTTATTTCTCAGTTAGTTTCAATGATGGTCTGACAGTTTGAGTAGTTGATGCGACCTACCCAAATGTTCTTTCTTTGGTATTGTTCGTCAAGCTGAGCTCCTTAAGCTCTGAGTGAGCTCCACGATTACTGACAAATGCTTGCACTGACTGGACAGGTCCACTCAAATCTGTGTGGTTCTTTCCTCAAAAGACCATTTCAGACACTAATCTACATGGTTCTCATATGGCTTGACCAAGATTATGTCTGGACTTTAAAAGAGACCGTGACCTCTGAGTTTGTTTCGGCCTTTCTTTTCAGAGTAGTCAGTTAGGAAATGCCGACCTCATCTAGCTTATTTTAAACATTTTTTTTTATATGACGTGTAAAAGTGATTCCGATATCCTATTTACAGAATAAACAATTTCATTTCATTTCACTGAGAAATTCCTGTTGGAGAAACCCAATAATACTTTGCCCGACCTGGGAATCGAAACCAGGACTTCATGCTCACCAGTAGCGCTTGCAACCACTAGACCAACGCACAACGAGGCAGTCTTATATTTTTATTTTATTTTATTTTTATTGTGTTTGGGTGGCTTACAGCTATCGATACAGAAGTAACAGTTATAAATACTGCAACTACGACAGTTAAATATAAATACTATATATTACTATTTATTTGTCCGTGAATTTGTCCGACCCTCCCCCCCCCTTTCGAGCTTCACGTGATTTATGACTGGGGATGACAAAAATGAAACAGCATATTTACAAATATAAACATTTTATAACAAACATCATCGTATTCCAACCTTACATTTAACACTTAGTGCCAGGCGAAGAAATTAATAGGTAGCTATTTGTATCATCTAGTTAGGTACCTACTTTCATTTTTTAGCTGATGGTACGAAATGAAAACTGTCAAGTGACATGACTGATGGACCTCAAAGCAGTGGTCCATGATTTTTAAAGTTACGAGAAGTGTTCAGAAAAGTTCTATAAAAATTTACTTGGTGTTGTCCAAAAAAAGTTCATTTACTCAAAATTAAAATGTACACGACCACTGCTTATAATTATGAGTTTCTTTAACCATTTTTGATAACATTGATTATATTGTTATGCTAGTTAGTAGCCTACAGACGCAGCGACTTTATTCACCGGCGCGGCGGCGGCGATTCGCTGGAAATTTTAAAATCTCACGTCCATTTTGACAGCCACACACCACACACCGATTTTGACAGCCGATTTGTCGGTAGCGATGTCGTCAACGAGTTGCGCGCGACTCACTGACGACATCGTTGGTTTGCCCTGTATAATAAATAGTACCTACCTACAATGAAACATCAAATACTATTAATAAACCGCAACAGGCAAAAAGAAAATTAACAAGAAAGTGTAGTACCTATTAAAAAAAGTAATAACAATCAAATTCTCTATGTTTTTTTTTATTTTGGCGCCTTAAAGTAGTGAATACTTGAGCGATGTTTCATTGTGCGTAAGATAGTTAACTCATTTTTATATATTTAAAGCTAGACGTTATACCATCACAACACATATTATGTTTTGTTTGTTAATATAAAATATACGTAAGTACAAACGGCAAAAGAGTTAATCATGCAAGTATCTAATCAATGAGCATAAAATATATGCACTATATAGGACAATGTTCTTATTATTTTATAGCTTTGTTTCATATGAAAGCGGTTAGAAAATGTGTCATTTTCACCAGTAGGTATTTGACAAGGTGTCAAAAAACGCTCTTTGGCCTACCGTTCGCGTTATTGTGTAACCGTTCACTGCTTTCATATGAAACCAAATCATCAGTACTACACATATCTACTTTCGAAAAAAATTGCTATTTTGAACGGGTACGTAAGTTCCGCATGGAAAAAAATACTAAATTCTATCGAAAGTAGTAGGTAGAATATCATTTGCAAAAAAAAAGTGCATTTTAGACCAGGGTAAAGTCGTTAGTTACCTGTACCTACCATATACCTACATAACTCTTTTGCTCACCGTCCATAGATTTAGTTATTTTTTTAAACAATTCACAGAAGGCCGCTACACACAATCAGGGTATTTAAAAAAATACTACGTTATACTTCATATTTAACATCGATTAAGCTCGGACTAGAACAATTAAAAACAAAACTTGATACTGGCAAGACTATTCTTTTGTCATCGACTCTTTGTATAAGTTTTATTTTTTATCTTCCTAGTTATCAAGTCCTTTTTTATACAAAATACTAATTAACATCACATTATTATCCGTTACAAAACAATACTTATGTGAAACATCAAGTTATATATTTTTTTATTACACCTACTTTTAATATAAGTACAAAAAAATACAATAAAAATATTCAACTCATGTGACTTAATTTGCTTATATAATACGGTAATCCAAAAACTGAGTAAAAAAAGTTGCTAAAAAAAAGATTGCATGCATAAAAAATTGCCAGGTTTTTTTTTAATATTTTCATCTTCTTCATTATTTTTGTTGAATAAAAAGCGAATGTTACACCGAGATGTTTTACTGGTTTTTTATTATCACATTTTATTATTAGCTGCCTATCTACAAGGATCATCAAGCGAAGACATTTAGAGAAAATTCTAAGGGGATATTTTAAAGCTACACCGATGATTTTTTTTTCTAATGATTTTTAGGTCATAGTGTTACGTTTGTTTTCTTTTGTACAATGGATGGACGAAGGATAAGGTTAGGTATAGACTAGAGAGATAAAAGGGAAAATGAGCTGAATTTCCATTCAAATTTATAAAATTAGTATCACCATTGTGTTTTGTAGGATATTTTAATTTGTGATCTTTATTATCATAACATTAAGACTGTATTCCTCGAAGGGTACCCACCCACACACCCATATGCACGCAGAGGTGTACCCACACACCCATATGCACATTTGACAAGAGTTATAATTTTAGAGCGTTTATTCTAAAAGTTCGCAACATCGCAAATAGCTGTCAACTATTTAGCTGTTTTGATTCATTTGGCAATATTACTTTATGGAAAAATGAAATGTGGCTACTAGTGAACTAAAATATTGGAAATGCAATAAATAATATCGTAATACCTAATAATTCGTATTAACTGTAAAAAAAGGATTTGGAGCTTTCCAAATGCCTTTTTTACATCTAAATCGGTTACAACATCAAATTCAATGTTATAATTGCTATTCATTATTAATATTCTAGTTCGCTAGTTTGCCACATTTCTTATTTCCAAATTAATCAAAACACCGAAATATTTGACATCTTTTTGCGAAGTTGCCCACTTTCAGAATAAACGTACATGTAATATTTGTATGCTTAAAATTTTTTTATTTTTTATTTTTTCTCTTGGTGGTAGGTATCTGAGTTTCCTTGGTGATATCTGATACTATTTACAAACCCTTGGACATTATAAGTAGGTATTTATTAGAAGGTGAAGGCATGCCCTAAGGGTCTGTCTATGCCGGCGGCATGACCACTGGACGTGCCATCCTGCTTTGCGGCAACTTGCCGAGCGGTAGCTTGCTGCAGAAACGAGCCGCAAAAGCATAGCATGGTAGCTATATGATGTCGATATTATAGACGGTAATGTGGCTGAAAACCACACTGCAACATAACGAATAAACATAGTGTGAAAGCGCCTTTAGACTTAATTAATTTGTGTGCCTACCGTAGAGAGATTGCATCATCGCAACTTTTTAAGTTTAAAACTTATAGGGTAACGTCTAAAATAGTATTTGAGAGGGGAATAGGTAGATTTTGTTACTAATATAGAGTTGAGAGACTCATATTTAAAAGAGTTCCGAGCTATACTCGTAGTAAGGGAATTTGTGTCAAAGATTTTCTCAAGGAACGTTGTTTGTTTGATCGTTCGATCGATCGATGAACGTTGTTTATTTTAGATTTTTGATACTGGTAGTTTTTGGTTTGGTTAGTGATTTCTTTTTATCGTCGTGATTACTCGTGATTTATAATTTTACTTTATCGCGTAGGTCGCTACGACGTAACAGACTACTGTTTTTTGGAAAAACAACGTTCATAATGAAACAGGATTTATCCAAAATAGCGTGCCAATGACAAGTGATTTGGAGTGATATGTACGTATCAGAAACTTTATACACGATGTAATGTTTAGCTACTTTTTCATTAAAAAAGGTTTATGAAAATAGTACCAAAACATCTCTTGGTAAAAATGAAAAAGAGAAAGTTTTTTTTTAAATAATTAATCAAGTTTATAATACAATCTTAAATATTTGATAAGTGGCTGGAGCTGGAAACGCTGTAGCTAGATACCGTTTCTAATAAACGATTATTTTAAGCTTTTGAGGCCTAAAGACTTGGCTTTTTAAATGATGTAAACTTGAATCGACGAAACCTATAAATCGATTATAACAATTCACCTCTATTTGATTCCAATTTTAAAATACTTCTACCCTTATAAGACGGGGTAGGACTCGCGATATTCAAAATACTTAAATATAAACTATTTTAAAGTACAATTACACTCTAGGCTAGTAATAATTATTGGTTGAATTGCATAATTTTTTCTTTGTTTTTTTGTCTTTCACATTTTTTCAAAAGTTATGGAATTGTGAATACATTGCTTTGTAATGCAGATGGTAGAAAATATTATTGCCTTTCGAATAAGCCTATTTTTATCTCAGTATGACTAAAACTTTGAGATATATGATATTTTTTGTAAAAAAAAACCAAATGGCTGCCACATAGCGGGGAAGTGTATTGGACCCAAGCCTAGAGTGTAATTGTACTTTAAAATAGTTTATATTTAAGTATTTAAAATATCGCTAGTCCATGTCCGGACACACTGTATATCTTGTTCTCATTTCAACCAAAAGTCGATCAAATAGCTAGGTTTAAATATTTGGCATATGATTTGGCTTTGTGGATGATCATGTATATAATATTCTATAGAATTAATATTCGCACTCTATTTAACGTGTCTTAATTTGAATGTTAATGCAAAACTCAACTTTTATAATTAGGAAAAAAAAGGATTTTTTTAAGCTCCTTATTAGAGATACGATAAATAGTCCAGCGGAATCGTTTAGTCGCATTTAAGTGTTGCCATATAACGGGTGTAAAAAGACGCTTAACGAAGCCGAGAGTTACTTATTCTTCCCAACATTGATTTATTTCTTTGTACAGGGAACATTCTCGTACGGAAATATTGAAGGTTAGGTTTAATTTTTTTTTTGTCGTTTTCTTTGTTATAACTTAATTTTTAATACTTCCACGATCCCTGTACCGTTGCATGCACCCATATGCATAATGTTTTGCGTGTGTTACTTTGCGTACTACCCTAAATAGCGAATTATCAGTATTATCACACCAATGAACGCCACTAAGGCCCAACATGACTGATTAAACTATAATGTAAATTAATAACTTGCATGCTCTTTATGTGAACTCATGTTTCCACAAATAAATAATCTTGAATCTTGAATGAAGTCGGTAAAAATAAAAGTTGTTTCCCAGCAATTCGTTTTTGCCCAAAGTTACATAGTTTCCTGTACAAAATGCTGACGATTTCGTGATGGGTCTTTTTACACCCTGTGTATTACACCGAATAGTTTCGTGATAACATTATATTATAGTTGTGATGAACCGTGTAATATTCCTGAATAATAATAACATTAAATACAAAAATGTTTTAGTTCAAAAATTACGTTTTGGTGTTATCAAATTGAGAATAATATGTGTTTTATAAAAGGTATTTATAGTTTTAAGAGATTGTGGTCTCTTTCTTTCTTGATACGACTACATTAAGTTTAAAAATAAATCGTGTTAAAATTACAGAAACTTCTTTAAAATTCCCTTTACAACTAGTTTGTGCTTAATTTTTGACTAAATTAGGTGTATTTGATTTCAAGTAAAAATCAATCTTAGGCATGCTACACACTTTTTCGGGACGGTATGATTTGGCACGATTTGGCACAGCTGGTTGGCAAAATATATATTCGATTTTGCCGCCCGGCATGTGCCGAATTATGCCGAACCGAACATCTGTGTAGCACCCCTTAGCCACAATCTCAAACCATGGAACTATTTCATATAAACGAAACGTTGTTGATCAATACATACACTATAATATTACAACTATTTATCCCAGCCCTTAAAAATTGTTTCGACACATTCAACGCCATAAAAAGTTCACAAAAAAATAATGGTTGGTTTAAAAACACACTTTTTCTATAAGAAGCCTATCACAAAATTGCGTTTTGACAGTTCGAGCAACCGATGCATCGCAATAATTTGGCAGATGTAATTGTGCTAATTTTGGGTCATTTAATTAAGTTTTTTTTTAAAGTATGCAATTTTAATTTATTATGAATCAATGTTTATTTGAATGATTGAATGTAGTAAGGAGAAATTTACAGTTAATTCTGAGTGTTTTTGAACGGGTTTTTTTTAAAATAGAAAAACAGGTAGATGTGGTGGTGATAGATTTTTTTTTTGAAATTCTGTGGCCACTATGAACTAAACCACTTTCGGAAAGAAAGTAGGTACGTATTCATTTCCAGTGATTGATATCACCTTACTGCAAGTCGGAATCCGATGAGGATGTACGCTGCTCAGTCGGAGTCGATTATTCAAACCATTGTATTTTATTTTTTCCGCAACCGGTAGTTTAGAGGTGGCCCAGTGGTAACAGCCCAGACTTACGAGGTCGCAGGTTCGAACCCAGGCAGGCACTTTACTTTGTGTAAATAATTTCATCACCACTGCTCTCAAAACGGTGAAGGAAAACATCGTGAGGAAACCGGCATATTCTAGTAGAACCAAAAATTGGAAGACGTGTGACTTCTACCAACCCGCACTGGCTCGCGTGGTAGATTACAGCTCACTCCCTCTCGAAGAGAGGAGGCCTGTGTCACAGCAGTGGCAACATTATAGACTGATTATGCTATAGGTAGCTCTTGGGCTGCATCCCACCTGATGGTAAGTGATGATCAGGCCGAAGTTGGAAGCGAGCTTCACCCAGAATCCTCAATCACAGAGGAACTGCCTATCTTACCTCTAACTGCCGAAATTCAACAATGCTGTTAAAATTGTTGCTATGGCGACAGACTTAGATAAGATGGTGATAGCTAGCCAGGCGGACTAAGAACAAGTCCTACCACCAACCAAACAGAGTAGAATAATTTGCCCGCACTGGGAATTGAAACCGGGACCTCTGGGTCTGAGACAGAGGGTGTAACCATACTAGGCCACAAAAGCGGTTAAGATATAGATATGGTTATCATGTTTCAGAGGTATGAGCGACAGGGAGTAAAGTTCACTCATCCTCTATAGAAAAGGGAGAAAAGGGAGGATCCTCCAACCAGACGGGTATCATGTCTGGCGGGCAACTGTCCAACGATTGATGTCGGGGAAGTTATATATCTGGTGTTCGCGCGGTAATCTCTAATTGCGCGATGGAGGATTTGTGTGACGTCAGCATTTTGTGTGACGGCAGGTCTTTGATGCGTAGTTCGCATGTGGCGTGAACAAGATGAATTATTATAGGAAAATGCTGTCTTATGTAATTATGGGAGAGATTTTAAAGAGGTATTGCACCCTGGTACCAATGGTAAAAAAAAATGTTGAAACCAAAACTTCTTAAGGCGCTTTGAGCGATTTCTGGTAGGGGAAAACCTCAAATGGGTTCGCGTCACCGACATGCTAATGTTAACAGTTTATCTGTACCTATAAGTAGATATAACGTGTTGTGCTTGGCCAGCAGTGAAAGCATAATACTTTTAATGAATAATTTTAATTTGTCATTTCAATTTACTAATTATGGTATTTACATGTTTGATATTACAATTAATTTGAAAATTCAAATACCACTGTTATTTCAGTTTTAAGTTTTCACTTTTATAAACAGTCTTAACTGCCAGTTTTTTGTTATTATTTATGACCATTATTTAATTTATGGTTGTAGTTTTGCTCTGTCTTCTGAACAACATCGTAATACGAAAAAAAATAACTTTAATAGAACGATAATATATAAAAGTTCAAAAATAAACTAGGAAAAACTCAAATTTAGAATGCCAAGATGGCGCCGAATGTGTCAAAAAGTCGCGACGCTAGAAATTCGTTCGGAAATTGGGACGGAGTGGCGGTTGCGTTCGGAAACAATTATGGAGTAGCTGGTTCTTCTTCTTGATGGTGCTTGGCGAGGGCTAGGAGTATCATCGTCAGTTGTTTTCTGCTTATCTTGCCTTCGCTGCTGTATTCGACGCCTTGGAGAATGGTTTCTTCGAACTCTAGAAGGTCTTGAGCGTCGTAATCCTGAAAAATATGGTTGGATGCTTTATATTTTGGAAATATAATTACTAATTGTATAGAAAAATGGAAGTGATGACGGAAAAACGGGACGGGAAGTAAGTTTGCCACAGATTTTCAAATTTTTACTTTAAGATCAGAATCAGAAAATCTTCCATCTTAATAAGTATCTAAGGAATTTATCATGTATGAAACAACCACGAGGGTTATTGTGTAGTTAACTAAAAGCCAATTTGTCCGATTTACACTTAATAAAAGATTTTTTTTTTGTTTTTTCTTTAATGAAATCCCTTTGTTCTATTCTTCGATTCAAAAGTTTAAAACTGGTTCTCAATTCAAAAGCTAGAATAAAAAGTTTGTAACAAAAACACTAACCTTTTTAACTAATTCTAATAAATCCTTGAGAAATCCACGGAGTTCCTCGTTTTCGATCGAGCCATTGTTATCCTGGAACAGTTTGAATGGATTCGTTAGATAACTTAAATTGAGTTAGTTTCTTTAAAAGGACTTTCTTTTTGTGATTTCTTAAAAATACGTATAAGATGTAGAAGGGAATCGTGTAGTTTTAAGAGTACAGTCACATCTTATTTATTTTTTGCGTGGGAAATCATCAAATGACTTCTCCCGCTCTGGGCGGAGCGGAAGGGCGTGTCAGACTCTTACTGACTAAAACCCACCCGTGTTCCTTCCCTTGCCTGTTCGTTACCAGGGGCCACGGTCTCCCCTAAGGACGTCCCGCAACCCCGGCAGGCATCGGCCTTAGCGCTCCCCGTCAATTTTGCTGAAATCTCTTTGAGGCGCGTGTGGAATGCGACGCGCCGTTCGACCTGCTAGTCCTTATAGGACGGCGAGCTACCCATTGCTCTCCGTCCGCAAGCCCGCGCCTACGGTGGCCGGAAACCGGACAGTCACATACTTTTACACTTACACAAGATTCAAAAGCGTTTTTGTCTTGAAATATTGACAGTTATTGCATGGTTTTAGGAACATTGTATTATCGAAACCATACCTATTATGAAATATATGTTTTCTCGAAGTTTCAATTTTCGTTTCACAAAAAATCTTTTTTGAATTCTGGGTATGCTTGTGACTGTACCGTAAGTTAGTTTTTTCTCAACACCAGTAATTAATTATTTAAATAAATATGTCATGGATTACTTGGATATTGCTAAATTGAGAAATTTACAATTTATGCCGATTGGGCACAGGCATTAGGTACGTTCTTTAGGTAAATGTTAAAGACCTGTCAGATTTCTTCAGTTATCCCTTTCCCAAATATAAATTCCAAACTCCGGAAATGCCTTCAACTTTTCTATTTTCATACTCATATTTTGGAGCCACTATCCTTTTATACAGAAATGTTCTATAAAAAGGATTGTGTCCCAAAAATGCCTTATAAAAGAATAATAAAACATCTTACCCTATCGTATAAAGAGAAGACCCTTTCAATATCGTCCTTCGTAAGTTTTGTTGCGCCCTGATAGCATAAAGAATATTTGTATTAGTGTCAAACCGTATAAAAAATAAATTAAAACATGTCCCATGTTGGGCGCCAACTTTTTTTAATCCAATTTTTTTTTATTTATCTTTATTAAAGATAAAGCGGGTAGTATAATTAAGTACAAAACTAATGGTAAACAAAATTATAATATTTATTGGAATAAAATCAAAGTAAAAGCAAATAATTAAACTTTATACAATTTATAAGTTCTATTTATAGCAGTTCGCAGTGCAATATAAAAAATAAAGTTCTTATTCAAAATAAAAACGAAAGTTCTAGATAAAGTGTTTATAAAAGCAGACAATTTTATTTTTCACAATTCGGTTTTGTGTAAATAGTAAGAACATTATGTGACGTCGCATTAAAACGTTGGCCAACCAACATAGCTAAATCTATGAAATAATGCCCTCTGCTCCAGATTGATGTTCATTCAATATTTATGGGAAAATCATTCATATAGTTTCTTATGAAATAGAGCCAGTGTGGGCCAACGTGTAAACGCAGCGTGAGGACTCACCTCTATGCCCTCCTAGGAGTGCAGAGTGCAGACATAAGCGTTAGTGTTAGGATAGACAGAGAGACAGACAGACAGGCAAACCAATCATAGTAACGTGCTCATTTCAATTATTTATCATTTTACGTTTAACCTTTATTACAGACAGTGAGTATTCTTCTTTTGAAAAGTCAAAAATCTTTTTTTAAATTGGTTTGAAGTTAAGTAGGTGTTCAATATTGTTTTGAATTATGAAAGTCATTTGTTTTCAGAAAAGATGGAATTGTTAAGTAAATTGTTGAAAATTCGTACATGAGCTTCGAGCATCTGATAAGTTCAGAGAAAAAAAAGTGTAACGTAAATCTAAACTTTTAACAGGCCAAATTTCATAGGTAGACATATCCTCTAAAACATAATCTTATCTGTTTAATTCTATGTCTACGTACTAAAAGCTTATTATTTGTAGTATGTACTTGTACGATGATAATTATAATGTATGTATGTGTGTTAATGTAATGAGCGTCATGAAAATGTAATGTCTGGAAATTGCAATTATATTATTTTAGGAGTTTTATAGTATTTTTTAAATTAAAAGCATAACTAAATAGAAAGGAAATGAGTGCATAAAACGATGATAATGTGACTATCTACATATTCTATCGAAGGGATGCTTGAGAACATAATAAAACTATACTAGCTAATACCATTAGATTTCGTGTGAAAATTGTGAAAAATCTAAAGTTTTTGAAACTAAGTGAAGAAAATAATAATTTTGATTGTAGGTAAACTATTGATTATGTTCGGCATTAAGCATGAAATGAGATGAACATCTAATCACATTTTATTTAGGAATCGAACTTATTTTTACATTATTTACACCCATACCGTACAAACAAATAATTTAAATTGACTCTAACCAAAAGGAGATTGACCAGACTTGGTATCGCTTAGTTTATAATATTGTTAATTCCTGTTTTTAAATATAATGATTTTATCTAGTAATGCGAATCCTTAAATTTGCCGCATGAAAAACATAACAATATTAGTTTTTATTACGATTTCCTATTTTACCCATCCCTATTTTTTTTTTCTTGCAAGAGTCGTCTCATGTAATTCAAAAAGTATGTAAAAAATTAAACCTTTTTCTTGAATTACGCAAAATAAAGAAATTACGCATTCAATTATTGAAATTATAGTTGAATAACTAGTAACAACAGATACTAATAACAACAAGATATCAGTTATAACAATAAAATAATTATAATTCGTTGTTAATTATAAACTAAGAAATAATAATAAACTAAGAAAAAGAGTAAATACTGTTCGAAACAAAACGACATCGAAACGTGCAAATAATATTTTAGAAAGAGAACGCCGTTCGATCGCAAGCATTTATTCTGCACCGGATACGCGCTCATGGAATCTAATGGCGCGTTTGTTCTGTTTTTAAAGAGATGATTTTTAAAGAAATGATGAATCAATCAGGCACAGATCTGAAAAGATAACCAAAGATTCGATTTGTATAATTATTATTCCTTTATTTAATTTATATACATAATGTACATTTTTAAATATTTTTATAAAAACTCAAACTCATTAAGTGATTACACTTGGTCAATCTCCTTTATCAAAAATAATGCCCCTTTTTATCCCCCAGTCTATTTTTTATTTACTCTGTGGTTGCATCTATGCGTATCGGCAATATGGTGTCTGGGTGAACAATGGCGGGAAATGAAGTGTCACTCACCTTGAAGACTTGTCGACAGAGGAAATTCTCTTTGACGGGCAGCAGTCTGCAACATGTGATCGTAATATTAGTACTCGTAACTGTGTGAGCTATCTATATCTTATACAAGGTGGAGACGACATTACAACAAAAAATGTAACGGCGTGTCCGTAATGACATTCCCATTCTGCATACAAAAATTAAATTGAATATATTCAATAGTATAGTCAATATAGCTCGGCAAAATCCCTAGTCGGCTCGGGTTATTCCGTTTATCCACCCCAGAAATCCACCTTAGAATTATTCGGAAAGGTATGCCCGAGAATCCACCCTAGGCATAGTTGGATAAACGGAATTTATAGGCTTAGGGTGGATATGGCATACACTACATTTAATTTGTTTAAAAAACACATTTTTTTATTTCGAAGCTAGGATTTATTTGACAGTTCCAAAATACTCTTATGCATTAGTAGTGCCAGTATTTTCATTAATTGTTATACCGGGTGCGGCGATTGAACTGTCCGTCTCTATCTAACTGTTTTAAAACCGAACCACTGAATCGAACGCCGCCAAAATTTCAAATGTTGGTCTTTGACATGTTCTCTGTCATCATTTGAAGTGATTCTGTTGTAAAAGAAATACATTCGAATTTAGAACTCACTGCTTTACAGCGTAGCAAACGGTTGGATCGAACGAAAGAACTGATTCGCTTGCTCGACTCTGGCGGACTTCCCAATTAGGTGTTTTCAGATGAGAAAACTTTTTACGTTGAACAGTTTTTAAACAAACAAAATGACCGTGTTTGGTTGAAGGGACATGTCAGCGACCATTCAGACGAATTGCAAGTCAGTCGACGCCAAGGAGCCGACCAAATCATGGTCTGTGCGGTGGTGTCTGAAAAAGGCCGTTCTCCGCTCGTTTTACTTCCAATGGGTCGCAACCAAGTCAAAACAAACCAACAAATCTATCTAGACCAAGTCTTGCGACCAGGGCTGATACCGTGGGCACGCAACACATTCGGTTCTGAGCGTTGGACTTTTCATTAAGACTCGGCACCATCGCACAGAGCAATTGGAACGCAAAATTGATTGTAAGCAAACGTTCCAGTGCTGATCGACCGAGATATGTGGCCGTCGTCATCGCTCGACTTGAATCCGCTGGACTTTTGTATTTGGGGTGTTTTACAGGCCAGGGCCTGTGCTAAAAAACACACTTCGGTGGAAGCGCTCAAAGTTACTCTTACGCGAGAATGGAATTGTTTGAGTGACGACGTCGTTCGAGCAGCCTGCGCTTCTTTCAGAAAGAGACTTCAGCTTGTAGTAAAGGCTAAAGGCGGTTTTATTCCTTCGGAATAAGTCATAATAAAACTTTGAACTTTCTATTTTCACATGGCAAAAGTGTATAGATAAATATTGAAAATTAACAGAAATAACTCATTTTCACATACGGACAGTTCAATCGCCGCACCCGGTATTGTCGTCTCCACCTTGTATACATTTATTATAAATTAAAGTCGCTTTTCACAAACGTGTAGATACTTATATGTATACTCGTAGGTGCAGTTTTCATTATGAATTTCTCGCCCGATTTGTGGTAATAGGACACCTCTGCCTAACATGATAAAATGTTTTATGTTTAGCCCAATATTATACAAAGTTATAAATACGAAAGACCACACAGAATTAGGTACTTGAGAATCCATTATATGCTTATTTTTTCACAAGAAAGGTCCATCAAAGGAGTTGCTAATCCATAAATGGACGTACTTACACGGCTGGTCAAGTTTTGAGCGGCTTTAGTACAATATTTAAAGCTCGGGAGCGTTCCATTATTTACGTTTAGAACTGCATGACACAAAGGAGGCTGGTCTCAATAAGGCTATAATATGTCGATACATAGTAATATGTTTTGCATTTACTTGACAAACAAAATACTTACGAGATGTAGTGTTGTCGAAGAACACTCCGTATAACATGGGCTGCCGAGAGAACGAACAGATCTATCTTTGAAAAACGACACATTGCCCGTCGGGAACTAGGTAACCTTGAAAAGTTGGTGGTGGGCAAGGACCTCGCAACCCGTCACCTGTCAGACTATGTAGGGCGGTTACCAGGTGACCGGTTGAGTGACCAATACCGACGAAATGTGGGTGTACTATGTACTAAACATAGCACAAACGGGAGGGGACCTACCTATACTTAGCCGTGGGAGCAACAAGGCTGACAATGGTGATAATGATGATGTTGTCCTAAGCTTAGATACCTTTGCCTATCCTTCATGGAATACTGGCGAGTAATAAGTTCACTGTAATTGCCACAAACATTTATCTAACTTTAAAGCTATATTTAATTAAAACTTGCAAACGAGTCGACGTTTTTAAGCCCGGAGTAGGTACCTACTACCCATACGCCGAATTTATTTCTGAACATGTCGACAGTTCAGAATTTGGGATCAATACTGGATCAACCGTTTAATCTGCTCGGGATGGACAAAGCTTCAGTTTAATTAAATTTATTTTAAAGTTTTGGGACGTGGATCCGTTTGGGCACGAATAACTTGGATATCCAATGATCGGAGCCGAATTGTTTATAGAACGGGCCTGAAATAACCTCTACTTCATTCCTAATCTGATGAACCGAGTAAAGGACATCGCCCATTATAACAGCACCGCTCCGACACGGGAAATAACTTGTCATTCAAGTTAGGATTTAAAGTCAAATGTCTTAAAGTCTATTTTACGATGGCTATACAGAATAGTGGACGGCTCGCTGCGCCAGCCGCTCACTGCTCACTAGCCGTTACATGTAAAACAGAGTTTACTTTTTCTTTTTCTGAAAGAGAGGCGAGAGGCGCGGTCATGTCTCAACTTTAATGGCATGACTTGTACTCTCCCAATTAAATGCTTTTAGGCGGTTCACACACGGCACCTTGCTCCGCCGCGGAGGGCGGTTTTGGCAAAGGGATTAGCACCGCTCGACCGCGCGGTCGGGCGCTGTACGTGTTTTAGGCATCAACGGATTTATTAGAGGCCAATGCGACATGAGATCCACTTCACCGCCTGCCGCGGCGGTGCGCGGTGCCGTGTGTAAACCGCCTTAGGTCAGCCGGTATTTTTACTGCTATAGAATCAATAAATTGATCCTATTATTATTGTCAGATTAATATTAATAACTTTTTAATTCTCTTGCGATACGCAATTACGATGCGATTACATCCTTTTGTTTTTCCCCTGCAGCATAGCCTTGATTATGTCACAATTAATTATTATTTTATCTGTTTGTTTTTATTTTTATCTTTAGTACGAAAAAAAAAAGATGAGGAGCTCGTGGCTAAGTAAAAACAAGCCGCACGGGTCGATCCATCAGGTTAAGCTACGCTTGCCGGGGTTGGTCAGTGGGAGGGTGACCATCTTTACATACCGAGACTCCTCCGTGCCTCGGAAAGCACGCTATGCCGTTGGTCCCGCCTGTCATTTGTGGATCTTTGACAGTCGTTACGAGTCGTCAGAAGCCCGAAAGTCTGACACCAGTCTTACCAAGGGGTATCGTATTACCCAGTTACTGGGTTGTGGAGGTCAGATCAGAGGCAGTCGCTCCATGTAAAATACTGGTATTCAGCTGCATCCGGTTAGACTGGAAACCGACCCCAACATAGTTGGGAAAAAGGCTAGGAAGATTGGGAGTACGAAAAAAGGATATTATTAAATACTTTACTAATTTGAATTGAGATAATAAACAAAACACAAACGTAAAAGTGTCGAATTTAGAACATTGTCGTTCTTTTTTTGAAGTTTTAAAACAAAGTTGGTACTTATGAAAGGAATATACTCACTTGGCCATTTCTGATAATTGTAGCCTGCCATCCTTATTGGAGTCAAATACTTGGAGCTGTAAATCAAAATAAATTTAGAATCAACGTTGGAAAATATTTAGATATCTATGTAGTTCTTGATTCTAAATAGATCTAACTTGAATTATGAGCTTATTAGGAGGGCTTATCCTTAAAGTTGGCAACGTCGCAAATAGCCGTCAAATATTCACCTGTTTTGATTAATTTAGCAATAAATAATACTGTATGGAAATATGAAATGTGGCTAACTAGCGAACTTAGAACATGATTATGAAATACAATGAAAGTGCTGATTCTCAGCTTAGTTTGAATAAATGACTTTTGAATTTTATAGAAGTCGAAAATGTAGCATAGACTGAAATTAACGAGTAAACCTCAATAAGGAAACCGGCATGTTCTAGAACCAAACGAAGATATTTTACATCCACCAATCCACACTGTGCCCGCGTATTGAATTACTGCACATTCCATCTCACAGAGAGGAGATCTGTGTCCCAGCAGTGGGAGCGTTATAGACTCATTATGCTGCCCTAGTAAGAGCGATCTTGAGGCTTTGTTGTAATTCAAATTCAAATGTTTATTGCTCAACACAGTACATAATTATTCCTACATTTCTAGATGTCAAGTGAATGCGCAGTCCACTGTGTTGCACCAATTCAGGTACTTGTAAAATAGGCTTTCATGGCTTTTACTTTAGGATTATTTTAACCTGCTCTCTATGTGGTGAAGTAGTGAAAATGATATTGATAAGATACCATTGTGTCGGTGTATTCGATGAGTTTATCTTCTGACACGTCGTTTATCTTCTTTGCTTCCTTCAGAAGATCTCGGAGGAAATTCTGGAGAAGAAAAATTGGTCGTGAATTATTTTGCTAAGTAATTTAAAAAATAAAAATAAATGTTAATTTTATTGGTTGTTTTGTTGATGGATTGCCTCGTTGGTCGCAATGGTTCAATCTCAGAAGATCCATGATGGATCTAGTGACGATTGTTTTCTCATTAGGTCTAAGTAGCCCGAAGTCTGGCATTGTGCCCGGTTGTTGGCAATAGGCTCGCCTCATATTACATGAGACTTAAACATATCTGGCGAAATGAGGGTGTACTATAGGTACACCTCTGCCTAACCCGTCGGGGAATACGGTCGTGATTTTATGCGTTTTTGGGGGACTGTCTTATGTAATTTTGACGTTCGAAAAGTGTTGAATTTCAGTCTAGTTTGAATAAACGGTGAAGGAAAACATCGTGAGGAAACCGGTTGACGGATTTGCGGCTTCTGCAAGATAGGTAATAGCCCTGCGGGATGTCTTAGAACGAAAAATTCGAAGACATGTAACATCTAGCAACCCGCACTGGGCCCGCGTGGTAGATTACAGCCCACTCCCTCTAACAGAGAGGAGGCCTGTGTCCCAGCAGTGGGAACATTAAAAAGCTTATTATGTTGAATAAATGACTTTTGTATTTCGAATTTTGAATCATGTTTGTATTTTTTTTGCAGCCAGGGGCCTTACTCCCGAAACCGATTCGATTTTGATTTGGATTTCGATTCGAACTCGATTCTGATACGAACTCGATTCAAAACCTTACTCCCGAACCAATTCGAATCGTAAACCAAGATCGGCATAAGTTCGAATGTTATCAGCGTCGTTAGGCGTATCCGGCGATTACGTCACCGTCAAGTCTTTGGTTAGTAACTTCTAAAGTGGTTGAATGTTTTTACTTCTCTATCACTTTCCAACGTAAAAAATGATACCCTAGTGCTTTATTTACGCTTAACAAACAAAACTTATCAAAAAAACATATGATTTATTATTATTTTTGGGAATAAAGTGAAACCGAACCACAACTTGTATTTAGAGTCTGTGCCACGAGCTGTAGTGTCAAGTGTCCAATCGTATGCGAAGAGCGCTGTTGATCAAAAGTTTATTTGTGTGTCTGCTGCTATAATTTAATTTCAATTCATATTAGTAATGAAAGTATATGATAGATTTACTTTGGTACGTAAGTGTTTTAATGTAGGTATGGTAAATTTGCGCGTGCGTATAGTACGTTTATAAGTTTGTGATTAATGTTTATGTACTCTTAGTATTCTTGTGTGACTTGATAATGTCTCTTCCATCATATGTACAAATGGAGAAGTTGTTGCAATTTTTAGAAGAAAATCCCGGCATTGCCAAAGGGCCTATACGTTCTGCACAAGCTCGCCAACAGACAAAACAAAATTGGGACAAGGTCACAATAAAGATAACTTAAATATTTATGCTATCCGAATGAATGGTAACCCGCAGGGCTATTACCTATCTTGCAGAAGCACTGCGATAGCGATAATTGCACAATAATCGCAAATATTGCGCAAATTGGTATTATGTATCAGCGATAGCGAAAAAGCGATAGTGCTGCCTCTATGGAACAATCACTTAACTAAAATGTGCATTTTTCTCTACTGATCGCATGGTAATCGCGATTATTTCGTATTACGTATCGTTTTTGACAGCAGAGCAACAGTAATAGGCGAGCACATTTGGCTGTCAAATTGCGATAACCTTTTCCCTTGTCACTTTCGCTTGCTAATTACAAATTAGTCTTATAATTCGAAGAATTTTACTCAAAATTGTGTACATTTGAATCCGTCGTGTTTCGTGCGTGTGCTCGTTAGAATGAACTGAGTGTACCGTAAAAGATTGAACTATATACAAAAAAAAATGGTTTGCGTCTCTATTGAGGTATTCGGTAAGGATTGCTCGTGCTGTTCTCTTGCTTGAAGCAGATGAGGTCGAGGCCAGAAGGATTGAAAGCCATAACACAGCACGGTTGCGACGTAATCTGCAAGATCATGTCAAAGCTTTGAACATAAGTATCTGACGCCGAGTTCAAAGCTCATTACAGACTTTCCAAAGAGCTATTTATGAATTTGTGCACTGAACTAAGACCGTTCATAGCACGAACGAGAAGAAGAACAAAAGTTAGTGTAGGATGTAGTGGCTATGATCATAAATGCCTGTGCTGTATTGCATAACATCTGCAACAAACATTGGCTGCCAGTACTGAAGGTGATCTTAGCAACGAAGTCACACCACAACCACAGCAGGATGTGGGTGCTGGTATTGAACTACACCTCCTAGAGGCCGACAACAACGAGATCGCATTGACATTTAACATTTAATACATGCTATATTACCATCATAATAGTATTTTATTTACATAAATTGTGTAATAAGCTATTAGTACGGTCTACTTATATCGAGACCATACTATACTTTATTTACCACTGTTTAAGTTGATCTATATTCTGATATCCCCTTTAATTAAACAAAACCAGCCAAGTGCATGTAGGACCATGCACAACGAAGGTTTCCATATTCGGGATGAATTTATCCCAAGAACAAACTTAACATTGTACCTAGTTGAAAAACATAATTATTATTCTCTTTTATATTCCAACCGCAATAAAGTTTGTACGCACAATATTGAGAGATTTACCATGTTATTGTAAGACCGTAGACTTCTTATAGATTGTCCTGTAATCTATGAGTAAAGAATCATTTTCTGTATTTTTTTCAATAATTTATGCTCAGTAGTTTCGGGTTAGGTAATTACTTAATGGAAAATTTTCATAAATTTTCTCTGAAAGTAGGTATTTATTTTAAAATGATACAATAATAATATTTGAAATACTCACAATAAGCCCTTTTATTTGATACGAAAAGTAACCCTCTTATTCAAAATTCATTTATTTACATTACACGTCCGTGTTTGGGTCACGGAAATTCATGTGTACGAAATTTCAACTAAATCGGTCCAGTAGATTCGGAGCAAATTGGCTGTGACAGACGGACAGCCACACAAGTGTTCCTATAAGGGTTCCGTTTTTTCATTCGGAGGTACGGAACCTTAAAAGCACTAGGCTAATGTTAATATTGGGATTAGTATGTAATAAGGTGATTTCTTTATTGGGGTTCTAAAATTATGGTTCTTAACAATAAAAAATCAGTACACATAGTATAGAAATAACAATTATTTAATTTTATTATTGGCTGTATTTACAATTATTTGATATTATATTATATTGCGCACAGGATTGGTTCCATACAAGTTTCTTGCCTGTTCTTCTCCATAGGAACCTATTACGCTTTGGAATGGGCAACTATCTTCATCTTTCTGACTGACTGACCCCTTGACAATTCAAAAGTACCTGTAATTGGTTTATTTGAAATAAATGCTTTGAGTTGAGTTTGAGTTAGACGAGAGATGTCCTCAGGGATCAACAGCACAGGCACGAAATTTTCAAGTACCTATTTAGTATTTACACTATAAATCCCCGCCGTGGCTCCACTGTACAATAGGGACCGCGCGTGCGGAGCTTCATATTTTTATTGCGTGTAGATGAAAACACGTCGTGTTTGATTTCTTGCATATGTATTGATGAGTGCTCTAGATGTTGTTCAGGGTTTGATGATGAAGCCGGAAGATGGCCTTATGAACTTCTCAAAAAAATGAGATAGCAACATTGAGTTTGGATTTGCACTCATTAGCTTTGTCTTAGCCCAAAGTACCTAATATCCAGGGTCTGATGATAAAGCCGAAAGCTGATCATAGGAACTCGTCAACCAAACATGATAGTATGTTGTGTTTGGACTCATTGAATATGTATTGACAAGTGCTTTTACACTAAGTCTTGTTCAGGGTCTGATGATGGAGCTGGAAGGTGGCCACAGGAACTCCTCAACCAAACAAAAAAGCCCTTTGGCTAAAGAAATTTAAGATACTAACTAAATAGTAGTAATTTAATGTCTTTGATGACATGTGAGTGACAAATGCATTCCCTTCATAGATAATGATTCCATAGTAAAAAAATATAAAAAGTCTTTATTAACTTGTGCTAACAGTTATAAAGAGGTTCAGTTAGTTTCTATAGAATATTGTGACATTATGGACAATGAATGCGCTGATGCTCTGGCCAAAGATGCTTACTCATCAGCAGTAGCTGATCTCACCCACAATAGTCATCAGTGATAAGACTTGCTGAGCCTTGCCTTCATGGCAGGAACAGTAAAACATAACACCACGAGAAAAAAAGGGCAGGTTTTATTATGTAGTAGGCAACCAACCATAAAGTCAAAACCTTGGTTCGTTCTACGCTAGTTCTACGGCTATATTTTTTTATTTTTATATCTGTCATTTATCGTATTCGCCTCTAGGTTTTTGTTGTACTCCCGTGTTTTTGTAACTCCTCTCTCTGTCTCTGTGAGTGCGGGTTGGCAGAGGGCAATCTGTATCACTCATCTTCTATGAATGTTCAAACAACGCCCCACCTCTATAGCCATCTCCCTAAATTTTAAATCCCTCTTCCGTTTAACTTTAACTGCTAACACATACTTCTCCTGAACTGCTCGTAGCGCTGATGATTTTTATCCGCCACAATTACATAAAATCTACATACCTATATAAAAATGAATCTCTATTTTTCAGCCGTTCTCAAGTTGGATAATTATTTTTTTGTTGTGTTCGTTAAGCTTCGTGCAGACCAGCGCGTCAGTTTTCCACTTAAACAAACATCAACTTTATGCAATAGTGTAAATAAAGTTGATTTTAGACCGACTATTATTGTTGAAAAAGTCATAAAAAATATGAAGTTGTAGCGCAAACTGAACCTTATGGGTAGGCATTACAGTTGTTTTTCCTAAAACTCGTGTTTGATTACATGTTTGGCAAAAGATTTGCGAACGCAGATTAGGTATTTATGCAAGTAGGTAGGTATGTATGTAGGTAGGTGTAGATAGGCAGGTATGTAGGTGTAGGTATGTAGGTAAATAGGGTAGGCTAGGTAGATAGGTAGGTGCGCCGTAGATTAGTAATTAGTGCTACCCGTGTGAAGCCGGGGCGGGCAGCTAGTTATAAATAAATTATTCTGTCTGTGTGGGGTTTATTTTTCAATCATGCAAACTTTTTTTTTTCCATGATAAGAGCATTTTAGTCATTGGCTGGCAGAATGGTCGACATCGATTATGCTTGCCATTTTTAAGACCATAGACTTCTTATAGGTTTTCCTGTAATCTATGAGTAAAGAATCATTTTCTGTATTTTGCACGACTCTTAATGCGAAGCATTAGAGTGTGCTCTACGATCGCAAAAATTTTTTTGCCCCATTTCTGTAACTGTTTTTATTGTTACACTCCTGCTAGTACACAGAACCTACTTAATTTATATACCATTGTATAGATGATTAAATGGAGATTAATACTGTACTTTTTAACAATTGATTTAATGCAGCAGAAATGGAAAAAGCATCAAAATAGTTGAAAAAAAATTCCTGTCCGTCAATTTATGAACCCTGAAAACATTGTAGCTTGCGATAAAATCAATTAATTGAGTAAATTTTTTTTTTATACATTCGTTTCTGCCCTAGAAGGAACCCTATTGAAAATTGCTCTTTTATTCAAAGTAGTTTAATTATAATTAATAAAATACTAACTAAAATATAATAACTTTATCTAAATATTTCCAACCTTTGACCAAGTTGCCTAGCAACCGCCAAATCTTTGACATTACGACTTCATGAAAAGTGATAAATTGTTCATTTTTGTTAAAAACTATGTTTTGAATTTCTTTTTCGTTTCTGAATGAGTGTTATGTATGAGGCGTGCACTTTTGGATTTTTCAAACTATTTTTCAATATTTTAGGCTCAGTAGTTTCGGAGATACGGGGGGGGGGAATGGTAAAATTTCATAAATTTTCTTTAAAACTGGGTATTCATTTTAAAACGATTGAATACAAATATTTGAAATACTCACAATAAGCCCTTTAATTTGATACAAAAAGTGACCCCCTTATTCAAAATTCATTTATTTACGTTACACGTCCGTGTTTTGGGTCACGAAAATTCATGTGTACGAAATTTCAACTAAATTGGTCCAGTAGATTCGGAGCAAATTGGCTGTGACAGACGGACAGACATACAAGTGTTCCTATAAGGGTTCCGTTTTTTTTTTCATTCGGAGGTACGGAACCTTAAAAACACTAGGCTAGAGAAATTCTTAATGTTAATATTGGGATTAGTATGTAAGGTGAATTCTTTATTGGGGTTCTAAAATTATGGTTCTTTACAATAAAAAATCGGTACATAGTATAAAATAAACATTTACTTAATAATTTTATTAGTGGCCGTATTTACAATTATTATGCAAAATGATGATATTATAACTATTATATTCGCATTCATACACCTGTCTGCTGCGCCCAGGATTGGTTCCATACGAGAGATGTCCTCAGTGGTCAACAGAACAGGCACGAAAGTTTCAAGTACCTACTTACACTAAATAGCCCCCTCGTGTTTGATTTCTTGCATATGTATTGATGAGTGCTCTAGATGGTGTTCAGGGTCTGATGATAAAGCCGGAAACTGATCATAGGAACTATTCAACCAAACATGATAGTATCATTGTGTTTGGACTCATTGAATATGTATTGACAAGTGTTTTTACACTAAGTCGTGTTCAGGGTCTGATGATGCAGCCGGAAGCCCTAGGAACTCCTCAACCAAACAAGATATCCCTTCGGGTAAAGATATTTAAGATACTATATTATTAGGAGTAATTTAATGTCTTTGATGACATGTGATTGACAAATGCATTCCCTTCATAGATAATGATTCCGTTGTTTTAAAAATTAAAAAGTCTTTATTAACTTGTGCTAGCAGTTATAAAGAGGTTCCATTCGTTTGGATAGATAGTCATTGTGGCATTAAGGACACTGAATGCGCTGATGCTCTTGCCAAAGATGCTTGCTCATCAGCAATAGCTGATCTCACCCAAAACAGTCATCAGGGGTATGACTTGCTGAGCCTTCCACAAGTTAAGCTTTAATCTTCATGGCAGGAACAGTGGAACAACACCAGTAGAATAAAGGGCGGGTTTCTCTTGTTTTTTTGATCGCACACTAACGCCATGTTGTAATGGTGGCACTTCACATCGCTATTCGGTATTCGTGTATTTTATTGTGATTTATTCGCTCATATAGTGTAGAAGTCCAAATAACTCGAACAAACCGTCCACATATCGTCATGAACAGCGAATAAGCCGAACATTCAAGAATATTTTTATCTTTTTATTAATCTGAATGCAAAGATAGATGGACGTCTTGACGGCAGCAGCGACTTATTATTTGCTGTGTGTTAATTACCAATACGTCATGTTATGCGTACATAAAACACGCACTCTACTGAGCAAGCCATGTGTGGACGGTAAACGAACTTATTCGGTATATTCGCTATCCTTTGATATGTGACCAAAAACCGACAATCGGCGGATACGAGTGTTCGTGTATTTGCGTAGTCGTCTTATTCGTGAAAAATAGTCAAATATAGGCGAATAGAGTAACTTCACATCGTCATATTTGGGCAAATAAGATGAATACGCGAACACGAATAGCGATGTGAAGTGCCACCATTAGATGTATAGAGTACTTCCATACAAACAATAGTTGCCGATAGTAACATAAATCCGTCTCGAGTGAAGCCAATTAAGAAATTATCTGTTGCACTTTTTGCATGGAACATCATTCCATTCTGTATCTAAAGAAACTCATGTTATTTTCTTTTTTATTGATAAAATAGTTACATGGAAGATTAAAGACAAGATTGTGGAAGGCTCAGCAATGTTACGACATTGCTATAATGAAATATGACTTAGAAAAAAGAATGAATGAAAATACATTTTATATAGCACAGACAAAAAGGCACACAGCACAACATAATTATAACACAAGTAAAAAAAGAGATAATTAAAAGGAAAACAAATAAAAAGAATAAAATAATAATTTAACAGGAATGTGTGCCTCGCGGCTGCGCCAAATAGGCCCAGTTCAGCAAAAATGCCAGACAACTAATGCCTGACGCTGGTTTTCAACTGGACCTGGCGTGTGAGGTGACGGATGTAAATCAGTTTTATACTGCAGTGTGCGTGTATGTAAACTTACATAAAATAAATGAGTGTAAGATAATAATAATATGTAAATATTTAAAAATATTAACTATATGTATAAGAATGAATAAACGGAATAATAATATCAAGTAATTTGATTAATACTGCAAAATGTGTCTGTATCTATACTTAAATACTTAAAATATACCAGTGTAACAATAATTAATAATATTTCAATACAATATTGTGTGTTATCAGATAAATTGCAAAACAACAAAATAAAAACAAACACATTGCCGACAAATCACTGAAACATACTTAAAGTAGGTAGGTACATATATCATATAATTGAGACATTAAGTGTGACCATATCCAGCTTCCGTTGCGCATCTATGAGGTACTGTCGCAAGCGTTGTCTAAAAGCACCTATAGTGTTATAATAATAACTCTTATCGGTGGTGGCAGGTTGTTCCATATTTTGGAGGCCGCATAACGTAAACTGCCTCTGAAAGCGGCTGTACCCTGAGACTGAGTCGAGCATTGTTGCGAGCATTGCCTTCTCCCGCATTCCCGTGTACTCGTAACCCAACTCAATTTGTTGTATAAGTAGTCCGATTTCTGATATCTAACCACTCCGAACAGAAGGCAAGCCAAATGGAGTTTGCGTCTGGACTTCATTTTTAGAGTACTTGATATCGCACTATGGCTCTTACTCGTACGCCAACGTGACGTAACTTGAGTCCAGATTAGAGTTTAAACTATTAAATAGACAAGATAAGGGCATAAGAAGCATAATAAAATCCTCACGACATTTTTACCGTGAAGTGTAACTTGTTGTCACAATAGTGTGACAACAAGTTATCATATTGGCCTAAGTGGCATAGGCCACTTAGGCCAATATGATGCAACTTGAGTATATTGGACTCAGTGTGTACTATGAAATAAATAGTACAGGACCATTAAAAGTAGCTCATATATTCAGTTTTCCTCATTAAATACGTGTTATAGATTAGGGCGCATATCTCAAGACGGTTGTACTTTAGAGCTGAGCTGCCAACTATTGTTTGTGTGGAAGTGCCTCTACACATCTAACAAGGTGGCGATAGTGTGCGATCACACGATAACACATTCTGCTCATGAACTGCTTGTAGCGCTGATTACTTTCATCCGCCACAATAATATAAAATTATCAATAAATATTCTGTGAGTTTTTTTTTTAATCATGCAAACTTGTTTTTTCAATTGTAGTGCATTTTAGACATTGGCTGGCAGAATAGTCGACAACGGCTTTGCTTGCCAAAAATAGAATAACATAGACAAATAACATTGACACTAAATTGACTTTATAAGATTAGTTCCGAAGACTACTACTTAATTGTTTTTGGCGCTAGTTAGCAACAGCGAGCGATTGGCAAACGATCTAATAGGTAATACCGACTTTTATGACGTTTAGCGATTGATCGCGCAGTGAACCCGCGATGTCTGCGCAATAATTGCTGATTGCTATTTTTAGGTAATCAGCCTGCCGGTGTACGTCTACGTCTTGTTTGGTTAAAACATACATTTATAATTTAAAATGTCACTTCGCCTGGTTGGTTTCTTCATGAATGGTGTTAAATCTTCTACCTATTACATCAAACAACATCTTCGACAAACAATAATTTCTCCGAAATTCTTCCTTATCCATTTCCATAGCCCGGGTGTTATAACGACTAATCCTTCGCATATTTCTTCTTGCACAAATATCCATACGATTTGCTTCCTTAAGAACATTGAAAAACGATGCCAGGCGAGTCATAATAATAAAGAATTTGAAGAAATATTGCAGTAAATAACACTAAAAAACCTTACTCGATCTCAATAAAGTACCTTCTTTGCTATCGTGTAATTTGACGTTTAGTTTCGATCCAACAACTCGATAATCAACTGTCAGATGTCGTGTGGAGTACGAACTTTTCGATCCTAACGAATCTCTCGATCGAAAAAGTTTCGCTTCGAACCACCGCACGATCGTGCGCTAGTGTCGGATTCAAGAGTATGAATCAGCATTGAATTCGAATAGAACTCGATTGATTCAGAACTCGAAGCTGTCGGGAGTAAGGCCCCTGGTAATATTTTTACAGTTGTAATAAACCAAATTGTGAGAAGGAAAACAACATTTTAAATGCAATTCGCCGCAAAGGCCAATGCTCACACACAATAAAATTCACTCACAATGAAACTAAAACAGCTATCTAGTACTAAAACTACTAAAATATTGAACACAGACTAATTGCAAGTTTCTTAGTTAGGAAATTAGCTAGCTACAACATTTTTAACACAGGGCATCGTAACCACAAAACTACATATTTACACGTCAACGCCGGCTGTTGCTGAAAACCAGCGCTGGGGCTCTGTCTCGTATGGAGTTGCAGCATTATGCTGAGCGATGGCCGTTTTGCGTGGATGTGACGCATATTTTCCCCCAAATTGTTTTATTCGTGTTTTATTTCTTTTTTGCGTCATGTTTACCGCAAATAAATGTATTTTCTTTCTTTCTTTCTTTCTTTCTCATTTAGTTTCTGTTGCTGTCAGCGACAAAAGTCGATTGTCTCTTTAGTTTTTATTAGGGATCTTATTAAGGGGGATGCGCCAAGGTAGCCCGCGAAATTCAAAATTTCTTAAGTTTGTTTGCAATTTGCAGCTCAGTGTCAGGTTGTATGTTGATTAAAATATGATTCGCGACCGTAACAAATATGGCTTTACAGAATTATAATCATTAGAATTAGCAATACAACTTCTTAAGTTAGCAAAGGTGTCAAATGTCATGATTTAATGAAATAGTCATTCAATACACTTTCATGAACTTAGAGAGATTTGATGACTTTTATGATTATAATTCTGTAAATAAACATATTTTTATACGACCGCGAATCATATTTAGATCAACATACAACCTGATACTGACCTGCAAATTGCAAAAAAACGTAAGAAAATTTGAATTTCGCGGGCTACCTTGGCGCATCCCCCTTTAACAAGAAAACCTTATAATTTCGCCATGTCCGTCTGTCTGTCTGTCTGTCCGTCTGTCTATCCGCGGCTAAGCTTTCAGAGACTGTTAGTACTAGAAAGCTGTAATTTGGCATGGGTATTTCTTCTTTTCGAGTCGATGGCGAAAGTAAAAATATTGTATGATGTTAGATGGGTTGAGCCCAGTAGGTGGTAGGGTGAGTGGGGTTTCTTAAGTCCTCAGAAGCGCAGGTGTATGTATACTTTGGACACTAACTTTTGCCCCTGAGTTTTTTCACCATATTTTGTCAGGGGTAGTCAGATAGGTAATGTTGACTCCATCTAGCTTATTTTTTTTATATGACATGTAATAGGAGGTCGTGTCTAAGTAATAAAAGCCGCATGGGTCGATCCAACAGGTTAAGCTATACTTGCCGGGGTTGGTCCGTAGATGGGTGAACATCTTTACATACCGAGACTCCTCCGTGCATCGGAAAGCACGTTAAGCTGTTGGTCCCGGCTGTCATTCGTGGATTTTTGACAATCGTTACGGGTCGCCAGTAGTCCGAAAGTCTGACAACCAGTCTTACCAAGGGGTATCATATTACCCCAGTCGTGGAGGTCAGATAGGCAGTTGTTCCATATAAAATACTGGTATTCAGCTGCATCCCGTTAGACTGGAAGCTGACCCCAACTTGGTTGAGAAAAGGCTAGGCAGATTGATGACGTGTAAAAGTTATTCCGATATCCTATTACCGACGGACAGTCCTCTGTGCAGGGCTTGCATGGAGGCTGAGGAGACCGTCGCGCACGTACTCTTTGAATGCACAGGCGTCACCCAGATTAGAACAGAAACCCTCGGGTCACCCAGATCTTACACAGATGTTCTAAACAGACCAGGAGTTTTAATTAACTTCTGGATGGAGGTGGGCTAGTTGGTATAACCCCTCCAAACGGCCGCTGTGGCCCACGCACAATGGTCCACTTGACGGACTAAGTGCGGAAACCAAACCCAATACAACATCCTATTACCGAATTAAATAAATCATTTCATTTTATTGGTTGGACTAGTTGTCCAACCTTTTGTCGCCCAGTCTAAAAGAATGTTTATTTACCTTGAGCTCATCGGCCTCTATGTACCCGCTGCCGTCGGTGTCGTATTCTCGCCAAATCTGAAAAACAAACATCACAGGTAACAACACCGTCACAAAAATAGATGAGTAAAAACTAACCCCCTTACTAATAAACGTTTCATATCGCCTGTATAGTTACACAACGCTTTGTCTTCTTCTTTTGAATGTCAAATTACTGACGACTGAAAGAGAGAAATCGGTGTGTAACTATACAGGCGATATACAACGTAATTAATATCGCTCACCGTACTTTTAAATGGAACCGTTTACACTGAGATGTAATTATATATTACATCTCTCTTTTTTATCTTGGGTTATACTATATATTATTATCGGTTGACGGCAGCTTAAAAGTCCATAATACCTCAGCTCAAATTCACTCCTGTGTCGCTCGCACGATACTTTTCGTCGACTGACTGAGAGCGAGACTTGGCGGCGGGGAGAAGGTTCCAAGGCGCCGATAGTTTAGGTAATTTCTTTTTACGGCGATAATAAAGGAAATTTAAAATATAGGGAATCCTCTTTTCGTCAAACATAGTACTTAACGTTAATCCTCAACTTTACCATAATATATATTTATTTCAAAATTAATGCTGCAGTATTTTGGATATAACGGAGGATCATGCCAAGCAATTTGAAGTAGTATAACTCTTAAGAGTTGAACTGTAGCGGTTAGACCGCCACATATAAAAACTACGAAACAAAAAGACATGACGTCACACAATTCCTACATCTCGCAGTTAGAGTTTACTGAGCGAATAACATAGATAAGACTATCCGAAATCAACATATGGGCAGTTGCCCGCCAGACATAACAACCCGTCTGGTTGGAGGATCCTCCCTTTTCTATGGTTTTTCTTTTATCACGTCGGGGTCACCAATTTAGGGGTATGAGGAACAGGGTGTAAAGTTCACTCATCCACCATAGAAAAGGGAGGATCCTCCAACCAGACGGGTTGTTATGTCTGGCGGGCAACTGCCCATATGTTGATTTCGGATAGTCTTATCTATGTTATTCGCTCAGTAAACTCTAACTGCGAGATGTAGGAATTGTGTGACGTCATGTCTTTTTGTTTCGTAGTTTTTATATGTGGCGGTCTAACCGCTACAGAACGACAACGTGAGAATGACAAGAGCCGTTTTCGTCACAGAGAAAATTCCACATTTCCGAAGAAATAAGCTATTGCATCCATTTTTGGCCATTACATCCCAAAATTAAATTATTCGGAACAGAACTGGAGCTACCGCCATAGGTTGTAGAGTAAGCAAACTGAAGTGGTAGTGGGATGGACATGTTTGTCGAAGGACCGATGGCCGGTGAAGCAAAAGAGTCCTTGAGAGGAGACCGCGTATCGACAAGCGTACTGCGGGACGATTCCCAGCTAGATGGACCGATAACCTTAAAAAGGTGTTGTGAGACAGCTTGGGGGAGCCCTATGTTCAGCAGTAGACTGCTATAGAATGAACATGATCTATCAAATGACTTCTCCCGCTCTGGGCGGAGCGGAAGGGCGTGTCAGACTCTTACTGACTAAAACCCACCCGTGTTCCTTCCCTTGCCTTGCCAGGAGCCACGTTTTCCCCTTAGGACTACCCGCAACCCCGGTAGATGAACATGATCCTTACTGTGTTGTTTATCGAACTGCAACCACTTAAACTATTCTAACATGTGAAATTTAGGGTATATCACTGTCTGAACCAAGGTTTGGTGTACCTTTTATTAAAGTTGTAAAGGGATCATTGCACCTACTCACCATTATGAACAACTTTTACCATAGGCCTAACAGTGAAATTGTGAAAAAAAACTATTCTGGTACGGAATAGAAGCGAAATGTAACGAAATAGTTTAAATCATAATGAACTTTATATCAATTGTTTAACGTACAAACTAAAGCTGTTTTCAGACCAGCGCGATTTGTCGTGCGACGTGACACCGGCTATTGTTATACCGTGAAGTTTTGTATTGTTCGTGTCGCGTCGCGCGACAAATCGCGCTGGTCTGAAAACAGCTTAAATTCGGACTGCTAGCTGCGATAATTCCCGAGAATGTACGAGAATTCTCCGGAAAGCGCGCGACCTGTTTTTCTGCTCATAAGTGTCTTCTTTGTACGTTGCACAATTGGCATAAAGTTCATTATGCTTTGATCCAATTTCGTGACAAAAATTCGATACCATTCCATTCCGCGGCAATGTAAATTGAACCTTATGTGAACATAAAATGTGGACCAACAAATTTTTGAAGTGAAAACTTTCTCTTTAGCGGCGTTGTGCACTTTTTTTGGGATGGGTTAAAAATTTTAAACTCGCGTCTGGACGTGGCCGTAAGATTCGTTGCCTAGCAACCGACAAAGTAAATATCAAAATAGTCTTTGACATTACGTAAAGATTGCGAGGTAAGAACATATGCTACAATGACGTAACTTTAGAGAAATGATACATTTAGATTTATAAAGTTCAACTGACCTTTGTTGCCAGGTACTGACTATCCACTTCCTGTAAAAACGTTTCTACGTCGTCGGTTGGTATTTTGGGTAACAATACTTTCGTATTTTTCTTAATATGTAACCACACAACTTATACGATAACAAATATTTATGAAAAATGGCGCGCTGGATTTTTTTTCTGGTAGCGATGCGCCGGATGCGCGCGCAATTTCTATAGAGGCACTGACAAAACCGCTGAACAGCCTACCATCACGTTCGGTCGGAGGTGGAGACAAAATTTAAAACTTGAAAAATTAGATTTCGCTGCTAATTATTATTAATTATTCTCTATCGAGAGAGAGCGAGAGAGAAAGTGCGAATTTGGTCAAATAGAAAATCCAGTACCTATGGCGACTGTGAAAATTTTCTCATTTTTGTTCATGCTAAAATCGATAAGAATAAGAATTATTTATTTGCAAAAAATACAGATGTTACCAGTTGTAAAAGTTGGTGGTTTATATACAGTCCATATTTTGCCTATTCAGGGCATAAGAAAATTTTCGCAGCCGCCATCTTGGATTTCCATTTTGACCTCACTATCGGCTTTAGAACCATCGAAACCTACGAAAACGACACCCATGACGAAAAATGAGAAAATTTTCGGAGCCGCCATCTTGGATTTCCATTTTGACCTCACTATCGGCTTTAGAACCATCGAAAACTACGAAAACGATACCCATGACGAAAAATGAGAAAATATTCGCAGCCGCCATCTTAGATTTCCATTTTGACGAAATTCACACTTTCTTTTTCTCTTTCTATCGAATTAGAAAAAGACAGACGCAAGAATGAAGCCGCGTTAAAAAACTTCGTTCCAAAAACCTGTTTACTTTGTCACACTTATTAAGTCGCAATAAGAAAGACATGTTGTGCCTTGATAGTACTTACTAATTCCATACTGCCATGTCATTACTCCGACTAGTAAATAGTTATCTATGGCGCACATTACCACACTAGTGCGATTATGTAAAGAAAAAAGCACGTGTCTATAATACACTGCATTATGAATCTAAAAGCGGTTAAATAAGAGCCACTTTACGAGCAACTGTGTTGAAAAATAAATTGTTTATTTTTGTTAGACTATATTTTGAAAATAAATAAATATACTACTACTACTAATGAATATTGTATTTAACCACATAAACTATAGTACTTTTATACTGATAAATAAAGCAATTCGTGCGAATTTATTCCCTAACTATTCCAAAATATTCAAAAATGCACACGTTAATGTTCAAGTTTTCACTTCTGCCGGCACTCCCGGAGTGCAACCTGTTGTTTTTTTTTGTTCAAAGGTTAGTTGAGGAGCTGCTGATATAATCTGTATAAATCTCACCGCGAAAACTGAGCTGTCAAATCCCTAGCATCCTTCCCTTTTTACGGTGTGATTTTACAGAAATGACCGCCTGGACTGACTTACCTTCATAAACTCCACACTGGACTCCAAAGGATTGTCAAACCTGAAGAGTAGAAGAAAGTTCTCCTCCATCGGAAGCAGCTGTGCCAACTGTAACAAAACACGGAGATGGTGAATATGTTGTAGAGACAAACAAGGAATCAATTGAAACGCAAACTCTTTATTAGAAATATTTCAACATTTGACGTGTAAAAAGTGTGTTTGTAAACGTTTTACAAATTCATCAAAAGAATTTTTCTACTGGTGGTGGCGCTATATTAACGGGGATGGATAATACTAAAAATACTTACATTTAAATTTTGAAAGCCAAAAAATATTTACAGATAATTTTAAATATCGTGAACTTTAGATTATACAAATTTATTATGTTTGCGATTTATTCATGTATTTTCGTATTATGCTTTAGGGGTATGAGGAACAGGGTGTAAAGTTCACTCATCCCCCATAGAAAAGGGAGGATCCTCCAACCAGACGGTTGTTATATCTGGCGGGCAACTGCCCATATGTTGATTTCGGATAGTCTTATCTATGTTATTCGCTCAGTAAACTCTAACTGCGAGATGTAGGAATTGTGTGACGTCATGTCTTTTTGTTTCGTAGTTTTGTATGTGGCGGTCTAACCGCTACATCACTCCCCTCCGGAGACCGGAGGTCGATAGTGGGCTGAGTCTTGGATCTTGCGATGCTTCACAGTGCCAGCTGTGGTTCCAGTGAGTCGGAATCGGGTGCCGCATAGTTCACGGTGAGTCGGAACTGTCTGCGGTGATTCCCCAGTGAGTCGGGGTGGCGGTGCGTCGTCATCCAGTGAGTCGGATGTGGTACAGCGCCGGGTTGTGGTTGAGGGTGATGACCAGGAATGCGCGTTCGCTGCATGCTGGTGGTCAGGATACCCGTTAAAGCCGTGGGTGCTGGCTGGCTGTGTGACTTGCCTCAGGAAAGCTTGCGGGAGTGATGATGATGACGTCACGCTGAAGTTGTTGCACGAAGGCTGCGTTGACGTTCATACTCGGGGTCACCAATTTAGGGGGTATGAGGAACAGGGTGTAAAGTTCACTCATCCACCATAGAAAAGGGAGGATCCTCCAACCAGACGGGTTGTTATGTCTGGCGGGCAACTGCCCATATGTTGATTTCTGATAGTCTTATCTATGTTATTCGCTCAGTAAACTCTAACTGCGAGATGTAGGAATTGTGTGACGTCATGTCTTTTTGTTTCGTAGTTTTGTATGTGGCGGTCTAACCGCTACAATGCTATCAGAGAAAATGTAAAAACGAATACAATTGAAGATTGAAAATAAAGTAACTTTGAAATATTATGTACAAAAATGGGTATTTATTCTAAAATCAAACTTAAAATCTAAGTAGTCTTAATTTTTGAGCCGTTTTGGAGACGCTAATCCTGAATCTAGTGTATGTAGGTATTCTTAATTGAAGTCTATTAGTTTCTACAAATATAATGCTGTTCTAAGATTACCTCTCGTATGTCAATCTTGCCATCCTGATTGTCGTCGTAAGCTTCCATGAAGCATGCCTTCAGCTCGACCAGCATTTCATCCGAAACCGCCTGCGAAAGAAGAGAAAAGAGATTTTAGTTAAGTTACTAGGAACTTCTTTGTGTTAGATAGAACTAATTGGACCGGTTGGTTATCACAATGTGAGGCAATGTCGCACTTGCACTGTTGAAAAATTGTATGTACTATTACAATTAATTAATTGTATGTATTATTACATTATTGTACATACAATGTATTTCCATGGTTGAAAACAATGAGCTTAATGTACTAAATTATAATAGTACATACTAATTCCATAGTTGAAAATTAAACGGACGAAGTATATAAATAAGATATCTTTATAACATTGTTAGTAACAAATTTGACTGCATTGAGTTAACCAACATGTTATGCTATGTTGTCCCTAGAACAGTGTACAAGCGAAAGGTGCGCGCTGGCAGTCTATTTTCCACGCGTACTTGCCATTCTAACACCGGTTTGCGCTCACCTGTTCGCAGAATGATAGATCATACAATAGGACTTTTGAACATACTGACATTTTTGCATGTTCTCCCAGTATCTTCAAAGGTCTTATACTCAAGGAACTCTCTTGATCTATGTTTAATATATCGATGAACATGATAGTTAAATTTAGTTTTTTATATTTATATGTATTATTTTATTACCCTAGCGTTTAATTTACTGTTTATTATATTCAACAGTTTATCTGTGAACAGCGCTGTGGGCTACAATATTGTAAAATGTTATGTGTATCTCTTTTTCTATATTGTATATTGTAGCTGTTTGTTGTTCCTTTTGAATAAAATAAAATAAAATAAAAATAAAATAAGATTATCAATACTTTTCTTATTGTAAAATAAATCATAATATATATAAATAAATAATTTCTTAATCACTAGGTATATTTTCACTAGCTATTTAAAGTAGCGCTATGGTTCTGCCTGTATAGTTGAATTCCATCGCTTTCCAGCTTTATTTAAAACTTATTTACTCAATAAGCCAGCTGATAAAATATCGCCAACTATTGAATGTTTGTGAAATACCACGGAAATAACCCCAATACAGTACAAAAGACTAACAGAGTAAAAGTCTACCACTAAATCCTGTATCTCTGTTATATAAAATGTAGGTTTTGCTTCCGTAGCTTCCGTTTACGTTGCAGCGGCCATTGTTCAGGGGGCCTGAATGGGAAGCAATTTTAAACTTAGAACGCCCGTCCGCGTCGCCCCGTTCTGTCTGGATTTCGAATTAAATTCAGAATTTTACTTTTTGAAATATGAATTTCGCGCTTTCATAAAATGAATACTGGCTGAATAACTTTTGTGTTTGTTGTTGTAACAAGTAACAAAGTAATAATTTTTAGTCTGTGAAAAGGACTAAGGCGGGAGAATAAAATCGTAGAACTAATACACGTTTAAATTGTGCGATATATTATTACTAAAGCTACTAACGAGTTGTGATATAGTATTTATTTTGTGAATGGCATTAGTCATAGGTGAAGTTAACAGAAAGTGTTGTGGTTTCATTGACTTTCGCGAATATACGTACACAGGCAGGCCCCCACACATCAAGTAAGATACCCTATGTACCTATAACTACGCTACCAGCAATGCAGAAAATTGTACAAAAGGGACTGAGTATCGTGGCATCGGCCAATCACAGCATTTGTAACTTTGCACCTACGTACACAGATGCACATGTTTGCCAAAAATATTCGCTAGTTTCGTGTTCAATTTTTTGTCTATGCCAATCAGTTCCCAAATATTATCCGAGAATCACACTTAACTTAGTAATGTGGCCGGGCTATTGTTCTCACAGACAGTGTTTTTTTTTAAATTTCGTGTTATATAAAAACATTACCTTTTTAGTGTTTTTACTGTGCTAGTGCGTGGTGCACTAATTCAAAAAAATCAAAAGTCATTTATTCAAACTAGGCTGAGAATCAGCACTTTTCGAACGTCAAAATTACATAGGACAGTCCCCCAAAAACGCCCGCCCTTCACCACTTCCTAGTGCTTTTGCTGGAGAGAAGAAGTGGCGCAACAAACTCCCCAGCAGCACAGCTGTCTGTTCAGTTAAAAAAAAAACTTGTTTCTATACAATAGTATGCAAATATTTTACATTACTCAACACAAAACATTAGATAAAATATATTTGCCATATTGACAGCTAGCACACGCCAATGTACCAACAAAAAAATATTGAAATCTTAACTCAAACAACAATAAAAACTAAAAAACGTAAACAGAACTTAATACCCGAATTATAAAGCCTCCTAATATTAATGGCGCCACAATAGCGGCAGCTGATAGTGGTGTTGCGAGAGGTGGTTATACCATCAAGGAAATTGAAAGGAGGACGGGGATAACGGTGAGTGATATACTTTGATATAATTATGTGTTTGATATAAAATATTTTGTAATTACCCAAGAGACTCATTGCATCCAAGACAATGACTACTATATTGAACATCTTTTATTACAAGTTTGCGCCGACCGGCGGCGCGCGGTGGCGGCGGCCGCGCAACAATAGATAGGTAATTAGTTAATTGTTCTCATTAGATAACGTTTGAAAGGTATGTATTTATTTTACATTTACGCGACAGCGCTAAAGCACGCCGTTCGTCGACCGGTTTGCAGTTTGCACCCAAGACAGCGCAAGGTAACGATAATAATAAATTACATTTATTAGGGATGGGCCGAATATTCGTTTTATATTCGGTATTCGGCACATTCGGCAGGTTTGCCGAATATTTGGCTATATCGCCGAAGTGATCCTGTAAGGGTTCCTTTTTTTTTCTTTTGAGGTACCGAACCCTCAAGGTAATCACAACAAATAAAAGAAAGAATTTCTTAGAATCTCTCGGTACAGTCGAGGTACACAGCTGCATTCGTATTAATTTCGGCAACTTAGAAAGTACTGTTTATTGTTTAATAATGACGTTGTTGTCGTTATTTAAAGTAGGCCTGATGCTGCATAGAGTGTATTATTGTATGGACATAATTATGGACAACATAAATATTTTTTTAAAGAAATGGACATAATTATATCACTATTGTTTCATGATCGATAATTAAGTCGTATCACGATTTGTATAGGTAGTGCCACCTATCGCACTAATACTATTACACTACTACTAAACTAATAAACAAAGCATTTGGAAAACCTTATTAATTAGCCTAACTTTTGATTGTAGTCATTGGCAGTTTTAATCTATTCACGCGTTAAGAGTGTTTATTCTGAAAGTTGGCAACGTTGCAAATAGATGTCAAATATTTCGCTGTTTTGATTAATTTGATAATTTTTCTGTATGGAAATAAAAAATGTGGCTAACTAGCGAACTAGAATATTGATTATGAAATGCAATAATTAATATCGTAACACCGAATAGTTAGTTTTAGATGTAAAAAAAGTATTTGGAAACTTTCCAAATGCCTTTTTTTTACCTAAAACGGGTACAACATCAAATTCAATGTTATAATTGCAATTCATTATAATATTCTAGTCAATTAGTTAGCCATATTTCTTATTTCCATACAGTATTATTTCCAAATTAGTCAAAACAGGTAAATATTTGACAGCTATTTACGACGTTGCCAACTTTTAGGATGCACCCTCTTAAGTCTGCGCGCGATCTGCGAAAATAACCGGCCTACCTAAAAAAACACACGATATCACAAACCCTTGAGTTTACGTTAGCTTTCGGGACAGTAAAATATGTCGTTACGTGTTTCTACATTACGTAATAAAAAGTTCTTCTTGAACTCATTCAATTGATTATATCTTTTGATAGAGTGAAGCGATTGCGATGAAAATCATTAGAGCATTATTCCCGAAGGATTATGTGCATAACAAAATAACATAACTTAATATAATTATAACCCAGAAATCTCGATGTTTTGACATGTCGCCATTGCACCCGTGCGAAGTAGTGGTTATTTACTAGGTAGTTGCATTCTATAATTGATTCGATAAGGATTTTTTTTGTTACTTTACTTTACCAACAAGGATAAATCGAAATCAGGTTTTGATTAAGGTTACCTTAATCGACGCCTCGACCTCGTTGGTGAGCGTTACTATACGCATGCTAATTAGTCTAATTTATTATTTATTTATTTCGTATTAATTTTTTAATGATTTACTTATAATATTTATTAACTTATTTGGTGAAATAGACAATGATTTATAACGAAAACGAGCGCGTAAAATTTCATGAACAGACGTGTTGTATATTATATTCAGCGAGCGATCAACACTGACTCCCCGGAAGTGTGGGGTGGCAACATTTGATTTTGTCGGTTTTCTTGTATCTGTGTCTTGTATTTTTTGGTTCCTAATAAACGGATGTTTATCAGAATAATAACGAGTGTATTAATTAATTACAAGTACGTGGATAAGATATAACATTGGCGACGAGGATGGGATTCGATTGAACAACAAATATCGCAAGGAAAAAAAGCTTGGATTCAAGATAAAAATAAGGCAGAATTAATAGAGATTGCAAACAAACTAGCACGGAAAATTCTATTTGTAGAAACGCATTCTATTGAAGAGATAAGGAAATATTTACGTGGATACATTGACAGAACAAAAGACTATTCACGTGGCGCCATCATGAACGCGATTTCCAGCTTAGAAGTTTTTACGGGTGAAAACTGGAATGCGTATCAACAACAATTCGAATGCTACATATTATTGAACGAAATAAAGCATGATAAAAAAGTACTTTTACTAATAACAAAATTAAGTGCGAAGGTGTACGAGTTGTTATCAACTTTGTGCATACCAGAAACACCAATAAATAAAACTTATGAAAACTTACAGTTCGCGTCAAATAACTTTGCCGCTCTGAAGTAGGCTACAAATGACTGCGCAGTAGTCAATCTGCCTTATAAAACAGTAGTGCGCATGCCAGCGCGCATGCGCAACCTATCTTCAGAGCGGCAAAGTTATTTGACGCGAACTGTATGTGAGAAGCTAACAAAGTACTATCACCCAGTAAAAAACAATGCATTACATCAAGCAGAATTCCGAAAACGATGTCAAAAACAAAGTGAATCAATTGAACAATACATAATTGAACTAAAAAAATTGTCAAAAAACTGCAACTTTAAGAACTTAGATGATGAAATAAAGGAAAGATTGTTAAATGGTACTTTCTGTGATTCAATAAAGTTTGAATTATTGAAGCAAGCTGATCAACCATTGGAAAAGTTGACAAATATTGGAAAAACAGCAGAAATAGCTTACAAATTAGCATTTAACCATGAAAAAGAACAGGAACAACCACAGATGTTCAAATTAAAAGGAAAAAGTGATTTTAAAAACAAAAACAGCGCATTTCGCACAAAAACACCCAGTAAACAAGATGGGTCATGTTATTGCTGTGGGAAGAATGGACATTTGAAAGCAGAATGCTATCTAAGAGATAAATTTTGCAGTGAGTGTGGCGTCAAGGGACATATCTACAAAGTTTGTGCTAAAAACAAGGCTTATAAGGTTAAAAATGTAAATTTGGTTGAAACTACAGATGAAGATGTCAAGAATGTTGAAGAAAATAAAAACATTGAAGAGGAAACAGAAATATTTGATATCTTTAATTTTAGCAATAAAAACAAAATTCCTTCAGCCACGTTGCAGGTTAGTGTAAATGGAAAGCTGTTGGACTTTGAGGTTGACACTGGAGCAGATGTAAGTACTATTACCATGGCTGATAAACAACAATATTTTCCAGAATTAGAAATTAAACAATGTAATGTGATATTCACAAATTTTGATCAGTCAACTTCAACACCATTAGGGGTTATTGAAAACTTAAATATCAACTATGAGTCTGTAAAAGTAAACAATCAGAGATTGTTTGTGGTAAAAGACGGACTGCCTAAGATAATAGGTAAAGATTGGCTCTCTTTTCTACAATTGTGGCCCCCGAGATTTGAACAAAAAGTTTGTGAAAAAAATACTAAAGATAAATTAATAAACAGTATAAAGAGGGAATATTGCACCTTATTTGAACCAGGTATGGGGGATTTTAAAGGTGAACCAATCCATTTGTCTATTGACTCAGATGTAAAGCCAATATTCATGCCAGTAAGAACTGTTCCATTTGCTTTAAAGGACAAAGTTAAACAAGAAATTGAAAGATTAGTCAAAAATAAAAGAATTGAACCAGTGGAGTATTCCAAGTGGGGCACTCCAGTGGTACCTGTTTTAAAGGCGGATGGGGCAGTTCGTTTGTGTGGTGATTATCGAATCACAATAAATAAGTATTTGCAGATTGATCATTACCCTTTACCTACTATTAATCAAATATTGATGAAAATGCAGGGAAATAATTATTTTTGTGAATTAGATTTGCAAGAGGCATATTTACAAGCACCATTAGACAAAGAATCTCAGGAACTAGTTACAATAGTAACTGAAGAGGGTATCTACAAATACTTATACTTACCGTTTGGTGTTAGTACCGGACCAGGCTCATTTCAAAGATTAATTACACAAAAATTAAGTGGATTAGATATAATTGTTTACATAGATAATGTATATGTATATGGCAAAACATTAGTAGAAACTTATGAGAAATTGAAACAGGTATTGCAAAGATTTGTGGAGTCGGGATTAAAATTAAAAATGAATAAATGTAAATTTTTAGATGAAAAGCTGGATATTTTTGGATTTGAAGTTAACAAAATGGGAATAAAAGTTATAAAAAGTAAAATAGAACCTATAATGTCATTGCCTCGGCCGAACAATGTAAAAATGCTTAGATCATTCCTAGGAAAAGTTAACTATTATAACCGATTCCTACAAAACATGGCAATAATATTAAAGCCATTACATGATTGCTTAAAGAAGGATAAGTTTGAGTGGACAGAGGCATGTGATAAATCTTTCCAAGAAATAAAAACAGCTCTAGCAAACACAACCCCACTAACACATTTTGATCATAATTCTACAATTATTTTAACTTGTGATTCATCAGATACTGGGGTAGCTGCTGTACTATCTGTAAAAGACAATAATAATATCATAAGGCCAGTAGCATTTGCAAGTAAAAAATTAAATGATACTCAAATGAAATACCCAATTTTAGAAAAAGAGGCGTATGCAATAATTTTTGGAGTCACTAAATTTTATGAATTTTTATTTGGGCATAAATTCATTCTGCAAACAGATAATGAGGCGTTAGTAAAAATATTAGGACCTAAATGTGGCATACCAAGAATGGCAGCAAGGCGATTACAATATTGGTCAATTTTCTTAAATGGGTTTATTTATGAAGTACAGCATATAAAATCAAAAAATAATCCAGCAGATTATTTATCACGAGCACCCATCAATTGTCAAGACAAGTCAAAAAATAATGAGATGATTAAAAAAAGTCACAAGTTAAAAATTGTAGAGAGTGGAAAAAAATTGGAGTATGCATGTAATTTGTTTCTATTTGATTATAGATGTACTGTACACAAAACCACAGGCTATAGTCCAGCAAAATTAATGCTAGGAAGAGAGTTGAGATGTCGTTTCTCATTACTAAGACCAAATCCAGTACACGAAAAAGTAGACTATGAACAAGTGAAATTAACTATAAACAGTAAAGACAATTATAAACATTTTACAGTGGGAGAAAAGGTGATGGTAAAGGACACAAGAAAAAATAAAAAGAATGGGTCATTAGGTAAAATTAATAAGATTCTAGTACCAGGTGTTACCTATGTGGTAGAAGTGGATGGTCTGCAGTGGAAACGACATACCAACCAACTTTTGGAATGTAGCCAAAGTTTAGAATAAGATTTTTAATAAGATGTCTCTTAATTAAGTATATAATATCTATGTTTCTTTAGTAAATAGATAAATAATGTTTTGGTTAAGTTATAATTCTTTCATATTAGGTGGGGAAGAGTGTTGTATATTATATTCAGCGAGCGGGCAACACTGACTCCCCGGAAGTGTGGGGTGGTAACATTTGATTTTGTCGGTTTTCTTGTATCTGTGTCTTGTATTTTTTGGTTTCTAATAAACGGATGTTTATCAGAATAATCACGAGTGTATTAATTAATTACAAGAACGTGGATAAGATATAACAAGACGCTCAAGCGTATAGATAGAAAAAACTACTGAATGTATTTACTGAAAATAAAATTATCTGAAATGTAAAATAAATTATCTATTCCTGTACGGTTTCTATTTTGCCATTTTCTTACTACATAAGCTATTTATTTACGCCCAAAGATGAGTTAAAATTAGTGTTGAAATATGGAAGTTTCGACGCTCGTAACTTCCTAACCAATTTTTTTTTTTTCAATTCTGCTTCCATACGGGGCTAGATAATGACAAGATAAATTGTGTGCATCAGGATGACTGGACCAAGAGAGATTTTGGAAGTTTGAGCAATACCAAGATTTAGTACCTATTTGGTACTATTTGGTACCAGACATCAAATAATTGGTACCTTGCTAAAGAGGGAAAACTATTATGAGGAAAGTGGCCAGCCATTCTGACTTCAGAATGGCTGGACCAAGTCGGTTTCACATAGTTGTGGGCGTTATATGTAGTTCATCTTTTTATTAATATTTAGTACCTAATTGCTACCTCAACATATGTTTTTCTTAGATTTTTTCGATAAGCCAAAAAAAAGTTACACCTAGAAGAAATTTTGCATGTAATCTGGAGCACGTTGATTTCACCTAGTTGTAGGCGTTATAATTAGTTTATCTTCTCATTTAAATTTAGTACCTCGTTGGAACCTCCACAAATGTTTTTCTTAGATTTTTTCGATAAGCCAAAAATAAATTACACCTACAAGAAGTTTTGCATAAGTATACAGGGTGTTTGGCAGAACGTTGAACATACGAAAACGGTGGATAGGTGGGGTCCAGCCCTAATTTTTTTTTGCTTTCTTCTACTTTCACCACTTTCTTAACTTTAAAGTGTAATTTTTATTAAAAATGGGTAAAACAGGCAGTATTGTTTTTATTCTTTAATGTTGGCAGATTCTTATAAAGTTATTGCTTTATCCAGATGTTAGCTAGAAAAAAAGTTATGAGTCCTCAAACTTACAGAAAGATGTAAAAAATACTTAAATCTTAATTTCAACTTGCATAAAAAAAAAAAAACAAACCAGGGCCAAATAAATTAGGGCTGAGAAAGTAGCAGATGACTCCACCTATCCACCATTTTCGTATATTCAACGTTCTGCCAAACACGCACCCTAATTACGTAATGTACGATCAATTTTAAATTGAAACCAATTGAAAAAGATTGCCAGTCCATTGCTTCATAAGTTCGACAAAAACAATTGAGCAGATTTTTTTTGTCGAACTTATGAAGCAATGGACTGGCAATCTTTTAGTATAATAATGTTTATTTTTTTACAAAGGAAATACATTTCCGAAAATATTTTTTATACAGATATAAGTTTTAATATTACTTATACATCCATATTTATTGAATGATAAATATACATTAATCTTTCATGGCATTTGAATAAGTGATATTATTAGGGTTCCGTAACCGAAGGATACGAAACAGAACCTAATAGGGTTCTGTTTCGTTCTAACCTTCCTGGGTATATCTCTTGCCGATTCAGCCATCATGGCCAGGGAAGTTAAGGACCACTTGATACGCATACTCTTGGACAGCATGACTATTTTGCAAGCGCTCAACAGTCATACTATTGACTCCGGGCTGATATACGAGTGCCACCAGCGCCTTAAACAGGTGGGTAGCCTCAATAATATAACCATTCAATGGATCGAAGGGTTCACAGCGGTTCGCGGGGAACGACGCAGCTGACGAACTTGCCAGAAGGGGGTCGAGCATGGCACCAGTGGGGCCTGAACCCATCGCGCCACTCCCCTTCGGGTACCTACGCACTCTGGTAAGGAAACGAACCAGGGACCAACATCACAAACTATGGTCGGACCACGGTGAGTGTAGGCAAGCCATGGAGACACTCCTTACAATCGATAGCTGCCTCACGAAAAAGGTTCTCCGACTAACGAAATAACAGCTGCGCACAGTCACAGCAGCTGTAACTGGCCATGGGTCATATAATAAACACCTCTATGTCATAGGAGTCACAGACAGTCCGCTGTGCAGAGACTGCATGGAGAACGACGAGACAGCTGCTCATGTGCTGTTAAACTGCCCGGTGTGGTCGCCGCTTACAGGGCAAAGTACTTCGGTAACTCAGGTACCCTACGTGAGATTGTCAGTGACATCAAGGCGTTGCTGGCCTTCTTTGAGGAGCTGGGATGGATCGAATAACCGATTTTCCCACCTGTGCGCAAAATACGCGCTTTGACGTGGAGTTGCGGATACTAGCCCGTATTACCTATTACTGGCTATTACCTATTACTAACCTACCGCTGTTCGTCCGTCTGTCTATCAGCGGTTATCTCATGAACCGTGATAAGTAAACAGTTGAAATTTTCACAGATTGTGTATTTCTGTTACCGCTATATCAAAAAATAATAAAAATAAAATAAAGTAAAGAATAAAAGTGGGTTGGGCACGCCACAATTGCGGCGATAGTCCCCTCTTTGAGGAGTGGCTAGAGAGGCGCCATGGCATTCTCACATTCCGCCTGACGCAGGTCCTCACCGGACACGGTTGTTTCGGGAGGTTCCTGTTTCGCATAGGGAGGGTGGAAACGCCAGGGTGTCACCACTGTGTGGACCGCCCGGAGGACACGGTGGAGCATAAGGTGGAGGTCTGCCCGGCTTGGGTGGAGCACCGCTGTGTCCTCGTGGAGGCGATCGGCGGCAATGAGCTCTCACGTCCGGCCTTGGTCCAGGCCATGGTGCAGAGCGAAAGGGCATGGAAAGCTGTCACCTCCTCCTGCGAAGCAGTAATGCTCGCAAAGGAGGAGGCGGGGCGCATGAAGGAGAGACAAATGTCACCCCCTCAGGCCCCTAGCCGCTTCAGGAGACGCCCTGGGCATCAGGAATCGCGAGCCGATTTCCGGCCATCGTAGGTGCGGGCTTGCCGATGGAGAGCAATGGGTAGCTCGCCATCCGATAAGGACCAGGGCCCGGGTCGACGGCGCGTCGTGTTCCATGCGCGCCTCAAAGAACTTAGCAAATTTTAGGGGTCCGCTAGGGCCGATGCCTGCCGGGGTTGCGGGAAGTCTTAACGGGAAACCGTGGCCCCTGGCAACGAACAGGCAAGGGAAGGAACACGGGTGGGTTTTAGTCAGTAAGAGTCGGACACGCCCTTCCGCTCCGCCCAGCGGGAATAGTCATTTGATGATATATCCCATCCAAAAAAAAAAAAAGAATGAAAGTGGGTGGGTCCCTATACAAAAAACGTGTTTTTTTTTTAATACATAGTGTTCATTAATATTGTACGGTGGTACGGAACCTTTTGTGAGCGAGTCCAACTCGCACTTGGCCGGTTTTTTTTAAGCCAGTAGGTACTTTACAATGGAACTAAAGATGTTTAAAATAAATAAATAGGAATCTATAATTAACATAACAAAAAAAATCTGCTGTTCCATACATAAATGTAGGTAACAGCTGATTATTTTTTCGCGATTTCAGGTTTGTTCCCATAGTAAAAGTTGTTCATAATGATGAGTAAAGTCACGTGTTTAAGTATCGATCACTAATTACCAGTCACCCAATATACTTATGCAAAACTTCTTGTAGGTGTAATTTATTTTTGGCTTATCGAAAAAATCTAAGAAAAACATTTGTGGAGGTTCCAACGAGGTACTAAATTTAAATGAGAAGATAAACTAATTATAACGCCTACAACTAGGTGAAATCAACGTGCTCCAGATTACATGCAAAATTTCTTCTAGGTGTAACTTTTTTTTGGCTTATCGAAAAAATCTAAGAAAAACATATGTTGAGGTAGCAATTAGGTACTAAATATTAATAAAAAGATGAACTCCATATATCGCCCACAACTATGTGAAACCGACTTGGTCCAGCCATTCTGAAGTCAGAATGGCTGGCCACTTTCCTCGTAATAGTTTTCCCTCTTTAGCAAGGTACCAATTATTTGATGTCTGGTACCAAATAGTACCAAATAGGTACTAAATCTTGGTATTGCTCAAACTTCCAAAATCTCTCTTGGTCCAGTCATCCTGATGCACACGATAAATTGATATAATTTTTAGTTTTGAACGTACACCGTCAAAAAGGTAAGTAATCACTCTATTACGTTTGTTTGGAAGAATGACCGACCAGCGTACCCACAAGCTAAGCGTCTACCGCGTCGGAATCGGAGCGTACGACTACGCACAGTGTACGCGGCGTCGATCTCTGGCGCAGTTATGCCGATCCAGTGAACGCTGTATCATAAGAATCAATACAAAGCATCAAGTCCGTCCGCTCCGTACGCGCCGATTCCGACGCGGTGGACGCTTAGCTTTAACATAATCAATTATTATAACAGGTTTTTATTGGTTAAGGCGATGATAACCGACCTTTAATGATTTTATAATGAAGATCATCTAAACGAGTAGTGTTAATGATTTGGAAAAAATATAATTTTGTTAAATTAAGTCATTTTCTCAATAACTTTATAAATATTATATGAATATTTTCGATTATGTTTATAATAGGATATGAAATTAATTTCTAAAATGATGTCTAACCCGGATAAAAAACTGAAAATATTTATATATACCTATATATTTATTTTTCTGAAAACTTCACCATTTTAATGATAATTGAATTATCAAATTGATCTTTTAGTACACGTGTTTTAAAACCACTCAAGGTCACTGGCATTATCTGCGTCTTAAACAAAAGGAACTAGGAGTTTAAACAATGCAATGTTTCTTAATTCAAAATCCATTAAATTGTGAACTAGTGCACGCAACGGTCGACATGAAGTACATATACGTAGTTTGTGTGTTTGTGTATTATGTGTGTTTGTTCTTGAATTGTGTCATCGGCGCGACTGGAGGGGAGACCGGGGCTACAATTAAAAGAGGTAAGTAAATAACAAGCAAGTTTCTCTAAAAAAATATAATTTGATAACATAATAGTTACGTATGTCTATAACTTCGTATAAAATGCTGTATTTGCCATTATAGAAAACATTCTATCGTGCAGAAAACAATCGATTAAGTATCTATACTAATATGAATCGATTTTGAAAATTCTTTTACGAATAGAAAGCCACGTTATTTTCGAGTGTCATAGGCTATATATTTATGTTTACCGCCCAACGAAGTGGGCAGGGGTCAGCTAGTTATTCATAATTTTATTAAAATTAAAACAGAGAGCAGTGGTGCCCTAGTGGGTTAAGCCCCGACTTAAAAGTTGGAGGTCGTGGGTTTGAACCCAAGCAGGCGCTTTACTTTGTGTAAATAGTTTCATCACCACTGCTCTCAAAACGGTGAAGGAAAACATCGTGAGGAAGCCGGCATTCTCTCGTCTCTTTCCTTCAATTCGTCTACTCTTAGCACGTTATTCGTTTTAATTTCTTTGAATTCGTGAGCCCGACAAATGACCTCTGCGCTACAGTTATTTAAGTACAGGTTACTCCAAGAAGAAGATCCAGATCCTCCAAGAAGATGCTATTTTAGAACATTGAAAATAAATAATAACGTATAATGAAATTAAAACATCTTCATAAAACAAAAACGCAAAACCGCATAATATGTGTGCTAAATTAATTTCGCCATTAAAGCGGTACGCTGTATAATTATTGATTGAAATCATTTCATAAGGAGGACATCAGGTTTTGATTACCAGAATCGTATCATAATAACAACTTGTTATTGATTATGGAATAAGAACTAGGTATATAACTATAAAATACAAAGTTATTCAATAAAAAAATCCATAACATTGTGAACTCGTGCCGTCAACAGTCGACATGAAGTAGTTGGTCTAGTGATCGCAAGCGCTACTGCTGAACATGAGGTCCCGAGTTCGATTCCCTGGTCGAGCAAAGTTTTATTGGGTTTTCCATCTGGAATTTCTCAGTAGCAGCTCGGAGTTTAGATTTGTGCCCGGTTGATGGCAATAGGCTCGCCGCCTATTACATGGGACTTAAATATAACTGGCGGAATGTGGGTGTACTCTAGGTACACCTATGCCTTAAACTTCGGGGAAATACAGACGTGATGTTATGTTATGTAAATTGTTATGATTTATTAAGTTTTGTTATGATGACTTCACGCAGGTCAACCTTTAAGGCTCCTTAATCAGTCTTTCCTGTGGTGCCTACTAAATTAGGGCCTCCAGGCTGAGCAAAAACTTATGAACTAGATAAACGACTATGCCTTAAGGGCACCCCCGGAGCCCGGAGGTGTACGGGCCTCTGCTTGGGCCGCCACTAGGGGCGAGAAGTCATTTGAAGGTGAGAGTCGTCTTTAAATCGGATCTTAGGTTATTAGTTGGGACGAAGAAGGAGCGCAACAAGCTCTCCAGCAGCACAGCTAGAAATGAAGTTAAAAAAAGTTATTATAATTGCAAACTATATAATAATAATATGACCCAGTGAACTTCGTACCACGTGAGACAAAATTTCGGTTTTTTCGATTTTTCGGTTGTTCCTTTGGGTTTTTCCTAATTCTCGAAGGTGAAAAAAAAGGGTCAGACCTTCTCGAGTTTTTGCGAGACTATCGCACGGCAATTGATATTTATATACCTATATAGAAGATAAAAAGTCTGTCTATATGACCGCTTAGATTTCCTAAAATACACAATGTATTTTGTCTATATTTATATTTATAGGAATATCGTTTAAAATTAAAGGTCGTGCACATTCGCAAGAAGCTGGCAGTATAATCACAACACGCTAATGTTTTCCCATGGTTTGTTTTATTTGTTTTAGTATACTTATGTGTATTTATTTGTGCTTATATTTATATATAATTAGGTGTATATGTTATACTTATAGTTTTTAGTAGGTATATGTATATTTTTATATTTAAATAAATATTTATTCCTCAATTCTCACCCAAAGGTTGGCGGGTAGAAAATGCATTAGGTATTCAGTCCGCTTCTGTGCATTTGTGTGCTTGAAGTATTAAATAAATAAATAAATTTTGATGCGCTTTTCACCAGCATTAGAGCATTATTCCGGAAAGTTTATGTGAATAACAAAATAACATTTAACTGAAATAAAACACAGAAATCTGGATGTTTTGATATGTCACCGTTGCACCCGTGCGAAGCACGGGTTATTTACTAGTTTCATTCTTTATTTGATTCGATAAGGATACATTTTGACTTTACCTTAACTACAAGGATAAATCGAAATCAGGTTTTGATTAACATAATCAATCATAAACAAGCAACAAGGAACCTATATAATGCAATATTTCTTCATTAAAATCTATTACATTGTGTACTAGTGCAAACAACGGTCGACATGAAGTACTTATACGTAGTTTTGTTAGTGTGTTTGATCTTGAATCTTGTCATCGGCGCCCCTGGTGGGGTACAACGTAAAGTGACTGTAAAGGGGGTGACGAAAGCCCCAAAACTAAAACGGACTAAAAGTGGAACAACTCCAGGAATACCTTCTGCAGGATATACCGCATTAGCTGCGATGGCGTGTGCTAAGGGTCGTTCTCGAGTTAATAATATCTGTGTTCTAAATGATGATTAAATTGTTATGATTTATTAAGTTTATTTTATTTATGATAGCATCCCGCTGTTTAATTGCACTATCCTGTGATGCCTACTAAATTAAGGCGTCCGGGCAAGGTAAAAACTTATAAACTAGGTAAGCCCGTATACGTTAATTAAGAGCGCCTTTTGAGGTGTTTTGGCCGTCATTATAGTAAGGACAGCATGAAACAGGTTGGATCAGCTAAGTAAGGTAGGTACATAAAGGTAAGGAGGAAACTGGGACGTCGTGAGGGCCTTGTACTTCTAACACTAGCCATATCGATATCCTGGAAGCGAGCTGTAGCGTCCTCAAGGCTATGAACTAGTTCCCAACCTACATAAAACTGCACACAACTATTCACATGACCACTTCTGTATAATGTATTCACTACTATAACTCATGCGCATGGTGTGGCAAAGAGGGAACGAATATTCAAGGTTATTACCTCAAGGAAGTGCCCTATGAGCACAGGCACTGATAAACTTAGTTCAACTTAAAATTTAGTTAACAAAGATAGTAAAAATGTCGTTCGATATAATTTATTGCGAATCCTTCATGCATTTCTCTATGTTCATCGTTGGTGCCTTTCGAGGAATAAAAGTTGAAGCTTTTTAATTTGATTTTGTTAGCATACCTGAATGGTGCATTTTGAGGAATACTTTTAGTGCGCTTCATTTCGTGCGTTTCAAAGTTAGTCCGCTTCGAGGAATACCCCCACTAACTAACTTCAATAACTAACTTAATTTCAATGCACGTAAGAGGCAGCATGTTGTGACATTATGTAGAAACTTGTTGACATGCAGGTAGAGTAGTAAGAAGGTCACCGAAAGAATAAATTAAATTGATAAAAATTATAGCATTTATTTGCTTCCATACATTTCTTGTTTTATCTGCGTAAAGTTCAACTACCTAAACTTATTTATTCTATTGCATTTATCTACTATTTTTTTACTTTAATTTATTAAATTTTTTTGTAATCCGATTTTAACTCACTAAATTGAATAAAAAATCTTGAATTTCCGTACTGACAGACAGCCCACATAAGTGGTTCTGTATGTGTGTTTGTTGTTCAAACTTAAAAAAGTCAACAAACAGGTGAGGGGCCACTAGGTATTGCGAAGGTGACAGAAGTGACACAATCCCCTAAACGATTTAAACGACTACAGAAAAGACAGCACTAGTGGCGACCACGTGTCGCTACTTGGTCGGACTAGAGTAAATAATATATGTTTTTTTAATGAATAAACTAGGTAGGTATATCAAATTATTTGAGCGTATTCCTGTGTTGTTTTCGTAGGCCAAACTCTTATAGCTGGTATACAGTGATAATACGACTTAGGTAGAGTAACATCAATCACTGTTAGATAAGTAGGAAGCATAACTAATCATTATTATGTAATACGCAAAAAAAACACAGGTGTGATTATCGAAAATGAATAAACAAATGCCTACAATTTAAGTACTTACCACCATTATCATCATCATCATTATCATTCAGCTGAAAAACGTCCACAGAAAATACTTATATAAAGAGGTAGTCATTACACCATCAGTACACTTTGAACTTAGAAGGAAGACCGTCGAAATGAAGATCATTTCAGTGTTATTATTTTGTGTCGCATTCTTTACAATGACGAATAGTCACCCAAATGAAGTGTCCACAGGAGGGACGGAAGCCCAAGGAGGGACTAATACCGGTAATAATCCAGACGTGCCGTCGAATTCGATGTTTAACGCGGACCCATGTCCCGGAAATGGTGCTAGAGTAGGTTCAGCTTGTGTTGGAAGAGATTAAAATTAATTAAATTATTTTATTGTGGTTTTTGTTTTTTCTATCTGGAAGTGAGCGATTCTTAGAGCCAGTTTCGCCATTCTCTGTTACTTATTAAATGTCCTGTTAAGAATTTTAACGGACTGCAAGGAAATGTGCGACATTGCGTCAACACGCTAATAGCTAACAGAATAATTCTGACAAAACTGGTTCTAAAGCTCTCATTCACAAACAGTTTTATTTTCATTCATTTTATTTATTTATTTAAACTTTTCGCACACAATGACGTACAAAGGCAGACTTAATGCCTTAGGCATTAAGTCTCTCCTATTAGTAACATTCCTGGTTCACACTAGTAATTTAATCCAAAGACAACAATGATTCCACGTAGAGTGATTCATCACAAAATATTATGTAAGGGTCATTTCACACCAACACGCAAGGTGACGCTACGCGCTCTATTTAAGATAATCTAGAATTTCTCAGTGCAGCCCGGAGTCAGGATTTGTGCCCGGTTGATGGCAATAGACTCGCCCCCTATTACTTGGGACTTAAACATAACTGGCGAAATGTGGGTTTAAACTATAGGTACATCTCTTCCCAACACATCGGGATACAAGGCGTGATGTTATGATGTTATAAGTCGAGTTTACTTAACTTTTTTGTATGAACATGTTTCTGTGACAATAAAACAATTTTTTTTCTTCTTTTTTATGTCAATAAAATATGCCCTTTGATGCCAGGCCATTTATGTGGGTCGGTTTGGCGAGATCAATCCTACACGCCGCGCGCCGCCCTAAACTGCAGCAGCCACTTTACGATAAAGGTTCAGCACTTCAGACAGGTGCGACACGACGCGACGGTGCGACGAGATTCTGATAGAACAATTTCCATGAAATTTTCATAGAAATTATTCTAATAGAGTCGCGTCGCACCTGTGTAAATCCTAAAGTATATTCTCGTAACTGCTGGCTTCTTTAAAAATATTTTTTGCAGAGTCGCGTCACTGTGAAATTACCTTTAGAAGCGTAATAACCCAAAAAAAAAACAAATTGCTCTGTAATGACCTTAGCGTAGGTATATGATTATAATCGAAGATGAATGAACAAATATAAGGAACTTATCATTAGACCGTCAGTACACTTTGAACTTAGCAGGAAAAGAGGTCAATATGAGTAACCTTGCAGTTATTTTGTGTTGAATTAGTTACGCTAACTAAAGGTGAAGTGACCATAGAAAAATTGGAAGTGTATGAAGTAACTAACTTGAATTACTTGAATTATCCAGTGCAACCCCTGCCTTATGAAGTTACCAACTTGAATAATCCAATGCCATCGCTGGGTTCTTCTTTCATTGTGGAGCCTTGTCCCGGAAATGGCGTTAGAGTAGGCTCAGTGTGCGTTAATAAAGATTAAATTGTTTATATTTTAGAATTGTGTTTTTTTCTTCTTCAGTCCCCTTGGTATCGTGTAACTGGATTGCGGAGGTCAGATTGGCAGTAGCTCCATGTAAAAAATACAGGTATTCAGCTGCGTAACCAGTCGATCCCAACATTATAGTTGGGAAAAAGCTAGGCAGATTTTGTGTTTTGATTTTATCAAACTTAGAACAACACTACATATGTCCTTGTAATTATATTTAAACTCATACTCTTTAAACCGGTACACAACAGTGATGGTTTAGTGATAGATTACAAAAAAAAGTAGGTATATACGTAAGTAGCGTATCTAGTAGCAAAAAAAAACCGGCTTAGTGCGTGTCGGACCACGCACAATGAAAGGTTCCGTAGTTGGGATTTTATTCCTAAAACATACTTAATATTGTAGTTGAAAAACATGTTCTCCCATACTTCGATATACGTCATGGTCAATTCTTGAAACTGCAAATAAAAGTAAGTAACAGAAAAAAAAATGTGATAAAACTACAAATGAACGATTTTTGTACTTTTTCCTTTACTTGTAAAATACAACGACGTATGTTTAGTAACATAATCCGCATAACTGTTCTTAAAGAGTCATAAAGAACCCTGCAAGAAATCGATACGTGTTTCACCTTTCAACGAGGCATCCTCCCTTTACTTGTCCTGTGAGACCTTGCTTCTTGCCAAATTGCATGATACTAGGTCAACGGCATACTTCCCGAATATCAATAAATTAAATAATAATAAAATGGTCACATAAATGCCCGTATTTTTTATTGCGTTGACTTAGCTTGAGAATTTTAGAACTCCAAAAGACCGTTAAACCTTATTTGATATTCATTTCAACTTGATACGTCCACGCATTCCTGGACTGAGAAAAAGAGTCTTGGCAGACGGGCGGATGGACGGAGAGACAACAAAGTAATCCTATAAGGGTTCTGTTTTTCCTTTTGAGGTACGGAACCCTAAAAAAACAGAAACATTCAACAGTCAAGAGTAGTAATTAGTTACACAATATGTTATTATCGAAGATGAATTAACAAATACCTATATAAGAAGTTGGTTACCATTATACCATCATTACACTCTGAACTTAGAAGAGAACAATCAACATGAAGGACCTTGCAGTGATATTATTTTGTGTCGCATTATTAACAATTGCTAAAAGTGAAGTAACTACAGAAAAGTTGGAAGTATATGAAGTAACTGACTTGAATAACATGAATAATCTAGTGCAACCCCTGGGTTATGAAGTTACGAATGAATCAGATTTTAATAATCCACTGAAACCTTCGGAATCGGCCATTGATGTGAAGCCCTGTCCAGGAAATGGTGCTAGAGTAGGCTCAGTATGTGTTGAATTAGATTAAATTACTTTTAATTTTACTGTGGTTTTATTTCATATTTTATTAGACAGAAAGCGTAACTGCTGAGCATATTTCGATTCCAGGGTCGGTATGTGTGCAGAGGGCAGCTCGCCGTCCGATAAGGACCAGGCCCGGGTCGACGGCGCGTCGTGTTCCACGCGCGCCTCAAAGAGATGTCAGCAAAACTGACGGGGTCCGTTAGGGCCGATGCCTGCCGGGGTTGCGGGTAGTCCCAAGGGGAAACCGTGGCCCCTGGCATGGCAAGGGAAGGAACACGGGTGGGTTTTAGTCAGTAAAAGTCTGACACGCCCTTCCGCTCCGCCCAGAGCGGGAGAAGTCATTGGATGATTTCCCACCCAAAAAAAAAAAAAAAAAAAAGGGTCGGTATGTGTCATTGAGTTCTTCAATTCATTCTAATATATTATATTATTATATACAATGTGGAGACTAAAATTAAACAATAAATGAAAATACTGGCTCTACTAATGCATAAGAGTATTTTGGAACTATCAAATAAATCTTCCTAAAAGATTTTTTTTTTCCCCCTAAAAATCCACTTTTCATCATTTGTTTGAAAAACTAATTTTTCTTATCGGCTGAACAGTTTCGATTATATGCATACAGATAGATACTTTTTATCTCGGTAGCACTTTGCTGTGGGATAATTCCCGACCTCCACGCGGCAAGCCCTGGGCAAAAGTTAGCTAGAAAATAATTCTCAGTTTAGAGTTTGGCAGCTCTGTCTAGCCCTTCGGGCTATGCAAGTGTGTTGTTACGTTAAGTAAGCACCAGCCAACGCCAAGCGGTTTGCCAAAGCGTCAACAACCTCAAAAATAAACTTGACACATCTCATGTGCTTGTTAAACAGAGAGCCGTATTTTTCCAACAGGTTCACAGCAATGAGGCATGTTTAGAGTGATCATTACACAAATCACTTCAGAAGCGTACCTAACAGCCAAATAAACAAGAACATGGTCATTTAAGAGCGAGTTATAGTACACGTGATATTATCGAAGATTAATGAACAAATACCCAAAAAAACTATATTATGAAGTTGGTAACCGTTGGACCATTAGTACGTTTTGAAGTTTCAAGGAAGAGGCAAAATGAAGAACCTTACTGTATTTTTATTTTGTGTTTTTTTATTAACAATAACAAGTAGCCACCCAAGTGCTGAAGTGTCCATAGAAAAGTTGGAAGTGTATGAAGTGACTACAGAAGTGACCACAGAAGTAACCACAGAAGTGACTAATAATTATAAATTGAATAATATCGCTTTTATTCACCCTGCTTCTTTGAAAGTAGAGTTTTGTCCTGATGGTACAAGTAGGCTAGGTTCCGTGTGTGTTCATAAAGATTAAACAGTTTTGAACTTCATTGTGGTTTTATATTATTATTTATCTACCAAACCATTGATATAAGTTTTTAATTTTCTTGCTATATTATTGATCGATTATAGAACACTAGCCTGTGACTTCATCTGCGTGTTTTATGGTTCTGAATGAAAAAACGGCACCCGGCCAAAAGGATCACTCGTGTGACTGTCTGTCTGTCCGTCTGTCACATCTAATTTGCCCTGAATCTAATGGACCGTTGGAATGGAATGGAATTTAAATAAATGAATTTTGAAAATGGGGGTTTGGGAGGCAATAAAAAAAGTTTAGCAAACGGTGCCGTGTGATACTATATCAAATGATAGGGCTGTACTGTGAGGGTCTCGAAACTTTTTTTTATTATACAGGGTGGCAGGGACATCGACGCGAAGCCGGTTACCATGGATTCAGTACATGGTTCTGAACCCCCCTGCGTTGAAAATTTTCGTCGGTTATTTAAAAAAAAATCAGTTGCTCCATACATTTTGACCGCGTAGGTATAGCACTTTTCTATGAAACAGTTGTTTTTTTTTTAAATAACCGTATAAATAAATAATACTGAATCCATGGTATCAGGCTTCGCGTCGATGTCCCGGACACCCCGTATTAAAATAAATAGTTATTTAAGAAAATTGATGATATCCCCCCATTGACGTGTAAAAGTGTTTGTACAGACCTACTTACAGAAATAAAATCATTTATCATTTATCATTTATCATTATCTCCGAAACTAGAGGCTAAAATATGAAAAAGTATATAAAAAAATTGTTTTAAAGTAAGTATAAAATAGTTTTTTGTATATTTTTTAAAAAATTACGGGAATACCTGTATGTAATACCTGTCTATGGTTTTAAAATAACATGGCAAAACTCTCAATATTGTGCTTACATTTGTAGTTGGGAAATACGGGAGAACAAGTTTTGCAAAAAAAAAAAAAGTTTGTTCTTGGGATAAAATTCATTTCGACCACGGAACCCTTCATTGTGCGTGGCCCGGTTGGCCGGTTTAAAAAAATCTTGGATCGTTCCTTATTATCCTCTTGGTGGACGACTTACCGAAAGTAGTCAATGAATCAACTTGTCTACTCTTTGCTGATAGATGTAGTGAAGGATTAATAAGAATATTATTTACAGTAAATAAAATACCTAAAGTATTATGGAATCCTTCACTTTATTTAAGTCGTCCGTACGCACGTCAGTGCAAGCAAACACTACGAGGTCAGGTGCAATTACCCAATACAAAATAATAACATCATATAACAACGTATAGAAAATACGTTATTAAAAATTCGTGATTCGTGTCTGTCTGTGTGACCGCGTTATTCTTCTAAACTACGCAACAGATTTTGAGAGAACTGGGTAAAACGATACCTCTTGGTAAGACTGGTTGTCAGACTTTCGGGCTTCTGACGACCCGTAACTACAGTCAAAGATCCACGAATGACAGCCGGGACCAACAGATTAACGTTCTTTCCGGGGCACGGAGGAGTCTCGGTACGTAAAGATGGTCACCCATCCACGGACCAACCCCTCAAACAGTTAAAAAATAAAGGAAGAAGTTTATTAACCATTTTCAAATGGATCGATCCTTGCATCTGTTATTACTTAGCCACGAGCTCCTCGAGAATTAGTATAGGCAACAAAAATAAATAAAAACAATAATTTTATTTATAGGTACCTACCTACTAATAATATAAAGAGGTAAAAGTTTGTTTGGTTGTTTGTATGTAGGGGGTAATCTGCGGGCCTACCAATCGGATTTGAAAAAAAAAAATATTGGATGGCTCGCGGACGAAGTCGCGGGTGGAAGCTAATTTCATATAATAAAGCTACATGGACACTTATGAAACGTCACAAGCTAGGTTCACGGTTCCAATTGATCGTTTCATATGAAGAAGAGCCGGCAAGAAACTCCTCGAACACTATAAAAAAAAATTACCTTTTACAATATTTCTCAATAACAGTGATAATAGCTACGGGAGGACAGTGCAGGCCTGTCAACAAGTACCAGTTATCAAAAAAGAAAAGGGTGAATAAAATCTACAGTCAGTTCAGTCATAAAACATAATTATTAATGTTATACGTAGTCGTATTCCCACAAAACGGCACGGGAGAGCATACTTCGAAGACACAAACATTGGAAGCGTCGCCGTCGGTGCGCCTTCTTTGACGGAGACACCATGGTTTGCCTGCACCACAGTGGCTCAACTAGGTACACTAGCAAATCTTCGTAGAACAGGTTTAGATCGTAATGCTAGGGCACCAGCATTCACCGCAGCAGCCATATTAAATTTACAAAAGAAATCTCCATGTTTTGTGAAGCCGTAAAAACCATGCGAAGCACGGCGGCGTCCCTAGTGTAAGAAAAAAAAAATATCGTGAACGTGAATATTTTCAAGGTTAACTATGTTTTTGCTTGCTTGGCTTCATTTGTAAATAAACTACATGAATTTAAAAAAAATGCCGAGAGAATTACACATAAATATTTTTAGAACTTATCACACTTAGAATTAATGTGCCAAGTTATGTCTTATGAATATGAGCCTTAGTGTTAGTTAATAATGTTCATATTGGTATTAATGTGTATGCGAATGTGAGCAAGCATCATACTAATATAGACCTTAAGTTCTTGAAAATAAGGTTCTTATTAAATAAGAACCTTATTTTCAAGAATTTAATTTATGAGAGCTGAGCTATGAAAAGTCAATGTGCGATCTGTGAACCTTGCCCTAAATCTTGTTAAACAGGCGACCAGTACGCGCAGGTATTTTTTTTTGGAGTAAACTTTTCCGTACTAATTCTGATCTGCGCTAACCTGTCCGCCACCGTATGGTTGACTCTTGTGCTCGTTTACGTAGAGGCAGAGCGTTGCGCGTCGCGTGCGGAGTGGCGACACGTGGCGCGTGGACGTTTTTTTCAGTTTACAAACAGGCGGCTCGTGCAGCGGCGCGTGCAGCAGCCCGCGTCATCACACGCGATAACACAAACATATTATTATGGCAATTTAAGATGTTTTTTATGAAGACGCGGGGCGTGGTGCATACGGCGGCCCCGCCGTGGTTGTCGCTACGTTATTACCAGGAACGGTGAATTGCAAGAATAGCTAGCCGCAACGCTGCGTGCGCCGCCGGGATTTACGGCTCGTGTGACGCAACGATGTCATCCGCGTGCTCCGCCTGCATTTCAAGCAAACACGTGTAAAATCGCTTCTCTGTAGACGCTCTCATACAACGCTATATGTTTGAATTTAGTGCGGGCCGTGCCGCCCAACGCAACGCACAACACCCCGCGCCTCCGTAACCGAGCCCTTATAAGAAAAAGTACTTTTGAAAATACGTATTTACATTTTCAATTATTGTCGAGTATGTAGGTTCTAAAGCCCTCTTCCTGCCGCTGCTCTTTATGAAATGAAATGTGTGAACACTTTCTGAAATCCATCGTCAAACTTAAGTTCATTTTTTGTATTATATAATCGTCATCTTTTGATTTTAATCCTGAGTAATATTTGTAATCACGTTCTCGAAAACGGCACTAACGATTTCGATGAAAGTTGCAATATATGGGTTTACGGGGGCGAAAAATCAATAGGTAGGTCTCATTTCTAGGACAATTCGTTATCTCTATTTTCACCCAAGTAGAGCTCGGCCGACACTGCTCATTATGCGACTAATTACTGCACGTACTGCTACTAAAACTCCTAGCGATTACCTACTCTTTTTTGAAGTGAAAACTTTTTTAGACCTTCAGCTGTCATTAACGAGACACAATAGAATTTTAATTGTTATGCCCACCTGATGTCCACTGTAACGGTCAAGCGCATTGAGCACTTTTTGGGTGAACAAAAATCCTGGAACTCGCGTCATTGTCTCCGAAGACGCGTTGAGCACTTTTTTGTAGACAGCACAATCTGGTTTATTCTTTTGATTTTTTTTAATAGAACTGCAGCTTTCGTTCTTGTACAGACAGCAAGCCACATAAATTCCTGACATTTTCGTTAGATGGCGTTACGAATTTTTTTTTAACTTATACAGCTGCCTGTAAGAACTTACAATACTAGTTTAACAAAATCAAGATGAATGATCACAATATACTATCAATAGTTTTTCTTATTATGTAGGTAACTGTTTGCTGTTCCTTTCAATCCTAACTTCCTAACTAACTTAGTAAACTAACACGAAAGTGAGTCTGTTTGTTTGTTACGCTTTCGCGCTAAAACGGCTCAACAGATTTGGATGTAATTTGGCACATGGATAGACCATGATCTAGATTAAGACAAAGGATACTTTTTATCCCGACATTCATGCAGGATCGAGACTTAGGCTGCCTGTCCACTGAAGCGGAGAGGAGAAAAGAGGAGCGGAGATGTGCCAATATTAAACAATAGAATCTTGACTCCGCCCCTGAGTTTAGATCAGTGATCCTAAGTCAAGATTCTATTGGTTAATATTGGCACATCTCCGCTCCTCTTTTCTCCTCTCCGCTCCAGTGGACAGGCAGCCTTATGCAGGTGCAACCGCGGGGCGCAGCTTGTAAAAAATAAAAAAAGATTTCAAGGTCACAGTTCCATTTGTCTACTCGTATCACCATTACAGCCGAAAGACGTCCACTGCTGGACATAGGCCTGTGCTTCCCGCATCCAGCGGATTCCTGTGGCCTGTACCAGGTCATCGGCCCATCTCGAGGCCTTCGAACGCTGTCTTCCGGTACGCGGTCGCCACTCCAGAACCTTTCGGCCTCATCGGCCATCTGTTCTGCGAGCAATTTATCCATATATATTATTCCATATCCGTGTTCATGCTATTTAATTTTAATATGAACTAGCTTTTACCCGCGGCTTCGCCCGCGTGGTTGTCGCAAAATATCCCACGGGAACGTTCTACCGGGAATACATACCTAATAGCCGAAGAAAAGATCATTGACTAACTTTCAGCGGATGCAGTGGTACGGTGCTCCCACACTGCTGATATAAAAATTTTCTAACATAGTTTTTTAAAGTACTAAGGTTCAGTTCTGTTTAAAAACTATGTTATATAACGTTATATAACTGCTGTGTGGGAGCACCTGTAAGCTACTACAGCGCCCGCGTGGTCAACCATAATTATTTTGTTACGCGTAATTTTGAAACTGTGATATCTCTTAAACTATTCATTTAAATGATGTGATGTACAGGCATATTTTAATCGAAATTGAATGCCCAATTTAAATAACCTATTTAATTGGATAAGGATTAATAAGATACCGGTCAAAATAGCTTCGGAAATAACAATGAAAATTTTATACAATTTTGAAAGATAAAAATGGTTATTGTGGGTCACCTTTAAAAGATAGACATATGCCATCGCGGACTTTTTTGTTGCAATTTTTAAGATATACAATACTCTAGAACATAAATTTGATTTATCTCTCACGACTTACGCAGCGCACGCCAGTAAAGCTAACAGTCGGCATGATTTTTTCCGACATCTTCAACAATAATCGTCATATTTCAGCCAATTATCACAAAACCTTAATGAATTATACACTAAAACCTTCCACATGAATCACTCCGTCCAATGGTGAAAACCGTTTGAAAATCCGTTTGGCAGTTTTTGAGTTTATCGCGTTCAGACAGACAGACAAACAGACAGACAGACAGACGCGGCGGGCGACTTTGTTTTATAATATGTAAGGATATGGTATTTAATAGTCATTGTGTGGGAGTTTGGATATAAATGTCAAAATATCGGGTTTTATTTCCTCAAATACCATTTTACTATCACTTCAGGGTTTCGTAGCCAATAGCAAAAATGGAACCCTTTAATTTCGTCATCTCTGTGTGTCAGTCAGTCCGTCCGACAGGGTGTTACATAGCCATTTCACTCGAGGACTATATTACAGTACTAGCTTTCGCCAGCGGCTTCGCCCACGTGGAACGGACTACTGGGATAAAAAGTATCCTATGTGCTAATCCAGGCTATAAACTATCTTTGTGCCAAATTTCATCCAAGTCTGTTCAGCCGTTTTTGTGTGATTTAGTAACAAGCATCCAAACATATAAACTTTCACATTTATAATATTATTAGTAGGATAGTAGGATATCGATGAAAACTGGAAGGAAGATGTATTCTGGGCACCGCTAAACAATGATGTAAGTAGTAAAAATACGATAAGAAAAGGCTCTCCCTGTTACCGAGAGATGAAATAAAAATTCAAAGCGTAGAACCGTGTGGAGTATCGTTGGATCCCATAATTTATTAAAAAGATTATGATGTATCTCAGTGACTTTTTTAGCTAACTCAATAGGGATATTTTCGTTTACAACCGCAGTAATAACTTTATTTTTAATAGTTTTTTCGAGAAATACTATGAAATACAAACTTATTTTTGCGGTCGATAAAATGAAGACTGCATTCATCCCAACTACGGAACCCTTCACTGCTAGTGGTGCGACACGTGCTTGACCGGTTTTTTATATAGAGTAGTAAAATAAGACAATAAAATACCAGCTTTAGAATTAAAAATAACTTAATTCGTGACATCTTCTTTAGAAACAGTCATGAGGCCGTCTTTGTTCTTTGTTTTAATATTGACTCTAAAAATTGTGACAACAATGTCACACTTTGCCTACCCAACGGCACTAAGTTACGATGACTGAGTCTGCGAGTTTGTTGACATTGCTGAAGAAAACTTTATTGGGAACCCATTGCTGAATCAAAATGTGAAAGACGTTCCTGAAGTGAAGAAGCCAAGAGATATAGAGGAATCAGACGAAGAAAATGATATTCAAGTTAAGTTTCCGAAAGACGAAGTCATTGTGCCTAGTGATGGAGCTGATACAACTGAGTCGCCTGGAAGTTTCCTTGGAGCTGATATTTGTGTTGATAGAATTCAATTTGGTAAAACCTGTACTGAATGATGAAAAAAAGGGAGAGATATTGATGAAAGAAAATGTGAACATGCTTGATAAAAGATTTTAGAAGATATTGAATCTTTTATTTCGCATTTTCTTTCCTATCAATAAATTGATAGACTAATGTAATATATTATTATCAACTAATGTGCTGTCTCAGAAAAATAAGTAAGTACAAATAATAGACTTTTAATATTCGTAGATACCTATTTAAAATGACTGACAGAATACAAAGAACTGAATGTATGTATTTACATAAAAAAATAAACATATTTAATCTTACTTATTTTTTTTATATCCTGTATTACATTTACTTACATATTAATTACATTTTTAAATATTTTTATGATAAAACCATTTAAAAATATTAAAAATAGTGGCCCATCAGCATCAGGAACAGGGTCCAAGCTGCCAGTACTCAGGGCTCTAGAGAGAGGAACCTCCTCACTATGCGTGCCGTGTCTAGGAGTACTACTTTCCGAATCAAGCCCTTGACCCAGCCGCGCAATGAGAGCCTCCTGAGGTGTTGGTCGATGCTCTCCGCTATTAGGCCATTAACCGCAACGATTATCGGTACAATGATTGCAAAGTCCACGTCCCACATGTCGACAACCTCGTGTGCTAAGTCAAGATACTTGATTTTTATTTCGTGCCCAGTTGATGGCAATAGGATCGCCCCCTATTACACGGGACTTGAACATAACTGGTGAAATGTAGGTGTATTATACATAGGTACACCTCTGCCCAACGCTTTGGGGAAACAAGGCGTGATATTATATTATGTGTTATGTTACTATTATTTTAGGACCAACTCAGTTACAGCATGATACACATTTTTAAAATTGTTGTCTATTTATCTATTTTTCTGAATGTATGTTCCAGCATCACGCAGATACTACCGAATAGTTTCTGTAAAAATTTTACATACTTAGATTATTTGCTATTAGTCTGATCAGTCTGGGGCTATAAGTTATCATATTTTATAATTACATAAAAATGTTTTGAGTTTGAGTTTGATTTAAGACTACTCGTATAATGACTGAGTAATATGAAAGAATACATAATAGAGTTGTCATTTAAGGTGACCTCGATAACGCTCGGGAGACGAGTGTCAGCTATGCAAAATTTAGAATGTTTTGTACGATTTACGGGTGCGTTTTATTTAGCAATACGCAGATAAGATAAATTCAACTTGATCTTCTAAACAGGTTATGTGACTTTTAAATTGCAGAATTTTAAAATGGGTTTTTCAATATTTAGAATTTGAGTCAGTCGAGGATACAATCTATAGTGAAACAGTCATGGAGCTCAATTTATTTTGTTTTATAATATTTTCACTTAATATATTGACGATAACTTCAAATTTCGTTTATAAAAGTACACTTAGTTATGATGAGGTAGAAGTAATAGAAGCACATGCGATAGTGAAAAGGAATATTACTCAAGTGAAACAACCTGATGAATACGATGAAAAAGAAGAAAACGTTACAGTCCAAGTGCCTGGAGGTGAGTCTAAAAACATATTAAAGATCTCCACAATTTTCCAAGCTCGAATCGTTCACCAAATACAGATTTTTCTCTTTTTATCAGCCAGTTGCAGAAAGACAGAAACGAACTTTAACTTTTAAAGCTGTCATTAAAACTGATCTTCCATTGACTTCTTTTAAGTTGTTGCTGAAAGCAATAGTAGACTCGATTTTAATGGTTCTTTGATGAAATTAGTGACATCATTAGCGTTAATGATCCATTATTTACATATTGGGGCATTAATTGTTAAAGTCAAGTTTACGATTATCGATTGTTCGACGCAATCATAGGTCAAGATACGGTACAACGGGGATAATTATGATCTATTTTATGACGCGAAGATGAGGCACATATATTAAATTCAGTTTAAAAAATCGTCGTTGAAATCGTCATCTAATACGTATTATAAATTGAAGTCGCTTTTCGTGTTTGTCTGTGTGACCCCGTTGTTTTTCTATACTACACATCGGATTTTGGTGCGTCTCCACCATCATTTAGAGAATTTATTCCAGAAGGTTTATGTGTATAATACATTATTAAACTTACTTATAATAAAGTCGTTAAACCGTGCGAAGCAAGCAGGGCGCTAGTTAAACATAAATGCGTGTATCATAATATATTTCTACTTTAAGAAATAAAATATTCTGAATTGCTTGCGTCCAGCTGGACTGCGCGCCTGGTGTCCTTGCTACTGACCAGACGTGTAGCAAGGCAATAGCGTCTGTTTTTCTCACGATAAAGGTCAGATATTTTTTATGTTAAATTTATAAATACCCGCGTGATAAATTTATAAATTATAGCTTACTATATTATGCATGTAGGTATTATACATAAACCTTCCTCTTGAATCACTCTATCTATTTAAAAAAACCGTGCCAAAATCCGTTTCGTAGTTTTAAAGATCTAAACATACATAGGGACAGACAGCGGGAAACGACTTTGTTTTATAAGTAGTGATAGTGATAATACAAATCTCGTATTATTAATCTCGTCGTAAACACCGTGCGTGGGTCGCTAGTTACCAATATGAAAAGCTTAGATCTAGGTACTCACATCAGGGCTAATATCGGTGAAGTTGGCACTGGATACGAACTCCTTGAGAAAGCCATCCAGCTCAGTTCCCTCAATGTAGCCATTACCTAAAACAAAATAAAAAAATACTGTCTGAGGTCGAATTTCACCTTCAAAATCGGCCGATGAATCATGCCTGGTCCAAGCTACCTAAAAATGGTATCATGAGACGAGTGTGAGTTCTCACTCACACTCGTCTCATGATACCTGGACAATTGGACATGCGCGAAAATAAGGTTGAGACCAGCGATGATTCATCAGCTGTATTGTAAACTGCGTTCAAGAGCTGTCAGTGTTCATATTCCACAACAATGATGACACTGACAGCTCTTGAACGCGGTTTACAATACGGCTGATGACCATTTTTAGGTGGACCAGGCATGATTCATCGGCCGTGTTGTACCTAGATGTGCTTGTAGTAGATTGCATGATATCAATAAGTTCAGAATTCGGCTAGATTTCAAAACGAGGTTTGTAACTTTAATATCTGATTAAAGGGGAAAGTGGCGGATGAGAAACGTTTAGAAAGTGGCCACGAAACCAGTGGGGACGATTTCCTCCTAAGTATGAAAATATCTAGGAGGAAATTAACTGCCGGTTTTTGAATTGAGAACTTGAAGTTGAGAACTTATTAAACTTGAGTTTAACGATTTCTCAACTTCAAATTCTCAATTCAGAAACCGGGTAAGTGTCAGCGCAAACTGTGCATCTTGTCGCTGCGTCTTGACGATGCAACAAGGCGAAGAGTTGTCGTTTGAGTCTGCGTCTTATTGCTGCGACTAGACGCAGAGCTGTCGTTTACGTCTCCGTCTAGTAGTCACGACAGGAGTCGTGCAGGAAGCGACCATTTTCTTTGAATATTCGAGAGAGATGATCGTGTTGTTCATCTTGTGTGTGAGTGAATATTGAGCCTCTAGTTGCACTTGCCTTAGTGCTTATCATGCGAAAGACATGTGCATTCGACTTTCTCTAGGTGTGCGCGAGCACCGTGCCTGTACTTTCGAACAAAATATGGATATGAAAAATTTACAAAAAAAACAAACAAGCAATCACCGATCTGGCAACTACATGTTGCCAGATCGGTGAATGAAAACACCACCCAACTGTCGATCGGAATTTACAATAAACAGTGAATGCACTAGTGACAAAGCCTATATAAACCGCAAATGGAAACTGCAGAGTTGTTGCTCACAAGTTCACAAACCTACATGTTCATGTCAGGATCGATTCACCGGTGATCCATTTACTAATTGTGTACCCAGTAAGTACTCATTACATTTCATATAATTTCACACTTGTCACCAACTCTATATTTCTTTTACTAAATGTTTTTGTTTTTTTTTCAGTGCTATTTCCGAGAGGTGTCTTTGAAGTACAACATGAAGATCCGTGCCTACCATCACCATAGTAGGATGAATTTTTGGCATTGAAATGAGTTCAATTATGGCATCGAACGCAGCATTTGTGTTCCGAATTACGTCAGATCACCGCCGAAATGCAATCCAGCGTGTCCGCAGTGGTGTGAAGGTAATTCATATAAATAAGTTATAATTTTTATCTGACTTGTGCTAGTATTTTTGCCTCAAAAGTATTTATTATACATATAAATACTTATTTTTTCTTTATCAAACAAAACACCACATACTATACCTAGTATTTAAAATACAAATTGTCAGATCGTTCGAACGCTATCTTCTTAATAGCTAGTATCACATAAGGTCGTTTATTGCATAAAACCTTACAGTACCTACTAAAGGATTTCAATTAAAAAGAATCATTAACATTTATTGACAACTAAACATTTAAATCGTTAGATAAGCTCTCACCGAATCGAGTAGCACGAAAAATGGCCCAAACTTAGAAAAGTGACCTCACACATAATAATGGCGTTTCCATGATAATCAAGTTAAGTTTCTGAAATAAGTCTGTGAGCAAACAAAATAGAAACCAAATCTTTTGACGCAGTAGGGCGAATCTTTCAATTTAAATCTTTGTTGACATCTATAAATTGGAACGAATTGACAGATCGAGAACATTTCAATTGTATTGCCATGTGCTAAATTATAGGTACTGGTTAATTTATGGCAATAATAATTTACTGAGCATCCGCAGTGGTAGCACAGTTTGTGGTGGTAGCCAGTGAAAGTAATTTTTATTTTTCTTTTTGCAATTTAGTGTCAGGTTGTATCTTGATCAAAATATGATCGCGAATATTAACAAATATGTTTTTACAGAATTATAATAATTAGATTCATTCATACGCGGTCTACCAATGATAATAATATTTAAATAATAATATATTTATAATACAATAATGATATCATCTTCTGCGGATCCACCTCAAACAAACTTAAACCGCCTCTCTTGTCTCACTGTAGGACGAAAGTCGGTGTAAAAAACGAAAATACTAAACTAACTAGTTCCAAAATCCGAACTTAGTTGGTTTTCAGTTCTTGTTTGTAGCGTTTTTTTTTCTGTTGGAAATTGGTGCAATTACGTCAAATGTGTTAAATCAACACAAGTTCAACAGTGTTGATCTTGCCTAAGTTTGGTCAGTGAATATGTTTCACAGCCTTTACTTCTTTTTTGTGTCTGAGGCACAACAGGCGCACGAATGGTCATCTCTTAAAGCCAACTCCCACGGTGCGCCATATCGCGGACGCGCACCAGCCCGCACGAGGACGCACCGCCACGCACGCGTACAACGCGCGTCTGCGCTACCACGCACGCTAGGTTTCCCACGGTGCGTCGTGCGCGTGCGTCCGCGATATGGCGCACCGTCGGAGGGCGGCTTTAGCTGCCACGGCTTATTTTTAGATATTTAAATTTTTGTATAGTTTATTTTTAATTTTTTTTATGGACGCCTTCAACATCGTGCTAACTTGTATAATTTCAACATGAATGATATAACCAATATTTTGATTTAATAGTGTCCTTGGAGTTTCTTGCCCGTTTTTCTCCATAGGAACCTAATACGCTTTGGGCAACTAGCTTCATCTTTCTGACTGACAGACCCCTTGATAGTTCAAAAGTGCCTGTAATTGGTTTAATTGAAACAAATGCTTTGAGTTTAGTTCGAGTTGTAGGTCGTGGGTTCGAACCCAAGCAGGCGCTTTACTTTGTGTAAATAATTTCATCACCGCTCTCAAAACGGTGAAGGAAAACATCGTGAGGAAACCGGCATGTCTTAGAACCAAAAATTCGAAGACATGTGACATCTACCAACCCGCACTGGGCCCGCGTGGTGGATTACGGCCCACTCCCTCTCACAGAGAGGAGGCCTGTGTCAGTGGGAACATTAATAGGCCGATTAAGCTTATGAAACCATCCCTGCTTGGGCGGAGCCCCACCGTGTCCTCGTGGAGGCGATTGGCGGCAATGACCTCTCTCGTCCGGCCCTGGTTCAGGCCATGGTGCGGAGCGAGAGGGCATGGCAAGCAGTCACCTAAGCTCCTTCTGCGAAGCAGTAATGCTCGCGAAGGAGGAGGCGGGGCGTGCTATGGAGCGACAAGCGATGCGCCCTAGCAGCCGCCGCCTGCGGACCCTGCGGCCTGCGGACGGTGAGCAATGGGTAGCTCTCCGTCCGATAAGAACCAGGCCCGGGTCGACGGCGCGTAGTGTTCCACGCGCGCCTCAAAGAGATGTCAGCAAAAACGAAGGGGTCCACTAGGGCCGATGCTTGGATACGATGGGTTGCGGGATGTCCTAAGGGGAAACCGTGGCCCCCGGCACAGGCAAGGGAAGGAACACGGATGGGTTTTAGTCAGTAAGAGTCTGACACGCCCTTCCGCTCCGCCCAGAGCGGGAGAAGTCATTTGATGATTTCCCAACCAAAAAAAAAAAGCTTATGAAACCTTTACAGCGGGGCGAGCACGAGCGAGCCAAAGACGTAAGTGACAAGACATGATAAATGATGTCATGTCTTACGATTTGTCTTAAATGCTAGCACGGGCCAACCATGTGACTCAATCTAGAAGCGCGACATGCCTTTCTTGTTGCTGACTTCATCGCTACCAATGTCTTCCTGCGACCTCTATGACTCATCTGTACCGTCCACTATTCGGTTCATGGCCATCATTCTATTCTAGAACCAGTTAAACAGTTTCTTTATTTTATTTTCGTGCCACTATTTTGGGAATAGGCCGTTTCTGGTTTAGAGGTATGAGGAACAGGGTGTAAAGTTCACTCATCCTCATTAGAAAAGGGAGAATCCAACGACCAGACGGTGTTGTGTCTGGCGGGCAACTGCCCGAAAGTTGATGTCGGATGGTCTTATGTATATTTATGTCGTTCGTGCGGTAAATTCTAATTGCGCGATGCAGGATTGTGACGTTGAGTCTTTGATGCGTAGTTCGTATGTGGCGGTATAAATACTACATCACTCCCCTCGTGAGACCGGAGGCCGATAGTGGACTGAGTCTTGTATCTTGCGATGCTTCACAGTGTCAGCTGTGATTCTAGTGAGTTGGAACCGGGTGCCCACGGTGCCCACGGTGCCCAGGAAATCCGCGGGGATGTCATATTTAGTGGGAAATTATCTGCCGGTTTTTGAATTGAGTACGTGAAGTTGAGAATTTGTTAAAGTTGAGTTTGACAGTTTCTCAACTTCAAATTCTCAATTCAGAAACCGGGTAAGTGTCAGCGCAAACTGTGCAACTTGTCGCTGCGTCTTGACCCTGCAGCAAGATACAGAGTTTTCGTTTGCATCTGCATCTGAAGGTCCATGACAGGCGTCGTGCAGGAAGCGATCATTTTCTTTGAATTTTTGAGAGAGACGATCATGTTGTTCATCTTGTGTCCAAGCGAATATTGAGCCTCTAGCTGAACTTGCCTTGGTGCTTCTCATGCAAAGTTGTTTTTGTGTATAAGGACCTAACTAAGGAAAATATATGTTATACATGTAAATACATGATACAATATTTAAATAATGATACAAAATGTAAATACATGATATAGCATTTGTACTATAAAAAGAGATATTTATATGTCTTTAGCAATGCTTTGAATCTTGTTATAAACCGGCTTGAAAATAACATGTTTTGATCCGATCAGTAAACAAACTAAAATTAGTACTTAAACTTCATCAACATCAGCTGTTATAAATTTAAAAAATAATAATAAAAGCCTTAATTGCCAAAAAATATAAGGGTTTAGGTTACCCTGCGCCTGCAAGTCAGTACTTATGAATTATTTTGTTGTGCTTTTGTGTGTTCTAGCGTTGGATCAAACGTTTGACTTCCCACGATACCCAGAATTGGGTCACGAGTTTGGCTTCCCAAAGTGTTGGATATGGAATCACGACCAAAGGAAAGTCGAGGTAGTGTGAAACCTTCTTGTTCCAAGTTCTGTGTCTATGATAATTTCTTCGTTCTCTGTCCTTCGGGTACAGAGAGACTCAACGATATTTGTGTTGGAATTGAAAATGATGACTAGGATAGTTTACCTATCAATTAAACAACATACTTACTTAACGGTTTTTTTTTGCTCACCTATCACCTTGGTATGTTGAATAGTAACCAGAAACAGTTACTATCTTCATAATTAAGTTCCGACCTGATTGTAAACACCGGAACTAATAAAATTGATGATACAATTAAATGTGTCCTTCACCACACAATCCTCACATTTGAAAAGTGTATGAAAATCAATTTTGAGAACGCCAAGAAAAGAAAAACATTACAAGAAATAGTCACCAAAGTAAAAAAACAGTCGCATTATCATTCCGAATTTACAGTTATAAGTTGGTGAGGATTATGAGGTCAACGTCTCCACACAATCCTCACCAGTGCAAGCAAACGGCAAGGTGTATCGACTTGGTTTCAATACCAAAAAATAGTCAAGAAATAGTAGTAACGCTATGCTATATCTCGAAAATAGTGGAATTCCAGAGAAATACGTGGTGAGCCTTTCTCGCCACAATCGTCACCTGATTACCGCGGAACGCTTACGTTTTTAAATTTGAATTTAGGGTAAAATAAATTGTCGTCTCCAATCATAATATTTTTGACCTGGTTTACATGGAAGTTTGACATACTTCTACATAAGAAGTATATCAAACTTCTACATACATTTACTCGTACGATTCGAGTACACTCGAGCATAGCAGTCCAACTGATGGACAGTTCAACCAACTTTACCGACAGTGTTTTTTCTACTTCGTATAACCTACGTGACACCATAGTTTGAACGACGATGCAGTCTCTGCATCGGGTACGTTGATAAGACTGGGCGATTTGCGACGGCGGGGCATCTGCTTCAGTGTCACAATTTTATTGTATCACAGCGCCCGTTGACATTACTTTCATATAAAATTAAATAGACTTGCTCTGTATTTCGGAGAACTGAGTAAAGCTATTCTATTCTATTAAAAGTTAAGGGGTAAACTAGTTTAACAGTATTTACTTAGTTGCTATTATTATTAGAAACTCGTTCGTAAGTACTATTAGGTGCTTAATATAATTTTTTCGTATTGTCAACGAATAATGAGCTAGTATAGTGACAAATGCTCGAGCCTTCTCTGCTGTAAGAAAACAGCCTTTTGTGAGAACTTGAAGTTGAGAACTAGCTAAAGTTGAGTTTTACAGGTTCACAACTACAAATTCTCAATTGGTTGAAACACTATGGCCCTATGGATAGTTAGAGGCCCCAAAGACATTAGTGTCTCGAAAAACTAAGTGGTCACTGGGACCATAGGGTTCCAGTGGCACCCCATGATCCCACTAGCATGTCTCTGGGGCCTCTTACTATCCATCGCGCCATAGTGTTTTTCGAGACATCGCCAGGCGGTTGATCGACTCTTCACTTGACCAGAGGGCTGGCTTATTTTTTGGCCAAAGAATCAGCCTTGCCATACAACGTGGCAATGCTGCTAGCCGCAGCGCTGGCGCGTGGTAGTGCTGTTGACAGCGATGAGGACGAATTTTTTGATGCCCTATGATTATCTTCCCTGCTTTTTTTATATACTTGTACATATAATTATTTTAACTCTGTAAGTTTTTAAATTATGTAAATATTATCTTAAAATAGTAAATAAAATTGTGTATCCAGGAAGTAGGTACTCATTAAATTCCAAATAATTTCACACTTTTCACCAACTCTATATTTCTTTTACTAAATATTTAACATTTTTTTCAGTGCACTTTCCGAGACTTTTATTTGCAATAGATGATGACCCGTGCAAACCATCACCATGTGGCAGAATGAATTTTTGGCATTGGGGAGATGCCTTCAATGGCCACATACGTATCATTTGTCTTCCAAATGATGTCAAATCTCCGCCTCAATGCAATCCATCGTGTCCGCCTCAGCCTCCCTGTTTTGGTAAATAATATTATAGTTATAATTTTAATCTGACTTGTGTTAGAGTATTATTAAAAGTATTTTTTATACATATCATTGCCGTCTTAGATTGCATCATATTACATATTTTACTTTATAAATTAACCCCCTTACTAATAAACGTTTTATATGGCCTGTATAGTTACACACCGATTTCCCTCTTTCAGTCGTCAGTAATTTGACATTCGAAAGAAGAAGACAAAGCGTTGTGTAACTATACAAGCGATATACAACGTTTATTAGTAAGGGGGTTACTTTTTAAATTAATCTCTGTCTACCTGTGCGAACAAACAAACAGACAGACGTATAAATGTATAACCATGAGTCATGGGACATCAAAAGGAACACGTTGTATAATTATGAATCATTTGTTGTTTTGAAAAGAACCAGGGTGACAGAAACGAACAGAAAATAGACGCCTAAACGAGATCGTTTAGGCGTCTTACGACTTAGGCTAGGAACTCACGGAGCGGTTTTCACCCGCGCCCGCCGCGGTTGCGGGCCCGTAGCTTCTGTAGGATGTAGATTTATATGCAAAAAGTAAGAGCACATTTCACGACGCGTTTTACACCCGCAGCGCGCGCGGTTGTTTGCGGGTCCCGCGGCACCGGCGGGCAACTTGTAGAATCAAAACTAAGAACTCACGGAGCGGTTTGCACCCGCGGCGCGCGCGCTTGCTTGCGGGTCCCGCGGCACCGGCGCGAAAACTGTCCTATATCATTCTTACCTATAAGTTTCAGTAAAACAGAACAGTGATACTACTTAGCTCACTAATGGTTGAAGTACACGCTTGTTGAAGTACTTATAATCTTTTGTTAAACTAAAATGTTAAAGCTTAATTTTTTTTTTAAGCGCTACAAATAAAATAATGATTCAATTTGAAAACCTGTATTTTTACCATTATTGAACTAAGTAGTAAGTCGCTTAAGTACCTAGATCCAGTTAATTTCTGCTTTCCTGGTAGTTTTAATAAATAAACAATTATGACAGTTGACTTTTAAAACATCCATCGATATCATTCATTTACAAATCCTTCATGCTCTTCTTTATGTTTCATCGTTGGTGCGTTTCGAGGAATAAAATTAGAATATTTTTAATTTGATTTTGTTAGCGCACCTGAAAGGGGTGTTTCAAGTAATACTTTTGGTGCGCTTCATTTCGTGCGTTTCAAAGTTGGTGCGCTTCGAGGAATACCCCAATTTTAGTTTTATTACATTTAGTTACTTTTAATTTGTTGCATTATTCCTGTTATTTAATACATAATACACAACGAAGGAAATTCGTTCCAACCGAGTGATCCACGACACCTCTTGACTTTTTTACATTTTTTACAGATCCGCCCAAGTCAAAATGTTCGCCATCACCGTGCGGTCCTCACAGTCAGTGCAGAGACTACGAAAACTACTGGGCAGTATGTCGTTGCCAGAAAGATTTTATAGGCACACCACCCAACTGTCGACGGGAATGTACAATAAACAGTGAATGCGCTAGTGACAAAGCCTGCTTAAACCGCAAATGTGTAGACCCATGCGTTTATAAATGTGCTAGAAATGCAAACTGCACAGTAATTGCTCACAACCCTATATGTTCATGTCAGGATGGACTCGCCGGTGATCCATTTACTAATTGTAGTAAGTACTCATTACGAGTTGGGTTTAAAAACGTGCCGCCTCGCTAGAAAGAATGTTAGGCTATTTGGGGATTCTAGAAATTATTGCATTAAAAATATAAATAGGTAGTTATAATTTTTTAGGTTACAAACGTAAATATTGCGCCTGAGAAGCTTTTGCGTATTCGTGGGACACACTGAAAATTCTTAGAAAATAAAAAACCTGAATGAATCATTAAGTTGCTAATTCCTTAAAGTTTTTCGAATTTATTCTCCATTCCTTTCTAAGCAACGTCGCAGATGGAACCACTGAGTTAGGATCAAACGTTCACTTTAGTTTTCGGTCAAATTATGGGGCAAATTATAGCTTCCTTCCTTCCTGCTGTTGCAGGATGTCACTCACGCAGGTCATCAGTAAAATTCCTACGACCACACTTAAACTCATTGAACTAGTTGTACGAGGGTGAATAAAAAGTTTTTGGAATCAATATGAAAAATGCAAAAAATTAAACGATAATATTTTATTTTTCTACATAATCTCCCTCTAATGCAATGCATTTAGAATAACGCGTTTCTAACTTTCTTATCCTTGCGAAAAAAAAAAAATCTTGACTCTCGAAATACTCCTCTACGGCAGCCATAACCGCATCATCATCGTGAAATTTAATTCCACAAATTTTATCTTTTAATTTTAGGAATAAGTGAAAATCACTTGGGGCCAAGTCCGGAGAATATGGTGGGTGGTTAAGGAGATTGAAGCCAGCACAGCGGATTGCGTTGAGCGCAACATCCGATCGATGAGCAGGCGCGTTATCTTGAAGGAACAACACGCCCAACGACAGTTTTTCACGACCACGTTTTTCTTAAATTAAATTAAATTGGCATAATAGGGTCCATTGGGTCCAGGGTGTAATCGTCTGATTCTCACTAGATGATGACATTTTCACTGTTGTAAATTATATTACGGTCACCAATGCAATTTTTTGGTTGCATTGCAATGGAGAAATTTAATTGGAGAAAACTTAGAAATACTATTTCGCGCCAATGTCTTTTTTTTATTTCTTCTGTAGCTGCAACGCAATGCACGCATTCTACCGAAGCTAATGTCGCTTTAAGTTCCATTTTCAAAAATAAAATGTTTTTTGTTAAACAGAAATAAGTCGAGTCCTTATTCATGATTATTCTACATACGAACAAAAACTTTTCCGTTTTTATAGGCTCGTTGGAAACAGACAAAAATTTAAAAAAAAAAAAAAATTGCCCTAGAGGATAATATATGATGTACCTACAATGACGGATTTTTTGAGCAAGAGGAGTGAAAAACCTTCTTGATTCACCTTGGTAAACAGTGGCATGTGATTGGGCTTCATCCTGAAAGGCTAACGAAGTCTATTACCACTTCGCTGTGACTAAGACTACAACGAAAGTCGTTATCATAGAGCTGAATTTTTCTCGACACGCTCTTTTCAAATTGCCGCCAATTTAGAATAAATGACAGATGAATTCAATATACCAAAGAGTTCTAAATTCGGCACTTGACGCACCCCGACTCGGGCAGGTTAGGGTTCGAAGGGGATGCTCGTTCGCCTTGCTCACTTGACCCAGTCATCTCCTTTGTATTAGGTTCCTTTAAGTTTCCGTCTGCATGGTGCAGACAAAAATAGGAACCCCGCGAAGTGGGGCTTCGTCAACTATGCCTTACATCAAATTTTTTATATTTACCATATAATTAGACATTGGCTTTGAAAATGTTTCTCCTCGTTTTCTGGTGGGTGGGGATGACTTGCTCTCTTCCTGTCTCATCCCCTCCACCTACCTCTACATTTCATTTATCAATATTTTCTATGAGATTTAAGACACATTAAAAAATCATTGAAAAAACACTTTTTATCTCCGCGGGGGGGGGGGGAGTGGGATTACTAATCCTCCCCCCTCTCCTACCGTATCCTCTATGGAGGCGGCACGTTTCTAATCTTTACCCTCATTACATTCCAGATAATTTCACACTTGTCGTCAACTCTATATTTCCTTTACTATAGTAAATAAATATTCAATATTTTTCAGTGCCACTATCAATTCCGCCGCAACGACCAGAAGTTAATCCGTGCATACCATTTCCATGTGGTCCGTATTCCCAATGCGAAGAGTTCAATGGCAACGCACGCTGCACTTGTCTTCCGAATTACAGCAGCTCTCCGCCGAGATGCAGACTGGAGTGTATTCTCGACTCTGAGTGCAACGAAGACATGGCGTGTATCAACAATAGGTGCACCAACCCATGCCCCACGGCTTGCGGCAAGTATGCGGAGTGTTTTGTCAAAGACCACGTACCGTACTGCACGTGCTTGCCTGATAGCTGTCAAGGTAATTTATTTAAAGTTATAATTTTTATCGGACTTGTGCTAGTAATTTTGCTTTTTAATAAATTATTGTTTATACCTACATATCTTGGCCGTGTTAGTTTGCGGATATTTTTAACTATACATGCCGTTTCCAAATGGATACGGTGGGGTTTGAAGGATCTAAATGTATACCAACGGGACTTAAGCGGTAGTTAAATCGAAATGTATTTATTTATTTGATATGGCACCTCAACGACTTACTAAAACATACATATACAAAAAAATCAAATACAATATTACGAATTGTGAATTCGTCACTTACAGAAGTGCACAGCACTAGCAGAGAACTTAATAAGTGAGAATTTAACCTTAACAGGATTTGTTTACACTTTCATCAGATACTTTTGGAATAAACTATACAGGACAGTTAGCTCTTGCACACATACCCTTGAACTAGGTACTTCGCAACTCACAATAGTGATGTTGACTGGTGAATAAAAAGGTAAAGTCCGGTCAAGTCCCGCAGGCACTAAATAGTGCCGGTTTAGTCCGTCAGTCAGTAAAGTTAATAAAAAAATATTGGACACGTAGTTTTTGCTTTATCATAATAGTTAATAAATAGTTTGGAAAATCCAAAAGTGCTCGCCTCATACTTATCACTCATTCATAAACGAAAAAGAAATTCAAAACATAGTTTAAAAATGAACAATTTATCACTTTTGATGAAGTCGTAATGTCAACGACTGACAAAGATATTTTACTTGGCGGTTGCTAGGCAACTTCAAGTCAAAGGTTGGAAATATTTAGTTAAAGATATTATATTTTAGTTAGTATTTTATTAATTATAATTAAACTACTTTGAATAAAAGAGCCATTTTCAATAGGGTTCCTTCTTCGGCTGAAAAGAATGTATAAAACAAAATTGACTCAATTAATTGATTTTATCGCAAGCTACAATGTTTTCAGGGTTCATAAATTGACGAACAGGAATTTTTTTTCAACTATTTTTATGCTTTTTCCATTTCTGCTGCATTAAATCAATTGTTAAAAAGTACAGTATTAATCTCCATTTAATCATCTATACAATGGTATATAAATTAAGTAGGTTCTGTGTACTAGCAGGAGTGTAACAATAAAAACAATTACAGAAACAGGGCAAAAAAAAATTTTCGATCGTAGAGCACACTCTAATGCTTCGCATTACGAGTCGTGCAATAAATAATAAAAAATATAAAACGCATTAAAGTTGGGGAGTGGGGGCTCACTTATGTCACATTTTAATTTTAACTCAATGTACCTATTGCTGTAATCTTCTGATTACGTAAAAAAAAGAAAAATACGTGGCCAATACTTTTTAATAAACTAAAAAAAAAAAAACTAAAAAAAATGTTTTGTCTACATCCCTATTTTGCATATTATTATATCTATCGGTATCGCCAATGAGATCAATCACTTTGTTTACCTATGAAGCAGTTAATAATAATAATAAAATATTAAAACCCTTTCAGAATTTCAATTTATTCCATATTTACCCGGCGTGCACTCAGTACCTACTTACTAATTATTAATTATTTTGTGTTTTTGTGTGTTCTAGCGTTGGATCAAACATTTGACTTCCCACGATACCCAGAATTGGGTCACAATATGGAATCACGACCAAAGACCAAACAAAACCAAACAGGAATAACTGGTTGTGCCTACATGTGTAGTGCATTCCAAGCTCTCTGTCCACCGAGTACAGTGAGAGTCGGGCAGATTTGTATTGAATCTGAAGATTAAGTAGGTACCTACAATTAAACAACATTCTTAATTAACTGTATTTTTTTTTGCTCAACTGTCACCTTGATTTGTTGACCAATTACCAAAAACAGTTTCCATATACATTAACTTCCGACCTGACGGTTAAAAACCGAGCCTATTTTTGAAAAAATTAAACAACTTTAAAATATTGATAAACTTACATTTTAAAACTCAACTTTAGCAAGTTATCTTCTTCAAGCTCTGAATACAAAAACCAGCAGATAATTTCCTTCTAGATCTAAATATGACATCCCCGCGAGTTTCGTGGCCACTTTCTAAACGTTTCTCATCCACCACTTCTAAAAGGCTCTCGGACGCGACAATCTAGCGCCTTGTCCCTAAGTATATCTGTTAATACTAGGTTTGTGTAAAATTACTGTTAAAGTTACTAACCTCTTTTTGAAATCTCATTATTCGCTCAACTTATTGATATTATCTCCTATACTGTTAAACGAGCAATATTTGTAAACAATGTGGAGACTACCATACAACAAAAAAATTAAAATACTGGCACTACTAATGCTTAAGAGTATTTTGGAACGGTCAATAATCCTAGCCCCAAAAAAAAGGTTTTCAAACAAATTAAATGTAGTGAGTAATTTTGTAATTCTACCATATTATATTACTTACCCAATTAAATGTAATTTATGCCGGATCCACCCTAAGCCTATAAATTCCGTTTATCCAACTAGGCCTTGGGTGAATTCTCGGGCATACATTTCAGAATATCCACCTTAGGGTGGACTTTTGGGGTGGATAAACGGAATAGCCCGAGCCGACTATGGATTTTGCCGAGCTATAATGACTAAACTATTGAATATATTCAATTGAATATTTGTATACAGAATGGGAACGTCATTATGGACACGCCGTTTAATTTTTTGTTGTATTGTCGTCTCACCTTGTATAATATATTATTTGTAATCACGTTCTCGATTAAATTTGCAATATAGGGGTTTACGGGGGCCAAAAATCGATCTAGGAAAGTCTCATATAAAAAATCTCATGCAGTCGGAGGCATTTTGATGTCTCTGCAACTTCTGCGACGCCGTGTGTGCGGAACTTCGTACAAAATACAAAATATAATATAAGAAATTTAACAAAAAATAAAATAAACAAGCAATATGTAGAACCAGATCGATTTTATGGGGACACCACTCATCTGTCGATTGGAATGTATGTACCTATTAGTGCTTAAGAACCAGTTACTAATTAATGTTACAATGAAACAAATTAATACAAGGAACTAAGTAAGTACTATCAATTTTTTTACCCCTTGAAATTTTTAATAGAATGTAATATTATTTATTGTCTTATTATTAATTTGTTTATGTTAAGATTATTTATTGTTACCTACAGGTGTTGTGGAGCAGGTGGTTGACGAATAAAATAGGTCAAAATTAAAAAAAAATTATCTCTACAGCATACCTCTAGTAGACTGTACATGTACAACGTTATGGTAGCCACACACGTAATGATTTACTTGCACAAGCTTGCGCAAATACGTATGACGCCGGTATTGACCAAACACGGTTCAAGTTTGCTTGTAACGATATTATTTGTATTTAGTGACTGTCCAGCACACCTGTGTGTGCGGAAATGGCATCCATTTATGACGCTTTGGCAATAGTTGGCCTAATAATCGCTACAAAAAAACAGAAAAGGCGTAAAATAAACCGAACCATTTGGTGTAAAAAAAAACATAAAACCCAAAAAATTGTTACTGTGGGTCATCCTTAACAAATAGCCATAATTATGCTACCGCAGACTTTTGAACTTTTTAACTTGTTAAGGTGTAAAATTCAGTAGAAAATAAATGTCTAGGGTTCCTTAATGACGAACCCTAAAAAAAGAAAAGAAAATATGAATATCTAAAGAAAGAAAGAAAGACATTTTCTTTCTTTCTTTTTATCTAAAAGAAAGAAAGAAAATATGTTTATTCTGCACAAACAAAACGCACTTTTAAATAACAAAACATAAAATACACACATACAAAAGTAGCTAAAAGCCTCGTATTCAACCAATAAAAAAATAAAAAAAGTTGTACAATGTTGCTCATTGGTTGATATCAAGGCCACAGATCAAAGGCAACATTGCGTAATTACAAGCTAAATAGTCTGTGGTAATTACTGTTGCGACATTGGCAAATGACAACAACAACATAACAAAACAAAACAAAATGCCGATTGCAGAATTAAACTACTTTTCTAACAAAATAATAGTATGAAAAATCTGTGCGCCGCATCTGCGTAAGAACAGGTCATTGCTCAGCGAATTGCCGTGACTTCGGACGAACGTAACGTCAACAGCGCTGGTTTTCAGCAATTACCTATGGAATGACATATTGACGTATCTCTCTCAGTCAGCAAGATTTTTTCCGACGTCTCCGACAATCATAGTCATATTTCAGCCATTTTACACAAAACTTTAATGAATTATCACGTAAACCTTTCTCATGAATTACTCCGTCTATTGGTGAAAACGGTATGAAAATCCGTTCGGTAGTTATTGAGTTTATCGCATTCAGAAGACAGACATTCGCGGCGGGAGAAAAACTTTTACTTCAAATTAGTACTTTCATTGTTGATATTTTTTTTATGTAAAAAGTTTCTACTGAAACTTGAACGAGTAAATTTGCACAAACACGAATTTGCACAAGATCGGAATCGAAAATTGAAATCACACAAGTCTAGTTTTTGCAAATTTCTTCCAACTTGCGCAAGTAAATCGTTAGGTGTGTGGGCTAGGAGCGTTTATTCTAAACGTTGGCAACGTCGCAATCGCAAATAGCTGTCAAATGATTCCCTGTTTTGATTCATTTGGCAATATTACTATAGGGAAAAATATCGCTAACTAGTGAACTAAAATACAGATAATGAATTTGGGCGAGTGGCGACACATTCTTACCTGTCATCTACATGTTGTGAGGTAGCTCGGTAGTTCTACTTAAATTGACAGTTCATCTTATTTCGTCCGTCTCTTTCTCGATTTATTAGAAAGAGAAGAAGACAGAAACAGCCTTAAGAGGGTGCATCCTAAAAGTTGGCAACGTCGTAAATAGCTGTCAAATATTCACCTGTTTTGATTAATTTGGAAATAATACTGTATGGAAATAAGAAATGTGGTTAACTAACTAACTAGAATATTAATAATGAATTGCAATAATTGATGTCGTAACACCGAATATTTAGTTTTAGATGTAAAAAAAGTATTTGGAAACTTTCCAAATTACTTTTTTACACCTAAAACGGGTACAACATCAAATTCAATGTTATAAATTGCAATTCATTATGATTATTCTAGTTAGTTAGTGAGCCAAATTTCTTATTTCCATACAGTATTATTTCCAAATAAATCAAAACAGGCTATAAATAGTTTCACACTTGTCACCAACTCTATATTTCTTTTACTAAATATTCAATATTTTTCAGTGACGCTATCAATTCCGATGCAACTACCAAAAGTAGATCCGTGCAAACCATCACCATGTGGTAGAATATATTTTTGGCATTGGTGTCGAGACTTCAATGGCAACGCACGCTGCATTTGCCTTCCGAATTACGTCAGATCTCCGCCGGGTTGCAGACCTGAGTGTACTGTCAGCACTGAGTGCAACGTGGTCTCGACGTGCATCGAAACCCGCTGCAGAGATCCGTGCCCCGGAACTTGCGGCAACAATGCGTATTGTAACGTCAAGAATCACCCGTTGCACGGCTTATGCTTGCCTGGATTCACTGGAGATCCGTTCACCGGCTGTCAAATCTTGCCTCCAGGTAATTAATTAAAGTTATAATTTTTTTAAGACACTTGCTCGTAAAGTGGCTCTTATTGAACCGTTTTTAGGTTCATAATGTGGTGGGGTGTGGTGTTGGTGTATTGAGCGCACGTGCTTTTTACTTTACATAATCGCACTAGTGCGGTAATGTGCGCCATATGTAGATAACTATTTACTAGTCGGAGTAATGACATGGCAGTATGGAATTAGTAAGTACTATCAAGGCACGACATGTCGTCTTTCTTGTTGCGACTTAATAATGGGACAAAGTAAACGGGTTTTTGGAACGAAGTTCTTTCGCGGCTTCATATTTGCGTCTGTCTTCTTCTAATTCGATAGAGAGAGAAAGAGAAAGTGAGAATTTGGTCAAAATGAAAATCTAAGATGACGGCTGCGAAAATTTTCTCATTTTTCGTCATGGGTGTCGGTCGACTGTGACCTCACTATCGGCTTTAGAACCATCAAAAACTACGGAACGACACCCATGACGAAAAATGAGAAAATTTTACAGCCGCCATCTTGGATTTTCATTTTGTCCAAATTCACACTTTCTCTCTTTCTTGCCAGCCTGTTATTTGTTCATTCTATGTTTCGTGTTCTCTTCCGTGTTTCGTGGCCCGCCGCATCAAGGTTCACGGAAATTGTCTTGGCTGAATTCCCGCCATTACTTTAATTTGTATCCGTTCTATCTTTTCGCGGCCCTTAAAATGGTCCTTTTTTCTGAAAGAAATTGGTGCTTTTAACGAATGCAAACGATAATTTTCTTTGAATATTCGAGACGACGATCGTGTTGTTCATCTTGTGAGTGAATATTGAGCCTCTAGTTGCACTCATGCGAAGGTGAAGCGCATCCGTGTTCCGTCAGGTTTGCGCAAGCACCGTGCGATTCTGCAATTCTGCAACTTAAGGTGGAACTAGTCGCGGGCTCGAACTCAATGGTGGACATGGCCAAAAACCACGCTGTCTCACCTGGCATCGTGTCCGACAGAAATAGTATCAGTGATGAGCAGTTAGTAGCTGGTCTACATGGATAACGTATAGTTGGCTCGCACAGAAACACTGTACCGAACGATTTGAGTAAAAAGAGCGCGTAAAAAATTACGAAAAGTCCTTTGGAAAATGGAGTTTTATGAAAAAACCACAGCATGAATCAATTAGAAATAAAATTGATTGAAATTTTCGATAATTTTGCTGTGTCGGTACAGATTTTGTTTTCGAGATTTCACACTTCTTGTATTACTTATTTACGCCCAAAGTTGCGCTAAAATTAGCAAGAAAAACGAATCTTTGTTGGCTTATAACTTTTTAATGGCTTTTTATTTTACTATTCTGCTTCCGTACAGACAAAATTACTTATGAGACCTAACGATATCATGTTAAACTTGAATGTACGATATCAAACAGTGGAGTAAAACCCCTCCGAAGTTTGTATGAAAAAAATATCAAATTGTTACATCTTAACGCCAAGTGTGCGGAGCTTCGAACACAATAATTATAATATGATTTTTTTATGTATCGCTGCGCATAGTCGCCGTGCTGTCGCAGTCGTATGTCCCATCCCATACTGTGCGCCATGCCATGTCTAAGTAGGTATATGTTTCGTTGACGACAAAGACCCTTGAGTCTTGACTGGTTTATTTATCGGCCAAAGAAATCTGAAACAATACTGACTTGTCAACAGTGTTTTTTAGGGTTCCGTACCCGAAGGGTGACAAACGGAACCCTATTCATAAGCCTCCGCTGTCCGTCTGTCTGTCAGCGAGCTCTATCTCATGAACCGTAATAGGTAGGCAGTTGAAAATTTCACAGATTGAGCATTTCTATTGCCGCAAGAGCAACAAATAATAAAATTAAAAATTAAAGGGGGGTCGCCATACAATAAAATTAAATTTTGAAAAAAAAAATTATCTGACCCTGGCATGTGGGGTATCATTTTCTAGAGCTCATCGAGTAGAGAATAATTATATTTTTTATTTGTTTTTATCTTCAAAAATTATGAATTAGGGGGCCGTAGAAGTTGTCTGTTTTAGACCATTTTTGTACGAGCTCTATCTCAACAACTAAACAAATTAGGAATTTGAAACTTGTGTGTATCATGTAACATATACTGTTTATAATCAACAAATACTAAAAACGCCGATTCATAACGTATTTTATATAATATGGGCGATTTTCTGCAACTTAAAGTAATAATTTTGTATTTCATGCTAATATTATGCGATATAAATTCCACAGATAACTATTTAATAGTCGGAGTAATGACATGGAATTAGTAAGTACCTACTATCATGGCAGCATATACTATTTCGATCATTTAAATTTCGATAATCCAAAAAGGTCTACAAAATAAACTTTCTTCACAAGATTTTAAATCCGGCCAGTATTTTTTGAGTTTAAGAACTTTATCGACTTTTTTCAAAGTATCCCTAGACGGTGTGTACCTCATGTTAAAACTACACTCCAATAGACAATATATTCAGTAACATTGAAATGAATGCTGGCACATACAGTGTACTATTCAGTTACCTTAAACCGTTGTGGATACAATTTCATATTGAGAAAAATTATTGGTGTAAAAATATTCGGTCACGGCGGCCAATCTCAACGGAGACTCGCCTTCGGCGCGGGAGATATTATAGTGCACAAGTGTGTGCGCAGACACGAGTGCACTCTCTCTTCCCTCACTCTCATAGTCCGATGGGATGTGTAAAAATAATAAGTAAGAAATAATAGATTTCTGTATGACTATCAAAAATAACGTAAAGAAATACCTGTATTGACTCACGACAAAACATGTTGAAATCTCTAGTTCCTGTCAAACATAGTATGAAAAATTTACAGAAAATAGAGATTCCAACATGTTTTGTTGTGAATGTTTCGCCAGTGCAAATGCACAGTTATAATTAAAATTTGGCGTACTACTTACATTCTATTTTGTACAATATAGTCTGATGTAGCAAGAGAAATCCTTTTATTTATAAGTAACTAGCTTTACCCGGCCTGGCTTCGCTCGGTTAGCACTAAGTACTTATCTACGGCGCATCTACCTTTCCTAATTACCTACCCTACCTACCTACCCTACCCTTCTTACCAGGGTAGGTAGGTACCTAACCTACCCTACCTACCCTACATATCTACCTGCTTACCTACCATATATACCTATTTATACCTACTAATACTATGTTAGTAGCAAATAAATAACTTTGACTTTAGTTAATGCATGTTACTGGATAAAGTTAACTTAATATTTTTCTCTTAAAATAAATGAAATATACTCCTACATCTATATTTTAACACAACAACATTTTCTCATTAAAATTAGACAATTTCTTTACAAATCTTTGTTTTTTTATAGCGCCTCTGTTGTTACCTTTACGAAAGTATTACAAAAATTCATAGTGTTAAATCTTGTACGACATGGTATGGAACCCTTCGTGTGCGAGTCCGACTCGCACTTGACAGATTTTATTTTTATTTTATTGCAATCTATCTATTCTACATTCAGCAATAGGCTGGTATATGTTTGTATCAGGCTTGTGCGGTGTCCAATGACAAGTCCCCTTTCTCTCAGTCCCAGTTAGGGTTCCCACCTTTTTTTTTTACTGTTAAACTGTACATTATTAAGAAAAAAAGTACATAGTATCAAAATAAGGTACAATTTATTTTTCTTTATTATTATGTTTAAAAACCTATTTTTTATTGCTTTTTGCAGTTTTTATCAAATTTTTGTCCACGATTTATTATGGCATTTAAAATGTATAAAACCCTAAATCGTATTCTTATTGCTCTCAAACCACTTCGCACAAAACAAACAAGAAATTGTGGCGACATCGATTCAGCACCAATCGATAAATTTCGTTTAACGAATTAATACTTACGACTAAACTTTTCAAAACACCAAAGAAGTCAAATCATGCGAAGTAAAGTATTTTCGTGTACTTTATTGTTCTCATAAAGTAAGTATAGAGTACAACCTGAAATAACGTACAATACTTTATAGTACGGGTGGCAACCCTACTCACAGTCTACAGTAATAGGTCCTGTGGGTTTTTCCGTATAAGCCTTCGTGGCATAGTTGGTTCGCTCATTAGATGTTTTGCAAGTGCGTTAGGATGGTGGGTGATCCTCGATTTATAAACGTCCTTTCTATTTTTAACCAACTTAAAAAAAGGAGGAGGTTCTCAGTTCGCCGGTTTTTTATTTTTTTATGTATGTTCCCCGATTACTCGAACATGGCTTGACCGATTTCGAAAATTCTTTTTTTAATAAACACTTTTTCACAAAAAAAACAACCGACTTTCACTATAAAGTGAAAAAATATTAAATTTCGGAAGTCGGTGGCAAAAATGTATTCGTTAATAAAAAACAAAAAAACCTTATCTAAATAACGAATATCCGTGTCTTTGGTTTTGAATTTACGTTTTTGCCACCGACTTCAGAAATTTTAGTAATTTTTCACTTTATAGTGAAAGTCGGTTGTTTTTTTTATGAAAAAGTGTTTATTAAAAAAAGACTTTTCGAAATCGAATCGAATTTACAAACACAATTTGTTTTGTTATTTTGAATACGGAGTACTATCACTTATGTTATTTATAAACAATGATTATTTATTGTTTGTATTTATGCACTAGGGCCGGGCGAACACGGCTCGCAACTGCAAGTCGAGATGGGACGAAAATGCGTTTAGAATATTGATAATGTTTGATACAGAAAAAACAGTATGAAAAAATGTCATTTAGCTGTAAAAATGTGCGAAATTCAATTCGCTTAAAGTTCATTTTAGGTAACTTATTTGGAAAAAAAAAGATGTACGAGCCTAGATAAATACTGTCTAAATTCGAATATTAACATAATATGATGGAAATATGCTCAAATTGTAAATGATTTATGTATTACGTTTGTATGGACAATGCAACGGTCGCCGCTGTCTTAATTAGATTTATTTATTAGAATTTTATTATGTTCTAAAAGTTCATTTCATATTAATTTCATTTGACTTGGATAACGTTTGTCCATATAGTTGTGATCATACTTTATAAATTTAAATAGAATGCATTATAAATTAACACTTAAAACTATTTTTCAATCTGCTCCGATTATTTTGTGCCTGTTATTGAGTACTTAATATACAGCGAAAGTTCGTTCCAACCGGGTGACCCACGACACCTTTTTATATTTTTTCAGATGTCAAGCCATCACTTTGCTCGCCATCACCGTGCGGTCCTCACAGTGAGTGCAGAGAAGTAAACTCACATGCAATATGTCGTTGCCAGGAAGATTTTATAGGCTTTCCACCCAACTGTCGACGGGAATGTACAATAAACAGTGAATGCGCTAGTGACAAAGCCTGCTTTAACCGCAAATGTGTAGACCCATGCGTTTATACGAGTAAATGTGCTAGAAATGCAAACTGCGCAGTAATTGCTCACAACCCTATATGTTCATGTCAGGATGGATTCGTCGGTGATCCATATACTAATTGTGTACCCTGTAAGTACTCATTACATTCCAAATAATTTCACACTTGTAACCAACTCTATATAGGGGGGCACTGCAGTGACTCGCCAAGTTGAGCAAAACAAACAAATAAAGGCACAGCCGTACCATCTTTTCTCGAAGCCATTCAAGAACATTTTTGACCCCTGTAACTTCTTTGTGGATAAAGCTAGAATCCTGAATTTTCAGTGACCAAGAGGGGTTAGTATAGATATACTAACCACTCTTGGTCGGGAATTTGGGAATATACCTAGTTAGGTATATTCCCAAATTGTATTTATTCATTTTGAACCTGCAGTTTAAAAAAGATTGCAGGTCATATTAATTTAATTTTGTCATTGACATACTCACCGATCATCAAAATTCTAAGGTACTTCTAGCAAATACACAAGCTTCAAATTTTGTACACAATTAGTGTTTAGCCTATGAAGGAAGAAAAAAATCAAATATATCGCAATTTCAGTCTCATTTTCAACTTTGTAATCCTTCATAAATAATTTACAATTACAATGTTACTTTTGCAGTTCATGCAATTTTTCGTACTTACACAGCCTAAATAGATAGATAGGGAGATAAACCTTTCTATCTAAATAACGAATATCCGTGTCTTTGGTTTTGAATTTACGGTTTTTGCCACCTACTTCCAAAATTTTAGTAATTTTTAAATATAGCGTGAAAGTCGGCTGTTTCTTTTTGTGAAAAAGTTTTTATTGCTTTGCACTTTTTTTATTCACAAACACAATTTGTTTTGTTTGTTTAAATACGGAGTACTATCACTCAGGTTATTTATAAACAATGATTATTTATTGTTTGTATTTATGCACTTAATTAGATTTATATACCTATTGGAATTTTATGATGTTCTAAAAGTTCATTTCACATTTCATTTCACTTCACTATTACTACTTAATATACAGCGAAAGTTCGTTCCAACCGGGTGACCCACGACTTTTTTATATTTCTTTCAGATGTCAAGGCAACGCCTTGCTCGTCATCACCGTGCGGTCCTCACAGTCAGTGCAGAGCAGTAAACTCACAAGCAATATGTCGTTGCCAGATCGAGTTTATGGGCATACCACCCAAATGTCGAACGGAATGTACAATAAACAGTGAATGCGCTAGTGACAAAGCCTGCTTAAACCGCAAATGTGTAGACCCATGCATTTATAAATGTGCTAGAAATGCAAACTGCGCAGTAATTGCTCACAACCCTATATGTTCATGTCAGGATGGATTCACCGGTGATCCATTAACCAATTGTGTATCCAGTAAGTACTCATTACATTCAAAATAATTTTACATTTGTGACCAACTGTATATCAGGGGGCACTGCAGTGCCCCCGCCAGGTTGAGCTAAATAAACTAACAAAGCCACAGCCGTATCATCTTTTCTCGAAACCATTCAGTTACATGTTCGACCCCCTGTAACACACAGACACAGACATCTATATTTCTTTAAAACATATAATCAATCAATCAATCAATCAGCCTATTAATGTTCCCATTGCTGGGACACAGCTACCACGCGGGCCCAGTGCGGGTTGGTAGATGTCACATATCTTCGAATTTTTGGTTCTCAGATATGCCCGGTTTCCTCACGATGTTTTCCTTCACCGTTTTGAGAGCAGAGGTGATGAAATTATTTACACAAAGTAAAGCGCCTGCTTGGGTTCGAACCCACGACCTACAACTCGTAAGTCGAGGCCGTTACCACTGGGCCAGCATTGCTCCTGAAAAAACTAAAACATATACAGCCTTATTTATAAAAATCTCGCTAATCACTGATTAGCGACTGCTTAGCTAAGCAATTGGTTAGTTCTTAATTAATGCTTAAATTTTCTTTATTTATAAACGCTAATTAGCAAGTGATTAGTTGCGAAACGGAATAGAGGTGAAATTATGCGTTCGGCACAGGTTATAATCAAATTAGTAGACTAAAAAACAGAATTTTAAGAATAAAGTTGTCAATACCACGATTTTTGTATCTGTCGTGACTTTGACAGACAAAAGTCAACAATTTCATTGGAAAATATGAATTAGAATAAAATCATTTAATTAAGTTTATTTCATTGTGTTTGCGATGTGAGCAATGAAAATAATAAGCTCCAATAAATTGGAGTAAACAGGAAAAGGTATTTATCTCTGAATTTATATCTACTTACTTAAACCAATGTAGTCTGACCAAATAAATGTTAAAGCAGAAGATATGTATTTTCATGTCGCTTGATAACACGATTACACTGTTTTAGAAATATTTGCAGATACTTGTGTCTGCTTTATATTTCTTCCTATTGCTTTTGCACCAGGGTTTCAGTATCTTTTAAAACAGTTCTTATACTTATTTACAGGTTCAAGTTTAACTGCTGCTATGAAACCCACTAGCGCCTAGCACAATACTATTCAACCTCGTAAAGATGAGGGTTGGAGACCATGCTACGTGTAAAAGATGAGGACTACGAGTGGCATGAGAAAAGAAAGGCACCCATGTCTTTTGAGAAAGAATATTGGAAATCAAAAATAATGAATTCATAACAAAAATGTAGCTTTATTATGTATCAAAATAAATTGTTTTCTATAAAATTCTCTTCTTATTTGTGTGCGACTGCCACAACGTGGCTTTTCTTTAGTTATGGGCCTTAGAGCTAGCGCCATAAGATGAGGGGCACATGGGAAAACACATTGGTTCACAATCACTATCTCCGATGAGCCTCACGAACTCATTCTCCTCAAACCACCACCTGAGCACCTACTGAGCCTCCTCCTGATTGAGCTTTCCCTATAAATCCTTGTATCATGTGTACTTCGAAAGAAGAATATTATCTAATAGGTAATCATTACACTCGTAGCGGTTATAAATGAGCTTTGTAGGTCTTCCTCCGTCTACTTCGCGCCGGTATTTCAAAATTATTTAATTCTTGTAAGTAGATCATTCTGAATTCCCGTAAAAGATTGTCGAAATCCATATTTACTAAGGCACAACTCGATATTAGGAACAAAATTACCTCGAAGCACACAATAATCCCATTGAATCGATCAGCTGATTCAAATAAAATCCGTCATCTTGCCTCTTAGCATCCTCTTAGCAGTGGACCGGTGGTGTTTAATTTTGACAGCTACTAATCAATTGCATAACGACCTCTTAGCGCTAAATAGCGTTTATGAATGAGAATTTTGCTAATCAATTGCTTAGTAATTGATTAAAATTTAAGAGGCGTTTATAAATAAGACTGAATATGTCTTAGCAATCGCACACGGCAATAGAATCTACACTTAACAAAATCTACCTAATATTAGCGCTGTGAGCGATTTAATTTGGACTATTTAAGACGCAGATATATGTCAGTGACCTTGAGTAGTTAGCTTGCGTGTTCTGTACTGAGCTCACGCAACGCATCGTACGTCCAGCCAGTAAGAGGACTCGCCCATCAAGGAGCGCTGTCCCCAATTTGACGCATTATTAATTTATTATACACAAAACAAAAGGTATTTCAATAAAACACGTATACTAAAAGATTAATAATTTAATTATCCATAAAATGGTGAAGATTTCAGAAAAATACACTTGATAGCTTTTGCGTAATTCTCAGTTTTTATCCGCGCTTAACAAATTAATTAACACTATTTAAACATAATCTAAAATATTCGTATACTAAGTTATTAAAAAAATGCTCTAAGGAGGACCGGACAAAATGGTCCCCACGACCAATAACAACCACACATAATTATGTCATTAGATAGGCATTTTAATATAGAGCAACAACTACTATGGCGGCTCATTTCGAATCGCTGTGTGAAAAAAGTTGTGGCGATGTTTCGCAGCCCTGACCTGGACGGCAGATAACGGAACACTTGAATATTAATCCCTTCTGGTGGTCTAGTTTGAATATGTTCAAATGTATGCCTGGCCACTGGCGATGATAATACAATAATATGGTACCATCGAGCTGATCTGATGATGGACCTGGACGCTACATAATGGAACTCTTGAACAGCTACTAGTAAACCCATCAAGTGTGGGCTCATTAGAATTGTATCAACGAGTCCTGTTAATTTCACCAGATGATGAGGACCTGATGACTGATCTGGACGCTAGATGATAGAACTCTTGAACAGCTACTAATAAACCCATCGAGTGTGGGCTCATTAAATGTGTTTTAACAAGTCCTGTCCATTTTACCTAATGACGATGAACTGATGAGGCACCAACTATCGATTATCCCTATATGCAATATGTAGGTGCACCCAAGGACAATCCCCGGTTGGTGCAGGATTATTGCACAACATCGAAACAAAGATTATGGGTTTGGGTGGCTAAAGACAGTGTACTGGTTACCTATAACTATAGAAGCGGTATGGCCCGTGTTTGATATTTTTTATATATATTATACACAGAAAAAAATACAAGGGGTGTCTTGAACACTCATTATTGGGCCCCTTGAGGAATGGAGAGGTATTTTACGGCTATTAAAACAATCCCGGAAGTACGGTCAAGATCCCCGCCAGCATCTTACTGGAATACTTCCTTTCTCTTTACTCACATCTCAATTCAAGTCGGCCTCCATTCATGAAGGCAAGACAGACATGAGGAACAAGACTTCTCCCGGGAGATAGGGTACGTGGGGTCGCTATTGGCCAACAGATCGCCACATGCTGTCTTGCGGGTTATGTATCCGGCTTGGTCTGGCTCCTCACCCCGGACCTGTTTTGCCAAAGTAACTCTACTGACACAGACCTAGAGTACATAGGAGCGCGCAAACCCCACCACGAAGTCAACGTAGAGATATGGCGAATTATTATTTTGAGCCACTGCAGGTGTAAGGGCCTACCTGCCGTCTTTTCATTTTCTCACACTTTTTCAATTAGAGCCCGATCCTTTAGGTAGTAGTCACCGATTTCGTTATTCGGAACTCAATCTGTAGTTACTTTTACCCAATAATTGTGATGCGACAAGCAGCAGATGTGGGCTGCCCAGTTTCTTTTTAATTTGACAGCTGGATTGCCTACGCTGATTTGTGTTTTGTGTCGAAGTATTGGTAATGTTTCTTATACGGTCAGTAAGTTTCACTCCAAGAATACCTACTTCGTCCCATTGCTCGCTGACCAAGTGCGAATTTTATGACGCTTCATTAATGACCACGTTTGAGCTCCCTAAGCTCCACGTGAGGGCGGGAAGGATGCACATGTCCATGAGTTTACTTTTGATTGAATGTGGAAGTGGTCCTTACATTAGGTGTTTCATTGACCAATAAATCTTCTAGGCGTTCTCTTCTCGGTGCGTCAAGCGACATGTTTATCTTGTGTCGTCTGAAAGGACTATTTGGCCGAGGTATATGTTACTCAGTACTCATAGACAAATTCAACCTCCACCACACCCCCTATCTACTTTGCGTTTGGTGCTGTTGCTCATTAGTCTTTATGACAAAAAACAAGTGGAATAGTAAACAGTTTTATAATTACATACCGTCATACTTAATAATCGTAAAAACGTATTGATGTGCAAGGTTCAGGATTCTGAACTTCGTTATACACCTTCCAGACCAACCATAAAGTGCTTTATATACTGTACTCGTTATGATACATCTAATGAGCCGACACTAGATGGGTTTACTAGTAGCTATTCAAAGAATCCAGGTGAGATAACGGGTAAAATATACAATACTCGTTGAGACACATTAAATGAGCCCACACTAGATGGGTTTACTAGTAGCTGTTCAAGAGTTCTATTATCTAGCGTCCAGATCAGTCATGAGGTCCTCGTCATCTGGTAAAATGAACAAGACTCGTTCCGTCTTATTACAAAACACGGACTAAGTAATGGTTTAAACCAAGACTGAAAGGTCTAGGATTGTTACGGTAATATAGATAGTAACAGGGCTCAAAATCTGTCAGTTAGTACTAAAGAAGGTTCATGGTTCAAATAATATCCACAGATAGGAAATAAAAATGACATTCTTTCATTCGCTTACGTAGGCTTTATTTGAAGCAACGTTCTGTTTCTTTAAATGTTGATATTAAAATAACACTTGAAATGCTAAAATAATTATTTATCAATAATAATATGTGGTAATTTTTTGTTTGGTTAGCTTACAATATATTGAACAAACATAACTTGTACATTTGACGCGCTTTTTATAATCCAGTTGTAACAAAAAAACGATTACTTGAGTATCCTAATTCAAACAAAAACTACCAAGTTTATACAACCAACGAAAAATATTAACGTCATTAATTAATAGTGTTTGCAGTATACCTTCCCAATGTATAGAATTAATTTATCATCATTCCCAAACAATGTACAATGATGCCTACGTACCTATAATGCCTTCCTAAAAAATGTATACTGGGCATTCTGTAGCAAACTATCAAAAAGTATCAAAAATATAATATTAAATAATTGTCCAATAAATTAAAATAATTTAAAAACAGCGAGCGCATTCTGTATTTAATTTCAAATATAGAAACAATTCGGCGCGAAATTAAATAAATGACGTACCTATCCCGGTCATATAATTATGTAATGTATTGTCTGTTGACTCGGTTTCAATATGTGTCCGTAAAACGAACTAAAATTACATTAGAAAAGTATAAATCATTATTATAATGTTTTTTGTATTTAATGCTAACAATTTTATTTCAATTTCCAGGAATCGATTTCTGACATTCGACATATTAAAAATCGTTTGGCATAATCGCTTTCGCACTGTTCGCACATCATTACAATAAAAAAAAACATCAATAATCGGAGATTTTGGACACAAATTGAGTAGTGGTAATGAATATTACGTGTTATTAGACCTGTGTTCGTATATAACGTTAACATCTGGGCATTTTCTAGTTGTTTATAATATTTTAAATAATATTTGTCACATTTTAAATCGTATCTACATGTGTAACACATACACATGTAGATACGATATTTGTGAAAAGTAATAAATCGGTCAAGTGCGAGTCGGACTCGCACACGAAGGGTTCCATACCATGTCGTACAAGATTTAACACTATTTTTGTAATACTAAAGTATAAAGGTAACAACAGAGGCGCTATAAAAAAACATAAAGATTTGTAAAGAAATTGTCTAATTTTAATGAAAAAATGTTGTTGTGTTAAATTATTATAGGTTAGGTAGAAGTTTATTTCATTTATTTTAGTAACATGCATTAACTAAATTCAAAGTTATTTATTTGCTACTAACATAGTATTAGTAGGTATAAATAGGTATATGTGTTGTAACAGTAACTGGGTTGTGGAGGTCAGATAGGCAGTCGCTCCATGTAAAATACTGGTATTCAGCTGCAACCGGTAAGACTGGAAGCCGACCCCAAGATAGTTGGGAAAAAGGCTAGGAAGATTGATTGATTGAAATAGGTATATGTGGTAGGTAAGCAGGTAGATATGTAGGGTAGGTAGGTTAGGTTAGGTAGCAGTTAGGGTAGGTAGGTAGGGTAGGTAATTAGGTAGAAATATGTAATTAGGAAAGGTAGGTGCGCCGTAGATAAGTACTCAGTGCTAACCGTGCGAAGCCGGGCCAGGTAAGCTAGTTACTTATAAATAAAAGGATTTCTCTTGCTACATTAGACTATATTGTACAAAATAGAATGTAAGTAGTACGCCAAATTTTAATTACAACATTCCGTCAATACAGGTATTACGTTATTTTTGATAGTCATAATTCAAATTCAAAAGTCATTTATTCAAACTAGGCTGAGAATCAGCACTTTTCGAACGTCAAAATTACATAAGACAGTCCCCCAAAAACGCCCGCCCTTCACCACTTCCTAGTGCTTTTGCTGGAAAGAAAAAGTGGCGCAACAAACTCGCCAGCAGCGCAGCTGTCTGTTCAGTTACGAAAAAAAACTTGATTCTATACAATAGTATGCAAATATTTTACATTACTCAACACGAAACATTAAATAAAATATATTTTCCATAATGACAGCTAGCACACGCCAATGTACCAACAAAAAAAAATATCGAAATCTAAACTCAAGCGAAAATAAAAATTATTTTTACACATCCCATCGGACTATGAGAGTGAGGGAAGAGAGAGTGCACTCGTGTCTGCGCATACACTTGTGCACTATAATATCTCCCACGCCGAAGGCTAGTCTCCATTGAGATTGGCCGCCGTGGCTGAATATTTTTACACAAATAAGTTTTCTCAATATGAAATTGTATCCACAACGGTTTAAGGTAACTGAATACTACCCTGTATGTACCACCATTCATTTCAATGTTACTGAATATTATTGTCTATTGGAGTGTAGTTTTAACATGAGGTACGAGTACACACATCAACACCGTCTAGGGATACTTTGAAAAAAGTCGATAAAGGTCTTAAACTCAAAAAATACTGGCCGGTTTTAAAATCTTTTGAAGAGAGCTTATTTTGTAGACCTTTTTGGATGATCGAAATTTAAATGATCGAAATAGTATATGCTGCCATGATAGGTACTTACTAATTCCATGTCATTACTCCGACTAGTAAATAGTTATCTGTGGAATTTATATCGCATAATATTAGCATGAAATACAAAATATTATTTTTAAGTTGCAGTAAATCGCCCATATTATATAAAATACGTTATTAATCGACGTTTTTAGTATTTGTTGATTATAAACAGTATATGGTACATGATACACACAAGTTTCAAATTCCTAATTTGTTTAGTTGTTGAGATAGAGCTCGTACAAAAATGGTCTAAAACAGACAACTTCTACGGCCCCATAATTCATCATTTTTGATGATAAAAACAAATAAAAATTATATTTATTTTCTACTTGATGAGCTCTAGACAATGATACCCCACATGCCAGGGACAGATTATTTTTTTTTCAAAATTTAATTTTATTGTATGGCGACCCCCCTTTATTTTTTAATTTTATTATTTGTTGCTCTTGCGGCAATAGAAATGCTCAATCTGTGAAATTTTCAACTGCCTACCTATTACGGTTCATGAGATAGAGCTCGCTGACAGACAGACGGACAGCAGAGGCTTATGAATAGGGTTCCGTTTGTCACCCTTCGGGTACGGAACCCTAAAAATGTAAACACGAACAATTGGCGCGAAACTTCGAATTTGGATATCAAATAACTTCATTACCACTACATAGTTAACTTGAACAATGGATGAATTCGTTAATTAATTAAATGATGTATTCCTCACTGCCCCTGTGGTGAAGTTTGGATGTTCGAAATCCCCAATTTTTATGTCTTTCAGCCTCGACAACCACTGTCATCAAAATGGCGATTATCGCATTTACGAGCTAAAGGTAAATTAATTAACTTGCGCGTTACATATATCATCATATAAGTTTTTTATCCAGCTCTCTTAATTAACGCACATTCATAAGATTAGATGGGTATCATAAATATTTACATTCAATAATTTAGTGTGCCGCATGTCATAATTTTGGGGTCCAATTGGGGGTGCTTTCGAACTATATGATTAAGCCAAGACTAAAAGGTCTAGGATTGTTACGGTAATAAAGCTAGTACCAGGCTCAAAATGTGTTCTTATTATAAAACGAAGACTATTCGAGGATCAGTTAGTACGAAAAAAAATTCATGGTTCAAATAATATCCACAGATATGAAACAAAATTGGCATTCTTTCAAACGTTCACGCAGGTTTTATTTGAAGGAACGTTCTGTTTCTCTAAATGTTGATATTATAATAACACTTGAAATGCTTAAACATTTATTTAATAATACAAAAATATGTCCGAAATTGTTCTTTGTTTAGGTTACAATATATTGAACAAGCATAACTTGTACTTTTGACGCGCTTTTTTTAAGAAAGGTGTAATTATTTTTTAACACCTCTGTTGAGAACGAAACGTTAATTTTCAAAAAGCTATCAAGTTGACTGAACCAGAACCAAACGTGAAAATTTACTAACCATATTTCCTGAATAATATCAATTCCACTAATCGAACCTGAAATATCCATTAAAAAACATCCAGAGATTCGGCGATGGACGCTGGGCGCTCGTGAGCTTGCTGGACAACCTCTAGCGTGAAGATTCATAAGGCGGCGGCGCTTTATTTTAGATGAATGTTTATGTTACGTGTTTTACATTATTAATAATAAATGCACTTCTTATTTGTATTCATTGTTCTTAATAATAACTGTAAAACTCAATATACCACAAGGCAGGTGCTTGTCGGGCGTGTGTCGGTCGGTACGGTACGATGAGACGCTGTACCGAACGGGCGTCCAAACTATGGTTCTTGGATCGGGACATTCGCGACGCTGTTATAAAACAGAATTACGGTGCGGACAAAAGAACATCTCTGGAAACAACTTTAGCACCTTTTGGGTAAACAGCCGTGATGTTAAATGACTACGATAGTGATGCATTGGTAAATAAAATGTCTAAAGTTTGTATAAAATTTAATGAAGAAAGTCCTTTTCTATTAATATATTTATAACTGACCCCCATCAGCATCTACTTTCTTTACTCTTTTATGAGTACATTCATTTGGCCCCATTACTGTAGGAAAATTAGCAATACTGCGGAATTTTCTAATGCTTTCCTCCTGTTCATTTAGGCTCTAAATTGCTCAAAATTTTAGAGTAATAGGCATTTTTTAAATCTTCGGGACATTTGTGACAAAATATACGATTCGTTTTAACATGCTTTGCTGACAACTGGTTGAGACACACAATGTAATTAACCTGTACCTATCGTCTTGAATCTATGAATAAAACAATATTATTAGTATTTTTTTTAATATTGTCTAATGCTAGGTTAACACTGACTAAGGTCACATAATTCATGGCGAGCCCAGTTGCGTAATGCGTAAACTACTTGCACTTCAGCTATATATATAATTACGCAACACATTTTCGTAAACGATTCCGATTAATTGGTTTCATTTTGACAGCTTTTAACAACATTCATTGCGTTATATAAGTTGCTGAGCAGAATTAATTTTCGAAGTTTTGAAGCAATGGATCAGCAATCTGTTTCAAAACGATTCAGATTCTGATTGATCGTGTATTACGTAATTAGGGTATTGGACTCAATGGGCATCCTCGATTGTCGTGGGATAAATCCTCACGTAAAACATCCACTATCTTTTCTCCTCAATTAAAATGGATTCACGCGATGACGATGTCTGTAAGATTGCCGAGACATCTCCAACATATCCAAATCTTCCAAATCCATCATATAAATATCCATTTTTTATTATTTTTATTAAAATAGACACACGCAAACAACAAAAAAACGACAACGCAAACGTCAAATAAATTAGCACCAAAGATAAACTAGGGGACTCAGCAGACTAACTTTAGTACCCTAGATAGTTCTGGAACTAGTGATAAACTTAGTTTTGTAATAACGTTTTATTTAGTCATGGTACTAAAGCTAGTACTAATCTTTTGTAATATTGACAAACAATAATAATCAACGCAAACGTCAAATAAATTAGTACCACAGATAAACTAGGGGGGACTCGGCGCGCTAACTTTAGCACCATACATAGTTCTGGAACTAGAGATAAACTTCATTTTATAATAACGTTTTACTTAGTAATGGTACTAAAGCTAGTACTAACCCCGGTACCAAATTTAGACCATGTTTTGTAATAAGACGGGTTGAGACAATTCTAATGAGCCCACACTCGATGGGTTTACTAGTAGCTGTTCAAGAGTTCCATTATCTAGCGTCCAGGTCCATCATCAGATCAGCTCGATGGTACCATATTATTGTATCATCATCGCCAGACATTCATTTGAAAATATTCAAACTAGACCACCAGAAGTGATTAATATTCAAGTGTTCCGTTATCTACCGTCCAGGTCGGGCCTGCGAAACTCGCCACAACTTTTTTCACACAGCGATTTGAAATAAGCGGCCATAGTAATTGTTGCTCTATATTAAAATGCCTATCTAATGACATATGTGTGGTTGTTATTGGTGCTTGGACCAGCTTCCATAAATTTTTGCCGATCATCCTTTAACATATGTTTTTTCCAAATCATTAACACTACTCGTTTAGACGTAATTTTCAGTATAGAATCATTAAAAGTAGGTTATCGTCGCCTTAAAGTAGAAGATTATTCTTATGTGTTTTATATTGCCGAACGATGGCCAAGTCATTCTATTTATTAAAGGAATAAAGATGTCTAATATTGATACAGTCACTATAAAATGTTGTTACTTAAGTAATTAGGTAACAATTTATGACAACATTGTCGGATAGATGCTTCCTTATACATATGTACATAATCAATATTTTTCAGTACCACAATTTGTTCCGACGCAACGACCAGAAGTAAATCCGTGCATACCTTCACCATGTGGTCCGAATTCCCGATGCCAAGAGTTCAATGGTAACGCAAGCTGCACTTGTCTTCCGGATTACATCAGCTCTCCGCCGACATGCAGACCAGAGTGTACTGTCCTCTCTGATTGCAAGGCAGACATGGCGTGCATCAACAATTGGTGCAGCGACCCATGCCCCATGGCTTGCGGGAACTATGCGGAGTGTATCGTCGAAGACCACGTACCGTACTGCACGTGCTTGCCTGATAGTTGTCAAGGTAATTAATTATATAGACGGGTGTTGTGTCAGGTGGTGTGTTACGTTGTTTATATGTTAGTCGCGTGGTAAACTGTGCTTGTGTGATGCAGACTTTCGCGTGACGTCTGTGTGATTCGTAGTTCAAATGTGGCGTTTTGGGGTATTGCTCGAAGCGCACCAACTTTGGAACGCACCAAATGAAGCGCACACAAAAGTATTCCTCGAAACGCACCATTCTGGTGCACTAGCATATTCAAATTAAAAATATTTAAATTTGATTCCTCGAAACGCACCAACGATGTCACATAGAGAGAGCAAGACGTAATAAATTATATCGATAGACGTTTTAAGATGCAAATGTCTTAATTATTTATTTATTAAAACTACCAGGAAAGCAGAAATTGCGTCTTGCAATCTACACACGGTTAGTCGGTATACGTACGGGCACTATGTATTTTGGAATAAGGTACCTAGTTAATTAGGTCACTACGAAATATACGCTAGTATTTGCAACTCTTGTATAGATTGGAAGACCTAAGTAAAAAAGTGATTTCCAATCTACGATTAGTTTGACACCCTTTCGTTCTGGCCTTATATGTGAAGAGGTCCCGGAGCGTGCAACAGTTAACTTATGAATTATTTTGTGGTTTCTAGCGTTCGATGAAACATTTGGCTTCCCACAATACCCAGTATGGGGTCACAAGTTTGGATTCCCAAAAGAAGAACCAGTGTTGGATATGGAATCACGACCAATGGAAACTGGAGGTAGTGTGAAAAATACTTCATTGACTGGATGGCCTTACGACATTCCTCCCTATTGTGTTGTGGACTGTCACTTACCCGCAACCGTGGCACCTGACTGTCCTCCGAGTTCAGCGAGAATCAACGGGATTTGTGTTGAAACCGTTTATGACAGCAATTAAACAACATACTTTCTTAACGGCTTTTTTTTTTGCTCAACAGATATCACCTTGATATGTTGACCAGCCAAAAACAGTTACCTTCTACATAATTGATTTCCGAGTTCGTTGTGTATAGCAACACCGGAACTTCTAATTGATGATACGGTCTACAATAGGGATGATGCCTAGGTCAAAAAAGAGAAAATCTATTTAGTGCGTCAATAATAAAAAAATATTAGACACGAATTTTTTGCTTCATCAAATTAATAAAGAATGACTTAGACAAAACGCATTAAAGCTAAGAACTCACGGAGCGATTTTCACCCGCGCCCGCCAGTTCGGTGCACGAGTGTTTGCTGCACCGCAAACACTCGTACGAACACGTAGTACATGGAAATATTAATTTTCACGACGCGGTTTATGACCGCGGCTTGCGCCATTGTTTTCAAGAGCATTTATCACCACCACGTGTTCATTGCAAGACAATATTACTCGCACATGACATAATTATCACGCTTGTATTCCCCGAAGGGTAAGTCAGAGGTGTGCCTACAATACACCCACATTTTGCCAGTTATGTTTAAGTCCCATGTAATAGGGGGCGAGCCTATTGCCATCAACCGGGCACAAGACTAGACTAGAGAAATTTCTGATGGTAAAACCCAATAACACTTTGCCCGACCAGGGAATTGAACCTAGGACCTCACGCTCAGCAGTAACGATTGCGACCACTAGACCCACGAGGCATTCCACAAACCGTCACAATAAAAACTGTTAAGTATTATTACTTAAGAACGAGCTACTAATTAATTTTACTTTATTTTTTTAATTAGTAAAAATCGTTTATTTCAACATCTAAATTACAATATTGAGATACCGTTGCGTTGCAACACAACGGTACCTCAATATTCTTCGTTTCTTCGTTGGTCCCAAACTAGGCACAGCCTGTATCTTGGGCACTGTTACTAATAAAATAAAATATTATAAAATATTTTATATTTTTGTTTCGTTTATTCATTTATATACATATTAATTTACATTTTTAAATATTTCTTAAAAAAAAAGATAAAAAACCATTTAAAAATATAAAAAATAGTGTTCCGCCGGTGTCGGGAGCAGGGTCCAAGCTACCGGTGGTTAGGGCTGCAGAGACAGGAACCTCCTCATATTTTTGTTATTATTAAAATTGGTTCTAAGTACTAATACTAAAATAATGATTAATTACAGCATTTTCAATTCATTTTGTATTAAAACTGCGAGTATAGCCACTATGAAATATTGCACGACTCATAATGCCAAGCATTAGAGTGTGCTCTACGATCGAAAAATTTTTTTTGCCCCATTTCTGTAACTGTTTTTATTGTTACACTCCTGCTAGTGCACAGAACCTACTTAAAAAGTACAGTATTAATCTCCATTTAACATCTATACAATGGTATATATACCATTGTATAGATGTTAAATGGAGATTAATACTGTACTTTTTAACAATTGATTTAATGCAGCAGAAATGGAAAAAGCATCAAAATAGTTGAAAAAAAAATCCTGTCCGTCAATTTATGAACCCTGAAAACATTGTAGCTTGCTATAAAATCAATTAATTGAGTCAATTTTTTTTTTATACATTCGTGTCATCCATAGATGGAGCCCTATAAAATGGCTCTTGTATTCAAAGTAGTTTAATTATAATTAATAAAATACTAACTAAAATATAATATCTATAACTAAATATTTCCAACCTTTGATTTGACGTCCGTAAGTTGCCTAGCAACCGCCAAGTAAATATCTTTGTAAATAGTCTTTGACATTACGACTTCATGAAAAGTGATAAATTGTTCATTTTTGTTAGAAACTATGTTTTGAATTTCTTTTTCGTTTATGAATGAGTGTTATGTATGAGGCGTGCACTTTTGGATTTTCCAAACTATTTATTTCTAGTTTTGTGTGTTCTGGCGTTGGATCAAATATTTGGCTACCCAAAAGTAGCACCAGTGTTGGCCATGGAAACACGACCAAGGGATTTGTCGACTACAATGCCTTCAATGGAAGAATTGACGTGCTTCGGGTTCAGCAAGATTTGTATTATTATTGAATAAATAAGTTTATTTTGTTCTTGTCGTGTTTTTTTTATAATAATTATTATTTATTTATTTAAACTTCTCGCACAATAAGGTACAAAGGTGGACTTAATGCCTTAGGCATTCTTTAGCAGGCAACCAAGGGTGGTCAAGAGATAGGATGGCAGGTGCTCTGATTGACTACGTATTATGGAGATAATAATAATAAAAAGTATCAAGTATCTTGACTTGGCTCGCGAAGTTGTCTACATGTGGACTCAGCGATAGTCGTAGTGACAGCCAATGGCCTAATAGACAAGAGCCTCGACCATCACCTGAGGAAGCTCTCGTTGGGTAGCTGGATCAAGGGCTTGATTCAGAAAGCTTAGTCTAGTACGTCTGGACACGGCTCGCATTGTTAGGAGGTTCCTCTCTCTGGAGCCCTGAGGCGTAGCTTGGACCCTGTTCCCGATACCGGTGGGCTACAATTTTTTTTATTTTTAAATATTTTTTTTTAATGACTTTCATAAAAATATTTACAAATGTATTCAATATGTTTATAAATGAATAAACGAAATAAAAAGTAATAAAAACATAACATTATTGAATGTTGTTGTTGTTGTTTTTATTATTTTTGTTCGTCTTCGAGACTTTGGTTGTTTATTTGATGGTGAGTAGTAGGAACCTAGTAAAAAAAAGTCAAATCTTGAGCTTCAATTTATCCCAAGTGCTTTGTGTAAATAATTCGACTGTTCAAATTTGAGCAGTTATATTTGTACTCGTAAATAGCAACCATACAGCAGAAAAAAACAAGAATTTGTGTTTTAAATTCATTTTAGAATGTTGTACCTATGTTCTTATAAATAAATTTCAGGATTATCTACAGAACTTGGCACCCATTTAGATCTCAATTCTTTTTTGGCGAAGTCGACAACAAAGCCTATTCTTAACTTGGCTCCCAATTTTCACATTTATGTTTTTAATAGGATCCTAATTATCCGAACTATCTATCTATATGTATAATTATATAAAAAAGCAATTCCCGTGCATAAGGGCCTGTCTCAACACCTTTTTTTTTTTTTTTTTGGGTGGGAAATCATCTAATGACTTCTCCCGCTCTGGGCGGAGCGGAAGGGCGTGTCAGACTTTTACTGACTAAAACCCACCCGTGTTCCTTCCCTTGCGTTGCCAGGGGCCACGGTTTCCCCTTGGGAATACCCGCAACCCCGGCAGGCATCGGCCCTAGCGGACCCCGTCAGTTTTGCTGACATCTCTTTGAGGCGCGCGTGTAACACGACGCGCCGTCGACCCGGGCCTGGTCCTTATCGGATGGCGAGCTGCCCTCTGCTCTCCGTCCGCAGGCCCGCACCTACGGTGGCCGGAAATCGGCTATCAATTCCCGACGCCCGGGACGTCTCCTACGGCGGCGGCGGCTAGGGCTGGTAGGGCGCGGCCTTTGCCACTCCCTCGCGCGTAGGGGTTTCGAATACCGGATTTTTTCAATACCGGTATTAATACCGTATAGAAAATTTCCAATACCGGGATCCCGGGATCCCGGTATTGGAAATTTTGGACAATTTTTTTTTTATTTAATATAATTTTTTTATTCAACCACTAATAACTTTCACTACAAATAATGAAAACCTGTTTTTAGGGTTCCGTACCCGAAGGGTGACAAACGGAACCCTATTCATAAGCCTCCGCTGTCCGTCTGTCTGTCAGCGAGCTCTATCTCATGAACTGTAATAGGTAGGCAGTTGAAAATTTCACAGATTGTGCATTTCTATTGCCGCAAGAGCAACAAATAATAAAATTAAAAAATAAAGGGGGGTCGCCATACAATAAAATTAAATTTTGAAAAAAAAATAATCTGTCCCTGGCATGTGGGGTATCATTGTCTAGAGCTCATCAAGTAGAAAATAAATATAATTTTTATTTGTTTTTATCTTCAAAAATGATGAATTAGGGGGCCGTAGAAGTTGTCTGTTTTAGACCATTTTTGTACGAGCTCTATCTCAACAACTAAACAAATTAGGAATTTGAAACTTGTGTGTATCATGTACCGTATACTGTTTATAATCAACAAATACTAAAAACGCCGATTAATAACGTATTTTATATAATATGGGCGATTTACTGCAACTTAAAAATAATATTTTGTATTTCATGCTAATATTATGCGATATAAATTCCACAGATAACTATTTACTAGTCGGAGTAATGACATGGAATTAGTAAGTACCTACTATCATGGCAGCATATACTATTTCGATCATTTAAATTTCGATCATCCAAAAAGGTCTACAAAATAAGCTCTCTTCAAAAGATTTTAAAACCGGCCAGTATTTTTTGAGTTTAAGAACTTTATCGACTTTTTTCAAAGTATCCCTAGACGGTGTTGCCGTGTTGATGTGTGTACTCGTACCTCATGTTAAAACTACACTCCAATAGACAATAATATTCAGTAACATTGAAATGAATGGTGGTACATACAGGGTACTATTCAGTTACCTTAAACCGTTGTGGATACAATTTCATATTGAGAAAACTTATTTGTGTAAAAATATTCAGCCACGGCGGCCAATCGGAGACTAGCCTTCGGCGTGGGAGATATTATAGTGCACAAGTGTATGCGCAGACACCGTCAGACACGAGTGCACTCTCTCTTCCCTCACTCTCATAGTCCGATGGGATGTGTAAAAACAATTTTTATTTTCGCTTGAGTTTAGATTTCGATATTTTTTTTTGTTGGTACATTGGCGTGTGCTAGCTGTCATTATGGCAAATATATTTTATTTAATGTTTTGTGTTGAGTAATGTAAAATATTTGCATACTATTGTATAGAATCAAGTTTTTTTCGTAACTGAACAGACAGCTGCGCTGCTAGCGAGTTTGTTGCGCCACTTCTTCTTTCCAGCAAAAGCACTAGGAAGTGGTGAAGGGCGGGCGTTTTTGGGGGACTGTCTTATGTAATTAACCTAGTTTGAATAAATGACTTTTGAATTTGAATTATGACTATCAAAAATAACGTAATACCTGTATTGACGGAATGTTGTAATTAAAATTTGGCGTACTACTTGCATTCTACTTATTTTGTACAATATAGTCTGATGTAGCAAGAGAAATCCTTTTATTTATAAGTAACTAGCTTTACCCGGCCCGGCTTCGCACGGTTAGCACTAAGTACTTATCTACGGCGCACCTACCTTTCCTAATTACATATTTCTACCTAATTACCTACCCTACCTACCTACCCTAACTGCTACCTAACCTAACCTACCTACCCTACATATCTACCTGCTTACCTACCACTTATACCTATTTCAATCAATCAATCTTCCTAGCCTTTTTCCCAACTATCTTGGGGTCGGCTTCCAGTCTTACCGGTTGCAGCTGAATACCAGTATTTTACATGGAGCGACTGCCTATCTGACCTCCACAACCCAGTTACTGTTACAACACATATACCTATTTATACCTACTAATACTATGTTAGTAGCAAATAAATAACTTTGAATTTAGTTAATGCATGTTACTAAAATAAATGAAATAGACTTCTACACCTATAATTTAACACAACAAAGTTTTTTCATTAAAATTAGCAATTTCTTTACAAATCTTTATGTTTTTTTATAGCGCCTCTGTTGTTACCTTTACGAAAGTATTACAAAAATGCATAGTGTTAAATCTTGTACGACATGGTATGGAACCCTTCGTGTGCGAGTCCGACTCGCACTTGACCGATTTATTTAAATATAAAATCACTTTTTTATTATAACTTATAGTTGCAAACAGAATCTCTTAAAAAAATAACAAAATAATAAGTTATTTTTTTTTATAAAACGTTTACTTTCAAATAATCTATAAAATAAAATATATTTTTTATAAAATAAATATCTTTATAATCAACAATTCAACATACAATATTTTATATTAAAATCACATAAAAATCTGTCAAAATTGTTCATGCACGGTGCTTTTAAGGATCTTTCTTCCCGACTTACTAAAGTTACTGCTGAGTGGAACATAGTATCTTGAGCTATAACGTAATTTATGATGCATATGATCTCTTTAAAATTAAGAATTAAATTATAATATAAATATTTTTTAAACTTAATCAAATAAATCAGTCACAATTAGTCACAAATTCATAATTGTCTTACTCTTAACTTTCCTTTGAGTTTTAGCTTTTATTTCTGCATTGGGATGCAGGCGTGACAAAGGAATTCTCTCACTGTCACTATCACTATCATCAAAAAGGGATTCCCATTCTGTAAGTTTCTTTGAGATTGTAACTCGTTCTAATCTCACGATGACATTGTGTATTTCATTTGAGGTGGGCTTTATAAACAAAAATATCCTCTTCTTCAGCAAAATAATACCGGTATCCCGGTATTGGACATTTCAATACCGGTATTGAAAAATGACAAAAAAAAATATTAGTATTGGAAGCCCTACTCGCGCGCTCCGCCTCCTCCTTCGCGAGCATTATTGCTTCGCAGAAGGAGGTGACGGCTTGCCATGCCCTCTCACTCCGCACCATGGCCTGGACCAGGGCCGGACGCGAGAGGTCACTGCCACCGATCGCCTCCACGAGGATACGGCGGTGGTCCACCCAAGCCGGGCAAACTTCCACCGTATGCTCCACCGTGTCCTCCTGTTTTACCACCTACGATTAAGTTCCTATTAACTTACTTGGCAAATAATTTCATACAAATTCTGTTCCATTTTTGAATTTATTCAGTAAGTAGTGGCTATTCGGACATCGTGAAATAGGCCCTTAGTCTCGCAAAAACTCAAAAACGTCCGATTTGAAAAACGATTTTTTGTTTTGTTCGCCTCAATACAGGGGTAGTCCAAAAAAAATTTGGTTTAAGCCAAAGGAACAGCTGAAAAATCGAAATTGAAATTTTTACGACGTCTTACGGGTCAGCTAGTAATATATTAAAACCTATGATATAAACCCCCGACTTACAAGTTGCAAGTCGTGGGTTTGAACCCAGGCAGGCGCTTTACTTTGTGTAAATAATTTCATCACCACTGCTCTCAAAACGGTGAAGGAAAACATCGTGAAGAAACCGGCATAATTATCCGAGAACCCAAAATTGAAACACATGTGACATCTATCAACCCGCACTGGGCCCGCGTGGTAGATTACAGCCCACTCCCTCTCTAAGAGGGGAGGCTTATGTCCCAGCAGTGGGAACATTATAGGCTGATTATGCTATATGATAATGACTACCCAATTCTCCGAAATACAAAGAGAGTCTCTTTCTTAATTTTATATGAAACTAATGTCAACGGGCGCTGTGTCACTGATGCAGATGCCCCACCGTCCGTCATCGCCCAGTCTTGTCAACGTTCCCGCCTCTGCGTTTGTAGTTTAAACTAGAGGTGTGACATAGGTTATACGAAGTAGAAAAAGCAACTGTTGATAAAATTGGTTGAACGAATGAAACCCGTAGCGACACGTCAAGCGAAGGTAATATATAAAAAGCATTGCAAGCGTCAATACGCTAATAGCACGTTATTTGATTTTATTGTAGTAAATAGTTACGTACAAACCCTTTTACACGTCAATTATATTTAAAAAAGTAAGTTTATAGAGTCGCGGCAATTTAACCCTGTCAGATAAAGTGCCGCTATTTGCGGCATAATAGTGCCGCTACCTTGGCCCGGCTTAAGTACCATTATCACTGTCACTGTCACTTAGGTAGGTTAGGTTAAATTAGAACTGTGACCACACAACGCACGAGCCGAGCGAGCGAAGCGAGCGGTGCTGCGGCCGCGGCCGGCGAGTGCCAGGGTCCGTTTAGGCACAAGAGAATGTAATGTTTTCGGAATGTGGTGGTAACAAAGTGACAGTGACAATGCAATGCTTACGGCACTTTAGCCGAGCCGAGGCAGTGCCACTATTATGCCTCTAGCGGCACTCTATACACAGCCTTTAAAAAACTAGATGAGGTCGGCGTTTCCTATCCGTCTACTCTGAAAAGAAAAGCCGAAATAAACTCGGAGGTCACAGTCTCTTTTAAAGTCGTATCTTTGCACAGATGAATATAGACGGTACAATCCGCATTTTAGATATGAAGCTACAGGTACGCGGAGGGCTCGTCTTGTCGGGCTAATTCTGTGAGCGTAACGTAGTCAGAACATAATTATAAGAGTTACGCGATAGAAGCTGGTATTTAAAAAAAACAACGGGTTGCACTCCGGGAGTGCAGGCAGAAGTGAAAACTTGAACATTAACTATCTTGAATCTATCTATCTATCATAACTTACCGAAAATCTTCCGAAGTGTAAATTGGGCATCAATTTGAGGCATCGCCTGGACAATTAGGAGTCTGGAGTTGATTTTGATTAATAACGGGAAGGTGACGACACGACTCGGCGTCGCCGTCGTGAGAAAATGAGTGCGGTTCAATGGTTTTGGAACCCTACTTAAACTCTAAGAAGAGAGAGGATCAGCTTTTATCGATGTTCCACAAATTTCATACTTTTTATCATCATCTGATCAATTGGATCAAACTTGAAGTTGGAAACTTTTTAGAGTTGAGGATGACAGATCTCAACTTCAAATTCTCAATTCAGATATCGGGTAAGTGTCGCTGCTTACAGACGCTGCAACAAGACACAGAATTTATTGTCGTTTGCATCTGCGTCTTGTTGCTCCGACTAGACGTAAAGCCGTCGTTTGCGTCTGCATCTAGTCGTCACGACAGGCGTTGGCAGGAAGCGATCTTTTCATTGAATATTCGAGAGAGACGATTGTGTTGTTCATCTTGTGAGTGAATATTGAGCGTCTAGAGCGAAAGAAACTTTATTCCAACATGTAAGGGACACGTTGGAATAAAGTTCCTTTCCTTGACTTTTTTATATGTTTTACAGATGTTGTCAAGCCAATACCTTGCTCGCCATCAACGTGCGGTCCTCACAGTCAGTGCAGAGAAGTGGACTCAAAAGCAATATGTCGTTGCCAGATCGATTACATGGGAACACCACCCAAATGTCAACCGGAATGTAAAATAAACACTGAATGTGCTAGTGACAAAGCCTGCTTAAACCGCAAATGTGTAGATCCATGCGTTAATCAATGTGCTAGAAATGCAAACTGTAGAGTAATTGCTCACAACCCTTTTTGTTCATGTAAGGATCGATTCACCGGCAATCCATTTACTAATTGTAGTAAGTACTCGTTACATTCCGAATAATTTCACACTTGTCACCAATTTCTCTTTGTTAAATATTCAATATTTTTCAGTTCCACTATCAATTCCGACGCAACGACCAGAAGTAAATCCGTGCATACCATCACCATGCGGTCCGAATTCCCGATGCCAAGAGTTCAATGGCAACGCACGTTGCATTGGTCTTCCGAATTACAGCAGCTCTCCGCCGAGAAGCAGACCAGAGTGTACTATCAACTCTGAGTGCAACGCGTTCATGGCGTGCATCAGCCACCGGTGCAGCAACCCGTGCCCCTGGGCTTGTGGCAACAATGCGCTGTGTCAAGTCAACAACCACCTACCGATCTGTTCGTGCGGGCTTGGTTTCACCGGTGATCCATATGACAGTTGTCGAATGATTGATTCAGGTAATTAATTATAGTTATCATTTTAATCTGACTTGTGCTAGTGTTTTTACCTTTAAAGTATTTTTAACCCCCGACGGAAAACGAAGGGGTGTTATAAGTTTAACGTGTGTATCTGTGTATCTGTGTATCTGTCTGTGGCATCGTAGCTCCCAAACGGTTGAACCGATTTAGTTTATTTTTGTTTTGTTTGAAAGGTGACTTGATCGGGAGTGTTCTTAGGTATGATTCACGAAAATCTATTCCGCCGTTTGAAGATTATCAGGTATTTTCTAATTGATGAATGGATTTGAGCATCTTCCACAGGTCTGATTGAGTCTAAATTTGGTAATCTGTTACTTCAATGGTATTAGAATAACATAGTAACCTTGAACTGATGCTGCAGCATTACCTGGTACTTGCAGGATACCCAACTCCTCATTAACTTACAGCAGTGGTATCGTGTTTGGGCTCATTGGAATGGTCTCAATAAATAGGTTATAGATATATATTTATCAGGGTGTGATATGGAGAAGAAAAAATAAATCAGGGTTAATTAGTAACCAACTTGACTGTAGGAAAAATACGCACAGTTGCGCAGATTTATGCGAGGCACGTGTCGATCGTAGCGTATGTACTAGTAATTAGTATACAATAAAGTTTAAAAAGAAGGAAATAAAAGTTAAATTAAAAATTTAAAAAACCCCCGACATAAACAAAATCCTTTAAAAAGTTTCAAAATAAAATATTATACTGGCCCTTTATGTTTAATACAATTTGTAGTTAATATTTTGTCGTCGCATCGGGGGTCGGCATGCTATTGTAGAAAAGATATTTTCATTCGTCGACCCCCGATGCGACGACAAAATATTAACTACAAATTGTATTAAACATAAAGGGCCAGTATAATATTTTATTTTGAAACTTTTTAAAGGATTTTGTTTGTGTCGGGGGTTTTTTTAATTTTTAATTTAACTTTTATTTATACATATAGATACATAAATAAGGCCGTAGTATTTTACATATTAATTTAAAATTGAGATATTACTCAAGTAATGCTATGAATCTTGTAATAAACCGGCTGGAAAATAACATGTTTTGATCCGATCAATAACCAAATTAAAATTAGCAAAATTGTGACAACAGGAGTCATAGCTGCCATGGCTTATTTTAATTTGATTAAATTTTTTAATGATGTAGCCAATATTTTGTAACCAAATTTTTATTTAAAAGAGTGTCCGTGGAGTTTCCTGCCCGTTCTTCTTAATAGGTACTACGCTTTGGAATGGGCATCTAGCTTCATCTTTCTGACTGACCGACCCCTTGACAATTCAAAAGAGCCTGTAATTGGTTTATTTGAAATAAATGCTTTGAGTTTGAGTAAAAGTTGTGACAATAACATCTGCTGTTAGATCATTTCATGCGACTTGCACGTCAAACGTTGCTTAGCGCATCACATAGACAGACAGTTTGTACGTTATATACGTTTTAAATTTTTGTTTGCTCGACAACGAAAATCATGCAATGAGTGTTGTCGAATTGGTCAAAATGAAAAGCATTGCCATTTGTAAGTGTATTACGCAATTGCCCCTGGTTCTCCGCCTTCCGTAACCAATAACACATCTAAATAAACCTTTTTTACAGTCCATTCAACCGATATTGACTTCTATTGCGTTGGTGGCATGACAAATGGCAGCTGCAGTAAACAGATGGTATTGTAACCACATTTTTGCTCATAAATGCCATCCTTATGCCAACGGTATATAAGTCAAAATCAGTTGAACGGACTGTAAAAAAGTACATATTGTTTGTGTTTATTTAAATTTCTAATCTTATTTCAAATGGAGTAGGATAGCTAATAATAAAACAGATTGCTGCAATAGGGGTTTTCTGAAATGACGTTCCTTAGGACAGCACTGAGACGTCAGAGGGCCTAAGTAGTGTGAGTTTCATTTAACCATATCGACTTTACGCATCTTCCGCGTTCGGCGTTCCGATTGGCCCTTCACCGGTGAAGGCCGGCCGGCTGCCAATCGGAGCGCCGAACGCGGTCGATGCGTATGGTCACAGATAATATAATACTACGTACAGATACCCAATTCCATACAAAGAAATGAGACCTCCGTAGTCGGGCTATTGACTGGCTAAATGTACTACAGTTATGACAAATTGAGTAAAACGCCATCTATTACAAAGAGCCCTAAACAAAAAGGTTTTATCTTTTTTTGTTGAAAATACGAGATTTATGAGTTACAATAGATAAATGAGCATTAAACAAGGAAGTTTTGATTTTTACTAATCTTACTTCAACCAAAATCTTCCGTTTATCGTATTTTAGTGACTGTTAATTTCATAATTGTTACCTATGCTGCCATCTATGATCTTTTTTCAAGACTAATTATAATTTGTTCGAATTGGTACCCCATGGTATGGTCGAGATAACAAAAAACTCACATTAGGCCTTTTGGTCCTTACCGAAACTTTTTAGGCAACGATTCGATAATTAGACGAGAATTAATAGTAAAACAATTACGCGTCACGTTTATAGTACTATTCCGTACTCGACCGCAGGAGGCTACTGCAAGCGACGTGTCATGTTGCTGCGTCATGATTTCGAACCCGACCGCACGCGGCAGCAGCCCGTATTAAAAAACAAACGAAAAACAAAACAGAATAACGTGTTATCGCTCGAGAGTTTGCGGCTTTACTGGTCTACGGTCGGGCTGCACGTGTTAAGCCGCCCTCCGACGGTGCGCCATATCGCGGACGCACGCGCACGACGCACCGTGGGAAACCTAGCGTGCGTGGTAGCGCAGACGCGCGTTGTACACGTGCGTGGCGGTGCGTCCTCGTGCGGGCTGGTGCGCGTCCGCGATATGGCGCACCGTGGGAGTTGGCTTTTACATGTCGCCCGCCCGTAGGTGCCATCGACGTGTCTCTAGCTACGGAAGGTATTTCATAGAAACCAGTCGTGTTACGGTAACACATCGCCTGCAGTTGACTCCTGCAGTTGGGTACGGAATGGTACCTTTAGGCCCGAGTTCACCAACTGCAACGTAACAATTGATTACGTAACCGTTCTGTTAGAATTAAACGGTCGTTTAAACAAACCGCGTTTTTTTCGTGTTCACCATCTATTTGTAACCAACGGTTAAATAACCAAGCGTTTTTGAATAAGTGAGTCCAAAATGGCCGAATGATCGAGGGGCTCAACCGTCCAACAGACTGATGCAGTTCGATAACAATGAAATTTTTATTGTGTCTCATTAGTGACAGTCAAGCGGATAAATATTTTGTGAATGTAGAATGCCAACGTCAATCAATTTTCATTTTTAAACCCACAGAGTACATTTTTAAATAGTTTATAGACGTCACTCGAGTCATTTTGCGGGATGTATGGCGTATGGCGCAATCTGGTGTTTTGTACAAAGAACTTTCGCCCTAGGCTTTTATAACATTATTTTTTTTAATGTTGTATTGAAAATTAAATAAAACGAAGTTATTATTACAAAAATCTGTTTGTATTATTTTTATGTTTTCGTGCAGTATTTATGTGCTAATTTTTGATTTTCATAATTGCGCCATGTTCGGAATATACGGGAAGTGCGCCAAATTCTTTTTATTAAATCATCTAACACATTATCCTCTTCAAAGATAATTCAAAGCGTCTTGCATTTTTATTTTGTAACTAAAAGTGATGCACAATGCAAAACTTCACATCTGGAAGCATAAACCAATGGTTAAACTGGGTTGGCTACGTCGTTTAAGGTAACCGTCCGATTACAGTACTTAACCAATTGTTAGTGCTTGGTGAACAGTAAAATATTGTTAAACAGCCGTTTATGGTGTAAACAGATGTTAAAAATTTAACCATCTGTTGGTGAACTCGGGTCTTAGGGACATTTCGTTACATGAGAGAGAGGAAAGATATAACTCTCTGTATCTCACACTAATTCTCTATTTTTTTTTTCTCTTTTTAGCAGTTGCATTCCAGGCTGGCTGTCTTTCGGGTTTTGAGAGATTTAACGAAGAGTGTGTGAAAATTGATGATGATCATGACTACAATTAACTTAACAGTATTTTTGCTCACTTATTGTTTTTTTATTTTGTTTGTTTTTTAGGGTTCCGTACCCGAAGGGTGACAAACGGAACCCTATTCATAAGCCTCCGCTGTCCGTCTGTCTGTCAGCGAGCTCTATCTCATGAACCGTAATAGGTAGGCAGTTGAAAATTTCACAGATTGAGCATTTCTATTGCCGCAAGAGCAACAAATAATAAAATTAAAAAATTAAAGGGGGTCGCCATACAATAAAATTCAATTTTGAAAAAAAAATTATCTGACCCTGGCATGTGGGGTATCATTGTCTAGAGCTCATCGAGTAGAGAATAAATATAATTTTTATTTGTTTTTATCTTCAAAAATGATGAATTAGGGGGCCGTAGAAGTTGTCTGTTTTAGACCATTTTTGTACGAGCTCTATCTCAACAACTAAACAAATTAGGAATTTGAAACTTGTGTGTATCATGTAACATATACTGTTTATAATCAACAAATACTAAAAACGCCGATTCATAACGTATGTTATATAATATGGGCGATTTTCTGCAACTTAAAATAATAATTTTGTATTTCATGCTAATATTAAGCGATATAAATTCCACAGATAACTATTTAATAGTCGGAGTAATGACATGGAATTAGTAAGTACCTACTATCATGGCAGCAAATACTATTTCGATCATTTAAATTTCGATCATCCAAAAAGGTCTACAAAATAAACTTTCTTCACATGATTTTAAAACCGGCCAGTATTTTTTGAGTTTAAGAACTTTATCGACTTTTTTCAAAGTATCCCTAGACGTTGTTGATATGTGTACCCAATGATATTTATAATACGTCATTGTGTGTACCCACATGTGTACCTCATGTTAAAACTACACTTCAATAGACAATATATTCAGTAACATTGAAATGAATGCTGGCACATACAGTGTACTATTCAGTTACCTTAAACCGTTGTGGACACAATTTCATATTGAGAAAAATTATTGGTGTAAAAATATTCGGTCACGGCGGCCAATCTCAACGGAGACTGGCCTTTCGGCACGGGAGATATCATAGTGCACAAGTGTGTGCTCAGACACGAGTGCACTCTCTCTTCCCTCACTCTCATAGTTCGATGGGATGTGTAAAAATAATAAGTAAGAAGTAATAGATTTCTGTATGACTATCAAAAATAACATAAATAAATACCTGTATTGACCCGTGCGTTTGCACTGGCGACACCACGACAAAACATGTTGAAATCTCTAGTTCCTGTCAAACATTATGCATGAAAAATTGACAGACAATAGAGATTCCAACATGTTTTGTTGTGAATGTTTCGCCAGTGCAAACACACAGTTATAATAAAAATTTGGCGTACTACTTACATTCTATTTTGTACAGTATAGTCTGATGTAGCAAGAGAAATCCTTTTATTTATAAGTAACTAGCTTTACCCGGCCTGGCTTCGCACGGTTAGCACTAAGTACTTATCTACGGCGCATCTACCTTTCCTAATTACCTATTTCTACCTAATTACCTACCCTACCATTCTTACCAGGGTAGGTAGGTACCTAACCTACCCTACATATCTACATGCTTACCTACCATTATACCTATTTATACCTACTAATACTATGTTAGTAGCAAATAAATAACTTTGACTATAGTTAATGCATGTTACTGGATAAAGTTAACTTAATATTTTTCTCTTAAAATATATGAAATATACTCCTACACCTATATTTTAACACAACAACATTTTTTCATTAAAATTAGACAATTTTTTTACAAATCTTTGTTTTTTTATAGCGCCTCTGTTGTTACCTTTACGAAAGTATTACAAAAATTCATAGTGTTAAATCTTGTACGACATGGTATGGAACCCTTCGTGTGCGAGTCGGACACTCGCACTTGACAGATTTTATTTTTTTGTTACGTTGACTATTTACTAAAAACCTTACCTACTACAAAATTAATTTCCGACATGATTGTTATAAACTAATGAATGATAATTAAAATAAGTACTACATTTACATTTGCAAATAAATGAATTTGAATTTATGTAATTTTTATAAACTTACAAGAACTAATAAACTACTACTAAATAATAATATATACTAATAATAAAGCTGAAGATTTTGTTTTTTTTTTGTTTGCTTGTTTGAACACTATAATTTCTGGAACTACCTGCCAGATTTGAAAATATCTTTTTGCATAGTGATAGCCCAATTCTTGAGGGAGGCTATGGGCTATCTTACCACCCTACCCTTAAGAGTCCAGGAAAAAGAAAAAAATTAGAAAGAACGTTATGTGAAAACGAAGTAGTAGCGCGGGCTAGTTATGCGATGCGACGCGACGCGGCGACGGGGTGGGTCGGTGGAACATGAAGTTTCATGCGGATAAAGTCGCAGGCAGAAGTTAGTTTATTTTATACTAAACCAGCGACAAATAATAAATAACACTGCAAGAAGAAAAATATAATAATTTAATAATCAATACCAATACATATTCCGTTGAATCTGGTTAATCCCGAAGCACACTCAGATCCCATGAACGCAGACCTTAAAACTGCTGGAGACGTAGTCGACGAAGTTGTAGTCACATTTCCTCCAGATTTCGTTGGTCGTGGTTCCTTTTCCAACACTGGTGCTCCTTTTGGGTAGCCAACCGTTTGACCCAATACCCCAACACACAAAAAAAGCACTAAATAATTCATAGTGGCTGCTACACTCGCTGGTTACTTTTAAAATGAAATGAAAATGTTGTAATGTATCATAATTTTTTTAGTACTTAGTAACCAGTTACCTACTAATTATTGTTACAATTAAACAAATTAATTGCTAATTTAATAAGTAACTAGTTTCTAAGTAGGTACTAATGGGTAGTTAACAGTATTTTTAGGGTTCCGTACCTCAAAAGGAAAAAACGGAACCCTTATAGGATCACTTTGTTGTCCGTCCGTCTGTCAATCTGTCAAGATCCATTTTCTCAAAAACCCGTGGAGGTATATAGTTGAAATTAATAACAAATACGTAGGTCTAGGTTCAATGTTTAGGCAAATACGGCCATTTATGTGACATATTTTGATACTCGCAAATAAATCAAACCCGTTGTCCTAGAATCATGAAAGGCAGGAAGTAAGATCTCACAGCACAAGTAAAGGAAAATGTTTATCTCATAAAACAATATTTCTTTGCGATTACAATCTAACATTTGCAGTTGGAGAATTGACCGTGACGTAAGTATGGGAACATGTTTCTCAACTACTAATTTAAGTTTGTTTTTGGGATAAATTCATTCCAACTACGGAACCTTTGTGCGTGGTCTAACACGCACTTGGCCATTTTTTTTGTGTTGCCAACGCGTAATGAACAAGTTTAGTGACCAAGGTTCGTGCTTTCTCTGTTTGGAAACAGCCTTTTGCTCTGCAGTGAAACAATTCACAGGTTAAATGATAAACGATTTTATTTCTGTAAGTAGGTCTGTACAAACACTTTTACACGTCAATCATATTTCTTTAAACAAAATGAGTTCGGCGTTACCTATGTGACTACTCTGAGAAGAAAGGCTGAAACAAACTCAGAGGTCACAGTCTCTTTTAAAGTCCAGACAATCTTGGTGAGATCATGTGAACACCATTTAGGGTTGGTTTTTAAGGTACCGTACCCATAGGGTGACAATGGGACTCATGTACAAACCCTACACTGCCGTCTGTGCATCTTATAACAGGGCTGTAATTTTTTTATTGGTCAAATCATGGTAAAAAAAAAGAAAAATGCAAACTGTTACTATCTTTTTAATCAACGCGGAAAAGTAAGAACTATTCTTTCAGATTATTTTCATGATGATTTATTATACGGTACATTTACATAGGATTAAGTTTAAATCCGCGTTTATTAGTAAGGGGGCTTTAGTTTTGGTAGTAAAGAAAACTAAACCCAGTTGAAAACCAACGACAGCTACTAGTAATCTGGCATATATGGTGAACTGGAGGTATTTGGCGTTTAGTGATATGAGGAACAGGGTGTAAAGTTCACTCATCCACCATAGAAAAGGGAGGATCCTCCGATCAGACATTGTGTCTGGCGGGCAACTGCCCGAAAGTTGATGTCGGGAGTTTGTAATGTTGATCGCGCGGTAAACTCTAATTGCGCGATGCAGGATTTGTGTGACGTCATATCTTTGATTCGTAGTTCGTATGTGGCGGTGTAATCGCTACAGGCGCAGCCGAGAGGAACACAATATTGTTTAAAAGTTTTTTCTATTTGTCGAGTCCGATTCACAATTTTTTTTTCTTGTCTGCACGTCTACCTACATACTTATAAAAAATAAGAATCATTTATTATTATTAGGTTTCATTATGCGAATGACTTTACCCAGTTCTCTGAAATACTAAGAGATTCTATTTAACTTTTTATGAAAGCAATGTCAACGGGCGCTGAGATACAATTGTGTCTCTGAAGCAGGTGCCCCGCCGGCGTCGCGGGCGTCGCCCAGTCCTGTCTACATTAGAGCCTCTGCGTTGTCGTTCAAACTATGTAGGGGTGTGACGTAGGTTGTTCCAAGTAGAAAAAAAAACTACTAGTAAAGTTGGTTGAACTAATGAAACGTTAGCATAGCGACACACCAATCGAAAATCATAGGCAATTAATTTAAACAGCAACCGTCAATACGCTAACTTTCACGCCGGTAGCACACATCCGCCGCGAAACCATAGCAGCGAAACCTCGAATTTCGTGTACCGGAACATGACGACAGCCAGTTGAATTGAACTACTACGATTTCGCTGCTACAGTTTCGCGGTGGAGGTGTGCTACTGACGTCAGTCGGCAGATAGGTTATTTAGGCTCTACATACAAACTCACAAATCTTACCTCATTATAATAATAATAAAATAATGAATATGAACACTACGAGTCCGCGCCATCACTGAAGTCCGCCGGAAAATTGTAGAACTGCATTTTTAAATGTTATTTACATAAAACAACTGAACGGATTTGAATGAAATTTGGCACATGGATAGACCATGACCTAGGTTAGGACATAGTATACTTTTTATCCCAATATTCTCACGGGATGGAGACTTATGCGGGTGAAACCGCGGGGGGCAGCTAATAAGTAATAATATAAGTCTGACATCGCCGTCTTGAGATCAATATTCGTGACTTCTTAGTATGAGAGGAGGCCTTTGCCCTGCAGCGGGACAAATAATAAGCTGGTATTATTATAATTTATTTAGACACTGACCTAAACATAAAAACATATGATCTCGCCTGTGTTCCTTGAAGGGTTAGGTAGAATTGAAACCTTGGATATATCGCCAATCCACCTTAAGACGCAGATATAAGTCAGTGATCTTGCGTGCTCTGTACTGAGCTCACGCAACGCATCGTACGTCCAGACAGTAATAGGACTCGCACATCAAGGAGCGCTGTCACCAATTTGACTCATTATTAATTAAGTATACATAAAACAAAAGGTAACACGTACACTAAAAGATTTATATTTTAATTATCCTTAAAATGGTGAAAGTTTTAGAAAAATACGCTTGATAGCTTTTGCGTAACTTTCAGTTTTTTATCCGCGTTAGACATAACTTTACAAATGAATTTCACTATCTAATATAAACATAATCTAAAATATTCGTATATTAAGTTATTAGGAAAATGCTCTAAGTTAACATATATTTTTTCAATTGTTAACACTACTCGTTTAGACGTAATTTTCAGTATAAAATCATTAAAAGACGGTTATTGTCGCCATAAGCAAGCGTGGTGATCAATGCTCGTGACTTCTCTTCAAAGCCTTTGTCCTGCAGTAAGGCAATAATTGGCTGCTATTTTTATTATTAAATTAACGTAAACTTACAGCGCCAGCCCTATGCTACTCGTGTACTCTGTAAACAATAGCTCCCGAATGTGAGAGCGACACTCCCCATGCTGCCGACAAGACCCGAAAGGTAATAATTATTCTAATGAAAATGTGCGGTTCTACGCTCAGAGGGTTATAATAACAGTGTAAACTCTATTAGCTGCTTATACATGTATGTACCTCGTTAAATCATCATCATCACCTGCCTAGCCTTTTTCCAACTGTGTTGGATACGGTTTCCAGTCCGGATGCAGCTAAATAGTCACTCCATGTATACTACTGGTACTGGTAGGCTACATGGATCGACTGCCTATCTTGCCTTCACAACCCAGTAACTGGGTAATCACGACACCCTTGGTATGACTGGTTGTCAGACTTGTTAGTTTCTGACTACCTGTAACGACTCACAAAGATAAGATATTATGTTCAATATTTTTCTCAAATCATTAGTTATAGTTATAAACAGAAACCTATAGGCTGATTTTAGAGTCACGCTGACCGCACGCTGACCGTCGGCGCTGACAGTGAAAATCAGATGTCAGCGCTGAGCGGTTGACGTAATTTCATAGAATACTAAACTTTATATACATTGTCTTGTCAGCGCCGACGACGGTCAGCGTGAGACTAAAATCAGCCTAAAACTCTACCTACGAATTTTTGTATGTACAGTTCTACCAAAATAGGTACAAAAAAAACGAAGACAGCACAAGTTCACTAAAGACATTACAATACTTAGCTTAGCTATTAGTGCGCCGACACAATTACAACAACATGGAGGGTTAAGTGTCGTGTAGGCGGGCTAAATTGAAGTGTCCCCACTCAGCCCCCGAGCGGTAAGGTAAGTGGTAGTCGCAGGTAGGTGCCTACATAACTAAGCAGAAAAAATAAAAACTGGCAACAAAATATCACACCCCTAAGGCTACCCACTGACCCAAGAAACTTTAAATTGCACCATACCAGGCACAGATTCACTAAAGATGTCACAATACTTAGCCCAGCTATTAGTGCGCTAACATAATTACGACGGGTTATGTGGCTCCGTGTAGGCGGGCTTAATTGAAGTGTCCCCCACTCGGGCCCTAGCGGTAAGGTAAGTGGTAAGACAGTGGGACGCGAGCTACGTGTTACAACACTGTGGTTTATTTTTGACAAGAGCGGATCACGTGAATAATTTGCGTAGAATTCAAGCTTTTTTTTACATGTATTTTTTGAGACATAATAATATATGTCGGAAATACGTTACTGTGTTGCCCAATTATTATTGTTTGTCCCAATTAGTCATAATTGGGACGCCAGTGCAACCTAGCGGCGCTCGACAGAGTCTACAACATAACGCTCGGACCGGCGGGAGCTAAGCAGAGTTCATCGGTGGCGGTCAAGCAGTGAACACGTTTAGAAACCGTCGCGCGTTTCGAATAGTTGTGTCGTGTACTCGTACCTACAGCGTATGAAATGCTAGGGTGATTAATGTGATTGTGAATTATAATTTGATCTGAACTGCAAACGAATAACCAACAGTACTCATAGTATGCCCACAGTAGCTAAAATATGCCTGATAATAATAAGAGAGACACATAGAGACACATACATACCCTCCTTCGTTATGTATTTATGAAAACGTAGTTTAACCAATATAACTGAAATTATCTTTATATCAAAAAAACAATTGCACATCAGTATTTATAATACTAAGCTACAATAGCACATCAGTATGTATAATACTCCAGCTAAAATGACTCACTCTTATTAATGAGTCTAGAATCTGATGTTACGAATTAAATACTTAGATTTTAGCAATTCAGATAAAAAAAATGTACAGAAACTGAACAAACACGAACAAATCATATTGAAATCCCCAAGAAAAAAAAAGATCAGTCAAATCTAAAATGTTATTGTCAATTATAAATAGTGAAGGTAATATAATTTACTAATCTATCGTAAGATTAGCAAATTATTGATAAGTAACCGTTTACGTTTTAGTTCCATTGTGCTGCGTGCTTAATGTAAGATAACTTTTTTCTCAAGATGTTTAATTTAAAATTAAACGCCAAAAAGGTTATTCGCATAATTACTTCCCTTGGATCGTGCAACGAGTTTCCTAAAATACACCGTTAAAAAGAATTGATATTTTTATTGAATTAATTTTAATTCGCCCGTCATGGTGAATGATGAGTCCCGCTTGACATTCCCTCCGCCAGGGAATTTTAATTTGTGAATATTCAACTGATCTTGTCAACTCATAAAATTATGTTCGGTCTTCCTTTGAGAGTGAAAAGGTCATGGAATATAAAATTAACTAGCAAATTGCATTTTACAATTTAAAACAGTTTCAGTTTTCCAATTATTTTCAGAAATTATTTTGGTAAGTTTATACCACAGACATGTAAAATACTGCCATTCAGCTGCATCCAGTTAGACTGGTAGCCGACCCCAACATAGTTGGGAAAAGGCTAGGCAGATATGTAATCCGGAATGTATAAACGTGTGTACCACAGACATAAATCTCACGGTACCCGTTCAAAGCAGAAGCGGTTCGCTAGTTTAGGTACACCAAAGATTTAAATCATAGATTCGATACCGCGTGAAAAGATAACCGCGTTTCTGTTACATTTTGACGCGTCTAACACACAATGTCCCAGAGAATTGACTTGATTGACAGGGAAACGACATTATTATTTTGTGACCTCACTCTTCTCAGTATGAACAATTTTTCACGCCACTTAGGTGAGGGCAAATCTAACAATTTAATTCTTTGGTTTATACTATAAAATCATTCTATAAAGAATTTAATAACTTCAGAATTTAAATAAGTAGGTACCTATCTTGTTAACAATTTAAATATTCAATTGTCTACACTTAAAGCAATAAGAAACTTTGAAAGCCCTAACTTGAAAGTTTTCAATGAAAACATTTTGTTATTTCAACCAAAATGGGAACAATTACGTACTGTTACTGACTTGTTTGTCGGGCTATTATTAACTTCGGAATGAGTAGGTATCTATTGATTTTCTGACGAAACTAGAGGCAGTTCTATGATGGGCACGTGTAAGAAAACAAAAGTAAACTATGCCAAAATTTTCAAGATTTTTTAAAATTTTTAAATTTTTAAGATTTTTGCGTGCTGGATTTTGCGTTGTAAATGCTTATGTAGGTAACGATTTAAAAGCATCAAAGTCCGATTTTTTTGCACGACTCAAATGCGAAGCATTAGAGTGTGCTCTACGATCGAAAAATTTTTTTTGCTCCATTTTTGCAACTTTTTTTATTGTTACACTCCTGCTAGTACACAGAACCTACTTAATTTACTCGTATATACCATTATATAGATGATTAAATGGAAATTAATACTGTAAAATTTTTAACAATTGATTTAATGCAGCAGAAATGAAAAAAACATCAAAATAATTGAAAAAAATATCCTGTCCGTCAATTTATGAAGCTTGAAAACATTGTAGCTTGCGATAAAATCAATTAATTGAGTCAATTTTTTTTTAATACATTCGTTTCATCCATAGAAGGAACCCTATTGAAAATGGCTCTTTTATTCAAAGTACTTTAATTATAATTAATAAAATACTAACTAAAATATAATATCTTTATCTAAATATTTCCAACCTTGACATGACGTGTTGCCTAGCAACCCACAACGTAAATATCTAAATAAATAGTCTTTGACATTATGTAAGGATTGCGAGGTTAGAATTTTACCCATATTGATGGGTAAAACAGCAGTCAAAACATACTTCATGAAAAGTGATAAATTGTTAATTTTTGTTAGAAACTATGTTTTGAATTTTTTTTTGGTTTATGAATGAGTGTTATGAGGCGTGCACTTTTGGATTTTCCAAACTATTTTTTAAATATTTTTTAATAAAAACTATGCTTGTGTTTATTTCTTTAAAGATGATTCTGATTAAGATTGATTGAGATTGCTACAGTTGGTCTTGTTGTAGTTAAATGTTACTACGCTGCGCCATAAGAGGGTTACTCATTACACTCAGGGGCACTCATAAGTTTAGCCTAGTCACTGTAACTCTTACAATCAATCTTCCTAGCCTTTTTCCCAACTATCCTGGGGTCGGCTTCCAGTCTTACCGGTTGCAGCTGAATACCAGTATTTTACATGGAGCGACTGCCTATCTGACCTCCACAACCCAGTAACTGGGTAATACGATACCCCTTGGTAAGACTGGTGTCAGACTTTCGGGCTTCTGACTACTCGTACCGACTGTCAAAGATCCACAAATGACAGTCGGGACCAACGGCTTAACGTGCTTTCCGAGGCACGGAGGAGTCTCGGTATGTGAAGATGGTCCCATCCACTGACCAACCCTGGCAAGCGTAGCTTAACCTGATGGATCGATCCGTGCGGCTTGTTATTACTTAGCCACGAGCTCCTCCTGTAACTGTAACTCTTACATTGTGCAATAAATATATTATTTTCTTTAATCTATTAGAACCTTTCAAGATTGAATCCTGAATATATACATTAGGTCCTACCTGGAAAGTCTGAAAGGGATACTAGTTCCTGGCAACATACAGGCAACTGAAGGAACGCGGGTTTGTTTTAGTCAGTAAGAGTCTGACGCCCTGCCGCTCAAATAAGTTAATTGCTGGTTTATACGCTGGCAGTGGCTGAACCCAGTGACTCGTAATTTCAAACCTAGTCAGTGGGTTCATGTTGATCGGCAGTAAGTCAGTAAGTCAGACGGGGCAGCTACTGGGCCCGAAAATAGACGGGTAGCTTAGTCAAATGGAAGGACTTGAGTCATCACTGGACTGGGTTGAAACTAGTGTCTACTCGAGCCCTATAATGTAAAAAAATCAACCCGTGTCTCTTAAAAAAAATCAATCTTTTTTCCCAACTATCTTGGGGTCGGCTTCCAGTCTAGCCGGATGCAACTGAATACCAATATTTTACATGGAGCGTCTGCCTATCTGACCTCCACAACCCAGTAACTGGGCCCAACCCGTGTATCTACTACGCATATAAAACATTTAAAAAAAAACATGCGGGGCAGTCTTTGGATACTGTCGATGGAAATGAAAACTGCTGAGCGACGCGGACGGCCGTTTTGCGTGGATGTGACGCATATTTTCCCCCAATTTGTTATTTATCGTGTTCTTTTTTTTATTCTTTCCTTGCGTCATGTTTACCGCAAATAAACGTATTTTCTTTCTTTCTTTCTTTCAAAACTAAGTAACGCCATCTAACGAAAATGTCCGGAATTTATGTGGCTTGCTGTCAGTACAAGAACGAAAGCTGTAGCACCATTAACAAAAATCCAAAAAATAAAACAGAGTACGCTGTCAACTCTCCGTCTCTTCACTTCCACTTGTAAAATTTCTTACCTCGCAATCTTTACGTACCTAATGTCAAAGACTATTTATTTTGATATTTACTTTGTCGGTTGTTAGGCAACGGATCTTACGGTCACGTATTCTGACGCGAGTTTAAATTTTTTTACCCATCCCAATAAAAGTGCACCACGCCGCTAAAGAAACTTTTCACTTCAAAAAAATACAGGGTGGCAAGGACATCGTCGCAAAAATTGTTACCATGGATTCAGTACATGATTCTGAACCCCCCTGCATTGGAATATTGCGACGATATATATATTTTTTAATCTGCTGTTTCATAGACAAGTGCTCCGCGAAAGTGTACCTACGCGGTCAAAATGTATGGAACAACAGATTTAAAAATAAAATAACCGACTAAAAAATTTCAACACAGTTCAGATTCATAGTAAGTATATAGTCGATTTCCCTGCCACCCTGTATTTACATGAAAACCTCTATATTTGTATTTATGCTTAACTTTATGTATCTCTATAAGTCTCCTTGGAACATGACCTCTTTCCAGCTCACAGAATCACATAACAAACAAAGAAAGTTTCCGCTAAAGTTTGGTACGAATGTCTGTATTATTCACGACACACTTTTCTAACTACCCTCGAACGGAATTCTTTCATTGGGATATATGTTGCCCCTGGGACACTATGCAGGTATCCGAGAGGAAATAAATTATATTTTTGGTGAATAATAGATATAGTAGCTAAAGTATTTTGTGTGTAAACATTTCTTATTTGTTTCTATTTATTTTTATTAAAATCTATTTGTTCGGGGTTGGGGTGAGATTAAGATAAACTAAGATGAAAGATTATAAAGATTGCTATATTTCAGTAATACTAAAGGGATAACGATTAAAACTAATGAGGTGAATAGGATGAGATTGAGTCGCGCCCGATATGCTGTCCGAAAGCGTACTGACTATATTACTTAAGTAATACATAAATATTCAATGCATAGTGCGCGGTGTCGCGATTACGCTGACATGTTATAATTGTTCGGTGATTGACCTGAACATGCTCCCGAGGGAGAAAAAGATGAGGTTAGTAAGTAGGGATAGTTAAATGGGTAGTGAATTAATATTAACAAGGTGAAAACAATGTTCAAATAATACTAAAATTGTTATGTAGGGTTAGTTATGTTAAAAGATGAGATAAAAGTAACATTACAAATTAAACAGAATCGCTACAGTGTAAATCAGGAAGAGAAAACACGCGAAAGATCGGTGAAGAACCTCTATCTTCCTTTTTTTGTAAGCACTCACTAGATAGAGCTAGTCTCTTAGGATCACTTTTCACTGATTTACTACTAGATTGCCCTTTTTCCCTAATTTCACTACACTTAATCACAACACTTTCTGTAACGGTGTGCGGAGATGACGACGCAGTCGCCGCTGTCGACCGCTCTGCTGTAGAGGTAGAACGATTTCCTTTACGTTGCCTTTGCCGCCATCGTTTAAAACAGTAAGCTGCTACCAATAACACGATTCCCAATATGATGAGATATGTGACAGTATAAAGATGGATGTCGTGGTAAGAGATATTGGTGCTCAGCGGTTCACTCTGCTTCATGATCTCAAGACTTCTCTTAATAGCTTCAAATTGTCTGAGGTTGTCTGAGTTATTGGGATTAAACTCATATGAGATTTCTGGCATAGTGATATTTATTATGTGATTGATTGGTGATATTTCTGGCGAGATAACCTTTGTCGTCGTACTAATTTTACTTGACAATCTTTTGTTTGAATACACCATAAAATCTTCTGTTTTTACTAAACAGCCTTCCCCTACGCGCAACAGACCAGCACCTGATAACCTAGCTGCTTTAACATGATTTTCACACAGAAGTTTGACGTTACATTCATTGCAGCATAAATAATAATATTTGTTTTCTGATGTTAACTCTCTCCAGTCATTCTTGCACGAGGTAGTTTTAGTTTTACAAGTTCTTGTGCCTGGGATCGTCTCACAAAGGCTATGATCATCTTTCATGTGGTGAACAGGCCTTCTGATATGACACAGAACAGTCACAGGGTTTTGTAATACGCATGACTGCATATCCGTTTCTGTGATAGTTAAATACGAATCCTTTCTCATGTTGATGGCTGCTAATTCAGAGATAGTTTCGACCTTCATCATCATGTTATCTTCCACAATGCGTGGAACCGGGATAAGATTGAATACCTCGTAAAGGTCTCTTTCAATCAGGGGTATTCTTATTCCTATAATTAGGTATTTGCCAGAGTATTTTACTCTTACTTTCAGCAAGCTGTAAAGCTCTTTAAGATTAAAGTTGTCGACAGGAACTACCAAGTCTCCAGATATTTGTGCTGATATTATGCTTAACTCTGATCTGAGCTGCTTCGGAGATATCAAATGAAAATCTAATTTTCCACTATAAATATCAGTTACAGTATCTAAAATTGAGTCCTGGATTCGTCGAAGGGTATACAACAAGTTGTTGGCAGTGAAAGCCGAGGTTATGAAGTCTGTGATGGCAGTTATGTTTTGCACTTGCTGAGCGAGATTTTTATATGAATCTTGGAGATAATTAAGCTTTTGATTTATTATTTTATGATGTTTGTTTATAGTATTCTCCATCCTTTTCATGAGGTTAAATTCAGCTTCTACGACCGACGTTTGGTTTTTCCAGAGGTTGTATAAATGGTTTTCATTATGCTTTAAAAGGTCAATATCTTTCTCATATTTCTCTGCAAATCGTTGGTCCAACACTCCGAATAAACTATTTGCAACGTAGCCTACTCCGTCTAACAAGCCGCGTCTCCGGCGTTTTTTATTAGTCATAAACGAGTCATTTGTCATGATAATATTATCGTAATGTTTAATTTCTTCGAACTCGTGCTCGAGTTGTAATATGACGCCGTCGCAAGGTGTTTGTGTTCTAATCGTAGAGCATAAGGTTTCAAGATACTTGATATATTTTAGTAATGCCGCCGTTCCTTCTTGATAAGGATTTGTGTCATAATATACTATTAAATGCCATTCATCTCTAATTAAATGCATATTAGATATTTTGTCGAAGTAGACACTATTGTTTGTCAGTAGGGTAAAGTTGTAGGATGCTTGAGCTGTGCTTATTAGTGACAGCAGAAATAATGTTAAAGATAAAACCATGGCTGAGAATGAGATAGGATGTTTTTTCTTCGCCGCTGGTAATTTATTATCAACTTTTGGGGCATTTGTATCTTGATCATTTTTATTTGTTGGCAGTAAGGACAGTTTTACAACTGGGCGTTTTAAGAGCCCGTTTTTGGTTTTAAGTGTGACGACCCTTACGTGTCCGTCACTTCCAGGATGTAGCGCCACTACGCGACCTAGACTCCATTTTCCTGGTGGAAGGTTGTTGTCCTTTATGATGACGATGTCGTTAAGGTTGAGATCCTTTTGATGCTGTCGCCATTTGGACCTCGTAGAAAGCTGAGAGAGGTATTCAGTCTTCCACTTATCCCATATATCTTGATAGATTTTTTGCGTCAAGTGCCAACGTGTTCTGAGATCATGCTCTGTTTCGTATATCGTTAAGTTAGGGCCACTTGCTAAAAAGTGAGCCGGGGTCAAAAAGTCCAGATCCTCAGGATCTTCTGTCAGAGGGCACAGTGGTCTGGAGTTCAAACAAGCCTCGAGTTGGGATAGTAGGGTAATGTATTCCTCGTAGGTTAGTTTCTGCTCTCCAACGACACGCTTGAGATGATGTTTTAGGCTCTTCACTGCAGCTTCCCAGAGTCCGCCTGCAGATGGCCATGATGGGGCGTTAAAGTGCCATTCAATATTCATTTCAGAGATTGTCGAGGTCACTTCTTGGTCAGACAAGATGTAGGAGATTTCGGCAAACTCTTGTTTTAAAATTTTGTTGGCTCCTATGAAGTTCGTTCCCTGATCACTATAGATATGTCCTGGAACTCCTCTTCTAGCCGACATTCGTCGAAGCGCGGCAATAAATGCTGACGCTGTGAGATCTGAGACGATTTCTAAATGTATGGCTTTAGTTACCATACAAACAAAAACTGCGATATATCCTTTGCAGGTTTTAATGCCACGACCTTTGTTTGCCTTAATAAGGATGTGTCCGGTATAATCTATTCCAGTGTGGTGAAAAGGTCGGTTAGGAATCAATCGTGCTGGAGGTAGGTCACCCATGATTTGATGTTGTGATATGGGATTATTTCTTTTACATTTGACACACATTCTTAATCGTTTCTTTGTGACTCTGTTTCCTCCAAGAATCCAGTATTTTTGTCTTATAAATCCAGTAGTCATTTTTACTCCACCGTGAAATACAAGCTCGTGAGATTCATCTATGATAAGATCTGCCAATTTCGATTGATTCGGGATTATGATGGGATGCTTCATTTCGGGATCAAGATTTGAATGTTTCAGTCTGCCACCGACACGGAGCATTTGATTAGTGTCTAGTATGGGATTGAGCTTAAGAATCTGGCTTTTCTTATTTAGTGGTTCATTATTTTTCAGCCGCGATATTTCTTCGTTAAAATATTCATTTTGAACTTGCTTAATTAACATTTCTCTTGCTGTCTTTATATTTTCCAGAGTAAGAAAACATGTGCGATTTTTCTTGTAAACAACAATGTCGATAAACTTGTTGATGTAAGCTAATACTCGAGTAACTTTCCTTAAAGTGCTATATTTTGTTAATAGCTGTTTAATTATTAAATTTTCGGGGTTTACAATGATCGTATTTACTTGCTCCTTTTTTCTGAGTTCTTCGCAAGTAATACTAGTATAAATCGGCACCTTATGAGATTCTTTAGGCTTATATTGTGGTAACCAGACGGGCCCTTGCCACCATAGCGAGTGATTGGCTAATTGAGCAGCAGGTAAACTGCGGCTTGCACAATCTGCGGGGTTTTCCTTGGATTTTACGTAACTCCAGTTTTCTTTAGGAATTATTTCTGTAATAGTCCTCACTCGATTCGCAACAAAGGGTTTCCATTTCTCCGGTTCCCCACTTAACCAACCTAGAACAGCCGTTGAATCAACCCAACCATAAACATGTATGTTGTAGCTTGATAGAGATAAGATTATTTTTCGCATAAGTTTCGACAACAAGAGAGCGCCGCAAAGTTCCAAACGCGGTATTGATTGTGGTTTTTTCAGCGGTATTACCTTTGATTTCCCTGCAATAAGGGTTACATGGGTTTCATTTTCACTCTGTATTTTGCAATACACGACGCAAGCGTATGCTTTTGTGCTAGCGTCGCAAAAGCCATGGAGTTCGATGGAATCTTTCTCCTGGGTTTGAATCCAACGAGGTATTTTGAATCGAGATATATGAGATAGATCGGCTTTAATAGTATTCCACTCTAAAGCGATTTCTTGAGGGACGGGGTGGTCCCAACCCAGGTCTGATTTCCATAATTCTTGGAACAAAATCTTAAGTTTTATTGTGACTGGTGCCAGCCAGCCCAAAGGATCAAAAATTTTTGATATTTGAGATAAGAATTGTCTTTTTGTAAGGATGTCTTTTGAGATAAATTCTATAGGATGAAAGATAAATTGATCATTTTTTGGTTCCCACCGAAGACCTAAAGTTTTGGTTGACTCCGGTTGCTTAAAGTCAAAGTCTTCCTTTTGTAGTGCATCAGAACTATCTATTATTTCCGGCAAGTTTGATCGCCATTTTCTGAGATTAAACCCGCCAGATTTGAGGAGGTTGATCATTTCCGCTTTGAGGTGTTTAGCTGCTCTCGCTGAATGTTCACCGTGCATGAGGTCATCCATGTAAAACGAGTGTTCTAAGATGTCAGGAGCGCAACTTTGTGGATAGTTTGGCCTTTCATCGATGGCCAGTTGCTTCAGTGTCATCATGGCCAAAAAAGGTGCGGCTTTTGTGCCATAGGTAACTGTCGCTAACTGATATTCTTTTAAGGGTTGAGATTGATGGTTCCGCCAAATAATTTTCTGATATTTCTGATCATCGGGATGTAGCCAGATTTTGCGAAACATTTTTTCTATATCTGCTGTAAAAGCGTATCTAAATTGTCTCCATTTTAAGATAAGGCTCTGGAGGTCTTGTTGTAAATTGGGTCCTCGGCACATAAGATCATTGAGGCTGTTTCCACTCGAGGTTTTTGCCGAGGCATTAAAGACAACACGCAGTTTAGTAGTTGATGACTCAGATCGTTGGACGCAATGGTGCGATAAGTAGCAGTCCGGCTGTACGTGTGGCGTAACGGGTGTCATATGTCCGAGCTCTAGGTATTCAGAAATGAACGTTTTATAGTCACGTGCCAGTGCTGGTTGCTTACTTAATTTCCGCTCTATTTGAAAGAATTGAGCAATCGATTTTGTTTTCGACTCGCCTATATTATTCTCAAAATTTTCTTTAAATGGTATTTTAACGACGTAGCTTCCGTTTTCCCGTCTAGAGGTCGAAGATTGGTAAAAATCGATGCATTTTTGATCTTCTTCCGATATCGCTGGAGATTCATGAATGTCCTCCACTTCCCAAAATTGCTGTATCTCTTCGATATTATTTAGGATCACATTGCAATGGTACGTTTTGTAGTTGCCGCTTAAGATCCAGCCCAACTGGGTTTGTTGAGCAATGGGCAATATACCTTCTGACCGACAGATACCGTCCATGAGGATAGTGGAATAGATATCTGCCCCAAATAAAATATCAATAGGCCTACTTTTGTAAAATTCGGGATCTGCTAGAGTTATCTGGTTAAGAGTAGGCCAGTCTGGCTTAGGTAAAGTACAGCTTGGTAAGTTATTTATGAGTCTATTCATAATATATACTTCCGTTTCAAAGGTGAAATCGCTAACCAACGACGAGCATTTAATGGTAATCTTGCCCTTACAGTTGTTTTCCTTATTTCCTATTCCTGAGATATAACCGTTACATTTCCGTCGCGGTAGTCTTAGCAACTGAGCTGCGCTTTCCCTTATAATGGACGTCTGTGACCCTTGATCTAAAAGAACTCTCATTTTTTGGTAAGATCCATCTGCTGTTTGTACCTTAATTATTGCTGTGGCAAGCAATATTTCCGAGGGTTCTTTAAGGAGCGATGCAACTTTGTGGTCTTCTTGCTGCTGAGATGACGATTTCATTATCGTGGCTGCATTTGACCCAGATCGATGCGATGTAAAAGATTCATGCAAAATGGTATTGTGTTCGTTATTGCATTCTTTGCATCTTATTTCGGAAAGGCATTTTTTGCCTTCGTGATAATGTAAACAATTAATACAAAGATTCAAGTTAGCAATAGCATTTTTTCGTTCATTAGGTTGCAATTCCAATAATTTTTGACATGCATGAATTCGATGATCAGTGGCGTTGCAAATAGGGCATTGCTTGCGATAGTTAATTTTGCGTTTGGACTTTGACGATTGCGAAACTTCCTTTGTTGAGTAATTCGTTTTAGGATTGTTATAATTCCGATTATAATTGGAACTCTTTGAAAACGATGGTTTGTTATTGTTATAGGATTGAGATGGGAATGTTTTCTGCGTGGAATTTTCTACCTTCTTACGTGAAGTTTCCAGCATCATAAACTTAGTTTCCAAGAAATTAAGGAAGTCTTCCAAGACGGGCAACTCTCGCGGAGATTTTAAGGCTTGTAGATAATCCTCGTATGTATCTGAGTCCAATTTTTGAGACAATATACATACCAGGAAAGGGTCCCAGGAAGACACATCGACTCCCAGGTTCTTGATAGCATTCACGCTCTCGTACGTAGTGTCGTGAATACGTTTAATATGATTTGATGATTGTTGCTGGTTTGCAGGGATATTTATGAGATTATTTAGATATGAAGTGAAGATCAGTCGTTTATTATTATAACGATGATTGAGGATATTCCAGCATACAGGATAATTGTCGGAGCTTATTTGGAGATGTTGGATCAATTTTTCGGGCTCACCTTTTATTTTACTCTTTAGAAACTGCATCTTTTGTGCATTCGATAAAGAGGGGTTGTTGTGCACTGCTTCAGTAAAAAGATCTTTGAACGAAGTCCACTTATTGTAGTTTCCATCAAAGGTGACTATCTCCATTTTAGGAGTTGATTTTTCAATATGCGCAACGGACCACATTTTCTTATTGATGTCTTTCTTAAGTTTGTTATAATATTTCTCGTAATGAGTAAATTGCTCTTCGTAATCGGGGTTTGATCCGCCATACTCGTTGTCTAGCTCCCAATGAAGCGCGTCAATAGCCGCCCAACGAGATTGTATTGTCTTCAGGATGTCTTCAAACTCCCATTTTTCCGTGACGAGGTCAAGGTCAATATTGGTAGTTGTTCTCAGGAAAGCCTTAAAGTTGGTAGCTTGACCCCGGCTCGAAGGACCAATGTTCGGGGTTGGGGTGAGATTAAGATAAACTAAGATGAAAGATTATAAAGATTGCTATATTTCAGTAATACTAAAGGGATAACGATTAAAACTAATGAGGTGAATAGGATGAGATTGAGTCGCGCCCGATATGCTGTCCGAAAGCGTACTGACTATATTACTTAAGTAATACATAAATATTCAATGCATAGTGCGCGGTGTCGCGATTACGCTGACATGTTATAATTGTTCGGTGATTGACCTGAACACTATTAAATATAAAGTCTTTCGACCGTTATCAGAATTATGAGACATGTTCAGGTAGGCGTGGGTTATCGGGTAGGAAGACAGTATTTCAATAAAATAACTGTTGCTATTGTAGCGGTTAGACCGCCACATACAAAACTACGAAACAAAAAGACATGACGTCACACAATTCCTACATCTCGCAGTTAGAGTTTACTGAGCGAATAACATAGATAAGACTATCCGAAATCAACATATGGGCAGTTGCCCGCCAGACATAACAACCCGACTGGTTGGAGGATCCTCCCTTTTCTATGGTGGATGAGTGAACTTTACACCCTGTTTCTCATACCCCTAAATTGGTGACCCCGAGTATGAACGTCAACGCAGCCTTCGTGCAACTACTTCAGCGTGACGTCATCATCATCACTCCCGCAAGCTTTCGTGAGGCGAGTCACACAGCCAGCCAGCACCCACGGCTTCAACGGGTATCCTGACCACCAGCATGCAGCGAACGCGCATTCCTGGTCATCACCCTCAGCCTCATCAGCAACCTTGGCACAGCACCTGCACTTCCGGCCGGTCTCACAAGCAGAGCCTATTCTACCCTCTCCTGGTCGACGCAAGCAGTCAGCCAAAAACCCGGCGCTGTACCACATCCGACTCACTGGATGACGACGCAGCGCCTCCCCGACTCACTAGGGAATCACCGCAGACAGTTCCGACTCACCGTGAACTATGCGGCACCCGGTTCCGACTCACTGGAACCACAGCTGGCACTGTGAAGCATCGCAAGCTCCAAGACTCAGCCCACTATCGACCTCCGGTCTCCGGAGGGGAGTGATGTAGCGGTTAGACCGCCACATACAAAACTACGAAACAAAAAGACATGACGTCACACAATTCCTACATCTCGCAGTTAGAGTTTACTGAGCGAATAACATAGATAAGACTATCCGAAATCAACATATGGGCAGTTGCCCGCCAGACATAACAACCCGACTGGTTGGAGGATCCTCCCTTTTCTATGGTGGATGAGTGAACTTTACACCCTGTTTCTCATACCCCTAAACTATAATCACTTCACTTATAATTCTTGATATTACAATAACTATTTTCACAATTTAATTATGGATTGTTAAGATTAGGATAGATTAGAACTTTAACGTCCACCGAGCACGTGGCACCGAGAGCGTACCAGAACCGGCAGTGAGAGTATTTTCACTGGCACTGGACGCTGTTTCGGTTTCGGTGTCCGAGGACTCTATTAAGTCAGTGCTATTTTCATCGATCGCCGACACGTCATCCTCCTCATTAATCAATGTTGTTGATATCTCTAACAAGCCCTCGAAACCCCTAGGTACCTCACGCAAGTTTTCATGAGAGTACTTATAGACTCTGCTAGATCTATTAGCACTCTTTAATTCGTAGCGATCGTTGTCTAAGATCTTAGTTATAATGAATGGTCCCTTAAACTTTCTAGATAACTTAGTCTGATTACGCTCGCTACACTTGATGAAAACATAATCACCTAGTTTAAACGGTTTTATCCTAGCCTTGCCCCTATTAAAAAGTTTTTCTTGAGAGCTAGCTGCCTTGAGGATATTTGCAGAAGCTTGATTTCTTACGGATTCTAAATCAGCTCGAGAGGGGGTGCTGACATTGGCAGCTATTTGGGACATTCCAAGGGATTGGGCGCGTATGCCAAACATGAGTTCTGTTGGTGTGAAACCGGTGACCCTAGATCTAGTACTATTAAGTGCTAGTTGTACCTCATCTAGCTCGTCTCTCCAAACTTTATTGGTGTCATTTTCAACGATAGTTAGAAGGTTTTTCAATGTGCGCATTACCCTCTCTACCTGACCGTTCGCCCTGGCAGAGCCGGTTGCTATGAGGTGTAGCTCTATGTTGTGACCGGTGCAGAATTCTTTGAATTCTGTGCTAATAAAACATCTGCCCTGATCTGCTATTATTTTCTTGGGAGAACCGAAAAGACACACGGCTTTTTTTAAGGCTTTAACGGCACAAGCTGAATCTAGTGACTGGGTATATTCTAGGAGGACGTATTTTGTAAATGCGTCTATGATGACACAAGCATATTCCTTTCTATCGCTCTTACCGCTGAGTTTGCCTGTCATGTCGATGTGCACGGTGTGCCATGGTACTGAGACTTTGGGGATGGGATGCAACCTTACCTGTTGTGCCCCCGAGATTCCTTTAGATGCCTTGCACACTATGCACGAGTCAATAAACCTCTGCACATTCTTAGACATTTGGGGGAACCAGTACTGTTCATATAGTTTGTTGAGAGTTTTGTCATGGCCTAGATGTTTGATTTCGGTATGTACATGATTTATTAGCGTCCATATCAAGGAACGTGGAACTATGGGAAGCCAGGTGCTTATCTTAGCCCTTTCTACTTTTCGGTAAAGGATGCCATCCCGCACATCGTAGGTGTGAGCGATAGCTCCTGGTAGCTCGCCTTTCTCATGCTGACTTATAAGGTTCTGGATTTCTTGATCACGTTTTTGCTCTACCTGGATCCAACTATTGTGTAATTCCACGAAATTCACAGATTTGCGAAAGTCTGTGGTGTTTGAATCTAAAGAAGCGATACTAGATTCTCCCGAACTTGACGGGGAGGGTAATGGGTTTCTAGAAAGAAAGTCAGCATGCGCCATATGACGTCCTTCTTTGTATATGATATCGAAGTCATATGCTTGAAGGAACGCCCACCTTCTGTGAACACGAGGCGACAAGTCGGTCTTGGCTTTAGAGGCCTTCAAGGAGTTACAGTCGGTGTAGACTGTGAAGTGTTGGCCGTAAAGATAATGGCGGAAACTTTCGACTGCTCGTACCACCGCTAGGGTTTCTAATTCGTACGAGTGGTACCTGGATTCTACCTCTGTTGTACGGCGGCTGAAATAGGCTACAACGTGTGGTATATTTTGTTCTCTCTGAATTAACACGGCACCATAGCCATCGGAACTCGCATCAGTATGGAGTTCTACCGGTTTATCAGGATCAAAGATCGTTAATACGGGTTCGGATGACAGAATTTTAACGATTTGCCTATGTGCTTCCGAATGTTCCTGCGTCCAAGTTATACGACCTTTGAGTTTGGTCAAGGGGTATAAGGGACTTGCTATGTTGGCGAAATTGGGTATGAAACGTCGGAAGTAAGATGCCAACCCTAAGAATTGTCTTACTTGCCGCGCTGTCTTAGGAAATGGGACTTCTAGGAGGGCTCTGATCTTTCCAGGATTGGGTCTTACTTCTCCCGCTCGTATGACATATCCTAAGTAATTAATTTCAGTTTTCATGAATTTACATTTGGCCATTTTCAAAGAGAACCCCGCCTCCGTCAGAGCTTAGAGTACGGTGTCCAGGCGATGTAATCCCTCATCAACACTGGCTGAATATGAGAGGACATCATCCATGTACGCTAATGCTACTGTATCTTTCAGGGATTTAAGGGCTTTATTGATGCATCTCTGGTATGTGGACGCAGCGTTTCGCAAACCGAAGGGCATGGCGAGATATTCGAATTGCCCATCAGGAGTTACGAAAGCTGTACGCTCTATGGACTCAGGACTAACCCTGACCTGATGGTAGCCTGCCGCCATGTCCAGAGAGCTGAAGAAATGCGCTCCGTTTAAGCGGTCTACCTGCTCTTCTATCCTTGGGAGTGGGTAATGTTCTGGTCGGGTGTTGGCGTTTAGCTCTCTATAATCGACGCATAACCGGTCCGTACCGTCTTTTTTTTTAACCAACACGATAGGGCTAGCAAAAGGCGTAGAACTCTCTCGGATGATATCTGCATCTAAAAGTGATTGTATCTTTTCTCTTACAATCACTTTCTCCGATGGTGACATCTGATGAGGACGCCTTTGCACCGTTTTGTGCGGGTCAATAAGGTCGATTCTCAGTTCACCAGTGGTAACTCTACGAATAGGCATGCCTTCTATAAAATATTCACTATATTTGCTTAGAATCATAAATACTTGCTCCTTTTTTTCGCCTACTAAATCTGTGTCAATCGAGCTAAAATCTAACCGACTAGAAGTTTGGCAGGTGTTGATGGATTTGCGCGATGAAAATTGAATCGAATCACTATTGATTTCAACATGAAACCCTTGGTTTAAAATGTCTCTGCCTATAATGACAGATTCAACCAAGGTATTGTCAGGGACCACATGAAATAATATACTAACTGGAATGCCCTGAATACGGACGAGACTGGAAATTTGGGTCATGCATTTTACATCCTGACCTCCTATGCCTGTCAAGTAAACTGTATCTTTGTGTATGGGGCCTAGAAGCAGGGCCGCTACGCTATTCTTGACCAATGAACATGCTGAACCACTGTCGAATAGAAATGGAATTGGCTTACCAGTCGACGTCGACAAAGTACCTTTCACGAGATTCCGATCGCAGATGTTCACATTCTTCTTAGCTGAATCTGCTTTGTTGTTTGGGCAAGCCGTACTGACATGTCCCGGTTTTTGGCAGGTGAAGCATGTGACTGTCTTCTCTCGTTCTGGAACTTTTGTGACAGCGATCCCATCTCGACGTTTACGGCACTCTTCAATCTTGTGTCCACGATGGCCGCAGTAGTGACAGGATCCTCCACACGTGGTTTCTTAGAATTGGAAGGCTGCTCTTCATTTTCATCATGACGTCTCTTCAGCGATATTCCACCAAGGGCGCGGTACAATTGAGCCCTTGTTGTGATGGTATATGAATTTAGTTCTCTGCGTATCAGTGAGTTCCTTTGGCTGAGGACTGATATGACGAAGCCAGTGATAACCTCTTCGTTCATCTCCACTTTTGGTATGCGCTCAATGAGACTCCACAAACGCATAGCTGCTTCCGAAGCCGTCTCTTGCTGTGTAATTTCGAATCTCATTACACTGTCGAAATAGTCTTGCATGAGCATGGGTTTTCCAAAGCGTGCCAGTAGCAGTTCTTTAATACGAGGCCATTCTATCTCTGAACTTTTTAATTTGGTTAGACAGGATGCGGCGCGTCCTTTCAATGCACTGACTAAGGCAAGTAACAACTCGGTTCCAGTGAGATTTCGGCTAGAAACTATGATGTCCGTGATTCTACACCAACCTTCGATATCAGCCTCTGCATCGTCCGGATCGAATTTCACCAGCAGGGTCGAATTATGTTGTTGCGTCGATGGCTGAGTATTGTGGGTAGTTGCAGCCAGTAACCTCGTTAAAATCGATTCCATACCGGAGAGTAAATCGTGGGTACTTGCACTACGATCTTTATTTCCTTGATGTGATGCTGTCTCCTGTTCGTTTGACCCTTCGCATCCCACTTCTGATAAAGTCTTTCGACCGTTATCAGAATTATGAGACATGTTCAGGTAGGCGTGGGTTATCGGGTAGGAAGACAGTATTTCAATAAAATAACTGTTGCTATAATCACTTCACTTATAATTCTTGATATTACAATAACTATTTTCACAATTTAATTATGGATTGTTAAGATTAGGATAGATTAGAACTTTAACGTCCACCGAGCACGTGGTTGCGTGCGCGCTCCTCGACGGTACAACACTAAGTGACACTTTTTACAATATGGCCGCCTCGCCAGTGCTCGGTGTTCGCTATGGGCTTTGACATGTGACATGTGACATCTGACAGTGACGTTTAGCATATTATAAAATGTCATCAGATATACTGAGTAGCGGATGCGCCGACAAATACATAATATCTTTCATATTAGTTTTAGGCTTGCCGCGTTAAATTACCCATGTTAAAAAAGAAATAAAAATTTAAAGTGGACAACGATACGTGAAATCCTAATTGACCGTTGCCCATATGTAGGTACATAAGGGGGACAACGGTAAGGAAATTTTATGATGTCCTGTTGTTCCCGTGACGGGGACAAACGGAATACACGTATTAGCTAAAGTAAGGTTATGACGACAGTGGTGATGTGGAAACAAGGTTCTCCATTCTTAAAGTGCAAAACATGATGTTTCTTAGAGATAAAGCATTGATTTTACTTTTTTTGGCCGACTCGCTGTCACTCGCTGGTCTAGGATTGCAAGCGCTACTGCTCAGCATGAGATTATGGGTTCGATTCCCAGGTCGGGCAGTGTTATTGGGTTTTTCTCAGTAGCAGAACAATGCAAAATAAATGCAAATAGGAACGATAGTGATATAATAGGAGGGAGCCTAGTTGATGGCACTAGGTTCCCTCCATCGGGGACAAATCCAAACTCTGGGCTGCTACCAAGAAATTCCGATGCAAAAAAAAATTTCCCGTCCAATATAATAATAGTAATGACAGTTAAGTTAGGCTAAGAACTCACGGAGCGGTTATCAGTCGCACCCGCCGCGGTGACCCGCAAACAACTGCTCAAGCCGCGGGCATAAACCGCGTCGTGAAAGTTACTATCTACATTTCCCTGGACTACGTGTTAGTACTTCAACTGAATGAGACGAAATTCAAATCTTGTATAAAACGCACACTATGCAGGCAGGCATATTATAAGTTGGGGGATTACATCTCTGATAAAAATGCTTGGCTCAATGCTGGTCCTGCTCCACAACCACAACTAATTGATTAACATTTGAAAATACTGTTGGAGCTGCTGAAGATTGTAACACCATCTTTGCATTGTATAAACTCAATCTCCTTTGTATTATATAATTATATAATACAAAGGAGATTGAGTTTATATGCAATTGCATAGCACAGGTGTGAGTACTATGTACTAAAGAGCTACCATTCACCGGGTAAAATGTCTTTCATTGACTTGAAGGTGCCCTGGCGGCTGTGAGTATGTCATGCTCACTCAGATGTCTCGCTGATGGTGGCTCGTGTGTTGGATCATTTAGCTCCCTTCAAAATGGTTGAGCTGAATGGTGCTAATCCATGTGTCATGTTCGTGAACGGGCGCCGTCAGTTGGGACTGGTCATCTCTTAGCTGCCATGGATTATTTTAATTAATTTAAATTTTTGAATTGTTCTTTATTTTTATCTTTTTATTACGGACGCTTTTAACGTGCACGTCTTTTTACATTGTTCTCACATGTATAATTTCAACATGAATAATGTTACCAATTTTATGTAACAATTTTTTGTTTAAAAGAGTGTCCGTGGAGTTTCTTGCCCGTTCTTCTCCATAGGTACCTACTACGTTTTGGAATGGGCAACTAGCTTCATATTTCTGACTGACTGACTCCTTGACAATTCAAAAGTGCCTGTACATGGTTTAATTGAAATAAATGCTTTGAGTTTGAGTTTGAGTTACGAGTGTTTCACCGCGGCGGGCGCGGGTAAAAATCGTTCCGTGTGTTCTTAGCCTTAGTCCATCTAACAACATCCATAACTACCCATTTAGGCCATTCAGAATCTGTCTATCTATTATATCTTACCGAAAATCTTCCGAAGTGTAAATTGGACATCAATTTGAGGCGTCGCCGGGACAGTTAAGGAGTCTGGCGTTGATTTTGATTAATAACGGGGCGGTGACGACGACTCGACGACGTCGCGAGAATATGAGTGCGGTTCAATGGTTTTGAAACCCTACTTAAACTGTAAGGAGGAGATGAGTTTTTATCGATGTTTTATACTTTTTTTAATGCTGTCCAACCTTATTTAAAGCAACAATAAAAAAATATTCTATTTAATTATAATTATTCTTTTTGGGTTTTAAGACTCCTAGATTTGATGCTCTGTGCGGTGTGATCTTTTTTGAAAATAAACAATTTTTATTGTTCCGAAAGGAGGTATATAGGTACTGAATTTATACATACGACCAAATGATTAGGTACCTTTCAAGTCGAGTAGGTATAAACTTATTGGAAGAAAAACAAAATAGTATCAATAATACTAGTTTAAATTAAATGCCAAAACTTCACAGATCATGGGTACCGTTATCAAGATGAAGCAAAACAACAAAGTATATTATTAAGTCTCTTTTTATTAGTTTTATTACTATAAAACAAAAATTGTGTCTTTTTTTTTTACGGGAGGACACTGGCTCCTGCAACACAGTTATTACTAGCGCAGGAGTCAGGGAATTCTTATATTGCCTGGAAAATTGTTTTATGTCAATAAATATTTTTTCATTTCTTTTTTTTTTTTTCAATTGAAAAAGTCACATGTACTTTTAGAGTTTATCTTGGATATTTCTGACTTGGGCGAAGGAAAAACGTAACGACTTTAAGATCCATTTTGAGGATTACTATTTATTTTGAGGTTAAAAACCTATATTCCAAATTACACTAGTTGTTTTAGTAATTTTATAACACAGTAATATTAATATTATGAGAAAACTGTTGAGTATATAGGAAGATTCTTCAAAAGTTTCACTATTCAAGTGTGACCACAGTCTTAACCTAATCCATTCCAAGATACATTCTTTTTCCTGAACTGAAATAAGCCGCACGGAGCAGAAGGCTACCCACAACTGTATGTATAAAGAAATAAGTACTCAAAAATGTTCGGTGGCCGTAAATATCGATGTGAAATGTATTGGAGTGAATTTATTCGCTTCACGTAGGCAGCTCGTCTGGCTCTATGAGTATTATAAGAAGTGAATGGGGATTACATCTTCCAAAATGGTTAGGTACGGTTAGGTTAAAAGGAATTTGAGCGTATTTGTAACGTTGGAATTCCTCCCATAAGATGGACCGATGACCTTGTAAAGGCCGCAGGAATTCGCTGCGGTAAGCACAGAATCGATCGAAGTGGCGGTGCTTGGGGGAACCCTATGTAAAGCAGTGGACGTCTTTCGGCTCAAATGATGATGATGATGAAAGGAATTTGAGAGCAGTGTTGGCAATGGTAATGGCCGCGACTTACGAGTTGTAGGTCGTAGGTTCAAACCCACGCAGGCACTTTACTTTGTGTATGTGGATGCTGCTTCTCGTCTAAATTATAAATCTCCTGGCTGACATTTTTAAAACTCCCCAGCGATGTCATAATTCAGTTTATATTTAGACATAAGTAGCTTATTTTTTAAATTAAATGAATCATTATTTTCTCTGCGTTGGTCTAGTGGTTGCAAGCGCTACTGTTGAGTATGAGGTCCGGGGTTCGATTGCCAGGTTGGGCAAAGGGTTATTGGATTTTACTATTACGAATTTCACAGTAGTACTAGCCCGGAGTCTGGATTCATGCCCCGTTGATGGCAATAGGCTCGCCCCCTATTACATGAAACTTAAACATAACTGGCGAAATGTGGGAGTACTACAGGTACACCTCTGCCCAACCCATCGGGGAGTACAGGTGTGATGTTATATTTGTTATTATTTTCTCTATAAATCTCAGCCTATTGGCGTTACCATATGTAAATAGAGTGATGCCTGTCTATGGTACCTAAAATGCCAGAATTTTCAGAAAAATGCCTGTCTAAAGCAAAACGCTGTAGGTAATAAGTAAAAGCCAACAGATAATAATGAAGAGGGATATTTATTACTGATATTTGTCAGAGGACATTATTTTTTTTAATAGTTCTTTCTTTTCTAAAACATAAACGTAAAAATCTTCACAAGATACAGTTTTGTAATTTTCCTGAGTAATCAATTATTGCTTTTACTGATTCAATTGTCAGCCGATTTCTTTCTTTACTCCACTGGGCGTTGACGAGAGAAAACGTACGTTCTACGCTCGCATTGTGTGCCAAAATAGAGAACACAAACTGCCAGATTTTCATGAATTCTGTAATGTCACCATTCACTTCCCTACTTTTGAGAAAATTGCACCACTGTGTTTCAGAAAAAAAAATTTGATCTGAACTTCTACAATATTCTTTTAGAACTTCGTATTCGTCAAACAGTTTCACGTCGTCAACACTGATATTCAGCTTAGAGAGAAATTCTACAGATGAAGCTAAATCAGAACTTGAGAAACTTTTCATTTCTTTTTGTAAAATCATTGTGAGGAAATCTGGACGTATAGTTAATACTCTGACGAGCAATATATAAAACCAAACTTATCATGAAATTTTTCCGAAACCACGCAGAGATAGCTTCTTGAAGTTAAAAGCAACATTCAAGTGTATTTAATAGCGCATAAAAACACCTATAAAACTGTTTTGAAGATTCTTTTTACTTCATGTAGCTAACTTGTGTGGATTAGGAGATATTTAGATTTTTTTAACCGCCTCTTTGGTCTAGTGGTTAAACCACCTGTCTCAGACCCAGAGGTCGCGGGTTCGATTCCCAGTGGGAGCAAAATTTTCTGCTCGGTTTGGTTGGTGGTAGGGCTGGCTAACTACCACCATCTTATCTAAGTCGGTCGTCATAACAACAATGTTATCAGCATTGTTGTGTTTCGGCAGTTAGAGATAAGATAGCCAGTTCCTCTGTGGTTGAGGATTCCGGGTGAAGCTCACTTCCACCTTCGGCCTGATCATCACTTACCATCAGGGTAGATGCAGGCCAAGAGCTTAAAAGTAGGGGGTAAAAAAAAATTGTCGCTTTGCAATAGACTTTTTTAACCCCCGACGGAAAACGAAGGGGAGTTATAAGTTTAACGTGTGTATCTGTATATATCTGTGTATCTGTCTGTGGCATCGTAGCTCCCAAACGGTTGAACCGATTTAGATTTTTTTGGTTTGAAAGGTGACTTGATCGGGAGTGTTCTTAGCTATGATTCAAGAAAATCTATTCAGCCGTTTGAAGATTATCAGGTCTTTTCTAATTGATTAATGAATGGATTTGAGCATCTTCCACAGGTCTGATTGAGTCTAAATTTAGTAATCTGTTACTTCAATGGTATTAGAAAACATAGTAACTTTGAACTGATGCAGCAGCATTACCTGGTACTTGCAGGATACCCAACTCCTCACCAACTTACAGCAGTGGTATCGTATTTGGGCTCATTGGAATGGTCTCAATGAATAGGTTATTGATATAAATAGTAAAGATGAAGAGAGAAGAAGAGGAGGAGGAGCTCGTGGCTAAGTAATAACGAGCCGCACGGGTCGATCCATCAGGTTAAGCTACGCTTGCCGGGGTTGGTCATTGGATGGGTGACCATCTTTACATACCGAGACTCCTCCGTGCCTCGGAAAGCACGTTAAGCCGTTGGTCCCGGCTGTCATTTGTGGATCTTTGACAGCCGTTACGAGTCGTCATAAGCCCGAAAGTCTGACACCAGTCTTACCAAGGGGTATCGTGTTACCCAGTTACTGGGTTGTGGAGGTCAGATAGGCAGTCGCTCCATGTAAAATACTGGTATTCAGCTGCATCCGGTTAGACTGGAAGCCGACCCCAAGATAGTTGGGAAAAGGCTAGGCAGATTGATTTGATTGAAGAGAGAAGAAGAGAAATAATATAGATGTAAATTAGTAACTAACTTTACTGTGGATAAAATACGTACACCTGTGACGTACAGCTGCGAGGCACGTGGCTACTATGTACTAGTACATTATGCTACGATCGACACGTGCCTCGTATATAAAGTTTCAAAAGAAGGAAATAAAAACTAAATTTAAAAAACCCCCGACACAAACAAAATCCTTTAAAAAGTTATAAAATAAAATATACTGGCCCTTAGTTTCATATAATTTGTATAATATTTGGACGTCGCGTCGGGGGACGGCATGCTATCGTAGAAAATATATTTAAAATTTTTCATTCACCGTCCCCCGACGCGATGACAAAATATTAAATACAAATTATATGAAACTTAAAGGGCCAGTATATTTTATAACTTTTTGTTTTTTAATTATATTGCCAATTCGCCTTGAACAATCGTGGCGATCAATGCTCGTGCTTCAATCGTTCTCTGTATAAGAAAAGGTCTTTGCCCTGCAGTGTATTTGCCCTGTAGTCATAGGCTGGTATTATAGTTTAGTATAATACCAGCATTTTAAGGCAAGCAGGCAGGCGCAACACGACGCGACGGTGAGACGCGATTCTGGTAGAATTAAATTTCCATAGAAATTGTTCTACTACAGTAACATGGCGCCTGACGGCGGGCACCTTTAATAGGAATGGGATGTACTTAGGTAGTTAACAGTTCGACACGTGAACTTATCTTTTTCCTAACACACCTATCTCTTTTTGGTTCTGTACCTACTTTCATCCATTAATTCTAATAATACAATATGTAGAGGTCTTATTGGTGATGTTCTCCAGAAAGGTCATGTGCGTAGTACTCGTAACCGGCGCGGCGAGCGTGTATATGAACGTCAACGAACCAAATAAGTATGTATGGATGGTAGCAGATGGCGTTCTGTAGTGTCTACATACCCCCATGGGAACAAGGCGTGAGTTTATGTATGGTATGTAAAGGGTATTATTTATTTTTCCTCCTTCGTGAAAGTGTCATGAAAATGGAGACCATAAACATCTCGGAAAATTGGAAACATTTGACACAGGTGAACCCGAGGGCATTGTTAGTATTTTTATAAATGCTTGCCGGGTGCATTTGTACATCAGACCGTTTTATAATTTTCTTAACATTTTTAGTTAGACATTAGGTACAAAGAAACAGTGATTAAACCTTTTGCATTTGCAAAAATGTTTTATAAATTATGACAGATGTCAAAACGTTTGACATACGCAGGCTGTTTGGCTTAAGACCTTTGCCTTTACCTAATTAAAGAAAAATTAAAAATCTAAATTCAAAAGGTAAACTTACCGTCCCTGTCGTAATGACTCCAAACTTCCATGAACTGGTTCGCTGATAGTTTCTTCAACTCACGAGAGTCAGGATCACGAAACTGCCTCATAAAATTAGTGGCCCTCTCTAAATTAAGCCTTTTGGCAGACGAATTCGAATCGATACTCATTTTAGAAAAATAATTCGACTGTATTACCACTTCAAATCTAAAATCGGTAATAACGATAAAAAATATAACTTGACGTCAATCACTATTTCGAATTTTAAAATATTTTTACCGTTCTTTAATTAAAAGTAAATATGAAAATTATTTCTTATTTTAAATAGAATTTATTTGATCTATGATTTGGCCTGGTTTATTGTCAATGTGTTTATTAAAAATATAATTTTTAAATTATTTTTTACGTATATATTTAGATTTAATAACACTATTTTTGTTTACACGGGCTTTTCATTACATCTGAAACAAAAAGAAAAATTGGTAAGTTATGAACATAATATAACATCACACCTGTAATCCCCGTAGAGCTTGGCAGAGGTCTACCTATAGTACCTACACCCACATTTCGTCAGTTATGTTTAATTCCCATGTAATATGGTGAGCCTCTTGCCATCAACCGGGTACAAATCCAATCTCCGGGCTCCTACTGAGAAATTCCAGAGGAAAATACCCAATAACACTTTGCCCGACCCGGGAATCGAACCCAGTACGGCCAGTACGTCATGTTCAGCAGTAGCGCTTGCTACCACTAGACCAAAGAAGCAATCAAGAGCCAGGAATTTATGTAAATATAAGCAAAAAGGAGGTAAGTACAGATAATATTTTGCTTTTATTATTTACGGTTTTTTTACCTACAGGAAAACAATTTCTCTTAACATTTTCTCATATTTTTTAGAAAATACAAGTTGACCTTCACAACTCCATTTATTTTAACACGTTAAAAGCTTCCAATCCTACATAATTTATCTCCATTTAAAATTAATTCGACCAACAGGAAAACGGCTAACAAAGATTGACAGGGGATCGGCAACGTATATGTCAACTGTCGACTCCCGATCAATACCTACTGCGAACATAAAATAACGCTTGTATTCCGTGTAGGCGTCAACAGAATACAGTTACATTTAGATAAAGAAAGAAAGAATAATATTTATTCAGAAAAGAAACAAAAAAGTACAAAAACTATTTGAAAATTCGCCAATTTTGTTAAGTCGTATATAATAATTATGTGGGCTAAGTTCGGCGCTAGGATAAAACTTGTGTACTCCGCAATTTTATTCGGCCACGAAAATCGAGTTTAATGTTATCAGCATAAAAAATATTGCCAAATTAGCCGAGAATTTGATTCGTACGGTCTTGTCCCAGTCCCAAATTATCCCAACATACTGTAATAGGTGGCGAAATTCTACGAGCATAAATCCAGACTAGACTAACTGCTTTGAGTTTGTTTCGGCATGTATCCTCCCGGTGCCATCTAGTTTTAAAATATTGAACAAAAAGTTTACGTGTAAAGCTGTTTTCAGACCAGCGCGATTTGTCGTGCGACGCGACACGAACAATACAAAACTTCACGGTATAACAATAACTGGTGTCGCGTCGCGCGACAAATCACGCTGGTCTGAAAACAGCTTTAAAGGGTCTTAAAAGATCTACTTACAGAAATAAACATAATTTTATAGCTTCATTTTATATCATTGAGAAAATTCGAAATTCGAACTTGCAAAATAAAATGCAGCTTTTCACAAAATAGTTCAGAAGTTTGCGAACCCTGCAATGCTAACTGCGTTGCAGATTTAGTTCTGAATAAGGTCTTTTGAGCGGATACCGCGATGCATACAGATATTTTGAGTGGGTTGCGTCACTATTAAGTAGTAGTCATGAGAATTTCAGTGCTGAAGTTAGATTGTATGTTGAAGATCAGAGTATACGGATTTGAGAATACAAAATGATACTGCAGGAGCAGTGGTGGCCCAGTGGTAACGGCCCCGACTTACGAGTTGTAGGTCGTGGGTTCGAACCCAAGCAGGCGCTTTACTTTGTGTAAATAATTTCATCACCACTGCTCTCAAAACGGTGATGGAAAACATCGTGAGGAAACCGGCATGTCTTAGAACCAAAAAATTCGAAGACATGTGACATCTACCAACCCGCACTGGGCCCGCGTGGTAGATTACAGCCCACTCCCTCTCAGAGAGGAGGCCTGTGTCCCAGCTGATTATGATGATGACTGCAGGTGCTGGTCCGCTACCCTATCTCTGTTACGTATAAATAATCCTCCCTATCCGATATTCCATATTATAATAATAATTTATTTATTTATTTGAACAATATACACACAGTTAAGCCCCATTTACACGATGCCGATCTTTACACATATTTTTATTTACAATATTTGTTTTTTACACCCACCTATGTTTTACAAATAAATACATTAACTTGAGCTTATTTGAAAACTGGGAGTTACTAAAGTGGGGCTATTAGTAGGTAAGAAAAGAAAATAGTATTAAGGCTTTTACAGACCAGCGCGAGACGAACAATACAATTTCTAAGAAAACTTCACGGTATAACAATAACCAGTGTCGCGTCGCGCGACAAGTCGCGCTGGTCTGCACAAAGCTTTATGATACCTCATAATAGTATTTTCTTTTCTGAAGAGTGGTCGAAGATATCTGTTGCCAGTAGGATACCCAAGAGAATAAGCCGATAAGTGAAAGGATTATCGACGTCTTTATTATTATTATTTATTATCAGCCAACCTCTCAGAAAGAAATTAAAAGAAAGAAGGTGAAAAACTGACTACAATAGATGCAATACATTTTAACCATTTATTGGTAACTAGCGTCCCGCCCCTGTTTCACACGGTTTTTTTTCGACTTCACAAAACATAGTGGTTCTTTATTTTATTTAGGTTTAACATTAATGTATTATACACATATAGCTTCTGTAATTAATTCTCTAAATTATTGTGAAAAGCGTATCAGAACCCGTTGCGTAGTTTAGAAGAAAACGCGGCCACACGAAGAAACACGAAAAGCGACTTTAATGCATTCAATTATAAAGAGAAAATATTTGTATAATTGTATAAATTTTTTGTAATGAAAAAACTCAAAACGACTGAACCGATTTAAAAAATTCCGTCACTATTAGAATGCCATATTTTTACCGAGTAAGATAGGTTACAATTTATAAAGATAATACGCGGGCAAAGCCGCTGGCGGATGCTAGTTTTTTTTTTATATGTATAGGACATTAATTTCTTTGCGTGCATTGAGTCCCATTTGTAGGTGCGAAATTTCAACACAGCATAGAAAATTTTCTATGATTTTCTATGCCTCCATGAACCTAGGAAATATCCTGTCCATCCTTGTCAACTCAATCAATCTGCCTAGCCTTTTCCCAACTATGTTGGGGTCGGCTTCCAGTCTAACCGGATGCAGCTGAATACCAGTATTTTACATGGAGCGACTGCCTATCTGACCTCCACAACCCAATATCTGGGTAATACGATACCCCTTGGTAAGACTGGTGTCAGACTTTCGGGCTTCTGACGACTCGTAGCGACTGTCAAGGATCCACGAATGACAGCCGGGACCAACGGCTTATCGTGCTTTCCGAGGCACGGAGGAGTCTCAGTATGTAAAGATGGTCACCCATCCACTGACCAACCCCGGCAAGCGTAGCTTAACCTGATGGATCGACCCGTGCGGCTTGTTATTACTTAGCCACGAGCTCCTCCTGTCCATCCTTGTCAACTAAATAAAGGAAAACGAAAGAAAGCAAAATACCTTTTTTTGCGGTAAATATGACGGAAAGAAAAAAAAACATACACAAAAAGATCAATTTGGGGGAAAACATTCGACACATCCACGCAAAACAGCCATCGCTCAGCATAATGCTGTGACCCTGCCCCCAAGGTTTATAAAATTTTCGCGCACGGTTCATACCAACACGAATGCAGCAATAGTTTCAGTCTAGCTCCAATATAGCCTTCGTAACTTCGAACACAATTGCCAAAAATTTGCCAGCCAGCATTATTGGCAGCAGGTGGCCATCGTTATGGCAACTGGCGAATTTTGCCAATAACGTTTTATTGGTTCGCGTTTTGCTCTCATATATGTTTTCGCTTACGTTACAATATTTTATGCTTTGTTCGAAAATCGTATTTGTTTTATTGTTGCCAGGTTAAATAAAGGTGATACTCAAAAGCGGTTGTTAGTTAGAACCTTTTTTGTTCTGTGGCAAATTGTAGAAACAGATCGATTTGATTTACCGTTGTTTCTTGCCAGTCTTTCTGTAAAACTCGCGGCCACCGCTGTTCTAGTAAACCGTTAACTAGAAGAGCGGTGTCCGACACTTACCCCCTTACTAATAAACGTTGTATATCGTCTGTATAGTTACACACCGATTTCTCTCTTTCAGTCGTCAGTAATTTGACATTCGAAAGAAGAAGACAAAGCGTTGTATACTATACAGGCGATATACAACGTTTATTAGTAAGGAGGATAGTCTGCAATTTAACGGCGAATCATGTCAATCATGAAACGTTTATGAAAGTAGGTTTGTGTGTTTTCAACGTCTCAACGTTTTCAACGTTTCAACGTAAAAGTTGGCAACGTCGCAAATAGCTGTCAAAAAATTATTTGTTTTGATTCATTTGGCAATATTACTGTAAGGAAATAAAAAATGTGGCTAACTAGCGAACTAGAATATTAATAATGAATTGCAATTATAAGATTGAATTTGATGCTGTACCCGTTGTAAGTGTAAAACAAGCGTTTGGAAAGTTTCCGAATACTTTTTTACATCTAAAACTAAATATTCGGTGTTACGATATTAATTATTGCATTTCATAATCAATATTCTAGTTCGCTAGTTAGCCACATTTCTTAGGCTGCCTGTCCACTGGACCGGAGCGGAGAGGAGAGGAGCGGAGATGTGCCAATATTTACCAATAGAATCGCAACTCTGAAGCGGAGTTTAGATTCTATTGGTTAATATTGGCACATCTCCGCTCCTCTCCGCTCCAATGGACAGGCAGCCTTATTATTGCCAAATTAATCAAAACAGCGAAATATTTGACATCTATTTGCCACGTTTCTCACTTTCAGAAAAACGCTCTTAAATTACGACAGCCGGCGTGCGTGTATGACCAGATGTATGAACGTAAACGAAGAGTATGTAAGGAGCGTAGCAGGTGGCGTTCTGTAGTTTCTGCCTACCCCCCATCGGAAGAAGGCGTGAGTTTATGTACATAAGTATGTAAATAACACAAACATGCGCACACATTAACAGTCAAATAAAACCTAACGCACACCAAAGAAGAATAAACTGTCAAGCGTGATCGAACCAGTGATAAGGGAGCCGTACCTTGCTCCTAAAACTGCCATTATTTACACCAACTTTCCCAGTGTTTCGTACCTTTGAAGGAACATTTACATAGGAGTGATATCTGTCTGTTTGTGAAAGGAATGTTTATATAAGACAGTTCGACATTGGTTTTGTTCAAGTATTGGCTCAATTCCAAATGTCGATGCTGGAGATAGAAAGTTTTAAGCCGAAATGGGATATCTAAATTCTTAAAGCTCGTGCAGACCAACGCGACGTTTCGCGCGTCTCAACACCGGTAATAGGGATGATGCCTGGGTAAAAAAAAGAAATTCTATTTAGTCCGTCACTTGGATGATAAAAAAAAAATTGGATACGTATTTTTTGGTTTATCATATTAATAAAAAATTACTTAGATAAAACGCATTAAAGTTGGAGAGTGGGTGTTGCTACGTCACAAGTAAGTGTAAAATCTACATACTCGTGACGTCATTGCACATTTTAACTCATTGTACCGCCGTAATCTTTTGATTACGTAAAAAAATAAAAAATTTGTGTTCAATATTGTTTAATAATCTAATTGACGGACAAAAAAAAATATTTTAGTCATCATCCCTATTGTTCCACTTTTTTTTGTTAAAGTCGCGTCGCGCTGTCGCATCGCGCTGGTCTGGACGACGCTTTATCCAACACTGGAGATTGTCTAATGGTTTTACTGTGTAACATATCCGCAAAAACTTTAATTTCGGCAATATGATTCTTCTCATCGAAGGTTAGCGTAGCTTACGCTTGCCGAGGTCGATCCGTAGATGGGTGAACATCCATCAATTTTTATTTCCGTCCTTCAGGTGAAATTAATAAACTTACGATTCTATCATGGTTCGGAAATGAACTTGGAATAACTCAATGTAATTTAATAAGGATGTTAGGAACACGTGTAACAATATTCGAGGAGCTAAGTAATAACAGCCGCACGGGTCGATCCATTAGGTTAAGCTACGCTTTCCGGGGTTAGTCCTTGGATGGGTCTAAATGGTAATCTTTACATACCAAGACCTCTCCATGCCTCGGAAAGCACGTTAAAGGTCATAGCACAATAATATCAACTCAGAAAGGGATCGTAACCATATCGCCTTTCGCCTCGCCATCAAAAAGTCATCAACCAAACGTAAGCACGTAACCAAAGCGGATCGGCAGCTCCGATACGTCGACTCAGCTACGGCAAGCGACGCCGCGCTTACGGCTCGCCGTAAGCACGCGCGGCAGTAGTGTGTTGCAGGCAGGCCGCAGGACGTGTGAGAGGGGCAAGGGTGGACGAAGAGACGTAAGCTCGGGTACGGAGAGACGTAAGCGCGGGGATGACGAGCCGTAAGCGTGGGAACTGTAAGATTGCCACGCACCCATCGCAGTTCTTGAGCTTGTCCCGAGGCGAGGCGATTACGTTACGATTCCGATTAGTGCAGTGCGTTCCAGTAGGGAGTTTCATACAAACAATACTGAATGACTCGAGTTGATACGGTGACGATCCCTTTCAGAATTGATATGTGTGCTGTCTTTTAGCCGTTGTTCCCTACTATCGTTACGAGTAGTCGAAAGCCCAAATTTTTCAGTTAAAAATTCCAATATTATATTTACTCGGAGTGTAGGCGTCTTAAGAGCACGGATTACGTCTGGAGAATAAACCGCAGTATCCACTTACGAAGGTAAATGCGTATTAACATGATATGTGAGCAATAGCGATCATAATCCTATCAAATGTCGCGATTATGGTATTATCCCTAGGGAGTGATGAAACGTTTCGATATTATAAGCAGATTATAAGACAAAATACACGCAAATACACCTAAGTGCTTTTAAAAACTACGGGCTATGTTGGTATTCTAACTTTTATAAATGCGAAAGTGAGTTTATTTGTTTGTAACGCTTTCACGGCTAAACGGCTGAACCGAATTTGATGAAATTTGGTATGGGGATACTTTGAACCCTGAGAAAGACGTGAGCTACTTTTTATTGACATACCACGCGGGTGAAGCCGCGGGCGGAAGCTAGTAGGTCATAAATTGGGTTGAGTTACTTAACAAGAATGAAAAGTGAATGATTGCTGAATACTACTAATAATACCTCTGTTTATATTTTCATTCACAACTAGTGGTAGGGTACAACTAGTGGAAATTGAACATTTCGATAAGAACACGAATGAAATAATTAAAATAAGATCCGACAGTAAAGCAGTTAACGCGTCAATTCCCCAAGGGAGTGTAGTGGGCTGCCTCTTGTTTCTTATCTACATAAATGACCTCCCTAAAATGATAAATAGACCATGTGTTCTATTCGCCGACGATATCTCTCTGCTCACCGCATGCCAGAACGATGACAATATAAACGCCAAATTAAACTCACTTCTTTCTACAGCTGTAAACTGGATGGAAAACCATAATCTAGAAATTAACTTTACCAAAACAAAATTAATCACTTTTCATCCCCATCAAAAATCCCCATTAAAACTAAATTTCATTTTTAATAATACAAGACTTGAACAAGTAAATGAATTTACTCTTCTTGGTTTGTCTATAGATACCCACATAAATTGGAAATCCCATATACAGAAAATAAGAGCTAAACTTTCAAAATTTTCATATGCCCTACGTGAAATTAAAAAAACAACTAACCTGCAAACTGCACTTGTCACTTACTATGCATATGCCCAAGCATGGCTCAGCTATGGGGTCATGCTGTGGGGTAACAGTACAGATTCACAAACCATATTTATTTTACAAAAGAAGTTAATTCGAATAATAACCAACATAGAACAAACAGATAGCTGCAAACCACATTTCCTAAAACACAAAATACTCACACTTCCCTGTTTATACATGTTTGAATTATGTAAATTTGTCCGAAATCACCCAGATTTTTACACTACTTGCGAAGAAACACAAACAAGATACACCTTTCGACACAACAAAAACAAAATAAACATACCTCAATCCCGACTCAAAATGCACTCAACCAGCCCTTTAGTTATGTCTATAAAAATTTATAATAAATTGCCAAATGAAATAAGAGAAGTAAGCAAAACAAATATATTTGTTAATAAATTGAAACAATTCCTAGAATCAAAGTCATACTACTCAGTAAAGGAGTTTTTAGATGACAAATCGATTGCAAAATAAAATTATTCTTTCTTATACACGAAACATTATAAAATGGACCTATATAATAATAACATAATAATAATAATAAAAATACTTCAAATAATTTCATAGTAATTACCTGCAATATTCTTAACAATACATAAAATAAAAATAACTAATATACTTACTATACTTTTATACACAAACCCAATATTTTTATATATACCTAGTTATACACCCAATTAAACAGCTCAAATTTATATTGACATTGAATTGCTTGAATTGTTACTTAGCCCTCTTCCTCTCTCCTAATCTTGCTGTGCCCGAAAGGGTCCATATTGGTCTTTTACTTTGTTATACCATCTATGTAATACATATGGAATGCAATAAATAATTGAGTATTGAGTATTCTTGGTCATTTGTTTTTGATAGTTTAAAAGGTCAATGCTAAGTTCCCTACAAAATCATCTCCATAGAATATAATAATCTTATAATAAAAAATACCGCAATAAAAAAAGTGAAAGTGAAAACAAAAATAACCGTAAACTATCCGCCGCGGACATAAAACCTTAACGCTCCCAAAATATTTGGCGAACCCTTAATCACGGAACCCCAAAAAGGCAAAGATTTACGAATCTTTGCATAAAAAGAACTTTAGCGTCCATATCCCTTAAGTGGGCAATAAATTGTAATTTATAAGAGCTTTGTTTCAGCCCTGGGATCCCTTTGAAGACAGATTCTAGTCGCGAAGAAAACATATATTTTATTTGTTATCAGCGTATGTTCAAGAGCAGTGGTGGCACAGTGGTAACGGCCCCGATTTACAAGCTGTAGGTCGTGGGTTCGAACCCAAGCAGGCGCTTTACTTTGTGTTAAAATGTAATCACCACTGCGCTCAAACGGTGAAGAAAAACATCGTGAGAAAACCGGCATGTCTTAAAAATCAAAATTTCTAAGACATGTGACATCTACCAACCCGCACTGGGCCCGCGGTAGATTACAGCCTACTCTCTCTCACAGAGAGGAGGCCTGTGTCCCAGCAGTGGGAATGTTAAGAGGCTGATTATGATGATTGATGATGTATGTTCACGTTTTATATCTAAAATATGCGTAGTTTATGTAAATGGAGCACTTCTAAATAAATTAATACCTAAATTAGGTGAAAGAACAAACCAGCGAGCCTTACGGAAGTCGCATAATATGATGTGTAACATCTTTCCTCTTGGCTGACAGTATCAACCTCTTGGAAAATGGGTTGGTACCATGTGCCAACTCTAGCACCGCGCGCGCTCATTGGTCAAATCAAATAGCGCGCGCTTCCCCGGCTTCCTGTTACACACTTCCGTCCCTTTTCACGAAATCACTCCCACAGGTTGCCGGAAACCGAGAGGAATGATGTTACACACCAAAAAGTCAAGCCAAATAAAAAAAATTATGATCTGATGAAGTAAGGTCATCGATATTATTATCCTTGACAGTTTGACAGCACCAGATTTTCTTCGCGTATCTACTGAACTGAAGGCTCTTCGCAGACACAGTAAATGACCATAAACTTTAACATTGTAAATTGTCGTAATAAGTGGCTATAGCCATTTTAAAAGAGGGCACGATAATACCGTTGTTCTCAGTCGACATCCAGAGAAGTAAAGTGTGCTCTTCGTTATCTCATTGGGTTGGTGAATTTAGGCAACTACTCGTATAACAATTTTTTTTGTATTACCTAATTTTGTCTACTTTAGTTTGTTTTGTTCATAATTTGTCAATTTTAATTTGGTTTAATTAATTAATTAAATTCCATTCAGTGCAACTTTATAATACAGTATATTATTAAAAACATAAAAATAAAGTTGCAACAACGCACATGCAGCTGAATACCAGTATTTTACATGGAGCGACTGCCTATCTGACCTCCTCAACCCAGTAACCGGGTAATAGGGTACCCCTTGGTAAGACTGGTGTCAGACTTTCGGGCTTCTGCCGACTCGTAAAGACTGTCAAAGATCCACGAATGACAGCCGGGACCAACGGCTTAACGTACTTTCCGAGGCACGGAGGAGTCTAGGTATGTAAAGATGATCACTCATCCACTGACCAACCCCGGCAAGCATAGCTTAACCTGATGGATCGACCCGTGCGGCTTGTTATTACTTAGCCACGAGCTCCTTAGAGTTTCCCTACAAGTGATTAAACTTATTCTGATTTGTTGCTTGTTTCATTTGCAATCAGTGTAGGTATACAATTGTTGGTGAACCAAATAAATAAATAGAGAAACGTGGTTTCATAATCACCGTAATCATAATATTCTATACATTTAAAGTCGCTCTTCGTGTCTGTGTGTGTCACCGTATTGGAATATGAACGTAAACCTCACCTCGTTATTTCTGAACGATCCGCGCGCCCCTATGATAGTGTGTTTTCTCAACGACCACGTTCCTGTCAGCGGTTAACCTTTTTGCCTAGTCATTCATATAATTATTTTATTGTAGTAACCGTTATAATAAACTAATTCTAAGTAAGTACATTTCTGTTTTATTACATTACACCGCTTTGGTCTTATGCACAACAGATTTTGATGCGGTTTTCACCATCAAAAAAACTAAAACCCGACTACTGAAAAATCACGCTCTAAAAAGTATGAAACAAGAAAATATTTCGGACAGAAATCAAGACATAGGTACAAAAATGGTCAAGGTAAAGCCGTCGTCACATGCCATTATAATTTTGAAGCCGATAGGCATGCGACTACAGCTTCCACGATACCTCATTTGTCAAACTATGATCACTAGTTTAGAAGTTATGAGGTTGCAGATGAACATACATACATACCGGTCAAAATCATACCTCCTTTTTGCTTCGCCGCAGTCGGGTAATTAAAGAATTTATTCCGAAATGTTTATGTATTTAAAACGTACATGAATATTAAACTTACACATAATAAATAAATTCCCATGTTTGTCAATTCGTAAAAACCGGGCGACACACAGGGGGTGTCGCTAGTGTTGAATATATCTAATGATCACCAAAATGTTCGTTAAACGTTTCCGGAAAATCCTTGAACACATGACATGTCGGCTTGTTTTGTTTGACATGCATTTGCACTTAGGTATGCTTCGTCTTTTCTCACGTTGACAGGGTCACAGAACGAAGAACGAAGAGAGTACAGAAGGCACACTCCGGATTTTAGGTATGACTATGAAGCTACAAGTGCGCGGCTGGCTCATCTTGTCGGGCCAATTCAGTGAGCGTAACGTAGTTAGAAGATTATAAGACTTACGCGATTGAACGAGAGGCAACTTCTAGGTCAATATAACTGTAGGTAATATGAGCTGTGCGACCTGAATTGCACTTTTCTGTGTCGTAAGTAGAGTCGCCTTTTATTAATATGATTTTGTGGACTGAATCTTCTGTACTATTCTGTGACAGGGTGTAAGTATTACTAAAATGACTACAGTATATACAAAGCATTAGGCGTGCTACACATTTCTTCGGGTCGTCATGATTTGGAACAACCTGGCGCAAAATCATCACAAAGTCAGTTAGCCTGATAGCAGGGTTGGTTGGAAGAACAGAAACTTTTCTAACGCCATTCGTGGGCGCTTTATTAATGCAACTAGAATTAGAACCGAAGAGTCACGATAAATATAAGGCAGCATGGCCTGTAGCTGTTCCATCTAATAAGTTATTCACGAATATCCAGGCTTGACATTATTGTGTCCGAGGTAATTATTGGAGATTCGGGGAATCGATCGGCTTTTTGTGTATTACGTGGTATCTTTTATTTGAAGAATTTATTTCTTTTTGTTTCTGAATAAAAGAAAAGTAAGTTGAAGGAGAATATTGTTGTGAATAATTTGCCGCTTTATGCTACTGCACAGTGAAAAACACATTGTATTTTGATTTCCCAAAGGTATGAAATAGAGTAGGCAAAAAGTTTCACGTGTCTTATAAAAATTGTCTCTAATAACAAAACAGCGTGATGGTTAGGTAGGTACTAATTGACGCATAATTAATTATAACTTGGCAAATCAGAGAGCAAATACACTAAAGTTAAATTAGATTTAATTAGCATAATTGCACAAAATACACAATATGCTCTGCTAAGGGCTGCTAAGGTTACTTCGAACATGATTAGTCAACGTCATAAATAGGTACAGCCGATGCAAACTTGATGGCGACTCGGAATAGAAGCGAGTCACTGCTCAGTAACAGATTCACGTGTCAGCGGGGTGAGGGGTGGGGAACAGCGCTGCGAGTAGCGCACTTCACAGTCGCTATAGAGACGTTTACTATAAGGCCCTTTGCCCACTGGTCGGTAAGTGTGCGGGGCGATATCGTTTCGGTACTGCGTGACGTCACGCATTTTACTGCATCGGTACTGGAAGCTTACCGCGCAGTGTTTCCACTTTTAGGGATTTCTCCCTGTTTTAGGGAAAAAATACCAATACTAAGTTTGGTTTAGGGATATTTTATTTTGACAGGGATTTGGGGAATTTTGGGGTTAATATGAATTTAAGTTGGTAACCTCATTGTTTATAGTAGGCAGCACCCAATATATGACTTGACTCTATGGCACCACCGATTTATTAAAGGATTCGATTTATTCCACCACCGATTTATTCCCTCAACTCAAACTCATAATGAATGCAATTCATCAAATTTACCATGTTAATTGTGCCATTACCTTATTATTTATAATCATGCTCCCTAAACCAAGGAAATTTGAAGATTTTTAGGGAAATTTAGAGATAATTCATTCAAACTGGGGAAAAACAAAAAACAAGTGAATTATATAGTACGAGAGCCCATGACCAAAACCATGTCACATCGTTTTACTGGAATAATTGTAAAAAAATCTTTACGTTTTGATGATTCTGAATCCGACTCGGTGGGCAGTACAGTACCGGTCAGAAACGTTACAGTTTTATGGGAGCCTATTTCTGCTATGTCAAAAAAAATTGGCAGACGGTTTCATCACAATATGTCTGATAATAAAAATATACAAAGATTTCGTAATTTGATTACTAAAAAGTTTGTTTTCAGATATTTCATTTGCGTCACTTTGCGTGTCAAATGTGGCCTGAGCACATTTCCAAAAATGACGTATTCGAATCAACTGACCAATGTTCACCAGAAAACATTTTCAGATGGATTGAATACGGGTTTTATTGTTTGCCTCATATTTAATTTTCTCAAATGGTCTCTTGGGTACGTACTCGAAGCTACTTGTTTCTGAAAATGGTGTTTTCGGTACTTATGTAAAATCTATCATTTTTAAACATGATAAAAAAGAATTATCGACATATTTAAAAATGCGGTCAGGTCAGAAGATGTGACGCGGAAAATTTCTGAAAATAGGATTTTTGAATTTAAGAATAACCAAATCTATCGTTTTTATACGATTTTGTTCGTAAAACGATAAGGCAAAAATGTTGGTCATGCGCTCTCGTACTAATTGAATTAATTTGAATTTGGAATTCTAGATGAAAGCAGTGCAGTACACAGATATAGATATATAATAATACCTAGATAAGGCAAGTATCACAATCTGTATGAAAACCATGCGTGGCATTTTTAAAAAATTATCAAAGCGCCTATACCATGAAACTGAAGCGAAATACGATAGTATCACTTGTTTCGATAGTCATAACCTGTTAACACTCAACGTCACATCAATCGTTCCTAGTAAAAAGCTGTAAAATATTACGAATATAGGCATTTTCTATTTTATTATTTATGTCAGACTAGCGCGGCGGGCAGGCGCAGACCATAGACTATATTATATTTAAAATGAAACACACTGAGCCACGTTCGGGCACGCGAAGTAGATGCTCTTGCGCTATCTAGGTATATCTATATCTGTGTGCAGTACCGATTCGGTACAGAGTGCTTACCGACCAGTGAGGAAACATAAGCAGTACCGCGCAGTACTGTACAGTACTGCGCGGTAAAGTACCGACCAATGGGCAAGCGGCCTAAGTACAACGTCAAGCGTTTGAACTCGAGACCTCTTCTGTGCTGCAACCGTTGGTTATGTCCTCTTTTCGAGTAACTTGTAACTATGAATTAATAATGATAAAATAAATATTGTATTCTTAATAAAATATACAAAAGATTGATAATAAAGTGCTACAAATCTTATTTTATGGGAAATATTCAAATAATCCTCTTTAAACTTATTGACCTTCTATTGATCATCAGTTCATCACTTTTTTAAATTAATGAACTTCTATTTTTTGGGCGTATAAATTAGCATCTTTTTGCAATTTCGGACCTTTTATCACAGTAACTAAGCAAGGTCACCAAATGGGTTAGGTTAGAACTGTGACGAATCACGTGGTAGCCGAGCGAGCGAAGCGAGCGGTGCCGTGGCAGCGGTCAGCTAGCGCTACATCCAAGTTTGTCGCAGTAATATGGCTATTTACTATTTTAGGACCCCACAATAGGAATTATTAAAGGTTCTCAAAACGACGCGCATTCATTATATTAGAGTTTTCAATAATATTTTTAGAATAGCAAAATGGGAATTATTTAAGGTTATCGAAGAAATACATACTTTATTTCATTGCTTACGTTGTGTAAATGAATGAAAATAATTAATATTTGTATTAATTAATAAAATAAACGAAATGTTGCCGCGTTGTTTAAAAAGCGCTCCAATTTGTATTTTATATTTTCAATCTCCTCAAACCAATACAATATTAATTAAATGCAATTCGTAGTAAATCGGGGATCATTGGCAACCACAAATTATTTGCGTGATATGAATTAATTACTCTTCCCTCGGCTATATGAGGTGACCTAGTATGACAGGCGAACGACGGTAACGAATTTCCTTTTTTTTTTCATCCCAGCGATTTTCCGGTGAACGGCGCTTGCTTTGTTTATAGAAGCTTGGAGGATGAAAATGGTGTAATTTTAGGGAACTGTTATAAATAGGTACATTTTAATTCTTCTGTTTTGCAATTGTATTGTACCACTGACGAAGTAGGTATAAGAAACGATGGATAGACTGTGGAAAAGATGATATGGCTAAAAAATTACACCGAGAGTTCGACGAATAGAGAGGTATCGAAAAAGAAAAGATGTTGCGCCGACCCCAAATAAATTTGAATAAAGGCAGAGGAAGACATAAAAAAGGTATAATAAATAACAAAGTAATAATATATAGTGTTTAGCTTCGTCAATTAAAAAACAACAGTTGTTAATGAGGCGTAATAACAACACATTTTAAAACTAGCTGCTGTTGTGATTCCATTCGCTTACGGTGATCGAGTTTCTAATCTTTTCTAAAGCACTTATAAACCCCTTAATAAAGAAACATTCCTCTTTCTGATGTTTTTATTTTGATTGGTTTATTTAAGCAGTATGTTTTCTGCCAAACATTCAGTTTGTATAAATTCTTATAAATCCAGTACCTCAAAACGTTTTTGGGTATCCAAACGGTGGCCAACGGGACCCTATTACTAAGGGCCTGCTCAGACGACGACGCCCAGTACGCGCACGCCACGCGCGTCAGCACCCTCGTTTAACTTGCTTTGAAATTTGTTTTACAACGCGTGTGTGGAACAAATTACAAAGGATGCAGACGCGCGTGGCGTGCGCATAGCGAGCGGGTGTCGTCTGAATTTGGCCTGGAGTCCACTGCCTGTCCGTCCGTCACGGAGCTGTTCTTTTGAACTGTCATAGGTAGATACTTGAAATTTCAAAAAATGTGTATATATACAATACCAGTACCAATATAATATACCTACCAAGACTAGAAAGATAGATACAAGACAGACACGTGTTTTATTCGCTGTTTTTTTTGCTAGATAATAATAATGGTAAACGTCTAACTAATAAGGCATCAGGGATGTTTGCTGATGCTCGTGTCAATTGTTTCTACGCTGCGATGCGAAAGAAATGCGCTTCCCTGGTGCGCCGGGTGCGGACCAGCCCCAACAATATACTGCAGTGTATCGCGATCAGACTGGACTGTTTGTGTGTGAATCGCTGCTGCAAGCTTTCCACATCTGTGTTAAGCGTGTAGCAGGGATTCGATAAGTGTATAGGTTAAGTTACTAACATAGTTATTAAGAAAGTTTACTAACATATTTGAGCCTTGTTACTTGTATTTCAATATAAATAAATAATAATAAATATCATTATAATAGAATATTGTACGGAGGAACTTCCCCCTTCGTGTGCGAGGCTGATTTTTGATCTACCTACCGTTTTATTTTTCAATATTTTATCTCTTGAGGAATTGTTCATAGTTCATACCAGCTTAATTTCCGCATATCTAGCCGACATACCACCTAATTGATTACTTTCTGTATCCGCAGATGAGAGCAAAAGTAGGTATTCACTAAGACAAAGGACGGAATATAAAGGAAAATTGGACCGAAATTCTCAGCTGAATCCGCAAAAGCTTTTTTCGTTCCGGAATAAATGTGTCTCTAACATTAGTTATAATTTGTGCCCGCGTTGCCTTTCCCAGTCTTATTGTATGACATATGGGTGCAAAAATAAAGACAAATATATGAGAATATTGTGCGAAGTTGGACATAAACAAAGACATATATCAAGGGAATTTGGTTAGGTTATAGATTCTTATCTTGTTGTTTTTACCTGGAATGTATGTACTGCACTGCTTCGACTGCTCATACTATTATAACTTACAGGTAATTAAAAAAATGTACTGGTTGCGCCAGGTGCCTTAATATCCGCTTAGAGCTTAAGTCCTTATCAAAACAATCTATTAAATTTTAAGTGATAAAGCCAATTTGAAGAACGTACTGATCAAGTCTGCAAAGTCTTTAAACATTATCACCATTTTTTTACCATTTATTTTGACATAGATTTTATGAATTAATTTTATTTACCTACTGTTGACATTTATAATTCATTAATATTTGCTAAATTCAAGGTAAATTAATGATTTTGACTTGACTACCTAAATTATTAATAATCATAATTATTCATATTTGCACGCCATAATGTGGCAAACATGTCTGAACCTGTATTTTTCTTTTTATGTTATCCTGCATGCATGTTTTTATATCTGTATGTGTACACATGTTAGCAAATAAATATATCTTTATCTTTATCTTTATTATACCAGATTCACACGTCAACTAAAACCCTCAGGTTTTAACTGCTAATACAAGAGGGAAGCTCCATAATGGGTGAAACAGAATAGCTCAACGGCTTACAGCAACATATTCAAAGCCAAGATTACAGACAAGCTCCGCGTCGCAACCTTCAGACCTATTAAATCAATTTGCCGTGAACATCGACTTGTGCTACCTTCAAACTGGAATAAATAACTTATCTACTGTCGCTTACTGCGCAGCGAGCATGGCGTACTGTGAGATAGCTTGAGTCACACATTTTATCACAATTTGGGCGATAAAACAGTTTTGTCACAAATGCTAGCACGGCGGTGTGAGATAATCTCTTGACTTGTGACATAACTTCTTGACGTTTATTTGGGATTTTATGTCTTATTTGCTACTCTATGGGCGCACCAATTTTGTTACAAATGCCACTTATTGACTGTCATCCGTACGTCAAAAGTGAATTAGTTCACAACAAAATTAAAAAGTTGTAAAACTGTATGAACTTGCACTATAAAAACGTATTATTTTATTTGGTCGCATATTTACTGATCATAGGCAGATTATTGCACGACTCTTAATGCGAAGCATTAGAGTGTGCTCTACGATCGAAAATTTTTTTTTTGCCCCATTTCTGTAACTGTTTTTATTGTTACACTCCTGCTAGTACACAGAACCTACTTAATTTATATACCATTGTATAGATGATTAAATGGAGATTAATACTGTACTTTTTAACAATTGATTTTATGCAGCAGAAATGGAAAAAGCATCAAAATAGTTGAAAAAAAATTCTTGTCCGTCAATTTATGAACCCTGAAAACATTGTAGCTTGCGATAAAATCAATTAATCGAGTCAATATTTTTTTTGTACATTCGTTTCAGCCGTAGAAGGAACCCTATTGAAAATGGCTCTTTTATTCAAAGTAGTTTAATTATAATTAATAAAATACTAACTAAAATATAATATCTTTATCTAAATATTTCCAACCGTTGTCCGTAAGTTGCCTAGCAACCGCCAAGTAAATATCTTTGTCAGTCTATGACATTACGACTTCATGAAAAGTGATAAGTTGTTCATTTTTGTTTAAAACTATGTTTTGAATTTCTTTTTCGTTTATGAATGAGTGTTATGTATGAGGCGTGCACTTTTGGATTTTCCAAACTATTTTTTTTAATTTACTGTGTCACACTATGAAGTTAGCACCAAGAAAGGCCTGTCGCGCCACAGATTTTATCACATGGTTGAACCGTGCTAGCATTTAAGACAAATTGTAAGACATGATAAAATTTATCATGTCTTGTCACAAACGTCTTGGGTACGCCCGTGTTAGCCCCGCTGAGGAAGAGATTATAAAACAACAGGGTAATTGCATAACACGCATACAGTGACATTGCCTTTCATTTTGACAGTTCAACAACATTCATACGCACACAGCGCATTCAGCGCGTATCCCAGCGCGTCAATAAAATACACTGTTGGATATTCAACCCTCGGCGCTAAGCAGACCGTCGAAAATCCAATACACGCAAAAAAAGTTGCCGCGATTTTATTTAGATGTTGGGTTGTGGGTATGGGCTTCATGGCTTTTCAGATCATGACCACAAATGCTTAGTTACAGCTCATTTTTAAATCCCTACATTTGAACTGACATTGTTTTATGAAAACTTTCACTATAATTATGCCATGCTATCTTTTTCCTTAATAAAAATTAAATCGAGACTTAGTGCAGATCGCGGCACGTAAGTTGAACTATGACCTTGAATGCGCAGAAAAACATTTTCTGGTCTCAATCGAAGTATAATCATAGTTTTACCTGCGCGGACGACCGCCATTTTGGTTCAACTTACGTGCCGCGATCTGGACTTGCCTTCATTAAACAGATGGTTCTTAGATGGTTACCTACACACCAAAAATGTATTTATTAGCAATTAAATTACTCAAAAATTACTCATCATCATCTTCTCGTCCTTGTCTCATGTTAGTAAGGGTAGGGGCAAGCGCAACACGTGTACACAAAAATGATTAAAGCTAATATTTTACCTAAAGTGTTTGAGTTTACGAAAAGTAAAGTAAATTATTTTACTTAAGAATACAATAGGTACTACTCTTTCACTCTGCTAGTCTCCAATAAAGCTTATAGACAGCTAGCGATTCAAACGAGGCACAAACTGAAAGGCGGATGCCTCAATAGCCAACAGACAGCGCTAGATGTATCTGAGTTGTTTGCTTCGCCTTTTATAGACGCCAGTGTTTAACATTGCAAAGTTATTGCACGACTCATAATGCGAAGCATTAGAGTGTGCTCTACGATCGAAAAATATTTTTTGCCCCATTTCTGCAACTGTTTTTATTGTTACACTCCTGCTAGTACACAGAACCTACTTAATTTATATACCATTGTATAGATGATTAAATAGAGATTAATACTGTACTTTTTACCAATTGATTTAATACAGCAGAAATGAAAAAAACATCAAAATAGTTGAAAAAAAATTCCTGTCCGTCAATTTATGAAACTTGAAAACATTGTAGCTTGCGATAAAATCAATTAATTGAGTCAATTTTTTTTAATACATTGGTTTCGGCCATAAAAGGAACCCTATTGAAAATGGCTCTTTTATTCAAAGTAGTTTAATTATAATTAATAAAATACTGTCTAAAATATAATATTAATTATCTTTATCTAAATATTTCCAACCTTGACTTAACGTGTTGTCTAGCAACCCACAACGTAAATATCTAAATAAATAGTCTTTGACATTACGTAAGGATTGCGAGGTTAGAAATTTACCCATATTGATGGGTAAAACAGCAGTCAAAACATACTTCATGAAATGTGATAAATTGTTAATTTTTGTTAGAAACTATGTTGTGAATTTCTTTTTCGTTTATGAATGTGTGTTATGAGGCGTGCACTTTTGGAATTTCCAAACTATTTGACTTTATTGAGAATTAATTATCTTTCAGAAAACGATAAAGTAAAAATTATATACCTACTCAATAAAAACACGTCAAGAAGTGTCGCGGGGCATACCATTGGAACGAAGTGCGTTTCGCTTTTTCACTTTTATTTTCACCTAACAAAAGTGTCGTGACGATAAAAAAGTTACACATTTTTCGGCTAGCTAGCTCTCATTCGCGAAAAGTCCAAAGTTATATCGTAAGTTATGGCGCATCGTTCCAAAACATACAAAATATACAAAACATACATACAAATTATGACTACTAGTACTATAATGTTACTACTTGACTGATAACTATGTGAGGGTAGGTAATCCGGTAAAAACCGACCCCGAATAACGTCAGCATTTTTTTCAATTTATTATATTGGACCCTCAAACTGCTTTCCCCCAGCAGTAAGACAACATGTACTGAAAAATAAGATTACCAGCTTCTGCCCTCCATTTTGTTAAGAAAACGCTCTTTTCTTGCTAATACTTTTAATGCACACAACTGTACTACTTCACAATCAAACGAAGACTGACTATCCATTACATTTTACCATTTAAAACGACTTTCGACCCCACCCAGAAATAACGATAATATCATAACCGTTATTTCTAAGTGTTGTCAAAGTAAAATGATACATTCAGTTGCCATAATGGAAATACATTTAAAAGTTTCTTACAATATTAATCATTTGTGCTTTGACAGTGTTGCCACAGTGGATATTATAAATCGATATTAAAATCATACATAGTTTTTTCAAATTAAATTAAAGAAATCACGACACTCGGCCATCCGACGGCGTGCTAACTCCGAAGCACGCAATAATCACGACACTGAGGCAATACATCAAATAACAAATATAAGTAACTATACAAAAAATATAGAATCAAGATAATTATGTACAGAATACCTGCCCTGAGAATGTTACCAATTAATATTCCGTCAATAAATTTTCAAAACATAGCTTTTGATAATGTAATTAAAACCTTAATAATGACATTAGTACTTTGACATTATGAATTCTTGGACATTGTAATTTTTATTTTGACATTATTTTGACATTATGATTTATTCTTTGTTCCTTCCAATTCTACACCAGCAATGGTAGTATATGTGAAACAGTATTTTAATGTAAGACCTTAATGTACCATGTACTCAGAAATAAATAAATACAATATAATATACTATACAATAGACATTTGTGACAGGCAGTACCTATGCCTAACCTATCTATACCTGATAAAAGAGAAACGAGTATGCACTTCACATCACATCACATCACTTCACTTCACTTGTATAAATCCTCTTGAACGACTCCTCCCGGCCACGAGGCGGCCAATCTCACCAGAGACCAGCCACGGGGCGGCCAATCTCAACAGTGACCAGCCAAGCAAGCAGGAGGCATAGTGCATAAGTGTGTGTGCGTAAACAGATGCACTCTGCTCTCTTGCTCTCCTACAGTCCGACGGGACAGCAACCCATCACGACCGGGTAGAGATCAGGCGCAGGACCACCAGCTTCACGTGCTTTGCGAGGCACGGGGTGTCCAACGTCCAATCGCCAGGCTGCTACTATGTAATTCCTAGTGGAAAAATCAAAGAACACCCTGCCCAACCTGGGAATCGAACCCAGGACCCCACGCTCAGCAACCGCACTCGCGACACGAAACCGACGGGGTTGAAACTAATTTTAACAACCATTTTATATTATAAATAAATTAACGATTTATTAAAAGTCTGACAAATCAATAATGAACCAGAGGATTTTTGAATTCCTAACGATTTGATGTTGATCCACGGTGTCAAGAAATGAAATGAATGAAACACCTATTTATTTAATTTAAGTCTGGCATATTACTTTATTCCATCTTTGTTGAAATAAATAATCTTTTATACGTCTTTGGTTTTTGTATATTTAACCGAATTGCAAAATGATTCAAATATAATTAGCATTAAACAAGATTTAATTACAGGCTTTAATTCTTATATTTCGTCAATATTTGAAGGAATGGGTGGGACTAAATCTTCTACCTACAGATTAGGCTCATTATTCTGGAAATTGTTTTCAGACGACCCTTTAAACCTAATGTCGAATAAACAATTCTGATGCACTTTATTATTTATTTATTGTCGCGATAATGGCGTTGATGATGATGACCCATCGCACTTTAACCAGTTGCTGGTTCAAGATGCGAACGAACGCAAACTCAAACTTTTGAGTAGACAAGGTCGTCAGAATCGTCTGGTTGAACCTATAGGCTTGGCAATTTCCTCCAGGACAAGTAAGCGATTAAGCGTTTAGTAAATTTTTAACTTCCCTAGCACAAAGTCTTTAAGCTGTTTCGAAGGGAAAACTATGCCATGATCTGAAATTAAAATGATTCTAGTCGGTGCTTGTAAATTTTCGACACTTTTGAGTTGGTCTACCAATGAGATATTTTGTAAATGCATCAATAAATCAGTTTTACGTAAAATTTATTAGATAGTATTTATTGGTGACAAGGTAAATAGCCGGATATGCCATAAAGACACTCCAGTTCCCACCAATAAAATTATTTAAGAGAAATGTATACTGCATGTCTGTTATAATATCTATCCATTTACCAAATTCCGACAGTATTAATGTATTTGCACGCCATATCATGGCAGGATAAAATTACTGTAACATCTATTGTACCATATTCTAGCAAATAAATCTTTTTGACTCGATTTGATTTGACTATGGATAAATTATTATAATTGGAAAAGTAAATGGTCTAAGTATATGGCATGGACACATGGCTTTAGGAAACCAATATTGATTTTGAATTCGTTTAAAGGTTTGTCATAGATATAAGTTTATATTTCTTTTATATTTCTATGATTTGTGTAAAATAAAAGGAATAAAAAATAACCTAATATAATAATATTAGATTTAGTTCGGAAGATTGATGATAAGACTAAGACTATTTTGCTGTGCCCGACAGGGTCCATAATGATCACATATAATTTTAACTTACCACCTAAGTACACATTGTGGAATGCAATTAAAGTATTGAGTATTAATTATTTTATAAAAGCCTTGATGTAAACGATATTCTTGATTTGGATTAATTCGTGTACTTCAAGTCGAGATAATATTGCCCGAGTAATGCTCCTATGGTAGACTCTACCTCAACATAATTATAGACGTAAAGTTCCAATTGATATTAAATATATATCGGTCACTTTATTTGAAGGGTATAGAAAATTCATTATCCTTCATAACAGTAGTTCAATAAAATTCTGTCCCATTAATCACTGATTCAGTTTCAATATCAACTCTGAAATTTCGGTTTGGTAATAGAACTTCCAGAACCGTTTATGTTTGGCAGATCTTAATACAAAACAATGGCGAAATCTTATTTGAAACATCTGAAAAGTGACACTTATTCGAAAGAATTGACTATCTAGGTCTCTGTGTGTTCTTCCTTACCTAAGAATATTCCAAAAACTAGGAAAAATGTCAAAAATGTAATAATAATTTTGAAATAGGATTAGAGTCCTAAAAAAATATGTAGCTTGGTTGGACATTGTCAACCATTGACAGTTTACAACTCATGACCAGATGCTTGCGTTACTAAATATTAATCTCTGCTTTCTCTAATAAAAATATTGCACAAACTAGTTCAGAAAATGACGCAGAGCTAAATAGGATATTTTTCATTTAAAGACGCAGTGATCTAATTTCAAATAATACAATGTGTGTAACAAGCTGCCATTGTTCTTTCTTCAAGACAGTTCTTTTGCTTTCTAGCATTCCATAATTTATACAATCTACTGCCTTTCGGCCATCATTTTCACACCTACATGACTTACTAACAGCACACATGGCTGCATAGAATAACATAAGTGCCTTCGTTAAACTTTGAACTACAGCTCACCTACATGGCTGCATAAGATTAAATAAGCAGGTGCTTATTGTAACTGAGTTTAACGTAGGTACGTTAAACTCTGAACTATAGCTCACCTATATGGTTGCACAAAATTACACAAGCGCCTACGTTAAACTCTGAACTACAGCTCACCTACATGGCTGCTTAAGATAACAAGGCTTTGCACTTCAGCTCACCTACATGGCTGCAATAAACTATACGCGTACATCTCCATAAAGCTCACCTACATGGCTAAACTAGAGTGCAAGCCGTAAAGAACTATAAGTTATACTCGTACATCTTTATTTTTAAACTCTGAACTACAGCTCGCCTACATGACTAATAAACTATACGCATACATCTCTAAAGCTCACCTATATGACTGAACTAGAGTGTAAGCCGTAAGGAACTAGAAGTTATACTCGTACATCTTTATTTTTAAACTGAAGTACAGCTCGCCTACATGGCTGTAATAATCTGTACGCATACATCTCCATAAAGCTCACCTACATGGCTAAACTAGAGTGTAAGCCGTAAAGAACTATAAGTTATACTCGTACATCTTTATTTTTAAACTCTGAACTACAGCTCGCCTACATGACTGTAATAAACTATACGCATACATCTCTAAAGCTCACCTATATGGCTGAACTAGAGTGTAAGCCGTAATGAACTAGAAGTTATACTCGTACATCTTTATTTTTAAACTGAAGTACAGCTCGCCTACATGGCTGTAATAATGAGTGCAAGCCGTAAAGAACTATAAGTTATACTCGTACATCTTTATTTTTAAATTCTGAACTACAGCTCGCCTACATGACTGTAATAAACTATACGCATACATCTCTAAAGCTCACCTATATGGCTGAACTAGAGTGTAAGCCGTAAGGAACTAGAAGTTATACTCGTTCATCTTTATTTTTAAACTGAAGTACAGCTCGCCTACATGGCTGTAATAATCTGTACGCATACATCTCCATAAAGCTCACCTACATGGCTAAACTAGAGTGTAAGCCGTAAAGAACTATAAGTTATACTCGTACATCTTATTTTTAAACTCTGAACTACAGCTCGCCTACATGACTGTAATAAACTATACGCATACATCTCTAAAGCTCACCTACATGGCTGAACTAGAGTGTAAGCCGTAAGGAACTAGAAGTTATACTCGTACATCTTTATTTTTAAACTGAAGTACAGCTCGCCTACATGGCTGTAATAATCTGTACGCATACATCTCCATAAAGCTCACCTACATGGCTAAACTAGAGTGTAAGCCGTAAAGAACTCTTAAACTTTACAGGGTCTATCTACACTATACTCGTACATCATAGGTCGCCCACATGGCTAAACCACAGTGCACGCCGTATAGGGATCTACACTATACTCGAACATTTTTGAACAGCTCACCTACATGGCTGAACCCGAGTGCACCCCGCAAGGAGTCTACACCATACTCGTACATCTCTGAACAGCTCACCTACATGGCTGAACCCGAGTGCACGCCGCATGGGTCTACGCTATACTCGTACATCTCTGAACAGCTCACCTACATGGCTGAACCCGAGTGCACGCCGCATAGCAGTCTACACTATACTCGTACATCTCTGAACAGATCACCTACATGTCTGAACCCGAGTGCACGCCGCATAGGAGTCTACACCATACTCGTACATCTCTGAACAGCTCACCTACATGGCTGAACCCGAGTGCACGCCGCATGGGTCTACTATACTCGTACATCTCTGAACAGCTCACCTACATGGCTGAACCCGAGTGCACGCCGCATAGGAATCTACACCATACTCGTACATCTCTGAACAGCTCACCTACATGGCTGAACCCGAGTGCACGCCGCATGGGTCTACTATACTCGTACATCTCTGAACAGCTCACCTACATGGCTGAACCCGAGTGCACGCCGCATAGGAATCTACACCATACTCGTACATCTCTGAACAGCTCACCTACATGGCTGAACCCGAGTGCACGCCGCATGGGTCTACTATACTCGTACATCTCTGAACAGCTCACCTACATGGCTGAACCCGAGTGCACGCCGCATAGGAATCTACACCATACTCGTACATCTCTGAACAGCTCACCTACATGGCTGAACCCGAGTGCACGCCGCATGGGTCTACTATACTCGTACATCTCTGAACAGCTCACCTACATGGCTGAACCCGAGTGCACGCCGCATAGGAATCTACACCATACTCGTACATCTCTGAACAGCTCACCTACATGGCTGAACCCGAGTGCACGCCGCATGGGTCTACTATACTCGTACATCTCTGAACAGCTCACCTACATGGCTGAACCCGAGTGCACGCCGCATAGGAATCTACACCATACTCGTACATCTCTGAACAGCTCACCTACATGGCTGAACCCGAGTGCACGCCGCATGGGACTACACTATACTCGTACATCTCTGAACAGCTCACCTACATGGCTGAACCCGAGTGCACGCCGCATAGGAGTCTATCTACACTATACTCGTACATCTCTGAACAGCTCACCTACATGGCTGAACCCGAGTGCACGCCGCATAGGAGACTACAGTATATTACATTTTATAATACAATATCTCATGCAGTCATTAGTCATAACCGCAATCAACAAAATCTAAGCTGCTGCTTAAACAAACCAGCAAACAAAACATAACCAAACTACCATACCACCGTACCATCAACAAACTATAAAGCTGCTCAGAAAATTCAGTGAACGGAGCAGACAGAGTTAAAATACTATTCAAAGTGAAATCCTGTGGCGAAATTCCCAACATTCACTCGTACAATTTTTAATTAATTTATTTTCCAAGCTGTCCAATGCAATGATAGATCTATCGAGGAGTTGCCTCGACCAAGAGTACCACGTGCACTGGTCCAACTATTTTACTTATTGTTTATAATTAGTCCAACGCAACGATAACCCTATCGAGGAGTTGCCTCGACCAAAGGTAGCACGTGCATCGGCCCAACCATTTACTCATTATATTATTTTAAATTAGTCCAACGCAACGATAACCTTATCGAGGAGTTGCCTCGACCAAAGGTAGCACGTGCATCGGCCCAATTACTTTTAACTATGATTTAAATATTAACCATCTGGGAAATACGCCACAATGATTGCTACCGAATCATGAGACTACATAATAACTATACTTAATGCTCACTGAACATAACTGGGATAAAAAGAACGAATAATGTATATAGAATTCATAAAACTACTTACGATTTCATCAACAGCTAGCTCGTGGTTCTTGTCACTTCTGACTTGTTAAGAAAACGCTCTTTTCTTGCTAATACTTTTAATGCACACAACTGTACTACTTCACAATCAAACGAAGACTGACTATCCATTACATTTTACCATTTAAAACGACTTTCGACCCCACCCAGAAATAACGATAATATCATAACCGTTATTTCTAAGTGTTGTCAAAGTAAAATGATACATTCAGTTGCCATAATGGAAATACATTTAAAAGTTTCTTACAATATTAATCATTTGTGCTTTGACAGTGTTGCCACAGTGGATATTATAAATCGATATTAAAATCATACATAGTTTTTTCAAATTAAATTAAAGAAATCACGACAATTTCGTACGCGTGAAATTTCTCGTTTAAAAATAAACTATACTATGACTCTCGGCAATACTGTAACTTATTTCGTAATCAGATCAGCAGTTTCGAAGATTACATCCTACATACAAACTCACAAATTACCTCTTTATAAAATACATTAGACGAGGTATATTCAATAACCAGGATGACGATTCACTTGAGTGTTTTCACACTGCGTCCGACACTCGGCATGGCAACACGCCGTGTTCGGATTCGCAACAAGTCAATCGTCATCCTGAGGATGCCTCGTTGAGAGGTGAAACACGTGTCGATTTCTTACAGGGTTCTTTATATCTCTTTGAGAACAGTTAAGCGGATTAGGTTACTAAATATACGTCGTTTTTTGTATTTTATAATGGATTCCCGTAAAGTCACGCGTGAGTCAATTAACTACCTCTTTATAACATACCTCTTTTCTAAAATTAGTAGAGATAGGTATTATTTAACCCTGAATCAATTTACCTGAGAAAACAACAATGTATTGTATAATTACACAAATGTCAATGACAAAACAAATTGGTGACTTGACGAGTCGACGCGTAGCAGATTATTTATGTATGCTACGAGAGCGTAGCAGGCGTAGCGGTAACATCAACGTGACTGCTACGGCGTAGCACCAATATAATAATTTTATTCTCGCTGCGTACTGAAGATTTACAATGCGTTTATGTGTCTCTTTTGAAAATTGTTCTTTTGTGTCTGATATTTTTCCAAGGTTAATATTTAACAGGTCCTCTTAAAACTTGTTGACCTTCTAATGATGCAAACTTTTTTAAATAATTGAGCCTCTTTTTAACTTTCTGGCCTATTCTCACAGTTGGTCAAACTAACTTAATACACCCCGACCGAATGGGTTAGGTTAGAACTGTGCCTTATATTACTTAACATTATAAAGAATTTGTGAGTTTGTATGTTAGGTATATCTTCGAAACTAGTGATACGATTCCGAAAATTCTTACTGCCGAGTGTCCTAGTATTTATTTGATGTTAAAACAATAAGCACGCGGATGAAGTCGCAGTCAGAAGCAACTTACTAATAAAAAAGTTTATTCATAAAAGCCTTCTATATAAAAAGGTATAAAGGCCTAGTGCATTGCCCTGACGCTTTATTGACATTGAAATTACGAGGACACGTAGAGACTTATAAGCATATAGCTTAATTTTATGCATAGGGGTTTAAACTTGTTGAAAATGCTATTTTCTTGAAAATTTTGACGTTCAAATTGCCTTTGAATGGCCTACTTGAAATAAATTATTTGACTTTGACTTTGACTTTGAATGATGATGATGAACTATCTAATGGTGACTGGTAATTAGTAACCGTTACTTAAGCACGTGATTTTACCGTCGGTGCTCCATAGACCAATTGAAATTTGACCAATTGGTCTATGGGGAAAACTACATGTTTCCATCGTCCAACTATCAGCTGGGCTATGAAGAATTGAGAAATGTTCCGCTGCCCAGTTTAATAGAAACATGTAATTTTCCCCATAGAACAATTGGTCAAATTTCAATTGATCCATGGAGCACCGACGGATTTTACTCATAATTATGAACAACTTTTACTATGGGACCAAACCAGAAAACGCGAAAAAAAATCAGCTGTTCCCTTTATTTTGACGAGTTTTGCGAACAGAAATGTAGAGAACGCTGCTTTGTTTTGCGATTTCACTTTTGTTCCCATAGTATAACTTATTCATAATGATGAACAAAATGTTTGCCTCGTTGGTCTAGTGGTAGGAAGCGCTACTGCTGAGCATGAGGTCCTGGGTTCGATCCCCGGGTCGGGCAAAGTGTTATTGGGTTTTTCTATCTGGAATTTCTCAGTAGCAGCCCGGAGTCTGGATTTGTGCCCGGTTGATGGCAATAGACTCGCCCCCTATTACATAGGACTTATACATAACTGGCGAAATGTGGGTGTGCCTGCTACAGGTACACTTCTGCCCAACCTTTCGGGGAGACAAGGCGTGATGTTATGTTTATGTTATGAGTAAAATCACGTGTTTAAGTATACGTCACTAAATACCAGATATATACTAATTAGTCCTATTCACGGCTGATCCCTTTCACAAATATATACACTTTTAATCATCAAATCGTCACTAGAGAACAATGGCTCCTCATATTCCATCATTATCTGTGCATGGGCTCATGGCAAAATTACACACAGATTTCGAGACATTCGCACAGATTGATCAAAGGTTATCATTCGTAGATATTTGACAGTCGTTACGGATACTCAGAAGTCAAAAAGCCTGTCATTACGGATACTCAGAAGTCAAAAAGCCTGTCATTACGGATACTCAGAAGTCAAAAAGCCTGTCATTACGGATACTCAGAAGTCAAAAAGCCTGTCATTACGGATACTCAGAAGTCAAAAAGCCTGTCATTACGGATACTCAGAAGTCAAAAAGCCTGTCATTACGGATACTCAGAAGTCAAAAAGCCTGTCATTACGGATACTCAGAAGTCAAAAAGCCTGTCATTACGGATACTCAGAAGTCAAAAAGCCTGTCATTACGGATACTCAGAAGTCAAAAAGCCTGTCATTACGGATACTCAGAAGTCAAAAAGCCTGTCATTACGGATACTCAGAAGTCAAACAACCAGTCTTATCAAGAGGTATCTGTTGCCCAGTTACTGGGTTGTGGAGGTCAGATAGGCAGTCGCTCCATGTAAAATACTGGTATTCAGCTGCATCCTGTTAAATTGGAAGCTGGCCCCAACGTTGTTACGAAAATGCTAGGCAGATTAAATTGACAAAAAAAACATTCCATAGTTTTTTTAAATGTGGACAAATGACTTCATTGAACGTCCGTTTAACTTTCAACACACAATGCAAAACTAAACTAAAAAGAATGATTCTGTAGCAAAGTAATTTAAATACTTATGAGTTTTCTAGCTAGAAGAGAGCTTAGCATAAATAAAACATTACATCAATGTCAGGCTGCCTCCTCGACTGACATTCGATTACGTTCCTTCTGAGAATCGAATTAGGATGGAAATAAACGTAGTCGGGCCTACCTACAACTTGGAAACAGTTTATTATCAAGCCTAGTAAGGGAAATTAATTGTTAGCAATTAGCATAATCAGCCTTTAATGTTCCCACTGCTGGAACACAGGGCTCCTCTCTATGAGAGGGAGTGGGCTGTAATCTACCACGCGAGCCCAGTGCGGCAGGCTGATTACCTAAAAATAGCAATTAGCAATTATTGCGTAGATATCGCGCGATCAAATCCATTACTTCATAAGTTCGAAATTTAATTCTGCTCTGCAACGTAATTATCGCATTGAATGTTGTTGAACTGTCAAAATGACACAAATGATCGCTATCGCATTGCTTCTGCAAGATAGGTAATAGCCCTGCGGGTTGGTAGATGTCACATGTCTTCGAATTTTTGGTTCTAGGACATGCTGGTTTCGTCACGGAGTTTTAAAGAAAAGACAGAAAAATGGTTTATTCCACACGAACTAAAAACTCATTACAAAAAAAATACTTATACACATTGGCAAATTAGCCCAAAGCCTCGTATTCAACATTCAAAACTAATAAAAGTTCCTTCACCGTTTTGAGAGCAGTGGTGATGAAATTATTTACACAAAGTAAAGCGCCTGTTGGGGTTTGAACCCACGACCTACAACTCGTAAGTCGGAGCCGATATCAATGGGCCACCACTGCTCCTATTGTCATCATAAATGCGCGCGTAGTACTTGATCATTATTTTGCTGCGATGTTATTTTAAAACTGCGATATCTCCTAAGATATTCATTGAAATCGAATGATTTTAAGGCCAATTTTGTTTAAAATGAAATACTTGTGATGAATAACGTATTTATTTGGATAAGGATTAATATCATGTTTATAAAAACACCTTCACAAATAATGCATTCTTTTAAAACAAATTTGGTTAGCATAAAAAAGGTTATAGTGAGCCAACCTTAAAAGATAGACATATGCTGTCGCGGACTTTTTTTAAGAACTTTTAAAGAGAAACAATTCTGTCGTACATGATTTTTGCGAAACTTTAACCGTTTACGCAGCGCACGCAGCGGAAACTCTCAAAAGGAAAAAGAAAACCCCGATTTTGAAACATTCTTCATTGGTGCTCCGCTCTTATTGGTAATAGCGTGATGATATATAGCCTATAGCCTTCCTTAATAAACAGACTATCTAACACTGATAGAATTTTTCAAATCGTACCAGTAGTTCCTGAGATTAGCGCGTTCAAGTAAACAAACAAACAAACAAACTCTTCAGCTTTATAATATTAGTATAGATTATAGTATAGAAGTAAAGATAAAATTCTGCTGTATAATTAACTTCAATACAAGCACATAAAGCTAAGCATTAAATTCTCATAACGATCAATTCCGAGGAAGCCTTTGGAAGCGTTCAACACATCGGTAAACTGAACTAAACGACTGCTATTGAAGCGATCGTTTTCTCAGAGTTACTGCTATTAAAGGTTAGGTAAATGTGTATTTATTGGCGTGTAGTACACATAATGGGTGATTTATTTGAGGGGTGGATTGAAATGTAAGTCCTGTTTTAGATAGTAACATGTTTTATCTCTGTTGGTTCGCAATTTGTTTAAGACGTATAATATGCCAGTGACAGTGAGTCGTTAGCTTGCGTGTTCTGTATTGAGCTCACGCAACGCGTCGTACGTCCGGCAAGTAATAGGACTCGCCTAACAAGGAGTGTTGTCCCAAATTAGAAGCATTATTACGCATAAAAGATAACTTATTTTCATAAAACACTTTTAATAAAAGATCAATCATTAAATTATCTTTAAAATGGTGACTGTTTCAAAAAAATACGCTTGATAGATTTTACGTAATTCTCAGTTTTTTATCCGCGTTAGGCATAATTTTACAAATTAATTTCACTTTGTAATATAAATATAATCTAAAATATTCCTGTATAAAGTTATTAAGAAAATGCTCTAATTAAACATATATTTTTTCCAAATCATTAACACTACTTATTTGGTCGTGATCTTTAGTATAAAATCATTAAAAATCGGTTATCGTCGCCTTAACAAACGTTAGTGAAACAACGCTTTCTTAGAAGAGCGGTGACCGTCACATAGCATCTACAATTTACGGCGAATGATCGATGTGTGTTTTCCTACAGAGCGTTTTTAGGGTTATAGTTTCGCCATGTCCGTCTGTCTATCAGTCTGTCTGACCGCGACTTAGTTCAGAGACTAATAGTACTAGAAACCAGTACTTCGGCATGAGTAAACATATTAACCACGCCGACAAAGTCGAAAAGTTGTTGTTGCACGAACTGTCAACAGGTCGCGCTCAATGCCTTATGACAAAACTATCCAACACAACGTGTGGACAAGCCTGCAAAGGCCCGTTCTTTTATATTATAATGAAACATATTGTATTCCAAACAAATTCTACCAGAGTATTCGATGAGGTCCTGGGTTGGGCAAAGTGTTAGTGTGTGTGGGTAGGGGTTTTTCCATCTGGAATGTCTCAGTAGTCGCCCGGCCTGGATATGTGCCCGGTTGATGGCAACAGGCTCGCCCCCTATTACATGGGATAACAAAATTGGCAAAATGTGGGTGTACTGTAGCTCTGAAATACAAACGTGATGTTGTGTTATGTGTAAATTCCACGAATACAAACCAAACTCTAAAATTAGTAAGAAGAGCGAAAGAAAACCTTTTATTTCCCGTAAACTGAACCCAAAAACGATCCCTAATAATAAATAGATTCTGAACACCATATATACAATCGCAATACATTTCAATATCTTCGAAATAGCGAGATATTACCCAATACTATCGAGAAAGCCATACATTTATTGTGACGCCGGCAACAGACGCTGGTCCCAACATTGGCTACAGAGCCACTCGTCCAACGTGTTGGTCGAAAAAGGCCCAAACTTTAACCATTTTCCTCCACACTCGAACAAGTGGTGTTGGGGCCAATATTGCGACAGACGTGTGGAACCAGTGTAATAAAGATAATATTTCTTGACTAAACGGATTCTGTTTGATTCACGGGTAGATAAATATTGATGTCTGGTATATTGACGGTACTGAACAATTGTTAGATGGGCTTGGATTACGGCCTACGGGGGAATTATGTGTATTGAATCTACTGATATATTGATTAAATTGGCATAAATGTGGGGATCTGACGCAGAATGTCCCATTCGCAACAAGTCCCGTTGGCGCAAAATGTCCCATGCGCACAAAGTTCCATTCGCACAATGTCAACTTTAGAAGGGGGGTCTGTCTTTAATATTTTTCATATTCTTGAACTTTAAATTTTTGAGTAGCGTTCGTGACTTCCCATTGTATAAAATCATAAGGAACAATAAGTTCTCTTTTCTTCTCTATATGAGACCTTTAAACATCTGTCCATTAAAACTATAATTATTTTTTGACCTTCATTGCAGAATGTTTCTCGTATAAAAAACTCTTGCAAGTTTTATTTACTTTATTAAAAAAATGTCTGACCTTTATTGTGAGAAAAATACATGCTATTGCCTTGCTACACGTCAGGTCAGCAGCAAGGCCACCAGGCGCGCAGTCCAGCTGGATGCTAGCAATTCAGAATATTTTATTTATAAAGTAGAAATAATTATGAGACACATTGATAACTAGCGCCCCGCTTGCTTCGCACGGTTTTACTACTTGACAAATATCGAGATTTCTTTATTAAATGTAAGTTTAATATTAATTAAATTATACACATTAAACTTTCGGAATAAATTCCCTAAATGATTGTGAAAACTGCATCAATATTCGTTGCGTAGTTTTGAAGAACAACGGGTCACAAAAACACACTAAAAACGACTTTAATTTATAATAAGTATTGATTTCGGGGTATGGATTTGTGCCCGGTTGATAGGAATAAGGTCACCCCCTATTATATGGGACTTAAACATAACTGCTGGAATGTGGGTGTAGCTACTCTGGGTACACCTCTGCCCTGTTATTTATATTTCTATGCCTCTGCCTAACCTTTCGGGGAAACAAGGCGTGATGGTGTTGTGTGTGTTAATAAACTTGTTCAAGAAACTATGAATGGAATGTATGAAAGATGATTTGGCTAGAAAGGGAGTGACTACCGAGATGACGAGTAATAAAATTAAAAAAAAACCGGCCAAGTGCGAGTCGGACTCGCCCATGAAGGGTTCCGTAACAGCAAGTAACATAATATAAAAGTTCTTGTTGTTCGTTAAAGGTAAATTGCGGTTTACGATTTATGACGTATTAAAATAAAAACTACTTACTGGATCTCGTTCAAACCAATTTTCGGTGGAAGTTTACATGGTAATGTACAGTCTGTGGCCAACATTATCTAACCCCCTTTGAATAATAGCGAATTTGAACCTTATCGCAAATTGGAATAGGTACTCCTTCGAACATTTCGATAATCATGTGTTAAGCTATTTTAATTATTATCTTGTTGGCGTTAAGGTTTAAAGGCTAATGAGTATTAAAATGAAACACAACTACTAAAAGTAACCAAGGTGAGGGTGGATTAAAAAAAAACATATGGCGCGTCAATAACACTACATTTAACTGTCTACGCTTAATAGCCAATTCCGCTTGTGATTCTGCTATAATGAACTTTATTGTATATATTATATGGTTCAAATTCTATAGAATATTGCGTCTAGCATCACAACTAACATCTAATTTGAAGATACGTAATATGAGTTAGATTGGTCTCATGGTGATTAAGGCTGACTGATTATTATTATACGTCGTTGTCTGGGTTCGAACCAGCATAACCCTAATACTACTTATTGTTCACAATGTTTTTTTTAATTGTATTTTTTTACTTTTCTTTAAAGAACTAAGACGACGATAAAAATGTGTTGTCATTTGGGCAGTTTGTATAGGAATAAAACAAAATCAATGCAAGTAATGAAACAATCTTTATTATTACATTAAAATATACTTAAAGTAAATAAAGTAAGTAAATGCTCATAGTTAAAAATTAATAATTATACATTGTATAGTATCACATTCAAACCTAACCATTTAATAAACATTTTTTATTTAAAGTATGGTAATGCTTCGAAGTTTGTTACTTAACGAGAAGATGGATTAATTTGTGAAATGTTTTACAGTTTTATAGCTATAGGTATGTAGTGAATCAACATGTTATTAAATAGAAAATTGGATTTCCATTTATAACAATAATATCACAACAGAATCTGTAACATTTTAATGGTTTAGCATTCATTGAATTGAGCATTTACTTACTTATTGTGTTTATAAAATAATACTTATGTAGATAGATAATTTAATAGCGGAGTGGCGCACCATCTCCTTCTATTACTTGCTGTAAGCGGCTACGCATACCGCACACCATGTTCCAACACAAATCTTTTCCTCTCATGTATTCCCATGTCGAAGACACGATCTCAGCTTCTCAGCCAAATTGTTTCTAGTTCGCACTTCGGATGTGTCCCAATTTAAAACTATTTAACCCCATAGGTTTTCTATGGGATTCAAATCGGGACTTTTAGATGACCAGTTAATAACTGCTACCTACACCTTCTTGAGCAGCGAATAGGCATAAATGGACTTTGAACATGGCTTGCAACAATAGTCCGGTGGCGTTCGGATTCAGGACTATACATCATGGGTTTTGCACCTGGACAATTTCGCTGAATATTTCCAGTGTCTCCATAGCGTCTTAGCCATAACCTGACCGTATTTCACTAAAACAAAAAAAAACCTTATTAACATTTTTGGAAGCATGCAGGCTTGTAAGGAGTGAGTGTAATGGAAAAATAGCCAAATACACGGTTGCAAGAAATACTTCTCGCTCGTCTAGAAAAAAATCAGTTTGTATTTAGACAATTTTAACGGTAAAATAAAATATTAAAACACTTACCGCTGTATTAAGTCTACACGATCAATCTCTTTGATTCCAACAATCTGCTCATGTAAAAATATAATTTTATACTTATTTAGTATAAATCACTGAGTTGCGACATGACGCTTTGGTTACTTCCAACTAATTCAGTAAAATGATTTAATTTTGATGTTACTTTTCACGATTCACGTCAAACGTTTTACAAAATGTTTGTGCGTAGTCACTGCTATTAGGCGTAGACTGACCAGTGTCACTTAGATCATTTTTAGTATCGATCTACCGCACAAAGTAAATATGTTTTACTTCGTAATCTACTCATCCTTGGTAATTGTAAGTTCTATGGACTTAAATATTTTTTATCTACCCACCTGTTTACAAGATAAGTTTGTTAGGCGAAAATCATATTGGCTGTTATATATTAATGCAAGAAATGTTATAGAAATCATAAATGAAAACATTTAAAAAACAAATTGTTAATATGCGGATGTTGATTTCGAACCCACACACTGTTCGTCACCAATCCAGCGTCCCGCCGCGAGGCCACAATAACCTACTGAATACATGCGAAATTAACGATTAGATAGTAGCAGTGTAAACACTAAACATAATACTTCTTAATAAGTCAATCTTAACGACAACAAGATAATGATTAAAATGGCTTAACAGATGGTATTTTATATAAATGGGGCGGGACTTAGCAATTCGTTCCGACTGTCGCACCTACATACTGGGGGGTCAGACAATGTTGGGTAGGGACTGTACATCATATATTTTTTTTATTTTTATCATTCTCTTATTTTAAAAGTTACAGGGGGGGGACACACATTTTACCACTTTTAAAGTGTCTCTCGCACAAACTTTTCAGTTTAGAGAAAAATGATATTAGAAACCTCAATATCATTTTTAAATACCTATCCATAGATACCCCACACGTATGGGTTTGATGAAAAATTTTTTTTGAGTTTCAGTTTGAAGTATGGGGAACCCTCAATTTTTTTTATTTTTTTTATTTTTATGTGAAAATCTTAAAATGCAGTTTACAGAATACATCTACTTACCAAGTTTCAACAGTATAGTTCTTATAGTTTCGGAAATAAGTGGCTGTGACATACGGACGGACAGACAGACAGACATGACGACACTATAAGGGTTCCGTTTTTTGCCATTTGGCTACGGAACCCAAAAAAAACCGCCTTCCAAAAAAAACACTATAAATTGAAAACTTACTATAATGTCGAAAGTCGGTGTCGTTGGTTTTGAATTTTCGTTTTTTGCCACCAACTTAATTAAAGTCATCTCCATCTCTCAAATCCAGACTCCGGGCCGCTACTGAGAAATTCCAGATGGAAAAACCCAATAATACTGCCCGATCTTGAAATCGAACCCAGGACCTCGTACAGTAGCGCTTGCGAACACTTGACCAACAAGGCAAATACACACAAGTTTATTAACTACCATTTAATAGCCATCTAGGTGCTTGTATAGGCAATAAGCAAGATATTTATCATAGTCACGTGCCCGTACGAATGTGTGTTACTTCATATTACGGCCCTTACCCACGGCCATCCAGTTCTGCGGGAACGGTTTTTTATTGGATCCCGCAAAAATCATTGGTGAACCAAAAATCATTGGTGTTTTCTGCGGTGGAGCAACGAGCGATTATTAGATTAGTCTTATAAGAAAATTCAGACGTGATGGACGTGAACACGCAAGGAAGTGGGAATTATACGTGTAATTGAACTGGATCCTGTTTTTTTACGGGACAAATGAATTCAGTTCCACTTCTTCTTGCCAGCTAAAGCACTAAGAAGTGGCGAAGGGCGGGCGTTTTTTGGGGACTGCCTTATGTAATTTTGACGTTTGAAAAGTGCTGATTCTCAGCCTAGTTTGAATAAATGACTTTTGAATTTTGAATTCAGTTTGAAGTGGAAAATCCGAATGTCAATTTCGAACGGATCGATTTTTTGCAGGATACAGATACAGGATATAAACAGGACACTCGTGTGACTGCTAGTATTGAAACACATTCACTGCAAAATCGGGATGTTATCGTGGGAAAGGGGTATTATATGTTTTAGCACAAACTGCATTGTGGATGAAACAAAATTGTCGCGTGCTGAGCGATCTTAAATGTCATGTTTACAGTTGTCTCTACTCGGAGAAAACCGGAAAAATGGCAGGAAAAGGAAGGAGAAAATAGCTTGCCTCTTTGTTTTCGATTGTAAGTAGAAAAGTGCAAAAGCATAGCTATGGATGTTTTGTTAAAATCTTCTTTTCTGTGTATAATCAGGGTAATTGCTTGTTTATCAAATTGACTAGCGACTTAAATTGTCCGTTTATTCAAATCACAACTGGAATATTTTCACAATTATGTTCGGTGCACTTTTATTATTTCTTACATGACGGTATTATCGTGGCCATCCACGGCATCAAGATAATACAGGTTAGTAAAATATATGGAAATATATGAAGACGCTTTTAAACTGTTCACGATAACGTTAAACGTGCACGGGTCTCCCTTGTTTCATCTAAAAGAAATTGACAAATTATCACTTCCCAAACAATTTTCTGCATAATTTCATTTGCCAAATTATTACTTAGCAAATAAACTCTTCACAAATAATTGTAACGCAAACCTAATGTTTGGCAAGTGAACGTTTAAACAATAAGTTGCTTACCAACTAGTACTTTTACCAATTTTAATTTAGTCAAATATTTCAGTTGGTATAACATATTTTACGCAAAATAAAATTAGCCAAATACTTAATTTCGCTAGTTTTCAATTTTCGAAAAAAATTCGATACGAAGTGGGTGTAGTAGGGTGGGGAAACACCATGGGACACCTTAAGGGCATTGTCCTTGACCTTGATGTTATTGACCTAGGTGTCAAGGTCAAAATTCTGAAAGTCAAGATCCGCGATTCTCAGGAGCAGTAACAGGTCAATATCATGATTTGCTTGCTTCAAGCATGCAGCATGCAAGCAGGCATGCAGCGTGCAAGCAGGCATGCAGCATGCAAGCAGGCATGCAGCGTGCAAGCAGGCATGCAGCATGCAAGCAGGCATGCAGCGTGCAAGCAGGCATGCAGCATGCAAGCAGGCATGCAGCGTGCAAGCAGGCATGCAGCATGCAAGCAGGCAAGCAGCATGCAAATAAACATGCAAGCAGGCATGCAACATGCAAGCAGGCATGCAACATGCAGCAAGCATTGTTTCTGTCACGGCTCCGGCGCTGCGGGGTTTGGGCGGCTCCACGCGAGCTTATCGTCGCAGATGGTTTTAACGCTCACCACCGCAGCTTCGGCTTGCTGACCGGCTTGCCACCTGCTCCTCAGCTCGCGGGCCGCCTCGCCCCTCCGCGCCTACGCGGGTTTAAATTACACTCTAGGGGTGGGGCAGACAAGACTACGTGGAGTCGGTTTTGCAGCGATTCGTTTCTGTGTATTTGTTTTACGACAAACAGTTGGTCGGAGACAAAAATTACCAAGACGCTTTTAGCCTTACATAAACTTACAAAGAAGTACGCAAATAACATCGCATATAAATGATTATATTAAAATAAAAGCGCATTTTTTAATTATATAATTACCAAAAAATCTTAATTTTGTCTTTATGTTTTTTGTCATAACAAATCAATTGACTAAATGTTTATTGTTTATAGATAGTTTGCTGTAATAAATCATTTGATTAAAGACCAAATGCCTTAATGACATTATCCTTGGTAATAGTCTGCCAAGTAAAAATTTTACCAAATGAAAATGTGCGTACTAAAATCATTCCAAATATTGCATTGGTATAAAAAAAGGTTGCTAAAATTTGTTTGGATAATGAAAATTTGTCAAAATCCTTTAGGCAAAACGGGCGATCCCAATTTCCTCCTTGTAAAAGGAAAGTGGGAAATTAAGGCAAATTCCCAGATTCAGATATTCAATTCCTAGATTAGATCAATTATTTTGAGTTTTTTTTATTTTATAGAGGAAAGTAACTTCAGTTTCATCTTGGTCTTAGTTTTAAATCCTGAAAATGCTTATTACAGTTTCCATCCAAAAGTGCTTTTGCAAACTACCTCCTACTCAATATCATGAAACGTGACGACTTGACGGTGGTAAAAATAAGGGGCAGTCTTTGGAGACTGCCGATGAAAGTGAAAACTAAGTAACGCCATCTAACAAAAATGTCAGGAATTTATGTGGCTTGCTGTCCTCCACTGCTTGCTCCATTAAAACAGTTCCAAAAAAATAAAACAGAGTGCGCTGTCTACAAATTCTACTCTTCCCGTCTTACGAATTTTCGATCAGGTCACGTGTCCTGACGCCTGACGCTTGACGCGACTTTACCATTTTTTACCCATCCCAAAAAAAGTGCACAACACCGCTAAAGTAGTTTTCACTTCAAAACATCACCCTCCGTTCAGCTTCCGTCACGGTCGGGTAAAAATACTTATTTACTAACATCTAACAAATTCGCCACTACGTAAACAACTAACTTCGCGAACAAGCAATAATAACCTTTATTGTCGAGCAACACTGTTGTTATTATTTAAATTTTCCCTTGGCGCCTGTGGCGAAACGAGTGCTGAAAATCAAATGTAAATAGATCTTTTGAGCGTTGCAATTTGAACTTTGAGTATTTTGAAATAAGGTTTAGTATCGCGTTGTTGCTTTAGATGAAATTCAGTGAAGAGATATCGTTTTGCAGCGAGGTGTCTATTTCGTTGCGTGTTTAGAATATTATTACGCTCTCCATTTTGTTAGAGAATGGTTAATAATGCCACGTAAACAACGTTTGTACTGCGTTCTCTATGAAAATGAAAGAATAAACGGCGTCAGCTGTTTGTTTATTTACAAGAGTGTCTTTAGAGGGTAATTGGAATTTCAAGGGCTTTAGAAACATAAACTTGATGCCTTTACCCATTGATGTAAAAACTACAGCTGAATGAAATATATTTCTTATTCTGAATTAGAATTTAGATTGCGCAGTATTCTATGCGATACATTGAAAGACCATAATATTCGCAACCCCATAATCAAATTATAATATTGTACGTCTAATTCTATTCTGCTGAGTCACAGGCCTCCTCTCTTCCAGAGGAAGTGAACTGAAATCCACCACTCGGGCCCAGTGCGGGTTGGTAGACGTCACATGTCTTCGAATATTTGGTTCTAAGACATACCGGTTTCCTCATGATGTTATCCTTCACCGTTTTGAGAGCAGTGGTGATTAAATTATTTATACAAAGTAAAGCGCCTGTCTGGCTTTCTTCGAACTAACGACCTACAACTTGTAAGTCGTTACCAGCACTGGACCACCACTGGTCTCCTAAACACACTTGCTCAAAAAACCGCTAAGCTGAAGTGGGAATGGGCTGGCCACTTTTGCCGTATGCCCAATGAGCTGTGGACCAAAATAACCACAATGTGTAGCCCTGACATAGTCAGAAGGCGTCACGGCAGACCCTGTTGAAGATGATGGGACGAGCTGAGGAAAAAAAAGACCAGTGGTCCACATTAGCCCTGAATCTAAAGAGCTGGAAGTCATGTGGAGAGGTCTTTGCCCAGCAGTGGCATGATGCAGGCTAACAGTAACAGAATTTAGATAAATACATTTGGAAAATCCTTCCTATTTTCATTACTCAGACCGGATTTCTAAAACCTATTGTGAATTTAATAACGTCAATGTATATCTTCGCCTTCGTACCGCAAATCCTTTCATCATTTATGTAATAGCGTTTACATTTAGCAAACATTTAGTAATTTACAATTGTTAGGCAAATTGGTCTGTATTTGAATTAGGCTAAACGTGTGTACTTATTTTATTCTGAGTGTTGGAAGCTGTGCCATTTCTTTATTACGCACCGAATTTGTCTTTTTTTGTTTGTATGTTTTTTTACACCGCCTAATTACATCAAGAATTTTACATGATATCATGCCATACTGCCACTGCCACAACCTAAGTATAGTTATACATCGAACCATCTACGGTCAAGCATCGATCATCCGCCGACCGTCACCATCTCTGGCATCTGCAGCGTGGCACATCCGCTGGGGTCATCGTTGCACCAGGCTGAGCCAGGAGAGTACTGCGCTACAAGGAAGTTAAGGGGATCTTATGACGATAGACACTACTCCCCATTACTCGTATTTTATGGATGTCTTTTTATGTTGACAAGGTTACGCTATATACCCGTATACTTGTCTTATTTAACCTAACAGTAGGTCAACGCTAGCGTTTTTGCAGAGCAATCGTTAATTGTGGCGGTCGTGGGGGCAGATGGCGTAGCTTATGTCCTAAACTGCTACATTGCATTTTGGGACATAATTTAGGCTATGGTTATGGTATTATTACATTTCTCAAGTTCTGTCAAAGGCCACATTGGCCACACACTGAGGCGCAAAGCGCGCGGGAAGCGGGACGCAACTACCCGCGTCGACTGTTCTAAGTTCTAAGTTTGTATACCTCCAGATTCAGATTCATTTATTTGCAAAAACATGTGTAGATAATATACATACATGGTATGATGATTATTATAGGTTTTATAAGGTATTTTTTGGCTGGTTGACCATGGCTGGTGTACAAATTAGGTCGAAAGACAATAAGATTTCAAAATCAAAATACAAGGATAATAATATAACTATAACAACACAATACACAATCGGCACTTCGGTTAATTGACACAATCGGCGTGAGCGAAATTGTACCTATCGTATCCCACGGAATTCGCTTCAGTTCGGCCTGAGCTTTTAAAGAAAGATACACTGTGATATTACCATACAAGCATAGTTACTTCGAATTACTGTACGTACTATCGCTAATATTAATCTTATCAGTTATCACACCTTCCCAACAGACAATGAGCCCGGATGTACCGGACGTAGATATCGAGCCGGATAACCTAGTTGTCGACCAGTACACCCACATAATTATGTAAAGCTGTTTTCAGACCAGCGCGATTTGTCGCGCGACGCGACACAGGTTATTGTTATACCGTGATGTTTTGTATTGTACGTGTCGCGTCGCGCGACAAATCGCGCTGGTCTGAAAACAGCTTAATTGTGCGCGACTTCGCGGCGAGAGCGTTTTGTTTTTGTTTTCTCAAATGGAATCTCAAATCGATACATGAATAACATTGTTTGTCTATGGAATACGGAGGGCTATTTATTTATCTCCAATGGAATCAAGGTTGTATCTCGTAGATGTTTTACTTTAAACTAAATACACTGAGACATTTTAGACGTCTTAAAAAAACAGCCCACTTCATGTATCCAATGATTACTAAACATTCATAAAAACGAGGCAGTCTGGGACTGCCGATAGAAGTGAAAACTAAGTAACGCCATCTAACGAAAATGTCAGGGATGTATGTGGCTTCCTGTCAATACAAGAACGAAGGCTGTAGCTCCATTAAAAAAAAAACAAAATAATAAATCAGAGTGCGCTGTCAACAAAAAAGTGCTCAACGCACCTTCGGTGACGATGACGCGAATTCCATGATTTTTTTTCACCCAAAAAGTGCTCAACGCGCCTGAGTTTTCACTTATAAAAATTGACGTGCTCGCCCCCTATTACATGGAACTTAAACATAACTGGCGAAATGTGGGTATACTATTGATAAACCTCTGCCTTTCCCTTTGAGGATTACAGGCGTTATGTTATGTTATAACTGTAACTATACTCCTTAGGTTTAGATAGTAAAATAAAGGTAAACAAACAAAACCACGTGACGAGACGGCTGTCAAGTAACCGACTAAACGTAATAACTGTCACTTCAGTTGGCATGCTACGTCACAGTTGTAGGTACTCTTCAATTTAGCAACGTTATAATTCGTTGACTTAGAGTTTGGGCTCTTTACAATAGACAGATTACAAATTATTATATTTTTATTATAAATCTATCAAAAAAAATTTTGCTCAAGCAGTTACAACAAAGGTTAGTTTAAGAATAAATGATAAAGTTTAACATACATTAATAAAAGAGGAAACTATTGTAAAAATCTAAAACATAATTATTTAATTTGGTTTCATCGTATTTTTAACAAGAAAGTGTCATCAATAAAATCCCTTTTTACAATTTGCTTAAGTACTTTTATTTAACTTCATAAACCAATGAAATACAGAAATATGTCCTTTGTCAACTTACTAAAATAAATAGCTCATTAAAATCACAAATCGTGCCTATTTTATCACACCCCTGAACTCAAAGCTTCGTAAATATCGGTCAACGTTTGTTGACCACTGTCTGCGCGCTTACGTGATATTCATTTGTTTTCGTCTTGTTCAAGGCAGGGTTTTTATAGGCCTTGTCTGGACTAGTACTGTGATAATGGCGCTAAAACTGTGTGGGTTTAGGATTTTCGCTTGAGTAAAATTAATGGTAAGAAATAACTGGAGGTATTGATTGCCCTGGTTTGTAAAGACTTTGTTTGCCAACATTAAATTAATAACCTATTGGTAGGTTAGGTATTGACGGGCTTGTGGCTAAATGAAAACAGCCGAACAGGTCGAATGAAGGTTCAGCTATGCGGTCGGTTCGTGCGTGGGTAATCATCCATTACAAACCGAGCCTCGGAAAGTACGTTATGCTATTGATCCCGGTTGTCATTCGTAGATCTTTGACAGTCGTTATGGGTAGCCAGAAGCCCAAAAGTCAGACAACCAGTCTTACCAAGGGGTATCGTGTTACCCAGTAACTTGGTTGTGGAGGCCAGAGAGGCAGTCGCTCTATGTAAAATACTGGTATTCGGCTGCATCTGATAAGACTGAAATCCGACTGCAACATAGTTGAAAAAAATGAAAATGAAAATGAAAAATGAAAAAGTGTTTATTCGCAGATACAGTTTTTTACATAAAATCATTACTTCCGCCAAACTGCACAGCAGTTTGTTGGCAGACGTAGCTCCTGTTTTAATACATATAAAATAAAATAGTTATTGTTATTACACTTTTTCACCTATAGGTACGCTAAACTAATCATGCAATTCTTATCTAAATGATACAAACAAACAAGCTTTTTAAATATTCACTACATTGAGCCTTTGACAAAACAGATTTAGGAGGTACTTTTGTATTTTATTTTTAAAAGAGGTTTTTGTGATAGAGCTATCTAATATCGACTGGAAGGTTATTAAAAATAGTTGGAAACTATAAATTTTCTACATCTTCGACCATAATGGTTATTACAATTGGGCACTACAAATCTGTTCATATTATTGTTCCTTTGAGATCTTGTGCGTATTATATTGTTTTTAAAGTTGGGAAAAGGCTAGGCAGATTAATATTGGTAGGCTCGGTAAAAAAAATACTAAATGATCTACAAAATATTGAAGAAATTTTTGCAGTCGGCAGGCGACGACGTGTCACCGTGACACGACTGGTTTCTATGAGTTTCTAGAAATACCTTCCGCTAGCGACACGTCGTTGGCAGCTACGGACGAGCGACAGGCAATACGTGCAGCCCGACCGCAGACCAGAGGGCTTAGTGCGAGTTTCATTTTACCATCTCGATCAAACGCATCGAGCGCGTATGGCGTTCCGATTGGCCCTTCACCGGTGAAGGCCGGCCGGCTGCCAATCGGAGCGCCAAACGCGGTCGATGCGTTTGATCGAGATGGTAAAATGAAACTCGCACTAAGCCCTCAGTAGTACCGCCAACGCTCGAGTGATAACATGTTTTTCTATCTTCTATCTACCGACTGGAATACGGGCTACTGTCGCATGCGGTCGGGTTTGGAATCATGACTGCAGCGACATGACGCCGCGCTATGACGCAGCGACATGACGGACGCCGCGACACGTCGCCTGTAGTTGCCGCCTGCGGTTCGGTACGGAATGGTACCTTTAAGTTCTAATGAAAAAACCAGCTGCTAATAGGTACACAACTTTATAATGCAAATATGCATCATTGTTTTTACTACAGAGGACGGGATTTAATCCAATATTTAATGTTATTTTAACCTCATTCACTCTACTATTCAAAATATTTCTCAGCCTCGTTGGTGTTAGTGGTCGCAAACGCTACTGCTGAGCATGAGGTCGAGATTCGATTCCCAGATGGGGCAAAATGTTATTGGATTTTCCTATTAGGAATTTCTCAGCAGCAGCCCGGATTCTGGATTTGTGCCCAGTTGAGGGCAGTTGAGGGCAGTTGAGGGCTCGTCGCCTATTACATGGGACTTAAATATAACTGGTGAAATGTGGGTGTACCTACTGCCTACCTCTTTTTTTCCCGCTCTGGGCGGAGAAGGGCGTGTCAGACTCTTACTGACTAAAACCCACCCGTGTTCGTTCAATTAACCTGTGAATTGCCAGGGGTCATGGTAACCCTTTCGGACGTTCCCGCGACCCTGGCAGGCATCGGCCCTAGCGGACCCCGTCAATTGTGCTGACATCTCTTCGAGGCGCGCGTGGAACACAACGTGCCGTCGATCTGGGCCTGGTCCTTATCGGACAGCGACCTACCCATTGCTCACCGTCCTACTACCAAGACCTCTGCCTTACCACCGGGGAAACAAGGCGTGATGTTATATGTATATGTATGCAAATATTTGAAGTAATCGTCTCTATTTACAACAATTTCCTTCAAACCCGTTATTTCTTCATGAATATTCCTTTATTAATTTGAGCTCTATTCCCTCTCATGTAACATAATCAGTGTAACCGCACTAATCCTTAATAAATTAAGGCTTAAGCGCCATTAACCGTAACAGACGAGGCGGGTAATCCCGATAGTTGCCTAGACCCGTGTATAACCGGGTATTTTCACTCGGTGTAACATGTGAAATATGACGCTTCTGCCTAAATTTTAGGGTGAAATCGTCTAGTGTTTGTTGGGGTTAATGAGAACTAGAACATAAACCGGTCCTGAGACTCTGAGAGAGGTTTTATTACAAACAAATTGTGTTAAAATTCAAAATTCAAAAATCATTTAATCAAACTAGGCTGAGAATCAGCATGTTTCGAACGTAAAAATTACATAAGACAGTCCCCCAAAAACGCCCACCCTTCACCACTTCCTAGTGCTCTATCTGGGAAGAAGTGGCGCAACAAACTCCCCAGCAGCACAGCTGTCTGTTCAGTTAGAAAAAAAAAAAGATTTTTCATCCCACCATCTCGGAAAGAGTATTTTTAATCTTCAATATCTGAGTGGAAAAGCCGTTTTTATTCGCTAGAGGATAAAGTAAATTGAATTTAGAACATCGTGTGCACTAAGTTTGTGAATTAAAAAAAACATTAAACCTATTTACTGCTACCTCTATAGTGCCGAATATATCATACAACTTTTTTTTAATTTTTTTAAAAACTCAGACTCGGAACCTTCTTGGTGTTCTTTTTTCAATTTGCTTTGTACGCGGTTCTTTACGCGGCATTTTTTCACGTCATTGTTAAACCTTTTATTAAAAACAAGAAACTTGAAAACAAGTGAAAAAACTAAAATGAGTGATTCTAGCGACGAGGAAGTTTGCTTGACGCCAACAGAATTGACTGAAACTGTTAATAATGCGCAAATGAGCTTTCTCCCTCAACAATCACGCGAGAAGTATTTAAAACAGTACGATATGTTCAACACGTGGCGACTAGCAAAAGGAGCCAAAACTTTCTCAGAAAACGTTTTGCTGGCATATTTTATAGAATTATCCGAGAACAAGAAAGCAAGCACTCTATGGAGTACGTATTCGATGCTAAAAGCAACAATAAAGATGAAAAAAGACAAACATATCGATACCTATCCTAAATTAGTGGCATTTTTAAAAAGAGCCTCATCTGGTCATCAACCATAAAAATCGAAGGTTTTCACAGTATCTGATATTGAAAAGTTTCTTAACGAAGCACCCGATTCCGTATATTTGGCGGCAAAAGTAAGTCAGTTGCACATTCAGTATCTACTTAAGTATATTAATCTCAATTAAATAGTATACTTAGTAGATGTTGATAGGCATAATTATGCGTTCATATCAATTTTATTCATTTATCTACTACAATACTCTTTACGTTACAGGTTGTTCTTATTATTGGAATAAACGGAGCATGTCGAACTAATGAACTAACACAACTTAATGTCAAAAACATTGAGAAACATTCAGATGACTTACTATTAATTAATTTACCTAATACAAAGACAAAAAGAGACCGCAACTTCGTCATTCGCAAGGAATACGTAACGATTGTTGAGAAATATCAAGCCTTACGCCCGCCTAACACTCCAATCAATCGATTTTTTCTACAGTATCGCAATGGAAAGTGTGTTAGACAGCATATGGGTACTAATAAAATTGGCAGTATCCCACGAGAAATAGCAACATTTCTTGAACTTCCAGAACCCCTGTTGTACACGGGTCATTGTTTCCGACGAACTTCAGCCACACTTTTGGCTGATTCCGGAGCTGATCTCCTGTCCCTTAAGCGCCACGGAGGCTGGAAGTCCAATGCAGTTGTAGAGGGATACATAGAGGATTCCATCCAAAATAAGTCTAAAATATGTGAAGGCATCGTAGGAGCCATTACACTGAAAGAGCCTCAATCGGATCCTTGGACTGGCCCTTCTACATCAAAAATAAGCCGTTATGAAACACCTAACCATCTCCCTCTCTCTCCAACATTCACGCCAAGGGAATCCGATGAATCGGTACAACTATTAAGTATGACAGATAGTTTACCGAAAAACAGTACACAAGTGACTAACACCAATATTACAGTACCAAACAAAAATATTACACTCAATTTAAATAACTGTAGCAACGTTACTTTAAAATTTTCTTAATTATACCTTAGTATTATTTTGTTATAATTTAAAGATTATTCTGTAATACTTACCTGTTATAATGTAGTAATTAATACCTAAACTGAAATAAAAGTGTACCTATCTTGTGATTGTAAACGTTTTTTTTTTTGCATTTAGTCATTTCCTCGCTGAGGTGGAATGAAAAGTTACGTGTTGCACTCGAGTGCAAAGATTTTTCACCTCGTGCTCTTTTGATTCCCTCGCTAACGCTCAGGCTTCTAATTTTGAATCACTCGCTGCGCTCGTGATTCAATTTTAGAATCCTTCGCTTGCTCGGTCATCAAAATTGAACACGCGGTTAAAAAGCAACTTTGCACTCTTGTATAACAAATAACTATTATGTAATACTATGCGAAATAATTCACATTACGCAACACAAAACATAATTTAAATTATTATAGCTAGCACAGCCTGCCAACCAAAAACATCGAGAACTATACTCAGGCAGAAATAAAAACATTTAAACTAAATCAATATCTAAATGAAAGCCTCCGGGCATTAAGGGTTACATAATGTTACAAATATTATTATACTAAACTCTAGCTATATTTGTCGCGGTTTAGCATGGCAATAAGAGGTCATTGCCCTTTCCCTAATATCTCTCCGTAGGAACCCAAACAATAAACTACGAGTATATATGAATTTTCGTTACTGGGACATGTTGGAGATCACGATAGATTTGGATGTTAACGGACTTTATTCCAGTTTTTGAAATAAATAATGCTAGAAAATGAAGAGGGGTCAATGACCGAGAGTGCTACGCTAAAATGTGACCACTATAGGAAACATGAAAGGGACAATAAAAAACACTACACAGTGAAAAATAACTTTAATTTCGGAAGTCGCTTGCTTAAATGAAAATTGACAAACAAAGACACCGACTTCCAAAATTAAAGTAATTTTTCACTTTGTAGTGTTTTCCGACCGTCGGTTGTTTTTTTTTTGTAGTAAGTTAAAGTGTAAGCGGCTGTCCGCTTACACTTTAACTTACTACAAAAAAAAAACAACAAAAGATTTCCCCTGTAACCTGACTACGTTTACCTATGAGCACACGTCACACACCTGGTACTTAATTAAAACTATATCAGCTGCACCAAATATGCACTAATGGTACCTACTACCTGATATCCGGGGAAGTTCAAGATCACGCGTCATCACGAGGAACGCAGTTTACCTACCCTCATAATAATGATGAAAGCCTTCCAAGTTTTTGTACTTTAGTAGATTAGATGTATTTGTCAAATAAAAATAAGGAAACTCAAATAAACTGAGCGAGATACTCGTATAAAATCGAAGGCAAAATGTCAAATGACAAGGGCAAATATGTTACGATGTTATGTAAAGTGTTAAGCATGGAAGATTGTACTGGAATGAGGTCAATGCACTTTCAGTAGGCACTCTATCATAATAATATGTATATCTTTTGATCATGTGCAGCTGCATCGGGTATCATAAGGAAATGCAATGATACGCTTATTGTAAGAAGTTTGCCAATCTTCCGGAATGCAAACTAGGTATTCTAGTTTTTCCTTTTATGTAAAAACAACCACCTTTTTCGATCATACATCAAAGAGACACAAGCAGACGTCACACGAGTGATCTTTTAAGGGTTTCGTTATTTCGTTACGGCATACGAAACCCTAGAAAAAAAAAGCATAAGTATAGCAAACCATAATTCCCAAATTATACACTGATCCCCAAATTGCTTTGGGTTACTTTTTGAAGTGGGCAAAAGTGCCGGATAGCCGGGATTACTCGCACCACCCGGGTTATCCGCTCATCCTCTCATCCCCAATCAGACGCTGAGATCTTGACAGTTAAACAATTGAATTTTATGAGATTTGAGAATAACCCTCACTGATCCCTCAAGGATTTCATGTTGATATTGCTTTGAACTTTAGAAATAAAATGCTCGAATCTTTTCTCTTTAAAGACTTTTGATTTAGCAGGCTTCAATCGCTTTTTGTTCGTAAAGATCGATCTTTGATTCCCATCAAAGTCTTTGGTCGTTGTTTCTCTTTGAAAGATTTTGGCTTTTACTTTGTCAGCATCAAGCTTTTGACGGGCTTAAAAAATATAGCGTTTGAATATTAATATTCGGTACATAGCGTACATGGTAGGGACCTATTAGTATAGTTAGTACTCATTATTTTCTCTTAGATTACTTGTTTATAATCGTTTTGTATACATTTGATGCAATTTCTTTTAAAATTGCAATTTGATGAGAAATTAAGGCCCGAGAGTTCGGTGGCCCTGGCAAATCATGATAAAAAGTGCGAGTCAGACTAGCACACGATTTCCGTATCGTATTCATAAGACCGAGCAAAAAACGCCAAAAAAAAAAAAGTATTTTTGGGGGGGGGGGGTAAATAATTGGGAGGGGTTTGTGGCTAAGTAATAACAGCCGCACGGGTCGATCGATCAGTTTGCCGCGGTTGGTCCGTGGTTGGGTGACCATCTTTACATATCAAGACCCCTCCGAGCATCGGAAAGCACGTTAAGCCGTTGGTCCCGGCTGTCATTTGTAGATCTTTGACAGTCGTTACGGGTAGGTAGTTAAAAGCCCAAAAGTCTGACAACCAGTCTTACCAAGGAGTATCGTGCTACCTAGTAACTAGGTTGTGGAGGTCAGAAAAGCAGTCGCTCTATGTAAAAAAAACTTTTTACATAAAAAACAACCAACTACCGAAAAAAAACACGAAGTCGGTGTCTTTCGTTTTGATTTTTCGGTTTTTGCCACCGACTTCTGAAATTAAAGTAATTTTTCACTTTGTAGTGATTTTTTTGGTAGCCGGTTTTTTTTTTTTTTTTTTGTAAAATGTTTTTATTTTTCTCATTTTAGTTGTAGTACCTACCCCACACAAATTCGAATACCGTTACCTATTATCCAAATAACAGTGACAGGAAGTTATCATCATAAAATTGATATGGGACCACCTCAGCAGACCCTTTCAAACATAAAAACAATTTTCAAAATCGGTTCATAATTGATGGAGAAATCGTAGATATACATACAAAAATAAAAAACAAACATACGCGATGAACATATATATAACCTCCTCCTTTTTGGAAGTCGGTTAAATACTGGTATTCAGCTGCGTCCGGTAAGACTGGAAGCCGACCCCAACAAAGTTGGGAAAAGGCTAGGAAGATGTTGGGTTTTTTATTAATTGATGTTACAGCGGACTGTCTACCAATTACGGTTCATGAGATACAGCCCGCTGATAGATAGACGGATGGACGGACGGCGGAGACTTAGTAATAAAAATCAAACCTGGATAAAAAGACATTTATAAAAATGTCTAAAAGGATTGGAAATTGACTGCTATAAAACTACTTATGGGCACATTTGGCACTTCGAATCAATTAAATCACTAACGTATCAAACGCCAGCTAAAACGCAGCTTCCGCACTAGTTACTACGTATCTGCGTCACTATTTATTTAGTAAGTACTTCACTCATGTTTGCACTCCCTGCTGTCAAAACCACTGCAAATATAAATCACACGCCCAAACAGTTGGGTAGCGGAGCAAATATTTGTAAGCTGTAGAGTTAGCCAAGTGAATTCTAAAAGATACAGGACCTTTTTACTTAATTATTAGTTTCATAAGCCCAAAAGTCTAACAACCAGTCTTACCTATCGTGTTACCTAGGGGCGATGCCTCATTATTGCGTTGCGTTGCGTCGTCGCAACGGATCAACGCATTGTATGCTACACCTGCGTTACGACGACGCACGACGTTGCAGCGCAAGAGGACGGTGCACGCACCTCAATCACAATGGATCGGAACTAACGTGTTCTATTGTTGCTGTCCGTCGTCGCACCGGAGCTCCGTCAGCGTAGCGCGTCACCCTCCCCCCGCTTTGGGCCAGGCCACAACAGTGCGTTGCGGCGTCGCATCGCAAAAACAACATTGCACAGCTATGCGAGGCGTCGTTGATTTTTGCGATGCGACGCCGCAACGCACTGTTGTGGCCTGGCCCTTACTCCTTCTTCCGCCGATCCGTTGAAACGTCGCGTGCGACGATGCAACGCTTTTAAGGGCGAGGCCCCATTAGTGCGTTGCGCTGCGTTGCGTCGCGTCGTCGCATGGGGCATGTCATAAAAAATATATGGAAAACGTCGCAGCGACGCGACGCAACGCAGCGCAACGCACTAATGGGGCCTCGCCCTAATGTGGCATGTCATTTAAAATATATGGAAAACGACGCAGCGTTGACGCTGCGACGACTTAACGGAACGCAACGGAATAAGGCACTGATTTCATCCGGATGCTGCTGAATATCAGTAATTCAGCTGCATCCGGCTAGACTGGGAGCCGACTACAAAATAGTTCAGAAAAGGCTAGGCAGATTGATTACGTTGTAGGCAATTATTTCTGTGTTCACAAACTTTGTAAAAGGAATGTAGGTATTTAATCGAACCTTTAATAATTCTCATTTTGCGTTCCTAAAAATATAATTGAACAGTTGCGCCTCTTGTTGTGAACCTCAAATATTTCATGGGAATATTTTCAAAATTAGGGCATTGCTTGCTAGCTACGTGTCTATAGCGGTTACACCACCACATACGAATTACGCAGCAAAAAGACATGACGTCACACAAATCCTGCATCGCGCAGTTAGAGTTTACCGCGCAATCGACGTATATACAAACACCCGACATCAACTTTTGGGCAGTTACCCGCCAGACACAACACCCATCTGGTCGGAGGATCCTCCCTTTTCAATAGAGGATGAGTGAACTTTACACCCTGTTCCTCATGCCTCTAAATGTCTATAGTACTTACACACCAAACGATGTAGTGCAATCACCTTCAATCAAGAGATGTTTAAGTAACTAAAGTAGAGATTAAAATAAAGAAAAACTCTACTTCTAAACTTCAGATTTTTGCTGAACATAATGTTGCGTTTAGGTGAAAAAGATAATTATAAATAAGGCAGACACAAAAAAAAAATTAGACCACTATGATTGGGCCATCCTGTATAACCTGTATAATCATTTCGAAAGTAACTTTGTTCAATTTTAGCAAGCCACTTCAATGAATACAACGCCCCATTTGATTTAATCGTGGAGCATTAACAGAACGTGCTGTCCTTACGAATTGCAGTCTTCCCGGGATTAGGTATCGGTACTCGGCAATCCCATCTTAAGGCCATTTGTCCACTGCCACCGTCACCGAGAAACGAGATTATTCGAACCGAATATGACGTCTGGGTGACGGTGAACGTGTGTCCACCGCGACCAAACTCGGCGGTTCAGTATGTTATGATAGACAATACTATAGTCGACAGCCGGCAGTGTGTGGGCAAGATCAAAGGGCTTCTGTATTGCTGGCACATCGGCTCGTCACAAACTAGGGCCGCGTTTTAGCAGTCGTGCCGAATTACTTGAAACTTAGGCGGCCTGGATGACGACGCAACGCTCGAGTGACGGACGTGCGGTGGACATGCGGATATAGTAAATGTAAGTATTGCTACTTCGTCGCCGTGTCATCTTATTCTTGGTGACGTTCCAGTGACGGCTGCGGTGGACAACCGCACTAATGACCTCGACAATCTTGCCAGGATCTTAACGGTACTCGGCAATCTTGCAGAATTATCTAAAGCGAAAGACTTAATTAAATGAAAATTACTGTTGCCTTTCTAAACGTTAATTTTGTTATGTAATTCTTCTTGAGTTAGCAGAATTTTGCTTCAGGATAAAATTAGGAGATCAAAGTGTATTAATTTTATCGTTTGTCGGCTATTCGATGTTTTCCCTGTATTGATTTCTTAATTAAGGCGATTAGGTTAGAAGCCAGCGTCTTATTGTCTCGGTATTGCAAAAAGCTACAACATTATTCGGTACTTATGTAGGATTTTAGTTAGACGTCAGACTGTGTTAAACAGCGCAGGAGGTCTAAAACGGCCACATTAAGCAATTCCTTTAAAAGCAATTCATTTTCTGAATTCCCAGAAAATTCCTCTATGTTGACACATATTTTAGTTGAATCATATTCAATTCAATTCATATCAGAATCAGATTTGGTGTAAATATTGCCGCATGAAAAAAATCAAGACCGTAATTTTACCGGATAATTTTTCTTTACAGATTTTTTTTTTCTACATTTATTTCATAAAAATATAAAACTGTAAAACAGATGAATTGCGTATTATGAATTGAACGTTGATAATATTATTAATAATTGTCAATTTGTGGCAGTTTGTGTGATTCATGCCAAAGCAGCCGTTTGAAGCTCCCAGGGGTCATAATAAATTTTCTAAGCACGATGAATATCTACAATACAGTTTGAAATACAGTCAAAACCATTAAATGGTTTTTACTATTTTATAATGACTTCGAAGGGACCGTCGGGTTACGATTGTTATAGCCGATAGTTGTTATAACCAAAAACTATGTTAACTTAACAGAAATGTTGCTCAAAAATTCGTCGTCATAACCGGTACGTCCGCGTCATTTTAGGCGAGGTCGTTATAAACGGTTTTGACTGTAATAATAATAACTTCCTGATCAACCGAGGTCTGCTCGATTGAAAATAGATAAACATATTATCGTCCAGGGACCAAGTCTACTAATTTACAAACGTCATAATGGTGTCACGATGGTGAGTTTGTGACAGATTTGACATACAAAATCTGTCAAAAACTCACCATCGTAACACCATTATGACGTTTGTAAATTAGTTGACTTGGCCCCCAGGTATACCAACGTTGTATCACATTTCCGAGGCTGTGAAAATAGAGAAAATGAATTTCCCAGACATGAGACATACAAATTCAAATTCAAATTCATTTATTTCGTGAACACAGGGTACATACAGAAGGTGTTATACTACAATAAGACGATACGAGTACCTAGATCGATTTTCGCCCCCGTAAACCGCTATAATGAAACTTTGCTCGAAAGCTAGAGTCGAGGCGCGGCGTCGAGGCGCGGGCGCACAATTCGCGCGCCGCCTACGTTTTCTTAGGAATAAATGGCAGTGCGCTCATGTACTGTGCGCCCGCGCCTCAACTCCAGCTCGTGTGAGCGACGCCCCTTAGAGCCATTTTTGAGAACGTGATTACAAATATGTTTATCTTTTTTATTATATTTATAATTCTTCCGCAAATATGTTTGTCACCTAACTCCTCCTAAACGGGTGGACCGATTTTAATGGAATTTTTGTGTATATTTGAGTGGGTCCCTGGATGGTTTGAAAATACAATTGGACCCGGTAGCTGGCGCTGTTCGGGCAGGACAACGTCTGCCAGGTCCGCTAGTATATAAGTATATTTTTATACAAATATTTCTCATTTAATAGTATAGCATAATGGAACTTTATTACATACAGTAATTTTTTTTTGATGTAATTGCATTTCAACACAACCTCTTTGAATGACATCACATTAGTAGGTACCTACGTACCAACATTTGGATGGGTACACCCTGGACAAGAAGTCCCGGTACCAACCAGCTTAATAGTTTTACTCCAACTTGAGAAAAAATATAACATTTTCACATCATATTGAACGGAATGTGAAACATTTCGACATATTGGCTCGTTCATACATTATTAAATTTTATCGAGCACGCTTGACCGACACAGCATTTTTTATATTTATACAGCTGAAAATATTTTATATTTACAAAATAAACGTGTGGGATGAGAAAATGTTGCCTTTTTGGTATAGGTATCTTAATAACTTACTTAATTAATGACTGGTACTCATGTGAATCAATCAGCTTGCCAACCCTTTTCCCAACTACGTTGGCGTTGGCTTCCAGTTTAACCGAATGCAGCTAATTACCTACCAGTAATTATAACATGGAGCGAATATTATTCAATGCACTGAATTAATCGATCGACATTTATTCCAGGAATTGATATTTCATTCTCAAGTAGGTATACAATCTAGAGAATACCTACATTACGACAATAAATGAAGACACTGGCAACAAATAAATCCTAGCATCGATTTTAAAAAAGTGAAATTTTTTCAAACAAACTAAATAGTAGAGATGGTTTGACTATGGGTTTTGGCAATCTTTGACTAGCTATAGTGACTAAACTATTCGATATATTTTATTGAATTTTCGTAAGCAGACTAAGGACGTCATTAGATATACACAGTTTGATTTACTGTCGTAATGTCACCTCTACCTTGTATAGTATTACGTACGGACGACGGATTTTTGTCCGCGGACTTTTTTGTCCGCTAAAATAGATCACTTACAACTGTATCGAGTAACGTAAAAGAGGGATTAAAAGTACAGCGTACAAAAGATACATTTGTAAGCGATCTATTTTAGCGCGGATTTGGGTCCGCGGACAAAAATCCCTCGTATGCGCAGGCTATTAAAGTGATAAGAAGAAGCTTTATTCAATAAAAAAATGGAATTATTACATATGAAATAGTTTTATTCACACACCTGCATCAAACATATCAACATACCTGTAATCTTCGAAGTGTTCAACAGAGGAGTACCTTTAATACACCTACATTTCACTAGTTATGTTTTAAGTCTCTTCTAACAGGGGGCGAGCCTATTGCCATCAACGGGGAACACATCTAGACTCCGGGCTGCTAATGAAAAATTCCTAATTTAAAACTCCAATAACCCTGCCCAACCTGCGAGAGGGCGTGTCACTCTTACTGACTAAAACCCACCCGTATTCCTTCAGTTGCCTGTACGTTGCCAGGGGCCACGGTAACCCTTAAGGACTTTCCCGTAACCCTGGCAGGCATTAACCGACCTGGGAATAGAATCCACAACTTCATGTTCAGCAGTAGCGCTTGCGACCATTAGACCATAAGGCAGTTAATGAATCTAATCTTCTTCTTCTATCTTCTTATTTAAATAATGTCAAAACAAGGCATTAACCTTTAACCTCCTAGAAAAATGTAAAGTTATAAGGGTCAAGCCCCGCGGTTTGACATATACGCGCGCAAAACGTCACTTTCGAAATTTTTCAGAAATTTTCGGTGTTATTATCTGCCAGTTTTTGGTCATTTTACTTCTAATTGACGAGAATATCCGTGAGGCCCTAGAGAGAATCAGCCGTCAGACGATTATAGTCATTATTTAGCAGTAACAATAGTTAAACAATATAATATGCGTACTGACAGGTGGGAATCGGATTCAAACATAATGAATAATATATCCCTGCGGCCTAATCATACGCATACGATATTACCATGTTACCAAAATTGGGCTCGAATTTACGCTGTAATGTAGTTAATAATATCTACTAAATTGTAGGTAATTCATATGTGGTATCACGGTAAATTATAGCTGAAACCTAGTTTATTACTAACAGTCGAGTTAAGGCGACGATAACCGACTTTTAATGATTTTTTACTGAAGATCACGTCTAAACGAGTAGGGTTATTGATTTGGATGAAATATAATGTTTAATTAGAGCATTTATTTAAAGGAATATTTTAGATTTTGTTTATATTACATTGTGAAATTAATTTGTAAAGTTATGTCTAACGCGGATAAAAAACGAAGAATGACATAAAATATAACTTGCCTATTTTTCTGAAACTTTCACCAATTTAAAGTTAATTTAATTATTAATCTTTTAGTATACAAGTTTTAATAAAATACCTTTTGTTTTATGTGTAATGATGGGCGAGTTCTATTACTGGCTGGATGTACGACGCTTTGCGTGAGTTCAGTACAGAACACGCAAGCTAGGTCACTGGCATCTTAAACCAAAGAGTTCGAACATTTCTCTATAGAAGCTATCAGTCACACAACCGTCACTATTGCACTCCTCATAACGCAAAACGTTTGAGGCGGTTTGAGGTAATGCATTACACTCAACTTGTCACAAACAAGTACAGTCTCGAACTTTAATTGCTTCTTTTTTTGTTTGATTTGTTATTAAGAATTTCTTGCCCATTTTTTTTTTGGGTTTCGTACCCGTAGTTTACCAAACGGAACTCTATTACTATGCCTCCGCTGTCCGTTTGTCTTTCAGCGGGCTGTATCTCATGAACCGTAAGGTAGACAGTTGAAATTATCCCAGATTGTGTATTTCTGTTGCGGCTATAGCAACAAAATAATCCTAACTAATATTATAAAAGCGAAAAAGAGTATTTTTTTGTTACGTTTTCACGCTAAAACGGCTGAACAGATTTAGATGAAAGTCGGCACATGGGTAGACCATGACCTGAATTAGGACATAGGATACTATTTATCCCGATATTCGCACGGGATCGAGACTTATGCGGGTGAAACCGCGGGGCGCAGCTAGTAATAAAATAAAGTTCAAAATAAAGGGAACTCGCCCAAACAAGAAAGGTGTTTTTATTAACCGACTTCCAAAAGGATTAGGTTCTCAATTCGTCTGTATGTTTTTTTTTTTTTTTGTATGTTTGTTACGCGATTTCTCCGTCAATTGTAGACCGATTTTAAAAATTGTTTTTTTGTTTGAAAGGGTACCTATGCTCCCGAGGTGGTCCCATATAAATTTTATTAACTTTACTTGGATAGTTTTTGAGTTAGCTTCAATAATACGTATTTTTCCTACTTAGTTTATATGGATGATATGATGATAACTTCCAATCACTGTTATTTACATAGCAGATTAGTGGTATTCGAATTTGTGTGGGGTAGGTACCACAATCGTTTTGGAAGTCGGTTGTTCTTTTTTGTAAAAAGTTTTTTTTTAAATAAAATAATACCTAAAATTTTATTTCTAGATTATTTTACAAATGTTTTACAAATTAAACTTAGGTTAGTTTTGACTACCTACAAATTAGTTAAGCATCTGTAGCCGAACTACACAAAACCTGTATTTCGGGTATCAGCGCCAATCCCCTCGGATAGTTTTACATTTATCACAGCCATTAATATTAATGTAAAAATGTTTACAAGATTATTAACAGTACTGTTATTTTATACAAAGTATTTAGAGTATGAATGCCTGACCTCTCATTGTGTGGAATGAAGTGTGAGTGTGTGCATTGAGAGAGGGTGTATGGGGGATGTGTGTAAGTGTGTGTTGTGAATGAGAAGTTAAATATTTGGAAGTTAATGCATGTGATCTGTTAATGCATGAATTTTGAAAGTATCATACAAGTTAATGCTAACGTGATCATTGTGTTATATGTAGTAGAAGTTCAGTCTCTTCATAATTTAGTTTTTGTAAATATTCAGACACCTTTTTTTTGCATTGAATACGATACAATGGTACAGAACCCTTTTGAATTAGTATGTACTTCGTATTTATAAAGCGTATTCGCCATTGACGTAGATCAAAGAAACAAAATGGCGCATCTCACATGACAAAAGTACGACGTAGCTTCCGTTTCCTACCAAAGGTTGTTAAAGTTACCTTTGATGTAAAATGGAACGTCACATGAAACGGTCTTTATGGAAAGAGTCGAATCCAATTATGTTTGGAAAACTTTTAATGGGCAGAATGGAAACCGGAGTGTATAAGTTGAGAAGTTAATAACTTTCCTGTCTGTAAGTAAAAACAGAGATTGCTAATAGAGATGTACGTATACTCCATTTGAAATAAGATTAGACATTTAAACAAACCTCTCTTACAGTCCGTTCAACCGATTCTGACTTCTATACAGTAGGTATAAGGATGGCATTTATAGCTAAAAAGTGGTTACTATACCAACTGTTTACTGCAGCTACTATTTGTCATGCCACCAACGCAAAAGAAGTCAAAATCGGTTGAACGGACGGTAAAAAAGGTTTATTTAACTGTCTAAACTTATTTTAAATGAAGTATAGATGTCTGATGAAGAGAATCAGCTACCTACTTGTTATTTTTGGAACTATGTAGGGGTTGACTTATGGTGGGTAATCTAAGCTCAACCATACGAAATACTTATGAATATTTTGAGGGAATCATTGGCCCACCTCTCATCTTGCACCGCATGCCCCGTCACCTATGTACTTGAGAATCTTACGACTGCGTCAACAAATGGAGTTCGCGTCGTTGAATTTTGGACTAAACGTAATATTTGGATTTTCACATTTCAAATTTCTTATTTGCCATCGATATGCTAAGAAGAAGATTTAAACGGTAGAACTTACTGATCCAACAATATTTTACTGACCCGTTCCTGGTTCGCACGGTTTAGACTACTTGACAAAACATCAAGATTTCCTTATTTACAAACAGAAACCTTCCGGAATACCCTCTCTAAAGAATGGTGGAAACCGATCAAACCAATCTACAATGGTCGTCACATGATCTAACCAACATTATGTCTATAAAAGAGACTGTGTTCTCCGTGAGTTTGTTTCGGCCTTTCTTCTCAGAGTAGTCAGGTAGGAAACACCGACCCTAGATTGAAAAAATATGATTAACGTGTTAAAGTGTTTGTACAAATCTACATACCCTACAAAAATAAAATCTTTTATCAATATACTACCTTACAAATCAATTCAAATAAAGCCATCACTCTCAAGGAATAAGCTACCTAGCGTGCGTGGTCATGCTTATTCCCTGTTGTATGAAACTCCAGCCTAACAAGGGAACCTTAGCCTTAAGTGGGCTCAAACACAAAAGATCCGCCATTCACCGTGAGGCAGCGATCTTCCACCAAGATTAAGACACGCGACAGTTCAAGAATATAAGCTTTAAATGTATGTGAGACTGCAAATAATTGTCGATGTTAGGCAGCTCTTTCACTTACAATATTATAGCATAGTATCACGAATTGTGCAATGTAACCTTGTAGATTAAATCAATAGGATAAAATCACAAATGAAATTATCCGGAAAAGAATCCGAGTTACCGACCTAGGTTGCAGAGTAAGGAAACTGAAGTGACAGTGGGCTGGCTATGTTTGTCGAAGGACCGATGGCCGGCAAGCGTAGTAAGACGCGCCCCAGCTAGATGGACCGAGGACTTTAAGAAATTGGTTGGGACAGAGTGGATGCGAAAGATGGAGGACAGAGAGGGAGGAAGAGGCATGTCTCCAGCAGTGGACTGTGATAGGCTGAGTTGATAGGTTCAATCTGCCTAGCCTTTCCCCAACTAAGAGGGGGTCAGTTTCCAGTCTATATAAATGCAGCTGAATGTCAGTATTTTAAATGGATCGACTGTTTATCTAACCTCCCCAATCCGGTTACTGGGTAACACGATACCCCTTGGTAAGACTGGTTGTCAGACTTTTGGGCTTCTGAGTTCTGACTACCCGTAACTGCTGTCAAAGACCTACGAATGACAGCCAGGACGTGCTTTCCGAGGCAGGGAGAGGTCTCGATATGTTATTGATGGTCACCCATCTACATATGAACCGAATTATTCAATAATGTGTTGTGTGTATAATAATAAAACCGCATCAACCTCCGTTTCGTAGTTTAGAAGAACTACGCAGTCACACGATTTTGCCTTGAAGGTACTTTCTATATAAAGATGATAGATTTATTATTTTAATGTAGGTAATACACAGATTTTTTTTGGTTTGGTTACATATAGGTACTAAAAGTTAATCGCAACACAACGCACACACGCATGTATGTCACAACATTTTATTAATTTTGTATGAGTCTATTTTTTATATATATATATTTTTTTTTTTGTATACTACCTTGTTATTTATTTATTATAGCGGACAGACACTTCCCTATGTTTATTATTCTAGCGTATGGCACTCGTGGGTTGCAGCTGAAAATCAGCGTCAGGTGGTACACTTTGTGTTGTCATCTGACATTATGCTGAGCCCTTTTGGCATTACAATCATTGGTTTTCTGTTTTTTTTTTAATAGTTTTAAGGTGTATTTTTTGTAATGCCAATAAACGCATTTTTCTTTCTTTCTTTCTTTCAGTATATTTTGCATAAAGACTATTGTATAGTATCAAGATTTTTTTCTAACTGAACAGACAGCTGTGCTGGTGGGGAGTTTGTAGCGCCACTTCTTCTTTCCGGACTATCTTATGTAATTTTGACGTTCGAACAGTACTGATTCTCAGCCTATTTGAATAAATGACTGAATTTAAATTTGAATTTTACCCCTAGCGGCTGTTATCATTTTTCCACGATTCTTCAATACTAACTCTTATTTTTTACGTGCTAATATTTTCTTTGCACCATGTAGGATCAGTACTGCGCATTCACTATACTGTTGGCAGCTCTTGCTCACGCAAAAACATTGAAGCATACGGGTCGTCAATGATATTGCTTCTTTTGAGTGCACTAGCTGATTCAACCATATTGCGCAATCTAATTTAGTGTGGGCCCCTTTACTTATGACAATATTTACGGCACGTGCATGCGATAACAAAGATATGTTTAGTGGTACCTAGAATTTTGTTACTTTCAGTAGAAGGTCGCAATTTTGTGGAGGACGGTAATAAAATATAACCCAAAAATACGAGTAGTAGGTAAACCCTCTCTTGAACAAAAGAATTTATATTAGTTAGAAGGGTTGACATATAAAATACTAGGAATTTGTTACAAACGTAGTGCTACTCACAGAATTTATTTTCAAGAAGAAAACTAATACCTACGGAAAAGTAATTATTTACAAGATGAAGAAAGTAAGAAAAAGTATTTATTGTGACTCGCAGAGGAAGATATCAAACTAAACTTAACATACAAAGTATAAAAAACTAAATTATGTAAAATGAAAATAATAAACCAAAGGCCCAGTACTTACTCCTATCTCAGCATGATGCTGCGGCATTTAAAAATAGGTGTCGCAGCGCTGGTGTTCTAATAGGGCTCGCTGTGATGTCACGGGCAGATACAGAAATATGTACTTACATAGATAATGAACAAAAAATGTAAATTATTTGTGAGTGAGTTTTTATTATCCATCCTATAGTGGAATGACAGCTCACTTTAACAATTTTTTTTGTATTTCCGGTGAAATTTTTTCATAATGGTTTGGCTGACCCTTCCATCCCCACTATTTCAATACCTACCAGTAAAGATATCGAACAAAACCGATAAATAAATCCGCATAAAGATCATAACCAAATCAAAACCAGCTCGCATGTTTACGAGTTATAAACCACAGACAAACAACCACATAAACCTAGCCGTCTAGTCACAAACATAGGAATAAATCGTCTGTATCTACGACTACTTGACCTCGTGTTACTTCTTAATTTTCTACTAGTGACTAGGTAAACAGAATTGTAAATCAGCTGTGTTGTATGCGTCATAAAAGGTTATCCTGACTTTATATGTGAATTTGGAGGTGACCGTGGTAAGTTATTGTCTGACATAATGTGGAAAATACAAAAATATGTTGTTCTATCATTGTGTATAATCATACCCTCCATTATCTAATATCTAGGGTTAGGTTGGTTGGGAAGTGTCTATGATTAATTTTGGAAACAATACAAAACAGTGAGGCTCAAAACACATTGAAATTGGACAGACACAATGCTGGTTTACACTAATACTAGACGACTCCTTAATGAAACAGCTCCGAAAGTTGAAAATCCAACAGCGCGTTTTTATTTAGACATTAATTTAAGTGTCGCTTAGTATAAGTGAAAAGTGATAAAGATCGTAGCAAGTGGCGTTCTGTAGTTTCTGCCTACCCCCATGGGAAGAAAGCGTGAGTTTATGTATGTATGTATGATATCAGATTCTAACAGAAACATTCGCAAGCAATATAAATTAGACATTAATTTACCTGTTATTAACATGATTTATTATAAAAGTACATATGTAACTGCTATTCGTGTATAGAACCAGATTCCGCCAGCTAATAAGCAATTAAATGGAAATATGTATAGAACAAAATTAAAGATAAGTACTCTTAATTGATAATGTATTTTATAATCTACATGAGTTTTTTGTGGAAAAATAATGTAGCTATGTAATTTATTTGTAATCTATGAATCTATTTGTAATTTATTTGCCTTGTGCATGGGGTACCAATTCAAACAAATTATAATTAGTCTTGAAAAAAGATCATAGATGGCAGCATAGGTAACAATTATGAAATTAACAGTCACTAAAAAGCGATAAACGGAAGATTTTGGCTGAAGTAAGATTAGTAAAAATCAAAACTTCCTTGTTTAATGCTGATTTATCTATTGTAACTCATAAATCTCGTATTTTCAACAAAAAAAGATAAAACCTTTTTGTTTAGGGCTCTTTGCAATAGATGGCGTTTTACAACACTGTACACATTTATGCTGTAGCCAGACAATAACCCGACTTAGAGCCTGGCCACGACTTTGAGCGGGGCGGCAAGCGGGGCGGCGAGCGGGGCGGCGAGCGGCAAGCGGGGCGTTGTCCATGCCACGTACTTGACAGTAGCGTTAGCGGCAGCAACCGCGGTGGACGTACTTAGACTTTTAAATATTTTTTTAATTGATAACGCGTACCGATAGAAACCCAAGATTACCTAACCGTTAGAAGGAAGGGAGGGGGAGAAGTGAACCCATGATCGGTTACTGGGTCGCATGACTCACATGTGATGTCGACGCCTCCCTATAGATGCTCAAAGGGGAAGTGAATTATGAAGTATCTAAAAAAGAACCTTATTTGGGTATTGCTAAAACTGACATGTTTGGTACAGTATAACTCTGAACGGACAAGGATTTGGTGTTAGGCGCCATAGTAACTTTTATTCAGTTTAAAAAGAGCTATCTAACGATGTATTATACATGGCTATTGGAGGTGCAACATTATAACACTCGGATTATTCCGAACCTGACCCGGAAAACCTAACCCGGTCGCGGGTTAGGTTCGGAATTTAACATTACGTAGGTAAGGATTGCGAGGATAGAGGTAAAAAAGCAGTCAAAACATACTTCATGAAAAGTGATAAATTGTTCATTTTTGTTAGAAACTATGTTTTGAATTTCTTCTTCGTTTATGAATGAGTGTTATGAGGCGTGCACTTTTGGATTTTCCAAACTATTTTATTCGACCAGCCGCGCCGCTCAGTCCGCCCCTGCACTGACGTCGTCCGTACCGCTCTGAGTAGTGGCATCTCATTCACTCGCCCATACATTTGTTCAAGCCGCGCAGGCGCGACCGCGCCGCTCGCCGCTGCCGCGAAACGCTTAGCAAATACCGCTCCCGCTGCCGCTGTGAGCGGCGCGCCGTGGCATGCTTCATACATTTCTATGCATTTGTTTTTACCGCTCGCTCGCCGCCCCGCTCACCGCTACCGCTGGGAGCGGCAAGGTCGTGGCCAGGCCGTTAGGGAAGTGTCATTTCTTTGTATGGGATTGGGTATCTGTACGTAGTATTATACGTAGTATTATATTATCTGTGCCTTGTATATCCAACATGAGTAGACTCAGGTAGACTGCGGAACCTATTTTTAGGGTTCCGTACCCGAAGGGTGACAAACGGAACCCTATTCATAAGCCTCTGCTGTCCGTCTGTCTGTCAGCGAGCTCTATCTCATGAACCGTAATAGGTAGGCAGTTGAAAATTTCACAGATTGAGCATTTCTATTGCCGCAAGAGCAACAAATAATAAAATTAAAAATTAAAGGGGGGTCGCCATACAATAAAATTAAATTTTGAAAAAAAAATTATCTGTCCCTGGCATGTGGGGTATCATTGTCTAGAGCTCATCAAGTAGAAAATAAATATAATTTTTATTTGTTTTTATCTTCAAAAATGATGAATTAGGGGGCCGTAGAAGTTGTCTGTTTTAGACCATTTTTGTACGAGCTCTATATCAACAACTAAACAAATTAGGAATTTAAAACTTGTGTGTATCATGTACCATATACTGTTTATAATCAACAAATACTAAAAACGTCGATTAATAACGTATTTTATATAATATGGGCGATTTACTGCAACTTAAAAATAATATTTTGTATTTCATGCTAATATTATGCGATATAAATTCCACAGATAACTATTTACTAGTCGGAGTAATGACATGGAATTAGTAAGTACCTACTATCATGGCAGCATATACTATTTCGATCATTTAAATTTCGCTCATCCAAAAAGGTCTACAAAATAAGCTCTCTTCAAAAGATTTTAAAACCGGCCAGAATTTTTTAAGTTTAAGAACTTTATCGACTTTTTTCAAAGTATCCCTAGACGGTGTTGATGTGTGTACTCGTACCTCATGTTAAAACTACACTCCAATAGACTATAATATTCAGTAACATTGAAATGAATGGTGGTACATACAGGGTACTATTCAGTTACCTTAAACCGTTGTGGATAAAATTTCATATTGAGAAAACTTATTTGTGTAAAAATATTCAGCCACGGCGGCCAATCTCAATGGAGACTAGCCTTCGGCGTGGGAGATATTATAGTGCACAAGTGTATGCGCAGACACGAGTGCACTCTCTCTTCCCTCACTCTCATAGTCCGATGGGATGTGTAAAAATAATTTTTATTTTCGCTTGAGTTTAGATTTCGATTTTTTTTTTTGTTGGTACATTGGCGTGTGCTAGCTGTCATTATGGCAAATATATTTTATTTAATGTTTCGTGTTGAGTAATGTAAAATATTTGCATACTATTGTATAGAATCAAGTTTTTTTTCGTAACTGAACAGACAGCTGCGCTGCTGGCGAGTTTGTTGCGCCACTTCTTCTTTCCAGCAAAAGCACTAGGAAGTGGTGAAGGGCGGGCGTTTTTGGGGGACTGTCTTATGTAATTTTGACGTTCGAAAAGTGCTGATTCTCAGCCTAGTTTGAATAAATGACTTTTGAATTTGAATTATGACTATCAAAAATAACGTAATACCTGTATTGACGGAATGTTGTAATTAAAATTTGGCGTACTACTTACATTCTATTTTGTACAATATAGTCTGATGTAGCAAGAGAAATCCTTTTATTTATAAGTAACTAGCTTTACCCGGCCCGGCTTCGCACGGTTAGCACTAAGTACTTATCTACGGCGCACCTACCTTTCCTAATTACATATTTCTACCTACCCTACCTACCTACCCTAACTGCTACCTAACCTAACCTACCTACCCTACATATCTACCTGCTTACCTACCACATATACCTATTTCAATCAATCAATCTTCCTAGTCTTTTTCCCAACTATCTTGGGGTCGGCTTCCAGTCTTACCGGTTGCAGCTGAATACCAGTATTTTACATGGAGCGACTGCCTATCTGACCTCCACAACCCAGTTACTTAGTAGCAAATAAATAACTTTGAATTTAGTTAATGCATGTTACTAAAATAAATGAAATAAACTTCTACACGTATAATTTAACACAACAACATTTTTTCATTAAAATTAGACAATTTCTTTACAAATCTTTATGTTTTTTTATAGCGCCTCTGTTGTTACCTTTATACTTTCGTATTACAAAAATGCATAGTGTTAAATCTTGTACGACATGGTATGGAACCCTTCGTGTGCGAGTCCGACTCGCACTTGACCGATTTATTTTTAATGTTTAATATAAGAACTGATTTACACAGCTAAGCAATAAATATATCTTTATTTTTACGGGCTATAAAATATTATAAAATTATAATGTAATTTTTTTATAAATTCGAATTACTTTTTTATACATTGTATACGTTCGAAAGACTGAATGACAAAATACACGATTACTCTCCTTGAATTTTTAAGCAGTCTGTTACAAGATATATTTTTTTTACTCTATTAACGGTCACCTCTACCACCCACCATTGTAAATCCTGTTAAAAATCTCCGTACAAAAGGGAGCAAAAATCCCGGACATAAATAAGTTAAGCGCTTAAAGTGAGTGCTTCGAATAAAAAAGTTTCAGGATTAAGGGATGGACCCTTAATCCTGAAACTTTTTTATGGTTGCTATGATCGGGAAATTTTAAGTGAAGGAAATAGTTATTAAGAGCCTTGGAGACTATGGACCGCGGACTGGCTTGATGCCGCTGGGATCAATGGCTTAACGTGCTTTCCGAGGCACGAAGGAGTCTCGGTATATAAAGATGGTCACCCATCCACAGACCAACCCCAGCAAGCGTAGCTTAACCTGATGGATCGAACCATGCGGCTGTTATTACTTAGCCACGAGCTCCTCGAATATTGTTACACGTGTTCCTAACATTCCTATTGAACCACATAAAGTTATTCAAAGTTCATTTCCGAACATAAAATCGTAACTTTATAAATTTTACTCGAAGGACGGAAATAAAAATTGTAGGGTAAAAACACATGTTACGCGCGACATCAATAAACTGTATCGACGAAATAATTGCCGATTGATACCATTATCGTTCGGACCCGGAGCGTATTAATAGGTAGGTTGGTTTATATTTAATAGCCATCAATTTATGTATTGAGACGACTAAATAATGATTGTTTTATAGAGAATTATAAAAAGATATTCATGGCGAATAAAGGTTTATTTTGTTTTTAATGTTTAACATCATTCCTCTCGCTTTCCTGCAAACTGTGGGAGTGATTTCGTGAAAAGGGACGGAAGTGTGTAACAGGAATCCGGGGAAGCGTGCGCTATTTGAATTGACCAATGAGCGCGCGCGGTGCTAGAGTTTTTCGTCAGATGGTACCAACCTATTTTCCCAGAGCTTATAAATAATGGACCTATGTATTCTCCCCATTCTCACATATGGTGCTCAAACCTGGTCTTTGACACTTCAGCAGAGGTCTAAGCTCGAGGTTTGCCAGCGAGGTTTGCCATGGGGCGCAGTATACTACAGGTCCGAATATCGGACCGTATAAGGAACACAACACTGCGCGCCAAAACCAAGACCACGGACGTTACACAGAAAGATGTCTGCCGCGTATCAGATGACAATGGGCTAAGAGAACCACCGATTGGGTCCCACTAAACGCACGACGACATCGCGGCCGGCCGAGACGAAGATGGCGGGACGAGCTTGACTCTTACCGAAAGGACTGGCCGATACTAGCAACAGACAGAATTGTGTGGAAGAGGGAGAGGGAGGCCTTTGCCCTGCAGTGGGACAATACAGGCTAATTAGTAGTTATAAACATGATGATGTCGAAGACGATGACGATGACCATGACAATGTTGATGACGATGACGATGGCGATGACGATGGCGATGACGATGGCGATGACGATGGCGATGACGATGACGATGACGACGACGATGATGATGATTGATACTGTCAGCCAAGAAGTCAGATGTTACATATCATACACGACTGTAAGTGTACTGTAACTGTAACTGTAAGGCTCGCTCGTTTTTTCTTTAGCTTATAATAACGCTATAAGCCATAGAGTTTTAAGGTTTCTGTTTATAACTACTCGTATAATTATAGATTTGAGAAAAATATTGAACATATCTAATAATGTGTAGTTAATTATAATCTTTATAATTAAATTAGCAACCCACTCCGGCTTAGCAGAGCATATTTACGTATGCCTACGTTTTTTTCTGTCCTAGTGTCGTATCAACCTGTTGCGTCGAGCATGTAGGATAGACAAAAAAAATAACGAATCTTCATCCTACTTGGAATATTTACCTATAATGTATTTTTTTTCCAAACTTGCATGAAAAAGTAAAGAATAGACTTACATATTATATTTGTTCTCATATAACTCTATTTATTGGTTTATGCGGCGCTCGTCAGTAAAGCTTCCAATCAACATGATTTTTTCCGACATCAGTTCGAAAATCAGTTAAATATAATGCAATAAGTTGAGAACCTCCTCTTTTTTTGAAGTCGGTTACAAATGGAGCTCTTAGCAGACCGTTCAAAAGATTTTCATACTTTAAAAGTTTAAATGAAAATCGCCTATAAATCACTTTCCTTGGGGCACCGGCTCAGACGGAGTTTTGATTTATCTTGTGGGAAGAATTATTACTTCGAAGTTATATTACTTTAGCGTTTTACTTTACGTTTAATTTGTGAACCATCTGTTCGGATTAATTAGTTTTAAATTGAGGCTATGCCATAGTATAATAAGTAACAGTATTATATCTTCATAGAAAAAGGTCGAAACGACGCGCTTCGATATCTCAGTGTATATCAGTACGCAGTCTCAAGTGCGTGGCACGAACGGAGAAGGTTTATCTACCGAGCGGTTTAAGTAATTATTTCAAGGTCCCTGCCGAGATAAAATACTGAAGTTATACGCTCTTAAAGATTGATCTATTTTGTAAAAAAAATCATTCAGTGTTTATTTTTGTTGTAATAATACGCTTTCTGCACTAGGCATTTCTGCAGGTAAGGTAACTTGCCTTATAAGCCTCAATGGATTAATTTACTTGATCTAAATATGCTTGTGAATGCGGTCTTATAGGATATCTATACTTTATATAAATTATAGTCGGATTTCGTATCTGTCTATATGACTGCGTTGTTCTTCTAAACTACGTAAAGGATTTTGATGCGTTTTTCACTATCATTTAGAGCAATTATTCTGGAAGGTTATGTGTATAAAACAATATATTAAACTTACCTATAATAAAAAAATCTCCTTGTCGCTAGTTATTTAAATAAAATACATAAGTATACATATTTTGTATAAAACTCCGAAAACACTAAACAACATGAAAACTTACAAAAAACAATGGAATTATAATGAGTATGTTGAAGATGAAGAAAAAGACGATAAGTAATTGACAACTGTCAAATTAGCGTTTCAAAAGTAAACAATACAGGTACGAAAATTAATTACGATAATAATTTGGGCAAGCCGCCCACACACAGCTGGAGACTTTATTCATTACTGCCTGTCTATAAACATCTGTGTATCTCCCGTAAACTTTAGTATGACATAACTAAAAATAAAATTCATCAAAAGAATTATTCTACTGGTGGCGTGAAGTAGAAAATTATTTATTTATCGCCGATATCGATTGGACGATAACATGGCTGGCTACCCTTCGTGAACAAGTATACGGTCACTTGGAGAAGTTTCTTCCATTACGGTTACTTATGTAATTTTTCTATGGAGGAAATATTTGCCTAGGACAGAAAGAAAGAAAAAGTATTTATTGGGATTTACTGTAGACGAAATACTAATAAAAACAAATAAAAACATAAAATCTCCTATTTTTGGAACGAAGCTCCCTTTCGCGCGTTGCGAAAGGGGGCTAGACGGAAAAAATTGGGACCAAAAGTTGTAACGACATTTTTTCTTTTTTATTATAACGCCATCTGTGAGCGACCAGAGGTACTAATTAGTGGCATACCTTTGTGAGGCTCATTTTTTTTTATTATAACGTCATCTGTGAGCGACCACAGGTACTAATTAGTGGCATGCCTTTGTAAGGTTCATTCCATAACTTCGTTCCATCCGGGTGTCCCTTGACACCTCTCAGCTTTTTCTATAGCTATGTTAGGGTTTAATAGCTTTCTGTACAAATAACATGGACAAAGTAAAAGATGAGACAGTGCAAGAAACAATAAATCTTTGTAAAAAATTCATCGCGCGTAACAGGATGCTACGGCGTAGCAATGTGGTTACGACGTAGCACGGACTGCTACATTTTGCCTTCATATAAAATGTGCCTTGTGCTACATAAATGTTTTCATTGAAATTTTTTCTGAAACACCAACCTCAATTTATCATTGCTCTAAAATCCACTTGGCATTCCAAATTAGTCTCTTAGTCTGCCAACATATAATTATGTTTTGATTATAGAGGTAGTAAATTAGGCGTTACTGTTTAGATCTTTGCACTCGAGCGTATCAGACGAAGATTTATCTCTTGACTGGACCTCAAGAGAGCCTTCGCAACTCAAAGGGGTAGGAGTACATTAGTATATATCTCTTGAGATACATTTTGAGGTCTTTTGTTGTCTTGTATTCAAATAAATTGTAAAATAACCATTCAATACATATTTTGTTTAAAATTCTTAATATTTTATATTTATTTCTTCCTTTATTAGTAAAGTCATAGGTTTTTAATCCAACTCAGTACTAAGGACCAGGGGGCCTACCACAACCACTAAAAGCAGTATTATTTTAATCTTACTTCAGTGGGGGAAAGAGATGGTGCTGTACGTCCTGTAGGGCTTCATCTCTTTCGCACACTAAAGTAACATTAAAATAATACTGCTTTTAGAGGTGGTGGTAGGCCCCCTGAGGGCTAACAAAGTGACATTATATCAACAAAAAGAAAAAGAAACTGAAACATAGAAGTAGCGCTCTTTCGGCTCGCGCACGGTTTGTCACAGTTCTAACCTAACCTATTTCACGCAGTTCACAATTTTTTGACTGATTATAATCTATCGGAAATAATACTATATAAATAGGTGTCTGCGTTGAATCCACCTTTTCATTGCCTTATACAAACAAATGCGTCAGCATTACAAACCGCTATGTTGCAGCTGGGTTCGGATGGACTATTACTGCTTTAATCGATTCACAAGATAATACAGCACAGACTATGGGTGTCTGTGTTGCATCCGCTTTTATATTTACGCTGCCGGGTGCGAGCCGTGTCAAACTTCATGAACATTTATATGACATTAATTACGTTCATGTTACACCGCGCAGCGTCCATGTCCCGTCCAAATCTTGGTCCAAGGACCAATAAATTGACCAGACACTGACGCGGCGTGCCTTTGACGGTCTACCAAAAATCATCCCTTAACGTGCTTTCCGAGACACGGAGGGGTCTTGATATGTAATAGATGTTACCCATCCCTGAACCGACCTTGGCAGTTGCAGATTAAATTTCGAATAAAGACCCGTGCGTCTGTTATCATTTAGCTCCAAGCCTTTTATGTAGTAACATTCTTAGAAAATTAACCTGTGGCTCCATAGCCAAGATTATCCCTCGTAAAATAAAACACGAGCTCAAATGTAGCTGAACCCGGCATTTAATAGCCGACGTTATGCGACAGCAAAAAAATGCAAAGAACTTAATTCAAAACCACATTTTTGGTACATTACGGCGTACAGAGAAAAATCTACGGTTGCGTTATTAATCCTCAATGTCTCTGTACAGTCGAACAAGATATTCAGTTTGGTATATTTACGATCTCGAATATTCATCTTTCCACTACAAAGCCAATATTGTTTTTTTTTTTTTGTTGTGTGCGTAATAAATTAACTTTTTAAGTTTATAGCTCCGTGCACGAAAAAAAACATATTTCGGCAATTACTTATTTAATTGTGAGAAAATAATTGAAAAATTCAGTTTTCGTGGTGCTAAACCATTCGTGTCAGTCGCAGCACCCTTTTGCGCTCTCGAAAATATGGTTAATTTCGCCTTTAATTTACTTCTTTTTTTTTTATCGGTTGAGAGTCGATTTTGTTCACGGCCCCTTATGACATACACATGAGAGTGATCAATCTAAAAGAATTGACTACTCAGCGCACTCACTACATTGTTTATGAGCATGCATTCTAAAAGCAAATAGTTGTCAAATACATATTAACCTGCTTTTATAATATTACTGTAATTATTCGGAAAGTTTCCAAATACTTTTTTCTACATCTAAAAATAAGTATTCAGTGTTACAACATTAAATATTGCATTTCGTTATCAAAGCGATATTTTAAATTTCCATACAGTAATATTGTCAAATGAATCAATTCAATCAAAAACAGGTAATTGACAGTTATTTACGACGTTTCCAACTTTCAGAATGTACAGCCTTAAAAGCTGTTGCAACTGAGCTGCCTGTATACCACATAACTAGTTCGATTGTACATAGAATCTGCAATGAGCGTAGTTTGCACGTGCGGATATTAAAACTGCAGTGAAGCGTGTCTTTTGTTTTTCATTGTTGTTGTATGTATCTGCTGTTTATTGCAAAGAGACACTCCGGTTTCAGAAAACTTTGTATACTGCATATATTGCAATATTTAATATCGAAGCACTGAATATTTCAATCCAGGTGTAAAAAATTACAAACTTTTACAACACCTCATCATCAGCCTATTAATGTTCCCACTGCTGGGACACAGGCCTCCTCTCTGTGAGAGGGAGAGGGCCGTAATCCACCACGCGGGCCCAGTGCGGGTTGGTAGATGTCACATGTCTTCGAATGTTTGGTTCTTAGACAACCGGTTTCCTCACGATGTTTTCCTTCACCGTTTTGAGAGCAGTGGTGATGAAATTATTTACACAAAGTAAAGCGCCTGCTTGGGTTCGAACCCACGACCCACAACTCGTAAGTCGGGGCCGTTACCACTGGGCCACCACTGCTCTCCTAATTCGCACCTAAGTCAGTGTTATTATCACATTCCATAATCAATATTTAAGTGCACTATAGGGCGAATAATTTAATTCAGTTATATTGAAAAACTAGCTTCTGCCCGCGACTTCGTCCGAGCCTATAACCTTCCTCAAGAATTGGGCAATCCAATGCAAAAATATTTTTTCAAATCCAACTGATTATTCCGGAGATTACCCCCTATAAACTTACAAACAAACAAACAAATACCTTTATACGGTATTAGTATAGATATTTAATTTAATATTATAAAATAGATTTATCAAAACCACCAAATATTTGACAGCTATTTGCGACGTTGCCAACTTTCTAAATGCACTCTTAAGCATATATATTATTACATTACTACATACCGTCACGTTGACCACATTTAGTCAAAACCGAGTAAATTGGATTAGCGACGGATTGTCCGCGACCGACAGAGCTCACCGCACGTCATTAATTATTCGCAGCACAGCTGGATTTAGTGTCAAACCTTATTACAAATACTAAGTAATCTGACATATTCCTAGAATTACGGGAGTCATGTACAATTTTGGTAATTCTATCCAATTAATTCACATCATCTGTTCAACAGAGTCTTAAATTATGAATCAATCAATCGACTAAGTCTATCGCAGTCCACTGCTGGACATAGGCCTCTCCCAAGCTGCGCTACAACACCCTGTCCTCCGCCTTCCGCATCCAGTCTGTCCCAGCCACCTTCTTAAGACCTTGAGTGGTGAGCTCGCGTGTTCTGTACTGACCACATGCAACGCGTCGTATGTCCAGCCAGTAATAGGACTCGCCCATCAAGGAGCGCTGTCCCAAATTAGACGCATTATTAATTTATTATACCTACATAAAACAAAAGGTATTTTAATTAAAAACGTGTACTACAAGATCAATAATTAAATTATCTTTAAAATGGTGAAAGTTTCAGAAAAATACGCTTGATAGATTTTGCGTGATTCTCAGTTTTTTATCCGCGTTAGACATAACTTTACAAATTAATTTGACTATGTATTATAAACATAATCTAAAATATTCGTATATTAAGTTACCTATTCAAAAAATGCTCTTATTTAACATATATTTTTTCCAAATCATAAACACTACTCGTTTATAGGTGATCTTCAGTATTTAATCATTAAAAGTCGTCTTAAAGCCGTCGGTCTATTTAGCTGGGGGGCGTCCCACCCTACGCTTGCCGATACGCGGTCACCACTCTAGGACTCGTATGCTCCACCGGCCATCGGTCCTTTGACAAACATAGCCAGTCAGCTGCCACTTCAGTTTGCTTACTCTGCAATCTATGTCGGAAGCTACGGTACTTATGTAAATTATCGCTACCATCTATTTCTACAATAAACAGATATATACAAGGTGTAATAATTGGTGTTGGCCTTGTGAAGCGGTCATTGTATTTGACTCCGTATTCATCAATATGAACAACTATACTACAAGCGCAACCCTGAAATCGCGAAAAAACACAGAGCCTGCTCCTTATATTTATGTTCGCGTAATGGTAGCCTTACATGTTGCGATATGAACTTGTGAACGTTTAGACTTGCACCAGTATGCAAAATCACACAAAATCTTGCAACACACGTACTTGAGAAAGTACTATCGTAACGTGTATGGCTACCATAATTTGACAAATTTTATTTTATATATATTTTTTTAAAAAAAGCTTACAGACTAATAACGACTCCTAACACTATTAAAAATCGTTCGTAGGTAGGAAAATTTGCGAATTCCAAGCTTTCCTGTATACATCTAGTTACAAGTACTTTGCCGTAAATGTACGTTAACAGTGATATCGAAACCAAGAAAAAAGATAAAAATATAGTTTTAGTTGGTACGAGTAATAAAAATGAAACGTAGACGAAGAGATACATAAAAAAGTTAGTTCAGTCGTGTAACATCAAAACAGTTAAATATGAGCACCTACATATCACAAACTGAACCATTTAGTAGTTATTCATGACAAAAATGTAGGTAACAGCAGATATTTTTAGCTTTTTAACGGGTTGGTCCAATAGTCATAGTTGTTTATAATGATAACTAGAATGAGCCCTTTTCAGAACCGAAAACATGACGAGTAATCACATATGTATGCTAATTTTGGACATGTGCCATTTATATAATTATAGCTTCACTTAAGCCAGTCCTTTCACGTAACTGCCCGTCGTTGCTACTTGTACCATTAATTACCCTAATTGTGTAACACACTTTCAATCACAATCTAAATGATTTTATAGGATATTGCTAATCCAATGCTTCTTATAATCGAAAAATTTGTCTGCTCAACAATGTAAATAACGCAATGAATGTTGTTGAACTGTCAAAATTAAAGCCATTGCGTAAGTGTGTTACGAATTATCCCGCTGGCGCTGATCCTTTAGTCGACTTCTATAGACAACCTACTTACTTAAGTTTATCTGAGCGATGAACGACGAGGTCTTTTTGTTGTTTCGATACCAGCTATATTTATGAGAATATCCCTTGATTCTATGAACGAAACTGTAGCAATTATCTTTAATTTGCCGAAACATCTGGCCAAAAAAAGCCTCTTGTAATTTTATTATATTCGCGTCAATCACTTTCTTCATGAAGGTCTCTGACGGATGGGTAACCCGCCCCCCATTATTACAGAGTTTAACACGACACAACGGCAAGTCACATGGTGTTCCGTTAGGTAAAATATGTGAGTTTGTATAAAGAGGGAATTCTTCGGAACTACTGATCCGAATCTGGGAATCCACTAATGGGAAGCTGCGGTATTGCCAAGTGTCATAGAAGAATATAAATTTGATGTTAAAACAAGTAATTTTACGTCAATGAAGTCACGGGCAGAAGCTAGTAATATAATGAAACATAGATAAACTTTATAAATAAGTCATCAAATTAAAACTTTATGATTATATGTATTTCAAAGATTTTGCGAAAACTTTCGTTCAGTACATCATAACTTCATAAGTTGCTGTCGCTACTTCGTTTGCCTGAAACATTACACCCCGTTTGACCTCCTGAAGAAAAAAGTTTAAAAAATCCTTAGTCAGCACCTAGAAGCTGAGATAAATCATATTCCGTATTTAGGGTTCCGTGCCTCAAAAGGAACCAGCGAAACCGCTATAGGTTCACTTCATTGTCCGTCCGTATGCCGTCTGCCAGTCTGTCAAGACCCTTTTTCTCAGGATAGCGTGAAGGTATCAAGTTAAAATTGATATCAAATACGTAATTCCATGGTCTCTTGTAGCTCTAAAAAAATCAAGCTTCTAAGTCAACGCAATAAATAAATAGGCCATTTATACGACATTCTGCCAGTCTGTCAAGACCCTGAGTCTCAGGAACGCATGGAGGTACCTATCAAGTTGAAATTAATATCAAATACGTAAGTCCATGGCTCTTGGAGCTCCAAAAAATCAAGCTTCTAAGTCAACGCAATAAATAAATACGGCCATTTATACGACATATTTTGATACTCGCAATTAAATCAAAACCTACAGGGAACTTCCCATTGACCTAGATCATGAAATTTGGCAACCATTATTAACAATGGATATCCAGTACACTGCTGCTACAAAATATCAGTCAATTGCCGAATTAAGGCCTATTCTAATTGGATCAATATTGTTTACATCTAAATAGTAAAATGTTTTCCTTTATCATGAATTTAATTTACATCTGTCTAGCAAAATCTACAACTGTTCAGCAACATTTTGAGACATAATTAATGCCTTTATAAAACAATTTAAAACAATAATTTCACAATTTCTCAGTCCTTCAAACTCACAATCTTTTCGTCCTTAAACTAAGATTACAACACAATTCTATTAACTCAATCGTAAATCAGATTTCCGGGAGGTCAAACGTCATGAAAAACGCAAATATAACAAGTGGTGACGGCCAAGGTTCTAGAGACACGCACTCTCGACATGCTAACTTGGCATGCTTGAACCAAGTTTACTGTTGAGGGCTTATAAAATTATTAACCTTGGTTCGAATCTATATGTACCACGCACTTGGAGACAATGTCAGGGTTACTTACTTGCGTCCTGGTAGGTTGTTCTTGGTTGGCAAAGTTGTTACCACGCATTCATATAGAACACTAACAGCGCCCCGCGGTTTCACCCGCATAAGTCTTGATCCCGTCAGAATATCGGAATAAAAAGTATTCTATATTTTAATCCAGGTTATAAGCTACCTGTGTACCAAATTTCATCAAAATCAGATCAATAGTTTTTGCGTGAAAGAGTAACAAACATCCATCCTCACAAACTTTCGCGTTTATAATATGTATTAGTAGGATAGGATTATACATTTATTAGCAAGGGATGAACTTAGCGCGCCGACGTGTGGACGTAAGCTCTTTTTTTACTATTTTCTCTTTGTCGTTTTCCCTGTATCAGTAAAAAACTTAGAAGAAACACAGTTATACTGAGCATATTCTGGGTTCGAAGTTACAACAAAATGTGGAAAACTTGTTGCACTTGACGAGCGACCAACGCGCGCCCGGCGGCCAAAACGCAGCGTATACTCAGCGCGCGCCTCAGGCGGTTGTTATAACTAGTCCCGTAATCATAGAGTTGATTCCCAATCCCAAGCGTAGAACCTATTTTCGAAACGTAGCGTACTGTACGCGCGCCTCGGGAGCTTGTTATAACTAGTCCCTTTAGAAAATAAAGGCGCTTTACAACTTTTGACAGGTGCCGTCCTTTGAGAGGGCCTAACGTCTCAGTGCTGCCACCTAGCGAACGTCAATTCAGAAAACCCTCATTGATATTCCCCCGTGGTTTAATAATCCTTCAGTCGGAAAAAAGGCCTATTACAGTAATGTAGGACCTACGAACTTGATAGGTCCTCCTACACACTCAGCAATATTAACCCGTAGTACCCATCCCGTATTTAAATCATAACACATTAGATATAAAGTACACCTAATCTAGCTAAAAGCACTTTCTCGTACAGCTCATTTTCATAAAATACTAAACAAACATACTTTTTCCTTCACTCTCGGTATATTATGATAATAATGATAAAAATTTACAACGCCGGCTGAAATTGAAAGTGTTGTATGAGCGAAGTACTGAAGCAAGCTGAGCGAGGAATGAGCGAGGGTATAAGAAGATGAGATGTTCCTCGTTTAGATTTATCTTATTTTTATTTTTCGATAAATGTTGGGAATAGAATAGAATATTGTTTACTAGCTGCACCCCGCGGTTTTACCCGCATAAGTCTCGATCTCGTAGAAATATCGGGATAAAAAGTATTCTATGTCGTAATCCAGGTCATGGTTTACGCATGTACCAAATTTCATCCAAATGTATTAAGCCGTTTTAGCGTGAAAGCGTAACAAAGAAACAAATTCACTTTCGCATTTATGATATTAGATAAAGTTGTCTATGAATATAATACGCCCGTTTTGTTTTTTGAGAAAGACCCTAGAATGATCCGAGACTGAAAGAAACAATAAAATTATAATTAATTACATAAAGTCTATAAATAATAATTTATTACATAAAGTCTTTATGACACTTAACTTAACAGTAGGCCACGCATTGGAGAAATTGCGTTAAATAAATATTAAAATTATTTTGTCACTGTTGTCCATCTGTCCCATCACTATTCGATTGGTGGATTCATGGGCACTAGTAAATAGAACCCGTGATACCACTGGTACACCGTTGTATAGATTTGAGGACCTGGGGGTGCCACGGGTCCGAATTCAAGTTCCCGTGGCTCCCCCAGGGGTAGCTTACAGGGGTGTCTTGGGTCCGGAATGTATATTTTGACAAGTATAGGCGCTTAGGTTATGTTAGGATGGTTAGGCGTTGTTGGTGGTTGTTACCAAATAAAATTGGTTAAAATTAAAAAAAGTATCCCTACAACATACATCTAGGGTAGCCAAACTAAATTAACTGTTCACAAAAACCTGTTACTTAGAACCAATTTACATCATTACATTATTAACAACCCGACTTGAGTTAAGTGCTAAGTATACCTAAAGTCATAATTAAATAAACTGGTAAGCAACTGAATACAAAACACGTACATTTTAACGAAATCTTGAAGATTTTACCCGAAATATCGCAGTAACGCGGAGACGGTAAACACGCAACAAATCAATTAGTTGAAGATGAACTTTCTTATTACGTAATAAAGGATTTTTTCATTTGACAAATATTGGTTAAAGAAATAGGTGCCACTGCTCAGCTTCATGCATGTTACGATAGACAGTTAATAGATAGATTCAGGGCGAATTTCTCCAATGAAACTGAACACGATCAGCACATATAAACCACGTTCAAGAGCTGTCAATTTCCATATCATTGATGACACTGACAGCAGTTGAACGCGGTTTAGAAGTGCATATTGCGGTCAGTTTCATTAGTCAAATGCGGTCTTAATACGCATTTTGTAATAAGAATATGTAACAATGAAGCTAAAATGAAAATATTTCATTCTTTCAGTAACTAAGCTGCTTTTAAAATGCTCAGAAAGACAAATCTAGACTACGCTTCAACGTCGACACCGCACTAGGAGCCTCAGGCGCCCCGCCGAAGTCTGAATACATTCGAAGCCGTCACAAAAGAAGTCATTAACTGAGCAAACTGGGGTTCTGCGTACCTCTGGGATGTGGTGGCACTGACGAATTATTAGTACTTCATTTGTTTATTCTTTGAAGGATATTTTGAAGGGAGCGATGAGGTAGATCAGTGTTAATTTCGTTTACGATTGTGTTAATTTATTAGTGGTTAGTAACTTTTTTCTCATAGAGAGAGTTTTAAACTACGTCGCACATTATACATGAGAATATGACAGCTCGACAACAAGACACTGACCTGCCGCATGCGACTGTCTTCGAGTGTGCCCGTGCACCGTTTAAACGCTGCGACAAGTAGCGAGAGCGTGCGACTCTGCAACTCAACGCCAAGTTTTTGGAGCTTTGAACAAAATATATGAAAATTGTAATTGCATATGAGTTTTAGTATCTAGGCTACACTTACATGTATTTCGCTAGTTATGCTTACGTTCCATATAAAAGGGAGGGGCGAGCCTATTGCTTTAGTAACAATTGCCCAATTGCATTAAGAGCGAGAAATTAAAAAAAGAATCGTCATTAGCCTCGAAAACCTGAATATAAACAAAACCAATTGGAAAAACGGAGCACAAATAATCGTTACCTGTTATATAAACACACACGAGCAACCTGTGGCTCTCATAGACGCGCAGACAGTACACTGCGAGTGCAATATAAAGCTTTGTGCAGACCAGCGCGACTTGTCGCGCGACGCGACACCGGTTATTGTTATACCGTGAAGTTTTCTTAGAAATTGTATTATGTGTGTGTATATTACGTGTCGCGTCGCACGACAAGTCGCGCTGGCCTGTAAAATCCTTAATACGTTCAGGTTGCTGATGGTTCTGCCCCGATTCTGTAGCGCATCTGGGATATTCGCCGAGTCGATAGACTGTTTCTATTCTACTATGTAAAAACGATACACATCCTTGGTGCGCAGGGTTCGTGGTCCTGAGGGCATTCGCGCAAAGATTCGATTGACGGCACCTGAACCATTGCTGTATGGTTCCCGTACTGAGCAATCGAAGTTTGTTTGTTTGTAATGTTTATGTACTCTTTATAATTGTATATTTTTAAAGGGTAGTATTTAAACGAGTGACTGTTAATTAATGTTTTAAGTGACAAAAATAATTAATTTAAGTTATAGTATTACTAAGTGAGCGACTGACTGCGAGTGACGAGAAATCAACATAACAGCAACTTACAAACACTAAATTTGAGTTACTTAAAATACAAAATGAGAAGCTTCATAATATGTGAGTGACCTAATATATTATGTTTGAGTGTCAACGTTACGTCCTGCATTTTTTTCAATATTTGGCAAATGATTTATTTATACTGAGCGGAATTATATCTTAAATGAAGTGTTTCGAATAGAAAAACCACTTTGAAAAATACTATAATGAGCAGAGTACTATGAGCTCACATTTTTTTTGAAAATTTTCTTATGAAATAACTATTTGAAGAAACACTATTGCCACATGCAGCAGGTATGGTTTCTGTCACGGCTCCGGCGCTGCGGGGCTCCGGCGGTCCCACGCGAGCTTACCGTCGCAGATGATTTTAACGCTCACCACCGCAGCTTCGGCTTGCTGGCCGGCGACGTGCCGGGCCTTGAAACCACCTGCTCCTCAGCTCGCGGGCCGCCTAGCCCCTCCGCGCCTACGCGGGTTTAAATTACACTCTAGGGGTAGGGCAGACAAGACTACGTGGAGTCGGTTTTGCAGCGATTCGTTTTTAATTTTTATACCTTACAAATATTTGTTTAATGAAGTTTATACCAAGTGTGTTATGCCAAATAAACTTCGGAGCATCAAAATTCTGCCAGATAGAGGGATACCTATCGTAAACACGCAACACCGGTCCGCAGCCCAACTCACCTGACTGCATCGATTCGTCGCTCCACCCCCATTCGCATCAAACAGTCTGTAGTTTTCATTAAACAATCGTATCAAAATAAAAAACATAAGACCTCAAATAGAATATCAGTAACCAATAATCATTAATACAGCAGCTACCAAACGTTGCTTAAAATGAACTTTTTAGTAGTTCGTTATGTATAACCTCAATTGGAAACATCGTCTCTATCATAATATTAAAGTAATCCTCTCTGTATTTCTTGTCGCTCACTTAGTAATTTAGTCGCACGGCTAGAATTTGAATATCTGAAATGGATTAATCACTACCCACTTTTTGTAAGCTCGTTCTGGATTTTATTATTAATCAATATTCGTCGTTAGTTTAGTTAATTTTTCGCTTACTCAAATTCATACCGCTCAAGTTATTAAAACAGTATCTCATCATCAGTCGCAAAGTTTTTTTTTATTCGCTCGTTTTATAATTCCCCATTTTTAAATTATGCCTACTGTGATCCTTTGCTATTCGAAATAAACGTTTAATTTATATTTAAACCTTGTAGAGTTAATTAACAATGTAGCCTTCGATTAATAAACAATACGAAGTCCGTGAAAGGACCTCTTCGAAGGACATAGCCCGACCTTACGTAATAGTCCTTCAATTTTGTCGGATACAACGCGCTTAGTACTCGCCATAGCCGCCACAGAGCATGTAGACGTCTCGGCGTTTGCTGCTAGAAATGGCATTTATTTCTATTGTTCACGCGCTTCATTTTTGTTTCATTCCATGTTCAAGCGACACAGACAAACTTACATAAAAATTAACGTTTATTTGTTCATTTCATTTCATTTTTCGATCGAGAGAGTGATGAAAGATGTCAAATCCATAAGAATGCCAAAATACAACATCGGATACATGGTTCACTAATGAACACGTTTTTAATTTTTGTTTTAAAAGGTTTCACTTCGAGTGAAAGACATAAATGAACAAAAAGTGAAGCGTCTGATGTCAGCTTTTTTGATTAGGTATGTTTACTCCACAACATGCAAGTCTGTGCGAATAGAAACTGTCGACTCGTGACAGCCGTATTTTGCGCTCAACGCAAAATATTAAAGAACGCGGCACAAATATTAAAGGAAATACATAAATAAAAAAGGAAAAAAGAATATTTGATCCTAGACAAAGGTACTAGACGATTAAGCATACAAAAATCAAACAAAAACTTTGTAATAAGCACTGTAACTGCTTGTACGACACTGGAAATACATAGAGAGCCAACTGAATTGTCACTGAACAAATAAATCGACCTGTGTTTAACAAATAAATAATCATTCATTCATTCATTCATTCATTCACTGCCGTATCTAGCGCAGCCAGCGATTCCACATTCTGTGGTGCTCGCAATCGACACACATTGGATTCAAATATGTATGAATGCGGAAAACGAAACACTAAAGGTTACAGTTAGCGTTACGACTATGGCCTGGAGAGCTTAATGAATATTCTATTTATTTGTTTATAACAGGTAGAAACACAGTGAATACAGAAATTGTATTAACTTTAATCAAAAATGATCCAAGTCATTATCTGCCTAGCCTTTTCCCAAATATGTTGAGGTCAGCTTCCAGTCTAACAAGATGCAACTGAATACAATGTTTAACATGGAGAGACTGCCTATCAGACCTCACACCCAGCAACTGAGTAACACGATATCTACCCTGACAAGTAATCATTATAATGATTTAAGTCCGATTCGGAATCATTCACGGTCTGACATGTCATACTGACGCTGAGACTTCTGATATAGGTTTGTTGCAAAGGTATGTAAGAGATATCTCTAGATATACAGTCACACCCCTGAACTCGTCAAAAAAATTGCCTCCAACTGTTAGTCACTAAATGCGCGCACACTAGAAAAGCACAATGAAAGCACAATGATGTGTCGCGAGTGTCAGTTGTAGCTGTCACGCATATCAATATAAAAAAGTTGGCCTGTTTGTTGTAGTTATTTTGCAGCGTGACACTCTATATAGACATAATATAAACAATGAAAATGAAAACCCAGGCTCACTGGCTCAATATTTATTTCTTCACCAAAGTTCAAAACTAAACTAGCACTCCTTAAAAATGCTATAAATAAATAAACAATAACAACCCAACATAATTTTGCCTCATATTAATAATTCAAAGGTAAGTCAAGTAGTTCAAGCGTTAACTTGAACTACGAATTAAATGCGCCGTCAATGTCAAATGATTACCACGGGCATGTGGTTGACTGTAAAGTCACGGGCATAAATATGTCAGATATTTTTTTATCACAACGAAGTATCACATTCTTCTGCATATAACTGAGTCGTAAGATATTTACAAAACGCAAGACATATCCAATATTATTGCATTCTAGAGGTGACACATCTTTTTGAAGCCGATGCAGCATCCTATATATATAGATATAACTGAAACGATAGTTGAAACTTCGATGTCACATATTTGTGCTACTACTTGTATATTATGCCTTCCACAAATGTTCTCATATATTTGCCGACAGATATTAATGGATGAATCATGAAATCAGATATTATTGCTGCGCTATCCATAGTAATATATTTAAGCTGGAAACTGTACCCATCTATTTAATTATGATAATCCATTCATATTTATTATTGTAAAATGTAAGTACACAGTAGGCGTAGCTTATCTCAAAAATTATGTTTCAACATGTAATTTTATTAAACCATAACCTTTAAGTATAACGTTCGTTAACATTTAACCCTATTTTTACAAGCTTTTATTTTTTCTATACGGATCATAAGTTCGATGTATGCCGTAATAGACTCGAAAGGGTAAAAATAGGGTATCGATAAAATAAGGCATTCAATGTCGATATCGACTCTAAAGTATCGACTTCGGCGGGTAAAGTTATTCACGTTTTATTTATGGTAAACTATTAATATTTTGTTTATTATTTTGGGTTAGTTTAAGTCACGGATCCATTTTGATAAATGTAGGTAAGTAACTGTATTTTGTAATTTATCTATAAAGTATAATAATAATGTAAGACCATTGTTGCGACCTTTTTATATATATTTATGGTTTTTTACTCTTCTTTTAACATTTTGTTTTTATTGTATGTCAAAATTAAAAGTCAGTTGTGTCAGCGATTCGTGTTTTATTATATCTATAAAAATACAGTCCACATTTTGCCTACATTTTTTGGTCCTTCGAGCCGGATCATCAGCATCAGGTGAAATGCAAGGTAAACCAGTGGGGGCCTCATTGACAGTGTGGGTCGCATGAATAGGCAACGCTGAATGCAGAAGCGGATTATGAAAACGTTCGCAGCCGTCGACGCCACATCGAGTGATCTTGCAAGCCTTCCACCGATGAGCCTTGGTTTTAAGACACTTGAAACAAATCCTAACATCTCTCAGCCAGCGCCACTTATCATCTAAAGGTAGAGCCTTGAAATCCCTACATTCGGTTAATTCGTGCTTATTCTTACAGTACCGGCAAAGCCCTATACTAGTGCTACCAGTTGACGTGACGTGCATGCTTTCACGTCAAACTAAATCACTGCCGCCATGGTAAGCTACACGGGGGGGATGATGTTGCGACCTTTTTGTATATATTTATGGTTTTTTACTCTTCTTTTAACATTTTGTTTTTATTGTATGTCAAAATTAAAAGTCAGTTGTGTCAGCGATTCGTGTTTTATTATATCTATAAAAATACAGTCCACATTTTGCCTATCGCCTTTAACGAACTAGTCTGCAATGAACTAAAACAACGTTACTGGATCTTGAGATGCCGTAGTGAGGTCCGGAAGACGTCAAGAAATTGCGCATTTTGCTTGAAACGAAAAGCAGCACCTCAAACGCCAGCTACAGGCGATTTGCCTGATGTGAGACTTGATTGTTACAGTCGTCCATTTACCAACGTTGGTTTAGACTACTTTGGCCCTGTGGATGTGGCTATTGGTCGTCGTAGAGAGAAGCGATGGGTGGCACTGTTTACATGTTTAACAACGCGACCAGTGCACCTAGAGATTGTAGCAAACCTTTCTGCTGACTCCGCCATCTCCTGTTTACGTCGGTTTATGGCCCGTCGAGGAGTTCCACGAAAAATCCTGTCAGATAAAGACACTGCTTTTATTGGGGCAAACCGACAGCTAACAGAATTTTTTTGCGACGCTGTGCAAGATTTTGTTGCAAATAATAAAATTGAATGGAGCTTTATTCCACCTGCGTCGCCTTTTATGGGTGGCTGTTGGGAGAGGCTCATACGCTCCGTGAAGACAGCCCTTCACGTGACTTTAAAAGAAAAAGCCCCACGAGAAGAACTGCTACACACGCTTTTATTAGAAGCAGAAGCAATTGTTAATTCAAGACCTTTGACATAATGTTGCAGCTAATAATGAATATCAAAGCCTCACACCGTTTCATTTTTTAATAGGCAGCTCATCGAATCAGCAGCTACCTACACCACTGGACGACGGCGTTTTTTCATTAAGAAAAGAGTGGAAAAAAGCTCTTCGCCTGTCTGAGATTTTTTGGTGTAGGTGGCTCAAGGAATATCTACCCCTTCTCAAGGCAAAGAAGCAGCAAGGAGACAAATATCATAATTTGGCTGTTGACGACGTTGTCTTGGTCGTGGATCCCGACCTACCCCGAGGAGTGTGGCCTATGGGGCGCGTGACCAAAGTGTACCCGGGAAAAGATGGGGTCGTGCACGTAGCTGACGTAGTCACCAAAGGCGGAACGCTGAAGAGGCCCGCTAGAAAGTTAGCTGTACTGGAAGGGCTCCAGTAGCTGTGCAGCTGCGCTACACGGGGGGGATGATGTTGCGACCTTTTTATATATATTTATGGTTTTTTACTCTTCTTTTAACATTTTGTTTTTATTGTATGTCAAAATTAAAAGTCAGTTGTGTCAGCGATTCGTGTTTTATTATATCTATAAAAATACAGTCCACATTTTGCCTACAACCATTCCACATGACGAGAACCTCGTGAAAGCTGAGAAAGAGAAACAAATAAAATATCTCGACTTAACTCACGAGGTTGTCGACGTGTGGAATGTGAGATTCCACATGTCGACAACCTCGTGAGTTAAGTTCTCGTCATGTTCTCGGCTATCATTGTGCCGATTGTTGTAACGGCCAATGGCCTGATGGCCGAAAACCTCGACCAACATCTCTCGAGGGTTTCGTTAGGCGGTTGGATCAAGGGCCTGATTCAGAAGGCTACTCCTCGATACGGCTCGCATTGTGATGAGGTTCCTGTCTCTGCAACCCTAACCACCGGTAGCTTGGACTCTGCTCCCGACATTGGCAGACCTCTATCTTTTTAATATTTGTTTAATGCGTTTTAAATTATTTTGATTTTAAGAAATATATAAAAATGTAAATTAATAAGATAGAAAATTAATAAAAGATATAATAATATTGTAAAGAGATAAAATTTGTGAATTTGTATGTAGGGGATAATCTCTGGAACTACTGAACTGATTCCATAAATTCTTTTGTCATCGGTTATTTTTAAAAAAATCTGCTGTTTCATAGAAAAGTGCAATACCTACGCGGTCAAAATGTATGGAACAGCAGATTTTTTAAATAACCGATGATTTTTTTGTAACAAAGAGGGGTGCTGAGTCATGTACTGAATCCATGGTATCAGTTTTTGAGTCGATGTCGAGCCATCGAAATCGAGTTTTATTATACAGGGTGCCAACCCTGTATAATAAAACTTTGAAATCGCAATTACATAGGTAAAAGCAGAACCTAAAAAATAAAATATTTAAAAAAAACTTACGTCAATGATGAGGTTCTAGTCTAGTAACACACTAGGATCGGGCCAATAATGAAGCACAGAACGTGTGTATCTACCACTTACGGAGCCCCCTTTTGGAAGCTGCCCACCACTCAGTAAGAGTCAGACGCAATGTCAAAATTTTGTTTACCATATTATTGTCTTGGTAAGCAAAATGGTCCTGTATAAATATTATGTTAGGCTCGTAACTGATTCGCGAAATAGGAAAAGGCTAGGCAGCCTAGTCTTTTCCCAACTATGTAGGGGTCGGCTTCCAGTCTAACCGGCTGCAGCTGAATACCAGTAATTTACATGGGACCCATAACTGGGTTGTGAAGGTCAGCAGTCAGCAGAAACAAACTTAAAAAAAAGAAGAAAAACAATATGCAGTCGAATTGGGGACCTCCTCCTTTTTGAAATCGGCTAAAAATGCAATTGAAGCGATTGACAATATTATTACAATTGCAATTTTGATCGATTCGGGGCCCCCGATTAGACGATATCCCATAGTAAGACTTTTCAAAGTAATAAAAGTGAAAGCAATATTCTCAAAAACGTAGTACGTATCGACCTTTTATGTCAAGAGCGAGTGCGGCCGACGACAGACGTGACACCGTGACACTGACAAGTTGTATTTCTCATTAATCTTTAAAGGCAGCGTGACAGACGGACCGCTGTCGACAGAAATAAGTATTTGTCCTTATTACCACGCGATAATTTGGAAGTAGCTACTGTCCTTTTATTTTTTTTCATGTATATTATTTATTCAAATAATAGTGACCATAGATATTTACATGATTTAAAATCTAACAGAATTAAAATAATAATAGTAATATGTACAAGTATATAAAAAGGGGGGGGGAAACGGTCATAGGGCATCAAAGAATTCGTCCGCATCGCTGTCAACAGGAAAAGTGCCCAAAAGGCTGGCAGCATTGCCACGTTGTATGGCAATGCTGATTCTTTGGCCGAAGAATAGGCCAGCCCTCGGGTCACGTGAGGAGTCGACCAGCCGCTTGGCGATGTCGTTGTAGCTACTTAAGTATTTACTTATTAATAACATAAGTAGGCATTGGTAGTTATCGAGAATTTTAAAGATTTTTTTATTTATATTTTTCACCTCAAGATATCAATAGTAACAATTTGTGTGTTTGGTTTTTGAGTTTTTGTATACTTATAAAGTTATAATTTTATTTTAAGGTATTTTTTGTATGCATAATTATGTAAGCAAAATATGTGGAACTACTTATATTTATATTTAAGACCTTTTAGGTACCATATTTTATGCAAAATAAAGAAATTATAATTATTATTAAAAAAATAAGTAGAAGAAGAAAATAAATTATTATTATTCATAATAGAAAATAAGGTACGTAGGTGGGTACTTACTTAATAAATAAATAGGTAATATATATTTTCAATGACAAACGTGATTATAGATAAATTTTTGGTATCCATTTATAGTAAATCGTTTAATATCCTTTGCGGTAAATTGTCATTATTATACTATACAAACGTATAGTATAATGCTGTCAGTATTGGGCCGAAATCTCTCGAATCGAAAGATAAACAATGTACGTAGGTCCCTAATAATTTGGAAAAATCGCTCCCATATTTTCGATAAAAATTCACAGTAACGTCTAAGTATAAAGCAAAGAGTACATTCCCACTCAACAATTTTATCACAGCCAAAACACGTCGGAAAATTCCGAAATACGACTCAAAAGATACAGTACCATCCAACCTGTTTTCAAAGACACGCGTTCACGACAAATGTCAACCATTTTTAGAATCAAAACAATAACCTGACGTGACCCAAAAACCACACAGCACTTACCTTAAATTGGGATGAACCTCGAAATGGCGAATTGGCGATCAACAATTGTTTATTATTTTTCCACGTAAACTCGCGCGTACTTATCGTCACGGGCACCCGTCGCGGCCGAGCCTCGATTGAGGAATGAATGAATACACCAGGGGTTGCGACGGTGGGCGGGGCTGCCCGGCTGCTCTGAACCACCGCACCCAGCCGAATTGAAAAGTAGCTCCTACCCTCCACATCAATACGAGAAACGACCTTCTTAAATCCCCAACTTCGTGGAAAACTCGAAGTGATTCTGTGAACAACCTACTCATTTGAGAAGTTATTTGTTTTTTGAATGTTCGTTTATTTCGAGGTGCTTCTGAATTTGGTTGGTTTATATTTATTGTGAGGGAGTTGTCTATTGAAATAATTCGCCGAATCATGTCGGCATAAAGGCGCAATATCTGTCATATAGCGTTGTCTGGATTCTTGGACTCTGTATGGGATTATTAAAACGTATCTTGATATGTTCTCTGTGTTAGTACTGAAATAAATTCTGGAGAGAAAATTACAGAACTTTGGTTGTGAATGAAACAGGTTTCAGTTGTTATTTATGCTGCAGGATAACAAAACACTATCGTGGAATATACAGGGTGGCAGGTACATCGATGCAAAAACTGTTACCATGGATTCAGTACGTGATTCTGAACCCCCTTGCGTTGAAATTATAAGTTTTTAAAATCTGCTGTTTCATAGAAAAGTGCAATACCTACCGCGGTCAAAATGTACAGTTTTTGCATCGATGTCTCTGCCAACCTGTATTAGAGCAAAAATGGCCTTTTTGATGATTCTAATAATTATTTGCTAAAGCATTCTACGAAATGACGTATTTTAGCTAGGCCATCACACGTAGAGAGTCTAGGCCAGATTAATCTGAGAGTTTTGCATAGAAATAGCCTCCACGAGTGACGATAGGTACCTATACTTACTTGATTACGTCTGACGCGCCCTAAGCAATCAGTTCTGCTACAAACCTTACTGACTAAACTAGGTATAATTTTACATCAAGGATTTTTTTTTTCATAGATAGAGTAGTAGATGACATTCAGAAGATCGCGGGTAAGACCAGATGGGCAATTCCCGTTTTTTACCTGACTGCCCCAGAAGGAAGGTAATGTTTTTCGAGAGTACGTAAATGTATGTCTATTTTTTGGCACGCTATTACGATCAAGTCCACCGATAGCCGAAGAATTGACGCTTTCGAAATGTGGTGCTGGCGCCGCCTATTAGGGATACCATGGACAGCCCACCGCACAAAATAAATGTCTCGATCCTGAAGCAACTAAAATTAGAGAAAGCACAACAACTGTCTTCAACCTGCCTGCAACGTGTCGTGAGATACTTCAGCCACATTGCTCGTAGAGGTACCAATAACATGGAACGGCTAATGGTGACTGGGAAAATAGAGGGCAAAAGAAAATTATTCAAAAAATAAAAAACCCGACTGCAAAAACACATAACTGAAAAGAGAAAAACAAGCATTATAAATTAATCTATAGAATTTTGGTATCGCAGGCGGGGACAAACTAATAACCGGATATATGGTGTAAGTTTTGTTGGTCCCCGCCTGCGATACCAAAATTCTATAGATTAATTTATAATGCTTGTTTTTCTCTTTTCAGTTATGTGTTTTTGCAGTCGGGTTTTTTATTTTTTGAATAATTTTCTTTATTTCAAGCTTTTTAGTTTTATTAATATATCTAAATTTGGCATTGACTCGTTAATAGCTTTTATTTGATACCAATATTGTTATAATTTATTTAAAAAAAAACCTTCCCCTCCCTTTTTTTTGTATTTGCAGATGCAATATATAAATATTATATAGCCTATGACACTTCTACAGTTAAGACGAATCTAACGACACCTCATACGTTAAAATCCATCAAGCCGTTTAGGCTACAGAGCGTGCCAAAGAAATAGACATACATACATACATACATACTCTCGAAAAACATTACCCTCCTTCTGGGGCAGTCGGGTAAAAAGACCTAGAGGCCGAAGCCCAAAAAGGTGGTCGGATCAAATATCCGAGCTTTTGACAATACCTATCAGCGCCGCACTCCACCAGGCCACTGATCGTAACAGATGGAAAAAGACCGTTGACAATTTGATTCGTAGTCACGATTCTCAGCAGTGAGAGAGCGATTGAAAAGAAGAATAAAACTATACTGAATGAAGACGACCTTGTTGATCTAGCGGTCGCAAGCGCTACTGTTGTGTTGAGCATGAGGTCCTAGGTTTAATTGCCACCAGTCTTCAGAGGCCTATCACAAAATTACGTTTTGACAGTTCGAGCACCCAATACATCGCAATGTGTAGCAATTTGGGAGTTGTAATTACGAGTATGCTTATTTTGAGTTATATAATTAAGTTTTTTTGTTTTAAGTATGCAATTTTAATTTCTTAGGAATCAACGTTTTATAGGTACTGGTATAAATTTTACGTACAACCACAGATTAATACAGATGGGACACTCCGTAGTTTAGGTATGAAGCTACAAGTACCCGGCGGGCTCGTCTCACTGTGCTTATTAGTAGGGCTGCCGCGCGCCGTTTGTCGCAAGATATTAAAACTAATAATACTAAAATGAAGGCAGCAGTTTTTTGCATCCCATTTGGCTGCTTATACTATAATAATAAGGATCCGAACCTCAGGTTTTTCTCACTTCCAAAGGACACGAAAAGGTAAAGAAATGCACGTCTACCTTTATCATTCATTAGTAATGACCTATGAATAGCAATTAATGTAAACGTTTGGTAGGTAGTATAGGTACCAAACGTTTACATTAATTGTTATTCTTATATAAGGCACACGTATTTACGTAGTTCTTAAGTATTCATTATTATTATTATACTTAGGATAGTTAGGTACTTACAAGTTATGTTTACAAGGTCAGGTTCAGGCTTCGATAAGTATAGGTAGGAAAGTACATAATTAAATAATATTTTTGTTTGGTGGTATCCGTGGTAGGTAGACCACGGACTTAGTGTAACCATAACTAAATATTATGTACTTAGTAAATTTTGTATTATGTAGACAACAGGGTATTCGTACATACTTTTTTATTTGCCCAGTTACGTAGGTACATATTAATAAATAATGGAGACTAAACAAATTAAAGTACCGACGTACTTTAATTTGTTTAGTCTCCATTTACCGCAGGCGGCAGCAGCAGGTGACGTGACGCCGCCGCGACACTCTGGTGTCTATTGTATTTTTAAGAAATCCAATCGCATTTTTATGAAGTCGCCTGCGGTCGGTTACGGATTGTGGGATTGGTGGTACATTTAAAAATATAATAGACCAAGAGCTGATACCTACTTAATTATCTAATAATTATTCTCTAAAAGATGACAACCCTGACGTGGTCAGAAGGTATAAGAGTTACGCGATAGAAAGAGAGGCCACTTGTAGGTGAATATAACTGTAGGTAATTAGCGTTGTGCGACCTGAATCGCACTTTATTGTGTCGTAGCAAGAATCGCTTTTTATTTAAATGATTTTGCGGAGAGTCCCATCTGTAATAATCTGTGGTACAACTATGAATGTAATAAGGAGACTTTTTATGATTTAGAATGGGTTTTTTTTAGATATTCCATATATATTTACTATGAACTAACCACTTTTTAAAAGATGTTATTTTTCATTTTTCATTTCATTTACTAGTTCAAGCCACGAGCTCAAAAAAGTGCCGTCACGCATTTTATGAAAAACTTGCTTCGGCATTTTGGCTTTTTATTATAAATATAGTTAAGCAAAAATTGCAAAAAGCGAGGCCGCTATGAATTATACTAATAACTATTCTCCACCACTCAATAAGTTATAGTTGTCGAAGTCTTTCAATTACTCAGAATAAGAACGCCAAAGTTGCCCATTCGCACGCAAAAATCACCGTCGATATCAGTCGAAATGTAATAGGGCTCTTAATATGGCTCTTCCATCAGGTATTTCTAGGTAGCAGCCCGTAGTCTGGATTTGTGCCCGGTTGATGGCAATACGCTCGCCCCTCTATTACTTGGGAGTTAAACATAACTGGCGAAAGGACATTGTAAAAAATGGCCTATGAATCAACACGTAGGAAACCTTTACTATAATTACTAGTTTTTTTTATAATTTACATTACAATAATTACAATAGAACGGACACTTCATAATTTCGAAAACATTTTAAAAGTAATTCACATTGGTCTTATTCCCCAGCGCCATTATTTTTAGTTTCAATTTGACGTTTTGAATACGCTCTCTCAGCGCTTGATCTGTGAATAAGGTTTTTAGTTACAAACGGAATAAAGCGATTGAAAGCGCTGTGTGAAACAAGCAATAACAACACTGACAGTCGATGAATTGACAGATGATACTTTGACATGTAATAGTAATGACAGTGTCATTTTGTCTCAGTGCATTTTTTTATTGGTCACAACTCATAACTATAAATAAATTAGTTTAAAGAAATAATGGTTCTGACCAACTAATAGATATATGCACCTACATAATATGTAATGAAACGTTTGAAGATATAATCCAATGTATTTTCACTAATATACGCTAAGTTAATATGTTTCTATTGTCCTAATTATAACCCCAAAATCCGAAAGTGTTTTAGATTTTTTTACAATTCTCAGTAGTGTCCGTCATTTTAATTTGTTTTCAATAGAATATATGCATTAAATAGAACACAAAAAGTACATTCACGTCTCTGTTGGTTCTTAGGCGAACGATGTATGGACGCCGAACAATGTCCTTTGGGTGTAGGTAGGTACTATCGGTACACCACTACCTTAGATAGATAGATATAGCACTCTTTATTATGCCTAAATTATATTATCATATATTTCCAAATCCTTTTTTACAACATCAAATTCAGTGTTATAATTGCAATTCGTTTTAATATTCTAATTCGCTAGTTAGCCACTTGTCATATTTCCAAACAGTAATATTGCCAAATTAAGCAAAACAGCGAAATATTTGACACCTATTTGCGACGGTGCCCACTTTCAGATTATATGCACTTAAAAAAAAAGTGCGAGTCGGACTCGCACAGGAAGGGTTCCGTAGCGTATTAATACGAGCAAAAACTCCGAATAAAACACGCTTCTTGTATGAATCTCCTTTAATTATTTAATTAATTTAATTTGTATTATTTGTTGTTATTATAGCGGCAATAGTAATACACAATCTATGAAAATTTCAACTTTCTACTTATTACGGTTCATGAGATACATCCCGCTAACAGACTGACGGATAGCGGAAGCTTAGTAATAGGGTTCTGTTTGGTACCTTTCGGGTACGGTACCCAAAAATTGCCCATCTGGTCTTAACCGGGATCTTCTGAATGTCATCTACCTCTCCATTTATGAAAAGAAAAATTCCTAGATGCTAAAAAAAAAAATCCAAGAAAATAAAACAGAGTGCGCTGTCAACAAAAATTTTGAACATTAACGTTGTGCATTTCTACTCTCCCTCCGTCTTACGAATTTTCGATCAGGTCACGTGTCCTAACGCGAGTTTAACATTATTTACCCATCCCAAAAAAAGTGCAAAACGCCGCTAAAGAAATTTTCACTTCAAAAATTATACCTAGTCTAGTCAGTAAGGTTTATAGCAGAACTGATTGCCTAGAGCACGTCAGATCAGACTGATAGTACCGGAGATTACCCCCTACATACCTACAAACTTACAAACAAACAAACAAACAAATTTCACCTCTTTTAAAGTGGAGTCACCGCTGGGCTCTTCGATGCGAGTGCTCGATGACGGATGCTGTCGTGATTCTGATTTGGTTCGTTTTTCAGCCAAGCAGGTGTCAAGCACCATTAAGAAAATGACGAGGGGTAAGTCCCCGGGTCACGACGGTTTAAGCATTGAGCACTTGGGTGATGTTGTTCGAAGATGTATTTCGAACAACAGCCTTGTTTCCAAATAGATATAAGGTTACTAACATAGATATAAGTTATCTTTTTTTACTAACCCATATGGATGTTGCTTATCCGAAATAAAGATTATTTTATTTTATTTATTTATTTTATAATATTTGTACTTATAGATAATAAAAGAGATTGATTTCTACAGGCTGTTGGCACAGCCAAAAGAACATTTACTATAGTGTCACTTCCAAGCTTCATAAAATTCACTGACAGCGTTAAACACGCAGTAAACTTTTAACTTATCGCGGTCCTTAACATTTATACCGCCCCCTGTAGTTTTAATGTCTTGACTGCTGTTCGTAACGCGTTGTGTCAAACTTTGGTTCTATGTTGTTCTATGTTTGGTTTGAAGTGAATCAATGGAGCGAGGGATTTATCTGCAGTCTCCATCCATACTGTTACTGTGAAAAATTAATATGTTTTGTTTCCACGAATGGAACATAAGTACGATTTCTTAATGTTTAAAACATTGTTTAGAACTTGTTTTATACTGTGATTTTAAAACACTTAATAAAAAATATTGTTTTATTTCAAACTGTTTTAAACATTGTTTGAAATTGTGTTTTAAAACATCTTGTTTGTTTTATGCCAACCCTATAATGATTATGCAAATAAATACGTGATTTTAAACATTAAGGTTTATTTTTCGAATAAAAGTGCAACTTTGCATTTAGAGTTTTTAACTTTTTATTTGCGAAGTTATACCTAATCATAAGTAAAAAGTGTGAGTTTGGTTATAATGTATTTCCACTGTCTTGGTTCCATGTGGATCCCGGGAGTAAAAGTAGACTAAAAGGTTTGTTCAAGGAGATGGATAGGGTCAATTTTCAATCTTTTTATATTTTTGTTTTATCGTGTTTAGATAATATCGTTACCCACCACGTCTGCAGAGTTTCACTAGCTAATTTATTTTGACCCTGTGTATAGGATGAAAAACCAAGTGCGTGTCGGACCACGCACAATGAAGGGTTCCGTAGTTGGGATGAATTTATCCCAAGAACAAACACATTGTAGTTGAAAAACATGTTCTCCCATACATTCTAACTGCAAATGTAATTTTGTACGCTCAATATTGAGAGATAATCTTAATCGGTCCATTAGATTCGGAGCAAATTGGCTGTGACAAACGGACAGACAGACACACAAGTGGTCCTATAATGGGTTCCGTTCTTTCCTTTTGAGGTACGGGACACTAAAAATATCATAATACAAATCAAACTATCAAATAAAATCCTACCTAGTTTCCGTTAAACTCACAAATGAAAAAGTGATCCGACATTTCTGAAATTGAACCTATGATCGAAAAACTTTTTCTCGAAATGCTTTAAAATTTATTGGTCTTAGGGTCTACACTTTACCGATGAGATCGAGTTGTCGTGGCGCATTGCAGGGCAACGTGACGACGTCGACAACTAAACACAAGACCTAACGGGCTCTATTACCGCCCACACATACGAACGACCAAGCGCCTGAATAAAATGGCCAAAACAAAGTTTGGAAAACTGTACGGATTATATAGGACAACTGAATTTTAGTCGTTAATTTATTCATTATTACTCGCGTGGAGCTTTTAACGGATTTAAATCTATACTTATCTACACTAATGCTAAAATACAATAGGCGACGTGTAATTAGTAATCTAATCCGCTTAAACTGTTCTTAAAGAGTCCTTAAGAACCCCATAAGAAATTGACAAGTGTTTTACTACGATGACGATTGACTTGTTACGAACCCGGACACGACGTGTTGCCACAACAAGCGCCAAACTTAGAGCAACACTAATGTTATGAAGAGGAAAGGGATGGTTTTTTTGTTTGTATTGAATAAACTCAAAAACAACTGGATTCTAAATAATCTTTCACCAGTAGTATGATAAATGATTACTGAGTAACATAGGCTATAATTTTTAAAGACATCACGCAGGCGAAGCCGCTGGCGCAAGCTAGTAATATTGGAAAAAGGTAAAGTGGGTTTGTACATAAGGGATAATTTTCAGAACTTCTACTGATCCGATTCAGATTTTGTTTTTTTTTTTCATTTATAGGAAGCTACAGTACAGTATTCATAAAACAAGAAATTTCACTTAGACGAAGTCGCGGGCAGAAGCTAGAGAGTTATATTTTCACAAACTTTTACATAAGCATACTTAATTAGTGGTCCGTAATTTTATTGCTGGGCCTGTAGGTACTTTTCTCTGAACTGGTTTAGAAGTCAAAGAGTTGCCCATAGTCAGCACATTGAGGCAATTAGATTGTAGATCTCAAGTCCACTCAGCTTTCGACTGATTAAATTCCTCTCATTCGGAAATGAAAGGCAATTTAGAAGGGACAATCTGTTTCTTATACGAATTAAATTGCTCCTTTTTCCAAATTACCCTCATTAGGCCGGGTTTATACGAAGACGGTCAGTTTCAGACATTTGGAGCAAGACTTTTGTCCTCGCGACCTCACAATTGTACGAGAATCTTAGACGAGGAGACGTTTGATGAATTTTGATGTGATTAGATAATTGCTTTCCCGTATTCTAATGTACCTACATGCATAGTTATGGTCTAAGATTCGACCTGGAGACGACCTTCATCCATCTGCAGTTTAATTGATGAAAAGTATTTAATATCAGTATGTAAAAAATACACGGTGAATGAGTGGGCTTAAAAATTCCTGGCCAGAAAATGATTAATAAAAAATTCAAATATTGCACTCGTTCGTTTAAATATTAATTCGTTTTAGTAACAAATGCTTCTCTTTAAAAGCTCTATCCATTGATATATCACTTATGGCTAGTCAATTCGCTCATCATTCGCTGTCATTGGCTTATGGTTAGTCAATTCGGTGTTAATGACCTACATATGTGACTACCTATGTAGGTCATTAACTCCGAATTAACTAACAATTGGCAAGAGTCAAGTTAGTGGCAACAATTCTCCTTGAAAAGCTGGTTCAATTGGTGTATATCTTGCACTGTTTACATAAAGTCATTAATGAATCTTTAATTAATCTCAGTCTGGCCAGGATTTTTGTAACCAACCCACTCGCGATAATATTTTCTAACATACTTTTCATCCATTAAACAGATCGGTGAAGGTCGTTCCTAGGTTGGATCCTCTACTATAACGTCATATTTTTTATTTACAACAAATAATGGTTCAGTATATTTTATTATGTACTAGTGATCTACCCCAGCTCCGCACGGGTGCAATTTACATGTGAAGACGGTCACTTACTTATTCTGTTCTCGAGACGTTGTGCACAAGTTCTGAATATCTTGGCAAATTGCATGAATTTTAGATAGTATTGCATTAGTATTATTAAGTACTTCTTTTTGTATATATATTTTCATAATAATATAGTCTACGTCCATCTGGAATAATGTTCCTTTGAAAAGGTGAAATAATTTTTCAAATAGAAGCTGTGGTTCCGGAGATTAACCTCCACATATACACAAACTCACAAAATTCGCTCTTTCTATTTATAATATTAGTATACCTAGGGTTATTGGTTATTTGTCGGCAATCCATTAAAAGGGGATTTAGAAGGGGTCTTTTACAACCAAATGACCCCATTACATTCCTATGAAAATGTCAAAAAAATTCGAGTCATTTGACAGTTTATATTTTAATTTCATTAATTATTTTAAAATATAAAATGTCAATTTACTCGAAAATTTTTGATATTGGCATAGGAGTCATGAAGGGTCATTTGGTTGCAAATAACCCTTTCACATCCCCTTAATTGCTTGCCGACATATAACCCTGTAGATATACGGTCTAATGCGAATATGCCAATCTTATTTTCTTTCGAAATACCTATTATGTACTCGTATCAGGTATGACGTGATGTGTCTTCAGTTTATTACATTGAACATTTTTGTCTAACGCCAGAGATCGTCTCTCGAAAATATTCAACAATTTATCTTACTGTACCAAACATTTGAAATAATAATACCGCTATTGTGAGGCAAGACTAACAGCCAACTGAATCTATTTTAGTCCGACCGCCACACTTCCAAGAAAGCTTCTATAATATTAAACCATGAAAATTGGTTAGATAACAACCGTTTGACCAAATATCGATCTCGGTAACCCCCGGCAACACAATGATAGGCAGTTAAATAATATTACAAGAACATAACATCATGGTTTTATTACTTGAAGGGAGGGAAGGCACAGGTGTAAAATACACCTATTACTTTGCTGTCCTAAAATGGGGGGCGATCCAGGATTGTCGTTTGGGGGAGGCTTGACCCCGCTGATGGTAGGTTTTAGCAAAGTAAACACTAATAAAGCACACAATATTTTAATTTGCTTAACACATAAGGTAACGAACTACTTTTCGCAAATTGCTCAATGACTTCGTTAGGTTGTAGACTACCAGAGATATCTCGGTGAACATACATGGTGGCTAAACCGGGCAGCGTGAGTGGCAGAATGAGTGGGGCACGGATTCAAAATTTGTCGCGTAAACAAAACATCATTAAAACTTGAAAACATATTGATGACACGTGTACCTTAGGTAGAGTAATGCTTGCTAAAAAGTTTAATTAGAATAATATACTTATACTTTAAGATTTCTCACGGAAGAACTCAGATGCTTTTGGGGGGGGAGCTTGAGCCCTTTAGCCCTCCCCCTGGATCCACTACTGAGCGAGCCAGTCACTAAAAAAAGAATTTTCAAAATCGGTCCGCAATTGACGGGGACATCGGAGGAGATACATAAAAAAAACATACATACGCTACAAACATAGAACCTTCACCTTTTTGCAAGTAACTAAATAAAATAACATAACATCACACCAGCATTCCCCATACCCTAATCCTGACCCTTTAAGAGCAGTGGTGGCCCAATGGTATCGACCACGACTTACGAGTTGTAGGTCTTGTTCGAACCCAGACTAGCGCTTTACTTTGTGCAAATTAGTTCATCACCACTAACGGTGAAGGAAAACATCGTGAAGAAACCGGCATGTCCTAGAACTAAAAATTCGAAGACATGTGACATCTGATCTACCAACCCGCACTGGGCCCGCGGGGTGGATTACGGCCCACTCCCTCTCACCGAGAGGCCTGTATCCCAGCACTGGTAACAGTATAAACTGTTTAAGTACATTATAGAACACCCATATTTCGCCAGTTTAAGTCCCTTATAACAGGGGGCGAGCTTATTGTCATAAATCGGGCACAAATCCAGAATCCGGACTGCTACTGAGAAATTCCAGATGGAAAAACCGAATAACACTTTGCCCGACAAGTGAATCAAACCTCATATTCAGCAGTAGCGTTTGTGACCGCTATACCAACGAGGTATTGAAAGTATAGCATCATAATCAGCCTATGTTTCCCACTGCTGGGACACAGGCCTCCTCTATTCGAGAGGAATTAGGCTGTAATCTACCACGCGGGCCCAGTGCGGGTTGGTTAATGTTAATGTCACATCATAACTTCGAAGTTTAGCATAATCAGCCTAAAATGTTCCCAACGCTGGACCACAGTCCTCTTCTGTGAGAGGGATTTAGCCGTAATCCACCACGAGCCCAATACCGGTGGCACTTATGTAATAATATTTTCTTTGATAAATAAATGGTTCCATCCCAAACCGCTGAATCATTTTATTAGATTGGGGTATTATCTGAAATTGATTTGGTCTGTAAGTGAATTAGGTGTGCTTCATAAAATTGCGATTAGATTCCTTCTTCTTCTCAATAAATCTCTATTTCCTTTACATTTGGAACAGTTGTATTGTTTGATATTTTATTGATCGCCGAGTCTTGTCCATTCATATAAATTGTTATAGCAAAGAGGGGGGAGGGGCTTTTAGGGGACAATGAATTAATTCTGTCAAGGGTGTTGGTACGATTCGTTTTAGTTTATAGGTACCGAGCATAAATATGCTCGGTACCTATAAACTAAAACGAATCGTATTGCCAACCAATGATAATAATTGTTTTTATTGCCAAACTGGGCATAACAGTAATTTCGCAAGCTAATATTTTATCTGTGATAGCTAAGTATGGGAACCCGGGTATACTTTGCAAAGCTGTGAGGTTTTTGCTTCATTATTAATAAAGATACAAGTCTTAATTTTCTGTGTATCATTTGTAGGTCTTTGACAGTCGTTAGGGGTAGTTAGAAGTCCAAAAGTCTGACAACCAGTCTTACCAAGGGGTAACGTATTACCCAGTCACTGGGTTGTGGAAGTCAGATAGGCAGTCGCTCCATGTAAAATACTGGTATTCAGCTGCATCCGGTTAGACAGGAATCCGACCCCACCATAGTTGGGAAAAGGCTAGGCAGATTGGTACAGAACCTTTCGTGTGCTACTTTTGCTGCTGTGCCATAATGGAGTTATGTTGTATAAGAAAGACTCGCCAGTCAGCAAGGTTAATAGTAATGCTGTCAACCCCGTTTTTGACGTATCGTCACTTTAGTTACAATTCAATTTGTGCAAAATCACGATACCTTCGAAAAGAGATAGAATCGCTTACCACAAAACATCATAACACCACGCAAATTATAACACATTTACGCATATTTTCCCCCAAATTGTTATTTCCGTTATTTATTCTTTCTTAGCGTCATTTTTACTGCAAATAAATTCTCAACTGTCGGAAAGACTGATGCAGCTCGATAACAATTAAAATAACCTAATGCCATCACCCGGACACACTTGAAGTGTTGCTACTGAGAAAGTTTTTTTTAGACAAACCCATGCAATATCTGCTCCACCCTTGGAAACGTACCCAGGACCTCAGTAGCACTGGCGACCACTAGGCCAACGATGCAGTATCAACACCTACCCAGTAAGTTGTTCTATTTATTCTTAGCTACATTCCTCAGAGCTCGTATGTCATGTCGTAGGGCGTCGATCGATAGCATCAATCTAATAGGACTACACATACGACTCACAGATGTCGTGTCTATAAATAGAGCTCTTTGATCCAATCACCTTTGATGTCTGTCGCTAGAAAAACAGTTTACAGTGTTTTTATATAAATATTATGCAGACACTACAAAAAAAAAATTGGACAAGTATTTTTGCTTTTTTTAAAAAAAAAAAAGAAAAGGAAATAGATTACGGCGATACTTTGAGTCAAAATGTGCCATGACGCTACGCTTTTCTAGACTTTATACTGAGTTGTGGTGTAGCGAGCCCCCACTATACCTATTAGTAATTTTTTGTTAAGAAGGTTTACGTCGTACGGCATTTCATACAAACTTTCAAGTCCTTATTTTTCGAAATGACTGAACCGATTTTAATGAAACTTCATACGCATATGCAGGATACAAAGGTCTAAAAACTTAGTTAGGAACATTTTCGAAAAAAAAATCCATAGAAACAGAGATTTCCCGTTATCTGTTTTTAAATAAGACATTTCGAAAATGTTCTTAACTAAGTATTTAGACCTTTGTATCCTGCATATGCGTCTGAAGTAAAAATCGGTTCAGTCATTTCGAAAAATAAGGACTTGGAAGTTTGTATGAAATGCCGTACGACGTAAACCCTCTTAATTACGATAAAGCAGAATTTCTTTTGATTCTTTTGAATCTTTTGATTACGTAAAAAATGAAAAAATACGTGTACAATATTTTTTAATAATCGTCCTAAAGAACAATTTTTTTTTCTTATATTCCTTATTTTATGAATCCTCCAACAATCTTTTTCTAACCGTCATCACTCAACTAGGTACCAAGAAATACCTAATAACCGCACTAAACAAATTATTCACTAAAACCAACATAGCAGCAGTAATGAAAGTAAATTGAGTATTTTAGTAAAAGGCGAAAGATTTTAATCTGAACTACAAGTTAATTTGCCGGCGCGGCAGGGGTCACCAATCACAGACCGCACAACCACAGGAACGTTTTATAGTAATTACTTTTCACTCGCCAATTCGCCGCTACTGGCAGTGGTTGAATTGAAAAATGGCGTCAATTAAGTCATTCGCAAACACGTTTATTTATGTGTGGAGCAGAATCTCGAAGCGGTATTGAATAATTACATAACATCCATAACATCACGCCTTGTTTCCCCGGAGGATTGGGCAGAGGTGTACCCCCATATTTCGCCAAAAGTCGTATGTAATAGGGGGCGCGTCTATTACCATCAAACGGGCACAAATCCAGACTCCGGGCTGCTATTGAGAAATTCCAGATGGACAAAACCCAATAACAATTTGCCCGAACTGGGAATCAAACCCAGGACCTCATGCTCAGCAGTAGTGCTTGCGACCACTCGACCAACGAGGCAGTCAAACGAGGTTATTGAATAATTCTTATGTTGGAAACTGTGAACATCATCATTATCGCTAACAGCATCTTTATCAGAATAAAATAGAATAGAAAAATAGTTTGGAAAATCCAAAAGTGCACGCCTCATACTTATCACTCATTCATAAACGAAAAAGAAATTCAAAACATAGTTTAAAAATGAAACGACAATTTATCACTTTTCATGAAGTCGTAATGTCAACGACTGACAAAGATATTTACTTGGCGGTTGCTAGGCAACTTCAAGTCAGAGGTTGGAAATATTTAGTTAAAGATATTATATTTTAGTTAGTATTTTATTAATTATAATTAAACTACTTTGAATAAAAGAGCCATTTTCAATAGGGTTCCTTCTACGGCTGAAACGAAAGTATAAAAAAAAATTGACTCAATTAATTGATTTTATCGCAAGCTACAATGTTTTCAGGGTTCATAAATTGACGGACAGGAATTTTTTTTCAACTATTTTTATGCTTTTTCCATTTCTGCTGCATTAAATCAATTGTTAAAAAGTACAGTATTGATCTCCATTTAATCATCTGTACAATGGTATATAAATTAAGTAGGTTCTGTGTACTAGCAGGAGTGTAACAATAAAAACAGTTACAGAAATGGGGCAAAAAAAATTTTTCGATCGTAGAGCACACTCTAATGCTTCGCATTACGAGTCGTGCAATATTCTTTATTGTGTACACCATAAAAAGTACAGATACAAATGTTCAAATTTTACATAGGCTGACACAATGGGCGGTCTTATCGCTAAACTTTGAGGCTAAATGCGATCTTTTGCAGACAACCTTACGATGGATTAAAGTAAGAAGGAGAGACAAATGCTGCAGGTATCAGCTCTCTTTCTATCTCTATTTCTAGCCATATAATCTGTCATATATGAGGATTGACTGAAAATAATAGTTATCCACCAAATTCCACATTCACCCCTTTTTAGCAACATTATGTTGTTAGTATATTGGCGTGTGCTATATAGCTGTCATTATGGAAAATATATTTTATTTAATGTTTTGTGTTGAGTAATGTAAATTATTTTGCAATGTTGTACAAGTAATTTTTTTTCTAACTGAACAGACAGCTGTGCTGCTGTGGACTTTGTTGCGCCACTTCTTCTTCCCAGCTAAAGCACTAGGAAGTGGTGAAGGAACGGTGTTTTGAGAGGACTGTCTTATGTAATTTTTGACGTTCGAAAAGTGCTGATTCTCAGCCTAGTTTGAATAAATGACTTTCGAATTATGACATACAACATACACACATAAAACATATTGCTGAAAATCAGCGCTGCGGCTGTGTCTCGCATAGGGTCGCAGCATTATGCTGAGCGATGGCCGTTTTGCGTGGGTGTGACGCATATTTTCCCCCAAATTGTTATTTTCGTGTTTTATTCTTTCCTTGCGTCAAATAAGCGTATTTTCTTTCTTTTTCTTTTCTTATATGTAAGTACCAAAGTACAAACACAGTTCCGAAGCTAACGGTTAACTAGATCTAAACACTAACAATGTTACGTTGGACTGCCGGCAACTTGTAACTACGGCGTAATTGAAATCTTTGTTAGTTAACTAGTTCTTGCGTCCATAGCGACGGAGGATAGTTGCAGATGAGTTTTCTTGCATTAAAGAAGTTTGTGTTAGAATTGTGTAGTAATGAATTGAAGAGACTTTTTTCTTGCCAAGAGGTATCTTGTTACCCAGTAACTGGGTTGTAGAGGTCAGATAAGCCAGTCGCTCCGTGAAAAAGACTGGTATTCAGCTGCACCCGGTTAGACTGGAAGCCGACCCCACATTGTAGGGAAAAGACTAGGTAGATTGTATTTTTTTATTTATAAAAAAGTGTTTTTTAAAGATGCCACTTTCATGACAGTTGATAGGTATAAGTGCAGGAGCTTTTCTCCTACTGTAGAATACCCAAGGCTATGAAAATAAATTAACCTAAGGATGATAAAGTTGATAAGGCACTGTTTTCCTAGAGAACACAAAATAGCATTTATTTTGAGATAACTATCGTCAAATAAGGTGTAACCCCGACCCCACATCTTAGAGCTCATTCACACGGGACCCGTCATTGATGTTTTGTCAAATAAACGATACGTCATGACGGATGTGCGTTCACATTGCATACGGAAACGAGATTTTTCGCGATTCGTAAAAATATCCGAATAGATGTCCACACTTGATTCGTGATTCAGAGTTCAATCTTGGACGATTGCTTCAGCGTATCTGTCACAAAAAATCACTATTCATGTTTATGACGAACGTGATTTTAAAAAGATGAAACGTGATTTGAGACATGACCGTCAATTTTCACGTTTCGTGATACGTGTGAACTCGGGCACCCAAAAAGCATGGCCGCCGTCAAAAAAAAAAACGAATCTTGAAAAAGACGATTCGTCAATAAACACGAATCGTCTTCGTGTGAATGAGGCCTTACTGGTAGTTAGGTAAGCCATCGACGCTGTTATTTAGATGACAGTTCTTTCTACACCTCTGCCCATCCCTTCGGGGCTTACAGGTGTTATGTTACTATTCTAATCGTTTGCCAGAAGTGGTAATAACAGCAATTTTATCCCAGACTTTTCATTCTAGCTGTCACTGGAAAGGCCCACGACAGAAAAATATCAGGAATTGATCGAAAAGTTTTCAAAAACCTGCTTTCGGACCCCAGCACAAGTAGGGATCTCTCTGTGGCTTGTATTCCAGTACAGTTTCACACATTAACATTCAACCAATTTGATTATCTGTGTAATCAAATTAGCAAGCGATTCTGAAGCACCCATACGTGCCGATGTTAGGAGCTCCCTAGGTCGCTAGCTAACAACATTACGTCCCAACTCCGGACAACTTGCGTCTAGCTAATTGAAATCTTTGTTTTGTTAACTAGTTCCAACTTGCAGCAGTGATGCTCCAACTTTTGAGCACTGGGAGTGTTTGTGAAAGAATTTCAAATGCAAAAGTTATAATTTTGCAGTGTTGGAAAACTAATGAAGTTTCTAAACTATGAAAAACATGAACATAGCTTTCGGAGTCATAATTATAATTACTCGCTGTACAATAGAGAAAGTTTCGATTGATATTTATTTATTTAGATAGAACGGCTGAAGCCAATTACACTATTTAAACTTAAAATTAATTCATGCATTCTTCTCACAAAAATTCTGACAGTTTCATCTTCCATTCATTCGCAATCATATCAAGATCTGTGTTTGAGTTCAGGAAAGCGTTAATAGCAGCTAATGTCCGAGGAATAGGTGACATGGAGTGTGTAACAGTACGACAAGTGGGAACAACCAGTAACCGGCGTTTCCTGCCACGACAGTAATTGTCTGGGACAAAAATATGTAGATTGCAGATTTCAATATGTAGATCAGAAACATCAATAATCCTCCTAATAAAATGATAATGAATGGCTGCCTCGTTGGTCTAGTGGTCGCAAGCGCTACTGCTGAGCATGAGCTTCTGGGTTTGATTCCCAAGTTGGATATAGTGTTATTAAATTTTTCCATCTGGAATTTCTTAATAGCAGCCCGGAGTCTGGATTTGTGCCCGGTAGATGGCAATAGGCTTGCCCCATGTTACATGGGACTATTTATTTTCAAGGTAGGGCATAACTGGCGAAATAATATGTGTGTACACCTCTGCCTAACCCTTCGGGGCCTACAGGCGTGATGTTATGTTATGAATGTATCGTATTTTATTTAGAGTTATTAACTACTAGCAGTGCACCGCGGGTTCACCCGCATAAATCTCGATCCCGTGGGAATATCGGGATAAAAAGTATTCTAGGTCCCAATCCAGGTCATGGTCTACTCATGTGTCATATTTCATCCAAATCTGTTCAGCTGTTTTAGTGTGAAATCGTAACAAATAAAAAAAAAGTTGCAGAAAGGAAGCAAAACCAATTTTTCGATCGCAGTAGTTAGGTTAGGTGAGAATACGCACGTGCTGCTCGACGAGGTGGGCAAGCTCTTTGAAAGAGTTATTGCAAACCGCCTCGTCGGGCAGCTGGTGCGAGTGGGGCCGGATTTGGCGGATAGCCAGTTCGGCTTCCGCCGAGGGCGCTCTACGGTGGACGCCATCATGCGCGTGCGAGCCCTCACGACGGGGGATGCTGTGGCCCGGGGTGGGGTCGTCTTGGCGGTGTCTCTAGACATCGCCAACGCCTTCAACACCCTACCCTGGAGTTGCATCAGGGAGGCACTCCGGTATCACCGGATGCCGACCTACCTCTGTCGGTTGGTCGAGGCGTATTTGACGGACAGGGCCGTCATCTACCCCGGTCACCAGGGAGAATGGAACCGGCGAGAGATGTCGTGCGGTGTCCCACAGGGATCGGTCCTGGGGCCGCATCTGTGGGACATCGGATACGACTGGGTGCTGCGCGCCGACCTCCCTAGTGGTGTCAGCGTAGTGTGCTACGCTGACGACACGCTGGTCCTGGCGCAGGGGAGGTCGCACGAGGCGGCGGCCGAACTGGCGACACGCGGGGTTGCGACGATCGTCGACAGGATCCGGCAATTGGGACTCGAGGTGGCCCTGCACAAGTCCGAGGTCATGTGCTTTCATGGCCCTCGGAACGCGCCACCGTCGGGTTCCCAAATGACGGTAGGAGGGGTTCACGTCGGCGTCGAGGTGACGATGAAGTACCTGGGACTCGTCCTCGACAGCCGGTGGAACTTCGTGGAGCATTTCCGACGTTTGGCTCCCAAACTGGAGCGGGCCGGGGCTGCCTTGAAGCGGCTTCTGCCCAATCTAGGGGGTCCAAACGCCTCCTGCCGGAGGCTCTACGCGGGGGTCGTGCGGTCCATGGCCCTTTACGGGGCACCGGTGTGGGCGCGAACCTTAAGGTTGCGCCCAGCCCGCCGGTTGCATGCAGCCCAAAGGGTCATGGCTATCCGGATGGTCCGGGGATACCGTACGGTCTCCGGCGAGGCGGCGAGCCTCCTTGCCGGAACGCCGCCATGGGATCTGGAGGCGAAGGTCCTCGCCCACATTTGGGAGTGGCGCGAGGAGATGAAGCGCCGGGGTGTAACTCCGCTGCCGCGAGAAATCACGGTACAGCGGACAGAGCTCCGGCGGGATCTCATGGCGGCTTGGAGTGTGCGATTGTCGCAACCCAGATTTGGGCACGCCACAATTACGGCGATAAGTCCCCTCTTTGAGGAGTGGCTTGAGAGGCGCCACGGCGTCCTCACCTTCCGCCTGACGCAGGTCCTCACCGGACACGGTTGTTTCGGGAGGTACCTGTTTCGCATAAGGCGGGAGGAAACGCCCGGGTGTCACCATTGTGTGGATCGTCCGGAGGACACGGTGGAGCATACGATGGAGGTTTGCCCGGCTTGGGTGGACCACCGCCGTGTCCTCGTGGAGGCGATCGGCGGCAGTGACCTCTCGCGTCCGGCCCTGGTCCAGGCCATGGTGCGGAGCGAGAGGGCATGGCAAGCCGTCACCTCCTTCTGCGAAGCAGTAATGCTCGCGAAGGAGGAGGCGGAGCGCGCGAGGGAGTGGCAGAGGCCGCGCCCTACCAGCCCTAGCCGCCGCCGCCGTAGGAGACTTCCCGGGCGTCGGGAATTGATAGCCGATTTCCGGCCACCGTAGGCGCGGGCCTGCGGACGGAGAGCAGAGGGCAGCTCGCCGTCCGATAAGGACCAGGCCCGGGTCGACGGCGCGTAGTGTTCTACGCGCGCCTCAAAGAGATGTCAGCAAAACTGACGGGGTCCGTTAGGGCCGATGCCTGCCGGGGTTGCGGGTAGTCCCAAGGGGAAACCGTGGCCCCTGGCATGGCAAGGGAAGGAACACGGGTGGGTTTTAGTCAGTAAAAGTCTGACACGCCCTTCCGCTCTGCCCAGAGCGGGAGAAGTCATTGGATGATTTCCCACCCAAAAAAAAAAAAAAAAAAAAAGGTGAGAATACGCAAGAAATTCCATCCTAATGATGGAATTTCTTGCCTATTCTTTTCCATATGAAACTACCTTTTGGAAGGGACAACAGATACAATACTTCTTTTTCTTGTAAATTTTGACATTTAAAAGTGCCTTTTAATGGTCAAATAAACGAACTTTACACTTGGCGAATGAGAGCTAGACCGAAAAAAGTGTAACAATTAGACCGTGACGACCATTGATATATTAAAAGGAGGAAGGTATGTTACGAGCTAACATCGCAATCAGTAAACCTGGGCTCGGCGCACCATAACTCACACATCTGTGATCAGTGTGATCACAGTCGCAAACCTATAGTTATCGATAGACAAGAACAGAGATAGGAGACGGTGTTGTCGTGCGAGCGAAATCGCGTTAGTACTCGTCGCCCGGTCTCGCAACTCACGCATTATAATTATGCGTATTGTGTCTCTCACGCATGTTTGATATCTATCTCGCTCTCACAAACATGGCGAAGCAAACATGAAATATTATTATAACTTTCAACAAATTAGAATTTTCGGCTGTACTTACGAGTGCAGAGTGGTAAGTAAGACTTATTTTTCTTCCTTGTATTATTAAAACACTGTTTAGCTGCACAAGAAGTCATTTTGATGCGTATACCTATATCACAAAAAAAAAACTGTAATTATGGAGTTGTTTGTTCAACGATATCCCTTGCGTGACTGAGTGCCGACTACGGGCAATCACGTAGTTTGATAGGACCAAGCGCTGTTACTAAGTCCCGTATCTACCGCTTTTTAATACATCAATGGTAACGACACTTTTTTGTTAGTTACTCTCAAGGTTCATATTCCAACTGCCCAAAAAAACTCTTGACTTTTCTAAATCCAGCTGGTGAGCAGACAACGCGGGCTTCAAAAAACAAAATGTGATACAAATGCTATGAATTACCCGTGTGTATTCTTTAGCACATGTTTAAAAGAATCAATAGAATAAAACTTTGCAATTCAAAGACCCAAAAACCGCGTTTTTTTATCGACCCAAGCACAGGTAAAATAGTTGGTCTTGCGCATATGGCTTTCGAGTGATAACAGTTCTGACTAACGAGTTGTAGGTCCTGGGTTCAGACTTTACTTTGAGTAATTTATATCATCACCGCTAACGAAAACGTGTCCATGCCCTAGAACCAAAAATTCGAAGACATTCGACTTCCACCAATCCCCACTGGGCCGCGTGGTGAATTACGCTCGTTCCTTCTCATAGAAAGGAAGCCTGTGTCCCAGCAGTGGGAACGTTATAGCCTGATTATACTATGACTCTTAAAATTATTACGAAGAATATTTTCATTTCAATATAAAAACAATCAACCCAATAATAGAATCGTAATCAGTCAATTGTGACCTTTACTGTCAAACGAAACACAATCGTCATAAAAGCTACGAAAAGAAGTCGTCGACTTACAAACAAACGTATTTAATTACTAAGAAAATAACATTAGACGGTTCTCGTAAACAAATTAGCGATCATCGACTTTAATCCCGGGTTGAGAGGCTAGTTTTTACCCGACTGCCCCATAAGAAGGGTAATAGGTATGTTTTTCAAGCTAGGATATCATAAGCTAGCAAGTGTATAAACAGAACTATCTGCATTTTTAGGCTAGTAAGCTAGTGAGAAAGATAGAAAGCTAGTGTGATAGTTTAATAAGGATAGGGTTCTATTTTTGAGCTAGTAAAGTAAAAATAATATAGCTTTATTCAGGTTAGAAAAACACAGTACAATATTTAAAAAAAAACGAGTAACAGATTAAGACCCTTCGGTGCTAGATTTTGACAAATTCCCTAGACGGACCCCACACTAGAATTCCCTGTGTCGTGGGGACCAGTATCTTCTCAAGTAAGGCAAACAATTATTTATGTTGGTGAACTAAATAATTTGGAAAAAGGAATACATAATATAACATACATAATCAGCCTATTAATGTTCCCACTGCTGGGACACAGGCCTCCTCTCTATGAGAGGGAGTGGGCCGTAATCCACCGCGCGGGCCCAGTGCGGGTTGGTAGATGTCGCATGTCTTCGAATTTTTGTTTCTAAGACATGCCGGTTTCCTCACGATGTTTTCCTTCACCGTTTTGAGAGCAGTGGTGATGAAATTATTTACACAAAGTAAAGCGCCTGCTGGGGTTCAAACGCACGACCTACAACTCGTAAGTCGGGGTCGATACCACTGGGGCACCACTGCTCCTCCGAAAAAGGAATAATATTATTGAAAGAAAAAAAATCAAGTACAGCTAGTAGCACCCTCCACCTATTTTACAATCCTGGCTTTTGTACTAGCCTCGTTGGACTCGTTGCTAATATCCAATCGGATAATCTTACTCGGATCAAGTCACTGGAATGCTATTGACTTGAAATTTACTGGCATCGTGTAAATAAAACCGCTCTAGCATGTTCCAAGCCAGGATAGTAAGCCAGGATGTTACTTGCTTGCTATCCTAGCTTCAAAAACTAGGCTCGGGTAACCCTGGCATTATGATCACCTTGGTAACCTGGTTCTTTGGAAGCTCATAAAAATGTATAACAACTTTCGTATGAAGTCCATATTTGTCAAAAAACTGAGAATTTGTGCCCTATTTGTCACATCGAAGTCTAAGATCCGGCTGAATAAATAGATGAGATAGTGAGGTGCCTTAGTTTTTGTAATGGTATCAAAAAACCGGTACCAGATTGATTCCTAAATGAAGAGGGTTTTGCAACTATTCGCTAAAAACGTTAAAGGGTAACTAAGTGAATTAATAAATTGCTCTTTAGAACTGTACACTTTGCCACAATCTATAATTCTGGCAATGATACGGAGAAATTTTGGTATTCTGGGGATCCATCAATCTTGGCAAATTCAAGGTTTAGTTGGTTTACTGAATAAATCACAATGAAAAGCTTAATTATTTCTGATCTCTAGCCCCCTATACATTATTTTAAATTAAACAAAAACGACAAGTATGACTTTCACAAAATAAAGCTGCGACAAAGAAACTAGCCATTCGTTTTAATGTTCTAATTTAAAGTCCTTCTATCGTAAAGTATTTTTACAGAAAACTTAATTCCTGTTTTTTCCCAGTGATCTAGAGAACACATATCAATCGGAAACATTCCGGTCAGATGACAAGATACGGGGAATCGTTGCAATAGGAATTGTCACTGCCTGTGACAGGCGAACAAGTGACCGCGTTGATGTTATCAGTTAACAGATGATTGGCTTTATTGTTACTGCACTACACTGTGTTATCTTTTACACTACATCTACATCTACCTAGCTATGTTGGGGTCGGCTTCCAGTCTAACCAGATGCAGCTGAATACCAGTATTTTACATAAAGCGACTTATCTGACCTCCACAACCCAGTAACTGGCTAATACGATACCCCTTGGTAAGACTGGTGTCAAACTTACGGGCTTCTGACGACTCGTAACGACTGTCAAAGATCCATGATTGACAGACAGGACCAACGGCTTAACGTGCTTTCCGAGGCATAAACCAAATCTATATTTACGTACTGAAAATATAGATTTGGTGTATGATAATTTTGCGGTCATCAGTATACAAAAAGGTCAAGATTTATTTATCCACAACGGCCACGGTAGCTTCCCAGCGACAAGCCACCAATGTAAAATAAAAATCCGATACCAATACCGGTCTTTATCAAACTTAGCCACATCACTACGAAAGGACGTCCTATAGTAGCAATAATTTCTAGTCTAGCAGACAGGGCGACGATAAACGTGTTTACAGGAAAGTGGCGGTTTTATTGGCACAATTTATTATTACTATAAACTATCGGTGATTGGTCCACGAGCTATTTTTTTAGGACGAAATGGCTATTGTGGTCGGGTTCATTGTTGTATTAAGAGAGGTCTTATAAAAATAAAGAAATTGGATAAAAAACAAAAGACTGCCTTACAAATCCAATAAAGGCTTTTGCATACCAGGGGCGACTTGTCGCGCGACAAACAATACAATTTCTAAGAAAACTTCACGGTATAACAATAACAGATCGCGCTGGTCTGCAAAAAGCTTAATTGACGATTTAGGGCCTGCGCAGACTGGTGAACGGAAGGGCAGAGATAAAAAAAAAGGATAATACTTATCTAATGGAAATCTATATAATATAAAAATCAATTGCAGTGCTTTAATCTCGTAAAAACTAGAAAATGGCTCGACCTATTTGAATGTTTTTTTAATACCCGAGTGCCCCAGGAGGAGGGTTGTTATTTTTCTTTTTTGTTTTGTTCGCCTGCATTCTGGCGTGGATTAAGAAAAAAGAAAATTAGGAAAAAATCAAGGGAACAACAGCCGAAAAATCCTAATCGAAATTTTGACAGGACTACGTCTGACGGGTCAGGTAGTAAGGTATATATTTCAATGCTCGGTGATCGACCTTGGAGCATACCGGCGCATGCCACGGCATACCAGCAGATGCTATTGTAGTGGTATCGCAGAGGATATTTCTTGTCAGTGAGCGCTGTCCCCCTCGATGCTCTCCCCTGCCGTCCGCCAGTGTGCGCAGACCCTTATTGACACGTTTTTAACAGAGGTCATTCTTCTAGTTTCGACTCAGACGTAGATGATATTGATAAATTATGTTTATTTCTGTAAATTGGTTTTAAAAAAAAAACAGTTTTACACGTCAAATAAATTGTATGTTTTAAATGAGTTCGGTGTTTCCTATAAGTGACGATTCTGCGAAGAAAGACCGAAACCGACTCGCGAGTCTTTTTTTTAAATCCAAACCAACGGGTGGGTTTTAGTCAGTAAGAGTCTGACACGCCCTTCCGGTCCGCCCAGAGTGAGAGAAGTCATTTGATGATATCCCACCCAAAAAAAAGAAAAAAAAAAGATATATTATATTATACGTTTTAAATACTCGTAAAAGCAGCGTACTGAAAGAATGTCACTTGTGGACGTTCTTTTAAAGCATCCATAGTTGTAGGTCGGTATTGTGTCCTATGCGAAACTATAAACTATAACAAACTTTACAAACAGGAATATATGCACATAATTGGACCAGTCTCTATTTCGTAGCAGTGGTGGCCCAGTTGCAGCGGCCCAGACTTACGTGACGCAGGTCGTGTGTTTGAACCTAGGCACGCTTTACTTTGCGTAGTTTATTTCATCACCACTGCTCCCAAAACGGTGAAGGAAAACATCGTGAGGAAACCAGCATTTCCTAGAACAAAAAATTCGAAGATATCCACGAACACGCACTGGGCCCGCGTGGTGGATTATAAACTTACCTTACGCTTAGTTCTCACAGAAAGTAGTCCTGTGTCTCAATAGTGGAAACATTATAGGTAGGCTAGCTATTGATCAGAAGTGATAAAACGATGCTTAAAGATTACCAAGTTATTCGTTAGGAAACACAGACTCAGGGGCGTAGCTACCGCCGTATCTGCCGTATCAATATACGGGGCCCCAGGGCCACGGGGGCCCCCGACGTGCGTAAGCAAAAATTAATAAAAACTTCACAATTTTTTAGTAACAAAAGTCAAAAAAAGCATTTGCTTTCAGTTACAACCGCAACTGCTGAAAGAAGTTTAAAAAAAATAAAACTGATAAAAAATTACCTAAGAACTTCGATGAGACATGAACGCCTGTCAGACCTGTCACTATTGTCCATATTTATGAAATAAGAAAACAAAATATATTTTTTTTACGCAAACTTTTTTTTTCTTTTGTGAGAAATCTTTACCCTTCATAAGGGCCCCCAAACAACATTTTTATACGGGGCCCCGCCAAGGCACGCTACGCCACTGCACAGACTCCAACAAGGGATTCTACATCAAACGATAGACTGATTGGACGTATAAAGCAAACATTCACGTCAAAAAAGATGTTTTCCCAGCCCGCTAATCCATCCCGTCAATCCTATAATCGTGTAAGACACACAGGTAACAGGATTATCTCGTGGTTATCCAAGATTAGCGTCACCCTTATAAGATTAATGTATCAACCATATACATAATAACTAACAAGCTGCAAAGTGCCACATAGTGTGATAAACGTTATTATGTAGATAAGCACAAAAGGCCAACTTTAAACAATACCAGCCCAAAGACCTCTTCTCATACAGAGAAGGCACGTGCATTGATCACCACGCTTGCGCAAGACGGGCAATAAGTAGGTGACGACGCTAAGCTGCCTTGATAAGATAAGATTTTTCAAAACTTTCATGAAATGCAAGATGATACATACTTAAGAGGAGGCTCCCTAAATTGTATGTTATTTGCATTAACATTCTGAAACAGTCGCGTATACAATCAAAATGGAATTTTAGTATATGATTTATTGGATCTTTATCTTTCCGAAAATAAGACAGATACGTAATTGGAATATCTTTGCTCGATACATTTTTTATTCGAAAATCATGTGTTTTTTAATGATTATTAAGAACGACAACAAGATTACTCGACTTTTATGTCTAAAATAATTATTTACAGTAAGAAAATATAGTTTACTATCCAAAAATAAGATATTTTTTCTCTAGATCGATTATTTATTACTTTAATTATAAACGAAATAAGAATTGAGACTTACGACATTTAGTTTCGAACTCGTACATGGTCAAAGAGCGCACGCGATATACAACTTTATTACTGATGCGTTAGCGTTTAGCACATATCGGAGTGGCAGGGTGCGGGAGGGTTGAGCTTGCGTGGAAATTGTGTTTGGAGTGCCTGGTCTTAATAAATGTTATTAAATATAACAGTGAACCTTTTTTCTGTTGAGATGATCAAATGCAGCTTTCTATACCTTTTTCAGATGTTTTTTTTCCACAGTATTTATTTGATCAATAAAACTGTTCGAGTCATGTATCGTACATGGCGCGCTCGCATTACATAGATCAGCACTTTTCTGTCGCCTTGCATAAATTACATAAAGCGTAACGCACACAGTACACAATCAGCGTTCATGATCAGCTGTACCTCATTCGCACAACATTAATTTATAGCATTAGATAAATAGTAAGGAAAACTGTTCAATAAACCATTATCTTTGGCTATCCGTGACTTACCATTTCAGGCTAACATCCAAGGTGTGAGCGACCCATTCAACAGAGCATACAGAAGCAATATTTCGATTACTGAGTGTTTTTAATCGCGTGAAATACCTAAGCCTATTGAACAATTTGACAATTTCGGATTAAGTTCAAAGTTATCTATCCTGCTTTCGCAACTTAGATTCTAGACATGTAAACAAAAATTATATTGCGACTTTAAAAAAAAATGACTAAGTCATTCTCAAATCAATTTATTTGTGCTAATAATATAATTTATATTTGTTTAACTACAAATGTCATCAATTGGAAACAAGAATTTCAATATGGAATAAATATGTTAACCGGGAAAACGTAGGTATGTCAGAATGTGTATGAAATTATATGTGCTAGCAGCTAGCAGCGTTACAAATTCTGACCCACTTGTTTGTTGTTATAATAGATTGCCTACACTTTGAATCAGGCCCTGAACCTTCTGTATTTCTATATTTAGTGGCAGCTGTCATAACAGTATGGCGCAACTGGGCGCAACGTTATTGTCATATTTTTTTTTTTTTTTTTTTTTTTTATTTAATTAAGGTTCACCAACAGTTATTACAGATATTATATAGATAGGAACATACAAGTAATTGTGTCTTAAATCTAACTGCACAACCAATTACAGGCAAACACCACATGCAAAGTGCTTTTTGTAATTATACATTTAATTTTAAAGACTTAATGTAGGTACTTAAATTCTAGATAATTATATTAAATTAAATACTAAGACTAATGCTAATTACGTCTGACAAACGTCGATATTGAGTCTGCGTGGACGTCAACCAGGTCGCTGCGTTCGTTTATGAGTTTGCACATGCGGGGTATAGGCGAATTGGCACCAAAAACTGTACGGCGGTAAGGTGGAGCTAAGGGTGTTATAGGTTTGCGAGGTGGCCTACGGGGTACTCTGAAATTGAACTTACATACCAATTGTGGACAGTCAATACTGTTATTGAGCAATTTATAAGCGAATCTCAAATCTAAGAGCTCCCTTCGAGCTTCCAGGGTACTCATTTTGTAGCAGCCTAGTTTATCAAGATAGGAGAGATATTTAAATGGCCTTCCCTTTGAGTATCCCAGGTATCGGATAAACCTTTTTTGGACTCGTTCTATCCGTAGCGAGTGGGTTGCGTAGTGAGGCCTCCATATCACACTACAGTATTCCAGGATGCTTCTTATAAGGCTATTGTAGAGAACTAATTTAGTATGTGGACGTTGAAATACCTTTCCATTACGAATGACGAATCCAAGCATACGTTGGGATCGACTGATTATGTTCTCAATATGTGGAATAAATGTGAGTTTAGAGTCCAAGATAACGCCCAGATCTCGTACTACATCCACCTCGCATAAGTTCACTCCGTTTATTTGGTACGCCGAATTCACAGTATTTACTTTCCTGGTGAATTTTATGTGGCTACATTTCGAAGTATTCAACGAGATGTTATTATGATGACACCATGCAGACAATCGGTTGATATCCTCTTGCATTAGGTTTACGTCCTGTTGAGACCTTATGACTCTTGAAATTTTCAAGTCATCTGCAAAAAGGAATATGCTAGTATTGCGAAAGCACGATGTCACGTCATTTATATATATGATGAATAAAACTGGGCCCAGATGAGAACCTTGAGGGACACCCGAGGCAGCTGCATACCTGCCCGACCGGAACCCATTGACAACCACATAAAACTCCCGACCAGTCAGATAAGAATCAAACCACTTTAGAAGACTACCGGTAACGCCGTATGTAGCTAGTTTTTCAATGAGCAGTTTATGTGAAACCCTATCAAACGCCTTGCTAAAATCTGTATAAACAGCGTCAACCTGCATACCTTTATCCAAGGCTTCGCATGAGGCTTCAACAAAGGACACCAGATTTGTACTTGTGGATCTGTTCTTTACAAAGCCGTGCTGATGGTCGCTTAAGAACTTGGAAAAATAGCGTTGAATATGTGGACAAATCAACGACTCCAATACTTTACCGAAAATCGAAAGGATGGATATTGGTCTATAGTTCTTTACATCACAAGGGTCTCCACTCTTGTAGACCGGTACTACTTTCGCCTGTTTCCACTCTTTAGGGAATTGACCAGATCGGATTGAGGCGTTAAATATCTTCGCCAAAGGAACAGCCAGGCTCGATGCACATCTGGCAATAAACAATGGTGGTATATCATCTGGGCCTGCCCCCTTAGTAATATCAAGGCTCTCTAGTTTTTTCACAACATTCTCATGTTCGATGTCCATGGAAGCTATACTGTCTGATTGTGTGGCTATTGCTTCCAGGTATTCGGAGGCTACATAGTTTTGACCTGAAGGTGAAGTTGTTTCTTCTTTATAAATGCTGCTATAATTTGAAGCAAATAGCTTACATATTTCTTCTCCATTCGAAGATGTTATCGGACCATTAGTCATTGATGCTGGGTATGAACTTTCTCCACCACGTTTATTCTTGACATATGACCAGAAAATTTTTGGACATCTGGCAATAGATTCTTCTGTACTTTCAATGTAACTATTGTAACACTTTTTGGCGTAATCATCACATCGCTTAGAGATTAATCTGAATGATAGCTTGTCAAGGGGATTCTTGTACTTTTTATACCTGATGCGAAGTTTGTTTTTTTCTTTTAATAAATTTAGAAGTTTCTTATCAAACCATATTGGAACACTATTGCTTTGCTTTCGGATGATAGGTACAAAAGTATTGATAGCTGATCCAATAACGCTGTAAAAAACTTCCACCATTTCGTCAACACTACTGCAACATCCCAGACACTCTTCCCAGTCTTTATCCTTCAAATGCTTGTTTATTGCTTCATAGTCGGCCCTATGAAAGTTTCGTTTTGCAATGCTATTGGATTTTAGTTTTAGCGACTCCGTCAATGTTACTTGTATATCCAATGGAGGATGATGAGGGTCTACAACACTTAAAGGATCTGCTTCACTAACGCAACAACCTGGAACGTCCACCAATACAACATCCAGTAGTCTACTGTTTTTGTTGGTAACATTATTGCATTGTCGGAGATTATTAACTGATGCAAAATCAATGAGAAGTTGATCGAGACTACTAATGTGCTGATTTTTGAGAGGATTGTTTAGGTCATTCCAGTTTATAGTTTTTAAGTTAAAATCTCCCACGAAGCATGTGTACGCATTATGGTTATACTGGTAAGAATTACAATTACCAATAAAATGTTCCAACATTGATTTAGAAACCGGTGGTGGCAGGTAGACTGCACAAAGATCAAGACGGCGGAGTTGCCTCGAACGCTCGCACGGTATTTCTACAGACACCCATAGATCCTCACAATTACTTTGTCTGTGTAGTAATCTTTTTGAAACTAGTTTTTTAGATACTGCAATCAAGACACCTCCGCCATCCCTATCCCAGTGGTAGCCCGAGCTTTCCCTGTCTCTTCTATAGACCAAATACCTGTCATCAAACAGTTCTTTATTGCATATACTATTGTTAAGCCAAGTTTCTGTCAGAATTAGAATATCGTAGTTACATGTTGCTATTTTACATAAAAAATCGTGCGTTTTCGTCCGCAGACCTCTAACATTTTGATAGTATATATCAATATTAAATAAGTTGAATTTTGTTTGTGCGATATAATTGACATGCATAAAGAGCTTCTACAAAGTTAAATTTATTTCAACCTATCTAAAGTTGCTAGATCTTTTATTACTATATAGTCCGATGTAACGTCTTTACGCATTAAAATACGACCGCTTCTGACCCACACAAATTGAAATCCTATTTTTTTAGCTTTGGTTCTTGCTGCGGCGTGGATTTCCTTGTTGGTCGCCGACAGATGCTCCATTACGTAGATAGGTTTTTTAGGTCCCGCCAATCCAATATGAGAAGAGTTCAATTTGTCCTGACTGTTTTTCTTGTTGAAGTCGATCGAAGCTGCCAAAAATTGATCACGGAGTCTTGGGGAGCTGAACTGAGTGACGACTGATCGAGGCCTCGGAGAGTCACGGTTTAATTTAGCAATTCGTGTGCAGCTTAAAATATCATTATCTGTAATGGCGCAGCCTATGGCCGACCCCAGGTGTTTTGTCAGGCTGATGACGTTTTCTGTTTTGTTCTCTGGAACGCATTGAATCTCAATATTACTGGATCTAGCATGTTGTTCCATCTGGTTTACGCGATTCTTGAGTTTTACAATGGTGTTGGACATTAGTTCGTTGTTAGTTTCAAGATCCTTTATAGTTTGTGCAGATTTTTTGGCTTCCAAAATAGCAGTTTCATATTGACTGTTCATGAAAGACATAGCCTCATTTACTTCCTTCAACTCTTCCCTGATTGATTTAAGCTCTGAGTTCATATTAGCCCTTAATTGCACAAGCATGTCAGTCATTGCTGTTTTTATTACTGCCTCTACTATGTCTTGTACATCAGCCTTAGTCAAGGTACTTGAGTTGCTAATCGGTGGTGACGACAGGGCCACTCTTTTTTTGGCACGCGAGGCTTCTTTTTGTCCCGATCTGGTGGGGGACACAGTACTTTCAGAGCTTTTTTTTGAAGGTGAAGATTCTGAATCGGACATATTAATTTTTAGTTTAATTGAAAGCGCACACTAAAAAATGCCCACATCGAGAAGTGCACACTAATAAAGGCCCACGCCGAGTGAGCGACTCGGAGTTCGCGACCAAAAGGTCTTAAGTGCGCGGAAGACGGCGTCGCTTACGCGTTCGCGTCAAGGGCTCTGTATTCGGTGTACGGTTGGGTATATTAACAAAAAGTTCACTTATTATTTCGTAAAATATGTCTTTTTGTGATGTTTTTGTGTAATTTCTTCCACTCACAGTTAGTACGTGTGTCCATAAACAGATTTATCACCAACACTGAACCGAGAACAACTTAAGACTGTATAAAAACTATTAATTACTGCGGAGCGATATAAAAGCACAGTACACTTTATAGCCGGACGGCGGGTATCTTAAGTATTTATCGGTTATTTGAACAATAAAGCGAACCGCCAGTTGACTTGAATTAATTCTGCGTTGCCAACGTAATGGGTACTTTAGTAACCGTAAACATGGGACAACCAGTAAAATGTGAGCATGTCTATTATGAGGGTTTGAATAAGGTATGTATTTAATCGAACCTCAAATAATTCTTATTTTGTTCTAAAAATACAATGTCGCCCATGCGCATGTGACCGCCCGTAATTTTCTGAATATTCATGAAAAAATATCGAAAATAAACTTCAAAAGGGGGGGTCTATCTATAACATTTTTCATGATATTCAATTTTTTATTTTTTAAAGATTTGCTTTCTGTTTTTTGACACATCTCCGAAGTTTATGGGTCGATTTGGATTCTGTTTATTATTTCCAAAAGCTTATGAGTTATTTTAACAGGATAATTAAAATTTTTACAAAAAAAAAAACGGAATCGAAGTCATTTTTTCGGTAAAAAATTGTGTATTTATTTAAAAAAAACTAGTGAAAAATGTTATAGATAGACCCCCCCTTTTGAAGTTTATTTTCGATATTTTTTCATGAATATTCAGAAAATTACGGGCGGTCACATGCGCATGGGCGACATTGTATAATTGAACACTTAAATAATTATAATGATTAGGCTTTTTGTTTTGGGGACCTAAAAATACTTATTATTCAAGTAACTGCGACCAATTTGGATGTAGCGTTGGCCGGCCGCTGCCGCAGCACTGCTCGCTACGCTCGCTCGGCTCGCGCACGGTTGGTCATAGTTCTTATTATACCGATTTATACCTAACCTAACCCATTTGGTCAGGGTGCCCTAGCTAGTTACTGTAACCAATTCGGCTAGCGTCTGGTTGGTTATTTTTAAAAAAAGTGTTCATTATTAGAAGTGTAAAAAGTTTTTAGAGGTTCATTAATATTAAAAAGTGTACATTAGTAGGTCACGAATTTTTTTGAGAATTTGTAAATATTTCCCTTTAAATGAAAATGCAGTACATAAGCTGGCAGGTGGAAAGTATCAGTAGAACTTTTTCCAAAAGACATATTAAAACTCAGAAACTCGTATGTGTCTTGAAAACTTTTAGTTTTCTTCGTTTTTTAAAGGTGTGTGGTAACTGATGATGAGAGCGCATTCCATCTAGATTTGTTGCACGTCATTCGCTACTTTGCTGTTGAACAAGCTTGGCGAAATCTTTACTAATAATAAAAAAATATAAAACTGAGGAGTTTGTTAGTTTTTTGTTTGAGCGCGCTAATCTCAAGGACGTCGGATTTGAAAAATTATTTTTGGAATTGATAAGTGCAATACCTACGCAGTCAAAATGTATGGAACAACTGTTTTTTTTGGCTTTGTGTGTTTATGCCCCTGCCATGTAATAACAGCCAGAAGGGTCGATCGATCAGGTTAAGCTACGCTTGCCGCAGTTTGTCCGTGGATGGATGACCATCTTTACACACCGAGACCCCGTGCGTTGGTCCCGCTGTCTTTTCGTTGTCGTTTCGGGTCTTCAGAAGGCCGAAAGTCTGACAACCTATGTTATTTAGCTACATCCGGTTAGACCGGAAGCCAACTACAACATAGTTGGGAAAAAGCTAGGCAGATCACGATGAGATGATGAATATATCTACACGGAGATCGATTCGCAGTATGAACTCTTTATATACTCACAGAAACAATAGCCAAACGTTAAAATACAATGTAAATAAAACCTCTTCGCAAATCGAACTGCAATCGAAACTGCACGAAGCGCAAACCAAACAGCCGGCGATCGACATCGTAGGTACACAACGTACACAACTCTCCCCAAAGGAAATAAACACGAGTTTGTCGAGTAAACATCGATTAAAGCGAGTCCGATGCATGAATCGATTTGTTGGACTCGATTATATTTAGATTGTAGTGCTTACCCGACCGACCGGCGACTGGCCGTTAATGTTACGACTTGTTTTGGGAACGAGAAATTGAATTGAAGTTGCTTGGATAACTTGGAAGTGATGCGACAGGTAAGCAAACATGGGTATGTTTGCTTGTGTGCTGCAAAGTGGTTACAAATGTATCGACAGTTTAAGGAAAACAATTTTGAATGCAACCGGCGTGCGTGTATGACCAGATGTATGACCGTAAACGAAGCTAAAGGAGTATGTAAGGATCGTAGCAGGTGGCGTTCTGTAGTTTCTGCCTACCTCCATGGGAAGAAGGCGTGAGTTTACCTACACTGTTGTATTGTTGTTTTTAAAATTCAGGTTATCACCATCGAAATCATGATTGTTTTCTGCCGTGTCTCAATACACTCCGCAAAATCATTATTATTATTTAAATGATTTTGCGGACAAAATCATTTAAATAAAAACCAACTCTTGCTACGACACAGTAAAGTGCAATTCTGATCGCACAGCGCTAATTACCTACAGTTATAAAGTTGCCTCTCTTTCTATCGAATCTCTTCTTTTCTTTGCGTTCGGCGCTTGTTGTGACAACACGTCGTGTCCGGGTTCGCAACAAGTCAATCGTCATCTTGAGGATGCCTCGTTGAGTGGTGAAACACGTGTCGATTTCTTACAGGGTTCCTTATGACTCTTTAAGAACATTTAAGCGGATTAGGTTACTAAATATACGTCGTCTATTGTATTTCATCGCGTAACTCTTACATCTTCTGACTACGTTACACTCACTGAATTGACCCGACAAGACGGGCCCGCCGCGTACTTGTACCTAAGATGCGGAGTGAACCAACTGTATTCATCTGTCACCGTGTGAAATCAGCACTATTATTTGCGTTTGCAGCGCGTATACGCGCATCGACAGCTCTAGTTGGTAGTTGGTATGTCTTTAGCTATGCCAAAGATTTTTCCGGTTCTACCGACGACGCATGGGCCGAAATAAATGACTCCTGGAACGATTAAGCCAGAATCAATCGTAGCTATAGCTTGACCGAGAGCGCCGTATCGTGTCTTAGGTATGTACGCGGCGTGACAGGGGGTCAGTGAAGGCCGCTCATCGTCAACGCTCACAGCGTCCTTCTGCTCATTCGTCAATGCTGGCCGGCCTCGCCGCACATTCCTGTACGTGGTACGGCGAAGTCAGTCAAACTATACCAATAAATCTATACTATACTACATACTACATACTACAAATAAATAAAATTGGAGTGTCTGTTTGTAATGTCAAAATTACTTTACGTGGGTGAAACCGCGGGACGCAGCTAGTCATTAAATAATACCAGTCAGCTTTAACGACAACCACTCACGAGAAACCAAGGTTACATCCAGATAACAGGAAATAATAGCTATTCTACCAAGAACAGTAACAGAACAATTCTATTTCAATGTTTCCTGATAATTTCGCAGTGACAGGTAGTTTACATAATAACTTCCATACACACTAAAACAGCAGGTATTAATGATTTCTGGAACTTTAGTAAGTCCGTCTGGTTTGTGTCCGGCTATTATGAAGTGCACACGTAGTATTCACGTGCATTCCTATTTAAATGAGGAAGGGCTATTCATGAGAACATAAAGATGCAGTAGCAGGGCCAAAATGTCGAACTCTTTGCCGTCTGTGTTCCCTTCCACATATAACTCGTCAGCCTAGTTCCTCATTGCGACTACTGATGCTGCCGCTGTTGCTAAAAATGTAACGAGAAGTAAGCTATTCAACATAGATAGTTTATTTATTATTATTGCACGACTCATAATGCGAAGCATTAGAGTGTGCTCTACGATCGAAAAATATTTTTTGCCCCATTTCTGCAACTGTTTTTATTGTTACACTCCTGCTAGTACACATAACCTACTTAATTTATATGCCATTGTATAGATGATTAAATGGAGATTAATACTGTACTTTTTACTAATTGATTTAATGCAGCAGAAATGAAAAAAAACATCAAAATAGTTGAAAAAAAATTCCTGTCCGTCAATTTATGAAGCTTGAAAACATTGTAGCTTGCGATAAAATCAATTAATTGAGTCAATTTTTTTTTAATACATTGGTTTCGGCCATAGAAGGAACCCTATTGAAAATGGGTCTTTTATTCAAAGTAGTTTAATTATAATTAATAAAATACTAACAAAAATATAATATCTTTATCGAAATATTTTCAACCTTGACTGAACGTGTTGCCTAGCAACCCACAACGTAAATATCTAAATAAATAGTCTTTGACATTATGTAAGGATTGCGAGGTTAGAAATTTACCCATATTGATGGTAAAACAGCAGTCAAAACATACTTCATGAAAAGTGATAAATTGTTAATTTTTGTTAGAAACTATGTTGCACGACTCGTAATGCAAAGCATTAGAGTGTGCTCTACGATCGAAAAAAATTTTTTGCCCCATTTCTGTAACTGTTTTTATTGTTACACTCCTGCTAGTACACAGAACCTACTTAATTTATATACCATTGTATAGATGATTAAATGGAGATTAATACTGTACTTTTTAACAATTGATTTAATGCGGCAGAAATTGAAAAAGCATAAAAATAGTTGAAAAAAAATTCCTGTCCGTCAATTTATGAACCCTGAAAACATTGTAGCTTGCGATAAAATCAATTAATGGAGTCAATTTTTTTTTTATACATTCGTTTCAGCCGTAGAAGGAACCCTATTGAAAATGGCTCTTTTATTCATAGTAGTTTAATTATATTTAATAAAATACTAACTAAAATATAATATCAATATCTAAATATTTTCAACCTTGATCCGGTGCCGTTGCCTAGCAACTGCCAACGTAAATATCTTTGTCAGTCGTTGACATTACGACTTCATGAAAAGTGATAAATTGTTCATTTTTAAACTATGTTTTGAATTTCTTTTTCGTTTATGAATGAGTGATAAGTATGAGGCGTGCACTTTTGGATTTTCCAAACTATTTTCTATTTTGAATTTCTTTTTCGTTTATTAATGCGTGTTATGAGGCGTGCACTTTTGGAATTTCCAAACTATTTATTTATTTCAGAGAAAAACTCCATAATAGGTTAACGCCGAAAGGGGACGCCCTAGGAGGACATATACTGACCTTATTGGTGATGTTCTTCAGAAAGGACAGGTGCGTAGTACTCGCAACGGGCGAGCGTGTATGACAAGACGTATGAACGTAAACGAGGCAAAAGTAGTATGTAAGGATCGTAGCAGGTGGCGTTCTGTAGTTTCTGCCTACCCTCATGGGAAGAAAGCGTGAGTTTATGTATGTATGTATGTTATACTATCTCTGTTTTGATGTAGATATTTTTGTTACTTACCTAGCACATTAATAATTATTAAAGGTGTTGTATAATAAAAACTTTTTACAAAAAAAATTAAAACCGACTTCCAAAAAAAACCACTACAAAGTGAAAAATAACTTTAATTTCGGAAGTCGGTGTCTTTGTTTTTTAATTTTCGTTTTTTGCCACCGACTTCCGAAATTAAAGTTATTTTTCACTTTGTAGTGGTTTTTTTTGGAAGTCGGTTTTAATTTTTTTTGTAAAAAGTTTTTATTTTTCACTTTTTAGTTGTGGTACCTACCCCACACAATATCCAATACCACTAACTGCAATAAATAACAGTGACACGAAGTTATCATAATATCGTCCATATAAACTAAGTGGGAAAAATATGTATTATTCAAGCTAACTCAAAAACGATCTAAGCAAAGTCAATAAAATTTATATGGGACCACCTCGGGAGCTTACCCTTTCAAACAAAAAAATAATTTTCAAAATCGGTCCACAATTGGCGGAGATATCGGTGAACATACATAAAAAAAAAAAAAAAAAAACATACATATAGTCGAACATAGAACCTCCTCCTTTTTGGAAGTCGGTTAAAAAGCAAATACTCGTATATAAAGACTTTTAAAAAGTACTATACTCTGGCGCATAGCCAGCGATGTAAAGTACGTAAACACTCAAATTCCATTGTAGGATTTCCGTCCAAACATGTAGATATTTTAGAAGTGTGTCGTGAACAATACCATTATTATAATACATAACATAACATCACGCTTGTATTCCCCGCAGGGCTAGGTAGAGTTGTACACATACATAACATAATCAGCCTATTAATGTTCCCACTGCTAGGACGCCGGCCTCCTCTCTGTGAGAGGGTGTGGGCCGTAATCCACAACGTGACCCCAGTGCGGGTTGGTAGATATCACATGTCTTCAAATGTTTGGTTCTAAGACATGCCGGTTTCCTCACGGTGTTTTCCTTCACCGTTTTGGGTAGATTTGTATTTATACCAAACTCCCATTTCACCAGTTATGTTTAAGTTCCATGTAATAGAGGGCGAGTCTATTGCCATCAACCGGGCACAAATCTAGACTCGAGGCTGCTGCTGTGAAATTACAAATGGAAAAACTTTGCCCTGCCCGGGGCCAAACCCAGGAATTTATCAATAATAGCCCGGAGTCTGGATTTGTGCCCGGTTGATGGCAATAGACTCGCCCCTTATTACATGGGACTTAAACATAACTGGCGAAATGTGGGTGTATATACAGGGTGACAGGGAAATTCGACCTATTCCTTGAAAGGGGTTATACTAGAGGTCATTAGCAACAAATTAAGTCCAATGAACTAGGGGTCAAACCTGGATGGTTCTCGAGCTGTGACGGTTCTTCGATATTGTAGAAATTTTCTGACTTGTTACCAAAAACAATTAATTATGAAAAAAATACTCCACTCTAAACATTTAATTGATACTTTTCTGAAAGCTGAGAAAGGCGTGATCATTGTAAAAAAAAAATCTCGCCCAAAACTTACATAATCTCAGAAATAGAAGGTCTTTAGTAGCTATAATTTTTAATGATTGTTTTATTCCCAAACATTGAAGTAAGCTACTGGAAAAAAATTGTATGACAGTTGGCGTACAAATGTGTAAAATGACTAACTGGTTTCATAAGCTTTCCAAAAAGGTATAATTGTCATTAACTTTCCCAGCGGTTTTTCAAAAATCTGCAAAAGCGCGCTATAGACCAAATTTTTAATTTTGATTTGTTAAATTAATTCAGCTAGAAAAGTCAACGTGTAGAGTAGTGAATAAAAAATTAATGTAATTTGATACAGTTTAATACAAAAAAAAGCAGTTAACAAAAATTACACATCCTTTTCGAATTGCCTGCCATTGTTGCGTATGCAGCCTACGACATACTTCACTCACTGGCACTCGCGTTGAAAGTGAGGTTTTCATGTGTTCGGCAGCTGCCAAAATCCTCTCTCTCAACTCTTTAATGTATGTCACTGGTGTAGGGTACACTAAGTCCTTCATGTGACCCTAAAGATAAAAGTCGCATGGCGTTAAATCTGGACTTTCAAAGATTTCAAAGGGCCCACCAGAGAAGATTTTCGTTAAATGTTTGGATGGGGATTGACCATGATAAATTCAGGCCATTTTTCTTGCCCTGAAATTTGAGTGGCATAACGTAACTACGAAAACTTTTTAAGAGAAGAAATGAACACGGTTTTGGAAGATGTGCCTCTAGCTACGAGAAGAGATATGGTGTACGCGAGCGGTGTAAGCGAGGTTTTCATGTGTTCGGCAGCTGCCAAAATCATCTCCCTCAACTCTTCAATGGATGTCACTGGTGGTAGGTACACTAAGTCCTTCATGTGACCGCAAAGATAAAAGTCGCATAGCGTTAAATATGGACTTCTTGCCGGCCATGACGTTGGGCAACCTCGACCGATCCATCTCAGCGGATAATTGTCATCCAGCCATTGTCGCACGGAGCTGGGCTTCCATTGTGCTGGTACACCATATCTCTTCTCGTAGCTAGAGGCACATCTTCCAAAACCATGTTCATTTCTTCTCTTAAATAGTTTTCGTAGTTACGTTATGCCACTCAAATTTCAGGGCAAGAAGAATGGCCTGAACTTATCATGGCCAATCCCCATCCAAACATTTAACGAAAATCTTCTCTGGTGGGCCCTTTGAAATCTTTGAAAGTCCAGATTTAACGCCATGCGACTTTTATCTTTAGGGTCACATGAAGGACTTAGTGTACCCTACACCAGTGACATACATTAAAGAGTTGAGGGAGAGGATTTTGGCAGCTGCCGAACACATGAAAACCTCACTTTCAACGCGAGTGCCAGTGAGTGAAGTATGTCGTAGGCTGCATACGCAACAATGGCAGGCAATTCGAAAAGGATGCGTAATTTTTGTTAACTGCTTTTTTTTTGTATTAAACTGTATCAAATTACATTAATTTTTTATTCAGTACTCTACACGTTGACTTTTCGAGCTGAATTAATTTAACAAATCAAAATTAAAAATTTGGTCTAATATAGCGCGCTTTTGCAGATTTTTGAAAAACCGCTGGGAAAGTTAATGACAATTATACCTTTTTGGAAACCTTATGAAACCAGTTAGTCATTTTACACATTTGTACGCCAACTGTCATACAATTTTTTTCCAATAGCTTACTTCAATGTTTGGGAATAAAACAATCATTAAAAATTATAGCTACTGAAGACCTTCTATTTCTGAGATTATGTAAGTTTTGGGCAAGATTTTTTTTTTACAATAATCACGTTTTTCTCAGCTTTCAGAAAAGTATCAATTAAATGTTTAGAGTGGAGTATTTTTTTCATAATTAATTGTTTTTGGTAACAAGTCAGAAAATTTCTACAATATCGAAGAACCGTCACAGCTCGAGAACCATCCAGGTTTGACCCCTAGTTCATTGGACTTAATTTGTTGCTAATGACCTCTAGTATAACCCCTTTCAAGGAATAGGTCGAATTTCCCTGTCACCCTGTATAGGTACACCTCTGACTGAATAGAGGCGTGATGTTATGTTATATGAAAGCAATAACTGCATCATCAACTACAACAAACGGCAGCGGTATCCAACTGAATCTCTCGACAATTTCCCTATAGCATCGCGAGTGCTGCCAACTTTGTTATGCAGAATACTTTGTTAACTTGCACTATTTGTAGGCGGTGGAAGCAATTTGTAGGTGCTCAGTTTGCGGTTGTTATACAGTCAATCAAAGACACATTTATATAGGCTTCACGAGTCACGGAACTAAACGAAAGCTAAGGTGTCTAAAAACTGCGATGGCAGCCACGTAGCATCCGCAATTCACCGTCGAATGACGTCATTGAAAGGTTATTTATGAAATTAAGTTGGTGTGTTCCCCTAGAGAGCTTTTATTGAAACCCGGACATCCTGGCCAGTTGACCACGCCAACAACCTGGTTGCCTAGCCTGGGTATTCTTTTAACCATGGCATTTCTCTTTTACCTCGTTCTCTTTCGTTAAGCCGTTGGTCCCAGCTGTCATTTGTAGATCTTTGACAGTTGATACGAGTTGTCCGAAGGCCGAAAGTGTGACAACCAGACTTACCAAGGGTATAGTATAGTATAGTATAGTATATTTATTTGTATAGAATGCAGGTGTTACAATAATGGTGTTAATTTCAAATATATTCCCAGTACATTCTGCCTGTTGGCATACAAAAATATAGTGGTTAACTTACATATAATTTAAAAACTAGGTACATCCTTAAATTCAAGGGGTATCGTGTTACCCAGTTACTGGGTTGTGGAAGTCAGATAGGCAGTTGATTCATGTAAAATACTGGTATTCAGCTGCATCAACGAGACTGGTATACCTCGAACTGTTCATGGACGGGAGGTGCGCACCAGTAGGTCTAGTCCCAAAGAGAAATCCGTAATTTCGGCCGAAGTTAAGGGCGGTACGTACACCGTCTTACTTTCTGACATACCGTAAGTGAGCCGGAGTACAAAGCTTTCATAATTTCAGCCGAAATTATTGAATTTGCTTAGTGACTAGAGCCCCAGGAGACTGCATTCGCTACCAGAATCTGTAAATCCAATGCTGGTGTGCGATCACCGCTACACCGCTTAGCCGACACATATTTTATGCGATATAGTGATATCGGCATACTATTTCTTAACTGAAATACTTTTAAAAGTAATATAGTAAAAATTTTGAAGGATCAGCAGTAAATTCCGTACGCTAAGCAAATTATTGTTATGTTTATAGGGACCCGTAGTATAAAATACACAAACAAGAGTTTTGTTTTGTTATGTTTAGTTTATTTTTTTCATATATGTATAATTAATTCTGCTCTGACTAGTTACGTTTGCCATCGGTTTGTAAATATCTAAGTTTTCATCGATGGAAAATGTAGTGGGTAGTATATTTGTTAAGATAATTCTGTTTATTTTTAACTAGCTGACCCCTGCCCACTTCGTTGGGCGGTAGACATAAATATACATATAACCTATGACACTCACAAATAACGTGGCTTTCTATTGGTAAAAGAATTTTCAAAATCGGTTCAGTACATCCAGAGATTACCCCCTACAACCTCACAAACTTTACCTCTTTATAATATTAGTATAAAAGTATAGATATACTACTGCTTGATTTCCCTTACAAAATAAAATGATATACCTAAATTCAAATTCAAATTCAAATTCATTTATTAATTTTGTGAACATAGGGTAAAAAATATATACAGATGTTTTACAAATAAATATCGGTCCATGCTACGTCCCGCCAGAAGGCATACAAAATTGGTTAACATGTAATATAATCAAATGTCACACTAACAAAATGAAAACAAAAATATTAAGTCAAATTACTTACATGTCACAATTCAAACAAACATCAGTTAATAATAATAATAAAATGTCAATAAATTAAGACGGCACATAAATAAATAGGTATTTAGACATAATCTCGTATATGATAGTAAATTAAAAAAAAAAAATAATAAAATAAAATGACAATAAAGAACAAATAGGGAAATACCTTATATGAGAGCAACATTTCAGCAAAAATTTTTTTCTGATAAAAACTCAGTCACACTGTAGTACGTCCTATCCTTTAAAAAATTACTTAGTCTACTCTTAAACAGCACTGTTGTTAAATCTTTCCAACTACTTGGTAATTTATTGTAAATAATTGGGGCCATAGAGTAGACACTTTTGCGCACTAAAGTAGTTTGACACGGTAATTGACATAATTTACTATTGTCACGCCTATTTCTTGGGAATACATCAGCTAGACGTTCAAAACGACTTGGATTTTGCTTAACAAACACAGCTACTTCCAGAATATAGATACAAGGAAGTGTCAATATGTTATATTGTTTAAAATAGGGCTTGCAACTGTCGGTTGTTTTAAGTTTAAACATTGACCGGAGACACCTTTTTTGGGCCTTAAAAGCTGTTTCTTTATTGGTTGAGTTCGCCCAGAAAATGACACCGTAACGCAGTTGAGATTCAACTATACCGTGGTAAGCTGTAAGAAGTGTTTTGGTATCTGCTATGGAGGATAATCTATATAAAGCATATGCAGACGAGCTTAACTTTTTACACAATTTATCTATATGTCCTTTCCAATTTAAGTTGTAGTCTATCTGTAATCCTAAAAATTTTGTATCGCTTGCTTCGTCAATATTGTAATTTTTGTAATGTATGTCAAAATTATTTACGCGGGGCGTACGTTGTCTAAAGTGCATTATCTTTGTCTTACTTAAATTTATATTCAAATTATTTTTGTCTAGCCATTTAATTATACAGTCAAGAGAATTATTTATGTCTTTTTCATATGTAATTGAATTTTTACATGGGATCGTTATGGTGCTATCATCCGCAAACATAGTTAATGGTTGTTCAATGGACAAGGGCATGTCATTCACGTATAATATAAATAAAAAAGGGCCCAGGACCGTTCCCTGAGGTACACCGAATGAGATTTTACGTTCTCGTGATCTTGATATTTCTTCATGTTTATTATCTACATTAATGCGACTAATTTCGGTAATTTGTGTTCTGTTTTCTAAATATGATTTTATAAGTTTAAGCACGATACCTCTAATGCCGTAGGCTTCTAATTTATTTAGCAATGTATTATAATGGACATAATCAAACGCCTGGGTCATATCACAAAATAGGGCACTTATAGGGGTTCGTGTATCCATATGTCTAATAATGATAGACAAAAAGTCATAAATTGCCATATTAATGTTTCTGTGCTGCCTAAATCCTTTTTGTTCTTCACAAAGTATATAATTTTTTTCAATGTAGGTATATAATTCTTTGTAGATGTATTTCTCAAATATCTTTGAAATAACCGGTATGAGTGAAATGGGTCTATAACATTCCACCAGCTGCTTATCTTCTTTCTTAAATAAAGGTTTAATTATTGATGTTTTTAAAGCTTCTGGATATACACCCATACAAATACTTAGGTTAATTAAGTGACTTAAATGATCGCATATCTCAGCTGACACAGACTTCAGTATCTTTGTAGCGATTCCATCAGTCCCTACACTGCTAGTATTTTTTAAGGACATTATTATTTTATATATATCGTGTGGTGTGCTAGGTGCCATAAACATTGATTTTTGTGTTACGGAAGACATGCATGCCTTTGGCTTAAATTCAGCATCTATTTTTGGATGTATTTTGTCTACAAAAAAGTCATTAAAAGCATTAGCAATGTCCAAAGGTTTATATATAATTTGATTACCAGCTTTAAGTTTTTCAATTTGTTGTTTGGGGGTATTGTATTTAGTCTGATTAATTACTTGCCACGTAGTCTTTGATTTATTATTAGATTGTTGTATTTTGTAGTTATTCTGTGCTTTTTGTGTAAGATTAATAATTTTATTATATAGTTTAGAATAATTAGCGAATTTCCTTTTATTTTCGCGGTTAGGTTTCAATCTGAATTGCCATAAAAGTCTTCTTTTTTTCTTACTGCACAGTTTGACGCCATGTGAGCGCCATTTAGGCTTATTTAAATTTGTGTTGACATAAATGTCACAGGTACTATTGAATTTTGGAAAGCATCGCTATTTTATACATTCTCCTATTTTTCAACAAAAGCCACTGACTTCATAAACCCTAATGCTTAGTTGATCAAGGTGGCTGCTAAATTAACCTTCCAATAACAACAGTTGCCAATAGGAGCCAATAAGCCAGTCTAAGCCAAGTGAACAATGGTATCAAATTGCTCTGTAGTTCCTCAGAGACAATAGCCCGGCTCGATTGTTCAATTCGGAGGTAATTTACTGAGAATTTGCTGGTTCTAGACCTCGAATAGACTTCCCTATTAGAGAGGGTGTTATGGTTAAGTTAGAGGCTCTACGTATGTGGCACGTTTTCCAAAACATAGTGTTAGAAGCAGAAACTAATTTACTTTTCACACACTTATTTATTATCTTTGAAAGTTTATAAGAATGAAAGAAAAATAGGTTTATTTGTCACAGAAATACGTGCCTATAAAGAGACAATATTCAAACAAAATAAAGAACATAAATCGACAGCTGCACGTTATGACTGTGTCAAGAAGGCTTCCACTCAGCATAATGCTGTGCTATGCGGGACCCACAGCACAGCGCTGATTATAGCGCTGATATAAGGGTCTAATCACACGGCGACGCGCGTATACGCCCTACAAAAGAGTAACCGATTTCTTGCCGGCTCTTCTCTATAGGAAATGACCAATTGGAACCGTGCACCTATAGTCCTTGTAGGTTTATGTGTTTTTTTTTGGAAACACCATTTGTAAGTGCTGCTTTTTCAAGCCAGAAATCGTGCCGTCGACGCGCCTTACATAGAACGCGCATGTAAAAAACGCAGTGTGTATGGGCCCTTACTGTGTGTGTACTTTCAAGATGAAGTACATACTAGAGTACTAGAATTTTAACCCGGTAATCTTCTTCTTCTTTTTCGTGTGGTTAGGAACTAACTTAGTGTCAGGGTGTTTATGCCACCCATGGGCGTTACTTGGTTTCACATGCCGTCGAGAACCGGGTAATTATTACGTCATTTATTATTTATCTACATACCTTAAGATTTTTAATCAGGTCAATAAAAAAAAAAAAAAAAAAATTGGTAGTCCCGTCGGTATCGCGATCCGTATTACCTAGAAGTCATATTATTATTTCATAAAACTATATTGACTGTCGCACTCAGGAGATGTCGACCTACTGAAAGTCTGAAATCCGAACATGGCATAAACAAGTTCAAACAAAATATACACAAGGAATCTTTTTCCCGTCGCCGACGAGACACTGTGTGTGGCAGTCTTTGATATATGGTGGACTACACCTTAGGGTAAGACTGGTTGTCAGACTTTTGGCTTCTGAATACCCGTAACGACTGTCAAAGATCTTGAATGATATACAAATGGCGAGTCAATAATTATATAGTCTCCAAAAAACGACAAAGTTAAACACTTAACACAATAAACATGAAAGCTAAAACATCTCAATCGATGGATATAAACTAATGCTGTGACCTCCACCCAAAGTCAGCTCTTGTTTGCAATAACAAAGAATCTAGAAGGTTCCCGATATTCCTAACTTTTTACTGATTTTGTTATAAACTTTACAGTGTGAGGGAAAACAAAGCTTTCTAAGAAATTAGGTTTTGTCTAAAGTTTGGGTCACCACGCTTGGACATACCAAAAGCTATCTTACACACATCGATTACATAGTACGGTAGGTACAATAAATAAGTAATCGATTTTTGCAAGTTATTTTAGATTTGATCTGATGAAATTATAAATGTAGGTACACCTAGTTCAGGAGTCAGAGGTTTTATGTTTTTCGCGCCTATCTTTGTATGTTTGTTAGTTTGTAATATGCTTTATTCCTCCATTCTTCCAAACCACTTGATGGATTTCTTTAATTAAGGTATCGTTAGATTCGTCTCATTAGTCTAAGTGTTCTTAGATAGGTGACATAAAAAAATTAATATGAGGGCTGCTAGATTTCATTGTTTAAGGTGTTTTTTTTATCTTCATTTTCTGCAATGGTATAAAATTAAAGGGCCTATAACAAGGATTCCAAAAAGGTATATAACATACTTAAAATAATAATAATTAAAACCACATTTATTTATTTTTAAGTAATGATAACTGCAACCATATGGGTACTTTTTACCTGACTGCCCCAGTAAGAGGATATTGTTTTTCGAGAGTATATATGAATATAATATTATACACACATCAAAAAAAGTTTGTGATCACTAGCAAAAGCTAATATATTTTTAAAATTTAACTTTATCAAGATAAAGTGTTTACGTTTTATCTTTAATTAAAAATAGAAATACACTAGTTAATTGACTCAGGCGTGACCTTGCGGAAATCCATCATAAAACACAATAGACGATGTATATCGTTGAGAGGCGAAACACGTGTCGATTTCTTACAGGGTTCTCTAACTCTTTAAGAACGGTTAAGCGGATTAAGTTACTAGATATACATCGTCTATTGTGTTTTAGAAATACACTGTCTGAAAGAATCTAAAAAGAAGAAGAAATTATAAAATAGTCTACCGTAACAAATAAGATTTCAATTTATCAAACAGACCGCAATTTTTTTTTATGTGTGTATGTATGTATGTTTATTTCTTTGGCACGCTCTGTAGTCTAAACGGCTTGATGGATTTTAACATATGAGGTGTCGTTACATTCGTCAATGTGAAAGTGACATATACTATAGAATATTTATTTATTGCGTCTGCAAATACAAAATAAAAGGGAAGGAAAGTGGTTTTTTTATAAATTTCTTAATACTAGTATCAATTAAAAGCTAGTAATGAGTCTTTTCCATATATATAAATATTAATAAAACTAAAAAACTTGAAATAAAGAAAATTATTTAAAAAACAAAAACCCCAAATGCTTTTTTTTTACTCAGTTAGCATCCCTATTGTAAGACTTGTAAGATTATTCATATATTCAATTCTTGTGGTCTATTCATAAGATTTCTAATAACCAGCTGAGTAGGTATCTTAATTATCAGTCCTATGATGCTTTTTTCACCGACAGGACCTACCTATACTGCGTGCATTAACATACAAAAGCATAAAAATAGATTTCACATGTTGAAAACTATGTACATCATACTATTTTATACACAAAAGTTCTTTAAGAAATGGTGTAGGTAGGTAATTTATTTAACTATACGATTTGACTTCTACAAGGTGGTGATGAAGATACGACAGTAAATTAAGTATCTTAATGATGTTCAAAGTGTGCACACAAAATTCAACCAATTATGTATATCCAATAGTTTAGTTACCTACTATAGCTAGGCAAAGATTGAGTCACTATAGTGTAGGCGGCATTTTTTGAAGTGAAAATTTCTTTAACGGCGTTGTGCACTTTTTCTGGGATGGGTAAGAAATTTTTGGGTCCATATTGGCTCACCTAAAGTTCTTTACCCGAAATTGTTCTTCCTAACGATTTGTAATCAGAATGATCACTCTTCCTAAAATTTTTCATCCTAAAGTTTTCAGTCATACTATTTGTAGTGCTACCGGCGATGTTCATAACACTCATGTTTAAGAAAATTGTAATTAATAATATCATTAACGTAAATATATTTAAACTCCTACTGTTTTTTATCATAAAACGCTTTTATCCTACTGAGAGAACATAATCATGATTCATGAACCAGATGCTTTGAAGGAAAAGGTTTGTTTTTAAATAATTTCTTGTTATTACAAAACAACTGTTTTTACATTTAGCCATTTTATTTTTGGTTATTGTTGTTACATATTTATTACTTTAACTATACCTGAGATAATTATGTCTAAAAACCAACTGTTTAGAATGATTAAAGGTCGTTTCACTGATTTTTGTCTTAAATGAATGAAATTCAGGTCAAAGTGTCGTCTTGGGGGCACTATGAAAAAAATACTTCACGACCAATTTCGAGGTAGCGCTCGCCGGCCGCTGCCGCGGCACCGCTCGCTTCGCTCGCTCGGCTCGCGCGTAGGTGGTCACAGTTCTAACCTAACCTAACCTAATCCTCATCTAAACAAAAAAAATATGACTTTGAATAATAGTGTAAAAGATGGTTATGTTGAGAAAATATAGGAAAACAAATAAAAGTATAATAGATGATTATTGCTACTGACAATATGAAGTTGAATGCTTCGGAATTATGAACATTAGAGACAGAGTAGTTAGGAATTGTGATTGTTAGGATGAAAAATGTTAGGAAGAACATTTTCGGATTTCCAATTATCGGAGTTGAAAATTTAGGTGAACTTTGGCGCACCCGAAATTTTTAACTCACGTCAGGACACGTGACCCGTATCCGTTGCCTAGCAACCGACAAAGTAAATATCAGTAAATATCAAAATAAATAGTCTTTGACATTACGTAAAGGTTGCGAGGTAAGAAATTTTACCCATATTGATGAGTAAAAAAAGCAGTCAAAACATACTTCATGAAAAGTGTTTATTAAAAAATGTGCATTTTTTACACCATTTTACCATTTACCATTTTATCCACGTAACCGTGGAGTTTCTTGCCGGCTCTTCTCCATAGGAAACGACCAATTGGAACCGTGCGTAGCTTCTGACGTTTCATAAGTGCCCATGTAGGTTTATGTGAAATGAAATATTTTGAATTTGAATTTGAATTGTCGTCTCCATATTGTATAACAAACTGCAATATTCAATGCTTCACCTTAACCTAACTATTACCTAATACCCAGTTACCTACATCGAAACAGACAAACAGACCCAGTGACCTTGACCTCTCTTCACAGTGAACAGAGTCTGGGTAATATTGCTCGGTGCTGCCGGCACAGAACGGTTTATTGCTCGCCCAACATGTTTATTGCGCGATGACGTCACCGTGTTCTATCTTGTTCGGGGGAATATGAGGAGGTTTTACATGCACTTAATATTACTGTATGTTCGAAAAGTATCTGATTAAAGAGTAAACAAACGCTGTTCAGTTTAAATTCTTAAACAATATATAATTATGTAAAAAAAAACCCTGTCCGATCCGAAAGGGGCACATAGGTACAGACGCCAGCACATCAAGTTACTACAATCTGTCAAATTTATTTAATAGATTTCAACTTTATCGCTAAAGAATAAGATTCAATGTTGATTGGGAAAATTTGACAGATTGAAGTAGTTTGATGTGCTGGCGTCTGTACCTACTGCAAAAATATTACCAAAAGGAAATCATATTATTATTGAAAATAAAAAAGTTATTGCTTAGTATTTACTTATTTACATTTTTACGAGTAGGTAGTACCAAAATTACCTTTATCCATAAAAAATTAGCAAATTTTAAACAGGGGTAATAAGTTATCACGACACCCGTTATGCAACGGCCGCACGCGCCCAATGTACTGGTATCCGGTGAAATTCACCATTGAAAAAAAAGTTGCGATTTTTTTTTCTCCACATAATTAGACTCTCAGTACGATACTTAACAACTTGTTTCTTACATGTTGTATAAAAATAAAAGGGAATTAGTAACACCGTCTGTATTTAGAAGGTTCAAACTTTATATTTCACCAAGATAAAAAAAAAAAAATTGTGAGAATGTCACTTTGTTGTATTTTTTCTGGAAGTCGGTTTTTTTGTAGAACACAGTGTTCCGAGTTGTAGGGTATGATAACCGGTGAAATTACAAGAACGATGAGATATTTTCACCTTTTTCACAAATCTTGTATACTTACCTACGTATTGTGGCAGGCGCCTTTACAAGGTTATTAGGGATATGTATGAGAGGTCATTTGCAACCAAATTACTCCTCATGCTCATATGCAAGTGTCAACAATTTTCAAGTAATTTGACATTTTATATTTTAAAATGTATAAAATAAAAATCTAAAATGTCAAATGACTCGAAAATTGTTGACATTTCCCTATGAGTCAAAAGGGGTTATTTGATTGTAATACTATCGTATTAGGTAACTGCTTAAAATCAGGCATTTTAATTCCATTGTGGCATGTTTACAGTTCTTGCAACCATAATAAATAAAAAAATAAATAAAAAAAATGCCTTTTAATTTCCTTATCCTTACAATATTTATATTTCACTCTTAAAAAAATAATTAGAACCCAGATTTACTTTTTTTTTGTTTTTTGTTTTTTTGCAACCATACAAAGATTATTTTGTGTTATATTAATACTCAATGGAGTAGAAAATTTGAGAAATATGAAATGCTTCCTCTTCCCTCTGTAAAAAGCAAACAACAGATCAAACCAATTTAATAAAACAAAACAATATATTTTCAAAAAGGGTCTCATCGTAAAACCATCACGACAAATTACCGGGACCTTAAACAAAGTGAAATAGCCCGAAATAATAGCGTGAGTTGTGACTGTGATTCCGTTCCAGCCCATAGCCCATAGCCCGGCCGGCCACGCGGCACTTTCACAGGCCATTAAAATTTACGGGCCAGGCTATTAGCACGTGGAAAAATGTTTATTGTTTATTAAAAAATGTTTGTTTGGAGGTTATGTTACTTTTTCTTTTGTTCTAGCTGTGGTCTATGTTACATAATAATAGGTTTCACTCAAGACTAAGCATTCAATGAAGTCCGATTTGACGTTTCGTACCTACTCGTACGTATGTACGTACCTCAAATGCATCGAGAATCAGTTTTAAGCGATGTAGATAAATCGTCGATTACAGTATGATATATCGATGTCTCGATAAAATGGGTTTAAAATCGGTTTTTAAAGCAACCGATTTTTTTTCCAACACTACACAAAGTATTTTTATAGCTATCAAATCGGACTTCTTAGATTGTCGCGAACTTAATTAAACTAATTTTACCAACTAGCTTAGTCTTCAATTCAACTACCTTTACCCAACTATGTTGGGGTCGGCTTCCAGTCTAACCGGATGCAGCTGAATACCAGTATTTAACATGAAGCGACTGCCTATTTGACAACCACAATCCAATGACTGGGTAACACGATACCCTTTGATATCTATATACCTTTTTTATTTTTGTTTGTTATGTAGGACCACGAAGAAATACTCCGTGGATATTTTTATTTTTATTTTTTTCTATTTAACTGTTCTTAGTCAAGACAATGTTTTGATTGCTATAAAATAATAACACTTTTTTCATGTGCTTCTCGATTGTAACAATAATTAATTAAGTTATACGAATTTTCATATGGCAATACCAGCCAAGGACTCCACGAGACAGGCTCGTCCTAGTGTGGAGTTCATAAGTAGGTTTTTCCGTTGCGTCTTATTTCATTAATGAATATAAACCTAGCTATTAATTTAGACTATAAGGAAATGTCTTTCACAATTTTTGGCAAAAATAAACATAAACATAATTATTAAGTATGTGTATTATGTGTATGTATATGTCCTTACGGCATTAAACAATGTACACTCTGCGCAACTTGCATGAAACTATTGAGAGAACAGCGTACATTTTTAACTTATAAACAAAAACGTATAGAAAACATTACCAACTTACTTATTTATTAAAACCCCAATAATTGTCTAGTAAGAAAACTATCAAACAGCAGTTTATATGCGCATATAGATAGAAAAATATTCCTTCACATGGGACCCTGAGAAAACAATAAATAACAAGACGGGTTCGAGCCAAAATAATGAAGGGACTGTACGGCCCAATATATTTATTTATTTATTAAAACTGTATGCACAAGTACAAAAAAAATACCGTACAAAGGCGGACTTAATGCCTGGGGCATTTTCTACCAGTCAACCTTAGGGTGATGCAGAGACAAAACATGGCAGGTGCAACATAATTATGGGATTGATAAAACGAAAATAACTATAAATACATAATCACTGTAATATATAGATACAGAAGGTCGGCTCCGTACACGGCGATTTTAGCGAGTTTTCGAAACCCCCTTCTCACCATTGTGCCATGGTAAGACATCGTGAGTATTTGCCTCGACCTCCGGCCCCGGGGTCCTCTCATCGCACGTGAGATTTTTCAAAACGCGTATTTTTGTGCAAATAAGTACGTTAACCTGTGCTTGATTACGTTGGATTTATTTAAACAAACATATTTTTTTTTTAATGTAATTAAATGTAATGTAAAGAAAACCGGTTCTTGTATTGAGTCCCCATGTCCCCAATATAGAAGGTTACCGTTTTTGGTAACTGGTCAACATACCAAGATGATAGGTGAGTAAAAAAACCGTAATGTAACTATGTAGTTTAATTGTTGTCATCATCAATTTCAACACAAAAGTCGTTGAGTCTCATTGTACCCGAGGGACAGCCACTGTAAGAACTACCAAAACTATATCTACAGCCGCTTCCCGAATAACATCCCATATATTCTTCTTCTTCTTGTTTTGGGTAACCAAAGTTGTAACCCAATTCTGGGTATCGTGGGAAGTCAAATGTTTGATCCAACGCTAGAACACACAAAAGCACAACAAAATAATTCATAAGTACTGACTGTTGCACATCATCATCATCATCATCATCAGCCTATTAATGTTCCCACTGCTGGGACACAAGCCTCCTCTCTGTGAGAGGGAGTGGGCTGTAATCTACCACGCGAGCCCAGTGCGGGTTGGTAGATGTTACATGTCTTCGAATTTTTTGGTTCTAAGACATGCCGGTTTCCTCACGATGTTTTCCGTCACCGTTTTGAGAGCAGTGGTGATGAAATTATTTACACAAAGTTAAGCGCCTGCTTGGGTTCGAACCCACGACCTACAACTCGTAAGTCGGGGCCGTTACCACTGGGCCACCACTGCTCTCGACTCGACTAAGTACTGACTGTTGCACGCGCAGGGTAAATATGTAATGAATTGAAATTCTGTAAGGGTTTTAATATTTTATGCCTTCTAACTGATTCTTATGTAAACAAAGAGATTGACCTCATTGGTGATACTGATACGTATAATATGCAATAAATTGTATGTTGCGTAGTGGTGCAAGGGCGTGTGCAAGAGCACATTAATTTGAGTTAGTTAGATCCCTACCAGCACTTACTGGAATACTTCCTTCCTCCGAGCACGTATACTCTTGTGAATCTCCACTCAAAGTCAAGTCTCAAACAAGTCTTCTCCCGGGAAAAAAAATATACAATAGACGTATATTTAGTAACCTAACCCGCTTAACTGTTCTTAACTTGTTGCGAACCCGGACACAGCGTGTTGCCACGACAAGCGCCGAACGCAAACTCAGTCAGTCTTTGCGTTCGGCGCTTGTTGTGGCAACCCGTCATGTCCGGGTTCGCAACAAGTTAATCGTCACACTGAGGATGCCTCGTTGAGAGGTGAAACACGTGTCGATTTCTTACAGGGTTCTTTATGACTCTATAATGTCGTCTATTGTATTTTATTATGGATTTCCAGAAAGACACGCCTGAGTCAATATGATACCTATCTTGTTCCTGGAGATAAGATCCGACACTACTGCCCAACAGCTGCACCACACTTACGCGGGATATATAATCTCATTACCGATAACCGTGAGTGTAACATTTGATTTGCAGTCAGCAGCGTCAGGATTAATAATATTATTATTAAATCATAAAACAAGACAAACTAAATCGTCTGACGCGGTAGGGTTACCGCGTCAGACGATTTAGTTTGTCTTGTTTTGACATACCTGACAGACACAATGTCTTCGAAATGACATTATTAATGTTTGAGGTCACTCTTCTCAGTATGGACTATTTTCGTGCCACTCGGTACGGTGACGGCACATCTAACGATTTAAATCTTTGGTTGACAATTAAAGTTAATGATTATTTTTAATTGAAATCCTTGAGTAGGTAGGTACCGGCTTAATCAAATAAAGAAAAGGACTAAAAGATTGTGAACTAGTAAACTAGATCATATCGAAGAGATCCAAACGTTTGCCCTCTACGTCAGGTCATAGGTCATACTATCTGTCTAGGTGATGTGCTAAACAAACTTGGACCTACAAGTCGAATCAAATGATCTAACAGCTGATGTTATTACAACTTTACTCATTTTAGTTTGTTTACTGATCGAATCGAAACATGTTATATTCAAGCCAGTTTACAACAAGATTCTACGCATTGCTTGAATAATGTATATATCTCTTTTTATAGAAAAGAATATGCATAATACAATCTAACACAGCCATGATATGTATCTACATGTACAAAAAATAGTAGGCAGAAATACTAGCACAAGTCAGATAAAAATGCTAACTATAATTAATTACCTTGACAGCTTTCAGGCAAGCACGTGCAGTACGGTATGTGGTTTTTGACGATACACTGTGCATAGCTGCCGCAATCCCTGGGGCATGGGTCGGTGCACCTATTGTTGATGCACGCCATGTCTGTGTTGCACTCAGAGTTGATAGTGCATTCCAGTCTGCATCTCGGCGGAGAGCTGCTGTAATTCGGAAGACAAGTGCAGCGTGCGTTGCCATTGAACTCTTGGCATTGGGAATACGGACCGCATGGTGATGGTTTGCACGGATTTACTTCTGGTCGTAGCGTCGAAATTGAAAGTGGCACTGAAAAATAATTAAATATTTAGTAAAAGAATTATAGAGTTGATGCCAAGTGTGAAATATTATGGAATGTAATAAGTACTTACTACAATTAGTAAACGGATCACCGGCGAACCCATCCTGACATGAACATATAGGGTTGTGAGCAATTACTGTGCAGTTTGCATTTCTAGCACATTTATAAACGCATGGGTCTACACATTTGCGGTTTAAGCAGGCTTTGTCACTAGCGCATTCACTGTTTATTGTACATTCCCGTCGACAGTTGGGTGGTGTGCCTATGAAATCGCTCTGGCAACGACATATTGCTCTTGTGTTAACTTCTCTGCACTGACTGTGAGGACCGCACGGTGATGGCGAGCAAGGTGATGGCTTGGGATCAACTGTAAAAATAAAAAAATAATCAAGTGCAGTCTTGGGCTACCCGGTTGGACGAAGTTCCTTTCGCTGTATATTATGTAATAAATAACAGGGACAATGATATAAATTAACAACGTGGAAGGGACTAAAAAAAAACAAAAAGAAACTGCCACGTCACCGTTGACTAGTTGACAGTATCGCATCGTTTCTCTTTCGTTCTCGTTTTTCTTTTGCCAAAAAATAAGCCAGTTAGTTAAGGGTCTTGTCGTCGTCGAAATATATACCTACTTAGACATGTGCACACTTTGTGTCATGCGACTGCAACAACTCGGCAAATAGACGCATCGATGGTTGCGGCCAAACATTTTTACATATTTTGTCCGTAGCTCCACACACTTGGGGTTAAGTTGCAGAGTCACAACGACTTTCCTTTACCAAAAGTGGCTACTACTGCTGATCCTCCATAAACTATTGTTACCTTAAATTGGCCATATTTGAGCATATGCCAACACAAATGAAATGTTGTCAATCTATCAACTCGTTTCAATTTATAGAAATAACAACACAACACACAACAAGGGTCCGGCGAACACGGCTCGCAACTGCAAGTGCGTGAAAATGCGTTTGGAATATTAACAATATTCCAAACGCATTTTCACGCTTTCTCTGTTCTGTTGTGTTGTTGTTGTTGTCTGTGTCTGTTGTGTGTTATGTGTGTTGTGTGTTGTTAGCGTTGTTACTAGCTATCGGAATTTATGATAAATTTGGATGTGTTCCGTAATACCAAAAATGATGAATGAAAACTTAATATTCTTTCATATTTTTTTCTATACTTTGTAACTTGATAATATAAGCTATGCTCCTAAAGAAAAAAAAATCCAAATATTGATGTTTATAATACAGAAAAAGCAATATAAAAACATTCATTTAGCTGTAAAAATGTGCGAAATTCAATTCTAAAAACTTTATTTTAGGTAGGTTTTTTGGAAAAAAAAAGATGTACAAACCTAGATAAATACTGTGTAAATCCGAATATTAACATAATATAATGGAAATATGCTCAAATTGCAAATGATTTAGGTATTACGTTTGTATGGACAATTGGTCGCAATTGGTGGTTGGTTTGGTCGCCGCAGTCTTAACTAACATTTAAATCGAAAGATTCGCCCAACCGCGTCAAAAGATTTGGTTTCTGTTTTATTTCGTTGGTTGTTTTAAAAAAAACAGCTGTTCCATACATTTTGACCGCGTAGGTATTGCACTTTTCTATGAAACAGCTGTTTTTTTTTTAATAACCGACGAAAAATTTCAACGCAAACGAACGCAACGGGGGTTCAGAATCAGGTACTGAATCCATGATAACAGGCTTCGCGTCGATGTCCCTGCCACCCCTATATTTAAAGTAAAAATATGCATAACAGAACCTAAAAAGGCTATTATATGATTGTATTTATAGGTATATATAAAAAATAGTTTTAAGGCAAAAGTACTAGCACAAGTAAGATAAAAATGATAACTATAAATAATTACCTGGACACCACGTAGGACACTCCTGATTGCATTTCGGCGGAGATCTGACGTAATTCGGAAGACAAATGCGGCGTTTGTTGCCTTGGAATTCATCGTCCCAATGATAATAATTCCTCCTACCACATGGTGATGGTAAGCACGGATCTTCATATATTATTTCATATAGTTCGTTCGGAAATTGCACTGAAACATATTGATTATTTAGTAAAATAGTTAATTGACTCAGGCGTGACTTTGCTGCGGAAATCCATTACAAAATACAATAGACGATGTATATTTAGTAACTTAATCCGCTTAACTGTTCTTAAAGAGTCAGAGAACCCTGTAAGAAATCGACACGTGTTTCGCCTCTCAACGAGGCATCAGGCTCAGGACGACGATTGACCTGTTGCGAACTCGGACACGAACTGACACGAAGTGTTGCCACTACACGAGCCCAACGCAAAGTGAGCTACAACCGCCCGTCAACCCCACTTATATGTATAGGATGCGAACAATCGCAACAAAGGTGACCTAGGAATACTCGTATTTAATTCGTTCATAATACAGGAAACGTTACACTGTTGAACGAATTAAATACGAGTATTCCTAGGTCACTTTTGTTGCGATTGTTCGCTTATTGAATATTATTAGTAAAAGAAAATACAGTCGGTGAGAAGTGTGAAATTATTTGGAATGTAATGAGTACTTACTGGGTACACAATTTAAAAAGACATTTACATAATTCAAAAACTTACAGACTTAAAATAATAATATGAACAAGTATATAAAAAAGAGAGGGTAGATAATCATAGCCTCAAAAAATTCGCCCATATCGCTGGACGAATTTTTTGATGCTCTTTACCAAGTGGCCAAAAGGCTGGCAGCATCGCCACGTAGTATGGCAATGCTGATTTTTTGGTAAAAAAATACAGCCGACAGCCTGGCAATGTCTCGAAAAACTAAGTAGGTACTCGGACCCCATGGCCCTAGAGTTTTAACTCAAAACGGCTCGAACATTTATGTATCCGTCGTTTGAGGTTTTCTGCACCTGCAGCAGCCGCCCCAGCATAGCCTGCCGTGCTAGCAAGAAGAGATGGCGCAAGGATGTCGTTGCACACACGTTGCATCCCACACCAAAGGCCTACTTACCTTCCAAGGCATGAAGGTCATTCCGTCTGGTCTCTTCCCATAGTCGCGTGCTAAGCCATTGGGTTCTAAAAGAACTGGCACCCGGCGGTGACAGGAGTACAACGGATCATTGATGCTACTGGTACACAATTAGTAAATGGATCACTGGCGAATCAATCCTGACATGAATAGGGTTGTGAGCAACAATTCGTAAGTAGTTAACATTTGCGGCTTAAGCAGGGTTTCTCACTAGCGCATTCACTGTTTATTTGTAGTTTTTCATTACCAGAGTACCATACCTTCTCAACCTTCTGATACAAGAAGTCAGGAAATAAAGGGTAAATTTGCCAGATTGCTTAAGCAGTTTTTTCTCAGGAGTTTGCAAGCATTGTTCTTAGGAAACTGGTTGCAGAGTGTTGAGGGAGAACAAATAAGTAATTACATAAGTAGTTGTATAATATATATAAGTAATTAGATATTTTAATTTATAAGTGTATTAAGTGGGAATTAAGTGTTCGCACGATTAAACCTTTTTTTTATTATTGTGTGTTCTGTTCCCGCAGACAAACCGTGAAAACGGTTTTGTGGGGCATAGTTTTAAGCTAAGAGTCTTTTTAAACCTTGTTATTGATAAATAAATAAATAAATAATAATAATTGACAGTTGTGTGGGGTCCCCATAAATAAAGATTCTTTGAGACTGCACACCTCGCGGTTGTGAAGGGCCTTCAGCTCTTGGAGCACTCGCTGGTTTAGTATAAAATGAATTACCTAAAGAATTGTAAGTTTATCAATATTTTATAGTTGATAATGTATACCATCAATTAGTTGTTCCGGTGTATAACAATCAGGTCGGAACTTAATTATGTAGAAGGTTGTTGGTAACTGGCCAACATATCAACGAGACAGGTGAGCAAAAAAAAAACATTAAGTAAGAAAGTATGTTGTTTAATAGTTGTCATGATCATCATACAGTTTCAACACAAACCCCGTTGAATCTCTCTGATCCCGAAGGACAGTCAGGTATCTCGAATGAAGATAGCTGGGTGCCACAGTTCACTATACAGTATGGAGGAATATCGTAAGGCAATGCAATCAATGAAGTAGTTTCCACACTACTTCCATTTTGCTTTGATTCCATATCCGACACCGATTCTTCTTTTGGGAACCCAAATTTGTGACCCCTTACTGGGTATTGTTGGAAGCCAAATGTTTGATCCAACGCTAGAACATACAAAAACACAACAAAATAATTCATAAGTACTGACTGTTGCACGGACCGGGTGTATTAGGCAGGTTACGCAGCTTTCCGGGAGACCTGTCTGCCTGCCTAGCCTTTTCCCAACTATGTTGGTATCGGCTTCCAGTCTAACCGAAAGCAGCAGTGTGAGTGACTGTCCAGGAGACCCGTACTGGCGGTTTATACTTCAAAAATCTCGATTTTCCATACAAACTTTCATCCCCTATTTAATATAAAATTATATGATAAAATTTCAGCTTTTTAGGTCCAAGGGTTTGCGCTGGGCGTTGATGGATGAGTCAGTCAGGCAAGACTTTTCTTTTATTTATATAGATAGATAGAAGATAGATTACCTTGACAGCTATCAGGCAAGCACATGCAGTACGGTACGTGGTTTTTGACGCTACACTCCGCATAGTTCCCGCAAGCCACGGGGCACGGGTCGCTGCACCAATTGTTGATGCACGCCATGTCCTTGTTGCACTCAGAGTTGACAGTACACTCTGGTCGGCATCTCGGCGGAGAGCTGATGTAATTCGGAAGACAAGTGCAGCTTGCGTTGCCATTAAACTCTTGGCATCGGGAATTTGGACCACATGGTGATGGTAAACACGGATTTACTTCAGGTCGTTGCGTCGGAATTGATAGTGGAACTGAAAAATATTGAATATTATTAATTAGTAAAAGAAATATAGAACTGGTGACAAGTGCGAAATTATTTGGAATGTAATTAATACTTACTGGGTACACAATTGGAATATGGATCACCGGTGAATCCATCCTGACATGAACATATAGGGTTGTGAGCAATTACTGTGCAGTTTGCATTTCTAGCACATTTATAAACGCATGGGTCTACACATTTGCGGTTTAAGCAGGCTTTGTCACTAGCGCATTCACTGTTTATTGTACATTCCGGTCGACATTTGGGTGGTATGCCCATAAAATCTTTCTGGCAACGACATATTGCTTGTGAGTTCACTTCTCTGCACTGACTGTGAGGACCGCACGGTGATGGCGAACAAGATAGGTTGGGAGGAGCTGTAAACAAATATAAAATAAGTCAAAAGGTGTCGTGGGTCACCCGGTTGAAACGAAGTTCCTTTCGCTGTGTATTATGTATTAAATAAAAGGCACAATGAAATAAATTAACAATGTTGGAATGTAACTAAGTGAAAAAAAAATTACAAAAGCATCGTTGACAAGTTGATAGTATTGCCTCGTTGACTGGAAATGCTTTCTTTGGCCGAAAAATAAGACATTCAAGGGTCTTTATCGTCGACGAAACATATACCTACTTAGATATGGCGCACACTGTTTGAGATGCGACTGCGATTGCTCGGCGACTAGACTAGAATTTTGTATATTTTGTTCGAAACACTTGGCGTCAAGTTGCAGAGTCGCAACAACTAGACACACAGTGTTCGCGCACACCCAACAAAAGTCGGATGCGCTACGCCTTCGCATGATAAGCACCAAGGCAAGTGCAACTAGAGGCTCAATATTCACTCACAACATGAACAACACGATCTCGAATATTCAAAGAAAATTATCGCTTTATACACGAGGCCTGTCGCGATGACTAGACGCAGATGTAAACGATAGCTCTGCGTCTAGTCGCAGCAACAAGACGTAGTTGCAAACGACAACTGTGTGTCTGTTACAACTGTGTGTCTGGACGCAGCGACAAGTCATACAGTTTGCGCTGACTTTAACCCGGTTTCGGAATTGAGAATTTGAAGTTGAGAACCTGTCAAACTCAACATTAACAAGTTCTCAATTCAAAAAACGGGCGGATAATTTCGTCCTAGATACGATATCCCCTCCCGTAGGTTGGCTCAAAACTTCGTCACTTCCACGGCGTCGCGGGTGGCAGCGAAAAGTCACTTTGGCTGCATTCTTTTGGGTTTCACAGGTTTTGCAATGAATTGTGAGTGACTTACGCAATTTGGTGCTGGTCTGTTCCAAAAGACATGTAAACATATTAATCAGAAAATATACCTGTGGAAGTGTGGACGCGGTGGACGCCAATTTGTAGTACCACTTACAAAATGATTCTGGGTATTTAAATAATCAAATCTAATCAGATTTGATTATTTAAATACCCAGAATCCGAAATTAAAATTCATTTATCCTCAATCGTCGTCGATGATCAAAGTGATGATGATGAAAGTGACCTCTGCGCTGCCACCGGCGACGCGGCGACGCCGCGCGCCGTTGAAGTAGAGAAGTTTTGAGCCAACATTAAATACACTCATAGAACTGTTCTCGCCAGTAGAAATTTTTATAAATAGCTCTCGTCTCTACAATCGTGTTAATCAAATAAACTACATATATACATTACTTAACAAAAGACAAATGCTAAAATAATGCTTTGCTAATTTTAGTATGTTGACTGACCGGATCAAAACATGTTATTTTCAATCCGGTTTATAACAAGATTCATAGCATTGTTTGAGTAAAATATAAATTATAAAAAACCAGCCAAGAGCGTGTCGGACCACGCACAATGAAGGGTTCCGTAGTTGGGATGAAATTATCGCAAAAAAAAACTTAACTTAATAGTTGAGTACTATATTCTCCCATCGATATACCTACGTCACGATCGATTCTCTAACTGCAAATGTAAGTTTGTAATCGCAAAAAAATATCTTTTTATGTGATAAAACTACAAATTATCGAATTTCGGACTTTTTGCTTTACTTAGTGTAGTGAAACCTTGCTTCCTGCCAAATATCATAATTCTAGGTCAACGGGAAGTACCCAGACTTCCCGTTTACTAAATCATGTTTTTATTTTTATTTTGAGGTTTTGATTTATTTGCAATTACCAAAATATGTTACATAAGTGACCGTATTTTTTTATTGCGCTGACTTCCAAGGGAACATAGATCTACGTATTTGATATTAATTTCAATTTGATACCTGCACGCGTTTCTGTGAAAATGGCTCTTGACAGACTGACGGTCAACGAAGTGATAAGGGTTCCGTTTTTTTCCTTTTGAGGTACGGAACCCAAAAAACGAGCGAGCCTTACGTCACAATATAATTATATTGTGCTTACGTAGTCGCATATGATGTGTAACATCTGACATCACACCTTGGTAATAAGCTACGTTAAAGGGGCGGGGCCTCGTCAAGGTCGTTTCTGACCAACTCTAGGACCGCGCGCGCTCATTGGTCAAATCAAATAGCGCGCGCTTCCCCGGCTTCCGGTTACACACTTCCGTCCCTTTTCACGAAATCACTCCCACAGATTTGTTTTTTTTTTAGATTGTCTTTTAAATTGCTGGAACCGAAGCGAAAAGATGTTACACATCAATATTCCTATTTATAGTAAAAATATGCATAATACAATCTCACACCGCCATGATTTGTAGCCATCGCCATCTACATGTGATGAAAATGTTAGCACAATTCAGATTAAAATGATAATTATTATTAATTACCTTGAAGCATGCTGTAACAGCTTCTCAACGGCCGGCCAGTGAAACCAGGCAAGCAGGAGCAGTGCGGCCGATGGTCGTCGACGTTACAATGCGTATTGTTGCCGCAATACCCGAGGCACGGGTCCCTGCAGCGGTTGTGGATGCACGCCATGACCGCGTTGCACTCAGAGTCGCTAGTACATTCAGGTATGCATTTCGGCGGAGGTCTGACGTAATGCGGAAGGCAAATGCAGCGTGCATTACCATTGAACTCTTCGCACCAATGCCAAAAACTCCAGCTACATGGTGATGGCATGCACGGATCTTCTGGTTGTTTTGATAATAGCACTGAAAAATATTGAGTATTTAGTAAAAGAAATATAGAGTTGAAATTATTTGGAATGTAATGAGTACTTACTGGGTACACAATTAGTAAATGGATCACCGGTGAAACGATCCAACATAACTTATAGGGTTGTGAGCAATTACTTTGCAGTTTGCATTTCTAGCACATTGATTAACGCATGGCTCTACACATTTACGGTTTAAGCAGGTTTTGTCACTAGCGCATTCACTGTTTATTGTACCTTCATAATTCGATCTGGCAATAATATATTGCATTATTGTATTTGTTTTTTTTTCATATTTAATTTTGTTCGAAGCTTGACGTTAACTTGCAGAGTCCCAACGACTAGTCGCACGGTGCTCGCTTCGCTTTCGCATGATAAGGACCAAGGCAAGTGCAACTAGAGGGTCAATATTCACTCACAAGATGAACAAAACGATCGTCTCTCAAGAATATTCCAAGAAAATGATCGCTTCCCGCACGATCGATGCCTGTCATGACGACTAGATGCAGTCGCAAACGACAGCTGTGTGTCTAGTCGCAGCAATAAGACGCAGATGCAAATGACAACTCTGCGTTGTTGCAACGTCTAGACTCAGCGACAAGACGCATATTTGCACTGACATTAATTACTCAGTCTCTGAATTGAGAATTTTAAGTTAAGAACCTGTCAAACTCAACTCTAACAAATTCTCAAATTCAAGTTCTCAATTCAATAACCGCCAAAACCGGCAGATAATTTTCTCCTAGTAGAGATGTAGACAAAGTGTGAAAGATTAGAAGAGAAAAACGAAATAGAAAACAATATAAAAAAACTGTTCACTAATTTAAATATAAACATACATTATTAGAATATATACATACTTCTAAAATAAATATCACTAAGATATAATACATAATAAAATTATAATCTATACTAATATTATAAAGAGGAAAGATTTTTTTGTTTGTTTGTACCGAATAGGCACTGAAACGACTGGTCCGATTTGAAGAATTCTTTCAGTGTTAGATAGCTTATTTATCGAGTAAGGCTATAGGCTATATATCATCACGCTAAGACCTATAGGAGCGGAGTACCAATGAAGAATGTTTCAAAATCGGGTTTTTTTTAGCGTTAGCCCAAAGTAACTATTCCACGCGGACGAAGTCGCGGGCAGAAGCTCTAGTGCAGTATAAATTAACAATAAATACCTACATAATATGCAACTATGACAAAGTGGAAAGATAGACTACTCTTTCTTCTTTGTTTTAGGTACTTAATGGCTACATCGAGGGAACAGAGCTTCTATATCTTTCTCAAGGAGTTCGAATCCATTGCCAACTTCACCGATATTAACCCAGCTACCTAATAACGCAACACATTTTCGTAAAGGATTCCGATTAATCTGTTTCATTTTGACAGTTCAACAACATTCATTGCGTTATTTACGTTGCTGAGCAGTATTTATTTTCGAACTTTTGAAGCAATGGATTAGCAATCTGTTTCAAAGCGATTCAGATTCTGATTGATCGTGTATTACATAATTAGGGTACCGATTGCTAATCCGTTGCTTCATAAATTCGTGAAAAAAGTCTGCTCAACAACGTAAATAACGCAATGAATATTGTTGAACTGTCAAAATGAAACAGATTAGTCGGAATCGTTTACAAAAATGTGTTGCGTAATTATATAGCTGATGTGAACTTAGATCTAGGTAATCTAAGCTTTCATATAAGTTTTATAATATGTATAGATGACGACTTTAACGACGATTATTTTAACAGACTATAATATGTGGCTCATCTTCGCGTCATAAAATTGATCATAATTATCTTGACTTATGATTATGTTGAACAATTGATAACCGTAATAAAAACTTGACGTTAACGATTAAATTAGTTTTTTATGGCATTCAGAAAGAAGAACAGGTTTTTCTTCTTTTATTTGGTGAATTATTCAAGCTTGGAAAATTGTGGACATCTTTTACATAGTAAAAAAAATCGTCGCAGTCTGAGCCTGCCGATTGAAGTGAAAACTAAGTAACGCCATGTAACGAAAATGTCAGGAATTTATGTGGCTTTCTGTCAGTACAAGAACAAAAGCTGTAGCTCCATTAAAAAAAAACCAATAAAATTAAACAGAGTGCGCTGTCAACAAAAACTTGAACGTCTTACGAATTTTCGATCAGGTCACGTGTCCTGTTTTCCAAAAAAAGTGCACAACGCCGCTAAAGAAGAATTGTATTTTACTATATTTTGTAGACTCACCTGCCGTCTTAGTCACGTCGTCTTTTGGAACCTTGACATGAATATCATAGTCTTCCTCGTCCTCTTCTTCTTGTTTCTCAAAATCTGGCTGTTCCACTTCAGTAACATTCTCTTTCACTGTCGGATTGGCTTCTAATATTCCTATATCATTATCATCAACGAATTCACAAATCCAATCATCATAATTTAGCGCACTCGGATAAACGAAGTTTGACGTTATCGTCAATGTATTTAGTGAAAATACTATAAAACAAAATAAATTGAGCTTCATGACTGTCTCACTAAAGATTGTCTCCTCGAATGACTAAAATTCTACTTTGGTTATGTAACTTTTAAACTTTGCTCTTTAAAAGCCTCTTTTTATAAATTCTGCACCTTAAAGGTGACGTCATCTACCTATTATAGCTATGTAAATAAAAATGAAATACTGTTTGTTGGTGAGAGCATTACTTGAGAACGGCTGGACTGATTAAGCTATTTTTGGTGCGGTAGGAGTAAACTAGTAGAAACAGTCACGTTTATAACGAAAAAGCGTAAGGTTCGAAAAAGTCAGTTGACAAGCCATGGCTCTGTATTCCGGAGTTGCGGATAGTCCTAAGGGGAAACCGTGGCCCCTGGCTAGGCAAGGGAAGGAACACGGGTGGGTTTTAATCAGTAAGAGTCTGACACGCCCTTACGCTCCGCCCAGAGCGGGAGAACACATTGGATGATTTCCTAACCAAAAAAAAAAAAACGCTCTGTATTAAAAAACAAAACTTTGACCCTTGAAACTTGATACCATACTAGATGATAATTATACAAAATAAAGGAGCTTGGTTACAACCGGGTGTCCGATGACACATTCCGACATGTTTTTTGAAGTGAAAACTTCTATAACGGCGTTGTGCACTTTTTTTGGGATGGGTTAAAAATGTTAAACTCGCGTCAGGAGACTTGACCTGATCGAAAATTCGTAAGACTGAGTAGAAATGTTGTTGACAGTGCACTCTGTTTAATTTTTTTGGAATTATTTATTGGAGCTACAGCTTTCGTTCTTGTACTGACAGCAAGTCACATAAATTCCTGACTTTTTCGTTAGATGGCGTTACTTAGTTTTCACTTCCATCGTCAGTCTCCAAAGACTGCCCCGCATGTTTTTATTTTTTTTGTTTTAAAATGTTCGTAATAGTCCGAATTAGGATGCAACATTTTCAATTTCGGGAAAAACTGATCGTCGTTTTATCTATGGATTTTTTGTATTTATGTTGAAATTTTTACAGGACAACGTCTGTTGTAGAGCTAGTTTAGAATAATTATCTATTCTAGTTAACTGCGTGTTGTTAAATAAAACTAATAAAAAATACATAAAATTTTACATTTGGCAGAAATGACACTCATCTCGTCGACTATAATTTATATTCTAGAAATATACTTACTCATTCATACATCAAACTCAAAGTCAAAACATTATTTATTGTTGGCGTATCTACTTAAAATTTCTACAATATTATGTCTGTAATTTTTATGATGTACAGACGCCAGTAGATGTACTGGCGTCTACAGATTGGAGTAGGTTGATGAACCTACTCCAATCTGTCAAATTTTCCCAATCAACATTGAACCTTATTCCTTAGCGATAAAGTTGAAAATCTATTAAAGAAATTGGACAGATTGTAGAGTAACTTGATGTGCTGGCGTCTGTACATAATAAAGAATATTCTATTATATTCTAACTCTTTTTCCTTTTCAGCAGCCGGACAAATGTCCGGAATTAATTTTTTATTTAGACGAACGTGCAATCACAAGGAAAATGTAGAAATGACCAGCCTAGTGTAAACAATACCGGCAAGGCCAGCACAGCTAAGTCTGTACGACTAGCGCCAGTACACTAGCTTCGTGTAAACCTGCTTACATTCAATGGGGCCAGTACAGTGGCAAGTGAGTCACAACTGCGAGGGTAGGTTTCTAATATTGCACGACTCGTAATGCTTCGCATTAGAGTGTGCTCTACGATCGAAAAATATTTTTTGCCCCATTTCTGCAACTGTTTTTATTGTTTCACTCCTGCTAGTACACAGAACCTACTTAATTTATATACCATTGTATAGATGATTAAATGGAGATTAATATTGTATTTTTTAACAATTGATTTAATGCAGCAGAAATGGAAAAAGCATCAAAATAGTTGAAAAAAATTTCCTGTCCGTCAATTTATGATCCCTGAAAACATTGTAGCTTGCGATAAAATCAATTAATTGAGTCAATTTTTTTTTTATACATTCGTTTCAGCCGTAGAAGGAACCCTATTGAAAATGGCTCTTTTATTCATAGTAGTTTAATTATAATTAATAAAATACTAACTAAAATATAATATCAATATCTAAATATTTTCAACCTTGATCCGGTGCCGTTGCCTAGCAACTGCCAACGTAAATATCTTTGTCAGTCGTTGACATTACGAGTTCATGAAAAGTGATAAATTGTTCATTTTTAAACTATGTTTTGAATTTCTTTTTCGTTTATGAATGAGTGATAAGTATGAGGCGTGCACTTTTGGATTTTCCAAACTATTTTGGTCTCGATCGCTCACGTCTGTCGTTGCGAACGCAGAAGGTCGGTAGTTAACTGCTGGCTCGAGAGAGGAACGTATTAATCTTGTCGTAATAGGATCACGCACAGAGACACGAATGTCGCATCTAGTCTCTCCTCTAATCTTTGTCCAAGATGCAAACTACAATAGTTCAACTTTGATATTTATGAAGTGGTCAACCTTGGAGATTAGTCTAGGTCAATGGTCAGCAAACCGCGGCTCGCGAGCCGCATGCGAGTTTATGGCCTATTGAGTGTGGCTCTATAGGCCATAAATATACAAATGTCAATGAGTGCGTAGATACGCAAGGAGCTCGGGGTTTCGGTCATTAAGCAAGATATCAAGTTTTATTCAAAATTCAAACTATAATTCAAAGATTTAGTTCCGAAGTATTTTGACCAGAAATTAACAGGACATCGAAAATTAATCATTTACTGTACCTTTCAAAGTTTTTCGAGGTTATTAATTTATTTATGTAACAATTATTATTGCTTGCTGCACTTACAGTAAACACCAAAGCGCGCAGCAAGACAACAACAATATTTAGATAAAAAACTTAATGCAAACATTTAATATAGAGTTACTGCTATACATAAATACGTCAAAATGGGGCTCCTGAGCAATCAGGGCGTTCAGCAAATTGATCGCCTGAGTTGTTCCCAGCATATCGAGCAGTATGGGTACGCACTGCCGCGAACAGGCACCGCGAGGCACAGGCGTGCGACCGCCGCAGCCGGTCCGTAGCAAACAATGAACAGCGAGCTAGAGTGGTCGCGTCATTAATCTTATTATTGGTAGTGCATCAAAAGCGCATACTTGCGTCTCAGTTCCAAGGTGTTCATGCCTACCATTCCCGCAACAAACAGAGATGGATACAAATAGGGATAATACCCATTTTTTTTTATATAGGCTTGTTAATAAGTAAGATCCCTTCATCATCATATATTATTATCAGCCGATATGATGATGGAGGCTACTTCTTACTAAGCTAATTTTAGGAGGCGTTGTAGAGTGAAAGAGGATGGGAGTTTTAAAGATTAAGAAAAGTGTATTGAGACAGTTTGGAGCTGGACACACAGACAAGACTGGCTCTCATAAGATATCGGAGTTGTTATAGTATTGTTATTTGTATTGGTATTTTATAACAGCCGCGCGGGTTGATCGTACAGGTTAAGCTACGCTTGCCCAGGTTGGTTCGTGGATGGGTGACCATCTGTGCATACCAAGACTTCTCCGTGCCTCGGAAAGCACGTTAAGCCGTTGGTCCCGGCTGTCATTCGTGGATCGTTGACAGTCGTTACGTCGTTTTTTTTGACCACACAAAAAAAGTCGATGGACCTTTATTGGGTTTCCAAATATGGTATTATGGAAAGCGATCAACTTGAAAGTAGCGCTCGCCGGCTGCTGCCGCGGCGTAAATTGCAACATAGCACTTAAACGTAGTTAAAAAATTAGATTTTACGCCACTTATGTGGCACCCCGATCAAATGGGTTAGGTTAGGGAAGAACTGTGATCAATCGCGCGCGAGCCAAGAAAGCGAAGAGAGTGGAGCCGCGGCAGCGGCCGGCGAGCGCTACTTCCAAGTTGGTCGCAGTTACTTGGCTATTTTTACTACACCTTACACCATGGATACTCTATATTAATGATATGGCCAAACATCGACTGGCATTATATCATTAAAAGTTGACGTTTAAACGATATGCCCAATGTTACCTAATCATTTCATGAAATGGTCAATTCTAAGATCTGTCCACGACATAGCTATATCCTTAGGGGTATAACTTTATCACGGTTTCAACCATCTATCTGTATAATGTATATATTATTCTTGTACATAATTTAAAGTAACCAAAAGCTTTAGAGGACATACTAATTCCATGGGAGAAATCCTAATAAAAAGTTTATTTTCTCTTATTTTTATTAGTTTTCAAACCACCCTTTTTGCTCACCGTTCCTACATTTCCATCAAATTGACGTAAAGTTTTTGACAGTTACCTACCATATGATTTTGAAATATATTTTATTTTGCAAATAATTTTGTACTTTGGAAACTTTGCTGATACTATCTTAAATTCCACTTAGAAATGTATTCAAATCTTTCTTGTTTTTGTAGGCTATAGTTTTTTCTTAACTTTATTTTTGTGTTGTGCAATTTTAATACCTTCTGGACTTCTGGTTATAACTTGAACAAAACCTTAATTAACTTCGTTTTGAATGCAGAGAGTGCATACAATGAGTTAAGAGTAAGTTCTAGAAGACATTCGCGGGTTGAGCTAACCATAACTAATAAAACTCATAACTTAGAGACTTGCAAACAAATATTTAAATCGTTTTGCAAACAGAGATTTAGCAACGTAGAACAAACGGTGTGACCTGGTCCAAGAATCTGCGTGAAGCATTAACAATCTGGGCAACTCAAGCTGCATGATCCAGGTGCCAACGCACCAAGTCAAAATTGCTGATCAACGGACAAGTCCTAAGAAACACCGGCCTCTCCCCATGATGAATGTTCTAAGGTTTCTACAATTCTAACTTCAACATTCGTAGCTTTTGCGTGTCATTATATCCATTTGTATCATTATATCCATTACTAGCTTCTATACGTGACTTCGTCCGCGTCAAATTTCGACCTCTAACCCACCGCGTCGCATCACATCGCCCGCCCGCGTTATAACTTCGTTTTCGCTTAGCGTTCTTTCTGACTTTTTTTCTTTTTGCTCGGCTCCTTAGGGTGGTAGCGTGATGTTACATAGCCTATTTCAAAAATTGGCTTTCCTGACCTTTCTCAACAATTGGGCTATCCAATGCAAAAGGATTTTTTCAAATCCGACTGCGAGTTCCGGAGCTTACCCCATAAATACAAACTTACAAAGAAACAAATTTTAGCTCTTTATAATATTAGTTTAGTTATCCAATTGTATTGAAAATCGTGTCATTTGGTTTAAATAGGGTTTGTATTTGTTATTATTTTCTTTTCTGTTTTGTGAATGTAAGAACGTTGTAGGCCTTGTTGACTCATAGAAGGTTCGATTTGTTAATCATTTTCTATTTAGTTAAGTACTTATTGACAGGCCTATAGTGCCTCCCGTACCTATTAACACTGTCATTTGAAAACATAGTAAAAGCCAATGATTTTTAAAATTCTCTTCTCCATAGGACCGTGCACCTAGCTTCTGACGTTTCATAAGTGCCAATGTAGATTTATGTATACTAAAATATTTTGAATTTCAAGGTCTATGTTTGGGGTCTGCAGCGGGTCAGCAGAGAAGGGAGAGGTTCATGACATGATCCGAAGGGTCTTTGGGAATGATATGGTGATAAAAGACAATACGGATAGACATAATCAGTTAGTATTTGTATTTACTATACATATTTTAGTACCCGTTCATACACGGCCGCGCCGTTGCCCCGGATCTTATTTACATCAACATCTTCAAATTCGTTCAGACGTAACCACGCGGTGTTCGCGCGGATTCCGCGCGGTTTCTACCGTGACTTAACGGGTAAAAAACTTAAACCATTAGAAACTTTAAGTAGTTATATTTTTATTTATTTATTTATAAGGCATTTCAACGATTTATTAAAACATACACACTAAAAATCACATGCAGTTTTGGGTATTGTGAATTCGTAACAGATGTGCAGAGCACTAATAGAAAACTTAATGATAACAAGTAACGGTGGATGGGATGATCCATCGAAAAAGACTTTAATTCCTTTCCTATATTGATGGCTTTTAGAAACATGGTTTTGTTTTTGATAATTTTATAGTGACTAGAACTTGGATGAGACTGATACAGGAGCAAGGAGATTGGCACAAGCAAAGAGAGGTTCTATGCCAAGCATTTAGAAATATTAGTATTGGTTGGAGGTAAAATCTAACACCACCATTCATATCGTTTGAAATCCACATCGCATCTAAAAACAAAGAAAAGAAAAAATATTATTCTGCACAAATAGGACGCATTAATTAACAACTCATGTCTCATTTGTGATTGGTCGATTACTGCATGTCTCCGCCTCAGCGTAAACGCACACTCCTTTTTTTCTTTTTTTTTTGGGTGGGTAATCATCAAATTACTTCTCCCGCTCTGGGCAAAGCTGGACGGCGTGTACAAATCTTTATATATTTTTTTTGCTGACTAGAACCCACCCGTGTTCCTTCAGTTGCCTGTACGTTGTCAGGGGCCACGGTAACCCTTTAAGGCTTTCCCACAACCACGGCAGGCATCGGCCCTAGCGGATCCCTTCAGTTGTGAAATCTCTTTGAGGCGCGCGTCGAACACAATGCGCCGTCGACCCGGACCTGGTCCTTATCGGACGGCGAGCTGCCCATTGCTCTCCGTCCGCAAGCTCGCGCCTACGGTGACCGTAAACGCACCCTGAGATATCCAAAAAATATGCTGTTTAAAACACAATGACGTTCAAAAAATATAGCTACTATTTAAGCAAGACGTTGTGTACTAAAACATGAGGTTTTCAGAAGGAGTAAGTATGTGACTCACATCCGTGAGAACCTGCCCAAGATGCTGGATGCCAAGGTGCTGAACACCAGGACGAAAACCAAGAAACACGCCGCGCCTGTCCCAGAAGTAAGAATATTTCTATATCTTCTTAATATCTACAGCAAAACGTTGTTTCGTTCAAAAGAGACTCGATTCTGCCCGAGACTTCGTCCGCGTGTTTATTTTAAATAAATATTTAGATTATTTAGTAGTCATTAGTTTGTCATTAGTCGCGTGTTGATTAGTTTGAGAACCCCTTACCTGCAGTAAACGTGTTCTCAAACTAATCAAAGGACGTACATTTTAAAGTTACTTAAGCCTATTTTCACTAACGCTTAGTGGTAACGGGCATTAGGACAAATCTTTGTATTTTTTTTTTTGTCCCCCTACGTAAAAAGAGGGGTGTTATAACTACGTGTGCATCTTTGTGCCTGTCTGTGTCATCGGAGCTCCTAAACGGCTGAACCGATTGTGTTTTTGTTTTTTTTGTTTGGAAGGTGACTGAGAGTGTTCTTTGCTATGATTAGGAAAATCGGTTCAGCCGTTTGAAGATTATCATCTCTTCTCTAGTTGATGAATGGATGTGAGCATCTCCCACAGGAATGATCAATTTGAAATTGAGTATTCTGTTCCTTCAATGATATTAGAAGAACATAGTAACCTTGAACTGATGCTGTAGCCTGAAGCATCACCCATCACCCGGAATTCGCAGGATACCTAACTCCCTCACCAACTTACAGCACAGGTATCGTGTTTGGGCTCATCGGAATGGTCTCAATGAATAGGTTATAGATAGATTAAGAAAAGTTTGTGTCGGGGGATTTTCTGAGCAAAGGCCTCCCCCACTTCTGAGCAAAGGCCTCCCCCAAATAGTTCCAAGCATCTTTTTCCAGAGGCCCCTCGATCCAACCATTACGGTACGCGCCTAGGTCATCCAACCACCTCTTCCTGGGCCGGCCTCGGCGGCGTCCATCCTCAGGCATCCAACGTGTGGAGATTGTTGCCCAGCGCTCCCAGCGGTCACTATGCATGCAGTTGACGTGACCCGGTTAGGACTTTTTCACATGTATCACAACCACACCACATCGAAGCGACAAAATGTGGGCGAGCACTTGTTATTAGTGAATAGTGTCACTGCAACTTCTTCCAGTTGCGTTGTGGCTGCGTTCTTGTTAGTAGTTGCGATATGCAGGTTACGTTGTGGCTTGTGTTTGCAGGGTAGGGCAGGCGAGGCAGACATAGGCTGCGAGCGCATGCTGCGACGCAGTTACACAGACAGATTCCAGTCAAAATACAAACAATCTGTCATTGAAACAAAACTAAAAATCAGTGGTAAAAAACAAGTGAAGACCTACACGCGCCGCGCAGAAATCTGTGCAAGCTCTACCAACGAGATGCAGAGCAGGACAGACATGTCCGCGTCGCACGTGCCTGCGCCGCAGCGTACGCAAATGTCAGTAGGTACGTTCATGCATTACAAATCTGCTCTGCCGTGCGCTGCGTGGACCTTAGCCTTATTTTCATACAAATTAGCGCCCGTCCACGTGGAGTCGTTGTGGTGTGGTTGTGATACGTGTGAGCGGGCCCTTATTAACTTTTGTAATTTTAGATATCGGAAAATACTGATGACAGATTCGGTAGAGTGGGACCGAAGATCGTTGTATTCGACGCATCTACAGGTTAGCTGACGTTCAGAGTTGTATAGATATAGTTATTGTAATAGAAACAATCACTACATCTACACAAAACTAAACTATTTTTACAGTCCCTTCAACCGATTTTGACTTCTATTGCGTTGGTGGCATGACAAATAGCAGCTGCAGTAAACAGTTGGTATTGTAATCCCTTTTTTGCTTTCAATGCCATCCTTATGCCTACGGTATAAAAGTCAGAATCGGTTTAACAGACTGTAAAAAAGATTTGTTTAAATGTCTAATCTTACTGGAGTATAGTTACATTTAATGCATTTTACGAAAGCGTATTAACTGTGATTGCAATTTAAACCTGTTGGTCTAGTGGTCGCAGGCGCTACTGCCGAGCATGAGGTGCTGGGTTCGATTTCCAGGTCGGGCTAAATGTTACTGTGTATTTCTCTCAGCAATTTCTCAAAAGCAGCCCGGAGTCTGGATTTGCGCCCGGTTGAAGGCAAAAGGCTCGCCTACCTATTACATGGGAGTTAAACATAACTGGTGAAATGTGGGTGTGTTCACCTCCACGTTACCTTTCGGGGAAAACAGGTGTGATCTTATGTATTTTTTTTTTACAGAAAGCTTACACTTCGAGAGTCGGTAGTATTTTTTTGTTTTGTAAAATGTTTTTATTTTTCTCTTTTTAGTTGTGGTACCTACTTACCCCACACAAATTCGAATACCACTACCTGCTATGTGAATAACAGTGACAGGAAGCTATCATCATAATATCATCCATATAGACTAAGTGGAAAAAATACGTACCTATTATTGTAGCTAACTCAAAAACTATCCAAACAAAGTAAATTTTTATATGGGACCACCACGAGTGCTTAGACTTTCAAACAAAAAAGAATTTTCAAAATCAGTCCACAGTTGACCAAGAAACCGGTGTACATTAACAATTAAAAAAAAACACGTTACAAACATAGAACCTCCTCATAAGTCGGTTAAAAATTATTCGTAGGTAGGAAAATTTGCTAATTACAAGCTTCCACATTGTCACTATTGCAATAACTATAAGCGGCATGGCAGTACAATTGACTTAATTATCTTCTATTATTGGTTTGAGTTAAAAGAGAACTGGCCATTTAATTTCCTTTCATTCAAAAAAAGTTTTGATTCGAAACCAAAACGATTTTAGTATACACAGAGCCTCGTTTACACAAAATATTCCTCGTTCAAACTCGATGCTCTGCCTAGGAGTGACATCAAACTCACGTTAACATTCTATTACGTCACAGACCTCACTGCTGTCACTGAGCGGAGCCAGAATAATTATCGTAATTAGCAATGTACCGCGCCAGACAAATTGCAGTTAAATGGCTTACGCTTGGCGATTTATTTCACCATTTCAGATGTTATTTAGGCCTTTAAATATAGCTTTTCATTTGACAATAGAGGGCCAAAACACAGCCAAAATTCCACGAATGCGATGACATTTCTTAAGCCATTATTGCAGCACGGCTAACGCAGACGTGCTGCAAAATATACCCCGAAGAGTATTCAGTGGGTTTCGTTTAGTAATCTCACAATTCACCAGCATTATAAACGCCATGTAATAGAGCGAGGGTCTCTTGCCATACACCGAATACAAATCGACACTCAGGAGAAATTACATAGTGAAAAACCCAAATACACTTTGCACGGACCAGGCGTCCATGCTCAGCAGTAACCTTATGACGATCACAGAACAAAGTCAAAACTCTAGTCCCTGATATACCTTGACTTGACAGGGTAGTTCCTGACATAACTAATTTGACAGAGTCTGACATAATCCACCGTTTTTTCTAAGAGATTTCCTGCATACTTCAAGATTTAACTTGGCAAAGAAACATGCTCATACTTCATGATGTCTCCAGGTACAGGCCGCTTGGTCCTGGTGGGAGACGAGAGGGTGAGTGTGCAGGGTCTGTCCAGCTTTGCCACCATCAGGGCCACGGCCTGCGTGTTCGGAAACAAGTGGATGTACGAGGTGCAACTCGGTACTAAGGGGATCATGCAGGTAAGGATAGTTCTTAAAGTGTGAGGATTAAAGGTTAATTTGGTTTGGATAGTACTTACTAGACTTGTGCCTCAAATGTGGATGCGGTATTCACTAGTTCATGGATAGACTCAATTCGTATGATTTCAACAGAGAGGTACTATAAGAATGAAATTATTTATGTTTATGCAGATACTCGTACATCAATAAAATTAATTACTCGTGATACCACACTTTTTTTATTTATCAATTTATCCATGTACACACAAACTACTTATTAAAGAAAAAACAAAAAGATGGCAGAGCGCCAAGGTAGGTACTGTTTTTAAACGAAGTGTATAGAGTGCCGCGAGTTTCTTGTGGCACTCTAGTGTCACTGCCTCGGCCCGGCTAGGGTGCCGTGAGCGTTGCATTGTCACTGTCACTTGTTATTTAGGTTAGGTTAGGTTAGAACTGTGACCACACAACGCACGAGCCGAGCGAGCGTAGCGAGCGGTGCCGCGGTAGCGGCCGGCGAAGTGCCAGGGTCCGTTTAGGCACAAGAGAATGTAATATTTTGGGAATGTGGTGTTTTACAGCGATTAAACCTCGACAATCAAACAAAATACCAAGTGACGTGACTTAGTGACAGTGACAATGACAATCCAATGCTTGCGGCACTTTGGCCGGGCCGAGGCGGTGTTACTAGGGTGCCTGTAGTGGCACTTTATCCGATAGGGATAGAGTGCCACTGGTGGCACTCTATACACTCCCTTTTCTAAATAATATTGGAAAAAAATCTGCCTCCACCAGATCGGCTGGTGCACTGCTTCCTGCGTCTTCTCCATGGATACAGGAGTGGGAGACACAGCCCACTCTTACGCCTACGACGGTGGCAGGGTGAGGAAGTGGAACGTAGCCACCTCGCAGTACGGCCAGGCATGGCTACCCGGTGACGTTATCGGATCCTGCATCGATCTGGATAAAGGGACTCTGGAGTATTATAGGTGAGAACTGGGCCTTGACTGAAGTAAGACACATTTGGAAGAAAGAAAAGTGGTTATTTTCGCACAATAAAAAAAAAAACACTTTATGATGTCAAAAAAGAGGGTGTGAGCCACATGACCACAATAGAAGTGAAAACTGACGATTGGGGCCGAGTATATGGGATTCGTCGCCGTTTATACGTGTTTCATCTCCGTTTATACGTGATTCATCACCGTTTATACGTGATTCATCGCCGTTTATACGTAATTCATCGCCGTTTAAATACGTGATTCAGCTTCACCGACCGACTGGAGCCGAGCATACCCAATTCAGTGTTCCAACCCGAGTGTGACGGTTCAGTTTGGTTCACTGTTCAGAAAGATATATATACCTACAGTATACATTGTTTCGACAGTCATATAATTCGAATGACAGCCGGAACTAACGGCTTAACGTGCTTTCCGAGGTATGGAGAGGTCTTGGCCCTGATCGATCGACCCGTGCGACATATATGTCTTAGCCACGATGAGCTTCTCCGTTGACCAAAGGTCCTCCTTAAAAATCAAGGCATAAAAACCATCGTCATGCCAACCAGATGCTTACAATCGACTCATATGTTATGGCATTTCCTGCATTAAATCATTCACTCACTCAATCAATAATAGGATAAATCAATAAGGAAATTCATGTTCGCTCCAACAACGATGCAATCTCGATTATGAGAATCGAGTTGATCTATTTTTACCAACTGGAATACGAAGGCATGGGCTAGATTACACAACGCATTTTTTTATTTATACTAAACCTCTTAAGGGGTCATTGTACTCATCATTATGAATAACTTTAACTATGGGACCAAAGCTGAAATCGCAAAAAAAAAAACAGCTGTTCCCTACATTTCGACGAGGTATGCGAACATAATAGTAATAGTAGGGAACAGATTCGCGATTTCAGCTTTAGTCCCATAGTGAAAGTTGTCACCCACAATAAAGCTTTCTTCCTCCAACAGGAACGGCATATCAATGGGTCTGGCGTTTGACAAGGTGACCCACGGATCTGGTATCGCATACTTTCCGGCGGTGTCGCTGGCGATGCAAGAACATCTCTATGCCAACTTTGGACATGTGCCGTTTGTGTGAGTACGAGTATAGCTATAAATAATAAATAAACTTTTATTGAAACGAGAAAACTCAGTTTACAGAAACTCTGTGTTCGATAACAACTGCATTAGTATAATACTGTGTCGCAGTCATTAACGCCCAACTAAACAAATAAAAATATAAATAATAAAAACAAAAATTAAAATAAGAATTACTAAAATAAAAATAAAAAATTGAACTTAAAATGAAAATTAAAACTGAACAATATGTATATTCACTGTGCAATTTTATGTGAGATTGTGTGCTTTTATGGAAGGATTGTGTAGTTTTGAGCATAAAGTGTAAATGTGTGTGTATGTGTCTGCATGTTTGAGAGAGAGGTGTCAGTTTGAGCAGGGGGTGTGTGTTTGCGCCTGTTATACATAAAAAGGGCAATTAGAGAGTGAGTTTTATTTTTTAAAGACTAACAAGTAGGTAGCTCATCAGACCTCAATAGCTGGCCAGTATTATCCCATCAGTATCAGGTTACTGGTTCAAAACTTAGGAATCATATCTCTTACTAAGTATTTGACAGACCAAACTGTTAGAAGACGCAGTTTTGAGGGACTAGCACACGAAACACATGCGTGAGCGGGTCAGGAGCAGAAGCCGCGCACGTTTTTCGTGTGCTGACATCATCGATCACTAATAAAGAACTAGATTCACAATCCCAAACAAAAGTTCTCTTAAAACTGTCACCAAATTGTGTTTAAGTAATAATACTTGAAATAAATATACATTAATGTAAATTCAACCTTAAACGCAATACTTAAAGTTTATTTCACAAAGCTATGTTCAAAAAGCAATAATTTTTTACGACCATTACTATTTGGCATGTTTACCGTCGGAGCGTTCGAATGCTACTATATCAAAAGCGCACCCAAATGTTCAACTGGGTGCTCATTCGGTGAGGACATTTTTTGCCGCTGATTGTGTACATATCTAGTTCTTTTTTAGTGATCGATGGCTGACATCCATATAATACAAGGAATTACAATTTATATACAAGCCCGCCGTACTCCCGTCCCGACCCGCGCCCGACACGCACCCGCTTTGTGTGTGTTGAGCTTTAATACAACCTGTATTTTTTTTTTTTTTTTTATAAATAAACCACCTCATGCTCGAATATGAGTTTTTCATTGTCATACATTGAAATCTTCCTCTTTCAATTATTCTAAGACAAAAACTTACTTCATCATCATCACCATCATAATCAGCCTATAACGTTCCCACTGCTGGGACACAGGCCTCCTCTCTGTGAGAGAGAGTGGGCTATAATCCACCACGCGGACCCAGTGCGGGTTGGTGGATGTCACATGTCTTCGATATTTTGGTTCCATGACATACCGGTTTCCTCACGATGTTTTCCTTCACCGTTTTGAGAGCAGTGGTGATGAAATTATTTACACAAAGTAAAGCGCCTGCTTGGGTTCGAACCCACGACCTCCAACTCGTAAGTCGGGGCCGTTACCACTGGGCCACCACTGCTCTTACTCTACTGTAACTATTAATTCTACATAATAACAAAACTTGTTTTCTTTAAAATATTTTTATGCTAGTCCATGGTAAGAACTGTAGAACATAATTATGTTACTTATAAAAACCATTATCGTACCATGTTTTATGCAAAAAAAAATTAATATCCATAAAACATTTATATTATATTCTAAAACTCCTTTAGAGAGATACATGCAAAATTAATTACAATTAATCACAGTTTCCCAGTGGCAGGCTACGCAGCTCTGCAAGCACCTCCCAGCCGGGAGTGCGCGCGCGCTATATTGCTGTTCAAGTCTCTGGAGGCTCTGCTGGATGAACTGGTTCGACCTACGGACATTAAGACTTCACTAACTGCTAAGAGCAGCAAGGTATATCATAAGCATAGGCTTTAGGAGGTGAAGGTACACCATTAGACAAGAGATTCCCTCTTTAGACCTTTCAAGCCACTAGTGAACAGAGCACAGGGCGTCATAAAATATGGTTGTGGCGGCAAATAGATCGTCACATGCAAACTACGCATTACACTGACGTCACGCAAAAATGCTGCATCGCGCAAGCAGAGTTTACCGCGCGACATTGCATATACATATACAATACAACGTCCAACAATTAATATCGAGCAATCGTCGGGCAGTTGCCCGCCAGGCACAACACCCGGGGGCGAAGGATCCTCCCTTTTCTATGGAGGATGAGTAAACTTTACTCCCTGTTGCTCAGGCCTTTATATAGTCAAGGTATATCATTATACTGTGATCATTACATCAATGATCTATGGTTTTTGGATATTATTTTAGTGGAGGTGTAAAAAGACGCCTAACGAAATCACTTATAACTCCCCATCATAGAGATTTTTTTTTTTTTTTTGTGTTGGATCATATCTTCCTAGGTATGATCCTTCTGGTTTTGGAGATACTAGATGTCAAAGTTTCAAGTCTAAACATTTTTTTTTACTTTTTTCACGAAAGCATAAATTAACTTTAAATACATACTTCCTGTACCATTGCATTCACCTATAAACACAATGTTTTGCGTGCGTTACGTTGCGCAATGCCGTAAACAGCGCGGCAGCGTTTTGTTACACCAAAAATAAAAGTTGACCCAGCAATATTTTTTTGCTCAATATTATTTAGTTTGATGTACATAATGCATTACGTAGATAATGGCTATATGATAAAAAAAAATATACCCTGTATATGCAGATACGGGAAAGTGGAAAAAGCATCCACAATCAAAAATAGCAACACTAGAGGAGTCTAACTCATAATTTTCTCAACCAGGCGAAGTCAGAGACATCGAAAGGAACTGAGGAGGAGGTAGCGTTGCGGATCCACAGCTCAGGATCTGTGTATACTCCACGGCCATCCCCACACACTATCATGGATGCCCAGAACACAGAGGTTAAGAAAATGTCCAAAAAGGTACCCTAATGCCTAGAAAATACGATTCAAAAGCTTTTTGAATAGTGAAAATAATAAGTTACTACTTAATGGTTTCATAACAAATATCAGCGTATTACTTAAGAGGGTGCTTTTCAAAAGTTGATATATAGCTGCCAAATATTTCACTGGTTTGATTAATTTGTTAATATTATTACTTAATTAAATTATGACATTTCTGTGACCCAAATACGGACGTGAGACAAAATAAAAGAATTTTGAATATTTGGTTCACATTTAGGGAGAAAATTGAAAAAGAAGTTTTGCAAAATGTACCGTGTGACATATCAAAGGGCTTGTTGTGAGTCTCAATTTTTTTTTTTAATAATATTATACAATATGGAGACTACCATACAACAAAAAATTAAAATACTGGCACTACTAATGCCTAAGAGTTTTTGGAACTGTAAAATAAATCCTAGCTTCGAAATAAAAAAATGAGTTTTTCAAACAAATTAAAAGCCTATAAATTCCGTTTATCTAGGCCTTGGCTGAATTCTCGGGCGTATATTTCAGAATGGATACCTTAGGGTGGATAAACGGAATAGCCCGAGCCGACTATGGATTTTGCCGAGCTATAATGACTAAAAACTATTGAATATATTCAATTGAATTTTTGTATTCAGAATGGGAACGTCATTATAGACACGCCGTTTAATTTTTTGTTGTATTGTCGTCTCCACCTTGTATACTTTTAAGATAGATGAAAATTGACGATTCCCCGACGACGAGACTCCCCCTTATCTCCGAAACTACTGAGCCTAAAATTTTGATAAAAGTACCGAGAATAGTTATATACTTACTTATAGATTACAGGAAAACCTATAAGAAGTCTATGGTCTTAAAATAACCTGGTAAATCTCCCAATATTACATTTGCAGTTGGAATGTATGGGAAAACATGTTTATCAACTTCAATGTTAAGTTTGTCCTTGGGATAAATTAATCCCAACTACGGAACCCTTCATTGTGCGTGGTCCGACACGCTCTTGGCAGGTTTATTTTTTCTTCTTATGAGAAGACACCTCTTAATTTAATGGCTTCCTCTATGACCTCATTTCATCCATCGTCTCCAGGCTTTCCTAATGTCTCTATCCCGGCTGGTGGTGATAGAACTAGGAGGTGTTCTCCGCCTCTCGTATGTGGTGGTGGCGGAACTGTTGCCACGACTGCGAGGTCTCCTCGGCTTGAACAACAGAAGCTCACACACCGACCTACTCGCCGCGGACTTCTATATGAAATGCAGCAATGAGAATTTTGTTAGTAACCTTTTTAACGTCTGTTTGATAATCAATGTTCAAAATGTTAGCGTTGTGCATTTATTATTATTGGACCTTCGAAATATACAACTTGGAACATTGGAAAAAAATACCTGTCCGATCCGTGTAGATGTTGTTAATATCGCGCTCAGACTCATTTATAATGAAATTGAGATAATTTTGGTAAGAACGACCTACGAAAAACGTGTATTTTAAATAGAAATAACTTTTTTATTCAATTACTTTGAAACCGTTTCAAACAACTATTATTATTATTTGTTTTTATTTTCAGATATTATATATATTTTTTTTAAGTAAAAACAAATAATTTTATAATAATTCAAACTCAAACACAAACTCAAAGCATTTATTTCATATAAACCAATTACAGGTACTTTTGAATAGTCAAGGGGTCGGTCAGTCAGAAAGATGAAGCTAGTTGCCCATTCCAAAGCGTAGTAGGTTCCTAAGGAGAAGAACGGGCAAGAAACTCCACGGACACTCTTTCAAATCCGAATATTGTTACAAAATATTGGTTACATCATTCATGTTCAAATTATACATGTGAGAACAATGTTTGTAAGACGTGCACGTAAAAAGCGTCCGTAAAAAAATAAATAAAAACATAAACAATTCTAAAATTAAAATAAGCCGTGGCAGCTAAGAGATGACCAGTCCCCACTGACGGCGCCCGTTCACGAACATGACGCATGGATCAGCACCATTTAGCTCAACCATTTTGAAGGGAACTTAATGATCCAACACACACGCCACCAACAGCGAGACATTTGAGTGAGCATGACATAAATGGTCGCTTTAAAGTAGGTACATAGTGCTCACACTTGTGCTATGCAATTATACAGGGTGGCAGGGACATCGACGCGAAGCCGGTTACCATGGATTCAGCACATGGTTCTGAACCCCCCTGTGTTGAAATTTTGCGTCGGTTATTAAAAAAAAAAACAGCTGTTTCATAGAAAAGTGCAATACCTACGCGGTCAAAATGTATGGAGCAGCAGATATTTTTTTTAATAACCGACGAAAAATTTCAACGCAGGGGGTTCAGAATCATGTACTGAATCCATGGTATCAGGCTTCGCGTCGATGTCCCGGACACCCCGTATAATACAAAAAAAAAAAATACAATGTATAGATAGTTTTACAATCTTCAGCAGCTTCAACAATATTTGATTTGATTTTAATTGTTTGAAACGGTTTGATATTTCCACATGGGTTTTGCATTAGTCCGTGGCACTTGTGCTGCCGATTCTGAGGACCGGGATTCGATTTCAGAATCGGGCTGAATTATTCATCCTTGACCCGGAATAAATTCGTAATTGGGTCAAAAGGCTCGAACCCAGTAACATCAATTCTACATTTGTTTCTCTCAATTTCCTTATGTGAAACTTTCTTCAAGGGTAACCTACTACTTACATATTATAACACCAACAAGGGGAATCCCTGCTTCCTGGGGAAATCTGTCCGGCCATTTATATGCAAATGATGTATTCAGTTGATGTAATTAACGGGCCGGCCTCGACCCACATGCATGAAAATATCTATTCTGAATAAAACAAATGCTGTACCAGCAGTACAGAGATTCTATACGTATTTTTGCACTGGCTGATAAACAGTCCTTTAGATGCCATAAAAACAAAAAAAAAAATTTTGACAGCTCATGAATTTTAGCGGGAGTCTTATATATATATATCAAAATTCTAAAGTGAACTAAACGTGACATTGGCTAAATGCACAAAACGTGCGAAGCCAAAGAAAAAAAAAATCTAAATTTATAAAAATACTTTCATTTACTTAGCATTTTCCGTTTTGTCATAAATAAAGAGGAAAATTATCTGATAACAACAGAATAACGGTATTTTATTCGCTAAAGGTTAAAATCGTTTCTAAATCAGTCTCCGCCCTTTGAGTTCCGCTGACCTTTCAGCTCAGGTTAAAAATATTCTAGGATTTGGGCCAGCTTCGGAGAGTGGCACTTCTTATTTAAAATTAACCAGTCTACTTGCTACAGTGTTTCGTGGAAAACCCTAAGAGTATGTTAACTCAATTTGTAAGCCTCCAAGGGCAAAGTCTAACGAGCGAAATGCCATTAGTTTGAACCCTACCCGTGGCGCTACCTACTCATGTGAACCCACCCCTACCTCAAGTTCAACTCAATTACTCAGCTCTCAGTCGAGATCCGCAAATATTTGATGAATTTGAACGGTATGACTTGCGGGATCTGAGCCAATTAGAGTGATAGTGAACCGCGTTCCACACAGTGCAGCAATGATGTAGGTAATTGTCTCGGCCCGCATATAAACTAGTCAGAAAGGAATTTAAATAAATACAGAAATTTCAATTAAATTTATAAGTGTACCTAGCAGCTCAACCAAAACAGTTCTATTTTCCTTGTGAAAAAAGAGCTGCGTATAGTAACTGGTTATTTATCATTATCTATGGTTGAATTGTTTTTGTTTGTCCTTCTCATACTTCTGATTTTGTTCATTCTTCCTTTCTTATTCAGGTATATGTCCATTCTTCTCTGGAATGCTCTTCCTCTTGATATCAGGACGGCCACCAGTCGATATGAATCTAAGCGGAAATTGCAGAGCTATTTTCAAAACAAATAGCGTAGAGTCATCTCAATTACCTCTTCTCCTTTGAATTTGTATCCTATATATAATGTACAATTATATGATGTAGATATATATTATAGTTAATATGTATGTATGTGTATTTTAAGTTAATAACCTATTTATGTACTTGTGTGCCCATTTTATTTATAATGCTTTTTGATATATTTTTAATCTTTTTTATTATTGTTATTTCCTCTCATTCAGAGCACCTGCCATCTTATCTCTTCACCACCCTTGGTTGACTGGTAGAGAATGCCTAAGGCATTAAGTACGCCTTTGTACCTAATTGTATGCGAGAAGTTTAATAAATAAAAAAATAAAAAAAAAAGTGTGGCACTCGGGGACTGCCGCGGTAAAGCTATTGCATAGCATTTTTTATCAACATAAGCAATTGTAAAATATTAACCCGAATACAAGAAATAGCAATGGTGACATTGACAGGAACTGTTATTCACATATATAGTTTTTAAAACTTGACACAACGTAATGGGAACATCAAAATAATAAAAAGGTTTTAATTTAACTATTAATAGTCAAGGATCATTCGTCTAAGTAAATTTGAACTTTGTTGTCAAGCAGTTAAACATAATTTTCAATACAAAACACTCTCCTTAGGTTTAGGTATTTTCGTTACGGAATTTCTGGATTGGGTCTCCACGCTCAAGGCCCGCGATAAAACCTATGCAATAGCTTAATAAATTGCAAATATTCTTTTATATCTAGGTGGGTCTCGCCGCCAAGCTCCTGGCGCAACCTTCGCCTCGTCTTTGCACCATGCTGGACTTACTGTGGACCTTTCTGGACGAGTCCGCGCTGTGTGATGTCTTAGAACATTGTGTGGTCCGAGAATGTCTACTCTTTGACCTAGTGTCACAGGTAACTTGGTGTCAATTTCTTTGTCTTAAAAGGCAAGTTTGTACGAGCCCAGTAATATGACAGTACAGGTAGTCAGTTCAGCGCTGACTTGCAACTAGGCTCGTGTAGACAATAGTTTTAACTCAGTCCAGTGCTGACTTCGCAACCTCAAGTTAGTCAAGTTGACTAACCTACCCGTCTATTTTCGGGCCCTTAAAGCCTTTGAAAAATTAATAATTTTAAATTTTTGTAAGTAAGTATTTCTACTAATATGGGCGCGGATTCCTAAAAATCCTTTTCAATTAATCGTCCCTGTTATTCGTAGAAATGGTCTTTGAAATGTAAGCTTGTTAAAAGACGATGATTTATTTCGACTTGTTTTAAATTAAACGCAAATGTTGTTTTCAATTTAAGCGAAAATACTTTTACTATTTTGACGCACCCTGAGCAGACGGCTACCAAGGGTGCCGAGAACAAAAATGGTGTAAAATCATTTGATATATTTACAGGACATGTACTTCAATCAGCAAATCGAAGGTGTGTACGTGTTATGTGGATTAATGCAACACCGGGAGACCAGGCACCACCTCGTCAAATACGTGTTCTTCAATAAAATCACGTCAGTACAATATTCGGAAGTAAAACAATCTTCTTCATCAGTTTCTACTTCCAGGATACAAAGAAACTGTCACCAAGCGTACATTGCTACAATGCGTTCATTATAACTTGACCTGTGACGTAGTTCGTAGTACTGTTCTGTCTTTCGCCAATTTTGAACTCTATTACTATTGAAACTAAGCTTGACAAGCAATGGTGCAACATAACGGCAAGGGACAAGTTATAGTGACAGTAGACAGATTTTTACAGCCAATTTGTCACTACCTATGTCAAAATCTGAATGTGGACGTGGGGTTTTTAAATCGCCAACTAAAATCGCTGCGTGTGTCAATATGACAATAATAGGGTTATATTACGCTGGTCCGATCCCACAAAAAATGGACAGGATCAGAAAATCTGTAATCTCAAAAGGTTTGCCTGTTCGTGTGATTTGTAAAGCTATCCACTTAAGCTCAAAATACACACAAAACGTGCGCAGCTCCCGCTCCTGACCCGCTCCCGACCCGCTCCGCGCCCGACCCGCGCACGCTTTTCCGGTGCTGACATCCATATAATTAATACAAGGAATTACAATATAATTATATAAGTTAGTTAAACTTCATTAAAACCAAACTTTGTAAAAAAGGGTATTATAGAACTTCCGATTATTTAGAAGATAAAAAAGCATGAGATTGAGCTGCTCGCTCTGCTAAACCTTGTAATAAAACCTTGAAAATTGACATTATAATTATTCAGTAAAATCATCAAATTATACCAGTTTTATATAAACATTGACATTGTTGAATATTACATACAAAATGACATGATTACTTTGTAAAGTATTATATTATTTTAATTATTGTGAATGTGAGGACTATGTGGATATTTTTTTTTTCTCTTCTCTATTTTCTTTTCTTTCTCAGTTAGTTTTAATTTAATGATGGTCTGGCAGTTTGAGTAGTTTATGCGGCCTACCCAAATGTCCTTTCTTTGGTACTGTTCGTCGAGTTGAGCTCCTTAAGTTCAGAGTTGAGCTCCGCGATTACTGACAAATGCTTGCACTGACTGGACAGGTCCACTCAAAGCTGTATGGTTCTTTCCTCAAAAGACCATTTCAGACATTAGTCTACATGGTCCTCATATGGCCTGACCAAGATTATGTCTGGACTTTAAAAGAGACTGTGACCTCTGAGTTTGTTTCGGCCTTTCTTCTCAGAGTAGTCAGATAGGAAACGCCGAACTCATCTAGCTAATTTTTAACATACATTTTAAAATGACGTGTAAAAGTGATTCCAATATCCTATTTACAGAATAAACAATTTCATTTCATTTCATTTCATTAAGCCCTCCGTACTCCCGTCCCGACCCGCGCCCGACACTCACCCGCTCTGTGTGTTTTTTGAGCTTTAACTGCCAGGTACATTCTTTATCCGTTTACTAAACTCCTTTCAGCTGTAATTCTACTTACAGATTCGACAATTTTCTGAACATCAAGTGTCCAGATGACGAAGTGCTGCGAACAGTGATCAGGAAGCCGTGGTGGCAGCGACCTACTGCTGTGCAAGGAGAGACAGACCCTAGGATAGCTGGTAACAACACTGTAATGATGACAGATAACGTAGCGATCAACTCATATAAGTGTTTGTGTTTTTGGGTCATATAAGTGACCACAGGGCCTTTATGACACTTAGGGTGAATTTCACCAAAGAAATTGAACGCGATCATCACATAAACCACGTTTAATAGCTGCAAACGTTTAAAAGCTAAATATATCTGCGTCTATTGTATTTTAAAATGTTTTTATTCAAAACTAATCTTATTTCTAAATAAAATCCGCAAGGTCACGCCTGAATCAATTACTTAACTATTCTGTTTCCAACATTGATTCTATGCCAATGTTGGATATTGGGTCGGATAGACACTATTTCGACATTCATGTACTTTACAATCTATTTGGTCCAATCGTGGACCCAACTTGTGACCTCACACATCATCAGCTGCCTAGCGTTTCCCCAACTATGTTGGGGTCGGCTTCCAGTCTAACCGGATGCAGCTGAATACCAGTATTTTACATGGAGCGGCTGCCTATCTGACCTCCACAACCCAGTTACTGGGTAACACGATACCCCATGGTAAGACTGGTAATCTGACTGTGTGACCACACAAATAAGCATAGTTTTATTTTATTATTTCCAGTAATTCGTGTGTCGTTTTAATCATCGTTTTAATCAGAATTCCAAAAAATCACTCGCATATCTCATTTAAATAGATAGTTAACGCCATTTGCAGAATAGCTGGGGTAACACAAATATTATTTATTTACAGAAATGGCTGAGAAGGGGACCATTAACCGTTCACCATTCGCGCCTACCTTCACAGGTATTATTTTATTTATTCAGACATATGTTATTTATCGCCTCCCTTGTTGGTCTAGTGCAGATTAGATTAAGTTTTAGTTATACTTTTTACTGTTTACTTAGGGTCCGCATAACATAGGTCGGCGGCCCGCCATTTGGTGACTCCAGGGGGCCAAGTCTACTAATTTACAAACGTCACAATGGTCTCTCGATGGTGAGTTTTTGACAGATGTGCCATACAAAATCTGTCAAAAACTCACCATCGAGAGACCATTGTGACGTTTGTAAATTAGTAGACTTGCCCCCCTGGTCTAGTGCATAAGCATGAGTGAATGTGTGATGTTTAAAATTCGTTTTGCGCTAAACGTAATCCGTTTGTGATGCAAGTGCAATGGGATTTAATTTAGAATATCAAGCACGCAACTACTAAAAATCAAAGCATTTTTTTACTTTAACTTAGAATTTACTCTGTAGAGATCGTCTAATTTAATACCACACCTCCTCTGTCCCTCTTCCAAATTTCTATAAAAACATTTAAAATGTCTATGCAACAAGCAGTGCAGTGTGCATGCAACAGGCGTGTCCCTTTTATAAATAAACGATTTTATTATTAATTATTTAGTGAACGGGCTTGCAATTTGCCTGTAACTACCAGATACTTAATAAAAACGTAAAACAAAATACAAAATGGTCACCAAATCGAAGCTTCTATGAGAGTATAAGGCCTACAATGTTTTCACATTCACAGAATAGAAAAGAAACGAAATGTGAGTGTGCTATAGGTACACCTCTGCTTAATCCTTCGCGGATTACAGATGTGATGTTATGTTATGTTAAAAGATAAAAATATAAAATAAGATATCGTCGTCTTTGACGACTAAAAGTGTCATAGAAGATCACCAAATAAATATAATTTCGTATCATAAGTAACGCACTATGGTATGCTGTGTCTGTTATGAAATGATATTTGTGATTACTACACAGGGTGGATTTTTGAGATGGGGCCGTAAGGACAGCTACCTTAACTGTTGTAGCTACAGGAAAACGGTCTTAGGAGATTGTCCTTAACTTTTTGAGACATTTTACTACAGCAAAGTTTTAATCATTCCAGACAAGATATCAAAATTGATGACGTCAACGAAAGACGATGCCGCTATCGAGGCGCAGTATCGGGAGGACTGCAGTAAGATCACGAGGGCAGTCGCCCCCTTGGAACAAGTGCAGGTGAGATAGTTGTTTTAATAGCTCTCTACCTTCAAAGCTAACACTAGAATATCACAATGCAAAAGAACGAGTAACGGTATCTAGCCGCAACAAGGTGACATTTCAATGGATAAAAGGACACATCGGATCGCTAGGTGACGACGCAGCTGACGAACTTGCTAGAAGAGCATCTAGCACGTAAATCTGCAGACCCGAGCCTATAGTACCCATCCCCTTCAAACAACTACGCAGGTGGCTACAGGAGTTCACCCACACACAAGAAGAGAACTGGTGGACCTCGACACCGGGCTGCAGCCAATCCAGGGAGGCTATGCCATCCTTGGATAAGAGGCTGACCATGGCGCCTGGACAGGAAGGAACGGGCTGCGCCTAGTGACGGGGACCATCACGGGACACTGCTCGCCAAACAAGGACTTCCACACAATAGGCATAACGGACAGTCCTCTGTGCAGGGCGTGCATGGAGGCTGAGGAGACCGTCGCGCACGTGCTCTTTGAATTCACAGGCGTCACACAGATTTGAACAGAAACCTTCGGGTCACCCAGATCTCTTACAGAAGTTCTGAATAGAGATTTAATTAACTTCTTGAGGGAGGTGGGCTGGTTGGAATAACCGCACCGCAACCGCAGGTTTCCCGCACTTAGTCCTTCAGATGGACCATTGTCCATCTGAAGGACTAAGTGCGGAAAACCTAAAACATAGAACATAGCTCTCTACCTCTGTACTATGTTACCTAACAAAATATGTTAGGTGTATGTGGAGGACGTCTTTCGGCTGATATGATGATGCGATGATGACGCATATGAATCTGAAAAGTCAGAGGTGCGTGCTTTGGGTTCGAACTCGAGACCTATGACTTGGCAGTTCGAGGGTCACACCAGGCTATCACTGCTGTGATATTATGGCACTAAAAGAGATTAGAAATATAATTGCTGTTGCGAAGAGATCTTACAATATGTTTGCTATCCGTACCCATCGTTATGTAAAAAATGCAACCGAAAAATAAAATAGATTAAAATAAGGTGCAGCCCATACACTTGGAACAGTTCCAGATGAAGACTTAGTTAAATGAAGTCCAAAATTTCAGCCAGTACATTGTCAGAGAGTTTTAATAAACTATTTCAGGTTTCGGCATCTCAAATATTTCACCATTTCGTAGTGCTGAAGTAATAAACTGATGGATATCCATCATTGCCTGATTATAAGTGTAAAATGCTTTATTAAGCCAGATTTACATTACGAAACATTATTTTTGGTCGAAAGTTTAAAAACGAAAAGTGTGATATTATACGCAACTAGTATAATATCACACTTTTCGTTTTTAAACTTTCGAAAAAAAAATGTTGACCAACTGCCAGTAAATTACCAGCCTTAAGCGCGTAGGCACGTGCCAAGTCCTCGACCCTGAGCAAGGCCTAAAGCATAAAGTTCACGGTCCAATACCTAGGTCACGTGGCACATTCGTTTTTTGGCACCACTCCCACTGTGACCGCGGTTGTTATGCAAAATAACTGCCAGAAGTAGCTATTGCACCGATAACTTCCTTTGCCTTGAGCCTCGTTCAGGGTGAACGAGCGGTGACTGAGGCGGTAGCGGGCGCGGTCTTGAGTGCGATCAGATAGCCATAGTGCATAGGCTATAGAGGTATTGCTACAGGGTCAAATTATAGAGGTCGCTGTTAGCTATATGCCAAATCATAATCTTAGATAATTGTATAATTTTTATAGGAAACGAAAGAAAAAATATTTATTTTGTCACAGAAACACGTGCATACAAAAAAATAAAAGTTAGTACCACAAACTCAATGTCATTCATGAAAAGTTCTAATACCATTACAACTTACGAATTTAATTAAAGTATTATTAGCAGATTACAACCAAAATTTTTAGCCTTACCACTGACGGTAAGTAAAAAATCAATTTAGAATACATGACGCAAAAGTAGCAACTACATGTATTGCTTCTAATCAACTATTTACATTTTTATTGTTACTAATTAACTATTTACATTTTTATTGCTAGTAATTAACTATTTACATTTTTATTGCTACTCAACAATTTACATTTTTACTGCTACTAAGATGTTTACGATAAATCTTATCATAGATAAAAATTGGGTTCTTCTGTCGCGCTTGGCGCCTACCATAGCCAGTGGCGTATTTACCCTAGGGCCAAAAGGGCCATGGCCCGGGGCGGTAGGCTGCGACGGGCGGAGCAGCCTAACCTGTCCGAGTCAGGGTGCCGGCCAAGTCCCAAGCTCGCTTCGCTCGCTCTTGCATTCAAAGTTTTCCTAGTAACAGTAGTAACATTGCCTTTTGTCCATACACAAAATGCTTTATTGCGCTAACACTCAACCAAAACACCAAATGACAATGAAATGCTTTTTTTTTTTTTTTGGGTGGGAAATTATGGAATAACTTCTGCTCTGGGCGACGCGGGAGGGCGTGTCAGACTCTTACTGACTAAAATCCACCCGTGTTCCTTCAATTGCCTGTGTGTTGCCAGGGGCCACGGTATCCCTTTCAGACTTTCTCACGACCCTGGCCGGCATCGGCGGACCCCGTCAGTTGCGCTGACATTTCTTTAAGGCGCGTGTGGAACAAAACACGCAGCCGAGCCCGGGCCTGTCCCTTATCGGTAGCGAGCATTCCTCACCATCCGCAAGCCCGCGCCTACGGTGACCGGAAATCGGCTATGGATTTCCGACGCCCAGGGCGTCTCCAGTGGCGACTAGGGGCATGACGGCGCCTAATTTGCCTCTCCCTTGACTCCCATGTCCTCTTGCTCCGTACCATGGCCTGGACCAGGGTCGGATGCGAGAGGTCACCGCTACCAATCGTCTCCACGAGGACACGGCGGTGCTCCGCCCTAGCCGAGCAGGCCTCCACCGTATGCTCCACCGTGTCCTCCGGGCGCCACCGGTCGTCGAGGACGAGTCCTCGACAACCAACAAGTACTTCATCGTCAACTCGACGCCGATGTGAACCCCTCCTACCGTTATTTGGGAACCCGACGGTGGCGTGTTCCGAGGACCATGAAAACACATGACCTCGGACTTGGAAATGTGCAGGGCTACCTCGAGTCCCAATTGCTGGATCCTATCGACGATTGTCGCTACCCCGCCTGACGCTAGTTCGGCCTCTGCCTGGTGCGACCTCCCGCCTTGGTCCCGCCTTGGTCCTGGCGCCTCTGCGCCAGGACCAACGTGTCGTCAGCGTATCAAACCACGTTGACGCCCCTAGCAGGTCGGCACGCAGCACCCAGTCGTATCCGACATCCCACAGATGCGGCCCAGGACCGATTCCTGAGGGACATCGCAAGACATCTCTCGCCGGTTCCATTCTCCCTCGTGATTGGGGTAGATGACGGCCCTGTCCGTCAAACAGGCCTCGACCATACGACAGAGGTAGGTGCCGATCTGGTGATACCGGAGTGCCTCCTTGATGCAACTCCAGGGCAGGGTATTGAAGGTATTGGCGATGTCTAGAGACACTGCCAAGACGACCCCACCTCGGGCCACAGCATTCCCTGTCTGCCGCGGCGTCCACCATAGTCCTCCCCCTGCGGAAACCAAACTGCCTCTCCACCAAATCCGGCCCCGCCCGCACTAACCGCCCAACGAGACGGTCTGCACTGACTCTTTCAAAGAGCTTGCCCACCTCGTACAATGCAAAGTTACGGCACTATAAACGGGTCTAGGTAGCGCCACTGCTGTGGCACTTTATCTGATAGTGAGGAATGTTGCTAGAATGTAGCTAGCTATACACTTTCTTACAAATATGTATTTACAGTATTAAAATCTTATAGTTATATTTGTTCGTTGTTATTTGTTGTAATTATAACTCTTATAGTTAGTTATATTTGTTCTCAAATGTCATGATTTCATGAAAAAGTCTTTCAATGGACACACACTGGGGTTTTATATTATAATATTAAAACTTTTTGCTATTTTTCGTTAATTTATGGGGCGGCAAACCTTACAGGCCCAGGGCGCTGAATCTTAAAATACGCCACTGCATAGCTACTACACTATAAACGCAAACGATGATTTCAAACATTCGATTTACTTCGTGCCCGCCCTAGCACCCGCGGCAGCTCCTCACCCTAAACGAGGCTTTAGTGTGGACTGTTGCTCACGGAACTGGAGACGGCATTATGTCGACGTTTTCAAACTAATTTGGCAAGAAAACCCTCATTTTTATTGAATCTAGAATATTTTTAAAGAGATCTATGGGATTCTTTCAAGGCTGGAAATCTGGAGAATGTTAATAGTTTCTGTATATGCAATGATGCTCATGTCTGTTTAATGACACTGTTGTATTCTGTAAAAGTCAAATTTTTATCGTGAAGGTAGGAAGGAAAATACAGATATCCCAAAAAAGGTGTGCGTTCGGGAATCATCGTCTGTCTTCGCAAATCTGAACGCACGATGATGAGATCTATTACTGTTACAACCATAGAAGTACTCGCCAATTTTGTATTACTATGTTTTTTTTTTTATTTATTCGAGAAGTACAACAAGAGTACGCCTGGACTCAAGAGGACCAACATTTCAAGTCGAAAGGGGGGTAAAGCAAGGCGATCCGCTTTCCCCAAAGCTTTTCATCGCAGTTCTAGAATCCATATTCCGAAAACTCGATTGGAGTGATATGGGAATAAAAATCAATGGTAAGCACCTCTCACACCTCAGGTTTGCGGACGACATAGTACTGCTGTCGGAAGATCCGTGCAAACTGAACGACATGATAGAGTCCCTTAGCCAACACAGCGAGACCGTTGGGCTACAAATCAACTGGGAAAAAACGAAAATAATGACTAATCGTAAAGAAATATCTATATCCATACAGTCTCAACCTATAGAATATGTCGCAGACTACACCTACCTTGGACATCTAATTTCAATGAAATCCTGTACAGAAAAAGAAGTCGATCGCAGAGTGAAGAATACGTGGAACAAATACTGGGCTATGAAGGAAATTTTCAAAGGTCCCATACCCACAAAACTCAAAACAAAAGCGATGAACATCTGCTTAACGCCGGTTCTTACGTACGCATGCCAGACCTGGACTCTCAAAAAAACACTTTTAAATAAAATAAGAAGCTGCCAAAGAGGAATAGAACGGAGTTACATGAACATCAAACTGAAAGATAGAGTCAAAAGTTCACTGATTAGGAAAAAAACAAAGGCGAGAGATGCAGTAAAACAGGTTCTGACACTGAAATGGAAATGGTCAGGTCATATTCAGAGAGCAACGGATGAAAGATGGTCACAAATAGTTACAAATTGGTATCCAATGTACAAGAAAAGAAGGAAGGGTAGACCAGTTAAAAGATGGAGTGACGACATAGTACAGATAGCTGGAAACTTATGGCCCAGACGGGCAAAGGATAGAGCCACCTGGAATGATTTGGAGGAGGCTTTCACCGCTAGAGGCGGCCCTTACACCTAACAATACTAACCTTATTTAAGTACAAAAATAACATGATTAACAAATAAATAAATAAGTACACAATAGAAACCTTTTAGAAGAATTACATGTAAGGGATTAAATAAAGCTAATAAATAAAATAAAATAAAATGTTTACAAAAGTAGAATTAACAACTCTATGTAATTCCAAAAACTTTTTATAACTTTTGAGAGACAAACGATTATCTGCAACCGGAGTAAATAACGCGACAGAGAACAAACTCCATACAAACGCGCAATGATAGGTGCAATACTACAAAACGCGGCAGTAGAAAACTTAGAAGCTTTGTTTCTGTGGGGTGATAGTCCGGGACGCGACATTCGTGCTAATTCAAAAACACAAAGATTACCGAAGCACATATCTTTTCTTATTTAACTGTATTTGTTTGTCTATTCTAGCTATTTAATGCAATCTCTCTTCAAAGTATTTTTTTTGTTCTCGACAGGTCGAGTTCCTTCTTCTACTTCTGGACAACACAGATGGCACAAATATGGTACCTTCAACACGGAAAATTTTCCTCGAGAAGTTCCGAAGATACATCATGGACAACTGCATCCTCGACATGGTAAATATTGCCTTTTTGTCCCTAACACAAATGCGCGGCATAAATGTATCAGAAATTCGAACGAATATTAACTTTTTTTTAAGAGTTTACTCATATGTAAGGGTGCGCTCTGTGCCTTGAAAAGCAAGCAGGTGGTCCCGGCTGTCATTCGTAGATCTGTGACAATCATTACGGGTAGTCACTGTAGTCAGTCAGAAGCCCAAAAGTCTGACAACCAGTATTACCATGGGGTATCGTGTTTCCCAGTAACTGGGTTGTGGAGGTCAGATAGGCAGTCGTTCCATATAAAGTACTGGTATGCAGCTGCTTCTGGGTAGACTGGAAACCGACCCCAACATACAGGGTGTTAGGGTAAACACCGTTATCCTTCAAACCAGTGGTTTGGTTTCGTTTATAGAACATAAATTCAATGGAAAATCACAACTTTTTTTTTTAAAGATGTACATTTAGAATCGTCACGCAATTCCTAAGGTAGTTATTTTTGCCTGTCTTAAGCCAGAAAAAGGTTGTATTGTATTTATTCATGTGTTGTGTAGGTAGGTAGGACGGGCGGCGATCGATTACGTCACTCGTGCGGGCGCATATCCATGAATTTGCGGACGGTGTCGGACAATAACCTGTACAATATTGTTAAAGAAAATAACGTAATTTTTTTTTTACTCTGTTTTTTATGTTTATATTTAAGCCAACTACCCATAGTTTGAGTGACAACGGTGTTTACCCTTCCATCCTGTAGTTGGGAAAAGGTTAAGTAGATTAATTCATATCTATGGGTGATACTGGTACTTATTGTGCATGTCGGTTTTTTTTGGATATTTGTATTTCCGATTCAAAAATCGTTCGAATTCACGTTATGTTTACATCGTGAGATGACAGACGAAAGTCTTTTGTAGTTTTGACAGCTGTCAAATAAAAAGACGCTTTCTTTTAGAAGACTTAACGGTTTTGGTGGTTAAATCGAAAAGTTTCACGATTATCGCTTGCACAGTCTGAAAGCCTTTCGAACCAGACCCTAAAAACATATCTACATAATCATATAAAAAAGATGGGTGGTCTAGTCGAACAACTTGTTCCAACTTGTCGATTTTTCAAGAGAATTGCGCGATAAAAAAGTGTCAGGAGGCAATATTTCAGAGACTGTTCAACATCTCGCGAACCTCCCCGGCCATCTCGTGGTGCTGCCACGCCAGGCTGCTCACCGCTGTGCTGAAGCTCTGGAACGAAAACCCCATCGGAGTCACGTGAGTATTCCAAACGGTTTCTTTTAGCGATGTCCAGTCAGTTTTTACAAGGCTAACTGACCCGGAAGGAGTGTAATGTTTTTCGAGAGTATGTATGTAATTTGAGCTTGATGCATTTTAACATATGAGTGGTCGTTTGGAAGTGACAAGGCTATATCATATTTATTACTTATATTGCAACTGCAAACAAAAAAAGAGAGAAGATGTTTTTTGAATAAATTTCAACATAGGATATCTACAAAAAACAAAGTTCAATGCTTGCTTTTCTCTTTTCAGTTATATGTTTTTGCAGTTCGGTTTTTTGTTAGTTTCGGACCACGTTAAATTAAGTCAAAGTTACTTAGTTTTAGTTAATTTATCATTTAACACGTTGAAGGACACTGAACGAGACATAATAAAAGTTTTATTGTTATGACGCCTATGGGCGTACACTAAGCTGTCCTTCAAAGTGTTAAGTAATATTAACGGTTGTAGCTTTTGGAGTTGAGAACCTACTTTTAACCAATCATGAGGAATTAAAAAATACTAAGGCCTATCCCATATTGTCCAAATCGTTGCTCTCAGCAAATTGACAAAAACTGGTCGCATAAGCATTTAAAGCAAGAAGAGAAATCAAGAGTTACTTGCTCTATTTCTGCATAGAAATTACTTTTGCAGGAACATTGCTACTCGAATACTAACTGCAAAAAGTCCCTAAAATGTTTTCAATTCAAGATAAAGTATTTCTCCGAGAAGAAATAGAAAAGACTAAAACAAAATTTAATTTCCGTACACCCACTAAGAAGACACAGGCATGCAATATACATAATATAATAATAAATTTAAATAAAACTGCACCCTCGTATACCAAGGCACGTCTGATAAGGGTAGCTCTTATCTTTAAATAGAAATTCACACGTCGCCTCCGTGCAACGAGCCAACAATAATGTCACATTCATGGAACGTTTTCTATTAGATGTTTTGTGAAACATTTGTGCGACGCATTTTGAAAGATTTTTTTTCACAATTTCAAAACTGAAAAGGTTACAGAGCATTGTGGTGACACTTACTTGATAGTAACATGGCAAGCACAGAAAAAAGCTCAAAACACACAAATCGGGTACGTGTAGGGCGCGGGTCGGGACGGGAGTACGGCGGGCTTGTATATGTATATTGTAATTCCTTGTATTGGCTCCCGCTCCCGACCCGCTCCGCGCCCGACCCGCGCTCGCTTTTCATTTGCTGACATCTATATAATACAAGAAATTACAATGTAATATATAAGCCCGCTGTACTCTCGTTCCGACCCACGCCCGACTTGTGAGTGTTATGAGTTTAAAATATTTTAGGTATCGATTTTTTATGTGTATATGGTGTGTATGTATACTCGTAATAAGTAGGTAATAGTGCATTATAGGAATCGCCTAGTTGGGTACTTAATGCAATTAAATGCCTTTATTTTATCTGCCCATACTTTTGAAACTTCCAAGTAGGCACCTAACACAGCTTAAAAAAAAACACAAGCAAATATTCTCGACTCGAAAAATTACAGTTAAACCTTGCTGTCATATTATTTACCGGAAATTATCACTATCTGAGACCAGAAATTTATATTTTTCATCCTATAATTCTTAAGACCATAATGATACCAGCTTTCTTTCTGCAGCCACGGAACTCCCCACTTGCCAGCTCGAACGTATATCGACGGAGAACTGGACTTCTACAACGTCGACCGCCTTGGTGGAGTACTACCGTTCCTCGTCAGGACATTGAGGTAAAACTCTTAGTAAAAACGAGTTGCCGAGCAACGTGCAGCAAGGATGTGACGGCGATGACCGATAACTTGCTGGTACGAGTATGCGTATGTAGCAATGTGCGTGAGTCTGTCAGCGAGTGTTCTGCGCACTAAGCGAGCGTCGCTGAGCGAGTACTCTTTGATAACTCTTGTCGCTGCGACAAACGCGTCAGAATAGTCGGCGATCAACTATTAATATACATATCTTTTACTTACACGGGAATTACAGTACAACTATGTTCTTAATATCCCTCGGTAAACTTCGTGTTTCGTCAGTTGTTGGATTTCTATCAGTTGCCCTTTGCACTTGGTGCAGACCGGACGCTCTCAGTCGACTTGAGAGTATATAGAGTTGTTAATAATCTTTTAATGTAATTTATTTTAAAAATTGGAGGAAAGCTGCTAAAATCGCAGGTACGACAGATAATGTTATTTTTTACAAGAAGTCGATGGATTCAGGTCAAATTCAAAGAAAGCAATGGTTATTTTCAAAAAGTTCAAAAACGTGAAGCTTGTGGTGTTTCAGTCGGAACCCTAGAGAATACTGTCAAATTAAATCGATAAAAAATATAAATTGGCTCCCTTCTCATTCCAAAAAGAGTAAAAAAGAGAGAAGTCACTAATCACACGAAAGTAAAGAAGAACCACTAGACCAATAAGGCAGTTTAATGAATTAGTATTCCAATGTTGTCCACAGACAAGACCTTGTCGGAGTGTTGGGTGAAGACAACCCTTTCATACAAAGTTTCGAACCGAACTACAACCGTGCGGGAGGAGTTGACACAGGTACTAATAGTGGTAGTGTACAATTTTTTATATTATTTGCATAGTTTATATTTGCTTGTATTATTAAGAAATGCATAGATATACCACTTGTCTAGAAAAAACACACCTTTTTGAAAACCTTGTGGAGTTCTCGATCAGTTAAGCTTTCAATACGCATAATTTTCTCTGGAGATCTGTACATGGGGTACGCACTAGAAAGCGGTGAAGAGCGGGTGTTTTAGGGGGATTGTCTTATGTAATTTTGAAGTGCGAAAAGTGCTGATTCTGAGCGAAGTTTGAATAAATGACCTTTGAATTTGAACAGATCTCCAAGAAAAATTATGCGCTTCGAAAATCATCGTTTGTCTTAGAAAATACCATCACGCGATGTGATGACTTCTCATATAGAGCTTTTACAACGATGGAAGCACTCGCCTGTTTTGTATAACCATGATCATAAAATTAGATTAACAACTGTATGCAATTCCAATAATCATTTCAATACTTTTGGGGTGTTGGATATTATGACGATATGCGACCGGAGTAGGTAATCTGCCAAAGAGAAAGCTTACAAACAATCAGTGTGCACTATTACTGTTGAAGATATATCACCTCCATGTACTAACTAACACTGGCTACTGGCTAGATAGAGAAATGTCTAGTTTGAAATAGCCATATAGTTTTTGTACAGTACTCCATTTTACACTCTTACTTGTATACCTTCCATTAAAACATACGTATCAATATTCCATGTGTTTTTTCGCTCTGTAAACCACCCCGACAATAGGGATACCTGGGTCAGAAAAATGAAATTCTCTTTAGTCCGTCAGTGAGATAATAAAAAAATGTTAGACACGTATTTTTTGCTTCATAATATCAATAAAAAATTACTTGGATAAAACGCATTAAAGTTGGAGAGTGGGGGTTGCTACACCCCCATATTCGTGACGTCATGGCACATTTTAACTCAATGTATCGCCGTAATCTTTTGATTACCTAAAAAAAGAAAAAATACGTGTCCATTTTTTTTTATAATCTACAAGACGGACCAAAAATATTTTTTTAGTCATCATCCTTATTACATAGGTGCACTTTAACAAAGGGCGGCTAGACAAAAGTTAGAAGCTTTGCATGTGGATGGCGGGACGTTCATGCCAATTCGGAAATACGAAGATTACCGAAGCACAATTTTTTATTGGGATGACTGTAGCTAGCATGTTTTATTGTTGTGATTTAATTTTATTGGCTGCAATATCCATAATATTACATGAGTTAAGATAAATAAATGAGACTTGGCCTAAAACGAAAGTAATAAGTTAGTGCTTATGCTTACACGCCTTGTGTTTTTTTATTTTTTTTCTTTAAATAATTTTAGCAATTTGTTTATTTATGATATAAAGGCGTGCCCAGACTGGCCGATCAGGCACACTTGGTTCGCGCGCGACTGTCGCGGTCTGTCCATCACAACTCGCCTCGCGGTTGGTCACCCGACGCTCGATATTGTTCAGGATCTCTGAGTTAGAATAAAGTGTGGCGACATATCTGCCGGAATTACGCGATAAAATTTAGGCGTGCTAACGCCTGTATTCTTTAAAATTATCAGCAACATATTACTTTTTTGACGCATAATTTTCCTCATGGTGTATCATAGCAACCTAATACGTCAAAGTTACGTAATTTTCGCAAGTGTGTCACTATACTTAGATAGAATATTTTTCATAGTTCCGGTTGTATGAGAACTGGAGTTATATGGGAATCTGTTAAAGTAATCACTGTCCTATTCAGGACGAACAGCGTCATCTCTTCGAAGAAGCAGGCCACACGATGCTTTGTAGCGCACTGCACTGTAATGAATAAATAACATCAGTGGCAGTGACACTGCTCAGGTACCACAGCACAAACATGTCACATCGTGTCGCTTCTCGTTAACATCCTACTCCCTGATTTTGCACAAAACCTTTGGTCGTAAGAGGTCCTAAAGCGACAAGAAGTAGGACGGGAGGGAGTAGAAGCATAGTTCCTCCGATTTCAGTAACTTTTCCTCCATTTAAGTTAAGTCTATCCGCCCAAATAGTGACGGTACACTCAAATCGCATGGCAGGAATTTAGTACAATAGAATAATCAATCTTTCACTTTGATGCACTGTTATCTGAGGGCCTACCGCGAGTTTCTGTACATACTCGGTGACGTTAACGAAACGTCACTTACATCAATAATTGTGTTTCCCATTGTAATGCCCAGATTAAGAATAAGCCCCTTATTCAATTCCGGTACAAATTGTAGTTTACGCTAAGGCGATCGAATAGGTATAAAAAATCGCACTAAGGCTGACTATCCACTGAAGCGGACAGGAGAGGTGCGGAGCGGAGCTGTGCCAATATCAACCAATGGAATTGCATTAAATGTCCGTTTCGCTTCAGTGGACAGGGATTTGCGAACTAGTTTAAATATTCATACAAAACCGGGAAGCGGTGCGAGGAACCGAAGCGGGGAAGCGGAAAAACCCGCCCTCAGGGTATTGCAGCCCGGTCAAATTACTCGTCGCGTCGCCTGAACTGGTCCTAGATCCGCACAATCCGCAACACCGTTCCGCACTAAATCGCTCCGCATCAATGGACAGAGAGTCCGCAACTCCGCTCCGTATTACTCCCTCGCTCCGCTCCGCTTCCTCGCTACGTGTCAATGGACAGGCAGCCTAAGGCCACGAATGACAATACTTCTCACGAATGAACGTCTGTGGCGCCAAATTCATTAGCGCTGCACTATTTAAGCGGATAGACTTTACAACATCTTTGAGTTGAAATGTTAACATCCTCTAATACTCTTCCAAGCCACAGTCAGTGACTACACTTGGAACTTGCCAGGTGTGAGCGACATGGCGGCCGGCTCGCCGGGGCTGGCGACTCTGCCGCAGGTCATATCGTCGATGGCCAGGTTCATGCATCCGCCCATGCCGCCGATGCCTAACAGGTAATCTTTGTTATTTATTTTACTTTATTGGGTCAGAAGTCGAAACTCTGAGATACCTACGCGGTCAAAATGTATGGAACGGCTGATTTAAAAAAAAATATCCGACGAAAAATTTCAACGCAGGGGGTTCAGAATCATGTACTGATTCCATGGTAACCGGTTTCGCGTCGATGTCCCTGACACCCTGTATATATTTTTTTCTTTTTGTTTTGTATTTTCTGGTGTACCTACAATAAAATAAATAAATAAAACGCCATTTATTATTAAGTCCTTCTTCGCTGCTGCGATTGAGCGAAGTTTGAATTGAATATAGAACAGTCTCGTTAAAACTCACTTTGACTACAGTTAAATCCTCATACTAACGGCTTACTTCACAAACAACTTAATTTTAAGTCAATTTTAAGTCTTATGCTGCCTCTGTCACTTTAATGTGTAAAGCCTTGTAGCTAGATGGACTATTTTAACGGACATTTGATAATAAGGGGGAAAAATATGCATTACCAGCCTGATCTAACAATACGAGACAAAAATTATTTTTTTGTTACACAAATTGCTACGCCGTAGCCACAGCTACGCGTGCTACGGCGTAGCACCACTAATAATAATGATCTTCACTTGAAGTTTTTTTGTGGTTATATTTATCTATCTGTGGTCTCATTCCACGTGTTCAACACATCCAGGAATACAGGAGAAACGGCGCTGGCTCTCAAAGGCACCAGGTCCATGATGCCGGGCGCGGGGTCCATTGACATCAGGTCTGCGTATCTTCTACTCGTGGACGGACTCCTAGCGTTGTACCACGGCGCTGCCATCAAACACGCTGAGAAGGTATGCTGATGTTACCGTACTATAAAGCCAAGCGCACATTACAGCTGCAACGGGCCGCAGCGACCAGCGCAATACATTTTCATACAAAGAACTGCGGTGGGGCCCACATGTAGTCTGCGTTGGTTTATAGTTTGCAATGCGTTTCGTTGCGGCGCAGACCGTCCGAATCTGCTTTAGCCTATACTCTTTTTTTTATACAAGGATCGATCGTGCTTTGTTTAAAGTTGAGCCAGTGATACGTTTCTAACTGAGGGTGCGGAGATAATGAAACACAGTGTCTTGATTGAACGCTGGTTTATTACTGAACTCACAAGGGTCCACTCACACATTCACAATATATGGACTATGTGTGAGTAGTAAGCGCATACACATCATTCCTCCACACTAATTTTGAAACCTGTTGACAAATAAACATAATAATATTAAATTTAACAGAATCCGTAAGTACCAACTAAAATCTAGAATAACATAACTTAATACCTAAATCTATCTACTTGTAAAATACAGAATAATTTATATCTTTCCTAGCGCGTTTAGAACGTGCACGTCTGTCTTGCATAGCTATTGAATCCTGCGCGGCGGCCGAGGCTTGAGGAGCCTGGGTCTCTGATGCGTCACCTACAGACTGTCGTGCATTTTCTCCGCTCACAATATCTACTATTACAGACTGATTTTTGTTTGCTGTAACGCTATTTTCAGCCACAGTGACCGGTGCTATACTCGTTTCCACCTCCACCGGTTCATTTGAAACTGCTCTCACTCCGGTGCTTTCTGAAATTGTATTACCGGCCGGGCCGGGCATTATTGGTGAAATGATCGGAACCGGTGAAGTTGAAGGACAAGGAACAAGATGTGCATCCGAGGATATTGATTCGGCACAATCAATTGTATTTTGTGTATTAATACCCTTTTCACTCTTACAGTTCAAAAGTTGATCAATATGTCTGACACAAAATAAACCCTGATCCACAACTAACACTTTATACATTCTTTTCCCTATCATATACTTTATTACGCCTAACTTCCATGTCTCCTTTCTACCACTGTACCACCGGACCCATACCCTGTCACCTTCTTTGAAAACTCTTTTGCAACTCTCATCCTCCCTTGATGTTTTGAGAGTTTTATTTATTTTTGGTAGTATTAAGTCAAGTCTTGATTTTAAATCCCTACCAAACATTAACTTGGCGGGTGAATGCCCAGTAGAACAATGTACTGTGTTTCTATATTCAAACAAATATCCTAATAATTTTTCATTTTGTGCTGTATTTTCACTTAATATACTCTTTAGCATCTTTTTACATGTCCTCACTGAGTTTTCTGCTTGTCCGTTGCTACATGGGTGGTAAATTGGTGACGTCATGTAGTTAATACCATTATTGGAACAGAACAAATTAAACTCCTTTGAATTTATCTTAACGTCATTATCAGAGACTAAGGTAGCTGGTAAACCAAATACAGAAAAAATTTGCTTCAACTTGTTGATTAAGGATTGTGTGGTTACATCATTCCGCATATAAATACACTCTAACCATTTAGAGTAGGCATCAATCACTACTAAGTAAGTTTGTTGCCGTATAGATAAATAGTCGATATGAATTCGTTCCCACGGTGCCGCTGGACTGGGCCACGGCGACGGTGCGACCCGTGGTGGAGCGGGTCTCAAGCCCACGCATACGTCGCATACTCCGATCCACCTCTCAATATCCTCATCTATTCCGGGCCACCACATCCTACTACGCGCGTTACATTTCATTTTGACGATGCCTAAATGCGTGCTATGTAGTTCCCGCAACATGCGTTCACGCAATGTCATCGGAATTACCACCTTATGACCTCGCATTAATATTCCATTTTCATATTGTAAATCCGTACGACATAAAAAATATGGGCGAATAGACTCGCAACCAATTTTTCGCGGCCACCCTACATTTGTATATTTAACAACAGTTTGTATAGTCTTATCACAACAAGTAGCATTCTTCACATCTGTGAACAAAACAGCTGGCGCAGTCGTATCTAAAAAATTAAGTGAGCAATATGCGTCATATTCGCCGTCTCCTTCACACACCGTCTTAGGTAAAGGTGCGCGTGAAAAATAATCGGCGACCAAGTTATTCTCACTAGATATATACTGAACACTTAGAATAATAACGCATAGAAGCCGCGTCTAGTACAAAATACGAGCGATATCGTGTGTCCAGTTCATTTTGTTTGTGTGCGTGAGCCGAATGTGTCTACGTTCCGCAAACGCACACAAATATAGCTTTCAGTGATACCATTACCAGGCCTTTACCCACAAAAATATGGGAAAAGGACCAAACCAAGACAAGTATTTTATGTTATCAGGAACTGGAACTTCATTATTTTTCCGGAAGGTAAAATTCGATTTATCCTTACATATTATAAAACAAAGTCCCCCGCCGCGTTTGTCTGTCTGAACGCGATAAACTCAAAAACTACTGAACAGATTTTCAAACGGTTTTCACCATTGGACGGAGTGATCATGCGGAAGATTTTAGTATATATAATTCATTAAGGTTTTGTGTAAATCAGCTGAAATATAACAATTATTATTGAAGATGTCGGAAAAAGTCATGTCGACTGGGAGCTTTACTGGCGTGCGCCGCGTAAGCCGTGAGAGATAAATCAAATTTATGTTCTAGAGTATTGTATACCTTAAAAACATCAACAAAAAAGTCCGCGATGGCATATATCTATCTTCTAAGGATGACCCACAGTAACCATTTTATCCCTTAAAATTTTATAATATTTTCATTGTTATTTCCGAAGCTATTTTGACCGGTATCATGTTAATCCTTATCCAATAAAATATGTTATTTAAATTGAGCATTCAATTTCGATTAAAATATGTCTTCACATCACATCATTTAAATGAATAGTTTAAGAGATATCACAGTTTGAAAATTACGCGTAACAAGCCTCGGGTAAAAGCTAGTTAAAATAAAAGGAAATAAATGAACCGTTAATCGCATGAAGAAAATGATTAGTTCAATGCGTTTAGAATGTGTGATGGGTTTTTAATATTAACATGTATTAATTGCTGACATGTAAAAAATCGGATATGATATCAAATAATAGTAAGTGTTGTGAGTTTCCAAATACTTATTTATATTTAAATAGGAGGATGACTGAGAAAATTACAAAAAATTAAAAAGTTTAAAAACACTAAGTAGCAGTGTCGATAACGATCAAAATTTAGAGGCTGTAAATAGTTTAAATTGACGCACCCAGAATCGCCACCAGTATCCTATTTACAAAGACTAATATAAAATACCTAATGACAAGTTAGTTTCTCGAAACGGGCAAAATGTAGGTAGTAAGGTACCTACATCAAAAACATTTTTTTTTTGCTAAACCAAAATAAGAACAAAATTGAAAGCAATGTGGGTATTTTTTTCCTCACAAATAGCAACACTGTATTGTGATAAAGTAGGTTATTAGAATTTTTGTTTGATGATCGATTTACGTAAAAAGAATGTATAAAATGTAAGTATTTACTTATGAAATGTAATTTGATCACATTTTGTCTTGTTTTCCTAGTGCTATGACATCTCTTCACGCTACAAACTGTCATTTTCAATTATTTTAAATTATTTATTCGCGAGCTGTGTTGGACGGAACGTGACCTTGAGTACTGACGGCTCGCCGAGAGAAGTTAGCCACTATGGCTAAGTTTTAGTTGCCTCACTTTTTGCACTCGTACTAGGTTTCTATGCGTTATTTGCGTTATTATTCTAAGACTGAACAGTATAATTATATGCAGATAATATAATAGCGTATCTTTGCAAACGTAACGCTGTGGTTGTCGATATGCCCGTTTTATTATTAAATATTGACACCAAGGGACGGTGATCTGTCTTAAGAACAAATGGTTCACTTCTACCGTATAGGTATTGATGGAAATGTTTGACTCCAAAAATTATTGCCGTCGCCTCCTTCTGAATTTGACTGTAATTACGTTCACTCGCCGAGAGCGAGCGTGATGCATATGCTAACGGTCGTTCACAGCTATCGCTTCCCCGCTGAGTCAAAACTGCTCCGAGACCGTGCGGGCCCGCGTCCACCGACAGCACTAGCTGTGCACTGGGCTCGAAATGTGCCAGCACACGCTCGGAGGCGAGCTCAGCACACACGCGACGTACTGCACCACGCTGTCGCGGGCCCCACTCCCACCGTGTGCCGCCACGCAGCAGCTCGTGGAGCGGGCTCATAATGCTTGACGCATTTGGAATAAAATTTCTGTAGTAGTTGACAACCCCAAGGAACCTTTTTACTTCTGTTATATTTGTTGGTTCCGGAGCATTTAATATGGCGTTAACTTTATAGGGGTTAGTACGTAATCCGTTCTTATCGATAACATAACCCAAGTAAGTTACGTTCTCCTTAAAAAACTCACATTTTTCCTTTTGAAGTCGCAAACCTGCTTCATTCAACCTGCTTAAAACCTGAGCTAACCTCATCATGTGAAGCGTTTTCGTTGGTGCAGTTAAACAAATATCGTCTAACCATATACTAACACCCTCTATACCAGACAATAGTACTTCCATTGCCTTTTGGAACAAAGCTGGAGCATTTGCGAGACCGTAGACTAGGCGTGTATATTTAAATAAACCCTTCGGTGTGTTAATGGTAGTCAGCTCTTGGGAGTCCTCCGAAAGTGTAAATTGATTATACGCATTTTTTAAATCTATTTTCGAGTAATGTTTACCGCCGCCTAGTTTGGCAAACACTTCTTCAATTCTTGGTAACGGATACTTATCTATAACCATATCCCTATTTAGTGTGACTGAAAAATCACCTGCAATCTTAACCGTGCCATTATCTTTCAGAACCGGTACTATCGGTGTTGCGTAACGAGAATTACTAACGGGAATTAGTACACCTAAACTGACTAATCTATTTAATTCAGTTTCTACTTTGTCTTTCAGAGCAAACGGTATTGGTCGAGCCTTAAAAAATGTTGGTACAGCATTTTCCTTTAATTGCAAATGCACTTCAAATTTATTAAAACAACCAAGTTCGTCCTTCCATAAATTCGGATACTGTTCCAATAATGTATTAACGTCATCGTCTTGGCTTATTTTATAAATATTGGTTAAAATTAAACCGAAAGCGGACATAAAATCGCGACCGAGAAGAGGTGGGCCATTTGAATCTACTACAAATAATTTAATGTTCTTCTTTACATCGTTAAATTCGACGGTAGGCTGAAAATACCCCAACGGTGAAATTTTATGTCCGTTATACAAACACATTTTAATTTTGCAATCTTTTAATACGTAATGTGCAAATAGTTCTGAGTACAATTTTTTAGACATAACCGAAACACCCGACCCTGAATCTAACTCCATAGTTACCGGCACGTCACCCACTTTAATCATTAAGTTCAACGGTTTATCAGTTACGTACCTTAAATTGAAATTATTACATTCCTCACAGCTGCCATCCGTGTCCTCACTGTTATCATTGCCGATATTATTAACGCGAACACGGTCGTTTATATTATTTTTATTACATACTTTCTTCAAATGTCCTACGTTTCCACATTTTTGGCACTTATAATTTTTGTAGCGACACTTGTCCTTATCGTGATTTTTTAAACCGCATACCGAACAACGGAAATCTTCGTAACGCTGATCACGATAGACATTCGACGATGATTCGCGCCCATCTCGCGGACCCGTACGAGCGCCGCCGCCGCCAGCACCACCGCCGCCATTGCCTCCACGTTTACCGCTTCCATTGTTCGACCGCTTGCATCCATTTTTGCATGATATTTTGTTCACTGCTTCCTCTTTGATCACAGTCATATCAGTGGATGTTACGTTCCTGGCTTCTCTAGCGCTTTCCGCTCGTTCTGCTATCTCCTGTGCTCTCGACAAACTTAAGGTAGAAGCATTCTGCTCAAACAATTTGTCACGCTCGGGCCCCGTTCCTAGGCCGAGGACGAAACGATCTGTAAGGTTCGTGTCTAAGGCGGTCCCAAAGTCGCAATAGCTCGCCAATCCTCGCAGTCGTGCAGCCCAATCGCTCAACGATTCGCCTAAGTTCCTTTTCGCCCCGTAAAATTTTGCTTTGTCCGAATATGAGCATTGCTTCTGTTTAAAATGAGTATCAAGCAACTCCACTAGCTTCTTATAGTCCAGTACCTCCAATTCAACTGGATATGCTAAATTACGCACCAACCGATACGAATCATCAGATAAATGTGTTATTAATATAGCACTTTTATTTTCTTCTTTCACATCGTTGACTTTGAAGAATTGAGTCAACCGGCCTTTATAAATTAACCACTCACATGATTTATAATCAAACTCAGTTAAATTCCCTAAAAACGACTTCGCCATTTTTATTTTTTTGCTTTTTCGCGGGTAAGAACGTCCTCGTCGCCAATGATAAGTTTCTAACTGAGGGTGCGGAGATAATGAAACACAGTGTCTTGATTGAACGCTGGTTTATTACTGAACTCACAAGGGTCCACTCACACATTCACAATATATGGACTATGTGTGAGTAGTAAGCGCATACACATCAGCCAGTCAGTCAGTGTATGTTTGTTTGTAAGTTTGTATGGAGAGGGTTATCTCCGGAGCTGCCTGTTGGATTTGAAAAAATCTTTTTGCATTAGATATCCCAGTTTTTAAGGAAGGTTAAAGGGTATGTTACGTCACACTACGACCTTCAGGATCCGGGCAAAAAGAAAAAAAGTCAGATAGAACACTAAGCCAAAACGAATTAAGAGCGCGGGCGATGGGGTGCGATGGGGTGGGTCCCGGGGTCAAAATTTCACGCGGACAAAGTCGCGGGCAGAAGCCTTATACTATTTAAGAAGTTCGCTTATTTATACTAGCGAGCTGCTTCACACAGTTGTAAGCTTCTGGTATGGTGACATGTCAAAACATCGAGATTTCTGTGCATATGTCATAGTTACAACGTTAACGTATTATACCCAGAAACGTTCCGTAGAACATGTAATGGTGAAAACCGCGTCAAAAACCATTGTTAAGTTTAGAAGAACTACCGCTTAGTTCTGACAAATAGACAGGCAGTTCGGACAAACAGAAAAGCGAATGTACGCAGTTAACGATAGTGCAATCCAAAAAGACGCACCCACTCTTCTTCCTAAACGCTATTAGACTGCGTTTCAACCTTTGGCATTAATATTGGCTCCTCTGTTAAATAAAAAAAAAGCTGAGAGGTGTCAACGGACACCCGGATGGAACGCAGTTATGGAATGAACCTCACAAAGGCATGCCACTAATTAGTATCTGTGGTCGCTCACAGATGGCGTTATAATAAAAAAAAAATAACCTCAAAAAGGCATGCCACTAATTAGTACCTGTGGTCGCTCGCAGATGGCATTATAATAAAAAAAAAATATCTCAAAAATTCATGCCACTATTTAGTACCTGTGATCGCTCACAGATGGCGTTATAATACAAAATAAAAAGTGTCGTTACAACTTTTGGTCTAAATTTTTTCCGTCTAGCCCCTTTCGCGCGTTGCGAAAAGGGGCTAGACGGAAAAAATTGAACTTCGTTCCAAAAAACGAACCTATTAGGTAGCGCGGTAGCGCGTAGTATATTCTTATTGGCCCTACAACAGTGGAGCCATCATTACGGCATAGGGACATTTGATGAAACACACTCTTCTGTACTGTAAGCGATTAGGAAGAAGAGTATGATACGTCTTTGTAGATAGCACTATCTTTATCGATAGACAGATATACAAACATGCACAGGCACAGTTTTTTAACGAAATCCATTAAATTGATGAATGTATATTTTTGCAATGTAGCGTGACTATTGATACTAAGCTTCGTTTTCATGTCTCAACTGCACGAAATGCAATATAAATCATACAGAGTCATAACTTATGTATCGATATATTTTGCTCAACTTCAATCACCGGTTTTACTACATAGAATATGCTTCACTATTCGTAGATGAATCATAAAGGCTAGCGCAGATTGGGGCGGACCGCACCGCAACGCATCGCATTGTATAAATAAATTTTGTACATTTTCGATGGAGCAACGCACACTACAGGTGTATTGTACTTTTTTGTATGAAAATGCCAAATTAATCAAAATAGTTAAATATTTGACAGCTATTTGCGACGTTGCCCACTTTCAGAATGCTATTAGATGTCTCAAGAGTAACGAAGCCAGCATTCGGCCTGCCAATATATTAAACAGCGATTCGCTAACCTAGATAGATTGCAACACTTTACAGACTCAAGTTTGTCTTTTGCACGACCATAATGCGAAGCATTAGAGTGTGCTCTGCGATCGAAAAATATTTTTTCCCCCATTTCTGCAACTGTTTTTATTGTCACACTTCTGCTAGTACACAGAACCTACTTAATTTATATACCATTGTATAGATGATTAAATGGAGATTAATACTGTACTTTTTACCAATTGATTTAATGCAGCAGAAATGAAAAAAACATCAAAATAGTTGAAAAAAAATTCCTGTCCGTCAATTTATGAAACTTGAAAACATTGTAGCTTGCGATAAAATCAATTGATTGAGTCAATTTTTTTTTTAATACATTGGTTTCGGTCATAGAAGAAACCCTATTGAAAATGGCTCTTTTATTCAAAGTAGTTTAATTATAATTAATAAAATACTAACTAAAATTTATAATATCTTTATCTAAATATTTCCAACCTTGTCTTAACGTGTTGCCTAGCAACCCACAACGTAAATATCTAAATAAATAGTCTTTGACATTACGTAAGGATTGCGAGGTTAGAAATTTACCCATATTGATGGGTAAAACAGCAGTCAAAACATACTTCATGAAAAGTGATAAATTGTTAATTTTTGTTAGAAACTATGTTTTGAATTTCTTTTTCGTTTATGAATGTGTATTATGAGGCGTGCACTTTTGGAATTTCCAAACTATTTTAATTCTGTTTTCTCTCTTCTCTCCTCTCTCTTTCTTCTTTCTCTCTTTTCTCGCTCTCTTCTCTCTCTCTCTCATCACTCTTTTCAAATTCTCTCTTGCTGGCTAGTGAAAAAACGTGACATAATTTTACGTTAAGATGGTAGGTACAACTTTTGAATTATTTTCCTTGGAATGTTGTTTTGTTTTCAGTTATGTGAGCTGAGGGACAATCAGCTGGACATGGCAGACTGTCTCCACGATATCCAGTATCGAATTTACACCGTCACCTCTGAGTTGAAGGCTGCAAATGGTTGGTTAAAACTATCTTATTCCACGTTTAATTAAATTACTTTTTATCTAGACCTGCACCCTGATTGCGTAACACGTTTTCAATTCACAAAACATCGAGCGTAAAGTTCAAAGTGCGGTTTGATAAAATTTAAAAACAGCGAATGCTCGATGTTCTGTTACGAGTAAATACTCTAATCTATACTCACCTTTAGCTCACCCCTAAACATACAAGCTATCCGAAATTTTGAACTACCTAACCTTTTGCGACGTAAAACTACCTGAAGACTGGGATATAAGACCTCTATAAAGCTTTTGTACCTAAAACGTTTTGGAGTAAGTAACTTACGTGAAATTCTAAGGGCACACCAATGAAACTGAACGGGGTTCAGTTTACCTATAAACCGCTTTCAAGAACTGTCAGTGTCAAAACTGTTCTGAATATTGACACTAACAGCTCTTGAACGCAAAAAAATTCGCACTAAATGTCAAAATTTTCAGAACAATTTGTTCTGAAACCGACAAGAATTTCGTACTTAAAAATCTTTCAAATTCAAGTTGCATTCTCATCTCAGTGACTATCAATGTAGTTTATGTAAAAACATTGTCGATAAACTAGAGGTTATTTTTGACAGATTGAAAATGACATTACAATGCGAAATTTCTTAAAATTACGGGAAGTTTCTTCTCAGGTACTGCTGACAAACCAACAGAACAAGATAATATTAAAAAACAACTTATGGAGAACATGATCAAAGAATTGGAGAGGTCCAAATGTGTTTATGAGGTTAGTATCGTCACTTATTGGGTACGTATTACAATACCGACATTTCATAATAACTATGACTGAAATACCGACGTCCAAAACAACGAAGTTCAAAATACCGAAAGTTTGAAATACCGACAGCCGTTATATCGAAACATGAAATACCGATGTCCAAATGCCCGAAAGGATGAAACCCCGAATTGACTAAATCCCTAATGGTGGTCAAAATACCTAAAATGATGCATCACTTGCGAACTATTTATAAATCTGTGTACAAGTAGTATATCAGTGGGTAAAATAGGTTAGGTTAGGTTAGAACAGTGACCAACCGCGCGTGAGCCGAGCGAGCGAAGCGAGCGGTGCCGCGGCAGCGGCCGGCGAACGCTATTTCCAAGTTGCTCGCAGAATTTATTTCACCATTTTCTAAGTATCCGGGTTTTCGCAATATCCCAATTACGGAATTACTTAATTGGGATATTGTGAATTATACCACTGGGGAGTATACATGGGGAAGGATGCAACATGCGTCGTGAGAGGTGTGTCACCTACATGGGACGTGATGGTGGAAACCAGCGCCGCATGTCGTGCGGTGTTCCGCAGGGTTCGGTTGTAGGCCCGCTCCTGTGGAACATCGGGTACGACTGGGTGCTGAGGGGCGAGCTCAGCCCGGGGGTAGACCTGGCGTGTTATGCGGATGACACGCTGGTCACTGCCCGGGGGAGCTCGCACAGGGAGGCAGCGTTGCGCGCGACGGCTGCGGTCTCACAGGTGGTGAGCCGCATACGTCGCCTAGGCCTGGAGGTGGCCCTTAGTAAGTCGGAGGCCATGGTGTTTCATGGCCCCCGGCGGGCGCCGCCACCCGGCTCACATATCGTGGTCGGGGGGACTCGGATCGCTGTCGAGTCTACCATGAAGTACCTAGGATTGGTGCTCGACAGCCGGTGGGACCTCGGGCCCCACTTCCGACGGTTGGCGCCCAAGTTGCTGGGTGCTGCTGGGGCGCTGTCAACGCTGCTTCCCAATCTGGGGGGCCCGAGCGCCGCTTGTAGGCGGCTCTACGTGGGGATCGTGCGGTCGATGGCCCTTTACGGGGCCCCGATCTGGGCGGCTGACCTGACGGCCGGTAGCATCGCTGTATTGCGTAAGCCGCAGAGAGCGATGGCCGTCAGAGTCATCAGGGGGTATCGCACGATCTCCTACGAGGCGGCTTGTGCACTGGCCGGATCCCCGCCCTGGGACCTGGAGGCGAAGGTGCTCGCGTCACTTCATCGGTGGCGCGAGGAAGCCACAGCGCGGGGCGAGCGACCGATGCAGCGACACATGGAGCTGCGTCGGTCTCAGCTTCGCGAGGTCCTGGTGGCGGAATGGCGGGAATGGCTTTCACGCCCCACCGCCGGCCTCGTCACCATCGAGGCGGTCCGGCCGGTGCTCGACGACTGGCTCGGGAGGAGGCACGGCTCCCTGTCGTTTCGGGTGACGCAGGTGCTCTCGGGGCATGGCTGCTTCGGGAAGTACCTGTGTCGCATAAACAGGGAGCCGGACGCTCGGTGTCACCACTGCGTCCATTGTCGGGAGGACACGGCGCGGCATACATTGGCAGAGTGTGCCGCGTGGGAGGAGCCGCGCCGTGCCCTCGTTTCAGAAGTTGGAGCCGACTTGTCACTGCCGGCTGTCGTTCGTTCGATGGTCGGGAGTGCCGAGTCGTGGGACGCGGTGGTTTCCTTCTGCGAGACAGTCATCTCGCAGAAGGAGGCTGCGGAAAGGGAGAGGGAGATCTCGTCCACTCACCCGGCCCGCAGCAGGCGCACCGGGCGTCGGCGGAGGGCGGATAACGCCCTCTTCCAGCCCCCCTAAATGGGTCCAGGGACGACGGATTCGGGGACATCCGTCGCCCCCCATCACACGGGACCCGAGATGGCGGCGCGTAGTGTTCCACGCGCGCCACTCTAAGACGTAACGGGGGGAGTTTGCACACCTCACTCCCCCTACGGGACGGGGCCCGCAGAGTGCGGGCCGTCACCAGTCCGGGGCAGCGGATGTCGCAATTTGCTCCCGCAGCCCCCCGACGCAAGTGTGCGAGGGAACACCGGGGTGGTTTTAGTCAGTAAGAGTCTAACAGACCCCTTCGCCCACCCCAGGGCGGAGGACATCCATGAGGATTTCCACCCCGAGGAAAAAAAAAAAAAAAGGTTAGAACAGTGACCAACCGCGCGTGAGCCGAGCGAGCGAAGCGAGCGGTGCCGCGGCAGCGGCCGGCGAACGCTACTTCCAAGTTGCAGAATTTATTTCACCATTTTCTAAGTATCCGGGTTTTCGCAATATCCCAATTACGGAATTACTTAATTGGGATATTGTGAATTATACCACTGGGGAGTATACATGGGGAAGGATGCAACATGCAAGCAGGCATACAGCAGGCATGCAACATGCAGCAAGCATTGTTTCTGTCACGGCTCCGGCGCTGCGGAGTTTAGGCGGCCCCACGCGAGCTTATCGTCGCAGATGGTTTAAACGCTCACCACCGCAGCTTCGGCTTGCTGACCGGCTACGCCGGCCAGCCTCAGCCGCGGCGGCGGGCCTTCAAACCACCTGCTCCTCAGCTCGCGGGCCGCCCCACCCCTCCGCGCCTACGCGGGCTTAAATTACACTCTAGGGGTAGGGCAGATAAGACTGCGTGAAGTCGGTTTTGCAGCGATTCGTTTCTGTTATATTTAAAATAATAATTGTGTTTTTATTTGGATCTTCGGGTTTTTAAACTTCGGGATATGGATCTTCGGGATTTTAAGCTTTCGGGCAAACGAACTTTCGGGATTTCAAACTTTCGACCAAACAATCATTCGGCTTTTAATTTTTCGGGATTTCGTCCATAGGTATTTTAAAATAGGTCTTTTGAATTTCGGTATTGTAATACGTACCCCACTTATTATATTATGTACTGTAATGTAGGCATTAAAAGTAGGTACCTACTCTGCGTTCGCAAATGATGTGCCAAACATGTAAACAAACACGAGTTTTAGGAAAAACAAAACTTCATATTTTTTATGACTTTTTCAACAGTACTAGACAGTCTAAAATCAACTTCATTTACACTTGCATAAAGTTGTTTGTTTAAGTGGAAATAAGTTCAATTGGAAATATGTATTTCAATAGACCTTATACATACTTATTCCCAATCGTTCGTCTTCTGGAGAGGGGCTAGTGAATAAAATAATATAGCCTCACGGTACGATCGAAGGACACGTTCAGTGCCGGGAGCACTCCTCGAGGGTTCACCTAGTCGCATATGGGATGCCGGGAGCCCTCGCGGAGGGCTCATTTTAAATGTAGGTTTTTCTTAACGAATACAGCATTATAACCCGTGAAAATAAAATCAGATGTATATTTTAACAAGATTTATTAGTATATGCGTTGGTTTTCCAATCAAAGGAAAAGATTTTTTTTTTTTTTGTTCTCGGTTCGAAATATTCACAAAAAATTTAAAAGGTTGGAAACTACGTATAGCGACAAGATCCCCAGAAAACACTATTTCACTTCGTTTTTCAGTGTTTTATAACACGGTTTTAAACCTAATGCCGTTAAGTTTAGCGCAAACGTAATGCCGGGAACCCTCCCGGAGGGTCCACTTGCAATATGTATGGCGGCCTGGCGTATGAGCTCGACGAAAATGGGTGGAGTCGAAAGTGTTAAACTGCGCTTGCCGCGGTAGGTTAGTGGATTGGTGACCATCCATTACCCCCCCTCAGTCCCTCTGAAAGTACGGTAAGCCGTTAGTCCCGGCTGTCATTCGCAGATCTTTGACAATCTTGGTTACTGGTTTATGAACCGAGTTTTGTACTCAACCAAACGCCCTTTATTCACCGCAGACGTCACCAAGAATGAGATGACGCGCAGTAATAGCGATACATTTTACTATATGGCCGCGTATCCACCGCACGTCCATATGTATAATAGAAATATTGAAAAAATATTCTTACCATAATTTTGAAATATTTGTACCTACGTATTAAGATGTTTAATTAGATTGTATACCAAATATTTTAAGACGACCGCTAATCCTGCCGACAAACTATCACGCAGTTTGGCATGTTTATAAAAAGTGTACAAGTGTTTGGTCCATAATAAATTATTTATTTAACACCCGAGCGCCGTCAACTCGGCCACCGAAGTATCAAGAAGTTCGGCGCGGTCGCTAGAACTCGGCCCGGGATTTTGACAAGCCGGGTTGCAATACAAAACACGTTTGATCTTGTCCATACAATGTCGTCGCACCGGCGCCGGCGCCGTTTGCCTGGCTTTTTTGTTTTGTTTATTATAACATACTGAACCGCCGCGGCCGGGTTCGGTCACGGTGGACAAATTATCACCGTCACCGGGACGTCACGTTTGGTTTGAATAATCTCGTTTCCCAGTGACGTTCCGGTGACGGTTGCGGTGGGCAAACGCCCTTATATGAGAATTAAAAATTTCAATATAGAAAATGATGCCTATTATGTTTATTTCCCAGGAGAAATTAGAAGCAAGTGCATTGCAAATGGCGTGGGTAATAGGTGCTATCTGGACCCAACAGAGGCAGTTAGAGCTTGCGAAGCACTTCTCGGGAATACTGCACTCTTTGAGGCTGTCATCAGACCCTGAATATGTGACACATGTCCAAGTAAGTTTATTGTACCTGTTATACAGGATGATTTCTTTGAGATGGCATTTTGCAAAACTTACATACAAAGACCAGTGGTGGCGTGACGTCGACGACTCCGCGACCGCCGACGGCCTCGCACCTGTGGTCGCCTCGCAAAAAAGTTTTATAAGTTATTCAAAGTTTAGTGAAATTGTATAAGTATTTATTTCCCCCCGGACCTGGGGTGCTCCCAAATATCGAGAATTACTTTTAAATCTAATCCCAAACAAGGCCAAAATATGTTCAGTAACAAAGAGGCAGTTTGAAGTTGGAAACCCCTTAAGTATACATATGCCAAATACAAACGTAACATGCAAAAATTTTCGAGCTCGCTTCGCTCGCTCTTCCATCCTACATTATCTTAGTTTTCTAACTTTTCTGCGTAAGTCGACAAAATAACTCCTACTTCTGTATAAATGTTCAAAAGAACCTTTTATCTATCTGAGACTGGATAATAAATTTTTCAAGCTCGCTCCACTCGCTCTATCATCCTATATTCTTCTCAATCTTCTCCGCATAAGTCAACAACGACAAAGTACGATCTCCTACTTCTGTAGAATGTAGGTATGGTCAAAAGAAAACCTTACCTTTTCGAGCTCACTGCGCTAGCTCTTGCGTCCTGCATTCTAAATCTGCACCTAACTCTCAATATTTTCTGTATAATTTACATAAGTTTAATTAACCGCGCGGCTAGCCGTGTTTTTCATTGTTTATTATGCAATCGCTTATGGTTGTACGCACTTAACCGCCATCGCAATTGCGTAAGGCCTCTTAGACTTCATGTACTTGACGCCACGTTGACATAGGAGCTGTGGTTCCGGGAAAATAACTTCCACCTGTACACAAACTCACAAAATTCGTTCTCTACCTTTGTAATATTAATATTCCTTCATAGAGCTTTTATATCAACGAAAGAAAGTGAATAACTTATGTAAATGTGAGCGGATATTAATAAAATGATGTTCAGTACGCGCAGGTGGCAAGCAAAGAGATCCTCCCCGGCAAGAGCTCGCTACTTGGAGGTACCAGCTACGCCTCGCTACAGTTAGAATATACTTCCAGTTCAGATCAAAGGTATGTGCTCCTTTTAAGGTGTGACCAAACTAAAGCGAATCCCGCGCGGGATGCGAAATGAAATTCCCTCGCACCGATTGTGTCAACTAACTTGTATGGATGTGTTCGAACTGGTGCGAACAGTACCGTGACTTCGAAATTATTAGGTACCCCGCATCCTATTTAAAAGCAATCTTTGCGCAAATACTCGATTGTTCGAACTTTTTGTTCGGTGAACCCTGAACGAGTGGTCGCCCCGACGACAGAGGGCGCTTTCCGGTTTTCCGAACAAAAAGTGACATAATTTATGCACGTGACAGAGTTTAACGCGCGATAAGCGTTTAACGCGCGATCAGCGTTAAACGTGCGATCAGCATATATACAACTTCCCTGATATCAATCGTTGGGCAGTTGCCCACCAGACACGTCACCCGTCTGGCCGGAGGATCCTCCCTTTTCTATGGAGGATGAGTGAACTTTACACCCTGTTACTCATGCCCCTAAATTGGTGACCTCGACGTGATCATACCTCTAAATTGGTGCCCCTGAGTATGAACGTCAGCGCAGCATTCGTGCAACTACTTCAGCGTGAAATGTTATCAAACTTTTCTGATTACCTTTCATAAAAGCTTTTGTTTTGTTTTTCGTGCAGTGTTGCCGAACTTTCACCTTTTTCAGTCCTCAGAGCCAACCTTCAAGAGCGGCGACCCCGCGGACGACATCCAATTCACATATAGGAACATCTAATCGTAAGTGACAGAGTAACACTCACTTTGCCATCAATTCATGGACTGCCACAGTATTGTGATAGAATAGCATAACAGTAAATTATAATAAGGTATAAACGAGGCGGACTCGTACAATATTTATCAAAAAACGCCGAAAAAAACACATTTCTTGTATTGTATGGGACCCCTTTAATTTTTAACTTTTTTCTTTTATAGCGGCAAAAGAAATACACAATCTGTGAAAGTTTAAACTGTCTACCTAATACGGTTTATGACATACAGCCCGCTGACAGACAGCAGAGGTAAGCCTCTGCTGTCTGACAGTGGGCGAGCCCTATTGAAAAAAACATGAATGCCTTTAATGACATGAACTGAAACTTCAAGCCTTTTAGTCCAGACTCTTATTCTTCTTGAGCTGTATGCCCTATTATCCTCAGTTTTTAAATCACTCCCATTGGGCCTGTTAGTTTGTAGGAGGTGTCACTCTAGACCAGTGGTCGGCAAACCGCGGCTCCCGAGCCTTATGCGGCTCTTTGGCCTTTAGAGTGCGGCTCTGTCTGTACAAATGTCAATGAATGCGAGCATAGATCGGGCAACGATCGGGCTTTCGGTCAATAAGCAAGATTTATCAAGTTTTATTCTAAATTCAAACTATATTTCATAGATTTATTTCCGAAGTTGAAATCCCAGATACCGTTGAGGAATTTAAAGCTGACAAATTGTGAATAGATTGACCTTGTATTATTATGACGTGGCAAATAATTAATGACGTTACTATATTATGCTCACCTGTACTGTAATGACTAAATGAATGAACAAATTAATAATAATGATTTATTTGAAATAAAATGTAATAATTAAATAAGTAATGTTTATTAAATGTAATGAATCGTGATAATTAGAATTAATACGAGTATATTATAGTATGTAATTTAATCATTTGATATGAAACATTTGCAATGCCCTTACAGGGTTCATATCTTAATACTGTATCATGAAATTTTAATGCATGCCTACTAACCAGTTTTTTACATGTTAGCAAATAAATAAATAAATAAAACAAAAAAAAAGTAGGTATTTTCACCAAAACTTAACAGGACATCGAAAGTTTTCAAAATTTTCCAAGGTTAACTTGTTAATAAGTAAGTTGCCTTCATCATAGATATGATGATGATGATGGAGGCATCCTACTTCTTAGCAAGTTAATTTTAGGAAGCGGTGTGGAGTGAAAGATATTGGGAGTTTAAAGGATTCACACCCAGTTGCATAAAGACAAACATTACGTAATGGATCATTAACGCTAATGATTTCATTAATTTATTCAAAGCACCATTAAAATCGAGTCTAATTTTGCTTTCTGCAACAAGTTAATGGAAGATTAGAATTTAATGACAGTTTTTAAAGTTAAAGTTCGTATCTGCAACTGGGCGGTTAGAAAAGTGTATTGATACAATTTGGACACACTGACAGAATTGGCTCTCATATCAAATCTCTGTCGCTTTGATATTTGGCTCTATTGACTAATAAGTTTGCCGACCACTGCCCTGAGTTACTTAGTAACTTTATGTCCGATATTTCAGTATCCACAGTTTATACTCGACAAGATAACAAAGTATTCTGAAAGCCTTATTAAGTCCCGTATAAGAAAGCTGATAGCCCAACTAACCAATAGTACCTACAGCCAGCGTCAGTATGTGATAACCCCTCCAAGTTTTAAAATGTTACACTGCTACAACATTGAATTCGTTATGAATAATCTAAATAAGAATATGAGAGCAGTGGTGGCCCAGTGGTAACGGCCCCGACTTACGAGTTGTAGGTCGTGGGTTCGAACCCAAGCAGGCGCTTTACTTTGTGTAAATAATTTCGTCAGAATCTAAATAATACTTCTAAAAGAGTTCACTGTTTCGACTTGGATTCGAAGCATCGCACCACCGAACGTCGTCATAGGATTTGAACCTCCAATCTTATGCACGGCAATCAATCTTGAAACATCCGGCCTATTTAGACGTTGAATAACTATTTGTAAATGTTAACCCTAGCCGAAGACAACATGGCTACTTAAATACACCGCCCTTACGGCTTAGATCGTATAGGTGGCACAGAATTTGCAGAGTCTCTATTCGCGTTCGTTCCGGAGTATCACGTGGACGCCATGCTAGAGCTGTGCAACACTCTGAGGCTGTACATGCATCCCACCATATCCGTGCACCAGATACCAGGTGAGAGGTTCTAATATTTACACTCTTTCATTAAAATCTATCTATTATAAATTAAAAATTAGTTTGTCGTGTCTGTCTGATCGCGTTGTTCTTCTAAAGCACGCAACGGATTTGGATGTGGTTTTTTCTGGAAGGTTTATGCGTATAATACATTAAAAGCATGCATGTTGAAAGTGGGACAACATCGCAAATAGCTGTCACATATTTCGCTGTTTTGATTGATTTGGCAATATTACTGTATGGAAATAAAAATGGTGGGTAACTAACGAACTAGGATATCAAGAACAGACATTGTGAATTTGATGTTGTACCCGTTTTAGGTAATAATAATAATAATAAAATGTTTGTTTGTACACTTTGAATAACATACATATGTACACAAGGGACTATAGCAATATTGTACAATAGAGTCACATTAAAAGGCGAACTGATGTCTCCTAAACTAGGCCGAAAGCTTAGGAGGTGTAAAAAAGGCATTTGGAGAGTTTCCAAATACTTTTCTTACAATTAAAACTAAATATTCGGCGTTACGATAGTAATTATTGCATTTCATAATAAATATTCTAGTTCTCTAGTTAGCCACATTTCTTATTTCCATGCAGTATTATTTCCATTTCATTAGTTATATTTGGCAGCTATTTGCGACGTTGTCTACTTTTAGAACGCTCTTAAACAGTAACTGTGAATCCCGAATAAAATTGAACCGGGTCGTCAAAATTACATCGATTTTTTTGCCAACGTTTATCTCGATCGACTGCTAAAGGCCCAACACCGAATAGAAAATAGATAATAGTATAGGTATTGTCCAGGTAATACAGTAAACAGATTCACAGGCTAACAGAAGTTGAGACGACATGAGTTACTTAAAATATTACCGACCTAGGTATATACAATGTCGCCCATGCGCATGTGACCGCCCGTAATTTTCTGAATATTCATGAAAAAATATCGAAAATAAACTTCAAAAGGGAGGGTCTATCTATAACATTTTTCACTAGTTTTTTTAAAATAAATACACAATTTTTTACCGAAAAAATGACTTCGATTCCGTTTTTTTTTTCGTAGTCGATAATTTTTTGTAAAAATTTTAATTAACCTGTTAAAATAACTCATAAGCTTTTGGAAATAATAAACAGAATCCAAATCGACCCATAAACTTCGGAGATGTGTCAAAAAACAGAAAGCAAATCTTTAAAAAATTAAAAATTGAATAACATGAAAAATGTTATAGAGACCCCCCCCCTTTTGAAGTATATTTTCGATATTTTTTCATGAATATTCAGAAAATTACGGGCGGTCACATGCGCATGGGCGACATTGTATATTATTATATTATATATTATTTGCCAGTGAACCCCAAACTAGACAGTTAACATTATGTTCTTATTTACCTCAGAATGGGAGGAACTAGTGGTGTCCTGTGCTGCTTTCCTGTGCGCGGAGTTTGCAGACCAGCGCATAGTTCTTGCCAGCACGAGAGAGTCTCTGGTCCAGACTCTCGCGTCATTTGCCACGCAGCCAACCACCATGAGGGCTATCGAGAGAGTGCCGATCAAACAGTGAGTATACTTATTTATTTTTGGCCAGCCCACTAGGTGGCCACGTTTTCTCAGCATCAGTGGCGAGTATACTTACTTATAGTTAAAATACAATCAAAAGTAATTAGACCTCGGTAATAGTACATTATGATACGAGTGTGCTGTATTGGTCATTACCCACAAGGCGGTATTATTCGCGCGAGCCATAGGCGAGCGCGATAATGTAGCCGAGTGGGTAATGATCAATGCACACGCGTTTCATACGACGTTTTTCAACACATTTGCGAGGAAAGAAACCGTCTTGTTGTAAGAACTTATGCTACAATAAAGTAACTTTAAAGAAATGATACATTTAGATTTATAAAGTTCAACTGACCTTTGTTGCCAGGTACTGACTATCCACTTCCTGTAAAAACGTTTCTACGTCGGTTGGTATTTTGGGTAACAATACATTAAATTTCGTATTTTTCTTAATGTAACCACACAACTAATACGATAACAAATATTTATGAAAAATGGCGCGCTGGATTTTTTTTCTGGTAGCGATGCGCGTGCAATGTTAATAAAGGCACTGATAAAACCACTGAACAGCCTACCATCACGTTCGGTCGGAGGTGGAGACAAAATTTAAAACTTACAAAATTAGATTTCACTGCTAATTATTACTAATTATTCTCTATCGAGAGAGAGCGAGAGAGAAAGTGCGAATTTGGTCAAATGGAAAATCCAGTATGGCGACTGTGAAAATTTTCTCATTTTTCGTCATGGGTGTCGTTTTCGTAATTTTCGATCATGCTTACTTTAGAACCATCGAAACCTACGAAAACGACACCCATGACGAAATATGAGAAAATCTTCACAGCCGCCATCTTGGATTTACATTTTGACATCACTATCGGCTTTAGAACCATTGAAAACTACGAAAACGATACCCATGACGAAAAATGAGAAAATTTTCGCAGCCGCCATCTTAGATTTCCATTTTGACAAAATTCACACTTTCTCTTTCTCTCTCTATCGAATTAGAAAAAGACAGACGCAAGAATGAAGCCGCGTTAAAGAACTTCGTGCCAAGAACCTGTTTACTTTGTCACACTATATTTAAGTCGCAATAAGAAAGACATGCCGTGCCTTGATAGTACTTACTAATTCCATACTGCCATGTCATTACTCCGACTAGTAAATAGTTATATAGGGCGCACATTACCGCACTAGTGCGATTATGTAAAGAAAAAAGCACGCGTCTATAATACACTGCATTATGAACCTAAAAGCGGTTAAATAAGAGCCGCTTTACGAGCAACCGTGTTGAAAAATAAGTTAAACACATGTTAACGTGTTTTCGAGACTACAGTTTTTTTCGTAATGTTCTGAAGGTATATTATAGTTTTATGTTGAAATTCTAGCATCGAATAGTATCTAAATTCGGTTAATGCATTTATTCATAATATTTTGTCCGATTAATACTCAATAATTAACAGTAGAAGATGAGTTCCACCAAACGGCTCACTTACCAGCGCGCGGCGCGCACAGCAGCTTGACCGCGGGCGTCTTCCGCGACATGCGATCGTAGAAACTATGCTGCGACGCGTGATCGGCTTCTTTCACCTGTCGTCGTTCCGTCTCCGTTCTTCTAATGCAATAACCAACAATACTATGTCAACTTCAACCATTTTCAAAAATTTGAACACCTCACCACGGTAGGAATTAAACTATTTGACTAGGCGCAGAAACGGATAAATTCGCAAGAGGAGCCGATCGTATGCGTCGACATCCTGCCGGACGCGATCGGCTGTCGCCGCATCCGATCCGGTGCGATGCGAGCCGTTTGGTGGAGATCATCCTTATCGCTGCTTAAAAATTGGTTCTGCTTATTTTACACTATCTTTTGAATGTCGTTTGTATCAAGAAAAACTATATCAGCACAATGGCGCTTATTTTCACTACAATAAAATCCAGAGCCATTCTTTTGCTCCAGACAGATGTCCATGGTAGAAGAGCTGGTGCGTCCGTATCAGAACCGTGCGTGGGCGCAGTCCAACTGGGTGCTCGTCCGGTTCTGGCACGGTTCCGGCTTCGGATTTCGGCACCGGCAGTGGCCGCATTTAGCTGCCAGGTGAGCACTCAATTTTATACACAAAAATACATGAAACCTATGCGTGAAGTAGAACAAAATAAAATAAATCCTTAAATAAAAGTGCACTATTGGATTTTCAACGCTAGGCTCAGCGCTGAGAGTTGAAAATCCAACAGTGCACTTTTATTCAGGGAGTCATTTAAGTATCACTTAGTTGTCGGTGAAAATGGGCATTACAGTACCAGCTTTAGGTTATGCTCAGCCTTTGTTTTGATAAGGTAGTCTCTAGTAAGGTATCTAACCAGTAAGTAACGGCTGAATATATTTTTTTTACAAGTGTGCTGAGCTCTACAATGAAATTAGTATGTAATCTTATTTTATGAGATTTTCTAAAATCTCATAAATCATAAATCAACTTATGGACTTCTGACTATCTAGCCGAAACGACGACGGATCGAACTTTTCATTGAACAACTTTGGGTATTTCTGTCGTGTTTCGATTAAAGCCCGGTTTCTGAGAGTTTGATTGCCACAAACTCATGTTACGTGATTTCGAGCGCTGACCGCCAACTTAAAAGCGATATTTTTACAAAAATGCGATTTTAATCGTAAACGATATACAGTATGTTAACTAACAAAGGGCGTTCCCGCTAACCCGCAATAGTATAGCGTCCATACATGCTAGAAAAATATTAAGATCGAAAAATAAAACTTTTTTTTTTATTATAAATTTTCACTAAAAATATAAAATTCATAGGTAAAAATAAACTCTGTACACGTACGCGCACTTGTTTGTCGCACTTGTCTTTCTACGTTGAAAGGCATCAGTAACTGCGCACACAGTGTTTGTTTTACGTATGAAATTATTATTTTTTTGTGAACATTTTATCAATTAATAATTAAAAAACTTTTTTTTTTCGACGTTTTTATTTTTTTGCATGTAGACGCTATACTATTGCGGATTAACGGAAACACCCTTTGTTAGATATTGTATTGTTTCAAGTATTGTTTAGGATAGAAATCGCATTTTATATTCAAAAACCTGACGTAAGGATGACAAAATAATCCTCAACTTCAAAAGCAAAGAAAATACACCTCCCTATTTCTAGGAAAGTTTTAAACCAGGAAAGTGCTCTCGACACAATGTCAGTTTAACTAGAACTCTTGATAAAACAGTTTCAACTAGCTTCCTTAAACACTTCGACGTGTTTCTCTTTAGAAACACAATGAACGCTCACAACTTTACTTACTATAAGGTTACTTGAATCAGGAATTTATGTTGGAAAAGGTTGTTAGGAGAAAAAGTATTCTTTTAATTCGATGAAAATGATAAGATTCATATAGGGCCCATTCAATATAATGCCACATTTGCTCACGAACTGATAATAGTCTTTACTCCATTTGTAATAAGATTAGACATTAAAAAAAAACCTTTTTTACAGTTCTTTCAACCGATTCTGACTTCTATACCGTAGGCATAAGGATGGCATTACAAGCAAAAAAGTGGTTACAATACCAACCGTCTACTGCAGCTACCAAATCACACAGCTAATTTATATCTGCAATCAATCGGATAAGTACGTCAGAACCCATCCCATAATATTGTCATAGTTCCTTGGTCCTCTTTTCCAACACTTTCGTGTTATAAATTCCAAATATTAAGTAAAGTATGTGTACCTAGTGTAGATAGGTATATGTCCAGGAATCATTTAATCGAATCGTTATCCACACGAACAATATCTACCGGTAACTCATGAGCGATCCATAATATTTCGGTAGTCAAATATATAGCCGCTATGCTATATCATTTAGATTTATCGGCGCAATATCCAAATGGAAGCTATTGAACTGTGCAGTGTGCTGCACGACATAGATTTGCAGAAAGCTAGATCGAATCGGTTTGGTTCCAAGAATAGTTTAAATTCAGACGTCCATAAGGTTGATTGGGTTATTCCGTTTATCCACCCCAAAAATCCACCCTAAGGTGGATACAAGGAAATGTATGTTCGAAAATTCACCCGAGGCCTAGTTGGATAAACGGAATTTGTAGGCTTAGGGTGGATTTTTATGACATACGTTTCCGAGTATCCACCTTAGGGTGGATTTTTGGGGTGGATAAAAGGAATAACACGTTTGATCGGTTGACCAGTAATTATTATGGTTCAAAATGCTATATTACAAAATGTCTAGCGGTACTCGTAAATAATATATTAAGTAAGTAGTTGATTCTATCTATCTACTGGTGAATGAATTGGGCTGGATAATTTCAAAAAGCTTTGTTTTGTCAACATAAGGGCCACCAACGAATACAACAAGGGGTGGTTTTAGATCTTAAATTCGCATAATAATATGACGTCATGCAAACTGACTTGAAAATAACAACTGTCCTGTATTAATCGACCCTACTGCCGGACTTTTCCCATTGGTGTCTGCCCACCGAACAAATCAGATAGCTGATATTGATAGTGACGTATATCATCACGCTCACGCAGGTACGGCGACAGGGAGCCGACAGTCAACAACCTTGGGGCCAAAGTCGACGCAGGACTTATGAGCCAGTGTTTTGGTGAGTTACTCAAATATCCTTTTATAGATTTATCGAAAAGAGTTGTCATTGAAATTAGGACTAACACTTGGAGGTCATATGAGAACAAGTGGATTTATGCTGCATATACTAGTTTCTGAAGCTGAAGCTTTTTTACCAGACTACGGCAAAGCCAAAAGGAAGGGTTATGATTTTTTTACAATTAGGGTTTCATGTAAAGTCATAGGGCCCTTTTTTATGTGTTTCCCCGACTGGAGAAACTTCATAGGGATGTTGACAAAAAACTTCTTTTTTCCGTAAGGTAGATTATTTAAAAATATTGGACACCAATTTTTTTTTAAATGTGGCATGATGTCACTCGACAGTATATTTATACTATTATTATACTGACTTGTGACGTAGCGAGCCCCCACTCCTCAACTTTAATGCGTTTTATTGAAACAATTTTTTATTAATATGATAAATAATAGTTTGGAAAATCCAAAAGTGCACACCTCATAACACTCATTCATAAACGAAAAAGAAATTCAAAACATAGTTTCTAACAAAAATGAACAATTTATCACTTTTCATGAAGTATGTTTTGACTGCGTTTTTACCCATCAATATGGGTAAGATTCCTAATCTCGCAATCCTTACGTAATGTCAAAGACTATTTACAAAGATATTTACTTGGCGGTTGCTAGGCAACTTACGGACGTCAAGTCAAAGGTTGGAAATATTTAGTTATAGATATTATATTTTAGTTAGTATTTTATTTTATTAATTATAATTAAACTACTTTGAATAAAAGAGCCATTTTCAATAGGGTTCCTTCTATGGCTGAAATGAATGTATAAAAAAAATTGACTCAATTAATTGATTTTATCGCAAGCTACAATGTTTTCAGGGCTCATAAATTGACGGACAGGAATTTTTTTTCAACTATTTTGATGCTTTTTCCATTTCTGCTGCATTAAATCAATTGTTAAAAAGTACAGTATTAATCTCCATTTAATCATCTATACAATGGTAAATAAATTAAGTAGGTTCTGTATACTAGCAGGAGTGTAACAATAAAAACAGTTGCAGAAATGGGGCAAAAAAAATTTTTCGATCGTAGAGCACACTCTAATGCTTCGCATTATGTGTCGTGCAAAAAAATACGTGTTTAATATTTTTTTATTATCTGACTGACGGACTAAATAGTGTTTTTTTTTTCTCCAGGCAACATCCCTTTTGAGAGCAGTTTTTAGTTTCTATTTGATATGTCATGTGATAGCCATTTTGGGCGGTAGTCCACCTTAAGAAATGGTTTGATGAATATGTATGGATAACATTTTTGTGTATGTTAATATTAACATACACAAAAATGTTAAATGTTATGTTGTGTTATGTTTTTGTGTATGTTGTTCTTATTTATATAAATAATATCATTATTTTAATTGAATCGATGATAGTGTCTCATAATCAGATTACAGTAACATTTTAGCAATTTTTGAAGATTATCTTTTAGACACTACGTTAAGATAGATAATTAAGAAAGCGGTTGTTACTTCCTCAAGGCCCCTGCCCCTCGGAGGTGATCCAGAGCCGCATAAAGGACTACCTCGCGGCTCACCCAACCAATGCAGCTGCCTACCTGAACTCCCTGCTCAGCCAGCTCAACTGGGCCTTCTCGGAGTTCATCACTATGATGCAGGAGGTACTAAATTACAATAAAAATATAGCTGTCCTTTAATCCTCGTACTCACGGGCGATTTTATACACATGATTTTCAACACACTGCTTAGCGTCTAGAGTTGAAAATCCAACAGAGCGCTTTTTTGACACGCTGCACTGGGCTGCCCTCTGTAGGATTCTCAATGCTCGGCTCAATACCGAGATTTGAAGAACCCAGCGCGCGAGAAAAAATAAAAAGCGCTTTAAAAATTGCCCCTGTTTTTGAAGGCTAAGATTATTGTTTATTTTTCCAAGCTAGTTAACAAGGAGACTGTGATCGTTCAGAGGTATTGACCATAATAATGTGTTATTATGATCCTCTAAGTTATCAACCGTAGATACAATAAGACTTCAAAATGTTACGTATGGCCACTTTTCGAGACCACACCGGGATCCCATGATGTAAATAATTTCGAGATTTTTTTACTGCTGCAACCATATCTACTTTACTTAAATGGTATATTTAAGTAAAGTAGATATGGTTACCTACCTATTTTTACACGACTGCCCAAAAGGGGTGTAATATGTTCAGGGTGCATATATGTATGTGAGTTTCTTTGTTCCACCATAACTTTTATACTAAGCCTACAGGGTTTCACTGCAGAGCAAAGGCCCCGTCTTTCACATAACTCTGTACATACTATCCAGTACGTCTTTGAGAAAAGAGTCGACTTCGACCCGCCATTTCAATCAAAAGCTTTAAAAATTTAAGTATAAAGTGCCAACAAAATATTCGTTATGTCTAGATGGACCGTGTCAGCGTAGATTCTCACCTAGAATCGCGTCAGATCAAGCTGTGCGCGACGTGTTTCGACCTGTACCACGGACTGGCCAGAGCTCTAGAGATGACGCTACACCTGGCCCCCTTGTTGCTCACCAAACCAGAGGCCTGTGACAACCAGAACGAGTTATTGCTTGGCAGGACTTGTCAGGTATGTATCGAAGGAGACAAATATAAAATAAATAATATCTGCCTAGGATCTCAAAAAATCACAAAAAAAAAATGTCCGCTGCACCAACACCAGAAATAAACGTAAACTATATCGATATGTAATATCTAAGCCTCATAAGTTCATCAGCTCATTTGTAGGCCCTATTATGGGAAAAGCATCTATAAGTACATATATACTCTTTCCATCAGCTTGGCACCTATTCCGGTTTTTATTTTATCACTATCCTTGTAAGTTATCTGAAAACTACTTTTCATAGCTGTTTTATGGCCGATTCCTATAATTTACAAACCGTTATCTGTTAATATTAATACTCTTGTATCTTTACAAATATTGAAACAAATAGCGCATAGCTTTGCATAGTATACCTCTCATATGGAAGTAGCTATCAAAGGAAAAAATTAGCTCATGATTCTATTTAAAGGCCCACTTAGGTAATAAAAAATGTTGCCATTGGTATGCAAAACGATTCGTTTTTGTTTATAGGATCAATCAATCTGCCTAGCCTTTTCCCACTTATTTTGGGGTCGGCTTCCAGTCTAACCGGATGCAGCTGAATACCAGTATTTTACGTGGAGCGACTGCCTATCTGACCTCCACAACCCAATATCTGGGTAATACGATACCCCTTGGTAAGACTGGTGTCAGACTTTCGGGCTTCTGACGACTCGTAACGACTGTCAAGGATCCACGAATGACAGCCGGGACCAACGGTTTATCGTGCTTTCCGAGGCACGAAGGAGTCTCGGTATGTAAAGATGGTCACCCATCCACTGACCAACCCCGGCAAGCGTAGCTTTACCTGATGGATCGACCAGTGCGACTTGTTATTACTTAGCCACGAGCTCCTCACTCCTCCTCGTTTTTGTTTATAGGATCTGAGCATAAAACGCCCTTCTTTGTCCATTTGATGTCTACCTATTCCTATACAAAAATACACTCCGGACCCACCATACCCCTGGCCATACCCCTGGGGGTAGGGTGGGACGGAACCATACCACCTTAGAAATGCGCCACCCTAGTTCAATTACGTATATTGATTTGTAGGAATAGAACTACTGCGAATAACAGGTAAGTAGTAAACCTCAAACTATTCCTTAAATTCCTTGCATAAGCTGATAGACTGTTTTCAAATGACATTTAAATGCAAATTCTTTTCCAACATTCCATTTTTTTCCAAATACTGCCGCCTTATCGCTTCTGCCTGCTGATAAAATATAACTAGGACTAGTTTCTATAAAAACAGAAACCGTGAGCTTGGAGCGGATGGACAAGTTCAAAAGCTACGTTAAAAAAAATTGGCTAAAAATACTAAACAATATTTTAGAGTCGTTTAATTCAAAATTAAACAAATTACTAAATAAGAATACAGTACCACAATATTAATAAAACAAAGGTTACGCCTCAAAAACGTTGAACGGAACAAATTATTAACGATGATTATTAGAGAAGTCCAAATACAGTTATTGCACAAATAAATCACCATAGGACTGCATTATACAAATTCAGAACATAGTTTATTATATTTGGAAGTGTTTTAAGTTTAAGTTAAATAATAAAATAATTGTATTTTAACCAATATAGGTTTAATTTATTTTTTTCACTACTATGGTGGTATGGTTCAGTCCCACCCTACCCCCAGGGGTATGGCCAGGGGGTATGGTGGGTCCGTAGTGCAAAAATAAAGCTGAACCCAACCAACTATATCCAACGTATTCATGGCTTCCATTTTAGATCCTAATGGCAGTAGTATCCCGGGTCTGCATCCGCGGCGGTGGGGGCGCCAGTTTCGCTCGTTTGGTCGCCCGGGGTCTACCGGACACAGACCGGGTGCACTATTACGTGGCCTTAGCGCCCGTGGCAGGGTGTCTCATCAGAATGCTGGAGCCTAAGCTACCTCCTGAAGTAAGTATAACTGGCATGAGATATAATTTACATAGATAAAGGTGGACACAGAGACATAAAGGCTGACTGTAATCTAAAATAATAGATCTTTAATTTCAGCGCGAGAATTGTCGGCGATGCTGTGTTCATTGCACGATAGTTATGTTACCAACATAACACACGTTGTTTGTGTGTGTGTTGTTGTTGTGATAGTTGTGTTGTTATGTGTTGTTAGCTATCCAAGTTTTATGATACTAAGATGACTGTGATGTTTCTACAAAGAAAAAATGCTACGCCGACCCCAAAAAATGGGCTAAGTGCAGGAGGGTGATAATCCAAGTTCTCTCGCGATGGTTTCCTTCGTGAATATTATAAATGGTAACCGTTTGCGGGAACTGTAGGTGTCTTTAAAGGTTCGTAGGCTTTATAAAACGCTTTTTTTATTTTGTTTTAGCATCTAGACCGAGTGACTAAAGCGTTGGTGACGGAACCGCTGTTCAGAATGGATGGACTCGACCTCATGCTCGGCAAGTCGAAGAACCACAAAATATTCTCATTTTACAAATGTAAGTTGTTACTACGAACATTTTTATAAGACCTTATAGGAATGTGGCTGGTCTTACTGGAGGACCACGAGTGTATACAGCATAATGACGGCTCTTTCGGCGTTTTATCGCCGAACTAGTGCAAACACAAGGCAGTTTTTTATGTGAAGCTGGTATTTGAAATGTTCAAATTGGCACTCACAACAGAGTTAATCAAGTACCTGGTACTTGTTGACAGGGGCCTACATTATAAACGCTGTAATTTAGTTATATTGTAAAAGCCAATTAGTTTTAAAAGACTAACCGTGGAGATTCTTGCCGGCTCTTCTCCATAGAACCGTACACCTAGCTTCTGACGTTTCAAAAGTGCTCAAGTAGGTTTATGTGAAATAATTTTATTTGGAAAGATTTGATTTTGCCATTTTTGTCTATTTCAGATCTAGAAGACGTAACAATGGAAGAAATAAAAGCTCTAGAGATAGTAGCAGATCGACTACGCATAGCTCGGGACACTATCGTGGCGGCGAAGTCCCCGGGCTCCAGCGGGGGGCAGTCCGACCTGCTATGCACCATCTGCTACGCTAGACCTGCGGACACCGCTTTTATGCCTTGTGGACATAATTCTTGCAGGTTTGTTGCATGATTGAGAAACAAAATTCTCAAGTTCTAAGACCTTACACAGTTATTTCAGCTGTGACTTTGACAAATCACAGTGATCTTTATTGCGGTTACAATAAGGTTGCTATTGGTTTGCTGCTGCCGGAGTAAAATAACTGTGAAAGGACCCTGTTAGCTTCATTTGGAATGGTCGCAGTGTGACTGGATAAAGCTTATATAAATTAATATTATTTGTTCTAGAGCTTGTATAATGCAACACCTTTTAAACAGCAAGCAATGTTTCTTCTGCAAGGCAGACATCGACTCAGTCCGTGAAATAGAACCCGCTAACAACTGACGCCATCATATTACGTCATCAACAGTAATGGCGGCTGTACTTCGAGTTACATTTAATTAAATCTATGGAAATCATAGCCATCCTACATTGTTTTTATAAAATAAAGTATGGAGATAATTTCTTGTATTTAGTGACGATAATATTTTGGTATATTTTTATTAAATTATTTTTTTATCTAATAATTTATATCTTTTTCTTCCCTTGAAAACATAAACTTGAAAAAAATTCAATGAAATAATTAGAAGTAAGTTTTCAACATTTTATTAAGTACACAAGTTTTTCTAATAGTATTGGTCAGGGCCCCTTGTTGAGTCCTTGCGGGGAGTACGCGTAGTATGCCAGAGGACACTCGCAAGTCCCTCTAAGTCCTGGGTGGCCGCGGGGGCCTGAAGGTCCTGAAAACAATATAAATGATAAGGCATTTAGAAACATTGATTTTGAGTGATGAGTTGATTTTATTGCCTTGATTTTGATTTGATTACGTACTTAAATCTTTGACAATCGTTACGTTAGTCAGATGCCCGAAAGTCTGACTACCAACCAAGGGGTATCGTGTTACCCAGTAACTGGGTCGTGGAGGTTGTGTTGTGTATAATTATTATAAAAATGTATACAAAATGTTGTAAAACATTTTAAAAGAGTAACGGTGTAGTTTCTTGCCTATTCTTCTCCGTACAAAACTACCTTTTGGAAGGGGCGACTAAAATCAATTTTTTTTTTTTCTTTAGTCTTGGCGTTTAACATTGAAATAAATTATTTTACTTTGACTTTTGACTTTGAATTTAGATTATGCAGTTGTTCCATGTATAATACTGGTATTCAGCTGCATCCGGTTAGACTGAAAGCCGCCTCCAACATAGTTGGGAAAAAGCTAGGCAGATGATGAGGTGTGATATATTTTACCTTCTCGTCCTGGGTCTCCCCTGTCCCCGGTTCTGCCTGGATGACCCGATGGACCCATTGGACCTGAAAACAACGATGAATGAATTGTATATTTGTACGGGTTATTCCGTTCATCCACCGCCAAAAAATCCACCCTAAGGTGGTTATTCGGAAACGTATGTCCGAAAATGCACAACTAGGCCTAGGGTGAATAGCGATGTTGACAATTTTTTTTTTTGTTCGGATTTTATATGAAAAAATAACGTACACGTACTTTTTATTTTTTTACGTTATCAAAACATAACGGCAATACATTGAGTTAAAATGTGCCATGACGTCACAAGTATGTAGATTTTATACTTACTTGTGACGTAGCGACCCCCACTCTCCAACTTCAATTGCGTTTTATCCAAGTCATTTTTTATTAATATGAAAATGAAATGAAATGAAATGAAATGAAAAATGAAATGAAATGAAATGAAATCTTTTATTTCAAGACAAAAAAAAACAAAAATAAAATAAATGGTCAATATGGTAAAGCAAAAAATACGAGTCTAATATTTTTTTTATTATCTGACTGACGGACTAAATAGAATTACTTTTTATTGACCCAGGCATCATCCCTATTCTCGGACATATCTTTCCGAGTATCCACCTTAGGGTGGATTTTTTGGGGTGGATGGAACTCATTTATTCGTTATAGCAAGGTTTTGTTTACCGAAATAATAACAACCAACGAATCATAGTTATTATAAATGGATGACTAAAACAATTGAATAGAAACCCTATTCAATTGTCAAAAGCCGTTTATCTTGTCGACTACATTACCTATTTGTCCCCTGGGTCCCTCGAGCCCCTGCACGCCGACGCCCTCGGGCCCCCTCTCGCCCTTGTCTCCCTTCTCGCCTGCAGGGCCCGGACTGCCAATCTTGCCTGCATCCCCTGTCTCCCCAGGGTAACCTCGTGGGCCTGGCTCGCCAGAGTCACCTTGAATTCCTTGAAATTAAATCATTAATTTGAGTTCAAAACAGCCTATGATCGGGCAGTTTATTTCAATATTTTATCATACTTATCATAAAATTAGGAAAATGGCCAAAACTTTTGACGATCGTTAAAGATATACTCAAACTCAAAGCATTTATTTCAATTGTCACGTATTTTGCACAGTTTTACTAGCTACTTTAATTTGACCTTATATAATCATCATATCAGCCGAAAGACGTCCACTGCTGGACTTAGGCCTCCCCCAAGCACTGCCACTTCGACCGATTCTGTGCTTCCCGCATCCAGCGGATTCCTGCGGCATTTACAAGGTCATCGGTCCATCTTGTGGGAGGCCTTCCAACGCTACGTCTTCCGGTACGCGGTCGCCACTCCAGAACCTTTCGGCCCCAACGGCCATCTGACCTTATATAAAAAGACTTTGAATTTGATACTTCTAGTAGTACTAGATCTCTTTTTGGAGGAGCTCGTCGTAGCTTTTGGTCCCGATGTCATTACAGGCCCATGAAATATTTTATTTGGGTTTGGGTCCTCTCCTTACATGAGTCATTTTAGCTTTAGCTCTGATAAAAAAAAACCGCCTAAGTAGGACTTAATGAAGTTTTGTATGGCATATGTTTGTTACCTGGTGGTCCAGGGGGCCCCGGTCTGCCCGGATGTCCTCGCTTGCCTGCGGTAGTACTTGTCTGCACTACTTGATTTAGAGCCAGCTCTCCTAGACGAACTGTGGAGAATAGTATATTATGCAATTAGTGAATAAAGGACGGATTTAAAGCGAGGGCCATAGATGAAGCAAGTGAAGGATTCTAACGACTGAATCACGACCATAGGGAGTGATTCATGATGATTGAATCACGAACGGAGCGAGTGATTCAAGTGTTAGAATCCTAAGCGACGCGAGTGATTCGTGGCCCTCGAAATAAATCCGTTTTATTCAAGAGTTGCATACTATACTTTATACCATGACTACGAGAAAAAGAAAGATTTAAGCGAAAATAGACATACGACAATAAGGATTAACCAGTTAATAAAGAAAAAGGAAGGTTAAGGAGGTTGTACAGCATTGAGATGGAGGACGAATATTAGGCATCAAAAAATTCGTCCATATCGCTGTAAACAGGAAAAGTGCCCAAAAGGCTGGCAGCATTGCCACGTAGCATGTCAATGCTGATTCTTTGGCCAAAGAATAGGCTCTCTGGTCACGTGAAGAGTACAATACAATGATGTAGTACAATGATATAAAAAATAGGTACAAACCTTTAATGATACTTTCACAAATGTTTCTTATTTCATTTTCAGAGATCGAAGGTGCCTGAAAAAATTATTTAAACAAAGGTTTAGTTTACAATAATTTGTCAAAAAGTTATAAATTAACATTTTAGTATTTACTTTTATTTCACGGCAGTGTTTTCTCATTCACAAATGCCAAAATGTAATCATTAATATTGTGGTAAAAGCCGTTGTAAAAGTCTTAGCCAGTCAGCATGTTGGTAGCGGGACGTACTATCGGAGATGCGCCGGATGTAAAGTCTCGCCACCCACGGAAGCTATTTTAGGGCCATATCACACTGGCGATTTGCGAGCGTGTTACCGCTAAACTACCGGAGCAGCCATGAGACTGCGACAAGCTATACCTCCTTCAAGTCCCGACGCAGCCATATGGCCGCGGCACGTACACGCGGCTTAGATCACTATTTTTACTGCTAAATAAGGACTAATATCGTCTGTGGGCTGTTTCTCTCTACGGTCTGACGGATATTGTTGTCAATTAGAAATAAAATGACCAAATAATGACAGGTAACATGAGGGTAACTCCGAAAAAATCTGAAAAATGTCCAAAGTGACGTATTGCGCGCGTCAGTGTCAAACAGCGGGGGATTTGACGGAAAAACGTGTAAAAAGTCGGGTCTTCCGAGGATTTACGAGCTCGCTGAGTGTGCGTAGCGAGCACGCCATGTGTTCACAACGAGTTTGCCGCGTTTGCGGAGCGAGAGCGATTGACCTGGGGGACTACCATCACCTCTAAAGCAGTATTATTTATATTACTTTAAGTGTGGGATAGAGATGAAGCTCTACAGTACGTATAGCTCCATCTCTTTCTCCCACTAAAGTAAAATTAAAATAATACTGCTTTAAAGGTGGTGGTAGCCCCCAGAGTCCACAAGGGAGAGCGAGACAATTGAGTGTACAATATTAACGAGTGATTGAGTGTATAAACACGGCGAACACGTCGCCTGGTCGTGGTAGAGCACGTTCACAAATCGCTTCGCTGGAAACACGCTGGCAAATCGTCAGTGGGATATCGCTCTGACTGCTTACCTCTTGTACATAGCGGGTAGGTGCCGGTAATCCGGGCAATCCCGGTAATCCTCTCTCTCCGGGAGTGCCCGGGAGTCCGTCCATGCCGCGCATGCCAGGTAGTCCTGGTAACCCGGCGTCGCCTTTCTGGAAACATAATTATTGATAAATCATGACTACCTACTGGTTATAAGTGATAACAACTCGGGTGTAAAGTTGAAGACTAACAAGAAGTTGTGATGAAATTCCTTGGAGGAATAAAATGTCTGTGGTCTAGTAATTAGTCCACCTGTCTCAGACCTAGGCTTGCCAACCATACAGCTAAAAACAGTATTAAACTGTTTTTCACTCGTAAATACTGTTTACTGTTCAACTAAAATAAAGTATATGAACATTGATGTATTAAAAGCGGTAGATACGGGACTTAGTGACAGCGCCTGGTCCTATCAAACTACGGGATTCCCCGTAATAGGCACTCAGTTGCGCACGGGGTATCGTTGATCAAACAGCTCCATAATTAGTTTTTTCGTGATAAAACCGCCACCACCACCCGCGATAGCAGTTTGAACCTTCCTCCTGACTATATAATTTTTTTTTTTTTTTTTTTGTAGTCAAATATAAAGTGAACATGTTAAAATGTAATTCTTCCAAGATTTGATTAAAAATTATTTTAATGTTATTGTTTAGGAACTTATATGCGTCTAAATGTTGCACCCGCTATAATGGAATCGCCCTACTGTTTATTTTTTATTTCAGAGATCATAAACAAAACTTAAACGAAATATCCCAAACGGTAGCTGTTTTAATTTTATTTCGGACCTTTTTATGATGTCCCTAGAATTTACAGTGCTCATTTTCCATAAGCACAATCGATCATGTTATGGTAGTTACCTGTCCCGTTGGTCCCGTCGGCCCCGGTGGTCCTGGGATGGAGATGTGCTGTGAAGATGCAGCGGCCGACCCTGGCTGACCGGGGGGCCCCGCCGGACCTGGTGGGCCTTCAGGACCCTTTATAATAAAAAAATTGGCATTATTGCGAGCGTTAATTATGAGGAGCTCGTGGCTAAGTAATAACAGCCGCACGGGGCGATCCATCAGGTTAAGCTACGCATGCCAGGGTTGGTCTGTGGATGCGTGACAACCTTCACATACCGAGACTCCTCCGCGCCTCGGAAAACACGTTCAGCCGTTGTTCCAGGCTGTCATTCGTGGGTATTTGACAGTCGTTACGGGTCGTCGGAAGCCCAAAAGTCTGACAACCAGTCTTACCAAGGGGTATCATGTTACCCAAACTGATTATGGAGGTCAGATAGTCAGTGGCTCCAGTATTCAGGTGCATCCGGTTAGACTGGAAGCCAACGTCAACATAGTAGGGAAAAAAGATACAATAGACGATGTATATTTAGTAGCATTAAGTTAATATACATCGTTAATTGTATTTTATAATGCATTTCCGCAAAGTCACGCCTGACTCAATTAACTAGTAGAGAAAAGACTAGGCAGATGATGATGATGAATGTAAGATACATACCGGTTGTCCGTCGAAGCCCCTCTTTCCCTCTGGACCCGGGAGGCCCGGTGGACCCAGGTTGCCGGGTATGCCTTGTATTCCTACAAAGCCTTGTGGTCCTGGTTGACCCTGTAAAACATAAAAAAAAATGTTCAGGCACAGTATAAATAAGTAACAGTATTTAATCTTCATAGAAAATCTCAGTGAAAATCAGTACGCAACAGTATCGAGTGCGCGGCAGTTACGCACTTACGTGGAAGGTTTATCTACCGAGCGACCGTAGTTAATTATTTCAAAGTCACTGCCGAGATATAATACTGTTACTTTATTATACTGTGGTTCAGGTAAACTCAAAATATTTGATTTTTTTTATTTTTTTTTTTCGGTAATGAACATACATTTAATACATTTTAGGTGTTGCAAACGTAAACTCGATGGAGCTGTATGGTGTATCATCGACTACCTACATAATTCAGAGAATAAAACAAGAACTCAACAAAACACCTTTTTTTATAATTTTTTATATCGATTCTCTTCTTTTAATTATTTATTTTGTTACACTGACCATTATTCGTCTCTGCATCACCTTGAGGTAGACTTTCAGAAAATACCTTAAAATCCATCTTTGTACGGTTTAAACTTTTAGGTACTTAAAGCATCATTTAAATAAAGCAATGTAACATTACCACGGCACCGTCGCGTCCGGGTGTCCCTCGGGGGCCTGTGTCACCAGGCCTACCGTCCCGCCCCGGAGCACCCCTCTCGCCTTTAGCACCTTCATTAACATTAGAAAGCTTTAGAATACATTACAGTTCGACTGCCGAGAGAATGCGTTCTTGACACTTGTCATTTTCATACTAACGAAGGTGTTTTGCGAATTTGATCCTTATTACTACCACAGATGAGTAGATGAGACACTCCACAAAATCATTTAAATAAAAAGCAACTTTTGCAACGACACAATAAAGTGCAATTCAGGTCGCACAGCGCTAATTAACTACAGTTATATTCACCTAGAAGTTGCCTCTCTTTCTATCGCGTGACTTTTATATCTTCTGACTATGTGACCTAAACTTGACCTAAACTTAATATTACTGAACATTGCTCTAAATACCAAGCAGTAAAATTATTTAATAAGTTGCCTACTGACTTATGATCATTGATTTACAAAGGTACTCTATTCAAAGCTAAACTTAAAGCATTCCTCTTAAGTAAATGTTTATACTCTGTATCTGAATTGGTGACGAATGATAGTAGATAGTTTTAATATTTATTATTTAACTTATGACATTAAATACTATTAGACTTTATTTTTATTTGACACAATAATATTTACAATCATTTGACACAATAATATTTACAATCATTTAATTAATACTATTTTAAATTTATTGACATATTATCGATTTACGGTTTGACTTATCTAATTGCTTAATATTTATCACATGTTATTGGTTTTTTTTTCACATTTTCTGTTTTGGTGAAACTACTGTTTGAAATTCATAATTTATAAATTTTTTTTTGCTATATCTAATAAGTTAATTAATGTACAAATATTTCAGACACAATGCGAATTGTTATATGAATAAATAAATAAATAAATATGTTACGCTCACTGAATCGGCCCGACAAAACGAGCCTGCGTACAGTCACGAGCGCTAATATGTATCCACTTTGCAAAATTCAAAAGCAATTTTCTCGTGGAATATTGACGGTAACTTTGAGATAAAGCCTATTTCACATTAATATTGGTTGCAAAATACTATATTCGTAACAACATAAAATAATAATCAATACAGTGGGAGCTTGGTGCTCGTGACTGTACTTGTAGCTTCATGTTCATACCTAAAATGCGGAGTGAACCATCTGTATTCATCTGTTACTACTAGCAATTGTCCAACTGACATAATTATTGTGTCAGGAACGCATTCTTTCGACGGCCGGACTCTAACGTTCGCACGGACGTGGACGAAAAAAAACAACGGGTAAAACTCCGGGAGTGCCGGCAGAAGTGAAACCTTGAACATCGCACGAATTTATTTATTTATCAGTATAAAAGTACTATTTATGTGGTTAAATACAATATTCATTAGTGGTAGTAGTATATTTATTTATTTTCAAAATAAACAATTTAGGTATTTCAACACTTTTCATGAAGTATGTTTTGACTGCTTTTGATATTTACTTTGTCGGTTGCTAGGCAACGGATCTTACGGCACGTTCTGACGCGAGTTTAAAATTTTTTACCCATCTCAAAAAAAGTGCACAACGTCGCTAAAGAAGTTTTCACTTCAAAAATCGCCGCGATTTTATGACGCCCGTGCGAACAGCGCCTTATAAACAAGTATTGTACTAGAGTGCGTTTCATCAAATAGTTCTTTTGCCGCAATGTTGGCTCCACTGTTAAATTTAAAAAGCGGACCTATTAGGTAGCGCCTTAGCGGCCTAGGATATTCGTATTGGTCCTACATCAGTGGGGCCAACATTACGGCATAGGGACCATTTGATGAAACGCACTCTAACGTTACTTGTCAATAACATAACATACATATCCATTACAAAAGAAACATCGAAATTGATCCACGTGGTACAAGATTATCGCTGAACATACATCAAAAAAATGTCGACGAATTTAGAACGTCCTTGGGAGAAAATCACGCCAATATTTACCCCGATAGAAAATAAATAAGATGCGTAATTTAATTATAACCTTACCGAGTATTAGGGAGGCATTGATGTTACTGGCGGGTCCTGGGGGCCCAGGAAAGCCACGAGCTCCGGGGGGTCCCACGGGCCCGGGTGGTCCAGGAAAACCCTGAGGACAGAATTTTACTTTAATAATACATAATGAAGTACGTAGTAACGTTTTGTTAGTATAATTGCCAGTGATTATAGCATCGAACCTCTAATAATTCCCACATTGCGGTACTAAAAATATTATTGAACACTCTAATATACTAATTGCGCCTCTTTTTGTGAACCTCTAATAATTTCTATTTTAGGGTCCTAAAAATACTAGATCGCCAAATAACTGTAACCAATTTGGATGTAACGCTCGCCGGCCGCTGCGGCGGCACTGCTCGCTTAGCTCGCTCGGCTCGGGCGTGATTTTTTCACAGTTCCAACCTAACCCAACCTATTTCATTGGGGTACCCTAGCTTAGTTACTGTGACCGACGGTGACAAAACGCCAGAAAGTTAAAAAGAGGGTCAATTATTAAAAAAATGTGAGTATGATTAGAAGCGCAAAAACTTTTTAGAGGATCATTTAAAAAAATCCCATTTGATAGTAAGCAACTCACATCTGTTCCATTAAATCCTTGAGGTCCTGCGAAACCAATCAAGCCGTCTTCTCCTTTATCACCTAAACAAAAAAAAAAAAAATTGCTTATTTTCAATTTTTATAAGTCTTTTATCAATTTGTTATACATAGGCTCCACCACAGATATAAATCTAACTAGATAACACAAGTCCCTCCATCTCTGTATGAAAACCAAGCGAGCCACTTTTTCACACACAATTTAAAAACAAAACTTACAAAAAACCAAAAAACAAACAACATTTCGACGACGTTTTGTCATTTTGACGTCATATTGTCAACGCCGGCTGTCGCTGAAAACCAGCGCTGGGGCTCTGTCTCGCATAGGATCGCAGCATTATGCTGAGCGATGGCCGTTTTGCGTGGATGTGACGCATATTTTCCCTAGTTTATTTTTTATTTTGTGTTCTTTCTATGCGTCATGTTTACCGCAAATAAACGTATTTTCTTTCTTTCTTTCTATTTCCAATGCCTCGGCCAACTTTTTCTATACAGTCTTGTCAGCTCAATATGACATAAAAAGGCATTTTTCTAGATTTCGGTGCCGATAATGCCAAATGAAAAGCTCAGATTACGATCATAGATCGTAATTTTACTCCGTTTTTTGACACGCGAAGTACATACAATCGGGTCATCTAGTTAGATTTATATCTGTGGGATCCACAATAATGCTATCTACCATAATTTATATTTCTATGGTATCTACTATACACTGTAACCAATCAATTCACGCTTCCCCCGGTCCTAGGCCAAATATTTTTTGATATTCAGATAGGTCATGACCTAAAGAAGTGCCATAAAGAATATGACTAAAAAATCTCGAGTAATTAAAAAGTTATGTAATAAAGTTATCAAGCTAGAATAATTAAATTAAATAAGCCTTAACAATATTTTTTATTATTAAAAATTACTTATTCCATAATAAAAATTAATTAATAATAAATAGCAATTGAAATTAATGTCAATAAAAAAGAGCAAAAAAAATCATAAATTAAAAAACAGTAAAAAAAATAATTTTATTGATTCAATTACCTTTTTGCCCTACATCCCCTTTCTCACCCTTCGGTCCGCGTCGTCCCTGTTCACCTGGGGTTCCAACATACCCTGGACCAGATGCCTTTAAATATAATAAAAATAAATTATTATTTTTCACTATTTTAGTAATTTCTGTAAACTATAATTTATTTAGAAAAATAAAATCTGTTGTTCCCTACATTTTAACGAGTTATGTGATCATAAATGTAGCTGATTTTTTTTGTCGTTTGTTCCCATAGTAAATAAAAGTTGTTCATAATGATGAGTAAAGTCAAGTGTTAGTATCGGTCACTAATTACCAGTCACCCTACATAATTACTACAAAGAAGAATGCTCAAAAAAAAACAGAAAAAAAACAATTTCTTATTATGGTGTCTTGGTTTAGTTAGGTATGTACAATAAAATACTGTTTCCAATATTACTACGTTAGGCAATGATATTGCTATGGCCGTAGTAGACTGCGAGCGCGGTGCAACGCCCCGCACTCCCTCTACCGTGCAGCCCCAACCCACCATAGCACGCATAACTTATTTATTAGACGTCACACCATCATCATAGATTTCATCATTGCCAGTTACACTGATTTAATAACTTATTATACTCATTAAAGGATAGGTATATTATTGTTGTGATCGACGCTGATTGATTTTTGGTTTTTTCGTCCATACAAATTGAGCATTATTCTTAGCATAACCTGCAACGGCAGGTACTGCAGCAGCTTTAAAATAAGTACTTCTTACATTGACAATGGCCCCCGGGGGTCCCGGTTCTCCCTTGTCCCCTGTGAAGCCAGGAGCGCCTGGTATACCCACGCTCCCCTTCATACCTCGTACACCCTGAAAGAAATCGTTATTTATGATCAACCAGAACTATTCGAACAATGATGCTTGTTAAGAGCGCTTATCCTAAAACTTGGAAACGTCGCAAATAGCTGTCAAATATTTACCTGTTTTGATTAATCTGGCAATTATTACTGTATGGAAATAAGAAATGTGGCTAACTAGCGAATTAGAATATTAATAATGAAATGAAATGGTAGAAAATTCGTAGATGACATAACATCACGCCTTGTTTCCCCGAGGGATGGGCAGAGGTGTACCTATAGTACACCCACATTTCGCCAGTTATGTTTAAGTCCCATGTAATAGGGGGCGAGCCTATTGCCATCAACCGGGCACGAATCCAGACTCCGGGCTGCTACAGAGAAATCTCAGACGGAAAAACCCAATAAAATTTTGCCTGACCTGGGATTCGAACCCAGTACCTCATGCTCAGCAGTAGCGCTTGACGACCACTAGACCGACGAGGTAGTCAATTCTTAGAACTGTCTAAGAATTGACTACCTCGTCGGTAATGAAATCTTGTCTTCGAACTCAAACTCAAAGCATTTATTTCAATTAAACCATTAACAGGAGCTCGTGGCGAAGTAATAATAGCCGCACGGGTCGATACATCAGGTTAAGCTACCTTGGATGGGTAACCATCTTTAAATACCGAGACTCCTCCGTGCTTCGTAAAGCACGTTGGTCCCGGCTGTCATTCGTGGATCTTTCACAGTCGTTACGGGTCGTCAGAAGCCCGAAAGTCTGACAGCCAGTCTTACCAAAGGGTATCGTTGTAGTGGTTAGACCGCCACATACGAACTACGCAGCAAAGACATGACGTCACACAAAGCCTGCATCGCGCAGTTAGTTTACCGCGCGAATAACATAGATAAGACTATACGAAATCAACTTTCGGGCAGTTGCCCGCCAGACAGACACGACACCCGTCTGGTCGGAGGATCCTCCCTTTTCTATGGTGGATGAATGAACTTTACACCCTGTTCCTCATACCTCTAAATCGTATTACCCTATTACTGGGTTGTGAAGGTTAGACTGGAAGCCAACTCCAACATATTTGGGAAAAAGCCCATTTACAGCCTCTTTTGAGTTTTCTAAGAGTCAGTTAGTAAGTGGAACTAGTTGCTTCACAAAGGTAGAGCTTTAATACCAGTGTTATTTAAATATTCCTTACCGGTAGACCGGTAAATCCTCTCAGTCCTTGGTCTCCTTTAGGACCACGTGGTCCTTCGGGGCCCTGAAACGTAAACAAAAAATATTATGCAAATAACTCTTGGTGAAATATTTTGCTCCCTTTATTGTAATAAAATGTATTTTATTACTACAGTACGTTCATCATAACTTGTCCCGTGACGTGATTGGTAGCACTGTTCTGTCAGTCGCCATTTTGAACTCTAGCTTGACAAGCAATGGTGCCAACATGACAGCAAGAAACAAGTTATTGTGAACGGTCTGTATATCTATGAATAAAAAGTAGGTAATGTATTAGGTACTCTATGATATTGTGCAAGAACTTACTGCCGGACATGTGACGTTACAAGGATCGGCTAAAAACGACGGATCCACGCCGTACTGCAAACAAAAAGACAAACACACACGTCACATAATTATTTATTATCGAAAAATAGAAAGATTTTAAATTTTCCATAGAAACAGAGATTTCCAGTTATCTGTCTTTAAATAAGACATTTTGAAAATGTTCTTCACTAAGTTTTTAGACCTTTATATCTTGCATATGCGTATGAAGTTTCATTAAAATCGGTTCAGTCATTTCGAAAAATAAGGGCTTGAAAGGTTGTATGAAATGACGTAAACAGGGTGGCGACATCGACGCGCAGACTGTACACATGAATTCAGCACATCATCCTAACTAATATTATAAATGCGAAAGTGAGTTTGTTTGTTATGCTTTTACGCTAAAACGGCTAAACGGATTTGGGTGAAATTTGGCACATGGGTAGACCATGACCTGTGTTAGGACATAGGATACTTTTTATGCCGATATTCTCACGGAATCGAGACTTATGCGGCTGAAACCACGGGGCGCAGCTAGTCGGTTATAAAAAATGCTCTGCGGTTTCATAGAAAAGTGCAATATCCACGCGGTTAAACTGTATGGAAAAAACATATTGTTTTTATGTACTGAATCCATATTAATGGTTGCGCGTCGTTGTCCCTGCCACCCTGTATACAAAAACAAAATCGAGACTATGTAGGTACGAGGATTTTCAAACAATATTAATTTTAGGGGAGTATGTAATAAAAGAGTATTCGTTTTAGGATAGTAGCAGGTGGCATTATATAGTTTCTGCCTACCCTACGTATGTATGTGTGTAAGGTGTATTCAAATCCTTGTTTCCAATTTATGTTATTTCCACATAAACAAACATCAACTCTAAGCAAGTGGAAATAAAATTAATTTTAGACTGACTAGTACTGTTGCGAAAGTCATTAAAAATATGAAGTTGTAGCGTAAACTGCACCTTATATTTAGGTATTACAGTAGTTTTTCCTAAAAATCGTGTTTATTTACATGTTTGGCAAATAAATTGCGCACGCAGTTTAAGTATTTAATTTTATAATACGTATTTCAGTTGCACTTACCGTTGGCGCAGATGTTGACACTAAATATTGAGATGTATTCTGAAATTTATAAAATCATAATTTTAGATGGTTTGGCCTTCATATTTACAACAAAAAAAAACAATCCAGTCTAATGTTATAGCTTACGATTTCTTCACAGCTATCTCGCCTTAAGTTGTACCGGTCGCAACTCAACGACAGCCATTGAAGATCTATCTGAAAATAACAAAGTATATTCCTCTCTACATGTTGTGTCATAAAACTTATTCGTTTATAATAATATTCTCAAAAGTTATTACCAAAATCACTATATTAAGCAAAAATGTTGATATCCCACAACTAGGGTATTAATGAGACTATTTCACGATGTCCGAATAAATTCAAAAATGGAACAGAAATTGTATGAAATTATCTGCCAAGTAAGTTAATAGGAATTTAATCGTAGGTGGTGAAACAGGGGGGGCCTAGGCTCTCACCACCTAATTGTATTACTCTTACTTCAGTGGGGAAAAGAGATGGAGCTACGTCCTGTAGAGCTTCATCTCTTTCCCACACTTAAAGTAATATTAAAATAGTACTGATTTAAGGTGGGGGTAGGCCCCCTAGCCCTAAGTCAATTTTTTTTGCGAAAGCCTTAAGAATTATTATTCAATTCTTTTCTTTTTTAAATTTTTCTTTCAAAATAATTCGACAGAGTCACGATTATTTATGTAAAACAGACTAAGGTAAGAAAAAGTAATAGAATTTTTCCATAAAAAAATACAGCGTCACATTTTCTTAGCTTTAAATATGAATGATTGGTTTGAATTAAAATGCACCACATCGAGAGTCTATTGTTATGTTATCTTCGAAACCATGTATTTTTGGAACACTGTTCTAGGACTTTTTGTATTATTTTTACTTATAGCACCTTAGAGTTATGTATGGGGCATCAACAGGAAACACGTTGTTTTTAAACAACGGATGTTTAAGAGCGTTTATCCCAAAAGGAGGCAACGTCGTAAATACCTGTTAAACTTTACCTGTTTTGATTAATTTGGCAATATTACTGTATGGAAATAAAAATGTGGCTAACTAGCGACCTAGAATATTAATAATGAATTGCAAATATAACATTGAATTTGATGTTGTAAACAGTTGTACCCGTTTTAGGTGTAAAAAAAGCGTTTGGAAAGTTTCTAAATACTTTTTTTACATTTAAGACTAGGTATATATTCGGTGTTATGATGTTAATTATTGAATTTCATAATCAATATATAAGTTCGCTAGTTAGCCACATTTCTTATTTCCATACAGTACCTATTATTTTCAAATTAATCAAAACAGGTAAATATTTGACAGCTAAGTATTTACGACTTTGCCAACTTTTAGGATGCACGCTCTTAAGGCTAATAAAACTAATCGTCCAGAACAATAATAGGTACCAATTTCCTCATGAAGCTCTCACCAATTATTATACCCACTTAGAAATACCATAAAACAAAAAAATTATTCAAAAAACAAAAAACCCGACTGCAAAAACACAACTGAAAAGAGAAAAACAAGCATTATAATCTATAGAATTTTGGTATCGCAGGCGGGGGGGGGACAAACAAAAGTTAGGTACACCATATTTCCGGTTATTATTGTTATATTATTATTGTCCCCGCCTGCGATACCAAAATTCTATAGATTATAATGCTTGTTTTTCTCTTTTCAGTTATGTGTTTTTGCAGTCGGGTTTTTTGTTTTTTGAAGAATTTTTTTTATTTCAAGTTTTTTAGTTTTATTAATATATAATATCTTAATTTCGAATTGACTCATTACCAGCTTTTATTTGATACCATTATTATTGAAATATATTAAAAAAAAACCTTCCCCTCCCTTTTTTTTGTACTTGCAGATGCAATACATAAATATTATATAGCCTATGTCACTTCTACGATTAAGACGAATCTAACGACACTATCCATCCAACCATGTTAAAATCCATCAATCCGTTTAGGCTACAGAGCGTGCCAAAGAAATAGACATACATACATACATACATACATACATACATACTCTCGAAAAACATTACCCTCCTTCTGGGGCAGTCGGGTAAAAATAAAATACAACACAAAAGTATCACATGAACATAAAATCTGGAGGTATTCGGTTACAAATTCTCAGTCGTCAAAAGCAGGTAATACCCGGGTCGCCACATCCGGCCGATGACCCGGATATGACGTAATATTACCCGGATTTACGCAAATCCGTGCAAATGAACCGGAGCGATTCACAAGATTGTTATGTGACGTTGAAATTATGGAATATTTTATAAGGTTGGTTGAATAAGATTGTGGAATTATTAAGCTACATTTATTGTGTCGTCCCCATGTAAAATACTGATATTCAGCTGCATCCGGTTAGACTGGAAGCCCACCCCAACATGGTTGGGAAAAGGCTACGCAGATAATGAATTATTCTCTCGTTGTAACCTTGTAGGTTTGCAGTTCAAAATTTCTTATAGTAACTATCTCTAAAACTTAATAAACGGTCCCTACATAACAAAACAGTCTATTAAATAATTAGTAATCATACAAAAAATCATACATTCTGTATTTTAAAAGAGGTGACTTAGCTTATTTAAAATTGTTCGGATATTTAGCCTATTTAATATTGCTCGGATTATGCTAGTTCACATAAAAGGGCCTGTTTCACCACCTACGATTAAGTTCCTATTAGTTTACTTGGCAGATAATTTCATACAAATTCTGTTCCATTTTTGAATTTATTCTGTACCTAAGTAGTGGCTATTCGGACATCGTAAAATAGGCCCTTAGAATAAGATCTTTTTGTTATCTTGTCTTTAACTCTCTGGTAATATTTGGATTCAAAAATAAAAAAACGGATAATTATGTGATTCCACTATCTCAGTCTGTTTGTAAAGTTCATTGGCAAATAAGCAGGTGGCCCTCCTTGTGGTCACTGGTTACCTTCCCCTAAGGACAGCTACATTTACAATACCGGAGGCATCCCAAGTGCGGTGTCATCCGAAGTATATTGGGAGCGTCCGGTCTGCACCAAGTGCAAAGGGCAACTGATAGAAATCCGACGACTGACGAAACACGAAGTTTGCCGAGGGACATTAAGAAAATAGTCGTACTTTATTTGTAATTACACTAGCACTTATACCTGCGGCGCCATCTACAACGCCACAGCAAACTACGTATCACACTGACGTCACGTAAAAATCGCGGAAACAAAGTTTACCTCGCTACTAGCATATATACAACTTCCCGACATCAATCGTCGGGCAGTAGCCCACCAGACACCACCCGTATGGTCAGAACATCCTCCCTCTTCTATGGAAGACGAGAAACTTTTCAGCCTGCTCTAATACCATTTGATCTGGAAAGCTACAATAATGATAGGCAGGAGAAAAACGTAATACGTTGGTAGAATTCTTCTACTACTTAAAGGTTCTACTTACAGGTGCAGAGGTCCCGTCGTCATTCGACACGATGGTAACAGAGGTAGCGTTGCCGAAGTCGCCGACACTGATCTTCTCTGGCATCAACTGAAATCCAATAATATATATTTTTTTAACAACTGTTAGCAAAGGAACCCAAAACCTGTGAGCAAGAAAGCGCGTAATTGTAATGTATGTGCATCTGTTCCACACGCGATTAAATGAACGAGAAGCGAGTAGAGATAGCAACAAAAAAAGTTAAACGAGTTGACGAGCAACGAATGCGCGACGCGCCGACATTCTGCCCGACAGCGAGCGTCGCTGAGCGAGTACTCTCTCTCTTGTCGCGGCGACACACGAGTACTCGCCGGCGCACGTAGGGGTATTTGACCCAAAAACGCGAATAAAAGTCAATGTATACAAAATAAACAAATCCCGGAAACGGTTGATAAATATTGGTACACCAATGAATTATGTTCGGCTGCAGGCGAGGATGCAAAGAAAACCGATATAATTTACTTAAAAGGTTTTAATTAAAATAATGATTACAATTAAATCGGTAAAACTAAGATGCGCGTAGGGTTCCGCAAGTAGCGACATAACAAATGCATAAAGAACAAAAATCTACTATCATTTTATTTTAGAAGGCTTGTGTCAAGTTGTAGGTAGTCGTTATCTTAGTACCTTGCAGCGAATACGTAAATAAATAATAAGTGAACTATATTTATATCCGGTATTGGATGCCGAGCGACGATATGTATCTCTTTTTCTTACACGGAACCTACAATGTTTTGTAAATTTTTTGAGCGAGAAAATCGTTGATAGCTAGTCGATTCCTCGTCGGCGCGCGGTGGGACAGTAATTTTGTTTTTTTTTTTATATTTATCCATCATTTTTGGCTGAGATGATGATGAAAGGTATGTAGTACATTTCCTTACCTCAACACAGTCGACAGCAATATGCACCGTGTTGTTGGAAACCGATGCGTGTATCTTGTGCCAACCAGGAGAGAATATCTGCGAACAAAATTACGGTGAGTTTGTCACTTGAATAACTTTTCTTAAATCTGATAGTACGGCATAATGCAATGCTTGCGTACCACACGAAAGCTAATCAAGTACATAATTACTTCAATCTAACTTCAGAAATAAAATTTTACCAAATTCGAGTCAACACAAATGCAAGGAGAGTCTCGTAAGCGCGCAAGCCGAACAAGTTTTCCTAGAAAGCATATCTCCTCTAATACTTTATGCTAAAGTATAAATTGGAAAGGTAGACTGTAGCAAACTAACAAAACACTAAAACAAAGGTTTAGAATGTAAGACATAATTGGACACAGGAGAAAATGTACCTCATAAAAAAAATGTATGCACTGACAGACAACGCACAGTCTTAACCGCTGGATCTAGTAGCATAAAAGTTTGCTCAATAGTTTCTTTTATAACGCAGGTGAGCACTAAGGAAGGATTTTCGAAAATTCGTCCCCTGAATAGGTTAATTAATGGAAGTTCGTCACTTTTACAAATGGAAAATCCCATGCTGGATCATAATTTTCAGCCGAAAGACGTCCACTGCTTGACATAGCGTTGAGGTTGAGCTCCACGATTACTGACAAATCCTTGCACTGACTGGACAGGTTCACTCAAAACTGTGTGGTTATTTCCTCAAAAGAACATTTCAGACACAAATCTACTTGGTCCTCATAAGGCTTGACCAAGATTATGTCTGGACTTTAAAAAAGTCTGCGACCTCTGAGTTTGTTTCGGCTTTTCTTCTCAGAGTAGTATCAAATATCTCTCTTGGTCCAGGGGTCCTGACGCTTACAGTCAGATAGGAAACGCCGACCTCATCTAGCTTATTTTTAATATGACGTATAAAATTGATTCCGATATCCTATTTACAAAATAAACAATTTCATTTCATTTCATAGGCCTCCCCCAATCACCGCCACTTCCACCGGTTCTGTGTTTCTCGCATCCAGCGGATTACTGCGGCCTTCACTACGTCATCGGTCCCCCTTGTAGGAGGCCTTCCATGCACATGCAGCTTGTTCGATTAGAAAATACAAACAGTTTCAGTTACCTCCCAGCTAGTAAACATGACCTTCGACCCTCCGATGAAGACAGCGATCTTCTTGGAGACAGGCAGCATGGTGAGCGAGAATTGCAGGCTGGAGGTGGAACGTGCGCGGATCAGGCTCCACGGCCGGCGCTGACCGCGGGCGTTGAATGTACCCACTACAGTGAAGTGGGGGGGTAGGCCGGTGGGGAATACATCGCTAAGAGTAGAAGGTTAAAAGTGACTAATACATAATACAGGGTGTTTGGCAGAACGTTGAACATACGAAAATGGTGGATAGGTGGGGTCATCTGCTACTTACTCAGCCCTAATTTATTTGGCCCTGGCCCCCTGGATATTAAAAAAAAATTTTTTTTTGCTTTCTTCTAGTTTCACCACTTTCTTAACTTTAAAGTGTAATTTTTACCAAAAATGGGTAACACAGGCAACATTTTTTTTTCTATTATATTGGCAGATTCTTGTAAAATTATTGCTTTATTCAGATGTTAGCTAGAAAAAAAGTTATGAGTCCTCAAACTTACAGAAAGATTATTTTTTTAAATTAGGCTGAGTAAGTAGCAGATGATCCCACCTATCCACCATTTTCGTATGTGCAACGTTCTGCCAAACATCCTGTATAATATTTATTGAATATTTCTATTCTTATATTATATATTGGTGGGAACGAAATTACGAGGATAAATTAAACTGCGTATGACGTAATGACGTTCTTAGTCTCCATACGAAAATTCAATCTTTATCCAATAGTTAAGTCACTATAGCTAGTCAAAGATTGACCAAACTCATAGTCGGCCCATCACTACTATTTAGTTTGTTTGAAAAAATTACTTTTTAATTTCGATGTTCTTATACATTAGTATTGCCAGTGTTTTCATTTATTGTCGTTTTGTTTCTCTACATTGTATTTTCTTTTATTTAGATCTGTGTTTTTATTATTTCGTGAGCAAAACTGAAAGCATGCGGTATAGATTTTTTTATATTATGAGTTTTAATTCAGTTCCTTCCGCAGTGGTATTAAAGAAATTATGGTTTGGTTTTAAATTGGTTATCTCTCCGTGCTTACTTTTAAAATTCATAATCATTATAATACATAAACTTAACTTTTAAAATTAAAACTCAAAACTCAAAACTCAAAACTCAAACTCTTTATTGCATTCATGTGTACATTTTGCTGGTTAATCATTTGAAATTAAGAGCGTTTATCCAAAAAATTTGAACCTCGCAAATAGCTGTCAAACATTTACCTATTTTAATTAATTTGGCAATATTACTGTACAAAAATATGAAATTTGGCTAACTAGTGAACTAAAATATTAAATATGAAATGCTATAATTAATAACGTAACATCGAATATTTAGTTTTAGATGTGAACAAAGTATTTGGAAACTTTCTAAATGCCTTTTATACATCTAAAACGGTTACAATATCAAATTCAACATGTATTATTTTCATACAATAATATTGCCAAATTAATGAAAAGAGAGAAATATTTGACAGCTATTTACGACGTTGCCAACTTTCAGTGTAAACGCTCTTAAAAACGGTTCTCACTTCTTTCACCATGCCATACTTACTGCAAAGGGAGAGTCAAGTTGACATCGATCCCAATCCTGTAAGCCCTCTGCATATCCTGCGACCCCTGCACCAGGGTGATGCTCTTCGTGCCAGGCTGGTCCATCTTGTACACGGCTATCAGGTCCACTGTTTGGAAGTCCACGTGTGAAATGTTGGAGGAACATGGACCTGCCTTTTCCGCCAGGACACGCTCTGTCGTGGTGGAATCTGAAATAGTATTCAGAGTGGCGATTTATAGTCACCTACATTCGTCCAGAGCACCCTCTATAGTTAATAAACAATTATTATTTATTTTTTCATTTTCGAAAGCCGTATATTTACTAATCTGACCCTCTTAAACCAGCTATCTAATTACGTAACATATTTTCGTAAACGATTACGACTAATCTGTTTCATTTTGACAGTTCATCAGCATTAATTGCGTTATTTACGTTGTCGAGCAGATTTATTTTTCGAACCTTCATAGGTTGAATGAAGCAATGGATTAGCAATCTGAAGCAATGGATTAGGAATCTGAAGCAATGTATTAGCAATCTGAAGCAATGTATTAGCAATCTGAAGCAATGTATTAGCAATCTGAAGCAATGGATTAGCAATCTGTTTCAAAACGATTCAGATTCTGATTGATCGTGTATTACGCAATTAGGGTACTGATGAAAGTGATAGGTATGCTCTTTCACTAACGTTGGTATAAACATTATATACCTACGGATCTAGTCATAAATTATCGTAAATCATTGTATCAAAATGTGAATTGAAAACCATTTGGTATTGACAGAATTGGTTCAGACCAATTTGTTCAATTCTGTCAATGTAAAGTGTTTTTTAATGTTGTCTGGGATGTAAACTACCCATGATTTATTTTTGTTTTTAAATTGATTCTTTTTTCTTTTCTACCTTCTAAGATCATTACACAAAGCATAAACAAAACATCACGCTTGTAATCCTGAAGGGTTAGGCAGAGGTGTATAGCTATAATACACCCATATTTGCCCGACCTGGGAAGTGAACCCAGGACCTCATGTTCAGTAGTAGCGCTTACGACCACTAGACCAACGAGGCACACTTAAGACCTACATCACTATTTCATTTTATACATCACGCGGAAAGGGGCTTCATTTACAAGTACCTACCGACCATAATTTTTCGTGGTTTTTTTTTATGTATTTACATTAAATTTTTGTCTTACCTGTTTGTCCATTGCTGGTCGGGTATGATGATACCACGATTATGAAAAAAGTTAACCTGAAACGAAATTAAATTAAATTAAATAGCTGATTTTTGCGATAAAATTAGACTTCTTTTACTGAAACCTCAGACGAAATAAAAAACCAAGACATAACGCTGCGAACAATACAGTGAAGCATGCCAAAACTACACCTCCGCTCTGAGCATACACGCTTACACGCACACATTTACAATAATTTACAATCAAACTACACCTCACTAAGTGGACCCATGTTTACGAAACCGGCCTCACGTCGCTGTCGACAGCGTATGTCTTGGTTTTTTATTTGGTCGGAGACTCAAACATGGTATATTTATGATCAAGATTTTTCTACTTAATAAAAATGATCTTTTACGGCTATTTAACCCTCGACTATGGAGCAGTGGTGGCCCAATGGTAACGGCCCCGACTTACGAGTTGTAGGTCGTGGGTTCAAACCCAAGCAGGCGCTTTACTTTGTGTAAATAATTTCATCACCACTGCTCTCAAAACGGTGAAGGAAAACATAGTGAGAAAACCGGCATGTCTTAGAACCAAAAAATTCTTCGAAGACATGTGACATCTACCAGCCCGCACTGGGCCCGCGTGGTGGATTACAGCCCACTCCCTCTCACAGAGAGGAGGCCTGTGTCCCAGCAGCCCTCGACTTGAGCATATGGCTCATGCCGACATGGAAAATGATAAACCCTTCATTATCAAGCTGTGCAAAACAAAATGACTTCAATAGGGTAATATATGAACGAGAAGAGTTGTATTGATGATTATAATTCTGTAAATATATTTTATACCATTCCCCCTCTAAAAAGCTTATTTTATTCACTGAAAACAGTGAATAAAAAGCTCTTTTAATCACTATTTTGGTGTTTGAATTTAGAACACACCAATGTATTCGACCTCGTATCTCAATGCTATACAACCTCCTTCACACTTTCGACTCCACCCATTTTCATAGAACTCATAACTCATCATTCCGCCATAAAAGTCTATGACTTTTATTATTCGTAGTTGGAATTGAAACCTCCGGGAGGTTTCACTTCCAACGTCCACGAGGGCTCTCAGCATCCCATACCCAAGTAGGTGAACCCTCCAGAAGGGCTCCCGACACTGAACGTCTACATTTAAAATGAGCCCTCCGCGAGGGTTCCCGGCATTCCATATCCAAGTAGGTGAACCCTCCAGGAGGGCTCCCGACACTGAACGTCTACATTTAAAATGAGCCCTCCGCGAGGGCTCTCGACATCCCATATCCAAGTAGGTGAACCCTCCAGGAGGGCTCCCGACACTGAATGTCTACATTTAATATGAGCCCTCCGCGAGGGCTCTCGACATCCCATATCCAAGTAGGTGAACCCTCCAGGAGGGCTCCCGACACTGAATGTCTACATTTTAAATGAGCCCTCCGCGAGGGCTCCCGACATCCCATATCCAAGTAGGTGAACCCTCCAGGAGGGCTCCCGACCCTGAATGTCTACATTTAAAATGAGCCCTCCGCGAGGGCTCCCGACATCCCATATCCATGTAGGTGAACCCTCCAGGAGGGCTCCCGACACTGAATGTCTACATTTTAAATGAGCCCTCCGCGAGGGCTCCCGACATCCCATATCTAAGTAGGTGAACCCTCCAGGAGGGCTCCCGACACTGAACGTGTTAACCTTTTATTAAATGTCTATTTTCGCTTAAATCTTTCTTTTTCTCGTAGTCATGGTATAAAGTATAGTATGCAACTCTTGAATAAAACGGATTTATATCGAGGGCCATGAATCACTCGCGTCGCTCAGGATTCTAACACTTGAATCACTCGCTGCACTCGTGATTCAATCATCATGAATCACTCCCTACGGTCGTGATTCAGTCGTTAGAATCCTTCACTTGATCGTGATTCATCTATGGCCCTCGCTTTAAATCCGTCCTTTATTCATTAGTTGCATAATATACTATTATTACGATCGTGAATCATAATTTTGATCAACACAGAACCTGAAGCTGATTTGAATTTCGCGAGCTACCCTGGCGCTTCCCCCTTAAGATCAGGAATAATCTAGATCAGCGGTCGGCAACACGCGGCCCGCGGCTTTCCTCCTTGCGGCCCGCAACAGTTTTGTAAATTATAGTCTTCCTAAGTTAATAATTACACTATGCGAGCGCAATGTTTAAGCAAGCGAACATTGATAAAATGAAAGACATTTTAACACAGCTACAAAATCAGTTAACGACACATTTGGTGACTTCGAAAAGGTGATGATGCAAACTGAAGATTATGCAAACCCTTTCACATGTGATATTGAGGATGTACCGAGTCATTTACAAATGAACGTGATTACTCTTCAATCTAATGACACTCTCAAAAACTCTTTCTGTGAAATCAATGATCTAGTTAAGTTTTATGGCAGCTAGCAATCTATCTGATTTTGACGAATTTGAAAAGGTTTGCTCTGCAGTTAATTACAATTTTTGGCAATACCTACTTGCTGATGCGAACAACCTATTTCATACATACAAAAAAATAAAAAAGACGTGTGGCACTCGGAGACTGCCGCGGTAAAGCTATTGCATAGCTGTTTTTATCAACTTATGCAATTATAATACAACCAATGCCACCTAGAGGCGAGTTGCTGAACTAAAGTATTAGGTTAGGTTATTTTCGTTACGGAATTTCTGGATTCGGTCTCCAAGCTCAAAGCCCGCGATAGAAGCTATACAATAGCTTAAAAAATATGCTTCTCGTCTCACAGATGAGAATTTGCGAAAAAAAAAAAATTATAAACAAGTGCGGCCCGACCCGCCTCTACCTTATTTTGCCACTATGTGGCCCTTGCCTGCTAAAAGGTTGCCGACCGCTGATCTAGATATTTCTATCATCTTCCCGGTCTAACATTGACCCCTGACCCTGCCGCCAAACTGACGATGCCTCAAATAAATTAGACCATCAGTCGTGTCCTACTTTGGGCATCGAATCTCGATACACTCAGGTCAACAAATAATTGAACTGCGTCCACTGCCACTTGATTTGACCTTCAACAGTCAATGAGTGGTCAGCGAGCCAATTTGATGGGTTCCTTAACAGTAATGTGACGTCAAGACAATGAGTGGGTAAATGTAACGAAATATTATTGACGTGTCGAATATGTGCAAATACTTTTGGCATCTTCGCCAATAAATGAAGTAATTTCGTGACTGCGCGGGCCCTATTTAATAAACCTTACAAATTGTAAACGGTAAATTGTAGTTGTGCTACAATTCTATCTACAAGTTTATGTTTAACTGGTTAATTACGATGGTTCGGTGGAAAATTTCTAAAATTGATAAATTTTATTTACAATTTTACAATATCGCACAGTCGCTGAAGCCACTGAGGATCGAAACATGAAAATGGAATACATGTTCCTATAGGATTTTAGACTTTCATAGTAATAAAAGGATGTTCGCCGTGACGGGCGTAAGTAGAAGGGCATAAATTATGGTTTATGTAATATTGCAAGTCAAGCTAGTAAATTTCGTTGAAATACAATCATTCTGTAAAGTGTAAAATACCTAAACCACGCTTGCCGCAAAATTTGTTGACTCAAATTCAGTGCTCACTTTTAGGGACTCAATAAATTACGCTCTGAACTCTGCACTTAATTCTATTCTACGTACCTTACCGAATTAAGTACATAAAATCTTGGTTATACAAAACTAACAGCATAAATATACAGTCATTGACCTGAGACCCTAATGAAAACAAATGATCGAATGGAAGCTTGCGTTTCTCTATTTCTCGTTCATTGAATGTTGGTAGTTACTAGTTACCCTAGAAACAAGCGATTTAACCATAACAAGAAAATAAAGTTTCAACTTTACTATTGAATGAATTAATAATACTTTTTTCCTGAAAAGGTTGGGAGAGGTGTATCAATCCAGGTTACCCCAACTAACCGCCAGTTGCAAAAACGAACTTTAACTTTTAAAGCTGTCATTAAATGCTAATCTTCTATTAACTTGTTGCAGGAATCAACATTAGACTCGATTTGAATGGTTCTTTGAACAAATTAATGAAATCATTAGCGTTAATGATCCATTACGTAATATTTGTCTTTGTGCAACTGGGCGTAAGTATATTAAGTAGTTATTGATCTGAAAGAAATGTTTCGCCTCTCACCCAAAAACTGCAAATTTTGAGAAATCTACTCAACTCTGGATGCTAATTCATTAAAAAAAACCTATAAACATGCCCCAAACGAGCTCGAACTACGACCGAACGAAAGTTCCCATTGATATTATTTATTGCCATTGAAAAAATACGCAGCAACTCAGCTGATTTTTTACTGGTTTTTTCATTTACTAAAACAAGGGACTGATCAAAAATCTGATGCTGCGATGCTATTGGTTGATGAGATTTCTATAGCGGCCAAGCGGTGCAAGCAGAAATAGTCTTTAAGATGCTTAAATAACAAGTTCTTCGATAATTTAATAGGTACCTGTAGAAGCCAATTTTAGTGCCACTTACAAATTGAGTGCTTTGATTTGATTAATTGAATAATGAAACCCGAAATTCTAATTTTAAATCACCCTAAAGATGTTTGACATTTGACAGTTATTGACGATAATTTTATATAACCCCAACTTTCGTCGATGATTTTTCAATTACAATTTAATAATATTATTCAATTAAAATAAATCAAATCAATCAAATTCATTTTAGAGCAGAGTGGTGGCCCAGTGGTAACAGCCCCGACTTACGAGTAGTAGGTCGTAGGCGGATATCTACGACAGCCGCTTTACTTTGTGTAAATTATTTCAACACCACTGCTCATCACTGCTCTCAAAACTCTTACCTTACTCTTACTACTTCATTGTTGTTTTGTGGACTACTGTAAAGCCTTCGACTCCTTAGAACACAACAGAATCTGGAACGCCTTGAAAAAGCAAGGAGTTGAAGAAAAATATAATATATATTATGAATAATAAAAAACATATACACAGGCAGTACTATAACAGAAAAATTGGAAAAGAAGGAGAGAGCATTAACATAGAAAAGGGCGTACGACAAGGGGACCCTCTCTCACCAAAACTCTTCACAACAGTGCTGGAAGATGTTTTCAGGCAGTTTAAGTGGACTGAAAATGGCTTAAAAATTGATGTGCAATACCTAACCAACTTGAGATTTGCCGATGACATCATCTTATTTGCAAAGTCGTCTCAAGAACTGCAAGAAATGTTGACTGACTTAGACAGCAAAACTGTAGGCTAAATAAAATATGAACACATCAAAAAACTTTTTACAAAAAAAGAACAACCGACTTCCAAAAAAGACACTACAAAGTCAAAAATAACTTTAATTTCGGAAGTCGGTGTGTTTGGTTTTGAACTTTCGTTTTTTGCCACCGACTTCCGAAATTAAAGTTATTTTTGACTTTGTAGTGTCTTTTTTGGAAGTCGGTTGTTCTTTTTTTGTAAAAAGTTTTTATTTTGCACTTTTTAGTGGTGGTACCTACCCCATACAAATTCGAATACCACAAACCTGCTATGTAAATAACAGTGATTGGAAGTTATCATTATATCATCCATATAAACTAAGTGGGAAAAATACGTATTATTGAAGCTAACTCAAAAAGTATCCAAGTAAAGTTAATAAAATTTATATGGGACCACTTCGGAAGCATACTCTTTCAAACAAAAAAACAATTTTCAAAATCGGTTCACAATTGACGGAGAAATCGCGTAACAAACATACAAAAAAAAAAAAAAAAAAAAAAAAACATACAGACGAATTGAGAACCTCCTCCTTTTGGAAGTCGGTTAAAAAACTAAAGCAATGACCAACAGAGCGAAGGAAACAATCACAGTAAATAATATAACAATAGATTACGTAGAAGATTACACATATTTAGGACAAATAATTACAACAAATAACATTTCCAGCAAAGAGATAGAAACACGAATAAAATGAAATGCGTGGACGGTGGAATAAATACTGGTCCTGTAGTGGTTACACCGCCACATACGAACTACGCAGCGAAGACATGGACATGACGTCACACAATTCCTGCATCGGGCAGTTAGAGTTTACCGAGCGGAAAACATAGATAAGACTACCGAAATCAACTCATGGGCAGTTGCCCGCCAGACATAATACCCGTCTGGTTGGAGGATCCTCCCTTTTCTATGGTGGATGAGTGAACTTTACACCCTGTTCCTCAACCTCTAAATTGGTGACCCCGAGAATGAACGTCAATGCAGCCTTCGTGCAACTATAAAGAAATAATGAAAGACAAGAAAATAAACACCTCTATTAAAGGAAAACTTTTCAACACTAGCATCCTTCCTATACTGACTTACGAATGCCAAACATGGGCCTTGACCAAAGCGCAACAGACAAAACTTCAAACGTGTCAGCGTAGTATGGAAAGGAGTATGATGGGGAAAAAAAGATAGAAGGAACCAATCACTGTGTAATCAGGAAGGCAACAAAAACACAAGACGTAGTACTGAAACTAAGATGATTAAAATGGAGATGGTCCGGCAACACTGTCCGGGGAGAAGAGAAATGGATAAAAAAATAGGTGACCCTATGGTACCCTAGAGATGGGAAGAGAAAGAAAGGGAAACCCTTGAAAAGATGGCAGGGTGACATGGTGAAGACGGCGGGAAAGACATGGACTAGACAGGCAAGGAACAGGGAGAACTGGAAGGGGATGGAAGAGGCCTTTGCCAAAGGGCACAGAGAGACTTATGTAGAACTAAGACAAAACGTTATTGTAATACAAATGTTACTCTGAATAAAGGCTATAAATAAATAAATAAAAGTAAAACTAAAAATAGTGTCTTTTTTTGGAATAGTTCTTAGAACATTATTACTAAAGGTCCACAATATAATCATAATTATCTAACTCAGATATATCACAGAAAACTCGATGATTTGACATGTCGTCAGTACACCCGACCCTACCCGACCGAACAAGGGGCGTGTCGCTATGTCACTATCGTAACAGGGTATAAAATAAAGATGGCCAAACATAACCAACTTTGTAATGAAAGAAACAGGTACTAAAATTAATGAATTAATGACTGCACCGAATAGCTGAAGCTTTTTCACAGATTTATTACCGTCGTAACAGTGTGTACACGGAACATTAAAGTTATTTAATGCACTGTATAAAAAAACAAGGTATGGCATTCCGAGACACAGTGGTCACGTGGGTGACACTTACCTACGTCATCACATCTGTGTTACCAGTATTGAATAATAATAACTCCCCAACCAACTTTATTACCTGTGCGAATCCGATAAAACAATGAGGTTTTAATTAACAATTACGTTGGTATATGTTTAAATTGATTTGTTTCGTTTCGTTTCATTAAATAAACGAAACGACAGTTTAAATACTATAAGTATATTTTTTAACAGAATGACGACTTAAAATCTTTCCTTAATTCGTGTTTTGATGCAATAAAGTAACAGAATGACGACTTAAAATCTTTCCTTAATTCGTGTTTTGATGCAATAAAGTGGCAACGGGAAAGTGACGTAGTTAAGTGTCACTCCCGGAATGCAGTGTATCCGAAGGAGCCGAAGATTTTATTCTTTTCCTTATTGTGGCAAGTTGCCGATGTCGACCATACTGCCAAGTCTGAAGTGAAATTGGAAAAGTAAGTGTGAATAATTATAAATTTAAAAAAGAACGATAAAAATCTTCGATGATAGTCACCGCAGCTTGATATTACCCAAGAAAATGATTGTCAGAATCGAGACAGAAGACTAAATTGGGACTAGGAACTAGGCAGGCACAATCAAGAGCTGACCTGGTAATGTCGTCATGGTATGGGCATGTGATGCGGAGGAATGAGGAAAATGTCGTCGAAGGAACTTTGAGTATGAATGTTGATGGCTATAAGATTAAGGAAAGACCAAAGAAACTATGGATGGACTGTCTGAATGATGATATGGCTAGAAAGGAGGTGATTACCAAGATGACGACTATAATAGAGAAGTATAGAAGAAAGGGACGTGTTGTCCAATTATATTGGAATAAGGGCAGGAGAATGATGAATCAGGAAGAGATCTTTTAAAACGTTTTACAAATGTGCCTCTGTTAAACAGATCACACTATTTAACCTATCATGCAAACCTCAGCATGATATCACGCCTGCATTTTCTTGTGGGGTAGACAGAGGTGTTTGATAGGGATACTGTTTTTGTCAATCACCTCTGTCTATACCCACTCATGTTATAGGTCGAAGTTCCTATTAATGGGAGCTATTGGCTATTAACTGCTTAAACAACTGTTTTGGTGGGTTTATTTGTGTGAGAACTGCCCAAATACAAAAATCATGATGACAATCACAAGGCCTCTTGATTAATCTTGACCGCACGTCTGGCAAAGACGAATTACTCACAAACATGATGAAATGCAAACGTTACTATAATTGTATGTACATGTATTTTTACGAGCACTTGATTCGGCGATGTGATACGATCATTTAATTCATTTGTTTCATTTAGCGGAGTGTGCCGCTAACGACATTCGTCATCGAAGGTTCCTCGTATTTGTCTAAAGGAGTTGTCATGTGTTGGGCTGTTTGAAATGCAGTTTTTTTAGGAGAAGATTCGGAGCTGTAAAGAAGGAAGTGCTGATATCCGTATGATATTCAGTCGCAACCTGAAAGAGGACAAATATTTTTGGAAGCCAAGAAAAAAATTACTTTCTTTGACGGATTTACCAACTCGCACTAGACCCGTGTGGCTCCCTCTCACCGAGAGGAGGCCTGTGTCCCAGCAGTGGGAACATCATAGGCTGAATATTTGTTTTTATTATTTATTCGTCTTTGACATTTCTCAGGAACTGGGGTCCCAGACCTTTGCAAAGCGTATGAGCCCCCAAGCCAACTCGCAGAGGCCCGTTAGACGTTTTGAATAAAATTTGGCACCAACTGCAACTACTTGGGTGCACTATGCAAGTGCACCCAAGGACAACCCCCGGTTGGTGAAGGACTGTTGCAGGATATGGAGAAAAAGATAATATATTGGACAATGGGTTTCGGTGGCTAAAGTAGTCTGGTTACCTGGAACTATGGACGGGCTATGGTCCCTGCCTGATCAATGTTTTATACTCGTATGTACACGAATAAAATATGAATATGAATATGAAAATGGCATAGGTTGACTTTCACACCACACTCAATAATGGGCCCCCGGAAACGGTCGCTAGCTCATAGTGACGTAGCGACAAGGGGGCAACATGTCCTGAGGTGCTTGAGGAGTGGGGAGGTATTCCACGGCTATCAGAACAATCCAAGAGCCCGGAAGATGGTCAAGATACCTTCCAGCACTTACTGGAATACTTCCTTCCTCCGAGCACGTTTGCTCTTGCGAATCTCCACTCAAGCCGGCCAATAAAGGCAAGAATGAGGTGGGAGCTCTGTTTCTTGTCAATGTTTACTCCAGCCGGTCAATAAAGGCAAGCAAGAGATGAAGAATAAGACTTCTCCCGGTAGATAGGATCCGTGGGGTCGCTACTGCCTAACAGCTCGCCATATGCTGCCTGGCGGGTTTCGGTATCTCTCTTGTTCTGGCTCCTCATCCCAGACTTGTCCTGAATTTACACCGTATACTCTACCGGCACAAACCCAGAATTCGGAACCCGCAAACCCCACCACGACGTCAACGTAGAGATACGGTGGGGTTTTTATTATTGACGGATCAAGATCCTGAATCACAATACGTTAAAAAGTTGGTAAACACGGTTTGAAGTTCCAGCTTTACTTTCAATCCCAAATCAACAGGATATAGGTAAATTATTTTGCCTAAAACAGGCTAAGTTTTCCATTGCTTAAAAGTGAATAATTGTAGGAAATAAATTACTTGATTAGAAAATTAAACTCATAATTATAAGAATATCAGCACATTAAAATACGAATCCTTTATAAAATAGGCTAAACATAACATAACATCACGCTTTGTTTCGCTTAAGGGTTGGGCAGAGGTGTACTTATAGTATAGTACACCCACATTCCGTCAGTTCTGTTTAAGTCATAGGGCGTGAGGATAAACATTAACTTTTTGAAAAGTTTATTACCAATCGGAATTTCGTGGTTAAACAATAAGTGCGGGGAATTAACACCAACTCTTCGGGTCTCCAAATGACCCTCACAAAAAACCGAAGATGTTTTTAATTATTCCATTGTAGTTATTCAAAACGACGAACTCTCGTGAAATAAAATTAAACATCTACCTAATCATAAAAAAATCAGCACAATAGAAGAAAGAAAAAGAAAGAAAGAAAAATAGGTTTATTCATCACAGAAACACTACGAAACCACAAATAACAAACAACGAACAATACGAATTCTTTAAAAGAAAATAGTATAAACATTATTTTTGAAAAGTTTATTAATAATTGGTATTTCATGATAAAAAATTAATTGCTAGGAATTTACATCAATTCTTCGGAACCCAACTGACCCTCACAATAAACCTAAGATGTTTATAATTAATAAAAAAAACAAAAGCTTACCTAAAAACTGCCATATTACTTAAAACAACGAACTCTCACGCATTCCGAACGCGCGCGCCGATCCGCGCGACCCAACCGCTGCGTCTTATCAAGCTCTTACTGACTGAACTGCTGAGCACGGCTGAGATTTGACAACGCACGATGATATATCAATTAATTTGCTCCTGACAGCAATTTAAGGAACCGCAATTGACTATAAATGCATAACTTCACGATTCTACAATGTATGGCCAAAATTGGTTCAGTCCTCATAGAATGACAGATGTGGTACGTACAATAGAAATTTCATTTCATAGAAAAAGGTTTTTTTTTTTTGTATATACGCTGGTTTCAACTATTCTACCTGCATCACTAAAAGCAGTTTACTTATCTTACTACTTACCTTTCTATCATATCAGCATAGTAAATAAATAAATATAACCGGGAAACTGCGACACATACACGGTCATGAAAACCAAACAAAAAAACAATAAAAGAAAAAGCAAACTTTTGGATTGGAAATGACATCCCGCCAATTTTTTCAGCTGTCAAAATCTATTTTCCTATTTTTTCCTTTTCTTCGACTGCCAGTGCTAACAATAGCGAATCCAGCCCTGAATTCATCCTGTTTCAGATCAGGCAGGAGGAAACGCCCGGGTGTCACCACTGCGTGGATCGCCCGGAGGACACGGTGGAGCATACGGTGGAGGTCTGCCCGGCTTGGGTGGAGCACCGCCGTGTCCTCGTGCAGGCGATCGGCGGCAGTGACCTCTCACGTCCGGCCCTGGTCCAGGCCATGGTGCGGAGTGAGAGGGCATGGCAGGCTGTCACCTCCTTCTGCGAAGCAGTAATGCTCGTAAAGGAGGAGGCGGGGCGCGAGAGGCAGAGACTAAGGTCGCTCCCTCGAGCCCCTAGCCGCCGCGGTAGTAGACGCCCCGGGCGTCGGGAATCGATCGCCGATTTCCGGCCACCGTAGGCGCGGGCTTGCGGACGGAGAGTGATGGGTAGCTCTCCGTCCGATCAGGACCAAGCCCGGGTCGACGGCGCGTAGTGTTCCACGCGCGCCTCAAAGAGTTGTCAGCGAAGCTGAAGGGGTCCGTCAGGGCCGATGCCTACCACCGGGGTTGCGGATAAGTCCTAAGGGGAAACCGTGGCCCTGGTCTAGGTAAGGGAAGGAACACGGGTGGGTTTTAGTCAGTAAAAGTCTGACACGCCCTTCCGCTCCGCCCAGAGCGGGAGAAGTCATTGGATGATTTCCCACCCAAAAAAAAAAAAAAAAAAAAAGCCCTGAATTCAGAAACGTTACCGAAAATAAAACCTCATAATAATGGCCATAACATGAGTCCGCTGATTTGGATCAACAGAACTAACCTACGAATATAAAATGTGGAATATTACTTAAACATCATCATATTTTTTACTCGACTTTAGTATAACAAGTCAAATGTCTTCTTAACTCAATCAATCTGCATTCATTAAAATTCTGTTCTTAAATAAAAATAATGCACCAGTAGTTGGTCTTGGTCAAACAGGACGTCCCTGAGACCTCAACAGCCAGGTTTTTAATGAAGACTTACACATGGCGCCTGATACTTGATCCTTTCTTGGTTTTCGTGCGATTTTAGAGCTCGTAACTTAATTCAACTAATGAACTGCTGTTTGTTTAAAACAGTAGGTACAGTCAGCGTAACGAATTCTAAATAGGAACTAACATTTCTCTTATGAGAGGCTAAAATCAGAAAGCATTGAAGTGCACAGTGCGATATTTCGCATTCTAACAAAATAGGTTATTTATTTATTTTTTATACTATTCTGTTGGTGTGTAGGTCTCATCAAAGTAAAATCCAAAAATGTATACGGACTGGCCCCCAACAAATTTTGAGCTTTTAAGGAGCTTCAGGGAAAGACCACTTCGGGAGTTTTTTAAATCTTAAAAAAGCAAGTTGAAGTAGTATGGCCTGGGCTGACTATGTTTGTCGAAGGACCGATGGCCGGTGGAGCAGGCGAGTCCTGGAGAGAGACTGCCTATCGGCAAGCGTAGTGTGGGGCGCCCCCAGTTAGATGGACCGACGACCTTAAAAAGGTCAGCAGTCCGCATCAGACTGGATTCGGAAGGCGGAGGACAGAGTATGGCGCAGCCTGGGAGAGTCCTGTTTTCAGCAGTGAACTGCTGCGGCTGAGTTGATTGCTAGTTATCAAATACCCAGCAGAACCCATTCATGAAAAACCCGTCTGTGACAAAGCGATGACACAATAATGCATTAATTATCTCAATTAAATCACACTGTCAAGGCTCTGAGAATCTTTAAATAGGCCATCTTCCTGGAACGAGTGCATGCCAACCAGGAATGCGATAGATTTCATTCGTTAATAGGTTTTAATGGGCAGAAAGATAAACGTTCGCCACACCACCACTAGTGTTTAATTAACGATTAAATAAGTTGCTAACAAATCATTAGAACTGCATGGAAGAATGATATAATTTATCGTAGATATTAATTTTATCATGTTGATTTGTTGCCTTACAACTTTGGTTAAACCAATAGATAATACTCGTACCTATATTAAGTATATTGACATATAAAATATATGTGCCTACTGCCTACCAAAAAAACTTCAAAAATCGTAAGAATTATTGATGATTGTTACAATGCTTTCAAATAAAGAGGTTTGCTATTCTGCCGTCCGCAAGCTATAATGCCGTTATCTCGCATCTGGTCGATTTTCGTTTTTTAATGGCACCATAATCAGAAAAAAATTCTCTATCTTTCTGTTTGCGCAGTATTTTTCTACGATGTATGGATCCAGAAATAATAAAAATAAAATCGCCGTTAAGTTGCCTTTTTAAATATATTTACTACGCTAAAACGCAGGTAAGCAACATTACTAAACTAAAACGTCACTAAGGGCTTATAACTAACATTTTAACTAGCATTTTTACCATCAATTGCGTAACTAAATTGCCGTTAAAAGAATTTCCTACTCTATTCTGAGGTTAAAGTAGTTTAACGGTTTTGTAGTTCTGCTTTCTTTCAAATTACAGTATTCTAAATCCAACGCTAAAAAACCGTTAAATGAAAGTACTAGACAAAAATGTCGTTAAATGGCACTTAACGGCATTTTTAAAAAGGAAATATAAATATTTTGCATACTAAATCAATCACAAAAATACAATTATTCCTCATTACTACACTAAAACGTGGTTATCTACCGTCGATCGCTTGACCTGCGCTCCCCCGCCCCAAGTCCGTTTATCGATGAAACAGGCCTACATAGAGAGGAATTATACAGATCTTGCAGCATTGACTCGAGATTATGCATTTGATGGCTAACAAGTATCAAATCATCAACGAATCGCAGGTGTGACAAGTAGACCCCGTTCGCGTTGATGTTTACCGCAATTTTGTCCCATTCAAGCGTCTTTATAACAACCTCTAAGGTACGTTTTACATAACGTCAGTCAAAACACAAGCATTACTTAATACTCTTTTATAGCCTTTTGATTGGTTGAAACTAGCTTTAAGTAATGCTTGAGTCTTAAAGTGAGGTTCTGAAATACGGACCTAAGACTGCAGTAAATAAATTGAGTGAAATGGCCTTTGCCGAACAACTCTTCTGATTGGAATTAAGCCAGTTCAAGAATCGAGCCGTACCTGCTTGGTCGCCGACCTGTAGGTACAGCTCCCGGAGGACATCCACATACCGTGCATTGATCTGAATCAAACACAGCCTAGTGCTCTACGCTATCAAAAGCTTTTTCGTCATCAAGCAAAGGGGCTGTTTGTACTCGTTGCATTTCTCCATCAACTGTTTCACGGTGTAACTGTGGTCGATCGTAGAGTATCCACTCCGGAAGCCTGCCTGTTCTATGGACTGATAGTCGTCCAGCTGGCGTGTGAGTCTGTGTCACAGTACTTTGGCGAAAACTTTGTACAGTTGAGAGAGAAGGCTTGGTCGGTAGTTTTGAAGTTTGGAGCAATCTCCCTTTTTGTGTAGAATCGTTACCACGGCGTTTTTTGACGACTGAGCCGTGTGACCACCATATAGTATCTTGTTGAAGAGTTCCACTAACACTTTCACCGTAGGATCTGGTCCTGAGAGAGAGCCTCCGGAGACTTATCTTTTTATCTTGCGTTTGAGTGCTCATTCTACCTCACAAGGTAGAATGGCAGGCCAAAATCCTCGATATGACACTCGGTTGGTTCGACTCTTGGGTCTTCACTTGTGAGATTCGGTTGTGTTGCAGTCGATGAGTACAAATCTGTGTACAAGTCTTCCACAACGCTCAATATTTATTGGTCCCAATTTGTTACGGCGGTTTCTTCAGCATCCATTAGGCTAATTTGCTTCTAAGCGCTAAGTTTCTTCCGAATAATTTTTGTTCCTCGGTTACCGGTAATGTTTTCATTATGGTATTCGGGTTGTAAATTCGCAGATAATTTCGTAGTCGAAACTCAATGACGCTCTAACCAAGCGATGGTCACTTCCGGTTTTAAAATGACCTGACCAGATACGTCAGTTATTACGTGTTTTTTGGGAAGCAATCACATAGCTTACCTCATTTTTGGTCTTGCTATTAGGACTGGCCCAGGTCTACTTCCTTACTGGTCGTTTTTTAAAGAATGTATTCATAACGTAGACCTTTTCATTTCTAGTAAGTCAACCAGAGACTGACCTCTCTAATCGCGCGTGCCAAGACCAAAACGACTGACAGATCTCGCCTTACATAATTACGGGCCTACTTCAGTATTGAAGTCTCCTATTAAAGTGGTAATGTAACAGGGGTTTTCTATTCAATGAGAGCTTTGTTAAGTCTTCATAGAACTGCTCAACTTTATCATCATCATAATTATAAGGACGGGCATAAACTTGGATAACCTTTAGTGAGTAGCGCTTTTTAAGCTTTACTATTGCATATCAAACGCGTGTGGAAATACTCATATAAGTCCTGGATAGTAGTAAGTGAGATTAAAGCGATCTCCGTCCGTAACGTCCTGGTCATAAAGCATGCCAGAGTCAGGGTCATCGGTCGGTGGCCGGATCGCATCCAGGGATTCTTCGCATACTCTGCAAATATTTTTTTATTGTTTATTTTGATCTCACCTCATCATTTACAAGATATAGATTGTTTCTTTTTGTTATTTGCTAAGATCTCATTTTCAATTATTTTATGTAAGTTCATACAAAGTGATTTTCTAAAAATTAAAGAAGACTGTGTCATTAAATGATTGATAATTTATATTTCTGTACATAAGCTCTTTTATTTCTGTAAGTACTACCTTTTTATTTGATTGTCGGTTCCGCCGTTACATTTTAATGTTTTGTATTTAGCGGCATTTTAGCTTTGTAACCAAACTAAAAAAAGAATGCTGGAATAATATTCTTGTAAGTTACTATACTTAAGTGCGGCAAAGTGGCTTTAGCTGCATTAAAGTTTAGCATAGTGATTGTTCTCGGAGTCATTATCCTTAGCTATAACAACGTTAAAGTATTTAGCGGCATTATAGTTTAGTAATTAAGCGCTTTTTTTTTTCTTTTTTAAAGATCAATAAAATTAAATGAAAATCAAACACTAAAATGCCGTTAAGGTATGCTTAGCGGCATTATAGTCGTGGTTGGGTAAGCTGTAAATTGTAAAAATACTAAACTATAACGCAAAATACCTATTTTTGTTAAGATTAAGTCATTGTTAAGACGTGAAAGTATGACTATTTAAAAGAGCAAATCTAGATCTATTTTTTGATACCAGTATCTCTCGCATATGAGTTGTAGTTATGAAACGGCACCCATTTCTAATTTCTCCGCGCTTTTTTGTCCATAACTCGAAATATGATTTTGTTGGATAACGGCATTTTAGCTTTAGGACGGCAGTATTATAAATTACATAAATTAATAAAGATACTTCAGGCTGACATCCTCGAATAAGTTTTTACTCAGAGTATTATTACTCTGAGAGTTTTTATAATGCCATTTAATTTACCAAAAAAAAAACTAAAAAAATAAACGCTAATGGCCTTCCAAAATTTTTCAATCGCATCAAACCAGTTTCTTCGAGTTTAATCGAGAAAGAAGGTTGGATGCCGTAAAAAACCCTGCTCCCTTAGAAGTTTTTGAACGTCAAAATAAACTCGATTGTGCCAGATTGCAATAGCTGACTCAATCATGCTGTGCTTAGTGGTGTGCTTTTGACTGGCAAATTAATTAGCTACAGTTATCTAAAAGTTTAGGATAGTATCTGATATGTAGCCCAAACCAATTTTACAGGGCAAAGTTACAGGCCAGGGTCAGTAGGTATTGTTCACTTTAATGTCCGCCCTCCTTATGGTTGATTACTGGATCGACCTAGTTTAATTATTATAATGTCAATAGTAATCAAACCTTGTAATGTATGGTGTTACTCATAATATCAAATACATACTTTTTCGTGTGTCCATCTATGTAATAAATATCAAAGCCACTCAGTTTCTTGACCATAATAAGTAATAACGCGACGCATATCCTGCGAATATTTTTTGCTTTTATTACACGTCTTCGCAAAGTATTTCATTTTAAACTTTCCCGCTTGTGAGCCGTCTTGCACTCGGCTCTTCGGCTACAAAACGCTACATATCCCGCCATCTGTCGGCTGTTACTACTAGTTAAACCCAGTTTTAGCTCCTACACAGTACACACTACGCGCAAGGCACTGCCGGTTTCGGTTTTTCACAACCGAAATGATATGTTCCTTGGATACTCCGCTCCGATAATTAAATTGTTTGTAGAATTTTATAATATCGTTTTGTGTGTGATAGCCATAAATTATTCAACCTATTTCGAGACAGGCAACATTCGCTACGTTCCATTACGCTTAGACATTTTCTTTTTTCTAATTCGTTCTTCTTTTTTTATTATAACTTTATACGTACAATTTATTGTTTATAGAATTGTATAATAACCATGGTATTTAATGCTCAATTAATTAGATTTCTAATAGTTTGCACTGTTCCCAACTAAAATTGTTATGAAAGTTGTAACTTTGTCATCTTATAGAACCGAGTCTTTTGCTTGTCAAAACGAAACGTAAAAGTTGTCTTCAGTCGTCAACGTGAACAAGTGCTGTATTTCATCATTCTTTTAGTTATTTCCCAAAATTATTAGCAAAATAACTAATAAAACACAAACAAGGTATTAAAATAAGCCGACTGAGGCTTTAATATCGTGAGAATCCTTAAAAAATTGAATATATAGGTTATGAATTAAAAAATCGTTTCAGATGCCTCTTTCCTGTCGGTTTTACCAAGAAAAGTATCCGGAGGTGGAAGATGTGGTGATGGTGAACGTGAGGTCCATCGCTGAGATGGGCGCTTACGTCCACCTGCTGGAGTACAACAACATTGAGGGCATGATCTTATTGTCTGAGTTGTCCAGACGTCGTATCAGATCCATCAACAAATTGATCAGAGTCGGCAAGACTGAGCCCGTCGTCGTCATCAGAGTGGACAAAGAAAAAGGTACCGCTTTGTTTATACATTAATTAATAGTCATAATGTCAAATAATTGAATAAATGGCAAAGTTTTAAAGTTAGGTTACTAACACAGTAATATTGTACTGTTTTGTCAAGAGTATAGGTTTGTATGGTCCGTTGCGTTTTAAAGCAGCTAATGCAATTCAAAGTTACTTGAACTATGTTTCTATGAACTTTATTGATATAAAACTTAGCCACACAAACTTCTTATCATTGCTATTTAAACTATCAATAATTGATTTCATTAATATAATTTCAACATTTTGTCATTTGTTTATTGGACATGGTCATTTTATTATCCTACGGAATGCTTCTCAAGTTCTCTATTTTATCTTCAATTGTTTTTGTTTGTTTAATTTTGATAAATCTAAGTTTCGATCCAAAAAAATAGATCATTACTCATAACATTAATTCTACATTCTCATTTTCCAGGTTACATAGACTTGTCAAAACGTCGTGTATCTGCGGAGGACATAGACAAATGTACTGAGAGGTACGCTAAAGCAAAAGCAGTGAACTCTATTCTGCGTCACGTAGCCGAACTCCTGCACTACGAGAGCTCCGAGCAGTTGGAGGAGCTATACAAGAGGACCGCGTGGCTCTTTGAAGAGAAATACAAGAAGAAGGCTTCAGCTTATGACTTCTTTAAACAGGCTGCAGTGTGAGTTTTTTTTTTTTTAAATTAATTAATAAGCCTTTCTGTCAGATATTTCACAATTGGTTAGGTTCTTTCGATGTTTCGTTGGTTGTAATGTCTGTGTGCTTTGTTATAGCAAAGGCCTCCTCCAACTGACTCCACTTTTCTCTTTCTCTAGCTAGTGATGTCCAAGTACCGCCCGCCACTGCCTTTATTTCGTCTACCCATCTCCTAAGTGGTCTGCCTCGATTTCTTTTCCTGTTACCTGTGTACCAGTTCATCACTATTTTCGACCACTTGTCTGTTCCTCTAATAGTATGGCCTGCCCATTTCCACAAGGGGTTTTTAGATGGTTATCGTGACATCTTTTGTTCTTGTGTGTTTTCTAATTGTTGTAGTTCTTATTTTGTCTTTCAGTCTTTTCCCCATCATACTTCTCAGCATAGCGTTTTGACAGGTCTCCAGTTTCATATAGTGCGATTTGTTGAGCGCCCACGTTTGGCATCCATATGTGAGTACGGGTAGTACGCATGTGTTGAACAATTTATGCTCATGCTCATTTCTTTATTTTTGAACACCTCTTTCAGGCTCCAGAACTGTTTCCAGGCGTTTGCTATGCGTTTTTCAATTTCTTTTGAGGTAACATCTGTGGTGGAGATTATTTGGCCCAAATAAACATATTTGTTTACATACTCATTTTCGTTGTTGATTACATATATAGGTTCTTGCTCCCCATTTGTGATGGCCTTGGTCTTTTCCGTGTTCATGCTTAGTCCCACCTTGCGGCTCTCTCTTTCGAGGTCATTTAACATTGCTTGAAGCTCTTCCTTTGATGTTGAGATTAACACTAGGTCATCTGCGAACCTCAGGTGAGACAGATTCTCGCCATTGATTGTTAGCCCATATTTGTCCCAGTCCAGCTGGCGAAATATTTCTTCCAGCACAGCTGTGAATAGCTTAGGCGATACTGGATCTCCTTGGCGGACCCCTCTTTCTATTCTTATTTGTTCTCCTTCCCTTTCTAGTTTCATTTTAGCTTTACTGCTGGCATATATATTTTTGAGGATTCTGATGTACTTCTTTTCTACACCTTGATTCAGAAGTGCCTCCCATATCTTGTTATGTTCCAGTGAATCAAAGGCCTTGGAGTAGTCCACGAAACCACGGTAGATGGTTATGTTGAATTCTTTGCTTTTCTCGAATAGTTGACGCACTGTGTGGATATGGTCTATGGTTGAGTAACCGCTTCTGAATCCAGCTTGCTCTCTTGGTTCATTTTCGTCCAGCGATTTGGTTACTCTATCTAGGATGACTTTTGCAAAAACTTTGTAGACGTTAGACATAAGGCTGATTGGTCTGTAGTTGTTTATATTGTTTTTATCACCCTTCTTGTGTAGGAGTATTATTGTGGACGTTGTCCACTGGTCTGGTATGTTTTCGCTTTGTATCAGATCACTTCATTGAACAGGTGTGTGAGGATTTGTACAAGGGCGTTGTTGTTTTCTAAGGGTCGCGCCACACCTGCCGAACGTTCCACGGCGGAACGTTCCGTCGCGTCATGTTTGCTTGCATTTCTATGGACGTAACGTTCGGCTGATAAACATTAGGAGCGTATTCAACCGAACCTTCCGCCGCGGAACGTTCGGCAGGTGTGGCCCGACCCTAAGAGGAATTCGTTGTTGATGTTGTCTGAGCCGGCAGCTTTATCTCTTTTTTGGGAGTTTATAGCTTTTTCCACTTCTTCAGTTATTATTGTTGGCACGTCTTCTCCACTAGTTAGGTTGCAGTGTGAGTAAATTAAAGAAAATCTTACTTTCCCTAACAATTTTCGTCATTGAGAATAATTAAATGCTATTTTCACAATTTCTACATATATTGATGTTTTGTTTAACTTATAAAATACATAATTTTTGAATGAAAACAGAATAAGTACGGTATTAACATTTTTTTTTTTTTCAATATAAATATTTTTATCACAACAAACATATGAAATGAAATGAAATTGTTTATTCTGTTAAATTAAAAAAAAAACATTTAAAATAAGCTAGATGAGGTCGGCGTTTCCTAACTGACTACTCTGAGAAGAAAGGCCGAATGAAACTCAGAGGTCGCAGTCTCTTTTAAAGTCCAGACATAATCTTGGTCAAGCCATAATACATAAAACACGTCTGTGATCCCCGAAGGGTTAGGCAGAGGTGTACCTATAGTACACCCACATTTCACCAGTTATGTTAAAGTCAGTCCTATGTTAAACCAGTCAATTGTATCCAATTTTTCTTGAGCATTGTGATGTTTATCACCCAGTATTAATTTGTACGCCAAAAACTACCTCTGTCAACTGACTTCATTGGACAGAATTTTAAATGTCGAGCCATTTCTGGAAATACATGTTTAGGCAGGGTATGACCCATGCTGTTAATGTAGGCTCTCTATACGTATCACCCGCAGCCCGGTAATGGTAAATGAAATATGCATGATTGGTAAAAAAAAAAACGAAAATATGCTTTAATTAGGGAGTAATATGCATTTGCATTGAATTTAAGAGCAGTGGTGGCCCAATAATAACGGCCGCGACTTACGAGTGGTACGTCGTAGGGTTCGACCCCAGACTGGTGCTTTACTTTGTGTAAATTATTTCATTACCACTGCTCTAAAAACGGTGAAGGAAAACATCGTGAGGAAACCGGCATATCCTAGAACGAAAACTTCAAAGATCATGCGTGGTGGATTACGGCCTATGTCCCAGTAGTGGGAACATTATAGGCTGATTAGTGATTATGTTATGCATAAAATCAAATGTCTAAGTCATTAGATATACGCTGTTTAATTTATTGTCGTATTGTCGTCTCCACCTTGTATACTAGAAATTAAAATAAAACAAAAATTTCTATATAAATTTTCCAGCGACCCTTCAGTGCTAAACGAGTGTGGTCTCGATGAGAACACAAAGGAGGTCCTCCTAGCGAACATCAAGAGGAAGCTGACGTCACAAGCGGTGAAGATCCGCGCGGACATAGAGTGTGCGTGCTATGGCTATGAAGGCATAGACGCTGTACGTGCTGCGTTGAAAGCTGGGCTTGCGCTGTCGACTGTGGACCTGCCTATCAAGATTAATCTTATTGCGCCACCTTTGTATGGTAAGTTAAGAAAATCATTATAAATGGCATTTTGATGCTAGTTTCTTAGATATGTTTAAAATCATTGATTTTACCATTTCTTCTTATTTCATCCAGTAATGACCACATCAACGCCTGAGAAAACAGACGGTCTCAAAGCATTGCAAGATGCCATCGACAAAATTAAGGAGACCATAGACACCGCGGGAGGAGTATTTAATGTGCAGATGGCGGTAAGTGGAACGCATAATAATAACAACCTTACATGAATATATGACATAATCCTCCCTATATGAATAATAAGTAAAAATATTTTTGTGAATTTTGTTATATTTTGCACATGTGAGCAATGCTAAGCTAAGTCATAATAATATGTCTGGTATAAAATTTCACTATATTCGTCTGCTCTCAGATATTGTATGATATTTGCTTATTTCCAATATAAAAACACTAGTGCGCGCCGCGGTTTCACCCGCATAAGTCTCGATCCTGTGAAAATATCGGGATAAAATGTATCCTATGTCCTAATGCAGGTCATGGTCTATCGTTTTCAGCCGTTTTAGCGTGAAAAAATATTAGTACTGGCCAGTCAGACTGAGTAACGACTCAGTGCACTCCACCGATCCGAGTAACTAAATAGATCATAACTGACTGACTCCTGACATACAGGTACACCTAGTTCAGGTGTCAGAGGATTCAAACAAATTCCTGTAACATATTATGTCAATAAAGAATTATTTGATTTGATAATAGAAAGCAGATTTACTTATAATAAAAATCAAAAGTCTACCATTAATATCCTCGTTGTGTATTACAGCCTAAGGTAGTGACAGCGACGGACGAAGCCGAGCTCGCGCGGCAGATGGAGCGCGCGGAGGCCGAGAACGCAGAGGTGGCCGGCGACTCCGCAGAGGAGGACGAGGACCAGGGTATGTACTCTGTTCCTGTCTGTCTAGACAAGCAATAGATAAAACATACATAAAATCACGCCTTCCCATCAGGGTAGGCAGAAACTACAGACCGCCACCTGTTACGATCCTTACATGCTCCTTTTATAAAAAAAGCGGCCAAGTGCGAGTCGGACTCGCCCATGAAGGGATCCGTAGCAGCAAGTAACATAATATAAAAGTGCTTGTAGTTCGTTAAAGGTAAATTGCTGTTTACGATTTATGTCGTATTAAAAAAAACTACTTACTAGATCTCGTTCAAACAAATTTTTGGTGGAAGTTTATATGGTAATGTACATCATATATATATTTTTTTGTTTTATCATTCTCTTATTTTAGAAGTTACAGGGGGGGGGGGGCACACATTTTACCACTTTGGAAGTGTCTCTCGCGCAAACTATTCAGTTTAGAAAAAAATTATATCAGAAACCTCAATATCATTTTTGAAGACCTATCCATAGATACCCCACATAAAGGGTTTGATGAAAAAATAATGTTGAGTTTCAGTTAAGTCTCAACAACACAGCACAACACGTGTCTCAGTCTTCTAAGTATGGGGAACCCCAAAATTTTTTGTTTTTTTTTTCTATTTTTGTGTGAAAATCTTCATGCGGTTCACAGAATACATCTACTTACCAAGTTTCAACAGTATAGTTCTTATAGTTTCGGAAAAAAGTGGCTGTGACATAGGGACGGACAGACAGACAGACATGACGAATCCATAAGGGTTCCGTTTTTTTCCATTTGGCTACGGAACCCTAAAAATGAGGGAATACAGAGGAGATGAGAATGTTGAAAAAAAACCCTTCGATCGACTCGTGCGGCTATTATCATTTAACCACGATGCCCGTTATCATTAAGCTACATACATAACATACATAATCAGCCTATTAATGTTCCCACTGCTGGGACACAGGCCTCCTCTCTGTGAGAGGGAGTGGGCTGTAATCTACCACGCGGGCCCAGTGCGGGTTGGTAGATGTCACGTCTTCGTTGGTTCTAAGACATGCCGGTTTCCTCACGATGTTTTCCTTTCACCGTTTTGAGAGCAGTGGTGATGAAATTATTTACATAAAGTAAAGCGCCTGCTTGGGTTCGAACTCACGACCTACAAAGTCGGGGCCGTTACCACTGGGCCACTACTGCTCTTCATTTAGCTACAAATAATATAATTAATGTTTTTATTTTCCCAGGTATGGGCGACGTACGCATGGATGAAGAACCACAACAGAACGGCGCGTCGGACGAAGAAGAAGACTAACCTCCAGATATATGTCCCTCTATATATTACTATGATAGTACCGTCATGTTACTACCTAATATACACACGTTTTATACATGCTAACGTTTTATTTTGTTACAATCTTAACACGTTCAGTTCCGGGAGCCCTCCTGGAGGGTTCACAGAGTCGCATATAGGATGCCGGGAGCCCTCGCGGAGGGCTCATTTTAAATGTAGGTTTTTCTTAGCGAATACAGCATTGTAAACCGTGAAGTAATCTGATGTATATTTTAACAAGATTTATTAGTAAGTAGGTATATGCGTTGGTTTTAAAATCCAACTATTTTAATTATTATTGTTTATTCATGTTTACAAAGATATTCACTAATATTTAAAAGGTTGGAAACTACGACAAGACTCCCTGAAAACACTATTTTATTTCGTTTTACAGTGTTCTAAAACACGGTTTTAAACCTAGTACCGTTGCCCGTCCGAAATCAATGGATAATTAATTTTATACAGGAATAAATTACTTTAGATCAATTGCGATCCTTATGGTCTGCAAGTGTCTTGTGTGACTGACAGTGGCATGGCCACCATCAGGGAATTTTAACAATTTGAAGGACAGTATACGCTGGTATACGCCCATAGGCGTCATAACAATAAAACTTGTATTGTGTCTCGTTCAGTGTCCTTGAATACGTAAATTTTTTGATAACACAAAAAATTTGTCGCCAAATATCAGAATTTGTCGGTCACTGGTTCAAAAGTTGCAAGAATGAACAGATGTCCCTTGTTTTTGTATGCTCGTATTTAGAAATCAGTTTTTTCAGAAACTACATCAGCTGATCAGCGGCATCAGCTATTAGCCTATTAATGTTTCCACTGCTGGGACACAGGCCTCCTCTCTGTGAGAGGGAGTGGGCCGTAATCTACCACGCGGGCCCAGTGCGGGTTGGTGGATGTCACATGTCTTCGAATTTTTGGTTCTAAGACATGTCCTCACGATGTTTTCCTTCACCGTTTTGAGAGCCACTGCTCTCAATAACACTGCCTGCAATTTTATCACAGTGGTGATGAAATTATTTACATAAAGTAAAGCGCCTGCTTGGGTTCGAACCCACGACCTGTAAGACGACCGACTCTTAAGTCGGCACTGGGCCACCACTGCTCTGCTGAGCATGAGGGCAGTGTTATTGAAGCTTTCCATCTGGAAATTCACAGTAGCAGCCTGGAGTCTGGATTTGTGCCCGGTTGATGGCAATAGGCGCGCCCCCTATTACATGGGACTTAAATATAACTGGCGAAATGTGGGTGTACACTTCTGACTAGCCCTTCGGGGAAAACAGGCGTAATGTTATGTTATGTGTATTTATTACGCCACAAAAAAAGTAAAACACCGAAATAACATATAACTATATCATTTATTTACAATAACAACTATTTACAAGTTCATCATAACATAATAGATCCGAAATCACATTTGAAACAAATTCATAAAATATATTCTACAACAATAAAATAACATTTTAAAATAAATATATTTACGCTTTCTTACCGTTTATTCTATTCAATTTACTTCTATGTATCTTGTCAAAGAATAACAGACCTGCTGCCTTTTCTATTGACTCTGGTGGTACCTGTAACAAAAATAAGAATAAGTAATTAAATATTTGTCCGAATACTTCTACCGAAAGGACTACCCGGCCAAAGCAAAAAATAGGAGGGAGAGAGGGAGGTCTTTGCCCTGCATACATACACGCTTCTTCATACTTTCGTGTGGTTAGTAACTAACCTGGTGCCAGTTTCAAAGCCGCCCATGAGCCTCTGACTTGGCTTCACATCCCGTCGAGAAATATCTCTCAGGTATGCCGGTTTCCTCACGATGTTTTCCTTCACCGTTTTTGAAGCAAGTAATAATTATACAATAAGCACGTAAATCCGAAAAGTCAGAGGTGCGTGCCTTGGGTTCGAACTCGAGACCTATGAATTGGCAGCCTCACAATCACACTACTAGGGTATCACTGCTATACAGACTTCTCCAGAGGAAGTACCTTCCCAATATTTTTCGTATTACAGTCCGGTTGTTGAGAGAATGCGTTCCTGACACCCAATTTCTAGTAGTAGGTAATAAGGATCAAATTAGCAAAACACATATTCGTTAGTCTGAAACTGAGAAGTTTCAAGAACGCACGGCCAGACTGTATCTTGATTGATACTCAATAAAGTCCGGCCGTAGTGAGAATGCGTTCTTGACACCTGTCAGTTTAAAGGCTCGTGCAGACCAGCGCGACGCGACACAAAAAACAATACATTTTCTAAGAAAACTTCACGGTATAACAATAGCCGCTGTCGCGTCGCGTTAGTGCACGAAGCTTTATACTAACGAATAGGTGTGTGTGATTGTTTTCCGAATTTGTCCTGTCAAAATTGTCCAACTGACAGGTGTCTGGAACGCATTCTCTCGACAGGCGGATCAAATCTACACAAAAAAAAACTAACTAAACTTGTCTTGTCCTCAGCTACTAACATAATTAATGTCTAAGTTAACAACTACCACAAAGTGCAAAGTTTGACAGTTCATCTTGCTGTGCTGCCTTCACTACATTATACTGGCAGAATAGTTCACATCTGCTCAGTTACCAAAAAGGAAAAAAATGCAGGCCAGCCTTTGGGGACTGCCGATAGAAGTGAAAACTAAGTAAATAATGTATTACAGGTTGGACCAAAAATACACGTCATAAAAAAAAAATTGATTCCTCATGTCCAGGGATATCCGAAAATACCCCATGTATGTTCCGCCATTTTTTGTAGTTTACGAGTTATAATTTTTTTTGTTTTTTTTTGAGTTTACTGCCGGTGGAGTTTCAAAAATTCATATCTCTACCCCTGGGCATGACGAATCTAATTTTTTTATGACGTCGCTTTTTGTACCACCTATTTGAAAGCTTAAAAGGATTTTAAGCCTATCCTACCTTCGAAGGCCGATTACAGCGAAGACTAGAATTTTAAGTACTAACTTTTCTTTTTTGTTTTGGGTATCTTAGGGACCTGCATATTAAAGTCAGCTAGAATCTATGGAACCTCATTTTTGTATTTTTAAATTGAAGTTGAAAATTTCAGTCTTACCACTAAAAACTTAAATTCTTGCTATCGATACTTTTTTGAGTAACTTGCACGTTAGCACGTTTATTATTTTATGTATGAAAGTAACATTCAAGATATGATCGCAAAAAAAATATCTGAAAAACACTTACTATAAAAATAAATATGAATTTTTGAAACTCCAACGGCAGAATACTCAAGAAAAAATACAAAAATAATTATAACTCGAAAACTACATTAAAATCGCGGAACATACATGGGGTATTTTCGGATATTCCTGGACATGAGAAATCCAATTTCTTTTTATGACGTTTATTTTTGAACCATCCTGTATATATATACTTTGTTACCACAGCAACGATATTTATTATGCCTCTAACAACGTAACGCCAGCTAATGAAAATGTCAGGAATTTATGTGGCTTGCTGTCAGTACAAAAACGAAAGCTGTAGCTCTGTAGCTCCATTAAAACAGATAAACTAGTGATTTCGACCACAGCTACAATATTTATTATGCGTCTCACAAAGTAACGCCATCTAACGAAAATGTCAGGAATTTATGTCGCTTGCTGTCAGTACAAGAACGAAAAAAACAGAGTTTATCATGGGAAGCGTTTATCGGTGACGATGACGCGAGTTCCATGAATTTTGCTCACCGAAAAACTGCTCAACGCGCCTAAAGAAATTTTCACTTCAAAAAAACAATATGACGTAACGGTGACATACCATAAACGCCGCCACAGGCGTCTCATCAGGTATCTTCTGGTTGGGCATGACGTAGGCCTCCATATCAAGGGACCCATCCTTCGCCTCCCCGACCACGACTTTGTAGAAATGTGTGGGGACCGCCACAGTGTTGGCGCCGATCACTTGGTAGCGGACGTAACACTTGCCGTCGGACTCTTTCCTGGAAAAAGAGTAGGGACACTGTTTCAAAGTATGCATACTTAGGATAGGCTTTTCCTTCCATAACATCACGCTTGTAATCCCCGAAGGATTAGGCAGAGATGTACCTATAGTACACCCACATTTCGCCAGTTATGTTTAAGTCCCATGTAATAGAGGACGAGCCTATTGCCATCAACCGGGCACAAATCCAGTGTTTCCTTCCATTCTCACTTTTATGAAAAGAAAAGAACCCTATTCCAGAATTCTATTATCAATTTTGATTCTGACACCTACGTTTGTGCAGTGCTGTATACCACAGTCTAAACATCATACAGACGTCCGAAGAATGACGTCTAAACAGGGCAATCGTGCGGGGCGAGACGGGAAGCGCGCTCCCGAACTGCTTACGGTACCGTGTTGGTCGTTCTAGCTGTCGCGACAATGCCTATACGTTGTCGGCATTTACAACGAGATCAAAGGCGTCGTCCTAATGTAGGTTTTTATACTGTGATTATACTTATAACTGGTGCGCCCGCGCCAAGCGACACAGATACAGAATTTATATCATGCTTAAGAAATTTTTCTTTAAAATTCCACAGTAGAAATTCCTGACATGGAGCAAGATTTATTTGTTTAAATTGTCTTTATGTTATTCTATAGGTGTGCTAGACTAGACTTCACAATAATCTAATTACCTGGGTAAGTACAGTGGTCCAGTGCAGCAGTACACATTGGTATAAACTTTCGTAAGTTTGCGCACATGCCTTTCCAAATTATTCCATGCATGTCTATTGAAGCCTTCTCCTACCTGTGAAAAATAACAAGGTAATTAGTAACTATGTAGATGTTCATGATCTTTAGTAACTTCTTATTCTTCTTTTCGTGTGGTTAATGACTAACCTGGTGTCAGAGTTTCAAAGCCGCCACATGCCGTCGAGAAATGTCTCTCAGTCATGCCGGTTTCCTCACGATGTTTTCCTTCACCGTTTTTTAAGCAAATTATAATTATACAATACGCACATGAATCTGAAAAGCCAGAGGTACGTGCCTTTTTTTTTTGGGTGGGAAGTCATCAAATGACTTCTCCCGCTCTAGGCGGAGCGTAAGGGCGCGTCATACTCTTACTGACTAAAACCCACCCGTGTTCCTTCCCTTGCCTGTTCGTTGCCAGCGCCACGGTCTCCCCTTAGGACTTCCCGCAACCCCGGCAGGCATCGGCCCTAGCGGACCCCGTCAATTGTGCTGACATCTCTTTGAGGCGGGCGTGGAAAATGACGCGCCGTCGACACGGGCCTGGTCCTTATCGGACGGCGAACTACCCATTGCTGTCCGTCCGCAAGCCCGCGCCTACGGTGGCCGGAAATGGGCTCGCGATTCCCGACGCCCAGGGCGTCTCCTACAGCGGTGGCTAGGAGCGCGAGGGCGCAACATTAATTGCCTCTCTCGCGCGCTCCGCCTCCTCCTTCGCGAGCATTACTGCTTCGCAGAAGGAGGTGACGGCTTGCCATGCTCTCTCGCTCCGTACCATGGCCTGGACCAGGGCCGTACGCGAGAGGTCACTGCCGCCGATCGCCTCCACGAGGACACGGCGGCGGTGGGTTCGAACTCAAGACCTATGACTTGGCAGTCTGATGGTCACCACTATGCTATCACTGCTTTCAAACATAAAGCTTTGCTGAAAACCGTTTCCCAGCAATGGGACCATTTATAGGTTGAAAACTGTGAAATGCTAAAATTACCATGAGGGTTATATTTAGTCATTTACCTGAGGAGCCATGTTGGTGAGATAGAATGTCTGATCAACATGTTTCTGCGAAAGGCGGTGGTTACCTGCGGCCGCCATATGGCCGCGGTCGAACCCTGACCCTTTGTAATCTGTGTTCTGTGACCTGGAATTTTGTCAAAACCAACGTTTAAACAAAAAAAATGTACAACCTGAAGCTCCTACACACTATGCCACCGGCATGACCGTGCCCACGCGTATACCGCCGGCATAAACGGACCGCCTGTGCTGGCACATTATGTAGAAGCTGCGGAGCTTCTTTTCAACAGTAAACAAAAACTCAGCAGATATGCCCGCAGCATGTAGCATAGTGTGTAAGAAAACACTGCGGGAATATTGAGATAAGATAAAATCATTTATTTGTTCAAAACATAAGTATACACACACATTGCATGCAAGATGTTACATTTAATTATACAGGTTAGTTATATTGTAAATTAAGTATTCAAAGCAATTACGTTGAATCCGCAATTGCAACCCACAAAATTCAAAATTTTCTTACGTTTTTTGCAATTTGCAGGTCAGTGTCAGGTGGTATCCTGATCAAATAAGATGTATGGCTATAACAGATAAGTGCTAAGTTAGATTTGTTCCATAACAACTTTTCCATAAGAAATTTGTTTTTATGGAACAAATATAACTTAGAGAGATGTTATTAATGATTCCAATGATTATAATTCTGTAAATACATAGCCGCGCATCATATTTTGATCAAGATACAACCTGACACTGACCTGCAAATTGCAAAAACTTAAGAACATTTGAATTTCGCAGGCTGCAACTGAGGAATAATAATAATAAATATATTAATTTTTCAAAAAAATTACAAATAATTGTACTTTAGTTTACAATTTTACAATTTGTGGTAGAGGACATTTACACTAAACATTTGGATGGTTCAGAAATCTGTACACAATAGATTAAACTCTGTCTCTTAAACTAGGGTATCCTGTATCTTAAGAGATAGTGTTTCGCAATGAGGTACCAATTGATATAGGTATGAGTGGACAGTGTCAATTTACCTTCAGGGGGAATCACCTTAGACATAACAAATTAAAACTGCATCAATCAAATTATAATAAATATACATACTACAGAATAGTGTCATCAAATAATTTTGCTAGCCTTAGTAATTGTGTTTAGAATACTGCTACATAATTTCCCGGTTTTTTTTATATGGGAGTTTCTTACCTAAAGAATGGATGTATACTCTCATCGGGTTTGAAATCACATTTGCTTCGGTCCACCTGGTCGTTCTTAGCAATGTGTTGTTGAGTGATATGCTCAAACACCCAGTTTGGCACTCTGTTGCGGCGGTCATAAGATATTATGAAGTCATCATAGGAACGAACATTATCCAAACTGGGGAAGCCATATTTCATTATTTGGGATACCTAGAAATTTTTTATTCATAATATTTATTAAAATAGGTAATAAGGGCTCAAAACAAAAAATCTATTGAATATGTTAATGATAAATATCTGGGTACCGTTTTATTTTTTTGGTATGTTTTCAAAAAATGAAACTTAGCTAGATCGATTTATCGCCCTTGAAACCCCCTGCATACTAAATTTCATGAAAATAGTTGCAGAGAGATTCAGATTATATATATACATAAATACAAGAATTGCTTGTATTAGATAGATAATACGTGCTTGCTCGCTTAGCAAGCCTTTTATGAGGACATAAGTAGGAGCCCTAGGAGCTATGGCTCAGTGTAAACGTAACACAGCCAAGGGGTATGTTGCAGAGACCCTTTTCTTAATTTTGGTACCTACTGCAGATATCTTTATGTAGGTGTAGCAACGATAAATAATACCTACTGGTTAGACTGCAAGCTGACGCTAACATACTCTAACTACGTAAGTTTGAGTGTTAAAATATCACACAAAGATTTTCCAACACGAACGCCCTGGCTACACTCCAACCAACACGAATCTTACCCGATCTTTAGCGCCACCGGTTTCCGTGTATGGAGTGGCAGCCGACACTGTGCCGAAGACGGGCAGGCCTGGCATGTTCTTCAGGCGTTTACCATCAACAATAACTGAGCCATCCCAAAGAAAATTATTACATTTTTCTGTATTTTGTCCCACAAAAAATCCGGTCAAGCCTATAGCACTTAACTGTGCGATACGCAAGAGCCTCTTACGAAACATTCTGTATTAAGGTTGATACTAATAAAGAAATGAGATTCCGTTCTTTAAAAATACGTATTTATGTCAATATTCTTGATATTATTGTGTTTCAAAGCACGTAAGAACAAGCCTAGATTTAGGTTATGTAAAATGACACTGTCTGTCAGTTTGACATTATCATCAGTTGCAGTTTATTTTTATTCCTAGTTTTCAAACAGTCCAACTGCCTGTAAGTTTGGATTTTTCCTTTATGCCAATATCTTTATGTTTTACTAATAATCTCAAATTTTTATTTTTATCTAAGCATTTTGACTAATAAAAATTCAACTCAATGATGACTGAATTAAAAATAAGCAGGTACCTAGTACCTAAGACACAGACCATGTTATAAAGTACTCTGTGACACAGACTACAATATAATAACAGAACTTAATTGTAGTCTGTGACATCGATAGAAAATAGGAATAGCGCTCGCGAATTTTTTTATGTCAATGTCAAAATGTGAACAGTGTGACCAGATTTAGCAATTCTGTGATTTTAGCAGAATTAGATCCCCAATTTAGGGCTTAGCAGATTGTCGCAGAATTGAAAAGATAGCAGTTTTTGACAGAATCTTACGTATATTATAAAACCTCCGCAGGAAATTAGCAGGATTAGAAATTGACAAATTATCTGCGCTTCAGTTAGGTAGCTGCGCTAGAAATATTTAAAGAATTCTACTATTCTTGAATAATATCCGATTTTTCTTACTCCACTGGCAGCAAATACATTTCAGGGAAATTCCCTATAAATGTGATTTTCTTTCGAGTTTTGTGTAGATTACTTTTTTGCGTAAAGAAAATATGACCTATATGACTATCATTCTGAGAGGGTTATCCAATTTTTTCATCTTGGTTGAAAAAAACGCAGATATACGAAAACGCTATGTTTTCGTATATCTGCGTTTTTTTTAAATATTCGTACAAATATCAAATTATGTCTTCATTCATAGGCTCTGGCAGAATCTTCAATTTAAATCGGGTCACACTGAACGTGATGTCAAATTGAATCACGTTCCAAGCCTGTATATTTTACTTGTTTTACTTTAGTCATGTTTTTATTGTTATCCCCTTTTAGTTACTTGATAGAGCAGGTGCGCAATATAAATTTGAAATTAAAAACCTGGAACTACGATCGGCGATCGTGGATTCCAATAATTCTATTAAAATTTCTTTTTTATATAAACTTAGATAAAATACTTAATAATTTCAGAATAGTGGTGAATAAAATCGTTATCACGATTTCCATAGTTTAAGTTATTTTCTACCAAAATAACACTAGAATCATGACGAAATTATTTATAAAAACAAACCGCACTCTTTCAGCGGTTTTATCGAAATATAAATACAGTACAGCTGCAAAATCTGTTGCTTCAGTGCAAATAAAAGACAAAGAATTCAGAACTGACGATTACACTAATGTTACTCCTAAAATTATATCATATTTAGGTAAGAATCTGCACTTGCAGAAAAATCACCCACTATCAATCGTAAGGCAAAGAATTGTGAATTATTTTTACTCCTCGTTCACTCATAGAGGACACCCAGCATTTAGCATTTACGACAACTTGTCTCCTATTGTCACAACGCAACAAAACTTTGATGATTTGCTGATTCCCTCTGATCACCCGAGTAGGGCTAAGTCTGACTGCTACTACATCAATAGGGGCAATCTTCTTAGGGCTCACATGACTGCCCACCAGAGTGAACTATTACGGTCTGGTTTAGACAATTTCCTGATGATTGGAGATGTTTATAGAAGAGATGAAATTGATTCTACGCATTTTCCTGTGTTTCACCAAGTAAGTTATGCAGTATACAATTTTTTCATAGATTTTTATTCATAAAATAATCTTGGAATGCTTGAATGTCCTAGTTAGTAGTTGTCTGTATGTCTTAGTTCTAGAAGAGGGCTAAAAGGATATTTAAGTATCTTCGTTATTCTCAGTAGCAACTTCTGAACTAATAATGCCTCTTGAAACTTTCTACTTTTAAATGCTGCTGATTAGTTTTTCTTATTGGCAGCTCATGCACAGACATATTTATCAGAATGATTTTTTTTTTTCTCCATAGAGCAGGCTTCGTTACTGTTTTACAAACAACAACTCTTTAGTAAATTATCATCCTTTTCTATTTCAGGTAGATGCAGTACGATCTCAACGTAAAGAGGAACTGTTCCCTGGGCAACCAGATCTAGAAATATTTGAGCCAAAATATGATAAAAACAATCCATGTGCCTTCACCAACTCCATTGATGACCCGATGAAACAGAGCTGCCATACTTTAGAAGCTACAAAATTAATGGAGACACAATTGAAAACGCACCTCATTGGTTTAACAAAAGTGTTATTCGGTGAAAGCATAAAATACCGATGGATTGAAGAGTACTTCCCTTTCACTCATCCGTCATGGGAGCTTGAAATATTCTATGAAAACAAATGGATGGAAATCTTAGGCTGCGGTATAGTTAGAAACGAAATTCTTATTAATGCAGGACCTTCAAATACCATAGCATACGCATTCGGTCTTGGGTTAGAGAGACTGGCAATGGCATTATACAAAATCCCTGATATTCGGTTAATGTGGAGTACGGACTCAGGATTTTTGACACAGTTTGAGAAAGTTGACCTGAACGCAAGGATTGCGTATAAGCCTGTATCGTCGTATCCTCAGTGTACGAATGACATGTCATTTTGGCTGCCTGAAAACTTGACAATAGAGACATTCATGAGCAATGATTTCTATGATCTAGTCAGAGATATTGGAGGCGATATTATTGAGCAGGTTGGTTATGATTCTTACCTTACCCTTGTAATCTGTTGAAATAGACATCTATTTAGAGGTAAGACTTTTTTATAGGGTCAATAACTGATAATTTAAATTTGGCGCAATTAAGTCCTTAATTTCCAAATAAGATAATAAAAGGAAGAACGAAAAATATTTTATTTCGGACACGCACAGAAAATACAAATAATAAATATTGGAACATTAAAAACTAACAAATAATCGAGAAAAAAACCGTTAGAGGCCAAAAAGACTCTTATCTGAGTATAATGCTGCAATATTTAATAAATAAGAGACCAAAATGACTAAAAGCATTATTTCTCTAAATATTAGTGCATGTTGTTCTTGGCAATTTACTTGAAACGGGCAGTTTCAAGTAAATTCCCCTCCACTACAATGCCTACCCATGGTGCCCAAACTCAACAAGAGATATTTTAGTGCCGTTCAGTCACTATTAAAGATACTCTTAGGCCGGTTATCCCCTCGTATACCTAGAACTGCCCTGACTGCCCAGTTGGTCTCGTGGTCGCAAGCAAGCCCGACTGTTGAGCGTGGGTTCGATTCCCAGGTCGGGCAAAATGTTATTGTGTTTTTCTTTGAGAATTTCTTAGTAACAGCCTGGAGTTTGGAAGGCGCCTTGTAAAGTACGATAAGCCGTTGGTTCTTCTCCGGTCGTGTCGGATTGCCGTCACATCGAAATATAAGAGTGCGGGAAGAGAGCATGCACTTGTGCTTTAGCTCCCTTCAAAAGGGTTGAGCTAATTGGTGCTAATCCATGCGTCATGTTCGTGAACGGGCGCCGTCAGTTAGGCGCTTTTTTTTTTTTTTTCCTAAGCATCTCCGTTGCGATTAGCCGCCATGGCCGAAATACGGTCTGGAGGACTATTATTATTCCCAGAGCTATTAAGCTTCATACTTAGAATAAATGATTGCACTCAGAAGAACTGCCCGGCTGAACCCACAAAAAAATCTAAAATGAAATATGGCAAATCCTTTAAAAAAGTTTCTATTTATTTTCAGGTGAGACTTAAGGATAAGTTTGTTCACCCCAAGTCAAAGAAGCAGAGTCTGTGTTACAGCATAGTATACAGACATTTAGAGCGAACACTCACTCAAGCAGAGGTCAATCAAGTCCACAAGGAGATTGAGAAGGCTGTGGTCGACACCTTCGGTGTAACTATGAGATAAAATATTTATTTATTAATAAAATATAGTATGTTGAATTTTATGTGGCTTTTTTAATTTTCTATGGAGAATAAAGGAGAAGGTCCCAGAATTCGCTGGTAGCGGGAGGCACACAATCGCGTGATGTGATGATGTACAAGACAGGGTCACATTAAATTAGCTAGCGAAACTCCGCAGACGTGATGGGAATCGATATCTAAACATGATAAAACAAAAAAGAAATTAATTTTATAAACGTTTTTGAGGGTTCGACCGCAGGGAGTGTTGTCACTTGAAATATCAGTTTTCTGTTGTGTAAACTTCATAGACGTGATTGGTAACAAAAACAAACAGATTTTCTCAACTTGTCTTATACTTCAAGTAACAAAACTACCAGCGAGCGGGAATTGACCCCAAAAAAATCATATTTTTTTGTCTTATCGATACCAAACACGTATGTGAAGTTTCACTAGCTAATTTGATTTGACCCTGTATAATGGTAAGGCAAATGTCCAGCCGGACGTCTTCCGTCAGAAATAATGATGATGAAATGATAATAATTATATGATTGAACTGTTATGTCCTGAGAAGCCTGCAGGGTAGATAGAATACATAACTGTAGCGGTCTTGAGTATTTTTTATGTGGCTTACACAAAAGTCTTGTAGATCTGGTGGCGTCGTGTGGCGGGTTGTTGAGCTACACGATGACTGATCTCAAAGCTGCAATGGCTCTTTCTTCAAAAGGCCCTGCCATGGCCTTGCATTACTATCACGTTTAAAAAAAAAAACTAAAAAGATCTACTTACAGTAATAGACATAATTTCTTTCACCACCATACTTACTTCTTCCACCAAGCGCCATTGCTGTGTTGCGGTTAGAAGAGCGCCAGTATACTTACGCGAGTACCCGCGACGCCTCTAGAACCTTTTATTGGACATATATCTATTTAAATAAAATTGAAATTCTTTGTTGGTAAGCGCATCACTTTAGAACAGCTGGACCGATTTGGCTTTTTGTTATAAAATGTTCGTAATAATCTGAATTCGATTTTTATGGAAAGAAAAATTTTAAGTTTCAAAATCATATTTTTCCTATGATATTTATGCAAGAACAATAGACTCTCAGACTCGACGTAAAGGCACTCGACATAGAGGGAACCAATCTATTTTTGTAGGTATGAACTATTGAAATTTGGACAGAACAACGTCTGTCCTGTCAGCTTGTATAAATAAAATAGAATTCAAGGAAATGAAAAACACAGATATTCTTTCAATCATTATTTATTAACACATAAAATTAACACCAGTTTAAAAACATTTAGTAAACCGTGGATTAAATTGTGATGCAGTAAATATCAGGCCTGCCTGTTTTAATCAGCGATGCTCAACCTTTTTACTTTTCTGGCCCTTCCTATAATTACTATCTAATCTATCCTGCAACTCCTGCAAGTAAAAAATACCCAGCATAAACTTGCTACTTTCCCGATTGGTAACTACACATAAGTATTAAATGGAAAAATAACTTAGAACTCGCGTAGAATCGCGCTTTATCGGCTACGCGGACCCAAGGCTGAGTATCGCTGTACAATCCTTACATTTAGAAGTCACGACAGTGCAGACTATTTAATAATAATACACCGAAACACAGTAATCAAATTAACACAGATTTGCCAGAAAATATCAGGTTTCAACAATATCGCAATATCCCGCGTCCTAATAGAAAGCAAACTCGTGGCCGCGCCGATAGAGGGCGCCTTCTTGCTTTTGATTAGGTCGTGCACCCTAAAGGTGCCTAAGTTTAATTCCCACACTGAGCAATCATCTTAAAAACACCTTATATTATAACATTTAGTACTATGCCTATCCTTATATAATATCACAGAAGATCCATGGATTACATCGCACAGATTTGACATCAGGCATACATCGGATGAAATTGATATTCAGAAAATTCCAAATACACAATACTGTTTAATAATTATTAATAACTTTAAACATTATTAATAGAATCTAAAAAAAATACACCTCATTCTATAGGACTAAGTATGAAACATATACATATTTACAAGAAACAGCTTTTTAACTTAACTAATTAATTCTAGTTAATTTACATCAAATTGTGATTTTTAATTAAATACAGAGACAACTATTGTTACGGTTTATCGGTTGAAAATGCGTCAACCAACAAGAGGTTTTGCATTTCACAGCCAGCACAAGTTCGCATATTATTATTCCTTAACATCTGATATACTTACGGGCAACTAAATTGCGCAGTTCTTGCCAATTGTGACTATGACATCTCGGCAACACCAAGCAATTTCCAGCGATTCCAAGATGCTATACATATAGATCATGCCAAGAATTGCCAAATTTTACTTGCTTGTAGATCCGCACCTGGGCTGATTCTGCCAGGTGGATGTCAAAAGGTTGTCTATTAAATTAATCGAATTATACAATTATACGCTATGAACTGAGCCGTCAGGCCATAAACACACACACATTCTTTTTACTACTGACATGTATGACCCAACGACTCTGTTCATAAGACGAGTACCTACTATAACATCTTCACTGGGTGTACGGTGTACCTCTATCTACTACGCAAACAACAATAATATTAATTTTACCCAATGTTTAATGGCGCAGGCCTTTAACTAAAAACTAACTCAAAAACTCGCTCTTATAATATGTAGGTCGCTTATCAAATTATTTACTTAGGTTTTTTTTTAAGATTGGATGAGTACAAATTAATGTCTTACCAACTAATTAAGAAATATCATACACACATAATAACATCTGTAATGTTTAATTTCAATGAACAGAAGACTGCAATATTTTCATAGAAAATCACAGGAAAGAATTGTAGGTAAGTAAGTACCTACTTGAATATTAATATAATTAATAAATAACATACATTTATTTATTCTACTATTAACATTCGGTTTCTGAAAAGCCTATCACACGCCTAATTATGTGTTAATCTTTTCAGAAACCTTTATGTGATCTTACATTAATTTCCATATTCTAAGTAAAAATATTTTTAGCTTTATTTAAAAAAAATAATATTTTAAGAAACAGTCCGCTGTTTCTTAAAATATAATTAATTAATAACATATATTCTACTATTAAACCTCGGCTTCTGTAAAGCCTATCACACACCAAATTTTTGTGTTAAATCCTTTCAGAAACCTACAATAATTTCCATATCAAAGTAAAAATATTTTTAGCTTTATTTTAAAAAGTGGTACGGACTGCTTCTTAAAATAATATGTGATAATTGTAATAAAGTATTGGCTTAGTTTTGGATATTTATAAAAAATTACGTGAAATCTTTGAACAGAACTCAATGTAAAAATAGTTTCAGCTTTGTTTTATAAAATGGTGCGGGCTGCTTCTTAAAATATTATGTGATGATTGTGATGAAGCATTGGCTTAGTTTAGGATTTTAATTAAAAAAAACGTGAAAGCTTTGATATTATTTATACATTTATACTTAATAAAAATACGGTAGGTAACAAAAAAGTTTTGTATCGTATAATTACTACAACATAATATCCATTTTCAAAATACTCCTTGAGCTATTGTTTACTTTACATTGAACTGAATTAGTTTTATTCATAATCACACTCAAAAAATATAAACATATAGGTACACTATCCTACAGTCAATTAATAAAATCACTAACCAATTAAATACGCCAGGTTTATATCACTAAATAGATCAAGATTATTTCTGTTATAGTCTGGGCAAATCAAATCCCTATTATCATGTTATGTTTTATTGAGTCTAGTTTTTGGTCGGAAATTATTCCACAGAGACGTACCTACCTAGCTACGATAATTTCGACGACGTCTTCTGGGAAAAGTATCCTATGTGCTAATCCTAGTTATAAACTATCTGTGAGCCAAAAAACCCATTAAAATACTCGTAGATGGACAAACTTTCAGAAATCATTCAGACCACCAAAATAAGGACAATGATATTTTTTTTAATGAAAACTCATTAGATATTTACAAGAAAATAAAAACAGCTAACGAAAATAAACTAAAAAATGTTGGTTACCCAATGCCATTTAGTATTTCAGCCAATTTCAGGTCAAAATAAAATCACTTTAATCAGTGTTTTTTTTTTGCTTGGATATCTTTGGTTCGACGTTGAACGCTGAACGCTGTGTTAAAATTTGTCCATCTATTTTAATAGGAACTTGTTTATAAAATAAAGTTTAATAGAAAGTATCATATTCGTTAAGCGTTAATGTAGATTCTAGATTAACGCTTATGATACTTTTTATCCCGATAGAACGATCCCGTGGGATAATTCCCGGCATGCATGCGGGCGAAGCCGCTGGCAAAAGCTTCAAATATTAAGTAGAATCCCGCCATAGAAGAAGCTGTGGGTTAAAACATACTTTGCCCAATTTAGGCTGCAAGACAATCAGACCCCTAATATACAACAATCCTCTTCCTCTTCGTTACTCTCAAACCCAAATGTCGCTTCTAGGTCTATGGAATCATTGTCATCGTCACTCATATCAAAAGTTTCAAAGTCAGACGCTGCTAATTCCGAGTCATTTTGCTTTTGAACAGGCGCTTCCGGTTCTACTACATCATTGTCACCCATAAAAACTTGTCCTACGCCAGGCGCGGGTGATTCCGATTCATTTTGCTTTTGAACAGGCGCTTCCTGTTGTACGTCAGCCGTTGGTAATTCTTGCTCAATGTACTTTGTTACTGATTCGGGCACATTCTTGTTTTCTTCGGACGCATTTTTGTTTTCTTCGGGCGCATTCACCTTTTCATGTATCCGTTTCGCAACCTTTGCTAGCGGTTCATCGTCAGAAGAATTATCATCTGACAAAATAGTAGTAGCAAATTCTTTGCAAGGTTCTGAACGTGATGTCGTTGGAGTCGGCTCGTCTGCTTCATCCGTAACTTTATACATATTGATAGAATTTCGCTTCACCTTAATTTTCTTAACGTATCGCCTCACTGGCACAGGGCCTTCGGGTTGTACGTAGTCTAAAATAGCGTCTGAGTCAGCGTTCACATTAATTTTCCTCAAAAATTGCTTCCGCTTTATTCCGTGGTCTAAGTCAGTTTTATGCAACAAAGGATTCTTACTTTTTAAATGAATTTTATTTTGGTTTAATTGATGTAAAATACTAGGTTTCAGAGCTTTGAACATTTTCACCGGCTTAACTGGGCCATCAAAACCGTCAGTAGGCAAATGATTGACGCGTAAGAGCGACCTTTTGCTGGGTGAAGTATCTGATTCTGTATTTGTCTGTTCTGGCTTTTCATCATCCTCAGTTAGATCGATTACTGATTTCGGGTTAACGTTCAGTGCTGTCGTTCCCGTTGGCGGTTGCAGTGACTTTTGTACTGGTTTCATGCAAACATTTATGGGTACAAGGAATCCACTTTCGAAATCCAATTTAAAGAATACTCCTTTATTATCGCACGCGTATTTCAGTTCGTACAACGAAGTGATTGGTGTTAGCTCGCCAAGAGGTGATCGTAATTTCGGAGCTAGAGGATTGGCACTGTTGTAGTTTGATGGTATCAAAATTGGCCGCGTTATAGTTGTCCCTTCGGAGATTGGTGCCAATTCAGGGAGTTCCCGAACCTCGGGTGCCAAGCAGTCTTGCGGCAATACAACCTGTTCAGCCTGTGTGTCTGTCGGTTGTGTTTCTTCTATTTCAGAAGTCATGTCTTCATCAAATATACCGGACATTTCCATTAAGTCCGATAGTATATTTTTAGTTTTAGGTCTACTGGGCTCACTTGTGCTTTCTTCGGGTGTTTCGGAACTAACGTTTTGTGTTGCTGTGTCTTTGATACTAAAGTTCTGACCTGATGATTCAGACTGATCTAACGCATGTTCTGATGATACTTCATGTACGTCAATACTTCCAGTCTGGCTTGGGGGTTTAGATTGATCGTCTTTTTCAGCGCTTACTATCTGACTTGTTGGGTCAGACTGATTTTGTGGTTGTTCTGATGATACTTTGTGTACATCAGTACTACCAGTCTCGCTTAGGGGTTTAGGCTGATCATCTTTTTCAGCAGTTTCTGTCTGAGTTGTTGGGTCAGGCTGATTTTGTGGTTGTTCTGATGATACTTCGTGTACATCAGTACTACCAGTCTCACTTGGGGGTTTAGGCTGATCATCTTCAGCAGTTTCTGTCTGAGTTGCTGGGTCAGGCTGATTTTGTGGTTGTTCTGATGATACTTCGTGTACATCAGTACTTCCAGTCTGGTTTGGGGGTTTAGGCTGATCATCTTTTTCAGCACTTACTGTCTGAGTTGCTGCGTCAGGCTGATCTTGTACTTGTTCTGTTGATGCTGAAAGCCTTTCATTTTGACTTGACTCTTTGACGGTCTCTTGAATTTTAGTAACGATATATTGGTCGGCACTCTCGGTTTGGTTACTTTCTGTCTCTGTGACATTTCTGTTGATATTTGAAGCAGTGCGATTTTCTTCTGTTTCATTAGACGTATTAATTTGTGAATTATGACTAAAATCAGGAGAGTCGTTACTATTTATTATTACAGATTCCTCAGTAGTTTGAACTTCGGTCACTAGTGGAGTTTCTTTATTTTCATTATCGTTAACATTACGTGGAGATTCTTCTTCATCGTCTATAAGATCAACAACTTCGCTTTCCTTGACACCTTTTTGTTTCTTCGATGCTTCCTGTGCGGCGTGTGTGTCCATGTGTGCCTGTACGACTGCAATGATTGTAGGCATCTTCGCCAGCTCCGTTGCGTTTACCGCCACATTTTGGTCTATTTTGTACGCCATTGACCCATTAGACAATAATATTAAACGCACACCGGTCGGTAATTTTAGCGACGAGCGTAAAGCTAGTTTCGCCTCCTCGAATAATTTCAAATTAGGCGGAAACTTTATCGTGGTCAGCAATATTTTATTCTTCCCCAAAAATACCGGACTTTTTGACGGCTTTTCGGAAATTTGTTTGCTGTTTAAGAATATCATCTTTTCTTTAAAATGTTTTGGTGGCACGAAAGGTTTACTCGAGATTGGCGGCAGAGGCATAATCGTTTTAAATCTATTGGGCGCCTTAGCCTTTTTAGCCGCCAAAAACTTTTTAAAACTAGGCGGAGAAGTGATAGTCTGGGTAATCGCTGTACTGGGAGTCTTCATCGCACTAAGTATAACACCTCCAGATTGATTGTCAGAACTAATACAATGTGTGTATCGATACGGTTTACCTACTTCTGGTGTCGCACATGATATATCGTTGTGATTTTTTAAAATTGGAACAGCTACCACCTTACGCTTAGCAACCACGTTGACAGGAGCCTCTAGTCCCCGCCCCGCCTGTTTCTCCACTTCTGCAGTAGTTGTAACAGATACTTCACAAGCCGGTACCGGAACATCGCCTTCTGTATCCATAGCTTCAATATCTATAGGTTCATATTCAGTAGTAGTATTAGTAGTCGATTCAGTATTAGTGGCATCTACATCTATAATTGGTGTATCTTCAGGAACTGGGACCGTTACCGCTCCAGAACCTTGGACTGTTTCTACATCAGAAACGTCGACCGTTTCTACATCAGGGACTTCAATTTCCACAGGAGTTTGAACAGGATTTTCGACACCAGCTTCAAAAGATTCAGAGTTAATAGTCCGTTCACTTACCACACTTACTTCATCTTCACCTGATATATTATATGTTGCTTTGATTAATTCCAATTCTGGGTTTTTTATTTTCTGGTCATGCAAAACATAATCTTTTAACAAATTGCTACAGCAACACACACATATTTTCCGACAACCGTGCGGCGGTATATTTTCCCTACAAAATAACAACTGTAGCATTCGTTGTCGAGCCCAACAACAATATTTAACCTTCTTTTTAGGCTGTTCAGTTACTGCAACAGTTTTATCTTTATCAGGTGGATAGTTCGTTGCGGATTTTATATTAAATTTGGGCTTCTGGCACTTTGATGAAGCTTCCGAAGAGCTATTTACCTCGTCCTCTGCTTCATCTGTTTTCTTAAGGATTACCATGTAACGGGAATCATCAGGATTTATCTTCGGGCGTCCTCGTTGTTTCGTCTGCTGACCGCTGTTTTTGCGTTTCTTTCTAGGCTTCGGTTTTTTCGCAGCAACTGCTTCCGGTTCTAGTTTATCAGTTAATAGAAATAACATTTTGTTGAGAGCATCTAAAGTTAATAGTGTGTCTTCCAACTTTTTGGAATTAATGCTTGCGTCGTGATTTTTTGAGAGCCAGGGTATTTCAGGTCTGAATTGCCTCGGCTTCCATAATACCACCGGTTTGGGCGGAATTAGTCTTTTCCCATTCATCATTCTCGGTGGTCGGCCAGGTAGTGGGAACCGAGGTCTGAAGCCATCATCATATTTACCAGAATAATATTCAGTGGTCTTTTTAGCAGGCGCGTCCCCTGTAATGTCAAGTAATTTAGGAGGACCTCTAGCATCAGTAGCTTCTGATACTATCGATCGTAAATCTGTGTCAGTTTCCGCGATGGTTATTGTTTTTTGAGCAGGGTAAGTCGGAGTGTTAGAAGATGTTACGATAGTCACTGGTACTTGCGGCTGATTATTTTGGATTTGGATAGGTGTGACTTCCGCAGTAAGAAGTCGTTGGTTGATGCGACGTATTTCTGTGATATCTGGTAGGTTTATTATTTTATTTCTCTCACTCGTTGGACCTACATCTTCAGGTTGTTTTGAGGCTTCCAAACATCGTCGTAACATAGGAAGAATATCTGCGACTTTCGAGTTATCTATAAGGCTTTGAGCGGGCATGGCCGAGGGGACTACTGAAACGTTGTGGCTTTCTGTATCATCTATAACTACCGTTGTAACGTTGTGATCAACGGGTTTAAGATATAGCGTTCCGGAGACAAGTTTAGACTCGAAAGCTTTACTTAGGTCAATAGTCAAGGGCTTGCAAGATTTGATCAGTACCCGGTTACGCGGTGAGCCAAAGAATCCTACGCTTAACCTCTTTAGTCTAGTGTTAAAGTCAGGGTTTTTACACAACTGTATAGGATGGTATCTGCGACTACGTGGTTTTTGTAATAAGTAACTAGTTGGTTTGACTTTTAGCCTTTCATCTATTACATTTTCCTCATAGTCATCATCATCAGATGTTTCGTTATTATCATTTTCCGGTTCATATTCAACAGGTACAACATTATCTTTTGGTACATCTTCAATTGGTAGAATATTATCTTTTGGGACGGCTTCAAGTGGTACAATATTTTCTTTTGGAATATCGTCAATTGGTTCTTTTTTTATTATAGTACTACTATCTTTCACTAAAACATTTTCATCGACAATTTTTTGGAGATAATATTCAATTTTTTTTTGACTATCATTTACTATTACACTTTCGATGTTTTCACCACTATAGTTTACTGTTACATTTTCAATTGTTTCCTTGCTATCATTTTCTGGTTCCTTTTTAATTGGTTTGCTTTTCTTAGTAATGGCGTCTAATAATTGTTTATCATTAATGTGTATGTGATCAGTATGTGTGTGGAACAGGCCCATATCATCTAACCTGGTTGTGTATATGATGGGGCACATCAGCAGCTTTGCATCAATTTTTGGAGTGTCCTCATCTTCGTCTTCTTCTTCAGATTTGATTTTTGTTTCTGTAATAATGATAACAAGTTTGTTAACATCAAAGATTGTTTAGCTCGTAGGCACCATTATATCGTGACGAATTTATTTTATCTTCGACCTATTATGAGAACAAAATTCCCAACAAAACATATGACAGATGAACGCGACCGAACATTTTGTTTTGAACCCGGGGTTAGACAATATAGCCACTATCTGCCAAATAAATAAAACAATGGATCAGAATTTCAATGATATTATTTTCAAGGTCAGTTGACAGTTGAATCTCATCTAAAAGTACAACAAGCCACCATAGCGACCATTTTGTCCCTAAATAGAGGGATAAATATCTGTAGTAAAAATGAAATACTGTTCGTTGGTAAGCGCACCACTTGAGAACGGCTGGACCGATTTGGCAATTTTTTATTTTAAAATGTTCATAATAGTCCGAATAAGGATTTTAGGGAAAGAAAAATTGGACAACTTTCCCGGAAAATTTGAAAAATGGGAAAAACTGAAAGTATTTTTTCCTATGGAATTTTTGTATGAACTACTGTTTGGACAGGATATCGTCTGTCGGGTCAGCTAGTCTTAAATAATAAAAAGCCACTCACCAGTATGACCATCTTCATCAACATAAACAATGCCATCGTCAACGAACTCAATCCCTTCATCTGCAAAACTAATATCATTAGGCAGTTCCCCGAACTTAAAACTTTTTATATCCGGTTTAATATCTTTCTCCACTTTCTTCTCAACACTATCTTCAGCGCTTACAGCATCTTCAATTATGTTTTTTACTTTTAAAGGTTCTTTCAATGAAATTTCTAGAACTTCAGGAGTTGAATCTACACCCATTGGTTGATCTTTAGTATCTTTAGATACGATTATATCTTCTTCAGTACTTCTAGGTACGGTGTTATTCATGACGAGGTCATCTACAATATTATCATCGTCTTCGTCTGAATCAGTAATTACAACTGGATCTGAAGTAGTTTCTATTATTTCTATGTCTTTAATTACCTCTGCTGTATTGGTAACTGTAGGATTAGGATTTTTTGCTTTTAAAGCGGCAAAGATTGCAGGATAAGCGGTTTGCACATTTACGAGTTCACTTGTGTCTTCGACGTTAGCGGTTGCACTGGCTCCGTCATCGTTACCGATAGCTTCAACGTTACCGCTTACACTAATCTCAACTTCGGTACTGACAACTTTCGCCTCACTGGTTACATTGGTTTCATCTACGTCACCAATAACTTCGTCGGTACCCGTTACATTGGTCGTAATTACGTTACAGGTAACATTACCGAAAACATTGCTTTCGTCAACGTTACTGGTTATGCTAGTTGCTCCAACGTTACCGGTTACACTGGCTTCTTCAACATTACCGATATCATTGGTAGCCTCAACATTACCAGAGATATCATCATCATCACTGATTTCGTTGATCTCATCAGGTACACCACCATCTGGACTTGATTCACCAACATTCTCGTTGACATTTTCGGCAATATCACAAATATCGGCTTCTTTATCGTCGCTACTGATTTCGACAACTGCATCATTATTTCGGGCACTATTTTCGTCAATATTATCGGGAGCACCACTTTCTTTTTCGTTGCCACGTGCACTGTTATCGTCAACAATATCGCAATCATCTGAGCCTTTATCGTTACCGCGGACACTATTTTCAACATCATCAAGTACAATTGTTTCACTAACACCGGTATTTTTATCGTTACAGATATTAGCATCATCAACGTTAACTACACTTGTATCGTCAACAGTACCACGGGCTTCTGTATTTTCAGCGTTACCATAATAGACTCTATCTTTGGCTATGTTAGCAAGTACGCTGGTATCACTGACATTACCGAATACGCTACCTATTTGTGGCAACACTGATTCTTCCTCGTCTCTGACTGTTTCTTCAGTTTCCTCAACTTCTTCATCATTTTCAAGGTCAATGTCTTCAGCATCCATGCTGTCCAATTGTTCATTTTCTAAATCCGTTGATTCTAAAACCACTTCGTATATGGATTTCTTTGGAGGTTGTATCTGTGTTTCATCAACTTCCACGTCATCTTGAGGTTCCTGCTTTATCCTTACGGGTGGTACTACTACTTCTTCTTCTTCTTCTTCTTGATTATTATCTTCTGTCGCGTTATCGTCTGGTTCAAGCATGAGATCTATTGTTTCTATATTTGGTTCTATCATCACTAAATCTGGTACATCTGAGGATTAAAAATAGGGAATTCAGGGATGGATGAATGAATGAACTATACATAAAAATGTAACTGGAAGGCACATTACTACTATATTAAGCTTTGGCCAAACTGAATCAAAAACATAAATATCTGAAATATTTGTATGATCTACAAGTCGTTGGTTCGGGTCTGGCTGTTTGTGTATGTGAGTTTAAATGTTTGTAAACGTATCCACAATACAGGAGAAATTCCTAGTGGGAGAAAAGGTTTAAAAAAAAAAAAAAGAAGAAAAGAAAGAATCAAATCATGCGCCGAATGCGGGACGATAGTGTCAATTAACTTGTATGGAGGTGTTTAAACTGGCGCGGAAGGCCCCGTCACTTCTTTATAATTAAAACGAACGACGCGCGCGGGATTGACTTCAGTTTGGCCAGAGTTTTATAGGCGTATTTTTATAATGATTTAATTTCACTCACCTTCAGTTGGTTTCGGTACAGGTCTCCTAAGAGCAGCCCTTTCTTTCATTTTCCTTTCCTGAAATATGAGAACAATGCTTTATACTGCAGAACAATCTTTTTAACGAGCAACCCTCATTCTTGTTCCCATTTTTCTATACAAAGTTGAAAAAACCGAAGGCGAATAGGGACAATAGCGTAAAAAAAGGAAATATAGCTGGTTTTCTAAATTTGTTTTAAAGAAACCAAACCAGAATCAAAATTATTTGTACATTACTTTAATTCTAAGGCTCTTGGGTACATTACCAGTCGACAGCGATGCGGAGGAATTTTTCGATGCCATATTGTTGGTATAAATTAATAGTTTTAGTTAGGTTAGTTATTTTTAGTTTTGGAAGAAGATATGTTAGTTGTTTATTTTACTAAATAAATAAATTACTCCCCTTTAAGGCTGCCTGTCCACTGGAGCGGAGAGGAGAGGAGAGGAACGGAGATGTGCCAAAATTAACCAAAAAAATCGCACCTCTGGAGCGGAGTTTTGATTCTATTGGTTAATATTGACACATCTCCGCTGCTCTCCTCTCCTCTCTGCTCCGGTGGACAGGCAGCCTTATTCTTGGCTTACTGACATAATAAACGATAAGTTTTTGGTCGATATACTTAGCGCGCTTACTCGCGTAGCAGGCACAGTCAGTCAACGAAATAAATAAGTACCTAACCACAGAATTATATTGCATGCATATCACTTTTTAGACACAGAATCAACAGAATGACGAACTATTTCATAGGTTTAAAAAAGACGTTGATGTTAGCTTTTCTGTTCTGCTGATTGTACCTACATTATCTATTGGTCGGTAGAGAACCCCAGGTCTCGATTCCCACCAGACAGATGTTGCCTGGTGGGAATCGAGACCTGGCCTGGTCGGAAGATTTTTCCTTTTCAATGGAATCAGGTTTGGATTTCTTTTCCTCTTTTAATTCTATGACACTTATAATTTGACATATCATTTTAATTTCGATTCTGTGACCCATACCTACAGGGTGGCAGGGACATCGACGCGAAGCCGGTTACTAGGGATTCAGTACATGATACTGAACCCCCTTGCGTCGTTTATAACCGACGAGAAATTTCGACGCAAGGGGGTTCAGTATCATGTATGTACTGAATCCATGGTAACCGGTTTCGTGTCGATGTCCCTGACACCCTGTATAATATTTTGTATTACTCATTCGTTTTTTTTTTACCCCTAGCGAGGAAGCTCTTGGTCTGCATCTCACCTGGTGGTAAGTGATGATCAGGCCGAAGGAGGAAGCGAGCTTCACCCGGAATCCTCAACCACAGAGGAACTGGCTATGTTATCTTTAACTGCCGAAACACAACAATGCTGTTAACATTGTTGTTATGGTGACAGAACATTTTATTTTAATTCTTTGACCTTCCACCTTGACCATAATTTGTACCGATTTTAATTGCATTGACATTTTATTCTATTGTGATTTATTCTGTTGCAGTATTGTGAGTTTCATGTAATATGGGTGTTGTGTTGCCTGTTTATTTTTTATTTTTATGGAGTAGTGGTACCTACGCCTTCACTAAGCGACACATTATTGTCCCCGACATCCACGCGAACGAAGTCAGGGGCACCCGGCACAGCTAGTTAAAAATAATTTATTTTAATTTTTACTTACAAATTCGTCGGGTAACGTGACCATTCTTCGTTTTATTAATTCTTCCCACTCGGGGAACGGCTGAGTGACGAGATGTTTGAAACTGAAAAGTAATTATTTAAATTACATTGATATAGTTTTAAATGGAGATGTATTAGGTATGTTAGAACATTATTGTCGATATACAGCGTGTATCAGAAATGTGTGGTCATATTTTCGGGCTAAACTATCCAATTGAACAGCATTCTCTATGGGACCAACGCGTAATCGCGAAAAAAAAATCCATTTGATAATCTGTATCACATCCTTATACCACATTTCATTTCACATTTACACATGCCTGCTCGTGATTCGCCTCGCCATTCGACGAATTGTTCGGCGAGATATTCGTATGGCTTTAAGCTACACGAGTGACCGTGTACACATTCGCGTCTATTCATTTCTACTTCAGATTCACGAAATGGTTGACGTCGTCATTCTAGCGACTTTTGCATTGCATCTGCAAAGTCATTATAATTATTTAGAGGTGCTACAACAAATAATTAAAGAAATTACTGAAGTAGGCCTATACCCGTCGAGTGGTCCAGTCCATTATTAAAAACTTTATTTATTTTGTAATAAAGGTTTTTTTTTATTAAACAAATAATTAAAATAAAAGAAAACGTCGCCGAAGGCGATGGTGGTCCTCTCCTGCCCCCAGTGGCGTATTTACCCTAGGGCCAAAAGGGCCATGGCCCGGGGCGGTAGACTGCGAGGGGCGGACCAGCCTAACCTGTTCGAGTCAGGGTGCCCCAAGTCCCAAGCTCGCTTCGCTCGCCCTTGCATCCAAAGTTTTCCTAGTAGTAACATTGCCTTTCGTCCATACACAAAATGTTTTATTGCGCTAACACTCAACCAAAATGCTTTTTTTTTTTGGGGGAAAATTATGGAATAACTTCTGCTCTGGGCGGCGCGGGAGGACGTTGTGCGGGTTGCCTGGGTGTTGCCAGGGGCCACGGTATCCATTTCGGAACTTTCCCGCGACCCTGGCCGGCATCGGCCCTAGCGGACCCCGTCAGTTGTGGTGACATTTCTTTAAGGCGCGCGTGGAACAAAACGCGCCGTCGCGCCGGGCCTGTCCCTTATCGGCAGCGAGCATTGCTCACCGTCCGCAAGCCCGCGCCTACGGTGGCCGGAAATCGGCTATGGATTCCCGACGCCCAGGGCGTCTCCAGCGGCGACTAGGGGCATGAGGGCGCCTAATTTGCTCTCCCTTGATTCCCATGTCCTCACGCTCTGTACCATGACCAGGGCCAGACGCGAGAGGTCACCGCTACCAATCACCTCCACGAGGATACGGCGGTGTTGGAAATGCTACACGAAGTTCCACCGGTTATCGAGGACGAGTCCCAAGTACTCCATCGTCAACTCGACGCCGATGTGAACCCCTCCTACCATTATTTGGGAACCCGACGGTGGCGTGTTCCGAGGACCATGAAAACACATAGCCTCGGAAATGTGCTACCTCGAGTTCCAATTGCCGGATCCTATCGACGATTGTCGCTACCCCGCGTGACGCTAGTTCGGCCTCCGCCTGGTGCGACCTCCCCTGAGCCAGGACCAACGTGTCGTCAGCGTAGCAAACCACGCTGACGCCGCTAGCAGGTCGGCGCGCAGCACCCAGTCGTATCCGACATCCCACAGATGCGGCCCCAGGACCGATCCCTGTGGGACATCGCAAGACATCTCTCGCCGGTTCCATTCTCCCTCGTGACTGGGGTAGATGACGGCCCTGTCCGTCAAATAGTCCTCGACCACACGACAGATGTAGGTCTCTCCGCCAAATCCGGCCCCTCCCGCACTAGCCGCCCGACGAGACGGTCTGCAATGACTCTTGCAAAGAGCTTGCCCACCTCGTACAATGCAAAGTTACGGCACTATAAACAGCCCCCCAATTACGCAATGCACGATCAATTTTAAATTGAAACCAATCGAAAAAGATTGCCAGTCCATTGCTTCATAAGTTCGACAAAAATAATCTGCTCAATTTTTTTTGTCGAAATTTTGAAGCAATGGACTGGCAATCTTTTTAAATTGGTTTCAATTTAAAATTGAAAATGCATTACGTAATTAGGGTGCGGGTCTAGGTAGCGCCACTGCTGTGGCACTATATCCGATACTTCCGATAGTGAGGAATGTAGATGAGAAAAACACTTCCTAACAAATATGTGTTTACAGAATTAAAATCGTTAGAATCATTATAACTCTTAGTTATATTTTTGTTCTCAAATGTCATTATTTCATGAAAAAGTCTTTCAATGGACACACACTGGGGTTTTATATTAAAATATCAAAACTTTTTGTTTTTTTTCGTTATTTTACGGGGCGGCAAACCTTACAGGCCCAGGGCGCTGAATCTTAAAATACGCCACTGCCTGCCCCAGATTTGATTGATGCCAGCTTCTTGCAACGATTTGTACAAATCAAATCAAAGAATTTTTATTCAGTTTTAAGTCATTCACTGGTACCTACTCCCATTACTTCAGATCTTAGAGCATTTAGGTTAAATGCTGTAAGTTGGGATTCCTAATGACTGCCTGACTTTGGTAAAGCTCAAAAAACATCATAACACTTTATTATTACTCCAGTCAATTTTGATGTTGGTTGATAGGCCGTTTGCTACGAAATGAACTAGAGAGCGAATGTGTAAACACTAGTTCGTCTCGCCACTCGTTTCCCTTTGACTCGTGTCCAAAAGACCTCTCCCGTCGCGAGCGGCACGAGGCCGAGGTGAAACACGAGGCGAATGACGAGCCACCGTTTACAATTATTCGTGTTCGTGCCTCGACTCGCCGTTCGCCTCGTCACTCGCGCGAATGTGTAAATGCGGCTAATAGATATGATATGACCACACATTTATGCTACACGCTGTATATAGCGTGTGTATTGTTGTATTATGTAAGGATCGTAGCAGGTGGCGTTCTGTAATGGGAAGACGGCGTCAGTTTATATGTATAGGCCTTAGAACTTGACTTCCACCCAGATTCAGAAAAGGTTATCAACACTAGGGCATGCAATACCGGTTTACCGGTTTACCGTTTTACCGGTAAACCGCCTATTTTGACGGTTAGAAAATTACCGGTAAAAATAAATGAAACCGGTAATTTACCGGTGTTTAATTTTGTCCATAAATATTTTTGTGGACAAAATTTTCATGTAAATGGTCCACAGTTTTGACGTTTACGTTGACGTTTGTGACGTATGACAAGATTTCTTTATTTTGTCTTTGTTTTTTGCTTGTGTTCAACGGTGTTGGGTGTTTTATTTGTTACAATCTACGAAGCAACGTTAAGTTTAATTTATTAATTTAAATAAAAAGCTTATTATCACAAACATTGTTTGATACTAGTCATCGATTTATTGTGTTAAACATGATTATTTATTTGAATGTACTTGTTTAAAAATGTCTGATCATTATATGGCATAGTTAAGTGTTGATTGCTAATTACTATTTGATCTCAATAATATAACTCTTAGGGCCTGTTTCACCAGCTACGATTAAGTTCCTATTAACTTACTTGGCAGATAATTTCATACAAATTCTGTTCCATTTTTGAATTTATTCGGTAAGTAGTGGCTATTCGGACATCGTGAAAGAGGCCCTTAATGTTGCATAAGTTATAAATATGTAAGAAGATTATTAAAAATATAAAAAAGACAAATTATTATTTGATAATAACATACACACATCAAAAGTGTCTAGGGATCAACATATATTTTTGCAATAACTTTTCTCCTGATTGATATTAATTAAAATTTTCTTTAAGGATTCATCAAATAAAGTGTTTTCGTTTGTCACAGTAACGATAAACCAAGTCACCTTTGCATTAATAAAGAAATTTGCCATTTTCCTAATAAAGGGATTTTTGACATTTGAACCACTAACATTAAAGTTCGAAAAAAAGACTGAAATAACAGTTTTCTTTAAAATTTTATTGGGTAACTTAAACAATTAATAATCCGTGTTTCTACCGCGAACACTAACAACACAAGAACATCGGTTTGGCATACTCAAAATGAGTTCATCCAAATCACGCTGTGGAATGGCCGCCCATGTTCGTTGCAACAACAAAAAAAGGTCTTCTTGCGACTGGATACCCTCCATATTCAGCAGAGCTCTTCTCTGTAGCATATCCCATGCATGCTCAATCGGGTTCAAGTCTGGCGACTGAGCAGGCCAGGGCAGGACATTGATGTTAGCTGCGGCGAGAGTCTGTCTTACAACTCTTGCGGTGTGCGGTCGTGCATTATCATGCATTAACTGAAATAAGGGACCGATTTGCACTTGTAGAGGAACGATGACGTCTGATACAATCGTCTCAGCATAAATTTGAGCGTTGAGGTTGCCTCTGATCCAAATCAACTCAGTTCTTCCGCCGATCCAAATACCCGCCCATACCATGATGGTTCCACCACTATAAGGATGGACTTCCTGGCAGGATTTTAATCGCTGTTGGCGTCCAGGGGTTCTCCAGTGTCGTATACGTCTTGTATCCGGTCTCATACCAAAACGAGACTCATCAGAAAAGCACACGAAACGCCATTGTTCTTCTGCCCAATTTCTGTGTTCAAGAGCCCATTGATATCGAATCCTACGATTGTGCATTGCTATAGGTGGTACCCGTAGCGGTCTTCGGGAATGAAGGTTCACTTCATGCAAGCGGTTTCTGACTGTTTGGTCGCTAATTAAGTTCCCTGAAGAGTGATGAAGCCTCACGGCTAACATCATGGCGGTTATTGTTGGAGCTCTTCGAGCTAAGATTTGAATGTATCGGTCTTGTCTCCGTGTGGTGCAGCGATACCGTCCTCCATGGCGCTCAGCCACGGTACCAGTGCTTCGGTAACGTGTCCAAAGTCGACTGATAACACTCTGACTTGTATTCAGAGCTAAAGCCACAGTACGTTGCCGGGAACCAGCTTCTATCATTCCCACGGCTCTGAGCATTTCTTCCCTGCTTAAATGACGTCGCTGCTCCATAATAACGTTGGTTTTAATCAGTAGTAGGGAAACAGTAGCACTAATAATGTCTTCAATGCGTTGTATGTTTTTATAGGGAAAATATTGACAGCTGATTTTCATCTTTTACTCGAATTTGATTCACAGTTCCTGATTCAAATTATGAAATGCACCAAAAAGGATCCATATAAATTTATAAAATCATAAATTTATTACAAAGCCACATCTCAATCTCAAGAAATCCGCATAAAAATGCTTGATCCCTAGACACTTTTGATGTGTGTATTTTGAATCAGAAGCTTTATCTTAATTACTAATTATTTGATTGTTGATTGAACTTGAGAGGTTTATTATTAAAAAAAATTGTACAAATTATTTTCATTAAGTATTAAAATATTTTATATTATTGTTTGTTTGTCTTTTATGGCATGAATCGCAACTGTATTTTATTTAAAATAAATAATTGCGTTTACATCCAAGTTTATTTATTTATTTACTCATTTTAGGCTTCTGAAATACATAGTTTATTTGCAAAAAAAAAATATTATTAAAGATTTTTTTTTAAATCCATCCATTACCGATTTACCGGTAAAAACAAATTTGTTACCGGTTATTTGACCGGTAAAAAATATCGACGGTTTTTGCAAGCCCTAATCAACACGACTGTAAAGCAGATGTCAGATGATCTAATAACCGAAACGAACATTAGTTAGACAATCTGTTAATAGCTGGTGTTTTCGTTGATAAGCCTATCAGAAATCTGTTTTGTGTCAATTGCGTTAATAATGAAATATCGAAAATCCTGCAGTAGTAGGTCCCTGCTGCTAGTAGGTAATCCTGCAGGGCGTACCCAGGGGGAGGCAGGGGAGGGCAGCTGCCCCCCCCCCCCCATTATGCCTAAGTACTGTTGTCGATAAAAGTAAAGTTAGTCACGTTAAGACTTCCTTAACAATTATAATAATTTGTTTGATGTGTATATCGTTGACCATTGTAAAAAAAAAACCGAATATAGAACGTCCTTCTTTTTTGAAGTCGGTTAAAAATACACGAACGCAGCAGCAATATCAAACTATGTAAAACATGTGGGGGGGGGGGGGGAATTGCTGATTTGCCCCCAAGAGGGGTCTCGATATAAATGTCATGGTCACCCATCCCCGAAACAATAAGGGAAACGTAGCTTAACCTTTGATCAACCCGTGCGTCATTTACCCACAAGCCCGTCGTTCAAGTTATACCTAATGTAGACAAAATACATACCTTTTAGCAATCTCAGTTTGCAAGAGTGACGGCTTATAGGGCTCAGCAAAGTTGATCCTCGTCAGGTTCCCGCGGTACGCGTACCAGAAGTCATAGAACTTAAACCTGGTGACCTCCTTCAGCTGGTACCAGCGACGCTGCAGCAGCATCGGCGAGCAGTGGTGCCCTCTGCGAAGCAAATTAAAAAATATATTTATAAAAACTGGCAATATTTTGTGCTGCCACCTAGTGAAGGTTATTTCAGAAAACCCTGAAAATATTTGTTCCGTTCAAAAATTTAATTTATAATGCCGAAGTTGCCTATAAACTGCACCCATTGTGTTAAGTCTATGAGTACGCTTGGTTCTACAGAGTTTAAGAAGACTCATCACATAACCATTATCTCCGCAATCTGTACATCAAGCTATAATAAGTAACATTGAGCAACCTTGCGACGTGCATTGCTAGGTAATTTTGGTGAAAACAAGCGCTGTTTACTACAGCGCGCAGTGTATCGCTCGCAAAACATTGTGCTATGGCATCGATCACTAATAAAGAACTAGATACACAATCCCAAACAAAAGTTCTCTTAAAACTGGCACCAAATGTAATAATAGTTGAAATAAATATAAATTAATGTAAATTCAACCTTAAACGAAATGCTTAAAGTTAATTTCACAAAGATATGTTTAAAAAGCAATAAATTTTTACGACCGATACTATGTCGCCTGTGTTGAGGAATGCATACTCCTCATTTAATTACTCTATGATTGTGTTGCCTAGCAATATCTTTCTGTTATTTCTACAAAATGTCATTATACTTTTTATCGTTTCATTTTAGTATATATTTATCAATATACTTTAACATGGTAGCAGAGCGTGGTTAAACGTGAGCGTAAAAGTTTTATTATTGTTTCATAAAGAATAAAAGTTCGAAAAAGTAAATCATTTTTCCTTCAAAAATGAAACTCGAAATCGGACTTTTCTATGGAAGCAACTGGCCGACCTGGAAATATAAAGTGATGTTGCTGCTGCGGAGTAACACAGGCACCTTAGAAGCGGTGCAGGGTACTCTAGTAAAGCCTACACATCCGGGTGAAGGAGCCAAAGCGGAAGCTTTTACAAAGTATAAGGCAGAGTGTGACAACTATAATAAAATAGAAAGCACTGCACTATTACTACTGACCACTAATATGACCGACGAAATGCTGAACAAAGTAATGCGTTTTACAACTGCGAGTAAAATGTGGGACGAATTAAACCGTCTTTACGAACGAGGATCACAGGACCGAACCTACGATCTGTGTATGCAACTTTTTAACTACAAGAAAGATCCCACTCATGACATGGGTTCGCATATGTCTGCGATAAAGAATATATGGCATGATCTGAATCAAGCTTTGTCGAAAGTTTGCAATCAACTACCAGAAATTCTTTTAATATGCAAGATATTGGATTCCCTGCCAGAAGAGTATTTCAGTTTTAAATCAAGTTGGCTACTAATTACATTAAAAGATCGTACAATCGAGAACTTGACCACCCAGTTGTGCGCTCACGAGAGAGCTTTGAAAGATAAAAATAAATCTGAAGCTGAAGGTGAATCCAGCACGGAGGTACTGATAGTACATAACAGAAAGCAAGGTTATAAGAAAAAGTTAAAATGTAATTATTGTGGAGAAGCTGGGCATGTTGTGCGAAAATGCCAAAAATGGATAAAAGATGGTAGACCGCCAAAGCCGTCAAACGCTAGACAAAACCCAAATGTGAATGTAAACATGAATGTATTAGCTATAGAGGATGGATTGCCAATGGATAAAGTTAACTGGTACGTTGATAATGGAGCGACAAACCATGTTACTAACAGAGGTGACTTCTTCGAGAGCTTCGAGTACCTCAAAGGAACACATACGGTGACTGTGGCGAACGGAGACACCATTGAAGCCATTGGTATAGGCAACATTAGAGCTGAAGCCATCGTTAATGGAAAAGTTGAGCAAATACTTTTAAAAGACGTTTGGTATGTCCCAAAGATTAAAAGAAACTTATTCTCAGTTCTATCTGTGCATGATAACTTGATCACAAGTACGTTCGAGTCAAGACCTAAGCAATGTGTAATAAAATTAAATGGAGAAGCAAAAGTAGTTGGAACTAGAACGATTAAAGGGGGACTATTCAAGCTGGAGTTGAAATGTGTCGCGCCCAAAAATCAGGAAGTCAATCAACTACTGACAAACCCTTTACAAGTTTACCATGAAAGGCTAGTACATCAGAACAAAAGACATGTTCGTCAGGTAATCGAAAAAGAGCTAGGATTAAAAATGGAGAACAACCAATCCGACATTTGTGAAGGCTGTATCTATGGAAAGGCGCACAGGCATTCATTTGGAACAAGGGTTAGAGCCACTAAATCTGGAGAACTAATCCATACAGATTTATGCGGACCATTTCCATATTCTATTTCGAAGTTTCGATATTACATTCTGTTCAAGGACGATTTCACACGATATCGTCACATTTACTTTCTTAGACAAAAGTCTGAAGCAGCTTCAAAGCTAAAGATTTTCTTAAATGAAGCTAAAGCAGCAGGACATGTCATTAAAGAATTGTTAAGTGACAATGGAGGAGAATTTGTTAGCGCAGAATTCAAAAATATCATAACTGAAAACGGAATTAAGCAAAGGTACACAATGCCCCACACGCCAGAGCAAGCAGGCTGCGTAGAGCGTGAAAATCGGACGGTAGTAGAAGCCGCACGCGCCATCATGTATGCACATGATAAAATTCCTGATGACTTGTGGGCAGAGATAGTAAATGCGACAGTCTACGTGTTGAATCGCACAGGGCCAACGAACGTGCCAAGTAAGTCTCCACATGAACTGTGGTACGGACAGAAGCCAGCGATCAAACATCTTAGAATCCTTGGTTGCACCTGCTATGCCCATGTTCCTAAAGCTAATCGAAGGAAACTGCACAAGAAAGCAAAAAAGGGGATACTTATTGGTTATGAAGGAGATGAAGGCTATAGAATCTGGGACAAAGAAGCATTCAAATTGATTATATCCAGAGATGTGACTTTTGAAGAGGTGCCGTTACTGGAAAAATTAAAAGAGGATGTATCTAAACCGAAAGAGCCGACTCCTGTTCTTCAGAAGAATTTCTATCATAATTTTCCAAGTCTCGAGAGTGAACATGAAACTATGATTGATAAAGAGATTGCAGAATGACATGCTTACAAAACCGTTATATGGGCCCAGACTTGAAATGCTAAAGAAGATGGCTGGCATTATCATCAAAAGGGGTGGATGTTGAGGAATGCATACTCCTCATTTAATTACTCTATGATTGTGTTGCCTAGCAATATCTTTCTGTTATTTCTACAAAATGTCATTATACTTTTTATCGTTTCATTTTAGTATATATTTATCAATATACTTTAACAGCCTGTTTACCGTCGGAGCGTTTGAATGCTACTAAATTAAAAGCGCACCCAAATGTTTAAGTGGGTGCTCATTCGGTGAGGACATTTTTTGCCGCTGATTGTGTATCTAGTTTTTTATTAGTGATCGATGTGCTATGGCCATAATATATGGGTGCATGCAACTGTACAGGAGGTCGGGAGTTGTGGGGGAATTTAAAATTATGTTGTACCTTTGATTTATTTATATGTCTAGATAGAGTCTCGCGTTGGAAAAGAACTAAACCAACAAGCCAGCTTTGTTATGCTGGTGTGCGTGACAGCTAGTTAGAATCACGCACGCCACGAAATTGTGTTTTTCTAGTGTGCGTGTATTTAGTAGCCAACTGTTGGACGCTATTTTTTTTCGACTAGTTCACAGCTTTGGCTGTGTCTATCTAGACCGTTGTTTGATCGATGTTTTCCGGAAAACAAGTTGCTACTTGAACCTTTAATATCTAAGTAACTAAAAGGTTCAGTACTATAAAATATTCCAATGATGGGGAGTAAGTAAGGTACTTACTGATTCTCGACTTTGGTAAGCATCTTTATACCCGTTATAGAGATACCGAAGTTCAACAAGATAATTCATAGTAACATTTAGTACTAGCTGTGCCCCGCGGTGTCACCCGCATAAGTCTCGATACCGTGAGACTATCGGGATAAAACTATCATATGTCCTAACTCAGGTCATGGTCTACCCATGTGCCAAATTTCATCCAAATCCGTTCAGCCGTTTTAGCGTGAAAGCTTAAGGTGGAATTAGTCGCGGGCTCGAACTCAATGGTGGGAATGGCCAAAAACCACGCTGTCTCACCTGGCATCGTGTCCGACAGAGATAGTATCAGTGATGAGCAGTTAGAAGTTGGTCTACATGGACAACGTATAGTTCGCACGCACAGAAACACCGTACCGACCAATTTTAGTAAAACGAGCGCGTCAAAAATTACGAAAACGCCTTTGAAAAAAAGGTTTTTCTGAAGAAACCACTGCATAAATCAATTACAAATAAAATTTATTGAAATCTTTCGAGATTTCATACTTCTTGTATAACTTATTTACGCCCAAAGTTGCGTTAAAATTAGCAAGAAAAACGAATCTTTGTTGGCTTATAACTTTTTAATGGCTTTTTATTTTACTATTCTGCTTCCGTACAGACAAAATTAATAATGAGACCTAACGATATCATGTTAAACTTTGAATGTGCGATGTCAAACAGTGGAGTAAAACCCCTCCGAAGTTTGTATGGAAAAAATATCAAATTGTTTAACCAAACAAACATACAAAAACCAAATCTTTTCTCTTTAAGTATAATATTTGTTTAGTTATAAGTTTATAACTTACTGCTTGTTGTAATACAAGGTAGCCAATGACCAGGCGTCAGCCAGCTCCTCACCCCTCAGAAACTCGAGGTTGTACATCTTTACGAGCTCCACCAGTTCTACCAACACTGGACGATCTTCCTTATCTTTTGAATTATTCTGAAATTTAACAAGACATACTTAATAAAAATTACAAAACTTCTATTTTTGTTGGAGGAAACCTAAATGTACATGACAGAGTTAAAAAAAAAAAAAAACTGATCTGTAACTTATAAATTAAATTATTTTAATTCAGACTAATTAATTTGTCCATAGTTATTAGTACTTATTAGTACAAAGGCCTTATAAAACTATGTTATTTTTATATAAAATCAGCCATCTCAAAAAATTATACTTAATTTCATCTCGTCAGATGAAGCTGGATGAACCTGCCTAGCACTACAGACTCTGGCTTATCAGAGATCATCCTTAAAGCAATATAATTTAAGTATCCCAGTATGTTATAAAGTTAATGTTATAAACTAACTTTATTTTGTACTTGCTAATTAATCCCCAAAGACATTGAATGATATGATATTATAAGTTTATTTCAATAAATGTTTACAATGGTACACATATGGTCTAAAGGCTATATTTTCTAGTTACAAATTAAGTAGACACGAAGACACCTGTAGCCGAACTAGGCGAAAGCCTGTATTTCGGCTATCAGCGTCAAACCCCTCAAATATTTAAAAAAATAGCCATCAAGTAGAGATGTTAATTAAAGACACTTAATAAATCTCTTTGAAAAAGAAAATAGTAAAAAAATCGTTTACATTAAAATTGAAATGCGATAGATATTCTTCACATAGAATAATATTTAAACTAGCTGCGCCCCGCGGTTTCGCCCGCATTAGTCAAAGAAGTGGTCAACTCAGGACTATCTAGAGACTGAAGTGTCTGAAAAGAAGGAGAGAATCCTTCTTTTTAGACAATAATGACGATAATTGCCTAGCTAACAAGGTTCATTTTCTGCTAGACGAGCACGGGAGCACCAGGTCGAATAGCAGCCAGTCTCTGAGCGACATCCAGGCTTGGGAACGGCATCCATGCGGTCGTTGACTGTCTAGAGAGTAAAGAATTCTCTCCTTCTTTTCATATCACAATGAACATAAATACCTGGCCAATAAGGTCTATTTTCTGGTGGACGAGCACCAGGTCGAATAGCAGCCAGTCTCTGAGCGACATCCAGGCTTGGGCACGGCATCCATGCGGTCGTTGACCGTCTAGAGACTAAAGAATTCTCTCCTTCTTTTCATATCACAATGAACATAAATACCTGGCCAATAAGGTCTATTTTCTGGTGGACGAGCACCAGGTCGAATAGCAGCCAGTCTGTGAGCGACATCCGGGCGGCTTTGGGTACGGAATCCATGCAGTCGTTGGCTGCTAAGAGACGTTCCAGCTTCTTTAATGTTAGGGCTCGCATTCGCGTCCTGTATACAAAATATATAGTAGGTACAGGTATTGTTTTAAGAGAGACATCATCATCTGCCCCTTTTCCCAAATAAGTAAGGATCGATTTTATGAGAAACAATTTTATTTTATCTATCTATATAAAAATGAATCCCTATTTCCTTGGTCACGGCATCACGCGTGAACGGCTGGACCAATTTCGCTAATTATTTTTTTGTTGTGTTTGTTAAAGTAAGGAGATGGTTCTTAGGATAGGTAGGTGAAGGTAGGGTAGGTAGGTAGGTAGGTATGTATGTAGGTAGGGTAGGTAGGTAAGTAGCTAGGTAGGTATGTATGTAGGTAGGTAGGTGTAGGTAAGTATGTAGTTATGTATGTATGTAATATGTATGTAGGTAGGTAGGTAGTTAGGGTAGGTAGGTGCGCCGTAGATAAGTGCTTACCCGTGCGAAGCCGGGGCGGGCAGCTAGTTTTTTATAAAGTTTTTAGAGGCTCTGTAACCTCTTTAAAAAAAACTGACTGACGTGACTGCCAGCCTCATTGGGTCGAACGTATCATAGCACAATTAGCATGCTACTAATGAGGGTATTCGGAAATGACTTTCACTAGGTGGCAGCACTGAGATGTCAGGACTCAGGTCTGACCTGTCAAAAGTGTCAAGCCGCGCGCTCTTTAGATGCGTTTTCGTACGAATTTCACTCATGCGTACATGTACGAACACGCACGAACGATCCCGAACTTGCAAGTAGGTACAAAGTAAGTAGTAGCAATTATACGTACTACGTACGTATAGTTCCGACGTCCGAAAACAATCCGATTTTGTACGGATTTTTCGTGCGTCCAATGCAATATCACCGGAACACTACCTATTTGATGGAGAAAAACGTATCCAATGTACGCACTAGTGAAATTCGTACGAAAGCGCATCCTGCGCGCGGCCTTACAGCGCCTATATTTTCTTATGTCGTAACTAAATGAATGAAACGAATGATGAACGTCATGAAATATTATAAAATCATTGTCGAAATGGAAGACCTCTTGTCAAAGTGGCGCCACCTGGTGGCGTGAATTTTCATGAAAACCCTCATTGCACCTAGCACGCACTCACATCTATTTTAATCTACCTTCTTTAACCAATATTATTTTTCTCTCGCTAAGATACTCTGATTTCTTTGTATCATACATAATTTCAGGACCTAATAAATACTCTTGCACTCTTCAGACAAAGGTTGGCTTAATAATTAATTTCACCATTGTGCAAGTTAATAATTTGGTAATAATATTTTTGTTCCTCAGGTCTAATAGTATCGTGTATCTCAGGTTGGTAATAGTATCGTGTAGGTAGCTCATACTGACATCAAAATAAGTAAAATGATTCGTACATAAGTACAGTACATACAAATATATTTTCGTGAAATGATTTTCCAGCCGGAAAAAAAACGTAGTTGGGCAGACTAGACGGTATATTAGCGTGTGGTTGGTAACTCAGCAAAACCACAGATAATAATTATAATACTACGTAGCAAAACTTACCATAATAACTGGCAGTCGCAACCAGTTTCCTTCCTCAATTCTTTCCATATTTCGTCCTCTGGTTTCTTTTCGTGTAGTAACAAACGCGCGACGGCTCGAATCAGACGTCTCTTGAACTTATCTAATTCCACCCCAGCCTTAGTGCGGACAGGTTTCTCTGTAAAGAAAGAAGGGGCATACATTCTTATAACTGGTGTGGACAAAGAACTGAAGAGCTCTAACACGAATAAAGATATAATAAGATATAACTTAACGTTTTAGGCCTTGATAAATTCATATTCATATCTTTATTTGCGTTCCTAAAGCCGTGTCCCCACTAGGGCCGCGCGGCTCCTTGAGGCCAAGCCGCGCTGCCGAGCCTCATGAACGTACACACTCACGAGGCCGCGCGGCTCTAGTGGGGCCGCGGCTTAACGTGTGTATGGCAACCATTAAGCCACGTCCCCACTAGGGCCGCGCGGCTTCGTGAGGCGGAGGCCAAGCCGCGCGGCCGAGCCTCGTGAGTGTGTACGTTTATAAACTCACGAGGCTCGGTCGAGCACTTGGCCTAACGGAGCCGCGCAGCTCTAGTGGGGACGCGGCTTTACGATATACTTGCGCAAGATTAGATCTACACAAGTATGAAAATGTATAACGCAATTAGATAGCTGTTTTAATACACATACTTACACTTATACTACATAAACTCTGTCTCTCTCTCATTCTACTCTCTCTGTGCTTTAATAATGACAAGAAAACAAGCAAGCGAGGAATATTGTTCAAAAAAGATTATTTTTTTGATAGGGTGGTGTATAATAATGAATAAATATGTATAGGTATGTTAGGTACGTAGGTAAGACCGCAAAAATTTGTATTTCATAGTATCCCTTGAAAAATGGAAACACCAAGTTATCACTGCGGTTGTAACAGAAAAGACCTCCTCCCAAAAGTATCGACTTTAATAAAAAAGCGGCCAAGTGCGAGTCGGACTCGCCCATGAAGGGTTCCGTAGCAGCAAGTAACATAATATAAAAGTTCTTGTAGGTAGTTCGTTAAAGGTAAATTGCTGTTTACGATTTATGACGTATTAAAAAAACTACTTACTAGATCTCGTTCAAACCAATTTTCGGTGTACATCATATATTTTTTTTAGTTTTATCATTTTCTTATTTTAGAAGTTACAGGGGGACACATTTTATCACTTTGGAAATGTCTCGCGCGAACTATTCAGTTTAGAAAAAAATGATATTAGAAACCTCAATATCATTTTTGAAGACCTATCCATAGATACCCCACACGTATGGGTTTGATGAAAAAAAAAATTTGAAGTGAAAGTAAAAAAAAAATCCCCTCCCCAAAATTTATTGTTTTTCTCTATTTTTGTATGAAATTCTTAATGCGGTTCACAGAATACTAGATGTATTCTGTGAACCGCATTAAGATTTTCTTACCAAGTTTCAACAGTATAGTTCTTATAGTTTCGGAAAAAAGTGGCTGTGACATACGGACGGACAGACAGACAGACGAATCCATAAGGGCGGAACCCTTATGGATTCGTCTGTCTGTCTGTTTTTTGCCATTTGGCTACGGAACCCTAAAAACCGATGTTCTTCAGAAAGGTCAGGTGCGTAGTACTCGCAACCGGCGCGCGGCGTGCGTGTATGACCCGTAATTGTGTTATACACGGTAACACGATCGATCAATCAGAATCTGAATCGTTTTGAAACAGATTGCTAATCCTTTGCTTAATAAGTTCGAAAAAAAATCTGCTCAACAACGTAAATAACGCAATAAATGTTGTTGAACTGTCAAAATGAAACGGATTAGTCGTAATCGTTAACGAATACAATGTCGCCCATGCGCATGTGACCGCCCGTAATTTTCTGAATATTCATGAAAAAATATCGAAAATAAACTTCAAAAGGAGGGGGTCTATCTATAACATTTTTCACTAGTTTTTTTAAAATAAATACACAATTTTTTACCGAAAAAATGACTTCGATTCCGTTTTTTTTTTTCGTAGTCGATAATTTTTTGTAAAAATTTTAATAAACCTGTTAAAATAACTCATAACCTTTTGGAAATAATAAACAGAATCCAAATCGACCCATAAACTTCGGAGATGTGTCAAAAAACAGAAAGCAAATCTTTAAAAAATTAAAAATTGAATAACATGAAAAATGTTATAGATAGACCTTTTGAAGTTTATTTTCGATATTTTTTCATGAATATTCAGAAAATTACCGGCGGTCACATGCGCATGGGGGCATGGGCGACATTGTATTTGTGTTACGTAATTAGATAGCAGATGTATGAATGAACGTAAACGAAGCAAAAAGAGTATGTAAGGAGCGTAGCAGGTGGCGTTCTGTAGTTTCTGCCTACCCCCATGGGAAGAAGGCGTGAGTTTATGTATGTATGTATGTATGTAACAACCAGCCAAGTGGCCGACCACGCACAATGAAGGGTTCCGTAGTTGGGATGACTTTATCCCAACTTAACATGTTTTTGCAACTGCAAATGTAAGTTGATCGATTATTACTCGCTAATTTGAAGAGCCTATTTAGCTGTGATAGTGTTCCTTTTAATTTTGTTATATGCATGTAGCTATACTTACTACTGCTGTGATTTTTTTCACACATCCAACACCAACCATTTAGCTGGCAGGGGGCAAGTCGCAAACGGATCCCTGAATCCAAAAATGGTTTTCAAAAACTCACAATATTTTTGAACGACTTTTCCAACCATGGATAGACGAGAAAAAAAAACATTATAAAAATCCCCACTTTATGTGTAAGGGAGGGAGGTATTCCAAAAAAAAAGGTTTTTTCATGTTTTATTATATTTGTTTATTTAGATAAAACGGCCGATGCCAATTACAATATTTAATCATATCACTTATTTAACACAGTCATGCATTCTTGTCACAAAAATTCAAATATTCTGACAGTATCATCTTCCATGTTTTTATATGTATCTGACATTATCTTTCATATCATGTATAGTTGTATACCCATTGGATGCCAAAGGAGAATGGGTAATTTAGAATGGAGCGTGGGCGGTCCGCGGCCATGAATGATTTTGTTATTTTTTTATGATTTGATGTGGTTTAGTCCTACAATTACTGTGTAGAAGTTTTATCACTGTGGTGTACTTTTAAAACGGATAAAATACATTTTAGTTTCTGAACACTTAATATAGTTTTATCTAGTATATGACCAATGCAGAAATAGAAAAGAAAAGTGAAATAACAATTCTAGATAGTCTCAAAGATATTTAATAATAATGCAATTATAACATTCTGTTTGTACAATTACCATACTGTGTATTGAAGATCTAGAAAAGAGCTTCTTGACACAGCTGCTTTCATAAGACCCATTATGTGTAAGAAATGAGTACTATTATAATCATGTCTTAGATTTTACTATCAATGATCTCAATAATTTTCACATACTCTGGCTTCTTCTGGTATATATAAGTTGGAATCCATAAGAACTGATATCCGTATATTTTGAGGAATCCGATGAAGTTGTATTGTTCTTCTATTGTTCTTCTACATCTCTCAAAAAATATACAGACCGGTGCATTGTTACGCACTCTAGAATACTCTTCAATCTGTAGTACACGTGCGGGGCGGGGTTTAGATTAGGCTGTACACCATGTGGAGTTCACTGTCAGCATGATCCACAAACGTATTCCAGGCCGTTATAAACTGGAATTTAATCTGGAAAATCATATTGACTTGTACGTAAACTAGATACTTACAGTAGGTACATGTGACATAAATAAAAATATCGTCTGAAATAGTTTGAGTGCACATTTTCATGTTTGCATGCGGCCACTCACACGAAATAAAAGCTCATGTTTCGCTGTGACTATTGTTTATTGTGGCATTTTTTTGTTCATCCAAGACTATTATTATTAAAATATAAAAAAAAACCTACTTGCTGCGGGACTTCATTGATATATTGAGCATTTGCGGCATTTTATCAATAAATGCATGGGTTATCTCGAATCTTCTTCTATTAACCACCGACCGATTGCACAAAACACACATTGGTCGATTTTCCGCCATAACAAAATCCAGTTTGCAAATAGTAAAATAGAATCAAGTCCAAAAACGTATGACAAGAGATCAGGCTAGGAAGTAAACAAAGACCAGTATGATAAAAAGCGCAAAATATTTATTTATTTATTTATCATCTTACATTTACCATTACAGGATAACAAAATGCGATAAATGCGCTTATCCTAACTTAATATATATTAAAATAAATAAATCGATTAACAATTGCATAGTGCATAACGACGCAGCCGTAACCAAAGAACTGCGCGGAAGGAGCGCGCACGCCGCAGCTGGATGCTTTGTTCTTGCTCAAAGTTGTCCGCGTGAGCAGGTAGTTGTGTCGAACTGGTGGGTTTTGTTGTGTTGATGATAAATAAAAATAACACGGTATCATGACTGTCATGAGACGTTTTGAAGGTAGAATAAATGATTTTATTTCTGTAATATCATTTGTAAGTACAAACACTTTTAAAAAGCAGAAGGCATTACACACACTAATAATATAATAATTAAGCAATATTACTCTATACAATTACATATTACTGATATTTAATTATTTATTTTTCTAAATGAAATATGTACAACGTAACGCCTATAGTAAAAGTTACTCCTAGTCCTAACTAACAGTACTTTTGTACATACATTTGACACAATTTCATCTGGCCGCCGACCGTTCTAAACTGCCCATTCTCCTTACAGCTTTCTAGTACCTACTTACAGTCTCTGAGCTAAGCCGCGGACAGACAGACAGACAGAAATGGTGAATCTATAAGAGTTTCTTGTTGACTACGGAACCCTAAAAGTCACTCGGAAACACATAATCTTTTTAAGTAGGGGATCCAACGATGCCCACTTATGTGCAATGTTTATTTTTTCATCACTCGGTTAAATGTATGAGAAGAGCCAGTAACCACCCCTAATTGTATTTCTCGTGATTTCACTACACACCATTATCTAGCGGTGCGCTTATTACTTATGTACACCTTTATTTTTAATTTTCATCGATATAAAATAGTCTCTATATAACATCCGGATGGACGGACGGACAGACTGACAAGACGTAGTTATTATACGGGTCCGTCCGTCTACGGAACCTGAAAATTTGTGATGAACTTGAATAAATTCGCCGAATAAATTACGCCGCGAAAACAAACGTTTGACCTCGCCGAGAAGCATAGAATAATAATTTTGAGATAACATAATTAACGGTAAATGATTAGGGAAGTTTATGTAAGTAATTATTAATTAATTTATATTTTCTATTTATGTTATTCCCTAATATGGGTACATAAGTACTTAACAAGTTAAAACTAATCTAAACTAAAAAAAGACAAAAGATTTGATTTTTTGTATGTTTTGTTTGTTGTATCACTGAGAAACAGGCTGCAATAATTTATAAAGATATCACGCGGGCGAAGCTGCTAGCGGAAACTAGTTAATTAATAAAAATTACAAAATGGTATTAAATACTAAAACTACCATTCACAAACTAAAACATGGCGTCGAAAAACTCATCCGCATCGCTGTCCATGTATAGTCAATATAGTCATCATAAAACTACTGATTGTAAATATAATATTTTCCTGTTATGAGATTCAAATTATAATTAAAATAATGTAGGTACTGTAGTGATTGTAATAAACACATGCTTCAAATGCTTGAATGTTCGTGGATTTTAAGTTTGCTATTGTTTTTGTTTTTTTTTTTTTTTACTTTACTTACAAATATGTACCAACATTGAATGATTTTTCTATTGGTGTTAAAATGAAGTTGTGTTTTTGTTTTAAAATAATGATCAATGGTTCTGCTTGAAATGGAATATTGCACTCAGCGTCACACACGCTTGACATGGTTTCATATTTAGTACAGCGCCATCTATTACGAATACAATAAACTACAAAATTTGACGTATATTTTTATTCAATCAATCGCTTCGATTCAATCGTAATGAATTTCAAATATATTCATGTTTACAGTTTTTATCAAATATTTTTGCTAAGTACCTAGTAGTAGTATACTGCTTTTAGTTTCAAGGTACTTTTATTATGTAGGTACTTATAGCCATTTCCTTTAATTCCACGTGTGAATAATGACACGATGTTTTTTAATTAATTAAATGGTTCTATGCAAATGAAATTGGTCCCGCAGCCCGGTACGCGGTATACAAGCGCGAGTATCGTATGATTTGTGATTGTTTAATGAACAGAACAACAGAGGCTCCCCAAATAATTCGAAAAATTGAAAATAAAATCATTCAATATTCATTTTTTCAACTGGCAGCACGCACGACCGTGCTACCTATTTAGCTGAACCGGAATTACTCAATTATTGATATTATAATGATTACGAAATTTGGTAAGTAGTGTAAGTAATAATAAAATAATTTCTCAGGTTCTTGACTTGATAAATGCAATAGTAATTAGGTGGGTAGTGTAAATGTAAATTTCATAATTGGTAAAAAAAACACGCTATCTTCCAGCTCCAGACACGAAAAAAAAAAGATTTGTATTTATGGTATTTTTATTTTGGTCAATTTTATTGACCTCGTTATATTTGTAAAATATTTTTTAATTTTCTTGCCGATGATCAACGATCGGTTTATATTTTTAATTCATGGCTATTTTTCTAAAAAATTTATTAATAGGTTTTTTTTTTTTTAATAGTGATATTTAAAAATAAATATCACTATTTAAATTAAACATAAGTAAGTAATTGAATATCATATAGAATGCCAGCAGAAGTCCAGTAGAACGACTTTACGATATTTTTAGCGGATGACACGTCTGCATAGTTCTAATGCAACCACGCAAATGAACATTCTGGAGCAAACTAGCTAGAGTCTAGACGTAAGAAACATCAAAATATAAATTACCCATTGAGTACAGGAAACCCGGAACACAGGTTATTAATCACATTAAAATAAACTAAACACATTCACATAAATAATATCAAGCTAGAGTTTCCTTTCACAGTCCACATTTTCTTACACTTGCGAACACGTCAACGTTTCAAAACAAAATGGCGAAAACATGCATCGTTCAATAAAGACCGACTGCGCCGAATCCACGGGAAGCTTGTACAACGTGTGCGACACAAATAGAATGTCTTTCTATCCTTGTTGCGCATCATAGCGGGATTTTGAGACAAGGGAGTTGCGTGAGCGAGATAACAACATTTCGAAATCACGAGCCATTTTGAATGTGGACTTCAAACGAATTGGACGTATGTATGACTGCGGAGTGCCGAAAAATTATAAAGTGAACCACGATAAAACAAGACTAATGCACAGTGAATTTTAATTCTAAGTGATATCTTGAAAGTAGATATTGTTTGTCTGCTTACTCCGTTAGTAAAATAACAAAAGCGTGAAGAAATTACTGCGAAAGTAGGTTACTGACGTCTTCATTCTTCAATAGAATGTAAAACGATTTGCAGAGACAACTGTGTTTAAAGAGTGTTTAGTTCATTTTTTGTTACGAAGTGAGACTATTGACCCTAACTAGATCACAGAAATTAAAGGTAAACCTTCTTCGCCCAGTTAGGCGCGTATATTTTTCTCAAGCGTTTCAAAAGGGTCCGAATGCTAATAAAACTCGTTATCATAACAGATATGAACCCCTACTATGTATCTTTATTTAGTGCGAACGGAACTGGATTCAAACCTCCAGAAGATTAATAAGTAGGTTACTCTCTAGGTCGATTATGAACCGATTAGAGTTTAGGTCGAGAAAGGGCAGGAAAATAAATGTTCCATTAATAAACAACGAAAATTTTTGGAAGTAGAATAAACCAAAATAATCATTCAAAACCAAAGTGACTTCGATACGAACGTGTTTGGGTTTCGATCAAAACTCGATTGAGAAAATTTGCGCTCATAGTAGGGGCTGACAAGAAAAAATCGAGCGCGTGGCTGCCAAGTTAGGTTGTTTCCATTGTTATGAGTTAGCCTTCCTGTTAATATACATTTGGATCTCCAACAGAGGCTACACAATTACATGCATGTTACATAAACAGGGTCAAAAACAAGTGTGCGGTTCAAATTATAGAAGACCACATTCACATCATTTATCATAGTTTATTTATTTACATTTGAAAGTTATACTTAAGAATGTATTTAGAATTGCATTATAGTGTTTTTACCTTGTAAATTATTTATACCATTTAATGCCATTTATCATCACGCCATCGTCGCGTCGCCAACTTACAGAGGGCGTTCCCGTTAACCCGCAATAATATAGCGTCCATACATGCTAGATAATAAGATAAGAAAAAATATTAATAATAAAAAAAAAAAAAATATTATTTTAACAAAATACTTAACAAAAGCTTTTTTTTCAATGTTGTTTATATGAAATTAATATTTTTTGTGAATATTTTATGATAAAAAAATAAAAAAAGTTTTTTTTTCGATTTACTCCCTATTTTTTCTAGCATGTATGGACGCTATACTATTGCTTGAGTTGCGGGTTAACGGGAACGCCCTCTGTTAGTTAACATAACTGTATAAACCAGCAAATATCGGATTCACAAAAGTGGGTGTTTATTTTATTATTTGTTGATGACTTGTCATCCTCTGATAACAAACACATTTTTTTTTTGTAAATAAGATTGCCGTATCGCACGAGTCTTGTTAATGAAACCGTACCCGCCATCTGTAACTTGTTTGTAGGGGCGATAGCGTGTTTCTGTGCATACGATTTTATGCTTTGCAGCTTTACAATAAAGTTTACTTTTACGTGTACGAATGCTTTTGTACTTATATTCTTTGACCTTCGTGCAGTAAATTATACAACGGTTATTCATAAGTTTGTGACGTTATTTCTGAAGGTACAATATTCATTCATTATTCAAACACGTTTTTGTCATCGGCTGAGTTACCTTGGCAACCTCCCCAATTTGTTAGCTAACCCGTGCCGTGCCGCCGTGCGTGGCATTGGTGTATGTAGGTATTCCCGTTGACCCCGTAGCTAGTAACGGTAATTTTTATGAATGAAAATTAAATGTTTTTTCCTTAGATAGATATTATATCTAAATAATACATTTCTATGGATTTTTCAATGATCTAGGGTTTTTTTGTTTTTTTTTATTTACATCGGAATATTTAATTTAATTAAGTAATTACTTATGATGTTTTGACTGTGGTAGTACCTATTCTGGGTGTAACTCAATGAACTCTGTAGAAAATTTATAATTCATAAGCTTGCATTTTTATACAGGATTATTTGTAAAACACCAGCAACCTCTTAAGGGGTCATTGTACTCATCATTATGAACAACTTTCACTATGGGACCAAAGTTGAAATCGCGAAAAAAAAACAGCTGTTCCCTACAGTTATGTTCTCATACCTTGTCAAAATGTAGAGAACAGCAGATTTTTTTTTCACGATTTCGGATTTTGTCCCATATTAAAAGTTGTTCATAATGATGAGTATAATGACTCCTTAAGAGGTTGCTGGTGTTTTACAAATAACCCTGTATAAGTAGATGAAATACCTACCCAGCCCCCCAATTACGCAATGCACGATCAATTTTAAATTTAAACCAATTGAAAAAGATTGCCAGTCCATTGCTTCATAAGTTCGACAAAAAAAATCTGCTCAATTTTTTTTCAATTGGTTTCAATTTGAAATTGATCGTGCATTACGTAATTAGGGTGCAGACCAGTGGTCGGCAAACCGCGGATCACTCGCGAGCCGCATGCGGCTCTTTTGGACTATAGAGTGCGGCTCTATCTGTACAAATATGTATAGACAAGTGCGAGCGTAGATAGTAGATACGCGAGGGCCTCGGGTCTTCGGTCATCAAGTTTTAAGTATTAAAAACTATACACTTTCAAAAGATTTATTTCCGAAGTATTTTCACCAAAAAATTAACAGGGTTTCGAAAACCTTTTGAGGAATCGTTGTGGAGTGAAATACGGTGGTACTTTTTAGGATTTAAGAAAAGTGTATTGAGAGTTTGAGAGAGACGGTTTTGTTTTGACACACACACTCTCATAATTAATCTTAGTCGTTGATATTTGGCTCTATTGATTGACTATAATGAGTGCATAGACTGCGGTTGGTTGCGTTGGTCTAGTGGTTGCAAGCGCTACTGCTGAGCATGAGGGCCTGGGTTCGATTCTCAAGTCGGGCATAGTGTAATTTTCCATCTGGAATTGCTTAGTAGCAGCCCGGAATCTGGATTTGTGCCCGGTTGATAGCTATCCTCGCCCTCTACGTGGGACTCCAACATAACTGGCGAAATGTGGGTGTACTACAGGTCCAGGTACACCTCGGACCTCTGCCTAACTTATCGAAGAATACCTACAGGTGTGATCTTATGTTATGATTATGACTAATGAGTTTACCGACTACTGACCGTAGTCCGTCACCCTAATTACGAAACGCAAACTCAATTTTAAATTGAAACCAATTGAAAAAGATTGCCAGTCCATTGCTTCATAAGTTCGACAAAAAAAATTAAGCAGATTCTTTTTGTCGAACTTATGAAGCAATGGACTGACAATCTTTTTCAATTGGTTTCAATTTAAAATTGAGTTTGCGTTTCGTAATTAGGGTGCAGAGCACACCTCCGCCGCGAAACCGTAGCTGCGTAGCTGGGTCATTCTCACAAAAAGTGTACATTTGTGTTTCGGGTGTGTCCCACAACTTTTGTATTTTTTTTAAAGAATAATATCTATGTTTAAGAAAAACAACAGAAAATTTGGATCAGTGATTAGTTTTTAACAATATTATAAACTGTTGCTGCATAAAAACACAGTCATATTAGGTACCTAAGTTTTCAAAAACAGAAGTAAGAAGTATGTATTTTAGCTCTGTCCCACTACCATTTTCAGTAAAATAACGTAACATTAATGTATTTTGTTGACTTATATATAAGAATATGTTTGATGCTTTGGAAAGTATAGTTATGCACGATTTGTTATACAATTACAGCAATAGTCTAATGTCGCTCAAAATATTTAAATAATTTAATCTTTGCGGGGACATAAACTATGTAGTTAAAATGGATAATTCCCTTCCGAAACCGCAATTTTTGCAGGATGATGCAATGAAAACTATCATTTATGCGTATTTCAATTCGATCGGCATTAGTTTCGGAATGGAATAAGTACATTTTGTTCCCCAAGTGCAATACATTAGTTATATTTCGGTAAATAATCTGGATTAAGAGGTTTTATTATATAATTTTAATATAAGTAGTGAAAAGAATAACAATTGTAAATTGAATTTAAAAAAAAACGAATACTTATCAATAAAAATAAAATTTCAACAAAATTATTTTTAATACTGTAAGTACACTTTTTCTGAAAATGACCCCAGCGAAACCGTTCAATTCAACTGGCTCGCGTCATTTCCCGCTACTCTAATTTCGCGTAGCGCTTTTTGGGATGTCCTGGGGTGTCCTGGATAGTTTTTAAGCAACGTCCTGGGTTTTTAAAGCATCCTGGTAAAGTCCTGGGGGCCTACCACAACCACTAAAAGCAGTATTATTTTAATCTTACTTCAATGGGGGAAAGAGATGGTGCTTTACATCCTGTAGAGCTTCATCTCTTTCCCACACTAAAGTAATATTAAAATAACGAAGTGTATAGAGTGCCGCGAGTATTCTTGTGGCACTCTAGTGTCGCTGCCTCGGCCCGGCTAGGGTGCCGTGAGCGTTGCATTGTCACTGTCACTTGTTATTTATGTTAGGTTAGAACTGTGACCACACAACGCACGAGCCGAGCGAGCGTAGCGAGCGGTGCCGCGGTAGCGGCCGGCGAAGTGCCAGGGTCCATTTAGGCACAAGAGAATGTAATGTTTTGGGAACGTGGTGTTTTACAGCGATCTAACCTCTTCAAACAAAATACCAAGTGACGTGACTTAGTGACAGTGACAATCCAATAATTGCGGCATTTTGGCCGGGCCGAGGCGGTGTTACTGGGGTGCCTGTAGTGGCACTCTATACACTGCCTTAAAATAATACTGCTTTTAGAGGTGGTGGTAAGCCCTCTGTATTTTAAATTTCGCGCCTTCTATGTTACGGTTATCGGTGGGCAGCATTTGAAGATCATAGAAAAGACTTTTCTACCTTCAAGCGCGGTGCGGCCAAGTGTGAGCCGGAGTCGCCCATGAAGGGTTCCGGAGCAGCAAGTAACATAATACTTATAAAAGTTCTTGTAATTCGTTAAAGGTAAATTGCGGTTTACGATTTATGAGTTTATGACGTATTAAACAAAAACTACTTACTTATTAGATCTTGTTCAAACCAATGTTCGGTGAAGTTTACATGGTAATGTAAGTACCTAATATATATTTTTTTAGTTTTATCATTCTCTTATTTTAGAAAATTACAAGGGGGCGGGGCACATTTTACCACTTTTGAAGTGTCTCTCGCGCAAACTATTCAGTTTAGAAAAAAATGATATTAGAAACCTCAATATCATTTTTGAAGACCTATCCATACTTCCATAGATATGGGTCCCGGCCCACACATATGGGTGATGAAAAAAAAATTTTGAGTTTCAGTTCTAATCTAAGTATGGGGAACCCCCAAAATTTATTGTTTTTTTTTTCTATTTTTGTGTGAAAATCTTAATGCGGTTTACACAGAATACATCTACTAACCAAGTTTCAACATTAGGTATAGTTCTTATAGTTTCAGAAAAAAGTGGCTGTGACATACGGACGGCCAGACAGACAGACAGACATGACGAGTTCCGTTTTTTGTCATTTGGCTACAGAACCCTAAAAAATAAAGTTGTAACGTGCACTCTGTTCGTCATCTTTTTCTCACTACTTTTTCGCGCACTAGAGCTCTCTCTCTATAACTACACTCGAAATCCTGAGATATGGTAACCCTAGGCGCGACCCTAAGCCATTCTGTAAATATGCTTGTGTAAGTAAGTAAGTAAGTAAGGGTTTACTAAAATCGAATACCTAAATAAAACACAAATTCAGCGGTCAACTGTATTCCGAAGATACATCATTTCTATTCTACTGCAGCAACTTAAACATACGGTTTTTGATAATGACTAGAAACAATACAAATCATATTCTTATGATAAACTTAAAAAACTAAACGTTTTGGGAATGTTTTATTATAATATAAGATACATAACACTAAAAGCCCCCAGTCTATTCATTTTCCCTGTATTCTTGTTGTTATCACTTAGACATTTCTTTTAGAGATCTAGTCTCTGGGAGTTAGAGACTCACATCTTCTGCAATACTTAGGTAAGAAATGGAAAGAACCTGCAATTCCGTCGATCATAGGACTTATCCAAACATCTTCAACAGCTTAGCTGCCATGCGGTTGACTAACCATAATACCCATTTAACTTTCAAATATATATTATTACTTATATATAATATAGATAAATACAGTCAGCATTAAAAAAATCAGACCTCATTGAGATAACAAAGTGGCACTACAGAAGGTAACTGTAGAAACAGTCGTAAAACTAACATTTAGTAGTTAAATACTGACATTACATCATTATTTTGGTTAAATAATATTAATAATGATAATGTCTTGAAATTGTTTTTTTTTTACGCATCGATTTGCATGTGGTACAAGTCTTTGGTATCATATTCTGAAACAAAAAAATATTATATGTTAGTACAATAAGAATCAAATGGCAATGTAAAAGGCCAAATATTGTTAAGAAGAAAACTGTTCAATTACAATAATTTTGACAAAGATGTCACAAGGGTTAAAGGTTTTACTGTCATTTTTTCAGTTATCATTCATCATTTCAGCCGAAACATGTGATTGTTGGACATTAGGCCTCTCACAAGCACCTCCACTTTGACCTGTTCTGTGCTTCTCTCATCCAGAAGATTCCTGCGGCCCATTTATTCACTAACATAATAATCTATATAAAAATGAATCCAGTTTTTCCCTTGGTCACGGCATCACGCGTGAACGGCTGGACCAATTTCGATAATTCTTTATTTGTTATGTTTTTTATTGTAAGGAGAAGGTTCTTAGGATAGGTAGGTAGGTACGCAAGTAGGTAGGTAGATAGGTAGGTATGTAGGTAGGATAGGTAGGTATTTATGTAGATAAGTAGAGTAGGGTAGGTAGGTAGCTAGGTTAGGTATGTAGGTAGGTAGATACGTAGGTGTATGTACGCAGGTGTAGGGAGGTAGTTAGGGTAGGTAGGCAGGTAGGTGCGCCGTAGATAAATACTTAGTGCTACCCGTGCGAAGCCGGGGCGGGCAGCTAGTCAGTCTATAATGTTCCTGTAGCGGTGACACCGCCACATACGAACTACGCAACAAAGACATGACGTCACACAATTCCTGCATCGCGCAGTTAGAGTTTACCGAGCGAAAAACATAGATAAGACTATCCGAAATCAACTAATGGGCAGTTGCCCGCCAGACATAATAAACAACCCGTCTGGTTGGAGGATCCTCCCTTTTCTATGGTGGATGAGTGAACTTTACACCCTGTTCCTCATTCCTCTAAATTGGTGACCCCGAGTATGAACGTCAACGCAGCCTTCGTGCAACTACTTCAGCGTGACGTCATCATCACCGTCACTCCCGCAAGCTTTCGTGAGGCGAGTCACACAGCCAGCCACCACCCACGGCTTCAACAGGTATCCTGACCACCAGCATGCAGCGAACGCGCATTCCTGGTCATCACCCTCACTCAGCCTCATCAGCAACCTTGGCACAGCACCTGCACTTCCGGCCGGTCTCACAAGCAGAGCCTATTCTACCCTCACCTGGTCGACGCAAGCAGTCAGCCACAACCCGGCGCTGTACCACATCCGACTCACTGGATGACGACGCAGCACACACAGTTCCGACTCACCGTGAACTATGCGGCACCCGGTTCCGACTCACTGGAACCACAGCTGGCACTGTGAAGCATCGCAAGATCCAAGACTCAGCCCACTATCGACCTCCGGTCTCCGGAGGGGAGTGATGTAGCGGTGACACCGCCACATATGAACTACGCAACAAAGACATGACGTCACACAATTCCTGCATCGCGCAGTTAGAGTTTACCGAGCGAAAAACATAGATAAGACTATCCGAAATCAACTAATGGGCAGTTGCCCGCCAGACATAACAACCCGTCTGGTTGGAGGATCCTCCCTTTTCTATGGTGGATGAGTGAACTTTACACCCTGTTCCTCATACCTCTAAATTCCCACTGCTGGGACACAGGCCTTCTCCCGGTGAGAGGGAGTAGGCCATAATCTACCACACGGGCCCAGTGTGGGTTGGTGAATGCCACAAATGTCTTCAAATTTTAGGTGCTAAGACATGCCGGTTTCCACACCATGTTTCCAAGTAGCTGAACCACCTTTTTTCACGTCTTTTGGATACGTAACATTAGTGTAAAATGTAATTATAAAAATAAATTACCTTTCTCCTCAATACCATTCTTCTTGTCCAATGCCTTCTTCAGCGTAGCAATGGTGGCAGACAAGTTATGAACCCCCATCATCAAGTCCCATGCCTGCACAAAGTTGTTGTTGCTCTCTAGAAAAGAAACAAATAGTTTAAAGGTATGAAAATCTATAAGATCTATATATTATTATACTATGTCTGTGCTTCTTAGTGCGATCTCTACTGTTTCATTTAAGTCCCTACAAAAATCCACCACCTGGTAGCGGATTTAGGGGTGGGGCTAAGGCTCAAGCCCCCCACCCCACAGAAGCATCTAACTTCTTTGATATTATTCTTATTTAACTTTTTAGCTCTACCTAAGGTACCATTGTCCTTAATAAAATTATCCTTAACATAATAAGTTAATGTTTTCAAGTTTCCAATTTCTATAAGATGTTTTGTTTATGTGACGAATTTCGAAATTTATTTTTTTCGACTTATTTGGAAATTTAGGTTTACACATTAACCAAAAGAATATACAATTAAAAATATAAAAATACATATATCAATAATTCAATAAATAACCAATGGATTTGCCAAGTGGAAAAAGAAAAAGGAGGCGTTTGCCCTACAGTGCGACGACACAGGCTGAATTAATGTACCTGATCCAGGTACCTGGAAGGCAATTACAAATATTTACAAAATTACATTCAAACCGAACATTTTTATACTGCTGGTACATGGAGTCGTTTTCGATGCCAGTAAGACCCCGAGCAACAGCTAGTAATACCATATAATCACAGTTACCCACCGACCTTATTATGTGTGGATAAACTTACTGTCGTGAATTAGATGCTCATAGTAATTGGTCGCTAAGACTGGGCTCAGCTTGGACATTTTGAATGGTCCGATATAAGTAGGTTCTCCTTCTTTAACAGTCATTTTCCTTGAAGTACGATAACAAATTCGTCACAGAAATATAATCGCAGTCGATATGTAAAGTAAAGCAAAAACAAACTCGCTCGCAAACAATGAAAAATTGACAATGATTGACTCCAGTGTTGCCAGAAGTTTTGAATAATGTATTGATTTTCTGATTTTCTCTGATGATAGACGTGCGAACTAAAAGTACCCGCTTTTTAAGTTCTCAAACTTACTCCGTCGTCGGCATGGACTTAGTTTGTTTATTAAGTCCATTGTTAGTTGTCTACGGTTGTAAGCGTCAAACTTCATATTTCTTCGTACCTATTTGCCAATGACAAGATTCATAGAATGACTGATTTCCGGACACAGACATACAAAGAGTATTTTCTGGACGTATTCGCTAGCATCTACTCCTGAGATCTACTCTATAGACCGCATTATCTCTCAACTAGATGAGCACCAGCCTTTAGTTATTACTCTGAGGCACCAGCTCTCATGCTGGTTTCACACGAGGGCAGAACAGTGAGGCAGAACAGTGGGCAGCACAGTACTGCTACTGTTTGAACGCACAGAACAGTACTGTCTTGACAGTAACAAAGGCAGAACAGTTAATAGCTCGCCGGTCTATTTTTTCGGGGCAGTTTGCACCCCCCACCACCTTTCTTACTCGTCTGTCTTGTGGCTGGACTCGTGCGAACGCGAGGGCAGTGCAGTGCAAAGAGCAGGACAGTGTGCGTGTACGCGTCCTGACTTATTTTGCTTGTGGTGTGTGGTTTGTTTTACTTAAAATTTGTTTGTTTTGTTATGAAAATGGCACCTCCTAAATTATCAATGGACGACACTATAAAACTTATAAGACTTTACAAAGAAAAAGAGTGTTTATGGCAAAGTGACTCTGTTCTATAACGGAATAGAGCCGCGGGAGATTCTGCTCTGATTTGGATAAGAGACTCGATGGGAATACCAAATGCGTAAATGTTGCCGTTGTCGTCGTCGACGCTCCATCGCTATCACTATCACTTGCGGACTGTCCTATAATTAAACGCCACTGTCCTTCCAAACTGTTCTGTCCCACTGTTCTGCCTCACTGTTCTGCCCTCGTGTGAAACCAGCATCAGAGTAATAACTAAGCACCAGCTCATTGCCAGAATGTTTCTTTTGTTTTTTTTTTACTTTTTGAGACCAAAAACCACAAAATTTTTAAAACCAAAAATAACTAGCTATTAACGTTAACGGTTTACGTGAAAGTTTAGGATAATATAATTAATGACTTTATGATCTAAATCTGCTTAATTTTATCGTAACTTTGACTTGTTTGTTGTAAAGCTGACTTCGAGTCAAAAATACTCACAGTGACGATAGAAAAAATAAGTGTGGGCTTTGCGGAGCTAGCTAGTAGCTATCTACAGTAGGTATCACAGAGTAAGTAGTACTGTAGGTATCTACGCGCACGCAGTACGCCTACGCGGCGCGAAGCTATAGTCGCGCGACATAATGTTGCCAGCCTCTATCGTTTTAGTGTGGTATATATCTGTTCAAAACTTTAGACCTAACTGATAAGTTCTAAAGTGGATGATAGACATGCGTACTTAAAGACCGCGGTTTTTAAGATCGCCAACTTACTCGGCTCGCCGTTGGTGACACACGTGAAACTTTCTCACACTGTATCGCGATGTTTCCGAATTTTGTGAACCAAACTAAACATACATTATACAAATGACGAAACAAAATGACAGCTCACGAATCGCGGCAATGACAGACGTACGAAACTACGAACCAAGGCCTGCTACGAGCAAAATTTCGAACCTGTTCGATCGTCGGAGGACTTACTCGGCTGTTTTAAAGTGCGCGTACTTAGGGTGACACACAGGCGTGTAAGTTCACCGAGCCATAAGACCGCGTACTTGCTCGCACGTTTATCACCCCTTTAAGGCGGTTTATTCACCATCAATCTTGCTGTACGTCCCGCCAAGGCCATGCATTGTATTTGCATTGTACTTGCAGCAATTAATAATAATAATGCGTCGTACATAATTGACGGGACGTACAGCAAGATGATGGTGAATAAGGTGCACAAATAGTATGGTTCAAGTTATTTAGGTATTATGTATACTGATCAATAATTTGTTAAAAATAGATTATTATTTGCTATTCATAATTAATATCTTCTGAAACTCTCTACGTGTCCGAGGAAAGTACGAAGCAGGAAGACCTAAACTGTGGACTGTGGAAGGAAGTACTATCATCATCATCATTTCTTCGAGCTATGTCGGCTTGGCTCTCCTAAGGACCTGTTCATTCCTGATTCGATCACGTAGGGAAACTCCAAGCATAGCCCTCTCCATTGCCCTTTGGGTGACTAATAAGCCTTCTGATAAGGCACATTGTAAGCGACCATGTGTCAGTGCGATAAGTCATCACTGGCAACACGCGACTTTCGTCTTGAGACACTGCGGTATGTAGGACGAGAACTCGAGAAGATATTGCGTAGCTTCCCGAACGCTGCCCAGCCGAGGCGGATTCGACGATTGACCTCTTTCTCAAGTTGGACAGCTGGTATTAACTTAAGAAATAATAAAACAAAATATATGGACAATAGAGCTTTATTTATAAAATACATCCATTCATTCCAATTGTTAACTTTGTATTGGAAGTGTTATGTGAGTGACTACTTAAAAACAAAAAAAAAAAAACAAAAACATGCTCTTCTAATTCTTACTTATTTGTTCGGGCCACAGGTGTTGGGCCCTAAGCTTTAATTTTCGTAACTTAATTATGAAAATTTTCTTTTATTAAAAAAATCTAGACGTGGTTGCGGAAAACGCAGTAACTATACAGTTTCTAACAAAAAAAAATCTTAGATGTATCACAGTGAGCGTCGTCTTAGATCTAAACTAAAGTACACTTACCTACTAACAAACAAGAATAACATTGAATTGTTCTGTTCACATTTGTATTATGATAATCTAATTAGCTTTTACATTATATTATGAAGAGGTGCAAGGCTATGGACAAAGTCTGAACGTAAAAATGAAATGCGCACGGTAACTTTATCGTGCATACCTAGCTAGTTTTAAATGTTCCGAATTCTGAATGTACTACTTTATGGGATTTCGGCATGATTTCGGCAACCTGAATCCCATAATTAACCGAACCTAAAAACGTAAGTCGAACAAAAATACAAAACGCGTCCCTATGGTATGTTTTTCAAAAGAGCTGAAACAAGTGCCAGAATTTCACAGTTTTTCGAGCACCATGGGAGTAGCATAAGGCTTTCAGTGTTGCAAACTTGGGTATAAACTAATCTCAGGGGACCTCATAAGCATAACATATTAAAAACGTAGTTACATGCGCGTTTACGATGTTTGATGTTATTATTGACTGGGCTAAATGTCCACCACAAACACACGCTTTGGTCTCTCTGTTTGACTAACAACACAGCCTATGTCCTACTTCTGACAACCGACTGGAGGGATTAACCATCCAATAAGTTAACCCAAGTCCCAAACACCCAAACAAAACCGATGAGGGATCTTTGCTTTACTGATGACATCATCATAATTGCGGAGGCGCAGGAACAGACTGACGGAATGCTACAAAGTCAATGTTTTTTTTTATACATAAATCTTTTCTAGTTTGATCACCTACGTTAAATGCTCCCTTCGTGTAGGCTTAAATGAATGAATTCATTAAACCCTAGTTCAAGTGAAGCACTGCAATATTTACTTACCCCTTTTTCCTTTTTCTTTTACTGTTTTTTTTTTTGTTTTCTTTTCATTTGCGTTAGCCTTAGACTCTGCTAATGTTGTGCTGGCTGACTCTAGACTTCTCTCAGCGTCTAACCACACACTTATATTTTTCATTTGGGGCAACGGCAAAATATATTTGTCAAGGTGGGCTCTTAAAGAAGGCAAGAATCGTTTGCTCTTTAAATCAGTTGCAACACTTAATTGTGTATTTAATAATAATGGATATATTGTGTGATAACTACAGCTTGAATAATTTTTCCACACTCGATTTTTTTTAATTTTTTTTTCTTCCTTTCCTTGTCTTACGGTGTTATTCACAGCCCAAAAAATTGTATCCAACATTTTCAGTTCTTTTGTGGTAAAATTCCTTAATCGATCGTGGTGGTGGTGGGTACATTCAATAACAGTTTTGTGTTTAGGGGTTTTTTCTACAAGCACCCTCACGGAACTATGTTTTTTGTCATGTATAATGCTTTCTGGTATTATTGAATCAATAATATATGGTTCAGTTCTACCCTTTGATATCATTTCTAATGCCGCTAGGGAAACATTAAATGAAACGACATTATTTGTATTTCTGGGATTATCAGGTTTCTCTGCGTCTCCTGAAAATCTTACTTTGATATTAACTTTTTTAGTGACCAAATCATTAGTGTGCCTTGCAGTTTTATATATTAGTGTAAGTTTGGGTTTTTCAGTATTTGAAGGCTTGCAACAGCAACTGCAATTTGTCGGAGAACATGGGTGGCCACCCCTTATAAAGTTTACAGTGTTTGGTAAAGCGCCAAGTGCTAGCAAACGACCAGCAAATTCTTCGCGTTTATACCAACAACAAATATTACCCACGATATTGTTTGCTGTTTTCAATCTTAAATTTGAAATTTTTTGTCGGTCGTTTTCAGTGCTTTTTAAGTATAATTTAATCTGGCCGTCTCCTCCAATTGCATAATATTCTCCTCCAAAATCAATATTTGTTGAATGTAAAAGTGGTAATGTGTCTTGAATCTCTATCACATGATTAATATCTTTTTCGAGTTTAGGAACGGCACTCATCGATTTCGAAAGTAATGTTTGTTTAGATTTATCTGAAAGTGGCAGAGATGCATTCACTTCTGTCATTCTTTTTAACCAAATGCTATGTGATTCTAAAGGCTTCAGTAAACTTGGCCGTACTGCAGATGTGATAATTTTGTTTCTACAGCAGCAACGGCAAAGATTAATTGCACATTTGTGTGGTTTTCTCATGAACCTCAGTGTTTCATGCGGAGTGAGCGGTAACATCGCTAAACACCTTTCTCTTTTATACCAGCAACAGCAGGAAACATGCAAAACATTTTTATCCATTTTCAGTGAACGGTAAATATTAGAATTACTTTTATCAATACTAAACTTGGTATATTCCTTAATGAAATAGGATTTATCTAGAGAATACATGTCGGCTTCTTTATGTTGCAGATCATATATTATTCTACTTTGAAGCTTACGTGATTGAATATATGTCAATAATGGTTTATCACTGAATATGGGACATACATTTTCCTCAACTAGTAAATTCCTGCATTCGGTACTTTGTGTACGTAGTAAAGTATATTTAATGTCTTCAAGCACTATTTTCACGGGTTTGCACAGGGATAACAGATTGTTGTTATGTTCAGCTATTCGGGCAACTTTTCTATTGAAAGTATTTATATAACAAGATAAATCTTCGTATGAATACTGAGAATGTATTGTGTGAGTACATTTTCTTTTCCAATTTAATTTTGGTTTACTCTCTTTGATAACTGAATTGATGATAGTGTCTACGCCCACGTCGGTTGTATCGTCCTTGAATATTTTCATTTCATCTAGTTTCGTCGTATACACAATTGGAATGCGTATTTCATGCTGAAATTTTAGTTCAGTTTCCTCTTCGTCGAAGCATCCCGTAGGCCCATCGCTGAAGTCCATTATTATCTAAAACAGAAAACATGTAAGTACAAATCGCGGTACGTAAGTTGAACCTAAATGGCGGCCGTCCGCGCAATTATGATTATACTTCGATTGAGATCCGAAAATGTCTTACAGATCGTGACACGTAAGTTAAACTATGACCTTGAATGCGCAGTAACACATTTTCGGGTCTATAATCATGATTGTACCTGCGCGGACGACCGTCATTTTGGTTCAAGTTACGTGCCGCGATCTGTATCTATTAGAAATATAATATTGGAGATCCTACTACCTTAGTAGGATATCTAGTAAGAAAGAACTTGGCGGGAAGGGAAAAAGTGGTTTTCAATAAATAAATAAATAAAGGAACTCATACGATGGAGAGATAGAGATCTACTTCTACGTTCGTAGCACTTTCAGTTCTAGTTAACATTTAGAAGTTGGCAACATTTCGACGCACGACTATAGGGCCGCCCGCGTTCATGGAGGAACTAGGGTTTCCAACCATACTTTATAATAAAATATCCTACTTTATTTTCGCTAGATATACCTACTTTATACTTTTAAATAAAAATAAAGTATCCAAAAATACTATATTTCTAGTCTTTACTGTGATAAGTAAAACGATATTCTCTCTATCGACAAATAAGTTTAAAAAATCTAGTAGGTACCTACCTATTTAATACTGATAAAGAATTTTCAGAGAGAATTACTCTTGACAAATGGCAATACTAAAAAATACATATGATTGTTAAACAAATGTAAAAAAAAAAGTGTGTGTCTCGGGAAGCTCGACAGAAGTGATAACTTAAATTATACGGCTAGCGCTGTGGGTTACAGTGAGAGAGGAGGAGCTTGCCTACTGCTGCCGTATGCGTGAGAGAAAGCGAACCCAGACAGACCGGCGCCGTAACGCGTTACGTTACGAAGCGGTTTACCCTCCCATGAGAAGTTATCACTTCAAAAACTTATTTTCTATCCGTTTCCACCATCGATTTACGTCGAGTTCCCGCAACTTCTTTCACTGAGTGTTTTTCCGGTAAAGAAAGAAAGAAACAGATCATCCATAAAATTAATAAAAAAACGAGGTAATAATTTATTGAAATCAAAATTTATTTTGTATAACTTGCTTTGAAACTTTCTAGACAACAAAAATTGTTAGCCATTCACTAAAAGCACTTAAAAAATGTTTTTAGAGGAATAAAAATAAAAATTTATTTGAAAAATACTTTTATTTCTTCAAAATATTTTGTTTTTCTATTTAGAAATTTGATACTTTTTTTCTCTAAAAAAGTTAGCAACCCTAGGAGGATCGTATAAATAGAGGAAAGTACGATAAATATACTGGGCGGACTGTACACTGTACTGTCACTGTGTTTATTTTTGGGTTAGATTTAGTTAAGTACCTTCCTAGTGTATACACACGTACCTATAAATTAAAGTTTTTACGTGGTATGTATGACAATTTGGATTACAATTATTACTTTGTACGTATAAGGCTATAGCTACGTAGACGTATAATGTGAAGAAAATAAAACTAACAATACAATACCTACCGTATCCGTTTCCATTACAAAATATTTACTTTTCTGACACTTCTACAGGCACTCAGGAATAGAAGACTAGGTAACTATTTATCACAACAGGAAAGCCTGGAATGATTTGCTAAATTCCGCAATATCACAACATTCATGACAACGGCAACGCGACCACAGAACGCGACTACGCGAGGCCCGCGGGCACAGAGTCACAGACTACAACAAATACTACATTATAATAAAGACTCGCTCGGGGACTGGGTGCGGTGCGGGAGTGGGCGCTGCCGGCGGGGCGGGGCGGGGCTGTGCCGCCGTCACTCACTCGTGTTCGTTCCGAACTTCCGAATAAGATCCGATATTCGTCGAGTCGTTGGTTAGGAGAGGGGTAAGAAGAGGAGGGGAGACTTCCTGGCGTGGCGAGTCGATTGCATTGAAATGAGGTGCGCGGGGGCGGGAGAAGTAAACCGTGCCGAAGAAGAGTACCAAGAGTACATAATATGGGATGGATTGGAGTCTTGGCAAGGTGCGACTTCGCGCCCGAAACCCGGGCAAACTAACTGTCGTCGCTAATAAAATTTATGTAAAACAAATCCTAATTATGTAGCTGTTATTACTTTATAATACACTCAAATACTGTCAAATACATTACAAAATAAAATGATAGGTAAATAAACTACTTATACAAAAACATATTGTCCACAACAATGATATTAATTTAATATCATTGGTCCACAATAATTATAGCGCATTTTAATTTTTCTTTTCGTTGTCCTGTCATTTTGTTTCCCGACTCCATAGAAAGAGAGAGAGAGAGGTCATGCATTCAACGTTTTTACGACACACCTATCTATTTATCTAGTTACATTACAATACTCTTATTAATACCACTTGGTTAAGTATCTACGTACTTGAGATTCCAGTGATTACAATGTGAGATGAGAGGTTACGATTTTTGTACGTCCTTCTAATGTGTGAGCGCAAAGGCATTTGAGCGCGAGACGGAACCCATGGAACCCTCAGATGACGTCTACTTTTAGTGTTCCGTAGTAAAATAAGGAACCCATACAGTATCGCCAAGTCCGTCTGCGTCCGCGGTTTAACTCGGAAACCCTTGGGACTAAAAAGCTGTAAAGCAGGCATGATTTTTTATCCGGGTTGCGTCGCGCGCCCGGCCGCCGTTAGGGTTGGCCTAGTAAGTGTAGCGGCACACCTGCGGAACGTTCGGCGCGGAACGTTCCGTCGCGTCATGTGACGCTTGCTAATGAACCGACGTGTTCGGCTGATGTGTCTTAGGTAACTTGAAAAACATTAGGACCGTATTCAACCGAACCTTCCGCACCGAACGTTCGGCAGGTGTGGCGCGACCCTAATAGTCGACCAACTTATAAAATGTAAGGTACACACGGCTACACATCAAGCTATACATTACCAGTTTAAGCTAACCTCGCATTGTACGGAAATCGTTAACAATGCGAGATCATCATAAACTGGAAATGTATAGCTTGATGTGTAGCCGTGCGTACATTTTATAAGTTGTTCCATAGAAAATGAGTTAAAACCAGGCAAATTTTATAACTTTGTAATAGTAATGTTATAGTAAAATGTAAAAAATAATCATTTTATAAACTAGGTACCTAGTCCTACCTACTAAAACATTACGCTTTCCTTTGCGGGATAGGCAGAAATGATCGAGGGGGTACATACGTATACATAAGCGTGGAGGGTATTGTTTGATCCCAAAAATTATGATGTTTCTAAGAAACTTTAATAAAATATAAGTCTTCGTTTTTAGTGGATATATTTTTGGTTACAATCGCAGAAATAACTTAGTTTCTCATAGTTTCTAGAAAACGACTATAAGATACAAACAATTTTATGCGATCGATCAAAACAATACTGCGCATGCGGAAATAAATATTCATTCCAACTACGGAACCCTTGACTGTGCGTGGTCCGACACGCACTTGGCCGGTTTTCTGGCAGGCAGCCATATTGGCGTTGCCATGACGACGGCGATTGTTTATTTCCTCGACATTACTGTACCCGGAGTTCTAGTTCTAATATAATTATTTTTGAGCTGTCTTTATTATTAAAAATGATTAAAACAACAAATAAAAAACTGTACAACATAATAAATTATCAGATAATATTACCTAGTAGACGTTTAAACTGCATAAATTGAGTATAATATAAATACCAGTACCTAGTGTGTTGTGTTGTTACTCTTTTGTTATTATTATTTTGGACAAAAACAAATCTAAAAGTAAGTAATACTTATAATAAATTCTTTTGTTTCAAAATAAGTCTTATTCGAACTTTACAGAATCTTCTTACAGGAAGTTTTATTACAAAAAAAAATAAGTAAGTACTAAGGTACTTAAAAAAAAAAGGTTTATATTTGACCTAATTATGTTGACCCCGCGCCACGAGACGTGACCCGCCCAATGGGGTCAAAATCGAAATGAACTAAGTGGTTTGTGCATTGAATCTTCGATACCCTCTTCAAGAGGATACGGCATGATGATGAACGGTGACATCTAAATCATCTAATTAATTAACTCAACTATGGTTAATTTACGGACAGAAAGTGCATTATTGAATACCTAGTACCTAACTACCTACTTAAATGTATCAAATTGTATCGACTTTCAAATTATGAAGAAATTGAGTAGAATTATCAATATTATCATCGTTGTATTTTTTATCAAGTAAGTACCACCGTACCACCTAACCTAAACATAGAAACATTATGTTTACAATAAAATTAAAAGTTATAAATCTCAGACCAAATAAAAAAGCAAGACAGAGCGCTGCGAACAATACAGTGAAGCATGCCAAAACTACACCGCTGCCGCTCTGTGCATACACGCTCACACGCATTCATTTACAACTTTTTACAATTACAATCAAACTACACCTCATTAAATGCACACGTGTTCACGAAACCGGCCTCACCTCACGGTACTGTTGACAGCGCTAGTCTTGGTATTTTATTTGGTCTGATTTATAAATACATTTTATAATAAAAATAATACATGCAGTAAGTCAGTATGTAACCTTTGTAACCTAACTTACGGTCAATCGATACCCATAACGACGTGAGGAGTTTCGCTAGCTAATTTAATTCAATAATAATTAAAAATGTGTAAATGAGGTACCTATATAAATTTCAAGGAATTAGATAATGGGGGAAGCGCTCAGTAAACTGGTATCGGCGGGAGGCGTGCAGGCCGGGGGTTCAGTCCTCGACAGAGTCATATCGCAGCCCAGCAGCGAAGACCATACAGTGCTCTACAAACTTGCAGATTATAAAAAGGGTGAGTACCTATATGTTATCGATGATATTACGTTACTTTTATTTTTTTTAGGGTTGCCTTCGATCAATAATGATCGAAGAGGGTTGCGTATCTGAAGAGTTCCAAATGGGTTGGTTTTACTAAGTCTTCGCTGTACTTCCGTCTCGTGGGCAACGACGAAATACGAATACGTCAGAAAAGGTGAAAGCGTCAGGGTAGCCCGCGAAATTCAAATTTTCTTACGTTTTTTGCAATTTGCAGGTCAGTATCAGGTTGTATGTTGATCTAAATATGATTTGCGACCGTACCAAATGTTTATTTATAAAATTATTATCATAGAAATCATCAATTCAACTCTATAAGTTCATGTAATCCCGTTGAATGACTATTTTATGAAATCATGACATTTGGGGATTATACTAACCTAAGGAGTTGTATTGCTGATTCTAATGATTATAATTCTGTAAAACCATATTGGCTACGCTCGCAAATCGTATATCAATCAAGATACAACCTGACACTGACCTGCAAATTGCAAAAAACCTAAGAAAATTTGAATTTCGCGGGCTACCTTGGCGCATCCCCCTTAAAATAAAAATAAATAAAAAAACTTGTGGCCTGGGTCTTGTTATTGGGCCTAAACACGTAGCAGACGGCTCCACGGATTCGGCATGGCATTAGTCATTACCGTAACTTCAACCGTCTGCCGAATACCACGGTAATAATATATTACCGTGCGAATACCCTAAGGTAGGTAGGTAGGTGTAACTATTGGTTACGCGGCGCACGCCAGAAAACTCCCAGCTGGCATAATTTTTTCCGACATCTTCAAAAATCATCGTCATTATTTCAGCCAATAGTGATTCGGACGTAGAGCCGTCCATTGGAGAAACCGTATGAAAATCCTTTGGGTAGTTTTTGAGTTTATCGCATTCAGAGACAGACAGACAGACGCTAGGGGGGGACTTTGTTATATTTCATTATTTCATTTATTATTATGTAAGTAGTAAATCTTTCCTGACGACAAAAGCTCACCGACCGACCTACGAGTACCTACAGATCTATTGATTTGTAATTCGACAATTTATTTTATATTGAAATGTACTCTACAGTTACATTGTTCGTCAGGCTAGTAGTACATTTTGGTTGACATTTTTTTCCCCATTTCTGCTCAAGGCGGTCTCCTGCTCGAGGCGTCCACTAAAGGTGGAATGTTGGCGGCCGAGAAGTTGATCAGGGACGAGTTCGCGGCATACATGTATGCGGGCGGGAGGGGCAGGGTCATTAACCGCGCTGAGTACCTACGCTGGAAGTTCAGGGACCAGGAACAGGTCTGTGATGTCACACTATTTAATGTAACGAACTTAACTGTATAAACTGTAGAATTTAAAATATATTTATTTATTAACAGAACAGGTAACGCTTATAAGTATACAATTACTATAGGTACTAACTATTTACACTGAGTAGAGATCTTCCAATTTAATTGCAGGCCATTCAAGTGCAACACATTTAAAATTTTGAAAAAAATTATCGTGAACGAGGCAGCTGTTGCAAATTATACGATCTCTACACTCTACTAAGTAAATGAAATATGATTAGGCCACAGATTAGGCGCAGTTATTAGTCTCATGGCTCCTACACACAGTGCCGGCGGCCTGGCCGCCGGCTTTTGCCGCGCGGCACGTACCTCCGGCTTTTGCGTTTCTTTCTGCGGCTTTGCACGCTCCGCACGCACGCCGTGTGTAGCAGCCATTAGGTAAATAAATTAAATATATGAATAAAAACCTAGCCTTAACTAATTATTCAGAATTAAACTTCCTCTTTTATTTTAATAAATTGCTTGTAGGCGAGTCTTCTTCGATAGTAAACGTGATTTTTAAATGGCAACGCGATAACGTTGATTACACTATACGGGTCTATAGGCCGATGATAATGAAGCACGCTTATCGATATTTTATCGTTTTCAATTCTAACTACGGACCAGACTATTATATGTAGGTATAGAAAATATCAATGCCCCACCACGTTAGAAAATACCAATTACTCAATTGACTGTACTGGCTTTTAAAACACATGGCCTCTTAATTATGAGGACGTTTCACCTCATCATTCTGCTAGCAAATGCAAATAACAGATGGTCGGGGGCTACCATAATCATTTGCAGGGTTATGTGCAGGGCCAGTCGCTTGACACTTCAGTCCACATAACAACACGCCTGTAGTGTAATCCCATGAGGCAGTAGTGTAGGTACTATCGCGGACACGCATGTTTAAACACCGTAAGGACTGTCCCAGCTTGCAGCGGTCGCGGTCGGCCGCTATAGTAAAGGACTTGTCACACTGGATGTATTCTGCGTCCTGCGGTCCGATCAACTCGAACGCTGCCCGCACCCTATGTGAATGGTCAGGGCAATCAGTTAGTGAACCGGGCTGGTCAACCGGTCAGCGATCCGGGCACGGCAACTGGTAATTTTCTTAAAAATTTACTGCCCGGGCCGCCGCACATCGCCTGCCGCCCGCTGCCCGCCTGTCCGTAACCGGGCAGCCTTTCCGCGTCCTTCCCACCTCGACCGCCTGCCTGGTGCATTCCCTAAGTTCTTTGCTTGTGCTCACATAGTCGATCGTAATAAAATAAAATATAATACAGGGTGTCAGGGACATCGACGCGAAGCCTGTTACCATGAATTCAGTACATGATTCTGAACCCACCGTGTTGAAATTTTTCATCACTTATTAAAAAAAAAAATCAGCTCAGTTTTCTCTGAGCTCAGCAATCAGCATTTGCGTCCAACGGTCGGTTGAACGCAAGATGTCGTCATCGTGTGCACAGGATTTTGTTTTCAAAGTGGTTAGATATGATATGCGTGACCGCGATGGTACCACACCTGTTATGTACAAGTCCCATATTATAGGGTGCGAGTCTATTGCCATTAACCGGGCACAAATCCAGACTCCGGGCTACTACTAAGAAATTCCTGATGGAAAAACTCAATAACACTGTGCCCGAACCCAGGACGAATGGAACCCAGTTCCTCATGCTCAGCAATAATACTAAATAATAGCTTGCGACCACGAGACCAACGAGTCTTCAGTCTAATATTGGCTTTATGAGTGTATGTAAACCCCCAGGTGGTGTTACCAATAGAAGCCTCGCTCTCTCCTCACGACCCCCTCGCTAAATGGGAGGACCACACCGCGTGCTGGCAGATGTGCTACAGAGGCGCTCTGGGAGAGTCGCTACTTCATGTGCTCATTATTTGTGATACTAAGGTAAGACTGCTTTAGATCCTATCTATTTTCATATTTATATTAAGCGACGACGGACGATCGTTCCTTTCATGCGAGGGTGCAAGAACAGACCATCGGTTTATCGCAGTCCTGTAGATAACGTACGTCATACCAGAATTCCTCGAAGGGGCAGAGGTGTTAAGGTACTTAGTACACCACAATATATTATATACCACCTTTCGCCAGTTATGTTATGACTGAGCTTCATCAGCCCACGTAATAAGGGGCGAGCCTATTGCCATTGTCAACTGGACAAATTCGACTCCGGGCTACTCCTACTAATAATTTTCTAAAGGAAAAGCCTTTCCACCCTTAGTTCTTATATAGACGAGCAGCACGTGCCAACGGCACAGCCAAGTGCAGTCGTTGACACTCGTCAGCGGCAGCCCGCCCGTAGATGCGTTGATAGCTGCACTTATAGTTTCGTTTGCGACCAGTCCTGTCTTTTATCTACTGTTGAATCGTTTTTTAGGGTAGGGTGCCTGCCTAATTGGGTAATTTACTACTTACTATTAGAGCTTCATTGAACATAGAAAATAGGTCAGGTAAACGTTGGCGAAAGTAGATGTCCTCAGTATGCTTTACGCTTTACAAGAATATTGAGCAGGTATGTACAGACGCCAGCACATCAACCTACTCCAATCTGTAAAATTTTCCCAATCAACATTGAACCTTATTCTTTAGCGATAAAGTCGAAAATTTATTAAAGAAATTTGACAGATTGTAGTAACTTGATGTGCTGGCGTCTGTACTAGCGTTGCCGGAGAGTAATATTCCGAAGTATTCCCGTCGAATTATTCGCGAAACATTCGCAAGTATTGAGTAATATTCGGAATAATTCGCCAAGAGTTCAACTATTTACCGCTAGAGGGCGACACAATTACCATTGCAAATTACAGTCATAAATGTTGCGTGTTGGTGATTGTGTATTCATATCCACGAATCATCCACCATTCTTAATTATCCTTATCAGCAAACCTTGGTCACTGCAGCAGCAGAAAGCGCATACAGGCGTTCACTACCGATGGAAGTTGTACAGTTACAGCAATTACCTGCTAGATGACGCTAAAACTAGTAACATATTATTACTACGCGTTCACTAAAACTGAGAATAATACGATTTGAAATTTTCCGAATATTACTTTCATCTACTCGGGTACTTATTGGATTATATAGTAAAGTTCAACTATTAACCGGTACATAACATTTTTATTAGGTAGGTGGGTACCTAAGTAGGTACTTTATGCTAATTCTTATACCTATTATTTTAATATGTTTCTTTTCCATTAAGTAAGTAAATCGTAAAGCAAAAACATTTTTACGAAGTACCTAAATTAAACTTGTAGGTAAGTAAGTACCTACCTATCTACATATACCGTGACATAACATTCGCACAAAAACGACACATTCTAAACTCAACCATTGAAAAATAAAAGAATAAGTAGTTACAAGTAGATATCTACTTACGCGGAATTATTCCCGCAGAGTAGGTACTTAGGCATCGAATAATACTTTGTTGATTTTATGAATGAGCGCCCGCGAGGCTAGGTCTATACCGTGGCCACGTGCACGCAAGTCGGGTATAATACGACATAACTTAGATGAAGCATCGGCAAAATTCGTAAAACTGATCATCATCAGTAAACTGAGTGCGCCTTCAAAATCACCAATAATTATTACTGGTTTAGGTGAAAATAATCTTTACGCAAACGCAATAACTTGTGAAGTCATATAACCAAATACATTCGTAAAATTTAAGAATGAAATCAAATTATCAAAATGCTACATCTAAGTTGTGTCGTACTGTACATTTGGATTATCTATTGAAGTTCGACTATTGACTACTAGATGGCGTTGATGCCAGTGAGTTTAAATATACACTTACGTGCAAAAAAATCTACCCACCCTGTAAGTTTCGATTCGGAACACATTATAATAATATAAAAATTAGAAGGTATGTTTCATAAACTTTATTTGTACATACCCTACACTTCAATAAACGGGATGTTGTTGATGATATTGACTTGTTTATTCGGACACCCTCATTTCTCATCACTACATAGTATAAAACAAAAAGTCGCTCATGTACGTTTAGATCTTTAAAACTACGTAATGGATTGTGGTGCAGTTTTTTTTATAGATAGAGTGATTCAAGAGGAAAGTTTATACGAGTATGTATAATACATGCATAATATAGTAGACAAACACTGATAATTTTAGAGGTTTCTAATGTGATGTAAATAAACACATTTTTTGAGCTTACTTTGCAAACGCTGGCTGAACCCTTCGAGTTAATAACGCAATCTCAGTGCCATTGCATTGTATTAAAAGTTAATCAATTAATATTGTTTATAGTCCGGGGAATTTACGCCGAATTTAAGGCCAACTTTGCATGAATTAAAAACAGATTTTTTTCATTTAACGTGTAAGTGAGGTAGAGCCTATAAATAAAAGTTAAACAACATTTAACTCTGTGTAAATGAATATTGTTGAACTGTCAAAATGAAACAGATTAGTCGGAATCGTTTACGAAAATGTGTTGCGTAATTAGATAGCTGGTGTATTGTAATCAGTTAACAAGCAGTGTGAAAAGAAAACATTACTTTATTTTAGATTTTTATTTATTGTGTTCTGAACGAAAGCGTCCGGGGTGTGTCGATTTTATTGCACGCAAGTGTAGTTGCGTTCATTCATAAAACTGAGTAATATACGATTTTGAAAACTTCCGAAATATTCCGAATATTTCTTTTCATCTACTTAGATAAGTAAGTACCTACTTCGTAATAAGTTTTTTTATGCGGTTTAGGTGTGAAAGTGATAGAGTTTTTGAACATAGGTAGGTAGATACCTACTTATATTACCGTGGCTTCGGTAGGTACTTATTAGGTAGGTACCTCGGTAGGTACCTTATTCAGTAATAAAAAGGTAATTCTAATTAAGTAAGGATTACTTATATAAGTAATCCTTACTTAAAGTGTTAGCACAGACGCCAGCACATTAAGTTACTACAATTTGTCAAATTTCTTCAATAGATTTTCAACTTTATGGCTAAAGAATAAGGTTCAATGTTGATTGGAAAAATTTGACAGATTGGAGTAGGTTGATGTGTTGGCGTCTGTACTTATTTGAACTATATTTTGGTTGAACACTTCTACAAATCAAAGTAAAATTAGTACTTAAAACATTGTCGTAAAAAGTAGGTAAGTAACTACCTACTCACTTACTTACCTAATTAGTTTATTTCAATAAACATTTTTACGAAGTAAACTAAACTTGTACAAAACATCCACCCGCAAAAAAATCAACTAATTCTAACTCAACCATACAAAAATAAAATAATAAGTACCTAGTCAACTAGATAACTACTTACGGGAAATATTCCCGCAGAGTAGGTAAGTAGGGAATAATTCCGAATAATACTACGTTGATTTTATGAATGAACGGCCGCGACTAACGAGGGAAGTTTACCATTTACAGTTCTACCCTTGCCCGTTAGATGGCATTAATTCAAGTTTTTCCGCTAATTCTTTCTCCCTTCCAATCGAAGTATTCCTTTGAATGTTTCCGAATTATTGCGAATTATTCCGAATTCTACCGAAGTTTTGCAACGCTAGTCTGTACCTACCAACGGTAACGACTATTCTATAATTCCAGATTCACACAAGACTGGCCAGAACACTAGTGAAATGCTTTCCGAAACTGTCTCTGGATGTTGTCGAAGGCGAGGAGTATTTAGGTAAGTACAATATAATAAAAAAGTCATTTAAGTTTTCAAATTTGCTGAGAATCAGCACTTTTTGAACAACAAAATTACATAAGACAGTTCCCCAAAAACCCTTTAACCTCTCTGCTCGACAAGATTTTGACACGTGGCACATCAGCTGACTCGACGGGGTGTTGCGAATTACGTCATGAAATTCAGGAATTTACATCAACTTTCAGTGTTCGAATTTATTGAGAAAAATATGTTATCGCGCCTATTCTATACAATAAGTTTGTGGCAAATATCTTTAATTATATGTTGAGGTCAGTCAAACCGCGTCAGTATACTGCGAAAGTTGTCTAGAATAGGTATTACTACACTTATCCAAATGGTAGGCTATTTAAATTCACTGAAAATATGTACATAAACAACATACTCTCTTGCTGAAAATATGCAAAAGGGAAAAATAAAGATATTATCATTCTCTCTACATTCTTACTTATACCACAATTCATACATAAACTACATAAAAAATACAATCAAATCTTGATAAAAATTCCAAAAAATTGTGTTGCTACGTGACACTTCTTAGTGATGCCCGGCTACCCAATTTTCTTATTTCGATTCAAAAGTTGCATTCAGCTTAATCGATACTTGCTATAAAATCGAGCATAAAAAAGTGGTAGAAACTGAATAAAAACTCTTTGGTATATTTCCCATGAACAATTTTATTTTTGATATTAATAATTTTATCACTTACAGTGTGTATAGGGGGTAAGTTTTTAGGGTTCTGTACGTAAGACTGAAAAAACGGAACCCTTAAAATATCACTCGTGTGTCGGTTTGTCGGTCTGTCACAGCCACTTTGATCCGAATCTACTGGACCGATTAAGTTGAAATTTGGTATACCTACATATGAATTTCGGTGACCCAAATACGGAGGTGTAACGTAAATAAATGAATTTTGCATTTGGGGTCACTTTTGGGGGCAAATGAAAAAAAAGATAAAAAAAAGGTTTGCGTACTATACCGTGTGACATATCAAATGAAAGGGCTTAATGTGAGGGTCTCAGATATTTATTTTTAATATTATTCTATAATATATTAGGAACGAAGTTCTTTAACGCGGCTTGCGGTAGGAGTAAACTGGCAGAACTAGTCACGCGAAAAAGTGTTCATACTTGACGACTGTCTTCTTCTAATTTGATAGAAAGAGAGAGAGAGAGAGAAAGTGTGATTTGGTCAAAATGTTAAATGAGAAAACTTTGTTTTTGTTTTAAATCATACATGAGAAGAAATTTCGTTCCTGACGGGGTCACCTGACGGCACACGTTTTATTTTTTTTATGAATTTAAGAAAATAGATCATTCCCCCAATCCATATCCACATATCTCCCAACCCATAGAGCCTATTTTTTTTTTAAATACGGAATTGGTTACTTAGTTATAGATTCCTGGAATGTATGAAGAACATGTTTTTATCCGACTTCAAAAAGGAGGAGGTTCTCAATTCGACTGTTTTTTTTTTGTATGTTGTTACGCTATTACTCCGCCAATTATTAATTGATTTTGATAATTCTTTTTTTGTTTGGTAGGTCATACTTCAGAGGTGGTCTCATAAACGTTTAATTAACTTTGCTTAGATAGTTTTTGAGTTAGCTTCATTAATACGTATTTTTCCCACTTAACCTATGTGGATGATAATGTTATTTACATAGCAGGATTTTTTTTTTTGTAAAGAAAATGTTTTTCCCTTTTTAGTTCTGGTACCCGGTGTACTTGGTTTTGAAATTTCGTTTTTTGCCACCAACTTCTGAAATTAAAGTTATTTTTGACTTTGTAGTGTCTTTTTTGGAAGTCGGTTGTTTTTTTTTTTGTAAATTGTTTTTTTGAACTAAAATATTAAGTTTGTTCTTGGGATAAATTATTTGTATAAAAACATGATAAATAACATATTCATCGTACGGAACCCTCTCCAGGCGAGTTCAACTCGCACTTGTTCGTTGTTTTAATAATTTCATAGTGGAATTATTTAGATATTTTTAAACAACTTCAAAAAGGAGGAGGTTTGTAATAATTCATCTCATATAGCATCTCTGTCAAATATGAACGGAATTGATGTTTTTGGGGTCTCCGTAGTCGTAAAGGATTCCTTATAATTTTGTCATTTCCGTCTGTCTATGTGCTTGTCGGTCTGTATCTCTGTCCTGTCTAAATTTAGATTTTATAAATTTGCACAGTCCAGTCTTCCTTACAGTGGGTCAACGCGGGCGTTTTCGCAGGGCTGGATTGCGGGGCGAAGTAGGCACTGTTTAGGTCCCAAGCTGCCGCTCTGCAGTTTGGAATATAGTTTTAATACGGGTCTGTCAGACGGATTATATTCGTATACAACCGCAGAATTAACTTTGTTTTTCATAGCTTTTTCGGGAAACACAAACTTATTTTTGCAGTCGATAAAATTGATGCTGTGCAATGTACATGAGTAAATATTCATCCCAACTGCAGAACCCTTCACTGTGCGTGGTCCGACATACCCTAAACCAGTTTTTTAAATTTCGTTGGGACACTACTACAAAAAAAAACAATTTCTAATTATTGAGTAGGTATATCTTAATAGAAACAAAAACTACCGAGCTTAACTACGCATTAACGAAAAATATTAACGTCATTCATTAAAAGTGTTTGCGGAATACCTTCCCAATTTTTTTAATTAATTTATCATCATTCCCAAACAAAATTTTACTAAGCCTAAGAAAAGTATCCTGGGCATTCTGTAGCAAACTATCAGAAAATATCAAAAATAAAATCCACAATAAATAATTGTCCAATAAATTAAAATAATTTTGAGCAGCGAGCGCATTCTGAATTCAAATATAGAAACAATTCGGCGCGAAATTAAATAAATGACGTACCTATCCCGGTCATCTAGATAAGTCCTGTCTGTTGACTCGGTTTCTATATTATATTATAATGTACGAAAAACTATTAAATAAAATGACATTAGAACAGTATAAATCATTATTATAAACAATGTTTTATGTATTTAATGCTTAAAACAATTTTATTTCAATTTCCATGTATCGATTTCTGACATTCGACATAATAATTAATCGAGTCGATCAAAAAAATCGTTTGGCATAATCGCTTTCGCACATCATTACAATAAAAAAAACATTATTAATCGGAGATTTTGAACACAAATTGAGTAGTGGTAATGAATATTACGTGATATTTGATCTATGTTCGTATAATACGTTAAGATCTGGACATTTTCTAGTTGTTTAAAATATTTTAAATAATATTTGTCTCATTTTAATTCGTATCTACATGTGTATGTGTGATATTTGTGAAAAGTAAAAATGTAAACACGCACGATTGGCGCGAAACTTCGACTTTGGATAACAAAAAACTTCATTACCACTACATAGTTACTTTGAACAATGGATGAATTCGTCAAATAATTAAATGATGTATTATTCACTGCCCCTGCGGTGGAGTTTGGATGTTCGAAATCCCCAATTTTCATGTTTTTTAGCCTCGACTACCACTGTCATCAAAATGGCGATTATCACATTTACGGGCTTAAATTTTATTAAGGTAAATTAATTAAGTTGCGCTTTAAATATGAAAGATTTAATGGCGTTATCATATAAGTTTTTTATTCAACTCTCTTAATTAACGCACATTCTTATGATTTGATGGGTAGCATAACAAATATTTTCATTATTAAATTAGGATGTCGTATGTCATCATTTTGGGGTCCAATTGGATCCGCTACCGAGCCGGCGGAGGTCTTCGTGTTCGGGTCCAATTGGGGGCGCTTCCGAACTATACGGTTAATACAAGTCAAGACCATTCACCACTTCCTAGTACTTCAGCTGCAAAGTAGAATTGGCGCAACAGACTCCCCAGCTCAAAATATAATGAAAACACATTTGGTAGAAATACCTACATTTAAAATGATTTGTACAGCATAAGGGCAGATTGCCAAAATTTATGAACCAACATCCATTTCTAGAGAGCCTTGTAGTGTTGCTTTAACCAGTAGTAGAATATTGTTCATCTTTATATTGTAGGGGCCAGTTCTCTACACCTGGCCATAGCGTACAGCAACAACGAGCTGGTCCAAGACTTAGTGGAAGCGGGCGCCGACGTCAACCAGAGAGCTATCGGTAATTATGTATATTATCTATGATCGGTAAGTTCCAATAAGATACCTATTGCGTAACATGCTTACAATAGTTACAATGGCATTGCTTTTTATTTTGACAATTCAACAAAATTCATTGCGTTGTTTACGTTGTCGAGTAGATGAATGTTTCAAACATTATGAAGTATCTAATGGATTAGGAATTTCCTTCAAAATCCTTTGGATTGTTACGAAATTAGGCTGCTGACTCAATCTGCCTAGCCTTTTCTCAACTATGTTGGGGTCGGCTTCCAGTCTAACCGGATGCAGCTGAATACCAGTATTTTACATGGACCGACTGGCCATCTGATTTCCACGCAGTTGTCTACTGGATAACACCATACCAATTAAGGCGCTGACTATTTTGGTTTAATTGTTTTACTTCTTTATTTTTAAGGGATTCAGAATATCCTACGTTTTCATACTGGACTTTTTAAATTAAAATCTTTTAGATAGAGCGGAGAGAGTTGCGGCTATAGGGTGTATCCCGTGTATTCAGAACTCTGTTCGCTCTATAATTGTGCCAAGTGTGCCACGCAGCTAGTTTATTTTTATTACATGCTCTGCCAACAGGCAGTTTCTTCCTACCCCGCGATCAACAACGCGTGCCACCAGCAAGGCAGACGAACTATGAAGGTCTGGCGTACTTAGGCGAGAGCCCATTAGCGTGGGCAGCTTGCTGTGCCAACGAGGGAGTGTACAACCTCCTTTGTGACTCCGGAGCCGACCCGGATGCACAGGACTCGTTTGGGAACATGATACTGCATATGGTTGTCGTTTGTGATAAACTGGTGAGCGTGAGTTTTGGTTGCAGTGTTGTGAAGTTTTAGTGTACTCGAATGAGGCCACTCAGCAATTTTTTTTTGTTTTTGTTTTGCCTAACCCTTCAGGGAAATTAGGCGTGATAGAATGTTATGTAATGTGTTCATTTTAATTTACAACTTACCTATGAACAAAATAACAAAACAATAACGTAAACTCACCGTGTCCCCAAACAAGGACATGTTCGGCTACGCGCTTCGGCACCCGAAGGTCCCAGCCAGCAACGGTCGAATGAACCTGGCGGGATTCACGCCACTAACACTGGCCTGCCAGCTGGGCCGCGCGTCCGTCTTCCGGGAGATGTTGGAACTGTCTGCGAAGGAGTTCTGGCGGTACTCCAACATCACCTGCTCTGCCTACCCGCTGAATGCTCTGGATACCTTGTTACCTGATGGGAGGACAAGTGAGTATTATTATATTTTTTTTATTCTAAAGCAACTAAGACGCTTATTAAAGCTAACTTTGGGCATACCTAATAAGCAATTTTACAAACTTGTATAGAAAAACAACTGGTTATTTTAAGTAAGTAGGTACCTAACAACAGTGCCATCATTAATTTGTGAACCACCAAACTCTGTAGTACAAAAGTCAACAATTTGATCAAAATAATTATCTTCGAAATCAGAACTATGTCCCGTAATAAGTTTGGCAGCTTTTTGAACTATGGAACATTAAGCTCCGCCCACTTCCCCCCGCAACGATCCCGCGATTGTGAAAACGCTCGCGATGGATGACCGACTAGAATATTCGTATAAGTTTACTACGAATTTCGTAGCACAGATGACAGAATAGTAATCGTAGCTAGACTGTGATAGTACCAATTACCAATACAGTTATTTTAAGTTTATCAGAAAAAATAAACTGCTTTTAGGGGTATGAGGAACAGGGTGTAAAGTTCACTCATCCACCATAGAAAAGGGAGGATCCTCCAACCAGACGGGTTGTTATGTCTGGCGGGCAACTGCCCATGTGTTGATTTCGGATAGTCTTATCTATGTTATTCGCTCAGTAAACTCTAACTGCGAGATGTAGGAATTGTGTGACGTCATGTCTTTTTGTTTCGTAGTTTTTGTATGTGGCGGTCTAACCGCTACATCACTCCCCTCCGGAGACCGGAGGTCGATAGTGGGCTGAGTCTTGGATCTTGCGATGCTTCACAGTGCCAGCTGTGGTTCCAGTGAGTCGGAACCGGGTGCCGCTCAGTTCACAGTGGGTCGGAACTGTCTGCAGTGATTGCGGCGATGGTGATTGTGGTTCCAGTGAGTCGGAACCGGGTGCCGCACAGTTCACGGTGGGTCGGAACTGTTTTGCGGTGATTGCGGCGATTGTGGTGATTGCGGTGATTGAGGTGATTGCGGTGATTGAGGTGATTGCGGTGATTGAGGTGATTGCGGTGATTGAGGTGATTGCGGTGATTGAGGTGATTGCGGTGATTCCCCAGTGAGTCGGGGTGATGTGGCTGAGGGTGATGACCAGGAATGCGCGTTCGCTGCATGCTGGTGGTCAGGATACCCGTTGAAGCCGTGGGTGCTGGCTGGCTGTGTGACTCGCCTCACGAAAGCTTGCGGGAGTGATGATTATGACGTCAAGCTGAAGTAGTTGCACGAAGGCTGCGTTGACGTTCATTCTCGGGGTCACCAATTTAGGGGTATGAGGAACAGGGTGTAAAGTTCACTCATCCACCATAGAAAAGGGAGGATCCTCCAACCAGACGGGTTGTTATGTCTGGCGGGCAACTGCCCATTATGTTGATTTCGGATAGTCTTATCTATGTTTTTCGCTTGGTAAACTCTAACTGCGAGATGTAGGAATTGTGTGACGTCATGTCTTTTTGTTTCGTAGTTTTTGTATGTGGCGGTCTAACCGCTACATGCTATTAGGGGACAGCCGATTCTTTTTTCGCGATTTCATCTTTGGTCCCATAGTGAAAGTTCTTCATAATGATGAGTACAATGACCCCTTAAAAGGTTTAGCTGAGACGCTCGCACGGACACGGTAATATTATCATATACCGTGTCACGGACGTAATAAAATCGTAATATAAGTAAACAAAAAATAACGTTGATTAACACTTTCGGCTCCACCCATTTCCGTCGAGCTCATACGCCATACCGCCATACATATTGCAAGTGGACCCTCCGGGAGGGTTCCCGGCATTACGTTTGCGCTAAAGTTAACCATCGCGGATGGACAACGGCATTAGGTTTAAAACCGTGTTATAAAACACTGTAAAACGAAGCTCAATAGTGTTTTCTGGGGGTCTTGTCGTTATACGTAGTTTTCAACCTTTGAAATTATTAGTGACTACTTATTTGTAACCGACAACAAAAAATTAAAAAAAATCCAAGTCTTTGATTTGAAAACCTACGCATATCGCATATGCAAAAAATCTTTAAAAAAAATCTAAATCTTGTTAAGATATAGGTACTTACATCTGATTTTATTTTCACGGCTTATAATGCTGTAAGTATTCGCTAAGAAAAACCTACATTTAAAATGAGCCTTCCGCGAGGGCTCCCGGCATCCCATATGCGACTAGGTGAACCCTCCAGAATGGCACCCGGCACTGAATGTGCTAATGCGGTGACGACGGGCGGCGGCCGGCGGGTAGCGGGGGAGTATGGAGTTTCGTTCGAGCCGTGTCATGCTTGTAAGTGGGTAACTAAACTACGATAAACAATAAACTGTTAAGTATTTGAACAAAAAGTACAAATTCAAAACATGATAGACTTACCTAGGTTCCTGAATTAAGGAAAGGCACCAGATTCCTTGCTCAATTCCTTCTGCAATAATAGATGACGTGTGTGTTTGGTTGGTGAAACTCGTGATTCGTGAGAAACACCGCGCCTCGCGGCGCAGCAGACTGTGCGTGCAGTGAAGAGCGGGGGGGAAACGTGAGGCATGCGCTGGCTAGCCGACCACGTCGGGGACGTAGAGGGATCGTGGGAGGGGAGCGGGGGAACCGCCAACCAAACCGTTTCGTTTTCGTCGAATAAAATACTCTCCCCGCGGCCCGCGGGCTGATATCAAGAGTTGTACCTAGTAGCACGTTCCACTCACACACACACTCGTATATGTATCAAAGATTATAGGTAATAATAATATCGGAGCTATGTATTATGTATGTAGTGACCATAGAGTATGGAGATTACCTACCTAGGTATATTCATTGTATCTACTTAGGGGAGAGTGGTACATAATGACCCCCTAAGGGGAAACAGAAATAAAAAGTACCTAAGGCTAGTCTATCAACCTATGATTTAGTAAGAGTAGAATACAATTCTCTTAGAATAATAATATTCTAAGACAATTCTATTAACAATATCTATAAAAATACTTATACATTTTTGTAAAAGTGTAGTAAATGATCATTTTGCACACCCGGGTGTCTAAAATGATCCCTGGGGTCGGGGTAATATGATCCCTGGGGTTGGGGTAATATGATCCCTGGGATCATTTACAACGCTTACCTTACATCGGACAACACTATTTTTATTTTGTTTCAATAAAATCTTCCGTAATGCTCACACCACCATGAAACTTTGTCGGTATGCTAAAACCGTTGTGGCGAAGACTATTTTCAATCCAAAAACTAGATATTTATAATTGTAGATGATCGTTTTACCTCGACGGATCATTTTGTACCACTTTCCCCTACATCATTTAATTTGACCCTGTAAAACTTTGAAAAAGACTGGTGAATTCGTGCGAAAATCTAATATTTATTAGAAATTCGCCTCGATTCGAGTGTCACCGTTATGCCGATTCATTGTTCTGTAGTGTACGCGGATAAAAGAACTCTCGACATGCTGTACCTGCATACCTACACATCAAAGTAAAACTCAATAATTTTATATTGAAGGATGGCAGCTGCTGCAATTTGTTGCCACCCTGTCTGACCCGCCCCTTGCCCTACCTGCGTTACGGGGTTGCAAGCACTATCTACTTACAAAGAATACACGCGCAAATAGCACCCTAATTACGTAATGCATTTTCAATTTTAAATTGAAACCAATTGAAAATGATTGCCAGTCCATTGCTTCATAAGCTCGACAAAAAAAATTGAGCAGATTATTTTTGTCGAACTTATGAAGCAATGGACTGGCAATCTTTTTCAATTGGTTTCAATTTAAAATTGATCGTGCATTGCGTATTTGGGGGGCAGGCCCCAAATAAAATCAAGATTATGATGATGATGAATGCCCGGCCGAGCTCAACTATAAAGGTGCCCGCAAACAGGTGCGATGCGACCGCGCGACGTGACTCTAGCTAGTAGAACAATTTTTTATGATAACTTCATGGAAATTGTTCTACCAGAATCACTTCGCAACGTCGCGTTGCGCCTGTTTGTGGGAGCCTTAAAGCAACCGGTTACGTAATATTTTGTTTAGTGAAGCAAAAAAACTTTTTACAAAAAAAGAACAACCGACTTCCGAAAAAGACACTACAAAGTCAAAAATAACTTTAATTTCGGAAGTCGGTGTATTTGGTTTTGAACTTTCGTTTTTTGCCACCGACTTCCGCACTTTGCACTTTTTAGTTGTGGTACCTACCCCATACAAATTCGAATACCACTAACCTGCTATGTAAATAACAGTGATTGGAAGTTATCATTATATCATCCATATATACTAAGTGGGAAAAATACGTATTATTGAAGCTAACTCAAAAACTATCCAAGTAAAGTTAATAAAATTTATATGGGACCACCTCGGGAGCATACCTTTCAAACAAAAAAACAATTTTCAAAATCGGTCCACAGTTGACGGAGTAATCGCGTAACAAACATACAAAAAAAAAAAAAAAAACATACAGACGAATTGAGAACCTCCTCCTTTTGGAAGTCGGTTAACCCTATTTTGTGCTTCAAAAAGGTCAGCGCACAGAATAAATAATAGGCCAGCGTAGCGGTGGGTAGGTAAATTGAAAAGAAAGATATTTTTAAAGTAAAACGAAACAAATCTAACACCCCGCGCGCTGGTACGGTAGGTACGCTACCTCCTCCTTTGTAGTAATGAGTAAGACAATCTGTGGTAAGAGGCATGGTAAGAGGTAAGACCGATAAATGCTACCGCAAAAGTTTTGTATTCTTATAGATTGGAACTCCGCGTTGTTCATAATCCTCAATGGTACGAAACAAGAGCATCTCAACATGTTGGACGGCGGCATCATTCAGAGGCTACTCGAAGAAAAGTGGAAGACGTTTGCTCGAGTACGTATATTCTAATATGTCCTTATTGTACTACAACTACAATCTAATCTTGTATTGTCCCAATAGAGTGTTAAGGCCTACGCATTGTAGAAGGAATTTATCATTGAGCAATGTTTCAAAGCTTGTCATCAATATCTGTGTCGTGTGAGTTGCGTGCCTTATTTTTATCCGCGTGCATTTGCCATTGAGAAATGTTACAATCATTGCGCATGTACCTAGGTATGCGACTTATCATCGGGTGCAATTTTGAGCGCACACGCGAGTAAGTAACTGGAGCTGACTACAGTACAGACGCCAGCACATCAACCTACTCCAATCTGTCAAATTTTCTCAATCAATATTGAACCTTATTCTTTAGCGATAAAGTTGAAAATCTATTAAAGAAATTTGACAGATTGTAGTAACGTGATATGCTGGCGTCTGTACCTACAACTATTTTCAGCATATCCCTCGGCAGACTTCGTGTCTCGTCAGTCTTCGAATTTCTCTCAGTTGCCTTTTCAGCCCTTTGCGCTTGGTGCAGACCGGACGTTAACGAAACCAGATGCTCTCAATTGACTTGGAATATAAGTCGATTGAGAGCATCTGGTTTCGTCCGGAATTCGACGACTTTAAAGAAATGGACTTATTGGTCCTGTCATTACAGAACAAATTCCTGAAACGTCTCCTTATCCTAATGCTACATCTCCTTCTCCTGTCCCTCTCCGTATACCTTCGTCATAGCAGCGCCGAGGCCGACGCTCATCCCGACTGGGGTCTCGAGATCGCTGATGCAAGGAGTGGCATCCGCTTGGCAAGTGAATTGGGGACTTTGGCCAGTACCCTGTGCTATATTATATTGCAGCAGGGAGATGAGTTGAAGAATCAAGGACTGGTGGCTTATTTTAAACAGTTGGTGAGTTTTTTTTAAGTTTTTAGCTCATAAAGTAGGTACTTTCGACTCCACAAATTTTCATAGAACTCATACACCATGCTGCCATACATATTTGAAGTGACCCTCCGGGTCATTCAAATAAAATGGGGATACCATTTTATTTTTATTCATTTAATGGCTCATCCACACGCTACGAGTTACGACGTGTAGGTACCTACGGATGCGTGGCTGGCAAACAAATTAACCGTGCACCTAATGGCTGCTACACACAGTACCGCCGGCCTTGCCGCGGCGCGCCTGGCCCTGTAGCACAAAGCCGCAGTAAAGAAACACAAAGGAAATGAAGGCGCAAAAGCCGGTGGCACGTGCCGCGCGGCAAGAGACGGCGGCCATGCCGCCGCCGCCGGCACTGTGTGTAGTAGGAGACATATCATCGCCCCTTATTATATGGGACTTACACATAACTGGCGGAATGCGGGTGTACTATAGGAACACCTCTGCCCAACCCTTCGGGGAAACAAGGCGTAATGTTATGTTATGATTAATTTTTTCCCTTTTCTGCAGATCCACGAACCAGCGAAGTTCATCTTCCTGATTTCAAACCTACTACTGCTAGCATGCATACCAGCGCGGCTGATGCGACAACCGATGCTAGAGGAAGCGTTACTGATCTTTCTACTGCCAGGTTTCTGGTTTCTGCTAATGTTCTTTGCTGGGTAAGTCCTACCAACATTTGTCTGTTTGTTAGTGTGCATACAAATCAGGAATCGCTGATTGCATTTCGCTTTTTTTTTTTGGGTGGGAAATCATCAAATGACTTCTCCCGCTCTGGGTGGATCGGAAGAGCGTGTCAGACTCTTACTGACTAAAACCCACCCATGTTCCTTCCCTTGCCTTGCCAGGGGCCACGGTTTCCCCTTAGGACTACCCGCAACCCCGGTAGGCATCGGCCCTAGCGGACCCCGACAGTTTTGCTGACATCTCTTTGAGGCGCGCGTGGAACACGACGTGCCGTTGACCCGGGCCTGGTCCTTATCGGACGGCGAGCTGCCCTTTGCTCTCTGTCCGCAAGCCCGCACCTACGGTGGCCGGAAATCTGCTACCAATTCCCGACGCCCGGGGCGTCTCCTACGGCGGCGGCGGCTAGGGCTGCTAGGGCGCGGCATTTGCCTCTCCCTCTCGCGCTCCACCTCCTCCTTCGCGAGCATTACTGCTTCGCCGAAGGCGGTGACTGCTTGCCATGCCCTCTCGCTCCGCACTATGGCCTAGACCAGGGCCGGACGCGAGAGGTCACTGCCGCCGATCGCCCCCACGAGGACACGGCGGTGCTCCGCCCGCGCCGGGCAGAGCTCCACCGTATGCTCCACCGTGTCCTCCGGGCGATCCACACAGTGGTGACACCCGGGCGTTTCCTCCCGCCTTATGCGAAACAGGAACCTCCCGAAACAACCGGGTCCGGTGAGGACCTGCGCAGGCGGAAGGTGAGGACGCCGTGGCGCCTCTCAAGCCACTCCTCAAAGAGGTGACTTATCGCCGCAATTGTGCCGAGCCCAAATGTGGGTTGCGACAATCGCACTCCCCAGGCCGCCATGAGATCCCGCTGGAGCTCTGTCCGCTGTGCCGTTGTCGCGGCACTGGAGTTACACCCCGGTGTTTTAGCTCCTCGCGCCACTCCCAGATGTGGGCGAGGACTTTCGCCTCCTGATCCCATGGCGGCGTTCCGGCAAGGAGGCTTGCCGCCTCACCGGAGATCGTACGGTATCCCCGGACCATCCGGATGGCCATGACCCTTTGGGACGCGTTTAACTGGCGGGCTGGCCGCAACCGCAAGGAACGTGCCCACACCGGTGCCCCGTAAAGGATCATGGACTGCACGATCCCCGTGTAGATCCGGCAGGAGGCGTTTGGATCCCCTAGATTGGGCAGGAGCCGCTTCAAGGCAGCCTCGGCCCGCTCCAATTTGGGAGCCAAACGTTGGAAATGCTCCGCGAAGGTCCACCGGCTGTCGAGGACGAGTCCCAGGAACTTCATCGTCGTAACCTCGACGCCGATATGAACCCCTCCTACCGTTATTTGGGAACCCGACGGTGGCGCGTTCCGAGGGCCATGAAAGCACATGACCTCGGACTTGTTCAGGGCCACCTCGAGTCCCAATTGCCGGATCCTGTCGACGATTGTCGCAACCCCGCGTGTCGCCAGTTCGGCCGCCGCGCCGCCTCGTGCGACCTCCCCTGCGCCAGGACCAGCGTGTCATCAGCGTAACACACTACGCTGACACCACTAGGGAGGTCGGCACGCAGCACCCAGTCGTATCCGATGTCCCACAGATGCGGCCCCAGGACCGATCCCTGTGGGACACCGCACGACATCTCACGCCTGTTCCATTCCCCTGATTGCATTTAGCTACCGTGTGATTTTTTATTTATAGATCTCTGTAGTAGTAAGGTACTGTAAGGTTTTATGCTATTAACAACCTTATGTTGTACTGGCTAGTATAAATATATCATTCGAACGGTCTGTACTTTTTTAGAATAGGAACGTGGTATTTGTTTTTATATAAAAAATTGACAGAGGCGTATCCGTCACTTCGTAGGCGCGCATTCATGTTGTAATATATTTTAACTTCAAATATCTAATTAAATACCTATTATAAATTTAACATATCGCTGTGTTATTGAAGAGAACCCACATATCACAAACATAGCTACAAATAACGTATTTATCCCACACTAAGAGCGTCTCGACGCCCCACACAAACACGCACCCCTTAGAATATGCGTTATTATTCTAAGACGCACCCATTACAGTACCTACCTACAGCTAATTTTTTGCACTAAAGTAGGTAGGTAAGTATTTTATGACCAGAATCCTAATTGCGTAACACACGATCAATCACAATCTGTTTCATTTTGACAGTTCAACAACATGCATTGCGTTATAATTACGTTGTTGAGCAGTTTCTTACATTTTTCGAACATAATTATATACCTAATACATGGCATAATATTAATCGATTAGCAATATCCTTCAAAATGATTCAGATTGTGATTGATCGTGTGTTACGCAATTAGGGTGATATACAATCAATCAATCAGCCTATTAATGTTCCCACTGCTGGGACACAGGCCTCCTCTATGAGAGGGAGTGGACTGTAATCTACCACGCGGGCCCAGTGCGGGTTGGTAGATGTCACAGTCTTCGAATTTTTGGTTCTAGGACACGGTTTCCTCACGATGTTTTCCTTCACCGTTTTGAGAGCAGTGGTGATGAAATTATTTACAAAAAGTAAAGCGCCTGCTTGGGTTCGAACCCACGACCTACAACTCGTAAATCGGGGCCGTTACCACTGGGCCACCACTGCTCTCATCTGCCGGGTGATATACATATGATGAACGTAACTAAAATGAACCAAAACCCATTGCGATCAATTGTCATTTTATGAGTACAAACAAGCATCCTATGTGTTTTGTCGGCAGTGCGGTAAAGCTGACAGGTCCGTTCGTGACGATGATCTACAGCATGATCACGGGCGACATGTTCACCTTCGGCATCATCTACTCCATCGTGCTGTTCGGATTCTCGCAGTCATTCTACTTTTTATACAAAGGTAAATAACATTTGTTGATAGAGATATGACATCGGATAGCGTGTTCGCCTTGTGTATTATCAACTTCATCGCACCATTGCTGTTTTGTGCTTTTAAAAGGTCAATATTATTATACTTTTCTGCAAGCAACCGCGGAATTTATAATGATTATTTTTTACACCACATAATTACGTATTTTGTCTCAGGGTTCCCAAACGTGCAGTCTACATTATTCTCAAGCTATCCCAGCACTTGGATGGCACTGTTCCAGATAACGTTAGGAGATTACAGTGTGAGTTAAATTATTAATTACAGTTTTCACAACTTAGGTCTTTGGTGATTGTCTCGCCATTTTAGTCTTAACAACAATAATGTTTTTCAGTACACAGACCTCAGCATGACAACATACCCAAATCTATCAAAGACAGTGTTTGCGATATTCATGGTGTTTGTGCCGATCCTACTGCTAAACATGTTGATCGCTATGATGGGCAACACATACGCGCACGTCATCGAACAGTCAGAGAAGGAATGGGTGAAACAGGTAAAGTCATTGAGATATATCTAGGTAATATCATGAATACTTAGTAGGAGGGTATTGTTATTAGACTTTAAACAAGAAGAAAAAAGTTTGCACATAAGAAAAAAATGCGCATGCAGCACCGTACGTACCTACACGTAAAAAGTAAAACTTCTTAAAAAATAAAGAATAGTGTGACTTTATGAGTGAGAGACCGAGAGAGATCTTTCTACTCATCTAACAATATGCGCCTAAAAGTGACGCGACCTCGAAAGGGGTTTGAAGATTTTGGCCCTAAAATCAGCCACCATTTTGATTTTTTTTGAAAATCGAGGTGCACAATAAATGTCATATATTTGGATAGGGGACACTTATACAAACATAAAACTTGATATAACATAACATCATAAATCGTCACGTTTCTGAGATATTCAAAGATAAAAGTAAAAATTGTTATAACGAATTTATTTATTTATGTTGTAGTTACTTCATGTTCATTAAGTTATTTACACATGAATTAATTGACTACACCTAGTGGATAAAACATATGATTTTTTAACCATATTCAGTATAAATAATAATTATCATCCAAGAAGGCAGCGTGAGGCTGATTAGGATTTTCTTGGTGTCGCGCTCATTCCATGCACCAATTTATCTACGGTGGACGCCATCATGCGCGTGCGGGCCCTCACGACGGGGGATGCTGTTGCCCGGGGTCGGGTCGTCTTGGCGGTGTCTCTAGACATCGCCAACGCCTTCAACACCCTGCCCTGGAGTTGCATCAAGGAGGCACTCCGGTATCACCGGATGCCGACCTACCTCTGTCGTTTGGTCGAGGCCTATTTGACGGATAGGGCCGTCATCTACCCCGGTCACCAGGGGGAATGGAACCGGCGAGAGATGTCGTGCGGTGTCCCACAGGGATCGGTCCTGGGGCCATATCTGTGGGACATCGGATACGACTGGGTGCTGCGCGCCGACCTCCCTAGCGGCGTCAGCGTAGTGTGCTACGCTGACGACACGCTGGTCCTGGCGCAGGGGAGGTCGCACGAGGCGGCGGCCGAATTGGCGACACGCGGGGTTGCGACAATCGTCGACAGGATCCGGCAATTGGGACTCGAGGTGGCGCTGCACAAGTCCGAGGTCATGTGCTTTCATGGCCCTCGGAACGCGCCACCGTCGGGTTCCCAAATAACGGCAGGAGGGGTTCACATCGACGTCGAGGTGACGATGAGGTACCTGGGACTCGTCCTCGACAGTCGGTGGAACTTCGTGGAGCATTTCCGACGTTTGGCTCCCAAACTGGAGCGGGCCGGGGCTGCTTTGAAGCGGCTTCTGCCCAATCTAAGGGGTCCAAACGCCTCCTGCCGGAGGCTCTATGCGGGGGTCGTGCGGTCCATGGCCCTTTACGGGGCGCCGGTGTGGGCGCCAACCCTGAGGCTGCAGCCAACCCGCCGGTTGCACGCGGCCCAAAGGGTCATGGCCACCCGGATAGTACAGCGAGCCTCCTTGCCGGAACGCCGCCATGGGATCTGGAGGCGAAGGTCCTCGCCCACATCTGGGAGTGGCGCGAGGAGATGAAGCGCCGGGGTGTAACTCCGCTGCCGCGACAAATCACGGCACAGCGGACAGAGCTCCGGCAGGATCTCATGGCGGCTTGGAGAGTGCGATTGTCGCAACCTAGATCTGGGCACGCCACAATTGCGGCGATAAGTCCCCTCTTTGAGGAGTGGCTAGAGAGGCGCCACGGCGCCCTCACCTACCGCCTGACGCAGGTCCTCACCGGACACGGTAGTTTCGGGAGGTTCCTGTTTCAGATCAGGCAGGAGAAACGCCCGGGTGTCACCACTGCGTGGATCGCCCGGAGGACACGGTGGAGCATACGGTGGAGGTCTGCCCGGCTTGGGTGGAGCACCGCCGTGTCCTCGTGCAGGCGATCGGCGGCAGTGACCTCTCACGTCCGGCCCTGGTCCAGGCCATGGTGCGGAGCGAGAGGGCATGGCAGGCTGTCACCTCCTTCTGCGAAGCAGTAATGCTCGTGAAGGAGGAGGCGGGGCGCGAGAGGCAGAGACTAAGGTCGCTCCCTCGAGCCCCTAGCCGCCGCGGTAGTAGACGCCCCGGGCGTCGGGAATCCATCGCGGATTTCCGGCCACCGTAGGCGCGGGCTTGCGGACGGAGAGTGATGGGTAGCTCTCCGTCCGATCAGGACCAAGCCCGGGTCGACGGCGCGTAGTGTTCCACGCGCGCCTCAAAGAGTCGTCAGCGAAGCTGAAGGGGTCCGTTTGGGCCGATGCCTACCACTGGGGTTGCGGATAAGTCCTTAGGCGAAACCGTGGCCCTGGTCTAGGCAAGGGAAGGAACACGGGTGGGTTTTAGTCAGTAAAAGTCTGACACGCCCTTCCGCTCCGCCCAGAGCGGGAGAAGTCATTTGATGATTTCCCACCCAAAAAAAAAAAAAAAAAAAAAAATGCACCAATTATAATACATATACCACATAACACACGTCCTCATTTGGCGAGGGGTATACATATACCTATGTTTGTCTCTTTCGCTCTTAACTAAAATATTACCTATACATGATGCAATCATGTTTTCATAGTTCAATATACCTATCTGAAGGGAAAAAAACAAAAAAAATCCTTGTTTCAGGGTTCAGTTTTCGACTTATATTTCGGTGAATAACTCCGAAACGTGACGCTGTAGGATATTATGTTACATAACATTTTTTGTTTGTATTTAGTGTCCTCTATCTAAATATATAACTTTCGATTTTCACCGCGATTCTGAAAAAATATCAAAATGGCGGCCTCGCGTTAACCTCACCCTCCATACAAAAATCTTCAAACCCCTTTCACTCTCTTTTTTCGACCAATTATCGAAACGCTGCTGTGCTGAAGTTTCATTCCAATAAAAGTGCCTTTTACATAAACAAAAGGGCACAAAAAAAAAACTGCCCTTTATTATAAAGGTCACTTGTATTTTCCACTAGTGATAGCGGGATCGAACCAGTCAGACATATCGTCAGATAGTCCTTTTGATTTTGAAGGACATTCATACGATCACTTCAAATACTTAATTATATCTACAACAGAGTGGTCCTTCATATCGGCTGTATCGGTAGTGCTCACTATAGTCAAGTCGTGGTTTTCTGGAATGTTCACTAATTATACTTGAAGGAGTACAACAAAAAACTCATTTTTTGAAAAATAATTCAAGTGCTAGTTGATTCTTTGACATGGTCTCACTCTAGAGTCATGGGATATCAAAAGGAACATCTTGTACCTATACTTTCATAAAAAATAGGAATGCTTACCAATAAAATATTTTATTTCAGTGTAAGTACCTAATTAAATAATTTGATCTTATTTTTAAAGTAGACAGGAATAGACATGATTTTGACGATGTAAACAGTGCACTCTCAATGGTTACGGATTGGTTTACAACAAATAACTTAGTTCTCAATTCCAAGAAAACGAAATGTATAAAATTCGCTTTACACAATGTTAGAAATCTAGGACCCAACATCGTCTTAGATAAAGAGGTGCTTGAAACTGTGGGCTCGGCAGTTTTTGTGGGCATAACAGTAGATGCAAAACTTCAGTGGGGCCCACATATTTCAAGTCTAGCGGGAAGGCTTAGCTCGGCCGCCTACGCTGTCAGGAAAGTAAGACAATACACTGACGTTGATACTGCTAGATTAGTCTATTTTAGTTATTTCCATAGCATTATGTCCTATGGCATTCTGCTGTGGGGCAAAGCCGCTGACATTCAAAATATATTTGTTCTTCAAAAACGAGCTGTTCGAGCAATTTACCAGCTAGGTGCCAGAGTTTCTCTAAGAGATTTTTTTAAGGATATTGGTATTCTCACAGCGCATCACAATTCATCTTCGCCAATATCCTATATATTAGGCAAGTATACACTTATATACTAAAAACAGTGATATTCACAATATTAACACCAGAAATAAGGACAAATTACGAGCTCCTTTTCACCGGCTTCATAAGGTTCATAACTCATTTGTTGGGCTTGGTATAACCTTTTATAACAAGCTACCCACTTTTCTGCTAGATTTGCCTTTTAATGCGTTTAAAGCTAAAGTAAAATCCAACCTTTGTTCAAAGGCATACTACTCTATCAACGACTACTTAAACGATAAAAATAGGGTAGTGGCACCAATAAATGAACGATTAAGCTTTTTTGACAACTTTAAATACCTGTAACTCAGTTATTTTATGACATTCATGCATTTTTTATTTTTTTACATTAGGCCTTATTCCTCAGGATGTGACTGTTTAAAAAAAGAACCGTCTAGATCTACAATTTATTTTTATAAGTTGCTTTTTGTCAAAAATAAGGGGATTTACCCCTATAGTTGAACACTGAGCCCTAATTATGAACATTTTGGACCCATTACTTGAACTAGCATTTTAATATTACCGATATCGGTCCACTTTGTGAGGGTGGGCTCCCAACGCTATGTCTTCCAGTACGCAGTCGCATATCCAGAACCTTTCGGCCCCATTGGCCATCTATTCAGCGAGCAATGTGCCCTGCCCACTGCTGCTTAAGTTTGGCAATTCTTCAGCTATGTCGGTTACCTTGGTTCTCCTACGGATCTTTTCATTTCTGATTCGATCACGTAAAGAAACTCCAAACATAGACCTCTCCATTACCCTTTGGGTGACTTTCAGCCTGCTTATGAGACCCATTGAGAGCAACTACGTTTCAGTGCCATAATAGGTCATCACTGGCAGGCAACACGCACTGGTCAAAAACTTTCGTCTTGAGACATTGTAGTATATGATATGAGAAGCAGATTCCCGAACGCCGCCCAGCCGAGTCGGATTCGACGATTGACCTCTTTCTCGAAGTTAAACCTACCTAGCTGAACAGTTTGCCCTAGGTAAACATAATCGTCCACAACTTGTGAGAGTGTAGAGTCTCCGATTTTTATGAGGGTGGGTGTTACAATGGGCTTTCGATATGACCTTCCATTTTGTCCATGTTCATTTTAAGACTCTCTTTCTGAAGCTCTACTGAATTACTGAAGACATCGACAATTGTACCGAAGTCCTTCATGGTCTTAGTTATGACTAATCGTAGGCAAACCGAATGTGATTGATATATTCGCCATTGTAATTGATGCCAACCCTTTTCCAGTTCAGAACCTGGAAGACATCCTCCAGGGCAGTGGCGAACAGTTTCGGAGAGATAACGTCTCCCTGTCTCACCACTCAGTCACACAGTTTTCGAGGTCTAGTCATGGGAACAGACCTCGAAACCTATTCTTCTGCAGCGAGAGTGCTGATGTTTTTGACGTTACAAAAACGGTTAGCACCTCGATGTACCGATACTCAATCTGGCACCGTTGGAGAGTACAGCCCAAGTCTCGATCGAATCGAAGGCTCTCTCGTAGTTCACAAACGCTAAGCAGAGGGGCAGTTTATACTCTTCGGTCTACGGTGCTAAAGCTTTTGCGGAATCCGGGAGGCTGGAAGTCGTCAAACCAGCAAGCGAGATGATTCGTGATGACTCTTGAAAGCAGCTTGTAGTCAACAACTTCGGAGGGCCTTAAGAATGGGTTTTCCATCGGCCTTCAGGAGTTCGGCCGTAATTCCATCATCACCTGGCGCCTTGTTGTTCTTGAGCTGTTTCAGAGACATCCTAATCTCGTACTAGCTGACGTCCGGGATGTCTTCGGTATACTGTCGGGTAAATCTAGTTCTTGGGTGGTTTGCCAGATTCGTGACAGGGTAACTGGTTGACGTGTATAGAATCTCTCGATCTCTCTCAGTAGTTCAGGTTGACGGATACGATTCTGCCATCTTCGGTCTTCTGTTTCGCAAACTGGCTCTGCCCAATAGACAGTTCTTTGCCACTCGCTGCAGGTCTTGAAAAGTGACCTTAAGTGAGCTGAAAGTATTTGAGTGCATCATCTGAAGACGATAAACAACAATTCAATTCGTTCATTTTTTGGATTAGGTAAAGAACCACAAAATGAACAAATAAAATCACTTCAGCGTTCAACTTATGGCACGAAACCCAAAATTTGAACGAATAAAATATGAACATATTCCTTAGTTCAAATTTTGGGCATGAATCCTAAAGATGAACAGTACAAGATTTCATACTAAAATAAAGCCTTAAAAACAATCAAAAACACTAAAATAATGTGTTCAACTTTTGGTAACTAAGTTCATACATTTATTAAAATTCATTAGAGTTGATTTGTTTTGGTCTATAAGCGTGAGTTTATAAGTAATGATAGCTGTAAAAATATGCCTTTACTCCATTACCTGAACGCCGTTCATCTATTGGATCAAGCAAACAAAATTGAATCCATTACTTGAACACTAAATTTCTCTAAAAATACGGTATATAATGTTTAAAACTATCAATATAATCAAAGCCAGATATAACAAGATTTTATTCTAACCAAATCCATTGAAATCTATCATTAATTCTTTCTTTAAGCTGACAAAATCCTTAAATTAGGAGGGCACTTTCCTTAAGTAGGTTTCCATATAAAACAGATTTTTGGTGGGAAGCGCTCACACAGTGGCAGATTGCGAGCGCGTCTGGGTGGTCACTGTCAAAGCTGTTATGATATCGGGAAGAAAATATGTTACCCTAACTGAAAAAAATATTGCAGACATGTATCTAGCGGAGTTTTTTATATTTTTTAATTTTTCGGTCGATCGTTCATCTATTGGGGGTCGTTCATCTTTTGGTGCCACTACCCTAGTTGGTCGCTGTGATTAACTCAAGACAATATTTATGTTCTTTCTCCAGAATTAGCTTACCTACTGACAGGTTATATGAGTTATATAATTGTTATTTTATTTGACTGTTTAAGTAAATTTATTTTAATTTAATTTTCATTTATTATTGACATAATCGACTCATTACAATGTTTTTGTTTAATGAGTTGTATTGCAATATGTGGTTAGCTAGCGACCTCGACAGTAGATTCACTATATTATTCTTGCCTAACTGTTGATATATTTTTACTTCGATGGTCCTAGTTTATCATAATTATGTGACTTCGAGTTACAGTTTTATTAGCTATATGTAAGCGGGCACGCCCTTTATGCCTGGAGGTGTTGGTACATTGGCGTGTGCTAGCTGTCATTATGGCAAATATATTTTTAATGTTTTGTGTTGAGTAATGTAAATTATTTGCTTATTATTGTATAAAATCAAGTTTTTTTTCTAACTGAACAGACAGCTGTGCTGCTAGGGAGTTTGTTGCGCCACTTCTTCTCTCCAGCAAAAGCACTAGGAAGTGGTGAAGGGCGGGCGTTTTTGGGGGACTGTCTTATGTAATTTTGACGTTCGAAAAGTGCTGATTCTCAGCCTAGTTTGTATAAATGACTTTTGAATTTGAATTTGATGTCTTTGCAGTGGGCAAAAATCGTCGTATCACTAGAGCGTTCAGTGGCCCAAGAAGACGCTCACAAGTACCTGCAAGAGTACTCGATAGGTCTGGGACCATCTGATGACCCTAGATACGAGGTCAGAGCCGTCATGGTCATCAAAAGTGCGGCTAAGACGAGGGCTAAGCAGAGGAAGGGCGCGCTGACTAATTGGAAGGTGAGAAAATGTTGGGAGCTTTAGGAGTTTTGTACCTGAACATGATAGATGTTTTACTGATTCAAAGCCTTCCAATAAAAAATACCAAAAAATATGACATAATTATTTTTTGTTCTTATTGCTATTTCGTTTCCTACGAAATAATAGACAAGTCAATTTTTACGACATTTTTTCGTGGGGCCTACTACACACAGTGCCGGCGCGGCGCGGCGGCGGCATGGCCGACGGCTTTTGCCGCGCGGCACGAGCCTCCGGCTTTTGCGCCTCCATTTTCTTTGCGTCTCTTTCTGCGGCTTGGCTCGGCCGGCGGCCATACCACCCACCGGCACTGTGTGTGGCAGCCATTAGAGACGCTCCTTCTTTACCGGAAGGGCAGAAGCGGAAGATGAAATCTATAAAATATCTACGTACTCTATTATTTATTTAGGCAGTAATTTCCTTTAATAATTATATTTAAATAATAACGAAGATTTTAAATTATTAATTTAAAATAGCGATGCGATTTTTCAACAATCCACACTATCAATTTTTTACTGACAGTCCGAACTGTTCGCAGTTTAAACTGTTTATAATAATACGATGATAATATTATTATGGTATGGGAACTAGGCTAACTAGGGATATTGTGTTACTGTCAATAAATCATTTGTCGAAAGATAACATTGGCTCAAACCTTTTCTTTTCTTGAGTCTGAGAGAACATAGTTATTTAAGGTGAAAGCGCCAGGGTACCTATACCGCGAAATTCACATTTTCTAACGATTTTTGCAATCCGAAAATCCAAAATTTGAATTTCGCGGGCTATCTTAGCTAATGTATTCTACTTTTACCTGCTTTTGACAGCGCGTGGGCAAGGTGACAATAGCTGAACTGCGTCGCCGCGGCATCAGTGGTGAAGAGTTACGTCGACTGATGTGGGGCAGAGTGTCCATATCTACACCGACCAAAGCACCACTGGGGTAAGGATTATAGAACATTGATAAAACAACTAACCAGCTATCAAATTACGCAACACATTTTCGTAAACAATTCCGAATAATCTGTTTCATTTTGACAGTTCAACCATATTCATTGCGTTATTTACGTTGTTGAACAGATTGTTTTTCGAACTTATGAAGCAATGGATTAGCAATTTGTTTCAAAACGATTCAAATTCTGATTCATCGTGTATTACGTAATTAGGGTACTACTGTTTTTAATGAATGGGACGTCGTTAGTACGTCGCACGATACACTAACTACCCGTGCAAGTATTACAACTTTGCGTATTTTGCCAAGTAATTAATATCAAACTAATATTTTTAAAGATATAAAGTTTCTTTGTTTGTAAGTGTGTACCTATGTAGGGGGTAATCTCCGGAACTTCCAATCGGATTTGTAAAATTCTTTTACAGTGGATAGAGCGAGCCTATAACCTTCTAAAGAATTGGTCTTTAGGAAGGTTATTATAGGCTCGCGGACAAAGTCGATGGCAGAAGCTAGTAATAAATAATTAAATGTGAATAAAACACCGTGTTTGAAAGATAGGAAGATGTATCTGGGTGTGGTGTGAGGTGAAAACAAATGATAAGAGTGTGGAACAAGTGAGTTTATATTATAATATTTGGGAAGCCAGTTTACAAGGGATGGAAGGATTGATGAAGATGTGGAAAGGAGACTAAATGCGGGAAATAAAGTGCATACTTGCGAGCAGTGGTAGCCCAGTGCAACGGCCCCGACTTACGAGTTGTAGGTCGTGGGTTCCAACCCAAGCAGACGCTTTACTTTGTGTAAATAATTTCATCACCGCTGCTCTCAAAACGATGAAGGAAAACTTCGTGCGAAACCGGCATGTCTTAGAACCAAAAAATTCGAAGACACGTGACTTCTACCAACCCGCACTGGGTCCGCGTGGTAAATTACAGCCCACTCCCTCTCACATAGAGGAGGCCTGTGTCCCAGCAGTGGGAACATTAATAGGCTGATGAAGATGATGACATGCGATTGTGACCATGTTGATGACTTGATGCCCAAAAAGATTCGACTGGCTGTTCACTTTTATCTGTTCAGTGCTGTTCACAATGGTGTGCTGGTCCCACGTATGGAAGTGAATTTTGAGTGTGGCAAAAAAGCATAAAAGTAGGTACAAATAGGTAAATGCTGTGAAAATGCGTTCCTTGCGAAACATGTGTGGTGTGACTTTGAATGATAGCCTGAAAAATTATGTGATAAGGCAACGGTGGGGTTTAAAAGCAGATGTAGTGACAAACATTTAAAAGAGTATGCTTAGATGGTTTGGTCATGTTGAGAGGATGAATGAAAGGCGACTAACAAGGCAGATGTGAGTGGAATCGCCGGGAGGACTATTATAGTGACATAATTGGTGATATGTTCTTCAGAAAGGTCAGTGCGTTGCATGTATGACCCGTACCCTAATTGCACTATCAATAATAAAAAAATTTAACGAAAAAAAACAACCGACTTCCAAAAAAAACACTACAAAGTGAAAAATAATTTTTATTTCGGAAGTCGGTGTCTTTGGTTTTGAATTTTCGTTTTTTCGCCACCGACTTCCGAAATTAAAATAATTTTTCACTTTGTAGTGTTTTTTTTGGAAGTCGGTTGTTTTTTTTTTGTTAAAAGTTTTTATTTTTCACTTTTTAGTTTTGGTACATACCTACGCCACACAAGTTCGAATAACACTACCAGCAGTGACAGGAAGTTATCATCTTATCATCCTTAAAATGAATTAAGTCCGAACACAAGGTAGCTACTGTAAAACGTTGAAGAGTTCCCTTGACTGTCCTTCGTCTTCATCATCAAACCCCTAATGACAGTCACAACCCATCTAAGTGTAAAGTTCTCATCAATACAAATTAATCAAGCCCAAACACCAGGTAATTGCTGTAAATCGTTGAGGAGTTCCCTCAACTGTCTTTCGGCTTCATCACCAGATCGACTCCAGACCTTCATTAAATAGTAGTGCTTTAAAATGCTTAATGAAAAAAAATTACAAACGCACTAGTCGCCACTACGATTTTGAAGGTTCCCCTCGATTTGTCTGGGATGCCATCAACAGATCCTGGTTTCCTTATAATTTTTTTTGAGGATTACCCGCAAGTCGTCATGAATTTCATCATCAGAACTGAATTTTGATCAAAATAGGACCAATCTGAAAGTATACCTTTCAGATAAGAAAATAATTTTCTAAATCGGTTCATAAATGACGCCACCCGTGAAATACTTATCATTGAGAAGTTCTGGTGGCCATCTGTGGACTTCTTCATCAGTTCCACTTCACCAAATGATACTTTCTGAATGCAAATGCTTAACTGGTTGCTGAAAATACCGAAATCGCTATGTGTAAGTATGCCTATAATATTTGAGGAGTTCCCTCAATTTGTCATGGATTCCATCATCAGAACTAAATTTTGATAAAAATGGGACCAATCGGGAAGTATATCCTTTCAACTAAAAAAAGAATTTTCCAAATCGGTTCATAAATGACGGAGATACGAGGTAACAAACATTAAAAAAAAAAAAAAAAAAAAACATACAACCGAATTGAGAACCTCCTTCTTTTGGGGAAGTCGGTTAATAAATTGAAATTAATTGAAACAGATTGCTAGTTCATTGCTTCATAAGTTCGAAAAATAAATTCAGCAGATTATTTTTCGAACTTATGAAGCAATGGACTATAGCAATCTGTTTCAATTCATTTTTTTTTTTCATAGGGATGAGTAGGTATGTGGCGTTCTATAGTTTCTGCCCCATGGAAAGACGGCGTGAGTTTAGGATTGACCTTTGTATGTATTTTATTCTTATGGATCATTTGTGTTTTGCAATAAAGGTGATTACCTATTTATTTTTTTATATCTATGTTTCCCTACAGTAGTCGTCGGCCCGCGGCGCCACCTCCGGATTGCGTGACGTCAGCGAGTGGCGCTCTAGTACCACAGGTAGGAGGTGAGGGCGGTGGAGTGGCCCCCGCACTGTCGTCAGCCCTCAACGTCATGGCATTCACACAGGAAATGAACCTGGGGCCTACTGGAACTACCGGTACGAATTAATTTTGGAATGTCAACAAGAACATTGTACAGTACAACTATTTTCTTTATGTCCCTCGGCTGACTTCGTGTTTCGTCAGTCGTCGGATTTCTATCAGTTGCCCTTTGCACTTGGTGCAGACCGGACGCTCTCAATATAGGTACTTCGAACTCGATTGAGAGCATCCGGTCTACCCCAAGTACCTACATTATGAAAATAATTGTAGGTATAGGTACTTTATTTATTTATTTATTTTATTTATTTATTTATTTATTTATTTATATCAATTGCTTGCTACACTTACAGTAAACACCAAAGCGCGCAGCAAGCCAACAACAACATCTAGCTAAAAAACTTTACTTAGGTATTCATTGAAATTACTAGTTACAGAATACGTTATTCTTGTTATAGGTCAAGAATATAAGCAGCCAACTCCAGATTTGCTAGTCAACGGAAAGTCGCCGCTAATACCAACCTCTGTGATTTCAACTCAGCCATTACTCTCAACTCCTAACCAACTCAGTGTGCCTCCATCTTTTCCTCAAAACAAGACAAGTTTAGAAACTTCAGTTGTTGGTACAATGCCGCCGATGCCAATCGGTGCTTTACCAACTACTGCCCAGATGCCAGTCACTGGTGCCCAAATGATCATGGGAACTCAAGTGTCATACTCTGGCATCCAATCGCAACTACCCGGTTCTCAAATGCCATTACCAGGTGCCCAAATGCCTTACGCTAGTAGTCAGATGCCACTGCCAGGTGGCCAAATGCCTTACGCTAGTAGTCAGATGCCACTGCCAGGTGGCCAAATGCCTTACGCTACTAGCCAAATACCACTACCAAGTGGCCAAATGCCATATGTTAGTAGCCAAATGCCACTACCTGGAGGTCAAATACCTCACGCAGGTAATCAAATACCACAACCAGGTGGCCAAATGCCATTTACTGGTGCCCAAATACCACTGCCAGGCGGCCAATTGCCTTATGTTGGTACCCAAATGCCACTACCAGGCGGCCCTGTGCCATACACTGGTGCCCAAATGCCACTAACGGGTACTCAAATGCCGAGTGGCCAAGTGCAGCAATTTGGTGGACAAATGCAAGTTCCTGGTGGTCAAATGCCAGTAATGTCAATGCAAGGATCGATGGCATACGGTCAGCCGGGATTAATGTATCCGATTTATGGACAGATGTATGGCCCAGGGATGCAGCAAATGATTGAAATACAAATTCAGAAGCCAGGTAAGTTAATTGTACCTATACCTTTTGCTATTGACTGTTGAAAAAAGTCGAACGTCAAATAAATCGCAAATCTTCTGCGCCTTTAGTTTCCGACGAGGTGTTCCGTGACTATTTGTTCGAGCTGATCAAGCTGGCTGCAGATCCGACGCCGGACAAATCGGAACTCAAGGCTCTCGCTGAGAAAGCTGCCGATCTAGACGACGTACCAGAGATCGATATCAATGTCTCTGTGAGTTTATAAATCACTATTCTATTTGTTTTGTGGTTTGCCAGATTTTTCTCTGACGTATGTAGCCTCAAAAAAAAAAACAACAGACTTCCAAAAAAAAAACAATTCAAAGTGAATAATAACTTTCGGAAGTCGGTGGCGAAAAAAGAAAATTCAGAAAATTCAAAACCAAAGACACCGACTTCCGAAATTAAAGCTATTTTTCACTTTGTAGTGTGTTTTTGGAATTCGATTGTTTTTTTTTTTTATAAAAAGGATTTATCTAAAACTACATACAATGTTATCCTTGTGAATTCACTCCGTGTGCAAGCAAAAATATCTATGTCCTCTGCTATATGGTTAAGGCTGCCTGTCCACCGGAGCGGAGAGGAGAGGAGAGGAGCGGAGATGTGTCAATATTAACCAATAGAATCAAAAATCCGCTCCAGAGGTGCGATTCTATTGCACCTCTGGAGCGGAGTTTTTATTCTATTGAGTATTGGTTGTCTCCGCTCCTCTCCGCTCCAGTGGACAGGCAGCCTAAGGGTGCGAATCACCCGCGTTAGGGGCGCCTCACCTCATTTACCAGATTAGTGCGGCCACGAGGTACAGCCAGCAGCTGAGGCCGCCGGTTAAAATAGGTACCATCGCGGAAACTGATGGTGAACCACTTTTCAACCTTTATGACTAAGGGTGAAATGTGGTTCACCGCAACTGTCCGCGGTTGTACATAATAGTATCAGTTAGGTCTGCTGGAAGAAATGTAGGAACTTTAATGAAATAAGCAGTAGGTTTAGTGTATTTGTCATCAATAGCATAGTGATAGTTCGTTTCTGGCATTAGGTATAGTGAGTAATCGTTACATGTTGTCAGACGGCAGCGCGGTCAGCGCGGCGCGTGGTGGCTGGCGCGGTGTCGGGGCTGTTTGGAGTGGCAGCCGACGCACCCACTAGCACTACGGACACTGCTTGGAAACGCGAGAGGAACGAGAACAGCGACAGTGATCCTATATCAGGTAATACAAGTCATCAAGCAAGTAAAAAATAATGCAAACTATTCAAGTAAGTAGGTACCCAATGCAAACTAACTATAAAAATGCCATACACTGGTGCCCAAAATGCCCTACACTGGTGCCCAAAATTCACTACTAGGTGGCCAAATGCTATGGGCTATGGCATATACATATACTGATGTCTAAATTGCCCATAGTGTAATAAAATTCGCTTGATAATTGTTATTCAGTCAATATTTTTTTTATGGATTTTTAGATACACCGTTTTATTCCGACAATAGTGTAGCCTGTTATTAACTTTTAGCTACACTGTTTTATTCCGACAATAGCGTAGCGTGTTAGGCTGTTTTCAGACCAGCGCGATTTGTCGCGCGACGTGACACGAACAATACAAAGGGGTTTGAAGATTTTGGCCCTAAAATCAGCCACCATTTAGATTTTTTTTCAAAATCGAGGTGCACAATAAATGGCATATATTTGGATAGGGGACACTTATGCAAACATAAAACTTCATATACAATACCATCATAAAGCGTCACGTTTCTGAGATATTCAAAGTTAAAAATACCAATTATTATAACGAATTTATTTATTTATGTTGTAGTTACTTCATGTTGATTAAGTTATTTACACATGAATTAATTGAATACACCTCGTGGATAAAACATAAAATTTTTAAATCATATTCGGTATAAATAATATCATCCAAGAAGGCAGCGGGAGGCTGAGTAAGATTTTCTTGGTGTCATGCCCTTACCATGCACCATATAATACATATACCATATAACACACGTCCTCATTCGGCGGAGGGTATACATATATTTTTGTCTCTTTCGCTCTTAACTAAAATATTACCTATAGGTACATGATGCAATTATGTTTTCATAGTTCAATATACTTACCTGAAGGAAAAAAAAGGAAAAAAATCCTTGTTTCAGGGTTCAGTTTTTGACTTATATTTCGGTGAATAACTCCGAAACCTGACGCTTTAGGATACTATGTGATATGACATTTTTTGTTTGTATAAGTGTCTTCTATCTAAATATATAACTTTCGATATTCTCCGCAATTTTGAAAAAAAATCAAAATGGCGGCCTCATGTTAGGGCGGGTGGCCCTAACATGAGGCCGCCATTTTGATTTTTCCATACAAAAATCTTCTAACCCCTTTCACGGTATAACAATACCGGTGTCGCGTCGCGCGAGAAATCGCGCTGGTCTGAAAGCAGCTTTATAAATTTTTATCTACTTACACCGTTTTATTCCGAACAGCATAGCGTGTTATTAATTTTTAGCTACACCGTTTTATTCGGACAATACCGTAGCGTGTTATTAATTTTTAGCTACACAGTTTTATTCCGACAATACCGTAGCGTGTTATTTTTTTTTTTGTTTAGGCGTGATGTTAACTTTATCGTGTTATTTTTGTATTCTTTTTAGTTCAGGTTTTTTTTTGTTATTAATTCGTTTATTTTTTAATCTTTGTAATTTCTTGTTGAGAAATAAATTACCCTTTTTATGTTATCACTATATTACTTAATACTATGTGTCGTGACGTGTCAGAATCAGTGTTGCTGGGTCGCGCGTCGCGAGCTCGCCGCGCTCGGTCCGCATCCCGCCGCGCTGCTCCGCCGCCACCTCACCTGTATGTACCTGCCAGGTACTGACACATAACCTATAGCTTTTGCATTTTTTTGCCACTAGGGTAGCCTGGTCACCCAGACACTGGCCTGCAAATTGCACAAAAAGTAATAAAATTTAAATTTCGCGGGCTACCCTAGTGCTAAAGCAGGCTGGTGGGCCGCCGGATGGTAAAAGTCGTGTCAGGGCATTATTGTGCGAAACAAGATGGGAATCATACTGGGGTTTCTGAAAGATTATTTAAGTAACACAAAAATTAGCTAAGGTCAATGTGGCGAAGACCGTCTGCCGGGCAAGACCGTACAGTAAGAATAACGACGAATCCTGAATAATTACAAAGATGGCAACCCAAGATACGTAAACGTAAAACTGTTCTAGTATAAATTTTTTGACACAGGTGGCGCTATTTATGACGCATAGAGAAAAAATGACATTCAAAATTTAGGCGGGTAATCAACTTCCATTACGACCAGTACACACTGTCAAATATTTTTTTATTTTTTTTACTCATATTTTAAGAGTTTTCTGAAGATTTGTGTAGGTAATTTCATTAATGATTAAAATCTTTACCTAATTATAATTTTAGAATTGAATTCACAATATTTTTCACGAAATTACATTTGATGAAAAAAACTAAACCTCAAAGTGCTATAGTGGGGAAGTCCGTCTAATTCTTGGAGGCAAAAACCGGCATACACCGGTCTTCACCGATTCCAGATATCATAAACCTTTTACACCTACATAAAATTTCAAAAGATCTATATCTATAATAACTGATTCGTATCGCATAATATGATTTCTGTAACTGTAACTTATAATTTATTGTTATAAAACACTACTATTTAGTATGTTTATTAGCCATATTACTTGCTCTAGTGATCGACATATTTTTTATGCGGCAGAAAGGGATAGGGCTACGAATAAGTACGGCTGCAAATAAGTGAATATCTATCTGGTTCAGCTCTTAAGTAGAATTATACGAACCGAATTATTGTTATAGATTTGGTATTATTGACTTGTGTCAACTTTTTCAAACCAGGGTTTATCTTATAAACTGATAACTTTTAAGCAAATTTGACAGTTTCTATTAATAGCCAACTAAATGATTGATCACCCAATATTATAAAACTTGCCTGAAATACAATAGAGATGGCCAAAAATGGTTAGTGAATTCAATTTTTAATAAACTATGCCGGTCTTCGCCCCATTGACCTTACTATCCTGTGATTGGCATAAGGCTGGCTAAAATAAATTTAAAAAAGTAAAAGCCTATCAAATCACTTGACATGAATACTGTTACATAATTATGTATATTAATATACCTCGTGGAGCTCGTGGCTAAGTAATAACAAGCCGCACGGGTCGATCCATCAGGTTAAGCTACGTTTGCCGGGGTTGGTCAGTAGATGGGTGACCATTAGTGGCGCCAAAAAAAAAAAATTTTTTACGTTTTCTCTTTGGCCACCTCGTTAATTTCCAGATGTATGTTTAAGGGCTATCTTTTGTAGGTCTATGTACTTGGTGGCGTCTGAAAGCAGTGCTGTGGAGAGTGACGCGCCTTGGGAAGATCACCCTAGCTCTGGGAATAACTCGTAAGTGACTGAATTCATGTAGTCTGTCAGTCTAATCAACTACTTAGGTACCTATCTACTTACTTACATAATTATTATTAAAATGAATTAAGTAATAAAAGCTAACTACTTGCTGTGTCTGTTTAGGTTTTAAATAATATGGTAGGTAGTAGTAGGTAGGTAGTTTGTTTACATTTGTGTTAGTCATTAGGTAAGTACCTACTGAACTGTAGGTACTAAAATGAATAGAAAATATTTTTTGTATTTAAAAATATAATTAGGTAGGTATTGATTAAACTTGACTTATTCTATGTAATTATGAATGTAAAAAAAATATTATGGTCTATACACATCAGTCAAATCTGTATCATCAGACAAATTGTTCTTCAAGCCAGTTATAAGAACTTTGTTTATCAACAGTTCAGCATGATATCTTTGCAGTGAATCCATTCTCTTTAGCTTACAAGTCACATTAGCTCCAATAGCTTCCAGTTCTCTATCTAATAAATTATCGTTTTGTTCATAATATTCATCTTCTATTTCGACCTTCACAAACTTGTTACTTTTTTTGGCTTTAAATCTCTTTTTTGGTGGTTCATCTTCAGATAACGATGCTAAGACATCACTAGCGTGAGACAAAGGCTCCCCGTTTTCTGACGCGGACTCGTTACCGGATTCATCCTATAAAAAAACAATTTTATTGAATCAGTCGTCGCATGCCATCACATCAAGTCAAATTTAAATCAAGTTGGTCCAATTATTATGGAACGAATTATGTCAAGGTCAAATACGTGTGCGATGGATAGAATCTTACTTCAAAGTTATTGTCATCCATATTAATTTCACAGATTTCAGCTATATCGTTGCTTAGACCATTTTTTTCAAGAAATTTCAGTGCGTGGAACTTCCAATTTCTAGGTTCATATTCGTAAATTACTTCACCATTCGGCCCAATACATTTAGATGCTAAATATTTTCGCCTGTCTTTCCTGTATGTGGACCTTAGTATGTTTATTTTCTGTCGGACACTCATGCGAGTCGCGGATGGATTCCATCTTTTTATTATTCGTAACAGGACGTCCAGCGCTTCATTTCGTTTGTATTTATTTGTATTATGTTTATGGTTGGTGTCCCAAAGCACAGGTAAATTCTTATAAGTTTCAATAAAGTCTTCTTCTATGGCTCGAGTCTCACCGCTGAGGGATACACTACTAACTGTCGATGTTGAACCTTCCTCCTTCATGATCAGTCGATCAGTTTTGCAAAATTATTTACTGACCAGAAAAACTGATTTGACAACTTGAAGTAGTATCTATTGCTTGTTGGCATGGCTTGACAAGAACAACTTATATTGATCGACTTTGACATTGACAGTTTAGGTTCCGATTCAATTTATGACAGGGTTGCTAGTTTTAAACAAAAAAATATTCGGAAATTCTAGAAAATGATGTGTTTAGGCTTCTGATTTGATAATATAAAACTAATGCAGAGCTGAGAATTGAGGATAGAAAATAGATCTGTGTGAAACAGTAATTTATTTGCACAAATTCGATTCCTATACTCAGCATGGTTGGCTTGTGGTTAAAAACTATAAAGCCTTCATGAGTGGCGATAATTTTGGACGTAAATCCAGCGGATCTTGGGCAGATAAGTCTACCACTCTAAAACTATAGAATAAGGTTCGTTCCCACCGAGGCGAAGATGTGCAGGAATCGACAAATCACATTGGTTGTTGAAATCCAAATCCACATCGCATTATTTCATGTCATGTCACATCACATAGATTCGATTCCTGATAAGTAGTTTACCTATGTATTGTACAGGGTGTCTCACGGCAGAGTTAGGATTTTAAATTTGAATATTTTAAAAACCGTTGCAAGTAAGCGCGGGGTGAGGGGTGCAGTAGCTTTGTCATTCGTGCGGATTCGTTAGTCACGATCAAAGAGTATAATAATAATTGGTCACGATGTCGCAGTGGTCGGTAGAGCACCGCGCGTTCGCTAGGTATCGAAGCGTTTTTGAAAGGTGGAGAATCGTACGTCGTGGCTCGGAGACAGTTTTGTTCTCACTACAATATCAGACGTTTACGCGATGGACCAAGTGAAAATTTGATTCGTAAATGGATTATCAAGTTTCGAGCTACCGGTTCCGCTATAAATCAACCGCGTCCAGGCCCAAGCAGAACTTCAAGGACGGAAGAAACAATAAACGAAGTGCAGCTAGCGTTCGACGCAATCTACGCTTGTCAATACGCAAAAGAGCGGCGGCTTTAAACGAGGCTTCCGGCGACTGGGACCGCAATTAACTAGGACCGCGGTCCCAGTCGCCGGATCCGTAAAACATAAATATTTTTCTTCCGGCGACTGGGACCACTCATAGATAACTTAAAAAAATCTATAATTCAAGCCAAAATCGGTACAGTCAAACGAAAAAATGTCTAAATTATTTATATGAATATCATTGGACTCGTTCTAGACATGATTTTATCCTATGCGCTTAGTAATAGATTAAGCTAGCCCGTTTTTACATAATTCACACAGGCAGGTAAAACACACACAAAGGGCATAGCATTGTATAATACTATCACACTCTAACTCGAGTCCGCAGCCTGATTACGAAACACCTTTTGTTTCTGATTACGATTCTGAAAATAAAGCAATTGCCTTCTTAATCGCATTCCCTATTTGGTATTACGTATTGAATTTTTTACGATTCGACGGAAATTGGATAGGGTTGTACATAGCAATAGGCTATAATCTGCTTCACAGATAATATAGAGAACAGGTTATCTGCTTCATTGATGTGTTTTGTTACACCATTTAGGAATGATTAATTTCCAAAATATTTAATTCTGTTTTAATTACAACTGATGCTCTACTAGTGCTTATAAATAAAAGTGTACAATGATTGCCGAAAAATAAAAAATCTATTTTTAAAACACTTTCTACCAAAAACTATCATAATTCAATTGCGTAACAAAACGTTTTTCTTTTCACGTTTTTGTTATCTGTGGCCAATGACAAAATCGTAGAAAAACAGTGTTGTCAACTTAGTGGGATTTACACTAAACCTGGGGGTTTGGACAAAACTAGCGGACTGTACTGACGGAAAAAAATTGCTTATAGTGGGTGGGGGTTTGTCTAGTGGTAACTTTAATTCAATTTTTAGAAATCAATTAGGTACTAAAACTTTGACTCGAGAAAATTAAAAAAAAAACACGTTAATGGCATATTTATATATCTAACAAACATCCAAACATCTTCGCTAACTTTTTTAATAATATTATTGTGTGAACCGATTTTGACTTCTATACCCTAGGCATAAGGACGGCATTAAAAGCAAAAAAAAAAAAACTAACATACGCGTTGAACATAATTATAACCTCCTCCTTTTTGGAAGTCGGTTAAAAAAGTGGTTACAATACCAAATGTTTACTGCAGCTGCCATTAGTCATGTTAGCAACGCAATGGAAGTGAAAATCGGTTGAACGGACTGTAAAGGTTTATTTAAATGTCTAATCTTATTTTATTAAGGAGTACTTACCAATAGTTTATTATAGGAGTACCGCTAGTGGACTAACATGGGCGGTTTTGGATTTTGACGCAAACGGTTAAATATCCTATTTCAGATATTAAAATCGTTTTCAAAAATTGTTTTTAGAAATCGATTTCAGGAGAAGTTCCGGCTCACAATTTCGATCGTGTCTAGAAAACAAATACTTGCGCAAAGCTACTCTCGTCGTTTGATCGATCATTTTGATGTTTATGATAACGCACGTCTATAGTGGACTCGGGGAAAAAATTGGCAGCACTGGGTAAAAGTTGAAATAACCATGTTCAGAGTCGAATTTAATGCAAAATATTGCTTGACTAAAGTATACCTTTACTGCTCTAACTTCATCAATGTGTAGGTAAAAGAACAGGAAAGGTATATAACATCACATGTTAAACATCGGACAATAATCCGCGCTGGAATGATCATTCTTTGTAGTCTGTGGAGAGAACATTGAGAAAAAATTGTTTTGCATTGAATGTTATAATTTTCAACAAACAAAATTAATTATATTCACACTATTCTCATAAAGAAACATGGGCCTATGTTAAGCAGTTTTGGAACATTTTTCTTGTGGCTTGTGGAAGTCGGAAGAACTTTGAAAAATTCTCTCGTTCAAGATCAAGACAGTCCACTGTTTTAGTATTCTACTGGCTGCACTAAAACTTACTTACTTAGGCTGTTTTGCTCAATAGCGAAAAGTACCTAATTCGATATTATCACTACAAGTAAGTTTAAGTCTAGTTACTATGTCCATCAACCTCACATTCTAACTAAAATTGTTAATTGATATTTTTGTACTTAAATGCTGAAAAAACATATTCATAATATTTCCACAGATGGTGCTAGAGCTGTAAATACAAGAATGGAATGCTACCCAACATCTATTTTGTTGACATCCTAACAAATAAATTGGTGAAATGGTGTTAAACATGAATTGGATAAGCAATACCCACCGACCTAATCTTCTGTATTAATCATTGAAGGTAAGCTTTACGACACATAGTTAAGAATCAAGTGTAGCAACTCACCTAATAATAAAATTATGAATATATTCCCTTGGCCTAACTATCTACATAGACACAGCATATATTTTATGTATACCTAACTAATGTTTATTATTATAAAAAATCTGGAGACTGAAAAATCTGCCATAAATAAAGAAAAAGAATAAATTATACAACCGCAGCAGTGACTAGGCTGATGGCTTTTGTCCAGCCATGAGCCTAATGAAGGCCTATATGTCTACTTTACTTTGCCACATAATATTTAAGTACAGAGCAGAAAATAATATGTTTTTGTTTTAAAACTTTACAGTTCCTGGGACGCATGAATGATGTCTAGAAACTGAAGATTGTTCATGAAAGAAAAACATTTTCTTTAGAAAACTGTTCAGTCTTGTACGACTACAATAAAAATGTGTGTTCCTATTTATTTAATAGATGTGTAAAATTTAATAAAGTGTTTTAATTATGAACTATAGAGATTAGAGTTACAAAATAAATAAAAATAACTTGTTATGTAATAATTGAATACTGTTTTTTATAAATACAGACAATTGATTATTATAATGATACTATTTAGAGGTATTTACCTAAATTAACTGTCATTCATTAGGTTTCAGTAAATAGAGAGAAATAAATTATGGTAAACAAAACAGCTGTTTTATTATATCAATACATAACTCACAGTAGCATTTATTCACTTTTATTATGAAATATTTGGACATGGGGCAAAAAGAAATTCGAACAAATATTTTGTAAGAATTAGTGGAATTTGGGATATAATTTCTTCCTGTGGAAGTCATCATGGATTATGTATGTACTGCTTGCAAATTCTTGCTGTAAGTGCCCGACACCTGAAATATAAAAATAATAATTTAAGTAAATCCTCATATATTCCATGATCTATTACATCCGTCCACAAAGTCTAATAGGCCTAAACACTTTGATGCACAATCTATCTACTTTATAGAACAGAATGTAAACTTAAACATCCGTCCACAAACTCAAATGTAAACTTACTACCTATACATTTGCAGGTGCATTTCACATTCACCAATAAACAGTATGTTAGTGTGTAACGTTCTTGCTGTGCTAAACACACATTCAATGTTTAACACTAAGAAAGAAAATAATATTGATAGTAGGTACCTTAAACAGACAATGATGTGGAAATAGATCTATGTATGGTGGTGTGATGGGTATGTTCATTGTGTCCTTACATAATCCATTGACATAAAATGCTTCAAACTATGTTTGTTTGTGATCTTCCTCTATAACATTGGCTTTTCCAATGAAGTACAAGCTCGATTGCTTGTGGCTCGTGATAAATTTGATACGGTACGATGAATTCCACCAAAATACCTCGTTTCTGAAATATCATAATAATATTATATATCTTTAGTTTAGGTTGCACTTGTAACAGAAGAACTTTCACAATTATTATAGAAAATCGACCTCGCTGCTTCGATATTTAACATATCACTATTATTGATTTATTACGGAGGTTTTACACAAAAACACATTCCCAATTCATCAAGACGATGTTCACTTACATAATTTCGTAATAATTAAGGAGATTATACGAGTAAATCCCAAAAATATTCCAAACAAAATCGATTGCGACGAGTATACTGCCTTCGGTTTGACGAAGCAAATTGAAACAGATGGCTCGATGATTTGAAAGCAGTATAAACAAATTTACAACTGTCAAAAGAGTTTCGTAATTTGAATAATAGCCTTTTTAGAGGCATATCGTTCACTCTTTAGCGTCTGAAGCAGAGTGCAGTTTGTTTGACAGATTTTGAAGTTACATAATTCGAAAGTCGTAAAATTCAACCAAATGCAAACAAATTCATACCAATTCCACTAAATCGCATTGAGAAAATGTGTTTCGTAATTAGATAGCCGTTTTGCCTGTCGATTTCAAGGTCAGGTAGCCCTTTTGTTATAAACGAGAAATTTTGCATTGCCCGATGACTGGCTCGGCCAATCACGAACAAGAAGCTTATCAGTTTAAGAAAGTCAAGTTTTGCATCAGACAGTGTCATATTAGATCATTGTAAGATACTGCGCTGAATATTTGTTGCAAATTGTGTGATGTAAGTGGTGGTGTATAGTGACTTCATTTAATACTCTTCAGGTATGTAAAACAATTTTTTAGTAACTTATTTATAAACAAAACAAGCTAATAAGGGGGTTAAACGACGTGGATACAAAAATTTTTGCTTTAGATTGCTTCTCATCTTTGATGCGACATTTTAATATCACAAAAAAAAAATGTCATTTGTTAAGATTATCTGATAGTTTTTTTTTTTTTTCGATTTTAGAATTATCAAAATGGATGAAAAAAGTCCTTCAACTTCACGTGGTGAACAGTCGTTTTATATTGATGTCACACAAAGAGGACGTGAACTTTTGCGAAGAGCTGGATATATTCTTAAAAGAATAAACAAAGATGGCTCAAAACTATAGCGATGTGCAAGAAAAAATGTTTGCAACGCGACAGTAAAAGTCAGAGTCGATGCGATGACTATTTTGAACGAAACTGCTCATTGTCATGAACCTATTGATATCGCGAAAGATAAAGTGAACCGCCAAATGCAAAAATGTGTAGAAGATGTTCAAAAGGATATAAATATCCCTGTTGCGCAAGTGTTTGAAAATAATATGGAAGTTCTTAAAGACGAGGGATTACAGTATGTTACACAATTACCACAATTTCACAACATAGAAAAGCGACTCTACAAAAAAAGAAACGATGGTATTGGAGCAAAAAAAGTCACTTTTCACAGAGCTGCCGACGTCGAAGTACCAAAAAAATACCAAAAATTGCTGCTTGCTGACTATAGAGGGCAAAAAAAGCGCGTAATTGTGTTTGCAAGTGAAGAAATTAAAAAATATTTTAAACTGTGCAAACATTTCTATATTGATGGCACATTTAAAATTTGTATTAAGTCATTTTATCAACTCTATACTATACATGCAGATGTTGGAAGTAATGAAGACTACGTAAATGTTGTTCCAGTAGCTTACGCACTTCTACCTGATAAGAAGAAGTCTACGTTTAAGTTGCTTTTTGAACTCATAAAAAGCCAGATACCCGAATGGGAGCCGGCTGTAATGACCATGGACTTCGAAGTTTCATCAATACAAGCGGTCAAACATTTTTTCCCTGGTGTGAAAATAGTAGGTTGCTTTTATCACTTCAAAAAAAGTTTGTGGCGTAAAGCGAAGGAATTGGGCGTCGACAAAACTCAACCAGGAAAAGACCATGTTACCCACTAGATATGGTCGACGATGGCTGGTTGTATGTCATGGAAGAGTCGCCAATTAGTGCAGGAATTACAAACTTTAATGACTACTTTGTACAAACATGGCTAGAAAATTCAACACTCGCAGGTACATTTACTACTTATGGGGAATTAAACAAAACAAATAATGCTGTCGAGCAATGGAATAGCCACGTTAGAAAGTACATCAAACCAAAGCCAAACATTGCCCAGTTGCTGGAAGGCCTCATAAAAGATATGAAATACTATTCTGGAGCATTAAAAAATCCTAACGGTATCCAAATATCGAAGAGGAAGCATTCTTCGATTGCAAAGATGAAAAAAATATATAATTCTGTTACTGACTTACTTAATTGTAAAATAAGTATCGGCCATTTTTTGGAGAGATTACGATAAACATTGACTCCGGATATGGGTATAATTGATCTATATGTAGGTTTTAAGTTATTATATAATTTGACTGATTAGATTATACATTTACTAATTGTGATTTATGTTTTTTTTTATTTTTTTTTATTTACGGTACTACTTAAAGACTGATTTGTTAAAGTATATTGATAAATATATACTAAATGAAACGATAAAAAGTATATTGACATTTTTTAGAAATAACAGAAAGATATTGCTAGGCAACACAATCATAGAGTAATTAAATGAGGAGTATGCATTCCTCAACATCCACCCCTTTTGATGATAATGCCAGCCATCTTCTTTAGCATTTCAAGTCTGGGCCCATATAACGGTTTTGTAAGCATGTCAGCTATCTGTCTGGTTGCTGGTACATGGCAGATTGTCATACTTCCATCTTGTATGCATTCTCTGACGAAGAAAGATCTTATCCTGACGTGTTTTGTCTTCTGGTGAAATTCTGTAGGATTTTTCGCCAGCTTTATTGCACTTTCATTGTCAACACCTAATGTCGCAGGGCAGTTAGCACCAGTAAGATCTTTTAATAACTTCTGTAACCAAATAATTTCTCTGGCGGTTTCACTCGCTGCTACTATTTCTGCCTCTGTCGAGGATATTGCAACGGTGCTCTGCCGTTTGCTATACCAGGAAATAGCACCTCCAGCATATATACAGAGAATGCCTGATGTAGATCGCGCAGTTTCCATATCACCACCATGATCTGCATCGCTATAACATTCTAAACTATGAACATTATCTGTCTTGTAACATATACCTTCGTCCATAGTTCCTTTTAGGTATCGCATAATTCTTTTTACGTTCAGGATGTTCTCTTTTGTTGGTTTCTCTAAATTTCGCGACGCAACGCTTACTGCATAGGCAATATCAGGCCTTGTGCTTGTCATCAAATAGGACAAAGCACCAACAGCTTCACGGTAGGGGAATGTCTTGCTAGTTGCTTCCTCAACCTGAGCATTGTTTGCCTTTAAAATTGGTGTTGTCACTGGCTTGCATTCGTTCATTCCAAATCTCTCCAACAAGCGAGTGACGTATGCTTTCTGATGTAGCAAAATGGAACCATCAGAGAACCTCTTTATCTCCATTCCTAGAAAGTAGCTTGCGGGTTTTACTGTTATCTTGAAATGTACTTTCAATTCATTCAAGAAGCAGTTAGCCATTTTTTCGCTAGTATATGCCAATAGACCGTCGTCAACATACAGGGCCAGAATAATTTTCTCCTTTCCTTGTCTTTTTACAAACAAACAGGGGTCAGAATTACTCTGTTTGAATCCTGCCTTTATGATGTAGTCTGTGATGCATCTGTTCCAGCAGAGTGGGGCTTGCTTTAGTCCATACAAGCTCTTCTTTAATTTGAAGACATACCTCTCGTCAGCATAACCTTCAGGCGGTTTCATGTAAATCTCCTCGTCTAACGTGCCATAAAGGAAGGCTGTAGACACATCGAATTGTGTTAGTTTGAGTTTTTCCCTTGTAGCTACGCTCAAGACGGCTCTTATAGTGCTGCTCCTAGCAACTGGACTAAAAGTTTCATGGTAATCAATATTTTTCTTCTGCGAATATCCCTTTATCACTAGCCGAGCCTTGTATTTATCAATAGAGCCATCCGGATTGGTTTTTATTTTGAAAATCCATTTGCATGGAATGGCTCTTCGACCTTTTGGTAGTTCGACTAGTTCCCATGTTTCATTATCTCTTAACGAGTTTATTTCACTCTCGATAGCCTTTGTCCACTTTTCTTTGTCTTTACATGATGTTGCCTGCTTATAGGTTTGCGGCTCGTATAAATTGTTGGCTTCCAAAGCCATAATATTATCATTAAACCTTACAGGAAGTTTTAGGTTTGCTCTATCTCTGAGAACCATGCGGTTTTCATGAGAATTATTTTCTCCAGCTAGGTTTTCGTTTTCTTCTTCAGAAGGCAAGGACTCGAAATCTGATTCATTTATATCATCTATTATTTCTTCATTGGTTTTGATATGTGCCCTTGATGAAGAAGGTCTTGAAATGATTTCGATATCATCCTCTGAAGCATGTCGTTCTGCAATCTCTCTATCAATCATAGTTTCATGTTCACTCTCGAGACTTGGGAAATTATGATAGAAATTCTTCTGAAGAACAGGAGTCGGCTCTTTCGGTTTAGATACATCCTCTTTTAATTTTTCCAGTAACGGTACCTCTTCAAAAGTCACATCTCTGGATCTAATCAATTTTAATGCTTCTTTGTCCCAGATTCTATAGCCTTCATCTCCTTCATAACCAATAAGTATCCCCTTTTTTGCTTTCTTGTGCAGTTTTCTTCGATTAGCTTTAGGAACATGGGCATAGCAGGTGCAACCAAGGATTCTAAGATGTTTGATCGCTGGCTTCTGTCCGTACCACAGCTCATGTGGAGACTTCCTTGGCACGTTTGTTGGCCCTGTGCGATTCAACACGTAGACTGTCGCATTTACTATCTCTGCCCACAAGTCATCAGGAATATTATCATGTGCATACATGATGGCACGTGCGGCTTCTACTACCGTCCGATTTTCACGCTCTACGCAACCTGCTTGCTCTGGGGTGTGGGGCATTGTGAACCTTTGCTTAATTCCGTTTTCAGTTATGATATTTTTGAATTCTGCGCTAACAAATTCTCCTCCATTGTCACTTAACAATTCTTTAATGACATGTCCTGCTGCTTTAGCTTCATTTAAGAAAATCTTTAGCTTTGAAGCTGCTTCAGACTTTTGTCTAAGAAAGTAAATGTGACGATATCGTGTGAAATCGTCCTTGAACAGAATGTAATATCGAAACTTCGAAATAGAATATGGAAATGGTCCGCATAAATCTGTATGGATTAGTTCTCCAGATTTAGTGGCTCTAACTCTTGTTCCAAATGAATGCCTGTGCGCCTTTCCATAGATACAGCCTTCACAAATGTCGGATTGGTTGTTCTCCATTTTTAATCCTAGCTCTTTTTCGATTACCTGACGAACATGTCTTTTGTTCTGATGTACTAGCCTTTCATGGTAAACTTGTAAAGGGTTTGTCAGTAGTTGATTGACTTCCTGATTTTTGGGCGCGACACATTTCAACTCCAGCTTGAATAGTCCCCCTTTAATCGTTCTAGTTCCAACTACTTTTGCTTCTCCATTTACTTTTACTACACATTGCTTAGGTCTTGACTCGAACGTACTTGTGATCAAGTTATCATGCACAGATAGAACTGAGAATAAGTTTCTTTTAATCTTTGGGACATACCAAACGTCTTTTAAAAGTATTTGCTCAACTTTTCCATTAACGATGGCTTCAGCTCTAATGTTGCCTATACCAATGGCTTCAATGGTTTCTCCGTTCGCCACAGTCACCGTATGTGTTCCTTTGAGGTACTCAAAGCTCTCGAAGAAGTCACCTCTGTTAGTAACATGGTTTGTCGCTCCATTATCAACGTACCAGTTAACTTTATCAATTGGCAATCCATCCTCTATAGCTAATACATTCATGTTTACATTCACATTTGGGTTTTGTCTAGCGTTTGACGGCTTTGGCGGTCTACCATCTTTTATCCATTTTTGGCATTTTCGCACAACATGCCCAGCTTCTCCACAATAATTACATTTTAACTTTTTCTTATAACCTTGCTTTCTGTTATGTACTATCAGTACCTCCGTGCTGGATTCACCTTCAGCTTCAGATTTATTTTTATCTTTCAAAGCTCTCTCGTGAGCGCACAACTGGGTGGTCAAGTTCTCGATTGTACGATCTTTTAATGTTATTAGTAGCCAACTTGATTTAAAACTGAAATACTCTTCTGGCAGGGAATCCAATATCTTGCATATTAAAAGAATTTCTGGTAGTTGATTGCAAACTTTCGACAAAGCTTGATTCAGATCATGCCATATATTCTTTATCGCAGACATATGCGAACCCATGTCATGAGTGGGGTCTTTCTTGTAGTTAAAAAGTTGCATACATAGATCGTAGGTTCGGTCCTGTGATCCTCGTTCGTAAAGACGGTTTAATTCGTCCCACATTTTACTCGCAGTTGTAAAACGCATTACTTTGTTCAGCATTTCGTCGGTCATATTAGTAGTCAGTAGTAATAGTGCAGTGCTTTCTATTTTATTATAGTTGTCATACTCTGCCTTATACTTTGTAAGAGCTTCCGCTTTGACTCCTTCACCCGGATGTGTAGGCTTTACTAGAGTACCCTGCACCGCTTCTAGGGTGCCTGTGTTACTCCGCAGCAGCAACATCACTTTATATTTCCAGGTCGGCCAGTTGCTTCCATCGAAAAGTCCGATTTCGAGTTTCATTTTTGAAGGAAACATGATTTACTTTTTCGAACTTTTATTCTATAAGAAGCAATAATAAAACTTTTACGCTCCCGTTTATGCACGCTCTGCTACCATGTTAAAGTATATTGATAAATATATACTAAATGAAACGATAAAAAGTATATTGACATTTTTTAGAAATAACAGAAAGATATTGCTAGGCAACACAATCATAGAGTAATTAAATGAGGAGTGTGATAAATAATTACTTACTGATTTTTTATTGTTTAAAAATTGTTGATTATTATTATAAGCCCGATTTATGTTATTTTTTGATAATTATTATTAGCATGATTTATGTGTATGTTTTTATTATGAAAGTTTTAAATAACAGAACTGTAGTCAGAGGCTGTTTTTTTATAGCAATAAATGATGTTTTTAAATCAAAAAGGATTTTTCTTCAATTATTACATCTAAAAAATGTTCGTTTGACTGTACATTTTTTGATTTCAGTTATCATTTATGAGTGGTCCCAGTCGCCGGAAGAAAAATATTTATTTTTTACGGATCCGGCGACTGGGACCGCGGTCCTAGTTAATTGCGGTCCCAGTCGCCGGAAGCCTCCTTTAAACGTCACCAAATCAACCGTAGAGCGGATTTTAAAACGTGATTTGAAATTCCATCCCTATAAAATACAGATAGTGCAGGAAATAAATGAAAATGACTACAATTTACGTAAAAGTTTTTGCCAGACAATCATAGAGATTTCGCACTTTGAATACTGTGTATTGGAGTGATGAAGCACATTTCCATTTGAATGGATATGTAAACAAACAAAATTGTCGCTTTTGGTCAGATGTCATGTCAATCCCAGACAAAAACATCAAAGACCGCTGCATAGCCCAAAAGTGACAGTGTGGTGTGCTCTTTCGGTCAATGGAATAATCGGGCCGTATTTTTTTGAAAATGCGACGGGTGCTGCGATAACTGTTTCTGGTGAGGCGTATCGGCAAATGATATCCAATTATTTTATACCCCAACTTCGAGAGCATCCAGCCTACAGCTCAAGAACGTGGTTTCAGCAGGATGGAGCCACTTGCCACACTGCAAGAGCCAATATGAACCAACTTCGTGAATTGTTTCCTCAGAAATTGATATCCCGCTTTGGTGATATTGCGTGGCCTCCGAGATCGCCCGATTTGACCCCCATGGACTTTTTCGTATGGGGGTACCTTAAGAGCAAAGTTTATGTCAATACTCCGAGGAATATCGCTGAGCTAAAACAAAATATCCAACGAGAGATACGTGACATCGATCCAGATAAGCTTAGGCGCGTTATGCAAAATGCGATGTATCGATTCCGTGAGTGCGTGCTACGAAATGGAAGACATCTGGAAGATGTAATCTTTAAAAAATAAAATCCGCACTGTAGTTCAATAATTTTCAATAAAAATGTTTTCACAAAAATATGCAAATTGACTTTTATTTCATTTCAAAACCCTAACTGCCGTGAGACATCCTGTATCATGAGTTCATGACATGAGCCATTCTATTACAGATTGGTTCTGTTTTATTTATTTTAAAGTACTTTAGTACCCGATTTTAAGTCAACCTAATAAGTTCTTTGTTCACCAGAGCGATTGCAGACGTTGCTCGAATCAGAGCAGCACGGCCTCTTTGCATCCTGTCTGCCACCGGGTTACCGGCGCCAGGCCATGTGGAGCATTCAATGTTTGTAGTTGGTACGTATACTGTACCTGCCTAACTTGCAGAAGTCAAGAAGCATGGCAAGCTCTGCCACCAGTATGTAGGTCACACGGTTACAGGCAAGCTGTGAAGTTTATAACTTACATTGAACTGTCTTTGCCAATGTCGATGTCGTTATCACAATCTATTTGGCGTGTAAAATCTGGTCTAATACCAGAAATGTCGACGCCATATATCTAGGTATTTGGTTCGTTACCGTTAAGATCGGCATTACTTATTTTGTTTACGGACCTTGTCCGATTTATTTATTTCAATAGGGGCTGGCAGTGGAGTTGACGTTGAAAGTGGTGCGCCAGCTCAGGCATCGAACAAACACGTGAAGACTCGAAGACCGAAAACAGCTCGTCATAGACGAAATAGGTAAGGTACCATCCAGATGAAGTAGACGCCATTTGACCATTCTATTTTATGTACAGTGTGGCTACCATGAGTTTCATTTAACCTTCTCGATCAAACGCATCGACCACGTTTGGCGCTTCGATTGGCAGCCGGCCAGCCTTCACCGGTGAAGGGCCAATCGGAACGCTGAACGCGCTCGATGCGTTTGATCGAGAAGGTTAAATGAAACTCATGGTAGCCACACAGACTAGCTAACGTCATCAGATCGTCAAGTCGTTAGATAGGCGAATTGATACGGCAAAACAAAAACAACTGATCTCCCAAGTGTGTCTAACCCTTTATACTCAGGAATTTTTCATTAAGACAAGCCGTTGTAATCGGAGCTTATACCGTCCGAATGTGTTCTCGAAGCCTACCTACTTCTTCGCAGGATTTCTCCTTCGCCAGTCGTAGAGGCAGGTAGTCCACTCCAACACTGGGCAACAGCGCCGCTGTCTCGGCTCTCGCAGCTCATCAGAACGTCCAGTGCATCAACAGCATCGCTCAACTCGTGCACATCAGATGAAACTGACAGCAATAATCAGCAGCAGAGGTACTGACGTATTTTATAATACGACGGTGAACTATTGATACTTACACTGCCATCTTCAAGATGGTCTTGACGCAGAATGTCCCATTCGCAAAATGTCACTGTGAAAACGAATGTCCTATTCGCGAAACGTCCTATTCGCAAAACGTCCCATTCTCAAAAAGTCCCATTCTCAAAAGGTCCCATTCGCACAATGTCCCATTCGCACAACGTCCCATTCGCACAAAGTCCCATTCGCATAAAGTCCCATTCGCACAATGTCCCATTCGGGAGCACCAGTCATAAAAAAAGGAAATCAGCTGTTCCATACAATGTGTTTAATACCTACTCGACCTGATGTTTTCTCGCGATATGACTGGCACTCCTCTTATCCTCTAGTATTTTTTTTAGTATTGACTAGTGCTGTCTATCTGTTAACAAATGAGCACTGATAAAAAAATTACCCTGTAGGTATATCCGATATATTCATGGCCTCGTCAGTAGATGAAATAATTATGATTATGAGGGAAAAAATATTTGCTACATCATCATTATAGTTCTTTATTTTGTTTAAATACTAATTCGTAATTTCCTAGAGTTACCTACCTACCTACCTACTATCGAGCGCAATGAAATACCTACGCCTGAACACTTCGATATCACCGAGTGAGGGATAGGTAACTAGGTACGTAAATATTACAATTCCAAGTATTTCTTCTTCCTACTTTAGCGTGCTTATCTCCTTCAAAATTAAAACCTACAAATTATAAAAAAGGTGATCTTGCATTTTTTTTTTTATAATATTTTTATTTTGCCTCGGTTCCTTTATTCAGTATCTACCCTGAAGCTATGGCACGCAATTACTTTAACACCCTGTATACGAGTTTATGCGAATGGGACTTTGTGCGAATGGGACTTTATGCGAATGGGACTTTGTGCGAATGGGACGTTGTGCGAATGGGACATTGTGCGAATGGGACCTTTTGAGAATGGGACTTTTTGAGAATGGGACGTTTTGCGAATAGGACATTTCGCGAATGGGACGTTCTGCGTCGACGGGACTTTTTGCGAATGGGACATTCTGCGTCAAGACCTTCAAGATTTTAGCATTAGATATAATATAGTTGAATAGAAAAATTAATTCTAATGATCATTCAAATCAAAGCTGCGTTTATGAAGCTATTGAGTGCAGAGTTCACTTTCTAGGTAGGTATAGAAATTATAGCATGAGGTTTATGTACTTCAATAAAATCTAGTCGTACTATTTATTAAATGATTGTAATAAGTAATGTGATGTACCTAGGTATGTGTATCCGTAACTTCATAGTGTATTATCTTAGAGCTTTAACTTAACAGTGATAATAAGTACCTACATTAAATGATTAATTTAATATCTAGGTATAATCTGTATCTAGTGATTGCAAGGCAGGTCCTAATAATAACTATGTTCTCTCATATCTATTGTGAAATAAAACAAAACATAGTTTTAATATAATTTATTGTATCACCCCTAACTCGCCGCTGTGAAAACCAATATAACGTAATCAAATTCAAAAATATGCAAGTAAAGATGTGACATGAAAATAAAAATAATTTGGAATAAATTGTTGTTTTATTACGATGGCTACGAAGCTAAAATGCAAAATGAAATGGTTGAACATAGATACAACAACTAATATAAAATTAAAAAATCATCGATTATGACTAGACACGATTTGTCCAAAACGTAAAGCGGTGAACGCACTTTATCATTCGACCAATAAAACTACTGTATCTAATTTATATAAATGGTAATCATCTTTGGATTGTTAAACTTTTAAATGGCTAAAATGTATTCGCATTGTTAAGTGCGTTCAAACGCTTTATAAATAATTCAACTGCACACCTATTTGCCCGGTTTTTGAGATCTTCAGATAAACTTTAGGGTTGTTCAGTTTATCCACCTCAAAAAATTCACCCTAAGGTGGATACTCGGAAACGTATAAATGTCCGAAAATTCACCCTAGCCCTAGTTGGATAAACGGAGTATATAGGCCTAGGATGGATTCTTCGGACATACTCCCCAAAAATCCACCATATAGTGGATTTTTAGGGTGGATAAACGGAATAACCCAAGTCCCAAACTTTCAACAACTATTCAACAGCATTCGTAGTATTTTGAACCACTATGAAATAGAAAAGCTACTGTTATAATACCTCAGAAAGCGAGCATTATCCAGCTATCTACAGTGTGCAGAATAAATTTCAATCAATACACATAATTGTATGTAGGTATGAATACACCGTGTTCAAATGTTTATGTAGAACGAATTTCTTAAGCCCAATAAGAAAATTTTGACAAAGATTTTTTTGTAGTCGAAAGTGACCCTAAGCCAATTATTGATGTTACTTTGTACTTTCCTTAGAAATCGCATTCGCCAGACAGAAGTAAACCCTTTCAATATATCCGACATCATTAATAGTTTGTCATTGTGACACTAAAAACGCTAATCAAAATACTTATGCAGTTTTCATAGTGGGGTTACCCTCAGCACGTGATACTATAACAAGATGTTCCATGGGCGTTGTCCTCATGGATCTGCTGTGTATTACTTTCAATATTTTCGTCTACTCTAACTGTACTTGGCATGACGTTTGAGAGTAACCAGATAATCAGTTAATTTCATCCTTTCATCTATAGTAAAACTTACCAAGACAATCTCAGTAATACCACCTTTATCTCAGCATTCGTGCTCGTTCCGCCATATTCCAACATTATTTGTATCATTTTTGTGTGTTTCAATGATATTAACGAGTGGCAGTACTTCTCCCACCTTTAACAGATCGACAACAATGAGGGTAGTGAGGCAATCACATGATGAGATGCAAATATAGCATACACACAAGATAATAATCAAAATCAACATAGCAAGTACACAGCGATGTAAAAATACAAGTATAAGATAGAGGGCATATAGAGACACATGGAAATGTTACAATACGTAACGCAAAAACATTATCAATGTTTAAAAATATTGGTTAGCATGTCAAAGATGTCCCGCCTTTGTGGTGAAGTATGCTCGTCAGTATTTGTAAGAAAAGTGATGTCATATCTCTGGATATGCGATTCTGTGAAAAGCACATTTAAAATATGCAAACATCATAAAACGAATACGATAAAACAGTGAACCATGAGATTAGTATCTACGAGATGTCAACGTAAGAATTACACCTAGTAAAATAGGAAATAACATGATAACTCAAATACACGCCTGTAGAGCAATGGGATTTTTGAAGTATGGCAAAAATTCAGACAGGCCAATTTTACTATCCTTATTCGTTATTTTATTATAAGATACATATATATAGTTTTTCGACGCAATTTGAAAGAATCAGACCTATTAAACGTTTCACCATACGCCAAATATCGTGCGACTGTAATAGTAAATCAGGGATCCTAATATAATTACTACACACCTTCACGAAAAATATATCAGAAATAACAAAATTCACCAAATAAAACAATGTCAATCGACACGTAAAAACCTCAGAAAATCGTGAGAAAGAGTAAAAAGCACAACGATTTATATTGTTAAGAGTTAGGGTCACTTACCTCCAGGGACTGTGGACAGAAACCATGATTATAAATAAAATGAACACACTAGTGAATCAATATACACTTTATATGCTTAAAAATTAATACAAGTCTGAGGGGGCTTGCGCCCTCGGTGCCGAGTCGAGCGTGAGCCGCGTCGAACCAAAAGTGAACAGGGTCGAGAGGAATGTAGATAGTATTACATTACCTTTATCTCATTTATTTCTCATATAGACTAACACCTAATTAAACCGAGGCTATATAACGTACATCACTGATACCAGCATTACAACCTACGAGCTGTTCAGAGAGATGTGGCGCCAAACATTATAACCTAACATATGCTAAACATAGTTCATTACATGAATTGGGAGTTCTATTCTCATGATTTCATACTGATTTTGTGGAAAAATAAATTGGTGATCTCCAAATTCACGTGGATATTACACAAGTATTTATAAGATAGTTTGCGTGTCAACTAGTCACTCAGCACAGTGCATTTACCTCGGCTCCTCGCGGCGTGGTGTCCGCTTTCGTTCAATCTCTCTATAGCTCCGTGGTAGGTCGGATCATTCTGTTACATCTTTTAAGGCAGTGTGGCTTTCTAACTTATACCTGGACAGACTGGCATGTCAAATGATCAATATTGGCACATAAACAATCATAACAATTCAGTATAAATAGAACATGATATAACACAGTTCAAAGTATAAACCACACAGCCGTTCGTAAGTTTAAATAATATAGTGTTCGTAAAAAATAATCTCATCATATACGTTTTGTTGACAATGTTCAAGTGTTAGTTACCCACAAGAAATAAATACGTGATATGTGCCTATGTACTGTCTGTTCAGGACGACGACTCTAGATGTGAGTAGACGTCTAAATGGGTGCCATGTGGTCAATTTATCTGTTTGTATTTATTTACAATCATAAATAACAATTAAAAGCTTTAAAATAATAATCAGATCATACAGTTTGAACATGTGACTCGCGGTCGAGAGCTGTATGTGTGGGGAGAGGTCGACTCAGATCTAGAGACGCGCGCTAACTGCAAGTTATTTATTGTAGGTAGTTAGAAGCTAGGCGTTGCAGTAGTTGTATGATGCGTTCATTTCCCAAGATAATATCTATTTCGTTAGAATGTACAACGGGGGAGACAGGCGGCGCCTGGTGTCCTGGCCCTCCGTCGGCGCTCTGCAATCACACAAACAAACGAACATGGCAACACTTGCTACGTAACAAATTGACGATTTTGCGCTCACGAGCAGGCAACCCCGGAACTGGCCTACATCTGCAACACTACACACACTAAATAGTTGGTGTACAACACATCTCACAGATAACTACTAGACACGTCAATATAGCATATTATAAATTTACATTATCTTTGTATGACATGCAAACTGAAATAGAATATATCATAAATTAAGACATGCATTTCGTCAATATGTTTGTGATATATAACGGAAAATGCCTGTAAAATAAAGATTAATTTGCAATGTAAAAATAAACCAATCACCTATGATAGTAGTACACAAAATATACCATAACATGCTGGATGTAATACTGTTCAAATTAAAATAACACGTCAAGTATCATACATTTCAGGGTCATTGTACAATTGGAACAACTAAAATAAATTGCTAACATGTTGTTTCAATTGTCTATAGTAAAACGGCAATCGATGGTAAGCAATAATAAGCTACATAAAATAAATGCATAGTAGTTACATAATTCACATTAATTCATCATAATTTATATTGATTGTCTTGTAATTTCATTAGTCCAAATATAAATGATAATTAATTAGGTTTTATTTACGGCATTTTCAGTATTATGTAAATGTTGCTTTTAAGAATAAACAAACAATACATAATATGGCTTTACAATAGCATTGTTTATAACAAAAACGAAGGAAAAATCGGGTCCACTAAAATATAATCAAAGCAGTTGAGAGCATACGACATGTCATAGAATAAAACAAAAATAATAATAATAAAAAACAGGCAAATATGAACATAATCACGTATCATGTAGTATCATAAGAACAAGTTATCCTAAGCACACAACTTAAAGTACACAACCAATAGTACATAGAACGGGTATAGTATCATACATGAAACACTGTTCGACAGCTGGCATCATTCATACAAGCATTTGGAGCGACATACCAGCCGAAATTACGCGACAGAAATCCTGCGTGCTTATGTCTTGTATGCAAATTACGCGACGTACAGACGGTGTTGCTTTCGGTAAACCCAAAATTAAGAAATTGTCATGTTACAAGACTCTTTAGTTGCATTTTCAGCTACCGGGATAGATAAGTTTTTGGCTCTATAATTTCGACTGTATGAATCAGGCCACGTTCTAACAAAAAGCGTTGTCTTTTTTTTAATTTGTACGTCATTATTCATACAAAACACATATTATAGGTAATTGGAGGTATAAGCATGTCGAACTTTCCATCGCGTATTTTCCATAGCTGTGTCATTAGAGTTAGCATGTTAAGTTTACTTGTGTGGATGTGTGCCGGCTCCCAGTCTTACAAATAGTTATCGTTTTACCTAGTAACTGGGATTTGGAGGCCAGATAGGCAGTCGCTCCATGTAAAATACTGGTATTTAGCTGCATCCGGTTAGACTGGCTAGCCGACCCCAACATAGTTGGGAAAAGACTGATGGACGGATGCAGCTGTATGATATTTTATAGATGTGTGATTGAAGTAAGCACGGTAATCTGTATGTGTGTGTGTGGTCGGTACTTACGGCCTATTGGTGGTGTTCGGCGTTGGGCTGTCCCGGGTAGGGGTAGGGCTGGTAGGCGGGGTACACCTGCGGCGCGTACACGCCGTACTGCGCGTACTGGCCGCCCGAGCCGCCCGCGCCGCCCGGCGCCGCGCCCGGCCCGCCCGGCCCGCCCGGCCCGCCCGGCCCGCCCGGCCCGCCCGCGCCCGGCGTGGAGCTGCCGCCGCCGCCGCCGCCGCCCGTCGTCTGCATCATGTCAACGTTACAGTTTCGACCACTTAGTAAACTACTACTGGCATAGATCTTATCTCAAAGTTGCAATTCTTATTGCACGAGAAAATCATATTTGTACATAATTTTAGTGCTCGTGATTGTACATGCCAAATCGACAAACAATAACACAAACATTGCTTTAACGGTAGCAGGAGATATTAATGGAAAATCTAATATGGGAACAATTGGTCAGCAGATGAAGTTTTAGAAAAAGATTTTGTAGAGCGTTGTTGCTGTCACTACATAATAGTTTTTTTTTTCTAGTTTCTTCTTTGTAATTGACCTTATTGGTGATGTTCTTCAGAAAGTTGCGTAGTACTCGCAACTGACGTGCTTGTATGGACGTAAACGAAGCAAAAGGAGTATGTAAGGATTGTTTATGTAGTTTCTGCCGAGCACATAGGAAAGAGGAGTTTATACAAATGTTTTTGTAGATAAAAAAAGCAGTAACCTTCAGTTTAATCTGCGCCTCGATGGCCTCGGCCTCCTTGAGCTTGCCGATGCTGCGGTAGTACTCGGCCCACTGCGCGCTGTAGTCGGGCTGCGCGGCGCTGGGCGGCGGCGCCGGCGCCGCGCCGCCGCCCGGGGGCGCGCCCGCGCCGACCGCGGGGGGCGTGCCGCCGCCGCCGCCGCCGCCGCTACCTAACGACACAGATTAAACAATTGTAAACCCTTATGATCAAGCAAGTGTACAAAACAAAAATGTTATGTAGCTTCGATCTTCATAGAATATCAATCTTCCACAGACTATGATGCTAAATGGTACACATGACGATGTATAAAATGTTGCTCTACTATGGTATCAATCTGCATTTTGACACACGAATGGATGAATTTATGTTCGGAATGATTACACAAGGGTGTTCGTTCAGAACTAAATCTACTCAAATAATGATCACTAAAAACAAATGCCATCAAAACATTATAAAAGGTGCTAAATCCAGACTACAAATAAAAAGCACTTTATTTTCTACTTATTTCTTTGCTAAAAGCAGTTCTTTAATATCTATTACTTAAAATCACTTTTCTGAACCATGTTACCGCGTTGTTCTTCTAAACTTCGCAAAGAATTTTGATGCGATTCCCATTAATTAGAGAATTAATTAAACATTATTATTAAACTTACATTATCATAAAAAAATCTCAATGTTTTGAAAAGTTGTAACAACCATGCGAAGTAGGGACGAATCACTAGTATGCTAATAAATTAGAAAGATTGCTCACCATCCATGCCCTGCACCTGCACCTTGGCCTGTGCCTCTATGGCGTCAGCCTCGCGCATCAGTCCCAAGGAGCGGTAGTAGTCGATCCATTGTTGAGAGTAGTCTGGCTGTCCGGTCGCGGGGTTGATCTGCACCTGTTGCTACGCAACGAAGAGGTAAAATTATGCTTTAAAAATAGCCCATTACAAGAATACAATTATATGAACATTTTCTGGGTCGACTGTTAACTTGAGAGTTGTTATGGGTAATTATTTTCATGCTTCTTTTGTTAACAAAATGAAAATCTCAGTTAGTTTTGGACTCGAACCAATTTTATGCTTTTATTCTGTGGGGTAATAACTGTGACCTTTATTACTTTACAAATATGAAACATATCTATAACAATTGATTAATTCCAAAATTGGTAACTCGTAATTTTCGTGACAACTAAGAGTAGTGAGAGAACAAAAAACCCCACAGTCGATTTTATATGAACATGATGTACCTGCGGGCCCTGCTGCTGCTGCGGCTGGTGCCAGTGCGGGTTGTAGCCCCAGGCGGGCGGGCCGCCCGTGCCGCCCGCGCCGCCGCCGTAGTACTCGCCGCCGTTGCCTCCGTTGCCGTTCCCGTTGCCATTGCCGCCGTTACCTCCGCTGCCTTCGTTGATGAAGTTCACTGGCTAGAGAGACCGAGAGCTTACGATAATTTTCACTTTTTTTGTCAACTATAACCATAACCACAGAATGTAACAAAAGTTTGGGTGATGTAAAGAATACCCATCTTAGATCATTTACATGTCATTGTGTTGCCATTGCCATCTACACAGGCAGTTGCTCCGTGTAAAATACTGGTATTCAACTGCATCCGGTTAGACTGGAAGCTGACCACAACAAAGTTGGGAAAAGGCTGGGTAGATTGATTTGGAAGTCTGAAAGTAGCACCGGTGAACAAAAAGTTGTGCGAAAATTATGGGGCATGTGGTGCAGAGGAATGAGAAAATGACGTGGGGAAAGTTTTGAGTATGAATGTCGATTAGAAACGATGGATGGACTGTGTGAAAGATGATATGGCTAGAAAGGGGGTGACTCCCGAGATGACGACTAATAGAGAAGAATGGAAGAAAAGGGACATGTTGCGCCGACCGTAAATAAATTGGGATACGGGCAGGATAATCGTGATGATGATTGTGATGCCACATAATCAGTTGCAATAGTACTAGAACTTTAGTCATAAGTTTTGTTCCCAGAACTCTGTAGTTATCTGAGATTCTGTATTCAAACACAGCTGTACGTACCATGCCAACTTTCTCCATGATGATCCGCTTGCAGTGCTCCACGGCCTCGGGGTGTCCTCGGATGTAGAAGGTGCGGTTGTTGCGGTCCGAGCCTTGCGCGCGTCTGTCCAGCTCGCAGTGTGCGCCCGACGCTGCGTTGATCTGCTTTATTACCTCGCCACCTGGACAAAGTATGTGTTATCACAATAGTTCATACATGCTTTGAAATGGACAATTTTTGACTGTAGCCTGAACTTTCCCTCTGCGCAACTCTAGTAGTCGGCACTCATACTCTTCAAACTGGAACACATCAAAGCTTTCTCCTGGACAACCGCCTTTACAAAAACCTCTTCTACAGGTATTGTTTACAATGGAATAAATATAAATTGTTCCATTTAGGTAGAAGAAATACAAAACTCTCTGACAACAAACAAACTGAGCATGAGGTCCTGGCTTCGATTTCCAGGTTGGGCAAAGTGTTATTGGGTTTTTCTATTTGGAATTTTTCAGTAGCAGCCTGGAGTCTGGATATGTGCCCGTTTGATGGCAAAAATCTCGCCCCCCCTATTACATAGGCCTTAAACATAACTGGCGAAATGTGGGTGTACTATGGGCAGCACGCCTCTGCCCAACCCTGCGGGGAATCAAGAAAATCTGCCATATATAATGCATATTTTTTTATGTTTCAATACAAATTTGAAATGAATAATTGGTGCTTCCCTGGAGAAACTACTTCATAAATAGTTGTAGTACTTGTGACGTACCCCTGCCGATGATAAGCCCGCACTTGACGTTGGACACGGTGAAGGTGACGCGTATCTCCTGCGCGTCCTGCCACTGCGAGTAGTCCCCGCCGCCGCGCTCGCCGTTGCGCTGGCCCGAGCCGCCGCGCCCGCGCCCCGTCCGCACTTCCTGCTCACGTCTCTGTACATTATCACAGTATTACATGCTTACATAGCTGACCTGAGCAGTGGTGGCCCAGTGGTAACGGCCCCGACACGAGTTGTGCACGGGTCGTGGATTTGAACCCAAGCAGGCGCTTTACTTTGTGTAAATAATTTCATCACCACTGCTCTCAAAACGGTGAAGGAAAACATCGTGAGGAAACCGTTATGTCTTAGAACCAAAAATTCGAAGACATTGTGACATCTACAAACCCGCACTGGGCCCGTGTGGTAGATTACAGCCCACTCCCTCTCACAGAGAGGAGGCCTGTGTCCCAGCAGTGGGAACATTAATAGGCTGATTATGATAGCTGATCTGCCTTTCAGAAACTCCGTCTACCACATAGTCCACTGCTGGACATAGGTCACAACTCTCAAGTTCTCCGCCTCCTGCACCCAGACTGTCCTAGCCTTTAATTCATCTAGCTGGGGAGTTTCCCATGCTTTTCTATGCTTGCCATTTTCCAGCATCCACTCAAGGACAAATACACAAAGCTTTGTGAAATATTTGAATCAGACCCAACTAATTATGCTTATGTCAGAAGAAACAATGCCATCAAAACTTAGGTTATTGTAGTTGATTGCCGGACATAGGCTCCTCCCAAATTGCCAGTTGCAAGTCTGAATGTCATTTTACCACAAACATAAACCTTAGTAGCTCGCTTTAATGCAGCTATGACTAATATAATCTAACAACTCTTAGCAGTTGACTTGCATTATTTTCAATTAAGTTTTTAACAGAAAATTACGATCCTTATTTTTACTAGTTTCTTCACAAAATCACATAAGTGTATACTCACATTTACACTTGAGATGAGGTCCTCAATCATTTGTCTGGCTTGCTCCACCTGATGCGGCTTGCCTTGCAGGTAACATCTGTATCACATTCGTATATCTTAACTAAAACACCTTTTTTTTTCGCCAATTTTGGTACTACGGTCTACTTTTGAAAACTTTAACTGTACTTGGAACCTTGTCATACTATACAAGTAAAAATGGTGACGTTGACTAGTAACAAACTTAATGTGACAAGATCCAAAAGTGCTCAACGTTTTGTAAGGTGACCGTTCTATACGGGGTGGCAGGGACATCGACGCGAAGCCGGTTACCATGGATTCAGTACATGATTCTGAACCCCCCTGCGTTGAAATTTTTCGTCGGTTATTGAAAAAAAAAATCTGCTGTTTCATAGAAAAGTGCAATACCTACGCGGTCAAAATGTATGGAACAGCTGATTTTTTTTAAATAATCGACGAAAAATTTCAACGCAGGGGGGTTCAGAATGATGTACTGAATCCATGGTAACCGGCTTCGCGTCGATGTCCCTGCCACCCTGTATACCCCTGCCTAAACCTTCCGAATGCAGGCATGATGGGTATAAATACCATCGATTATGCACAGACAGAAGATATACTTGCGGTCTGCAAATAGAACCAAAACATACCTATTTAACCACTGAAGCACAGGTTTAACCTAGTTCAGGCAAATAAGCAGTATTCTATTGTAATAGTTACGGAATTTATTATAGGTAAATGTGCCCGTTTTGTAAATAACCGATTTTATTATTACATACAATGAATTATTTCTTACCTCTTGTCCCCGGGTCCGTCGTCTCTCTCCTGGTGGAATTGCACCCTGCATCCAGTCTCAGCCTGGATCTTCTTGATCATGTCTCCGCCGCGACCAATCACGATGCCTACCGCTACTTTTGGTACTAGTACCTAATAACAATAAGGCGTTTTGTTATTATTACTGCTTATTTAATTGTACAATTATTAAGTAGAAGTTTTAAGTTTATCTCTTACGTTAAAAAATTCTACAAAAAACATTTTAATCTGACTCAGAATCATACATAGCAGGATTTCCGAACCAATTGACAGGATGAGCTGTTTGTTATAATAGCCTATGTATCAGAGATCAAAAGCGTTGCCTCTAAAGGACGAAATACATTGCTTTGTATTTCTCTTTTAACTATTTCAAAACAAAAAAACTGGCTCCATTAGCCTTTTTTAATAGTTCTTGCTTAGCAATTCACTATGATAACATCTTTTCATCACTTTTCCTGCATAAGTTTTACCCTCTTACCTCAGTGGAGTTAGTAGCGAGTCCGTTGCCCTGGTCGTGTCCCTGGTACTGGTCGTCGTACTGCGGCTGCCTGGGCCCGCCGCCCTGTTGCATGTCCTTGTCTGCTAATAGCTCGTACACCAGCTGCTTGGCGTGCTCCACTTTAGCTGGGTCGCCTGATATGCGCAGCGGCTTTTCCTGAACACATATTTATTTTATGCATACTACACCAAAGGTGCGATTTGATGATGTAATAATTGCATGATTCGATGGAAATGTTGTCGAGAAGAATGTTTATACTTCTAGAAAACCAACCAAAATACTTATGCCATACTGTTATTTTAAGACATGTGACATTCAGTAACCCACACTGGGCCCGCATGGTACATTAAAGCCTACTTCTTATCGTAGAGAGGAAGTCAGTGTCCCAGTAATAGGAATATTATAGGCTGATAAGTATATAGATGGTTAGTAGGAAATAATCTTCCCTAAAAAGAATTTTAAATCAGCAAAATAATGATTTCGCTTTACTTACATATTCTGTGTTAGGTCCATCCTGAATGACCACCATCTTAGCTCCAGACTGTTCCTGTAGCTGTTTGATCGTTTTGCCGTTCTTGCCGATGATCAGGCCCACTTTGGGACCCGGCAGCATTATTTCCTCCTGCTGTAGAGTGAAATAGTAAGTGCCAGTTTGCGACCCGATATCTAGCATATATATATTATCTGCCAGATACGTTTTTGGTATTGATATGCAATGAAAATAAGTACAAATCCTGCACTATTTACCTGACTGCCCAGAAGAAGAGTAATGTTTTTGTAAAATGATGAATAACATCAGTGTGTCTAGTGCATTATATCATTCTACTGCAAAATATTTGTGGTATCTTATTTGCCACTTGTCTTAACCTTATTTTGAACAGTCTGATGTAATTTTTACCAAGTTTTTTTTTTTTCGCTAAAGTCTATTATTAGGTACATTACACTACGAAAAGCACATGAACAAATACAGACCACGTTTAAAATGATGCGTATTTGACATTTAACTTTCAAATTAAGGTGAAAACTTTTTTGCTGTAGTGACTACATTACATAAATGAATAACGAAATTTAAATATTATTAAAATGGATACTTACATCACAATTTTGCACCCAGTCCGATCGCCCGATGGGTAGGTTGCCCTGCGGATTCAGATAAGTTGCAATAACTAATTCCTGTGAGGGTGGGTCTTACTGTACGACCACACACTTCTCCATACAGTGAAACATCGCCTTTATTTAGCTTAGCACCCAGTTTCAAGATGGCTGACCAAGCCTGTTGTTGAACTATTATTTGTAAAAAACTGTGGTACTGAAGGCCATAAGGCACTTTCTACCAGTCAACCTTATAATCATGTACAATAGCGCTTATTGAGCATAGTCATGTCGTGTGAGAAGTTTAGCTAGTCAGCAAGGCTGGTAGTCATGCAGTCTGGATAGGTGCACTGGAAGAAACTATAAAGTAGTTACTTCAGCTCTATTTTAGAAACCAATATTTTCTTATATGACATTTTAAGAGGCTACTAATAGTGAGAAAGAATATGAAGACTTTTTCATAACCAGCCCATCATTTTCAATGTCACTTTATGATACAAATAATGTTGGCCAACGTGGAAACAAAAAGTATGCTAATATTGCTAATAATCAAATTGCTATTATAAGTGGCCACTTCCCATTTATGGCAAAGGTAAGTACAATGACCAACTGTAAAAAATTATAGTATGGGTCGACCAAGCAGATTGAGTGCGAAGTCGTAACAAATGTATCTACAGAATACATACATGAAACACGCTTTTTTCGCGGAGAAGTGTTATAATATGATATTACCTGCTGAAAATTTGTTAGTAAATGTTTCTATGTATTAATACATAAGATTTTTATTGAGTATTGTACCCATTTTCCAGTCTATTAAGTCAGCATTTCACTTATTTAAATCAGTAGATTACTAAGCATGACCAATATAGACATATCAGGTACAATAAGTAAGTAACTACAATCACCAATCTACAAAATTCAATCTGGTCCGACCGTAAAGATGACCAGAATCTCTGGTTTTTAGCTGCAAAACTATTTTAGAGGTATGAGGAACAGGGTGTAAAGTTCACTCATCAGTCATCCTCTATAGAAAAGGGAGGATCCTCCGACCAAACGGGTGTTGTGTCTGGCGGGCAACTGCCCGTAAGTTCATTTCGGATAGTCTTATCTATGTCGTTCGCGCGGTAAACTCTAACTGCGCGATGCAGGGTTTGTGTGACGTCATGTCTTTGATGCGTAGTTCGTATGTGGCGGCGTAACCGCTACATTATAAATTCTCGATGTGGAATAATGTGGGCTGCAAAACAGTAGTTCTGCCTCCACCGCACGTTAGTGTATTAGAATGTAACATACCGTGATGGAGCCTCCCCCGCCGCCGCCGCCGCGCGGCATGGGCGGCATGCCGCCGCCCGGCTGGCTGTCGCCGGGGTGCTGCGGGGCGTTCTCGCGGCCGCGGTGGTTCACTATCTGGTTCACGAGCTCCCTACGTCAGAAAGATAAAGACCGTTCACAGTTATTTTACCTATAACAGCCACTTTAGGGTTGACACATAAAATCGAAATAGTCCCCATCCCAAACGGCGAAAGCATGAACATTAATCATCACACTAGGTCGAATTAGTGTTGGATCCGCCGCGGGGTCCGAGTGCTCATCGAGTATTTCGAGACATCGCTAAGCAGTTGGTCGACTCTTCACGAGACCAGGAGGGCTGGCCAATTTTTAGGTCAAAGATCAGCATTGCCAGCCTTTTGGGCACTTTGCCCCCTGACAGCGATGCGGACGAATTTTTTGATGCCCAATGAGCTCAGGCTTTTTTTTTTTGTACATTATTTATATTCTTTAGTGTTAGATATAATTTAAGATGATAATTGAGAGTTGGATCCTCATGATAATGTTTCTGAAAATGTGACGTAGAGATTCAGTGTGCTGAATAAAGGTTTCTAGTTGTTATGTTTATTTATGTTCAAGATCACCTTTCTCTAAGAAAATCTAATACAAATTCCTTGTCGGGGAACGTCGGGCTGTACGATACCTTACGTAGTAACTTATCAATTATTCATCTAAATTTGCCAAGTGCCGACTGAGTCCTGCAGTGCGTCTGAAAGCCCGTGTTACGATTAAAACCTCATAAATGAGGTTTTATGTACTTTTTGATGTACTTTTATTTTATTCTTATTGGTTTGTTAGAATAAAATAAGCCTTGTTTTCAATTAATTGTGTTATATCCGTATAAACCTAACCAACACCTAAAAATTTTTTATTTCAATAGTACAAACTTAACCCTGTCTTTGCTGTCGCGGGGTCAAGGAGATGTTGGGATCAGGTCATCTACAGTACGGGGCCATTAAGAAGGGAAATGGAGATGTTCACATATTTGAGAGACAACGCTCTAAAAAGCCGAAATTTCTGAAAAATTCACCGTGTTCTTAATAGCCGCGTACTGTAGCTAGTATTAGTCCTTACTTGGCCCTCGAGATAGCCTCGCGCGACCCAGTAAGGGTGCACAGTCTGTCAGGCTGGCCGCCCGAGTCAGGCGCCATCTGTATCTTGCAGCCTGACTCCGCTTGCAGGCGCGTAATCTGCTCTCCACCGCGACCTATTACTGTGGACAAAGCACATGGCATTTAATTTTGGCATTAAATATTTATAAGCGTTTCTTTAAGTTATGTAATGATTCGTATCTGGTTAACCAATTTAAATGTCTCTTAACTTAAAGCAACGTTTATAAACAAAGGGGTTATTTTATTTATTCGAACATCTCTTTAGTCTGGAGGTGTCAAGCACAACTGCTTTAGTGTCGTTGGTTTTTCCCTTAAGAATTTCTCAGTGTAGCCTTTTATCAGGACTTGAGCCATTTTGATGGCAATAGATTAGCCCCCTATTACATGGGACTTAAATATATTTATAACTGGCGAAGCGAAGGTGTCATGTACACCGCTGCATACCTGTTTGGGGTATAGCGGCGTGATATTTTATGTTATGTTCGCCATTTTTATTTCATCCTACACAATGTTTTTATGTTGTACTGCAGCTAAAGGGTGTGACTACATGACACTGGGCAACCATAGGTTTCAACTGAAAATCAGTGATGCCATCTAAACTTATGCTGAATTGAGGCCTATTTGGCATTAGTAATTACTATTTTTTTGCTAAATTAGAAATCTACGCAATTTCTTTCTTTTTTCTTCATTTTGATTGCTCGTGTCTCAAGGTGTCGATACTTACTAAGTCCGACCATCTTGTCGGGCACCCGAATGTACTCGTTGAGCGTCTGGTCGGGCATGAGGTTGGCGGGCGCGCTCGGGGGCGGGGGCGGCGCCGGGGCGGGTGCGGGTGGGGCGGCGCGGCTCGCGGCCGGGGCGGCACTCGGTCCACTACGAACAAACGAAGTATTAAGGGGGAAGCGCTAAGTGAGCCCGCGACATTCAAATTTTTGCAATTTGCAGTAGGTATCAGGTTGTAAATATGCAAATTACGAAAAACAAGAAAAATTGAATTTCGCGGGGTACCCTGGCGCTCTCACCTTAATTTATAGAAAACTTCGCCACTACGAGCTTGGCATGTAGATAATTTAAATATTAAGGTTTAAGGGACTTGTCACACTGGATGCGTTCTGCGTCCTACTGTCCGGTCAAATCGAACATAACATAAATGTTCGAATTGAACATTTATGTATGACAAGTCCCATAAGGAAATGACGGACAATATAAATTGATCGATTTATTTCTTTAGTACACTCTGTAAAGGTTTTGACGATTTGGTTTGCTGCAGGCTGCCTCAGGATTCATCCCTTTTTACAAGAATGCCCAAAAACAAAGAGTGTTAGTTATGTGTTTGTACTTTGACACATGGTTTCGAAAAAATCTTAATTCCATTTTTGGTATGCATGAAAAAACCGGCGTGATGCTTCACTTTGCTATTTAAAAAAAAACAAAAGATAACCTAATAAAATAAGTAGAGTACCAGAGTCGTACCAGAGTACTCTACATAAAAACCTTCAAACGTTTTTACGAGTGCGAGTGACATGTCTCTGACGTAATATGACGCGCGCGAATCGTACGTACAGCAAAAACACGTGTTTTTTGTGTATGTGACACGAGACACGAGGGCGGGTTGACACACGCGACTTGCGAAAAAATAGGCAGTGAAGAAAAAAATTATTAAAAATAGACACCAACTTATATTCGTTAATGGCATAGAATGGATGGATAGAATGGCAAATGAATGTATGGAAAATTTTAACGAAATTGTAAGTTCTAGGAATTTATCAATTTCTTAAGTTTAGTCAACAATTTACTAGGAAAATTCTTGTCGCAAAATATGGCGAAATACATAGACTACGTAACATTTTTTTCTAAAATAATGACGTGTAAATTTACATAGCAGATAAACTCTGCTTAATAAGTAGTTTTTAATTTAATTTTTCTCTTTTTATGAGAATGAATTTTACTATTCTCATTAGTAAAGCGACATTTAGAAAGGATTCTATCATAAATTGTATCAATGCATTTAAAGTTTTCATTCAAACAACACTTGAAACTGCAGTCATCTACTTTCTATGCTGACTCTACATCTTTAAAATTGTTTGGTTCAATGTCACTTCTTCAATACCTTACAACCTGTATTGCCCTCCCAAGATATTTCCAGTCTTTTAAATTATTAACAATCAATAAATGAAAAGAGAGATTTGTTACATTGTTGCAGAAACTATTAAACTTTATTTTTTAACTGTTTTACATCAGACCTTTCATCAAAAGAGTATCTTATCTTACCTCATTTGTGGTTGTGGTTGTTGATACGGTACTTCTACTGAAGCCAATTTCTTCGCATTCGGTTCTGGACCCTCCTCCAATGGCCTCTTGCTTCCGCCTCCTTCGAGCTTAGCAGCAACCTGTAGGAAATATTGATGAATGTAACCTTTTTAATGTTTTGAAAACTTATTTTCTACCTTCACCATTTCCAGTTATGTTGGTCACATTTTGTTATTTTGGTTATGTTCACATTTTATTCCACAGACAACATTCTAGACCCAAGTATTTTATATGAAATCTAAGCTACTTGTTCTAAGTTTATGGTCTTAAAGAACCCTATGAAACAAGATTTAATCTACAAAGTTTTACATTGATTTTAATTAGAACAACATTTTTCTTTGACAGTTTATTGTAATCTTAATTCAGTATTTAAATATTGTTAAAACTATTGTTGAATGAATGTTTGCAAACCCATGTGACAGCTGAACATGGGTAACAAAGAGGAAATATGAAAAACATCAAATGTATGTACTTTACCCATGTTTGCGAAGGAATAAATTATTTGATTTGAAGTAGTTTGTAAACTAATGGTGTGAGTCATTATCAACATTCCTATCAGTTATACAATTAATAATTAGTCAATTAGTAAGTGATCATGAACATGCAAAGAAACTGTTGAAACTTTCTTCCAAAACAAAGTCAAAATCTTCTTTTTTATACAATATTATGGCTCATAAATTTGATTTCACAAATTACTGACAAGAACATTATTGACGGTTATTATAATGCATTTGTAACAAATTAGGTTTTTAATTGGCAATTTGGTATGATAGTGACCAAGTGCAATGTTTAATCATTTCAAACACTTCTGTTTAATCTGGAATGATTACTTACTAAATCAAGGTGTGTATGAGCTACTATAGGAAGTGTCCAAGTACTTATGAAAGTGGCTAACTGTAGCAAGGTCAAAGTAATTGTTTTTTTTAATTGTATTAATTGTTTCCCTCCAATACTTAATTAAGTGAAAAAGGTAAACTGACACATTTTAAATTAAAATCTTGCAGTCACCAACCAGCCATAACTAATGTTGATCCGCCCCTAAGACGTCCCTCGTGACTGATTATTTATAAACATTCAACACTTTGTGGTTATAATATTTGAGTTGTAGTGAAAATATACTGACACATCTAGAATATTCCTATTGATATTATAATAGTGAGGAAGCAGTAACACTATTGATTTGTAATTGTCTTTGTTACTAAACCTTGTATTGATCCAAACTGCTAGAGACAATATTTTAAGTTAAGCTTTTTCTTTGAACATTGATGTTGTGGAGTGGTCCACATTAATAGCCTATTTCATGAAGCACTCTTATCTTGTGCATAGTTTAGTTTGTTGGCTGATGCATAATTCGCGCCTATAATGTGCCACAACGCAGTAATGCCGCGACAGAACCGCTTGGCGTGTACGCCAGCCAAAATCATCCGAGCCACAAGGGCAGATATCAAAACTTATCAGCTGCATTGTATTTGCTTAAAGTACTCATTTATCACCACGAAAAATTACAATCAATAAGTAGGTTAGGTAAAAGCATCTTACCAATGATCCTTCATGGAACATCAATGGTATGAAGAGAAAAGGGCGGGTTGGAATAAAAACTACTTCTAATGAATGATAATTTACATGTTGAAGGTATAAACACAAAATTTTAACGGTAAATAACACGCAAATGTCAATAGACGCGATTTTTGTAATGAGAAGATGCGCTTACCAATCTAGCACGTTGTACAGCAGCCGCAAATCCCGCCGTTTGGCTATTGTTTTGAAGCGTAGCCATAGAAGAATAATCACTCATATTTGAACCCAATTTCACATTCAACCGCGTAATACCGCAGCCATTAAAAAGGATCAAAATGACCCAAAAACTTTATGAAAGGTTTCTCTCGCAACGCAAGTTCGTTGCGAGAAAGACGCGGACCATAGACAAAATGAGAGATGTTTTAAATGTCGCTTACCAATTTTATTTCTTTTTGTATTTAGTGATTTATCTACCAACTTGAATTATCTAATGAGTCCCCAAATATAACTGAAACATAACGAGCTAAAATAGAACAGTGATTGTACTATTTTTCATTCTGAAATATTCACAGAAATAATAATTTGAGGTTTTAGAAAAGTCAAAATTGTTGTCTTTGGTTTAAAATGAAAATGCGTTTAGTTATAGCTATTTTGTTAAAAGATGATTAGAAAGAGGATTTATTTTTAAAATTAATGTAAAAAATCAGTAACTGATAACAATCTTTTTAATTTATTTTTCATTTAAACGTTATTCCTTCAAGTACTTGCTAAACTTGAAAGTTTATTTTACAAATACAATATTATTTTACATTTCATAATCTAATGATGGCTCTCTAATTGAAAAATTCTCAGAACTATTTGCAGCTATATAAATAATAGTATTATTATTTATAGTATTATAAATTTTAGTATTATTCTGGACACATTCATTAACAACTTTTTTATCTTTTCTTGAAATACGCAAGGAAACATTGATAAAATTTTAAGATGAAACTTCTGTATTTGTAAGACAAATTATAAAACAGAATCAAAACAGAACGATAATTAAAATTTTCCTTTAATAATTTAGCCCAAATATGGCTAAAATAATCCTTTTTCGGGTTTATAAACCTATGTAAGGGCCGATGCACCGAAAATAACAAAACGTTCTAACTTTTTTTTCTATGTTATGGGTGCGTGCATTTGTGTTGTCCGGTGTTTGAAGACGCTTGGAATTCGCTTTCAATTTCTTCGTAGGAAAAATGTCGGGTGATACCGATAAAGCGAAAATCAGTGATAATCAGGTATAGTTGTTAAATATATCTTTGTTTTAATTTTCTCTGTAATAGTGCGCGTCTATTAAGATAGATTTGAGTTGTGTAGTGGTGTTATTTCCGTGTTATATCACTAATGTTTGCCTGCGTCTCAACATGGCTGACAGAACGATTGCTTCCCGCTAAAAGCGGGAACTACGCCACGGAGGGTTGTGATACGAGTCAATATTTCGCAATAAAAACTGTGAATGCCATCTTGATCAGTTATCGAAACTGATTCTAATGGGATATTTTTCAGGATTTCGCATATTTTGGCCACCCCCGCCCCTTTGCATTTCGTTGCAGGGCCTTTGTTAATGTGCACGATGTTATATGACATTGATATGAAATCCGCATGACCTTGATATTTGGTTTCTTGCGATTATTCAATTTTAGAGGCAGCGTGATATGTTGTTGTTCCACTGAGCCGCGGCCTCGCGACTCATTATTTACGCTCGGAACTCGGCCGGCGATGTAAATAAAACATAGGTATCCTTTCGGGGGCCTTTATTGCTGACCTCTTTAGTTTTTTTTTCCGGTTCTTTTTTTGTGATAGTATACGTTTATGGCGCGAACGCAAATAAATTATCATGAAATTCTTGAAATGTGCATCGGATTTGACTGGAGAGATGTAGAATATTCCTCATATTGGTAGTAGTAATCCATACATAGCTATTGTATGTACACAGCTGTATACGTCTTACTGTAATGCTAGAAGAGAAGCATTGAAATTTGTGACTTGCGTCTATTAACATAAGGTTGATAATTGAGTGACGGCGCGCGGAAGTGACGCCGACTAACCAATAGAATGGTGTTCAACATGCAGATTTTGCAATGCATGGTTGCAAATTTTTTATTTTTATTTAATATGTTGACATTTTAAACAACAAGGCACAATCAGCAGGTCACAATCTGTTTATTACTTTTGTGCAAAATGTCATGTAGTTTCACAATACAGAACCTGAAATATTTAATTATCTTAGAATTAATTAGTTTGGTTAATATAGCAATTTTCTAAAGTTGCATGAATGTATTGAAGTCATGCTTACATACAAAGCCGTCCATCTATTATCAAAATGTTCACTAGAGTACTTGGTTGTCCATTGCTGTATTTGCTCGGACAACCTTAGCACACTGTTGACAGAACATGCAATGGCCGTGCGATGTAATCTAAATATTTTTGTTTTGACTCAGTATTACTGTCAATTTGTGAAAATGTATGTATTTACTTGTATTGTGAAGTAAATGATGTATATGTGTTATTGAACATTACAAAATCGGGTATTATTAAACTCATTAACTAATTGCATAGTAATTATTGAGTAACTAAATTGCTATGCACTCAGACACTAAGTGATACAACCAATTTGTTACAAAGAATAACGAACAGGTACCTATATTTGTATGAGAACTGACCAGCAATGTATAATAAAATGCTAATAGATTTTTCACTACACTTAAAATAACATATATTGAAGAAAAATTTGTATGTTTATTGACTACATAATCATTTTACATAACAAAAGTAGTATATTTTGAGTCATACTTACTACATGTTATGTATGTATTTTCCTGAATGTATTGAAAATAATAAAAAAAAAACTATAAGAAACTCAACATCAACATATTTGTGCACAGGATGAAGACAAGAAGTCAGGGACAGGCGACGGTCAAACCACAGAAGATGAGTCCTCACAGGACTCAAAGGGTGAGTCGCAGGTGTCTGTGGACCCTGCCCCAGCCCAAGGTAACGCTGATGTAGATCAACCAGACACCAAAGAGGAAGATAAGCTACTTAGTAAAGAAGGTCAGGTTCTAGCACCAGTCCCCCTGTCTGGTCAATGTTTTCATAAGTCGGTGTTCATCTACATGGCAACTAACCTTATTCTGGGCTGATTTTGTGATCTTTTGCTTGTTAACTTTGTGAAAAATAGTTCCGCAAAATCCCGCGGCAATGGCGGTAGTGGACTTCTAAGTGTTGATAGTAAAAAAATACTTATAAAAATATTTTATTCAGTAAAATTATTATATTTTAGATTTATAACTGTTTATTTTAGTGACAGTACGTATGATATTATTTTTAATCTAAGTTAGCACCCAAAAGATTGTTTTGTACATCACATTTTACAAATACATTTTCATAATTTCATACACTACACCACATAATATTATTATTAAAACAAACAATCATTACTCAAATAAGTCAATTAATTATACGACTTGATGGATTTTATCGGAAATAACTACTTAGGTATACTTACATTTTTACGTACAATACAATTATACAAACAATGTTAACTATATGAGAATTTTATTACTCTAGCGTTAAAACATTTCCCTTCTCTTGGGCTCCGTCGCAGTCGAGTAAAAGAAATGTGCCCACAGACTTTATCGACTTTGCCGTTCAATAATGTCGCACTCCAATTACCTAATAAGTTAATAACAGAATTTTATCGTGCTTAAAACTTTTCTTACAATTTTCTACTTTTCTTATAATTAAATCGAACCGATCGATAAAATCTAGGAAGTGGCATTTAAATATAGGAAGATACTCTTAATATTGCTAGTTGCTCTAACACTCCACATTAGCTCCAATTTCAATTTGTTTGTCAATAATTCTTGTGTATTTCGTTGTCATATTGTAATTGTACGTCGCAAAACTCGCAACTGACTGATTTAAATCCCTCGGAGCACCATCAGGTAAGTGTCGTTTTTAACATATTTAAAACTTTTAAAAAGGCTGGTAATTTTTGTATTGAAAAGTTAATTTCTTAGATTTATATCTGCTACATAATGTGATATACTTACTATTCAAATTCTAAACAGACATACCTATACAGGTTTTTGTTGATGTAAAGCAAGACTCTTCAATATCATAATCTTCATGGGAAAAGAAACCACCGCCTCTACTGGATTTTATTGTTGCATGTCCTCGAAAGAAAATAAAAAGACAAATCAGTCAAAATCATCTAAGAAATGTCAGCAGGAGCAGATAGAAGACTTACAAATCAATGATGACGACACAACGCGCCTTGTTCACTTCTGTACGCATTAATAAATTACCAGCTTTTACGAAATCTTATCGTGGTGACCGTCTTTAAGAAATTGAAAGAACCCACTTTCCAGCAGTCTTTGGATATGATGACGATACACCGAGCGCGTTGGTCTAAAATAATGTTATTTTACCCATCATAATAGTTAACAGATGTAGTATTTAGATTGTTATTCCTATACTTTGGCGATATAGGAGATCGACTACTGTAATTAAATGAACGCCATTGATTCTGGCTTTATTTTCGTTGAGATAAACTGCCGAGAAAACGCTATAGTCAGTGCATAATAATATATACCCTAAGCATTAAATGGCCAAAACTGACACAAAAGAGCATATTTTACATCATAACTACTACAAATCCCACGAAACGAGTGATGAGAACTAGAAACTGAATAATTTGTCAAAAGCGTTGCTACTAGTAAACTTGCAACCTTGTCACTCGTCATTATCGATTTCCGTGCATAGCACTTACTGTGGCTTAAATGGCGCCATTGCTTGTGCGTACATCACCTCGGTTTTCGCCAGGTATTTGAGGCATATAGGACTACTATTTATTAGATTGTATTGCTAATAAGCCCAAAATAAATCTATCAATAGATGCGCCAATTAGTTCTGCCCACATTGTAAGACAAAAAGCCCTGGATATAAAAATATTCGTCAGTGAAAAGGAACTCTGGTTCTGAAACTGGTTTTAATAAATCTAGGCATTTCTGTTTGAATTCTTAGCGTGTCTGTATGTTTATTTATGAAATAAATATGGCTTTCCCGCGCAATGTTAACCTGTTGTGTAATGGCCGCTCTCCTAGACAGTTTTTTTTTCTCTGTAGGAACAAAGGGTTTGTGGTATGCAGGCTGGGATAAAAACTTATTTTTCAAGTGAAAACCTTTGATTACTTAACATTTTATGTAAGTGCCCTGAAGAATCTATAATTTGGATACTCAAAATTATAGACTCAAGGCATGCACATGCACGAGAAGATGTGAAATAAGAGAAAGTATCAATTACAGAGAACCGTTACCTTCTTTACCTAATTCTTTAACTTCACTTGAGAGCTGAGATGCCCAAAAACGCAAGTCATGCAAATAGAATTTCAAAATTTCCGAAACAATTAAGCCAATTCAACAATTAAAGGGTTTCTCTGTCTGCGAAGTTAGAATATTAATACTTTTCCTTCCCTGACAAAACTTTAAAGAATTGATACTGTTGAAACCGGTACCCGGTAGTATTACTACATGAGATAAATTCTACGCTATTATGCTAGCCGATGATATTTGTAATTACGGATTCAGGCTGTGTAGATAGTCTGAGTCACACTCGCTTACAAAATATGTTGACCTCCTTGACTGTTTCTATGTTGAGAAATCAGAGGTCTTCTAAAATCGGTCTTATGATTATTCCGGCCAGACTTTTAATGCATACCGGTTTAGAACATAATTATTTGTAGTGTGTCGCTGCTTTCAAGTTTTTGACGTTGCCAATTTTAGTCGTCTGCGTCTGGGACCAAAATCAGTGCACTTCAAACTAGATGCTACTCTAGGAATAATCATTCGCAGGCCTTGTTCTTTCGAGTCGATGGTAAATTATTAAATGAGTTGGGCCAAGCCAATCGTGGCATTACTGGCGTTTTTATACACCTGCACTTGCTGGACCTACCTAGGAAGTGCAGGTTTATGGACACTTCGGAGATGCCAACATTATGGGACATGGTTTCGTCAGGAGCAAAGCAGGCAGCACCAGGAACATTTTTGTCCTTAATTTTTGGCATATTCTCCAAAACATCAAACTAATATTGCACGTTTCGCTCATAAAGCCCAAAAACGACAGTATCAGAACTGTTTCATGATAATTTCCATATCTCATGAACATTTCGTTCACATGTAACCAACAATATCAGCATCATAAGTACTAACCGCTTACTTCTATCCGGCGAGATTCAGTTAGCATCCAGAGTAATTTAGCCATTCGTGTAGGAGCAGAGAAACGACCAATAAGTGCACTTTCAAGCGTTAAGTTGCACTTGGAATAATAAACTTTCGGAGTATTAGGGAGTTTGAATTTTCGATGGAATTACTCTTTTAGCTTTTGTCGTGGGTTCTATAAACACATCAATAACAAATATTTGCAAAAAGTATGTAATAATAATAAATCAATGAATTTTGGGCCAAATGCAGGAATCAAACTCAGCTCGAGGTAGGCTCGAGGATATTATTAGAAAATGTGGGCAATCCGTCTTTTCTTTATTGGCTAGAAAATCTAATCAGCCGATCGTCATTTGTAAAGTTCAACATGTTTCCGAGATTTCTCGTAGGCGAAATGTTATCAACGAGCTAGTTATTCAGTGTTGAGGTAGTACACGTTATGATAAATTGCGCAATTTACTGCGCTGGTCGTTACAGCTTAGGGTATGGTCAGATAGGCGCGACGCGGACGCGGGAGAGATGGAAGACATTACGAAGCCAAAGATTACCAGAGTAACAAAGCGAAGCAAAGAAGACACTTATAGAAGTCTATTATAAATGATTTCCTAAAAAATTGCAACAACTAGCTTTTGCCTGCGGCTTCGCCTGCATGGATTTCGGAAAACATCCCACTGGAACGTTCTACCGGGATGAAAAGTTAATCCAGGCTATAAACTATCTGTGTGTTAAGTCCGAATCCGTTCAGACGTTTTTGCGCCATTCCGGAACATACATTCAGATAAAAGGACAAAAATTTGACTCGACAAATTGTCAACAACCCTATTACTTTAAATAAAAAAAATGCTATGTAGGTACAGTTTTGACTTCGTTACTATTTTATTATTATTACCTCAGTAGACTTTTAGCATGTATCACCTTTCTAAATTAACGTTGTTAAGTACAGGAAAAAAAACATCATGAAGAGAGGAACTATTGTATGAAAAGGCGCTACGTCCGAATACGGTATCTTGAGTTCTTAACGCTACAGTGTGGCCTATGCCTATTAAACATGAGAGAAATGGATCACTCATTCATAATTCAATGACCGCAAAGATCGGTTTGCACAGTCAAATCGATTTGTTGTGAGTTTAGAACCAAAGGGCATTGACACGCCTGTTAAAACTTGTTAATACAACGCTATAATTTATCCTAAAATGGTTAAAAAATTAGGACTTAACTATCGATAATCATGCACTTATCTACCCGTGCCTTTATGATCGAGGAACGGGGTGTACCAAGAAATCGAAAATCTATAGTATTTTAAAAAAAAAAAACTACCCACAACGGGGAAGCTCTTGGCCTGCATCTCACCTGATGGTAAGTGATGATCAAGCCGAAGGTGGACGCGAGCTTCACCCGGAATCCTCAGCCACAGAGGAACTGGAACTATCTTATCTCTAACTGCCGAAACACAACAATGCTGTTAACATTGTTGCTATGGCGACAGACTTAGATAAGATGGCGGTAGCTAGCTAGGCAGACTTAGAGCAAGCCCTACCACCAACCAAACCGAGCAGAAAATTGTTGCTCCCACTGGGAATAGAACTCGGGACCTCTACTTCTGAGACAGGTGGCTTAACCACAGGCGGTTCAAACTAATATAATAAAGCTGAAGAGTTTGTTATATCTCTGGAACTACCAGTCGGAATTGACCAATTCATGAGGAAGGTTTTAAGCTATTTAACGTTATAGTACGACCCTTAATAGCCAACCAAAAAGAAAAAAGTCCGAAAGAACGGAAAGCCAAAACGAAGTTATAGCGCGGGCGCGACTTGTGGCTGTTATTTTACTATAATGTGGTGTCTTACGACTTCCACGCGTACGTAGTCGCGGGCAGAAGCTAGTAATAAAAAATACAAAGTCGAGACGCAAAAGAAAGTCGCCTCAATCTACCACTTTGTTGCATTGAATGAAATCTTGGAACGCTTTCTTTTACATTCACTAAAACAGTGATAACATCTAATATGTTCCGTAATCGGTTTCATTTATCGCTCATCCTCGGGATTATGTCACTGGGGATCGCTTCTTGCGATTTATGAAGGGAGAACGGGACGAACGGAGAGGTTTACCGTTATCTTTGTGTGTGCAGCATGCAAACATTCACCCGACAAAATGTTGTATGAACCAGCGATTGTTCGTTAGAAAATGCACTCGAAACGACAATAAAATATAATCATGAAAACCGTTGAGCGCTCACATGCAAACGGCTTCTACTAGTAAGTAGGTGATCGTATCCACTATGCGCACCAACTGTTCCGCGCATCTCTGCTTCGTGTGGTGACCGTTTTATGCGAACACAAAGGAGATGCACGGTGCAGTGGATACCCAGCTTAAGAAGCTACTGTTTCTACGGGCGGTTCATCGCAAACTCATTATCTCAACTCAACTAGTATTAGTTGTGTAAATTGTAATAAGTATTATACATATAAATTAAATCGATAGCGTTTATCGTTGGCAGTTTATCACATTTGCGAATCGTTGGTCTATTTAAATTTGGGCTCTAAATTTGGCGGGACAAAGTGCATTTTAACATAAAAAAAGAAAGATTTTAATAGTGTTGCTAGGTAAATTAAAATGATTTGGAGTCCGGTGATTGTGGTCCGCTCCGACCAAATAACAAGATATTATATTATATGGCTGTTTTATCTAAGTGGTTGTAGTTGCTTGTTACCTTACGTGCATAGGACGACTCTAGACTTAGAGGAAAATTAAATAAGATTTAAAGTCAGTGCTCACTGGGTGATGGGAAGTCCGGAAATTATCAACAATGAAGTCTCTTATGCAATAGTTCGTTATCATCGTTAAAGTTATCGCTTGGTAAAAATCTACTTTACCGCAATGTCACTGAACGATATCGTTTTGTTATCATTGCTTACATTTTTTTTTTGTCTTTTGGAGCCAACCACATGGATTGTTTCTTAATCGTTGCTATGTTTAAAACACAAATAATTATATACAGGGTGGCAGGGACATCGACGCGAAGCCTGTTACCATGGATTCAGTACATGATTCAGAACGCCGCGCCCGCCGCTGCGTTGAAATTTTTCGTCGGTTATTAAAAAAAAAAAAAACAGCGGTCAAAATGTATGGAACAGAATTACCGACGAAAAATTTCAACGCAGGGGGTTCAGAATCATGTACTGAATCCATGGTAATTGGCTTCGCGTCGATGTCCCTGCCACCCTGTATATGGGCGAAATAATATGAACCATAATAATATAGATTACGGCCCACTCCGTCACAGAGAGGAGGCCTGTGTCCCAGCAGTGGGAACATTAATAGGCTGATGATGATGATAATAATATGGGCGAAATTATGTTTATTGAAATCAATCCCAATAATACACGAACAATGCGCAGTCAATTACTCGCGCAATGCCGCTCCCTATTTCTCTGAAACATGACTAAGCTCCAAAACCCAGGAACAGTCGTAGATTATGGTAATCAAATTGATTCCAGAATCAGATCTGTATCTCAAGCTCTCAAAGCTTCATACAGATCCTATAAATACCACAATATTATCGAAGTGTTTGTAAAACATTTTTTTTTGTTGTGTACAGGCGACTCCAAATCAACAACGGCTAACGGCAAGGACGACGATGGCGCAGGAGATGTCTCTAAGGATGACAAGAGAGATGTGAAGGCTGATGCAGATTCTAAAAAGGTCGGTAAAATAAATAACAATTAATAGAGCTTTAAGTATGAGCGGTCGCTGTGGCGATTCCTGGGGATGCCCATGTTTAGCAGTTTCGACTGAATGATGACGATAATACCTATAAATGGGTTTTTATAGGTCACCAAAGGTACCAACAAGCTTGGTGCTGGTACTTCACTCCACCTTTGAGGCTAACACGAACGCGAGGAGTAAGGGACCTCGCGCACTAGACCGCCACGACTACAACCAGCACGTTTAGCATGACCGCAAAGACCGCAATAGAAACGGGTTTTGTCGACGGAAGAATAGACAAAATGACAGATAAACAATCACAATCTGTCATTTTGTCACTTGTCAAAACCCGTAGAGAATCCGTTTCTATGGTATGACAACCATAGAAACAGATTCTCTACGGGTTTTGTTGATGGAAGAATAGACAAAATGACAGATTGTGATTGTTTAACTGCCACTTTGTCTATTCCTCCGTTACGCGTGCGGGTAAACTATAGAAACCGATACAAATCGCGCTCTTGGTCGCACCGGCCAACTAGCCGCAGACCGGATCACGACTGAGCGGAGTCCTGGCCGTGTAGTGCGCGAGGTCTATAAACGTAACGTAAGAAGAAGAATCTACCTGCCTTTACCCAACTATGTTGGGGTCGGCTTCCAGTCTAACCGGATGAAGCAGAATACCAGTTTTTTACATGTAGCGACTGCCTATCTGACTTCCACAACCCCGTTACTGGGTAACACGATACCCCTTGGTAAGACTGGTTGTCAGACTTTCGGCCTTCTGACAACCTGTAACGACTGTCAAAGATCCACGAATGACAGCCAGGACCAACGGCTTAACGTGCTTTCCGAGGCACGGAAGCGTCTCGGTAAGATGTAAAGATGGTCACCCATCCACGGACCAACCCCGATGGATCGACCCGTGCGGCTGTTATGACTTAGCGTCGTAAACGTAACGTAAATTGGAACAATTTTATAATTGAAAATACTCGTTTTTCACATAATATTTGCATAGTTTTAAGATTTTATTAATATCAAAGGGTGATTGATACTAATAGTGCTTGTAGCAAAAATTGTAATAGTTGTATTTTCGATTAAAAAATCGTTTGAATTTAGCCCCTTATCTGCGATTGGCAATTTATGGAACTAAAGTTAGTCGAACTTAAACTATGAACGGTCAGTAATTTGCCCATACAATTATGTTAGTTTGTTGGTAAACAGTGCCTATCGTTTGTTGCAGTGCACGAAAAACAACAAACACAGGCAAAAAGAACTGAATAACACCGAGGTTAGGTCAAGGTCTTTGAAGTGCATTAATGTATGCAAATAGGGGTCGCCCGACTATCTCACTACGAATCTGGGGTGGAAATGCGTAGCCATTGTACACGAAACCGTAAATATCTCTATTTCACAGGTGTATAGTACATTATAATCTAAGAAAGATAATAATGTCCTGAAACTTTATAATCGAATCCCCTCTTGCTAAGGTTCGTATTACAGAACCTAACACAAAACTCAAGCATTACTTAAAACTCGTTTAAAGCCTTTTGATTGGTTGAAACTAGTTTTAAGTAATGCTTGAGTCTTTAGTGACGTTCTGTTCTGTTTCCTTCCAGCAACGTTCATTATAAATTATCTGTCATATTGGCATGATTACTGTAGGCTGATGACAGTGCCGGATTAAGCTAGCGCGGGGCCTGTAGCAAATTCTACCTACGGCCCCCCTATCAAAGAATAGTGCATAGGGATAAGGGTAGAACTTGTTTTATTTTAAGTTCTAAAGTTTATGAGATAAACTAGTCAAATCAAATTTTCTAGACAAACAATGCTAACTGAAATAGGAACCTACTTTTTAAAATCCTCTAAGGTTAATTTCTAGAATATCTGATGCTGGCAGTGATTTAATTGTATTTTATTTTATTTTATTCTATTCGGGAAACTTACAGCTAACTTACACAGTGGTCTTAAACAATACAAAACTGAAGGCCCATTTCTTATAAGAGACCCTTCATTGCAAGAGCGAGCGTAGCGAGCTCGATATATTTTTGCACCTCGGATAGTGTAGGCTTCATTGACCTTTTGATACTTTGGCGACTAATGCAGAAAAGTTTATGAAGGAAGAGAAACTATGCGATGCGATGTCGATTTTTTTTTAAACTTCTGAATGGTTAGGTTAGTATCTACTCACCATTTATATTGAAATAGCTTATTAAAAAAACTTTATGAATGAAGAGAAACTTGCTCGAAAATTTTTAGCACCTTAACGAAACTATGCAGAAAAGCTGTAGAATTAAGAGAAACTAGGATCAAGGGAGAGTGAAGCGAGCTCGAAAAATGTTTGCATACCGCGCCTTGGAGGTTCGATTTGTTTTGACAGTTCTTACATAATATTTCAGTGGAACTTTTGTCCAAACGTTTCACGTTATTGTCAGATCAAGTAAATTCAATAAACCTACCCCGTCTTACTCAGTTTCACTCAAAGAATTACAGTCAGGGTATAGTCAGGGTTTAGACACGCGGGGCCCCCCATTTGCGCGGGGCCCGTAGCAATTGCTACTCTTGCTACGTGGTTAATCCGGCACTGGCTGATGATAATGATGATTGGCATGATTGAGTAATACATGTCATATCAAACAAAATTAATGAGCGTGAGAAGTATTTTTCGAGGTAAACGTTGAGATTGAGTACTTGCCAGTTTTGAAAACTTCCCGGTAGAAGAATTACCGGGGTGCCGCGTCGCGCCAGTCTGCACGAGGCTTTATGAATAGGTGGACGCATCTCGCGTGCTGCTTACCCAGTTAACGACGAGAGCGTGACGAACACGAATGTCTTGATTTAATTACGTAAATTAACTTCTATTCTGATAAAGTAATTAATTTAAAGATGACCTAATAAATACTTAATGGCCTTGGAATTTGTTGGAATTTGAATATTTATGGAATAAACGCGCGACGATATGCTAACCTGACGAGTTTTGCAAGTAGATAAATTGCGTCTTTGATTTGAAACCACGTGTTTTAATAGTAAGTTCTTAGCTTTTTAAAAGCCTATATTTTTCTTATGATATTTTATCGAAATAATAGGCAGTTCGCGAACCTATATCTCAGTAGGCTGAACAACTACTTGTCGGTCATGGCCGCGGTCAAAAGTTCACGACGATTACATTACCTAATGTAATAATAGCAACGAAAAATTTATGTACTTACTTAATTAATTTATAGTTTACTAACTTTCGCCCGCGGCGAGTTTGGAAATAATCCCACAGGAACGTACTACGGGATAAAAAGTTTCCGTTATGTTAATTCAGTTCCTCAACATACATAAATAATAAAATAAATAAAACATACAAAAATCGCATGTGATGAAGTAGTCAACAACTTGTGCTTTACAGAATTACACGTAGACCTAAAAAAATATATACTCAATGTACCCTTATCATTTCAATCTATTTAATGTGATACAATTATGATATAATACACAGTACACTAAGTACAATGTAAGAATGACAAACTTGTTTAAAAAAATGGTAGAGACGCCAGCATATCAACCTACTCCAATCTGTCAAATTTTCCCAATCAACATTGAACCTTATTTTATAGCGATAAAGTTGAAAATCTATTAAAGAAATTTGACAGATTGTAGTAACCTGATGTGCTGGCGTCTGTACTTATGAATAAAATAATAGCCCGACGAGAATTTTTTTTTTACAATGCTGATATTTATAACTTAACGCCTATAAAAAAATGAGGAAAACTAGTTTGGCTTGATGAATTCATATTATTTCATATGAATGAATTCACCAAGGAACGTGAAGTGATCACGGTCCTCGGTTTTACCTATTAATTGGAATACCGACTTAACTTATGTAATTTTCATTCAAAAGAATATGTTGTTGACTTAGGTGTTTTAAATTTGTGCTAAAACTTACCCCAATCAATCGACTCTCTACCGCAGTCCACTGCTGGACATATCCCTATTTGCACTTAGAACATGCGGGATTTCTCTTTCAGCACTATACATGATTCAGTTATCTATACTCTATACTATACTAATATTATAAAGAGGTAAAGTTTGTGAGGTTGCGGTTGTAGGGGGTAATTTCTGGATTTACTAATGAAAGCCACGTCATTTGTGAGTGTCATATGCTATTATATTAATGTTTACCGCCCAACGAAGCGGGCTGGGGTCAGCTACTTATTGTCAATACTCAAGAAGAAAGTCGCAACACATTATAACACCTATTTCAGAGTGGTATCTGTGAGGCTAAAAATAACGCGACCTCAGAAGTCAAGGACGCGTCCCTCACACAAAAGTTTATTTTGAGATAAATATCATCGATTTTCATTAGTCACGAGAGGTGATAATTATAGGATGAATACAGAGAGGATTTGTTTTCCTTATTTATAGATTTCTTTGTATTTTCTTTGCACCTGTGACATAGATGTACGTTTTTGTAATCGTATTTAAGATGCAAGTGCAACTGATAGTTTCCAACGTTTTATTTAAAGAAGAAACTTGTTTTATAGGCCCTACTTGATCCTTATGCAAGCAAGCAGTTTTTTGCGGGTAGATTATTTTAAACGCACATTTTGTTTTAGGAAGAAAATGGCGAGGCGCATGACGAAGATGAAAAAGATGATGTAAAGACTAACGACAAAGGTGCTAAGAAGGCCGCTCCTAAAAAGAAGCCTAAGAAAGAGGTAAGAACATGCCGTAGGTTAATATTAACCTCTATAGCTACGCGGCGCGAGTTCGCGACAACCCGCCAAGCCGCGCGGCACGCCCGCGGCGCGTCAGAGATAAGAGCTCGCTAACATAAACAAAAACTGAGAGCTTTTTTTTACGTAAATAGTCTTATCGTTAATGGTTTTGGGTTCCTGATTAGACAAAGGATTTTTTATAATACCTCGAATCTTTGTAAGCGAACGCTAGTATTGATAAATAAACATTCTTATAAGATTCTTATAAGAAATTCCGTTGTTCATTGTTTTGATTATTTATAATAAAACTACTGGTTCGATTTACATGAAATTTCGCAGGATACATTATGAATACATATACTATCGGTCAAAACCATTATTAACGCATAAACACAATAAATAAAAACACATATAATCAAAAAAGTTCAATAAATAGATAACCGTATCATTACGTAACTTTATTTAGTTGACAAAAAAATATTGAACTCTTTTTTTTCTGTATTATGCATTTTTATTATTAATTAGTTATTCAAGAATATAAAATAAATGACTTACCAGCGATTACATGCACAAAACACACACAAAACAACAAATTCCACATCAACACGTTTTTTCACTAACGAGTTTGTTTACATTTTTTGATGGGTCCGTAATAGGTAATTACGATGTTATTTAGTGCAAGTATTAACTATATACGATGACGACACTACTTAATTATTGAATTATCACCATTTCCCGTCGATTTACACTTAAAAAACAATAGAAAACAAATAAATACGACGCGTAGTGCAGCGCGCTGAACGCATGCGCAGTCGCCATTTTGCCGTGCCAAAATGTCCAATTTTTACTTTTTTCTAGAATTGTTTCTGCATATTTTGACGTTTTAGTCGATGTATTTGACAAGTATATTACCAAATCCATAGAATAAAATTAACTGTAGACCATATTAGCCCCTATGCATAGTACAAATACAGTTTGAATCAGCGTGAACGTACTGTATCCGTTCGGCGACAGACCCGCTTTACGGTATTGGAAATTTTCGTCGCCGTTCGGCGACGGCCCCGATTTAGAGGTTAAAGTTGTCCACATTTGTCCAAAACTATGTCGAGTATTGTTAATATTATTCCGCCTAACAGTATTAAAATAATTCATATTATAATCGCAATAATATCTGGTGGGTTAATTGACTTACCTGGATCCGTATGCCAAATCTGAAGTGTCCAAGTCTTAATAATATTGTTCCAAGGCGAAAAAAAGATTTAAGTATACAGCACGTATAGCAGCTTCGACTCATCTATATACAGTCCGTTTTTACCGAAACTTTTCGATAATTTCTGAATACACACATTCCTGTACAATAATTATGATTTATTTTGAGATCTTTTTTTGTAACGAACTGACGAAGTCAAAACAATTATTTTATTTAATTTTTGATCTATAGGATACTGAAGAGGAAGATGAGGAGGATGAGGACGAGGAAGAAGAGGAGGAGGAAGAAGAAGGAGACGAGGGTGAGGAGGAGGAAGCAAAGAAGCCAACTAAAGAAAAGTAGGTTCCATTTTAATACACCTTTTTTTTTCAATTTTTTTTTCTGCAGCTGATGATTAGTCTAACGAAATTCCGCACTCAAAACTTGGAGGATTATTATATGTAAATCATTACAGAGTAAAGAAGCCGGCGAAGAAAGCTAAGGATGATGACGACGGCGAGGACGAGGAGGAGGGAGATGAAGAAGAGGAGGAGGAGGAAGAAGAGGAAGAGGAGGAGGCACCCAAACCTAAGCCTAAGAAAGAGGTACGACTATCATATTTTCATATTTGTTTATTGTAATATATTTCGGACTAAAACAGTTACAAGATTTATAAGTAATTAGTAGTATAATAAAAGTAAGACCGCATAACCCACACTTTTGTCAACGAAATGATATCGGAATTAAGATAAGATTAAAAACCGGCCAAGTGCGAGTCGTACTTGCACACGAAGGATTCAGTATCATATCGTTTTATTATTTGTTATTATATTGGCAATAGAAATTAAAAATCTGTTAAAATTACAATTGTTTACCTATTACGGTTCACCGCTGACAGAGAGACGCACGGACAGCGAAGGCTTAGTAATAGGGTTCCGTAGCACCCTTCGGGTACGTAACCCTAAAAATGGGCTAGTACTTGTAGTATGTAAGTTTAGTACAGTACCACACAACTTAGATGTAGCATCGGCAAAATTCGTAAAACCGATCTCTATCCGAACTGAGTGCGCCTTCAAAATCACCAATTTTTATTACTGCTTAAGGTGAAAATGATCTTTCGAAAAAGCAATAACTTGTAAAGTCTTATAGCCAAATACATTCGTAAAATTGAAATGAATGAATGAAAATGTTCAAATCTATGCTACATCTAAGTTGTGTCGTACTGTAAGTGGTTGGATGGACAATACTAGTTTTGAGACTGTAATGGCGTCCGATAGCGAGCTCTTTATGCTAACTAAAATATAACACATGTGCATTATTACTACATTGTTTTTATTATAGATAACATAATACAGTTCGATTCAAAGTTAATGGCGGCTCTGAAGTTAGTTGCTCGCTGCGCAGTACCCCAACCGTCACCCCCGCTGACCCATGAATTTGTTACTACGCAGCGACTCGCCTCATGTTCCGAGCCGCCATTAAGTTTGAATCGGACTGTCTGTACATGGCGCAGCCGTAATTGTTCTTATAACTTACCATGTTTTGCGATAATCGCTGTACAGTTTGTAACTGTGTGCGAACATGGCCGCAACGTCGTACAACCTGCCCGAAAAACTGTGTCTCGGTGGAGACTTGCCATGCCATTCAGGTACAAGCAACAGCTAAATATAATAATATAAGTCTCATTAAAATAGATGGACGAACTTTTAGAAATCATTCAGACCACCAAAATAAGAACAATGGTAAAAAAAAAAGAAAAACGCATTAGATACTTACAAGAAAAATAAATCAGCTAACGATAATACACGAAAAATGTTGGTTACCCAATGCCATTTATTATTTTAGGTCAAAATAAAATCACTTAATCAGTGTTTTTTTTTTGCTTGGATATCTTTGGTTAGACGTAGGTACTGAACGCTGTGTTAAAATTTGTCCATCAATTTTAATGGGACCATGTATATCTTGTTGCCTCCGGACTTGATGATAAAAAGGATCAAGGAAAAATTGCAATTGTTCTAAATGTCATTGACGGGGAAGGAGTACAAATCTATTATAATTTTGGTTTCGACAAGCTTATTGATGCCAACAGGAATAAAAAGGTGACGACATTTGATAATGTATTGAAATTTTTCGATGAATATTGTAAACCCAAGAAGAATGTACTGATTTCAAGATTTCTAATACCATATTGTCACCAGACCATTTGAAGTATGTTTCACGGACTTGAAAAATCTAGCTTGAAATTGTGAGTTCACAAATGAAAATGAAGTGATAGAATTATTTTTGGCACTAAATATTGTTCTATCCGTTAATGTTTAGATCCCAGAGCTCTCAACGAGTGCAATCCTATAATATTAGGATGCATATTGCGTATTTATTTTTGTTTACTTTTTCCTAGTAATATACCACATTTATTGTTGTCCTAGAAATATTGAATAAGTTTGACGTCATTAACTGATTTACTGAGTGGTTTTGGGTAGGTTAGATTTGACATTATTGATAAACTTAAATTATTCCCAAAAGTGATCCCACGATGATCGTTGAACGTGTGACGTGATGTGGACATTTTGTTTTTAGCCAACAGAGCCGCCTGTGCCGCTGCCGGCCGGCAAGGGCATCCCGCTGGGCCACATCAGCAACGTGGAGGTATCACTGTCGCGGTTCAAGACGCAGGACCAGAAGCTGCTGCATCAGTACTTGTATGGGGTGAGTTAGCACTCAAAACACCACGTTTTTAATCCTGGGACTGTTTTTGCAGAACAAACCATTTTTCTTTCTTTTTTAACATCACAACAACACGCCAATAATTCCCGAAGGTTTAGGCGGAGGCGGTAACTATATAATAGTACACTTATATTTCGCCAGTTATACATTACTGGTCCATGTAATTGGTGGCGAGCCTATTGCCAAAAACCGGGCACAAATTCAGACATTTTACATAGACCATTATGATCCAAAAAAAAACATGCATGCAGAAATAATAAATATATTAATCTTACGGGTAATAACGTCCTGAACATTCAAAAGGAATTGTTTTCCTAGTGTGTCGTGATGGCAAAATTTTGTCGTTACGTGTCGTGCTTATAAGCGCCCATGGTGACTAGTGCATTATACATTTTGGTTCTGTTAATACAGGTATCCTCAACATGTTAACAATAATATACTAATGTTTTTATTTGTCCTTCAGCAATTATGTCTGGACCGCAACGTAAAGCGCAACGTCAAGAAGTTCAAGGGGTACGAGTGGTCCATCGGCTCGTCAGAGTACAAAGCCAAGCTAGAGGAGACCACCAAGATGGAACCCAAGCAGCTGCGGACCATGTGCGAGATGCTGGATCTAGACAAGAAAGGTAAGAAAAAAGATCCATAATATTATCACGCCTGTATTGTCGCCACTGTCGCTTGTAATAGGACACGGGGTTAGTCTCGTGAGGCTCCCGCACCGTGTGGCCTGGCTCTCAGGTTAATTTTTTAAATACATTTTGAATGAATGTGTCCCCGGCCCAGGTGCAGCATCGGAGCTGTCGGCGCGGCTGGTGGGCTTCCTGCAGCAGCCGGGCCCCAACAGCCCGCACGCGCGGGGCGTGGCGCGCGCGCCGCCCGCCGCGCCGCCCGCCACGCCCGGCGGCCGCCCGCGCCGCTCGGCCGCCGTCAAGGTGCACAACAGAGGTACACATACACACGTCACTTCCTGCAGCAGCCGGGCCCCAACAGCCCGCACGCGCGGGGCGTGGCGCGCGCGCCGCCCGCCGCGCCGCCCGCCACGCCCGGCGGCCGCCCGCGCCGCTCGGCCGCCGTCAAGGTGCACAACAGAGGTACACATACACACGTCACTTCCTGCAGCAGCCGGGCCCCAACAGCCCGCACGCGCGGGGCGTGGCGCGCGCGCCGCCCGCCGCGCCGCCCGCCACGCCCGGCGGCCGCCCGCGCCGCTCGGCCGCCGTCAAGGTGCACAACAGAGGTACACATACACACGTCACTTTTTCAGATAAAAAACACTTCCAAAGCTGGAGAAGTGGACATAGGCCTCCCTCGATCGTCGCCGCAACAATCGATCCTGTGCCTCGGGCATCCAGCAGATTCCCGCAACCTTCACCATGTCCTCGGATGTGCCCATACTGCTCCGTTAAGGTCATCGCCCATTATAACAGCACCGCTCCAGCACGGTAGCGCCACGGCACCGCCTCGAAAAATCTAGCCGTCAACGCGCCGTAAGCCAGGCGACTGCTAGTCGCCAACGCGCCGGAAGCAAGGCGACGGCTAGTCGCCAACGCGCCGTCAGCAAGGCGACCGCTCGCTGCCGGCACGCCAGCGGCGAGGTAACAGTTTATTGTTTATTCACAAGCAAGGCGTCACCGTGCGGCCGGCGAGGTGTCACCGCCCTTACGGCGAGGCGTCACCCTTCGGATGGTGAGGCGCCGGCGAGCGGACTCCTCGCTTGAAGCGCGCTGTCAGCCCGACAGGTGACGGCTCGCGGGCCGCTCGCTGCCGTCCACTATTTTGTTTAGCCATCGTAAAATAGACTTTAATACATTTGTCTTAAAGTCCTAACTTGATTGACAAGTTATTTGCCGTGTCGGAGCCGTGCTGCTATAATAAGCGATGACCTTTACAGGGTTTACCACCCACAGTTGTCGGCAACTTGACGCTGACTTTTGCTCAAACTTTGTTAAGATTAGTAACTACTTATTTTCATAGCATTGGTACTCTCCTTCATTGTTCATTTATTTTTTAATTATTTTATATTGTATGAGCCCAGAAGTTGGCCACGTTGATTGTGGCATTAATGTCATTCATCATCCGAGGTGCAGGTGAACAGGTAGTAAAAAAGAAACACTGGTAATTTTAATGATTCATGTTTTTTTAAATGTTCATAGGCTACTCTGAGGAAGAATATGAAACTGACCAAGAAGCAAAAGTAAAGGGACCTAAGCCAGCCAAAGATGGCTCAGAAGATTCAGATGTAAGTAGAACATACACACCACATTAAGGATTTAAATAATTATAAACAAGCCACTAGTAGTAATTTAGGCTATGTTGGTCATTCTTGTACTCATCTCGTCCGCCTTTTAAGTATTAGAATTATTTATTAAAGTTCATATTTTCTAATATACTTCACGTAATAATTATATGAGTGTTGAGTGGTAATTCTCAGAGAAATCATTTAATAAGGGATACAAACAAATTGTCTAGACTCGGTACTGTGAACTGAAAAGCAACGTGTTTCTGGTTGACATAAGCTTAGACAGTTTCAATGTTAGTCCGAGTGGTATTGACACATTGTATGTATTGCGCAGGGGTCATTCAACCCGAGCGGGTCGGAAGAAGCGGACTCCGACTTCGACCCGGAGGCGGGCGAGGGCGCGGCCGGGCCGGGCCGCAAGCGCAAGTCGTCCGGCCGCCGCCGCTCGTCCGGCAAGCCGGCCGGCAGCAAGCGCGGCCGCAAGCCCAAGGGCAAGAAGGGACGGGTACGTACACACACGCAGACTCAACTGCTCATATTTTACTGGATAAACACTTATTTATATAACATGACGCCTGTATTCTCCGAAGGGTTAATTAGAGATGTACCTATAGTACACCCACATGTCGCCAGTTATGATTAAGTTCCATGTAATAGGGGGCTTTCCTATTGTCATCAACCGGGCACAAATCCAGACTCCGGGCTGCTACTGAGAAATTCCAGATGGAAAAACCCAATAACAATTTCCCTGACGCCTAAACATCCTCAACTTAGGCTGGTTTCACAGCTATCCGGGAGACCCGTACGGGTAACGCCCGCGGTGCTCTGAGACGAGGGAGTAGTACAATAAGCGTACGGACCAATTAACATTACCTAACTGCCTGCGAATGTTCCGCCAAAATCGGTCCAGCCGTTTCAAAGATTAGCCGGAAAAAAAGACAAACAAAATATTTAAAAATGTTTTTTTTTTTTGTATAAGTACCGTATAAACTTTCATAGGCATTTAGTAAAAACCTGTTATCGACATTACAAACAGACAAACAAAAATAAATAAAATTGAATTTTTAGAGATTAAAGTCGCTTTTCGTGTGTCTGTGTGACCGCGTTGTTCTTCTAAACTACGAAACGGGTTTTGATGCGGTTTTCATTATCAAGAATTTATTCCTGAAGGTTTATGTGTACATTAATATTTAATCTAACAGTAAATAAGGAAATCTTGATTATTTGTCATTTCCTAAAATTCTTCGAAGCTGGGGCGGGTCCGTAGTATTCTACGTCTAAAACGCCAACTGCAAAGGTAAATGAGAACAAATAAATGATGGTTATCATTCTTTTGTGCAGCCAAGTAAACCAAGTCGCGGCCGAAGAGCGAAGTCTGACAGTGAAGAGGAAAGTGAAAAGTCAGAGAGTGAGAGCGAGAACGAGTCGGGAAGCGAGGGAGAGGAGTCTGATGTAAGTAACAACTGATATTAATGCGTGAACTTTACATTATGGCAGTATTTGAATCCATTTTGTTCTTTTGAATAAATGTGCATGGATTTCAAATCTTGTCTTTAAAATTTGTGGCAATCTTGATTGTCCCTTTCCGCTTAAAATTTCGATAGAGCAGTCCTCAACAAGATGTATATATCGACACAATTTAATTGTCTACAATCTTTGTTTCATAGTATTGTATCAATCCACAAAACATATTACATATTGGGTACTTAATTCACATAACATATTAGGTACATATTGGATACTTAATTTTACTTACACATTGGTACAGTATTGCCAGTATTGTAATCAGCCTATTATGCTCTCACTGCTGGGACTCAGGCCTCATCTCCGTGAGAGGGAATGGGCCGTAATCTTCTAAGATTTAAAGTTGATATTTGTTTTAAATAACTTTCAAATATAAATTTTGTTTTGTAGCAGGAGCCCAAGTCCAAGCGCGGTAGGCCAGTGGCGCCGGTCGCGAAGGGCCGCAAGGGAGCCGTAGCTAAGAACGTCGCCGCTAAGGCCACGCCCGTCAAGCGGAAAGCACCCACGCCACCCGGTACGTCACACTAGTACTGAGTGAGCTCGACGTGCTAGTGCATGCGACATGCTCGTGAACGGACCCGTCAGTTGGGACTGGTCATCTCTTAACTTTTTTTTTCCTTTAGTTTTGCTTTTACTCTGGACGCTTTTAACGTGCAGGTCTTTTTACATCGTTCTCAAATATAATTACAAATTTAACATTAATGAAGTAAATAATAATTTGTCCGAATACAACGTAAAAGAGTGTCCAGGGAGTTTCTTGTCCGTTCTATACCATAGGAACCTAATAAACTTTAGAATTGGAAACTAGCTTCATCTTTCTGACTGACCAACTCCTTGAAAATTAAAAAGTGCCTGAAATAAATGCTTTGAGTGTGTCGGCACGAATTCGAGAATACATAGCCTAAGTAAAAACATTGTCCTGTCAGCAAAGTTGGTAGGTATAGTCCGCGTGTGACTGCTAGTCACCACCAGGAGTATGTAAATGGTGAGACGGTGGAGGGCGCTATCAGTAAAATTGGCAGACTGAGTTAGCTTGACCTTTGTCTGGCTCCCCCGTCTCACCACTCACATACCTCAGGCAGTGACTAGCAGTCGCGCGTGGACTATAACAGCCTAGAGTATGTCGGACGAATACTTGATACCGTAATTCATGGAAGCTCTTTTATAGCATTAGGCTGCCTGTCCACTGGAGTGGAGAGGAGAAAAGAGGAGCGGAGATGTGTCAATATTAACCAATATAATCTTGACTCCGCCCCTGAGTTTAGATCAGTGATCCTGAGTCAAGATTCTATTGGTTAATATTGGCACATCTCCGCTCCTCTTTTCTCCTCTCCGCTCCAGTGGACAGGCAGCCTTAATTATCTTTTATAGGTAATTATAATAATTTATAACGTTATCAATCCAAAATCATAACTACTTTTTCTCGGTGACCAATTTTGGACTGACATCTCCGTGTTCTTGTTAAAATATTGAATGTTATCTTCTATTTTCACCTATGTTACAGCCCGATTCAAACTGAATGGGGGCTCGGAACATGAGGCGAGCCGCTGCGCAGTAACAAATTCATGGGTCAGCGGGGGTGAGGGGTGGGGTACTGCGCAGCGAACAACTAACTTCCGAGCCGCCATTAACTTTAAATCCAACTATACACGGTAATTTGCGGTTTCCCTGATTCTACAATCATTCTTACAGCTAAGAAGAAGGCACCGGCCGGCAAGGCCGCAGGGCGACCAGCCAAGAAGGGCAAGAAGGCGTCATCAGACGAAGAATCCGGCGAGGGTAGTGAGGAGGAGGATGAGGACGAGGCCAGTGATGAGGAGGAGAGCGGTGATGAGTCCGACACGCCCGCAGACAAGAAGGCTAAGCGGCCGCCAACTGTGAGTATTTATCACGTAATAAACACACCAAAACTGACTACTACTACTACTTGAATACTATATCAAAATGACCATGGTGACGATGAACGAGGGAGTTTTTGAAAAGAAACGGCCATGTAGCGTGTCACCACTGTAACTCATACTTGTGTGACTGTCTAACTCTAAAACTCTGATGCATAGAGTCATCCAGTTTCAACCATACTTCCATGGTAAACAAACATCATTTACATGTTGAGTGTAAACGATGTGCGATAAAGTGCCTGGCGATACCCGCCTTGCCAGTATCGCATGGACATTCGCGTGTCGATGGTCGAGGAAATCTCCTTTTTTAATGAGGCTTGAGATTTAAGAATAAGGTTTATTAATTAATGACAGCTGCTAATTTGTAAGCCGTAACCGACACACAAACTTCCATGTCCAATTTATTTGCACCATCTACAAACACCCTTACAAGGATAGCTAAGTATGAACATGTACCCTAGTTCACACCTCCCTGTCATAGGATGACGAGATCAAGAAGTACGTGAAGCAGATTCTGGAGGGCGCCAACCTGGAGCAGATAACGATGAAGACGGTGTGCAAGCAGGTGTACAGCCACTACCCAGACTTCGACCTCGCGCACAAGAAGGACTTCATCAAGGCCACAGTCAAGTCGGTCAGTACCAGCTAATTATCTACCACTCAACGGTGCACGATTTCACAGATGTCGAAGCGACTTTACACCATATTGTAAACATCATAAAGATCGAAATTGCAGGATTTACACCGAAGTCTCCCATGAACCTTCAATTTTGAACTTTGCATGGTTAGAAATACGGTGTAAAGTGTCGTTTGTGAATGTGCAAGTTCGTAAAATTACGTTCTGTGAAGCCACGTTGCCTGTTTTCAAGGCTGTACACATGCACGTATTTTCTTTTATTCCCGGAGATCTTATAGATTGTGCTTGTTGCGTGCGTCAATCGATTTTATTAAGCTGCTCATTTTAGTAGTATTTTTTGCTTTGTTTTCAGGAATTTCAATTTCTGTATACTTACATAGTTATATTCCATTGCATGATCTAATCTTTCTTGAACACTTTATTTGCGACTGCATGACAATAATGCTATCTATTTTGAAGTTATTTTTATTATTTTTCTTTGTTCCAGTGTATTTAAGATGATAGGAGTTAAGAGCGGAGTGTAGATGTCTACATAGTATACCTATAGATTATAAAAGGACATAGCTATATATTATTACAATAATAATATATTATGAATAATAAAAAAATAATATGAAATGAAGTGGAACGGATAAACACCCGCTTTACTTTACAAGGTAGTTTTTTTTTTTGCTTATTTTTTTATTTTTGCATGTGTTTTTTATGTTTCAATGTATGTAACATGGTTAAAAATATTATTTCTGCTCAAAGCAAGCCCGTTCATAGGTAAGATTTGTCATATTTGGTGTGTTGTACGAATTTTGATAAGGACTAGTTGACCTGTCAAAATTTCGATTTCCATTTTTCGGCTGTTCCTTTGGGTTTTCCTAATATTCTTTTTTTCCGAAACCACCCCAGGATTCGAACAAAATAAAAAAATAATAATTGAAATTGGTCGAGCCATTTTCGAGTTTTTGCGAGACTAATGCACGGCAATTGATTTTTATATTATAGAGCAAGATTTTCGCCTGAAATTAAATCACCAACTAGCACTGATTTTCAGTTTGAGATGTGCTTTTTTTAAATTACTGATTTGTAAAACGTGTTACATCCATTTGACATTATTGTGTTTTATTTGCTGTTATTATTTTTCCCATGATCATTTCCATTTAAACATTAGTTCATTTTAACCTCAAATAAATGCATCCGAATTCATACGAGATTTGTTTGCGCGACTTGGTAAAGGACGTTTGAACGTCTAACTTGACCGTTTGATAACTAAGTTGTAACTGCTAGGCGGACATGACAGCCATGACAAAGTCTTGCACGCTTTTCAGGATATCAGCTACCATCTCTTATGTGTTACTAACACGCATACTTTGTTTGCAGCTCATATCATCGTGAGCAGGTGACTATTCGGCCGCAAACACATACATAGTCGAGTAAGCACCACTTAAACATACTTAGACTAATGCCCCCAGCTCGCACGGCTGTACACCGCACCCCGCAGACACCCTTATGTTACTCCAAGTAGATACATTTGTTTGTTTCGCCGGCGAAGCTGTGTGGGCCTATGTAATTTTATGTTGTAGGAATAATTCCCATTAGAGTAAGGATAACCCAAGTAAAACAGCTCTAGGATTTGTAAGTCGTTTTATTTTAACTGTGCCTGTATTAGTAATTACGATCACGATTGTTGATTATGTTATGATGAAGAATGCGGCTCGGTGTTAGCTGGTAACTGATGTATTTCCATTATTCTCTAGAGTTATTCTACATTATAAGTTATAGTTTGATAATAAACTGCATATTTTTTTCTCATAATCAGTTACATAAGTGAATGATTTTATAATGTAACATCAAGCTGTAGCACGACCGTTAGCGGTTAAATTAATAAGTTTATATTTTAATATTATGTTGTTTTATTTTTCATATTGTGACTTGTGTTATTTTTGCTTTGAAGCAATGCAGCTGACAGTCGGACGACAGCTTCATGTTTGGTTCGATTATAAAGCGAACGGCGATTTATATAAGCACAGGTGTTTTAAAGTTCTAGGTTTTAAAGTACATTTATGTAAGTGTATTCCTAACGCTCGAGCCGTGTTCAGTTACGCTGAGAAGTCTCGTTAATCCCTTTTATAATATGTACAAAGTTCAGGAACATTGGCACCGTGTGTTGATTGATTTACTTTACAAAATTCAAAATTAATTCACTATAGTGATATCACTTGTAATAATCCGCATATTATAATAAGGATTTTTAAACTAGTGTTGGAAAATCCAAAATTATTTTTTTATTGGGATCGGGGACGACATTGCCTTTGGCGTTAATTAACTTGAGTTATAGTAATGTATTGGTACATTGTCGCAAATAAATTAGGTACGCTGTAATGAGAGGTAAATAACTATGTTTCCTATTTTTTTTTTAATCGTTAACTATTTGTTTCACAAGGTGTTTCGGGGAAGTCAGTTTATTTTTTTAACGCGGACGTAGTTGGTAAAAGTTTTCTCGCAGTTTGGCACTATCGCAAAATAAAACTATTCGTTTTAGGGTCGGTTAAGTGTACTTTAAGACGTGTAAATATTACACAGGATTTTTGGGGATGATGCGTGTGAAATGTTTGACATGTTATTATAATACGTGGAGTTATAGTAGTCGCATTGTTACTATGATTCTCATATATTAATTAAAGAAACTACGTGTACTGAAATAACTCCATGTAAGGGCGTGGTCTCACTGTGTGCGTGTGTGCCCGCGCGTCCCGCGTTGTATATTAATTTGTTCCGATGATAAGTTAGCGTAACGTTCAGTACATCAATGTGTTCATGTACGCGGCCAGGTGCAGTTGTTTGACGAGACAACCACGACACGCCCCGCTGTTGTGTCCCGACACATAAAACTCCCAACCCGGTCTGATCCCCTTAGTGCAATAATCGTAACGCGTAACAAATATATTAATCATTGACGTTTTGGAAATCATATCAATGTTTCTTGTGTCAATCCGAGCTTAGCTTACATGTAGACAGGCATTTCTCTCGTTACACGGAAATAGTGTATAAGTTAATGTTTTTTGTCGAAGGATCAACCGCTTCTTATAAGTTTAGGTGCTGCTATAGCATTTGGTATTGTTTGAATGTAACTTGTGGCCGATGTCGCTAAGTCCCGTGGGTGAAGCTAACGTAGGTGTGGGTTCGGCCGAGCGGCGACGCGGCGCAATGCGTTCACTCATAGAGGTGACCTGTTTTTGTCTATATTCGATAATCTCTATTCGTGAACCGCATTGGCGATGAGCAACCCTAGACCTTAAACAGCATTTTATTGCTTAGGGTTGTGCGATGTCCTATGTTCAGTTCCCTTCTGTGGTCGCCGTCTCCCCGCGCGCTCGAGCCTCTTACTTATAAGTTAGGATAATCAACATTAAATGTGTATTTGTGAATTTTTAACCTTATTTCGGTTGATGTTTCTTTATAAATGTGTAAATGGCTGAGATCTGTAGCGAAGTAGTGACATGGAGTGATAGCGAGTGACTGGTTCCCCCTTTTACAATTGGATAATAGATAATAAAGTAAATAAAAGTTTGACATGTATTGTTTTATTTCCACTTCCCCTTCTGCAGTCCATTCTTTTTATAACTAATCACCCACAATCACACACAGGACACACACAGAATACCACTCCCAGACACCAACACACTGGTACCTATACTCCACCTAATACCGGTACCAAATTCAGGGTACCCGGCGCGTACCACAAATCTCATATATGTCGGATTTTTTTTTTTTCTAATGCAACCTGACACTGACCTGCAAATTGCAAATGAGCAAAAAACTAAAGATATTTTGATTTTCGCGGGCAACGTCGCAAATAGCTGTCAAATATTTTGATTAAGGCAATATTACTCTATGCCTTGGAAATATGAATTATTGCTAACTATTGAACACAGAGCACTATAATTATAATACTGTTAAGAACCGACAAGTCGCGGGCTCGAACTCACTGGTGGGCGCGGCCAAAAAGCACGCTATCTCATCTGGCATCTGTGCGACAGAGATAGTATCAGTGATGAGCAGTTAGACGCTAGTCTAGCCGCACGTCTAGTTAGCGCGCACACAAACACCGTTCCGAACTGAAACGATGTTATACGAAGCACACAATAGTGCACCGCCGCCCCGCCGCCACAGAGTACTTTATAAGATATCGCCGCCGCCGCTGTGTCGCTCGCCGCCGCGCCGACGAGAATTATAGATATGTACGTATGTGTACCTAATTGTTATAGTTGACTACGGTCTATAAATTGTTTACAAAATTACTACTATCTTCTTATTTCTAGGTAAGTAGGTACCTACTTACTTAGTTAGCTATTCATGGACGTACGCATAAGGTAGGTAGGTACCTACTTACCTACATTTTAGTGTTCACGACTGTTTGTGATATTTTTGCTTGTATACCTAACCATCATACAAGCAAAATTATCACAAACAGTCGAGGTAATTATTACATTAGGTACCTACTAAGCAGAATGCAAATGTGACGAAACTGTTTTGTTTTTGATAAGATAAAAAAAAAAAAACCAAAGATAAAATAGGATTAAAAAAAACGACAGATAGTTTATAGACTAACCAGGTGCGAACTTAGACCCTCTGATTTCGCGAAGTGCCACGTTACACCGCTCGACCACGGAAGCTATGAGGACAAAGATTAAAACAGCAAACCTATTCGCAATTTTTTTGCGCGTATCAGATTTTCGACGCTCTGCTTAGCGCCGAGAGTTGAATATCCAACAGAGCGCATTCAGCGCGTATCCCAGTGCGTCAAGAAAATACACTGTTGGATATTCAACTCTCGACGCTAAGCAGAGTGTCGAAAATCCAATCGCGAACGTCGCGTCGGCTTACGAAGACGCTATCACGCAGCTCGAACGAAAGCGCGAGGCGAAGATGCGACGCGACGCGGCGTAGGTATTTTCCTACCTCATAATCAGCTGCTGCCAATTTGTTGTTTTAGTAATCTATAGATAGGTACTATACTAGGTTTATCTAAAAATACTAATATTATAAAGCTGTACAGTTTATTAGTTTGATGTTTGAATGCGCTAATCTCACAAACTAGGTAGGTACCTACCAGTTTAATCATTTTTTTGTAGCCTTTGGTTATGTTTTAGGCTATAAAACATCACACTGCTGCTCATGGGAGCCGAGCAGTAGGATAGGTTCCTACGGGAACGCGGGTAAAAGCGTGGGGAACAGTTGGTATAAGTATGTACCTACCTACATATAGTACATACCTAAATACGTTATCAATAGAATAAAGTTTTACCCGACTGCCAGAGGAGGCTTACTTAAATATTTTTTTTTTTTTCATATCGTTGTAATATTGATCTACGATAAATGTTATAAGTACCTACATAAACCTTTATAATACATATACAGTAGCTTCTGCCCGCGACTTCGTCCGTGTGAAATTTCGGCCCCCGACCCACCGCATCGCCTCCTATCGCCCCGCCCGCGCTTTTACTTCGTTTTCGCTTAGCGTTCTTTCTGACTTTTTTCTTTTTGCTCGGCTCCTAAGGGTTGTAGCGTGATGTTAGCGTGTTGTTGCGTGGTGGCCTACAGTCTTTCTCAAGAATGGAGCTAACCAATGCAAAAATATTTTTTTAAATCCAGATAGAGATAGGTACCTACTAAATACCTACTACTCGAGCACTCCCCCCCATTTCCACGACCACAAAATAAAAGCCATAGCGCGCCGTCGTCGGCGTCGGTAAAGAGTGTGAATGCAAAGAGCGTACGTCTTCTCTTGCCTACATAACCCACCTACCAACGTACCTACACAACGCGGCAACGCCGCGCCGCGCCGGTCGCTAAAACGCCTGCTACACGGTCGCCTACCGCGACCCGACAGAGGTGACCTTGGTGGTTTACAACCGTGAAGATGATGTTTATACGACCAAACGTTGAAACAACTTTGCGGGTCGCTAACCAAGGTCACCTCTGTCAGGGTCCCTGACAGAGGTGACCTTGGTTAGCGACCTGAGTCACTCAGGGACGTGGTTGGCAACCGTGTAGCAGGCACTTTAGCCTCAAGCAAGTCGTGGCCGAGCAGTAAGGTAGAAAATGTAGGTACCTAAGTAGGTATTGGCCAAAAGAAGATATAATTATATTATAATTTATAACAGAAAATATGCTCGAGGAGGTAGGTAGGTACCTACGAAAATAGATTACGTATAATAAATTGTACAGACGCCCCAGCACATCAAGTTACTACAATCTGTCAAATTTCTTTAATAGATTTTCAACTTTATGGCTAAAGAATAAGGTTCAATGTTGATTGAGAAAATTTGACAGATTGGAGTAGGTTGGTGTGCTGGCGTCTGTTACACAACACATTTTTGTAAACGATTCCGACTAATCAGTTTCATTTTGACAGTTCAATAATATTCATTGCGTTATTTACGTTGTTGAGCAGATCTTTTTCCGAACATAGGAAGCAATGGATTAGTAATATGTTTCAAAACGATTCAAATTTTGATTGATCGTATATTACGTAATTACGGTACTGTTCTTCAATCTTCTGAGGAGCTCGTGGCTAAGTAATAACAAGCCGCACGGGTCCATCCATCAGGTTAAGCTACGCTTGCCGGGGTTAGTCAGTGGATGGGTGACCATCTTTACATACCGAGACTCCGTGCCTCGGAAAGCACGTAAGCCGTTGGTCCCGGGCTCCCGGCTGTCATTTGTGGATCTTTGACGACAGTCGTTACGAGTCGTCAGAAGCCCGAAAGTCTGACATCAGTCTTACCAAGGGGTATCGGTACCGAGGTCAAATAGGCAGTCGCTCCATGTAAAATACTGGTATTCAGCTGCATCCGGTTAGACTGGAAGCCGACCCCAAGATAGTTGGGAAAAGGCTAGGAAGATTGATTGGTAGGTAGGTACTGTTCTTCAATCAACCAACACAAATTCACTGACACAGCAGCGTCCACTCAAACCACCAATTTTATTCTAATTTCAAACGATACCTACGATAATTTTCTCAGGGCGAAGTCAAACAGATAAAGTAGGTAAAAGTGGAAACACTACAACACGCACGTGTGTGCCTGAATCAAACGAAAGAGCTTCAGGCGTGTGACATTTTGTGCATGTGTGCGCGAGCGTCACCCTCCGCACCGCGCCACCCGCGCCGGGGGAACATTATTGAGTGAAACGCACAATAGTTTATAGTAAAACGAGCGCGTCAAAAATTACGAAAAGGCCTTTGGTAAAAAGGTTTTTCTGAAAAAACCACTGCATAAATCAATTACAAATAAAATTTATTGAAATCTTCGATAATTTTGCTGTGTCGGTACGGATTTCGTTTTCGAGATTTCACACTTCTTGTATTACTTATTTACGCCCAAAGTTGCGTTAAAATTAGCAAGAAAAACGAATCTTTGTTGGCTCATAACTTTTTAATGGCTTTTTATTTTACTATTCTGCTTCCGTACAGACAATTTTAATAATGAGACCTAACTATATCATGTTAAACTTTGAATGTACGATGTCAAACAGTGGAGTAAAAACCCTCCGAAGTTTGTATGGAAAAAATATCAAAGTGTTTCACCTTAAATGCTCTAAGACTGCTAGTGAACTAAAATATTGAATATGAAATGCACGGACGCGACATGTGAAAAAAATCGCCGTGATAAAAATTACGGCGATTTTTTTTCGCGTACTTATTGGATTTTCGACGCTCCGCTTAGCGCCGAGAGTTGAATATCCAACAGTGTGTTTTCTTGCCGCGCTGGGATACGCGGTGAATGCACGCTGTTGGATTCTCAATACTCGGCTCAATACCGGCGAGGGTTGTAAATCCAGTGTACGAAAAAAAATCACCGCCATAAAAACACGTCCCTGCGAACGTCGGCTAAGAAGCAGTTAAGGCGAGTATCACACTGCCACGCACCACGCTGCATGTTGCGTGAATGCGTGTTTTAACGTTGCTTGTAAGTATCTCCGTTTGTATAGAAAACGCACAGTCCAACACACAGAAAATGCGTGCACGTGCGTTCATTTAGATCGCACGACACGCAACATGCAGCGTGATGCGGTGCAGTGTGCCAATCGCCTTAAAGTTGGAGGATGAGGATGAAAATTTTCTAGCTCGCTTCGCTCGCTACATCCTCGGACTTTCTGCATATGTCGACAAAATACAACAAAGACGAAAAGAAGAGACGTGTCCTATTTCTGTATGACTTTAAAAAAAAAAAACCTTCCTTAAACGGTGGTGTGCTAAAATTTTCGAGCTCGCTTCGCTCGCTTTTGAACTATATATTCTTCTAACTCTCAAACTTTTCTGCTTAAGTCGACTACTTTGTCGACTCCTATTTCCTGATTGTTGTTCTATACAAACCCAACCGAGAGTTCAGAGACGAGGTGCAAAAAATGTCGACCTCGCGTTGCTCGCTCCCCTACATTCTTCTTTTCGTTGAGGAGATAAAAAAGCAACTCCCTCAAAAAAAAATCCTGCTGGTTGCGATGTCCATGGTGTAGGTGAATTATAAATTACGCACGATATACTCGTTTTTTTTTTGCAAAATTTTACTAATAGGTATTACCTACATAAACTGAGAAGACAGGGGGGTGTACGTTACCCCAGCAAGAAAGTGTCTCCTAGAGTTATATGAGTAGAACGTATAATTTGTGCCTTATTTGCTGTAAATGTGCCCCCACATAAAAAATGTGTGCCCCCTGTCGTTTTGGAAAAAAACGGAAAAAACGATTCTTGCTGGGGTAACGTTTTTCTAGCAGGAAAATTCTAAACGAATGATCGGAGAGAGAAAAATTATGCATGGCCATAGAGCTTATTTGTGTGCCAAAATGTGCCCCCAAAAATAAAATCTGTGCCCCTTCAGGTTTTCGAGATATTGCATTTCCTGCTGGAGTAACGTTTTGATGAATCGTATATCTCTAAAACCATTGCATGTGCCCCTGTAGAATAAACATACACGAGTAGCTCTTAATGTGTGTGCCCCTTAGTGCCCTAATTAGATTTAAGAAAATATTTATAGTTTTCAAGTTATCGCGGTTTTATGAAAACCCAAAAAAACATCGCAGCGCTTAAATGAGACAAGGTATAAGTTCGCTGAAAACTGTATTCGGTCCTTCTTGACGCTAATAATAACCATACAAAGTTTCAAAACTTCACATGCATGCGTTTTTGAATAATCTTGCTAAAAGTCAAAACGATGGTGTCATAACTTTGACGGCAAAATACAAGGAACCGGCTCAATCCCAGATGTGTAGGTGTAAACCAAAATCTTGTGCCTTTAGTCAAAAATATATGGTGAAAATATTCAGCTTGGAATGTTTCGCAACAAAAAACCAAAATATGTAAGCAACGGCTGGCTATCCGACCAAATATGAATGACTAATAAAAAGCGACGGATTCATACATATCGATGACCTTCTTTACTTTACTCACTAACCGGTTCACACGTGTTGTGCGGTGTGCCTGAGTACAATGAAGTAGAAAAGTAATAAGTAATAAAATAAAGTTGTTATTGGATTATATCCTACTAGCTGTTTCTATGACCTTACACATGATTAAGTACATTATAAATAGTAGCTTAAGTGCTATATTCTCGTAACATTGAAAAAAAATGAGGCCCCCCTCATTTTTTTATGCCACTCCGGGCCCCTGACAGACTGTCCTCCACTGATTAGGCCTGTCCTGACTGGACCCCGACGACTATGTGACCCCCCCCCTGACTCGAAGGCTGGATCCGCCCTTGAACCGAACTTTCCGCGCCGAACGTTCGGCAAGTGTGGCGCGACCCTTAGTTGTAGATGTAAAAATTTTTTTTGGAAACTTTCCTAATGCCTTTTTTACACCTAAAACGTTTACTACGTCAAAGTCCGTGTTATAATTGCAATTCATTTATTTATTATTCTCGTTCACTAGTTATCGATATTTCATAATTCCATACAGTAATATGTATTGCCAAATTAATCAAAACGTAAATTTCAACGTTGCTAAAAATAATCTTTGTAATCTAGCAACAGCAAGCTAGCACGGTGCATGAGCTTCTAACACATTTTCGTAAACGATTCCGAATAATTAGTTTCATTTTGACAGTTCAATATTATTCATTGCGATAATTACTTTGTTGAGCAGATTTTTTTTCGAACTTATGAAGCAATGGATTAGCAATCTGTTTCAAAACGATTCAAATTCTGATTGATCGTGTATAACGTAATTAGGGTACTCGTCCTTGCAAAGAGTAGACATTCTCATTGTACGGAAATCCTTTAAAATGCGAGATCAGGTTAAGGGGGATGCGCCAAGGTAGCCCGCGAGTTTCAAATTTTCTAACGTTTTTTGCAATTTGCAGGTCAGTGTCAGGTTGTATCTTGATTAAAATATGATTTGCGAGCGTAACAAACATGGCTTTACAGAATTATAATCATTACAATCAGCAATACAACTCCTTATGATAGAATATCCTCCAAATGTCATGATTTCATGAAATCATGACATTTGGGGATTACATGAACTTATAGAGTTGTGTTGATGATTTCTATGATTATAATTCTATAAATAAACATTTGATACGGTCGCAAATCATATTTAACTCAACGTACAACCTGATAGTGACATGCAAATTGCGAAAAACTTAAGAAAATTTGAATTTCGCGGGCTATCCTGACGCTATAGCTCGTGTCTAGGTACTCTTTGGTCTCTGTTTATTCTCTGTGGTCGATAGACTCGATAACTAGGGTTGCCATGACTTCAAGGAACCAATACGGGACGTTTTCTTTTCTCTTCCCTCAGAGTAGTTATTACTCTGAGTGGGGCGCGGCGTGGCGTACATACGGGCACAGCGGGGCACAGAGTACATTTTATTTAACTTATGGGACGTATGGCAACCCTATCGATAGCGGAAACCGGAAACTGGCGGAAACAAAAACAAAACAAACTGTCTGTCCTGTTTATTGTGTCTTTTATTGTAGTCTTTGTGTTTATGGTAATATCTATGATCTTTCCTCCTGTCTTTAATTTAAATGATTATTTGTAAATAAACCTTACAGTTTACACTCAAAACGATCAAATAAAAACGTAGGCTTGGCTACGGTTCAAGACTCTACAGAAATTGCTGGCCGCAGCGTAGCTGCGTTTTCCACAACAACCGGTAAGTTATTAAGTAAACGTATTACCTACAAAGTACTCTATAATCTAAAAGAAAATGATACAAGAAACCTCCAGTTTCGTAAATGAAAAGCTTATTCGAATTCGTGCTTCTTGTCGCAGGCAAGGGAATTTGTAATGAATGAATAATGCGCCCATATGGCGACACACTGACCATGTTTTGTAGGTATTATTTTAATTTCTAATAAAAGAATACCATGGGTCACAGTCCACATCACAGACTATTATAGCTAAAACATTTTAGTTTCCTTTAGAATTTACACAACAGCAATTTTCAAACTTTCAGTACTGGTAACGGCTAGGCCTGTAGGAAGTTAGTTGGGGACTTAGGCAAGTAGTTATTCCGCCAACATTTTTGATGCAAACCTAGAGAAAGCAGGTGTATTGTATTCTCAAAAATGGGGTGATAGCTATGTCGACAACAGGGGAAAAATTCTGATAGAGGTTTTTATGTTCAAGTTGTGTAATTTGTTGCCAAGAATTATAAGAGTTCTTATTGTACTTAATCATTTAGTATAGAGTCCTTGTTGGCTACAAACTACTACATCAAAGTGAAAATCCATTTAAAAATTTGTCTCTATTCAGGCTTGCCACTTGATTTTATCGGGCCATCATTTATGTTCATGTTATGTTACATGCATAGCTAAGAAGGTATGAAGGCATCTGACTGCTAAGCAGCGGGTCTACTAGCTGAGACGGAGAATTGACGAGTCCTACAAGTGCTTCATCAAACATGAGGAACGGGCAACCACCCACTGTATGTATATGAATGATAATATTGATATTGTAAGTAACAAAATTAACAAAATAAATGGAGCTAAAGTAGAATCCTGAGCGCAGCGAGGGATTCAAAGTACATCACTCAACCTTAAAATAGTGTTGTTCCCGCAGTGAACACTCTACTTTTTATCACCCTCTATGAGAAAACAAACGTGTGCGATCTGACCCCCATCAGGAACGAATTTCCTACTCACGAATGATTTTAGACAAATAAAAGTGTATGAAAAAAAAATCGCAGCCATGTTGAATTCACATTTTGACCTCACTATTAACTTTACCAACCTCGAAAACTATGAAAACGATACCCATGACGAAAAATTTGAAAATTTCGCATCCGCCATCTTGGATTTAAATTTTGACCTCACTATCGGCTTTACCACCCTCGAAAACTATGAAAAAGATACCCATGACGAAAATTTGAAAATTTGCGCATCCGCCATCCTGGATTTACATTTTGACCTCACTATCGGCTTTACCACCCTCGAAAACTATGAAAACGATACCCATGACGAAATTTTTTTAAATTTTCGCATCCGCCATCTGCTTTACCACCCTCGAAAACTATGAAAACGATACCCATGACGAACTTGAAAATTTTCGCATCCGCCATCTTGGATTTACATATGGACCTCACTATCTGCTTTACCACCCTCGAAAACTATGAAAACGATACCCATGACGAACTTGAAAATTTTCGCATCCGCCATCTTGGATTTACATATGGACCTCACTATCGGCTTTACCACTGTCGAAAACTAAGAAAACGACAACCTTGACGAAAAATTTAAAAAAATTCGCATCCGCCATCTTGAATTTTAATTTTGATCAAATTCACACTTTCTCTCTCTTGCCAGCCTATTACTTATTCATACAATGTTCCTGATCGATCTCTTTGGTGAATAGAACTTTTATTAACAATATCCACATTCCAAATTCAAATCACTTTTACTCCCTAGGGATTAAACAACTATTTTGTTCCCCGTTTACGAGGATTAAACTACGTCTTTTTGAATAGATGTGATTAAAAAAAAAAAAATTTGATTGAATATGGGTGATAATTATGTACCTACCCATTCAAACAAAGACATGATTTGATTTGAAAATGGGCGAATATCTTTTTAAGCAGAGTATTTATTATCTTGTGTGTAGGATGATGAGATCAAGGAGTACGTGGAGCAGATCTTGCAATGCTCCGACCTTGAGAAGGTAACGATGAAGATGGTGGTCAATCAGGTGTACGGCCACTACCCAGACTATGACCTCGCGCACAAGAAGGACTTCATCAAATCCACAATTAAGTCGGTCAGTACCAGAACTACCAGATTGTCTATCTTTTATTATAACTGTTTTCGGGATTTTTCATTTATTAATTAGGGGAAAACTTACACAATATAACAAACGTAAATCAAGTTATTGCACAGCTAAAATTCAATAAAAACAGATGTTATATACAATAAGAAACAATACACAAACAAAATTAACAATCTGTAATGAGTTAATGACGTATCGTATATCACTAAAATATAATATTATTAAATATAATATTATTTAACTAAATATATCCTATTTTTAAATTGGGACGTACATACAATTTCTAATTAAGAGCGTTAACGACGTACGGTATTTCATACAAACTTTCAAGCTCTTGTTTTTCGAAATGACTGAACCGATTTCAATGAAACTTCATACGCTTAAGCAGGATACAAAGGTCTAAAAAGTTAGTTGAGAACATTTTCGAAAAATAGTCTTACAGCCAAATTAGACCGATTTTAAATTTTCCATATACACAGAGATTTCCAGTTATCTGTTTTTAAATAAGACATTTCGAAAATGCTCACCACCGGCGGATCATGGGGCTGAGGATTAAATATGTATCAATGTCATAATCAGATAAGTTCTGTGTCTGTTTTCTGTACGGGGTGTCAGGGACATCGACGCGAATACTGTTACCATGGATTCAGTACATGATTCTGAACCCTCCTATGTTGAAATTTTTCGTCGGTTATTTTTGAAAAAATTGCTGTTTCATAGAAAAGTGCAATAACTTGGTACCAGCTGTTTTTTTCATAAATAACCGACGAAAAATTTCAACGCAGGGGTTTCAGAATCGTGTACGGAATTCAGGCTTCGCGTGGATGTCCCTGACGCCCTGTATAGAAAAAGAATTTGTGCTTTATCGGGCAGGCCCATTGCACCATTTATGATTGCCGTCGGTGTTCGATAAGGGTAAGTGTTGGCTAAAGTTTGTAATACGGTGACTGTACTTTCAGGCTATAAACTTGGAGCCAACCATGGCACAGATGGAGAAGATGGTGAAGTTTATAGAAGAAAATCCAGAGATAGCTAAAGGGTCAGATCAGGTGAATAATGCCCAGGAAAGCCTACAGACGACCCAGAAATGGGAAGCTGTAGCAAAAGAATTAAATTTGATGGGAGGCGCAAATAGATCCGGCAACTGTTGGGCAGAAGTAAGTATGCTATTCAAACAAAATATATTGTTCGTCCTTGTTTCACTAGAATTATAACTTATAATTTAATCATTTACTAGCTGAACGCTGCCGCACTACGCAGCGCCACCTTTTTGAAAATGACTCAAACTGTATCTTTCCAGTTCAATTCAATTCAAAATATTTTATTTCACATAAACCTACAAGGGCGCTTATAAAACGTCTGAAGCTAGGTGCACGGTTTTTGTACAAACCGCTGAGCTGCCCGAGGTGTGCTAAACAAAGCAGCACAACACGTTTTTTTGTTGTTGTGTAAATTGAAAACCGCACAGCTCAGTGCAGCATAACTTAATGTTGATGAGCAAGCGATCGAATGGCATTCGAGTGACAAACAGACTAACATTGATGTTAATATAGATAGACCATTACAATAAAGAATGTATTTTTTATGTTCAGATTTGGGATGTATCGAGAACTCGTATCAATCACATTATAGCCGATAGGAAATCTGCAACTGGCGCTCGCGACGAAATCAACCAACCGTATACACCAGAGATGATGGAAAGAATGATTCATTTATTGGAAGGACTTGGAATAGAAGAACTCCCAGCTGAGTCGCCTTCGGTAAGTTTATGTTTTATTAGGCCGGTTGTACACGGCACGGTTTCTTTACGGTACGGTGCACTAGCCGCACCGCAGAATAATCGTGGGACGATAATATGACGCAGCAAACCATGCACTAATTTAAATCCCAATGGATTGCAATACAACACTGATGTAAAACACGCCGTGCGAAAACATGGCGCGCAGACGGCGAGCACAGTGCACTCGGCGGCGTATTCGTGCTCGTTGGCCGCCGTTTCTATCAAAAAACTTCCATAGTGGCTAATATAACACTTAACTGCCGGCAAGGCAAGGCCGCGGGCTGAAAAGACAAGAAGGGCAAGAAGGCGTCCTCAGATGAGTCCGGCGAGGTGGAAGACGAGGATGAGGCCAGTGATGAGATGGAGGACAGTGGTGATGAATCCGACATGCCCGCAGACAAAGGCAAAGCTGCCGTCCACTGTGAGTATTTATTACGTTATAAACACGTCGTTAGATAGATAAATTGTAATTTAAACACAAAATACATAGTACAAAACACAATTAAATGATAACAAATTACATGAATTTTAAGAAAATACCTACACGGTGCCAATACAGACATTAATCCAAGTTATTGCACAGTTAAAACTCATTAAAAACAGACATATTATTATTTAAAATGATACACAAAGTAAATAAATAACCAAATAATTATGGCACAAAAATAAAACTCTAGTTTCGTTCATCATCCCACAGAATCTTAATCATGCACGACATACGTCGATCCATTCCAGTCAGAAGAGCAATAGTTGGGTCCACACAGCGTGAGCTCGAATGGTGCGGGTCCACGTGCACGTCCACACCGACCGTACATTTGGATTGCGCTCCTGCCGCGCCCGATCGAAGCGCACTGCACCGTTCAGTGTGGACCCATCTATTCAGCATTACCGGGTTGTCGCTGCTTGGCATGCATGTGCATATCCTCTATTTCTCTTGGTCTGTCATTCCGTCCTCTACCCTCAATTTTTCTGGGTCCATCCTTCAAGCAAGGAGAAAACAATAGTTTCTCCCAAAAACCTTGGTATTAGCAAATGAATATCTAACGCTATGGTTTCGTTAGACTGTGGTGAACGCAATGTGTCTTCCTGGTCCATCATTGTCATGACAGCCGCCACTGTGGCCGTTATGGCTTGTTATTGTTAATACCCACTCAAGCGTCCGGCCCGTGCGACTATAATATATACAGATTTAGATCGGGCAGGCCCATGCACCATTTATGATTTCCGTCGGTGTTCTGTAAAGTTAAGCGTTGGCTTATCATGCGTAAAAGTTTGTAATACGGTGACTGTACTTTCAGGCTATAAACTTGGAGCCAACCGTTGCACAGATGGAGAAGTTGGTTAATTTTCTAGAGGAGAATCCAGAGATAGCTACAAAGACAGCTCAGTCGACCAATGCCCACGGAAGCGTTCAGAAGACGCAGAAATGGGAAGCTATAGCGAAAGAATTAAATTCGATGGGAGGCGCAAATAGAAGCGGCGACTCTTGGGCAGTAGTAAGTATGCTATCCTAACGAACAATATTGATCGACCTTGTTTGAATAACATTATTATTTCTCATTGCCTAGCTGAATCCTGCCGCACTATGTAGCGCCATCTTTCCAGTGTCTAATAATGTGCTATGCTACGCTGTACTGTGCTAAGCTAAGCTAACTTTCTTGTGCAACATATTTTGTACAAACCGGTGAGCTGCGCGAGGTTTGTTGTGCGAGTTAGCACGTATCACGTGACCCCTGCAATTTTCTAAACAAAGTATAGCATACAGCAGGTTTTTTTTGTTGGCTAAATAGAAAACCGCACAGCTCAGCGTAACATAACTTAATGTTGATGGGTTTGGGTTACCTTAAGTGCTTAATCGAATGTCATTTGAATGACAAACAGATTAAAATTTATGTTTATATAGATAGATATTACAATAAAGTTTAGCCAAAATGATGATGATGATGATGTTTGTGTTTTTGTTCAGTTTTGGGATGTATCGAGAACTCGTATCAATCACATTATAGCCGATAGGAAATCTGCTACTGACGCTCGCGACGAAACCAACCAACCGTATACACCAGAGATGATGGAAAGAATGATTAATTTATTGGAAGGACTTGGAATAGAAGAAATCCCAGCCGAGTCGCCTTCGGTAAGTTTTTGTTTTATTAGGCCGGTTACGCGGTTGTACACAGCACGGTTTCTTAACGGTACGGCGCCGCGGCGCATTAGTCGCACCGCAGAATAATCGTCTTCCCCTTATCTCCCAAACTACAGAGCCTATCATTTTGATAAAAACACAGAAAATAATTGTATACTATGTACGTATTGTACTACTTTTGTTATGTATTTTTGTGGTGTACAATAAAGTATATATAAATAAATAAACTTATAGATTACAGGAAAACCTATAAGAAGTCTGCGGTCTTAAAATAATATGGTAAATCTCCCAATATTGCAATAACTAACATTTGCAATTGGAATTTATGGTAGAACATGTTCAACTACAATGTTAAGTTTGTTCATGGGGTAAATTCATTCCAACTACAGAACCCTTCATTGTGGTCCAACACGTACTTGGTAGGTTATTTCAAACGAGCCTTAACATATTGAGAATAAGGTTTATATTTATAATATGTAGCACACACTGACCCCTTTGTTTATAAACGTTACTGAAAGTTAAGAGACGTTTAAACGTCAAAAATGTATGGATTAAAATGTAGGCACTATTCATAACTTAACTTTAAGCAATTTTTATAAATAAACCCCCATTTTTAGGTTATTTGCACTATCTACAAACACCCTTACAAGGAGAGCTAAGTATCAACATGTATTCTAATTCACACCTTCTGTCTTAGGATGACGAGATCAAGGAGTACGTGAAGCAGATTCTGGAGGGCGCCAACCTGGAGGAGATAACAATGAAGATGGTGTGCCAGATGGTGTACAGCCACTATCCACACTTTGACCTCGCGCACAAGAAGGACTTTATCAAGTCCACAGTTAAGTCGGTCAGTACCAGCTAATTATCTACAACTCATTAAAGCCGGCTTCCAACGGTGCACGGGTTCACGGATGTAGAAACGACTTTACACCATATTGTCAACATCATAACGATTGAAATCGCTGGATTTACACTGAAATCTCCCATGAACGTTCAATTATGAACTTTGATTTGTTTGCTGATACGGTGTAAAATCGTTTGTGAATGTGCCTGTTCGTCCGTAAAATCACGCTCTGTGGGAAGCCATATTGACTGTTTTCTGGGCTATTTAAGAGCACTACTACTCTCTTTTTTTAACTGTGGATATCTTCATAGATTTTCTGTTGTTCACTGAGATCTTCTAGATAGTCACGCGGGGTTATTCCACTATACTCAGTCCACTAGGTTGTTCACTTTTTGACAGCTGCCTTAGAACGAACTGTTCTGGATTACGTAAAAGTTAGAGTCTGGCTAACGAAAGTTGGCCCTGGAATTATTTGCGAACTTTTTATATAGCAACTCTGTATGAACGTGAACGTCAATTTGACAAGGTTGTCGTTCGGTATCTCTGGTATATTTAGTGTTGTCATGCATGTATTTTTTAAATTTGCCGCCAATATTCTGGGGCCAACTTTCGTTAGCCAGACTCTAACTTTAAAATGCTTTATAAAAATAAATATTTAAACTGCGTTCACTTATTGAATTATCTTATTTATGACTTCTTACAGACAGTATAATACCGTAAATGAATCAGTTTTTACCAAAAAATTAAGAATATTGTTATGCATATTAAATATAATTATGTAGTTACATTCTATCATACTTAGTGGTGGTAACGAATGTATTCGCTTCAAATTAATAAATCTAAAATTTACTTAAATAGGTACATATTTATTATTCGTTGTCTTCCGATCGACACGAAACTTTCGTCTAATGACGAGTCTTTGCCTAAATTTGGTATGATACATTCTTGGTCTCTTATACGAGTATATTGTCGAAAGCCACATCTCTTTCCCAATTTGATAATATGAATCGTATAGTCCTTTCCTCTACTCTTAACCAATTTTCAGGCGTCACTCGATTACAACAATCCTTTAGTAAAAAATATATCCTTTGACTTGTGCCCATAAGTTATATTAGTAGTGGTATGCTGCAAATCTGAGAACTGTGTAGCCGTGCTCGGCTGCCACTTCGTCAACCACGTATCGAAGATTTAGTTTTTTTTGCTTTTAAAATGTTTACTAGCTCACACTTAAACCACAGTATAAGAACCTACAGTAGGAAATCGCCTTTGATCTTGTTGTAAATGCCGACAACGACGCGACAGCTAGCAGTTCGGTACGCGTCTCGTCCCTCGCGCCCCGCAACGTAAGCAGTTCGGTACCCGTCTCGCCCCGCACGATTGCTCTGTCTAGACGTCTTCGTGAAATGACTGTATGATGTTTAGGCGATTAACACACTGCCACGCACCACGCAGCGTAGCGCATGAATGCGTGTTCTAACGTTGCTTGTAAGTATCTCCGTTTGTATAGAAAACATGCACAGTCCAACACACAGAAAATGCATCCACGCGCGTCATGCAGATTAGCACACACAACGCAAAACACGCAACATGCAGCGTGGTGCGTGGCAGTGTGTTAATCGCCTTAGACTGTGCTTAAACATAGATTAATATCAGTTACCTATCAAAATATCAGTTTATGTATACTTACATAGTTATATTCGATCGCCACTGCATGATCTTAATCTTTCTTGAACACTTTATTTGCGACTGCATGACAATAGCATTATTTTGAAATTATTTTTATTATTTTTCTTTGTTCCAGTGTATTTAAGATGATAGGAGTTAAGAGCGGAGTGTAGATGTCTACATAGTATACCTATAGATTATAAAAGGACATAGCTATATATTATTACAATAATAATATATTATGAATAATAAAAAAAAACAATATGATTGAAGTGGAACGGATGTTTAAACACCCGCGTTACAAGGTAAATATTTTTGTGTCAATCCGAGCTTAGTTTACATGTACACTGGCATATGGGCGTACCCAGGGGGGGGGGGAGGGGGGGAGGCAGGGGAGGGTAGCGGCACCCCCCTGGATCTTTTATGCCTTTTTCTTTTGTACCTACTGTTCTCAATAATAGTTATGTTCGAGCCACTTTAAGACTTACTTCACAATTATATAATATGCATTAATTTTAGAAAAAACCGCGCTTAGGGGTTAAGGGGACCCGGCTTAAACAAAATTGATTTGCCCCCCCTGGGCCTAAAGCTGGGTACGCCCATGGACAGGCATTTCTCTCGGAAATAGTGTATAAGTTAATGTTTTTTGTCTAAGGATCAACCGCTTCTTATAAGTTTAGGTGCTGCTATAGCATTTGGTATTGTTTGAATGTAACTTGTGGCCGATGTCGCTAAGTCCCGTGGGTGAAGCTAACGTAGGTGTGGGTTCGGCCGAGCGGCGACGCGGCGCAATGCGTTCACTCATAGAGGTGACCTGTTTTTGTCTATATTCGATAATCTCTATTCGTGAACCGCATTGGCGATGAGCAACCCTAGACCTTAAACAGCATTTTATTGCTTAGGGTTGTGCGATGTCCTATGTTCAGTTCCCTTCTGTGGTCGCCGTCTCCCCGCGCGCTCGAGCCTCCCCCTCAACCCGAGGGCCACGAAAAAAAGAAGGAATAGCGAATATCAACTCTACCCTTGTGTAAATAAGGTTGATTTTGTCATTTCCACTCTTGCGGGTTTTAGTAGCGATGAGCAAATAACGCAATGAGCGTTTTATTCTTGGCCTTTGGTTTAGGCCTCTAACAGTACTATTGAAACGGTGATATATATCGTATCACGGGATTAAGAACCATAGTTTACATGACGTTCTTTTTACACCTCCTTAACGTTTTTTTTATGAGCCGTGCCTTTATCATAAAATTTTGTGTTGCAAAAAGAATGTCGTGGAATTGCGGATCGTCTGTTAGCCGCCTTACTTGTAAGTAATATAGTTTTAATCAACATTGAATGTGATTTTTCTTGATCTAATGTGTAGATATATGACAAAGTGATTATAAAGTGATATGATTATTCCACCGCTTGTTTTAAGATAATACCTATATTATGTAAGGTTATCCCAAATTAATAAAACAGAAATGATTGATTGTATTGTTTTATTTCCACTCTCCCTGCAGTCTATTAGTTTAATATACACTATCATACAATAATACAAGGTATGTTACATTTAAATTAAACTTAACATACAATGTTTACAATTACATGAGAATTATTAACTTACGAACTAACGTCGAGATCCATAACGGACGGATTATTACAAAAGTTAGTATGTACAATAATTGACTATTTGCATATACAAAATATTAATTTCTTGTTAGTACACACTACTAAATATTTTTTGCCTAATGTTTTAGGCTTATTACATTTTTAGTGTCCTTCACCACACAATCCTCACATTTGAAAACCTCATGAGAATCAATTTAGAGAACGCCAAATAATAGTCACTAAGGTCAAAAAACTCAAACGCATTTATTTCTATTAAACTATATACTTTTGAATTGCCAAGGAGTCAGTCTGTCAGAAATATGAAGCTAGTTGCCCATTCCAAAGCGTAGTAGGTACCTATGGAGAAGAACGGGCAAGAAACTTCACGGACACTTTTAAATAAAAAAAAATGTTACAAAATATTGGTTACGTCATTCATGTTGAAATTATACATGTGGGAACAATGTAGCAAGACGTGCACTCGACGTGCGTCGATTCCGAAGTTTTAGCTATATATAAGTTGGTGAGGATTGTAGGGGTGAACGTCTCCACACAATCCTCACCTGTGCATGCAAACGGCTGGGAGTATTCACTTGGGTAAATTCCAAAAAAAAATGTCAAGAAATAGTGTTAACGCTATGTAAACCTTGAAAATAGTCCTATGGATTCCAACTAAATGATGATCTTTTTGGCGTTCTCAAAAATTGATTTCATGAAGATTTCAAAGTTGAAGATTGTGTGGAGAACGACACCATTTTTATCAGTTCCATTTCTTTAGTAAATAACATTATAAACATACAATGTTGATTACAAAATTTAAAAACATTCAAGTGTAAATAAGAGATTCCTCATTGAGGTCACATGGTCAGACACTCTCCCTGTATTGACAAGCACCAGCGTGCACAATTATCACTTGCTTCAAAAACGGTGAAGTAAAACATCGTGAGGAAACCGGCATGCCTGAGAGATATTTCTCGACGGGATGTTAAGCCAATTCAGAGGCCCATGGGCGACTTTAAAACTCTGACACCAGTACCTTAATTACGTAATGCACGATCAAAAATAAATTGAAATGAATTGAAACAGATTGCTTCATAAATTCGAAAAAAAAAACTGCTCAATTTTTTTTGTTTATTATTGATCGTGCATTACGTAATTAGGGTACAGGTACGAAAAAAAAAGAAGCGTGCATTGATAGGTCACTTAGCTGCGTGCTCATATTAGCTGCCGGAACGAATCTCTGCCAGGAGACATGACATCGTCCTAAACTTTCATCTTCTCAGTAGTCTTTTTCAAACCTTTGCTTGTGGCTACCTGGCTATACTACAGCTTGGTCTCAGGCTTGGCGGGCTGCTTGCGGAAGGCGTGTATGCGGCGCGGGCGGCGGTCTGCGCAGGAGTACATGTCGGGGCGGTAGTACTCGCACGTGCTTTGTAGCTGTGAGGCCGCGGAGCAGTTGGAGCGGTGCGAGCTGTCGTTGTCGTCTGCGCTGTCTACGTCACCTGGGGAGTTGGAAGTTTGTTTTGTGATTTTTTCTACATTCTATTGTTAGTGACTTATGGTCTGTTTCAAAAGTATCTGATGAAGTTATAAACAAACCCTGTTCAGGTAAAATTCGCACGCAATCACTAACTAAAGGGAATTACTAACACATTCAGATGTATTTCAATGGTTTCAATTTTATATCTAACCACTTTTTCCAGTAATTATTGTTTGAATAACATTCAATTGTAATTGTTAATTATTCACGAAAAGGAGGTTATAAAATTACTCTCAATAATTGTTTCTTCACAAGATTTTAAAACCGGCCAGTATTTTTTGAGTTTAAGACTCAAAAAATACTGGCCGGTTTTAAAATCTTGTGAAGAAAGATTATTTTGTAGACCTTTTTGGATGATCGAAATTTAAATGATCGAAATAGTATATGCTGCCATGATAGTAGGTACTTACTAATTCCATGTCATTACTCCGACTATTAAATAGTTATCTGTGGAATTTATATCGCATAATATTAGCATGAAATACAAAATTATTACTTTAAGTTGCAGAAAATCGCCCTTATTATATAAAATACGTTATGAATCGGCGTTTTTAGTATTTGTTGATTATAAACAGTATATGTTACATGATACACACAAGTTTCAAATTCTTAATTTGTTTAGTTGTTGAGATAGAGCTCGTACAAAAATGGTCTAAAACAGACAACTTCTACGGCCCCCTAATTCATCATTTTTGAAGATAAAAACAAATAAAAATTATATTTATTCTCTACTCGATGAGTTCTAGAAAATGATACCCCACATGCCAGGGTCAGATAATTTTTTTTTCAAAATTTAATTTTATTGTATGGCGACCCCCCTTTATTTTTTAATTTTATTATTTGTTGCTCTTGCGGCAATAGAAATGCTCAATCTGTGAAATTTTCAACTGCCTACCTATTACGGTTCATGAGATAGAGCTCGCTGACAGACAGACGGACAGCGGAGGCTTATGAATAGGGTTCCGTTTGTCACCCTTCGGGTACGGAACCCTAAAAAAGCAATTAATTCTCTTTTGTTTTTTAAAAGTAGAAGTCTATTGTTTGCGTCGTTTCGGAACGTGTTCTTAAAAATGGATAAAATCGAAGTTCGCGCGGTAATAAAATATCTCTGCTTGAAAAATTTTACTACGGAGCAGGTAAATCAAGACTTGAGAGCAACATTAGGGGTTCATGCTCCTCCATATTCTACGGTTGCGCTTGCGCGTTGGTGTGCTGAGTTCAAGCGAGGAAGAACTTCCACTAACGACGACCCACGAACGCGACGCCCCATATCGGCAGTGACTGAACAAATGATTAAAAAAGTTGAAAATATTGTCTTGGCGGATCGTCGTGTTACTGTTCGTTTTATAGCTGAAGAAGTAGTAAAAATTTCCCCTTATTAGCAAGTCAACCAGATTCTCAACTAACCAGATTCGCAACTCACCAGATTCGCAACTCATCAGATAATGTACTATCGAACAAAGAAATTATTTACCACTTAACTTTCAAATGAATTATGACTATTTTACTGATATTCAACCTCATTACGTATATTATATTGTATAATTCGTTCAAATGCATAAAGAATGCAATACTTCAATTACCTTGAACGCTAACAATATCATTGTAAGAGAAAGAAGACATTTATTTTCTCCAGACCAGATCCGAAATTCAGTTGATGCTACTATTGGACGAAAACAATAAACTTATTTCTGTATGAACGTTCAAAGCGAAAGAAAACCTACCTTATTCGAAGCGGGATACTAAAAACATCGAGCTCGCTTCGCTCGCTCTTGCACACTATGTTCTCCATAGCGGCCCTATTCTGCTAAAGTGACCTTAAAGGGTAAAGATGTCTCTATTTTTTTTGGTCATGATTGCAAAGTGGCCGAAAGAGAGAGCAGAACACACACACACAAGAACACAGCACAGAACAGCTTAGTTATTATCAATTTCAATAGATATTGAAATTGATAATAACTAAGCTGTTCATCAATTTGAATTCTGACTTAGAATGTCATAAGATCGTATTTTTTTTTTAATGATGTCCGTAAGAAGAAAGCAATAAAAAAGAATAAATAATTCTCTTTTTTCATAAATATGTACCTACTGAAATCAGAAATACATTATTTCGAGATCTTCTAAAAAAAGTACAGCCCTGATTGTAATACATTATTAAATTCCCTTTGTCACCTTTAACGGGGACATTTCTACGGGGACAACGGGAATACACCAACCTTTCATGTTGGTGGTCGAATTAAAGGTATCCAATTGACATATTGCGAATAAAAATGTAAATGTGTGTATTATTTTGGTTTTGTTTCGATTTTTAAGTAAAGTATTCTGTTATTTCTTCTGGCATTTTGTGGCGGAAGAATTCATTGTACGTAACTTAATTCACTTGGGTTAATTAACTTAGGTGCATTAATTGGTGTAACCCAGGTTTACTTTTAGTATACATAATGCACCCGGGTGAATAATATTTACGAAAAGTATTGTGAAATTAAACCACGCGAATTTAGTCATTCATCCATCATTAATTTCGTATTATTTTGTTTTTGTTTCGATTTACCAGTATTGTTTTTTTGTGGATAAAGTACCTACCTATTCTGTTATTTTGTGATTCATTGTACATTTGGTGAGTTGCGAATCTGGTGAGTTGCGAATCTGGTGACTTGCTAATAAGCGAAGATTTCGATAGGAAGTGTCCATAATATTATAAACGACCATTTGGGTATGAAAAAAGTCAGCGCGCTGGGTGCCCAGAATGCTTTCTGACGCGCAGAAACAAACTCGACTGAGAATTTCACAAAGCTATTTGGATTTGTTACAACAAGATCCTGACCGATTTTTGAAAGAAAAGAAAGAAAGAAAACGTTTATTTTCGGCTCGATTCATAACTATGGACGAAACATGGCTTCACCATTATGACCCGGAAACGAAACAACAGTCCATGGCTTGGAAGCGACCGTCATCTCCAACTCCAAAGAAATTTAAGGCGATTCCATCCGCCGGAAAGATCATGGGCTCTCTTTTCTGGGACAGCCAAGGGGTGGTAATGATCGAATATCTTAATCATGGAGCCACTATTACGGGGACTATGTACGCAGGACAAGTAACAAAGTTGCGTGAGGAAATACGCAAGAAACGGCGTGGCAAACTCGCTAAAGTTGTTTTGTTTCACCAAGATAACGCCCCCTGCGCAGAGTTGCGATGGCTGCCATTCAAGAAGCTGGCTTCGAATTGATGGAACATCCTCCATATTCACCGGACCTTGCTCCTAGTGATTTCTACCTATTTCCGCGCTTAAAGGAACATCTCAGGGGCCAGAAATTCGAAGATGATGACGGAGTAGTCGCCGCCGTAAATGATTTTTTAAGGGATCAGGAAGAAGATTTTTTTAGAAAGGGAATTTTAGGATTAGAGAAAAGATATACAAAGTGTATAAACCTGAAAGGTGACTACGTCGAAAAATAAAATAACATAATAAAAGATAATTGCGTCGTACTCATTCTCACTATTTATTGAACACCCCTCGTATGTGAGAGTCAAAAGTTCCTCACCATCGCTGCTATTATTGCTGGGCACATGCGCGTCTCGCAGCCGCGGCCGTCGGCGCCAGTAGCGGAACTCGCGCGGCAGCGTGTACGAGCGAGGCAGCGATATCTGCACATAAACATAATATCGTTGGCAAAAATATAACAACATGACATTACGCCTGTATTCGCCGGAGTGGTAGGCAGAGGTATCTTGGAAAAGACTATAATATATCACTTATAGTCTTTTCCAAAAGTATCTGATAATAGTGTAAACAAAGCCTGTTCAGGTTAAATTCTTACGTAATCATTATAGTTAGTGAATTAGTAACAATATGCGCATCTGTATTTAGTAGGTTTGAAATTTATTCATAAACATTGCTTACAAGTTAAGAGACGACCGTTAAACATCTAAAATTGATGGTTAAACAGTCGCTAATCATTACTTAACTTTTAGCAAAGTTTATAAATAGTGTCCGTTTCGACCGCGCGGCCACGGCGAAATAAAAAAAAAAAAACAATGCCAAGATTTTGTAAAAATTTGTAGAAGTTGATTCCCAAAACCATAAATTTGTCAAAGTTATGGTTAAAAAGTTATAAGGGTTTGAACGTGGCCGCGCCATTGAAACGCGGCGAACCGCGCGGCCACGGAGATCTTTAAAACTAAGCGTTGCAGAGATCTGAAATTCAGGTAAATAACAGATTGAATTTGTAAAAAATTTGTAAAAATATAGAAAAAAATCCTAGGTTTATATTTTGGGAGCTATAAGACTAAAACTCCATGGCCGCGCCATCGAAACGATGAAAAATACGTTATCGCCGATATCTCGCTGAAAAAGCATCGCAGGGGTCTGAAGTTTTTTGTAAAACGTAGATTTGAATTTGTCGAAACTTGTAAAAATACTACAAAAAATCCTAGGTTTATGTTTCAGGAGCTGTAAGACTAAAACCTCATGGCCGCGCCATTGAAACAGTCAAAAAATACGTTATCGCCGATATCTCGCTGAAAAAGCATCGTAGGGGTCTGAAGTTTTTTGTAAAAGCTAGATTTGAATTTGTCGAAACTTGTAAAAATACTACAAAAAATCCTAGGCTAATATTTCAGGAGCTGTAGTACGGTATCGCGTAGAAATAAGTCGTGATTATTTATCGAAGAAAGTAATTGTAAAGCGAGTTTTTTGTAAACAACACCAATTAATATGTAAAACTACCGATACTAGGCAAAAAACATGTATTTTTTCGATATTTATAACTTTCAATACGTTTTGAATATTTCGATAGGGTGACCATGGCTTTTTGTTTACAGAAAACTTTCCAAAAATAAACATATTTTCTTTCTTTCTTTCTTTTCTTTTTTCCACCTATCGTTTTGGAAATTGTATCTCAAGGATTCTAAATTAAATTAAAATGAAACGACAAGATACAAAAAACATATTTATATTTCTTTTATAATCTATATTTACTTATATATATTATTTACTTATACTTTCTTTCAAAGTCACAAATCACAGATTATTTGCTTACACTTACTTACACTACTATATAGGGTGACTGGTAAGCAGTGATCGATACTTAAACACGTGAATTAGCTCATCATTATGAACAACTTTTACTATGGGACCAAACCTGAAATCGCGAAAAAAATATCAGCTGTTCCATACATTTACGATCGCATAACTCGTCAACATGTATGGAACAGCTGATATTTATTTCGCGATTTCGGGTTTGGTCCCATTGTTGCCATGCTCATAATGATGAGCTAATTCACGTGTTTAAGTATCGATCACTAATTACCAGTCACCTTATATATATTTCTTTCAGTCACAAATGATTTAAGTGAATTTAAAAGAAATAAACATATGATTTTGTATTTTATCCGTTTCATTTTAATTGAATTTAGAATCCTTGAGATACAATTTCTAAAACGATAGGTGGAAAGTTTTCTGTAAACAAAAAGCCATGGTCACCCTATCGAAATATTCAAAACGTATTGAAAGTTATAAATACCGAAAAATACATGTTTTTTGCCTAGTATCGGTAGTTTTACATATTAATAGGTGTTGTTTACAAAAAAAAAACTCGCTTTACAATTACTTTCTTCGATAAATAATCACGACTTATTTTTACGCGATACCGTACTACAGCTCCTGAAATATTAGCCTAGGATTTTTTGTAGTATTTTTACAAGTTTCGAAAAATTCAAATCTAGGTTTTACAAAAAACTTCAGACCCCTACGATGCTTTTTCAGCGAGATATCGGCGATAACGTGTTTTTTGACCGTTTCAATGGCGCGGCCATGAGGTTTTAGTCTTACAGCTCCTGAAACATAAACCTAGGATTTTTTGTAGTATTTTTACAAGTTTCGACAAATTCAAATCTACGTTTTACAAAAAACTTCAGACCCCTGCGATGCTTTTTCAGCGAGATATCGGCGATAACGTATTTTTCATCGTTTCGATGGCGCGGCCATGGAGTTTTAGTCTTATAGCTCCCAAAATATAAACCTAGGATTTTTTTCTATATTTTTACAAATTTTTTACATATTCAATCTGTTATTTACCTGAATTTCAGATCTCTGCAACGCTTAGTTTTAAAGATCTCCGTGGCCGCGCGGTTCGCCGCGTTTCAATGGCGCGGCCACGTTCAAACCCTTATAACTTTTTAACCATAACTTTGACAAATTTATGGTTTTGGGAATCAACTTCTACAAATTTTTACAAAATCTTGGCATTGTTTTTTTTTTTTTTATTTCGCCGTGGCCGCGCGGTCGAAACGGACATTATAAATAAACCCATATAGCTCACCACTTGTTTACAACAATTGTTGTTTATCAGACAATAATTTATACTTAGATAGATATATTTCTTCAGTGTCACTTAGAACAGATCATAGTTTACCCAAATTTCGCCAGTTATGGTTAAGTCAATGACTTTGGAGGTTTCACCCCGAAGAATAAGAGACAAAATAACCCACAGCAGAAAGTTCATTCAATCTATCTAGCCTTTTCCCAACTATGTTGGGGTTGGCTTCCAGTCTAACCGGATGCAGCTGAATACCAATATTTTACATGGAGCGATTGCCTATCTGACCTCCACAACCCAGTAACTGGGTAATACGTACGATACCCCTTGGTAAGACTGGTTGTCAGACTTTCGGGCTTTTGACGACCCGAATGACAGCCGGAATCAACGGCTTAACGTATTTTCCGAGGCACGTAGGAGTCTTAGTATGTAAAGATGGTCACCCATCCACGGACCAACCCCGGCAAGCGTAGCTTAACCTAATGGAACGACCCGTGCGGTTTTTATTACTAAGACCATTGATGTATTAAAAGCGGTAGATACATGACTTAGGGTCCTATCTAACTACGTGATTCCCCGTAGTCGGCACCGGCACGGCACTCAGTCGCGCACGACAGATTGTTGATCAAACAGCTCCATAATTATAGTTTTTTTCGTGATAAATACGCATTAAAATGACTTCTTGTGCAGCTAAACAGTGTTTTAATAATAGAAGGAAGAACAATAAGACACACGGGATTACTTACCACTCGTAAGTACAGCCAAAAATGCTAATTTGTTGTAAGTTATAATAATATTTCATGTTTGCTTCGCCATGTTTGTGAGAGCGAGATAGATATTGAAACATGCGTGAGAGACACGATACGCAAATATTGCGCGAGTTGCGAGACTTATTGGCGACGCCCAACGACTGTGATCACACTGATCACAATTTTTATTTTTTTTATTTTTTATTACAGCATGGAAGACTTACAGCTACAAATGTGTGAGTTTTGCTGCATGTAGTCGTGTGCCGAGCCCCAGGTTTTACTGATTGCGATGTTAGCGCGTTACATATCTGCCTCCTTTTAATACATTAATGACTAAGACACGTGCTCTTCACAGCCGAAAATTCGTTATGTATGTAAAAAAGAAAATTACGTCAGACCTGGCTATCAATATCGCTGGGTGGTCTGGGCGTCTCGCGCGCGGCTCCGTCGGGACAGGACTCTTCGCCACTGCTTGCGGCGCCTTCCTCCTTCTTTCTGTTGCTAGACAAACGTGCTTTTATCAATCACTGTTGGTAACAAACGATGTAAAGCCAATATCGGACGCTTCACTTTTCGTTCATTTTTGCCTTCATTCAAAGTGACACGTCTGAACACACAATGACTCTGTGAAAAATTTATTCATTAGTGACCCGATCCAACGATGTGGGATTTCGGCACGCGGCATCTTTCACTTGCTAATAAAAAAATTAAATGAAAGGAGCGGATGAACCTTTCATTCCTACATTATTTTGTTGGTGGCGCGTGAACGTAAAAGAAACAAAAATGAACCTTCACTCGGGTGAAGAGTATGATATCCAGCATAAGGCTTTGGTCTCCTATTTTATGCAATATGCGATGTCTGACTTCAGCGTCAACGTTCCGATCGACGTCTGAAAGCTACGCACAGCGTCAGCGGTCAATACGGACGACTCTTCAGTTGTTGCTCGCGAGTGGTCGTGTGACACTTGACTTGCCAGTATACTATAGTAGTCTTTGCACTTGACACGACCTGACGTTGCAATGGTTCGAAATAACTAGAGACGTAACGCAAAGCGTTTGAATGCGAAGTCAAGACGTTGACGTCGACGTGTGAAAGCGACCACAAGTACATTTTTATAGTATTTATGCATCGTGACGCGTCGTACGGCGTTTATAGGAGACCATAGCCTAACAGATTGCAAAGAGATTATCAAATCTGCAGAAATAAGAGGTGTCACGTAAGGGTATTTTACTGCCAAAGAAATATCAATATTTGACTTCATTTTCAAAACAAATTCGAAAAAAAAAACTTTGACACGTGCTACTGTCAATTTTGATGCTCTCGTGTAAGTAGGTTCTTTTATTTTAGACTTTATTTCAATGTGGGCCAATGTTCTTTTCTGTGTGGCAGTGACATAATAATGTACTCTACTACTGTCAAAAATCCATTGAGATGCTTTTATTTAGCAGTGGGTGGGAATGGTATATGGGGCTAAAAAATGTATCAAGAAAAACTGACACCATTTGAAACTGACCGCTTTATAAAATGTTTGTAAATGAAACTCACGTATAAGGCGCTCCCCAGTGGCAGCACACCTGCCTATTACACCCCTCTAGATAATGCGGCGCCAGCAGTATCTCAGGCGTCCTACACCGCTGCATCTTCCTCATATTCTCCGCCTTCTTCCCCATCGGGTACTGAAACCTCTCACAATTCTGGTTGTATCCACAACCGACCTCATTGTAGTTATTCCTAATATTCTCTATGCTCTGAACATTTAAAGCGTTGTGTACATTGTGTAACGCAGATACATACTCATCTTTACTTTCATATTTCGGGTATTGACTACCTTCGCAATACCCTGAATACTCCCCTATTTGTCTATGGTCTTCCGAGTATATCGAATTCTGAGCTATCCTAGGCTTATCTAACCCAGTTTCATAGTTATTACTAACATCTGGCATGTAATTCCTAGGACTATTATTCAGTACGTTCCTAGGACTGCCACAGTTAGCTTCATAGTTTCTGTTTTCTAAATAATTCGGTGATCGTAAGGGAGTTCGTGTGACATCGTTCCTCATGTTCGCTGGGTTCTCGTAAAACGTTCGGGTATTGTCGTATCTATTCGGGAGTCTTCGGATTTTTAACGGATCGTTTAAATCTGTAGGGTTGTTCGAATCGTTGTTTTGAAAAGTTATATTGATGTTGAAGTCTGGTTTTATTTCTGTGTATGTTGGGTATATGTTGCAAATGGGGTAATTTTGGTAGGAGTGTGCCATTTCGATGCTGGGCCACGCTGGTGGTTCCGCATGTGTCTTGGCCCTCGGTATGGGCTGTCGTTGCAAGCTGCTGTATATTTCCTCGGCGGCCACAGGCGTAGTCTTGGCCAGTTTGCCTTGTTTGATCTCTTCCTCTATGACGCGCAACTCCGCGAGTTGTTTTTGTTTCTTCTCTTGTAGTTTCTGCTGGATGTTGACGCGGGAACCGACGCTTGAGCCCTCGTTTTCTGATGAACCGCCCTGAAATAATATTGTGATGTTTATCTATCTATATAATAAAAATTAAATGTTGTTCGTTGGTCAGCGCATCATTTAAGAACGGCTGAACCAATTTGAATATTTTTTGTTTTAAAATGTTCGTGATAGTCTGAATTAGGTTTTTACGGAAAGAAAAATTGGATAACTTGGCCGGAAAATTGAAGAATTCGTTAAATCTAAAAGTATTTTTAGGGGTGCCGTACCACCCGTAGGGTGCCAATTGGAACCCTATTACTAATCCTCTGTTGTCCGTCTGTCGGTCAGTGGGCTGTCATGTCTGTCATCTCATGAACCGTAATAGATAGCACGGATTGTGTATTTCTATTGACGCTACAACAAAAAATAATAAAAATAAAATTAAGTTAAGGCTCCGTGCACGAAAAAAACCCATTTTCGTCAATAACTTATCTAATTGTAAGAAAGCTTAGAATAATTGAAACATTAAGTCTGTGTTAGTATAAAAGTACAGTTTACGTAGTGCTAAACCATTCGTGTCAGTCACAGCACCTTTTAATAGTTGCATCACTTCTGCGCTCTCGAAAATACGGTTTATTTCGCCTTTGATTTACTTAATGAAGATATTGTATAATCATAAAATAAACTTTTGATTTTATTTCAAGGATAGCTGAAGACTAATGTGTGTTTTTTAAATTTCTTGATATGGTTTGCTAAATAATTGGAAAAAAAACATTACTGAAAGGGTTTTTTTTAAAATATGGTTTTTTTCAACATTATTTTTCTGCTATATAGTTGTATAGAGGTTGAAAAAAGTGGTTCCGCTACATGCAAGTAGACCATATAACGATATTGATGATATTTTTAAATGTTCAACATCAAAAGTAATAGTGATCAAACGTCAGTCTCGCGTCAAGTTTTGAAAAACTTGTTGCGAATATTAGTGATTTTCCATGAATACTTAATTTATTTGAAAAATCCCTTTCCACCACATGCTAAACAAAAAACTCAACTTTTCAAATCACAAATAGTTTTGTTTAAATTCTTTTTCCTTTTCTCAGAACGAATTAACAAAATTGATCAAAATCAGTCGATTTCGTGCACGGCCCCTTAAAAATTAAAAGTTCCTTTACAGAAACGTGTTTTTTTTTTACTAAATTAAAAACGTCGTGTTAAATATTGTACGGTGGTAATTCGCTCTTCCTGTTCCAATTTTTTATATGGGATTTTTGTATTATGAACTCGAGACCATATTGAAATTTGGATAGGTCAACTTCTGTCGGGGTCGGGACATAGCTAGTTATGTAGTAATAAGTGCGTGTAGTCACATGATGGTTGTGCTGTGCGGGCAGCGGGCGGCGCCAGAAGGCGGCGGGCGCGGGCGCGGGCGCGGGCGCGGGCGCGGGCGCGGGCGGCGCGGGCGGCGGCGCGGGCACGAACGACGTCGGCTTCTTCTTCTTGCGGCCCGGCGCCGCGCTGGGGACATGCAGTGGCAACCTTAGTTTTTGTTTATACTAAACCTCTTAAGGGGTCATTGAACTCACCTCGCGAAAAAAAAAGTTGCTGTTCCCTACATTTTGACGAGATATTACGAGTAATATACGAACATAAATGTAGGGAACGGCTGATTTATTTTCCGCGATTTTCGCTTTGGTCCCATAGTGAAAGTTGTTCATAATGATGAGTACAATGACCCCTTAAGAGGTTTAGTATAAATAAAAAATTTAAGTTAGCACAGGACATGAAAGATTTATTGCAGTAATGTAAAATGTAAGGTAATTTTTTAATAAGACTGTATTTTAGTTGTAGGCAGTTATTTCAGTTTCAATCTTAGATATAATGCCACCAACTGCATCAGGCTGCTTCAAAAGAGAGCTTGTTTTGAACGTTATAGCTGCAGTTGCGTTATTTTGTTCAACCTTTCAGTATGTTACATTTGTCAAGCCCATGATTTTCATATTCCACATGGTCATGGTACTAATATTTTTTTCCAAGACTACTTATTGACGTCTAAAATCTGCCATTATGATTTTATTAAAACAAAAACCTACAACCAACGCGCGACCCCAAACGAGTCGATGAACACATCATGTATTAAAATCCATACACCCATCAGGATGCTTCCAAGGTGTGAAAAATCGTACATACACATGAGGTCTATTTTATTTAAATCCTTGTTTCCATTTAAACAAACATCAACTTTATACTAGTGTAAATAAAGATGATTTTAGATTGTCGAGTACTGTTAAAAAAGTCAGAAAAAATATGAAGTTATAGCGCAAACTGAACCTTATGTGTAGGCATTACAGTTGTTTTTTCTAAAACTCGTGTTTGTTGTTTAGCAAATTATTTGCGAACGCACATTAGATGGGTTTTTTTCCCTGTCTTTAGTGTGGCGCAGTCGGGTAAAAAGATAATCAATAAGTATTCACCTATTACTGACTGGATTGGAGAACCGACAGTTGAACACTCCCGGTATCGTCGGGTTGTCCGCTTGGTTCGACTGTTTGCCTGGAATTGAAATATAGCACAACATCAATGTAACATCACAGCTGTATTTCATGATGGTAGGCAGCGTTGTATACACTTTTGATCGCGACGATAGGTCATGGTGAAATTCAATTAAAGATGAGTGGCATGTATATCATGTAAGTTTATGCAAATAAGAAATTACAACCGATGTCGGTTAAAAGGCAAATAAGAAAATATGTGCGTTTATAAAGTGTGCGTTTAGCGCAGCCGTGCGTGCAGGTGCGCAACAGCTGACTGGCGCGGCGCGGGGCGATGTTGAGATGGTCTCAGCAACTACACTAGTTATACAACGTTATTTTTTGTTTATACTAAACCTCTTAAGGGGTCATTCTACTCATCATTATGAACAACTTTCATTATGGGACCAAAATTTAAATTGAGAACAAAAAATCAGTTGTTCCCTACATTTTAACGAGATATAACATAAATTGTCGAACAGCAGATTTTTTTTTCGCGATTTCATGCGTTTGAGGTTTAGTATAAACAAAAAATTATTTATTATTATTTATCTTTAATTCAGACACACAGTCCATAAAAAAATTATAAAGAAAGAAGCCGTTAGTAGGGTTGTTAGTAGTACATACACACAAAAAATAAAAATAATGTTGTATAATTAATGAATATCAGGTTTTAGAAAAGTTTTACATGAACATACCATCTTTATTCTGTGATGACGTGTTGGTGCTATTCGTCCCTTGTTGATGTTCACCTAACATGTAGCCCAATCTTCTCACGTGGAAATATCTGTAAAAACAAACATAACATTCATTTGAGGAGGTCAGATAGACAGTCGCACCATCCGCTGTATCCGATTAGAATGGAAGACGACCGTAAGGGCCGATGTACACAAGGTGTAGCGGCCGCCGCGGTGCGGGCCGCACTACTACTTACTGACCTGTAGTATATCAACATGAAGGCGATGCCGGCACAGAAGGCCGCCCCGGCCGCCGCGGCCAGCGGTGCGGGCCGCACTACTACTTACTGACCTGTAGTATATCAACATGAAGGCGATGCCGGCACAGAAGGCCGCCCCGGCCGCCGCGGCCAGCGGTGCGGGCCGCACTACTACTTACTGACCTGTAGTATATCAACATGAAGGCGATGCCGGCACAGAAGGCCGCCCCGGCCGCCGCGGCCAGCGGTGCGGGCCGCACTACTACTTACTGACCTGTAGTATATCAACATGAAGGCGATGCCGGCACAGAAGGCCGCCCCGGCCGCCGCGGCCAGCGGTGCGGGCCGCACTACTACTTACTGACCTGTAGTATATCAACATGAAGGCGATGCCGGCACAGAAGGCCGCCCCGGCCGCCGCGGCCAGCGGTGCGGGCCGCACTACTACTTACTGACCTGTAGTATATCAACATGAAGGCGATGCCGGCACAGAAGGCCGCCCCGGCCGCCGCGGCCAGCGGTGCGGGCCGCACTACTACTTACTGACCTGTAGTATATCAACATGAAGGCGATGCCGGCACAGAAGGCCGCCCCGGCCGCCGCGGCCAGCGGTGTGGGCCGCACTACTACTTACTGACCTGTAGTATATCAACATGAAGGCGATGCCGGCACAGAAGGCCGCCCCGGCCGCCGCGGCCAGCGGTGCGGGCCGCACTACTACTTACTGACCTGTAGTATATCAACATGAAGGCGATGCCGGCACAGAAGGCCGCCCCGGCCGCCGCGGCCAGCGGTGCGGGCCGCACTACTACTTACTGACCTGTAGTATATCAACATGAAGGCGATGCCGGCACAGAAGGCCGCCCCGGCCGCCGCGGCCAGCGGTGCGGGCCGCACGGCGCGGCCCGACCACCACCACGCCGTCACTAACAACCAGTTCTCGATGCACATCACGCAGTAGAACGTCACCTGTGCGCCAATAAAGGTAGAACTATAGTGGATTTGGCAACAAATCTGGAATCCGGAAGAAACTGCTAAAGGATATAATTTTAAGGCTTAACTGATTACAACTCTACTGATTTCAAATGTCGTTGAAATAATTTTGACGATAGAAATTGTCTACAAAATTAAACATTGCAGATATGTAAACCATTTTTCTAGGAGATGATGATGTCGAAAATTAAGTTGGCATAAAAACTCAAGGTGGCTAATCAAGGGCCACCACTTTCATGATTTTCAGGGGTGCTGATGCTTAAAATGGGGTCAAAATCGAAACGAAAATGGACGGCCTCTAAAATATATCTAATGTAATAGGTATCTATCTCTAAATAAAATTATTCTGATATACTTGGGCCGGCTGACTTTATTTATTTAAATCCAGACATCCTCTATCCTCCTTATTGATTTCGATAACATGACCTGTCAGATACGCAAAGATACGTCAGCCCTCCTATACCTTTAACTCTGCCGGCCAAATAAATCTAAATCCAGACATAGTGCGCGCCACGAAATAAGGCCGGCGGAAATACATATTTTTGAAACAAAGGCGACAATAACCGACTTTAAAGCCGCGATTCCATTAGGCAAGTCTTGCATGCAAGTATGACGTCACATTTGCGTACAAGTTACTTGCATTGGAAACATGTTTTCCGGAGTGTGCAAAATGCATACAGGTTTTACTTGCATACAAGTGGAGATGTTCAACAATTGTACAGAGAGAGATAAAAATGCGCGTACACCGGTACACGTCACTCGTTCGAAATCTGAAATGTGCAACTAACGTTTGCGCGTTCAATTTGCACGTCCCTTGAATAAAAAAATGTACAAGTTCAAACTACTACACAAGTTGTAGCTTGTATGCAGGTTTGTTCAAGTTGTATGCAACTTGCAACTTTAATGATTTTATACTGAAGATTACGTCTAAAAGAGTAGTGTTAATGATGTGATAAAAAAAAAAAATTGAGCATTTTCCTAATAAAAAAAATTATGAATATTTTATGTATTCTATTTAATGCAATCTGTCCTGGGACATTCAGCAATAGGTAGATGATGGTTCCTGATCTTGCACGGTATGAAGCCACTGCCTCATCCGTACCCATACTACAGCTCATTCATGCTGGTTGTAAGTAAGTCTTGGGGTGTCCTCCTTTTCAGTCTTGTAAAGGTAACTGGGTCACCAATTTAAAGATAATTTAATTATTAATCTTTTAGTATACGTGTTTAATTAAAATACCTTTTGTTTTATGTATAATAAATTAATAATGCGTCTAATTTGGGACAGCGTTCCTTGATTGGCGAGTCTTATTACTGGCTGGACGTAAGACGCGTTGCGTGAGCTCAGTACAGAACGATTCCGCAACCGTTCTCCTAAGACCGATTCGCCATTGGACTGTTCGTCGACAGGACGATTAATTTATTTCCGTTTCCCCAGCAGAGTCTTTCACCTACGGACATTTCGCCGACAGAACCTTTCATCTACGTCACTTTCGACGACAGGCCTTTTCAGCTACAGATTGGTTCACCGACACGACGATAAACCTATAACTCTTTTAACTAAAGACCTTTCCAACTACGGAGAATTCGCCGTCAATCTTAGACAAGCAGTGTTACAAAAAACACACATCTACAGCTTACTGTGTCTTTACTAAGAGATCAGGGCCGGCTAGTTGCCCTAGAGGATCAAGACTCGTCGATGCGTGTCACGCTTAAGTTGAGCCAAGAAAAAGGACGCAGCAGCAGTGTGTTATTTCAATGATCGGATATTAAAGTTACGTTTTGGCTAAGAAATTATGGAAGTGGCTTTATATAAATTCCGGGATCAGATACATGGTATGGAAACGACTTATCAGCACTCTTATTAAGGTTACTTTTGCGGCGTTAACATAAAAATTTATATACCTACTGTAAACACTTCGTTTTTAACGAAACTCAAGGCTCCGAATTGTTTGTGGCTATGTGCTATGCTAAGTTGGAAAACTACTTTACAACATTAGCTAGCATTTCTATAATCAAAAAGTACGAAAACAATCGATTCCGGAATCGCGAGATGTTTGCGATCGATACAAAAAAGCATTCCATATTAGCCAACACCTGCACGTAAGTAAATATACATTCGATTCTATAATCAGAACTCAAAATTTGTCGATCCCGGAATCCCGGGATTTCTTTGAATACAAAAGTGCTTTCCATAATAGCCAACACCTCAACTTTAGGCAAATATGCATCCGAAAATCCGATCACTGAATATAACACACTGCTGCTGCGTCCTTTTTCTTGGCTCAACTTAAGCGTGACACGCATCCACGAGTCTTGATCCTCTAGGGCAACGTGTACGTTACCCCAGCAAGAAAGTGTCTCCTAGAGTTATATGAGTAGAACGTATAATTTGTGCCTTATTTGCTGTAAATGTGCCCCCACATAAAAAATGTGTGCCCCCTGTCGTTTTGGAAAAAAACGGAAAAAACGATTCTTGCTGGGGTAACGTTTTTCTAGCAGGAAAATTCTAAACGAATGATCGGAGAGAGAAAAATTATGCATGGCCATAGAGCTTATTTGTGTGCCAAAATGTGCCCCCAAAAATAAAATCTGTGACCCTTCAGGTTTTCGAGATATTGCATTTCCTGCTGGAGTAACGTTTTGATGAATCGTATATCTCTAAAACCATTGCATGTGCCCCTGTAGAATAAACATACACGAGTAGCTCTTAATGTGTGCCCCTTAGTGCCCCAATTAGATTTAAGAAAATATTTATAGTTTTCAAGTTATCGCGGTTTTATGAAAACCCAAAAAAACATCGCAGCGCTTAAATGAGACAAGGTATAAGTTCGCTGAAAACTGTATTCGGTCCTTCTTGACGCTAATAATAATAATAATAAATAAATTATTTTTATTGGCATAAAAAATGTGTACAAACAAAGTGAAGCCCTGACTCCTGCGCTAGGTAAAAACACCTGTGTTACAGGGGCCAGTGTCTTCTCCCAATAGGTAGGTTCTGGTTTTTATGCAATTACATCATTTGAATTTACTAGACAAACAAAAATTATAATTAAAATAGCAAAATCATAGTGACATAAATTATTACAATAATTATTAAATGTATTATTAAAATAGTTATACATGATAATAAAAATAAAAATTAATAAAAAAGAAGTAAAAATTATGATAACAATATTTGATTTATTGCGGTTCTACATTTGCGTGAGTGTGAAGTGTAAGAAGTGTGTATGTTAATGTGTTTGATGTGTGGTGTGTGAATGAAGGTTAATGCGAGGGTGTGTCCGTGTGGATGTGTAATCTTGTTGAACTTAAACTATGTTAAAATAGATTCTGTTTCGCTGTACTTTTGAGTCAGTAGCCATGATTTAGTTTTAGTTTTAGCTTCTCTTATTGAAAGAGGATTAATATTGAGAACACTATTTGTTTTATTATAAATGTGACTTGACAAATACATGCGTTGCCTTCTAGCAGCTGCGGTGTCAAATTTAACAGATAGGCAAACATTCCTTATAGTACGCTTACTTAAAACTTGCTTATTTAATGGAGTGACAAGATGCTGCTTGGCAACTATATGTAAAACATACATTTGCCGTACTGTGAGAACTTGACACTTGTTATATAAGGTTGTAGTGGGGAATCTAAAAGGCCTAAACGTCATTACTTTAAGCACAGATCTTTGGGCCCTTTCAAGTCTAATCATGTGCGTTTTGCATGCCCCACCCCACACACCAATACAATATCCGATCACTGATTGAACCAGTGCGTAATATACCGTGCGTAGTACCTCATAGTCAGCGACATGTCGAAGTGTCTTAAATACCCATATGAGTTTTCTAATTCGTGCAGTGGTTACCTCAATGTGCTGGCGCCAAGTAAACTTATTGTCCAGTAGTATTCCTAAGTATTTAGTTGTATTTGATTGAGGAATAGGTAGACATGAGCAGGACGCGTAGTTCTGGGGGGCACTACATGTGTGAGACTTAACGCATACCTTGGGCGGCTTTAGTTTAGAGAAACTAAATTGGATTTGGGTTGATTTTGCAAGGTTTAAGGTTAGTAGGTTAGCTCTTAGCCAGTGGCTTACGATAAGAAGGCCCGACTCGGCTTTTTGGCGAACTTCATCCCAGGTTTCCCCATGAAATACGAGTGCTGTGTCATCAGCATATGTAAAAATCTTACCATTTGCAAGAGCTAGCTGACATAGATCGTTTATGTAGATGAGGAAGAGACTGGGTCCAAGAATACTACCTTGTGGTACGCCGTATGTGACCTGGGTGTCTGAGCTAACGTGTTCTCGTATTTTCACTCTCTGTGTTCGATCACAGAGAAAGTCCTGAAAGATTTTTAGAGCCGTTCCCCGAACCCCAATCCGTTCCAGTTTGCCCACAAGAATAGGTATCGAAACGGTGTCAAAAGCCTTGGCTAGGTCAAGGAAAATGCCGATGCACTTTTTTCGGGCATTCAATTGAGATGTAACATGATCCACAAGTTGCCCGACAGCGTCCTCAGTGCTTCTTCCCGACCTAAAACCAAACTGGGCATCCGACAATATCTTGTTACGTTCTAAGAAGCTAATTAGCCTAGTGTTCAGAATTTTTTCTAGTACTTTAGACACTGTGGAAAGAACCGAAATAGGCCGGTAGTTTCTGACATCGTCCTTCGACCCGTTCTTGTGGACAGGTGTTATCAAAGATTTTTTGAACGCTCGTGGAAAAACTCCTTGAGAAATACACAATTCCAACAGTTTCGTTAAATGAGGAACAATGATATGTCTTGCTAGTTTAAGGAACTTAGCAGGAATGGCGTCCCATCCGACGGCACAGTCATTGTTTAGATTGAGTATCAATGCTTCAATTTCAGCCTCATCCGGGGGAAGTAAGACTATCGAGTTGAGGTTCGTGGTTATGTCAGGCTTATGAGATAATAGGTTAGTAAAGGAAGTTATGGTGTTAGTAATATTATCTGCTAGGTGTTTGCCTATATTAGAGAAGTACTTATTTATGTCCTCTATCGAGTTGGAATTACTACTCATATTTCGAATAAGGTTATCTGCTACTGATTTTTGTTTTTTCTGTTGTATAATAGTTTTAACAGCATTCCACTTGTCTTTATTGTTTTTTGAGTTTTGTAGGAGGGACTTTTCGTGGTTTCTTTTTAATTTTTTTAACAACTTGTTGCAAAAGTTGCGATATCTTTTGTAAGATGTTTCGAGGATATTATTTTGTGGGTTTAAAGAAAACTTTTTGTGGAGCCTATCCCTGTGGCGTATGCAACGGAGAAGACCAGGAGTCAGCCAAGGTTTAAGTAATCTTTTTCGGCTAGGTCTACTATGTACTGTTGAATGGGAATCTAAAGTTGAAGCAATCGTATCAATAAATAGAGCGGCAGCGGTATTTGCTTCAGCGTCATTATTAATAAATGAGAAATCGACCGACTCCAAATGTTTTACCGCCGCGTCATAATTGATCCTTGTTAGTGTGGTTACTTTATCTCTTCTATGATAAGATTGACACAAACTTAATATCACCAGGGCATGGTCGGTCACCGTCGAGTTAATCACAAATACAGTAGCTTGATGAGTCGTGTTAAACATTGCATGGTCTAGGCAATTTTGCATCCTAGTAGGATGTGTATGGCCAGGTAATAGCCCTAATTCTGCAGTGAGATTTAAATATGATTCCCTGTTCCGATCGACACTGGTTGACTTTATGTCAATGTTGATGTCTCCAGTCAGGATAATAGTTTTTGCTTTGATTGGCCGAACTATTTTATCTATTGAGTCCAGAAAACTACCAATATTGTGAATAGACGGAGATCTATACACCGCCAAAATATAAGTATCTGGGTGTATTTTTAGTAACATAAAGTTAGCGCCAATAGGTTCCGGTTCTTCGACTACACATTTGATTTCTTGTTTGATGTATATCACAATACCGTCATTTTGATTAATCCAGGTTTTTGAGGAATAGGTGACGTAGCCTTCTATCGGTGGTATAGGTCTATTTGGATTCAACCAACACTCAGTGAGAATAATTATGTCAAAATCAAAAGAAAACCTAGCTAACTGGGCTTGAAAACTGTCGAAGTTCTTTTGTATGCTTCGGATATTTTGAGTTACGATATTTAACGACGGTAAGGAGTCATTAATTATAGTGTTACAAGTCTCCGTATCACAGCAATAAGTCCCTGCCACAGAAAGGTTGTCTACATCTGTCAAAATATGATTGTCCCCATTAGCCATTAGAGTGAGTATGGTTCCTAATGGTGCAACTATTTTTCAATATTTTTTTATTAGGATAATGTCGCAGCAAGAGTGCATGAATGGAACGCATGTTTAAACACCAAGCGTGATTGAAATCTGTTTGTTTTGTGCGTGCAAGGTATAGTTTATTTTCAACAATTAGTTTGAGTAAAAAAGCTTTAGTGAGAAATATGTATGTTATTGTGTGATGTTTAGTGTGTATTAATTGTAAGAATTCGCTGTATATATAAGACAACATTAAAATAATAGAAAAAAGCACATGCATTAAACTTTTAAACATAGGACATGCGTAAGCGTAAATAACTAGTCACTTGTTGAGACGTAAATTATTAAGATCCGCTTCATTCCCGATTAATATTTGCCTTTCACCTTCAGCTTTCTTCATATATATTTTCCCATATGACGTCCAACAAAATTGGAAGGAGTTATCCTTGGAAAAGGTTCGGGCTAAATAGTACAAGCGCTGAGCTTTTTGCGTCAGGCTTTCAGATAGGTAAATCGGTTTAGGGGGACCTGGAATCTTAATATGGGATGTATTCAATTTATTATTACTGTTTTTCCTGTTGAATTTTCTGGCTTTTATAACAATATCCTGTTTAGTGGTTACTTTGACGAAGTCAACAATTATTGTTGAAGCCCCATCCTTCTTGTTAACGCGGAAAATATCTTTGATGTCGTTCTGTTGAAGTGGCACCTCTAAGACTGAGGCCGTATCTGTTACCAGCTTGCATAAATCTGCTTTGGATTCGTTTTGACTTTTTGGTATATTTCTAATTTCCATTTTTGATTGATAAATAATCCTCTCTAAATTCTCCACCTTATCCTCGAGTTGGTTGATGAGATTACGATCAGATTTTTGATCAGCTTCCAGTTTTTCAGCCCTGACGGCCATGTCGTCAGGGCAATAATAACCATACAAAGTTTCAAAACTTCACATGCATGCGTTTTTGAATAATCTTGCTAAAAGTCATAACGATGGTGTCATAACTTTGACGGCAAAATACAAGGAACCGGCTCAATCCCAGATGTGTAACTGTAAACCAAAATCTTGTGCCTTTAGTCAAAAATATATGGTGAAAATATTCAGCTTGGAATGTTTCGCATTAAGTAAATATTAACAAAAAACCAAAATATGTAAGCAACGGCTGGCTATCCGACCAAATATGAATGACTACTAAAAAGCGACGGATTCATACATATCGATGACCTTCTTTATTGGACGTATTATACCTAAGCTGTTGTCCGTACAGTCGCGTTCAAAAGTTTTGGGGCTAATTAAAATATGCACCTTGTGACTATAATGACACCACATCAGAATTATTTTTTGCTTTTGTTCCTACGCCTTTATGAACTTGGACGGTTGTATTGGTGATTTTGATGATTATAATTCTGTAACTACTTACGTCTTACAGCCGCGACTTCAATAAATATATATATCGTCGGCTTATTGCAAGAAGTCATTATGTGACATATTCACTATTCTGAGATAAACGGTATTTTAGTTCGAATTAGTTAGTGGTTATGTTGATTTGCCCATATTATCCTAAATATAATTACGTTGGTGAAAAATTTAATGTTTTCAATTAGCTTAATATGTATATTAATAAAAAAAACTTTTTTACAAAAAAAAAACAACCGACTTCCACTATAAAGTAAAAAATAACTAAAATTTCGGAAGTCGGTGGCAAAAACGAAAATTTAAAACCAAAGACACGGACATGCCACCGACTTCCGAAATTTTAGTTATTTTTTACTTTATAGTGGAAGTCGGTTGTTTTTTTTTTGTAAAAAAGTTTTTTTTTCTCGCTTTTTAGTGGGTCGGTTTGTAATTTATCTAAGTGACAATAGCCTAATGTCAACTGCTCATCACCCTTTACTAAATATTGCTTTTCCCGATGCAGGGACCTTCATTGTTGAGGAGTTCTTCTGGTACTTCGCCATCAGCTCCTCTTTACCCTACGCATTGTGACGGGCATAAATTGCTTGGCAACCATATTAAAGTAATCGAATCGCAAATTCGCAACCCGTGAAATACGTATTATTGAGTTGTCCTGGTGGCCATCTGTGGTCTTCATCATCAGTTCCACTTCACTAAATGGTGCTTTTCGAGAGCAAATTCAAGAGTTACTATAAAAAATACCTAAATCGCTATAGGTGTGCCTATAATATTTCAAGAGTTCCCTCGACTTCTTCAGGATTCCATCATCCAATCCTGACTTGATGACAATGGGACCAACTAGAAAGTATATCCTTTCAAATAAAAAAAGAATTTTCGAAATCGGTCCAGCCGTCTTCGAGTAATCGGGGAACATATATTAAAAAAAAACGAATTGAGAACCTCCTCCTTTTTTTGAAGTCGGTTAAAAACGAGTGAGATTCGCTAGTCCTATAAAGTTATGTATTTTTTTTAAACAAAAAATAAAAGTTAATGACTTCTGGCTACTGTAAGTCTGTTCGGTAAGTGAATTAATTATTTCCCTCAATTGTAAAAAAAAACAACGAAACTCAATCAAAAGTTTATTTAAAAAAAGGGATAACCAGTATTATAATAAACAAAACAGTGCTAGTCATTAAAACAAATTAAATTCTTCAAAACAAACAAAATAACAATATTTTATCAAAAAAAACTTCCCATGTAAGTCAGTCTTCGAATAAACCGGTAATTAACAGAGCTCTTGCATAAGTAGTTTACGTATAGACCAATTCAAATAAATAAGCAATTGGAAGTTTAATAAACAAAACGAAATAAATTCGGAAAAATAAACAAAAACAATTCTCGATCTCAACAGTTGTCGTAAGCACTTGCAATAGCTAGTAGGTACCTATTGCAAATACTGACGACAACTTACTTAGTCTCAAAAGTTATCCATAGTAATAATATTAAAATAAAAATATTTTTCTTCTCCCTATTGCTATCAGTCATTTTTTTTAAATAAAAAGTTGGAACTGAGGTAAAAAATATAAAAACATTAGATACTAAACATTTTCTGTATCAGAGATTTCTTCTTCAAGAAGACAATCCGGGCCTTCTTTGTCAGGTAAATTATTATACCAATGGTGTAGTTCTGCAGGTACAATTCTTTCGTTGCACATTTTTATTAAATCTTTTTTCTTTGTTTTTGTAATAAGAAGTTTTGGCATTTTGTAGAATGTGTCAAAAGGAGTGCATTATAGATAAAAACGTATTTAGTGATTTTTTGCAGTTTATGAGTTCTTGCAATAACCCGACGATATATGTAAAGACAAATACGGGCTTTTTATTTATATATAAAAAAGAGCTACCTATTTTTAGTAGTTTTATTTTCATCATTTTCACATTCATCACACATTTCATGAACTATATTTTTTTTTTAAACATCGTGACCAATCAAAATTTTGCTCAAAGACCTGGCAAATGGCAAATATCTGGATGTATTTCTTTCGTTCATAAATAAATTACTGGATGTATTTTAATGAAATTTAGAATGGAGAAGATAGCTTACCTTGGAATATAGCACTTAGGCTACTATTTATAATGTACTTAATCATGTGTAAGGTTATAGAAACAACTAGTAGGATATAATCCAATAACAACTTAATTTTATTACTTATTACTTTTCTACTACATTGTACTCAGGCACAACACGTGTGAACCGGTTAGTGAGTAAAGTAAAGAAGGTCATCGATATGTATGAATCCGTCGCTTTTTAGTAGTCATTCATATTTGGTCGGATAGCCAGCCGTTGCTTACATATTTTGGTTTTTTGTTAATATTTACTTAATGCGAAACATTCCAAGCTGAATATTTTCACCATATATTTTTGACTAAAGGCACAAGATTTTGGTTTACACTTACACATCTGGGATTGAACCGGTTCCTTGTATTTTGCCGTCAAAGTTATGACACCATCGTTATGACTTTTAGCAAGATTATTCAAAAACGCATGCATGTGAAGTTTTGAAACTTTGTATGGTTATTATTAGCGTCAAGAAGGACCGAATACAGTTTTCAGCGAACTTATACCTTGTCTCATTTAAGCGCTGCGATGTTTTTTTGGGTTTTCATAAAACCGCGATAACTTGAAAACTATAAATATTTTCTTAAATCTAATTGGGGCACTAAGGGGCACACATTAAGAGCTACTCGTGTATGTTTATTCTACAGGGGCACATGCAATGGTTTTAGAGATATACGATTCATCAAAACGTTACTCCAGCAGGAAATGCAATATCTCGAAAACCTGAAGGGGCACAGATTTTATTTTTGGGGGCACATTTTGGCACACAAATAAGCTCTATGGCCATGCATAATTTTTCTCTCTCCGATCATTCGTTTAGAATTTTCCTGCTAGAAAAACGTTACCCCAGCAAGAATCGTTTTTTCCGTTTTTTTCCAAAATGACAGGGGGCACACATTTTTTATGTGGGGGCACATTTACAGCAAATAAGGCACAAATTATACGTTCTACTCATATAACTCTAGGAGACACTTTCTTGCTGGGGTAACGTACACTAGGGCAACTAGCCGGCCCTGATCTCTTAGTAAAGATACAGTAAGCTGTAGATGTGTGTTTTTTGTAACATTGCTTGCCTAAGATTGACGGCGAATTCTCCGTAGTTGGAAATGTCTGTAGTTAAAAGAGTTATAGGTTTATCGTCGTGTCGGTGAACCAATCTGTAGCTGAAAAGGCCTGTCGTCGAAAGTGACGTAGATGAAAGGTTCTGTCGGCGAAATGTCCGTAGGTGAAAGACTCTGCTGGGGAAACGGAAATAAATGAATCGTCCTGTCGACGAACAGTCCAATGGCGAATCGGTCTTAGGAGAACGGTTGCGGAATCGTACAGAACACACAAGGTAACCAGTCAAGGTCACTGGCAAATAATGACATAGACATGCGATGAGCGCCGCATCGAATGTACTTCAGTGGTGGCGCAGTCTTTACTAATTAACACTAATACCTACCATCTTCTGCCTATGATTGAGCTCCTGCAGGTTGACATACGCGAACACGTACACGAACGCGATGAGCGCGGACAGGTACGCCTTGCGCGGCCGACTGATGCGCTCGCCGTGGAACACGTTCTTAGGAGATATCAGCCAGAGGAACATTGATAGCCAGTGGAGACCTGGGGTGACAGGGTTAAACTTGTATGATGGGTAAGGGTAAGCCACTGGAACATTGATAGGTACTAGATACATCTGGTAATAAATTAAATGATGGTGTAATATTGTGGGGGAAGGCCTAAGGGTAATATGTGAAAGTGTGATTTTGTGACATTGTGTTAGGATTGAGTTTTGATTATTTTGAAATTAGTATTCAAGCTGTCAATCAGTCAATTGGTATTAAATAAAATATATTTTTTATTATTCAGATTAACATCTTAAGTTCTGTTTGTCTGTTAAAGGATGGGTTAATCACGTGTTTTTACCCGACTACGGCGAAGCAAAAAGGAGAGTTCTGATTTTGACCGGTATGTGTGTGTTGATAAATTAAATATCGCCTAAAAAAGTTGTCAGGCATACCCAAAAAAATGCATGATAGTATTACCAATCCATGAAAGTTTGAAAGTTTTTACATTCTTACTAAAAGTATAATACATTTTTGTTGTGGTAGACTGGTACTTACCTATAACTAAGAAGACCCAGTACTCGTAGACTAGAGCGTACACTGTGAGTGCGCAGATCCGCGCCGATATCGTGCCCAGCCGCCACAGGAACTGTACACAAACACTGTGTATGTACACTTGGTTACCACAAGTAAAGCGCGCATCGCTTCGAGAGATATTTTTATAATATATATATTATTATTTTTTGGAATAAAAACGTTACAAGAAGTGTACACTTACTCAAAACTAATATTTCTCAAACAATAATAACTTAAAGTGCTTAAAAAAATACTAAAACATGTGTGGAACAGGTGCAAGTAATGATAAAAATACTGTAACTATAGCTGATTACGGGTCAAGGGCCGCAGGTTTACTGAAGGTAAACATCATGTGAACGAAAAACTTTGGTTGCTGGGTTTCTAAATAATATAAAAGTGACATCGTCATCATTTCAGCCGAAAGACGTCCACTGTTGGACCTAGGCCTCTCATAAGCGTCGCCACATCGACCGGTTATGAGCTTCCTGCATCCAGCGGATTCCTGCGGCCATCATAATCAGTCTATAATGTAGCCAGTGCAAGGGCACAGGCCTCCTCTCATCGAGAGGGAGTGGGCTACCACGCGGGCCCAGTGCGGGTTTGTAATTATAAATAATTATGGTAATTTTTGGTTCTAAGACATGCCGGTTTCTTCACGATGTTTTCCTTCACCGTTTTGAGAGCAGTGGTGATGAAATTATTTACACAAAGTACAGCGCTTGCCTAGATCGAATCGCCGACTTTCAACTTGTAAGTCGGGCCCTTTACCACTTTGCCATAACTACGTTCTTGCCGTGCTAGAGAGCAGTTTTGTCGGCCTTCACAAGGTACAAGGTACCTGAAAGATAACGCCAAGCCAGGTGAGCACAAGCCGGTGCACGTTCTGCAGCCGCACGTTCTTGCTGAAGCTCGCGAGCGCCCAGCACACGGAGAACAGAGACAGGGACGCAGATATCACATTCAGTTCCGCAAACGCTTTGTTTTCTGGTAAAGAATAAAGTTATTTGTTATAAATTTTTTGTTATTATTGGTTTAAAATACGGTCGCCTTCTATTTTTCCTCGGTTGATGAAAAACTCATATTATTATGTACAACAAACAAATAATGTTTCTTTGAGATCGTGTTCAATAAGAGCGCCAAGGAAAGTCTTACCTTTATGTGTCAATCATCTGCCTAGCCCTAGCCGTTTCCCAAGTGTGTTGGGGTCGGCTTCCAGTCTAACCAGATACAGCTGAATACCAGTACATTAAGTCGTCGCCGTCATCTATTGTGTTTTACCAGTACATTTAACATTTACATGGGGCGACTGCCTATCTGACCTCCACAACCTAGTAACTAAGTAACACGATACCCCTTGGTAAGACTGGTTGTCATACTTCTGTACTGCTAACTACCCGTAACGACTGTCAAAGATCTACAAATGACAGCCGGGACCAACGGCTTAACGTGCTTTTCGAGGCACGGAGGGGTCTTGGTATGTAAAGATGGTCACCCATCCACGGACCTGCCGCGGCAAGTGTAGCTTAACCTGATGGATCGACCCGTGCGGCTGTAAATACTTAGCCACAAGCCCCTCATCAAGCCAAGGTAACTCTTACCTTTATGTGTATAATACATTAATATTAAACTAACATAGAATAAAGAAATCTCGGTGTTTTGTCAATTAATCGTAAAAACCTTGCGAAGCAGCAGACGTGCCATTTACCAGCTTTCACGTAGAAAGCTGGTAACCGGCGCGGCACCGATATAGTAATAGTAATTTATTTCCAAACTTCAGTACACGTTACATCAATGAGGTCTCGACCCCTGAACTAGGACATCCTGTATGACAGGGGTCGAGGTTTCTCCAGTTATATGGATCAACGTTATGTCAGCGTTTGACGGCGCTGGTTGTCAACACTGGTCAGTAAATGCAGTTTTCATACATAAAGGCACTTGGCGGTGCTTATCCGTCGCCGATAAGTCGCAATTGACGCTGATTGGCAAAAAGTATGAAACTGCCTGCGCCGATTATCGTTGACAACCAGCGCTTGTTAGCGCCCACAAACACTAGCATATCGGCGCTGGTTACCCAGCTATGTATTAGAAGTATATTTTTTGCCTTGATCTTTACCTGAAGGTTCATCGATACTCGGCTCCGGCGTGACGGCGAGGTCGCTGGTCGGTTCTCTGTTAGTATCCTTGAACAGTATGTGTAGCTGTAGCAGCAACATCGGCGCCGCCTCGCAGAACGCGTGGACCAGTCTGAGCATACCTGCGAAAGGAGAATGTTACATAATATATTTATATACAACCTTCGTTTTGGTTTATACTAAAACTCTTAAGGGGTCATTGTACTCATCATTATGAACAACTTTCACTATAGGACAAACATTGAAATCGCGAAAAAAAATTGCTGTTTAGTACATTTATGTTCGCATATCTCGTCAAAATGTAAGGCAACAGCAAATTTTTTTTACACTAAGTTTGTATATACAATATTATAAAGAGGTAAAATGTGTTAGTTTGTTTGTAAGTTTGTACGTAGGGGGTAATCTCCAGAACTGCCGGTCGGATTTGAATAATTCTTTTTGAATTGGATAGCCCAATTCGTGAGGGAGGTTATAGGGTCGCAGTACAAGTCGCGGGCATAAGCTAGTTACATATAAGTTACGTTTATATTGTCTGGAGTTATATTAACCTAGCTGTTGCCTGCTACTTCATCTGTGAACCAGGATAAAGTAGCCTATGATGTCCTTACCCAGGTTATAGTCTATCTGTGTGCCAAAGTTCATCCAAATCTGTTCTTCTGTTTTAGCGTGAAAGCCAAAAAACAAATTCACTATAGCATTTATAGTATTACTAGCTGCGTTCCGCGGTTTCACCCGCAAGTCTTGATAGCGTGGGAATATCGGGATAAAAAGTATTCTATGTTGAACCCAGGTCATGGTCAACCCATTTTACTAAATGCATGTGAAAGTATATACGGTACAGGACGCCAGCACACCAACCTACTTTAATCTGTCAACATTTCCCAATCAACATTGAACCTTATTATTTAGCAGTAAAGTTGAAAGCCTATTAAAGAAATTTGACGGATTGTAGTAACTTAACACTGGCAGATAGCTGATGTTATAAGAAGTAACTTTTTTTTTTAAGAATTAGCGTTCTCGCAGGCGAACCTTCGGGCAGTAGTTAGTGTATGAACAATGCGTGTCGCAAAAATTCAACCAACATGCTATACCTAGGTAGGATAGTTGTATTTTCGATGTAAAAACGTTCGAATTTACGATGTTTACGTCGTGCGTTCGCTACGGCCTCTGGTCTGGCGAAACGCACTTAGTTTTTGTTAGTCAAACTATGCTACGCTGCGCTAGGAAGGTCCAAGTCGACCTTACTTCCGGAAATGGAAGAGGTCATTGTTCAGCAGTGATCGTCATACGGCTAGCGTGATGAGGTGTTCAGTGTTAAATGATGTTGTATACTCACACAAGTCTCGCACTTGATGCTTCACGCGTCTCAACTCGACCGGTACCAACAGCCTTGCATACCGCCACAGTACACCGAGCTGCAGACAGTGCAGTACTATGGGCAGCCATGGCGGCCGCCCTTTGCGACCTTCTCCCGCCCACCAGACGTGGAGGTACCAGCGGAGAGATAGCACCTGGGAGAAGAAATGGAGAGATATTTATTTAACAGAGTCAAGTTTACGGACTTTTTGCAGCTTTGCAGTATTAGAGCATTCGTAGTTTAACTAGACCCGTTAGTTTTGATTACAGTCTCGATTTGTGTTGGCTAAAAAGGGCTGAAAAGCCAAGGGGCCAAAGAGTCACCACTAGCAAAAATACGTTCCGTTCAACATAAACCATATTGCAAAACAGTATAAATACCTGAGATATAAGTAGTGAAGTGATAACAATAGATATAGCGGCTGCGAAAGTGCCTTTATATCCTCGTTCGAGCAACGCGTAGCCCATGACGACGTCGAACACCACGTCGCAGAAGTACCCAGCGAGTGAGATCACGTTGAATAGCACGTCGCACAGCGGCAGGAACTCCGCCATTTCCGAACATTTCTTTCAACTACTAATTTTTGATAAAATGTTTTTAATTTGTTCCAGAATTTTCGTCATTTGCTGCAAAAGAAAATATTTTTTGACTTAAATAATATTATAGTGCAAAATCGAACGGCAAGCCATTATGTGGAACGGAACGTTTCCGTCGAACGTTTCGTTTCACGTTTCTTCTGTGGTTTCTTTCAAGTTATGTTTTTTTTGTGTTTGAGGTTATAAGATTTCCTACGTTAAAAAGTTAACTAAAGTTACCATAATAATTATTGTATAAATAACTTGCGCCTTATTTTTATAACTTAGGAATTTTTAATTAACAAATAAAATGTAAGTGACGCTAACGTAAAGCTTACAGGTACAGGCCAAAGCGAAACGGAACGGCATTGTTTGTTGACGTTTCACGTCACGTCTCGATCTCGAGTTCTCGACTTTCGAGTTTATTGTTGGTTACTTTGTTTGCATTCTCGTTTTTTCTTCACAATAATGTCTAATTATACAGATTTAGTTAATAAATTCGGCAAGGAAACGTCTCGGGCTGCGTGTAAAAAGTGTGGCTATGCTGGACACCTTACGTTTCAATGTAGAAACTTTATCAAGGTAAATTAACTTTACTTGGACTTCGGTTTGTTATTAATTACCTGGACATGAGAATAATCTTGTTTTAGCCGTATACAATTATGTTTGTTTTTTCAATTTGTTATTTAATCATGAGTATTTTCATTGTCTATGATCTTTATTATTTTCAATACCTTTACCCTTTCAGATCATTAAGGTAACCAATAAATCATAGTAGTTCACTGTGTTTTTGGGTGCTTAGGACATATTTAAATGCTTAATTAGTAGAGTAGGCTACATATTCTTCAGACCATAATAGCCACAAACTGTATAACCCGATTTTAATCTGTGTGCCAGTCAACGTTAAAATATTACAATGTCTGTGGTTTAAATAATAACAATAATAAGTTAACAAATACTAAGACAAACCTGAAAAGACAACACAAGTTGTGTAGACCATATTAAGAGGTGTTTGAGCACTGGGAAGATAACAGGACAGGTGAATTTTGACAGCTCCAAGCGCAGAGTTATAAAAGTCGAGTTATACCTATGGATTTTGATATGAAGTTAGAACTGGTCATGTCGAAGATAGTGATGCCATAATATTTATGCCTTAACTTCCAGGTGGACCCTAACAAGGAGATAGTACTGGATGTGAGCAGTACAAGCAGTGATACTGAAGAGGAGTATGCAACGCCACTGCAGAGGCTCCGAGAAGCAGAACTTAGGCAGAAGCTGCAGGAGAAGCTACAGAAGGCCAAGGAGAAGAAGAAGAGCAAGAAGAGAAAGAGGTCTAGGTAGGTGTGAAGGAAATAATAGCTGAATCTATTTGTTCTTAATTTTTTATTTTTTATTTATGCTTTATTAGAAAGAACCAGGTTCTTAATAATCGATTACAATCTAGCCTTTAAGACTGATAAGCAATTTTAATCTAACTTAATTTTTTACGTGGTAATTATTTTAAAACTTCGAATAGTGTTTATTGCACTTTACACAAGTCCGTTTCACTTTCTTAGAGTCTGATATGATAATAAAAACACTTTGTTCACGTGTTATATGTGTGTCATTGTCACTATTATTTCTACACTTTTTACACTACACTAACTCAAAGGGCTCAATTTGTTCTTAATGTATCATAATCATAATAACCCATGTTCTATGTTATAGGGTTTGGTTTCCGCACTTAGTCATATCAAGTCTTATAATAACCCATTGTTGTCATATTTTTATTTATTTAGTAGACAATACGGTTTGTATATTTTTATAGCCTGAGAGATATTTTTCGATGGCATGTGATGCCAAGTCAGGGGTCCATAGCTTGAATACTCTGACACCAGGTTAGGCATAATCTTCCCATTTATCAACATTCATGTGATAGTACATATAATTATAATTTTGCATTTATTCCTCCTAATAATATTCTGAATATTCTTTGTTTCACAGATCATCAAGCACATCATCAACAAGCAGTTCATCATCATCATCCTCCAGCAGTGAATCAGACAGAGACAAGAAGAGGAAATATAAGAAGAAGTCCAAAAAGTCTAAATCTAAGAAGTCTCATAGTGATAAGAAAAAAAGTAGGAAATAACATTTGGGGTTGCATCTTAGTTTGTATTCTGTGTTTCTGATAATTTGTTAGCTTCTTTATGATTTCCTGACAAGAGTAGGTTCGTTTATATGGCAGATACATTCTGTTTAGTTATATCAGCGATAATATGTCTGGTAAATGGTTTATTACTTATTTTTGCAAAGTAAATATGTAAATGATTATGATATGTATTAAATGTAGATAGATACTATTATATTACAGTACTGTACCTAATTCCATTGATCTATATTGACATGGAGTTGCTCTTCTGTCATATTTATTATGGGATAATCTAATAAGACAGTATTTAATCAAATAAAATATGGATGTTAAAAGAGGTATGTATGGACTTTGCTAAATATGCAGCAGATAAAAGTTAATACAGAATTCTGAGGTATATTAATTTTGTTTAGAACTTATTATTTAATTTACAACTACAGACTGTAGAATAAATACATACAACTATTGTTGTTCTTGGACCACTTTTATAAGTTAAAAACATATAACATAACATAACGCATTGTTTCCCTGAAGGATTGGGCAGACGTGTACCTACAGTACACCCACATTTCACCAGTTATGTTTAAGTCCTATGTAATGTAATAGGGACTCAACGCTGCTACTGAGAAATTCCAGATAGAATAACCCTTTAACACTTTGCCCAACCTAGGAATCAGACGCAGGACCACATGCTTAGCAGGAATGCTTGCAACCACTAGACCAATGAGGCAGTCAAGTTAATAATTACCCTGATTATACTTCCATAGTAATGTAGTAAGTGGAATACTTACAATTAAACTAAGGCTGAATATTGTAATTTTTAAGCAATTTAGATTAATAAATAAGTTTTAATTAGTGCAAATATTATTAGTTAAAACCATGGATTGTAACTTTGAATCTATTAAAGAAGTAATTTTACAGATTTTTGTTTTCTATTTCAAAAAAGTTGGTGTCCTAATAATGTTGATTTTGGGATGAGATTTTTTCTTGGTCCAAGGTTCCTTATCACACGCTATACTCTATCAAGCAAGCAGACTGAAAAAAGTGTAACATTTTGACCATCACAACACTTTTGCTATAGGTACTTTTACGGAAGTATATTATTGTACTGTTTAAATAATTTATTTAAATGATTAAAAATTAAATGATTATTTCAATAATTAAAAAAAAAAAAACATTAAGTAATTTAGGATTAAGTTACTCCTCTAAAATTTTGTTAATTTATTTCATTCTGCCTTTAATTTAATACATAATATACCTGTGTGTCTCACAATACCTCGTTTTTCATACATAATGTATATGGTTTGTTTTCCCTTTGTTTTACAGCTAGATTTTAGCGTTTAATATAATAACTACTTAAAAAAAAAAAGTTGTTGCAAGTGTTGCTACGCTACGCTACTGTAAACAGATTTTTACACAAACTCTATTGTCACAAACTTATCCATTCAGTAGACATTCGTTGTACTTACAATATACCTATTATTAATAATTATGTTCATCTTTACAAGCTATGTGACCAACTATTGGCATGGTCACATCTCAGAAAGGAATTTGTTAAAAGCCTCATGAGGAAATGCATTTCTCACTCAGTCCAGTTGACTAAGAATAATATTCGTCTTCTTAGCTATCTATTTATAGAGTCGGCCAGAAGTTTGCTGCTTTAAAATAACGTTAATTCACAGGGATAGACAGAAGCTCAAATCTTCAGTTTCTGAAAGTCGATTTTAATTGATCAATCAAGTGATTTGATAAGCTATTATTATTTCATTCAGCCAATTACAGCGGTTAGCTCTAGTTGATGAACTTACCTACAGCTTGTTTTTGTGTTGAACAACCAGAACCCAGTGTTCAAACCTATACAGGTGCCGTACGGAGTTAAAATGTATCAGATCTGTTTTATAGCTTCAGTCAGGATTTGGTAAAATAATCTTATTTTATAGCTCACTAAAGTTATTACTACTTACCAAGTTAACAAGCCAAACTCTGTTTTAATTTTACCAAGTAATGATGCTAGATGGTATGGTAAAATAAGTTCATCATATTATATTTTTTAAGATGTTTTCTGTGACAGATAATTAACAAGATTTGTTAAGTAGGTACACTCAAATATTAATACTCGTGTGTTGTTTACGTAGGTGATACTTAAATGTAATAAATAATAGATAATGCTAAGTTATGTACAAGTAACACCAAACAAGTTCACAAAACTTCAGAACAAATGCTATAAATGTGGCAAATATTGGTAACAATTGGTATCTTTACATGGTAATGTAAAAGTTAAAGGTTTTAAGATGTTGGTCAATTGAGGAAACAGATAATATCAACGTGTAATTAGTAAGTTGCTACTAAGTTGAACCCCGCGAGAAAGTGGGCTAATATGACTTTCGCCAACTGGTAATTGATAAAATTAACTTTATGCCTAAGATTACTGGTAAATATTGAGTTGAATTAACTCAGTTCCTTTACAAATAATGCTTAATCTATTAGTAAATAACACAACATACCTTTCCCTAAGGATTTGTTCAAAGTTTTAGAACGAGGAACCAGGATGTAGTATTCTACGATTTAAAACACACATGCGCATTTCTCACGCATTGTAATATAAATGTTGTTATTTAGATATATATTCCCACGGATATCACTATTCACATCACATAAAAAGCTTAGAATATTTTGGTTAAGTTATTCTAAGTTTCAATCAAGTTCACGTCAAAAGTTCATTGATACTAGCGACATCTAGCGTATGGCACGCGGAGCAGTGTTGCCAACTCCAAAAGTTCAAATTATCGAGATCCGACGTCGAAATTATCGTTTTGTGGGCAAAATTATCGTACAGAACATAAAACCCAAAAAAAAAAAATTGGGTTGAATTTTCCAGCGCCAGATAATTTATCGGAGGAATTTTTTACAGTTCTTTTATAAAAACTGTTAGACATCAATTTTATACCACGCATAAAAAAAAATTGCCGATTAAAAAAAACAGCCCAAGATAAAAAAAAAAATTGATAACAAACGTCAATGAATTTTAAACCAAGTAGACTAAAAGAAGTGGAAGTTTCACCACTAGTGGCGCAAGCAGCACAAACCGTAAACAGTAATTGTTTTGTCAGTCTAGTTGTTTTTTTTTGAGCTAAAAGCAAATAGAAAGGCATTTCATATAACCACAGGAACACAGAATAAAACGCGGAGATTCGGACGAAACGCAAGTAAAAGAAATGTGAGGGAAAGAGAGAGATAGAGAGAAACACTCATAAACTTACTTGTTGACATACGTGACATTGACATTTTGTTGATTTTATAATAGCGTTTTTAATTTGTCTGTCAAATATGTTTTGTTAATGGAACTTTTTTTGTCTTCAATACTCAAAATTATCGTACGTTAGACATTCACTATCGTACATCGTACCATTGCCCAAATTATCGTACGCCCCCATAATTATCGTACGGGTTGGCAACACTGACGCGGAGTACGGCAAAGCTCGATCGATCGTAGTGGGTGCGTTCGTGCGTTCGTTGGCGATGAATGCTAGGAATGCATCCAGTTTACCAGCGTTGCATTCTTTTATCCTTACACATACTTGTCCTTTAAAAGTTGTAAGTAATTTTTGCTTGTAAGGAAATGTCTTACGACTAGTTCTTGATCTGTCATTTGACGCAGCCTTGGACGGTGGTCGGGTGCAGCTGGCCTGCAAAATTACCGTTATGTTTAAAATTAACTGTAGAATTTATTTGTGTCGTGCGGTTGTTTACCCAATCTTACTTACTTATTGCAATGACCGATACATCCACCGAGTAGTCTTAAAAAGGCTGGCAATGCGAAGTCCAATGTAGCGGCGTCCATAGCCAGTATTTGAATTAGTTGTATGGGGTTTGTTTTCATGGATGTCAAGTTGCATATTTTACCCTGGAACGTTACAAAATAAAGATGTATTGTTCTTAGAAGTACCTAGAGGATCCCGAGGTGGTAGGTGAGGTTTTAAGTGTATTATCTATGGGTGAGGTAGAGGAAAAGATGTATTTATCTATCAATATACCTCTGTCAAAGCGATAACTTCCTCTTCCTGGCGTACAAGCGACTGAACTAATCCCTTGGTGACGGTAACAAACTTCTTGTTGACTTGTTTCACACATAGCTTATAAGATCTTTTACCTATGCCGTGGCATTTCTTTTCCACAGCCACCGTAGCTGTTGTAGCCTGTAAACGAGTTGCATATCTGAGAACACTATCTACTGTACCTACAGTAAACTGCACAAAAGATGCACATCATTGGTAACATTTGCACTACTAAAATCACCTTTATTGCTACGACATAAAAGCGCTGTCTATGTCTATGTCAAATTGTTACCTGTGTGCGATGTGCGGTTGACTGTACTGTACCAAACAACAGATTTTGTACAAAGGCCATAGAACAGATATTTCGATAGCTTGATGCATAAAATAATTCTCGTATGAAAATGAACATAATGGCTGCTACACACAGTGACGGCCATGGCCTTGCCGCTGGCCATGCCGCACAAAGCCGCAGAAACAAAGCAAACAAAATGAAGGAGCAAAAGCCGGAGGCACGTGCCGCGCGGCAAAAGCCGACGGCCATACCGCCGGCACTGTGTGTAGGAGCCATTAGGTTCTGCTTAGCCAGTAATAGCCAGCACAAAAAACACCACAAAAAGTTGTAAGTATATAACCTCTTTTAGCAGTGTCTTCTCATGGTAGCTGTTGAACATCTTCAGCAGGGTTCTCTGCGTGAAAAGGACCAGGTCTCGCTGCGTCGGTATCTCATAGGTCCCGATGCTTGACGGCAACTCGGTCTCAGGGCATTTCATGTTGAATTGCTTCACATTGATTTTTTGTTTCGTTTGCTTCGCTTTTGGTGTGGGGTACTGTGGAAAATGAGGATTTTTTTATTTTCTGTGAGTTGATACAGTGGGTAAAATTACGTATATTCTTCACTTTAATAGGTTCCGGGAAGGCAATGTTTTCCTTCTAGGGTCTGATATGAAGGACTTTCGTTCACTCAGCATAATATCAGCCTATAATGTTTCCACTGCTGGGACACAGGCCTCCTCTCTGTAAGAAGGAGTGGGCCGTAATCCACCACGCGGGCCCAGCGGGTTGGTATATGTCATATGTCTTAAAAATTTGGTTCTAGTACATACCGGGTTCCTCACCACCCTTTAAAAAATTTCCGAAACTTTCGTAGATGGCGGAGAGTACCTACCTATTGGCGAAAAAAGGCACATACTTACAAAATTATATTCACTCGTAAAATTGATTTCTTTGGTTTTACTAATGACTGTGGTGGGAGGAGGGGGGTGTGGTGGGTGTGTGGGTTTAATTTCATCATTAACCGTCGTACTGATAAGCTTCGGTTTCGCTGTGGTATTCCCGTCGCCTCGGACATGATGCCACCGAAGCGTTTTCAAAGTAACCGGTGAAGGTTCAAACCCTGGGAACCGGTCGTAGTTTACGTAGCAGACACCAAGTGCCAGGTTTATTGAGAATGCAGTCAGATCTGTGGGTTAAAATAAAAATAGGACCAACACTTTCACTAAGACGCAGCTAGCGCTGAGCCAGATAGCAGATAGTTATACCAGATTCGCAAACAAAATTAATTACCCACATAAATATTTACTTCCGAACATTGTGTAATATTTAAAAATAAAAACAAACTTTGCCACACTAAGAAAAAATGCAAGAACTTCGTTCACATAATTATGTAAGCAATTAAAATTGCAACGGTTTGCAGCACGTTACAGTGGACGATGGTTATAGTTTACTGTTTTGTTAGTAGTTAAGTAGGATTTAGGAACTGAATGGAAGTAGGTAGACCTACCTAGAACTGTAGTTTTATCGCATACATGTTTATAGAATGCTGACGACTTAGCTTTGAGAATGTTATCGGCCGATCCTGTTTTGTCTTGAATCATGTTGCATTGGCTGCGCTCAAATACTTTACTAGCGGATTTTGGAGAAAAAAACACCCTGGATGAATTGGGAGAAAAGCTGGTCAAAGATCGTTGCTTACTGGACGCCTGAGGAAAGGAACGGGGGCACATGTGAGGCGCTAGAAATCGACGCGGATTGGTCCGTCTCCGTACGCGACCCGCTGCGTATCGTACTACTCCCTCGTTTCAGACTACCCGCTACCTGTACGGGTCTCCCACGGCCCGTACGGGTCTCCCGGATAGCTGTGAAACCAGCCATAATGCCTCAATAAGTCGAATAGCGAATTGTGGAAAAAAACACCCAGGATGAATTAGTAGTGGGCAGCCATGGCCACATGCATCCGAAGATCTTTGCTTACCTACTAGACGCCTTATAGGGAAGACAAGGCCGTCGAGGTACACCGCGGCTAAGGTGTTGTGACCATGTTTGTAGGGCCAAAGTGGCCAGAGCTAGCATAAAATAGAGAGGTTTGGAAGGAAAAAGGGGAGGCCTTTGTCCAGCAGTGGGACGAAATGTATGTAAAAAAATAATTGGTTAAAACTTGCGATTCACCCACTTTTCATAGAGCTCATACGCCATGCCGCCATACATACTGGAAGTGAACCCTCCGGGAGGGTTGCCGGCATTAAGTTTGCGCTAAAGTTAACCCTCGTGGACGGTCAACAACATTAGGTTTCAAACCGTGTAAACGTTTTTTCAGTACTTGTATTCCGTACCGTATTAAGATCGAGCAAAACAAACCACATTTCTTGTATGGAAACCGAAAACCCCTTTAATTACTAACTTTATTATATATTATTATTTGTTGTTATAGCAGCAATAGAAATACAAGAAAATGTCAACTGCCTACCTAATACGGCCCCCCAATTACGCAATGCACGATCAATTTTAAATTGAAACCAATTGAAAAAGATTGCCTTTCCATTGCTTCATAAGTTCGACAAAAATAATCTGTTCAATTTTTTTGTCGAGCTTATGAAGCAATGGACTGGCAATCTTTTTCAATTGGTTTCAATTTAAAATTGAAAATGCATTACGTAATTAGGGTGCGGGTCATGAGATACAGCCCGCTGACAAACGAATTTTTCGTAGACAAGATAAATAAATTCATGGGTGCCGAGATGGGAAGGTGCCGAGATGGGAATAAACCTGACAAACAGACGGTCGGACAGCGGAGGCTTCATAATAGGGTTCCGTTTGCTGCTTGCAGCTTTGTTATATTAGTATCAGTATAATATGCTTACATATTATTATCAAGTTATGATTGTGTTATTTTAAAGTGCAGCTACGTACGTACGTCGCCGAGTCGCGGCTACAATCCGCCGTTTGATTTCTTGGTCACGTGTTGCTTTGTAACTTTGTTACTTTATTTCTAACACTCGATCAATGCTTATGCCTAGTATTAGAACATAACATAACATCACGCCTGTGTAATCGCCGAAGAGTAGACAGAGGTGTGACCTAAGTATAGTACATCCACATTTCGCCAGTGCCATGTAATAGGGGGCGAGCCTATTGTCATCAATGGGGCACAACAATCCAGACTCCGGGCTGCTACTGAGAAATTCCTGATGGAAAAACCCAACCCGGGAATCGAACCCAGGACCTCATGCTTAGCAGTAGCGAAAATAAATATAAATAAAAATAAAAAAAGTTGCCTATTTTCTTTTCCAGGTCAAGGTCCTGTCCGTTCAGCGGTTCTAGCGTGAAAGCGTAACAAACAAACTCACTTTCGCATTTATAATATTAGGACTAGCTGCACCCCGCGGTTTTACCCGCATAAGTCTCGATCCCGTAAGAATATCGGGATAAAAAGTATCCTATGTCTTAACTCAGGTAATGGTGTATCTATGTGCCAAAATTCATCTAAACCCGTTCAGCCGTTTTAGCGTGAAAGCGAAATAAACAAACAAACAAAGTCATTTATTATATTAATTAGTTATCTAACGATTATGTATATACTGGGTTATTTGTATATCACCAGCAACCTCTTAAGGGGTCATTATACTCATCATTATCACCTGTTTTTTTTCGTGGTTTCAGTGTTGGTCCCATAGTGAAAGTTGTTCATAATGATGAGTATAATGACCCCTTAAGAGGTTGCTGGTGTTTTACCAATAACCCTGTATATAGTATAATTATACGAGTATATGGAACAAGCTTTGATTATATACATGTTGTTTATAATAAAAAAGAATAAGGGTATCCTACAGTGATCGATCGTGTTACAGTAGCCGTGTGAATGTTTGTACACATCGTGTTACATACCGTTAACCCACACTTATCGAGCCAATCCATTTTGTTTGCTATTGCACTTCTGACTGTGTATGAAAGGCGTTCTTTTTATTTTCTTGCCTCAAAAAAAGTTTAAATGCTCACGAAGAATCTACTAATTCTAATTACTTAATTAGGTACTTACTACTCATGTTAAGATAAAAAGAAAGAAGAAAGAAAATACGTTTATTTGCGGTAAACATGACGCAAAGAAAGAACTTATACACGGAAAGAACAATTTGGGGGAAAATATGCGTCACATTCACGCAAAACGGCCATCGCTGAGCTTTGCCTACCTAACTGGGGGCCAAGTCTACTAATTTACAAACGTCACAATGGTCTCTCGATGGTGAGTTTTTGACAGATTTTGTATGGCAAATCTGTCAAAAACTCACCATCGAGAGACCGTGTGACGTTTGTAAATTAGTAGACTTGGCCCCCTGTACGTTTGCACTGGAGAAACATTCACAACAAAACATGTTGAAATCTCTATTTTCTGTCAGTCAATGTTCCGTACAATGTTAGACAGGAACTAGAGATTTCAACATGTTTTGAGTATAAGTGAGAGTAGTGGGATTGTCGGATGGTAGGGCTCACACCACAGAGCATGTAACTTTACTCACACTGCATTCGGCGCTTGGCGTGGCAACTCGTCGTGTCCGGGTTCGCAACAAGTCAATTGTCATCCTGAGGATGCCTCGTAGAGAGGTGAAACACGTGTCTGTTTCTTACAGGGTTCTTTACAACTCTGATAAGCGGATTAGGTTACTAAATATACATCGTCTATTGTATTTCACACATAGAGGATTGGCTCTCATGAAATCTTAGTCGTTATAGTATTGATATTTGGCTCGATGGAACTAATGACATACACTCCTGCTACACACAGTGCTGGCGGGATGGCAGCCGGCACAGCTTGCAGCCGCCGGGCAAGCCGCCCGCGCCGTGCGCCCGGCCCTGCTGCACAAAGCCGCAGAAAGAAACGCAAAGGAAATAGGCGCAAAAGCCGGGGGAACGTGCCGCGCGGCAATAGCCGGCGGCCATGCCGCCGGCACTGTGTGTAGGAGCCATAACGGCTCTATTGACTAATGAGTTTGCCGACCACTGACCTAAGCGGTGAACAAACGCCGCATAGTTCCTATTTTGCCCACGCGTCAAAATAATTAAATTTCAGTTTCCATGGAGATTTTATTTATCAATCGAAGTTTTCAAATGAGACTGCCATTTCCAAAAAGAAAACATATACTGTTTCCATGGCAACCATTTGATAGGTCAATATTTCTGTCATCGACATCGTACAAGAAAGGCAACGCGCAAAACTATAGGATAATAGCAAATAGATTCTTTCGAGGAGTTGCAGTTTTCAAAATGGACAAGCCACTAAATCAAGATGATTTTACAGCCATGGAAAGTCAGTTGAAGGTTTCTGTGGAACAGGACAGGCGGTACTGGAAGGTCAACGATGTCAAGTGTGATGCCATCAACACTGCCAAGACTTATGAAGAATTTGCGTGAGTACCTAAACTTATTTTAAAAGTTAATCTCTGGGCACTGGCATAAGTAATAAACATATTGCATAATTGGCCTATAATGTACCCTACCCACTGCTGGGACACAGGACTCCTCTTTCTATGAGAGGGAGTGGGTCATAGTCCACCACGCGGGACCAGTACAGGTTGATGGATGTCATATGTCTTCGCGGAGTTTCGCTAGCCCTGGGACACAATTTTTGTCGCTAAAAGCACCAGTAAAATTATTCATTATCTGTTCTTCATTGTTAAACATTTTGGTTCGGTTCCAGGGACCGCGTGGCAGCAGCTCACTTGAATCCCCTACATAATAGTGACTTCAAGAAGAAATGTGCCCGCAAATGGAACCAGTATGCCACCGACGAGAAGAAATCTGATGAATAAATATACAATAGCTGTAGAACTTCAACTGCGTTTCTTTGTACCTGTTTTATTCACAATACCAAAGCTTACTATATAGCAAATTTAAGGTAGCCCAATGGAAATGGCAGCGACTATAACGACTTGTAGGTCATGCACCCACTTTGTGCAAATTATTTCATCACCACTGCTCTCAAAACGGTGCAAGAACACATCGTGAGGAAACCGGCATGTTCTAGAAACAAACAATCGAAGACTTTTGACATCTTCCATTCGGCACTGGGGCCACGTGGCGGATTACGGCCCACTCCCTCTCAGAGAGGAGGCCTATGTCCCAGCAGTGGGAACATTTATAGGCTGATAATGACTATAGATATGATACTATCAGACTTTGTACACTTTGCTTACCTTCTCTTGCCCAGACGAAGATCGGCAGTGGGTTCACTCATCCAAACGGGCCCAATGATTTGATTAATTAAGAATAGGTCATAGGCATATAACTTCGAACAAATTATATTACGATTTTAATTTTAATCATAACTGTACACTATATTAGTCAAACTTTTTAAACAGGGACGATCATTTGAGTACCTATATAGTTTGACTGAGTCCGCGTATCACTGGTCAGTTTCCCTCAGTCGTCAGTTTCGTTAATTCGTCAGTTTCACTGATTCGTCAGTTTTCCCGATTAGACAGTTGCGTTAACTCGCCAGCTTACAGTATTTGCCAGTTTTCGTCTATTCGTCAGTTTGGTACACTCAAGGGAATAGGTTTTTACGTGTTGAATAAGCACATGGGGATAATTTAATCTGCTGTAAGGAATACATAACCTTTAAAAAAAATTAAACTTCGTTTTGTATTTTTAACATTATAACTTATAATAAACTAATATAAAAAAAAATAGAAATAACTTCTAACGTTACTTAACTGAAATCTGAGTATCCTTACGGTGTCGAAAATACAAATAAAATAAAATATAGTCAATTAAAATGGAAATTAATTCGAATGACGAATTTAAAAACATTTCTTTTAATCTCGGACTAATTAATTACAGTTTTCTACCGACTGTACTGTGACTGACGAATTGATAAAACTGACGAATCGACGAAAACTGGCAAATACTGGAAACTGGCGAGTTAACGCAACTGTCTAATCGGGAAAACTGACGAATCAACGAAACTGTCCAATTAAATAAACTGACGACTGAGGGAAACTGACCAGTGATACGCGGACTCGTTTGACCACGGGGAAAGTTCCATGGTAAAATTTCCTTGTGGTCAAATCAGTTGGACAAAATAGTTTGACTACGAGTTAGGACCATTATTAGTGCATAGGTAATAAAACAAACGTTACAAGGACAAGATTTTGACCAATTTTATTGTTAACATCGATTGCTTTTTTTACACAATTCCAAATAATTACGGCAAGCGATTGCGAGTGGAATTTCCCGCAATTAGCCTGCTGGTTGCAGGCTACTAACGAATCGCGTTTTTTTTTCCCTTGACTAATTACGGATAACAGGGATAAAAACAAAGACAGGTTTAGATTATAAAAAATAATTTATTGAATTCATTTCTGGGTTGATGTATTGGTTACAAAAGTAAAGTGTGTAAAAAATATAAAATAATATAAAAAACAAAATCTTCTATTAAATAAAGATGAAATACTGTTCGTTGGCAAGCGCATCACTCGAGAACGGTTGCACCGATTTGGTATTGTTCGTAATAGTCCGAATTAGGTTTTTATTGAAAGAAATATTGGAAAAGTTTCCCGGAAAGTTTTCCAGAATCATCGGTCCAGAATCATGTATTGAAGCCATGGTAACAGGTTACGCGTCGATGTTCCTGCCACCAATGATATTATAAGAAAACTTATAATATCATTGCCTGCCACCCTGTATATATGTCGTGGCCAGATCTCAGAATTGATCATTTCATGAAGTGTCCGGCCATTTCATGAAATAGAACATCGACCGCTGATCACATCTTGATGTGGTCTGGCCAGATCATTGAATACCTACTCAACGTTTGACGATATGAACAGTTAAACGCACGAATACTTCATGATGTGGGCAAAAACTATTGATCATATCGTAAAATAGTTAGATTATCCACCGGTAGAGGCGTTGATGTCGCTTTGTTTTTATTGTGCATCATGGCGGCGGCATAAAACAAATCAAACAAAGTAGGGTGACCACGCAAGAAAACTCGATGGACTTTTTTTATTGGATTTCCAAATGTGATATTATGGAAAGTGACCAACTTGGAAGTTACTAACCTAACCCATGTCGGGGTACCACAACCGGTGTGGTGAACCACATAGCACTTAAAATTAAAAATTCACGCCGACCTCGAGTCCCCGACGAAATGTGTTAAGTTAGGTTAGAACTGTGACCAACCGCGCGCAAGCCGAGCGTGTGAAGCGAGCGGTGCCGCGGCAGCGGCTGGCGAGCGCTACTTCCAATTTGGTCGCAGTTAGCAATTTTTACTACACCTTAAACCATGGATACATTAATGATATGGCCAAGCGTCGACTGATATATCATTAAACGTTGACGTTTAAACGATATCGCCAAGTTTAGCTGGCCATTTTATGAAACACAACCATTTCATGAAATGGTCGAATACTTCATAAAATGATCAATTCTAAGATCGCCACGACATAATTATATATTATTTAATACCGTGAATACTTTTTACGTGACGTGACTAGCAAAAATTCCCAAATTAAAAACTTTATTTTGCAGACGGATCCTTGAATGAAAATATTTTATTTGATTTTTTTATTACTGTTTGTATTTCCTGTGCGTGTTCCAAATATAAAATTTTTCTTTATTTTCTTTCTAAAAAAAATTCATAACATACCCCTAATGTTTTTTAAATCCAATCCTCGGGCATCTCACACAATGGAATAGATGAGTAAAAAAAAAAAAAACAACGAGTTGCACGGGTGCCGGCAGAAGTGAAAACTTGAACATTAACGTTGTGAATTTTTGAATAAACACTTTTCATGAAGTATGTTTTGACTGCTTTTTTTACCCATCAATATGGGTAAAATTTCTTACCTCGTAATCTTTACGTACCTAATGTCAAAGACTACCTATTTATTTTGATGTGTTTTTTGTCGGTTGCTAGGCAACGGATCTTACGGTCACGTCCTGACACTCCTGACGCCAGTTTAACATTTTTAACTAATCCCAAAAAAGATGCACAACGCCGATAAAGAAGTTCTCACTTCAAAAAAATCATTTGCGTTATTATTCTAAGCATTTACCCTTTACAGCTATTGTATAAGGAAAGTACCCTACAAAAACGAGCGTGCTCAGAAGATGCCTGTTTACTCTTGCTTTGAAGACTGATTGGGTTATACGTGGAAGGGAACACAGACGTCCCTAGATTCATTTATCCTTTTTATTCCTAGGATTGCACATAAGTATGATGACTTCGATCTTCGTGTTTTGGCTTTCCACTTGAGGGTAGTAGAACCGATTGTCGTTGCGATCCATTGGCACCAGTGGCTTGTCATACCAGCCGTAACTGAAACAAGAATTTAAAAAAAAATATTCAAAAAACAAAAAACCCGACTGCAAAAACACATAACTGAAAAGAGAAAAACAAGCATTATAATCTATAGAATTTTGGTATCGCAGGCGGGGACAAACTAATAACGGGATATATGGTGTAAGTTTTGTTTGTCCCCGCCTGCCATACCAAAATTCTTTCTTTATTTCAAGCTTTTTAGTTTTATTAATATATCTAAATTTGGCATTGACTTGTTACTAGCTTTTTTTATATATTTTTTTTAAACCTTCCCCTCCCTTTTTTTGTACTTGCAGATGCAATATATAAATATTATATAGCCTATGACACTTCTACAATTAAGACGAATCTAACGACACCTCATATGTTAAAATCCATCAAGCCGTTTAGGCTACAGAGCGTGCCAAAGAAATAGACATACATACATACATACTTACATACATACATACTCTCGAAAAACATTACCCTCCTTCTGGGGCAGTCGGGTAAAAAGAACATTGATTCTGAATTTAAATATTGCTTTTGCTTTGGAGGTCGGAAATTATCCCACGGGAACGTACTACCGGGATAAAAAGTATCCTACGTCCTATAACCGGTCGTGGTCTACAGTCCGATTCCAATTTAATGGCGGCTCGGAACATGAGGCGAGTCGCTGCGCAGTAGCAATTTCATGGGTCAGCGGGGGTGAGGGGTGGGGTACTACGCAGCGAGCCGCCATTAACTTTGAATCGAACTGTACCCATGTGCCAAATTTCATCCAAATCCGTAACAATCAAACTCATTTTCGCATTTATATTATTAGTTAGGATTAGAATTTGAACGAATGATGGAAAAAAACCTCCTGAAACCTCCTGAAAAGCCTCCTGGCTAGGTAATAACAGTCGCACGGGTCGATCCATCAGGTAAAGCTACGCTTATCGCGGTTGGTCCGTGATGGATGGGTGACTATCTTTACATACAGAGACTCCTTCGTGACTCGGGAAGTACGACAAGCCGTTAGTCCCGGCTGTCATTCGTAGATCTTAGACAGTCGTTACGGATCGTCAAGAAGTCTGACAACCAGTCTTACGGGTATCGTATTACCCAGTAACTGTGCTGTAGAGATCAGATAGACAGTCGTATTCAGCTGCATCAGGTTAGACTAGAAGCTGACCCCAACACAGTTGGGAAAAGGCTAGGCAGATGATGAGGCTGAAAAAAATATCCGGACTAAAAACTTCAATCATTTTTCAAGCAGTCCGATCAGTTCTTGCCCCCGACCATAGAAAGAATGCTACGAGGGGATCTCATGCCCCCCACACACGCGCATATTAAAAAGATATACGCACGAAAAGCATAACTTTTCTATGCAGTCGAGTAAAAACCGGACTCGCACACGATTCCGTACCGTATTAAGATCGACAAAAAAAAAACATGCGGGGCAGTCTTTGGGGACTGCCGATAGAAGTGAAAACTAAGTAACGGCATCTAACGAAAATGTCAGGAATTTATGTGACTTGCTGTCAGTACAAGAACGAGAGCTATAGCTCCATAAAAAAAAAAAAACAAAAAAATTCAACAGAGTGCGCTGTCAACAAAAAAGTGCTCAACGCGCCTAAAGTACTTTTCACTTCAAAAAATCTTTTGCCGTTTACTCGTAACCGTTTGTAGGATAGCAACACATTTTCACTCCAGGCGGAGTCATCTGACGGAGAGCAACGGGCAGCTCGCCGTCCGATAAGGACCAGGCCCGGGTCGACGGCGCATCATGTTCCACGCGCGTCTCAAAGAGATGTCAGCAAAACTGACGGGGTCCGCTGGGGCCGATGCCTGCCGGGGTTGCGGGTAGTCCCAAGGGGAAACCGTGGCCCCTGACAAGGCAAGGGAAGGAACACGGGTGGGTTTTAGTCAGTAAGAGTCTGACACGCCCTCCCGCTCCGCCCAGAGCGGGAGAAGTCATTGAATGATTTCCCAGCCAAAAAAAAAAAGGCGGAGTCATCTGTCAATCTCCTTCTGAGCAGCTTTTTTTACTTCGACCTACTCGGGTCCGGAGTCTATTGAAAGACTTCCTTCGCTTGACTGTCACTAATGAGACACAATAAAATTTTAATTGTTATCCAACTGCATCAGTCTTTCGGACGGTTGAGCTCACGTGTTAAAGCCATTATTGTTCCGCTGTGAAAATGGGATAGCGCTATTTATTCTCTATAGCTCCGTCTCTCTCTTACACTGGAACAATGATGGCTACAAGTCATAGTACAGCCCCAGGTGGGAGATTTTCAGTGTTTGGAACGAATGGGTTGGGTTACTCCTCTACTACTACTAACACTAACTTACACTTGGTTCTCTGTCGCAGGCGAAACATACTTGCTGCGTGGGCCTTTGGCTCTGGTCTGCGCCACGTTGTCGTGGTAGTCCTGCACCTTCTTTGTTTCTTCCTTACTCTCCGCCTTCAACTGGTCGTGGGCAGCGTAGAACTTGCCGGTCACGGGGATGGCTGCAGAAGAAAACAACATGATAGCACTCCTGGATTGCCCGAAGGGTTAGGCAGAGGTTTACCTGTAGTGCATCCACATTTCGAATCGCCAGGTACGTTTAAGTCCTATGTAATATAGTCCTCCGGACCGTATTTCGGTCACGGCGAACAATCTCAAAGGAGACTAGCCTTCGGCGCGGGAGATATTATAGTCCACAAGTAGGTGCGCAGACACAAGTGCACTGTCTCTTCCCTCACTCTCATAGTCCGATGGGACGGCAATCTGACACGACAGGAGAGAGATCAGGCGTAGGACCAACGGCTTAACGTGCTTTCCGAGGCGTGGGGGTATCACACAGCCAACTTCCAAACTCTGGGCTGTTACTAAGACATTCCTAATGGAAAAACCCAATAACACTTTGCCCGGCCCGGGAATCGAACCCAGGACCCCACGCTTAGCAGTAGCGCTTGCGACCACGAGACCAACGGGGCAGTATGTAATAGGGGTATGGGTTTATTGCCATCAACCGGGTCTACATCAGACTCCGGGCTGTTATTCAGAAATCAGATGGAAAACATTATAATAAAGAGAGGGAGCGAATTTTGTGAGCTGGTGTATATATGTGGAGGGTTATCTCAGGAACCACAGGTCCTATTTGAAAAATTATTTCGGGATTAGAAAGGTACATTATTCCAGATGGAAACAGGCGTATATAAAAAAGAAGTACTTAATAACACTAGTCGAAAACTATCTTCAATTCATGCAATTTGTTAGGTTACTGCTCAGAACTTGTGCACAACGTGTCGTGAACAGAATACCTCTTCACATGTAAATGGCACCTGCGCGAAACCGGGACAGGTCGCTAGTATTATGAGCTATGATTGGATAAAACACTTTTCCTGACTTATCCAAAGCCCAAACCCTTATCTTCAGCAGCTCAGCAAATTTAGACTGAAATGCCTTGAACACACGGCTACACATCAAGCTACACATTTCCAGTATAAGCTAATCTCGCATTGTAAGTCGCTCCATGTAAAATACTGGTATTCAGCTGCATCCAGTTGGACTGGAACACGACCCCAACATAGTTGGGAAAAGGCTAGGCAGATCGATTGATATGTAGCCGTGGGTACATGAGGCTGGCACCGGAGTCGTATAGGAGTTTACACTAATTCTGAGATATTCTGATTTTATTTTCATCTTGCGCTCCAGGGCCAGTGCGGCGTATGTCTGATATTCATTCGTATACACAAACATGCGGTGCGGCTCCGGCTTTATGTACAGGAAGCCTTATTCTTTTATATACTCACATCCAAAGTTAGGCCTGTAAATCTTGTAGTTCCTAAAATGCTTGACTTCCCTGTAGATGATTTCGTTGAGCATGTGTATGTCAATGGGCGCGCGCGTGCCGAACGTGCACTTGCCTTCCGTCATCCTGTCTGAGACACAAGTAGGTACATCAGCATAATTAGCCTACTATGTTCCCACTGCTGGAACACAGGCCTCGTCTCTGTGAAAGGGAGTGGGTCGTAATCTACCACGCGGGCCCAGTGCGGGTTGGTAGATGTCATGTCTTTGAATTTTTTGGTTCTAGGACATCCGGTTTCCTCACGATATTTTTTCTTCATCGTTTTGTGTCCCAGCAGTGGGAATGTTATAGAGTGATTATGCTACATAAATATCGTAGCAGAATAGGTAATGCATGGTGATTATTATGTGAGAAAACATTAGGAATGTGGCTTTATTTAAAAAAAACCTGTAGGTAAACTGACTAAACATTATAGTTCCCTGGAAGAACTAAACTTTAACAAAGATAGGGCTGGTGCTCCACATGGTATTGCCTAGGTATAAGGTATATAAATAGGGCCTTGATATGAAGGTGAATGGTATGCTGGATACACAGAAATAATTATAGAAGATGTCGTACAACACTTTAAGCATAATATGTTAGGCTACAGCATAGAAATTTATAGAAAACTGTGAGATACCTGTTTTTTTTTTGTAAAACGAGTAAAAAAATAAAAAATAAAAATACCACGTTTTGCGGTACTGAATGTTTTGATTGACAATGTCAGTTGGTTGACATTGTCAATATTGTGGTGGTCATAGATTTATTAAAGAAAGTTTCCAAAAAAGTTTGTATGTGAAAATATAATTATGTATTTTGACTCCTACTCAATATGCTGTCCATCAACTATGTTAACTTATAATCTCGACATGACTGAATAACACATTGCCCGACCCAGGAATCGAAATTTGGACTCCTTGCCCAGGAATCACTCTTTTGACCACTTTATCATCGAAGAAGTCGTGACGGTTTTTTTTTAATTAGAACATTCTCTCTGTTTTGGAATCTGGATTTGTACCTGATAAATGGTAGCTAATAGGCTCGCCCTTGTGGCGGCATCTACAATACCACATGCGAACTACGCGCGAGCAGAGTTTACCGGGCGATCAGCATATAATAACTTTCCGACATCAATGGTCGGGCAGTAGCCCACCAGACACCACACTTGTCATGTCTGGTCGGACGATTCTCTCTTTTCAATAGAGGATGAGTGAACTTTACACCCTGTTCCTTATACCTATACAGGGTGGCAGGGACATCGACGCGAAGCCGGTTACCATGGATTCAGTACATGATTCTGAACCCCCCTGCGTTGAAATTTTTCGTCGGTTATTTAAAAAAAAATCAGCTGTTTCATAGAAAAGTGCAATACCTACGCGGTCAAAATGTATGGAGCAGCAGATTTTTTTTTTAATAACCGACGAAAAATTTCAACGCAGGGGGGTTCAGAATCATGTACTGAATCCATGGTAACCGGCTTCGCGTCGATGTCCCTGCCACCCCGTATAGCCTAATTACATGACGAAATGTTAGTGTACCTCACACCTATTCCTACCTCTTCATGGAAGTCACCGCCGCCGTGCCCTCGCCAATTGATTTTGCCATATCACTCTACAATCTGCGGCTGCGGTGCGGCAGCGGTGTGGTGACCTTGCATATACACAGCTAGGCGCGGCGGCGGCGTGGTGGCGGCGCTGTAGGAGCGCAGCGACGGCATCGTGTCGCCGAGCATTTATGTAGACAAAATGAATTCTACCCGATGTAAGACGTAAGTATACAACTATACATCTCCTTGAGACTGACGTACAGACAGAGGCTGAAGAACTAAACCTTCGCTAGTGGTTGTAATCAACAGGTCCCCAAGTTAATTTTAATGGGTCGGTTAACGATGTTACTGCCGGCTTCCCGGCTTAATCTTAAACCGGATAGATTGCTACCGGCGGCGACGGCGGCACCGGCCGACATGTATTTGGTATTACTCTGGTATATGACTTACTTTAGGCTGAATTTAATTGTAGATGCCATCATGATTTCATGAATTTAGATGTAGCCTAAATAACTTTAGTGTGAAGATGTTAACTTTCCTCTCCTATAGAAATTGTATTATACTTCTTCTTTTGTAAGATTTAGCAACCAACCATAGCTGTAAGGCTGCCTGTCCACTGAGGAGAGGAGAGGAGCGGAGATGTGTCAATATTAACCAATAGGTGCGAATTCATGTGCGTATTGTATAATTATCACTTGCTTCAAAAACGGTGATGAAAAACATCGTGTGGAAACCGGCATGCATGAGAAATATTTCTCGAAGGAATGTGAAGCCAAGTCAGAGGCCCATGGGTGGTCTGTAACCTAATTACGTAATACACGATCAATCAGAATCTGAATCGGTTTGAAACCGATTGCTAATCCAATGCTTCATAAGCTCAAAAAAACGGTGCAGGAAAACATCGTGAGTAACTTACTGACGAAACGATGTTCCTTTTTTCGGTTTTCTCGACGCCATTGGGCGGCTTTAAAACTCTGACACCATATTTGTCACAAATCACACGAAAAGAATTAGAAGCAACCGACTTGTTACTTTGCGATAGGACTTTGTCAAGTGATACTTTACAACACAGCTGCAGTTTTCTTAGGAATATTTTCCACCGGGTTCCGATCATGATATACTTCACCTAGGCGTAGTAAGTAAGCAAGAAAATTGCTCTGGACGTTTTGTTTTGTTTAGCGAGTAATTTAAGTTAAGTTAAGCTAAGAAACACAGCAATCTTGTGGCAGCGACTATTGTTTTTAGTTCTGTTTTTTAATTACTTTTTTTTTATCACACGTCTTCAGCACTTCTTTTAACCTTTAGTTAAAACGTGGACAATGGTGTTTGTTACATGTTTGTTAAATATAAGGTTATTTATTTATCTGTATTTTGTAGCGTGTAACTGTTTTTTTGTCCCTAATAAATAAATAAATAAATCATCATTTCAGCCCGGAATCACCCACTGCTGAGTAAAATAGGGCTCTCCTTTTTTCCGTGCGTCTCTCATCTAGGTGTTTCCCACGACTTTGAAAATATCACCAACCCAACAAGCTTTTGGACGGCCCTAGTTTCTTTTGCATAACCTTGTCCACCATTTGGTCACAGCTTTACTCCATCGACCATCTCCGCGACTAACTAGATGTCCTGCCCAACTCCACTCCTCGCTAAATATGACTCGTGGCTAAGTAATAACAGCCGCGCGGGTCGGCCGCTGTCAGTCTGTGGATGCGTGACCATCTTACGATACCGAGACCCTCCGTGCCTCGGGGAAAGCATGTTAAGCTGTTGGTCCCGGCTGTCATTCTTGGATTTTTGACAGTCGTTACGGGTCGTCAGAAGCCCGAAAGTCTGACAATCAGTCTTACCAAGGGGTATCCGTGTTACCCAGTAACTGGGTTGTGGAGGTCCGGCAGTCACTCCATGTAAAATACTGGTATTCCGCTGCATCCGGTTAGACTGGAAGCCGGCCCCATCAAAATTGGGAAAAAGAAAGAAAGAAAGAAAGAAAAATGCGTTTGCGTTGAAAAGGCTACGCAGCTGCACAGTCATCTTTCGTTTCGCACAAACAAACGCATGCAGAAAATTATAATTTATTACTATGGTCATCCGTGATAGTGTTATCGTCATCTGACGAACTCCAAAACAAAGAACTCTAAGCATTGAAAGAAAAGAACGAAAGAAAGAAAGAAATAAAATACGTTACTGGCATTACAGCAAAAAAAAAAACAAAACACAAGCCAGAATTGCAAGTATATCAATCTGCCTAGCCTTTTCCCAACTATGTTGGGGTCGGCTTCCAGTCTAACCGGATTCAGCTGAATACCAGTATTCTACCTACCTGCCTAAGTACTAAACTCCTAAAAACATTTTCCCCCACCATCCGCATTCCATTTACAAAAACTTCATCATCCAAATAATCCCAATCAATAGGAGAGATAATTTTCAAAAGAAATACCAATAGAAATGAAAAATTCTAATAAATGAGACGTCCTTCCGCTAAGCGTCCATGGACTGAATTTAAAAAGCTGTTCGTCCCGCTATATCTCTCATTCTTCGCGGTATCGGGCGCGTGAGGTGCCTTCGGTAGCGGACATGGTGGTTAGCGGGAAGAGGTGACGACTTGATTCAAAGGAAAAACGGAGCCTTTATATGATAACTTTTTGTCCGTCTGTCACACAGCTTTTTCTCGAGATTTTTGACCAACCCGCGCTGGGTCCGCGCGGTGAATTACGGCCGACTTCCTCACAGAGAGGAGGTCTGTGTTCCAGCTTTGGGAATATTATAGGATTTTTTGCTATGCAATGAATTTTAAAATCGGAATTTTGGCATAATCTTAGGTCTTGATGACGCGCACACTGGTCGACAGTAAAAGATCATTTTTCTTTTGTTTTTGTTTCTTTAGACCTCAACACGTGACGAATACTTTAGCATTATATCTACTTGGCAGTTAGCTTTGCTACCACTTTGCTGATCAGCTATCTAATTACGCAACATATTTTCGTAAACGATTCAGACTAATCTGTTTCATTTTGACAGTTCAACAATATTCATTGCGTTATTTACGTTGTTGAACAGATTTTTTTACGAACTTATGAAGCAATGGATTAGCAATCTGTTTCAAAACGATTCAAATTCTGATTGATCGTGTATAACGTAATTAGGGTACTAGTATTCTCATATCCGGATCCTAAGTGTACATTAACCGAACTCTGTCGCACCCAATGGTGACCAGTTGATTTTACTACTCTAAAGAGCGTTCATTCAAAAAGTTGGCCATGTCGCAAATAGCTGTCAAATATTTAGATACCTTTTTTGATTAATTTGGCAATATCAGTGTATGGAAATAAGAAATATGGCTAATTAGTGAACTAGAATATCAATAATGAATTGCAATTTTAACACTGAATTTGATGTTGTAACCGTTTTAGGTGTAAAAAAGGCATTTGAAAAGTTTCCAAACTAGGTACTACTTTTATACATCTAAAACTAAATATTCGGTGTTACGTTATCAGTTATTACGTTTCATAATCAATATTTTAGTTCACTAGTTAGCCATATTTCTTATTTCCATACAGTAATATTGCCAAATTAATCAAAACAGCGAAATATTAGACAGCTATTTGCGACGTTTCCCACTTTCCCACTTTCTGTATACATTTTTAATAGGTACTATAAGAACAGCAACTTCTGCAGTGTAATATGAAACCCACGACATACTGCCGAAATCGTTTCCAGAACAAAACCATGATGTTTTCACGAAGAAAGAGTCTACTTGTTCTCATCCACACTTCACACTCAAAATAAGGGTGTGTGATTATGGCCACATAAAAGACGTGAAAACTTACTAGGTAAGTAGTCTAGAATACGCGATCCAACGTCACCGTCCGACTGGAGCCGAGTATACCCGATTCAGATTTACCGACCCGAGCATACGGTTCAGAAAGAGCGCAAAGTGCGCCTAAAGAAAATTTCACTTCAAAAATAATCTTATTAATCCGCTCCGCTCATGACACACAGAGCATTCCAACAAAAATTCCAATCGGCCATCGCATCGGCGCGATATTGCGAGCACAGGCGAAAGAGACACCGTCCCCGCTATTTCATAAGACGTATAATTGGAATAGCCGTAAAATACCCGCGGTCGCACCCGCCGGCACCCGCCAGCACCCGCCAGGACCCGCCGACCCGCCGCCCTAAGGTGAGCGCCTGATTGGCGGTTCGGAAGCAGCGTTTAATTTTTATTGGCGTTTGAAATGGTATGATTTGGATTTAAAGGAGTTTTACTGGTGTAGACATCTGTTTCTCTGTTAATTACTGCAGTCACATTATAATTTTCATCATCGCTGGGAAAAGGCTAGGCAGAAAGGCGAAGTCTATGGTTATAGTACTTGAATATTTTTTGAATGGCTTATTTTGAGAATTTCTTATTTAGGGAATCCTAATCCTATGCGAAAGTGAGTTTGTTTGTTAATTGTTACGTTTTTATGTTAAAACGGCTGAACGGATTAGGATGAAATTGGCAAATGTGTAGACCATACCTGGGTTAGGAAATAGAATACTTTTTATCCCGATATTCCCAGGGGATCAAGAACTGGGGTTGCGGATAACTCCTAAGGGGAAAACCGTGGCCCCGGTCTAGGTAAGGGAAGGAACACGGGTGGGTTTTAGTCAGTAAAAGTCTGACACGCCCTTCCGCTCCGCCCAGAGCGGGAGAAGTCATTGGATGATTTCCCACCCAAAAAAAAAAAAAAAAAAGGGGATCAAGAAATATGGGGGTGAGACCGCGGGGCGCAGCTAGTATTTACCCGCATATTTTGGGAATGCTTACTTATTTTGAGAATCGTTACCATATTTAGGAATTGCATTCGGGAATGAAGGTGTTAAATTACGCTGTTTGATGTTTTGAACTTGACAAAGTGGGCCATTTAATTTATCGCCAATGTGATCTCTTTCACCACTTTTGCCAATTCTATTTGTACTACTTATTGGTAACTAAGTATTACTGTTTGTATATTTGTATAGTAAAACATATTTATATGTTACACAATTTGTCTAGGTATATATACAAATGTGTAACAACAATTATTTACACTAGATACTAAGTACAAATAAGTACAAAATGGCACATAAGCGACAAAGTACTCTTCCGCATAACTGTTATCCGGAAACGTGCCCAGAAGACTGGCAGCATTGCCACGTTGAATGACAATGGCAATTCTTTGGCCAAAGAACGCAACATCCTATTCACATTATTTGTATCGGTACGTCATTCTTTCAAAAAGGTTTAAATCACAAAAAAAAACAAGTTTGAAAGAAACAATGACCCAATCAAAAGTTTTTCATGTTTTTCGTAATGAGCCACTATTAATGTAATGAAATAGCCGGGCTGACAAAATGACGTTAATTAACAATGAATTTTTGCCGGTAATTTTAGAAGGAGTTCTGCCTGAACAAAGAAGTGTTATCAGTATTTTATATCGAGAGACAATTTTCGCAGGGTGGCTGTACAAGTATTTCCCGGGCCCCAGACTCATGGACATGGTGGTAGAAGAAACAGTGGGGTTTTAGTCTGTAGGAGTCTGACATAACCCTCTAATCTCCCCAGACAGGGTATCAATGAGAATTAAAAACACTTGAAAACAAACTTGCACAACGGTCGCAGTGACAGCGACAGCGGGGTTTAAGTTTACGGTGTCAAAAGAGCTCTCTCGGAAAACACTTTCATAAAAAACATTTCAGTGACGTCACTCGTTGTGATATTGCGGACACTGCGGCGGCCACCGCTCTTCTCGCTCGGAAACCGTTGCTTTAGTAGAAATATGCTCGACGGATTTATAACTGGCGAAATCTTGTTGTTCTAGACACTACAGACTATCTCTTCAAGTAAAGAGGAAAGCCCCTGGGATTAGCAGAATAACAATAATGTGCGCTTATATCCACAAGATAGAAGTGAAAATTTACGACTGAAGCCAAGTATACGTGATTCAGCGCCGAGTATACGGGATTCAGCGTCGAGTACGTGATTCAGCACCGAGTATACGCGATTTAGTGTCACCGAACGACTGGAGACGAGTAAACGGGATTGAGCGTCACCGACCGACTGGAGCCGAGTATACGCGATTGAGAGTCACCGACCGACTGGAGCCGAGTATACGCGGTTGAGAGTCACCGACCGACTGGAGCCGAGTATACGCGGTTGAGAGTCACCGACCGACTGGAGCCGAGTATACGCGGTTGAGAGTCACCGACCGACTGGAGCCGAGTATACGCGGTTGAGAGTCACCGACCGACTGGAGCCGAGTATACGCGGTTGAGAGTCACCGACCGACTGGAGCCGAGTATACGCGGTTGAGAGTCACCGACCGACTGGAGCCGAGTATACGCGGTTGAGAGTCACCGACCGACTGGAGCCGAGTATACGCGGTTGAGAGTCACCGACCGACTGGAGCCGAGTATATGCGATTGAGAGTCACCGACCGACTGCAGCCGAGTATACAGTGACACCGACCCGAGCGTGACGGTTCGGTTTCGATCAGTGTTCAAAAAGAACGCAAAGTGAGCCTAAAAAAGATAACTTCAAAACCGCAGCGTTCGGGCCGCTCGCTCACACACGTCATTCGAGGCCGCGGATGAATTCCCAAGATGTCTGCGGCGCGTGACAATAGTCCTCGTGTAATGACGGGCCCGACGGGAGCTGCCGCAATCTGATAACTTACTGTAAACTAGAATCTAATCCACCAAGAGGTGTCTATACTAATATTATATAAGGTAAAGTTTGTGAGTTTGTAGGTATACCATATGTAAAAAAACCCTATCCGATCCGAAAGGGGTACATAGGTACATAATAATTAGGGTCATTACCACTTGCACTCTTGCTATGCTACTATCTTCTTTTCATCACACCTATTCGAAAAACGACAATATAGAGGATAGCGGGAGCAAAATTCAACTTTGCTCCCAAGGGAGTTTGAGGTTTCTCTCTTCTGATTGGTCCACTCCGTGCTTTTGATAGCATCTGATTTGCGTAGTTAGGTTGGAGGCGCTCGCCTGAAGGTTTAATGTAAAAAAAAATTGAGTAAGTAGCTTTTTATTTTTCTCATAGGTAGTGATGAAAAATAGTGTGTATCACTCGGGGACAAAATATTTTGTTCTCGGGCGGCATATATTGAATTCCTCGCTAATCTCAGGATTCTACTTTAGAATCCCTCGCTAGGCTCGGGATTCTACTATACAATCCTTCGCTTAGCTCTGAATTCAAAATAACGCCCTGGAAGCACAAAATATTACTTTGTCCCCTTGTAACACAAATAACTATTGTTACATCCTAATCGTAACTAATATAAAAATGCGAAAGAGAGCTTCTTTGTGTGTTAAACTTTCACGTTAAATTAAAACGTCTGAACGGATTTGATAGAAATTTGGCACAGGGATAGACCATGATTTGGCGAAGGACATAAGCTACTTTTCGTTCTGAATTGCAGACGAAGTCGCGGGCAACAGGTAGTCTTCAATAGTTACAGGTGTGCAGGTGCTTCGGCTGCAATTCTGAGCTTTATTTAGTTAGTTCCAATACAAAATGAAGGTGTGCTCAGATGAACGGGGCGGATTAATCTGAAATCCATTAAAAGCTATGTGGTGGATTTATTTTAAATCCTGCGTTGTTGTTGTAATTTAGCAATTGATTGCTGTGATTTCAGGATACCTGTTGCTGTATATTGTAAAGTTCATGTTTATAATTTTACGGACTAGCTGTGAGTGCTAAAACCTAGCCAGATAATACGGAATAGATAAAAGAGTCATTTATTCCGTGTCTGAGAAAATAAATTTAATTTAAGAAAAAAACCGGCCAAGTCGGACTACGCACAATGAACGGGTTCCGTAGGTGGGATTAATGTATCCCGAGAACAAACTTAGTAGTTGAGAAACATATCTTCCATACATCGATCTAAACGTCACGGTCAAGTCTCCAACTGGAAATGTAAGTTTGTAAAACATTATTTTTTTATGTGATAATACTATAAATTATCAATTTTCGGACTTATTCCTTTACTGGTGCTGTGAGACCTTGCTTCCTACATTTCATGATTGTAGGTCAACGTGAAGTACCCTGTAGGTTTTGATTTATTTGCTAGTATTAAAATAAGTCACATAAATGGCCGTATTTTTTATTGCGTTGATTTTATATAGAGCTCCAAGGGAACATAGATCTACGTATTTGATATTAATTTCAACTTGATACCTCCTCGCGTTTCTGAGAAAAAGGGTCTTGACAGACTGACAGACGGACAACGAAGTGATCCTATAAGGGTTCCGTTTTTTCCTTTTGAGCTACGGAACCCTAAAAAAAACAAGTTTTTTTATTTTTTTTATTTAATTATCATATATACAAAGAACACAGGATTAGATAATAGGTAGCAATCAAAAACCACTAAGGTTTAAACTTATGCTATCGCGAGTCTATCTCATTATCATTCTATACAATTAATAAAATCTTTAGGTCATTAAGTGGTTACAATCATTCCTTTAAAATACCATTCCTATTCCATTCCATTCCTATTATCATTCCTTTAAGTGAATAGTGGGGTCTCGAATTTCACTTAAAGTTACATGCACACAGAGAAATGTTGGGACGCAATAAATGATAAACACATAACATTACATCTCGCCTGTAAGCGCCGAGAGGTTAGGCAGAGTGAAATGTGGGAGTACCTATAGTACAGCCACATTTCGCTAGTTATGTTTGAGTCCCATATAATGGCTTAGGCAGCCTATTGTAATCAATCGGGCACAAATCTAGACTCCGAGGCATGGGCTGCTACTGAGAAATATCTGTTGGAAAAACCCAATAACACAACCTGACCTGGGAATCGAACCCAGGACCTGATGCTCAAGTCAGCAGTAGCGACCAACGAGGCAGTTAAATTATTAATTTTATGTAGGCATAAGTAAAATGTATGAATGATGGTTCTGCTTGTCCCGCCGTGTCCTTACACGAGTTATAAAATAAAAGCTCTTGCCGTGACGTGGACACAAATGAATACAGATGCGACACTCCGCAGTTTAGGTATGAAGCTACAAGAACGCGGCGGGCCCGTCTGTGATCCGATAGAAAGAGAGGCAACGTCTACTTGAATATAACTGTAGGTGATTAGCGCTGTGCGACCTAAATTGCACTTTATTGTGTCGTAGCAAGACTCGCTTTTTATTATATGATTTTGCGGAGTGTCCCATCTGAATTAATCTGTGCCGTGACCAAAAGTTTTGACGGTTAAATTGGAATTGAGTGCGCCGGATGAAGATATTTAGTATCATGTTATAGGAGCACCCATTGCCAATTATCGGCAAAACTCTTCACAACGTGCGTTTTTATCGTATCGATATTATCGTGGCCATCTATGGCATCACGATAACACAGTTAAGCTAAATCTGTGGACAAAAATATGATGACAGTTTTTTCCATCACGATAACATCATAACCATCAGGTTAAGCTACGCTACGTTGGTCCCTGGATGGGTGACCATCTTTTCATACCTAAAACTGGTGCAGAGGGCACCTCGGGAAGCATATTAAGCCATTGATCCCGGCTGTCATTCGTGGATCTTTGACAGTCGTTACGGGTCGTCAGAAGCCCGAAAGTCTGACAACCAGTCTTATCAAGGGATACTGTATTACCTAGTTACTGAGTTGTGGAGGTCAGATAGGTAGTCGCTTCATGTAAAATACTGCTATTCAGCTGTGTCGGGAAAAGGCTTGGCAGATTGATAGGACGTGAACGTCCACGATAATATCGTAACGTTAGAAATTATAAAAGCGCATAAAGACTGGAGAGGGCTATGCTTGGAGTTTCCCTTCGTGATAGAATCAGGAATGAAGAGATCCGTAGGAGAACCAGGGTAACCGACCGAAAGGCAATGGGCAGAGCACATTGCTCGCAGAACAGATGGCCGATGGGACCGAAAGGTTCTGAGTGGCGACCGCGTACCGGAAGACGTAGCGTTGCAACGCCTCCCACAAGATGGACCGATGACCTTGTTAAGGCCGCAGGCTGTGCAATCCGCTGGATGCGGGAGGCACAGAATCGGTCGAAGTGGCGGTGCTTGGGGGAGCTCTATGTCTATGTCCACCAGTGGACGTCTTTCGGCTGAAATGATGATGATGATGATGATGACAACGACCGGTGCAAAAAAATGCAGCCCGAATGCAGTTCCTTAAAAACCTACTAAACTAAAATAAGAAGAATACATAATCCCATTCAAGAAAATGAAACTATTATTCAAATATGGTGGTGATTAAGACCGGTGATTATCGCCAACGGTGCCGGCTCTCAGCGGGCATTCGTCTAGGGATGCGCATTAATCGTGCGCACCTCTATTGTCTCTGGTAATCGTCTATCCAACGAGAATCGCGGCGATTTATGGTCAGATCTGTTCAAGCTTTTCACTGTACAGCTTTTGAAATGTTTTATTAATTATGGGTTCGGAGCCAAGATGTTGAAACGATTAGAAGATCTTTTTATTGCTATAGGTACCTGGTCTTTTGGTCTTTTGGCTTTTGCATCAGACAAAGCTTTTATACCATTCCACCTCTAAAAAGCTTATTTTATTCACTGAAAACAGTGAATAAAAAGGTCTTTTAATCACTATTTTGGTGTTTGAATTTAGAACACGTCAATATGTTCGACCGCTATTTCAATGCTATACAACCTCCTTAACTCTTTCGACTCCACCCATTTTCATAGAACTCATACGCCATGCCGCCATATATATGATGGCGGCATGGCGTATGAGTTCTAGGAAAATAGGTGGATTGGAAGTCTACGACTTTTATTATTCGTAGTTGGAAGTGAAACCTCCGGAAGGGCTGCATTACGTTTTTTTAAAATATAGGTACATCAGATTTTAATTTTTTGATTTTAATTGGTTTATAATCTGTATTTGCTAAAAAAAACCTAGATTTAAAATGAGCCCTCCGCGAGGGCTCCCGCCGTCCCATACCCAAGTAGGTGAACCCTCCAGGAGGGCTCCCGACACTTAACGTCTACATTTAAAATGAGCCCTCCGCGAGGGCTCCCGGCATCCCATATCAAAGTAGGTGAACTCTCCAGGAGGGCTCCCGAAACTCAATGTCTACATTTAAAATGAGCCCTCCGCGAGGGCTCCCGACATCCCATATCCAAGTAGGTGAGCCCTCCAGGAGGGCTCCCGACACTGAATGTCTACATTTAAAATGAGTCCTCCGCGAGGGCTCCCGACATCCCATATCCAAGTAGGTGAACCCTCCAGGAGGGCTCCCGACGCTGAATGTCTACATTTAAAATGAGCCCTCCGCGAGGGCTCCCGACATCCCATATCCAAGTAGGTGAACCCTCCAGGAGGGCTCCCGACACTGAACGTGTTAACCTTTTATTAAATGTCTATTTTCGCTTAAATCTTTCTTTTTCTCGTAGTCATGGTATAAAGTATAGTATGCAACTCTTGAATAAAACGGATTTATATCGAGGGCCATGAATCACTCGCGTCGCTCAGGATTCTAACACTTGAATCACTCGCTGCGCTCGTGATTCAATCATCATGAATCACTCCCTACGGTCGTGATTCAGTCGTTAGAATCCTTCACTTGATCGTGATTCATCTATGGCCCTCGCTTTAAATCCGTCCTTTATTCATTAGTTGCATAATATACTACACTTAATTGATTTCTTCTTAAGTCATTTTAACAATTTGAAGTGTGTTAAAGTGAACCATTTATAACAATGATAAGTAACTATTTACTTACATCCAGTTTGGTAGACCACTCAGATCCATAATCAGCCTAGAAAGTTCCCACTGCTGGGACACAGGCCTCCTCTCTGTGAGAGGGAGTGGGCCACCACGCGGGCCTGCGGGTTGGTAGATGTCACATGTCTTCGAAATTTTGGTTCTAAGACATGACGGTTTCCTCACGATAATTTCCTTCACTGTTTTGAGAGCAGTGGTGATGAAATAAATACTACATTGACTAGCGTGATAATCAACATAACATAAACTCACGCCTGTGTTCCCCGAAGGGTTAGGCAGAGGTATACTTATAACTAGTAAAACCAGATTTCGCCAGTTATGTTTAAGTCCCATGTAATAGGGGGCGAGCTTATTGCCATCAACCGGTCACAAATAAAGACTCCGGGCTGATGAAAAAACCCAATAATACTTTGCCCGACCTGGTAATCGAACCCAGTACCTCATGCTCAGCGGTAGACGAACTAGACAACTAGACGAACGAGGCAATCATTCACAGGTAAAGCCACAACCAGAAATTATTAAAACATGGATTATATTTGAATAATTTCTGTTTGTAGCTTTAGTAGGTAATCCTTTAATCCAAATGTGGCATCCACTATTTTCTACGGGAAAAAGCAGACTTTTTGCATTAAATATTGGTGAACCATTCCTAATAGGCTTTTGGTAAAATAAAATAACAGCAAAATATTAAAGCTTTGGCAGCCATTTTAATATTCCTTTTGTAGCAAAACTCAGTGGCCCGTAAAGGGTTATTTATTATAACATATTGTTTTGATTTAATTCGTCTTGCTTATGAAGCAAAATTGTTGGTAAGTAAGATCCCATACAGATACCTTTTATGATTAATAGATAATGAAACATAATTGATCTAGTGGTTGCAAGCGGTACTGTTGAGCATAAACAAGGTCCCATTAAAACACAGCGTTCAGTAGGTACATCTAACCGAAGATATCCAAGCAAAAAAACATTGATTAAAGTGATTTTATTTTGATCTAAAATAAAAAATGGCATTGGGTAACCACAATTTTTTCGTTAGCTGATTGATTTTTCTTGTAAGTATCTAGGTAATGCGTTTTTCTTATAATTTTTTTACCATTGCTCTTATTTTGATGGTCTGAATGATTTCTACAAGTTTCTTAATCTATTTTGATGGAACCTTATATATTATAAGCATAATCAGTCTTTAATGTTCCCACTGCAGGGACACAGGCATCCTCTCGGTGAGAGGGCTTTGAACCGTAATCCACCACGCGGGCCCAGTGCAGTTGGTAGATGTCACTTGTCTTCGAATTTTTGGTTCTAGGACATGCCGGTTACCTCACGATGTGTTCCTTCACCGTTTTGAGAGCAGTGGTGGTGAAATAATTTACACAAAGTAAAGCAGGTGTCAGGGTTCGAACCTACGATCTCAACTCGTAAGTTCGTGGCCAGTAACACCCGGCCACCACTGCTCCTAGGTTACTGGATAGTGTGGACACTTTTCCCGACCCGGGAATCGAACCTATGCTAGGTTCGATTCCCGGGTCGGGAAAAGTGTTGTGTGTGTTTCTTTCTATCTAGAATTTCTCAGTAGCAGCCCAGAGTCAGGATTTGTGCCCGTTTGATGGCAAAAATAGCTGAGAGATGTCAAGGGACACCCGGATGGAACGAAGTTATGGAATGAACCTCACAAAGGCATGCCACTAATTAGTACCTGTGGTCGCCCACAGATGGCGTTATAATAAAAAATGAACCTCACAAAGGCATGCCACTAATTAGTACCTGTGGTCGCCCACAGATGGCGTTATAATAAAAAAAATGAACGTCACAAAGGCATGCCACTAATTAGTACCTGTGGTCGCCCACAGATGGCGTTATAATAAAAAAATGAACGTCACAAAGGCATGCCACTAATTAGTACCTGTGGTCGCCCACAGATGGCGTTATAATAAAAAAAATGAACCTCACAAAGGCATGCCACTAATTAGTACCTGTGGTCGCCCACAGATGGCGTTATAATAAAAAAATGAACCTCACAAAGGCATGCCACTAATTAGTACCTGTGGTCGCTCACAGATCAGATGGCGTTATAATAAACAATAAAAAGTGTCGTTACAACTTTTGGTCCCAATTTTTTCCGTCTAGCCTCTTTTCACAACGCGCGAAAGGGAACTTAGTTCCAAAAACTCGCCCCAACAGACGAAATGTGGGTGTACTATAGGTACACCTCTGCCTTATATCGGAAAATAATATCCTACACTAACTACCACTAGTGGCAAACTAAAACAAGCTAACAACAATACTATGTACCCTTTGGATTAACTCCTAGTACGTACCCGTAAAACCCTATCACAGTAAGTGATAGTTGTAACATGATCGCCGGCGCCTCCTGACGGCTGGTCGTGATTTATCGCCCTTTGGTTAGTACTCTGTGGTCACGTGGCCATCGGTCGCTTCACACTGATTTTATTATAATATAATAACAAATTTATTTGGGCACATAAAGATTTCGGTTTTGCAAAGTACCTATGCATTATTAATTACATGGTGTAGGTACATACGAGTACACCATACAGGCGAAGCGCTGTTCTTCTAGATAGATCACTGAGTAATCTGTATTTAGGACAGACAGTTTCGAGTCCCTATTAGAGTATTAATCATGTTTTTATTTTATGCTTTAGGAACTTACAATATAAAACAAAACATAAAAGGAAAATTCTTAAAATATAATATATTAGAATGAGGAGCGTTAAGGTGGTGAGTCGAGTGAGTGCGTGTTACCCGACATCTCCCTCACTCGTTTCAGCACACTATCTGTATTTAGGAGAGACATAAGACACAGTGCTAGAAGCTTGAAGCATTCTAAAAATAAGGATATTTTCTTTGTTTTCAGGTACAAATTTTAGCACCTCGTTTCCGAAAACCATTTTCTAATGCAGCTCTATTCATATATACGTATATCATTATTTTATCCCCGTGGCGACACCCGTCTTGCGAGGGTGATTGCGGAAAAAACAAATGAAAGAAGTAGATTAGAGCATGGCACGAGTCACCGCGCGAGGTAGCAGCAAGCAGCCAACATACAGCACATAATATATACAGCAAATGCTTTAGGGAACAAATAATGCGTCTATAGGTACATTCACCTATATAGTACGCACACACGAGAAGTATAATAGTAGATTGTTATACAAGGGTGGAAAGGAATCAATTCCCATACGAGGTATTTAGACGCCCGAGCGCAGCGAGGGCGGCTATAGTCCGAGTAGGAATTGATATCTTTCACCCGTGTTAAACACTCTACTTTTCATTTCGAATATAAGGAAAGTAAAAAATTGTGTTTAAATATTTATTGATATTGAATAACATGAGTAGTACCTATTTAAAATGAACTAACAAGTTAGAACAATTTGTAAAAATGTTTAAATATGGAACGCACCGCATCACCGCTGCGGGCCGTCCCGCGAATAAGTTTTTTTTTTTTTATTCACACTGGCTGTTTATAATATACTCACAAGACCGGAGCCCAGTGCTTCCACTTTTAGGGATTTCTCCCTTTTTTTAGGGAAAAAGGCTAATATTAAGCATGGTTTACTGATATTTTATTTTGGCAGGGATATAGGGAAATATTTAACTTGAGTTGTTTAATTGGTAGGCAGAACCCAATGTACTACTTTACTCTATGGCACCACCGAGGGGATTTCCTGAAACTTGTAATGATTGTTATTCGTCTAATTTTAGTTTACCATGTTATTGTTAATAGTACTATTTCCGTGGCTAAAGACGACATCAGAAATAAGTCGCATTATACCTACAGTTGGTTTGTTTCGTCTGTATCGATTAATAATGAATGTTTTCTAGGTATTTAATGACATAAAAATGAAAAATTCCCTAAACATACTTTAAATATTTTTTAGGGAATTTTAGGGATAATTCATTAAGAAACTGGGGAAAACCAAAAACGTAAGTGGAAACACTGCCGCAGCTTTTATTTTTATTCTATTCGATATTTTTCTTAAAAAGTTTCGTACCCACAGATATTAATCTAACTAGATGACGCGATTGTAAGTAAGTACTTCGCGTGTCAAAAAACGGAGTAAAATTACGATCAATGATCGTAATCTGAGATTTTCATTTAACATTATCGGCACTGGAAATCCACCAAAATCTAGAAAAATTTCTTTTTAAGCCATATTGAGCTGTAAAGACTGTATAGAAAAATTGGCCGAGGCATTGGAAATGTTTTCTTTCATTGGTAAGTTTTGTTTTTAAATTGTGTGTGAAAAAGTGGCACGCTTGGTTTTCATAAAGATGGAGGGACTTGCGATATCTAGTTAGATTTATATCTGTGTTCGTAGCCGACTACCTAACCATAAGTTCTATTTTTAAAATTCATTCCCGCCCTAGGGCGGGAAGCAATTACTATGAGTCTTTCCCGCCCTAGAGCGGGAAGCAGCGTCTCCCACCCGCTACTCGGATCAAACAAACACTACTTTCCGAGCATGAGATATGAAAAAATATTTGCTACTCGGCACCGTTTACTGCGGGACGGCATGCGCGCTGCATATTTCCAAAATTAAACACGTTCATTATTTGCGTCGCGAACTTGAAAAATGAAAGTCGATTTAGAATGTTGTATTGCTTTTATTAAAGAAGTCGAACACGACGGCCGACTGTCGCTTGACGCCAGTCGCATCTTGAGGCTTGAGCCCTTTGGTGTTGGCATGGTTGCTGTTGAGTGTACATGACTTTTCAACGCGCCTGGAGGCTAGAGGTAAGCTTCTGGTTACTGCCAGCCTGCATCATACTACTGCTCGGCAAAGGCCTCGGGACCATGACTTCCAGCTGTTTCGGTCTAGACTAGATCTAGACCGAAACAGCTGGAAGTCATGTGGTCCATTGTCTATTAATTTTAATTAGCTCGCAATTTTTTTTTTAATAATTTTCACAATCATGTTTATAGGTGAAAAGCTTATTTGGTACGTTTTCTAAAAATAAAACCTAGCTAGATCGATTTGTCCCCCGAAACCCCTGACAACAAAATTTCATGAAAATTGTTGGAGCCGTTTCCGAGATGCAGATTATATTATATATGTGGGATTGGGGTAGATGGAATAAAAGTAATGGATAAATTAGTTCAATTTTATAATAATGATTAAAGCAAAACAGAATAATTACACAGTGCGTACGACGAAATTATGTAGCAATATAAGATTATTACATTAAAACAATATAGCACATCAAATAATAATCACAAGCATTTTGCATAGCAACATAATATACATTTATTAAGAGCAATATAAAATAAAACATACCTGACCGTCAGAGTTGTCTTGCCGAGTCCGTATTCGAACAAAGTCTGACCGGTCGAGCCACTTGCGCGCTCTTTTAAACTATGGCCTGCTTGTCAGTGGGTAGGGGCGAGTAGCCAACCGAACAACTTATTAAACCGGAAGTTACTCGAAAAAATAAAGTAAATATTTTAAAATTAATAAAAATGCAGTGTTTCTCCCACATATACATATATACATTGAATTGCTCGTAAGGTGTTAGATTAAATAGGTAGAAATCCACTAAATATCCCTATAAAGTTGCCTTTATAATTTCTAATTAGTGAACTAAAACGGAGGAAGTACGAGCAGATGGTGCATCCTTAATTTGAACTTTGACATAAGAACTATTGAGACGCCAAAACCATGCACTATAGTCAACTAATTGAGCCAACTAGTTCGATTAAGTGCCTCGGACTGAATGCCACTGACTATGTGTTAACAGAGGTATCAATACAATGAATGAACGAATATAAATGCTGTGTAAACCTTTAATAGGCATACATAGGTACCAGTACTTATGTTCTGCTGTTAGTGTACTAAAATCTATTCATAAATAAATAAAGAAATACAAAGGTATCTAACGATGCATTGGAAAATTCAGAAAAAATATTATTCGGATAAAGTTCTGCTTATTTATTACACGTTTTTGGAACGAAGTACCTTATCGCTCTTTATGCTCTGCAACTGCACACGGGGCGAATGAGTATCTAGATACTCAACAAAAAAAAGTGTCAAAAAAGTGTGACGATAAAAATGTTACACTTTTTTCGGTCTAGACCGAAAAAAGTGTAACATTTTTATGGTCACACTTTTTTTTTTCATTTAATAACCATCAGTACCTATGGGTAAAATTTCTTACCTCGCAATCTTTACCTACGTAATGTCAAAGACTATTTATTTTGATATTTACTTTGTCGGTTGCTAGGCAACGGATCTTACGATCACGTCCTGACGCGAGTTTAAAATTTTATAGCCATCCCAAAAAAAGTGCAAACCCCGCTAAAGAAGTTTTCACTTCAAAAAATAATGTGGGTACATGTTTAAGAAGGTACACACCATTTTAAGGAAACAAGAATATGAAAGACTGAGTACAAAGGTACTGTTTATTTCTTAAGGATTTTGTGTAACTTGTATTGTATTTTTTTTGTAATATTTACTTGGAAAGTGTAAGTTTTATTTAAAAACGCGTAAAAAAATCGCACGGTCACCAATCTAGAATACTCGTGTATCACGCGGAAAGTGTAAAAGTGCACCTCTGCTGGCTGATTTTCCTATTATATTTTGGGATGATTTCCTCTGAAGTGGTGACATGTACTCGTATTTCGCAACTTATAATAAAGGAAAGATCCATGTTATAGGGTGTGAGTATAACAATTATCATTTTTAGTTCATAAATCTATTTACCGAGCTGCTGCTTAGATTTATCTATAAGTACTTACAAAGAATTTGTGGTATAATATTCTTTAAGTACATTCATAATATCTGTAGACGTGGGCTATCGATATAGATATGAGTAGAGAAAAAGCTTGTTTTAACAAGCATTTACGTAACCAGATCCCACCTGTGTCTTATAACATTGCTATGATACATAAGCAGTCCCAGTATATCGCTACGTTCACTATAAAAGTTAAAGCTTTTTTGCGTAACTAACTTAATTTTCAATAATATTTATCACTTGACCTACTGCAATATCATTGACTATGTCACAGCATTCACGGACTTGACGTAAATTAATTGAACACTTAGGTTTTTCCACCTTCCTCAAACAATGAATTAACGCGGTCTCTAAACGAAAATCCGTTTCTACATCTGATTAAACAATGGTTCAGAAAGAAATTAACGGTGAATCAATATTATGATAGCTCATAGTCAAATAGTTTGCAAATCGGCAAATGTTAGTGCAGCGACACACTGCTGAAATTACGCGGTGGAATTAAGTCGCCAGTAGAGCTTTATAAATTACCTTCAACAAATCCGTCCAAAGTTACGTCGCATAATTTTCAAAGGAAGTACAAGCACACCGAATATTTGTCGAGTCGGTAACCGAGAGGGCATAGTCGTTAGACAAGAAAACACTTTCAAAGCGTTTCGTGTTTCTACAACGATTTTCCACAGGATTGACATATGCATATGCTTTACGTTAGCTTATGTCAGTCCTATACATTTTTGACTTTTCTCATCATAGTTATCGCAGATAGAATGCCACTTCGTCTAGGCCAGGAGTCACCAAATATCGGACCGCGGTCCGAATCTGGATCGCCGAACTATTTTGTGTTTAATCTTGCTTGCCAGAAATCGTCTACCGAACGGACTGCGACTGTCATATAATTTTTTTAAACGGACCCCCAATTAATTTAATTTACACAGTCTGAATAACAATCCGAGAGTTTTGAAAGATATTTCTAATCCATTGCTTCATTTGTTTGATAAAGTCATGTGCTCAACAACGTAAATAACGCAATGAACGTAGTTGAACTGTCAAAATGAAAGAAAATGCGGATAATTGTATTTTATGTGTGTTACGCGCTTACCCCGCAGGTTTCCCCACGAAGTTTTCCCTGTCCGTATGTTATTAGGATATGTGGTAACATTCCTGCTCACCACAAAAAGTAAGACAAGTTTGTGTACCTAAGGTAACAAACAATTCAACCACCAAACCATTCGCAAAGCGTTTAGTACAATATCAATTTCTATCAAACAATTTTTAACTGTAACTTGAGAGAAATAGGGCCTATTTCACGACGTCCGAATAGCCACTACTTACCGAATAAATTAAAAAATGGAACAGAATTTGTGTGAAACTATCCATCAAAGTCAAAGTCTAAGTTATTTATTTGCTTTAAATTAAATTTAATTAAAATTCTTGAGCGATGACACATTTCGCCATATTTTGGCATGCAAATATTAATTAAATAGTAAGGCTTATTTAATTATGCAATTATCTTTTGATGTCAATTATCCTTGCCAAGTAAGGACCTTAATCGTAGATGGTGAAACAGGGCTATAGAGTTGTTATTAGTTTACTAATTTTCAATCGAAAATAATGATGATGATTGTTTCTCAATAATACTGTAAAGGCTTTTAAAACCAGCGCGACTTGTCGCGCGACGCTACACGAACAATACAATTTCTAAGAAAACTTCACGGTATATCAATCAATCAATCAAATTTATTTCCAGATCATACAATCCAATTTGTTAGTAGGTACATAATCATCTTAAACACTAGTGTTAGTACATAAAAAATATTTGGCAAATCTTGGTCATGATTACGAGTACTAGTAATGTCAAAACTATCAATAATAATGTCAAAATCATAACTTTGTCAAAATCAATATTAATAATGTCAAAATCATAACTATAATGTTGGTATAACAATAACCGGTGTCGCGTCGCGCTGGTCTGCACAAAGCTTAAGCCGACCAACGTTAGATCAATAATATTGAGAAATTATTGGAAGCACTTTTAATTTACTTTAAGTTTACTTAATACTGGGAATTGACTTAGTATTGAAGGAACAGCGGCTTACTAGAAGAGAGATTCACGAACTAAATAAGTACAAACTATTTAGTACTAATAACAAATTCTTGCTATTGTCTTATTGCTTGAGAAAGATCTCTGCTACCAATACTTACTGAAAAGGAAGGATGAAGGACGTTTGATAGACTCATCGTAAAATTATTAATTTGTATAAGGCGAAACTGTTAATCGATTATTGATTGGTTTCAGTCAAAACCGATATGACCGATACGATTTGACTTTGACTTTACTTTTTACCTTACCGATATTAAAAATCAGTTTTTACGAAACACCTTAGTTCTCTAGAAAAACTACAAAAAATTTCGCTATAACGACCTAACCTACCCGAAAGTCTTACCAGGCAAAAGTTGTTTTGACCGTATAATATAACAGTTTAGACTATGACATAATATGTACACAAGATTTTATCTCTTTAAAATTCTTCGATATTCGACAGTCGAACTCGATCGTAAGAGACACCATTATCGTTCGTATGGTCACAAAACTCCTGATATTATGTTACAAAATGTACCTTTACAATGTGCTAAAAGATAATAGCTAATAAAATATAATAATAATATAATAAAATGCGATACCTTTCGCATAAAACATTATTATTATTCATTACGATACTACGCTTAACTTTTACTACGGCGTTCGTAGACATCGTAGCTTCGTAGCGGTGTCGTAGACGCCTTACTACGCCGTAGCAAGTGAGGGCTTGTATGAACACTTTTAGATATTTTTCTGTTGATTGACTGTCATTTCAGAATGATGTAATGGTATAGTGTATGATATGAAATGTATGAAGTGTGCTCTTAATTTGATAAGTAAAGTTTAATGGATATTTCTTGCTTTATTTTCAAATACTTAAACTGTATAATCAATCAATTCCTCACTCAAACAGGTGTTTGTAAATAAAAAATATTTTTTTACAGAACTTAAAACAAACCTAATCGATATAATCTGATGTAAAAGAAGTATCTTCAAACTTGAAAACCCACCTTTTAACACATCTTCCCTTCCAATCAAATTCGAAATGCAACCGAAAAGCGAAGGCCACAACGCAATCAAAATATTAAAATATTCCAAACCATAGACCACAATATTTTTCATTTTCAGTAATAATGACATCGAAACACCTGTCCTTGCCAGCCAGTACACGGTGTATACCAGCCAGGATTCAGTTGCGATCGGGCGGTCGACAACGACCCACGTCTCGCGTCGCGCTCCGAAAAACTTCGACGACGTAACTTTACCAGTCGAGTGAATAAACACTTTTCATCGAGTGCCCTTTAACTTCTGAAACCAATAAATCGGAACTTATTAAAGATTTATGGCAGGTAAGTCCTTTTTGAGTACTTTGGTATTTTGTTATTTCGTTTTCCTGGAAGGATCAGAACTTTGGAAATGTTAATAAGATTGTTGGTAATATTTTATGCTATTACTTTAAGAAATCGACTTTGGATATTTGATTTAATGTGCTTCTGTTTGGAAGAGCTGAATAATCATATATTTAAATATAAGTTTAATAAATTGGAAACCCATAAACACATCGCGGTGAAATCATCAATATAATCCGTTAGTATTTATTCAATTTATTTTGATAAATCCTAAATACCTACCTACAATATATTACACACTAAAGCACGTAACACTTAAATAATATATACTAGTTACAAGTATAAAATAAGGAAGGGAAGCGAACATCTCATTGGGCATCAGTGACTTAAACTAGTGAGTCAGGTTTTGTTTGATCCCGTCGATGATGATATTCCACCGTACATATAAGTACCATGTATAGCAAAATATGTTATAACCATCAAAACTGTAGAATAATAAAATACACTGCCCACAGTCATTCGACCTTGCGAAGTCGCCATCTTGAGTTAAGCTTCCGATAATATCCTTAACAAATACTAGAGATGTAGAGGGGCATCGGGATTAGATCATTCAATTATTACATCACTTTAATTACGGGGAACGTGAGGGCTGTGTGGGTCAGTTCTTCTTTTTTTTCTTTTTTCAGTTAGTTTCGTTGATGGTCTGGTATAGTTGGAGTACTTGATGCGGCCTACCCAAATGTCCTTTCTTTGGTATTGTTCGTCGAGACGTTGAGCTCCTTAGTTTTATTGATGGTCTGGTAGTTCGAGTACTTGATGCGGCCTACCCAAATGTCCTTTCTTTGGTATTGTTCGTCGAGTCGTTGAGCTCCTTATATGTTCTGAGTTGAGCTACAGGATTACTGACAAATGCTTGCAATGACTGGACAGGTCCAGTCAAATATGTGTGGTACTTTCCTCAAAAGACCATTTCAGATTTAATAAAATTATTTTATTTCAATCATTTATTTTTTCAAAATCGATTTGAGTTCAAAATACTTATAGAGACAGTGCGCTATGTTACGGCAAAAATTACAAATCCATGATTGAAAGTATTGAAGCAATCACTTAATCAGACGCACATGTTCCTTTATCAATAAACGCACTATTAGATTCGCTTGAGAATCAATCCAATTACGGTGAGGTAGATGATTTGAAAATATAACACTAGTGGTTGTATTTCTTGTATACGTTGCGTCATTTTATTTTTCGGTCAAAATTTTCAGACCTTGAAATGCTTTGTCGATTTCGTGGTACAGCTACCGCCTTAAACAATGTCGGACGTTTCAAAATAAGTTTATCAACTATAAATAGTAGTTTATCAACTGACTTTATACTAAAACTAAATTTTATTATACTTATCATTTTCATAGATCATTTAATAATAAAATTATCACCGTAATTTCAGTCTAAAAAGTACGAACGGAGAAAAGACAAAATTCAAAATTCAAAAGTCATTTCAACGCAAATCAACACTTCTAACGTCAAAATTACATAAGGGCGCAATTTCATTAGTCGATAGGGCCCGCATGCGGGATGCGAGAGATTTAATATTGTAGAGTAAATTATAGTGGATTATATGTATTGTATAGTGTTTTGAGTCCCCGCATGCTGTATATCGACCGAGTTATCGACTAATGAAATTGCGCACTTAGACAGTCCCCCAAAACGCCCACCCTTCACCAGTTCCTAGTGCTTTAGCTGGGAAGAAGAAGTGGCACAAAAAACTCCCCAGCAGCACAGCTGTTCAGTTAGAAAAAAAATATTTTATATAATAGTATGCAAAATAATTCACATTACGCAACACAAAACAAAAAGCCGTCCTTGGCAGTTTTAATCATATCACTGACCTCACGCGTTAGTAAACATAATCAAATAGTTAACCAATTAGCTCATAATTAGTTTAAAAATGTCACTCAACTGGGAGTGGTGATTAGCAGTTAACACTTCATTCTCATAATTCGTCGTCAAGGGAACTCTAATCCGTCCCAACATGATGTTACTATATTACTTTAATATTAATTATAATTGCTGGTCAGGCTACAGTATAATTTTGTAGGATACAAAGCTTTGAAATAACTACGTGTGTGTGCGTACTAGAATTTCATAACATGAATGCAGAATAAGTCTATAGTAATACCATCCAATTATTGTCCCACCTACGACCCAGATGTCGTTGGTCTAGTGGTCGCCAGCGCTTCCTAGGTCGGGTAAAGTGTTATTGGGTTTTTCTATTAGTAATTTCTCAGTAGCAGCCCGGAATTTGGATCCGGGACCAACAGCTTAACGAGCTATTCAAGGCATGGACGACGGTCCACGAACCGATCGCAGCAAGCGTAGCCGAACCTTCGATCAACCCGTGCTTCTGTTATCATTTAGCCAAGGGCACAAGGAATAAATATGTAAAGCACCTTAAAGGTAAATTTTACTTGCACTTAATAATTTTACAGACCCGTATTGTCAACACTGCCTCGTTGGTCTTGTGGTCGCAAGCGCTACTGCTGTGCATGAGGACCCAGGTTCGATTCCCAGGTCGGGTAAAGTGTTATTGGGTTTTTCCAGTAGTAATTTCTCAGTAGCAGCCCGAAGTCTGGATTTGTGCTCGGTTGATGGCAATAGGCTCGACATAACTGGTGAAATGTCGGTGTACGTACTATGGGTAGATCTCTGTCTAACTCCTCGGGGAAACAAGGCGTGATGCTATGTTATGTTATTGTCCCACTGCAGAGCAAAGTTCTCTTCTCATACTACTTATATATTATTATTTCCCTTTATTTTATTCCGTCGTATAACTGCAGCCAATTTTTATTGGAAACTAGCTTCCGCCCGGGAACTTGTCCGGGTGAAATTACTTGTTTACAAATAAAATATATTCTACGACACTCGGAAATACTGTAGCGTCCCATTTGTGTGAAAGATTTTTTGGAATCGGATCAGATTATCCCCTACATACAAACTCACAAAACCTCTTTAATAATAAAGTATATCGGGTGACCACTGAAAGTCAGCGCTGTGCTGTGGGGGCCTGTGGGTCCCCATAGCACAGCATTATGCTGAGTGGTAGCCTTCTTGTCACAGTCATGGCGTGCCAGCAGCTGCCGACTGTTTCTGTTTTGAGCTCGTGATTATATTTAAATCTATTGTGTTTTATTTTCTTGTTCTACTCGAGTTTATCATAAAAAATCATGCACGTGTTTTGTGACAAATTAACTTATATTTATTTCTTTATATTAAAGATAATCATATGCTACAATGGCGGAACTCTGTAATAATATGAAGACTTGTGAAGTTTACACGTTTTGATGTGAGGAAACATACCAGACTACTTACTAACATACAGCCGCAATAATAATTCACCGCTTTTTAATCAATTGAATTAAAGGGTCGAGAATGAATGGATAAGCTGTGTTTGTAATATAAAGCTGTCACAGGCTTCATCATACAGTGCCGCTATCAACACGTTCAGTGCCGGGAGCCCTCCTGGAGGGTTCACCTAGTTGCATATGGGATGCCAGGAGTACTTGCCCTTGCGCTTTTGAAATGTAGGTTTTTCTTAGCGAATAAAGCATTACAAACCGTGAAAATAAAATCTGATGTATATTTTAACAAGATTTATTAGTATATGCGTTGGTTTTAAATCCAAGCATTTTTATATTATTGAATTTTTTTATTCACGTTTGCATATAATTATTCACTAAAATTTTAAAAGGTTGGAAACTACCTATAGCGACAAGACCCCCTGTAAACACAATTTTACTTCGTTTTACAGTGTTTTATAACACGGTTTTAAACCTAATGCCGTTGACTGTCCGCGATAGTTAACTTTAGCGCAAACGTAATGCCGGCAACCCTCCCGGAGGGTTCACTTCCAATATGTATGGCAGCATGGCGTATGAGTTCTATAAAAAGTGGGTGGAGTCGAAAGTGTTAAGCAGTACACTGCAGGCCATAAGTAGTCCTCAACTCGACCCTTTAATCCAACTGGTACTGCAGTCTGTGATCTTTGCAAAGCCTACTTTGCGTAGATAGGGCCAAAAGGGGCACTTTACCACTTAGCCTCCCACACTACGGCCCAGTCCCACTGCCAGCGATTAACGAAAAGCGAGTAGAGCTGGCTAATAAAAACGAGTTGGCGAGCAACGAGCTGCGAGTGCGTGACGGCGACGAGTGACTACTCGCTAGAATGCATATGCATGCACCAAGCGGTAGTTTTTCAGCGAGTGTTTTACCCGCCTAGCGAGTACTCTCTTTGATAGCTCTTGTCGCTGCGACAATCGCGTACTCGTCGGATATGTGAACAGTCAGCGATGAACTATTAACATAATGTAATTATATTCTTTTAGCGTTCCGTACCTTGAAAGGCAAAAACGGAACCCTTATAGGATCACTCGTGTGGCTGGATGGGTGTCTGTCTGTCACAGTCACAGCCAATTTTCTCCGAATCATATAAGGGACCGATTAAGTTTAAATTTGGTACACATTGTGTTACAAGGACGTGTAACGTAAATAAATGAATTTTGAATATGGGGGTCACTTTTGGGGAGCAAATAAAAAAAATATAAAAAAAAGTTTTGCAGACTGTACCGTGTGATAAAGGGCTCATTGTGAGGATCTCTTTAAGATTTAATTACTAAAAAAAAATCTTTTAAACATATTTAAGAAGATTGATGAAAATGTACCATTCTTCTCTCCTTATCTCCGAAACTACTGAGCCTAAAATTTTGAAATAATTACAGAGAATGGTTGTTTACTCATAGATTACAGGAAAACCTATCAGATGTCTATGGTCTAAAAATAACATGGTAAATCTCTCAATATTGTGCGTACAAACTTACATTTGCAGTTGGAATGTATGGAATAACATGTTTTTCAACTACATTGTTAAGTTTGTTCTTGGGATAAATTCATCCCAACTACAGAACCCTTCATTGTGGGTAGTCCGACACGCATTTGCCGGTTCTGTATTTACGGGGACCTTTAATCTTTTGTACTTTCTTGAGCGAAAAAAAATCGTTGATAGCTAGACGCTTTCTCGTCGCGGTGTGGCAGGTCCCTACGTTTGTCGATTCGTGGTCTCCACTCAAAAATACGTTTGGTCGAACGACCATTGATTCTAATTGCCGACAATGTCCCTTCAACTTTCTTTGGTCCGAATAAATGTACTAACTGTCATGTTTATACTTTTACACCAAAAACTGTAAACATACATAACATCTCGTCTGTATTCCGCGAAGCAGTGGTGGCTCAGTGGTAACGGCCCCGACTTACGAGTTGTAGGTCGTGTCGTGGGTGCGAACCCAGGCAGGCGCTTTAATTTATGTAAATAATTTCATCACCACTGCTCTCAAAACGGTGAAGGAAAACATCGTGAGAAAACCGGCATGTTCTAGAATTAATAATTCGAAGACATGTGACATCTACCAACCCGAACTGGGCCCGCGTGGTAGATTACAGCCCACCCACTCCCTCTCACAGAGAGGAGGCCTGTGTCCCAGCAGTGGGAACATTATATATGCTGATTATGATTCCGAAAAGAGTTAGGCAGAGGTGTGCCTATAGTACACATTTCGCCGGTTATGTTAAAGTCCCATGTTGTAATAGGAGGCGACTATTGCTATCAACCGGGCACAAATCCAGACTCAACACAAACAATACCTTATTAAATGAACGGTTTCTTCCTATAAGTATGTATGTGTACTGAATTAAACATGTGTTTTTAGATACGGCATAGTGACAAATGACTTGTAGCTTCGCCCAATCTGCCGTCGATGTACTTGTTCGGTCAATGAGCGAAAATAAAGCACATTCCTTTCCCACATTGCGGGCGCGCGGGTGCATGTAACCCTTTTCGAACTGTCATTGTCATTCAAAATGTTGACATACATTTTAAATCACGCCAGTAATCTGTAAAAATGTAGCTATGAAACAACCACATTTCGCCGGTTAAAGGGGGCGAACCTATTGTCATCAACCGGGCCCAAATCCAGGCTCCGGGTCGCGGACAGCGACAACAGTATCCTCAGTATTGTTGCTATATTCCGCGCGGAACTAGTTGACCGCGCCTTAGGGGGCGACTCATCTCGCTATTGCAATCTCATGTGCGTTTTGTCTAAACTAGCCGGAACTTTCAACGCGTGTTGCCGTCGCGAAGTACGGCGCCGGAATAGATTAAGTAAGATAAGGCGCTCAATCTATTTCTATAATAATCTATTACCTAAGGTGCCGCCGAAGATTGAAGGCCACCTGATCAGGCACCAGTGGCCTGTGCATGTATTGTTGGTAAGATTAGTTGTCAGACTTCAGCTCCTGAATATTAGTAACGACTGTCAACGATATATAAATGACAGCCGGGACCAATGGCTTTAACGTGCTTTTGCAAGCACGAAGGGGTCTCGGTATGTAATGGATGGTCACCCATCCACAAACCAACCTCAGCAAGCGTTGTTTAACTGTGAAGATAGATCCGTGGATCTGTTACTATTTAGCCACGAGCCCCTCGTATAATATACTAGAGTATTCTATTCTAAATAATATCCATTCACAATTTTATTCAAACTCTTTCACTTCAAATACTTTTGAATTGTAAAAGAGTCGGTAATTCAGAAGGATGAAGCTAGTTGTGTTAGTTAGTGTCTATTCCAAAGCGTAGTAGGTACCTATGGAGAAGAACGGACAAGAAACTCCTGTAATCCTGTAATTATAAATTACAGCACAGCACTGTAGAAAATTACTTAATTCCCTGGTTGGTATAATCCGTCAGTATCTTGTTACTGATCGTTCTCAATTAATCTTACTTAATTTTCTCACTAAGTGCAGTGCTTAATCGGTAGTATTGTCAATGGTACTTGATATATTGACTTGTTTACATTGTACTGTGATGTGAGTGCAATCTAAGTAAAGGTACGGTACAGTAGACGCGGAGATTCTATATCGGGCGATTTAGTTCCAATCTTTAAACTAGATGGCGCTGTACATTTACGTCACGTTTCTGAATCGCGGTGTCAAGATTCTCCGCCGTTGAACGACCCTCTAGAGTTTCTGTAAATTAATCATACTTACCTGGCATAGAGGATACCGTGATCAAGCAGGCGGTTCCCCCAGGGCGAGGCCTTCCCATTGCACTGCGGTTGGGTTGACTCCTGCGATTATCCCTAATGTGGATAACTCGGATGCGTTATTTTTGGTAATGGGGACTGCGTACGCGCCGTCCCCCTCAGAATTTCCCGTATGAATTAAAAGCGTGTAATTGAGTATCATTTTAGACGTATGTATTAGTAGAGTAGACTTTTCGTTTGAGGAAACTAAACCAGAGGGCCATGTCATGTAATTCCCGTATAACTGGTAATAAATAGGGGATATTTTTGACATTGGGTGTCGCTGAAATGCGATGGCATGGAATTGCCTTCTTTCTATTTGCCCTACAGTGGGACAATAATAGACAAGTATTATTATTAAACAAAACACAGCTACAATAAAACCCGACAAAAACTAATTTATGCTAAAACGCGGGAAAACCAACAGTAGTTGGATTTAAGACAGAGATAACGGTGGACGAGCGAGTAAACAGAACAGGTGCACTCTGCTGCATTACGGCGGGCAAATGTAATAGCAGACCGCCGAGCCTTTATTAAATGTTTCATTATTATGATATTGTGTTTAGAGGACATCTTTGTTGTACTGCTTTTAAAATATTAGAGTTATTCAATGACGGTAATGTAGTTGTGTATATTCTGTTGAACCAAGTTAATGTTTTCATTTTTCAAACTGTTCTCTACTCTGTCTTGGTTGTCATGGGTGTCTTTTTATACTTTTACAGGCAAACTATTTCACAATTGCCGTATTCTTTTCTACCACCGTGAACAGTCAAGGACCGAAAATGTCAAGCAATTTTCAAACAAATTCCTTGTAGCGGGCGCATGTCACGATACCTTCTCGTACAGTCAGTCTATTCTGTAAAAGCCTCACCATGATAACTTAGGTGAAATGGAATTGAAGTGAGCTGTCATTTCACACCAGTAGGTATTACTATGCTGTAAAGTTCACTTGGAACCTCACTCAAGTGAGCGCACACTATTCGAAAGCGAACTCATTTGTTTTTAAAGTAAATCATCTCGGATTCAAAACGAGACACCGTTCGAATTTCAAAATGATGTTTAGAGAATTGCGATGCTGATGCTAGGGGATTGACACCATTGTCAGCTCTCCTCAAGCTCTTTTCACCAAAGTTTTCACGATTCATTTATTGTAAAACATAGGTACATTATAAGTTCTTATTTGGTAATACATTGAGGGCGCTATGTTTTGCCTCTAGGGCGTACAAAAGTAGTGATGCATGCAATATAATTAAAATATAATTAATACAAGAAATTAAAGATTAGCACAAATATTTTTCAATAACACTGAACAATATCGATTAAAAATAAAATAAAATAAAAATTGTCCGCAGTTATTGTATTAAAGTGGAAATTGTCAGCACTTAATTATTTAAAGAATGTTAAAGAAATTGAATGATGTCATAAATTAAAATTAAATGTCCATAAGGAAGATCAATAATGATAAGGCCGCCCATTGTATGTTTCGTAGTGTTATTTTTTTTTGTTACTATGTATTTTTTGGTGTACAATAAAGTATATATAAATCAATAATTGTTACATATGAAATTAATGTCAGTTTTATAACACCATGTCATTCAAATATTCGGTGATCAAATAATAGCATTTTTCTATTAATAAATTCTTTAATTTTCTTTTAAAGCTGTGCAAATGTGTAATGATGTTGAATATATTAAAGTGCAAGTAAAAGCTTACATATTAATTCCTAGGTACCTGCAATTTATTTAGCAAACTATCAGCATCATTCTCTGTTGGCGGATCACTGAACAAGTTCAGTCAGCCGTAGCTAAATAAATAGAGATTGCGTGCATTTGTTTAATTCTTTAAAGTGCACTGTAGGCTTGTTCAATAAAGTGATAGGTACAATCAACGTTATTGTTGTAGTAGGCCACAATTTAGAGGTAAATAACCAGTGTAAGCTTAATCAGCCTATAATATTCCCACTGCTGGGACACAGGCCATCCTCTGTAAGAGGGAGAGGACCGTAATGCACCACGCGTCCCCAGTGCGGGTTGGCAGATGTCACATGTTTTCGATTTTTTTGTTCTAGGACATGCCGGTTTCCTCACGATGTTTTTCTTCGCCGTTTTGAGAGCAGTGGGGATGAAATAATTTATAAACCGTGTTCAAGAGCTGTCAGTGTCAATATTCGATACTAATAATGACACTAACAGCTCTTGAACGCGGTATTTACGAGTATGTGCTGATTGCGTTCAGTTTTATCGGTGAACTTCGCCCTAAGTGATGTAGGTCTTCAACAACTCCACATTCCACACAATTAGGCGAGTTAGGGCTATATCACACTGGCGATTTGCGAGCGTGTTTCCAGCAAGACGATTATACTTAACGCGCTCGCTGCGTGTGCGTAGCGAGTACGCCACGTGTACGCAACGCAACGAGTTCGCCGCGGTTTCGTAACGAGAGCGATTGACGTGAGTGTACTGGAGAGAACGAGACAAGCGAGTGTTAAAATTATGAAAACGCGGAGAACACGTCGCGTAGTCGCTGCTACTTCGCATCGCACCCGCGAAGACCACGTTCACAAATCGCTTCGCTGCTAATACGCTGGCAAATCTTCAGTTTGATAACCTCAGATGTTATACTACCAACTGCATCAGACTGCTTGAAACCAGTTTAATAAATAAAAAACACTTTATTTTCATTTTTTTTTTCGCGTTGTTAGTCTACAATCTCTCTATAATAGCCAGCCAGTCAACACACGCTGTTAATTTCCGTTTCAACATTTTATTTCTCACGAATTTCTCGATATCGATACTTTTGATTAGCTAATCAGTCTATCGATGGAATGTCAATGTATTTGACGTAAACGTGCAATCTTTAGAATTTGGAAACTAATTATTAAAATAAACAGACTCAAAAAGATAAAACGTAGGTATACGTTAATTTTTGTATTTTTGTTTTATTTTAATATTTTTTAAGCTATTGCATAGCTTCTATCGCGGGCCTTGAGCGTGGAACTAACCTAATCCAGAAATTCCGTAACGAAAATACCTAAACCTAAGGAGAGTGTTTTGTATTGAAAATTATGTTTAACTGCTTGACAACAAAGTTCAAATTTACTTAGACGAATGATCTATCGAGAGTGTTGTATTGAAAATTATGTTTAACTGTTTGACAACAAAGTTCAAATTTACTTAGACGAATGATCCTTGACTATTAATAGTTAAATTAAAACCTTTTTATTAGTTTGATGTTCCCATTACGTTGTGTCAAGTTTTAAAAACTATAAATGTGAATAACAGTTCCTGTCAATGTCACCATTGCTATTTCTTGTAATCGGGTATTTTACAATTGCATAAGTTGATAAAAAATGTTATGCAATAGCTTTACCGCGGCAGTCCCCGAATGCCACACTTTTTTATTTTTAGATATTTGTGATTATTTATAGTGTATTCATGCATTTAATATTAGTTATTGTATTATTTAACTATTTATGTGATTTTTTATTTTTTATTCAAATTCAACGTAGTGTAAAGTTGACGTAAAAAAAAGCGTAAGTCCACTAAATACCTACATACATATAGGTATATTTTAAAACTGGAAAACTCGTTCGTCTATCTATCACACGCGCATTTCTCTAAAATGTATAATCGACCTATAAACAATTCAAAATTGGCACTAAGATGTAGTGGAAAGGCTATAATAATTATTATTATTACGCCTAATTTTAAAGTGTCGTGTATTTGTATAAATAAGTTAATGTAATGTAAAGTGTACGGTCATCATCATCATCATCAGCCTATCAATGTTCCCACTGCTGGAACACAGGCCTCCTCTCTGTGAGAGGGAGTGGGCTGTAATCTACCACACGGGCCCAGTGCGGGTTAGTAGATATCACATGTCTTTGAATTTTTGGTTCTAGGACACGCCGGTTTCCTCACGATGTTTTCCTTCACCGTTTTAAGAGCAGTGATGATTATTTTAAGTAATGCTTGAGTTTTGAGTGAGGTTCTGTAATACGGACTTTAGTGTGGATGGCAATTATTATCCATCATTTAAAAGTGCCACATAACGTAAAGTGTTTTAGAAAAATCTGTAGGTACTGTATAGTACTAGTAGGGACATTACCCGTAGAAGCTTATCGCTCCTGGTAACCGGACGGCGCGGCTTCTGATGTTCCAGTCATGAAAGTATATGAGATAAGGTCTTCTTTCTTGTGCTAATGTGGCGGTCGAACTCCTTATAAGACGGTAACTATTGATAGTTTAGACGAGACTCGTGTAATTAAAAGTTGGAGTGATGGATGCACACAGCAGAAGCCAAGTGAATTGATGCGTTATATTATAAAGCTTTAACTACATATGTAAATTATTGTGGATGGCTATATGTAAGAGTAGGAGAAAACTAAAGGAACGATCGATAATAGAATAGAATTTTCTTTATTCGAGTAACCAAGACTCAAAAATATTGTTAGTAAAACTTACGACTATGTTACTCAGCACAGACACTAAACAAAGACAAGGGAAACAATACATAACAAATAAAAAGAAATAACTGTAGGTCACCGTTGCGACATCTCATGAGAGACGGCACAACAGTGACCAACGTATGTACAGTCCAGGCGACTCGCAACCATGCTTAAAACATTGTTGGAGCTTCCCCACACCCTGCGCACCAAGGAAGCGCACCTCTTACGCATTGTTGCGTAAAAGCAATCTACTCATACATGCGCATCTGCGAACATCCCTGACGCACTACAGAAACGGGGCAGCCCCACCAGTATCCTAAACGCATTGTCATATTGAACGCGGAGAGCGCTGTACGATCTTTGCGTATATCTAGCCCACAGGCTGCACGTGTAAAAATTAGTACAGAAGGCTCGAAAGAGCGTGATTTTAACAAGAAGTGAACATCGTGCAAGCCTGCGAGCCAACTTGTTCGCCCTAAGCGACAATGCCCTCCGCTTCCGTTCAATGTCATCATCGTCTTTGAGATCGGGAGTATATGACCGAGATATTTGAACCTGTAAACTCTCTGCAAAGGTGTACCATACAGGTGGTACCGCATAAGGAGTTTTACCCCCAGCCTCAAAAACCATGACCTCAGACTTCTTAGTGTTGTATGCCAAGCCATGTTCTTTAGCATAACCCTCACATTGAGCAACCAATAAAGGTACAATTTGTGAGTTTGTATGTAGGGCGTAATCTGCAGAACTACTGATCCGATTCCGAAAATTCTTTGTCTAGTCACAGTACTGCTGTATGTCTTAGGATATATTTTAGTTACCTATATTCAAACAAGAAATTTCACGCAGATGAAGTCGCATTATTTATTCTTATAACGAATTTGACTGTCACTTAGCTGAACAGAATGAAATCCAAACAGTGTATCTTCTACTTGCATATACAGCATAATTCAGACACCCCTTACAAGTTCATCTTTAACATTATCTCCGTAATTGTACAAAGGGAATACTCACATAGGTATAGATGTATAACAGTATGTACACTTGTGGAGTCGACGAAAGCGTTAGGTGTGCAGGCAAGAAATAAACCTTTGCATTCTTATAAATAACTGGCTTTTGCCAGCGGCTTCGCCCGTGTTCATATCGGAAATTATCCCACGGGAATCATGATAAAAACTATCCTATCTCCTAATGCGGGTCATTGTCTACTCGTATACCAAATTTCATCTAAATTTGTTTAGCCGTTTTACCGTGAAAGCGTAACAAACAAACGCATTTATAATCTATACAATTATACATACAAATAAATAAAATTGAAGTGTCTGTTTGTAATGTCAAAATAACAGCTTTTTAGTAAATGCATATGAAAGTACATACAACGTACGTACATACGATCCATACAACAAAAACATTTTTTTTCTGTCTGTCTGTTTGTTCCAGATAATCTCCGAAACGGTTGGAGCGATATTGACGGGACTTTCACTAGTATTAAATACAAGTTAGGATTAGAATAATAAAATGTTTGTTCAAATGTCTCATAATACCTAATATGACCTAAAAATCAAACTTAATTGGCAAATAAAATAATATTTCCCCTTGATAGAAAGTTACTGATGAAAAATGGCAATACTATATGTATGCAGGTATTATGTAGCTCTGACTACCATCTGGAAATACAAGCGTGATATTTTTTATAAGTAGTTTTTACCCGCCGTTTTTCCCACGTCGAGTTCGGAACGTACTATCGCGGTAAAAAGTACCCTATGTCCTAAACTCCTAAGCCAGGTCATGGTCTATCCGTGTGTCAAATTTCATTCAAATCCGTTCAGCCGTTAAAGGTCAAGGACAAGGACAGACATACAGACACAGCTCCTTTCGCATTTAAAATATTATATCGGTTTTAATATTTAAAACATTATAAATATTACTAATTACTACATATTAGTATGGATATAAAATCTTTCTAAACATAAGATGCACTACGGAGTCGGAGAAGCGATTTAAAAGGTTCGGAATATCTCATACACAACTTTAATCAAAAGTTGTTGTACTAGCAGCCTGCATACTTATCTGTTTTGTTGACTGTACTCAAGTATGTATAGCTGTCGTTATTCAGTGATGTGTTGCTTTACTAACTCAAAGAGCGTTTCTTAGAGAAACTATAGACTGTTTATGTGAAACTTTGAGCTTTGACGTTTTCATATTAATGCAGTGAATGGATTAGGGGATCCTGATTGTTTTAACCGAAAATACGAGGTTTATGAGACGAGGCAAGCGAGGGGCTTGTGGCTAATTAATAAAAGCCACACGAGGCTGATTGAAGGTTAAGCTACGCTTGCCGCGGTCGATTCATGGATGGGTCAATCAATCTTCCTAGCCTTTTCCCAACTATCTTGGGGTCGGCTTCCAGTCTAACCGATTGCAGCTGAATACCAGTATTTACCGATTCATGGATGGGTGACTATCCATTATATATCAAGATCCCTCCGTGCCTTGGAAAGCACGTTAAGCCGCTAATCCCGCCAAAAAAAAATCTGCTGTTCCCTACATTTTGGCGAGCTATGCGAACATAAATGTAGGGAACAGGTGATTGTTTTTCGCGATTTTAGGTGTGGTCCCATAGTGAAACTTGTTCATAATGATGAGTACAATGACCCTTTAAGACGATGCCCTAGAATTCAATTCCAACCTGTATAAATGATTAATTCATTTTCTTGTTTAAATTACTCTCAAAGGTTACTAATGTAAAAGTAGTTATCCCTCTTACATAAGAAAATTATTAGGTTAATTAATATAATAATATTATTTGAGAACGCATTCATCATTGAAGATCAGACTCATAAGTCATCATCATCATGATCTGACTCACTCAAGATGCAGCTGTATACCAGTATTTTGTATGAAGCGAACTGGCTCAAGCTACGGTCTCCTAGAAGATCGGTGGCCGCCATATATCAGCCGCAGTGACAGCTGTCATGACAATTATGGCAAGGGGGTTTGAGTTTACGGTGTCAAAATAAGATGTATAGGAAAACACACCAACTTAGGTACTTTCACATAGCAGTGATAGCCCAGTGGTGTCGAGTTCAAACCCTAGGCTCGCACCTCAGACTTTTCGGATTCATGTGCGCATTATATAATTATCACTAAAACTGATATGCGAGTTTTTTGGTTGGGAAATTATCAAATAACTTCTCCCGCCCTGGACGGAGCGGGAGGGCGTGTCGGACTCTTACTGTCTAAAACCCACCCGTATTCCTTCAATTGCCTGTACGTTGCCAGGGACCACGGTATCCCTTTTGGACTTTCCCGCAACCCCGGCAGGCATCGGCCCTAGCGGCATGCCTGAGAAATATTTCTCGACGGCACGTGAAGGCAAGTCAGATGCCTATGGGCGGCTTTAAAACTCTGACACAAGGTTAATCACTAACCACCTGAAAAGAAGAAGACTTTCATAACGTTTCAGTGACGTCATTCACCGGTAAATTGCGGACGCTATATGACGGCCACCGCTCTTCCAGGAAATCGTAGAGTAACAGACTTCCACAACCTAAAAGCCTGATTGTCAGAGTTTTAGGATTCTGACTGCCCATAACCTCTTAGATATCATCGTAAATTTTATTTACCTCCAGATTAGGGCGAAAGGATTACACATACTGTTCTCCGCTCCCCAAAGCAGTGGTTTTGTCACGTATCACTCTTAAGTGACACTTGTCGCGGCTGTAAGGAGCCTTGTCGCTGCGTGTGGAGGCAAATACGTCGAGTCGCTCATTGAAATCGGTATGCGGTCTTCTTTTGCACTGAGTTATACTTGCTTTATTTTTTGGTCCTATTAGGCCAATAATTTACTGTTTATTAAAAAATTGTTAGTACTTTAATAAAATGTAAAAAAAATTGATCAACCCTCTTTTCTTAGGACCTATTTCACGATGTCCGAATAGCCACTACTTACCGAATATAAATTCAAAAATGGAACAGAATTTGTTTGAAATTATCTGCCAAGTAAGTTTATAGGAAATTAATCGTAAGTGGTGAAACAGGCCCTTAATCGCGTAACCGTAATTTTTCAAGTAATAATTTTTTGTACCCCGATTTTGAAGGAAATTTTGTGTCTATAGATTCATATTTTTTTAAATTTGTTTGCTCAACCATGTCATATAACGCAATGAATATTGTTAAATTACCTCGCTGTTCTACCTGTCGCAGTACTATTTTTATCATTGACTTAGACATTTCAAACATCGCATTCACAATTATTTTAACTGATTCACGGCTCTTTGACGTTTAATTAATGCTTTCTGTTTTTATCTAATGTTTTGAAACATTCGGTTTTATAGTACAGCTAGCGCATCCTAAACTACAACAGTCTACAAGAAATACATTCTAACATTAAGTCATTACCCACAGCCACTCATCACAATCACCCACAGCTGGGCATGTGCTAGCCTCATCCATGTTTTAAGTACATTAAGTACCGTGTTTCAATTTATCCCTGCGATTGAATCTCTCAATAAAGCTTGCTAGATGTGGGTAGTTGGAGATATGTTTACAGTAGAGCTGTCAGTCCGCCACTCGCAACCATGACCGTACGAGAGACGCACTAATTGTGTGTGCTCTGTCCTTGACATACACTCACTGCAATGTCTGCATTAATATACAGCTGTCTGTTTCTAATTGATTTGTTTGTATAGTACTAGGATTTGGAGCTGTGTTAGTTCAATAAGTTGCGGAAATACTGTATTGAAACGAATAACACCTAGTAATGTCTTAAAAATAGATTACTTTAAGTGCAAGAAATGTAAGTTCTTGTAAATAGACTACTTAAATATTCTGGCGCCCAACGCGGTGCACAATTTAATGATAAAGAAAAGTACTCCTTTTACTTTGGATATTGTTTCTCTATCTATGTTTTATACAACGTTATTTTTTCAGTCTAAAAAAATACAGAAATTGTATTAGTATCTTATTTAATTTTGTTTTGGCGCCCAACGTGGGGCAGAATTGTAATGGCAAATACTATTATTCCATTAACTTTGGATCATGTTTCTCAGTGTATGTTATTAAAGCGTTTATCTCCCCAGTTTCAGAAGTACAGAAAGTGTAATAGAACCTTATATTAATCTTATCAATTGTTTTGGCGCCCAGCGTGGGACACAATTTTTTCTCATCGTTTTCAAGTAATTATGGTGAAAAATACGAAGAATTCAATATCAATGCAGATTATTGTTCTTAAAGGTTCAATAAATCTACACGATTATATTCCCAAAGATTGTCAATAGTTAGATCTTATCACATTACTATTTATATAAAAAAAGGTTTCAAATGCCCAATAGGTTTAAAATTGTATTCCATTTAGTTATACCCCAGACATTTGTACAAATCTCTAGTACCTCACTATTTTGTATCAAACTGAATGTTTTGTCACCCACAGACTAATAAAACAGTACAATGCTATTGTTACCAATTATACACAATTCACGCCTGTTATTTTGGTCACGTGAACGCCCATTACTCTTCCTAGTTGCTTAAACCCTAGAGTGTATTGGAGATGGTTGTGCACAATTATGGTGAAGTTAATTAGGCACCTTTCAGACTTCAGATGTGGCTGATTTATGTTACGTAGTACCCGATAATCAAATGAACATCTAAGACTTAAACAAAAGTAAAAATGGAGGTGGACTGGATACATGATGAGAGCAAACCGTAAAATGGTGTAAATGAATAACTGTTTGGTACTTATCCCTAAAATAGTAAATCGGAAAGAGATAAACAACAAAAGAGATGGGAGGACGAGATAAAACTTACAGCGGGCTCTAACTGAAGGAGAGTGGCTCGCGATAAAATTCAATGGAAACAGCTAGAGGAGGCCTTTGCCAAGAGGCATGCTAAGTTGAGGGACATACTTTAACAACATACAAGAGAATAAAAAGAATTCAGAATAAATAGGCTTATAAATAAGTACCTGATTATACTTTGGCAATGGTGGTGTTAACTTGCTCTAAACACGTAAGGGTATAAATTAAATTGTCTCGTAGATGTTCAAAAGCAGACACCTTAACTTAATTTCGCAGATCACGTCTGATCTGCATAGTTAGCATCGAAAAATTTCAAATAAGTCACGTGTTTTGAATAGAAGATAAAAACAAATTAACATAATTGTCAATGAAAATAGCTCAAAGATACACAAAACGTCAGTTGAAATCGTTAGCAGCAAGTTTGCAATAAGTATGAATTAAGTTCGTTTGTAGCATAGTTCGCAGACTGAGCTGGGACAAGTTGCAACAACTTAGTCGAGGTGCGGTTACTTGAATTTAGCACACCGACACAGTGGGAGATGAAGCTGCGAATATTATTTTTGACTTTCTAGCTTATAAGATTTGATGAAAATGACAGTACTCCAATTGCCTAACACAATTTTACAACCATAATTCACAATTAATTGCTCCAAATGTTAAAAAAAAAAAAATCCGTTCGGACATGCTAATGAATCTATGAATATCGTTGAAATGTCAATATAAAAGGGATTAATATAAATAAATATAATATAAATAAATTCTTTATTTCACCAAAAGCCATCACATTACAAAATCCAAGGACTAAGAGCATAAAAAGCTTATAACTAGGTCACAATAATTTTAATACTCTGACTCCTAACCTAGGTGTATGTGCCTGTGTCTTAGGAGTCAGTGATTCTCCGCAACAACAACAAAGCCTTATTATACTAAATGAGGACGCTTCAACAATAAGCAAATGGTGTAAAAGAATTTGATACTGGGTCGGTATTAAAAATTGCCAGGATTAACAGGAACATAAGAGGATCTAGTAAATTCAAATGCCCAAAGAATTCTAATACTTATCATGTTTATCCTATCCAACTAATATAATGTATTATATGATTTACTATTTATTTATTTATATATTAAATGTGAAAGTTGTATGTTTGGATGTCTGGATGTTTGTTCCTCAATCATGCAAAAACGGCTGAACGGATTTATATACAATTTGGCACACATAGTTTTTAACCGGGATATATACTTTTTATGCTGGTAGTACGTCCCCGTGGGATAATTTCCGACATAAACGCGGGCGAAGCTGCTGCCAAACGTTAGTTAACTAATAAAAATGCTTCAGTTCAAATGTTCATATTCAACTAACAAAACTTTAATAAAATAAAAGAAAAAAAGGATCTTCCCATACCGTATTCTTTTTTATTATGAAAGCGATACGCTATGTGTCTTAGTGCGATATCCTTTAGTGGATAGCTTTCCCAACACAAAATATTATAAGCAGATTGTGTGTAAGAAGTCAAAGGGCCTTGTTTAATGAGCTGCTCATATTAAGTGGACCATTCATAAAACTGTCATTTTTATCCTCGTAACGTAAAACAGAGCTGACTTAGCTCCCCAGTCCAATTGGCGAGCGATTCAATTTAAAGGTTCGCTGGTGCTCGGGAGTCGGGTTACATTTTAGTTAGCTATTTTTGATTTTTATTGCTGTTCTGGGCAAATTGTTTTTGTGTTTAATAGGCCTGTATTCCAAGACGGATTATAGCAAAGGTACGATGATAACAATTATTTTGAACCACATTTAGTCTGTACCCAATTATTATAGGACGTACCTAACCCTCTCATCCCGAAAAGTCTATGCTATACTATATATTCGAACTTATATTATAAATGCGAAAATTAGTTTGTTTGTTTACTTGTTTGTTACGCTTTCGAGCTAAAACTGCCGAACGGATTTGGATGAAATTTGACACATGAGTAGACCATGACCTGGAGAAGGATATAAGCTACTTTTCATTCTGAACCGCAGACGAAGTCGTGAACAACAGTAATATAATAAAGCTGAAGAGTGTGTTTGGTTGAACGCGCCAGTCTTGGGAACTAGCGGTCGGATATGAAAAAATCTTTGCATTTGATATTCAATTCTTGAGGAAGGTTTTAGGCTATTTAAAATCTCGCTAGGAGCCGAACAAAAGGAAAATAAGTCAGAAAGAAAGCTTAGGCGGGCGATGCGAGGCTATATACAAACTCGCGGACGAGAATGCGGGTAAAAGCAAGTTAGTATCATATATGTAATCAACATCGATAATTTTCAATTATTCCAATATTTTACTATGGCTGTATCATCATCGCTAGAAAGAGAAGTCGACATCAGAGTTAAAAATGAAATTCAATTCTCGTCACACTTACGATATCGAAAACCGATACAGTTTAGATGCGACGGTTTTTTTATAATTCATGCAGGAAGTGAAACTGTTTCTGTGGTTCTTTATTTCATTTTTATTCGTTTTAGAATCTAGCTCGTGGTGTTCACTAGTTTAATTGTAACGTAGAGGAACAACCAAGAATGTTCGTAATTTTCATCGCTCAAAATGAGGTGAAATAATTTTTTAATTTGATTCGTCTCATTTAGCTGTCTACGCAAATAAACATTTTCATCACACCTATTTGAAAAACGACAATTGCCTATAGAGGATAGCGAGAGCAAAATTCAACTTTGCTCCCTAGGGAAATTGGGGTTTCTCTCTTCTGATTGGTCCACTCCGCGGTTTTGATAGCGTACTGATTTGTGTAGTTAGGTTGGAGGCGCTCGCGTGAAGAACACCACTAGGCTATCACTGCTAGTGAGTGTGTATAGAGCATACTAACACTACTGTGGCTCAAATTGCAATGTAGATGAATACAACAAGCTGCGTAATTTCGGTGACTCACTTTGATAGGCGTAAATAACGCCCCGTTGCTTGCCCTCGACTTCAAATACAATATGATATTTCTCAGAATACGATCACTTTCATATTAGTTTCTGTTAAGTGGAAATCACTTTGCTTGAACAATTGTTTCGTTTATTACTTACCGGCACAGAAATGGAGATATCACTTCATCTTAATTGACTTTGAAGGCCATTTTAATATTTGGCCAAAACCGTTTAACACAAAAACAGAAACCTATTAGAAATTATGATCCGGGAATAGACATCAAATGATCAAAGGTAAGATCTCGATTAGATTACTTACCTACCTCTTGACAGACATTGAAAGAACCTTTATAATTTTTGTGTTCATCATGCCTTTGAAAATCTCTTTAGTATTAAATTAGATTCAATTTGGGGTATAGCGAGTTCTACGAGTTCTACGACATAGTGCAAAGTTAGCCGTTTTCATAATTTCCGCTTTCGGACGTTCCTCCTATATCGATTGTCGATGCTTTGGAAAATGTCGGACTGGCAGTCGACAGTTTGGTAGCAAATAAAGCTGTTTTCATTTAGTACCAGTAGCAACTGCAATCGCACACGCGTCGACGGACGCCGCGCCGCCGCAGACACGTCTACGGCTGGCGTGTCGGCGGCTACAGTAGTTGCCTCTGCCGTTGACTTGACGCGTGCCGCTCGCGTATGTGAACATAGGCTTCGCCAAATACAACGCGTACTGAGCGCGCGTTAGAACGCTAGCATGATGACGCGCTATAGCGCCGAATTGTGTTGTATTATGACGTACGTTTACTGTCAAACAGAGCGCCAGCGGTACCAGTGCGTTACGTTAGCGTGGCGTCAGGCTAGCGCTCAAACGCGCGCTAAGTTCACGTTCTATTTGGCGAAGCCTGATTGAACGAAAGTTTGTTATTAGATTATTATTATATTTACGTACGTGTAGAGAGCAGAGCAGTGGTGGCCCAGTGGTAACGGCCCCAACTTACAAGTTGTAGGTCGTGGGTTCGAATCCAAGCAGGCGCTTTACTTTGTGTAAATAATTTCATCACCACTGCTCTCAAACCGGTGAAGGAAAACATCGTGAGGAAACCGGCAAGTCTTAGAACCAAAAATTCGAAGACATGTGACATCTACCAATCCGCACTGGGCCCGCGTGGTAGATTACGGCCCACTCCCTCTCACAGAGAGGAGGCCTGTGTCCCAGCAGTGGGAACATTAATAGGCTGATGATGATGATGATGATGATGACGTGTAGAAACCGATACGTGCGTTTTAATTTTAATATTTTTTAAAGCGTTTATAATTTTTTTAAGCAATAGGTGAATGAGGTCATCGTCTAAAGGAGGAAATTACCATTATCACCTCGTTTGGTAGTCTAGCCCCCACATAATGGGACTAAAACATAACTGGCGAAATGTGGGTGTACTTTAAATGTGGGTGTACTTTAAGTGCACCTCTGCCTAATCCTTCAATATAGGCGTAATATTATGTCAACCTCGTTAGGTCGACGGTATTTAACACAACTCTCTTCTGCATGGTTGCGAGTCGCCTGGACTGTGCATACGTGGGTCACTGTTGTGCCGTCTCTCATGAGATGTCGCAACGGTGACCTACCGTTATTTCTTTTTATTTGTTGTTTGTTCTTGTATTGTTTTCCTTGTTTTTGTTTAGTGTCTGTGCTGAATAATATAGTCGTAAGTTTTACTAACAATATTTTCGAGCCTTGGTTACTCGAATAAAGAAAATTCTATTCTATTCTATTCTATTCTTAGTTTTATTTTACACCAGCCCGGATAGGATAGAAGTAGTCAATGAGAGTTTCATTCACTGTGAATAGTGAATGTCATTTCAGGTCCGGGCATCTGTCAAAGCGGCTGTATTTTTTTTTGACGTAACTGAATGATGAACGAATGAATGAAACGAATGATGAACGTCATCATATATTTTTTATTCATTGTCGAAACGGAAGAACTGTTGTCAAAATGGCGTGAATTTTCATGAAAACCCTCATTGCCGGCGATTGCACTTAATTCCATCAAGCAAGCTCAGCACTAACTGGGCAGTTTACGATATGTCTCGCTAGACAAACGACTGACACCAAGTAACATGTGCTGACGACGCACTATAAACGCAACCAATGAAAATTATTACATCACTGCTACATAGTATACGCTCATGAGTTTATGACCATGGTGTCTAAAATGGTCTACACTAACGAAATTTCTTGGATTTGAATGAAATTGAATATTATTGATAAATTCGTACACTATGGCTAAGTCCAATAAAAAAGATAACGCTATTTATGGCTTCAAGATACAAAGGAGGTAGCCGTTTGAGGCTGTCTCAATGTCTCAAAGGCTGCTGAAAGTATATTAAAATTTAAATAGATTGTATTAAAGTATATTAAGTTTATTACTTTAAAATATATTAAATTTAAAGCCGCGATATGAATGGACTTTCCAATTCAGATTTTAATCTTTAAGAATTTTTGATAATGGCAGGGGTTGCGACTTGAATGCATTATTATGCTAAATACAGGTATTGCACAAAGCAAGGTTGGTGGTCAGGATGACTGATCGCTGGTGACGTCACTTGTAAATAGGGTTAGCGAAAAAAAATCTGCTGTTCCCTACATTTATGTTCGCATAGCTCGTCAAAATGTAGGGAACAACTGATTTTTTTTTCGCGATGTCTTGGTTGGTCCGATAGTGAAAGTTGTTGATAATGATGAGTACAACGACCCCTTGAATACAATTTCGTTTGAAAAGTCCTGACAAAAACCTAAAACATTTTCAAAAAAGTGCGGACTTTTGACTTTTGATCCTTCTCTTTTAATTATTTAAATGACAAGGCCGGACTAAGTCCAAACGGGGTGCCAAGAAACTGGGCTTGTCCGAACAAATCCGAACGGATGGTAACCCTACACGTGAACGCTAATCCAGTTAATTACAGCTTTAAGTCATACGATATTAAGTATAATATAAGACCTAATAATATCGTATAAGTAACGATATGATACTCTCTTTCTTATCTTTCAATATGTGTATAGACAGATACTACAGAACACCGAGTATCATTCATCCTGATATTTAGCCCCAATAAATGTTCCGCGCAAAAAATGAAAAGTTAACAAAAGTGTATATTTTCCGCGCCATCGTCCACAGTCGCGTTACTAAGGTCAGGCGTAGCGTGGTTAATGTAGCATAGCTCTAATTTACACGCCATGTACGGCTGATAAAGTCATACAAAACGATTGGGGCCACGAGAGCGGAGTGCTGATGAGCGCTGATACAGGGTGAAATTCAATTCATGGGCATTCTCTTAAAGGGTCAGTGTACCTGCCAGGGTCACGGGAAAGTCCGAAAGGGATACCATGGCCCTTTGGCACACAGGCAACTGAAGGAACACGTGTGGGTTTTAGTCAGTAAGACTGACTAAAACCCACACGTGAACGAAGAAAAAAAAAAAAGGGGTCACTGTACACATCATTAAAAACAACTTTCACTATCCAATAGGACTACCCTGATATCGCGAAAAAAAAACAGCTTTTCCCTGCATTTATGTTCGCATAGCTCGTCAAAATGTAGGAAACTGCTGTTATTTTTTTCGCGGTTTCTGTGTTGGTCCCATGTGAAAGTTGTTCATAATAATAAGTACAATGACCCCTGAAGAGGATGCCCATGAATTCAATTTTCATCATGTAGATAGAGTGAGGGTGTGACCTGTAATTTTGATGTTGCATGACATTTTATTTGTCTGTTGAAATGTGAAAGTAATAGACAAAATCAATCAATCTTCCTAGCCTTTTCCCAAGTATCTTGGGGTCGCCTTCCAGTCTAACCGGTTGCAGCTGAATACCAGTATTTTACATGAAGCGACTGCTTATCAGACCTATACCTGTAAAACTGGTTGTCAGACTTTCGAGCTTCTGACGACTCGTAACGACTGTCAAAGATCAACGAATGACAGCCGGGACCAACGGCTTAACGTGCTTTCCGAGGCACGGAGGAGTCTCGGTATGAGAAGATGGTCACCCATCCACTGACCAACCCTGGTAAGCGTAGCTTAACTTGATGGATCTCCCCGTGCGGCTCGTTATTACTTAGCCACAAGCTCCTCAAAGTAATAGACAAAATATACAACAAAAAACCAATGTAAGTAAAAAAATCACTTAAATTAGAATTATGCAAACACCGAGCATAACTTGACTTCATGGCCCACATCTATACGGCTATAAAGCCGAGGTGAGGCTAGCAGAAAGCAGTGGCTCGCTCGTTGATAAGGGACGCTTTTGTCCTGCAGTGGGCACCACGCCTAATTGTGTGTGAAGTGAACCCCTCTGTGACCTCTCTTCCAGTTGAAAATGGAACGTAAGATTTGTTTTGATTTTTAAAACGTTCAATTGTTTTTTTGATTAATCTTATTGATTCTTCCTTTTTGTTTACGAATATAAAGATGGATGATGGCACGAGCTAGGTAAATGAGAAAACATATTTTTCAACACACTTGCTCGTAAAGTGGCTCTTATTGAACCGTTTTTAGGTTCATAATGTAGTGTATTAAATCCACGTGCTTTTTACTTTACATAATCGCACTAGTGCGGTAATGTGCGCCACAGATAACTATTTACTAGTCGGAGTAATGACATGGCAGTATGGAATTAGTAGTACTATCAAGGCACGACATGTCTTTCTTATTGCGACTTAATAGTGTGACAAAGTAAACGGGTTTTTGGAACGAGGTTCTTTAATGCGGCTTCATACTTGCGTCTGTCTTCTTCTAATTCAATAGAGAGAGAAAGAGAAAGTGTGAAATTCGTCAAAATGGAAATTTAAGATGGCGGCTGCGAAAATTTTTTTTTTCGTCATGGGTATCTTTTTCGTAGTTTTTGATGGTTCTAAAGCCGATATGAGGTCAAAATGGAAATCCAAGATGGCGGCTCCGAAACTTTTCTCTTTTTTCGTCATGGGTGTCGTTTTCGTAGTTTCCGATGGTTCTAAGGCCGATGATGTGAAAATGGTAATCCAAGATGGCGGCTGCAAAATTTTTCTCAATTCAGAATAATACCGCCTTGTGGGTATACAGCACACTCGTATCATAATGTAATGTTGTGGTGAAAACATCAGCTAATATTCAGCAGGGCTGGCTGTCCAGGGTAAGCCGGACGTAGGTAGATACCTATTAATGTACCATCACACGATTGATACGGGGGATAGGTATAGAAAAAAATAAAAAACTTCCTTAGATTTCCCTTTTCTATATTGAATGTAAGTTTGTACATTTTACTCAAAGGAAGCATTCCTGACTTCTAAAAGTTAAAAAGTACCTACTTTTAATCCTGTGTTTAGTCGGCTTCAAACCCCAGTGTTTTACTTATGTTTGAACATTCTTATCCGCATAGTTTTCAGTGTTGATGAATTTACGTACTTTTGCCGCGCCATATTTACGTAGGAATAGATAGTACCTACCTATTTAGCGCAGTTCGGAAGCGTGCTATGTCACTATTAGCACTCATATCACTTTGTTTAACTTGCCAAAGCTTTTTAGCGCGTGATTTCATTTTCCCTCTGATTTACAACCTGGCATTGAGCTAGCGAAAAAGACACGGACATCGACAAATCACAAACAAAACCTTTAATTAAATTATTGAAGTAGATTTGGAATATTGTAATTTTAAATGAATGGGGCCTTTTGATGAGTCAGGTTGTTTAGATTCGTTTGGATGGGCGAAAAGCGAATGTCCACATCGATTTATTAATTATAAAGAGATTAATGTTAAGGAGCTATTTTTACCCGAATTCAAAAAAAGGAGAAGGCTCTCTATTCAGTTGGTTTTTGTATTTTTACCCGACTGCCCCAGAAGGAGGGTAATGTTTTTTAAATTGTTTTTTACTTCAGAACTCCGACATTTATAAACCGATTTGCAAAAATCCTTTTTTTATTTGAAAGGATATACTTCCAAATGGGTTCCATATAAATTTGGTCAAGTTCTGATGAGTAGTTTTTGAGTTAGGTTCATTAATACGTATTATTTCCACTTAGTGTTTGTTGATGATGTTATACGAGTAATAACTTCCTGTCACTGTTATTTAAATAGCTGGTAGTGGTAAGAATACGTACTAATTTAAGTGGCACAATTAAAAATTTTAGTCGGTGGCAATAAACGAAAATACAAAAAAGACCGACTTCCGTAATTACAGTTATTTTTCACTTAATAGTATTTTATTTTGTAAAAACGTAAAAAAAAATCACATCTTAGTTATAAAACGAGAAAAAGTACATCCGAATTGAGAACCACCTTTTTTGAAGTCGTTTAATTACCAAAGACACGGACTTCTGAAATTAAAGTTAGTTTTCACTTTGTAGTGTTTTCTTTAGAAGTCTGTTTTTTTTAATAAAACCATTTTTGTACAATTAGGAACGAGAAATGAATTAGACTGAATACTGAAAAGTCTGTATTAACAATTAGTACTAAATTAAACGTAATATAAAGGCTTGTTATCCATATTACGTCACACCTTACATTCAAACGTGATTTATTTACCTAAACCTATACAAATTCCTGTATTTGACAGCGTTTCGGTTTAAAGCGAACGCACTGGACTGTTAACCGATACACGAATCACCCTGTACTTGCTTTGTGTTCGATTATCTTATACAGGGTGTTTATTACCAGCGGAAGACTGAGAGAGGCGAATATCTGATTCTGGGAGCTAAAGCTATAAAAAAGTCTTTGAGCTTAAATCGATCAAATACAAAGTCTTCGTCGTGTTCTTAATATAAGAGTCGATAACCTTATTGGGAGCTTTATGTTTGAGCCGTTTGGGGTTGAAACACTAGGACCATGGGGTTCGAGTGCTCATCGAGTATTTCGGGACATCGCCAAGTGGTTGGTCGACTCTTCACTGAGCTGGCCAATTTTTAGGCCAAAGAATCAGTCATCCAACGTGGCAATGCTACCAATATTTTGGATACTTTTCTCACTGACAGCGATACGGACGAATTTTTGATTGCCCAATGAGCTCTTGCCTTTTTTTATTTCTTTTATACTTTGTTTTAATATAATAAAGATGAATAGATTAAATAGTCAAGCAGTAATCTGATAGAATCTTTCTTATTATGCACTTCTTATGCCCACCGAAGAGGTGGGTAGGTAAGAAGAGGAATTATTCGAGTGAATTATGTCAACTATTTTATAATCGTTTCGGAAGTTAGCCACATTGAAGTTATCTTACAGATTATTACAATAAAAATATAGTATCCTAACCTAACTAAACATATTAACAAACTGACTTCAAAACTTAATACGTTTATGGGTTAAAATAACTATCATAATCATAATCAGCCTCATTATAGACTGATTATGATTATGATAGACTTTTACAACGAACTTTATACATTTCGTTTTCTTGGCATTGCGAACAAAATTATTTGTCGTAAACCAATCCGTAACCATTGAGAGTGCATTGATTACATACATACATAATCAGCCTATAATGCTCCCACTGCTGGGACACAGGCCGCCTCTTTTCGAGAGGGACTGGGCTGTAATCTACCACGCGGGCCAAGTGCGGGTTGGCAGATGTCATAATTATGTCTTCGAATTTCGGACAGCCGGTTTCCTCACAATGTTTTCCTTCACCGTTTTTGAGAGCAATGATGATGAAATTATTTACACAAAGTAAACCGCCTGCTTGTTCGAACCCACGACCTACAATTCGTAAGTTGGGCCCGCTACCACTGACCCACCACTGCTCTACAAAAGAACTAGATTGACTTCAAAATATCCTAATCTTAAGGGTGCTCAGAACGGAAAATCTGAAGGTCATTGACGTTTGTAAATCGGCTTATCTACGCTAATACCGGAAGAAAAAAATATGCTTCTGTGTGAGTCAAAATACCTTATCAAAGGTTCCGTATCTATAAAGAGAGTGGAATTATGGACTAGAATCAATTTCAAACTTTTATATTTAGAAGAAGTGTTTTTGTTTGTGAATTGCTTCTAAACTCAAACCATTTATTTCAATTAATTAAACCATATACAGGCACTTTTGTATTGTCACGGAGTCAGTCAGTCAGAATTCAGAAATATGAAGCTAGTTGCCGATTCTCAAACGTAGTAGGTACCTATCACAGGCCGTCGGCAGAAACAAGAACTCTTAAATTGATCATACTCCACGTATGATCAATTTAAGAATTCTTGTTTCACCACCTCTGGATGAGTATCAGTTAACTTAGGCAGGCAGATCATACTTTATATCTGGCCGATAAAGACGACTGAACAAAATGTTGCCATTTTGAAATTATATTTTATTTACTTACACATGTAGAATTAATTATTGTATATTTATTTTATTTTTACACAGACTGTCGTTGAAAACCAGCGCTGGGTCTCGCATAGGGTCGCATCATTATGCTGAGCGATGGCCGTTTAGCGTGGATGTGACGCGTATTTTCCCTCAACATGTTTTTTATTTATTTTGTGTTCTTTCTTTGCATCATGTTAGCCGCAAATAAACGTATTTTCTTGTGTCTAATGATCTTGGATTATTACGTACTTGCTACTGCCCGCAGCTTCACCCGCATGGACCCTTATTCTTTTTTCTAAAATAAAAGAAGCCTATAGTTACCTCTTATAACATCAACTATCCTATGCCAGTGAAAATCCCGTCAAAATCGGTCTAGCCATTTCGGAGATTAGCCGGAACAAGCAGACAGACAGACTTTTTTGTTACAATTACCGACATGCTTTTGAATTTATTTGGATATTACAAACAGTCACTTCAATTTGATTTATTTGTTTAACTAGATACAGATTACATGGAGCTTGATCATTACCATTTACTCAATCCCGATGCGTGTTTATTCCATAAGATTTGTACTCTGCGCGATACAAATATTAGAGAAGAGGATTCAGTTATTAAAAATTTTTAAACCCATCGTGGTTAAACGGAACCATAAAAAATCTCCGTAAGCTAAAGACGGATATTTGAAACAGAGAGTGGCTCTCAAAGTTTGAAGGTTGGTTCTTGTGATAATTCTTATATCTTATTATGTGGAACTTAATGGAAGCCCCGGCTATGAGACGTCGTTGTAAGCCGATAGAGAGGGATCTGTCAGAATGCCATTAAAATTCAGATTTTATTCGGTTAATAGCACCCCGCTCCTGTTTCGCACGGTTTCTACGACTGAACAAAATTTCGAGATTTATTTATTATATGTAAGTTTAATAATAATGTATTATGCATATAAACATTCCGGATTAAGTTCTATAATGATGGTGAAATCCGCATCAAAATCGGTTGCGAAGTTTAAAAGAAAAACGCGGTCACCCGAAAAAGAGAAGAAAAGACATGAAAAACGACTCTAATTTATTATACATAGCGACTTACGAGTTGTTGGTCGTAGGTTCGAACCCAGCCAAGCGCTTTACTTTGTGTAAATCATATCATCACTACTGCTCTCAAAACGGTGAAGGAAAACATCGTGAGGAAACCGGCATGTCTTAGAACCAAAAATTCGAAGACATGTGACATCTACCAACCCGCACTGGGCCCGCGTGGTGGATTACGGCCAACTCCCTCTCACAGAGAAGAGGCCTGTGTCCCAGCAGTGAGAACATTAATAGGCTGATGATGATGATGATGATGTATTATACATATAAACCTTCCGGAATAAGTTCTATAATGATGGTGAAACACGCATAATTTTTTTTTAAGCTTGGACCGATTTTTATTTAAAAAATAATTAAGTATAAATTGATGCAAGGAACCATTTGTAAGTACTCCCATGTCTGGGCATGCATTTGGTAAAAACCCGGTCAATGTCCTTTAGCTTGAATTTCATACAACCAACAGTAAGTTTCCACAAGTCGATTATGTCCGAATATGGCCAACCGTAACAACTTTTATACTAATTCGGTCACCGCAAACGGGCTGCGATCGAATTTGGCCAACTGGATTACAGTTTACATTAGTCGTTGGCTGCAAACGGTTGCAGTCGAGGGCCAAACCTTGGCCAAACTGACCTAATGTAAACGCGCCATTAGGATCGATTTCTAGAAAGGACAAAGTTTCCTAGTGATAACAGTAAGGCTGTTTGTTTATAGACAAAATATTATTTCGTAGAAATATTACAGTACCGACATAACCTAAAATATGACAAACAAGCCTATTATATTAATACCTACCTACCTTTCAACGGACCATCAACGTCCACCTCCGTTCTCAGAATTTACATAGACCGTAAATACACATAAAATTATATTTTGTAAATGTGTTTATCATGAAAACACTCGACGAACACCTAGGTCATTCTAGTCAAGGTTAGCACTGTTTACAATTGTAAATCAGACATATCAGACTAAAGAATAATGTTAAGTATGCTGTACTTAAAATTTATGGAAGAGATATGTGTATAGTAGTTTTCATTTTGTTTTTGTAAAGTCATGTTCAGAATGTTGGGCCACAAAAGGGATGAACGAAAGGCAATTGCATGCAGGGATGTGTGGTGTTACACGAATGGATAGAATAAGAAATGAGTACATAAGAAGTCTGAAACTGGCACTGGTGACTAAAAAGTTGTGCGGAAATCGGTTGTCATGGTATGGGAATGTGACGCGGAGGAATGAGGAAAATGTCGTGAGGAAAGTTTTGAGTATGAATGTCGATGGCTATAAGAGAAGGGGAAGACCAAAGAAACGATGGTTGGACTGTGTGAAAGATGATATGGCTAGAAAGGGGGTGACTACCGAGATGACGACTAATAGAGAAATATTAAAGAAAGGGACATGTTGCGCCGACTCCAAATAAATTGGGATAAAGGCAAGATATTGATGAAATTATGTTGTTTGATTGAAAAATTATGTTGTATATAGAATCAAGGTCTTGTAAAACTGAACAGACATACTGTGTTGCTGGGGATTTTCGTGCACCATTTCTTCTTCCCAGCTAAAGCACTAGGAACTAGTGAAGGGCAGGCGTTTTCCGAGACTGTCTTATGTAATGTTGACGATCATAATTATAGTGCTGATTCTCGGCCTAATTTGAATAAATGACTTTTGATGGACGACTCAGACACTCTTGTCTCTTGTTTTGATGGTCTTCAGTCTTTTAATTACGTTATGAAACTTCAGCCAACTCCAACGTTAAAAAAAGATAGATGTCTGCCTGTCTTGTATTTGTTAACAAGTAGGTTATACCTTTAATAATTAATGTCCACTGGGAACATATAAGTATAAGTAATAGTTTTGACAGGTCTATTGAGGAGTATTATATCGCGTCTTAGGTTTAGTGGTCCCAAGCGTTGCTGCTGAGCGTGAGGTACTGGCTTCAACTCCCAGGTCGGGCAATTGGCTTTTTGAAAAAAGTCAATAACGATGCATATTATAATGTATGACACAACTTGTTCTTTTTAGTGTTTGTGATTTTTCGTTGCGTCATGTCTTACCGCAAATAAACATATTTTCTTACTTCGAGCTTCAATATTCTAATAACCAAAGAGTTAATATTCTAATAATCAAAGAGTTAATATTCTAATAACCAAAGAGTTAATATTCTAATAACCAAAGAGCTAATATTCTGATAACCAAGGAGTTAATATTCTAGTAACCAAAGAGTTAAGATTCTAATAACCAAAGAGCAGTGGCGAAGGGTGCCGTAATAGAAAAGGTAAGCCGGAGCCAAAACAAAAGGAAAAAAAAAAAAAAAAAAAAAAAAAAAAAAAAAAAAAAACCAGGGGCTGCAGCCGTGCGTGAAGTCCAGTTACTTACAATTTGTGGCTAGCTTTCTGGCTCTTCAGTCTTGTACAGGCAGATGTTACTATTTACTATATGATAAGATGATACTATTTACGTGTCCAAAAAACGTTTTCATTTCCTGAATATTTTCAAGGGAACGGCTCAGTACTAAATTTAATATATGAGCGTAACATGGGACAAACATTGCCATATGGACATGCATCACGAATTTTCGCTTGTACTCCACCGTGGCTCGCCAGACATAACTGCCGCGCCGTCGTAAGATTGACCAACTAACTTATTTCTACAACGATACTGGTCAAGTATTTCTAACAACTGTTTGGATAAAACTTCAGCAGTTCGACTTTCGCTAACATCGTAAAAACCCAGGAATCGTTCTTCAATTCCAGTTTCTGATAAATATCGAAAAATTACAGTTAATTGCTCCCTATGACTGACATCTGGAGTTTCGTCAATCATTACAGACAGAAATTGAGCTTTATCTATCTCTAATCTAATGTGGTCTCGTAAAACGGATGCAATACAATGTATTAAATCATTTTGAATATCACTAGAGAGACCAGAAAACACGGGGTTCTGAACTGAAGATCATAGTTCTAAATGCGAGTTCATTACGGATCATATTTCCTCAGATATAACAAAGTTTTGATATAGTTACCGCGGTTATTGGAATTCAGACCTTCATCGTGGCCGCGAAAAGCTACTTCTTGTGTATCTAACAAAATAATGGTGTCAATAAACCGTTTCTTAAATTCCTATTTCGATTTACTTTTCTAATAGGAGCTTCATACGAATTAGCGAAAAATAATCAAGTTGTTCTGTGATTCGTTTAACGACATCTGTCGGCGTGTAGAAATACTATTTTGAGATTTGTGAAGCTAGTTTGGCGTTTCAACACAAGATGACAGCACATCTGATTTTACTCTAAGAGTGAAATCAAATGTAATTATAATACAAAAAGTATTTTTAATTATGGAATTTGTTTCATAATGTAGGTATTAATAAAGAATTCAGTATTAATTATGTGTTTCTTATTTTCAAACCTTGAAAAGCATGTTTCCTCACAAAGTAAATAATTCGTCAAGCAACAATCAAAACTATTTGCTGCCATCCTAATCCTACTGATAGTACTAATCATTTTTCAAATCTACTCTAATGATGTAAGTTCAACTTATTAAACTTTCTACTTACCCCAAATACCTAATTACAACGTAGTTCAATCAACGTACGTTTCTTTTACTAAACTCATAACACTATCTTAATCACTTTTCTATACCTGAAAACAAATATTACTCGTACTAGTAATGATAAACTAATGAATACAATGAATACAAAATGCAAATTAACTACTGTAAACAAATTATATGGTTGCGATTACGACAAAAACCAACACATTGTCAATCGAATGATGAAATAATGTTTTGATGTCCGAACACCGAGCCGAACGCATTACGATACTCAACGACAACAACCGAATATCAAATGCGAGAACGAGTGAGTAATAGCAATACATAGTTCTTTCTCGTTCACACGAGCGCGTTTTCGCCTACTGTCCCTATAGTAACTCGTTGCAAACCGGCTTACTCGGCTGCTAAGAAAGGGCGGTGTCACGTGACCGAGTGACGTCAAGACGGACTATATTTTCTATAGAAATTAAATTCACGATAACCCGTACGCGCCTACGAGTTATTTTAGAGCGAAATGTTTTGTTGTTGGGATATAAAGACAAAAATTTTTATGTAGGCGTTTTGTAATGTTTTAATTGTATTCAAATACTTATAGTGTGATTATTCAATGACGATAGAGTGGTTGTGTTCCGAATTACCGAAGGGAAGCCGATAGGAATCGGCTTGTACGGAGTCTACGCCCCTGCCAAAGAGTAACACTAGAGTTAGTAACCCTTCACGAAACTAAACGTTCACCTACTTACTGCCTAAACCTTAGTACAGTACAGACATCAGTGTCAATAAACTTCCCTGCCAGCGTCGTCTGTCGGTAACAACTAACGCAAAGTAACATGCTGTGGACAGACAGCAGTAACAGTGTTATCGACTAATGTACCGCCTTCGAATGTGCTTGTTTTAAACGACAATGAAAGAATCTCACAGTCAGTCAGTCTCTCTCTCAGTCTTTTAATTGAAAGTGAAGACTTGGCAAGATTATTCTGGTGGGGTCCACTAGGACCGCCTGCCAGGGTCGCGGGAAAGTCTGAACGGGATACCGTGGCCCCTGGCAACACACAGGCAACAGAAGGAACACGGGTGGGTTTTAGTCAGTAAGAGTCTGACACGCCCTACCGCTCCGCCCGAAGCGGGAGAAGTTATTTGATGATTTCCCACCCACAAAAAAAAAGACTTCGCAAAATAACACATAATATCACACATGTATTCCCCGAAGGGTTAGGCAGAGGTGTACCTATAGTACATCCACATTTCGCCAGTTATGTTTAAGTCCCATGTGATAAGGGGGGCAAGTCTATTGCCATCAACCGGGTTCAAATCTAGACTCCGAGCAACTACTGAGAAATTCCTGATGGGAAAACCCAATAGAACTTTGCCCGATCTGAATTGAATCCAGGACCTCACGCTGAGCAGTAGCGTTTGCGGCCACTAGACCAACGAGGCAGTCGAGTCGTCTCTTTAAATGGACCTCAAAAACAATAATATCTAGCAAAACTGTAACAGCATAAACAGAAGCATTATCAGCCTATAATGTTTCCACTGCTGGGACACAGTCCTCCTCATTCTTTGAGAGGGAGTGGGCCGTAATCCACCACGCGGGCCCAATGCGGGTTGGTGGATGTCACATGTCTTCGAATTTTTGGTTCTAGGACATACCGGTTTCTTCACGATGTTTTCTTTCACCGTTTCGAGAGCAGTGGTGATGTCATTATTTACGCAAAGTAAAGCGCCCAAATGGGTTTGAAACCACGACCTACAACTTGTAAGTTGGGGCTGTTACCACTGCTCCTCTACTAAAAACAGTAAAACCCAAAATTAATCAATAACACGTAATTTTTATTTGCCATCAAATAACATCTGTTATAGTTATAAACCTCCGACAGATGTCTCGTAAAACGTCCGGCGTATAGTGACGGACGAAATGTGGGGCGTCCACCCTAACTGACGGCTGTGCTCGAGTGGAGCAGTGTAGCCGACTGGCTTGACACCCTGACGTAGATACTACTGTATAGTGAGTGTAATTCTGAAACCGAAGTAATAAACAGAGTAAGTAAAATGATATTGGTGTTTTTTGGATACAATGATAAGCTTTCACAAAAATTTGGTATTTACAAGTGTGGAAACGCCGGGAGGGGACGCCCTAGAGGGACATAGAGTGACCTTATTGGTGATGTTCTTCAGAAAGGTCAGATGCGTAGTACTCGCAACCGGCGTGCGTGTATGACCAGATATATGAACGTAAAAGAAGCAAAAAAAGTATGTAAGTATGGATCGTAGCACGTGGCGTTCTACAGTTTCTGCCTACCCGCCATGGGAAGAAGGCGTGAGTTTATGTTTGTGTCTGTGTGTGTGATTTGTTTGATATAAAACATGTAGTTCCTGACACAGTCTGTCACATATGTTTGAGTGGCAGGGACGACGAACTGTTTTGAGATTTATAAGATTTGCTCCTACTACAAAGTCACAATACTATATTATAAAATTATATTATTAGTATAATAGATTCGTGATCACCACGCTTAAAAACATAGAAGATCTCAGCGTATAAATATTTTGATAATGATGCATGCGAATTCTTCTATCATAAATTATAAGTTAACTCATGAGTTCATGACTTTGACCTTTTATTTTTACTGAAAAATATCAATGAAATAGTGTATCATATTAAGTAAATGCGTAGCATAAATACCGCTGCGTCACGCGCTTCGTGCGAGGTAAGTTTTAATTTTATTTAATTGACTACCTGCACGGTATACGGTGCGAATCAGGGCTGGCACGAGTCCACATACCAACGTTTTGCTAACATACTTTTTAATTTAAATAACTAAAAATCTCTTATGGGGTCATTGTACTCATAATTATCAACAAATTTTACTACGAGACCAACCATGAAATATCGAAAAAAATCTGCTGTTGTGTTCCATACATTTTGTTGAGTTATGAATTTCACTTATTTCACCTACACCTTGTATAAAGCCCCGTTTACATGGTGCAAGTATCTGGTACGTTCAAGAGCAACAATCGCATGCCATAAAGCACGTTCAATTATTGCCATCCAAGAATTACATGCAAGTATTTACACGCATGCGATTTCCGTAAAATGACATACATACAATAATTAAACGCAACTTTTGCCGTTCAATTTACATCCGACTTCTGTTTACACCAAGGCAATTATTGCATGCAAGTTTTGCCTCGTCTAAACACACAGTCACACGTCCTTGAATTGATGTATTCCCAGTGTTTGTGCTAATAAATATTTCATTCTATCAGGATTTTTTTTAGCTTTATCCTTTGCTCATGTTTGAATGATAGAAAATGTTCATGACAGGATTGACTGAGATTGAATTGTACGTTGTACGTGCTGTTTAAACTTATACCGGTTTTGAACGTAACTAACTTGCCCGTATCATGCAACCATTGTACGTGTTGTTTAGCACCACCATAAAATTGAAGCAACAATTGACCCGGTCAGCCAATAGTTGTTTCAATTTTATGGTAGGCCACTGGGAATATACTTGCATCGTGTAATGGGGCTTTACTGTACACATAATCGTTATACTAGCTGACTTGGCAATCATTTTTGGCATTTTTTTTTTTTTTTTTTTTTTTTTTTTTTTCATTTTTTTTTTAATGGTACTCGTGGAAACAAACTACTTTTTCTATAATAGCTACTTTTAAATAATAAAAACGCATAATATGAAAAAGAAGCGATTTTTAATGTTCAATATTTCAAAATCGTCCAGTATTTTCTATTTTCGTTATGTTAAGACTTTCTAACTTGCAACAACTATCGCCATAACCTTTACAGAAATCAAGTTAAGTTCCAATCTGTAGTAAATTGAAATAGATCTTAGCTTGGAGCTACCCCAGCTGTAGATTCAAGGTGACGAAAGGACAGTTCTTGTCAGTAGGTATAATAATAGTAATAAATTGGTATAATATCTGTAAGTATAGAGCAAGGTAGGTAAATGTAATTTTGACGACGTAAACATGGTGGCCCAGTGGTAACGGACCCGACTTACGGCCGTCGGTTCGAACCCAGGGAAGCACTTTGCTGTGTGTAATTAATTTCATCACCACTGCTCTTAAAACGGTGAAGGAAAACATCGTGAGGAAACCGGCATGTCTTAGAACCAAAAATTCGAAGACAAGTGACATCTACCAACCCGCACTGGGCCCGCGTGGTGGATTACAGCACACTCCCTCACGAAGAGAGGAGGCCTATGAAAACAATGTACTCTCAATGGTCACGGATTAGGTCACGACCAATAATTTTGTTCACAATGCCAATAAAACGAAATGTATAAAGTTCGCCTTACCGAATGTTAGAAATCTAGGATTCAATATGATGTTTTATAAAGAGGTGCTTGAAACTGAAGCCTCAGTAATTTTTCTGGGCATAGTACCAACCTTCAACGGGGCCCACATAATATCAAGCCTCGGGCTCAGTTGGGAAGTTTATAACTAATGAATGTACTTTCTATACTAATTATGACATCGTAAAATTTCATTGGGTGCGTTACAATCTTCTTCTTCAATCGGTCCCTCATTACTGAGGACTTTCAGGGTCACTTACAGGACCCCTTTAAGTACCACCATCATCATCATCTGCCTCCATCGACTCCGGTACAAAGTTCCCTTTACCACCAGCTGAAATTTGCTTGAGGACGTAGCTTCTTTTACTTGGTCGGACCATCATCGTGTTGACGACCGGCCTCGTGCTCTCTTTCCTTCGGTATTGCCAACAATGACCAGCTTTTCAAGGCTGCTATCTCCCCTTCGCATTATGTGGCCGAAATAGGTCAAAATACGTTACAATAGCTTCCACGATTGGCATCTCACGTAAATGAACATCCGGCGTACCCAGGGTAAGTCAACCCTGTTACCTCTTTGCTGATATTTTGACCACGGCTTGAGCTATTAATATGCAACATTACAAATACAAGGTGTTTTTTTTATATCTCATAAGTCATAACTCTAGGGTATGAATTAGATGTTATCAAAGAATCAACTAGCATTTCTTTTTTTGATTTTTCATTCAAAATAATTCATTACTTACATCACTAGACAATGTCACGATAATTTATGTAAATCTCCCTTACGTGAAATATAAAAAAATTCAAAACATTTATCTCAAACTATTTTTGTTAATAAAAAGAAAATATGACAACGTCGTCTTTGCTTAAATTTAATTATGAATAATGAAAATGATTTAGTCGTACTTATCAATGAAACTTAGATACACACATCAAGCGGTAAGTTATCTTAAAAAATAAATAAAAATTATATGCTAGTCCTATTAGTCTTGAGGTGCGATTCTATTGGTTATTTTTGGCACATCTCCGCTCCTCTCCTCTCCTCTCCGCTCCAGTGGACAGGCAGCCTAAAGGTGTTTTAAACTTCGAATTTATCCATCTTCCAAATCAAATAAATACAACCACCTTCCTGCAATGTCTCAAGTAACAGCCCTACAAATCGACAGGGTGTGAACATAATTAATTACTCGTTTAAGTGAGAGTACGCGAGGGTTGTCACATAGCTGTAGATTCGCTCGCAGTGGGACGTAATTGTCATCGCAGGGACCTTCAATCCTACGTCATATGTCTGTAAATATATCTTTATTATTCTATTGAGTTAACAGGGGTAACGACATTTTAATATATCTTACATTTCTTGCTGAACATCTGTTCAAATTCAAAGCACTTAATTCACCACTTTTTTTTTAAATATATGTATATATGTAGTTCCAATTTCCCAGACTCCGCCGTGCCTCAGAAAGCAAGTTAAGCCATTAGTCCCGGCTGTCATTCGTCGATCTTTGACAGTCGTTACGGGTCGTCAGAAGCCAGAGAGTCTGACGACCAGTCTTACCAAGAGGTATCGTATTAACCAGTTACTGGATTGTGGAAGTCTGATAGGCAGTCAGTCGCTCTTTGTAAAATAATGATATTCAGCTGCACCCGGTTAAACTGGAAGCGGACCCTAACATATTTGGAAAAAGGCCAGGCAGATATATATGTATATACTTCCAATTTCAAGCTTTTAGTTGAGATGATGATTGATGGTTATTAAGTACTAGCTGCGCCCCGCGGTTTCACCCGCAAAAGTCTCAATCCCGTGAGAATATCGGGATACAAAGCATAATATGTCCTAACTGGTATTAACCCAGCTCATGGTCTACCAATGTGCCAAATTTCATCCAAATCCATTCAGCCGTTTTAGCGTAAAAACAAACAAATTCGCGTTCGTATTTAATTTATAATATTAATGAGGATAATTTTATAGTTAAAGCATGCAATAATGAGCAAAAGACCATTTCAGACACTAATCTACATATTCTTCACATGATCTGACCAAGATTATGTCTGACTTTAACAGAGACTGTGAGCTCTGAGTTAGTTTCGGTCTTTCTTCTTACGGCCGAACAAAATACCTATCTTTCATCAGTATAGGCATACCGGAGATAGAAAAACCTATCTATCTATGATATCTATGACAGATAGAATAATACTGTCTACCATCAGTAGCGATCTGTCTTTTACTTATTGGGTTCGGCCGTTAGAGTACTCGGATAGGAAACACTGAACTTATCTAGTTTCAAAACAAAGTTAATTTTTGACATGTAAAAGTATTTGTACAAAAATACAGAAATAAAAGCATTTATTTGTCATTTTTTCATTGTTTTTGCCCGAAAATTGAAACGCGTTTATCTCTTCTCTATGGACCCAAACGTTCAACATTTTAATGTAAAAACTTACGAAAGAACGAGTTAATTGAATATAATAAGTCTTTTTTTAAACCTATACGATCATTAGCGTTTTCAAAAAAGAACTTAAAATATTTAGTAATGAAGTCTCATTCTACGAATAAGCTACGGTCGTAGCTGCGTAGCGAATAGCTACGACGCTACGGTGCTACGGAGCTACGACTCGCCATTAAGAAGTATTAGAAGTTTATGCAAATTATCGCTGCAAGTATTTGCTTGAGAAACCAATTAAAATAATTAATTATTTCTCATTTCATTAAAGTCGTTACTCTTACTGGATAGGCAGAAATGTACCTCTGACGACATATTATTACATAACTACATATTATAAAACAAATACCCGCGCCGCGTCTGTCTATCAATCTGAATGCGATAAACTCAAAAACTACCAAACGGATTTTCATATGATTTTTCCCAATGGGCGAGATGTTCATGAGATTTAGGTGAATAATTCATTAATATTAAACTTGACTAATAAAGAAATCTCGTTGCTTGGTCAAGTTCTAAAAACCGCGCAAAGCAGGGACGGGTCGCTCGTAACATATAAATTGAATTCGCTTTTCGTGTCTGTCCGTGTGACCCCGTTGATCTTCTAAACTACACAACGAATATTGATGCGGTTTTCACCGATTTTTTTTTGTTCAGCATCCCCATATTCTACAATGTTCTGAAATATTTCAGCTTTAAGTTAGCAAATAGTTTTGGTCAACATTGAAGTGGAAATTCATGACCACAGTTGAATAAAGTCTATCAAACTATGCAACAGGTAAAAATTACAAAATGTTTTGTGAGATTCTGTTTAATAGTTACGTGATAATAACTTTACTACGTAACTATTACACAGAATCTGACAAAACATTTTTTGCAAACGGTTGTGTGTGACTTTATTTGTTGTTGAATATTTTTCCTCATTTTATTCTATTTCAGTATTAGACTGATATACAACTCTTACAGACTATGATGGTTAATTATCGTGAATGAGTATAGTCTGGCAGTTTGAGTATATATGCAGCCTACCCAAATGTCCTTTCTTTAGTATTGTTCGTCGAGTCGTTGGGCTCCTTAAGTTCTGAGTTCAGGGCCTCTCAAACCTGTGTGGTTCTTTCTTAAAAGACCATTTCAGATACTAATCTACATGGTCCTCATACGGTCATGGTGACCAAGATAAGCCAAGATTATGTCTCGACGATAAAAGAGATTGTGACTTCTGAGTTTGTTTCCGGCTTTCTTCTTAGAGTAATCGAAGTGGAAACACCAAACTCATATAGTTTTAAAACATCATTTTGTTTTTGACTTGTAAAACGTGTTTGTACAAACCTAATAATAAAATAATTTATCATGTATGTCCAAACGAAGAATTTCAATAGTGAATGCATTATCTCCTCAGTTGATACTTAGCTAGGTTTCGATTTTTATTCAGCTTAGTTGGTGTACTGGTATAATGATTGGCTGCTGTGTTAAGGGGGTTTGTTTCCCACACGGAACAAATTTTATATGACCTATAGATAGATGACTCGTCGGGTGCTATTTAGTGTCATGTTAGATTTTCGTTTGTAAATGGGTCCTTTTACCAGGCGAAATTCCCAGTGCGAGCCAAAGTATTTTCCGCGAACCTATAACTTGCCTTGAGAATTGGGCTATCCAATGCAAAAATATTTTTTCAAATCCAACTCGTAGTTTCGGAATATACCCCCTACATACGAACAAACACATATTATATTAAAATATTAATAGGAAATTAGTGTACAAGAGTAAAGTACAATTTGTGGTTTGTCCTTCCGATTATTTTTGATTATCTAATATACTCGTACCAAACAGTGTATATTTTTGTTTCAGACGATGACATGGAGGAGCGGGTAGCGTAGCGGGCGGCATGGCGGGCATGCCCGGGCTGGGGAACAGCGTCGGCGCAGGAGAGCTGCGAGATAACAGCCGTGGTGAGACATTTATGTAATCTTCAACGTAGTTGAAAAGGGGTGACAATCACTGCTATCGCCCAGCGCTTGGCTGGATTCCTACTGACTGAAAACCCACGGTACATTCGCTATTCGTCTAAAAGTGGAGCACCACCGCTGCGCACGGAGAGGCTACACACAGGTGTCTAGCTTCGCTTTGCATGAAAATGTATGTGATAACGTCCCCTGCAACCCACGAACACGCTATGCACGAATACAAAATTAATGACGTCATTGCTACACGCGTGGCTTGCTCGAATAAGGGGCCCACGCAGCTCAACGCTGTCATTGCTATGCACACGGTACACGAAAGCATGCGTCTGGCGTAACTTCACTGCGGGAGGTGGGACGTGGTGTGGTGACATAGTCTTGGGTTAATATTCGTGTATAGTGTGTACTGCAGTGGAAACGTAGACCCACGTTGTCAAACAAACGAACCCACGCAGCTAAAATACGCCGCGTGCCCGTGCACAACGTGTGCCGCGGTGGGCCAGCGCCTTTATGGTTCAATGTTCAGTTCTACCTGGCGATCCGTTTAATCTAAACCAAAACCCGTACTGTGTGTGGCCTCAAGATCGATCGCCTACAATGGCCTTAATTTAGGACGCATATCGTTGAAAGTAAAGAAACAGTCTGATCGTTGCCTGATGTGCACGTATCCCGTTAGACCAGGGGTTCCCAACCCTTTAATATACACGTCCTTTCTGATTTTCTTGTAAAATCATGCCCCCCAAGTTACGTTTTCAAATTATCTAGTAAAACTTATATGGATATAATATTTTCTTTGTAACATTCAAACAGAGAAAGGAGTTACTTTGTCGAATTATGCAGAAAAAATTAAGAATTATTTGAATGCATAAGAAAAACGAGCGAAGCGAGCTCGAATAGTGTTGCACAATACACGTAACATTGTTCTTTTGACCATTCATGCAGAAAAAGGAGTTAGATTGTTGACTTATGTAGAAGACATAAAGATGATGTAGATTCCGAGATCGAATAGAAAATTTAAACACCCCGCCTCGGATACGTTCAGTTTTCTTTTGACCATTCATACAGAAACAGGAAAACTTGTTTTGTCGACTTATGTAGAAAAGCTGATTCCTCTGTTCAGATTGATCTCTCCTTATAGCCATAGATGGTAGCATTAACAAATTGTTAGGTTTTAGTCGCTACGTTGGAACGGTTCATTACCGAAACCATGAAAAATAAACTGCAATTTAAAATCATTCAAACCGCGTATTCAATCAACAGTCGTTATGTTTACCAATACGTCCAAAACGTATATTAATTGCAATTCGGGCGATGCGCAGTCCAGTTTTGTTATCATTTTATTTACACGGCAGATTTTTTCATCAATTTCATACGTTTCACCTGGGCTGCTTGTAAAATATTTTAATTACGGAAAAACAAGGAATTTTAGGGTTTGTGGTGACCAAAAAGGCATAACGCATAATTGTGTAATGTAGATATCCTGTTATTTCCATGTAACTAATTCTAGGGAGGAAAACGTTTTTCATGAAAATCTAGGTTTATGGGGGTTTTAAATTATAACTCATAATATTGACTCAATAGGTAATTTTTTTTTTTGCTAATTACTTTAGACATGTGACTGGGAATGAGCTAGTACATACATACATAATTAGCCTATTAATGGTCCCACTGCTGGGACACAGGCCTCCTCTCTGTGAGAGGGAGTGGGCCGTAATCCACCACGCGGGCCCAGTGCGGGTTGGTAGATGTCACACGTCTTCGAATTTTTGGTTCTAAGACATGCCGGTTTCCTCACGATGTTTTCCTTCACCGTTTTGAGAGCAGTGGTGATGAAATTATAAATTCGAACCCACGACCTACAACTCGTAAGTCGGGGCCGATACCACTGGGCCACCACTGCTCACTGAGCAGGTAGCAATGAGCTATTGAGCTAGCAATTCATTGAAAATAAAGTTATTTTTTTTACTTAACTCTCACCTTGTAGAGTCAGAGTGGTCTTAAAATCGAGGTGAAGTTCAAGAACCAAGTTTAAAATAATGAGGCTTAATTTTTTCAAGCACCTCTGCAGTGCTTAGCCGTTGCGTTAATAATATTCGAAATTAAGTTTTCTCGCAGAAAATCACGGAGTTTATGAATAAACCGAAATAAAATACTTTGAACCGAATGCATTTAAAATACAATTATCACAGTTTATAAGTCTAGCTCTGATAAACAGAGCTACAGTTCAGACTATTTTTAACCGACTTCCAAAAGGAGAAGGTTCTCAATTCGTCTGTATGTTTCGGCAGTCGGTGGCAAAAAACGATAGTTCAAAACCAAATACACCAACTTCTGAAATTAAAGTTATTTTTGACTTTGTAGTGTCTTTTTTGGAAGTCGGTTGTTCTTTTTTTGTAAAATGTTTTTATTCTCGGATATATTTTTACGCAAACGAAACAAAAGGAGTATGTAAGAATTCTAACAGTTGGCGTTCTATAGTTTCTGCCATGGCAAAAGACGTTAGTTTATGTATGTTTATATGTCACCGTATAACACTGAACTTCGTTAGTTCATAAACTGTCGAAAATAATTTAAAATTTAAGGCATCATTTTTCGATGGCTTTTAATCTATCCATGGAAAATCGAGAAATTGTGTACTGGGTATCAACTTGGTTGTGACGTAACGCACCTTGCGCTAATACTAAATAGCCTGCCTAGCTAAACTGCAACCAACTTGGAAGTAGAGCTCGCCATCCTGCTGCGGAAGCGCTCGCTCGGCTCGCGCGCGATTGGTCACAGTTCTAATTCTAATGTAACACAATAACAATTTTTCGACAGTTTAACATCTAACGGAAATAATATCAATAGATCATAAAATAACGGTTCTCATAATCTTACAGTGACATATACAATGCTACAAGGATCTTTTGGCGCCCCAATGACCTTGACAGGGGGGTGCTATTGGTAATAGTCCGGTCAAATTAGACATAAAAATAGTGGTCAAATAACAAAAATTCACACTATTATTCAATACACACTATTTTTCATCACTACCTATGAGAAAAATAAGGAGCTACCTACCTACTCGAAACTTTTTTTAACTTTAAACCTACACGCGAGTGCCTCCAGCCTAACTACGCAAATCAGAAGCACGAAGCGGACCAATCAGCAGAGAAAAAGCTCAACTCCTATGGGAGCAAAATTGAATTTGGCTCCCGCTATGCTCTATAGGCAATTATCGTTTTTCGAATAGGTGCAATGAAAACAATTTTTTTTTTCGTTTTAGAATAATTACTATTTATACGGAAGTTGAAAAATGTTCACGGATATAATACTTTCTATGAGTTCTTCATTTATTTTAAATATTGATGTTGAACAAACTTGGCGTTTCAATGCGAACTTTCGACAACAAGTGGTGTCAAGAACGAGTCGCTGCAACTGACTGCTTTTGAAAACGTTCGCTGGGATGCTAAATAAATAATGATGTTTTTGTAAAGATCACATCGTCACGCCTGGTTCAGTCAAAGGGGTAGACATATAGGGGTAACTATGTATAATACTGTATACAACCACGTTATCCAAGTTATGATATTAGTTAAATTTAATAGGAGGAATTCTAATGCTATTAACAGGGCACAAATCCACATTTCGAGGTATTACTGAAAAAAAGCTGAGTGGTGTCAAGGGACACCCGGATGGAACGAAGTTATGGAATGAACCTCACAAAGGCATGCCACTAATTAGTACCTGTGGTCGCTCACAGATGGCGTTATAATAAAAAAATTAACTCACAAAGGCATGCCACTAATTAGTACCTATGGTCGCTCACAGATGGCGTTATAATAAAAAATAAAAAGAGTCGTTACAACTTTTGGTCCCAATTTTTTCCGTCTAGCCCCCTTTCGCAACGCGCGAAAGGGAACTGCGTTCCAAAACTAGTGTTGCGGGCAAGTTTAGCTGTACACAAATATGTAGATAGTTGATGGGTACGAATCACACGGGATGTTGGAAATAAAATCACGATTTTGTGTCCGTTATTGATTGACCGATTTATTAGAAAAAAACATTCAAATATTTACACATAAACTTGGTAACTTATGGTGGGCGCGATAGCCTATTCAGTGATTATGCAAATGCTTGTTAATTAAGGTAAAAACTAAAACAATACATTTCATGTGACGAAAATCGTACAACTCTAATAACTTTTGTAACATATTTTTTTATTTAAATGATTTTCCGTGGAGTTTCTTGCCCGTTCTTCTGCATAGGAACCTACTAGGCTTTGGAATGGGCAACTAGCTTCATATCTCTGACTGACCGACTCCTTGACAATTCAAAAGTGCCTGTTTGAGTTTGAGTTTGAACCTAACACTTTCTTTACCCTGCCTGAGGATTGAATCCAGCGGGATAATTGCGAAACACGCACAACATTGCATTTTGGCATCCATTGCTTCATATATTTGAAAAATTCGTTTTTTTTTAATATTTGAAAATTCAGTTTTTAGAATTTCTCATAGCAGTCCGGAGTCTGGATTTGTGCACGGTGATGGCAATAGGCTCGCACCCTGTTACATGGGACTTAATCATAACTGGCGAAATGTGGGAGTACTATAGGTACACCTGTGCCCAACGCTTGGGTGAAACAGTGTGTTAACATAAATATAACAATATTTATGTTAAATCACACTTGCGACCACGAAATCAACTAATCGAAATGCCTATCTAAAGAAAGAAAGAAAATACATTTATTTAGACTAAAAGGCACACAACACAAGATATTGTATTACAAGTGAAAAATAAATAATAAATAAAAATAAAACAAATATAAAAACATAAAGTTATTGCAAGCTATTAGCAGGAATGTGTGCCTCACGACTGCGCCAAATAGGCCCAGTTCAGCAAAAATGCCTGACAACTAGTGCCTGACGCTGGTTTTCAACTGGACCTGGAGTGTATCTCATTTACTTGTGTAAACATAAACTCACGCCTCCTTCCCATGGGGGTAGGCAGAGACTACAGAATGCCACCTGCTACGCTCCTTACATAGTCACAAACAAAAGGTAGCAATAGTAGATTGTTGCATCGAGCGCAAAGTGCATTATTACTCACTTTAGCAAGGTGTGTAATCTACTTTTCTTTCAACTACCGTGATAAAATATATATACGTACTCAAAATAAAAACTCAAGTTAATGAAAACAAAGTTTATATAAGTTTTTAAATATTTATTCCGCGACTTTTGCGGCAAAAAGTTATTAACAATTGCACTTGCAGCTGTTTTTATACTATCTAGAGTTGAATTCAACGCTATCGCTGTCTATTTCCATTCTTTTTTAACTTTTCTTGCTAAATATGAAGTATCACAGTTGTACAATGGTATTTGTTTTTTTTTTCACCAAGTCGGTTTTATTCAAAAAAAATATTTTCAGTCAGTACCTGTTTGATCTAATGCATACATTTTAAATATTAAACTTAATGGGAGACATAAACCTCAAAACAGTGCATTATTGAGATTTCATATAACATTTCTGCACTGTTTTGGTTCTAAGCAAAAAATACGTCCTTTGTGATCGGTGATTAATGATAACATTACTCGTAGTTGAAAGAAAAGGGTATTTACAAGGCAGATGTGAGTGGAAACGCCGGGGGGGGGCCCTAGGAGGATCTAATAGTGACCTAATTGTGATGTTCTTCAGAAAGGTCAGGTGCGTAGTATTATTGCGTGTATGATCGAATGTATGAACGTAAACGAAGCAAAAGGAGTTGTGTAATAAATACTTCTCTCAGAGTAGGTATTACTAGCTTTCCTGTTGGCATTTTTCCGTCCTTTTGTCGTACAAATGCTGTTATAAGAAATTCACGTTCGAATTGCAAACACACGAGTATTGGTTTAGGCGTCAAACTACCGAACCACAAGGTTTTCTTTATTAATTGATGTTGTGGCTACATAGGTTTATGTATGTTGGGACAGATTTTATAAGATTCCACTTAGATATATTTTCATCGTTTACAACCGGTCTTATAGCCTTGTTTGTTTTTTTTTCATTTGTAATTAATGACGCTGTTACTCATTATTGTGTGGGGTATTACGGGGACACTCGATTTTAGATAATAATATTCGAATAAATAAAATAAAAATAAATAAGCCTTTTATTTCATGCATTGGAAAATAATGAGAAATTAAGATACATTTTTATCAATTTGGTTGCACATTTTTACAAGTATTCTATATTTAATACAGTGTAATGATTAAAATATTGTTACATTTGTTATTGTTATCATTTTGAAATAATTAATTAGTAATTTCCATAACATATTCGAATAACACTTGAAAATAAATGGATTAACCCCTCGGTCGTTACCTGGACATCGGATGTCCATTTTCAAATATGGCGGGTATGGTACTGGACTGGTAGAACCATGCTCTCAAAAAAATCGTAAAACAATACCTATAGAAATTAGTTTAAATTTTTTTAGGTCTCCAGTATCTTTGAAAACTATCTTTATTTGACGTATTCATATTTTGTTTCCAATATTCCCTATAACCCTAGCCTTTGCTCCCTCACCAATTGTTCCAATTTAAATCGTTCTATCGAAATAGTTCGTTAATTATAATAATAATAATAATATCCCCACCGCCGTATCTCTACGTTGACGTCGTGGTGGGGCTTGCGTGCTCCGAACTCTAGGTCTGTGCCGGTAGAGTTTACTTTGCCGGAACAGGTCTGGGATAAGGAGCCAGACCAAGAGAGATACAAAAACCCGCAGGGCAGCATGTGGCGAGCTGTTGGGCAGTAGCGACCCCACGGACCCTATCTCCCGGGAGAAGTCTTGTTCCTCACCTCTGGCTTGCCTTTATTGGCCGGCTGGAGTGAACACTGACGAGGAACAGAGCTCCCACCTCATTCTTGCCTTTATTGGCCGGCTTGAGTGGAGATTCGCAAGAGCAAATGTGCTCGGAGGAAGGAAGTATTCCAGTAAGATGCTGGTAGGGGTCTTGACCGTACTTCCGGGATTGTCCTGATAGCCGTGGAATACCGCTCCACTCCTCATAAGCACCTCAGGACATGTTGCCCCCTTGTCGTTACGACACTTTGTGCTAGCGACCGTTTTCGGGGGCCCATTATTGAGTGTGCAAGTCACCCCCTGCCATTTTACCTGTGTTTGTTATATAAAATATTGGTCAGGCAGGGGCCATAGTCTCTCCATAGTTCTAAATAACCAGTTCACTTAGCCATCCAAACCCATAAACTAATTTCTTTGTTTTCATATCCAGCAATAGTCCTGCACTAACCGGGGGTTGTCCTTGGGTGCACTTGCATAGTGCATACAGGGATAATCGTCGGTTGGTGCCTCATTCCATTTAAAATAGTCTAAGGGGCCTCTGCGAGTTGGCTTCGGCCCCTCGTACGCCTTCCAAAAGACCGGGACCCCATGGTCCCGAGATATTTAAACATATATAAACAAAATAATAATATAATCTTTATTTATATAAAACAGATTGTAGTACATGTTATCACAAAGTAGGTAGTATAAAATTTCTGGCAATCAAGTGGGTGACGTGCTGATCTCCTTGCTAGGCTATGAAATAGCCTGTATTAAGGAGTAACAGTGCCGATCCCCTCTAATTGTATTACCTACTACAATTTTATTTTAACAAACAAAAAAATTAAATTAAAAAACAAAACAGGTAAGGAAACAAATTTAAAAGTACAGGTATTAACGCGCGAGCGCATTTGCGTGCGCGTAGTAGGTGTTTGCGTGTGTGTGTGCGTGTGTGTGTGTGCTATGTGTGCGTGTATGGATCTGTGTGTGTGTGTGTGTATGTGCTTGAGCGTGCGGCTGTGTAAGCGTGCGTAAGTAAGGGGATTGGATTAGTGTAGGTCTATGTTTTAGGTGAGTGGTACAAGGTACAAACTTGTCGTAATTGTTTGTATTGTTTGTTTGTGTGTGCAGAGGCCAGCAACAGGTCGTCGAGTAGCGGCTCCCGACGCGGCTCCTCCCCGCAACACGCGCAGGTAAACATTTGTTGGAAGTCGTTTGTAAACATGTTACTCGTACTAGTTTGGGAAATCGGCAGTGATTAGGAAAATAATGATGTAGAAATCCAAATCAATTTTAAGATAAAGAGATAAGGTTGAAAATTATTTAAATGTTTATCTATTTATTCAATGAATTCACCTCTGAAAAACTGTACTGTGAGTGTCGAAATATTTTTTTTTAGATTAACCCGATAATAGACTCATTAAATAAAATATGTTGGTCATTATACAAGGTGGAGACGACAATATAACAAAAAATTAAACAACGTGTCCATAATGACGTTCCCATTCTGTATACAAGAATTCAATTGAATATATTCAATAGTTTAGTCATTATAGCTCGGCAAAATCCATAGTCGGCTCGGGCTATTCCGTTTATCCACCCCAAAAATCCACTCTAAGGTGGATATTCGGAAATGTATGCCCGAGAATTCACCCAAGGCCAAGTTGGATAAACGGAATTTATAGGCTTGGGGTGGATCCGGCATACATTGCATTTAATTTGTTTGAAAAACTCATTTCCTTATTTCGAAGCTAGGATTTATTTGACAGTTCCAAAATACTCCTAAGCATTAGTAGCGCCAGTATTTTAATTTTTTGTTGTATGGTAGTCTCCACATTGTATATTTAACAAATTAAACAATGTGAATTAGATAAGTAAAGAAATTCACCAAAGACCAAAGCTTTAATACATAGCCAGATTGAGGGCGAATTTCACCAATGCAACTGAACGCGAGTTCAAGAGCTGTCAGTGTCATCATTGATAAGGATATACTGACACTGACAGCTCTTAAACATGGTTCAGATATGCTGATCGCGTTTAGTTTTACTGGTGAAAATTTGCCCTAAAAGTCACATTTTATTGAAATGATTTTAGGATAGGTGCCACCCATTATCTTTAACATCTAAAGCAAATTAAAATCATATTCATTTGTTTAGGAGCATGAGACGTGTGACGCGACGGTGCACAAGTCTGACCTGACGCGGACGCGCCCCCCCAGCTATGAACGAGAGTACCATGATAAGGTGCCCACCGTGGTGAGTATCTCAATGGTAATTTTATCAATGCTGTACACACATGACACTTTTTAACATTGCTTCTAAGGATCAGAATATCAGACACATTTATGAAGCAACCAAAGCATTGCTCTAATTTTATTGGACTTATTGGTTTTATACCACTAAATTGTTCGGGGTAAAAATATTCTTTTAATTAAATGAATTTAATTATAATAGGTATGTATATAAATATAAATCAATTACCGCATGTATGAAAGATTATAAATTATCACTTAAGAACGGCTCGACCGATTTAATCAGACTTTTTTTTTGTTTTGTTCGTAATTGTCAGGACAAGGTTTTTATGAAAGAAAATAAGAGATAAAGACATGAAATACACCCGGGCGACACCGGGCACTATACTATGACCGAAATCGCTGTTCCGCGCCTTAGGTATGTGCGCGTCGAGACAGGTGGCAGTGCAGGCAGCTCATTCGTCAACGCTCACGCCGACCCGTCGCTCATTGTTTAACGCTGTCCCCCGCCTCGCCGCGTATTCCTAAGGCGTGGAACAGCGGGCTTGATCAAACTATAAGGCTAAGCGTATGCTGACGCAGGTGACGCAAGTCCACGCAGCGCAAGGCAGAGCAGATATTTTGTAATGCATGAACGTACTGAAAGCTGCGAACGTTGCGGCGTAGGCACTTGCGACGCAGACGTGCGTCTGCTCTAGTCTGTGTCTCGTTGTAGAGCAGGCACAAATTTCTGTGCGACCCGTGCAGGTGGTCACTTGTTTTTTTTGCTGAGACGCAGGTAACCCAACACTTCAGTCTATTTTTGAAGTGAAAACTTCTTTAGCGGCGTGGTGCACTTTTTTTGGAATGGGCAAAAAATTTTAAACTCGCGGCGCGACGTGACCGTAAGATCCGTTGCCTAGCAACCGACAAATAGTCTTTGACATAATGTAAATATGTGCAACCCGTTGTTTTTTGTGCTAGCTATGACTTGAACGTGTCTACAGTGCAACTGCGTCGCAGCACTCGCAGCATACGCTTAGCCTAACAGTAGTACTTATACAGAAAAAAAACAAAGGTTTATCTATAAAAAAATATTACATTTTGATCCCGTACATTCGCGATCGCGATTATACAGCAAATGCTATTTTTATCGACAACCTTTAACCCAATATCCACATCATAAGTTAGTTCCGATGATCGTGTTATAATAACCGAAACCTGTCAAGTTACAAGTCGACCGCAGTAACTTGATTGTCGGTAAACTTTAAAGGTTAATCACGCTGCTACTCAACTTAGCGGGGGCGACGATATTATAGCTCAACTGCTCAACCTACGTAAGTAATTGGTTGAGTAATCGGTGTTTATGAGGTAGCTTCTAGGAAACCTAGGTAGGTATTTTAAGAGCGTTAGCTGGTTCATTTTGAAGTATGTGTCGTATTTGTTTAATTAAGCTGGTTTTGCCTCGTGGTAGACGGTTATATCCGGTTTCGGTTAGGTATTTTCTTCTCTTGCTGTGAAACTATATTTAATAGGCAAAGAGACAGCAAGATTTTTATCGCTTTTCATTTTGTCAAAATCCAAAATATTATAATGTAAGCAAAAAAGAAAAATTCGCGCGGTGAGATACAGACCAAGAGCTTCTACGAAAAATGTAAAAAAAAAAAAACGCAAGAAATGTTCAGTACATTAAATTAAGAATTGTTATTTTCGCGGTTTGGACGCAAAATGAACGAAGCCTGATAAATAAGTGTTTAATTATTATCAGTGTTTCATCGCTTCCCTCCCTCTGCTTTAAATCCCTATCTACTTCTGTCTGTGGCCAATCTTTAAAAAAAATTACGATTTCTATATTCGAATGCTTTATTTCTCAACAGGCTACACTCAGCGGCGCCGGCGTGGTGACCCATACAGCACCATCTTACGAGGAACAGCGCGCTAACCCTGCGCTATTGAGTCGTGGTGCCAGTGGCACTCCGGGTGGACGAAGTGTGAGAGATGACGGCTACTGCTCAGCAAGCAGCACGCCACGGGCTTTCGGTATGTTACTATTGTACTTGTTGTAATGTAGTATTATAAGCGCGCTAACCCTGCGCTATTGAGTCACGGCGCCAGTGGCACTCCGGGTGGATGAAGTGTGAGGGATGGTGGCTATAATACTGCTCAGCAAACAGCAAACCACGGGCTTTCGGTATGTTACTGTAGTAGGTACTTGTAAGATGATGTAGCAGTGATTAACCCCGCGCTGTTGAAATATAGCGCCAGTCTGTAAACGAAGCATGAGGGATGATGGGTACTGTTCAGCAAATAGCGCACAAAGAACATTCGGTTTGTCATTATACCTAGCTAGCATTATAAAAATGTATTATTCTGCACTGTCGACTTGTTCGAGGAGGGAGGGGGATTAGCGTGGTGCTGCAGTATGTTAGCAGTGTTAGTGGTCGAAACTTGAGGTGGCAGCATTGCACACATGAAAGAAGAATGCTTTCAAAAAGTTTTTATTCCCACCATGTGTTGATGATTTCGCCCAATTAAAACAGACTGCCAAACATTGCAAATAACCACACAGGTTTACTGCCAAAAACCGCTACGAAAACAATCTACTTAAAGTAAAAATGTTACAATAGTATCTTGGCTCAACAAAGAAATAACAGAGTTAATAATAATTAACCTATCAATATATCAATGATGTATAACATCACAAAGAAACAAGGTTATCAAGCGAAAAACTACTACGAAAACAATGTATAGTAAATATGTCACAATATCTTGTCTCCAACAAACTTATCAATAATTTCTACTTCAATATTTCTCCATTAAACAAGTAAGTACTTAGACTAGAACTCATTTCATTATACTGCAATAAATACAGTATCGACTCAACTGAAAAACAAGGCGCAACTAGAGAGGAGAAATATATTAAAAACTCTAAGGCCGCCAGGTGGCGCCAGTGGCACTTGAGTAGAAACTTATTGCCACTTCACTATTTATTCCGCCACTCTTGTTTGACTTGGCGGAAAACTTTGTTTAGCGGGCTCCTTGACTAACCGGTGAATTAATTTTATTGGAAAATTGTAATATTTTTAATAGACTTTTGATGAAGTCTCTGAAAAGTTTTTCTGGTTACTCGAATTATTTCTTTGGCTGTAAAATCAGCTTCTGAAAGTGTACACAGAAAAATCATGAATTCTACATTTACTTGATGATTTCATGACTCGGTAATGAAAAGAAAGTTAGCTTCATATTGAATTTATATTTCTAAAACACGTCAAGTTTGAAATCCTTTTTAGAAATAAAGATTTTTTTTAACGTTTGCATAAAATGAAAAATAGTCTTAAAACAGCTGCAGAAAAATAAAATTCTTTTCAGCATTAAAGATCAAATAAAACCGTGGAATTGGTAATCTGAATGCGGTCAAACGGAAGATGTCTCCTGAGACTAACATCTTTTAGCTTTTGATTACTTAAATATTTAAAACTTCTCAAGGTTTGTAAACACCCAGAGACGTACGAGTGGAAGCTGATATTACAATTGTGTAAAAGTGTAAAAAAAATGGTGGGTTTATTCTCAAGTGTAGGTAAAAAGTATATAATTATGTATTTAGGTACAATTATTTCGGCCGGAAAGCAGCGCTAGGACAAAAAAAAACATGATGATGGATATACAATGAATTACATATTTCCGATATTTCGGCACTGTTGCAAGCGCCATAGTCCCAGTAAACAAAAACAATGCAATAGTATTAGTGACCATCATGTCAGTTTAGGAACATCATCAATATCGGTCTTTAGCAGCCCACTGATAGACAAAGGCGTCTCCAATTGCACGTCGTTCAACTCGATCCTCGTCTTCTCCAGACCAGCCACCTTTCGAACATCGCTGCTCCAAGTAGCACGACACCGAAAATTATTTAGGTATTTATTTATTGATAGGAGAACCCACAGCTTTAACAAATGGATAACAGTTGTTTAAGAAACATAGCCAATATAACAGGTACAATTATTCAAAACAAATTAGAAAAACTTATTCAATTACTAATTTTGAAACCCCCCGATCAGGTTTATATGAAACATCCGAAAGTTGGTTTAGAGGTGAAAAAACAACAGTTTAGAGGTGTCGTGGAATGCCGGGTTGAAATGAAGTTTTTTTTACGTAACAATAGTTTCGTGACGGTCAAAATGTTACACTTTTTTCGGCCTATCTCTCATTCGCCAAGTGTGCAGAGTATGGCGTGAAATAAGGAACTTCGTTCCAAAAACCGCATTGAAATGGGACTACCCATTTGGGTGCTACGATACCACAACATAAGCATAGCCTCCTCTCGTCGAGAGGGAGTGGGTAATTTACCACGCGGGCCTAGTGCGGGTTGGTAAATGTCACATGTCTTCGAATAGTTTGGTTCTAGGACATGCCGGTTTCCTCACGATGTTTTCCTTCACCGTTTTGAGAGTAGTGGTGATGAAATTATTTACACAAAGTAAAGCGCCTGCCTTTTTTGGTTCGAATCCACGACCAACAAGTTGGGGCCGTAACCACTGGGCCACCACTGGTCTTCAATGACACAGACAGACACACAGATATACAGAACGACATAGACGTCAAACTTATAACAGTCCTTAGACGTCAGGGGTTAAAAATAATCTAGCACGTATCATGTACGTTGCATTTAATTTACAAACAAGTTTTAATGAAACCTAGGGAGTCGTGAAAAGACTCTAGATTTAATCAAAGTATAAGTTTTCAAAGAAGGTTTCACTTGATTAGACTCAGTCTCTATGCATGTAATTGCGTTCTCTGTTGAATGGGGTTTTCAAACTTTGCTTTTTGCAAACTTATTCTTTTATGTGGCTGAGATTTGATGTTAGATTAAAACATGATATGAACTCTCCTGGCTAAATGATAACAGCCGCACGGGTTAGTCGAAGGTTAAGCTACACTTGTCGCGGTCGGTTCGTGGATGGGTGACCCCTCCGTGCCTCAGAAACCACGTTACGCCGTTGGTCCCGGTTGTCATTACGAGTAGTCAGAAGATCAACCTTCTCCAGTCTTACCAAGGGGTACCTATTGCGTTACCTAGTAACTGGGTTGTAGAGGTCAGATAGGCAGTCTCTCCATGTAAAATATTGGTAAACTGCTGCATCTGGTTAGACTGGAAGCCGACCCCAACATAGTTGAGAAGAAGAGGCTGGAAAGATTGATAGATTTGAGTGTAAAAATAATGGTTACGTGCTTTGATAAGCTTACACTATATGTTCGAGCTTACATGAGGAGCTATTAAAAATTTTATTGTAGGTAATGTGCAATTTTATTTAATAGTTAATTAGTTAATAGTATCAATAAAAAATATTATTTAAAAAACGCAATGCCCTTTGCAATTCATTCACATTAGTGTTTTGTTTTCAGAGGAGACAAAAATACAAATACAGGAGGAATTCTTTAGTGAAAATTATTGTTTTTATTGTAGGTAATGTGCAATTTTGTGCAGCCTATAGTAGCAAAAGCAATGAACAACAGATCAGATTTCATCTCAATTCACATAAAAATTCACAAACCACACGAAGCACGTGGCAGCAACCTTGAATGCTGTAAACAACAAACAGCTCGCGCCACATTACATCAGGTCAAAACGAAGTCAATAACAGCAAAAAATACCGATGCATTTATTAATTAATAACTAAGTTATATTTATAGTTTGCACCACACATACAACTTATCGGTCAATACCTACTAGTAATTATATTGTATACAATCATAAAATAAAAATAGGTTAAATTACATAAAACTTTGATAAAAGAGAATGATAAATTATGATGAAAAGAAATGAAATGAAACAAGGTATAATTAGAAAAAGAAAAAAAAACTTTTTACAAAAAAAATTAAAACCGACTTCCAAAAAAAACCACTACAAAGTGAAAAATAACTTTAATTTCGGAAGTCGGTGTCTTTGTTTTTTAATTTTCGTTTTTTGCCACCGACTTCCGAAATTAAAGTTATTTTTCACTTTGTAGTGGTTTTTTTTGGAAGTCGGTTTTAATTTTTTTTGTAAAAAGTTTTTATTTTTCACTTTTTAGTTGTGGTACCTACCCCACACAATATCCAATACCACTAACTGCAATAAATAACAGTGACAGGAAGTTATCATCATATCGTCCATATAAACTAAGTGGGAAAAATATGTATTATTGAAGCTAACTCAAAAACTATCTAAGCAAAGTCAATAAAATTTATGTGGGACCACCTCGGGAGCTTACCCTTTCAAACAAAAAAATAATTTTCAAAATCGGTCCACAATTGGCGGAGATATCGGTGAACATACATAAAAAAAAAAAAAAAAAACATACATAAAGTCGAACATAGAACCTTTTTGGAAGTCGGTTAATAATAAGCACAGATTTCATCTCAATTCACATAAAACACATTACCCTTGAAAACTGTAAACAACAAACAATTCGCGGCACATTACTGATTAATTAAAATGTTCATGCATCACGCCGAAGCGAAGTCAATAACAGCAAAAAATACCGATGCGTATACCGACATATTTCAATAATATGAAATGCCGACCTATGCCATGCCGACATTAACGTACCGTTTTTGAATTCCAATGGAATCGCACCTCAGGATTATTGCGGCATTTTTCCACATCGGCATCCTATTATGGCGTCCCCGATCGGATGCCAGTGACGTTATTAAGATCCCGCGGTAGGTGTAAGAATGAACGGTATTAGGGATAGTTAGGGCTCATTTATATGCACGGGTTTAAGGACTATTCGCATATTGATGAAGAGGATTAATGTAAGAGAGTTTTGGGTGCATGCCGAGCTAGTTTGTGATTGTCTGCGGATTTGGAAATAATGGATCATGGTGGTGCATTTTTACGACAAACGAAGAGAAATAATAGATTAATAAATGTGTGTAATTAGGTGCCTACTGTACTTTCCCAAGTTTAAGACTAAATAATACCATTTTATGTAGTAGGTGTAATGATGGGTAAAAAAAAATACATTTTTCAGGAGCATCTTTTGCACTTAAAAAAAATTATTTTTCATTTTCAGATAACAAATCAACGAAAGGCTCGGTTGTTACTCTATCGTGTTATAAGAGTAAGTTGTTAATAGTAATTAATTAAAATTTATTTTAATGATGCAATGCCCTTTGCAATTCACTCACATTTTTGTTTTGTTTTCAGAGGAGCCAAAAATACAAATACAGGAGGAATTCTTTAGTGAAAATTCGAAAAAACTCAGAACGAATAGTATAAAACCAGGTACGTAACCCTTTTTAATTTTGATGCAACTGGTCTGCAGTCTATACTTATAAGTTTCCTTTTTTTTACCCGACTGTCCCAGAAGGAGGGTAATGTTTTTCGAGAGTATGTATGTATGTCTATTGCTTTGGCACGCACTGTAGCCTAAACGGCTTAATGGATTTTAACATATACGTGTCGTTAGATTCGTTTATTTGTGGGAGTGACATAGGCATATATACAATGTCGCCCATGCGCATGTGACCGCCCGTAATTTTCTGAATATTCATGAAAAAATATCGAAAATAAACTTCAAAAGGGGGGGTCATCTATAACATTTTTCATGTTATTTAATTTTAAATTTTTTAAAAATCTTTAAAAAATTTAAAATTAAATAACAGCTTTCTGTTTTTTGACACATCTCCGAAGTTTATGGGTCGATTTGGATTCTGTTTATTATTTCCAAAAGCTTATGAGTTATTTTAACAGGTTAATTAAAAATTTTACAAAAAATTATCGCCTACGAAAAAAAAACGGAATCGAAGTCATTTTTTCGGTAAAAAATTGTGTATTTATTTAAAAAAAACTATGAAAAATGTTATTTTTTCATGAATATTCATAAAATTACGGGCGGTCACATGCGCATGGGCGACATTGTATTGCATCTGCGAATACGAAAAAAAAGGGGTGCAAAAGCTTTAAAAAAAAACAATGTCGGTATCAAATAAAAGCTAGTAATGAGTCAATTCCAATCGCAGGGATATTGTCAAATCAGTGATATTTTATTTATTGCACGAGTACCGCCTCCATTTCGTACATTATAATTTCACTAGTGAAATTATAATATCACTAGTTTGACAATATCCCTGTGACATATAAATATTAATAGAACAAAAAAGATTCAAATAAAGAAATTATTAAATAAAACAAAAACCCGACTGCAAAAACTCATAACTGAAAAGAGAGAAACAGACATTATAATCTATAGAATCAATCAGCCGCGTATATCAATAAACTGAAATACACTTTACCTAAAATACAAATAACCTTTTGTTGCCTGCGATATCAAAATTCTACAGAATTATAATGCTTGTTTTTCTCTTTTCAGAATATGTTTTTACAGTCTAGTTTTTATTTTATAATTTACTTTGTTACTAGCCCGTATTGTCCCACTGCTGGGCAAAGGCCTCCGTACTCTCCTTCCACCTTTCTCTTTACAGAACTGCCAAAGATCAAACTTTCCTTGATCAGTCGCCCTACCAAGAACGCGCGTAGTAAAATTTTATTTTATTTGAATAACGATTTTATAATTGAAAATACTCGTTTCTCATAATGTTTACTAAGTTTTAAGAGTTCATCCATTATTATGGGTGATACTAATTCAGGTTGTGGCAAAAAATGTAACCGAAATGCTATGGGAAAGATGTAGTTTCTATTCAAAAATCGTTCTTCGTATATTCGTGTTAGGGTCTTAGAGTTTAAGAAATACTGTAGAGAATTCTGTAAGTTATAAAGACACCTATGACAAAATAATACCTGTACACTTATAATGAATGTCAGAGGAAGGCGACGGGCGCGAGACATGGGGCACCGGCGCTGACTTTCTGCTGTCCATCATCGGCTTTGCAGTCGACCTCGCGAATGTCTGGCGCTTCCCTTATCTCTGCTACAGGAATGGCGGCGGTAAGTAGTTCTACCTTTTTTTAAATATACAGTTACGAGTGAAATATAAATTACCGTATAGTTACGGAAAATTCAAAAGCGCTTTTCTCGTGAATAAAAACAACTATGAGAAAACACTTATTTTATAATTGTGTATTATGTAGGTACTAATAAAATATATGGACATATAATAGTCTGAATTAAACGAATTTTATTTATTTTTATTAGTATGGGTTCGATATACTATGTTCGTAACACCATGAAATATCTATCAATACTTTAGGAGAAAGTCGTTTCTGAATCTTACGTTCATACGTAAGAGTCGAAAGCGATTCACAGACGTTCACAGTACAGTGTCGATTAATACCCTAAGGTATTAATTATGCTCGACACTGTAATGTGGTTCTTTTTACCCCCTTTAGGCTGCCTGTCCACTGGAGCGGAGAGGAGAAAAGAGGAGCGGAGATGTGCCAATATTAACCAATAGAATCTTGACTCCGCCCCTGAGTTTAGATCAGTGATCCTGAGTCACAAATCACCGCTATTTAGCGCGCGCAATCGTTTTGGCACATCTCCGCTCCTCTTTTGTCCTCTTCGCTCCAGTGGACAGGCAGCCTTAAGGTTGAATTAAAAAAAAAACAATTCTTAGTGCTTAGTCCTCTACATTATAAAAGGAAGCTGTGTGCAAAATTTCCCGTTTCAAGTCTCTGTGGTTTCGGCTCTGCGTTGATATGTCAGTCAGACAGTTTTTCCTTTTATCTAAATGAAATGATGAAATGCAATAATTAATATTGTAACACCGAATACAGAACACAGTTTTAGATGTAAAAAATATATTTGAAAACTTTCCAAACCTTTTTTTACACCTAAAACGGTTGCAGCATCAAATTCAGTGTTATAATTGCAATTCATTATTAATATTCTAGTTCACTAGTTCGCCATATTTCTTATTTCTACACTCGAGAGCAATGAATCCGGGTCACTTAAAGAATCCTAAAAATCTCGGAAACTAAAAATGCTAGGTTAATGCAATAAATTGTATTTAATAGACAATGTAATACTCCTTAAATGAAGGTATTAAAACTTCTTAGTTATTGTAAAGTTATATCATAAAAAAATCAAATTTGAAAAAGGGCCACTTTCGAAGATGGAACTACGAAATTACAGCATTTGGTTTTGCTTTTGTTTGTAATCTGTCATTTATGTGGGTACATAAACCATGTTGATAGTGCTCTATATTCATTATTCAAGCTGAAATTATGTCGCTTACGCCTGAAGAATGCACCAGAATACTTACAATGCTGGAAACCGGCCGGAGTCAGCGCGATACAGCCAGGACTGTCGGTGTGTCGCTGTCAACAGTACAAAGAGTTCTCCGACGTTACGAAGAAACTGGTTCTAACCTACGCAGACCAGGAACGGGCAGAACCAGGTGTACCACAGCACGAGAAGACCGATACTTGGTGAACACCATGCTTCGAAATCGCTTTCTCACAGGAACTGAACTCACAAATCAGTTTCGACGCCTCGGAGGAAGTAACCCAAGTGCATGGACAGTAAGACGTCGGCTTGCTGAATCTAACTTAAAACCCCTTAGACCTGCAAACGGCCCTAAACTGGAGCGTGGGCATCGTATTTCAAGACTAAGATATGCCCAGAGCCACGTAAATTGGAGTATTGAAGATTGGTCAAAAGTTATGTTCTCCGACGAATCAAAATTTATGCTCTACAAGCACGATGGAAGACACAGAGTGTATCGAAGACCAGGGGAAAGATTCAAGCAAGCATGCATCGAAGAAAAAGTAGCCTACGGTGGTGGGTCTGTACTTGTGTGGGCCGGAATTTCTTCTGAAAGTCGCACAGAGCTGGTGATCATAGAAAACGGCTCTTTAACTAGCGTAAGATATGTGGAAGAAATCCTCAATGATCACGTTGGTCCATTTATGGTCAATTTAGGTGAGGATGCTATATTTATGCATGACAATGCCCGACCTCATACAGGTAGGATTGTGAATGACTACCTTCAAGAGATGAACATTACTCGTATGGAGTGGCCAGCGCGCAGCCCGGATATCAACCCGATCGAGCATGCTTGGGACGAGCCAGGCAGATGCGTAAAACAACGAAACCCTCCCCCAATCACGCTTCGTGAGCTCAAAATTGCTCTCACAGAGGAATGGGAGAATATTCCCCAAAATCGTATAAGGAACTTGGTGTACAGCATGCCAAACCGCGTAAACGCAGTAATGGAAGCACGAGGAGGCAATACGAAGTATTAAAATTCAAGAAAATCGTAATAAAGTTCAAAAATTTCATGTTTCCTATTTTTGTTTTAAGGATAGATCAGCAGTTTTTTTCTTTATGTAATTTTGTGTTAATAAAATGTATGGTGACTCATATTTTTTTTACTTTCATTTAAGGAGTATTACATTGTCTATTAAATACAATTTATTGCATTAACCTATCATTTTTAGTTTCCGAGATTTTTAACATTCTTTAAGTGACCCGTATTCATTGCTCTCGAGTGTATAACCTATAGCCTTACTCAATAAATGGGCTATCTAACATTGAAAGAATTCTTCAAATCGGACCAGTAGTTTCGGAGCCTATTCGGTACAAACAAACAAACAAACAAAAAAATCTTTCCTCTTTATAATATTAGTATAGATTTTAATCATTTAACCGATACTCGAGATGCGTCGGCTTGGAAAGTCTGGCAGAAAAAATAAATTGTTCTGCTTCCTTCTTTGCGTCAAATGAAAACAAAATTATAAACATTTTAAGTGCATAGGGTGACTGAGATTTAAAAATCTAAAAGTGGAATATTAACATTACTCAAGATACTGTCTGGACTTTAAAAGACACTGTGACCTTGACCTCTTTGTTTGTTTTGGGGCCGGTTAGGAAACATTGAAATCTAGTTTATGTTTATATGTGTTTGTTAAAACCAATTTACAGAAAACCTCGTTGGTCTAGTGGTGCAAGCGCTACTGCTGAGCATGAGGTCCTGGATTCGATTCCCAGGTCGGGCAAAGTATTATTGGGTTTTTCCAACAGGAATTTCTTAGTAGCAGCCAAGAGTCTAGAATTGTGCCCGGTTGATGGCATTAGGCCCCCAATTACACGGGACTTAAGATAGCTGGCGAAATGTGGGTATACTATGGCGCTGTTAGCCGAAATACAGGTACACACCTCCTAGTTCGGCTCCAAATGCTAAAACTTTTGTGTACCTACTTTTGTTATAACATAGCACTGTAATGTAATCTAAGTACTGTTTTTATGAAATAAAGCTTATTTATTACTATAGGTACACCTCTGCCCAACCTTTCCGTGAAACTAGGTGTGAAGTTATGTAAATTAACATTTATCAGTATTTTATCACTTTGTTTTAAAAACCTATTATTGTTACTACTTAGGGGTCTCTCAGTATCTATTGTTTTTGTCTAGTTTCTCATTTTCGAACTAAATAGGAATTCTTACATAACGCTCATCATACAGCGAGATTCCGAGTCACAAATATACGGGGTGGCAGGGCATCGACGCGAAGCCGGTTACCATGGATTCAGTACATGATTCTGAACCCCCCTGCGTTGAAATTTTTCGTCGGTTATTAAAAAAAAAATCAGCTGCTCCATACATTTTGATCGCGTAGGTATTGCACTTTTCTATGAAACAGCTGTTTTTTTTTTAAATAACCGACAAGAAGTTTAAACGTAGGGGGGTTCAGAATCATGTACTGAATCCATAGTAACCGGCTTCGCGTCGATGTCCCTGCCACCCTGTATGATGAGTAAGACTAAGAGAATGCAAACGTGCATGCTCTATAGCTTTAAATAATATTTTCATTATTCACGTTAACTTTACATACTCGTACCTATAGGAAGGCTCTATACGACTTTCCATGTCACTGGGTTTATGACTCACAATGCTCTTGGAGAAAAATGGATAGCATATACAAACAAGTTATAGTAAATATGCAGTATGTGAAATATCTTAGACGCTGCGCCGCTTTTAAAAAGACGGCACTGCCGTCACGTTTAGTTCATCGACGCTTAAAAAAACTATCTTTATATCGTTAAAAACTTTCTTTTATCATAGTACATATACTGGGAGGACCAAAAATACACGTCGAAAAAAATATGAATTTTTGAAGCTCTTCCGGCAAGAAAACTGGCAAAAATTACAAAAAAAATAATAACTCGAAAACTACAAAAAATCGCGGAACATACATGGGATATTTTCGTATACCCCTAGACATGAGGAATCTATTTTTTTTATTATGACGTGTATTTTTGGTCCACCCTGTATATTGTTTTAGGCGATACATAATATTGTGGAGGCCCCCGGAGTTTTTGTATTGAATTAATTGCATCTTCTTCTTTTGTAGTGGCACTAACTGTATGTATATCCCCATGTCCCCCTGTACTCTGTACTAGCTTCTGCCCGCGACTTCGTCCGCGTATTTTAAATTGTTTTAACATAAAATACAGTATGCTAACTGACAGAGGGCGTTCCCGTTAACCCGCAATAGTATAGCGTCCATACATGCTAGAAAAATTAGTAACATTGAAAAAAAAATGTTTTTTTAAATTTATTTTTTAATAAAATGTTCTCTTTTTTTATAATTGATACGTAAATGTAACACTCTGTACACGTGCACTTGTGTTTCAACGTGGAAAGACAAGTGCGACAAGTGCGCGTGTACAGAGTGTTTGCTTTATGTATGAAATTAATATTTTTTGTGAATATTTTTATGATAAAAAAAAAAAAAAAAGTTTTTATTTTTCGATTTTCATATTTTTTCTAGCATGTAAGGACGCTATACTATTGCGGGTTAACGGGAACGCCCTCTATTAGTTAACATACTGTATATCATATGACACTGCAATACTTTAGCTTTCCATTAGTTAAAGAATTTTCGAAATTGGATCATTCAGCCCATATCCAAACTTTGGATAGCCAAATACTGAGAATTTTCCTTTTATCAATTTGCTTCATTTCTTAGTATCAAACCACCATTTCAACAATGAGAGAAGGATTTATAGTTTCATTAGAAAATTCAATTAACTGTGAAATTGTTTGTGTTGTTATTTAATCTGTTAACCGATACTTGTGAACGATAACTAAATATTTACGTCTTGAAATTTTCATAAGACGGGTAAACATTGTGACAAAATCTCTCGGCTTTTTGGATTTTTATCAGAATCGTTTTGTTTTTTTGTATTTGCAAATTGGTGAAGTTGGGTTGATGCAATACAAAAATTGAAATTCTTATAATAAACCATTATTATCAGGCCACAGTGAGTCCATAAAGTAGTGTTAGTAAAGTAAACCTAACCAAATAATAATATATTATACACAAATAAAAATCAATTTGTTTGAAATTATCACACGCAAGTTTCGTAGACGAAACTGTGGCGAAAGCTACGCAGTCGTAGCTCATGCGAGCTACGCCGTAGCACGGCGCGTAGCAGATAGCTACGCGCGGCGTAGCGAGACTACGGATGGCTAACGTTTAGTTACAACGAATTTAACCCAAATAAGTTTTTTTTTTTTGTTTAGCAACTAAATTCTTCGCCAAATGAGATAATCTATACGTTATTCTCCAATGGTGAAGGATCTTAGCTGTAAAATGCATTAGCTCCGTTAAATATTTGGCTGTATTTAGGAGCGTTCCTGATTCCGTACACGCTGATGCTGATATTCGGGGCCGTGCCCCTGTTCTACATGGAGCTGATCCTCGGGCAGTACAACCGACAAGGACCCATCACGTTGTGGAAAATATGTCCGCTGTTTAAAGGTATTGGTTTAGTTCTGTGTTGATTTTATACTCAAGATTATTATTATTTTGTTAGTACCTACTAACAACTCAACTCAATACTCAAACCTACCTAGGTATTGAGTTCTATGTAATAAAAGTTGAAGAATCATGAATTTTGAGTAGTTATTTTAATTGAAAAACAGATACACAACAATATTCCTCAATAATAAAATCTATCTGCAAGGTGGCAGGGACGCGAAAACTGTTACCATGGATTCAGTACATGATACTGAACCCCCCGGCGTAGAGATTTTTTGTCGGGTATAAAAAAAAAACAGCTGTTTCATAGAAAAGTGCAATACCTACGTGGTCAAAATGTTTTTTTTTAATATATTTTATTTGATAGTACTGTGAGGGGTGCGTGTTCGTGTGGGGCGTCGAGAAGCTCTTAGTGTGGGACAGATATGTTCTCCGTAGCTGAATGTGTAGTGCGGGTTCTCTTCAATGATACAGTGATACGTTATATTTATAATATGTATTTAATTAGTTATTTGAGGTCAAAATATATTACAACATGAATGCGCGCCTAAGAAGTGACAGCTAGCCTTCTGATATTTTCTATATAAAACAATTATTACGAACCTATTCTGAATTAGAAAGTGACTCATCAGATAGTTCGAACTGATATATTCATAACAGCCAGTACAACATAAGGTTGATAATACCATAAAACCTTACAGTACCTTGTATTTTACGTTTTCACATAAAATAAAACGTATCCGTAGGAATAAAACATGGGGATTATCAGAAAACATTTATCGAATGACCACAAACAAAATGTGTGTTATTATCGACATGAGTTGACAGAACTGTCGCTATAGTACAGTCAGCAAAATCATAACTGAACAACATTACTGCTTTTTCTGTTCGGTTTGGGGTTTTTCTGCACTGTTTGGTTGGTGTTAGGGCTTGTTCTAAGTCCGCCTGGCTAGGTACCACCATCTTATCGGAGTCTGTCGCCATAACAACAATGTTAACAGCATTGTTGTGTTTCGGCAGTTAGAGGTTCCTCTGTGGTTGAGGATTCCATCTGAGACTCGCTTCTACCTTCGGCCTGATCACCCCTTACTATCAGGTGAGATGCAAGCCAAAAGCATACTCATTGCGGTAAAAAAAATGAAACATTTAAAAACTAAGAACATGTCCTTTAGTAAAATTACACAAATTCTCGACTTAATTAAAAAAACTGGTACAATGCAGTATCGAATAACTTTGGGTCAATTTAGACTTTTGGAGATTATTTCAATAATTTTGGGTGAATTTACAATTTCGGAGATTATGTATAAGTGTCTTGAAGGAAATGAATTCTGAGATGACGGCCAACAGAGATGTATGGAAGGAAAAGACGCACTGCACCGATCCCAAATAATACATTATACTTTAAGCCGGCGGTGCTTTAGCTGTTGCCGACCAAACGGAATGTTGCTATTTTAAATATATTTATATAATCTAGAATTAAGTATTGTATATTTACTTTATTTCTTATTTATATCTCTTTGTATGCTGTGATCACGTCAACGCCGCCTGTCGCTGAAAACTAGCGCTGGGGGCTCGCATAGGGTCGCATCATTATGCTGAGCGATGGCCGTTTTGCGTGGATGTGACGCATATTTTCCCCCAACTTGTAATTTTCTGTGTTCTTTCTTTGCGTCATGTTTCCCGCAAAGAAACGTATTTCTTTCTTTCCCAATAAGTTGCGAAAGGTCAGGAGAATGATGACGTAAATGTGTTCATTGCTAACTGTACCTACTCGTATGTTACAGGTGTCGGGTTCTGTGCGGTCATGGTGGCTTTCTACGTGTCGTTTTACTACAACGTCATCATTGGTAATTATGTCCAGTATTTATGTAGCAGCCCGTTTATTTGGTGATGAATTAAAATTCTATACAATGTTATTTCGATATAATAAGGGACTACTCACACTTATTCAGCTCCATTCGCATTTTGCTGAACGATTTTGATCACACTTTTGCTTCTATCAGCCGCGTACGCGGAACGGATGCGTAAGCGCCTCCATACAAAATCGTTGTTTTTTATGGGCATATAAGCTGAATAGGTGTGAGTAATCCCTATGTGCTTTCTCTCGTGCAGAAACAAAAGTGATACTTTAACATGCACCAAACAACTATGAAGATTTTATTGGCATGTAAGAAGTACTGTGAGAGGGATTCATGAAAATGTTGATATTTATTTTGTATTTTTTTGTATTTTTCTTTTGTATAAAATATTTAATCCTTTTTTTTTTACTAGGGCATCTCGCATGTTACCACTAAGGTACTCGCTGCTTAACCGGACTTTCCTGTGGCTGCCTTAAGCTCCTAACAGTACTCAAAGCCTCCATACAGGGACATAAACTAAGCTAAATTAAAACTAGGCGAACGCTCGCTAAGGGCACCCCCTGTGGGGTACGAACCTCGGCTTAGGGCGTTCGCTGGGGGGAGGACAGCAAGAGGGACAGGCTGGATCAAGGATAGATCATTATTATTAGACGGTTGATTTAAAGCTACAGGCTCAGCAAAAACGCGAGCTGGCGCATCGTTATATTTTATCCAGTTACACGCTGATATTTACAACACTCGCAGCTTGGAACTCATCTAAATGTTAGAAGCATTAGAGGCATGTCAGAACTGACGCGTTACGTTGTGCCTATTGTTAATATTTACACCTACTTAGCTAGCCTCATGTACCTACTTTTGTTTGCAAATTAAGAACTGTGATGTTATGAATTAATGTGGAGTATGATTCTGACAAGGTTTTTACTTAGTTTGTAACATAACTGTCATAGTAAATTGATTCTGGCGTGACTACGGAAATGCATTATAAATTACAATAGACGAAGATTTAATTAGTAACCGATTCCGCTTAACTTTTCCTGAGGAGTCATAAAATACTCTGTAAGAAATCGGCACGTGTTCCGCTTCTCAACGAGGCATCCTCATGATGACGATTGGCTTGTCGTGAACCCGAACACGGCGTGTTGACACTTCGAAACAAGCATGCATGCGACATGGCACACTCTGCGTCTGGCGCTCAGCGTGGCAACACGCCGTTGAGTGGTGGAAACCTGTCGATTTCTTACAGGGTTTTTTATGACTCTTCAGGATAGGTTACTAAATATAACTACGTCTATTGTATTTCATAACTCTCACGTTTGTCATCACATGTTGTTTTGATAACTTTTAAGTCCGTGCTCATTAAAAATGACATAATACGTTACTACCTATAATATAATAATAATAATCAGCCTATAACTTTCCCACTGCTGGGACACAGGCCTCCTCTCTCACTGTCTGTGAGAGAGAGAGAGTGGGCCGTAGTCCACCACGTTGATTAAAAAAAAAAACAACGGGTTGCACTTCGGGAGCACCGGCAGAAATGAAAACTTGACTGCTTTTTTTTCACCCATCAATATGGGTAATATTTCTTACCTCGCAATCTTTACGTAATGTCAAAGATATTTATTTTGATATTTACTTTGTCGGTTGCTAGGCAACGGACTTTACGGTTACTTCCTGACGCGAGTTTAACATTTTTTACCCATCCCAAAAAAGTGCACAACGCCGCTAAAGAAGTTTTCATTAAAAAAAAAAAACATTTAGGCACTAACCTGCTCCCATCTCTCCCATCAAGACGGAGTTTGGCGCACTCTGACAGCCAGCTTAGCTTACTTAAATACTGTTTCAGAAATGCACATATCTTTCCCAAAAGTACCTTTAATAAGCTCCCGATCCACATATTAGGCTGTTTAGCCTGCTGTTTATTTTCAACTCGTTATAGTTTTATAACGAGTTGAAAATATTACACAGAGGTAGTACAAGTATGTTCCAATTTAAAATAACCTTCTCCAACTAATATTTTCGTCGTCTCATAACGATTCTTTCGTCCATCCAGGCTGGGCGCTCTACTTCCTGGTCTCATCAGCTCGCTCGGAGTTGCCATGGGTGCACTGCGACAACTCCTGGAACACGGAGCAGTGCTGGGACTCCGGCCGAGGAGTCAACGGCACCAGCAATCGGACCGACGTGCGCTACCAAGGACCACTGTCGCATTTCACACCGGCTTCTGAGTTCTTTCAGTGAGTATTCCAAGAAGCATACATACTTAAAGGATGGTGTTGCTTTTTACTATGTTGTTCTATCCATCTTCTACTTAAGAAAATTCTTTAATTCTTGTGGTTATCTAATAACAGCCGTACGGGTCAATCGATCAGGTTAAGCTACGCTTGCAGCGGTTGGTCCGTGGATGGATGACCATCTTTACATACCGAAACCCCTGCCTCGGAAAGTACGCTAAGCCGTTGGTCCTGGCCGTCATTCGTGGATCTTTGACAGTCGTTACGGGTCGTCAGAATTTCGAAATTTTAACAACCAATCTTACCAAGGGGTATCGTGTTACCCAACTGGGTTGTGGAATCCGTACAGCTGTTTTAGCTTGAAAGAGTAACAAACCAACAGTCAGAATGAACACTTTATGTTGAGACATCTACGTTTATTTATGTTAAGACACAGATACATGCCAGTGACCTTGAGTGGTTACCTTCGTGTTCAATACTGAGTTCACGCAACGCGTCGTACGTCCAGCCAGTAATTCGTCCATCAAGGAGCGGCATCACCAATTTGACGCATTATTAATTTATTATACATAAAACAATAGGTATTTTAATAAAACACGTATACTAAAAGATTAATATTTCCTTAATTTGGTGAAGGTTTCAGAAAAATACGCTTTAAAGCTTTTTGGTAATTATCAGTTTTTTATCAGAGTTAGACATAACTTTACAAATTAATTTCACTATGTAATATAAACATAATCTAAAATATTCCTATATCAAATTACGAAGAAAATTTTCTAGTATAACATATATTTTTTTCAAAGATACAAGACTAGTCGTTTAGGAGTAATTTCCAATTTAAAATCATTAAAAGTCGTATATCTGCGCCTTAAGTGGGTGATAGACAGGCGTACTTAAAGACCGCGGTTTTTAAGCTCGCAAACTTACTCGGCTCGCCGTCGGTGACACAGGTTAAGATTTCTCACACTGTATCGCGATGTTTTCGAATTTTCTGAACCAAAGTAAACAAAAATTACACAAATGACGAAACAAAATGCTGACTCGCAACGCGCGGCGATGACAGACGTAAGAAACTACGAACCAAGGCGGGCTACGAGCAAAATTTCTAACTGTTGGATCGCCGGCGATCTTGCTCGGCGGTTTTAAAGTGCGCGTACTTAGGGTGACACACGGGCGAGTAAGGTCGCCGAGCCATAAGACCGCGTACTATCGCACGTCTATCACCCGTTTTAAACTTACACAAAAACCTTAATCTCATCTACGTGTAGAATTTTTAATTGTTATGGCCTTCTAAAGGCTAATCGACAGATGATCGGATAAACTCGATATAAAGGCGAATCAAATCATAAATTGGATCCACGTGTAATACTAGACTAGTACCTACTTGAATTGGTATTGTTGACACTAAAATTGTCACTCATCGTCCGATGTTTCCTGTGTATTGTACACAAAGCATCCGGCGGGTACAAAAGGACCAATCAGAGCTTCCGGAAATTGACCCTTTTTCAAGGGTGGATGTAACGTAATTTGTCTACTGCGCTCAATCCAATAGTAAAGGTTCATGTAGCATATGAATATTATTCGCAATAAGTTATTTAACTTCTTTTCTAAAATATATACCTAAGTTTGTAAGTATCCTTGTTAAGATTTTCAGATAGCAAATTATTAAGCATAATCAGTCTATAATGTGCCCACTACTGGGAACCAGGGCTTTTCTCTTCGAGAGGGAGTGGGCTGTAATCTACCACGCAGGCCCAGTGCGGGTTGGTAGATGTCACATGTCTTCGATTTTTTGGTTCTCGGCCGGTTTCCTCACGATGTTTTTCTTCATAATTTTTTAGAGCACCGGTGATGAAACTATTTACTCAAATTAAAGTGCTGTTTGGGTTCGAATCCACACCTACACAACTCGTAAGTCGGGGCCGTTACCACTGGGCCACCACTGCTCTCACATATGTATTAAGATTAATATAAAGTAACTACACACATCAAAAGTGTCTAGGGATCAAGCATTTTTATGCGGATTTCTTGAGATTGAGATGTGGCTTTGTAATAAATTTATGATTTTATAAATTTATATGGATCCTTTTTGGTGCATTTCATAATTTGAATCAGGAACTGTGAATCAAATTCGAGTAAAAGATGAAAATCAGCTGTCAATATTTTCCCTATAAAAACATACAACGCATTGAAGACATTATTAGTGCTACTGTTTCCCTACTACTGATTAAAACCAACGTTATTATGGAGCAGCGACGTCATTTAAGCAGGGAAGAAATGCTCAGAGCCGTGGGAATGATAGAAGCTGGTTCCCGGCAACGTACTGTGGCTTTAGCTCTGAATACAAGTCAGAGTGTTATCAGTCGACTTTGGACACGTTACCGAAGCACTGGTACCGTGGCTGAGCGCCATGGAGGACGGTATCGCTGCACCACACGGAGACAAGACCGATACATTCAAATCTTAGCTCGAAGAGCTCCAACAATAACCGCCATGATGTTAGCCGTGAGGCTTCATCACTCTTCAGGGAACTTAATTAGCGACCAAACAGTCAGAAACCGCTTGCATGAAGTGAACCTTCATTCCCGAAGACCGCTACGGGTACCACCTATAGCAATGCACAATCGTAGGATTCGATATCAATGGGCTCTTGAACACAGAAATTGGGCAGAAGAACAATGGCGTTTCGTGTGCTTTTCTGATGAGTCTCGTTTTGGTATGAGACCGGATACAAGACGTATACGACACTGGAGAACCCCTGGACGCCAACAGCGATTAAAATCCTGCCAGGAAGTCCATCCTTATAGTGCCAGTAACCATCATGGTATGGGCGGGTATTTGGATCGGCGGAAGAACTGAGTTGATTTGGATCAGAGGCAACCTCAACGCTCAAATTTATGCTGAGACGATTGTATCAGACGTCATCGTTCCTCTACAAGTGCAAATCGGTCCCTTATTTCAGTTAATGCATGATAATGCACGACCGCACACCGCAAGAGTTGTAAGACAGACTCTCGCCGCAGCTAACATAAATGTCCTGCCCTGGCCTGCTCAGTCGCCAGCATTGAACCCGATTGAGCATGCATGGGATATGCTACAGAGAAGAGCTCTGCCGAATATGGAGGGTATCCAGTCGCAAGAAGACCTTTTTTTGTTGTTGCAACGAACATGGGCGGCCATTCCACAGCGTGATTTGGATGAACTCATTTTGAGTATGCCAAACCGATGTTCTTGTGTTGTTAGTGTTCGCGGTAGAAACACGGATTATTAATTGTTTAAGTTACCCAATAAAATTTTAAAGAAAACTGTTATTTCAGTCTTTTTTTCGAACTTTAATGTTAGTGGTTCAAATGTCAAAAATCCCTTTATTAGGAAAATGGCAAATTTCTTTATTAATGCAAAGGTGACTTGGTTTATCGTTACTGTGACAAACGAAAACACTTTATTTGATGAATCCTTAAAGAAAATTTTAATTAATATCAATCAGGCAGGAGAAAAGTTATTGCAAAAATATATGTTGATCCCTAGACACTTTTGATGTGTGTAGCTGCCCACCCCGGCTTCGCACGGGTAGCAGTAAGTACTTATCTACGGCGCACCTTCCTAGTCTGCCCTACCTACCTACCCTACACTGCCCGACCTACCTACCTACCCTGCCCTAACTACCTACCCTACACTGCCCGAACTACCTACCTACCCTGCCCCACCTCCCTACTCTACCCTGCCCGAACTACCTACCTACCCTACCTACCTATTTACCCTACCTACACACCTTCCTATCTGCCTACCCTGCCCTATCTACCTACCCTACCCGGCCCGACCTACCTCCCTACCTACCCTACACTGCCCGACCTACCTACCTACCCTACCTACCTACCTACCCTACCTACCTATCTACCCTACACTGCCCGACCTACCTACCTACCCTATCTACCTACCTTCCCCTATCTTCCTATCTACCTACCCTGCCCTACCTACCTTCCCTACCTACCTACCCTACATACCTACCGCGTGATCAAATAAGGATTCATTTTAGGACCTAAACTTTAGTGAGTGAGACAGAGAAAGCTTATTGTGAGAGAACGACAGAAGACCGGCTTCGTTCTCATCCTTACTCTGTGCTGTTTACGGGATGAGAAGTGGCACTGGTAGACGCCTGACGGGAATAACTGATCTAGTGGTAACTGATCAATTATCGACCGCCAAGAGTAGAAAATTATTAAAGTACTAATATCGCTATTAAAAAATAGGGGTTGGTGGAAGAAGGGTGAAAATTTAGGGTTGTATGTATTTTTTAATGCCAAAATATAAAAAAATTACAATAAAAAAAATTGTCCAAAAAAAGAAAAAAAAAAACTTGGGGTGGACCACCCTTATCACTTAGGGGTACGAAAAATAGTTTACATCCTATTCTCATACCTACCTAATATACACAAAAAATTTCATAAAAATCGGTCAAGCCGTTTCGGAGGAGTTTGGCAACAAACACCGTGACACGAGAATTTTATATATTAGATTACATATAATCATACATAAACCCACACGGTTCTCCTTAGGGGTAGGCAGAAACTGCAGAACACCACCTGCTACGTTTTTTACTTATTCCTTGTGCTTCGTCTATTTGTTCAAATAAATATCATACATGCACACCGCCGCCGCCGGTTGCGAGTTACTAGTAATTATAACTTTATAAGAAATACGATAGTTATTAATTGCTTTACTACGATACATCGGGGTTGAAAACAATTCGGGAATTGAAAAGAATATGCTGAGATGGTTTGGTCATGTTGAGAGGATGTCAATGAAAGGCGACTAACAAAATGTATTTACAAGGCAGATGTGACTGGAAATGACGGGAAGGGGCGCCCTAGGAGGACATAAATACCTACTGACCTATTGGTGATGTTCTTCAGAAAGGACAGGTGCGTAGTACTCGCAACCAGCGTGCTTGTATGACCAGATGTATGAACTTAAACGAGGCAAAAGGAGTATGTAAGGATCGTAGCAGGTGGCGTTCTGTAGTTTCTGCCTACCTACTCCTTCAAATCGATATGTAAAAAATAATTCATTTGTTTTCAGTCGTGCGGTCCTCGAAATGCAACACTCAGAAGGTCTGAACGATCTCGGCTTCCCGAAATGGCAACTGATGATCTGCTTGGCACTCGTCTACGTTACTCTGTACCTATCACTGTTCAAGGGAGTTAAAAGCTCTGGTAAGTTCTGAAAGGTCGAGACTTGTAACTATCGCGTTCGAGATCGAGATCAATTAACTATGCTATGTCTCTAACTATGCTTCGTTCGTGATTTGGTTTCCACATGGACACAAATATTAGTTTTTGGAAAAAAACCTTTAAAATGTTTAGTTTGACTTCTACTTCAAACATTTCTATTTCTCTTTTTCAATAGCTACCTATTCTTCATTTGAAATAAGGTTAGACATTGAACTAAACCTTTTTTACAGTCCGTTCAACCGATTTTGACTTCTATTGCGTTGGTGGCATGAGAAATGGCAGCTGCAGTAAACAGTTGGTATTGTAACCACTTTTTGCTTTTAATGCCATCCTTATGCTTACGGTATAGAAGTCAGAATCGGTTGAGAGGACTGTAAGAAAGGTTTGTTTAAATATCTAATCTTATTTCAAATGGATTATAGTTACCTACTATTAATTCTGAAATCAACTCAATTTACACAAGCATAAAGTTTATATTCGTTTAATTGGTAATAACATCAATTGGAAGCAAGGTCTTGAATAGACTTTACAGGTAGGTATATGTATTGTATGTTTGCAGGCAAAGTGGTGTGGATGACAGCAACGATGCCATACGTGGTGCTGTCCATCCTGCTGGCGCGAGGACTACTGCTACCCGGAGCCACCAGGGGCATCGCTTATTACCTGCAGCCGGAACTGACGAGACTGAAGGACACACAAGTACGTATGATTCGCTTATGTGATGGGTTCATTTAAGCATTTTCTTTGTCAGCGGTTGGTGAAAAAACAAAAAGTGATAATGAATACTGCAGCATACACGGTGTTTTTTAATTTACTGTTAACTTTTGTGGGCGTGAAAGTACCCATGATTATGAGCAACTTTCGCGAGACTAACTCTGAAATAGGCCCTATCAGAATACCAGCGCTGCGATATTTGTGTTTTTTAAAATCTCAAATATCGTAGCATTATGCTGAGATAGGAGCCTTTTTGGCCTCGCACAGGTCTTCTTTTTATTGTATTTGTGTTCACGATTTTGTTAGCTATAATGTTCTTTTTTATTTTTTTTGTTGTATTTCCTGTGCGAATCCCAAATAAAATATTTTTCTTTCTTTCTTTCTTTCAAATATCGAAAAAATATTAGTTTCATACAAAAATTCAATATGTATCCGATGAAAATGTATGAAACAATTATGTTGACCCTGATATGATATCCCATAATAAAAGTGGTTTATAATTTGAAAGGTTAACAGTTAATTAAAAATCAACGTGTATAAAAACCTTTAACATTGAGAACACTGCCGTTAGTATCTACTTTTAAGGCAAAAACGTCATAGAGTGCTTTGGTAATTCATCAGAAACCTTAACTTTCAAACCGAATAACCTCAAATCCAACAGCAATGCTATGGCGGTAAGAAGTTATCACCCCGAAGATTTTAACAACCCTTTTCGAGCTCTACTTGGACAAAATGGATATCCTATCCTAGATATCGAAGAAAGAATACTGCGAAATTGATAAACTGATATACTTTCAGGTGTGGGTAGACGCGGCTGTCCAGATCTTTTACTCAGTCGGGGCTGGCTTCGGAGTCCACCTCTCATATGCCAGCTACAACACTTTTCATAACAACTGTTACAGGTAACAAACTAATAAACAGCCTCTCTTTGAAAAATTACCCTCCCTGTGTCAATTTTTTCCAGTATATAGGTTCAAATTACCCTCCCTGTGTATATGTTTTCCAGTATACAGGGTCAACTATCCTCCCTGTGTCTATGTCTTCCAGTATACAGGGTCAAATTACCCTCCCTGTGTCTATGTCTTCTAGTACCTATACTGGGTCAACTACCGTCCCTGTGTCTATGTTTTCTACTATACAGGGTCAAATTACCCACCCTGTGTCTATGCTTTCCAGTATACAGGGTCAAATTACCCTCCTTGTGTCTCTGTCTTACAGTATACAAGGTTAAATTAGCCTCCCTGTGTCTATGTCTTCCAGTGTACAGGGTCAAATTACCCTCCCTGTGTTTATGTCTTCCAGTATACAGGCTCAAATTACCCTTCCTGTGTCTTATGTCTTCCAGTCTACAGGTTCAAATTACCAACCCTGTGTCTATGCTTTCCAGTATACAGGGTCAAATTACCCTCCTTGTGTCTCTGTCTTACAGTATACAGGGTCAAATTACCCTCCTTGTGTCTCTGTCTTACAGTATACAGGGTTAAATTAGCCTCCCTGTGTCTATGTCTTCCAGTGTACAGGGTCAAATACCCTCTCTGTGTCTATGTCTTACAGTATACAGGCTCAAATTACCCTTCATGTGTCTTATGTCTTCCAGTCTACAAGGTCAAATTACCCTCCCTGTGTCTGTCTTCCAGTCTACAGGGTCAAATTAAATTAGCTAACGAAACTCCGGAGACGTGTTTCTTCTTCTTTTTCGTGTGGTAAGTGTCTACCCTGGTGTTTAAGTAAGGCACTCCATCACGTCTCCGCAGACGTGATGGAGTACCTATCGATATCTAAACATGATAAAACAAAACAATTTTTGAAGTGAAAACTTCTTTAGCGGCGTTGTGCACTTTTTTTGGGATGGATAAAAAATGTTAAACTCGCGTCAGGACACGAGACCTGATCGAAAATTCGTAAGACGGAGGGAGAGAAATGTTGTTGACAGCGTACTCTGTTTTATTTTTTGGATTTTTTTGATGGAGCTGCAGCTTTCGTTCTTGTACTGACAGCAAGCCACATAAATTCCTGATATTTTCATTAGATGGCGTTACGTTGTATCAAAAAGTTACTTATTTTTCACTTCTATCGGCAGTATCCAAAGACTGCCCGATGTTTTTTTATTTGTCCAATGGTCCGCTTGACGGACTAAGTGCGGAAACCAAACCCTTTATCATAAAAAAACATAGAACAACTCCGCAGACCAGTAGGCACCAATTTGAAAATTAACACCTTTTTTGTAGCAACAGACTCACAGAATATTTTTTCCATGTACCATTTTATCAACCTATAACGCGGATGGATCTAAATGCCCACATTTTTGTTCTTTCAGGGACTGTTTGGTAACCACTTTGGTCAACTGCTTCACGTCATTCTTCTCCGGATTCGTTATCTTCACATACCTTGGATTCATGTCGCATAAGCAGGGAGTCCCGATATCCTCGGTCGCTACAGAAGGTAAAATTTCAATTAAAATTACCTACAAAATGTACTACTATAGTCCACGCGCGACTTCTATTCACCGGGGGAGATAGACAAAGGCCAATCTAACTCAGTCTGCTAATTTTGTCTATGGCGCCCTCCCTCATCTCATCGCTCACATCCCTCAGGCGGTGAGTATCAGTCGCGCGCGGACTATAATACCAGATACTTAGTTAGCTCCACTCCTGTGACTTCTCCAAAAAACCCCTATTCTAATGAGCATTCATTGGTTGATATACCATTTTGGTTAACGCATAATTGCATGCGCTTTTTCAGGTCCTGGGCTGGTATTTCAAGTGTATCCAGAAGCAGTCGCAACTCTTCCAGGAGCAAGTCTTTGGGCAATGCTGTTCTTCTTTATGCTTATCATGCTTGGATTAGATTCAGGGGTAAGATCAAATTTCCAAGCTATCATTGAAATAAAAATTCATTCAAATCTATTATTATTATTTACTGGCCAAGAGAGGATGTGGAGAACGTGGAACAGGTGACAAGATGAGCCGCCTTCATAATTTTAAAACTTGTCGGTGTAAAACTGGACACGAGTGGTTCGAAACCGAGGAGGATGGCGTAAAATGGCGAAGATTATGTTATGCCCTTCATCAGCTGCTCTGCCTAACCTTTTCCCAACTATGTTGGGGTCGGCTTCCAGTCTAACTGGATGCAGCTGAATACCAGTATTTTACATGGAGCGACTGCCTATCTGACCTCCACAATCCAGTTACTTACTGGGAACGCGATACCCCTTGGCAAGACTGGTTGTCAGACTTTCGGGCTTTTGACGACCCGTAACAACTGTCAAATATCTACAAGTGACAGCAGGGACAAACGGCTCGACGTACTTTCCGAGGCACGGAGGAGTGGGCCTTGGTACGTAAAGATAGTCACCCATTCACGAAACAATAATGGCAAGCATAGCTTAACCTGATCGGTCGACCCGTGCGGCTGTTATTACTTAGCCAGAAGAACCATCGTGTGTTATGCCCTTCAGTAGATATAAAAAGACTTTGGAGGATGAAATGTAATTTTCTGTGTCAAAGTTAAAGCGCAGGCCACACCGCCAGCTAGCGGGCGGGCGTGGGCGAAGCGAACGAAGGAAACTATACAAACTACACGAAATATTGTAGCTCGCGGTGTGAACCGAAGTATGTAAAGAGGTGAAACGATGTTCGCCCGCCCGCCCGCTAGCTGGCGGTGTGGCCTGCGCTTTAGATCATAAAAAACAAACGAAGATCAGGCTTGAGATTTCCTATGAAGTGCTTTATTTTAATTATATCTAAGAAAAATCTTTTATTTTCTAGATGGGTGGCCTAGAATGCGTGATTACTGGTCTACTAGATGAAGCGCGCGCTTGTGGCGCCACCTGGTTGAGACGAGAACACTTCACGCTCATCGTCGTCTGCTTCTCCTTCTGTGTGGCCTGCATTAATATTACCCCGGTAAGACATTTCTACTCGTCTATTTAAATGTGAGACAAAAATCATGGTCACAAACACCTATTAATAAACGACTTCAAATTGGATTGGAGAGTTAATTTTTTCTAACGTATGGTAATTTTCAATCCTCTACATTCTTAGTGACACAAACTACGCGGTGTTCCTCCAACTACTGTTACCTCTCGGGAGAGTGGCTTACCTATCCGCACCGCTTCTAATTTGAATATTCCAAGGTCACCTTTGCTGCGCTAATAACGATCCTAGCTGAGGTGAACTGAGCAGTAATCCTATATGTATAAGTGGGCTTGTCGAACGGTATGGCTCACGCTGCGTTCGGTGCTTGGCGTGGCAACACGTCGTGTCCAGGTTCGCAACCAGTCAATCGTCATCCTGAAGATGCCTCGATGAAAGGTTAAACACGAATCGAATTCTTACAGGGTTCTTTATGACTCTTTAAGAACGGTTAAGTGGATTAGGTTACTAAATATACATCGTCTATTGCATGTTTTTAAGTAAAGCCTTTGTCTTGAGAGGTTTTAAGCTATCTTTTTTTTACCAGATGCCATTATGTTATCTTTTCAGGGTGGCATCTACATGTTCCATTTGCTGGACACCTATGCTGCTGGCATATCTTTGCTGTGCTCTGCTCTCTTCGAAGCGGTTGCTGTATCCTGGTTCTATGGTAACACTACCCCTTTCTCACTCTTAGCAGTCTAAAAACTCTTATTTGTGTCTTCATGAATGAATTGTTTGCAGGCTTGAAGCGGTTTTCTGATGACGTGGAAGAGATGCTTGGCTTTAGACCTGGTCTGTATTGGAGGATATGCTGGAAATTCATCAGTCCTACTTTCATTATTGTAAGTTCAAACGTTGTCTACTTTTCTGATACTGAATTAAAAATGTTGTTGTTGATATATAATTATCTGCTACTCGTATATTATTTCAAACTTTGTTGCAGGACTTAGGATTCGTGGTCAAAGTTCGTTTCTCGTTAACCTTTATTTTTGTTTTGCTGGGCAATTATCAAATAAGTTCTCCCGCTCTGGGTGGAGTGGAGGGCGAGTCAGACTCTTACCGACTAAAACCCACCCGTCTTCCTTCAGTTGCCTGTACGTTGTAGGGGCCACGGTATCCCTTTTGAACTTTCCCGCAATTCTTGTTAACCTGGGTTTATATTTTGAAAATTACTCTCCCCCTTATGGGGTATTCTGTTCAGGTTGGGAAGTCTTGTTTCGATTTCTCCCTGTTACTGCCTGTGGGCTAGGTTACAACCCTACAAACATGTAGAATTGAAATAACTAGCATTGGTATTCTATCTTCTACTTTCCTTTTTTCTTTCCAGGGTGTAGTGGTCTTCGGCCTCCTATACCAACAGCCGCTTCAATACCAGCACTACACCTACCCGCCGTGGGCCGTGGTGCTGGGCTGGGGCCTGGCCTGCTCCTCCATCCTCATGATACCCATCGTCGCAGTATACAAGCTCATCACTACTCCTGGAACCTGCCGAGAGGTTTGTATCTTAATCATATAGCCCACATTTTCTTTTTCTGATTGTAACCTTGTAGGTTTATAAATGGGGGGTAGGCGCAAGCCGGCTGGGTTCACAGGGTTTGGACAATGCGCCTGCTTCCAAAACTTTCTAACTTAAACCGGGTTAGATTCCTTATTATGCTAATTTACCCAAAAAATGCAATATCATTAACTTATAAGAATCCTGTTGGCAACCATCGACCACACCGCACTGGGCCCGCGTGGTGGGTTTTGGCCCAGTTTCTCCCACAGAGATGAGGCGTGTATCCCAGAAACGGGAACACTATAGGATGATTTGCAAAAGGAGTCCTTGGCAAAAGGGCTCTTTTCTGTTTCCTGTTTGATATGGAATACCTACAGTGGAAAAATGTTTTTAATTTTTATATGCTGGTTCCAAGACTCTTTGAGTTCAGATAGTCGTCGAGTTTTATTCGCTTTTCTCATGATTGGTCACAACAGTACCTACCTAGATCCTAGAAAGTCCCAAGAAAAACTGGCCTACCTACCTATATTTATTTGGGGAAGCAAAAAGTTGTTACTCTACGTAAAGTTGTTACTATGTTTTCAATCACAATTTTCTTGCTTTCAGCGCTTAGCCTGCTGCATATCACCGGAATCGGAACACGAGGCAATTCGAGGAGGCGCCCCCGTCAGCCGCTTTACTTGGAAACACTGGCTCTATGTCTAAGCGAAAACAAAAGCACATCTTCTTGAAGATACGACGATCAAAGAGGGCCATTCTTGGGAATGGTTACTGGGGAAGTGGTGAAGAATATGAAGAAGATAACTTTCTAGCTCTTTATTTTTTGTAAACTTGACTTGTTTTGCCAAAACTATTTGGGATAGCTCCCGAATTTATCAAATCTGTCCCGATTTTTCTAAGACTACGATGCATATCCTAAAAAGCTTGTAAGTATGACTTGGTTCAAAAAAACATATTTTTTAAAATTGCTTTGATATAGATTGTAATATCAGGCAAGAGATCCTTTCACGGTCTAATTGAAACGTCAGTTTCGGGAATATTTTAATGGGAATTTCAAGGTCAGTGGCACAACCCAAATTGAAGATCCTACAACATAGGACTATAATATTGAAGCTCATTATTTATAATGTTTTCAGTCCCTTCTTTAAAATATACGAAAGATTTTTTAAGTCAACTTTTTGCACAGGGCCGGAGGACTGGAGGCCGGTTGTGCAAATTACCGGGACCTCCACAAGGTCCCGGTAATTTGCACGATCGACCTCTCTCGGGGACGCCACTGGCTATGGAAAAGGAACTAAGAGTTCTGTACATAAAATCTATAGTGTAAGATATTCCACTAAGTTTATAAGATAATTCCAATAACGTAGTAAAAATGTATAAAGTAGTGATGTTGTAAACAGTTCTAATATCGTCCTGCCAAAGTATTTATCGAAAAAATATATATTCTAGAAAAATGCATCTTTCCGTTACGTCTATGCCTAAGGAAAAAAAAGTAGATTATTATCGTTAAAAGTATAAATATTTATTTATATACCGAAATGAGAATTTTAAGAGATAAACGCTACTTTCAGAAATATATAATGTTGTTTAATTAAGTGTGATAACTAGAAATCTTGTGCTGAAAATTTTAATTGTCGAAACGAAGCTCAACCTCATGAACCCACTAAAACAGCCATTATCCGTAAGCAAAATACGCGCTTCGACGTGTTGTTCCGTAGGTACACCAGCCCGTTATACTTTGCATTACCTGACCCCTCTTACAAAAAAGAAGAGGGGAAGAGGGGTCGTGCTATGCAGGGCACTGACTGTACACTGTATTAAGGGCGTCGTTAAGGGGGGGCGAAGGGCGTCCCCTAGGGTTTTTTTTTTTCATTTTAATGTAAAGAAACTACATTATCTATAACGCCAATGTTGTTTATTTGGTCTTTTGTATGGTTTTTTAAAGTACCATTTCTCCTAAATGGGGTCAAATCCGGAGTCAGGGGACGTAATATTCGTGTGTTGGTCAGGCCCAATCATAATACCTACAAGTTTTCAGCTCTACAGTTCTGAATAGTTTAAGGGAAAACGACCCGAAAGCGACATTGAAAATGAAAATTACCTATTACTTTTCTCAGTTCCTATCGGGACTACCGAGTTGAAACTGATTTGTTAAAAAATCTATTGTCTACCAGCGTCGATTTTAGCCCCATTGTGCGCCGCCGTAGAGGTAAGACTCGCACTAGAAATGTAAATGTACATTTGCTGTGCTCTTGACCCTTGACTGTACCTACAAATCATACTTTTCCCATCCTCCATATATCAACTTACCCCCCTCCCCCTGGGCCATCAGCTACCACTTGCACGTCTGACAACAATGTTTTTGATGTGTAACATAATTCCTCTCGCTTTCCTGCAATCAAAATCTTAAAAAAATCTATGTAATCAAATCTGTGTACCTACGTGATTTCGTGAAAAGGGACGGAAGTGTGTCACAGGAACCCGGGAAAACGCGCGGGCAATGAGCGCGCGCGGTGCTAGAGTTGGCCGTCAAAATCGACCTTAACGAGGCCCCGCCCCAGCTCAGGCTCAGAGAAGCGTATAGGTTTTAAAGTACGATGATCAAGAATCGGGATTTTAACCTCCGGTAATTACCTAACTGACAGAGTGGACATCCAAAAAATTAAAATCCACACTAAATTCCCAATAAAAGCTAGGTATACAAGTACAACTCACATCATAGGTATTAGTTAAAACCTACCAAGACAAGTCATGCGAATTTTTTGTGGAGTACCCGTCCCGCTGCCGAGGAACCGACTAGCTAACAACGATTTTCTCTTTAAGAAACGTACAAAAGATTGTTGTAAGTAAAAGATATACAAGTTCATCGCTGACTGTTCTTCACATCGAACGCGCAGCGACGCTCGCTTGACGGGCAGGACACTCGCTACATAAAAGAAAGAGTCACACTTGGTACATAAGCATACCAGTGAGTAATCGCTCGTCGCCGTCGCGCACTCGCTGCTCGTTGCTCGCCAACTTGTTTTTAGTAGTCACTTCTCATAAACGCCGGCTGAGGGACAGGTGCATAAGGCTGCCTGTCCACTGGAGCGGAGAGGAGAGGAGAGGAGCGGAGATGTGCCAAAATTAACCAATAGAATCGCACCTCTGGAGCGGAGTTTTGAATCTATTGGTGACACATCTCCGCTCCTCTCTTCTCCTCTCCGCTCCGGTGGACAGGCAGCCTTACAAGCCATAAATATATACCTAAAACAGGCTACATGAATAATACTAAAACGTTCTATGAGCCAGTCGAATTGTGAGACTTTGCCAGAGGTTGAGAATCGCTGCTATATCTAATTATAAGTGCTATATATATATACCTAAACAAAGAAGTAGAAAACTATATTCCTAGAAACGCTTCTACCTAGATGTTAAGCTATTACTAAATATTCTACGTCCTACGCTGGCTGGACCAACTCGCAAACAGATCTGTGACAAGCACAATAATTTTGTATATAACTATATATCTTTGTACTTACGTATACCTGAGAAATGTACACTCATGTAACTTGTAACTATACCGCTTAATGTAGTGTACTTGATTTTTTGTAGGTACTTAATTTCAAGATTCTTCAACCCCATGGAAAGGGCATGAACTATTTCCAATCTATAATAGCTTAAAGGCCTGTCAATGTGTTATGGAATTAACTTCTTTCTTATTTTCGAGTTGATGGTAATTAAATGACTTGGGCCCAGTAGGTGGCCACGCCAATCGTGGCATCAGTAGCGTTTGCAGGCGTATGGACATTTTGGACATACCAACATGGGGCGTGGTTTAGTCAGGAGCTCTGCATTCGCACTGGGTGTCAGCTGTGCTTGCAGCGGATTAACTTATAAATAAGATTATATGTAAAAACTCTATTCAAATAATTGCCCTGGTTTTGTAATTTTTATGAGTGAATGTGGTGCCCTGACGGGTCAAATAAAAAATCTGTTATGGAACTGGCTCTCAAACATAATAATAATAACATATTTTACGATAGAAATATTAAAATCATTGATTTTAAGGGTTTGTTAAGTTTTTTTTGTAAAGAAGTGTAACCCCATACGTAGGTATAAGCTGGCGCCCAAATGGGCCAAATCAAAATCTTTTAGGTACCTGTAGAACTAACTTTCAAACATGATAATCTAATGTGATTTACATTAGATTATCATGTTTGAAAGTTACATTGTGTTAAAACTGTTAAATAATTGCTGTTAGTGATTATTTGTGATTTAAAACAAAATCGGTGTGATGTGGCGCCCAGAAGGGCCAAAAAACGCGTGCATCTCGCAAGATGATAATATTATGTTACAACCCTTTTATAGTAATTACTTTTTAAGTTATTAAGTAAAGAGTATGATGTGGCACCTAGATGGGCCAAATAAAAATGACTATCTACCTACTGTTCGTTGCTATCGATAGGCAGGCACAAGACTAACACACATTAAAAAAATTGTATAATGCACTAACTACCTATCTAAGTACTTATTTGCATTTTTTAAGTGAAAACTTCTTTAGCGGCGTGTGCGCTTTTTTTGGGATGGGTAAAAAAGGTTAAACTCGCGTCAGCACACGTGATCTGATCGAAAATTCGTAAGACGGCTTGTACTGACAGCAACCCACCTAAATTCCTGACATTTTCGTTACTTAGTTTTCACTTCTATCGGCAGACCCCAAAGACTACCCCGCATATTTTTTATTTTTTTTATTTATTGTAATTTTTTTTTAAATGTTTAACTAGTTTTGTACGCCTAGTTACAAATATTTTAGTAGGTATTAATAATTTGTCTGCAAAATGTTTTACTAAATCGCGTCCTTCAAACTTTTGTAGAAAATGTTAACGAATACCTAAAACCCGTACCCGTACCTGTTTATTTATGAAAAATATTTAGATTTCTAAAAAAATGTGTATCGAAGGCAATGCTCCGGGCGAGTAAAAATAATTAGAAATTGTAAAAATTTAGTGTTGTGTTGTTCAATAAATGTGTAGATTTTAAATAGTGATGTAAATAATAATTTTATTATTGTACTTATTGAGTTGTCTGCAGCAGATAATGTTAATGTAAACTGTGTTCATTTATAAATAAATGTCTTAGATAACTACAATTACTTTTCATCCTATACTACCTATCCAAGAAAACCAAATCAGCATTCTAGCTGTGATGTGAAAACCGAAGTACAGATGCCAGCACATCAACCTACTCCAATTTGTCAAATTTTCCCAATCAACATAGAACCTTATTCTATAACGATAAAGTTGAAAATCTCTTAAATAAATTTGACATATTGTAGTAACTTGGTGTGCGTCTGTAGTACTGAAAAGTAAACAATCATTGCTAAACAGTTGCTTACGCACATGTAAAGTAGGTAGTTAGATTTCGGGAGCGGAGCGATGGCCAAAAATAAAACCTTAGGACTCGTTCAACTAAGAGTTTATTAGAAAAAACGACCCGAGCTTAGTGCTTGTTTACGCACACGCGGGGCGTTGGGCGGGGCGTGCGGCGGGGCGGCCCGCACAAAATTCAAACATAATAATGGCGTTGTATGAGAGTGTTTACGGAGAAGCGTTTTTATAGGCGTTTGCTTGAAATCCAGGCGGTGCCCGCGGCGTTGCACGCCGCGTCGTATGGACTCTCAATACTTACGAACTACGAACATCGGCGATATCCACATATTATAACATCAAATAAGTAAATCTATGTTCCGTTGGAGCTCTAAACAATTAAAGCTTCTAAGTGACCGAACGAACGAAAAATATGGCCATTTACGAGTATGTGAAATATTTTGATACTCGCACATGAATCAACCTACCGGGTACCTACTTTCCGTTGACCTAGAATCATGAAATTTGGCAGGAAGCAAGATCTTACAGCACTAGTAAAGGAAAAAGTCCGAACTTTATTAATTATTCGATTTATCACAAAAAAAAGTGATTACAAACTTACATTTGCAGTTGGATAATTGACCGTGACGTATATCAATGTATGAGAGAACATGTTTGTCAACTACTAAATTAAGTTTGTTCTTGGGATACGTTTTATTCATCCCAACCACGGAAACCTTCATTGTGCGTGGTCCGACACGCACTTGGCCGGTTTTTTTAATGCCTCGTTGGTCTAGTGGTCGCAAGCACTACTGCTGAGGATAGTTCCGGGTTCGATACCCGGGTCGGGCAAAATATTATTGGTATTTTCCATCTGGTATTTCTCAGTAGTAGCCCGGAGTCTGGATTTGTGCCCGGTTGATGGCATTAGGCTCGCCCCCTATTACGTGGGACTTAAACATAACTGGCGAAATATGGGTGTACCTAGGTACACCTCTGCCTAACTTTTCGGAGAATATAATATATGTTATGCATCCTATGTATTTCTTTATTTATTATTGAATATTTCGGTCGCGCTTGAATATCCGCCTTCCGCTCCCGATGCACGCCGCGTGCACCGCCGCGTTCACCGCCGCGTTCACCGCCGCGTGCAACGCCGCGTGCAACGCCGCGGGCACCGCTACATTTCACGCCACGCCGCACGCCACGCGCTTCCATAAACAACATCGTACATCGCCATATCTTTGTGTTTGCGCGTGTGATGACGCGGGCCGCTGCACGCCCCGCCTCTCTGTAAACAGAAAAAACGTCCGACGCACCGCCGAACGCCACGCTGCACGCCACGCTCAACGCCCCGCGTCTCCGTAAACAAGCACTTTACAAAGTTCGATGTAAGACTTAGGGCCTGCCCCCCAATTACGCAATGCACGATCAATTTTAAATTCAAACCAATTGAAAAAGATTGCCAGTCCATTGCTTCATAAGTTCGACAAAAATAATCTGCTCAATTTTTTTTGTCGAACTTATGAAGCAATGGACTGGCAATCGTATTCAATTGGTTTCAATTTAAAATTGAGTTTGCGTTACGTAATTAGGGTGCTGATTCACCACCTACAATTAAGTTCCTTTTAACTTACTTGGCAGATAATTTCATACTAATTCTGTTCCATTTTTGAATTTATTCAGTAAGTAGTGGCTATTCGGACATCGTGAAATAGGCCCTGAATATTCTATCTAACTTAATACATACGTAGAACTTACAACTAAGCTGGTGGTCACTGGCGCCTTCACATCACGTCATGTCTGGCTGATAAGGGCAAAAATGCAGCGTTCGAGCTTATGGCTCTACCGCAGCGAACCCACCTTGGTTCGGAGAATGTAACTATGTAGGTACTTATCCCGCACGTTGTAATATAAATATAAATAATCTATTGAAACTCCGTACTACGCTAAGCCATCTCAAGGCCAAAGTGTTACCACCGACGAACGTGTGGTTGACTGTACCTACATAACATTTTCTCATTTTCTAAATGAACATCTTCGAGGAACGATTTCTTTTGGTTAGAAACCAGTAGCGCCATCTACATTTTACACAAATTCAACTCTAGACCGGAAAGTTGGTAGAATCCATGGTGGTAGAATCGACGAAGCCCCCCACCGGGTAATATCTTACACGGTTGGTATTGTGTACGTGTCTTGAATCACTATTTTTACTGCTAAATAATGACTAATATCGCCTATGTGTGGGGTGTTTTTCTCTACGGCCTGTCGGATAATGTCGTCAACTAACCCTTCGGGGAAACCAGGGGCCGTACACGTTATAGCCATGGGCGTACCCAGCTTTTGGTCCAGGGGGGGGCAAATCAGAAATCCCCCCCCCCCCCTCCACATGTTTTACATAGTTTGGTATTGCTGCTGCGTTCGTGTATTTTTAACCGACTTCAAAACAGAAGATCGTATTAACTTATAAGCTTTTTTTATATTATGTTTATCGATATTTTTGTCAATTGTGGACCGAATATAATTTTCTTTTTTTAAATGATACCTACACGATTTTTCAAAATTGCTTCACAATTGACGATAATATCGTTCACCATAGTAAAAAAAAACAGTCGAAGATAGAACGTCCTCCTTTTTTAAAGTCGGTGTTAAGTAACAGATACAACATGAAAAGCCGCGCAGCGCGGTTTTTTTCTAAAATGTATTCAAAATAATATATTGTAATTGTAAAGGAAGTCTTATCGTGACTGTAACTTAACTTTTATCGACAACAGTACCTACTCATACAAAATCCAGGGGGGGGGGGAAGCTGCCCTCCCCTGCCCCCCCCCCTGGGTACGCCCATGGTTATAGCCATTATTGTTCCACTGTGAAAATGGGATAGTGCTATTTATGCTGTATAGTTCCGTCTCTCTCTGACACCGGAACAATGGCCCCAGACGTGATGTTATGATATTTTTTATGTTATATTAATTATTCAACGTTCAAACATTATTTTATAGTTCCATCAAAATCATAATCATCATTTCAGCCGAAAGACGTCCACTGCTGGACATAGGCCTCCCCCAAGTATCGCCACTTCGACCGGTTATTACAGTTACATGCTTCGCACTATATTTACGTTACTTTGTAATGTTTGATTGCATTCAACGTTAACTAATATAGGATTGTAATTTAGCCCTATTTATGCTCAGTGAGTTTATAGGCTTTAGTTAACACTCGACTAAAACAGAATCCACTCGACTAATAACTAAAGGAGCAGTTTACACTGTTCGAGTCACTAAATTGTAGAAACCATAGACACGCAGTTTTGCACTTTGCACTCCACTGGAGACGTGTAAATTTCTGATGTCAGCATTTAATTAATTAGTGACAAACGTGAAGATACACGTGCACGCTTGATTTATTTCAATTATTAAAAAGGCATTCGGATATTATTAGCAATCGATAACGTACCGAACTAAGTTGCGGTTTATTCTATAAAAGATGAATTATTAATCTACTCGTCTTACGACCTTGCACAGGAAAACCAGTCTGTGGGCCCAAAAGAATCTGATACGTGTGAACAAGGGAATTTAGCTCAGCTCATTAGCTGTCATATTTTACTAAATGGCGGGATACAAGTGGTCCGAAGATATTACAATCAAGTTTGTTAGCGAGTATGTTGCACACGAGTGCTTGTGGAACACTAAACATTCACTGTATAAAAACAAAATAGCCAGATTAACAGCATACAGAGACATAGCAAATAATATGAATCTACCTAATTTTGGTGAAAAGGAAATCGTAGTCAAAATTAAAAATATTCGCTCCACATACTGCCAAGAACTAAAGAAAATAAAAGATTCCAAGACGTCGGATTCTGGGGAAGTTTATGTTCCTAATCTAAAGTGGTTTTCAATACTTAATTCAATAAGGAAAGAAGATGGTTTGGTAAGTATTTTATTTTAATTTTCAATTTCAATAAACTTACGAACTAAGTATATTAACAGTTTTGTTGAGAAGGTATAATTTCTCTCAGCTCATCTTCTGCCATTGCCAGCTCACTGCTCCCTCTCCCATGAAATAATCAGCATATTCATCCCTGATCCGACAAGCATCTTCCGATGAACAGTCTTTCATATTTTTTGGGAATTCAGCTAGCCCTTCTATTAGCAATTCTCTCCATAATCCAGGTATAATATTGCCAGTATCACTGTCTTCTACATCCAGTGTTGTCACCTGTATTGGACTCTTAGTTATTCTCAACCAGTTGTGCAAAGCGCAACAGGTTTTTACAATTGTTTCTATTTTATCTGCTGTAAATGGAAGGGGCTTTTCGAAAATTCTGAAGCGGCTGACAAGGAGCCCAAAGGAGTTATCAGTGACACTACTAGCACGGGACAATCTGAAGTTGAAGACTCTCTCTTTTTCTGATTCTGCTCCTTCATATGGTTTCATTAAATATCTTTTTAATGGGAAATTATCATTTCCAACTATAACATGGTTTGGTGGGACTAAATTATTTTCTAATGCTTTACTTAAATCACTTTCTCCAAAAATTTCTTTTGATATCTTTTTCTTTGACCAGACATCAATATATTTGAAGCAATAATCATCATCACATATAGCCAATAGGGCAATCTTGTGATACTGCTTGCCTGTTTCACTTTGAGATTTCATCACAACAAATTTCCCGTCAATAGCACCACAACATCTTGGTAAATCCCATGTATTCCTATAGTTAGTTTCAACAGCTTTCCAGTCTTCATGAGTTGGTTCCTAAAACAAAATAAATAATTATTTTGGATGTTTTCAGGAACATACAGATGATAGTGTTGGTGGTACCAGCTTCCAAGATGAGAGTTACAATGGTGGTACTAACTCCCAGTGTAATATTGAAGAGTCCGCAGACAACACATTACCAGAAACGGACCAGCCTCGCTCATTAAAGAAGAGAAGACTGCAAGAACTGGCAACACTTTTAACAAAAGTGAAAGAAGTCTGTGCTATGAATAACACTCCACCTCCAGAAGAGCATGAATTTGATATTTTCGGCCGAAGTGTTGCAGCACAACTAAAAGTGCTGCCGTTAGAACAAGCTTTACAAGCTCAGCATTACATACAGAGTTATTTGACAGGATTACGGTTGCAGGATTCACCAGGTTCTAGAGCATCTTCACCATATTATGTGAAGTTTGAGCAGATGAGTCCTTGAAAGGAATTGTACCGAGAGTTGGCAAGCATAGGGAAGCCCTCATCAAGATTGATTACTTGATGAAAATGGCTAAAATAGACGGGGTGATGCAAGGAAATTGTGTATAGTAGTATATGTTGAGTTGGAAGAGGCCTAACATCAGGCCTTAGTGAATCGATTTAAAGAATAATACATAATTTTTAATGTTTTTCCAAATCTTTTAATATTGATTTATGTTACCTCAAGATTACTTTTTATGACTATGTGCACACTAAAAAAATATGATATTGAAAGTTGTCAAAATAACTATTGCAAGAGCTAGCTAGCTATACTATATTTTTTACTTCACAATCTCTTCTGAACTTAATCAGGCTATGCAAATAACACATCTTATCAAAAATATATAATATATACAAATACTACTTAATAAAAAATATTTTTATTTACCTTAATATAATCCTTTAGAGCTAAGCAAATGGCGTCACATACTTTATGAATCATCAAACAAATACTTGTTCTTGACACATTGAACAGAAGTTCTAGTATTCTCAAACAGCTTCCAGTTGCAAATAAATGCAGTACAATTTCAAGTTTTAGTGACGCAGGCAGTGCCCTTCTCATAACAGTGTCTGCCTTCTGAATATATGGCTCTACCCCTTTTAGTAACCAGTTAAATGATTCTTCTGTCATATGCAATGCAATGAAATGTTCTGTTGGTCCTTTGGCAGATAGTGCAGGGAGCAGGTAACTATTTATATCTTGTTTAACTTTGTCTTTTACCCATTTACGTTTGCGACTTAGTTTTACACCTTCATTATCGGCTTCCTCGTTGATTTCTTCAATGATATGTTTCAAAGTTTCTTGGAGGATATCCCGCACTTCACCACGGATCTGCAGCCTATCCATGGTGGGTAATAATTACGTTCGTGTTAAGGTTGCGGCCCTGTTATTTTGAACTCCTAGCAATAACTTTTTAAGTAAGTACACAACTTTTATTGATTTGCTATGGCCCAGGTTAGTCACTTACTCCTAGAGTACCTATATTAACACACTAACTACACGAAAAGAAGATTGTTTTATGTACGAATAGATATATTTGCAACGCGCACCACACCACTGTTATTCTTTCATTTTGTGGCGCGGCCAAAAATTAATTTTCTGCTGACCAACCAAAACAAACAAATGAAATGACAGTCTGTGGAAATGACATTCAAATTACATTGAATATTGTTGAGGGTGATAGTACTGTGGGTGATGGAAGTTCATGGGTTCGTGAACTTACTCGGCTCGCCGTTGAAGACACACATGAAGCTTGCTCACACTGTATCGCGATTCCGGTGCATAAAAGGGGTGACAGGCGGGCGAGCAAGTACGCGGTCTTATGGCTCGGTGACCTTACTCGTCCGTGTGTCACCCTAAGTACGCGCACTTTAAAACCGCCTAGTAAGCTCGCCGGCGATTTAGACAGGTTTGTTTGCTCGTATCCCGCCTTGGTTCGTAGTTTCTTACGTCTGTCATCGCCGCAAGTCGGGAGCCAGTATTTTGTTTTGTCATTTGTGTAATGCATGTGTACATTACACAAATGACGAAATAAAAAGGCTGGCTTGCGACTTGCGTTATACAGGGTGGCAGGGACATCGACGCGAAGCCAGTTACCATGGATTCAGTACATGATTCTGAACCCCCCTGCGTTGAAATTTTTCGTCGGTTATTTAAAAAAAAAACAGCTGTTTCATAGAAAAGTGCAATACCTACGCGGTCAAAATGTATGGAGCAGCTGATTTTTTTTTTAATAACCGACGAAAAATTTCAACGCAGGGGGGTTCAGAATCATGTACTGAATCCATGGTAATCGGCTTCGCGTCGATGTCCCTGCCACCCCGTATAAACATATAAGTTTGGTTCATAAAATTTGAAAACATAGCGATACAGTGTGAGAAAGCTTCACGTGTGTCACCGACAGCGAGCCAAGTAAGTTGACGAACTTAAAAACCGCGGTCTTAAGTACGCCTGTCTATCACCCACTTAACAGTATGATCTACTTCGCCATCGTAAATCAATGCTAATTAGATTCCAATTTCATAACATAACTTCAATCTTCGTGCTTATTCAATCTTCGTGCTTAGGGAGTAGACCCCTTGTTCCGTAACTTCAATCTGGTAATAGTGATCGTCAATGAGTTCAACTTATGAGTGAGTCGCAGTAGCCGAATCAGTGTCACTGCCGTGTTAGCAAGTTATAGTAAGTTATTTTTCTACCAAACTTTTTAAGTGCTTAGCCACCAGCTGGCATAAATTATGTTGTAGAGTATTGTAGGTATTTGATTTGATCTCGCTCGCAATACTAGTCCACAGACTACAATTACACTAGTCTAAACGTGCATAAATCCATGTTTCCAATTTTGGTTTTCAATTTAAGAAAAAACAAGAATATGTCTATGGATGACATTTGCGTGTTCCATTATACACAGAATTTCAATACGCATGACAAATATTTATTTGATTTTCAGGACTAAAACAATAAAAGTATACTTACAAAACCCAATTGAAACAATTTTAATTAAAATGATAAATTTCGTCATTTTAATCATTTACACTTTTACAGATACTCTGATACCCTGCTGTTTAAAAATATCTTAATGTAGATAATAATGTCAGGATTTCAGGAACGCACTTTTAATGGCAGGCTTGTCATGTTGATTTCGATATTCCGTAATTTATTGGCGTAGAGAAATGACTTTTATAATTTATTCTCTAAATTAAATGACAAAGAAATAATCTATAAATAAAGGAGGAATAAAAGCGTGCATTGAAACTCTGAATGTGGCATCCGTTTATAACTAAATCATCAAGTAAATATCAAGTTGTCACTAATAATATCTTAGAATCGATCTAGCTACGAAAATAATCTTGAGTTTGCCGTGAATATAGTATCGTTATGTCAACAAAGTTATGAGCTAATCGTTCGGTTAAGGTAAGAGCTCTTTATCATCGTGAATTTCGTAACACTTTATTGATATTAAATGTTTTCACAGACCTGCGGCCGCGGGCCTTGTTTATATTTTTTGTCGCTCAAATCACTTTCAATTTTCAATCTTATCTTTGTGTTGTCAAGTAGAATCAATTATTAAATACACACGTCTCGTTATCTGCTTCTGTGATAATTATCGTTGTAATTTCTTGTAGTAGTGAGAATGTCGTTAGAACGAGAGAGTGTGGGCGGAGTACCCAGTGTGGGGGACATACGGGGGGTGGCGCTCTCCAGTGGGGGCTCCGCGTCGGCAGACCCTCGCTCTCAGCTGCTGCAAGAAATGAGGGAGCAGAACTTTGATCTGATCAGATTTGCCTCATACAGGACCGCTTGCAAGCTCCGCTATGTACAAAAGAAATGTAACTGTGAGTAATGTACAGTGTAATTCATTTAAACTGTTTTTAAAAACTAGATTGTCATGATGGCCCAGCGGTTTAGGTTTTGCCTCTCATACACGAGGTTGTGGGTTAAAATCTGGGCAAGTACCAATGTGACTATTTCAATTCATATGTACTTTCTGAGTTTAACTTGGACATTATTGACATTGGTGAAGGAAAACATTGTGAGGAAACCTGGAATTATAGTTAACTAGCTTCCGCCAGCGGCTTCACCCGCGTGATATATTAATAAATTGTAGCTTACTATATTATGCATGTATCATACATATAAACCTTCCTCTTGAATAACTCTATCTATTAAAAAAAACGCATCAAAATCCGTTGCGTAGTTTTTAAGATCTAAGCATACATAGGGACAGACAGCGGAAAGCAACTTTGTTTTATAATAATATGTAGTGATTAAAGTCGGAATTTGCCATCCGTCTTGAGCAAGAGTGGTGATCAGTGCTTGTGCCTTCTCTGTATGAGAAGAGGTCTTTGCAGCCTGCTGTGCTGCAGTGGGACAGTAACAGTAACAAGCTGGTATTATTAATAGTAGATTTACATTTTCGGAAAAAAAATAAACTTGGCATTTACCTCCTAAACATTTTCTCTGTTGGAAGGTACTTAAATACATTCATTTCATCAACTAACAAGTTTATTCGTTTTTTATTGGGTTAAATTGGCATTTACTGCTTCTAAAATTATGATGGTTGCAGTAATGTGCTCCAAATAGATTGAGTCATGAATATTTATAACTGGGTTGGAATAACAACTCTATGTTTAGTTAGATTGATTGGACTCCAAGGTTTTAATAAATCATTGCCCCAGATTATGATAGTCTATGACAAATTCTGTTGTATTTTGTAAGTGATATATATATGTTTTGTAAGTGATAACTTGAAATATTGGGTCAACAGCTTGGGAGAACAAATCTACTTAGTTTTTCAAACTTCAAATCCCTTTTCTAAATATTACAATGAAATAATACACATATTTTTTTTTATAATACTAATATTGTAAATAGAAGTGAAAAACAGCTGTTAAAGAAGGAATCTTTATAATTTATCTACTAAACATATAAATTTTCTTTCAGTACACGTAATAGACATATGGAACGTAATAGAGGCATTCCGTGAGAACGCACTGAACACTTTAGAGCCAACCGCATGTGTGAACGTAACAAGACTGGAAACGCTTGTATCTTCATTGTACCACAACTTGAACAAAAGACTGCCGCCCGCTCATCAGGTTTCTGTGGAAGCATGTTCAGCTTTGTTGTTGAACTGGTTGCTGTCTGCTTACAGTACTGGGTGAGTTGGTAATTTAACATACTGTTGTAATTAATAATGTTCATGAAAAAGAACAAGACACACAATGTTTGCCATGTTGGTTACTTTTGCTCTCAAATATAGAAGCAACAAGAATAATAAATTAACCCAGCACTTTGTAATATCTTGATTTATAAGACTGTTCTTTGAGTTTCTTCCCACTCTTCTCCATAGAGATTTACATTTCGGAATGGCAAACTAGCTTCAACTGACAAACTGACCGACTCCTTGAAAATTCAAAAGTGCCTGTAAAAGGTTTAATGGAACTAATATTATTTAATTGAAATATATTTTTAACAAAATGTTTAATTGAAGTGTGCGTTTCCAATAAAAAAGGATTAAATACCTTTAGGATATTTGATTCCTTTTTTTTTTCTTTTTATTTATTTATTTATCAATAACAAGGTTTATAAAGACTCTTAGCTTAAAACTATGCCCCACAAAACCATTTTCACGGTTTGTCTGCGGGAACAGAACACACAATAATAAAAAGAAAAGGTTTAGTTGTGCGAACACTTAATTCCCACTTAATACACTTATAAATTAAAATATCTAATTACTTATATATATTATACAACTACTTATGTAAAAATCAATATGTTTAAACGTCACATAAACTCTGGCTTGCAAAGGATAAATTGCTATTGTTTACATATTAACATCATGTTGCAATTAACATCTGAAGTAGAAGTGCAACGAGAGGCATTGAAGCAACAACATGCAACTAATATTAATTAGCATTATATTCATATTAACATACATTATAACAGTTTGATATTCAGTGTTGATTGTCATTTCAAGTATGTTCTTAAGGGTACACTAGTCGACAGCTCGAACTCGTTGGTGGGCGAGACTAATAAATTATTTATAATAATTTATTTATTTAGTATTTATTTATAAATTTATTTAGTGCAACAGACGATGATTTATAACGAAAACGAGCGCGTGATATTTCATGAACAGACCTTTATAGATATTAAGAAAAAATTACTGGATGTATTAATTCAAAATAAAATTATTTTAACTATTGAATAAATTAATTATCTATCCCTGTACCATTACCGTTTCCATTTTCTTACTACATAAGTTATTTAAATATGGAATTTTTCTTCCAAACCAATTTTTTTTTCATCTCTATTTCCATACAGGGCTAGATAATGACAATACAAACTGATATACTATTTAGATTTGAACGTACACCGTCAAACAGACGAGTAATCACCATACTACATGTGTATGCAAGAATTACCGACTAGCGTACCCTTAAGTACTTCATTTTAACTTATCAATTATCATATAACTTCAATGTAAAATTATTTTGTTTCAGTGAGAATGTGGGTAAAATCCGAGTGTTTTCTATCAAAGTGGCGCTCGCCACGATGTGTGCCGGGAAGCTGATGGACAAACTAAGATGTAAGTACCGGTTGTGTGACTTGTGTGTATGAACTATGAAGGTCAGAGACACACAATAAACAATGATTCATTAGTGATTAGGCTACTGGTCTGTGAGTCATCAGCATCACCGATGATCCAACTTCTTAGATCATATTTTAAGAAAATTTGCATAATATTAAATTTAAATAAAGTAGGTAAGTAATCATGTAGGCACTACTAGGATCAGCTATCTAATTACGCAACACATTTTCGTAACGATTACGACTAATTTATTTCATTTTGACAGTTCAACATCATTCATTGCGTTATTTACGTTGTTGCAGATTTTTTTCAGATGCAATGGATTAGCAATCTGTTTCGAAATGATTCGGATTGTGATTGATCGTGTATTACGCAATTAGGGTACAGATTTATTTTATGCATTGATTCTTATGAATATATTTAAATAAATCAATCGACTGATAACCACATCATGCACGCATTATAATAGTTATTCGTGAAACTGATGTTGATAAAAATACTAGAAGTAAAGGAAATTAATCAGTAAAACCTACTACATCGGTTTCGCTTTATCCCTTTCTCTTTCTTACGAAAGTTACCCTCGAGGGTTCACTCCCTCAAGTTGTGGCCCTGCACCTGGTTAGGTGCAGGGCCACAACTTGAGGGAGTGCCTTGTTCGTTGGACGATGTCCATTCGGGATACCGACTTCTCAACAGATTTTGCAATGCAACCGTACTATCACCAATCTAATTGGTTACGAGCGTTATCACACTGCCGATTTGCCACCGTGTTTCCAGCGAGGCGATTTGTGCACGTGCTCTCCGTGGGTGCGAAGCGAGCTAACCACGACTACGCGACGTATACACCGCGTTTTCACTTGCTTGTCTCGCTCTCTCACGTGTACTCACGTCAATCGCTCTCATTATACAAACGCGGCGAACACGTTGCGCACACGTAGTGAGCTCGCTAAGCACACGCAGCGAGCACTTTAAACAATTGCCTTGCTGATAACTCGCTCGCAAATCGTCAGTGTGATAAGGCCCTAATATCTAGACCAGCCTTTTAAAAACTGCTAATACTTATAATTTGCTACATTACATTTTTTCTTTACCTTCTGAAATAACATGCATAAATTACTCGTCTCTTCCTCCAGACATATTCTCCCAGCTATCAGACGGCAATGGTCACCTGCTTATGAAGAGGCTGTCGGACTATCTTCGAGAGGTGCTGGCGTTACCAGCGGCGGTGTACGAGTCGCCGTCGTTCAACTACACAGACTCGCTCGCACTTACTATATTTAATCAGGTAAGTTCTAGATGGTTCTATATGTTACTGCCAAGTGCCAGGTTTGAGAAAATTTTGAAAAAGACCCGTATTCCGTCCCTTGAAGTCAACTAGGCGATGCCTCCTCCACGGGTAATGTTTTGCTTAGTGGTTGAAAGGTCAACAGCACAAAGGGTTAAGGGGATGCGCCAAGGTAGCCCGTGAAAATCAAATTTCCTTACGTTTTTTGCAATTTGCAGGTCATTGTCAGGGTTGTATGTTGATTAAAATATGATTTGCGACCGTATCAAATGTTTATTTATAGACTTTAGATCCCGATTTATAGTATGGTAGCTCCACCATCAAAATGCCATTTACTGAAAAAAAAAATTTTGCAGGCCTTCCTAATTTTATTACTGTATGATGCAGCAACATATTGTTTTCTATGTTTAGAACGGCAAGATCACTGTGAACGATTTCCTGGACACACTGATGTCAGACCCAGGGCCGCCATGTCTTGTGTGGCTACCGTTACTGCACCGACTCGCCAGTGTCGAAAATGGTATGTTATTGTAGTAATAAGAATGAGTCGAGAGACCTGTTTTACTTTTGTCGTATCATGTTATCATCTTTACTGCAAACTTAGTTGTTATATAATAATAATTATACTTGCTTCAAAAACAGTGAAGGAAAACATCGTGAGGAAATCAGTATGCCTGAGAGATATTTATCGACGGCATGTGGAGCCAAGTCAGTGACCCATGGGCGGCTTTAAAACTTTGACACCAAGTCTACACCCTAAGCGAAATCCGTAGTTTCGGCCGAAGTCACAGGTGCTTCGTACTCCGTCTCACTTATGAACATACCGTAAATGAGACGGAGTACGAAGCACCCATATTTCGGCTGAACTACGAATTTCGCTTAAGAGGCCGACGTACTACGGCACGAAATGCAAACTCGAGACGTGAGCAAAATGCGTTTGGAATATCGCTATCTCTGTTCGACAAAAGAAGGCGGGGCCACAGATTACGGGTGCGCTTCGCAGTGTGTGTGAGCGGATAATACTAGATGTAGGTACTGTATGCCATTCATTCATAGCGAGTCGACAGCATAAATACTTATTATGAGTAATAATTAGGTATGTTCATTATTTGCTTTATTTTTGTTGACTAATTTGGGGAATCGCTAGTGAATGTACAGACTAGTAATGCGTTTTTTGGAAATTTCTTTACCATGCCGATGTCTCAATATTTTAGGATATCTCGACTAATCTCAAGATAGAAGGCCTTGTAGAGAAAACCTAGCTAGTAGATACGTCATACAAATAAGGTAGGTAGGTACCAACAGTTCGCGTCAAATAACTTTGCCGCTCTGAAGTAGACTCTATATGACTGCGGAGTAGTCAATCTGTAGCGCGCATGCCAGTAGGTACGCATGCGCAACCTAACTTCAGAGCGGCCAAAGTTATTTGACGCGAAGTGTAGGTACCTATACTTCGTTATCGAGCATGGACTTGTGGGTAAATCGGCGGACCGACGGACGACGCTAGAGTAGTCATACGCACGTCGCGTAAATATAAATTATTGGGATAAGTATCTACGAGTATTATTATTGTCATTATTTATTTTAAGTCTGTTTGTGTTTATTTATTTCCTTTAGAGTGGTCTCCACTTCTTATTGGTGGTCTCGCACTGGATTTTAAACTCTCCGTGTTGAGCCGAGCGTTGAGAATCCAACGCGCTGGGACACTCTCGTCCTAGCGAGTTGAAAAAAAACCCGTTGAAAATTCAGTGTGCGAAAAAAAAATCCCGCGGAAAATAACAGCCCGTGCGGTGCGAACCTGGGCGAACTCGACATTATTTTGCGACGACGGCACAAGCAGCTCTGCATAATTTTTTACCGACATGTGCGTAAGTGCAAGCGACACGTGGTGGCGGTACCTATATTTTTATCATCCGAACATACTGATGTCGCACCGCTGCTGCACCGACAAATAAAAATCTGCGTTCGCAGTTCATTTGCCAAACATCTAAACAAACACGAGTTTTTGGAAAAATAACTGTAATGGACTACACATAAGGTTCAGTTTGCGCTACAACTTCATATTTTTTTTATGACTTTTTCAACATTACCAGTCAGTCTAAAATCAACTTTATTTACACTAGCATAAAGTTCATATTCGTCTAAGTGGAAAACTCGTGTTTGTTTACATGTTTGGCAAATACATTGCGAACTCAATTTAGAGCGAGCAGTGTTTTCAATAGTGTCCTTGAGACAATAATTACGCCCGCTCGGTCACATAAGTAAAGAAAAGGAACAGTGACATGACATGACAAAACTTCGTACAACCGCGTTATGATAGGTAGGTACTTACAATACTACAACTTGGTGGTGGCTATGGCTTCGTCGCGTACGGAGAGCAACTAGCTTATACCGTCTCGGCCAATACTCACCAGAACTCACCTCGTTGGCGCAGAACGGAATGGAAGCGAGTTTTTGGCACGAAATTGGGTCAAAGCATAATGAACTTTATGTCAATTGTGTAACTTACAAACTACAAAATACTCGCTGAGGCCATAGCTGAGGCTCTTTAGACACGTAAGTAGGTACCTATCGAATAATAGTAGTAACTAGCTGCCCGCCCTGGCTTCGCACGGGTATGCACTCATCTACGGTTTGCCTACCTACCCTAATTACACATACCTACATACATACCTACCTACCTAGGTAGGTAAGTAGGAAGGTAGGTAGGTATGTATGTATGTATGTATGTAGGTAAGTAGGTAGGTACCTACTTACCTACATACATACATACATACCTACCTACCTTACCTACATACCCACTTTACCAAGATACATACCTACCTACTTGCATACCTACCTACCTACCTACCTACCTACCCTACTTTCACCAACCTATCCTAAGAACCATCTCCTTACTAGATAACAAACACAACAAAATAAAGAAAATTATTCAAAAAACAAAAAACCCGACTGCAAAAACACCTAACTGAAAAGAGAAAAACAAGCATTATATCTATAGAATTTTGGTATCGCAGGCGGGGCAAACTAATAACCGGATATACGTATGGTGTAAGTTTTGTTTGCCCCGCCTGTGATACCAAAATTCTATAGATTATAATGCTTGTTTTTCTCTTTTCAGTTATGTGTTTTTGCAGTCGGGTTTTTTGTTTTTTGAATAATTTTCTTTATTTCAAGCTTTTTAGTTTTATTAATAAAAATCAAAATTTGGCATTGACTCGTTACTAGCTTTTATTTGATACCAATATTGTTATAATTTTTTTTTTAAACCTTCCCGTCCCTTTTTTTTTGTATTTGCAGATGCAATATAAAAATATTATATAGCCTATGACACTTCTACAATTAAGACGAATCTACGACACCTCATATGTCAAAATCCATCAAGCCGTTTAGGCTACAGAGCGTGCCAAAGAAATAGACATACATACATACATACATACATACATACTCTCGAAAAACATTACCCTCCTTCTGGGGCAGTCGGGTAATACCCTCCTTCTGGGGCAGTCGGGTAATACCCTCCTTCTGGGGCAGTCGGGTAAAAAGAATTAGCGAAATTGGTCCAGCCGTTCACGCGTGATGCCGTGATCAAGGAAATAGGGATTCTTTTTTATATAATATATATAGATCAAACAAAGACTTTTTCGTTTATGGGTGGTAGGCTCGTTGGAAACAGACAAAAATTAAAAAAAAAAACTTTTTCCCCTAGAGGATGATAATATGCTATTTTATCTCCGCTTTGGTACGCTACAATGACGGATTTTTTGAGCAAGAGGAGTGAAAAAGTTTTTATTTCTTCCTTTTTAGTGGGTCGGTTTGTAATTTATCTAAGTTACAATAGCCTAATGTCAACTGCTCATCACCTTTTACAAAATATTGCTTTTCCCGATGCAGGGACGTTCATTGTTGAGGAGTTCTCCTGGTACTTCACCATTAGCTCCACTTCACCCTATGTATTGTGACGGGCATAAATGGCTTGGCAACCATATTAAAGTAATCTTCTCTAATCGCAACCCGTGAAATACGTATTATTGATAAGTTCCGGTGGCCATCTGTGGTCTTCATCATCACTTCCACTTCACTAAATGGTGCTTTCCGAGATCAAATTCAAGAGTGACTATAAAAAATACCTAAATCGCTATAGGTGCGCCTGTAATATTTCAAGAGTTCCCTCGACTTCTCCAGGATTCCATCATCCAATCCTGACTTGATGACAATGGGACCACCTGTGAAGTATACCCTTTCTGACAAAAAAATAATTTTCTAAATCGGTCCGGCCGTCTTCGAGTATTCCGGGAACAAACATTTAAAAATAAATCGGACGAACTGAGAACCTCCTCCTTTTTTTGAAGTCGGTTAAAAATAGGTCAAGTCAAGAGGAGTGTCAGAAATATTACATACAATACAATTTAGCAAACAAATAAGTACGCGCGTACAGGTACAGCACACTGTAAAGTACCTAATCGTCTAAAGTTGACAAAAAATACTATGAACGAACTCCAACCAAGCACGTTGCGTTAGTGTGCCTTGTGCCTGTCGGAGCGATAAACACCTACAGGGAGCACACACACATTGACAATTATTGCTTGACGCGATAGCACTACTAGCTATCTGAAATTATGAGAAATTTGGATGTGTTCCGTAATACCAAAAATGATGAATGAAAACTTAATGTTTTTCCAATTTTTTTTCTATAATTTGTAACTTGATAATATAAGCTATGCTTGTGATGAAACAATATTACAAATATTGTTGTTTATAATAAAGAAAACACAATATGAAAACAAGTCATTTACGCTGTAAAAATGTACGAAATGCAATTCGCTTAAACTTCATGTAGAGGTAGGTTTTTGAAAAAAAAAAGAATTGGAAGCCTAGATAATTATTGTCTCAATCCGAATATCAAATTTATTTGGTGGAAATATGCTCGAATTGGAAATGATTTAGGTATTACGTTTGTATGGATAATTCAAAGGTCGCCGCGTTCTTAAGGAGTAGATGGTTGGTTAGTCACTAACCAGACGAAAAGATTATTATAAAAATATTTTACTCATCTCATCTGCCTTGCAATGATTTTATTTATAAAAAATCTACCAATTTACCAAAACTGACTCACTAGTAGAGTAGGGCGTAGTCTTTCATTCTTCGTGATTAATCGCAGCTTTTGCAGCTGCGATTAATCACGAAGAATGAAAGACAATGCAAAAACCTGTCCCTTTTTTGCATGGTACACCCATGCGAAAAACGGGTAGAATAGAAACTATAGAACGCAATGCGTATCCATGAACACAATATTGTTCAGAATTCACTCGGAAAACTATTAATGATGATGAAATCTCATGTCTGCAAATCTAATATTGTTGTTCTCCCCAGTGGTCCACCCGCTAGCCTGCAGCGCCTGCCGCCGCAGCTCTCTCACAGGCTTCAGATACCGCTGCACGCGCTGCGCCAACTACACCATGTGCCAGGACTGCTTCTGGCGCGGCCGGGTCTCAGCGACCCACAGCAACGAGCACGAGGTCAAGGAGTACGCCGCCTATGTGAGTATATCTGATGACAATGTTCACTGTGCACTACTACACCATGTGCCAGGACTGCTTCTGGCGCGGCCGGGTCTCCGCGACCCTCAGCAACGAGCACGAAGTCAAGGAGTACGCCGCCTATGTGAGTATATCTGATGACAATGTTCACTGTGCACTACTACACCATGTGCCAGGAGTGCTTCTGGCGCGGCCGGGTCTCCGCGACCCACAGCAACGAGCACGAGGTCAAGGAGTACGCCGCATATGTGAGTATATCTGATGACAATGTTCACTGTGCACTACTACACCATGTGCCAGGATTGCTTCTGGCGCGGCCGGGTCTCCGCGACCCACAGCAACGAGCACGAGGTCAAGGAGTACGCCGCCTATGTGAGTATATCTGATGACAATGTTCACTGTGCACTACTACACCATGTGCCAGGACTGCTTCTGGCGCGGCCGGGTCTCCGCGACCCACAGCAACGAGCACGAGGTCAAGGAGTACGCCGCCTATGTGAGTATATCTGATGACAATGTTCACTGTGCACTACTACACCATGTGCCAGGACTGCTTCTGGCGCGGCTGGGTCTCCGCGACCCACAGCAACGAGTACGAGGTCAAGGAGTACGCCGCCTATGTGAGTATATCTGATGACAATGTTCACTGTGCACTACTACACCATGTGCCAGGACTGCTTCTGGCGCGGCCGGGTCTCCGCGACCCACAGCAACGAGCACGAGGTCAAGGAGTACGCCGCATATGTGAGTATATCTGATGACAATGTTCACTGTGTACTACTACACCATGTGCCAGGACTGCTTCTGGCGCGGCCGGGTCTCCGCGACCCACAGCAACGAGCACGAGGTCAAGGAGTACGCCGCCTATGTGAGTATATCTGATGACAATGTTCACTGTGCACTACTACACCATGTGCCAGGACTGCTTCTGGCGCGGCTGGGTCTCCGCGACCCACAGCAACGAGTACGAGGTCAAGGAGTACGCCGCCTATGTGAGTATATCTGATGACAATGTTCACTGTGCACTACTACACCATGTGGCAGGACTGCTTCTGGCGCGGCCGGGTCTCCGCGACCCACAGCAACGAGCACGAGGTCAAGGAGTACGCCGCCTATGTGAGTATATCTGATGACAATGTTCACTGTGCACTACTACACCATGTGGCAGGACTGCTTCTGGCGCGGCCGGGTCTCCGCGACCCACAGCAACGAGCACGAGGTCAAGGAGTACGCCGCATATGTGAGTATATCTGATGACAATGTTCACTGTGCACTACTACACCATGCGCCAGGACTGATTCTGGCGCGGACGGCTCTTAGCAGGTTCTTAGTTAACTTTACGGTAATTTATAAAATAAATCTCTCATAGATAAGTCTTGGAACACGCTATATTTACAAAAAATAACACCTAAAATGTTTGTCCATTTAGAAATCCCCGTCGAAGCAGATCGGCGCGACACTGCGCAAGTCGTTCCGCTGCGTGCCAGAGAGAGCGCGTGCGCAGTTGCCGCGCTATCCTGACCAGCCTGAGCGGACGCTGAACCTTAGTCATATCGTGTACGTATAACATTAGTTCGTATACTAGAGACGTTTCATGGAGCAATGTTTTGGGATTAAGAAAATAAATAAAGAGAGAGAGGAAAGAAAAATTGTTTATTCTGCACCAACAAAACGCACGTTACAAAAAAAATGACATAAAATAAACACATTCAAAAAAGCCAAAAGACTCGTATTCAAATAATATAAGTTTGACAATTTTGTTCATTGCTTGATGTCAAGGCCAAGGACCAATGACTGTTAATTTTTACTAAATAAGGTCAACATAAAACAAATTGCCAGTGTATGAAATTGATAACCTTTCGTTAAATTAGAAATGTGTAGTAGCCTAATTTTAAATACTTCGTTTTTTTTTATCGACTCACTGAGTTATTATGTTTACCTTATATAACTGCATGATTTACTTGTATATCTCATATTTTAAGTTAACTGTATGTGTCCTTTATGAGAATAAATTCTTTAAACCAAAGGTCGACGAATAATAAAAATATAGGTTTAATACAGGTTCAATAACATAGATTCGCATCTAATTCTCATTGTTTTTTCATTAATTCTATGATTACTGCTGCGTGCGTGTATGACCAGATGTATGAACGTAAACGAAGCAAAAAGAGTATGTAAGGATCTTAGCAGGTGACGTTCTGTAGTTTCTGCCTACCCCCATGGGAAGAAGGCGGGATATATTATGTCGGAAATATGTAACTGAGTTGACTAATCAGGACGCCAGCGCCGCCTAGCGGCGCTCTATAGAGTCTACAACATAACGCTCGGACCGGCTGGAGCTAAGCAGAGTTCATCGGTGGCTGTCAAGCAGTGAACATGTTTAGAAACTGTCGCGCATTCCGAATAGTTGTGTCGCGTACCTACAGTATGTGAATTGGCAGTGTGATTAATTTGATAGTAAATTCTATTGTGATCTAAACTGCAAACGGTTTTTCTATTGCGCAATAACTAACACTAATGGGTAGTGTTAGTAGTACGCCCACAGTAGTTAAAATATGGCTGATAATAACGAAATAGACAAATGCCCTCCTCCGTTATATATATGTTATTCTATAATTATTTGTAATACGTTGTGGTACAGTCCGCCGTCCCCGGTGCCGGCTCACAACGGGTTCCCGGAGTACGTGGGCGGGTACGTCAACACCGGCTCGCTCGACTCGCGTTCGTCGCGCTCAACACATCGCAGTACGTATTACATCATTGTTTGTTTTTTTTTACTTTATTTCTATGTGTATATCGTTGAAATACGTAAAATTCGATTGTGCCTGCCATATTTACGACCTGGGTCAAAGATCCATCTCCTTCTCCTATCTTCGGAAATAACAAATTATGCCAAATAACGAGAATGTCATAACTGTCAATTCTAACTGTTGCCAAAGTAAAAATAATATGTACATTCAGCTGCCATCATGAAAATATATTTAAAATGTTGTTCTTTGACAGTGTTGCCACAGTAGATATTATACTTCGGTAATAAAATAGTACATTAAAAAAAAAACCGTAATAATCGATAAGTTGTAGTAGAATTCACAACTTATTTTTCAATGAATATCTAGAAAATACGCACTATTTACTTGAAATTAAAACATGAATTTGAAACAAGCTAACACTTGTCAGGTATAGCAGAACATCTATCTCGTGGAGTGGACGACGAACATCGTCTGATAGCGCGGTATGCTGCGAGGTTGGCGCACGAAAACAGAACTATGGTACGTATTATACCGTATAGACTTAATTCTATTCGTGATAAGGTATATTTTGCATTGGCCAAATACGCCAAGACTAAACAGTCTAATATTAGTAGCGAATCTAATATTGGAGTGTTTAGTCTGTGTAACGTGCTATTTATAATATTTGTATATGTTGTTGCAGCCAAGAGCCGGCAGATCCGCATCCCTTACTCCAGAACTGGTAAATTTCATTATATTTACTAAATAATTTGCGCGTTTGTCTATTCTCGTTTTGATTAATAGCCATAAAAGTATCAAAATGTTCATTGTACATGGAATATCTTGTCCCAATTCATTTCAATTTTTTTTTTTTTTTTGTGTGGTTAGTGACTAACCTAGTGTCAGTTTTTATGCCGCCCATGGGTCTATGACTTCGCTTCACATCATCATCAGCCTATTAATGTTCCCACTGCTGGGACACAGGCCTCCCCTCTGTGAGAGGGAGTGGGCCGTAATCTACCACGCGTGCCCAGTGCGGGTTGGTAGATGTCACATGTCTTCGAATTTTTAGTTCTAAGACATGCCGGTTTCCTCACGATGTTTTCCTTCACCGTTTTGAGAGCAGTGGTGATGAAATTATTTACACAAAGTAAAGCGCCTGCTTGGGTTCGAACCCACGACCTACAACTCGTAAGTCGGGGCCGTTACCACTGGGCCACCACTGCTCCCGCTTCACATGCCCCCGAGAAATATCTCTCAGTAATTTTGCCTCACGATTTTTTTCTTCAGCTTCTCTTTTACATAGGAAACATAACGCGAGGTGTACATAGGTACACCTCTACCTAACCCTTTGGGGCGTGTTGTTATGTTAATGTATGTAATGTTAGTAACATTTGGCCAAGCTACCTGTTATCTTGCCATATACATTTTTGTGTACTGCTTTTGTTATTAGCGTTCATTCTAAAAGTTGGAAACGTGGCAAATGGTGCCGATTCTCTTGTCACAAATGCCTCTAAACTAGACTAAAAATCACTAAAATTTAGTTTAGTCCTGTCAAACGAGCATTTCCCATTCTGAAATAGACTAAAGTGACACAACTTAACTATATTTTAGTTTGACAGCACTAAGATTGCACTGAGTTATTAGTTTAGTGAAAATGGCAATTTTGCTATTCTGAATTTGACGTTTTTCACCTAAAAATTTAGATTATCCAACTAAATCAGTCTATTTTTAAACGCGATTAAAAAGGAGTGGAATAAAATTAGTTGGCATGAACTAAAATTCACACACTTCTGCTGCAAAAACTTTATCTTTTTTTTATTTTGCTTATATCTCGAAAATGGTGCGTCCTAGCGCAAAAATAATGGAAATTTCGACCCCCTCTGGCGCCTAGAAACCCATATGCCCCTAGTCATAGGTAATATTTTTTATATTTTAAATTCAAAAAGTTTAAAATTCCATACAAAATACGTCAAGGCTGCCCCCCCCGCGCGCCTCTGGCTCTAAAAAAATTCACGCAAACAAGTACCACGTGGGTCGCGACGTGACTGTCAAATTCAATTTTAGATGTGTCAAAATTATTTTTTAATTTAGAGATATTTTTCCGCAGAATAGCTTTTAGATTCTCATAGCCAAAAGTAAGGAATTTTAGTCGTAGTTTAGTTCTGTGTACAAGAGAATCGGCACCATTAGCTGTCAAATCTGTTTTGATTAATTTGTCTAATAACTAGTGACCTGACCTGCACCTCAGCCTAACCCTTCGGGGAAACAAGGCGTGATGTTATGTTATTTTATGTAGTGATCTAAAATATTAACAATTAATTGCAATTATAACACTGAATTTGATGTTGTAACCGTTTCAGGTGAAAAAAGGGCATTTGGAAAGTTTTCAAATACTTTTTTTACATCTAAAACTAAATACTCGGTGTTACGATATTAATTATTGCATTAAAATTTCATCTATACTAATACGAGTATTATAAAGAGGAAAGATTTTTTGTTTGTTTGTTTGTACCGAATAGGCTCCGAAACTACTGGTCCGATTTGAAGAATTCTTTCAGTGTTAGATAACCCATTTATCGAGTAAGGCTATAGGCTATATATCATCACGCTAAGACCAATAGGAGTGGAGTACCAATGAAGAATGTTTCAAATTCGGGGGTTTTTTTAGCGTTAGCCCAAAGTAACTATTCCACGCGGACGAAGTCGCGGGCAGAAGCTCTAGTAATAAATATTTTAGCTTTTTAGCTAGCGATATTTCATATTTCCCTAAAGTAATATTGGCAAATTAATCAAAACGGCGAATTATTTGACAGCCATTTGCGACGTTGCCCACTTTCAGAATGCACGCTCATAAACTCATCATAACATAACCTATTCAGATATTTTTTTCAAGCAAAATTCATCTTTGTATTCAGTTGTTATAGGAAAATTCTTTATTATGTAAAAATATTTCGTACAGGGTCGTTCATCATCGGAGGGCTCAGAAGTGGACGCGGCGCGACAACAACGCGAACTGATCTCACAGCTAGAAGCCAAGAACAGGGAGATTATGAGGGAGATCGCGAGGCTCAGGTAGGCGTCTGTCTCTCTTGTTGTGTTTTTGTATTTTGCTGCAGTTGAAGCAGCAGATTTTATAGAAAAAAAATATATCTGCATAAGCATAAAACTTACGCATTTATTAATAACTAGCTTTTGCCCGCGGCTTCGCCCGCGTAAAGGTCGGAAAATATACCACAGGACCGTACCGGCATTCAGAGTATCCTATGTCCTAACCCCGGTCGTGGTATATACGAATTTAGTTGAAAGACCATACGCCTTTCAACTAAATCCGTACCGTACGGCATGAAAGGGTAACAGGCAGATTTTAGGGTTGCGTACCTGAAAATGAAAAATTGTCTGTCAAGACCCTTTAAATTGTAATATCTTTTGACAGAGCGAGCCAATTTTAATTAAATAAAAACTAAATGTTTGTAGAGGTTACACCGCCACATACGAACTACGTATCAAAGACATGACGTCACACAAATCCTGTATCGAGCAGTTAGAGTTTACCGCGCGAACGACATAGATAAGACTATCCGAAATCAACTTACGGCCAGTTGCCCGCCAGTCATAACACCCGTCTGGTCGGAGGATCCTCCCTTTTCTATGGGGGATGAGTGAACTTTACACCCTGTTCCTCATACAACTAAATGTTAATTCAAAATACGGTCTATGACTATGTTTCCAATCCCTTAAATCTGTAAAAAATAAGACACAATATTACATGTGAATTTTAAAATCAATCCCTATTTTACCACTTTGGGGGATGATTTTACAAAAACGCTGAAACGCGTAACTCTTTATTTCTTACCAAAAGCATAAATTAGAATTTTCATATCCCCAACTTAAGAAATGCTCGGTTTCCCATACAAACTTTCATCCCTTATATCACTACCTCAGAGGTTATTTTTGAGACAAAAAGTACCCTATGTCCTTCTCCAGGATGCCACCTATCTCCTTGCCAAATTTTATCGAAATCCGTTCAGTGGTTTAGCCGTGAAAAGGTAACATACAGACAGACAGACAGACAGAGTTACTTTCGAATTTATAATATTAGTATGGATTAATTGACTCAGGCGTGACTTTGCGGAAATCCATTATAAGATACAATTGACGATGTATATTTAGTAACTTAATCCGCTTAACTATTCTTAAAGAGTTAGAGAACCCTGTAAGAATATAATAATAATACGGAATAATAACGGAATACGGAAAAATAATAAGAAAATAATAATACGGAAGTGTCGCCACGACGCGAGCCAAACGCAAAACGCTTTGCGTTTCGCTCGCGTCGTGGCAACACTTCCGTGTCCGAGTTCGCAACAAGTCAATCGTCGTCCTGAGGATGCCTCGTTGAGGGGCGAAACACGTGTCGATTTCTTACAGGGTTCTCTAAGACTCTATAAGAACAGTTAAGCGGTTTGGGTTACTAAATATACATCGTCTATTTTATTTATTAATGACCAAACTTAATGGCGGCTCGGAACATGAGGCGAGTCTGGGGACTGTGCAGCGAGTAGCGCACTTCCGACCCGCCATTAAGTTTGAATCGAACTGTACAATGCTTTTTAGGGTTCCGTACCCGAAGGGTGACAAACGGAACCCTATTCATAAGCCTCCGCTGTCCGTCTGTCTGTCAGCGAGCTCTATCTCATGAACCGTAATAGGTAGGCAGTTGAAAATTTCACAGATTGTGCATTTCTATTGCCGCAAGAGCAACAAATAATAAAATTAAAAATTAAAGGGGGGTCGCCATACAATAAAATTAAATTTTGAAAAAAAAAAAAATCTGACCCTGGCATGTGGGGTATCATTGTCTAGAGCTCATCGAGTAGAGAATAAATATAATTTTTATTTGTTTTTATCTTCAAAAATGATGAATTTGGAGGCCGTAGAAGTTGTCTGTTTTAGACCATTTTTGTACGAGCTCTATCTCAACAACTAAACAAATTAGGAATTTGAAACTTGTATGTATCATGTAACATATACTGTTTATAATCAACAAATACTAAAAACGCCGATTCATAACGTATTTTATATAATATGGGCGATTTTCTGCAACTTAAAGTAATAATTTTGTATTTCATGCTAATATTATGCGATATAAACTCCACAGATAACTATTTACTAGTCGGAGTAATGACATGGAATTAGTAAGTACCTACTATCATGGCAGCATATACTATTTCGATCACTTCAGATCATCCAAAAAGGTCTACAAAAAAAACTTTCTTCACAAGATTAAAACCGGCCAGTATTTTTTGAGTTTAAGAACTTTATCGACTTTTTTCAAAGTATCCCTAGACGGTGTTGATGTGTGTAGATACCTCATGTTAAAAATACACTCCAATAGACAATATATTCAGTAACATTGAAATGAATGCTGGCACATACAGTTACCTTAAACCGTTGTGGATACAATTTCCTATTGAGAAAAATTATTGGTGTAAAAATATTTGGCCACGGCGGCCGATCTCAACGGAGACTGGCCTTCGGCGCGGGAGATATTATAGTGCACAAGTGTGTGCGCAGACACGAGTGCACTCTCTCTTCCCTCACTCTCATAGTCCGATGGGATGTGTAAAAATAATAAGTAAGAAATAATAGATTTCTGTATGACTATCAAAAATAACGTAAATAAATACCTGTATTGACAAAACATGTTGAAATCTCTGGTTCCTGTCAAACATTGTATGAAAAATTGACAGAAAATAGAGATTCCAACATGTTTTGTTGTGAATGTTTCGCCAGTGCAAACGCACAGTTATAATTAAAATTTGGCGTACTACTTACATTCTATTTTGTACAATATAAGAGAAATAGCAAGAGAAATCCTTTTATTTATAACTAACTAGCTTTACCCGGCCCGGCTTCGCACGGTTAGCACTAAGTACTTATCTACGGCGCACCTACCTTTCCTAATTACCTATTTCTACCTACCTACCCTACCCTACTTACCAGGGTAGGTAGGTACCTAACCTACCCTACCTACTCTACATATCTACCTGCTTACCTACCTATTTATACCTACAAATACTATGTTAGTAGCAAATAAATAACTTTCACTTTAGTTAATGCATGTTACTGGATAAAGTTAACTTAATATTTTTCTCTTAAAATAAATGAAATATACTCCTACACCTATATTTTAACACAACAACATTTTTTCATTAAAATAAGACAATTTCTTTAAAAATCTTTGTATATTTATAGCGCCTCTGTTGTTACCTTTACGAAAGTATTACAAAAATTCATAGTGTTAAATCTTGTACGACATGGTATGGAACCCTTCGTGTGCGAGTCCGACTCGCACTTGACAGATTTTATTTCTAAATCTATTCTTTCTCCTCTACAGACGTCAACAAGAAGCGGAAGCAAGCGCGGGCGGCGGCGTGGGCTCAGCGCCCTTAGTATCAGAGCTGCGTCTGTTACGACAACGTAAGGACGAGCTAGAGGGACATCTGTCTTCACTGCAAGAGTCGCGCAAGCATCTCATGCATCAGCTCGAAGGACTCATGAGGATGCTCAAGGTATGTATGTATACGTCTAAATATCTAAAGTGGGGTTGTCGGACCGTGTGGCTCACAGTACATTCGGCGCTTGACGTGGCAACACGTCGTGTCCGGGTTCGCAACAAATCAATCGTCATCCTGAGGATGCCTCGTTGAGAGGTGAAACACGTGCCGATTTCTTACAGGGTTCTTTATAATTCTTAAGAGTGAAGCGGATTAGGTTACTAAATGTACGTCGTCTATTGTATTATGTACAGACGCCAGCACATCAACCTACTCCAATCTGTCAAATTTTCCCAATCAACATTGAACCTTATTCTTTAGCGATAAAGTTGAAAATCTATTAATGAAATTGGACAGATTGTAGTAACTTGATCTGCTGGCGTCTGTACACGTCTGTGGGACACCCATACGTCTGTTAGACGTATAGAACCAAGCCCCCTTAGTATCAGAGCTACGTCTGTTACGACAACGTAAGGACGAGTTAGTGGGACATCTGTCTTCGCTGCAAGAGTCGCGCAAGCACCTCATGCATCAGCTTGAAGGACTCATGAGGATGCTCAAGGTATGTACACGTATGTTAGATGTATAAATAGATTACTCATACGTCTGGCAGACGTAGCTGCGTCTGTCAGACGTATGGGTCGACTAAACGTATAAGTACTGAAGGACCTTCACCGAGTACCAAGCTACGTTCTGCTTATCCAAATCGTGAAAATGCCATAATAAAGACATACACAGAAAGTTTAGTTTAAGTGATAGAGTGGAGTAGAAAAGGAAACAATAACAATTTAATTTTGAATTTTTATTAAATTATAAATTTATTAAACTTTAGACTTGATGGTCTTTTCTAATCAATTTAATATAAAACTATCGTCTAATGTACTTACTGACCAATTTTAAGTACGATACCTATCTTTAAATGGCATCGATGTCTGAAGGACTAGGTGTTTACCTGGAAAGAATAATATTGCAATGAACATAACATAACGTCACGCCTTGTTCCCCGAAGTTGTGGGCAGAGGTGTACCTGTAGTGCACCCACATTTCGCTAGTTATTTTTAAGTCTCATGTAACAAGGGGCGAACTTATTGCCATCAATCGGTTACAAATCCAGACTCCGGGTTGCTGCTAATTCCATATGGAAAAACCCATGACACTTTGCCCAACCTGGGAATCGAACCCAGGACCTCATGCTCAGCAGTAGCAGTTGCGACCACTAGACCAACGAGGCATTCAATTATTGCAATGAAGTAAAAGGAAAATATTGTATATTTGAAGTGAAAACTTCTATAAGTGCGTTGAGCGATTTTTGGTAGGGGATAAACTTACAGATTCGCGTCACCGACATGCTGGCGCCGTAGCGCTGTACTATAGAATCTAGATGGCGCTAATACCAGTTTTAAATTTTTACTTCTGTCAGCGTCCCCATGACTGCCAATTTTTTTAAATATACATTATGTAAAAAAAACCTTTCCGACCAATAGGATCTCATAGGTACTGCAATAAAATTACCTAAACGTAATAAAAAATCTAATTATTGTTGAAAATAAAAAAGTTATTGATACTTAAAAATCACAGTTTCAGTACTAAAATTGCCCCTAATTCATTAAACATTTGCAAATTTTCAACAGGGGTCATAATTTATGACTTGTAATCCCGCAATTCATTATTAATATTCTAGTTCGCTAGTTGACCACATTTCTTCTGCCGCGCTAGCGATAAGGGCAGTAAGTATAATTTTTGTACAAATTGAGTTAAACATAGATTCGGAATCAGTGCAATGAGCTGTACAATTTGATCTGACTGCCAATTTAATAATGCAAAACGTACCTACTTACTGCCCTTATCGCTAGCGCTGCAGTCTTATTTCTATACAGTAATATTGCCAAGTTAATCAAACAAACATTGCCAACTTTCAGAACGCTCTTACGGTTTTGACAAAGTTTTACAGTCGACCGCCAGCCTGACCAACCCTCCTTGGGAATACCTTTGTTGGTGGTTTACCCGCCACCGCGGTGACCCAAGGTGTTACAATGGTATGCACTAGGTCTCCAGTTCCCTTAGTCGCCGCCTACGACACCCAAGCAAAGAGATGAGGTAGCCATATTCTTAATCCGGGACCACATTATCTAATTTAGGATAACGGCAGGAAAATGATATAGGGTTTATCTAAAGATCTGTTGAGTACACACCTTACAATAAGCCCTGCGGAAAGCACACCAACAATGCAGGCACATTTGTCACAAGACATTTTATTATTACCGGCCAGTTCACTGAAATACAAAAATATATATTTATAATACCATTTAATAGAAACTTATAGAGGGGGATGTATTTAATTACTTGGCAATACTTCGGAGACGGGTAAAAAAAGTATGATTTCATAACTTGTTATTTCTAATAGTTCCTTCATATCGTGACCTCTCTTTCTGCTGTAGTTACCAACATTTTTAAGAACTTTATAGTGGTGACCCAGTGGTAACGGCCGCAACTTACGAGTTGTAGGTCGTATTCACTACTGCTGTCAAAACGGTGAAGGAAAACATCGTGACAAAACCGGCATGTGATAGAACCAAAAAATCGAAGACATGTGACATCCACCAACCCGGACTGGACCCGCGTGGTGGATTACGCCCCACTCCCTCTCACAGAGGAGGCTGGTGTCCCAGCAGTGGAAACATTACAAGCTGATTATGCATGGTTTTAGATCTCCTATTTTTTATTTTGCCCGACTGTCTGGGAAAATTAATTGCTAAGCAAATTGACTACCAATTTAAATAGTCCAGACCATAACTGTCATTCTTTGACAGTTGTATAGAGGTATGAGGAACAGGCAGAACTCAACACAGGCGAGTGTCGTGTCTGATGGGCAAATCCCCGACGATTGATGTCAGGATGTTGTATATATAACGTTATTTTTTGTTTATACTAAACCTCATAAGGGGTCATTGTACTTGTCATTATGAGCAACTTTCACTATAGGTCCAACGCTGAAATCGCGAAAAAAAAATCTGCTGTTCCATTCCATACATTTATGTTCGCATATTATCTCCTCAAAATGTAGGGAACAGCAGATATTTTTCGCGATTTCGGCGTTGGACCCATAGTGAAAGTTGAAGAAGAACAAAAAACAACGTTGTATATTGATCGCGGAGAACTCTGGTTACGCGATGCAGGATTTGTGTGACGACAGGTCTTTGATGCGTAGTTCGCATGTGGCGTTATAGATGCCGCCACAGTTGTTTTAATTGCATATTCCGTAGGTTATCAATTTGCTTAAAAATTATTTCCCTGACTTTGGAAACAGATAAATGAATGTGCTTACCCATCAGCGTTCCTCCTTGCAACTGCCCGTTGATAATGCACTTGAGTGTGTCCACTATGTTGTTAAAAACGCACTTAACTTTTTCAATTGTTTGTTTCTCAATATCGGTCCAGCTTGCTCCCAGAGGGTGAGGCATCACTGAAAGAAGTTAAAAAATAGTTTGGAAAATCCAAAAGTGCACGCCTCATAACACTCATTCATAAACAAAAAAGAAATTCAAAACATAGTTTCTAACAAAAATTTTCAATTTATCACTTTTCATGAAGTATGTTTTGACTGCTGTTTTACCCATCAATGTGGGTAAAATTTCTAACCTCGCAATCCTTACGTAATGTCAAAGACTATTTATTTAGATATTTACGTTGTGCGTTGCTAGACAACGACGTCAAGTCAAAGTTGGAAATATTTAGTTATATTAGAGATATTATATTTTATTAGTTAGTATTTTATTAATTATAATTAAACTACTTTGAATAAAAGAGCCATTTTCAATAGGGTTCCTTCTATGGCTGAAACGAATATATAAAAAAAAAATAACTCAATTAATTGATTTTATCGCAAGCTACAATGTTTTCAGGTTTCATACATTGACGGACAGGATTTTTCTTTTTACTATTTTGATGCTTTTTTCATTTCTGCTGCATTAAATCAATTGTTAAAAAGTACAGTATGAATCCCCATTTAATCATCTATACAATGGTATATAAATTAAGTAGGTTCTGTGCACTAGCAGGAATGTAACAATAAAAACAGTTGCAGAAATGGGGCAAATTTTTTTTTTCGATCGTTGAGCACACTCATTATTCGCATTATGAGTCGTGCAAAAATCGTTTAATAACACGGTAATTGTTCAATATTATTAATCTGCCTAGTCTTTTCCAGATTGTGATTGAAAGTGGGTTACGCAATTAGGGTGCTGAAATATTATGAGAATTGACAACATTATGATTAGAATGTTTTTTTTGAACTGCATATTAAGAACATACCTCCCGATAATAATGGTTGTTCGGTTTCCTCTAAACAGTTGATGTAGTTCAATACGACGACAGACAGACATTGTATATCGCCTGTACCTGAAATTAACATTGTAAATAGTTATCCTAGAAATTAATTAATTTGATTGGCTGTGGCATACCATAATAGGGTCGGATGATGACAAAACATTTTTTTGTCCGAAAGATAGAATATAAAAAATATTCGACACGTATTTTCCCTTTTTTTACATAATCAAAAGGCAATACATTGAGTTAAAATGTGACATGACGTCTTCGGTTGATTTTATACTGAATTGTGACGTAGCGAGCCCCCACTTCCCAATTTTAATGCGTTTTATCTTAAAAAAAAACAACGGGTTGCACTCCGGGAGTGCCGGCAGAAGTCAAGAAAACTTGAACATTAACGTTGTGCATTTTTGAATATTTTGGAATGGTTAGGGAATAATTTCACACGAATTGCTTTATTTATCAGTACATTGCTTTTGCTTTATTTATAAAAGTACTATAATTTATGTGGTTAAATACAATATTCATTAATAGTATATATTTTTATTTTCAAAATATACTCTAACAAAAATAAACAATTTATTTAAATACTTTTCATGAGGTATGTTTTGACTGCTTTTTTTTACCCATGCATATAGGTAAAATTTCTTACCTCGCAATCTTTGTTTATTTTGATATTTACTTTGTCGGTTGCTAGGCAACGGATCTTACGGTCACGTCCTGACGCGAGTTTAACAAACTCAAACGCAAGCATTTATTTCAAACCGCTTGACCGTTACAGTGGACATCAGGTGGGCATAACAATTAATATTCTATTGTGTCTCGTTAATGACAGCTGAACGTTTAAACAATTTACAGGGACTTTTGAAATGTCAAAGAGTCGGTCGGTTAGTCAGAAAGTTGAAGTTAGTTGTCCATTCCAAAACGTAGGTTTCTATGGAGTAGAACAGGCAAAAAAACTCCAAGGACTCTCTTTTACATACATATTTACAAATATTTGTGAGTGAGCAAAATATGCGACGTAAATGGCTATATTTTTAACTAGGAAGCTAGATTATTTTACAGTTCCAAGTGACCGTAGACCTAAATATTTGATATCCTACTTGATAATCTCCACGCGTTCCGATGAAAAAGGTTCTTGCCAGGCAGACAGACAACGAAGCGATCCTCTAAGGGTACCGTTTTTCCTTTTGAGGACCGAAACCCTAAAAACTATCATACCGTATATTTAATCCAAATCTCTTACAATTGAGGGCTCCTAAATACGCCTGATTTCTGCAGTCATCCTCGGTCTTCCCAACCTGGACCGCCGCCGCCGGTGACGTGAGCCCTGCTGACGCCGCACCCAAATAACAGACTAATGATACCACTATGAACGCCTTCATTTTCACGATTGACCAGTAACAATCATTATTCTGACTAATATTTATATGATTACAAACAATACGTGAAATTAGCCGGTCAATTCAAGATTAAAAAATAAAACAGCGTAGAATTAACTTTTAAGCTTGCTTTGATATGTATTCGTTTAATTAGGTTCGTAACTAAATAATCTATAGAGCGTGTCAATCGATATGTATGGCTAATCGACACGTGACGACGCGTTGTGTTCCACGCGCGCCTCAAAGAGATGTCAGCACAACTGACGGGTGCCTGCCACGGTTGCGGGAAAGTCCTAACAGGGGAGACCGTGGCCCCTGGCAACGTACAGGCAACTGAAGGAACACGGGTGTGTTTTAGTCAGTAAGAGTCTGACACGCCCTTCCGCTCCGCCCACAGCGGGAGAAGTTATTTGATGATTTCCGACCCAAAAAAAAAATACCCCAAACGACATGTGCCAGTCGTAACGATTTTCTAAATACGACATAACCGTGCTATGTGGCTAATAGTATTTACCAAGAAAAAGCTATTTACGTGTGAATCTAGTAAATGGGAGTAGTAGTGGCCCAATGGTAACGGCCCCGACTTATTTAGTTGTAGGTCGTGGGCTGGCGCTCAACACGGTGGAGGAAGACATCGTGAGGAAATCGGCATGTCCTAGAACAAAAAATTCGAAGATGTGACATCTACCAACCCACACTGGGCCCGCGTGGTAGATTACAGCCCACTCCCTCTGGAAGAGTTGAGGCCTGTGTCCCAGCAGTGGGAACATAATAGACTGATTATGCTTATGCTAGTAAATACCATTCACAGTAGTCTAGGTGTCTTTCAAATTGCACCAACACAACACCCGATTCTCGCCCTTCTGCATCCAGTCTGTTCCAGTGGATTTTACAAGATATCGGTATATCTAGCTTAAGGGCTACACGGTCTCCAGTCGATGACTCGTCTGCTCCTACCTCCAACGTCCTTCGGCAGAGCGTCAAATAAATATTCTTATTTCAAATGTTGTCTCTTCCACAGACGCAGCAGTCATCTCCACGATCGACGCCGAACTCTTCGCCGCGCTCCACAAAGAGTCCACCATTACCAGGAACACAGCCACAACCAAGTGCGCCGGAGAGGCAAGTACTTTTTTATAAGCTGAGCATAGAGATTATGGACATACCCTTTTGATCTTCTCAGGTTGATAAGGGCTCCGAGACTCCTCCGTGCCTCGGTAAGCACGTCAAGCCGTTGATCCCATTCGTGGATCTGGCAGTCGTTACGGGTCATAAAGCCCAAAAAAGGCTGAAAACAAGGGATATCGTATTACCCAGTAAGTGGGTTGTGGAGGTAAGATAGGCAGTCGCTCCATGTAAAATACTGGTATTCAGATGCATCTGGTTAGACTGGAAGCCGACCCCAACATATTTTTTTTATTGCTGAATGGGCCTGCTCTTGACATCGATCTCGCCTGATAGAAAGCGATGGATGGAGCTCTATGATGTATATATTTGGGAAAAGGCTAGGTAGATTGGCAAATTGATTAGGCAGAAGCGCTTAAAATTAACGAGATTCTTTATTTTGCAGGGAACCACCACCACGAGGCACGGTGCGAAGCGCACCTCAAACGCCTTCGCTCGGGGAGAGAGAACGGATTGACATGTCACACAGTCTCGGTACGTAGTATTTTGTACCGGCTCATACCTAAAATTGAAAAAGAAATACATACTGGGCACCAACAAGGGCGTCGTCGCTAGGACGCCAGCCGATAGCCCAGGGGTATGAACTGTAGGTACAGTCTAGAGTACATGAAGCTTTACACTTGTAGTACGAGTCTTAGTGCTCGATCACGTTGAACTCGCGGGCGCGGTGGCGGGCGCGGGCGCGAGCGCGGCTTCTTTCACCGCACCTGCGTTTGTACGTGAACACTTGCATATTATTCTATGTGTTTGATATTTCGTGACCGCGCCCGCGAATTCAACGTGATCGAGCCCTTATCTCTACGGCGCACAATGGGGCCAAAATTGATTGATTTTTGACAAATCAGATTCAACTCGGTAGTCCCGATGGAAACTGAGAAAAATAATAATTTCCAATTCAATCTATGGATTGGAAACGGACCTCTCGGGTCGTTTTTCCCAGAACTATTCAGAACTGTAGAGCTGAAACCTAATAGGTATTATGACTGGGCGTACCACCAACACGTAGATACGAATTACGTCCCCGGACTCCGGATTAGACCCCGTTTAGGAGACATGGAATTTAAAACCAAAAAACAAAATTGGCTTCATAGATATGTAGTTTCTTTTCATTATGTTTTTTTTTCTTGTCTTTTCATTCAAAATGCCTTGTAATATAAAAAAAAAAAATTTGCATCTTTAGGGGGGGCAGCTGCCCTCTTTTCCCCCTCCTTGGCTATCCCCTTGGGCATCAACTAAATAATCAAATCAATTCATTATGTTTATGTGTAGGTATGGAAAGCATGGGCGATGGCAGGAACTTCCATCAAAATCAACGACCCACGACCAGTGAGTATGATAGTCCTTTTCCTTTTAGACTTAGGGCCTATTTCACGATGTTCTAATAGTACTACTTACCAAATAAATTCAATAATGGAACAGAATTTGTATGAAATTATCTGCAGAGTATGTTAATAAAGAAAAGAAAGAAAGAAAATGCGTTTATTGGCATTAATAGGAACTTTATCGTACGTGGTGAAACAGGCCTTTACCCCATATCCTGTAAAAGCGATCGTCTCGCGAATACGCGATCGTTCGCTCGCGTATGTCACTTTTTGTTCGGATAACCGGAAAGCGCCCTCTGTCGGTGCAACCACGTGTTCAGGTTCACCGAATAAAAAGTTCGAACGGTCGTGTATTTTACAATTACAAACTCACATTTGCAGTTGGAGACTAGACCGTGACGTATATCGATGTATGGGAGAACATGTTTTTCAACTACAATGTTAAGTTTGTTTTTGGGATAAATTAATCCCAACTACGGATCCCTTCAATGTGCGTGGTCCGACACGCAATTGATCGGTGTTTTTTTAATCAGAGGGACAATTCCCGTAGTTTTAAAAACGTTCGCATTCTAGTAACAGTCGCAAGGAACTCATGGCTAAGTAATAACAGCCGCACGGGTCGATCCATCAGGTTAAGCTACGCTTGCCGGGGTTTATCCGTGGATGGGTGACCATCTTTACATACCGAGACTCCTCCGTGCCTCGGATAGCACGTTAAGCCGTTGGTCCCGGCTGTCATTCGTGGATCTTTGACAGCCGTTACGGGTCGTCAGAAGCCCGAAAGTCTGACAAACAGTCTTACCAAGGGGTCGCTCCATGTAAAATACAGGTATTCAGCTGCATCCGGTTAGACGTGAAGCCGACCCCAAACTTGTTGGTAAAAGGCTAGGCAGAATGAGTTTTAACAGTCGCAATCTGTACAAAAAAAACTTAAATGTTTTTCTTTCTTTCTTTATACATTCTTGACAAGTTTGTGACATGTATCATCGCCGAGAACTGCAACTAAGTTACGAAGTTTTTTAATTACGGGAAATTGCCTCCCATGTATGTTTGAAGACTCGAGAGGACTCTAACGTGATGCCAAAACAAAACTAACAAATTGTAAACGTTGAATTACGAGAATAAATATTAACAATGTTCAGGAAATAATGAAATCCCCGATACATATCGTCCAAAAATTACCTAATTTATGTAGTTTACGCTTGATATTTCGGCTTCTATCATTTATGTTAGGCTTCGCTTAAATCTTGATGAGATTTAATCAGAATTGGCGCAATTATAATTCTTCAAAGTTACGAAAGGGAGCTGAGCAATTAAAATTGAAATACTATACAAAGAAAATGTAACTTAGTAAGGCTTCGATCAACAATAGTACTAGATTTCCGATGAGCACATCGAAAAACGGCCGGAAAAATAAGACCACAAATAATGTTGTGGTCTTATTTAGCAAAATAGTTTTTTTTAACCTTATTGCTTAGAAATTATGATTTATTTTCCCACAAATATGTTTGTTCTTATTTTAAAAATACGTTTTCTTTTCAATCGTAGTAGTATATTGCAAATGATAATAAAGTTTATGTAGGTTTATAATCAAGTTATATGCGATCACTTCAGTAATGTGTTTTTGTTCCTAATCCTTAATCTAATGCTATTGTTGATCGAAATAGAAAGGGCCAATTTTATAGTATTAATTTTAGGGTACCTACGCACTATGCGGTTAGCCGGAACGCGGTGAACCGGACGGATCGCTGTTGGTTGGCCAGCAGCCGCGTCGCAGTGCGGATAAAAACTATTTTCTCGTACACATTTTTGATTGCAGTCAACCGGACGACTGACCGCGTTCCGGCTAACCGTATAGTGCGTACCAACCCTTAGGCTGTTAGGAAGGAAAAAACTCTTGTTTTCGGTGTGGGGTCTAGCGACTTTTAGGATGTTACCTAACGTGTAACTTGGGAGTAATTGCGTAACACACTTACAGTAGCAATGGCTTTTTAATTTTGACAGTTCAACAACATTCACTTCGCGCAGACAAATTTTTCGAACATGTGAAGCAATGGATTAACAATATCCTTCAAAATTATTCAGATTGTGATTGATCGTGTGTTACGCAATTACGGTGATGGTGTGTGTGGTTTAGTGTAGGCGTTCGTCGAACGTTTACGCTGTGTGTACGACGTTAGCGCTGCATTGACGCGGCTTGCTTTCAATACGATCGTACGTCTAAGGTCTATTTAAATCCTTGTTTCCAATTGATGTTATTTCCATTAAACAAACATCAACTTTATGCAAATGTAAATAACGTTGATTTTATAGACTGACTAGTACTGTTGAAATAGTCGTGAAAAATATGAAGTTGTAGCGCAAACTGTACCTTTTGTATAGGCATTACAGTTGTTTTTCCTATAACTCGTGTTTGTTTACATGTTTGGCAAATAGATTGCGAATACAGTTTACGTCTACACGTCACCAGCACAGTGTATACATTTACGCAGCATCTACGTTAGACTTACGCTCAGTGAGAAAACATAATAGGGTGTTGACTGGGGAAAAAAAAAAAAATTGTCCATCAGTCAGATAATAAAAAAATACTAGACACGTATTTTTTGCTTATGAATAGAAAATGGTTTAGATAAAACGCATTATAGTTGGGGAGTGGGGCTCGCTACATCAAAAGTCAGTATAAAATCTACCGGGGAGTGACGTCATGCCACCTTTTAACTCAATGTATTGCCGTAATCTTTTGATTACGTAAAAAAAGAAAAAATACGTGTCACAATTTTTTTGGTGTTGCTAACATTATTTTATTTTTAGCTGTAACTTACACCTCATATAGCACTTTACTAACAAAATTGTATGTGTCCGGTTTCCATCATCCAGTGGGCATAGACAACCGTAGTCTCCGCAGCGACCTACTGTACGCGGCCGACTCGGTCACCAACGCGATGTCCACACTCGTTCGGGAACTCAACTCCGGTTAGTTCGGGACACGATTTGTAAGGAATTTTTGTAGTGTCACCACCCTAATCTTGCACCTGAACCACGTTGACCAGGGATGTCAAAAAAAGATACTCGCCGAATGCATAACCTCTGCATTTTTTTGAAGTTGGTAAAAAATATTACAATAGTAACAAAAACAAATTCGAGACCCTTGGAGCCGTCGGAGAACTGAACACTTCTTTCTGAAAAGTTTGGAATATTCAGGAGATCAGGGGCCGTACTGTTATATTGTTCCGCTGTGAAAATGAGATAGTGCTATTTATGCTGTATAGCTCCATCTCTCTCACACTGGAACAATGATGGCTTTAACACGTCATAGTTCAGCTCCTGTGCAGAAAAAAATAACTACATAATCAACAATAAAAAATCGTTTCTAAAAATAAAATATGTTTACGGTAAATAAAAAATCAAAACATTACACGGAGCGATCAAATTGCCCGGTAAATGCAATAAGTTGTAGTTTAATCACAATGTATCGATGCTGCAATTATTAATATTCCAATCTTCCTATAACCTAAGTTGCTTCGTTTACATTTTCACAGAATAAATAAGTAGCAGTCCTATATCTCGGCAGTGACCTTGAAATTATTACCTACAGCCGCTCGGTAGATAAACCTTCCGCGTCCGTTCGATACTGTTGCATAAGTACTGATATACACTGAGATTTCGAAGCGCGTCGTTCCGGACGTTTTTTATGAAGATAGAATACTATACTTATTTATACTGTGACCTTCATAAAAGCGGTTACATTCGTGCAGTAGTTAAAACGTGTGTTACAATAGGTTATGGAGGTGACATTATGAAAGTTCCGTTTGTTTCAATATCCTTATGTGAGAAATAAATAGTTGTCTTTGGAATATCGGTCTGTTATGTATGAGGCATTGGGCATGCTTGTTTGGTTTCTTCAAGTTTTACTTACGGTCCGGGATTGACAGTTGCGATTGACAGCTTATGTAGAAAAAGGTCAGAATAACTTTCAGAATTTATATTATTTTTACGATTTTTTTATTATTCCTGAGTTTTTTCCTATTGGCTGTTATTATGGATAACATAGAAGATACAAAAGGATTTTTGATCTTCTTTGATAAAAATATTAAACTAATGATGGCCCAGTGGTAACGGCTGCAACTTACGAGTATGTTCGAAGGCGCTTTATATTGTGTAAAGTATTTCATCACCACTGCTCTCAAAACGGTGAAGGAAATCATCGTGAGAAAACTGGCATGTCCATGAACATAAAATTCGAAGACATGTGACATTACCAACCTGCACTGGGCCCGCGTGGTGGTTTACTGCCCACTCCCTCTCACAGAGAGGCCTGTGTCCCAGCAGTGGGAACATTATAGGCTGATTATGCTATGCATGCTATTTATTACATCATAAGCGGACCTCAAGATGTCAAGATATAATTTTGCAAAGATGATTTTATTTGCATAACTGAACCTTATTGATTCCGTCCAGAGACAGATTTCTATATTTTAAAATGTATAGCGTCATGATTTAATAATAATAAACATTTATTAAAATTCAAACGTCAATCGCAACTGCACCTTTACCATATAAAAAAAAAAATAGCAGATACATAAACAACTCATATTCTCCTGCACCGTTTCCTCAGTAGATGTTACAACTATACATGTTTTGCAGAGGGCTCCGATACGGAGGATACCGTAAAGGGGGACAGCAGAAAGCAAAGAGGTAAGATTTTCTTGGACATAGACTATAGTCACCCATAGCATAGAGTAGGATGCACCTTTTTTCGTTTGTGTTTTTTTTTTAATTTGTTTTTCTATTCTACACTGCTCGGCTCCCTTTTTAGTGTTGTGTGTGTGTTTTGTTGTTTTTTACGTAATTATATTTTGTTTTAGAATTTAATTTATATTGTTGTCGTAAAGTACATTATCTGGCCGTTAATATGACATAGCGAGTTTTAGGCCGCGTTCAATTTATATGCGATCGGCTGCCATTGTTGCGTTCATATTCACTTTTTGTTCGGAAAACCCGAAAGCGCCCTCTGTCGGCGCGAACACGCGTTCAGGTTCACCGAACATAAAGTGACATATGAACGACGATCGCATATTCGCGCCATGATCGCGTTTAAATAGGACGCGGCGTTAGAAAGAAATCTGTCACAGTCGATGGTCTCTTTCTAACGCAATTTCAATATTGCATAGTTGTGCTTAGGTACCAAGTACCTACTACTCTGTAGCTTTACTAAGCCACAGTATTTTCAACGCTCTGCTTAGCAATGAGAGTTGAAAATCGAACAGTTTGTTTTTTCGACGCGCTGGGATGTTGTTGGATTCTCAATGCTCGGCTCAACACCGAGAGTTGAAAATTCAGTGCGCGATAAAATCTCGCCGCGATGTTTTTACGTCCGTGCGTACGTGGGCTTATGGGGGTTAGTTAAAGTAGGTATCGATGCTACATTTACATCAAAATCATTTGAACGGAATCGTAAATAATCGTATTAAATAGAATCAACACTGCTGCTAAATGCGGATCATAAGCGAGTAACTATGTAAATTATTATTAAAATCGGCTATAACTTCGAATGTAAAATTAACAGTGTTTTCGTAAGTTATTTAGATTTTATACCTATAATTTTATGGCAGTGTATAGGGATAGAGTGCCACCAGTGGCACTCTATCCCTATCGGATAAAGTGCCACTACAGGCACCCTAGTAACACCGCCCCGGCCCGGCCAAAGTGCCGCAAGCATTGGATTGTCATTGTCACTGTCACTAAGTCACGTCACTTGGTATTTTGTTTGATTGTCGAGGTTAGATCGCTGTAAAACACCACATTCCCAAAACGTTACATTCTCTTGTGCCTAAACGGACCCTGGCACTTCGCCGGCCGCTCCCGCGGCACCGCTCGCTACGCTCGCTCGGCTCGTGCGTTGTGTGGTCACAGTTCTAACCTAACCTAACCTAAATAACAAGTGACAGTGACAATGCAACGCTCACGGCACCCTAGCCGGGCCGAGGCAGTGACACTAGAGTGCCACAAGAAACTCGCGGCACTCTATTCACTTCGTAATTTTATTTGCACAAGTTCTACCACATTTTTTTTCTTGAATATAATTTATGTATGTAATCTCAATACCTATTGGTAATGCAAGAAATATGGAAAATATGTTCTTTATTCGTGAAAAATATTAGCAGTTTGCTTGTCATTTTAATATTTTGTATGTCACTTGTGAAGAATTAGAATTCGATGCCCAGTAATATGGAAATGTAAAAATAAACTTAAATCAATATAATTTTTTATTAAGTATGATACTACTAAATCTAATATAATATTTTACTGTTCCGTTCGCATGTGCACCAGCATGTTACATTTCTAAACTTTTATTACTTAAGAATTATGAGCTTACTTGTATGTTTACTCTAATGTTCCGAAGAATATTAGGTACATCAAAGAAAAACAGCAGATTTTTTTTCTGTCGGTTTTCTTGTTCTGAAGTTGTAACGATTGCCAAAAAAGCTTCATAATGGTTTCTACTTGAGTGTGATCTGATACCCTTTGGAAGTTCGCAAATAAAACCTGCAAACTATACTATAACTCCATTTGAAATAAGATTAGGCATTTAAATAAACCTTTTTTCAGTCCGTGCAACCGATTTTGACTTATATTGCGTTGGTGGCATGACAAATGGCAGCTGCAGTAAACAGTTGGTATTGTAACCACCTTTTTGCTTTTAATGCCACCCTTATCCCTACGGTGTAGAAGTCAAAATCGGTTGAACGGATTGTAAAAAAGGTTTATTCACGTCTAATCTTATTTCAAATGGAGTGAATGAATATCTGCGTCGGTCACTGATCTGAAAAAAATGTTAGCACCGTTAGCATTATGAGCTTTGCTCGCCTTTCAACTAAACTGTGTCAACACAGCACAAGTACACGGAAATATCTCATTCCTTGGGAAACATATACAGATAATATTATCGACAGTAATGGCGCAGTAATGATGGCGGAGATTATTTAATTACACTCTCCTTAGCATTATAAATAAATAAAAATGATTGTCAAATATTATGAATTCATCAGATTTCGAGGAGGACGATGACAGTGACGAGCCGATGCCGCGACCACAGCCTCCGCGACACTATCTACACGACAACAACGTACAGGTAAAAAAATAACCTTTATTTCAACTTAAATTAGAAACAAAGTGAGGAGCTCGTGGCTAAGTAATAACAAGCCGCACGGGTCAATCCATCAGGTTAAGCTACGCTTGCCGGAGTTGGTCAGTGGATGGGTGACCATCTTTACATACCGAGACTCCTCCGTGCCTCGGAAAGCACGTTAAGCCGTTGGTCCCGGCTGTCATTTGTGGATCTTTGACAGTCGTTACGAGTCGTCAGAAGCCCGAAAGTCTGACACCAGTCTTACCAAGGGGTATCGTATTACCCAGTTACTGGGTTGTGGAGGTCAGATAGGCAGTCGCTCCATGTAAAATACTGGTATTCAGCTGCATCCGGTTAGACTGGAAGCCGACCCCAAGATAGTTGGGAAAAGGCTAGGAAGATTGGAAGATTGGAAATTAGAAACAAAGTAAAATTCAGAGCTTATATTTCGATTTTTTCGTAAAGATTATTTAGTGCTAAGAAATACATTTTGTAGACGATCTATTGAACATTGTTTTTTTTTTTATCACCTTCATTATGACTAGTCACAGATTAATACAGATCGTTCACTCTACAAAACGATTTAAATAAAAACCGACTCTTGCTACGACACAGTAAAGTTCAATCCAGGCCGCGCACCGCTAATTACCTACAGTTATATTCACCTAGAAGTTGCTTCCCTTTCTATCGCGTAACTCTTATATCTTCTGACTACGTACGCTCATTGGCCCGACAAGACGAGCCCGCCGCATACTTGTAGGTTGATACCTAAAATGCGGAGTGCACCTTCTGTACTATTATGTGGACTAGTTTAGAAATAGGAAACCTACATTTTTCTAATCATGTAAACTTATAAAAACTTTTCTCCATCCCTTACTGCTACTATAAATAATTACCCGTGTTTTCCTGTTGTGCCTGATCAGATTTATAGGTATACTCAGGTAGAAAGAGGTTTCTACTTCCATCCTGTACTTGTACGTTTTCATTTTCGTTGTTTTTTTTTTTTTGTAGTAAGTAATCAATTTTTTGTTATTTTATTATATTTTGCAATTAGTTGTCCTCTGTTTTATTTCAGAACATCACACCCAGTGTTGAAATGCGATCATAAGTTTTCTTGAGGTTTGGTTTATTTTCGCTTTTTTTTATTTCCCTGCAATTTAAATTTATACCTTAAAGTTCTGTTTCTGTTCTCTTATTTTTTTTACTGTTATCGCCATGTTGAATTGTCATCGATATTAGTTTTCAGAGAAACTTTTCCAGTGTGTTTCTCGGTGTCATGATTTGATGAATAATTCCGGTACTCTCTTTTCCAAATACAAAAATGATCAAAATCTGTTTGGTGAATCGTGCAATGCCTCGTTGGTCTATTGGTTGCAAGCACTACTGCTGACCATGAGGTCCTGGGTTCGATTCCCAGGTCGGGCAGTGTTACTGAGTTTTTCTATTTCTTAGGAATTTCTCAATAGCAGTCCGGAGTCTGAATTTGTGCCCGGTTGATGGCAATAGGCTCGCCTCCTATTACATGGGACTTAAAAATAACTGACGAAATCTGGATGTACTATTAGGTACACCCAGCTACACATCAAGCTATACATTTCCAGGTTAGGCTGATCTCGCATTGTATAGGATTTCCGTGCAATGCGAGGTCAGCTTATACTGTATAGCTTGATGTGTAGCCGTGTGTACACCTCTGCCTAACTGTTCGGGGATTACAAGCGTGATGGTATAACATAAACTTAACATTCCAGGACACCCCCCCGCCGCTGCCCGCGCGCACGGGCCACTACTACCCGCGCACATAGCTACATCACTAACGTATGTACCATAACTATATAATATACTGTAACTACATACATACTACATAGACGTTATCCTATTATATAGACTGCTACAAGGATCTTTTGGCGCCTTGAATGACATTGACAGGGGCCTTGTTGGTAAACATCTGTGGAATTGTCACAGAAATCGTATTGAGAATTCAAGATGGCGGCAATAGTTCGATCACGCGCCAAAATAACCTTATAGCGTTGTACCTACACTGGTTTGTTCACTAAAGCATTGCGGCTATTAAATCAGTTGATGTTAATCTGTTTTTTTTTTATTCTGTGAGAAATGTCATGGGTTTTGTCAAAATGTTTAGATAATTTTGTGAGATATGTCGTTTCCCACGATGTAGAGTTGATATTTAAAAGAATCGAATTGTTATCTCTGAAACTTTTTATTTACCTCCAACTCTGCTAAATTAAATGCATAGTGCAAGTTAAGTTCAATAGTTATAGAAAATACAATGACGCTGATTTCCATGCTTTTTAAATTAATGGGTGATTCATCAACCCGTGATGATGTATATTATCGTAAACTTAAATGAATTTATTTTATAAGGCGAGATGTTGAATGTATGAAATTTAGTTCTGTATTAGAACTTATGGAAATGTACCTACAGGTTGGTGTATTTGTGGTCTTGCAAACGAGCTATTTGCTACTTAAACTAATGCTGATTTTTATGCATAAACAGGATCAAATAGAACAGAAAATATGACAGAATAAATTAGCTAGAAAAACTCCGCAGACGTAAAAGCATAAAGCAAAAATAAAATCGCATCTCATACTTCAAGTACTTACCAGCGGCCGTTGAGCATTAAAAAAAAACATTTTATTTTTTGTTTAAAATGTTTGATAAAATGATACTTTGATAAACAATTTATTTATTTAACTAGGTGAGGTCGGCTTTGCCTTAGGTTTCGATATCCATTACGTCTATGAAGTTTCACTAGCAAATTTATTTTGACCTTGTAAATGTAATCAAAGTTGATTTTAGAAAGACAAAAACCATTTAAAACGTCATAAGTACCTAGTTATACAATTCACGTGATCGTGAACTGATCTATTTGCAATTGAATAAATTAAACATGTTGGCTGAGAATCAATATTGATAGCTCAATATTGATTCTTTAGAAAAACACTCATTTTTAATGACATTTAAATATTTAATTATATAAATATTAGTTCTACACATAGCAGACTAATAACTTTACCGTTAGTAGGACCATAAAAAATGCCTATAAATTAACATAATATAACTGTACCGAAGAGCTGTATGTTTGTTTAGTAGAAAAATTATTTATGTCTGTATATATACATTTTAAGGACGCGTTCCGCTTACTGTGTCTAGTCCCGGAGCTATGAAATTCGTTTTAAATTTTATCTGTAAGTGTGGCAGGACTTTGTACTAACTTTGCATACTCTTACTAATTGCTGTGATTGGTTTACATTTTTCTTCAGTGGTTAAGCGATTCTACATCCAAGACTGGATCTAGTTTTTGGCGAAATTAAAACGAAATATTGAAATTAAGTACATAACATTTTACAGTCAAGGATTTCCACAAAGTAACACCTAATTTCATCAATTATCTTAATTCGCAAAATAACAAATAAAAATAAATACTATTATTGAATTCAATGCCTTTTTGTGGCTAGTACCTAAATTACTTTTTCCGCAATACATTGATGAAAAATAATTTAAATATTTTAACAACCCACCTGAAGAATAATGTCACATAAATCTAAATCCATAACATCTATTTGTACTAAAAGCGCTTACATTTATACTACGACTATAACCTACGTCTATTATTTGACATATAATTCCTTTCCTGTCTTCCATGCGTCAATTCCTTCCAATATATTGTACAAACATGTCAATTGATACTTCCCTTCCCTTTATATGTCTATGTTCTTACTTATTTGTATTAAAAATTATATTGTGTAGGTGCAGGGATGAATGTTTTATAAAACAACCAAAAATATTTTGTTGTTCATTAATGCGCTAAACGTAACAACATTCTGTCTTTGTCAAAGGTTTGACAGAAATAGAACGATGTTTTATATTCGTTTAGCGCTAAACTTATTGATTTAGCGCTAAGTGATTTGTGGGCCCTAAGATTTCAAAAGTAATACTTGAATTTTACTTGGCTACGCTACGACAACTGATGTTTTTGACATATTATGAATGTTTGACTAGCTCCTAAACCATTTGAGGGTTACCTATTTGAGCTTCTTCAATGGTTTATGGTCTTAGTCGCGGGTTTAGAGAATGGTTCTATGTCAGTATCGATCAAAAAGTTGTTGATATTTTGACCAAATAGGTTTCATATTTTTGCCCATTATTCAAAACATTCATTCTTGTAACCAATGCAATTATTTTAAACAAATATGTGAGGTCCTAATTTTAACTTGCACCAGAACTATATTCCACAAAAGAGCCGTTCTCCGAACTGTACTAAAATGATTTATCAAAAATATTCAGAATCTAAACTTCCAATGGCATGCTAATAAATTGCCTTTTTAAACCGTAACATTCCTTTGCATTTAAAAACAAAACATTGACAAAAAAGGCAGCTAACGTTCGCATTTCAAGCTTTTGCTTCGTATTTTTAATTTCATTTACAATTATTATAAATAATGCAGCTTCTTTTAAGTATTATTGATGCATTTTATTTATGGCTAAGGCTAATTTCTTTGTAGATGTAAAAAGGAAAACTTAAAAGAGCATTTAATTAGAAAAAATATATCATCCTGTGTCAAGTACGGTCAGCAAAGAAAATCGATTCGCCAATTTTTGATAAAAATGCTCTTTAAATAATACAATTAGAATCGCTTTTCAGTCCTTTCACTGTCAGACCTATATTGTGGCAAGACCACTCGGGCAAAATCCCAGTTTGGCAAAGTCACAACCCAAAAGCAACCTTATTGTAACGAAAATAAAGATCACTGTGCTGTGAGTTTGACAGTAATGTAAAATCAGAGGTAAATGAATAACTGTGAAAGGACTGTTACTTTGTCTTTTTACTTCACAAGCGTATTTTTGCGCCGTTTTCAACCACCTTAACCTAAACCTTCGGAAAATTTCGGCTAAACGAATTCACCCGAAGTCTAACATGTAGTTAGTTTATTTATCATTTGCTCACATCACTCATTGAAGACTGACGCATACATTGAATATGTCTCACCGAATATACAAACCAAAATTGCTACGAGCCAAAATGTTTGATAGTTTTTTTTATGTGGCAGCTTCTTTTTATTTTAATTTTAGGTCTTGTAGCATTGATGTTTATGATTCAATTGAATATGGTAATCTAATAATTCCAATAGGATTTAGCAAAAGCTATAACCATCTTATAAAAATATCTATAATTATTATAGATACTACACACATTTGAAATAAGATTAGACAAAACAGACATTTTGACGTTCAACCGATTCTGACTTCTATACCGTAGGCATAAGGATGGCATTAAAAGCAAAAAACTGTTTACTGCAGCTGCCATTTGTCATGCCACCAACGCAATAGAAGTCAAAATCTGTTGAACGGACTAAAAAAGGTTTAGTTAAATGTCTGAACTTATTTTAAATGGAGTAATTACGTAATTCACGTAACACAACTGGCGAAATGTGAGTGTACTATAGGTACGCCTCTGCCGAACCCTTCGGGGATTACAAGCGTGGTGATAAGTGACATTGTAATTCAATTAAATCATAAATGTCAATTCAATTATTTTTAAAGTCATTGCGTACGTTTACGTACCTACCTACTAATTGCTCATTTCACACATTCTGCAAACCCGAATATCACAAAAGACAGCGAAAATGTATAAAAATCTTTATTTAAAATTAGATTTTCGGGTATATTTATATCTTAGGCTAAGTATTCTGCATATCATTTTACTTTTTTTTAAATAATATGTTATATTAGTGCAATATTGTTATAAATGGTTCGCGAAAGGATCTTGCCGAAATGTGATCGAATTGTTTTTTTTATTAAGTTTTTACTAGATCTGTTATTTCGGAAAAATTATGCGGCAACTATATTTTTATTTTTTAAATGTCAATCCAAAGCATATTATTAGATTTAGGGATAGTTTTTAAGTGATTATGTACTTATAAAAGTCAGACAAATAGAGAATACCTATACTTATTGTATTTTAAGGCTGAAATTCGTATCATGTTTATGTAAATAACAAAACTCGGGACATACCGATTATGGTATTAATACATACCTACATTTTACGAATTCCAGCCCTATTGAAAATATGTTTTCATCCAATTTTCGACCTTATTCCTCAGTATTTAGTTATTAAATGATTAAACCAAGTAATGATGAACTAAGGTCATAATAACATTTAGATTAAGAACCTTTCATTGTTTACTTAATGTTTTGTTTTAATAAGCTAAGCCCCCCCCCCTCCCCCTCCCAAACTTGAAGACGTGATAATTATATAGTGATCAGGAATACTAAATAATATGACAGTTTTTATAATAGTAAACGTAGCCTTATTATCACCTGTACAGTTTGGAATAGACATTATCTACCCCTTAATAAAATATTGGCCCCTGTTTTTAAAAGAAAATGACGCTAAAAGTGTACCGTGTAGTATACATTATGTTAAATTTACTTCTAAATCTGTTCTTGCAAACCAGAATTAATGTAAGAAACACTTATGCTTTTTTTCTCTGGGATGGCTACGCACCTGCGTTCACCTGCACGGAAGAATAGACAAAATTACAGATAAACAATCACAATCTGTCATTTTGTTTATTCTTTCGTCGACAGAACCCGTAGAAAATCCGTTTCCATGGTTGTCACGCGTGCTGCAATACCAAAAGAGCGGTAACTGCTTACGATCCTATAAGCCACCAGATTATCCCGAAATATCTGCAGGTAAAAGTTGACTTGCATAATTGGCGTTAATTTTTCTTTATTCTCTTTTTAAATTCCAGCCAAGTACAGGTGAAAATAAGTCACAGTTGTCACAAAATGTAAATGAAACATTCAAACTAAAGTTACATAAGTACATAATAATCTTTTATACTATGCGTACTATAGATTTTGTAATAGCGTAGTCACGTAGTTGTATGTTAACGTCTTAAGATGTATTAATAACTATTGTGTACTTATAAAATATTATAAGCTAAATCTTTGCATAATTCGTAATTTTGGTAAAAAAATATATTTTAACCTATTCACCGCTTGGTTTTGCCCCCAACGCCCATCTAATAAATCGATATTATCGGGTCGTGCAATGAAATTTAAAACAAAAAACGAACATAGGTTTTTAGTCGTATAAATACTACTGAGGCGGCACGGGCACGAAAACATTTGTCGTATTTATCCGACTGGGACGGGTTTAAGATGCATAATATCTCTTTAGTAGTTTAAAAAAACTGTAAGTATATCGTTTTTGTGACATTTTTCGAGATTAGATAAGTATTTATGTAACATTTTTTTTTTTTTTTTAATGTAAGTACCTAAAGATTATTTATAAACCTGCCCTTATTTAAATCGGCATTCTGTCAGTGTGTACTTAAAACTTAAAGAATTACATTACACAAATTGAGCAAAGATTTAGTAAACTATCATCTATTTGTATGTATAATCTATATATAGGGGAAAGCACAAATTTCAGAAATAAAAAGAACACTCATTTTCTATAATATATCGTGATTGTCGTTTTATATAAAAATAAACTTCCATTTTTTATCAATGTCGTATACGTTAGAACACAGAATCATTATGTACTATGTATGTAATATATAACCAAAAATCGAGTGTTTTGTATAAAATCTCTTCAAACTGTTCAAGAAAGGTAGTCTTGCTTTGTACTTGTGCCGATAGGTGGCAGCACATGGTATGAAATTAGGGTTGATAGGTCGATTTTAATTCAAATTCTTTTCGATGTTACGAATTTTTGGGATCTCATGCTACAGAATTTTCTTCTTCCAATTGATAAGATTTTTCATTTCCAATCTTTGACTGCAGTAGCGACATTATAACCTAGTGGATCTTTTTAGAACTACGTTTACTTGACATCTCAATGACATAAGGCCTACATAAAAAGGCAAAGACATAAATCCCATTATTCCTATTGAAAGGCGAAAAGGTTGTGACTTCAACGAATGGCTTGAATTTTGAGAGTTTATCCGCGATACATATTTATTTATATAGAGAGATAATTGGATTGTATTTATATACAAAGTGAGACTGTCTTTCAGGCAAGGCTTATTATATGTACTTACACATGATACTGTAAGAACTTTATCATTGCAATTGTAAACATTCCATTGCTTGTGAATTTGATGTTTTATTTCTACACCTTTTACCCATAGAACTTAAAAGTTGGTAGACACGGCCAGATTGGGCAAATCTTTACACACAACTGTCGACTACTACTGATGTTGTCGACAGTTTGTGTGTAAAGGTTTTTCGCATGTCTGAACACCATAAGGACTTTTCCTGCTTGAAGCGCTTGGCCGCTATAATAACGGTCACGTACGAAAAAAAAGGGTCGTGTGCACGGGATAAGCGTGACCGCGATAGTACAGACGCCAGCAGATCAACCTACTCCAATCTGTCAAATTTTCCCAATTCACATTGAACCTTATTCTTAAGTGATAAAGTTGAAAATCGATTAAAGAAATTTGACAGATTGTAGTAACTTGATGTGCTGGCGTCTGTACCTACAGTACACCTACATTTCGCCAGTTATATTTAAGTCCCATATAATAGGGGACGAGCCTATTCACCTAAGCCCATCAGCCGGGCACATATCCAGACTCCGGGCCAAACAAACACACAAACTTATCTTACAAAAAAAAACATGCGGAGCAGTCTTTGGAGACTGCCGATGGAAGTGAAAACTAAGTAACGCCATCTAACGAAAATGTCAGGAATTTATGTGGCTTGCTGTCAGTACAAGAACGAAAGCTGTAGCTGTAGGTCCATTAAAACAATTCCAAAAAAATTAAACAGAGTGCGCTGTCAATTCTGCTCTCCCTCCGTCTTACGAATTTTCGATCAGGTCACGTGACGCCTGACGCGAGTTTAACATTTTTTACCCATCCCAAAAAGTGCTCAACGCGCCTAAAGAAATGTTCACTTCAAAAATATTCAATATTTCTGCACGCGTCCAAGTATTTCTATGTTCTTAAGGTTTGTCCCAGAAAAGAGTGACGAAATATGGAAATAGTGAAACACCGCAATTTACATAAAATACTAATTTATTTCTAAGTAACAAAAACATTACATAACACGAGAGATTCATTTGTCAAACTATTTTGACAATTAATATATAAAATACATACAAAAAGATAATCTATATTGAAATGGCACAAATAATATCCGTGAGTCTTCACGCACATAACATTATCGTTTTATAAATAAACTTGAAAAATGGCAACCGCTTTGATTATTTATATGTCTAGATAGTGTCGCACTGCAAAAGAACTAAAACAAATAAGCCAACTTTGTTAAGCTGGTCTACGTGACAGTTACGCCTGTGCGTGACAGCTACGCCTGTGCGTGACAGCTACGCCTGTGCGTGACAGCTACGCCTTACACTCGCTCGCGCCACATCGTTAGTGCTGTCATTGTGTGCGTGGATTTAGCGGCCAATAAATAACTTTGGTCCTGACATTGTGGCCCATTATTTATCTTATATAAAACATTTAGATCGTTATTAATTAATAAATAGAATGAGAAAAAATATCCTAACCCAAAATCATCTTGCAAGGGCCTTTCCCAGTCTGTGGCCTTAAAATGACGTCAATTTTGGTGGATAGCAAGAATACGCTAAACTACTTACAATTACGGAGCTGAGTATTTGTGCAAGCTCACTCACAATATTACATAAATTAATATTATATGCTGTAACTACAATACAAGTCTTAAGAGCGTTAACACGGCATTCTTTTTATAGGTCCTACAATCGATCGGATTATTTCGCGTTACGTTACCTATTTAGACCTACAATTTGTAGGACGTGTGCGTTGAAACATTTGATCGCTACTGGTCTGTTTCATTTAGCTTCTACAAAAAATCGGCCACCGTTTGTATGCCGTTTGCTAACGCTCTAATAGACAGCCTGAGATAGTGAGCCCTGTCAGATGGCTTTAGGAGAAACCTGAATATGGGCAAAGCCAGCGCCCATATTCAGCTCTTCGACACCAAAAAAACTGAGTGAGCTTGCCGTATTCAAAACGCCTAAAACAATACTACATCTACACACAATAAAGTGCAAAATATCACTGTTAAGCCAACGTTCAAATCTAACCGAACTAGCAATCAATACTTTTACAAGCGACACCTAACCTCAAAATAATACCGACATGACAGATGACGTCATATTCTACAATTTTGTGACGTCAGCTTCGCAGTCTTTTTCTTTGCTCTTGATTTTCTTGTCTTTGCCTCCGATCTCCGCGTAGATTTCGTCTAGGGACCTCATTTTGGTCTCTGGGACTACGCAGGCGATGTAAATGGTGCTGACTAGGCAAACGCCTGAGAATAGCCAGAAGATGAAGTAGAGGCCCACTGAGGCGGCGAGAGGCTGGAACACTCGCAGTTCTACTGACATGAGACAGCACGCAAATGCGATTACTATTGCTGTTACTGTGCCGCGGAGCTGGAAAAGGAGATTTTTATATTTTAGCTCAATCCATCTTCCAGAATAGGTAGGTATCTATGCAGGTAAATTAGGACTGTTTCAACTTTCAGCCATCACTCGACAACTATTACCTACTAGGATCCGAAATCCACTCGCAGAGGCCCCTTGCCTCCATCTGTTTGGCTTCGGACCCTATGAAGTCCTAGGTGTTAGTCGAAGTCCATGGATATTGATTGGGCAACAGAATTGGAACAAACAGAACCAACAGACTGCAACAATATCCAAATACAGCATCTGTTCCTTAGGACAACAGCGGATTGGTGAAAGCAAATCAACCTCGAGAAAAACTATTATTAAATCATAAAAATATCTGAAGTGTACCAACCTGGAAGGAGAACATCTCAGTCATTATAACGAAGGGCACAGGCTGCAAGCCAGCCGCGTCGCAGTATATGCACAGACAGAGAGCGACGATGGGCACCCACGACGCCGTTTCTGTGACGGCGCCTACGTGCGCGTAGAACCACGCGCCAAGTGCACACATTGCTATGCCGGAGACCAGGCAGGTAGTTCCGAGGAGTGGCTGGGGGCGGAAACAAAATAATTAATAAGTAGATATAGTAAGTATGTAGGTACATTTTCTTTGTCACCAGTAGCTTTTACCAGGTTTAACTAGTGGCTCAAAGGCTCTGAAAGATAACTTCTTAGTAGGAGGTTCATATTGAGAGTCCGTCGTCATGTTTTGGCAAACTGGTTTGGTGAAACTTGGCGAGCTCGCGGACGACTGCAAAACTCCAGGGAGTACTTAGGGTACCTATCTATGATTTCCCCGTAAGAAAAGTGAAAAGTCATGGACCGGTGACCTCATCCATCTAAGATGTTTGACAAGTTGTATAGGTCCCTAATTTCTTCCTACGGTCACGCGATGGCCAGAGCATATTGAAATAGTTCGTCCTATTTCTTTTGATCTTCTCTAGCTACCTGGCGATAGTAAAGAATCAAAGATCCTCATCTTCCTCCCAGTCCTGTCAACCAGACTGGAAGCCGTACAAAACCCCACGAATCGCACCAGTCCCAAGACAAGACTGCTGCCTGTTGTTTGGCAGTAAGCAGGCACCCGCCAGCATTGGCCTTGCTAAAGGTGATCCTCCCTCAGACCATATATCTTATATTACCATAGAATCTAAGTCCGTCACCTTCTGTGAAGTCCCCACGAATTAAACCAGTCCTAAGACTGCAACCTGCTGATTGGTAGTAAGCATCCCCTTAGCACTGTACGTACTGAACAACCCCCCAACACACCAACCTATATCCTTATACTAATTATCAAGGCATCTCACCTTCCTCCCAGTCCTTTCGACAAGACTGGACGCAGTACAAGACCCCACGAATTGAACCAGCCCCAATACTGCAGCCTGCTGGTTGGCAGTAAGCAGCAACCCTCCACCACTCGCCTTGCTAAAGATCAGGGATGCGAAGTGCAGGACGGCGAGACAGCCGCATAACTCCCGAGCTACCGTGATGATGAGGACTATGCGGAAAGCTCGGAACGTACTGCGGTCAGTTACTGTGGAAGAAGAAAACGAAGTTTGGTCAGGTTTGTGATATTTATCTCCTACTTAGAAATCTCTATTAGATAGTAAGAAGTCTTAAGTGCTCGGCGACACGACGCCGTCAACGCGCCGCCATGCCACCGCGCCGCCGCCTATTGATTAAACTGTTTGTTTTATTTCATCGCCGGCCGCTTGCAAAAACGCACGCGCTTTATATGTGATATGGCAAAATCAAGCGGGTACGGCGCGGTGGCGGATCCGTGTACACGAGGTAGGTACGATTCCGAACAACGCTGCGCACGCGGCAGTGCTGCCCCGTCACTACCTACTGGTCCCCATCAATTTTCTAGATAGATAGATAGAATACTCTTTATTATGTACAGACGCCAGCACATCAAGTTACTACATTTTTTTATCGCTGAAGAATAAGGTTCAATGTTGGTTGGGAAAATTTGACAGATTGGAGTAGGTTGATGTGCTGGCGTCTGTACCTACACCATAAAAATTACAGACATTGATTTAGAAATTTTACATAGGGTGACACAATGGACGGTCTTATCGCTAAAAGCGATCTTTTACAGACAACCTTTGGATGGATTAAAGTAAGAAGGAGAGACAATACTGCAGGTAGTCAGTGGTCTATCATTTACATTATACAATAAATACATACCTACATATATAAAGCATAAACTTATTATATAAATATATACATAAATACCGTGAAACCGGCCATCATTGCCCATTGCGGATATCCTTGCCCGGACACTAAAACTAACTAAAATCTTGAACTTTAAATTTTATTTTTTTTATTTTCAATTCAAGATTTTCTCTATTTACTAAAGAAAATCTTGAATTGAAAATAAAATTTAAAGTTCAAGATTTTAGTTAGTTTTAGTGTCCGGGCAAGGATATCCGCAATGGGCAATGATAGCCGGTTTTACTGTATAGAAAGATATTTATATAAAATTATAAACTTGAACAAGACAATTATATACGTTTATATGAGATTATTTTCCGAGCAAGGCACAGCAATGCTGCGCGACATTTTCCCAGATTGAGACCTAGCTAGATCAAATTTTTCGTCCCGTAAACCCCTATAGGTATAGCAACTTTTATCGAAATCGTTAGAGCCGTTTTCGAACGTGATTGCAAATAATACTTACTTATAATAAATATACATAATTATATAAACAAATAAGTATATGATAAATGCTTTGAGTTTGACCAAAATATAAAAATCTAACTATACGACCGAACAAAAGCGAGCATCTACAGGCTGCCCAGCCGCGTAAGTTTTTACGTCCGTCCGGAAGCTCTTCATAACGGTGGGCTGTGGGTGCGTGTTTAAAAGCGTCATGGGAATGTACATAAACCGAGACGCTACACTGACGCAGTGCCGCGGGTGTGCTTGTTTATATAAATACTAACCCGTTTCAGAAACTGTTGTTAGAAGATAGATAGCTAAGCGATCTTGATCACGGATACTTACTTTTTGTAAGTCAAATACAAATTATTCGTTGCGCCATAAAAATATTAAAGCCTGGGATCCCACTCTCCTAGTCCAAATAGGTACCTACTACGTTAATAAAATTATATAATAAATTACTGGAAAACGTAAAACAAGAAAACAAAATGTATTTTTTAATAAATTAAAATAATTCTTAGCTAATCAAAGTTTTTACACAATAGACGAATAAATTCAATAATAAATACTAGATATTTATATATATATAACTGTTTACCAGATTTAAAGTAAAATAATAAAAATAAATGATTTAAAATATATGATCATATTATTAAGTATTACTTTAAATATTTAACTATATTACACTAATTAATTTTATATTTTGAATAATTGTAAAATATTTTGTCTAATTAATACAAAATATTTAAGCGGATCATAAAATAAGCATTAACACTATAATCTAATACAAAAAATTAATAAATAGATTTAGCTACACATAATATTATATTCAGAGAATAAATAAATGAGTGATAATATATAATAATAATTAATAAACGTAATATTGTAAAAATCAGATAGGAAATAGTTTTAATAAAGGAGATTCATTAATTCGCTTTTCCTCTCTCCTACTTACCTATTTTAAATTTAGCTGTGCCCGAGAGGGTCCATAATTGTATAATCTATTTATTAATACTTATCTACCACCTGTATGTTTACATTATGGATTGCAATAAAGATTAATTGAACTGATTAATACGCCCTACGTTTTGTAGGACGTGTGCGTTGATATATTTGATCTCTACTGTCTCAACTCTTACAAAAAATCGGCCACCGATTGAATGCCGTCTGCGAACGCTATGAAGGTGTCTGGATACTGGAGACGGCTAGTTTAAATACTTTTTACTAGGTACGATTAAAGTCGGTAGGTAGATGGATTTGCTGGAGCAGGTATTATATAGTCACTATGTTTGGCTAATGAATTAGTGAGTGTACCTGGTTGAAAGGTAGGTATTTTTGCAAGAGCTGAGTCTGGGCTGCATTTACAAAATGGCATATAAAAGTATTAAGTACCTACCCTCATTTTGGGCTTCGCCGCAGTTGAATTTTATTTTATGTGTATCGAACACTATGTAGGTACTATCGGGGACACGTATATATGAACACCGTAAGGACTACGCTTACATACAAAAAAAAAAAAACGAGCGACCCACTACAGTAGTCGCATAATATGATGTGTAACATCTGATATCTAGCAACGTTATAGGGGAGGGGCCTCGTCAAGGTCGTTTCTGACGAGAAACTCTAGCACCGCGCGCGCTTCCCCGGCTTCATGTGACACACTTTAATAATTTAGTTTTTTTTTTAAGTGAAAGCTTTTTTTGGCGCGTTGAGCTTTTTGGGATGGGTAAAAAATGCTAAACTCGCTTCAGGCGTCAGGCGTCGACACGTGACCTGATCGAAAATTCGTAAGACGGAGGGAGAGTAGAATTTGTTAACAGCGCACTCTGTTTTATTTTTTTGGAATTGTTTTAATGGAGCTACAGCTTTCGTTCTTGTACTGACAGCAAGCCACATAAATTCCTAACATTTTCGTTAGATGGCGTTACTTAGTTTTCACTTCCATCGGCAGTCTCCAAAGACTGCCCCGCATGTTATTATTTATTTCGATTTTGATTGCAGGAAAGCGAGAGGGAAGCTGTTACAGGGACATGTCAAAAAGGGGCGGTAAACAGACTGATGTGATTTTGTTTTCAAAGTGGTTAGATATGCGTGGCCGCGATGGTACCTACCTACGTCTGGTAAATAAAAAGATTCGTTTTCTACACAGTACAAGTGTTACCATAAACAGGTTCTAGTCGAACTCGAAAAAGGTCCGTTCTAACCCAAAAACCTATATTATAAGTTAGACAAACACAGACGGTCATGTTGAGAGCATTAGTGTGGACAAACAGAGTCTCCCGGCTGTTTGTCCTACGTCCCGTTACCGGTAGCCACTACTAGCGACTATTCGTTTATTTATTGTTAGTTGTAACCGTTCGCCTGAACACACACACACTAATGACTGCATCTAAGCAGGTTTGTTGCTGTGCGGTTCGCTGTTAATCAATGTAACTTTTTTTTTGTATGAAGTTTTTATCGTGTAATTACGTTGAAAGTATTATTTATTAGGTAATTTTCTAATTAAGTAGACAAAAACATTATGAAATACATTTTCATAGCATAGCCCAGCTAGAGGTGGGCGCCGCGCCGTCGCGGCGGCGCCACGCCGCATGTTGCGCGCCGCCGCCGCCGCCGAGTATTTGAAATTTGGCGCCGACTGAGGCGATCTCAGACGAAGAAAGAGTTACTTATAATAATAATAATTAGCCCATATCGTCCCACTGCAGGGCAAAGGCCTCCCTTTCCTTTCTCCACACAACTCGATCCTGAGCCAATATGGACCAATACAGGAGGGCTCTAAGCGTCAAGTTTGTCCCGCCATCTACGCCTGGGTCTTCCACAATGCCGCTGGACGTTTACAGGAACCCACGTAGTAGTGGTCTTAGCCCACAATGCATCCGACATGCGGCAAACGTGGCCGGCCCAGTCCCACTTGAGCTTGGCTCTCTTTTGGCTGCTTTTTGGGTGACGTTAGCGATTTGTGTCTTAGAGCGTAGTATGGTGAACTCCGTATCCGGTCGGTAAGTCGAACTCCAAAGATACTGCGCTCCATCGCTCGTTGGCAACTCTCGAGCCCGGTCCTCTGTGAAACTGTCAAAGACCAGGTTTGAGCGCCGAATGTAAGGATAGGGAGAATGCAGAAGTCCATTAATTTGCGTTTATGGCAAATTGGAAGATCTCCTTTCATAAGGGTTTTCATCGACCATTAACTCTTTCAGGCATTTTCGGTGCGGTGAGCAACTTCTTTTTCTTGTCTCGCCTGGAAGGAGACTGTTTGGCCGAGGTAGATATATTCTGGGACATATGCAATCTCCACACCCCCATACTGTTTTTGTTTGGCGCTATTAGTCATAAGTTTGGTCTTTGAAATGTTCATCCGAGGTTAATTTGATAAGCATTTTGCCTAATTCAGCTGTCGAAGATGAGAACAGAACAATATCGTCGGCGAAACGCAGGTTGGTCAACCTTTTTCCGCCGACGAGTACTCCTTTATTGGCCCAAAAATCGGACAGGTTTTTAAAAACCTCTTCAAGGGTTGCAGTGAATAGCTTAGAAGACAGCCCCAGCGGGTCTCCCTGCTTGACTCCTCTTTCGATTGGGAAGGATGGTCCAGTGGTTGAGATTTTGATAGCGGCTGTACAATTCTGGCAAATGTTCTGCAGGATATTTATATAGGTGGTTTCTATATTTTGGTTTTTGAATGCCTTGAATAAAGAGTGGTGGTAGATACTGTCTTACTTATAATGATAACGCTTTAAAAATAGAATTTGAACAAAAAATTATTAGTGGTATCACTTTTAGAACCAAGCTGGGTTCTAAAAGTGATGCCACTAATACATTTTTGGACACTATTTTTAAATAAATTGATTCTTAGTTCGTTTTGAAAGCTAAAAGCTAAAAGATCACGGTTGAGCCCTACACGCGTCTTAATTTTCTTCCATAAATAGTGTAAAAACATTTAATTATGTATTTTCCTGATTTTTATTCTAATTTTTACCTTTGATAGCTTTAAAATTTAACACTAAATCCAAAAATTGTTTTTTTTTTTTAAACCCGCGCCGTGGCGTGGCTTCGCCGCTAGGCGCGCCGCCGCCGACAATTTTTTAGTCGGCGCCCACCTCTAAGCCCAGCATAGGAAAAGCAAGTTTTTGACGACAAAAAATTGTTTTTCTAAACTGTTTTTTTTTCTTCTCTTTATTATAAAACAGCGAAATTTATTACTAAAACTGTTTTTTTTTTTTTGAAAAACATGTCTTAATATTTAAAATAAAGAAAACGCGTCCATTTTAATTGCTATACGCCAGTATAGAAATAAATACATTTCTCGAATTTTCCTCGTATTGAATAATGACAACTTTCGTTGGTTTCTACTCGGCCGTGTAACCAACAAAACCCATATGTACCATGCGTCGAAACCATAGCGCGATCTAGCTTTTGCACTTTAACGATCAACGTTGATGAGCGACGAATGCCACTAATACATTTTTGGACACTATTTTTAAATAAATTGATTCTTAGTTCGTTTTGAAAGCTAAAAGCTAAAAGATCACGGTTGAGCCCTACACGCGCCTTAATTTTCTTCCATAAATAGTGTAAAAACATTTAATTATGTATTTTCCTGATTTTTATTCTAATTTTTACCTTTGATAGCTTTAAAATTTAACACTAAATCCAAAAATTGTTATTTTTTTTAAACCCGCGCCGTGGCGTGGCTTCGCCGCTAGGCGCGCCGCCGCCGACAATTTTTTAGTCGGCGCCCACCTCTAAGCCCAGCATAGGAAAAGCAAGTTTTTGACGACAAAAAATTGTTTTTCTAAACTGTTTTTTTTTCTTCTCTTTATTATAAAACAGCGAAATTTATTACTAAAACAGTTTTTTTTTTTTTGAAAAACATGTCTTAATATTTAAAATAAAGAAAACGCGTCTATTTTAATTGCTATACGCCAGTATAGAAATAAATACATTTCTCGAATTTTCCTCGTATTGAATAATGACAACTTTCGTTGGTTTCTACTCGGCCGTGTAACCAACAAAACCCATATGTACCATGCGTCGAAACCATAGCGCGATCTAGCTTTTGCACTTTAACGATCAACGTTGATGAGCGACGAATGTTCTCATTATTCAATACGAGGAAAATTCGATAAATGTATTTGGACAAGACCATCTTAATTAAGCCGGGTAACGACGAAAGGGAAAATGTACTCGTCTTCCTTGTACCTACTCTTACTAGATTATATTCTACTTACTGAGTGTTTTGAGCGCGTCGCTCAGTTTGCCCAACTTGCTCTGCTCAAGCTCGAGCAGTAAGTTCTGCAGCTCGTTGTCCACGGCTGGTTCGGAAGGCTCCCGGCATCGCAGCCATGCTAATGCGTCACGAGCTTCCTAAAGAAACGATATTTAAGGGATAGAATTGGCAAAAGCTTTTTAAATGAAATAAGGCACTATTGGTAGCACCTGCCTAGGTAGGTACCTTATTTCCTTCAAACATAGAGACGAGATGATTTGATATGACCTGCATTCCTATGTGGTTAACTCATTTTAAATAGGTGGCTTCACTTTGTTGTTCTTGGGAAAGCATATTTTTCTAAGCCATAAGCTATAGATAGCGCCATCCACGAAGACGCGCTCCACTCCGCTCCGCTCTGTACTAAAGTATAACTTGTCCAATCTGAAATGACGCGCCCCACTTGCATTAGCGATGATGCGGCGTGGGGGCGTCATTTCAGACTGGACAAGCTATACAGCTTACAGTACAGTAATCGCGGAGCGGGGCGCGTCTTCGTGAATGGCACTTTATGTTACACTATTATATTACGGTTTCCTAACCCCTTCCACACCTTAAAATGTCCCAATTATGGACAAAGGTCTTCCCCAAATTCTTCTAAGTAGAAAGGTAGTCTTTTCCTGAACCACTTTGAACCAGCCCTCACCATCACGAAACTACATTATAGGAACGTACGTGTGTAAAAAAAATACTCCTCACCTCAACCTTCCCACATTTCAACAAATACGAAGGTGTCTCCGGCATCGTGGTAAACAGCACTAAATGCAGGATAGGCACGATAAGACACACCCAGAGCATTGCATTATAGCTCAGGTACTCCCCCATCACGTAGGCGAGCAGATTGCCCAAGTTCTGCGACAGTACCACCAGGCTCCCAAGAGTTCCCCTGATGGAATCCTCGCTGATTTCTTTGATGTATAAAGGTGTGACAACGTAGGAGCCGCTTACGCCGAGACCGACTATCGCTCGGGCTGTTATTAAGGCCCAAGTTTCTGTTGAGTAGAGCTTTAGACCCCAGCATGCCTGGAAAGATAAAAGTAACTTTAGTATGAGATTCTTCTGGCAATAGACTCGCCCCCTACATGAAACATATTCAGGTGGAGATTCATAGACGACTCCGCCTTGGAGGGTAAATATGGTGTTGTTTCACAAACGAAGGGACACTTAGGCTGCCTGTCCACTGAAGCGGAGAGGAGAGGAGAGGAGCGGAGACGTGCCAAAATTAACCAATGGAATTGCATGAAATCTCCGCTCCGCTTCAGTGGACAGGGATTTGCGAACTAGTTTAAAAATTCATACAAAACCGGGAAGCGGAGCGGGGAAGCGGAGCGGAGAAGCCGAGTAGGGAAGCGGAGCAGGGAAGCGGAGCGGAGAAGCGGAGCAGGGAAACGGAGATGGGATGTGGAAAAAAACCAGCCGCGGAGAATTGCAGCCGCGGGGCCAGGGGGAGGGGGAGTAGTGTGCCACCGATTTTTGGCCAGTGCGTGCCCCGGGCGGGAGATCGTATATAATTAATATGTGGCCTCTTTGTTTCGATTTACGGGAGACCGGGTACAAAACTAATACTTTGACATTGGTTTCTAGTTAGTTATCATATATTTTTGATTATATGAATATAGCCACATATAAACTTCGATTATGTTCTACTTTGTATCTAAATTGACCTCATTATTTGCTCATTATATGAAATGCAATACCAATAGACAGATCTCTTGCAAAAGCCTTTGAGTCGTTGTTTCGCTCTATCGCGTCCTTTATACGGTCTGTATTATAGTAGCGAAGGTCTCTTTTCAAGAACTTAGAGATCCGTCTATTGAGCCACTGGTATTTGAGCGCATCGTCTGAAAGCTGCAAAATCATCTCGCGCCTCTCCTCCCTGAGCTGTAAAGTAGCATCAGAGAGCTTCTTGTTTCGATTTGTACTTCAAGACCCGTCGGTCTCTGACCGTATGGACAGTTTTCATTATAATCGAAACATCGTAAATTGCCATAATTATGTTTGCGTTTGCACGTGTGATGACGCGGGCCGGTGCATACGCCACCTGTCTGTAAGCTCAAAAAACGTCAGACGCACCGCAAAACGCCACGCCCCTCGCTCTCCGTAAACGAGCACTTCCTTATTGATTTTTAAATAGCAAGTTCGATTTTGCGTGCCCCACTGCCGCTGCCGCTGTAGCTGCGTTTTTACCGTGAACGGAGAATTGCAAGAATAGCTAGCCGCAGCGCTGCGTGCGCCCGCGCCGCCGCGTTTAGCGTCGCGTGGGACGCGGCGATGCCATCCGCAGGCTCCGCTTGGATTTCAAGCAAACGCGTGTAATAACGCTTCTCCGTAAACGCTCTCATACAACACCCATATGTTTGAATTTAGTGCGGCCCGCGTCGCCCAACGCTACGCGCAACGCCCCGCATCTTCGCAAACGGGCACTAAGAACACTGTGTGCAGGGTGGGCGTTTTTGGGTTTTTGTCTTATGTAATTTAAACGTTCGAAAAATGCTGATTCTCAGGCTGAGAATCAGCATTTTTCGAAAGTTTGAATAAATGAGTTTTGAATTTTTTATTGAATTGAATTGTGTAAACAATCTAATCAAGAAATACTATGCAAATGGACACATTGATATCGTTATTTTATTTGAATACTACGTAACCTCTTACAGCCTTATTTATAAAAATCTCGCTAATCACTGATTAGCGACTGCTTAGCTAAGCAATTGGTTAGCTCATAATGAATGCTTAAATTTTCTTTATTTATAAACGCTAATTAGCAAGTGATTAGTTGCGAAACGGAATAGAGGTAAAATTATGCCTTCGGCACAGGTTATAATCAAATTAGTCGACTAAAAAACAGAATTTTAAGAATAAAGTTGTCAATACCACGATTTTGTATCTGTCGTGACTTTGACAGACAAAAGTCAACAATTTCATTGGAAAATATGAATTAGAATAAAATCATTTAATTAAGTTTATTTCATTGTGTTTGCGATGTTAGCAATGAAAATAATAAGCTCCAATAAATTGGAGTAAACAGGAAAAGGTATTTATCTCGGAATTTATATCTACTTACTTAAACCAATGTAGTCTGACCAAATAAATGTTAAAGCAGAAGATATGTATTTTCATGTCCTATATGCTTGATAATACGATTACACTGTTTTAGAAATGTTTGCAGATACTTGTGTCTGCTTTATATTTCTTCCTATTGCTTTTGCACCAGGGTTTCAGTATCTTTTAAAACAGTTCTTATACTTATTTACAGGTTCAAGTTTAACTGCTGCTATGAAACCCACTAGCGCCTAGCAAAATACTATTCAACCTCGTAAAGATGAGGGAGGACCATGCTACATGTAAAAGATGAGGACTACGAGTGGCATGAGAAAAGAAAGGCACCCACCCATGTCTTTTGAGAAAGAATATTGGAAATCAAAAATAATGAATTCATAACAAAAATGTAGCTTTATTATGTATCAAAATAAATTGTTTTCTATAAAATTCTCTTCTTATTTATGTGCGACTGCCACAACGTGGCCTTTCTTTAGTTATGGGCCTTAGAGCTAGCGCCATAAGATGAGGGGCACATGGGAAAACACATTGGTTCACAATCACTATCTCCGATGAGCCTCACGAACTCATTCTCCTCAAACCACCACCTGAGCACCTACTGAGCCTCCTCCTGATTGAGCTTTCCCTATAAATCCTTGTATCATGTGTACTTCCAAAGAGGAATATTATCCAATAGGTAATCATTAGACTCGTAGCGTTTGTAGGTCTTCCTCCGTCTACTTCGCGCCGCTATTTCAAAATTATTTAATTCTTGTAAGTAGATCATTCTGAATTCCCGTAAAAGATTGTCGAAATCCATATTTACTAAGGCACAACTCGATATTACGAACAAAATAACCTCGAAGCACACAATAAACCCATTGAATCGATCAGCTGATTTAAATAAAATCCGTCATCTTGCCTCTTAGCATCCTCTTAGCAGTGGACCGGTGGTGTTTAATTTTGACAGCTACTAATCAATTGCTTAGCGACCTCTTACCGCTAAATAGCGTTTATGAATGAGAATTTTGCTGATCAATTGCTTAGTAATTGATTAAAATTTAAGAGGCGTTTATAAATAAGACTGTAAATGTCAAAAAACGTACTTTTGGTTCGTAAATTCATGTGGCGTCTTCTAGCACCAACTCACGGTGCAGAAGGTGCGCGGCGATTAAATGCAAGCGGGTGGAGCGTCGCCGGTTATCTCCTGGTTATCTCCTAGTTCGCAAATCCCTGTCCACTGAAGCGGAGCGGAGATTTCATGCAATTCCATTGGTTAATTTTGGCACGTCTCCGCTCCTCTCCTCTCCTCTCCGCTTCAGTGGACAGGCAGCCTTAATATCCATGTCCTGCGTGTCCTGTCGTCTGCACGTTACAGGCACTGATCTCACTGATGGACGCTAGTGATGACGCTAAATACATGGCCGAATTCTGGGCAGAGTCCATTTAGATAGATTTCGATAGATAGATGTTGGTTATCCTACTACAGGTACACCTCTGCCCTACCCTTCGGGGAGATAAGGCGTGATGTTATGTTATGTGTTCTTGTAGCGTTTGCGAGAGAAGTTTTGGGAGCCTACAGTTCTGTAAAGATAAAGTTAGAGTATTAGGTCAAATCCACGTCATAACCATCTATTTCTATAGATATGTATAACATTACTTTTTTCTAACTTGCAATTTTCTAACACACATAGCTTGAGAATGGTTTTGGATCGGACGCAATACTTACGATCACAGGCAATTTGCCTACCAACAAGTGGCATAATTTGGCATGTCTAAGAACACAAATTTCTGAAATATTGACATGCATAGGTACTCGTAATCATAATAGGTACACTTACAGCCATTGAAAATGACGTCAGCATCAAAGCCCTCTTCCTCCCATAGTTATCCACGATGTATCCAAAGAAGAACACGGTGGGGGTCCCAACGAGATACACCACTGATGCCATCCAGGATATGGTGTCTGGGTGCACGGGGGCCGCGGCCGGCGTCTCCTTCGACATGAGCCGGGGGCCCATGGGGGAGATCCAGCCTATCGCCGTGCCGTATGAGAAAACCGGTAGGACCACTGTAAAAATGAAATTATTTATGTTTACTTTTTACCCGACAGTGCGAGAGCGAAGACAGACTTATTTACGTAAGTTTCTTTGTACATATGTGGGATTCTTTATACCCTCGCAAGTTTAATCCTAATATATAATCCAGGATAGATTTTTAAGTGAGGTGTCTATCGACTCGTCTGAGTCGTGCAGATCGACTCGTCTGAGTCGTGCAGATCGACTCGTCTGAGTCGTGCAGTGGTCAATTGGTTATTATAGGGTAGGTTTTGTTTCAATACTCATCAAGATAGTGGATTCTAGAGTTTTTTTAATGTAATTTTTTTAATTAGACCATGTGTGGTAGGTACCTACTGAAATAAAGGGCTTGAAGAGACGAAACCTAAAATATACTTAAAACAATAAAAGGAAAACCCTTTTAATAATTAAAAAACAATTTATACAGGGTGTTAAAGTAATTGCGTGCCATAGCTTCAGGGTGAGTTCAGTATCGATAAAGGAACCCGTAAAAAATAAAAATAAAATACCTTTAAAAAAAGTTAAAAAGAACCGAAAATTATCTTAAGATGAACCTAATGTAGTACCTACTAATTAAATAGCGATCGTTTAGAATTGATAAGAAAATTGCTTAAAATATGTTTTTATTTTGTTTAAATGCTAATTCATAATTTTTTTGAGTTACCTACCTACCTAATATCGAACGCAATGAAATACCTACTCCTGAACACTTCAATAACGCCGAGTGGAGGCTATGTAACTAGGTACGTATATATTACAATTCCAAGTATTTCTTCCTACTTTAGCGTGCTTATCTCCTTCAAAATTAAAACCTATAAATTAAAAAAGTTGATCTTGCAATTTTTTTTTTTTATGATTTTTTTATTTTTCCTCGGTTCCTTTATCGATACTGAACCAACCCTGAAGCTATGGCACGCAATTACTTTAACATCCTGTATATAAAAAACCAGACTGCAACAAAAAAGTTCAAATCAAGCTCACTCTTCAACCAGTTTGATGCAGTTGGTGGCATCAAATCTGAGATTGAATGAATGAACTAAAATATCTGCCACCAATGAGGGTTTTCATGAAAATTCACACGCCACCAGTTGGCACCTTGGCACCACTTTGAAAAAAGGTCTTCCATTCCGACCGTAGAGTCGTAGACAGAGAAGAACATTATATTCTGCTTACAATTTCGACAATGATTATAAAATACATAAAGGGTGGCAGGGACATCGACGCAAAGCCTGTTACCATGGATTCAATACGACCCCAACATAGTTGGGAAAAGGCTCGGTAGATTGAATGATGACGTTCACCATTCGCTAATCATTCAGATAAACTTTGACACTTTTCCCAGATGCCCCGGCCCTGACGTCTCAGTGCTGCCACCTAGTGAACGTCATTTCAGAAACCCTCATTGGATTAGGTAATCAATCATACACAGTAATTATTTCAACTGCATTTCTCCTTGTTCCTACTTGTTAGCGCGGGGAGCAATAAAAAGAGTGAGTGGACTGTATTTTTTGAGGCAATGGTTTATTGCCGTGCTTACTACAAATTTGTAATTTCCCGGACAAACAATTAATCGTCCGTGGCGGTGGGAGCCGTGGAAGTTAGTGATAGTCGGACCAAGCCGTGCCGCTGCCGCGCCGCACCTCAGTTAGCCGATGACGCGCTGCCATCATCACGATGCCTGCGCGTGCAGAGCACGTGCAGGGTGTTTTGTGTTCGATTGCCAACACTACTGCTAGATGAAGGTTTCTTCTCATTTAAAACAGGAACAAGCTTTGGTCAGCATTATAATGCTTGCTCGCGTAGGTACCTATTGGTGATTTCAGACTATACCTAGTCTAAAAAATACATCAGAATTAATGCAAAAGCTAATAGGTACACTATGTTAATGAACTTTACCAATTACCTTTTGTTTAACTATTAGGTAATCAAGTAAAATAAGAAACCAGTCTTCTACCTACCTAATTTTATAATGGCAAATAGTGATTTTACATATTTCTTAAAAATTCAAGACAGACGTCCTGTCCAAACATTAGTTCATAAAAAATCCCATAGAAAAATGGACTTAAAATTTTCCCCATTTTCCGGGAGTTTTTTCCAATATCTGTTTCCATACAAAGTCAAACCTTCTTCGGACTATTATCTACTAACATATTAAAACAAAAAATAGCCATATCGGTCCAGATGTTCTCACCAACGAACATTGTTACATTTTTTCCCGACTTTTGTGACGTAGCCAAAAAAGAAGGGTTACTATACTCGTATAAATACTTAGATAGGTATCCTTTTCTCTACTATGCAAAAGTTATAGGCTTCATTTTGTGTAAAATTACTTAGGTAAGTACTTATTCTTCTTCTTTTCGTGTGCTTTGTGGCTAACCTGCTGCTTTTTAAAGCCGCCCATGGGCCTCTGCCCATGGGCGGCTTTAAAACTCTGACACCAGAATTTTTCGAGAAATATCTCTCAAGCATGCCGGTTTCCTCCCGATGTTTTCCTTCACCGTTTTTGAAGCAAGTGATAATTATACAATACGCACATGAATACGAAAAGTCAGAGGTGCGTGCCTTGGGTTCGAACTCGAGACCTATGACTTGGCAGTCTGACGATCACATCACACCACTACGCTATCACTGCTCAACTCGACTTATATTAACCTAATTAAACAGCCGAGATATTTCTCTAATAAATAAGACCAAAAACAAAAAACACTTTGATTAACTCCATTCATAACACATAATTTTCCATAGGTACTAAACGCAATTGTCCAGATTACAAACAAAACAATTTATCTACCTACTAATCAATTTTCAATTAGTTGGTAGTACCACGTTTGACCCGTCAATGGGACTACACGTGCAGTTGACTCGATGCCAGTACATCATGCTAACGAGATGTCTGACCTTGTTAGAGGAGTCAGGGTTACGGAACTGGAAGGTGTGTGTTGAACACGAGCCAACTTTCTGGATACCCTAGAATGCTCTAGGATCGAGAGCATCTAGATCGAGCGAGCGAGTCTAGATGAAGGGGAACGGAGATTTTGCAGATTCTATGGTAGGGTAAACGGTACATTCATTGGCACTCTAAGCCGACTTCTATTAGTAATTGGTCATCATCATCATCATCATCAGCCTATTAATGTTCCCATTGCTGGGACACAGGCCTCCTCTCTGTGAGAGGGAGTGGGCCGTAATCTACCACGCGGGCCCAGTGAGGGTTGGTAGATGTCACATGTCTTCGAATTTTTGGTTCTAAGACTTGCCGGTTTCCTCACGATGTTTTCCTTCCCCGTTTTGAGAGCAGTGGTGATGAAATTATTTACACAAAGTAAAGCGCCTGCTTGGATTCGAACCCACGACCTACAACTTGTAAGTAATTGGTCAATTCTCGTAAATAAACAAATTTGGTAATATTTTTAATTGTTTTGTCGGGTTCTAGTTTACATACGCTTATATAAAATGACGCATTAAATTTAAAAATAAATGTTTAAATAACTTAAAAAATTTATTCAACTTATTTCAACGGATTGTTACAATCATTGGCACTTAAGCATAGTAAATGGCACTATAAATTATGTATAATCATTGGCACTATTGTAAGTCTTATAAAGTACCCAATATAATATGGGAAGGAGTTTAGTAAGATCTGGGATCTTACTAAATTCGTTCTCATTGTTATTATTAGTAACTAATAACAAACCTTATACATTTTGTTAATTTTTTTCTGAGTCTGGCAACACATTTCTAAAAGAGCGGGTAAAGAAAGATGGTTGACGTTTGAGGCATAAATATACGTTGCCAGTATAAGAAGTTGTATAAACTAATAATAATTAAGTTGCAATAACATAAAAAAAAAACAAAAAATTCGTAGCACATTAGTAGGTACTGTTTATCCTAGTTTATTATCAGGTTCTTCATCATCATCATCATCAGCCTATTAATGTTCCCACTGCTGGAACACAGGCCTCCTCTCAGTGAGAGGGAGTGGGCCGTAATCCACCACGCGGGCCCAGTGCGGGTTGGTAGATGTCACATGTATTCGAATTTTTGGTTCTAAGACATGCCGGTTTCCTCACGATGTTCTCCTTCACCGTTTTTGAGAGCAGTGGTGATGAAATTATTTACACAAAGTAAAGCGCCTGCTTGGGTTCGAACCCACGACCTACAACTCGTAAGTCGGGGTCGATTCCCCTGGGCCACCACTGCTCTCAGGTTCTATGTTGATCAAAATATGATTCGCAACCGTAATGACTACGATTTAAAAAAAAACAATTCATATCATTAATACAACAGTTTAAAAACCCTATTGAATAACTATTTCATGACATCGTGTTCGGGGTTTGAAGATTTTTGTATGGAGGGTGGCCCTAACGTGAAGCCGCCATTTTGTTTTTTTTTCAGAATCGCGGTGAAAGTCGAAAGTTATATATTTAGATAGAGGACACTTATGCAAACAAAAAATGTTATGTAATATAATATCCTAAAACGTCAGGTTTCGGAGTTATTCACCGAAATATAAGTCAAAAACTGAACCCTGAAACAAGGATTTTTTTGTTTTTTTTCCTTTCAGGTAAGTATATTGAACTATGAAAACATAATTGCATTATGTATAGGTAATATTTTAGTTAAGAGTGAAAGAGATGACAAAATATTTATGTATACCCCCCGCCGAATGAGGACGCGCGGACGTGTGTTATATATGATATATGTATAATTGGTGCATGTCATGGGCGCGACACTAAGAAAATCCTATTCACCCTTTCGCTGCCTTCTTGGATGATATTATTTATACCGAATATGATTAAAAATTCTTATGTTTTATCCACTAGGTGTATTCAATTAATTCATGTGTAATAACTAAATCATCATGAAATAACTACAACATAAATAAATAAATTCGTTATAAAAAAAATATTTTTATCTTTGAATATCTCAGAAACGTGACGCTTTATCATGGTATATGAAGTTTTATGTTTGTATAAGTGTCCTCTATCCAAATAATATATATGACATTTATTGTGCACCTTGATTTTGAAAAAAAATCAAAATGGTGGCTGATTTTAGGGCCAAAATCTTCAAACCCCTTTGAGACCAATTCTAATTACAACAAAAAACAACCTAGGTACTTCCAAAAAAACACTACAAAGTGAAAAATAACTTTAATTTCGGAAGTCGTTACCGCCTCTGTGGTCTAGCTAGTGGTTTAACCACCTGTCTCAGACCCAGAGGTCCCGGGTTCGATTCCCAGTGGGAGCAATATTTTCTGCCCGGTTTGGTTGGTGGTAGGGCTTGTTTTAAGTCCGCCTGGCTAGCTACTACCATCTTATCTAAGCCTGTCGCCATAACATCAATGTTAACAGCATTGTTGTGTTTCGGCAGTTAGAGATAAGATAGCCAGTTCCTCTGTGGTTGAGGATTCCGAGTGAAGCTCGCGTCCGCCTTCGGCGATCATCACTAACCATCAGGTGAGATGCAGGCCAAGAGCTCCCCCGTAGAGAATAAAAAAAAAAGTCGGTGTCTTTGGTTTTGACTTTTCGGTTTTTGCCACCGACTTCCAAAATTAAAGTTATATTTTTTTACTTTGTAGTGTTTTTTTGGAAGTAGATTGTTTTTTTTTTTTGTAAAAAGTTATTATTTTTAACTTTTTAGTTGTGGTATCTACCCCACACAAATTCGAATACCACTACCTGATATGCAAATAATAGTGACAGAAATTATCATCATATCATCCATATAAACTAAGTGGGAAAAATACGTACTTATTCTTCAAGCTAACTCAAAAACTAAGTATCCAAGCAAAGCAGACCCTCTCAAAAAAAAACACAAATTTTTAAAATCGGTCCACTGACGGAAATATCGGTGGACATACATAATAAAAAAACAAACAAACATACGCGACGAACATATAACCTCCTCCTTTTTGGAAGTCGGTTAAAAAGAATTTCGTAGGCAACCTTAGAGCATCCTCCTTGAACGAGCCTCACAATTTATTGAAGACGGTTTAGTCATTTCTCCGAACCCTGAGCATTCAGACCTGCTATCTAATTACGCAACACATTTTTGTAAACGATTCCGACTAATCTGTTTCATTTTGACATTTAAATTTTGACATTGCGTTATTTACGTTGTTGAGCTGATTTTTTTTTTCGAACTTATGAAGCAATGGGTTAGCAATCTGTTTCAAAACGATTCAAATTCTGATTGATCGTGTATTACTTATTTAAGGTGTTGTACCCTAATTACGTAATACACGATCAATCAGAATATGAATCGTTAATCCTTAACCATTAATCAATCAAGAGTGAAGACCACATGACTCTTTATACTTGAAGTGCGACTCTTACCTCTACGGCGCACAATGGGGCCAAAACCGACTCTTGATGCGACATTTGATTTCTAACTCGGTAGTCCCGAAAGGAACTGAGAAAAATAATATTTCCATTTTCAATGTATGGATTGGAAACCGACCTTTCGGTCGTTTTTCCCAAACTATTTAGAACTTTAGAGGTGAAACCTAAAAGGTATTATGACTGGGCATACCACCAACTAGATACGAATGTTACGTCTACGGACTCCGGATTAGACCCCGTTTAGGAGATATGGAACTTTTTTTAAACCAAATAAAAGTTGTCCGAATAAACAAAATGGGCTTTATATAGGTATTGTAGTTTATTTACATTAAAATGCCTTGTATTTTTTATTAGTTTTGCGCCCTTGGCTGCTACTAACTTTGCTAGCGAGCTGGAGCTGCCGAACCCTGAGCATTCAGACCTGCTATTAATTTTGCTCGCAAGTTGCAGCTGCAGAACCCTGAGCATTCAGACCTGCTACTAACTTTGATCCCTAGATGCAGCTGCCGAACCGTGAGCATTCAGACCTGCTACTAACTTTGCTGACGAGCTGAATGCAAAGCATCTGTGTTTTATGAAAAAGTTAGAGCTACTTTGGATTTCCGCAATACTTGTTGCCCAAAAAAGGTTGGAATTTGATCGGTGTGCAACCTATAAGAAAGTTCTTGGGTTCTTTCTACAAAAGGTATCTCCATGAAATACCTAAATACTACATGGTGAGATCATGATCCTTCAGAGAGAGAGACATCCCTCATAAATCTTTAGAAGTAGATTTTACAAATCTGTCTCGAAATGACTATGAGTGAACTTGGAACGTGTAGGGTACCGTCATATTGAAGAACATGCTGGGTCATTAATTGTCCCGGATCAATTGTGCAGGGTCGATACATTGGCTCGATGTTCATTTGTTACGTCGCCGTCGCCGGGCTGTCTCGACCATTCTAAATTGCGGTTAATTTGCCATCACAAACAAGTAGCGGTATCTGTGATTATTGTTTTGTTTTCAACTGAGAATTAGGTTAAGCATTTTGTTGATGTTGATCACATATTGTGGTTGGAACCTTATGGCATGGCTATATGGCAAAGACTTGTTAAAAAAGGTTGTATTTTAAAATCGTGTTACTACTAGGTACTCGTCACGCATCATAGCCTAACTTTTTCGCCGGCACGCGCCGCTTCGCCAGTGTACCTAGATAGCTTTTGATCATGGTCGAACAAACAGCTTGTACCTATTCGTAGCTAAGTAAGCCTTTCCGAATTTTTTTCCTATGACTATTACTAGGAAAACTATAAACACCAGTGTTCGGGGCAAGGACTTCACTAAATCTTTTTTGTATCATTTTTCTTTTTTTTTTGGTGTTACGTACGCTGCAACAGCCCTTTATTTGATACCTTCATATCATTGGCAAACAAAATGTATGTACATCCATCCCGTTAGCAAAAACATTAGGATCTTATGACGAACTTTTACCTAGTTACAAACAAAAAAGCTGAGAGGTGTCAAGGGACACCCGGATGGAACGAAGTTATGGAATGAACCTCACAAAGGCATGCCACTAATTAGTACCTGTGGTCGCTCACAGATGGCGTTATAATAAAAAATAAAAAGTGTCGTTACAACTTTTGGTCCCAATTTTTTCCGTCTAGCCCCCTTTCGCAACGCGCGAAAGGGAACTTCGTTCCAAAAACTGTCGTCTGACCTCTCTGGCTTGTGACCGTTTATGCTAAGTATGTTATCCAGGTTTGCAGTCGTTGACAACATTAAAACTTGATTTTCAAATCAATATGATGATTAAATAAATGTTGGTGAAGGGACATGGAGGAAGGAGCGAGAGGGGAAGGCCAAAGAAAAGATGGATGGATTGTGTGAGGAATGATATGAAAGAGAAGGGAGGGAATAATAGCGTGATGGTTGGCAGGGGAGGGTGGAAAAGAAAACGTAAGATGATGATGACCCGAATCGAACAAGAAAAATAGCTAATTACTTAAAAGTTACATAACTATTACAATACATACTTTTTTCTAGTGGATACCTACGTAATACACGATCAATCAGAATCTGAATCGTTTTGAAACCGATTGCTAATCCATTGCTTCATACGTTCAAAAAAATAATCTGCTCAACAACGTAAATAACACAATAAATGTTGTTGAACTGTCAAAATGAAACGGATTAGTCGGAATCGTTTACGAAAATATGTTACTTAATTAGATAGCTGCTTAGCAACAATGACAACTGCAAATAGGGAACAACCTACCGGTGTCGCGTCGCGCGACAAGTCGCGCTAGTCTGCACGAGCCTTAAAAGCTCGCTTGCTTAACATCACATAAACATCACACCTTGTTTCCCCGAATGGTTGGGCAGAGGTGAAAGTACACCCACATTTCGCCAGTTATGTAAGTCCATGTAATAGGGGGCGAGCGTATTGCCATGAACCGCGCACAAATCCAGACTTCGGGCTGCTATCGAGAATTTCTATACAGAAAAACCCAAAAACACTTCGCCTAACCGGGGGATCGAACCCAGGAGCTCATACTCAGCAGTAGCGCCTGCGACTACTAGACCAACGAGTTAATCGACTTTCGAGAACTTGTTTTTCATTGTGCAAAGAAAGGTTTATTTATAATACGATATAATCATCCCCAAATCAGAGTCAAGTCAATACGGTCGCTATTTGCGTAGTGTCACGTTCTCCTCGACCTTACGAAGTAGGGTTAGAAGTCAAGTGTTGACGTGGAAAAACACGTTCATACGTAAGCAAGAAAGATACATATAGTAAAATTACATAACATACATAACATCAGCAGCAGTGATAGCCAAGTGGTGTGACCGTCAGACAGCCAAGTCACAGGTCTCGAGTTCGAACCCAAGGCACGCACCTCTGACTTTCCGGATTCATGTGCGTATTGTATAATTATCACTTGCTTCAAAAACGGTGAAGAAAAACATCGTGAGGAAACCGGCATGCCTGAGAAATATTTCTCGACTGCTTGTGTAGCCAAGTCAGCCGGGTGGCTTTAAAAACTCTGTCACCAGGTTATTCACCAACCACACGATAAGAAGAAGACATCACGTCTTGTTTCCCCGAAGTGTTCGGCAGAGTTACACTCACATTTCGCCAGTTATGTTTAAGTCCTATGTAATAGGGGGTGACCCTATGTATGCCACCAACCGGGCACAAACCCAGACTCAGGCTGGCACTGAGAAATTTAATTGAAAACCCCTATATAACTTTGCCCGAAATTCGAATCAAGTCCAGGACCTCATCTGCTCTACAACGTAAATAACGCAAGTTGATGAACTGTCAAACTGAAACAGATTGTGATAGATCGTGTGTTACGCAATTAGGGTGCTGGTTCATCGAACAAAAAGTGACATAATTATGAGCTCAACAACGTAAATAACGCAGTGAATGTCATTGAACTGTCAAAATGAAACGGATTAGTCGGAATCGTCTATGAAAATATGTTACGAAATTAGATAGCTGCATCCTAACTACGTAATGCACGATCAATTTTAAATTGAAACCAATTGAAAAAGATTGCTAGTCCATTGCTTCATAAGTTCGACAATATAATTGTGCAGATTTTTTTTGTCTAATTTATGAAGCAATGGACTGGCAATCTTTTTCAATTGGTTTCAATTTAAAATTTATCGTGCATTGCGTAATTGGGGGGCTGGTCACACCATGGCAACTGCAAATAGGAAGCTATAAGATAAGTAAAATATACGAAGAGCATTTATAAGGACAAAAGTTTTAGTATGACGTACGTAATTGAATTCTAATCAAGACGTTTTTATATCTGTTTGTTTATAAATAGAGGAAATAGGTAAACTAACGGAAACCTGATTTTCCAGTAACATTGATCTAACAAATTAATAATAAAGTAGGTAATCTTTGTTGTACCTACCTATGGCAATTTTGCAATGGCATTCATTAGACCGCGTCCTATTTAAAAGCGATCGCTGCGCTCATAATTATGTCACATTTTGTTCGATGAACCAGCTCCCTAATCACGAAACACACGATCTATCACAATCTGTTTCATTTTGACAGTTCAACAACATTCATTGGGTTATTTACGTTGTTGAGCAGACAAATTTTTCGAACATATGAAGCATTGGATTAGCAATATCCTTCAAAATGATTCAGATTGTGATTGACATGTTTTCAAATTTTCCGAACAAAAAGTGACATTTATGCACGCGAAGATCATGTAGGTATTGGCGCGGCGATCGCTTTATTTAAATATTCATTTTTACCCGACTGGTACTACTCATCATAATTTGACAAATGAGGTATCGTTTGACGCTGTGACGGCTGTGTCATAGTTAGAGCTATTTGACGTTAGTTATAGGCTATGTGACGTCACATGAAATGTTTTAACATGATGCCATATAATAGAGGACATTAAAAAAATAAGTCATAAAAAAATAAATATGACATGTTGGGTATCAAATGAAAAGCCTTAATTAGCACATTTCAAAAATACCTAAAAAAAATTGTTATAAAACTAAAACCCAACTACGACACAAACGCCAAATAAAAAGGTATAAACAAGACACCACAACATTCACAACACAACAAATAAAAAATCCGGAGTCACAAACAAATAAATGAATGCTCACGAATATGGCTACACCGTACACTAGCGATCTTTAATACTTGTTTTAATCGCTCATGTGTCGCAGGTCGCGTCGCGGCCTAATGTAGCCTCAGCCTCAATTTCACAAGATAACATGGTGGAATTAAAAAAATTCTGATGCTGACTGGGAACGGCATATCGTAGATATAGGTACGCAGTTTAATTTACTGTCGTCTCCTGTATCCACCTTGTGTAATACGTTGACCATGACTCACAACACTAGATAAGTTACGATTAAGTTTTCTAGCAGAAACTTTCATCAAAAAAATAATCTGTTAGATGGAGCCAATTTACACTGTGTACCTAAGAGGTCCTAATTAAATTCCTATTTTGGAAACATCACAAGTGCTGACCCTTCCATAATAGAGTTCTAAGCACACTAAACTCTTACGTAACGATTACAATCCATTAATGAGCCCCTACAGACATCCACGAACCAAAGATTTGATAACTTATTGCTTTTGTTATTAAGCCCTCGAGGTGTTACGTTATTTCAAAATAACTCCGTTACCTGATATTGAACTACTGCTCGATTAGGACAATGCACTAATTTAGTGGCTCATCACCATAAGCGAACTGTTAACCTGTGTTAAAAAGCCAAAATGCATTCTACAGTAATATTACTACTACTACTAATACGATCGGTAATTATGTATTAGATAACCGATAACTTTATAGGAACCCGTTTTCTGACGATAAGGTGAGTGAAAACAATATGTTTATTGAAAGTATTGTTTTGTTCTTAGTATGTGTACAATGGGGATGTATGCTCTGCATTCAGATTTTTCATTGAATTGCTACATTATTTGTGCGTCGTACCCAGTGAACGCTAATTGCGTTCACTGGTCGTACCTACATCACAGATCTACATTGCTAGGCTACATCTCGGTTTGACGATTATTTCCAGTAATTACAATGTCATTGTTGCAAATCGTAAAGTACGAAATTACTTACCAAATAATAGTAGTGGCTAAGAATGCCTAAATTATAATTATGCAACATCGGTAAGTTCAATTAAATTGTAAAAGATAGCAATAGACATAATATTTATTTACACTTTTTGTCATGGATTATGTGAAAAAAGCCTTTTTAAATAAGAAACTTCAGCTAATTGATACACTGTATTTCCTATTTGAGTATTAGTAATTAAAATATTCATATTGAAAATAAGAGGGGTTAGCACTCTTCCCTGTGGCACGCCATTCAAAACTGCTCAGTAAACTGACCCAAATAATGTTTTATATCATTTAGTTTCTATATAATTAGGATGGTATTAGTTGCTTCTTTTCCCCTACAAACTTCTCATTATTTGATAAGCAGTGGACAGTCAGACAGTGTGATATAAGGCATCAAAAGCTTCGCTTGGTTCATCCATCCACAAACTACTCGAATATAATTGGAGGATTATGTTTACTTTTAAAAAACAACCGTTATTATTCTGCAGAATGCATTAAAATCTTTGTTTTACACTTTGTACTTGAAAAGAAAAATGCATTAGAAATATTATAAGTGGTACCTAATATCATAGGTGCTAGAAACATAATGTGGTTTTCTGTAACCATGGCACAGAAGTACAGTTCCTTACACAATTAAGATAAAACTTACATAAATATGGTCTATTTTGAAAACAATAGGCTTGTTTCCAATCAGTTTCTAGGGCAAACTAATAAATATCTGGGACGGTTATATCATTATATATACGTGTTTAGTTTTTCAGTGGAAACCCAATTATTAATGTTTATACAAGTGTGTTCTGGCAAGCCTAACTAATTGTTTGAACCTATGTACGTAGTATAATACTAATTATGTAATAATTCGTTTCGCACTTTACAATTGTTTAATTTATATTTTATTTTGCAAAGTTTTCTCGGCTTGTTTAGTTTTGGAAATGGTTGTTTTCTTCTTTTAAGTTACCTATAAATAGCAAGATTTTTGTAAACTAGATTTTTGCCGCGTGGAGGTTCGCAAATAGTATCCTATGTCCGAGGTCATGGTCTACCCATATGCTAAATTTCATCCAAATCCGTTCAGCTGTTTTGTCGTGAAAGCGTAATAAACAAACAAAATCACTATCGCATTTATGATATTAGTTAGGATTAGGTTTAGCTGATTAATTAGTATCTGATGCCAGTACTTATTCGACAAGTGCCACGTTTGATTTCAGCAAACCGATTCTTCGATGCAAACGAGGAGTATCTACAGAGGGACTCAACTGAACATTTAATTAACCCATCAGCACATAAGTAAGTCCTCTTGTGGAATTGAATACGAGCAATTTGGAACGGTTTACAGTTTAAACCGGGTGAAGGAAAACATCGTGAGGAAACCGGCATGTCATAGAACCAAAAAAAAACGATGGCATATATCAACCCCACTGGGATCTCACAGAGAGGAGGCCTGTGTCCCAGCAGTGGGAACATTATAGACTGATTATGTAGGTAATGTATTAGCAGGTAGGGCAGGTACAATCAATCCAGAAGTAAATTTTATTTTGTTCTATCTAATTTGAATCAATTCTGTTATTCTCTTCGAGTTCTTCTTATTCTTGCTGACACTTATTTTATCTATGTAGGTTGAAACCTATATTTGGTTGAAACACTTTAGATAAAATCGCAGGTTGTCCTCTAAAAGTTACTTCTATGAATAGTTCTTGCTCTTCACGTCATTAAATAATATACAGTTGTTCAAACATGTTACGTACCTATGTAACAAAAGTTACACTAATATTTTTCCTATTTTTATGAAGGGCTAGTTTTTACCTGTGGCTTCGCCCGCGTGGATATGGGAAAATATCCAACATGCGGAATAAATACGTAATACATTGTTATCATGTAAGTCTATCGGTTTACGCGGCGCACGCGAGTAAAGCTCCCAGTCGACATGATTTTTTCCGAAATCTTTAAAACTCATCTGCATATTTCAGCCAATTTACAGCCATTTTTAAATGAATATGCGCTAATTTTGCATATTAAGTATACAGGGTGGCAGGGAGACATCGACGCGAAAACTGATACCATGAATTCAGTACATGATTCTGAAAACCCCTGCGTTGATGCTATCCGTCGGTTATTTAAAATCAGCTGTATCATAGAAAATTGCAATACCTACGAAAAATATCAACGCAGGGGGGTTCAGAATCATGTACTGAATCCATGGAATCAGTTTTCGCATCGATGTCTTAGCCACCTAAGCGTTCAAAATTAAACGACAAGGATGTTGTAGCGCAAAAAAAGAAATTTTTCGGCATTTTCACCCTTCAAAGAGCGTCGCATATCGTCGTATAACTGACTACTTACGCAACACATTTTCGTAAACGATTCCGACTAATCTGTTTCATTTTGACAGTTCAACAACATTCATTGCGTTATTTAGGTAAGTACATTGTTGAGCAGATTTTTTTTTCGAATTTATGAAGCAATGGAATAGTAATCTGTTTCAAAATGATTCTGATTGGTCGTGTCGCAATTAGGGTAAAGCTTTGCTAAAGGGCTGTTCACTTGCTACACTAGATAAAAGGTAATCTTCAAAACGTCTGTTCCGATTCCTAAAATTCTTTTCACGTGTACAATGTCGCGGCCAGAAGCTAGTCCTACTTGAGTCGAAATAGTCGAGCTATAATTATTTACGTCCCAGTAGACCCAGAGCCCGGGTTCGATTTCCAGTGGGCGCTCTTCTGCTCGGTCTGGTTGGTGATAGGGCTTGTTCTAAGTCCGCCTGGATAGCTACCACCATCTTATCTAAGTCTGTCGCCATAACAACAATCATAAGAGCATTGTTGTGTTTCGGCAGTTAGAGGTAAGATAGCCAGTTCCTCTGTGGTTGAGGATTCCGGGTGAAGCTCGCTTCCACATTCGGCCTCATCAAGGGTCATCACTTACCATCAGGTGAAATACAGCCCAAGAGATTCCGCGTAGTGGTTAAAAAAAACTCACACTCTCTATCTCTCTCTCACTCTCTCTCTCTCTCTCACCTTGGTAATAAGCAACATAAAAGGGGCGGGGCCTCGTCAAGGTCGTTTCTGACGGCCAACTCCAGCACCGCGCGCGCTCATTGATCAAATCAAATAGCTCGCGCTTCCCCGGCTTCCTGTTACACTTCCGTCCCTTTTAACGAAATCACTCCCACAGATTTGATTATTTAGATTTTTTTAGATTTAGATTTTGATTGCAGGAAAGCGAGAAGAATCATTTTACAGATAAAAAATATCACTGTAGAGTTGAGGAGCACCAAGGTCGCTTTATTTAATATTAATTACTACATAATTTAAATAACAAGCACTATTCGTTAGCCAAAGTTTCATCTAGGTTTTTCTATGTTACGTTCAACAATGAATGTTTTAAGAAGATTGTAAGTATACTATTGTAAGTATTACTTACTGCTTTTTTTTCAGGAAACATAAATAAATTGTACAACTGAAACACGGAACCGCTGAAAGGTAAAACAAAAACATTAAAAAGGAAACAGAACATTCGAGATAAAATTGAATCAAAAGGTAATTTTCCAGATCACCATTGTGTTTACAGAGCAAGCAGTTTCAAATATACGTAACTTTACTCTTGGTATAATGAACAAAATTATTGAATTACTTGGATGTGCACGTTATTACAGAAGTTAGCTGTTTCGATCATTCAGATTTATTCATCTTCTGCCCGGCATAATCCATACTTCTAAACTTGACTACAGATTGCAAGTACTCATCTTACATTAAACCAAATGAAGGAAGCTAAGACCAAATAAAAAAAAACAACGGGTTGCACTCCGGGAATGCCGGCAGAAGTGAAAACTTGAACATTATCGTTCGTTGTGCATTTTTGAATATTTTGGAATGATTAGGGAATAATTTCGCACGAATTGCTTTATTTATCAGTATAAAAGTAAGTAGGTAGGTACTATAATTTATGTGATTAAATACAATAATTCATTAGTAGTAGTAGGTAGTATTATTTATTATTTTTTCAAAATACAGTCTAACAAAAATAAACAACACTTTTCATGAAGTATGTTTTGACTGCTTTTTTATTTAAGGGTAAAATTTCTTACCTCGCAATCTTTACGTAATGTCACACGTATTTATTTTGATATTTACTTTGTCGGTTGCTAGGCAACGCAACTTACAGTCGCGAATCCTGACGCGAGTACTCTATCCCTATCGGATAAAGTGCCACTACAGGCACCCTAGTAACACCGCCTCGGCCCGGCTAAAGTGCCGCAAGCATTGGATTGTCATTGTCACTGTCACTAAGTCACGTCACTTGTTATTTTGTTTGATTGTCGAGGTTAGATCGCTGTAAAACATCACATTCCCAAAAAATTACATTCTCTTGTGCCTAAACGGACCCTGGCACTTCGCCGGCCGCTACCGCGGCACCGCTCGCTACGCTCGCTCGGCTCGTGCGTTGTGTGGTCACAGTTCTAACCTAACCTAACCTAAATAACAAGTGACAGTGACAATGCAACGCTCACGGCACCCTAGCCGGGCCGAGGCAGTGACACTAGAGTGCCACAAGAAACTCGCGGCACTCTATACACTTCGTTTTTTTTACCCATCTCAAAAAAAGTGCACAACGCCGCGGCCTAAAGAAGTTTTCACTTCAAAAAAAAAAAAGGTTCCGTTTTTTTGCTTTTGAGGTACGGAACCCTAAAAAATATAAATATGGTTGTTATTGTTGTATTATTTATTTTATCCTCCTAACTCCGCAAAGGAGGACAAAATTAAATAAACAGAACGTTAATCAGTTTCGCATTTTTTAATATAATTACTTAATTACTTTAGGTCGAATATGGAATGCCATGTGATTGGTATTTATGATTTAAAATACGTAGGATACCTACTGACCTATAGTGATTAAATAATTATATTGAAGTATAAATTAAAAAACGTAAGCTGATTAACGTTCTGTTTATTTAATTTTGTTCTGTGCGGAGTAAATTTTTTTTTGTAAACAAACAATTCTCAATTTTAGTCGTTATTTTCGCTATTGAACGCACCGTTTGCGAGATTAAGAAAAAACATTTATACGATCAATACCACAGATGAATACAGATGCTTCACTCCGCATTTTAGGTATGAAGCTACAAGTAGGCACGCGGCGGGCTCGACTTTTCGAATTCAGTGGGCGATACGTAGTCAGAAGAGTTACGCGATAGAAAGAGTAGTGATGGATTAATTAGCATTCGCATTCATTTTTAGCATGCGAATGCTCATTTAGCATTTAGCAAATGAAATTTAGTTGCGAAATTCTGTGAAGTGCGAAGTGAATTTATCGCTTCGTACTTTTTTAAACTATCATATTTCAGAGCGTCGAGCGTCGTCGTGAGCTCGCTCTCCGTCGCACCCATGGGAAGTCGGGAATACTAAATCTATCGGTTTCACGTGACCGTGACCTCGACTTCGTTTGCGTGTGTTTATTAGCAGGTATTGCGAACTTGCGAAGAATGGGTTAAGCAATTGTTATCTTATTATCTTTGATTTACGCGTACTTAGAGTTGTATATTGAATGAATGCTTGTGTTTGTTTAATTAATTAAATTATTAGCATTAGCAGAGCAGGGTGGTGCGAAGAATGATGTTTAACAATTATTATCTTATTGTCTTTGATTTGATCGTACTTAGGGTCGTGTATTGACTGAATGAATGCGTGATTGTTTATGTTTAATAAATCAGTGCTCTAAAATCTTTCTTACGAAACATCAATCACCAATTTAAAAACCCATCTATAACTTAAACACATTGGTAAATCATTACAATAGCTTTTTAGCTAAATGTGAACCGACTCGGTCCCGTTCGGTACAGGTGCGTCAGGTGCAGAATGCTGATGCACCTTCACAACCAGTTCAACCGGAATCTGTGCCGTCTACATCTGCGCACCAGGAGAACTATGTTGGGGAATCCCGATAGGAAAACAATGTTACCAGAACCGGGATGTACTAGCACAAATAAAACGTTATCGACGAGTCAACTAAACGCACGCTAGGCTAGGAGACGACGGCGTCGGAGACGTCCTACCTAAGGCGACCGAAGCGCGGTCGCCTTAATTCGCATATTAACAAAATTCACATACTTCGTTATTATTATCAATTATCGCAATATTAGCAATTAGCATAGCAATAGCAATTAATATGCTAAGACTAAAGAATTCACATGCTAATGAAATTAATGTGAAATCGCATTAATTGCCATTACTAAGAAAGAGAGGCAACTTCTAGGTGAAAATAACAGTAGATAATTAGCGCTGTGCCACCTGAATTGCACTTTATTGTGTCGTAGCAAGAGTCGCTTTTTATTTAAATGATTTTGCGGATTTAACCATCTGTACTAAACTGTGTCAATACCAAAACTTTATTGCACCCCCTGGTTGAGTTTTCTTTCGATGTTGAGGTGTATGGTAAATTATAATGTGGAGTCTCTGGGATAGTTAAAATATTATGTTTTTATTCCTATTAAGTAGTATTGTTCTATGTTTGTAGTAGTATACCTACCTATCATAGCTAGGGTTACCAACCATACTATTAAAAACAGTAAGTAATATACTGTTTTTCACTCTAAAATACTGTTTACTGCTCAACAAAAATAAAGTACCTATATGAATATACTGTTTTCACTGATAGGCATCCAGTAGCCTAATTGGGATTGAGAAATAGACGCTCAATCACAATGTAAATCATTTCGAAACAGATTGCTAATCCATCGCTTCATAAATACCTACGAAAAAAAAATCTGCTCAACAACGTAAATAACGCAATGAATGTTGTTGAACTGTCAAAATGAAACAGATTAGTCGTAACCGTTTACGAAAATGTATTACGATATTAGATAGCAGAGCTCCTAATATCGTAATACATTTTCCTACCTGAATAAAACGTTTCATCTCCTAAGTTAGGAGATGAAACGTTAGAAGTCCTAACGTAGAATACCATGCATGCAGGGCATGAGGGCGGTGTCTTAATTTCAGAAATATTCAGAATGAAACTGATGGTGTCTCGAATTTTTCAGGACATAGTAAAAAGATAATTGTTACCATAATACCTGGCCATACGTTGGCCGTTTTGCGTGAATTTGCGTGAATGTGACGCATATTTTCCCCCAAATTATTATTTTCGTGTTTTGTTCTTTCTTTGCGTCATGTTTACCGCAAATAAACGTAGGTATTTTATTTCTTTCTTTCTTTCTTTTATCTTTTACATACGTACTAGTATTATAGTTAGTTCCGCTTCCTCAGTACTCATAGAATGAGTATTTTCATTGACGAATTCATTTAACGGACACGAAGCTAGACTCCGGGCTAACACTATTAGGACCATAGATATATTATATTTCTGTGTTAGGACTGAGGAAAAAATATAGTAGGCGAAACTAATATATTTTTATTTCAATATACAAAATGGCGAGATTATCGTAATGGGAACATTAATCTCATAAAAGCTGAATTAATGATATTTTGTAACGTAAAAATAATTATGAAACATGAAAAAAAAAATCATGATAATAACGTTCATAGTAGCAAAAAATATGCATTTAAAGAATAAAAATGTTTTTGAAACATATAGGTACCTACAAATTTTTTTATTGTTTCGCCATCTGCTATATTTTTACAGGCAATGGCTTCGAAAATATTATGTATATTTGATATAAAAAAGTTAGCAACCCTAGCAACCACTGAAAATTTTATAATGGAAATTAGAAATTACCAACACTACAGACCGAATCCAGGACCACTGATAAACGCATGAGTGTAAGTAGGTACCCAAAACCAATATCAAAAACATTTATTCAAATTAGGCTGAGAATTAACACATTTTGAACATCAAAATTACATAAGACGGTCCCCCAAAACGCCCGTCCTTCATCTCTTTCTAGTGCTTTAGCTGGGCTGAGAAGAAGAAGTGGCGCAACAAACTGCCCAGAAACGCAGACCGTCTACGTATCCAGTACATCTCCAGATGAATCGTGAAAATATCAACAAAGTTGGAGAGTTATCGAAAAAAAAACTTTCCCATAGGTTTGATATTTACAAAACATTATACGTAATGCCGGATTGTCCGTGTTAAACAAATTTTCATAATACTTAATGTTTTCATGCATAATGTGTTTCATATGAACTTTTTTATGTAGATTGGTACATTTTCGTGTCCAATTAATAGTGCAAGTTTTGGGATAAATTAACCCCTTGGCTTAAGCAAATCAAAATGTCTGAAAGGTAGGTTAGGTTAGAACTGTGAGTCTGTGACCACACAACCCACGAGCCGAGCGAGTAAAGTGAGGGATGCCGCGGCAGCGGCCGGCGAGTTCCGGGTTCGTTACGTTAGGTTCGTTTATTTTGTACTTTCGTTTATGTTTATAGGATAGAGTGCCGCTAACAGCACTCTATCCTATTTATTATATTTATTATCTAATAATAATACCAACCTATTATTATCTCACTCGGGTAAAGGCCTGTTCTCATATGAGAAGGTACCTAGGTAGCCGCATTGTGAACAACCACATTCAAATGCAGCTTCTTCAAAAAACCATCATAACACATTTTACAATGTTTAGCTGAAATCCTGTTTTTTTTTTAAACTTTATCAAATACTTTTCCTACCTACTTACTTAGATAGATTTATTTTAATTTATAATCAATATTCTAGTTCGCTAGTTAGCTACATTTCTTATTTCCATACAAGTATTATTTCCAAATAAAAAATTAAGTAATCAAAACAGGTAAATATTTGACAACTATTTACGAAGTTACCAACTTTTAGGATGCGCTCTTAAGTCTATAATTAGTTAGGTACCTCAAGTTCCGTAATTATTTTAAATTGTTAGGGGAGTCTTTTTCAACAGTGGGGCAGTACTTATGGGCTAACAAAAAAATAAAATAATTATTAAAACTAAAACTTACTCAAACTAGCTATCACAATCTGGTTGAATTTACTCCCTTCCGCACAATACTTTTTCATTGTATATTTCAACATTTTTACTTTTTTTTCAACTAGGCACTATGTCTTACGAAAATGCACAGATAATTAAAAAAAGCGCGGGCTACCGCTCGTCACCCGACACTGAAGCCGAATGTCCGACGACTGCGTTCCCGCCAACCGGCCTGTATTTGTTTAAAACAGTAATCTCAAGTTGGAGCCTATAGCCGTAGCCCGTACGTAGCTATATTTGTGAGGTATTACTTGTGATTGCGAGTCAATAAAAATCGATAAAGTTCTAGGAAAATAGAAAATGGATTTCTCGGTAGAGCAGTAGAGCTGAAGAGCTTTTTATTTTACGTTTTATTCTTCAGAGTTCTGTTCTGTCTGCAGTTGGTAGGTAAGTAGGAAGATACGAATGAATTTCCTAGACCTTGGCAATAATTGAATTTCTTTACAAATCACCACTTAGATAAATTAAGTCATCATGCTATCAGATGATTAGCACACTAACGAGCTTGACAGTTTGAGCGGATATAACTATGAACTCCAAGATACTAAAATACTTAACATAGCAAAGTTTACAGGGCCGTAGGCAGGGGGGGGGGGTTTTGGGGGGTTAAAAAATTCGAGCATGCTTCGCTCGCTCTTGCATCCTATATCCTCTAACTTTTCTACTAAACTTAAACTTACTTCTATTCCTGTACAAACGGTCAAAGACAAAGAAAACCTAACTTATTTGAGTAGAATATCATGCTAAAAAATTCGAGCTCGCTTCGCTCGCTCTTGCGTTCTATATTCCCCATAACGGAATAAGGGGAGGCGGCAGATGCGGTCCGCGGGGGCCCCTATGTATTCTAAATATAAATGTAGGGTGCCAAATTTTCGAGCTCGCTTCGCTCGCTCATGTATTCTACTCTAGTTCTACATACGCGGGCCCCGGGCCCCCATTTACATTGCCGGGCCCCCGATAGTACAATTTTTTATAAATCTATGCTCTTTTTTACCCTCTCGAAATCAGAAAAACTTTATTTCTCCTAAAAAAAATGTCAACCCAAACCCCCCCCGAAATGAATTCCTGGCTACGGCCCTGAATGTTTATACGCCAAGAAAGGCAGGAATTTTGTAACTTATTAGATGTCTTATTGATCTAGCTTAATAGTCGCTTGCAGTTACCCGAAACTGCACCCTAATTACGTAATGCACGATCAATAATAAATTGAAATTAATTGAAACAGACTGCTAGTCCATTGCTTCATAAGTTCGAAAAAAAAATCTGATCAATTTTTTTTGTCGATCTTTTAAGCAATGAACTAGCAATCTGTTTCAATTCATTTCAATTTATTATTGGTCGTGCATTACGTAATTAGGGTACTGTATACACAACACATTTTCGTAAACGATTCCGACTAAGCTGTTTCATTTTGACTGTTCAATAATATTCGTTGCGTTATTTACATTGTTGAGCAGAACTTTTTTCGAACTTATGAAGCAATGGATTAGCAATCTGTTTCAAAACGATTCAAATTCTGATTGATCGTGTATTACGTAATGCACCTACTGAGCTGCTTTAATTCCTAAGTCGGGCAAATTTTTATGAGATTACCCTACTTATAATACGTACTTAGGGCCTGTTTCACGGTCTACAATTGAGTTGCTATTAAATTAACTTATCTACTTGGCAGATAATTTCATACAAATTCTGTTCCATTTTTGAATTTATTCGGTAAGTAGTGGCTATTCGGACTTGGCTTGTGGCTATCTTCTGCCAGCGACTTCGTCCATGTGAAACGGACCCTTTTTTTTTTGGTTGTGAAATCATCAAATACAGCATGTGTCAGATTCTCTGACTAGCACCCACCCGTTTTCCTTTTCGAAATGTAAGTGCGGTTATATTTTACGCCTGCAGCGCGAAGCTTTAGCGGGTCACCCGCTACCATTACTGAGAATCCTGCGCAGCCTAATCAAATAAAGCGTGAGACACAACCTTTTTCTAATTATAGTCCTAGTGTTGCCAGTTAAAAATAGATTGGATCGCGTGCAAAAACGTGGCGCCCGGCGCCTACTTATTCACACTTGGCGCCGATAAATTACCTATACCTACCAGAGATTTCACAGATGGCACTTTGTAGCGGTACCAAAGTGCCAACGGTACTTTTATCATAGATTTATGAGTAAGTGATAGGTAAATGAAAATGTGGTAAGTAGGTACTACTTTTTGTGAGAGGGTCAGCTAGTGTAATCTTTGTGAATAAGAATTTATTTCTAATGTATCACGATAGTACTGTACCAAGTTATACTTAATTATGTTTTTATCACACATACAATTAGCGATTTAGTGATATCGACATACGTCTTAACCGAAATACTTACATTAGTTATGCTCACACAGATTTCCTGAGCCCAAATTGCAAGCTTTACCTGAAAAAGCTGCTGTCGACAATAACCACAAGCCCCAAATCAACCGGCTACGAGTAGGTACCTACCTATCCTTTAAAAAGCTCACGCTTCTTAGAGGTAATGAGAATTCCCTTTGTATCCTCCCACCGTTAGAAGTGAGAGGTGTTAAAACTTAGTTAACTTAGTCACAATTCTAAAAAAAGAACCTCTATTTCCGTTCCTGGAATCTGTTAACCCCAGTGTATACCTTAGCCTATGTAGATAAGGTAGTTCTCACAGATATAGAGAATTGTAGATGATGCAGGCTGTCTAATACGGTGTATGCCCTGGATTCCTTAGGCTTATAAGTCTTTTATAATATGACTAAACATCAACAGATTACCGAGAACGATTACTGAGAACCCCTCAATAACTCCAAAAATATTTTACACCCAGATGCACGAACTCTGGCAAAAGTCGAAACTATATGACAGTAGAGAGGAGAAATGAGTGCAGTTTTGAACTTAGGCTCATTGGGAACTTTATCTTGGCATAAAAAAGGTATCCTAAGTACTGGTACTCGTGCCTTCTATTTAGATGATAATCTGTGAGGCTGCCATCAGACAGACTGCATTTCGACAGGACTGCGCAGTCGGTTAGCAGTTTCGTTGCAGTTATGCATCGAAAATAATATGCTCACAAGCATTGAAACTGCAATATAGCAGCTGGCGTGCAGTTCAAATGCAGTCCGTCTGTTTAGATACTTAATAAAAATAAAAAACTTGATTATTATGATTTTTTTTCAAAAGATTTTTTACAAAAAGGATTTTAAAAGACCTTTAAAAAAATCACAAATAATAACGTTTTTAAGGTATTAAGTATCTAAATACCTACCTACAGAAATAAATTATCGAAAGTAATTATGGTTACATTGAAAAATCTCAAAGCTTTTTCACAGCCACCAAAACGTCAAAAGTTTGACTTCACAAAAGGAAGAGAAGGGACAAGAAAAGGACCTAAAAAAAATGTACGCGTTTGCTGTGACTATTCCTTGTAAGATCCACGTTTATATATCTGTGGGTTACCTATATCCGAGGCTGGGCTAAGCCTGCTTGTCATTAGCAAGCTGTCGCTCTAATGTTCGTCACACGACGGTGCTTCGGCGTAAGAGAGCTTACAATACTTTACGTGAGCTAATTACTTTATATATAGTTAGCGCCAACAAGGGAATAGGGCTATATGATTTTGACGTGGGTCTGTCTCTTTTTATCCAAACTAATATTATAAAGAGAAAAGATTTGATTTTTCGTATGTTTGTTTGTTTTTTGTTTAATAAACTCGAAAACTACTGGATCGATTTAAAAAATTCTTTCACCTGTAGAATGCAATTTATAAAGATAATCACGCGGGCGAAGCCGCTAGTGGAAGCTAGTTGCTATAGGTAAATTGACAATGATATTCCAGAATTTTACACAGTATTATTTGTCAGCGGGATAACATATATTGAGAAGTTAGTTAATTTAAAAAATATATAAATTCTACCTATTAATATTCTCCTACTTAGCTATATCTTATTACTGTACCTAATATAATTTAATACAACATGCTGAAAAGTCAATTTTACGGAAAATTTTACCTAAGTATATCTAGGTATAGCTTTAGTATTATAGGGCTTAGAGCTAAGACTATTCTGTAACTTTCAGTGAAGATTATTTTAACTAATACTTAAATAAAGAAATTTATGCAATCTAGGTATTTATTTTTTCTTGGTAGGCATTATTCACTCCAGACTCTCATGAACTGAAACCACCTTTTATTATTCCTAGGAAACCACACTTACTTTTCCTCAACTGAAATACCGAATCTCATTTACTCTCCATTCTTGGAACAAGATAGTACGAGTATTAATAAGGAGTTTCAGTGAACGTTTCACTGGAATCATTATATTTCTATGACTGGAATCTATTATTAAAATTATTTATCTGAATCATTGATTGTTTTTTTTTCATGGAATAGTTAATTTGCAAACGCTGTGATTCATGAATATCTGTTATGGGACTTTCCCGAAAGGCGTATTGTTGGGTATTAGTTCAATAATTATGGTTGAGGGTTAAATCCCCGTATGCCAACAGTTTGTATCATAATTTATCAATCTGTAAACGTACACTTCTGTACATTTTTCGCCCAATTTTGTTAATAAAAACAATTGAAAGCAAGCTACGATGAAAAGATGGTGGACTTGAGTATTATTTCGCATGAAAGATTTTTACTTACGAAAGAAAGTCTATGTTTTATCATAATATTGATTTATTTACCTATATTTTTTGTTTGTTTCAGTCCCGTACGTAAGTAAGTAAGTAAGTCCCGTAGACAAAGTATTTTTGTTGTGATTTCTATTGCCGCTATTTAACAACAAATAAGTAATAAAATTATAATAAAGTTAAAAATGAATACAAGAAACGTGTATTTTTTCGCACTTGGCCGGTATTTTTAAGTTTAATATCTAAAATTGAAAGCTTTAAAAAGAGTCTGCTACTCGGAACTATATTGGAGTATAAATGAGACAAATAGCACAATGGTGCCGATTCTCTTGTCACAAATGCCTCTAAACTATGAATGAATGAATGAATGAATGAATGAAATGCCCCGATCCCAGCGTGGTTTAACCAGACTCGATAAATCGAATGAACCCCAAGATTTGCACTAGCCCATGAAATCACATGTTGCATGGGACTTCAAAAGCCATTGCATATCAAAGAGTAGACCGGGTGGCGCGGTAATGGTAGGGATTAGATATGTGCCCTGGGATAAGGAGGGAGATATGAGCCTACCGGATATGCATCCTAGAGTAAGCCTAGGAATAGTGGAGAGACAGGTTATAGATCATTGGATGGGCATCTTTTTACGACGTCGCCACTCGCCGTTATGTCGGTTCACATAGATCTTCGCTGGTGGTTCTTGAGGTGGGGTTACGCTGCTTTCTCGGCTTTTTTCAATATCGCTGCTTTGCTGTGTTATATTTAGCTGTTTCTAAGTCTTCGTCAGAGGCCTCGCTGCTATCCGTTTCAGGTTTCTTGTAGATCTCGCTGGCAGCCTTCATTATCTTGTTTCGGTCTGTAGCCGTGTCCCTCCAGAAGTTGACTTCCTTGTCGAAATAAATCGAGTCCTGTTTAATGTTGTCGTTCCATGTGTAGATTGGACGTCCTACTTTCTTGGATTTGGCCTTATACTGCATTGCTGCGTGTAGCAGGTGTAGTTTGCCTCGCCTGTGAACGTGTGCGAGATAGCACATTCTGTGATTCTTGATGCGTTTGGTTACTGTTTTTCCGTCCAAGATTTCGTGCATCTTCTTATGTCTTGGTTTGTTTCTGGCGTGGTTAATCAGGTCTCTCAAGATGACTCGCTCATATCTTCTCAGCCTTGACCTGTTAGCTTTGGTGATTGCCGATACTTTCAAACCGTATATCATACAAGGTACGATCACCATTCGGTACATGAGTCTGGCTAGTTTCCAGTCCAGTTTGTTATGAATGGTAATAGTGACTTTGCGTTTCTAGTAGCTTGTTCGCATCGTTTCCTAATTGTGTTTCTCCTGCTTAAAGCAGATGTTATGTATGTGCCTAGGTATTTAATTTCATCGACAGTATGTAGATTTAATCCGTTCATTGACACATAAGTCGCTTTCTGTTTAGCTACTGGGTCCCTAATTAAAATTTTTGTTTTAGTTTCGTTTATTTGTAGGCCGACACTACCTAGTAGGGGTTAATATGGTATACGATTCCTTCTAACCCTTTTAGATCATCTGTAATGAAGATGAGGTCGTCTGCGAATGATAGCACCAGCGGGAGTGAGATTCCCCGATCTTGGTCTAATTTTATTAGTTGAGTTTCCTCTTCGAGGGTTCTAAGGACTTCATCCATGACCAGTGTAAAAAGGCGAGGCGACAGCGGGCAGCCTTGTTTGACACCTTTTCCTTTGGTAATCCAACTAGATTGCTGCCCACACCAATGTCACAAATGCCTCTAAACTAGACTAAAAATCACTAAAATTTAGTTTAGTCTTGTCAAAGAAGGATTTCCTATTCTGAAATAGACTAAAGTGACACAAGTACAACTTAACTATATTTAAGTTTGACAGCACTAAGATTGTACTGAGTTATTAGTTTAGTGAAAATGGCAGTTTTGCTATTCTGAATTTGACGTTTTTCACCTAAAAATTTGGTGTATCCAACTAAATCTGACTATTTTTAAACGCGATTAAAAAAGAGTGGAATAAAATTAGTTGTCATGAACTAAAATTCACACCAACACTTCGACTTCAGGTGCAAAAACAGTACTGTATTTTTTTTTCTTCTTTTGCTGATATCTCGAAAATGGTGCGTCCTGGTCCTATGGCAAAAATAATGAAAAGTTCGACCCCCTTTAGGAAACTCTTAAACCCTTATAACTGAACATGTTGGTAATAATTTTTAATATTTTCCGTACAACAAGTGAAAAGTTCCATATAAAACTAATCGAGGCTCCCCTGCGCGACTCCAGCTCTAAAAAAATTCACGGGGTAGAGTAAACAAGTACCACGTGGAGTCGCAACGTGATTGTCAAATTCGATTTTAGATGGGTCAAAATTATTTTTTAATTTAGAAAATATTTTTGTCAGAATAGCTTTAAGATTTTCATAGCCAAAAGTAAGAAATTTTAGTGATAGTTTAGTTAGTTTAAGTTCGGTGTACAAGAGAATCGGCACCAATGTTTACTGTGCAAATGGGTAGAATTGCATTAATTGTACTTTGAGTTTATATAATAAAGATATTAGGATCCACACGTGGATCCACACGTGTATGATCGATCATAGTATTAACAGTATCAATCATATTAATAAAGGCAATAATAAACGGCATGATTGTTCAAAGGCAAAATCTTTGACTGAAAATATTTTTTATAATACGTCATTGGTCCTAGGGCATTTAAATAGAGACAAAAATAAAATTGCATTTTCTTTTCTAAACAATGTTTTAGTTGGTTTTTTTTTATTTTTTTTTTTTTATGGCTAACTATTATTATAAATGCGAAAGTGACTTTGTTTGCTACGCTTTTACGCTAAAACGGCTGAACAGATTTGGATGAAATTTCGCTCATGGGTAGATCATGACCTGGGATAGGACATGGGATACTTTTTATCCCGATATTCCCACGGGATCGAGACTTATGCGTTTGAAACCGCGGGATGCAGCTAGTATTGTATATTTTTTTATTTCTGAAATAATTTTGTGTTGGTGCAAAAGGAGCCCGATTGAGAAAAAAACTTGAGAAAATTATAATGGAACTTTAGAAATTAATTTTGTTTTCAGTATTATTATACAGTGTGTCTGGTCACCGGTGTCCGACCCGTTAAGGCCAAGTATTATGATCAATTTTATCGACAAATTCACCATAATAAGGCATTTTGCCCATACTGTTTTTTTTTTACTGAGTACAGTTGTTTTATTTATTTCGCAATATCTACCGATGTAAATGTACTACAGATATAATAGTGGCTTCGTTCGACAGCTACAAAAGTAGGCAATAAGTTGACACTAAAAAGTTTATCAAAAACTCCCATTAAAACTCCCATTAAAACTTTTTAAAAATACCTGAAACTTAAAAGGTATGTAAAATTTGGTTGTTTTTTTTACTTAAAACAGTAGGGGCAAAATGCCTTATTACCTATGGTGGATTTGTCGATAAAATTGATCATATTACTTTGCCTTAACGAGTCGGACACCGGTGACCAAACACACTGTATAAGGCACACACTATTTTGTATGCCCTTTTAAAAAGATTTAAGGGGTATGAGGAACAGGGTGTAAAGTTCACTCATCCCCCATAGAAAAGGGAGGATCCTCCAACCAGACGGGTGTTATGTCTGGCGGGCAACTGCCCATAAGTTGATTTCGGGTCGTATGACGAGAAAGCAGTGGTGGCCCAGAGGTAACGGCCCGATTTACGAGTTGGAGGTCGTAGGTTGTGGGTTCGAACCCAGGCTAGCGCTTTAGGTACTTTTTGTAAATAATTTCATCACCACTGCTCTCAAAACGGTGAAGGAAAACATCGTGAGGAAACCTGCATGCCCTAAAACTAAAAATTCGAGAAGATGTGACATCAACCAACTGGGCCCAGTACGTGGTTCGTTCCCTCTCGTAGAGAGGAGGCCTGTGTCCCAGCCGTGGGAATAATATAGGGTGATTATGCATAGTTTGTATGTTAGTGTATAGAGTGCCACTAACAGCACCCTATCCCTATCGTATAAAGTGCCGCTAGCGGCATAATAGTAGCGCTGCCTCGGCCTGGCTAAAGTGCCGTAAACATTGCATTGTCACTGAGTCACTGTCACTTGTTATTTTGTTTGATTGTTGAGGTTAGTTCGCTGTAAAACACCACATTCTGAAAACATTACATTCCCTGGCACTCGCCTGCCGTTGTGTGGTCACAGTTCTAACATAACCTACCTTTCAACCATTTCCATTTGCTAAGCCAAGGGGTTATGTCTACACTTAAGTTTAGCCGGCTATAAATTAAAGAAATTAACTCCTCAAAAATAAACTCATCTTTTGATATTATTATCAAAAACAAATACCTACGATCAATCAATACAAAGGGCAGCGAACTAACCTCAACAATCAAACAAAATAACAATTAGTGACAGTGACAATGACAATGACAATGCAGTGTTTACGGCACTTTAGCCGGGCCGAGGCAGCGCCACTATTATGCCGCAAATAGTGGCACTTTATCCGAAAGGAATAAAGTGCCGCTTAGCGGCACTCTTCCGTTTGTTTATTGTCCTACGCTAATTTATATTCCCGTTCTTATAATTTAGATACATGCAATAATTATAATTATGTCAAAGCTTGAGGGTTAATGCTGTGTATTTAGTTGGAAAGCCTTTTTAAAAATAAATACCTAATTAATAAAACAGAAAGCATTTCCCTATATTTCTAAGATTATTCACCTTCAAAGAGTCACCTTGTTTTGACCAATAGGTAGGTAGATAACTCTCATTTCGGATTTATTCATTACGTAATCCCATCTCAATCGCTGTGTACCTAAGTAAATAATTAGTATAACGCGCATTTTCGGGTTGAAACATGTACGGTGCGCTGCCGCAGGGTTAAGCCAACATCAGCCGAGCGCCGCGCATGCGCGCTCCCCGCGCACCTCCAGCGGCGCCCCTCCTGGCTCGCCAGAGAGTCGTACGACGCCCGCTCCGACGCGCGCACGTAACATATCGTTCTGTCCGCGGCTCTCGCTCGCTCCCGCCAAAACTTGTACAAACTAGACTTTTAAGTAAAGATTGTGTTGCTACAAGCTGTGACGTATTAATAAACTGTTGTTCGTGATTCAAGTATCGTATTTCTGTTCACTGATTCACCCACGCCATCCCCGGTGCTTACAGTGACGCCCAACTCGCGGCCATGTTTTAGCAGTGTTGCCATCCGTACGAGGTTCCTCGTACATGTACGAGATTCAGAGGTCCTGGTACGAGGTACGAGCTTACATCCATCCTCGTACGATTTTGTACGAGATTCGTTGATACAAATCATATCTCTGAACGTGCCTCTAAATAATCGCAATTATCTAAATAATTCTTTAGATAAATTGACCTGACATAAACGACAAGACGGCGCGGCGACGGCTTACTTATTAGCAGTAAAGTAAAGTTACATGCTCTGTGCTTATTAGTTCCTATTTCAATTTCAGCCACGCGCAGACATAACTTGCGCGCACTCTACACGCGCTGGACAATCTAGTGTCTATCTCTATGCACTATGGTCGCAGGTGGTAGGTCAACCGGAATTTTGGTTTGGTGTATTATGTATTTATGTATCTAATATCAGTGGACGTGGAGTGACCGATAAGAAAAATACCCTACTAGAAGAACTACGCGTTCGAAGCACGGGCAATAAACGGAATTAACTTAGACATAGGTATTTTATAAAATATAATGTATTTTCTACGTTTTAACGTAACATCTTACATAAACAATACAAGAAAAATTAATGAAATGAAATATTTCATAATTTCTATAACATAAAAAAAAGTTAATTTAGAGAGTTTTAGTAAGAAAATAGCAATTTATTAATTTTTAAGGTATGTACGAGGTTGTGTTGGCAAAATACGAGATTTCAGACCACGTCTGTACGAGGACACTCCTTCGGCGTCTGGCAACACTGTGTTTTAGATAACAGTGGCAAAACGAACCCAGTGAAGTGCAGTGAACACAGAGACATCTAACATCTTCAGTGACGACAGAGATATTATCATGCCACGAACGACACGGACAACCCGAGCAGCGATGGTCGGCAAGGCGGAGGAACAAGGAAGTGACGGTTACTCCGACGCGGACTGCGACTCGGTGGTGGACGAGCCGCGCGCCGGTACTGATGCACGCGTCTCAACCGACGCGGCCGAGGAGATGCGCGCCCAGGCAGGCGCCGCCCTCGCGCACACGCTCGGCGGGGCCCACACCGGCGCGCCCGCCGCAGCACTCAACACCGAGCGGCTGCTGTCCACCATGATGGAGTCCTTCGCGAGGATGCAGGCGGAGACCAACCGCACACTAGCGGAAACGTTACGATCTCTACATCATGGCAACCAGTGGAATCCAGTCGCGTCGACACCGGCGGCATCGCCCAGGGCGAACGCGCCCGCGACCTCCGGCGGTAACTTTTCAAAGTGCACCGCGAGGTTCGACGGGCAGTCACGCGACACCGAGGTACTGGAGGCGTTCATCGATGCAGTGGAGGTTTACAAGGAGTGCGCCGACGTGACCGACGACCACGCGCTACGCGGCCTCTCCATGTTGCTGAGCGGCGACGCGGCGGTGTGGTGGCGCGGCGCCCGGGCCTGCGTCAGCTCGTGGCCAGACGCGCTCGCGCGCCTGCGCGCTGCCTACGGCGTGCAAAAGCCCGCGTACAGGGTACTGCGCGAGGTATTTACGCGTGAACAAAGTGAGTGTGAACGCGCCGAAGTTTTTATATCAAAGGTACGATCTTTATTAGTTCAGTTACCCTATGTTGTACCAAGCGTGATGATAGTGGATATTGTGTACGGCTTATTACATCGTCGAATACGTAAACGTTTGTCACGAGACACTATTAGCGATATTGATAATTTGTTAGAGAGAGCGAGACTCGTGGAAGATTCGATAACGGAATTAAAAAACCCGATCGTTTCCGCGAATAACCCGAATGTACCTACCGCTCCCGACCGCGGTACTACGAGTCCGAGCGCAACCTCAGGTTCCAAACTCGCCACTAACTCGAACGAAACCTCGAAACGTAATCGCATTAGATGTTCGTTTTGCAAAGCGTTCGGTCACGCGGCTAACGAATGTCGTAAGGCCAATAAAGTCGATAGCAATAGTGACAATAAAACTAATAAAGTAGGTACTAGCGATGGTAAATGTATTAACCCGATACGTTGTTATGGATGCGGCCAGCCAGGGGTGGTCAAGTCGAAGTGTGAAACTTGTTCGATTAAACCCGCGCCCACCAAACCGTCCGATTTTAATGTCGTAAAAGGTGACTTATATGCAACATCGACGCCACATCCTTTGATACCAATAAGTATAGTAGGTAAGGAAGGGGTAGCGATAGTCGATACTGGGGCTACGCACAGTGTTGCTAGCCCATTATTGTATTCGTTGTTAGTGAATAACGGCGTTCAATTCCAAGAAACGGAGCGTTACATCGGGCTCGCCGATGGCTCGTGTCATAGGAAAATGGTGAAGACCGCTACCGTACCTGTCACTCTGGATAGTCGAAGAGTCGACACCGAGTTTATGGTACTTCCTGGTGATGACACCAGAACACTTTTAGGTCGTGATTTTATTGCTAACGCGGCTATTGTTTTAGACATAGCCCAGGAGTCATGGCATTTTGCAGATAGTCCAGGAGACCGGTTCCCGTTTTTGCAATCTTATGTATTGAACAGCGCGGCCGTGATGCGAGCAGAGATCTGCGACGTATCACTGTGCCAAGATGAAGGTACGAACTTGTCACCGGAGCACAGGGCCGCACTCAACGAGTTCTTGCAAAGCAGAGTCGCTCAGTTCGCTTCGGCTGGACCTCCTATTGACTTCGCTGTCCATAAGATTAAGGTAAGCGAAACACAGGAACCTTTGGCTTCTCCTTTCCTGGTCGATCCAGGGAAGATCGCAGCTATCGTGGACATGCCGACTCCTCAGAACGTAAAACATCTGAAATGTTTCCTGCAGACCTCCAGCTGGTTCAGGCGCTTCATCCCTGACTACGCAGAGGTCGCCAAACCGTTGACAATGCTGCTGAAAAAGGTAAGTATTTGGAAATGGGGCCCGAACCAGCAGGCAGCTTTCGAGACGATCAAGCAACTGCTAGTATCGGCGCCGATCCTGCGTCAGGCTGATGCGACGTTGCCTTTCGTCCTCAGAACCGATAGCAGTGGGTATGCTCTCGTGGCGGTTCTCCTCCAGGGGGAGGGGACCGACGAGCGCCCAATAGAATACGCCAGTCGACTATTAACCCCGGCTGAAAGAAACTACAGCACGACGGAGAGGGAGGCTCTAGCCGTTGTCTGGGCAGTTTCCAAGTTTAGGGGATATATAGATGGCGCTGAAGTCGTGATCAAGTCAGACCATCAGCCGCTTAGATGGCTGATGAGTATGAAGTCTCCGAGCGGCCGCCTAGCAAGGTGGGCCCTGAGCCTTCAGGAGTATAACCTGAAAATAGAGTACACACCAGGTAAGGCCAATGTTATAGCCGACACTCTGTCACGTCCGGCATGCGCCGATGTCGCCGAAGACGCCGATTGTGACCTGTGCTGCGCTGCGGTTGACGTGCCCTCTCGCAGTCTGAAGGACCTGCGCGAGAACCAAATAAAGGACCCGGAGGTAAGTAAGATCGTCGAGGCTCTGGAATCCGACGATCCCTCTAGGGGGAGGGTATGGGCAAACAAAGGGTATGTACTCGCCGAAGGTGTGTTGTATAGATATTGTCCTGACAACGAGGAGCATGACGACGCTAGTCTGGTGGTCCCAGAACAGGAACGCGCCAAAGTATTGGCCGAATACCATGATGCACCCACTGCTGGTCACATGGGCGCGGAACGTACGCTGCAACGCTTAGTCGGTAAGTACTACTGGCCAGGAATGCGTTCCTACGTTACGCAGTACGTAAAAAATTGTGTACCTTGCCAGCGTTATAAGGCAGACACTAGGAAACCTGCTGGGTTGTTGCAGACGCCCGCTTCTACACGTCGTTTTGAGGTGTTAGCCGTGGACCTGTTCGGTCCTCTACCTGAAACAGCGAAGGGACATAAATGGATCCTGATAGTCGAGGACACCTGCACGCGCTGGGTAGAGCTGTTCGCCCTTTCTTCAGCTACCAGTGAGGAATGCGCGAAGGTACTTGTATCAGAAGTATACTTACGGTTCGGAGTCCCCAGGCGCCTTGTTAGTGACAACGGTGTCCAATTTATAAGTGAGGTAATGCAGCAGACCTGCCACGCGATGGGAATTACACAATCACTTACCTCATTTTACCACCCCGAGGCGAACCCGGTGGAACGTAAGAACCGGGACCTCAAACCGCAGCTGGCGATTCTGGTAGGTAAAGACCATGATACGTGGGATATCCACTTACCTGCAGTCCGCTTCGCCATGAACTCGGCAGTCACATCTGGAACGGGCTACTCGCCTGCCTATTTGAACTTCGCGCGAGATATGCGCGCGCCCGCAGACGTCATGTCAGAGATGCGCACCATTATCGAGAACGATAACTATGTAGGTGACATTACTAATTTTCTTAAGAAGATTTCGTCAGTACTCGTAGACGCTCGTGACGTCTATGAGAATGCCCAGGCGGCGCATAAGAAGTACACCGATGAACATCGTCGACCAGCTCCGGATTATAAGGTTGGTGATCTAGTGCTATTGAAAACCCAGGGGGCTAATGACACCGCCAGAGGGCAGACGTCAAAGTTCATCCCTCGCCGTGACGGACCATACAAGATTCAGGCTGTGGTCAGTCCCACTACATACATCCTAGAGCGCCTCAGCGACGGTACGGTGCTAGGTAAATACCATGCCTCTGTTCTGACTCCCTTCGTTGGTCGTATTCAAGCTCCAGTACAGGAGAAACGTAAGAGGGGAAGGCCTCGTAAACGCTAACCCAAACACGAGGGCGTTCGTTCGGGTTAGAGGGGGAGACTATAACGCGCATTTTCGGGTTGAAACATGTACGGTGCGCTGCCGCAGGGTTAAGCCAACATCAGCCGAGCGCCGCGCATGCGCGCTCCCCGCGCACCTCCAGCGGCGCCCCTCCTGGCTCGCCAGAGAGTCGTACGACGCCCGCTCCGACGCGCGCACGTAATATATCGTTCTGTCCGCGGCTCTCGCTCGCTCCCGCCAAAACTTGTGAAAACTAAACTAAAGTAAAGATTGTGTTGCTAAGGACCTGTAAATCAAGCTGTGAAGTATTATTAAACTGTTGTTCGTGATTCAAGTATCGTGTTTCTGTTCACTGATTCACCCACGCCATCACCGTGCTTACATTAGTATAATACAATTTAAAACCAGTTTTGAATTGATATGTGTGTCGTAGGATGATTGATCATTCGAATTTTCGCGAAAACTCTAGGGATTATTTCGAAAACACGGATAATTAGAAAATGGTGAAAACATTTCTGCGAGTAAATTGGAAGTAGCGGTCGCCTGCTGCTGCCGAGGCACCGCTCGCTTCGCTTGCTCTGTTCGCGCGCGTTTGGTCAGTTCTAACCTAGCCTATTTCAACCAAGTTCTGTGCCTCGGCAGCAGCAGGCGAGCGCTGCTTCCAATTTAGTCGCAGAAATGTTTTCACCATTTTCTAACTACCCGTGTTTTCGCAATATCCCTAGGTTTTCGCGAAAATTCGAATTATCAAATCACACTACGACATGTGCAACAAACAGACGCACTTGTCCATCACTTACACTATAAAGCAAAGACACGTTTATTTAAACTGAATTTATTATTCAAATTATACGAGGCTGCCGCCATGAAAATAGAAATTGAATAATAGAATGTGGCAGCTCAATTAGGTCATTAGTAACTTGACAGGAGTAATTGAAGTGTTAAGTCTTTATTTTGAAAGTGGGCAACGTCGCAAATAGATGTCAAATATTTAACTGTTTTGATTTACCTAATTTGGCAATATTAGTTTATGGAAATACGAAATGAAATACGAAATAAACGGTGAAGGAAAACATCGTGAAGAAACCGGCATGTCTTAGAACCAAAAATTCGAAGACATGTGACATCTACCAACCCGCACTGGGCCCGCGTGGTAGATTACGGCCCACTCCCTCACAGAGAGGAGGCCTGGTCCCAACAGTGGGAACATTAATAGGCTGATGATGAATACGAAATGTGGCTAACTAGCGAACTAGAATATTGATATACTGATGGTTCTTGTGGAGATGTAAGTGGCCGAACCAAATTATGGACCAGAGGTTTTCCCTTCTATCTCATATTATAATCCCGATTTTCTATAATCTGAACCTAAACCAGGATTTTGCTTGGTCTTGGTTTAAAAATCGTTTTGTAATAAAACCATAATGAGATTTGGTCAGAATAGTCCCTAATCCTATTTCTTGAATTAGTAGGATGATAATCTCACCAATATCTTACATTCAAATCCTCACTCTTCTCGATGAAGCTAATCACTGGGCATTAGGGAATCCACTATCAAATTTTCGCATAGGTACTTTAGTACTATTTCACCAGAGTCACAAATATTCTGCTTTTAGTGTTCAAAATTGACCACGACCACGACCCCTTATGGCGTCACGGCCCACATAAAAAAGCCAGGACCTGTCTAATTAATGAAAAATTCTAAAAAGGTTCTAAACTTTTTCATTTAAAACTTTTCAGACCTCCAAAAAACCAACCAGAAAAAGCTAAACTCCTGTCATCCTGACAGGCAACCGACATAACATTTACAAACATTTTGGAAATGGTCTGTTGAAATTCAAAATTGTATGCCATGTCCTCTGTGCTAGTGGTCAGTGCCTGTCTGCTCATCACGGTGACCGGAGTGGACATCACAGCCCTGCACCATAACATCTGCAGTGCATATGGCCACCAGCTCTTTGAAGCCAAGTTCGGTAGCGAAATCCATTGGCTATGCTTGAAGTTACAGCCTACTGGTAAGCTGAAACTCATTTTGACGATTTTCATGCCATTATGTGGAAGAGAACAGCGTCAAGTTAGGTTGTGCGGACGCTCCAACAGCATCCTAAAAACATTATTTGACAAGGTGGGCAACCACTTTATTAGGCAGTAAGTAGGTGCGGAGGCACGTGCCAGCGTGTGTTGAGCTACGTTCTTATTAGTAGTTCTTAGGTTGGTTTTTAAAATAGTTTCAAATTGTTGATCATACTATCTCATACCACAGTAAATATATTTATCTACTGTGCCATACTATATGGATTAAGTGGTCTAAAATAAAGAATGTAGGTACCTAATAATATTATCTAAAGAGTAAAGATTAGATTTTTGTATGTTTCTTTGTTACGCTTTCACGCTAAAACGGCTAAACGGATTTACATGAAATTTGGCGCGTGGATAGAGTATGACCTTGGTTAGGACATAGGATATTTTTATCCCGATATTCTCACGGCATCGAGACTTATGCGGGTAAAACCGCGGGGCGCAGCTACACTTGGACTTTTCAGTTCGAAGCAAAATAAATCTGTCATTACTCATTGTTTAAGCTATGTAAGTTGTTAACGTACTTTGTTGTGTACTTACATACGATTTATTTACATTACATGCGATTGACGCCAGTAGCACACCTCCGCCGCGAAACCGTAGCAGCGAATGTTCCGCTACTCGAGTTCCGCTAGTCGAATTTCCAATGTCGATCTATTAAAAGAGATACGGGACTTAGTAACAGCGCCTGGTCCTATCAAACTACGTGATTTCCCGTAGTCGGCACTCAGTCGCGCACGGGATATCGTTGATCAAACAGCTCCATAATTACAGTTTTATTAGTGATAAACGCATCAAAATGACTTCTTGTGTAGCTAAACAGTGTTTTAATAATACAAGGAAGAAAACTAAGACACACGGGATTACTTACGACTCGTAAGTAGGTACAGCCAAAAATGCTAATTTGTTGAAATTTAATGTTTGCTTCGCCATGTTTGTGAGAGCGAGATAGATATTCATACATGCGTGAGAAACACGATACGCACATAATGCGCGAGTTGCGAGACTTCTTATTGGCGACGAGTACTGGAGCTAAAATATTCGGCAGCTAACGCGATTTCGCTCGCACGACAGCGCCGTCTCCTATCTCTGTTCTTGTCTATTGGTAACAGTAGGTTTGCGACTGTGATCACACTGATCACAGATGTGTGAGTTTTGCTGCATGTAGTCGTGCGTCGAGCCCAGGTTTACTGATTGCGATGTTAGCGCGTAACATATCTTCCTCCTTTTAATTAACCGACTTCCAAAAAGGAGGAGGTTTTATGTTCGTCGCGAATGTTTTTTTTTTTTTTTATGTATGTCCACCGATATCTCCGTCAATTGTGAACCAATTTTGTTTGAAAGGGTATGCTCCCAAGTTGGTCCCATATTAATTTTATTAACTTTGCTTGGACAGTTTTTGAGTTAGCTTCAAGAATACGTATTTTTCCCACTTAGTTTATATGGATGATATGATGATAACTTCCTGTCACTGTTATTTGCATATCAGTTAGTGGTATTTGAATTTGTGTGGGGTAGGTAGGTACTGTAAGGGGTGCGTGTTCGTGTGGGGCGCCGAGACGCTCTTAGTGTGGGACAGTTATGTTCTCCGTAGTTGAATGTGTAGTGCGGGTTCTCTTCAATGATACAGTGATACGTTATATTTATAATATGTATTTAATTAGTTAGTTTAGGTCAAAATATATTACAACATGAATACGCGCCTACGAAGTGACAGCTAGCCTTCTGCTATTTTCTATATAAAAACAATTATTACGAACCTATTCTAAATTAGAAAGTGACTCATCAGATAGTTCGAACTGATATATTCATAACAGCCAGTACAACATAAGGTTGATAATACAATAAAACCTTACAGTACTTACCACAACTAAAAAGTGAAAAATAAAAAGTTTTTACAAAAAAAAACAACCGACGTCCAAAAATTTTTCGGAAGTCGGTGGCAAAAAACGAAAATTCAAAACGAAAGACACCGACTACCGAAATTAAAGTTATTTTTCACTTTGTATTGTTTTTTTTGGAAGTCGGTTGTTTTTTTTTTTGTAAAAAGTTTTTATATCAATAGGAACAGCAGATTTTTTTTTTCGGGATTTCAGCGTTGGTCCCATAGTGAAAGTTGTTCATAATGATGAGTACAATGACCCCTTAAGAGGTTTATTATAAATAAAAAATTACGTTGTATAACGAAAGTGAGCAGGAAGGAACTCTTCCCGCCCCTAAAGGGATTAAATAGGGGATGAAAGTTTGCCATTTTTGCTGATGGGAAATCTTATCGGGCACATGGTTTGTGTAGTAATAATGCGTCCATTCATTCATTTCGCCAATTTCAGGCACCTCGCGCTTAACAACGGGTACATCTACCCTGTATCTGGCGCCTGTAGCCCCTGACGAAGACCTTCAAACTGCTGACAGTGACATCCAGACCCTCGTCGCGAGTAACCCGTTGGGGGACATCACCATGGCGTATGGATTCCCTGTTCTGGAACCGTCTTCAGGCTCCGCTGAAGGTTATATCGGCGAAGATCATCAGTTCTATGGAGTTCTACACATGGGTTGTTAATTATTTTATTTCAAAGAGATTCTTTTTTTTTATTGGTAGGCTCACCTGATGCGCTGCAGTGCCAGGGTAGCCCGCATAATTAAAATTTTCTTACGTTTTTATAAAGCAGGTCAGATTAGAGAGTTATATTCCTAATTCAAATGATTATAATTCTGTAAATTATAGGTAAATATTTGTTGTTGTCGCGAATCCTATTTTGATCATCCGGACGCTGACATACAAATAATGGGCGCTATCATTTTTGTGCTCAACATTTGGCGCCACTGCAATGACGAGTAAGGTCCTGTCCTTTTATTTACTATGTATTGGATATGTTTAATTAAGTACCCATTACTTTATAAAGTGTTATAAATACTACATTTTAAAACATCAAATGAATATTTACAAAAATTGGCAAGCATGAAGCAGACAAATATAGTTCTTCCTCAAGTGCTATCAGATTAGATCCTGAATTGTTACTTAAAATCTTAAGCCATAATTAATCAGGAATGGCATACCTAATATTAACAAAAATTATGAATAATAAGTAAAAATTCCCGATAGAAAATCCCGCTAACAGTGAACGGTCAGTGACATTTGACATTTCGGAGAACTCAAGCTACACTAGCGCCTCAAGCGGCGAATTCATACGCGATACGATAGCCCCCATTACAAAAAACCTAAGAAAATATGAATTTCGCGGGCTACCTTAGCGCATCCCCCTACGTTACCGCTGCCTAAGAACATCTGCTGCAATACCAGAGGTATCACAGACGCGTTGCCATCCCAGAGACAAAGCACGGCCTACCACCACCTATAAAGGAGTATTAAAATAAGGCAGTGTATAGAGTGCCACACTCTATCCCTATCGGATAAAATCGGCACCCTAGCCGGGCCGAGGCAGCGACACTAGAGTGCCACAAGAATACTCGCGGCACTCTATACACTTCGTTAAAATAATACTGCTTTAAATCTTACTTCAGTGGAGGAAAGAGATGGAGCTATACGTCCTGTACGGCTTCATCTCTGACCCACACCAATTTAAATAATATATTGCTTTAAAGGTTGTGATCCTGAAATGCCTCATTATTTACACCGGCCCCCATATCCGAAGCTCCTAATTTTCCAACAACAGAGATTTACCTACACCAAACAGTCAGATTCCTGATTGCTGCAGCCAACTTGGAATTGTTGGCTTCGACAATTAGGAATCATTGGCGATCAGGGTTTTTAGGTCTAATATGCAGGTTTAGTGAGACATCCCGCGTTGTATATAAGTTATGTCTCTCGATTCGATCGCCCCGATTCGCCAAACTAGACACAAACTACCTACCTACATACCTTAACTTTTAATAACGCTCAGTATTCCCAGTAATTTTAATACAAAAATCAATATTGGTTTTGAAACTGAAGCACGTTCGGATCTGACCTTGAGAACATTTTCCACAGAAGCCTAAACCCGCGCATGATAACATAAAGTTTTGGGATCTGTATTTTCAAACTCCCACTTATGAATTCGTAATTTTGAAAGTTATTATTTTATGGATATGGAACATCATTATTACGTAGAAGAAGTCGGGTATTTACATAATTACCCACAATTCCCTTAACGACAGTCATGTCAGCTCAGAAAGGAGGAAAACCGTTCTAATTCCTAAATCATACAAAAAAGAGACGACTTTAGAGATTCGATGATTCCCTAAAGAAATATCTGGTATCATATAAATCGTTCTTGAGGGGCTCCTGTGGCTAAATGATAACAGCCGAAGAGCTCGATCGAAAGATAAGCTACGCTAGCCGCGGTCGGTTCGTGGATGGGTGACAATGTTTACATTCCGAGGGCTCTCTGTGCCTCGGAAAGCACATTAAACCGTTGGTCCCGGCTGTCATCCGTGGCTCTTTGACTCGTAACGGGTAGTCGAAGCCCAAAAGTTTGAGAACCAGCCTTACCAAGGGGTATCCTGTTATGACATACTGGTATTCAGCTGCATCCGGTTAGACTGAAAGCTGAGCCCAACATAGTTGGGAAAAGGCTAAGCAGCCCCCCAATTACGCAATGCACGATCAATTTTAAATTGAAACCAATTGAAAAAGATTGCCAGTCCATTGCTTCATAAGTTCGACAAAAAAAATCTGCTCAATTTTTCATGTCGAACTTATGGCCTTATATAACAATGGACTGGAAATCTTTTGCAATTGGTTTCAATTTAAAATTGATCGTGCATTACGTAATTAGGGTGCAGATTGATTGAATATAAATCGTCCTTAATTAGGTTCTGTGACGAAAATCAATTCAAATATATATTTTACAGTCAATTCTGGCAGGTAACCGCACGCTCCACGCGGATCCTTACGGCAAGGATGACCCGCACAAGTTCTTCGGCGCGTTCGAGAACGACAACATGTTGGCGCCCCGGTCTCGACGCGATCATGCTCAGGTGATCAGGTGAAGATGATGGCTTACTATAGTGATTGCACTGCCTGTATTATGGCCAGAGCTGAACTCAAGTAAGGTGGCGAAGTTCGAAGGCGACGGCAAATCGCAAGCGACAACGCCGCTGCGACATTTTCGCGATAGACACTTGTCAAACAAAAAAATCAGTCTTGTCGCTCTCTTAGTGACAGCCAATGACGGCAATACTGGTCTACGGTCTGCGGTCGTCGCTCGACCGCAGCGTCAGGCAGCAATGGCCTCCATCTACGCATGCGTTTTCATAGAGGTGCATAGAAACCACTTGCGTCTCGATATGCCATAACAGTTGGGGCTTTGCCGCTGCGGTTTTCGATTGCGGTCACCTTCGGAACAGTCCCTGTAGACTATTTCCTAGCGTATTCTTGATCACCCTCCTGTGGATTCAGTTAAAGATAACGGTCTTAGAATAAAATCTCCATTTACAAATTAATAACGGTGATATTTACGTGATTGTAACCAGCACATTGAGAAATCTCCACATATTACCGTTGTACCTATCCCTCATTGTCAGAATTCCAGAACATCGTAAGGTATTAGACGTAGTCGTTGAGTCATTCTCTCAAGATTATTAGGGGCTTACAGGGCTTCACTCCCAAAAATCTAAACGCTCATCTTCTCTTTCAGTACAACGTCTTAGAACGAGTTCCTTACTTCCCCTTCCGGATAGAAGAACGAGAGAGAGTCCCCGGGGTGGCCCGCGCGAGGATCTGTGACCTTCTACTCCTTGCTGATAAGGAGTTCTTCGAGAAAGATGCCAACTCTAGCCTGAACCATGTGGTGCGACGAATGATGCATGCTGTTGCTCAAGCTGATATTATATTTAGGAACGCGGATTTTAATGAAGATGGGATCCCTGATAACATTGGTTCGTCCCAAGAAACAATAATTGATTAAATTCCGTAGTATTAAGTAGCTAACCTAAGACACTAAGAAGTGATGAAAGGGCGGGCGTTTTCGGGACTGTTTTATGGAATTTTGCCGTTCGAAAAGTGCTATTCTTAGCCTAGTTTGCCACACAGCACAGACATTGCATCAGCTTTTCATTGAATACCGCAGCTTAGCATAACTTCACCGTGTTCATTGCTCACACCAAAGCTGTATAGCGGTAGCGTTCCACATGGCGCCAAGACCGCGGTAAAATAACAGTGAGGCATTGCATTGCACAAGCAGCCAGGGGAGGCAGGGGATCGCTTGTGCCGTTAAAGGCGCCTGACCACTTGCCTTAATAAATGACCTGATAAAAAATATACATAGACATGAAATGGACCATCACCTCGGCTAGCTTAAAGTCAGCTGTCTTAAGACAAGACAGATGATAATACGATTTACCCATGCAGAAATATCAGACATCTTTAGCTTAATAGTACATTGTGATACGAGTGTGCTGTATTGGTCACCCACAAGGCGGTATTATTCGCGCGAGCCATAGGCGAGCGCGATAATATAGCCGAGTGGGTAATGATCAAAGCACACGCGTTTCATACGACGTTTTTCAACACATTTGCGAGGAAAGAAACCGTCTTGTTGTAAGAACTTTAAATGCTACAATAACGTAACTTTAGAGAAATGATACATTTATATTTATAAAGTTCAACTGACCTTTGTTGCCAGGTACTGACTATCCACTTCCTGTAAAAACGTTTCTACGTCGTTGGTATTTTGGGTAACAATACTTTAAATTTCGTATTTTTCTTAATAATTATGTAACCACACAACATAAACTAAAACAAATATTTATGAAAAAAATGGCGCGTTGGATTTTTTTCTGGTAGCGATGCGCGCGCAATTTGTATAGAGGCACTGACAAAACCGCTGAACAGCCTACCATCACGTTTGGTCGGAGGTGGAGACAAAATACAAAACTTGAAAAATTAGATTTCGCTGCTAATTATTATTAATTATGCTCTATCGTGAGAGAGCGAGAGAGAAAGTGCGAATTTGGTCAAATGGAAAATCCAGTACGTATGGCGACTGTGAAAATTTTCTCATTTTTGTTTGATAAGAATAAGAATAAGAATTATTTATTTGCAGAAAATACAGGTGTTACTAGTTGTAAAAGTTGGTGGTTTATGTACAGTCCATATTTTGCCTGTTCAGGGCATAGATAGATAGTGAGGTCAAAATGTAAATCCAAGATGGCGGCTGTGAAAATTTTCGTCATTGGTCTCGTTTTCGTAGATTTCAATGGTTCTAAAGCTGATAGTGAGGTCAAAATCAAAATCCAAGATTGCGGCTGCGAAAGTTTGGTCATGTTTCATCATGGGTGTCGTTTTCGTAGTTTTCGATGGTGCAAAGCCGATAGTGAGATCAAAATTTAAATCCAAGATGGCGACCTCACTATCGGCTTTAGAACCATCCAAAACTACGAAAACGATACCCATGACGAAAAATAAAAATAAAAAATTACAGCCGCCATCTTGGATTTACATTTTGACATCACTATCGGCTTTAGAACCATCGAAAACTACGAAAACGAAACCCATGACGAAAATGAGAAAATTTTCGGAGCCGCCATCTTAGATTTCCATTTTGACCTCACTATCGGCCTTAGAACCATCTAAACCTACGAAAACGACACCCATGACGAAAAATGAGAAAATTTTCGGAGCCGCCATCTTGGATTTCCATTTTGACCTCACTATCGGCTTTATAACCATCGAAAACTACAAAAAAGGATACCCATGACGAAAAATTAGATAATTTTCGCAGCCGCCATCTTAGATTTCCATTTTGACGAAATTCACATTTTCTCTTTCTCTCTCTATCGAATTAGAAAAAGATAGACGCAAGAATGAAGCCGCGTTAAAGAACTTCGTTCCCAAAACCTGTTTACTTTGGCACACTATTAAACCGCAATAAGAAAGACATGTCGTGCCTTGATAGTACTTACTAATTCCATACTGCCTTGTCATTACTCCGACTAGTAAATAGTTATCTATGGCGCACATTACCGCACTAGTGCGATTATGTAAAGAAAAAAATCACGTGTTTATAATACACTGCATTATGAACCTAAAAGCGGTTAAATAAGAGCCACTTTACGAGCAACTGTGTTGAAAAAGATATTAAACAGAAGACTTCTTTCTTCAGGTTTCTCAGTAAAGTACATACTAGTGCTGACATCAGAGGACACAAACAAGCGAGTGTTCGGAGACCTTCTGACACAGAAGGCCATCGATGGACGCGCCTACCTCATGCGGTTCGCGAGACTACGCCGCCTCTCTGAGGTCTGTCTTGGAGTGGCATTTTCTGGGCACGCGTTTCATAATAGGACTTTGGGTTTAAGGTAAAATAATCCTTCAACACACTTTTTAGGTTTCAGCACCAAGCCATGTAAGTCGAATAATCCGTAATCTCCCAGCAAAGGTATGCACTTCGGCGATCTAATATGGAACTGTTACAAAAGATGCTGTGCCAAAGTTGATGAGGCTGAGGGTGATCAGGAGTGCGCGTTCGCTGCACGCTAGTGGTCAGGATACCCATTGAAGCCGTGGGTGCTGGCTGGCTGTGTGACTCGCCTCACGAAAGCTTGCGGGAGTGATGATGATGATGACGTCACGCTGAAGTAGTTGCACGAAGGCTGCGCGGACGTTCATATTCGAGGTCACCAATTTAGAGGTGTGAGGAACAGAGTGTTACTCAATTGAAAAGGGGGATCCTCTGAACAGACGGGTGTCGTGTCTGGCGGGCAACTGCCCAACGGTTGATGTCGGTCTTATTATTATGTATGTCGTTCGCGCGGTAAACTCTAACTTGCGCGATTCAGGATTTGTGTGGCGTCAGGATTTTGTGTGACGTCAGGTCTTTGATTTGTAATTCGAATGTGGCGATATAGATGCCACATATTCATAACTTTACTTTTTCTTCCATATTTTCCTCAGTTTCACATCTCTCGGTGGAGGCATGGGTGGAGCAGCGGGCGGTCTATGCGACCGGCGTGCGTACGGCCGCTCCTTCAATACCCTGGCTATAGCACACGACACCACTGAGGAGACGGACAGAGTTCCCGAGAGGATTGCTGCTCTTACGCTTGCTCATGAAATGGGTATCATCTCACCACTCTCTTTTTGAATAAATTGAAGTTTAGATTGCAGTTTTCCGGCAGCATCGTCAGTCTGTCGCAAATATATAATGATATTACAGCCATAGACGTCCTCTCCTCAACCGCCATGTAAACAAAAAGTCATCGAGATATTGACATAGGTACCTAATCACGCACGACGCACTTTTTTTTTCTGTCTCTGGTCGAATCTTGAGGGCGTGTCAGACTCTTACTGACTAAAACCCACCCGTGTTCCTTCAGTTGCCTGTACGTTGCCAGGGGCCACGGTAAACCTAGAGAACGTTCCCGCAACCCTGGAAGCCATATAAAAACGACCCCTTACAAGCCACTTTCGACTTTGTAAACACCTTGATGATCGCGGCGCCATCTTGCTTTCGTCCTTCTGATTTAATCCTCTAGTCGCCTACAAGCAGCAAGTATCTAGTAACTATCTAGTCATCATTTCATTTCATTAATATCCTTATCTCAATGAGGAAGTAGGTATTATATTTCCAAGTTTTTGTTTTTTCTATTTAATAAGATGTTTTGTTTTGGTTAGGACTCACGCTGCCCGTTTTGGCCGCCATGTATATTCACCAACTCTCTCTGGTAGTCTTACTAAGTCATTGAGGAATTTGCGAAAAGTAAACCGAGGAGGCTTGTAGTGTCTAATTTGCTAAAACCTACCCTCAGTCAATCCTGGATCCGCCACTGGTCAGCTACATCAAATTCTTCCCTCCTTCAGGTCACAGTTTTGGCGCACACCACGACGACAACTTCCCCAACTCTGAATGTCGCGGTTACCTCATGGGCTCGCAGTCCTCGACGGCTGTCAACGGCTTGACTTTCGAGTTCTCAGTCTGCAGCAAACGACTGATCGCTGCCACACTGAGCAGTATGAGCTATTGTCTGATGGAAGAAGATCGGCCGTATTGTGGGAATGGTAGGTTTATCCAAGATGCCAGCATTCCAGGATTCGCACTTAGCAAAATATGTGGTTATAGGCCTTCCTTTATTGAAGGGAATATTTCTGGTTTTATGCATTTTCACTAACAAAACAGGGTGTGACTTTACGTTTAGCTATTATATCTGTGGTTTTTCCTAAATTATAGTCAAAGACGGCACTTTGTGGTATTCTGTTCGATGGAAAAAGTATTTAGTAAATCGCAATTAGATCTTCCTCCAGAGAAAACGAATAAAATTTTATAGAATCAACCACAAAAAGCTCAATACTAAATTGGATTATTCCACTAATCCCGTGTTGGCATTGCCGCATGAACATAATTTAAACTTTTTCTAGGAATAGTAGAAGAAGGTGAATCGTGTGACTGTGGTCTACCATCACGGTGCATGCATAAGGATCCCTGCTGCACCCCTCGAAGTGGCGCAGCTCTGGCCTATGAAGAAGGGTACTTATTTGACCTTTGTTCCCAAATAACATGTCCTTCCATTCACTTGGTAGGCATTGTTGGTAGTTATGTATTTTTACTCGACTATGGCGAAACAAAAAAGAGCAGGAGAGAAGGAGGAGGAGGAGGAGGAGAATTACCTATGTTGGGGTCGACTTCCAGTCTAACCGGATGCACCTGAATACCAGTATTTTACATGGAGCGACTGCCTATCTGACCTCCACAACCCAGTAACTGGTTAATACCCCTGAACAGGTAAGACTCTCAGATTTTCGGGCTTCTGACGATTCGTAACGACTATCAAAGATCCACGAATAACAGCCGCGGGACCAACGGCTTAAGGTGCTTTCCGAGGCACGGAGGAGTCTCGGTATGTAAAGATCCAACCCATCCAATGACCAACCCCGGCAAGCGTAGATTAACCTGGTGGATCGACCCATGCGGCTGTTATTACTTAGTCACGAGCTCCTCACCGGACTTTGACCGGTATGTACCTATGTACCTATATTTCTTTATTTATCTAATGCCATAGGCATTTTCTACCAGTCAACCTTTGGGTGATGCAGAGACAAACAGTGGTAGGACAGAGACACGAACAGCCCAACTGTTTGTCTCTCTGTCCTACCACAGTAGTTGGGGCTGGCTACGTCACAAGTGAGTATAAAATCTACCGGGGAGTGACGTCATGCCACAATTTAACGTATTGCTTACTCAATGTAGGTAAGTACCTATTGTCGTAATCATTTGATTACGTAAAAAAAGGTATACGTTTGCGGATTTATAGAGCAGACCCAAAAATAACTTATGATAGTTTAAATTTGGATTCCAGTACGCTCCATAGGGAAGGGTGTTCAGTGGCGCCTTCAGCGATGTGCCATCCATCTCAGGGACTGTGCTGTACCCCCAATTGCCAGCTAGCAGACCTCCTAAAGAGTGGTATTGTTAGTAGTTTAATCCTCATATCAATCGTCCTTGTTATCTATGTAAAATGTTATTTTTGACATCCATTGTATGTTTTTATTTGCGCTTCTTTGACTAACGTTTATTTATTTTGATGACTGTAAAAAAAATAGGAGTTATTTTGATTTAGGCAGTTTTTAATGCGTTTCGATAGGGTTTTTTTTTTCAAAGCAAGATAGAAAGCTAATCTCATTGTAATTTATAGTAAATAAATCCATCCATTAATTTGTAGTTTTATTGTAGGTACCTACTTAGTTTTAGTAAGTAGCTTTGAGCTTTAAGAGTAGTAGATTATAGGTAACTTAAAGATGCGGAAGTTCGGTATCAAACCGATCTAGCACTGACGCCAGTAGCACACCTCCGTCGCGAAACCGTAGCAGCGAAACCGCAGTAATTCAATTGAACTGGCTCGCGTCATGCTCCACTACTCGAGTTCCGCCACTCGAATTTCGAGTAGCGGAACATGACGCGTGCCAGTTGAATTGAACTACTGCGGTTTCGCTGCTGCACTATGGTTTCGCGGCATAGGTGGGCTACTGGCGAGAAACAACTGGTATTAGGGCGAATTGAAGCCTATCGCATATCGGGCTGGGCATTTAAAACCTATGTTGCTTAAGGTTGATGCCTCATTAGTGCGTTGCGTTGCGTCGTTGCAACGAATCAACGCATTGTATGCCACACCTGCCTTGCGACGACGCACGGCGTCGCAGCGCAAGAGGACGATGCACGCACCTCAGTCAGTCTCCACAATGGATCGGAACAAACGTGTTCTATTGTTGCTGTCGTCGCACCGGAGCTCCAACAGCGTGTAGCATGTCATTTAAAATTTATGGAAAACGACGCAGCGTTGATGCTGCGACGACGCAACGCAACGCAACGCACTAATGGGGCAGAGCTCTAAATAGCACGGGCTGCGTCTTAGAAAAAGAAGACTGCCCGGACCCTAACAAACCGTGTTAATTGTTAGCATAGCAACAACGGGCACAATTATTCATAGGATCACCTGTCAGCCCAGATAGTGTTAAGTGAGCTCCTCATTAGAGCAGACTCATCATAATTAAGTGTTCTTTAAACAAGGAGTATGATGAAATGGAGTGCTATCAAATGCATAACTAATTAAGCTGTTTAAAATAGGAGGACGATTAAGAATCATTGTCACAATTCAATTTCCTAATTATTGTAAGTACCTGACTCTGTAAGTCATTAGGGTCGTTCATTAATTACGCGGTGCGATTTTGCCGATTTTCCAACCCCCCATCGCCCTGTGGTGAGATGTCGTAAGATTTGGCTCAACACCCTCCCCCCCACCGTAATTTCCGGTGAGATTTATAAAAATGCGTATTTTTGCGTGCGTGTAAATACTTTCATCTGTGCTTGATTGCGTTGCATTTAAGTATTTAAAAAAAAAACATAATTTGATTAATTGTTTTTATTAGACTTCTAAGAACGTAGTTTAAAATCACAGTGATAAAATCGAAAAATAAAATTACGTGATATTTGCTCTCTCCCACGTGACATGGGGTGAGATTCGGCTCGACCCTCTCCCCCCCCCCTAAACGCCTCGTAACGTAACGTAATTAATGAACGACCCCTTAGTAAAAACAGTCTTGTTTCTGCTAATAATCAGGGCCACTCAGAGCAAATAAGCCCACGTTCGCACGGACGTGTTTTAATCGCGGCGATTTTTTTTTCGAACACTGTATTTTCAACTCTCTGTATTGAGCCGAGCATTGAGAATCCAACAGAGCGCATTAAGCGCGTATCCCAGCGCGTCAAGAAAACAAACTGTTGAATATTCAACTCTAGGCGCTAAGCAGAGCGTCGAAAATCCAATACAAATAAAAAAAATCGCCGCGATGAAAACACGTCCGTGCTACCTGGGCTAATGGCAGGCTGATGCTGCAAACTTGTTGCATTTTCCAGCACATTAGCACTCCATTTATTACAACTGTATGGACATGACATGGACACACATGCCCTGTAAGTGTGCTCAGTTTTAAAATAGTACATTACCGATCGACAAAGTTATTTTTACAATGACCTATTAACGTTGAATGTTATCCAAGCTTTAAGTAAGTATGTTTTAAGCTATGATCGCATTAGGGTAGGTAACAGGATTCCCACCTCAAAATTGAATCGGTTACCATGCTCAAACACAGTTCCCAGATAAGAACTCATTAATAATATGCCCAAAAAAAAACGAACAACATTAGTGAAATATAGTTTAAATTGTTAGAAATACATAATATTAGTATTAAAACGATAAAAAATATATCACATTAGGTAGTAGTTTTGAAATAGTTCAAAAGTGGAAAATAGAGTGTGTGGGATTTTTGTGTTTGCAGAACTTTTACAGTACGACACAACTTAGATGTAGCATAGATTTGAAAATTTTCATTCATTCATTTCAATTTCACGAATGTATTTGGCTATAAGACTTTACGAGTTATTGTGTTTTCGAAAGATCATTTTCACCTAAAGCAGTAATAAAGATTGGTGATTTTGAAGGCGCACTTAGTTCGGATGGTGATCGGTTTTACGAATTTTGCCGATGCTACATCTAACTTGTGTCGTACTGTACCTACCTACGATGAAAAAATTCATCGTAGGTAATTCTGCTTCTGCCCCAAATATCGGTAGTCCTTCGCAAACAACCTAGACTTCGTGCCGATCCTAAAGCCCCAAAAAGATTACAGACACAATTCCTCGCTATTATTTGACGTAGATTCAACCCAGTTCTAAATATTGTTCATCCCTTAATTCCGAAGCGTGCCGGCTACATGATTGTAAGCATCTCCCGCCATCTGCGAATTCTGTTTGTGTAAAAGCAGCCATCTTGAATCAACATCGGGAATTCGGAACTAAGCCCGAATGGCGTAGCGACTCATAATAATTGAAATCTGAAATGGACCTTGGCCTTCAGTTTCGGTGTTTATTTTGTGTTATTCCAGCAGATTTAAAGCTTTTAGAAGAGAATATAAACGGTGATGTTATGTGTGTCAGGAATGCAGGAATCGAGTAGATACCAAACTACTTTCCTTAAACCAGCGAGCGGGGTAATAGGGGTTCACACTTAACTATACGTAGTTAGCAATGGCTTTCATTTTGATAGTTCAACAACATTTCTAGCGTTATTTACGTTGTTGAGCGGACAAACTTTTACCCCACTGCAGCGAAGCCAAAAAAGGAGGGTTATGTGTTTGACCTGTATGTATGTCCGTCTCTATGTTCCGTCGGAACGGCTTTATTGCGCGAGTTACGCTGGGTATATTAAAATTATAAAAAATCATAATGACGACGATTTTTTGTAAAATGTATGTTTCCAAAAAAGATATTTTCAGTTGTATACACATGTATGAGTTTTTGCAGTCGTGTTTTTTCGTTTTTTAATTACTTTTATCGAACATATTATGAAACAATGGATTAGCAATATCCTTCAGATTGTGACTGAAAGTTTGCTAAGGAATAAGGGTGCTGTTAATGAATGTATTCTGGAATTAGGTTGATAGGTACTGTCAGGGTACCTACTAACTGTTTAGCTAAAGCTGCGTGCCTCTGTTGCCATTCCATCTCTGAACTTTAATTAAAATTTGATGTTTTCGCAGTTGAAACACATGTTCCACGTGACGTTAACCACATATACGTACAGATACCCAATCCCATACAAAGAAATGACACCTCCCTAGTCGGGCTATTGACTGGCTAAATGTGCTACAGTTATGACAAATTGAGTAAAACGCCATCTATTGCAAAGAGCCCTAAACAAAAAGGTTTTATCTTTTTTTGTTGAAAATACGAGATTTATGAGTTACAATAGATAAATTATAAAGCATTAAACAAGGAAGTTTTGATTTTTACTAATCTTACTTCAGCCAAAATCTTCCGTTTATCGCTTTTTAGTGACTGTTAATTTCATAATTGTTACCTATGCTGCCATCTATGATCTTTTTTCAAGACTAATTATAATTTGTTCGAATTGAGACCCCATGCGTTAAAACTAACCCTATGCCCATTGGTGTTACTTTAACTGTTTCTTTCCACCCCGCCTCCGGGAGGCTGAATCACATTCACCATTCAGACACTCCCCCTGTCAGTAAAGGTAACCCATAGGTACAGGTTCCAAGATGGCGTTATTTTCAGCAACCAGCTCATTCTACAGAATAGATCTATCTCTATACCCTAGGGCAGTTATCGGCAAATTTAATAGTCAATAAGAGTAAAATATCAATACTATAACGACTAAGATTTCATATGAGAGCCAATCCTTTCTGTGTGTCCAAACTGTCTCAATACACTTTTCATAGTCCTTAAAACTCCCATCCTCTTTCACTCCACAACGCTTTCTAAATAGGATGTCTTCATCATCATTATCATATCGGCTGATAGTAATTTAATGATGGCATCTTACATGAGCAGCAGCATGAGCTGGAGCAGTGGTGGCTCAGTGGTAACGGCCCGGACTTACAAGTTGTAGGTCATGGGTTCGAACCCAGGCAGGCGCTTTACTTTGTGTAAAATAATTTCATCACCACTGCTCACAAAACGGTGAAGGAAAACATCGTGAGGAAACCGGCATGTCCTAGAACCAAAAATTCGAAGACATGGGACATCCACCAACCCGCACTGGGCCTGCGTGGTGGATTACGGCCCACTCCCTCTCCCAGAGAGGAGGCGTGTGTCCCAGCAGTGGGAACATTAATAGGCTGATTATGTTATGTATCTTACATGATAACAATTATCCTTGGAAAACTTTGAAAGGTACCGTAAATGATTCATTTTCGATGTCCTATTAATTTTTGGTGAAAATACTTCAGAAATAAATCTTTGAATAAAATTATAGTTTGATTTTGAATAAAACTTGATATCTTTCTTAATGACCGAAACCCTGACTTCCGCGCGTATAATATCTACGCTCGCAGTCATCGATATTTATACAGAGCTGCAATCTATAGGCCAAAGAGCCGCATGCGGATCTCGAGCCGCGGTTTGCCGACCACTGCCCTAGTGCATCCTCATGTGAATGCTATCATAACTAGTGAGGCCATGCTAATAACGACGCTTCATTCCCAGGACTGCAGAACCCAAGACCAAGAGTGCACGTGTTCAGTTCTATCGGCGAGCTGTCGATGCGGTTTGAACGGCCGATGTCTGCCAGATGGCTCATGCCACGCGGCTGAGTGCGCCACCTTGGGGCTGAAGGAGTGCCACTGCGTCAAAAAAGTCAAGAGCAAACTATCTCGTGGACTATTACAAGTAAAAAATTGGTCTTTGTGATCATTTGAAAGATGGTTGTATCCATTTAAGACGCAATGCCAGTGACCTTGAGTGTTCTGTACAGACAGAGCTCACGCAGCGCGTCGTACGTCCAGCCAGTTAGAGGACTCGCCCATCAAGGAACGCTGTACCAAATTAGACGCATTATTAATTTATTATAAGTACATAAAACAAAAGGCATTTTAATAAAATACGTATAGGTATTAAAAGATCAATAATTAAATTATCTTTAAAATTAAAGGTTTTGCGTGATTATCAGTTTTTTATCCGCGTTACTTACACATAATTTTTTACAAATTAATTTCACTAACACCCAGTTGCACAAAGACAAACATTACGTAATAGATCATTAACGTTAAATTGAAAAAAAAATGATTTCATTAATTTGTTCAAAGAATCGTTATAATTAAATTAAAATCGAGTCTAATGTTGCTTTCTGCAACAAGTTAATGGAAGATTAGCATTTAATGACAGATTTAAAAGTTAAAGTTCATTTCTGCAACTGGCGGTAGGTACGTAATTTAGAGTTTAGACATAATCTAAAATATCGAATTTAACATAAATATTTTTTCCAAATCATTAACACTACTCGTTTAGACGTGATCTTCAGTATAAAATCATTAAAAGTCGGTTATCGTCGCCTTAAGGGAGTTAACCGCTATAAGGTCTCCCGCCAAATTCAAAGTGTGAATGAAGAAACAATGAATTCGGGGTTTACGCCAGGTGCACACCTCCGCCGCGAAACCGTACAAGCGAAACCGCAGTAGTTCAATTCAACTGGCTTGCATCATGTTCCGCTATTTGAATTTCGCGTAGCGGAACACGACGCGAACCATTGGAATTGAACTACTGCGGTTTCGCTGGAATGGTTTCGCGGCGGAGGTATGCTACCGGCGTTAAAGATTCAACTAGGTTGTGATCAATCGATGACATCCATCATTCAGATCGATTGAGTTTGGTTCCTGACAATGTGATTAGAACGATCTGGACCATCGATAGTGTTTTGTTTGAAACGAGTCAATTTAACCGGGCGAGTTCTTCATATTATTTCTCTTTAATTTCAGGGTTCCTTGCTAGGCGAGTTGAACATGTGCGGCATTTGCTGCGAAGTACCGGTGAGAGGCGGTCGTATCCAGTGCATACCGGCTGAGGAGGCTGCGCGGGAGAAACTGGCCAACAGCAGTGCGCTACCAGATTTCTGGCCTGATGAAGACTATAAAGGACGTTAGTATAACGTAACATTACATAAAATGACACTTTTATTCCCCGAAGGAAGCACATTTCGCCAGTTATGTTTAGGGGCGTGTCTGGGGCGTTTAGGGGGGGGAGGTGTTAAGGGGGCAAGCCTATTGCCAATATCGGGCATGAATCCGGGCTGTTACTGACAAATTCCAGATGAATACCCCAATCAGACGGAACGGCAGAGGATTTTAAATTTATCAATTGAATTTAATACTTATCCAATCGAAATAAGGTATATATTCCAATGCTCGGTGATTGACCTTGGAGCATCACAGCGCAATTTTCTCAGGAACATCGGAGAACAAGCTGGAGGTTACCGCGGCGGGATGCGCCGGTATGTGAGTCTGCCACACTCTTTCAAAAGCAACTTTTCGACTGCGTAGTCGCTAGTGGAATAATCAAATCCGTCGGCGAGCGGTGGTTAGGTACTCGGCGGATGCCCGCGGCATACCGGCGGATGCTCCGTAAGCTGGCGGACGCTGACTGGGCGTACCACCAACACATAGATACGAATATTCCGTACCCGGACTCCGGATTAGACTCCGTTTAGGAAATATGGAACTTTAAAAAACCAAATAAAAATTGTCCAAAAACAAAAATGGCTTTATAGATATTATAGTTTCTTTATATTAGAATGCCTTGTATATTTGACTAAATGTTTTCGAATGTCGGACGGCGACGTGACGCTGAGCAGTTGTAATGTACTAGATATTACGGACGACTCCACACAGAGCCGTGCCGCCCGGCGCGACGGTAACCGTCACGCCACGCCGCCGCCGCGACGAGCGTGAATACAAGTCAGAAGCGGTGGGGCGGGGCGCGACGGTTACATTCAGAATTGAGAGATTGTATTAAAGCTTGAGGCTGGTTTTCCTTTCACGCTGACCGTCGTCGGCGCTCCCAAGACAATGTATATAAAGTTTAGTATTCTTATGAAATTACGCCAACCGCTCAGCGCTGACATCTGAAGTTCATACGTTTCGGCTGTCAGCGCCGACGGTCAGCGTGTGGTCAGCGTGGCTCTAAAACCAGCCTAAAACGTTAAGGGCCTACGTCTCGTTTAGTACCGTAAAACGGTCACTTTAAAAAGCTATCTTCTCCTTAACGGCTTAGTTAAATGATTTGAAAAAAATATATGTTTGCTATAGATTCATCTACAACATATCTGAAACCGGGTTTTTTCGTATGACTAATACTTTTGCCTTAAAAAAATATTTACCATAACGCTATTTTTGGCTAATATTCCTAACTACTTCTAAACGGCTTTGACGATTGGAAAAAAAATTACACTGAAAAATTGTTGATTAAAGGTACTACAAATTTGAAACTGCATTTGTAAATCAATCAATATTTGTTAAACAAAATGTCCCCATTTAGAGATAGAGGTTCAGAGGGGCTCTGCGCGGGACGCGGGCGGCAGTCGCCCGTGAGCATTGAGACGGGATGGCTGTGTCGCTCGCTGGTCCGCTACGGCTATCGACCGAGTATGCGCATACGTATGTGTTAGTGCGAATATTTATGAACTTATTGTATTAGTGTGCGTTTATAGACGAGCTTGCTGCAGAGAGTCCAAATCGATTGTGCGCGTAGGCGCTTTATTGTTGAGTTGTTCTTTGATGTACAATGTAAATGTAAAATATAACATAATATCACGACTGTATTCCCCGAAGGGTTAGGCAGAGGTGTACCTATATAAGGTGTTAAAAAATTTACTTTAGAAACTTTAAGAGGTGTTTTAGACCATCGAACTGAATAACTTTTACTTTGGGACATACATTGATATCGCGAAAAAAAAAATCTGTTGTTCCATAGTAAAGTTTAATACCTACTGTTCTAAACTGTATCATATGGGACAGCTGTTTTTTTTTTTCGCGATTTCAAAGTTAAAGTAAAAGTTATTCAGTTTGATGGTCTAAAGCACCTCTTAAAGTTTCTAAAGTTATTTTTTTTTAAATCACTAAAATTTGTTTAGTCCTGTCAAACGAGCATTTCCCATTCTGAAATAGACTAAGGTGACACAACTTAACTATATTTTAGTTTGACAGCACTAAGATTGCACTGAGTTATTAGTTTAGTGAAAATGGCAATTTTGCTATTCTGAATTTGACGTTTTTCACCTAAAAATTTAGATTATCCAACTAAATCAGTCTATTTTTAAACGCGATTAAAAAGGAGTGGAATAAAATTAGTTGGCATGAACACACACTTCAGCTGCAAAAACTGTATCTTTTTTTTTATTTTGCTTATATCTCGAAAACGGTGCGTCCTAGCGCAAAAATAATGGAAATTTCGACCCCCTCTGCCACTAGTAAACCTATATGCCCCTACTCATAGGTAATATTTAATCATATTTTCTATACAAAAAGTTTAAAATTCCATACAAAACACGTCAAGGCTGCCCCCGCGCGCCTCTGTCTCTAAAAAAATTCACGGGGTAGAGCAAACAAGTACCACGTCGGTCGCGACGTGACTGTCAAATTCAATTTTAGATTTGTGTCAAAATTATTTTTTAATTTAGAGATATTTTTCCGCAGAATCGCTTTTAGATTCTCATAGCCAAAAGTAAGGAATTTTAGTCGTAGTTTAGTTCGGTGTACAAGAGAATCGGCACCAAATATTTTCTTAAGTTACGTAGGTAAGAAGGTTAAGAAATAAATCTTGATTGGTGCCGATTTCTCTATCACTAAAATTACTTGCTTTTGGCTATGAGAATCTGAAATTCTGCAAAAAAATATCTCTAAATTAAAAAATAACTTTGACATCTAAAATCGAATTTGCGTCGCGAACTCGCGATTCCACGTGGTACTTGTTTGCTCTACTCTGTGAATTTTTTTAGGTCCAGAGGCGCGCCTGGGGGCAGCGTCGACGTGTTTTGTATGGAATTTTTAACTTTTTGTATGGAAAATACGAAAATTTGTTACCTTTGTGTTGGGGTAAAGGGGTTTAAGAATTTCCTAAAGGGGGTCGAAATTTTCATTATTTTTGCGATAGGACGCACCGTTTTCGAGTTATAAGCAAAATAAAAAAAAAGATACAGTACTGTTTTTGCACCTGAAGTGTTGGTGTGAAGTTTAGTTCATGACAACTAATTTTTATATTCCATTCCTTATTAATCGCGTAAAAAAAAAAAAATAGTCAAATTTAGTTTGAATAATCAAAATTTTTAGGTGAAAATCGTCAAATTCAGAATAACAAAATTCCCTGTTTCACTAAACTACTAAGTTAATAACTCATTGCAATCTTAGTGCTGTCAAACTTCGGTGGCAGTGACCTCTCGCGTCCGGCCCTGGTCCAGGCCATGGTGCGGAGCGAGAGGGCATGGCAAGCCGTCACCTCCTTCTGCGAAGCAGTAATGCTCGCGAAAGAGGAGGCGGAGTGCGCGAGGGAGTGGCAAAGGCCGCGCCCTACCAGCCCTAGCCGCCGCCGCCGTAGGAGACGTCCCGGGCGTCGGGAATTGACTGCGACTGGACTGGAAAGGGCTAGGCATCAACATCAATGGCGAGTATATCACTAACCTTCGGTTTGCCGACGATATACTTATCATGGCTGAGACCATGGAGGACCTCAGTATAATGCTCGATGACCGCAGTAGAGCCTCCAAAAGAGTGGGTCTTAAAATGAACATGGACAAGACAAAGGTCATGTCAAATGCCCATGTAACACCCGCCCTCATAAAGATCGGTGACGCTACGCTCGAAGTTGTAGACGAGTATGTTTACCTAGGACAAACTGTCCAGCTAGGTAGGTCCAACTTCGAGAAAGAGGTCAATCGTCGAATCCGACTCGGCTGGGAGCGTTCGGGAAACTATGCAATATCTTCTCGTCCCACATACTACAGTGTTTCAAGACGAAAGTCTTTGACCAGTGCGTGTTGCCAATGATGACTTATGGCACTGAAACGTGGTCGCTCACAATGGGTCTTATCAGAAGGCTAAAAGTCACCCAAAGAGCAATGGAGAGGGCTATGCTTGGAGTTTCCCTACGTGATCGAATCAGAAATGAAGAGATCCGCAGGAGAACCAAGGTAACCGACATAGCCCGAACAATTGCCAAACTTAAGTGGCAATGGGCAGGACATATTGCTCGCAGAACAGATGGCCGATGGGGCCGAAAGGTTCTGGAGTGGCGACCACGTACCGGAAGACGTAGCGTTGGAAGGCCTCCCACAAGATGGACCGATGACCTAGTAAAGGCCGCAGGAATTCGCTGGATGCGGGAAGCACAGAATCGGTCGAAGTGGCGGTGCTTGAGGGAGGCCTATGTCCAGCAGTGGGCGTCTTTCGGCTGATATGATGATGATAAATGCTGAGTTATAGGGGTTTATGGATTTCATAAAGGGGGACGAAATTCACATTATTTTTGCGATAGGACGCACCATTTTGCGATAAGAAAAACCTTCTCCCATCACACATAAAGGCAATGCTTGTACAGTCCCTAATATTTCCCATAATTGACTATGATGATGTGTGTTACTATGACCTGAATGCAGATCTTCTCAATAACTAGACCGCCTTCTTAATAACTGCATTCTGCATGTTTCGTTTTCTCCTCTTCTGATCGTTATGTCTCCTGACAAAGTTTATTCTGTTTATTATGTATAATATGTATTTATTAATTTATTCTTGTATTTTTTTAGTTATTTTCGTGTTATCAATTGATTGATTGTGTATTACGTAATTAGGGTACGGGGCACGTGCCCCGGGCGACACCGTTAGGGGGCGCCAAATTCGAGCATGACAGACAAGTGCACCACCCAGCGCACCGCAACTTTGCAACAAATGAGACGCGCAACAATTATAATCTTTCTCTGAGGGTGGTGCACTGAGGAAATTACTGATTAGCGTAGGTTTAGGTCGTCAAACAGTCTGAGCGGGTTGTGAGTACTTGTGAGCGGGCGCAGTTGTATTCTACCAGGAACTCGATGAGCGTTTCTGTGGTCTATTTTTTAAGTTTTGCGGTGCCGGGCGTCTTGCTTCAACGCCGACGACGCCTGTGACACGACTTACTTTAACTTTTACCACAGTTTTGGCGCCCCTGTTGGATTGGCGCATTTTCGATCGATTTTTGATTAATATGTTTATTATGCCTAAATTTTCGAGCTCGCTTCGCTCGCTCTTGCAACCTAGTAAAGTAACTCCTAAAGCAAAAATCCAACTTATCTCAGGCAGAGTGAATAAGGCTAATCAAAATAAATGTCTGACACGTACTAGTATATTAAAAAAAAAAACGGTTTTTTTTTTAAGAAAAAAAAAACGATTCGGGGTCAGGCGATAGGTTTTGCCCCGCCTCGAAAGATCCGTTCCGTTCTAGATCCGGGGCTGCCTCTACCAAATATCACTCAACGCGCTTAAAGAAGTTTTTCCTAAAAAAAAAAAACTATGATACCTACAAAAAATTTCTACAGTCAAAGGCCGATTCTCTTGTACACCGAACTAAATTAACTACAATCACTAAAATTCCTTACTTTTGGCTATGAGAATCATGCCATGCCAAGCCATTCTGACAAAAAAAATCTCTAAATCAAAAAAATATTTTGACACATCTAAAATCGATTTTGACAATCGCGTGACGACTCCACGTAGTACTTGTTTGCTCTACCCCGTGAATTTTTTTAGAGCCGGAGGCGCGCAGGGGTTGGCAGCCTCGACGTGTTTTATATGGAATTTTTCACTTTTTGTATGGAAAATATGAAAAATTAGTACCAACATGTTGGGATATAGGGGTTTAAGGGTTTCCTAAAGGGGGTCGAAAATTTCATTATTTTTGCGATAGGACACACCATTTTCGAGATATAAGCAAAAGAAAAAAAAATACAATACTGTTTTTGGACTGAGGTCGAAGTGTTGGGGTTTTAGTTCATGCCAACTAACTTTATTCCACACGTTTTTAATCGCGTTTAAAAATAGTCAGATTTAGTTGGATACACCAAATTTTTAGGTGAAAAACGTCAAACTCAGAATAGCAAAATTGCCATTTTCACTAAACTAATAACTCAGTGCAATCTATTTTTAGTCTAGTTTAGAGGCATTTGTGACAAGAGAATCGGCACCAAAATTTATAACTAGCAGACCCGGTAGGCAGACGTTGTCATGCGACAACAGCGCCTCCCAACAGCGCGTCCAACTATAGCTAAGAACCATCCAAGTGACACAAAAAGAATTGAAAAAAAACTTCTAAATCAGTCAAGCCATTTAGCATAAGAAGAATTACAAACACACGCACACCGATATTTTATTTATTGCCAGGAATGTTCTTAAAAAACAAACAAAGTATTTAAAATAATATGCGGGTCAAAATATGGTAGTCGGCGTACAATTTCAGATTTGCCAACGATTCCTTCTCTTAGGACTAGGAATCTTAGGCAAAAAATGCGACATACGTGCGCATGTCTGCGCCTTTGTCTAGTCTTTGATCGTCGTTTTAGTGTAGTGCGCCACCGTTGCACGTTTTACGTATTGGAGAGTAGGGCGTTTAGCTCCGCCCACATGCACAAGGTCAGTGAGCCTACTATACACCTTAACTTATAACTGTAACTAATAACTTATAAGTTAAACTAACTTAGTTACTTTTAACTTATAACTGTTTACTTTATTTTCATTCTTTCTCTCTCAATTCGATCCCTTAAACCTTCCTTCATTTATTTCAGCAAACGTGACGGTCCGTCTATGCGAGGGCTACGTGTGCAACGAGACCACATTGCGCGCCTGGCCGCCGGGCAGTGTGTGCGTGTCACAGAACGTTGTGGGGAGGTGCTCGCCACGCGGGGTCTGCAAGTTGGAATACATCACGCCGCGATCCAACGTGTACCCAGATATAATGGTAATGTCGCTACTCAAGTTAAATTGGATAGACCATAAATAAGGACCGCGGACGTACTTCATGACGTGTGGGGCAAACTTTTTTGGTCACTCCCTTCCAAAAACTAAGTACTCCATGAGTTAGTGATGGGCAATTCTCGAGAATATTCTCCTTGCGAGAACTTTGCTGTTAAGTTCTCGAGAACATTCTTTTGGTAGGGAATTTACGAGAATTTAAAAATTGGATGACTTTATTGAATCGGTTTTTTTTTAGAGTAATAGTTTTTAGTGCATTTGAACGTTTTACGAAGTTTCAGTTTAAAATAAACTACACCACAACTTAAATTCTCAGTAAATTCTCCTGAGCGAGAACATTCCCGAGAATATTTCCGAGAAAATTCTCATAAATTCTCTTAAATTTCGTATGGTAGTAATGTTAAAGTACGATTTCTGTATTAAAACGAACTTTATGAGTTTACAATAATCAGCATTAATAATATGAATAAGAAAACAACATTATAAGAAAGGTTTATGGTGCAAATAATTAAAAACAAAATAACAATCAAAAATAATTTGGACGCAACTAAAATCGAATTTGACAATCGCGACTCCATGTGGTACTTGTTTGCCCTCCCTTGGGAATTTTTTTAGAGCCGGAGGCGTTCAGGGGGGCAGCGTCGACGTGTTTTGATATGGAATTTTTCACTTTTTGTATGGAAAATATAAAAAATTATTACCTACATGTTGAGTTTTGGGGGTTTAAGGGTTTTATAAAGGGGGTCGAAATTTTCATTATTTTTGCGATAGGACACACCATTTTCGAGATAATATAAGCTAAAGTAAATAAGAATTTAAGCTAAAATGTCTATTGTAAAAAACCAATATTGAGTATTTTTAAACGCGATTTCTAATCGTGTTTAAAATTTGGAGTTTCCAACTAAATCTGACTATTTTTAAATGCGAGTGAGTGAGTTGTTAGTTTAGTGAAAATGGCAATTTTGCTATTCTGAATTTCACGTTTTTTTTACCAAAAAATTTGGTGTATCCAATCCAACTAAATCTGACTATTTTTAAAGGCGATTAAAAACGATTGGAATAAAATTAGTTGGCATAAACTAAAATTCACACCAACACTTCGACTTCAGTGCAAATCCAGTACTGTATTTTTTTTTTTTTGCTTATATCTCGAAAATGGTGCGTCCTATCGCAAAAATAATGAAATTTTCGACCCCCTTTAGGATACCCTTAAACCCCTATATCCCAACATGTTGGTAATAATTTTTCATATTTTTCATACAAAAAGTGAAAAATTCCATATAAAACTCGTCGAGGCTGCACCCACTGCACGCCTCCGGCTCTAAAAAAATTCACAAGGCTCTACCTTGTGATTTTTTTTTTTTTAACATGTTCCATGTGGAGTCGTCACGTGATAGTCAAATTCGATTTTAGATGTGTCAAAAAAATTTTTTTTGTCAGAATAGCTTTAACATTCTCATAGCCAAAAGTAGGGAATTTTAGTGACAGTTTAGTTAGTTTAGTTCGGTGTACAAGAGAATCGGCACCATTGTCAAATTCCATTTTAGTTGTGTCAAAATTATTTTTAAAGGAGGATGCTTAAAAAAAACCCAGCTCCGGGGGAAAAGCGATATATCTCAAATCATCAATAATAATAAGTACTAAAATAATAACCGGTTATGATCGTGATCCTTACTGGCAAACATATAAAAATTGCCAGTTTTATTATGCAGATTATGAAGTCGTCTATATAAGAAATTGATAATTAGTTTTAATTACTTTATTCAAAAACATTATGTTAAAATGCGAGCTTGGCTCATATTATATTTTTTTACAATGCTTGAAGTCGTTGAAAGTACTATGGATATATTTATTGTAACATAAACTTCGAGAGTTCGCCAACAAAATAGTCAGGATTTAACAGCACCGTCACGTGAAAATACCATTGTTAACAGCGATACTATGATATTGATTAGATAGTTTGGAGTCCTATATTATCGCCATCAGCGCCATCTATACTATCAATAATTATATAATCACGTGAGGACAATTATTGAAGTTTTGCGAGAAGAGGTGAAATCAAACCAGAGTGTATTTATAACATTACTATTTTAGAGATATGAGGAACAGGGTGTAAAGTTCACTCATCCTCTATAGAAAAGGGAGGATCCTCCGACCAGACGGGTGTCGTGTATGACGGGCAACGGCCCAACGATAGATGTCAGGATCTTGTATTATGTCGTGGCCAGATCTTAGAATTGATCATTTCATGAAATGTTCGGCCATTTCATGAAATAGAACATCGACGGCTGATCACATCATGATGTGGTCTGGCCAGATCATTGAATATTCGACGTTTGACGATATGAACAGTTAAACGCACGACTACTTCATGATGTGGCCAAACATTAGTGATCATATCGTAAAATAATTACGATTATCCACCGGTAGAGGCGTTGATGTCGCTTTGTTTTTGTTGTGCATCATGGCGGCGGCATACCAACAAATCAAACAAAGTAGGGTGACCACGCAAGGAAACTCGATGGACTTTTTTTATTGGATTTCCAAATATGATAATTATGGAAAGTGACCAACTTGGAAGTTACTAACCTAACCCATGTCGAGGTGCCACAACCCTTGTGGTGAGCAACATAGCACTTAAAATTAAAAATTCACGCCGCTCATGGCACCCCGAGTCCCTGACGAAATGTGTTAAGTTAGGTTAGAACTGTCACCAACCGCGCGCGAGCCGAACGTGTGAAGCAAGCGGTGCCGCAGCAGCGGGTGGCGAGCGCTACTTCCAATTTGGTCGCAGTTAGCAATGTTTACTACACATTAAACCATGGATACCCTACATTAATGATATGGCCAAACGTCGACTGACATATCATTAAACGTTGACGTTTAAACGATATGGCCATTCTAGCTGGCCATTTCAAGAAACACAACCACTTCATGAAATGGTCGAACATTTAATGAAATGATCAATTCTAAGATCTGGCCACGACATATATATATGTTGAACTTTTTTTGCGCGATGCAGCATTTTGATGCGTAGTTTGCATGTGGTATTGTGGTTTCACAGTGCTAGTTGAGGTTCCAGTGAATCGGAACCGGGTGCCGCATAGTTCGTGGTGAGTTGGAACTGGGTGGCGCTGCGTTATGATCCAGTGAATCGAATGTGGTACAGCGCGGGTTGTACCTTGCTTCGACGAGGAGAGGGTAGAAAGGGCTCTGTTGTGGACGGGCCAAAAGTACAGTGTACTGTTTCAAAGTTGCTGTTGAGGCTGATGGTGATGACCAGGAATGCTCGTCCACTGGCACTGTGAAGCCAAATGCGAACTACGTATAAAAAACATGACGTCACAAAAATCCTACATTGCGCAAGCAAAGTTCAACATATATACAAGATCGCGACATCAATCGTTGAGTCACACAGCCAGCCGGCATCCACGGCTTCAACGGGTGTCCTGACCACCAGCATGCAGCGGACGAACATTCCTTGACATCACCTTCAGCCTCAGCAGCAACTTTGAAACAGCACACTGCACGTTTGGCTCGTCCACAACAGAGCCCTTTCTACCCTCTCCTCGTCGACGCCAGCAGTCAGCCACAACCCGGCGCTGTACCACATTCAACTCATTGGACCATAATGCAGCGCCACCCAGTTTCGACTCACCACGAACTATGCAGCACCCGGTTCCGACTCACTGGAACCTCAACTAGCACTGTGAAGCCACATGCAAACTACGCATCAAAATCCTGCATCGCGCAAGCAAAGTTCAACATATATACAAGATCCTGACATCTATCGTTGGTCAGTTGCCCGTCATACACGACACCCATCTGGTCGGAGGATCTTCCCTTTTTATAGAGGACTAGCTGACCCGCACCCACTTCGTTGGGCGGTAAATAGCCCATGTCACTGTCCATCCTTTTATTTAACTATTACCTGAAGCACAGCATATACCATTAGGTTCGTCCGCCCATTTCTTGGCAGAGCAGTTAGAGCAGATCTTATTCATGACTCCGATTTGAACGGACGCTTGTTGTGCATAATCAACCTGCGGATTATATCTGAAAGCCAGTCTGTTGCTGTTAGCTAAACTTCGATTGCGAACTCTATTTGTGGACAACTGCTGTCTCTCTGCCTGAGCTCTAAGTCGCTGCGAACGCTCGACACTTGACTCTCGCTCGCGTAAGTCAGAGGTCCTTACATTTTGTTCATGAAGACGTTGGGAACGCTCCAGCCTCGACTCTCGTGCACGTAACTCAGAGGTTCTCAGATTTTGTTGTGCAAGGCGTTGCGAACGTTCGACACTCGACTCTCGTGCGCGAGCCTGAGAGTTTCTCTGATTTTGTTCAGCAAGGCGTTGTGAACGTTCAGGTGAAGATTCTCCCATACGACGTATTCTTGCTGCCCGTGCTTGAGAACTATGGTTAGAAAGTTGGGACCTGGCTCTCTTAGGCATTTTCAAATGTTTATGAAAATGTTAATAGCCTGTAATATTCTAGCTCTGAAAAGAACTGTTGTTTAGCCCTGAAAAGAACTGTTGTTTAGTCCTGAAAAGAAATGTTTTTTAGTCCTGAAAAGAACTGTTGGGTAGCCCTGAAAAGAACTGTTGATTAGCTCTGAGAAGAACTGTTGTTTAGCTCTGAGAAGAACTTTTGCGTAGGTGTAGTTTTAAGAATGAAGTCTAATAAAAATCGAACGAAAATGATTAGACTTCGCGCACGACCGCTGCGTAGGGAGCCGACCGCGCGACTGAGCCGCGCGGGTACCTTACTCATAGATCTAAACTCCCCTCCCGCACGCGCACCCCCGCCTTGGTGACGCTGAAATAGTAATATTTTAATTTCGCCATAACTTCAAAACCAAACGTCCAATTTTAATCTTTTAAATACCAAATATTATCTACATAAACTGTTCTTAGTGATGAAATAATTTATTTTGATAAGGATTAATAGCATGAGTAAAATAAATGCGTTTAAATGTAGTTAAAAAAAAAATAAGATTTTTAAATAAAAAAATGGTTGTTGTGCCTCACTCGACACAGATAGGTATAGTGTGTCGCGGACTTTTTTGTATATATTTATAAGATCTCCAATTAATTAGAACATTTTATGGTTCTATCTTTTATAGTTTAGGCAGCGTACGCAAAATAAGTAACTTTTCTGGTTGATTTTTTACACCTTGTGTCCGAAAAACCCAAATATTTTACGGAACCCTATTTTTTTCCAAAATAAAATTTAGCCTATGTTACTCGTGGATAATGTAGCTTTCGAATGGTGAAAGAATTTTTAAAAACGGTCCAGTAGTTTTTGAGCCTATTCATTACAACCAAACAAACAAAGTTTTCCTCTTTATAATATTAGTGTGGATGAGTGAACTTTACACCCTGTTCCTCATACCTCTAAAACAGTAACGGTCTTATTCATAAAAAAACCTTATCGAAGGTTTTAGACATTACTTAGTTAAAATGCTTGATAAGCCTATAAAACCTTCGATAAAATTTTGTATTCATATACGTTTCATAAACCTTCTATTACTAATATGTCGTTATAAATCAAAATGTTGCCATTTTAATGAAGTCGTCCAACAAATTGACCAACACATCGAGTCGTCAAACGAGAATGTCTGTCTGCGCACCAAATAATTGTGACCATAGACATTATTACGTACTGTGAACTATTTTATTGTCTACAGTTTCGACTCTTTTGACACGGCGCGTCTTTCAAAACACGTATTTGTCAATGAATTTGGTATTGAAGCGACGAAAATTTTTGAATAATTACATGCATGTACTAAACAAATGGAATCAATACCGTAGACTAGTTCCAATAAAAGGCAAAGAAGTGAAACTTGGTTGGAGGAGGATAAGGTTTGTACCATTACAGCTAGAACAAATTCAAAGTAAGTTTTGTTTTGTAAACATTCTCATACTTACATGCTTGCTTTTGCTTCTGTTCCTTAGATTTTTTTGAAAGAATTAGTCAGGAGAACCCTCTCCTGACTAATTCTTTCAAAAAAATCTATGGAAAATCAAAATACGGACGCAAACACCAACGCGAAAAAGGTGGCGGCCTAGCATGGTTTACGAATTAGGTAGGTACCTATCTTTTACGTTACATACTTCCTAACTAAGCATGTCAAGAATTTTGTTACAAAACTCATAGTAACAAAATCCCGTGGCCCTACGAATATCTATTAAGGACTCGTAATATTAGTTATTCTTATGCCCCTACTGATTTAATTAATTTGGTAATAACTATAATTTACAAACAAACTATTACATTAATTTTGTATTTCAGGTTAGAATGGTAAGGATGGCGCTGCTACAAATAGCAGAAACTGAAACAGCATGCAGAAAAGAATTACATGAGGCACAGAGGGCAAACGAAAAAGAAAAATTTTTGTTCTAAGAATAAATTAAACTGATATATTATACAAGTTTTTTTATTAATTAACTACTCGCTAAAATGTCTTCTTATAAAACTTTGTAAAATAGCATTAGCATTTGCGTTTCTCCTTGCAACTTCTTGAATTACTTCACTTGTATGATATTCATTGATATTACTACCCTCTAACAGCATGTCTCCATGGTGAACTGCAATGTTGTGAAGTATACTGCCACTATGGTTGTTTTCACATTTCCTAGTGTTCATGTAAAAGGCATTGAAAGCGTTTTTTTCACACACCAAAGCAGCGTTCCACAGTATTATATTGTTGCAGTGCTTCGTGATATGTTTTCCCGCTTCTATTTTGAGGCGTTAAAATAGGAGTGAAGAGATATGCCTCTAACATAAGATCCTCTCACGAACAAGGTTAATTATGAAGGTCGCTGTAGATTTAATAAGGACAATGCTTCCAATCGTCGCGTCGTCGTCCAAAGAAAATGGATCACTTCTATTTCTGTAAACCTTTCTTCGAAGCGGACGGTTCTCAAGACGTACAATTCTTTCAATAGTATCGAAAGCTTTGCAAAGCTTGCATTTTATATAATAATAAACTAAATTAGTTAAACAGAAATGCAAAATAAATTAAACATGTACGAATGTTTACAAAACTGACATTTTGGAGACAGTAGACACGCAGGTTAGATTTGTACGTCAAATGTCGTTTTCTAGTAATCAGCTGCTGTTGAGTCTGCCATTTTTTCCATATAGTACTGTTAAAGTAGGGTTCTGGCTTCTATAACTTTATAGTAGGGTTATAGAACGTTTTGGTGCTAAAATGCGTTTATGAATACCATTTTTTGTAAACCAGACTTTAGCAAGTGTTTAGATGTTCGATAACTTTTTATGAATAAGACCGTGAATAAAAAATGTTATAAATACACTCTGGTTTGATTTCACCTCTACTCCCAAAAGTTCAAGTGTCCTCACGTGATTATATAATTATTGATAGTATAGATGGCGCTGATGGCGATAATATAGGACTCGCAAACTATCGAATCAATATCATAGTATCGCTGTTAACAATGGTATTTTCACGTGACGATGCTGTTAAATCCTGACTATTTTGATGTCGAACTCTCGAAGTTTCTGTTACAATAAGTAACCATAGTACTTTCAACGACTTTAAGCATTGTAAAAAAATATTATATGAGCCAAGCTCGCATTATATATAATTATTAATATAATATTTTTGAATAAAGTAATTAAAACTAATTATCAATTTGTTATATAGACGACTTCATAATCTGCATACTAAAACTGGCAATTTTTATATGTTTGCCAGTAAGGATCACGATCATGACCGGTTATTATTTTAGTACTTATTATTATTGATGATTTGAGATATATCGCTTTTCCCCCGAAGCTGGGTTTTTTTTCTATGGAGCTTGAGCATTCTCCTTTATAGTTTTTTTTTTGGAGAATAATCAAAAACATAGCTTTAAGATTCTCATAGCCAAAAGTAACGAATTTTAGTGATAGTTTAGCTAGTTTAGTTCGATGTACAAGAGAATCGGCGCCATTTTCAGTCCGAAACATAATACAGTAACGTTTTTTCAAGTAAAGTATAAAATAACAACAAAAGAAGTTTACTTTATACCTTGAAATCAAAATAGATTGTATTAAAATTTAGCAATTTTACTTCCATTTTTAAATTCTCGTATATTCTCCGTCGAAAAGAATATTCCAGAATATTGCAGAACATTCTCGATCCGAGAATCCCAACCCATCACTATCCATGACCCATGACGGGGGCAAACTTCTTTGGTCACCCCCCTTCCAAAAACAAAATATTCCATGACGGGGGGGAAAACTTCTTTGGTCACCCCCTTCCAAAAACGATTTAATGTTTATATACAATGTCGCCCATGCGCATGTGACCGCCTGTAATTTTCAGAATATTCATGAAAAAATATCGAAAATAAACTGCAAAAGAGGACCCCCCCTTTTGAAGTTTATTTTCGATATTTTTTCGGTATAATAAATACTCGTATACCTATTATTATAGCGACCACTTCAAACTTAGCTTAACCCTTCGATCGACCCGTGCGGCTGTTATCATTAGCTAGGACTCCCTCTAACGATTTATAAGTATAATTATAATATTATGTTAATTTCAGAACATACACATGAAGGGCTTGAAGAAGGCGTCAGAAAGCATAAAACCAGTCTCAATAATATTCATTTCTTGTTTGGTTTTGTTATGTTCAATAAAATAATGTGCCATGTCGCTTTAATCGTTTTTATTAACAAGTTATATAAAATATAATTTAAATACAGTTTTGTATGACTTAATATTAGAACTAAATAACCTTTAATAACATTCAGTTTTTAGGGTTCCGTACCCGGAGGGTGACAAACGGAACCCTATTCATAAGCCTCCGCTGTCCGTCTGTCTGTCAGCGAGCTCTATCTCATGAACCGTAATAGGTAGGCAGTTGAAAATTTCACAGATTGAGCATTTCTATTGCCGCAAGAGCAACAAATAATAAAATTAAAAAATAAAGGGGGGTCGCCATACAATAAAATTAAATTTTGAAAAAAAAAAAATCTGACCCTGGCATGTGGGGTATCATTTTCTAGAGCTCATCGAGTAGAAAATAAATATAATTTTTATTTGTTTTTATCTTCAAAAATGATGAATTAGGGGGCCGTAGAAGTTGTCTGTTTTAGACCATTTTTGTACGAGCTCTATCTCAACAACTAAACAAATTAGGAATTTGAAACTTGTGTGTATCATGTAACATATACTGTTTATAATCAACAAATACTAAAAACGCCGATTCATAACGTATTTTATATAATATGGGCGATTTTCTGCAACTTAAAGTAAACATTTTGTATTTCATGCTAATATTATGCGATATAAATTCCACAGATAACTATTTAATAGTCGGAGTAATGACATGGAATTAGTAAGTACCTACTATCATGGCAGCATATACTATTTCGATCATTTAAATTTCGATCATCCAAAAAGGTCTACAAAATAAACTTTCTTCACAAGATTTTAAAACCGGCCAGTATTTTTTGAGTTTAAGAACTTTATCGACTTTTTTCAAAGTATCCCTAGACGGTGTAGACAATATATTCAGTAACATTGAAATGAATGCTGGCACATACAGTGTACTATTCAGTTACCTTAAACCGTTGTGGACACAATTTCATATTGAGAAAAATTATTGGTGTAAAAATATTCGGTCACGGCGGCCAATCTCAACGGAGACTGGCCGCCTTCGGCGCGGGAGATATTATAGTGCACAAGTGTGTGCGCAGACACGAGTGCACTCTCTCTTCCCTCACTCTCATAGTCCGATGGGATGTGTAAAAATAATAAGTAAGAAATAATAGATTTCTGTATGGCTATCAAAAATAACGTAAATATTGACCCGTGCGTTTGCACTGGCACCACGACAAAACATGTTGAAATCTCTAGTTTCTGTCAAACATTATGCATGAAAAATTGACAGACAATAGAGATTCCAACATGTTTTTTTGTGAATGTATCGCCAGTGCAAACGCACAGTTATAAATAAAATTTGGCGTACTACTTACATTCTATTTTGTACAGTATAGTCTGATGTAGCAAGAGAAATCCTTTTATTTATAAGTAACTAGCTTTACACGGCCTGGCTTCGCACGGTTAGCACTAAGTACTTATCTACGGCGCATCTACCTTTCCTAATTACCTATTTCTACCTAATTACCTACCCTACCTACCTACTCTACCATTCTTACCAGGGTAGGTAGGTACCTAACCTACCTTACCTACCCTACATATCTACCTGCTTACCTACCATATATACCTATTTATACCTACTAATACTATGTTAGTAGCAAATAAATAACTTTGACTTTAGTTAATGCATGTTACTGGATAAAGTTAACTTAATATTTTTCTCTTAAAATAAATGAAATATACTCCTACACCTATATTTTAACACAACAACATTTTTTCATTAAAATTAGACAATTTCTTTACAAATCTTTGTTTTTTTATAGCGCCTCTGTTGTTAGCTTTACGAAAGTATTACAAAAATTCATAGTGTTAAATCTTGTACGACTTGGTATGGAACCCTTCGTGTGCGAGTCTGACTCGCACTTGACAGATTTTATTTTCAATCAACGACTTAATATTGATACGTGAGGGATGATATACAAATGTTCGGGTCGGCATGATTCGGCATAGCCGAGCAGCACAAAATAGAATATAGAGTAATAAACAATATGTAAATAAAACTCTGTCCGATCCAAAGGGGCACATAGGTACTTACTACAATTAAATTACCAAAAAATTATTCAAAAAACAAAAACCCGACTGCAAAAACACATAACTGAAAAGAGAAAAACAAGCATTATAATCTATAGAATTTTGGTATCGCAGGCGGGGACAAACTAATAACCGGATATAATGGTGTAAGTTTTGTTTGTCCCCGCCTGCGATACCAAAATTCTATAGATTATAATGCTTGTTTTTCTCTTTTCAGTTATGTGTTTTTGCAGTCGGGTTTTTGTTTTTTGAATAATTTTCTTTATTTCAATCTTTTTAGTTTTATTAATATATCTAAATTTGGAATTGACTCGTTACTAGCTTTTATTTGATACCAATATTGTTATAATTTATTTTAAAAAAAATCTTCCTCTCCCTTTTTTTGTATTTGCAAATGTTATATATAAATATTATATAGCCTATGACACTCCTGCAATTAAGACGAATCTAACGACACCTCATATGTTAAAATTCATCAAGCCGTTTAGGCTACAGAGCGTGCCAAAGAAATAGACATACATACATACATACTCTCGAAAAACATTACCCTCCTACTGGGGCAGTCGGGTAAAAAGTAGGTAATAAAAAATCCTATTCACCTTTTTAGTACCAAAATTACCCCAAATCCATTAAAAATTAGGAAATTTTCAACAGGGTTTATGACTTGTATACACCCGCAAAATCGGACAGGTTTTTTTTAAATGTTGTATGTTCGGGGAAAAAGCCGCTTTGCACTGCTCGAATTCTGCCGAGTAGATCCGAACATGAAATAAGCGAGGATCACACGATCCGCACGAGTCCGAGTCGGCTTTGTTATTCAACAAAATGTACTGCCGAATTCAATGTGCCGACCCGAACATGAAATAAGCGAGGATCGCACGATCCGCACGAGTCCGAGTCGGCTTTGTTATTCAACAAAATGTACTGCCGAATTCAATGTGCCGACCCGAAAATGTGTGTAGCACTCCTCACCTCTCAATATCAAACTTGTCACAAAATATGTGATGACAACCCTTCTTTCTATACTTCAATACTTCTGACAGAGTTGTTCAAGCATCTTAAAATAACAGTACTTAATATCAAAGTCCATATCATACCAGTAGTTCACGGCTATACATCCGTGGCTCTGTCTTACGTGATGGAACCATAGACTAGGCAGGTATAGACAATCTCCTTTGTTGAGGCGCACGGAGTATACATGAGCCTTTTTATATTCTGGGTACTTTGTTAGGTCGGGGGCTAGAGGGTCTGAAAGTAAGATAATTTTTAATTAAATGGTGATGGCAAAAGCGTCAAGGTAGAACGCGAAATTCAAATTTTCTTACGTTTTGTACAATTTTCAGGTCAACAAGCAAGACTATAAATTACAATACCAGCCTCTTAGGGCCTATTTCACGATGTCCGAATAGCCACTACTTACCGAATAAATTCAATAATGGAACAGAATTTGTATGAAATTATCTGCCAAGTAATAAGTTAATAGGAACTTAATCGTAGGTGGTGAAACAGGCCCTTAGAGTACATAATAATAATTAGTAATTATATACTCTAAGACCAGCCTATTACAGTCTGTATACTGAAGGCATAGAAAAGGAAATAATGCTACATAGAAACTGAACTGGGTCTGTCTATCCGTCTTGTCTCCTTTCTGCAGTTTAAGTGAAATTTGGTAGACATGAAATTTACCACTCCTCCTTATCTCCTAAACGATTGAGCCAAAAATGTTGAAAAAAATACAGAGTAAAGTTCTTTAATCATAGATGATAGGAAGTCTATGGTCTCAAAAAAATGGTACACCTCTCAATATTACACTCAATATACACACAAGTGATCAGATCAGATCATATAAGGACTCCGTTTTTTTTTTTTTGAAGTAGGAGGCCCTAAAAATCAAGAAAAATTCTCACCTATACTTATCCAAGGCAATCCCCCAGAATGATCTAACTCCTCATCACACACAGGTTCTATCTCCGAATCCTCCAACTTCACTGTATGAGTGCTCACAGGTACAATGTCCCACTTGTTATCCTTATGTGTGAACTCGGCCTGTGGGTACCGCCTGTAGGGAACGAAGGGCAGGTCTGTGGGAGGGATCAGTATGAAGTCCTTGTGACCATCTATCACGCAGTAGATGTTCTCGTAAGGATCTTTGTGCACTGGAATAGAAACACAAGTATAAATGTAATGTGTTGCTGCATAGAGGGACAAAGTTTAGCGTATTTGCCAAATTACAAAACATTCGAGTTACTCGGTTTAAACCAAATTAAACCCTATACTTCTTGAAATAGAGTTGGTTTTGTATTTTAGAAATAACGCGGATATTTGCGCAAATACGTATTGCCACAATTCAAGACCTAGTTCTCATGTTAGAAAATGTATCAACTTGAAAAATTTACTGTGTAAGTATAGTCTATTCATATCCTTGTTTCCAATTAATGTTTTTTTTTTAAGTGAAAACTTCTTTAGCTGCGTTGTGAATTTTTTTTGGGATGGGTAAAAATGTTAAACTTGCGTCAGGACGTGACCGTAAGATCCGTTGCCTAGCAACCGACAAAGTAAATAGTCTTTGATATTACGTAAAGATTGCGAGGTAAGAAATTTTACGCATATTGATGGGTAAAAAAAGCAGTCAAAACATACTTCATGAAAAGTGTTTAAATAGACTATATGTATTTTGAAAATAAATAAATATACTACTAATACTAATGAATATTGTATACATAAATTATAGTACTTTTATACTGATAAATAAAGCAATTCGTGCGAAATTATTCTCTCATCATCATCAGCCTATTAATGTTCCCACTGCTGGGACACAGGCCTCCTCTCTGTGAGAGGGAGTGGGCCGTAATCTACCACGCGGGCCCAGTGCGGGTTGGTAGATGTCACATGTCTTCGAATTTTTGGTTCTAAAACATGCCGGTTTCCTCACGATGTTTTCCTTCACCGTTTTGAGAGCAGTGGTGATGAAATTATTTACACAAAGTAAAGCGCCTGCCTGGGTTCGAACCCACGACCTACAACTCTGAAGTCGGGGCCATTACCACTGGGCCACCACTGCTCAATTATTCTCTAACCATTCCAAAATATTCAAAAATGGACAACGTTAATGTTCAAGTTTTCACTTCTGCCGGCACTCCCGGAGTGCAACCCGTTGTTTTTTTTACTAGCCTATGCTGTCCCGTTCCTGGGCAAAGGCCTCCCTCCACTCCTTCCATCGTACGCGAGCCCGCGCGTCGTTGTTCCAATTAATGTTATTTCCACTTAAAACTATCAAGTTATCAACTGTATGCTTGTGTTAATTAGATTTATTTTTATAGTATTTTTGAAAAATTCATTTAATTGTTTGAAGTTGTTTTTATAAGAACATATTGCTATGCTTACTTGAGGTAACAGCTCTCTCATCCCCCATCCAGAAGTTGACAGCATCTGGCTTCTTGTCAAAAGCTTCGCTAGCAAACGGTATGTCTATGAACACATCTGGCAAGAGCTCAGGGAAGTCCGTTGTTAAGTTGGAGTTCTGCTTCTGAATGTACTGGATGTAGTTCTGTCTGGAAAGTAATGTTGTGAAGTTTATAGAAAGATATGAATGAAGACATGAATTAAAATCATTTCATCCAATGGTGATGACGATGACATCTAGTCATTAATAATAATTGATGATAAATTTCCTGGTTTTTTGCATTCTCAGTTTGTGTGCCTTAACATGGATATACTTCTTTTTTTTTTTTCTATACTTTCTGTGATAATGATATTTTGCTAACCCCAAAGCTCAAAGGTCAGGGCTTGTTGCTCATAGTTGCAGAAAGGTACATAGGTCTGCTTTGCTTGGTGCCAGTGTGCCACCATCTTATCTATGTCTGTCCCCATAACAACAACATTAACAGCATTGTTTCGTTTCAGTAGTTAGAGGTAAGAAAGCGAGTTTGTCTGTGTTTGAGGATTCTGGCTGCTCATCACTTAATTAATCTCTATCTCTCATCCTAATTCTGTAGTACATATTTATAATAATTGATTAAAAGAGAACACATACTTCTTCTGTTCCAAGCCATCTAGAAATGCTGACATAGTCATATCAACTTCAAAAGGAGTAACAAAGTACTCTTCTCCCATCTCATTTCTAGTAATACCGTCAGCCAAGCCATTTGGCGTAACTGCTACTGTCACTGTCTTGTTTGGAATTGTTTTTCTGAAAACAGAAATAAAGTAGATGATACAAATAGTGTTAAAATTCTACTTAGGGGTCGCCTCCACGAGTGAGAGAATCGTGGCGATGCGACGAGTGGCTGAGTTCTCTCGCTTGTGGAAACGTCCCCTAAGTTTTATAGAAAACCTGGAAGAGATCTACTTAACCTAAGTTTAATATAAAATAGAGCACACAGTAAGGTAGGTGTGAACAATTTGACCATTATTTTAGCCTAGAATGTCCCACTGTTGAGTAAAGATTTGGAAGAGGTCAATGTTTCCAACTTGTTTTGAAGTTACCCGACTACTAACTGGTTTTAGTGTTTGGAATATCCTTAAAGTGCTTTAAAAGTATTATTTGTTACCTGAAATAATCAGCATTCCACTTCGCCACAGCCGGCCAATGAGAACAACGGCCTCGTATTACTACTGGGATATTTTTCGACACATAATCTCTATAGAACTGCAGAGGCTCTAAATCGTTTGTTTCTGCTATGCTACTGCCCAAATATAAAGCTAGAATTAAAAAATATAAGTTATGCTCCGTCGTAGACATTTTAATCTGTCGATTTTTAAAGCTTATTATTACTTTACCTGACGATTCTTCATTTAAAATTTGGTACGCTGCAGTAAGTATATTATTCATGATTTTTATTTTTGTTTTCCAGTTTTCTATTAACTTTTTGTGTTACAAATACATGCAAACATTTTTGTAAATCACTTTGTAAACATAACCTAAAGTAGTGTTTTTGTATTTGACGTGACATTGACACTGTTATGTCAATCAAAAGGTGCGTTCAGTTTCATATTATCACGATATTATCCGACTTTTTTTGTATACATGTTCGGGGTTCGGGCATAAAACGCCTGCTACACGGTCGCCAACCGCGTCCCGATAGTGGCGAAATTGGTGGTTTATAACCGTGTAGATGATGTTGGCGAACGTTCAAACGTACTACACGGTCGCCAACCGAGTCCCCGACAGAGGTGACCTTAGTTGGTGACCCGCAAAATTGTTTCAACGTTTGGTCTTAAACATCATTATACACGATTGTAAACCACCAAGGTCACCTCTGTCGGGACGCGGTTGGTGACCGTGTAGAAGGCGTTTTTAACAATTTTGTCGGTCGCCAACCAAGGTCACCTCTGTCGGGGACGCGGTTGGCAAGTGCGTAGCAAATTATTTTTTGTTAGAAAGGATACCTATACTTCCGAGGTGGTCCTTTTGTCATCAAGTCAGGAACTGATGATGGAATCCTGGAGAAATCGAGGGGACTATCCAAATATTATAGACACACATACAGCGATTTGGGTATTTTTTATAGTACAGACTTAAAAGAAATAATTTCTTATTCTAATAAAATAATTATATTATTTATAATAAAATAAATTATTTAAAAAAAATTATGTCAGCACATCAAGTCATCAATTTTCAACTCTATCACAAAAAAATAAGGTCCAATGCTGATTGGGAAAATTTGACAGATTGGAGTAGGTTGATGTGCTGGCGTCTGTACCTACTTAACTCGTACAGTCGCTCTCGGAAAGCACCATTTGGTGAAGTGGAAGTGATGATAAAGACCAAAGATGGCCACCGGAACTGCTCAATAATAATAAGTATTTCACTGGTTGCGATCCGTTTACTTATGGTTGCCAAGCAATTTAAATTCGTCACAATGCATATGGAGAAGTGGAGCAGATGGTGAAGTACCAGGAGAACTCCTCCTCAACAATTAACGTCCCTGCATCGGGAAAAGCAATATTTTGTAAAAGGTGATGAGCAGAGCAGTTGACATTAGGTTATTGTAACTTACAAACTGACCCAAGCGAGAAATAAAAACTTTTTTTTACAAAAAGAACAACTGACTTCCAAAAAAAACATTACAAAGTGTAAATCACTTCACTTTGTAATGTTTGTATTGTTTGAAAACAAATCGCTTGTTTACAAGTACGGATAATAACAGCTAGCTGTTTTTCTTCTTTATTTTTTGTGTAGTAGCGACTTCTGAAGTGAGCAAGTGGCAGTTGTAGTGTTGTCATTGGATCAAATGGTACCCATTTGATGTAATGACATAAACACTAGCCCCGCGTCTATCGGACTTGAGTGGTGGCGCGAAGTCTAGCTCAAACAATCTGCTTTAGGGAAGGCATACCTATTTAAAAAATCATACTCGAGTATTTTGTCAAGAAATATTTTAATCAGGCACAGGCACAAACGTGATTTTGTGGAATAAATACTAGTAAATAATTAATATTATATAAATTTCATAGGCATGGGTTTCTTCAATATTCCCTTAATAGGAGGGCCTTCATTTTCAGTTGGGGGCTGTTTTGGTGGCGGCGGAGGTTCCAACGGCAGCGCTATGCCCTCACGGGGAGAGGGCCTAGCTCGATTTGGCCAAATCGGACGAGGCATAAACGTATAGGAGGAATCAAATGCTGTTACTGTAACAAAACATGTAGCTCAAGCAAACAATAGGATAAAAAAATACCACAACATAGCATAACATAGCCTTCTTTGAAACACTATGCGGCGTCATGTTGGCATATAAAAATGTTGTTAAATATATTTTTGCAGAATACTAAAGTCGTATGCCGTCATACCCGAAGAGGGCCAAAGTCAAATGGAAATTCGGCCGACATATCCACCAGATTTTGGATAACAATCCCAAAATTCGACTTGTTAGTTCCTCTTATATGGCTACAAGCATTGGACATACTCACTTTTAGGCTTCTGGTTAGAGAACTCAGAAATAGAAATAGCGCTTCGGGCCCTCGGTCCGGGCATCATATTGAGATCGAAGAACTCGTCGACCCCCTTGCGGGTCGTCTCAATTTTGTTCTTTTCATGTAGTTGACGCAGTCGGACTACCTTGTCAAAGTTCTGCATGAAGGTTTTCGACGTATTGTGAATGACTATGGTATCCAGCACGCCTGTAATAAAAAATATATTAGTAGGTCGCGTCAGGTGGGTAGAAATATCTGTACCTACCTACATAGAACTTTAAAGACTAAGATGTAAATACAGAAAGGTCATATTGCAATAATATTAAAAACTTGAATTTACATACGTAGTTGCGAACACCTCGCGATGATTGTCTCTTTATACCGATGCTTCCTATTCATGGGGTTGCCGAGAAAATTTATGTCCACTAAACTCAGAAGAGTGCACAGGTTATCAGCAACGGTCTGAAGTGCATAGAAGCATTAGGTAGATGCCAAGCTGGCTCTTTGAACGTAGTTTTATGATAAGCATGATCTTTGGTTTGGGAAAATGTTTATAGCAGTACAGTATAATACGCGCTACGAAAGATAAGACTTAACCGCGCCTCCCGCGCTTTTTCCGCCACTCCGATGACGCCCCGCATATAGCTCATACGTCATACCGCTAAAGAGGGTTACTGCGCAAGTCAAACCACGTGTTGTCTCATCATGGCAGTCTCATCTTTAGTGGCACGAATTGTACGAGATTATGAGTTAATGCGCATGCTAGAAGTACTAGTTTCAAATTCTCATTAAGTGCGAATTTCACCAATAAAACTGAACTCGATCAGCACATCTAAACCGAGTTCAAGAGCTGTCAGTGTCAATATTCCACAAAAAATGATGACACTGACAGCCCTTTAAAAGTAGTAGTGTTGATCACGTTCAATTTTATTGGATGCCCTTATGGCTGATTTCACCAATGAAACTGAACGCGATAAAGCCGCGTTTCTAAAACGCGTTCATCAAAAGCTGTCAGTATCCAAATTGTTATGGAATATTGTACACTGACAGGTCTTGAACGCGTTTAGACGTGCTGAACGCGTTCAATTTCATTGGTGAAATCCACACTTAGTCAGATCCTACTTACTTGGTGATCATGCAGCATATTCTTTTTGGCCACGAGCACCTCCAGTCTCCTCAGAGGCTTCACCCATGTCATATCAGATAGTTTGTTCTCAGATACATTCAGTATTCTAAGGGAAGCCTAAAAAACCAAACACTGCAGTTTTACGAAAATTGGCGTAGAAAATCATACTTACTACAGTTTGTTTTAGGGTCATACTTACACCAATATAAATGAGGGTCCTCGGATCAAAGTACAGGGCATCTGGACTCTCCAAATTCTGCTTTTCTATGTGTAATTCTTCCAAATACTTCAACCCTTGCAAATTTTCTACGACGCTGATCCTATTGTTACCAAGATACAGCTTTTTTAAATTACGCAATGAGTCCAGACCTTCCATTTTGGTAATTTTGTTCCATTGCAAGTGTAGATGGGTAACGTTGTAGAAAAGTTCTAGATTTTCGATTTTTGATAGTATGTTATTGTGATAGTAGGCGTATATGACGTGGTTTGGATTCTTAGAGACAGGCTGAAAAAGGTATGATAAGAATATTGTTTTTAAAGATAAGTAAGTACTATTTACTTCAAGCACAGTAATGTACAGAGGTGAACATTAAAATCGCCAACTGAACAGAAGACAGAGTATGATGAGATAAGGATGAGCCTCAAATATAATTATGTCGCCAACTCGCTAACATGATGGTCCGGTAGGCGCCTTTTTTTTTTTTTTGGGTGGGAAATCATCCAATGACTTCTCCCGCTCTGGGCGGAGCGGAACAGCGTGTCAGACTTTTACTGACTAAAACCCACCCGTGTTCCTTGACTATGTTCATCCGTGGTAACAATTTGACATTTAAAAGCGTCTCTTTGAATGATGTCGTAGCGTTAAGGGAGATTTTCGAAGTCCAAGAGTGTTATACCACTAATGTGACTGAAACTAAAAGCCACAATAAATCTGATCTTTTATTAGAATTAGCTTATTGGGTATTAAATTCAATAGGATAATACAACTGGTACTCACTATTTTAGTTATTCCCTTCTCATGCATAAACAAATGCGTTTGTTTTTTCAAGATATCCGAAGTTTTTTGTCGTATTAGTGTTTTTGCTTGTTTACGCATTTTCTCTTCGCTCTCTTTTAAATCGGTAAGTTTCGGTGGTTTATTCATGGTTAAATCTATTTAAAAATACATATTTCTAAAGTAAAATTCTTCTCGCAACTACGGAATAATCGATCAAACAATTTGAAAATGGCGCCCGGCACTCGGCAGTAACATTTTTTCTCACAATGTCACTTGTAAAACACCGTTCGGATATTTTTGGGTCACAAAAAGCTGTTGCCACCATTTTTATAAGTAGTAGAAACAAACTGTTTCTACTACTTCAGTTCGTTTTTTTATAAAAATTGTTTGATGAAAATCTGAAATTGCTAAACTATTATTTTTGAATTTTGTAGGATAGATGGACTGTCCATGTTGTTCCTTTGCTTGCGAACTGAAAGTTACAGACTGACAGGTGACTATGACATGAGCGAAGGCGAACATGACACATATATAATTGTAGTCTGTGATAAAGATTGTGATTTTTTTATATGTCATGTCCATCAGTCAATCTTTATCTTTGACATTTCTTTGTTGGGCTTTGGTTTGTAGTTTGTAAACATTTACCTCAAAGCCAAATCTTATTAAATTTAAGTAAATACTAAGCAGTTAACAGCTACAGGTAAATAATATAATCACGGAATATGAAGTAAAGACTTCGGAGAATTACTGCAATATTTTACGAAATCTAACCTCAAAACTTGTTTTGCAGTAAAAATGGGTGAAAGATACAATATCCACAGTCAACTTGAGCATCTTCAGAGCAAATACATCGGCACAGGGCATGCAGACACTACGAAATATGAATGGTTAACTAATCAGCATCGAGATTCGTGCTGCAGTTACATGGGACACCCTGATCTACTCAGTTACTTTGCTATTGTTGAAAACGAGTCAAAGGCTAGAGTGAAATTCAATCTCATGGAAAGAATGCTTCAACCTTGCGGTCCTCCTCCAGAGAAGCCTGAAGATTAAAATATGTTCTTGGCTTATTTAAGTTCTCTTTTGTAATGGAAGTGGTTAACACTACTAGGCAATATTGTATGAAGTGATGTTGCAAAATATTCTGCATTAAATATTAATACCACTGCAAAATTTGTTATTTCAATATTTGTTTAGGCTTCTGCCTCTACTTATCTTAGTTTCTTAAAAATGTATAAAATATATTGTTGATAACTTTCAATAATTATACATATTTTACAATTTCCTAACTGGAAAAGTGAAAGTTTTGCTACTTCATAATTTTTTTCATGTTTTAGTTGAGCAAACTGTCATGCTAACAGCATGTTATACTTCTTTGGTGAATAAAATAAAACACAGATATTAAATCTCATGCAAAATTTAATAATTTCTTCCACTCCTCCATCTTGGCGTTTAAAAGCTGCTCCCTTTCGTTTGCTTCCTCCTCCAACCTCTTCCGTTGCTCGAAACACTTTAAAATATTGGCAACAAGCACTTTCTGCATCATAGGCACGAGTCTTGCACACTCTTGTTCTAAAATATCCATAGCTTTTGCAATGCACTCAACGTCCATGGACCCTACTTGTGTGAAGTCCGATATTTGCTTTAATTCAGACAGCATTGATAGTGTTACAACGCCATGATTAGTAGCAGTCTTTGGGCTAGTAATGGCAAAATTTTCTTCAGCTTCTGTGGGGTCTACAAACATCCTGTCCCCAACGATGGCAATGGAACAGGATGTTATCACGTCATACATTGGGACGGCAGCATCTGCTAAGGCAAGGCCAGCAGCGTTGATCGCGGCTGACAGACATGCTCCATCGTTTTCCAGAATGTATATGAAAACATCAACCTGTGTAAGAAAAGATTACATTTAGTAATTATGAAGTAAAACAAAGCAAGTAAATTACGAACTTGTTAGTAACATTCTTTGGTATTGTAGTAAATATTTTCATTAGGAATAAAAATTAACTGCAGATGACTCATGACTTCATGAGTACCTAATATTAATAAATAATGGAGTGGATGCTCTATACCTATAGAATAATAGTTCAATGTGCAAGTCGTTTGGGAGGGCACCTGTATCTTGTGAATTACTGCATCTTAAATATTTAGTGAATCATAAAGAACTTTATTCTTTATCAGTGTTAGTTCTCACACAAAAATACTTTGTTCATAGAATAAAAATACTTAATTAATTAATTAAAGATAAAACCATTATTGTTTCAGTATTTGAACTTTTAAATGCTAATCAAATTATAATAATGTTACTAACGCTAGAAAGATAACACAAACAGTAATGTGCTTTATACATCACTAGGTGAACAGTGTGTTTTCCTTCCAACTAGGGATGCATAGGGGAAACCCCTAACCAAAGAGGTTGAAGAAAAACTTTCGTTGGAAAATTGCCAAGAATTTGTGGAAAGTGAAATTTTTAGCAACGGTTTGTAATTTCTTTTTAACTTTCTGTTTCTAACTTTTAAGAGGTAATTCACAAAAGGCATCGAGACTATTGAGAGGTACATTTATCGGTGAGCTAGTACTTTTTATCTTATATCATATCAACTTGAACTAAATGAATGGCTTGTGTTGTAGCAAAAAGGTTGATAGGCTGGCAGGGCCTTCTTTGCAGGGTGCACCATTCACCATACATTCCCTATTATCATCACTCATAGTGATTACATGCACCCCACAATACTGGCAGTCACATTCCTTTTTTAAATTATTTACAATAATGCCTATACCTGATAGTTAGGGAACATGTGTCTACACACAGTAGGCTCCAGGGCTTTCCTCAGAGCAACAGACAAAGCTTTCTCTTCAGCATCAGGCACGTGCGGCCGCCGTTTGCGTGGACACGAAAATGGCGCGAATTTCACCTCACAGAATATTTGACCAAGTTGACTGAAAATAAAATTATATTATGAAGGTAGGAATACAAACTACTTGTCATGGTCAGTTTAAGAGTTATGCTATAGATTATAGGTACAAAAATGGCATTTTAGATGAAACTAAAATGTTACATAAAAAACTTTGTAAAAGATACTAAACTTTAATTCAACAGTGTGATTTACTCTCAATTTTGTAAAGGCTAGATTTAAACGAATTTAAACATTTAGTTAATTGTTATTGATTACCTGAACTCATTTTGGTGGGGGATTTCCCGCGGGTCGAACACTGAGCAAACGACCTTTGTTTTCCTTAGTTCAACGTAAGAGGATCCCTTTGCCTGCGACACCATGTCAGTCCTAGCGACTGAAATGCAATATTCAAGTTAAATTCACAGTTCTCATACACAAAAGGTCAAAAAAATCAAACCAGTACATACAAAACATACACATGCTACGCGCTTCGGACAAAGCGCGCCCATCTTTGCGAACTCCTTTATCATCCAGCAACTCTTTGTAAAGTTCGTCGTAGGTCTTCAAATAGCCTTTAGTGAAGCGCTTGTATGATATACTGTCTTCAGGTCCGTTGAATCTTCGGTAATCAAGAGGCATTTTGGTCGTATTTTGATTTTTGTTATGAATACATTGACCCCGCTTCACATAACCTCAAACTTCAACTGACAGTCTGACAATCTGACATGACACAGATCTGTCTGATTGACTGACACCATACTGACACTGATTGATTACAGATTATAAAAACAAAACGCAACTATAATGCGTTTTGTTTTCGGCTTTCAATGTCTAGCACGGCAAAAAAAAGAGATTGAAAAAAATGAGGGCACCACTATCGCACTTAGGTCACTTCGAATGGGAAATGAGTAAAAGAATGTAAACAAACTGTTGTAAAGGCTGCTTGTGGGTTACTCAAAACCTACTAGCATTAGACTTGTCGGCAAAGTAGTGCCATCATCATAGGTGTGCATTACCTTAGTAAATATTTTGCTCCAAATGTTACCACATCAGACAATTATTTTATGTCGACCCTGTACTAAACGCAATGTTTCGTTCTGTAATAATAAGATATGAATTAAACAGGGTGGCAGGGACATCGACGCGAAACCGGTTACCACCAAACCACCAAAAAAAATCTGCTGGTTCATAGAAAAGTTCAATACGTACGCGGTCAAAATGTATCCAATGGAACAGCAGATTTTTTTTTAAAATAACCACCGATAGTTTACAACGCAGGGGGGTTCAGAATCATGTACTGAATCCATGGTAACCGGCTTCACGTCGACGTTCCTGCCATCCTGTATAGTGTGGAGTGAGTTGAGCCATACTCATATTGAGCAGTGAGTCCAGTGACGTATTTTACAGCTGCTGTCTAAGATTCAAGTTCCTATCGGTAGCAGTTTGGTATGTGCGACGAGATGTTTGAGTTAGATAGATTGTATTTCATTGTGATAAGCTTGTATTGTAATTACATGGAAAAATCTTATAAGCTTCCTGCGGGACCGGGACAGGCCTAGCCTAGTGCTTCAAAGAAAACCAAAATATTTTAGCCGATAAAAGGCCGATAATACACATTCTAATAACGATAGTTTCTGAACAGAGTGAAAGGAGGACGTGACCGGTGACAACATCACCCCAAGTGTCAGTTGGTCAATGTGTCAATGTCAACTGGAACGTCAGATTAATCAAGTTTATTTCGATTTTGGTTAACGAAAATGTTGAATTTATTATAGAAAAAGTGTATTGAAATACAGTTAATTAGCACCGCTATGAAATAAAGATAACAGCTTGTTATTTTTATTGTAACTTCTGCGTATCGCCTTCGCGTTTATTAGGAATATAATGTAAGTACTTTTGTCTGACTGACGTTCACGTCGACGGCACTCGACGGTCGAACGCTGAGGGTGACGTTTCAAAGCGTGTTACACAAATTCTAATAATGTGTGGAAGAATTCAAATCGATTAATAGGTTATTTAGGTACTCGATAGCAAATTGTCATGCCTGTTCGTATAGTCGTTATGCGTGTTAGCAATGAACTTTAAAAGTTGACTGCATTCAATAGGTATCTAACTCGCGGTCCGTGATTTATGTGAGCGGTGTTCATTAGTGAGTATCTGTATATTATTAATTGTTATCGCATTATCGTGCAGCTCAAATCACGCTGGTTGTTAGTATTTATGTTAACAGTGTTTATATTAGAAACAATTTGATACACCTCTCTCTCCACTCAACACAATTTGCCTATTGTTTCAAGAAATTATTGTAAGAACTTTAGCTGTGATTTTCCAGTTGGTAAGGAATTTAGAAAATATAATCAATACTCTTATTTATTTTCACTTTTCGTCTTTTATGAAGATTTTTTTACAACACTGCATTTAAACCCTATATGGTTGTCTACAGTTAAGAGGGCTTATCCTAAAACTTGGCAATGTCGCAAATAGCTGTCAAATATTTGCCTGTTTTGATTAATTTTGGCAATAATAATGTATGGAAATGTGAAATGTGCCTAACTAATGAAATAAAATGGTATTGAGTTTGAAATGCAATAATTTATATAGTAACTCAAATATTTAGTTTTAGATGTAAAAAAAAGTATTTGGAAACTTTCCAAATGCCTTTTTTACACCTAAATCGGTTACAACATCAAACTCAGTGTTATTGCAATTCATTATTAATATTCTAGTTTGCTAGTTAGCCACATTTCTTATTTCCATACAGTAATATTGCCAAATTAATCAAATATTTGACATCTATTTGTGACATGTCCCACTTGAAGAATAAACACTCTTAACTGTAGGCAACCATATAGGGCTTAATGCAGTGCTTTTGCTTTGGAATGGGCATCTAGCTTCATCTTTCTGACTGACTGACCCCTTGACAATTCAAAAGTCCCTGTAATTGGTTTATTTCAAATAAATGCTTTGAGTTTGAGTTGAGTTTGTTTTGTATAAAAAAATCTTAAACAGCTATTTAATATTTGACAGCTATTTCACCCTTGCCAACTTTTTGTATAAACACTTAACATCAAAATAGTAATGACAAATTCATAAGAACACCTGTACAAGCAATTACCACTAAAAGAGGCAATTTTATCATTATTCTATAATGTTACAAATTTTATCAGTTACTCTTTTACACTAATGGAAACTTATCAATTAACATTATGAATTCATTAATCTTAATTCATAATCTGTTTTATTTATATTATACTTTTTTTTTCTAGTTTCTATAGTAACAATATTTTAGTAACTGATAGTACTGTGTAAGCAATCATATTTTTGGGAGTGTTGGCATTGTGGGCAACAGGTGTTCTGTTCAATTAGTATAAAATGTATGTTCACACTAGTCATTATGTTTTCATTCTAATAATCAATGGCGGCTAACACTATTGTTGGTGTAAAGTGTAGTAAACAAGCTTCTGCCCGCGAGTTCACCTGCGGGGTCAACTATGCTATAAAACATACCCTATAGCACTCGGAAAAACTGTAGCTTGCCCCCAGTGAAAGAATTCCAAAGATTACTTCCTAAATTCAAACTTACAAATTACCTCTTTATAATATTAGTGTGGACATCACACATTTCTCAAAGAAGTAGGCTGAGGTTCATCATAAAATGCCACATTCATTTTTCACATTCAATCTTATTCTGACCTGGTTTTAGTTGAAACTAACAAAATCCCTATAAACATTAATAAGGGCTTGTGGGAATGTACATTTCATAGACAATAGAAGAGTAGTTGTATGAAACTCTTTTGATGGCTTGTCCACAAAGGTTGCCATTGTTTTCATAGACAATTAGGGGTTTATTTATAAACATTGCTTAAAGTTAAGTGATGTTCAAAAGTCAAAAAATGTTTGGTTAAACAGTCGTTAATCATTACTTAACTTTAAGCAACATTTATAAATAAACCCCTTAAAGTGTAGTTTAACTAACGAAATTCTTTTGAAGACTTATACAAAGTTTGCAATTTTACTTATTATATTTTACTTAGTAGTCAATCTGTGTATGCAAAGCACACTTACAATGCAGGAAAAACATACCTAAGCCTGCACCACCAATAAAATTAATAAGAAAGATGATTCATTGCTTTTCAAATACCCTTGAAAATTCTCAGTTTGTACTGTTCTAGCTATAAACCTGTTTTCAACATATTCTTATTTCATTATCCTTGACTTGTGATAAGTTTTTGTAATAAATCTAACTTCACTTTTCATAAGTCAGCAGCGTGTACAATATATAATTCTGTTATTGAAACTTAAGTTGTAAAAAATATAAATTCTTTTTCGTCCAGGTTGGTTGATTTTAACATTGCAAACATTGTAATTTATTCATTGAGTTACTGATATCTTTAATTTTAAAATGAGTTAAATATCCTATGAAAAGTAACAGTAAACCTTTTGGATTGTGTAGTGTGGTGTGGTAGGATGTCAGAAATTGTCTGTGTAAACATATTATTATACAAATACTTGGTATGTAAAATATATTTTTATTATTTATTACTACACCTCCACTCTGTGCATTCACGCTTACACATTTACAATCAAACTACACCTCACTTAGTGCTCACATGTTTACGAAACCGGCCACACGTCACTATTGAGAGCACTATGTCTTGGTTTTTCATTTGGTCTGAGACTTAATAGCACTTTTATTGGCAGAAGTCTTGATGGAACTTTTAGTTACCTGGGGATAATCTCATCATCATCTCCATTAGTATTAAAAGATACTGTTTATAATCATAATCTTAATTAAGAACCACACAGTATCTACTTAGTTATAAAGGAATAAATAACTTCCGAACTATAAAAATTATAAATGCGAATGTGTTTGTTTATGTTACGCTTTCACGCTAAAACGGCTGACCTGATTTGGATGAAATTTGGCGCATGGGTAGACCATGACCTGAATAGAATATAGGGTACTTTTTATCCCGACATTCCCATAGGCTGAAGATTGCTTGAGATTTATGCGTGTGAAACTGTGGGGCGCAGCTAGTCTATAATAATCTGGATAAAAACAGCTTAGTATAAACGAAATAATCCATCAAATCCACAGTTCTAAGTCATGATGTTTATGGTATGTCAAGTCATGCAGTTGAATACCTAATGCTATCAACTTGACGATGCAAATTGCTTAGTTCTAGTGATTAGTGATAACAGTACACCATGCAATAAAAAATTAATTCCCTTGTATTGTATGATAGGTAAATATGCTGCACATATTAAGTGGCGGTAGTTATTATATTTTCTAAACTAATATTAACGAGAAAAGATTTGAATTTTGTGTGTTTGTATGTTACGCTTTCACGCTAAAACGGCTGAACGGATTTTTATGAAATTTGACACATAGGTATGATCTGGGTTAGTACATAAGATATTTTTTATCCCGATATTCCCACGGTATCGAGACTTATGCGGGTGAAACCGCGGAGCGCAGCTAGTAATTTATAAACAAGATACTTTCCAAGGCTTTATCAATTTAACGTTCTTGAGAATTTGCATTTCCCAAAAAAAATTGTGTATATTCAAGCCTACCAAATTATTTTTGATTGTACAATACACATAATCCGGTGGTCGATTTTTTTATCCTCGTCCTGTCCAAGCTAATAAAATAATAATCTGTTTGGTAATTCTGCCAGCTATCCTCTCAAAGTACATTTTTTTTACTTTAACATAGAACAGTTAATCCCCAATTACATTAGTAAAAGAAAATTAGACAAAATTCATACTCTCATCTCCCAGAACTCCAGACATACTAACATGATCGTCTTCCATTCGTCCACGAACACGTCACATCACAGTCAGGTTTAGCGTCCAACAGAGCGTCGAGCGAGACATTAATTTGCAAAAGATTAAGAAACATGAACTTACATTCATCAAGGTTTTATTTAAGAGGGCAGTCGAAATTCTCCCTAATAACTGGATTTTATCAAGTGCTAGTTAAGCCACAAAACAGAAGTAAAAAAAAAGAGAAACTAAATTAAGTACTTAACACCTTTATCTAGACTAGTTTTTGTGTGAACTTACTTCTGCTTCACAATATTATTCTACGTATTTTAGATGCACCTATTCTTGCCTGTGTAACACGCCACAATTCTAAAACAAAAATACTAACGTAAATCTTATGGGCAAAGGCCTCCCCCAAGTCCTTCCAGGAACTCTTTTCCCCACCTCCCACCTCGAACCAGCCATCGCGGTATGCGTGCAGTCGTCTCTCCACCTCTTTCGACAGGGCCGGCCTTCGCGGTTGTGGGATAGTATATATATAAGCAAAAAAAAAAACAAAAAACGTAAACTTTTGCGCCATCTATATTCTATAGTACAGCACTACGGCGCGACCATGTTGGTGACGCGAATCCATAAGTTTATCCCCTACCAAAAATCGCGCAACGCGCTTAAAAAAGTATTCACTTCAAAAATCTTATGAGAAAAAATAGTAATTAGCCATAAACAAAATTTCCAGATTCAAGATGCTGAAGAAAAGGACGGTCTGCTTAGCGGTGGCGGTGTTCGTGGGGACAGTAGCAGTCTCTATGGCGCAGGGGCATGCTCCCTTGCCACCTTCGCCTGATCCCTCCCCGGTTTCTACTACACCGGTTAGTATTTTCTTTTTTAGATAGTGTAGTTAACAAAGGAAGTTTTAATCAAACAGTAAATTGCCAGTTTCCAATTAAAAAACTACATGGGTTTTACTAATGAAAGAATAATTTCAAAGTAAATTACCAGTTGCCAATTAAAAAACTACATGGGCTTTGCTAATGAAAAAAGAGGATATTAAATTAAAAAAACTAACAAAATGACTGACGGTGCGCATCGAAGTGTGTCGGAAAAAAGATAAGCGCATAATAATATGTGTGCTATTCGGCGCCTTCAATCTGTTTGGAATACTCGTTGTGTACACTGCACTAGAACATTTTCGTCATCGTCTGGACACAGTATTGATTGATTGTAAAACTGTGGAAGGAGTCATAAAGAACTGTGCGAGAGCTGAACAGCAAAGCGAATCCTCGCAGCTGCTTACGCCTTCTGTACCATAACACGTACAGACAAGGGCGTCGCCAGCCTAAGGCCCAGGGGGGGGGGGGGGGGGCAAGTTGATATATGGAGGGTGGGAAAAGTATTATTTGTAGGTGCTCACTTCTCGTAGTGCGACTCTTACCTCTACGGCGCACAATGGCGCCAAAATCGACGCTGGTGGACATTTAATTTGATGTTTAACTCGGTAGACCCGATAGGAACTGAGAAAAATAATAATTTCCATTTTCAATTTATGGATTGGAAACGGACCTTCCGGTCGTTTTCCCCAAAACTATTCAGAACTTTAGAGGTTAAAATCTGGGCTTACCACCAACACATAGATACGAATATTACGTGGAACTTAAAAAACGAAATAAAAGTCGTCCAAATAAACTAAATTGGCTTTATAGAGAGATATTGTAGTTTCTTTACTAATGTCTTGTTTTTTTGACTAAATGGTTTTGAATCTCTCCTGCCCCCCCTTGGCGACGCCCATGCGTACAGAATGCTCAAACAGCTGTGAGGATTCGTTAATGAAATAACTCCATGCAAATATGAACCTTAATTTTCATACACATAATCATCAATTTCCTCTATTGCATTGTTAGTGCAGTCAACACCGATATGCTCCTTTTGAGTCATATTTTATGCGGATAACGTTGCATTTAGAATAATTTTGATAACGCCTAATAATGGACATGCATAATGATGACCGCGTAAACGTTTTTCCTCACAACGTCTCTAAATACATGTTTCAAATCTGATATTGTTACTAAAATAAAAGAAGAATGTAAGTATCTGTTTTAATATTTTGAGAAAGTTGAGAATCTAATCAAAGAAATCAATAAAACGTCTTTAACTAGGAGTTCAAAGACGTTTTATTGATTTCTTTGGAACACACTGACTAATTGTGTTAATGGGTTTTTAGGTAAGAGGAAGTCTGAAAGTGGCACCGGTGACTGAAAAGTTACGTGAAAATCGGTTGTTATGGTGTGGATGTGATGCGGAGGAATGAGGTAAATGTCTTGAGGAAAGTTTTGAGTATGGATGTGGATAAGAGTAGGGAAAGACCAAAGAAACGATGAATGGACTGTGTGAATGATGGTATGGCTGGAATGGGGATGACTACCATATGACGACTAATAGGGAAGTATGGAAGAACAGGCAGGTTGCGTCGACCCCAAATAAATTTGGATAAGGGCAGGAGAATGATGATGATGAGGTAATACAGTTGCGTTTAGGAAAACAGGCTGGCGAGTGGCGAGGCAGGCGATTGTTTGGCCATTGATATCCTTGCTTTAAGGTGAAACAATTTGATATTTTTTCCATACAAACTTCGGAGGGGTTTTACTCCACTGTTTGACATCGTACATTCAAAGTTAAACATGATATCGTTAGGTCTCATTATTAAAATTGTCTGTACGGAAGCAGAATAGTAAAATAAAAAGCCATTAAAAAGTTATGAGCCAACAAAGATTCGTTTTTCTTGCTAATTTTAACGCAACTTTGGGCGTAAATAAGTAATACAAGAAGTGTGAAATCTCGAAAACAAAATCCGTACCGACACAGAAAATTTATCGAAGATTTCAATAAATTTTATTTGTAATTGATTTATGCAGTGGTTTTTTCAGAAAAACCTTTTTTCCAAAGGCCTTCTCGTAATTTTTGACGCGCTCGTTTTACTAAAACTGGTCGGTACGGTGTTTCTGTGCGTGCGAACTTTACGTTGTCCATGTAGACCAGCTTCTAACTGCTCATCACTGATACTATCTCTGTCGGACACGATGCCAGGTGAGACAGCGTGGTTTTTGGCCATGCCCACCATTGAGTTCGAGCCCGCGACTAGTTCCACCTTAAGGTGAAACAATTTGGTATTTTTTCCATACAAACTTCGGAGGGGTTTTTCGCACATTCAAAGTTTAACATGATATCGTTAGGTCTCATTATTAATTTTGTCTGTACGGAAGCAGAATAGTAAAATAAAAGCCATTAAAAAGTTATAAGCCAACAAAGATTCGTTTTTCTTGCTAATTTTAACGCAACTTTGGGCGTAAATAAGTAATACAAGAAGAGTGAAATCTCGAAAACGAAATCCGTACCGACACAGAAAAATTATCGAAGATTTTAATAAATTTTATTTGTAATTGATTTATGCAGTGGTTTTTTCAGAAAAACCTTTTTTCAAAGGCCTTTTCGTAATTTTTGACGCCCTCGTTTTACTAAAATTGGTCGGTACGGTGTTTCTGTGCATGCGAACTATACGTTGTCCATGTAGACCAGCTTCTAACTGATCATCACTGATACTATCTCTGTCGGACATGATGCCAGGTGAGACAGCGTGGTTTTTGGCCATGCCCACCATTGAGTTCGAGCCCGCGACTAGTTCCACCTTAATTTTAATAATAAGTTCTTTATTTTTCATCAAAAAGCTATTAACAATATCCTTATGACTAAAACATAGAAAGGCTTAATACAAAGGTAAATATTTAAATACTCTCTGTAGGTGTAGGTTCCTGTGACTTAGGGAGTCAGTGATTCTCCGTAGCAACAAAGCCATATATACAATTTTAGTAGGTAGGTACCTAATTTGGAAAGCTTTTACAATTAATTATGGAAAACAGAATAATAATTTCTATAAAGATAAAGAAAAAGAAAACAAATGGAAAACATAAATTGAATGAATAAGTATGGTAATTGATAAATTAATGACGTGGTCACACTGATAACAATTAATTTAAAATTGTCGTCGGTTGTATCGTTTGAATCAATGTAGATAAACATCATTAAAACTCTATGATAATTTCATTCACGTATAATAATAGTACACGTTGAAAAATTAAATTAAAAATCTGTTATATTTTTACGACTAATTGGAGATAAATTGGACGCTATTAAAATTGATAGGAACAGTGGATTCCATAACACGTCTGTTGTTATTTTGACTACAGTAATAATAATTGAGATAATGTTTTTTTGTTGCAAGGTTGTGTCAAGAAACTCATAAAAATGTCGAAGACCTAGACAACACTTGTATTGTTTTTGTAAGTGAAACTTTAACATAAACTTGAGGTCAGTTAATATTTTAAACAAGATACGAAGCTGTTTATTATTGAGGCTTTACACAAATGAGTTCTGTTGACATACAACAAATTATATGAAAAATAATTTTTGGTGGGTTAAAACAACTTTGTTATTACAGATAGTTATTTGACTCAGGCGTGACTTTGCGGAAATCCATTATAAAATACAATACACGACGTTTATTTAGTAACCTAATCCGCTTATTATAAAGCAACAAGTCAATCGTCATCCTGAGGATGCCTCGTTGAGAAGTGAAACACGTCGGGACGTGTTTCACCTCAGCTGTTCTTAAGAAAATCAAGATTTCTTACAGGGTTCTTTACAACTCTTTAAGAACAGTTAAGCGAATTAGGTTACTAAATATAAGTACGTCTATTTTTTTACTTTTTTATTGTCGGAAAAAATAAACAAAATCGGCGTTGTTTTGGTATTGTTCTTGACTAAATCGCTTTACCTCAACCTTAGTATAAAACTATTATGATTCTATTATTAGACGCAGTCAGTCTTATAGATTGTAAGGTCACCACTGTCATAACTTGACCCAGTTGAACTGTTATCGTTAACTTTGTTACTTGTTACTAACCAAATGTCTTAAGTTAAGCAGACACTGAGGTTACCAGGTACTTTTGTCTCTGGTGGGCCCAATTATCTGCAATGAAAAGGCAAAAGGTTGGTGGTGGCACTTCTATCTCATAAAACTACAGGGTAAAAGTCGTCAGTGGTTGAGAAGAGAGCGGTTGTAGGAACTCCAGGAAAACGGTTCCTCTTTTCTGCTATGGGATATACCGGGGTAAGCCTGTTTGCAAACGCTGCAAACACTGTCATGTAAAATTTGATTACCATGGATTAGAATATTTACTTCGTAAATGTTACTCGAAATTACACTTTCAATACAAAGATAACCCCGCCCCCCCTCCCTTCCCCCCACTCTCCTGTTGCGGGCTGCTGGGAGCAAATTCTGTTGAAATAAGCAGTACTTTATGTTCTTCTCTGTTTATTCACTTTGAGTTTTGTGTGTACATAAATAATAGGGCAGTGCTTTGGTAATTACATTACGTCCAGAGAGTTAAAAAACCCTGTTCTAAAAATACACGTAAGTAATTAGTTTTACTAACTTGTGAAAAATGGGGTGAAGCCTTTGTCGTTGCGAATTGCGGTAAGAAATGCTAGTGGCAATATTTGGAACTACATAGTACGCGTTAGCCACGCGTGACTCCGGAGCTACAGCGGCTACGCTTTTAACTCTGCAAACATGCACTAAACGTTCACGCGAAAACCAACAGATGGCGCTACTGGTAGTCTCAGAGGAAAACAGTTTTCACTGTAAAATTTAAAAAAAACCAGTTTACTGTATGATAAGTGATGATAAGATTTTTTTTATAGACGATCCATTGTGTCCCCGGGAAGATCTCATTGGCCCGAGTCGAGTAGTAGGTTGGGGTTAGAAACTGCCCAGTGATAGGCCTGCAAAAAAGAGTTTTCTTTATAACTTTATAGGCAATCTTCGAATAGCCTTTAGTTTTTATGGCTTTAGTCATTGTGCTTTTATGGCCAGTTTTCCTTGATACAATTTACTTTAGGTACTTGATACAAAAAAGAAACAACGTTGATCGTTTATCTAGAAATAGAGGAAAACTCTTCACCTTGACAAAACTCATTAAAGTCATTAGCAATTCCATAAACTGAGTATGACACAAACCTGTAGACAGAAAATGTTCTGACGGAAATAGCTTGTCTTTTCACACGATATTTCGAATTCCTTTCAACGTAGCATATTATGTACGTTTTTACAAAGTAGGTACGTTTTTATGTTACCTAATGTTTACATAAGTATGTACTATTTACAGAATAATATATGTTGTGTGCCGTTTAGCCCAGGTACGCACGAACGATTTTTTTTCACGCACTGTGCTTTCAATTTCAACGCACTGCTCAGCGCCGAGAGTTGAAAATCCAACAGTGTTTTTTGTAGCGAGATGCACTCTATTGGATTCTTAAGACTCAGGTCAATATCGAGAGTCGAAAATCCAGAGCGCAATAAATAAACCGTCGCGTAAAAAATGCATTTTCTTTCTTCTTTAAGTAATTTAGATAGAGACCTGCAGAAAGCGGGCTTCCTGATAAACAGTCCAATCAAAGGTGAAACTGGACTCAAATCAAAGATGTATTATTACTTTATTAGATTCACATCGATCTATGGTATTTAATTTACCAACGTCGGTCGGTTATTAAGGTTATTATTTTACACTAAACCTTATCTATTGATAGATAAATGTAATGAAATTGATACGACGTCGATCGTGAGGGTGTATGCCTTCACCCTAATCAATAGTAGATAGATAGTCAATAGCAACTCGATGCTATTAGTAGATGGGATGGGTGGATGGGATGGCTGCTGGTCACTTTTAGGGACGCTCAAGCTTAGGCCAGTGGTCAGTGGTCTTTTTTGGCCAGGAATTCTACTTCATAAAAATCTTAAAGGGGTTAGAAGATTTTTGTATGGAGGGTGGCCCTAATATGATGCCGCCATTTTTTTTTTTTTTCAGAATCGCGGTGAAAATCGAAACTTATATATTTAGATAGAGGACACTTATACAAACAAAAATGTCATATGACATAATATCCTAAAGCGTCAGGTTTCGGAGTTATTCACCGAAATATAAGTCGAAAACTGAACCCTGAAACAAGGATTTTTTTGTTTTTTTTTCCTTCAGGTAAGTATATTGAACTATGAAAACATAATTGCATCATGTATAGGTAATATTTTAGTTAAGAGCGAAAGAGACAAAAATATATGTATACCCTCCGCCGAATGAGGACGTGTGTTATATGGTATATGTCTTATATGGTGCATGGCATAGGCGCGACACCCAAGAAAATCCTATTCAGCCTCCCGCTGCCTTCTTGGATGATATTATTTATACCGAATATGATTAAAAAATCTTATGTTTTATCCATTAGGTGTAGTCAATTAATTAATGTGTAAATAACTTAATCAACATGAAGTAACTACAACATAAATAAATAAATTCGTTATAATAATTGTTATTTTTAGCTTTGAATATCTCAGAAACGTGACGCTTTATGATGTTATGTTATATTAAGTTTTATGTTTGTATAAGTGTCCCCTATCCAAATATATGACATTTATTGTGCACCTCGATTTTGAAAAATAATCAAAATGGTGGCTGATTTTAGGGCCAAAATCTTCAAACCCCTTTATTCATTCATTGACCTCAGATCAAATATAAAACCAATACAGCGCTGGCGACGAGGCCGGTTTCGTAGACTACCTATGCACTTAGTGAGATGCAGTTTGATTGTTAATGTGTGCGTGTGAACGTGTTTGCAAAGAGTGGAGGTGTAGTTTTGGCAAGCTTCACTGTATTGTTCACAGCGCTATGTCTCGGTTTTTTATTTAGTATGAGCTGACAAAAAAAAAAAAAAGATTTTTATTATCTTCCGTTGTACAAAACACATAACTAAACACTATGCCGCGTTACAACTAAGGGATCGAGTGTTTCCGATCAACTCTGGCACCCAGAGTAAGATTTAACTTGTGTTAAGGGGGCCAACAACGCACAACCTAAGCCGCTTGATCTATACATATATCTTACTATTATAATTTGACAAATGATTGACATTCTAATTCTATATTATACTAAATGACTATGATGTATGTGTATTAATTTGAATAGATTATTTCAATTATTAATGTAATTTTGCATGCTAGTTTTAGCGAATTGTATTAGAAACTTTTAAAAAAACCCGACCATCTGTAATGTACTACAATTCTTGCAAATAAAATTTCATTTCATTTCATATAGAAGCATGAAATTTTGCATAAGAGTTACGTTTTTAACGAAGGTGAGCACTAAAAATGCATTTTTGAAAATTCAGCTCTTGAAGGGGTTAAATACGGGATGAAAATTTGTATGTAAGTTCATCCTTTTTGCCGATAGGAGATCCCATCACTAGGTTTGTAAATACTTAATTCGAAATAACAATCTTTGAAGATCATCATCATTAGCCTTTGGTGCCTACGTGAGAATATGTTGGTAGCTCACCTCCGGTCAAATAGGACATGAACAAAAGTAGGTACAAAGGTATAGAAATAAAAATATGATGTCACTTCTAACACTTATTTACGTTTTTTACGAAGACACCATAATATTGTTATTATGTGTTTCTTTGCCACAGTACAGCCACGAGCAAAAATATATTAAGAACTATGAACAGATTGGCAATAATATCGGATTTCATGATTCATCCATTAATATCTGACGTCAATATGACGGCAAATATATGTGATCGTTTGTGGAAGGCATATGCAAGTGGCAGCAAAAATATGTGACATCGAAGGAAAACTAACAAAAAGCACCCCAAGAATATATTATTGCCGCGCTGTCCATAGTAATTTATATTTTACTAGCATCCACAAGCGGCTTCGCCCGCGTGATAAATTTATAAATTATAGCTTACTATATTATTCGTGTATTATACATATAAATCTTCCTCTTGAATCACTATCTATTACAAAAAAAACCGCATCAAAATCCGTTGTATAGTTTTAAAGATCTAAGCATACATAGGGACAGACAGCGGGAAGCGACTTTGTTTTATAATATGTAGTGATGGTCGTGACTGAACCTAAGTATTATTTATTCAGTACAAAGCCTTTGCATTCATTGTTCTATGTTTTATAGGTTCTTTACCGTATTAAGGAAAACCACAGGAAAATTGCTTGTTTTAATTTTACCACGGTTTTTAACCTGCACGTGAGTCTTTGGAAAATGCTTCAAAAAGATAATAAGAATAAGATTATCTTAGGGCGTTGGTGCACTGCCCGGAATTTTACCGTCCGGCAGTCCGCTTCCGACAAAACTAGTATAAACATTCATTCATATAGGACCGTAAAAAATCGGACTGTCGGACGGTAAAATTCCGTGTAGTGCACAAACGCCCTTAGACTGTTATAAAGTTCCACCACCACCACTGCTCATGTGAACAGTCGTAACCTAGTGGTAACGGCCCCGACTTTCGCGTTGTAGGTCGTGGGTTCGAACCCAGGCAGGCGCTTTACTTTGTGTCATTCATTTTATCACCACTGCTCTCAAAACGGTGATGGAAAACATCTTGAGAAACCGGCATGTCCTAGAACCAAAAATTCACCAACCCGTACTGGACCCGCATGGTGAATTACAGCCTACTCCCCCTCGAAGAGAGGAGGCCTGTGTCCCAGCAGTGGGAACATTTTAGGCTGAATATGCTAAAAAGAAAATGAGGCTTTGCGGGGTGTTGACTGGTGATAGTCAAGTACGTCCGGCGCACCCTGTTAGTTAGCCTTGACTGGCTACACTTCTCGCCATGGCGTGTGCTTTATTCGTATAGCTCGTAGAATATAATGATATGTAGGCACGTATATGTAAGTAGACGTAAGTATACACTTAGTTCACGCAGAGATATTAAAAGAAAACTGGCCTCAAAAGTAATCAGCATTATGCCTATAATGTCCCTTTTGTGGTCTCAGACTAGCTTGCTGCCCGTGGCTTCGCCCGCGTTGACACTAATGCTTTTTCTAAAATAAAAAAAGTAGCCTAAGATACTCCTTATACGAGTAACATCAGGTCCAGTGTAAGTCCCGTCAAAATCGGTGCAGCCGTTTAGGAGATTAGCCGGAACAAACAAACAGACAGTAAAAAAAAAAGTTTGTTTTAAAGTACCGTATACAGGGTGGCAGGGACACTGACGCAAAAACTATTACCATGGATTTAGTACGTGATTCTAAACCCCCCCTGCGTTAAAATGAATCGTCGGTTATTAAAAAAAAAAAAACTGCTGTTTCATAGAAAAGTGCAATACCTACGCGGTCAAAATGTATGAAACAGCAGTTCTTTTACCGACGAAAAATTTCAACGCAGGGGGTTCAGAATCACGTACTAAATCCATGGTAACAGTTTTCGGGTCGATGCCACCCTTTATACTTTCTTAGGCATTTCGTAAAAAGCTATTATTTTGACATAACAAAGTTTATTTATTTGTATGTATGTATAGTATGTAGATATTTCTAAGCGATAGAAATAGATAAAGATATGGAAAGATGCGAATCCGGGCAAATGAGTCTGGCTCAGTAAAGCTCGTCCATGAGGCCACAGCATGCTTCGTCACTGCACTCTTACGGTACTGTCCCAGTGATTTCAATTAGTCATGTCTGATGTCTGAGTCTTCGGGAAATCCTTTGTTTCAACATTTTGAGAAACAATTTTGATTGCGGATTCATAACTTAGTAAGCATAAGAAACGAATCGTAGTAGTGTAAGAAACTTAGTATTTGAAAAGGCTCCCACATTACCGTTATTGCACGACTCGTTATGCGAAGCATTAGAGTGTGCTCTACGATCGAAAAATATTTTTTTTATCACATCTATTCAAAAACACGTAGTTTAATCCTCCTAAACAGGGACCAAAATAGCGTTTTAATCCCTAGGGACTAAAAGTGATTTGAATTTGGAATGTGGAAATTGTTAGTAAAAGTTCTATTCACCAAAGAGATCGATCACGAACATTGTATGAATAAGTAACAGGCTGGCAAGAGAGAAAGTGTGAATTTGATCAAAATTAAAATCCAAGATGATTGAGATTCGTATTTTTTTTTTCATCGTTTTCGACTTTGTGGTAAAGCCGATAGTGAGGTCAAAATTCAAATCCAAGATGGCGGATGTGAAAATTTTAAAATTTTTCGTCATTGTTATCGTTTTCGTAGTTGTTGACGGTGGTAAAGCCGATAGTGAGGTCAATATGTAAATCCAAGATGGCGACGCCAAAGTTTTCAAATTTTTCGTCATGGGTATCGTTTTCATAGTTTTCGAGGGTGATAAAGCCGCTAGTGAGGTCAAAATTTAAATCCAAGACATAGATGATTGAAGATATGATGAGAGAAGATATAGATGATTAAATGGAGATTAATACTGTACTTTTTACCAATTGATTTAATGCAAGAGAAATGGAATAAACATCAAAATAGTTGAAAAAAAAATCCTGTCCGTCAATTTATGAAGCTTGAAAACATTGTAGCTTGCGATAAAATCAATTAATTGAGTCAATTTTTTTTTAATACATTGGTTTCGGCCATAAAAGGAACCCTATTGAAAATGGCTCTTTTATTCAAAGTTGTTTAATTATAATTAATAAAATACTAACTAAAATATAATATCTTTATCTAAATAATTCCAACCTTGACTTATCGTGTTGCCTAGCAACCCACAACGTAAATATCTAAATAAATAGTCTTTGACATTACGTAAGGATTGCGAGGTTAGAAATTTACCCATATTAATGGGTAAAACAGCAGTCAAAACATACTTCATGAAAAGTGATAAATTGTAAATTTTTGTAAGAAACTATGTTTTGAATTTCTTTTTCGTTTATGAATGTGTGTTATGAGGCCGCACTTTTGGAATTTCCAAACTATTTAGAACTTTATTCAGCGGACATTGTACCCTGAATTTGAATATATTTTTAAAACGTTTCAGTCATTGTATCCAAAATGGTAGAGATGGTAATCGTTAACCTTCATTCATAAAATTCGTAGGGTTTGTGGAATCTTACATGCAGTATTCAACGTATAGGTTGGTGACCTGAGATTGGGATCTAAGTTCATGGTTATCAATTATTTAAAATCACTATGATTTAAGAGGCGAGATTTCAATTCATGCACTGATTGGCTGAAGTTGAAAGGTAAATTTTACAAGTATTCAGACTCCGCAAACGCACATGGACATTTACAAAGCGACACACATGTTCTGGGACTTATCAATTTATTTTATTTATTTATTTAGCAACAACGGCTGTGTTACAGCCAATTATACAGGACCTAAATAAACGTGCCTAAACACAAATTTTATAATGCCTAAAAGTACATATTATATGATCTACTGCAGTAAACAAAATAAGAAAAATATATGATAGTCTTCAACTCTTCAGGATATAATAATATGCTAGGTATGTGTGTTGAAAACATAATAGAACTGATTTGATACGATAAAAAAAAAACAAACAATTAAAAATCATATTAATATTTTTTGTCTGATTATTCTACAAGCAACATATTAGCGTAATAGTGTTTTATTTTTTTTTTGTCTATTCAATAGATTTTTTTGCTAATAGATAATAATTGCTTCATATTTTGCAATAAATTACCTGCGTTGTGTCATCACGCTTCTCTTTCTTTTCTCTGCAGTCTGACAGTGACCGCGCTTTACCTGTTGTAAGCCTCTTAATAAGACGGGCCTTTAAATCTTATTTTGACAGGTGTTCTAAAAAAAATATTGCCATAAAAAAACTTTGCAAAAAAATGCGGTTTGCTAAAAATAGTTTAAACTATACCAAGCTAAAAATAATACTGGTTCTAGGTACTAATAGCTATTAAGAATCAAAGCAAGATTAAAGAAATGACTCGCAAAAACCAGTGGTAGATTATTTATTTAACAACAGATACAATTATTTAAAAAAAAAAACATGATACTACATCCTTCTATGACAAGCTGTTTTTTGTAGCAGTTTCGCCTACGCTCAATGACTGATATTTATGAACCGGCCAAGTGCGTGTCGGACCACGCACAATGAAGGGTTCCGTAGTTGGGTTGAATTTATCCCAATAACATGTATGGGGAAGCATGTTTTTGCAACTACATACAAATATAAGTTGGTCGATTATTGCTCTTTAACTTGTAGAACCTACTTAGCTGAGATTGTTTTTCTTTTTAACGGCATGCTATTGTAGAAAATATATTTTAATTCGCCGTCCCCCGATGAGACGACAAAATAGGAACTACAAATTATATTAAACTTAAAGGGCCAGTATATTTTATAAAGGATTTTGTAATTTCGTTGAATTGCTGTGAATTTTTCACATATTTAAAACCAACCATTTAGCTTGCAGGGACACACACACTTGAGTCTAACAAAAATTTGCACTTTTTAAAGCTTAATATTTCAAACGGATCCCTGAATCTAAAAATCTGAATCTAATTTACACACACTGACAATATTTTTGATCGACCATTCCAACGATATATTAACCCCACACCATGAGATAAACAAGAAAGATAAAAAAAAACATCCCCACTTTAAGAGGGTTTATTCTAAAAGTTGGCAACGTCGCAAATAGATGTCAAATATTTAGCTGTTTTGATTAATTTGATTATATTTCTGTATGGAAATAAAAAATGTGGCTAACTAGCGAACTAGAATATTGATTAAGAAATGCAACAATTAATATCGTAACACCGAATAGTTAGTTTTAGATGTAAAAAAAGTATTTGGAAACTTTTCAAATGCCTTTTTTACACCTAAAACGGGTACAACATCAAATTCGATGTTATAATTGCAATTCATTATTAATATTCTAGTTACGAGTAGTTAGCCACATTTCTTATTTCCATACAGTATTATTTCCAAATTAATCAAAACTGGTAACTATTTGACAGATATTTACGACGTTGCCAACTTTTAGGATGCACCCTCTGTGTAGGGGAGGTACCCTAAAAAAATTGGTTAATATGGTTGGTTATTTTTTTGGTAATATACATCATCATGTCATGTTTTGGTACATTTATAACCACTTTGTCGGCGTTATTAATATGTATCAGGTACCTATGCCAAATTGCTGCTTTCTAGTACTAAGACTCTCTGAGCTAACCCGCGGACAGACGGGCAGACAGACAGACGGGCAGACAGACAGAACATAGTGAAACTATAAGGGATCTTTGACTACGGAACCTTAAAAATAGCGTAGGTTGTATTTTGTAATGATGGGTATAACTACAAACTGAGGTGGTTGACTTTGCCGTGAATAGATAAACATTACAAAAAACTTGTGAAAAAGATAAACTCCTCCTAAAACTGTGGGGTAATTGCGTAACACACTAACAAAACAACTGACAATTCGACTATATTCATTGCTTTATTTACGTTGTCGAGTATACCAACTTTTCAAACACATGAAGCAATGGATTAGGAATTGCTGTCAAAATCCTTCGGTTTGTGAATAGGGATGTTACTGGGGAAAAAAAAAATTTTAGTTCGTCCGTCATATAATAAATAAATATTATTCACGTATTTTTTGCTTTATCATTTTATTAAAAAATGGTTTAGATATAATGCATTTAAAGTTGGGCAGTGGGGGCTCGCTACGTCACAAGTCAGTATAAAATTACCGGGGAGTGACGTCATGCTACATTTTAACTCAATGTATTGTAGTAATCTAATAATCTTTTGATAACGTAAAATAAAAAATAAAAAAAACTTGTCCAATATTTTTTATTAATCAACCTGCCGAAAAAAAAAAAAGAAAAATTGTCAACATTCCTATTGTGTTGCGCATTTGGGGTGCTTCAAAAACCCTTGAAATCATGGGAAAAAAAACAACAACTGAAGAGCTTCTTATAGCTCATTAATTTCTGTGCTGTCATTCAAAGGAACAAAAAACCTCCAAAATATGTAAATTCATTAGATGTTCATACGACGCAACAAAAAAAAAATGTTCACATATTATGATCCGTACAACAAAAAATATTATGTGAACTTTAGATAGAATAAAAACATTTTATAAGGGATCCCGCAGACAAGCGCGACGCGACTTTTATAACAATTTCCATGAAGTTTTCATAGGAATTGTTCTAGTAGAGTCGCGTCTCGCCTTTCTGCATGTGTCAGGTACGCGACGGTTAGAAATTAATTGACACTGGAAAAACTTGTAGTAAAAAACAACGAATTAAAAGTTGATTTATATTAGTCCTTTTAAAACAACTTCGTCCTAGGAATCAGAAACAATATGGAAACAGTTAAGGCAAGGTGAAGTTGATCGATAATTTCTTTGCAGATAGAAACATAGCTCACCTAAGGTCTATTTATAATCTTGTATCCAATTGATGTTATTTCCACAACAAACATCAACTTTATACACGTGTAAATAAAGTTTGATTTTAGACTGACTGTGTACTGTTGCAAAATTCATAAAAAAATATGAAGTTGTAGCGCAAATTGAACTTTATGTGTAGGCATTACGGTTGTTTTTCCTAAAACTCTTGTTTGTTTACATGTTTGGCAAAACAAATTACGAACTCAGATTAATTAGAAACAATTAATGGGTGTCCATAATTATGTCACTGTCGCATGTCGATAAGAAGTGTTGTTTTAAGGCTCGTGCAGACCAGCGCGACTTGTCGCGCGACGCGACATCAACAATACAATCTCTAAGAAAACTTCACGGTATAACAATAACCGGTGTCGCGTCGCGCGACAAGTTGAGCTGGTGTGCACAAGCCTTTAAGTGGAATCGTAGGTACCCACGGTGTGACAAGGACATAATTCTAAATTAATTAGATTGCACAAATCATAGATTCATATTGCTATTGTTTCTTAGTTCATTCAGGAATGACTAATTATTATCTGTTGATTGTCATTGTGAAGAGACATGCCTTTTGGGGTCAGCTCCCTGATAGGGTTGCCAACTTTTTATATTTTAAAATATATGGTAGACCGTATGTTGCAAAAACATTTTAATTTTTTTAAATGCATATTGTTTTGCTACTATGAACCTAAAAGCTACTAAAAGCTAACCTAAAAGGTAAAACAAAAATATGTTTACAATATTTTTATAATACACTTTAAATTAAGTTTACAAAAAAAAAACCATTAATTCAGCTTTTATGAGATTAATATTAACCCTACTGTGATACGGTATTGAAAAAAAAAAGTTTTTTCTTTAGAAATATAGTACCTATTTCCTCAAGAACTCTCAAGTTTTGTGTTTCTGCCTCTAATAGAGCAGGATACTTTATTATATAGTAGAGTTGGCAACCCTACTCCCAGACGATCCGATATAATAGTTTATATTTATTTAGCGGTTAGCCTGTTGACGATAGGCCACTCCAAGCAAATTAAAAATCTGAAAATTCTAGCTTAAGTACTTACATGTAAAATCTCCCACGCTTTTCCGTAAGACAACAAAACCTATCAGTATCAGTCCAAAACAGGTCGTTATGTTTTAATTTTTTTTGTTTTTTTTAATGCTCTCTTATGTTTTTTTTTTTCTTAATTATTATGTTTTACTATTACTGTTTGTATTTCCTGTGCGTGTCCCAAATAAAAAAAAATTCTTTCTTTCTTTCTTTCAAACAATAAATACGTTGTGAAAACAATGAGTCGGTAAATAGAAAATAGTCTGGCTGGCCGCGTCACGAAATTAAAACAGTCCAGCATAACTATAAAAAAAATGATGAATCGGTTTTTGTATGATTAGAAAAATAATAAAGAGGCAATAAAAAAACCTAGGATTGCGGTTTATTCTTAAAGCTGACCTATGGTCAAAGTCAAGGCTTACTTTTTACACGAAGCTTTTGTACATGTGTGATTTATATCTACGAACATTTGTTTCGGTCAAAGGTTGTGCGGGTTGTGCCCTCGCAATGATCTAACCCTAAGCACAGATAATATAATACCCCTAAGATACAGAGACAAAATTTAGCGTAAGCTTACGCTTCGATATGTCAAAAGTAAATTTTTAAGAGTCTGTCTCACGAAAGAAAGCTTGCACCGCGTCTGCAAGATTTCTTTCGTAAGACATATAGACTTTTAATACATTGATTTAAAATCCTAAATTGAATGACAAGTTATTTGCCATGTCGGAGTGGTGCTGTTATAATGAGCTATATTATCCTTTATGAGTAAACAACATAATATCAAAATATTCGCGTTTATAAAAACAGTGAGATAGCAACAACGCTTTGCAGTTATTTGCACAAAAAGGTAATGAATGCAACCTTGCTGAGATAATGAGCAGACTTTTTTTAAATAAATTGAGACCAAGGTCTAAACTGTAGCAAGTTTAAAGGGTTTAATGCAACTGCGTTTACATGGCCTACTTGTTTAAAATAAATATGTGGAGGTTAATTCGTGCCAAAAGCGAATGTGTGATTTTCTTAAACAGCAGACTTGTATACTTTTTGAGACACAGCCCTGAGAATATAACTACACTAATACCTGGTTTCTGAATTGAGAATTGGAAGTTGAGAATTTATTTAATTGACTCAGGCGTGACTTAGCAGAAATCCATTATAAAATACAATAGACGACGTATATTTAGTATATTCACCACGCGTTGCCACGTCTAGCGCCGAATGCAGTGTGAGCCACACCGTTTTTTTTTTTTAAGCTATTGCATAGCTTCTATCGCGGGCCTTGAGCGTGGAGACCTAATCCAGAAATTTCGTAACGAAAATACATAAGAAACAAAACACTCTTTGTGTTTTGTATTGAAAATTATGTTTTACTGTTTGACAACAAAGTTCAAATTTACTTAGACGAATGATCAACGAGAGTGTTGTATTGAAAATTATGTTTTACTGTTTAAAAACAAAGTTCAAATTTACTTAGACGAATGATACGAGAGTGTTGTATTGAAAATTATGTTTAACTATTTGATAATAAAGTTCAAATTTACTTAGACCAATGATCCTTGACTATTAATAGTTAAATTTATTAAACCTTTTTATTAGTTTGATGTTCCCGGCCATTACGTTGTGTCAAGTTTTAAAAACTATAAATGTGAATAACAGTTCCTGTCAATGTCACCATTGATATTTGTATTCGGGTTAATATTTTACAATGCCGAGAAATTAAAATCATATTAAAATCGATGAATCTGAACGTACTTCGCAATTGAATATGGATGAAATAAGTGAACATGTGCCAATTGAAGACAATTTTGTTGCGCAGCAGCAAACTCTTTTGTGGAATGATGATAATTTTTCGAATCTAGCACCCGGTGAATATAACAGGCCAGTCAGTATTTTAATGGATGAACATGCGGAAGAACTATCTTTTCCGACAATCTACGGCGGTCATTTTCGAATATACAGAGATGGTGTTATTGTTACTCCATTTATGCAAGCTACCAGCGAACTTCGGCGTACTGATAGACGTGCTACTGAAAACAACTTTTATACATCGCTGCTAAAATTATGAGGTTGCGAGTTAGTAAATGTGTCAACGTTGCGTTTAAGCATGTTGGACAAGGTACTTCAATCAAATAAATATTGCACACGTTAGCGATGTTAATGTTAGGAGCTCATTTGTTGGAGATATTTGTGCGTGCTTATGCAAACTTAGAAATGGCCTACACATAGTCATGGTAGCAATTTACATTTCACCGAATCCAAAATTAGACGAGGTAGAGCATTTTATTCATCGCACTTTACTGGAGTACACTAAAGAAGGGTCGAAAATACTTGGTACAAATGGTAATAAATTTCCACTTGTCTTGGCTGGCGATTTCAACATCAACTTCGCTGATAAAAAATCAGAGCGGTTGACAACTTTTCTTTCGAAAATATTGAATTTGAAAATGAATAATGATCCACAAGAATCCACAACAAAATATGGGACCACCATTGACGCGGTATTTTCCAGATATTTTTAGAAGATGTAGCGGTTAGACCGCCACATACAAAAACTACGAAACAAAAAGACATGACGTCACACAATTCCTACATCTCGCAGTTAGAGTTTACTGAGCGAATAACATAGATAAGACTATCCGAAATCAACATATGGGCAGTTGCCCGCCAGACATAACAACCCGTCTGGTTGGAGGATCCTCCCTTTTCTATGGTGGATGAGTGAACTTTACACCCTGTTCCTCATACCCTAAATTGGTGACCCTGAGAATGAACGTCAACGCAGCCTTCGTGCAACTACTTCAGCGTGACGTCATCATCATCACTCCCGCAAGCTTTCGTGAGGCGAGTCTCACAGCCAGCCAGCACCCACGGCTTCAACGGGTATCCTGACCACCAGCATGCAGCGACCGCGCATTCCTGGTCATCACCCTCAGCCACATCACCCCGACTCACTGGGGAATCACCGCAATCACCGCAATCACCTCAATCACCGCAATCACCTCAATCACCGCAATCGCCGCAATCACCGCAAACAGTTCCGACCCACCGTGAACTGTGCGGCACCCGGTTCCGACTCACTGGAACCACAATCACCATCGCCGCAATCACTGCAGACAGTTCCGACCCACTGTGAACTGAGCGGCACCCGGTTCCGACTCACTGGAACCACAGCTGGCACTGTGAAGCATCGCAAGATCCAAGACTCAGCCCACTATCGACCTCCGGTCTCCGGAGGGGAGTGATGTAGCGGTTAGACCGCCACATACAAAAACTACGAAACAAAAAGACATGACGTCACACAATTCCTACATCTCGCAGTTAGAGTTTACTGAGCGAATAACATAGATAAGACTATCCGAAATCAACATATGGGCAGTTGCCCGCCAGACATAACAACCCGTCTGGTTGGAGGATCCTCCCTTTTCTATGGTGGATGAGTGAACTTTACACCCTGTTCCTCATACCATAAAAAGATATCAAGTTTCTTATTTCAGTTACCATAAACCTATAGTTTCAATGATAAATATTCCTGAATAACCTACATCTATTGTAAGATAATAAAAATATTTTGAACAATATTAACTTCTCATTTATTTAATAAAAGAAAAAAAAATGTTTTCTTATCGGTCACCACGCTCAAAAAGTGTAACTTGAATTAATATCAAAGAAAAAAAAAACAAAGGAAAAAAATACTGCACAAATAAATAAATAATTATAATTGCATATAATAAATAATTATAATTGCATAAGTTGATAAAAAATGCTATGCAATAGCTTTACCGCGGCAGTCCCCGAGTGCCACACGTCTTTTTTTTTTTTGGCTAGGGCATCTCGCAGTTTACCACTAAGGTACTCGCTGCTTAACCGGACTTTCCTGTGGCTGCCTTAAGCTCCTAACGAAACTCAAAGCCTCCAGCCAGGAGAGAAGCCACACCGTCCGACGACACCACTCATATAGGATTACTGCTCAGTCCACCTCGGCTAGGATCGGCTAGGACGTGGCAACGTGTCGTGTTCGGATTTGCAACAAGTTAATCGTCATCCTGAGGATGTCTCGTTGCGAGGAGAAACACGTGTCGATTTCTTACAGGGTTCTTTATAACTCTTTAACAACAGTTAAGCGGATTAGGTTACTTAATATACGTGGTTTATTGTATAGTAAGTTGAAATTTTTTGAAGTCTACTTTAGCATAACTTGGGTGAAAGCCCGCGAATTTTTTTTTTTGCAAATAACGGAAGAAATTTTGAATTTCGCGGATTCCTTTGAAGGAGTTACCTTAAAATTATTGCTAAAGTAAAGTTTGACAAGTTTTTCAAATACCCAATTCAGAAAGCGGGCATGAGCACAAGTTGCTTTTATACTCAACAAAACATTATAGTGTACATTATACTAATAAACACCTGTGAGTGCATACGAGTGATAACAAAGCCTCGTTACTTCCATGGCCTAAGAAAACAAGGTCTGGCATTCTGGGAGTGACACATGCTTACGCCACTATCTAGTTGCCACTTTATTGCAACAAAACACGAGGAAAGATTTGAATTCACCATTCTGTTAAAAAATGTATACAAAGCATTTAAATTGTCTTTTCGTTTGTCTGATCAAACGAAACAATTCAATTTAAACATATACCAACGTAATTGTTAGTTAAAACCTCATTGTTTTATCGGATTCGCACAGGTAATAAAGGTATTTGGGGAGTTATTATTACTCAATACTGGTAACACAGATGTGATGACGTAGACTTGTGTCACCCACGTGACCACTGTGTCTCGGAATGCCATACCTTGTTTTATTATACCATGGTTACTTCATGCGCAACTACTAGATGGAGTAAGTCTATATGCTTCATTACGTTCCCCACTTTTGATGTAGGTCCATACGTACAAATCTTATTGTCTTTTTAATGCTTCAACAACCTAAGTTATTAATTTTATCTATAGGTACCTGTTCTTTGTCCCTAACAGTATTTATTATAGTTGAGCCAATTTGCATACAAGTAATCTAAGTAATCCGAAAAAGAAAGATGGAAATACATTTACCTATTATACGACACAATTACCAACACATAGTAATTAATTAATCGTTAATTAAATAATAATTATAGATTAACTTATAATGACCAATCCAATCCGATTCGTTCCATCTGCTGAAAATCTTCCACCTGGAAATGAGTTGCCTTAGCTATCCAGGAAGTCTCTAAACAGACTCTGGACCCAGGTTGGCTAAAGCAAGAAAAACCTGCTCAGGTGAAGATTTACAGATGACTCCGCCCTGGAGTGTAAATGTGGTACTGTTCCACAAAGGATGGGAAACATGATATCACGTCCTGCGTGCCCTGTTGTAGACAGGATTCAGGATGCTACTAAAGGCGACAAAGTCATAGCCAAATTCAGAGCCCGAGTCAATTTAGATTGCCATTGACACGCTAAGAAGAAGATTGGAGATTTACTGAGAGACGGTGACAGATGGCACGGTCCTCACCTGTCCAACCAGTTCACGTGAAGCCACAACCGAACCGGGGTCTGAATTAAGACACCGATATATGCCAGTGCCAGTGGCTTTGAGTGGTTGCGTGTTCTGTGCTGAGTTCACGCAACACGTCGTACGGTCCACTCCATCAAGGAGCGCTGTCCCAAATTAGACGCATTATTAATTTAGTATACATAAATCAAAAGGTATTTTAATAAAACAAGTACCTATACTAAAAGATAAATAATTAAATTATCTTTAAAATGGCGAAGGTTTAGAAAAATACGCTTGATCGTTTTTGCGTGATTCTCAGTTTTTTATCCGCGTTACACATAACTTTACAAATTAATTACACTATGTCAATCTTCCTAGCCTTTTTCCCAACTATCTTGGGGTCGGCTTCCAGTCTAACCGGATGCAGCTGAATACCAGTATTTTACATGGAGCGACTGCCTATCTGACCTCCACAACCCAGTAACTGGGTAATACGGTACCCCTTGGTAAGACTGGTGTCAGACTTTCGGGCTACTGACGATTCGTAACGACTGTCAAAGGTCCACAAATGACAGCTGGGACCAACGGCTTAACGTGCTTTCCGAGGCACGGAGGAGTCTAGGTATATAAAGATGGTCACCCATCCACTGACCAACCCCGGCAAGCGTAGCTTAACCTGATGGATCGACCCGTGCGGCTTGTTATTACTTAGCCACGAGCTCCTCACTCGAACTATGTAATATAAACATTATCTAAAATATTCATAGATTAGGTTTAAGAAAATGTTCTTATTTATCATATATATATTTTCCAAATTATTAACAATACTCGTTTAGACGTGATCTTCAGTATAAAATCATTACAAGTCGCTTAGTGTCGCCTTAACGCTTTGTTCAGATACAACCTTGTGGGTATGAAGGTGGAGAAAGACTAACGTACATTTTTAAAGACCTTTTGCTTTGGTTGTTTTATCGTTGCCAGGAAACAAAAAAGTCAATTAAGTAAACCGTAACACTCGAGCGAAGAAATTATGATAACCGAGTCACGTAACTGATATAATTTGATAAAACTAATTAGGTATATTCTTAATCGAATCGATATTGAAATTATCGATTATGAAATCGACTGGAACCGAGTGAAAGTCTAAGTTACGTCATAGGGTCTTTGTTATAACATTCTGACTAAAGTTTTCCGTACCTGTGATAAGTATCAAAATTTTTGTATGTTTCTATGGCATATTAACGCACATGCTCAACTTAAGAGTCCATAATACCTCAGCACAAATTGACTGTTCTTCTATCTCGCTCGCATAGTACTACTCGCTGACTGAGTGAGAGCGAGACTGAGCGGCGGGGAGAAGGCTCCAAGGCGCCGTTAGGGTAGGTAATTTCTGCACAGAAGCATTGGGTTTCATTTTGACAGTTCAACAACATTCATTGCGCTATTTACGTTTTGAGCAGATACATTTTTCGAACACATTCATGAAGCAAAGGATTAGCAATACCCTTTAAAACCGTGATTGAAACTGTGTTACACAATTAGGGTGCAGCTCGGAATCTAGAACGTCTGGTAGGTAATGGTAGGACGAGGCGCCGGCCGCTCTGGTAACAGATGACCGCTTTACGTGCCGCTTTACCACTCAAATGGTTTTCATATGCAGACACTGCTTTGGATATTTTGAAACTGCGTACCTTAGGACCTTTGTTTGTTTGGAACTACGTCTTATGAATAGAAAGTTTTGGCCTATGTCTTTAGTTTTTACCCGACTGCCCCAGAAGGAGGGTAATGTTTTTCGAGAGTATGTATGTATGTATGTATGTCTATTTCTTTGGCACGCTCTGTAGCCTAAACGGCTTGATGGATTTTAACATATGAGGTGTCGTTAGATTCGTCTTAATCGTAGAAGTGACATAGGCTATATAATAATTGTGTATTGCATCTGCAAATACAAAAAACAGGGAGGGGAAGGTTTTTTTAAAATAAATTACCACAATATTGGTATCAAATAAAAGCTGGTAATTAGTCAATTCGAAATTAAGATATATTAATAAAACTAAAAAACTTGAAATAAAGAAAATTATTCAAAATACAAAAAACCCGCATTATAATCTATAGAATTTTGGTATCGCAGGCGGGGACAAGAATAATATAACAATAATAACCGGAAATATGGTGTAACTTTTGTTTTTCCTTTTTGCAGTCGGGTTTTTTATCTATTAGTTTTGTAACAGCAATGCGTATTTAGAGGTATGAGGAACAGGGTGTAAAGTTCACTCATCCTTTATAGAAAAGGGAGGATTCTCCGACCAGACGTGTCGTGTCTGGCGGGCAACTGCCCAACGTTTGATGTCGGATATCTTATATTATGTCGTTCGCGCGGTAAAGTCTAATTGCGCGATACAGGATTTGTGTGACGTCAGGATTTTGTGTGACGTCAAGTCTTTGATGCGTAGTTTGCATGTGGCGATGTAGATGCCGCCACACGTATGATAGATAGACAGTCCCATAATACCCTAAATAAATGGACATTATTGAGTAGCAATGGTAGCTTCTGCTGCCGCATAAGCCCTCTGGAGGTACTGTCTCTTCAGCGTAAGCATCAAAAGTCTGCGCCTACGCCGTATAAGATTGGTATTTCAATGACCTCTCTCTGTTAAGAAGTTTTTACGATTACTTTTGTGTTACACACAGGTGTTCGTGTATTATTTTCATCTAGAAAGCTCGGCAGCTACCCGCCTTTTTAGTAAATTGTAATTCGATATGTGTTCTTTACAAGCTCATTACGTGAAAGCTAAATGGCGAGACTGGGCAAAAAGTAGGTAGATGCTAGTTGAGCTCGAAGAATTATGAACTATAAAAAGTAATAGCCAATATTGTGGTGTCTGGGTTATTGTGCGCGGAAACCTAGAATATGAAAGGTTTAATAGGTATGGGTTTGAATTTATAACAAACTATGATACGCATAAGTTCAACACCGTTTTGGAAAACGAAGACGTTTAGACTTTGTCGATGCAGGCCTCTGTATAGTCGATTGCGACCAGCGCAAAACTGCTATCTAATTACGCAACGCATTTTCGTTAACGATTCCGATTAGTTTCATTTTGACAGTTAAAACAACATTCATTGCGTTATTTACGTTGCTGAGCAGAATTAATTTTCGATCTTTTGAAGCAATGGACTAGCAACCTGTTTCGAAACGATACAGATTCTGATTGATCGTTTATTACGTAATTAGGGTACTGTTCATATAGGTACATGTTTTCAGCAAAAGCAAGCTTTTAATAAGCCGTCCAGTCAGTAAACGACTGTAAAAGCTAAAATAAAGAGCTTACTCTACTGTGCTTACAACGAATAAAAAAATAAAATTCTTACCCTAGTAGAATAATTCGAAGCACTTAAATGTATCAGTTAGGTACATTCATAATACCGAAAAATTTGTAGTTAGATTTATGTCTAGCTAGACAGTTAGGCAGTAGGCACTTTAGCGATAGCGCACGCACGCACATAGGCAATCGGTCCAAAATAGTCTGAATAAGCAGTTATGCCTAAAACGCCGCAAAACCTTGAACTGACCGCTCTGAATTATAACCAAGATAGCCCAAAAGTGGTTGACGTTAAAGTCTAATCAATCAATCTTGGGCTATTTTGGTACTTACTGTGAACCATGTGTTGGCTATTAATTTCACATGGATATCGTAAAATATTCATTAATTAAGTACATCAAGCGAATAAGCGGTAATAAGCGAGGGATTATCAATCTTTTCGCGAAGCGTGGTTCCTTGTAGACGTTTTTTCTAGCAGTTTTTTGTTAGAATACTTTACCTAAATATTAGGTATTAGTCAATCTGCAGACTAGAATGACGAAGTAAAGTAATATGTATCTATCGTAATTAGTCATCATCATCATCATCAGCCTATTAATGTTCCCACTACTGGGACACAGGCCTCCTCTCTGTGGGAGGGAGTAATCTACCACGCGGGGCCAGTGCGGGTTGGTAGATGTCACGTCATGTCTTCGAATAGTTGGTTCTAATACATGCCGGTTTCCTCACGATGTTTTCCTTCACCGTTTTGAGAGCAGTGGTGATGAAATTATTTACACAAAGTAAAGCGCCTGCTTGGGTTCGAACCCACGACCTACAACTCGTAAGTACGTAACCCGTTACCACTGGGCCACCACTGCTTCTATCGTACCACAGTGTTCCATTGGACCAAAAAAAATTCCCTCTGCTGTTTATGGTATTTATCGATCAAGGGATGCATTTACGATGCACGAGTCAAACACCCACGTGTCGATTTCAAATACTTTTTGTTTTTTTCAATGATGAAGTTTAGGTGATCTTTTCATTAAAAAAATTAAAATAAATTCTGAAAACGTATCTGTCCAAGATATTTATTTTATCTAAATATAACCTGATAGAGCATCTTTGGGCGTATATTTTCCAGTTTTTATTTTTGGAAAATCACCTTCGGATACAGAGTAATATTGTTTTTTCAGATTTTCGTTTTTATTTTTTTTCTCCCTAAAAACGCAAAAGTGCGACTTGACACTAGTACAGAAATATTGCTCGTAACAAAGCCTATCAATGATAAAAAAGTCACGTCGCAGTGTCGCGGTTTTTAGACGGAATTGAATTTCAAAATATAGTGTTAGGGTTGTCATTGTATTTGACCTTTTATTTTGTTTTGAACTATATTACAATGGCTTTATCTCATTTAGGCATAAAATCCAATAACATGCTTGGACGATATTTTATTTTTTATTTTTATGTGTAACATTTTGACTATCTGGGAGTGATATAGCGGGTTAGTTTTAGTTTTTCTAGTTCACAAGCTTTTAGTAACACTATTAACAGTAATTCAGGAACACAAACACTTGTGAGTACTTAACAGACCCAACAATAATTATAAAGAAGTTCTGTCTTTGGATGGGTCACCAAAGTTAAGCAACTCATGCCAAGATCTGATTGTGGATAAGTCTATTGTGTTGAAGAAAAAAATAATATTTTGACCTTTTGCGACCAACCCTATGTTGTATTGTTTACCGCGATAGTGCAACGTGTTTTTTTTATCAGTGATAGGCTTTGTTACGAGCAATATTTCTGTGCTAGTGTCAAGTCGCACTTTTGCGTTTTTAGGGAGAAAAAAAATAAAAACGAAAATCTGAAAAATAGAAATTACTCTGTATCCGGATGTGATTTTCCAAAATAAAAACTGGAAAATATGCGCCCAAAGATGCTCTATCAGATTATATTTATATAAAATAAAATATATCTTGGACAGTTATGTTTTCAGAACTTATGTTAATTTTTTAAATGAAAAGATTACCTAAACTTCATCAGTGAAAAAACGAAAAAGTATTTGAAATCGACGTGGGTGTTTTACTCGTGCATTATAAATGCATCCCTTGATCGATAAATACCATAAACAGCAGAGGGATTTTTTTTTGGTCCAATGGAACACTGCGCGTAGTACCTAATAGAAATATCAAAATATGCTGCGTGAACTGATCACTTAATCATGATAAATTATAGTTATTCCAGCAGACCTGACAAACGTTCTCTTGTCGAAATTTTTACATGGTCTTGATTTCATACACAAGTCCCCATAGAAAACAGTTTTTCCCGAAATCTACAATTTTCCGGGCAACTATTCTAATTTTCTTTCCATAACAAAACTTAATTTGGGCTATTACGAATTTCGGTAGGTAAATATTGTAGAATACGATGCAGAAAATGCTGGTCCTTTGAGCCGTATCATGATCAGCCTAGAACGTTCCCAGTGCTGGGACAACGGCCTCCTCTCTTCGAGAGGGAGTGGGAGAATCTACCACGCGGGCCCTGTGTGGGTTGGTAGATGTCACATGTCTTCGATTTATTTAGTTCTAGGACATGCCGGTTTCCTTACGACGTTTTCCTTCACCATTTTGAGTGGTGATGAAATTATTTACACAAAGTAAAGCGCCTGCCTGAGCTCGAACCCACGACTTACAACTTCTAAGTCGGGGACTCGGGGCCACTGGAGATAGACATAGGTATAACAATTTAGATTTGCAGCACGCGGTTGTATCCAATGTTAGTATTTCGAAGGTAACCGGGCTTTTCACCTTGGTGGTGTACGTGCAAAAATAGAGAGATGAGGGACAGACTTGTAACACGCTTCACGTGTGTGAGAAGGTTATCTTACGTTATACTGACGATACTAAGCCCACTTTATATTTTGATGGTAGATAAAATGTTTGTTTTGATGCACTAATTTAGTCTGTCAGAGTAAATGGAAGCTTTTTATGTTCCAGAATTTATATTACAAAAGTAAATAAACTAAATAGGTATCGTGCAAATAGTGTTTATTCAAGTATCTTTAACAAAACTACGCACGGGGTTAAAAAGCATTGTTTCAAATCGTGCTGAAAAACAATGGCGCATCGAAAACCAATAGATTGAAAAGCGTGCATACTGGATATTGCGATACTTTGTCTTTATCACGACAACCTTGAACTTGAAGGCTCTGTGGGTACACTAGTACCAAACCATCACCATGGTAACCAATGACCTTGGTGGCGGTGGGGTAAAGTAATAAGTTGCCCTTAGAATAACCGCTGAATATTGCCTTTGTATACGATGCTTCTAAGTGTCCAAAATTAAAGGACTCGAGTAAAAGAATGACTGCTACAACGATTTTTGCGAAGCGACGTGATTATGGCCATGATACTATGTATTTTATATAGGAATATTCAGAACTCACGTACAGAAATATACTTGTATGTGCTGTATATCATCCAGAACGGTTCATATTCTCTGAGAAAAAATGATGAAACAGTTTTGAATTTATGATATTGGCAAATAAAGCATAGGTATATTATATAGTAAATCTCACTACCATTACTGAAACTAATTTTCAACAAAGTTTAGTTACTATTGAAGTTATGAATAGATGATACTATATACTATCCTTTCTTCGGGCATAGATCATTAATGGAGACGGTGCCTCGAAGCCTTTTCAACCCGAGACATTTTGATATTGCTGACTCACAATATGTGTCATGGACATCCAACTAAAATCTGACGCATCATCCTGGTAGCATCATTTGCAAAAGGCTTAAGAATTACTAATTCATTTTGGCCCTTCGTGTCGGCGATTCATTTATTAACTTCGCGAAATAACGATCACGTTAATTTGGGGGTCGTAAAGGTTGAGTATTTTGATTAGCAAAGCATTGAGTGACGTATTAGTGGAGGGGTGCCTCATGTAGGAGGTAGTTACGTTATGTTGACGCTGGTCAACACAGTTTAATTATCTTCTCAGAAAGCTGAACGTCATTTATGGTGACAGAAAAATCTTCTTAGAAACTTTAATGTTCAGTCTCAATTTCATTAAGTATACAGGTATTTTTGTCTCTATTTTGAATATTCTTAGTACATTTACAGCCACCTACACAGCAGATCCCTCAGTGGTTATAAATGCAATGCGTTGGCTTTAAAACATGATGCACTGCGGGTGAATCTTGAATAGGTTTGATTTTTCCGAAACGAAAGTTTACCAAGAAGGTGTATCTTTGTGCCTACTTCATTTTCTGCCCAAAAGTTATCAAGGGGCAAACAGTTCCATAGTTTAACCATGAAAACGAATTAAACATGTGTTTACTAGACTGACTAACATTTATATCGATAGTCATTGCATTGCATTGTGCTACATTTGGTCCGGTTATCAATTGGGTTTCTAATCATTTTATTTGTATGAATTAGGACTTCAGGACAACAGCTAACTCAGCTTATCATTAGATAAAACTGATAATTTGTTAACTAGACAGGACTTTGTAAGGCAGAGTGCATACATTTTGATGCAACGTTAAAACCCAATAAGCACTTAAAAATGTTATAAAAAAAAAAAACGACATGAATTCATCGATGCGTTACGATGAAGAAACGGTATAAGTTACAACGAAGATAAAAAAATAAAAATAAATGGTCCTTCGAGCCGGATATTATTCATTAGTACTTGTACTGTATTAGATAACACATTGTCGGCCTTGATAAATGTTAATTAACATATAAATGTGGTATATAACCTGTGTTTACGCTTATAATTGACAACGAAGAAAAAATACATAAGTACACTAATTACTAAAGAAAACGTCGATTTCGCCTTTTATGCCGTCTACACAGGAAGAAACCTCATTGATTCGACTTTTTCAATTACTTTTTGTCAAGTTCCAAAGACTAGATTCCCGTGGCGAATACCCGTTCTTCCTCGGATTCTTAGCAAAGAATTACCGCGCTACGAGTTTTCAAACTATGGAGTACTTGAGACAGACCTTGGCAAAATCCGCGACTGTAATGGTTCTATTATGGTAAACTGAAACTTCATCAATATGAAACAACCTAATACCGACCCTGAGCTTAATAAAATAAACTGACACATATAGAACAACTAAATTGACGGATTTAGCCTTAACTAAATTTAGCACGTGAGAAAAGTCGCAGGCTCAGTTAGAACTGAAATATTTCCATAAAGTCAACTAATATAAAATAGTTTTTGTCAGAATAAGTTGTAAACTGGCGATTCCTGTGGCTAAGAAAGAAAACCTCTGATTCTTAGTAAAGAGTTACCGCGCTTCGAGTTTTCGAACTTGGAGTACCTACTTTAGATAGACCTTGGTAAAAAGCCGCGACTATAATGATTCTATTATGGTAAACTGAAACTTCATCTATATGAAACAGCCTAACACCAACCTTGAGATTAATAAAACAGACTGACGGATGTAACAACTAAAGTGACGGATTTAGCTTTAACTAAACTTAGCTCGTGGAGAAAACCGCGGGCTCAGGTAAAACTTAAACATTTCTAAGTAGATAGATATAATATTGTGTTGACCACGCTACCGAGTTGGGGTAACCTGTAATGATAGTTGTGTTGGGAATAAATAAATACTCTATGTTATGTAAGTACTTACACCATAAAAATAAAAAATATATTTTTTACATAGGGTGACACAATGGGCGGTTTTATCGCTAAAAGCGATCTTTTTAAGACAATCTTTGGATTGATTTATACGTAGCCAACTAACGACAAGATAAATAAATATAAGATGGATTCGTCGTCAATGTTGCATATTTACAACAATCTCTGCTGTATCTCAGACCAAAATAGCCCGAAGCAGGTTAAATATACTGTTATGACTATATTAACGATCTGTTTCACATAAATCATTCTATTTTGGGACATTAATATAATGTATTTTATTAAAATACCGTATAAATATTGAATACTTAGTGAGATAATTTGTTTATTCGAAAAAATATGCTAATTTTGTTACTTGGGTTTAAATGCTCTTTTTTTACTTATTATATTTCCTGTGCGTGTCCCAAATAAAATATTTTTGTTTCTTTTTTTCTAAAATAAATATTGAATTTAATTAGGCCAAAAATAAGGTAAGGCACGCCGCACGGCAGTGGTAACAAAATCAGTATAAACTGGCCTCTCTCCTTCAGGCTACTCGAAAAAAAAAAGACATAAATAAAAGCACTATGATTGTCAATTTAGCGAACACATTGCGGATGAATGGCCTGCGGAAAAGTGACTGTAAGCTAGGGACGGCCAAGGTAAATAAAAGTACGGCAAATATTTTGGAAGTCAGAAATTATCAAATGACACTTACCTACCGTTCCTCGTGAGGGGTCTATAGCTCGTGTAAGTCCATGTGGGATTTTCATACATAGAACCAAAAAACTGTCGGAGGGGAGAATTTACGGCGTAGTTTTCACCCTTCGACGTATCCTCAAAGGAAAACTAAACTAACTGACACTTCTTTTTAAATGGTTTTCTTGTTTTTACACGATAGCATAGATTCTCAATTAGCTGATAAAGGCGTTAACAAAAATACACGATCTATTCAATCAAGTGACTGACAATCAAAGCAGTGCTATATTTGGCACATGAAAGAGCCACGTGCTAAATATAGTACTTACTGCTGTATCTTTAGAATTCGTTTCAGAAATTAATAAATTACTATCGCCAGCCAGACAGGACATAGTCTGATAATATATGTTATTAGAATCTATTTTCAGAATTTCCTCTCCACCTTCGCAGACAGTCTGACGTCAACCCTCACGCGAAAATATTATGGACAAAAATAAAATTTGCTCACGCCAACTTTCATCAAAACATTGACAAATTAATCCATAGGCAGAGAGTTTAAAATCCTCCAAAAAATATTATATTCTGGCAGTGACTCAATTTGATTTCGTGAAAAATATAATAAGTGTGTGTACTTACTTATTTATTTCTGTGTAGTTTTCTGCTTATGTAGTTCGTTTTTAGTGAGGTAGTCGCCGCGCGAAGCACGATCCGCGCGGTCGCGTGTTATCGCCGCAGAGCACTCGATCTACTGGCTCCGTCCATGACGAATGTCTTTATGAAATATTTTATATTATCTAGATGTTTAAATGAAACTTTTATCAGTTTTTATTAACACTCTTTCTTCGGCGCGCGATGTGACAGTGCGTTGTTTTGGCGGGAACCATAATACAGTGTGTTAATTTGTGCAAAGAAAGTTTGGCGAACAGCCTAATAAATAAATAAAAATGAATTTTACCGATATGATGGAGTTTTCAACCACCATGATGCCTGAGGTTTCAACCGCGGCCCCTGATATTAGGACGTGGTTGACTGATTTAATAGTGCAGGTTTGTTTACAAATATTGTAGTACGATACAAATAGTTTAATAATGCCGCAATATGTTTCTATAACAAAATTGTATAATGGTTCGTTGACTGACTTGTTGTCGTAATGTATTATGATAGTAATATCAGTGAATAATTATCAAATAATACTGCAAGGTATTATTATCGCCATTGTGGAAATATAAACAAATGACGTTTTAAATGTTGCACTTCAAGTTTAACAGTGAATTCGACAAGGTTTTCTATCCATAATAAGTATGTTTACATTCATATGGCATAATTTATATTTGCCATACATTATGTGATGCGTTTTAAAGTTTAAATGGAAGCTCATTTGTGCGATTTTAGGAAAATAAATTCCATGTAGAATAGTAGATAAGTATACAGATAATTTATGAAGTGAAAACTTCTTTAGCAGCGTTGTCCACTTTTTTTGGGATGTGTAAAAAAATGTTAAATTCGCGGCAGGACGTGACCGTAAGATCCGTTGCCTAGCAACCGACAAAGTAAATATCAAATTAAATAGTCTTTGACATTACGTAAAGATTGCGAGGTAAGAAATTTTACCCATATTTATGGGTAAAAAAAAGCAGTCAAAACATACTTTATGATCATGAAAAGTGTTTAAATAAATTGTTTATTTTTGTTAGACTATATTTTGAAAATAAATAAATATACTACTACTACTACTTATGAATATTGTATTTAACCACATAAACTAAAGTACTTTTATACTGATAAATAAAGCATTCCAAAATATTCAAAAATGCACATCGTTAATGTTCAAGTTTTCACTTCTGTCGGCACTCCCAGAGTGCAACCCGTTGTTTTTTTTTTGTTCCTTTTACTATATTCAACTCCACGACTGGATCCCCTCGAATCTCAAAGCAACTTCACGTTAACACAAAAACAAATAAAAGCTTACATAGACAAAAAAAAAATCCTGGTAATCGATTTTGGCTACATTATTATGAGGCTACCTTCATATCTTTACGATACTGACGAAAATGCCAATGAAACTTGAAGAATAGGTCGGTGGGGCAATAGCCTAGCTAGTAGTAAATAATATATCGATAGGCCGGTACATAAATTATGAATGAAGTGAGTTGACAACCAAATCATTCGTTGTTTTTTAAGGCGGCGATAACGGATTTTCAATGATTTTATACTGCAGATCACGTTTAAACGAGTAGTGTTAATGATTTGGAAAAAAGATATGTTAAATTAGAGCAGTTTCTTAATAACTTAATATAGGAATATTTTAGATTATGTTTATATTACATAGTGAAATTAATGTGTAAAGTTATATCTAACGCGGATAAAAAACTGAGAATCATGCAAATCTATCAAGCTTACTTTTCTGAAACCGTCACCTTCAGTTTTATTATAGGTACGTGTTTTATAAAAAAAAACCTTTTGTTTATGTATAATAAATTAATAATGCGTCTAATTTGGGACAGCGCTCCTGAATGGGCGAGTCCTATTAGTGGCTGGACGTACAACACGTTACCTGAGCTCAGTACAGAACACGTAAGCTAACGGCCCCGACTTACGAGTTGTAGGTCGTGGGTTCGAACCCAAGCAGGCGCTTTACTTTGGGTAAATAATTTCGTCACCACTGCTCTCAAAACGATGAAGGGAAACATCGTGAGGAAACCGGCATGTCTGAGAACCAAAAATTCGAAGACATGTGACATCTACCAACCCGCACTTCGCCCGCGTGGTAGATTACAGCCCACTCTCTCTCACAAAGATGAGACCTGTGTCCTAGAAGTGGGAACATTAAATAGGCTGATTATGTTGCGGGCTTCATCAACATGATAGCTCTTAGCTCAGTTGGCAGAGTGGAAAAAAATACATGATAGCTATTGCCAAATTATGCCGCCAGCTTCCACAACTCGATGCGACTAAATATATTTTTATACACTAAATATATTTCGATTAAAGATTAAAACCTCGATAATGCAATTTGTAATACCTGTTTCATAGAAAATTATGTTTATCGAATTCTAGTGCATTTGAGGATAAGCACAAGGCCGTAATAATTACATGCCTGGGATGTTGTGTGCTCGTTACAACGCATTAGCATTTGGTATGCGCCGGCGCAGCTTGAAGGGATTTTAATTGTAAATGTATACTCAATCATAATTGCAGTAATAAGGAGGAAAACTGGTAGTTTTCATTGTAATTAAAGACATAGAATCTAGTTTCTTATCAGATAACAGACTTTCGCTATCGGATATTGTCATTGTGTGTTGTTATTGCCAATATTGTCCCAGATTGTTATAGGGTTGGCGTTTGAATGAGTCGCGTCGAATAAAGAAACTGCCTAGTGTAACTCAAAACGGTGAACGGTTTTCCTTCACCGTTTTGAGAGTTACACTAGGGCGTCTCTATCGTGAGGAAACCGGCATGTCCGAGAACAGTGGTCAGCAAATTCATTAGTCAATAGACTAGCCAAATATCAATACTATAACGACTAAGATTTCTTATGAGAGCCAATCCTCTCAGTGTGTCGAAACTGTCACAAACACAATACACTTTTCTTAATCCTTAAAACTCCCATCCTCTTTCATTCCACAACGTCCACTATAAAAAAGGATATTATGAATTTTTTAAGCTCCATCGGCAGAAAAACCCTCAAAAATACAAAAAAAAAAATAATAACTAAAACTAAAAATCTCTTTAAATACATAGGGTAATTTCGGATACCCTTAACCATGAGGAATAAAAAAAAATTATGACGTCACTATTTGGTCCACTTTGATTTTTTTGTAATCACCTTTTAAGACCCTTCATTTTGATACCGAAAATGTTTTTTTTTAATCTTAATTTTGGCGTCAAAAATCCGCCATTTTGATAATTTTAATATACCCAGTGAACCTTGCGCAATAAAGACGAATACAACGACATATTATCATTAATCAAATCGGTACAGCCGTTTAGTAGTTACGTGGGAACATAGAGACGGACATACATATACACATACATACATACAGATCGAACACATCCCTTCATTTTTTAGCTCGAACCGTCCATTTTTGGCTTCGCCGTAGTCTGGTAAAAAAGGTGTCGACATTCATTGAAGAATTTCGGTTTATATTATTGTAAACTAATTGTGAATCATACAGACTGAACCGTGACTTGATGGTGATGACGGACGGTATGCTTGGCTGAAAATAATGTACCTACCTTTGTTCAAAGTAAATTGGTGTTTTTCATCAATATCAATGTAGTCATGAAGGGCAACGGCACATTTGTATGGTAGAAGTTCTATCAAATGGTATATGACATAAGTTTTTTGTTAAGCCCAGGGTATGGATACGTAAATTTAAAACGCGACGATTTTGTATCACGCATTGGATTTTCAACTCTCGGTGGTGAGGCGAGCATTGAGAAAGTTCATCCCAGCGAGTCAAGAAAATTGTTGGCTGTTCAACTCTCGGCGCTAAGCAGTGCGTTGAAAATCCAGAGCGCGATTCAAAATCGCCGCGTTAAAAAAATCACCAGTGGGTACGAGGGCTAAGTTATATGACAGCCATTTTTTTGAGGTTGTAAAAACAATTTCTGTAATTGAATTGTTTGTAGTTAAGACTTTATGAGCTAATGACTAAGGCTGTAAATTGTAATTATGCGGTTAAGGTGCGGGCAGTTTTTCACGAACCAATCACGTCACCGGAAATCTTCGGAAAAACTTTTGTTGGAACGTAGTTCTTCGTGGCTTGCGGTAGGAGTAAACTGGTAGAAATCTTTACGTAACGAAAAAGCGTTATGCCCCTCTTTCCATGCGACTTTGTCCCTCTCTGTCATTTTCTAATTTCAGAATTCAATTGGTAAAGATGTCCATTCCTGTGCTGGACTAGGACATGTACCAAAATCTTCAGTAAAAGTAAAAGACACTAAATAGAGTATACACACATACATAACATCACGCCTGGATCCCCGAAGGGTTAGACAGAGGTGTCACTATAGTACACCTACACTTCGCCAACTATGTTGTATGTTTAAGGCGGGCCAACCCGCCATACTTTTCATACAAACGCTCGTACGTGATCATGGCGTAGTATCACACCTTTCTTTGAATTTTTTTATGTAATATGTATCTTGTGCACTATATCTAGGTTTCTAGGAGAACAAAAAATAAAATAAATTAGAAACAAATTCAGTATAAGCCTCCAAAAATCTGCTTTTTTGCACAAATTTTACCTGAACATTGGCCGGTCATGATGTACTCATGAATTGGAAAAGTAAAAAAAACATCTTCCTAGAAACCTTACACTTGTAATGAAGATTCTAAATAACAAACATTTATTTCACAAACTTGTAAGGCTTACTCAAAAACACGTATGGCCTGAAACAAATCTTTACACACTATTCTTCGTACAATGTTATCGCGTTCTCACTTGCTCGTTAGCAGTTCTCACTTGCGCTCGATGAAACAGCATGCTTTTCGACCATGCTCGCGTTGCCGTTAGACGGACCGGGAAGGGCCCTCTTAAGTCCCATGTTATATGCGAGCCTATTGCCATCAACTGGGCACAAATCCAGACTCCAGGCTGCTACTGAGAAATCCCAGATGGAAAATCCCAATAACACTTTGCCCGACCCGGGAATCGAACCCAGAACCTCATGATCAGTATCGTCATCGAAGTGCTTGCGACCACTAAACCAACAAGGCTGTCGATAAATAAAGTATGTGCATCGCATTTAAAGACGACGTGCATTTAATTGACACACAAAAACCTCAAACCATTGTGCAAAATGCACGGCAGTTTTAAAACTTGACCCAATCATACAGACACAACAATTGCTTACAAAAACTGTTTCCTATTGTATTGAAGACAAAATGTACTTATATTGTCATTATTATTTCAAAGTATTCTTGAGTCATTATGAAGTACTTACTCACCTTATTTACGTGGTAGGAGGAGTATTACTAATTAAATTTTCAACAGTTTTAAAACATTTCAATCTTACAATGGGACGACTTATACAAAGTATGGAGAATCGTCAAGTGAACGCTAATACGCGTGCTGAAATTGTATTGTAATTATAATTTTCTTCAAAGGAACAGAAGCTGAGCGAACTTATTTAGGTGCAAGAATTAAGAACGTAAAATCGTTATGTCATAGTTTTGAAGGCCCAATCTGAATGTCAGTATTTCCCGTCCCTTAGGACTTATTAGGTGTCACATCAAAGACACCAAGGCTTAAAGAATAATTGCTTTATAAATAATTATGGAAGATAATTAAATTACTTTAGTTTAACTTAATTTTTTAGGATTCCGTACTTCAAAAGGAAAAAAAACGGATAGGATCACTTCGTTGTTCATCTGTCTGTCTGTTAATACCCTTTATATCAAATACGTAAGTCTACCTACGGTCCCTTGAAGCTCTAAAAAAAAAACAAGCAAGTCAACGCAATAAAAAAATACGGCTAAGTATATATGCGAAATATTTTGATAATCAAAAATATCATATCAATTTCAGTATTTCCAATTGACATGGAATCATGGCAAGAAGCAAGATCTCCAGAACAAAAAAAAAAAAAAACATTGTAGTTTTATCACATAACTTTTTTTTTTGCGTTTACAAACTTATGTTGCCGGTTTATTTAATTTAGTGAAATAAATTAGACTAAGATTTGCGTTGCACATACTTAATCGCGAAAAATGTATCAGAAAATTTGCCGTGATGGGGACACAGTATATTTAGTTTAGCCTGTCTGTTGTCAACTCCCGCGCGTGCCAGTTTTAAACATGCCATAAAATAAACTAGTGGTTTAAAAAGTGTTTTGAAGTGCAAATAATAACATACTATCTCTATTTGCCGCTACACAATTAGAATAATGTTACTTGTAAATGTCTGCAGTGGCGTCGTTTCGGTTGAGCTTAAGGGCCTACGTCTCGTTTAGTACCGTAAAACGGTCACTTTAAAAAGCTATCTTCTCCTTAACGGCTTAGTTAAATGATTTGAAAAAAATATATGTTTGCTATAGATTCATCTACAATATATCTGAAACCGGGTTTTTTCGTATGACTAATACTTTTGCCTTAAAAAAATATTTACCATAACGCTATTTTTGGCTAATATTCGTAACTACTTCTAAACGGCTTTGACGATTGGAAAAAAAATTACACTGAAAAATTGTTGATTAAAGGTACTACAAATTTGAAACTGCATTTGTAAATCAATCAATATTTGTTAAACAAAATGTCCCCATTTAGAGATAGAGGTTCAGAGGGGCTCTGCGCGGGACGCGGGCGGCAGTCGCCCGTGAGCATTGAGACGGGATGGCTGTGTCGCTCGCTGGTCCGCTCCGGCTATCGACCGAGTATGCGCATACGTATGTGTTAGTGCGAATATTTATGAACTTATTGTATTAGTGTGCGTTTATAGACGAGCTTGCTGCAGAGAGTCCAAATCGATTGTGCGCGTAGGCGCTTTATTGTTGAGTTGTTCTTTGATGTACAATTATTAATACTTTTTTACATTGACAATTACATACAAATTAACAATTTACAATATAAACTAAAAAAATGTAAATGTAAAATATAACATAACATCACGACTGTATTCCCCGAAGGGTTAGGCAGAGGTGTACCTATATAAGGTGTTAAAAAATTTACTTTAGAAACTTTAAGAGGTGTTTTAGACCATCGAACTGAATAACTTTTACTTTGGGACATACATTGATATCGCGAAAAAAAAAATCTGTTGTTCCATAGTAAAGTTTAATACCTACTGTTCTAAACTGTATGGGACAGCTGTTTTTTTTTTTCGCGATTTCAAAGTTAAAGTAAAAGTTATTCAGTTTGATGGTCTAAAGCACCTCTTAAAGTTTCTAAAGTTAATTTTTTTTAAATCACTAAAATTTGTTTAGTCCTGTCAAACGAGCATTTCCCATTCTGAAATAGACTAAGATGACACAACTTAACTATATTTTAGTTTGACAGCACTAAAATTGCACTGAGTTATTAGTTTAGTGAAAATGGCAATTTTGCTATTCTGAATTTGACGTTTTTCACCTAAAAATTTAGATTAACCAACTAAATCAGTCTATTTTTAAACGCGATTAAAAAGGAGTGGAATAAAATTAGTTGGCATGAACACACACTTCAGCTGCAAAAACTGTTTTTTTTTTTATTTTGCTTATATCTCGAAAACGGTGCGTCCTAGCGCAAAAATAATGGAAATTTCGACCCCCTCTGCCACCCGTAAACCCATATGCCCCTACTCATTGGTAATATTTAATCATATTTTCTATACAAAAAGTTTAAAATTCCATACAAAACACGTCAAGGCTGCCCCCCCGCGCGCCTCTGTCTCTAAAAAAATTCACGGGGTAGAGCAAACAAGTACCACGTCGGTCGCGACGTGACTGTCAAATTCAATTTTAGATGTGTCAAAATTATTTTTTAATTTAGAGATATTTTTCCGCAGAATAGCTTTTAGATTCTCATAGCCAAAAGTAAGGAATTTTAGTCGTAGTTTAGTTAGTTTAGTTCGGTGTACAAGAGAATCGGCACCAAATATTTTCTTAAGTTACGTAGGTAAGAAAGTTAAGAAATAAATCTTGATTGGTGCCGATTCTCTTGTGCACCGAACTAAACTATCACTAAAATTACTTGCTTTTGGCTATGAGAATCTGAGATTCTGCAAAAAAATATCTCTAAATTAAAAAATAACTTTGACACATCTAAAATCGAATTTGCGTCGCGAACTCGCGACTCCACGTGGTACTTGTTTGCTCTACTCTGTGAATTTTTTTAGGTCCAGAGGCGCGCAGGGGGGCAGCGTCGACGTGTTTTGTATGGAATTTTTAACTTTTTGTATGGAAAATACGAAAATTTGTTACCTTTGTGTTGGGGTAAAGGGGTTTCGCGGTTTTCTAAAGGGGGTCGGAATTTTCATTATTTTTGCGATAGGACGCACCGTTTTCGAGTTATAAGAAAAAAAAAAAAAAAGATACAGTACTGTTTTTGCACCTGAAGTGTTGGTGTGAAGTTTAGTTCATGACAACAAATTTTTATATTCCATTCCTTTTTAATCGCGTAAAAAAAATATAGTCAAATTTAGTTTGAATAATCAAAATTTTTAGGTGAAAATCGTCAAATTCAGAATAACAAAATTCCCTGTTTCACTAAACTACTAAGTTAATAACTCATTGCAATCTTAGTGCTGTCAAACTTCGGTGGCAGTGACCTCTCGCGTCCGGCCCTGGTCCAGGCCATGGTGCGGAGCGAGAGGGCATGGCAAGCCGTCACCTCCTTCTGCGAAGCAGTAATGCTCGCGAAAGAGGAGGCGGAGTGCGCGAGGGAGTGGCAAAGGCCGCGCCCTACCAGCCCTAGCCGCCGCCGCCGTAGGAGACGTCCCGGGCGTCGGGAATTGACTGCGACTGGACTGGAAAGGGCTAGGCATCAACATCAATGGCGAGTATATCACTAACCTTCGGTTTGCCGACGATATAGTTATCATGGCTGAGACCATGGAGGACCTCAGTATAATGCTCGATGACCGCAGTAGAGCCTCCAAAAGAGTGGGTCTTAAAATGAACATGGACAAGACAAAGGTCATGTCAAATGCCCATGTAACACCCGCCCTCATAAAGAGCGGAGACGCTACGCTCGAAGTTGTAGACCAGTATGTTTACCTAGGACAAACTGTCCAGCTAGGTAGGTCCAACTTCGAGAAAGAGGTCAATCGTCGAATCCGACTCGGCTGGGAGCGTTCGGGAAACTATGCAATATCTTCTCGTCCCACATACCACAGTGTTTCAAGACGAAAGTCTTTGACCAGTGCGTGTTGCCAATGATGACTTATGGCACTGAAACGTGGTCGCTCACAATGGGTCTTATCAGAAGGCTAAAAGTCACCCAAAGAGCAATGGAGAGGGCTATGCTTGGAGTTTCCCTACGTGATCGAATCAGAAATGAAGAGATCCGCAGGAGAACCAAGGTAACCGACATAGCCCGAACAATTGCCAAACTTAAGTGGCAATGGGCAGGACATATTGCTCGCAGAACAGATGGCCGATGGGGCCGAAAGGTTCTGGAGTGGCGACCACGTACCGGAAGACGTAGCGTTGGAAGGCCTCCCACAAGATGGACCGATGACCTAGTAAAGGCCGCAGGAATTCGCTGGATGCGGGAAGCACAGAATCGGTCGAAGTGGCGGTGCTTGAGGGAGGCCTATGTCCAGCAGTGGGCGTCTTTCGGCTGATATGATGATGATAATGATGATATGCTAAGTTATAGGGGTTTATGGATTTCATAAAGGGGGACGAAATTCACATTATTTTTGCGATAGGACGCACCATTTTGCGATAAGAAAAACCTTCTCCCATCACACATAAAGGCAATGCTTGTACAGTCCCTAATATTTCCCATAATTGACTATGATGATGTGTGTTACTATGACTTGAATGCAGATCTTCTTAATAACTGCATTCTGCATGTTTCGTTTTCTCCTCTTCTGATCGTTATTTCTCCTCTACCGATCGTTATGTCTCCTGACAAAGTTTATTCTGTTTATTATGTATAATATGTATTTATTAATTATAATTTATTCTTGTATTTTTTTAGTTATTTTCGTGTTATCAATTGATTGATTGTGTATTACGTAATTAGGGTACGGGGCACGTGCCCCGGGCGACACCGTTAGGGGGCGCCAAATTCGAGCATGACAGACGAGTGCACCACCCAGCGCACCGCAACTTTGCAACAAATGAGACGCGCAACAATTATAATCTTTCTCTGAGGGTGGTGCACTGAGGAAATTACTGATTAGCGTAGGTTTAGGTCGTCAAACGGTCTGAGCGGGTTGTGAGTACTTGTGAGCGGGCGCAGTTGTATTCTACCAGGAATTCGATGAGCGTTTCTGTGGTCTATTTTTTAAGTTTTGCGGTGCCGGGCGTCTTGCTTCAACGCCGACGACGCCTGTGACACGACTTACTTTAACTTTTACCACAGTTTTGGCGCCCCTGTTGGATTGGCGCATTTTCGATCGATTTTTGATTAATATGTTTATTATGCCTAAATTTTCGAGCTCGCTTCGCTCGCTCTTGCAACCTAGTAAAGTAACTCCTAAAGCAAAAATCCAACTTATCTCAGGCAGAGTGAATAAGGCTAATCAAAATAAATGTCTGACACGTACTAGTATATTTAAAAAAAAAACGGTTTTTTTTTAAGAAAAAAAAAACGGTTTTTTTTTAAGAAAAAAAAAACGATTCGGGGTCAGGCGATAGGTTTTGCCCCGCCTCGAAAGATCCGTTCCGTTCTAGATCCGGGGCTGCCCCTACCAAATATCACTCAACGCGCTTAAAGAAGTTTTTCCAAAAAAAAAAAAATATGATACCTACAAAAAATTTCTACAGTCAAAGGCCGATTCTCTTGTACACCGAACTAAACTAACTACAATCACTAAAATTCCTTACTTTTGGCTATGAGAATCTTAAAGCCATTCTGACAAAAAAAATCTCTAAATGAAAAAAATATTTTGACACATCTAAAATCGAATTTGACAATCGCGTGACGACTCCACGTAGTACTTGTTTGCTCTACCCCGTGAATTTTTTTAGAGCCGGAGGCGCGCAGGGGTTGGCAGCCTCGACGTGTTTTATATGGAATTTTTCACTTTTTGTATGGAAAATATGAAAAATTATTACCAACATGTTGGGATATAGGGGTTTAAGGGTTTCCTAAAGGGGGTCGAAAATTTCATTATTTTTGCGATAGGACACACCATTTTCGAGATATAAGCAAAAGAAAAAAAATACAATACTGTTTTTGGACTGAGGTCGAAGTGTTGGGGTTTTAGTTCATGCCAACTTACTTTATTCCACACGTTTTTAATCGCGTTTAAAAATAGTCAGATTTAGTTGGATACACCAAATTTTTTGGTGAAAAACGTCAAACTCAGAATAGCAAAATTGCCATTTTCACTAAACTAATAACTCAGTGCATTCTATTTTTAGTCTAGTTTAGAGGCATTTGTGACAAGAGAATCGGCACCAAAATATAACTAGCAGACCCGGTAGGCAGACGTTGTCATGCGACAACAGCGCCTCCCAACAGCGCGTCCAACTATAGCTAAGAACCATCCAAGTGACACAAAAAGAATTGAAAAAAAAACATCTAAATCAGTCAAGCCATTTAGCATAAGAAGAATTACAAACACTCGCACACCGATATTTTATTTATTGCCAGGAATGTTCTTAAAAAACAAACAAAGTATTTAAAATAATATGCGGGTCAAAATAGTCGGCGTACAATTTCAGATTTGCCTACGATTCCTTCTCTTAGGACTAGGAATCTTAGGCAAAAAATGCGACATACGTGCGCATGTCTGCGCCTTTGTCTAGTCTTTGATCGTCGTTTTAGTGTAGTGCGCCACCGTTGCACGTTTTACGTATTGGAGAGTAGGGCGTTTAGCTCCGCCCACATGCACAAGGTCAGTGAGCCTACTATACACCTTAAAGGATTTGTCTATGTTTGCGCAACCTACTGCAATATATACAATTATCATCTGAGGGATTTGATGAAACATCCTGTACTTTAAATTGTATTTATCAGTATAAAAAATGTTGAGTAAGGTTAATAGGAGTCATGAGTGTCATGACTTAATGAGTGTCCCAAGATAGCGACTAGGGTAATCTGGATGCGGAGACCTAAACCCAAATGCCGTTGAACTGTCAAAATGAAAGCTGTTGCAAACTGTTGAATGAAAGTAATGAGGGTTTTCTGAAAGCTCGTTCAGTAGGTGGCAGCACGAAGACATCAGGTCTGGGCACTTGTCAAAAGTGCCAACGCACGGTCTATATTTTTTTAGTCGTGACTGAATGATGAACGAATGACAAACGTCATCATATATTTTATATTCATTGTCGAAATGGAAGACCTCAAAGTAGTGGCACCAACTGGTGGTGAGAATTTTCATGAAAACCCTCATTTCAAGAACTGTTTAGGGCAAATAAACGAGAGATACAACAGACATACCTGTCTATGGATGATATGATAACTGTATATTTGATTGACAGCCGTTTGGCAGCCAGCGTACGGTACGCATTTAGGCTACATGTATGTAGTTAAGAGCCAAAATATGAATAAGTATGACGAAACTCGCTTTGTTTAGTATGACTTTCTACATAACGAGAGACAAAAACAACATAATCAATAGTTGCATTGAAAGTCAAAATTACAATTTGTTTGTATGTTACGTACGATACTTATCTTGTTGAAGGATTACATCTAGACACAAAGGGGTGTATTTATAAGCGTTGCCTATAGTTAAGTGACGTTCAAACATCAAAAATGTGTGGTTAAACAGTCGCTAATCATTACTTAACTTTAAGCAACCTTTATACATAAACCCCTTATTGTTTAAAGCAGTCGTAGCGTAGCACAGTGGCATCGGTCGTGAGTTCGAAGTTCGAACCCCGACCGACACTTTACACGTATATATTATTTTCATCACCACTGACCAACCAACCATAAAATTCGAAGACATCTGACATCCACCAACCCGCATTTGGCCCGCGTGGTGGCCCACTCCCTCTCACAGAGAGGAGACCTGTGTCCCAGCAGTGGGAAAATTATAGGCTGATTATGTAGGTATTGTTTAAAAGCCTAATATTTTATTGATGAAAAAGGACCGACACTGAACTTCGCGGTCACTAAACCCTACACTGCTCGCTAGCGTTACTAATTCAACTACAAAATAGTATTTTATGTTTAATACATGAGGTACTTACCCACTACTTCAACCCATAAACGCAAACGTAAAACACATGCAAACGCGATAGTCTAATCTCCAAGTACCTGTCATTGACGTAACAGAGAGCTTTAACTATATTTAAACGCACCATTCGACCTTGCGAAAACACTGTTGAAACAATTTTTTGATGTTACAACAAAAAATTGCATGTAGTTTTGAAAGGAAGATTTTAACTGTTCCTTTAAACTTTTAGCGCTTCTAATGATGCACACTTTTTTAAATAATTGAGCCTCGTTTTTGTTGGCTTTTGCTTAGAGTTGGTAGCAGATACTAAGCTACTTCGACCAAACGGGTTAGGTTAGAACTTCTGGAGTTTCTTGCCGGCTCTTCTGCATAGGAAACAACCAATTGGAAACCTGTACCTAGCTTCTGACGTTTCAAAAGTGCCCATGTAGGTTTATGTGAAATAAAATATTTTGAACTGTCCAACCACGCGCGAGCCGAGTTGGTCGCAGTAACTACAGCAAATGGGTTAGGTTAAAACTGCGACCAACCGCGCCCGAGCAATGCGAGCAAAACGTGCAGTGCCGCGGCAGCCTAGGGCACGCAGTCCATATATGGGTTAGGTTAGTAATGTGACCAACCGCACGCGAGCACTGTCGCGGTGTCGCAGCACTGGCTTGCGTGTGCTAAATCCAAGTTGGTAGCAGTTACTTGGCTACTTAGTATTTTTAGGACCCCATAATAGGAATTATTTGGGGTTAACAGAAAGAGGTGCAATCCTTTTCTATTAGAAAGTTCAATAATATTTTCAGGAGCACAAAATGGAAATTATTAGAGGTTCGATTAAATATATGCCATTTTGAAATATATAAAAAATTTAACCTTGAGCTGCTGAAAGTGAAGAAAGATTATTGAGTTTCTGCTGTATAATTATGTATATATAGTCTATCTATAGTGTAGTCTTGCCAATGAAGTTCCTAGCGTTAGTGAAATGTATGGGAATTATGTCTGTTTACACGTGTCCATTCCATTTACTCGTGATCTGTCAAAGCTTATGTCAGTTCAGGAAATGCCTTTGGTAATGGTAGATTATTGCAGTATAAAACACATGTAAATGGAAAGCAATTAGAGATAATTCCTCTTTACAAGTCAGAGAAGAGATACAATACTCGATTCTAAAAACTAATTTATGTCTCTTCTTAGCTAATGCATTGCAATGCCTTTTATTTATTTTTTTGTTAGTGACCTTCTCCGGCGCGCACACAACAACTTACCAAACTTTCATCACAATCTGTTGAGCCATTTTTGCGTTTTTGCGAGAGTAACGCACGGCTATTGATTTTTATTTATATATAGGTACTCGAAAGCGGATTTAATAATGAGATTCTGAATCAGGCTTTCAGAAACCGAAGAAAGCTATTCAGATTCTTATGATACGTGTTTGATTCATCTGGAAAGTATGTAGTAGTTTAAATGGAATTTGTGGTCCTTTTATCCGCGAACCAAACAACAATAAAATTGACACAAAAATACACATGACTTTACCAGAAAAATGTCTCACTGACAGCGATAAAAAAGAACGGGCAAATAAAAATTACAGTAAAGTACAGCGCGGACCAAACTTATTTATTAGTCTACCTCGGATATATCGGGCCATGAACTTGACTGTTATCATATCGATCTCAGCTGATTTGTTTGCACGCCCACACGTTGTTACTTCGATGCTACACCTACTCGAAGGCAAGAATACTAGATAGTTAAGTTTTAATGAGTTTGAGCCTTTTTTCTGTGAAATTCATACATATTATAAATTAAGGAGTTATTTTCAAAATAAATATAGGTAGTAGAATCATCTCAACACCTCACCACCACCACATCACCGCAATCTTTAACATTACGTTTGTCGGTTGCTAGGCAACGGATCTTACGGTGTCCTGACGTGAGTTTAACATTTTTTACCCAGCCCAAAAAAAATGCACAACGCCGCTAAAGCAGTTTTCACTTCAAAAAAGCTTTGTTCTTCTCAAACAGAGCACCTGCCATCTAATCTCTTCACCACCCTTGGTTGACTGGTAGAGAATGCCTAAGGCATAAGTCCGCCTTTGTATCGTTTTGAGTGCGAAAAGTTTAAATGATAATTTTGCATGCCTGAATTGTTTCAACACCGTGGACTGCGCATTCACTTGACATCTAGAAATGTATGATTATGTACTGTGTTGAGCAATAATTTGAATTTGAATTTTAAGGACACTGAACGAAGTAAACACAATATAAGTTTTATTGTTATTACGCCTATGAGCGTTTAGTGTTCGTAAATGCGCTAAAATCGCTTTCCGTGTCTATCTGTTTGACCGCGTTGTTCTTCTAAATTACTCAACGGATGTTGATGCGGTCACCATCGTTTAAATTATTTATTCAGAAAGGTTTATGTGTAAAGAACATTAATATTAAACTAACATTCATACATATAATAAAGAAAACTAGCATGTTTTGTCGAGTCGTAAAACCGTATGAAGCAGGAGCGGGTCGCTGGGATAAGGCTAAGGGCTGATTTCACCAATGAAATTGATCGCGATCAGCATTTCTAAACCGCGTTCAGCAGCTGTCAGTGTCAAAATTGTTATGGAGTATTGTACACTGACAGCTCTTGAACGCGTTTAGATGTGCTGAACGCGTTAAATTTCATTGGTGAAAGCCGCACTTAATGGTTAGAGTAGCTGTATAACTCCGTCAAGGGATGAGTTTCGGAAAATTACTCCGCAAAGCATCTATTGTCTCTGAAGCATAATGTTCTAAACATGTTTAACAAGTATCGTAAGCTCGTGCACTTAAATATTGATACTAGTTGCACCTGTTGGCATAGGCCTCTCCCAAATTACGTCACAAGTACAACTATTCTGCACCTTTATGGTATCATGTAAGGGTTACTAAAATATCTACCTATACAGATAAAATCATTTAGAAAATAAACACAGCCTGTAAGGTGTCCTGCACTGAAATTGGCCTTCTCAGGGTCATATACTAGGACCAATAATTATTTATGGTTGTAGCATCAAGCACCATAGGTGCACTTTAATTAAAACATTGTAGGTACAATAAAAACTTGACATTGTAAACATTTGTGACAAACTAAAATCTGAAATGCAAATTATGTTTCGAGAATTCTCGGGTCAACGATCTGAAACTTTTAATTTAGCTTTGCCATACACCGAATTACGATCGTTTCACTAACAATATTTGAAGCTGTCACGAATCCACGAACAAAGCCATTCCCTGGCTTTTTCCAAACCATTATCTTTAATCGGACGAATTTCACTGGTCACGTGACCTTGACCGAAGGTCATTTAAGGGGTCAATCTAAAGTCATAGTATACTGAATTACAGCGGGAATTATGTATATCAGATTTATACAGCTCTTTTGCATATTTTCGGGGAATTATAACAGTTCTAAACGACAGACTTGACGTACATTTTGCTTTTGTTTTGGTCTTCATGTACATCGCCATGCGTCACTGTCAGATTTCCATTTAGTATATTGCAGTGTATTACCCCTTTAGACATCAAACTCCTATCGCAGGGATTGACGTCAGTGAAATGTTCTGCCATACCTATACCATCTTGTTTTATTAGCCTTGACATTGGTGCGTGGAAGGTCCATATGCTAAGGAATGGGCACGTAATAGATTTCCCTAAATTTTTTTTGGATGTCAAGACTCGTGTCTTTCAAAATCTGCGCCATTCTATATTGAAGTCTATTCTCTCAGCCTATAAAGCCTCGACCAAACAGTTTTGGTTTTTTCAGTCTTGTTGGACAGTGTCCGGTTGACGTCTAGGGCAGCTTGATAATGTGCATGTTCTCTAATAGCTCTCTACTAATTTCAAACTTTCTGTGTATGATATGTCCATCATACGTTAATCTTTAAACTTTCGGCCCCATGGCGACACATCATGCATTCATAAAGTGACAAGATGCTTATCACTCACGGATGCTTCATAAATATCTTTTTGACGTCCTAAAGAGTATAGGTACGTGAAAAGTCTGAAAAGATACAGTTTTAGGAGATATGATACTCTTACGATATTGTCGAAACTCCAATCGGGCAATGACGCGGGGTCGATAAGCCAATGAAATCGATATCTTCATAATGATTGTTAGAAGGTAAAATCGCTTAGATGTTAACTAATATCTTAAAGTGAATTTCTAACAATACCTTAGTTTGGGTTAGCTTCTTCAGTGTATGCGATATTTGATCATCGCTGTTTAACGTTAGTCGAATACATGAAGGAATAATTAGATCTAATTCACAAATTGTCTTTATCACTACCAAAGTGTCTGAAGTTAAAGCAGTCATGATGAGAACACGACAAAGTTCCATATCAAAGAAGATAATAATATGTAATCTTGTATCTAAGAATAGGAGCTCTCCGATAACAATTAATTCTACGTTGTTTCACATGTCCTGAGATTTTTTAAAAGAACTACTTGCAAAATTATTTTTGAAAGTTTCTCAGAACCTGTGAAACTACATCGCTTTTCTTCGAAACGAAGGTTTAAGGGGAATGTGCTAAGGTAGCCAGCGAAATTCAAAATATCTTTAGTATTTTGCTATTTGCAGGTCAGTGTTAGGCGGTATGTCGATTAAAATATGATTCGCGACCGTAACAAATTTGGCGTTTCATAATAATATTATAATAATTAAAATCAGCAATACAACTCCTTAAGTTAGCATCACCCCCAAATTCATGATTTCATGGAATAATCCTTTAACTATGTGCAAATTACAAAGAAACTAAAGAAAATTTGAATTGCGCGAACTACCATAGCGCATCCCCCTTAAAAAAGGGTGCCTACGCCTAGCGCCTGGCTGAACAGATATATGTTGGCGGAGTTTTCCTGCATATTTAACTATTTTGCCGTACGTACAAGTTGCCAATCCGTATTCAGTGATCGGTGATCCGTGATCAGGGTCTATAAATAAATAATTTTGGTGACATTTCCCGATGTCAATGTTGCATGAAGTTATCTAAATAAGCGGATAATAATATGGCTTTTTTACAAGCCAGAAACATGCAATGGCGGTAAACAATATAATAAAAGTATAATAATATTTACCAACATGAGTTTATGACATGAATGTGCCGTGGAAATACCACTTCATTTGAACTGAAACGTTTTTAGTGTTTGCGTACTTTTTAAAGTACACAGTTTTACTGACTTAGGGATCTACGTAACGTCATTATCGCTAGCCGCCGACACACGTTGGTGACTTGTTTGTTTGCTTGATATTCGATATAGGGATACCTAGCTACTGAAAATGACTTGAACTTTCGAAAAGGTAACGAGGTGTCGCTTCTGCTTGAAATTGAGTGACGTCATGACATGATGTCTCACGAAATTAATCGAATTTTATGGGGTTTTCCAAAATGACCGTGACACATAATTGTGTTATTTTTCGTTCGAACTCAGATAGAGTAAATGAATTATTGCATTTTTCGGATCTCTGATTTTTTCCTGCAATAGGTGGCGGAGATTCAGTAGGATTTGTTGTTGATTCAGACTTTTCAAGAACCTAATGGAATTTGTTTTTAAGTTCTATGATGTTAAAGTGATTTCGACCAAACGAGCGCATGCATATTCTATGCCCAGTCTACCAAATTCTTTTTGTGTAACAGGTAAAGAACATTCCTTCGTTGGTGTCTCCCTACAAAATCTTGTTCAGCACCCTAATAGCGTAATACACGATCAATCACAATCTAAATAATTTTGAAACAGCCCCCCAATTACTAATTTCCAAATAAAAGATTGCCAGTCCATTGCTTCATAAGTTCGACAAAAAATATTGAGCAGATTATTTTTGTCGAACTTATGAAGCAATGGACTGGCAATCTTTTTCAATTGGTTTCAATTTAAAATTGAAATGCATTACGTAATTAGGGTGCAGATTTTCTAATCCATTGCTTCATAAGGTCAAAAAAAAACCTGCTCAACAACGTAAATAACGCAATGAATGTTTTTAAACTGTCAAACAGATCAGTCTTAATCATTTACGAAAATGTGTTACCCCATTAGCTGGTTCTATTCTATTTTCGTTTAGTCTAATACCACCTTTAGTTGAAACATTGTTATGTTGTTTGCTAATGTAAATATTAAAAAAGATATCAAACCAATATATAACATTCTAGGCTGGATCTAGAATGTTAAATATTAATCTGATATCGTTTTTAAATATTTACATTAACAATAACACAATAATATTTTCTTATTTAGTATGTAGGTATTTTATGTAGGTATTTAGTACTTTTCTATCATTCTAACCGCCGTAATTTTAAGCGTATAGGTAATTTAAATACAATGTAAAATTCTTAATTTTACCATTGTTAATAAAAAACTATTAATTTATCTTCTTACCTCATTTTATCTACACTAATTTAATATCACTTTTTGTAATTATGCGGGGAAATGTATTTTATTACAGTACAAATGAATACCGGTGATATACATTGTAATACAATGTGTAATATTTGATGGTAGGTACTGGACACACGTGAAAAGTGTAATGTTTATTTCTTCTACACAATGTGTAAACCTACGGGCCAGAGTGTTAGCCCACGTTCGCACGAACGTAAAAATATCGCGGCGGAATTGTATCGTGCACTGGGCGCATCTCAGCGCGTCGCAGAAACAAACTGTTAATTTTTCAATTTTCGGTGCTAAGCAGAGAACATCCAGTGCGCGAAAAATAATCGTCACGAGAAAAAATCTATCGTGCGTATCTGGGCTTACACCTAACTGCCTATGCTCTGCGTTCCCTGTCCATATTCGTATCATATAAAAAAAAACATGTGGACGATGTCAAAGACTAAATAACTCAGCACATGCACAATATGGGTTCAAAACTACTAGTTGTAGTAAGCTGTCTACCTTCTTATCTCTTTTGTTGACTGTACAAACAATGGCAGCGCTGTCATCTGTTGCTATGATATTTGTGCTGTACCACAGTTTACCGCATTCGCCATTCACGCTTATTTAATTATACACGTGACTACAAATTAAGTAGGTTGCACGTTAGAGTGACGTCATATATGGGTGCCTCGAGATTTATTAGTGTTGTTACCCTCATGAAGATCGAACGACCGTTGCCATAAATAGCAGCTGCAATTTACTCTTAGACTAAACGTCAACATGCATAGAATAGCGATGATAATTATACAACGTGCCGTTAAAATGGCGAAATTAATTAACCACGGGTAGGGCCAGTAATTATAAAAATTATAATAAGATAAAATAATTCGTAAATAAAAATATTAACGCTCTCCGACATAGGGCTCTCTCTTTCCTTCAATTCGACTACTCTTAGCACGTTATTCGTTTTCATTTCATTGATGCGACGATGTTATGAACTTATGACTTATGTATGATCCATGACCCCGGCAAATAACCTCTGCGCTACAGTTACGTACAGGATGCTCCTAGATGCTATTTTAGAAAATTGTAAATCAATAAATAATAACGTTTAATAAAATTAAAATATCTTCTTAAAACGAAAACGTGAAACGGTATAAGTGTGTTGTGTTAAATTAATGTTGCCATTAAAGCGGCATGCTGTATAATAATTAGCGTCCATTGTTGAACCACTAAAGATTGCTCTATTTATATCCCATACAAGCTGGGCTGCCAACAGACAATACCTCTGCAAATGGTGGTACACGTGCAAATTGAAGAAAAGGCACGGTTTGAAATAGTAGCCCAATTTGCATGAACGATTGTGCACATCAGATTCGCTCTTGACTTTGTTTACCGGCCTCTAACTATAGATTGAGTACCGAGGAAGAATGTCCGAGAAAAGTTCTCGGATGTTCTTCCTTAGATTAAAAAGTAAAAATCATACAATACATTTAAAAGAAAAGTTTCTCATTGCGTTTCCTTTCATTTATGAAGGGCGAATTATATACTTAATTCAGGTCTTAATTATATTATTTTATTGTGCAAAATTTTATTGCACGGCCATTTAAATCTTATCAACCATAAAGTTAGAACCAGTACGTGCAAATACAAAGTAAGATATTATTATATTTCGTGTAACCTCGTATTGTTTTCAGAGATACTTATAAAACATTTGATATCCGGTAGTTTTCCGCGTCCGTTTTAAGTTTTAAACTGAGATTAGCCTTAAAAAATGCTGAAACTAATTTGGGCTCTCATGCATAACTAGGTTCCGTCCGGGTGTAGTTAGATCAAGCTGGTAGAAAAAGGTTTATTTACGATTTAGTGGTTCTAGCATTGATAGGGTTATAATGATTAAGAACAGGAAATCGCTTTTCGGAGATCATAAAGACTTTCGGTTGTAACTTTGTTGATGACCAAAAATCTCACCATTGTCTGGTGTAAGACAATGGTTACCTTACAAAGTTTCCGTTTCGCTGACAGCCTGCCAAGCCATAGCGTCATGCTAAGACTTCACAGGCACGGCGCGTGTAGCGGTCAGTAAGCCCTAATGCACGACTACGGAATTCATTGATGACTTCTACGGAACTGTCTGAGGAATCTTTACCGTAGAATACTAGGGTTAAGAGTTAATACACGGAAGAAACCGGCGTTTATATGTCTAAACGTAGACGTTATTGAAGAAAGTACATAAGCCAGACATTATAATGTGTAGGTATTATCAAACAATGTGCAGTTTATATAATGCTTATGTAATAACAAAGGTGAGATGAAATCATCCACGTTGACTAAAACAATCGCGTATAAACATGGACACATGTAGTAGTGGTAGATATTGTGTGTGTCAATATTTTAGTATGTAATATTGTTACTGCACCAGAAGTCAGCTTTCTCTAGGGTTGCCAACTTTTTTATTACTCTTATCTTTAGTTCATCATATCAGCCCGTTGATTGACTTGTACCTTTGGCTAAATGTGATCCCATTCTGCAAGACTTTCCGTATCCAGAACAATCCAACTTGATCCTCCTTCATACTTGGTTGTTATTAAAAGGCTTAGCTATATGGTATTTTCTTTTACGTTACTGCTGGGTGTTCATTTAATTTCAATGCAACAAATTATTGTTGTTGTGTTGATGGTTTAATTAGTGCTATACTGACCTCCCAAGCTCCCATAGCTGCCCGTTTTTACGACACCCAAGAGTCCTATTGATCGCAAATAAAACCAATAAATTCAATTGTGCCACCAACTTCACTGGATATATTTGTATCGATAAAACATTGTCATGATTCGATAGAATTGCGTCACTGCACTTATATGATTGGTGAATTAATTAGTGTCGTTACGGAAAGCCTTAGGACTTCCCGGCCTTAATATATTTTCTATCAACGTATTTTGCTCGGCACGTGGTCTTGTACGGCAAGTGGTTGCCTGCGGCTTTCTCTACGCTAATTTTGATACAAACCTACATTATCTTGTTAATTACCGATTTTATTCAACACATTGATTTGTGGCTTTTGTGGAAGAGTCCCCACATTTTCACCAATAACACATTAATAGACACCTAAAGAAAGCCCCTAAAACGTCCGTTTCGTTGGCCCAAATGGTTATGTTTTGTCCCCAAAAGGAAGCCCCAAATACTTGTTACTTTTTTTTGTTGAAGATGGCTTATATTTTGTGCTTTTGTCACACAATAAAAGGCCATTGCATCTGGCTTGTATAAAAAGTACTATTATGACTAAAATTAGAACGTTATAAACCGGTCTGGGTTCTTGAAGTCCTGGAGAGCTATGCGATAACTTTCTAATGCACTCCAAATTCTTCGCCTAAGTCGTCCGACGGACCACGTATGCCCTTTTATGCCAATGAGTCTACATTATACGCTGTTAAAAAAAGGACAGTTTACATAACTTGTAATACATAGGTATGTGTCGTTTTTAACATAGGTCTTCTTGAACTGCAATTATGCCCGCTTGCACCACAAATAACTAAATGCGTTTAGCGAGTATGTAAGTGGCAAGTAGGCCATATTTGTTTCTGACTTATTAAGACTCCAAGGACCAACTAGACGATGCTTAAGCATGGCCCTCGATTCAGATTTTCATGCATTTTATACTCAAAACTAGTTTTAAATCGAGTTTCCAGCCTGTTCTTCATTCAAGAATAAGGACCAAAGATACTACTTTACCTTTTGGGCCATGTTTTGTCAGCAAACTATAAATGTGTGTAAAACTGTAATTAATAAGAAATGCAATTGTTTTTGTGTATAAAATATAGCACTTACTTGTTCAAATACTTTTCTAATATATCCCATTTCTTTCTTTTCAGCGAGCTGCTGTCCAGGGCAGTTTCCTGCAGGGTTTCCTCGCGTCGCTCTCCGTGGTCGTAGTTTCGGAATTGGGCGACAAAACCTTCTTCATAGCTGCAATCATGGCCATGAAACACCCTAGAATCATAGTCTTTGCCGGAGCCATATCAGCTCTGGTCTTCATGACAATACTGTCGGCAGCATTTGGATGGATAGCGACCGTCATACCTCGAGTTTATACGCACTACGCCAGTGCTGTTCTCTTTGCGATATTTGGTATTAAAATGTTGAGGGACGGGTGGAAAATGGACCCCAATGAGGGTCAAGAAGAATTGGAAGAAGTACAAAGTGAATTGAAAAGAAGAGAAGATCAGGTTTGTTTTTTTTTTTTAAGAAAGAGAGGTGAGACTCAGTAAAGTGACCGATTATCTCGTAAGAATGTCGATTAATGGAGCGCAATAAGAAATCTAGCAGAGTTGTACAAATAGAATTATTTTTTTAAGTAGTTCATATAATTAACTTCTTTATACAGTAACAAAGTACGATTCATAAATATTAGTTATTTTCAATTAAGTAATTATCTTCACTGAAATCTCCTTCCCCTTTTTCGTTCGATTTTTTTTTATAGCTACCGCTAACTCAGCTACCAAAAATGGCCCAAGAATTGAATAAACAAAATTTGTTTTTGTACTTACTAAATAAGTATTACTTTACTTATTTTGTCTTCACTCGCGATGTGCTAAAGACCTCGATAGATAGAAAGGCATTTATCAAAAAACAAACACGTGACTACCATAATAATCTTTTTGGAAGCGCAATTGCTCTTGATACACTTTACGAACTACCTAACATAACATCACGCCCCGAAGAGTAAGGTAGAGGTGTACCTATAATACACCCACATTTCGCCAGATATGTTTGAGTCCCATGTAATAGGGAGCGGGCCTATTACCATCAACCCGGCACAAATCCAGACTCAGGGCTGGTACTGAGAAATTCCAGATGGAAAAAATGTGCATACAAACATGTCCCACAATCCATTTATCCAATATAAACTTTTGACTGACGAGTATAGCCAATCCATTCTGACTCTGCTTGCAAATATTTCATTCTGTCCCTATTTTACCGGTTATCAATATATAATAAAGGTACTTTATACTTTCCAAATACCTACAATTCTGTTAATTAAAAAATAAAACAATTAGCGAAATCTAAAATCAAAATGTTCGATTCACACGCTTATCGCATTTGCGGCTTTTATTAAATCTACCCTCCTATCGGACATAGCGATAATTATTATAATCGTTGATTAATCGTTATTTAATTATTTCATATATTTTATAGAAGCTGCCATTTAATTAAAGATTAATTTACAAAACGAGTAATACTGTGAAATTATTAACGTTTATTAAAATTGTAGTAGTAGTTTATGGCATGTTTTTAGAATGAATTTTGTTGAAACATTTTGTTTTACGTAACTTTTCAAACGTTTCAAAAGTTAATAATTTTATATTTATTTTTTATTGCGCTAGCCATGCTAGATTTTTACAGCCAGAAAGATTATCAGTTAAAAAATCCATACAACTCATGGACCTTCCGGCGCATTGAAAATGACTTTATTTCAGTGACACTTAAAAAAGCATATAATTTTCGTTTCGTTACAAAATATGTGAAATCATAGAAAAGGTGTTTCCGAAAGTAGTACACATCGACTCTTAATTGTAATTTTATCGAAACCAGAATGGTATCATTTTGAAGCCCTTTAAATTCTCCAGGATCATTTATTTATATTTTTTCTATATCTCTTTACGTTTTTGAGTTTATAACTTTTTTTTTAAAGTCACAAAGGAAACGGAAAAAATTGGCGATTTTCTTAAAAAATACCTAGTTGTTTTGCAATATTGTAGCCCTTTCAGTAAAGCATCTTTTGATACCATTTTCATGTCTCTTTTTTATTAGTAACTCAAGATGCTAGCGATCGCACTTTTCTTGAAAACGAGTGGTCTATTGAAACGATCGAAAACACATTTTCAATGCTAAAATATTATTATATATTTTTCTTTACAAAGCGCCAGATTGCTCCAAAAGTAACGAAATATTTCATTCAGCGTTTATTGCGTTGGATAGCCAAGTCACCGTAACTTTTTTGCGATTATAATGGATTATAGGAATTAGCAATAATTACCATGGATTACCAATAGTTTCTGTCTAAGCGCTGTGGTCACGGCAATTATACCTTCACTGTTTTATACTTTCATTTCACAACTTCAGTTTTTTTTCAATGTTTGCGAAACAGACAGCTTTCGAGTTACGTAAATACCTGTAACATTAAAAAAACGTTTCAGTTTTTTAAATTTTTTTATCGGTACTTACAGAATTACTGTTAGGGCTATCAACATCAAAAAGGCTCATGCAACCTCCCAAAAAACAAACACATAACTTTTTAATGCGTTTTTCGTAGTATTGAAGTTACCAAAATAATGAAAATTTATGAATATTTCAGTATTTATTTTATTAATTTCTAATGGTTGCCTGGGTATATTTTTGCAAGGAAGTTTATCTGTTCAAATTCCTCAAATGGCATCGTCACAAACTCATTGCTAATTGTTCTTACCTACTGTTTTTAATCTATTCACTAAAATCTCTGATACATTACTTTTTATTTAAACCATGTTATCGCCTTATGACACACTGTAAAATTTTATCCTTTAATCAAACTTAATATCTTTGCTATCTTACATGATCTGTTCCAAAATAAAATGATATAGTTTATCTAGGTATCTACCAAATTATCTTAAGTAATGGTACCTACCTACATTTTTTATTGCCACATTCTATAAAAACCATGCAAACAATTTAAATCCAGACTAAGACTTACTAAACTGCCAACATTTCATGAGTACTTTGATCGAGTGGGTGCATTGCAAGTACTCAACGGCATTGTTGCGAATAATTATTATTTATTATCATTTCAAAGTCATTCCTCTTCAGATTACGCTGAAACGGATGGGTCTAAAAAACAATAGAATGACGGTAGCAAAGGAGGTCGAATAATAACTTACTAATCGTTGTTTACATGAAGGTCAATTTAGTCGAATCAACTATTAATCACCGACGAAATCTTACTAAAACAGGACTGTGTTCATTAGATAAGATAGTGTTTTTGAGATATTTTAGTATTTGTAGATTCTTTTCAGTCTTAACCTAGCTGCAAATGTTGAATTCCTTTCTTTATTTTTATTTTATTGTATTGACCTAGTTTTAGCTGGCACACACGAAGCGCCATTTTGTGTGTGTACAACGGGGAAGGGGATTTTTGAAAATCGAGTCAAAAATGTTGCCAGCACTACTTTTAAAAGATGATTCGGTTTTACATGCCAATTCTGTTTTTAATCTGCCGATGTGAATATAATGATTTAGATTTGAACATCGAGATTAATTTCGATCTTAAGTTGCCAGTTCGAGATTCAAAAGTATGACACTGCAGGACACGGTAAAAGATCGATCGAAGTCGCCTGACTCGACGTCGGTCGTGACCGCTGATTCCCAAAGCCCGGGGCCTTCGGTCCCCAGAGAAACGGAGAGTGCCCCACAGTCCCCAGGGGAGCCCGTAGCGGGCAGCTCGGCGCAATCAGAACCGCTGAGGGTGATCTTACGTCATTATGCCTGGCAGTACGAATGACACCTAGTTATTTTTTCTTTTAGCCTTAGCTTTTTTTTCGTTCTGTTACGCACAGACCATATCATTATTTCGTATGAGAAAGGCTTCGATAGATGAATTGAATCGATTATGCAAAGGAATTCAGCATTTGATTAGAATGTTGTTTAGGCAGGCGTTACACCATCAAATAGTAAAATATTGAATTAGTTAACCTTTGATTGTGTAATACCGGCTCAATAGTACGCGTATTGGTTTTCATTCATTCTTTTTGTTAAAGTATCTGACCAGAAAAATTTAGGTTTCGATTCTGAAACTTTTAAGGTTACTATGATAATACGAAAAGTGCTTTTTATTTTTCTGGGCAAGATTTTTTGCTTTGGGCTTCAAATATTTATGTATAAAGCGAAATAGGTATAAAGTCTATAATCTTAAATAGGTAAATATTGTATCTATAGTTATTGTAAAAAAAAAAAAAAACATTTGAATTTAACAAAAAAAAAAACACTCAAAAATAATGTCAGAGTAACTGCCCAGAATTAATTTTAAATATATTAGGGTGTTCTTAAAAAAATGCTGCCACTATTGCATACCAATCTGTTGCATATTTGAAGCCTGGAATGTATAAATTATTCATGCATTTTGATTCTTAATTTCGCCTCATCCCTAATTTTTTTGTGAATATTTGACAGTAGTGTAAATTCACACTTGAAGGCTGAAATACACCATTTTTGCACTATACAAAATCCAATGCCACATTAGAAATATATTTGAATAAAAATATGCTCGACGAACTAGTCACCATATTCACTGCAACATTTTATTTGCAAGCAAACCTTTGTTTTTTTTTATAAATCCGTTCATAAATATTGTTGTTTATGCCGTTTCAGCCTTTTGTCTTGCTTAGCATGTACTTATCTGTATTTACATAACTGTAATTCCAGTTAGTCTGTACTTACTTGTGGACTAATTTTAGAATAGTATGAATAACTACTGTCAACATATTTGTCTTCTGTGATTCAAGATTGTCAAGAGATCCACTCTAGATTGACGACCATAATGATAAATTAACGCATTTTGAACCTTATCTTGTATGTTATAGAGTATAAAACTTGATAAAGAAAAGGCCCCATTTACGGAAAATGAAGACAGGAGATTACATTTTATAGACCCTTTCCATAAATGTCGTAAAATGCGACAAAGTGGTGACAGACAGGTCTAGCATGATTTACCGTGATACATGTTTTGTCACTATACTGGGTACTAGACCCTATAATCGATGGCAGTAGATTCACACGTCAATATTTTTGTTTAGTCAAATAGACGTGGTTCCAACAAAATATTGAGAGCATCACGACACATGGCTGTAAACAATCTGCCAATAAAAACCTCTAAATTCTTCCATACTAAGGCCCCAATCTTTCCACCCTTGCAACACAATTTCGCCCCACTAAACCACCTTCTCAAATTGCAGGAAGAAAAAGAAGAAACCTTAGACATGTTAGAACAAGGACAGGTCGAAAACCGGCGGCGGAAACGAAACGCTGTTCTAAAGGTTCTTCTACAAGCGGCTTCGCTGACCTTCCTCGCTGAGTGGGGGGATCGGTCGCAGTTGGCCACGGTCGTGCTTGCGACCAGGGAGCATGCTATCGGCGTGGTCGTTGGTGGCTCGCTGGGCCATGCTCTGTGTACGGGACTCGCTGTGATAGGCGGCAGGATGGTTGCCGCCAAGATTTCTGTTAGGACTGGTGAGTCTAAATTTGAATTGCGGAGGTAAAATTAAGTATTTCCGGAAATGTTTTACTGGGGTTGGTTATTATAGGATTTCTGTAGACAGTTTATTCAAAGACTCATGGAAAAATGGTCCTCTGGTCCTGAGAAAAAAGGGGCAAGCATGTCGGTGACGCGAAACCATAAGTTTATCCCCTACCAAAAATCGCTGAACGCGCCTAAATAAATTTTCACTTCAAAAGCAAGCTAGGGAGACAACAAATTTTCGTCTGGATTCCATGTTGATGGAAATAAAAATGTCAACGAAAAACAGTATAAAGAAATAAACACCAATGACGTAGATACCTGACGTATTTCTGCGTCATTGGCAAACGTCCGGGCGCCATGAAAGTTATTTTGGGTCTTTACAGACGATGAGTTACGCGAATATTTGGTTTACTTCCCAGTTTGCGTTACTGGTTATCTAACGCATTCATCCCCAGTAAACTTGTTGTGCCAATCCTTGGGATCTATAAGACACTAGCCTGTCCACTCAGACGTTGTCCTGTCAAAATTTCAATTTCGATTTATCGGCGGTTCCTTTGGGTTTAAAAAAAAATCCTAAACCACCCCTGTATTGAGACGAACAAAACCAAAAATAATTATTCAAATCTTTTTGCGAGACTATTGCACGGCAATTGATTTTTATATAGAGATGTTCATGAAACTATCTCTTGCATAGTAAGCTGGCTGATTTTAATTTGTAAAAAATTAAATAGGTATATGATAGGCCCAAGTTAAATAGGCCAACTTGTTAAGGACCCCGCTAAGGTAGCCCACGAAATTCTTTTATTATGTTTTTTGCAACTTGCATATCAGTATCAGGTTGTATGTCGACCAAATGATTCGCGACCGAAACAGATATGTTTTTACAGAATTATAATCATTACAAATCTCTAAGTTAGAAATGGCCTCAAATCATGACGATTTCATGAAATAGTCATTTTAACTTAGAGATATACTTAAGAGAGATTTATTGAAAAATACTAGTATTCAGCTGCATCCGGTTATACTGGAAGCTGACCCCAAGATAGTTGGGAAAAGGCTAGGAAGATTGATTGAGAATTATAAATAACGGAATAACGGAATTATAAATAATTTAAAAGGAGTGGCGCTAGTGTACCGTTGGGCCCCTCTTAACCACTTTGTAATTCTCGTTATTGCAAACCACCTTATACCATTAGGCCGAGTAATAAATCTATAATATTTGTTTTGTATTTTCATAATTTTAACCTATATTTTCTCTCTTCCACAGTAACCATAATCGGTGGAATAGTGTTCCTGTTTTTCGCAATCAGCGCCCTTATTATGGGTCCCGGTGAATAAATCCTAGTTTTGTACCTATGTGTAAGTGACAATATGTACTGTACATTGTTATTTTTTAGCTTAGACAATCTCACTTGTTTATATGTATTTAAAGATGAAGCACTGTTGGAACAACACTAGCTTAACTGATGATTCACAGATGTCGTATTTTGCGAATGCGTCATCTTGGACAGAGCACATATAAAATAGGGATGTAAGTAAGATAAAATAAACCACTTATTTTGCACGTATAAGTGTTAAAATTAAACTCGACAACCTAGTCGATATTTTGATATTTTTAATATTTTCTAAAATCGTGAAGACTCGTGTTGTACTTTTCTCAATACCTGCAATATTATTAACTACAAAAACATTTACTTTTACTTCAGGCACAGATTAATACAGATGGTTCACTACCGCAAAATCATTTAAATTAAAAGCGACTCTTACTACGAAACAATAAAATGCAATTCAGGTAGCACAGCGTTAATTACGTACAGTTATATTCACCTAGAAGTTGCCTCTCTTTCTACCGCGTAACTCTTAGGTCTTCTGACTACGTTACGCTCACTGATTAGGCCCAACAAGTCGAGCCTGCCGCGTATTTGTAGCTTGATACCTAAAATGTGGAGTGAATGATCTGTATTAATATGTGCTGCAGGTGTGATGTGGGTATAAAAACGCCTCCTAAAGAGAAGAATGTTACATTGATATATTTGGTGTATTTAGTGAACACAGTTACGCAAAACAAAGTTGTTAATATCCAAGCTATCGTGAACGTGCGAGACGTTCATTGATAACCGATTGTTCTTCAGATAGTGTTAAGATAGTGTTGTTCTACGATATTGGGATTACTAGGGACTTAAATAATATGTCGTCTTCAATTGCGGGTACTTTGTAACTTTTACTAGTAGTTTACTTGGGTTTTCTTGTCTTGTGATTGAATGAAATTATATTATTTCTATTAAGAATCTCTTCCCTTAGTGGCTCATGCCTGTTTTCACCGACAACTAAGTACACTGTTGGATTTTCAACGCTAGGCTCAGCGCTGAGAGTTGAATATCCAACACGTGTTTTATTTAGGGATTCATTTGTGTCACTTATGCCCGTTTTCACCATCATTCCTTAAATTTAGGGAGGCTCTTAAGACATTTCTGCTAAGAGATCCTTTAAATATAGGGGCCCGATATTCAGCATCTTAGCGATAAGTGACAGTTCATTTGTTGTTGAAGGTGAATATTTGCAGAGACTGAACTCCAGCTGTCACTAAGGTAAGTGGCCCCTCAGTAGGTATCCCTTAATCTGGTGGAAAAAAAACTTAGGTAGGGGGGTCATTTAAGGAGTCTCTTAGGTTAAGAGATCCTTAGTAAGGAAGTGTTTGAGGGAACGATGGTGAAAACGGGCATTAGTGAAGATAAAAACGGGCATTAGTGACGTAAATTCTAAGTACGTCAAATAGACGCTTTAACTTGCCAATTATTTTATTTCAATAATTTTAATTCTTGTTTATGCTCAAGTATATTTAAAAGTTTATATTTTTTTACTAATCGACATGTGACATCTGGCGAAATGTGGGTGTACTATTAGGTACCTACACTTCTGCCTAACCCTTCGGGGAATACAGTCATGATGTTACGTTATGTTTGTGATGACATGTAAACATATTTTATGATTATCTTCTATTGTTTGTTTCTCGCGAGGATAATACTGACTGCATGTCATAATAAAAAGTCTTAATCTTACCTTCTAATCTTAGTAAATATCTTACTAGGTAACTATTTATCTATGCCGATATCGTAAACATCTTACCGACTCAAGTGTCTATAAAGGTAATTTAATTCACAAGACAAGAAAACACTCCATTACTTTTGAAGATGGCATACAATTTATATTCCTTTGTGTCTCTAAAAGATAAACATATTTTTCAAACTACGTAATATGTGATACATTGCTTTGTTTGAATCTGTTATTAAGAGGAAACGGGCCATTTTAGAAAAAAAATAAGGGACATGGCGAAATAGGGGGGCAGTGCCGGCTGCTCATTCTTCAACGCTAACGGCGTTCCCCTCCGCTCATTTGTCAACGCTAACCCCGCCTCGCCGCGCGTTCCTATACAGCGGTGTCATTCAAACTATAGTATCAGTAACTAGGGAGAAAACTGGACGCGTTTCCTCTTAAAAGAGAAATTACTCACAAAAAAAGCAAACAATTCAATGTTATTTTTTTAACTTCGCCCAGTATGTGTGTATAAATAGGGAGATAATGTACGAAAGAATAAATTGTTGTGCATCGGTGTGGAATATTTAAAAAATCGAATTTAATAATGAGATTTGTTATCGGCCTGCAAACGTAATTATGATTAATATGATAATGGAAGTTTGAACTTAAATGTATCGAAATTAATTTGAAACGGACACGCGATACGGCTCAATCATTCAGTGCAAAGATTATGCATAGTATGTTTATAACAAAAACGGTTAAAATGTAGTTTACCATAAAGAACAAACCTTGCATGCATAATCAGCTTATAATGTTCCCACTGCTGGGACAAAGGCCTCCTCTCTGTGAGGGAGTGGGCCGTAATCCACCACGCGTGCTCAGTACGGGTTGGCGGATGTCACAAGTCTTTGTTTTTTTTATTCTAGGACACGTCGGTTTCCTCTAGTTTTCCTTGCCCATTTTGAGAGCAGTGGTGATGAAATAATTTACACAAAATAAAGAGCCTGCTTGGGTTCGAATCCAACTCGTAACTCGATTAACACTGGGCCACCACTGCTCTTTTACAAAGCTTAATAAACACCTTATTTTTGGTCCAAAAAGGAAACGTAATGACTTTTAAAATAATGTTATCAAGTTCATTTTGCTAACTTGTTTGACTGTACTAACATAAAAACTAATCTGAAGACAGGGCTGGTTGAAAACTGCTGATAGCTTTTATTAGAGGATCATTTAGAAATATAAAACAAAAAAAAAACACATACGACTGCATCATGATGAATATTAATAATGCACCAAAATGTTAATATTGGATGAGTTCTTTGGCCCATTGACATATTATTGATATTGATACAATATAACAACACATATAATTGATACAAATGGGTCATTTCCATTAAGAAACGTAATTTTGTTTATAAATGTAGGCAGTTAATTTCGAAATTCGTCATTCGAAAAAAAAAAAAACTCATTTTGGGCCATAAAAGGTGGCGGGTGGCGCCCTCTATGTTAATGAGTTGACATTTTGTGGCCAGTTGAGAAGTCAGCAAGGGAGATCGAGGGAGGAATAAACAGTTTGGATATACTCATTAAGTTTTATTTGTATGAGGATAGGAATCTAAACTGATTGTGGATTACAACATACCTAGTTATGGAACTTACAATAACATTTTAATATAATTTTTGCCTTCCATGCTTGGTTGTTATGAAAGTTTCATAAATTAGGCCAGAAATTAGATTTCCAAACTTTTCTTTTCTAGCCTAGTGTGAATGTTATAAATACAATTATATAAATATATTAGCTAAATATATATTTTAAACGCTTCTAAATAATATAACGCCTGGTGCGTTTAAATATAATCATTTATACTAATATTTTTGTACTTCTTGTCTGTGATCTTGTATGTATGCTGACTAACTTTTTATTACACAGTACTGTACAATTAAATAAAATGGTAAACTAAAATAATTTGCATTTAAAAAGCTTTATTTACGTAAAAAAAAAGTCATTTGGAATGAAACAGAATAAAAAATTAAATTCGAAATTTCGTTTCGTCGTTCCATTTTTGTATTTTGGCGGTTAATTAAAATACAAAAATATTGTGCTGCGAAATAGTGCGGGCCTGCGCATTTAGTGTAGAACTTAAAATAAAATACTTTTAGTTTTTATTTGAATAATTTTAAGGAAAATAATGCATGTCATTAAGTGTTGAAATTGTAGAAAATAATAAATGTTCACTTTGTGGTTCGTCTGTGTCAGCCATTTTGCCTTATGTAATTTATAATAATGGTCGATAAAGGATCGTAATTTTATTTATAAACGTTGTTGATAGAAATCACTTAACATCTATGAGCGTGATAATTACGCTTAATTGAAATTAAATGTTTCGTTTGATTCAACCTACTGATGAATGAAGTAATTAATCAACTTGTTATTTTAAAGGCTGATTCTGAGGTTTAAACTTAAGCTGTATTCAAGGTTTCAAACTAACCTAAGAAATCAGAATATGCCAAAAAAAATTGGCTAGGTAATCTCTTTGAGCCTTAATTATATCAAAGTTTATTTAAGCTTTCAGCATTATCTAAAAGTTGAAAATTATGTCGTGACAATACCTCTTCTATACTTATTAAAAGTTTTACACAGTAATCTGGAGCATATTGGTTTATACATTAAAATATAGTGGGCTATTTCGTACTGGTTAAATAAAAAATACATAGTAAGAATTTAAAATCAGTGTCAATTTCTTAGAAAAGTTTACAAATTACAAAAATCTAACCCTGTAACCAACGAAATAGTTTCAAAATAATAATTTGTATTTAAAATCGACGTTATTGACTCAAATCCACTTAGACTTAATAAAAAACTAAGACATAGCGCTGTCAACAGTGACGAGAGGCAGGTTTCGTAAACTAGGATGAACTTAGTGAGGTGTAGTTTGATTGTAAATGTGTGCGTGTGAGCGTGTATGCACAGAGCGGAAGTGTAGTTTTGGCATGCTTCACTGTGTTGTTCGCAGCGCTATGTCTTGTTTTTTCTATTTTGTCTGAGTAAATCCAATGTTTAAAGCGTAGGTAAATTAAAGTAGTGTACAGATGAACTTGATTTCAAATGCGTCTAAAATTAAAAACAAAAAAAAAGGGTACTAAAACGACATCTGACAACGGAAAACATAAATTGTATGATGCAGTGGAAATATAGTCCGTCTGTACACACCCTAAGTGGCTTTAGTTGTTGAAATTAGAGTATGAAATTAGCTTAAAACTTTGTTCATTTTATACAGCCACTATTATCTACCTATAATATATTTCATAAAAGGAACAAGTAAGAATGTGTTACTTGGGGATGCATACACATAAAATCAACTGTAGGCTATCCGTTCAGACACGACGGATACCGAACGTCAACCGAAAATTACCGACGTGTCTAAACGGGTACTAAGGCTGCCTGTCCACTGGAGCGGAGAGGAGAAAAGAGGAGCGGAGATGTGCCAATATTAACCAATAGAATCTTGACTCCGCCCCTGAGTTTAGATCAGTGATCCTGAGTCAAGATTCTATTGGTTAATATTGGCACATCTCCGCTCCTCTTTTCTCCTCCGCTCCAGTGGACAGGCAGCCTTATAGGTCGTAACTACCGTGAGATGTGCCACGTATTGTCGTCTTGTCCCGGGGTAGTGCGATCTAATATGGTGATGCCGTGCAATTTTAGAGACGATATAGAAATGTTCAAGATGCAATAAATATATATTTTTAGGGAAACGAGAACAATGATTATGGATACCGGTACCTTTGTAAAGTTTCGCCACTTCTCCATTCAAAATGTGCTATAACATGATTGAGATTGAAACAATATTTTTGTATGTAGCGGTGACGAAAATAATACGGAACGGTATCAACCAATAAAATAAATAAAACTATTTTTACTCTGTGCTAATCTTAATAAACGTTTAAAATTGGTACTCTATCTGCCGCATTCAGAATCGTTTAATTTACGATGAAGGAAAATTAAGCTTCTCTGGGTGCGGCATTATGTAATATGTATGTGAAGTAATTCGTATGTAACATAGTGTTGAAAATATAATTTTATAAGTACAAAACATTGTCAACTGGAAATCACATAGATGTTGCTTCGAACTTGTTGATTAAAAAAAAGTATTATTTTGTAAAAACGATGAATAAAATGTGTACATAATGTATTTTTTGTTTTTTATTTATCTACTAATCGCTCACGTGACGTGTGTGTGTTCTTTTGATTTATTCCCTTGACGTCGAGTCCCGCCACGTGGAGTCACCGCCACGTCTACTCTGAAAACTCCCCGCTTTTATTTCCCGCCACGTCGAATCGTTGAAAAAGTCTATTTTATTACCGCCACGTCTACTAACTATTTTGATTTGTACAGTCGTAAAAAAATGCTCATATTTGGTTACTTGGAATAAATAGATAGGATCCTAGATAAATACAAGATGTTTTGTTTTATATCCCTTATCCATAGACCATATCAAAGAATCATCTGTCATGTTTCTTTTTTTTTTACGGAGGGAGAGTAGAATTTGTTAGTAACCTAACAAAAAGTACTAGGCTTTCATGAATTCAAGATAGTATTTCAATCATTAGACGTGCACAATATCTGAGCAGTAACCTTACAAAAAGTACTAGGCTTCATGAATTCACGATAGTATTTCAATCATTACACGGTGTGCACAATTTCTGAGCAGTAACCTAACAAAAAGTACCTACTAGGCATGCATGAATTCATGATAGTATTCAATCATTATGTTAGGCCACTAATAGGATTTGGATGAGGCAGACAGATATTTTATTACCTGGATTATCATAATATTATAGGCTACTGTTTTCACTTCATGCAAGCCTAGTACTTTTTCTTAGGTTCGGTACTGCTCAGAAATTGTACACGTCTAATGATTGCAATAGATACTATCTTAAATTCATGAAAGCCTAGTACTTTTTATGGGAAGTTTCAAAGGACATCATTCATTTTGGGCTAAATGTGAAAGTGCCGGCCAAACAAAAAAAAAGTTATATTTCGTTAGAACATGTTATTCTCTTCACTTTTCACTATGGGACCAAATCTGTAGGGCCATTCACTGCGCTGTTATACGTCTTTGTAAAATACTGATTTCAGTATGTTTTAGTTAAGAGAATAACAGTAATCTAATTTTAATAATAGCTTTTTATGACAGTAATAATTACAGGTATCATCTTTTATTGTGAAACTAAGGTTCTAGGGTTATTCTCCACATACCTACAGTATGAGAAATAAAGATTTTTTTTTATAGTACTAGTCTAAGCTGATTGAAATAGGAACATATCACTAGTATTAACTGGTTTTATGTCCATAAAACGCCACAGGCATGGAACAGAGGTGTGGTGGTACTCTTCTTTAAAAAGGGCGATAATGCCCTGCACTATAGGCCTATCACAGTTCTGACCCATATCTACAAGCTGTTTTCAAGAGTCATCACGAACCGTCTCGCGCGCATGTTTGACGACTTCCAGCCTCCCGAACAAGCCGGATTTCGTAAGGGTTTTAGCACCGTGGACCACATACAGACGCTGCGGCAGGTTATACAGAAGACCGAAGAGTATATATAACCGTCTCTCTGCTTAGCGTTTGTGGATAACGAGAAAGCCTTCGATTCGATTGAGACATGGGCTGTACTGCAGTCTCTTCAACGGTGCCAGATCGACTATCGGTACATCGAGATGTTAAAGTGCCTATACGAAAACGCCACTATGTCAGTCCGACTCCACGACCAGACCTCCTATCCTTCTGCAGCAAGATGTGAGACAAGGAGACGTTATCTCTCCGAAACTGTTCACCGCTGCACTGGAGAATGTCTTCAAGGTTCTGGACTGGAAAGAACTAGGCATCAACATCAATGGCAAGTATATCACTAACCTTCGGTTTGCCGACGATATCTTTATCATGGCTGATACCATGGTGGACCTCAGTATACTGCTCGATGACCTCAGTAGAGCCTCCAAAAGAGTGGGTCTTAAAATGAACATGTACAAGACAAAGGTCATGTCAAATGCCCATGTAACACCCACTCTCATAAAGATCGGAGACGCTACGCTCGAAGTTGTAGACGAGTATGTTTACCTAAGACAAACTGTCCAGCCAGGTAGGTCCAACTTCGAGAAAGAGGCCAAGCGTCGAATCCGACTCGGCTGGGTAGCGTTCGGGAAGCTACGCAATATCTTCTCGTCCCAGATACCACAGTGTCTCAAGACGAAAGTCTTTGACCAGTGCGTGTTGCCAGTGATGACTTATGGTACTGAAACGAATCAGAAATGAAGAGATCCGCAGGAGAACCAAGGTAACCGACATAGCCCGAAGAATTGCTAAACTTAAGTGGCAATGGGCAGTACACATTGCTCGCAGACCAGATGGCCGATGGGGCTAAAGATTCTGGAGTGGCGACCGCGTACCGGAAGACGTAGCGTTGGAAGGCCTCCCACAAGATGGACCGATGACCTGGTAAAGGCCGCAGGAATCCGCTGGATGCGGGAAGCACAGAATCGATCGAAGTGGCGGGGCTTTGGGGAGGCTTATGTCCAGCAGTGGACGTCTTTCGGCTGATATAATGAAATAGACTTAAAACCAGTTAATACTAGTGATAACTATTTCAATCAGCTAATAATAGTACTGTCGAAAAAAAAAAACTTTATTTCTCATACTGTAGGTATGTGGAGAATAACCCTAGAACCTTAGTTTCACAATAAAAGATGATGCCTGTAATGATTACTGCCATAAAAAGCTATTATTATAATTAGATTACTGTTATTCTCTTAACTAAAACATACTGAAAACGGTATTTTACAAAGACGTATAACAGCGCAGGGAATGGCCCTACAGATTTGGTCCCATAGTGAAAACTGAAGAGAATAACATGTTCTAACGGAATATAACTTTCACATTTAGCCCAAAAATGTATGGACCATGATTGTTCTCCTTTATTAAGTCAAGGAATAAGATGTTTCATACAAACGAAATCCCGACTTTTCTCCCCCGGTGGAGTTTTCAAAAACCCTACTTAGTGAATAAATCGTTCTTTTGGCATTAAGATTAGAGCAGAACAGAACTTTTTCTAATACTACTGAAAAAATAATCTTATGACAATTCCATACATTGCAAAATTAAATACATCTCCAAACTTGATGCTCGACCATGCACGAGCTTGCAAGATGCGTGTTCGAGTATGCGTTCTACATGCGCCCAGACCAGAACAAACCCAGAACATTTTCAACGGAGCTTGGTCACGGGGCGGAGGGGCGAGCATACCGCCTGCATGGCCGAGCAGTAAAAAATTTGCTCGACCATACGCGAGCATTTTGCAGTTCAGTGTGCGCTGACCCTTAGGTGTAAGTCATTGTAACCGTGAAGTCATGGTAAGCAGTCTACATTTGGAATGCAAGGACTTGCAAAAACTGTAGATGATTGTGAGTAGTTCTAACAACTGCAGACAACCTTACAAAAACGCATTCCATGTGCTACCTTACACTACAATGCAATGACACTAAAGGGGTTTGAAGATTTTGACCCTAAAATCGATTTATTCCCTTGATGTCGAGTCCCGCCACGTCGAGTCGCCGCCACGTCTACTCTGAAAACTCCCCGCTTTTATTCCCGCCACGTCGAATCGTTGAAAAAGTCTATTTTGTTACCGCCACGTCTACTAACCATTTTTATTTGTACAGTCGTAAAAAAAATACCCATAGTGAAACTTCCCATAAAAATTACTAGGCTTGCATGTGTTTAAGATAGTAAGTACCTATTGCAATCATTAGACGTGTACAGTTTCTGAGCAGTACCTAACCTAAGAAAAAGTACTAGGCTTGCATGAATTCTCGATAGTATTTAATCATTATAGGATTTGGATGAGGCAGACAGATAGTTTATAAACACATAATGATTGAATACTATCGTGAATTCATGCATGCCTAGTACTTTTTGTTAGGTTACTGTTCAGAAATTGTGCACAACGTATATAATGATTGGAATACTATCGTGAATTCATGCAAGCCTAGTACTTTTTCGTCTATGGATAAGGAACAAAACATCATATATGTAGGATCCTATCTATTTATTCCAAGTAACCAACTATGAGAATTTTTTTACGACTGTACAAATCAAAATAGTTAGTAGACGTGGCGGTAATAAAATAGTCTTTTTCAACGATTCGACGTGGCGGGAATAAAAGCGGGGAGTTTTCAGAGTAGACGTGGCGGCGACTCGACGTGGCGGGACTCGACATCAAGGGAATAAATCCTTATACAAACATAAAACTTGAAATAACATAACATCATAAAGCATCACGTTTCTGAGATATTCAAAGATAAAGGTAAGAATTGTTACAACGAATTTATTTATTTATGTTGTAGTTACTTCATGTTTATAGTTATTTACACATGAATTAATTGACTACACCTAGTGGATAAAAAATAAGATTTTTTAATCAGATTCGGTATAAATAATATCACCCAAGAAGGCAGCGGGAGGCTGAATAGGATTTTCTTGGTGTCGCGCCCATGCCATGCATCATTATAATACATAGGTATAGCATATAACACATGTCCTCATTCGGCGGGGGGCATACATATTATATTTTTGTCTCTTTCGCTCTTAACTAAAATATACCTATACATGATGCAATTATGTTTTCATAGTTCAATATACTTATCTGAAGGAAAAAAAAAAACAAAAAAATCCTTGTTTTAGGGTTCAGTTTTCGACTTGTATTTCGGTGAATAACTCCGAAACGTGACGCTTTAGGATATTATGTTATATGACATTTTTGTTTGTATAAGTGTCCTCTATCTAAATATATAACTTTCGATTATCACCGCGATTCCGAAAAAAAATCAAAATGGCGGCCTCACGTTAGGGCCACCCTCTATACAAAAATCTTCAAACCCCTTTTCATTTTCTTGCGTGCATCCAAACGGATTCTCATTTCCGACGGGATGTTGGAAATGAGAATCCGTTTGGATATGAACAGGTTGTATGTAGAAAGTATCTGATTCTGGAATATAACAGAACGTATAAGGGTTCATTATCCAAATAATTTAGATCAAAACCGAGTTTTCAATCGGTCTGGTGCAATTAAAGGAGAGTTCGATTCATATCTAAATATTTACGTATGACTTGTCAGAACTTAAAGAGTGCGTAGTAACCCAGAAAATAAATATAATAACCCGCGCACCCTTGCTTACCCCTCTCATCAAACACGACCGAAACAAAGGAATCCCTTCCCACCAGAAGAAACTTTTAGCCCGGTATATCTGTTTCAATTTGAACGTTCTGGAGTAAGTATACGCCAAATAATCAGATTAAAACGGCTTTATTCAATGTCCACTACGTCATAAAACGTGTGCGTAGTCCCAGCGGAAAAGTGTCGAATTTGTTAATTTCAGTTTAGCAGATATTTAGTGTATGAAGTCGTGTGATTGTGTATGGTAAGTACGAATTTGTGCAACCAACCATTGGGGAGCTATACAACAAAAACTGAAACAACAGAAACAGTTTTTGTGCTCCCCAAAAATAAAAGGAATTTAAGCTTTTTGCCTGCATTTTTTCTCCTTGTATTAATACAAACAATCATCACATTTTTACCTTACTTCGAAGATTTAAATCGATTGATTCGCCCTACAGCGCCAAAAGATGGTCGTGTTTGTTTCGTTTTGACACCTCTGACACACACTATGTCGCAGTGATTTGGCTTAACAGAAGACTTTTATTATTCGTAGGTGTGGTGTGAGCTTACTCTTCTGTATTGACAGTTACAGTGGCGATGCTAGACCAAACGTTGACGTCGGCGACATTAGCTTTGCGAGGCCTTTTAATTTTCCAGACAAAAGAAAAACGTTAAATTGAATGAGCTGAAATATACGATAATGTATAATCATACATTATAATTATGAGTTTTATTATAATTAAATGATGACAAAAATTACATAAACAAACACAAATTAAAAAAATAGTTGATACAGAAATAAGAGTTACTTTGTCAACCTATGCAGAAAAGTTTTAAAATGAAGAAAATATACGATGAAGAGCGAGCGTAGCTAACTAGAAAAAGAGCTAGAAAAGAGTCGGGGGTCGCCGATGCCTAAAGCCGCCACTGGACAGTTTTCGCACGACATAAGTAAGGTGACGGCTGATCTAACGATTTGAATCTTTGTCCTAATTGTCAATACGTGAAGATTAGAGGTAACTTCATGATGTTTTTCTATAAAGAAAATTTTAGTTTCTGTTCCACAAAAAGTTTGGAAATATCATGTAGTTACTCATATAATTTTTATTTCTTAAATAAAATCTTATCAATATTTCATGAAAAATAAAATTTACGATAGACAATTTTGCTTACCACTCTTAACGTTAGGTATAAAACTAATAACTGAGTAATTACGATACGTTAAAGTGAATCATGACATTCCCAAACTGATAAAATATTATCAACGTAAGTAGGTACACGGGGGAAAATAAAAACCTAATTTAATAATTAAGATTTATCACTACTTTATTGATAATATAAAAACAAAATTACACTTTCATCTTTATCTAAATTTTAAAGATAATAAAATTATTATGATTTTATTCCTCAGTTGTAAATAGAGCGAAAATTATCATAAGCTCCTGTCAAAATATGATTGATCGATTTTTAAACGTTTTTGTAATCTTTTTCGTCACATTTATATCATGAATTTGAATTTATTGATAATAAAATGGAATCATACCTACATAAGTAGATAGGCAAAATTAAAGTCACTTTGATAAGAAACGTGCCCACGCCCACGTATACCAACCTATCAGTGTACGTTCATAAAATAAAACTGGTACACTCTAGTACCAGTGTTCGTTCATAAAATAAAGCTGGTATACTGGCTAGTGGTACACTCTAGTCTTTATAAACAAACTATCATGGAAGCTATTTTAGTTTCGACGGTACTTTGCGTTCGGCTCTTGTCGTGGCAACATGTTGTGTCCGAGTTCGCAACATGTCAATGTGATAAAGCCAGACTACAGCATAAAACTACAATTATCTCAGTCTTTTGAAGATATAAAACTAGATTAAAACTTATTTTATAAAATTTATTGACTTATTACTAGTAATTATATTTTATTTATATAATTTATTTGTACTTAACAGTCACTAACTAACGTGTTTATTATCTAGTCATAGTCTTACTCTAATCTTTGGTAAAACTTAAAATTAATTATTTTTGTATCATCATAATATAAAATATAGGTACCTACATAAGTACCTATATAAGTACCACATGGAAGGAACCACTTAAATCAAAACTATTAGGTGTAAATCTTCACGATAAAAACAATAATGGCAGACCATTTTATATGGGTACATTCATAAACTTACGCCACTCACCATAATTATTATTAACAAAACATCAAAATCATAATTTCAAGTAAGCCGAGTGGCTTTTACCAAATCAGGACTACTGCGCGACCAAGACAATTAGGCAACTCAGTGGAATACGATCGACCCACCCGACTAAAGACAAACGTCATATACGGGGTGGCAGGGACATCGACGCGAAGCCGATTGCCATGGATTCAGTCATGATTCTGAACCTCCCTGCGTTGAAATTTTTCGTCGGTTATAAAAAAAAAAAATCAGCTGCTCCATACATTTTGACCGCGTAGGTATTGCACTTTTCTATGAAACAGCCGTTTTTTTTTTTTAAATAACCGACGAAAAATTTCAACGCAGGGGGTTTCAGAATCATGTACTGAATCCATGGTAATCGGCTTCGCGTCGATGTCCCTGCCACCCCGTATTTGCGGATGACATCGCAACAAAAGAGCAGTGGTGGCCCAGTGCTGCGACTCACGAGTTGCAGGTCGTGGGTTCGAACCCAAGCAGGCAATTTACTTTGTGAAAATTATTTCATTAGCACCACTGCTCTCAAAATGGTGAAGGAAAACATCGTGAGACGGCATGACCTAGAACCAAAAATTCGAAGACATGTGACATCCGCCAACCCGCACTGGGCCCGCGTGGTGGACATCGGCCCACTCCCTTTTACAGAGAGGAGGCCTGTGTCCCAGCAGTGGGAACATTATAGGCTGATTATGCTCGCAACTAAACGTTGCCTAATTATCTTGGTCGACTTGAACCCATACGTACCTAAATTTGATTAAAATCAGGTTGTATATACGATTTGTTCCTTTTGATATCCCATAACTCTAGGGTATATGAGACCATGTTAAAGAATCACCTGGCATATGAATTATTTTTCTTTATTTTTTTCCTTCCTATTTTTCATACAAAATAATTCGACAAAATCACGATATAAAACACCCTTACGTGAAATATGACAATGACGTATTTTCTTAGCTTTATCAAAACTAACATGTTGTATATTTAAAAAAAATACGCACCATTAAAACCGTTCAAATAACCTCGACAGTTGCAGTAAGTAGTCCTTAGGGTCGATTTATACTAGCGCAAAGTCGAAGCGCATCGAAGCGTCTATCCAAAACTGAACATAACAAATTCAACCTTAACTCCACAGCGTAACGCACACATTACTTCGGAGACTTTAAAAAGACGCGCGCATTCGTCGGAATTCGCGAGTCTGCGCGCGAACAATTTCAACGCATTCGTGCGGCTTCGCTTCAGTTGTAAAAAATTGGACGCTTCGATGCGCTTCGACTCTGCGCTAGTATAAATCGACCCTTAGGGATGTAGACATTTTTTTTTCCGTCTTGTATATTGTTAAAAATATTGGACACGTATTTTTTCTTTTTTTTTACGTAATCAAAAGATTACAGCAACACATTGAGTAGGCAGTACGTTAAAATGTGGTATGACGTCACTGACCGGTAGATTTTATACCGACTTGAGACGTCCCGAAAAAAATATTAGACACGTATTTTTTGTTTTATCATATTAATAAAAAATGGTTTAGATAAAACGCATTAAAGATGCGGAGATCTTTAATGCGTTTTATCTAAACCATTTTTTATTAATATGATAAAACAAAAAATACGTGTCTAATATTTTTTTATTATCTGACTGACTGACTAAATAGTTTTTTTTCCCAGTCAACATCCCTATAAGACAATTAGTAACTGATTTGCATGTATGATTGTAATGTTAATTTATTAAAATAATAATTTATATTGTATGTCTAAGAGACAGGACATAGCCTATCTAATATATTGCAGAACACCTGTACCTACTTTTGTACCTATGATCCACAATAAATACACTGAATACTGCAACTTTTCACAAACCAAGGTGAATAAATACATGCACTTCAACTTTATAAAAATTGGTAAAGTGCGAAACGGACTCGCACATTGCCAAATCGTAAAAAAAACATGCTTCTTGTATTATTTGTTGTTATAGATATACAAAATCTGTGACAATTTCAACTGTCTACCTATTACGGTTCATGAGATACAGCTGACAGACAGCTGGACGGACAGACGGACAGTGGAGGCTTAGTAATAGGGTTCCGTCTGGCACCCTTCGGGTACAGAACCCCAAACAAGACAGTAAAGTACTTACTAAGTAAGATACACAGAGATATAGTCGTCACATGCATCTAACATCGCTTTGGCGAGCATTTCATCCCGTGGTATTGCGTCCGCATGGGAAGGCAGGAAGAGGCTTATGCGGGACGCTTCGCCCCATGAGTGGTTCAGTGTACCTGAAAAAATTAAATGCTTCTAGAGTCGGTACAACATTTAATATTAAAATATAAAATGACAAATTACTCGATAATGTTTGTTTTTTGCATAGGGGTCATTTGATTGTAAATGACATCTCCTACATCCCCATACAATGGATTGCCGACATATTATCAATAACCCTGTGTACATACAGGGTGGACCAAAAATACACGTCATAAAAAAATATATAGATTCCTCATGTCCAGGGATAGTCGAAAATACCCCATGTATGTTCCGCGATTTTTTGTAGTTTTCGAGTTATAATTTTTTTGTATTTTTTTTTTTGAGTTTTCTTGCCGGGGCGTGGTTGAACCTCAAAAATTCATATCTTTTTTGTAGTGAGTATTTTCCAGTTTTTTTTATGGAGTCGCTATTTGGACCTCCTATTTTAAAGCTTAAAAGGATTTTTAGCCTAACCTTCGAAGGCCGATTACAGCAAATTATCAGAAGGTTAAGTACAAACTTTTTTTATTTAGGAACCTGCATAGTTTTTAAAGTCAGCTAGAGTATATGGAACCTCATTTTTGTATTTTTAAATTGAAGTTGAAAATTCCAGTCTTACCTCTAAAAACTTAAATTCCTGCTATGGATACTGTTTTGAGTAACTTGCAGGAATGTTGCTAACATTCCTGCAAGTTACTCAAAAAAGTATCGTAGTTTATTATTTTATGTATGAACGTAACATTCAAGCCGATACTGTCGCAAAAAAAAAAACTGGAAAATTATCACTGCAAAAAATATATGAATTTTTGAAGCTCCACCTGCAAGAAAACTCGACAAAATCCAAAAAAAAAAATAACTCGAAAACTACAAAAAATCGCGGAACATACATGGGGTATTTTCGAATACCTCTAGACATGAGGAATCAATTTTTTTTTGACGTGTATTTTTGGTTCACCCTATATAATAAAATAGTAGAGAAGTAAACACTGTGCATTGAATATTTTTTAAACGAGTCTGATGCCAAAAATATTTTTTTTTGAATGTATGTCAGTTTTTCTGTTTGTCGGCGGAAAAACGGCTGAACGGATTTGGATGAAATTTGGCTCACAGATAGTTTATAACCTGGATTAAGGGTACTTTTAATCCCGGTGGTACGTTCGTCACCAGTAAAAATATGCATTGCTGCAAATATGGCCTGTTATAACCAAGTTATGAAATAGAAGTAATAGGAAAAATCATCTTTCGTCTCTTTGGTCTAATGGTCGCTAGCGCGATTGCTGAGCGTGTACCCTTGGTTGCGATACCCAGGTCGAGCATTCGGCTTTCCACACTAGCAGCCCGGAATATTATGAGTATGCGCCCGATTGATGGATGGCAAAGGCTCGCCCCCAGTTACATGAGACTTACAACATATCCGGCGAAATGTTAGTGTTGGTAGTATATAACACAGATAATATAATTCTACGTACAGATACCCAATCTCATACAAAGAAATGACATGACACCTCCCTAAGTCGGGCTATTGTCTGGCTACAGCTTAAATGTGGTACAGTGATGTAAAACGCCATCTATTGCAAAGAGCCCTAAACAAAAAGGTTTTATCTTTTTTTGTTGAAAATACGAGATTTATGAGTTAAAATAGATAAATCAGCATTAAACAAGGAAGTTTTGATTTTTACTAATCTTACTTCAGCCAAAAACTTCCGTTTGTCGCTTTTTAGTGACTGTTAATTTCATAATTGTTACCTATGCTGCCATCTATGATCATTTTTCAAGACTAATTATAATTTGTTCGAATTGGTACCACATGACTATAATAAAAATTTGCCTACCACAGCATACAGGCTTTGATGTTATGAAATATTGAATACTAGCTGTAGCCGCGACTTCGTCTGCAATCGAGGATGAAAAAGAGTTGCCTATGAGTTGCAAAAGAGTTGTCTCCAGGTCATGGTCTACTCGACTCCGTATCAAAGTTGCGACAAACAAATGCGCGACAAATGCTAGGGCGACAGTACGATAGGTCTACCATCAGCGGTGCGACAGCACATCAGCTCGATGAACGTTAGTGCGACTGATTGTTTTCATGACCATCGATGGGACGACGAAACTTTTGATCAACGTACGATAGCGCGACACAATTTTCGCTCGACAAACTAAAGCACGACAAACATTTCTCTAATATTTTGTTGCTAATACCAGATAAGAAAACAATGTAATGTTTTACTGTCCACTGGAGCGGAGAGGAGAGGAGAGGAGCGGAGATGTGCCATTATTAACCAATCAAATCTAAACTCAGGGGCGGAGTCAAGATTCTATTGGTTAATATTGGCACATCTCCGCTCCTCTTTTCTCCTCTACGCTCCAGTGGACAGGCAGCCTGATACATGGTTTTCGCCTACCTTGCTCGTAACTGCACCCACTGCAGTCATTTGACATTGATAATAAAGAATAATGCCAATAAAAACATTCAAAAGTGAGTCGATCAAAAGTTTCATCGTCCCATCGATGGTCGTGAAAACAATCAGTCGCACTAACGTTCGTCGATCAAAAGTATCGTCGTTCTATCGTTTGTCGAGAAAACAATCTGTCGTACTAAGGTTCGTCGAGTTGATGTGCTGTCGCACCGCTGATGGTCGACCTATCGTACTGTCGCCCTAGCATTTGTCGCAACTTTGATACGGAGTCGGTCTACCCATGTGCCAAATTTCATCCAAATCCGTTCAGTCGTTTTAGCGTGAAAGCATAGCAAACAAACATACTCACTTTAGCATTTATAATATTACAGTTAGGATATACAGGGTGGATTTTTGAGATGGGCCAGTAAGGACAGCTCCCTTGGGCATGGCAAGCCGTCACTTCCTTCTGCGAAGCAGTAATGCTCGCGAAGGAGGAGGCGGAGCGCGAGAGGGAGAGCCGCCGCCGCCGTAGGAGACGCCCCGGGCGTCGGGAATTGGTAGCAGATTTCCGGCCACCGTAGGCGCGGGCTTGCGGACGGAGAGCAACGGGCAGCTCGCCGTCCGATAAGGACCAGGCCTGGGTCGACGGCGCGTCGTGTTCCACGCGCGCCTCAAAGAGATGTCAGCAAAACTGACGGGGTCCGCTAGGGCCGATGCCTACCGGGGTTGCGGGTAGTCCTAAGGGGAAAACCTGGCCCCTGGCAAGGCAAGGGAAGGAACACGGGTGGGTTTTAGCACGGGTTTTAGTCAGTAAGAGTCTGACACGCCCTTCCGCTCCGCCCAGAGCGGGAGAAGTCATTGGATGATTTCCCACCCAAAAAAAAAAAACTAAATAATGACAGCTCCCTTAACCGTTGTAGTTACAGGAAAACGGGTCTTAGGAGACTGTCCTAACTTTTGGATTTGATCTGCATTTTGTGAAAACTGACAATTTTCTTCCTAATTGTAGGTAATTTTTTTTCAAGATCTGTGAATGCAGATCAAAATATCTCTGTAGCTACAACGGTTAAGTAGCTGCTCTTACTGCCCCATCTCAAAAATCCGCCCTGTGTAGTTAGAATTAGGATTATTACCGTAATACTTGAGCGGCCAGTGGTGCGGCGAGTGTCGCGCGGCCAGTAGACAAGATGGCGTCGCGCCGGGAGTGAGCACGCGAGCCGGCCACCACGGACATGGGCCCAGCTTGTGCCAAACTACGTCGTCGTATCTGGTATGAGGGAATAAAGGTTGTAAGTTGGATATAATCAATATATTAGTGAAATTAAGATGTTCTTAGGAATCTGGGATGCCATGGGTAATCATCGCTCTTTTTTGCCTTAAAATTTGCCGCTAAGTTCATATTTTATCGATTTACAAAGCATCGCGGCCGGAGCGCTGCAGTCGCGCTGCCTCCGCGTGGCACTTTATGGCTTTCACAGACTAATTAGCTTGGTGGCTTTGTGGGCGCCCTTAGTCTTTACCTAGGAAGAGAAAAACAAAACTTTTCAAGCATTTGTTTCTATTTTCAGGTCAGGCAGTAGGTCAGTGTCAGGTTGTATGTTCACTAACGCGTTCCTGAGAGAAAGGGCCTTGACAGACCGACGTACAAACGAAGTGATCTAAAAGGGTTCCGTTTTTAACAATAAAAAAGAAAATTTTATAAGTGTACATTCATCGATCACTAATAAAGAACTAGATACACAATCAGCGGCAAAAAATGTCCTCACCGAATGAGCACCCACTTGAACATTTGGGTGCGCTTTTGATTTAGTAGCGTTCGAACGCTCCGACGGTAAACACGCGACATAGTATCGGTCGTAAAAAATTATTGCTTTTTAAACATATCTTTGTGAAATAAACTTTAAGCATTTCGTTTAAGGTTGAATTTACATTAATTTACATTTATTTCAACTATTATTACTTAAACACAATTTGGTGCCAGTTTTAAGAGAAGTTTTGTTTGGGATTGTGTATCTAGTTCTTTATTAGTGATCGATGTGTACATTACATTTACTAACAACTGAAAACAGACCCCTTCACTACATCTAGTATGCATTGTAAACAGCGAATAAATTTTCACGCCTTCCCCTTAGACTTAGGCCAAAAAATTATTGATATTCTCATAGCTCATGACTTACAAGAGGTGCTATAAAGACTATGAACTAAAAATTTAAAAAAGCTAGGGTATTCTGGTGGAAAGGGTATTTATCGTTGTTTCTTACCCGACCCTAGGTCCCCACATGCAACTGGGACACAGTTCCACATTCTCCTTGTCTTTCCGCACAGAGCATATAGTGCGGGTGCTGGACAGTATCTTCTGTATCAGGGTCACCGGCTTTGTTTCTTTCATCGGCGGGTTCTTACGATCTGGAAGTGTTATAAGAGTGTGTCACTGCTATGCTTAAATATTAAGGCGTCAATCAATTTAAAAGTTTCATTGTATAACATGTTGGAGAGGCTTGATAAGGTTACAGAAATTCAGGAAACATTAAACATTAAAGAAATGACTTGTTTATTTATTTATTTAAATCCAATGCACCTAAAAATCAGAGGAGTTAAAAAAGGTTTCTCTGAAATGAGTAAACACTATTAATTGTAATCCTATTGAAACCAGAATGGTATTATTTTGAAGCCTTTTAAATTCTCCAGCTTCTTTTTATTTATTTGATATCTCTATTCGTTTTTTCAAAGACTCTAATTAAACTTCTCAAAAACGAATAGAGATATCAAATAAATAAAAAGATGCTGGAGAATTTTAAAGGCTTCAAAATAATACCATTCTGGTTTCAATAGGATTAAAATTAATAGTGTTTACTCATTTCAGAGAAACCTTTTTTAACTCCTCTGATTTAATTAATGAAATAAAGTCATTTTCAATGTGGTCATAGGACCATGAGTTCTGTGGAATTTTCTTGCATTTTAAAAGCAGTAGGTAATTAAAATACACATACGGAGTATAGTAACGAGCCATTCCCTCCTACAAGCGAGATGGAAGGCAGAGGGACAATTGCGACACTCGTAAAGCCGCTCGCCCTTCCCGCAGACCAGGCACCAAGGAGTATGCAGCGTTATTACTGCCTTCTCTGGTGATGCTGAGTTCTGTAAACAAGACAGTTTTTTATCAGTATATTTTATATCTACCTCGACTGCTTCGTCGATCCAGTGGTTATAAGCAGTACTGTTGAGCATGACAACTGGGTTGGGCAAAGTTTTATTGGTTTTTACCATCTGGAATTTCTTAGTAGCAGCTAGAGTCTGGATTTGTGCGCGGTTCTCTTTTTTTTTTTCAAAAAAATTTAAAATCATTTATTTGCATAAATAAGGTACAGAAAGTTCTTATGATAAATTAACGATCTCTTATTATGCCTTTAATTTCGGCGTGTAAATTTTACATATTTAGATACTTATTAGAAAGAAAGAAAGAAAGAAAGAAAAATTGTTTATTCTGCCACAAACAAAACGCACTTTTAAATAATAAGACATAAAATACACACACATAAAAGTAGCCAAAAGCCTCGTGTTCAACCAGTAAAATAAAAAAATAAAACATGTACAATGTTGCTCATTGGTTGATATCAAGGCCACGTAATTGTGTAATTTACAAGCTAAATAGTCTGTGGTAACTGGTAATTACTGTTGCGACCTCATGCGACATTGGCAAAATGACAACAACAACATAACAAAACAATACAAAATGCCGATTGCTATTACATTAATGGGTTGATGGGAATAGGCTCGCCCCCTATTACATGGGACCTAAACATAACTGCCGCAATAAGGATATACTATAGGTACACCTACACCACGGAGCAGTGGTGGCCCAGTGGTGACGGCCCCGACTTACGAGTTGTAGGTCGTGGGTTCGAACCCAAGCAGGCGCTTTACTTTGTGTAAATAATTTCATCACCACTGCTCTCAAAACGGTGAAGGAAAACATCGTGAGGAAACCGGCATGTCTTACATAACATAATCAGCCTATTATTGTTCCCACTGCTGGGACACAGGCCTCCTCTCTGTGAGAGGGAGTGGGCCGTAATCTACCACGCGGGCCCAGTGCGGGTTGGTAGATGTCACATGTCTTCGAATTTTTGGTTCTAAGACATGCCGGTTGTCTGCGGCATGTCTTAGTACCAAAAATTCGAAGACATGTGACATCTACCAACCCGCACTGGGCCCGCGTGGTGGATTACGGCCCACTCCCTCTCACAGAGAGGAGGCCTGTGTCCCAGCAGTGGGAACATTAATAGACTGATGATGATGATAGGTACACCTCTGCCTTACCCTTCGGCGAATACAGGCGTGATGTTATGCTATTTTCTATATAATCTGCGTTCACTATTTATTTGCCAAACATATAAACAAATACGAGTTTTAGGAAAAACAACCGTAATGCCTACACATAAGGTTCAGTTTGCGCTAAAACTTCATATTTTTATGACTTTTTCAAGAGTACTAGTCACGTTAAAATCTTCATTAGGAAAATTCTGCTGATGTTCTTTGCTTCACACCCAGTCCCTAAGTTAAATTATAAAGTTATACTTACAGAACTATCCAAAGCCTCTTTGGTATTATCGATCTGCTTACGAACAAAGTTATATCTCCAGCACTGATGCAAATAGTTGTCAATTTCCTTCTCCGAAACTATAGTTTTGATGACCATCTCAAATTTATCCTCTGTACTTGCATCAACATTCATCAAATAGTCCAGACAGTCTTTGTTCGTGTCTATATCACGTTGTAAATACTCATAGTATTCGTCAAAGAGAGATTCTTTGCCTCTACGGATAAATTCTTTGAAGGCGTTCTCGTATCTGCCTTGTTGTAGTGGAATATGTATTCTGTCATAGGTTGCATTGAAGTCTGGATCTTTTTGTGTGCTTTTTGTCAGCTTTACGTTTAGAGGTACTGTGAGGTCTTCTTTTATTTTTCTCTGAAACATTATAAAATGAATTTTAGACAAATACAAGTAGAAAATATAGAACATAATTAATGTTATCATATAATTTGCACAGCAGCAGCTGGCTTTCATCTAACAAGAATCTATTAGAATTAGATTTAATTATTTATTTATGTACACATAGTAAAATACAAAGAGAAATGACATAATAAGTTTTTAATGAAAACAAGTCCATAAGGCTGCCTGTCCACTGGAGCGGAGAGGAGAGGAGAGGAGCGGAGATGTGCCAAAATTAACCAATAGAATCGCACCTCTGGGGCGGAGTTTTGATTCTATTGGTTAATAATATTGACACATCTCCCCTCCTCTCCGCTCCGGTGGACAGGCAGCCTAAAAGTACCATTACCTACCACTTTTTACAACTAGTAACAAATTTTTCTCTTGACTGGCAATACCCTTATTTGAAATAGGAACCGATAACAAACTTTTTGAATACCTTTCTGGGAACTGAAGGGGTCTTAGGAGGAGAGATCTTGGGAGCTTTGTGTGCAGGTCCGTAGAAAGGTCTGGACCTCTCAGCAAGATACAGGCTGGTGTATGGTAGCCAGAACCTATTCTTACTATTACAGGTCTCCACATAGTAGCATAACTCTTTAGTAACTGTTATAGAGCCATCTTCATTGCCTGATATGCCTAGAACTGAAATTTTTTGTGCTTTTAGTAGATAGCCATAAAAGTAGGAAGAACCTGTCTGTGTCTGACATACATTTTAGGTCAAAAGTCCTTCTTGGTACCTATCTACTGCTTAGCTGTCTGTTTTGGATAGTTTATATTGAAAATTCCAAATAATATTGGTACCTAGTTAGGGTCTTTTATTATCTGACCACTCCTAACATTAGAGACAAATCTTTGACAATCTTTGGGTAGGCATGAGGTCACGAAAATCAAATGCGGACAAGGACGACGAAGATGAACGAAGAACAATTAATCATTTGCTTTTACCCGTTTGTTTACATAGCACCAAGGCGATTGGTGATCAGTAAATGTATATATAGCTATTTACATGATCCAAAGGAGAATGTTATCTGTAACGATTAGCAATATTTAGGTACCTAGGACAATTTCTATTCAAGTTATTCCGAGAAATCGGCGAGTATTCATAAATTACACCTGAGAGAGATAATGCTAGGGAATCCCATGTGAGCGAGCGCCATTCCTAACTAGGAAAATATAAACATAGCGTTTGTTTTAATTTACATATTTTGTCTAAATCGAAACAATTGAATGTTTACCTTTGTCGTCATAGAACAATCCATCTTCGTTTTTCACAACTTGTACGTTTGAGTAAACTTTTTTACAAAGTCGTGCAAGAGCTATATCTCCCAACTTCCAATGGTAAATTCCTGTTTTTTCCGTCGTCATGATGAATATTTAACCATACTCCATAATTTTGTAAGAATTTATAACATTTTAGTCAAAAATTAAAAATAATGAATGAAAATTGAAAAGTTTGAAAAGCGTACATTGCTTGATCATTCATTCAAATATCCGCGCATATAAAGTATTTTTTTTTCAATTTTCATATAATTCGACGCTATGGTTTGATATTATTGTTATTGTAATTTTTTACTAGAATCTTTTCAATAATTTTAAACTAGAATTATTTCAATTTTTGTGTATCGGTAAGAACATTGAAAAAAATACAAATTCAATTTGATAATGTTTTATAAAACACTGCCACCTAGTGTGGAGTAGCAGAACTAAATTTTAAAACTACTTACAGTGGCACTATAGTATAGCAGTGCCACCCAGTGTTGTCACACCTGATTTTAGAAAATCGGTAGATGGCATGTCAAAAATAGGTAGAAATAGGTAGATTTTAAATCAAAAATTGGTAGATCTACCTCCCTAATTTCAGTACATTTTCAGAATTAATAATTCGATTAAATAAAAAGGTTTTCTGTTCTAAAGAGGTTTTATTCGTTTATTGGTGATGGTGATGTGATGATAACGAGACGAGAATAGGTAAAAAAGCACTAGCAGTAGTAACATACAAAATTCAAATGGCCGCGAACGAAATTTAAACAAAACGGGCGAACTCATTTTTCATAATAAAATGTCAAACGTTCCGGTTCACGATAATTTTGTCCACAAACAACCCACAATGTATCGTTGTCACGCTCACTCCGCTTCCGCTCACATCAATACCGACGCGCGACGCGACGGAAAGAGAAATATCGCGCCAAAATCAGAGCACAGAACCTATCGGAATGCTGCTAACTGTCAGTGTCAGTGTCGTCTATCCGTCATGCATGGCTCAAATTGTGTGTTCCTAAAAAATGTTTTCAATCGTAATGTTTTGAAAAATAGGTAGATTTGAGGCCGAAGTTGGTAGATAGGTAGATGGGAGGTGAAATAGGTAGATCTACCACAAAGTTGGTAGATGTGACAACGCTGGTGCCACCGTTGTTGTACTTGTAAACAGTTCGCGATAACGTCAATAGATGGCAGTAAGAGTATCGTTGTCAAGCGTATTCAATCTCTTTCCTATAGCTGCTCAAGATAGGAGAACCGACACATTGACACATCTTAGAATGGACCGAGAGCACGTACCTATGGAGAGCATCCTGACCACGATCCTGACGGTAAAATATTGTAATCGCTTTTTCTTCAGTTTTTCTTGATAAAGCAGAGAAAGACATTGTTTCACAACAGAACCCTGTGAGTTATGATGACGCTATCGGTTAGTCACAATTTTTCGAGAACTAAGGGGGTGGACTTGTTTCCAAGAAATCATTCGGCGTCAATGAAAAAAATGTAGGTAGGGTAGCTAGAGATAGGAAAATCAGCATGTTTTTAATTCAGGCAAAGATACTATTATATGTCATAAGTACTAATGAATATGTCAGACGTACCTAACCTAATAAAAACCATTAGTAGGTTTTATTTTAACATCTGTCCATATACCTACCTTGATAGGTACCAGCCTACCTACCTACTTAGTTGATCATCAATAATATTTTCGATAGGTGTCGAAGCCATCATCGCGGTGTCATCTACTTAGGTACCTACGTAGTACGGTCAACAGCACGTCATACCTAAGTACCAAATAGGTAGACTCCTAACACTTAAGCTACCAAAATTCTACGAAAATAACAATCCTTTCTGACGCAGTCGGCTAAAAGCGCGCTTGCGGTTGATTTACCTACCTAACTACTTACTACAAATGTAGGTAGGTACTTGTACCTACTTAGTACATTTCATAATTCAGACATAATTGCGCCGTTGGTCTCCTGGGGGCCAAGTCTACTAATTTACAAACGTCACAATGGTCTCTCGATTGTTCGTTTTTGACAGATGTGCCATACAAAATCTGTCAAAAACTCACCATCGAAGGCCATTGTGATGTTTGTAAATTAGTAGACTTGGCCCCCTGGTCGCAAGCGCGACTGCTGAGGGTTGTGTCAAATTCCATAAGATTCCAAGTCTCTGGCAGATTATTGGGACGTTAAAACCATAGGTAGATAGGTTTTTCTATCTTCAGTTAACTCCAGTAGGTATGCCAAAACTGGTGACAGGTATATTATTCTTTTTACTATACCTGTCATCAGTAATTTTATTCTAGGTGCATCGTCTTCACTTAAAATTATATAAATAATGTATGTACTTATACAAAATATTGTAAAACATTTTAAAAGAGTAACGGTGGAGTGTCTTGCCCATTCTTCTCCATACGAAAACTACCTACCTTTTAGAAGGGGCGGTAGAATCAATACTATATTTTGTAAATTTTGACGTTCAAAAGTGCCTTCAAGGGCCTATTTGGAATAAATGCTTTGACTTTGACTTTGATTGGGCCAGTAGCGGATCCAAGGGGAGGGGGGGGGGGGGGCTAGGGGCTCAAGCCCCCCCCAAAACCATCTGGGTCCTTCCGTGAGAAATCTTAGTGAACCTGATATTATTCTAATTATCTTATCCGAGGAGGCTTGAAAAATATAGCCTTGTGTGGTTTTTTTGTGTTTACTTTGCTAAAACCTACTTACCTTCAGTGGGGTCAATCCCCCCCAAACGACAATCCTGGATCAGCCACTGGGTTCGGCCGTAAGACTGCGTTGGCCGCCACATAACCGTCCGCAATTTACCGTCGAATGACGTCACTGAAACGTTATTATGAAAGCAAGTTGTTGTGTTTCCCTAGAGAGCGTTTTTTGACACCGTACCTAATGAAATAAAACCCAGTGCCATCATTTTTATGATGCCCGTAACTGTGGCGGTTGTACCTATAGCGGTAACCGCTGCCGTAGGAAACCAAGATTTTGTTTGATCCAAACTATGTAGGTATAAGTTTTTGTTACATCCAACCGCCTCTGTGGTTTAGTTGTTAGACCAGCTAGGCTGTCTCAGACTCAGAGGTTCCGGGTTCGATTCCCAGTAGGGGCAAAATTTTCTGCTCGGTTTGGTTGGTGGTAAAGAAAGAAAGTAAGTAAGAAAGAAAAAGTATTTATTGGGACAAGCACAGGAGATGTCAAACTAAATAACGACACACTCATTGAAACATCAATAAAAATATATTAAAAAACAACAAAAATAAAAAACAAAGTATAATGCGTTAAATGTGGTATGGCTTGTTCTAAGCCTTCTTGGCTATTTGGGTAGCTACCACCACAACAATGTAACCAGCATTGTTGTGTTTCGACAGTTAGAGGTAACATAGCCAGTTCCTCTGTGGTTGAGGATTCCGGGTGAAGCTCGCTTCCACCTTCGGCCTGATCATCACTTACCATCAGGTGACATACAGGCAAGAGTTTCACCGTTGTGAATTAAAAAAAAGAACACCCGTCTCCCATTTTCCCATCTCTCTCTCTCTCACCCTTATTTCTCATTTCTCCGTATCTCACTTCATACCTACAATTTTCCCCTCTCATACATTTGACAGATTCTATTGACAAGCTCACCGTACATAAGTACTTACATCGTCAAGCGAGATGCTGTCTCCTGATTGGTCGATCTCGCGAGGGGCGTGGCGCGAGATCGCAGCATCCACTCCCCTCTACCGAACGAGGTTGACATCAGTATATTATGTATAATACTGTTGAGATTACAGACTTATCTTGTGTATTTATATACCTTAGTAAATGAGTATTTTTGATAGAAAGAGGAAATCTACTGAGTTATTGAGGAAAAGATAATTGGAATTAGTGGATGGGGACCTAAGATTATCTAGAGGTGTCATAATAAAAGATTAAAAAAATATCTAAGTACTTAGTTGTTTATTCATTAAGCAAGGCACACCAACGACATTATTTACAAGGATAGTTGCAATAAGTAATATCGAGTCTTCAGTACTGTGTAAATACATCACTTATAGGCATGCACAACATTCTCATTAAACGGTGAACAATTTTTCGACAAATTTTGTAATCATTAAAATATTTGATACATACATTCACGAAATAAGATTAAATTAGATTAGGTTATAAAATAAAATAAAAATTATGGACTTCGTTACATTGCATGAGAACAAACAACCATCACGAAAAAAAAAAAAAATCACAATAAAATATTCGCAATATAATAAATAGGCTAAGGGCTTGTTTCACCACCTACGATTAAGTTCCTATTAACTTACTTGGCAGATAAGATCATACTTTCATACAAATTCTGTTCCCACCATTGAATTTATTCGGTAAGTAGGTGTGAAGTTGAGGGTGACCAGCCAGACACAACACCTAAGTTCACCTTATCAGTTTCCCTTACAACTAAAGGCATGTCTTGGTTTTTAACCTCTCCAATTTGTTAATCACCGCGTATTTAGTAACGCTTTAAGATGTAACAAAAGAAGTGTCGATAGTCTATGGCGCTCGTCGATCGAAGTAATACAATTGACTACTTTTTACCGCTCCGTAGCTCGTGCCGACACCGACTGGCTTCCGGTACCGGGGATAACACAAGTGTTTTATAGAGGATTTATTAATCTGACGATGAAAAACTGTAGAGAAGCTTGACAGATTTACGATTTTCTATTTTTGTAAGAATGATTAGCCACGGGGTCATGGATCGTGGCGTGGAGGCTCTGTATGCAATATGTTTTGAAAGATTAATCGTCTACTATCGAAGTGAATGTGGTCATCCTGATGTCAGCTAATCAATCAGATTCTACTTGGGAATTGGGGAAATTCACGACTTCTGCAGTCGTGAATTTATTTTATTATTAAGGATTATTTTTTTGTTGAAGTGTTGTAAGATCCCGTTAATATCCTTCCTACTGAATATCTACCTCAACCTTCAGCTTCAAGCATTCGGCCGTTGAAAAATAAGCTCTCATTTTTAAAACACAAGAGACTTCTTTGCCCGCCTGTACACCCTTTGTCAGCATCTGTCGTCAGAGTTTTTGTGTGGTTCCGTTAATTTCTCCAGTTTTTTGTAGCATCACATTGTTCTCTCCATGCTGACGGATGGACAGACAGACAGACGAACTGTGGCAGGCGTTAGATGCGGTCAAACGGTGACCTGTCATTGAAATAGGTTTGAAAATAGAACGTTGAGTCACCTAGCTGTCTAGACGTTATGTGCTTGACATTAGAGGTTTTGTTTAAATTTTTTGAAAATCAATATGGCGGATTTTAAGTATAACGTCAATAATGTCTTTATGTATATTTTTTTTAATATAAAAAAAACCGGACTGCTTCTAAAAAGTTCAAAACAAGCACAATTTTCGCTTACCACTTTAAGTCTCGCGCAGACTGGCGCGACGCGATATCGGTAGTTGTTCTACCGTGTTGTTTTCTTAGAAATTGTTTCGTTAGAGTGGCGGCTCAGAAGTTATAGTCACTCGTTGCACAGTACCTCACGCCCGCTGACCCATGAATTTGTTACTGTACAGCGACTCGCCTCATGTTCCGAGTCGCCATTAAGTTTGAATCGGGCTGCACATACTTATTTAAGGCAACGATAACCAACTTTTAATGATTTTTATACTGAAGATCACGTCTAAACAAGTAGTGTTGATGATTTAGAACAAATATAATATGTTAAAATTAGAGCATTTTTTTAATAAATTAATATACGAATATTTTTGATACTGTTTATATTACATAGTGAACTTCATTTGTAAAATTATGTCTAACGCGGATAGAATACTGAGAATCACGTAAAATCTAATCAAGTGTATTTTTCTGAAACCTTCACCATTTTTAAGATAATTTAATTATTGATCTTTTAGTATACGTGTTTTATTAAAATACCTTTTGTTTTATGTATAATAAAAAGCGCTCTTGGATAGGCGAGTCCTATTAGGTAGGTACTTACTGGCTGGATGTACGACGCGTTGCGTGAGATCAGTCACAGAACACAAGGTCGCTGGCATATGTCTGCGCCTTAATTACCTGTTGAAGACACCTAATTAAAAAGTTCGCACTAAGTTAGGATTTCTCCCGTAAGAAAAGTGGCCTGTGGATGCGTGCATGCTCAGATCTCACATGCACAACATTAATTATTATTCATTGATAAATAACCCGTGAATTTTGTAAAATATTGCTGGCTATTTTTAGTAGAATCAATAAATAAATGTACTTAAACTCTTAGACGAATAAACTTTTTATTGGTCATTACGTCAAAAGGGTTAAGGGTACGCTAGTCGGTCATTCTTCCATAAAAACGTAGTATGGTGATTACGCGTCTGTTTGACGGTGTACGTTCAAAACTAAAAATTAAATTAATTTGTCTTGTCATTATCTAGCCGTGTATGGAAGCAGAATTTGAAAAAAAAAAATTGGCTTGGATTGGAAGTTATGAGCGTCGAAACTTCCATATTTCAACAACTTTGGGCGTGAATAAATAACTTATATAATAAGAAAATGGTAAAATAAAAACCGTACAGTGATAGATAATTTATTCAATTGTCCAAATAGTTTTATTTTTAGTAAATATATTCAGTAGTTTTTTCATAACATCTATACGCCCAAAGATCTGTTCATGAAATTTTACGCGCTCATTTTCGTTATAATTCATTGTCTATTTCACTAAATAAATTAATAAAACAATAAAAATAGATAAATAAACACTAAATAAATAAATAATTAGATTAATTTGCATGCATATTAGTTAAGCCCACCAACGAGTTCTAGCCCTTAAGCGCCAAAGCCACCAAAAAATGAATAGGTAAGGAAATAGGGTGCCATACTTTAAATCAACTAGATCCTGCATCGAATTTTACAATTGTAATAAAAAGTAAAATAAATAGAACCATAGATCCTAGAGGAGACGCAACTGGCCATAACCTCACTTTTTGTCTATGGCACGGGCCAACAGGATATCGACTATTTGAGATACTTTTTGTTACTTCCTACAATTAATTTTAAATGTTCTTTTAGTTAGAAACAGGATCTAGTTAACCTTTTGTTCCTTTTTTAAAGTTGAATAATAAAAGAGCATCTCACTTCCCGGTTTAGCATCGATGATTTACATCAATGCGGTTTAGGGGTACTTTAAGAAAAGATGAAAGTCTTGCACACTTTTGACTTTTAAGGATTTATCAGTTCATATGATAAAAAAACCTTGACCATATCGCTAAGATTCAGTTTATTTAATTTATGAATAGCCATTGAGATAATATCAAAGCAGCCTGTAGACTAGTGCCACGTTTCTTCAACGGTTTCTTCCGAGAACAGGAATCAGAATAAATCAAAAATAAATAATGAATATTTAAAATCGGTCCACAAGTATTGAAGAGAGTATCGATTAAAAAAAACAAAATGCTTACAAACGAACATATTATAATCTCGACTTTTTTTAAATGTAGTTAAAAAAACAAATACGGTAGGTATGTTACTGTTAAATGGACCATGGTCAAGGGGTCATAGCGCTTGATCAAACCCGATTCATGGATTTCATACACGTAGGTAATAGGGACGATATTAAAGAGGTTGAAATGTCCTTTTTGTTCATATTTCTCAGTTGCCTATTAGCAGATAGCAGGTGACTTCTTCACTATCCAGTATCACAGAATATCTAGCAGTTATCTAAGTCTAGTTAATATCGCATAACGTTGACATAACAGCGGTAAGCGGTAACGTAAAGGTGGAGTGACGCACGCGCTCGAGATGTAATGTTGTAATTATAGAGACTGCGCGGTCAATGTCGCGGTGAGTCACAGCCGTGGAAGTTATGAGCGGTAGCGGGTGAGATCCTTTGTAATTTTTTTAAATTATTATAATTATTAATACATCTCTCTAAAGGTACAATTCCGTAGCCAATCGCAGGCGGCAACTGCAGGTGACGTGTGATTCTACTTCATTCTACGTATTTCTATGAAGGCGACGCAAAGATTTCTTCTCAAATGTCATGATTTCTTGAAAAAGTCATTCAATGGAACAAATCTAACGTAGATGTATTAATGATTCTAATGAGTATTAGCTATTTGTTATGGTCGCGAAGGATATTTTGATCAAGATACAATCTGATACTGACCTGTAAATTTCAAAAAACGTAAGAAAATTTGAATTTTTTGGGCTACCACTGCGGATGCTCTGGTGACAAAAATTTCCGATCACGGATACAACCCACCGACCCACGACAGATAGACGATACCTAGGTAGGTACTATTGATTTACTCACCAACATCTATGTAGTACTATCCAGTCGTTTGCAGCCTCACCGATAAACAGACAGAGAGGCGCGAGATGTGCGGTGCCTGCGAAGCAGTTGACCGATGAGCGACCGCGATGCAGTAGTCTTGATCCATGCATATTTCAAAAGTTCTAATGTTCAAACTTCAAAGTGTTCCAAGAAACTGACGCTATTGCTAACTCTATGGATATAGGTAATCCATGACATAATGCTAGTTTTAAGTTACTTTATGTGGTTCACCGCTATCCTCTCATCCCGTGTCCAGTGTCCAGTGCCATGCAGCCTCACCGACACACAGACAGACAGACGCGAGATGCGCGCGCTGCCTGCGAAGCAGCTGACCGATGAGCGACAGCGACGCAGTAGTCTTGATACTTGCATATTTTACGAGTACCAACTGATTGGACTGTTCCAAAATTTTATAACATTCAAATTAGTAAGTTATAAAATTCAAAAATTTAATTTTGCTTTTTTTTAGTGTCCAATAATTATAAATTATATTTTTTATTTTATTTTAAGTAACTCTCGCAATAAAATGTATCTTTTAAGGAAATAAAGACAAGGCAGCATAGAAAGAAAGTATTTATTCGTTCACAGTTCTTAAAAATATCGTATTTTGCAACGTGTCAGTTCTAACTAACATAGCCAAAAAAATTGCAGAATTTAAGTGACCTTGATTTGCGACGATGCTGCCATTGGATAAACCAATATGGAAGAGTTTTGGCTGTGACGCTGTGATCATGATGAAGAGTAACGACTCGAGCTACTCTACTTCTGATAGGTGCCAGTAGGAATCTAGTAGGTAGCTGCTATGCTACATAATATTTGTTTAAGAAATCCTTTATAATCCAGCATTCCAAGTATCAAAACTCTTTGTTACTTCAACCAGCGCACGCGCCGCGGCAGATGTTCGCAGCATCTGTCGGCGCACACAGACGCAGCGCTCATCTCCTCGCACGCACACGTCCACAACAACCTGCTGCCCAGCTGATCGCTACCTGGCGGCTTTTTGTAGTTTTTTGTTGCGAAGGATTTGTTTGTCCGAATCGGGGATAGTCAATGAATTTAATGGAGTTTTTTTGGGGTCTTATATTTATCTAGGATGGTAGCAGCAAGCTTATAAGAAAATTCTTGTTGGAATCTTCATTAACCTGGAATATATACGATTTTCAAAGAGAGGCCCTGATTCTAGTCTAAGTAGTCTTGCCTTTGCTGCATGTGCATAGACCTCTTAAGTCATAAACCTTTAGTCGTCACTGAATTAGTACATTGAGGACCCCTCCGTGAAATATAGGTATATATACCACTTCGAGGTTTACATATGACAACGACATTGGTTTTAGAAAGTCAGAAGTAGATCTTTGACTTTTTGGAAAACGACTGCGAATGAGTATGAAATAAAAAATAATTTTATCTAAATTTCTTATCACATTAATCATAATAATCAGCCTATTAAGTTCCCACTGCTGGGACACAGGCCTCCTCTGTGAGAGGGTGTGGGGCGTAATCTACCACGCAGGCCCAGTGCGGGTTGGTAGATGTCACATGTGTTCGAATTTTTGGTTCTAAGATCCTCCTCACGATGTTTTCCTTCGACTTTTGAGAGCAGTGGTGATGAAATTATTTACACGAAGTATTGCGCCTGCTTGGGTTTGAACCCACGCACGACCTACATTTCGTAAGTCGGGGCCGTTACCACTGGACCACAAAAAACCACCACCACCACCACCACTGGCTCTCTAAATTTCTATTTAAACCCAATGGATTATTTATTTAATTTTCTTTTTTGTTGATACATATAACCACAGATAAAACTGTCACATTTTGACAAAATCTAATTAGAGTCCCTTTCAGAATAGTAGGGACTTACACCTCGAAATGCCAGTTTCGAGGTTTAAGTACTTAGAGGTTTAAGGTGGAGATCTTACAAAAGGCTGGGGCTCGTTGAGTCATCCTGAATTATGCAACACATACATACACCTTTAAATCCTTAGCCTTCCAACCCTTTACAGAAAACCAGCTTACAGATATCATTACTTACGTAAAAATCGACGTTAATACATGTCAATGTTTTCGTTAATTTTACACCTGGACTTATTAAAGGCACCTGTTGTTTGTCAAAAACTACCGTATTTGACCCAGAGACCTTAATTTGGCCATAGTGACTTAATGTCTCCAAACTTACAATGTCCTTAATTTTTATTTTTTTAATAAGTTTTATGGTGATCACAATAATAATTTAATATTTATAAAGGACGATGTTCATTTTTATTGCATTTATTATGTATTTTTGATACACTAGGTATTTTGTTTTAAGTGTTTTTTTCGCGTCGAACGGAAATGGCAGTAAAGGCTAATAAGGTTTCATTTACATTAATGATATCATTTTTATTATATCGATACGATATTACTATGTTCGCGCTTCGGTGAATTGTTCTTTGTGAGTAAGAATTGCATGCAAGCTGTTGATTCCATGTCTGGTAACAAAGAATTATGATTCGATGAATATTATATTTTTCGGGTTAAGCTTTAGTTTCGTATGAAAGCGGTCAACGGTCACACAATAACAGCTGTCCAAATACAGAGCGTTTTTTGACAACTGATGAAAATGACATCCTAATGTCCAATACTGATGAAAATGACAGATTTTCACGAGGGCCGATAAATTATGACGTAACCGCTTTCCTAGGCGGCCTAGTTCGGCCAAAAAATATCTTCTACAGAAAACCGGTCAAGTTCGAGTCGGACTCGCATCCGTAGAGAATTAAGAGTTCCGTACCGCCGTGTACCTACCTATAATTAGTGTTTATCACCACATTTTTTTTTTATAGCCCATTGATAGATGGACGGACAGCAGAGGCTTAGTAATAAGAATCCATTTGGCACCCTTCCGATACGGAACCCTAGAAAACACAGGTCGAAAAAATTCAGGATGATTCATATTTCATAATAAGCAACCTCCCGAAGAATACTGTCGTATTAAAAACTTTTAAATTGTTATACGAATTGATTACGAAGATTTTGTTACCATGTGCCATTGAGTTAAATAACTAGAGAAGCAAACCTCATTAAAATGTGTCAAAAAAGTGTAGCCACTATTTAAACGCGACGACGTAGCTTTGAAACCACTAAACATTTAAAAGTAAACATATATCTGCCTCACTCACACAAGTCGCAAGAATAATACCGACGCTTAGATTAGACAAAGACCGCAATATAAACAGGTAATGACAGTAACTGGCGGGATGGGGTTGCCTACCCATGCGAAATTTTGCCCAACTTTTTAAGCCATAAATAACGTTTAACGTTACCGTTTTTTTAAACGTTACGTTAAATTATTTATAAAAACATTTGAATTATGTATTTCTTATTGGATGTGTATTAGAGTCCGCGTATCACTGGTCAGTTTCGCTCAGTCATCAGTTTATTTAATTCGCCAGTTTCGTTGATTAGTCAGTTTCACTGATTCGTCAGTTTTGCCTATTAGACAGTTACGTTAGCTTGACACTGTCAAGTTGACGGCGAACACTGGAAACTGTCAAGTTTCACAGTTTCCAGTGTTAGCCAGTTTTCGTCGATTCGTCAGTTTGGTACACTCAAAGGAATACGTTAGAAGTTTATCACTAATGAAAATAATTAAGACATTTTCTTTTTGAATATTATTTAATTATTAATGAAGTCATACTCCGCTATGTAACATTAGTTTTGTATATTGCCTTTTAGGCTGCGTTTCCTCTAGCGAGGAATGTGTGTGAAATTAACCAATAACATCGCTTCACTGTCATAGTTTGAGATAAGCTAGCATTGTTATTGGTTAGTTCCACACACATCCCTCGCTACGCATCCTCGCTCATCTCTGGTGGAAACGCAGCCTTAGACTCTTTTTGTAAGTTTGAGTGAATAATTTGCTTTCATGATACAATCTTATTTTTAAGTATTTATAAATAATGGCATTTATTAATAAAAGGGAATGATCCATCTTGTATTGACGATAAATGATCTCCCGGGTGTATCGCAAATTCTTTTAGGATATACGGATTTTTTTTTTAAGTCCTTTTCTTTTTGAAGGTTTTTTTAAATTTTTCCATCAATTGCACTGTTTCTTCATTTAAATTTAGCTGCATTTCGTCTTCTTCGCTCAACATATGTTTTTTTTTTTCAGTTCCTCTATAACATCTAATTTTTTTAATTTTTATTTCTAATCTTTTATTTTTTTGTATTAAATGTTTTTAATTTTTCTTAGTATTCCAGCCGATAAATTTTTCAAACGGTGAATTATTTTCCTCATTTTGTGCTTTCGCGGCGTTTCAGTTAGTTCGTCTATCTCTTCGTCGGTTTCCACAGCATCCACATCCATATTTTCTTCTACTGAAAGCTCCACCTGCTCTTTAGAATAACGGTTGTCCTGAAAAATGTATTTTTTTTTGTAACCAAAGCAGTTTTTTACAATCTAAAAACTAAGTTGAAGAAAGCATCCAGTACACAATGTAGTTTGAATTCAATGGGAAGGCATTTTTTGTTGACCCTTACCATCACCTATAATTTGATAATATTAATTACCGCATAAAATTATTACTTACAATAAGCATTGGAATTGCTTCATTGGACAAATAAACACGGCCGCATTCGCTTTTTGGACCTATTTTGTCTTGATCACGGAAGTGCTTTGAACAAAATTGACAGTAAATTTTGTAGGTAGCCAGTCAGTCTCTTTTTTCAGCAATCGGATTATTTCCACCTGTTTATCACGGCGTGCTTCATCTTTAGGCACCCTGCAACGGTATTATTATTAAAAAAATATTAAAATCACTTATTCCATAAATTAAAAACTCCCACAAATGTGGGAAACTAAAACTAAGTTTTTAGTGGTAACACTGACCCTAATTTAAAAAATTCGACATTTAATTTATTTTATTGCGTTTTTACGTTGATATAAACACAGAAACAATAAACTTACGTGTGGAAAGTAATTCCGGTTAATTTATTGTGTTTTTGTGATCTTGAACCGCACGCTTTCACTATGCATCTACCCATTTTGGCAATATTTTTTGTCGCGGTTCACTTCGTTTGGCGCCACACAGAGCACTGAACTGACGTTAGCTACTCTATTGGCTGTGGCCTTATGTCCAGTGACAACGCCTTGGCGCGGTAATTACTAATCTAGTGTAACATATATATCAATGCCATGTGCCTACACAAAAGAACACTATTCAAATTGATTGAGAAAAAAATTCAACAAAATTCAAATTAGGAAAAAAAAAACACTATCGATAGTGAAGTCCCAACGCAAAATCCAATAATCTCAATACGCAACTCCCTAGTTCCTAGTGTTGGGTCATCGCCCGGGAAATCCGTATGAGCGGCAGGTGGCGGCACACGGCACACGGCAGCTGCTGGATTTAACTGCCCATCACTATCTGCTAGTATCTAGCCGATGGGGGATCGCCCTTGGAGGTGGCACGGCGGTTACGACCAGGAATCTTGTTCAAATGTCAAAGTTTATTGGACGATGTTTACCGATTTTTGTAGAAAAGGAGGTTACGGACTGTGGTGTCGGTTCGTCTGTCACAGTAGGTGTTTTTTTTTTGATGACATGTGGTGCCCTAACGTTATATGCATATTTTGATTGCACCTTCGATGCTTCCTCAATTTTGACAGCAATTATAGCCTATTATTGTCCCAATGCAAATGCCTCTTCTCATACAAAGAAGAGAGCATTGATCACCACGCTTGGTCAAGCAAGACGGGTTGGAGTTTCTCTACGCTCAGGATTCCTCACAACATGTTTAACTCAGAAAATTTCAAAAAGAAAGAAAACGTCAGCAGATTTGAAATATTTTTTTTATTAACTTTAAGTTAGTAGGTTTAAAAGTACAAAGAAATGGAAAAGTAGGTATTACAGTAGAGGGATATAATCTTTAAAAAAAATGTATTAACTAAACATACAGTTTCGGTACTTGGCGTCTCTCAGTCTGGCTGTAGTGTAGCAACCTTCTTACTTGAAAGTTACAACTTTTAGGTACCACAGGGTAAAATACATTGCTATGATACACCATAGTGATGTTGACAAAAAAAATATTATCCGTCTGGTAGATTATTAAAAAAAATATTCAAAAAAAAACAAAAAACCCGACTGCAAAAAAACGTAATTGAAAAGAGAAAAACTAGCATTCTAATCTATAGAATTTTGGTATCGCAGGCGGGGACAAACAAAAGTTACACCATATTTCCGGTTATTATTGTTATTATAATTATTATTGTCCCCGCCTGCGATACCAAAATTCTATAGATTATAATGCTAGTTTTTCTCTTTTCAATTACGTTTTTTTGCAGTCGGGTTTTTTGTTTTTTTAATAATTTTCTTTATTTCAAGTTTTTTAGTTTTATTAATATATCTTAATTTGGATTTGACTCATTAGCAGCTTTTATTTGATACCAATATTGTTGTAATTTATTTTAAAAAAATACCTTCCCCTCCCTTTTTTTTCTATTTGCAGATGCAATACATAAATATTATATAGCCTATGTCACTTCTACGATTAAGACGAATCTAACGACACCTCATATGTTAAAATCTATCAAGCCGTTTAGGCTACAGAGCGTGCCAAAGAAATAGACATACATACATACATACATACATACTCTCGAAAAAACATTACCCTCCTTCTGGGGCAGTCGGGTAAAAATACTTAAATTTTTGTTTTATTTTATTTTTTTACGTAATCAAAAGATTACGGCAATAGGTACGTTGAGTTTAAATGTGACATGACGTCACTCTCCGGTAGATTTTGTACTGACTTGTGACGTACCGAGCCCCCACTACCCAACTTTATTTATTTATACATATATACTTTATTGTACACCAGAAAATACACAACTTTTATCTAAATCATTTTTTATTAAAATGATAAAGCAAAAAATATGTCGTGTCTAATAAATTTTTTATTGTCTGACTGACGGACTAAATAGTTTTTTTTCCCAGTCAATATCTCTATTGAAGAATAACATAAAATTAAATAAACAGTTTCATAAGTAAGTAAGTAGTTTATAAAGAAAATAGGTCATGGGTAATAATTGTATGGTGAGTACTTCCTTATCCTCACAGAGCGAGAGCAAAGTTCTCAAGTTGACGCAATCCATGCATTTGAGCTCTGACGACTTTGTATAAATATAAATATAACTTTAGGTACAAAACAAATACTATATAATAATAACAAATAAACAATATATTGCCTTGTACTGTAATCTACACTAATCCTAATCCTAATAATTCTAATCCTAATATAATATTATAAAAGCGATAGTAAGTTTGTTTGTTACGCTTTCACGCTAAAACGGCTGAACGGAACTGGATGAAATTGGGCACATGTGTAGACCATGGCCTGGATTAGGACATAGAATACTTTGTATTCTGATATTCCCACGGGATCGAGACTTATGCGGGTGAAACCGCGGGGCGCAGCTAGTAATATTAAGAAGCGAAAAGATTTTATTTTTGTTTGTAATTAATAAACTCCAAAACTACTGGTCCGATTTTTAAAATTCTTTCACCATTAGAATGCTATATTAGCACTGAGTAACATAGGCTATAATTTATAAACATATCACGCGAGAGAAGCCGCTGGTCGAAGCTAGTGTTACATATACCTGCCTACTCGTTCAAGGAACTAGCTAAAAGCTTCTACGAGTATTTCTTCAATAAAAATAATCATGTCATGTCAACCAGAAACTTCAGAAATGAAGTAACTTCATGCCAAAGTTAAAGATACAGGCATACAGGTTATAATAGGCTCATTGCCAACCATTGCAGCGGGGTTATTGAGTAATACACCAATATTAATATTTTTTGGGTGCGAAATGTTCAAATAACTTCTCCCGCTCTGGGCGGAGCGGGATGGCCTGTCAGACTATTACTGACTAAAACCCACCCTTGTTCCTTTGACTATCCTACGGCAACCTGAATGCGTATAAGGTGCTGCGTAATCGCTGCAGGCGTATGTGTAGAGATGCAAAAAGACGCTACTTCCATAACTCTCTCGATAACCGTAACTCCTCTGAAGTCTGGAAGTTTCTAAAAACTGTCGGCATTGGCAAGTCCCCAGTCGTTTCCAGTAATGACACTGACGTGTGTGCTCTTAACAAACATTTCTCACACCCCCCTGTTACTTTGGATCCGCACGTCAAATCAGCTACTCTCAATAAACTTTCCTGTTTACCCGTGTCACAGTGTTCTTCTTTCGAATTAAGTCCAGTGAGTGAGCTTGAGGTCAAAAAATCTATTTGTGCTATCTCCTCTTCTGCAGTCGGTAATGATAATATTTGCTCAAGAATGATTTGTCCTATCCTCCCGACACTACTTCCCATCTTAACTCACATATTTAATTTCTCCTTGTTTTCTTGTACTGTTCCTGGGGCCTGGAAACAAGCCCATATCATCCCCTTACCCAAAATTCCTAAGCCGGTCTCACCGACCGATTTCCGTCCCATTTCTATTCTCCCATATCTCTCTAAAGTTCTTGAGCACATTGTCCATCAGCAACTGTCCGCCTTTTTATCTACGAATGACCTACTTAGTCCTCTTCAATCTGGTTTTCGACCTGGTCATAGCACAGTAACGGCTCTTTTGAAGGTTACTGATGACATCCGCTGGGCTATGGACCACAAATCTCTCACTCTTCTTGTACTTCTGGACTTTAGCAGTGCCTTTAACTCTGTTGATTTTGACATCCTTCTAGGGATCCTTAAATCTTTAAATTTCTCTCCGTCAACTGTGTGCTGGTTCGACTCCTATCTTAAAGGCCGCTCGCAGCGAGTTCGTCTCGACGAGTTTTCTTCTGATTGGTGCTCTCTCAACGCAGGTGTGCCTCAGGGGGGCGTTCTCTCTCCTCTTCTCTTTTCTATTTTTATTAACTCTGTCACCAGATTCATCTCTTCTCACTTCCATCTCTATGCCGACGACCTGCAGCTTTACAATCATTTCGTAAGGGAAGATGCGGAAACCGCCGTGTCTGCCATGAATAGCGACCTGGATTTGATTGGCGAGTGGTCGCGGTCCTTTGGACTGCAAATCAACCCCAGTAAATCCCAGGCCATTATTATTGGCGGCAGGTATATGCGGAATAGGCTCGAGGTTGCGTCGCTGTCTCCACTCTGTCTGAATGGAGTTCAGATTGTATACGCAAACACGGTTAAAAACCTGGGGGTGACCATGGATTCCTATCTATCGTGGACTGCCCATGTTGCTCAAGTCAGTCGCAAAGTGCACTTCACGTTCCATTCGTTGAAATGCCTCCAGACCTTCTTGCCCTTGAACACCAAAATCTCCCTTGCTCAAACTCTCATCCAGCCCATTATAGATTACGCCGATGCCTGTTATTTGGATGCTACCGAGGAGCTTTTAAATAAACTTGAGCGTTTACAAAATATTTGTATTCGTTTTGTTTTTAACCTTAAAAAGTATGATCACGGTTCTAACTTTCGCAAGATACTCAAGTGGCTCCCTATTCGACTTCGCAGGAACTCTCGCATTTTGTGTCTGCTATTTAACCTACTTCACAATCCTAAAACTCCATCCTATCTGCGGGAGCGCTTTTCCTACGCCCGTCCTTCTGATGTACCTTGCAGGTCGCATCTAAGAAACCTCCTTAAGTCCCCTCCCCACTCCACTGACTTCTACTCCTACTCCTTCACTGTGCACGCGGTGCGGTTGTGGAATTCACTTCCGCCCGACATCAGGGACTGCCAAACTGTCGCAATATTTAAAAGAAGAGTGAAGGAACACTATCTTTCCACTATGTCATAGTTGCGTAGGTATTTATTTTGTATTTTTCTTTTTTTTTTGTTACATTTCAATTAACATCATCTTAGTGATATTTATTTTAGTAGTATGTATGTAAGTATGTATGTAAGTATGTATGTATGTATTTATGTATGTAAGTAAGTATTATCTCATATTATGTGTTTTATTTTATTAAGTAATGAATTGTTTTAATTTTATGTATTTTACTTTCTCTCTACTCTTACACACGGTGTCTACATCTCTTTGTATCCCCTGTCCTATCGCAGGTATGCTGGAAGAGATTTCTTTAGAAATAAGCATCACCTTTGTACGTATTTTTCTGTTCTTTTCTTCTTGTCTGTTGTTAAATGTGTGTACATAAATGGTTAAATAAAAAAATAAAAAATATATATCCCGCAACCCCGGCAGATTGAGTAATATGCCTTCCGGTCAACTGCCCTAACTTCGCCTGGCGTCCTATGATAGGGTAGGTAGTTGACGGTACTAAAAAACCCAATGCCAATAATTTTGACAATTCAATAATATTCATTACGTTGTTGAGCAGATGAATTTAAAAAAAATATGTGGTAATGGTTTATGAATTTCTTTCAAAATCTTCGGATTGTGATGGAAATAGTGTAAGTGAAACTGGGTGCAGGACCCTACACATCTACTACAGGTAGCACCTATATCTACTAAGTAAACTCACACTTGAACTCTTGCTAGACATAACAAATGAATGCATAGAGCAGAACCTGATAAAAAAATAACAACGGGTTGCACTCCGGCAGTGCCGGCAGAAGTGAAAATTTGAACATTAACGTTGTGTATTTTTGAATAAACACTTTCATGAAGTATGTTTTGATAGCTTTTTTTTACCCATCAATATGGGTAAAATTTCTTACCCCGCAATCTTTACGTAATGACTATTTATTTGGATATTTACTGATATTTATTTTCTCGGCAACGGATCTTACGGTCACATGTCCTGACGCGAGTTTAACATTTTTTACCCATCCCAAAAAAGGGCACAACGCCGTTATAGAAGTTTTCACTCAAAAAATCTTCACATTCACCGCAGGCATACCTAGTAGATACCTATATACCTACCTACGTAGTTTCATTCAAGCTCAGAAACACCAACTCCAATCATACGATGACCTGTAACCACAACAAATTAATTACTAAATTCGTATTGAAGTGCGTACGCGCATGACTCAGAGTCTGCGAAGGGGAGATTAATACAAAAATATTCAAAACATTCCGACCGCTATGACAGACAGACGTGTGACTCACGTACGTTGAATCATTTTATTGTCTGCAGTTAATGTTTAATTGCAATATACAAACTATTTTGTGTGTAAAAAATTGCAAATTGTTTTTAGTATTTTACCTTTTGTAACTGTTTCTATTGATCGGTCTATTAATAGATACTACAATATTCTTTATGTACCCAACGTTAAGTATCAAGATTCTTTAGTAGACTTATGTTGTTCCTTTCGTAGTTCTGGTCACAGAATAGGACAGTCCTAACTCCTACTATTTCAGTGGGTGTCCTTTTGGCAGACAGGAATTATGTGAAAAGAATGTGCAGCCTCTGCAAGATGCCGTTTCTGAAAACCGAATGATTGAGCCAACTCTCTTACTTCGTCAATACGGGCCCATCCAGCCTTGGTTCGAAACTACGGAGTGAACGCGCCCTCTTTGCCACCCGGCAAAGGCACATTATAAGATTAGGGACAACCGTCAAATCGTGTTGTCTTTCATTCTTAGGTCAGACATCAAACTAATTTTATGTCCGTAGGTGATACGGGAAGGAAGGAAGCGCCCGTAACTTCGGCCGAAATTACAAATTTCGTGCACAAGGAATAGACCCCCTGATCTGTTATAATGATCACAAAACGGTTTTACACGTCAGTTTACTTTTTACGATTTTAATATTGTTTGAGTTGAGACAATGAATGAATATAATAAACTATTCAGTACGGAGTTCACTACTCACCGGGAGTCATTGTCTCCGTACTGCTTTTATTGGTGGTTACCAATGTATAAAAAGATAAATAAATTCATGGGTGCCTAGATGGGAAGGTGCCGAGATGGGAATAAACCATACATTCTGGCTTATAGGAGCTGCAGAAGTTGGTAATAGGTTGTGATTGTCCCAATAAAAAATTGAGTACGCTGATATCAGAAATATCGGTATCAGAAGTGCCAGTCAGACAAATCCCTGTTAGTTATTATGCTAATCACTCGATTAAAAATCAATCAACTATAAGTGCAATCGATTGAAAATTCAAATCGCCTCACAATAAAAAGTCTAAGTATATTACATTCGCGTATCGGTTTCAATAAAAACTAGAGGTTTAGTATGAAAAAACGTGAGACAATGGTGATTGAATCCTATTAGATTCTTATTGATCCATGGCGCGGATCCGAGTCGAAGAATGTTATTGATTTGCATTGGCTAAGTAAAAATGCAAAGCATTTAATAAATGCATAGTTTATATACTGAGTTTTAATTTCTTGGTCAGTTTTTAAAGTGAAGACTTCTTTAGCGGCGTTGTGCACTTATTCTGGGATGGGTAAAAAAATGTTAAACTCGCGTCAGGATGTGACCGTAAGATCCGTTGCCTAGCAACCGACAAAGTAAATATCAAAATAAATAGTCTTTGACATTACGTAAAGATTGCGAGGTAAGAAATTTTACCCATATTGATGGGTAAAAAAAGCAGTCCAAACATACTTCATGAAAAGTGTTTATTCAAAAATGCACAACGTTAATGTTCAAGTTTTCACTCTGTACTCCCGGAGTGCAACCCGTTGTTTTTTTTTTTTACTTCCCAATATTTTCACTATGAGCCAGCCCTGTACGTGCCGAAAGAACACTTTTTGGAATAATTAGGTAGGTTAGGTAGGTATGAAGGAAGTAATTTGCTTTGCCCTACCAATAAATATCTTTGTCCAAAATCGATTAGCGATCATTAGGTAGGTACTACCTATATCAAATGATTTGCATGTTTAAGTTCAAAAGTGCACACTTAACTCTCAATAAAGGTTATTGCAACCTTAATATTCAATAATATTCATCAAACTGCCTCTTTGGTCTAGCGGTCGCAAGCACTACCGCTGAGCATGAGGGCCTAGGTTCGATCCCCGGGTCGGGCAAAGTGTTATTGGGTTTTCCATCTGGAATTTCTCAGTAGCAGCCTGGGGTCTGGATTTGTGCCCGGTCGATGGCAATAGGCTCGCCCCCTGTTACATGGGACTTTAACATAACTGGCGAAATGTCCGTACTATAGGTACACTCCTGCTTAACGCTTTGGGGAATACAGGCGTGATGGTATGTATATATTCATCAAACTTGGCTTCGCATTCTTTGTCACCAATTAATAGAACAAAAAAAAGCAAAAAAAATGGCGTCATCCCATTCCAAGGCACAACACCAAATTACAACTAAACACTCACGTAATCGACTAAATTAAATCGATTATTTTACCGATTACACCATAAAACATTCAATAAAAAGTCCGAGACTCCGAGACACCGAGAATCGAGACAATACAATCTCATTTGAATCTCATGAGTGAACGCAAGGTGCTTGCGCACGCGTCGCACCTGCGTCGTGTCAATGCACCTCGTTACATCGAGAGATTGATATTATAAGGATTATTTCATTGAAGCAGGTTTTTTTAAAGGTATTTTTTGTTAATTATACTTGTGTTATTATTACGTAAAGGTTCATTGATGGAAACTTGTACCTACCTGTGACTTAATTGCATAACGACATTCATTGCATTGCATGTATGGAAGATTCGTCCTCTCAGTGACTAAATTCTCTATGTTGATTTGTAGAATCATATCTATTGTAATTTTTTTCCGGACTTTTATAAATAAACTGAGTCATACTGTTAACGTCGCCTGCAGTTCACCAAGTAGAGGTGCATTTATAGACACAAATCTAGTAAAAGGACAGAGAAAGAAAGAAAAGAAAGAAAAGAAAAGAGAGAAAAGAAAGAAAAGACAGAAAAGAAAGAAAAAAAAAAGAAAGAAAAGAAAAAAAAGAAAGAAAAATGAAAAAAAAGAAAGAAAATACAGAAAAGAAAGAAGAGAAAGTAAAGAAATAAAACCCAGAAAGAAAGAAAAATTGTTACAATTGGTGTTTGTTTGTTGTTGCTATTCCAAGGGTGTTACGTATAGCTTTTTCCTTTTTCATGTGGTTAGTAACTATCCTGGTGCCAGAGTTTTCTCTTTAGTTGGCCTCTGACTAATAAAATAAGGGTATATTTTATTCCATTTATTTAGTTTTATTACCTTATGTGTGAATATTTCTGTGATTTTGTATGGTTGTATTTCTCTCATGCAAAGTGAGGAAATCTATTATTTGTTATTTAAAATTATAATCAAATATATTTGGTAAATTTTATGTATTCAATTAAATAAATATTGTAATGATTTAAACTTTAATTTTTAGTAACAATGTTGTGCATGCGTAAGTGATGTATTTACACATTATTGAAGATTTGTGATAACCTATTGTTTATTCTTGTAAATTAGGTCGTTGGTGTGCCTTGCTCAATAAATAAAAAAATACTTCTCTGTAAGAAAGAGACCAGTAAAATAATATCGATAGAGTTTCTTGCCCGTTCTTCTCCATAGGAACCTAATATGCTTTAGAACGGGTAAAATGAGCTTCATCTTTCTGACTGACCAACTCCTCGACAGTTCAATAGTGCCTGTACTTATCTAATTTGGTTTAATTGAAATAAATGCTTCAAGTTTGAGTTGAGTGTGCCATTTTCTCACAGTGAAGCACAGAACCGGTCGAAGTGGGGGGTACTTGGCCAGCAGTGGACGTCTTTTGGCTGAAAATTAAAAACTGAAAATGAAATGTACCATTTTCAGGCAGATATTAATTCTAGAACTATTCTATATAATCTAGTTCACCCTTAAAGTTACCGTAACTCCTATACTCAGTTACATCAGTCCAAATTCAAACCACCACTTTCAGTACCATCGCTTAAGAAATACACAAATGAGATGTCACAGTATGATAGTCATATATAGGTATTCAGGTGATCTGTGATGCGTTACAGATTGGCACCCAGTGTGGCGACAAATTGCTGTGCTAACTGTCAGAGACTGCAACTTGGTAGGCGAGCTGTGCATCTCACTTAACACGACCAGTCTCGGGGAAAACAACCGTGGACACAGCTTTCGATATTGTAACTGTTTCATGGTATTTGCGACAAATATGTTGGACCATGTATTTGTGTATGATTCGAGTCGTATTTGTCACTCTTTTAGACCATGAACGTTCAATTTTTCTAATGCTGTGCGCAAAGAGTACCTACCATAAGATACTGTGGGCTGTGTGAAGTTAGTCGGGGACGTGAATAGGTCTCACATATAAGTAGATGGATTCTACGGATTGGGTATCGCAGAGGATATATAGGTGGATAGTTTTTAAAGACTTCAATAGTTATCTCCTGATAACTATTGAAGTCTTTAAAAACTATCCTTAGTTAGTTAACTATCCCTAGTTCGGAACCTATTTCTTCGGTTCGAAAAAATCGACTGTATTTTTGTGCACCAACTACAAGGCTGTAGGTGCACAAAAAGAAAGTAGATTTTTTTGAAAAAAAAATATGCGGGGCAGTCTTTGGTTACTGCAGATAGAAGTGAAAACTAAGTAACGCCATCTAACGAAAATGTCAGGAATTTATGTGGCTTGCTGTCAGTACACGCCGTCTTACGATTTTTCGATCAGGTCACGTGTCCTGAGGCGTGTTTAACATTTTTTTTGCCATCCCAAAAAAGTGCACAACGCCGCTAAAGAAGTTTTCACATCAAAAAATAAACAAAATTCTAAATAGATTTGAAAAAAAAAAACTAAAAATTGTGTCATATAATTTAGAATGGTAATAAGTCGTTTTAAATGGAAGCATAGCTTGTAACTTATTTGTGTTAAGTTAATTAATACAATTAATGAATTTTTTCTCAGTCTTTTTCCAAAGGCGTGGAGAACTAAACGCAAAAAAAAAATGTCTTACGGTACCAATCTCATAAAAAGTTCAAATTATTGATAAAAGAAATGGTTCAACAATTCGACAGCCATTAGTAATAGTTTTTATTGAAAGCTTAGTCGATTGAAATCACAACTTCCGGCGTTTTGTTCAACACGCCATTTTAATGCATTTAATGGAAATCCAATGCAAATGCCGGACAAATAATAAGCCTTGGTCCTGTTACCTGTTTTAAGGAAATTAAGATTTTTGACAATAGATTTCTTTATGTGTTATTTGAATGACGATTGAAATGCTTTGCTATTAGCCTCGGTAGGCGGTTTTTCAAACAACTAGGTTGATTGAAAAATAGTGGATGGTTAGGTATCTTCCTTTGTAGGTCATTTCAGTAATTACCTACTTTTAATTAATTAGAACTTATTAATTATGAAACCAGGAGTTACAGTCAAACACCTCATAATTTCAAACAATTGATACGCTACGATAATTTTGGCTGTTGCTGAAAACCAGCGCTGGGGCTCTGTCTCACATAGGGTCGCAGCATTATGCTTAGCGATGTCCGTTTTGCGTGGGTGTGACGCATATTTTCCCCCAAATTGTTATTTTCGTGTTTTTTTTCTTTCTTTGCGTCATGTTTACCGCAAATAAACGTATTTTCTTTCTTTCTTTTCTTTGATAGAAAAAATCTTTCTTGAATTTCACTCACTTCGTTAGGTATTACGAGGAATATTAATTTGTTTGATTAAATACAAAGTACTAACAACCTATTTACCATAACCTACATACACGAAGATTGAATCAAAACATCGAAAACATGCAACGAACATTAATTAGCTTAGCATAAATCAACTTCTTTTCTCAAAGAAAAAAAGGAATTATGGAAATAACACATTTTAAATACGTCCTAATAAGACTATTTAGTAACGGAACTCTGATTTTAAAATCACGACAACATCCAATTTTAAAAGACCTCTCTTTTAATACAAAACTCTTGGGACTAAAGTTCAACTTAAATTAGTCCATTTTCAATACCCTAATTTAGTCTCGATTAGTTTTTTAACCTGTGACATTTTGCGATAATTTCTCAGAAATCGTTCTTTTAGTTTCCGGTAGATGTCAATAGTTTAGCATGCATCTGTATAATATACTCATTTGTTGTTTTTTTGGATTAAAAACAGGATGTTCGTTAAGGAATTGAATAAGGTAAATGGTGTTTCCAAAATCGGTTTGAATTCTAATTTCTGTTGATTGGAAGAAAAAAGGAAATAAAGGACTAACTGGACTAACTGAGGGCTTTGTAATTTTTAGAGGTCATGAGGAATGTTAATCAAATTATCGAGAAATCGATGCTAATACGAATGATTTTGGAAATCAAACAGACCCACTCATGCCGATTACTACATATTAGCATCCTAAATGCAACAATATTTTGACCGGTCTTTCTAAACAAAGAGTATGACTCTGAGTATAAAATAAGTCTATACTGAGAGTAAACGATGTAAAGGAACTTGGTACACCGCAGCTTCCCGATTCACATCCGATGTGTTTTGTGAGATATAACAGATTCGCTTGGGATTTTTAGAGATAGTTAAGCAAATTGAATACATTGAGTGTAATGCTGTTTTCAGACCAGCGCGATTTGTCGTGCGACACCGGATATTGTTATACCGTGAAGTTTTGTATTGTTCGTGTCGCGTCTTGCGATAAATCGCGCTGGTCTGAAAACAGCTTAATTCTAGTATCACAGATTTATTCATAATCGGCTTAGCTTTTCCTCGCCCATTTTGATCTCAGATTCTCGACCGCATTACTGAATGTGGACTCGAAGTATGACTGCATAATGCGTATATGCGTCTCTAGATAAAATATAAAATGTAGCGGAGATTGGTTTGATGGACGTTGTCATTTGTCAACGTTACTGGATAAATCGATAGTTTTTTCTATGATTGGCTTTCGAGCTTCTGAGTACCAGTAACGTCTAATAGAAAAATTCTCAACCTCAGTCCGATTGAGCCGCACCTTTACAACATTGAAATTCCTCATCAGCTATACAGTTCCTCCTTTAATTACCTACACTATACTAAGAAGATTCCAGCTCCCTCATAAGCCTACTCACACATACTCACCCTGCGAGTGGAAGTCGTGTAGGGCTTCCTACTCGAGTTACCTTCCGACCGGCCGGACATGCGGCACATCCTATACCGGTCGACTTCGTTTTGTTATCGAATTGTGTGGACATCGCTTGGTGGGATTTCTGCGGTGAGGGAAGTTGGTGGAATTGTCTGTGGAGGGTTTTGATCGATTTGTTATGAGTAGGAAGTTTTTTTAGAGGTGCGACTGCTGTTTTAGAATTTATGTGGAATGGTTCTGATTTTGCGGAAATTAAAAGTATTTTATATATTACTAGCGAACCGGAGCCTGCTTCACACGGTTTTTATGTCTTGACAAAACATCGAGATTTCTTAGTTAAACGTAACTGTAATATAAACGTATTATGACACATAAACCTTCCGGAATAAATTCTCTAAAAGGTGGACACATCAAAATCTGTTGCGTGGTTTAGAAGAACAACGCTGACATACAGACAAACGCGAAAAGCGCGAAAAGCGACTTTGTTTTTTTATATGTACCTATGCTATGACTTTTCCGAGGTGCTTTGCTTTTTCTGTTAAACAAAATCGGTTTGATTGGTTGTTAACTTGGGCAAAATTGTCTATCGTTTAGTGATGCGGTAATTATGATCTTTAAGTTTTGGTGCTATCGATGTTACGATTTTTTTTATACCGTAGTCCTTTTTCTTCGTTTACGTTCATACCATTTACGAACTTTAAACGAATAAAATCATTTGAAATAGAAAGACTCTCTCTCTAGTTCTCTATAGGTACACTTATGTATGAAATAATGACAAAATGCCTTATAATGGGACTATTACAGACAGACCAATGTTTTTTATCGTGGAATTCTTATTCTTTGCCCTCTTAGACAACTGTCGTGACTCGTAAAGCTAAGTGCAATCCCCCTTCGCAGTTCGCACCTTAACTAAGGAACATAGGGTGTAAGCACCGATCGGCGGCAGATGTGTTCGCATCTGGACTGTCAGTGACCTAGCGTAGCTCGGTAAAATGCTTTCTTTTATATGCTCATGATTTTTTTTATAGGTAAGTAATAAAATTGTGCAAAGTTTTTTTGTGTTTTTTTTTTATTATTATGATTGAAATTTGTAGTCTACTCACGATTATAATCATAATAATGTAACTCATAAGTTTTTTTTGCGTTTATAGTTATTATTATGATTGAAATTAGTAGTATTGTCACTATTATAATCTTCGTAATCTAAAAATAGCGGAAGAAAAACTTACCTTCTAGTTTTTCTTTTGCAAAAAATTTTTTTGTCTTACAATCTACTAAATACTTTTTTATTTTTCAAAGAATTTAATCGATAAAAAGGTAAGTTCTGCTATTTTTTATTTCGCAGTTTATTTAATCATGCAGGGCTGTTGCATCTGGTGGGGCAGAATGTCGGCGTGTCTAGTAACTAAATTACTTTCTTTAAAGCTGGCAACACTACAACAGGACTTTTTAATGGTAATTTATATCGCAGGCTTAAGGTTACCTTTAAGATTAAGAAGCTGATAAAATGCTTCCTCTTGCCTTTTTAAAATGTTGTTTCATAAAAATATATTCTGTGTTTGTTGTCTGGTTGTTTTTTCTTACATATTTTCTCGTTTCTTTTTTGAGAGATAAAATTTCATTATTAGTAGGGAATAATTTATTCGTCTACTTTGTGGTGAAATATGATCTTAATTCTTTGTTTATGTTCATTTATAGAGCTAAGGTTATATATGCAGTTTTATCTAAAGGTTAGTGGTAGATGCAGCTAGATTATCAATGGTCTCGTATAGGTTAGTATAGTGAAATGCTTTCTTTATCTATTGTGGGATCATAAGCATTATGATGGTGTTGTTAACATTTTCTAAGGTCAAGTGTAGCCTTTTCACTTTTAACTACTGGATACTTTCATATTCTTCGTGAAGGTTAACCTTTTATTATGAGATTTTTTTTTGTTTAGTGTTCTTTTGAAGACTAACACTTACCGTCATTTTGTGTTAAACATTCTTTGGACTGTAATCGCGACCGTAAATGCTGAAACGAAAAATTGTTCACTACTATTATTGAGTTTTTTTTTTGTTTTTTTTTGTTCTGAGAATATATTAAATATTATTTGTTCTAAACTTAGGTAATTTACTACCTACTTTATATTTCTACTGCAATATTGTAACACGTTTTTACGATCACATAGGTAATGGCATGCTAACTATACAATGATATGTCACATGATATTATCTCTTTTTGATGCCAATGTAACATGTTATTAGCATTGCGGAACTTTTTGTGTTATTGTTATAAAAATATGCCATTCTGTTTAATGGCCAACTTAAACAATATTTTTATTAAATTGTTCTATATGACAGTAATGTTATTATTATGTGAAAATACTATTAATTAATTATAGGTATCCGAATCAAGTACAATATATTGTATTAATCTATACAATATAGGTATGTACCTATTATAAGTTGAAGTCACATTTCGTGTCTGTCCTTGTGACCGCGTTGTTTTTTTTTATTCTCGATCTTTATGTGTTACATCATTACTATTTAACTTAAACATACTAAATAAATCTTCATGTTTTATCAAGGGATAAAAACCGTGCGAAGCAGGGGCGGGTCGCTAGTTTTAGACGTAGGTATGTTTTTTGTATATTTATGTATGTATATTTACAACAAGCTGTATTCGAATTAAATTTTGTTTTTTTAATTGTTGGTTATGACAAGATATTTTTATATTATTCTTAAAACAAATGGCCTACCGACTTAAAAAATATACAAAGAACATTTTTTATTTCTCATTCATTTTATACTTTCGTCATTTATCATACAAGAAATAATTACTACGTTCGCTTCCAATAAGAACATTGAATTACCAAAAAACAAGGTGTAACCCCCAATTGCGGTTACATGCGGCTACCACGACGATATTACGTAAGTTGTGATCGATCGCACCTGGGCGCCCACCTGCCGACAACACGTGCTCTCACCCTGCCCAAATTATCCGTATAGATCTGCACTTTAGCTTTGATCAAGTTTGTAAGATTAAGGATTCAATGATGACTATTTACAATGAAAGATTTAAAGTATAAAATCATAATCGACTGGAATCAATTTTTTTTTTCTAAATTTTGTCGTTCAAAAGTGCCAATTTGAAATAAATGATTTAAGAGTGTTTATTCTGAAAGTTGGCAACGTCGCAAATAGATGTCAAATATTTCGCTGTTTTGATTAATTTGATAATATTTCTTTATGGAAATAAAAAATGTGGCTAACTAGCGAACTAGAATATTGATTATGAAATGCAATAATTAATATCGTAACACCGAATAGTTAGTTTTAGATGTAAAAAAAGTATTTGGAAACTTTCCAAATGCCTTTTTTCACCTAAAACGGGTACAACATCAAATTCAATATTATAATTGCAATTCATTATTAATTAAGTATCTAGTCAATTGGTTAGCCACATTTCTTATTTCCATACAGTATTATTTCCAAATTAATCGAAACAGGTAAATATTTGACAGTTATTTACGACGTTGCCAACTTTTAGGATGCACCCTCTTAACTTTGAGTTTCATGACTAAGTTTAAAATTAAAGGGAGTCAATGAGTCTAAGGAATCTCCTTGTGAACTCTATATCTTCGCATGCCTCTTCAAATGAATATTTTATTTCGCTAATTTCTGCTCCACATACACTGTTTTTCTTCACTATGAGCGCAATAACGGAACGCAATGTCACTTAAGATCTTTTAAATGTCAGTATCATAATAATAACACTATTCACCACAAATTGCTGCAAGCAATACAAACATAAAACCACAATGATTTCAAAAACACTTACAAAAAAAACGTAACGACACTTAACACAAAATACACACTTCAATTTGACATAAAGATGAAGACATAATAGTAAGTATTTAATTAAAAGACATATCGGAAGCCACCTTCAAAACGGTCTCGATAAATGTCCTATAATTGAAAGTCGTTAGTTTTAAAACGACTTCAAAGTCAAGAGAGTATTAATAAGACAAGCCTAATTTATGAAGTACTTTTGAACATATGCGCGAAGTACTTACGTGTGCCGTATTTGGTACTATCTAGTGTTATTACTGTCATTAATGTTGCGGTGTGATGAGAGAAAGGGTTTTAAAAGGTAATAAAATATTATGTCAGAACTATGTGTTGATAACCCTTAATTGTCAGGTTAATTGCTTGGTATTGCTATTCGTTAAGATTCCACCGATGTCCCCTGTACGGTATAGTGCGAATCATGCTCGTAAGACCAGACCTGAATGTCATTGAAAATGACTCACGAATCGTATCAGAAGACCAGATACCAGGGGACAGTTAGAAATAAACAAGCACCTATTAGGGTAAATTTCACAAATGAAACTGATCGCGATTAACACTTCTAAACCCCGTTCAAAGAGCTGTCAGTGACAATATTCCAAAACAATGATGAAATGAAATTATCAGCTGTACCCGATTATGCTGGAAGCCGACCCCAACATAGTTGGGAAAAGGCTAGGCAGATTGAAAGACGAAATGAAATTTGCCCGTAGTTAACACATAGGTACTATGACCTGCTTTGGGTCAAACTGCATCCTCAAAAAAGCAGAGGCTTTCTTCACTAAAAAATATCATCGCGAGGTAATACCACCGTCTGCGTCCACTACCTACGTCAATTTTTTCTTTCGGCTAGAATCCAATCTAATCAAAAGTCATTTATTCAAACTAGGCCGAGAATCAGCTCTTTTCCAACATCAAAATTACGTAAGACATTCCCCGAAAACGACCGCCCTTCACCACTTCCTAGTCCTTTAGCTGGGAAGAAGAAGTGGCGCAACAAACTCCCCAGCAGCACAGCTGTCTGTTCAGTTAGAAAACCTTGATTCTATACTTGAATATCAAGCAACTCACACCTTGTCTTATCCATACTTCAAATTATCACACTTCTAAGGGTCTTAAAAACCGCCGTAACGTACTTGAGGCATGTCGTAGCCAGTGACGTAATGACGCTAACCCGCTAACGTCTTGCATATCACTCGCAAATTGACGCGCCCTCAAAGGAACGCGTCAATGAAAGGAATGGAAGGATGTTACAGTTTTAATTTCTAACGGTTAATGCAATGTGTGTTTTGAGAACCGGGAATACCGCGGAACTTACTGAATTTGTTAGTAATTTCTGCGTTTTTTATTTGAGAGATTTTGATAGTAGATTCCTTGATTGCATATCGACGAATCATAAAACATGCATTTCAAAGACATTTATATCAGAGAACTCATCTGAGCTAAATTTTTAGGACATAATTGTAATGCCTTAATTACACGTACCGAGTACAGTGGCGAGACAGGGCCAAGAGCTAAACAGGGCAAACAGCTGGAGAGCACTGTCTCTGCTGTCTTGGCACTGTCAGAGTTAGTTAAACTACATTTCTGTGATGCTGTGAAGATGTGATGTGAAGTGATTATTACGACAGTAACCGACAGTTGCGATATAATAGTTATTAAATATTTTAAATAATTTAGTTATTAAATAAATTGCAAATAATAATCTTAATCACTTACAATTTTATCAACAGTTTTTTATTTTATTTCTTAGAAAACGTGTAATGTAAACCTAAGCATTGCATTTAATTCGACTCGAGCGCAGAAACAAAGGGTCGCCGGAGAAAAGGTTGCGCCTGCGCAACAGGGTGCTAGCACCTGTTTTTGCGGTGTCTAGTAATTGTAGATTTTTCTTCTAAATGACTATGTTTTTAAACATTTCTCCTTTGTGTAAAAAGCGCAGTAATTACATAATATATTTTTTTGTAGAATCTATTAATTTCTATTTTTTTTTATTACGTTGACGAAGCAAAAACCCCCATGGGAAAAAAGCGTGACTTTATGTTATTTGTTATTTGGATTATAGAATCCAAATAACTACGTTCTTAAATAACATTTTTTTTAAATATATTTATAGAACTCTTTTTTTTCTGAATAAACAGGGTCTTTATAAATTCATTATTATCAATAGTATTTTTTTATCACAATACGTGACCTATGCTTTCGAAGATTAATTACAAATCAATGTAACAGACACTCACAGATTGATATGAAAACCTTATCAGATAACTAATTTTTCATCGTTTATGTACCTACTCAGGCTGTATTGCATCATTAGACAAGACTGACTGGTAATACATTTCGTAGGTCCCTAGGGAGTAATCACACTGGTATTTTTCAGTTGTAACATAACATACAATTAAGCCTGTACTTTAGCTAGAGGGTATACCTATAGTGCTGCATTTTTCGCCAGTTATGTTTAAGTCCCTTGTAATAAAAGGCGAGCCTATTGCCATGAACCGAGCACAGATCCAGAATCCAGGCAGTTAGTGAGAAATATCAAATGGAAAAACCTAATAACACGTGGCCGATCTGGAAACCGAACCAAAGACCTCATAGCAAGCAGTAGCGCTTGTGACCACTGCACCATTGAAGCAGTCTACTCTATGAAGAATAGACATACTGACATAGGCATCTCTTTGTTTGCAAAGTAACATTTCTTTGATCTTTTTTACAATTATTTAACATCGTGCCGTAGATATCTTTCTACTTACCATCTGTTATTTTATCTATAGTTTTTATTTCTACGGAGGTTTTGATCATGCTAGCATGTAGAAAAAAATCCTAATTGTAGAAATTCCTGGTGGAAAAACCCAAAAACACATTGCCCATTCCGGAAATCTTAGCCTATAGGACCCTAGTAGACCAATTTAGAGGTATGAGGAACAGGGTGTAAAGTTCACTCATCCTCTATTGAAAAGGGAGGATCCTCCGGCCAGACGGGTTTCGTGTCTGGCGGGCAACTGCCCAACGGTTGATGTCTTATATATATCGTTCGCGCAGTAAACTCTATTTCGTCGCCTTAGAGTGAAAAACTCGGGAATGCAATTTTAGTTTTTTTTTTAAATACAATTTTTGGTAAGAGAACCTCGCAACGCACGCCCTAGTTTCACACATAATACGTTTAGTAATCTGTAACTGTATCCAAATTGCACACTAAAAGACATAATTTGAAGAAGCAGTATTAATAAAGGCGCAGTATTTTCTTCCTCCTGTAAAGTTACCTTTTTCGCAATTACGAGGTTTTCTCTCTAAGGCGTCGATTTGCGCGATGCAGGATTTGTGTGACGTCAGGACCTTAGTAGTCAAAGTGTCCAGCAGCCTAATTGCTCACACTTTCAATCACAATCCGAGTGTTTTGAAGTCCTAATCCATTACTTCATAGGTTTGAAAAATTTGTCTACTCAACAACGTAAATAATGCAATGAACGTCGCTGAACTGTCAGAATGAAAGGAATTGCGATGAAGGAGTAAAAATAACGAATTTCAAAGTATCGAGGCCAAGAGTCACGCATTGGTCTTGGATCTTGATATAAAACGAGTAAAAAATAAATAACGGATCAACACATGCGCGGTCGGTTGAGAGGAAACTGATGGGGTGGCAAACATTTTTAGTTTTTACTAACTGATCCGTCAGACGTTGTCCTGTCCAAATTTCTATTTCGATTTTTCGGCTGTTCCTTTGGGTTTTTTCTAATTTTCGTTTTTCTAAACCACCTTAGTAATGAGAATGAAAAAAAAACAAAAAAAAAAAACAAATCATTCAAGCCATTTTGGAATTTTTGCGAGACTGATGCACGGCAATTGATTTTCATATATACGAAATAGATTGATTTTTGCTTATCAACCATTTACTCCTCCGTCTTTGAAGAAATCCTTTTTAGTCTTTCGGAATTGGGATTATAAAATATCAACCCAAAAATACTGTATGAAATTCAGTTGTAGTTTGTTCTTAGGAACGGTGACCACAGCATAGTTGGAAGAAATCTAAGCAAGATATTTGATGTTTTGATTATGAGATAATTATTTTAATTTAAAAAGCAAAATACAGGGCAGGCCCACTATACTAAATTAAAATAACTAAGTATCATCTTTTCTGGTTTCAGATGTTTCACAAAAAAGACATCAACGAATCAACGAACTCTGAAAGATTTATCTCAACGAAATCCGTCCTACTGTTGCGCTCTCCTGTCGAGGGTGTAGGCACCTGCGCGTGGGCACGTGCCAACTGTCCCGTGTCGCCCCCCCTCCCGCCCCCGCACCGCACACCCGCGCCACCCCTCGCTGTTTCCGCTGCATCCGGCCACAGCCTTCGACTTGTTGTTATTCTACTTTTTAATGGTATTGGAACTTTTTTTAGAGTTTTATTAAAAGAGTGAGGTCATTCATCATCTTTGGTGATTATTGAGGAGCAATTGAAGTGGTACTTTCGCATCGTATGATTGTTTCGTTCCGTGATTGAATGTCCTCAAGAACGAACCCAGATGTTATCAATCGATAATCAATCATGCTATATCTTCTTGCAAGCTATTAAAGCCATCCAAAACAAAAGAGTGTCCATCACTACACCATACAACGTCTGCATGGGGTAGTTAGCTGTCAAAGACTTGTAACACAAAATGTGAGAAAAAAGAGTAGCAAGAAATTATGTAATCCATGTTTGTTTTTAATTAACTAAGTATGTATTTGACATATAGAATGCTAGATGTCTTCCAACAAGACCTGCATAGTTCTGATTGGTCTTCTAAAATGCAATCTTGACTGTTCTGGCCAATACCGATAAACATTAGAGGGTAAGAAAAGGAATACCTGAAACATTCTTGTAATTTCTAGAAGCAAAATTATTTAAGCTTGTTCTCTCTTTAGTAGGTAGATCATATAATTAATTAATAGTCTGTTTTGCATGAATTTAGCCATTACCTATGAATGCTCCCTGTAAAGTAAAACCAAAGGCCAACGCTAAGAAAAATAATTTCATCGTTAGAAGCCATGCCCAGGAGCTCTGCAGCCGACACCTCCAAGGCGCCCAATGCTCTCAACCGTTACACCGCCGCCTTAAATACTATCGGCAAATCCGTTGGGCAACGGTCAAAATGACCCAACAAAAAAACTGTATCAACCACCTTGCTAAACACAAAGCGAATCATTAAAAAGAGACCACTGTATTGTCTAGCAGACAACGGACAAACTTTCCCATATCCAACTTTAAAGGACTAAGAATCCTTTGTCCTTGTTACAGTTTTGCAAAGAAACTAGAGCGTTCTCACGCAACGCAAAAATTTCGCCGATAGACAAACGTCCGAGAATAGGAACTGAATGGACGACGAACAATAAAATAGATTCGCGAAAGGAATTACAAATAATGGCTTGTAAGAAAGGGGTGGTTTTCTAAAGAAGGGTCAGTGAGGTCACTTGAGGCGTAGGGCTGACCCTATAACTCACGGTGCAGCGATTTCGGGGTGTTTAAACTGGCGTAAAGGGTTGTTGTGACCTCTAAGACCTTTTGTATTGTGTGTGCGGGTCAGCACGGGTTGGCTACCTGGACCGGACGGGCCGCGTTGACCCTGCCCAAGAATGGACGATTAAAACGAGACGGTGCATCAACGGTAATTTGGAAAATCGCGATAACCTTTCTCTTTTATAAAGCATTTAGTTGATAGTTTTGTGTTGCTATTTGTAACGTTTTATGAGGAATACTAGTTCGAGTAACGACTAGAAGGAATGGCAGTTCACAATTTTATGTTGCTCTTAAATTGTATTGAGCTTGCATGTTTTGTCGGTTTCTATATCATGCACCGGATCAATGGAGTAATGAAATTGCTAGTCAATTGTTTTGTTATTACAGCTATAAATACGAGTATAAAAAAATGCAACCTTTACTGCTTTTGAGACCTTTTCAAGACTGTTTTAAATATTTGAAAATTGAAGTCTTTAGCTTTAGTTTCCGTTTTACACATTTCTAGAAAACCAACCCTTTCAAACAATCTTGTCTTAACGAATACTTAATACCGGCTACTGTTACATTTGCCTGACGTATAACGGTCATAATTCAACAATAATAAGCAATACCGACCATTCTATGATGTTCGCATTATATTAAAATCACATAAACATTTGCCAACGGCGAATCCGTGGGGCGGTGATGGACAATGCAAAAAATAGAGCATAGGAAACTATTTCCCATAAAAATCGTAGCGCGAAAAGGGTTTGGTCATACAGCCGTCTTTGTTATGGCCAGTGAGAAATTTTGCGTGAGCTGAATGGGCTACAGTTAGAAATGGGTCAGTTAGACCGGCAGGTAGTTGAGGATAGTGTTGTATTGTTCTCGCGCATCGCAGGGTTATGCAAATTGGTTGGTCACGAACAATGGGGCGATCTTTGTGAGATGGGAAGACGGACGGCGTGGTCTGTAGATCACTTGAGATGTTGAGATATATCGGGTGTTGCTGTGATGTGAGTTCGTGCAGATTAGGTGTCTTGACGTAAAAGGTTGAGTTTGGTTTTTCTTTGTGCAACGGTCATTTCTTAATACATATTTTGTATTGTGTTTAAAATATACATTTCTTTCTGGGAACCTGTACCAACGTTTTTGACATACATTTTTGCATGTCATAATCATGTATCATAATCAGCCTATTAATGTTCCCACTGCTGGGACACAGGCCTCCTCTCTGTGAGAGGGAGTGGGCCGTTATGCACCACGCGGTCCTAGTGCTGGTTGGGAGATGTCACGTCATGTAGACTTCGAATTTTTGCTTCTAGGATATGCCGGTTTCCTCACGACGTTTTCCTTCTCCGTTTTGAGAGCAGTGGTGATGAAATTATTTATACAAAGTAAAGCGCCTGCTTGGGTTCGAACCCAATCGTACAATTCGTAAATCGGGGCCGTTACACTGGGCCACTACTGCTCGCATTTCATCATTTTTGCATGTGCAGCTAAGTAATGCAGTTCTATATGAGAAATATACTTGCAGGCTTTACAGCAATTTTATCTGATGTCTATACCTACTATAACTACATTGATTCGGCTATAACCTCTTGAAAGTATAATTTAAGTACCTACAGGTAGAGAGCAGTGGTGACCGGCAGGCACTTTATGTAAATTATTTCATCATCACTGCTCTCAAAACGATGGAGGTGAGAAACATGTCCTAGAACCAAAAATTCGAAGACATGTGACATCTACCAATCCACACTGGGCCCGCGTAGTGGATTACGACCCACTCCCTCTCACAGAGAGGAGGCCTGTGTCCCCGCAGTGGGGACATTATAGGCTGATTATACACTCGAGAGCAATGAATCCGGGTCACTTAAAGAATCCTAAAAATTTCGGAAACTAAAAATGCTAGGTTAATGCAATAAATTGTATTTAATAGACAATGTAATACTCCTTAAATGAAGGTATTAAAACTTCTTAGTTATTGTAAAGTTATATCATAAAAAAATCAAATTTGAAAAAGGGCCACTTTCGAAGATGGAACTACGAAATTACAGCATTTGATTTTGCTTTTGTTTGTAATCTGTCATTTATGTGGGTACATAAACCATGTTGATAGTGCTCTATATTCATTATTCAAGCTGAAATTATGTCGCTTACGCCTGAAGAATGCACCAGAATACTTACAATGCTGGAAACCGGCCGGAGTCAGCGCGATACAGCCAGGACTGTCGGTGTGTCGCTGTCAACAGTACAAAGAGTTCTCCGACGTTACGAAGAAACTGGTTCTAACCTACGCAGACCAGGAACGGGCAGAACCAGGTGTACCACAGCACGAGAAGACCGATACTTGGTGAACCCCATGCTTCGAAATCGCTTTCTCACAGGAACTGAACTCACAAATCAGTTTCGACGCCTCGGAGGAAGTAACCCAAGTGCATGGACAGTAAGACGTCGGCTTGCTGAATCTAACTTAAAACCCCTTAGACCTGCAAACGGCCCTAAACTGGAGCGTGGGCATCGTATTTCAAGACTGAGATATGCCCAGAGCCACGTAAATTGGAGTATTGAAGATTGGTCAAAAGTTATGTTCTCCGACGAATCAAAATTTATGCTCTACAAGCACGATGGAAGACACAGAGTGTATCGAAGACCAGGGGAAAGATTCAAGCAAGCATGCATCGAAGAAAAAGTAGCCTACGGTGGTGGGTCTGTACTTGTGTGGGCCGGAATTTCTTCTGAAAGTCGCACAGAGCTGGTGATCATAGAAAACGGCTCTTTAACTAGCGTAAGATATGTGGAACAAATCCTCAATGATCACGTTGGTCCATTTATGGTCAATTTAGGTGAGGATGCTATATTTATGCATGACAATGCCCGACCTCATACAGGTAGGATTGTGCATGACTACCTTCAAGAGATGAACATTACTCGTATGGAGTGGCCAGCGCGCAGCCCGGATATCAACCCGATCGAGCATGCTTGGGACGAGCTAGGCAGATGCGTAAAACAACGAAACCCTCCCCCAATCACGCTTCGTGAGCTCAAAATTGCTCTCACAGAGGAATGGGAGAATATTCCCCAAAATCGTATAAGGAACTTGGTGTACAGCATGCCAAACCGCGTAAACGCAGTAATGGAAGCACGAGGAGGCAATACGAAGTATTAAAATTCAAGAAAATCGTAATAAAGTTCAAAAATTTCATGTTTCCTATTTTTGTTTTAAGGAGAGATCAGCAGTTTTTTTCTTTATGTAATTTTGTGTTAATAAAATGTATGGTGACTCATATTTTTTTTACTTTCATTTAAGGAGTATTACATTGTCTATTAAATACAATTTATTGCATTAACCTATCATTTTTAGTTTCCGAGATTTTTAACATTCTTTAAGTGACCCGGATTCATTGCTCTCGAGTGTAGTTACCGGTATTATCTGGCTGGATTCTAATACGTAGTTTCCAGTTGGAAATTAAATTCCAGTTCGATTAATTTATAAAAGACCTGGAGTACTCTCGTTTGTTACCTAGTTATGTGCAATAAATCTAGGAAGAAAAAGGCTCCATTCCAAAATTGTAAAGTAAAATTTTACTACAAGAATAAATCTAAAAATATCTGTAAGTACCAGATTACTTAATATTATCCAAGTACATGAGGTCACACCAAAGCTAGTCTAATGTCCAATGTCAATGTCAACTGTCTGCGTAGGTACCACACGGCCAACTGCGAGCACGTAGGAACGTTCAGAGGTCAGTCAGCATCTCGTCTCTGACTCACAGTTCTCGGAACGAGATGAATGCCCGAGAATGACATTAGAGAAGTTATAAGTAGTTAGAAACTGCTAACTACAGGTAGTAAGTACTTTGGGAATATTAAGAGGCTGAGTTTTTTGAATGGTTCGAATTTGGTTTGCTGTACCTACCAAAAAATCTTCCTTTTAATTTATATCATGGAGTGATGAGACAATGGTTTTTTTTTTCTAGGTTGCTTAGCATATTTTTTTTTCTAGGCTTCTATTACCCACATATTTTCGTTAAAATTACATAATAAATAGATTCTTTAGAAATGATTAACATTATCTGACGTCATATCAGGATTTTCGTCAATACTTGAATGTTGTCACAGATGGCGCTACTATGGAGATTTACGTAGAAAGTAAGTAGATGACCTTTATGTCGTACTGCTTTGTGAGTTCCAAAAGTCAGCGTCGAGTATTTTTTTACATTTTAAGTTAAAATTGATAGAGTTATCCAACATTTTAAACTTTTCCTGAAATATTTCAATTCAGGCTTTTACAAGTTAATCGTACGCGCTGCCTATAAGGCTGCCTGTCCACTGGAGCGGAGAGGAGAGGAGAGGAGCGGAGATGTGCCATTATTAACCAATCAAATCTAAACTCAGGGGCGGAGTCAAGATTCTATTGGTTAATATTGGCACATCTCCGCTCCTCTTTTCTCCTCTCCGCTCCAGTGGACCGGCAGCCTAACGCTGAGTCTTGACGCATGTTTTGCACAAGAGTTCTATTTCAACGATGAGCACGGTTATAAGGAAGGATTTTTGAAAAATCGTACCCTAAAGTGGATTAAAATGGCGATGAAATTACGTATGTAAGTTCGTCATTTTTGAAGTTAGAAACGTGGAAGTCGGTACCTACTTAGATTTAAGTAAAAGTAATTTGTATCATCAATTTTTGGAAACGAATGGTCCTGAGAAGTCCCGAGAGATTTCTTTCCTCGGTGGGAAATGCTTGTTAATAACACGTAACTATCTACTCCTGGCAGACTACTGGCAAAGACAGAGACACATGGAAGAAGTTGGAGGAGGCCTTCACAGGAGCAGGCGGCCATATTTGACAAAATAACTGATCTGTACTTATATGTAGAAAATAAGTAACAACATTTGCAATGTAATTTATGGATATGGAAATAAAAGGCTTTCTTATTTATTTATTTATTTATTTAACCATTTATGTACACACATTTAACAACAGACATGAAGAAAAGAACAGAAAAATACGTACAAAGGTGATGCTTATTTCTAAAGAAATCTCTTCCAGCATACCTGCGATAGGACAAGGGGATAAAACGAGATGTAGACACCGTGTGTAAGAGTAGAGAAAGTAAAATACATAAAATTAAAACAATTCATTACTTAATAAAATAAAACACATAATATGAGATAATACTTACTTACATACTTACATTATACATATATCTTACACATACATCTTATTATTTATTTACTAATTATCTTCTCCTTATACAAAAAATACCTACCTACTATTCTTAACTCATTATTATCAGTTTAATAGAATGAACACAACATTTGGTAAGTTAAGACATTACAGTACTTAGACTGCTTATCAACCCGCATAAGTGACAAGCCGGAGCAGTCACACTCAACGAGCGAGACGCTCCTTAATGATGCGTGGATCAAGGTTACCTTATGTCTTATTTATTTGCTGATTTAACGGACTAAGTAGATATATAAGTACAGTACTCCCTCGATAATCCTAACCATAGGAGCTATTGGTTGAAATCGACAATTCCAGAAATACTTATTAGGCAATAGGCACATTTTGAATTTTATGCAACAGATAAATGTACACTTTACTGCATAAAAATTTAAAATGTTCCTATTACCTAATAGTAATACGTATTACTGGAGAATAGATGTCGATTCGCCCATAAATAAATTAACTTCGTGTGAATCGCCTCAAGAAACAATAATATTATATAAAAGTGTCGATTCCCCTGTTTCGGGAGAGTTAATTAGTGCAAATTAACCAATAAACCAACCATCGACGGATTGCTGAAAACGGCGGATTACAGAAAACAGCGGATTATAATGTAGGAACAACAAATTATGGACAAAGAGTTGCTGCTTACGACCGTGCGGCGAAGTATAGAACTGTGTACGGTCATATGCATGAGAGAGACGGTAGACGGTGGATTAACGAGCTGAAGATTTAGAATGACGGCGGATTACAGAGTATGATCAGACCAGGCTCGACTCGCAAAAAACGTCGGATTATAGTTACTTAAGTAGTTGTCTGATAGACAAGCGGCGGAGAGCAGTGGTGGCCTAGTGGTATCGGCCCCGACTTACGAGTTGTAGGTCGTGGGTTCGAACCCAAGCAGGCGCTTTACTTTGTGTAAATAATTTTATCTGCACTGCTCTCAAAAACGGTGAAGGAAAACATCGTCAGGAAACTGGTATGTCTTAGAACGAAAAAATTCAAAGACATGTGACATCTTCTAACCCGCACTGGGCCCGCGTGGTGGATTACGGCACACTCCCGTGATCTCACAGAGAGGAGACCTGTGTCCCAGCAGTGGGAACATTAATAGGCTGATTATGATTATGATGAGACGAGCGGCGAATTAGCGAGAGAACAGAAACGAGGCAGTCACATCCCCGCACCCCGCGTGCGTGTTGGGGCACATTCCTGTTAAATTATTATTTTACACTTTTTATTTGTTTCCTTTTAATTATCTTTTTTTTTTTACTTGTGTTATAAACTTATAATTATGTTGTGCTGTATACCTTTGTTTGTCTGTGCTGAATAAACGTATTTTCTTTCTTTCTTTCAGTCTCAAGAGCATTCTGAAAACATCTAGCAACCTTTTGGTGTAGCTAGTCCATAGACCATGTAGGTACAGACCCTGACAATATGCCTTGATAAGTGTTATTTTGACCAGTAGCCTTATTACGTAATACACGATCAATCAGAATATGAATCGTTTTGAAGCAGACTGCTAAGCCATTACTTCATAAGTTCGAAAAAAATGTGCTCAACAACGTAAATAGCCGCGCAATGAATATTATTGAACCACGTCAAAATGAAACAGATTACTCGGAATCGTTTACGAAAACGTGTTGCGTAATTAGATAGCTGTACCCTAATTACGTAATACACGATCAATCAGAATTTTAATCGTTTTGAAACAGATTGATAAATCTATTACTTCATGAGTTCGAAAAAAAAATCTGCTCAACAACGTAGGTGTAAATAACGCAATGAATGTTGTTGAACTGTCAAAATGAAACAGATTAGTCGGAATCGTTTACGAAAATGTGTTGCGTAATTAGATAGCTGGTCTTTACAGCGCAGCGGGGGAATCTACGTGCCACCATATTACGTATATATCTCGGACCTCCAATGTCCTACGCTCCCTCTCAATTATATCTACTTGCTTCGATTCGAGATATTGACTAAATCTGTTGTCAGTTTGATGATGTCAATCTGCCTGTTTGCTCTATAAAAACCGTTAAAACAAGAAAACGTAACAGAAATCAATAGTCAGACAGTTGTCTTCACTAAATCCACATCTGCTGAGCTCACTGAGGCGTACTGATAAAGCGACATGTTTCCACGATAAGTGCATGTTTAAAACATACTGAGCTCACTTTATTTACTACTGAAACAAAGGAAAATGGATCTTATGAAGTGGAAGATAAGGTTTAGCTGGACAGTAAAGGTAAACCTGCAAAGATATCGTTACGGAGTGAGTGTACAATTACATATGCTGTGAGCACATCCCAAAGTTAATCTTACTCCAATATGTTACTCTGTAACTCCTATGGCACTAGTTTTAAGATTCAAAATCGTTTGTTTTCGATTTTCAGGAAGGTAAATAAGTAAGTTATTGAGGTCAACGATTCGCACCTTTGAAGCTCATTTCGTTATCAGTAAGTACAAGAAAATGGGGAGAAAAACGACTGTTTCACTAAATGTGTAGGCAATTTATACAGAGTTTGAGAGAATTATTTTGAAATGCCTTTATAAGACCATGTACGTTCAGTCGTAAGTAAGGACATAATATTGGTTACCCCCTTTTTCAGGGTAAGGTAAGCGTTTGGAATACCCAATTAGTGGGGCTAAAACATAATTAGCCTATAATGTTCCCACTACTGGGACATAGGCATCCTCTCTGTGAGAGACAGTGGGCCGTAATCCACCACCGGGGCCTAGTGCGGGTTGGTAGATGTCACATGTCTTCGAATTTTTGGTTCAAGGACATGCCGGTTTCCTCTCGATGTTTTCCTTCCCAATTTTGAGAGCAGTGGTGATTAAATAATTTACACAAAGTAAAGCGCCTGTCTGGGTTCGAACCTACGACCTAACATTCGTAAGTCGCGGTCGTTAGCTTGCATGTTCTGTGCTGAGCTCACGCAACGCGTCGTACGTCCAGCCAGTAAAAGGACTCGCCCATCAAGGAGCGCGGTCCCAAATTAGACGCATTATTAATTTATTATACATAAAAAAGGTATTTTAATAAAACGTGTATTACTAAAAGATTCATAATTAAATTATCTTTAAAATGTTGAAGGTACTTAATACGCGTGGATACTTTTTGCGAGATTCGCAGTTTTTTATCCGCGTTACAAAGAACTTTACAAATGAATTACACAATGTGTGAATATTTTAGATAATGATTATATCACAAACATTATCTAAAATAGTCATAGATTAAGTTATTAAAAAAATGCTCCAATTTAACATTTATTATATCAATCTTCCTAGCCTTTTTTCCCAACTATCTTGGGGTCGGCATCTAGTCTAACCGGATGCAGCTGAATACCAGTATTTTACATGGAGCGACTGCCTATCTGACCTCCACAACCCAGTAACTGGGTAATACGATACTCCTTGGTAAGACTGGTGTCAGACTTTCGGGCTTCTGACAAAGTCAAAGATCCACAAATGACAGCAGCGACCAACGGCTTAACGTGCTTTCCAGCACGGAGGAGTCTCGGTATGTAAAGATGGTCACCCATCCACTGACCAACCCCGGCAAGCGTAGCTTAACCTGATGGATCGACCCGTGCGGCTTGTTATTGAAAAGTTGGAGTCGCGCCATAAGATTAATTTCAAATCTTTTGTGGTGCGGGTTCCGACTCACCATCTGCAGACTTTTATGAAGGAGGAATTTTGGCCGACCGGTGTCGTGTACCGGCGTTTTCGCGGAAGGCTACATGACACCACGAGTCAGCTCAATACGTCGCCGACCCAACGTAAATAAAGATTCTGTAATGATGTTTTTAATTTTATGTATTAGTTTATTATTTTGTAAGATTATTTGTGTATTGTGTCTATGGGCCTTAGTTGCCTGAAAATAAAGCAATTATTATTATTATTATTTTGACATTTATTTTTTATTCTCGGCTAGCCGGTAAGAGCTGATAACACGGGCCTAAGCCAAGTGATTATCAGTTGGATTAAGTGCGGTCACGTGCAGAGGATTGCACAGAAGATGGAAGCGTATTCCTGTTTTGATATGGGTTTTCTGATTCACATTGCAGAAACTTTCTCACAAGTCTGCATGTGTTTAGTATGGCTGCCTTCTGCAGCAGATGGTAGGTGTTTGGAGGTAAATTAAGAGAGTTAAGGGACTGGTGAAGTTGTTTCGGTATTACACCTGTTGTAGACAATACTATTGGTACTATTATAACTTTTTGCAGATGCCAAAGTCGGGCTACTTCATCTTTTAAAATAAATATATTTGCTCAGTTTTTCTGCTATTGTTGTCTGCAAGTTATGTGTATTTGGGATAGCAATATCTATTAAATATCCAGTTTTGTTAATCTTGTCTATAAGTGTAATATCTGGTCTATTGAAATGGATCGTTCGATCGGTAAGAATGGCACGGTCAAAATATAGTTTTGTTGAGGGGTTCTCTAATACAGTTTCTGGATTGTATTTGTAGTATGGTGTAACGGTATCTATAAGTTTGTACTGGTTTGCTAATTTTTGGTGTATGATGTTGGCTTCTTGATCGTGTCTGTGTTTGTAATCTGTTTGGGCTATTGACTTGCACGAGCTGTGATATGCTGAATCGTTTCTGGAGAACTATTGCATTTCCTACATGTGTCATTATTTAAATTCTTTATGATAAACTTTCTATAATTTTTGGTTTCAATTACCTGGTCCTGTATAGCAAGCATGAACCCTTCAGTCTCCGGGAAGAGTTCGCCTCGATTTAACCACGCGTTCGACGCCTCTTTGTCGACATTTATGTGGCATAAGTCTTGGCGATGTCTTCCATGTAGCGATTTCTGGGTCCAATCTAAAAGCTTAGTTTTGTCGTCGATTACTTTCTCATTTCTCTGTTCAGATGTATCTTTTAAGTTCAGGGGTGTAAACTGTTGGTCGTTGTATGTTATAATTTTGTGAAGAATAGAAGTTTCCGTTTTTGTAAAAAAGAATTGTCTAAGTGCTTTTATCTGTCTATTGTGTAGGTTTAGAATGTCAATTAGTCCTCTACCTCCTTCTTTCCGTGGCAGTGTCAATCTCTGCAGACATGATCGTGGGTGGTGTTTGCGGAATTTGGTCATTGTGGTATTAATTTTTCGTTGAAGGTTTTTCAGGTCGGTTTTGGTCCAATTGATTATTCCAAAAGAATATGTTAGAACTGGTACAGCGAAGGTGTTAATTGCTTTGACAGTATTTCGAGAATATAACTGCGTTTTCAGAATTGTATTTAATCTGTGTTGAAATTGTAGTGTTAATCTTTGTTTCATTTCTTTATAGTGTATCTGTCGTGATTGTGTGTAGCCTAGGTATTTATAACTATCTTGTTCCTCTAATGGTTCTATATGTTCTCCTGTTTCTAAAGTGTATTGGTGTTGGTAATTCTGTCCTGCTCTAATTGAATTTATTTTACATTTATCTATGCCGAATTCCATTTTAATATCGTTTGAGAATTGTTCTGTCAAGTTTGCTAATTCATAGAGTTGAGTCTCACTTTGAGCGTATAATTTAATATCATCCATGTACAATAGATGATTTAATTCAATTTGTTGAACCTCAGTATGTTCTTGGGTAGTTGTATTTTTTAATGGGATTCCCAAAGTAGTTGCGTTTAATATATTAGATAGGGGATTTAGAGCAAGACAGAACCACAGTGGGCTTAAAGCATCCCCCTGAAAGATACCTCTTTGAATTTTTATTGGGTTGGTATCTACTGTTTTAGTAGAGGTAGTTAGTCTAAGTACAGTGGTCCAGGTTGTCATCATGACCTTCAGGAATGTTACTATTGTTGGATGTATTTTGTATATCTCTAAAATTTTAATAAGCCACGAATGGGGAACAGAGTCGTAGGCTTTTTTGTAGTCAATATACATGCTAAACAGATCGGTTTTGGTTTTTTGAACTTTCTTAAGAATTACTGAGTCTATAATTAATTGTTCCTTGCAGCCTTGGCTGAATTTCCGACATCCCTTCTGTTGTTCAGCTAAGATGTTATTAGTGTCGATGTGTTGATATATAAGTTCAGATATACAAGATGTGATAATCTTGTACAAGGTCTGCAAGCATGTTATAGGTCGATATTTTGCTGGGTTAGAGAAATCATTACGATCTTTAGGTATCATAAAAGTTGTACCTGAAGTTACGTAGGATGGTATTGTTTTAGGGTCCTGGATGAATGTATTTATGTGATTATAAAGGAAACCATGAATAGATGTAAATTTTTTGTACCAGTAACTATGAATATTATCTGAACCGGGTGCTTTCCAGTTATGTAAACGAGAAAGTACTTTATGGAAAATTTCTGGGGATATGTACTCAAATGTCATTGCCTGAATATTTGTGTTGCTGTTTGTCAGCTCTGTTTGTATCCAATCTGCTTGGGCATTATGTTCAATTGGTTGTTCCCAAATTCCTGCCCAGAAGTTTTGTAAAGTCTCTGAGTCAGGGTTGCTATGTTCATCCTCATTTGGGTTATTATTCTGAACGTTAGATGTCGCCTGTCTAATATTGCGGTAGAAAAGTTTTTCATTGTGGGTGAATTGAGTGTTTTGTAGTTTTCTTTGGGTGCATGCTTTGTATCGTTGTAGTCGGCCTGTTACAACTGACAGTTTTTGTTTAAGTGTGTCTAATGTGTGTGCTGCTTGTGTATTTGGTTCTTCATGAACAGTGTGAATTTTATACTGGTCTGTTATTTTGTTAACGTGTTTAATTATTTTCCTACTTCTAACGCCATTGATAAATTGGGTCATTTTAGCTATCTTTGATCGTAAATCATTCAATTTTCGTTCTAGTCGTGTCTCCCAGTTAGGTTTATATTCTTTTTTTGCCATTTGGGTGACTACTCTTGGTTGAAGAGTTATTTTTGCTCCGTTAACTTTAGCCGCGGTCCATGCCGCACAATATATAGTAGTCTGTAAAGTATAGAAATCAGTTTCTTTATTAATGTTTTCAGGTAAAATTATTTTGTTTAGGTAGCTGACTATACGGGCAAGTTTTTTAGAAGGTTTTTGTTTGGGAATAAAAATTCTATTTGTAGGGCTAGTTTCTTTATAATATTGGAATGCTTGTTGGAACGTGTCATCTATTAGTGGGTCCCTATCTAGGTTCACTTGTTGGTTAGGTAGCATTTCTTCTGCAATGTTTATTTCAGTATGATTTAAAGTAACTGAAGATTCTTGTGTGGAGTTAATGCCAATGCTGTATAAAAATTGAGTTTCAGAATTACTATTGTGGTTTGGATTTACTATCGTCGTTTCGCTTGTGCAGTTGGTAGAGTTAATATTATCTAGTTGTAATTCTTCAGATATTTCTAGTTTTATTAAATTTAATCTATCACCAGTGATGTAATTATTGTTTATAATTGCTCTCCTCTGATCAGCTATTCGTTGTTCGCTTAGATGAGCAAGTGCAGGAAAGCTGTTAATGAAATCTTCATACATGCGTCTTCTATATACTGTTTCGTTTCTACCTAAATCTGTAACTCGATAATAAGACCGCATTATAGCTTCATTTTGTTCACTGGTCCATCTCATTCGAGTTTGTGTTCTATTTTTAGTTTTATGTGCTTCTGCGGTTCTAGGTTGCATTTGAGGAGATTGTGTGGGTGTAAGTGTTTGTTGTACATTGTCGATAGAGTTTTGTGACTGTTGAGTGGAATGGTTAAAATGTAGACGATCTAACTCCTCTTTTACGTCGTTTCGTATCTCGTCTATAGTTTTTTGTGGTAGTAATTTATTGTTTATTATAGCTCTACGTTGGTCTCCTATTCTCTGTCGACTAACCTGCATGTTTGGGTATTTTTCTATAAATTTAAGGTGGAGCGGCTCAAGATAAGTTTTTCTGTCTGTGTCTAGTGCGGTCAATTGAAGATAAGTGCGCAGTATGAACTTATTCATTTCAGGTGTCCATCGTCTGCGCGTACTTGGAGCGCTTGTAGTGGGTGCAAGCTCAGAGTCAAGGTTGACTTCCTGCACAACACTATCAAGCGTGCTGGTGGTGGACAAGCTAGCTGTTCTTCTTGTCATGTAGGAAGGGCGAGTCGAAGGGATGGATGAAAATAATGAAATAGTATCATCGCCCGTGGAATCGGCTGTGGCTTCTACGCAGTGAGCCCGCCTGTTCAACTCACTACGACCAGCTGTAACAATTTTGTTGGTAGGAGCCCGCTTGCTCAACTCCTCACCGCCGATGGTTCGCATGCTGTGGCATCTAGCATCGGCTCCAGATGCGCCCCGGCGCTCCCCGGGAAGCGACCGTAAATTATACACTCTCTTATTACTCATCTCCATAAAGGGTTACCTTTCCTTGTTAGCCGCGTAAGTTTTTTGTACAGTTGTACAGTACGCGTGTCCGCCCCCCACGTAGCTCGGTGTTCAGCTTGGACGTAAGGTAGGATTTTAGGGGGTTATTATTATTATTATTTATATATATATGTCTACATATCTCGGGACCCTGGGGTCCCGGACCTTTGGAAGGCGTACGAGGGGCCAAAGCCAACTCGCAGAGGCCCGTTAGACGTGCTTAATGAAATGAGGCACCAACCGCCGATTATCCCTGTATGCACTATGCACGTGCACCCAAGGACAACCCCCGGTTGGTGTAGGACTATTGCAGGAAATGGAAACAAATTTAATGGACTATGGGTGTATTGGGTGGCTAAAGTTGACTGGTGACCTGGAACTATGGAAGGACTATGGCCCCTGCCTGATCAATGTTTTATATATACACGGATAAAATGACAGGGGGTGACTTGCACACTCAATAATGGGCCCCCGAAAACGGTCGCTTGCACAAAGTGTCGTAGCGACAAGGGGGCAACATGTCCTGAGGTGCTTATGAGGAGTGGAGCGGTATTCCACGGCTATCAGGACAATCCCGGAAGTACGGTCAAGATCCCTACCAGCATCTTACTGGAATACTTCCTTCCTCCGAGCACATTTGCTCTTGCGAATCTCCACTCAAGCCGGCCAATTAAGGCAAGAATGAGGTGGGAGCTCTGTTCCTCGTCAGTGTTCACTCCAGCCGGCCAATAAAGGCAAGCCAGAGATGAGGAACAAGATTTCTCCCGGGAGATAGAGTCCGTGGGGTCGCTACTGCCCAACAGCTCGCCACATGCTGCCCTGCGGTTTTCTGTATCTCTCTTGGTCTGGCTCCTCATTCTAGACTTTTTCCGGCAAAGTAAACTCTACCGGCACAGACCTAGAGTTTGGAGCGCGCAAGCCTCACCACGACGTCAACGTAGAGATACGGCGGTGGGGTTATTATTATTATTATTACTTAGCCACGAGCTCCTCCTTAGCCACGAGCTCCTCCAATTTAACATTTATATGTTTTCTAAATCATTAGATACCACTACTCGTTTAGACGTGATCTTTAGTATAAAATCATTAAAAGTTGGTTATCGTCAACCATGTATGGCGACCGAGCTCTGCTCGGATCAAAATAGAGAAAACGAATATTCCCAGATATGACCATGCTAGATCGATTTTTTGCACCCGTAAACCCCTATATTTCAACTTTCATCAAAATCGTTAGAGCCGATTTTGAGAACGTGATATTATAATACACAAATATTTCTCATTTAATAGTATAGGATTAATTTCATAATTTGCCTCCACCTACTTTGTATACAAGATACAAACACGCTCATCTTTCCGCTCTCATGAGAAGTCCCGCCAAAAAATGACAATTAATATTCCGAACAAAACCCTATTTAGCTAACATCCGGCTATTAAGATCATAACACGTCACATCTAACCCTTAGACAAACCAACCCTTCCAGCGTCCATCTTAAACAAAAATGACCCTGTTTGATCTTCTCACTGTTAATCGCCTAACCCCCCAACTGCGACGGTCAGATCCGCAGGTAATAAAAAAAGAAAACAAAAGGGACAATTGTGGAGCGGTGTCACGGAACTATAGGATCCGACAATTTCCGGATAAAACCGGTTTTGACTGGTTCCAACCGTCTCATGATGCGTTGTTTATGGTAATTTGGAAGTTTATTGTTGAAATATCTTTATTTTTTTTTTGTTCGTGGGACTCGGAAGCTGACTTGTCGCAAATGGGATTAGTGGTCGTGTTCTCTCGGTTATTACAATAAAGGATTTAAACGCTTCATATAAAAGAATTTTAGTTGTTTTTTTTTTTTTCGGCTTTTTTCTTTAAAGTTCTTCGTAGCCGCTACTCGAGAGAAAAAGACGTGTCTCTTCGTATACCAACTTGTCTTATCTCGTTTTATGGATATAGTTTATCCTCAGAAATGGCGATAGTGTCCAATTATGCACTTGTCATTTTATTTTACTCAAGAAAGCAACATAATAATGTCGTAACACTCGTAATAATAACGTTGCAGCTGAACAAAATGTGTGGATCAAACCTGTATGCACTCGACACACACTGAAATATTTTGATGCTTTATTTTTCCATGATTGCTTAATTCATAAATCGAATGAAATCAACAAATTAACTCTTTGACTTCTATACTCCATAAATACGGATGAAATAACTATCCAAAATAGCGCTACAAATATTTCCATAGTGAGCAAAATATATAATCGTCAAACAGTTTCAAAAAACAATATCTCTTGGGTCCTTCAAAACAATCCCTTCACACTTTTTTGCAAGCAACTATACAAACACAAGATTACGAAGCGTTCGCAATATACTTGCACTTCCCCTTTACCAGCATGACCACTTATAATCAATCATAAGCCTTCCCCACTGTCCTGTCTTGTCCCTTTTTTGCAAACGTCCCTAAGAGCGTTTATGCAAATTCTGGCAATTAAAATTTTGCACGTCTAACGGTCTTTGCATCTTTTGTCACTACGGCAGCTGACGGTTAGTTTTTAGATAAAAATAACATTGTGAAGATGTTGGATGGCCAGTCGTAGTTTCTGTGAGAAGATGAGAATGAAGTACTCATGTATGGACTTGCAATGAATAATGATAGAAAGCCAGTGTTAATCTTAGAAAGAGTCTAGGATGGCGTGGAGAACATTGTATCTACGGTATAAGAAAGATGCTTGTTACAATCTAGAAAAAGTGATTATATTAAACACATGCACCTAACATAATATCAAGGATGTATTCCCCGAAAGGTAAGGTAGAGATGTATCTAAAGTAACCCACATTTCGCTAGTTATGTTTAAGTTTCATGTTATAGGGGGCGAGCATATTGCCATCAATTTGGCACAAATGAAGGCAGGTATGCTGGAAGAGATTTCTTTAGAAAACGTTTGTAATTTTTCTGTTCCTCTCTTCTTGTCTGTTTAGATTACATATACTGTTAAATAAATAAATGAAAGAGTCACATAAATGGAAAATGATGTTGTTAAAGTACGGGCAGATTCCATTGACCACATAAACAGCCCTCTAGTGAAAGTCAAGTAATTTATTTCAATTAGAGCGTTTACTTTTGAAAGTCAAAATGTCAAGAAACCCAAGAGTAACCTTGAGAAGTCAATGGTTCATTGCTTTCTTCGACACTGGTAGTTCAAAAGACCTACTTGACAAATAAATAAAATAGTTTTCTGTTATCACTTATCAAGGATTCCTGCTTTTACAAATTGATTTAATTTGCTAGAGACTATGAGTCCAGGACGCGTAGCTTGACAGCCATAGAAACGGGGTTTCTATGGGTTTTGTCGACGGAAGAATAGACAAAATGACAGATAAACAATCACAATCTGTAATGTCTATTCGTCAAATTCAAATTCAAATTCAAATTCAAAATATTTTATTTCACATAAACCTACATGGGCACTTATGAAACGTCAGAAGCTACGCACGGTTCCAATTGGTCGTTTCCTATGGAGAAGAGCCGGCAAAAAACTCCACGGTTACTCTTTTAAAAATAATTGGGTTTTACAATATTTACAAAAAAAAAAAAAAAAACAGTATTAATTAGGTATGCGAGGACAGTGTAGGTCTTTCAACAAGTACCAAGTATGTACTTAACAAAATAGAAGATGGTCAACAAGTGTACCGTCCACTAAGCCTACAGCGTCCGTCGACAAAACCTATTGTGGTCATGCTAACCGTGTCAGAGAGAATATCTTTCGGTTGAGATGTCGATGACGAGAGAGTAAATAAAAGAATTGATTTATGTAAAATTTTTATACTGGCTGGTCAATTTAAATAAATGTGAAAATGGCTAACTGAATGACGAAGTAATTTCAATTATAATTAATTAAACGCCTGTAATTACTTCGCCTATTAACGCTGTTCGCACATATTATAATATACCTAATATTGCAAAAGACTGCGTGTGTAAATTTATTTCTTAGCTTGATTTTCTTGATAATTATGAAGTATTATTAGTTGCCACTAAGAAGATCTAATTCCTGATAAAACCTATGTATGTTCAACATCATAATACCCAGAATGAGGGTGGATTGCAAAGAGAAGAATAAAGAAAAATAATACTTAGAACAGATCATCGATATGAGAAGACATAACATCCCACCTTGTTTTCCCGAAGGGTTGGGCAGCGGTGTATCTATAGTACAACCACATTTACAGTACAGTACAGTTCTATTTAACAGGGGGCGAGTCTATTGCCATCAACGGGGCAAAAATCCAGATTCCGGGCTACTACACACAAACGGAGAAGACATATTGTGTTCAAAAGAAACTGTATATTAAACTTCATATTTTTTTAGACGAAACGGGATTCACGGGGGTTAAGGCTGCCTGTCCACCGGAGCGGAGAGGAGAGGAGCGGAGATGTGTCAATATTAACCAATAGAATCAAAACTCCGCTCCCGAGGTGCGATTCTATTGGCTCCTCTCCTCTCCGCTCCAGTGGACAGGCAGCCTTATTAAAGCTGTAATAAAGCCAAAATATTAGAAAAACATTTTATATGGGTACCCATCCATTACATACTGAGAGTCTTCATGTCTCAGAAAGTTCGTTAAGCCGTTAATCCCGGCTGTTATTCGTAAATCTTTGACAGTCGTTACTGGTAGTCAGAATCCCAAAAATCTGACAACCAGTCTTACCAAGGGGTTTCATATGTTACCCAGTAACTGGATTGTGGAGGTCAGAAAGGTAGTCACGCCATGTAAAATACAGATATTCAGCTGCATCCGATTAGACTGGAAGCCAACCCCAATATAGTTGAGAAAAGCCTAGGCAGAATGAAACTGCAAGAGAAACGGTATTGAAAACTTAGCAAGCGATTCAATCTGATTACATTTCACGCCTCATTCGATATCCTCAGTACCAATTAGGTATCGACAGATTAAATTCACACAAAAGAATATATGTGTTCGTATAATATGTTCGTATATTTCCTATTACTGCTACCAATAACTATAGAATCAGCTAACTTAATAGTTTTCAACGAAAATGAAGAAAAAGAAGTGAAACTCGACGATGACATGGTAAATGATGTAGTAAAGAAAATATTCCACCATAATCTTAAGAAAGTCTTCGAAGAAGCCAACGATATAGAATCGATAGCAAAAGCATTATCTAAACATATAACAGATAATTTAAGAAGTGGCCACTTTGTTATTATAAAAGTCTTAATCAAAGCAAAAAGAAAAGATTTGAAAGAAGATTTAAGAAGTGGGTATATAAGGTCTGAAACTCAGTGTGAAGAAACTAAACAGACGAGATTTAAAATAATAGGCGATCGGGATCATGGTGAAAAACTTAAGGAGAAGAAGAAGAATTGCAAATCAAAACCAAATGCTTAGGACAAAGCCTAGATAGGACATTAATAGAGATCCTTTATTTTTTATTGATTTTGTTACGTTTTTTTTGCAATTTGCAGGACAGTGTCAGATTGTATCTTGATTAAAATATGATTTGCGACCGTAGCAAATATGGCTAAACAGATTTATAATCATTAGAATTAGCAATACAACTCCTTAAGTTAGGATAATTCTCAAATGTCATGATTTCATGAAATAGTCATTCAATATGATTACCATGAACTTAAAGAGTTGTACTGATGATTTTTATGATTATAATTCTATAAATAAACATTTGTTACGGTCGCAAATCATATTTAATCAAGATACAACTTGACATTGACCTGTAAATTGCAAAAAACGTAAGAAAATTTGAATTTCGCGGGCAACCTTGGTGCATCCCCCATTTTGTTTTTACTTCTTAAATCCACACAGTGTATACCCAAATCTATCCTAGTGTAAATGGAAAATGGTGCAATTATTTTACAAAGTTTATGTACTTTTTGTTTTTCAGAATGTGACTTTTTGTTTCATGATATTCACCCGCAGTTGCGGGGTTGGTCACGTTTTGCCAAATATGTATACGATTTTAGTTTCAAATAGTGTAATTTTAGTATTATTTATTAAAATTTTCGTGTTTCAGGTGTATCTATTATGGATCTCTATATATTAATTAATAGATAGAGATCCATATATGATAAAATTATTCGTATCACGTTGTTAGTTTTATCATCGTCGGATAGGCTCTTTTTTATTTAAAAACTGTATTTTTTTTTTTAATTCATATATCTAATTATATTATCATCTATCATTTAAAATAATCTGGAAAAAAATGTTTTAATTATATCTTATTTAATAAAAGCTATAAATAATACATCTTAACCTTCCCTATCGCACGTAGGGTCAAACTTACCCCACTCCTTTAACTGACCAGTCATTCAAATCCTATTGACCCTTCTCAAATAACACTGAAATGCGACCAGGGGTCATCTGGACCAATTCCGGACAAAGGTAAGTTTATAAAAAAAACAGGGATTGGTCAAGATTGACAATAGAGGTGACCCTTGAAATTAACGAGTCTTGACCCTTAGGGTCTCGGTGTATTGAAAGGGTTTGGATTAGAGGTGTAACGGAAGATGATGAATGGGGTAACAGACGCCTTATTCTTTGGGGTTTACAATGAGCTGTATTGAATAAAAGGTGTTATTATTAGCTGTAGGGGAATACATCTTGATAATTCAGAAGAGTATGGCTGATATCAATATTTTATATTTGTGTACTTAATTATTATCGTGGATTTAATACAATCAGTACTGTAGTTAAGCCTGATTGGCGTTTCAATCCAACCTCCGTGAGTATTATAGATAATGGCATAAGATTATGAGTCAAACATTATTTCGAATTTAGAAGATAGAAAATGAAAGAGTCTCAGCTTGAAGGGTTGACGGTGAGCGTCATCATGTAAAATGATATAGATTTATTTGATTTTATTTAAATAATTACGGGTTAAATACTAAATATATCATCTATTTAAATGACCCGGTACTGTTAACAACTAACAAATACATTTGTTAAAATATATTCTGTAGAGAAAAATTATAAAAAATACCAAACTTTAAAAAAAAAAAATTACCATCAGACATTTGCCATATTTTCATTAAAATTAACCAAAATAAGACCGTGAAAATGAACAAACTTCTGGTATCAAAGAACTGAGCCTAGCTTGTGTAAGAGTGATTGCATTTGACCGGCCATTTCACGGTTGTGCTCCAGATTGTAAGTAGCTGGCACAAATACACTATTAATTACACATTGATAGGCTGAGTTGCTTGATGAATTTGTATATCAGACTAGTTTCTGTTCGCGACTTCGGTAACGTGAAATTTTCTTGTTTTAAGACGCAGATATATACCAGTGACCTTGAGTTTGAGGTTAGCTTGCGTGATATGTACTGAGCTCACGCAACGCGTCGTACGTTCAGCCAGTAATAGTACTCGCCTATCAAGGAGCGCTGTCCCAAATTTGTCGCATTATTAATTTATCCTTACATATTATAAAACAAAGTCGCCCGCCGCGTCTGTCTGTCTGTCTGTCTGTCTGTCTGTCTGAACGCGATAAACTCAAAAACTGCCGAACGGATTTTCAAACGGTTTTCACCATTGGACGGAGTGATTCATGCGGAAGGTTTTAGTGTATAATTCATTAAGGTTTTGTGTAAATTGGCTGAAATATGACGATTATTGTTGAAGATGTCGGAAAAAATCATGCCGACTGGGAGCTTTACTGGCGTGCGCTGCGTAAGCCGTGAGAGATAAATCAAATTTATGTTCTAGAGTAATGTATATCTTAAAAATTGCAACAAAAAAGTCCGCGATGGCATATGTCTATCTTCTAAGGGTGACCCACAATAACCATTTTTATCTTTCAAAATTGTATTAAATTTTCATTGTTATTTCCGAAGCTATTATGACCGGTATCTTATTAATCCTTATCCAATTAAATAGGTTATTTAAATTGGGCATTCAATTTCGATTAAAATATGCCTTTACTTCACATCATTTAAATGAATAGTTTAAGAGATATCACAGTTTCAAAATTACGCGTAACAAAATAATTATGGTTGACAACGCGGGCGCTGTAGCCTACCACTGCGTCCGCTGAAAGTTAGTCAATGATCTTTTCCTTTGCTATTAGGTATGTATTCCCGGTAGAACGTTCCCGTGGGATATTTTGCGACATCCACGCGGGCGAAGCTGCGGGTAAAAGCTAGTTATATATAAAACAAAAGTATTTTAATAAAACACGTATATTAAAAGATCAATAATTTAAATATCTTTAAATTACCATTAATGATATTTCTATAGATGCTAGTAATATTAGTTTAACAGCAGTATTTATTCTTTTAAGAAATCAATCTACCTATCCTTTTCCTAACTACACTCGAGAGCAATGAATCCGGGTCACTTAAAGAATCCTAAAAATCTCGGAAACTAAAAATGCTAGGTTAATGCAATAAATTGTATTTAATAGACAATGTAATACTCCTTAAATGAAGGTATTAAAACTTCTTAGTTATTGTAAAGATATATCATAAAAAAATCAAATTTGAAAAAGGGCCACTTTCGAAGATGGAACTACGAAATTACAGCATTTGGTTTTGCTTTTGTTTGTAATCTGTCATTTATGTGGGTACATAAACCATGTTGATAGTGCTCTATATTCATTATTCAAGCTGAAATTATGTCGCTTACGCCTGAAGAATGCACCAGAATACTTACAATGCTGGAAACCGGCCGGAGTCAGCGCGATACAACCAGTGTGGCTACCATGAGTTTCATTTTACCATCTCGATCAAACGCATCGACCGCGTTTGGCGCTCCGATTGGCAGCCGGCCAGCCTTCAGCGGTGAAGGGCCAATCGGAACGCCGAACGCGCTCGATGCGTTTGATCGAGAAGGTTAAATGAAACTCATGGTAGCCACACAGGACTGTCGGTGTGTCGCTGTCAACAGTACAAAGAGTTCTCCAACGTTACGAAGAAACTGGTTCTAACCTACGCAGACCAGGAACGGGCAGAACCAGGTGTACCACAGCACGAGAAGACCGATACTTGGTGAACACCATGCTTCGAAATCGCTTTCTCACAGGAACTGAACTCACAAATCAGTTTCGACGCCTCGGAGGAAGTAACCCAAGTGCATGGACAGTAAGACGTCGGCTTGCTGAATCTAACTTAAAACCCCTTAGACCTGCAAACGGCCCTAAACTGGAGCGTGGGCATCGTATTTCAAGACTAAGATATGCCCAGAGCCACGTAAATTGGAGTATTGAAGATTGGTCAAAAGTTATGTTCTCCGACGAATCAAAATTTATGCTCTACAAGCACGATGGAAGACACAGAGTGTATCGAAGACCAGGGGAAAGATTCATGCAAGCATGCATCGAAGAAAAAGTAGCCTACGGTGGTGGGTCTGTACTTGTGTGGGCCGGAATTTCTTCTGAAAGTCGCACAGAGCTGGTGATCATAGAAAACGGCTCTTTAACTAGCGTAAGATATGTGGAAGAAATCCTCAATGATCACGTTGGTCCATTTATGGTCAATTTAGGTGAGGATGCTATATTTATGCATGACAATGCCCGACCTCATACAGGTAGGATTGTGAATGACTACCTTCAAGAGATGAACATTACTCGTATGGAGTGGCCAGCGCGCAGCCCGGATATCAACCCGATCGAGCATGCTTGGGACGAGCTAGGCAGATGCGTAAAACAACGAAACCCTCCCCCAATCACGCTTCGTGAGATCAAAATTGCTCTCACAGAGGAATGGGAGAATATTCCCCAAAATCGTATAAGGAACTTGGTGTACAGCATGCCAAACCGCGTAAACGCAGTAATGGAAGCACGAGGAGGCAATACGAAGTATTAAAATTCAAGAAAATCGTAATAAAGTTCAAAAATTTCATGTTTCCTATTTTTGTTTTAAGGAGAGATCAGCAGTTTTTTTCTTTATGTAATTTTGTGTTAATAAAATGTATGGTGACTCATATTTTTTTTACTTTCATTTAAGGAGTATTTACATTGTCTATTAAATACAATTTATTGCATTAACCTATCATTTTTAGTTTCCGAGATTTTTAACATTCTTTAAGTGACCCGGATTCATTGCTCTCGAGTGTATGTTGGATCGGTTTGCAGTCACTTCTAATCGGATGCAGCTGAATACCAGTATTTTATATGGAGCGATTTCCTATCTAACCTCCACAACCTAGAAACTGGGTGGGTAGCTCGATACCCCTTGGTAAGACTGGTTGTCAGACTTTCAGGCTTCTGACTGTCAAAGATCCACGAATGAGAGAAGCACTTTAAGCCGTTGATCCCGGATCAACGGCTTAAAGTGCTTTCCGAGGCACGGAGGAGTCTCGGTGTGTAAACATGGTGGTGGTGGATGTGGAGGCGAAACTCCTCGCGCACTTTTGGTTTTTTCGCGAGGAGGTAAAACGCCGGGGCGTAACTCGACGCTGCCGCGAGAAATCACGGCACAGCGGACAAAGCTCCGGTGGGATCTCATGGCGTAATCAAGTGTGCGATTGTCGCAACCCAATGCTGGGCACGCCACGATTGTGGCGATAAGTCCTCTCTTTGAGGAGTGGCTAGAGAGGCGCCACGGCGTCCTCTCCTTCCACCTGACGCAGGTCCTCATCGGACACCGTTGTTTCGGGAGGTTCCTGTTGAAACGTCCGGGTGTTACCATTGTGTGGATCGCCCGGAGGACACGGTGGAGCATACGGCGGAGGTCTGCCCGGCTTGGGCAGAGCACCACCATGTCCTCGTGGGGACGGCGGTGACCTCTCGCTAGTAAAGCTCGCGAAGGAGGAGGCGGAGCGCGTGAGGGAGAAGCATATTTCGCGCCCTCACCCCCCTAGTCGCCGCAGGAGACGCCCTGGGCGTCGGGAATTGGTAGTCGATTTCCGGACACCGAAGGCACGGGCTTGCGGACGGCGAGCAATGGGTAGCTCGCCCTCCGATAAGGACCAGGCCCGGGTCGACGGCGCGTTGTGTTCCACACGCGCCTCAAAGAGATGATGAAAATCCTAAAGGGTTACCGTGGCCCCTGGCAACGTACAGGCAACTGAAGGAACACGATTGGGTTTTAGTCAGTAAGAGTCTAGGACACACCCTTCCGCTCCGCCCAGAGCGGGAAAAGTTATTTGATCATTCAACACCCACAAAAAAAAGGCACGGAGGAGTTATTCTTTAAGAAGATTGTTATATTACGCATAATGTTACACATTTCACTAAGAATATAACAATTTGAGAATAAAGACGAAAATAAAAATGAGTTTCAATTCAGATTTTTATTTAGCTAAGAAACGGCAAGTGAAGAAGCATTAAAAACTTAGCAAGCAATAAAACCTGATCACATTTCACGCCACATTTGATAACCCCAGTAACAGTTGCGTTTCGACACATGGATGTCATAATAATTGAAAATGTTCGTATATTTTGTTCTACTGCTTCCGACAATTGTGTCAGCTAAAGTACAAATAAACGAGTATTCTGCAAAACATGTGAAAATCGAAGATGGTACGATAATTCGAATTTTATCAAAAGTATTTCCAGATACTAGGCAAGTGGCACGATTAAACCCTCAAGATGACAGTGAAGAGCCTCTCGATCTACCTGGATTTATGATACCTGAATATGAAAAAAAAGGGCAAAAACGATTCAAGAAAGTCCACCGGGCCTGTCAAAATAAATTCAATTTGCATAATAGTAGGAAAAATTACTTAAGAACTGAAGAAGAATCTTTGGGAAAATCAATGTTTAATGTGTTCACGAACCTGTTTAAAAAAATAGCGGAGTACGTCAGTCCTAGTATAGGAATTACCACTACACCCATTCCAATATATGTTTATTGAAGTGATGAGTCATTCAACAAAGATGGAAGCTGCACAGCTAAGGTGACCAGAACCCTAATTGAAAAACACACGAACAATCATAATCTGTTACATTTTGACAGTTACACAGGCTATACTGTGGACGCACCGACTGTGGCGCCATCTATATCGTTACAAGCAAACTACGCATCAAAGATGTGAGGTCACACGAATCCTGCATCGCGCAATTGGAGATTACCGCGCGAATGACATATACAAGACTATCCGACATCAACCGTTGGGCAGTTGCCCGCCAGTCACGACACCCGTCTGGTCGGAGGATCCTCCCTTTTCAATAGAGGATGAGTGAACTTTACAACCTGTTCCTCATACCGCTAAAAGATCATCAAACTGAAAAACTTTCTTCATGGGACCAGCATAGTAATCGCGAAAAAAATATTAATTGTCCCATACACTTCAATACCAACTCGACCCGAATTTATGGGCCCCTGATAATTTTTTTGCGATAATTATATTGGTCCCATTGAGAAAGTTTTTCAATAAGATGGCCTGTACCTGTACCTTTGAATTTATGAGCAAACTTTTCTGACATGCTTATACAATTTGGAGACTACAAAACGACAATAAATGAAAACACGGGCAACACTAATGCTTAGGAGTATTCTGGAAACATTAAATAAACCTTAGCTTCGAAATTCAAAAAGTGTTTTTTTTTTAAACAAACTAAATAGTAGTGATGGGCAGACTATGGGTATTGCCAATCTTTGACTAGCTATAGTGAGTAAAAATTTGATTGAATTTTCGTATGCAGACTAAGAACGTCATTAGATATACGCAGTTTAATTTATTGTTGTAATCCACCTTGTATACCTAAGTATAAGTACCTACCTAAGTATAGTTACCTGTGTTTGATTATCATTATCTACGCATTGAAACAATTACTGTAACATTCAATAAAAGCTGCCATTTTCTTTTAAAAACTCGACTTCCATAAAATAATACTGTGTGTTATTTTTAATTCCTTTGTGAATTTGCTCATGGCAAAGTAATAACAACCGCACGGGTCGATCCATCAAGTTAAGCTACGGTTGCTGGGGTTGGGCCGTGGATGGGTGACCATTTTTACATAACGAGACTCCTCCGTGCCTCGGAAAGCATTCGTGGATCTTTGATAGTCGTTTCGGGTCGTCAGAAGCCCGAAAGTCTGACACCAGGCTTACAAAGGAGTATCGTATTACTTACCCAGTTAATGGGTTGTAGAGATCAGATAGATAGGCAGTCGCTCCATGTAAAATACTGGTATTCAGCTGCATCCGGTTAGACTGGAAGCCCACCCCAACAGACATAGTTGGGAAAAGGATAGATTGATTGATTTTTAATTCCTTTGACGCACTTGATTACGTCTCTTTTTTACCACAACAGGGATGCTCTTAGCCTGCATCGCACCAGATGGTAAGTGGTGATCAGGCTGAAGGTGGAACTGAGCTTCACACGGAATCCTTAACCACAGAAGAACTGGCTATCTTACCTCTAACTGCCGAAACACAAAAATTCTGTTAACATTGTTGTTACGGCGACAGACTTAAAATAAGATGGTCTTATCTAGCCAGGCCGGCTTGGAACAAGCCCGGGCTACCACCATTCAAACCGAGAGTGGCATTCTAATCTCAGTCTCTATCTGTCAAATTTTTGACAAGTTTGTGCCATTAATTATCGCTGATAAGTTGATAACTACTGATATATAAGAGATTGAGTCTAGATTTTTTAACGTCTTTTTAAATACGCGAACTAGTCTTCTGGTATTTTTCAAGTCACACGAGTGAAAAACTTACCTACTTCTACGCAAGCGAGCGCCATCGCATAATATCAGGTTAGATAGTGGTCCAAGCGAAAAATCTTATTCGATAAATAAAAAATCCCAAAAAAAAAACAAATAAACGTAAGAACTCCAGTACAATTTTAATTGTAATAAATAACATGTCATTACGTAGCGCAGCGTGGAATTAATTCAAGGTTGGGTAAAGCCTGCGGCTGTGAGCGGACGAAATTACCCCCTTGAACATTTAGAGGGTTAAAGAAAAATGTCTTTATAAAAATGTTTTCGTGGCGAACTTTAAATTATTTGACGCTTCTTTGTTAGTCAAATAAATATTAAATTATGATTCTTGATAATTTAATATTTATTTGACTCATAAGTATGTCAATTTTATATTATTTTAATTTAGGTACTCTTTCATGTATTATTCGACCTCCTGATCTTCTAGCACTAATTTTGAAAATTGGTTGTTTGATTTGAAATTGGAATTACGTCAAATCAGAATTCGAACAACACGAAACGTCTCGTTGTACTTTATAACATATCAGATATCATAACACGCTGTAATAATGAGTAGGCAGAGGTGTACCTCTCTAATATAGTACTCCCATATTTCGCCAGTTATGTTTAAGTCCCATGTAATAGGGGGCGAACCTATTGCCAACAACCGACCACAAATTCAGACTCAGCTTCCGGCTCCTACTATAATTATGTATATTTTAGTACATTGGTACTAATTCCATGCGCACAACAGGCAAGTTTTCCAACTGCTTGTTGTGTTTTTTTTTAAACGTTTTTTCCTTTACCATAACAAACCTCACGTGTAGCTTTGTGTACAAATTAATTGACGCCAAACTTTTTTAAACAAAATGACGAGCATGTAGAACAGTTGAGTGTTTATAAAAGCGACGTTTTCTGTATATTTCCCTGGAGATGGGGTGAATAGATGTTTTTCATCGCAGAGGCGTGTCTATGGTTCAGTTTTACCGCACCCTCTAATGTATATTAATTGTTTTTTTTTTTCGACAGTAAACGTCAAATATGCTGGTGTTATTTGAAGGGGTTCAGACACAGGTAGAACTTCAGACAGACAACTGTATTTTTAATAAGCAGTTTTTTTTATAAATTTATTTTGAATGCCTCGTTGGTCTAGTGGTCGAAAACGCTACTGCTGAGCATGAGATCCTGCGTTCAATTCCCAGGTCGGGCAAATTTAATTGAGTTTTTCCACCTGGAATTTCTCAGTAGCAACCCGGAGTCTGGATTCGTGCCCGGTTGATGGCAATATTCTCGCCCCCATATTACATGGGAATTAAACATAATTGGCGAAATGTGGGTGTACAATTCTGCCCAACCCTTCGAGGAATACGGTCGTGATGATGTATGTAAGGTCTATCTAGAAACTTGTTTCCAATAGTTGTTATTTCCACATAAACAAACATCAACTTTATGTATAGTAATTTTTATAGTAACTTTATGTATAGTAACTTTTTGTATAGTATTTCTGGCATAGTAATTTTATTCTAGGTGCATCGTCTTCACATATAATTATAAAACTAATGTACCTTACAAAATATAGTAAAACATTTTAAAGAGTAACGGTGGAGTTTCTTGCCCATTCTTCTCCATACGAAAACTACCTTTTGGAAAGGGTGACTAGAATCAATAGGTACTACATTTTGTAAATTTTAACGTTCAAAAGTGCCTTACAAGGGCCTATTTGAAATAAATGATTTGACTTTGACTATGCAGGTGTAAATAAAGTTAATTTTAGACTGACTAGTACTGTTGAAAAAGTTATAAAACAAATGAACTTGTAGCGTAAACTGCACCTTATGTGTAGGAATTACGGTTGTTTTTCCTAAAACTCATGTTTGTTTACATCTTTGGCAAACAACTTGCGAACGCAGTTTAGGTGTGTATTTGAAAACATCATGTGTGGTATAAAATATAACAATTAACTTAAATTATGACGTCGTCACTTTACCGCTCTACTTCCCATTAATGTTACATTTAAATATTTCTCCAATAAACATTGTTAGAATATTAACTTTATATATTTTGATAAGCCTAAAAAATTGCGATAATTATTGCGTTATTTTTATAAAAAATTAAATACTTGCGCGTTCACTGGAAATGGGCAAGTTTTCTTTTTATTAGCACGGAGTTTGGAGAAACGACATGGGGTAGGTAGGTACCAAATTTTCGTCCCGAAACATGAATTCAGCTGGGTCGCAAACTATGCTCCATCTCCTATCCTGCCTTCTGCGTACTCCAAGTAAAGTAAGTAGGTACTGTTTATTTTATTTTATGTACAAATCACTGAACCTGGCTTGATTTCCGTACGTCTTTTTCTGGTGACCACTGAAAATCAGCGCTGTGCGTTGGGTCCCCATAGCACAGCATTACGCTGAGTGGAAGCCTTCTTGTCACAGTCATGAAGTGCAGCTGCCGACTATTTCTGTTTTATGCTCGTGATTTTTTATGTAACTAAACCTTTTTTACAGTCCGGTCAACCGATTTTGACTTCTATTGCGTTGGTGGCATGATTCGGCATGAAAAATGGCAGCTGTAGTAAACAGTTGGTATATTATATTGTAACCACTTTTTTGCTTTTAATGCCATCTTTATGCCTACGGTATAGAAGTCAGAATCGGTTGTAAAAAAGGTTTGTTTAAATGTCTAATCTTATTTCAAATGGAGTATAGATATGTTTTGGTTTTTGATTACTCTTGTCTTTTTGTTTGCAAGTATTTGTGATAAAATAAAACTTATTTTTCTTTCTTTCCCCAAGACAGTCAAACTGACTTCTGCGCTGCCACCATCGAGGTGGCGAAGTGTTGGCTCATCAAAATTTTAATGACTGAAACTGTGAAAATGACGGAACTGAAAACTGAAAAGAAGAAGATCCCGAAAAATGATTAAGTACCTACTAAACGGTAGAGCAGTTCTCACCTCTAGTTTGAAAAAGTTTTAAGGTACGATTTTAACGACAAAGGCCTGTGTGTTACCTACTTGTACGTAAATTCAATAAAAATATGTAGTTTATGCTGCATTTCTCAGTAACGCAACAGTACCAGTGCGCAGAAGCGTCGATTATGCAAAAGTTACGTAAACACAGTTTTGTGCATGGATAACTCAGTAAATGGAGTGCGACGCGTCTTTGTTTTTATTAGAGTAGAAGTAGGATTGGTTGACCGTATCGGTTTTATGTTTCATACCTATCTGCAACTTTTTAACGTTCTAGCAAATATTTTGAACACTTTGACTGTTCTCGAAACACACAAATTTTTGATTAATTAATCGCCATGAATTTTAAGTGTTGAAAGGGTTGATCAATACCTAAAAGTAGATACTAGGATTTCCAAGCAGCACCTAAACTAGATTTTTACACAATACTTATGTCCCAAAAATTTTGATAGTATTTGCTGTACGACTGCTATTTAACGCCGCCGCCGCCGCCGGCCGCCGTCGATACTTCGATCAACCCGTTCGACCCTAACACTCCATTACTTCATACTCTATGTCCCCCCACAATGATTCAGTTCAGTTTTGCATGGGAATGTGTCGAGATGAAGTTACGTCGCCATTGATATGCGACTGTCTACTGTTTTTACTAGATCTACGTGGAAATCGTTGTAATAGACCAGCTGCTAGGGAAATGTGGAAATAATTGATTAAAGAAAACGATTTCTCTTTGATTGAGTCCTTTTGTGGAAATGGGACTGAATGTTGTAGGTACCTACAGACTGAGCACAGACAATAATTATGATGGGACCTTTAAAATACATCCACGTGCCTAGTGCATACTAAATCCATGAGCATACCTACATAGTAATACGCCATTAATACGAAGGAGATGGCAGAAGTGTAAGTGTTCGGCGACACAACGCCGTAGCTGCGCCGCTACCGCGCCGCGTAGTGCACCGCCGCGCCGACATGAAACCGCGCCGCCGCCGCGATATCGCCGCTAGATTTTGCCATATCACTCTACAATGCGCGGCGCGGCGGCGGTGCGGCAGCGGGGTGGTGACCTTGCATATACACAGCTAGGCTCGGTGTCAGCGCGGAGGCGTCGCGGTGGCGGCGCGGCGGCGTCGTGTTACTGACCACTAATACATTTTGCTTATGGCTAGTGTTTTTATCACACGAAGCGACGCGCGCTTTACTTGTGGTTTCCAAAAGTACGAACACGCTGTGAATGTGTGTGTAAGCGCAGGAGCTCTCGGTACTGTCCAAGACCAAGGCAAAGTCGGAAGTTTTGTTGTGTGAGTTATGTGCGGACGCTACTCGTCTTCACGCACACATTCACAGCATGTTTGTATACTTGGTTAAAGCGAATGAAGTAAAGCGCGCGTCGCTTTGTGAGATAAAAATACTGTAAGGGCGAGGCCCCATTAGTGCGTTGCGCTGCGTTGCGTCGCATCGTCGCATGGGGCATGTCATAAAAAATGTATGGAAAACGTCGCAGCGACGCGACGCAACGCAGCGCAACGCACTAATGGGGCCTCGCCCTAAAGCTTCGTGCAGACAAGCGCGACGCGACAGCGCCACGCGACACCGGCTATTGTTATCCGTGAAGTTTTCTGATAAATGTCGCGCTAGTCTGCACAAGCCTTCAAGGTACCATTCCGCACCCGACCGCAGGAGGCACTTCACGTGTCGCCGCGGCACGACTGGTTTCTATGAAATAGGTACCTTCCGTAGCTAGCGACACGTCTTTGGCAGCTACGGGCGAACGACAGGTGACACGTGTAGCCCGACCGCAGACCAGGGGGCCAAGTCTACTAATTTACAAACGTCATAATGGTGTCACGATGGTGAGTTTTTGACAGATTTGCCATACAAAATCTGTCAAAAACTCACCATCGTGACACCATTATGACGTTTGTAAATTAGTAGACTTCTTGGCCCCCAGTAGTGCCGCTATTGCTCGAGCGATAACACGTTTTTCTATCTGCTATCTACCGACTGGAATACGGGCTGGTGCCGCCTGCGGTCGAGTTCGAAATCATGACTGCAGCGACATGACGCCGGCGACGCGACGTGTCGCCTGCAGTTGTCGCCTGCGGTCGGGTATGAAATGGTACCTTAATCGGTTAGTGTATTGCCATTTACCGGACATTGAAATGGACTCCCCATAAGTACCTACTAAAGAAATCATTGTGCAGTCGACTCCTAGATCTGTCTCCAAAAATACCCGCGAGAGACCCAAGAGGCCGAGTTGCACTGACCACCAAAATAAATCGTAGGTAGGTATACGTATATTACAGAGGTTCCAAATAGCGCAGGCGCGCAGAACATTGATCCCACGTGTCCTATTTACCTTCAAAGATAAAAAGTCACAAATATAATAATATCTCTTCAATATTAACCCTAAAATGCACCCCAACATACATATCTCGGCTAAATAAAGGTGTGTCTACACAATACGTATGCAAAGTTTATCTTGTTAGTGTCTATGTGTTGTGTATGTTGGTGTATGATTGTGTATGCTCCCCCGAGACGCGCGTGTCTCTAGTCCGCGCAGTGAAATATTAAAAACAACACCTAGCTGCCGATGGATAGTAGGGGTGTGTTGTATTGGTATAAAGTGTACTCAAAAATGGGCCATTAAACAATGAATCAGTACCAGTAGTACTACTATGAAAAATGTTGACATTGAGCTCATTTTTGCATTCAATGAATTCCAAAGCTAGTTCTAAATTATAACATAATGAAGCAACACCAACCTAACTTGTTTATGGGTTCCTAATGCCTTCAGTTCTACCCACCTCTGAATAAAGTTTGCCAGAAATCTTACCATGTAGAAAGGACGATGTGACAATGTGATGTGGTTGTGTTGTTGTGAGGTCTCGCCATCCATCAGTCACATCATATTCCTAAACGAAAATTCTCTCAACAAAACCAAAAAATCTGACAAGCACCAGTTACTACAAAAGACAAGCCGAAACATCGACATAGAAATATAGTGTCCTAATATATGAACAACTTTTCAGTCATCATTAAAACACATGACATCACAACGTGCACTTGCAACTAAAAAGTAACAACCAGTCGATAAACCAACATTGACCAGCAGTCCCAATTAAAAACCTCTAATAACTACCTTCGTACGCCAATTCACCTCGGTTGTCCTACAGTGACAGACGCCGTTCAGTCTCGCACGCACACACACGCATACACCCACACGCTCAAACAGATAGCGACAGTGACTCACCTGACTGAGGGTGTGTGCGGTGACCATGAGGTTTGGAGGTGGGTAGGATTGAGATGGGGTGGTGGAAGGGTCAAAACATGGAGATAAACTGATTCTCGATAATTTTTATTTTTATTAATTCTTTATTTCATGATGGCCCAGCGGTTACGGCCTCGCCTCTCATGCATGAGGTAGTGGGTCCAAATCCGGGCAAGTACCAATGTGACTTTTTCAATTCCTAAGTACTTTCTGAGTTTATCTTGGATATTTTTGACATCAGTGAAGGAAAACATCGTGAGGAAACCTGGACTTATAGTTAATATAATTTTAAATCGCCAACTCGTCTTGGGCAAGCGTGGTGATCAATGCTCGTGCCTTCTCTGTATGAGAAGAGGCCTGCGCCCTGCACTGGGAAAGTAATAGGCTGGTATTATTATTATTGAAATTTTGTTCATAATTGCCCGTACAGTTGCAGTAATGGACGTCAAAATATTGACCAAAATATAAAACAAATCAACGTGCGGATGGCCATTTTTTAAATCAGGCACTGTTACTGGTTATTTTTGTGGCAAGACCTAAGGCAAAAATCAATCAGTACTGCCAGTAACGGCGATGAATGCCCAGAATCCGATGGATGCCATAAAATAGTTATTTTACTCACGAAGGCTCGCCACAAGGTATTCCAATTCAAGCATGAAGCAAACGAAAACGTAAAATAAACAAAGAAACTCTATACAAAACCAGCACAACAAAATTCTCTGGAAATCCCAAACCTATGGTTACTACAGGTGTACATTTTACTTGCATATCGATTCAGCGCACTCCCCCGGCGCCAGGGGAGGAGGGGGACAGGGCGCCAGGGGGGAAGGGGAGCAACGCGCCCGCTCTTTTTATGCCCGACTCGAAAACTGGATAAATGTGGCTTCCACTTCCCTGAATTGTGGACACCGTATCATTTTTCGGATATTCGGAAACGGCAGACATATTGGATTATGTTTTTTCGTTGAGTTTTCCACTACAGGTAAATTGATGGTCGTGTGTATTGTGGAGAGTGTTTTTGTTAATTGTGTGTGTTTTTATGCTATTTGATTGAGGGAGATAGTCAGGTTTTGATCTGATGCTCAATCTAGAGTGGGTTTTATGACAAAAAATGTTAGTTCTGTTCATATACAGTTAATGGTCTTGTGAGCAGTGGTAACCCAGTGGTAACGGCCCCGACTTACAAGTTGTAGGTCGTGGGTTCGAACCCAGGCAGGCGCTTTACTTTGTGTAATAGTTATTTGTTATACAAGAGTGCAAAGTTGCTTTTTAACCGCGTGTTCAATTTTGATGACCGAGCAAGCGAAGGATTCTAAAATTGAATCACGAGCGCAGCGAGTGATTCAAAATTAGAAGCCTGAGCGTTAGCGAGGGAATCAAAAGAGCACGAGGTGAAAAATCTTTGCACTCGAGTGCAACCCGTAACTTTTCATTCCACCTCAGCGAGGAAATGACTAAATGCAAAAAAAAAAACGTTTACAATCACAAGATAGGTACACTTTTATTTCAGTTTAGGTATTAATTACTACATTATAACAGGTAAGTATTACAGAATAATCTTTAAACGTTTTCTGAGAAAGTTTTGGCTCCTTTTGCTAGTCGCCACGTGTTGAACATATCGTACTGTTTTAAATACTTCTCGCGTGATTGTTGAGGGAGAAAGCTCATTTGCGCATTATTAACAGTTTCAGTCAATTCTGTTGGCGTCAAGCAAACTTCCTCGTCGCTAGAATCACTCATTTTAGTTTTTTCACTTGTTTTCAAGTTTCTTGTTTTTAATAAAAGGTTTAACAATGACGTGAAAAAATGCCGCGTAAAGAACCGCGTACAAAGCAAATTGAAAAAAGAACACCAAGAAGGTTCCGAGTCTGAGTTTTAAAAAAAATTAAAAAAAAGTTGTATGATATCGGCATCATAGAGGTAGCAGTAAATAGGTTTAATGTTTTTTTAAATTCACAAACTTAGTGCACACGATGTTCTAAATTCAATTTACTTTATCCTCTAGACAATAAAAACGGCTTTTCCACTCAGATATTGAAGATTAAAAATACTCTTTCCGAGATGGTGGGATGAAAAATAATTTTATCACCACTGCTCACAAAACGGTGAAGAAAAACATCGTGAGGAAACCGGTATGTCCTAGATCCAAAAATTCGAAGACATGTGACATTTACCAACCCGCACTGGGCCCGCGTGGTAGATTACGGCCCACTCCCTCTCGCAGAGAGGAGGCCTGTGTCCCAGCAGTGGGAACATTAATAGACTGATTATTTACAGTTAATGGGGCGATAGGAACTTGGCCGAGGAGGATGACCAGCATCATCTTTTCCTTGCAAACCATTTCTGCCAAGCATTCTGATTATAATAGGAAACATCTTGTTACCATTAAATTTAATTTAGCTACGTTTATTGTATGGCCTTTCTTCAAAGACATTTACAGGTACCCTAGATCTCCTAGATCTAGGGTACCTACTCCGTGCTATCCTTTGACCTACAAGATACAAGTCCGTTGCCGACTACAGACAGCAGCGAAGACCACGACTTTTTTTTTGCCTTGTGTGTGTCTTCTGAGTTTCATCAACATAACAAAAAAATGACAAACCTCATTTGTTTCTCAAAACCCCACATTACCCTGCATCTACTTGAGCTACAGTTGGTACAATTGGCTGTGAGTGGGACATGCGTGGGATAAGTCTCGGCCAGCAGTCACCACTAATTCTATTATCTGAGCCGTTCTGTTGGATTACACGTCACGCAGATATCACTGAGTGGGGTGTTTTCCAATGACGTCGACACAATATTATCTTATTATTTTTAGGTAGATGACATTCTGTAGATTAATGTCTATTTTGTTTTATTTGTTCGCTTTCAAATGGTCTTTCATTTAAAATTATAACTTAATTAATCTCTGCTTTATCATGTCTTTTATAAATAATTCTAGCATCAAATTAAAAATAATCTTAAGCAATTTGGACATAATTGAAAAAATAGAAGGTAATGTACAAATTCTATGATTCATCTGTGATTATCTTACATAGGTGTATCCTTTTAAGTATAAATACCTTTGCTAGGAGGAACGCACGTCTGACTTTTCACATTCATGTGTGTATTGTATAATTATCACTTGCTTCAAAAACGGTGATTGAAAACATCCTGAGGAAACCGGCATGCCTGAGAGATATATCTCGACGGCATGTGAAGCCAAGTCAGAGGCCCATAGACGGCTTTAAAACTCTGACACCAGGTTAGTCACTAACCACGCGAAAAGAAGAATGAGAAGAAGAAGGAGAAATTATAGTTTATCCCAACAGTTTCTGGAAGGTACATATTTATCTGTAGATACTGTAAGGTATTAAACTTACAGACAGTACCTTTTCTTCTCCTAATGAAAAACTAATAAAACTAAGTTAAAATTAGGCAGTATTATTCACCAGTCTATTAAATAAGTTCGTGACGATACGACATACATATGTAATACAATAAATTAGCAAACAAACGCATCGTTGACCGCAACTCGACGCTAAAGGGAACGTTGACGAGCTAACGGTAAACTGATTTGCGTAAGATTGTAATATTACATATGTGTCATACATAGTTTTGGGGTGGATCAAATGTTTGGGCTTGTAAATATCTATTGTATGATTCAAAAAGTTATTTATGGTATCAGAAATTAGTCGGCGTAACTGGGTTTTATTTTCATGTATTATAAGCATACAAATATAAAAAATAATGCGTAAGTCAAAGTCAAATAATTTATTTCAATTAGGCACTTTAAAGGCACATAGGAACGTCAAAATTTCCAAAAAAATTGAATTATTCTATTATGGAGAAGAATGGGCAAGAAACTCCACCGTTACTAACTTAAGTTATAAGGCATAAGGTTAGCTATAAGACTTTTACTTTTTTAGCTTGATAACCTGCTTAGTGCCTGTATTTTTAGGTAACATAATATATATTTTCATGACAAAATCTTCACAAGGTCGGAAACTCGAATAATATTTACAAAAAAATGAAAACGTCTTACTTCCTTCACCAAAGGAAATTGACCCAGATAACCAAAAAGTTTCACTCAATCTGAAAAAGGAGGCTGAGTCTATACTTACTAATAATAAAAAGAGGTAAAATTTGTTTGTTTGTAAGTTTGTATATTCTTGAGGAAGGTTCGCGGTAGAAGTCGCGGGTAGAAGCTAGTTATTTATAAAGAAAATTCTCTGTGTCGACACAATTGGACAACAACACGATCGTACAGTAAACTACGCTTTTACGTAAGCTCAGTATGTCACAGAGGCGCGGACAACAGGCTCTATCATTCTATTGTTAACAAGATTGTTAGCTATACTGTTTACCGTACTCTGTGACTATGAGAACTGAGAGATGAATAGGTTTGTGCGTAAGTTGAAAGACCCGAAACAGCGGAGTAATTGCTTCAAAATCAATCTGCCTAGCCTTTTCCCAACTATGTTAGGGCCCCGAACTAATCTTATGTCCGTAGGTGATACGGAGTCGGAAATGCCCGTAACTTTGGTCGGAACTACGGACTTCGTGCTTAAGGAGTAGACCGGTAGTCAAGATAAGCTTGCTCAAAGAGGTCCTTTAAATATTTTTTGCTTTTGTAAATTATCACAATTGATAATACTTTATTCACATTACAATCTGGCCTATTGGTTGATAAGTCATTTAAAATAACTGATACCTTCAGCTGTCATTAACGAGACACAATAGAATTTTAATTGTTATGCCCACCTGATGTCCACTGTAACGGTCAAGCGTATAAACAGCTAAGTTTCTAAAATTAATTTTCTTTCTAATGTACCAGGGCGCGTCTTATAATGATCTTCTTTTTCTTTTTGTGTGGTTAGTGACTAACCTGGTGTCAGAGTTTTTAAAACCGCCCATGGGCCTCTGACTTGGCTTGGTAGATTACATTTCGCAGTTTTAGGTGGTCAAAGAAAGGTGTGGACATTTTGGCAGTCTCCTTATTGTGAGCCCAAAATCCGTAGAAAGCTATGTCATTATGGTGTCCATTGTCCCATAAACAATTGAGTTGACTGAATTATTACAATTGCTCAGTGCAGGTCAACTACCTTATTGAATAATCACCAGAGATCAATGCACCTTAGGACCACCTTAAGGTACCAACTTTATAACCATGTATGGTTCAAAAGTAGGTCTAAGTATCTTTTGATATTAAGGGCATGCATTGAGTTGTAAGTACCTCTAATAATTCCCATTTTGCACTCTGCACTTCTCAAAATATTATTGAACAAAGAAATCTAAAAATGTTATTGAACAAAAAACTCTACAAATGTTATTGAACAAAGAAATCTAAAAATGTTGTTGAACAAAAAAATCTACAAATGTTATTGAACAAAGAAATCTAAAAATGTTATTGAACAAAGAATAAAGAAATCTTCTCATTTTGTCAGGTCGTAAAAACCGTGCGGATCACCAGTAGGTAGGTATATTAAAGATAAAGAAAGATAAAGATAAAGAAATTTTATTTGCTGAAACATGTGTAGGTATACATACAGAATTAAAATAATACATGCATGCAAGATCTGAGTGGCTCACGGCACGACTCACGACATGTTTGCCATTTCTCATGGCGTGCAAATTTTTTAGGTAGGTACAATTATTATTATTGATCAATTATTTTAAATTTTTACACTTATACATTATTTATATCAAACACATTTAAAAATAAAAAAATCTTATATTCATTCATTACATTATGCAGTTATTTATTATTTATTTTCCCTATCCAATATTACAAATTATAATTATCACAATCACCATTTATATCACTTATAGACATTCATATATTAAATTTACAATATAGTTCTCTATTATTACATGACCATAATTACTATAATGTTAGTTAGATTTATTTAATTAATTATCACCATGAGTCGTTTAAAAATTTATTATATTAAATAAGATATTTCAATAAGTTCTTCTACTATATCTTATCAATATCATGACTAACATAGTTAAAAGATAATTTAATTGATATGTACCTACTAATAAAATATGGACAAAAATAGTCTGATTTAAATTATTTTTATTTTTATTTATGTATTGTATAATCTAGTCCAAAAATCGTGTATACAGACACTATACCTCAGAACTTCCTTGAAAAGTCAAAGATATCGTCTTCCATAAAATCCTTCATAGCTCTAACTCAGCTTGAACTAGATTCCTAACGTTTATTGAATAAAGCCTCGCTTAAGTTCCTAATAAATAAAATAAAATAGATTATTGTTCTATTTCATGTGCATTGACTATTATTTTTAACCTAGAAGCAGAAATTACGTCAGAATCTGTTTTCTGCGACTGTTTATTGAGTGTGCTCTACGATCGAAAAATTTTTTTTGCCCCATTTCTGTAACTGTTTTTATTGTTACACTCCTGCTAGTACACAGAACCTACTTATTTTTATTTTTGTATGGAAATGGGAGATGTAATGACTTTAGCACAAAGGCATTAGCACTCATACAAATGTATTTTGTTTAGATTGGAATGGTAACTTGTTTTATGAACTTTTATCTTAAGTATTGACTTGACTAAGTAAGACAACAAGAATCACATTTGTCTTGAAGACGTTAAAAAGGTACGTTTAGTTTTGAGGCTCCATTTTTTTGACATTTATGTGACATCTTTTTCTTCTAGAAAACTGTACGATTAGTCGAAACAATAAGTAATTATGAATAGAAAAATTAAATTACTTCATTGGTCTAGTGGCCGCAAACGCTTCTGCTGAGCATGAGGTCCTGAGTTCCATTCCCGGGCCGGGCAAAGTGTCATAGGAGTTTTCTCTCAGACCAAATAAAAAACCAAGACAATAGCGCTGTCAACAGTGGCGTGAAGCCAGTTTCGTAAACAATTGTGCACTTAGTGTGGTGTAGTTTGATTGTAGTGTCATCGTAAAAGGTTGTAAATGTGTGCGTGTGAGCGTTTATGCACAGAGCGGCGGTTTAGTATTGTTCGCAGGGCTATGTCTTGATTTTTTATTTGGTCTGAGGGATTTTCCTCTGGAATTTCTCAGTAGCAGTCCGGAGTCTGGATTTGGCAATAGGCTCGCCCCCTACCACATGTGATTTAAACAAAAGTGGCGAAACGTGGGTGTACTAAGTAGGTACACACGGCTACACATCAAGCTATACATTTCCAGTTTACACCGATCTCGTATTGTATAGGATTTCCGTACAATGCGAGGCCAGCTTATACTGGAAATGTATAGCTTGATGTGTAGCCGTGTGTACACTTCTGCCTAACCCATCTGGGAATCTAGGCGTGATGTAAAAAAATGTCGGTCTTAGAAACATAGGCACAAATGGTAGCTATTACGCGTTTTCTAGTAGCAACAGTTTTTATAACCATCGTTTTTTCCTGCACCAGTGGCAGAGTGGCATGCACTTCCAAACCTTTTGCCCCATACTCCCAATACTTAGTGGTTGTAGTAAAATTTAAGAGGACGTTATCTACAGTCAGGTGGCCGCTGGTTTACGAGCAGTTTACGACGAGATAACGTCTGTCTGAGCCACACATACTCGAGAGATGAATACAACATCCCTACGACCATAGACACAAGACTGCTAGACAGGTTTATTTTTATTGGTGATGAAAAAGAAGCCGAATTTTACGATGTAGTGCGAAGCTGTCTGTGTCACGCAGTGTCACACAAAATAAATGTGGATTATTTTCACCAACTTAATGGGCTTGTACACTAAACTGCGATGCGACGTCGCATCGCAAAAATCAGCGACGGCTCCCTAAGATTTTCTTCCAAAACTTCTGCGTTGCGAATTCGAATCGCGCTGATTCGCAGTTTTGTGTACAAGCCCTATTTCAGTAATAATTTAAAATCTTTCGTTTTTCAGGAGGTACACTGACTTTTAACAGGTTATGCTTTCGCTAAGGTATTTGCATTGGGACTTAAACATAACTGGCGAAATGTGGGTGTACCTGCTACAGGTACATCTCTGCCGAACCCTTCGGGGAAACAAGGCGTGATGTTATATTATGTTATTTGCATTGAGCCTGATTTTTTCTTTAGACGTACTTACGACATAATGTAACACACACGGCACGGTACATTGCAAATGACCAAATAATTGTCTTACCTAATCATAGATCTACGAGCCCTTGTTCCTTCTATAAACTTCTACGGTCTACGTAAGCGGCGCGTGCGCGCGATAATAGCGACATTCCCGGCTGCGTCTGCGCGATAATGACTAAAACGTTCGTCCACACCTTTAGATAAATGCTCTCCAGTTCACCAGTATCGGAGGACCACAAAAACTGTCTTTGTGAGATGTTTTAGAGTTGAGTGTCAAACTTTATTGGTATATGTGACAGGAGAATGCTCACTCAGTAGATCAGAAGCATTCTTCCGAAGCCCGCCCGGAGATCATGCCAACTTATAGTCTGATCGCTTTTTGTCGGTAATATAACATAACATCACGCCGTTTAAATAAATAAGAAAACAACTCTTATTAAGAGTTCATTGAGGACTTCAGAGACACTAAAGGCTAATTTAATGTTTGTCTTGACTTCTGTTAATATGATGATATATAGGTCAATATCAATCTATTATCCAGCCTAGACATTTCTCAACTATTTTAGGGTCGACATCCAGTCTTACCGGATACAGCTGAATATGAATACCAGTATTTTACATGAAGCGACTGCCTATCTGACAACCTCAACCCAGTAACTGGAAAATACGATATCCCTTGGGAAGACTGGTTGTCAGACTTTCGGACTTCTAACGACCCGTAACGACTGTGAAAGATCCACGAGTGACAGCTGATGATAATTAGGTACCGAAAAAAAAAACAAACGAAGATACTGGCTGGTCTTCTTTTAAAAAACGAGCGAGTTACATCTAACTATTTTGGCTGACAGTACCAATCTCTCGAAAAAAGGTTTGGTACCATCCATAGATATCGTACCATCAGATGGCTAAGGGCCAAAGACATTAAATTATGTGCTAAGGGCCTATTTCACGATGTCCGAATAGCCACTACTTACCGAATAAACACAAAAATGGAACAAAAGTTGTATGAAATTATCTGCCAAGTAAGTTAATAGGAACTTAATCGTAGGCGGTGAAACAGGCCCTTACTCTAACACCGCGAACGCTCATTGGTCAAATCAAATAGCGCGCCCTTCCCCGGCTTACTGTTACACACTTCCGTCCCTTTTCACGAAATCACTCCCACAGATTGCAGGAAAGCGATAGGACAGATGATACACATAAAAAAGTAAAGTATTAATAAAACTCGTTGCGTCCTTCATTCGTTTTGATGGACGCCGTCGTTCTTGAACTCAAAACCAATAAACTCTCATTTTTATCGCCCCTAAGAGAATTCATCACAGTCGGCGTCGTTTCTTCTTAAAACCTTCAATGAATAACAAAAAAAAACGCACTGTTCACCTAAATATTTCGCAAATAAAGCTTACGTACGCACGGGCGATGTTTTAACGCGAAGATTTTGTATAGTGCACTGTATTTTCAACTCTAGGTATTGAGCCGAGCATTGAGAATCCAATAGAGCGCATTTCAACGCGTCAAAAAAACACACTATTTGATTTTCAACTCTCGACACTAAGAAGTGGGTGGAAAATCCAGTGCGCGAAAAAAATCGTCGCGATAAAAAAAAATCCCGTGCCAACCAGGGCTAGCTCACGTCTGCTACATATCTCGATGATGTGTTAGACATGGTAATGTCATGCAAATGTCATTGCATCTCGGCAATGCTCGGTATTATTCGGCGCGCCTTCGTGGAAACAGTAGCTGAGCTCAGTATGAGTGCGGCATACTAAGCAGTTGACTGGGAGTCTGGCTTGGCTTTTGAGATAATATTTCAGATTTTTATGGGTCATTTTAGTAGCGGTCAGTGTTCAGTCGACTCCAGGGCTCAACCAGCAGGCTTGCCTATAGTCTTTAACACGTAAGACGACAAAAGGATACCGTTTATCTTAAATTCCGACGCATAAATGCACCTCGAACGGTGTCTTGTAAGTATGTATATTGCGTGGCTCTCATATTTTGAAGATTTACGAGTACAATAATTACAATCTGACAGCCAGTTTTACCTAGGGGTACCGTGTTCTCAGTAACGGCAGCCGCTCCATGTAAAATACGGGTATTCAGCTGCATACGGTTAGTTTGTTAGCCGAATCCAAAATATACAGGGTTACAAGGAAAGTCGTACTGAATATTAAAGGACGTTATTATTCAGGTCATTTCGGAAAATCCGACTAAAACCCAAAATATTAAAATTAAAAAAAAAAAAACTTTAAACTTCTATATCTCCATAACAGTTAAGTTTCGGACACTTTATTATAGAATTAAATCCATCAGAAATTATCTGAATAATAACATCCTATAATATCAAGAACGACTTTCCCTATTCTGTATTTAATAAGACAATTGTTTTGGTTCAACAAAGAACAGTAAAGTCGCCAAGCCTCACCCTTTCCGATGGTTTTTCCGTTACATACCATCACCATCACATTTGCCCAATAGGAAGATCAATGACCACCATATTACGAGTATATCCACTTCAAAATCAATGTAATTTATCGTCATCGTCGTCATCATTTATCCTGACGGCCAACTCAAGGACCGCGCGTGCTCATTGGTCAAATCAAATAGCACACGCTTCCCCGGCTTCCTGTTACACACTTCCGTCGCTTTTCACGAAATTGCTCCCACATATTTGATTAATTAGATTTGATTTTGATTGCAGGAAATCGAGAAAAAACACATCAAAAACCCTTCTATGTTCTATGTTAAAGGGTTTGGTTTCCGCACTTAGTCCTTCAAGTGGACCATTGTGCGTGGGCCATGGCGGCCATTTGGGGGGTTATTCCAACCAGCCCACCTCCCTCCAGAAGTTAATTAAAACTCCCAGTCTATTTAGGACGTCTGTGAAAGATCTGGGTGACCCGAGGGTTTGTGCTCTAATCTGGGTGACGCCTGTGCATTCAAAGAGCACGTGCGCGACGGTCTCCTCAGCCTCCATGCACGCCCTGCACAGAGGACTGTCCGTTATGCCTATTGTGTGGAAGTGTTTGTTTAGCGAGCAGTGTCCCGTGATAGTCCCCGTCACCAGGCGCAGGCCGTTCCTGTCCAGGCGTAGTAAACGTCTGGTTAGCACGCTATCCAAGGATGGCATAGCTTCCTTGGACTGCCTGCAGCCGGGTGTCGAGGTCCACCAAAGCTCCGCTTGTGTGTGGGTGAACTCTTGTAGCCACCTGCGTATTTGATTGAAGGGGATGGGTACGATAGGTTCGGGTCCACAGACTGCTGTGCTGGATCCTCGTCTAGCGAGCTCGTCTGCTGCGTCGTTGCCTAGCGATCCGCTGTGTCCTTTTATCCATTGTAGTGTCACCGTGTTGCGGCTAGACAACGTTATGTGTTCTAGGGCATTGTGACATTCTAGTGTTATCTTTGAGGTGATACATTTTTTCTGTAAGGATTGGAGAACTGAGGCGCTGTCGGAGAGTATACGTATATGTGTATCCGTAACCCTCCTAGCTTTTAGGGCGTAGACCGCTTGTATGATGCCCACACACTCCGCCTGATAGACGGTGTTGAACATTCCCAGCGAGCTGGATATATTTATATTGAAGTCGTGTGAGAAGACTCCGACTCCCGTGCCGGAGTCTGTCTTTGATCCATCGGTGTATACTCTCATCTCTTTCGGGCCTGAGTAGTCACACTGTTCTTCTGTAAGTACAATGTTGTAGTGCCTTTGAAAGTGGTGTGTTTTCGGGGCTTTATCACAAGGTGATGCCATCATTGGTCGTCGTTTGATCGCATCTTCCTTTATGCGTGTGTGCTTAATTCTGGAGTCATTGCTTAGGGTCCCTGATAAATGGAGCCTAAAGGCAGCCGCCTCCTCCCGCACAATGAGGTGCAGGGGCGGCAGTCCCAGCATTGCTTGTAGGGCGGCGGTGGGTGTGGTTCTCATACTGCTCGTGATTGCGACGCAAGCAAATCGCTGCAGTTTTTCGAGATCTCTTTGGGCTGTGCTCAGGTCCGTCCTGGGCCACCAGACCAGTGAGCCGTATGTGATAATTGGTCGGATGACTGTAGTGTATAACCAGTGGGTGACCTTGGGGCTGATCCCCCAATTCCTGCCAAGCAGTCGTTTGCACTGCCACAGGGATATGCTGGCTTTTGTAGTAATGTAGTTCGTATGTTTTGCCCAGTTCAGTTGTTTGTCCAAATAAATGCCCAGGTATTTGGTTTCAGTTGAAAGGCTTAGGGTTGTTCCAAAGAATCGTGGTAGTTGTAGTGTCGTCAGTTTTCTCTTTTTTGTGAAGAGAATCAGTTCGGTTTTTGTGGGGTTCACTGAGAGTTGATGCTTGTTACACCATTCCTCTACAATCCTCAGGGCTTGACGCATGAGGTTGCATAGTGTGTTTTCGTGGGTTCCGTTTATTATTATGGTTAAGTCATCGGCGTAGCCTACGGTGAAGTAACCTTTGTCGTTGAGTGTTTTGATGAGGCTGTCTACTACCAGGTTCCATAGGAGCGGCGAGAGGACGCCCCCTTGCGGGCAGCCTTTCGCGACGATGGCCCTTGTAGTGTCATTTACTGTGACTTGTACAGCTCTCATTTTGAGCATGTTGGTGATCCAGCCACTCAGGGTTGAGTCTATGCTGTGTCTGTCGAGGGCTATGTTTATGCTGTTAAACATGGTCTTGTCAAAGGCGCCCTCGATGTCAATGAAGGCGGCCAGTGCTGAACATTTGTGGTCCACTGCGCATTCAATTTTGGAAACCACGCTGTGCAGCGCGGATTCTGTTGATTTGCCTGTGGAGTACGCATGCTGTTGTTTGTGCAGTGGTTTTACCCGGAGAGGTCCATCTCGGATGTGCCTATCACAGAGTCTCTCGAGGGTTTTCAGTAAGAAGGATGTGAGGCTTATAGGTCTATAAGCCTTGGGTTGTGTATAATCGGTTTTGCCGGGTTTGGGTATAAAGATGACTTTCACCTCGCGCCATGCGAGAGGTGTGTATCTGAGTGCTATGCAGGCTCGGTAGATCTCTACTAGCCATGGTGTCAGGTAATCTACCCCCCACTGCAGCAGGGCTGGGAAGATGCCATCCAGCCCTGCCGACTTGTATGGCTGAAAGGTGTTGATAGCCCACTTTATTCGGTCTTCTGTTACTATATAGCGGGCTCTTGACCAGTCATGTTCCGTTGGGGTCCATTCTGGTTCAGAAACCCTTAAAATGAGGAATGTTTCATAACATATTGAAACCCAGCTCCCGCACTACAAATACCCACTTGCAATCATAACGAGATGCTCTATAAATCTCGGACAGACATATTTGTCACCAGCCATCTTATCTCAACCATCGCCACCAAAAAGGTTCGTATCGCCTTTGTTTTCAACCTCATTTTTATCAGCAAATACCAACCTTTTTTTTGCTGATACTAAACTTATTGTCAATCGAATTTCAATCTTATTTTTGGAAGTGTAAGAAGTTCTTTTATATGTTCGTTGTTTAATTTATTATTGTTTAATAATTAAAATAGAAGTCAATGCTCGATGTATAGCATCTAGTCTCTATTAGTCGTAATAGAAACTTGTATGTGAATAGAATTTTTAATTTATTATAACTACGATGATGTTATTCATCAACACTGGTTGTAAAATCATTTAAAATATGATATGCATGGACAATTGAATATAAATGAATGTTATTGTTCTTAGATGTGTCTACTTTACTCATGATTTTTTCCTTATTAGTTTTGTAGAATTGTAAGATGAATCATTATCTCAAAGGCTCTGGGAACACCGGGAGGAGTGTTGTTGGGTTTTCCTATCTGTGGATTTTCTCAGTAGCAGCCCGGAGTCTGCCCTGGTTTATGGCAATAGGCTCGCTCCCTATTACACACTCAAACATTAGGTACTGGCGAAATGTGGGTCTATTAAAAGTACTGACGCCTCTTTCCAACCTTTCGGAGAAACAAGGTGTGTTATGTTCTATGTTATTTATGAATTAATATAGAACAATAATTTTTTTTTAGCATCTTTACCTATGATATACTATATATAGGTAACGACCCAAGAGTCGCCGGCATTTTGGCCTATTGGTGATTCACACGAATTTACTCGCCCAAAACAGGCGAATAGACACTTTTACATATTATAATTTTTTCTTGAGGCAATTCGCACGAAGTTATTTTATTTGTTGGCGATCGGTTTTTGTAGTTGTCGATTCGCCTACCAAAAATTAACTTCTTGCGAATCGCATCAAGAATAAAAAAAATTTAACAGAGTCGATCTCGGGCGAGTAAATTCGTGCGAATCACTAATAAGTCGGCATTTTGTACAACCGTTGGTCAACCTTTACGGAGGTTTGTGGTTGCGTACTCATTTTTAATTGGCAACTGAATAAATTAAGACTTCCATTCAGGGCAATAAACTTATTAACCTACGCCCGAAACTAATAATGATGTACCTGAATCCCAGTCCGACGGGCATTTGGCTGCTGCATGATATTATCGTTCGAACGATCTCCTATCTGCGAGCCTTCAATTCGGCAGTCGAAATGTCAAGGTGAAAAAGAAACACGCGCAAGCCATTTTAATTTTTTAATCTATTTTTGAGGACACTTGAGTTGAGGTTCCAAGATGTTCTCAAACTCAAAACTCGAAACATTAATTTCAATTAAACCATTAGTTAGTAGATTAGTCAACAAATGTTAAAAAAAAAAACAGTGTGTCCCCGAAAAGTGACCCCTATATTCAAAATTCATTTATTTTCGTTACACATCCGTCTTTGGGTCACAGAAATTGATATGTGTACCAAATTTCAACTTAATCAGTCCATTAATATCGGAGAAAATAGGCTGTGACAGACAGACAGACACACGAGTGAGCTAATAAGGGTTCCGTTTTTTCCTTTTGAGGTACGGAACCCTAAAAACTACAGAACGACTATGAAAAATATAATTTCAAAAAGAAAATTACTTAGATATTTATTTCCCGAATTAGAAAATAATAATTATAATAGAGTGCTACGAAGCTCGTAGCCGTTTGCTACGCAACTGGATGCTGCTACGCGTTTTCATCCTCCCGGTATCAATGATTATTACTAAAATGATAAGTGTATTTTTAGGGCCCGTGTATTTTTGTGAATTTAAGTTAATAAAATAGCAGTTTCTAACACTATAAAAATGCTAATTACAAAATTGCTTAAATAAGAGTTGTGTTAAAAACCAATAAATTCAACGACGCGTAACATTTTTGTAACTATTTCATATTTAAATGGCGTCACGAGCTAATTTAAGGGTACATTGTGTAATACATAAAGAGTTAAGTAAATAAGAATTAGAATCTTAATCTTGGGCAAGTGGGTCGCGCGTAAAATGGAGAGGAGTTGCCGAGGACATGTTACATGCTGTTGTGGGTAGACTGTGCTTTTCTTGCTTTAGAGAAGTGACTAGACATAGAAACGAATCTGAATCAGTAACAAATCAAAACCAAAGGCCCGAAAAAAGAAGCTCTCAGATGATTGAAGTTCTTACTTTGTTTGTTTTTGAATATAATTTTTTTTATTGTTTGTAAATAAAATATTTTTCTTTCTTTTTCTTATTTGGATTTCGAATTTTGTTTTCTAGGCTTTAAAGGATGCTACTTGCCCTAACTAATTCGTAATTAATTTGATCAACCACATTGAAAATAATTATCCTGAAATATAGCCCATATTTCTATTGGTTTTCAGGAGCCTTTACTCGTCAAGACGTAAAGACTCGATCAATCAATCTGCCTAGCTTTTTCCCATATTTATGTTGGGGTCGGATTCCAAACTCAAACTCAAAGCATTTATTTCAAATAAACCAATTACAGGTACTTTTGAATTGTCAAGGGGTCAGTCAGTCAGAAAGATGAAGCTAGTTGCCTATTCCAGTCTAGCCGAATGCAGCCGAATACCAGTATTTTGCATGGAGCGACTGCCTATCTGACCTCCACAACCCAGTAACTGGGTATTACGATACCCCTTGGTAAGACCGGTTGTCAGACTTTCGGGCTTCTGACGACCCGTAACGACTGTCAAAGACCCACGAATGACAGCCAGGACAAACGGCTTAACGTGCTTTCCGAGGCACGGACGAGTCTTCGGTATGTAAAGATGGTCATCCATCAACGGGCCAACCCCGGCAAGCGTAACTTAACCTGATAAATCGAACCATGCGGCTGTAGTTACTTAGCCACGAGCTCCTCAAGACATACAATTGGAGCAGAAAATGTGGACCCAAATGCGGCCAAACGGAATTATTTTTAAATGTCCAATTTCTACATAGTACCGCCACATGTTAATTAGAGGCGTTAATTAAGTTATGATGGATTGCTCAGCGCACTGTTTAGAGGTCGAGAGACATACTCTTATTATTTTACGTCATTATGTATTTCGTAACGTTGCGTGCGCGGAGTAGATTTTTTGATAAAGATGTAAAAAGAACGCACTCATAAATTTCGGTTATAGCAAAAATGTCGAGTGCTCTGTAGGCTCCAATTTTTCGAACACAGATACTTGATCTCACACCAGCAGGAGCGGCGGAGTAGGAAGTGTGTCAGACTTTTACTAACTAAAACCCACCCTTGTTCCTTCAATTGCCTGTACGTTGCCGGGGGCGACGGTATCCCTTTCGGACTTTCCCGCAACCCTGGCAGGCATTGGCCCTAGTGGACCCCGTCAGTTGTGCTGACATCTCTTTTAGGTGCGCGTGGAACACAACGCGCCGTCGGCCCGGGCTTGGTCCTTATCGGACGGCGAGCTACCCATTGCTCACCGTCCGCAAGCCCGAATCTCACTTCAGCTAATTGATTTGACCAAGTTATCTATTTCAGTGAACTTCTTTCTTAGCAGTTCAGAAATGCAATACGTCGTATAATTTTTGTAGAGCAGTGGTGGCCCAGTGGTCACGGTCGCGACTCGCGAGTTGTTGGTCGTAGGTTTGAACTCTGACAGGCTCTTTACTATGTGTAAAGAATTCATCACCCCTGCTCTCAAAGCGGCGACGGAACACATCGTGAGGAAACCGGGATGTCCTAGAACCAAAAAATCGAAAACATGTGTCATCTACCAACCCGCACTGGGCCGCGTGGTGGATTACGGCCCACTTCCTCTCACAGAGAGGAGGCCTGTGTCCCAGCAGTGAACATTATAGGCTGATTATTATGCTCATGCACTAAACAGGCATAAGTTAGAAAATTTTAGTCACCCTACCCTTTTCTTCTTTCGTTGCCTGAAAGTGGCTGCCAGTTGTGTTTACAAGATGTGTATAGAGGCCAAACAAAGATATTTGCTAAGTGCCGCCTAGAACAGGGGAGATGTCTGAAATACAAATATTCTATATCTAGTTCAGACACAGATGTTCAAATCTGTTCATAGAAACAAAGTGTCCTATAGTGTATTTCCATAATGATTAAATTGTTGTATATTTTTGAACAAATAAATTATACTTATAGTTTAAGCAGACATAAAAGCATATTAAGCCTTTGATCCCGGCTGTCATTCGTAGATCTTTGACAGTTGTTCCGGGTAGTCAGAAGCCTGAAAGTCTGACAGTCAGTCTTATCAAAGGTTATTGTGTTACCCAGTTACTGGGTTGTGAAGGTCAGATAGGCAGTCGCTCCATATAAAATACTGTTAATGAACTCGATTAGCATCGATTCGCATTCGATTAGACTGGAAGCCGACCCCCAAAAAACCGAAAACAGAAACTTAATTATTATTAGATCGTTTAAGTCCCATAAAATAGATGGACAAACTTTTAGTAATCATTCAGACCACCAAAATAAGGACAATGGTAATTTTTTTTTAAGAAAAACGCATTACGTAGATACTTGAAGGTAGAAACAAGAAAAATAAATCAGCTAACGAAAATACACCAAAAATGTTGGTTACCCAATGCTATTTATTATTTTTGTCAAAATAAAATCACATCTTTTTGGTTAGACGTACTGAACGCTGCAGCGCTGTTAAAATTTGTCCATCTATTTTAATGGAAACTTGTATACAAAAATAACATAGACTCCTGTCTGCACTATTCATAAACAATCAATACTATTAATATTCCGGAGTGGGTCACTTGCTCGTGCTAGAGCGGGACGGCACGAGGATGGCGCGTGCCCGATGCATCACGAAGTGCATCATGACGATATGATCGTGTCCCACCCGCGTTGTCGTGGACGTGTCACATCATTATCATCTTTATAATTGTTTGATTTGGTATTATCCGTTTATGTACCCTTCGAACTTTCTTTTAGGCTGCTTCAGGTACAATTCTTTCGAGGTTAGAAGAACCAAAAAAAATTTATAGATGCGAAAGGGAGTTTGTTTGTTTGTTACACATTCACTCTCAAACGGCTGAGCAGATTTGGATGAAATTTGGCACACATGGGTAGACCATCATCTGGGTTAGGACATAGGATACTTTTTATCTCCATATTCCCACGGGATCCAGATTTATAGGGGTAAAACTGCGGGGTGCAGCTATGTAGTTATGAATATGTGTAAGATCCTTCACAGAAAAACATGCTTCAGAACTGCACGACGAACTATCCCATCTTTTTGCTTCGATAAACTTTATCCATAACAGGAGGAACAGATTGTTCGCCGTGCCTCGGAGTCGAACTGTCGCTCGAGCCCAGTCTCCTGTCCCTCGCACACTCTCTGAGGCGGTGTCCTGCGTGAGCGACGGATACGACGCGACGCGACGTATTTGTACGTATTTGTTTTGATTGCGACCACACGCGACACCACGAACTATTGCGTCGTGTCGTGTCGCGTCGTATTCGTCGCTCACGCAGGACACCGCGTGAGCTTAGCGCTCTCTTGGACGCTAAGCCTCACTGTGATGTGTTCGCGGATAAAAGATCTTGTCAGTATTTCTGGAGTATTGTGAGATGAGCGTATGACTGTCGAGTAGTTGTATACTTTTGTTATTGTACTTAAATAATGTGTTTGCGTTTCTAACTAATGTAATGGCTTTGGCCGTTTTATGTTTAAATAAATAAATTATAATGGACAGAGGGAAAGCATCATTGAAATATCTTCAGAGACATTAAAGTACGCCTCCACAAAAGACCATAGTTTAGAAATACACCCCCGGTACCAGACTCTATATTTTTTCACTACAGCGAAAGGCAGTGTCTCCTTCGTGCCTACGTAAGAGAAGAAGATCAGGAATATGAGGGAAATGTCTAGGAGAGATTGCCGAGATTGTTCTTGCAGAAATTCGGTTTTCTACAGTTTGGTGTGTGCCCCTTCAATGTTCTCGGTACTTAATTGATTAACGTGACTTTGCGAAAATACATTATAAAATACAATAGATGACGAATATTTAGTAACCTAATCCGCTTAACTGAAGAAATCGACACGTGGTTCACCTCTCATCGAGGCATCCTGTAGCATGACGATTGACTTCGTATCCAGGCTCACAACAAGTCAATCGTCATCGTGAGGATGCCTCATTGAGAGGTAAAACACGTGTGGATTTCTTACAAGGTTCCTTATAACTCTTTAAGAACAGTTAAGCGGATTAGGTTACTAACTAAATATACGTCGTCTAATGTTCTCGGTTACAAAAATGAATCGGATCATGCTGTAAGCATGACATGGCATGAGCAGCAGCATCCTCCATTGACTGCAATAGGCAATCTTGATGATTCTAACTTTTGACCGTTTTTTGAAGCATTTACTGAAAGTGAGTTTTCGCAATTTTCTTTTTGATCGTCCATTTACGGTCCATTTTTTACAAGTACATTATTACTAGGTCTACCTACGTAGTCCCCTCATACCCTAGTAGGTACATGTCATGCTAGAGTGAGACAACACGCGGATGGCTCGTGCCGGGTGCATCACGCGGCTGCATCACGATTATTCACGATCTCCTACACAACAATGACGTCGTGATTGCGCCCGCGACGCCGGTGGCGCCTCCATGTGTGACGAGCATGTAATTGGGAAATATTATAAGGTTATGGTGTATTGGCAATATGTTTATTTACTTCGAATCGGTCACTGAAATAACGGGAGAGAGAAAGACACCATGTTTTAGTGACCGTTTCTTCCGCTTAAGGGAGATGCGCTAACGTAGCCCGAGAAGTTCAAATTTTCTTCAGTTTTTTGCATTTTGCAGGTCAGTGTCCGGTTATTGTGTTGATTAAAATATGACTCGCGACCGTAACAAATATGGCTTTACATAATTATACTCATTACAATCAACAGTACAACTCCATAAGTTAGCATAATTGTCAAGTGTAATGATTTTATGAAATAGTCATTCAATGGGGTTACATGAACTTAGAGAGTTGTATTGTCCATTTTTATGATTGTAATTCTATTAATAATCTTTTGATACAGCCGCAAATCATATTTAGATCAACATACGACATGTTACTGACCTGCAAATTGCAAAAAAATGTAAGAAAATTTTAATTTCGCGGGGTACATTGGTTAATCTTATTAAATTGTGACTGAAAAGTTGTGCGGGAGGAATGGGAAAAATGTCGTGAGGAAAGTTTTGAGTATGAAAGTCGATGGCTATAAGAGTATGGGAAGACCAAAGAAACGATGGATGGACTGTGTGAAAGATGATATGGCTAGAAAGGGAGTGACTACCGAGATGACGACTAATAGAGAAGTATGGAAGAAAGGGACATGTTGCGCCGATCCCAAATAAATTGGGATAACGGCAGGAGAACCATGATGAATCTTATTAAATTGTCGACGTTGGTGTTTATCCCAAAATCTGGCATGGAAACTGAAAAAATATTCAGTCTATAAAATTGTACTAAATTGTGTGTGTGGGTAATTGTGCTATAGATAACCTACATAAATAATCGGATACAGCGTTTTAGAAATATTTAAAGCTAAATACAAGACCAGAGCAGTTTCAAATATCTGCACAAAAACCACTATAAATTCTATAGAGAAAAAATTTAAGTCAAGCTACCAATAATCCAATTTTTTCTGTTCCATTAACCAACATCATTACTTTACCTTTTGCCATCCCATTTAGCAGTTAATCAACCGCCCTCTGGATCAATGATCGATGTGATTACGTTCATCTGCGCACACGCACGCGACTAGGGAGATCTCACCTTTGTGAGGGGAATATATTTGATGTTTTATCTGCATTCGCTACGGATTAATGGTTATGATCCGTTTATGTTGGTGTAAATACGTTTTCATGGTGCGTTGGGTGGTAAAATGTGAGTCATCTGGCGCGTGTATGAGTTAGTAAGGGTAGGCTAAATTTAAAAAATCTGTTGTTTATAACTCAAACTCACTTTTGAACTGTCAAGGAGTCGGTCAGTCAGAAATATGAAGCTAGTTGCCCATTCCAAAGTTCCATAGTAGGTACCTATGGAGAAGAACAGGCAAGAAACTCCACGGACACTCTTTTAAATAAACAATAATTACAAAATATTGCTTACATCATTATTGTTTAAACATGTGAGAACAATGTAAAAAGATGTGCATGTTAAAAGCGTCCGCAATAAAAAGATAAAAACAAAACCAATTCAAAGATTAAAATAATTTAAAATAAGCCACGGCAGCTAAGAGATGACCAGTCCCAACTGACGGCGCCCGTTCACGAACATTACGCATCAAAGTGTCTTCTGAGAATATTATCGATCAATCAATCTGCCCAGCCTTTTCCCAACGAAGACTAGGGTCGTCTGACGGGCAGTTGCCCGTCAGAGATAACACCCGTCTGGTCGGAGGATCCTCACTTTTCTATGGTGGGTGAGTGAATTTTACACCCTGTTCCTCATAATCCAAAGGTCCACATTGCTGTTCGTTGTGATTTAATCCAGTCTCGAAAGTCAAACAAATTGATTCTGATTACCGTCGCTAAAAGATGAAAAAGAATCCTATTTATTACCTACATCAAAATTATGTCAATACCATCCACAAGGTCCCTTTCGATGTAATATTTCATTACTGCTGATTAGAGCTGAGTATCACGATATACAGACCCCATCCCCATCAATTTGCTCACCGGCGGCCGCCAGCACAATCAGTAAATTGGTCTGCATCAACGAAAACACGCGCAGGACGAAAGGGGCAGTACTGTGGGTTCTCGATACTGGGGATGCCATGTGAGTTTGGTGGATGAGAGTCGATTTTAGGGAAAGAAAGGACAGCTTATTAATAATATAATACAACATCACGCCTTGTTTCCCCGAAGGTTTGGTCAGAGGTGTACCTAAGGAACATTTCGAGTCCCATGTAATAGGGGGCGAGCCTATTGCTATCAATCGGGCACAAATCCAGACTCCGGGCTGCTACTGAGAAATTCCAGATAGAAAAACCCAATGACACTGCCCGACTGGAGAATCGAACCCAGGAACTCGTATTCAGCACTAGCTCTTGTGACCACTAGACCAACGAGGCATTCTCAGTACTCAGTCAGATACAGTCATCTTTCTGACGAAATGCATTGGTAGGTACTTCTGCTAATGCATTTCACGAAGTGAAGACTGACCGGAGAATGGAAGACGGAAACATTTTGCGCCTACCCTGACTCCTGGCTAACATGGTTCAAGGAGGCACAAGAAGAAATAATAAAGTAGGTATCTTGCAAGAAGTATTGTGCTCGCTCAAAGTTAGCTAGTATGTCGTTGGATGACCTCGTTTTCTGTACATTTACCTAAAGCTACTAATTAGAAGCAGCATTAGAAGTATTTCAGTAAACAATATCATTTTACTAGTTCCACGTACCTACTCACTCGTTTTAAAGCAAAACGTCGTTATGTCTACGTGTTTTGATGTGTTAATGTTTTATCGTAACTCACGTTTAAAAAAAACTCGATAATATCTCGCCCTAACAACTCTAAACCCATAGTAATGGTTGTATAAGTACGCAAACTGTAACTGAACACGCGATTGGCGTGAGATCGTATCACATCCCGCGCCCAGCGGTGGGATAAACTTCCCAATGCTCAGGAAATTAAACACAAAAAGTAGATGAAGTAATTAATTAGTTTCCGTATTTTTGTTGATTTTGATCCTGCTGATTTAGCTGACAAAAGACAGTGATAATGATAATGCAGCATTTTGATAAGCTATTTATGCATAAAATGATAAAAAATGTGAATTCATACCCAATGAGAATGAATTTTTTGATGCCCAGTGAGCTCTTTGCCTTTTCTTTAAATACATGTACGTAATACTATCTATTCGTCCGATAGTCGGACGACTAATTTATTTTTTTATTCATCCGTTTAGCGGACGACTAGACACTCCGATTATTTTAAGACTTTTTATCGGCTTATTTAAGGCAGGCTTATATACAAAAATACAAATTCAACATTCAAAAGTCATTTATTCAAACTAGGGTGAGAATCAGCACTTTTCGAACGTCAAAATTACAGATAGTCCCCATATCGCCCGCCCGTCACCACTGCTTAGTGCTTTAGCTGGGAAGACGAAGTGGCGCAACAATCTCCCCAGCAGCACAGCTGTCTGTTCAGTTAGACAAAATTGATTCTATATAATAGAAATGACTTAATTAATTTAAATGTTTGCAATTACTAATTAGGTTATTTCAACTCAGTTTTCAGTATCCCGAACAAAGACAGGTGAGATCGGAAATGTTGTAGCAATTTTGCAGGAGACATTCAGTTCAGTTTAGGTACCGACTCTGAAGGCAAATTACTCACGTGTATCTGCAATTTATAATAACATTTCAGCCTCAATAAAAGACAATGAAAGAAAAACCAAAACAATGCAAAGACAAAGACGCATAGACCTTTGTCCAATGACCGATAACTTAATGAATCACACGTTCATAAGAACTGTACCGTCTACGTCATAACCACGCCTTCCATTTTCAAACGAACTCATGACGTCACTTTATATGACATTTGTGACGTCATCAATGTCGCTGGGTAATGACGTAATGATAATTTCGTAGCCACTTATTACTGATGAGGTGGTAATCGTTTTAAATTGGAGGCTATCAAATATTAATTAGATTTACGGTGATGTCTGTTTATATCTACTTAAATAAAAATTGAATACGTAGGTTACTTAATGAGTTTTCTTGTGATGGACGGGAAATCCTTAATCTTGTTGCAGAGGGAACACCTTGAGATAAAAGTAATGCATTATAAATAAAGTTTTTAGGATCATTCATCTTCGATCAATTATTTTATCATTTCTCGTCTAAGTACACAAAAATACTACTAACAACGCAACTGTTTTTAGGAGACGTCTGTAAAGAAAAGCCTATTCAGATATAAGCGATATCGCTGTCACGCTCGGTCTTCGTGGTCGGCGACTACTCGGCGACCGCGCCGCCACCGCGCAGCCTCCGCGCCGCCACCGCTCCTCTAAGCAGTGTATATGGAACATTGCCACCACACCGCTAGTTTTGTTTAAACTGTTTTTTATCACATCTATTCAACAAGACGTAGTTTAATCCTCGTAAACAGGGACCAAAATAGCTGTTTAATCCCTAGGGACTAAAAGTGATTTGAATTTGGAATGTGGATTGTTAGTAAAAGTTCTATTCACCAAAGAGATCGATTACGAACATTGTATGAATAAGTAACAGGCTGGCAAGAGAGAGAGAAAGTGTGAATTTGATCAAAATTAAAATCCAAGATGGCGGATGCGAAATTTTCTAAATTTTTCGTCAAGGGTATCGTTTTCATAGTTTTCGACGGTGGTAAAGCCGATAGTGAGGTCAAAATGTAAATCCAAGATGGCGGATGCGAAAATTTTAAGTGGTTCGTCATGGGTATCGGTTTCATAGTTTTCGAGGGTGGTAAAGCCGATAGTGAGGTTAAAATGTAAATCCAAGATGGTGGATGCTAACGTTTTCTCATAGAGGGTGATAAAAAGTACAATGTTCATCTCGGGAGCAACACTATTTTAAGCTCAAGTGATGTATTTTGAATACTTCGCTCCGCTTTGGATTCAAACAAACCTTAAAAATAGTTGTTTGCTCCCTTGGCAAACAATCTACTATTTTTTATTCCATCGACGGCCGCTTGCAAAAATGCACGCGTTTTATAAGTGATATGGCAAAATCAAGCGGAAACGGCGCGGCGACGGAGCGGTGACGGCGCGGCGGCGGCGCTGTGGTGGCGCGGCTGCGGTGCCGTGTACACGAGCTCTTCTGGTTAGTCACTTTGGACCAGTAGGTATCGCTACCGATTGCGACAGCGATATTGCTTTTGCTTATATTTGAATAGGCCTTAAAGCTTGGTTTTTGCATTAGTAAGGCTAAAAAGGGTCAACAACTAACAAAGACTGTGTGTGTTAACATTCATTTATTGAAACCTAGACTTTGGTTGGTCTAGGTTTGCATAAACATGACATTTCGAACTGTTCCTAACAAAACATACCCAATTCCCCTGTTCACCCAACTTCCCAGCACCCACGCAAACATATTGACTTAACACAAACATACACCTAGTAACAGCGGTATAACGATGTTTGCCCACTCTCCCCCGAGATATGACGTGACGTTTTACGGGAATTAAAAACGCTACCCCGACCTCCCCTTTAATATCTTGTATTTTTGTTGATTAAATCTCTTTGAGAGGGCGAACGGTAATTCTGTTATTATTAAGTGATGTGGAGTTATAGTGAAAGCTGTCTTTCGTGATAAAATATTGAATGTTTAATTAAGGGTACGCTAGTCGGTCTTTCTTCCATACAAGACTTACGTTGATTGCTCGTCTGTTTGACGGTATACGTTCAAAACTAAAAATTATATTGTCATTATCTAGCCATTTATGGAAGCAGAATGGGAAAATAAAATTGGTTTGGAAATTATGAGCGTCGAAACTTCCATGTTTCAACACTACTTTTATCTCCTGTTTGGGCGTATATAGATAACGTATGTAGTAAGAAAATAGCAAAAGAGAAACCGTACAGGTTTAGATAATTTATTCAATAAATACTTTTAATTTGAGTAGTTTTTTCATAATATCTATATACGCCCAGAGGTCTGTTCATGAAATTTTACGCGCTTATTTTCGTTTGAAACCATTGTCTATTTTAAATATAAATATATAAATAAACCAATCAAAAATTGATAAATAAATAAATACAAAAAAAAAAATACAATATAAATAATTAAACTAATTAGCAAGCATATTAGTTACGCCCACCAACGAGTTCGAGCCGTCGACTAGTGTACCCTTAAATAATACGTTTCTTCTTTATCCATTCACAGAAGAGTAAATTAATCTAATGTAATTAAGCACTCAATGTGTGGCTCAAAATCACCAAGGTGGAAACTTTGCTTCGCCTGCGAATAAAATGATTAAATCATAATTTTATTGAGCAAATGTCCGATAAACATAAAATTTTACATCTTACAATACACCTACTAAAATTTTGTTTATACACAAGTATAAAAAATCACTAGGTGGGGCAATATCAAGACTGGTGTCTTGAAATTGCCCCACCTTGTGATTTTGAGCCACACACATAACGAACTTATGTTTTTATCTGCAAGCCAGTGCAAGTATAGACTATGCAAATAACCAAATAACGCTTAGAAATGACGTTACCTACTTTATTAATCTTACATCTTTCTTGTATATTTAATAACAATCTATGGAATGGTGGTTCTGACACTAAATGATGAATTATAACAAATAAGTATTTATCACGTCACTTATATAATATGTAAATATAACGATAGAACCAATAAGTATTTCGATAAATAATAAATGTAAGCATATAATTCACTTCCTGACCACCTGGTAATCAATGGAACAATGGTACCGAATTTCCGAACGGAATAAAAAATGATCTGTCAAATGGGGAGCTTTCCCGCCAATTTGGCGGCAGTTCGCGCCCTCACCACTTAGGGTTGCCATTTGGTGGAATAATTATTGTTGTATTTTTTATTATTAGGGAAAGATTATGATTTGATTGTTCGATGATCATAGCAGATGTTTGTGGTTTTATTTATATTGTTGTTACTTATATTGATTTTAATATTGCTTTACCAACTAATAAATTGAATAATTTTAATAACATAAAAGTTAGTAAAAAAAAGTAAACGGAGGTTACTTATTATGTCTGTGACGGAGGTGCATAATCTTAACTCAATTAAAAAAAATACAGAATAAGTTTCAAACTAGGAATGCATTCTAGTTTTCATTACAATGAAGTAGTTCACACCTACTTTATCATCACAACATTAAGTCAATAATAATATTATTATCGTTACGCCCTATTGCGTAAAATCTAATCTCATAAAGCTCTGGTTACCCTACGAATTCGGCACGCCCTCGCAACGAGATTAATAGGGCCGTGTTTAGACCGCCCGTCACCATGGCAGCAGCGAGGTGATTGTCAATCTGTCTGTCCGCCCCCTAAGGGCGCCTAAATACCACATCTCAGGGGGAACGTTAACTTATCTGGCAACACTGATATTTAGAGATGGTGAAAGGTTAATTGCCTTTTTATTAATGCAATTTTATTTTCGCATTATATTTTTCATCTTGTTGAGATTATTATTCAATATAATGGTAGGAGAATGATACTCACAGGACACTCTTTTATTTTTAATCTAATAAAGCGAACAAATAGATACTTTATTAAACCTTTTTATACTTACATAAATAGGAAAATATGCAATAGACTAAAGATGACCAAAGACACACTAGACGATTCAAATTTGATAGGAAACGTCTATCAAAATAAAAATAATGAAAAAATCTAAAAAACACAAATAATTACACCAAAACAAAATTCAAGGTTATTCACAAAATTTCAGCTACAAAATCAGTCAAGATGTCTTCAAAACCTTCGCTCAAGCCATCTAAGCAAAATGCTTTAGCACAAATTAAACAGAATATTCCCGTACAGCTAACAGACATATCTATCTTCGACAATACGTATGCCTTTATGAAAGAACGATTCAATCAGGAGATGAAGCGAATTGACCAGCAAATGCATAAATTCAGGTAATATCACATATACATAAATGCAGATGTCCACTCCGCATTTTAGGCATGTTCACCCCGGGCTCGACTTGTTGGGCTAATTCAGTGAGTGTAACGTAGTCAGAAGAGAGTTACACGATAGAAAGAGAGGCAACTTCTAGGTGAATATAACTGTAGGTATTTAGCGCTGTGCGACCTGAATTGCACTTTATTGTGTCGTAGCAAGAGTCGCTTTTTATTTAAATGATTTTGCGGAGTGAACTATCCGTATTAATCTATATGGTAATGGTGGGAAACTATTCATAATAAATCATATTAGTCTACAGACGTCCCACAGCTGCGCAAGAATAATGTACCCGGATTTTTGTGATATCTTGATTTAAAAGAGTATCCATCTTCTACAAAGAGAGCTCAAGTTTTGAAACGGGCAAATATCTTCAAATTTCTGGCTAACGGACTGACTCCTTGACAATTCAAAAGTGCCTTGACATAAATGCTCTGAGTTTGAGTAGGGACGTAGTCCTTAACTAAGGATCGGTACAACAACCAGTCCTGTGCTGTCTACATCCACTCCAGGGTATTCTCGTGAAATTTCAGTAGCGTGTCAGTCCAACCTTCAGAGCAAGAGGGATCGCTTCATTGCATTCCAACAGGCGAGACTGAGATAGAATAGAATAACCTTTATTGTCTCCAGTATTACAGCTAGTAGTAGTGGTACATACACAAAACTATAATACCGGAAGCAAAAGGTTTAAGCGTCAGCATTATGCTTAGGTCCCCTAGTGGGTTGCTAAGCGCTGGTTTTCAGCTTAAGCCCTTGACTCCTGTTAACAAAAAAAAAAGAGGTGCGATTAGTAACAACGGATTAAAGAAAAAGAAAATACAAATAAAACATGATAATTTATAAATTACGATGATCACACACTATTAAAATTGAAAGAGGATTTTTTATTTTTTTGTAGTTTGTGGACACGACTGGCTATTTTATTATTTATAAAAAAAACGGAACCGAATAAAATAGATATATAGGGCCACCCATTGATCAAAAGAACATGTAATTTTTATTAGAATCCGAACAATATTATAAATGCGAAAGTGAGTTTGTTGGTTGGTGGTTGGTTGTTTATTTGTTACGCTTCCACGCTAAAACGGCTGAACATATTTAGATGAAATTTTTCACAAGGGTAGACCATAACCTGGGTTAGGACATAAAATACTTTTTATCTCGATATTCCCACGGGATTGACACTTATGCAGGCGAAACCGCGGGGCGCAGCCAGTTCTAAATAAAATTTGATTCTACAGAAAAATGTATAGGCGATATGATAATCTAGGTCTAACTTCGTCTTCTCTTCTACATTATATATTAAAGCCGCTTTTCGTGTCTGTCTAAAGAAAGAAAGAAAATACATTACCTATTTGCGGTCAACATGACGCAAAGAAAGAACACAAAATAAAAAAAGGAACAAGTTGAGGGAAAATATGCGTCACATCCACGCAAAAGAAAGAAAAGAAAGAAAGAAAATATGTTTATTTGCGGTAAACATGACGCAAAAAAAGAAATAATTCAAAACGGCCATCGCTCAGCATAATGCTGCGACCCTATGCGAGACAGAGGGCTGGCGCTGTCTATGTGACCGCATGGTTCTTCTAAGCACACAGCAGCAGCAGCTGTACACTTTTTATTTGTTTTTTTTTTTTTTTACTTGTAGTACAATATGTTGTGTTGTGTGCCTTTTAGTCTGTGCTAAATAAATGCATTTTCTTTTCTTTCTTTTTTCTAAGCTACACAATGGATTATGTTGTGGTTTTCACCATCATTTTTTAGAGACTTTTTTGCGGAGGGTTTTACATTAATATTAAACTAACATATAATAAATAAATCTTGATGTTTTCTTAAGTCGTAAAACCGTAAGAAGCAGGGACGAAAACAAAGTTTCCGTTCCCCGCACGTCTTTCGAACTTCATTAGCAAATATTGGCCAAAGGTAAAACTAAATACAAATTCGTCTCCATTCCTTTCAGTTCGGACCTCAGTCAATGCTACGGCGGGACCTCCACCGTTCAGACTGGCCTCTTGCCCACCAACTTCCAAGTCCTCCAAAACTCCCCACTGGTGGTTGGCGAAGGGGAGGACAAGATCTTGAAGTTACATTTTGACGTCAGCCAGTTTGATCCTAGTGAGGTACGAAACCATATATCTTCACAATACTAATAGAACATAGGTTTCTTAAGACTACTATAACAAATGAATACAGATGGCAGTTTAGGTATGAAGCTACAAGTACGCGGCGGGCCCTCTTGCTGGGCCAATAGTAGTCAGAAGATCTAAAAGTTAAGCGATAGACAGAGATGCAACCTCTAGAGGTCATAGGCTCAATAACTGTAGGTAATTCACGCTGTGCGACCTGAATTGCACTTTATTGTGTCGTAGCAAGAGTCGATTTTTATTTAAATGATTTTGCGGAGTGTGCCATCTGTAATAATCTGTGCTATTATAAAATATTCATGTTTTTATCATAATTTATATTTTAAGCAGACAGTGTTGCTACCCATTAAGTAACAATTTAAAGAGAGGATGCTAAATACTTTGCTCATTGCACAATTTTAACACTTGGAATTACTGATATAATATTACCGACCTTAGCGACAATGTTCCTATTCATGTTCATCTTTTAATTGCGTGTTACAAACCTGTTAGTTTTATGGCACCTTTTAAGTACCTAACGCTGCAAGGTACCAGAAATTCTGAAAATACATCCCCCACTTCGGGCGAACTCTTAAAAACAAGGAACCCTTCCAACAAATTCATCCTTCTTTTCAGATAAAAGTAAAGCTCCTGAATGACATGCTAATCATCAGTGCTAGCCATGAAGAAAAGACAAAAGACATGACAGTGTACCGGGAGTACACCCGACAGTTCAAGCTGCCCCCAGGTACGAACCCCGAGCAAGTCGTGTCCTCGCTGTCCCGCGATGGTGTGCTGACAGTACAGGCACCTTTACCACTGCTTTACAACACTAGTAGCATAGCGTCTGAAAAGTAATAATATAAATTATGTTGGTTTCAATTGGCTTGCGTTTTTTTTTCTCCAAACTCATAGGCCGAGAGCGGTGTTATAGTTACAAGATGTTATTAAAATAACTGAAAAGTTGAAAAGGAGCGATTGTAGTCATCGTAGTGTACTCATCGTTATGAACTATGAGAGCGACCCAGAATTAGCGAATATAAAACTGCGGCTCGGCGGTTTTTTTTCTCGATCAGCGTTTACCCCCCCAGGTTTCAGGAGATCAGCGTTTCAGGGGTTCCAGCGACCCCTTTTTCGGTTGTCAGTTATTTCAATATCTTTATTGCTTGACCATAATGTATTATTAGGTGGTAACTATATAATTTAGATCATTATGGACCCTGCAGGGCACAGCAAAACCTAGGAAAGATGAAGTCCTGTTTTAGAAGATCATTAAGTTGTTATTGCTGGAACAAGTTTTAACTTACATAATATAATCAAAATCAGGAGATCGCGAATAAGATACTAACATTTCGCTTAACTATTATTTCGCTTTCAATATGAACCTTTGCATGTGCTTCTCGTCCTTGTTTTTCTCTTTTATTTTGAAAGATTTTTGATAGTGACATAGATACTGTGCTCCATACCATGTTATAACTAGTGATAAGTACTGTCTATTTATCTCAGCTATTATTTCGGCTGGATGACGACCACAGCCAGAAAATGACCTTTCTATAGATAAGTACATCATTTTCCTTGACCTTTCTATAGATATTTCATTTTATCTTAACGTTTGCTGGCTTTTCAATTTTGGGCCTTCGTCCTATAAACAAATAAAGATGAAAACTAAAAAGAGTTGTTAATAATAATTACAGAATACAAAATGGCAGATTAAATACGTTTTTACAACATTACGGATTCTGAATCCAGTGCCTTGATGATAAGTTAGTAATACACTTTTAGTAAGTAATAGATATCATAAGGAGCTAACAGCGCAGGAGTAAATAAAGTCAATCATGTCTGGATCGTAATTGTGTATGATATGAAAACCTTTTCGTAAACGTTATGTATTTCTAAGCCAGACGTAACTGTCCAAAGAAAACCCTTAGCCAGCAAGCCGAACCCCATTATAATAGTACACAAAATCGATAGGACAAACACCTAGAGACGTCCCTCCTATCTAGCGGGCGACCTATTTGCGTGAACATCGCTACTATTAGGTTGCCTGTCCACCGGAGCGGAGAGGAAAGGAGAGGAGCGGAGATTTATTTATTTATTTATATCAATTGCTTGCTACACTTACAGTAAACACCAAAGCGCGCAGCAAGCCAACAACAACATCTAGCTAAAAAACTTCATGCAAATATTTAACATCGATTTACTGCTATACATAAATATGTCAATATCGGGCTCCTGAGCAATCAGGGCGTTCAGCAGATTGATCGCCTGGCTTGTGGGAGCATATCGAGCAGTATGGGTACGCACTGGCGGAGCCGCGAACAGGCACCGCGAGGCACAGGCGCGCGACCGCCGCTGCCGGTCCGGAGCAAACAATGAACAGCGAGCTAGAGTAGTCGCGTCATCGATCTTATTATTGAGCAATAAGTAGTAGTGCATCAAAAGTGATGTGTCAATATTAACCAATAGAATCAAAACTCCGCTCCAGAGGTGCGATTTTATTGGTTAATTTTGGCACATCTCCGCTCCTCTCCTCTCCTCTCCGCTCCAGTGGACAGGCAGCCTTAGCACCGTAGATCATTGAAAAGGGGTGATGTGTAATCGTCTGTAGGTTAAAGTTACTTCAAATTGGGCTAGTTCCTTGTTTCGTATAAAGATCGGTTTAGACCAAACGAGCGAATGCACATTCTTTTCCCACTCTATCAAATTAATTTTGTGTAAACAGGGGGGAGCAGTGGTGGCCCAGTGGTATCGGCCCCGACTTACGAGTTGTAGGTCGTGGGTTCGAACGCAGGCGCTTTACTATGTGTAAATAATTACATCACCACTGCTCTCAAAACGGTGAAGAAAACATCGTGAGGAAACCGGCATTTCTTAGAACCAAAAATTCGAAGACATGTGACATCTACCAACCCGCACTGGGCCCGCGTGGTCGATTACGGTCCACTCCCTCTCACAGAGAGGAGGCCTGTATATAGACATGCCGGTTTCCTCACGATGTTTTCCTTCACCGTTTTTGAGAGCAGTGTTGATGAAATTATTTACACAAAGTAAAGCGCCTGCTTGGGTTCAAACCCACGACCCACAACTCGTAAGTCGGGGCCGATACCACTGGGCCACCACTGCTCTTTTATGCGTTTTCCCAAAGTAACTATTCCACGCGGACGAAGTCGCGGGCAGAAGCTAGTCCATACTAAAATCTCAAGGAAAGAATGCTCTTGTGTTCTGCATCTGTATTCGTTTAGTTCAAACCCGCCCTTTTATACCAAATGTTCATGAATGGTGATGTTTTATGGTGATTGAAAAGTTCTTGAGAAAATAGATTTCTATGTAAAACTCTATCATTATGTGACGAGGTAGGTAGAGGAGTTTGGATCCTTGCATGTCCTCATATTTTCTACCGTATAATAGGCTACCAAGGCACACCTCTGACTCTTCGGACAGTGGGTATTGTATAATTATCACTTGCTTCAGAAACGGTGAAGGAAAACATCGTGAGGAAACCGGCATGCCTGAGAGATATTTCTCGACGGCATGTGAAGCCAAGTCCGGCCCACGGCCGGCATAAAAACTCTCTACCCACACGAAAAAGAAGAGGATACTTATTACTATGCTACCAGCTATTTTTGTACCCAAACAAGATTGAATGCTGCACAATTTAAAAGGTAACAACTAAATAGTTTTATTAGTTTTAAATAGTTAAGTGAAAACTCTAGTTTCAAGTCAGTATTTTTGGCTTTTTATTCTGAGATGGATCCTAAATCTGAGTGAGGTGCGGTGCGGTGCTTTAAGCCAGGCAGTCCCTCTTCTGCCGGGGTTGCGGGTAGTCCCAAGGGGAAACCGTGGCCCCTGGCATGGCAAGGGAAGGAACACGGGTGGGTTTTAGTCAGTAAAAGTCTGACACGCCCTTCCGCTCCGCCCAGAGCGGGAGAAGTCATTGGATGATTTCCCACCCAAAAAAAAGGCAGTCCCTCTTAATAGATTAAACATCATAAATTGATACGCTCTCCACCTGCTGTCCTTCCACATTCTATATTTCCATGATCCGCGTCGCTATCACGTGGGTACTCAGCTCGCTAATGTACTCGTGTGCTATATGACAGAGTATATGACATCGTGACGTGGCCGCGCCAGATAAACGTCGACCTGAAACACGCACACTAGCAAATTGTGATGAATAAGGTGAGGGAGACACCGAGTTTAAATAAATAATAGTTTTTCAGTTGAATTTTTTTAGTTGAGAGTAGTGGTGGCCCGGTGGTAACGGCCCCGACTTACGAGTTGTAGGTCGTGAGTTCGAACCCAGGCAGGCGCTTTACTTTTTGTAAATAATTTCATCACCACTGCTCTCCAAACGGTGAAGGAAAATATCGTGAGAAAACCGGCATATCCTAGAACCAAAAAAAACCGAAGACATGTGACATCTACCAACTCGCACTGGACCCGCGTGGTAGATTAGGCCCACTCCCTGTCACAGAGAGGCCTGTGTCCCAGCAGTGGGAACATTAATAGGCTGATTATATGTATGTGTTATGTAATAGTTTTTCTCTGAAGGCCAATTCTCGTACTCTAAAAAAGGTTCACATTCAAGTCGCAATCTGTCAAACTTGTCAAAAATGTTGGTAAATATTTAAACCAACATTTTCAAACCACAAGTTTGACATATATGTCGATTGTATTTTTGACAGATTGCGAATGCGATTATAATGCGAACGTTCTTAAAAATTACGAGAATTGCCCCTGTGGTAATTTTATTGTTCACATCGATATTCGTTTTTACTCGATGGAAAGGGCGCTGTCGACTACTTTATCTGTATCTAGGTTTATTTAAAATTTTAGAGCATCAGAAAAAAAATCCGTCATTGCTGCTTTCGATGCTATTTCTTTGAGTTCGATAACAGACGCTTCCGCAGTTTTCTTCAAATTATTTCTTTAACGATCCAGTTCCGCTATCTCTGAAATGGGTCTGAACTGCATCTTCAAGGATTTGTTTAAAATAATCATTAACTACATTGGAAATCTATAGATTCACATTGAAGGTTACTCTGTGAACACTTTTACCTTTGTTCAGTTTAAGGCTGCCTGTCCACTGAAGCGGAGAGGAGAAGAGAGGAGCGGAGATGTGCCAAAATTAACCAACAGAATCGGACCTCTGGAGCGGAGTTTTGATTCTATTGGTTAATATTGACACATCTCCGCTCCTCTCCTCTCCTCTCCGCTCCGGTGGACAGGCAGCCTTAGGCAATATTCTTTCAACACATAGGTAACCCCCATCTGCCACTGTATCAGCTGCTGTTTCTCAAAAATATCAGAAGGCTAATATTCTCGTTCTTAAAAAACGTTCACATTCTAGTTGCAATCTGTCTAACTTGTCAAAAATTGGTAATAAATAGATTGTTTATTTGACAGATTGCGAATAAGATACGAATGCGAACGTTCTTAACCCTAGTAGCACACCTCCGCCGCGAGACCGCTACTCGAATTTCGCGTAGCCGGAACATGACGCGAGCCAGTTGAATTGAACTACTGCGGTTTCGCGGCGGAGATGTGCTACTGGCGTAAAAATTATGGGAATTGCCCCTCTGCTTCTAGATAACTTCCCTCCATTGTACCCCCAACCTAACCAGGTCACCTGTACAATCACACGCCTGTATGTGTGCGTTCGTGCGGATGGGTGGCGTGTTGATGCGGCGCGTTGCCATGACAACCGCCCTCGCTTCCCAGAAGAGACGATGTGCTGTATTATGGGAGGTAGGTATGATTGTTGCGGATTGCTGGGTGGGGTCAGAAATAGAGGTAATTTTCGGGAAAATTGTCGTTTTTCAAGTATTCTTTGTTTAACTTTTTTAATAGCCTTATCGCTATTTCTCGTGAGCATCGTAGAGAGGCTTAGACTACACAAGAATGTCTTTTATTCTTAAACACTGGTTATTTTTAGAGGCTACCTTGTGACGTGAATGCTATAAATATAGGCAGAATATTTATAGCATTCACGTACTGATCTATTGAAAAATATCAGCCAACTGTGCTAAACATGCTCATGAACTAATGTAGGTATTTTCCCGGTATTTAAAGCCAATATTCTTTTATAAGTCGTGCCCCTACGAGAGATGAAGATCAGGGATACTGAGTTTGAACTTTGGCGTAGGCGTAGACGTCTACGAATCTCGTAGCGTATAAGCCTAGCGTAGCATATAGGGTTTTATGGTAAGTACTTTATATTTTATGGTAAGTACTTTATATTTTATGGTAAGTACTTTATATTTTATGGTAAGTACTTTATATTTCACATATAAAACGCTGCATCGTTGGTCTAGTGGTTGCAAGTGCTATTGCTGAGCATGAGGTCCTGGTTTCGAGAATTGGGTTTTTCTATCTGAAATTTCTCAGTAGCAGCCCGGAGTCTGGATTTGTGCCCGGTTGATGGCAATAGGTTCGCCCCCTATTACATGGGACTTAAACATAACTGGCGAAATGTGGGTGTACCTGCTAAAGGTACACTTCTGCCCAACCCTTCGGGGAAACAATGCGTGATGTTATGTAATAGGCTGAATAGATTGGAATGGACTAAAAAGAGACAGGCCTGGATAAACACACAATAATTTTTCTGGAACTTGAAATAGTTTCCCTAGGTAGAGAGTATAACTGCAAACACAGCAAGCACGATAAAAAGATAGTGATTCCGTTTTTCGTTCCTATTAAAATCAACACTACACACCCGGTCATGCACAAAATCGATTCAAAACAATAATATCACCTGTATCATTACGCTCGTTACACCAGGGGGGCGCCACACATGTCTGATTTACCTATTGTTGCGTTGATAACTCCCCTCGGTCCATGGCGAATCGGACGTGAAGTCGAACGCACCCCATGAGATGGTAATTAGTTGAACTTTTTTGATTTATTGTTGAAGTTTGGTTTCTGACTTTGTAGCTGTGTGTAAGCCTAATGTGGGGTTATATTTTTCGCACATTTTTGTTGAATATGCAAACAATTTTTGGGGAGTACCTGAAGCAATATCAGAGAGGAGGATGTTTATGATAAGTAGGTACTTCAATTTAGATTTATATAATCTAGCAAAGACTTTAATCATAGCTAGTATCACGTCGGGGTCACCAATTTAGGGGTATGAGGAACAGGGTGTAAAGTTCACTCATCCACCATAGAAAAAGGAGGATCATCCGACCAGACGGGTGTTATGTCTGGCGGGCAACTGCCCGTAAGTTGATTTCGGATAGTCTTATCTATTTTTTTCGCTCAGTAAACTCTAACTGCGCGATGCAGGAATTATATGACGTCATGTCTTTGCTGCGTAGTTCGTATGTGCCGGTGTAACCGCTACAAGATAGACTGGTCTATGAGAAGCCCTCTCCACTTCAAGATAGACGTATGATCATGACAAAGCGCTCACTAGAGTAAGCATAATCATGAAAAAATACATAATAATATATACCCTAAGGAAGTGAGAGAAACTACGGGCGATAGAAAGTTAAAATACAAATACAACCTATCTAAAAAAACAAATCAATCAATCTGCCTGCCTAGGGTTAGCTTCCAGTCTAACCGGATACAGCTGAACCAGTATTTCACATGGAGCGACTGCCTATCTGACCTCTACAACCCAGTAACTGGGCGATACCTTGGTAAGACTGGTGTCAGACTTTCGGACTTCTGACGACTCGTAACGACGTTCAAATATCCACGAATGACAGCCGGGACCAACGGCTTAACGTGCTTTCCGAGGCACGAAGAAGTCTAGGTATGTAAAGATGGTCACCCATCCACTGACCAACCCCGGCAAGCGTAGCTTAACCTGATGGATCGACCCGTGCGGCAATTATTACTTAGCCACGAGCTGCTATCTAAAAAAACAAATAAGGATACAAATACCAACAATAAATCCTTCTACAGTACGATACAGCTGAATATAGGCTTCCTAATATCGCTTATTACTATTATCGACAATTAAGAACACACCAACTCCAATGCCCCAAGTTTCCTCTCAGCTCCCACCCCATATCGAAACTCTTGGAACACGCATACATTATCACCATAGCAACACGCTGATTGTACCGAGCGTCCCCTAAGGGAAGGGTTCTCGCCGGAAATGAGGTTTTTATCCCCTATCCCCGGCATCGGAAGTGCCGCGGTGAGTTTACGCCATGGGTGACTCTCTTGGCCCTAAGGCACATTAGCCTTAAAAATATGCGTGAATGTGGTAATGCGAAAAGGTGTTTTTTGGGTAGCCATTATTACTTTCTTGTTTTAACGCGTCGGACCTACAGACTGATTGTCGGGAGATTGTATATGTAATATGCGTAAGGATTGAGGGCCATCCATAACCGTGAATCGAAAACCTCATGTTATAAAATTTTTGTAGAAGATTGAAAAGAAAATACGTTCAAAAAAATTGTAAAACACAACTAAGAAAAAAATGCTATTCAAAGCAGTGGTAATCTCTCTCTCGGTTTATAAATCGATGCAAGTAGATGCTAAACTGATATGCTAACATCATGTGCCTAGCCTTTTCCCAACTCCGTTGGGGACCAGCTATCTAATTACGCAACACATTTTCGTAAACGATTTCGACTAATCTGTTTTATTTTGACAGTTCACCAACATTCATTGCTTTATTACGTTTTCAGATTTTTTTCGAACTTATCAAGCAATGGATTAGCAATCTGTTTCAAAACAATTCAAATTCTGATTGATCGTATATTACGTAATTAGGGTACTGTTTTACATTGTAAAGTACCTCAATTCGGTGACATAAAAGAGACTGTGACCACTGAGTATGTTTCTTCCTTTCTTCTCAGAGTAGTCAGATAGGAAACACCGACCTCATATAGCTTTTAAAATATTATATGATTGACGTGTAAAAGTGTCGTAAAAACCTACGTAGAGAAATAAAATCATTTATCATAAAACTACGACTTTGTCCATCGGTTCAATACAATGTCACATAGGACACGTCGTAACGCTCGTACGTAGGTCACCTAGGTGCTAAGAAACTATTCTAGTAATAACCGACCGAAGAGGTTACTTACTGCATTAATAACATACAGATTACGGTGTACAACCTTTCATAACCATCATTTAGGTCTAAAGTCAAACACGAAGCATTTATTTCAATTAAACCATTTACTGGCTCTTTTGAATTGTCAAGTAGTCGGTCTGTAAGAAAGATGAAGCTAGTTGCCCATTCCAAAGCGTAGCATAGATATAGCAAAAAACTCCATAGACACTAAGAAAACTGGCCAAGTGCGTGTAGGACCACGCACAATGAAGGGTTCCGTAGTTGGAATGAATTTATCTCAAAAACAAACTTAACATTGTAGTTGAAAAACATGTTCTCCCATACATCGATATACATACATACATAAACTCATGCTTACTTCCCATGGGGGTAGACAGAAACTACAGAACGCCACCTGCTACGATCCTTACATACTCCTTTTGCCTCGTTTACGTTCATACATCTGGTCATACACGCACGCCGGTTGCGAGTACTACGCACCTGCCCTTTCAGAAGAACATCATCAATAAGGTCAGTATATGTCCTCCTAGGGCGTCCCCTCCCGGCGGCGGCGTTTTCAGTCGCATCGATATACGTCACGGTCAATTCTCCAAACTGCAGAAATGTAAGTTTATTATCGCAATTTTTTTTAATGTTACCTAACTACAAATTAACGATTTTCGTATTTTTTCCTTTATTTGTGCTGTGAGACCTTGCTTCTTGATTTTCATGATTCTAGCTAGAATCTAGGTCAACGCGACGTACCCTATAGGTTTAAATTTAATTGCGAGTGTCAAAATATGTCGCATAAATGGCTGTATTTTTTTATTGCGTTTGACTTAGAAGCTTGATTTTTTTTGAGCTCCAAGAGACCGTTGACCTACGTATTTGATATTGATTTCAACTTGATACCTCCACGTGTTCCTAAGATAAAGATCTTGACAGACTGACAGACAGACAGACGGACGGACAGGCGGACAACGGAGTGACCCTATAAGGGTACCATTTGAGGTACGGAACCTTAAAAAACAATCAATCTTCACACAAAGATACAACCAATGAGTAACACAAAACAATCTCAGGTGGAACCTGAAAATATCGTGAAGTTTTTCAAATACTCGAGACTATTATGACTTTATGACAGCTCATATAATACATTTGTTCCTCATGTTATTGCTTCGGCCCGTGCTGAACTCAAAACAAATCGATCAAAGATCCTCGCTGTGATAATATTTTCATTTTCATCAAGTGTTTATATAAAGAGGCGATACATACATTGTTTATTATGTGCTGGTTATGTATTGGGTTGAGAGGCGAGTTGGAGTATATAAGGGGTAAGTATTTACTTTTGCAATGATGCCTAAGTGCTTTGGTTAAATATTCTTTCTATCGTGTTATGTAGATTGCAGGCAAAGCCTGGCACCCCAATTGCGCTTTCTTTCAGAATTTTGAATTGTTCGACAACGTTAATAACGGATGTTCTCGAATTCTGAAAATGAAAGGCATTGCGATTGTTAGTGTGGTACGCAACTATCCTACAGCTATCTAATTTCGTAACATTTTTTCGTAAACGATTACGACTAATCTGTTTCATTTTTAACAACATTCATTGCGTTATTACACGGATTTACGTTGTGGAGCAGATATTTTTTCGAATTTATGAAACTATGGATTAGCAAACTGTTTCAAAACGATTCTGATTGATCGTGTATTACGCAATTAGGGTACAGGTCTAAGGTACAGAAAGGTCAATTCCTAGTGAACGATAAAAATAAGAAAAAAAAAACCTTTCCTGTGTTTAATAAAATCTTGTCTTGTAATGTCCTGCATTAATATTTCCCAAAAGATTAATCAAATTATCAGCACAGATGCTAATTCGATTTCTGTTATAGATGTTCAAGGAACCTAGTCGTAGCTGGACTATTCCTTCGAAGAATAAAGAACAATGTATTATTTCATTAGATTTGAAGTTTGTTTTTTTATTAGTAGACCCCTACTAGTCGTCAGAACTAGTCTTTCATTTAATAAAATGCAGTTGCAAAAGCAACATTGCTATTTAACTCTTTTGCCTGAATTTATCAAAACAACACAAATTCCTTTTGATTAAAACTTTCCAATTTATTTCAAAGGTCATCCCTGACATTTTAGTTAAAACTAATTGCGATATACGAGCGAAAAATTCAAAACATTCTATGCAACAAAAATAAACTACAAGCAATTTCTCTACAAAGAATTAAAAGTTATTACAATAAATAAACCCAGTGTCATCTTACAAGTAATAATTTAGTAAAAATTACCCTTTCTAGCCAGGTGTAGAGTTAAAGTGAAATCCAATAGAACTTGCGCGTGCGCCGGTCACGACTCACGATAAAGTAGTTAAAATAACCGCCTGGTTACGAAATTGACTATTTATATTCTGGACAGGGAGATAGCTGTCTTTTTAAGGTTCTTGAACACTTATACAATGTGAAAAAGACTGTTATTTGAATATGATATATTGAATTACGTAAGTATGCGGTGATTATGGAACAGGGTTGTTAATGATGATAAAGCGAAATCCTGTTTATATAGACGTTATAAGGACTCTTTTTGCGAAACATCGTCCTGTTGAATACTTCTCTGTCAATCACTACCTAGCCTTTTCCCAACTATGTTGGGGTCGGCTTCCAGTCTAAGCGGATGCAGCTGAATACCAGTATTTTACTTGGAGCGACTGCCTATCTGAACTCCTCAACCCAGTTACTGGGTAACACGATACTCATACCCCTTGGGACTGGCTGTCAGACTTTTTTTATCTTCTGACGACCCGTAACGACTGTCTAAAATCTACAAATGACAGCGGGGACCAACGGCTTGAAGCACGGAGCTACGGGCCTTCATTGTTGAATATTTCTCTGTGATGGACAGAACCATTTGCTCCTGAAAGGATTATCTTCCCCATAGCGATATCCTTACTTTGTAAGAGTCAACTCAGCACCCTAATTACGTAACGCAAACTCAATTTTAAATTGAAACCAATTGAAAAAGATTGCCAGTCCATTGCTTCGTAAGTTCGACTGAAAAAATATGCTCAACTTTTTTTGTCGAACTTATGAAGCAATGAACTGGCAATCTTTTTCAATTGGTTTCAATTTAAAATTGAGTTTGCGTTACGTAATTAGGGTGCAGGGTTATCTTCCAGTTTCAGGAGAGGTTTCTACCAAGAGGAAGACAGAATTTACTGCGAAAAGCTGTTCAGTGGAAATCAATCTGGATTATAATGATTGGGAAAAGGGATAGTAATAACAATACAGATTTCGCAAAAGAGCTCCAAAACTTGTGAGGTGTAGTATGTGGTTTTTAGTGAAACCTATTGATTTAGAAATCACTCCGTGATAAATTCATAGAGCTCAAGTCTAAGTAATAACAGCCGCGCGGGTCGATCGATCAGGTTTAAGCTACGCTTACCGCAGTCGGTCCGAAGATGCTGTTGTAAGTGATCATCTTTAACAAGACCCCCCAGTGCCGTGGAAAGCACGTTAAGCCGTTAGTCCCAGCTGTCATTCGTAGATCTTTGACAGTCGTTACGGGTCGTCAAAAGCCCGAAAGTCTGACAACCAGTCTTACCAAGGGGTATGGTGTTACCCAATACCTAGGTTGTGGAGGTGAAATAGGCAGGCACTCCATGTAATAATACTGGTATTCAGCTGCGTCCGGTTAGACTGGAAGCCGACGCCAACATGGTTGAAAAAAGGCAGGCAGACAGTGATAAAGTAATAGGTAAATCAGAAACTTGCCAAAAACTACCTTACTCGCAATTTTTCTCTAAAACCGATCAAAATATCTTTCAATAATGGTCAATTACTTGAATACGGCACAAAAAGCTAGTGTACAACCACCACAAGATAGTAAGTAGTATTAATTCGAGTATAAAAAGTATATCGTGACACGTGAGGGTCTCTCCCCCGCCTGCCGCCATTTTTTCTCAAAGGTGACGCGCTTACGCACCTGTCGTGAAGAACTAGGAACTGGTAGAGGTTATAGGGTTAAGCTATTGTCTGTTACTTAGCTTTGTTTTTAAAAGAAGTAGATACTTATGAGTTTTATAAAATAATTTTGTCATTTGACAGCTGAGGAAGTACAAAATCCATGTGATGTATATTGGCATACAAAAGTACCTAAGAACAACTCTGTTAAGTAGTAGAAGTAGTCTCCAAACCCATTTATGATCGCATATCTTAGTCAAACTGTATCAACAGCTGATATTTTTTTCGCGATTTTTAGCTGTGGTCCCATAGCGAAAGTTTTTCATAATGATGAGTAGGTACCTACAATGACTCCTTGAGAGGTTTAGTATATACAAAAAATTACTTTGTTTACAAATATTGTTAATTTAATAGTATAGGATTTATTTATTCAATGATTTATTTATTTAGTGCAGTCAGTTGCTTTTAACATAACAGCCATGTTCATTTTTAGTGGATAAAGTTCTCGATAGCTAACAATCGTAATCGGTCAAATATGATGCCACCTCTACACATTCTACAGCCCCGTCTCAGCTGGCTGCGCACGCGACTACAGACCATCCCTTTCTCGAGAGACAGTTGCGAAGAATCGACCGTTACTTACTACGCGGGCGATTTATAGCCGAAGAGGTGCACAAGACTATTTTATTTATAGAAAAAAATATAACAATTACTTTAATTGAAGTAAATAATTTATTTATTAATGACATACATATAATTTACTTTCTTAAATATTTTTATGAAAAAATAAATAAAAAAAAAACATTACTTTGTTATAAAAAAAAAAAATATTAGCCTTTTTAGTCGGGTAAACAAAGTGTAGTCTTCAGTCTCGTATTTTTCGTTGGTTTATATTTTGTAATGTCCGTTTGCCAGTCGGCAAAGGCTTCCTTTAATTAACTAACTCTTTAATATTAAAACCAAAAACTTTCACCTCTATACCTTTTCAAGGTCCGTCTCAGTCGATTGCTCACGAACGTTCCTTTTTCAAAAGACAGTTGCGAAGAGTCGACCGTTACTCACTATGAGGGCGATTTATAGCCGAAGAGGTCCACTAGTAACTTTACACTATTTTATTTAAAAAAATATTATTTTAACAGTGTTAATATAAAATACATGGTTTCGTTTCCGACATAATTTAGTAGTATAACTACGGGACCCGAAGCCAAGAACGTACGACGCAAACTTAAGACGTAAATTCGTACTATTTAAGATCCATAAAACAAAATAAATAAAATTGAAGTGTTTGTTTGTAATGTCAAAATAACAGGTTTTTGTAACTTTTTTTTGAAGTGTAAACTTCTTAAGGCGCGTTGAGCACTTTTTTGGATAAGTAAAAAATGTTAAACTCGCGTCAGGCGTCACGTGACCTGATCGATAATTCGTAAGACGCAGGGAGAGTAGAATTTGTTAACAGCGCACTCTGTTTTATTTTTTTGGAATTGTTTTAATGGAGCTACAGGACGCAGCAAGTCACATAAATTCCTGACATTTTCGTTAGATGGCGTTACTTAGTTTTCACTTCCATTGGCGGTCTCCAAAGGCTGCCCGCATATTTTTTTTCTGTCTCACTGTCATTTAGTTCCGGCTAAGTTCCGAAACGGCTGGACCAATTTTGACGGGACTTTCACTGTCAGATAGCTGATGTTATAAAGAGTAACTTATGCTACTTTTATTTTAGAAAACTAAATAGGGTCCACGCGAGCGAAGCCCCAGGCAGCAGCTAGTTGAAAATACAAACTGGGACAAGCTCAATTTGTATAATATGAATACAGATAAGAGACCATTAGATATTACAGTATGTAAATATTATGAGAAATTAATTTATTATTTTGGTATTTAAATTATTTACTTAGATGTAAAAAAAATATAAGTACCTACTTAAATATTTACTAACCATAGATTATGCACAGACAGAAGATCTACTTGTTGTCTGCAAATAGAACCGCTAACATACTATTTTGCTTTTATTTACCATAATTTAGTTTTTACTATACATAGACTCATTGTTAATTTATTGGAATAAGTATTTATGTACTTTCTTTATTAAATGGTAAACAAAAACAAAAAAAAACTACGTCGCACGTTTGTGTTAAGGGTCCCTGATCAATGTTGAGTTCCAGTAATAACTTGAGTCTACCTATATTACTTGGTAGATTTATTTCTATTTTAAACACTAGTTGACTGACCATAACTTATCAAGCGCAAACCGATGACCAGCTGATATGGTCAGGACATAAGTTTGTAAGAACGAAAGCAGCAGTGAATAAGTACTTAACTATCGACGGTTTTAAGTCAAGCTTTCGAGTTATTATTGTCCAGAATGCACCTTCTATGTCTCCACATGCAACTTCTGTGTTTTATTGAAGGGCAAGCAAGGGCTTGATTGAGAATACAATTATTTACACCTATACACTACGTACTTAACACGTTGAACTAGTCGCATATGAGTTGGGGGGCCGTCGCGGAAGGCTCATTTTAAATGAAGGTTTTTCTTAGCGAATGCAGCATTATAAATCGTGAAAATAAAATCTGATGAATATTTTAACAAGATTTATTAGTATTCGTGGGTTTTAAAATTCAAGCATAATTTTTTTGTTTTAATTTTTTGTTCGCGGTTACAAATAGTCACAAAAAATTTTAAACGTTGGAAACTACGTATACAAGACCCCCTGAAAAATGAATTTTATTTCGTTTTACAAGGTTTTATAACTCGGTTTTAAACCTAATGCCGTTGAACGTCCGCGATGGTTAACTTTAGCGCAAACTTAATGCCGGCAACCCTCTCGGAGTGTTCACTTCCAATATGTATGGCGGCATTGCGTAAAAGTTATATGAAAATGGGTGGAGTCGCAAGTTACTATTTGAACCTGTGTTCCTTTTAAACTCCTTAGATACTTTTCCGAACGAAACAACGGAACCCTTATTTATAGGATCACTCGTCTGTCTGTCTCTCCGTCTATCGCCAATTTGCTCTCAATGTACCTACTGGACGATTATGTTGAAAGCTATTCCTATGAATTTCTGTGACCCAAACACGGACGTGGAACGTGAATAAATGAAGGGGGTATGGGGGTGATATGGGGGTCTCTTTTGGGGGGCAAATAAAAATAAAAGCTTTGCAAACTGTATCGTGTGACATATCAAATGAAAAGTTTTGTTGGGTAGGGTCTCTAATATGTATTTTTTTTATGTAATCTTTCTTGAGTCTCAAAGCTCATCAAATCTCTGTAGTTTTGGGTTCTTCTTTAATATGTCTTCAATTTTATTCTCGAAAGGAATTTTATTCTATAAGTCTTGATGTTTACTTAGCTGTCTTCGTCCATACTCTTCCTATAATAAGTTAATGAGGATGTCCCATCGCACTTGTTGTTGATGTTGCTTGTAATGCTTCTCAAATAGCTTCAGCAGCTTCTCAAATCCTAAAACCAACAAATAACTGGTTTATTTTAAATATCCAAATAGTCCAGTCTTCATCATAGCTACAAAATACACACATCAAAAGTGTCTAGGGATCAACATATATTTTTGCAATAACTTTTCTCCTGATTGATATTAATTAAAATTTTCTTTAAGGATTCATCAAATAAAGTGTTTTCGTTTGTCACAGTAACGATAAACCAAGTCACCTTTGCATTAATAAAGAAATTTGCCATTTTCCTAATAAAGGGATTTTTGACATTTGAACCACTAATATTAAAGTTCGAAAAAAAGACTGAAATAACAGTTTTCTTTAAAATTTTATTGGGTAACTTAAACAATTAATAATCCGTGTTTCTACCGCGAACACTAACAACACAAGAACATCGGTTTGGCATACTCAAAATGAGTTCATCCAAATCACGCTGTGGAATGGCCGCCCATGTTCGTTGCAACAACAAAAAAAGGTCTTCTTGCGACTGGATACCCTCCATATTCGGCAGAGCTCTTCTCTGTAGCATATCCCATGCATGCTCAATCGGGTTCAAGTCTGGCGACTGAGCAGGCCAGGGCAGGACATTGATGTTAGCTGCGGCGAGAGTCTGTCTTACAACTCTTGCGGTGTGCGGTCGTGCATTATCATGCATTAACTGAAATAAGGGACCGATTTGCACTTGTAGAGGAACGATGACGTCTGATACAATCGTCTCAGCATAAATTTGAGCGTTGAGGTTGCCTCTGATCCAAATCAACTCAGTTCTTCCGCCGATCCAAATACCCGCCCATACCATGATGGTTCCACCACTATAAGGATGGACTTCCTGGCAGGATTTTAATCGCTGTTGGCGTCCAGGGGTTCTCCAGTGTCGTATACGTCTTGTATCCGGTCTCATACCAAAACGAGACTCATCAGAAAAGCACACGAAACGCCATTGTTCTTCTGCCCAATTTCTGTGTTCAAGAGCCCATTGATATCGAATCCTACGATTGTGCATTGCTATAGGTGGTACCCGTAGCGGTCTTCGGGAATGAAGGTTCACTTCATGCAAGCGGTTTCTGACTGTTTGGTCGCTAATTAAGTTCCCTGAAGAGTGATGAAGCCTCACGGCTAACATCATGGCGGTTATTGTTGGAGCTCTTCGAGCTAAGATTTGAATGTATCGGTCTTGTCTCCGTGTGGTGCAGCGATACCGTCCTCCATGGCGCTCAGCCACGGTACCAGTGCTTCGGTAACGTGTCCAAAGTCGACTGATAACACTCTGACTTGTATTCAGAGCTAAAGCCACAGTACGTTGCCGGGAACCAGCTTCTATCATTCCCACGGCTCTGAGCATTTCTTCCCTGCTTAAATGACGTCGCTGCTCCATAATAACGTTGGTTTTAATCAGTAGTAGGGAAACAGTAGCACTAATAATGTCTTCAATGCGTTGTATGTTTTTATAGGGAAAATATTGACATCTGATTTTCATCTTTTACTCGAATTTGATTCACAGTTCCTGATTCAAATTATGAAATGCACCAAAAAGGATCCATATAAATTTATAAAATCATAAATTTATTACAAAGCCACATCTCAATCTCAAGAAATCCGCATAAAAATGCTTGATCCCTAGACACTTTTGATGTGTGTATATAGCCAAACTCATAGCCTACGACAACGAATGCACGATAACATCGTGAAGGTGTCGAGTTCGCGTGACAGAATACTTTACTACCTTCACTTGGCTAAAGTTCAGCCCTTGCATTTAGAAAGTGCTATTGGTTTTGTTTAATCCTGCAATATTTATTGACTACTAGCATTTGAGCAGTGGTGGGCCAGTGGTAACAGCCCCGACTTACGAGTCGTGGATTCGAATCCAAGCAGGCGCTTTACTTTGTGTAAATAATTTCATCACCACTGCTCTCAAAACGGTGAAGGAAAACATCGTGCGGAAACCGGCATGTCTTAGAACCAAAAATTCGAAGACATGTGACATCAACCAACCTGCACTGGGCCCGCGTGGTAGATTACAACGCACTCCCTCTCACAGAGAGGAGGCCTGTGTCCCAGCAGTGGGAACATTAATAGGCTGATTATAATAACTAGCTTTTACCCGAGGCTTCGTCCGTGTGGATTTCGGATATCTGCGATATAAACGTACTATCGGAATAAAAACCGGTTAAGTGCGAGTTGGATTTGCACACGAAGAGTTCTGTAATGGACAGCGGAGACTTAGTAATAATAGGACCCCGTGGCACCTTTCATGTACGGAACCCTATAGAGTATCCTAACCCAGGTTAGGGTGTATCCTTGTGCGAAATTTCATCCAAATCCGTTCAGCTCTTAAGGCGTGAAAAGGTAACAGACAAAGACCAAATGTTTAGTACAGGCCTGCGGGCCAACAGACAGACACTGGGGCCCATTAGCAATGCCGCTACTCCTGGATCTGATAGGTCTGGTACCTCGCGAGACTGTGATTACGCAGCAGCGATGCAGCTAGGGGCTTGGTTGAGAATACCTGTTTCAGAATACGTGGTACTTAGTCTATGAACTTACCGGTATCTTCGTGGAGATCTTCGGTGCTCGCTCAACCCCGGGTGTATGGTCAGGGTGTCGTAAGGAAAATATATATAATACAATGGGATATGGGGTTGGAGATATACCAAGACCGACAGACGGAATACTTTCGCATTTATAATATTAATATAGTATAGTATGGATGTCCAAGTTGTATTATACAAGAAGAAGCAACGGCAAGCAACTTGCAAAGTGTAAACGTTTATAGTACCTAAGTTGATTGCAAGCGTCATAAAAAAAATGTCAAGCCGTCAAGATTCTTCAATAAAATATTGCTAACGAACATACTGCTTTAAACATTCCTTTAATATCTAAAGACCGTGAGAATTCGCTGACATTATAAACTAAGCTGTTCGCATATCTCGTCAAAATGCAGGGAACAGCAGGTTTTTTTTCGCGATTTCAGCGTTGGTCCCATAGTGAAAGTTATTCATAATGATGAGGACAATGACCCCTTAAGAGGTTTAGTAAAACAAAAAATAACGTTGTATAGTAGGATACATTCAATGTTGATCTAATAAAGATTGACCTGATAATTTCGTCATTACCTACCACATAACTTACCTCAAACATAAAGCCTAGATATTTTTACTCACATTAAACTCTTACGCAGCTTTTGTCTGAACCAAACGCTGGTAACAAAAGAACAATGCATGGCCTTGAACCTGAACCCATCGACCTGCCCCGATCTGATATCTGTACCATTATGTGTTAGATGTAATGTGGTCATGTGGACTCGTCTAGAGATTGTGTCATCTCTATGAGCGCTAATGTGTACCTATATCAATATCCTATTATACATTAAACGACCAATATTTGTTGTATATAGAGTGACTGGTAATTAGTGACCGATACTTAAATACGTGACTTTACTCATCATATGAACAAGTTTTACTATGGGATCAAACCTGAAATCGCGAAAAACAAATGAACTATTCCATACATTTTGACGAGTTAAAGCAAACATAAATATATGTCCCATAATAAAAGTTGTTCATATTGATGAGTGAGATGAGTGAGAAACTCACGTAACTAAGTATCGGTCTCTAATTGCCAGTCTCCCTATATTTATTTGTAATCACGTTCTGGATAACGGCTCTAACGATTTCGATGAAATCAGCAATGTTGTTGCGGGTTTACGGCGAAAAATCGATATAGCTAGGTCTCATTTTGAATTTGGCGTTTTGAATTTGAAATTGGAATTTTGGCGTTTTCTCCACATTTCCTCCCGAGCAGAGCTCAGTCGCCCAAAGTTTAGCACAAGATCTTAGAATAATGACATGGCAGCATGGAATTAGTAAGAACTATCCAACTATTATTACTATTATTCTCCAACTATTAAATGAGTATTCTCTATTTTCACCCGATCACAGCTCGTTCTAATTAAATTATCGGTCATTGCATTTTTTTATTGTTATTTGAACTTATTAGTAAGTGTACCTAGTTATTTTATTCTAGTTACATATAAATATAATTAATGTAGACTAAATATTGTGAATATTTTAAAAGAGTTTCTCACCCATTCTTCTCCATACGAAACTATCTTTTGAAAAAGGCACCTACAACCAATTCTATTTTCTTGTCATTTTTGACGTTCAAAAGTGTAATTTAATGGCCTACCTACTTTAAATAACTGATTCGACTTTGCTAATAATGTAGAGACTGCAGATTATGGTTATATGTTTTGCAAAGCTTTGTAAGTAGTAAATTATTTAAAAAAAGTACAGATCCTGCGCTTACTTACTAGGTACAAGTATTGAAGTATTGTGCGTATTGTATGATTATTATATCTCAATGTATGTTGCACCGGTCGACGTCATAATGTCAACGCCGGCTGTCGCTGAAAATCAGCGCTGGGGCTCTGTCTCGCATAGGATCGCAGCATAGGTAATGCTGAGCGATGGCCGTTTTGCGTGGATGTGACGCATATTTTCCCTCAACTTGTGTACTTCTTTTTATTTTGTGTTCTTTCTATGCGTCATGTTTGCCGCAAATAAACGTATTTTCTTTCTTTCTTTTCTTTCTTTCATTATCACTAGCTTCAATAACGGTGAAGGAAAACATCGTGAGGAAACCGGCATGCATGAGAGATATTTCTCGACGGCACGTGAAGCCAAGTCAGAGGCACATGGGCGGCTTATAAACTCTGACACCAGCACCCTAATTACGTAACGCATTTTCAATTTTAAATTGAAACCAATTGAAAAAGATTGCCAGTCCATTGCTTCATAAGTTCGACAAAAAAAATGGAGCAGATTATTTTTGTCGAACTTATGAAGCAATGGACTGGCAATCTTTTTCAATTGGTTTCAATTTAAAACTGATCGTGCATTGCGTAATTGAGGGGCTGTAGCCTAATTGCGTAATACACGATCAATCAGAATTTGAATCATTTTGAAACAAATTTCTAATCCATTGCTTCATAAGTTCGACGAAAAATTCTGCTCAACAACGTATATCGCAATGAATGTCGTTGAACTGTCAAAATGAAACAGATTAGTAGTAATCGTTTACGAAAATATGTTACGTACCTAATTAGATAGCTGGTTAGTCAGAAGCTACACGAAAAAGAAGAAGAAGTATGTATTCAAAGAGATCATCCTTCTCGCTAGACCTCGCTCTAGTTTACACGTTAATATAATTCTGTACCCTGATTTCTTGACCTATAAAACACCTTGACCTGTCACTTAGCTTCGGGCTTCGGCATTACATTTAAGAGTAATCAAATAGATAGAAAACAGTTTTTGGGAGAATGTGTTACAAGTTTATCTAAAAGCTCTGTTAAATCATTAAATGTAAAAGCTGCATGTTGAGTTGAGCAACTGAACACAAATAGGAATTCTTTGTCAACTTTCTGCAGCCGAAAGTCCCGCAAAAATCTTTGATAACTACTCGATTGTGTTGAGCTACATATATCATTTTATGTTAAAACTATAAGTAGTTAAAACAAAGGCAATTCAATTCTTGGCTCAACATACCCTCATTAAATCCATAGACATCTAAATTACATAACCTAATTACTTCAAACAAAAACAAATAATAAAAGAATCTCTCTCAGCCGCCATTGGTTCTCAGTTCAAAATAAAAACGAACGACGCGTTCGAAGTTCAAAGCTTTCGGATAAAATATCTCTGTTGCGTCTTCAAGCGAGACGATCCTGCGGACATTTGAAGAAAGAGACAGGAATACGACGAGCATTAAGAGTGAGAGGGACAGGTGCTGCGCATCTCGGCGGGATGCCAGAACGGCAACGTCGCGTCCACCAATCGACGGACGCTCATCTTGTTTGTTTTCCAATTTCTTTTTTTTTCTGTTTTGGCTACCGAAGCTTGAGAATAGCGTGGAATGGGTATCGATTTTTGTACTTGTGTAGGGAAATGTGGAAAAGTTGAAGCGAAGACTTTCCGAGAGGGTAAATGAATCTTTAATAACATGATATATAATGTAAGACAAATATTAATGTAGAGTGTAGAGCATGTTTGACAAACTTCCCTGTACGGTATACCTACAATAATTATATTTGTAACGGTTATAATCAAAATAAGCATTAATGTACCAACTTATGCAACTTCTAACATTAATCAAGCATTGTGGTTTCGAAACTATTTATTAATAGTATTATTATTTATTGTAATAAGTATTTTCCTAGTAAAACAAATACTTATTCATTAATGTTTGATGAGGATGGAAATGACTAACACTTTATCATTAGCAAATTACATAAATCCTAAATGAAAATTCCATATTTGCAAATTCATTTCTTAAAATTCTTACACAAGCTGTTCAAGGAAGAACGTCATACAGCCTTCTACGTCCTACTTAATTCAAATATTTCCCTTAGTATGAATGCGCGATACGCGGCATAAAAGGAAAACAAAATTAATTTCCAACGAAACGGGAGATAACGAAATAAATACACAATTTCACGAAATAATAACAAAAATTATGCCGACACGGCGATCGCGTGACGAAACGGAACGCGGAATAAAAAAGTAGACACTAAAATATTTTTTCACTCGCCCTTTCCTGCCATTTTAGCTGCCAGTTATCCTAGTCTTTTAAAATTCTGTATTTTAAACCTTAAGACTGAAAACACTAGCAAACAAAATAGGTTTTTGGAAGCTTAGCAAAGCTTGCAAGTTTGAAATAACTCAGTACGAAGATTTTATCAATTGTTTAGATATATTTTTCTTTTTATATAATGTATTCAGTTAGAGGTGTAGAACTAAAACTTTCATCACATTAAGTAATAATTCTTTTTAAACGTAATTTATGAATAAACAAACTGCCAGACAAACCTTATTTACTACGTCCAGTAACCTACTACATTCATAAACGTAAATAAAACAACGCTAATTAAAATATGGGTTAACTGTCTGCATAATGTTGGCGGGAAAAATGAAACATGGCGGCTCTTGCGCGACAGGCTTGCATTCACATTGCTATACAATTTGATTGCGTGAGACAAAGTGAACTTTGGATATGAATATGTGAATTTTAATTCAATGTTATTGGTTTATTATAATATTCCAATGCCGATGTATTTCATTTCGTAGACGGTGAAAAAGTGAAGGTAAAAGTTTATGTAGGTAGATATAGATCAGACATCCATTTAAATATAAAAAAATACTGACTAAAAAATTTATTATGCATTGCAAAGTGCAAACTTTATAAGCTTTTAGCGATAAGATCGTACATACATTATAGTCCAGGAGTCATCAAATGGCGAACCGCGGACCTTAATAAGTAGGTGTAAAATGTATAAAACTTAATATAACTATATAATATAACTATTTAAATGTATAAAACTTAATATAACTTTATATATATATATATTATTTTTGTATTTTAATTTAGTCCACGCTTTGTCTTCAGACAGATAGTTCAAAGTAAAAAATGAAATGTTTCTAATATTATTATCTTACTTTGTTTGTTTATTACATATTATTTGTTTATTACTCAATAAAAAATATTTCAGTTTCTTTTCGTTTGATTTCATAATTAGGTACCTACTAGGTATTGATATTTGTAATCTAAATATTGACAGTAATGTTACTTATTGTTAAAAAAACGGACCACCACTGAAACTAATGGTTATCTATGCATTATACTGTTACGAATCTTTAGTAGCCATTTGTTTTACAAATTCAGAAACTTTTTGATATCCCAAGAAAAATTATCTGTCTTATTTTTTTCCTAAACCCATAGCTGCTGTATCATGTATCTATTTATTTATGTGTGCCTGTATTATATTATATCCTATAAACCCATGTTCTGCCAACTAAAAAACAAAAGACAACAGCCCAGTCTACATAACCTGTCTTCATAATCGTAAAAGCTGTGGGCTGACCCTCGAAGCCAGCCGGGCGTGACGATTCATCTCTGCGGCTCCCAAGCAGGCATTATTATATTTGTTATGTAGGTATGTGTCATCCTTTGAAACCTTTGTTCTTGTTTCTTCGGACTTGAAAGAGAAAGTCTACTCGGTTACATTACTAAATATCTTTGAGATGATTCTAATAAATGTATTAAGATGAAGAAACTACATATTACCAATTTCTAGGGTATCAATGTTTAAGTCATTCCCAAAAAGCTTTGCTGGGTTTAGCTTAATTTTTTTTTTTTTTTTACAATTAGTCTGAGAATATTTTTGTTCTGGATCTTATTTAAATTGGTCTTTTAATAAGCTTCAACAAGGGACGTCAGTATCTAAAGGTAAAATTGGCGACTGAACATATAAACCCAAGATAGTCTGTCAGTATTAGCATTAGCTAAGTGCCGCATGTCTGCTAAATATGTATAACCCACGTAGCAAATGCGCAGATGTGGCTCATGTAGCGACTAGGTCCCCTGACCCAGCCAAGCACAACGGAGTCATCTCCCTCGCCGCTCCCAGGCAAAAACTTATTAAGTCCTGTCCTTGGACTTGCAAATTGCTGGGAATAAGTACTGGTCTTTAGGACTGGGGACCTATTACAGGCGGTATTTGTTAAACTGTGGTATTAGACTATCATGTTGCTTTGCAAATGCAGTCAGTGAGGGTATAACGCTGTGCACCTATTATTACAGTTTAGATAACAACTTATGTGTCTATTATGCCATTATGCCAGAGTTTAATAGCGATAAAGTTCAAAGAACTTGTTTTACTTTCCTATCGTGTAATGGAGTTTGTGTAAATGACAACATCTATTAACAGATTTTAGAGGAAAACCCATGTTCCATGAAAAAGTTTGGAGAAATTCCAAATTCTTTCAAGAGCTTGCTACTTTAGTTTGTTTCTTTCCATTAATATTTTTAATCTTAAACATCTATACATATTATAAAACAAAGTCGCTTTCGCATTTGTCTGTATGTACGCGTTGATCTTCTAAACCACGCAACAGATTTTGATGAGGGTGTGTTAATAATACGTTAATATTAAAGTTACGTTTACCTAAGAAATCTCGATGTTTTGCCAAGTCGGAAAAACCGCGCGAAGGAGCGGGTCGTTAGTATATATATTATTATTCTTGCTAGATAATATAATCAGGTAGCTGAACATTGACTCCCTAAATAATATCGAATTGGAAAAAATAACATTGCCGCTATCACCAAGCATACAAATCGGTCCTTTTGAAGTAATAAAATACATCGCTGATTCTATTATCTCTTAATAACTGCATAGTTCAGAATCAATCTGATAAAAATAATGTGAAATTTTGCAAAAACACGCGTACAGTTATAAACCTAATTACCCAACGATTTCAATATGAAATCTCATATAAATTGGTATCAGATGATGCATCTTGTGTATCGTAAGACTTATCTCGGGATTCGATCGGTTTATGTAATGCTGTGGGTTATCGGACGCATTGGAGCGACAAATGCATCTCGTAATTCCAGGGACGGAGTAAGTTGTATAGAAGAAAATGGATAAATGGCTTATAAACAGTCGCCCGTTGAAAAGCTTGACAATGATTTGGAAGTTTGTGCATATTGTCATACTAGGGTATACGATATCAATGGCAACGTTCGAAATGACGACACACAAGATACAAAAGAGTTAAAAGGCTTCTTCATCAACTGACAAATATAAGGAGATCAAATGTGGCAAGGTCCGAAAGTATAATAAGAAAAAATAAGAAAGGAAGAAGAAACAAAATATGTTTATTTGTGGTAAACATGACGCAAATAGAGAACACAAAATAAACAAGTAGAGGGAAAATATGTGTCACATCCACGCGAAACCGCCATAATCAACCGATGTATTGATACAGTTGACTGTCTTTTTTTTTTTGGGTGGGATATCATCAAATGACTTCTCCCGCTCTGGGCGGAGCGGAAGGGCGTGTCAGACTCTTACTGACTAAAACCCACCCGTGTTCCTTCCCTTGCCTGTGCCGGGGGCCACGGTTTCCCCTTTGGACTATGTCTCATCTTGCCTTTTGTCAGATCTGCTTTCAGTGCTATGCAATCACGAAGTAAATAAATATACCAATATGCGATAGATTTTCAGTTACGTGGATGATCATTCAGCTATATATTTTGATGACGATATTTCGATTAGATTATCCGTTCAGATGATGAAATTCTTTTGTTTTTAAATTCACCTCTTGATCTTTGAACACTAATTTCATCGTCATTAATTCCACTCTTCCAAATAAAATGTCTGTACCTTCACAAGTAAATCTATTCTCTTACGGGTGCTGTAAGCAATTATCTTCATTTGCATTTACAACTTCCTAGTAAACTAAACTACTGATAACCGTACTCTTCAAGTTTCTTTGTTCCCTTTACCCAGAACAATGTACGTAATGATTCTTTAGACTTTAGAAGCAACATCAAATCGATTGCTAAACGACTTCCTAGGTTGTAAACCTGAGATAGCGATAGCCTTCAAATAATTTTCATCGTTATCCACTTCTAAATATAAGTTAAAGCTATCTTTACTGATATCAGTTTTTAGGTCCTCTGCAATATATATACTTTCCTTGTAAATCTTGAGTTTTTAATTGAACCCGAATCTTCGAGTGTGTTGATCTACTATACATTGTAACAGCTAATCGATTTTCACGCCTCCCGCCAAATATTTTTTTACATCACGATAGCTCACAACCGAAAGAAGTTCCATAAAGAATATGAATAAAATTTTCGACTTATTGAAAAGTTTTGCAACAACCTGAAATTTCGGGGGTATTCTGGTGTTACCATACGATAATATTAGTGGTTGTTTGGCTCATTGAATTTCGTCGTTCTTATTTTTATTAAGTTCCGTATTCTTGTCTATTGATCAGCTTTCATCTCCTGTAGGTATAATTCCGGCTTTTGCTTCAACTTCCATGTATATAGTCCCCCATATATTATCGGTCACTATCATATTACAAAAATGTAAATAGCTGCTGTTAAACAGTTACTGCGTCCTTCTCATTTATTTGTCAGTTTGTTTTTGTTTCGTTGTTTTGCAATTTTATTTAATATGTATATCTAACTATTGAAATATTCGTTATTATTATTATCTAAATCAAATTTATATGTTATTTAAGTACACATATACACATTGCAGTATAAAACTGATTTACATCCGTCACCTCACACTCCAGGTCCAGTTGAAAACCAGCGTCAGGCAGTAGTTGTCTGGCATTTTTGCTGAACTGGGCCTATTTGGCACAGCCGCGAGGCACACATTCCTGCTTTCACGAACTTTACACTTGTTATTTTATTTATTTTTGATTTTTTCTACGTGTAGTACAATATTTTGTGTTGTGTGCCTTATCTGTGCTAAATAAATGTATTTTCTTTCTTTCTTTCTTTCTTTCTAATAGATTTACATCATCCTTTCTCGAATCTTCCTCGACCTTACTTAATCCTAGTAATATGACATCTCTTAGTTTAGATTCATCACCATGAATGTACAACGTTTTATCTAAATAGGGCGATTAGTTATTATTTATCGCTGATATGCTGAATGTGTCATGTACTTAATGAAAATACCCATGTTGCACCACGTCGGGTCTTAAATATTTTATTATCTTTCGGAATTTTCTTCAGTTATCTGAATTAGCTAGTGTTTATTTGCTTTATTTCTGTAATGTCCCTATGATTTTAAAATAATTCATCAGTCTACTTTTCGCTAACGAGATAATTTTCACCTTATTTATTCTTTGGTTTATTTTGAAAAAAGTAATAATTATTTTAAAAAAACATTCTTCTTAAAAAAACATCTTATCGAGATTGTTTGAAATAGTCTTTGATTTTTTATTTTTTTAAGCATTGGTTTTCCATCCTGCCTGCCGGCTGTGCTGCGGCCTATTACTACTTATTCCCAAAATATAAACTTGATGAAAACCTGTTTAAATGGCGAATGGCCAAAACCACTTCATCAAAACTTAATTACGTACTCCAAAGTCCAAACAAGACATACGGGCCCTTTAGCGTGATGCCCTTTAGAAGTTCGTTTCAAATCCGCACCTGCAAGCATTACTTATTCAGATAGAACTGCTCCCTGTTCTCACGAGCTGTGTACAACCACCCATGTATTGGAGTAAAAAGGTTACAAAATCATCCTCTCAGGGACGACTGACCTTGTAATCCAAACCCAACCTTAACTTTTTCTTTATAAAGTTCATATTTGTGGAACAGTTTCCGTGTCGGTTGTGTTGTTTTGTAGGTGTGTTGTAGGTAATTTATTTCATTAGGAGAAGGCAGGATATGTGTCCCTCGATGTCTTCACGGGCCAGTGGCTCTGCTGGTCTGAGCATGTCGAGACGGGAGGAAAAAACATGTTAGACTCGGAGCCAGACTTGTGGTTTAAGAAATTATCGTGTGGCATTAAAACTTAAGACGAATTTTAGATACGATCTTCAAATTAATTAGTAAATACTTTGAAAGCAAAAGCAAATATTGGTTTCTGAAAGTCTGTTTAATCAGTTACCAAATCTCTTGTCAAAATATGATTGGTTTGTTTTTTTATTTTAGTCACCCAATTGAAACTCTGTTCCTTTAGAAATTGTGTAGTCTATCTGGATTTCAGAACTTACTACTACGAGTATTAAAGCCAAAGTATTCCGTTTACAAAACTCATAACGGAACACGAAATAGTTATCTTTACCTACCTAGAGAGGAAATTCATATTTTATCTTGTTAAATAATCGTAATTAATAACACTTACACGAAAGTATGTGTTATCTTCCATCGTTAGATAAAATTATCGATTTAATCATCGAATGAACTATTTATCTCTTCACTATCGCGTATTCGTAATGCTTTCTTGCCCGTTCTTCTCCACAGAGATCTACTTTTTGGAATGGGCGACTAGCTTCAACTTTCTGACTAACTGACCGACTTTTTGACAATTCAAAAGTGCCTGTAAATGGTTTAATTGAAATAAATGCTTTGAGTTTGAGTTTGAGTTTGAAGAGGAGCTGATACGGGCCCTTGGTTTAGCAATAACATCTTGGAAACAAAAGATGAAGAAGTTTCATGGGCTGCTTAAGCATAATCAGCCTATAATGTTCCCACACAGGCCTCTTCTCTGTGAGAGGGAGTGGGCCATAATCCACCACCAGTGAGGGCTGAAACAGAAACAAGTTTGTACTTTAATAGACAGAATAATCCTCATTCTGGTTAATTATCATAGACATATCACCTTTCCTTAAGGTTATTTTTTTTAATTGTTTTACTTTATATACTCATAAACTTCCTTCCTCACTTTTTATTTACCCACACAAGAGATGAAACACCAATAACGCAATACAACTTTCATTGGCCAGAATGAAAACAAAAGCCAAAACTTAAAAACAAAGAAAAGTGCACGATGAAATACAACGTTACGCACTCGACTCCTAGCCTACATAACCCTACATCTTAGTTTATATATGCGAAACCGCCTCGCCGACCATTACCGAGGAATGGTAGAAACAACTCATTTTATCTTTCAACTTATTTCCGTTTGCATATATTAACTAGTTGACAATTTAAACGGCTCCGTTTTCATTTAAATTCGGCGATGCCATCGGCACTTAATTGTCTCGGTTTACTTAAATTATGTAAACAAGTATATACTGACTTGTTCTTTTCTGTTTTTTTTTTGTGTGTGGCCATGACGTGACCATAATTTTGTGGCCAGTATGTATAGATTATCATGATATTGGTGTAATGTGTGAAAGTTTATTAATTGTTGCAAGGTGCTAGTTAAATGTTTAATTATACATATAATCAACGGGTACCTAGATAAACAATTAAACAGGCGTACCATAGTACCTATTATTGAAGTGTTTCATCATAATTATAAGCTAGTGAAACGGGGACAGTGAACATATTTTCCAAAGACTTTGGTATGTGATTAAAAACACCATGTTCTAAACTCAGTTGAATAATAAAAAGGAACGTAAATTCTCTTCACAGAAGTAATGTGAGATCATAATGTTCCACAAATGTTTATAGGAAAATACGTGAATGAGGGTCGCCTAAGGACTCGTTACAGCAAACAGCGAACTCTTCAGTAGGTAAGAAAATCCAAAAAATCTTCATCAATTTCTATTCTATTGCATAAACAGTCAACAAAAGATTCGGCAGGTACCCAACATGGCACCCAGTCATGATCACATCATTCAAATCTTATTCATTATCTTCATTTGAACAGATGATTAGCATTCAGTGCGCGCGCATCTCTTTAAGCGCATCTTTTAATTCTATAAGGAAAAGGACAGAATGGTTCTGAGGATTGACATTAAATTGTGTAGAGCGATTTTTTTTCTTTAGCGGCGTTGTGCAGGTTTTTTGGGAAGGGTAAAAAATGTTAAACTCTCGTCAGGATGTGACCGTATTCGATGCCTAGCAACCGACAAAATAAATAGTCTTTGACATTACATGAAGATTTCGAGGTAAAAAATTTTAAAACATAGGTACTTCATGAAAAGTGTTTATTCAAAAATGCACAACGTTAATGTTCAAGTTTTCACTTCTGCCGGCACTCCCGGAGTGCAACCTCTCTTTTGATCAGTTAAATGAAAAAACCGACCAAGAGCGTGTCGGACCACGCATTATGAAGGGTTCTGTACTTGGGATGAATTTATCTCAAAAACAAACTTTTTTTTTTTTTTTTCTAATTTATTTAGGGACTTTTACCGCAATGCGTATGACAGTCCCATCATACCCTAAACTAATAATAATAATTATATATGTCGTGGCCAGATCTTAGAATTGATCATTTCATAAAGTGTTCGGCCATTTCATGAAATGGTCGCATTTCATGATATAGAACATCGACTGCTGATCACATAATGATGTGGTCTGGCCAGATCATTGAATACTCAACGTTTGACGATATGAACAGTTAAACGCACGACTACTTCATGATGTGGCCAAACATTAGTGATCATATCGTAAAATAGTTAGATTATCCACCGGTAGAGGCGTTGATGTCGCTTTGTTTTTGTTGTGCATCATGGCGGCGGCATACAACAAATCAAACAAAGTAGGTTGACCACGCAAGAAAACTCGATGGACTTTTTTTATTGGATTTCCAAATGTGATAATTATGGAAAGGGACCAACTTGGAAGTTACTAACCTAACCCATGTCGGGGTGCCACAACCGGTGTGGTGAGCAACATAGCACTTAAAATTAAAAATTCACGCCACTCATGGCACCCCGAGTCCCTGACGAAATGTGTTAAGTTAGGTTAGCACTGTCACTAACCGCGCGCGAGCCGAACGAGTGAAGCAAGCGGTGCCGCAGCACCGGATGGCGAGCGCTACTTCCAATTTGGTCGCAGTTAGCAATTTTTACTACACATTAAACCATGGATACCCTACATTAATGATATGGCCAAACGTCGACTGACATATCATTAAACGTTGACGCTTAAACGATATGGCCAATTCTAGCTGGCCATTTCATGAAACACAACCACTTCATGAAATGGTCGAACATTTCATGAAATGATCAATTCTAAGATCTGGCCACGACATATACACTACTATGAATTACATTTGTGCCATAAAGCTGAACAGACTTTTTGCATCATCACCATTTGGTCGAGACAAAATTTTATGAAATATGCCTAAATCCATTCGGTTTATCTTCAAGACACAAAACTTCCATTCGGTTCAACAAACTTAACACTAGTTATTGCAAGCCTTTTCCCATTTATGTTGAAGTCGACTTCCAACGGTTAGAAGCCCAAAAGTCTGACAACCTGCCTTTCCAAGGAGTATCGTGTTACCTAGTAACTAGGTTGTGGAGGTCAGATAAGCAGTAGCTCCATGGAAAATACTGGTATTCCGTTGGACTGTAAGCCGACCTCAACATCATCTGCCTAACCTTTTTCCAACTATGTTGGGGTCGGCTTCCAGTCTTACCGGATGCAGCTGAATACCAGTATTTTACATAAGGTGACGGCCTCTAGGTAAAACTGGATGTCAGACTTTCGGGCTTCTGACGACCCGTAACGATTGTCAAAGATCCACTAATGACAGCCAAGACCATCAACAGCTTAACATGCTTTTCGAGGTACGGCGGGGTCTTGGCATGTAAAGATGGTCATCCATCCACGGACCAACCGTGGCAAGCGACTTAACCACAAGTCCCTCCCTTTCCCTGTACTCACCATAATGATTTGAAGGCAGAACAAAGTTTAATATGGTGCAAGAGTTTAAAATTCTTTCAAAATCGATGATATCTTGAAATTGGACATTGGAAACAGCAAAGAGCAGATGTACCAGTGAACCTGGACCTAAACCTGAATCAACCTAGCGGCGCCACGCCGTCGTAAAAATAGCCCATCTATACGATAAATATCACCCGTCTCTCCACTATTCCATTGCCTACTCTAGGATGCATATCCGGTATGGCCCGCAAATCCTTCCTTATCCTAAGGGCATGTCTTCCCTACCATTACCGCGCCCCCCGGTCTACTCCTTGATATGGCCTCTGTAGCCCCATGAAGCATGAGGCTAGCAAATCTCGGGGTTCATTCGATTTATCGAGTCTGGGTAAACCACGCTGGAGTCGGTGCATTTCATTCATTCATTCATGAAAATTTTGGCCCATTTCTGGTACGTGTACACTTCGATCAAATGCTTAGTGAAAAAATGGGGTGTGGCTGTGTCGTGGACACGGCCGTGTGTTTTACTCGAATACGTGTACGTTACGAGTCATATTTTCTTTGAAACGAATTCTTTGATCCTTTAGCTATCATCATTCTCCTGCCCTTATCCCAATTTATTTGTGGTCGGCGCAACTTGTCCTTTTCTTCCATACTTCTCTATTAGTCGTCATCTCGGTAGTCACCTCCTTTCTAGCCATATCACACAGTCCACCCATCGTTTCTTCGGTCTTCCCCTACTCATAGCCATCGACATTCATACTCAAAACTTTCCTCACGACCTTTTCCTCATTCGTCCGCATCACATGCCTATACCATGACAACCGATTTCCGCACAACTCGGTCACCGGTGCCACTTTCAGACTTCCTCTTTATGTACTCATTTCTTATTCTATCCATTCGTGTAACACCACACATCCCTCTTAGCATTCTCATCTCAGCTGGATGCAATTGCCTTTCATTCATCCCTTTTGTGGCCCAACAATCTGATCTATACAAGACAGCAGGTCTAACCATTGTTTTACAAATCTTTCCCTTAAGTTTAAGGGGAATGCGGGAGTCGCAGATTGTTACCGTGACCTGCTGCCATTTCATCCATCCAGTGTTAATTCTGTGCTACTTCGCCATCGCTTTGCACGAGTGCGCCGAGATACCGAATGTTTAGCTATCGAGTGGTGTAATTAAATGGATGGGAATGATAAATACGTAGCTGCAGTATCACACTGTATTCCCCGATTTTGCTATCATCAGTTTTTTAATTGCCTCCCACTATGGAAGCAAATTTCAATACCTCACATCAAAAGGGTGAGTAGGACTTACCTAAAAACCAATATAAATAGGAATACTACGCAGGTTCTTAATATTTAAACGTAAATCAAAACAATACAGACCACATTTAACGTCATATTCGTACCTAAGAGGCACAAAAATGATCGCATTTAGTGGTTCTGTGGCCGATCCAGGTTTATCCTACCCAATAATAATTATATTCATCATTAGCACACTTACTGTAAGTCACGTAGATGTGCGATGATGCAACTTGAGGTAGAACTTTGATCCTGACTTCCTTAATGCCTAATTCTTAATGCCTTGTCAATAAGGCGTAGTTTGGCAGAGACAATATTTTCCTTCCTGTAGGAACGGTAGTAGGTACAATTGCTTTCAGAATCTTTTTAAAGGACTTGTTATACTTAGTCATTGCATAAAGTTACGATTAGTAAGCTTGGTTCATGATCATGACTAACCTACCTAGTACATTTTTAGCAAACTTCTCATCAAAATCAAAAGACATTTCTTCAAACATATGCTCACACATACACACATATGCTGACATTATGCTGAGCTGAGGACCTTTTGGCATTATAATCATTATTTTCTGTTTGTTTTTAGTTATAAGGTGTATTTTTCTGCTATAATGTCAATATACGCATTTAATATTTCTTTCTTTCTTTAAAACTACGCTGAGAAACAGCACTTTTCAAATGTCAAAATTAAATAAGACAGTCCCCCAAAAACCCCGCCCTTCACCACTTCCTATTGCTTTAGCTGGAAAGAAGTGGCGCAACAAACTCCCCAGGAGCACAGCTGTCTGTTCAGTTATAAAATCTTGATTCTATATCTACAATAGTATGCAAAGTAAAGTCATTACGAAAATATGTATGAACGTCTCTTCTTCAATCGGTCCCTCATTACTGAGGATCGTGGTCACTGGACCCCTTTAAACGAACAATCTGCCTCCATCGGTCCCGGTCCAAAGTTGCCATCACCACCTGTTGAAACTTGCTTGAGGACGTAGCTTCTTTTACTTGGTCGGACCATCGTGTTGGCGACCGGCCTCGTGCTCTCTTTCCATCGGTATTGCCAACAATGACCAGTTTTTCAAGGTTGCTATCTCCCCTTCGCATTATGTGGCCAAAATATGTTAGAATACGCTGTAGGCAAACTGTAGACAATCGGGTCTTGATGTCGAGTTGGGAAAGGATAGACACGTTTGTGCGTTTGGCTGTCCATGGAATTCGGAGCATCCGCCTCCAACACCACATTTCGAATGCGTCTATCCTCTGTCTTTCTCTTGCTCGGATTGTCCACGTCTCAACTCCATAGAGGAAAATCGGGAAAACTAGTGCTCTGACCAATCGGGCTTTGGTTTTATAGCTTATACCACGATTTTTCCAGATGTTCTGAAGGCGGGTCATAGCATCTTTAGCCATGGCTATCCGCCGTTTTATTTCTGGGACGCAACTGCCCTCACTATTAATGCTAGAGCCCAGATAAACGTATCTGTCCACAGTATCGATGCCTTGGATATTATAGGCACCCGATAGCTTACCCGCACGGTCTATCACCATAAGCTTGGTTTTCTGCCTATTTATTGCAAGCCCTAATTTGCCACTTTCCACCTCCAATCTGTGCAGTATATCCTTCATGTCGTCAAATGTTGTAGCGAGGAGAACGGTGTCGTCAGCGTACCTCAGATTGGAAATGCGCTTTCCACCAACAGCAAACCCCTTTTCCCAGCCCTCAAGAGTTTTGCGAATGATATACTCTCCATATACATTGAAGAGCAGAGGTGAGAGGATGCATCCTTGCCTTACGCCTTTCTTGATCGAGAACACATTTGAACAGTCGGTGTCTATTTTGACGAAAGAGCGGTTGTTGATGTAGAGGCATCGGACTAGGTCAACAAGATGTAGGGGCGTACCCATGTCCTTTAGAACCTCCCATAGCTTGTCCCACTCCACACAATCAAAGGCTTTGGTGTAGTCGATGAAACACAACAACACAGGGCTGTTAAATGTATGTATGTATGTGTGTGTATGAACGTAAACGAAGCAAAAGAGTATGTAAGGATCGTAGCAGGTGACGTTCTGTAGTTTCTGCCTACCCCTATGGGAAGAAGGCGTAAGTTTATGTATGTATGTATGTACGAAAATATCTAAGCAATTAAATTTTTTCTTAATATTAAACTGAAGACTTTTCGTGCATGTCAAAAAATATTTACTTGAGCTTCAAACTCTCTCTTACTCTGGCATCAAATCTATTACTTGGTCTTACATTGTTTGCGTTTTTTGTCAATAGTCTTTTACTCTTGGAATCCGATTAGATGCCTAGACCTACGTGTTTCTGCATTGGTTTCATTTAATATTTTTTCAGCTAATGAATGTAAGTGTCCCTCTATAAGGACACATCTGCCTAATCCGTAAGGGAACAAGTCTTGATGTTATGTTATTTTATATGTATCAACGCGATAGAAGTCACAGCCACCCTGACATAATATTTTGACAGTATTATTACGAAGATGACATATCTTCCAACGAATCCACCGTCGTCATCACGCCTTTTTCACCTCGATTACCATTCGGGCCACGTTCGGTGATCTTTCGATACGCAGAATCCGAATACAATGGTCGCGGTGAAATCGATGTGTGTCCTTATTCTGTATTAGAAACTACATAGTTATTAGTTATGTATGTGGCACTCACGAATTTTTATCCATACACTTTTTAGGTACGTGAGTACGGATCTCTAATCTTGGTGTCGTGCGGAATAAAATTTGCGATAATTTCTCAAGGTGGTAATTGTGGGGACTTTGGGCAAGTTTTAATGTCGACTTTTATTGATGATTGAATCATCTTAACTATTATAAAGACTGTTTTATTGTCTAAAACACAATTTATTATAAATGTGTCGCTACAGGCGGAAAATCCACTTCCTGTTTTATTAACATTTTAACTTATCCAATCAATCATTCAATTTTGAGTATTGTATTGTATTTATTTTAGTATTTCTTTGAAACATGTTCATAAAAACATCAATATGCTGCTACAAAACCGATCCTAACATAGGTGATCGTCTCGGTGGTGATGGTGGTGGTCTCGGTCATGTCTAAACGGATGCAGCTATATATTTACCAGTATTTACATGGAGCGACAGCATATCTGAACTCGCAGTTACTGCGTTTGAAAATTCATCATAATTGAAGACATAATCCAACCCGGAAACTTTCTCGTTACAATATCGCCATAACGCAACAACACTATCCAGAATAAGTACAAAGATCTAGATTTAAATGGAAAACTGTGGTTGATTGAGCAACTTTTTGGAACCAAAGTGATAGTCATACCACGGAAATTCCCTCTACATTTTTTCCCTCTTTTTAAGACCTATGATTCAGTGACCCTCATTGTTTGTACTTAATACCTACTTTTGAGAAGTATGAATGACTGTTACTTATTCGCTTTGTTTATGTTCCTTGCTTGTAAGTATTTGCGGCATAGGTCAATGATAGGCTAACAGGTCAAGAACAGGGTCACAACAAATTCCTGGTTACGAAAATCAATTTTATTATTTTCTGTTTCGTTTTTTATATTCGTTGTTATCTTGCCTGTACTAGCTGTGTAAACAGCTAGTACCTGTGCCTGTACTAGCTGTGTAAACAGCTAGTACAGGCAAGATAAAAACGAAAAAAAATTAAGTCTTGTTGTGCTAGGATTCTCCTACCTTCGAATTTCTTCTTTCAAATTACTGGGCACATTCCTGTTCGCTTTAAAAAAAAAATATCACAATTATAATAAACCTAACAATACATATGACATTAATTATTACACAATAATTCAAGGAATAAAAGTTCAATAACCAGATCATAAACAGAAACGAAAATTTTTCCTCAAAACTTCCCGCGAGATGCGCAGGAGTCGATCTGAATGCGCAGTCGATGTGCGCCCGACGTGCTGGCATGCGCACGCGCATACTATTATATGGATCCCACCGAGATCTGCTTTTGAATTATGTTTCCTTTTCACTTCTTATTTATCCTTACTTATAATAAATGCGAAGAAATACGTGTGGTCTGCTTGTATGGATGCGCCACCCAATCGAGTCATGGAGAGTCCATTTCCATCCGTAGAACTTCTTGTTTTATCGGCACGAACGGTGGGCATGTGCCGGCCGGTATTTGTCTGAATATTCATGAAAAATTATCGAAAATTAACTTTAATAAAAAAACTTTTTACAAAAAGAAATAAAACCGACTTCCAAAAAAAACCACTACAAAGTGAAAAATAACTCGGTCAAGGTTTCGGAAGTCGGTGTCTTTGTTTTTTAATTTTCGTCTTTTGCCACCGACTTCCGAAACCTTGACAGAGTTATTTTTCACTTTGTAGTGGTTTTTTTTGGAAGTCGTTTTTTTTTTTTTGTAAAAAGTTTTTATTTTTCGCTTTTTAGTTGTGGTACCTACCCCACACAATATCCAATACCACTAACTGCAATAAATAACAGTGACAGGAAGTTATCATCATATCGTCCATATAAACTAAGTGGGAAAAATATGTATTATTGAAGCTAACTCAAAAACTATCTAAGCAAAGTTAATAAAATTTATATGGGACCACCTCGGGAGCTTACCCTTTCAAACAAAAAAATAATTTTCAAAATCGGTTTACAATTGGCGGAGATATCGGTGAACATACATAAAAAAAAAAAAAAAAACATACATAAAGTCGAACATAGAACCTCCTCCTTTTTGGAAGTCGGTTAAAAAGGGGATCTATCTTTAATGTTTTTCATGTTATTCAATTATTATTTTTTTGAGTAGTGTTTGCCATACCTCCGATTTTATTGGCTCGATTTGGATTCTGTTTATTATTTCTAAAAGCTTATGAGTGGTGCATTAACGAACATTTTTTATTAAAATTTGTCGAATATGAAAAAGAAACTCGTATAATTATTTTAAATATACGTGTATCAAAACAAAACTAACAACCGCATTTTAAGTGTTTTCGATTAGAGTTCAGTAGAGGTCTTTCCTGGAAGGCAAAAACGATCACATATTGGGTAAACGAACTTGTAGGCACAATTAGCCCTTTATCAGTTCTATTGAGAGAACTTAATAATGGTTAGAGAAAATGTCCATTAACCTCCTGCAAAATCTGACGACTTGTGGTTTAAATATTTTTCCAGAAAAAACACTTAATGTGTAAAACATTATTGTATGCAAATAATTTTGTATTTAAAGTCCTTAATTTCCTTAAAAATTCCTTCTTAGATCCAAGGGAACTGCATAGTGCTACAAAAAGGTATAGGTACTTAAATAAATCAGTTTGAGATGTAAAAAGTCCTTCAATGTAAATCATGTCCATGTCAGAATTTGAATTCAGAACGCGCATTCCAAATATTTTAGAATTTCTTTTGTTTATGGTCTGTTGGCGTAAACCGTGTGAATCTTGTTTTATTTAGATTTAGTCTGAAAACCAAACAGTCGTGATAACTCTCAAGATTCGCCGACGAAGTTAAAATGTAGAACTACATAAAATAATTCGAATTTAAAGGATCAATTACCTTCCCTATTCAATAAATCAATCAATTTAATCAATCAATTCTATCAATTCAATTTTCTATCTATTTTATCTTAAATTTTTGGAAGGTGCTTGAGTATACAGCAGCTCAAAAGTGGTGCGATATCTCGTATAAAATGTCAACATTGAGCTATGATTGACTCACTCAAATGCCTCTCCAAAGTCCAAAATGTTCTATTTTCTGCCTTGTTACTGCATTCACATTCACACACACACGTGTTATGTTACTACATTTAACTAACTTTTTTCTATCGATAGGTAATACAGTCAAAAATGTTTTAGTCTTTCTGTCAATATTATAGATTTTGCCTCCGGTACATCGTCCGCAGGCGCTCCTCTTACAAGATAGCTGAGTATGCAAAGAATGTGTGAGTGTCATGTTCGTCCATTGATAACGACGGAGATGTCACAATGCAGCATTATGTGATACCGGGAATCAATGTTTACGACGCCGGTTGTTCCAATGCGGGCTGGACGATCGAGGCTTTTCCTTATTGATTTGCGAAGATTCTTGTCGTGTAAAACATTGTACGAAAATCTTTTTTCTATAATATTGTATCAATGTGAAACCACAAAATATTGTGCCGGTGTTGGTCTGTGGATAGATGACCATCTTAACATACCGAGACTCCTCCGTGCCTCGGAAAGCACGTTAAGACGCTGCTGGTCCCGGCTGTCATTCGTGGATCTTTGACAGTCGTTACGGGTCGTCAGAAGCCCGAAAGTCTGACAACCAGTGTTACCAAGGGGTATCATACATAATACCCAGTTACTGGGTTTTGGAGATCAGATAGGCAGTCGCTCCATGTAAAATACGGTATTCAGCTGCATCTGGTTAGGCTGGAAGCCGACCCCAATATAGTTGGGAAATGACTAGGCAGATTGATTGTATAACCACAAAACATATATTATATAATTACACATCGGGTAGGTACTACAATTGTAGCAACAATTATATGTAACAACTCATGTGTACGTGTGTGTATGTGTGTGTTGTTGTCGTTGTTGTTATATTTATTGTTGTAGTGGTTATTACAATTGTACCTTCACATTGATACAGTATTGACTCGATGTAGGTGTACCTCTTTTTTAATCTGACTGTTCGTATCTACTTGAGTTACGTGTCTAATGTCTCGTCTTGATAGTCTGGCGGATTATACGAATATTCAAATATTTATTAATGATTTACTTTTAGAAAGAAAGATTATGTCACAGAAACACGTGCTTATAAAAAACTACTTGAAAGACATTCTTCCAAAAAAATACAATAGACGATGTATATCTAGTAACTTAATCCGCTTAACCGTTCTTAAAGAGTTAGAGAACCCTGTAAGAAATCGACACGTGTTTCGCCTCTCAACGAGGCATCCTCAGGATGACGATTGACCTGTTGCGAACTCGGACACGAAGTGTTATCAACGCGAGCCGAACGCAAAGTCAAAGTCAAAGTTTGTTGAGAGGCGAAACACGTGTCGATTTCTTACAGGGTTCTCTAACTCTTTAAGAACGGTTAAGCGGATTAAGTTACTAGATATACATCGTCTATTGTATTTTATGATGGATTTCCGCAAGGTCACGCCTGAGTCAATTAACTAGACATTCTTCCGTTTGCTTCTGTCCTTTCTGTAGAATCCATACAAAATAGTGTATTTTTTTTATTTTTTTATCGATAACATATATTATTATGATAGTTTTCGATATACATTTTCAGAAAAGCATAATATATTTTTGATCATCCATTGATAATATGCTTTTCAGTTGGTAAACAATATCCAATGCGGAAGTGAAGTAGAAAATTAAACATAGAATATTTATTAAGTACGAATACTAAGAAATTATTACAATCAGTACCTCTTACCTAGAAATTACGTAAACTATTGATAGATTGCCAAGAGGAACGAGTAAAGTAATTAACAAAAGCAAAATGTAGTGTGAGAATAAATTAATAGGATGCGACGCGCCTAGAATATTATGGTCGGTGTTACCAGTATTAAGTATGTGTAATGTAAATATTAGTTGTTGTCTTTCTTGGATGTCTTAGGACGGATTTCACGAATGAGAGTTTTCATGAAAATTCACGCCAGCAGTTGGTGCCACTTTGACAAGAGACTGTCAAAGTGGCACCAACTGTCTCTGTCTCTGAAGACAAATAATAATATTATGGTCGGTGTTACCAGTATTAAGTAGGTATGTGTAATGTAAATATTAGTTGTTGTCTTTGTTGGATGTCTTAGGACGGATTTCACGAATGAGAGTGTTCATGAAAATTCACGCCAGCAGTTGGTGCCACTTTGACAAGAGACTGTCAAAGGTGCACATTGTCTATGTCTCTGAAGACGATTAATAATCGTGTCAATTATTGGTTTGGTGTCAAAAAGCTTCGACCAACTTCTTGAGCATTGCTTTTATAATTATTATTTTTTGACAAGCTGTCTTGCCTAGGGGTATCGTATTACCCAGCTACTAAGTTGTGGAGGTCAGATAGGCAGTCGCTCCATGTAAAATACTGGTATTCAGCTGCATCCAATTACACCGGAAGCCGACCCCAACGTAGTTGGGAAAAGGCTAGACAACAATACAACTATTATAGACACGGTCAGTGCCGGGAACCCTCCTGGAGGGTTCACTCAAGTCGCATATGGGATACCGGGAGTCCTCGCAGAGGCCTCATTTTAAATGTAGGTTTTTCTTAGCGTTTCGGCATTATAAACTGTGAAACTAAAATCAGTTGTATATTTTAACATGATTTCAATCCTAATGTCGGTGATACTCCTCGAGCGTTAACTGTGGCGCAAACCAAATGCCAATGTTAACTGTGGCGCAAACCAAATGCAATGCGGGGTCCTGGAGTCATGGCCGCATGGCGTACCTATACTATAAGCTCTATGAAAATGGGTTGAGTCAAAAGTGTTAGTAATAGATGCCTACTGACTGATACTGTTGATTTTTTTCCTTTTTGTTTCAAATTGGTTCCATCCATTATCATGTTCAGCTTGTACTGCCGTCCGCCGCAGCTGGGACATATTTTTACTCTTTTTCCTCATATAAAGTGGTCACACCATAGAACCAAGTGGAACAAACCTTCCTTCTCTTGGGAACGGGTTTTAAATAAATCTCGTGGACTAATATTGATTTTGACGCCAGCGATCGATCTGTTATCAATACAGCTGATTACAGCTTATCTGGAATATTAACTTTACGTTTATAAGAACTGGACGGTTGACGCCATCTTAGGATAATCTTATATCCTGTTACTTTTTAAAACTGTGTTTATTTCCATCGTACCTACTTATGTTGCCAAGGAGGTACCTATAGGTACTTTTTGTGCGACATTTATAATTTCATTTCAGCGCACGTTATGTCACAGCATTTTATGTTCATTTCAGCGCATGTGTTTATAAGGCGTCGTTTTCGGGTTTGTTTTCATAATTATGTAAGCCATCATAGCTGGATATTGACCAAGGTTTTCAAAATATAACGAAGATTTTATAAAATTCTGCAACTTTTTCATTTCGAATAGACTTTGGTTCCTTTACAGCCCATGCTGCTTAGTTACTTTCATTAAATAAAATATTGCGCGTGCGGCATCATATAGTTCGCGTCAAATAACTTTGCCGCTCTGAAGTAGACTACAAATGACTGCGCAGTAGTCAATCTGCCTTATAAAACTTCGACACTTCGACCGATTCTGTGCTTCCCGCATCCAGCGGATACCTGCGGCCTTTACAAGGTCATCGGTCCATCTTGTGGGAGGCCTTCCAACGCTACGTCTTCCGGTACGCGGTCGCCACTCCAGAACCTTTTGGCCCCATCGGTCATCTGTTCTGCGGGCAATGTGTCCTGCCCATTGCCACTTAAGTTTGGCAATTCTTCGGGCTATGTCGGTTACTTGTAGTGTCAAAATCAATATGCAGCAAATATTCTTTTATTTTTGCAATTGTTGTATTCTATAGTTTACAGATAAAAAAGTTTCACATGTCTAAAAGGTCAGGAAACTGAGAAAAAGAAGATAAATTTTCACTCTGAATTATCGAATCGCCACCTAAGTAAGTTTCACTTCAAAACGGCGTAGGTAGTGTTTCAGCTAAAGGCTACACGTTTGATGCCTTCACTCGAACTTGATTTTATCACATTTCCTCGGACTATACCCATCCCGCGTACTTACTGCTGCTGCTGCAAAGTCCAGCATATCTTGACGGTCCTTGACAGCGCTGTTTTCAAAGCCAAATGTCAAACAATCTGTCAAGCTTAATACATTTTAAATATAGTTCTCTTTCGCGCCGCGGTCCAAGCCATGCTGGTCGACGTTACTCGTAATTCTGATCACAGTGTTGACCGCTCGAACTTGACACTTCGGAATTTTAACACCCGAGATGCGTTTTAATCGGATGATAATGTTATTTATATGCAGATGAAGCAATTTCTAAATCTGTGTACATTGAAATGAGCTTTCAAAATGATGTTTCAAATAGTTTTTAAATCTTCATCGCCTAAACGCCATGGTACACTCTTTTCTTTGCCAAATTCTGATTGTAATCCGACGCCGTTCACTCCGTTCCTCTTAATTTTCCTTTCCACAACTATCTTGTCTGTTTGTTCTGTGACAATCATGAGTGATAAAACAGGTGTATCAAGTGTATCAAATGTATCAATCAGCCATAATTTTAAGCGATTCAGCAAGATTTAAAGTAGTACTTCTTATACTTAAACACTTTCCATTCTCACGTCCACAAATACGACTGCAAATCATCCCTACCAAAACGTAGGAACAACTGTAAATTATGTATTTTCTTCATCTACAACAGCCTACCTATCCCTATCTCATCATAACACGATGTAAGTCGGCCACAGCCTGTCAAGTCACGCAGTATGCTAACGCCTCTCCTCTCACGACCCACGATCGATCATTAGCATCTCCAGCGAGATCATCAGTATGGGCACGGCGTCAGGAGGCAATGGCCGTCGCTTCCGCGCGCACGGATTTTTCAACTTCCTTTCGTGAGATGTGCGTTTTGGTTTTAATGCTTTTTTTTTCTTCATTTCTTTTTTGTTTTATGGGAACTGATTTTGCTAAGTTAGATGATACTTTATTAGACAGTCTTTAGTCTCTTGAATTGACCACTTCATTGACTACGAACAATTGTTATTGGTTCTTCTCTGAGGATCGATGCTCATTTGCCAAGGATCTGGGTTTGAAAGGTTTTTGAGATCGGATTATGCTGTCAGTCGAACGGATAGCCTATGAGTATCGTATCTTAAGAATAACAATAATAGTCTGTACAGTCTATATTTTTGACCGGTATCTCTCAGTGCTTGTGTGATCGGTGCAAAGATGGCATTTGCTCCTGGTTTTGATATATCCATATCGGATTTAATTGGAAGACGATTCTGACTTAGCACTTAGGAAAAAAAATAAGATGGCAGATGAGCTGAGATATAGGAAGCTAGGGACAAAGTGTTTGAAGTTTTTCAGTCAGGAATTACTCAGTAGCAGTCCGGAGTCTGGATTTGTGCCCGGTTGATGGCAATAGGCTCGCCCCCTATTACATGGGACTTAAACATAACTGGCGAAATGTGGCTTTTAACGTTCTACATCGTTATCACATGCATCATTTCAACACGAATATTGTAACCAAAATTTTGTAAACATATTTTGATTTGAAAAGAGTGTCCGTGGAGTTTCTTGTCCGTTCTTCTCCCTATGCAACAAAATCTAGTTGATATAGCAGCCGAGCGCTGCAAGCAGAAATAGTCCTTAAGGTGTAGGATACATGCATTTCTTCGATAGTACCTACTACGCTTTGGAATTGCCAACTAGCTTCATCTTTCTGACTGACAGTTTTTTTTTCCAATTACCTATCGTCCTGTGATGGTCGAATAATCTCTTCAGAAAAAAACGGCAGCTCAAACTTTTATGATAGTCAGGTATACTTAGATTTGTGGTAATGGCTAGTGATCCTCTGTCACATAATTTGGCAGACAATGGTTTCTCCGAAACATTGGTGACAATTCGCATGCTTAAATAAATTGTAAGTATAGGCATAGCATGTCTAATACCTAGCACGTGCGCAGGCGGCGATTTGTACCGAAAATAACAATGTCTGTCATGTGAAGGTATTTATAGAACTATCAAGTAAATGGCGTATAGTAAGATTGCTAGTTATTTTAAGTGGCCAACTTGGTCACAGAAAAGTGCTCTCTCAATAGATTCCAGATAGTACCAGAAGTTACAGTCAATGCATTGGCATAACTTTGCCAAAACATTGACTGTAATTTCTGGTCCTTAGCTGTTTTTCGTCGTATTCTTGAGTTGGGTTGGAGGATTGCATTCTGCATTCGAAGCCGAAATAAGTTCAATTGAAATCGTTGACACATAACATCGAAAGATATCGCAGACTCCGCAAATACCCTAGCTGCAAACACTTTCATCACAGCCCAACAAATATAGGTTTCAACTGAAAAATCGAGGGCAATCATTGGAATTTTCGTATCGTACCGACGCGCGACGTCCATTCATACTGACTGTACGTGCACATAGCATCACTTCGAGGAAGCGCGGTGGACGAGAGCTGAATCGAAAACACGTCTTCTTACACTGCCCAGATTGACCCGAACTCCCCTGCCCCTTTCTCACCACCAAAAGAAAGGTAAATTTAAGGTTCTGGTGTAAGTTCGAGGGGTCTGTATAAGCTGGTCGACGAGTTGATAGACCAACATTACCGTTATGCGATGATCGAGTGAATGAAGCCATTCAATCGCTTTTTAGAAACGTAGCGGGATATTTTTGTTTTGGATGCTTCGCTCGCTGCTGGCCAGTTCTGAGGAGGTGTTATCTGTCAATTGGAAACGTTATGACGTGCCTGTAACGTCAAACTTGTGTGAGAAAAATGACGGAAGCGATTGAACAATACGCTGTTACTGGCAAGCGAAGAGGAAATTATTCGTTTATGATTCTAAAACACTATATGAAAGAATTATTGGTAGCATCGGGGTATGATGGACCAGAGTTTCCGCTATCATCGTAGGCAGGAAAATTTGAAATTAAATGTAATTTAATTATAAAAAACTTGTATTTTATTAATCTGAAATAAGCTTTCAAAATCAGCTGTTTCTAAAATAATCATAGATAAGTACAACGAAAGAGTCAGAATTTGCCATTGAGGTATTATTGTACTAGAATTTGCAGATATATTATCTTCTCGATCGATCACCCCTGCCAATTCTGCCGTAATGGCCACAAAGCAAATCTGTGCAAATCCTAAATTAAAGCAAATCTGTGAGCACTTCAGGCTTATCTCTGACTTGTAAATATCATCCAACGGTGATCGTAGCATGCGTGAATGCAGGAGCATTCACGTACAATCCACATGACATAATGACGCGGGAATCTGTGCACTACAGCCACAAAATAGAGTATGTACAGAAAGTCTACTCTATATAACGAGCGAGAACGCACGGGCATAGGTAGGTCGGCCGGCATTCTTGCATGTCATTAACATTTTATGAAATTGCCACAGAAATTGTATTGTTTTGTTTTTTTGTAAAAACTTTTTTTAAACAGGTTTTTATTAAACTAAAATGTACCACAAAAAATACTTACGTAAACATAGATCTTTCTTTTCACCGACCTGCAGGAATCGACCAATCACAATTGTTGAAATCTTCATCGTCTCGTCTGTAATTAGACGATTCCTGCACGTCTCCGCTTAGTTCCGCTCGTCTCCGCTTCAGAGGAAACGCACCCAAACACCGCCTCCACACTCTTGCTCCAACGTTGGCCCCAACGCCACTCGACCAAAGTGCGGATCGAGAAAATTGCCTATCCCAACGTTGGAGAATAGTGTTTTCTCGAACCACACGTTGGACGAGTGGCGGTGGGGCCAAAGTTGGGACCAACACGTGGAACCGGTGCAGTGGCGGCGTAAAGATATGTTAGCCAGTCGCGAGTGCACTCGCACTGTATGAAGCGTGTATTTTCGCTTATTGTATGGAACCGACCTTCTGAACCTATCCATTCAGTGCTACGGACTACCAAGGAATTCGCCTCGCAGTGAATGAATGAAACGGTCGTGTACTTGCTAATTACAGCACAAACAATTCTGCTAACTAAACGCACTTTCCACTTATCTATGCAGTACCACGTGACCCGACCATTCACTATATTGAAATCACATCACATCGTATAGGTCAATGGTACCAAGCTCTGTGCGTTGATTTGAAAGTGCGTATGCGCTTTACTATTGTGATTATTTACACCCTAATGTTGACTGGTAGAAAATGCCTCAGGCATAAAGTCCGCCTTTGTACCTACAGTTTTTAACTTGTGCATTAAGTTTTAATAAATATATATTTTGAGGTGGAATAAAATCTTCCAGTGGTATTATAGAATATGTCCGGCGCACCTAAGGTTCACATTTCGAAGATATGAACTTATTTAGAGTGCAACCGGACATTTGCAAAATAGTCCCGACATATTACTTTTAAATGACAGATAACTTTCTTTTTTCAGGTCTCATTTTTCTTTTTTAAATTTATTTATAAAAATCCATAAGCCTTTCTTTATTTTTCCTGTGGTTAGTGACTAACCTGGAGTCAGAGTTTTTTATGCCGCCCATGGGCCTCTGACTTGGCTTCACATGCCGTCGAGACATATCTCTCAGTCATGCCGGTTTCCTCACGATGTTTTCCTTCACCGTTTTGAAGCAAGTGATAATTTGGATTTGGTTCGAACTCGAGACCTATGACTTGGCAATCCAACGGTAACACCATGAGGCTGCGATAAACTGAGGCTGCGTGCTGTTGAAAATTGATCCCCTAAGCCGAAAAGTCCGGACAAATGACAAGGCTGGACAAGTCCGAAAGTGTGGCGAAGAAGCCGGACACAAATCCGGATTGATGTACCTAACCCTTGGCGCACCCAGTTTAGTCAGCTACGATGCCAGCCTTTCTGACCTGCGCAATGCACGACACGACCACAAAATACCAAAGTGAACAAATTGCCTCATAAAAAACATTGTACACCGGTGAGATGCAGGTCAAGACCTACACAATTTAAAAAACATTGTACACAGGTGAGATGCAGGTCAAGAGCTACAGAATTTAAAAAACATTGTACACAGGTGAGGTGCAGGTCAAGAGCTACACAATTTAAAAAACATTGTACACAGGTGAGATGCAGGTCAAGAGCTACAGAATTTAAAAACATTGTACACTTGTGAGGTGCAGGTCAAGAGCTACAGAATTTAAAAAACATTGTACACAGGTGAGGTGCAGGTCAAGAGCTACACAATTTAAAAAACATTGTACACAGGTGAGATGCAGGTCAAGAGCTACAGAATTTAAAAAACATTGTACACGGGTGAGGTGCAGGTCAAGAGCTACAGAACTTAAAAAACATTGTACACAGGTGAGATGCCGGTCAAGAGCTACACAATTTAAAAAACATTGTACACAGGTGAGATGCAGGTCAAGAGCTACAGAATTTAAAAAACATTGTACACAGGTGAGGTGCAGGTCAAGAGCTACACAATTTAAAAAACATTAAACACAGGTGAGATGCAGGTCAAGAGCTACAGAATTTAAAAAACATTGTACACAGGTGAGGTGCAGGTCAAGAGCTACACAATGTAAAAAACATTGTACACAGGTAAGATGCAGGTCAAGAGCTACCTACAGAATTTAAAAAACATTGTACACAGGTGAGATGCAGGTCAAGAGCTACAGAATTTCAAAAACATTGTACACAGGTGAGATGCCGGTCAAGAGCTACACAATTTAAAAAACATTGTACACAGGTGAGATGCAGGTCAAGAGCTACAGAATTTAAAAAACATTGTACACAGGTGAGGTGCAGGTCAAGAGCTACAGAATTTAAAAAACATTGTACACAGGTGAGATGCCGGTCAAGAGCTACACAATTTAAAAAACATTGTACACAGGTGAGATGCAGGTCAAGAGCTACAGAATTTAAAAAACATTGTACACAGGTGAGGTGCAGGTCAAGAGCTACAGAATTTAAAAAACATTGTACACAGGTGAGGTGCAGGTCAAGAGCTACACAATTTAAAAAACATTGTACACAGGTGAGATGCAGGTCAAGAGCTACAGAATTTAAAAAACTTTGTACACAGGTGAGGTGCAGGTCAAGAGCTACAGAATTTAAAAAACATTGTACACAGGTGAGATGCCGGTCAAGAGCTACACAATTTAAAAAACATTGTACACAGGTGAGATGCAGGTCAAGAGCTACAGAATTTAAAAAACATTGTACACAGGTGAGGTGCAGGTCAAGAGCTACACAATTTAAAAAACATTAAACACAGGTGTGATGCAGGTCAAGAGCTACAGAATTTAAAAAACATTGTAAACAGGTGAGGTGCAGGTCAAGAGCTACAGAATTTAAAAAAACATTGTACACAGGTGAGGTGCAGGTCAAGAGCTACACAATGTAAAAAACATTGTACACAGGTAAGATGCAGGTCAAGAGCTACCTACAGAATTAAAAAAACATTGTACACAGGTGAGATGCAGGTCAAGAGCTACAGAATTTAAAAAACATTATACACAGGTGAGGTGCAGGTCAAGAGCTACAGAATTTAAAAAACATTGTACACAGGTGAGATGCCGGTCAAGAGCTACACAATTTAAAAAACATTGTACACAGGTGAGATGCAGGTCAAGAGCTACACAATTTAAAACACATTGTACAAAGGTGAGATGCAGGTCAAGAACTACACAATAAAAAAAAAATTGTAATGCTCGGTTCTCCTCACTCACGGATGTAATGCTCCCGATGTTACAAGTTCCAACATCAACGGGCTTATCTCAAGTGCCACCCACACCTTTAAAACGGGAAAACGGTAAGAAAAGGACTGTATTATCCTCTACCAGGAAACATCCGCGCCAATATTCTATTTACTGTATATACAAGCCTATACATATACAAGAAATACATACGTTACTTTCCAAGAACGCAAAGATAATGGATCTTCGCGCACATCAAAAGCACTTAATCTCGCAAACCGGGTTAGTTCCTTATCATTTATCACGATAATGATTCAATAATTCGTTCCAAGATTATCTGTGACGGACTTTGTTTGTGCAGCACTCCTGTAGATATTTCTACGTTTGCTCAAGGACCAACCCAGTACTTATTTTGGAGGTTTTCTTGTCCTTGGCTTCGTCTGGCGATTTTGCAAATCTGTATACGGGGTGGCAGGGACATCGACGCGAAGCCGGTTACCATGAATTCAGTACATGATTCTGATAAAAAAATTTCAACGCAGGGGGCGTTGAAATTTTACGTCGGTTTTTAATAAAAAAATCAGCTGTTTCATAGAAAAGTGCAATACCTACGCGGTCAAAATGTATGGAACAGCTGATTTTTTTTTAAATAACTGACGAAAAATTTCAACGCAGGGGCCGGCTTCGCGTCGATGTCCCTGCCACCCTGTATATCACCTACAAAAAAACAGTGCCTTCAGAAAAGCAGTAGCTGTAGAAAATTTGTGCATAATCAGTCTATAATGTTCCCACTATTGGGACACAGGCCTCCTCTGGTTTTAACCTACTACACGGGCCCAGTGCGGATTGGCAGATATCATAATATGTGTCTTCGAATTTTTGGTTCTAAGACACGCCGGTTTCCTCACGATGTTTTCCTTCACCGTTTTGAAAGCAGTGCAGTGGTGATGAAATTATTTGCACAAAGTCATAGGTTCGAACCCAGACAAGCGCTTTCGCTTGTCTGGGTTCGAACCTATGACCTACAACTTGTAAGTCGGTGTTGTTACCACTGGGCCAATACTAGTAATTGAAAACCTTAAAAACACCGACTACCTACAGTGCCCTAAAAAATATAAAAAATAAAAGTTTAATTGAAAGAGTGAAAATACCAAAAAGATTTATTGAATTGACAAATTGCAACATCGCATCGTTTGAAAACCACTGAAATCCATGAGGTACCTACTTATTCTGATTTAAATAAGACTGACAGGATTACACTAGTACTGAAAATAACGATGTACATAGTTTGTAAGTATGTAAGATATAAAATGATAACAATTTACGTTCCTACTATGTTTATACTGGGTCATTCCGGAAACCACTTGTACTAAATATGACACACAAAATTCCTATCGCTCGGTGGCGTTTGATAACCACCTCTCGTGCATCGATTTGCTACTATTTAACCGTTTATCTTAAGTGATGGGTATGTTAGACATTTTATCGAAAACTGGCACACGTTATTCACGTGGTCGTATTCTGAAATAGACTCTCTAATACGAGATTCCGTAATCGATTCCGAAATATATTCCATCATTATGACACTATAACCATTATGGAAATGATAAAGAAAATAAAGTTGGGGGATTTTCCAATGCCATGAAATCTTTACAAGACTCACATCAGTTTTTTTAAGTTTTCAAAATATTAGGAAATGTAAGGAAGGTGTCTATAACCTGTTAGTAATATTATTATAATAGGTAATAAAGATAAAATAATCATAGCTTAAAAACAAAACGAACGAATATTCGATAAACGAAAACGAAGATTGATTCGTCATTCATCAATCAATGATTATAATAATCTGTGTAATGAGAAAAGGGGAAATCATTATCACCTGAAAGCCTGAAAGTCCACGTTTTAAACATAATAAAATAACATATTATATAACATCACTTGTTTCCCCGAAGAGTTGGGCAGTGGTGTACCACAAAAGTGCACAAGAGTTGGGCATATACTTCCAAAATAACTATTAAAAACATACTCGAGCACTATCGAGAATAATATCCAGAATACGGCCACAAGTTCGCAATCTTAAAGCAGTCCAAAATATCTGATAAGCGTGGCCTGGAATCCTGAGATACCTCACAAGTGGACCGCGCTGTGATAGGATTTTCATGCGATATTGATAGTCTGATAGTGTTATCATTCCTGAAATGGGCAGGAGCAGCACCTGTTGAAGATAAGGACAGATTAAATCTTAAGTTGAGCCAGTTTCAGTCGAAATTTTCAACAATAACATAACATAACATCACGCCCGTATTCCCCAAAGGGTTCGGCAGAGGTGTACCTATAGTACACCCACATTTCGCCAGTTATGTTTAAGTCCCATGTAATAGGGGGCGAGCCTATTGCCATCAACCGGGCACAAATCCAGATTCCAGACTGCTACTGAGAAATTATAGATGGAATAACCCAATACCACTTTGCCCGATATGGGAATCGAACCATGCTTAGCCGTAAACGGTACGCTTGCGACCAATGAAGCAAACTTTCCAAAAATAGGTTTCAAAATAGACAAGATATTCGATTAATTTAAATCTATGCACTTAAATTACCTGCCATCTTATCTCTTCACCACCCTTGGTTGACTGGTAGAGAATGTCTAAGACATTAAGTCCGCCTTTGTACCTTTAGTGCGAACAGTTTAAATAAATAATTAGATAAATTAGTTCCGTAATGTCTGACGTATTTTCTTTCTAACGTGAATCTTAATTTATAAAAATACCTTCTAATAAGTAGGTAGTCACAAATTGACTGCCAACTTAAATTGTCTGATGTATTCAAATCAAAACTTGTATGAAATGGCTGTATCACGCCAATTTGACGGAGTCAGTCAACGGCAATCAACGTTGCATGTATACTCAGCCTATAATGTTCCCACTGCTGGGACACAGGCCTCCTCTCTGTGAGAAGGAGTGGGCCGTACCTAACCACCACGCGGGCCCAGTGCGGGTTGGTGGATGGCACATAACTTAAATTTTTTTGGTTCTATGAAATGCCGCGTTTCCTCACGATGTTTTACTTCACCGTTTTGAGAGCTCCTTACACCATCACTGTACCTAATGTTCGTTAGAGGCTATAAAGGCTACTACACACTGAGCCGGCGGCACGGACCGCCGACGCATTTTGCCGAACGGCACTAATTTGTTCAGCAGCTCCTTTGTGCGGTAAGCCGGGCGGCAAGGCACTGTTTGTTAGACATAGAAATATTAAAAAAACAGTATATCTATGCTATAAAGAGATGTACCAAAAAGAAAATTTTAGAAACTCTACCCTTGAGCAGGTAAAACGATATAATTATTTGTTTGAGAACAAAATCACAGACAATTACCTAAGTAGTTAGGTATATTATGACTGTTTAGTAATTTTATTATGTAACGCATTTATATTCCTCGAAGCGATATACTTATATGGTTATAAACGTTCATATTTCACCTATATTAGTGCCTATTCAGTATAATTTACCTTCTTATAATAATTCATTCATTAGCAAGCTATTATCAAACGCTACTCCAAAATTCCATGCTTGTACTGAGAATCTACTCCTGCAGGAAAAACCATTCGTAGCTTGACCTGGAAATCAGAACCTCTTCTGATTCATAAACTCTGGCTCTATATAAAAAGGAAGCGCAAAAGTACCTATAAGAATTAAAAAATTGTAAAACAAATAAATATTAACAGATAATAATTGATATTAATTGTTATAATAATAATAATAACAGATTGGAACCTGTTCCCGATACCGGTGAGCTACTATTTTTTATATTTTTAAATGTTTTTGTTTTTTTTTGTTTTTTATAAAAATATTTAAAATGTAAATTATATATAAATTAAATAACGGAAATAATAGATTCATTTATTTCAAATAAATAACACCCATTGCCAAACATAAATTAATAATATATATAATCAAATAAAACCAAATAAGATCAAACCCAATTAAACTGAAAAAAATAAAATCAAATAATGTGAAATCAAATCAAATGAAATGAAATGAAATGAAATGAAATTGTTTATTCTGTAAATAGGATATTGGAATCACTTTTACACGTCATATTAAAATGTATGTTAAAAATTAGCTAGATGAGTTCGGCGTTTCCTATCTGACTACTCTGAGAAGAAAGGCCGAAACAAACTCAGAGGTCACAGTCTCTTTTAAAGTCCAGACATAATCTTGGTCAGGCCATATGAGGACCATGTAGACTAATGTCTGAAATGGTCTTTTGAGGAAAGAACCATACAGCTTTGAGTGGACCTGTCCAGTCAGTGCAAGCATTTGTCAGTAATCGCGGAGCTCAACTCTGAACTTAAGGAGCTCAACTCGACGAACAGTACCAAAGAAAGGACATTTGGGTAGGCCGCATAAACTACTCAAACTGCCAGACCATCATTAAATTAAAACTAACTGAGAAAGAAAAGAAAATAGAGAAGAGAGAAAAAAAAAATAATATCCACATAGTCCTCACATTCACAATAATTAAAATAATATAATACTTTACAAAGTAATCATGTCATTTTGTATGTAATATTCAACAATGTCAATGTTTATATAAAACTGGTATAATTTGATGATTTTACTGAATAATTATAATGTCAATTTTCAAGGTTTTATTACAAGGTTTAGCAGAGCGAGCAGCTCAATCCCATGCTTTTTTATCTTCTAAATAATCGGAAATTCTATAATACCCTTTTTTACAAAGTTTGGTTTTAATGAAGTTTTTAAATCGTTTAATGGGTAAGTTTCGAATGTCAATGGGAAGTTTGTTGTAAAAGCGTATACATTGACCCATGAACGAGTTGCTTACTCTGTGGAGACGAGTGTGATGTACAGCAAGGTTGTGTTTATTCCTGGTATTTAAACTATGAATATCGGACATTTTTTTAAAATTTGATATATTTTTCTTATACAATAGGTTTTCTAATATATATTGAGAAGCTACAGTCAGAATGCATATTTCTTTGAATTTTTCTCGAAGGGAATCTCTCGGACCTAGGTTGTAAATGGCTCGAACAGCCCTTTTCTGTAGAACAAAGATAGTATTAATGTCCGAACAGGTTCCCCAGAGAAGAATCCCATATGACATAAGACTATGAAAATAACTAAAATAAACAATTCTGGCTGTATCTACGTCCGTTATCTGTCTAATTTTTTTAACAGCATGTGCGGCCGAACTTAGCCTTCCTGACAATTTTTCTATGTGTGGGCCCCATTGCAATTTACCGTCAATAGTGATTCCAAGAAAAACTGTCGACTCAACAGGGTTCAGTTCTATTCCATTTACTTGAACCTTGGTAGTTAGCTGCCTGACATTTGGCGTTGAAAATTTAATGAGTTTAGTCTTTTTTTCATTCAGGAGAAGATTATTTACATTAAACCAATGCACCACTTTAGAGAGTGCATCGTTAACTTGCTCAAAGTTGACTAACTGACGTTTGATTTTAAAAATAAGGGAAGTGTCATCTGCAAATAATACGATCTTGTGATTATCCCTTATATAGTAAGGTAAGTCGTTTATATAAATCAAAAATAAGAAAAGACCTAGAATTGAACCCTGCGGAACGCCCATGGTGACCGCGGATCCTGAAGATCTCTTGCCATTAACATCGACCCTTTGAATTCTATTGTTCAGATAAGAAGTCAAAAGGTCGAGAGCCTTGTCCCTCATACCATTGTGGTACAGTTTCCTGATGAGTGTATCATGATGTACGCAATCGAAGGCCTTGGACAAGTCGCAGAAAATGCCAAGAGCATCTTGCGATTCCTCCCAGCCCTCGAATATGCTCTTCAGTAACTCCACGCCCGCGTCTGTAGTTGAACGACCCTTTGTAAAACCAAACTGTTTCAGATGTAGTAAATTAAGTGCATTGAAATGTCCTAACATTTGTTTCAAAATTAATTTTTCAAAGATCTTACTCAAAGTAGGTAATATCGAAATAGGCCGAAAATTTGTGGGATCAGTTGTGCTGCCAGATTTGAAAATCAAATAATAATTACATGTAAAATATTTAAATGCACATCAAGATCCGAGGCATCGAATTACTCAGTTGTGGAGGTCAGATAGGCTCTATGTAAAATACTGGTATTCAGCTGCATCCGGTTAGACTGAAAGCCGACCCCAACATATTTGGGAAAAGGCTAGGCATATGATGGTCAGTTTTTTCGAAAGTTGCATCAATCATGCACCATTTATTTTCCTTCTCAATTGCATATTCATAGCTCCAGGAAAATCTGGCAACAATACCTGCTACTTAGTAAGTCTAGACTGACTGACTGACGTATCTAACTACGCATATTTCTTTGTAAATTACGTGTGACAGACTTACTTGTCCCGACACTGTAATCCTTTTGGGAACAATCGGTCCTTTCGGCTTTAGATTTTCTTATGTATTTCCTGGCAGAGAATACGTCATCATCAGTAGCGGATCCAGGGGGGGCTAAAGGGCTCAAGCCCCCCCCCCAAAAGCATCTGAGTTCTTCCGTGAGAAATTTTAAAGTGAACTTGATATTATTCTAATTAAACTTTTTAGTAAGCATTACTTTACCTAAGGTACAATAATTGTCATCATAAGTATTATGTTTATAAGTTTTTTGTGTTTACTTTGCCAAAACCTACCCTCAGCGGGGTCAAGCCCCCTCCAAACGACAATCCTGCCCCCCAAAAAAGATTGCCAAAAGATTGCAGATATAGATGATGATGATAACCAGTGGCGGATCCTGCACACTTATTACGTAATGCACGATCAATTTTAAATTGAAAAAGATTGCCAGTCCATTGCTTCATAAGTTCGACAAAAAAAATTGAGCAGATTTTTTTTGTCGAACTTATGAAGCAATGGACTGGCAATCTTTTTCAATTTAAAATTGATCGTGCATTACGTAATAAGTGTGCAGGATCCGCCACTGGTTATCATCATCATCTATATCTGCATATGTAAAAAATCCTTGTCCGAACCGAAAGGGGCACGTAAGTAAGTAGGTACTGCAATAACATTACCCAAAAATAAATTTAAATTTTTTAGTAGGTAAGTACCAAAATTACCCCAATTCCCATTTTCTCATGTTTAGATATCGGTGCCCATCACGTCTGCGGAGTTTCGCTAGCTAATTTGATTTGACCCTGTTTACATATTATAAATTAAAGTCGCTTTTCGTCTGTCTGTGTGACCGTGTTGTTCTTCTAAACTTTACAACGGATTTCGATGCGGTTTTCATTCTCATTTAGTGAATTTAATCCAGAACGTTTATTTGCTATAAATACATTAAGGCGACGATGACCGACTTTTAATGATTTTTAAAGATCACGTCTAAATGAGTAGTGTTAAAGATTTAGAAAAAATATAATGTTATATTAGAGCATTTTCTTAAGAAATTAATATATGAATATTTTACATAATTTTTATAATACATGCATAGTGAAATTAATTTGTAAAGTTATGAGTATGACTAACGCGGATAAAAAACTGAGAATCACGTAAAATCTAACAAGCGTGTTTTTTTGAGACCTTCACCATTTTAAAGATAATTTAATTATTGATCTTTTAGTAGACATGTATTATTAAAATACCTTTTGTTTTATGTATAATGAATTAATAATGCGTATAATTTGGGACAGCTCTCCTTGGTGGGCGAGTCCTATTACTGGCTGGATGTACGACGCGTTGCGTGAGCTCAGTACAGAACACGCAAGCTAACCAATCAAGGTCACTGGCATTATATCTACGTCTTAAGACGTAGGGTAGTTATTAAACTTACTTTAATATAGAAATCTCAATGTTTTGCCAGTCGCAAAACCTGTGCGAACTAGGGGCGGCTAGCTAGTAGTCCAATAAATATTTTCATTCATTCGTTCATTCATTCATCATTCATATTCAGTCCAACGTTTTATGAATGGGGATTAAATGTCAATTGAAAAATGACTTACCAACTGGTTAAAAGTGGCACCGTATTTTCGCCAACATCGCGACAACGTTATTAGTTAGAAGGCGTCGTGGATAAAATTGACTACAAATGTGCTACAGAGTCGACTGTTTTAGTATAATAATATTTGGTTTTTTCATAAACCCTGCAACTGGGTAACATCCCAGCTGTAAATGTACCTTAGTGCCTGTTATATTTCTTTTCAGTACTTACCACAAAAAAAAGAAAATTAAATAAACAAACTGATTACTCTTACGGGGTATTCTTCAAAACGCATCATCCAGTTGCGGTAACAAAATCAAATTAAAAATATATAATTTTATTCCTCGAAACGCACCAACGATGAAACATAGAGAAGAAGAGCATGAAGGATATTAATGATTTCGATAGACGTTTTAAAATATTCAACTGTTTAGGACAGTTCAGACATCTTTATTTACTAATAAAACTACAAGGAAAGCAGAAATGAACTGGAACTACTTAGGTGCAGTGACCAAAAATACAGGTTTTGAAAGAATCATTTATTGTTTTGAAAAGTACCAGGGTGACAGAAATTAACAGAAAATAGGCGCCTAAACGATCTTACTAAACTATGAACCAACGATTAAACACAAAGAGGAATATAACGTATTAAGTTAAGGCTAGGTTTTTCGGGCCTGTAGGCCTTTGAAACACTACCTCCGGCTCCCCTAAATGCAGAGTGACGTATTTATTTACGATGCATCGCCTACGAATTCGTGGAAAATCCATGCCACAGCTCAGGCAAAGAAAAACATTTTATTTTATTTTCCCGGACACGTGTTTCTATTTTAACTGTTACTAAAATATTTATTGACAACATGTGTTAGAGCTACCTTTTAGAACCTCCGGTACTTAAGGGATGTTTGCTTGAAATGTAGTCGTTTAATGGACCTCAGACACGCAATAACACTCTTGTAGGCGAATTACATAGTGTTTCCACGTGTATAAATCAACTGTAGTACAGAGACACATTTTATCGAGAAACAAGTCCTTGGTCTATGGTCTTGTGCGTATACGGCTATATTCACACGAACATAGTGTAACACAATCTAAAAACTCGATTCTCAAAAAACAATCGAATATCCGAAAAACCGCTGGCAAAACGCTGCTCTACCACCTCAGCTAAAATTAAAATCTATAGAATATTGTGCTATTTTGACTATTACATAAAGGAGCACGTGGCTAAGTAATAACAGTGGCACGGGTCGATCCATCAGGTGCGACTCGGAAAGCACGTTAAGCCAAAGATCCACAAATCACAGCCGGTACCAACCGGTACCCTAATTATGTAATACACGATCAATCGGAATTTGAATAGTTTTGAAACAGATTTCTAATCCATTGCTTCATAAGTTCGTAAAAAAAAATCTGCTCTACAACGTAAATAACGCAATGAATATTGTTGAACTGTCAAAATGAAACAGATTAAGCTTTGTGCAGACCACCGCGACTTGTCGTGCGACGCGACATCGGTTATTGTTATACCGTGACGTTTTGTATTGTTCCTGTCGCGTCGCGCTGGTCTGCACAAAGCTTTAGTCGGAATCGTTTACAAAAATATGTTGCGTAATTAGATAGCTGGTCCCGGCTGTCATTTGTGGATCTTTGCCAGTCGTAACGGGTCGTAACTAGTCGTAAGAAGCCCGAAAGTCTGACAACCAGTCTTACCAAGGGGTATCATTGTACCCAGTTACTGGGTTGTAGAGATCAGATACGCAGTCACTCCATGTAAAATAGGTACTGGTATTAGGTATAGAATGGAAGCCGACCCCAAGTAGTTGGGAAAAGGCTAGGCAGATTGATTGACTCTTGTACTTCTGCCACATTCCTTCATTCAATGAGCACACTCATAGTTCGATAGAAAAATCCACCATCATATTTGCCAATGTACCTATGTACACAGTTTTCTAGGGAACACCGGAACCCGTATGCGCAGGCGTGGCCCTGACTCACTGCATCTAAAGTGAGACGTATTCTGCAATTATTTGAATTACTCTAAGCATGGTGTTTAACAAAATTGGCGCAACATGTTCTAGTGTTTCCAGAAACATTTTCCTGGCAACATTGGATGCAGTGTGTGTGTGAAATTATGTTTCCAGCAACACAAAACTATGTTGCTGCAACAAATTATTTTGTTTATCATGAAAATACTGGGCTATTCAATTCAATGTTCGAGAGCTTTCTACACGGGAAGATTTTCTTTGATTGGTTTCAAGGAAAGTCAAACCGGATAGTGATTATTATTGGTTTTCTCAATACGATAGTGGGATGTTTTCCTTATAGGTAAATTCAGAAGCTTTGAAGGCTCGTACATAATTTGCTTGCTGCAATAAATTATAAGTAACAGTCGACCAGGCACTTGCAGTCAGGCGTTATGCTTTAAATATACGAAATTTATCTTAAAAAGTAGTCACTGGAAACAAGGTCACTTTTTTCTTGTGACACAACGTGTTTGTACTATTGGAGACCACACGTAGAGCGCGCGTCGTTTCGTGAGTAAAAAATACTATAGTTAATGGTACTAGACAAAATATGCAGAATAACACTGCAATTCTCTTATCAGCTAGCCGAGTGTTCTAGCTAGCCGACTAGTTCGCTTCCCCGTTCCATCATGTTATCTAAACGTCGCACTAGCTCTTATACTATGTGAGTATGAGTATATGTGGGTGAGAGGATACTATTTTTAGATAGGAATCTGTTTTATGAATATGATGACATCATTATTACGCGACATTACGCGACCAGCGGCCAGCGGCCAGACCTGGCCGCTGGCCGCTGGTCTCGTAATGCGCGCATTTACATATATCATGGAAGCATTAGTTGGCCGCAGCGACGTGGTCGCGCGGCCTGGCCGCCTAATGCGCGGACTTAGGCCCATCCCATTCATCTCATTTTGGCGACATAAAAATACTCTTGATAGGAGGAAAATTCAGAAAATATAATAATGATGTCATCATATTCATGAAACACACCCGCGGCCACGTGGCCCAGCGACGTGGTCGCGCAGCCTGGCCGCCTAATGCGCAGGGGCACTAATGCGATCATTTAAAATTCATAAGGAACATCTTTCTCCGAGCCAAATAAATGTATTGCTTTCACCAATTCATCTGCAAAACGAAGTATGTTATAAGTAAGGAGATCACAGCCTGAAAAGAAAATAAAATTGTGTTAGCACGCACTGTAAATAATAAATACACAGGGGAAAATAAACTGAAACAAACGTAGTACGTATTGTACTTGCATAAGTTGCATACTCATATTACTCGAAGGATCTTTCAACCCCTCCAAATTCCACCCTCACCCCTTTCTCGAAAGTTTCATGTATCACATCACAACACGTTTATGTTAACACAGACAAAGATCTTTCATTTCCACAGCAAACAAGTGATAGTTGTATTAGTAGTTGACGGTAGAATAATATGATGTTTTGGTCCTTTGTCTGTGACGGAAAATGTTGGTCCTTTTAAGTTTAAGTGGGGACAAAGACAGCCCTATAAAAAGACCAAACCGCCGAGTCCAACATAAAGAGACTCTTTATTTTCGCAATTTGTTGTTTTAAAGGTAGTCACCAATTTTATACATTGTTACCTATTTTTATTACACAACTCACGCCTTCTTCCCATGGGGGTATGCAGAAACTACAGAACTTACTACGATCCTTACATACTCCTCGCCGGATTTTCTTCAGAAAGGACAGGTGCGTAGTACTCGCTACGCATCTGTCCTTTCTGAAGAAAATCACCAATAAGGTCAGCAGTATATGTCCTCGTAGGGCGTCCCCTACCGGCGTTTCCAGTCACATCTACCTTGTAAATACATTTTGTTAGTCGCCTTTCATTTTATCGTCTCAACATGACCAAACTATCTCAGCATACCCTAAGTTATTTTTATTAATTATATCAATTGCCAATAGCATCCATTACAAAGTACACAATACTCTCCACGCATGCAAACAACCACAACGCACACAAATACAGATTTGTCCCTTCTCAACACCACCCACATAACTATTTTACCTACCCACTTATACAACTTCTATGTTTACGAGCCCACTCTTCTCAGCCTCACTCACACACTCACACCCGCTTTGCAGGGTGGGTGTGTGTGTGAGTGGCCGCCCGCCCTGGCATCTCGCCCGCCCTGGCCGCGCCTACAGAATGATGAATGTTGTTGCTACGAGAATGTTCTTTGTTCTTGTAGGAGGCGGCTGTCTGTGAGAGAATGAGTGGGTTTTGTATGTTTGTAATATGTAAATGTATAGTGTGGTGTGTATGTGTATATGTATATATGATATGGTAGATAGTTAGGTATAATAGTGGAATACATAAATTATTTCGTTTTAAAGTTTCGTTTAAAAGAGGAGATTTATGGCTGCCTGTATTTTTTTTAAACTTGTTCAATTGTAATAATTTATAATGCTATCAAAACAAATAACATTGTAAATGAAGTCTTACTAAAAACTGTCCAAAACGTTGGTTCTGGTCTTTCATTTCATTTCATTAACAAGCAAGGATCAAAATCGGATGAATTTTTAAATACTTCTACATTCTTAACTCATCACTCGCGTCCTTACAGAAATACATACAAGGAAAATCCTCAATGTTCGCCACACAGAAAATTTTCTATCACTATTATAATACTTTGTCTGTATCCAGAGCAAATCGATCTTGAACAACCGACCCGACATCGTAAAGTCATAACTGACACCTTATCACAGAAAAATAAGCGAAAACTGCCCCAAGTTTCTACGAATAAGGGCTGTTATTGCGTGCGGTGTCCGCGGTTTTTCCCTAGAGAACCATCTTTGCTCGTTCCATATTAAATTGTTCTATAATTTAGTTGGCCTCAATCGAATATAAACTCAATTTAACGGTAATAAGAATCAGTTCCGAATACCACTTCTCATTTTAAGAGAATCGATCTCGTTTCTTATTCCTTTTTTGAATGACCTAAACGACACTCGTCCTTGTTATTTGAATTTGAGCCGTATTATAATAAATGTTTAATGGGTTTGTTGGCGAGTTTTGCTTGAGATGGCGTGAACAGGGAGTTCAGTTGTATCTCTGCTGGAGAATGATTTCATTCAAGATTGAATGAGTAGTCTACTGCTATTCGCTGAGAGGGATGTGATGTGAGGGCATTGTATGTGAGAGGAACTATTATATTATGTAGGTACAGAATGTATACGATTAATTTAATCTCACTCTCATCTACAAAATTCGTTTATTAAATACCTATTTAGTCTTCTTCTATTATTTATAACACTAAAGGAATGTATTTATAGAACAAATTTTATGAAAATATCGTATTTTCGAACATTCATTTATTTGACAGCCTTCCAATATTTTGTTTGGTCTTGAGCGCCATTATTGCAAAATGTGTTCTAAGTTCTTTGACAAAATTATACACTCGTAGCAACTGTTCCCCTGGGAACTAATAAAAGGCCTACTTATTATTCAAATAACATAGATTTCCACCTATTTTATTTCTAACTACATTGTATTGTATCCTACAATTTATTTACACCACTATGAAAACATTACAGGACCAGATGTTTCAGTTCTCGCAAATTATACAGAAAATGTTCTCTATGGTATTATTAGGAATCACGGGCTTCTGTAATTTTCGCTGGATTTAATTTTAATAATGTTAATAAGGCACGTTTACGTCAATGCGTTTACAAATAAAACGGTTCTAAAGAGTCTTTCGAAAGGAGCAACCATTACCAAAAACTGCGGTTGGTAAATAAAGCGATCGGTTCTTACGGGGAACCAAACCAACCAAACTTGCCTTACAGGAACCGGATACTCCAAGTATTGCCGTTACAAAAACATCCAAATCTTATATATATGTTCAGTCTGAGCGTTTAATCTGAAAATGGGCAAAGTGGTAAAATAGCTGTTAAATATTTCCCTGTTTTGATTAATTTGGCAATATTACTGTATGGAAATAAGAAATATGGCTAACTAGTGAACTAACATATTGATTATGAAAGTCGTGTCTGACACGCCCTCCCGCTCCGCCTAGAGCGGGAGAAGTTATTTGATAATTTCCAAGAAAAAAAAAAGGTGAGTAATTAGCGACAGGGTAACTACTACACCTGCAAAAAGGGAATTTCACAAGTCTGTAACTGCTTTTAAAACAGAGGCAGAAAAATATAACCAAGCTTTTTTCACAAGGCCCTTAATTTTCTCCCGTCACTGCTGACTCATGACACCATGAAACGCTATGAAAAACCTCTTTGTTAGAAACCCCTTTGTTCTGAGCTTTCTCAAATCTTAGGTAGGTATAGTACAGGAGATAGTGTGAACGTTTTATACACCACTATTTAATTTTAAACAATTGAAGATTATTTGTGTAAAAGTTTAAGAATTTATTTGTTCATTAAAAATATACATAGTACACTCAGAAAAACAGATTTTTATTGTATAAAGCTAAACCCAAGACAAAAACAAAGACCAAAGTAAATAAATTCCATCCCAAACAAATAAAATTATACGCTTTTCTCCCACTACAACCCCCATTAAATCCCCGTCCAGTCTTCCCTCCCTAACTCTTAAACCAGGAGTATTGGTGCCAGGCGCTGTCTCAGGAGCTCACCCCCTCACTCCCCCCTAGGGGGTGAAGGGGGTGGCGGCGATAATTAATATTCGAGCCTTCACCCCCTACTGGCTCTTTCTTTGTGGGTTTTGTGAGACGTGTCTTCTATCGCGTAGCTTGAAAAATGTAAGTGGGAAAATTGTGTGAGGAAAACTGTTTTCAGATTATGTTTAGGTAGGAAAAGGGAGAGGGAAGCCTTTGTCCTACAGTAGGACAATAAGGCATAGAAATAATATCATAGAATATTATGTATTTGATGGCGAAGAAGTCAGAGTACCTACATTAACTTCTGAAGAAGAATAAGTAAGTACAGTAGGTAGATATGCTTCTGGTTTCAGAGCCGTATGCGCGTGTACGTATACTTTGATGATATTATTATCAAGGCCACATAAAGGCTCCCTCAGATGTGCGACGCGACGATACGACACGATTTTAAGAGAATAATTTACATTGAGTTTTCATAGAAATTGTTTTACTATAGTCGCGTCGAGCCTGTCGAGTGATCTAATGCAGATCTACGTGTGTGATTGATATGATATCTATAGGCATGTTATTCTAAGAAACTGTATACCAACGTTTATTATGAACAATGGAGCTAACAATATTTATTTTTTTATCTTTGTAAGGGAACAAAGAACATGTGGATTATTAAAACGAATAAATTCCATTTTTACAGACATATTTTATGTCGGTATGACGTGCGTAAATATGTTTGCTTGCTCGTTGACTATTTTGTATTAATAATAATTGAAAATTAAAATGTAAATCAATGAAACTTCAAATTACATCGACAGAGAAAGAGGTGAGTTGAAATAAATTCCACTTGGCAACACTAAGATGTACGTCCATCGCACTCTTGGCAGTCAGCCCCGCTACAACGTAGCCCTAAAGCGCCCCCGAGACGGTCAAACAGTTTGATTCAAACTTTACGTGTTTGATGAAACCGTTTGATGCCGGTTTGAAGATTGATCAAACGGCACTGCGCAGTTTGGTTCAGTATGAAGCCGTAATCAGATTTGTAATGCATAAATTGTGAAATGCCCTCGAAAAAGGACCGCGATTTCCTTACGTTTATTACATTAATCTCGTGCTTAAAATGTAAAAAGAAAAGAAAAAAGAATTGGGTCCAGAGAATGGTACAAATTAAGATATCGTTTCCCACATGAACATCTACAGAGAGTGCTAGAAACTAACGCACCAGTTACCAGCACCCTTAATTTAATAAAAACGTACATAAAAGGTCGTAAACAATGTACGGAGATATCGAGCCTGTGTTTGAGATCTAGAAAGGAATTAAAATTTATATCGTCTTTTAGAGAAATAAACTATGGTGTCCCGCAGGGCAGCGTCCTCGGACCTTTATTATTTTTATTATATATAAATGACTTACCACGACATATACTTCATCCTATGATATTATTTGCAGATGATAGCACATCAATTGTTTCATGTTTCAATAAAGAATCATATGTAAATGACATTAACAATACAATTAATAATTTAATAAAATGGCTTGACAATAATAATCTAGTTCTTAATCTCCTAAAAACTAAAATCATGCACTTCTACCAACGAATATCTGTGGGAGATATGGATATAAACTATAATGGTCAAACTATAGAAAAAGTAAACAGTACAAAATTTTTGGGAATCATAATTGACAGCCAGTTAACCTGGAAGCCGCAAGCAGAAGATATATGTAAACGTTTAAGTACAGCCGCATTTATGTTGCATAATCTTTAAAAAAAAGTAAATTTACCAACAGTATTAGTGGCTTACCATGGTCTAGTGACTTCCATCTTGAGATTTGGCATAATATTTTGGGGTCACTGTAGTGAACGAGAAAGCATTTTCAAAGCGCAAAAGCGTTGCCTGCGAGCTATATTTAGTCTTAAAGTAACAGACAGTTGCGTACCTATATTTAAGTCTCATAAATTATTAACCTTCCCATGTCTATATATCCTTGAATTAGCAATATTTGTTATAAAAAATCGATGTCTATTTGCAACTTTAGTAGAAACTAGAAAACGAAGTACAGCTATTAGATCTCAATACCAGAATCTGTTACACACGGGCGCATTTAAAACTAGTTTATTAAAAAGAAATGTTATATGTATGGCTCCTTTAATATTTAATAAAATACCTGACCAAATGAAAAACTTACCGTTACATAAATTTAAAAAACGTTTCACAGATTTTCTTGTGGATAAATGCTATTATTCTGTGCAGGATTTCTTAAATGATAATTGTTTGTAATATCCTTAATTTGTATTACATTTGCATGCTATATTAAGGCAGGATGTACTCGGATGCTATTATATAATTTAACAACTTATTTTTATGTACCTACATTCTAAGCAAATAAAGACCTATTCTATTCTATTCTATTCTATTCAGTTGTTTATAAGAACTTTCTTCGTATGCACACAACCTCACTCTACAAAATCCAGTGCAAACTAAGCCGTGTTTGTTCAAACGCGTCGGAAGATGATCAAACGACGCGTCAAACACAACAAAAATATGAAATTTCATCAAACAAGCTCCAAACATTCATTCATTCATCATACCATTGTGTAAACGATCAAATTGAGTCAAACCAAAATCTACGTGTTTGAATCAAACCGTTCGACCGTTTCGGGGGCGCTTAAGGATCTCGCGCACTAGACGGCCACGACCACGACTAGTGGTCGCAATGACCAAGTAAACATACAGGATAAATTTTTAACCAGAGCGCAAACCAAACAGAAATCGCAAAAAAACATCCGCTGTTCCCTACATTTTGACGAGTTATGCGAACATAAACGTATGGAACAGCAGATTTTTTTTGCGCTATTTCAGGTTGGTCTCATAGTAAAAGTTGTTCATAATGATGAGTAAAGTCATGTGTTTAAGTTTGCGCACTGGTTAAAAATTTATCCTGTATAGAAACCATAGAAATATAAATTATATCTATGATAGAAACCGATATGAATCCAATTCGTATCGTTGTAAAAAAGGCATTTGGAAAGTTTCCAAATACTTTTTTTACATTTAAAACTAAAACTAAATAAAAATATAATCAATATTTTTGTTCACTAGTTAGCCACATATCATATTTTCATACAATATTATTGCCAAATTGATCAATACTGGTAAATATTTGACAGCTCAATCGACTGTACCTATTCGTCGTGCCGTAAACGAGAGAAGAATACAAAAGACAAAAGTTGTCCTCAAGTTTTCAAATAGAGAACTGGAATAACCATTTATTCTGCCAAGCATGGTCATTATGAGGACAATTATTACTGTCTATGAAGAGTGAAGAGTCAGATTCCAAAGTGGGTACTTACAGACTACGTAAACTGAATCACTTCAGACATAACTGAAAAAGTGAAGACACACCTTTCTTATCATATTATTATGAATTCGTTTGATAAACTTATAGGCGGTTAGATCATGAAACAGGTATTTCCTTGCAAACCTATGTGGGAATAGTTTATTATGTATTTGCGTCACAATACATACGTATCTTATGGATTGAGTTTAAAGATACAAGAGACACATACCTTATTAGTTATTCATTTAGTTATAGGAACTTTATGTGTGAGTGAGAGCAGTGCTGGCCCAGTGATAACGGCCCAGTGATAACGGCCCCGACTTACGAGTTGTAGGTCGTGGGTTCGAACCCAAGCAGGCGCTTTACTTTGTGAATTAATTTCATCACCACTGCTCTCAAAACGGTGAAGGAAAACATCGTGAGGAAACCGGCATGTCTTAGAACAAAAAATTCGAAGACATGTGACATCTACCAACCCGCACTGGGCCCGCGTGGTAGATTACAGCCCACTCCCTCTCATAGAGAGGAGGCCTGTGTCCCAGCATAATAGGTTGATTATGTATAGGAACTTTATTATCTTCTTTAATGTTCTAATCCCATTGTTTATCTACGTAACGAACCTGAAGTGTAGGTATCTTTTGATCGGTTAACAGGAATTGCATTTATAAACTAATTGGCAGCAACTATAGCAGTGATAGCGTAGTTATGTGACCGACAGACTGCCAAGTCATAGGTCTCGAGTTCGAACAACTTCGAACCCAAGGCACGCACCTCTGACTTTTCGGATTCATGTGCATATTGTATAATTATCACTTGCTTCAAAAACGGTGAAGGAAAACATCGTGAGGAAACCAGGCATGCCTAAGAACTGTTTCTCGACGCCAAGTCAGAGGCCCATGGGCGGCTTTAAAACTCTGAGACCAGCCCCCTAATTACGCAATGCATAAGTACAAAAAAAATTGAGCAGATTTTTTTGTCAAACTTATGAAGCAATGGACTGGCAATCTTTTTCAATTGATTTAAATTTAAAATTGATCGTGCATTACGTAATTTAACCACATGGAAAGACAAAGAAGCAAACATATAGCTTTTTTGTCACAAATAGGTACATTGGCGGGAAGCATTATAAGTTTCTTATGAAATTATGTATTTACAAGGATCGTGTTGTCTTCTGCTTTAAAAGAAGTGCTTCTACGTTGTTCAACGTTAACATTGTTGATACTGATATTCTTAAAGATACAAAGCCGGTTTACGATCGGAATCAAAAAGTACGTAGAGCTGCAAGAAATTGTGCATTGTTATTACCAAGTTCGGTAAACCGAAAATGATTGGAGATATTCAAAGATATGGTACTATGATAAACACAGAAACAATGAAGGACGGAGTGCGTACTGTCTTTGAAAGATGCCGCAACGATTGATATTTTCAGTTTATGAGTCTTACGTATGCTGATGAATATGCTACATCGCAGATGTTTAAGATAAGGGACTTCCCAGTTTATTACATTGAACTCATTATATAAAATTTTCCAGATAACTCGATAACAGAATCATTATCTAATCTTTGGTACTGCATACGTGTTGACGTTCGTTACCTCTTAAAAAATAAATAGGTAATTAATGAGAGTTAAGATTTATCTTTACCAATTTTGATACCAAATCTTCTACGAATTTTGTAATAAAAATGCCCTTTCAGAAAAGCAGTTCTGAATAAGTCTGAAGCTAAGACGTTAAAAACTACCAGATTTTCCACAAAGGACATGTCACGGAGCCAAAGTGATGCACCTTCTAAAACAAATGCAGTGTGGGATTTTCCCCAATTCATTTTGATTCACATGATAGGGATTATGTGAATCAAAAATTGGGGAAAATCCTTAAATTGAGGAATAGATTGACCGGAATTCCCGGATTATCATAGATAGGAAAATTTATGATTTCCGTAAATGCGTTCTGATATCAGGATAACTGCATCATCCACTCTACAAAAGCGTTTCTGAAAACATTTCAGCTTTTATCTTCAGTGCAAAACCCATTTACAAGCCACCGCTCTACAACCGCATACCACTATATACCTAAAAGATTGTACACAGTACATAATCTCCCTGCCTACTCATCCACTTCAAAACACACCTTACTCCTTTTAAAATAAGGTCGAAGTTAAGTCCAGGATGAGGGCAGTTCATCTACATCTCACGAGCGACAAGGACGCAAGATTCAGAGAGATTAGAAGCCAGGTATTGATCGCTCCCAGGAGTGGTGTGGGGGAGGGAGACCATTTCGTTAATCTTGCTCCTATGTCTGTTCGGGGTGTATTTGAAATGGATTTTCAGTACAAATGGGATGGGGTACGCTTGTTTGTGTAAATTGTAGGCTTCTCACTTTGAGGTGTTTTACCGTTGGCTGGGGAATTCCAACGGAAATAACGTTCGTAGTTCGAATTACAAGGAATTCTTGTTTATTATACCTAGTATAAGGACTATCTTTGGAGATAAGCTATTATGGCGTTATAAAACAAGACTGTATCCTATACGTACTATTAAATGAGCAATATTTATATACTTATTTATATTTTTTAAATCACGCTTTGTCTCATATCTGGGAAAATTCGTTTTCTCCGTATTTTCTCCCAAGCAGAGCTCGGTCGCCCAAAGTTTAGAACAAGATGGCTACCTTAGAATAATGACATGGCAGCATGGAATTAGTAAGTACCTACTATCATGGCAGCGTAGAATTAATAACTACTATACATGGATTAGTATGACCTTTCCTATAGGTATTAGAGCATTCTCTATTTTCACCAGAGCAGCGCTCGGTCGCCCGTCGTTCGGTACTTATATATAGAATGATAAATGCGACACATGAGACACTTACAGCAAATAAGCTTTAATGGAGAAAAAAACAATAATATTGAACATACAAAATTAGGCTATGGAGCGTAGCACGTGGCATTAAAGTTATTGTCGACCTCATAAAAAAATTGTTGTGTTATAAAATATAAAACGTAGTTTTTAGTAAAATCAATCTGCCTAGCCTTTTCCCAACTATGTTGGGGTCGGCTTCCAGTCTATTCGGATGCAACTGTATACCAGTATTTTACATGAAGTGACTGCCTATCTGACCTCCACAACCCAGTAAGTGGGTAATACGATACCCCTTGATTAGACTGGTTGTCAGAGTTTCAGGCTTCTGACGACCCGTAACGACTGTTAAAGATCAACGAATGACAGCCGAGACCAACGGCTTAACGTGCTTTCCGAGGCACGGAGGAGTCTTGGTATGTAAAGATGGTCACCCATTCACGGACCAACCCTGGCAAGCGTAGCTTTACCTAATGGATCAACCCGTGCGGCTGTTATTACTTAGCCACGAGCTAAAATAAATAAAAATAATTTATTGTACACAGAGAAACACATATAGGTTAAACACTAAACATGATTGTACAGGTCGATATCAAAAACAGGTAGAACAGCTGGCTCCCGAACTAAGTAAAAATATACTTGTATCTCAGGAGCCAAAGTTCCTCACAAACATTGAATTAAGGTAACTAAATGCAATCAGGTTGAAGTGACTCGGTAATTACAGGGATCAGTTTAGAGAAACGTAATCATGAGGTGATCATTAAAATATTTTCTCCTTCTAAAAGGTAGTTTTCAGTAGAGGACGATAAACACTTCTCATTCTGTTCCATCCGGCCTTCGTTACAACGTGACCTAATAACTTTCAGGGCGTGGCACTTATCTGAAAGGTCTCAAGGCGTTGTAAAGTTACCGTTTTAAACAACTTCAGTTTGTAACAAGGATTTTGTTTTGCTGTTATTCTGATATTTTTATTTCTTTCTTTCAACTTCTTAGGACTTTGGGAAGTACCCTAGCAGAGGTTTTATTTTATATACAGACCAGGGGGCCTACCACCAGCTCTTATAGCAGTATTATTTTAATCATACTTCAGTTGGGGAAAGAGATGGAGCTATATGACCTGTAGAGCTTCATCTCTTTCTTACACGAAAATATTATTAAAATAATACTGCCATAGGAGCTTGTGGTAGGCCCCCTGCACCCCCATTACGTGTTGGAGGCTGAAAGTTACAGATTTCTTTTTTTAATTTATTTAACCATTTAAAAACAGGCAAGAAGAAAAGAACAGAAATATACGTACAAAGGTGATGCTTATTTCTAAAGAAATTTACCTTCCTCCTGCTTTCCTGCTTTTTTGTTGTTGTTTGTGTGCAAATTCTAGCCTGCATATCAAATTTCAGCTTTCTAAGACTTTGGGAACGGTGGTCACTCAATTTGTAAGTGGTACTACAAATTGGTATCCACAAGTATGTTTTCTAATTCATTTTCTACAGATACTTTTGGAAAAGACCGTATACAGGGTGTAAAAGAAAGGTGTGGTCAAATTTAAGGGTGTGGTACAGACCATTAAACTGAACAACTTTCTCCATGGGATTTTAGAGGTATGAGGATCAGGGTGTAAAGTTCACTCATCCTTTAGAGAAACGGCGGTAAACACTATTGCGCGATGCAGGATTTGTGTGATGTCAGGAATTTTGTGTAACGTCAAGTCTTTGATGCGTAGCTCGCTTCTGACGATGTAGATGCCACCACAGAACCAACGTCTCAAAATACATTTGCATTTTTATACATTATACATTCCCATACAATTGGGTCGAGTAGGTATTAAAGCTTTGTACGGGACAACTGATAATTTTTCTAGATTACGATGTTGGTCCTATAAAGAAAGTTGTTCAGTTCGATGGTCTGTACCACATCCTTAAAGAGCACACCTTTCTGATACACCCTGTATAATGACACTGTATATACACTAATGATTATAATTCCTTAGGTTATAATTCCTTAAATACTTCAGCGTACATTTCATGACTATTTTGTAACCGAACGATGTTTATTAGATCGTGTTAAATGAAGCACTCGTTCGCAGGATGTAACGCAACACATAACTAGATTTTAGTTCGGTGATGTCGGGTAAGGAATTGGTGTATTGCCAATAGATATTAAATGCGATGAGCGTATGATTATTGAGAAAGATCGTGAGGATTGATTTTTTGTTTTTTTACTAACGACCAAAACAATTGTAGAGAATTGGATTTAGTGTTCGCTCGTGCAATCAAAAAATGGGACAGGGATCGTTTCCTATCCCAATTTATTGGTCTCCTAAGCTTTCATGGGTTAACTCAAAATTAATAGCATAATTCAATTTTATTTTCTAATTACCCAGAGAATCAAAGCTTTTTAACCTTAGGTAGCCAGGTGATTTAAGGGTATTACAAACGGTAAAAAAATACAGTTTTAGCGTAACAAATTATTATGCTTCGAAAGAAAAAAGCTAGTAGAATATAATTTCTTGACATGTGTACTTATATAGTTTTTGTTCTTCCCCTTTACCTTTCGGGCATCAAGCATTCTCCCTCTAGGATGCGAGTGAAATCGCGTTCATATGTAACTTAGTTGCTAATAACTTCAGTGTAGCAGCCCATCCATCATTCACAACTGTAATTTCTCGGTACATTACATTCACGTCTTGAGTTTCCTTCGATTGAGCAAAGCGCACCAAATCAGAGCGTTCAGGAATCACAGTCCAATGAAACGCTTAAACGAAAGAGCATCGCGTGCACTGCGCGGGTTACACACATCTTGCTAAATTGATAATAATGTACCTTTTCAGTTCAATTATGTATTGTAAATCTTCGTTTTGTAGCCGTCAATAGCCGCCGCCGTCCTTTAAAACTATTTTATAAAAAAAAACCTTCCATTTTAAAGATAATTTAATTATTTTATTAAAATGCCTTTTGTTTTATGTATAATAAATTAATAATGCGTCTAATTTGGGACAGCGCTCCTTGATGGGCGAGTCCTATTACTGGCTGGACGTACGACGCGTTGCGTGAGCTCAGTACAGACTACGCAAGCTAACCACTCAATATGTCCTTGGCATAATTTATATCTGTAATTAGCCACATTTCATTTTCCATACAGTAATATTTCCAAATTAATCAAAACAGGTAAATATTTGACAGCTATTTGCGACGTTGCCAATTTATAGGATAAACGTTCTTAAGCGTTACAGATTTAAAAACATGCAATGATGTGCATATTATGGTAATTATTACCTTAATAGCCCTTTACTCCTACTGTTATTTAAAACACTTAAATGCGCCCTTGATTAATAGAGAAATGCGAATATAATTTAATGACGGGGGTGTAAAAAGTAAGTATTAATTATTCATTTAATGTTATAACGATAGCATAACTCGTAACGTATCGTTCTAGTAATGCGAGGTACAGCGCACGACTTGCACCAGGGTTGCCAAAAATGCGAAAAATAATACCACATAAAAAATAATTTGATAAAAATGTAGTATACAATGCCGCCCATGGGCATGTGGCATTTTTCCAAATATTCATAAAAAATTCTCGAAAATTAACTTTAAAAAACTTTAAAAAGTTACTTTACTTGTAATAAATCTATAAAGTTACTAACTTAAAATTTACTAACTTTCGCCAGCGGCTTCGCTCGCGTGATGTCTTTATTATTTAAATTACTCAGTGATAAAATAGCATTCTACTAGTGAATGAATTTTATAAATCAGTTCAATAGTTTTTGAGTTTATTCATGACAAACAAAAATACAAACATACAAAAAAACGAATCTTTTCTCTTTTTTAGTTTTGATTATTACAAGCCTGTAATTTCCTACTGCAGGGCTGGCCTCTCCTACTCTTCTTCCACTTTTATCTGCTACCAAGGACCAGTCCTTATCGAAGGAGTCAAACTCATCCCGCCATATCCGTCTTAGCCTGCCACGATATCGCATGCCATTTACAGTATCAATTAAAAATAATTATCACAAATAAAACGCACTCCTGTATCCACCAACCCTAATCTGCAGCCGCTTCTCAGCTGCGCGGGCGCACATGATTTGCATAGCGTACGCAACGTGTGGAAAAGTGACTTTATGCAATTATACAGACGACTCGTTCTTGTGTCGGCTGCAAGTTATTGTTATTATTTTATGTTAGACTACCTTCTGCCAGCGACTTCGCCCGCGTAATCCTACAAATCCTACTACTTATATAATATAATTTATATTTATATATTTTGTATGTTTGGATGTTTGTTACTCAATCACGCAAAAACGGCTGAAAGAATTTGGATGAAATTTGGCATACAGATAGTTTATAACCTGGATTAACAAATAGGATAATTATTATCCCGATAGTACGTTCCCGTGGGATAACTTCCGACCTCCACGCTCACGAAGCCGCGGGCGAAAGCTAATATCTTTTTATTAAATTATATAGCCTATGTTATATGTACTCAGTGATAAATGATAATAAAGCATTCTATTGGTGAAAGATTTTTTTTTAAATTGGTTCAGTAATTTCTTACTTTAATCATTACAAACAAATATACAAATCTTTTTACTTTATAATATATATTATTCTCTTTATAATATTATTATGTGTGTAGATATAGCCTATGTCGCGGAGTCAACTTGCAATATATATGGCGGCATGGCGTATGAGCTCTATGAAAAATGGTTGGAGACGAAAGTGTTAAAAAATTAAGTGTACGTAGATAACGCAACAAAGAAAACATCTTTAATTTGTGATTAAAACAAAAGGTCTAGATTGTGAGTGCATAAGATTTAAATGTGACTTTCGAGTTGTAGAAATGTTAATGTTGTTATCGAATAATTTAAGGACATTGTACTTTGCGGTAAAATCTTGCTGATCGATTTTATTATCGAGTAGCCTAGTTCGCCCAGCGAGCGGCATACGCCGTTAACTAAACAAAATAAGACATATAAGTTTTGGGATTCGCACAGGAAGATGAATGAATCATTACCCATACTTAATAAAAATGAGTCATACAGAAAAAAAATTGTATTGCCAATTGCCAAAAAACGTGGCAGGCAACGCTGCCAGCCTTTTGGGCACTTTTACCACTGACAGCGACACGGATGAATTTTATGATGCCATAGAGCTTTCACCTTTTTTTTACCTTCATATTCTTGAACATACTAAGTAATATAAATATTTTATTATTAGATTGTATACCTATTGTATCTATGTTGAATAAAATATTCATATTCATTGAAAAAAAAACAAAATAACAGTATAAAAAATGTAAATTAATAATAGTTCTGTACGAGACCAAAAGATATCTCGGTATGGTGCTGCGACATTAAAAATAAAGCGCTGGTATTCTATTAACCAGCGTACACGAAGACAGTCATTATTGAACTGTCTTCAAAACGTACATGCCAGTGACAGGCCAGTGACAGGCCAGTGACTAAACTGTCAACTGAACTGGCTCGCGAACTCGTCTCCTGTCCCGTACCCATTTGGGTCAGTCTGAATCATACAAATATTGTACAAAGCTCCTACTTGACGCAGCCGTGAGATACACAATGTCTTATTTTTTTGAAAAGTTTTTTTTATTTTTTTATTAAACTTATTTTCTTTCTTTCTTTCTTTCTCCTCGAACGATTTTTTAATTGGGCCATTGTTTACATTTCATTTTCTTCTTCGTAGGCTGAATTACCCGTATTACTAATTACTACCAACAGAACCCAATAAAATTATTTCGTTCTTAATCAATTCCTCTTTATAATATAAGCGTCTACACAAACAACACATCAACTGTACTGTCGGCACCATAACGTCCAGCCTGCGCAGGCGCATTGTATTCAAATGCGCGCGCAGGTCGGTCGCGATCACAGGCGAGACAGGTGACCCCGGCGGGCAGTCAATTAATACTGTTCTGTTTGTAGGTGTAATGGTTTTGTAATAAAATTGAGGGTATTCAATAATTTACTGTATCTAGCTGTAAATAGGGTCAAATTAAATTAGCTAGCGAAACTCTGCAGACGTGATAATATCTTTAATCGATAAAATAAAAAACAAAAAAGTTTTTTATAGGGCATCAACCGTAATCTAGTTACTTCAAGTAACTACACTAACTGTGGTTAAGAGTAAGACTCCACAAAAAAAAGTCAATTTATTTTTATTTTATCCTGTATACCTAAGATATCGATAGCCATCACGTCTGCAGAGTTTTTCTAAACTCTATACTCTCTAGGTTTATGTTATTAAATAAATAGGAATTTAGAATAGGCCCGGAACACCGGAGTCTGGATTTGTGCCCGGTTGATGGCAACAGGCTCGCCCCCTATTACATGGGACTTAAACATAACTGGCGAATTGTGGGTGTACTATAGGGACACCTCTGCCTAACCCTACAGGAGTTACGTGATGTTATGTTATGTTAAGTATACACGCGACCAATGATTGCACCACACGACAAAATTGATAGATAATTTCAGAAAACCTGAATTTGTCACAAGTAACTGTTTGTTCTCGATTCTTTATCTTATCAGCTTCAGTAATTCGTAAATAATACCTCGATCTCATATCGCCGATAAGATTTGTGTCTGTACAAAATATTTTCTACATGTTATCTGATACCGAGGACTTTGCCACAAAATAGGAATTTGGATTGGTTATAAATAACAGGATTTATTTTCGGTGATCATCAGTCATCAGTTGAAAATAGAATAGCATAATCAGCCTATAAATGTTCCCACTGCTGGGACACAGGCCTCCTCTCTTCGAGAGGGAGTGAACCATAATCTAGCACGCGGGCCCAGTGCGGGTTGGTATGATGTCACATGTCCTCGAACTTTTGGTTCTAGGACATGCCGGTTTCCTTACGATGTTTTCCTTCACCGTTTTGAGAGCAGTGGTGATGAAATTATTTGCACAAAGTAAAGTGCCTGCCTGGGTTCGAACCCAAAGTCTACAATACATAAGTCGGGCCGTCACCACTAGGCCACCACTGCTCTAAAATAGAATAAAGGCGGTAAAAAGAAAAAATATATGTTCAGTTACTTTGATAGGCCAAAACATAAATCGATCAATGGATTTCAACTGGGAATCCTGGATTCCAGATTCAGTCTGCACTCTCTTGGTGATAAATCTTCAGAAAATAATTCACTTGGACGCTGAATTGTCCCTCCATCTTTCTCAGAAGGAAGAAAAACGTTACACTACTCGCGAAGTTGACGAGAGTGTAGAAGGGCACTTCGGTTCGCTTCGTGAAACCTCCACTCGCCTCGGGTGCCTCGGGCGACTTCCAATAGTAGTCGGGACTCGAAGCGTCCTGTAGTTCTTCGCACCAGTGTGTACTTGTGTAGTCACGTACTTCGGACTTCGGTCAACTTCGACGACTACTTCGTCGAAGCAACTTCGCGAGTAGTGTAGTGAGGGATTTAGATTCTAAGAATGTGCTCCATTTACGTATAATTTAAACGCAAACTAGGGATTTAAATAAACAAATGAATGCAGGAACACATTACTGAAATGACGGCGAAGTATGAAAAAAAACAGACATTGGATAACTAATAAATATTCATAAATAAATACAGGGACCTTCTGATGTCACTGGCAGAACACCTCGACCTTTGCCGCCTGGTTTATAAATAGGTCTATATTATGTTTTAATTTACGTATTTAATTAAAAACACATTATTTTATAAGTCGTTTTGCTGTTTCTTTGGCAGTTGTAAGAAAAGTGGAGGGGTCGCTTTATGATCATAATAAAGAAAATACAACTGGTAATTTGTTACCAGTAACGATCTTTAAGATTGGAACTCAGCTAACGGGGTCATCCTATATACCCGCCCTTTCTCAAATATAGAACGTTTGCAATACCAAAAAGGCCATAGTCATAGTCTTTGAAAAATTTGAAAATGGAACAAGGTATCTCATATTCTGGAATCGATGTCTGTCATGTTTCAATGATTGCGTTGATCTCAGCTGAATGCCGCGTTGATGCCTTTGTAAGGCTGCCTGTCCACCGGAGCGGAGAGGAGAGGAGAGGAGCGGAGATGTGTCAATATTAACCAATAGAATCAAAACTCCGCTCCAGAGGTGCGATTCTATTGGTTAATTTTGACACATCTCCGCTCCTCTCCTCTCTTCTCCGCTTCAGTGGACAGGCAGCCTTAAACACCTACATAGTGACAAAAATTAGGGTTAAAACTCGCAAGTAATCAGCCAATCAATAACTATCCCAATCACAATGTCTGTACATAGGCGATGCGTGAGCGCACGCGTCGGTTGCGTGTCGCCTGCGCATCCTGATTGTAGGCGCGCCATATCTTCACCCGAGCGGCTACTCGGTGTTGACAGGTAAGGGAAATAATTGGTTTTTACAGAGAAATTGAAAATAAAAGGAATGTAGATTGTGTGTGGAGGAAATTGGTGGCAAAAAAATAAGTAATTCTTAATTTGATACTCTATGGTTTTCCAGTCTCATAGCAGTCGTAGCATGCTATGCAGATCTGATATGGGTAAATATTGCTAGTAGATACAATTTCTAACTAATTGTTATAAGGCAAAATGGGCGTTACTAGTACACAATTAATTCCATAAGAAAATAGGGTGGTTTATTTTTAGTCATACGAAGAGGTTTCATATATGCTACGAAGGACTACGCAATTGACTACGAATTTCGTAGCACGAGTGTCAAAAACGATATTTCCCATCGATCAAAATAATGTATCGACGAAACCTAATCCAAAATTAAATAAATTCCGCTCAAATCAGCTTCTGCAAGCTGGCAACCCACACAACAAATCACTGACATCGACAGGGGAGCGCGGGCGCAGCGCTCGTTACGAAAACGACACGATTTTTTCACGACATTTCGTGTTGGAGCCGACATTTCCACATCATTCATGCTTCAGTGGCTCCTGATTTATTATCTTCAGCAACCGGTGCTGTTAGATCATTTACTTTGTTCATGGTAGGTACCGACGTGGCAGGAAGAAAAACCCGCGCCGATTGGTGGTTCGTGGCAAATATTTTTCCTTCTCTTCAACCGATCCAAATTGACCGATGAAAATAGCATATGGTTCTTTTATGAATACTCTTATATAAAATGTTGTTCAGCACCCTAATTACGTAATGCACGATCAATTTTAAATTGAAACCAATTGAAAAAGATTTCCAGTCCATTGCTTCATAAGTTCGACAGCAAAAATTGAGCAGATTTTTTATGTCGAACTTATGAAGCAATGGACTTATGGCAATCTTTTTCAATTGGTTTCAATTTACAATTGATCGTGCATTGCGTAATTGGGGGGCAGGTTACTGGAGTGTCTTTAAGGGCATCATCATCCTCATAAAGTATGTCAAATAATGCTCCTATAAACAAAAACGAATCTTTTTTATTACCAATGGTGATATTTTTTATTGGCAAAGATCACTCGAACGTAAAATCCTCCTTTTCAATATTTTTTTTTTTGTATCTTGTATTAATGATAGGTAGATGATTATTTTATGTCTAAAAGAATATTCCATAACAATGAAAATTGCAAAAAAAGAATGTGAAAAGCCGTGTAAAAATAAAGAGTATAGTTATTTTTTAAAGCGGCTCCTTAAAATTTTCAAAATAAAAAATTGTTACTCTAAAACTATCAAGAATCGCGGAAAGTACATGGGGTATACTGTCGTCATAAAAAAAACGACGAATTTTTTATGACCTCATGAGGAATCTATTTATTTTTTGTTTTTATGACTTCACTATTTGGACCATACATTATGGGTCTATTTGGATTATACATTAAGTATGTGTATATTTATACAGGTGGTCCAAATAGTGACGTCGTATGGAAAAAATCATGATCTCTCCTTTTACAGGAGATTGCGACTGCTTTAGGATACGCTGCAACGATATAAGTAACACTTGGGTAATACCACCAGCACAATGATTTGCAAACTTGGTGATATATTTTGGGGCTCAATAAGGGAAAACACATAATATTATTATGTTGGACGTACCTGTATACCTCGCTACCAATCTTGCGAACTAGCTTATTAAATCTATTCACTACTTACAGTACTTCATCATCATTCCCCTGCCCTTATCCCAATTTATTTGGGGGCGGTGCAATGCCTTTTTGTTCCATACCACTCCTGGTCTTACTCCTTGATATGCAATGACCTCTGTAGCCTCATGAGGCATGAGGCTCCAGGGGCATGTGCAAATCTTGGGGTTCATTCGATTTATTGAGTCTGGTTAAAACACGCCGAGGTCAGTGTTTTTCATTCATTTATTCTAACTTCTCTATTAGTCGTCATCTCGGTAGTCACCCCCTTTCTAGCCATATAATCTTTCACACAGTCCATCCATCGTTTCTTTGGTCTTCCCCTACTCATAGGCAAAACCTTCCTCACGAGATTTTCGTCATTCCTCCGCATCACATGCACTCATAGTCCTACATCATGACAAGAAGTGAAGAAGGTGTCTGTAAAGAGAATAAAGAGAATCCCATCCACTGCGATCCCCATTTAGAGAAAACTCCGATAAGTATTGTGCTGGCCTCTTTTCGCAAAATACAGTCTTTCTTTCAATTAAAATTAACATGCCAATCATCTCATAACCAGCCCGCACTAGATAACAAGTATAACAACCTAGTTATAACGTGCATATGTGTAAATGACTCCGTCCGTCACGCTCGTAGGCCTGAGATCGAAACGAAGCCGCAGTTAGTCCGCCGCTTTTTATTATTTACTAGCATTATGCTTTGTTTCACTACGACGATCTTTATAGTATAGAAAGCGATAGTTTATGAGATTATTTGCTCATTATGTAATAATTTTTCTAGCGGGTGCTAGAGTGGTCCGCCAGATGGTACAAACCCATTTTCCGATGGGTTGTAAATAGGGTGATGATGATGATGATACTGATGATAATGACGATGACAATTGTTTATATATGTTTTTAACGTCAAGATCTTAGATGATACTCATCATACGTGACTACTGTTAAGCTCACTTTTTTTATTTTTTTACGGTCTTCTTCTTCCTATTAAAATTTAATTCTCGGTCCCGCTTGAGCGTTGATTTTTGTTTAGACCTAGAACTAGGACTTACTATTTTATAATACCGGTCACCGATGTTGCATTTTGCATTGCCTTTGCCTTTAACTGAAAAAAAAATCTAATTTTAGTAGAGTTATCATTTATCATTTATCATTATAAATATTTTAATTTATTGGGCCCCGAGGGTCCACACAATATACTATCTAATCATTTGTGTCCCATAAGTCAAGGTGTCATGGCTGGAGAAAATGCTTTGATTGATACTTTTCAGGTGTTCAATCCACAAAGAAGCTTCCACGAGTAGCTAGCGGGCACCCTGCGCAGTTGACCCTGCTACCAACCTTGTTGTATGTAATTACTTGCTCTCGTCACTGCATGCACCGAACTTAGACCAGACATAGCGCTGTCAAAACTATCAACAGTGATGTGAAGCCGGCTTCGTAAACATGTGTACACTTTGTGTGGTGTAGTTTGATTGTAGTGTCATTGTAAAAGGTTGTAAATGTGTGCGTGTGAGAGTGTATGCACAGAGCGGAGGTGCAGTTTTGGCATGCTTCACTGCATTGTTCGCAGCGCTCTGTCTTGGTTTTTTTTATTTGGTCTGGGGTACCGAGCTATAAGATATTACAGCTCTTGCTGATGAAAGACAGCAAGTTAGTAGGTGGTTGGACTTGGGTGTCCCCAAAAAGAACATCATAATAACTATCAACCATCATGAACGTGCTTTTCTTCAAAACCTTTTTGTTGGATAGCATTTTGCTGGTCTGTCTAATGAAGGCCAGCTATCATACTATCATAATAGAAATGAGACTGCCCAATTGTTCACTGGTATTTTTTACAGTAATCTTGAGGAAATATCATAAACCCACATTCTCAGTCACCGAAAATCAATCATTCTAATCATGAACAGCGACCGTTGGGCGTTCCAATTTTAAAATCAAAATCATACCGCAAGATGGACGACAGTGAAAGCGCGGTCATTGGTCGTTGGCAGCCTGCGTGCGCATCTATACACGAATACCAAAATAATTTTACATGTTAGTAGCACCTTATCGTAACAAAATAAGGTGTCATTTTGATTGATTGGATTTTGTGCATTCGTTTGTCGTACACTACCGCTCTGCGACGCACGCGCGCGACGTCAAATGAGAGATAATTGTTCTTTTGTTTATTTGTTTATACTTTGCGTTCATTGCTTTGTTTATTGCTCGGGTGGTGTTTAAGATTATATTTTAATTAACTGTTGAGCTAATTATCTTAGAAGAGCGGCTACCGGTGCTTTGTAGAGACTGAATACCTACTTTTCTTTTCTGTTATATTATACCTTTAAAAGACCATGTCCTAATCCTAAACCAATCCTATAAGCAGGGTTGGAAAAAAACCGTGTTTTTTATTTAATAAAACAAACAGTTCTAAATGTTTTAAACAAGAGTATTAATTTTTATTTTTATCGATTTGTCCAATTTATTATCAACACAAATCGATCAGGCCTATTATAAATCATTTCTAGACTATTTTAAAATTAATCTGAGGAATCATTTACAAAAAAATATCGGAATAACATATTAGACTATGATACCTATTTCTTATGTGCTCCCAGTGCTCCCTAAAAATATTTTAGAAAAATAATTCTGAAGAATTTTTCAGATATACCTGAAAAACACCTTACTTTTAAAATGTCACTTGTCACTTGGCAAAAGCACATCATTAGTGGTCGAAAGTGTCATGAAAAGTACAAGAAGACGCTTTTGCCAAACCTATCCCAAAGCAAAGAAGAAAATAATACATTGTTACCTCAAGTACACAGTAAAAATATCTAAGTACAGAGTACAAGTACCCAAGTACCTATAGTATATAAATAGTATCTTAATATCGTTATGCTTTCAAAGAAACAAGTGATTAAATAGTTGATAAGCCAATTACCTATTTACGTAGTCAAAAAAACCAATGACAAAATTATCTTTCGGCTTAACGAGAACTCGTTGGTATCTTTTTACAACTACAGATCCATAAATCGAAGAAAAATTTGGAAAATGCGCAGTTAATCAAATGATATGGTGTAGATTGTAGAGCCTAAAACGGATATGTTCTTTGCCCGCCAGACATAACACCCGTGGTCGGAGGATCCTCCCTTTTCTATGGTGGATGATTGAACTTTACACCCTGTTCCTCATACCACTAAAGATCCACCTAGCCTTAGGGTACACGGTAAAAACGTAACGGCTAGAAATAAACAAGTTATTGTTATTTACAACCAAGCGCCTCGGTTCTGAGAGAGCCTGCAAAGTTTTTTGCTAGAATTGAACAAGTGAACTTGGTTAATATTACTTGCTTGTTTGGTGTTAACAAAGCTGTATTGAACGTTTTAAATAAGTCTTGGTTATTTGTAGCCGTATAATTCATATAATTTTTAGCCAAGCCAAATTGGTACTTTGCTAGCCATTTATTTTTTCAGTGTATTCGCGGTCTCCCCTCTAGAACACATCTTACTCCAACTCTCATCGGTTCTACGGATTATTATGGCCGGCCATTGCCACTTTCTTCTTCTTCTAAACTAGTTTCAGGCAGTAACTAGAATAGCTCATACCGTCAATAGCCTTTCAGTAAGTTGGTAAGAAGGCTATACCTTACTTTTTCTATACCTTGCCTTCTTAGATCGAATTTCATCGATGCAGACCAGGGTCTACATACGACAAAGGATCTAAAATATGCAAAGGATCAACCCCCTAGGGTGGGTCTTTTTCACAGCACTTCTAAATCAAGTTCAAGTACTGTCAGTGTCATCATTGTTGTGTAATATTGACACTGACAGCTCTTAAACGCGGTTTAATTGATCTCGCGCACTGAGTCGTGGCCGTTTAGTGCGCGTCATCTAGTGGTATTGTATGGTGTGCGACTAGTTGGCCGTTGCGACCAAGTGTGTGATTCGTATCGGTTTCTATAGTTTACCTGTACCTACCCTAATTACGTAATACACGATCAATCAGAATTTGAATCGTTTTCAAACAGATTGCTAAGTTTGAAAAAAAAATCTGCTCAACAACGTAAATAACGCAATGAATGTTGTTGAACTGTCAAAATGAAACAGATTAGTCGGAATTGTTTACGAAAATGTGTTTCGTAAAAGATAGCTGGTCGCAGTCATGGCCGTCTAGTGCGCTGATCGCGTTCAATTTCATTGGTGAAATTCGCCCTTATCCTTTGCCTGTTTTAAATTACGGTCGATTTTCGTTTACCTCCTTCTTGTAAATACTAATAAAGTGTAGTACAATGATAGTGCACATGATACTGTATCCCAGTGTAGGATGTTTACCTTACTACGAGCTCAGGTGCACCGCTCTATAGTACCGCGTGTTGATTCTGCACTAATTTAGGGTTGCCACGCTGATGAAACTAGGATATTTTTACCCAACTGCCCCAGAATTAGTGTAATGTTTTTCGAGAGTATGTATATATGGCTATTTCTTTGGCGCGCTCTCTACCCTAAATGGTTTGATGAATTTTAACATTAATGAGGTGTTGTTAGATTCTTTTTAATTTTATTTGCATCTGAAAATCTTCAATATTTTTTATTTGCATCTGCAAATACAAAAAAAAAGGTAGAGGAAGGTTTTTTTATAAATTAATTTCTACTGTATTGGTATCAATTAAAAGCTAGTAATTAATCAATTCCAAATAAATATTATATTAATAAAACTAAAAAAAAATAATAAAGCCAACTTTTATAGTTTGCTTTATTTAAAGTTTTTTAGTTATAATAAAAAAATTAATTTCCCACTGCTGGGACACAGGCCCCACTCCCTCTCTGTGAGAATGGGTCATAATCCACCACGCGGGCCCAGTGCGGGTTGGTAGACATCACATATCTTCGAATTTTTGGTTCTAGATTAAGTCGGTTTCCTCACGATGTTTTCCTTCACCGTTTTGAGAACAGTGGTGATGAAATTATTTAAATACAAATATTGTTATTAGTTATAGTACTGTGAACAATATTAACTTAAACTATCAAATCTTCTACGCATAGTTTCCTAATCTACATCTAGCATGCCAAACCCAAAAATTATACTCATATTGTTATTATAAGGAAAATGGACCGTCTTCTGATAACATCATTATCTAATCAATTAATCTTATACTGATATCTGCTTAATAAGCACGGCAGGATGTTATTATCATACCTTCCACATCACTGCATGATTCAGTGTCTCCTATATCACAATGTACATAAATTTCATGATAATGTGTCTAGAATTGACCTAATATTGTCCCCTTCCAAATATCCTTGGCAGAAAAGACAAAACGAAATAGGTCCACGAAAAAGTAGAAGAATGAAATCCAAAAAAATTTAAATTGTTGACAACTTGACAGCCTCGTTGTTTTAGGGGTGTAATCACTGCTACTGAGCATGAAGTCCTGGGTAGGTACCCAAAGTCGGTCGCGCAAAGTCTTATTGGATTTTCCACCAGGAATTTCTCAGTAGCAGCCCGGAGTCTGGATTGGTGCCCAGTTGATAGGCTCGCCCCCTGTTACATGGGACTTACACATAACTGGCGAAATGTGGGTGTACTATGGTACGCCACTGCATAACACTGTGGAATACAGGCGTGATTTTATGAAATCCCCTTTTTTTATACGTTTTTATTAATACGAGAGCCGTGTTGACAACCCTAACACAGATCATCTCACACATTCCGGTAAACAGCTACCGTGAGAAATATTGTTCTACACGTGTTTTACTATACGAAAGTATTCTTACTATTTTATGTTTTATATCAATACTCGTAGTATTATCATTTTCTTTTGCAGCTTCATCATCATCCGAGATATCCCGAATAGTTTTTTTTTTTACCCACAATTTGGAAGCTCTTGGTCTGCAACTCACCTGATGGTAAATGATGATCAGGCCGAAGGCGGAAGCGAGCTCAACCACAGAGGAACTGGCTATCTTATCTCTAACTGCCGAAGCACAACAATGTTTTTTACATTGTTGCTATTGCGACAGACTTAGATAAGATGGTGGTAGCTAGCCAGGCGGACTTAGAACAAGCCCTACCTACCACCAACCAGACCGAGCAGAAAGTTTTGCTCCCACTGGGAATCGAACCCAGGACATCTGGGTCTGAGGCAGGTGGCTTAACCACTAGACCACAGAGGCGGTTAAAGTAATAGTATTATCATTTCCTTTTGCAGCCTCAACATCATCCGAGATATCTCGAATCTTCTTCTTCTCCGAACTTACTACGCTTTGGAATGGGCAACTAGCTTCATTTTACATTTCCTTTGTCAGATAAAACTGAATATTTATGTAAGTTAATAGAACACAGTTTTAAAATGTGAATGTAGTTTTCGTTCCTCTGTGGTTGAAGATTCCGGGTGAAGCTCGCTTCCACCTTCGGCCTGATCATCACTTACCATAACGTGAGATGCAGGCCAAGAGCTTCCCCGTTGTGGTAAAAAAAAATAATATAAATAAAGTAATTTGTTTAATATCGGATGGCATAGTCGCAAAAATCATCTCTTATCAATCCCAGAGCTCATTCACCGTATGAAACAAAGTAATACAAAATATCCCATGGTATATCAAAAAAAATCCGTGTGAAATATCGAATCAAATACCGCGAACAGTTCCCTGACTTCATAAAATTATACCAACATCTCCTTGAGACGAATCAACTCCACCGGCCAATTCTCAGAACGCCATGTATTGTGATCTCGGCATTGTGCAGTATTGCTAGAAACACTCATTGGCCACGGGAAGCGTGAAATACCGGGTTTTCCCACGACTATGGCTTCCCGGCTACTCATACCAAAATGACTAATTGCTGATAGTATTTCTTTCTGGACGTCTTTTTGGGTCAGGATGACGTCAGGCAGGTTAACTGTACTAGTTAGATGGTTGAATCAATTTTCTTACTATTATGATGCTGTTTTTTTATTTTGTTTTTGTTCCGGTGGAGTTTATATCGTAGCTGTTGTTGTGTGCAAGCCCACGTAGGACTACTGGCGTAAGTAAATTCAACGCGAATAATGCAATATCTCTTAGTAAACCACAGAGAGCAGTGGTGGCTCAGTAACAGCCCCGACTTACAAATTGCAGGTCGTGGGTTCGAACCACGTTTACTCTGTGTAAAATCATTTCATCACCACTGCTCTCAAAAACGGTGAAGGAAAACATCGTGAGGAAACCGGCATGTCCTAGAACCAAAAATTCGAAGACATGTGACATCCATCAAACCCGCACTGAGCCCGCGTGGTGGATTACGGCCCACTCTCTCTCACAGAGACGAGGCCTGTGTCCCAGCAGTGGGAACATTATAGGCTGATTATGTATGTATGTATGTAGACCACAAACTACCAGACCTTGGAAGCAAGGCACAAAAGGGAGGAGGCGAAAACTCAGCTGTGGGTGGAACAATAATGATGATGATGTTGAAACCACAAAAGGCAGTTCCATGTAAAAAAACATTATTCTCACGTGTCGCCACGAGAACAACTTAAAGATAGTGCAAAATCAATTGGCCCAGTCAGCGGGGCTAGCACAGGGCTTACCCAAGACGTTTGTGACAAGACATGATACATTTTATCATGTCTTACAACTAGCACTGGTCAACCATGTGATAAAATCTGAGGCGCGACATGCTTTTCTTGTTGCTAACTTCATAGTGTGACACAGTAAATTAAAAATGTCTATGATCATCTGAATATGCGACCAAATAAAATAATACGTTTTTATAGTGCAGGTTCATACAATTTTACAACTTTTTAATTTTGTTGTGTTCTAATTCATTTTTGACGTACAGACGACAGTCATATATTTTGCATTTGTGACAAAATTGGTGCGCCCATAAAAATATAAGACATTATTGAGTCCGAAATAAACGTCAAGAAGTTATGTCACAACTCAAGAGATTATCTCACGCCGCCGTGCTAGTATTTGTGACAAAACTATTTTATCGCCCAAATTGTGATAAAATGTGTGACTCCAGCTATCTCACAGTAGGCCAGGCCTGCGCTGTGCAAGGTTGATATCGGGCTGATTCCCCAAGCTGCGACAGACGCACCTAAGTATCGCAGCTCGTAGATGCTCTAAAAACAATAACATGTTTATCAATAAACAGTGACATTCCCGCAGTCTCCAGTTACCGTGACCCTTAGGAATCGATTGACATTCAGCTTTAACATGTAATTATGACTTTGCATTTATCCACATTGTGCTGTTATATCTATATGTAGCTCTGATACTTATTTTTAGTTCATTTACAAGTCAAATTCTGTCTGTTGTTGGTGTGAAATTATAATTTATTGAGGCTTGTTCTCGATTTTTGATCACACAATTAATCTCAAAATTAAAACTCATTGCAAACTAGGCTGTGAATCAGCACTTTCTGTACCTACGTCAACATTACATAAGACAGTGCCCCAAGACGCCCGCCCACCCTTCACCACTTCCTAGTGCTTTAGGGAGGATGAAGTAGCACAACCAACTCCCCAGCACCACAGCTGTCTGTTCAGTTAAAAGAACTTGATTCTGCACAAAACTAATTATCATTACTTATTACATAACAATATCATGTTTTGATATAAGTATACCAGCATACATACAGTATGTTAACTAACAGAGGGCGTTCCCGTTAACCCGCAATAGTATAGCGTCCATATATGCCAGAAAAAATATTAAAATTGAAAAAAATAAATGTTTTTATTTTTTTTTTTTTATAAAATTTTCTATTTTTTTTTTAAATTGATGCTTAATTGTAACAATCTGTACACGGGCACTTGTCTTTTAACGTGGAAAGACAAGTGCGACAAGTGCGCGTGTACAGAGTGTTTGTTTTACGTATGAAATTAATATTTTTTGTGACTATTTTATGATAAAAAAATAAAAAAAGTTTTTTTTTTCGATTTTAATATTTTTTCTAGCATGTATGGACGCTATACTATTGCGGGTTAACGGGAACGCCCTCTGTTAGTTAACATACGGTATATCAAAATCGCTTGCAGAATGCGAATGTTTGGTCAAGTCAAACCGAGGACCCTCGAAAAGGTCCTCGCTTTGAAAAGGTCCTCGACCGTGCCTTATGTATTCATACGTACGTCCTCGGTTGGTACAAACACATTCACGCACACACACACACATACTCACTCCCAAAACAATATTAAGCCACTTTTCCCACCAGAATTGGTTTTACTTTAGTTTTTTATTTTGTTTTATTAATTTGTAATAGTGTTTTATAACCTGTATGTTCATTGAATACGGTCATAGATCTTACGTGAGTTGTCCGATGGAGGGTAAGCCTGAGGATCTGTAATACAGGTTTTACCTACATACAACAGACAGTCTCTATGACAGCATCATGCTGAGTAGCCTTCTTGTCACAGTCATGACGTGCCAGCAGCTGCCGACTATTTCTGTTATGAGTTCGTCAATTTAAATCTACCTATTGTTTTTATTTTCTTGTTCTGCTCGAACTTATTTTTTTTATTTTTTTATGCACGTGTTTCTGTGACAAATAAACTTATTTTTCTTTCTTTCTTTCTTTCTATGAAGGTGTTACTTTGTCTTTGTACTGTGATTTTGAAGAGAGAACAATAAATTATTCTATTATTAGTATGACCAGCCATTTCCTGCTACCAGCCTTTCTGACTGGCCTTTCTTTCTTTTTTTCTTCATTTCTTTAAATCACTTGACATCTATCATCTCATCAAAACGTGAACAAAACATTTCGAAATTCGAACGTTTAATGAACACCGAAGTAAGTATATCTTCGTATTGTATTGTAAAGACGTAATATAGATGGAGTTGCATATTCATTGGGACCTAGACCGGCCGGGTCAGCTCGCGTCCGCCCGAGGGAGGCCGACGTCGCCCGATGGAGGCCGAAGATGATCTATTGTTAAGTAAAGTAAACACTGACTCAAATGGATCACATTGATGTTGAAGATGTTCGGTTGTTTCCGTGAAAGTTCGGCCATTCTGGGATCCAGACACGATGCCAGTTTGCGAGTCAGACGAAGACCGTTCAGTAGGTACCTAGACGAAGGTACTGTCTTCAAATATACTGGAGGCCAGTGAAAGGCTCCAAAACTGACTTTGTGTCTGGCTAGCCCATACAGTCTTGAAATGCCACTATAATTATAATAAAATAAAAGGAAGATGAACTTTGAACCTTCTCATAATGGCCTTAAGAATATTTAAGATTTTATGAACTTTCATGTTTGCCAATAGTCTTTAAAAAAAAACAATTCCAAAAAATGCACTTCAAATTTAAATTCATCTCAATAATTCACCTTGATCATAGGTCAGGATCACAATAATAAAATAGTGTTCACGACTTCTCATCTCACGTTCCAGTTCATAACTTAGCAACTTACCTTAGGGAAAATTACTTCAAGTATTAAAATCTGTTCTATATTTAACTCCAAACCACATTTAAAACGAATGGCATAACAATACATATTAGCTACATTAACCGATAAGGGAAAGCGCATTACTTAATTGTCAGAGGGCCCGTCAGCGAGAGGAATGTTAATCGACGCCTGCGCAACTGATCATTATCGATTGCTAATTATTGCCACCTGGCGGATGAATCAGGTGGAAAGTTGGCAAGAGGACCGCTGGGAGGGGCAGAGGTTGGTCTGTCGCGTGGTCGAGTTGGCCAGCCCTGATTTGTGACGTAAGAGATCGACAAAGAAATAGCAGGTGGATTGGCATCAGATCGAGTATCAGTTTCATTAAACTGATCATAATAATAACACTATCGCTATTGTTAACAATTTTAAAAGATGGTGGAGTTTCTTGTCCATTCTTTTCCCTACGAAAACTACCTTTTGGAAGGGGCGACTAGAATCATTGTTTTTTTTTTTGTATATTTTTACATTCAAAAGTGCCTTTTATGTGCCTAATTGAAATCAATTATTTGACTTTGACTCTGACTTTGACTTTGACTTTGACTCTGACTTTGACTTTGACTATCGTTTATTTAGGAAAAAAATACTTCTATAACTGTTATTGACATTTACATGTTACATTACATAACATCACGCCTGTATTCCTCGCTGGGTTAGGCAGAGGATACCTACATGTAAAGTTGGTTAGTATTTTTGTTATCCTGTAATAAGTTTTCGGAAATATAACTAATCCTTTAAAAATTTATTGAGCTTCTAATTGTGGGCACTTTTTTATTAAATTAATGGACCTCTATAAACTTTTTGAGTTTCTAATGTTGCACACTTTTTTTAATAATTGAGCCTCTTTTTAACTTTATTGCCCTTTCTCACTGTTGGTCGCGATAGGTAAGCTAGGGCACAACGACCGAACGAGTAAAGTTAGGTTAGAAGTGTGACTATCCGCGCTACACCAAATAATAAATAGCCAAATAACTGCAACCACAAGTAGCACCCCAAAATAGGAATTATTTCAGATTCATTAAAAGAGGCGCAATCATTTTTTTTTTTAATTTATAAATAATAAAATAATTATTTTATATAATATTTAAGTATTTTTTTTTTATATTTAGGAGCGCTAAATGGAGATTTTAAGAGGTTTGATTAAGAATATGGCATTATTGGTTTTTTAATCCTTTATTTACTTTATTTGGTAAAGAGAAACAGGTAAAGGTAAATTTAACTATAATAATTTACCTTTACCCGTTTCTATGAATCATAATGTGAACAAATTAATAGAGCTCTAAACAAAACTATCTAAAACTGCGGTGTTTGCGGTTTAACAACTTTAATTTTATTTTATTGAGGACTTTAAGGAAGGAAGTGATTATACAATATTACCTTAATGTTAAATTGCGTTTAGTTCGAATTTATAAACCATAAGGTATACATGGAAAACTAATAATATGGAAAACTCCTGTGATAACATTATATTTCTGTTATACATATTTAGTACAATTCATTAATATAATAATGACTAACCACTAGCATAGTATAGCATTGAAATTGATTCCAAAATATTGTATCCCATAAAACCCAGGTATTCACCTATTTGAGAACGCCATATCGATTCGATATAGGTACCGTCAACTGCGCTATCTTCGCCTGGCGTCCTATGAAAAAGATGTACTTAAAATCTTCTTTCTTTCTTTCTTTCTTTCTTTCTTTCTTTCTTTCTTTCTATAAAGCTACCATTTAGGTACTGGGTATGTCTTTCATTGACTTGAATGTGCCCTGGCGGCTGAGAGTATGTCATGCTCACTCTAATGTCACGCTGACGGTGGCGTGTGTGTTGTATCATTTAGCTCCCTTCAAAATGGTTGAGCTGAATGGTGCTAATCCATGCGTCATGTTCGTGAACGGGTGCCGTCAGTTGTGTGTGACTGGTCATCTCATAGCTGCCATGGCTTATTTTAATTTGATTTAGAATTGTTTTATTTTTGTTTTTTTATCTTTTTATTACGGACGCTTTTAACGTTTTGCATCGTTCTCACATGTATAAGTTCAACATGAATGATGTAACCAATATTTTGTAATCAAATTTTTATTTAAAAGAGTGTCCGTGGAGTTTCTTGCCCGTCCTTCTCCATAGGTAGGTACCTACTACGCTTTGGAATGGGCATTTAGCTTCATCTTTTCTGACTGACCGACCCCTTGACAATTCAAAAGTGCCTGTAATTGGTTTATTTGAAATAAATGCTTTGAGTTTTGAGTTTGAGTTTCTTTCTTTCTTTGATAAGGCTGGCTGTCAGACTTTCGGGGCTTCTCTACTTCTGATTTGCTATCACAAGTAAATAAATAAACTCTTCAACTTTATTACGTGTCTGTACAACGTATTCGCCGTTTTCACTGGAAAAACACTAATGAATTATAATATAAAACAGCACGTGCCCTGCCTATACTCGCCGTTCTACGCTGTTCGACGTGGGAGGTAAAAGTAATTACCGATGTTCACTAGCGAGGGGTATCTCATTAGTGGCTTTTGTACTTGGTTTTGATAGTGGTAACTGTGATCATGTCTTTAACGATCAGGGTTTCCTTTGATTTTTCATTCGGGAGCTTTAAATTCATGAGCGCTTAGTGTCACAACATAAATCACAAATAATTCGCCCTCAGTTTGATTCGTGATATCACACGAATTGAGGGCGAATTTCACCAATGACACTGAACGCGATCAAGTCATTAACACAGCGTTCAAGAGCTGTCAGTGTTATCATTGTTACGGAATACACTGATCCTGATGTGCATGTGAATTTCATTGGTAAAATTCGCCCTAAGTATGGGATTTTTATTTAAAGACAAAGCAGGAAGTTTATTTGAAATAAACAAAATCTTCAGGCATCGCAGGGTTGCCTTATGTACCTAAGTTCCTAGTGAAAAATTATATACGTGTGTTATAATTTAATTAGTTTGCATGTAAACAAGATCGCAGAACATTCAAAATTTTAAATTCATCTTAAGAACGACAAAACCTATTCGCCACTAAAATCATAACTGCTGTCAGAGCAGTCATGATTTTAGTTGCTCTCAACTGTTTTTTGATCCAACAGTCAGACAGACTCGAGTATCAAATATTCGAAAATTCCTCTAGAGAAAAGTTTGACAGTGCATTAGCGATGCGCGAACGCAGAGCGGTACGCGCAGACATCCGGCCGCTTTCGCGCACATGCGTACGACACATTTCGGAGGTTCCGTCCATGGCAACCGCTACTTTGTGTATGATATGGTTGGTTGATATTTCGTTGATGGAATTAATAGGGCTTTTTTTCTGGGACTACCAGTACCTACTTGTGTTCCTTTCAGATGATACCTACCTACCTACCGGTAAGATAAAAACAATAGGATGTTTTAGTGGCGTAGTAAGGAAGTATTTGTAGGTTATCTATAGATTGATGAAACCCTTATGTGGGGTTGTTACCTAAATGTAAAAATCCATATACACATAGATAAATAAAAGGTAGAATACTCTCTATTTATAACAAATTACAGATAAAAATGTAGAAAATTTTGATAGGGTGACACAGAGCAGTGGTGGCCCAGTGGTAACGGCCCCGACTAACGAGTTGTAGGTCGTGGGTTCGAACCCAAGCAGGCGCTTTACTTTGTGTAAATAATTTACAGAGACAAAATACAGCAGCTAGCACAGAAAACACGATAAGTGTCAGAGTAGTCGGCTCTTACCTACTTCGTAAGAGCCGACTACTCTGACACTTAATTCTAGTATTACAATTGTAAATGAACCTGCCAAGAAAATGTCGTAAAGATGAGTAAATAAACAATACGAAGAAACATCTGACAGGTTGGCAAGATGCCCAAAACGTTATAGAAACTAACATCTGATTAAGGAACGTTTCCATAGCCAACTTGATTCCATCAAAAGCCGCATATATTTTTGATGTAATCCAGTTGGCTATGGACACTTTTCTTAGGCTCCTGACAAAATTACATACTCTTTTTGCTTCGCTTACGGTCATACATCCGGTTGCGAGTAGCTGAAGACTATCACCAATAAGGTCACTATGTCCTTCCAAACCGTCCCCTCCGGCTTTTTCAGTCACATCTGTCTTGTTTGTGACTGAGTCGATTCATCTTAATATATATAAATCTCGTGTCACAATGTTTGTCCTCAATGGACTCCTAAACAACTTAACCGATTATAATAAAATTCGCACACCATGTGCAGTTCGATCCAACTTGAGAGATAGGATAGTTTAAATCTCAATTTATAGCCGCAATTTTAATTTATTGCTAATTAGGGCTACCCATGCGAAGCTGGGACGGGCAGCTAGTAATTATTTATGTAAGTACTTTGTTGGAAAAAATCTAGGCAGATGACTGAGCAGGTAAAACAGGTGAGCAGGTAAAAGTCTGACAATCTCGAACGAATGGAGTCACAACTCACAAGATGATATAAATATGAATTGTGGTGTACTTAGCGGTAGTTCTATCAACTATTAGTCACTTATAAATGCCCATTCTTCAGTAGGTTTCCCTAAATTATCTCGAAACCATAGTTACATACGTCAGAGGATCGTATGTTCGGTAGCTTTTTCCTCAGCTATTAAAAGTTTAATAAATTAAATTAAATGGCTCTTCTTCTTTTATACCTAAGTATTAATGTATTTCATTAAATGCATCAGAATTATCGTCCTCCTCTATTTTTATTATTAATTTATTTCGGATCGCCTCAGTTGTTCTACCATTTTTTATTTTACCATATTTGTTCTACCATAGATTTCTATGAAATGAAATGAAATTGTTTATTCTGTAAATAGGAATCGGAATCACTTTTACACGTCATATTAAAAAAAATAATTAAATAAGCTAGCTGAGGTCGGCGTTTCCTAACTGACTACTCTGAGAAGAAAGACCCAAACGAACTCAGAGGTCACGGTCTCTTTTAAAGTCCAGACATAATCTTGGTCAAGCCATATGAGAACCATGTAGATTAGTGTCTGAAATGGTCTTTTGAGGAAAGAACCACACAGATTTGAGTGGACCTGTCCAGCCAGTGCAAGCATTTGTCAGAAATCGTGGAGCTCAACTCAGAACTTAAGGAGCTCAACTCGACGAACAATACCAAAGAAAGGACATTTGGGTAGGCCGCATCAACTACTCAAACTGCCAGACCATCATTAAAACTACCTGAGAAATAAAATTTAAAGAGGATATATTCAGCTCAACCATTATCTCAATAATAAAACTGTCCTATCTATCTAGCCATATCACTTTTCACACAATCTATTCAGTGGTCAGAGGTCTTAAAATTTTTGGTTCTATTGAATGTCATATTCAAAAATGCCAAAAGGTATACAAAAAAAATCATCTGCCTGGCCTTTTCCTAACTATGTTGCTTTTCCTATATTGGGGTCGGCTTCTAGGCTAACCGGATGCAGCTGAATACCAGTATTTTACATGGAGCGACTGCGTATCTAACCTCCACAACCCAGTTACTGGGTAACACGATACCTAAAACTGCGCCATGATAAGTAGGAGGTTCGTAGGTTCTTCTGTTCGTTTCAGCTATCTTCTTGTGGTCATTGGCCAATTAGAATATTTAATTATTATGATCAAGAGTACATATTTCGATCCATCAGGTTAAGTTACGCTTGCCGGGGTTGGTCAGTGGATGGGTGACCATCTTTACATACCGAGACTCCTCCGTGCCTCAGAAAGCACGTTAAGCCGTTGGTCCCGGCTGTCATTCGTGGATCCTTGACAGTCGTTACGAGTCGTCAGAAGCCCGAAAGTCTGACACCAGTCTTACCAAGGGGTATCGTATTACCCAGATATTGGGTTGTGGAGGTCAGATAGGCAGTCGCTCTACGTAAAATACTGGTATTCAGCTGCATCCGGTTAGACTGGAAGCCGACCCCAACATAGTTGGGAAAAGGCTAGGCAGATTGATTGATCAAGAGTACATAATATTTACTTTTTTTTCTATTGCTACGTTTATATGAAACTCTCCGGACCTCCACTCCACCACATATTGTATTGTCAAAATTAAATAGATTGTCATTCAAAATGTGTTAAGATACATCATCGTCATCTAAATAATAAAACCGTCATATCTAGCCATATCATCTTTCACACAATCTATTCATTGGTCAGAGGTTTTAATTTTTTTGGCTCTACTGAATGCCATATTCGATATTGCCAAAAGGTGTACGAAAAAAAAACTGTCTACCATTGTATTCCTCTCACGTACTCTCAAAATCTAGTATCTATCTACAAAGGAAGTGTCTTCGTGATCATAGTAATGTGCTGGGTTAATAAACTTTACTGCTAATAATATAACAGGAGAAAGACTAAAGAAACCATGTATGGATTGTGTAGAAGATGATATGCCTAGAAAGGGAGTGACTACCAAGATGGCGTCTAATAGAGAAATATGGAAGAAGTCATTCTGCACCGACTGCTATTAAATTGGGCAAGAGAATGATTTCAATTCATTTATGTGGTTTCTGAGTTTATCTTGGACCTCATGAGGAAACCTGGATTTATACAGGGTGTCAGGGACGCAAAGCCTGATACCATGGATTCAGTACATTTTGGCGCAGCCGTGAGGCACACACTTATTGTATAAAGATTATTTTGTTGTTTTTTATTTTTTTTGTCATTTGTGTTTCACGAACTGTGTCCAAATAAACTTTTTCTGTCTGTCTGTCTTTCTTTCTTTACATGATTCTGAACCTGACTTGAAATTTTTCGTCGGTTATTTTAAAAAAAATCTGCTGTTTCATAGAAAAGTGCAATACCTACGCGGTCAAAATGTATGGAACAGCTGATTAAAAAATAATAATCGACGAAAAATTTCAACACGATTCTGAACCCCCCTGGTTCAGAATCATGTACTGAATCCATGGTAACAGGCTTCGCTTCGATGTCCCTGACACCCTGTATATTACCTATACATACATACAAAACAAACAAATAAAATTGAAGTGTCTGTTTGCAATTACAAAATAATAGCTTTTTCCTAAATGCGTAGGAAAGTATTTATGGATATTATAAAATATAAAAAATGTATTTCTGTCTGTTTGTTCCGGCTAAATATCCGAAAAGGCTGGACCGATTTTGACGGGACTTTCACTGGCAGATAGCTGATGTTATAAGGGTAACTTAGGCTTTTTATTTGAGAAAAAGAATTAGGGAATTAATTAGTATAAGTAAGTCTGAAATCACCAACCCGTCTTGAGCAAGGGTGGTGATGAATGCTCATGCCTCTGAATGAGAAGAGGCCTTACCCTGAAGAGGGACAATAATAAGCTGGTAATATTTAGAAGGATGAGCTAAATAAAATACCTAAATAAATACATAAACAAGTATTTGACATCGGTGTGATAGTTGAAAAGAAATGCATACAACGCAGGATGTTTGAATGTTTAGTAACCGACTTCGATCGGGTTACTGAGTTTTTGTCGCAAATAGAAATACACACACGTTGGTCGTTGAGAATTTTGCTGTGAATGAAGAATCTATCACTTTAAATTATTGAAGTAAAAAGTTCTTTACTTTCACTTTTTGGGTGAACAAAAATCATGGAACTCGCGTCATCGTCACCTAACGCTCGAACGAAAGACATAAATGCGAGAATCAAAAAGTTACTTAATGAAAGATATCAACGCGAGAATAAAAAAGTAACTTAGTTTTGACTTCTATCGGCAGTCCCCAAAGACTACTCGATTTTTTATTGAACTAGCTGCGCCCCGTGGTTTCACCCACATAAGTCTCGACCTCGTGGGAATATCGGGATTAAAAGTACCTATCCTATGTCCTTTTGAAGTTATGGTCTACCCATGTGCCAAAGGACCATGCCTCATTTTGGTACCAACTCTCAACAGTGATAAAACATTGGATAAAAAACCCTGTAAACAATTGTAAGTTAAGACAAAAGCACGGACCACCATGTCTGTGGATTAATTGTAAGGCAGGAGTTTGGTTTTAGCCGGTAAGAGTCCGGCACTGAGGATTTCATACACCTGCCAAAAAAAAAAAACAAATAAAGGTACCTACCCTACCTGTCTAACCTAACCTAACCTAAGTTTTTTATTAATTTTTTATTCCGGGATGGAAAATCCTCATGGATGTCCTCCGCCCTGGGGCTCCCAGAAAGGATCTGTCAGAATCCTACTGACTAAAAACCACCCCATTGTACCCTTCCCACACTTAGACCAAAAAAAAGAAACCTCGCCTCCACTACAAGTTGTATTGTAAAAATTAAAGATATTACTTAATTGTCATTCAGAACATGTTATCTTACAGAATTACTACGGTCAATGTCACCTTACTTTTGTAAGTAAGTTCACAGTAATTAAAAATTCATAGAACCCTTTTTAATCATAGCAATAGTACCTAATTAATGTTAATCTAAGTAGCTACATGAATATGAGTTAATTACTATTGTACTTAATTGTTAGTTTAGTACAAATTGCGCTAGACACAATCGAGTAATTACTTAGTTATTAAGGGTTTTAATGTATGATAGATTGATAGTATTTTGGTAAAACGTGCCGTCAATTACATTATCATTTAATAAAAGAAAGAAAGAAAAACGTTTATTTTTTAATTGACTCTGGTGTGGCTTAAAATACAATAAGACGACAAGAGCCGTACGCAAAGTCATCTTTGCGTTCGGCTCTTGTCGTGGCAACACGTCGTGTCCGAGTTCGCAAAAAGTCAATCGTCATCCTGAGGATGCCTCGTTGAGAGGCGAAACACGTGTCGATTTCTTACAGGGTTCTCTAACTCTTTAAGAACAGTTAAGCGGATTAAGTTACTAAATATACATCGTCTATTGTATTTTATTAACGTTTATTTGGACACACTTCGTGAAACACAAAATACGAACAAAATAAAAAACAACAAAATCTCAAAAAACTCACGCCTGCGCCAAAAAGGTTCATTTCAGCATTAATGCCAGGCAGAGGCTGTCTGACGCTGGTTTTCTAATGAACTTCTAAGAACAAATCACATCACACAATCAAATCAATCAATCTCAATCTCATCTCTCTCTTTTATCTCTTTTTATTGTTATCGCTTATTATATTTTTTTCTGAAAATAGAGTCACTACATCCACATTTCGCCAGTTATGTTTAAATCCCATGTAATAGGAGGCCAGCCCATTGCTATTTTAGGGGTATGAGGAACAGGGTGTAAAGTTCACTCATCCACCATAGAAAAGGGAGGATCCTCCAACTAAACTCTAACTGCGAGATGTAGGAATTGTGTGACGTCATGTCTTTTTGTTTCGTAGTTTTTTGTATGTGGCGGTCTAACCGCTACACTATCAACCGGGCACAAATGCAGACTCCGGGCCGATAATGAAAAATTCCTAATAGAAAAACCCAATGATACTTTGCCTGACCCGGGAATCGAAGCAAGAACCTCGTGCAATTAAATAAATGGTTCCTACCTATGACGGGGACGTCAATCTGATAGAAAAAATTTCTTCTTTTGATCTAACCTCTTTTAAAAGAAAATACCTATTATAAAAAGACACCTACTGGCCATTCTTGGAGAAAATAATCCGCGATGCCATTAACTTTTTCTTTTTAATCTATTTATTCTTCTTAGATTTAAATGGCTGTAGTTTATTGTTTAGACCGAAAGCGGCCAGTGCATTTTATTATTATTTTAATGCAACCTTTTTTAACATGTTAGTTCATACCTACATTTTATTCTAACTAAGCGTTGTTAAATAAAATATGTTTATAATTTAATTTACGTGATAAGTTGCCCATAGCAAGTTCCATATCAACGACCATCGAAATATTGTTGAAAAACAATATTATGGCGCGAAAACCTAACGTCAAAAACACACCAAATTCAAACACCAGCGATGTTGCCACAGCAAATAAAGCAGCGGAACTTGCCACAATAAAAATATTAGGTCCGTAACAATATAAAAAGGTTTGCCAATGTGTTAATTAAAAGAATTTAGGCGTGAATTATAATGATTTGCGACTAAAAGAGGTCATGACGTAACGACATGACACTGCGTTTCGTAAGAGCGCGAGATGAGCCTCAAATGTAACGCTATGATGAGACCTTGTTACTACTTAACGGGCTATGAGCACGACACCGATGTACAGGCTGTGGAAGTGGCTAACAGACTCTTGGACGACAAAGAGCCGTTGGAAAGTCTATAAAATTCCCTGTTAGAAAAGAAACCAGATACAATTAGCTAATGAGGTATACTTATTTTTTTTTATTGGCCTTTTTTTTATTTCTTTGCTTTTGCTCTTTGAAAGAAGGCCCAGCTATCTAATTACGCAACACTAATCGACGACTAATCTGTTTCATTTTGACAGTTGAACAATATTCATTGCGTTATTAACCTTGTTGTGCTCGAACATAATGAAGAATCACTTTCAAAACGATTCAAATTCTGATTGATCGTGTATTACAATTAGGGTACAGGTTGTTACTGTAAGTTCATACTATACAGGGTGTATCGAAAAAGTGTGGTCAAAAAGGGTGTGGTACAGACCATTAAACTGAACCACTTTCTTCATAGGACCAACTTTTTTCACGATTACGATGTTGGTCCCATAGAGACAATTGTTCAGTTATATGGTCTGTACCACACCTCACCTTTCTGATACACCCGGTATACTGAGGTATCCTTTAATTGTTTAAGAAGCAGCAGCGATTGATAACAAGTAAAGGATAGTATTTTTGTGTACCATCTTTTCTCTCGCTTTCCTGCAAATCTTTCCTCTCGTTTCCCTGCAATCTGTAGAGTGGGAAATCTGTAGAAGTGATTTCGTGAAAAGGGACGGAAATGTATTACAGGAAGTCAGGGAAGCGCGCGCTATTTGTCTTGACCAATGAGCGCGCACGGTGTTAGAGTTTTAATATTGCTTATTATGGGGGATGCGCCAAGGTAGCCCGCGAAATTCAAATTTTCTTACGTTTTTTTGCAATTTGCAGCTCAGTGCCAGGTTGTATGTTGATTAAAATACGATTCGCGACCGTAACAAATATGACTTTATAGAATTAAATAATTAGAATTAGCAATACAACTTCTTAAGTTAGCAAAAGTGTCAAATGTCATGATTTCATGAAATAGTCATTCAATACAATTACATGAACTTAGAGAGTTGTATGGATGACTTTTATGATTATAATTCTATAAATAAACATTTGATACGACCGCGAATCATATTTAGATCAACGTATAATCTGACACCGACCTGCAAATTGCAAAAAACGTAAGAAAACTTGAATTTCGCGGGCTACCTTGGCGCATCCCCCTTACCTTAATGTTGCTTATTACCGAGGTTAGATGTAAGAAGTTACACATCATATGCGACTACTATGAGGTTCCCTCGATTTTTTTATAAATGCACCGACCAAAGACTCTCATTCGATTAGCCACATCTAGCAACTCTAAATCCTAATTAATAAATATGCAAACGCATTCCAAACGCAATGTATTATTATAATAATTTAGTTAAACGTTTCATAAGGCTCCGTGAACGTCTTATCTTAACATACTACGTGATTATCTTATAGCTACGTCTGTTGGCAACTTCTAAGCAAACGAGATGATTTGCTAATTATAATGAGAACCTTCTTGAAAGGTTCGTTAAGCAAAATGGTCGGTAATTATAGAATTTTTACGATTCCGTATCCAAAGGGTGCCACTGCCAACGGACGGACGGACAGTAGAGTAACAGTGTTTTACATGGAGCGACTGCCTATCTGACCTCCACAACCCAGTAACTGGATATCACGATACCCCTTGTTATGACTGGTTGTCAGACTTTCGGGCTTCTGACGACCCGTTAAAAATGTCAAAGATAGACGAATGACAGCCGGGACCAGTGGCTTAACTTGCGTTCGGAGGCACGGAGGAGTATCGGTATGTAAAGACGGTCATCCATCCACGGCCCAACCCCGGCTAGCCTAGCTTAACCTGATGGATCGACCCATGCGGCTGTTATTACTTTGCCACGAGCACAGCATGGCCTAAGTAATAGGGTCTATTACTAAGACTCCGCGGTCCGTCTGTTCGTTTGTCTGTCACAGGGCTGTATCTATTGAACCGCAATAGGTAGAAACTTGACGTTTTCACCAGAGTGACTGTGTACTACCACATATTATGATCGCTTACAAGGTGTTCCTTTTGATATTCCATAACTCTAGGGTATTAATAAGACCATGTTATAGAATCAACAGTAATTTTTTTTTTGTTTTCTTTTTCTTCCAAAATAATTCGTCAAAATCACGATTATTTATGTAAAACACCCGTAAGTAAAATATATTTAAAAAAACATTCAACTCAGCCTATTTTTGTCCATAAAAAAATATGACAACGTCGCATTTTCTTAGCTTTAATTATGAATTATTGGTTTGAATGAAAATCAGTTACGTACTTACTTATCAATGAAACTTAGAAACACATCGAGAGTCTATTGCTTCGAAACGATGTATTTTTGGAACATTTGTTCTGGGACTTTTTGTATTATTTTTACTTATAACATAACATAACCTTAAACTTATAGGACATCAAAAGTAATACGTTGTATATAACATATTATAGTTTTACCTTCACCGTTTTGAGAGCCGGTGGTGATAAAATAATTTACACAAAGTAAAGCGCATGTCGAGCGCATGCGAACAGCAGTGGTGGCCCAGTGGTAAGGTATCGGCCCCGACTTACCGAGTTGTAAGTCGTGGGTTCGAACCCAAGCAGGCGCTTTACTTTGTGTAAATAATTTCATCACCACTGCTCTCAAAACGGTGTAGAAAAACATCGTGAGGAAACCGGCATGTCTGAATAAAAAATTCGAAGACATGAGACATCTACCAACTACCATCTACTGGGCCCGCGTGGTAGTTTACAGCCCACTCCGTCTCACAGAGAGGTGGCCTGTGTCCCAGCAGTGAGAACAGAACAGTGTAGGCTGATTATTCTGAAGCGCATGTGTGGGTTGGAACCTGCGACATACAACTCGTAAGTCGGGGCCGTTACCCAGCTGGGCTACCACTGCTCCGTCTCCTGGAACTCTAGGTATAAATAAAATTCCTATTCTAAAAGTTCCAGTCACACAAGTTCTCTATCAGATCGAGGTCTATCGTCCGGAAGCTCCCACGAGAATCGCTCTATTATCATTATGAATACCTACAGTGTGGTCTGGGATAAAATAATGCGGTATTTTTATCTCGAGTGATAAAATTATTGTTTTATTAAATACAGGCATAAAAATACATCGAAGCGCGAATTATTAATTCATTCAAGGATAAAAATATACAACCTTAGTTTTTCTTTATCCTAAACTTCTTAAGGGGTCATTGTACTCATCATTATGAACAACTTTCACTATAGGACCAAAGCCGAAATCGCGAAAAAAAAAAACTGCTGCTACATTTTGACGAGTTATGCGAACATGTAAAAATGTAGGGAACAGCTGATTTTTTTTGTACGGTTGTATACACTGGATTTTAAATTAACTTACAAACTATTGAAATAAAAATATAATAACCTAACCTAACTTAAACTATTAACGAATTAAAATATGGTGCAAAATTACGAATTTGTTTAAAAAGACCAAAAAAGCATAGGTGGCTCCTATGCTTTTTTGGTCTTTTTAAACAAATTCAATTTTAAATCATGCAAAATTGTTCGAAGGCATTAGATTCAACGAAATATTTTGCAAATGATACCACTAGTATCTACAGCTCTATGTAGATATCTAGGTACCTACATAATATAGGTACTCTACTACTCGTTGGTCCTGGGTTCGACTCCCATGTCGGGCAAAGTGTTATTGGGTCGGGTAAAGTGTTACTGGGTCTTCTATTTGTGATTCATGGCAATTAGGCCCACCCCTTATTACATGAGAAAACGTAACTGGCGAAATTTGGGTGTATTCATTCAGGTTATATCATAGTGGACAAACCCCATTACTAATAATACAAATTCCTTATAAAAATGCACAAAAGAAAAGTTGATCGGACGACGATCTTTGTCTGTTACTTCAGAATAATTTATTTATAATGTTAGAACAATACTTAAGTGAGTGGTCATAACAAGTGCAGCAGTTTTCGAGTTCAACCACAACAAACGATCGAACATGTACATAGGTTCCTACCACAGAAATATGAATAAGGCATGGAATAGATACGGTATGAATTAATATTGGAAGAGTTTATTCACAGTGGTAGCCCGCGAAATTCAAATTTTATTACGTTTTTTGCAATTTGCAGGTCAACCTGACGGTTGTATCTTGATTAGAATAAAATAGAATAGAATTTTAATTGTTATGCCCACCTGATGTCCACTGTAACGATCAAGCGGATAATAAAATCCCGAAATTTCCTATCTTGTCAATTATGGGTGCTTATTCTCTTGTGTCTATGTCTAGACGACACGTCACAAAGATCTACAATATTTCCACCACCGCGACTTCTACAAACTTATACAGATTCTGTGGTAGGTAATTTTATTACACATAGTCTGTCTGGCATCGGTCATTTACTCGCTCATGACAATTTGTCGAACAATGCACCTCCGTGCGAAGAAACTATACGTTTAATAAAATATAAGTATAACATGATTCATGATTGTTAACAACTAGGAGGAAAGTGAAAATAACGAGATCTAAACTTAAAGGTGTAAAGAATAATAAGTTGTAAAAATCCTCTTTTAAAAGGAAGAGAAAAGTCTGTGGTGATGATTTCTATATTGGACATTTTCTAGTGATTTTTTCTTAGGATAATTAAAACACAAAAGGCGATTCGGCTAAAATCCGTTAATTATTAGTTATTATTGATTAAGTGCAGTTTTTAGTGGTTTCGTGTTACCCAGTAACTGGGTTGTGGAGGTCGGATAGGCAATCGCTCCGTGTTAAATACAAAATACTGGTATTCAGCTGCATCAGGTTAGACTGGAAGCCGACCCCAACATAGTTGGGAAAAGGCTAGGTAGATGATGATATTGATTTAGTGCAGAGGGGATTTTAGTACACGTGATTTTTTTGGGTTTTTAGCTGGCTATCGCTCTACCTTATATAGGTTGTCAGGGACATCGACGCGAAGCCGGTTACCATGGATTCAGTACATAATTCTGAATCCCCTGCGTTGAAATTTTTCGTCGGTTATTAATAAAAACCCAAACCCAACCAAAGAGCAATGGAGAGGGCTATGCTTGGGGTTTCCCTACGTCATCGAATCAGAAATGAAGAGATTCGCAGGAGAACCAAGGTAACCGACATAGGCTGAAGAATTGCCAAACTTAAGTGGCAATGGGCAGGACACATTGCTCAGAAAAACAGAATTTGGCATAGGTACGTCTTAAGAAATCGTCTTTGACGAAAATGTCTAAAAAAATATGCTTTAAATACCTACAGTTTACAGTTATTCACATCATTTTCCAACCATAACTTTTGCACAATTTTCTCGGCATACATGTGCAATTAATTATTTATAAAGCGGTATATAAGAGGTGAATGTATTACTATTCAATAACAATCAAAACACGTTAGCACAACAGATGTTCGCTGGCCGCCATGTTTGAACAAGTGTCGTAATTATGACGAATAAAACTGCGCCGTGTTATCTCTTATTTATCTCGTATTATACTGTATGAATATTATAAGATTTCACGGCCTTTGCACGCTTCAATGTCATTTTCGTGCAGTCGGTCGTTTAGATACACGTAATTCTGACGTAGCTCATGCGCGGTGCCGTCGTTTCTATTGTCTAACTTGTTCCTGCCAGCGTTGTAGTTGGATGTTGTCAAAAAAAAGCTTAGTAAATCCCGGGATGCTAAAATTTTCGAACTCGCTTACTTGGTCATTGGTACATCTTACGTTTTCTTAGTTCTCAAAGTTTACTGCTTAAGTCGAGAAAGTAACTCCTATTTCTATACTGTTAAAGTTTTACAGTAAAACCTAACCTTTCTGAGCGAAGCGAGCTCGAAATTTATGGCACCCCGCTATAAATTTCGAGTTCGCTACGCTCACTCTAGCATCCTGCATGCTCCATAGGAGCTTCATTATCCAAAAGTGCCCAGGGTCTCCAATAGATTAAAGACGGCCCTGCTCATGCATATTTTGTCTATATGAATTCCGAATCTCGAACGCTAGATTTTGTGCTTTCTGCATCTAATCGAGAATTCTTGATTCGTCAGATGACAGTCTCATTCCAGAATATGGGTGCGAATTTTTAATGGTTTTTCGAAGCAATCATTTGTATAATTTATTACGTTTCGTTAATTTACATAATTCAGTGAATGATTTCAGCTGAATAAAGACCAGGTAGGTTACCTACTCGTCAGAGTAAACTATGATTTCAAAGTAGGTATTACGTATACTTACTTAATGGTTTTTTTGTAAGGGTGGTGTTTATACTTATTATGGATATTAGAACTGGCAAAATAAGGATCTATACAGCGTTTATTAGAAATCTGTGTGGTCATATTTTAGGGTGTAGTCCAGAACATCAAACTAAACAACTTTTTCTCCATGGAACCAACATAGTAATCGCGAAAATAGTCAGCAGTACCATACTAAACTAAAAACTTCAATACCCTCGACCCTAATGTAAAGCTCGTGCAGACTAGCATGACGCGACACGAACAATACAATTTCTAAGAAAACTTCACGGTATAACAATAGCCGGTGTCGCGTCGCGCTAGTCTGCACGAAGCTTGAAAGAAGAGATGTAGACAAAGAATATCGCAATTTTTGAGGTGAAAGCTTCTCGGCGCAGTACTTTACGCTCTTTTTGAAGTGAACGAAACTGAACCATCACCCTTTGATTATAACTTATATGTCGAGATAGAGTGTCGCGAATCGCGCTGTAAAAGAACTACTTAAAACAAACCAGGCAATTTTTCTATGCTGGTGTGCGCGTCTGCTACGTCACACTCGCACCACATCATTGTGCTTTTCTAGTGTGCGTGCCTTTAGCGCTCTCAAAACCGTGAAGGAAAACATCGTGAGGAAACCGACATGTCCTAGAACCAAAAATTCGCTCTACCAATCCGCACTGGGCCCACGTGCGTACGGCCCACTCGCTATCACAGAGAGGAGGCCTGTGAGGAGGAACATTATATAGGCTGATTATGTATGTGCATTTAGCGGGTTACAGTTAGACGCTATGTTTTTCGACGAGTTCACAGCTTTGACTGTTTATCTCGACATAGATATTATCTTTGCGATCAACCTCTTTTTCTTTAATTAACGTAGAATCATCCTCAGTTCTTCAAAAAGGATAGCAGACCAATAAAATCATAGAGCATTTTCGTTTATGAACCATAGACCAGAATAAATCGAATCCTTATCTTTTCTTGCATAGAGGTTAATAACTTCTGAATTTTAAACAATCATTGACACCAGCCGGATAATTACAATAAATACAAATGAATTGTAATCATCAAATATTGGAACAGTGTCTCGAAATGAATTTAATTCTTTTGCAGTGAGTTCATTCAGCCTGTCTGAAAATTAAAAAAACTACCTATTATCCAGTTGAAATTTTCCCTTGCCTCGATTAGTCAAGAGCCAATAGGTACTCTTAGTTTAACCCATCTGAAGGCCAATTCTCGTACTTAAAAAACGTTCACATTCAAGTCGCAATCTGTCAAACTTGTCAAAAATGTTGGTAAATTAATTGTATTTTTGACAGATTACGAATGAGATGCGAATGCGAATTCTTAAAAATTGCCGGGCAGACCATATTAGCTAACATAGCCTCTAAAGTTTCGCACTGCTAGGACACTGGCCTCCTCTCTGTGAGAGGGAGTGGGCCGTAATCCACCACGCCGAACCGCGTGGTGGATTACGGCCCACTCCCTCTCACCAACCCATCATAGACTGGCAGAAAATTGTTAGGGTACCCAATTAGTTTTAGCTTACTTATATTATTTATCTAATACCTTTAAATGGGCAATTCTTGTTTATTATTATATAATCTGAATCTCGGAAACGGCTCCAACGATTTCGATGAAACTTGCAATTTAGGGGTTTACGGGGGTGAAAAATCGATCTAGCTAGCTCTCATATCTGGGAAAAGTCATTTTCTCCATTTTCACAGCCTCGGGAATCTGATAAAACGTTGGTGTACCTGGACGATATGTTTATATTTTCACCCGAGCTCGGCTTGACCAGATATTGGTATAAAATACTCAATGTGATTGTGACAATACTAGGCGAAATTGTGTCTGGCCGAAGAAATACTTCTAGAACTGAACCTACGTAGGTACTTTTTTAGCTAGAATCGACGCCTAAGTTCCTCAATCTGCCTAGCCTTTTCCGAACTAATGTTGGGGTCGGCTTCCATTCTTACCTTACCAGATAAAGCTGTTTACCAGTATTTTACATGGAGTGACTGCCTTTGTGACCTCCACAACCCAGTAACTGAGTAATACGATACCCTTGGTAAGGTTGGTTGTCAGACTTTTGGGCTTCTGACGTCCCGCAACGACTGTCAAATATCTGCGAATGACAGCCGAGACCAACGGCTTAACGTGCTTCCCGAGGCACAAACCGACCGTTTAAAGCGTAGCTTAACCTCGGTCGGTTCGTGGATGGGTGGCATCTAAGTTCTATTGAGAGAAAATTAGCTGATTACTTTACCAAGAATTTAAAGATACCTCAAAAAGTTCGTTATATTACAACAGTTACGACAGAACAAGTCTCAAGTAGGTACATATACAGTATGAGAGATTCGGATCACGTGCAATGCACCGGGGTCAATGCCCGCTCTGACAATAATGACACCAAGAAGAGATACCGACTCAAACAAATAATATGGCCAAATACGATAGATGTGATCGGAAGAGGTCTTGTATCCTTACTATTTTGTTTATGGTTCTAGGTTTTTTTTTTATAGACGTGAGGTTATCTGTTGCTTGCACTGGACAGAAAAAAAATGTGCTGTCAAAAATGGGCGGGAAAAACTGATGGAAGATTGAAGTTGTAGATATAATAAATAAGCAGATCCAGATGTAGGTACCTAGTTACTTACTCAGTAAACCAAATTTTTTTAGAATCACAAAATTGAGACGTCAAAACGTAATGAAAATAGAAGTTGAAGTTATGTAAATTATCTAAATAATATCAATCAACGATCATCTCACGCGACTCATAAAACTCAATTACCAACACGAGAACAAAGTTTGATGCACTATTAGTAATAGGTATTTGTATGTAGGTACCTATACTTAAGTAGTAGGTAGGTATTTCCAATTAGTTAGGTGTCGTGATCATTGATGGCAGTTAGTGAGAAGCAGTTCAATCAACTCAGCCTATCGCAGTCCACTGCTGAACATAAGTCACTCCCAAGCTGCGCCACAGCACCCTATCCTCCGCCTTCCGCATCCAGTCTGTCCCAGACACCCTTTTTAAGGTCGTCGGTCCATCTAGCTAGAGCAAAGGTCTTCAACCCGCGGCCCGCTGTGGCTTCCTTGGCGACCCGGCAATAGCTTGGCTAAATAAAATTTATTTAAGTTATTTAAGATTACTATTCATGTCTAGAAATCAAAACAAAATAGGCCAGCAAAAATCCATCAAAATTCATACCCATAACAGATTTTTTCCTAAAATCAGAAATTATGTACTGAAAATTACATCACTTTTTGGCTACACAATATCCATGCGAGCAGTTATTTTCTCAAATGAAAAACGTAAGTCCAGGGCAAGGACTAGAATCAACGATATTCACCTTTAAAACAGCTTGAGAATTGCAACAACCACTATTAGGGCAGATATTGATAAATTAGTTAAGAGTAAACAATGACAAAACATCTTACTGATTGAATTTTGTTAGTATCATTTGCTATTTCAAGCCTTGTAAAATTTTATAATCAATAACTGCAAGGTACCTATAAGTTTATAATGGAATATAACTACTTTCTCTTGTGTTGTGGCCCGCAGAACCAAAATCAAAGTGTTCTTGGCCCTTGACTTCAAAAAGGTTGAAGACCCCTGAGTCCAGCTCAGGGGGCGTCCGACATGGTCTCTACTCCAGGGCTCGTCTGCCCCACCGGCCATCGGTCTTCCGACAAACATGGCCAGCCCACTGCCACTTCAACTACTAAGCAGTTAGGTACCTACTTACTTTCATAAACCTTTGAAATAAACAACTTAAGAGGGTGCATCCTAAAAGTTGGCAACGTCGTAAATAGCTGTCAAATATTCACCTGTTTCGATTAATTTGGAAATAATACTGTATGGAAATAAGAAATGTGGCTAACCAATTGACTAGAATATTAATAATGAATTGCAATTATAACATTGAATTTGATGTTGTACCCCTTTTAGGTGAAAAAAAGGCATTTGGAAAGTTTCCAAATACTTTTTTTACATCTAAAACTAACTATTCGGTGTTAGGATATTAATCATTGCATTTCATAATCAATATTCTAGTCAATTGGTTAGCCACATTTTTTATTTCCATACAGAAATATTATCAAATTAATCAAAACAGCGAAATTTTTGACATCTATTTGCGACGTTGCCAACTTTCAGAATAAACACTCTTAATCATGATCTGAGTTGTCACTGTCAAGGCTCAGCAAACAGGCGGCACGCGACATTGCGACGTGTTTCTGAATTTAAAAAAGAACGTTTTCTGAACAATTTCTATGTAGTTTCAAGAAATTGTTCTAGAGTCGCGTCGCTATGTCGCGAATCGCGCCGCGCTTTTCTGCGGAAGCCTTCAATGTAATAAATAACATGAAAAGTTAAAAACAATGGTTTAGTGCGATTGTTTCCATGCTAAATATTTTAATCCTCTAGTAATGCTACCTCCACCATGAAAGATTATCTTTCAAAACAGATTTGAACGAATTTTCCTAACCTAAAATTTTAGAAAAAAGATACGAGATAACCTTTTAAGTAAGAAAGAAAATAAGGAAAAATTGCTTTTATTTGTCACAGAAGCAAGTAAAATAATAATAAAGAAAAGAAACAAAATAGATCTACGAGCACAGAACAGATAATATAGCAAATATAGCAACCTCTTAAGGGGTCATTGTACTCATCATAATGAACGACTTTTACTATGGAACAAAACCTGAAATCGCGGAAAATAAATCAGCTGTTCCCTACATGTTGACAAGTTATGAACATAAATTATGTAGGGAACAGCTGATTATTTTTTCGCGATTTCAGGTTTGGTCCCATAGTAAAAGTCGTTCATAATGATGAGTATAATGACCCCTTAAGAGGTTGCTGGTGTTTTACAAATAACCCTGTATAGTCGGCAGCTTCACGTCGACGCGACGTGAAGCTGCCGACTATACAGGGTTATTTGTAGCGCGTCGTGAACTCGTGACGGTGACAAGAGGCTTCCACTCAGCATGATGCAGCTATGGAGAGCCCACAGCACAGTACAGTGCTGATTTTCAGAGTTCACCCGAAAAATGACGTACGGAAACCAAGTAAGTTTTTAAGATTTGTAAAGATTAAACAAATAGGTAAGTACATAATTAAGTTAAATAAAATGAATAGTACAGAATATAATGCAACCATACAACCATTATCATGATAAGTAGGTAAGATATACTTGCGCACTGCGCAAAATATATTCGTAGATTCATATGCGCAATTGAATCTATACTATTATTTCATTGGCATAACAGCTGGTTGCATGACATTATTTTCTTTTTTCTTCACTACGCAGCAAGCGGTAACAGACACTGGCCGGTAAATGTCCCGCGCTAATAAACGCCGTTAAGAAAAAAAATAAAGATTCATTTTCGCGCCAACACTCTTCCGCCATATTGGTCGCGTGATGAAAATGATGTATTTACGCGACTTTCATTCACTTTCGATGCAGAAACTGTGATGTTTCATCATGTTTAGTGCTCTTCCTAGTTCGTTTCGTTCCATTTTGTAGTTAGTTGGATTTGAAAATATGTTGATTGTATTTCCTGCTCATTAGATTATATTGATGTCGTGCTTAGCTGAAATGTCTGGGAAATAAAAGTAGAAGTTATCATACAACTGGTCTAGTGGTCACAAGCGCTAGTGCTGAGCATGAGGCTTTGGGTCCGAGTCCCAGGTTAGGCAAAGTTTTATTGAGTTTTTCGATTAGGAATATCTCTGTAGCAGCCCGGAGTCTAAGGTAACTGCCTAACCCTTCGGAGATTACTTAAACAAATGATAAAATTGAATAATCACTTACAAGAACTCAAGGCAGATTACGATTAGGCTAATTGATATTCCTAAAGGCTAGGTAACACGAATTCAAAATATTAATCCGATTACGTAAGATTAATGTTGATATTCCTAAACCGTCGTCGCACCGATTAGCTAAAAGATGGTTTTGATTAGCATCTATTGTGTTACGGGATTCGCAGCCACCCTAGTCTATATTTTGTAAACTAACTGGCCGAACATCCCGTCCATCTATTTTTTCCGTTGACGAAGCCATGTTTGTAAACGTGGATGTCGGTTTGTGAATGAAATTCGCGCGGTTTCCGCGATTTGGCGGGAGAACGTGTCGGTAGGCAAACATCTCTATCTAAACATCGTGCACAACTTATTATAAACCTTATTGTTAAAGGTACTGAGTCTGAATTGAGGTGTAGAGCTGTGGCACGATCATAACTCGCGTGAGGACAATGACTGCATCTATGAAACTGTCCAACTGCACATGACAATAATTATATCACCGACTCATAAGACTAATTATTTCTTTATTTTTCTGAAATCAATCTAACGTTTCATTTTGTAAAGTAAACATTGTTCACTAAGAATGCACGACGTTTGAATGACGACCTACCTACCAAACCACATACTAAAAACATATATGTGCCATTGTTCTAAAACTATATTACTTAAACTATTTAACACCATATATTAGTATCTAAAAACCACGTGCTTCTATGAGGAAATTCATTAACAATTTTAAAATGATACGCAGTAATGTACCTAAAACTAAACCATGAATTAACGAGAATATAATATTGATATTTGTATGAGTCAATTGAGTATTTGCTGTTGTCAACCAATATTTTAATTAGACATTATTAATTAATTAACTAGCGACCCCGCCCCTGCTTCACACGTTTTATATGACTTGACAAAACATTGAGATTTTTCTATATTATACAGATAAACCTTCCGGAGCCAATTATCTAAAGTCTAAATGATGGTGACAGCCGCAACAAAATACGTTGCTTAATTTAGAAGATCAACACGGTCACACAGACGGACACGAAAAGTGACACAAATTATAAGATTTTTTTTTTATAGTAAAAACCCCTCAACTAAAAAACAATACATACACTCTAACTCATCAATGACAGGCATTCGTCCAATCCAAACATATCCTTTTTCGTGAAGTTCAACTTCATTATTACTTTTAAGGTCATTATATTAAGTACCTACCTCTCTAATTGGGATATTAAATTCTTACATTAAGATTCCTTAAATTTCCAGTACTTTTGCCATTTTAAATGCAAATGCGTCCATTCCTTATCTCCTGTTCGTCTACGACTACCTCAAGGTTGCATATTTGGACCATGTTAATTTTTCCCCATTTAAATAAATAAAATAAATATATAACATAATAAATATAATAAGGTTTATTGCAGAAACTTGTACAACTTTTACAGTAAATCTTACATATGTACCTCCTTTTATTTTAAGTAAAAGATATACCCTGTGCTAGGAGATAAAATAAAACTTGCCTATGACTTTTAAAGACTAAAAAGGACTTATATATACTTACACCTTGCAGACCAGCAAGTAACTTAATAAAGAACAATTTAGACATAGTTTAAAGGTCGTAAATAATAGCAAAAGGGGATCCTGCAATCAAAAAGATACTACTTAAGTCTGACCCAATAATTGCGAAATAGATTCAGGTTGTTTAAATATTAAAGATAAAATATTACTCCAAAAGTATCATTTGCACTAAAATAATGAGTCACAGATAAAATCGCTAACAATACAGAGGTAAGTATTGATAAGAATTACGTGTGGAGAATCAATTACAATATTTACCTTATATCCGTTTTAAGGTTTTATCAATGCTGCAAAATATTCAGCCTCAAAATGCCAACAACTATTACTTCTTACTAAAAATCTTAACTTTATTCAATCACTGACAGATAACGCTCAGCCTAAGCATGAAATTTTTAACAAGAGTTCCTTATATAACTAAATAGAGCACAAAGAAAGGATTTTTGAAGATTCATCCCTAAAGGGGTAAAATTATAAAGGTAGATGAAAATTTGTAACAATGTTTGTAATTTTTGCCGATGGGAAGTCCCATCGGGCTTGCCCATTCTAATTTTGGAGCGCTTATTGAAATAAAAACAAATGACGATGCTGTTATATTGAAATAGTTATCCATCACGGGCTTATCCCCTACGCTTCCAAAACTTACTGAGAAAGATAGAACGGTAGTTTCAGTTTGTGTACAGTATGATTTTGTATCATCATCTATAGAATTATTAATTTGTCCCATTATCTTATCATTCCTCGTATATAGCATTGAACTTTGCTATACATATTTCTGTGTATTATTCCTACCTAATACCTGCACATTTCAATGTGTCAAGGACCTAAAAATCTTGGGTTTTCTCACACGATTTGTCATTAGAAACTGCGGTTGCGTGCGTACCAATTTCAAGTAGGTATACCTCTTTTTTTGAGAGTACCTATTCGGTCACATACACTTTATGAATTGGTTCACTAATTAAACAATTTACTCTTTTCCTTATCAATGAGTAATGATTGACGTATTTAATACGAATGCAATGTGGTCTGATCAGGGGGCCAAGTCTGCTAATTTACAAACGTCACAATGGTTCTCGATGGTGAGTTTTTGACAGATTTTGTATGGCAAATCTGTCAAAAACTCACCATCTAGAGACCATTGTGACGTTTGTAAATTAGTAGACTTGGGGCCTCTGTTATCCTGCAGTATCATGAATACATTCGGATAGCTTGCGTCACTAATTCAGATGAATAATGTTAAGTAATTTTATGGATTCTTATTCACCCAATCAATATTGTGGTTAGCTAGCGTCATTTATTATGTTAATTTTCACTTAGGTATAATACTTTATGTAACTAAACTACATTGTTTATTCATGCGTTGTTTTCTTAAAACTCCTAAACTGAATAGGCGAGTGTAACAATCATGCTCATGATAAAGCTTGATATAAGCTTTAGGTATAGCTCTGAATTACAAGTTTACAAAGAAAAGTTCTGCAGTAGGACATTGATTGACAGAAGTTTTGGCAGAACGAATAACCAAGGTCTTGAAAAATCACAAAAATCGAAGAAGCTTTAATAGTCCTCCAGATCGATTTCGGCCATGGCGACCAATCTCAGCGGAGACCAGCTTTCGGCGCGAGAGACATTATAGTACACAAGTGTGTGCGCAGACACAGATGCACTCTCTCTTCTCTCACTCTCATAGTCCGATGGGACGACAATCCGACACGAACGGAGAGAGATCAGGCGCAGGTCCAACGGCTTTACGTGCTTTCCGAGGCTTGGAGGTATCACACCGCCAACTTCCAAACTCCGGGCTGTTATTAAGAAATTCCTAATGAAAAAACCCAATTACACTTTGCCTGACCCAGAAATCGAAACCAGGACCCCACGCTGAGCAGTCGCGTTTGCTACCATTAGACCTAACGGGGCAGGGAAATTGGTACAATGAAGTAATGTCATCATCCTTGTGTCCATGAGAGTCTAAATTTATAAGGACTCCGTACAGCATATATTCTTCCTCTCTTCTATGTTAGCCGTCATCTCAGTAGTCACCTCCTTTCTAGCCATATCATCTATCACACAATCCATTGTGTTATACGTGTCCGTGTCGGATGTCCTGACTCCTGAACAACAACAATAAATTGTAAAGATATAGGTACATTTATATCTTCCTCTTCGAACTCCATTACGTCATAAGATGTTGAAACAGCCTTATCAGTTAACGGAACATCGTTTAGGAACAAGATTTTTGAAGTATACACTATATCTAGTAAAACTGCTAATGGACACTGAGTAAGTGAAGATAAGATTCCTCCATCCGTGTGTGTTGTTTGTTCAATAACGTTGCTATCAGATAATTATCGTAGTTTCCTATACTTTAAACTGTATATTGGAATAGTGCTCTCGATACCCAGTGCTGTTCTAATCGATACATTTAATAATGAGGCCAAACTATCGAGTTATTGATTTCTGAATGACAATGCTAAATTGCAAACTGCTAATCATGACTCGTTATGGCATTCAATAGAGCAGACTGATAATGGTAGCTTTCAAACTGAAATGGTAATGAATATCAAAGAATAAAAAGGAAAGGCATTTCATAACATAGAAAACATACGAATAATTTGAATTTGCTAATAGAATGACAGGTGATAATGACGACAACGACTCACACTTGAAAGCAAAGATCAGTAATTAGTATTTATACACCATAAACCATTGACTAACTTGAGATAAAGTTATATTCAAGATGATGACAAACTAATAAAAAATCATCAAAAATTTAAGTTCCAGAATATCGTAACAAAAACGATATATTACCGAGACATCACTAATGGTACACATGTCTTAACACAACCTTCGTTACTACCAACTACTAAAGTAACATCTCCTTGTTATAGACACTTCCACGTTTTTTTCTATTAAAACCGATAATATTAGTAGAGATTAGTAGAAAGCCTTGAAAGTCGTTGAAAAACAATATTTTATTGTTTAAAGATCCATCTTATCTGGCGTACGATATCGATTAATGTCATGGCGTGGCGGCAACGGACATACTTTGTTTAGCAGGTATATCTTATATGTTTATAATGTCCGACCTTTATTCTTTTGTGTCTGATTCGTTAATCTCATAATCGGATTTATTGACAAAGACTTTGAATGTTAACGTGTTGAGTCCTCTCATCCAAAGTCATCATTCTCCTGTCCTCTCAATTTATTTGAGGTCGTCGTAACATGATTTTTTCTTTCCTATCTCTATAATAGTCGTCACCTCGGTATTCACCCCCTTTCTAGCCATATCATCTTTCACACAGTCCATCCGACGTTTCTTTGGTCTCCCCCTACTCTTATAGCCATTCTCATTCATACTTAAAAATTTCTTCACGGCATAAATATCATCTGAATGAAAATATTTAGTTTTCAAGGAAATAATATCAAATTGAGATTTTAGGCAAATTGGTGGTCTAATTCATTCATCCAATAATTTGAAGAAGAAGAAATGCAGATCGACATTAATGCTCATTGTTCAGGCACTTGGCAAAAAAGTATCTGTACCTTTTACCCTTTATCTGACATCTCTTCAATAAAAAAAATATTTAAAAAACGGCCAGCGCAGAGACGTTGCCACGTGTTGACAGATGGAGGGAGCCATGTTTGCATACGTTCGGCTGACCGATACCAGAGGTCGGCTCCAGATGGGGACCGACCGAGTACGGCTGATAAATAATAACCGATTTTTGTATTGAAACTATCGCCTCTTTTGGGTAAACAGGAGGTTGAAGCACCTTTTAGAGTTGTATCAGAAATGTATTTTGAGAGTTTAAAAAGCTCTGCTTTAAAGCTTTAGTTATTACTCTGAGAGCTTTGATCGAATCATAGAGTTGTTTTTTTATTTTTTATCTTCAACTTGTCGATCAAAATAAGAAGCAAAAAGGTCAGATAATTAGAAGTATTATCGTTTCCCTTACCTTTGTTTTCTTAGAACTAAATAAACTAAACGTGACATTGGCTAAATGCACTAACCGTGCGAAGCCAATTAATAAAAAAAATTAAAAGAATAAAAAGGTGAGATTTTAATCAGAATAAGTAAAGTAATTTTTATTTGAACAACGGTAATGTAAGATGAAACACCTGTCCTACGTCAATTATAGCAACTGGAGTCAATATGCAGGGAAACAATGATGTGTAACAAATTGAATCGTATGATATTTTTCGATAGCTTTGTTTATCTTAGAATCACGATTCTAATTAGATTCTAATTAATAGTTTAAAAAATCGACAAATACCTACTTGTCAAAACTGTTTCTAGCCAAATAGCTAATGCAAAGCTTAAAATCAAATACGTACAACTAGAAAACGGTACCTACCCAGCTAAAAATCTTGTTCTCTGCAGTAAAGCGTTAAACCATTAGCAAATTATAAATCTTTATAATTTATTCAAGGTCATCAGCAATAAGCGTATAATAAGAATTAATTTATATGATGCAAATACACATAACATAGACGAAAATTGCAAAACTGACGCTTTTGCAATCCCCAGCGCCATCTTTCTTTCAACCGCCATTACAATTTCGGCGCGTAAATCTCAACTGACGTTTTATATTTTTAATTTGTTTTTGTAATATTTTACAATTATCAATACGAAGTCAAAGAGACCCGAGATACTTGAATAAACAATAAAATATAGGGCAAGTGCTAATTAAACAGTCGAATGACGCTGTTTACCTACTCATTGATAGGGAATGAGAATTAGTTACAAGAAACATGTTTTAACGACGATAATGAAGTCATTTATTTATATTCATAGACTTTGTGTTATGGACATTGCTAGTAGGTACTTGTGGTAAACGTCACTGAAGATCGAAACAGTTATGGATTAAAGTATAGCACATGGTTAACTTCGAAGAAACTCAATACAAAGAAAACATACGTAATCACTAATCAGCCTTTAACGTTCACACTGCTGGGACAGAGGCAGGCCTCCTCTCTGTGAGAGGGAGTGCGCTGTAATCCACCACGCAGCGCAGGCCCAGTGTTTATTGGCAGAGATGTCACATGACGTTTTCCACAATTCTGCAAAAAGTTCACATTAAAAAGAAATTAGTACTTACCTATTTCAATAAAGATTTACTTAGTATATCGTAAACTTGGTATACTTTAATTTTGTCACTATGTCCAAGACTTCTAATGTTAAATATTGCTAAGAATTTTATTGTCTTATAATTAATAAAAATGTAAGTATGTACTCTATGCACTCCTGCTGCCTGTGATTCTGGTTTATCCTAGTACAGACATGTAACAGTATAATAATACGTCTGTAAATTATTTCTAAGATTTTGATGTTAATATTTTTTAATGAAATAAAATCTGAATGGATTTGGAAACAAATTAAAACAGGTAGATTGGAAGACAACCTGTCCCAGCTTATTGGAAACGATTAGGGCTCTTAACATTTGCTAATGATTTCCTATGCATACCCAAAAAAACAATATTGAATTATAAAAATCGTGTTAATTCCACAAAATAAGTTTCTGAACGTTTCTTGAGATAAGCTTAGCGCGTGGCTCAGCGTACCATGCAGTAGGTAGGTTGATGTACCTACCTACTTACCTAACTGGTAGGATGATCGATCACCGACTGACGTCATTTTTAACGAACACGCCTTTGACAGTTATCGCTCTTACGCTGCTTACAACAAGACATAATTTATCGCACTTTTCTAGAAAACTGAAAAGGTTTTTTATAAATCGTCTTAGTACCTAAGCAGTTGTTTTCGCAAAAGAGTAAAGATAAAAAAACACGTTTGTACGATTCATTTACTTAGATAAATTCGGGTATTTTATTTATTCGTTTATCTGAAATCTTTTTAATGATAGGAGCATAATACGTGTTCGCTTTTCTTTCGAAAATCGATCAGCAGGTCCATTGTCTGTCTGCTTCAATAATAAATAATCGGATAATGCAGGTAATAAAATAAAAACTAAACTAGGTATATCTTTATCTTCAGACGTCACTTAATTTCTGTTCCCGAAAGATAGGACTGTTTATACCGTACTTACTTATAATATGCAATGAAAATGTACCTTCTCCGAGTAAGTTGGCAGTTTTTGTTTTTAATTTGTAAAATTATTATAATTTATGTACATTTGTACCTACTTTTAATGAGTCAGTCCCTACCTATTTATGTGCCCTCATTATGATAAGTAACTAGTTTCGTGTGTTGATTGATTCGATAGACTTATCATTAAATTCAATGATAGGTTATTTATATTTGCAAATCAATTCAAACATTTGATAAATTCTTTGTCTGTGACTCAAATAGCTGGTGACTCTAATTTTGGGGAGATGTTTAGTGATTCAATATTTAAAAATATATTTTTTAACCGTGCTGTAGGTAAATAATAATCATCGGCCATCATTGTTCTAATCGCAGAGATAAAGTTAAATAAAGATTCGATAATGACGGAACCACTCAGTGCGGCATCTCCACATTATTATCATTGCGCGCTCTCGACGGTGATACACCTGAACCCGCGCGGACAATCTCGCCCGGCCGACGAAACGAATGACGCTAGCTGTCTCGCTCGTTCGCAGCCCGCGCGAGATGCGCTCTCTCCTTCTCCCGGCCGCCGCTCTCGACCAATCGGCGGCCATCTTCTGCTCCCCCGAGAGCAGAGCGACAGTGCGTACTCTCATCACGATCACAAGGAGACGACATCTCGGCGCGCGAGGTTGTCGTTCCCGCGCGAGATGCGATACACGTTCGACGCGCGAATTACTTGAATATAGTGCCTTACAAATTTTAAAGTGTTTGTAAATAGAAAATAATCCAAGACTGTAAATCTGTGCTCAAAAATTAATTAAGGTGTTTTGTGAGAGACTGGACGCTGTTTCGTGTGTTGTTGGACTATTATTTTGTATTATTTCGGGCTTCGGCTGATATCGCAAAAATTATCCACCATTGGGTAAGTTATTTCGATTAGATTACGATGCAAATTATCGTTTGTGACGGCGGGCGTCGCCCTGTGTTTTAGGTACCTCTAGTAATTAATATCGAGTGGGCTCAGTGCGATACGCGACAGTCGAATGTTTTGTCGTCTCTTGACCCCTGAGCCCTTGAAGGTGACATGTGTGTTCGAAAATCAATTATTGCAGAATGTTGCTTCTCTATTTTTAAATATTTTTTTCTTGCAACGTTTGTATTTATTTTTTGCGCGAAAAAAGAACGTTCCAAATTCTAATTTCTGCATTTTTGTTTGTATTTTTTTTGCGATTATGCTATTTCGTGAACTGAAGTGACCGGTTCTTTTTCAAGTGATAAGTAAATGTTTCGCTTTGCAGTATAAAAAAAAACAGTGAACAGTTTTTATCGTGATAACGAAAAAAATCCAATCGGACGCGAAAAATCAATAATTTCAATAAACGATGCAAGTAAAAAAGCTTTTTGAAAGCAATTCGTATTCCTACCGAAAAACGTGATCTAATTACCAACGTTAAAAATATTTTTAAGTATTTACCTACCTACAGTAAGTTAGTCTTATAAGATTACGGACTGAAATACCTACTAACTTTAATACCTACTGTATAGAAAAATAATAACAAGAAAATTATAAAGTAAAACGTTTTTCTATCGAGATGAAAGATTTACACTTTCGCCGTCGGGTGTTCTCAAGTGAAGCTTAATTGTTCGCTAAGCGTATTAAGTTATTTTATCAACTTTATATTTTAAGCTGTTGATTATTTTCCCAAATCTGTGTGAATTTATTTATCTACCGACCTATTTGTTTTTGCGATTTTTAATACATTAGAATTTTCTTTTCCCATTCAATCCCAATAAGAATAGCATTGTACCTACCTACTATATAGGTACTTTATTTATATATACCTTTGTATTTCATTTTTTATTAGTAGTTACTTGTAAAAAAGTAGTTACTAGTTAGTATTTAATAATTCGCAAAAAATCTTAAACCTCAAAAGAAAAACCCTTTTAATAAACAAACGGAAAATAAAAACATAGACTTAAGCACAAAAAAATAAAAATACCTATAAAGAAAAAGTCCTAAAATAAAAGAAGCTATATTCTGCAATTTTAAACACCTAAGTCAAAGGCGACGGAACATTCCGCACCCCAAATGTTATTCCCAGGTAAAGAAAGGAATAAAATCGAACCCAATTTACATGCTTAATGTTCGTGTTTTCTAGGCAATTTAATTCCAAAAATCACATTATTTACCGATTGACCGTCAGCATGTCATAAATAAAGATAAATCATTATCATTCAATTAATCTAAGCAGATTAATGCTGCGCAAATGACTGAGCATTTTTTCATATTTCAGAGAAATATCTAAATGATTATAACTTTGGGAATTTTTAACTGATTAAGGATGCTAATAACATTATAATCGCTACGCTCAGTGATTACCGATCCATCTACCAATTAGGTACATCGTGAGGAAACCTGAGAGATATTTCTTGACGGCATGTGAAGCCAAGTCAGAGGTCCATAGGCGACATAAAACTCCAACAGGTTTGTTACTAACCACACGAAAAAGAAAAATCTACGAATTTTTGTGATTTTGTCTTAATTTCCTTGGTATAATAAAAAATGATCAGCGACTGCAAATTGCACTGAGGATTATGTCTGAGGTCCATCTTCAGCAATGAACATTATACGTATACCTTAGGTTTCCTAGCGGCTTCGTTATATTATCACGACCGTCATAAAGATCTGTTATTTTCACCAGTATTTGACAATAAGGTGTCAAAAAACGATTTGTATTTGAGCAGCCGTTATTGTGAAACCGTTCACCACTTTCTTTGGAAAAACGGCGGATTATGGCGATCAATAAGGATAAAGGACAAACTAGACGATACAAGAATCCTTCTGAATAAAAGAGTTACCATCCAAAGAGATAGTTACAATCTTTCCTCCTACTAAATCCATTGACTATTCTTAAAATCTATCCATCTAAACATCATCATCAATAACATTATAATTTACAAACCACATCTAACTTGTTGTGAAACAATGATTCAAGTAAGACTCATGTCAGGTACAGTGCTCAGATAAGTAATTGCTAGATAAAACTCTCAATCTCATCTCCCATTGAGACATTTGTCGTCCATTATCTCGGTAATGCCTTCTATCTCAAGTGGCAGATAGCCGTGATGTGCTCTTTAGACAATTATGTAAGAACAGCGCACATTATCGATTTAATGTTGCGCTGTTCTTTGGTCATTGCTTTCAGACATTAGGCAAACGTCATTATAGGTATCAAGAATTGGAGTCTGCTTCCATTCGTACAAGATGCTTCTGAAGTATATTACTTACTTATGGAAAACTCCAAATTCTTATGAGATTCCCATTTTAACTTACTTATAGATCTTATTAAAACTAGCTTCATCTTTTTGACAGAACGACTCCTTGACAATTCAAAAGTGCCTGTAATTTGAGTTTGAATACACCAATACTGAATAGAGTCCGTCTTAGAATTATATTATTTAAAAATATATAGGTATATTTCGTACACAAGATATAACGCGAACAGTTGACTTAATTAGGTATATTTGTCGGCAATTGCGCTATCTATTCGACTAAATCGCAACTTATCTCTAAAAGTCGCAATCGTGTGTAAATCCTTACAATATCTATCAAACAACACAAGTGTTTATCACCATCTGCAGTAATGGCCAGATTGCGACAACCAGCCTCTCAACATGAAGATGTTATAACTTTGTCACGGACAGACAGATATCATTCGGACAGATGTTACTGGCTTATCTAATTGCCGTTTATTTCTATGTTATTTGATTGTGATAGAAGGTGTTTTTTATCTATATCAATTCGATATTACAGATAGACGATTTGTTAGCTGGTGTTTTGTCTTCAATTAGGACCTTAGCAAAGGATCCAGGGGTCTTTATAATACCAAATCAGATCTTAAAAGCTGATTTTACGAGCAATTTAACTACTTTGAAAATCTAAGTTACACCTGTTCCTGAGATAAATATCTTAGATACAAACCTCTTAAAGCCAATGTCTCAATGTTAATAGAGCAACGTTGACTTCGCAATAATACGGTAGTTAGATGCGCCAAGTTATTGCACGAATCAGTAGTGTTCATCTCCTAATACTTATTATTATTTCATATTATTCACTTAAGTACTTAGGTACTTAAACTGGAGGACGCGTAATGTGAAGAAGATCAAGTAAAAGACAGAAAACTGAGAAGTGATAAATGATAATTGATTTTATTTCTGTAAGTGGGTTTTTACAAAACAGTTACTACGTTTGGTGTTTCCCATCCGACTACACTGACATGAAAGACCAAAACTAACTCAAGAAGTCACAGTTTCTTTTACAGACCAGACATAACCTTGTTCAGATCATGTGCGGACCATGTAGATTAGTGTCTGAAATGATCTTCTGAGGAAAGAACCATACAGATTTAAATGGACTTGTCCAGTCAGTACACGCAATTGTCAGTAATCGTGTAGCTCAATTCAGAACTTAAGAAGAAACGAAGAAAGATCTTCGTTTGAAATGTGATATTCCTCGAGTTAATTAGTTTTCGAAGCTGACGCTGGAATCCAGTATCGGATGCCAGCAAAACCTAAGAAGCCGTTAGTAGTAGTACTTAGTTATGGGGATCTTCCTCCCCATAACTAAATAAATTACATAAGAATCGATACCTACGTGATCCAAATCGCCTTCCCAACGTAGTACTCAATACTCAATCTATTTGACAAAAATACATGTAATAATTAGCTAACAATAGGTAGAGATTAGAAGCAGACATCGGATCACGTCTACCAACTGATAATGAAGAAATCCTTGTGACTCGTGATAACAGAATCAATAGGTGCTTTATTTTATTACATTCTTAATGGAAACATGGAAAATGTGAACATGATTTTTATTTATGTAACAATCAAATCACATCGTAAAAAAAACATTAATCGTTCATGTCATTTGAATCGTTAGTATTTTTTAGACTAGAATTTTGAGAATGACCCAACTGAAATTCGTTCGTTCGTTTTTATTAATTTTATTTTGTAATGTTGGCACTATTTGGGGATATATGTATTTGAAAACTTTAGCTTATTTTTCTTATTCAATTAAAGTTTTTTTTAATTGAGACACAATATAAAAAAAAATATGCTGAAAATTAACTTTAATTACCTACGGTTGAAATTAAACTGTCTTCATAACTTTTTACTTTTATGTTCTATTGGAAATTAGGCCAACAACGGGGCTAATTTGAAATCCGAAAAGAAAAGTTTAAAAAGTTGTTCTTATTTTAAATTGTGTAAGCTCAAAAGTTTCTATAGTAAAACTTTAGTATTTAAAACATAATTTTGTGCTAAGGATTGAAAATATATTTAGCTGAAATATTCCTTACAAGTCTTACACGTTTCTTTGCCAAAACCGAATAACCCTTTACTTTTTTTTATTTAAAAGTATAAAGCGTTGTTCTCTGAAAGGCACGGGTCGATCCATCGGGTTAAGGTTCTTTACATACCGAGTCTCCTCCGTGCCTCAGAAAGCACGTTAAGCCGTTGGTCCCGGCTGTCATTCTTGGATCTTTGACAGTCGTTACGGGTCATCAGAAGCTCGGAGGCTGACAACTAGTTTTAGTCAGTTCCTGGGTTGTGGAGGTCTGGTAGGCAGTCGCTCCATGTAAAATATTGATATTCAGCTGCATCCGGTTAGACTGGAAGCCGACCCCAACATAGTTGGGAAAAGGCTAGGTAGATTGAACCTAAGTAGCAAATCCACCCCCCGCAAAATTATCATTACAATTATTAAGTAGGTCATACAAGAAATTATTCAAAAACCGCTGAATCAATTCCTACAATAACTAAACAAAATCAGTTCTTATAGATAACCACAATTTCCGAGTTCAAAGCGAGCCGCATACAAGATAAGTAATATTAATATTGTATTACGATTCCGAGTAAACTGTAATCCTGATCATCAAAGGCGCCGTTGAGAGTCAGTTTCAGTGCATTTAGCGTATTCATGAAAGGTGAGACTTCGAGCGCAAGATGGAGTATCCAGGCAAGGGAATTACAAGTGATATGGCTTATGATAACTTTACATTAAGACTGTCCCCCCCCAAAACGCCCGCCCTTCACCACTTCCTCTAATAGTGCTTTAGCTAGGAAGAAGAAGTGGCGCAAAAAACGAACTTTATTCTATACATTGTATAGAATAAAGTTCAGTATACAATAACACACATCGCAAATTATTCTCGGTTGAACTACCTACATAGGTAGGTATTCCTTTTTTTTGAAGTGAGAACTTTTTTAGGCGCGTTAACACTTTTTAGGTGAACAAAATCATGGAACTCACGTCACGGTCACCGAACGAAAGACTTCAACGCGAGTATCAAAAAGTTACTCAACGAAAGACATCAACGCGAGTATAAAAAAAAAGACCCCAAAGACTGCCCGTTTTTTTTTTAGCTATTCGACATGGAAATAAATGTTGTTGCAAAGCTCGGTAAAAGCTTTAGCACAATATACACTGTGGCTTTAGGCTGAGCATGTCAACGCAAATACTCTTGATAGAAAACTTCTACGCTATAAATAACCTGAAGAAAGCAAAGTTAAAAAGTTGAATCTTGTAAAGTGCAAGACCAAAGAAAAACCTTCGAATGTAGGAAATGCTTGAATCTGCTCTGCAAACAAAAAATCAATAAGTTTACACAAACAATTTAACTTATAAACTTAACGTTACATCTACTCTACATCAGTTCACCTAAACCAGACTAGGTAGACAGCATAACGCTACCAGTACCAGTACATTAAGTAACGAACAGGTAACCAGTAACTACAGGTAATAGGTACATATGTACAAAACTAGTCGCATACCAGCCGCGGGTTATTCGCTCGCATTGTCTGGACTATAATAGGTCAGACGCGCGTGCGCTGCACTAGCGAACGGAGTAGGGTCGCCATGCGTTAAGGGAAAAATTTACGGACAGTAAATAATGTTTCTTTTTCTTGCACGTCTTTTCATTTTTGTGTAGTTTATTTTATAAATTATTCGCTGTTTGATTTTGTAGAAGATTTAAGATACAGATGAGTGGTATAGCGAAATCAGTTGCAAACTAGTTGATAGATTTTCTTGTATAATTTTCTTGTATTTTAGATAGCATAATACGTGTTACTTACTAGAAAAAATAATGATGACCTCAAAAATACAAGATATTTACTTTCATTTTTGAAAATACACGTCAGCTATTACGCTGCGTTTCAATGTTATTAGCAATGCTAAATATAACTTCATTTAAGACAATCCATGCAGTAACAGTAGCCTGCCAGTCGATTGAGTTATTAGCATGCATTGTCTAGATTATAATAAATGGCGAGACGCGCAGGCGCACTTCACTACAAGCCAGCTGACTAGTTTCTGTGACTATAATTTCAAAAGAAAAGAAAGGATTTATTTTATATTATGGAAATAATTTCGCAGGTTTATTTTTTGTACTTTGATCATTTTATCATAACCTAAAAATCACAAACTAATTATAGGTATATCCGTATAGATTACCATCTTTAAGTTCAAGGGTTTTCCAAATAATCTAACCGGATAATGTTGGTGTTTGTGTGACCCAGATCTGTATTATTTATCCTATAAAATAGAATTTTTAAAAAAGCTTTAAAATAGAATATGAAAGCACCTAATCAGAATGCAGTAAACATTCTTCAACATTTACTTTTTAATAAACAGAGATTAGTTTTGCATAGATTGAAAAAAAAACTAGTAAATTATACACAGTAAATAAAATTATCACACACACGGACAATATACAATACATAATTTTCCTACCTTACCAAAGCTCTTAATGAAACCTCTTAAACCAAATCGCCAACCCAAATCAGCATCCTAATTGCGTTACACAATTTTAATCACAATCTGAATGGTTTTGAAGGAAATTGCTAATCCATGGCTTCATATGTTCGAAAAATTTGTTTGCCAACAACGTTAATAACGCAATGAATGTTGAAAAACTGTCATAATGAAAGCCTTTGCTACTGTTAGTGTATTACGCTATTACCCCGCAGGACAGTCTCAAGCCAGTTCTCAAAGCTGGCGGCCCCACCCACCAGATAGGTGTACGTAGATTAGGTACCCTCATTTCTCGCCGATCGATGATTAGCGTCAAGTGTCGCAGGAAGCCGCAGATAACATGTGACTCAATACTCTTTGTCACTTACGAGCTGGTTTTATCGAACATTTTCACTTATTTACTTTAGTTTTTTTTTTTAAGTTGATGTTATACTTGGATATGTACAATATGTCTTTTTTTATCCTCGGAGGAGTTAAATAATTCACAATGTCTAGCACTGATCTTTACACAAGTCCTACTTCATACAACTAGAACTAGGTATAATACTGTCTTTACCTTTGTTAAATCATCAATGTAGATCTAGTGTAGATCACATCTTGACCAGCTGGGCGCAGGTTTTTTTTCTTCCATAGTCTTCCATATTTTTCCGTATTTCCTGTTTAAATCAAGCATCAGACTACAGAAAATAATTATATTAAATTTTTTAACACAACTAACAATGTACACTAGGTACTACATTAAAAGACTAACAAACTAACTGTAAAAACAAATACAAAAACAAAAGGACGCTTAGGCGTCGAAGTATTCGTCCGCATCGTTGTCATCCGGAAACGTGCCCAGAAGACTGGCAGCATAGCCACGTTGAATGGCAATGCTAATTCTTTGGCCAAAGAACGAGCCAACATTTTTGTATACATATTTAATGCGATCATGGTAGCAACAATTAGGTACTATACTTATATCTGCAAAAAATGCAAAATAAAAGTCACAATGATCTTTTTTTTACATTTATTTATCAAAAAGTATATGAAAAAGCGATAAAGAAGACCGCACGAGCGCCCGCCGTAACCCGCCTTAAACATATAATTAAAACATAAAACATACGGGTACAATAAATTATTAAGAAAACTGTAAACTTGAAGTGTTAAGAACATAAACATTAAATTAAATGAAACTCTTATATAAGCCGTTCAATTACTTTTATTTAATTTCAGCCTTAAGCTTATTTGACTTCTCACCTGCTTCAAATTACGTCAACCATCATTTATATTTCCGCGGACAAGTCCTGAATTTTTTTTTTAATGCAATCTTATTACTTAATACAAAAGAAAGGCCAAATTAGCAGTAGATAATTTTAGTTCAACGTAAAGGGTCGTGCAGACTAGCGCGACGCGACACCGGTAATTATTCTACCGTGGAGTTTGCTTAGAAATTGTTTTGTCACAGTCGCGTCGCCGTCGTACCGGTCTGCATGACGCTTTATTTTTATCGATTCATGAACTTATGTAGATTAAATATAAAAAAAAATCGTTAACTATTATTTTATTTTTGTATAGGCGCAGGCGCGGTCGTCCGTCGCGGGCCATGCAGGGTGCAGCCAGCGCGCCCGCGCCTCCCGCGGCCGAACCGCCATCTTCGCAACGTAAGTACCTATTTACCACGTTCTATTCACAATTATTCAATGATCATAGAACTGTTTGTCAAGTCAGCATTCTATTCATAAATTTCAATCGCCATCAATTAAGATTAAGACCACCATTCATCGCATCTCCGGTGCAACAAGATGCTTATGCGCTCAACGACAGCAACTTGACGACTGATGGCGCGCACGCGCGGTGTCCGACACCCAAGCATTTATACGACTACCCTCATATTTTATTACAACGTTTTAGAACAGCTGATAATGTTTATGACTTGGCATCCGGTATTGAGCGACATATCGGACGGATTCTTCATTATAGTGTTATGTAAAATAGCCAAGGCTTGCAAGCAAATTTTTATCGTCTATTTTATTGATACTTCAAAATAGAAGTAATTAAAGTGAGTATATTCTTCTTATCTGTTTAGCGTGCCATCACAGGTGTGTATCTACAATTGTTATTTCAAATAACATTTACGGCACTTGGAGGACACGTTACTAGAAAATTCTGCCTTCATGCATTGAATGTGACATACATGATAATATTTCAAATATTCTATGGAAACTTATTACTGTATTAACTAACTTTTCATGTGTTGTATATGCGTACAAAAAGTTACGATATGTTCATTCAAACATGACTGATCTGATTTGTTAAATCTGTATAAGCCAGTACACGTATTACGATACCATCAAATCAGATAACATACTAATTACATATCGATCAACCCAGACCATCAGTGATCCGTAAACGAAATTCTTCTACGCACGCGGTACAATAAAGCCCTTTAAGACCCACTGTTCAAACAGTAAGATTTAACAAAACCAAGGCGAAGTTTCGTAAGCCAAACATAACACAAAATATCTCATTAGACACTCATTAAGACAATCGGACACGGAATTCGGTTTGCTCAGCCGACGCGGCAATCTCGAGAGAGATCCTAACATCCTTTTGTGTCATACACTTGTGTCAACAGACATCTTAAGACCATTCATGCAGACAACGGTACCTTAAACCAATAGATTCAGTGATATCTAGAATGGAGCTTAGCTTCGAATAGGAACAATGGAAAGCTTTAGATACATTTTTTCTTGTGAATAGCTTACTGCTTACGTCATCCATCACTCGGTTTTCCATAATAAACATAGTAGTCTTAAGTCCGATTTCTTTAGTTGGTATATAAATATGACATACGTCATCCCTCAGTTTTTCAAACGTGGCCTTAATTTTTTTTGAACCAAGGTACTTGGGATTTTCCGCAGTGCTTTTTCACAATGCCTTTCCAAATTAGTGTTAAAATCAAGGCCTAGATAAAGAAAGTAGAACACGAAAAATACTTTTTAGTAAGATACATATTTAAACGACACTCCATATGAATCACATTAAACAAATGCTTATGTTGCAGTGTTAGGAAATCACAAAGCGTTCTCTAGATTAGATTTACTAATCTACTTCCTTTTTCCGCTATTATCATGACTATCATCTTAACAGGAATTGTGAATCAATTTACGACATGACACATTATTCACATTAAATTTATCATCTCTTGTATTTTATCGGTACACGTGCCATTTCTTAGTTCATTAATGCCCGGGTACGAGGCTACTTTTTTAGCTACGATCGCAAGCAAATAATATCTTGGCTTGGCACTTGCTAGAGATGTTTACAAGATGCTTAGGAATTTTAAACCAGTAGCATTGCAGTGTCCGTAGAGTAAAATGATCCGATTGCATATATAGTACCTTCGCCGGCTACATGACCCTAGTACACAAGCCAGGATACTAAAATGGGCGATGAGAGACGCTACTAGCTCAAAAATAGAACCCCATCATATTAAATTATCACACTAGCTTACTGGCCTAAAATGAGAATAGTTCTGTATACACGAGGCCAGGGTGACTATGGCTTGCTGGCTTACTAATGCTGCCCTAGCTTCAAAAACTAACCTCTTGTAACCCGGGTATTATAGAAAAAGCAACTGCAATTAAACCTATATCCACACTCATTTTGCATTTAAAACGAAAATAGCTCTTAAACTTTTAGTAAAACATTAGCGTTTTCAGCTACTTTTATCAGCACCAAATGCAAATAGGTATTTATCAACAGTTTAATGTCTCGCTAAACATTTTAGGTGCTCTCAATGTCCTCTGACCGATTAGGACGTCTGTCGAAGGTGTAGCACCAACGGTACTTTATCTGATAACCCATTTGTGTCGTCTTCCGGCCCTAATTGCTGTTTGTAAATACAAAACGGCAAATAATGACGAACCTGTAGGTAGAGGACTGTCACAATTTCTTGTAATTATCTTGTGTGCCTCACTTTTTAAGTGAGTTCATAAGGAAATATATATTTTTAATATGACCGTGAAATGTATACTACTCATACATAAAATACATAAATAATAAATAAAATTCTTAACTAAAACTATTAACCAACTAAAATATGGCAAAGAAAAATTCCTTTTAAAAATGTACTTTTTACATACTTCGGAATTAAATAAAAACCCAATAGACTTTGATTTATAATATTATACCATAGATAACAATATCTCGCGTCCGTAAACGATTCAAACTGGCCTATAGCCAATTAGATTTCAAATAAGGAATTGATTGAAGTCAGTGGCTGATAAATTAATCTGAGCTCCACAGAGCGCCCCAATACTTAGAGGAATAATAATAAGGCATTGTTCTAAGATAGTATATATAATGCTATCATTATATATGTCACAGCCAACTCGATTATGACACCCATATACTAGCAAACTTTCTCTCTATGACCATAGACTATAATCTAGTTTTTTATTGGCTAGGACTTAGGTGCGCAACAGCTGAATAAAACTTAACATTTTCAATGTTACTTACTACAAGGTGCATGTTATGATTTAAACAAAACTTGAGAAAAACTACGTCAATATAACATCTGTGTTACTTTTAAATCAATAAGCTTCCACGTGTATGTAAAATCTATTATGATTGAAATATCTTTGCTACTTTATGCTCGTGAATACCTACATAATTATTATAAAGGCAACACACTTATCATTGGTTTTATATGACATGGTGTTCACGTCGCAGTTATAAAGAAGAAAAATCATTGATTTGATTTAACATTAATTTTATTTTAATCTTGTCCCGACCATTTTGACGGGATGGTGTCCCTAATAAAAAAAATATAATCTACGAATATTTGCTATTCTTTTGAGATGATAAAATAAACAATTATTTAAATTAAATCTAATGGATCTTAATTGTTTTATAAATTATCTAATTTTCTGTTAAGAAATTCTATTTTTTTTCTTTTAAATCCTGCATTATTATTCAGATTAACCACTAAACTATACGCATGTCTGTCTGCCTATCAATCAAGCCACATCCAAACTAACTCAGTGTCAAAGCACTCAACAAGAAATATGTGGCATCGCTTGGTAACCTCATCACGAACACCGGGTCGACGGTCCTGCCATCTCTCGGGCCCTAAACGAATTAACATTCAATTATTCACATCTCTACTGCCCAGTACCCCCTCTTCCTCCCGCGACTTGCGTATGCGCCTAATTGGGACGCTTTTCCGTTCGGAGAAAGCGAGCGATCGAGTGGAAACCATTTTTGGGCGTGCGATTGATCGATTTCGTATCGAGATTTCGTTTTATCGGATGACGTCACTAGAAGGTACAATAGGATCTTTGTTGGCAGTTTGTTATGTCTTAAGTGCTCTCGAGATTAAGTGCTTAGTAATAGAGGAATAGTTTTGAGTGTGAAGGTACACAGATTGACGTAGATTGAAAGAAAACCCCTTTGCTATTGCGCAATATTGATACCTATATACTTACGCTATATGTATGTATTAAAAAAATCTGTGTCAAAGAAGTCGCTCGGTTTTGATTCCCAAATACCAACCTACCTATATTGCATCCATTCTTGTATCTTCAAAATACTTTATAAACTTAACACTGTTTTAAGAACATAATTCCATTACATAACAAACAAAACACAAACGCAACGATATTTGTAACACCGATAATTGGATCACCTCCTAATCTCCAACATAACGTCAAAACACGTCTTTACGTAGGCATTGAAACAAGACACCTGTAAAAGACCCAAGTTTCGTTAACATCAACATAATTCATTCATAAAATTCCGACTACGCCGAATATTTCTATTTTCTTGGAAAAATACACGTTAGGTCGAACACTAGATATTAATAAACACATTAATGATGAATATGATACGTCGCTCTTTCTAATAACAAGTATAAGTAATTAAATCGGTGACTTCCTCTGAATTGAAAACAAAGACATTAATTTCATAATGTATGATAACCAATTTAGAATTGGTGACAACGATGTAATAGATGATATGGCTACTAAGATCGAAGGAGAAGACATGTTACGCCGATCCCATAGAATTTGGGATAAAGGAAGGCAGGAGAACGTATGATGACAATGACACAATGATGAATAGGTTCTATATTGGACCTCCGAGACGTCAATCCATATAGTCATTTCCATGCAACCCAATTCAGTAGACATGCATTGAAACAAAATCACACAGAAATAGAAACATCTGTAACACTAATACCTTATTAACCTAATCAATTTCATATTGATTGAAATAAGGGCAAGAGTACTAAACCCTTGAAATGAAGTCATCGAGCTATTTACACTACCGTAAAACAATTTGAAGGGAGTTCCTTAAATTCTTCTCCGTCAAAGTTATCATTAGTATTGGGACCGAAAACTTCCCAAGACAGCCCAGGAGCTATAGTCAACCGTCCCAGTAACCAACAGAACGATAACGTCCTATAAAATATTGAAGGCAGACATCAACGTGGCATCATAACAGCACCGTTACTGCGGAAGGCTCGCTCCTGACTTGCATTAATCAGGACGCCATCTTAAAACCATAAACAGTACGACCATAGAGTGATGATGAGGTATAAAACGATGTTTTGTTGATTTTATTCGTTTTTAGTCGTTTGTTTTTCTTCATTCATAAGTTTTAGGAATTGGTTGATGATGCTGGAAAATATTGTGATTGTAAGCTTTTTGCTAAATCTTTGAATTAAAATAATAAATAAAAAAAAATAAAAAAATCGTTTATTTATATAAAGAGGTATTGTAGTATTGCTGATGCCGCTATCGTTTTAAGAAACACAAGCACTTTTTGCAATGACAAATTGGCTTGACAAATAGAAAGTAAGTACTTATCTCAAACAAAATGTTGTACCAATTGTAAAAACCCATAATTAAGTTTCCCCCGAGATCCGAAACGAGTACAACGCTAACAAACGTACAAAATGAACGTCCGCGCACCACATTATCAATTTCTAGACAATAGCTGTCTCAGTTGTCACAGACAAACTTAAGTTTACCGCCAGGGACGCCTAACTAGACCACAATACTGTGCAAAATACTCCAATTTCCCAGCAAAACAACAGTTGCGAAAGCAAGCCCGTATGGTCAGGTAATTGCCGATGGCGACACCATAAGTGACGGCTTGGAGATACTACATGGTGTAATTCAGTACCGTTGAGGCTCATTGGAGTGTTGAAGAAAGCAGCGGTACTGTGCGACGTCCCCGACATATCAATCAAATAGCTTATAATATGCGCCGCCCACCGTTAGAAAGACCACCATCTTATTATACAGACAATAAGAGTTATTGTCGTGCAACTTCGGCTCACTTCGGGACACTTCGGGATGGCGATAGGTCGATTTAAATTCCGAATAAGCGGGAAGGAGGAAGTCACGGTGCGCCAGCGCTTCTATGTCACACCTTTTCTCCGTATATGAAGTTATTGAACTCGAGTGTACGTTGAATTCGGATGGTGTTTATTCCGTGATTGTACTATTTTGATGACCCTTACACGTGTTACTGGACGTTGAATATTAATATAAGAATTCTTTTTGGTCATCCGGTGCTCGATGGGGAATTTATTTTCGCTAAGAAGTACGAAGATGGACATTTGGACAAAAATCTCGGGTCTAGTAATATAAAAGAGTCATCAAAGCTCCTAGGACGGAAAACTATGATGCTTTTAATGTTTTGGAGCTTACTACAGCTTTTGTAAGTCTGAACGCAGTGACTAATCGTGTCAAAACTGGCTAATTTTGCTGGAACCGTCTATTTAATGTAACACACCTGACACTAGTGAAGGTAATAAGGAGTTTGTTGAAATCATTCACCTCTATTATAGGCAAATTTTACCACATGCATCCGAACATTCCGAACGAGAACTCATCTGCAATGTCCTTTACCCTAGTTACGTAATGCACGATCAATCAGAATTTGAATCGTTTTGAAACAGATTGCTAGTACATTGATTCAAAAGTTCGAAAAAAAAATCTGCTCAGCAACGTAAATAACGTAATGAATATTGTTGAACTGTCAAAATGAAACAGCTTATTCGGAATCGTTTATGAAAATGTGTTGCGTAATTAGATAGCTGTTCATCATCGTCAGAGGAATATGAATCAATTTCAGGAACTTTTGCTGACCACAGTTGACTCAAATATGACATAATTTGGCTCTCCCACGTCATTTTTCCCTGTTTACTGCTGCACAGTTACATTACATTACCGAATATTTCCAATTATAATAATTGGAAACTTATTGTCAATAAGTCATAATTTCATTGGTTCGTTGAACGCGTGCTACCAAAAGCGTGCATTTAGCGCATTTCAGAGCGTTTCCGAGAATAAATACGTTTTCAATTTCGACACATTCGCGACTAAACTTCACTTTTGTTTTCCTCGTACATGTTGCGTAAAATATGGCTGTAGTTACACCGTCGCAGGTGGAAATATATTGGTGTAATCTGTGGTTCGTTTGTGGTGTTCGGAAGTTTCCGAGTCTATGAATGTGAATACACAGGTAAAACACTATTTCTAGTGGTCGCGGTATAGGTAATAACAACAATGAACACTTTGAACGAAACAAACTCGTAAGTTTTCCTAATCAGCCCATGTCGCTTTCAAAAGTGAAACATCACTATCCTCATGATTTAAACCGAATATTAAGTAAAAACAACTCTAACAAAACTTATTAGAAAAACTTAACAAAAACTTTGTTGCACTCCGGTGTGACACCGTTCCTCAACGCGCACACGCATCAAGTTTCAGACAAGATTGCGTGAAATGATTATTGCTAAGAAAACCCGACACGATACATTTGCTTGTTCATGGTTTCTTCAAAAGCTGGCTATGTGAATTGAGTGGCATTATGATGAGAAAAAGGTGTTATGCAAATGAGGTGCGATGCTCGTGACGATGATAAAAGAATATGCCAGTTTTTACTTTTACTAACACTAGGAAACATCTAAATGATTGCCTTAAATATTATTGCACTGCACACACAACTCTCAGCGCTAAACCTAGGTAGACTGTAGACTTGGTAGTACTTATTCGTATTGGTGATTCGCAGGCTTCTGCTAAAATACTCTATTCAAAGAGATGCAGACTTTGAGGCGCAAGCGGTGTTTTCAATTCATGTCACAGAAGGGACTTGTATTGAATTTTAGTCATTGGAAAACCGTAGAAATGATTTTAGTCAAGCTTTTGGATCCAAAGGATACATAATCTATGCGCTAAGGAACTACTGTTAGATAACTAGTAAAATTCTCGTCTACTTTTCTCTTATTAAGCGGATATTCGCCTGATAAAGCTCAAAACGCCCACTCCACCGTCCTCTGTGTTGGGGCAGTCTGTCTCCCTAGGGGGAAATCTCATGGGCGTAGCCAGGGGGTTGAAATAGGGGTGCAAATCTCCCTCCCCGAAATAACAAATCCGGGAAAATTTGCAAACGAAAATCGCCTTTAGGGTGAATGCTTCCCGAAATCTTAACATTATAGGTATACCTAAAATTCTGTACACCTTTTCATTCATTTCTTCATGCAAGAAAAACATACCTACTGATATCAACAATTTCTGTGTAATTTGAGTCTCAACGGATGTGTTTATCTAAATACGCGTGATATACGACTTATTAATGTAATTTAGGTGAATTCGCACATAACTGGAGGAAGGTGTCGAATTTTGTACCTACTACGTCATGAAATATAGGTACTGTGTTTTGTTTCACATCCTTTAGATTTGTGCCAGTTTTACAACCCATAGCTATGATATTTATACATTCATTCCTCTTCGTCTGCAATCATGCTATTAAAAGAATATAGTACATTTTTATGGTTACAATAATTTCGGATGATATAATATTACCAGGAAAAAAGGTTCCTAAAACTAACTTTATTAGAAAATATTTCATTAATACATGTGCATCGGATGATATCCTGGCTGACGATATGATGGACCTTCTATATTTAAAACGAAACTTTTCCTCCCGCCCAAAACGCGGTAAATGTCAATTATTTATTATATACCTAATTTTACTTTATTCCATATTTGCATTGATTAGTACTCTCGTATATGTAGGCTAGTGACGTACTATGAGTCAGATACATTGTCCTGCCCGGGAATTACTATGAACTCGTTCCTCTTTTGGATAATCATTCATTGAAGAACTGTCCACCTGACATGACGGGAACATACTCCGTGTCGGGAACCGTGAAAATGTGGTTCATATAGTCTGTGGTGTTGGTGTTGCCATAGTGCTTCTTTACTTAAGGTGTATAGTAGGCTCACTGACCTTGTGCATGTGGGCGGAGCTAAACGCCCTACTCTCCAATACGTAAAACGTGCAACGGTGGCGCACTACACTAAAACGACGATCAAAGACTAGACAAAGGCGCAGACATGCGCACGTATGTCGCATTTTTTGCCTAAGATTCCTAGTCCTAAGAGAAGGAATCGTAGGCAAATCTGAAATTGTACGCCGACTACCATATTTTGACCCGCATATTATTTTAAATACTTTGTTTGTTTTTTAAGAACATTCCTGGCAATAAATAAAATATCGGTGTGCGTGTGTTTGTAATTCTTCTTATGCTAAATGGCTTGACTGATTTAGATGTTTTTTTTTCAATTCTTTTTGTGTCACTTGGATGGTTCTTAGCTATAGTTGGACGCGCTGTTGGGAGGCGCTGTTGTCGCATGACAACGTCTGCCTACCGGGTCTGCTAGTTATATTTTGGTGCCGATTCTCTTGTCACAAATGCCTCTAAACTAGACTAAAAATAGATTGCACTGAGTTATTAGTTTAGTGAAAATGGCAATTTTGCTATTCTGAGTTTGACGTTTTTCACCTAAAAATTTGGTGTATCCAACTAAATCTGACTATTTTTAAACGCGATTAAAAACGTGTGGAATAAAGTAAGTTGGCATGAACTAAAACCCCAACACTTCGACCTCAGTCCAAAAACAGTATTGTATTTTTTTTTCTTTTGCTTATATCTCGAAAATGGTGTGTCCTATCGCAAAAATAATGAAATTTTCGACCCCCTTTAGGAAACCCTTAAACCCCTATATCCCAACATGTTGGTAATAATTTTTCATATTTTCCATACAAAAAGTGAAAAATTCCATATAAAACACGTCGAGGCTGCCAACCCCTGCGCGCCTCCGGCTCTAAAAAAATTCACGGGGTAGAGCAAACAAGTACTACGTGGAGTCGTCACGCGATTGTCAAATTCGATTTTAGATGTGTCAAAATATTTTTTTCATTTAGAGATTTTTTTTTGTCAGAATGGCTTTAAGATTCTCATAGCCAAAAGTAAGGAATTTTAGTGATTGTAGTTAGTTTAGTTCGGTGTACAAGAGAATCGGCCTTTGACTGTAGAAATTTTTTGTAGGTTTCATAGTTTTTTTTTTAGGAAAAACTTCTTTAAGCGCGTTGAGTGATATTTGGTAGGGGCAGCCCCGGATCTAGAACGGAACGGATCTTTCGAGGCGGGGCAAAACCTATCGCCTGACCCCGAATCGTTTTTTTTTTCTTAAAAAAAAAACCGTTTTTTTTTTTAAATATACTAGTACGTGTCAGACATTTATTTTGATTAGCCTTATTCACTCTGCCTGAGATAAGTTGGATTTTTGCTTTAGGAGTTACTTTACTAGGTTGCAAGAGCGAGCGAAGCGAGCTCGAAAATTTAGGCATAATAAACATATTAATCAAAAATCGATCGAAAATGCGCCAATCCAACAGGGGCGCCAAAACTGTGGTAAAAGTTAAAGTAAGTCGTGTCACAGGCGTCGTCGGCGTTGAAGCAAGACGCCCGGCACCGCAAAACTTAAAAAATAGACCACAGAAACGCTCATCGAGTTCCTGGTAGAATACAACTGCGCCCGCTCACAAGTACTCACAACCCGCTCAGACCGTTTGACGACCTAAACCTACGCTAATCAGTAATTTCCTCAGTGCACCACCCTCAGAGAAAGATTATAATTGTTGCGCGTCTCATTTGTTGCAAAGTTGCGGTGCGCTGGGTGGTGCACTTGTCTGTCATGCTCGAATTTGGCGCCCCCTAACGGTGTCACCCGGGGCATGTGCCCCGTACCCTAATTACGTAATACACAATCAATCAATTGATAACACGAAAATAACTTAAAAAATACAAGAATAAATTATAATTAATAAATACATATTATACATAATAAACAGAATAAACTTTGTCAGGAGACATAACGATTAGTAGAGGAGAAATAACGATCAGAAGAGGAGAAAACGAAACATGCAGAATGCAGTTATTAAGAAGGCGGTCTAGTTATTGAGAAGATCTGCATTCAGGTCATAGTAACACACATCATCATAGTCAATTATGGGAAATATTAGGGACTGTACAAGCATTGCCTTTATGTGTGATGGGAGAAGGTTTTTCTTATCGCAAAATGGTGCGTCCTATCGCAAAAATAATGTGAATTTCGTCCCCCTTTATGAAATCCATAAACCCCTATAACTCAGCATATCATCATTATCATCATCATATCAGCCGAAAGACGCCCACTGCTGGACATAGGCCTCCCTCAAGCACCGCCACTTCGACCGATTCTGTGCTTCCCGCATCCAGCGAATTCCTGCGGCCTTTACTAGGTCATCGGTCCATCTTGTGGGAGGCCTTCCAACGCTACGTCTTCCGGTACGTGGTCGCCACTCCAGAACCTTTCGGCCCCATCGGCCATCTGTTCTGCGAGCAATATGTCCTGCCCATTGCCACTTAAGTTTGGCAATTGTTCGGGCTATGTCGGTTACCTTGGTTCTCCTGCGGATCTCTCTGATTCGATCACGTAGGCAAACTCCAAGCATAGCCCTCTCCATTGCTCTTTGGGTGATTTTTAGCCTTCTGATAAGACCCATTGTGAGCGACCACGTTTCAGTGCCATAAGTCATCATTGGCAACACGCACTGGTCAAAGACTTTCGTCTTGAAACACTGTGGTATGTGGGACGAGAAGATATTGCATAGTTTCCGAACGCTCCCAGCCGAGTCGGATTCGACGATTGACCTCTTTCTCGAAGTTGGACCTACCTACTGGACAGTTTGTCCTAGGTAAACATACTCGTCTCCAACTTCGAGCGTAGCGTCACCGATCTTTATGAGGGCGGGTGTTACATGGGCATTTGACATGACCTTTGTCTTGTCCATGTTCATTTTAAGACCCACTCTTTGGGAGGCTCTACTGCGGTCATCGAGCATTATACTGAGGTCCTCCATGGTCTCAGCCATGATAACTATATCGTCGGCAAACCGAAGGTTAGTGATATACTCGCCATTGATGTTGATGCCTAGCCCTTTCCAGTCCAGTCGCAGTCAATTCCCGACGCCCGGGACGTCTCAATACTCAATACTCAATATATTTATTGCTTCCACATGTGAACTTAGGTGGTAGGTTTAACAAAATATGATCATTGTGGACCCTGTCGGGCACAGCAAAAGTAGGAGAGAGGAAGAGGGCTTTTCATTTGGTTTACTTAATTAGTACCTATTTATTGTAATTATTTTATAAAACTTGTAAGTTAAAATTTGTCATTTAAATAATCATTAATATCATAATAGCATTTAGATAATAGGAATAGTTTTAATTTATCCTACGGCGGCGGCGGCTATGGCTGGTAGGGCGCGGCCTTTGCCACTCCCTCGCGCACTCCGCCTCCTCTTTCGCGAGCATTACTGCTTCGCAGAAGGAGGTGACGGCTTGCCATGCCCTCTCGCTCCGCACCATGGCCTGGACCAGGGCCGGACGCGAGAGGTCACTGCCACCGAAGTTTGACAGCACTAAGATTGCAATGAGTTATTAACTTAGTAGTTTAGTGAAACAGGGAATTTTGTTATTCTGAATTTGACGATTTTCACCAAAAAATTTTGATTATTCAAACTAAATTTGACTATTTTTTTTTTTACGCGATTAAAAAGGAATGGAATATAAAAATTAGTTGTCATGAACTAAACTTCACACCAACACTTCAGGTGCAAAAACAGTACTGTATCTTTTTTTTTATTTTGCTTATAACTCGAAAACGGTGCGTCCTATCGCAAAAATAATGAAAATTTCGACCCCCTTTAGGAAACCCTTAAACCCCTTTACCCCAACACAAAGGTAACAAATTTTCGTATTTTCCATACAAAAAGTTAAAAATTCCATACAAAACACGTCGACGCTGCCCCCCTGCGCGCCTCTGGACCTAAAAAAATTCACAGAGTAGAGCAAACAAGTACCACGTGGAGTCGCGAGTTCGCGACGCAAATTCGATTTTAGATGTGTCAAAGTTATTTTTTAATTTAGAGATATTTTTTTGCAGAATCTCAGATTCTCATAGCCAAAAGCAAGTAATTTTAGTGATAGTTTAGTTCGGTGCACAAGAGAATCGGCACCAATCAAGCTTGATTTCTTAACCTTCTTACCTACGTAACTTAAGAAAATATTTGGTGCCGATTCTCTTGTACACCGAACTAAACTAACTAAACTACGACTAAAATTCCTTACTTTTGGCTATGAGAATCTAAAAGCTATTCTGCGGAAAAATATCTCTAAATTAAAAAATAATTTTGACACATCTAAAATTGAATTTGACAGTCACGTCGCGACCGACGTGGTACTTGTTTGCTCTACCCCGTGAATTTTTTTGAGGCGCGCGGGGGGGGGCAGCCTTGACGTGTTTTGTATGGAATTTTAAACTTTTTGTATAGAAAATATGATTAAATATTACCTATGAGTAGGGGCATATGGGTATACGGGTGGCAGAGGGGGTCGAAATTTCCATTATTTTTGCGCTAGGACGCACCGTTTTCGAGATATAAGCAAAATAAAAAAAAAGATACAGTTTTTGCAGCTGAAGTGTGTGAAGTGTGTGTTCATGCCAACTAATTTTATTCCACTCCTTTTTAATCGCGTTTAAAAATAGACTGATTTAGTTGGATAATCTAAATTTTTAGGTGAAAAACGTCAAATTCAGAATAGCAAAATTGCCATTTTCACTAAACTAATAACTCAGTGCAATCTTAGTGCTGTCAAACTAAAATATAGTTAAGTTGTGTCACCTTAGTCTATTTCAGAATGGGAAATGCTCGTTTGACAGGACTAAACAAAATTTAGTGATTTAAAAAAAATTAACTTTAGAAACTTTAAGAGGTGCTTTAGACCATCAAACTGAATAACTTTTACTTTAACTTTGAAATCGCGAAAAAAAAAAACAGCTGTCCCATACAGTTTAGAACAGTAGGTATTAAACTTTACTATGGAACAACAGATTTTTTTTTTCGCGATATCGATGTATGTCCCAAAGTAAAAGTTATTCAGTTCGATGGTCTAAAACACCTCTTAAAGTTTCTAAAGTAAATTTTTTAACACCTTATATAGGTACACCTCTGCCTAACCCTTCGGGGAATACAGTCGTGATGTTATGTTATATTTTACATTTACATTTTTTTAGTTTATATTGTAAATTGTTAATTTGTATGTAATTGTCAATGTAAAAAAGTATTAATAATTGTACAATTTGTACATCAAAGAACAACTCAACAATAAAGCGCCTACGCGCACAATCGATTTGGACTCTCTGCAGCAAGCTCGTCTATAAACGCACACTAATACAATAAGTTCATAAATATTCGCACTAACACATACGTATGCGCATACTCGGTCGATAGCCGGAGCAGACCAGCGAGCGACACAGCCATCCCGTCTCAATGCTCACGGGCGACTGCCGCCCGCGTCCCGCGCAGAGCCCCTCTGAGGCTCTATCTCTAAATGGGGACATTTTGTTTAACAAATATGGATTGATTTACAAATGCAGTTTCAAATTTGTAGTACCTTTAATCAACAATTTTTCAGTGTAATTTTTTTTCCAATCGTCAAAGCCGTTTAGAAGTAGTTACGAATATTAGCCAAAAATAGCGTTATGGTAAATATTTTTTTAAGGCAAAAGTATTAGTCATACGAAAAAACCCGGTTTCAGATATGTTGTAGATGAATCTATAGCAAACATATATTTTTTTCAAATCATTTAACTAAGCCGTTAAGGAGAAGATAGCTTTTTAAAGTGACCGTTTTACGGTACTAAACGAGACGTAGGCCCTTAAGTGTGTGTTTCAGTGCTGCCATAATATCTGGCATATAGTGATCAATTAGAATGTGTTGGTTGAAATATTTATTCATTGACCGATCCGTTTATCTGGGTAGGTACTACGCAGTTCATAGACATAAGACATTATTATTAGTAGACTTAACTGATAGCCAGGAGTATGATAATAATAAGTAGATGATTCAGTATGTTTTCTTTTAAATCAAGTAGGGAATAAAATTCTTAGTGACTAACCTACCTCAAGAATCTTTAACGATAATATCGGATTTGTTAAATGCGATTATAAGCTTTAGCGACTGGTGATTGTTAGCATACTTATAATAGAAAAATTTCGACATTTCAAGAAATAAGGTTTTAATCATCGTGCTTCTTTTGATTCATCGCTTCTCTTAATCATAGATAATAGAATTTTTAAATAGAACATCGCTAAATTCAAACACATTGGCGCGAACTAATCTCAATTAAAATCTGTGTTTTACCAGCCAGATATAAATGAAGTTATTCAACGCACGTTCGTTAAAATATGCTACAAATGCTACTATTTCACGAAAGCATCTGATAGCCTTATTCTAATCTACGTATCTTTTTTGGAAATCTGAATGAATGAAACAAAAAATATAGGTGTCTTTGAGATCTGACTTGGGAATCTAAGTAACTATGAGATTAATAATGCCTAAAATATATTTAAAAGAGTCTTAAAGGGTCCTAGACGTTAGGTGTACCTCAAGGTACAGTTATGAGGCCCACACTATTTTACAAAAAAAATAACTAACGAACAGTATACTTTCATTCGGCGTAAACTTTCGGCGTAATATTGTAAAAAACATTTACTTCCTCTGTTGTTGAATTGTATAATTCTATAAATTAAATTCGATGTTTTTTCCTTCTGGTAGGTACTATTTCGGTTTTCAATTAAACGACTTCATTCATTCAACTTATATTTTTTTGTCTGTTTGGGTTTCTTTAGTGCTTTAAAAGTTTCTGAATTCCATAATCATGAAAATCGAGCGTGAAGCTTATGGAATTACCCGCCAAATATATGTATTTATTCATAGCACGTCCCTAAAGTATCTCACAATCGCTACTTTTCACAAAACAACGATCTGATAGCATTTACGTGACTCAGTCGCTTGCCAACCATACACACTCCTCTAGCTATAGCCCACTAGGTGTCAGTCTTATTGATTTTTGTGCCCTATAGCCTCAGCGAGGCTCACTGCAATGGAAACAAGGAGAAATACGCTCTATTTCGTAGCACCTAGAACACTTTTTGAATTCAATATTACCGTTCGTTTTAAAACAAAAGATAGTGTGAATCATCCGTCGAGAACTTTGTTGTGGTTTGAGAATTTTAGGGATGGAGACTGTTGTTCGATTTTGATTCGTATTGAACTTTGTTTAAGGTTGTTTTTATAAGAATATAGATGGCAAAAGCTTTTTAGGTTTCAATTTACTTCGATGATTCGCTATTTCGGTGATGTACCTAAACTATATTTTATGATTCGATCGAGAAGATAGCTTTTGTTTGCGCATAGGTTACTGCAAAACAAAACAACGCCATCTTTTATCGAGTAGCGGCAAACAAACACATAATTAGGTAATACATTAAAAAGTCTATTAGCAAATTGTAGCTAGAATCGTTTCCAATGATGATAATAATATCTGATATTATTATTCTAATATGGCGACCTCACACAAGTGAATTGCCTGACTCATCTATTGTCGACTTTTCTTGGAATTGTAAGAAAGCGCCCCGCGTTATTCAAACATACAATCCGTAATCAATTGTAACATGTACTCTTTTGTTACAGAAATCAAAACAGAGGAGGTCATCAGTGAAGCTAAAATCGAGGCCGACGAAGAAATGGACAGCGTTCAATTTGAAAAGCAAGAGCTGCGCGTCACTAGGACGACGAGCATCGACAGCGACAACCGATCTGACAGGAGCGAGGAGGAAGATTTGAGGAGAGCGCGTAAACGTGCCGCGTCCACGTCACCGTCACCCATCCCGATGGACAAAAGAACAGCAAGATTCGAGTGCCCCAAATGCCGGCAACGATTCGACTCGGTCAACGCTTTCGACATCCATCGATTCACTGCGCACAGTGACGACACCAAGACTGGCTTCGACGATCTTACCTTCGTCGATTTCTCAAGCAAGAAGTTCCCTGAAATTGCCAGAGGAGTCTGCGAAAAAAACCCTCATGTGTCAGTGACAGATCAGCGTTATAGATGTGACATGTGCTACAGAGACTTCCCTTGTGGACAAGCTTTGGACATTCATAGGAAATCGTGCCTCTCTACGACCCGCATCCCTGCCAGCCCTGAACGAGATCGCAGGGAGGATTTCTTTGCCAAATTAGATCTCAGAAACAGGTCTTTCGGCATTCCTGGCACGTTGACACCACCAATGGACAGATTCACACCCAAATTCGATGATAACCATCTTACCAACGGCATAAGACACATCGATGCCGCTCGCGATTTGGCAGATATTCAATCGATATTAAACGTCACGTCAGCTGGCGGTCTTTTAGAGAGGCTCACCGGCACAAGAGTGTCTTTAGAAAGTTCGGTTCTTACCCCTCCCGACACCATTATCAAGGATAGAGATCAAGAGGAAACCCAAGACAATTTCGCAGCAGAGTTCAGACGAATGAAGTTGCGTGGAGAGTTCCCCTGTAGACTGTGCCCTGCCAAGTTCCCCAACCTAAGAGCTTTGAAGGGACACAATAGAGTGCACTTGAGCGGAACGGGACCGGGTCCTTATCAGTGTAACATGTGCCCTCATGCCTCTTTAGATAAGGCTGCGTTAGTACGTCACATGCGTACACATAACGGGGACAGGCCGTATGAATGTGCCGTCTGTAATTACGCTTTTACTACAAAAGCCAACTGTGAGCGACACTTAAGAAATAGACATGCTAAAGTCACAAGAGAAGATGTGAAGCGATCAATAATTTACCATCCGTCTGAAGATCCTAATAATGATGAAGTGAACTCAAAACTTGCAAGGGATGAAGTGAAAAGATCACTCGCTTTCCACACCCCTGACATTGATAGGCGAAACGAAAGTTCGGGACGCGATACACCGCTCACTCACTTTACTCCAAGTTTCATTACTGACAGACATCCAGTCACTAACTTAACCACCAAACCGTTACCATTGCCATTACCTGAGTCGCCTCTACCTCTGTCTATGCCAAGAGACGTAGAGCAGCCTCAACCTCGAATTAAAGTGAAGGGTATTGGTCAGCTGACGCAAATACCTGAATTTAGGCCACCGGAAATCACATACAAGCAGAATGACATCTCACACGATTCGTACGATGAAGAAGCTCCTGTAGACTTGAGCACGAGTGACAATAATAGTTGTGATGTTCTTGATCTCAGTAAGAAGAAACGTGACACCGATTCTGAGGAGCCTAAAGTCCCACCACGTCCTTCCTTCGAGCCTGACCCAGCGAGCGTCGCCGCTTCAGCATACGAAAAGACAAGATTCCTCTTAGCTTCGCAAAGACTTTTTGAAAACTCCCTTCCTAAAATCGATCCATCTTACTATGCCACCCAGCTTTCGCAGCTATATGCTGGCACAGTTCCTGGAATTCCTGGTTTACCTTTGCCACCATCCTTTCCTATCGCCCCTTACTTACTTCAACCTTCGTTTTTTCCTCACCCAACTGATTCCCAGGAACTTGCCGAAATAAAACAGCACATACAGAAAGAAATAATTCGAGGGTTGAGTATGTCTGGTGGTAGACTAATTCCTAATGACCAGGACAGTCAGCCTAAGATTGAGCCTGAAGAAGAGGAGCTAAAACCACCACCATCGATCTCTCCGATACCTTCGCCACACCCTGATACTCCACGCCCACCTATGAATAACACTCTCGTCCCGCAAACGGACTCCGTGAAGATGGTAATAAAGAACGGTGTTTTGATGCCCAAGCAGAAACAAAGGAGGTACAGAACTGAAAGACCTTTTTCCTGCTCTCAATGTTCAGCGAGATTTACCCTCCGGTCTAACATGGAACGCCATGTAAAGCAACAGCATCCTCAGCACTGGAGTGTGAGAAGACCAGCTCCGAGGGCGCCACCACCGTACCCAACACCAGACTCTTTGACTGATCGCATGAAATTCGCCTTACTAGCTCGCCATCTTGAAAGGCCTTTGCAACAATCTGAACGCTCGCCTGTGCGGCGAGATTCTGATGAAGTAGCCGACAATGAGGAAGATGAAGAAGATACCCTAGTAATAGACGAGGAGCCTGACCAGGAAAACAAGTCGGAAGAACATACCGCGGCGCGCCGTGCGGCAGCTGAAATCCTTATGGCTACATGCCAACAGGAAATGACTAAGGATTTCGACCTTAAAATCGCTGGAAACTTGATCAATAAGCCTGTTCCTATTACCAATGATAAGACTGACTCTGGAACGAATTCAGTCTCGCCGACTCAAGAGTCACTGCCTATTCCTGTGGTACCCACTCGCAGCGACGAGGAAGAAGATGAAGAGGGCCTAGTCGCCTCCACAAGCGAGGGTAATAACTCTGGCAGTGATGAAAATAAGTAAGTTGAACCTTTGCTCACCTTTACATATTTAAATAATTTTGAAATAACAGTAAAGTAAAAATCGTTTATGTTACCATAAAAATAAGAATATGAAAATAGCGTTGGTCCCAAACTAGGCACAGTCTGTATCTTTTTTTTTTATTATTAAAGTTAAATGGTCGGTTAATCACTCTTTTCACCCTCAAAAAACGCTTTTTTTAACCTAACAATTTCCTACTTATTTTCAGATCGGAAACGGACACAGCTCTTCCACCAAAAAAGAAGTCTGCTTACAGCCTAGCACCTAACCGTGTTTCATGTCCCTACTGCCACCGCAAGTTCCCCTGGTCGTCGTCCCTCCGTCGCCACGTCCTCACGCACACCGGACAGAAACCTTTCAAGTGTCCACACTGCACACTTCTCTTCACCACCAAGTCGAACTGTGACCGCCATCTATTGAGGAAGCACGGAGGTTCTGCTAGAGCTATCCTAGCTGAGCCGATCCCTGATACAGTATCCCCACCACAGCCAATAAACGACACTAGAGCAGTGCCAGAAAGGCCTTACAAATGCGTTTCTTGTCCTACAAGTACGTTCTCATCGCTAGAAACATTGAAAAAACACATGTCTTCGAGACACGGGGCTGACTCTCAGCCAGGCTCCCCAAACCCTGAAATTGTGGAAGAAACAAATGAAGCTGGTCTAGTCTTCAAATGCCATCTGTGCGAGGCGTCCTATGGAGACAGGAGTGGAGCCTTATCGCACTTGGCGACGGGACATACGGCAGAGTATGAACAGCTGGTCAGCAAGGGAGCATTGGATGCAGCCAGTGACCGGAGTGAAAGCGCTGATGATGATGAAAGGGGGAAGTTTCCTGATCATGCTAACAGAAAGGTAAGATTTGAATCTTTACTGACCATAGAAGTAATGCTGACTGTTGTTTTTGTTTAAAAGTAAATTCAAATTCAAATTTGAACTTTTCGTTTCCATTGTTCTTCTAAACTCCGCAACGAATTTTGATGCGGCTTTCCCCATCGTTTAGAGAATTTATTCCGGAACGTTTATGTGTATAATTCATTAATATTAAATTTAAGCAAGATTGCCTAGTGTCATAGTAAAATTTTCTACAACGTATTTTTTTTTTCGTTCTAGGTGGTCTGTGCCTTCTGCATCCGTCGATTCTGGTCTGCCGAAGATCTTCGTCGTCACATGAGGACTCATTCAGGAGAGAGGCCGTTTGCTTGCGACCTGTGCCGACGTCGCTTCACCTTGAAGCACAGCATGTTGCGACATCGCAAGAAGCACAGGGAAGAAATCACTGATGATGAGGAAGCTTCCCCGCCTAACACGCCGCTTGAAGATGTTGTAACAAATGGGTGAGTACAGTATCTAGAGATCGATTGTCAAGTAACTTGTAAATCATAAAAGTCCGATTTAAAATTTGAAACATTTTGTTTGAAAAAACAAGTAAAAAAATCTTGTAACTGACCCTAACCAAAAAATTTGGCAAGCAATCATAATCACATAACTAATTTCTCCTATCTTTACAGATATTGCTACCAAGACGACGACGGCTCAGGCAACGAAATCCCGAGCAACGTCAACAACAACAACTCTCCTCCCTCCGCTCCGTACGAAAAGAAGCTCAAACTGGACATGACATCGCGCAAATACTCCTCAGAGGCCGAAAACGACCCGGAGAACAGTGACCTCATCGGTAAACTGCTCGGAATTCCTGACAAAACAATTAATAAGCTACTATCCTCCGCAGACGAGGCCGCGAAAATCCTTGGTGTGAATAAATGAGAGTACGCTATAGTCCTCGTGACGCCTGCTAGACTCATCCTAGCACCGCGGGGACTAAAAATACCATTGCAAAACATGCAAATTCAATCGTCCAAAGCTATTGAAAACGGTACAACGCCATCTAGCAACGAGTAGACGTAACATATCTATACGTTTGCGCAAAGGTTGTAAATATTTTTTCTAGTTTTTAAAAATGGAATTTATCCAAAGTGAAGCTTCAACGAATGTATATTTTATAACAACGCCATCTAGCAACGAGTAGAAGCATTAAGTGCTGCCATTTTGGTAACAATCACTTCAATGCAATAGCGTGTAAATATTTGCTAGTTTAACTAGGTGCCTTTAGCTGCCTTAATTTAAAGTATAAACCGTCCTATAATGCCTTACTGTAACTATTTTAAAGCTTAAAGATGTGGGTAATCAACAACGAAGGTTTCTTAGTGCCAGTTCTTAAAGTACACTGTATATTTTTGAATTCTAGTTAGTATGTACTCAGCTCTTATATTTTAGTAACTAACATAGGTGGTGTAAGCCAGTTTTCAGTACTATGTACAGTAGTAGAGCCGTTTGTAGGATCATGAACTTTTTATTGTCTTTTAGGTTAAGAATTCAACATAATTGTCCAACCCTTGATTGTGTTGTAATATTCTGATGACTGAACGAAATACACGTCTTTGAGTATGACCAATTCAGTTTACAAAATTCAAAAATATTTTTCTCTAAGAGATTCTGTTTTGTTTTTCTAAAAGACAATAAAAGCACTGATCTTCAATGGCTCAACTTCACTTTATATTTAATGCACAGTTTTAGCTGATAATCTATCAACGAGCTACGAGCCGATGAATTTTTGCATTTCCATCTAGTCGGGTACTATTTTTCATACCTTTCATGTACTATAAAACACCCATTTTAGTAATAAAGTTCAGCCAAAAAAACTTAATTTTCGCAAACCCAAAATTGATCTAGTCAACTTTAAAACATGTTTTTTTTTCTCTTATTCTAAGCTATAATACCAAAATATCAAGTTTACATTCTCTTACAGTTTAGATTTACTCTAAGATTTAAAGTTAAACCTCCAATTGTACTATGTACCAATGAATAGTTTTAAGCATCTATTACAATGGTTTACTTAAATAATTATTAATAAAAAAAATAGGGTAGATTCTGTAGACAAATCTGTCTAAATTAAAAATATCTTTACTATAATATTTTCTTGAATATTTCAGCCTATCTTTATACTACTAAGCTCTATTTCTTTCTTTAGATATATTAGGTACTTAACTATTTTATACTTAAGAACAGTGTACATAGCATTTTATCTCAAGGGGCAAAAGCCAGTCTAAATGCTAATCTAGTGTAAGGGTTATTATACCTTTATTTAGAACTTTTCTACGACCTTAATTTCTTAAAACGTGAATTAATTTATAAATGACATTTTGTTTGCTCAAATTCATGGCATTTCTTTACTGACAAAGACTAGAGGTTAGAATAAATTTAAGAAAAAAGGTTAGGATCTCCTAGGTATAGCTTATAACTTTATATAAATTCTGAATATTATGTTACGTTTCTGACCCATGGCTTTCGGTGGACACCCGTTAACCATACTGGGAACTAATTTTATTGGAAATAAAATATTTAGTTTTCATTCAAAAATTTATTCGAGTTTTTTTTTTAATAATACTATTTATAATTATTATTTTATCGGTAAAATATCGGTGCAGCAATATTATTATTCTTTTGTAAAGGTTATAAACCTTGTAGGGTAGTTATAGGATTTACAGTCTCCTTCGTGGATCGACGAATCATACGCTAGAATATACCTAAGTTCGAATGTGCTTTGTATATTTGTAACGCTACTATATACCAAATATATTTTAATAGTAGTACTATTGTAAGGTTTAATATAATAATAAATATTATTATATGGATTTAATAAATACGCTCTTTTTAGAGCTCTTCGTGTAGAAGTCAGTTTTAAGCAATAATTGTGTAAATTGTATTGGTTAATTCTCGGGGCTCGGTCATGAGGGAAACATAGTTATTGTGAGTAGGAACCTACTCTGGACAGTAAAACCTAAAGAAGGATTTAATATAAAGTCTGTAATGAAGGAAATACAAGTAAAGCAAAGACTTTGTTTCACTCAAGAAAGTTCTTCGAATAGACTTCGTAATTACTATTCTTAAAACATTTCAAAAATAGACGTGACTTTCCTTAAATTATAATATTCGTTTAAAACTAAATCTATACCAAAGTAAGTTTTATTGTATAAGTGTATGTATTAATTTAACTGAATCCTGCTTCATGTCAATTATAGTTAGAAAAAAAGCGAATGATTTTGATATTTGTAATTATATTTATTTAGATTTCTTTTTGTATAATTTGCTTCGTCCAGTAGGCCAGTAGGTATGAGTTGCTGTTTTAATAACATCAAAAAGAATGTTACATAATTATAATTAGTTTATAGGTAGTAATCTCGTACTTACTAGTAAAAGTAATTTAGTATACTAGTTTATAAGGATATTGTGGCAACACCGCTTGGCCTTTTAAATGTAGTGTTCGTGTGTTTTAAAATATGCTCTGGTATAAGTAAAAACTAAATTTTACCATTATTACGAATGATTTTAATAGTAATAATCATACAATTATTATACTTATAATAAGATGTTACGATTCACCTTTTGCCTCTCTTTCTTTATGCAATATGAGTGTCGTTTTAAAAACGGTTTTTGTCCAATAAATAATGGTGTATTATTAAAATAAACAAATTCTTTTATTTAAACCTTATGAAGCAGTGCTTTCCCATAACTAACTCCACTTTATAAAGCACATCATTGATACCTTAAAGAAAAAAAGTTATGGTCTCTAAACAGTCGGACTGAATTTGAACTGCACGCCAGCTACAAAAATACAGTTTCGATGCAGTTGACAAAGGCGCATCAAAACTGCCAATTGGCCGACTTCTGTCTGTGTCTGTCTGTGAACGTGTGAACACACCAAACTGCAATTCAAATGCAGTCCGTCTGTTTCGACCCCTTAATGAAGTTTCCGACAATAAAAAACAGACTTTAGTTGTATTTTAATTAATACAACCAGAATTGTGAATTGTATTTTTAATACAACCAGAAACAGAAACCCAAATTGCATTCAGAACCGCCGATCAATACAGTTTTAGAAATTTAGTTTCTGTAAAACTCTACTAGATGGCCAACGCAATATTTACAAGTCATTGCTGCTGCTACTAGCCACGAGATGGCGCTTCTTAATATATCGTTTCAATGTTATTAAATTACACAATTTAATCATCCTAAATTGTTCATGAATGGTTTGATTATTTTACAAAATATTTATTTTCATTATTACTTTATTATTCACAATGTGACTGATTTGTTCCAAAAATAATCAAATCATAAATTGAATGAACGCATCTCAACGTTTTAGAATGAACGATGGCCAATGAATGATTGGGGATACCGTTGATGGAATTTACCCACAAAAAATGTAGTTTGGTATTTAGTCATTCATTAAAAAACCAACGATTTGAACACAAACAATTACTTGATTGATGATTGAATCGACTAAAATTTATAGGAAAATAAAGCTGACACTACGAATAGTTTCCATTTCTATATGTATGGCAAACACGGTAAGACAGACAGTGTGGAAAACGCGTGAAAATTAAATAAGTGGAGAATTCACTCAAAAATTAAAAATCTTACCACGTCTTAGGCCCACGGTGCCCGAGCGGCTAGCGGATTAATATCAAATAAATTTTTATTCAGAATCAATATTTGATAATTATTTAGAATAAAATATGAAAATAGCATTACAAAAAAAAATGTGATGAATTTTAATGTAGGTTGTAAGTTATTCTAAAAACTATTTATACAAAATTATGATTCTAAGTTGATGAATATTTATTTTGTAAAATAGATAGTTTAGCACAAATACAAACTTCCAAATAGGTGAAATTAAATTCTAGTTCTGGCAACCCTGACTAGGTGAATGAAGGAATTTTTAAGAAATAGAAAGAAGTCGCTAATTTATGCGAGACAGCGTCTTTATTTTGAGATTCAATTGCTTAACTTTTTGTGTTAGTTTCGAAATAATACGCGGTGCCCTTGTAGAACAATCCAAGTTGGTCTACAGGGACCAAAATTGAAAATAATAATTGTAACCAAGTGATCGTAGGTGAGCATCATTTCTATTGCAACTAGTGACGTAGGTAAACGATATAAAGTGCACTATTTAATTGAGAGGGTATCATCTCAAAAACGTGATTAGAATACTGCTACCAACTCTAATTTTACAATAATAGTGAAATGTGTTACGTTTTATATACCTTTCAATAGTTTATTTGTGTTTTTCAGTGTAATAAAATTCCGAAATGGGTGATCAACAATTCTTTCTCAAATGGAATGATTTCCAGACAAATATGGTGACATCTTTCAGGCATTTGAGGGATGAGAAAAGCTTCACAGACGTGAGTACGGCGAAATAATGTTATATTTGTGTACAAACAAACTATTATAACCTAAACTTTTTGTAGACAACTTGCATCCTCTGATCTCATCTGTTAGCCATTAATGGTCAGATTCTTGTACATTTTTAAACCTACTACAGCTACGAATTTAACTAAAGATCCAGAATATACATTCAGCTATAGAACTCACAGGATTTTTTATTATTTTATTAGCATAGTCTGCCAGCTCCAAATCTTAAGCCATCAAATCTGAGTATAACATAAATTGGCGTTGTTAAGTCATTAATTTAAGTTTTCTTGAATATTATCAATCTCATATTATTCTTGTATACTAATTTATGCTTCTGTGCCTGTTTTTGTTTCTATTAACAAAGTCGCAGAACTAGTTAGTTTACTATTTACAATATTCTTTGTACAACAATGAATTATTAACTCTCTTTGACGTTAAGCATTCACACTCAGTCATAGGCCCGCATTACAGAACCTCACCCATAATAAGCCTATAATCTTGACGAAACGCTGGCCGTATTCCAACTCGCAGGCCCAGTGCGGGTTGGTGGCTCGAACATTACTTAAAACTAATTTCAACAAATCAAATGGCTTTAAACTAATAAGTAATGTTTGAGTTTTGAGTGAGGAGTTGTTATAGCAGCAGCTGTAGTGGAGTAGCAATTCCAAACTCTAAGCGAGACTTTTTCATACACTTTGAAGCTGGGCCTACTTTTCTTAATCAAACTCTATTCCAGTCCACCCAGTTCTGCTTCGAGGACACATGTGATAGTTATCACCAGGGTTGTATGTACATAACTAATTTGCACAATTTTTTCAGGTGACGCTAGCATGCGAGGGCCAAACATGTAAGGCACATAAAATGGTCCTGTCTGCGTGTAGTCCCTACTTCAAAAGTTTATTAGAGGTGAGCGATAAGGTAGTGGTATCATGTTTGAAATATTTTATTCATAATCAGTCTATAATGCTCCCACTGCGGGGACATGGGCCTTCTCTCTTCGAGAGTGAGTGGGCTGTAATCTACCACGCAAGCCCAGTGTGGGTTGGTAGATGCCACATGTCTTCGAATTTTTGGTTCCAGGGCATGCCGTATTCCTCACAATGTTTCCTTCACCATTTTTAGAGCAGTGGTGATGAAATTATTTACACAAATAAAAGTGCCTGGGTTCAATCTTACGGCCTACAACTTGTAATTTGGGACCATCACCACTGGGCCACCACTGCTCTATAAAATATTATTTATAATTTATTTTAGGTGAGCTGAAATTGACAACAAAATTTTAATAATAAATCTTTATTCAGATCCAAAATTGGTAAAATATAATATGAATCTATGATAAATAATGTAGGTATTACAAGATGTCTGTACCATATGATTAAAAAACTGAGCAGAACGAAAGCTTCCTAACAGAGTTAAAAAGTCTTACCTAACCTCCTTCGCAATTTATTTGCCAAACATGTAAACAAACACGAGTTTTCCGCTTAGACAAACGTCAACTTAATGCGAGTGTAAATAAAGTTGATTTTAGACCGACTAGCACTGGTGAAAAATTCATAAAAAATATGAAGTTATAGCGCAAACTGAACCTTATACGTAGACATTACAGTTTGTTTTTCGTAAAAGTCGTCTTTGTTTACATATTTGGCAAAAGAATTGAGAACGCAGATTACTTTTATATTATATTATGTATGCCACATCACACATTGTGTTTTAAATTTATTTAAAAAAACAAAAACGTTCTTATAAAATAAATTAACTAGCTGCGCCCCGCGGTTTCACTCGCATAGGTCTCGGTCCCGTGGGAATATCGGAATAAATAGTATCCTATCCAGGTCATGCTCTACTCATGTGCCAACTTTCATCCAAATCTGTTCAGCCGTTTTAGCGTGAACACGTAACAAACAAACGTACAAAAAACCTAATCTTTTCTCTTTATAATATATTACTCGTATTATGTTTAGATTTCAAGATTATCTACATAACTTGGCACCCACTTAGATTTCAATTCTCTTGTCGCGAAGTCGACAGCCACGCATATTCTTAATATTGAACTTGGCTCCCATTTTCACATTTTTGTTTTTGGAGGGATTGATAATTACTTGACAAGATCCTTTGGATATACAAAAAAAAAACTTGATATTACTAATTTCCTACCATTATTTGTACACATAGTACCACAATTTGGCATCTTTAAAAACAAATAAAACTAAAACGCCTGCTACACGATCGCCAACCGCGTCCCGACAGAGGTGACCTTGGTGGTTTATATAACCGTGTATAATGATGTTTACGACCAAACGTTGAAACAATTTTGGTGGTCTCCAACCAAAGGTCACCTCTATCGGGGACGCGGTTGGCAACCGTGTAGCAGGCACTTTATAGTCTGCTCCTTATTTAGTCACTGTACTAGGATAATCCTGAATCCACGCTGATGGAAGTCGCGGACAGAAGCAATAAGTTTTTAAATAGTAACTCCTTTGCAACCATTTTCACCCAAACTCAAGAGTTGGAATAAGTACTATCCTATTCCCAATTTCCCATAGTACCTTGCCTATAAATCGATGGCTTATTAAAATGACAATAGCCTGCCGACTGGCGTGGCTATCGATCGAGAGGCCGTGCATTCGAGCCGTGGCATGTCAGAAGCTATGCTTGCATTATTGACGTGAATCCATTTCTTAGCTACAACGAAATGCTGTGTTTGAAGTCAAAAGGTTCAAAGTCTTAAACATTTTTATTTCTAGTCAGGGGCGTAACAGGCAGGGATTGAAACCGGTTTTGAAATCTCGGTTAATATTTTTCATAAAACCGTTCATCGATTAACCGGTTAATTACAAAAACGGTTTCGACTAAAGCTAAATAATTTTGGTTATCGGTTATTACAGAGAATTGCATTTTAAAACTCGTGCTAACCTGAATAAACCGGTTTTACTCAGACGCACGCCCGCCGCCGCCGTTTATCACATTAATTTGCGTATTCGTTGGCGTAGAGCGTTGTTATAATAGGTGTAAGAGATGGCGTAGTAGGTAGAACTCGTTTATACCGTCGAAACTCAAACCTGGTTAATTTAGCTTAACGGAACTTGTAAAAAAACGGTTTCTCCCATTAACCGGTTTAAATAGCGGTAGCCGAAACCTAAACAGCAATCATTTTCCCCAAAAAGCATTTATGGTTGGAAGACCAAATTGTATCGCCAGAAATACTCTGCAGTGGGACAAATACAAAAAATCATTCTTCAAAGTATTAACGCAAATTATATGAATGCAATTCCTCATAAAAAACCAAATTATTGAAAGTATTTAATTTCAGTGTCAGTAAAAACATAGCATTACGGATACGAATGGTAAACATTAACGCTGCTCAGGATGTTTTGCTAAGCACCTGGGAACTTGACACCCGCCGAATGTTCGCGTGGTCGAGCCGAACTGACGATATTTAAGTGACTTCCTGTAATACCTAGATTATTTATTGGTAGACTGCTAAGCGTCTTCTTGTTGATTAGTTGTCAGCAAGTTTAAATTAACAAATAATTATAAATATTGCTTTTTTTAATTTTTTATAACTCGTTAGCATTTCTTATATGTAGGTATATTATTGGAGCTCCTATGATCTGTTTCAAAAGTATCTAATGGAAATGTAAACAAATGACTCGGAAAACGTGCATGCCAATTTATAGTGTCACTTACAAATTGAGTGGTTTGATTTATTTATTTGAATAATGCAACCCGGAATTAGTTTTATTTTAAAGATGTTTTTGACAATTGTGGTTAATTTTATAAGCATAATGCCGTGGGGGGGGGCGTTAGAACTGGGCCACCACTGGGGCAATCATGGCCGGTCTGAACAAAGGCTCTCCGAACTTTTTACCCCCGAATTTAATAACCTCAATTTATGGCGATAATTTTTCAATTAGAATTTAATAATGTTATTCAAACAATAATAACTTCAACAATAACACTTACAACAACAATAACACTTCTTCTTCCCAGCTAAAAGCACTAGGAAGTGGTGAAGGGCGGGCGTTTTTGGGGGACTGTCTTATGTAATTTTGACGTTCGAAAAGTGCTGATTCTCAGCCTAGTTTGAATAAATGACTTTTGAATTTTGAATATTTTTGGAGAAATTTCTAAATACAGATGAATGTATTGAGTGATTGCGTAAGAATTGAATCTGGTTTGTTTACACTTTAATTACATACTTTTCAAACATACCATACCTAGTTCATTTTTTGATAAACTGCTAGGCGTCTTCTAATACACAGCGCAGCATCTGCCTAGCGTTTTCCCAACTATTTTGGGGTCTGCTTCCAGTCTAACCGCATCTGAATATCAGTATTTGACTTGGAGCGACTGCCTATCTGACCTCCACAAGCCAGTTACTGGGTGACACGATCCCTTAGTAAGACTGGTTGTCAGACTTTCGAACTTCTGACTGCCTATAACGACTGTCATAGATATACGAATGATAGCCGGGAACATAGAAGTATCGTGCTTTCTTATGTAATCGATGGTAGTGACCCATCCACAAAACGACCGCGGCAAGCGTAGCCGCTCAATATAGTTAATTGAATTTGTATGATTTACATTCAGCTCAAGTACAGCGTAGGTATTGTTGTGATATGATTTCTGTAGTATTGCGCCTAGATTCAGAATATGTTATGTAATGTAGGTCAGCCAAATGTTCGTGGGGTCGCGCCGAATTGACGATATTGCGGTAACTACCCACCTATACCCCATTTGAAATGAGATTAGACATTTAAATAAATCTTTTTTACAGTTCAATAAACCGATTTTGGCCATTTGATTTTGGATTTTGATTGGACGCATTTAGTGATTCGTGGTGCGGGCCTAATTGTTGCCAATCTCCCGAACTCGCAACGATTTTCAGTTGTCGAATGTAGGCTATACAAATTATTTTTATCGTGCTGGAATGGAACGCACCAACCGTGCGTCATTATAATTTCACTCAACTTTGAATAATAATAATAACTCATGTTGAATCATTTTACTAAGAGCATTTGCTAAGAGGTACCATAATGGAGTCATTTAAAATACCCTCTGTTTAAAAATGATCTGGTAAATATGTACCTAAACAAATAAATCGGAAAACTTAGCTGTGGATGCCAATTATTTTACAGATTGAGCGCTTTGATCAATCATTTGAATACTTTAATCCGAAAATTTAATTTTTAAACTCCTTAAAGATGTTTTTCTTTTGACAAATTGAGGTTAATTTTATAATCTCATTTTTCATCTCGTTTTTCAATTATAATTTTATAATGTTATTCAAACAATCATTGTTGGAAAAAGTGGCGAGGTAAATGTTGAAACCTTCTGCATACAGATGAATGTGTTGCTATTTAATTCCCTTTAGCGAGTGGTTGCGTCTTACCAAGGGGTATCGTATTACCGAGTTACTGGGTTGTGAAAGTCAGATAGGCAGTCGATCCATGTAAAATACTGACATTCAGCTGCACCCGGTTAGACTGGAAGCCGACCCCAACATACTTGGGAAAAGGCTAGGCAGATTGATAGCTAGTGGTTGCGTTAAATTCTTATTTAACGTGAACAGGGTTTGTTTAGACTTTTACCAGACACTTTTTGAACTGACTATATTTATGCCTATGATGTACGCCGCCGGCCAATCAACCTAATATTTTCCAGGAGAATCCATCAAAGCACCCTATAATAATCCTGAAGGACGTGTCGTACTTGCACCTGCAAGCCATCCTGGAGTTCATGTACGCGGGAGAAGTCAACGTGTCGCAGGAGCAGCTGCCCGCCTTCCTTAAGACGGCCGCTCGGCTTAAGGTAAGATGATATTTCTTTTAGTTATTTATTAAGACTTAAAAAAAAACGATATAACAAACACAATCGACGGAAAGCCTAAAACAAGTCTTCACTTCTAGACATTCAATATTCTAGATATAGTCTTCTCCTTTATTTATTTATTTAAACCTCTCGCACACAATGAGGTACAAAGACGGACTTAATTCCTTAGGCATTCTCTACCAGTTAGCCAAGGGCAATTCGGCAAAGGCATTCGGCTTTGTACCCGCCCTTATAATTTCTTCTAGGTTGTGGGTGCGTGAACAAATAAGTCTCACATACTCGTAAATACGTAATTATACCCAGACAGAAAAACATTGAGCCCTGGAACAACTTTCTGTAAACGGCGGCGAATATCTTAGCCACTGCGCTAGCCATGCCGTTACTAAGCGTAGATTTTAATTAAGCGAATAGTTACGCATTTGACTTCTCATAAGAAAAATATGGTAAAACCCCTCTTCTCTCCAAAGTACCATTGGGTTTTTCTGAATACCTTAGTTGGCTTTTTAAGTTGTAGACAATACACAACATTGCAAAAACTTGTACTGCCTTGCAATTTTTTGCTCGTCACACTAGTAATACGAGATTGTCCAATTAATATTGATAAACCATATTTTAATGTTGGTACATCCGACCGCACGTTGGTCGAGCTGACCTAGCGTAGTACGGAGCTTCAATAGAATAAAGAGACCAGTTCATACTGGTTTTGTTACCACTGACATGTCTACCGTACCGTACATCCAATTTTTTTTTTTGCAGAACTCGTTTTTTACGTTTATTGATTTCGTATAGCTTTTATTTGCTTATTATTTTTTACTCCTGCTTTTGGTCTTACTATGTACTTTATTGATTCGTGTGAGAATCGCCGCGTGGTTCTGACATCGAATTTTACAAACAGATGGTTCAGTCCGCAAAAGCATTTAAATAAAAAGCTACTCTTGCTACGACACAATTAAGTGCAATTCAGGTCGCTCAGCGCTAAATACCTACAGTTATATTCACCTAGAAGTTGACTCTCTTTCTATCGCGTAACTCTTAGATCTTCTGACTACGTCACACTCGCTGAATTGGCCCAACAAGTCGAGCCCGCCGCGTTCTTGTAGCTTTATACCTAAAATGCGGAGTGAACCACCTGTATTAATCTGTATATAGGGTCGAAAAGGGCGGCTGAAAGAAAACATGATAAAAACGGCGATTTAATGGTCTCCATTTTTTAAGAATGACCCATCCATGGCCGTCCATCCAAGTTCTTAAAAAATACAGAATAAGCTGCTGGGGAGTTTGTTGAGCCACTTCTTCTTCCCAGCTAAAGCACTAGGAAGTGGTGAAGGGCGGTCAGTTTGGGGGACTGTCACGGAATTTTGAAGTTCTAAAAGTGCTAATTCGCAGCCTAGTTTGAATATTTTTTATTTGATTTGGTTGTGCCTATTTTTCTTCCCAGCTGAAACACTGGACTGTGGTGTAGGAAGGCTTGAAGGGAGTCTGTCTGTAACTTATCACGTTCATATTATGACTTATTTAAATAAATTATTTTGAATTTGACTAGAGGCAAAACAGGTTTGTCTATCCTAGAGACATACCAGTTTTAGCGTAATAGACAGTCTTGACTCGAATTGAGTCAGTGCACAACTTTAATACAACATCTTAAAAACATCACGCTTGTATTTTTCCGAAGGGTTAGGCAGTGGTGTCCCTATAGTACACCCACATTTCGCCAGTTATGTTTAAGTCCCATGTAATAGGGGGCGAGCCTATTGCCATCAACCGGGCACCAATCCTCCGGGCTGCTAACCTGATAAATTCCAGATGCAAAAACTCAATAATTCTTTGCAAATTCTTAACAAAGAATTATTGGGTTTTTCGAAACCAAGACCTCAGCAGCTGGGCCGGCTTCAGGTTTAATTAAATGTATTAATATTTTCAATTTGTGTCTATTTCAGGTAAAGGGCCTGGCCGAACCCCCACCACAGATGCCCAGCATCAAGCGAGAAGGCTAACCCTTATATCAAGTGCCCTAAAGACTATAGTGAACATGTATGAGCGACACAATGTAACAATACTTACACAGATGTATGCGTTCTGAACGGTTAGTTATTCACTCACTCGTTTTTATTTTGATAGCTTTGGAGAACGGACTAGATATACCATTCTAATGCCTGTTTTCACACCTAAATTAATCCCTAAATAAAAGTGCACTTTTGTTCAGCGCTGACGCTGAGAGTTGAAATCCAACAGTACTTTTTTATGTAGTTAGTTGGTGAAAACGGGCATAAGTGCCAATTTCGCCAATGAAACTGAATGCGACAAGCACATCTAAACTGAGTTCAAGAGCTGTCAGTGTCAATATTCCACAACAATGATGACATTGACAGCTCTTGAACGCAGTTTAGATCTGGTGATCATGTAAGTTAGCTGCAATATGTACACTTTAGTTTTACCGGTACCGCCGTACCGAGCCTTAGGAATACGAGGCAAGACGGGGGCGAGACGTCGTGAGCGTTGACGAATGAGCGATCTGCACTGCGCCCAGCCCTCGCCCCCCCCCCCACCCGTCTCGCCGCGCACATATCTAAGGCGCGGTACAGCTCTATCGGTCAAACTACAAATGCTCCCGTAGACAGGCGCGACACGACTCTGGTGGTACAATTTGTATGAAAACTTCACGGAAATTGTTCTAGTGGCGAACAACACCGCCAGTATCACTCAAGCCATAGGTTACACCAAAGTATAGTCAATCTCGTAATTGCATTACTCTTAAGGTTGAATGTCACCTGCATACAGTGCGTTCATAACAACTTGATCCGTAACGCGATTGGTAGTACTGTTTTGTCTGTCGCCATTTTGAACTCTATTAGTATTGAAACTAAGCTTGGTGCTAACATGACGGCAAGTTCGGCGGACAAGTTCTAGTGAATGGTCTGTAATAAAAAGACATTTAGATAGTTTCTACCTTAGTGAAGTTATTACTGAAAATTATAGTCAGAAATTGTATTTTTTACTATTTTTACACCATCTGGAATATATTTTGCCATGACTTAGATCAATACATATTGCATAAAAACTATCAAACTTTGTGTTTGTTAAATATCTAGTCCGTGTTAAGTGCCTGTATATACATTTGACTAAACTACTTTCAGGGCATCTGCCAACTTGTAAGCTATGGAATGCAGAGCCTTTCTCAGCTCTGGCTAATTGTGGGGTCTAATTTTAGACCAACAGTAGCGAATTTGCTTTTGGACCCCACAATTTTGGGTTTACAAATAGTACCCCTTTGTGTTATAAAAATGAACTTCAGTCATAAAAGCGTTTTATTTCTTATGTCATCTTTATGTATTCAGAAATTGCTAACAAATTATTGGTTATCAAGTACTCGGCTAAATGAAAATAACTTAATGAATAATAGTACTTTTAAAGTATTCATTTTATGTCTATTGCATATTGTTTTTTTTTTTCTATATCTTGCCAGTTGAGACTTGTGCCTTAACTTATTGGTAATCTGTGGTTTTGTGCCTAACAGATTGTAAAAACATTACCCTTCTTTGCAGTCGGGTAATGTGTGAGTGAATACCTGACCTCAGACAGAATTAATTACATCTACTTATTTCAGTTTAAATAACAAAATATCCCGTTCGCACTATTCTTTAGTTTTCTGAATCAGTGTTGTCAATATAAAAAAGTATATATTTTAAACATGATGAATTAATAATAGGCTGTGTCTAGAAATATAAAATAATTATACAGAAATATTATAACATTTGTCTTATCCTGAAATCCTTTTCAATTTCACACATTGGCTAGCCAAACTTGGCAATTTATCAGTCATCGCTCGACTCATATAAAATAGGTTTATCATAGTAGTAATAAATGAGCGTTGGACGCAATATTGGCATTGGCCAGCCAATGTTGGAGATTGGAAGCCAACTTTTTTGCCGCCAAATATTTTTTCCTTAAATTCTTGACAACACTGGTCTTGGCAAAACCTTATTTAGTCTCTTTTTATGTCAAAATGAGTTTCGCACTGCTTTTTATATCACATTGAAACTGGTAGTGACCAGGATCTCATCTATTTGGATGTTTTTTTTATTTGTTTATGTATAAGTATGAAAGAATCCGATGATAACTATAGTGTTCGCAGAATGTGTTTCATTATATAAACTTTAAATACGTGCTTTGGCAAAGCGTGTTTATTTTGGCTTATCATAACACTGATAACTTTGACTGGCTTTCTGATAAAGAAAACATTGAAAACATTGATATTTTGTACCTGATATACAGCTCAAAACATTGACCATTTATAACGACTTCTTTTATCACAATTTAGAGCCTTATTTATCTCAAAATAAGAGCTAAATTCACACGACTTGCCTCAGCACTCCATAATAGTTAGTATCTCAACTCAAATCATTGATATGACAGCGTCAACATAATTCTTAGCTACGCTCCTGTCTTGCTCCGTAAGTTACCTAACGACCAAAGTAAACTAGTATTTAATAACACCAATCCCTTCACTTAACGTGCAACGGGGAGAGGGAATGCGCTCTGTGACGAACAAATGTGCGAGAGAGAGAAGACTCTTCATTTCTTGTAATAATTAAGAAAGAGATGGCAAACTGGACGACATTTTTCAGTTTTTGTTCATAAAGTAATGCCTTTAAATCTTGTCATGGTATTATTATATTAATGTACGTTATAAATATCATTTCTTATTAACTTCAACTCTTCATTAGTGTCTGTAGATTTTAACTGGAATATACTGCAAATTTTTCAATAAAATATTAATACGACATTTTAGCAGTTAATTCCTCATTCTTCCTTGTAATACTCGAGCGCATTTCCCCTACCGCCCGTTGACGATCACGCCCTAAGAATTAGAACTACGCTGTCATATCAATGCCTTAGACTATCCACTCCACCAACGGTTGCCTTACAGATGATTAGAGAATGCAATACAGGATGAGATGTCGAAATTAGATATTTAAAAAAAAATTGCCAGGTAACCGGCATGTCATAGAACCGAAATTTCAAAGACATACATACATAGGGTCTATTGTTTCCAATTGATGTTAATTCCACTTAACAAACATCAACTTTATTTAAGTGTAAATAAAGTTGGTTTTAGACTCTTGAAAAAGTCATAAAAAGTAAGAAGTTGTAGCGTAAATTGAACCTTATGTGTAAGCATTACGGTTGTTTTTGCATAAACTCGTGTTTGCTTACATGTTTGGCAAATAAATTGCGAATGCAGATTAGTCAGTAAATGTCGAAAAAAGAGATGACACTATTCCTCACGTATCCATCTCTTTTTCGCACTGAAAAAATGATGTCACATGAAACTCCGCTATGTGGTCCTGCACTGACTCAATAAGGTCTACATGGAGTTCCACAGTATCAATCAAAGAATTTAAATCACATGACATAAATCATTTTGATTCTATTTTCAGGCACACTTTTTTTTACTACTAAACAATAGAATAGGATGAATGAACATAAAAATATATCGGATCTATGATTAACCGACTTTAAAAAGACGGGTTTTTGAATCTACAAATTCTAGGATCGACATACAAACTGTATTGCAATATGTATGTTAGGTAACGACAATGCTTTTAGATGATAATAGGAGTTCGTTGATTTCATGTATAAAATACAACATTTATTATGCTCTTATAGTAAGCGCATAATTGTTGGGACGAAGCGGGTTGCAAAGGAATAGGCCTACATAATCGATAAACAGGGTCAAATAAAATTACCTAGCGAAACTCCACAGTTGTGGTGGGTTTAAGGTAGAAGATTTGTAGCTACTTTTAATTTACACTAATTTTTATTCTAAATCCAACAGAATATCGTGTAATTCGTATAAAGCATCATTAACGCATATGGGCTAATTTATTAAGATTAGTGATAGGCTTATAGACAGGTACAACTTTGTACTGTGCGGTCCGCTTCGCCTTAACATACTCGCAATGTGCGATGATTCATTTAAATAAGATTTTTGTGCTGCGATGCGGCCTAGTGTACCCTTAGTAAAACTCATAATTATCTGAGTTATTATACTTTCCAAGCTTTTATATACCTACGTTTGATTGGTACTTATGTATGAGTGAAATATTTTCGCCATTCGAATCTTACCTATGTATGCACTGAAGTTTTAATTCCAGAATAAATGTAATCCATTGTTTGTCCAGTACAATAGATGTTCGGATATTTGAAAGAAAAATATCACAAATAAAAAAATCTCCAAAAATTAAAATGTGAAAAAAATATACAATAATTTTATCACTACAACTCGACACAAAATAAAAGTTGGTTATTCCGTTCGAGCGCCATTTTGGTTTTTCATTCGGGAATTTTCGGAAACCGATTTTTCCCGAAGTCATTTTATCTTGTGTTGATTTGTAAAGAACTTTGAATAGGTTTGGAAATGTCTTAGATTGAAATAGGTGCAATTATTTTCATTTGCAGCGTGTTTAGAAATATTGTTTTATATCTTTAAAAATACCTATTTATTTAATGTCTTTTATTTTATATCATTACTACCTCGTTGGTCTAGTGGTAGCAAGCGCTACTGCTGAGCATGAGATCCTGGGTTCGATTCCCGGGTCGGGCAGTATTATTGAGTTGTTCAACTGGAATTTCTCATTAGCAGCCCGGATTTCAGATTTGTGCCCAGTTGATGGCAGGCTCGCCCCCTATTACATGGGACTTAAACATAACTGGCGAAATGTGGATGTACTATAGGTACACCTCTGCCTAACCCTTCGGGGTATACTGGCGTGATGTTATGTTATTTTACATCTTCTGTTTTGACGATACTTGAATGTTCTTTGTAATATTCATTAATCGTATAAATAGTTAATAATATAAAAAATAATCTAGCCAAGAACATTCCAGTATCGGCAACATCAAAATGTTGTTAAAAATCTTCACATAATTTTAAAACGAAGTCATGAAGTCGGAATATATGAACAAAAATAAAAATAAACGTTTCATGAACAAAAGTTATGTACTAAGTTTCTGAAATATTATACTTTACATCAATAAGAACAATATTCCTAAAGCACGCTGTATCAAATCAATACTTAGTATAAGTCAAGTTTTTCTTATAGCGTTTTTTTTTTGTTACGAATTCAGCACAATTTTGTAGGTTTGCCATTGTTTTTTAAATAATTTTTAGTTATATTCTCAATCTTAGTAATGCTGACTGGGTGTGTGAAACTGGTGATTATACAAGACCATGTATACAATAACAGTAACATTCTCAAAATGTGAGCCTTATCTTATTTATTACCTATTCAGCCATTACTGTGCACGTAATTTATTATTAATAATATAGGAGCAAATTAAATTAGCTAAGGAAACTCCGCAGACACCATCGCAGGAACTGTAGTTGAACGAAATATCAGTTTATAAAAATCTTTTTTTTTTTTTGTGTAACCTTCACAGCAGGGACTGAAAACCTTTATAAATTACGGTACAGTTATCGAAGAATTTCGGTTACTTCTACGATTAAGGTTACCGCTATCTGGGTAACCAAGAAGAAGAAACATGTTACCGTTTTAATACAGGTTACACACACACAAGCGATGCACGCCCCTTGACTAATGCCCACGGCACGTGTAAAATAGAGGTAATTTTGATTTCGGTAACCCGTATTCATAATGGTTGTATTCATTTTTTTTTTTTTATATAAATGTTGTAACCGAAAAAATACATGTATTGATCATACCGGTTTCGGTCTCTGCTTCACAAACACATCCCAGTGACACACTCACTCCCCACGCACTACACACTCGCCTCACTCTACTCTCTTCACTTCCGATATATAAACACGATAAAAAAAGACTATACAGATTTTATCAACTCCTGGGTTGATACCCATCCCATTGCTTGCGGAGTTTCGCTAGCTAATTTATTTTGACTCTATAATTATAGCCAGACATTTAACTGGTCAGTAAACGCATTTCAACTTGACTGCCTATAGTACTGTTTTCTACCCCTTGCCCAGATAATAACCTCAATGTTAATCGTTAGCGAATGATGTAAAAATGTAAATCTGATATTTTTAGACGACAAAGTTAAAGGTATGTGCTGAATAATCACGTGGTAACTAGTTGTAATGTAATGATTGAAATTATGAAAGATTTGTAATTTTAGATAATACAGATTAATTAAAATATTCTCGGGTTTCATTTGTTACTGTTTTTAATCCTTGACAAAACGCTCTGAGAGTTGCAATACATTAAGTGTTGCATATTGTTACTGAAAAAAGGCAAATGAAGCATAACTTGGGCTTTTCTCTTCGAGATTTTCGCAAATATCTCAAAAATACACGTCTTAGTATTACTTTTTTTATTCATCCCCCCTTGAATTACTTTGTATTTGTCTACAGATTAATGGATGACATTAAATTGACCTTGACCGTCAACATTCTCTTTATTATTGTTGTATTTATTTTGCATGAAGCTGCGTTAAATTTAAAGCCCCTAATTACGAGTTGTAGGTCGTGGGTTCAAACTCAAGCAGGCGCTTTACTTTGTGTAAATAATTTCATCAACACTGCTCTCAAATCGTGAGTAAACCGGCATGTCTTAGAACCAAAAATTCGAAAACGTGACATCTACCAGCCCGCGTGGTGGATTAGAGTCTACTCCCTCTCACAGAAAGGAAGCCTGTGTCCCAGCAGTGGGAACATTAATACGCTGATTATGATTGGAGGTAAGTTTGGATTTTTTCTATAGAGAAAATTTTAAATGCCTATGGCATTAAGTCCGCCTCTGTACATTTCTGTGCATTAAGTGTTAAATAAATAATAATAAAATTTTATGGAATTGTGTTTTCGTCAATCTAATCCTCAACTTTAACATATATTTATTTCAAAATTAATGCTGCAGTATTTTCGATATAACGGAGGATCATGCTAAGATATTTGAGGTATCATACACCCGGAAATCTAATCAAACAAAATCTCATTGATATAAACATTTTATTACAGCAACAGGTTACCGATCATCAAATAGATCAAACGAAATAATTATAAATAATGATTAGCACCACGAAATAAATAAGACAAAATAAACTTCTTCTATAGAATAATATTGAAAGTAGATAAAGGAATGATAAGTTTTCACAGTTTAATGCCGAAATAAACAGGCAACGCCAAAAGGTTTTTTATTGCTAGCACCTAAAGTTAACAATACATAACATTTAGTATAAATAAATAAATAAATTACAGGACATGACATTGGCCTGCACATTAACATGAGTTCCTTAAGGTTCTCTTTTCTGTTCAATGACCATCAGTCCGTTAGTTCGTCCTCTCTGCCAGTCAAAGAGGTCATCTCGTTTGTTTGTAAGTTAGTTCTGTCCATCATTTGCTTGTCTATTAGTTAGTTCTGTCCGTCATTTGTTTGTCTGTTAGTTCTATTCGTCATGTGCTTGTCTGTTAGTTAGTTCTGTTCGTCATTTGTTTGTCTGTTAGTTCTGTTCGTCATGTGCTTGTCTGTTAGTAAGTTCTGTCCGTCATTTGTTTGTCTGTTAGTTCTGTTCGTCATGTGCTTGTCTGTTAGTTAGTTCTGTTCGTCATTTGTTTGTCTGTTAGTAAGTTCTGTCCGTCATTTGTTTGTCTGTTAGTTCTGTTCGTCATGTGCTTGTCTGTTAGTTAGTTCTGTTCGTCATTTGTTTGTCTGTTAGTAAGTTCTGTCCGTCATTTGTTTGTCTGTTAGTAAGTTCTGTCCGTCTTTTGTTTGTCTGTTAGTTAGCTGTGTCCGTCATTTGTTTGTCTGTTAGTTCTGTCCGTCATTTGCTTGTCTGTTAGTTCTGTTCGTCATTTGTTTATCTGTCTGTTAGTTCTGTTCGTCATGTGCTTGTCTGTTAATTAGTTCTGTTCGTCATTTGTTTATCTGTTAGTTAGTTGTGTTCGTCATTTGTTTGTTTGTCAGTTAGTTAGTTCTGTCCGTCATTTATTTGTCTCGTCTGTAAGATAGTTTCGTCCGACATTTTGTATTTTAGTTCGTTTTATTCGTCATGTCGGACTGTCAGTTCGTCCTGTCCGTTAGATGGCGTGTTAGGTCCTGTCAGTCAGTTAAGATTGTGCGTCAGTTGGTTTACCTTGTAATCAGTCCTGTCGGTCAGATCGTATGTCGGTAATTCCCGTACATCAGTTAAAAAAAATGTAAATCAGTGAGAATTGTCTGGTTTTTTATCAGTTAGTCCGGTCGGTGCGATCGTAAATAAATACAATCCTTCGTCATATTGTTTGATTGTAATTTTATATCTATGCGTCGGTTGGTTGTGGTCTGTTAGGAGGTCCGTACAGTCAAATAGTGTATTAGTTTATGTCTGTTGAGTTTGTCAGTCTGTTTGTCCATTATGTCTATGTGTCCGGAAGTCGTGAATACAACTTACATACATAATTCATGAATTTCTGCAAGATATAAAATGAAACATTTCATGTTAAAATATATAAGTTTAACTACATATTTCGTACTTATTCTATCACATCAAAAGATAATAAAAAAATATTTTATAAAGTAATAAATAAATAATGTTCAATAAAAATATTATTTTCTTTAAAATCACTGGTAAATGCTTTGGCATGTATTTGGTATTGCTTTGGTCCTAAATTAATTAAATAAATATAAAAATATACTAAACTACAATTATTAAAAAAATAATATTATGGCAACATAATTAGGAACGACTAACATTTGGTAATAATTTGCGTTAAAATGTTAATTATTCGATTTTGTATTATATCTGTTAACTATAATAGCATTCCACATTTTACACATTACATTTTGTTTCATAAATAAATATATCATCTTCTTACAACAACTAAATTGGCTCAACCTTAAGGCGGAGACTGACTTGCAACGTTTGCTTGTAATGTATCGGGTTTTTGTAACGCGTTACAGTAGTCAGTGCAGCGAGCCGAGCCGCTCTGCGCGAGCGTCGGATCCTCCACTCGACTGTGGGCTGTTTCGTAAATTCCTTTGAAACAAAAATTTAATGTGCTCGAAGCGAGCGTTCGCCGCGTCTTGTGTATCGCCGTATTGTAACCAAGTTCGCCTCGAATGATACATTACAAACAAACGTTGCAAGTTAGTCTCCGCCTTTAAACTACAAATTTTAGTTCTCTAAACTGAGATGATATACGGAATTCGTATTTTAAAATCGTATCTAAGGTTCTTGTTTTGGTTTCTTGAATTCGTTACTGTTTGGGCTGACTTGAATTTGAATTTTGGGCATTTTAGATTTAAAGTTATTGGTTTTGGTCATCATTTGCTGTGGTGAGCACTCTATATACAAAAAAAATAGGAATTTGTAAGTCTAAATAATTTAATCAGGGTTTTAACTAAATAAGAAAAATAATAAACCCACGTCCTTTGTGTGTTGTCAGTCAGTCAGTCTGTCAATTTATCCTATCTTTGGGCAAATTATTTACAAATTAAATATGAATTTATAATCACCCTGAATTTCAACAAAAAAGTTATTAAGTAGACTTCAAAATTCCAATCTTTAGGCTTCACGTCAGTGGTCACAATTCACAAATCCAGTATAAGTTGGCCTTTAATTCTGTTGAAACTCTGAACTACAGTAGACCAGCTCAAGGTCAAAATGTTACCACAACCAAAAAATGTGGCCGTCACGGGACGCCCGGCTGATGTGAAATATAAAAAAAGCGATGGCAGAGGGGGCATGACGTCATAAGAGCGTAATGCCGTTTGCCGTCACGGCATACGAGGCGGTCTTCCCCTCAAGGCGCACCAATACATGTTTCAAATAAAATAAAAACATGCGGGGCAGTCTTGAGTCTGGGACTGCTGATAGAAGTGAAAACTAAGTAACGCCATCTATCGAAAATGTCAGCAATTTATGTGGCTTGCTGTCAGTACAAGAACAAAATATGTAGCTCCGTTAAAAAAAATCCAAAAAAATAAACCCGAGTGCGCTGTCAACAAAAAATTGCTCAACGCGCCTTTGGTGACGATGACGCGAGTTTCATGATTTTTGTTCACCCAAAAGTGCTCAACGCGCCAGAAACAACGAAAAATCCTCAACCATCAACTACACTCAAAGATCAAGCCAGCCCCCTTTCACCTCTTAACTGGTCTTAAACCCTTCAGGATTATTACTCTGCCACCTCCAAGTGTCGGCACACATGTCCTCCAGTGTCCTGGTGGCCCGCCAGGCTAATAGCCGGTGGGACAACGACACGTCTGCGTAGTTAGCGGCTATGTCACCCGCCCGGCGACCTACGATGCGGTAGGGGACTTCGCGGCCACTGGCCACTTGGAAGGCGGCTATCATTTGGAGGACTGAGTACCCGGTGCCAGTACCTGGAAAATATTTAATAGATAATTTTAATTAGTTAGTTATCCTCTTTGCTAAGGTATTAAATGCGTGAGAGGTACCCATATGTGAACGCAATTGGACATAAACTGCCAAACTTGTAAACAAACGCGACTTTTAGGAAAAACAACTGTAATGCCTATACATAAGGTTCAGTTTGCGCTACAACTTCATATTTTTTATGACTTTTTCAACAGTACTAGTCAGTCGAAAATCAACTTAATTTACACTTGCATAAAGTTGATGTTTGTTTAAGTGGAAATAACATCAATTGGAAACTAGAATATAAGTTGCCTTGTTGGTCCTTAGGTTGTCGTGTTTCTAAGATATCTTGAACAATAAGAAGATTTTATAGCTAGCCTACGGAAGACGGTACAAGTATTTATAGACAGCTAATTCCTCAGCTACGAAACAAAGCTTATAAAATAATGAAAACAGACAAAGCTAACCATCGAAAAAATATTTAGGTAAGACATTATTAGACAAAATGTAAATTGGTTTGAATTTTAAAATAACTGAAATAATATGCAAAACAATATGTTAAAATTCTGAACAAAAAATTTTAAGGTATGCAGAATACTTCAAAGAATTTTGTACATTATGATTATGACAGTATGGATATACAGGATGTCCCTGAGTATTGGAAATGAGGTAAGTTACCTACCCGTTACGTTTGATCCATTATTTACGGGACACCCTGTATACAGTATCGGCCAGGATGTATGTGGTAGCCGGCGTTTAATGAACTGCCTAGGCGTTCAATTAGCTGGCTAATTTAACCAGATGGCTGCGATATGTATACCACATGACTCACCCAAGTTAACAGCATGGAACCCACTGAAGCCCGGCTGCTGGAACAACTTGACAGCCTTCACATGCCCTTCGGCCAGGTCTTCCACATGGATGTAGTCCCTCACTCCGGTGCCGTCCACGGTGGGGTAGTCGTTGCCGAACACCAGGAGCTCTTGGAGACGGCCTACTGCTACCTGAGGGAGGAAATATAAGATGAACTATAGCAAGGAAATAGTTTTGAGGAAAGAACTCCTTTTTACCAACTCATCGAGTCTTTGAAAGCAAAGGTTCTCTTTAGCATCTGCGATAACCGGTAACGGAGCAGCTCGCACCGGAAGAGCTCGTGGCTAAGTAATTACAGCCGCATGGCTCGATCCATCAGGTTAAGCTACGCTTGCCGGGGTTGGTCCGTGGATGGGTGACCATCTTTACATATCGAGACTCATCCGTGTCTCGAAAAGCACGTAAACGTTAACGTTACGGGTAGTCAGAAGCTCGAAAGGCTGACAATCAGTCTTACTGCGGGGTATCGTATTACCCAGTTATTGGGTTGTGGAGGTCAGATAGGCAGTCGCTCCATGTAAAATACTGGTATTCAGCTGCGTGAGCTGCATCCGGTTAGACTGGAAGCCGACCCCAACATGGTTGGGAAAAGGCTAGGCAGATTGATTTGCGATAAGCGGTAGCGATAGAAAGATTTGATGAAGAAATACATTTTGAACATTATTTTCACTGTTTTAAATTAGCAGGTTTTTTTTTATTGAATGCCAGTGATAATGTGATAATAAATGAAATTATCCGTTGAGACCGTTGTTAACATTTTAATTTATTGCAAGTACTAAAAATGGATGAACCTGTAAAGACCAAAGACCTGAATGAAATATTCTGTGTTGTACCTATGCGTATGTTTTATGTGTAAGTACTTGATTAGCGAATTTCTATTGCACTTTACCGATATTGTAAAGATGCCCCTGCCTTATCGCTTCAACTGTTACTGGTAAAACTGTTTTTTTTTATAGCAACACAGCCATTAAAACTATAAGTTAAATATGTAGTATTACCTGTGCAATGAACGGCATAAGGTTGTTAGGTATCCCGGCAGGGTCCTCTCCGATGCGGCCGCTGCGATGAGCACCGACCGGGTTGAAGTAACGCAGCGATATCACCTTCCATTTCTGTAATCGTGAATTGCAATTAGGGAATGCAATCTCGATCTCGAGCTATTTTTACACGACTGCCTAAAATGGAGTATAATGTGTTCAGGGTTCATGTGAGTTTCTTTGTTCCAACATAACTTTTTAATGGCTGTTCAGATTTGGATGTATTGGGTATCGTTAGAATCCTTACATCATCCCGAGTCTGAGTACATTTCAAAATGTGAAAAAAGAACCTCGGTTAATATTTTCAATATGGGTCCAAAACTACATAATTTATTGGCATAAATTTTACAAAGGTAGGGAGTACAATCGTGCAAAACAAACATTTCATATTTGGCTGCAAACGATTTAATCAGACTTCAGTAGCACTGCGAATGTCTAAATGATTGAATGGTTTCGTAGATGATTGAATTATTATTAGAAAAAAAATAAAACTTGTCACAAAAATGAATAAAAAAATAAAATTAACACGACTGCCAGATTTTTGTTACTGCAGTCGGGGGACCTCTTAGATTAAAATGTGTTCCACAGAACGATCCCCCGACAGCAATAACAATTTTATTTATCTGTTTAGTCAGAGAGTAAATGAGTGACATTCGCTTTGTATGCAGATTAACTAATACAGCTTGTTTTTTTACTTTTTAGTTCGTTTTTGGCAGGGCAGTCGTGTTTTTAATTTTTAATTATTTATTCCAGATTTAATCTAGGTAGGCACTTTCGTTCTTGAAATGTAGTTAGTAATCTCGACCGAAGAGGTCGTAATCTCGAACGAGATTTCAAGATAGAGCGCGTGCGAATCATTCGTGTTGATCGGTGCGCGCCGCAGGCTATGTTGGAACAGATATAAGGTGCCGTTTGGCAGACAACACCCTAAGTACCTTATGCTTCCTACGAAGTTATTACCAAAATAAATAATTTATTGAAAATGCTGCTACTAAGAATTAATGGAAAAAAAAATCCAATTCTCTTTGCCCGACCTGGGAATCGATCCTAGAATCTCACGCTTAGCAGTCGCACTAGCCCAGCCCCTAATTACGTAACATACTTTCAATCACTACCCGAATGATTTTAAAGGATATTGTTTATCCATTGCTTTGTATGGTCAAAACATTTGTCAGCTCAAAAACGTAAATAACGCAGTGAATGTTATTGAACTGTCAAAATGAAAGCCACATTGCTACGGTGTGTTACGCAATTACCCCGCTGCAACCTAATAACGTAAAACACAGGATCTACAACGTAAATAACGGAATGAACGTGGCTGAACTGTTAAAATGAAAGGCATTGCGATCAATTTGGAGTTACCACACAGATTGCCTGGTTACTTACATCTTTTGTTGGCAGTAGGTACAATACAAAAGAATTGGTTGTGCACTTGTGCATGCAAAACATGTTTAGTTTACACAAATGTGTTTAGTGTGTTTACACTATTTATTTGTAATAGCATGCGTAATAGCATTTATTTTTGAACACAAGAGACAAGGCGAACAATGTCAAAGACGTAACTAGTTAGCGCACAATATAATGTTACATGGGTTTGAAAAAATACTTGCAGACTTTCCTTTCCAGACTGCAAGTAACCTTGTTTCCTTTCCACATTGCAAGTAACTTGCACGCAGGTTAATTTGGGCAATAATAATTTTGCCTGCGTAGTGCAAAAATGTTTATTTTTGTTTTTTGTATTTCAATTACATATTATAAAAGTACGGGAAGAGCAAATAACCTGAAAGTTTACACAGTTACTTAATAATTATTATATTATTTATTTGCATGCATCTTATTTGCTGTCGCTGTATTTTTTATTATTTATTTAATTGACATTGTGAAATAAAATATTCGCACACCATAAGTAATGGTAGAATCTAAAGGGGCCATTATAGTTGTAAGATCATACAGTGTAAACCTACATTCTTGCGAATAAATGAATTTGAATTTGATAGTATTTACCTGATCACTGGTACAGAGATCCTTCATGATCTCTTCACAGAAGTACTTGGACTTGCCGTAGGGGCTGGTCAGTCCGCGTCCGGTGTCGTGGATCTCATCGATCGGTAGCCGCTCGGGTTCGCCATATACTGTGCAAGATGAGCTGTATACTAGCTTGTAGACACCGTATTTGCGCATCACCTGGAAGGAGGAGGAGATTATTTTGGCATATTGGCATATTGGCGGGAGACGTGATAAAGTTATCAGCAGGCGGCCCACCTGATGATATTTTGTCATCACTGCAAATAAACATTTAATCCCATTGGCATTCGCATGTGTTGCCCAGAGAGGCTGCATAGCATAGCTGACATATTTCATATCTCTGTAGTTGCATACTTAATATTTAGAGGGGTTTTCGAATTTGTCGTATGTTCGTCTTATAGGATGATGATATTACTATGGTCAAGTAGGTGATAATGGCTGATGTGAGATTCCAAAGCAGATTTCTTTATCATGACTTCATTAAATGGTTAATATTTCTCGTATATTTTGGGTTTTTTTACAGACCCTAATATCACGGTCATAACAATAGGGACACATATTTATTTATGTCCGTCATGTAGATTATGAAAAAATAACGTACACGTATTTTTTCTTTTGTTACGTTATGAAAAGATTACAGCAATACATTGAGTTAAAATGTGGCATGATGTCACTCCCCGGTAGATTTTATACTAACTTGTGACGTAGCGAGCCCCCACTTGCGTTTTATCTTAACCATTTTTTATTAATAATTATGATAAAGCAAAAAATACGTGTATAATATTTTTTTTATTATCTGACTGACGGACTAAATAGTTTTTGTTTTTCCAGTCATAAATGTAGTACCTACACGCTCGGAACAAATATCTGTAGGTCATTCAAATATTAGTTCACTGGGCTATCCAGGTCATCAAGCAATTCTTAGTTTAATGTTTACCACAGCAATAACATATTTCTGTTATCGATGATACGTGCAAATAACAATCAGCTATTAAATGTATTTACTGTTTGAGAGACTTGTGGATTTTTCAATAAAACTTTATATTGCAGCAAATTAGTTGTATTTCTCCAGTTTTAACAATTATTACTTTCGATAGAATTAGATTTTTATACAGAGCAACGTTTGTGGCGGCGAGGTGGGTGGCTTCCACAAGACTGGCGCTAGCTCCGCGCGGTGCGTCGCGTGCGATGGCGGGCGTGCAAACTAGTGTGTGTGCGTCGCCGGCGGCGGTTTACGTTTGTGTGTGTGCGCGCATAGTTTGCTTGAACATCCTCCCGCGCCTTGAAACTTCATTTCAAGCTTCCATGAGTGGACATATCCGATTCACAGCTCTACGTAGTGTGCCTCTAGTGGTGTTGATATCAGCAACTCTGCATGCTCCATCCGACCCTGGATACACGGCTTCTATTCGCCCCAAGGGCCACTTCAATGGTGGGGACATCTCTTCTTTTATTAAAACTAGCTGACCAGGTTTTATGTCTGCTTGGCGCTTCTGCCACTTGGTGCGCTGTTGGAGCTCGCAGACGTACTCCCGAGTCCATCTAGTCCAGAAATGTTGTCGGGCCTGTTCAATCCTCGCGTAGCGATGCAAGCGGCTTGGGTTGACTTCCATCAGGTCTGGTGCTGGCAGTGACGTCATCGTTCTTCCAATCAGGAAGTGCCCTGGGGTAAGAGGAGACAGGTCGTGAGGATTGGAAGACATGGGGGAAAGGGGCCGTGAGTTGAGTATTGCCTCAATCTGAGTGAACAGAGTTGCAAGTTCTTCATAAGTCAGATGGGAACTACCCAAGGCCCTTTTCATATGGTATTTAGCAGATTTTACAGCTGCTTCATGAAGTCCGCCAAAATTAGGAGAATATGCAGGTGAGAATTTAAATTTAATGCCTTCCTCTGCAAAAGGTTCTGACACAGAGGTCCAGCTAGATTCCACAAATTTTCCTATTTGACGATGAGCCCCGACAAAGTTGGAGCCATTGTCGCACCAAATTTCTCGGGGTTTGCCTTTCCTACTAATAAATCTACGTAATGCTAGAATAAAAGCCTCTGTGCTGAGGTCACCAACTAGTTCTAGATGTACAGCCTTAACTTTAAAACATACAAATATACATAAGTAACATTTAATTAATTTAGATCCGCGTCCCTTTTTATTATTTATCAGGAATGGTCCTGCAAAATCCGTGCCAGTGATTTCGAAAGGATAGCCCGGATTTAATCTACCAGATGGCAAATTTCCCATTATCTGCTTAGCAACGACTCCATTCATACGAGTGCAAATGGTACACTTCCTATAAGTCTGCCTCGCTAAAGCTCTGCCTTTAATAGGCCAGTAATTTTCTCTTATAAGTGAAAGAAGCAGTTGAGGACCCGCATGCATATGCTTTACATGAAAATAATGGAAAATTAGCCTTGACAAGTGATGCCTTGAATCGATAATGATTGGATGTCGTTTCTCATAATCGAATGTTGAGTTTTCCAGACGACCTCCAACCCTTATCAATCCCCTATCATCAATAAATGGTGTCAAACTTAATAGTGGAGCTGCTTTACTTTGCGTTTCAAAGTAAGGAAAGCTTTCTTGTTGAGAAAGGTATACTAGCTTACTTTCGGCTATTGCTAATTCTTCTACAGTTAAATTGTCTTTAATTTGATTGTTAACATTTTTTGTATTATTATAGAACCGGAATATATAAGCTACGATACGACGTAATTTTAAAAAACTTGAATATTTTGTAATATCAATAACCAAATTAACTGATTGTGACGTGTCAACACATGAATTGTTAACAAGTACCTCAGGTATTGTTGTATGGGTTACATGAGTACTTTGGCATGGCCAATGTTCCTCCCCTTCTTGTATGAATGTAGGTCCCTGCCACCATAATGATAGTAATTTTAACTCATTTGGATTCACACCTCGAGATGCTATATCCGCAGGGTTTTGTGATGTGGGGACATACAGCCATTTACAGTTATTACATAATTCTTGAATAGATACGACTCTGTGTGCTACAAAAGTTTCTAACTTTAATGAAGGCGTGCACAACCAACCCAGTACTATTTTAGAATCTGACCAAAAAGTTTTACAGGCTATTTCACAACGCAGTGATTTAGCAACTTTGTTACATAGTCTTGCGACTAGAAGAGCACCGCATAACTCCAGCCTGGGTATAGTTGTAGTCTTCAGTGGCGCCACTTTTGCTCTAGCGCATAATAGTTTCACGGTACAGTTGCCTAGAGCATCAGTTGACTTCATATAGATGCAGCCGGCATACGCCTTCATGCTAGCATCAGAAAAGGAATGCAATTCTATTCTTACAGGATTACTACAACTGGCATGTCGAGGTATCTCAATAGTTTGCAAGTGGTGAACATTATCAATGAATTTCTTCCATAAATTATGTACATCCATAGGTATTTCATCATCCCAGCCTAATTTCAGAGACCATAGGTTTTGTAAAATTATTTTGCATGCAATAATACAACAGCTGATCAAACCTAATGGATCAAAAAAACTAGAAGTTATAGATAAAATGGAACGCTTAGTGAATGGCATTCCATTGTTACAATCTTGCAATTTAGAAGAAACTATAAGAATGTTGTCAGTATTAGGGTTCCATTCTATTCCTAATGCATGACTTGGGGATGATATTATTTTAAAATTATCTTGATTACAGTTAACAGTGTTTAAAATAGAATTTAGAAATTGAATAGAGTTACTTTTGATTTTTCTAAGAGGAAGACAAGCTGATTCAAGTTTTTCTACAATTTTCTGATAAATATTAACAAGCATTGATTCATCATTGCATCCGGAAATTAAGTCATCCACATAGAAGTCATGTGACATTATTTCTTTAATTTCCGGTTCATCACATTCCTGACTCAACTCAACCAAATATCTCGTGCTGAGGAAAGGGGCCGATGAGGTACCATATGTTACAGTATTGAGTTGTAAGTACTTCATCGGCTGATCTTCATCCTCACGCCATAGTATCACTTGCAAATAACGTTGAGATTCCTCTAATAAAATTTGACGATACATTTTCTCTATATCTCCAGTAATTATATATGTGTGTTGTCTAAATCTCATTAGTATAGAGAAAATGTCGTCCTGCACAGTGGGCCCAACCATAAGCAAATCATTTAAAGAGATACTTGAATCCGTTTTTGATGAGGCATTGAAAACTACACGACATTTTGTCGTTTCACTCTGTTCTCTAATCACAGGGTGATGTGGTAACAGATTAACAATTTCAGGTTGCTCTATTACAGTCAAATGGCCCAGGTTGGCATATTCATCAATAAAACTCACATACTGCTCTTTTATGTCAGGTTGCCTTTTAAATCTTTTTTGTAGGGAATCAAGACAGTGCTTTGCTCTAGGATATGAATTTCCTAACAATTTAGGATTATCACGTAAAGGCAACGTGACACAAAAGCGCCCATCTTCCGTGCGGCGTGTGTGTTGCTTGAAGTGTTCCTCGCATGCTTGTTCCTCCAAGGTGAGCTTCGGTTTGTCTGGCAGCTCCTCCAGCTCCCAGAACTGCTTCAGTTGATTTCGTATAGCTTGACTGAAATTACAGCATATTTCCCTATTAGGTACATTTATTGGACACATGATAGGCCCTACCACCAGCCAACCAAACTGGGAGTTTTGTAATACAGGTTTATTGTTTCCCAATTTAATCTGATTAGCAGGGCAAATAACATCCCAAAAAACGTCGGCTCCCAACAACATATCTACTGTTGAAGGATTATAAAATGTAGGATCTGCAAGTGTGATATTTTTTGGTATATCTAGTGTAGCAACATCAACTTTAGAACTAGGTATGTTGCTCGTTATTTGTGGAATAACAAACAGTTTAATATCTTTACAGTAAGAACTAGTGCATGATTTAACAGTAAGATTGCAGCACTCTAGAGCAGAAAAGGACATATTATTTATGCCCGTTACAGATATAGAATTTATAGTATCACTTTCTATACATAGCTTAGCTTTTAGTGATGCAGAGATGAATGAGGATTGACTGCCACAGTCCAACAGGCACCGTATTTCATGGCATTCATTATTTACATGCAATTTTATTATTGCTGTTGATAGTAGAACTTGGTTCTCGATACAGGATGATAGTACAATAGGATTACAGGTACTACTAGTACTAGGACTATTTTCTACAGTAATTTGTGTGGCCACATTTGCCTTGTGAAGCAAGGTATTATGTTTGCGCTTGCAAAATCTACATGGACCAAACTTGCACTGATGAGCAAAATGACCACTCCGTAAACAGTTTATACAAATTCTTAATTTCGCAACTTGTGCGTTCCTATCCTCCAATGACATGCTATTAAATTTTTCACAATAATAAATTAAATGATCTCCTTCACAAATGAGGCACGGTTGAGACTTTGATTTAATTGCTTTATTATCACAAGACGCTGAAGCAGCAGCAACAAACGTTTTATGTTGTTTATTATCAACAGATTTTTCTAACTTTTCATTTTCTCTACGAGGTTTATCACTGACACCGGCACTAACCATTTCTAATACATCAGCCCTACTTCTCAAGAAGTCAAAGAAGTCGGCTAATGTGGGATTGTTCCTTATGCTATTCCTATGTTCTTCCCATTTAGTACTTGTTACATGATCTAATTTTTGACTGAACATAAAAATAATCAAAGTATCCCAATTATCAGTTTTCTCCTCTAAACTATTTAATGCTCGAAGGTGCTTTGAAATGTGATCAATTATAAATCTTAGAGACTTTTCAGACTCCTTAACAGTGGGTAAATTAAATAATGATTTTAAATGATTATGAACTAATTGTCGTTTGTTGTTATAACGATCACATATCAATTTCCAGGCAACCGCATAATTATTTGAAGAAATTTCAAGTGATTCTATTACAGACCCTGCCTGCCCTGTCAGTGATGCTTTTAAATATTGAAATTTATTAATCTCATTTAACACCTCATTGTTATGAATAAGCGAATTGAATGTGTCATGGAATTCTAACCACTTATTGTAATTTCCATCAAAGATCGGTAGTTTCACAGTAGGCAACTTAACAGACTTGAAGTTATTTCCACAGCATTGAGTTGATGCCTGACTATTATGAGACTTAATACTTTCATGAGAATCTTTACTTTCCTGAATTCCAATTAATTCTTGAGCAGAACTAATTACAAAGTAAAATAAGTTTTCAGTTACATTTCTTTCGGAACTTGTTTCAGGTTCATCAGAGAAAACTTCATCTTGTAAAAACTCAATCTTACTTTGAATTGTATCATACTCATTAAACAATACTTCTATTCTGCTCAAACGGACTTTTAACTCATTGACTTGTTGCGTTGAAACATCTTCAACCTTACGGAATTCTGCTAGGTAATTATTAAAATTAGTAAGTCTACCCTTTAATGAAGCTCGTTTCCTAATCAACTCCTTTACCTCCGTGTCAGACATAATGCAGAGGAAACGTTCAAATAGATTAATAATGCAACTTATAAATACCTGCACTCCACGCAAACCTCTATGAAACAGCTGCACTATCCGCTAAGGTCACTCCCAACACGCGGTCACCGCGTGGCTCGTAGGCCTTCGCGCCAAGCGCCGCTGCTGTAGCTAAGATCGTGAAGTAGGTATATTTGCTACAGGGCTCGTGCGCCGGCCGCGCGCGGTATATACATGCGCTGGATTGATAGTAGGTAGGTATATTTCGAGCTGAAATTGCAGAAATTATGCGTCAATTCCCAGGCAGAGCAAGCGTGCAAGAGAGAAAACCGTTATGCAGGTGCACAAAGCGGATTGCAAACGTTGCTGATGGCAATTCGACAAACTCACACACGTGTTCAAAAAGTCAACTTATTGTTTTCTTAGCCAATTTCGGTCGTTTTGCAGTGAAGTTAGATTACAGTTATATAGTTTAGCATTTTGCAGATAAGTCAAATTACAGTTGTAGATAGTTTAGCAAACTTGCAACAAAATTCACACAGATGAAAAATACAAAGGATTGTAGGACAAGACAAAGAAATAGGGTTAGGATTGAGCGGAGGAATAAGGAACGGGCAAACCTCCCTTGTTTGAAGTCGACCTGCTGCCACGCCACTGGATTCCAGACACCAGCCGCCAATCACCCACGCCACGCCTCGCGCACGTGCTTCTAGATTCTTCGTTGTACGTTCGTATGATCTGTGCTTTCCGCACAGAAGTGTCCTTTCACGGTCGCCAAATGTTTGAGAGACTTGTGGATTTTTCAATAAAACTTTATATTGCAGCAAATTAGTTGTATTTCTCCAGTTTTAACAATTATTACTTTCGATAGAATTAGATTTTTATACAGAGCAACGTTTGTGGCGGCGAGGTGGGTGGCTTCCACAAGACTGGCGCTAGCTCCTAGCTCCGCGCGGTGCGCAGTGTGACCAGATTAAATTTTACAAAAATACCGAAGCTCCTTAAAAAAATACTGAAATATACCAACTTGCACAGGGAAAATATACCAATAAAAATACTGATTTTCAAAACATATTTTTATTTAATCATCATCATCATCGCAATAAATATTAGAATTAAACGCAGCTCCGCTTTCTTGACTTCGTCTATCAGTGGTGCCTTTTTGAAAAATGTGTCAACCTGGAAACAAGTAAAAACATAAATTATACATTATGATCATACACTAAATAAAGTAGCTCCGAACTTCTCGACTTTAGGTACAGTAATTCTAATTTTACTAAAAACAAGTTAAGCTTACCTTTGACTGTCCTTTATATTTGTTCAAGTTCAATTTATGCTTTTCAGTATTTGCATGTTTTTTTTATAGATGCTAATCTACTTTGGAGTTTCGCACTGCACGCTTTACAAAACGCAGCGTACTCGTCATCTTTATAACGTGAAAGCCACGAAGAAAACTCCGGAATTTGTTGCCATTTAGCCAAATAACTTTGCTGAAAACTAGACATGTTTTCTGGATTCTGAATTGCGTATCAGATAACAGCGTAATAGCATGAAGTAAAATGACAACAAAAAATCGCGCGCTCTATTATATTACGACGAACACTTACAATATCCCTAAGTTTCTATTTGAAAGTTTGAAACCAAACCTTCAAAGATTAAGCCAAGTGCAGAACAGAAAATCATTTTGTGACTAGATGATTCGATACTATTATTTTGTAATTCTAGGGGGCCCACCTGTCATGTCCTGTCTGTAACTTACTGATCTTTGCTCCAAAATGAATAGAGTAAATCCGGAAATTCCCCTGAACATCAATGTACGCATTTTTTTTTTATAATTTTATGACATGGCTATGGTATTGCCATAACTTTTTTCCAAAATATACCCAAAAATACTGGCTTCCGCCAATATACCTTTAAAAATACTGACTCTTGGAAAACTTACTAAAATATACTCAAAAAGTATTAAAATACTGAATCTGGTCACACTGGCGGTGCGTCGCGTGCGATGGCGGGCGTGCAAACTAGTGTGTGTGCGTCGCCGGCGGCGGTTTACGTTTGTGTGTGTGCGCGCATAGTTTGCTTGAACATTTACAGGGTGGTGATTATAACCGCCATATAAAATAATGCGGTTGCGTATTGAGTCTAATACTTTTTATTTCGTTTTAAACCCAGTGGTATCTAGTATTTTTTTTTTTTATGTGAGGAACCCAACTTAACGTTGGGTAAGTCCCAGTAAGCCTTGAGGAATACATTTTTTCTGCAAGGTTTGCAAGTCGTAGTTTAAATCCAAGTGCTCACTACTAATTATTGAGATTGATATTATACAAAGCCAAGAGTGAAGTCAAAGAATCTAGTACCTATCATGTCTATGGCTTGGCTCTTTTCTTAGGTTAGTAGAGTTTATAGAACGTATGCAAAATGACATTCTGGCTCAAATCCTATAGAAATATCAGGGTTCTATATATTTCCTTACCTCCAAGAGCGTGCATGTTCCAGAAATGTTAGCCTGGTAGTACTCTAGAGGCTTCTCCACAGACTCGCCAACCGCCTTCAGTGCCGCGAAGTGGATCACACATTCTATGTTGTGCTGCAAATAAGTTTTCAAGTAAGTGATGATACCAGCACGCTTAGCATAACTACAATAGAAATGGGTTTTGTCGACGGAAGAATAGACAAAATGACAGGTAAACAATCACAATCTGTCATTTTTAGGGTTCCGTAGCCAAATGGCAAAAACGGAACCCTTATAGTTTCGTCATGTCTGTCTGTCTGTCCGTCCGTATGTCACAGCCACTTATTTCCGAAACTATAAGAACTATACTGTTGAAACTTGGTAAGTAGATGTATTCTGTGAACCGCATTAAGATTTTCACACAAAAATATAAAAAAAAACAATAAATTTTGGGGGTTCCCCATACTTCGAATAAAAACTCAAACATTTTCGCACTTGGCCGGTTTTTCTATTCTTCCATCGACAAAACCCGTAGAGAACTCGTTTCTATGGTTGTCATGCTACGCGTTTTGGGAGATCTTAGAAACAACGACTGCATTTTCTGTCAAATATTATGGTTGCTTTGAATAATTTGTTCGTTGGTGGATTGGAGCTTCTTCAGACTTTTTTACGATTACAAGAATTTCTCGTGTTTTGGCGATTATTGCGAAATATGTGCTTTGGTTTTTGGTGAACCTCTGCAATGAAGCGAAGCTGAAGCTGTTGGGCTTAATAAACCGTGAACATCGGTATGGTATGGTAATCGAAATCAAAGTGAACATGGAAAATTTAAAAAAACCATTAGTTTAAAAAAATCTACTCACTTTCTCAAAAACCTCGCTCAACCGCTCTTTATCCCTGATGTCCAGCTCATAGAAATTAATCGTCTTATTCGTTAGCTCCTCGATAATCCTCAGGGGTTCCGGTTTCTTATGACCTGCAGCCTTGTAAGCGTTGGACAGATTATCTACGACTACTATATCGAATTCTGGATGGTCTGACTGTCTTTCCAGAAGGGTGGTCACTGTATGGGAGCCGACGTAACCAGCGCCACCTGTCACTAAGATTGCTGGGGTCATCATGGTGACTCTGGAACAAGAGATTTGCTGTTTTTTTGACGTGTATATTATATTAGACGTGTATTCAGCCCCTCAATTACGCAATGCATGATCAATTTTAAATTGAAACCAATTGAAAAAGATTGCCAGTCCATTGCTTCATAAGTTCGACAAAAAAATCTGCTCAATTTTTTTTGTCGAACTTATGAAGCAATGGACTGGCAATCTTTTTCAATTGGTTTCAATTTAAAATTGATCGTGCATTACGTAATTAGGGTGCAGGTCATTGAGAGCAACGGCTGATCCAATAATTTTAATACACAGTGTTTGGTAGTGATGTAAGTGTATGTATATGTCTTCACGGGCTTCTGGGGGGCTAATTCAAATGGTGGAAACTCTGAGAACCGAGAAGGTTGACTAGTTTAGCTTATCTGAAATGTACGCGTACAGTCACGAGCACCGATATCTAGGTATATACTTAGCAACTTTTAAAAGTGATTTGCTCATAGTGTGTTGTTTGTTATTTTATGTTGTTACGAATATAGTATTTTGGTAATCCATATTAATATGAAATAGGCCTTATCTCAAAGTTGCAGTCAATACTCTAGGAGAAAATCGCTTTAGAATTTTGCTAAGTGGATTCATATTGGTGCTCGTGACTGCACTTGCGAAAAGTGGAGATGACGGATATATCATACCACCACCACCACCAACCACCACCACCATACCATTTTTAGATTACGCTCGTGTTCAAGGCAATTATGGTAAGTAGGCAAGACAATTGTGGTAATACAATTGTGGTATGCTGAAGGAGATTGACTGTGTACAACTTTGGATCCCATGTCATCTCTGAGATAAGCAATTTCAATGGATATTAACCCGGTGAGTAGTCCGGTTTTTCGCAGATTGCGGAGTTTATCTCTAAAATAAAGCCTTATTTAGAAATTCACACCACATAGGTAATCTATCTTAAGTATATAATTTAATCAATTGCCGTGCATTAGTCTCGCATATACTCGAAAATACCTCGACCGATTAGAATACCATTTTTTTTTCTATTCGCCTCTATGCTGGGGAGGTGTGCGAAAATGAAAATTAGGAAAAACGCAAAGCAACAGACGAAAAATCTAAAAAATCTAAATTTTGTCTCACGAGATAAGTTCTCTAGGAGTCATCTAGTAAGGGGATAAAAAGGGGTTGGAATTTGCTAGCGATTGATTTAGTCACAAGTCGCCAGCAACAGCCCTTATATTATAGTCTTTTAGTTTTGTGCTCAGCAGTGCTACAGTACCTAGATGACGTGTTCAACTGATAGTAATACCAGTAAATCAAAGATTGTAAGTAGGTAGCGTTTGTCTAAGAAAATTATGTAGGTACCGTGCATGCTATTTTTCCTCATTCGTTTGTTATTTAATTGCAATTTGCAAGCTATTGATATGACATCATGATTGGAATCATATCACTGATGAAGAATGTTGAAAACTGGTTTAAATGAACAATAAAAATAAAAAACTGATTTTCTTTGGTGACAAGTAATTAACTAAGGTAAAATAATTATTATTTTGTAAAATAGTGATCAGTACCTCTACTTATTACAGATTTTTAAGGAACGAAGCCAGCTAAAATATAACAAAAATAAAGATGACAAACATTATTTTTAAATTTAAGCATGACCACTTAAAAATCGATTTAAAAAACAAAACTAAAAATTAAAAGTACAATTCTGTTACTAACACACTAACAGTGTATGATTTTATCTTGTTGTAAAATTATGATTAAGTATGTAATAATGTAACCTACTATGGAGTTTTTCTCTGAAATAAATATATAAGTAATATAAAAATAATAAAAAATAAAATAAACCACGATAAAAACTTACAATCAGCCATCTTAAGTGCCTTCAGTTATTACAGTGTTGCGTAAATGTGATACACGATACCTATATACTGAGCTAAGTAAATATGTTTATTTGTATTTATGTTAATTATGTTATTGTACCTACGTAGGTACATAAATGACGTACAAATATTGCACAAGTATGGTTTTCTTCGGCTGACTATACAATAGTGTTTATGTGCGTATGATTTATTTATCGTTAATACAGGATCAAATTAAATTAGCTAGCCAAACTGACGTGACGGTTCATCATCAAACCATTTTTTGTTTGATGAAAGAATATTATTCCATGTAAATTTTTTTGATTAACGTCCGTATGTAGTATATTTACTTGAATTATGAGTTTAGAAAATTATATTTTTTGTTCTTGTTTAATATCGTTTAGAGGTATCGATCGATACCCGTCAAGTCTGTGCAGTTTACGAAAAAAAAAAAAATTTTATTAACTTATATTTCACATTAATTAACTAAACTACAAGCGGTTAAAGCTCCAAAAAAAATTTTTTTTTTTTTTAATCGACCGTATAGCCACCTAATTTAATGTAACCTTGTAGGTATAGTAATTGTTAAAAATACCTGTAACCAGATAACCTTTCTTTCGACGGCATTTGCTGTTTATTTAATTGTTTAGATAGTATACATAGAAGACGGCCCGGCAACACTCCACACAGAATTATGACACATTACTTTTACAGAGGTTTCACAAGAAATTGGTTTTATCATGGTATATAATATCAATTGGAGCCTGAAGTGAGCTCATTCGACTTGAGGCTAGGGAGTAAGATTTTTACAGAATAGACGGTGGTGAAGTCTTGTTCAAGGTGAATATTCAGGATCAAGACAGACACAACGAAAAACATATTTCATATATTTTTACATACATTATATTTTCGCTTTGCTGTAAAATCCCTCTCATTTTAACACAATATATCTGAAGGCTTCAAACAGACTTACAATCAATACAGTCAATAAATGCGTATAATTCAAGCAATTACACGCATTATGCACGAAGCCATAAAGTATTATTTAGCGTGTAAAAAAACACTGCAACAATACCTAGGTACTTACGTCATTTGCAAGTACGTCACTATCCAATCCACAGTGCACTTGTGATAATATTGTTACAGGTATCTAGTCAATAATTATACATTTCTAGTTCGCATGGTAATAATATGCCTGCGACCTTGAAGAAAGAAAGACCACTATAAACAACAAAGATATTTTTAATTTCAATAGTTCAACGCTATAACATTTTATTCGTGACGTGAGATACCTTTCGAGGTATCGAGGATATTGGACTAATTTTAGGTCAAGCAAATTGACCTAAAATTAGTATTCGGGTCAGATCGACCAAAGCTTGCCAATAACCAGAATATTTCCAGGCTAGGCGCCATAGAATAAGAGAGACGGGCGCAGTCTGCATTTGTGAAGCTACCAGTACGCGGCGGGCTCGACTTGTCGGGCCAATTCAGAGGGCGTAACATAGTCAGAAGATATAAGAGTTACGCGATAGAAAGAGAGCATCTTCTAGGTGAATATAACTGCAAGTAATTAGCGCTGTGCCGTGTGCGACCTGAATTGCACTTTATTGTGTCGTAGCAAGCAAGAGTCGCTATTTATTTATATGATATTGCGGAGTGAGTCTTCTGTACTTTTACTGTTATGTCTGTGATATTGTGTTTCATGTTCCTGTCTTCAGTGGTTTAGGCTGGTCGATGTCAGTCAGTTGCCTTCTCGCGAAACTGAAGTCATTTAGACACAATTTATTGAAGCTATTTTAAAGTTATTTAGCGATTTCAGCGAGGAACATATAAATATGACGTGATGCAACAACACTATATACGTCAAATCAAAATACATAGGTACATACATGGTAAATAGAGGAACTTTGCAATCATATGCAAGGAAAGGTCATCCGGGAAGTTCGCAGGTCAATTTAAATTAGATAGGGTTCAGTTATGGTTTGATAAGGGTGATAAGTCGGTATTCTTTAATAATGGTAGGTATTGATAACAGTCGCTGACTAACTGATAATTCGTCTTCTGCATAACTCTGTGCAAAAACTTCAACTGCAGTCAACTTTGCTTTTCATAGTTATGGAACTTTGAAAGATTTTTTTTTGACCCAAAGGTTGACTGGTAGAAAATGCCTATGGCATTAAGTCCGCCTTTGTACATTTGTGTGCTTGAAGTATTAAATAAATAAATAAATAAAGATACAGTTTAGAAGTAAAAAACGATTAGCCCTTTTGTGCTAGAAACCATGACATATAAACTAGTTATTAGATTTAAGATTCATCTCAAAATTCAAAACCTTTATGAATCATAATCCGGAACATAATACGATTAATCAAAATCCGGATAGTAATCCCAAGACGGAACTAAAAATGACATATTGATATACCATTCTAATTAGGTATGTGACTTTTTACAAAAATGTTTAGATACACTATCAGTGTATTGAATCTAGTAATTGGAAAAGCTTGTTAGTTTGATATACAGCTGATTACTTCATTTTTTCCTTGTTGTAATGGATTAGTGATGTTAAATAAGCATTATCATGATTATGGACGGTTTGCAATTATGGTTTACGCGTCTGCAAGTAACTTACGTAATGGAAAGTTGGGTGCAAGTAGCTTGCATTTTGGAAAGTATAATTGCAAGTCTGTGCATGTTGCTATAATTACAATATCATGTTTATCACCTGCGTGCAAGTAACTTGCATAGTGGAAAGCTAGGTGCAAGTGCCTTGCATAGTGGAAAGTAGTGTGCAAGTTAGAATAATAGCAATAGCATTTGTTGCACGGACTAGCACCTGCGTGCAAGTTTTGCAACTTTCTGCATGGAAAGGCGTAAGAAAATTCGTACCTACGTTACTTAGAACACTTACAAAGTAAGCAAAAATACCTACTATTCTCCTGAAAGATGACCTTCCTGGTGAGTTACATTACCTTGTGAGGTAACGATGATTATAGAGTCTACAATTATATATATAATTACCTTTATATAATTATAATAAAAAAGAGCATTTATTATAATGGTCTACCTACAATGTAGACCATTAAAATAAATGCTTGCATTAAAATAAATAAATAAATGCATTTATTTTAATTAATAAAATAAAATAAATGCTCTGTCTATAACCAGTAACCACGCATGGTTTCGAGATAGGAACGGGCATTCAGAAAGGGTTTTAGTCTCTGTAGGGTCTTGGTTACCACAGAAAAAGTCTTAATCTGTCATTTTGTCTATTCTTCCGTCAAAAAATCCCTTTTCACGTGAGCTGGTGGAGTGAAGAACTTCGCAGATTGGGGGGAAATGGATGGTTGAGCGTGGGTGAGGAAGGGGCTCTGTGACGCGCAACTGAAGAAACCTATTTCCAGACGTGGAATGAAATTGGCTAATGATGCACATGTTGATGGACGATTCGATTTATGATTGCACAATGCAGATAGTGAGTTATTAGCAAATAAAACCTTGAAATCACAGTAATTGACTGATATCAATCTGAAGGGTAGTATCTATGGCAAAATATTTACAATATAACCTATAATTGCAATGGAAAGGTTATCTGTGTCGCTCCACAGTTGTCAATGAAATGTGCCATTTGATTCCACAATAACTAAGGTATTTGAATGAAATAATATAATTATATAAGATATGTACCTATTAGGGAAAAAGGCGAACCGTTAATTTAAACCAGTAGGTACTTTCTTTAGAAGCTGACATAAACTTCCCGGAAACGCGTCACATTAAGGAAAGTTATCAAAATCAATCTAATAGTTTTAGGGAAATATATAAACGCACTTAAATAATGTTTCACACTTTAAAATATTTCGCTTTAAAGTTAATTGAATGAACTACCTATAAAAATAAATGGTTTAGACCAGGGGTCGGCAACACGCGGCCCGCGACTCTACTCCTTGCGGCCCGCGACAGTTTCGTAAATGAAAGTCTTGACCTTAGTAAATAATAACACTATGCGGGCGCAATGTTTAAGCGAGCGAGCATTGATAAAATTAAAGACGTTTTAATACAACTACAAAATCAGTTAACTACAGATTTGGTGAATTAGGTACAGCAAACTGAAGATTTTGCAAACCCTTTTTCATGTGATATTGAGGATGTACCGAGTCATTTACAAACGAACGTCATTGCTCTCCAATCTAATGACAACCTCAAAAACTCTTTCTGTGAAATCAATGATCTTGTTAAGTTTTATGGCACATTGCCATCTGATTTTGACGAATTAAAAGGGTTTGCTCAGCAGTTATTTACAATTATTGGCAGTACCTACTTATGCGAACAAACTTTTCCATTCTCAGTTACAGAAAGAAATTATATGCTTCGCGTCTCACAGATGAGCATTTGAGAATCATTCTAAGAATTTCAACTACAAACAAATAGAAAGCAACTATAGAGATAGATAATACAAAATAAATACATATTATAAAACAAAGTCGCCCGCCGCGTCTGTCTGTCTGTCTGTCTGTCTGAACGCGATAAACTCAAAAACTGCCGAACGGATTTTCAAACGGTTTTCACCATTGGACGGAGTGATTCATGTGGAAGGTTTTAGTGTATAATTCATTACGGTTTTGTGATAATTGGCTGAAATATGACGATTATTGTTGAAGATGTCGGAAAAAATCATGCCGACTGGGAGCTTTACTGGCGTGCGCTGCGTAAGTCGTGAGAGATAAATCAAATTTATGTTCTAGAGTATTGTATATCTTAAAAATTGCAACAAAAAAGTCCGCGATGGCATATGTCTATCTTTTAAGGGTAACCCACAATAACCATTTTTATCTTTCAAAATTGTATAAAATTTTCATTGTTATTTCCGAAGCTATTTTGACCGGTATCTTATTAATCCTTATCCAATTAAATAGGTTATTTAAATTGGGCATTCAATTTCGATTAAAATATGCCTTTACATCACATCATTTAAATGAATAGTTTAAGAGATATCACAGTTTCAAAATTACGCGTAACAAAATAATTATGGTTGACCAGGCGGGCGCTGTAGTAGCCTACCACTGCGTCCGCTGAAAGTTAGTCAATGATCTTTTCCTCGGCTATTAGGTATGTATTCCCGGTAGAATGTTCCCGTGGGATATTTTGCGACATCCACGCGGGCGAAGCCGCGGGTAAAAGCTAGTACAAAATAAATATGAACAAGTGCAGCCCGCCTGTACCTCATTTTGCCACCATGTGGCCCTTGCCTGCTAAAAGGTTGCCGACCCCTGGTTTAGACTATAAATTAATAATATGCTTAGCTTATTATTATTACTATGTCCTAGGATTGTCTAATTATCATCTAGTCGCAGGCAAATTGTATGATTAGTCATTTTGAACTAGGTGATATAGGTTAGGTCAAAACTGTGACAAAACGCGCGCGAGCCGAGCGAGCGAAGCGATCGATGCCGCAGCAGCGGCAGGCGAGCGCTACAGCCAAGTTGCTCGCAGAAATTTTATGGTTCATATTTATTAAAGTGATAATATTAAATTTTATAGATGTATTATTATTTTAAAGTGCTGATATACAATTTTATAGCAGTTTTCATCTTTAAAGTATTATTAAATACATCCAATATTTTTATTGGGTTGGTAACTTGGTATAGGTACCTCATTTCATTTACTAACACATAGACGGACAATTTACCTATATTCGAGTAAGTAAGTACCTAAAGTGATAGGCGAGGCTCTTCAATTATTATAAGAATTATCAGTTTGATAGGATTAGTATTTTATTAGTCAATAAATGTTATCAATTTAGATAATCGGCTGCATGAATAGCTCTAATATTTTATTGCCTTCTAACACGGACTTATTGGGGTATATACGTATATACTGCCACCATTACAGTTATTGTACTTACATAAAACTTATCAAGCCCAACCCAAGTAACCCAACAATATTTTTGGATTGACAAATATAAAATACAGGGTCAAAATGAATTAGCTAGCCAAACGCGCAGACGTGATGAGTATCGATATAATAAATCTGATAAAACTACTGTTTTTGTAGTTATCAACCGCAGGTAGTTTAGGTAGTCACTTTAAATAATATAATATAAACAAAATATCTGTTAAATAATATAATAAAATATCTGTTTAAAAAATAAGTTTTATTTGTGTAACTTTAAAGATGTGATGTCTAATCGATATCTTAAAACAATAAAACAAACAAAAACAGATTTTCGCAACTTATACTTCAGGTAACAACAACACAATCGGTCAATAACCCCAACGAAAAAAAACTCTTTAGCCTTTCCCAACTATGTTGGGGTCGGCTTCCAGTCTAACCGGATTTAGCGGAATACCAGTATTTTACATGGAGCGACTGCCTATGTGACCTCCACCACTCAGTAACAGGGTAATACGATACCCCTTGGTAAGATTGGTGGTCAGACTTTCGGGTTTCTGACAACCCGTAACAACTGTCAAAGATCCATGAATGACTCGGCGGACCAAAGGCTTTCCGAGTCACGGAGGAGTCTCAAGATGGTCACCCATCCACGGACCAACCCCGGCAAGCGTAGCCTGATGGATCGAGCCGTGTGACTGTTATTACTTAGCCACGAGCTCGTTTACACCCATCACGTCTGCGGAGTTTTGCTAGCTAATTTAATATGACCCTGTAGACCTACCATTTACTAAAGAGCTGTCTCAAGCTAGGAATTTCTCCTGTAAGTATCGTGGATGCGTTGTGAGAAATCTCACGTAAGTAGGTACAGACGCCAGCACATCAAGTTATTACAATCTGTCAAATTTCTTTAATAGATTTTCAACTTTATCGCTAAAGAATAAGGTTCAATGTTGATTGGGAAAATTTAACAGATTGGAGTAGGTTGATGTGCTGGCGTCTGTACTACACAAACAAACACACCAGAAACAACTAACTAGGTATCTAATAACCGTCATACTGATATTTTTCGTTTATATTTATAGACAGCTTATAATGTTCCCACTCCTGGGACACAGGCCTCCTCTCTGTGAGAGAGACTGGGTCGTAAACCACCACGAGGGCCCAGTGCAGGGTGGTTGAACATGCGACACATAGGCAGGCAGTAGTGCAGTAGCCAATAGCCAACCACTGAACCAATCGAGCCATCAAAATAATCATCAGATGTTTACCAAAAAAGAACAATCCGTATTCAGAAATAGCCTGATTCAGACTCAGTAGTTATGCGAGTTATTTTTATTCGGGAATCAACATCAGTGATCGATAAAATTAAATGAAGTTGCTTAACGAGAAATTGTGAGTGCGCGAAAACAGATTTCAGAACAATTGTTGCATTGCATATTGAATACAGTTCTAGTTGTATTGTAATACCCATTCTAATACGTTTTCAAGGAGTATTTCGGCCCAAATAAAACGTTTATCAGAACATCCGGTGGTAAAAGAAATGATTGGTCACGTTTTCAGAATATCGCGCCACTGTAACAGAAACGATCATAACTAGTAATTTATTAAACGTGGAATAATTCATTACAAAGAAAACCATTCTATGCACATAAAAGAATAACCTTTATAATTAAAACCTATTTGAGTCCTTGAACACGATCAGCTACTGTTCTATTTTTAAATCTAGAATCACAGGATTAAAAAAGGAACTCACAAACTTTTTTTTTTTCACGATACGCCAAAGACACGGAGCACACGCTAGCCGGGGAACGGCTATGAGGTCACTGCGGAGAGTTCTTATCAAATTGTACACTATGTTAACGCGGAAATATATTGAGTATACGATACAATGAATGACGTGGGCGTGTTTACAGTGGCAGTGCACGTGTTGCGGACTTGTGGCTTCATTACCGCCATTACCGGCGAGTAGAGCTTGCTCTGAATCTGAAGTCGATCGGGGTTCCGCAAAATATATCGCTTTTGAATTTTTATGCCTGTATTTAGTATATAGCCCGTCTGCCTTTACAAAAGCGGCAAGGCACTAGTAGCACGCATTTTTCTGGCCAAGTAAGATCGGATTAAAGGAAAACGTTGGCACTGAGGACGACGAAAAAAGAGAAAAGACCAATTTTTTAGAAGACGTTTTGTCGAAACTCTCTCTCTCTCCTCTTATATCTCTATACAATATGTCTTGCGAGCCTTAGAACTGCCTCGCCTAAAATAGACCCGTCTGACCACGTAACATAAGCTCAGTTTGTTCCGTAGAGTGCTATTACAAATAGATTACATTATCAGCACTTGTATCAAGTTGTTGAGCTGTGTATTTTGTAATACTGACAGTCACATTTCATGTCATGATTGATTTGTTTTAAATGTTGTTTTAAATGTAAATTATGCTAGTTGCATTGATAGTCTTCATTAGTTTATTTATATTTATTGGTTTAAAAAAAAAGTTTTTTCAGTCTCATTGGTCGCCGCCGCGCGCCGCCCGGTCGGAAGTAGCAAGGGCAAGATTCCCGCTCATCTCGTACGGTCTGAAAGGGCTTGTCGAATCCATATTGCTACAGACCTACTGGTTCCTGCTAACAAAGGTGCCTACAGGCGTGTACATGCGAGGTCGGTTTTTTAAAGCGCGTGAAGTAGCGCGCTTGTAATCGCGGAAAATAGCGCACGTTAAACGATAACAACAACACGCTTTTATGCCCTAAAAGGAGCGCGCCTGTAAAATGCAAACAAGCATATTATTATAATACTCGTACCTGTGTTCTCACTGTTGTATATTCAAGTTATTAATAAAATATTTTTGAATATATTTCTCTCCTACAAAGCTTTTTATAGGTCTGTTTAAGTATGTTATTGTAATAATTACTTTTGAAAAATGCAGAAATACTTAATGATTTTGCCTAAAACCTGATGAAGATTTTCATGAAAATTGTAAACAAAATCCATTAAATTCTCTCTTGGCCAGAGAAAACTCTATCCTAAGGCAAAGACAATGCAGAGTTACTACAGCCTAAGACAATAAAGATAAAATTATCTACTGAGTAGAGTGCTCACTCTAGATAATTTTATCTTTACCTTTTCTTTTTTTTTTCACCTTAGTGTAAGTCAGATGAATGACACAGTGAGGCAGTTGAAGTTTTATTATTATGATAGCCATATTCAGTATTATTCAGTGTCCTCGAGCCTATAAATAGGCTGTATGTTCACCGTATCTACCGTATGGGGTCAGTTATATTTAATTTATAGATAATATATTTACAGGATATGGTATCAAATTGTTGAAAGTTCTGTACTAAGCTGTCTCTAAAAGTGTGGAATACTTCGCTGCTCTGAGTAAATGTGTAGAATAATGACCCTCTGAATGTATTATTTCTTCAATAACTATTTAGGTACCTACTAAGTTGGGAACCACTGTACAACTACGCCCGTCGCGTTTTTATAGTAGGTATTTTTTTTTTGATAGAATAGACCATTTCTAGTGTAAATTTGAAAACCCCAAAGTGCGCAAATTCATAGGTGCCGAGAAAAAAATTTCCGGTATTGGATAGTGGGAGTTTTAAGGGCGGGGAAGATCACGTGGCGGGTCTAAATTTGTTTCCAAACAATACCTAATAAGCGTAGTCGACGGAGCCCGCTTCGCGGGCTCCTATTTCTGAATTGTTAAAAAAAAAATAACCACGAAGAGGATGGCGGGGTCTTCGTTCGCTCGCTTCGCTCGCTCACTAGACCCCGCCATCCTCTTCTAACCTAACCTGTCCGAGTCGGGGTGCCCCCAAGTCCGGAGCTCGCTTCGCTCGCTCTTACATCCTAAGTTTTCTTACTATAAATTACGTAAAAAGTTCAATTTTTTTAAACATTCGGATTTTTTTTCTCAAAAACTAGGCGTTTGCGCAGTGTGAAATTTTGCGAAAGCGTTTAACTTATAGTTATCTATAACCAAAAAAAATTTGAAGCTTCGGACGCGCGGGCGTAATTGTACAGTGGAGCCGGCTACCTTCCACATCAAGTGTAATAGGGCACTTAGAAACAAATTTATGAAAAAACGAACAGAATAATAAATTTATAAGCACTCACCCATTTTCGGTGGGTTTCATTTTTACACAGCTGATACAACACACGATGAGAACAATTCAAGGTCTGTTTATACAATATTCGCCTTCCATTACTCTGAAACAACTAATATATAACATATACGCATCTTTGTTTACCTATTGCTCGATTTCCTGAGTAAGTTTATTTCTGTTTGAAATTGAAATTAAAATTTGAATAGGCACAGCCTGATTTGTTTTTGTGTGAAATGATCTTGCGTTTAAAGTGAGGCGAATTAAGTATGTTTGTATGGAGTAAATTACATTATAAAATTGTTTTATCCTACACATACAAATTGCCGGATTCCGAGAGGCGGACGGAGGAAGAATTTTCTATCTTCGTCGATTGTCAATGTCATTGTCATTGTCAAATAGTAAAGTAAAAGGTGCGTTCAAAAATTTGATTTACGTAAAAAAAAACCTGTAAAGTGGGTGATAGACATGCGTACTTAACGACCGCGGTAGCTCGCCAAGTTACTCGGTCGGTTCGCCGCTAGTGACACACGTGAAGCTTTCTCACACTATATCGCTATGTTTTCGAATTTTCTGAACCAAACTAAACATGTATATTACACAAATGACGAAACACAATGCTGGGTCACGACTCGCGGCGGTGACAGACGTACGAAACTACGAACCAAGGCGGGATAGCAAACCTGTTGGATCGCCGGCAAACTTACTCGTCGCCGAGCCATAAGACTGCGTACTTGCTCGCACGTCTGTCACCCCTTTAGAATTAAACCAATGATTGCTGTATTTGAGTTACGTTTGATTTTATATAATATATACAAATCTACTTATGTATTTTGAAAGAAAACCAAGGGGCCAAGCTGGCTGTCTATTTTATTCAAAGGAAGACTGGAAGACACATTTGGTACAAATTCAAAAGCAAGTTTTCGAACAAATGTTGAAATGACCGTGCTGCATTCCGGAATGAGATACTTAATCAATAAATCAATACGTTTCACTTTTTTTTTAATAAAAAGGCAATTTTGACTGATTATATAATAAAAGATCAAAATGTAGTTGCAATAGAATAATTTCCAAGGCATTCGTTATATTTTTTTGTAAAAAAAGTGAGTCAAAATAATCTACAATTTCTGAACGACCGGTAAATGTTGCTTTATTTAAAAATAAATGAGATTACGGGAAAAAGAGCGGCCAAAAAATTTATACAGACAGTAAATACGAAAAGTGAGTGAGTATGAAATACAGTATATGGAGACAGTTTATCTCAGGATTTCAGGAAATCCTTCAAGCCAGAGAATCTAGCGTAATTATGGATTGTGAAACCGATCCAAATTTGCAAAAAAAACAATAATGTTTTGAGCAAATGGAATAAACTAGGGCAAAACAATAAACGACTGCACTGGATCTCTGAAACAACAATAAAATTAATAACGCAAATCTATGGGCTGTGGCCGCACCGCCGCATATTCATAGTTTTATGAAAATGATTAGATACTAATGGAATACGGGTATCTTGCTACTTGCTACGTGGTATTTTGTCTTTTATGTAGTCTATTCAATTTATCGTGATATATTTATTTGTAAAAGTAAGCCATGACTCCATGAGAACTTTAATTGCATCGATATTATATAAAAATTATATAATTTATATTATAATGATGATAACCCTTTTGTTTGTTGTTATCAAGTCAAACACGACATGGCTTCATAAAGGTGGACCATAATGGGCAACATATTTTTTGGTGATATATAGCTATACTGGAAGAGTGGAAGCTGATTCCAATATAATTGGGAAAAAGGCTATTAGAGTTTAAAACAATCATCTCATCTGTTTAAGAGATGATTGTTACTCTGTGATTATAAAAAAATTGGTATACCTACCTAATAATCATGCCTCAGTTATATTTTTTTTGCCTACTAGAGCATCTCGCAGGTGACCACCGAGGTCCTCGCTGCTTAACCGGACTTTCCGGTGGCTGCCTTAAGCTCCTAAAAAAACTCAAAGCCTCCAGCCAGGGCCAGGGGCATAAACTAAACTAAGCTAAATTAAAACTAGGCGAACGCTCGCTAAGGGCACCCCCTGTGGGGTACGAACCTCGGCTTAGGGCGTTCGCTGGGGGGAGGACAGCAAGAGGGACAGGCTGGATCAAGGATAGATCATTATTATTATCGGGGGAATTTAAAGCTACAGGCTCAGCAAAAACGCGGGCTGGCGCATCGTTATCGAGCAAGGGTCGGGGGGCGGGGGCTCAGTTAATTATGGCATGATCATATTTTTAGGTTCATAATCTGCCTATCCAACCATAATCAACCTTTTATTTTAAATAATTTTGAGTAGATTTTAATTTGTACGCTGACAACACTACGTTTCTGTCTCTTTCTCTCCCGTATAGTTCTCAAGGTAGCTGTCCTTATGAAATTTTGGATAATTTTAATGTATTTAAGCGTTTTGTAAGACAAATAATTCGTGTTTCTATTTCTATATTAATCACGTAATATATTTGGGACAATAATACATTGTTAACGGTAAAGATTACTTAGATATTTTGTGGTGACAAATCCGCTCCCTCGGTGTCCAACGTTGTTTTGGTTTCTGAAAGTGCTATTTTCATAAGATTACTGTTAATGTAATACAAAACGCCTAAATATAAGGTGTATGTGGTATTGTGGCTGAGTTTTGAAGTGAAAGTTTGAATTGAAAAGTTAAAATCGTGAAGTAAACTTTCCTAACCTAAAAGTTTAGAGTGGTGTTCTGTATTAGTGTTTGTACGTTGCAGATGAGTACTAAGATCATCAAAGCCAGCGCGGCCGAGCCCGATGTCTTCGAGACGTCGATCTCACAGGCCCTGGTCGAGTTGGAGACCAACTCCGACCTGAAGGCGCAACTTAGGGAGCTCTATATTACAAAGGCTAAGGAAATCGAACTGCACAACAAAAAGGTAAGGGGAACTAACCCGGATCTATTCCAGAACGATAATTTTCACTCCATTACTATAGATTACCCTCATACAATTAGTTTTTATGGCATTGAATGTCAAAATTATCCATGTGTATTTGGAATGACATGTCCAGCTAAGCCTGGCTAATCTTTAAAGTAACTTAACTGCAGTAGCCTTAGTAACTGGGCAACTTAATGAATGAGAACTTCTCATGGTCAATCAACACTGTCAGTAGGTGCTTGCCAATAAAAACTAACATAAGTTTTTATTTCTAAATGATTGAGAAATAAAGAGGCTAACTGATATTCAGTTGTTATAAACACTGTGTTTTGAGGGAACCCCATGTTTTGTATAGACTGACAGTTTGATGTCATGTACTGCTATCCTGCAAAATAATTCTTGCCTTCAAGGACTATTTCTAATTTTTGAGAACATGTAAACATTATTATTATTGTGTCCAATCTAATCACTGAATCTCTGTGAAGGCAGATGTAGCAATTACTTTTTGAGCTACTGCAAATTGTTATAAACCCGGGCAGGCTCAGTTATTGATAAAAACGTAACTGTACTGTACTTCCAACTTACTGCACTGTCCCTGTAGCAACACCCAACAATTAAATTATTTATTTTTTATGTAAGTACCTCATTCAATATTACTCACATAATAATTTTCTGTTTCCAGTCGATCATCATCTACGTGCCCATGCCCAAGCTAAAGGCATTCCAGAAGATCCAGATCAGGCTGGTGCGTGAATTGGAAAAGAAATTCAGTGGTAAACACGTTGTGTTCGTCGGAGACCGCAAGATTCTGCCCAAGCCCAGCCACAAGACGCGCGTAGCTAACAAACAGAAGAGGCCCAGATCCAGGTAAATTATGGTTGCTTTTATATGCCCAGAAGAGCAGCAAAAATATAAAATAACTTTATAAATACCCTGTACCAACATGCTAGAATAGTGCACTAACAACAAAGATATATATGAAAAATAATTGTACGTACAGTACTAATAGTACATACTTAAAGAAAAGCAAAATGTTAAAGACTGGACCATTCCTGGGAACCTTCTCTGTGGTAGAGGTTAGCTCGGAGTATAAGAATCCTGCGTAAATTACTTAATTTAATTGCTCAATGCTCAGCATGTCACAATTCAGCTCAGTGTCTAGTAATAACTACTACCACAGCTATAACTAGTATAGTACACATATTATCTTGTTGAGATTATTATGTATACCATACGCCCCTGCATTTCTGTGCAGAATTAACTGCTTAGTAAATCTTCTATGGCGTGTCTGCTCCACAGTGTTATTTTTGCCTTAAAAAGCTTTTGTCCTTACACAATATTGGACCATAAAAATTTATGTCTGCAATCTTCATTTTCAAATGGAGTTCAAAAAAATCCTGTTTCAAAATATATCATCAAACACTAATTACCAGTTAACTAATCCTTCTTATTCAACTTATTTTCAGGACACTGACGTCAGTATACGACGCCATCTTGGAGGACCTTGTCTTCCCCGCAGAGATTGTGGGCAAGCGCATCCGTATCAAGCTGGACGGCTCCCAGCTCATCAAGGTGCACCTCGACAAGAACCAGCAGACCACTATTGAACACAAGGTGAGGGTTATGTTATTAAACTGATCATCATTTGCTTGCCCTTATCCTAATTAATTTGGGGTCGGCACAGCGTGTCTTTTTCTTCCATACTTCTCTTTTAGTACGAATTTCACCAATGAAACTGAACCCAATCGTTCAAGAGCTGTTAGTGTCATCATTGCTATGGAAATATTGACACTGACAGCACTTAAACTTGGTTCACATGTGCTGATCGCGTTCAGTTTCAACCTAGCCTTTTTCCCCATCTATCTTGTGGTCGGCTTCCAGTCTAAACGGATGTAGCTGAATACCAGTAGTTCACATGGAGCGACTGCCTATCTGACCTCCACAACGCAGTAACTGGGTAATATGATACCCCTTGGTAAGACTGGTGTCAGACTTTCGGGCCTCTGATGACTCGTAACGACTGTCAAAGATCCACGAATGACAGCCGGGACCAATGGCTTAACATGCTTTCCGAGGCATGGAGGAGTCTCGGTATGTTAACATGGTTACCCATCCACTGACCAACCCTGGCAAGCGTAGCTTAACCTGGTGAATCGACCCGTGCGGCTTGTTATTACTTAGCCACGAGCTCCTCGCGTTCAGTTTGTATGGTGAAATTCGCCCTTAGTCATCATCTTGGTAGTCACCCCCTTTTTAGCCATTATCATCTTTCACAGTCCATAAATTGTTTATGTTATTATTACTGATCTGCATGCAAAGCATGACCACCATAGGAATGGGTTTTGTCGATGGAAGAATAGACCCGCCGAGCATTCAACTGAACACTTGCACCCAAATTGCGTGACTGACTCAATGCCCACCATTTGAAGGGGATTTATAATCTATTGGTTCATTCGCAGGCTGGTGTTGTTCAGTAGTGGGGACTTGAGTTTCACAGTGTGCCATTCGGTGTTCGACACTAGCGAATAATTTTTAATAGAGTAAGCATACGACGTTTTACGTTGAGGAGTCAACAATCCGTCCGTCACATTTACGGCATATTACACATGAGATCCGAATACTCTTGAGTGCCTTGTCGCGTCCAGTATATGCGCGTATCCTCGTAAAACAACTTTTCCTATTACAAGCATGTTAGTAAAATGTTCCATGTACTAATCCAGTATCTTCATTGTTCGCAGGTGGACACCTTCCAGTCGGTATACAAGAAGCTGACGGGGCGCGAAGTTACCTTTGAATTCCCCGAACCCTACTTGTAAACTTAGGAATATGACTTTACAATAAACCTAAAAAAATATTCTAGTTTTCTTTTTACTACGACTAGACCCGCCCTTGCTTGGCAAGGGTGCAATCCAGTTTTCTGTGCTAAATCTTAACTATTACTCATAAACCTTCCAGAAGAAATTCTGTGGAAGAACTAAGCCGTAACAGACAGTTCGACACACAAAAGGCGCTTTTGTTTTATACTGTGTATAGATACGATACGATAACACTCTGCCAGTATGCATTTTATTGGGTCAATGAACCGATAATTTTTTGCAACTATTGCCACGTGCTTATTATGCCGGACACTAGTCGTTTTTGGCAGTTAATCAAAGATCATAAAGCTGTTACAATTGTAACTAAACTATAACTCATTATTGAAAAATAATGTACATGACTCTGTGCACAACTCTGTGGCAATGCCCCACGTACGCAGTATTCAAGCTATTAGCGTATGAATGTTTTATCACTTGGTCTAAGTTCTCTTTTCTGATCTTGAGATTACACGGCGAATTGATGAAATGGGCGAGTTTCTAAGGAACAACGTCGTCGACTTTAGAGTTCAAAAAACGAGCTAACGTTACAGTAGTCGCATATGATGTGTTTTGACCTTGGTAAATAAGCAACATAACCTACTGCTCGCCAGAGCATAAACGCAAGCGAGTGGTGCCCTGTACGCCAACGACACAAAATGTGAAAATGCTCACATATTCGAGTCGCTGGCGTACAGGGCACGCGTGCTTGTCACGTATGTTAATGAATATGGCGTTCAAAAGGGGCGGGGCCTCGTCAAGGTCGTTTCTGACGAGAAACTTGCACCGCGCGCGCTCATTTTGGATAAATCAAATAGCCCGCGCTCCCCGGCTTCCTGTTACACACTTCCGTCCCTTTTCACGAAATCACTCCCACAGATTTATAACCTATTTAGATTTTTTTTGATGCAGATTTTGATTGCAGGAAAGCGAGAGGAAATTATGTTACACTACAAAAGAACCTGCACTCAAAGATGAATTAAATATTTTCCATACACGAATTAACGAATACATAGAAGTACCAAAGTACTTCTACGTATTTAGCTTATTATTCGCAACACCACAATAACCGTTGCTATGAACAATAATAATAAATAAAATGCCTTTAAGTTTAGAAGTACCGTTACGTGCTCCCGTGTCACCTCACCGGTGCCGAGCGGTCGTCTTGCTGACACCACGGCGCGTTGGTGACAAGTGGGCGGATATTTTTCGAGCCGGTGAAAATATTCATAGGATTCTGTACTCAGACCAATAAAGTTTATTGGTCTGAGATTCTGTATAGCCATCGTAAAATAGACTTCAATGCATTTGATTTAAAATCCCAACTTGAATGAGAAGGTATTTGCCGTGTCGGAGCGGTGCTTCTAATGAGTGATGACATTTTAGGCGATGATGATACAAAATAAAACAATGTTTGTAAAAAGTCGACTTTATTTATCAAATCAGTCCTGACATGTTCACTGATAATTGTATTCAATTTTGATAATAATGATTATTATTTTGTGTCCGTTTCGACCGCGCGGCCACGGCGAAATTAAAAAAAAAAAAACAATGCCAAGATTTTGTAAAAATTTGTAGAAGTTGATTCCCAAAACCATAAATTTGTCAAAGTTATGGTTAAAAAGTTATAAGGGTTTGAACGTGGCCGCGCCATTGAAACGCGGCGAACCGCGCGGCCACGGAGATCTTTAAAACTAAGCGTTGCAGAGATCTGAAATTCAGGTAAATAACAGATTGAATTTGTAAAAAATTTGTAAAAATATAGAAAAAAATCCTAGGTTTATATTTTGGGAGCTATAAGACTAAAACTCCATGGCCGCGCCATCGAAACGATGAAAAATACGTTATCGCCGATATCTCGCTGAAAAAGCATCGCAGGGGTCTGAAGTTTTTTGTAAAACGTAGATTTGAATTTGTCGAAACTTGTAAAAATACTACAAAAAATCCTAGGTTTATGTTTCAGGAGCTGTAAGACTAAAACCTCATGGCTGCGCCATTGAAACGGTCAAAAAACACGTTATCGCCGATATCTCGCTGAAAAAGCATCGTAGGGGTCTGAAGTTTTTTGTAAAACCTAGATTTGAATTTGTCGAAACTTGTAAAAATACTACAAAAAATCCTAGGCTAATATTTCAGGAGCTGTAGTACGGTATCGCGTAGAAATTAGTCGTGATTATTTATCGAAGAAAGTAATTGTAAAGCGAGTTTTTTTTTGTAAACAACACCTATTAATATGTAAAACTACCGATACTAGGCAAAAAACATGTATTTTTCGGTATTTATAACTTTCAATACATCTATTTATTCAATCGCGAAAAAAATATCAGCTGTTCCATACATTTACGATCGCTTAATTGAATTTAGAATCCTTGAGATACAATTTCCAAAACGATAGATGGAAAGTTTTCTGTAAACAAAAAGCCATGGTCACCCTATCGAAATATTCAAAACGTATTGAAAGTTATAAATACCGAAAAAATACATGTTTTTTGCCTAGTATCGGTAGTTTTACATATTAATTGGTGTTGTTTACAAAAAACTCGCTTTACAATTACTTTCTTCGATAAATAATCACGACTTATTTCTACGCGATACCGCACTACAGCTCCTGAAATATTAGCCTAGGATTTTTTGTAGTATTTTTACAAGTTTCGACAAATTCAAATCTAGGTTTTACAAAAAACTTCAGACCCCTGCGATGCTTTTTCAGCGAGATATCAGCGACAACGTATTTTTCATCGTTTCGATGGCGCGGCCATGGAGTTTAGCCTTATAGCTCCCAAAATATAAACCTAGGATTTTTTTCTATATTTTTACAAATTTTTTACAAATTCAATCTGCTATTTACCTGAATTTCAGATCTCTGCAACGCTTAGTTTTAAAGATCTCCGTGGCCGCGCGGTTCGCCGCGTTTCAATGGCGCGGCCACGTTCAAACCCTTATAACTTTTTAACCATAACTTTGACAAATTTATGGTTTTGGGAATCAACTTCTACAAATTTTTACAAAATCTTGGCATTGTTTTTTTTTTTTAATTTCGCCGTGGCCGCGCGGTCGAAACGGACACATTATTTTTGTATACGTTATTAGAAGAGAGCTTATAAATACATTGCCCGCAGAACTTACGGTCAAGCTATGCGGCTTACGGTCAAATGAATATTTCTACATGATCCAAACGGGAATTGAGCCTTATCATTATTTGGATAAGTTCTATTTTGCCTAAACTTATTCAAATATTGAGAAAGAATAATGAAAGAAAAAATGCAAAAGAAGACTGGTTGGATCATACTCATACAGAAAATTGGGTAAATACCCCATTTACCGAATTAACTAATACTAAGAGTACCTAAATAGTTTTCGTTTTCTTTACAAAGATTAAATTAATATTTTTATATGTGAAAGTTAATAAATAAATATTGCCAAAATATATTCGCTTGACACACAGGAATATTTTAAAATAGTATATAAAAAGATGTGAAATAATATACGTGATTGACTAGTACAAAATTATTAATGTTACACTTAGGTAAAATATTGGTCAATTTAAATGATTTGGTCGTCACTTCCTCAGAAGTTTGGTGTGGATAAATTTATGGCAATTTTTTTCTAATTACACGAAGAGGTAAATAAAATAAACCAATCACATTTGTTTTAAATTAAATGTTACACAAAACTAATTGCACCTACACCATTCCATATACCAAAGACAAGAAAAAACATTTTGAGACATAATAATTTGTGAAATGCATAGAATTAAATTATAAACACCTACCTACATTGACTTATATGCTAACACATTATAACATTTTAAATCACTAGGAAGAAGGGTCATTCTTCAAACTCACAATTAAAATGTAACATTGGAATGAATAACACTGAACCGAAAAAGTATGGAAAGATACAAATAGGTTACACAATACAATCATAGAAAACATCAAAAATTCTTTTAAGAATGACCCATTACAGATTGTACCAGTTCTAGTCCAACTGTACTGGTGCCGTATTATGATGAAGGTATTAATGTCACCATTTTCCAGTGTGAGAGAGACGGAGCTATACAAGTCCGATAACACCATCCCGTTTCGCAATGGAATTTATAATGGCATTAATACTTCATCATACTACCCTGTACGGCCGATGAATCATGGCCAGTCCGAAATTTGCGCAGAAGGCTGCGCAATAACATTTTTTGTAACCAAGTGGTGACATGAGGTGAGTGTGAGTGAGAGAACATGCGCGAAAGTTCGGAGAGCCTATGTTCAGACCAGTCATGATTAATAAGCCGTATTGTAGTTTATTAAATTGCTATAATATCTGCAGAATTCTGTTTACTCCCAGTTCTCCTTCTACTTGTTCTCAAACGCTACTAAATTACATCATTACTTTTTTTCGTTCGTCTGACTGTAAAATATCACAGTTCTAAACCCTCATTCATAAAAACTTGGTTTTATAAGGGCTCAATTTCATTATAATTTTAATAGGGCTCTGTTTATACAACTTTAAAGTAGCCAATCAACATTATGCTATGCTGCGTTGTGCTGTGCTCTACTCTATTTAGCTAATTTGCTCCTGAGGACAACAACGCAGTGTAGCTTTAACCTCCAAAGCTGTTGATGAGTCATTTTGCCCTTTAATTAATATTGATCACGAAATAAAATTTACGTGCGCATATTTTCCTAACGGGAATAACGCTTTTTGGGACATTTTTAGGTGTCGAAATATTGTCCTTTTGTCATTAAAAAAAACCCCTCCTCCGTACAGAACTGTATTATGTACTCAAAAGAGAGGTCCCGTTGATCAATATCTTTGTCCGAAAAGTCTTTTCTTTTTCAAAAGTCTTCCAGAATATCAAACTACAAAAAATCCCAGTTACACTGGGCCAAGGCCGAAACAGCACACATCCATTACAGTCTTTTCATATTAATCAACAAAGAAAAAGAAAATATTTACAGTCCTTTCTTTCTCCTCTGATTTAGCACAGTGATCTTTATTCTCGTTCACTATAGCGCTAGAACAGGGGTCGGCAACCTTTTGAGACGGAAGAGCCAAAACTCTTTACTCTTACAATTTAAAAAAAAGAACAAGTTTTTAAAGAGCCGACGAGAGATTGACTTAATTTGATTAATATTTATATAAACGACCATACGAAATAATATTTAGTCAAATAAAATCAAACAAATGTTTTCAGCACTAAACATAATTATTATAGCATTTTGGCTAGGTGCTAGAATAATAAAATAATTAATTAATATAATTACAGATATTTCTTAATAGATAGTTACATCAATATGAGCATTGGCTTAGCTTGCCATTTGAAAGTTTGGTTAAATCTGGCCACGGTAGACGGTAGAATAACTAAGCCATATCTTAGAAATAAATGCCTACAGCCGCGCGGTACGTAAACATGCGATAGGGCTGCCCGCCTCCAGTATTTTAATTACATTTGCCTACTTTGTGTTTCCATTTAGTTTTGTGATTGTAAATATACTTTTTTTATCTACACAAATAAATAAAATACTTTGTGAATTGAATAACAAAACAAAACACAAATCCCCGAGGTTTTAAAACAAGCGTACCTACCGTATTAAATAATATTAATTCATGAACCTCCTATAACTACCTATTTCACTCGTGTTATCACTTTCCTTTACTCTATTCACTTTATTTATTAATCCATACATCTTTTTTTCGGGAGATAAAAGGAAATACTTATCCATTAAAAATACACACAATATGTACCTACCTACCAGTAAGTAAAATTATTTTATAGTAAGACTATAAAATAATTTTGTTGTTGTTGTTTGTTAATAATCATACCTTTCAAAGTTTCCAGGTAATCTAAAAAAAGTTAACTCTGGATGCGTTATTGCCAAATTCATGCAACCAAAAACAGCAACAATATATCCTACTCGTCATATTAAATATGTACTTGAATTTATTTTTAGTGTAAAAATCGCGCGGTTATTGTTAAAAAAAACAACACATCGTTCGTTCGTCACTGCGGCACAGACGCGACTGTCTGCGTACCTCGCGCATACCTCGATCGAGGCGCGTAGGTATAGCTCGCGCTTCGTCCGTTTCTATGAAGTTGGCCTACCGTCTACCGTGATCTGGCTCATGACTATAATTTTTGCGTATGGAACTGGGGAGCCCTAATTTTATATCGAAAGAGCCGCAGGTTGCCGACCCGTGCGCTAGAAGGTTCTATTGGCGCGTGGTCAAAATCGGAACTAACGCCAGCTTATACACAAAACAATTGCACAAATGTTTACGAACAGCGCCCCCCTGTCAACGTCATTCGAGCGCCAAAAGATCCTTGTTGCAGCAGAGAGCAGTGTTTATGGTTTCTGTCAGAGGCTCAGAGTAATAACCGGTAATAACTATGTATTACTCTGAGGTCAGAGGTAAAATACAGACCGTTCACTATAACTTGTCCCTTGCCGTCATGTTGGCACCATTGCTTGTCAAGCTTAGTTCCAAAATGGCGACTGATAGAACAGTACTACCAATCGAGTCACGAGTCAAGATAAAATGAACGCTACAGTGCGTTAATTTTATCTGTAACTGTTGTTTAAGTAACTGTGAAAGGATAATATGTATAATATTTTCTCTTTTTTTTAATAATTCACAATTCCCACTCCAAGTGAAAGTTGACTATTTGACAGTCAGTCGATTATTAATTTGGCACCCAGGCTTTTGGATGGTTTAATAACTATGTGGTGCTTACTCCATTCATTCTTATTTTTCCCATTGCAGTGATCTTTAATTTATTATTAAGATCGTGAATCCCCCTCGTTACACTTTATTATTATTCTCACTCATACACAAACTTTATTATGTATTTCATTAGTAGCAAGGGTTAACACGAAAACAGGTCTTCTAAAGTGCAACATTGCTAGTCTTAAAAAATACTTTTGAGACATCTTGAGCAAATCGCAATTCAAAATTGGAAGACACTAAAAGAACAGAGTAAGCATATTTTTTAAATCCTAACCCATAGACAATTTAAGAGCTTTGTCCAAAATTTGAATCAAGAATACCTTCAGCGCTATTCCGCCTTTCGGCTTCATTAACATTCTGGGCGTGGCCTGGGTTTATCAGTCTGATATAATTGATGGGCACTAGACCTGTAGTCTTCCCGTCGAGGGATGCCATCAACCAGCCCGAGTTCCACAGTTGGGGCTGCAAATGAGCAGGGGCTACAGTGAAGGATTGCTTCTCCTGGAAGGATAACTCTTGGGGGCTGGTAGCTGTGAAGTTGAACTTGCCGACAGCTCGGAATGGCTCCTGCCAGGTTGTTGGGTCTTGTACTGCAAAGAGTATTTTTTATTAGGAAGGAATATTTTTAGACGATTTGGTGATGTTTGCCAATAAATGATAAGAAGTGTAGAGAAGTCCAGTCAAGTAAAGCTAAATTGTGCCAGTGCGAAAAAGGGATGGCTATAAATCCTATACAGTTCTCTTTCTTGCGTTGGAACAATGGTAGGGCCCCAAAAGCAAAGTTATCTCATGTGGAAGTCTCACGTGACGTAAGGGTTTTGAGTTTTGAATATCATATTGCATAAATTGGAATCAATGAGCCATATTGTAAACGCCTATATACTCACAAGATCAAAATCTATTGACTCAATCGTGAAGATAATCTAACACGGTTTTCACAAAGATATCTACAAAACATGGTGTTTATCAAAACGTCATTACTTTTATCTTAAAATCGTATTATTTATACATGATCAATTGATCAATGAACACAAAATTTTCGATTTTGCACCATCTTTTAACTGTCACATTGTGTTGCCCTGCAAACGATTCATCATCTGCCTAGCCTTTTCCCAACTATGTTGGGGTCGGCAGTCTAACCAGATGCAGCTGAATACCAGTATTTTAAATGGAGCGACTGATAGGCAGAGAGATAGGCATCTCTAACCTCCACAATCCAGTAACTGCGTAATACGATGATCAGTTGTTAGACTTTTGGGCTTCTAACTACCCGTAACGACTGTCAAAGATCTACAAATGACAGCCGGGACCAACGGCTTAACGTGCTTTCCGGGGCACGGAGGGGTCTTGGTGTGTAAACATGATCACCCATCCACGGACCAACCGCGGCAAGCGTAGCTTAACCTGATCGACCCGTGCGGCTGTTATTACTTAGCCACAAGCCCCTCCCTGCCCTGCAAACGATTATGGCCCTTTTATCTTTTCAGATTATACTTACAGTTCTCCTGAATATTCTTGTTGAGTCGACTCAGCATCTTCAGCACAATGTATGGCGCGGCGGCCAAAACTCCGAAGAACATGACGACGGGCCACCCGGAGGATTTCGGGGCTTGGTTGTCCACCGGTCCCGTTTGTTGGGTCGATGCCACGGCTTCGGCCCATGCCTGGAAAGATTAGGCAGTATTTTAAAAGATTAATTGTAGAGATTTTCCTAACCCGTGCACCGAGTGTTATCCTTTTTTTAATGGACAGAAAGAAAATGCGTTTATTGGGCAGACAATATTCTACTTATTATAAATCTCCCAGAGCTTAAGCCGCTGCGCGCTGGGTCTAGCTAGAAGCATGTTTTGAACAAGAGTTCTTTATATAACGAAAGTGCACAAAGAAAGGAGTTTAAAAAAATCGTTTCTTGGATAAATAGGGGATGGAAGTTTGTAAGGAATTATTAGAACTTTTGCCGATACGATGGCTTGTGTAAAAATAACATAACAATGACGATTGTCTTCCCCGAAGGAATATGTGGTATACGTGGTATATTAATCTTATTCCAGGTGCGTAATAATATAATTAATGTATACATAAACGAAATATAGTAAAACATTTTAAAAGAATAACGGTGGAGTTTCTTGCCCATTCCTCTCCATACGAAAACTACCTCATTTCCCTTTTGGAAGGGGCAACTAGAATCAATTAATTTTTTTTGTAAATTTTGAACGTCAAAATTTAATTTAATTGAAATAAATTATTTGACTTTGAACTTTTAAATTTGAAAATTGTGGGCGTTCTATTCAATAGAACGCCCTTGACACCAGGCTGCTACAGAGAAATTAATTGGAACCCGACCCAATGCTTAGCAGTTGCGCTTCTGCTACACCAATGAGGCAGTACCTATCTACCTATTTATAAAAATCCTGACGTTTTAAAAATCACTTGACCTTTTGATATTTGTAGTATAAATAAATCAGTCGATCACTGGGTATTATCTATGACGCAGGATTAAAATAAAAACTTTTTACAAAAAAAGAACAACCGACTTCCAAAAAAGACACTACAAAGTCAAAAATAACTTTAATTTCGGAAGTCGGTGTGTTTGGTTTTGAACTTTCGTTTTTTGCCACCGACTTCCGAAATTAAAGTTATTTTTGACTTTGTAGTGTCTTTTTTGGAAGTCGGTTGTTCTTTTTTTGTAAAAAGTTTTTATTTTGCACTTTTTAGTGGTGGTACCTACCCCATACAAATTTGAATACCACTAACCTGCTATGTAAATAACAGTGATTGGAAGTTATCATTATATCATCCATGTATACTAAGTAGGAAAAATACTTATTATTGAAGCTAACTCAAAAACTATCCAAGTAAAGTTAATAAAATTGATATGGGACCACCTCGGGAGCATACCCTTTCAAACAAAAAAACAATTTTCAAAATCGGTCCATAATTGACGGAGAAATCGCGTAACAAACATACAAAAAAAAAAAAAAAAAACATACAGACGAATTGAGAACCTCCTCCTTTTGGAAGTCGGTTGAAAAAATAATAAAACATAGCAAAATAAAGTTATCTCTCTTTTATGCGCGTGACTGTAACATAGATATCACGTCTATTGTGATAAGTTACTAATCTATTGTGGATTTTTGAAGTATACACAAACTTGATGATTAATTAATTAATGAACTTGAGATTTTTTTTTTATGGATTTTACAGAGGTATATTGATATTGAAAACAATGCAATTTAGGGTGCATATTAGGGTCTATTCCGACGGGTCGCATTTAAAGTTTTATCATAATGTATTCAAACTATTCCACTGCTATTTTGCAGGTAGCTTGTTGTACGAATGCAGGCCGTCTTCGTAGGCCTTAAGCGCAAAAGCGTGCTCTCTGGAAATCAAGGGAAGAGCCTATGCAGCCCAGCCCTGCCCAGCAATAGGATCTTTCTTGCTGGCTTGAACACCCCGTTTACCTCTAAAGCAGTATTAAGGCTCGTGCAGACCAGTGCGACGCAACGCGACACGAATAATACAATTTCTAAGAAAACTTCACGGTATAACAATAGCCGATGTCGCGTCGCACTAGTCTGCACGAAGCTTACAGCATTAGCTCTACAGTACGTATCATCATCAGCCTATTAATGTTCCCACTGCCTGGGACACAGGCGTCCTCTCTGTGAGAGGGAGTGGGCCACGCGGGCCCAGTGCGGGTTGGTAGATGTCACATGTCTTCGAATTTTTGGTTCTAAGACATGCCGGTTTCCTCACGATGTTTTCCTTCACCGTTTTGAGAGCAGTGGTGATGAAATTATTTACACAAAGTAAAGCGCCTGCTTGGGTTCCAACCCACGACCTACAACTCGTAAGTCGGGGCCGTTACCACTGGGCCACCACTGCTCCACAGTACGTATAGCTCCATCTTATTCCAACACTAAAGTAATGCCCCTGCCTACCACTACCTCTATTACAGTATTATGCACGACATTATTCATTATACTCCTAAATGTACAATTTATGCAGGCTTATGCTTCAACTTACTGTTAACAACTTTAAGCTAATATACTTCTACTAGGAATGGATTTAATTAATGGATATGGACTATGGTTCAATCACACGACTATTTACTACCTACAGCACGCCGCCCCCGTACCGTGACCTTCATAGAAACGGGGTTTTGTCGACGGAAGAATAAACCAAATAACAGATTGTGCTTTCTCTATTCTTCCGTAGACAATTCAATTGTGGTCATGCTATGTGTGCAACTCCGAAGTAAATCTTCTCAAGGTCAGATTGCAGACTTAGATACAACAGAATCGTACATTCACTGTCAAATGATAAGGAAAAGATAAAAGATAATTTTATTGGGATAAAACGTTTATTGATAAAACTATTTCCTGTATTTTGTATGGCTTTGTTTCAATAAATAGATTTAGGATCAAAGTGTTTCTTCTATGGACAGCGATCAATTTGCATTCAATGCAGTTCAATGACTTTTAATTTAACATAATTAAGCTAAAGTAAATGTTAACTTGTTTACCTAATCAGAAAAAATAATTACAACAATGTTTATGCAATGAAAAATCATTTACTGTAGTCTGATAACATTGTGGGAATTATTGAGTAAATAGAATTTTATAGTACAGACGCCAGCACATCAAGTTACCACAATCTGTCAAGTTTCTTTAATAAATTTTCAACTTTATACCTAAAGAATAAGGTTCAATGTTGATTGGGATTTGACAGATTGGAGTGTGTTGATGTGCTGGCGTCTGTACCTTCCTATGTAATTGGTTTATTAATAGATAACCTTTGGCATTGTTATTTAAAATAACTGATAAAAATAATATAATTCTAAGTGATAATTCTTATAAATACAGAATCTTCTAAGACTTAGAAGATTCTGTGAAGTAACTAATGTCAATAATTTGAGCTGAAATAAATTATTTTTGTTGTTGGACCAAAAGTAATAAAAATAATATTGTATGGAGTAAAAAGCTAAATAAACATAGGTAATATTTTTTTTCTTAAGCCTGTGGGCCTAGTGAGTTTCATTTTACCATCTCGATCAAACGCATCGAGCGCGTTTCGCGTTCCGATTGGCCCTTCACCGGTGAAGGCCGGCCGGATGCCAATCGGAGTGCCAAACGCGGTCGATACGTTTGATCGAGATGGTAAAATGAAACTCGCATTAAGCCCTCGGTTATCCATATAATTTTACTACTAACCTTGAATTCATTTTCGGTCCTGATACCAATGATGACCATCAGCTTCCTGATGATCCAGTTCAGAGTCCTAATCACGGCAAATGTGGACCAGACCTGCGCAAATAAAGACTTCAGGCGGCTCACATTTTCTGCTACACCTGTTAATATGAAAAACGTTTTGGTTATTCAGAACAGGCTTTTTGCGGGAAGGACCAGAGCTGATGACATAATTTCAGAACATATTTATATTTAAAGTAGATGTTCATACTGGGGAATCTCTTTCCTCATCAATAAAATTATTTTAACAGCTGTTGCTTGCGGTTTAACTTGCATCATAGGAAAATTACTACAAACACCTGGATAAAAACTATCCTTTATATTAATATAGGCCCAAGTGTGTAATATATCATCTAAAAAATCAATAAGAGTAACAAAGAAAACAAACTTTCACATTTATAATATTGGTAGGACTATGTCTATACATAGGTAGACTGGGTACGGTTTAAACAAAGGACGGTTGAAACAGAGCAAATATCTCGTAAACTGTTACGCGGGGAGTGAGGGAGGCAAGGGGAAAACGAAGCGCACGACAGATCCGAACACGAATTTAGTGCCGCGCCGCTCCCCGCGCGTTGTTGTTGTGTGCAGGACGCCATATTGTTTTTTATTACCCAAAAGTAAGTATTTTTCTTCTGACATTAACGCTTATATTATCTGTTCTTTGTAAGTGAATGTATTAAGTGTGTGTTGGTGATTATTATGAAGCTTGTAGAATAAGGGATAGTGACTATTTTTAATGTGTTATTATTACTGTCGTAATTATAAAGTATATTCTACCAAAAGTGGTGTTGGGGACGGTTGAAACATTTTTTGTGGGTACGGTTGAAACAAAATGTTTATTTTTTGTAGATGCCGAGAGTTCGAGTGAGGAAGACTTCCAGAGGGGAAATTAACTTGTCGAGCTATAGTAATGCATATGAGGAGGTAAAAGCTGGAGATTCACTACGGAAAGCGGCGGACAAGCATGGTATAAACCACTGTTCCCTGTTCGAAAGCGAGATGCGTCCGGCAAAGACGATGAAGGTATGGGGTATAAAGCACACAATCGTGTTTTCAATGAAGATCAGGAGCGAGAATTTAAAAAAAGTTTTAATTTAGTTTATTCAAAATGTTAATTTTATTATTAATTTTTATTTGATTTTAGAAATTCTTTAATTGTTTACTACTCGTTAAAGGCTGATGAAACCTTGAAGACTGATTAATGTTGTTATGTGGTGCCATAATTAGTTTTAATGATAAATAAAACATGCTTCCTTAGTATTTATTGTATTATTTGTATGTGTTTCAACTGACCCCAATCGCTGTTTCAACCGCCCCTGGCATGGGGACGGTTGCAACAAATTCGTTTTTTTTTTTTAATTTCATATATTTCTAAAAATAATAACCCGGGAACTATAATGATACAGCCATATCGTAGCCAAAACTTCACATTTGAGTTTCATGTATCATAATCGTCACTCGGTTTATAAACAACAAAATTATAAACGATAAAAGCTAAATTGTTTCAACCGTACCCAGTCTCCCCTATATTAATATTATATGACTTTACTTACCTAAAATGGCTCTGAAAGAGCTAGTTATAGCGAAGAAAGTGCTTTCCAACATCATAGCAACACTGCCAACAGCATTCACACAGCTCTGTATGGAATCAAATGCTGGCCGAGAACTCTCTTCAGCTATTTGTATGAACCTGGAAGAGAAGATTATGCCGTATTACTTCTGGAAAGGCAAACAAGCCTTTTAAAATTTGTTTGGAAAAGCGTTGAGTACATAGGGACTTTTTCTGTTTGTCTTTAATAATTTTGCCCGTAAGTCTAAAATAAAATTAGCTTTCCATCTTTTATTTAGATTGTGCATTCTGAAAGTGGGCAGCGCAGCAAATAGCTGTCTAATAGTACTCTGATTAATTTGTTTATTCTCTTGCACTTTGTTTTTATTGAAATGTTTATTGAAATAATTGATTGAGAATTTATTTATTTAAATAAATATTTACAAAATAGGGCTTTAAACTAGAGATTAAGGTATACATAATAATTGGATTCTACATGAACTAGGAATCAACCTGAAACAGGTATATCTCACTCAAGTGTGTACACATAAGTGTTATCTAAGATTCCAACAAATAGTAAATGATTATCTACTATAAGTTATGGTTTCATTCCTATTAAGAAAATACCATGCTACTTAATTGCATCATTGTAAGACATTTTTGCAATTTATTATCATTTAGACAATTTATAATTTAAGTGGCATTGACCCTAATTTGATTTATTAAGGAAGGTTGAAAGCTGTACTAGCCAACTAGCATCACTGGTGTATTAGGCTGTCCACAACTGATGCTTGTTACTTAAAGATTACCCTAAGTGTACTTTACAAAACAAATGGAAACTGTAAATAAACAACAAAACATTTACCTGCTATCAACATCTCCAAAGCCACCTCCAAATCGGTTGTATCCTCCATACATTCCACCCATGCCTCCCATTCCATAGCCTCCATATCCGCCATATCCTCCCATGCCATAGGAACCCATCCCCATTCCCATTCCGCCATAGGAACCCATACCACCACCATAGGCTCCCATACCACCATAGCCCTGGTTCTGCATCATTGGTTGAGCAAGAGCTTGGTTTAAGTCCACTCTGGGCGGCAGCGGAGGAGGCATGCCACTCTGTAGCCCACTCGTTGTCGGAGGCATATTATTATTATGAATATGAGACACAAACTGGTTCCCATGACCACCCAAACCTGGTGGTACACTCACATTACCCAAGAACGGTTGGGAATTACCACCCCCGAAATGCATATTTGGTTCACTCATTGCAAAATGATTGAAATTCATACACTAGGATTACCAAATACGCACGATAATCTTTTTGGTCCTACTACAGTACGCAGGTTCACTGATAAGCGATGCGCGCCATCTTAGTTAGTTATTTTCCAGGAAAATTATCGCAATATTGATTTTCTTCGCAGATTACGCAGCTGCGCAAAGAGCACCTGAATTTAATTCTGCTTATATTTGTATGATGGGTCCATGGTACACACAGCAGAACAAGAGTATTTTCAGTGACATTTGTCAGACGTATTGCGACAGCTGATGAGCTGACATAAGCTCGTAGAGTTATTTAAGTTCTGTGGACATACGTCATTGACATAAGCTGACAATATTTGTGAGCTGCTGACTGACGCAGGTTAACAGAGTAAAACAGAGTTAAAACAGAGTAGCCAAATTAAAAAAAAAACAAAAAACTAAAACTCATCTGTTATAGCCTGAGGTTATAGCCCAGTGTCTGAAAAACTTCTTTAGTGGCGTTATGCACTTTTTTTGGGATGGGTAAAAAATGTTAAACTCGCGTCGGGACACATGATCGAAAATCGTAAGACGGTTTGTACTGACAGCATCATCATCATCATCATCATCAGCCTATTAATGTTCCCACTGCTGGGACACAGGCCTCCTCTCTGTGAGAGGGAGTGGGCCGTAATCTACCACGCGGGCCCAGTTGATAGATGTCACATGTCTTCGAATTTTTGGTTCTAAGACATACCGGTTCATCACCACCACCCTGCCACCCTGAAAACCTTGTGCTACTCCAATGATGGTGCTCGAAAACTACGAAATTCTGGCACTTGATAAAATTGATTCGTTTTTTTTTATAACAGTAAAAACGCGTTTATAGGTACCTCTTTGTTCTGTAAGTTTGTGAAGCATGAAATGATTTTATAATATTAGCGAGAACGAGCGAAACGAGCGAAATAGCAACTCTTATTAGCATAACTCCACCACAAAACCGTAGCAGCGAAACTGCAGTACCTAGTTCAGTTCAACTGGCTTGCGATATTTGTTCCGCTCCTCGAGTTCCGCTAATCGAATTTTTCGTAGCGTGTGCGTGGAACATGACACGAGCCAGTTGAATTCAACTACTGCCGTACTGCGGTTTCGCTGCTATGGTTTCGCAGCGGAACTCGGAGGTATGTCTTTGCCTTCCTTTACTTTGTTGGGGTCAGAATAAATTAAGAGATTTTAGAATGCAAGACCGGTCCTCTTGACCTTAAACACACGGGTAATTAAATTAAAAATTTAAAAAACCCCCGACACAATAAAGTTAGTTACCCCTTCGTTTTCCGTCGGGGGTTAAAAATACGCCACTGCCAATGCTCCAGTATTAATTTTAGGCTGGCAATCAAATCAAGTGCCGCTCATAAACAAGAACGAAGTTTTTTTTTTTGACGAATTGATCCGAGTTATGTCTAACAAGTACTCTTGTGATTATAATATTTCTCTCGAGAAATATATCAACTAAACTTCTACACATCTGTACATCAAAAATTATTTCTATTAAATATTTATATCATTGAAAGTGAAAACTCAGTTGACCGCATAAAATGACCTAGTTTAAAAAAAAAGCATTACTTGTCTATGTTCCTAAGGGTGTCAATAATTATAATTTCGATAGTGCAATAAACTTTTGTTGTTATTGTTTTAATGCGGTAGAAGTGTTTCCTGAATCTTATAGCAATAAACAGTGGGACCCAAGTTACATATTTTGAAACGGTAAGTGCTACTGATTGTGATCTACAAGCATTACTTAAAAATATCCAATGATTCTTTGACGAAGAAAGTGTCATGTTTTCGCAGCTATTTTTTTGTAGTTTTGTATGATTTATTGTTAACAAAAGGGTTCTGTTTATATGATAACGTATAAAGAATGATATCTTCATTCCATACCAAGTATCTGTGGATGTATAATAAAGTTTTATGTAGAATTACATTGCATTGGAAAGGTGTTGCTTGCGACCGGTTTGCCGAGGCATAACATACCGCCTAATCAGAATCAATTACTCTGGACAAGCAGCTGGAATGACACGAGTAATGAGCGTTCATTGCTGACGCTCCGAACCCGACGTAAATTGCGAAGTAAGCTACAATCTTACCGACACTAGTATTTGGCGTAAACGATTCGTAGAACCAGTCGTGTGCATGTAATTTTAATGTAACGCGCTCTCTGGTGGAGATTTTAAAGTGCACCGTTCGGATTTTAAATTCTTGTTTTTGTATCAGCTGATTATGGAATATTTTTATTCTATGAAGAGGTGAGTTCAAATAAATAAGTTCTTAGGTAACTCCTATACTTACAGAAAATTAAATAAATGTGTTATTGCTACCAATTTTTAACACATTATAAATAGCTTACCTTTTTGATAACATTATGATGAATTATAAAATTATGATGCCAGGTAGCAATTTGTTTACTTTGTCATTATTCAGTACAGGATTTATTTTAATTTACAAATATGTAATACCATGTAGTAGTTAAGGGGTTTACCAACCTGTGGTCTGCCATCCCTGGGTTATTTTTATCAGAAAGTATATTTCTAGAGTGCCACTATACGAGTTATATTTCCTGTTTTGTTTGTATATATACACTTTGAAAATGCTTTATAAAGGAGACAATAAAATAAACATAGAAAACTGCTTATAACCTAGTCTTCCCTTAACAACCGCAATAGTTAAGGAAAACAATATATTTAAACTATCACAAACAAGAAGTTAATATGTGATTGCGTTTCCTAGGTGTAACTGAATGATTCTAATAAATACTCTATGACCTCAATATGTTAGCAATTTTCATGTAACTACTTGCTTTGCTATTTTAATGTACCCAACTTCAAAAAAGGAGGTTCTCAATTTGTTGGCAGCTTGTTTAGATTTTTACTTGAAATTCTTTGTAATCTGTCTTCAGTAAATCTGCTGTTACGTATGAAGTGAGTTTTCCATTTCATTTATGTGGACTTATTAAGTTTATCAAATGACGAAAATTCATATTAATATCAGTTAATAGGATTTTTAGGTACAGTCAGTACCCTGCATTACCTGACCCCCCTAACAAAGAAGAAGAGCAGAAGAGGGGTCAGGTAATTCAGGTCACTGACTGTACAAGATATTTGGCTTGTAGAATTAGGATACAAAACATTATTCCTCAAAGAATCGTCTTGCTTCTGGAATACAAGAAAACAAGACTAGTACAAATGTGCAAAGCCAGTCATGTATTCACAACGAATTAATGTCACCACAGTAGTTTAAACAACAAACCTTGTCGTGTGGTACGTAATATAACAAAGGCGTGTAAGTTCTCCATTTTCCCGCAACACAGGAAGGCGGCAGCACTGTCGCGCAGGAAGCTGTCGGTGGCGACTACCTCCCGCAGACTCCCGCTCCTTTGTAAAATCGTTTGTGTAACGTACCATGCTAATTTATTTTTATTTATATGAATAAAATTAAGATTAATTGTTAAATATTACTGCATTTAATAAAGTAAAGTTTATTTTACTCACCGTATGCGTTCCACTTCCGACAAGGATATAATTCGTCGATAACTAGAAAGTTTTCGACCATTTAAATCCTTGCGTACTTAATCGAGCCCTGTTCTGTAACAACTCACTCACAAGCAAACAAAAAGACTGCAAATAGCTTTTTTATCATTTGAAATTAATAATACTCGAATATGTCGAAGGCTAAGGGCCTGTTTCACCACCTACGATTAAGTTCCTATTAACTTACTTGGCAGATAATTTCATACAAATTTTGTTCTATTTTTGAATTTATTCAGTAAGTAGTGGCTATTCGTAGGTGGTGAAATAGGCCCTAAGTCTGCTGCTGTATAAGGTATCGAAAAAGTGCAATCAATAAAATAAATTCTCGCCGATCTTTACCGATATGGTACAAAAACAAAATACTGTTCGAAAAATAAATCTATCGCCATGTTATTTCCCGTTTGCTAGGTAATTACACGTAGGTAGAGATACCTACCCTTCAAGTTTTAAGGCAAAATCCGAGTGGAACTGTATATATACCAATTTATTCAAGTCCTTTACTTTAGCTGTGCAAATGGATATGAATATTAAACGGTCGCCGTCTTTGGCGGGAGTTAATTAACAATCTATAACTGCATTTTCATTACGATCAATTCTTGTTGAAATAGAGCGTTTTTCTTTATATGCTGCTCGATCAGTTTTCAACCAAAGGAGCTTTGTTTATATTGCACGACTCATAATGCGAAGCATTAGAGTGCGAATCGGTCGGACTACTAATTGAATCTTATGGACGGATATTAGTACACTACACTACATTTTCTTTAGTCGTGCGCACACGCACTTTAAGGCGACGATAACCGACTTTTAATGATTTTATACTGAAGATCACGTCTAAACCATGTCTTAACGAGAAGTGTTAATATTTGAAAAAATTAAAAATGTTAAATTAAAGCATCTTTTTAATAACTCAATCTGTGAATATTTTAGATTATGTTTATATTAAATAGTGTAATTAATTTGTAAAACTATGTCGAACGCGGATAAAAAATAGTGAATCACGCAAAAACTATGAGACGTATTTTTCAGAAACCGTCACCATTTTAAAGATAATTTAATCATTGATCTTTTAGTATACGTGTTTTATTAAAATACCTTTTGTTTTATGTAGAATAAATTAATAATGCGTCTAATTTGGGACAGCACTTGATGGCCAGTACTCTTACTGGCTGGCCGTACGACGCGTTGCGACTTACGTGAGCCCAGCACAGAACACGCTAGCTAACCACACTCAAGGCCGCTGACATATATCTTGGAGATTTAATTTCAAGTCAAGCCATAGTTGTTACACCGCCACATACGAACTACGCAACGAAGACATGACGTCACTCAATTCCTGCATCGCGCAGTTAGAGTTTACCGAGCGAAAAACATAGATAAGACTATCCGAAATCAACATATGGGCAGTTGCCCGCCAGACATAACAACCCGTCTGGTTGGAGGATCCTCCCTTTTCTATGGTGGATGAGTGAACTTTACACCCTGTTCCTCATACCCCTAAATAATCATCGCCGGTTCCAGAAATAGACTTCAACTACATAGGCTAGGCTACAAACCTAAAAGTTTTTCCCAATCAGTCCCACTGGACATACTGGGAATTTCATCTTCATCTTCATAGCTCTATATTACAACAACTACATTAAACTTACAACTTGGTAGGTAAGGGAAAAGTTGCTCGGCTTGCATAAAATTACTGCTGTGTTCAAACTGGTTAGGCATCTCTGATAAGGGTTCTACCGGAATACATTTATGCGATTTTATGTAACAGAAAGGCCACTAATTGAAAAAGGTCGATCCTAATTTGACACTTGCAGGGTCTTCCATGTTTTTGAAGAGGCACTTTCAACGGCCGATAGGTTGAAATTGAAATTCAGACTAAGAAAGCGATGAGTGGTAACTGTCAGTGACCAATCCAGGCTATTGACGATCTGTAGAAGATGTAAATCGAAAAATTAAAGTCAGCCAAAGCTTCCTATTTCTTGGTTAGCTTGGCGTTGGCGCCGATACGTGTTTGTTGGTGACAAAAATTATCGACTGCAAAATCATTCAAACTCAAAGCATTAAACCATTTACAGGCAATTCAGAAAGATGGAGCTAGGTGCCCATTCCAAAGCGTAGTAGTTATCTATGGAGAAGAACGGGCAAGAAATTCCATGGACACTCTTCCTTACATACGTATTATAAAACAAAGTCTGTCTGTCTGTCTGAACGCGATAAACTCAAAAACTGCCGAACGGATTTTCAAACGGTTTCCACCATTGGACGGAGTGATTCATGTGGAAGGTTTTAGTGTATAATTCATTAAGGTTTTGTGTAAATTGGCTGAAATATGACGATTATTGTTGAAGATGTCGGAAAAAATCATGCCGACTGGGAGCTTTACTGGCGTGCGCTGCGTAAGTCGTGAGAGATAAATCAAATTTATGTTCTAGAGTATTGTATATCTTAAAAATTGCAACAAAAAAGTCCGCGATGGCATATGTCTATCTTTTAAGGGTGACCCACAATAACCATTTTTATCTTTCAAAATTGTATAAAATTTTCATTGTTATTTCCGAAGCTATTTTGACCGGTATCTTATTAATCCTTATCCAATTAAATAGGTTATTTAAATTGGGCATTTAATTTCGATTAAAATATGCCTTTACATCACATCATTTAAATGAATAGTTTAAGAGATATCACAGTTTCAAAATTACGCGTAACAAAATAAATTATGGTTGACCACGCGGGCGCTGTACTACCACTGCGTCCGCTGAAAGTTAGTCAATGATCTTTTCCTCGGCTATTAGGTATGTATTCCCGGTAGAACGTTCCCGTGGGATATTTTGCGACATCCACGCGGGCGAAGCCGCGGGTAAAAGCTAGTTTAAATTATAAATATAACATAACATCACACCTGTATTCCCCGAAGGGTTAGGCAGAGGTTTATCTATAGTACCTACACCCACATTTCGCCAGCTATGTTTAAGTCCCATGTAATAGGGCGGGGTTTAAATTATATTGTTACGAAATATTAGTTACATCATTCAACTCATCCAATCACTAGCCACTTCTGTACCTACATAAACAATGAATAAGGACACAGTTCTCCAAATACAATTGAATTTTCAAAAAAAATAGTCGTCCACGAATTCAGCTTCAAAAGTGCCTTTTATGTGCCTATTTGAAATAAACGATTTGACTTTGAGCCCTAACTAGAATCTACACAGAGATCTAACTACGGACAAATGCTACAAACAACAACAAAATAAATAATAAAACTGGACGTCAAACCAGGTTGTCCTGCTGCCCCATTTACAGGTCCATTTCGTTCGGACGTTCTCCGGAAATGACGCCGCCGCAGACCGGTCCGACCGATTCGCACTCCATTCATACAAACAGCCAGTATTTATTATAAAAATATATTTTATTTATTGTGTTCGAAAATGGATTTTGAAATTTGAAAAAGAAAAAGAGGTTGTAAGACTCTTTGCTGGACGTCAAGCAACCAGCAGCATTTCTCTTCGCCAATCAAATGGTAGCAACCCGGAACCTTGCATTGCAGAAAATTAGAGTTACAGTTCTACCGTCTCTAGCCTGATGCAATGAAAGATGAAAAATATACGTTAAAAACACTTGCATCATACAGGGTGGATTTATGAGACGGGGTCGTAAGGGCAGGTACATACCTTAATCGATGTTATGGCTAACTTACTTTTTGAGACATTTTGATCTGCATTCACAGATTTGAAGAAAAATTGCCATTTTTCAGAAAAACTTTGATACCATTCGATCCTGTTTATTATGACGATCAAAAAACTATCAGACCAACGCTGCAACGGCGGTTTGAGTACTAGAGAAATCGCAAAAAACTTTACCCATATTTTGTAAGAAATGAGACTCCGTATACCGTCGCTAGGTAGGTTGGCTAGACCTAGCGACGGTATCCTCCTTAATAATATTTACCACATCTATCCGCCATATTAGAAGTGTTTAGAGAAGATCTTGAGAAGTTAGCGCGCCGTGTTTAGACCTGTCCTTCAGTGGAGTGTCTGTCACCGACTTATGGCGGGGACTAATGGCTTGCCTTGTTCACGGGCCCTCTATCAACAATATTGTGTTTCTGAGCCGGATTTTAGTCTATAGTTTAAGTCGGGTTGGGTTTGCATAAGTTTAGATCCGGTACTAATTTCTAAATGGAGAGGGTAGTCTGTTGAGGAACATGTTTTGCGAGGTGAATGTGGTTGTGCCTTCACGCAACTAGCCCACTGTAATGCTACTTTGTATCGATACGTTAATTTCTTGCTTCGATTTTGCATGCGCTACTGCTGAACATGAGGTTCTGGAGTCAATTCCCAAGTCAGGTTAAAGGTTATTGAGTTTTTCCAACAGGAATTTCTCAGTAGCAGCGTGAAGTCTGGATTGGTGCCCGGTTGATGGCAGTAGGCTCGCCGCCTTTTCCGTGAATTTCCTTGGGACTTAATCAGCTGGCGACGCGGAGGTGTACTAAAGGGTGCTATAGGTACACCTCTGCCCAACTCCTCAGAGCCTATAGGCGTGATGTTATGATTTTGAAAGAGTAGTTACTTATCGGAATGACCTATTAATCTATGAAGTGAATTAATCAACGATGAACCAATCAGCCTATGAACTATGTTTTAAATGATAACTAATGCATCTCTATTTATCAGAACCAGTGAAACGCATGAGTAAACAGAAATGAAAATTAGAAAAACAGTTAAAGAGGAAATCGAACACAGAGCAAAAGCATACAAAGACCGTAAAAGCTCATACTAAGCCGACTTTCGCACGGACGTAAACGAATCACGGCGATTTTTTTTTCGCGTACCTATTGGATTTTCGACGCTGTGCTTTAGCGCCGAGAGTTGAATATCCAACAGTGTATTTTCTTGACGCGCTGGGATACGCGCTAAATGCGCTCTGTTGGATTCAACTCGACACAGCGTCGAAAATCCAATACGCGCAAAAAAAACGCCGCTATTTTATTACGTCCGTGCGAACGTCGTCGGCTAACACTCTAGCAACAGCGTTAAGTGAACCAATGAATGACAGAAGGCTCAAAAGACAACACATTTATGAGACCTTGTTCACTAACAAATCCTAATTTAATAAGAGACAGATTCCTCACTGGAGGAACAGTTCTCTCCTGTCATGAAACTCCTACAACAAATCTGCTAAGGACTTCTCAAGCCAATCGCAAGATTTAATTATAAAGAAAAGAAAAATATCTCTGAATTAATAAAACTTTCTTTTTCAGGTGACATATTCCTGAAACAACTCGTTCCAGTTGGTAAGTAATTTTTATAAATTAAATACTGAAGAATTCTGTGAGCGTTCCTAAAAAACAACTTTCTCATAATTTTATTATTTTATGAGCTAACAACTATTAAAATTGTTTTTGTACCCAGTTGATCTCTTCTGTCGTCCTGTTTACAGTCATGAAAGTAGTTTTGAATTTTTATTATAGTTCTTCTATTTTCTAGACTTTTTATTGGTGTTGTTTTTAGTATCGAGGCAGATGACCTGTATGTGTAGCTGAGAGATGAATTCATAGTTTATTCCTAGCTAGTGTTATCATTCGTTAGAATACGTATTTAGATTTAGTATAGTAATTTCTCTCTGATCATTCTGGTTGACTCGTACGATTGTGATTTAAATCTTCTATGTGTGGTGATACTGGCCCAACTTCATAAATTATTTCGATGGTTATTTTGACGAAGCTGACTTGCTGAGCTGTTTATCATTAATCGTTTAAACCACAGTTTATTCTACAAGAAAGCCGAGTAAGAACCTTTAGCCTTTAAATATTATGAGCCTGTCCCTCATTTGAGTTCTTAAAAGAAAATACGTCAAATTGCGCGAAAAATTACGCAAAGAAAAAACACAAAAACAACAAAAAAAATCTGGTTGATGAAAAATATATGCGCTTATAATGTGCTTCAGTCACTCCCCGAACTTAAGGTGAAACAATTTGATATTTTTTCCATACAAACTTCGGAGGGGTTTTACTCCACTATTTGACATCGTACATTCAAAGTTGAAGATGATATCGTTAGGTCTCATTATTAAAATTGTCTGTACGGAAGCAGAATAGTAAAATAAAAAGCCATTAAAAAGTTATGAGCCAACAAAGATTCGTTTTTCTTGCTAATTTTAACGCAACTTTGGGCGTAAATAAGTAATACAAGAAGTGTGAAATCTCGAAAACAAAATCCGTACCGACACAGAAAAGTTTACGAAGATTTCAATAAATTTTATTTGTAATTGATTTATGCAGTGGTTATTTCAGAAAAACCTTTTTTCCAAAGGCCTTTTCGTAATTTTTGACGCGCTCGTTTTACTAAAATTGGTCGGTACGATGTTTCTGTGCGTGCGAACTATATGTTGTCCATGTAGATCAGCTTCTAACTGCTCATCACTGATACTATCTCTGTCGGACACGATGCCAGGTGAGACAGTGTGGTTTTTGGCCAGGCCCACCATTGAGTTCGAGCCCGCGACTAGTTGCACCTTAAGGCTGGATCCTCCAATAGTACTTGTATTCTTCTTCGTTCCATAAAAACCTACAAACACTCCTACTCTTACTAATCCTAGTTTAATCACATTCCAACAAAAACACCACAATTCCACAGAGCAACACAATCCCAGTTCGCAATATCCAGCAGGACTAGTTTCAAACTGCGCTAGTTTTTTTGCTCTGTGGCCTAGCCTGAAGCCTGGCATGCGTAACCCGTATGTAATTAGGCGCTGGCCCGCTAACCTACCTACTCTGGTCTATAAAAAGAGGTTCGTAGTTTCCTACTTGAGCACGTAGGAGGCCATGATTGAGGGGACTTGGGTTTGTTTCCAGAAATGTTAGGGAAAAAGGGGTTGGAATCTGTGGTAGTGTTTTAGACGCTCTAGTTTTCCACGAGCGAGTTAGTTTTGCACGAGTTTTTTTTCTATCTTCCTTTAGTACTAGAAGTAAAATTAGTTAGCAGTTGTCCTTAGTAACGGTGATTACCCACTCATTAAATTCGTTAGATTAATTCTTCTAGTTTTGGGCAAACAAAAATTAAGTTTTCAGCTTTAAAATATTTCTGTTTTCAGAGCTTGAAACAGGCTAGCTGTTAACTTTGACCTGATTATTTTAGATGACAAGAATAAGAACATCGAGTAACTTAAAAACCTAATCAAAGAATTCCTACCTAAATAGCAAGGAAATGATCTTCACAATGCCAATAACCGAAGTATTGGAACTCAGTTTTCGCATACTCTTTTCGCGAAAGAAATTTTTTGTTATAGGTATTTCTTTTTACTCATAGGCCAAGATCTGTTTTAGAGACCAGCACCCTAATTGCGTCAATCAATCACAATCTAAATGGTAATCCATTGCTTCATATGTTCAAAAAATTTATCTGCTCAACACGGTAATAACGCAATGAATGTAGTTGAACTGTCAAAATGAAACAGATTGTGATTGATCATGAGTTACGCAATTGCAGATTTACTTCTTGACTTCAGAGTTGGTTTGGGAATTGCTTCTCGTATATTGCTAGCGAGCCAGTGAAGAAAAACTATCTTATCTTAATCTAGATTTTGTATATCTAATAGCAAACTAAAATAAAATAAAGATAAAAACATTACTCTTTTATTATTTGTATCGATTACAACAGCTGATGTGCAGACATAAGTCACGCAGTTCTTTGTACCGCGTCGATCGATTCGTCGCAGATACGATTCGCTCGGATTACCGTTATTAAACAATGTGTCACCCACTTTATACGTCTCTATGGTCACCCATTTAGACTGCGCTATGTGATCGATGATAAATGCGGGCAGGGTGAAATTTTTTTCGGGGTTTTATTGTATTGCAGATTTTGTGACGGGATCCTGCAGATTTTTATCTTTATATCTGAAAGAGCGACCCGGATATTTTTTTAGATGATCCGTAATAATACATGATTCATGAACAATATCTAATTTGTTAGTGACGATTCAAAAATGTTAGGCGTAGACTGAATTCACTACCAGCCCGTTCACGTAACGACAAGATAGTCAATCAATTTGACTCTCTCGTCTAACCGGATGCAGCTGAATAACAGTATTTTACAAGCAGTGACAGCCTATCTGACCTCCATAACCCAGTTACTGGGTAACAGGACAAGATAGTATAAGAAGAATAGTCAGTATTGTGCCAATTATGTGTTTTATTCCCTGACGAAGCCCAAAACGCGCGGTGTACCGCCTTAGCAACACAAGTTCTACACCGACAAACTAATATTTTCCAGTAATAAATCTTTTAATAGCTACAAAGAATTATATTCCAGTTTCTATTCAACTAGAACACTATCATTATAGCAGACTAATATTAAATAATGACAGAGTATTAAATGGTCTATAATTGTGAAGGTCTATAGATTGCACAGGTCAACGGTACATCAAATTATATTACGTGTAATAGCCCGACGATTGTTAGTCATCCATTTGATTCTGAATGGGTACAGATTTAGTACACAAGCTGTCATATAGAATATTGATGACTAGCTTTAGCGCACGGCTTCACCTGCGTTGAGGTCGGAAATTATCACAAGTGAACATACTACCGGGGTAAAAATACTGCTTTGCAGTTTGGCAGACGTAAACTTTATTGTAACCTGATGTCACCACAAATAAACGCTTTAAATTTTTTTTTTTTTTTTTTTTTTTTCTTTTTTCATATCTTGTCCTAAATCATTCATGACGTGATGGCCCACCTCTCATGCACGAGGTTGTGGTTTCAAATTCGGGCAGGTACCAACGTGAATTTTTCAATTCATATGTACTTTCTGAGTTTATCTTGGACATTACTGACATTGGTGAAGGAAAACATCGTGAGGAAACCTGGACTTATAGTCAATATAAGTTTGAAATCGCCAACCCGTCTTGAGCAAGCGTGCATGGTGATCAATGCTCGTGCCTTCTCTGTGTGAGAAGAGGTCTTAGCCCTGCCGTGGGACAATAATAGGCTGGTATTACTATTATTTAAATCAGGTCATGGTCTACCTGTGCGTTCAGCTGTTAAGGTGTGAAAAGGTAACAGACAGAGTTGCGTTCGCATTTATAATATTAGTATGGATTTGCTATTGTGTGTTGAAAATTAGCTGTTGCCCGCGGTTTCACTCGGATCGTAAGGCAACTACTTCCTGTACTCGAATAAAAACCGTATATCGTTGTGCCATTTCGTTTTAATCTGTCCAGTAACCGGTGAAGGAAAATTTATAGCGAATGCATTCATTCTCGCGAATTTAGCCTATTGATGAAATGGAGCTTCACTGATTCATCTCACACTTAGCGCGAGTGCAGTGTTTAATACTAGACCATGTCCCACTTTTTAGTGTCTTAAGGGCTTGTACACTTTACTCCTACTGCACTTTAAATGAACTCAGGAATGCAGCTGATGTCCCGATTAACCGTAGCCACTTATCTACTGGGTCCAAAAGGCAAAACAAAGCACAGGAAAAGAAGAAGCCTGTTGACAATTTGACATGCCTTTGCTTGCCATTTCGTGATTTTTTTAAAGAGAATTTGTCATCTTGTTTATGAATTAAAACTTAAACATAATTATAATTCTAAATTGGTAGTGCAACATAAGCTAGAAATGCCATGCTGCATAATGCCAGCGCGTGTCTGAAATGTCCGTGATCATGACACTTTATACTCAGACACTATGTGATTATGTCGACCTTCCTCGTACGGGCAAAGTATTTAGCAAAACGTGTTAACTGATCGCTCTTCTAGGTCATAGGTGGGTGTGACAGATTGGCTGAATATTGTTTTATTTAAAACATTACAACACGCTACAAGGTTCTTATGGCGCGCGGACAATATCGGAACTAAAGCCGCTATCTTGTTTTTTCAATACATTTTACAGAAAAGGAGATTGCCTAGGTTTGGACCAAGTGCTGCCTAGGAATGTGAGTTGGTCTAGTGGTACTGTAGCATACACATGAACTATAAAAAAAATAAATAATAATAATTGGTCCCAGGAAAAATAAATAAATCCAGTTTTTGTGATAATGACTAATCTTGCATTAAACAACGTTTTTGATATATTTTTTCTCAAAAATGTATTTATAAATACCCCCCTATACTCCCTTATGGACCCAGCAACCGCGCCCCCCCCCCCCCCTCCCGTGCCTTTAGCGAGCGTTCGCCTAATTTTAATTTAGAATAGTTTATGCCCCTGGATGGAGACTTTTAGTGTAGTAGCTAAAGGCAGCCACAGGAAAGTTCGGTTAACCAGCCAGGACCTTAGTGGTCAGCTGCGAGATGCCAGAATTAAAAAAAAAACCGACTACTTTTTGCTGTCTTACGTCACTTGTGATCCATTTTGGTGATCCATAGCCTTCTTCATTGCTCTTTGGGTGACTTTTAGCCTTCTGATAAGGCCCATTGTGAGCGACCACGTTTCAGTGCCATAAGTCATCACTGGCAACACGCACTGGTCAAAGACTTTCGTCTTGAGACACTGTGGTATGTGGGACGAGAAGATATTGCGTAGCTTCCCGAACGCTGCCCAGCCGAGTCGGATTCGACGATTGACCTCTTTCTCGAAGTTGGACCTACCTAGCTGGACAGTTTGTCCTAGGTAAACATACTCGTCTACAACTTCGAGCGTAGCGTTTCCGATCTTTATGAAAGTGGGTGTTACATGGGCATGTGACATGACCTTTGTCTTTTCCATGTTCATTTTAAGACCTACTCTTTTGGAGGCTCTACTGAGGTCATCAAGCATTATACTGAGGTCCTCCTTGGCCTCAGCCATGATAACTATGTCGTCGGCAAACCGAAGGTTAGTGATATACTCGCCATTGATGTTGATGCCTAGCCCTTTCCAGTCCAGAACCTTGAAGACATCCTCCAGTGCAGCGGTGAATAATTTCGGAGAGATAACGTCTCCTTGTCTCACACCTCGCTGCAGAAGGATAGGTTTCGAGGTCTGGTCGTAGAGTCGGACTGACATACTCACACACCTTTTTAAAGAAGAGTACTACCACACCTCTGTTCCATGCGTGTGGTGTTTTACCCCGAGTATGACGGAATCAAACAGCTTCTCGAGAGCCTTAAGAACGGGTTTCCCACCGGCCTTTAGGAGTTCCGCCGTAATTCCGTCATCACCCGGCGCCTTGTTGTTTTTAAGCTGCTTTAGAGCCATCCTAATCTCGTACAAGCTGACGTCCGGGATATCTTCGGTATAGTGTCGGGTTAATCTAGCTCTTGGGTCGTTTGCCATATTCGTAACGGGGTTACTGGTTGACGTGTATAACTGTCCATAGAACCTCTCAATAGTTCAAGTTTGGCGGATACGATCCTGCCATCATCGGTCTTCAGTTTTGCAAGCTGGCTCTGCCCAATATCGCATCCTTAATGCGGTCTGCACTAAAGCGGTGAAGGTAGCTTTTCAAGGACTTAGAGATCCGTCTATTGAGCTGCCGGTACTTGACCGCATCGTCTAAAGATTGGAGGATCATCTCGAGCCTCTCCTTCATGAGCTGAATAATAGGATCAGAGAGCTTCTTGTTTCCATTTGTACGACGGGTCTTAAAGATCTTGGACCCGACCGTATGGACAGTTTCCACGAACCCATCGTTAAAATCGTCCACGGAGCTCCCTAGGCACTCGAAACGATTCTGAAGTTCGAGCTGAAAGCTCTCAGGGTTTTGGACTTGGATTGGTGCTGGACGGAGTGTAGACTTCATCAATCGAGATCTTTCCAGCTTGATAATTAAGTTCAATGTGCCTCTTACCATGCGGTGATCGCTTCCGGTTTTCACCACGTTGATCACAGAGACATCATTGAATACTTGCTTCTTCGTCGACATAATGAAGTCAATCTCATTTTTTGTTGCCCCATCAGGGCTCTGCCAGGTCCACTTTCTGTGCTCACGTTTTTTGAAGAAGGAATTCATCATAAAGAGGCCTTCCTTCTCCATAAAACTGGCCAGTAGGTTACCCCGGTGGTTCCGACGTCCAACTCCAACTACAACATCAAAATACAATTACTACAATTATAATTGAATGCACAATAACTGTTTAATAGTTGATTTTGTACATTTGTTGCTACTAAGTTAATTTTTTCCAATAAAAATATTCAAAACAAGAGACTGTTTTTCTTTGGACTCCTGGGATAGATTTATATGCGCTTTGAAATACAGATTACTGATGGTCTGAGGAACAAAATGCACTATGTGAGTATTCTAGGCAGCACTTGGTCCAACTTCCATACAAAATTAGGCAATGTCTTTTGCACATTTTTTTACCAACAGCGCCCTGTCAACGTCATTCGAGCGCCAAAAGATTCTTGCAGCAGTTTACTATTGTTATTTGACAAATTCAACAAGCTTTATTGTCAGGATAGGCAAAACTTTTGGTATTCCCAAACACTTCGAATTGCGGTTGCCGTTATTTAGTTCTAATGTGGTAGGCGGCAAGCCAATTCGCATTTATTGGCACAGTTCCAAACTGTAGGCTTACAATTAAACTTTTTTTGTCAGAAAACCTACGTAAAAGTTTTGTACGACTACGGACGCCCGGAAGCTCCTCGAAAGCTTCTGAGAATGGCCCAGCGCCTGCTACAATATGCGCTGCGAAGTTGTGAAAAGTTTGGAAAATGGTAAAACAACCCTTTATAAAATAATTTTAAAGATTTTGTTAAATTTTTTAGTAGCTAATTTGGAGAATTCACGTTTCTTCTTTGGGCTGAAAATTCAAGCTAAGAGTGGCTGAAACTGTTTGTCTAGTAAAGTTTTTTTCACCATTTTAGCTCTCCATCAGCGTCTTCCTTTCACATCTAGGTCTTAAAATCAGATGTCCAGTTATTTGAGAAGGATATTTTGATTTGGATGCGGGGTAAAACTTCACATGCATGAACATTAAATTGTTTTCTCAATCAGTTCTTTCTCATCACGAAAATAACTGCACCTCCAGAGTTTTTCGCTTTGTTCATCAACATGACAAGCGGGCACAATGCTGGTGACCTCATGCCACATACTCATCGACTGTGTGACGATGTTATTAAAGTTAATCACTTTAATTACAGTTACTACTACAATACAATACACAATGGTGAATCCGCTGCAGCGATTCACACGGCTTTTTGTATTAGTACCCAAGATATTAAATACCGTTGATAATAGAAGCACGGGAGATACGTTGTCACTTACATTATGGCAAGTTATAAAAAGCTTGTAAAAAATGAATAGTCTCCAACATGATCATCATCGTCATCATTATCAGGCTTTACTACTACACATAGCTAGACTTCATCCAATGTATAGTGTCCATCTTTATACATATATACAATGTCGCCCATGCGCATGTGACCGCCCGTAATTTTCTGAATATTCATGAAGAAATATCGAAAATAAACTTCAAAAGGGGGGGTCTATCTATAACATTTTTCATGTTATTCAATTTTTAATTTTTTAAAGATTTGCTTTCTGTTTTTTGACATATCTCCGAAGTTTATGGGTCGATTTGGATTCTGTTTATTATTTCCAAAAGCTTATGAGTTATTTTAACAGGTTAATTAAATTTTTTACAAAAAATTATCGACTACGAAAGAAAAAACGGAATCGAAGTCATTTTTTCGGTAAAAAATTGTGTATTTATTTTTTAAAAACTAGTGAAAAATGTTATAGATAGACCTCCCCTTTTGAAGTTTATTTTCGATATTTTTTCATGAATATTCAGAAAATTACGGGCGGTCACATGCGAATGGGCGACATTGTATATGTCAATGATCAATCATAGAACCAGTTTCTAGCCCCTCTTTGACCTAGAAACAGCGTCTGCAGTTTTAAGAATGTTGGTTGGTCTGGAGACACAACCATTATCCTCTGAATCGGAAAAAGCATCTAAAACGGAAGAATCTTAACCCATATTAATCACATTCAGAACAACCTTTCCCAGTATTATAATTTTTCACAATACCACTATAAACTCTTCAGATTATTTTACCACGTAACGAACGGCACCCATGTTTCCTCAGCGCATCCACAATCTTTCTACAATCTGAGATCTTTTCTCTCATTATTCATCATATGATGCAGCGGTAAACGTAGCGGTTGTGGAAGATTTGTGACCACTTCTTGCCACCACCGTAATGAGTTGTCATTACCACTACCGTATTACAAGATAGCAGCATAGCTTAGGGATGAGAAAATAGCTTAGGCTTTAAATAAGAAGAAATTGGTTTTGAATCTAAAACATCTCATTTCTCAAGAGTTACACACGTACATTATATATATTATTATAATATACTAGCTGATCGGACAGACGTCTTAGAACTCAAGATTTCTTTTTGATTTCGTAGAAATCTAAACTCTCCACTCAAACGCAAACAATATTTTTTTTTAAATTCGGTCCTGCCGTTTAGTTTAGGAGGGGTTCAGTGACATGCACACGCACAGAAGAATTATAAAGATATATATAATTCTTCTTCTCTCGATAGTTTTGCTAATTGTAAGAAATATTCTAAACTATCGTTAAACTTTCGCAGTTCACTGCCAAACATAGGCATTCTTCCAATTTGCTTCATAAAACCCGGTTTTCCACCTTACCCATCCGACCTGGCTTCCTCAAGTCTAATCTAACTAACTTTGTTATCCAACCTCACGATGACTGGCATTGCAAGCTTAGCATAATTGCATTTTCTTTGGCTGGAATAATTTTCATATTATTATAAGCCGTTAAAGAGGTGTGCGAAGTAGAGAAAGATGGATGATGGCAGTTATGAGACTGTAGTGCAGCTGTGGTTAGCATTATGTGGCTCTTAGTATAATGCTGCCATGTGGTCGATGTTAGTGGCAGTGTGTGATAATCTGTTGAATGTGGGCTGCTTTGCTTGTGGATATTTTAGAGCAGACAGTTAGTTATTAAGTTGATGACGTAAATGGTAACCAATTGAAGCATAGAAAATTTAAACTCAAAATCAAAGCATTTATTTCAATTAAACCATTTACAGGCACTTTTGAATTGTCAAATAGTCGGTCAGTTAGAAATTTGAAGCTAGTTGCCCATTCCAAAACGTAGATCTCTATGTAGAAGAACGGGAAATGAACTCCAAAAACACTCTTTTAAATATAGATATTACTAAATCCTGGGTACATTATTCTTATTGCTTCTATATGTGAGAACAATGTACAAACAAATAATCAAAACAATTCAAAATACAAGATTAAAATAAGAATATAAATGTCATACTTAGTGGTTCCTAAGATGGTTTATTTTCAATCATTTCAGGTTGGTTTCATTTAATCTGTTCAGATGAAATTACAAAAAGTAAACAACATATATATTAAATTCTCGCCAGGTGGATATAACTAACTATATTTGTACAAGAAACTTCCATCAGAAGCTAACCGCGGTTACCGTATACCTAATCTACTTATTAAAACGTAATGGGTAACAGCTGACGGCCGTTATCGTTCGAACAATACTAAACTACATGCATAATAAGTACAGCAAAATAAAACTTAATTGCCTCATTTTAAAGTGCACAATGCAATGTTAAAATTAATGACGTGTGTTAAGGAGGATGCTCATAAGCCGACGTGGTTAGACGGCGCAAGAAAAGTGTAATCAAGCATTAACGTGTTAAAGAACTTGGTGTTAATCATACTGATGTTATGGGCAAGAAATGTGTTGACGTAAATCGATTTATCTGCTTGATGCCCTTCACTGTTGGATGGGATTCTGGGCGTCAAGTAGTTAATTGCATTCATGTGGACTCAACCGCTGATATTCAACAACATTAGTTACATGTTCCATTGCATATTCTATCAAAATAGATATGATTTCTCTTAAACAACGAGATTTATTATCGAAACCTTGTTTTACGATGTATAATCGAGTACTTACCCAAGAGTCTTATTCTCTTGCGAATAACATACAATGATGAAGCTGGGTTTCATACAATCATTCAAAATTCAAAAGTCATTAATCATACTAGGCTGAGAATCAGTACTTTCGAACGTCAAAATTACATAAGACAGTCCATCAAAAACGCCCGCCCTTCACCACGTCCTAGTGCTTTAGCTGGGAAGAAGAAGTGGCGTAACAAACTCCCCAACAGCACAGCTATCTTTCCAGTTAGAAAAAACTTGATACAATAGTATGAAAGAGAATTAACATTACAACACAAAACATTAAATAAAATATATAAATTTGCCATAATGACAGGCTAGCACAAGCCAATATACCAACAATTTATCATCAACCCCTTTCTTATCTTTGGCTTTATTAATCTAAAAAATTCAGCCAATGCAGAACCTCCTTTAGCATTAGTTAGGTCTAGCATTCCCACGGCACGGAGGCACAGAGCGGAACAGGTCACTTCTTTCACCAAGGCACGACGAGTCAAACGCTTTGTGCGAATCCAGACGACACAGTTTAAATGCCGCACTAATTTACTATCGCGGTTAATGCGTTCTCGGAATCCAATTTTGCGAAAACATGGTTTGTTGTAAACAAAATGAATTCTGTGGTCTGTTTTGTGGGCTTGGTTGTTGGTATTATGATGTAAATGTTACCTATTCTTATTTCAATTATATTATGTGTTTATATTTAGTACTTTTAGAAGGTTATAAAGAACTTTAACTACTATAGACGTTAGTGTACTGTTTAATTATTCAATTAAGATTCTTTCTAAGAGCTTGAACGAAGTGCAACTTTTCAGGGCATTCCGAGTTCATTTAAGTCGTACAGGATAGCTGATCTGGCTTAAGAATTTCAGAGACAAATAGACTCATCAAAAATCTCATCCAGAGGGAATCTAAAGTCAATTATCGTCGACTACAGTCAAGTATGATTAAGTTTTATATTCAGTCTTTCTTCTATAGTTCTGAAAGCACCATCGCTATCTTCACAGTTACCTCTCTGATATTGTCAATACAGGTAACATTTCCATTAATTTATCTAAAGGATTGCATATTTAAATTTTCTAGACTTATTTTTATGCCTTGTTCCACGTCTACTCTACTCAACATTACGAAATGCATATAAAATATAATATATGCTCGCTTCATGTAGATCGTTTCCCCGTCAAATGTGAAATGTTTTGCAAACATGTAGGATGTGTTGTCAGTAATACGAGCCGTCTCGTGTTTGATATTGAAACAAGATCGTTCCGATTCGCCGACGATACGGAACGTAGGTACAAATAAATGGATAGTTTATATGAGGTTCGATCGAGTCGGTAATTGGGTGGTTAGAAAGTTATTGAAATTAACTGATTTCTATGTTCTGCTAGCTGGTAATGATGTGATTGTTAGAGACACTGAAACCGAAGAATTAGTATCAGCTGATGTATATATCGCAGCCAACTAGTTTAATGAGCCTTTCAGTTAACAGCCTAGCCTTTTACGTTGGAATTACTTGGAATATGCGCTTAGGGCTTTACTTGTGAAGTTATGATGGATAAAATTAATTTTACGATAATTGCTAAGGTAGAAATACCCGTGATGAGCTCTACTGAGCACTTTAAACTTTTGGTTTTATTTATTATTTATAATGGGGAGTTTTACTCAATACATTAAAAAAGTGGCATTGTAATTTGGATCTGAAGAAGGCAAGGAGAATTGACTCAGTTTAAGCTGTCAGTTTTATTATGCAACTGATCCAGGTGTGGTTGGTAGCGTGGGCTCAAGTAGTGGGTGTACTCATATCCTTGCGGTTAACTGATCTACACCCATTCCGATTTTACCTTAACACCGCGCTATTAAGGAGTTATTTCCACTTCATCGCCAACATTATTATTCGGTTCCATTTCCTGCTTTGTAAGCAATGTTGTCAGTTTTTAAAGTTATCGCTACGTGCGCTTTGGAGTGGCCCGCATTTTATTGTGCATAAAAGTTCGTGTCTTCCACTTTGCAACATTTTAGCGCACCAAACGCATACAATTTAAAAAGAGGAAATTATGGTAAAAGGATTCCATATTTTTAGCGTTTATGGCCTGTTTATTGCACATGTGCCGCTAAAGTATCAGAGTTTTATACGATTGCCTAATGAAATTCGAGATGCTGATGCCTTTCAATATGTCGATTTGCTTATTAAAATTACGCTTCATTTCGCAATCGTCTCGCGCTGGTGTTGTTGTCGGTGAAATTGGCGAAAATTTTCGCATTGGCCCTTTTGGTCACGACAGGAGCGGAGGCGGAAAGATCTGTTGTCCTGTTCCAGGAGCATCGATTGGTGTTCTCTGTGAATGTCACGCGAGAGACGTCTTTGCGGCCTTGTGTTTAGGGTGTTTTCGCGTGCCTGTGCTGGGAGTTAGGTCGTAAGGTTTCGGAGCAGTGCGGGCTCCACGCGGCCGGTAGCTCGCCGCAGTGCCACGCCGGTCGCCGGCACCACCGCCCGCGTCACTGCATCCCCTCATTCGGGAACATTCGTTCGATAACAGGCGTCGCGTTGCGGTAGGTTTCGTATGACGAACGTTCGCCGAAGGTTTCGGCATTCGTGCGGGAAACAACAATACAACAGTGTTTTCAAAAATAATATGAAAATACAACAGTGTATAAAGTGCTGAATTTTTGTATATCGCATTTAACGAAGTTAGTGCATAGTTTAGTGAGTGTGTGACGGGAATTCAAAGTTTTTCGCATTGGTTTGTTTAACTTTTCAATAAATTTTCTACAATAGCTTACATTTCCTCGTTTACTAAGCTTTTATTTCTGGTACATTTTACAACACTTTTTGCAGAGAAAAAGAGTTTCACTCGGAATACGTGCGAATAAAATATTTTTGGCTAAGTTCCCCGGATCCTGTTGGAAATTAAAAAAGTATAATATATACCGTGTATTTCAAAAAGCGTTTTCATAAAAGTTGGATCGTTTTTTTCGCAGTAAAACGTTGTCTTTGGAAACGTTTGTTTAACTTAAGGATCGATGTTTAAGTGATTAGTTGGTAATAGAGGGGTCCGGTCTGTGGTTTATTTTACTAATTCATTAAGTACTTGTTTGTCGAAGGAGGATCGGAAGTTTACTGGGTTCTCGCAAACTGGCTTGTAAGCTTTTAAGTTTGAAGTTAGAATCTATTCAGATGCTCAACTGTTTGAAAATAATGAATCGGCGACAGGTATTGTATTATAATGAGGTTGTGTATTGTGGCTTAGAATAGATTTATTATTAGCATAAATGATTACTTATGTTATGACTTGTAACTTTGGTGTACGTGGTTAATATCAGGAAAACGGTGTTGTAGTTACCTAGGTTAATACTAAGGTATTTTGGATGAACATTATATTTCTAAATATTATTTTGGAGATCGGCCAAAGCAACGGAAAAAAATTCAGCAGTAATTTGCTGCATATTTTTTGCGATGTTATAAACGGAAACAATATGGCGGCTATGATAAGGGTATTATTATTCCAATTATCCAGCGTTTTGTTCTGAACTTAACCATAGAGACTGTTGCTGCGTAGGCGTCTTTATAAGACTATTTTAAGCGTATCTAAACTCCATTAAAATTGTTTCGCATTAGCAGTTATTTTGTAAGGAAAAATGGGTAAAGCTGTCCAACACCATGCATTTTAAGTATGATGAAAAGACAGTAGTTAATTTTGATTGCATAATAATAATTAATTGCAAGATAATGGAGGTAACTGTTAACCATAGACCCATCAGAGAGAAATCTTTGGTTCCTGGAAAAAGAAAGAAAGCCTTAGCCACACTTCTTTAACACCTACCTATTTCGTTAAATACTAAAATCAATTAAACCCAAAGCAGAATTCTACATTCAGCTTTTCAGCCGTCAGATATACTGTTTGACATACGAATCCTCCAAGTCACCATATCGTCCGGTCCTATGCTTCTCTCATCCAGCAAATTCCAATATTACCTTAATACCTTTACAAGCAAATTATTGTCTACAGTTGACCTTGTTAGCCTTTGTTTTTTCCTTTTCCTTACGTTATCACTCCCCAGTATGCACATTATTGTACTAATTAATAACAACGCTGATTTATCCTGTACTATGTCATAATGTGTCACGTCCATATCTTTTGTAAAGGCGCCTGCAGACACGTCGACGACTTTGGCATGTTGTGTTAGTTCACCAGCTAAAAATAAAAATATTGTTATCATTATACACTTATACATTGTAAGGAAAACAAAGTAGTTTGTGTCAAAAACATCAACGTGTTTTTGGGCTGGATTCTGATGTTTTATATAAACTTCTATGGTCATCTAACTAACCAATAACATCATTGGGGAGATGGTGCCAAAGCGATCTTCATCCGGGGATTTTTTATTTTTATTTTTTTATCCTTTATTAAAAAGAACCAGGTTCTTAATAATTAATTACAATCTAGCCTATAAGACTAATAAGCAATTTTATTCTAAGTTAATAATTTTCGTAATAAAAATATAGAATAGTGATGAGTGTACTTTACACAAGTCTTTTCCATTTTCTTAAGAGTCTGATATTATAATAAAAACACTTTGTGCATGTGTTATTTTGATTTTTTGTCAGTATTTCCCAAACAATAACTGTCAGACGTCATTTTTATTGTACGAATAAAACTTAATTGACGCTGGAATCATCAGCCATTAGTGTGGTATGAGTCAGTTTAATTTATTTTGACAGCTCTACTTTTCTTTTATTTCTTGTTTTATCTGCAATATAACAATAGCCAAAGTTTAATGTTGTCCATAACAGAATTAGCGCCTCAGTCGATCGATGAAACGTAAAATTAAAGGAATGCTTTGAGATGACCGCTGAATTATATGACGGTCTCTCGCATATTATGAAACTTGATATGAAAGTCGTAAAGAATAATTCTGATCATTAATAATGTCGATTGATATAAACGACGGGTATTTTTATTGCGTTTTATTAGAAAATTCCATCAATCAATTTCAATTTGTTCTTCCATGTTTGATTAATGATTGGTTATAAAATTCCGTAATCTGACCGTATCAAGATACGGTCAGATTGACATTACTTGTCATCAAATCGGTTAGATCGTTCTCAGCATCTTGTAGTCTACATTTGATTAATTATATTTCTTCATTTTTTGTGACATCTATTTCCTGCCCATTGATTGGACAACTATTACATTTTGATGAGGCTTCTGACTCTGCAGCAACGCAATAGTGTAATTTTTCGGCCAAATTAATTGCAAATCTATTAACACCTTTTCTAAATAGTGTGTCGATCTCTCAGAGGCAATCTTCTTCTTCGTGTGGCTGGTACGACAGTATTTGAGTTATTGTTGGCCCCAGACTTTGCCAATTCTACGGCGTCGTCGGTGGCAGGGCAGAGGTCACTTTGACTGAATGTCTTGGTACACAGAAGACAGCATAGGAGGTGGAGCATAGTTCGCGAAATAGCCCTAATTCATACCCTGCTGATGTTCTTGGAGAAGCAGTTTACGAAGAAGTAATTCGCGATAGGTATACATTATATTTATAACTGTAGGAATTCATTATAAATACAAACAGCGCTGTCAACAGTGACGAGGCCGGGTTTGTAAACATGTGTGCACTTGTTGTGTTGTGTAGTTTGATTGTAAATGTGTGCGTGTGAGAGTGTATGCACAGAGCGGAGGTGTAGTTTTGGCATGCTTCATTGTATTGTTCGCAGCGCTATGTTTTGGTTTTTTATTTGGTCTGACGTTTATTGTTGAAGTTGTTGGATAACCCGAGTAGCTTACCTATACCGCGAATTAAAAAACATTCATTCGTTCAGTGTTTTTTAAACAATTTGATAGTAAATTGACAGCAGCTTACCTACTGCTGTACCTAGTGATGGGTCGGGAGAATATTCTCACCCGGAGAATATTCTCGGATCGAGAATGTTCTGCAATATTCTGGAATATTCTTTTCGACGGAGAATATACGAGAATTTAAAAATGAAAGTAAAATTGCTAAATTTTATTACAATATATTTTGATTTCAAGTAAACATCTTTTGTTGTTATTTTATACTTTATTTGAAAAAACGTTACTGTATTATGTTTCGGACTGGAAATGGTGCCGATTCTCTTGTACACTGGACTAAACTAACTAAACTATCACTAAAATTCCCTACTTTTGGCTATAATCTTAAAGCTATTCTGACAAAAAAAAAAAACTCTTAATTAAAAAAATATTTTGACACATCTAAAATCGAATTTGACAATCACGTGACGACTCCACATTTTTTTTTTTTTATGCTTTATTAGAAAGAACCAGGTTCTTAATAATCGATTACAATCTAGCCTTTAAGACTAATAAGCAATTTTAATCTAACTTAATTTTTTACGTGGTAATTATTTTAAAACTTAGAATAGTGTTTATTGCACTTTACACAAGTCCGTTTCACTTTCTTAGAGTCTGATATGATAATAAAAACACTTTGTTCACGTGTTATATGTGTGTCATTGTCACTATTATTTCTACACTAACTCAAAGGGTTTTGTTCGTTTTAGTCTTCGCACTATGTTTGTGTTGTCTAGCAGCTGAATTGCCTCGACGTTCACATGTCGGTGGAGGCGGTGTTCGTGGGCCTCAGCAAATTTTTGAATTATGGTGGTGACTGGTTCCATTTTTAAGTCACGATGGAGGTCGTCATTTCTTATATACCAGGGCGCATTAACAATGCTCCTAAGTACTTTATTTTGGAATGTCTGTATCATTTTGATGTTGGTCGGTTTAGTACAGCCCCACAGTTGGATCCCATACGTCCATATCGGCATGAGAATGTGCTTATATAATAACAATTTGTTATGTATCGATAGGCAGGAATTCCGTCCAATCAGCCAATACATGTTTTTGAAACGCATATCTAGTTCTTGTCTTTTTTTTTTGACGTGCGCTTTCCAACGCAGTTTCGCGTCAAGCGTTATGCCAAGATATTTGGCTGTGTTTGCGTATGGCACTTGTTGACCATTTATGAAGATAGGGTGGTGATCACAATTTTTGTTGGTGAAATCAATGTGAAGTGACTTTGATTCATTTAATTTAATTTTCCATTTTTGTGCCCAGTCATGAACTTTATTCACAGCGATTTGCACCTTTTTTACTGCTTCCTTGTGGCATGACCCGGTAGCCATAATAGCAGTGTCGTCAGCAAAGGTAGCAATTGTATTATTTTCCAGCTCTGGTATATCATACGTGTACAACAGGTAGAGGACTGGACCCAGCACACTACCTTGAGGCACGCCAGCTTTAATAATTTTCAACTCGGAATAGGCATCCTCGTGCCTAACTCGAAACATTCTATCAGTAATGTATGATTCCAAAATATCGGCAAAATCATTGGGCAGCATTAGTCGTAGCTTGTATATCAAACCCTTATGCCAAACTCTATAAACGACTCCACATGGTACTTGTTTACTCTACCCTGTGAATTTTTTTAGAGCCGGAGGCTCGCAGGGGGTGCAGCCTCGACGAGTTTTATATGGAATTTTTCACTTTTTGTATGAAAAATATGAAAAATTATTACCAACATGTTGGAATATAGGGGTTGGGTTTCCTAAAGGGTGTCGAAAATTTCATTATTTTTGCGATAGGACGCACCATTTTTGAGATATAAGCAAAAGAAAAAAAAATATAGTACTGTTTTTGCACTGAAGTCAAAGTGTTGGTGTGAGTGCATGCCAACTAATTTTTATTCTATCTTTATAATTATAAACCCTAACTTTATATCTTTATCTTTATAAAACCCATAAACCCCCAAAACTCAACATGTAGGTAATATTTTTTTTTATTTTCCATACAAAAAGTGAAAAATTCCATATCAAAACACGTCGACGCTGCCCTCCTGTGCGCCTCCGGCTCTAAAAAAAATCCCAAGGGAGGGCAAACAAGTACCACATGGAGTCGCGATTGTCAAATTCGATTTTAGTTGCGTCAAAATTATTTTTAATTGTTATTTTGTTTTTAATTATTTGCACCATAAACCTTTCTTATAATGTTGTTTTCTTATTCATTTTATTAATGCTGATTATTTTAAACTCATAAAGTTCGTATTAATACAGAAATCGTACTTTAACATTACTACCATACGAAATTTAAGAGAATTTATGAGAATTTTCTCGGAAATATTCTCGGGAATGTTCTCGCTCAGGAGAATTTACTGAGAATTTAAGTTGTGGTGTAGTTTATTTTAAACTCAAACTTCGTAAAACGTTCAAATGTGCTAAAAACTATTACTCTAAAAAAAAACCGATTCAATAAAGTCAGCCAATTTTTAAATTTCGTAAATTCCCTACCAAAAGAATGTTCTCGAGAACTTAACAGCAAAGTTCTCGCAAGGAGAATATTCTCGAGAATTGCCCATCACTAGCTGAACCTGATGATGCCTGTAATTTCAAAATGATTCAATGGAAAAGAAAGTTCATATTGTTGGTACGATAGGCCGCTCTTCATTGGTCACAAAACCAGTATACAAAGTCAAATAAAATTAGCTTTATTTTTTCGTGTTCAGTTTTCGATACCCATCACGTCTGCAGAGTTTCGCTAGCTATTTTAATATGATCCTGTATCCTGTATATACCTAGCTGGCCTCTGATTTGAGAGAAACTCCGTACTACGCTAGGCCAGCAGCCTAAATGAAGTGAAACAGATTGCTAGTCCATTGCTGCATAAGTTCGAAAAAAAAATTGAGCAGATTATTTTTTCGAACTTATGCAGCAATGGACTAGCAATCTTTTTCAATTAATTTCAATTTATTATTGATCGTGCATTACGTAATTAGGGTACAGCTCAAGTGTTATCATGTCACTGACGTGCGGTCTCTTACTATATTTTGTACAAAAGTAGAGTGCGCAATTTTTACAATACGATGAAACGTAGGATGTCGCTATTAGCGATAATGCAGTCCAATGTCCATTGTCCATGTTTATTGTCATTTCGATTTGAATTTTTTGTAGCGTCTATGGTAGATTGAATTTTACATTGTTCAGAAAAATATCTTCTGAAGTCTGTAATTACTGTATCTCCTACTTATGTATGTATATCATCTACTAGCTTCCGCCAGCGGCTTCCCCCGCGTTATATGTTTATAAACTATAGCTTTACTCAGTGATAAATAGTGATAATATAGCATTCTACTTGTGAATGATTTTTTTTTATCGGTCCAGGGTTTTTGAGTTTATTCACTTCAAACAAAAATTCAATTCTTTACTCTTTATAATATTAGTGTAGATGTAAATTATATCTTCCTACTTACTTACAATCTAAAAGCAAGAGTCTGCAATCTGCAACCAAGGCCTTTAATTTTTTGAATGTCACATCTAAGGAGTGACTGTAACAAACATCTTTTGCCGAATTATCATTGTCCATAATCCATGTTTCAGTTGAATTTATCATTGAAACATAAACGCCCGCTATAATAACACGATTATTAAGTACACAAATAATAATAAATCATGAATACATGATGCTTTTCAGTAGCGCGTATCTAACACCCGCGGTGGGTCATTGACCTCGGCGTGTGATACAAAATAATGGCGCGGTTTAGTACCTAGGTTATAGCGCTAATTATTCCAGGCTATTTTAGTATGTACATTGGAGAAGTAATTAATGGAATACACTACTGTTCGTAAAAACAGCTTTGTATAAAAAGAAAGTTAGGACGGGATGAAGGTGACGTTTTTAATCTGAGAAGAGTAAAAGTCAAAAAGGTTTTTATTTGGAACTACAACAAATTGTCATAATTACAATAAAAACGATATTAGCTACAAAAGTTAACAACTCTGTCGCAGCTATGAACGCCTAATCTAAACAGAGTGCGTGCCACGAAAGAAGGCCAACGGAAATTTGTGGAACTACATTTTTTCATGCAATGTGATGCAATGAAATAGACACTAGCGCCTCGTCAAAAGGACTTCAGTGGTGGCGCGGACTCTAAGAACACATTGTTCCAGACTTAAAACTTTGAAATAGAGAGGTACAGTTTTGCCAACATTGGCCCTATCGCCAAAATAATGTAAACAAAATGATTTACACTACTACAAGAATCTTTTGGCGCTCAAATGACGTTGACAGGGGGGCGCTGTTATTAAACATTCGTGCAATTTTTTGTGAAATGTCACTTAATTGTATGCAAAAAACAAGATGGCGGAGTTAGTTCCGATTTTGGCCACGCTTCAAATTAACCTTGTAGCGCTGCTATAGGCACCAATGAGTACAGCCCCAGTTTTATCAAAAGCTTATTAAATGTCTTTTATTAAGCACTCTAATTGCGTAACACGCGATCAATCACAATCTGAATCATTTTGAAGGATATTGCTAATACATTGCTTCATATGTTCGAAAAATTTGTCTACGTAACAACATCAATAAAGCAATGAATGTTGTTCAACTGTCAAAATACAACTACTGTTAGTGTGTTTCATCTAAATATTATCATATCAGCCAAAATACTGCAGGACGTAAATAAACATGTAAAAAACCTAATTGATGTTTTGTCAATAGCACATAAGAAGCCGGTGTGAGTGCTAATAATTTCTCGATACAACACATATTTAATCGGATTAACATTGTATCGATTATCAAATCGATAATCGAAGAGTTATCAATCCGATAGTTTACATTAATATCGTCATTATCATAACTTGTATTGTTAAATGTTATGAACTGCTGAAGACAACAAGCAGTCGTACTAAATTGTTCTTTATTATTTCGTTCATTAATCAACATGCGAAAACAGTATTAATATTCCAACAATAAACTTTTACAGCCTACAGTGTTGTTGACTGCCAATCTCTGCCATTACTAAATTGTATTCTAGTCTCGGAGGCAGACTTTTTTGTACTCAATCACGTAGTAAGACTGGAATTTTTTGATGTTATGTATCTAGTTCATTACTTAAAGATAATTTATTATGAGTGAAGAGACTCATAATACAATAAAGCGATTATATAATTTTTGGATGTACATATGTATTCTTTTTGCTCTTGTATAGTTTCAACTACATTCACGGACCAAAGTCAAGTAGTAAATGCAGCATGTGTATTTAAGAACGGATTGTTTTCCTCCTCTATTGCATGAATTTCCTAACTTTTCTATAAGTACTATTATTAAATCTAATTTCATAGACTGCTGGGCTAAGGAGCAATTTGGGCTCCATATTCCTTCATGAAATTGTTGTATTTTCGTTGACTGTATTTGCAACGCCTTTCGGTAATTATACGGTTATGGAATGGAAGTTTTTGTCTTACATTCGTAAGGACATGAAATTGTAAGCCTTAACAGCATTTTAGTAGATGCATGTAGATGTGGTTGCCTTGGCAAATCCCATTTCCAGCGGTCAAAGCTTAGTAGAGCAAGAACGCAATTACTAAAATGTTCTATATTACTAATTGTTATAAATTGCTACTATTGTAGGTCAAATAATATTCGCATGACAGTTACCTAACCCTAAATTACAATAAACGAGTTTTAAACGCTATCACCGCTTCGGGCACTACGGTAACCCTTGTGGTCCTTGACCAGGCTTGATATTGGTAATTTGCACATTTGGGACATAATCAACTTACAAATAAGTAGGCCTATAATTTGATTGCAGACAACAAGGTTATCTTTTATACAGGGGTCTAAAAGATAGACCAATGCAATACATTTTTAATAATTTACCATGAACGGTAATTGTAAATGTTTTGTCTTAATAGGAGGCTAGTAGAATACAAAAGTGTCCAAAGTTCTGACTACTTGTCATTAGAAGAGATAGACGGAAACTCTGGCACTTTCCTACTGAACGCGATCAGCACGTCTACTAAACCGTCTTCCAGAGCTGTCAATGTCAAAATTGTTCTGGAATATTAACACTGACAGCTCTTGAACGGGGTTTACAAATTCTGATCGAAGTTCGTTCTAAGTTATTTAATAAAGGCTTCGTTCGTACAATTCATCATTAATATCAACCTAACAAGCTCCAACATTACGTCTATTGAAAACAATATCACAGAAGCATAACAAAAGGTAGTAATTCCCCTTCCCATCTCCCGGCCTAAGTTTATTATTAGCTAATATACGTTGATGAATCATTCATGATTGTAGCTCTTAGTTCTAAAGCATGGTTTATACTAGACAGGCCGTGGGCGCGGGCGTGATCACAACCTACCACAGATTATATAAAGCATTTATTTTCAATTTTCCCTCGCCAAATGGCGGTTGTTGACTTTGTGAATTGTAACTTTGGTTTGGTAACTGACTTGTTATAATAACAGCGTGTTTTGTGTGCTTGGCTTGTTTATGTTGCTAGGTACATATACCTACTAAATTTTAATGAGAATTGTAGACAGTTATAATTTTTAGATGATTGTATGTTTGTTATGTAAAGTCTGGGGAGTAATGGAGATAAATTTACCTACTTACTTAAATATAGCTCGTAGGTTCATTGCTATTGGCGTATTAAATGAGTGTCATTGTGTTGAAAGGCAGATGATTAGACGACTGAGATCATAAGTCTAAAAAAAAAAACATGTCCCCTTCACTGGATGGAGTGTGCATTGACGCCAGTAGCACACCTCCGCCGCAAAACCAAAGCAGCGAAACCGCAGTAGGTCAATTCAAAAGACTCGATAATTTTCCGCTACTCGAATAGGATGCGAGTAGCGGGACATGACGCGTCACTTCAATTGTTGTACTGCGGTTTCGCTGGTATGGTTTCGCGGCGGAGGTTTAATATCGGCGTGATACTTTAGTTTTTTTTGTAGATTTTCTTTTACCGTACCTACCGATTTTCACCAAGTTTCTTTTGACCATTCCTTCTCTGTCGTTTCATAGAACGATGAAAAGATCCGACGATATCTATATTCTATACGTATTTATTATAAATTAAAGTCGCTTTTCGTGTGTGTTTGTGCCCGCGTTGTTCTTCTAAACTTTCTAACGGATTTTCATAATCATTAGATAATTTATTCCGGAAGGTTTGTCTGTGTGTATAATCCATTAATATTAAGAGTCTATAAAACCTCAAATTGCTTAGCATGATCTTCCTTTATATCGAAAATACTTAGCATTAATTTTGAAATAAATATATGGTTTAGTTGAGGATAAATGTTACTACGTTTGACTTGAATTTTCTCTAAGTACCTAAGTAAAGAAAAAACTTCCAAAATTCGCTGGCGTAGTAACTAAACGAACTATAAAGCAGATACTAAGTTTTATCTTAATATATATAAATCTCGTGTCACAATGTTTGTCCTCAATGGACTCCTAAACCACTTAACCGATTATAATAAAATTCGCACACCATGTGCAGTTCGATCCAACTTGAGAGATAGGACTGTAACCTTATAGGTAACTACAGTTTTGAGCCGTTTGGGGTCGAAACGCTCGGGTCATGGGGCCCGAGTGCGCGTGCCCTTTTTAAGGAAATTTCTCGCCGACTAGTCGACACTTCACGTGACCAGAGGGCTGGCTCGTTCTTTGGACAAAGAATTAGCATTGCCATTCAACGTGGCAATGCTGCCAGTCTTCTGGGCACGTTTCCGGATGACAGCGATGCGGACGAATACTTCGACGCCTAAGTATCCGTTTGTTTTATTTTAATTTTTTATTTATTTGTATAGTTAGGTAGCCTTAGTACGTAGTGTAAATAATTAATTATGTTAAATATGAATGAATGAATTTAATTGAGAGATAGGATAGTTTAAATCTCAAAAAACATCGGAAAAAAATCACGAAAAAAAAAATAAGGACAAAAATCATGTTTTTATAAATTTTGCACTTATGATATCCCGGTATAAATGCCATAAATCCTAACAAAAAGTACTAGGCTTGCATGAATTCACGACAGTATTTTTGGAAAGTCCACTGGAAAAGTAGATATTTATCAAGCAAGACCGTTCTGAGCAGTAACCTAACAAAAAGTACTAGGCTTGCATGAATTCACGACCGTTTTTTTTGTTGAAATTCCACTGAAAAAGTAGATTTATCACGACCGTTCTGAGCAGTAACCTAACAAAAAGTACTAGGTCTGCATGAATTCACGATATGTAGGGTAGGCAGGTAGGGTAAGCAGGTAGGGTAGGTAAGTAGGATAGGCAGGTAGGGTTGGAAGGTAGGGTAGGCAGGTAGGGTAGGCAGGTAGGGTATGCAGGTAGGGTAGGCAGGTAGGGTAGGCAGGTAGGGTAGGCAGGTAGGGTTGGCAGGTAGGGTAGGCAGGTAGGGTAGGCAGGTAGGGTAGGCAGGTAAGGTAGGGCAGGGTAGGGTAGGTAGGTAGGGTAGGGTAGGGTAGGTAGGGTAGGGTAGGGTAAGGTAGGGTAAGTAAGGGTAGGTAGGGTAGGTAGGGTAGGTAGGGTAGGTAGGGTAGGTAGGGTAGGTAGGGTAGGTAGGGTAGGTAGGGTAGGTAGGGTAGGGTAGGTAGGGTGGGCAGGTAGGTAGGGTAGGCAGGTAGGGTTGGAAGGTAAGGTAGGCAGGTAGGGTAGGCAGGTAGGGTAGGCAGGTAGGGTAGGCAGGTAGGGTAGGCATGTAGGGTAGGCAGGTAGGGTAGGCAGGTAGGGTAGGCAGGTAAGGTAGGCGGGTAGGCAGGGCGGGTAGGCAGGTAGGGTAGGCAGGTAGGTAGGGCAGAGTAGGGTAGGTAGGTGCGCCGTAGATAAGTACTTAGTGCTACCCGTGCGAAGCCGGGACGGGCAGCTAGTTTATTTATATTTTTTATTCACCTTAATTTTGCCGTAAAAAGAAATTACCTAAAATATTGGCGCTTTGGAGCCTTCTCCCCGCCGCTCAGTTTCGCTCTCACTCTGTCCGCGAGCAGTATCGTGCGAGCGACCTAAGAGGAGTGAATATGAGCTGAGGCAACATACAAATAATAAACAAATCTGCATATTTTATCGAGTCATAAAATCCGTGCAAAGCAGGCGCAGGTCGCTAGTTACATGATAAATTGAGTCATGAACTCCAAATTAACTCCTAACACAATGATTATCATCACTCATTTACTATGGGTACCTTACCTACTCATTTATTTACGCACTGTTCAAGTGTTTACGCTACTCAAGAGGTGTTAATTAATGAATTGCAGTCTTTCTAACCGCGGATTTAACAACGCATAAGACATGAAGCAGCTTTTGAATTAAAAAAAAAGAAAGTAAATAAAAATCTAGAAAAATTGTGCAATTTGCGACTTGACATAATCAATACTTTACGGTTTTGGGGCCTCCTTAATACTGTATTTTATCTTCATGAGCGTTAATAGAGGTCTGCTTATCAAATATCCTCAATTCCATTTGCATTTATACTAAAAATAGATATAAATTATTGACTTAAACAGCTAATCAGCTATCAAAATCACTGGTTTTTATAACAAATGTTGAACATTATAAACATTGATTTCGATTGATCAAAAACAATCGATATTATAACTCGACTAAGCCACATCTCTACTTACATTGTTTTCATATTTACCTTTATTATAAGTGGAAGAGAAAGTAGTCTACTAATTGAAGTCACATACCGACATGCGGTATCGGGCGTAATTATACGTTGCTCGCTATTTAGTTCATAAACCCGTAACAAATTGAGTAAGGACGTACTGCGTTTGTAATTTTCGATAAAGTTTTTCGGAGTGTAAGGAATCAGTGTCGTATAAAATTAGATTTAATTTTATCTCTCAAACTCAAAGCATTTAAGTATTTCAATTAAACCATTTACAGGCACTTTTGAATTGTCAAAGTGTCTGCCAGTTTGTCAGAAAGTTGAAGCTAGTTGCCCATTCCAAAAAGTAGATTTCCGTGGAGAAGAACGGGCAAGAAACTCCCAGGACACTCTTTTAAATAAAGTTATTACTAAATCCTGGGTACATTATTCTTGTTGCTTCTATATGTGAGAACAATGTAAAAAAAAAAACAATTGAAAACATAAGGACAAGAACGCACTAGCGGCTAGCCGTAATGCGGCGAGCCGGTGCGGCATGCCGCATGTCAATTTTATTTGAAATCGTCTGATTCCAACGCACTGATTTGCGGCCAGCCGTCAACCGCTCCGGTTAGTTCGAGATTGAATTGAAGGGCGATATTGAACCTTATTCAATACCTTAATATTATTCTGTACCCGCCGTACTTGACGGCGCAAGTCATGCGGCCTGCCGCAACGTTTCGCCGCATGCGGCTAGCCGGTAGTGCGTTGTTGGCCTAAGATTAACCTATTAAGCCTCTCTGGCGAGGGTACCAGTCTTATTGGTCTAAGGTTCCAGTACAACTGTGATTTCCTATATATCGTAGTCTGTGGTAGGTCCTGTAGAACTATAGCCTTGGCACTAGGATACCGTTGCCTGTCAAAAAAATCAATATTAACACCATATTCCCAATTCCATTCCAAATTCTAAATTTGAATAAAGTCGTTACGTACTAACTGGCTGGCGATAAACATTGCGGTGCCACATTTGCATGACAACGGCCGGCGGTTCGGTGAGCCCATTCAACTGTGTCTGTACGTCCAAATTGAAATTCGGCCTTCGTCCTTAGCCCTCACAAACAAGACTACAGCCATTTTTAGCCTCCGGTCCGGCGGGCAGCGTGACATCATCGGAATTGATGTCAGAAATGCAGTTATTTACGTTGAAACGACAACGGATTATTGTGTCGTATCGCTTCTTATTTTAATTTTATGTAGGTACGTGCATAATACGATAATGATACCTATTGGATTAGCAAGGAAATAAAAAGCATAGCACTTCGACTTCTGCGTCCGGTGCACCTTTGGCAGGCAGTAACAGTAACTTACCTGACTTTATTATTTTCACCGCTTCACAACTATTCTCACAATAACTCGTGTAGACACTAGAAAAGATGAAAAAGTTATAATCGCCCCTTCTCTACTCCATCAATCATACTTTCCCACAAAGATCTTTTATATAGCCTATGTTTTCTTTAGATATTTTGTATCAGGGGAGGGCCTACGAAATGGCTGCCGCACTGACGTGTGGCGTGTAGTGCACTGACACCTGTGTGGACCTAAGCACGAATACGGAGTCTATAGCTCGCTGGAGTTCTTCCCGTCGATATTTATCTCCAACTCATTCGCTAAAATAATAAAACCGATCGCGGATTGCCACAGAAGGAAAATAAAAACAACGGGTTGCACTCCGGGAGTGCCGGCAGAAGTGAAAACTTGAACATTAACGTTGTACATTTTTGAAACTTTTCATGAAGTATGTTTTGACTGCTTTTTTTTACCCATCAATATGGGTAAAATTTCTTACCTCGCAATCTTTACGTAATGTCAAAGACTATTTAGTTTGATAATATATTTACTTTGTCGGTTGCTAGGCAACGGATCTTACGCTCCCGTCCTGACGCGAGTTTAAAATTTTTTACCCATCCCAAAAAAGTGCACAACGCCGCTAAGTGAAACCTTCACTTAAAAAAAAAATATCTTTAGAACCTTCTAGATCTGTGTTAAATAAAATACAATATTTAAAGAATAAGTATTTCAAAATATTTACGAACCTGTTAAAGTTTTCTGCCGCACCGTCTTCGGTGGAGTTCTTTTGTGGATTAAAGTTTGATCGGGCTTGTAATCCGCAGGATTTCTCTGTGTGAGAACAAGGTAAAATTGTCTGAAGATTTTCTCCTTGTGATCTTTATACTGAAACTTCTCTGTCATCTGTTGCTGTGAGAATTTGTGGAATAAAATTTAGCTTTAAGACATTTTATGTTAAATTAATCTTGTCTGCTCCATTTTTCGGCTCAATTACCATTTAGTTCAATGATCAAAATGTAGAATTATAATTAGTCTTGCTAACTCGAACTTGCTTGGATAATCTCTCGGTATTTCAGTAATCGGTAAATCAGTTCTGTCGCCAACGATAAGCCGGCTACAAAGGTTGCCTTGATAATATAGGTATTTGTCGTTTGCCGATCCCCTATGACCTTTCGTTATCTGTATCTATTGCTGGCACGAATTTGCATGTGAACAGTCATCGGATTGGATAGAGCGGCACGCTTTCGATGTACAGGCGTGACCGACAGCCATGCCCAATATGTTCTATTGAATATGCAATTTCGCTTTTTGTTACAATGTTTATGCTTGTAAGTATGTCGGAGAAGTCTCCCGGAATTTTAACTTCATTCAGCAAATGGCCTGTTTCCTCCGTCAGTGGCGTGGTTTGCGTTTTTTGTTGTTAATTCACTGTTGTTCATCTTAAACATTCGAATGGCTACGTAATTGTGGCAGTTACATTAAAACATTTCTGGCATAAACGCCGGCGTTTTCATCTTTACGCAGGTGAGAATTAAGCTCGTTTCCGCCGTGACAAAAGCTTCGTGGAACTACGAACTACCGCTTTGTTTCCTGCCCCTAATTCTATAGTCGTAATGAGCATTCGTGTTCACGTCCGCTCTCTGTAATTTGCTAATTATCCTGTCGCTTGCAAAATTGCCCTTTAGCGTCCTACTTTCACTGCTGTTGAGAGTTAAAGCTATCGCACAAAACCGATGTTCCAGGAAAGGTCCATCGTCCTTTAATATCTGTCCACATTGATAATCGTGCAGTCCTAGATACTTACTAACGAGCGAAATAACGGTATTATGGCTGTACGTAAATCTAGCTATTGGCTGGCCTTCAGACAGATACCATCTGTACCAATTGTGCAGCTCTCCATTCCCACGTACCTTCGAGTTGAACATCTGGTCCTATTATACCCACATTTCTAGCAAGTTTAATGCAATCTTGCAGTGAAATATGCAAGGAGCTTCGGAATTCGACGTTTCAAAGTGGAAAAGTAAAAGATGCTTTTCGGTGATGAATTTTTCAACGCCTTGTAGTTCGGATGCATATTGAAATAGCTTTGCATCTGCACGTTGCTGGCTGGAAAAGCGAACACATTTGACGAAGCCGACGTGTGCAAATTTTTTAAATAAAATTTGTTTTGCATTTAGATACTCCGGATCCCTTTCATTACTAAACGTGCCTTGGGCTTAGAATTGTTTTTTTTTATTTTTATTGAAAGGTGGCAGTTCCAATAACAGTTAAACGTGAAACGATCGGTAAACATGGCGGTAAGTTCAACCTTTTTAGATACCACGTCTGATTACTTGACATGGCTGTATAGGGGTCCCGAATGATTGGGTTTATTTTGCTCAATAAATTGCCATTGTACCGTGATTTGGGAGTTCTGTTTGTAGGTAAAATGATATTTTAAAAAGGTTATCGTATTGATTCTGGCTCTCGCTGGCTGTTGCGCCATTTTTGTGTTATCGATTTGAGTTTCCATTATATTGTATTACCTTCAGAAATATAGAGCTACTCCAAAAAGTCTTCGAGTAGTTCTCCTAAAATCCTATCGAGACAGCACTTTTCTATACACTGTATAAAAGTGCTGTCTCGATAGGATTTTTGGAACGAAGAGTAAACTCGCAGAAATCATCACGTAACGAAAAAGCGTTTTGCCAGTATCAAGTGTCAAAACATTTAGCTTGAAAAAAAATTGTACTAGATTGCTCTGAATTTAAAAACAAACAAAAACTTTTGACACTCGCAACTGGAGACCATACTAGATGGTTCTGTAGGTATTATTAATACATAATATACTGCGAAAGGACCTTCTATCCAACCGCGTGTCCCACGACACCTCCCGATTTTTTTTCTCCTCAACATGAGTAAACTGAAAAGACATTAGTAATATTTTATTTAGATCTACAGCAGAATATATATCTAGCAAGTTGGCAGAGCCGAAATAGGAGAAGCCACTGTTCTTATACGCAAAATATAATTTGTAGGTGCAGGTAGAACAAAGCCTGTCAATGATGTTGATAAAAATAACCTCGCTGTTTAGTAACAAAAAGTTAAGAAACAAATAAAAGAAAATTACTCGCCAATCAATGTTTCCTTTGCCTTCATCAAAGAGAGCGTTTCTTACAAGGTTTCTTCAACAAAGTTGCTAGTCTACGCAATGTAATTACAGATAATGATTGGCTAAAGATAGTGCCAGTCTAGTCTACACTGAAAACCGTTAAAATTGTTAGTTCAAAGAAATTGTCCCTGAATGACGCGGTAAGCAAAAAAAAAAAAGATAAAAATAAGGATAACTTGAAACTGGTATTAGCGCCATCTGTATTCTATAGCGGAATACTACGGCGCGTCGGTGACGCGAATCCATGTTACCCCCTACCAAAAATCACTCAACGCGCCTAAAGAAGTTTTCGCTTCAAAAATTGTTGTTAGCTGATAAAAAAAATACTAAAGTTTCGTTATTAAAGGGCCCACTCCCTCTCACAGAGAGGAGGCCTGTGTCCCAGCAGTGGGAACATTATGATGACCTAACCGGCCTCACGTCACTGTGACAGCGCTATGTCTTGGTTTTTTATTTGTTCTGAGGTAAGGAAGAAGGCATGCTGCCGTAGGCTGATCATGAGTTATTAATTACTGAAGTTGTCATATCTCATGTTTGGTGATTTGATTGAATATTGATATTTCCGCCTGCCAAACACAACAGTAGCAGCTAACATGTGAGTTGGCATGGTCTGAGACTCGATAAGCGTTTCAGAAAAGTTTTGAATTGAGACTTGTGCAGCAAGTGCACTATTCCATAAACTACCAAGGGCCATATCACACTGACGATTTGCCAGCGTGTTTCCAGCGATAACACTCTAAGTCTCTATGATAAAGCCCCATATTACAACCTATCGCAACCTGATCATAATTGACATAATGTTCCCCTAACTCGCAAGTAAACAAAAGATCGCTACTGCCCATTAGACCGCAAACAAGAAACGGCGGGTATTGCTAACAATTCCCGCCATTACGTATGTAAATCCGATTCCCTCGTATTTTTACCGACTTCGAACAAAATTGCAGAACACGTCCACCGCCAATTTCGATGCTACGGTCTGCCAAGTGTCGGTACGGTCAGCGCAAACCATAGACGGGGCGAGGTGCTTTCAGACGAACGTGTAATGCTGGAAAATAAAATTGCAGAACAAATAACAAGTCCGGTAGCGTTGGAGGGAGGTACAGGCGTTGGGATCGGGTGTAACATTGTAGCTGGTGTTTTCTGGAGCATACAGATGAAGTGGACAGAAAGAGACATATTATAGAGTTATATTGTAGATACATGTAGAGGCATCACCGATTTAGAGAAGCAGAAAGACTGATAAAAAGATACTGAAGCGTTTAACTTGTGACATTTTGAAAAATATGAAAATAAAAGATTTTTCTTCCAAGAAAATATTCAATGTTTTTAAGTTTTATTACAATTGGTCTAGAAACGTCTTAAACTACATCTCGTGGCAGGTAAACCCTGAAGATATGGATAAGCTATTTTTTTTTTATTCCTTCGTTATATTTCAACGCAAGGTTCGGAAACAAATACCTACTGAATCTATGGTAACAGGTTGCGCGTCGATGTCCCTGCCACCCTGTACACAACACAACAAACCAGTACAAATGAAACCTAACCACAAACATATGCCAAGTCCAAACTAATACGCTACACTTGCCATCTGAAGCACCTTTACCCAGGTCGTTGAATCACGCTTGTGATCAGGCACGTGCGGACCAAATAGAGAGAAATGTTCTGTTCCTACCTATATTAATCATTGTTTTGTAATGTTATGTCTTATCATTGGCGTCGCCAGCGTTGTGTGGCCGGCATCACGTGCGCCGGATGTAAGTACGCATCGCAGGTTATATAGGAAGTATGGATAGATGCTCTAATTAAAGGACTGTTGTTGTTATTATGTTCGTAGCAATTTGTAGGGACACTAATTGATCCTTTTGTAGGTAGTCTGTGGATGTTATTTATGTGCTCAGTCTGTAATTACCTAATCCGGTGGGGAATTAATGTAGGTATTTCTCGACTAACGCGGATATCACTGTAGGTATATTTGTTGTATTTTCGTCAAAGAAGGTTACTCATAATGCTGAAATAGATATCTAGGGTAATTATAATTAAGATAAATAATGTAATAAAGAAAAAAAAAAGAATTTACCAACCGTTCTTGCCTTCATTGAAGAAAATAACCACGTAGACCAAACACAAGACTCACCGTCCGCTCCAAAGTCTAAAATGTTAGTTCACGTCTAAAATGGAGTTCACTAAACCTATTACAGACTTTTGTCTTACTTTTTGGTCGTTCGGTACACGGGCACGAGCCCGGCACGGTTGGTATTCGATCTATCGAGACGCCCGCTTTCCCGAGTCATCCAGGAAATGAATTTAAGAAGGAACTCAAACGATTCTCTACTTCAAATCGAGTTGAGGATACGAACAAAACGACTCGAACATTCTAAGAAAAACTTTTTGCTCTAGTAGCAATCTTAAAAGGAGTTCTCTAAGTTTAAACCTTCTACAATAGACAACTTGGTCTGATTAATCAGACAGCACCGAAATGGCGTAGCAAATATTTCATCCACTCAAAAGTACATAAATATTCATAGAAAGGGCTACGAAAATAATAAAATATATTTACAAACCGAGCAATCAGCTCCCTAGAGAAAGTTTTCTTTTCATGCTGAATTACTTCCACAGTTCGTCTTTCGTCTATGGTTCGCTCAGGTAAGTTAAGCGCGGTCTCCACTGTAGTAATTACGGTAAATTGCTACCATTGTGCTCCGGCAGTCTACCGATTATGCCGCGTTGGGACTCCTCTGAGTCCTAATGAAATCTGCTTGATTTCTTTATTTGTTTGTTTGTGGAATGGTATCACATTTTAAATGGTTTTGTCTACAGTTTTGCACGTTGTTATGGTTGTTAAATTTACTTTTCGTGTTTGCTTTCGTTATGGTATTTGTATTCAGTTTCATATTGAGCTGTTTTAAATACATAAATGAAGAAGAATGCTGCTTTAGAGCAAAATTGAAGTGGGAGCAAATCTGATGAAGGTAAAATGGAGAGTCGTAAACGAATGCTCCATTAGCTTGCCACTGTATGGAATCTATCAATCATAAGATGGACTGATTTAAACAATACAACATAAGTACCTACCTTAAAAGTTAAGGACTATCATCAGATCATAACTCATAAATTGCAAAAGATATAATAAACAAATTGAATGGAATAGCACTTGATGAAAGCACCAATTAGTACCAACAATAGCACTTGGAGTCGGCGTAAATTAACTCGGCACGTTGGTATTGTTGATCGAGTGGACGGCCAACTTTTCAATGGCTATCCATGTGGATTGTGAATGAAAAATGTTTCAACCAATATTTGCTCAACGCTGTTCAATTAATGGCGGTTCTATAACAAAATGAGGGTTGTTTGCAGTTTCGCATGCATGTAAAGCGTAAGCGTGAAGTTAGTTTGAAAAAGGAACGATTATATTTTTCCGAATGCCTTGCTTTTGTTTAATGAATGGGCAGTTTCGTGCTGGCCAGTTGTAACTTTACCGGCTTGTCTTTTGCGATAAAAACGAGAATCGATAACCTTTTTAGTTGAAATCTAAGTTTCGCAATATACTCGTAAATACACATTATCACATTAATCAGACTATGAAACTTCCCACTGCTGGGACTCCTCTCTGTGAGAGAATAGATAAATGAACGCTGGTCTCACATTATCTTGATCCAGGAAAGTTCAATTTATGGTAATTCGGGCAATGTTTCCAATTTATTACCGCTTTTATTGTTGCCTATCCAACAGGCCCTCATCAAATCAAATCAATTGGGTTCTTCCTGTGTAATGTTGACCATAAACTTGATACTTACAACTTTTGTTCAATAAAGGACAATGTGGGGTAGGAATTATCAAAAAAGAATCAAGATTAATATCTAAGTATGTTGCCAGATTCTACTTTTGACTATGATTCCATTTTTTTAATGGATTACCGTAATTACGTCAAAGCATCACTATGATGAAAATACAATATAAATCTTGTTCTCTCACAAATGCCAACGAGTAGGTACAACATGCTAGCTTGCGGGCCAAGCTTCATAAATTTGCCATAACTCTGCGTATGTAGCATGCAGTCTTCTACCGGATTAAGCCCATATTTTTCGTGGCAAACGTGCCGTATCGCAGACTATATTCTAGCCCGCTTTCCACCATATCTCCTACATATTTTGTGTCTACTTCACGAGGTTTCACGAAGGAAGTCCCCGTTACATTTACTGATTGCTCCCTCACTTTTAGAATGCAGGTCGCATTTCATAATATTGTCGTCGTTCGTAGACTTCATATCCTTCTATTTGGGCTTCAATAAAGTTATGTTAGCATTAAATTGAATTTTCATATCTTCAAGTTTTGTAGCAGGCGTAGCAGCTGTCTAAAGAGTATGCATGGCAGCTGTGCTTACAGTATGCAGTCGAGTTTATTGAGACTTTGAAACTATAGAAGCACCCCGCTTGATGCTACTAATAAATTTATTTTGCTAGTGAAGGCTAGGTAGTTATCTGTTTGTATATCGTTGATCTTTTACTCAGCTGGCGACTAAACGATACTTTAGCTCATTTCAGAAAGCTTGATCAAGTCTGTGATCATGACAACTGCTGTCAGCTGTTGTGATTAGTTGTCAAACATAACAGCATGCTATGAGTTCAACTTGTCATTAATGACACACAAAAGAATTTTAATTGTTATCGCCTTCTAATAAAAAGGCAAATCGATAGTTGAGCGGCAGTGATACTTAATTAATTAGCTTTTAAAAGGTCTAACTGCACTTACTAACTCTCGATGGGTTAGTTGTGATATGAAAAATCATCATACTATACCCATAGTTTTATATACACATTGACATTGATGAATATTATATACAAAATAACATGATTACTTTGTAAAATATTATAATATTACCTACTTTAATGCGAATGTGAGGACCATGTGGATACGTTTTTCTTTTTATTTCTTTCTCAGTTAGTTTGATTGAATGATGGTCTGGCAGTTTGAGTACTTAATGCGGCCTAACCAAATGTCCTTTCTTTGGTATTGTTCGTCGAGTCGTTGAGGTCCTTAACTTCTGAGTTGAGCACTTGAGCTTCACGATTACTGACAAATGCTTGCACTGACTAGACTCAAATCTGTGTGGTTCTTTCCTCAAAAGACCATTTCATATGGCCTGACCAAGATTATGTCTGGATTTTAAAAGAGACTGGCCGCTGCGTTTGTTCGCCTTTTCTTCTCAGGGGTGGTCAGATAGGAAATGTCGACTCCATCTAGCATTTTTTTTTTTTTTATATATGACGTGTAAAAGTGATTCTGATATTTTACATAACAAACCATTTAATTTATTTTCAGACAAAAATATAATTGCGACTGGTTGACACTACGTTTCAACAATTCAAAGCCAATTCTAGTGTGTTTATATTTGATCCAATGTGGTTACGATCGCGAGAATTCTCTCGTTTAATAACAACTAGTTAGTATGACGTGCCACCACAAATATGGAAGCAATTGTGGCTCTAATCGCCGCGGGCGGCGCCGGCGTGTTGGGAGAACATCCTGAGTTCCTGACATATTACGTTTCTTGATCATATTGCGTTTTTATTTACTTTGCTACATGCTTCCTCGCACAGCTTTCATATTTAAAAAGTGTTACAAGCTACGGTTTTGAATGCAAAGCCAGCTTCATTTTTTGAGTCTGAAGCTTGATTTACACAGTGCGTTTTTTTTTTGTCTGGGACACACCATAAGTTTGTGAGTAACAAAAAGCTGATGATGGCGGGTGACACACGAGTCACGAACTCACCCGAAGGCAGCCGAAAGACGCGCGATAATTCACGAACGCAGAGTTTCGGTGCTGCCGCAGGTTCGGCAGGTTTTTTTGCCGAAACCGGAGCTGATGCCGAAACTTGCCGAAACCGAAACCGAACCATCGGTTGGTCTTTAATTCTAATAAACTAAAACGTTTTCTATTGCCGACATCTTCCATAAAACCGAATTCCTAAAATATCATTACTTTACCAAGATCATCTATTATTCTACCTCCCGCTATTACCCGTAACATTTATATAACTTTGCCGAGATGAGAAAAGGTGGTTGATGTTATTGTTATTCGTTTTTCTTCCGTTCCATCGTAACTGCTATTTATTGGGTCAGCCCTCCCGGACCTTACCGTTTAGTTGTGGAAGAACTTTTAAATAATAAGTTATTGTTGGAGGTATACGCGGAGCTTACTTTAGGAACGTCTTTGGTATGTAATGTTTTGATAATAGAAATTTTCTTTTTCATAGAGTACCACAGACACTAAAGGCATAGACAAGTAACTGATGTTACGTCGGGTGCTGACACGCGGATTACAATAATTTTAATAAATAAAGGCAAGGCATGCACCTCTGATTTTTCGGATTTATGTGCGTATTGTATAATTATCATTTGCTTGAAAAACGGTGAAGGAAAACATCGTGAGGAAACCGGCATGCTTGAGAGATATTTCTCGACGGCATGTGAAGCTAAGTGAAATGCGACACTTATTTTTAGCCGCAACAGCATGCTGAGATAGGAGCCTTTTGCTCTCGTACAGGACTTTCCGTTTTGTTTAAATGTTTCTATGAGTGTGTTTAGTTTAATTTGTCATCATCACTTCAAATTATCATAACCCCGTGTCCTCATAGAAATCGATGATTTGTTCGGTAAAAAGGCGCTCTCTGTCGGCGCGATCACGCGTTCCGGTTCACGGAAAAAATTGACATAATTATGAATGCGCTTTCATATATCTATATAGCTATATCCCTAGGGACATAACTATATCACGGCTATAGCCATCTTAATGCAACTTATAGGTAGATGTTCCTTCTAGCCAAGTAAAACATCTCCTTGTTCTGAAATTGATCGCATAAGAACAGCGTAACAATACACAAAGCAGGATTGTTAATTATTACCTATTGATGTATTTTCCTGAAGACCTCATTGGAGGATATAATTATGTTTTATTTATACCTAATAACAAATGACAGCAACAGGAATTTCCTTTATAATTGTCATAGAGTCAGTCGTAATTCTGGCGTAGATTATTATACTGCATTATTTTGCGTAAAAATTGGTCTTAGGGCAGTATTAACCAATTCTTGGTTGAATATTTTTGTTTTTGTATTTAAAACTATGAGTGTGTGTGATTTGTTGGGTGTTATAATAAGACAAGTTGTGGATTGTCAGTCTCAATGGGATGATTCTTGCTCGGAAGTAATGAAGTTCAGGTAAAGGAACATGTTCTTCTTTTGCTTTGGGTAAGTAGAGGTTATAATAGTACATTATGATATTAGTGTGCTGTGTAATGATCAATGCATACGCGTTTCATATGACATTTTTCAACACACTTGTGAGCCACATTATTTTGACTAAGGTGTAGAATTTGTGAAGTTAGTTCATGTAGAGTTAGGGTGTGTAAAGTTAGAAACTTGGCTCTACATGAGATCTGATAACTTTTTGACAGTGTGAGCCTTTAAATGGTCTTGGCAACATTTTACATGAAAATGTTTTTGGTTGGATTTCACTTCTTTTTGTATTGTAAGTTGCTTATGACAATTTTTTTTTTATTTTGATCATTTTTTCTTTCTTTTTTTGGGTCATATTCACAGCTTTACAGTAGGCTAGATACCACAATTATTGACGCGCTTCTGTCCTCAGTTTGTGTCGTCGAGAATATATAAAAAAATCCTCTTAAATTATTACTAACTAGCTTTTACCCGCGGCTTCGCCCGCGTGCATGTCGCAAAATATCCCACGGTAATATACTACCGGAAATACATATCTAATAGCCGAGGAAAAGCTCATTGACTAACTTTCAGCGGGCGCAGTGGTCGGCTAATGCACTCGCGTTGCCGTCAACCATAATTATTTTGTTACGCGTAATTTTAAAACTGTGTTCATTTAAATGATATGATGTAAAAGCATATTTTAATCGAAATTTAATGCCCAATTTAAATAACATATTTTATTGGATAAGGACTAATATGATACCGGTCAAAATAGCTTCAAATTGAAGCAAATTTTTAAAGATAAAAATGTTTACTATCTATATGACATCGTGGACTTTTTGTTGAACTTCTTAAGATATACAATACTGTAAATCATAAATTTGATTTATCTCTCACACGGCTTACGCAGCGCACGCCAATAAAGCTCCTCGTCCTCCAGTCGGCATGATTTTTTCCGACATCTTTAACAATAATCGTCATATTTCAGCCAATTTACACAAAACCTTAATAAATTATACACTAAAACCTTCCGCATGAATTACTCCGTCCAATGGTGAAAACCGATTGAAAATCCGTTCAGTAGTTTTTGATTTTATCGCGTTCAGACAGACAGACGCGACGGGGGACTTTGTTCTATAATATGTAAGGATGAAAATATACCTAACTATACCATCAATTTACATCGAAGGATACGTTTATTGCCCGTGGTTCGACCGCGTAGTTATACTAGTAGGACCTAGGGTATTTTTCTTTTCGGTGGTTCTATCAATCGACCATCTTTATAAAATTATCACATTGTATTGGCGCTAGATCTACATTACCGAGTCAAAAGGTGACCGCAATTGTGCATAAGTTGTCATCTGTCACACAATGACATAGAGAATTGTCACTGTACCGTCAGCATAGTCGTTTCGAAAAGAGTACTTAATTTTAAAAGGAGGTTCTTTTGAAATAATGAAATGTTTGTTTTTATAGTCTTTATTAAATATTCTAAATTATAGTAATATTGGAAGCAAATGTGTCTACGAATGTCTACGATAAAAAATATTTCTTTAAAATCACCTTTTTAAATTGGTGTTTTAAGTGGATTTTTCTTGGCGAATCAAATATGTGTAGATTCATTATCAGAAACATAAACATTCTCAACTGGTGAACCCATGATTTCATGTGTGGGTTCTACAAATGATAACTGTAATAAATTTCTTTCTATAACACACAGTTCTTGTGAGTACCTAACAGTTAAATACAAATAGTGACTAAGTACATCTATTTAATATTTTAAATCTGTCTGTCTGTTACCTTTTGACGCTTTAAGGCTGAACGATGAAATTTTGCACTGCGCCTTTACTCGCGCTATTTCCCCTGCATTCCCTCGATGTGCTTGAGCAGGTAGAATCTCCTTTGCCTCACTCTCATAGTCCAACGGGATGGCAACCCACCACGAGCAGAGAGGCGATCAGGCGAAGGACCCACGCTTGTGGGTGTGTGTGTGTGTGTGTGCTTTCGAAGCACGTCGCATTTTATTAAATTGTTTATGTACCTATAATTTTGTATTCGAAAACATAGTTGCAATGAAAAGACAATCTTAAAAAACACAATAAAAAAAACCGTCTTCTCAAATATTTTAAAATCCTGTAATGTAACCTCCATACTTCCTGCATTCTTTTAAACTTTTTTTGTCAACGCTACACTACCCTATCGTTCATTGTCATTAGAGGGGCGCAAGATTTTTACAACCGATTGAATTCATATTCGGTGATTGGGCAATCTCCGGTGAAAAACCGGAGAATAAAGAAATATTGTTTCTTTTTTTTATTAAACATTAAAAATAAAGAAAAATAAGAATAATCAATTGATATACTTTATACAGCGTGGCGCTTTAATGGCGACATTAATTTAACACACTTATACGGAATAGCGTTTTCTTTTTAAGAAAATATTTTAATTTCATTAAACGTTTTAATTTATTGATTTATTTAAAAATTTCTAAAATAGGATCTTGAAGCAACCTGTACTTAACAACTGTAGCGCATAGGTCATTTACCGGGGTCACGGGTCATTATATTGCATCAATGAAAATAAAACAAATAACATGCAAAGAGAAGGCGAATTGAAGGAATGGGAGAGCCCTATGTCGGCGATTGTTTGAAAATTTTAATTTTTCTTTTAACGATTTTTTTTTTCTTATTACATTTTTATGATTACTGGCCACTAGCGGCACCCGTGTGTTAAATTAATGTCGCCATTGTAGCGGCACGTTGTATAATCATTTATTTAAAAAAAAACATGTTTTATAAAAACAACAGATGCTGATTTTGATTTCAGAAACACAACATGTCAACAGCGTCATAGCGTAACATGTTTCTTCTATCATTTAGTATTTGTCCTGTTGCCGAAAATACTCTCTCTGACCTTACAGAAGTAGCAGGCACAGCTAGGTATTTAAAGGCTATTTCGTCTAAAGGCTGTATAAATGCTTATTATATTAAAAAAATAAGATGCGTCGGATCAATCGGTTAATTACCGATTTCAATCGAGTACTTTTACCGGTAAATCACCGGTTATTCTCCGGTTAGTCACTGCTCCGGTGCAAACCTCTAGTTTTGATTACATCGGTTAGATCAGTGACGAAATCGGGGTTTTTTAGATATCAATAAAATCTAAAATATAAGAGCTATGCAATTGAGACTTTATATATTTAATAAGTCCGCTATTGACATCATATCCTGTAAATTTTGTTTATCTGGTATAATCCAAACCCAAGTTATGAGGGTTCAAAAAAACGACGAAGTGCTTCGAGAAAAGGTAGGTAGTGCCCTCTTGCGCTTCGCTTGGCTTGTCTTGGCGGGGCACTCCCGTGCCCCCAGATATACTTAGTCAGTTTCAACTTTTATGTAACGGTAATTAAATCTTATTATCCTATATTAAACCAAAGGGCTGGCATAAACAATTTCTAAATACCGTTCCTCATACCTTAATCAGTTCAAGTAGACAGGTATGACAGGAATCTGAATGATCGCTAATTATAGCATAATGCATATGAAATCAATTGAATATTGATTAGGTACGTGTTTGATAGTTATTTAGTGTGTTCACACCTTTCTTTCGTTTGAAAAAGGGCCGAAAGGGCACTGCACTTTGATTAGACAGCTGTAGTTGCTGTAGTAATTTTATTTTTCATAATTTGTTTTTTTTTTGTTGTTCAACGCTGTAAGCCATGGCTTGGCTTCTCAATGTCTTTGATACCAATAAAAACAGTAGGAAATTTCAATACATAATGCACGACATAAGCTGAGTAACCGCACAACATAACATAAAATTAGAAACAGTTTTAAATAACCGATATTTTACTTAATTTTCCCTAACAAAAGTCATGTTATTTTTACTATTTGCCGTTTACCTACTAACACTTATTAGCTTTCTATTACGTATTATAAATTAAAGTCGCTTTTCGTGTCTGTCAGTGTGATCGCGTTGTTCTTCTAAACTGCACAACCGATTTCGTTTTAATCATCATTTAGAGAATTAATTCTGGAACGTTAATGTGTACATACTCATACTGGTAATTAGTGACCGATACATACTTTAAAACGTGACTTTACTCATAATTATTAACAACTTTTATTATGGGGCCAAACTGAAATAGCGAAAAAAAAATCTGCTGTTATCTACATTTTGAGCGAACACAAATGTAGGGAACAGCTGATTTTCTTTTCGCGATTTCAGGTTAGGTTCCATATGAATTGTTGTTCATAATGACGAGTAAGTATCAGTCACCCTATACATGAAAAAATCACGATGTTATCTCAAGTCGTAAAATGAAAAACCATGCGAAGCAGGAACGGGTCACTAGTTGTATAATAAGAATTAGTTCTCCAACCTTTCTAAACCTTATTTCCATTACAAATAGACTCGACTAGACGAAGGTTGGCGCGTCTCCCTAGCACCGGAGTCAATGGCATTCTACGCCGCCATGAAACAATGATGTCGTAAGTTTTTATGTTATGCCCACAAATGTCTTCTTCAACATCGTTTGACTGTGAATAACTCTTGATATCTCTTTCACGCACGCGAATATAGGACAATTAAAAAGAGATGGCGTAATTTTTGCTGTAAAAGTGTTAGGACTGAATGGTGGATGATGTGCTTTTGTCACGATTTTAAATTTCGAATCTTTTTTTCATGTAGCAAACTTTTTTGATAAACTATTGTCTATTATTTTTACACTCTACAATACTTTCAATGTGATTCTAAGTAGATAATATATTAATATTTTATGCCAAATTTTTGGCCACCCAATAACAAACATATACCCACCGGAAAAATTTAAACCATGGCACCGAAATCATGTTGACAACAACAAATTTTCAAATAGCTACCATACTTATTCGCCCATAAAATATTTGCCATACCAATCATTAATTGATTGCATCAACAAAACGAGTTCTCACTAATGATATTATCACCATAGAGCACTCTCATTATCGAGACCATTGTTCATCTCGGGCCTCTCAGAGGAATGAGGAATGTAGGTATTATTATATTAAGTAAGTACTAGGTTCTGCCCGCGACTTCGTCCATGTAAAATTTATTTATTTTTACTCGGCTCCTAAGGGTCGTAGCGTAATGATAAATAACCTATTACCTTCCTCAAGAATTGGGCTATCAAATGCAAAAAGATTTTTTCAAATCCGGCTGGTAGTTCCAGAGATTAGCGCGTTCAAATAGGTAAATAAACTCTTCAGCGACCACCGAGTTCTTATGACTTGACAAAACATCTAGATTTCTTAATTATCTAAAGTTTAATATTAATGTTTTATACACATAAACCTTCCGGACGGAGTACATTTTCTAAATTGTGTTAAAAGCCTCATCAAAACCCCGTGGCGTATTTTAGAAGAACAACGCAGACTTACAAACAAACGCGAAAAGAGACTTTATTTTATAATATGAACAGATAGTGCGACGATGGATAGAGGAGACTCTCGGGACCAAGATACGACATCCAACGTCGCATGACTAGAATTCTAAAGAAAAATCGGAAGGGTCTTTGAAGGAGTTTGTTGTGGAAAATTCTTTAGTATAAGAAAGAAAATATATTTAGAGCCAGACGCAAAAAAAAGTTACCCTGATATCTCTGACAGCAGAGTATCTTTTGCATGTCTGTTTGCGTGTTCTTCGTTTTGGTTTAACGTGGTTGTCTTATTTGATTAATTAGGATTCTTTTTTTCTTTCCTAACTGAGAAAACTCGTTAGGAATCTGTTTTTTTATTGGGTTATGTCGTATTGCATCATAGAATAGTGAATAAGTATCTTAATTAACTTTCGCATTTTTTCTATGACTGGTGCTCAAACTTCGTGAATTTTCTTCCACAAATACGTTATAACTAGGTCCATTTCCATAATCTTTTTTCTGATTCTCTGTTTACAAAAGTCCCTTTTTAACATGTACAATTATTCGCATTGATAATACGGGAGCATTTTATCTCATAAACTGTCGTAATTCAAGGCTCGGTTGATTATTTCGCAGTAATTTTACGGGTTTTATGCTCCCCGTAATGGCCCAGTGTCCTGCTTAATAGTGTAGAACAATTTATGAGAACGGCGTGCACAACCTTTTAAATGGACTTTTCTTCTTTTTTGTCGCCTTTTCCGTGGCTGTTTTAGTATGCCAGTAAGTCAATAGATAGGTAGGATAGGTGCTACTCGTTTCTGTCTCTCTCGTTTCGTTTCGTTGGTTGCCAGTATATCCCAAAGTTATTAATAAAATTTATGAAGATGCGATAGTAGTATAATTATACGTTTAATTCTTCGGAATCACCATTTCTAAAACGCGTTCAAGAGCTGTCAGTGTCCAAATTATTATGAAATATTGTACACTGAGTTTTTGAAGGTTAAGGACTATTTGAACATCACGCTCCAACCCTTAGGAGCCGAGCAAAAAGAAAATAGAGACAATGCGAAAACGAAGTAATAGCGCGGGCGGGCGATGCGATGCGACGGGATGGGTCGGGCCGAACAAGAAATTTTACGCGGACGTAGTCGCGGGTAGAAGTTAGTATTTTCATAAAGTCCAACTTCAAATGAATTGAAAATTAAACGGACCTTGTATTTATGTCTGCCTCAACCATTTCGCATTAAATAAGAGACTGCGGCTCGTCTATAATATTCTGTAACCAGTAGTGATTTTATAGTTAGTCATTTGCTGCGGTCACCGAGTAATTAGTAAATGGAATGCTCTATGCACATCTACCTCCTTGATAGAACTTCATCCCACAACTGTCTTTTGAATGCAGAAAATAAGTGCGCCATTGGTTTATCAGTAGTGTAATACAGTGTTTTAACAAAAGTTGATCAAGAATTTACATTGATTTGTTATTTGCGCTTTACTCCTTCCATTTCTAACTTATCTCTATGGCATCACAGTTCATTGCCCCACCCGATCTGATGGCTAGACTGTCAGACGACGTTTAGGATAGCACTCTTGTATAATCAAATTCATTAACTCAATAACGACTAATCCCATTAACAAATCGACAACAAATTAAAAAGCAGACAGTCTGACGACACCTTCTGGACGGAGCTCCAATTTCGGAGGTTTCATTCCAACGGTTGTTAGTCTGTGTTCACATGAGCGGGCAAGAGAAGGGGGTATAGAAATTCAATGGGTAGTGGGTACGCTTGATTTTCGTATCTTTGATGTAGGTGGCACGTTTTAATTAGGAACGGCGAGTATCAAAGCTTAAAAAGACCGTAAAACAAGACCTAAATTGAGTTTCGTTTGAACTTTTCTGTTGCTGTATTTTTCACAGATGTGTAGAAGAGTATATTTGTTCTTAAATATCATCCGTGAAATATTACTACTTACTAATAATATTACTGAACATATAACATAATGAACTACTGTACCTAGCCGTATGGGTCAATCGAAGGTTAAGCTACGCTTGTCGCGGTCGAATCGTTGATGGGTGACCATCCATATATCGAAACCCCTGCGTGCCACGGAAAGCACGTTAACCCGTTGGTCCCGAACTCCCGACTGTCATTCGTAGATCTTTGACAGTCATTTCATTTTCAGTCAGAAGCCCAAAAGTCTAACAACTTCGATATTTTATTATCAGAAACTGGATTGTGGAGGTCAGATAGGCAGTCGCTCCATGTAAAATGTACTGGTATTCTACTGCACTTGGTTAGACTGGATCCTACTACTCTCTCACTCACTTTAGTTATTTTAAAAGATTGTCAAACAACGCTTAGTTATTTTAAATGAGCCTAATAATCCCAGAGGGGTGAAAGATAGCGTGTTTAACTCCAATTTGGAAAGTTTGGCTGATTACCCTCTCGATTTGAATACTTTATTGCCCAAGTAAATCACAAATTGCGTGACAATGCTCAGTTTTAACACTTGGTTACGATTTCAGCTTTGTTTTGTCGCTTTACAAAGGTTTGGTTACGGTGTGATAAGGGAGATTTAAAAATATATTACATAACGGAAATATGTAGAAATTTATTTTTAAAAGTGGGTACTTAAAAATGCTAGGCTCTACATCGAATGCAGCACGTATGGCAATGCACCTCTGCCGAGTTGCAAACGCACTGAGTTCAGTTAAAGTAACACTGACAGCTGTCATATACGACTCATTCAGCGTCGTAAACGCACTTCATATTAGCTGCTTTAGATTTGACCGATCTCAAGCTAATGAAACGAATACGAGATGTACATCTCGTATTCGTTTCATTAGCTTGAGATCGGTCTGTATCTTGTACAAGATCATGTTTTCTTCTGTTGAAAAGCCAGCAGGTGAATGAGTGTGCGTGTAATTTCCGACCGAGGTGACAAATTCCAGAACTGAATCAAAATACAAGACAAATTCGCAGATTCGAGTTCAAGGCAGTAATGAGTCTTCGTGACTTCAACACCAGTGTTTATTTCAGGCTTGCATCAGCATTGAACGTCAGTTGGTAACTTTCAAACTTGTTCTCACGTAGATTCACTCTGTCAGAAACTGGATGCGTCCGCACGAATAAATCTCTTCCAGACTTTATTAAGTTTCATATTTTTGGACGATATCCGTGACCTGTTTTCTTAAAAGCTTGTGCAGCATCTGAATATGCGTTCCAGGTCTCGTCTCGGCTTTTATGCTGGATTTTAGATGAAATATTAAAGTGGATGAGATGTAGCTTCTGAGATTTTGAGGCTCTTGAAATGTGTAATTTTGTACGCTCTTAGTTAAATTATAAACATGGGCTTCATGCTTTTGTAAGGGCTCGAAAAGCAGTACAAGCTTCAACTATTCTATTTGTGCATGGCTTACTTTCGTGTTGAAATATACTTATGCCATTGCACGTGCAGCATTAATAAATTAATTCTACCTTAACAATTTTCTTCGAAAGTTTTAACACCCATTATTTACCTTCATTCTTCAGTATGTTAATGAATATGTTAACACCACTTAAGAGGTACTGCAGTCCATCAAATATTTATTAACCTGCTTGACCGGTACTTGCGGCCACAAGAAAGGCTAACCGTCTAACTGTACACATAAAATTCATCAATACAGTATGTATGCCACGCGCGTTGTTCAGAAAGATTACAGATGACATTCGATAGCCGCTCGCGCCTGTATCGATGCCGAAATAAGTCCTAATTAGCCATGTGTGGGGTACCCGTTGTGCAGACAGGTCATTGTTCCAACCGACTGTTTAAGTCAGTACGCTTTTTGGTATTCGCGACGGGAACAGGTGGCGTGCGTGACACCTGCTTCCGGCGATGCGCGTACGCATATTTGGGATGTAGAATGCATGTCGCGGACGCTTTATTGGTCAGTCGTGTCTGGACACTCGATGCGTACGCATGTCATGCACGGCGCCGGTCTCGCATGCTTTCGAAACAAGGTTCCATATTGGTCGATGTCTGTAAATAAGCAAAAATGTAAAAAGGAGTTACCATTCAAGTGAAATTTTATTTATGAGTAACATGTTTTTGGGGCTCCTTTTTATTAAAAGTTAGCGGCAGTTTGCTTGTTTGTATTTATTATTTGGAAAGTAATATTTAGTTAGGACGCCCTGAATGGTGTGGACAATGTTTTGTATGTATGTCGTGTTTGTTATCTCTGCCGGAACAATTGTCCGCCGCCGGATGCTGCTGACAGTCCCAACGGCTAAATGATAATATATGCCAGTGACTGCCGCTGTATTTTTAGTATTTGCACAATGTTTTTCCATGACTTTATAGGTACCTATTTATATACCGATTTTTTATTTTATCAGTGGCTTTATTTATGTATCATAATTTTTCATACAATGTATAATTAATTCATTGGCGCAAAAATCCCCAAACGTATGACGAGTGAAACTGTAAGATAAAATGCCAATGGAGTACTAAAAGTCATGCGTTTTCACGCCTCTTCCGAGTCTGTTCACGTCAAGCGTTTTGATACGACGCATTGGAACTTGGAAAGCGCGAGGAACGAGGAACGATATCGACATCTCTGTAATGACAAGGGTAGCTGAGAAAGGAGTCTTTTAACGCAAAGGTCGGAAAACGTGTTTCTGAAGCCTTTTGTTGGCTCAACATTTGATACCGATTTGCTCAGACTTCAGATACACGAGGAAATAAAAGCTATTGTGATAAACTCAATGTTTACGTTCAAACCTTTGCGCAAAACTTTTTTGCTGAACCTATTTTTTATTCTTTTTCAGACAAGCAGGTTTATAGTACTCTGCCAAATCGTTAACAATCCAATCTAAAAGTGGACTGTGATCGCCTTTTAGGCGTTAAATTAGTAGTTCTAGTGTAATAAGTGCTTCTTTACCAAATATTTATACCTTGTAACCAATAAATCAGCCTTAAATATAGAACGAAGTCACCTTAAAGGACCAAAAGAATTTTGTAAACTTTTTAATAGTTGACGATCGCCTTAAAATTTTTACGGGATTCTAGTGTAAGTGTATATAAATGACAAGTGCATAGAAACCTTTTTTACCGGATCTTTTTGTACGATATCAACGAATCTTTGTAGAATGGTAAATGTGGCAGAGTGTGGTTTGTGGTGGTCCCGTGATAACGTGAGGTGGTGTTAAACAGTGGGAAAGTTCTAGAAAGTGGTGATCATGGAGCGGTGCGATGGATTCCTGGTCTACAGAAAGCCGGTGTACAGGGTCTTCCAGTATTTGGAAACGTAAGTACACATTCTTTAATAGGGTTATAAACAGCAGCTGCTATTGTTTGAAATAAGTACTGTTGCTGGAAGGATTATCGGAAATTCGTCTCGAAAGTGTGTTGAAAACAAAAACAAACGGAACTGATAAAATGGCTACCGAAAGCTAACACACAAACATTCTATTAAACAACCTTGGAGTACGCTAAGAATTCTTCTAGGCCTATAAATGATGAAATGACCGCGTTTTCGCTTTCAAAATTAGCGAACTCAAGCTAACTTTTTGTGACGTCATCACTTCAAAAGCTCCGGGCATCGAGAATTCAAATAAGATACTTTAAGTACTTAAAATTAAACGCTCTAAACGACTATTGGCAAGAAGTTCTCGTTAAGATTTCAAAACGTAATAATTACCATATTTGACCTTTACTGACTTTGATATTCGGATATTCGGTTTGCCAGCAGAATTTGGCAAATTAAACTAAAAAGAATACTTTGTAAAGGGCAGATTAAATTGATGATAACATTAAGAGCCGCACGATGGCCTTGCGATTTCCAGGTAGGTTATGGGAGTAAAAAATCTTATTTGTGGGATGCTGGGTTTAAAAGCGGTCTAAAATTAGATGTCAAAGAATGTAGTGGCTAACATTAGCGGCAAAATGGCGAAGTATAATCAGCCTTTAATGAAAATTCCCACTGCTGGGACACAGACGTGTCTCTCTCTCTCTCTGTGAGAAGGAGAGGGCCGTAATCCACCACGCGTGCCCGGTATGGGTTGGTGGATGTCAGTCTTCGAATTTTTCGTTCTAGGACATGCTGGTTTTCTCACTATGTTTTCCTTCACCATTTTGACAGCAAAATGGCGAAGATCTCAACAGAATTGTATTCTTTATAAACCTTATTATTTGAAAATACTGTAAACACTCACTCACATTCTACACACATCAAAAGTGTCTAGGGATCAACATATATTTTTGCAATAACTTTTCTCCTGATTGATATTAATTAAAATTTTCTTTAAGGATTCATCAAATAAAGTGTTTTCGTTTGTCACAGTAACGATAAACCAAGTCACCTTTGCATTAATAAAGAAATTTGCCATTTTCCTAATAAAGGGATTTTTGACATTTGAACCACTAACATTAAAGTTCGAAAAAAAGACTGAAATAACAGTTTTCTTTAAAATTTTATTGGGTAACTTAAACAATTAATAATCCGTGTTTCTACCGCGAACACTAACAACACAAGAACATCGGTTTGGCATACTCAAAATGAGTTCATCCAAATCACGCTGTGGAATGGCCGCCCATGTTCGTTGCAACAACAAAAAAAGGTCTTCTTGCGACTGGATACCCTCCATATTCGGCAGAGCTCTTCTCTGTAGCATATCCCATGCATGCTCAATCGGGTTCAAGTCTGGCGACTGAGCAGGCCAGGGCAGGACATTGATGTTAGCTGCGGCGAGAGTCTGTCTTACAACTCTTGCGGTGTGCGGTCGTGCATTATCATGCATTAACTGAAATAAGGGACCGATTTGCACTTGTAGAGGAACGATGACGTCTGATACAATCGTCTCAGCATAAATTTGAGCGTTGAGGTTGCCTCTGATCCAAATCAACTCAGTTCTTCCGCCGATCCAAATACCCGCCCATACCATGATGGTTCCACCACTATAAGGATGGACTTCCTGGCAGGATTTTAATCGCTGTTGGCGTCCAGGGGTTCTCCAGTGTCGTATACGTCTTGTATCCGGTCTCATACCAAAACGAGACTCATCAGAAAAGCACACGAAACGCCATTGTTCTTCTGCCCAATTTCTGTGTTCAAGAGCCCATTGATATCGAATCCTACGATTGTGCATTGCTATAGGTGGTACCCGTAGCGGTCTTCGGGAATGAAGGTTCACTTCATGCAAGCGGTTTCTGACTGTTTGGTCGCTAATTAAGTTCCCTGAAGAGTGATGAAGCCTCACGGCTAACATCATGGCGGTTATTGTTGGAGCTCTTCGAGCTAAGATTTGAATGTATCGGTCTTGTCTCCGTGTGGTGCAGCGATACCGTCCTCCATGGCGCTCAGCCACGGTACCAGTGCTTCGGTAACGTGTCCAAAGTCGACTGATAACACTCTGACTTGTATTCAGAGCTAAAGCCACAGTACGTTGCCGGGAACCAGCTTCTATCATTCCCACGGCTCTGAGCATTTCTTCCCTGCTTAAATGACGTCGCTGCTCCATAATAACGTTGGTTTTAATCAGTAGTAGGGAAACAGTAGCACTAATAATGTCTTCAATGCGTTGTATGTTTTTATAGGGAAAATATTGACAGCTGATTTTCATCTTTTACTTGAATTTGATTCACAGTTCCTGATTCAAATTATGAAATGCACCAAAAAGGATCCATATAAATTTATAAAATCATAAATTTATTACAAAGCCACATCTCAATCTCAAGAAATCCGCATAAAAATGCTTGATCCCTAGACACTTTTGATGTGTGTATATTTGAATCTACCGGAGCTATTGCAAGATTTGCCCACTATTCTTGATAATATTCAGAAACCTACCTGATATTAAAACAAATGACTGCCAAGAAATCGTCATATCCCTCACACAATGAACACACTCTCTCTGACTACGCTAAACGCTCCACATCCAATAATTTAGAAGCTGCAACATGTTCAGTGGCTCAAACTAATCATCTATTAAGTAGATGGCTCCCCAGATTGAGACATTCTGGCGAATAGCGCTGAACACTTCGGTAGACAAGCCTGCATGTTTGATGAGCCACTCTCCTTCAAACCCGACACACCAATCGATCATTAACAGTTCACTCTATTCTGAATCCTAAATTTATGGTCCTAGAGTTGAATCTAATTAGAATGGAGTGAGAAAGGATAAGTAGCCAGAAATTGATATGGTATTTAGGAGTATTAGTTTCGACGTTGCATATCTCGTTAGATATCTTAATCTTGGCAATTGATATATCATGCATCGTCAACATTTTTATTGTTTTCTTTTATGTTGATAATATCTTGGTTGTCAGTTCTGAATAAAGGGTTGTTTCAATTTAGGCTTCCAATAGGAGAAAAAACAAAATTGCTAGAGATAAAAATATTCGCGAAAGCAGCAGAAAAATAAAATATCATAACATAAAATCCTCTTGCAAAATACAAAGCAACAAAAGAAAAACATACTCCCTTAGACATATATGCTTAGATACTAAAACCTTACGTTACTCAAACAAACAAAACATACTTCAGTGTCGTAACCGTCTCCAGGTCTCGTTTTCAATAGAATCTGGTCTCGATATCGACAAGGTAAACGCCATTGAAGCGTTGGCTGAACGCAAGGAACACAATACGAGGTATTGTCAACCCACACATCGGAATACCCTTGAAATAGCTTTGACCACTGGGTGCTGGAAGATAAAATCGGAATTATTTGACGTAGGAATAGAAATTGTTTGGTTTTGGACCGAGTCTGAAAGTGTAGGTTTTTGTCTAGAGCTTAGATTAATGTTTTCAGATGAAATTAAAATGGCGATCTTAAATCTAAAATGGCGAACGGCGGATCTAATTATAAGTAGGTACAGCGTAATGAAGGTTGACTCTGGACCTGTGCTGTTCAAGACAATTAACTATGATTTGTATTACGCTGCTGATCGTGTAGTAGAAGATGGTATTTTACTGCAAATGGTTACAATAAGTTACAGCTATAACTGAAATCAACCTATTTATTTCTAAACGTTGCTTAAGTTAAGAAACTGAGGAGCTCGTGGCTAAGTAATAACTGCTGCACGGTTCGGTCCCGGTTGTCATTCGTGGATCCTTGACAGTCATTACGGGTCGTCAGAAGCCCGAAAATCTGACAATCAGTCTTACCAAGGGGTATCGTATTAACCAGTTACTGCTACTGGGTTGTGGGGGTCAGATAGGCAGTCGCTCCATGTAAAATATGGTAGTCAGCTGCATCCGGTTAGAATGGAAGCCGATCCCAGCATAATTGGGAAAAGGCTAGGCAGATTGATTTTGTTTATTGCTTAAGTTAAGGAATGTTTACACGTCAAAGCTATAGTTAACAGTCGCTAATCATTACTTTAAGCAACGTTTATAAATAAACACCCAAGTTTCTTGTTGTTTGATTAACAGAGTTTTCAGTACATATCCAAATGAAGAACTTAACGCTAACCCTTCAAACCAGCAAAAAGTTAATTAATTTGACCACGTGCTATATAATACAAAATAAATACATTTTCATGCAGCGGCGTACGTTTTGAATAAATTTTACATAAACAGCGAGCGGACCGGTGTGAGTTGGAGCAAGACGTGGAAATTTACATAAAACCACGATATTTCACGAATGTACCAGCAGGCATGAATACCTATCCTGTAACTATTGACCTGCCTTAATTTCCAAGTTCTCTGTATAAAATAACTACAAAACGTTTGCAGCCTCTGTTTGTGATGTAACATTGTTGTTTATAACTGCATTGGAAACTGTAAACACCGGCAACAAAATTACACTTTTCTATATTATTATTTGTGGAATCTTGTTGTTGTGTTTATAAAAACGCAGTGCTTCTTTAGCCATAAATATTAAAAACAAGAGAGTGATCTTATAAGGGTACCTTTTTTACCTTTTGAAGTACGGAACCCTAATTAAAGTTGCTTTTCATGTCTGTCTCTGTGACCGCGTTGTTCTTCTAAATCACGCAACGGATTTTGTTGCGGGTATTACCATCATTTAAAGAATTTATTCCGGAAGGTTTATGTGTATAATATACATTAATATTAAACTTAGATATAATAAAGAAATCTTCATTTTTGTCAAGTCGTAAAATCCGTGCGAAACTGGAGCAGGTCTCTAGTTACCTAAATAAACAGAAGCTTCAGACTGTACTGGATCTTCTTACAAAACAAAACCCTCATTAAACAAAAGCTGCTAACGAATCCATCGAGCTTAGAATACATTAGAATAATACCCAAGAGTGGGGTCAAAAAGGGCTTCCAGAATTTGCTTCTCCATGAAGCACCACTTAAGTGGAAAACAACTTTATCATCATCAAAAGGTGCTTGACCCCTGAAGTTTGGAAAGATCGGGCGACATCCATTTTGTTTTGGCCCTGAAGCATTAATTTATGAATTTCGTTCAATAATCTCATTAAAAAAGCGGTTTTTGCGAATTGCTGTGAAAAAGAGTGGTGCGAGGGTGGTCGTGGTGGCCGAATAAAAACGTAGAGTGTACTCTAACGTTAAAGTGAAGCGTTAATGAGTGGTGCGAGTATTGTGCTGTTTAAGGTTCCTTAGGAAAACGTGAAATTCTAGCTTTTCGAGCGCATTGCATCAAAAATCTGAAGAAAAAGAAATATTAGGTAGGCGGTACCAATGAAACTGTCGCGATCAGCACACCTTAACCGCGATAATAGCTGTCAGTGTCATTGCTGTGGAATGATGACACTGACAGCTCTTGAACGTGGTTTAGATGTGCTGATTGCGTTTAGTTTTATTGGTGAAAATTCACCATAAAATTGTCATTATTTGATTAAAAAAATATATAAAACGTTTTTCCGATAGTGCATTACTTGAATCAATAAATATGTTGCAAAAATTATACAAATGAGATTTTCCCAAGTGTTTACACAAAATATTTTACATGGTTTTCAACTATCTGAGATTCTATTATTTATAATCAGTCTACAGAACCCTTTTTTAATCACTCCAACACGAACACACCACTTTTTTAACGCGAAAGCAAAAGGGTGGGATGTTTTCCTAACGCATTTTAAATATAGCTCTCCTAAAAGGGGAAGCTAAGTGTTTTAAGTGCAGTATAGTATGTTTTGGTACTTTTTATAGAACGTTCGTTTGTGCAGTTGCTTGTAATAGGGCTATAAAACTTAATGATTTGTCTCAGAATTGTTCTCATGTAAGCTTGTATCATGATCTTGGTTATTGATTGTTTAATTTAGGATAATTTTTGTCGATTATGGTGCTTATAGGGTACAATATTGAATATGTTGTGAAAGATATGGTTTTTCTGTTTGATATCAAAGCGTAGTTTAAAAGGTATTCATTGGTCAGGAAAGGTTGAAGTTATAATTTTACCAAGCTGATCCTTTTGAACGAATAAAATAAAATAATGATAATGTGTTTGATGGTTTATGAATTAAACTGCCGTAACCCGGTCAATTCTGAAAGTATCTCTTACCGTGAAAACTTATGATAGGTGAGCTGTCAATAGTGTCACTCCTAGCATCAGGTGAAATGACAGTTTATTTCAAGCTCAGTTGACCTGATTTTTTATTCCTCCGTTCTCCCAAGACGGACTCCCGGGTCCCCGACCCATGGTAGTAGTAGAAACTGGGGTTTAAGTCGGTAGGAGTCCGACATAAGCCTCAGTTCTCCCAAGACGGACTCCCGGGCCCCCGATTCATTGTAGTCGTAGTAATAGTGGCGTTTTAGTAGGTAAGAGTCCGACATAAGACTCCGTTCTCCCAAGACGGACTCCCGGGCCCCCGATTCATTGTAGTCGTAGTAATAGTGGCGTTTTAGTAGGTAAGAGTCCGACATAAGACTCCGTTCTCCCAAGACGGACTCCCGGGCCCCCGACTCATTGTAGTAGTGATAATAGTGGGGTTTTAGTAAGTAAGAGTCCGACATAAGACTCCGTTCTCCCAAGACTGAGGGGGTAACCATGAAAAAAAAAAGGATAGATCGTCTGAATTGATTTCCATTTGTAAAGTAAGTACCTATTATTTTGCAATTATAGTAATTTGAAGTCTGTAATAGGTTCTATGATTAGTTGTCTGTTATAATAAATAACATTGCACTGGTTAATAATAAATTCCCAGCTTACTGTTTCATAATTCAAAACACTCATATTTATTTGATATTTGCTTCAAAGTTCTCATGTCCTGCGTTACGGTAACTCGACCGTATCAAATAGATTGTCAGCATTCGGTTTAGATATCCGATCAGCTACTATTGCGAAAATTAATATAGTTTCTAGTTTGCGTGTACCTAGTTTTGTGCCTAACTAATTTACGAGTATGACTATGAGTCACTGTTGGGCTGTTTGAGAGCTGCATAAATTCGAATAAATTCGTTGTGAATAGACAAATGAACGTGGCAAACAAAACAACAACGAAGCACGGTTTTCGGCTATTTTGATTTGAATTGCGGAAGGTCATATCAAACCGTAGACAAGCAAATAGTAGACAAGCATAATACTAATTTGACAAATTGATTATTATTTATTAATACACTGTTAGAGAAGGAGAAACTGTTGGTCGGTAGCCAAAATCATACAAAACGGCGTATTAATTGATTAAAACTTCTCGCACACAAATAAAGTATAAAGGCGGACTTAATGCTGCCTTAGGCATTCTCTACCAGTCAACCAAGGCCAAAAATATATAGGTGTATTGACAGAAATTACCAAAATTTTGCTCATTTTATGCTCGTGCTGTATATTTTATTCGCATATCAAAAACACTTTCTAGACAAGTTTGCGTAATGAATCCCATGATAAAAACAAATTCGACAAACATTCATTCAATGAAAAGTAGAGAAACCAAAAGCGATTTTATAATTCACTGGCTTCCTTCCGTACTTAGAAACTACTTACTTATCTTTGAATCAAACTGCACACAGCTAGTCAATTGGCACTTGGCAGACATTTTATTCTGTGGCCCGCTAAGTAAAAGGCACCAAGTTTTTCAAAAGTTATATTTCTTCTACTAAGTGCGTCTGGGTTATCATTTCAGGAACGCGGCGGTTAAGTAAATGAAATCTAATATCGCTGAAAAACTTTCAGTTACACAGCACACCAAACAACCTTTCTGAAGGAAATTCATAATCCATTAATAAATAAGTTTGAAAAATTCATCCGCTCAACAACGTAAATAGCACACTTATTGTTGTTGAATTGTTGTTTTACACAATTACCTCGTAGGTACGTCATTTTCAAGATGCAACATTAAGTAACTCTTTGTGAAGAATACTATAGATTCTCGGAAGGGTTAGGCAGAGTAACACTCCCTTTTCGCCCGTAACAGTTATGTTTAAGTTCAATGTAAGTAATGCGAGACTATTGAAATTCTACAGATAACATAACTTAAAATCACGCTTGTAATCCCCGATGGGTTAGGCAGAGATGTACCTATAGTAATACCCTCATTTGGCCAGTTATGTTAAGTCCCATATAATATTGCCATCAACCGGGCACAAATCCAGACACCGGGCTGCTACTGAGAAATTCCTGATGAAAAAAACCCAATAACATTTTGTCCGACCTGGGAATCGAACCCACGAGCTCATGTGCAGCACTAGCGCTTGCGACCACTCGACCAACGAGGAAGTGACATTGAAATTCTGTAGGTAAATTTTAGCAAAAATTATGGGGAAGTTGTTGTTGACAATCAACTCAGCCTATCGCAGTTTGCACACTGCTGGACAAAGGCCTCTCCCAGGCTGCGCCACAACACTTTGTCCACCGCCTTCAGCATCCAGTCTGCCACCCACTACGCTCGCCGACAACGTTACGTTGTTAACATGATCTTAAATCAACTAAACCAAACTACAGAAACGAATCAGCCTGCATTCTAGCTTAGTTTTGTGGAATTTAAATTACATTAACTTAGTTATGCAAAGCTCCCAGAAGCTTTCCTAAATAATGAAAGAAAGTTCAACCAATTGTAACTCTGCCACATACATAATATAGAATGCAGTGTGTTCAATTGTTTCAAATAACTGCAATAAAACAAAATCACATTAATTCTGAATTCGCGAGTTACTCACTCTTTCTGAGCTATACTCCCAAAAAAGGGGACCAAAATTATCTACGGCACATGCTACGTCATCTCCCCTACCGCTACCGTTAGAATCACATACGCTTATAGTGTACAAAACGCCATAAAAAGTAGAATTCAATACGGAAGGGGACGGTCGCCCTTTACCCCTGCAAGCTTCGCCTGCTAACGCAAACATTTTTAAAGGATTCAAGGAGGAGAACGCCAGTAATTCCGTTAATGGACGTTGAAACTCCGACTCTAATTAGCTTTCATGAAAATTATCTCGAAAAGATTTTTATTTATTGCTTCCTTTTAATATTTTTCTCTTTGATGAGTGTTAAAATGAGCGGAATGGGGCATGGCGAAAATTTTGAATGTTCTCTGAGTAGCCACGGACGCCGGCTGTCGCTGAAAATCAGCGCTGTGGCTCGGTCACAGCATTATGTTGAGCGACGGCCGTTTTGCGCGGATGTGACGCATATTTTTCCCCAACTTGTTCTTTTTTGTGCTTGTGTTTTTTCTTTGTGTAATGTTTTATTGCAATAAACGTAACTTTGTTTTTCTTTTACTTGTGGCTACCTTAAGTTGAATCTGAGCAGTGGATGAATCTCAGCAGAGGGCGCTACGGCTGCATTTTTTGGGGAATAGAGGGCAGGATAGGTATCCTATTACCCACTGCGTTGTGGAGGTCAAATAGGCAGTCGCTCCATGTAAAATACTGGTATTCAGCTGCATCCGGTTAAACTGGAAGCCGACCCCAACATAGTTGGGAAAAAGCTAGACAGATTGATTGAGAGGGCAGGATAGGAGCTTTTGTCATGCCATGCCCTAAGGCAGGAGTATAATGATGATATTATAATTGACTCCTATTGCAAACCAAATTAGCAAAAGTTTAGGTATCTCTATCTGCTGGTGTGCATGGGCAGTTGGATTTAAATCAAACGCCAATTGCACATTCTATCAAACACTGACTGGTCTTTATATGAGCCCAACTAGCACTTGACCGGTTTAGTATTATTGATAGCTAATTAACTGACAATGGATTCGGCCTATTATCGGCCAATCTATCGGTCGTTTAGTACAGATTTCCGGGTCACAGCACTCATAGCTCTGTAGTAGGTATGTAGTTATTAATAATGCTAAATTCTTGTCGAGACACGACAGATTGTATCAGCTCCAAGTTGCATGGGTGATACTGGGGACTGGTGTGTCTACTATTGTTTCCAGTTGTTAAAAATGCTTATGGGAGCGCAAGCTTAAATATATCTAAATTGTATCCAAAATAAAGAATGTATGAGTATTTAGGGTTATGGTTGATTTATTTCCTGACGGTTCTTTTTATAATTATGATGCAGTAAATAGAGACAACCGTCATAAAGCGATGCAGTAAAAGAGACAAAACGATGCAGTAAAAAGAGACAAAACCACCTGCTTTTGTCAGAAAACGATGCAGTAAATAGAGACAAAATCACCTGGTTTTGTCAGAAAACGTATTTTTGTTTTCTGAAATCAATCATCAAAAGGGACTTTATTTTCAAACGGTGGATGGAATGATGCCTGTCCCTAACAACATAGCTACATAGCCCCCAACATACAGTGAAGCATGCACAAACTACACCTCCGCTTGTGCATACACGCTCACACACACATTTAGAACCATGAACAATCAAACTACACCTCACTAAGTGCGCACATGTTTACGAAACCGGCATCACGTCACTGTTGACAGCGCTATGTCTTGGTTTTTTAATTGGTCTGAGGATATAACTGAGACCTTACTGACTTGTGAAAAAAAAAGCAATCCTTTTTCAACCGACTTCCAAAAGGAGGAGGTTCTCAATTCGTCTGTATGTTTTTTTTTTTTTTTTTTGTATGTTTGTTACGCGATTTCTCCGTCAATTATGGCCCGATTTTGAAAATTGTTTTTTTGATTGAAAGGGTATGCTCCCGAGGTGGTCCCATGTCAATTTTATTAACTTTACTTGGATAGTTTTTGAGTTAGCTTCAATAATACGTATTTTTCCTACTTAGTTTATATGGATGATATAATGATAACTTCCAATCACTGTTATTTACATAGCAGGTTAGTGGTATTCGAATTTGTATGGGGTAGGTACCACCACTAAAAAGTGCAAAATAAAAACTTTTTACAAAAAAAGAACAACCGACTTCCAAAAAATACACTACAAAGTCAAAAATAACTTTGATTTCGGAAGTCGGTGGCAAAAAACGAAAGTTCAAAATCAAACACACCGACTTCCGAAATTAAAGTTATTTTTGACTTTGTAGTGTCTTTTTTGGAAGTCGGTTGTTCTTTTTTTGTAAAAAGTTTTTATTCGTAAAACTTTTGTGATATACAACGTTCCCAAAACCTCAAGTTCACAGACCAATTCTTTCTAAAGCGACATGTGCTTAAGTAGTTCAGGTCCTTACCCGCGAATTTATGGCGAGTCGCATAATCGATAGCCACCCTGCCGAGTGAAAACTACCCTCACTATACGAATATTATTATTTGTGGGTACATACACGGAGCAGAGAGTGGTTTTATAATTGATATTGATGGTGGGTAGGTGGTAATGTTTTGATAGACACTACAGTTGGACGGTATTGTTAAATATTAGAGTGTGGCAATAGTTTTTTTTTTTGTTGTACACAATATTGTATTGTATTATAACAATGGTTCCGAATGTAAAATTTGATAGTAAAGGCCTGATAGGGCTTGTACACAAAACTGCGAATCGGCGCGATTCTAATTCGCAAGTACTCGCAAGACAGAAGCTTTGGAAGAAAATCTTAGGGAACTGTCGTTGATTTTTCCGATGCGACGTCGCATCGCAGTTATGTGTACAAGCCCTTAGGATATAAGCGATACTGGGTCCGCCTTCGGATTAGTCACTTTGGACTAGTATCGCAACCGAGCGTATAACGATATCGCAGCATCGTGCTGAGATAGGAGCCTTTTGGCCTCGCACAGGACTCTGCTTCTATTTTAATTTTACATTGTTTTATTTTTATTGTTTCTGATTTTTATTTATGTCTCAATGTGTCTTAGTTTCGTTTGTGATCTCCTGTGCTTGTCTCAATAAATACTTTTTCTTTCTTTTGATATCGCTTATATCTGAACAGGCCTTAAATAGGGTAGTTAGAAGTCTGACAACTAGTCTTACCAAGGGGTATCGTGTTACCCAGTAACTGGGTTGTGGAGGTCAGAAAAGTAGTCGGTCTATGTGAAATACTGGTATTCAGCTGCACTGGAAGCCGACCCCAACATTGTTGGGAAAAGGCTTGGCAAATTGATTGGTTCCGAATGCAAAATGTAAAATAAAACTGTCCAATTCAGTTGTTTGGTTCAGTAATTCAGTGGATACGTATACCTGAGTTGTTACGATTTCAACTTAATTGGGTTCACAAATATATTTCTGTTTCAGTTCACATAATATTAATTAATTTTATATAACGAATATTCACGTCATTACTTATTTATGAGTAGTAACACCTATATTAATAGGTAGTAATATTGCTCTACTTGCGACACTCAAAAGCCATTTCAAATGTAACGTAAATCCTTTGAGTTTAGGTAATAACTTGTAAATGACACGACTGTAGAAATGTAATCTAAATGTATATAAGGCTTATGTAATTCGTGATATACGCGTGTTTTAGTACTGACTTCATGTTAATTACATACAAAATGTTGATATAATTATGTGGGTAGTTCTATCTATATTGATATAGAGTGCTCACTATTTATAATGAAAGTAAGTATCTACAGGGGGCATTTCTCTTGTAGTGACTTTTCTTTATTTTTAAGGGCCAGCCAATTTAAGGAACCGCCGACCAGCAAGCTACTAGCTATCGACTATTTCCTTGCTCATGAAACGTACACAAGGTTATAGGTTCTGTGTCCGTAAAAGAGATATATTTATATTAGTATTTGATTGCTGACTGTTCTCACCACCAGCAAGAACTCTGTCAAGCCTAGTTTTTAGTTGTTGGGTAGCTCGCTTATCGCCGGGGATGGAAAAGGTGCCTAAAGTATGCTGTAAAACAAAACCGACTTCCAAAGAAAGGGTCACCAAGTGAAGCTTAACTTTAATTTCGGAAGTCTATGACTTTGTTAGTGGCAAAAAACTAAAATACAGATTATTTTAAGTGACAGTGACAGGAGGCATTATAACATCATCAAGATACACAAAGTGGATTAAATACGTATTATCGACGCTAACTCAAAAACTTCTCAAGCAAAGTTAATAAAAATAAATCGGTCAAGTGCGACTCGGACTCGCACACGAAGGGTTCCATACCATGTCGTACAAGATTTAACACTATGCATTTTTGTAAAACTTTCGTAAAGGTAACAACAGAGGCGCTTTAAAAAAACATAAAAAATTGTAAAGAAATTGTCTAATTTTAATGAAAAAATGTTGTTGTGTTAAATTATAGGTGTAGAAGTTTATTTCATTTATTTTAGTAACATGCATTAACTAAAGTCAAAGCTATTTATTTGCTACTAACATAGTATTAGTAGGTATAAATAGGTATATGTGGTAGGTAAGCAGGTAGATATGTAGGGTAGGTAGGTTAGGTTAGGTAGCAGTTAGGGTAGGTAGGTACGGTAGGTAATTAGGTAGAAATAGGTAATTAGGAAAGGTAGGTGCGCCGTAGAGTAAGTAAGTACTAACCGTGCGAAGCCGGGCCGGGTAAAGCTAGTTACTTATAAATAAAAGGATTTCTCTAGCTACATCAGACTATATTGTACAAAATAGAATGTAAGTAGTACGCCAAATTTTAATTACAACATTCCGTCAATACAGGTATTTATTTACGTTATTTTTGATAGTCATAATTCAAATTCAAATTCAAAAGTCATTTATTCAAAATAGGCTGAGAATCAGCACTTTTCGAACGTCAAAATTACATAAGACAGTCCCCCAAAAACGCCCGCCCTTCACCACTTCCTAGTGCTTTTGCTGGAAAGAAGAAGTGGCGCAACAAACTCCCCAGCAGCGCAGCTGTCTGTTAGAAAAAAAACTTGATTCTATACAATAGTATGCAAATATTTTACATTACTCAACACAAAACATTAAATAAAATATATTTGCCATAATGACAGCTAGCACACGCCAATGTGCCAACAAAAAAAAATATCGAAATCTAAACTCAAGCGAAAATAAAAATTATTTTTACACATCCCATCGGACTATGAGAGTGAGGGAAGAGAGAGTGCACTCGTGTCTGCGCATACACTTGTGCACTATAATATCTCCCACGCCGAAGGCTAGTCTCCATTGAGATTGGCCCCCGTGGCTGAATATTTTTACACAAATAAGTTTTCTCAATATGAAATTGTATCCACAACGGTTTAAGGTAACTGAATAGTACCCACCCTGTATGTACCACCATTCATTTCAATGTTACTGAATATTATTGTCTATTGGAGTGTAGTTTTAACATGAGGTACACCTCAGAGTAATAACTAAAGCTCTGAGAGGTACACACATCAACACCGTCTAGGGATACTTTGAAAAAAGTCGATAAAGTTCTTAAACTCAAAAAATACTGGCCGGTTTTAAAATCTTTTGAAGAGAGCTTATTTTGTAGACCTTTTTGGATGATCGAAATTTAAATGATCGAAATAGTATATGCTGCCATGATAGTAGGTACTTACTAATTCCATGTCATTACTCCGACTAGTAAATAGTTATCTGTGGAATTTATATCGCATAATATTAGCATGAAATACAAAATATTATTTTTAAGTTGCAGTAAATCGCCCATATTATATAAAATACGTTATTAATCGGCGTTTTTAGTATTTGTTGATTATAAACAGTATATGGTACATGATACACACAAGTTTCAAATTCCTAATTTGTTTAGTTGTTGAGATAGAGCTCGTACAAAAATGGTCTAAAACAGACAACTTCTACGGCCCCCTAATTCATCATTTTTGAAGATAAAAACAAATAATAATTATATTTATTTTCTACTTGATGAGCTCTAGACAATGATACCCCACATGCCAGGGTCAGATTAGTTTTTTTTCAAAATTTAATTTTATTGGATGGCGACCCCCCTTTAATTTTTAATTTTATTATTTGTTGCTCTTGCGGCAATAGAAATGCTCAATCTGTGAAATTTTCAACTGCCTACCTATTACGGTTCATGAGATAGAGCTCGCTGACAGACAGACGGACAGCGGAGGCTTATGAATAGGGTTCCGTTTGTCACCCTTCGGGTACGGAACCCTAAAAAGGGACCACCACCACGCAAGTTTCCTCAACAAATGAAAAAAGACTTTTCAAAATCGGTCTACTATTGACGAAAATATCCAAGAAAATACATAAAAAAAAAAAACATACAGACGAACAAATAACCTCCTCCTTGTTTGTAGTCGGTTAAGAGGGTTTACGTCGTACGGCTTTTCATACAATCTTTCAAGCCCTTATTTTTCGAAATGACTGAACCGATTTTAATGAAACTTCATTCACATACGTAGGATACAAAGGTCTAAAAACTTAGTTAAGAACATTTTCGAAAAATAGTGTTACAGCTAAATTAGACCGATTTTTAATTTTCGATAGAAACAGAGATTTCCAGTTATCTGCTTTTAAATAAGACATTTTGAAAATGTTCTTAACTAAGTTTTTAGACCTTTGTATCCTACATATGCGTATGAAGTTTCATTAACTTCGGTTCAGTCATTTCGAAAAATAAGGACTTGAAAGATTGTATGAAAAGCCGTACGACGTAAACCCTCTTAAAAAATGGTCAGTGTAAAAGTAGGTACTGAAAGTCTCTCAACGTTTGAACTTTGAACACTACTGACTTTCGTTTCGTTGAAGGAAAACATCGCGTCGTCACAAAATTTGCATCCGATATCGCAAACACACAGTAAACTGGTGTTCTATTATTAGTAACCTATGCTTATTAATATTACTAGTCTATACAGGGTCGATTTTTCCATACACTGTCGTATTTATTTTTATAAAGCTCATTTTTATAATTATGACGCGTTCGAAAACCGAAGTATTTTCTTTGTTTTTTTTCAGCCAGCCATCGTTGTAGGTAGTGGTCAATCTATCCATCATAAAAATAAAACTAAGTTGGAGTCTCATTGCCTACGAAATGTATGGGACAAGTTTTTTTTTAACTTTTCTAGTACTCAAACCTCAGTTGGTCTAATAAAGGTTTTTGATGCATATATGAAACAGGATCAATTAGCATCAAAAAAAGTTTTTTGTGAAAACTGCCCATTTTCTTGCCGACTGTAAATTTTTATCAAAATCTGTGAATGCAGATCAAAATGTCTCAAAAAGTTAAGGACAGTCTCCTAAGACCGTTTTCCTGTAGCTACAACGGTTAAGGTAGCTGTCCTTGCTGCCCCATCTCAAAAATCCACCCTGTGTAAGTAAATCCTTGACCTGCACTGAAAAAATTACAGGCTTACATTATTATTTTCACATGAAATATAATAATTTAATGCAACGAACCATATGTTAGTCATATTTATTTTAGTTCCGCACGACAAGGGGCGACATCACGCGAACTTACTTTAATTAATTAAAACCATTGTGTACCATTAAGTTTCACATATGATGTATAGTTTTGTAGTTTATTATTTCGCTCGGATGATGATGCAAGCCCATTGAGGGTATAGCAGTGGCTCTCAACATTGTGGTAGATTGATTGATAAATTACTACAAAAGATAGTTCGGTCACGGTAGACGGTAGAATAACTAAGCCATATCTTAGAAATAAATGCCTACAGCCGCGCGGTACGTAAACATGCGATAGGGCTGCCCGCCTCCAGTATTTTAATTACATTTGCCTACTTTGTGTTTCCATTTAGTTTTGTGATTGTAAATATACTTTTTATATCTACACAAATAAATAAAATACTTTGTGAATTGAATAACAAAACAAAACATAAATGCCCGAGGTTTTAAAACAAGCGTAACTACCGTATCATGATTTATGAACCTCCTATAACTACCTATTTCACTCGTGTCTATCACTTTCCTTTACTCTATTCACTTTATTTATTAATCCAGACATCTTTTTTTCGGGAGATAAAAGGAAATACTTATCCATTAAAAAGACACACAATATGTACCTACCTACCAGTAAGTAAAATTATTTTATAGTAAGACTATAAAATAATTTTGTTGTTGTTGTTTGTTAATAATAATACCTTTCAAAGTTTCCAGGTAATCTAAAAAAAGTTATCTCTGGATGCGTTATTGCCAAATTCATGCAACCAAAAACAGCAACAATATACCCTACTCGTCATATTAAATATGTACTTGAATTTATTTTTAGTGTAAAAATCGCGCGGTTATTGTTATAAAAACAACACACCGTTCGTTCGTCACTGCGGCACAGACGCGACTGTCTGCGTACCTCGCGCATACCTCGATCGAGGCGCGTAGGTATAGCTCGCGCTTCGTCCGTTTGTATGAAGTTGGAATACCGTCTACCGTGGTTCGGTCATGTTAAGCTGGTAAATGACACATGATACCAAAAGTTAAAAACACCACAGATTACCTGCAGTACTGTCTCCCTTCTCCCTTTAAACCCATCCAAAGGTTGTCTTTAAAAGATTGCTTTTAAGGATAAGACTGCCCATTGTGTCACCCTATGTAAACATTTTCACATTTATATTTGTAATTCGTATGGAGTACATAATAAAGAGTATTCTATGTCATCTATGAAATTCGAAAACATTTATTTGCTTTTAAATAATTTTATGTACATCGCGAGTCGCGTTTCTTAAACCTATTTTAGTTTTAAACAGCAAAGGTTTTCATCCTGAAAGACTGAAGGTCAAAGAGCCTTTTTAACGTTCGTCTATCCAATCTAAATAAATCTGCCAACTTTTTTTAATATACCTATTCACGCAGATTCAGTAAAAAAAAAAAAAAAAAAAACCGTGAAAAAAAGTTTTTTACTTAGTCTGTCTCTTATATTATTTTCGTACATAAAACCACCATCAATCAGCCTTTGATGTTCCCACTACTAGGACACAGGTCTCCTCTCTGTAAGAGGGAGTGCGCAATAATCCACCACGCGGGCCCAGTGCGGGTTGGTGCACAAAGCAAAGTGCCTGCCGTTTCCACTGAGCCAGCACAGCTCGTTCCTGCCTTTGTATGCGGTAAACGGAAATACAGTCCTTGTAAAAAAATAATACCGTTTGGGCGCAGAACGTACAAAGAATTGCAGCGTCACAAATAAAGCAAGTGCGCTTAAAAATGTTGGTGAACTCTGGCCTCACGAATAATGCGCGCACACCCCTACTGACGTAAACAGGGGTGGCCCACACGTGTAGTCGTGTACGATTTCACAGATGATTTATATTTATACTATAGAGTCATATAATATTGCGAAGCGTTTGGTTACGGGTCGAATTGGATTGGAGAGCGTATCTAGTGTCGATATTGAAATATTTTTAATTAATTTTACGGTAATGGCAGGGGTGTAATTTAAGGGGGCGTAAAGGGGAGTGATTGTCAATGTTTGTGTCAATAAATTAAAGTGAAGAATGGTCTTGCACAGTTCGAAAAACCAATGTAGCTACCACTTTTTATCGGTCGACTAAAATATCTAGAATTCTGGATATAATCAAGCAATTTGAGAGAAAATTATTTATCTACTGTATATTTATATTAGACCCTTTTTGGTAAGACCATCGAGGGCCTAAATTGTGCGGTCAGCATCGGCCAACGCAAAAAGAGAATTTATTTTATGGTAGGAAATGAAGCGTATCTGTACCCTTTCGTATCAAATTCATGATGCAGTTTGCGTAACACGATGAGAATTTACGGCTCCTTGGACGCTTGATTTGACGAGAACAATCGGCTTTTATGACATTCACTAAGCCACTGGGGTGTCCCGTAATATGATTTGTTCTCGATTTTTCTTTCAGTTAAAATAAAATCAGAAAGTGTATTTCGTTATAAAAAAACCTTGCCTACACTCCATAGATTTCTAACTTTTAGTTAAATAAAGGTAAACAAATCGTAAAAAGGGTTTTTATAGATGACACTTTCTTCATACCATTTAAGGCCTATACAATATTATAGACACTAAATAGGTTGCTGTGTATTTAGTGTCTACGTGTAAGCCATTACACGTTACAACAGCAAACCAGCCCAGAAAAACAAGCTGTTTCTGCTTTGAATCTAATTTCCTCAAACATTTAGATTAAGTCTTAATCGCTAAAAGACGGCTTGCTATCTACTCGTTACTTTCCAACTCATTTCGCCGGTGACTTAAAAACTTGGATAATGTCTTAAAACTTCCAATGTCTCGATTCCTTTTTCCATTTAAAAGGTACTTGGTGAAGTTAATTTGGGAAAGCAGTGCAGCTCCTAATCGAATTCATTCGTGATGAAGTGGAAAATATTGGCTATTTACCTTGGCATTTTTCTAATAGCAATAAAGTCTTATTGCCAATTTTTCTTTCATCTATTAATTCTGTTGTAAGCTTTATTGATTGAACAATATTTTTTTAGAAACAAAGTTCTCTTTTAGAGGTATGAGGAACAGGGTGTAAAGTTCACTCATCCTCTATTGAAAAGGACGATCTTCCAACCAGACGGGTGCGTGTTGTGTCTGGCAACTGTCCAAGGATTGATGTTGGATAGTCTTTCATAAACAGGGTGGCAGGGACATCGACGCGAAGCCGGTTACCATGGATTCAGTACATGGTTCTGAACCCCCCTGGGTTGAAATTCTTCGTCGGTTATTAAAAAAAAATCTGCTGTTTCATAGAAAAGTGCAATACCTACACGGTCAAAATGTATGGAACAGCAGATTTTTTTTTATAACCGATTCAGAATCATGAACCTACTGAATCCCTGGTAACTGGCTTCGCGTCGATGTCTCGGACACCCCGTATATGTCGTTCGCGCGGTAAACTTTAATTGCGCGATGTAGGATTTGTGTGAAGTCAGGTCGTTGATGCGTAGTTCGTATTTGGCGATGTAGATGCCGCCACACTCTAACCCCCTTGTTTTAGCTACCTGTTTCCTGTAACAAGCTTTTCTTTTCTGCTTCTTCTATGGACAGCTCCAACTTCATGACTTTACCACAATTTAGTTTACTTACTTACATACAGTATGGGTCATTAGTGCATTACCAGTTTTACAAAGTTATCGCATCGTAACTCGTCGCACTTGAGACCTTCTTCTAATAAGGCATTCCACACATACACATACACACCCGTATTGCACTCTCTCATCATGAACCAAATAGAAAGAGCGCGGTATATAGGTAACAGTTTTCCTTAGTTCGTAGGCTTATCACGCCCCGTTGTCTTTTTCTGATTATAGCAATTAGAAGAAGACAGCGAATGTCGAGGAATGAGTAAGTATCATTAATACAAAATTTTAAACTAGTCAACATAAATAACATAAAAATTGAGGGTAGATTTGAAACAAAATTTATTTACTGGCTGTAATTAATTCGTATGACGTTGTTATATGGTGAACTTAGTTACGGGCGTTTGTGTTATTGCTATTAGTGTTTTTAGTTTAAAGATTTTATTCAAAATGCAATTAAATATAAATGATGAAGCCAGGGCGAATATTGTAGCCTTGCATGTCAATGGTTTTAATTTTTATCTGAAATGTCCAATGAAAGCGGTTTACTTATGTGTAAGTTATTTTGTTGTGATTTATTCTATTTGTTAATCTCTTAAGTGGTGGTTCAAAATGAGTAATAAGGATTTATTTATTTTTAGAGAAACACTGTGAGACGTTGGGTGAAAAGATTTGAAGAAGAGGGAAGTCTGAAGAGCCGTGTAAGTGACTCAGCGACGCTTTATGGGTGGTGAATCTTAAACGAATGGTGTTATACCAACAAGAAGATTTGCTGAAGAATTCGCAACTTTTTAACGCAAAGGCATAAGGATGAACGGTTACGTTTTGCCCGGGAATATTTAGACTTTGATTGGGAGACTACTATATTTACTGACGAGAAGACTTTCAAATCGTGTCTAAAAGGAAGACTTCCTTTGTGGCGCAGAGACAATACACGGAGGTCTGACAATAACATTATAAATAATACGGAGTCAGGAAGAATAAGTGTGAATATGTGGGGGTGGATTAGTCCTCAAGGGCCGAGTGAGTTTGAATTTATACCGACGCGGCCCAACAGCTCCAACTACGTCGAGGTTTTGATCGACATAATGCTACCTACAGTGTGCGCAATGTTTATCCAGTGTATGAAATTGGTGAACTTTATTTTGTTCAAGATAATTGTCCGATTCATGGTGCCAATAAGTATTGTTCGAGACTTCGTGAGTGGGTTTAGTCCGTATTTAGATGTTAAAGTTATTCCGTGACCAGCGCGATCCCCTGATCTAAACCTTATAGAAAATGTATGGGTTTAATAGTGCAAAGATTGGAAGCACGAAATGAAAGATGTCTCGATCAGAAAAAAAAAGTAAGTAATATTAAATGTTATCAGGGGAATTCAGGGGATCCACTGGCCATAATAGAAATAAGTTAGTTAATAATTGTAAGATTACAGGATTGAGGTTAAGTTTCAATCTTCTTTTCCTTGAGAAAATGAATAAATTAAGCTATAACCTCAATAAACAATAGGTAACATCCAATATTATTAGCAACCAAAAATTATTTACAAACAAATTATAAATTTATTTATTGTCAACTTTTGTTATATCGTTCTTAATACGTGTATGTTTTAAAAGCTAATAATAACATAAATATATGTTTCTATGAAAAACTGTATTTTTTATTTTATTAAATTACCTATTTTATCTATTTACTTTATTTATACCTTCCGTAACCTATAGCCAATGTAAATTAATGATATTCAAATAATTGAACTCTGACACGAAAACAAAATAAAACAAAAAGAGTCGAGAGCTCGCACTGAGGTTCGAACCTTCGCCTTTCTCATGCACACACAATTATTCCGACCTACTCGTGCGATCCTGCCATCGCTTCATTCAACTATTATGTTGAATTTAAGCATTGCTTTTAAATAGGAAAACAAGTATAAGTAGGTATACTTTATTTAGTGTTAACCACACATCCATCTGACCAACCAACATCGCCCGTTCGTAGTTATACTGTGTGCGTGTTATTGTCTGCATTGAAACATCACACACACAGAGATAGGCGCAGACCTGGCGTGCAGGCAAATATAAACATTCCGGTGCTTCACAATTTATGACCCTTGACTGTACATATGGCTTTTAAAAATGGTTACTGTTAACTGCTCTTCAGATAGCAGTAATTTGTCAATAGAAGATGTCATGCAGTTCAAATACCTATAGCCGTGCCAACTGTTACTAATATCTGGATGCGGTCTGTTAATAGTTCAGTCAGCTGACCGGACTAAACTATTAACCTGACTGGTATAGGCATTATATTTGTATTAGTTGTACTTACTATACTTATTCCAGATATATAATGATAATTATAACTAGACATTTAATAATTGTGTACTAAAGATCACGTTTAAACGAGTAGTGTTAATAATTTGGAAAAAATATATGTTAAATTAGAGCATTTTCTTAATAACTTAATATAAAATATATTAGATTATGTTGATATTACATATTGAAATTAATTTGTAAAGTTATGTCTCACGTGGATAAATAAATCGGTCAAGTGCGAGTCGAACTCGCACACGAAGGGTTCCATACCATGTCGTACAAGATTTAACACTATGCATTTTTGTAATACTTTCGTAAAGGTAACAACAGAGGCGCTATAAAAAAACATAAAGATTTGTAAAGAAATTGTCTAATTTTAATGAAAAAATGTTGTTGTGTTAAATTATAGGTGTAGAAGTTTATTTCATTTATTTCAGTAACATGCATTAACTAAAGTCAAAGTTATTTATTTAAATTATAGGTGTAGAAGTTTATTTCATTTATTTCAGTAACATGCACTAACTAAAGTCAAAGTTATTTATTTGCTACTAACATAGTATTAATAGGTATAAATAGGTTTATGTGGTAGGTAAGCAGGTAGATATGTAGGGTAGGTAGGTTAGGTTAGGTAGCAGTTAGGGTAGGTAGGTAGGGTAGGTAATTAGGTAGAAATAGGTAATTAGGAAAGGTAGGTGCGCCGTAGATAAGTACTTAGTGCTAACCGTGCGAAGCCAGGCCGGGTAATGCTAGTTACTTATAAATAAAAGGATTTCTCTTGCTACATCAGACTATATTGTACAAAATAGAATGTAAGTAGTAGGTACGCCAAATTTTAATTACAACATTCCGTCAATACAGGTATTTATTTACGTTATTTTTGATAGTCATAATTCAAGTTCAAATTCAAAAGTCATTTATTCAAACTAGGCTGAGAATCAGCACTTTTCGAACGTCAAAATTACATAAGACAGTCCCCCAAAAACGCCCGCCCTTCACCACTTCCTAGTGCTTTTGCTGGAAAGAAGAAGTGGCGCAACAAACTCCCCAGCAGCGCAGCTGTCTGTTCAGTTACGAAAAAAAACTTGATTCTATACAATAGTATGCAAATATTTTACATTACTCACCACAAAACATTAAATAAAATATACTTGCCATAATGACAGCTAGCACACGCCAATGTACCAACGAAAAAAAATATCGAAATCTAAACTCAAGCGAAAATAAAAACTAAAAACGTAAACAGAACTTAATACCCGAATTATAAAGCCTCCTGGCATAAAGGGCGTGCCCGCTTACATTATATACATACAGCAATCTATTATTTCTTACTTATTATTTTTACACATCCCATCGGACTATAAGAGTGAGGGAAGAGAGAATGCACTCGTGTCTGCGCATACACTTGTGCACTATAATATCTCCTACGCCGAAGGCTAGTCTCCATTGAGATTGACCGCCGTGGCCGAATATTTTTACACAAATAAGTTTTCTCAATATGAAATTGTATCCACAACGGTTTAAGGTAACTGAATAGTACCCTGTATGTACCACCATTCATTTCAATGTTACTGAATATTATTGTCTATTGGAGTGTATTTTTAACATGAGGTACACACATCACATCACACACGTCTAGGGATACTTTGAAAAAAGTCGATTATAAAGTTCTTAAACTCATAAAATACTGGCCGGTTTTAAAATCTTTTGAAGAGAGCTTATTTTGTAGACCTTTTTGGATGATCGAAATTTAAATGATCGAATTATTATATGCTGCCATGATAGTAGGTACTTACTAATTCCATGTCATTACTCCGACTAGTAAATAGTTATCTGTGGAATTTATATCGCATAATATTAGCATGAAATCATGAAATACAAAATATTACTTTTAAGTTGCAGTAAATCACCCATATTATATAAAATACGTTATTAATCGGCGTTTTTAGTATTTGTTGATTATAAACAGTATATGGTACATGATACACACAAGTTTCAAATTCCTAATTTGTTTAGTTGTTGAGATAGAGCTCATACAAAAATGGTCTAAAACAGACAACTTCTACGGCCCCCTAATTCATCATTTTTGAAGATAAAAACAAATAATAATTATATTTATTTTCTACTTGATGAGCTCTAGACAATGATACCCCACATGCCAGGGTCAGATTAGTTTTTTTTCAAAATTTAATTTTATTGGATGGCGACCCCCCTTTAATTTTTAATTTTATTATTTGTTGCTCTTGCGGCAATAGAAATGCTCAATCTGTGAAATTTTCAACTGCCTACCTATTACGGTTCAGGAGATAGAGCTCGCTGACAGACAGACGGACAGCAGAGGCTTATGAATAGGGTTCCGTTTGTCACCCTTCGGGTACGGAACCCTAAAAACTGAGAATCACGCAAAATCTAACAAGCGTATTTTTCTGAAACCTTCACCATTTTAAAGATAATTTAAATATTTATCTTTTAATAAACGTGTTTTATTAAAATACCTTTGTTTTATGTATAATAAATTAATAATGCGTCTTATTTGGGACAGCAGTCCTTGATGAGCCAATCCTATTACTGGCTGGACGTACGACGCGTTGCGTGAGCTCAGTACAGAACACGAAAGCTAACTACTCAAGGTCACTGGCATGTATCTGCGTCTTAATAATTACAATTACTTCTAAAACCCTAGCATTGTTTACTACAAAGGCGCCCCTTAGAAAGTTCACATAGCAAGGTGACACTTGCCAAACTACCCGCGTCTCCGATAAGTTGGCGGGAAATCTTTTATAAATTCTTTCTCGGCAAACTTCGGGAATGTTCGATGAACAAAGTTATCCCAGAAATCGGTAGTTTACAAACGCGAAGAAATTCTGCATGTTTCGAAGTTAAAGCTTACTTATAATATTTGTGTGTGAAGTTGGAAGACAGTTTTATATGACTGGGTACTGGGTACTGCTGGTTTCGTAATATATTGCTGGCTGGGAAATCGGATTACGATGTTATATAAAGATTGTAAGTTTGTTACTAAGTAGGTAATCTAAGCGGGTTTAATTTAATGTTGCAGAAGTTGCAATAATCAATTAATTCATAGATAAATAAGATACATAGTTTACTTCGAACACAAAACCAAAAAGAAATCGTTTATAAACAAAATAATAGCTCGACCTCAAACATTTTTGATCATTGTATGAGAATCTATAAAAAAGTAATTAAAAGCATAATTTGCTCTCAATCCCTGGGAGAAGTTATTTGATAAAATCCCACAAAAAAAAGAACGAGATAGCTATCTTTTTCATATGCACGTGTTTGTGTGACAATAAAACAATTTTCCTTTTTCAACATTCCCCATAATCGAGCCATAGGAAACTTAAAACTTACTGCGAGTTTTTATCCGAAACAACCAATTTGACGCACATATTAGCTTATCCTTAGTTCTGCCATCCTCGCTATTACTAATTCACTATCGACCTCAGGACCTCAGTCTATATCACGTGTGAATGGAACTGAATCCCTTCATCCCGTACCGAAACCAACCGTCAAGTCACACGGTAGATTGCTCAAGATTGCCAAAAGCTTACACGTAGACGTAGCAACACTATGCGACACCTATGTAAACGATTGCCTAAATAAAAGCGTGCTGTTAGATTTGTAGCGCTCGGTTTGGCGCCGAAAGGTTGAAAATCCAGTACACGAAGATAGAGGTGTCGCCTAGGGTTAGCAAATACGGGAATTAGTATCCCTTTCAAAGGCTTCCCAGCGTTCAGCGTTGCCATGCCGTTTCCATTACAGAGTAGGAAATGTCTTTGATTGGCGATCAACCGTTTGCCAGTCTGTCAGTCTACAACGATATTGGATGGGTTTCAGTTCGATGAAATGGAAACCAATGGGGATGGAGTTAAGGCGAAGAGACTTCTGCATGTTTAGGGTTGCCAGCCAAATATACACAAGTCCGGCCTCTCCGGGTTTTGTTAGGCTTTTGGTCAACCCCGCCCCGCCAAAAGATGCCTGATTATTGATTATTTTAGTAACTTTCAATGTAAAGTTACAAATTAGTAAGAACAAAATGTAATTCATAATTAAGAGTAGAGTAAGTCTCAAATTAATAATAGTACCTATTAAATACATACGTTTTTTATTTTTTTTTAAACTCTTGTGTCAGGCTTCCAAGGCAAAATGTCCGGCTAAAGATAAATCTGTGTCCGGCTTTTCTATTTTTGGGCCTGGCAACCCTATGATATGTTGTACGTGCATCATTGGTTGATCCAGAGGGCCTAGTGTGACGCGACCCTTTTCTTATCCAGTTATTTTAAGTATTTTCTATTCTACTATTTTGTTGTTCATACAACTAAAATCATAACTTTTTTTGTCTGTCATCTATCTTCTAAATAAAAATGAAATGCTGTTCGTTGGGAAGCGCAAACTTGAGAACGGAATATAGGTATAGGTTTTTAAGGAAAGAAAAATCTGAAAAGTTTCCCGGAGAACGTTCAAATTCAGGAAAAACTGAACGTCGTCTTTCTATGGAAGTTTTGTAAGAACTTTTGATACTACTAGCTGCGCCCCATGGTTTCACTCGATTCCCAATATCGGGATAAAAGGTATCCTATGACCTCCTCCAAGTCATGGTCTACCCATGTGCCAAATTTTATCCAAATCCGTTCAGCCGTTTTAGCGTGAAACCGTAACAAATACAAAAACAAACAAACTCACTTTCGCATTTATAGTAAAGATAACAACTTATACTAAAGCATAGCCTTAGGCTGCGTTTCCACCAGAGATGAGCGAGGATGCGTAGCGAGGAATGTGTGTGAAATTAACCAATAACATCGCTTCACTGTCATAGTTTGAGATAAACTAGCGCTGTTATTGGTTAGTTTCACACACATCCTCGCTCATCTCTAGTGGAAACGCAGCCTTATACTTGCTAGCCTTATGTTCTATTACACCTATGTATTCAGGGTTAGCCTCTTTTTTATCCACCAATTAACCACGTGACCTGGAGATTTTTACGAATCGTCCTATGTTACAAAACAAATGAGCATCACCAGTACCAATGTTCTTAAACAATTTAATCAGTAAAGTATCTCTCAATTCCATAATGTAACTAGTATTATTTGCTATACGGCTGGCAGAGTGCCAGTGCCCCAGTGGAGTCTGAGGTAGCCAAACGAGCAGTCTTGTGGTTGCGGCGAATGGGAGTGCCTTACAAGTGCACTAACAATATTTTGGAGCCTTAGCGTGAGATGTTTTTATGAAGTTTCTTCTTTTAAAAGTATTGTAGGTTTCAAGTAAAGGCTACTTTAGTATCGTAGACTGGTTTTATCTTAACTGTTTTATCGGTTTACGTTACACCAATTACGTTATTCATGAAAATATGACCAAGTTTTCTTCCTTATTCCAAAAGTTTTTTTGAATATTGTCACTTACGTTTCTCTTATAAACTCAAAAAACCATTTATTTTAAATAAACCAATTACAGGCACTTTTGAATGATCAAGTAGGTAGTCGGTTGCTCAAAAAAATGAAGCTAGTTGTCCATTCCAAAGTGTTCAAAGGTTCCTATGGAGAAGATGGGACAAGAAACTCCATATATTTTTGTTAGTACATTAAAGAGGGCAAAATGGGGAACAAAGTCATGGATAACAGGGGTGACGTCCAACCAAACCAATAAAAAAATTCTTCCATGGAGTTCATGGTAGGATTTTCCAATAACCGTCACTCTAATTTCAAATATATCCTCAACTAATCCTTTTATAATTAAACAATAATCCAACTTGTCCTGCAAGCTGGAACTTGCATCAAAACATCAAAACTGTTTAAATTTTAAACAGTTAGGAGCGCTTTGGGCCAGTGTTGTCCAACTTTGTCTAAACTGTTGAGCAATAAATATTAATCGCGGTGGAAATGAGGAGAGCTGGGATTGGGAGCTGAATTTGTTGTTAGTTGTGTGGTTTAATACTGTTAAAACTATGGATATGACATGGGTCTTTTAACAGGAACGTGTATTTAAGTTAGGTTTCACCCGGTTTATATAATAATATTATCTCTCTTCGAGGCTAAAGTCCCTTCTCATAGGGAGAAGTAACGACCATCACGAAGTCCTTTTCTAGTTAGGGTTCCGTACCTCAAATGGAAAAAACGGAACCCTTATAGGATCACTTCGTGGTCTGTCAAGACCCTTTTTCTCAGGAACGCTTGAAGGTATCATAATTTCTATGGTCCCTTGGAGCTCTAAAAAATCAAGCTTCTAAAATCAACGATATAATAAATACAGCCATTTATGCGACATATTTTGATACTCGCAAATAAATCACAACCTACAGGGTACTTCTCGTTGACCTAGAATCATGAAATTTGGCAGGAAGCAAGATCTCACAGCAAATAGTACATTTTTATATACCTATTACTATAATACAGCAGGGTTTAGTCTCGCATCCTATAACCCCCTGGGCTACCTCAAAATTTTACGATAAGTCTTATTTTTACAGCAACTTTTGCACGACTCGTAATGCGAAGCATTAGAGTGTGTTCTACGATCGAAAATTTTTTTTTTGCCCCATTTCTGTAACTGTTTTTATTGTTACACTCCTGCTAATACACAGAACCTACTTAATTTATATACCATTGTATAGATGATTAAATGGAGATTAATACTGTACTTTTTAACAATTGATTTAATGCAGCAGAAATGGAAAAAGCATAAAAATAGTAGAAAAAAAATTCCTGTCCGTCAATTTATGAACCCTGAAAACATTGTAGCTTGCGATAAAATCAATTAATTGAGTCAAATTTTTTTTTATACATTCGTTTCAGCCGTAGAAGGAACCCTATTGAAAATGGCTCTTTTATTCAAAGTAGTTTAATTGTATTTAATAAAATACTAACTAAAATATAATATCTTTAACTAAATCTAGATAATTAATTCCTAATCAAAGTACTACTGTCAGTTCATATAATATAAAAAATCTGTCAATTGTAGAATCGGTCATTTATAGAATCGGTCATTTATAGAATCAGTCAATTTAAGAATCGGTCATTTGTAGAATCAGTCATTTATAGAATTGTACATTCCAAGAATTGGTCAATTATAGACTCTGCAGGCATTTCGCGAATTAGTCATTCCTAGACTAAACCAATATTTCCAACCTTTGAATTGATGTCCGAAAGTTGCCTAGCAACCGCCAAGTAAATATCTTTGTCAGTCGTTGACATTACGACGACTTCATGAAAAGTGATAAATGGTTCATTTTTAAACAATGTTTTGAATTTCTTTTTCGTTTATGAATGAGTGATAAGTATGAGGCGTGCACTTTTGGATTTTCCAAACTATTATTTTCATACAGACTTAGTAACTCATAATGAAATTCAGGACCGAATTTTCACTGACAATAAAATAAGCACAAGGAAAATTTTAAATAAAAGGCCCAATCACCATGTAATACCATGTTGATAACAGTTTAATTACCCTTTATTCATATGTTCTGGGTTTTATTAATTAAATATTGGTAATTGCCAGTAGATAGTGGTCTGATGAGGGAATTATGTCAAATGTGGTGTGGTGGAGGACAAGCACAGAAGATCACAAACTATACTAAAACACATTGAGACATCAATAAAAAATAATTAAAAAACAATAAAAATAAAACAACATAAAATTAAAATAGAAAAGGAGTCCTGTGCGAGACACAGTGTGTGTGTGTTTCGTTTGTTTTATTTTAAAATGTAGTTTCATGAAAGTCCGCATTTTGTATAGTTATTTTTAATAGGTAAGGCTTTCATAAAAGCCTGAGAGAGAACCTGCCAAAAAACATAGTCATTAAGAATTAATATCCATTGGAATTCATCCAGTTTGAAGAAAATTCTTAACAGAATGATGTTCAGTGAAATTATTCCGCTGTAGAATTCAAGTTGGCCATGCCTGAAATATTAGACGGCATTGCGAAACCAATTTATTTATCTCTCGCTCTATATTTTTTCTGAACGTAATTTTCAGGATTTCGGTAGGTATTTAAAGCTTTTTTCTTTACTAGGTTTAGTAAGAAATTTTCCTATGAAGACTTCTTTTGGATCTTATAAAAGCCAAGTTTTTGGCTACATAGTTAGGTGTAGGTACATTCAGGTTATGTTTTAAATCAATGAGTTACACTAAGAGCAGTTTTGGCTCAGTGGTATATGGCCGTGACTTACGAGTTGTAGGTCGCAAGTTCGAAACCAGGCAGGCGCTTTACTTTGTGTAAATTATTTCATCACCACTGCTCTCAAAACGGTGAAGAAAAACATCGTGAGGAAACCGGCATGTCCTAGAACCAAAACTTCGAAGACATGTGACATCTACCAACCTGCACTGGGCTCGTGTGGTGGATTACGGCCCACTCCCTCTTACAGAGAGGAGGCCTGTGTCCTAGTAGTGGGAACATTATAGGCTAATTATGCTAAACATGTTATGGTTATATTCCCAGTGCCAAAGAAATCCAGGTACCCGATCTTGTGGTCACGATCACACTTTAGCGTCTCATAGAGCTTCCGTTATTTTGCTGAACAAGGCTCCATATTTCACCACTAAATAATCTAAACCACATTAGTTAATGGACTCAGGCGTGACTTTGCGGAAATTCATTATAAAATACAATAGATGACGTATATTTAGTAACCTAATCCGCTTAACTCTTCTTAAAGAGCAACGCATACACTGCGTTCGGCGCTTGTCGTGGCAACACTTTTGTCCCAGATCGCAACAAGTCAATCGTCATCCTGAGTATGTCATTGAGAGGCGAAACACGTGTCGATTTCTTACAGGGTTCTTTATTTAAGAAAAGTTACGCGGATTAGGTTACTAAATATACGTCGTCCATTGTATTTTCTAAACCACAATATACGTATACAAAACAGCTCCCAAACTTATGACAAGCACCGATTCTTCCAACCCGCAAATCGTGTCGATGCCAGAAACAAAAAGGCGTGCTACAGACTAGAAACTGTCAGACAGGCTCTGAACCACGACGAGTGATTGGCGGGTCTCACGCAACGGTTCGTGTGCAACTATCCTTAATAACAGCATACCAGATTATAGCTGCAGGAGTACTTGCACAGATTGTGGCTGGAGGAAGATTTATTGTAATAACTAGTTTGCCTCCCGGTTCTGTAGTTCACTCATCTTAGTGTTCAAGTGATTGAAGCGGACTGCGAAGATGGGTTTGCGTGAGAAAAAAATAAAGTTCAACTGATAAAAGTGGTTTTGGTTTATGCTACTGGGTCCAGTACAAATTGTCGTTAAATTAAAGACAACACGTTTTCGTTAACGATTACGACTAATCTGTTTCATTTTGACAGTTAAACAATATTCATTGCGTTATTTACGATGTTGAGCAGTTTTTTTTTCTGGATTAGCAATCTGTTTCAAAACGATTCACATTCTGATTGATCGTGTATTACGCAATTAGGGTTCAGGATTGTACTAACATTCAAAATGATGTATTTATTTGCGGTTATCCCTGTTTGCGTCAAATTAATTGAATTTAATAATTATCTGCGGCTTTTAAATTGAAGTAAAGGCACTTTTCCGGCTCGTTAGGGGTTTCGAATACCGGATTTTTTCAATACCGGTATTAATACCGTATAGAACAAATTTTTTTTTACTTTTTTTTTTTTTTATTCAACCACTAATAACTTTCACTACAAATAATGAAACCCTGTTTTTTAAATATAAAATCACTTTTTATTATAACTTAGTTGTTACAAACAGAATCTCTTAACAAAAATAACAAAATAATAGGTTATTTTTTTAAATAAAACGTTTAATTTCAAATAATCTATAACTTTTTTTTTTATAAAATCAATCTCTTTATAATCAACATACAAAATCACATAAAAATCTTTTAAAGCTCTTTCTTCCCGACTTATAAAGTTACTGCTGAGTGGAACATAATATCTTGAGCTATAACGTAATATGATGCATATAATCATCTTCAAAATTAAGAATTAAATTTTAATATAATATTTTTTTTAACTTAAATGAAATAAATCAGTCACAAATTCATAATTGTTTCGGTTCTTTCTTCCTGAAAATGAGTTCGTAGGAAGGAAAGAGCATCTAAACTTTTATCTGAGAGCGAGCTTCTTCTTCTTTCATCTTAAACGGTTGCACAAATATGCAACCGAGGAAAACGTTTTCTCTGCCTCTAAGCTCGTAGGTGGAATGCTAAGTAAATAATTATACGCCATGTCAATATACATCTCCGCCTCCAGTACTACCATAAATTCCTATTTCAAATCTTGCTCTATATTATATACTGGACTCTATAACAGTGCTGGAAGAAGCTTGGGTCTTACTCTTAACTTTCCTTTGAGTTTTAGCTTCTATTTCTGCATTGGGATGCAGGCATAGCAAAGGAATTCACTGTCACTATCACTATCATCAAAAAGGGATTCCCATTCTGTAAGTTTCTTTGAGATTGTAACTCGTTCTAAGTAAGTACCTATAGCATGAGCCCAGAACAGCAGAAGAAACCGTTTTCTTAATGTAAAGCTTAGACCAAATAAAATACCAAGACATAGAGCTGTCAACAGTGACGTGAAGCCGGCTTCGTAAACATGTGTGCACTTTGTGTGGTGTAGTTTGATTGTAGTGTCATTGTAAATGGTTGTAAATTGGTGCGTGTGAGCGTTTATGTACAGAGCGGAGGTGTTGTTTTGGCATGCTTCACTTTATTGTTCGCAACGCGCTGTCTTGGTTTTTTATTTGATTTCAGATATAAACCGCATCGATAGACTGCCTCGTTGGTCTAGTGGTAGCAAGCGCTACTGTTGAGCACGAGCTCCTGGGTTCGATCCCCGGGTCGGGCAAAGTGTTATTGGGTGTTTCTATCTGGAATTTCTCAGTAGCAGCCCGGAGTCTGGATTTGTGCTTGGTTGATGGCAAAAGACTCGCCCCCTATTACATGGGACTTAAACATAACTGGCGAAATGTGGGTGTAGCTGCTACAGGTACACCTCTGCCCAACCCCTAGGGGAAACAAGACAAGGCTCAGATATAAAGTAGCAATAATAATATGCTGCCCCCCTTTGCCCCCTATTACATGGGACTTACAACATTTACCTGGTTCATCACGATAAACAGTCTGTTATATCACCTAAGGTCTGTGTCAGCAAGTTTAGCTTAACCGAAGTCCACAGGAGTGTCAAGATCGTACGCTTGACCCGTATTCGGGTATTGTTGGAGGGTTTCCAAACGGTAGAGCGTGTCTCTTCCGTTTCCTTGCCAATGCTCACTTCCTCAAGTGGCGACTATTGTGGCGCAGAGCCATATTTATGATTTTATCCTTTAACTTATCGCGGCAAGTAACAATACAAGAATTTTGTGAATACGCGAAAGAAGTATGTTGTTTATGTCTTTGAATAACAAGTGTCGGAGTTTTTCCATAGGTAGGTACGCAAATACTGATGTTGTATTAGTTTATCAAACAGTATTCAGTGTGTTGTTTTGGGTACATAATTACTTATTAACCGACTTCCAAAAGGAGGAGGTTCTCAATTCGTCTGTATGTTTTTTTTTTTTTTTTTTTGTATGTTTTTTACGCGATGTCTCCGTCAATTGTGGACCGATTTTGAAAATTATTTTTTTGTTTGAAAGGGTATGCTCCCGAGGTGGTCCCATATCAATTTTATTAACTTTACTTGGATAGTTTTTGAGTTAGCTTCAATAATACGTATTTTTCCCACTTAGTTTATATGGATGATATAATGATAACTTCCAATCACTGTTATTTACATAGCAGGTTAGTGGTATTCGAATTTGTATGGGGTAGGTACCACCACTAAAAAGTGCAAAATAAAAACTTTTTACAAAAAAAGAACAACCGTCTTCCAAAAAAGACACTACAAAGTCAAAAATAACTTTAATTTCGGAAGTCGGTGGCAAAAAACGAAAGTTCAAAACCAAACACACCGACTTCCGAAATTAAAGTTATTTTTGACTTTGTAGTGTCTTTTTTGGAAGACGGTTGTTCTTTTTTTGTAAAAAGTTTTTTTTTCCTAAACATTTCGATTACTTCAGTAAACTTTTCTAAGGTCCATAGGCAAATAAATGCGTTTATACTTAGTTCTAAGCGAGCTGTTGCATTTTGACATGGGTTTTTGCAGACAAGCCGTATACGCTATAATGTTGCTTATGCTAATAACATAACATAATACTAAATAATAACACTGAGTAGAGAGGTATGTTATTTATAACTTCTTCACTCTAGAATATCACCTCCTGAGAGCCAAGATAATTATCTACGCGCTCAGTCAGTTAGTCTGTAGACCAACTGTCTAGTTTTGGGCTTACTGGCAATATTAGTTGTGTAACATGGCTGTGGGTGAAGCCTGGTCCAGACGTGTGTAATTTGTAATGTAGTGTAATACGAATAATATGAACTGTATACAAACTCAACGCGAATCCTGACTGTGTTCGACTGCGAGAGCTTTTGGGTTCGCGCTAAAAACTGACAGCCGATGGAACAGCGCGAGCGCTAGCTCCCGAGCGTTACATTGTATTGTAATGCTCGTAGTACAGTCCACACACAGAATTCGGGTTACATTACCCGCTACATTACACAGGTTGGACCCGGCTACTATTCAGTTTTCAGTAGTCTTACTATTCAGTTTTTTAAAATAATGTCAGATTTTTGTATTTCTAAAACCTAGGTTTATCCAGCTAACGCTGCTCCCACATCTCCGCCGCGAAACCGTGGCAGCGGAACCGCAAAAATTCCGCCATGACTTGTCCGTTGTACCAAAGGCGAAACGGAAGCGAAACTGCCTGCTCTATCGTACAGATTTGATTATGATTTTATCTCTTGCTCGCGTGATTTCGCCGATCTGCAGGGAAGCCGTTTACACCTCCGCGCGCAGTCCGCCGGTTTTTTGCGGTTCCGCGTTTGTTCCGCATAGAATCGCGACATAATGTGGACATGTTTCGCAGCGGAATTCGCAGCGGAATTGGTTCAGCGGTTCCGCTGCCACGGTTTCGTGGCGGAGATGTGGGAGCAGCGTAAGTGTTTCTGACATGAAAACCCAGCCAGTATTAACTCCCAACTTACATCCTGGCTATGTCTGTTATTCCACAAGTATAGTTTGTGCTAAAGGGTGCAATGAACAAGAGGGTTCCAGTTCAGTGAGCGTCCATGCAGCTATCCTGTTAGTTGTTTAGCTATTCAGTGGCTGTTCAGTTGTGTTCAGTGCTCAACGGGTAGCCGAAATATAGGGTGGTAACAATGTGGGCTAAACTTTCTTGTGATTAGCTATTCATTTGGCTGTTTAGTGTTCGACGAGGTAGTTAAATAAAACCATCCTTTATTTAGACTATGTGCGCTGAAATTATGCATTGTTTTTAATACTTTATGGTAATGTTATTGCAGTACCAGTGCCCTTTTCGGATCGGACAGAATTTTTGTAACACATTGTATAAATTGCCATCGACAAGCTAAGAAGCATAATTATCGATTTCTTAATTTCAACGATCGTAGAGCGCATTATAAAATACGCGACAGCATTAAATGGTATAAATAGGCACGAGCTAAGAATCTGAAAATGTACCTGGCAGAAATATTTTATCCAGTCTCGAAATCAGAGCCAACCTCACACTCTTATAAACCAAAGTGGTATCCGACTTCTTTCTTTTTTGGGTGGTGACTAACCTGGTGTCAGAGTTTTTATGCCACCCATGGGCTGACTTGGCTTTACATACTGTCGAGAAA